>CM052019.1:37814571-47814571 GCA_028476575.1 Platygaster robiniae
GATAGGAAATATCGATACGTCGATGTATCGCGTGGATTTAGGAGGATTTTTTAGAAAATATTTTAGTGTTTCCCTGATAAATAGCATTATCTTTTTTGATTATGTTTACTATGTTTATCTATATTTTTTTTTTATTTTTACTATATTAACAATATAATTAATGTAATATATAATCACAGGTTTATAGTATTTTGAGTATTTTGGAGTAATCATTGGAAGGAATTCTCGGAATTTTTGTGTTTCCTTGAACATCTTCAGACACTGATATCGAAAATTTCATCCCTCAGGATTCGAAATTTCAAAGATTTTAAGTATTTTAATAGAGTTTTGAGACAATCATATATACATACCTGGATTTTTTAATTTTTCGTATTTTTTAGTAAACATAGAATTTCTTGGGATTTTTTAGTGCTGTTATAGATTTCTGGTATTTTTTATGAATCGCTATGATTTAGTTTTCTAGAAATCTGTGTTTTAGAGTTCCAAGTTCAATAAATTTATTTCATTCGAATGGATTTAACAGAAAAGAGTATCTTTCGAAATTCAAAGTTCTCTCGATATTTTTCCTAGTATTTATGTGATTTGATTTATTTTTCAGGATACAATAGCTCATAGATTTATAATATAGCATTTTAAATATTTTTCGTATTTTTTAGTGTTTCATACAATTTGAAAGATTTTCTGGTATTTTCATAGATTTCTACTTAGACATTTAGAATTCCATCCTTGAGGATTTTCAATTTCGAGGATTTTTAGTATTTCATTGTATTTTAATAGTTTTGAGACAACCTTATATACTTTGATGATTTTTTAAGTTTTCGTATTTTTGACTATTCGTAGAATGTCTAAGGATTTTCTAGTATTTTTATATAGATTTTTGGTGTTTTCATGGATAGCTTTGATTTAGATTTCTAGAAATCTGTGCCTTAGAATTTCAAGTTCAGTTGATTTTTTGTATTGGAATAGATGTTTTATCAAACAGTATCTTCCTAGATTTATAGTTTTTTTAATATTTTTCGTATTTTTTCAGTATTAGGATGTATGTAGGATTTTCCAGTATTTTTATGAATCATGGTAGAGATTTTCTAGATTACAACGCTCTAGTCAGTGAAATTTCATAAATTTTCAGTATATTTTTTTCCTTTTTTTTTATTATTTATACAATTTTAGAGATTTCTTGTATTTATTCAAGGTACTTTTTCAGATTTCTAGGTTACGGTTTCTTTGAAATTAAAGTTTAATGTATTTAAATTCTTTCGATCTATTCATCACGAAAACATCATAGATTTAAAGTGCTTCTAACATATTGCGTATTTGAAAGATTTGTACGGTTCACAGCTTTTCCTGATATTTTTATGGATTTATATGTAGATTTTCAAAAATCTCTAGAAATCTTTGTTTCTTAGCGTGGGAAAAGTTTCATTGATTTTCAAAATTTGTATAGATTTTTGAAAAAATTTAATCAGTTTTTGAATGTATCTTAATGAAAACGTTTTATCATTTAAGATAAATTTTTTATCAAGAATTTTTCTATTTAATTTTCGTTAGAATTTCAGTATTTTTTTTTTTTTTTTTTTTTTTTTTTTTTTTTTTTCTTTGTATTTATTGCATTTCTTAAAATTTTTTGAAAGATTTAGAGAGTTTAAGGATTTTTATAGGTTTCAATACAGGTTTCTGAATTCAATACTCTAGGAATCAAAATTTTCCTAATTTTCAAAATTTTGATAGATTTCTGTAAAAATTAAATTAGCATTTTTAAGGAAGTATCTTTTTAATACATTAGTGCTTAAGAATTTCTGTATACTTATTGAATTTTGTAAGATTTTCTGGCAGATTTGAAGATTCTCATACATTCCGATGTAAATATCTTGATTTTCGTCGATTGTCAGCGAAGATATCTATTAATCGTTAAAAAAACATTACTTCATAAATTCCTGGTATTTTATTTTGAAAAATAATTACAAAAAATTGTTGTGTATATTATTTATAATATAAGGCTTGAAGTATCTTTCATAAAATTTTTTTAGTTTTGTTTTATTTTTTATCGAATTTCGTAAGATTTTCGAGAAGATTCCGAGAGTTTCAAAAATTTTATAGATTTATAAAATTTCTACACCCTAGGCACCGAAATTTTCTAGATTTTCGTAGGATCAGTGAGTTAATAGATTCCTAGTATTTTGTAGATTTTTGAAAAAGAATAACGAGAAATCGTTGTGGATTAAATTTATAATATTGGTTTCAAAGTACACTTATTTAATAAGATGGAGAACATGAAAATATCGTTAAAAAAGAATCATGACGTATACAGTAGAGCGTCTTAATATCGGGATCCGGAGGAACGCAAATCTTAATAGGCGCGAAGAAAATTTAGATATGCTTGACTAGGTTCTCGACATTTTGTAAGCTCACCGAAAATTTCAAGTCACAATTCAGTCATTAAATCATTGAATGTTGAAAATTTTATAACTGATCTGAATTTAAATGAGTAAATTAAATAAAAAAAAAAAAAACCAAAACGAAAATTTGCATCTCAATTTATTTTTCACACAAAAGGTGCCTACATCGTTTTAAAATCGCAACGAAAACTATCATTTTATAAATATATCGATATACAACATGATACGAAGAGAAAACGTTTCGTGAATAAGCGTGTTTGGAAAAACAACTATGAATACGAGCTTCCAATCAGAAACTAATTTCCCCGTTTCTTAAAACAAAAAAAAACAGCCCATGGTGCACTGCATCTCGAGCAGCGAGCCGGACTCCGGCGAGGGCAATACCCCCCACCCCCCGGTCGCCCTGGATCCCGGGGACTGGCGTCTTGGGCCCCCTTCGGGCGTCCTCGCCAAGGATGCGCCGGCCCTGGTGAAGGCCCAGATGCACGCGACGGCGGCCCATTATCCCCGGCAACAGCAGCAGCTCCACGTGCCCCTGCACGCCAAGGGCTACGCGGAGTCGACGGTCACGAGCGGCATCCAGGTTGGTAGCCACGTAGAGCAGGACGCGCGTGCACTAACAATCCTTGACATGCACCAACAGCTGGCCGACACCACGCACCCCGAAAAAAAACACCCCGACCGAGCGCCCGGACGCGTCACCCAATAATTACGCGTACTTAGATAACAACAAGGCCCCCCACGATATCCTCCAGCACAATCATTACCCGGCCGTGTACGGCGAACAACCTTACCTCTACCGGGAACAGCAGCAATCCTCCTCCGAGCAAACGCCCGGGAAGGCCGTGTTTTACCCGAAATTCTTGAGCGTTGGGCCCGTTTACCCCCACCTCTACGACAATACAACCGGGGTCTCGGTGGTCGACTACGGCCCTGATAAGCACGCATTTTACAATTCCTATGTTTATAACGGCGAACCCGCTTTTCCCGGCGCCGAGGACGATTGCGAGGAAAGCGGGGACGAGAGTTCGGACGAGGATTAGTAAGGCCCAAACCCCTGAGGTGTACACTAAGAGAAGAGCGCAACACTGATTATCTTGGTCCGCAATAATGGTGATTGCAAACAGGAATTTTGACGAAAAACTGGCTCTCCGCAAGAATCAGTGTTGTGCCCGCCACACAGATTATTTTCTTCCGCAACACTCAGTATTACGGTCCGCAATAATACACTCCTTATTGCGTGCCGCAATGCTCATTGTGGTGGTCCGCAGTATTCAGTATGATTGGCCCAGTTTTTCGAATTTCACGCTCCACGACACTAAAAACAGTGTTTTGACGAGCGAAAATCATTGGGGCGTCCAGCAATAATTATGAATATGTGTGAATTAAAATTAGTGATCTATTTTATTCGTTGAAATATTTGACAGGGCTGTGATAAGATTGTCAGGGCTAACCTAATGGAACTTTTACTAAATATCAACTTTTTTTAATCAACTTAACGAGAATCTTATAAATATGTTTAACTTTATAGAATTCTGTCTAAAGTTTATACGAATATGAACTTACCTTATGAATATTCACAAAAACTTTATACTGCTTTTTGTCTTGAACATGAAACTAAAGTTCTGTAATGATTCAAACTTATTCAGAATTGTCAGATACTTTTGGCAAACTTTGCTTACAGCAAATGTACAACATTTTAAACTTACAATATAAGAATACACGATGGGGTATATGATCCACAACCATCATTCATTTTCACGAAACAATGTTCAAACCCTTGTTACAAGTATTCATGTTTTCTGCTAAATCGATAAAAAATTGCATTTTATACATTTCTTGAGCGATTCATGTTATATTTTTGTGTAAATATATAATCAATGAAATTCTTATCATGTGAACATTACATTTTATTGATTTCTCATTAAAATAAATTTTCAAAATGTTTGGAGGAGTTCAGTCATAAATGAATTCTCAATCTTGTAACATTTTTTATATGTAGTTTTTATAAAAACAGTTTCAAACGGGTTTATTAAGGTCATTTAACCTCGTGATTATTATACAAAGAGTAGAAAATAGAAAAAAATTTTATTTTTATAAGTAAATAAAAAATCAATACCCTTGTAGCATCAAACTTTTAAAAAAAATTCAAACCCGTATTTATTAACCAACTGTAAGAACCCTTTTGAACTGTTTCTATATGACCTACATTCAAAAAATTTTATGAAATTGAGAATTCTTTTAAGATTGACCACATTAAAACCGTCTAAAGATTTGCTCTTATGAAAAATAATCAGAAAAAAATTACTGATCCTTCGGATCAGTAATTAAAAAGTTTAGAATGAAATATTTACAAAATTAGAATATTATTTACCATATTTTAACAAAAAAATATAACATTAATCTTATATAACTAGGTGAGTTCATAATCGTATAAAATTTAGACAGAATTCTTTTAAGTTGAACATTTTTATAAGATTTTCGTTAGGTCGATTTGAAAAGAATTGAT
Organism: Platygaster robiniae; assembly: GCA_028476575.1. Classification (NCBI taxonomy): domain Eukaryota; kingdom Metazoa; phylum Arthropoda; class Insecta; order Hymenoptera; family Platygastridae; genus Platygaster; species Platygaster robiniae. The sequence continues at coordinate 37,819,477 of CM052019.1, forward strand.
TTTTAGTATAATTTCTATTAGGTTAGCCTTAAAAATCTTACCGCAGTCCTGTCAAATATTTGAACGAATAAAATAGATCACTAATTTTAATTCACACGTATTCATATCTATTGCTGGACGCCTCAATGATTTGCGCTCATCAAAACACTGTTTTGAGTGTCGCGGAGCGTGAAATTTGAAAAACTGGGCCAATCATACTGAATATTGCGGACCACCACAATGAGTATTGCGGCACGCAATACTGAGTGTTGCGGAAGAAAATAATCCGCGTGGCGGGCACAACACTGATTCTTTCGGAGAGCCAGTTTTTCGTCAAAATTCCTGCCTGCAATAGCCATTATTGCGGACCAAGATAATCAGTGTTGCGCTCTTCTCTCAGTGTATGGTCATTAGGGTGTTACTTGTTCTGGCGATCTCGGAATTTTTTCCATTGCGGGGCTCTAAATCAATCAAGGTATACGGAAAAAAATTTTGAAGTGAAACTTCTAATGGCTCGTTGAGAGCGAAATCCGTTTGAGAGTGTAACAAAGCTGAAGTGTTTCGTGTGCTGTTGGGATTATATGTGATTGTTGACATGTGGTATACATTGCATGTATACCATTTGATTTGAGCTGTGGAAGAGAAATAAATCTTTGTTGTCATATTTCGAATTTAAATTTGAATTTCACTCGTTTGAAATTCCGATTTAAATTTGATCTGTTTCGAGCTACAGTTTTTAATGCAGTTAATGCTTAAGTTTTGAATGTTTCTTTAGTTGTATTTCTTATATAATTGAACGAACTTTCTTTTTTGTTTAATCAAACTTGCAGTAGTTAGCCGTGAGAAGTTTCACTTCTCTCGCGAGTTTTTAAAAAACTTGTAATGTTCTCTTGATATTTGGCAGAGTTTTCGTTTATAATGTTTAGTTTAAAATCAAAATTTTGAGATTTTGAGATTTATCCATGACTCTCATCTGTACTTCAGGTGTGCTTGAAAGAACGTTATCTTATAATTAACTGTATCGATAAACTCAGAGAATATAATTAATTATGCCAGAACACTCTTTAATGTGTTTCACATGATAAAATTTATATATCGAGCTGAAAAACAAGGAAATTTTGATGACCATTATTTAGTGTCAACGATTCGGTCATGAAAAAAAATAAATTAATTAATAAAATGCTAAAAATTTGAAATTCCTGCAGTCAGGTAATGAATCATATGGAAATGAAATAAATAAATAATTATTAATAAACACATACTCTAACAAGTCATTGACCTACATTTTAAAAATTATAGAAATTATTTTCTCTTTTATCTTATTGAAATGAATTTTTCTTCTTCCTTATGAAAAACAAATTTTTATTTTTATTCAAATATTCTTTCAATACTTTGCCATGAAAAATGTATTTATATTTTTAAAATGTATATTCAATCTATAAGACATTATATTATACATACTATATTTTACCATGATAAATGATATATTTTTATGATGAATTAAAGTTTATCATTTTAAAATCGTTAAAAAGTGTTTTGGCCTAATTTATGAAAAAATCTAAACATTTCAAAACCTAAAACTCACCAAATTTCGATTTTAAAATAAACTTGATAAACAAAAACTCTGCCGAAAATCAAGAGCCTGCCATAAGTTTTTTTAAAGCTACAAAAATGTGAAGGAAATAAATAAAAAAGTAGGCGAAACTAATGAAAATATGTACTATTCGTGTACTTGTAAAACATAGATAACAACAATAGAAAAATCTAGAAAAATTTGGTATTGAACGTAACGTTATACACTCAAACTTTACCAAGTTTTAAATAATTATAATAAGTTTTGCTGAAGTTATGAATTTTTGAACAAAATCTTTGAAAAATTAAACGTCGATCCCATTTAAAATTTCGGTTGTTTTGTTACGCGGATTAATCTTGTCCGATTCGTTTCAAACTTTACGAAAATTTTTTTTTTAATATTCTAATCGATTTAAAGCCAGGGAAGGGACAAATTCCGACATCGCCAAAATAAGTGACACCCTAATGGTCGTTCTCCAGAATCCGGAAATTTTTTTTCCGGAATCGAATTTCCAGAATGCTACACTCAGGAAAATTCTGCGTAAATTTGAAAGGAATTTCGTTTCAAACACTTGCATTTGTCAACAATTATGACCAGCCACGTCGATTTGAAACGCATTTCCCTTTTAATTTTATATATTTAGATCGATGGAAGGGACGCGTTGGGGAAGAAAAATACTTTCCGTTTCAAGCCTAAACGGAAATTTTTCTGAATGTATTATACAAAACAATTCTTCAGAGTAGACACTACAATAGAAGCAATTAGAATAATAGAATATAAATTACCCGATTTCCTTTTATTTAAAATTAAATAATACGATTAGACCGTTGCAGTTATAGAATAAAGATTGCTTCATTTTCAAAAAAAAAAAAAAAACAAAAAAAAAACAATAATGTAAAGAAACTATTAGGATAAAAAAAACAATTGCCTTCTTTTAAATTAAGAATATGAGAGGGGGAGGGTAAAAAAAATAATATAAAGAGACCATTAGAATCGAATGAAACTTTTTTCTTTTGAACTGGTATAACTGTAATTCTGAAAATTCGATTCCGGAAAATTTTCCCCAGATTTTGTTCATTCCGGAAAATGTTCTTTCCGAAAAATAAACGGGTCTGAATTCCCACTTCACCCCCCCCCCCCCCCCTTTCCGTTCGGGCATCATATATCAATTTTCGGGACCGTTTAACCGGGCTTGTTTTTTCTTTATTTTTCAAGGATCGTTGTTGTTGTTGATGTTGTTGTCGTTTCTTGTTACCGAGGTTGAGTTTTCTTTTTTCCCGCGTCCGGAAACGATGCGGGTGTTTTTTGTGTTGGAGGTTCCCTTGCGGTAGAACACGTCGTCGTTTCTCTACTTTATCATTGGTTTATTTTTTTTTATTTTTTTTGTGTGTTTTAATTTTTTGAATGAAGTCGAGGTTGGAGACACCAACTATAAATATATATTTTTTCTTCTTAGCTAAGAAAGTATTTATACTTTATGAGAAACTTGAATGAGAAGTTTTCGAGAATTTCTTTGTTTTATCTTTTTTTTTACGTGAAAGTTCCTCGACTAAATATTTTTTACGGTTCTTGCAAGACAAACATGGTGAACCAAAATTATTAATCATTATCAATAAATTAGGTCAGTTTTTAGTAATATCGTGAATATCGACACAAATTTGAAATGAACGAAAATTCTTCTCTAAATGAAAATAATTTGTTTTTTAGTTATTTTCGTTAATATTGGTAAAACTTTGATCAATTTTTGAGCAGTCCAAAACCATATCAAACAAAAACAATTTTCGAATTCATATCGTCACTAGCTACAATCACTTAATAATTTTACTAGTGAATAAAAATTAATTTACAACGGATGAATTTACTGTGGTTTATTTTTTTTACTAAAAATTGTTTGTTTTCTGAAAGATACCAGTCGGTATTCGCTCAAAATTTGTTAAAGTTCGAATTATATTTCACCTTTTAATTTTTACTAAAAATGAACAATTTTTTTCTACAACGGACTTTTTTGATTCTTAAAAAGTACTTCTCTATTTTTAAACTTGAATCAAAAAATTCAATCGAAAACCAATTTTAACATGAAAAAATAAAGTGAAACGTTATCAATTTCATAAATTTTATATACAAGAACTGAATTTTTTACGAGTGTTTATTATTAAAAACATGGCTTATTTGATTCGAAAACTTTCTTGAAAATTCATAGGTTTTCTCAGGATATTGATATTTTATTTATGGTAAATTAATATTTTTTTCTCCAATTTCCATCCCTAAACTAAACATAATCATTGGTGTTTCCAACTTTGGCTTCGTATTACATGAAGTGGGGAGGATTGTGCGGTTGGTTGAGGAATAGAGAGTGGGGATAAGGAAAAGATTGATCAAAAAGTACTAGCCTTTCAAAAATTCGTTATTTTTTGCTGTTGTGTTTTTATTTTTTTTATTTTTTTTTTTAGATGAACAAGATTTTAATTAAAACGAAATTTTCCTTTCTGAATGGCTTTACGCGAAAAAATGTTCAATTTATTTAAACATGTCGGAATCTGCATTTGACAATAAATTAGTTTTATTATATTTCTGAAACGAAATTTACCATACTGTGCTGGATTTAAAATAAAAAGCATTGTGATATTATTGGAGAAACTTCCACAAAATGATTAAAATTTCATATTTAAAATGATTTTTTACATAAATTTTCTGGGATTTTTGGGAAAATTTTTCAGTCAAGCGCACAATCAAATTGAGCATAATTTACGGTTTTAACGACCCAAGTCACTATCGCATGACCCGGTGCCTTTTTGTTTTTGACATTTTTGAAATTTTTATTTCCGCGAGAGAATAATTATAGTGTACATAAAATCGAGTGGGTTCTTTGTGATTACTTCGTAATGAACCAAAGCAAAATTGGGAGAATCAAAGTATTCGGCGTACTTGGAAAAATGAAAAGACGCTCGAATTAAGTAACGGTGTGTTCTATTGCACGCTCTATTTCGTCGGACGAAAGAAAAAAAATTAGATCGCGATTCAAAGAATCGAAATCATCCGATATTAAGTTTGTAATTAGTCTGTAATCGACGTTCAAAAACGTCGACTTTAACCGTCAAAATGTAGATGCATTATTTAATCGTAGGTACGTTGCAATACCATAATTTGTATCGCGTAATTTTGCAAATTCGTCGTAGACAATGAAGTTATTTATAAGGTTCTAATCGTAATTCTGATATTAGCGATGTCATCGTCATTGTCAATCATAATACTAATAATCGATATTACGGTCATTATTTTTATTTTTATTATTATTGAAAGAAAAGAAATAATAAAAGAAATTCATCCCCTCAAAATTCTTCCGATTGGCGATATAATCATTCGTGGAATCTGGATCCCTTGAGCATGAGTAATTTTTAGTTTTTGAGACTTTGGTTCTTTTGCATGTGGTGATTCTTGAAAAGTCAGCAAGTTTTCTTGATTTATTTTGTCAATGGAGTTGGTTGATTTCGGTAAATTCTGTGATTTTCGAGTTGACACGGGTTTTGTGATGGATTTTTCTTTGGGACTCAAAAGAAAAAATCTGGAATAAACTATCAGAGCTTGAAAATTATGTAATTTCTTGAAAATGTGATCAACTCGCATTGTTATCTTTCAAAAGTAGTTTGAAAAAACCGTGAAAATCGGTTCTCTAATTGGCATAATTAATGTTGTTTCCGTGAGTTCCGCTTATGATTTTCTAGGCAGTATTTCTTGTAAAAGGACAGTGTCGATGAAAGCTCGAAAAAATGATTTTTTTCGATCCCTGGTTTTTTGCAATCCATAACAAATCAGCGATCGAAGAAATTGTAAACTGGCATGCGTTAAAAACAGGGTTTTTTACGGATCAATCAAAAATACCGCATAAAAAAACATCATTTGCTCAATTCTTTGTCAATTTCTAAGATAAAAAGTTATTTCACCATTTTTGCCTAAAACCAACAGCAACAGAGTTCTTAGTATTCAAAATTGCGGGCTAAAACAATGTTTGCAGCGCGCGCTGCGGTGGCGTCATGTACTAAATTGGCCACGCCCTTTCTTTACTGATTGGTCGACTTAGATTGTGAATAACTCTGTTGTTTGTTGGTTTTGAACAAAACTATAGAGGAACTTTTTGTTTGTTTGTATTCAAACAACCTGCTCTTGATAAAGTATGCATTTTTTGAATGTTACTTTTATTTTTTCTGGTTTTAAGTTGAAAAAAAGAAGATATTTGTATGATTCGTCAGACACCTTGTTCCAAAATGAATCTGTGTGATTAGATTTGATCGAGTTGTATTTGACAGATCTATGCGAAGCAGGCTGAAGGTGCAGTGAGCGCGGTGAGGTGCGAGGGCAGGGATCATGCCCTCGGCCGGGGGATCAAGCGAAAGCTGGACTCGATCCACTCAATGCATTCTACGCTGCATGAAGACCAGGATGGTCAGTATTTTGTCTCGTATTTTATTGCAACCCTAGATCACAATATTTCGTACAGCTTTGCTCCTTATCTCTCACATTCTCATCTGCATTGCTTTGCTACTCTTGCTTTGGAATGAGCGTTTCTTCTATTCGCCAAATATGCATCGAAATTCATACCTTCAAATCAATAAATTATTGCATCACCCGATAAATTTTCCAGTTCAACACAGTTTCTATTATCAAATAACGCTGATAAGCCCCTGTATAATCATCCATGAAAAAACGTGTCCCTTTCGTAACTCAGCGGTTAATACAGCCATTAAAAGTAACGTTACGCGGGGGCGGATTCGAGCTTTTTATCGGGTTAATATTACAACGCGCCGGAGAGGCAAAATGTACGCCGTCGCGGTTGAAAAAATCGATGCGTCCATCAAGCTTTCCAGGGGCTTTCATGTAAATAAAGCGCCGATGAAAACAAGGGGGAAAATGGACGGGGAAAAAGCTTCACATTCAATCATATGTAAAATCTACTTATCGGTATGAAAATTTATGGGAATTCGCAATGTTGAAAGATGTGGGGGAGGGAGAGAACAAATGTCATGGAATTAGCGGTTCTGAATTTGATTACAAGTTTTATTTGTGGATATTGGGAATAATTTCCGGAATTCCGAAATTTTTAATATGCAATCCAATCGTTCTTCTTTTTTTTAGAAAAATGATTCTCATACTCTCAAATTCTTATAAATATTGCAGAAAAAGTTTTTTGTTTGCATGTGCATGAGTAACTTTGCAATTGAAGCATGGGTAATTATAGTTTTCATATCATCTCACGAGACTTTGTTTTTGTTGGAGCGTTTGGAAGGTAAGTTCATTAAACTTGTACATATACCACGAGAGCACTTGACTAATTAGAGAGAGAAAATGGAGAAAGATTAATTAGGGTGGTCGTGGAAAGTGGTTGCAAGGAGGGCGAAATCATCTTCACCTTGTACATAATATTTTGGAAATCATGCGGTTCATTCAGCATGCGTTTTGACTTCACCAGCGACGATTTTTCAAGGCTTTTCTGCACCGAGGCATTTTTGTGGGGTGTCTAGTGAAAGTTCAAATGATTTATTGTTTTCGTAAGATTATTTGGAGACGTTATTTTCCCTTGAATTTTGATTTGATATTGATACAGAGGGGTGGCAGAAAATATGGGGATGGTGGGATGTGATATCCATGTGAAAAATTCTGGATTTGTAAAATATTAAAAAATATTCATGTGGGGATGCATTAACTTATAAATTATGGACTTAGGAAATCGTGAAAGTTTTCAAAAAGTTACGAAACCACTCAAACTTATTTAAAGTCCAATATTTTTAATAATACTTTGAAAATTAGGGACGATCTATGTAAGAATGAAGATTTTAAGAATATTACACGGTTTATGTAGGTTAACAAATACACCAAAATATTTCAAAATCTGAAATATTCTTTTGTGGTTTCTAAAATTGACAATCTTTCAAAATACTGTTTTTATTTCAATTCGTTTAGATTTATTATATTTGAAATATAATACGAACTTTTAAAAACTCTACACATTTCATGGAAATTGGTCGAAATTGTTAAGATTTTTCGTAATTATCATTACCTTTCCAGTTTGTTAGATAATTCATATTCAAAATGAAAATAAACATCATTATACCTATTTTCAAGAAAAATATGATAATAAACACAATCTACAAAATTCATGCATATTTCTTGAAATTTTACAAATTTTTTGAATTGAAAGGAATTATTGGCAATCTTTAAGATTCTCATTGGTTTTTAATTTATTCAGAATTCTTAAAATTTTGAGCATTGTACATATTTTCTTATACTTTTAATTTTAGATAAAAATGTGTCTTACTAACAGTGCGATTGTTCGTAATTTTATAATACTTTTCAAGGACTTTAGATTTCTGTTTAGACTAAAAAACAATCACTCTATGAAGTCGGAAGATATATAATAATAAACACAATCTTCAAAATTTATGAAAGTTTATTTTATAAATTTTTCGAATTCCATGAACTATCGACAAAATTTCACTATTTTCAAAGTTTTTCACATTTTTTGAAAAAAAAAAAAAAAAAAAAACTACAAGCGTTATAAAAATTATTCACAACCTCGCAAATTTTACAGAAATTGGTTTTAAATAACATCCAAGTTTTTCATATTTTTTTAAAAGAACGGCAAGCACTATCATGCATCATTCGATTGAATTTTCATATAATGAATACGATCTAGAAAATCAATAAACTTTTCCCTAAATGCTACGAATTCTTTGAATTAAATTGAATTGTTAAAATATTTTGGTTATTTAGTTTTTTTCCTCGATTAAGTATTAAAAATTTTCAAAATTTTGAAAGTAATCAAAACTACTCACGATCTTCCCGATTTTTTAGAAATTTGTTCAACTTGAATAAAAAAAAAAAAAAAACATCAATATGCATATTTTGGAGACATGCGATAATAAACATAATCCACAAAATTTATTCACATTGTCTGAGATTCCTCAATTGTACAAAAATGTGACGTAATTCTCAGCAACTTCGGAAATTTGCATTGTTTTTTTAATTTTTTGCAGTGCTCGTTTTTTCAAACATAACACAAACTTTAAGAAATCTTCCGAATTTCAGAGAAAACTTTCCAAAAGTTTGAACCTTTTCTTAACCATCTAATGCTTTAGAAGTTCTTCAAATCGACAACAAAAAATGAAAAAAATATAATGTCCACTTCAAAAAAAAATCCATCAATGGAACACATTTCCCATATTTCTTGAGTTTCAAGCAAAATGGCGTCCCGACAAAATGGCGTTTCGCCGCCCCTGCCGCCATTTTCACATAAACCGACCTCTCTGCAGAAACTTCATTCTTTCTTTGGAAAAAACTCACTAGACACCCCTCGCCTTTTTAAAAGCCCCCTCCCCCACCAAACCGAAAATCATCCAGGGAAATCATCGGCATTCACAACGCTTGAAGGCACTATAAAAAAAAATAGGCCAAATCATTTCGGCCGAAAATCCGATCGAAACAGCACGTGTCATCCTATCACATGCACGTTTTGGAGTTGGTCCCATCAATCATCAAGTACCAAAAACGATCGGAAAAAACCAAAACCAAAAAAAAATCCTTGTTTGGGCTCCAGCAATGCCGAGATCGAGGGACAAGGGAGATGGTGAAGAGAGAGAGTCCGGGAAGGCCCGGGACCTCGAGATAGGCGAGGTTGTATGGGGTGCGGCCCGTGGTAGTGCCGCGTGGCCGGCCAAGGTCGAGTCACTCGGGGAACCCGGAAGCCGAACTGCCTGGGTAAGCTGGTACGGGCCTGGGGCCCAAGGCCGCAGCCTCGTCGACGTGCGCAGCCTCAAGTCACTCTCCGATGGCCTCGAGGCTCATCACCGCGCACGAAAGAAATTTCGGAAGTGAGTCCACAAACGCAAAAACCAACGAATTCACACCAAACCCATCGTAGACCTTACCACTTCCCCCCTCCCTCTTATAAATATCTTCCTTTTTTAGGAATTCTTGACGACTATGCCTTATTTTCTTATTCTTTGGAATTTTTAAATGAACCTTCCTGGTGTGCAGTACCCCCTCCTTGTCCTTGAAAATATTTTATTTTCTTAACCATCCTCATTCCCTAGAGTAAATTTTCACTCCACATCGAGTCAAAGTACTGTTACTTAGATTCGGGGTGATTTTTCACTCTAGCTTTCGTGGCACTTATGAGTTTTAGAAATTTATTATGATTTAAAAAATATAATAATTTTTTATGAATTTCAATGATTTCGATATTGCCATTGACTATTTTTTGAATATTTATCGTTTTTTGATTTCTCGAAATTTTGAAGAGTTCTTGGTTTTGGTTGAAGTTTTTGAAATTATTGATGATCTGTGAACTGGAGAATGTTTTTTGATATAATTAGCTAATTGAAAAAAAACTTAATATTTAGTACACGGGTATACGTTCAAATGTGAGAATCATGAAAAAAAGACCAGAAAAATCACAGAACCGTTGAATGTAGAAGAATTCGGGGTAAAGTGGGGTCAGGGGCAAAGCAGGACGTTGGGAATAACTTTTTTTTTTTCATAATCGATCAGAAGCTTCTGGATTTTCATTTTTAGGCGTTCCCACTATTTTCCATGTGAAATTGTAATTGTGTTTGGTTGATGTGTCGAGTTACAAGACTTTTCGAGCATTTTTGACGTGAAATGCAATCTTAACTAGTTTTTCAATCACACGAAAGTAATGTTAGCATTTATTGAATCCAAACGGTTATTGTATTATTCCTTTGTGCACTGCATAGCCCTCTTTTCATCTTATGATTATTACCATTGCGAGCACTATCGCGATTTACGCGAGTGTTTTTGGGAATAGTGGTTCGGGGGCAAAGCGAGACGCCACCCGAGATCCCATACATAGTATAACGTACATTGACTTCACGTGTTGCTGTTCATCTTATTTTTCAACATTCGAGTGATGATAGTAAAAATCGGAATCATACATCTGTTTGAATGTTTAATAAATAAATATTAGTAACAAAAATCAGTAGATGAGAAACCAATTAGGAATTGTTATTGATTATTGACAATCATTCGTAATTTCTTCAAGCTATCCTAACAGTACTAATTTGATGATATTTTATGGTTGTTTCTGGAAAGCAAACATTTTATTTGTAATTTCAAAAATCGTCCCGCTCTGCCCGGTATGTGGGGGCAAAGCGGAACAAAGTTCTTTTTTTTTTTCAAAATTAATTTTAAAGCTTATTGAATAGCATTGCCTCGCCTTATATAAAAAAATTTCTTGTAGACTGATAACTGTTCTTAACATCTGAGGTGAATTTTTGTTAAATAAAAAGTTCCTGTATCCAAAAAAAAAAAAATCAGAAGTGATCACTGTCCCCCTTTGCCCCGAATTGCCCTATATTAGAATTATCAAAAAAATATATTACTATGTGTATTTGACATTGAATTATGTATTAATAATAATAAATTATGAATAATACAAAATGTTAGAAAATTTTAGGAATACTACCCAATTACTGTGGTTTTGAGGTATTTTCAAATATCCTACCCAAAAAATTTGTTATTATATTCTCAAATTCTACTCTGTAAGTTTCGCGAATTTTCCGGAATTATAGAGAATCTTTGAAATATTAAATATTTTCTCGAATGTAATAGAGTGAATACACTTAAAGTAGTATAATTCCAATCCTCTTGAAGTCTCTTGAAGTCAAATTCAACTTATTTTTGAGAAAGAAATCCTACTAGAATTAAAAAGTGAAATTCAAATTCTCCTAGAATTATAATTCACTCTTTTGGAGTGGATTTTCACTCTCTATTGCAGTATTTTGACTCGATGAAGACAGAAAATTAACTCACAAGACAGAAATTAAGAGAGTATGTATTAGATATCGAATTCATCCTCGATTCTTTTGCAATGATAGACCTTAATTTTTTTATCTTGATTTTTTTTCTTGTCAGGTAATTATAAACATCTTCACGTTATTCATGTATATTCATCATTTTTCAAAAACGAATTTCTTGATAATGAAAGTCATTTATGTTGGGGGGTTTCACACCATAGTAGATGAGATTAGAACTTCCTGCTTCCAATTTGTTCCAAATTTTACGAGTCGTTAGAAGAACCCAAATAATAAAAAATTTCATCACAGTAAATATTAACTGTTTTGATACACCTATGTCAACTTTATACAGCTTTAATGAAAAGTAATTTATTCTTCCTTTTTTCCATTTATTTAATACTAGAACAAAGGAAAATTAAAAAAATAAACTTGTAAGCATTTTCAAATAGCCTTCCGATCATATTTTTAGAAAAAGTTTTCACTGGACAATTCCTGCAGTGCAGACTAATTTTTATCAATTGAATGATTGTCTCAAAAAGAGCTTTTCTTCAAATATTAAAAAAAATTCAGCGATAGTTTCAAATACAGCGAAAATTTCATATTTCAACTTAAGTGCACTCTTAAAAATTTTATAAGTTGTGTGAACTTTTACTTTTACTTATTTACCTTCCCATAAACAGCCTGTTTCATGGACAGTCTTTTTTAAATACATACTTAGAATTTATTTTAACTATTACACATCACTTTTTGCATTATGTCAAAAAAGTAACCGGATAATTCGATTCAAATGAACCGTGCCAATGATTTTTCAAACAAAAATTTTTTTCTAAGGTACCATATAGCACTTGTTAGAATGGAATCTGTAAAACATTGAGTTGACATTGGCCTAATATTTTAAAAAGTTCACTTTTGTACTGCGTCACGATTTTTTATGTGAACTTGAATTTTGAACAAAGAATTTGTATTAAATTTTGCATTGCGAATGTATTTTCGTGCTCGGAAAATTTTTTATGAATTTATCAACAACACAAATTTATGATTAGTACAAAGCATTCGAAGAAGGTCATAAATTAGTTTGAAGATTTTTCTTGTTCTGGACGACCTTTGAAATCTAGAACCAACGAAAACATCGAAATAGTAAAGGAAATTTTGCTCGAAAATCATCTTTGCAGTTAAAGAAAAATACTGTGTAACTTGGACATTCATCACGAGTCAATTACTACAATATTAGTGAAAAATTTGAGTATGATTTGCATTATGGTAGACTTTTTACACCAGAACTGAATTCTCTTCAAAAACAGTAACATTCCAGAATACTGTGCTACATATAAATTTCTTATAATCAAAAAATGTTTTATCGTACGGAAATAGTCGATGAGATTGAAAATTTTAATAAAAATTTCGAAAATCCTTAACCATTGAAAGACGCAAGAAATTAAGAAGATTATCAACATTTTTGAATACTTCAAAAAATTCGTAAAATTTTTAGAAAATACAAAAACTTGGAATAATTTAAAAATTTTTCAAAATCAGTAAATGTATTGACGATTAGAGTTCGTCGATAACTTTCATATTTGAAAAATCTAAAAAAAGCTGAACATTTTAAATATTATTATTTCGAAAATTGTAATAAAAATCAAAAAATTTCAGAAATTTTTAAAAATTAAAAAAGGCTAAAAATCTCAAAGATTATTGACATTTTGCATGGTGTGAAATGTATGTAGAATTACAGAAAAAATAATTCTGATATAATGATAGTAATGAAAAAATGGATGCATTTGTTACTTTGTGGAAAATTTGGAAAACGAATTGAAAACACAGAAACTGTTCTTTATTTCGTAATTGAAAAAAAAAGTATTATTATTGTGTTCGTCGATAACTTAAAAATTTTGAAAAATCTAAAAAAGTTAAAAATTTAGAAGATTGTCGATTATATGGAAACATTCAATACAAATCTAAGAATTTTAAAATTATTTGAAATTAGAAAAGACTGAAAATCTAAAAGGCTGTGAATGGTTTTAAAAAATTTGTAGACTTTTAGAAAACATCCATATATTCTTCAAATTATGGAAAATTTCGTGAAACTACAAAAACTGTGTATTATTTTAAAAGCTTTCAAAAATCAAATAAACGTTTTATCACTTGGAGTTCGTCAATAACTTAACAATTGTAAAAAATCCAAGAGAGCTGAAAATTTTGAAGATTGTCAATGATTTCGAAAATTCCGATGAAAATCTAGGAACGTTGAAAATCCTTAAATTGAAAAAGGCTGGAAATAAAAAATATCGATACTTTTGAATAGTTTGAAAAAATTGTTCGATTTCAGAATAAATTGATTAATACATCAAATTGTGGAAAATTTTGAAAACTCACAATTTATAAAAGCACGGGTAATGTGTGTTATTATCAAAATTTTTGAAAATCAAAAAAACGTATTATCATTGACAGTTCGTCGATAACTTGAAAATTTTTGAAAAATCTAAAAAAGCTCAAAATTCTAAACCTGGTCGATTATTTCGAAAATTTCAAAAAAAAAATCTAGGAATTCTGTGAATTCTTAAAAATTGATAAAGACTGAAAATGTAAAAGACTATCAATGGTTTTGAAAAATTAGTAGAATCCCAGAAAACATAGATAGATTTGTCAAATTCTGGAGAATTGGAAAAACTGCGTGAAACTTAAAAAAATGTGTATTATTTTAAAAGTTCCAAAAAATAAGAAAACATTTCATCATTTGTAATTCGTCGATAATTTTACAATTTTTAAAAATCTAAGAAAGCTGGAAATTCTGAAGATTGTCGATTATTCCGAAAACTTTTATGAAAATCTAGGAAACATAAAAGTTGTTGGATATTAAAAAACATTAAAAATTCAAAAGATCATCAATGATTTCGAAAAATAGAAAAATTCGTAGAATTTCATAGTAAGTTAGGAAACTTGTCGAATTGTGGAAAATTCAGAGAACTTTATAAATCTGCAAAAACTGTGTATTATTTTCAAAGTTTTTAAAAATTAAGAAACGTTTTATATTATTAATTTAAATATTTTGAAAGTTAAAAAAACCTGGAAACATTAGGTGTTGTCGATTATTCCTGAAAAATTCGGGAAATTCGTAGAATTTCATAAAAAGTTATTCAATTTTTTGATCGTGTGAAATTTAATACTGTAAAAACTTTGCTGTACTCTTAAAACTGTTCAAAATCAAAAAAAAATTCCATCAAACACGTATTGTTGACAATTCCGAAAAGTTGAAGAAAATCTAGTAATTTAAAAATTAACAATTTTTGGAATTATCAACACAATGATCAACAATTTTCAAAATGTTCGAAAAAATCTATAGTATCACAAGGAATAATAATATATTTTCGAAAATTGTGGAAAATTCGGGAACCGGACGTCACTCCTGGATAATAAAATTCTCTTTATTTTCTTCAAACATTCCGATTACTTGTTTGACATAATACACCCCCAAATCCTCAAATTCGCATCACTGAAAAATGGTACAAAATGCGCACGTGCTTGTCGAGGAATCTGTAAGAAATCCTCCAGAAGAGTTGAACGGTAAGGAAGTTAAATGGCACGAAATAGCGAGCGCTGGAAACTCGATAGGCCTTATCTCGAATCGGTATTTAACTCGTGTACTTTGCATGTAATGTATGTATTTATACATTTGTATTCCGATATCGATAGCACTTTTTTTCCTTCAATAAGCGCCGAGTTATGCCCCGCGTATCAAGACGTTGAATTATTCAACGCCCGGCGTAATTTCTGGCGTTGAGGTATTTTCAAGCGATTCGAGATTATTTCGTATCTTATCGACTCGACCGTTGCGTTTTCACAACGTTTTGTGCCTTTTTTACCCATTTTTCGACGTCGTTCACTGTCTCCCAGAAAATCGACCTTCAAACCCACAAACATCAATTCGTCATTTTTCCACTGGGAAAATAGTTGAGATATTTTCTACTGTACTTTCTATCTTTTTCTACATTGCATGGCGTAGATTTAGTAGCTTCGCACACTTGTGGAGGCTGAATTTTCTCATTTACTCGCTCTGGGTACATTTTTTAATTTATTTTTGTTTTGTTTTGTTCCATGGAGAAGTAAGTATATAAAAAAAGAACAGTTATTCAATTAGGGACTTCATTTTATGGAATTCGATTAATTTTGGAAATTGAGCCTATAATTTTCAGTATTGTCAAATAATTATTCTAGTTGCAATGAACAATTTTTACTCTTTAATGATTTCAGATATAATTTTTGTCTTGAGGATTTCAAACAGGAGAAATAAATGGAAAAAAAAAAAACATGCACAGAGTTGTAAAATGATCGGCTAGAATTAATCTTCGTCTCACGACGCAATACGCGTACGCAGATTATCATTTAATATGCCAAGAGCAATTTCATTCAAGGCTAATAATAGAATCGAGTTAAACTCGCCTTTTGCTGCGTCTTTGATCTATTCTACAATTTTTTTTTTCTTCATTGTTTAACGAGGATGAGAAACATTAATTCAAGTGACTTTGTGTGCAGTGATAAATTATTTGTTCATTTATGTATTTTCTAACAAGCTAAAAACGGAAAAAGTTTCAATTCATGTTTGGGGAATTTTTTGAAGAGGTTGAAAATTGTTAAGATGAATTTTGGAGAGTAAATCGTTCAGTTGTTTTGATAATTTAAGAATTAAGAAATTCATTTATATGTTCAAATCAAATGGACATTTTGATTTTTTACGCAAGTTTCTGTATAGTTGAAAATTTGTCAATTTTTTTTGAAAAATTTCATTTATGAATCTTGTTCTTGAAAGTTCGAGTTTTTTTCAGGGATGGTGATTTCGCTAATTTTGTTTTGTGCATAATTTGTTATGATAATAGATAAATAGCTGTAAACTTTAAGAACTTATTATATAAATATTTTGAAAAAGTTGCAACAACTTTCATCGAGAATAAATTCGAATTCTCGGAGCTTTTAATGTATTTCCAAAAGTTTTTTTAAATTCGAATGAAAACGCTGGGAGTTTTTAAACTAAAGAATTTTGACGAAAACTTATATAAATTTCCCATATTTCATAGAAAATACCATGAATTTGAAAATGTTGCACAAGGTGCAAAATTTTGAGCATTTTTGAACTTGATCTCTCAGCAGTTTGATAAAAATTCTAAAAATATGAGAAAAAGTTAAAATACGTGCAACTGGATTTAAAAAAATGGTGTTTCTGAATTTCTAAACCAAAATTCTTGTATATTTATTTGATCTGCAAAATTTTACAGGAAATTCTGAAATAATCAACAATATTTTAAAAAAGTACGCAAAAATCCAATTTCGAAATATTTTCTGTATCCTCAGGGTAAATTATATTGTAATATACAATAAACGCAGAGAATTCGAAATTAATAGTTAAAATTAATTAATGCTGAAATCTCATAAAAATGTAAGAATTCCATAAAAAATGTAACTCTTATAAAGTCATAGATTTTCAATTCATTAATAATTTTCAATCGATTTACACAAATTTCAGTGTGAATAACAACTTGCTGATTAATTTTGAAAGATTACATCTATGGATATAATTCTTGAAATATGGAGGGGTTATATAACTTTTTGTGCGGACAAATTGAGGATGGCTTGAAGTATCTTTTAAAGTATGTAGCCATAATGTTATGACGCCAAAGTTATTGTTTCTGAATAGAGTATTGTCCATTCAAAAAAACAAGGATTTGTTCATAAAAAAATATCAACAATCGGCGGAGTTATGGCCCTTTCCCCGAAACAACTTTTTTTTTAAAAGGCTTGCGGTGACCACGACGCTAGTTGAACAGGTCAAGTTAAATTAGAAAATCCAAAAAATTTCATTAGTCTAAGAATGTATCTAGTTCTTGAACGATTGAAAAAATGAATATTACGTTTTTTCTGTATGCAAGAACGTTTTCCCCGAGATTTCGATTTCTCTGAGCTCTGAAAATTTTATTTAAAAATTTCTATCTGCAAAATAAAAACTTTTATGTAAAAAAGCGATCGTTCAAGAACTAGATATATTCCTAGACTAATGAAATTTTTTAGATTTTCTGATTTAACTTGACTTGTTCGACTTGCATCGTGGTCACTGCAATCCTCTTCAAAAAAAAAGTTGTTTCGAGGAAAGTGCCATAACTCTGCCAATTGTTGATATTTTTTTTAGAACAAATACTCGTTTTTTCATGTGAAAAATACACCTTTAAAAAACTATAACTTTTGTGACATAGCATTATTGCTGCATACCTGAAAAGTTACTCCAAACCATCCTTAATTTTTCCGCACAAAAATTTAAAGATTTAAAGATTTAAAGACCCCTTAAAGATTTTTCATTTCAGAATTTTTCATAAATGGTAGACGACTCCATCAACTTCGTTTTTTGCATATCTGTGTTAGTAATCGACAGATTTTTAGAAACTCTGAAAATTTTTTATGAAAAAATATCGAAAAAGTTGGGACAATTTGCATCGAGAATAAATTAAAGTTCTCGAATCTTTTGGAGATATCTCACGAATTTTTTGAAATTTCAGTTGAAAACAATGCAAGTTCTCCCAAACTTTAAAACGTCTTGTTATTTGCAAAAATTGCAACGATATTCTTTGATTCCAAAGAATGAAGAATAAATTCGAAAATAATGAATTGAAATTACAAAAAATATAAAAAAAAAATATTTAAAACATTCAACAAGATTTAACAATAATGTTATTTTTTGATTATGAAACTCAAATTGTTCTATATTTATTGAATTTGCAAAATACAGGAAACAATCCGAAAATAATTAATAACATTGGAAAAAAGCGTACAGAAACAGAATTTCGATATATTCTCTTTATCCTCGGAACAAATTTTGTATATTGAAATGAATACAAAACACACAGAATAAAAAAATTTTAGTTTTAATATAATTATACTCAAATGTTATTGAATTATAGGTTCCTATGTAAAAAAGAGTTACGATTTTCGAAAATATCCATAAATTATCTGAATTCATATGCACGCAAAATGTATCCTGAAGCAAACGATTTTAACTCAGAAAAAAATCTCTCAACTTTCGTCAAGAAAATTGCATTCCTCGGAAACCAGTTTTTCGTCGTATTTAAAAACCAACATCCCTAAATAATAAATAATTTTCAAAAAAAAAAAAAAAAACTAATCATCGCTTCCATAATTCTAGAAGTCGTAAACTGAACATGCAACTCGAAAACGCGATCCAAGAAGCCATGGCTGAACTGGACAAAAAGGAAATTTCGGGAAAAACGTCCTCTGGCCCGAAAAACCCCGGAAAATTCGAGACGAAGAAAATCGCGAAAAAGCACGTCGGAAGGTGACTTGAAAGAAAACGTCGATTTTAACGGAATTGTTGAGGTGATATTTGTAGGAAAAAAAAAATTAACGAAGCCGTAAATTGTTGTTGTATATTATTACCTTTTATTATTCAGCGAAAGAGATTTTATGTAATTTCGGGTGTAGCGAAAAAAAGTCATTGTCTGGCGGTTCCTGAAGTTTTAACGTCGAATGCGTTTGTTGACTCTGCCAAGTTTTTAGCGTTTTCGGAAAAAAAATATGCGACTGAGTTTTAATCAAAAATGGGGAGAGAGTGGAGTATGTTAGGATAATGGATTTAAATTGTTGTTGTTTTTTGTTCTTTTTTCGAAGATCGTGCGTAGATGGTGTAATGATAATTCGTGGTAGTGTAAGTAAAAGTAATGGTTGTAATGGTATAAATGTTTTTTTTTTCGTTTTCATCCTTGGATATATTCCCGGTGATTTTTGAGTGAACGTTTGACTGAAAAACATTTTTAACACAACTGTGAGAATGGGAACAGAATTTCTAGGGCTTTGGAAATCATTTTTATCGCAAAAGTTGTACATTGGATCCTTTTTTGCAACAGAATTTATAGACATTTTTTGATGAAAACTCGAATCTGGGTTTAATAATGATCACATTTTTGAAAACATATCAAATTTTGTACTGTCAAGTGAAGATGACTGAGCACGAAATTTGGCAGTTTATCATGGCGATTCGGGAGGCGCTTTTTTGAGACCAAAAAAATTCTCGTTTTACAACATCAAACGTTCTCTCAAAATTGAAAAAAGGCCTAGAACGACGATTCCATCTCGTGATTCCTATAACTGCAAAATGGATGAGAAAAAAAAACATCTCAGACACAAAGATGTTCAAATAGTTGAGTTTTTTTCCATCTGGAAAAGGCCTAATTACGAAACTGATGAATTTTTCGAAGAAAATACTGGGTCTTTGTAGAAAAGTTACTCATGATAAGAATTTGGAAGTAATTTTTCTATGTTGAATAAATGATAGAAAAGTTTATGAAAAATGAAAATTGATGATTTTTTTTCAATTTTTTTGTCGAATTTCAAAAATAGAATAAAAATATTATAATTTTGGAGAAAATTCCAAATTTTGTTATATTTTTTACTTGAAAATTGCGAACATTAAGTTATTTCTGTGAATACGTGGATCACAAAATTATGAAATAATCTAGAATTCAAAATTTGAAGAATATGTATAAATACTGAGCAAATTTTTCAATAAACAACCTAGTAATTTGAGGTTTTCTGAAGTTTTTATAAAACTCCTTATGAAATTTCGGCATTTTCCATAAAATTCCGCTTTTTTTATAAAGCCCTTTTATAAAGGAAGCAATGTTTTATAAAGTTTTTATTAGTTCTTATAAAGTCACTTTATAAATACTTTATAAAATCTTTATAAAATGATGACATTTTTATAAAGTGGATTTTCAAATCTACTTCATAAAGATTCTGTCGTTTTATAAAGATTTTATAAAGTCTACTAAGTGACTTAATAAAACTCAATTCAATAAAATGTATCGAAATTAATGGAATTGATACCTAATTAAATTTTTACTTTACTTTATTACTTAATTAAATTTGTAAAACTAAACTAAAATAAAAACTTAATAAAACATTGCTCTTTTTATAAAGTGACTTTATAAAAATAGCGAAATTTTATAAAAAATACCAAAATTGTATAAAGAATTTTATAAAAACTTTATGAAAACCCCAAATCACTAGGGGACGTATTTGGAAACCCAATTTTTTCAGAAAAGAATTAAGAAAAATTAGACCATTTTTCATGAAATGAATTATTTGATGTTTCTTCATTTTTTTTTTTTTATGTCCAATTCTTGCTGATGTTCAAACTCAAAAAGAGGTTTTTCGAAATTCTGAAATAAGGGTTCTTCCATTTAAGAATAAAAATTTGCATTCTTACATATCAAAAAAATTCATGATCTGAATTTCAGCGAAATTGTTTAACTTTTTATAAAAACCATAAGAAAACAATTTTCGTCCTTATACCTGCTCCGAATTTAAGCTTCTCTGACCCAGTTTTATCTAAAGAAAACCACAAAATCCTCAACGCACTAGAACGAGCGATTTCACAAACTCTGAAACATTGACAAAATCAAAAAAAGGAGAAAAAAAGCGAAGACCGCCCGATGAAAAAGAAAAAGCGTCTAGCATTTTCCAGTTTTTCCGTTCGAAGCGTACAAACCGACTTTACTTTACCACAATAAACTTACAATAGACAATAAACAAGATGCAAGTATCAAAAAGTGACGCCTGAGAAACGGCCCTAGAGATGATAAAAATGTATCTATTTCGAACACGTCCTCGCAATTTCAAAATCCGTATTGATTAAACGATTGCGATCGATCCTCCGATCGACAAAACCTAACACTAACTTAACGGGTTTTTAAGGGTTTCCTAATATTATTATCATACATACGTGTAAATAGAACAGTAATTGAACTAGAAAATCACGAGTATTCATACACTTAGCCGTGAAATGTATGAATTTGTTTATTTGGACGTAAAGTGAACGCAATCTCGAGTTTCAAAAAGATAAAATTTTTCAAAAAAAGGCTCACATCATTCATTTCAATCAAGTATAAGAAGATTGAAGTACACTATTAAAGTTTTTTGAGTTATTTTAAATAATTTATAGAGTAATAAATGCATTTTTCTTTGATTTTTTCGATTATTTCATGAATTTCTTCCATTTCAGTAAAACAGAATTATGTAAAAGTTCAAAAAACGGAATACTTCCGTTCTATGTTCCTAAAACCTTAAGATTCTAGAATTCAAATTTCCTTTTCTCAAAATCTGTCGTTCGATGCACCACAGAAAAAGTAAACAAAATTTATCAAAAGTTGAACGAAAGAGTCGAAAAAAAAGTTAATCAAAAATCCACATTTTTGCGTTACTTCTTATAAGGAGTTTTACCGAAAATAAGTATTATTTCCATTTTCTTTCTTGCCATACATCACGAATGAGAAATAGCATTATTTATCTCGCGAAACATTGATTACATATCAGCGAGTTGTACATACTGCAAAGCGATAGATCTTTTTTTTTCCAACGAAAAAGGTTTTTTTAACGCAATTTTGGACTTTTTGAGAGCACGTTTTTAGCGATCGCCGTTTTAGAGGTGTCGAGTGTCAGTCAAACTTTTAGCGCTAATCAAAATCTCGTCACGACCAAAAATGATGACGAGTTTGATAATTCTAACGTCTTCGATCATCGAAATTGCGGATTTCGAAGAAAAGCAAATTTTATGTACCGAAAATCAAAACGTCTTGCGATCTCAAAATCTCAAATTTTCGTTCAACACAAAATATATCAAAAATAAATATCAAACTCTACAATCATTCACCAATTTGCTACAATCTTCCTTCACTTGCGAAAAAACAATTTCGCAAATGACTACACAATTTTTTGAAAAAAAAAAAAAATTCATCAGAAACTCCCAAAATGCACTATACATATATACATGCAGATGTAACACGGATTGATGTAACGCGTAATTTTAAAAAAGTCGATCTGTGGTACACTAGAAAAAAAAGGATAATTTTATATTTACAGATAAACAAAAGTGGTTGAAAATGTCACGGTGTAACATAGAAATAACGATGAAATAAACTGAGACTCCCCACCTCACCTATTTCCACGACTTAGGAAAATTAGGAGAACTACATTATTTAATATTTGTCATAATATTTATACATAAAGAAGCAAAACAAAAAAATATAAATATGAATAAATATATATATATTATACATATATATACAGATTGCGTAATAAGGTGATACAAAGTAAAAAAAAAACGAAGAAGTGGACAAAAAAAGTTCTCGGGATTATTCGTTCGGGTCGCCCGAGTTTGAAGTATGAAGCGATGTGATCTATTACTAGTAGCTTTTAGATGTAAAGATTTATATCTTTATTTTGTAAATTTTGTTTATACAATGTTTGATCGTCGCATAATATTATTGTATGTGAAAATAAGTTAATAATAAATGATTAACATGTGAAGTTATGTGGAGTGTTGTCAATTTCCCCCCTTCTTTAGGTAATTTTGCAAATTTCTGTTGTAATCATTTCAATAAAAATGAGTCAAGTTTGTATCCTAGTAATAAAAAAATTGACTGGAAAAATATTATAAAGAATGAATGCAATGGATCACTTTTTTTATACACATGACATGTTCAAAATGAGACGCAGTTTTTTGTTGAGTGTAAAATTTTGATATTTTAATTTGTTTCATCTATTTCTTTTTATTATTATTCAAGTTTAGTCTTTTTTCCCGCATATGACATGGCTAGATAAAAAACGCATCATGTAAATTGTCAGTGGAAAAACGCAATCAATTTTCTTCAAAGGAAAAGTAAAAGTTGTGCGTTTTCAGAAGAAAAATGTAAGAGTTGGTAATTAAAAGTAAAATCGCATCAGGGAGAAATTGATTGAAAAAATGCAGTGTTACTTTTTTTGCATTATTTCAAGTAATTCCTGTTACATAATTATAAATACATACGAACGAAGTTTTATCAACGTGGCATCAGATAAGTAATTAAAGAAAGATACCGAATAATAAGTATCATCAAGAAAATAATATACGTGTACTTGTTGCTTGTTGCTTGGAACAAAAAAAGGCTCACAAATGTTTATTCGTACAGATTAAAAGTTTAACATAAAACATCATGAAATTCAATGTAGTTTTTACCCACCTTTTTGTGGCATGTTTTCTGATGATTTCGTAAGTTTAACCAATTTTTTTCTGGGCATTTTTCAGTTTTGTTTCATGCTTGAAAATAATCACGCATGCATTTAAACTATAAAAAACATCGGTCAATTTTCGATTATTCATAAAAATAGCAAACCTCAAAAGTTTCATATTAGAATAATACCGTTGATCTTGACCGATTCCAAAAAAACGAACTGTTTGTATACATATTTTGTTATTCAGTTTTCATGATGCAAATTTATCTTGTTTTATTGGTGTACAGAAAAGTCATTAACAAATATTCCTACGATTTTGATCTTTGAATAATTTGAAGAAAAAGGTTAAAAATGCGGTTTGTAATTCGCTATAATTCATGAATTACGAGTCATCATTACATGTCTTATAAGAAACACACGTTTTTAATATTCTAGATTTGGAGCATCAATATCATATGCAGGAGTAAAGAAAGCATTCAAACCACTTCCAAAAATGCCTGGAGACACGTCGTACGATTACCAATATTAAATATTACCACAATTTTTACTGTCCCTAGTTTCCTATAAGGATGTGTATCAAATTTTAATTGGATACGTATTAAACATTGCCATCAAATATATGGTCCTTTATTTACTTTTTTGAAAGTTTTTTTGCGTCCTTTATTATTTTCGTAAGCCTCTGTTGAGTATTGTACAAAAAAAGTGTGTTTCTTATATAATGATTATCAGATATTATTGACACAAAGTTTTATCAACGTGGCGTCAGTTAACCATTAATTTTATAATTCTATATTATTTTCGTGAAAATCCGCTGAAAACTGTAGAAAAAAATTTTAGAGACCGATTTTTATGTTTTGATTAAAAGAATTTAAAAAAAAAATCGTCAACGAATAAATTTGCATGTATATAAAAAATATGGACGAGGGATTTCCGCCTAGCTCGTCACATTCAGTTTTCTTTTTAAACATTTAGAATTCAATGATTTTCATTCAAATAAAATATAAAAGTTTGTAGTTTAAAAACGAGTTTTATATTCAACATTACAAATTATTTTCATCTACTACGAATCATACGTTATTATTAAATATAAATAATCAATATTTGATTGTTGAATGATATAATTATTTATATGTATTTGAATGATTATATAATTGTGTACATATACGTGCATTTGCTTATTGCATTTGCCTATCATTAAATACGTGATTATTCATGTTTTATCAACGTCGCATCAGCTTATTACTATTTGCAAGCAACAAAGATAGCTTTATAATAACCATCATCCACGAAATGATATACATGTGCTTTTTGCAAGGAACAATATATAGAAGTTTTCAGAAATGTTCTTCAAGAGAAAAACAGCTGAAGAAAAAGTATTCATCATGATATCCAACCTGGCCTTCACTTCCCTTATGGTAACATGTTTCCTTGTTTAGGCGATTCTTCGCGTTTTTTTAGTCTCATTTAATATACTCGAAAATAATCACGTACGCATTTTTCACAGCAAAAAACTGTTTAATATTTCCAATCTCGCTGAAAAATGGTAGTTTTGAAGTTTTAAATATTTGAATTTCATGATCTTGAGCGATTCTACAAAACCTAGCATTGCTTGAATTTTCAATGATTTTCTAGAGTTTGGAAGTAACGCGTTACTCGATAACTTTACATTTTTACTGTAACGATAAACAAGAAACGAGAATGAGTACGCGTTACTTTTGTTCAATAACGAGTAACGAAAAAATCCCGTTATTCATTTCACGTTTCTTTTAATTAGTCTCATCAAGTTTTTAACACAACTTGTAGCTTTTTAAGAAACGCTTCGAAACATTCAAAATTTTCAACAATCAGAGTGAATCGTTCGTAATTAGTGTACAAATATCGACAAAGAATTATATGCTTTTTGAGTTTCTCTTCGAAAACTTTCACGATTCGAAGCAATAAGCTTGAGAAATTTGCATGAAAATACATAAAAACTCTTAAAAGCTACACTATATACCTTAAAATCTATGTTCAGCAGGATCATTAAAGCCTATTGAACCTGATTCTTGCTAGAAAAACGTTATTTAATAAACACAAAAAAAATACGAAAAATACTAAAAATACTAGATTCTAATTATTTTCTTTTAAATTCTATGAAATTCTTCAATAATTTATGTTATTCCAAGAATCAAGAAAGTTGAATTTCTCGAGCATGATTCTAAAAATACATGTATATAGTAGTCCTTACAAAATATGGAAAATTTTTCAAATCTTAAAAGTCTGTAAAAAATTCAAAAAATATTGAGGGCACTCTAAATCTATAAAGAATCTGTTTTCTGCAAAATCGATCGGAATACTGCAAATACCATTCAATTGCGGGAAATCTCATTCTGGAAATTCGAAGAGATATCTAAAAAAACTTTAAAATTCTACAAAGGAAATACAAAAAAGTTACATATAGAAAAATACTACCAAATCTATGAAACATTTGAAATACATAAAACTCTAAAAGCTAGAGCATCGAATCCCATAAATTATTATAGTAGCAAAATATAAAAATGCTGAACCATTCTTCAAATTGTAGAATAACTGAAGAAGCACCAAAAAAGGAAAAGAATTAAAAACTTATAAAGATACTATTTCCTGAAAAATCCTTTTGAATACAAAAAATTTAATGAACTTGGAAAATCTATATACTTAGCAATGTACAAGAAAATAGTAAAAATTTATGAAAATACTAGAAAATCGAGCAACGTTTCGTACATACCTGTTAGAAAATACAAATAGTGCAAAAACACTAAAAATCTAGAAAGATAAGATTTTCTCAAAAATGAATTAAATTCGCAAATTTGTCGCCGTCATTTAAAAAAATATCATATTCAGATACATTGAGAACTTTCAAAAAATATGAAAATTCGAACAAGCTGCCTGTTTTTTTCTCAGAGTCGAAAAGTACAGATTAAAAAATGCTTTCTGAGTTTCCTTAACTAAGAAAATTATGAATGGAGAGCTCGTCCTAACAAACAACAGATCTCGAAAATATGAAGTAAATCGAAAGTACATTTTTGCCTTTTTTCGGTGCTTGTAAAACATAGAAAACTGCCATAGAAAAATCTAGAAAAATTTGGTCTTGAATGCAACATTACACACTTAAACTATGCCAAGTTTCAAACAATTATTATAAGTTTCGTACAAGTGATGAATTTTTGGACAAATTTATGAAAAAGTATATGTAGATCCCATTTGAAACTTAAGTCGTTTTGTGGCACGTGTTGATCATATCCGATTCGCTTCAAACTTCACGATAGTACATTTCGCATCTGGGGAAAAAATAAATTTCTCACGAGTGTGTAAGTTATTTTTTTACATGGTGCGAACGATTTTTTTGCCTCTCAAACACTAAAAAAGAGCGTTTCAAAACACGTTTTGACATAAACAAATGAAGTATTTCAGGCCAACACGCAAATGACAATCGGCGAGGTGAAAGGCGGGCTCTTTTGGCTCCTTGGAAACCCGGCGGGCCAAAAAGGACGCCTCCCTTTCTCCTGCCGACTGTCATTTTGTCCAGCCTCCGTGTCGACATTAAATACTTCATTTGCCATGTCGAAACAATTTTGATACGCTCCATTCTTACTGTATTCGAGGCAAAAAATATCGTGTGTACCTCGGAGCAATATATTTTTTTTTTTTAATATTTTGATTGATTGAAAGCCCCAGAATGGAGCTATTCCAACATCGCCAAAATAAGTGACACAAAATATATACATATTTTTGAACTCGTAGCTAAATCCTAGAAAATTCAGTGATAGAAAATTTTGGCGTTTTCCTGCATTTTAAGACTTTTTTGGTCTATATATTTAGAAATAAAATTTTCAAAATACACAGCAATACCTACCTTGAGGAACCCTTGCAGTTCACGAATTAGAAAATTATTAATGATTATACCGAAGATCTGATAAGAAACGCACATTTTCAATATTCTAGAGTTGGAAAAAGCCTTGCTGACCATTCGAATGTAGGAGCGGACGATCCTGTGAATGCAGCATAAAATTGTTAATAATAAGATATGCAAAGTTTACTTCAATTTAAAAAATTTATAATACTCATTATTTTCTATGAGGATGTGAATTAGATTTCAATTGGATGCGTATCGATCATTTAATAATCCTTTATTATTTTCGTGTTCATATGTTAAAACTGTATAAAAAGTTTGAATTCAGATTCTTTTACTTTGACTGGAACAATGTAAAAAAACGTCGAAGTCGGGAAATTGATCACTCGGAGCTAATCTCAGTTAATTTAATTTATTCGATCAATATTTCGGCCACACATGGGGCCATCGTCAGGATCCTTCAAAATCAAACCATTGAAACACTTAATATACAATGAATAATTAGAAGTATTGATGGATTAAAGATTGATTGGTATAGGAAACCGACCTCTTCTGAAAGATTCGTCAACTACTTTTCGAAGCAATTAGAATTTCAAAACAATTAGAAGAATATTAAAGATGAATAATTACCCAGATGAATTTATTGAAAAATATATGAGAAAAAGAATTAATTATTTGTTGAAGTCTAATCACAATGATCAAAAAAGAGATAATATTTCAAAAAATATAGAGAGTAAGAAGAAATTAATGTTACCTTTCGTTGAGGATCTGAATATAAGATTGAAGAGAATATTTATTACATATGATGTAGGAATTATCAATAAAGTAAATAATAAATTAAATGATAGTATTATTAGAAGAGGTAAAGATAAATTAGATTTTTTTTAACAACAAGGAGTGGTTTATAAAATTGAATGTAACAACTGCAGCTTTTGCTATATTGGACAAACAAAAAGAAATCTAAAAACAAGAATAAAAGAACATGAAAATAACATTAGACTACCGGTTTCGAGTCACAGTGTTCTTTCAGAACATAAGTCGAATACAGGGCATGATTTTAATTGAAAAAATGTTAGCATTTTGGATAAAGAGAGTAAGAAATTTAAGAGGGATATTTCGGAAATGATTTTCATTAAGAAAATTGACAATACGCACTTAACAGGCAAGAAGATACAAAGAATTTAAGTGTGATTTACGATAAATATTTGGATATTTTTTGAGGATGTGTTGTTATCTTAAGCCTTCAATTTGTTTTGGGAATAAGATTATTACTTGGACTTTTGGAATCATTTTTATTTTTCGTTGGTGCGCTCCGTATGTCTGTTCTCGGACGCACTTAAAGAAAAAATTATTGTTGGAATATAAGAAATTTGTGATTTAAAAGTTTTCATTACGACGATGGTCAAATTTGCCCTTACATTTCACACATAATAATTTAATTTTGGGTTTCAAAAAAACTTTTTTGTGAGTATGAATAATTTTTTTATATGTTTTTGTTTGGAAAAGTTTTTTGTTCATTGTATATTAAGTGTTTCAATGGTTTGATTTTGAAGGATCCCGATGAGGGCCCCATGTGTGGCCGAAATATTGATCGAATAAATTAAATTAACTGAGATTAGTTCCGAGTGATCAATTTCCCGACTTCGACATTATATATTTGGAACGGAGCATAGAATCTTGATTTCTTATATATCATGCAATGTAAAAAAACGTTGACAAAAAAACTTAATGTACGTCAGGACAAAAAAGATGCGTTATGTTAAATGAAATAACCATGAAAAATGAGATGAATAGTATGAAATATAAATATTTAAGAAAAATAAAAAGAGAAGTATAGATCCTAACAACAAATTTGTTTTTTTTTTTTCAATGAGGTAAATATTTTGTAATAAGTTTTCAACTCTACCGGGTAAAATGGAACAAAGATGGCGGTTTTCGAAATTCATTAACTCACAACTCACAGACGCCATTTTATGAACCATGAATCAATATATATGTAGTCTATGTAGTTGACAAAAAAATTTAATCAGGACAAAAAAATGAGTGATCTCGAAGAAATAAACATAAATAATGAGATAAATAACTTGAAATATAAATATTAATGAAGAATAAAAGAGTAGTATAGATCCAATAAAAAATTTTCTCTGTTTTCAGAGTTACATAATTGTGATAATCTGAGTTTTGAATTTTACCGGGTAAAAGGTAACGAAGATGGTGGGACTCAATACCCTCAAAACTCATTAATTTATAATTCACAAACGCCATTTTGTGAATCATGAATCAATGAA
Organism: Platygaster robiniae; assembly: GCA_028476575.1. NCBI lineage: Eukaryota > Metazoa > Arthropoda > Insecta > Hymenoptera > Platygastridae > Platygaster > Platygaster robiniae. Next base: position 37,849,039 of record CM052019.1, read on the forward strand.
TAATATATATGTATATATATCCTTGGCAACGTTTGTTTGTCGGGTTTGGTTGGGTTTGTTGTTTGTTTGGATTTCAAAGTCTTGAAATGTTGGTGTATAGAAATATTTATAAAATTTAAGATTCAAGAGGAAAAAAAGCACCGCGAAAATTTTTTGCATTAGGTTTCTAAAAAAGTGGTTTTTCAACGTTAATTATGAATTATTTTAACTGTTCGAGTTCGAGCAATGCTGTTGCTAGTGATGCTGGATTGCAATTGAACAATGTCGAAATTTTGTATTCCAAATTACAAAAAGTTTATATAAAACCAGAGCACAAAGAAGAGCGTCAAACGGATTTGAGAGTCAACGTGGAAATTCATGCTGGAATTAGTCCAGTTTGCAGAAAGGTATAGATATTTTATATTCAAGATCCGATTTTTACTATAAACTATTTGGAATTTTTCCGTTTGTTTTAACGTTTTTTTAAAGTTTTCATTCATATTTTTTAGTATCATGATTATTATATTTTTTTTATGGTTAATATATATTCATTATTATATAATATATTTATTTACATTGCATATTTGCATACATATCACATTATTTTATATTTTAGATATTATATATCATTTTATTACATATTTCTTTGTTTTTTTTTTTTTTTCATTATTAGCCCACTACACTATAAATTTACCCTTTATTTTTCCATTCTCATGACATAGTAATTATTGAAAAATGAAATCCAAAATATAATCAAGTTGAAAAATTCGGCACATATTTTGATGTAATTTGTAGGTGTTTATTGGTACATGTGTAGAAAAAATCAAATTCTGTATTCCGGATAGTTTTTGGTTCTCCAGTATAAACTATTTTTTCAAACTAAATATTTTCCATGTCGTATAGAAAATAAATTGTTAATTTTTTAATTCTCATGAAATTGTAGCTTTTTGATAATAAAATTGAAAATTTCAAGACGTGTGAAATTTCGTATTTCTATAATAAACATAAGTGTGCATTAGTTTTAAATAATTCTTCTAGTATAATATAGAAATACAATGAAATTTTTTGTATGAAATATTTTTAGTACTATAGTGAACCATTTTTCAATCTGAATTTTGTTGTTTTGGACAATATTTGTGATACTTTTTATTATTTGCATAAAATTGTAGTTGTTTAAAAGAAACGAAAATTTTTGTGGCTCGTGAAGATTTTCTAACATTTCTATTTAAAATATGAGGTTTTTTTTTAGAAATGTTTAATAATAATTATTATGAAATGTAATATCAATATCGATTTCTTCATTATCAATAAGTAAATTTATTTAAATTATTTAAGATTATAATAAATCTGTTTGAAATGTAATAAAAGAATAAAATTATTATACAGGGTTGTTTTCAGTTCCACATTGGAACCTCATTTTAAGCCTAAACTTGCAATGGTTTTACAATATTCAGTGTAAATTTCATTATTATTGCGAATAAAATTCGAAATATAAAGACTTAAAAAATTTATAGAAATGAAAAAAAAAAAAAAATTTAATTCTTCATATTGGATAGTTTTTGGTTCTACAGAGTAAACAATTTTTTTAAACTGAAATTTTCCATCTTTGAAAATATTGAATATATATTTTGTAATTCTTGTGAAATTGTAACTTGAAAAAAAAAAAATTTTTTTTATCTGAGACCTGTGAAATTTCGCAAATATTTTGGACTAAAATAAAAGCGTAAATTTATTTTAAAATATTTGTCAAAAATGTAGAAAGAATGGAACTTTTATACGGAATTGTTTTTAGTTTCATGGTGAAACATTTTTTCGAGCTGACATTTGCCATGTCTTTGACTATATTCATTAATTATTTTTTATTTCTCATAAAATTGTACCTATTTAAAAATATCAAAGATTTCACGACTTCGAAAATTTTTCAAACATTTCAATAATACATAAATATAAGTGTATGTTTATTAAAAACATTGTATTAAAAATGTAGAAACGGTATAAAACTTTGCATCCTAAATAGTTTTTGGTTCTTCAGTAAACCATTTATTTTTAACTGAAATTCGCTGTCTTAGACCAGATTATTCATATTTGTTATCCTCACAAAATAGTTGTCATTAAGAATAAAGTAAAAAATTTTGATGATTTAGAAAATTTTGCACACATTTCAATATGAAATATGTTCATTAGAAAACATGTTCATTAGAAATCATATTTCTAGAAATGTAAAAGAGAATAAAATTTTTCATACCGAATAGTTTTTTGTTCTTCAGTAAACCGTTTTATTCGAACTGAAATTTTCTAAGCCTTGGAAAATACTCATTTAATATTTTTAAATTTGCATAAAACTGGAATTATTTCAAAATAGAATTAAAAGTTTTTTTCACTCCGAAAATTTTGCACATATTACAATATGAAATTTAAGTGTATATTTATTATTTATTTAAAAAAACTTTTTTTAGAAATGTAAAAAAAAATAAAGTTCTTATACTGAACAGTTGTTGGTTTTACAGTAAACCATTTTTTTCAAGCTGAAACTTGCTATGAGTTGGACTACATTCATTATGTTTCATAATCCTGACATAATTGTAGGTATTCGAAAATAAATTAAAAAATTGTAAGACTCGAAGAATTTCGCACATATTTCGATGTAAAATACAAGCGTATATTAATGAAAAAAAGGTTTTTCAAAATGTAGAAAAATGATGAAATTCTTTTTCAAGAATATAGTTTTTGGTTCTATAGAAACGATTTTTTTAAAACTGAAATTTTGCTGTTGTGGATAATATTATTCATAAATATTATTATTCTCGTGAAATTGTAGTTATTTAAAAATAAAATAAAATAAAAATAGTAATGAATCGGAAAATTTCGCACACATTTTTATATAAAATATAATAGTAATATCAATTGAAAAAAAATTCTATAAAAATGTAGAATTACTTTTACTAAATAGTTTCTGGTTCTACAGTATATGTACCATTTTTTTGAAACGTTGAAGTTTGAAAATTGCTAAATTTTTCCGGTTTTTTTTTTTTTTTTTGTAATAGTTATGACATAAACTCATCAAGAAAAGTAATAATATTCTTGTTTTTTCTGTTAATTATTCCCCTGAGGGATTCACTGGGGTTTTTCTTTGATAGAAACTTCAAAAAACTATTGCTCTGACTGAGCAATGTCTGAACAATGTCTTTGACGTGGCACTACACTGTGTTAAAATGTTAAGTTTTTAAGAGTAAGGATGTTATAATTATTATTGAAAAAATGGTCTTGAAAATGGTCGCGCATTAGTGACCGAAACGTTGACCGAAATAAAGAAAAACTCTGACTGGGAGAACGAGCAATAGTTTTTTAAAGTTTCTAATAATATTAAATTTTTTTTTTTTCAAAGTTGTTTTGAACGTTGGATAAAATAATTTTCTTGAAGAAAATTGCCAAATAATTTATTTGATCATTGTGAAAAATTTTCAAAAAATCTTACTCTTATTAATAAGTATGACAAAAATTTAGCAAAAAATGAACATCAAATCAGCTTTGTTAATGTTACATACCCCAACTATCACAATAAATGATTGTTAACCAATTTAATTTAAATGAAAGGTTTTAGAGAAAGTTTTCAGAAATTATTAAAAACTTGGAAAAAAAATCCATTTCTCATATAACAGTATGAAAATTTTTGCAACAAATCCAAAAGTCGTGAGACAAACAATAATTTTTCCCTCATAATTAAACACAAAAACTATTATTCCAGAGCCTGTGCCTTTTATTTTCCGATGACCACGATCCATGTTTCCTGTACTCGCTCTTCATAACCGAAGATGACTTCAAGATTCTCAAAAGCCAGCAAGGTCTACTAGTGGACTTTGATAACTTTGCAACTCATTTTATTTATCTTTTGGAACAATGTCAATTCCCTTTCGGAAACAATGGCTCGAAAATGCCAAAATTCCTGATGCTGCTGGCAGAAGAATCAGGAAATTGGTCCTTCAGAGTTGTGGAAACCAACAATTTCAAACACCTTTGTCATTTGAGCCTCAACGTTTGTCCTGCCAACGATGCTGATGTGAAAACTCACATGGCAATGAAAATCAAACAACTGCAAGAAAGTGCAGTACATAAAGACAGGGACATGAGCATCATGGAAAATAAGATGAAAGATCTTCTGATGAAGCTGGAGATGAAAACCAAGGATTTTGAAGAGTTCGAACAGAAGTACATTGCTGAGAAAACCGAGTTCGAGATGACCTTGAAACAGCAAACAAGCATGGAACAAGAAAAGTATTTTTGATCTCCAAAACTCATGAATTTATCGTGCCGAGATTTCCAAAATTCTTAATTTTATTTTCTTTCAGATTTTCCCAGGCAAAAATGGAATGGAGCTATACCCTGGAAAAAGAAACTATGAGACTGGAACAAAAACATAGTGATATTATAAAACAACTGCAATCAGAAATCGAGCAACTCAGCTCCCAAAACAAACAATTTCGTGAAAAACAAGCATTCTTGGATTCTAACAGAGCCGAGCAATCCAAGCAACTGCAACATTTGGAGCAAGAATTGGCTTTGGCTCAACGCGAGTTGTCGCACGTGAAGAAACAAAACAGCAAATTAGACATCGAGTATCAGGATAAAGATAGAAACGTTCACGCCCTGAAAACTCGAGTCGCAGTTTTGGAACAGGAAATCAAAGACAAATCCATACTGATGAACAAAAATACAGAAATGTTAAAAATTGCTAAGGAACAAAAACAACAATTAGAAGAATTTCTGGGTGAGAAAGAAGAGCAATTGCAGAGGAAACAGACCACTTTGAAAAAAATGAGCGATGATTTAATCAAGGCCAACGAGATCCTGAGCAAATTGCAAAATGAGCTTGTTTCAACCAAGTCCAAGTTGAAATTGAGAACAGGAATCGCTCTGGAGCAAGAGAGATTGTTGAATGACAAGGATAAGGAGTTTAGTCAAATGGAGTTGAAGATTTCGAGCCTGGAAAAAGAGGTTTTGGGTGTGAAAAATGAGTCGGATGGTTTAAGGGAGCAGATTAAGGTGTTGGAGTTGCAAATTGAGGAGAAGAATCAGACTATCAAGAAAAATGAGGATGGTGAGACGGTTTTTCTCATGTTCAATTGTTAATGAAAAATTTTATACTTCATGTTCTTTTTGCTTTCCAGTCATCAACTTTCTGAATCGTCGGGTGAATGAATCAAACGCACCGATGCACTCGTGTCCCATTTCTTCGAACCAGAATATCCAATTGACTCTCCCAAGCAAATTTCTGCCTAGCAGACTCGGGACCACGAGAATAAATTCAATCCAGAACCAAACGTCACCGATGGACAATCTCCAAATCAATGGCGTTCACCAATCGAGTCGTGCAGGTTTAAGTGAAGGCATTTCGAGTACTTCAAATTTTAACAAACCTGGAAAAATCTCAAGCACGAGCACGCCATTGGAGAGAATAAATGCAACTACTAGCAATTCAAGGAATCTTCCGGTCATAATCAATGATCGGAATCTTTCTTCGGGGGAAAAAATTAAATTCGGGTCCGGAACGTTCCAGGGTGGGCTGCGACGAGCAAATGTCGACAAAGTTCCTTTGCCTTCAGCATATTTCCCGAATTCGCGACCTTCGTACAACTAAGTAATTTATAGTTATCAGATACCATGTACAAGTTTTCATTGATCACAGAGTAATTAGACAGAGCATCTATTTATTGATAGGCTGATTAAGTGTATAGTTTTTATGTACATCATTTTCATGAGGGGCTGTCTAAAAATTAAATAACGTGATTTTCAAGATATTTTAACATCCCTTAATTAGTTAAATAAAAGAATAATATTGTCCAGGAACAAAGAGATTGTTTTTTCAACCGAATATGGATGAAAAGTTCTTTTTGTAGCATTCTAGACTGCACAAAGGAATGCCAGTTCTTGAACAGGAGTATTTCTTTAATTTCATACAGTTCTTGATGCCACAGGTAGATGGTGATGGAAGAATTTTTCTGTAATAGTGGGCATAGTTCAAAATTATTGTTATTAATAATAATGGGTGTCTTAACTTACGCCACAGACGGAGCTAGAGGAAATTCTTCGCCAGGTGGCATGGAAATTGAACTACCCTCAACTGTCAATCGATATGTCACTATTGGAATTTGTCTTTTATTTATTTTTCCTTTACTAACTACTTTCGATGCCTTGGATTCTGATTTTTTTAATAGCCTTTCCATTGTTTTTTTCTGCAAAAAAGATAACCGTGAAATAAATGTCATTCGTGATTATACAAATATTTAAATGTCCATGAATTTTACTTTATCTTTTTCTCGTTTTTCCTCAGCCAGTTTTCTTCGTTTTTCTGATTTCTGGATTGCTTTTTGGATGGCTTCGGCTGTCATTTTTTTTTCTTTGTATCCTGTCGGCAGTGACATTAATTGTTCCACTTCAGGATTTGGCTCCATGTCAGTTTTACGTTCCAGCATTGCTCTCTGACGGGCTGTCATTAGTTTTGGGTCTTTTGGCTTGATTTTTTTCAACTCATCATCTACCTATGAATGATACAATATTTCAATGAGTAAGATGAAAATGTGAAGCTCAGGTAAATAATTTTTACAATCAACCTCTTCAAGTTTTCCAGATTCTATTGCATCCAACCATCGTTCCTCTTCGCTACTGGTTCCACTATCTCTTTTTGAACTTTTGGAACCTTTGGGAATTTTTTTCTTCACTGCAGATTTTGGAGACGTCAAAGTATTCATGCTCGCCACATTTGGGAAATGAGTTTTGATTACTTTCGGCCTCTCTAAACTAAAGAAAAAAATTGTTGTAAAAAATTGTGCGGCGAGATTTTGAATTTGTCACTAATTTGATCATGTATATTTTACATTTTTTCTTCTTCTTTTTTGAATTTCATCTTGAAAGTATTTGTATCTTCGGTTTGGTCTGTTAAAAAACAATCTTCGTCAAGAGATGTTTTCTTCTTTTTATGCTTTTTGTGTTTGTGTTTTTTGTGCTTCTTTTGCGACGAGATAGCATGCAAATCTGAAAATGAAATTTTACAATGTACGATTATAAAATATTCTATGATAAATTGTACTATTGATCATATATATTATCAGTGGCAGCAAAAGATATCAGGATTGTGGGTTGTCCTATCAATGTGGAAAATTTTAGATAGGTTAAGTAACAAAAAATTTGCACTTAAAAATACATCAATTTATGAATTTTTATTTAGTTTAACATCAAAAATTTTCGCGAATAATGAAATTTATCAAGTTTTTTACTATTATTGGTTTTTATTAAAATTCCTGAAATTGCCAATCATCACAATACGATTAAACGTTTCTCAAATATCGAAAACTGAAAGACTATTACTCAGCTTCTGAAGTCAAATGTAACTGTTAGAATTTTTCACAATCTATGAAATTTATAAATATTTTCTACAAATATACACGTTTTTCGAATCTTTTAAAATGTTCAAACATTTGATTTAAAAATGTGTTGAATGTTTTTCCGATTTTTTAGAAATTTTGAAAATTGTGAGCCATAAAAAATATTCCAAATCAAGAAAAATGTATAAAACTTTCAGATCTTCCATAAATAACAATACTTTTCGAAATTTTCATGTATATTTTTTTTAACGTAAGAAAAAATATATCCTCAATCTTTCAAAGAGAAATAATTATAAATAAAATAAAAAAAAAAAACAAATTCTTAAACTCTATTAACATTAAAAGATTTTATCAAATTATTGAGTATGTATAAGATTTGCGATGTTTCTTAATTTTTTTAATTTTGAAAGTGATTCAAACTAATTTGAACTTTACCAATTCGAAGAGAATTTCTCCAACTAATTGGGGGTCGTTCACATATTACATAACGCTTTTTTCTGTTGGTGTTTTTGTCTTACTTATCTTAAATCATATTCTTGTCCTCGTTTAATCGCCTTACCTAATATGTGAACGACCCCTAGAGATTGTTTGTAATTTTTCAGTTCCCGGAAACCTTTGAAATTTCTGTAAAAATTGAGAGAAAATAATTGAGAAAAAAAATATGTTAATGAACACTTGTCAAAATATAAGAATATTTTCTAAAATTCTGAGAATTTTTCGGAGTTTATTGAATGATATTGACATCATTTGTTTTTAATGAATTTCGATCTATCTAAATCTTTGAAAAATTTGGACCATTTTAGAACCTCTAAAAACTTTTCAAATTCCATAGAATTACATATTTACGCTCTTCAACATTTTTTTGTTTGTTTATTTTTGAAATCTTTTAAATTTCAAACACATTAAGGCTTTTTAAAGAAAATGAAGAACTATCATCAAGGGAATTCTAAAGAAATATGATAATGAAAACAATCAGTCAAATTTATGATTATTTTATGAATTTAAAAAATTTTTTTAACATTATCGAATTTTTTCAAATTTTTGTAACAAAATTTTTTAACAATTTGAAATTTTCGACGGAATGGAAACTATTGGAAACTTTCTAATTTTATGTAAATTATCAAACCCAATAAGGGTTTCCGGAATTTTTTGACACTTGAAATTTCTTAGATTTCTATAGAAAATGGAAAACTATCATAGTTCTAATTTTATAGAAAGATAATGAAAATAATCTGCAAAATTCATAAACAATGCATAAAATTGTTCCAAATTTACCTACTTCATAGGATTATTGACAATCTTTTCAATATACAAGATTTTCTTGTATACTGAAAAGATTTATAAAAAAAATTATTTTTTTTTATAACTACGTATTCCAGATGTCTGAGTATGAATTTTGCATATATAAATTTTAAAACGAAAGTAATATTATATGACTAGATATTTTTATAAAAAAATTGATTTCCCAGTCAACAATTCAATGAATGCATCGACTTCATTGTATCAATATTTATTGCATATATTTTTTTTAAATATAATATATTTATTATATATAATACATGACATATATTGAATTCAAATTTTATTTTTTTCATCATGTTTTTTCTGTTGATTAAAATATATTTGACAACGAATTATATTATATATTTTACTATTGAATTGGATAACACACTAATAAAAAATTCATTTTCCAGTTAATCATTTATGAACTGACTATACATTCCATAAGAATTTATTTCATATGTTATAGAATTATTTCAAATACATTTAGTTTATCAACTGTATTATCATATCAATTAAATATTGGAAAATTATTATTTCTTTTATTATGTTTTTTCTATTGATTTGGTTAATTGAAATATACCTGGCACAGAAGTGTCTACTTCAGCCGCAGAATCCTTCACTTTATTCATTCTTAAAAGTTTTTTCACTCAATTGTTGACGAGAACTGTAAAATGAAAAAAATTGAACTGCTTTTAGACACAAACAAATGTAATTAAAACCGAAAAATCAAAGCAAAAATCGTTTATAAATTAGTCAACACAGGGTATTTATGGATTTGAGGGAATTCTTTCAAAATTGGCATAAAAAAATTTATTTTTGAAATCGACGTATTACGTCATAAAACTTATAAAACTAGTGGGGAAAAGGGCCAAAATTGATGCGATTTGTTCAAAAAACTATGCAAAATTTGTCAAGTGACAGATGCAAAGTACGAACGTAAATCGATGAAAATCCGTAAAAATGCAGTTCATACGATAGTGATGATGAAGTGTGATTTCGGTGCACCAGTGAGGTGAGGTGATTTAAGCCAGAGCAATAAACAACTTTATGTTTACAAAAAATACTAAAAGTGGGGTTAGGTTGGGTTAGGTCAGGATAAAAAAAACATGCATGCCTTACGATGACGCGTTTTCGTTCGGTTCGCGCATCCAAGCCGCCGCCATGTTTGTTGTGCCGCGCGAAAAAATTCAAATCCATCCCTCGAAAACTAATGTTTGTCAACAATAATATTGATAGAGTAAAACTGAATTTTACTCGAATTACACTTGTTCAATTATACTTACGGTCTTTTAAATTGCATTTTTCAAGCCTTGCGGCCTCAAGCCATTTTAATCAAAGTTGACTGTTTTTCGGCAAACTGTGAAATTTCACTGATACACCCACGTCCTCTTAATTTGTTTTCCTTCTTTGACACGTTGGGATTATGCAAGCCATTTTCATAACTTCATAATGTATTTCAGCATTGTTTTGATTTTCAACCAGCAACAACACATTGTTTTGTCGTTTCTGATTGGCCAAAACGCATTTGTAAACAAATATGGCGGCCGCTTGGTAAAGCCAATCAGAAGAAAGCTGCGCACAACTGGCTAAGAACGTAATATACCCTGTTACAGTCAGTTACAGTGTTGCCAGGTTGGGGGGATTCCCCTTAGATTTAGGGGTTTTATTAGACCTCTAGCGGTAAATTTAGGGGGACGAAATTGCTAGGGGGAAACTTCAGGGGGAATAAATTTTTTTAGGGGTACTTTTAGGGTGAATAGTAATAGTTAAGAATTTGAACTTTTTCACGATAATTAAGATTTTGGGCGTAAAAAAGTCAAACAAGCGTATACGTCATGTTTAAAAGTCTTCAAGTTGGCCGCCCTTATTGTATCGGCGTATGAAGGATGAAGCATATATGCAAGTCTTATTGATGTCAGTGGATGTTAGAAAGAATCGACACAATATCGTGAGATATTATGATCTATCGATCCTGTATTCTGATACACATATTATTCTGATTGTGTGTATATACATAACTCGGCAGGTTCGGCATTCGCCATCATAAACCCAAACAAACTGAAATAACTAAAAGCTTTTTTTTAATGTTTGTAGAGACGTGTTTTTTTAAAAAAAGTTTCAACTGTGTTGTGCAGGATTTTAAAAACGTGTTTCGTGATAAAAAATTGACAAAATGCCACCTGTGCTTTCTAAAACGTACGCACAGCACTACGTGAAAGCCTGGGAAAATGAGCCAGAATTTCGAGGTTAGTAAAAGTTTTTTTTTCACTTATTTGGACAATGGCCGCGCCCATTGGAATTACTCCTTTTTCTCTGTAGGATAAATATGCGTTGATTGTTTGAATAGATATCGAAAAAAAATCAGAAATGATCATATAGAATTTTTTAATTATAGATTGGCTTCAACCATATAAACTTGATCCAAAACGTGCGTATTGTGTTTATTGCCGGCGAGATTACATCGCGCATAAAAAGGATTTGCTAGAACACGTGAAATCAAAACAGCATATAAAAAATGCAAAATTTAACGAGTCTTCCGCATCAATGCCAAAAATGACAAATTTTTTAAAAGCAACAATCGATGAAAAACGAAAAAAAGTAGAATTGAAAATTGCTGCTTTCATTGCCGAACACTGCAGCATTAACACAGTCGATCACCTAGGCGAGATCATTCCAGATCTTGACGTTTCTTCAGAAACACTTCAAAAAATCAAACTCCATCAAACAAAATGTACAGGTAATATGATATGGCAACCAAAATTTTCATTATATAAAATCATTATTTTTCTTATAACAACCGTATGGGAAATCTTGTAGTAGTCTGTAATACAAATCATTATAGTCAGTGGAGTAGAACACCTTTTTTTTTGGTTGATTCAATTCAATATAACCAAAAAAAAGGTGTTCTACTCTACCGACAGTAATGATTTGTATTGCAGACTACTACAAGATTTCCCATAGGGAATGTAGTGATATGCTTCACTCTTTGTAATAATCATTATAACTTTTATTAACGAGTAATTATAATATGGTTTAGTTTAGATGTAAATTACCTGAACGTTTTAAATATATTTTAAAATAAATAAATTTAAATTGAAAAATTCATGTAGTTTAACTAAATTATTTTAAAAACATCATTTAAAGTAATTTTTAATAAAATCCTATTCAAAATTTAGTGAATTTACTATGATTTTGGAAATTAAGTATATTACCTACATTTGGTACACTTGATTGCAATAATTCGTTATTAACTCAACCTGATTTTCTTAGAATTTTTATGTGAAATCAAAAGAAATCATCAGTTAAAATAAATGACGAATTATTGCAGCTTGTTAATTTGAACCTTAATTTAGAGTAATAAATTATATATTCTAGAATTTAACAATGAAAAGATACTGTTAAATATGATTAAAAATGATAAAAACCTGTTAAGATAAAAATTTTTTTAGGACTCATTGTCAATGTACTGTCTCCGGATCTTCTTGAGGATTTAATTGCGGATGTTGGAGATGCATTTTTTTCTCTCATAGTCGATGAAAGCACCACGATCGACACAACGAAAGTAATGTGTATGATGATTCGGTACTACAGCAAATCAATGAGAAGAGTTCGGACTACTTTTAGTTCAACTTGAATCTGGTACAGCTGAACATGTGACTGCTTCTTTGAAAAATCATTTAATTCAAGATGGATTGAAACTTGAACGTTTACTCGGTATTGCGGTTGATGGGGCAAATGCCATGTTAGGAAAACACAATTCTGTTTCAAGTAGATTAACAGAAGAAATTCCTTATTTCGTCACTGTTAAATGTCTTTCGCATTCATTACATTTGTGTGCAGAGCGTGCGTGTGATGTTTTACCTAAACATTTAGATTTTTTTATCAAACAAAGTCACACGTGGTTTTCGAACAGTACAGATAGAAATATACGTTATTCTTTGTTGTTCAAAACAATGTCCAATAATGTTGCTCCGAAAAAAATAGCAAAAATGTCAGGGACTCGTTGGCTTGCACGGTTAGTTGCGATAAACACAATTTTGAACGAGTGGGATGCTTTGGAATTACATTTTAACTTGTCCAAAACCACCGAACGAGGCGATGCAGGATTCAAAGCTGAAACACTTCATCGAATGTACAGTTGCTTAGAAAATAGATTATATCTCACATTCCTCAGCAGTGCTTTGAAAGGCGTTATAGGTTTGAATAAACTTTTCAATCTGAATCAGCAGAACCTTTAAAACTTTTGAAAGATTTAAACAAGTTATTGTATTCTACATTGCAAAAAATTGTCGTTCCCCAGCAGTTGCAAAAAGCTGACAAGTTTGATTTTTGCGAATTTCCATTCAACAATTTTTTAATGAGTGCTGATTGTATCGATTTTGGGTCCAGCTTCAATGAATTAAGTAAAAAATGTAGTCGTGAGAGCGTTTCATATATTAAAGGCCGGTGTCGAGAATTTTCGAACTAATTGGCTGAGGAATCGCAACGTCGGATTCCTAATAATGTCAAAACACTCGAAAAAGTTGCTTTGTTCTGTCCAGAAATTGCATCAAGGCAGTTCAAAAGTGACATTACAGACATTGCCGCGCTTTTCAAAAATGTTTGTATAGAAGTCGACGCTACGGTTGAACAATGGAATCTTCTGCATCGCTTGGAAATTAATGAAAAATCTTCCGATGAATACTGGGCCAAAGTGATAGAAGACAAAGATGCAGGAAATAACATAAGATTCAAAAACATTTCAACATTAGCTATATCTTTACTCAGTTTGCCATTTGCAAATGCAGCAGTTGAAAGGGCATTTTCTATATTAAATATTATAAAAGATAAATTGCGAAACAAAATTGAAGTTGCAACTGCAGATGCCATCATGAGAATAAGATTTCTGTTACCAACTGGCGGTTGCACCAAATTTCAACCAACGTCCAAAATGTTGAAAATGTTTGTAAACGAGACGTTATATCAAAGTGAATTCCAGACAATTCCAGAGTAATTTTTTAGATGCGATTTCTGAAATTCAAAATGCATGATTGTCATTTAATGAGTAAATTAGTGCAATTCTCGAGTTCCTTCGCAACGAAAAGTATTTTTCACCTTAGACTAAATATTTTTTAATTTTTCGTCTAACATAGTATAAAGCCGTCGTGATTGTGCAATATACTGAAATTTGTACTTTAATTATGTGCAATTATTACCAAAAAAAAAAATTTTTTTTAATCCAAAATAATTTTTTCATGATGTTATTATGTCCCAAATAAAACATACTGTTTTTCACCATTTTTTCTGCATTTTCCTTGTAAATAACTAACTTTTCTGTAATATGTGATAACTTTCTTCATAATATGTAAAAGTTCATTTTTATAGAAACATTAAATTTATTAGTACATATTAGTTAACACTATCTATTGATACCAATACATTGAAATTAATGATCAACTAAAACAAAATTCAAGACATTTTGAAACATTCTAAACATCTTCTGTAGATAGTTTTATATTTAGGGGGAACAAGGCTGTAGGAGTACAAATCTGGGGGGAAATGATTACGTGCTGGGGGGACACCACCCGACCAACCTGGCAACACTGGTCAGTTACATTAGGTTTAGTGTGTTGTGCGGGGTTGTGCGTGTTGTGTTACACTCTCATCCACTCTGTTACACTTGGTTACACTCTAAGGTTACGTTGTTGATATCCGCAAATACATTTATTTTTTTTAAATTTCCAACGAAAATGCCAGTGAACGCGGTAAATCTGACAATAAACGGTAATCCTATAAGTTTTCGAAGAGGCAGAATGGTGCTGGCGGACAGAAGTTTGCTGAAAAAAAATGAACAAGATCGGCGTAGGCGATTACGTTTGGAACAGGTCCGTTATCTATTTTGAAAAATGAGAAATGAAACTTCCCTTTTGCCAAGGAAACTAAAAAAAATAGTAACTACTTTTTGGAAGAATTTAGATTAATTTTTAGAAGGGCATTGCAATTTTTTCATGAATCTGGGGCGTTAAGTGGTATGAAAAATTACGAAATTTTGCAGTTGTCTTAGTAAGAAAATTTTTGTAGAACGGAAAATGGCAAATTTATAATGTACTATGTGAAATGACCGTCTGTAAGAAAAAAATTCGGGCGGAAATCAATTTTTGTAGATTTCTTCGATAGCATTAATATGCTTCAAGTGTAATATTAAAAAAAATTATTTCAATAATAATAGTGAAATGTTAACTATAAGTTTGAGAAATCATGTTCAAATGATTTCTGAAATTAATTCAATAACCATATTATTCCTAAAAAAATGTCATGAATAATTTTGAATATTATATTCTGAAATTCAGTAATTTTGATTTATTGTAGTTATTAGTAGTATATTATTAGTTATTGTAGTTACATATTGAAAATTCAGATTTCTAAAAAGTATATTTATCATGAAATTATTTGTATTATTGATATCAACTGTAATATGCGATCATGTGTTATAAGAAATTCCTTTCTATGAAAAATTCAGAATTTCTTTTAAAAAAGTTTTGCAATTTTTCTCCATATATCTGTAAGATTCAGTGAAGCAAACTAATTGTAAAATTTTTGTAATTACCCACGCTACAACTTTTTACGAAAAAAAAATTAGGAAGAAGTAAAAAAAGAAAAAAAAATGCCAAATGAAAAATATTGGAACACAATTTTTTCACAAAATAAATTTTTCATAGATTTATTCAGTACATTGAAGTATATAAAAACTAAGAATATAAAATATAATCATGAAATTATGATTACGAATTCTAAAATTCATATTCAAACGATACATTTTATTATGCTATTTTTTAATAATATTATTCGTACAAAAATCATCATATTTTTTTAAAATTAAATTCTGCATTTTGAATATTTCGTTTTTGAAAATTTTGAAAGAGTAATTATTTTACAGCTTTTTCTTCACATATAAACTTTTTGATTGAAATATATTTATTTAATTTTACGAAATTCGATTATTATTATAAAAAATGTGTAGTCCAGATTTTTATAATTTATACAGTTTATTATGAAATGATAAGTATAAATTTCAGTTATAAATTATGAAAGTCCTTTCATGAATTATTTCTTCCTTTGAAAAATTTTAACTATCTAGTAGAGAAGTTTTCCAATTTTTCTTTCAGAAATCTGAGGGATTAGGTAGTCAAAACACATTCTAAAAAATTCCTAATTGTAAAAATGGAAACTTTTCGCACAAAATAAAAAATAAAACATAAATGGAAAATAATCAAGTAGAGCGTGAAATGATCAATTCAGAAACTAAATACTTTGACAAAATTAATTTTTTGCAAATTTATTTATGACTAGTTAAGTATGCCTAAATTGTAAAATTAAAAAAAAGAAAGTAGATGAATAATATTATCTATTTATCATTGTGAAATCAATTATTAGGAAATAAAATCAATATTCATATTATATGTCACAAGAATGCAATTTTTTTAAAAATTATATTAATTGTTGGAAAGTTATCATTATTTTTTAAAAAAAGTTCTATGCTGAAATTTGGAAATTCCTATGTTGAAAAATTTAAAGTGAGATTTATTTGTAAACTTTCCAGTATTAGTAAATTTAACGAAAACAAATATTCATTTATTATGATAAAATTTTATTATGATTATGAAAAATGTTTGGTTTGGGTTTTTATAACTTATATTCATTATGAAATCATTAAAATAGTTAACATTAATTGTGATGGTGTTTCTATGAATTAATTATTCGTTCGAAAAATGAAGATATCTTTTAGAAAAGCCTTTTAATTTTTTTTTTTAATCTGAGGAATTTAGAGTAGTCTATACAAATTGCTAAAGTTCAGTGGTTGACCAAGTTTCAATTTTTCGTGAAAAAAAATTAAGAATACATGAAATAGCATTGAAACTAATAAAAACTAAAACTCAATTTCTTGATGAAATCATTTTTTAGCATATTTTTTCATCACGATTAAGCATGCCTAAGTTGTAAAATAAAGAAAATGAGTATATAAATCATCGCTGTGAAGTTATTACTATATTAATATCATATAAATCATATTTATAATGTGGCAATGCACGTAGGGAATGTGTACATGAATCATATACAATAACTCAGATTTCTATGATTCGTTATGATTGTCAGTTTTTTTTCAAATTATATGACAAAATCGGGAAATTCTTATGTTACAAATTGCAAGCAGTAATTATTTGCGAGCTTTCTCTTCACAATTGAATATGATATATGAATATCACATAAATATAAATATGAAAGTGAATTATGATTGAAAAATATTCATTCATCAATATTAATTTTTTTGTTATAACTAAATGTAATATGAAATTCAGGTTTAAATAATTTATTTTGTTAATGAAACGATTTATAAAATTGATAATTATTATAATTGTGTTAAATTATTTCTTATTTATTTATGTGTTTTCTCATGGCATTGTAGAATCATTTCTCTCCTATGAAAAATTTAGATTATTTGTTAGAAAAGCCTATAAAAAAACTGCGAAATTGAACAGTTGTCCAAAGAAAATGAAAAATCATGGAACTCAACACTTTGAAATAATCAGTTTTCCAAAAATTTATTTATCACAAATAAGTATATCTAAGTCATAAAATTAAAAATAAAAGAGTGTAGAAAAAATTATTCTAAAATGATTATTGTAACCACCTATATGTTTCATATTTGTCTAATGTGTCATTATACAATTTTTTTTTTTTTTATAGTTATAAGTACTATAAAAACAAGTTTGTTAATTTTCGGAAATTTTGACGTAAAAAAATTATAAATCGTAATTATTTGTGAGATGTAATTTTCTTCACAAGTAAAAATTATGATTGAAAAAATGTTATTCATTATCTATAAAGTTCTATCACCTATAAAAAATGTGGGACTCAGATTTTCATAATTTTTATATGAAGAATTATGTTGCATAGTTCAGAAATTTCAATGTTATAAAATTGAATTTTATGTGATTCCTCGTAAACTTTGAAATTTTATTTACATAACTATTTATCTAAATAAAGCACTGGATTTTAGGTGCGTCAACAATCAAAGGAAATATCCCGAAAAATTCGCGAAAGGAATAAACTTGTCCTTGAAGATGAAATGAAGAGATTAGAAAACGATGAGAACTCAGAATTAAAATGCCTGCACAATCAAAAACTCCGAGACATTCAATGTATGTACAGAGAAGATATGGAAAACATCGGAATGGCTCACGTTTTAGCGAAAGAACAGCCAAATTTCGAAGAGATTCAAGAAATTGAAAGGGAAAGGGATCAACATTTAGCTCAACAAAGAGAGAGAGAAGCTTTGCAGCGTCAACGAGAAATTGACAATGTATTACATGATTCAATTCATAATTTTTTTACTCTTAAAAATATTTCCTTCTTACATTTCATAAATTTTGTCATTAGTTTTTACTTTAAATTGATGACCAAAGTTCATGATTTGTTTTCTAAAATCCTCTGCTACCCGAATTCAAGGCAATATAGCAATAATTGAGCAACTTTTTCTTTTATTCAGAAAAAAGAACAAGAGTGTATGGCAGAAGAAGAAAGACGACAAAGGATTCGAGAAACAGAAAATCTACGTTCTCGTTTGGTAACGAATTTGCCTAATGTACGCCTGACAAAAGATGATCAAATTATCATGGGCTCGCCCTCGTGTGATGACAGTGTTAGTTTATTTACTTGAAAATCAATGATAAGTTAAAAACAGGAAATTTTAATTTATTTTTGTTTATTTCTTAGATTAAAAAAAGCTTGAATATATTGATTTCTTTAGTGTCAATGTGCTACTTTGAGGACCACAAAAAGCACACGTACAGAAAAGCGTGTTCATGAAGGTAAAAAATCGTTAGGTCCCGTCAAAAATGTTACGCTCCAAGCACCATGTTCGGTGCTCACATGCGAATCTGATCAAGAACCTCGTAGAAATATTCCAACTTCTGCTTTTGCATCACAAACTACAAGCGAAGGAACTAGGTAAAATCTAAAACCACAAAATTGATAAAAAAAAAAAAATACATCAGTTGCAAATATTTTATGAAAATATAACTGAATAGGAATGAAATTATTTTAATTACATTTATAATTTTTAAGGTACAATCCTGAGGATTATAAGCGTGGAACTCTAGAAACTGACAGCACCAGTTCTTCCAGTTCAGTTTCATTTTTTTCCAGCAGTTTGACAAAATCGCCACCAAAAAAAAGTCACGAGCAATCAAGGATTTCCCCGAAGCCTTCAGAAAAAGTTCACATGTATGACTTCAACACTCGTTACAGCAATAGTTACAGTATGCCTTCCGAAGTAGTGGAAAAAATTGATACTAGGCACGAGGTATTGAGTCAAAGAATTAAGTATCTATTTTCTATTTTTCAATCAATTTGATAAAAGACAAGTCCCTTTTCCGTTTTCCATTAATTGTTTTATCGATCAATTCTGAGATTCTTCTGTCAAATTCAACTGAATCGTTGATTTTGGAAATTTAAGTTCCTTGCTGAGTAAATTTTGTAAAAATGAATAATAAGTAGTTGGTATTATATTGTCTTTTTTAGCCAAATGCTGAAGTCAGGGCAAAAGAGTTGACAGCGTCTGAAAGTCATTTCCTCGAGTTAAATGAGCAGAGAAAATTGGCCGCTGAAAATCGAGGAAAAGATGCGTTGCAGAAAGAGAAAACACAACGAGATCAGCGAAAACTCTTGGAAACTATGGACGGATTGACTCGAGATGAGAGAAAATTAAAAGCTTTTCAAATACGTTGCTCGCCTGTTAGTAAAAAAATTGAAATTATGATATCTGAAGGTCTACGAAATTATTCTCATCTAAGCTCTTATATTTTCCAGAGATACAACTTCTACATGCAGCCAAAACGTAAAAAAGAATGCCACCGAAAAAAGCAACGAAAAATAGAACGGACAGTAGAATCAGCGTTTCGAACTCGAGGCGTTTCTCCAATAAAATCTGTCTCAAATATCATAACCCTAACTCCCCGAGTCAATCTCCCAGAAGACACCAAGAGCCCCACTTCCGAAGACGAAGTCACTCGAAACGAAGAAATCCTGGAACTCCTGAAACGAATCGAGAAGCAGAAATTCATGCTCCTGAAAGAATACGAAGAATACGGCAAAAAGCTGCCGGAAAGCATAATGAACGCCAGCATGAAGTCACTTGTGCAACCAGTTACGACCACTCCTTCGTCCCCTGAAATCCAGGTCATCGACGTGCCGGATACCGTGGAAATAAAAGACAAGAAAAAACCAGAACCTAAGCTAATCGAGATAGCCATTCAGGCGTCGGTGCCGCAGGACAAAAGCGTTCAAGCTGAACTGTCCCAGGAACATGAATCCGTAGAAAGCACCCCACGAGTCACCGAGCCACCCCAAAACGAGGGCAGCAGCAGTTCGTCAAACTTCATGAGCAACATTAAAATTGACGTGAACTCGCGGAAAATGAAGATCGTGCCCAAATTGCGGATTAAGAAAAAGGCGAAGAGCCTGTCGCCAGAAACATCGGTCGATCGCTCCCAAGTCACGAGTTTGGCGAGTTCCAGTATAGAGAGTTCTCAAATGCAATCGACTGTAGAAGTGACGCCTTCGGAGGGCGTCAACTACGTCAGGACTCGGACCGTGCGGCGCATCATTAAGGAAACTTCGGGTTCTTCCACTTCCTATGCGAGTCCTCCAATCATTCCACCTGGGGAGTACTTGCCCGACATGAATCACAGCACTCCGATTTTGGAGATGCTGGATTCCACGCCTCAGAGGCATTACATGCAGAGAAACAGGGGTGTTAGTCCAGTGTCGTCGCCTGAAACTCCCACGCCGCACACGATGAATTTGCCGTCCAACAGACCCAGGCCCGAGCGAATCAGTAGGATTTTGTTTGCTCAGAATCGGGCTATGAGGGTAAAGGGGAAAAAGAGTTCGGAGGAGAAGCGTCAAGTGAAGAATTTGGAAGGGCAGGAGAGGATGTTGAATAATTTTGGGTTGGAGATTCATCCCGAAGAGGCGAGGATCCTGCAGCAACATCAGTTAAGCGCAGAGCAAAGGATCAGTCATTTGGCGGGGTTGCTGGAAAAATTGAGGGATGAAAAAGGTAGGTGGTATTTAGATTTTTAATGGGTTTTTTATGAGTAATTTATTTTTTATTTGAGGATGAGGTGGGATAGAATAGGATAGTGTATTATGATGAAACTTCTTACGTCTCAGTATATAGTGAAACTCTTGATGGCTCACTGTCAAGTGAAACCTCTTATGTCTGACTAACCATCTGAGAAATTCTAGATAGTAAATTCTCAATAATTACCACTCGAAAAATACATCAATTTTATTTTACTTTATTGTTTAACTTTGCACGATTAATGAAATTAATCAAAATTTTTTGCTATGGATTTTTATTTCAATTCTTGAAACTGCCCATCATCGCCATACGATGAAACATTTTTCAATTTTCAAAAATTTTAATAATATTATTCAGCTTCTGGAGTCAAACGAAAGCCTTAAATTTCCCACAATCTAAGAAATTTATGAACATTTTGTAAAATTATACAAATTTGTCGAGTCTTCTTAAATACTTAACAATATTTAAAATGTGCTAAATGTTTTTTTCGATTTTACAGAAATTTAGAAACTGCAAAGTTTGTGAGTCATTTACAGTTTTTCAAATGAAGAACATGTATGCATCTTTTTAAGATTTTTCGTTATTTTAATAATTTTCGAATTTTTTAGCTTTTTTTTTCAAAATGAGAAAAACATCAAGCATCTTTCGAATACAGATGATAATGAACAGTACAAAATTGATGTGTATTTTCTCAAACTCTACAAACATTTCGAATTTTATCAAATTTTCCACCATCTCTAAAATTTGCAATGTTTCTTAATTTTACAAAAAATTGTTTATAATTTTTGAGTTCTTTTGAAATCTTTCAAATTTCTATAAAAAGTGAGAAAAAATAATCGAGAATTAAAAAAAAAAACATGATTATGAATACAATTGTCTAAAATTAATAATATTTTCGGAAATCCTACGAATTTTTCGGATTTTATTGAATTATATTGACATTCTCTGTTTTAAATGTTTTCTGATTTTTCGAAATCTTTGAAAATTCGAACGTTATTCAAACTATTCAGAAATTTACATATTTTATTATGATTCATCTAATTTATTAGGATTTTTCGTAGTTTTTAAATAATTTTGAAATTTCTATAAGTAATTAAAAATTATTATTGTGCTAATTGTGAAGAAATTTGATAATGAACACAATGAACATAATTTATGGACCATTTCAAAAATTCTACAAATTTTCTAAATTCAACAGAATTACATAATGACGTTCTTCGCCATTTTCTTGTTAGTTTATTTTTAAAATCTTTCCAATTTTAAACATACTTTAGCTTTCTAAAACTTTGCAATTTTTCTAATGAATTGTTAAACCTATTTAGATTTTTCGTTATTTTTTTAGACTCCCGAAATTTTTTACATTTCTATAGAAAATGGGAAACTATTGTTGTATTAATTTTGAAGAAATATGATAGTGAATACAATCCGTAAGATTCATGAACATTTTATGTAATACTAAACATGTTTAAACATTTTCGAATTGTTGACAATTTTCTAAACTAACGTTTTTTGATTTTGCGTCATTTTAGACCAAATAGAAACTATTCGAAACTTCCCAAATTTTATAACAATTAGTTTTATCTAATAAGGGTTTTCGGTATTTTTTATACTCTTGGACAATTTTAAGATTTCTTTAAAAAAAGGAAAACTATCATTGTACTAATTTTATAAAAAGATAATGAAGACAAATCCGAAAAATCCATAAACATTATATAAAACTCTACAATTTTTTTGAATTTAATAGAATTCCTGACAGTCTCTTCAATTTGCTAGGTTTTTTGGATTTCTCTGAATTTTTAACGAAGTATAAAGTATTCACAAATTTTTCAATTTCATAAAAATTTGTCTAACTCAATAAGATACTTTGTTATTTTCAATGTTAATAAATTTTTTAGATTTTTTATTAGGAATTAGAAAAATTTTAATACAAATTCCGAGAAAATTTTTGAATTTGGGTGCAATTACTTCTCCCCATAAAAAATCGCTGCTCACTAGATGAAATATACTGACACTGCAGAGGCAACGATCTTTTTTTTTAATATTATTATATAGAGATAGTATTAATAAGGATATTCAGTTTTAATTAAAATATACAAAATACATATTATAGACTTTTGAAAAAAACTTGTTGAGTAGCTCTGTTATAGATAAACATTTCAATTTGGTTTTATAGATTAAAGAGCTGAAATTCAAATATTGAGAATTTGTTTTTTCTTGTAATTGGGTTCCAGAATTAGATACATCAGCAATTTTATCAACTGGAGTGTCCTTACCATCTCAACAACCAGTGGCAAACACCAACTTGGATAATGCCATAAAAAAAATCGAAACCATCGAAAGCGATTTGGCTAAAACCGTTCAGGAAACGGAACAACTAGTATCTGGCGAAGCGAAATCCCGAATAATTTCACCTCCAAATTCATCATTTTTAGAAAAATTGAAACAACTGGAAACAAACAAAAGCTTTTCTCAAAAATCAGAGCCCCTACTGACCAAGCCAAAAATACTAAGTAATAAACGAGTAAACGTAAATTTAAATCGATTCAAATCTCCGCCATCGCAGTCTGATAAAGACGAGATCGTGGAGAAATTATCTCGTGAAATTTTGGAGCAGAGTGAAAATTCTCGAAAATTTGCGAAGGATCGCCTGATACCACCAGATTCTTCGGAAACAAATAGGATACCTTTCGATTTCCTAGTGAGTTGGAATTTCTTTTCTTCCTTTAATTTTTGTATTATTCAAGGTGTGAGAAATTGTTCCTGTTGTTTGTTTTCTATAGCTACCAAATGGAGAGTCTCGACTGGAATCTCCTGATGATACTTCCAAATCGAAAACACCGCCACTTGTGGCTAAATTCAGGTAAGACAATATTTATTGATCAGTAATTGGTCTTCCATTGTTGATGCTGTTTATTTCCATAATTGCAGCAGAAAGTGAAAAAAAGCTGGCTGTTTTGAGCGAAGATTCGTGAATTAGAAAAATTTCAAGTCAGTATCGAAAAATATGAGTAAAACGGTGGATGAAGAAGTTGTTACATGGGAGCGAATGTTGTTAAAGTGCATTTTAGGTTGATTCGTTCAACGTTGAGATGTTGCAATGGAAATTTTCAAGTAGAATATCTGAATATTTATTCTAACATGTTAGGAACTGATTTACGTTTGAACTTTCATTGTATGGAATATTCATAAGGGACCTCTTGTAAAAAAATCGTTCTTTCCATCACAAGTTGTTCTGTAAGTTTTGAATCTGATCTTCAATTATGTTCAATTCCAGGTCAAACGGGGTTCGTGGAATGTCCACGATCTTCGAACTGGACACCCCAGACGCCGCAAGTCGAACTCAAAGCAGCCTTCTCAAAACTCCAAAATCCAAAACCACTCGCAGCTTAGAAACCTCTCCTCGTAAAATCTCCGACAAGGAAAACCAAGTTCCCCCTGTAGAAACCAGCCAAGAATCGTTTCATAAATCCATTACCCCTTCGACACCGGCGAAGTCCCAGGAGAATAATTTAGAAAACATCTTGGAAAAAAGTATTGGAAGCGAGGAAAGTGGAGGAAAATCCAGTATGAAAGAAGACTCGGAGAAATCCGCGAGTCCCGCGACCTCGGAGGACAAGGACAAAGGTAGTCCTTCGGGTTTGTCGGGAATTTCCGGGGTCACTGGGAACGGGATCTCGTTCGAGGACTCGATATCTGAGAAGATGCTGAGGTTTTTGGAGAGGCATAAACTTGGCTGGGCTGCGACCATGTTGAGGAAGACACAGGAGGCTTCGGCTCTGAGTTTGACCTCGACCGTCTCGGATGAGGCCCCCGTGAACGGGCCCAAGCGGGCCCTGTCGCCGCCGAAGAAGCTGATGGAAGTTGTTGTGAAGGATCTTCCGGGGCTCACGGATGTGTCTTCGATTTCTATAAGGGATAGGAATAAAAGTACGGAAAGGGGGGTGCTGAGGAAGGGGAGGACGTCGACTCCGAATTTGGGTAGGAGCTACACCGATCGGTCGGATTCGTTTGAAACCTCGCCGGCTAATACTGGAAGTGAGAGTATTATTATTCCGGAGTTGTCCTTGACGCCTAGTGAGACTGACAGTCAGTTGAATGCTACGCTTAGGACTTCGGTGTCGTGAGGGTATCTGGATTTTTGGGGGAGCAGTGGCTGGTTCGGTAGCCTTAGGTATGTACTTGGTTTATTATTTGTTCAGGGACGTTGCAACTAGGGATTTGAAGTCTGGAAATATATTTAGGATTCTACGAAGAATTGGGGTATTGTAGAACATTTTATGAGTGATGGAAAATAAGAGAAATACAGTGAATTTTTAGATAGAGGAAAACTGTGAAGATAAAATTATTTCGAAAATCTGGTTATTTGACTTGAATTTGTAGGAGTCTTAATTCTAGAGCTTCTTGTTCTGGAAATTTATGTGGATGTATGTGAAAATGTTAGGAAATCTGAATATTATAGATATTTGAGAAATATCAATAATATTGAATGACTAGAATTTTTTGAAGCATTAGAAATGAAGGGAAGAACTGTTTTCTAAAAACTCGTTTGAAATGTAGGAATATATAAAACTTGGAAGTTCAGAGTATCAAATTGCTGAAATTTACATATTCATGAGAATTTCAAAAATCTAGAAGAATATTGGAAAATACTACGAAATTTCATATATACTGGAAGACACGAAGAAAAAAAAAAAATAGGAATCTCTAAAATACTTCAATTTTATATAGATATTATTTTCCTAAAAAATTGAAGGAATGATGAAAATCTTCAAAACATTCAATCCTAGAGCATCCAATTCTGAAAGTCTATATAGGAATGCATAATGCATTATCATAATACTTAAAAATTCAATTAAACCCATGAATAGTAAGAAAGTAATATGTTTACTAAAGGTATTTTACACATATGAAGTTGATACTTAAAATGTGTGAAAGTGCATAGTGTTTTCTGAAAAATTTACTAGAAACATAGGAAATGCTAATAATCTCTTAACTTTTAGATACTAGAACTATAAATCGTAAAAATATGTATAGAATTCCACAGAGGAATTAGAAAATTGTACAAAATTTTAGGAGTGCTATAATATATGGAGAATAAAACAAATCGAGGAATATGTACGAAAACTATAACGATAAAATTATTGATCGATAGTCCAGTTGTTCACTAGAAATATACAGTGGTTTTAATTCTAGAGCATATCATTCTTTATGTTTATGTAGAATCCGTGAATATATTACACAAACATTCAAATTTTATCAATATTGTAAACACATAAAAAATACTGAAGTAACTAGAATTCTGTTAAACATTAGGACTCCACGAAAAAACTGTATTCTAAAAAATCGTTTGAAATATGAGAAACTATAAAACATTGAAGGTCGTAGCATCAAATTCCATAAATGAACGTTAAGATTCATAACAATATTACAAATCTAGAAGAAAATCTACAAAATACTACGAAATTGCATCAGTGCTGAAAAAGGTAAAAAGAATAAAAATAAAAGCAATCTTTAAAACATTAAAAGTCTATGTAGATATTATCTTTCAAAAAATGCGTAGGAAAAATTTAATACATATCTTCAAAATTATCGATCCTTAAGTATTTCATTCTGGATATTTATGTGGGAATATATTATAATCTATAAAACGATGAAATTCAAAATAATTTATGAATAATAAAAAAATACAACATGTACTTAAACTATTTTCAATCTGTGAATTAAATAAATAAAATCTGTAAGGATGATTTCTGAAAAATTCACTGGAATAATGAAAATTTTTAGAATTTTAGATACTAGAGCAACAAATTCTAGGAATATGAATAGGACTAAAAAAAACAACTAAAAAACCGTGAAATATTCTATGAATTGTAAAAAAATACGAACAATCCAATGAATCTATCAATAGATACACTTAATGTGTAGAAATAAAAATTTCGCAATAATTCAGTAATTTAACTATGCATAATCCATAGAACTTTATATCCTACATATTTATGCAGGAATAGATAAAAATATTAGATAATCGTTCAAATTTTATCGTGCATTGTCAAACAAGACAAATGAAAAACTGAAATAGCAAGAGTTCCTTGAAACAATAGATCTACGAAAAAACTGTGTTCTGAAGATTCGCTTGAAATATACAAATCTATGGAACTTTCAGGTTCAGATATCAAACTCCTAAAATTTGCATAGTTATCTATACAAACAATAAAATTTAGAAGAATTCAGCAGAATACTACAAAATTTCATGAATACTGAAAAAAACAAAAAAGTATAAAAGCAATAGGCATCTTTGAAATACTAAAATTTATTATAGATATTATTTGTTTAAAAATGTATAAAAAGAATAGTAATCTTTATAACTTTCAATCCTAGAGCATCTAATTATAAAAATCTTTAAAAGAATACGTACGATACTAAAAAATGCAGTTAAAACTCATGAATAATGGCGAAAATAATATTTACTCAAAGAGTTTTTTTCAATCTGTTAAATAAATACTAGACATTTCTAAAGATACTGTTTTCTGAAAAATTGATTAGAATACTCTAAAATTTAGATTCCAGAGCAACATGTTCTAGAAATCTTTTTTCAGATTTTCAAAAATACTACTTAATTATAAACAACCCAGAAAATACTACTGAATTTTAGCAATACTGAAAAATATACAAAATACTTGAATCAACATAATACTGAAAATCTACGTAGATATCATTTCCTTGAGAAACTAAAAAATTAATAAATATCTATAAAACCCAGAATTTGAACATATAGAATTCTATATATCTTAAACAATCCATTTATATGCCAGAAAATTATTCAAGCTTTCAAAATACTGAAAAATACAATTATAGAAGTACTGATAATATATGAAATATCAGTTTTTAAATATATTCTTCTCCGATTACTTTTTTTTGAAATACTGATGATTTAGTTAATTTTAAATTATAGAACATGAAATTGTCAAAACCTATGTAAGAATTGACAGAAATGCTGGAAATATATTTTTAAATAGAATATCCTTCAAAATTTTATAAATAGGTAGTGTTAAACGCGAATAATCCTAAAATTACTAGCACATCATGAATTACCTTTAATAAATGCAGGTATAATTTTATCGAAAATAAATAAAAATTATAAAAATAAATGAAACGCTAAATCCTAGAAATTTTAGAAATTAATGTGAAAAATTGCAAAAAATACGAGATAATAAAAAAAATGATATATGATATACTGAGAGACCTTCGAAACAAGAAATTGTGGTTTAAAATGAAAAGTCATATATTTTAAAAAGTTACAGCTCGAGCTTCTCAACTAATTTGTAACAATAAATATTTATTGATTGGTTTGAATAAATATATATTGACTCTCTTGACATTTAAGTCTGCCCCTCCATGTAAAATTTCGTTGCGACGCCCCTGTCTTTTTCAATTGATTCAGGTGTTAGAGAACCTAGAGAAGATTCAGAAGTTTAATTACTCAAAATCTAGTTCTAAATGAAGAGTATTTTTTACCATACTTTCCTCTTCTTTCAGCATAATAAAATTTCAAGTTTTCCTATTTTGATTTTTCGTCGTGAATTCGAAATCCTTCAACAACGGTGAAAAGGAGGAATAATAATAAAAAATCACTTTGTAAGGATTCCATACTACACTGAAAAAATTTTAGTGTTACCATAGATTTTTAAGCAGCTGTCATAAGCTTTGTGAAATATTGTAAGAGTTTTCGAAAGTTGTATTTTTTTAGTATATAATAAAATATATCTTCCATAATTGCGTTTTTATCTAATAGTTCTATCAACTCATTATTTTTGTTCTCTTACGTAAAATGCCGATGAATTGATAAGTAAAGCAAATCTTATCGTTTTTTTTTTTTTTTTTTTTTTTTTTGTTTTTTTCATTTCGCCGAATTGAGCTGTGATAGAATTTTTTTCGAAATTGAGCTCTAATGTAAACCGTTAAGATAATAAATTATTATTCTCCTACTTTTATTCGGATGGATCAATGAAATAAATGAGACTACATTTATACATAATTCATAGTGTATTGAAATCAAAGAAAAAGCATTCTTTTATAAAAAATAACGGAAAGTTTTGTTCCATGAACAAAGATGCATAACGTCGTAGAGAAGAGGACATTATGATATTACATTGTAAAAAATGTTTTCCATGTTTTCGAACGAACGCGTGATTCTTTACTTTTTTTTTCCTTTCTCCTCCTCGGCTTTTTTCTTTTCTTCTGCAGCTTTTCGAGATGCTTGGTCTTTTTCCCTTTTTTCTTTGTCCTCTCTCTCCTGTTTTTGTTTTTGGATTACCGCATGAGCTTTCATGCAAGCATCGTCAACCATTTTCGCCATCATTTCTTCAGCAGCTATTGTAAATGAAAAAAAAGTTGGCTTTACCACTATGCTACGAATTTCTATCACTGTTTGAGTAATTTTTGAAAATACGGTAGCATTTGTTCATTTATTTTTGAAATGTTAAAAATATGCTAAAAATATATACTGAGATGTAAAATAAATTTTTTTATATCACAAATTAATAATACGAAAGAAATATTCTATACCTTATAGTATACGAGTTAAATAAAGGAATTCAATGAATAATGTGGAATAAAAATAGTAAGTTCGAGCAGTAGAGTTTCAAGAAGTTCTGGAAGTTTTTAAAAAATATAAGTACTTACAAAATATACTGTATATTATATACTTTATAGTGTGGTTTATAAATATACGAAACGACTGGAATAGGTAATATGTTTAAAGTGTTTACAAAACATATGATAAATGATTATTAAAAAATATGTACAATTTAATTAATAATATATACTTAATAGAATGTAATATAAATATAATAAATAAATTTAATGAATATGGAAAATATATTGTCGTACGAAAATTGAATAAACGAATAAGGTAAAGAGTAAGTTGAAACAGTATTTTTTTCGTAAGTTCTGAAGTATATAAAAATATGAAAAAAAAACTGTATAGTACGTATCTTATACCATAGTCGATAAATGTACAAAACAAATAAAACTGAAAATATATTCAAAAAATATTTAAGGATGTGCACATAAATTATTTATGTTTTATAAAAAGTATACAATACGAAATGCATACTATTTCATTTATAGTTACAGTAAAGAAGTACAATAAAGTAATTATATAAATAATATAAAAAATATATATTAATATAAAAATCTACTTAAAGTGTTAAATATTCAGTGAGTTGAAATAATGTACAATTTTTTCGTGAGTTCTGGAAGTGTATAAAAACATACTGTATAATATAAAATAGTCCATAGTATACTATATAAATATGTTACACAAAAAATATATTAAAAGTAATAAATAAGATGTAAAATAAATTCTTAATACATCTAAAATGAATGTTATAAAATCAATACTTTTTGCACTATAGTGCAGTAGATTAATATAATAAAAAAAGTAAAAATAAAGAATATAAAAAATTTACAATATTATATAATATTTTTAGTATACACCAGATGAATTGAAAGTACGTTTAGTTGAAACGAAGTTTTTCGTCAGTTCTGGAAGTTTATAAAAGTATATGAAAACGTATGGACTGTACATAAATATATTCAAAAAATAAAATGAATGATATACCAAATATGTACAATAATACATAAGCGTTCTAAACAAACAAAATAAACATCGATCTATATTTTCATATCGATAAAAATAAATTGTACATCAAGTCATTATTTTATTTGAAAAACTTGCACAATCGTTTGATATTTTCAAGTAAAAAGGTTTGAAAATACATTTATTGGCAGTTTCAAAAACGAACTACATTTCCGAGTTGTGAACAGTTTCGTTTAAAAACGTACAACATTTGTGGAAAGTTGCTTAATTCTAGAAAGAAAATAAGCAAAAAATTTCTCCTCTGAGTAACCGATGGTAAATTAACAATATTCTGCAAATGCTTTTTAAAAATCTACAAATCATAAGTAGTTTTTTCGATAAATGCAACATCAGAACTTAAATTAAGGTAATAGTAATTGTTTCCATACCTTTTTTCGACATTTTTCGGGGTTGCGTTGTTCGCTGAAATCTCCAGGACTTGGGCAGCAGGTAACTGATTTGTATAGTGCCAGAACTAAACAAGATTCATATCGAAAACAGCTCACCTTTTTATACTAATCGCGCAGAAATTATCGTTATTATCTTCCCAATTTGGTTAATATTGAAGATATTCCAAAATGAGAAGAATCGAAATCGCAGATCAATTTACGCCAAGGTTACTCGAAATGAAAATAAAAATTTCAAGAGCAATCAATGTCAGCAAAAGACTTTTTAAAATCTTTGTAAACGAAAAAATCATTACATTGCAAATTAACTTTTCATACAATGTAAATTCTGCTGCGGAAAGGTTTTTGCTAAAAATTTATCGACTTCAAAATCATCAAGTATGAAAATCAAAAAGCAATATAACGAACGTCTGTTAAATTTTTGTTCAAAAACGCTGTAGTATTTGGAGAATAAATTTTTGATATTATATACTCTTGTATAAACTTTATTATTTAAAGTAATATATGTTAATTTATTTCTTTTCTTACATTTTAGTCACATAGTTCTTTTTCCAAGGCATGCAAAGAGTTTCCAATTTTAAATTCCGTTCAAAATCACTCGTTTTCATCGATGGGACATTTTAAAATCATTCAATTGCGTGTGAATTTAGGTTTTTTCGATTTCGATCTTACGTTACAAATATTTTGTATTGACTCAAATTGACGCATGTTTTTCTAGTTCAAAAATAGCTATTTCACCTACGATTCGTTGGATTCCATTTAAACAGATAACAATTGACCAGAGACCATTATCAAATTCTCGCAAAACATGTTATCGATTTAGCTGTAACATTGAACTTATATTTGCTATTTTTCATCAAATTTGACCAAGTTCAAATTGATGATAAGATTGTTAAGGTTGATAAAATTCCGAAAGTGCAAAAGTCGTTTTGCTGTGCATAGTATTTATAACTCCAAGTAAAGAACTTTATTTCGTTATGATTGAAAACCTGTAATGATAAATACGTAATGTGTAAAGGTCTTAGAAAAATGGACTTGTAATTCAGTAAAAGATTTCATTACTTTTGTATTTTTTTTTCGTTTTGATACATTTTATCTTCATGGATTTCGTTTTGATTGAAATTTCGCTATTTTTCAGCTATGTTCTTTATCTTTCGATATAGTGATTTTTTGCCGATTTACTTAGACTTTACAGACTGGAAGTGAAAATTTAGATGATAAATTTTTCCTTTGTAGATCGATGGATCAATCTATAACTTACTGATTTATACGAATGAATATAAAAAAATATAAGTTCACTATTTATTACAAATATTATCAACACAAATTGTTATCTTTTACATGATTATATATCAGTTGCAATTTTTTCTTTGTATTCTATATACAACACTAGTTTTACATGAAAAATGTACCTCATGACAAAAGTGGTTTTTATACTGATTTTGAGGCGATGAATACGAAAATAACTATAATTCATTTTACAAAGAAGCTTTTTAAAAATATTAGCAAAAAACGTGTTATTCGGCTCTTTTCTCGGTTACTCCAAAAAATATCAAGACCTGTTGGTTTATAATCATAAAATATACGTCTTTCGAAAGGTACACTTATGAATTTTTGGACGATATGTTGTTTTCGTCGATAGAAATATAAGTTTGCAAATTACAGGCGTTCAAAGACGAGAAAAGTGCATTTTTGAGCTTTTTTGAAAACTAATCATGTTAATCTAAGCACTTTTTTCGACGTTCAATACTTATAACTCATGAAGTACTATTTCGAATAATAAAAGCAGCATTTCCTCCGTAAATTTTACACGTATAGCTTTCGAATTTTATATATTGAATGATAATGAAATCGATTGTCCTTGATATTTATAAAAATAACTAAAAAAGCTGAAAAATATGTTTTCCTGAAATCTTCCAGTAAGTGGAATAATTCTTTTTCGTTTCGAAAGCAATTCCTTTCCGCTCGTTTTGAATAATCCACTAGAAAAAGATTTATTTCTTCACCATTCGAAAACGACCAAAACAGAACCACTTTCGCAGCGAAAAATAAAAAAAATGATAATTCACTTTTCTGGGTGAATTCATAAAAATTACATTATTCGTAAGTTTGAGAAAATGGATCATTTTCCATCAGTTCTCTGGGTCCAAACATTTCATGGATTCAACTTAGTCTAATAAAACCTGGCAATGCTTCGTTTCCTCAAACTGCCAAGTAATGTACTATTTTCTGAATTCTTCCAAAAATTGAATAATTATTCCTAAGTTCCTTGCTTCGAAAGCATTTCTTTGCTGCTTGTTTTAAATAATGCAGTAGAAAAAGAAACATTTCTTCAGGATTCGAATACGACCATAAGAGAATCACTTTCGCAGCTAGAAATTGAAAAGTGATGAATTCAGAAAAATTACATTACTCGTAGGTTTGAGAAAATGAATCATTTCCCGTAAGTGCAGGATCTATTTTGACCCAGGGAACTGCATGAAAATGGTTCATTTTGTCGTACTACCGAATAATGTGCGATTTTCTGAAATCTTCCAAAGAAAGAACAATATTTCCTCTGTTTTTGATGGAACTATATTTTTTGAGGAACGAGATGTCCAAATTTGAGAAAATAATTTACCAATAGTTTCCTGGGGCTATTGGATAGATACTATTCAGATCTAGGGAACTGCCTGGGAATGGTTCATTTTCTCAAACTACCGAGTAATGTTCTATTTTTGCTGATATTTCGACAAATCTTCTTTGGGAGAATAAATGACAGTTGCTTAATGACCCCAAATGAGTCTAAAAAACTCTTCCTTCTCGAGGTAGTCGCAGTGATCGAAAATTTTGTAAATAAGTGTAATTTTATTTTTGTCTCCACTTCAACCATAACTTGGCTTCATCTTGAATGTTAAGTATTCCAAACAAAAAAAGTATTAAAATTCAAACATATAAACTAACTATCTGATATTGTTACCAGGGATTGAAACACAAGACAGTCAAATTCTCATGAGTTTCACTCGATTTAATTAATAAAACAGGCATGTATATAAATAGAGTACAAATATATGTGATAAAATGAATGGATACGTCTACGTATATAATAATATATACATTAAGTGTTTCCTGATTGGTCCGCCAACGAGCGTCTCGTGTAAAAAAATGGATAAAAAAAAGTTACATGGATGCTCCCTCGCGGTGACCAAGAATTGCACAATTACGAAAATGAAGAAGGATCGACCGATCACCGGCCGATCGGTTCATCCCCCGTCTGTCTCTTTCTCTCTCTCGCCCGCTCCTACTGAGCCTCGTGCTGGCGAGGGCGCATTTACGATTGGTACACTTATTACGCTATTATATAATCTCACGAGAACGCAAGCGCCGCTCTCACGAGCACGAGGTACTCGCTGCAATAGTCCCCCAGTGTCCAAAAACTCTATTTTTCATTCTCTTTTTCTCTCGAAAATTTCACTCGATGGGATCTTTGGAAAGAAAGGGTGTTACGCGAACAGAAAAGGTGGGAAAAAGCTGTTTCTGATGAACAACATTTCCATGGAAGATTTTTGACCCCAGATTTTCTCGACACGAGAGAAAACTATCCGCGCTTCGCGCGAGTGCGAGTGAGACGGTCGCGGCCCTCTGGCGGAAGATGCGCGAAAAGCACAAATTCCTGCGATCGTCCCACTCGCGTTTGCGCGTTTTTCGCTGATGCAGCCGCGGTTAGACCTTACGATAACATGCTCTCTAACTTAAACATCCGAAGGTTGAAGAGACGTTAGTCAAGCGTGAACCTGTAAATAGCGTATGTATGTATATCATCATGGCCAGTCTCGAAACGGGTTACGATAAGCCCATACTTGTTTTGGCTAGTTGCAACCCATCGAAAGTAGCTGCCGTCGGCTTTTATTTTAAATTTCCGCGACGTACACTCGAAACTCGGAATTTCTCGCTCACGCGGATTGAGTCTCGCTTTTTCTTGCCTTCGCAAGGTTCTTTCTCTTCCGGTGGAGTTGGTGTGGAGAAGATGAATAAACGAGTCAAAATGTGTGAGAGATTCAGGGTGAAGGGGAAGCCTTGTACAAGAGAATCCAAGTTTGTAGTGTGACTTGAAATCAGACTATGAGGAGGGGGAGGAGACGAGCTGGTGCTCTCGGGGCCGCTTGGGGTCGCTGCTGCTCCGGGGTAAGTCGCGACACCAAGGGCGGGGCAAGGGTTCTCGCTGGTTTCGATGGGGTTGAATGGGCCCATCAGGGCATCATTTTGCTGGGCGAGAGCCACTTTTTCACGCAGTAGCAGGAGAACTTGGAGACGTATACGAGGATCAGCAGAGCGCACGTCACGCCTAGGGCGAAGACGGACGTTTTCGTTGGGCAGGGCTCCACGATGGTTACGGTTTTGTCTGCATCAGGGAAAATTGGAAAATGTAGAAATCATATTTTTCACGTATTTCTTTATCATCAAGGTCATGCGAGAATGAACAAATAGGTAATGTACCTGGAGTTCCAAACGTTTAGAATTAGAAGAAAATGAAAAATTGATGAATTTTTGATATTTCATCATGATGGGAAGTGTGGCGAATATTTTTTTGGGGAGCATCAAGTTTGTTGTTACGATCAAACGATTTTCAAAAGAAGCTAGAAATTTTTTTCTCCTATATTGATTTATAGGTTTTTTTTCGTTTAATTTTAAACGCTTGCAACTTCAGTCACATAATAAATAGAAATTGACTGGGGAATAAAATAGTCATGTTATTCATGATTATTTCACCCCTGGTGACAATTATTATTTATACGTTTTTGGAATATTTTTCATCTTCACGATTGTTTTTTTGATTACATCGTTTCATAATATTGAGATGCTGGATTTTAGGGTTTGGAAGTAACGCGTTACTCTAAAACGGTACCTTTTCTACCGTAACGATAACGTAACGCGTTACATTAATTAACAAGTAACGATAACGGGAACGAGTCACTTCTTTTCGGAAACGAGTAATGAAAATCCTGTTATTTTATGTTACTTTTATCTGTCCCATTAAGTTTTTAGCACAATTTGCAACTTTTTAAAGAATGTTCTGAAACTGAGATCTTAGTAATTTTCAAGTTCCTCATTTAAGATATGAAATTCTTTATTTTTAATTGTCAATGAAACTATTTGGGATAATCGTAATTTGTGTGAATATCTTGACAAAGAATGGGCTTTTGTATTTTTTATTAAAAACTTTTACGACTCAAAGCGTTGAATTTTAGAAATTCGCATGAAAAGATATGAAAATATCTCAAATCTATAGATCCCAAAATCTATAGCAGGATTTGTATGATTTAGAGATCCTTGAGAAAATTTTATGGAATAGTATACAAAAAATAAAATCAAGAAAATAAAATAAAATACGAAAAATACTAGATTCTATTAAGTTTCAAGTTACTCGATTTTTAAAATATTTATGTAATTCAAGGAATCAAAAAACTTCCATTTCTTGAGCTTTAAATTCTAAAAAATTTATGTCAATAAAAGTCCATAAGAAAATGAGAAAACTTTTATATTGTATTACTCTGTAAAAAATACAAAAAAACTTTGAGGGCTCTTTAAATGTATAAAGAAACAGTTTTCTGCAAAATCGATCGAAATATACTCCAGAAATTTCGAACCTCCAATTTTATTCCATTCTGAAAATTTAAAGTATTTGATTAAGTAAAAATCTATCGAGACACTGTTTCGTGGAAAATCCTGTAAAACACGCAATGTTTCATTATATTCAAATTCTAGAGTTTGAAATTCTTGAAATGTGCAGAACAATTATTATTATGAAAATACTAAAATTATGTTGAAATACTAGGAAATTCTGCAAAATTCTATCATACTGAAAAATACGAATGTTTTCAAACATACTGAGCAATGCTTTAAATCGTAGAAAAATTAAAGTAGTTAAACAAAAAATCAAATTAAATGAAAATCTTCTTAAAAATTTTTGGCTGAAAAATCCTCTCAAATACCAATAATTCAATAAACTTTTCACTCTAGAGCATGAAATTCTTGAAATCTTTGTATCAATGTACTGTTGTACGCGTACGGCCCTGCGTGCGCGCACTTTCTTTTCCCCTGCCGCGCGCCGCAGACCCTTGTGCGGGCCACCCCCACTCGTACGGCAGTGTTCCCTTTTCCTTTTAGTCGCTGCGAGGTGGCTGGCGAAAGTTTTTGCTCGTTTCCCGAGTTGAGTGGGAAACAAATAAGTAGGGCGGGGGTCGCTGGTGAGAGAGAGCTTTCGCTTCCATAGTGAGCATCGAGCGTTTACCACCAAGTGTGACTCGAAATTTTTCTGGTCCGCCTACCTCTCTCCTCAATCTATGGTAGCCGTAACCGGCCCCAGAACTCCTACTCAGATACCCACGTCCCTGGCAGCTTCCACCGGCTCCAGGAGACGGTCCCTTAGTGATTAACCGTAAAACATAATTAGACTAGTAGATAACTGAAAAAAAAAAGGAAAATAAATAATAAATTATAATTACACAAAGTTGAACCATTTCTCCCCCTCCTCCTCCCACTCTTTACATGTCAGCGTACGATACGCCTACGACAATTGGCGCCCGAATAGGGACCAGTCTACGTTGGATAACGAGAAAAACCCGACCTGAGTCTGAGCCACCGACTGAGTCATGGCCACAGACCTATCATCAACACCAGGCATGGCAACTTCTCCGAATAGAGACCTGACCAGCCATGGGGAGGAGCAACGGGTTCGGGAAGCCGAGTCCACACCATGTGGACAACTTGCTATGGCAACTGCCAATACATCTACATCAGCAAATCAACGAGTCCCCGAGACGTCCGTGACACAGGCCGTCACGATGGACACCCTGGCCCAGTTGTTGACGCAGCTTTTGGCAAGAACTTCTGTTCCCGTGCCTTCTCCAGGGGAATTCCACCAAGCAACCCCCGACCGCCCATCTAAACCCCGAGGCAATGAGACCACTGGCCCAACTAATTTTCAACGCTTTGCTGGGCAGTATCAACTCCTCAACCCCTAGGGAAATTGGATCCCCACGCCATCCGTACCACCTCGCCCAGTGCCCCCTCAGCCGACCTTTCGGGGGGCTGACTACAAAGACCCTGGGAAATTCCTAGATAGAAGTTTGGGGTACTGTCAGGCCCATCAGCTGGATTCATAGTGACAACAGTAGGCTTAGGACTACAAGGGGAGGCCGAGAAATGGCCAGAGTATATCGAAAGATGGAATTGACCTGGCCACGTTTTCGGGAGCTTCTCCTCACCAGGTTTGATAGTGTCACCATCCGAACCCGACTCCAGGCACAGCTATACGCACAAGGGCAAGAGGAAAAAGAACCTGTGGGTCCATTCCTGCAACGTAAATATCAGCTCTTTGAAAGGATTCGCCCGCAAGAGCCCGAACCAGCCAAAGTAGCTGCGTTGTTGGAGCTATTCAAACCCTCTTTACGCGCGCTAGTGCGCCCCACCCGTCTCAACTCCTACGACGAGCTGCTTGCGAACGCGGTCGTAGCAGAACAGGACGAGGCCGAACACCACCCCTCACGGTCCACCGGCAAAGAAGAGCCGAAAAATCCACCCAGAAAGGCTCAAGGAAGTCACCAGACCTTTTTACGGTGCTGGTACTGTCCTGAGCAAGGACAGTACCAGCACCGTAAATTTTCACAAGGATTGCCCGGTTTGGAAGGAACAACGGGAAGCAAGACAATCCAGGGCCCAGCAACCGGAAAACTGACGGACGGCGATGGGAACCGCGGCCCCCACCGCCCAAGCTCCATCTCGGAATTTAACTCAGCCGCAGATAATTTATCTGGCCTCCCACGACTTACAGCTTACATCGGCCAACAAAAAATTCCTGCATTGCTAGACACCGGGGCAACAGACAGTCTCATCAACTTACAATTAGTAAAATAACTAGGACTCCACGTGACACCTCGAAAGGGGCCTTCAATCCGAATGGCAACTGGAAAAACAAGAATTCACGTCGGAGGGGTGGCCAGTTGCGAGCTACACCTTTCTTCAGGTCACACTGTAGCCGAGGTCCTGGTATGCGACGAACTACGAGAACAAGTAATACTTGGATACGATTGGATGCATAGAGAACAAGTCGTGTTTGACATACCTAACCGGTGCATTTACATGGGGACTTGACCCCGCCTGACGGTGCCGATTGGAGACGGTCAGAGTGTCAGAGAATTGCATCCCCTGGACCTCGCGGCCGTGAAAGAGGCTTTTCCTACGTCGAAGAAGTCGGCATTCTTCCACCTTCTACAGGCGTTCACGGCCGTGTTTCAACCTCTAGGGAGTGCCATAATCAAAGCCCCTCATCACAAACTTCGCCTCCTGAATGATACCCCGGTACGAATGAAACCATACCACTATAACCCGATCAAGCGAAAAATTATCAAAGAAGAGGTGTCGGAAATGGTTCACCAGGGAATCATTGAACCCAGTACTTCACCTTACAACTCTCCAATAGTCGTCGTCGCTAAGAAAGATGGAGGGCATCGATTTTGTGTTAATTACCAACGGTTGAATGAAATCACTGAGGACACTTCGCCGCAGATTCCAGTGATCTACCACCTCCTGAAAGAGCTTGGAACCGCAGAAGTCTTTTCAACGATGGATTTAAAAAGCGGCTACTGGCAGGTTCCATCAGCAGAAAATAGTAAGCGTTTCACCGCCTTTACAACCCCGGATGGCGAGACTTACCACTTCAAAGTCATGCCCTTTGGACTTAAAATCGCCCCCGCGGCCTTTCAGAAGATGATGAACGAGGTGCTCCGGGGATACATCGGGGTATTTTGCCATGTTTATTTAGACGACATCATTGTGTACTCGAAAAATCACGATGAGCATCTACAACACCTCAGGTTAGTTTTCGAGAGACTACTCATGCACGGGTTAGTGGCGGCCATGAAGAAATGCACTTTCAGCTCCGACAAACTTCCATATCTGGGGCACACCGTCTACGGGGAAGGTCTCGAAGCACAGGAAGGTCACGTAAACGCCACCCTACAGACTGAAGACCCGAAATCTCAGAGAGAAGTTCAAAAACTTATGGGAATATGTGGGTGGTTACGTGAATACCTCCCCGAATTCTCGAATATAACCGCCCCAATTACCGACACCCTTGGTGGAAAGACCTGGGTGTGGAGTAGACAAGTTGGCCAGGCCCTGGACAAGCTGAGACAAGCATTACAAAAACCGCTACGGTTGTGGAGACACCAACCAGGACTCATCGTGATCTTACAAACAAGTACCAATGACTCCGGGGTAAGAGTCGTACTCTTCCAGAGGCTTCCTGACGGCTCCCGGAATATTTTAAGTTACGCCAGCGCCCGCTTCTACAGCATAGAATCTAGGTACCACATTTACGAAAAAGAATGCCTGGCGATCATCTGGGCTATACGGAAATATCGCCCATATTTGGAGAGTTCGAGATTCATATTGCATACCAAGGCCAAAGCTCTGAAGTGGTTTGAGGGCCAACATAGTCAAAATGCCAAACTCACACGCTGGAAGTTGTTCCTCCAGGAGTTCAACTACAAGGTACAAGACCTACCTCATAAGGAAGAAAGTAGGTCTTGTACCTTGTAGTTGAACTCAGGCCTTGGCAAATAACCCAGAAAGCAAAACACCAGAGCCCTTCGAGACTAAGACACAAGACTCCCCCGACGCGCATCCGGCCGTGCATAACCTGATCGCCACCACTCTGCTAGACGAAGTTCTGACAGCGCAATACCGAGATGGGACAATTCGGGCAGACGTCCAGAGATGGGAACGACTACAGAATGCTGAGGTAAAGACGCCGAACGAAGAAACTTGGCTACAAACGCATCGCGTCGCAGAAACTGGTTGCCAGACTCGATTTCACCCACGACTTCCGTGGAGATTATTAGTACCTCCCACTCTGCGGAATCGTGTACTACACTCGTTTCACGACGACGGCCTAGCAGGACATCTTGGAGCAGACGAGACCCTGCATGCAATTCAACGCTTTTATACTTGGCCTGGGATACAAGGGGACGTGAGACAATACGTTGAGGCATGTCGTTTATGCGCATGCGTGAAGTCTCATCGGATACCTGGGAAAAATTCATTTAAACCTCGGCAACCTACAGAGCCATTTCGGTCAATTGCACTTGATTTAATGGGCCCATATCCACGGACGGCTCGAGGAAAGCGTCACTTATTGGTTGTAACAGACCTTTTTTCCCGCTGGGTGGAAGCCTATACACTCGGGGAAGCAAACACTCAACAGATAATTCAACGTTTAGAAGAAGATTTCTTACCCAGATGGGGATATCCTCAACACTTGCTCACTGACAGCGGTCTACAATTCACGAGCAAAAAATGGACAACAGCCTGTAAAAACCTGCACATATCGCCCTGGACTACTCCCCCTTATCATCCCAGAGCTAACCCAACAGAAAGGCGAAATAAAGAAAGGACTAAGGCTACGACTTGAAGACCAACCTCATACGAACTGGGACGAACCTCTTCCGGAAGTACTATTCAATGTTCGTAACCGACGAAATGCAGCTACAAGGCTGTCACCCAGTGAAGTTCTTTTCGGTCGCGTCGCTCCACGCACGGGGGAATGGCAGCATCGACCAGAACTGCTCAAGAGACCAGCAGCAGACCGAATCCGAGAAGTCCAGGTACACCAGGAGCGTTACATTAAGCGCCCAACGCCGGCCACAAAATTACCCCGTCTACAAATCGGACAACCGGTCTTCCTACGTCGGCACCAGCTATCACGAGCCATAGAAAAGTTCAGCGCAGGCTTGGCTACACCCTGGGAAGGTCCCTTTCAAGTCCACTCTCATCTTCACGGGGATGTATATCTCGTTCGACGAGAGGACAACCTTGTAAAAGTGCATGCCAGCCAGGTCTGGTCAAACCCCATAACAGCGCCGTCACGGACTCCACCGTTAACGGATCCACAGCCCCCGACAGACTGAAAAAGCCCAGCAACATGCCAGCATCCGCGTCTGGACAGACGGGACATGCACTCTCAATAGCTACTAAGAAGCCTCCAGATATTGTTGGACCGCGCTAAACGGTCAGCAGCCTACCACAACCCATTAACAGGCTTGTACAGAAAGCCTCTAGGTATTGGTGGACCGCGCTAAACGGTCAGCAGCCTACCTCGACCCAAAAGAACCGGACGGACGTCCGGGGAACCCTTCGCTCAGGACGAACAGAAACCAACTCCTACGACGGGTTCGGACGAACCTGAACCACGACAAGACCTTCCGGCGAGACGTCGTCGAGGGCGCCCACCAAAGAATGAGCGACAACCGGCAGTGACTTCCATCGAGACCAACGGATTACCGACACTTCATGATGACCTGCAACGGGGCTTTTAGGATAGGTATCGTGAATATGTTATATGATTGATAAAATGTCAATTCTCTTGTATATTATATTTGAAGTGTGGTATTATGTATGAACCGCGTTGTATTTTTGTTTTACTTCTATTTGAGGGTATGGATTTATGTGGTGATTGATTATTCATTGTTTTTCTCTTATGGTTATGGCGTGTTTTGCGGGGCAGTTCTATTCATTTTGATTTGTTTACGATTATTTATATTGTACGTCGTGGTTTTCGTTTGGGATATGTTACATCTTCGGCCGGCGACCCTTTTTTGACTTAGATGAATTATTCGTATGTTACGATGGTATCTATATTAGCGGGTTCCGCGGCTCACGGCAGGGGCCGGGGATTGTTGTACGCGTACGGCCCTGCGTGCGCGCACTTTCTTTTCCCCTGCCGCGCGCCGCGGACCCTTGTGCGGGCCTCCCCCACCCGTACGGCAGTGTTCCCTTTTCCTTTAGGTCACCGCGAGGTGGCTGGCGAAAGTTTTTACTCGTTTCCCGAGTTGAGTGGGAAACAGATAAATAAGACGGGGGTCGCTGGTAGAGGGATCTTTCGCTTCCATAGCGACCCTCGAGCGTTCACAACCAAGTATGACTCGATATTTTTTTGATCCGCCCACCTCTCTCCTCAATCTCTGGTAGCCGTAACCAGCCCCAGAACTCCTACCCAGACACCCACGTTCCTGGCAGCCGTCACCGGCTCCAGGGGACGGTCCCCTAGTGATTAACCGTAAAACATAATTAGACTAGTAGATAATTGTAAAAAAAAAGAAAATAAATAATAACTTAAAATTACACAAAGTTGAACCATTTCTCCCCCTCCTCCTCCGACTCTTTACATATCAGCGTACGATACGCCTACGACAGTACAGAAAGATATAAATGTATAAAAATTCTAGGTAATCCTGGAACATTTTATACATGCTGAAATGTACAAAAAGATTCATAAATTATGAAAATCTGGAAAGATATTTATTTTCTTTTATAAATTTATTAAATTT
Organism: Platygaster robiniae; assembly: GCA_028476575.1. Classification (NCBI taxonomy): domain Eukaryota; kingdom Metazoa; phylum Arthropoda; class Insecta; order Hymenoptera; family Platygastridae; genus Platygaster; species Platygaster robiniae. Next base: position 37,892,220 of record CM052019.1, read on the forward strand.
TCAAATGTTTTCTTGTGGCTAACATTGAATCAAATGTCACATTCAGAAATTTCATGAACTTGAAAAAAATATAAAAATTTGAACAAGCTAGTTGATTTTTTTCTCAGGGTGAAATATTTCAGATTAACATTTTTTAATATATCTGAAATAACAAATTTCTATACAACAAAATCACAAGTACGTTGAAATTGTATTTTCCAGCCTTAGTTTTTCGATTTTTGTTATTTACATTCAATTTATTTCAAAAAGTAATGTGAAAATAACGGAACGTTACTTTTTTATGGGGAAACGGTAACGAGTTACTTTTTCTTTTGAAGTAACGATAACGTAACGGATTACTTTTATCACCTTTGTAACGGTAACGTAACGCGTTACATTTTTTTAGGTAACTTTCCAAACCCTGCTAGATTTTTTGAATGTTGAATGTTGGATTTTCAAGATGTCGGATGTTGGATGTTCAATTTTTTTAGATGTTGGACTTTTTGGGTGTTAGATTTTTAGGATGTTGGATTTTGTAGATGTTGGATGTTCATGATGTTGGATGTTTGATTTTTTGAATGTTGGCTTTTTTGGCTATTGAATAAAATTGAACAGTAGAAAATCATAATTACCAGCTTCGTTGAAGTCGATGCTGTCGTCGTTTTTCAAAAATTCGGACTGCTTTTCATCGCCGAAGTCTAGAACGAGAATTTCCTGGGAAAGCGTCATGTCCTCGGACTTTTCCTCACTCGAGTTGGTCACAGCGATACTTCTTCGCCGCCAGTGTCGTTTTCCCGATGATTCGGTTGATTCGCGACCCCATTCGCACACAGCCTGAAAAATTTATAAATTTTTTACTCTGTTTATCAATAACATGCATCCATATTTATCGCGAAAACAAAATAACAGTCGAAGCTACTATATCTCAATTAAAATGTACCTTGTTACTTGTCATACTTATACTTCAACGTTTTTTATTTGTAATATTTTTATTTTATTTATTATTCTAATCTTACTTTTAACATCTGTCTCATTCAATCATTCTTTTCCTTATCGAAATTCAGATATTTTTTCAAACTAGAATCTCGAGGATTTTGAATACCCCTTGGAATATCAACTTATATGAAACCTGCATTAACTCTCTCAATAAATTTTACCTGTTTATTAGAGCCAGTTTATATAATTTTTAAAATGCATTCGATGGTCGGTAAATTTTTTTATAAAATCTTGATAACTGGACGTAGACAGAAAAAATTGTCGGGAGATGCTTTTATTGGGAAAATATGTTTTTGTTGGAATTTTATAATTTATTGTTTTTTTCGATACTATTTTGAAAGTGCGATTATTCAATTTCTACGACTTTCGGAATTTTCAAGCTATATAACTAATGGGGTTCATAGTTGCACATTTTTCGTTTTTTTTTAATTTTTCACTGACATGTTTCAATCATAGAATCGGATTTCTATGATTTTCAAGTTACAAGGGCTTGGATTGTTTTTTACATTTCTGATACGTATGGTATTTTTTATGTTTCTTCAGTATTTCTATATACTGAACATTTCTGATTTTGATGTAGATTCTATGCTCATGTATTCAGGGTTATGAAAGTTTTTTAGAATTATCACAGATTTCGAGGAAAACAATATATCGACATAGATTTCTGAAATTCTCGTATTGTTTGGTATTTGTAACATTTTCTAGTTTTTTCATGGATTTTTAGTATTTGTATAAATTAATGAACATATTTATGGAATCTGATACTTTTGATCTATGAATCGAAGTTCTGAAGAGTTTTAGTATTTGTATACATGTTTTGGAAAATAATGTCTGTAATATTCTAAATGTTTCTAGAATTTTATAATTTCTTATTATTTATGAAATCTTGTAGTATACTCTTGAATTTTTATGGATCACAAGTATACTTGTAAATTTCTCTTCAGATTTCTAGAATTCGATATTATCAAATTTAAAGTTTCAGAGATGTTTAGTATTACAAATTTTTTTTTTCGAAACAGTGTGTGATGTCAGTATTTCAAGTTTTTTGTGTATTTTTTTAGGTATTCATTCAATCTGAATGATATTCTAGTATGATTTATAGATTAACGTATGAATTGTTGGAACTGTATGATTTTGACTTTGAAATTTTCTAAATTTTTGAAATAATTATGCTTGTGTTGATTTCAAGTATGCTTGGCGTTTTAGTATTTTGCGTACTTTATTGTAGTATATATGAAATTCGAAAGGCTTTTCTAGTATTTGTATACATTTCTAGTGTTTTAATAGATTTCTCTATAGATTTCCAACATATGATGCTCTAGAATTGAAAATCATTAATTTTCAATTTTTAATAGATTTGTGAGAAAACAATAACGTAGATTTCAAGCATTCAATTAACGTCTTGTATTTTCGTGCTTATAAGAATTCGCAATTGCTTTTATTATTTTCAAGTATTGTAGCAGATGTATAGTATTTTCATGGATAGTTACATAAATTTCGAGTATTTTATCCGACTTTTCGAAATTATAGAAATTTCATTAAATGGCTTCATAAAAACGAATTATTTTATAAAGAGAATTCAACAATTTTATGCGGAATTTTTTAAAAATTTGATAAAAGTTTACCACCGACCGAGTAATTTTAGGTCCTCTTGCGTCGTTCTTATCATCTGACCAATCAGAGAACCATCGTTTCGAAAAAAAAACTTCACCTAATTTATAATTATCGAGGTTCAAATTTACTTGTTCTCTATTCGTACTTTTATTCGCCTGTACGAACATTATTTTGAAAATGAATCTTTTCCGATGATTCTTCTCTTCATTAAAAATTGAAGTAACTATCATACTATCATATATATCTATAAAATACATATTTGTAAGTTAGTTTCACAAGGGCCAAGGCAGTACTTGACGTTGCGCTGGAAAATGACACCGTACGACTCAGTGAATCGGAAAGCCTCGTACTCGGATTGCAAAGCGTTGCCATCGGGCGTGAAACCCGGGAAAATGGACGGGTCCATGGGACATCTTAAAATATTAAAACAACGATTAGTTTTGAAAAATTCATTAAACACAGAAAAAAAGAAAACTAAGCCTTCAAATAATACCAGGTGTACTCCTAAGTAATTTCCGGTTTTTTCAATGGATGGCGTTCTGTTTTGTACCGCTGTTGGTAACACATACCATATGTCATTTTGTTCAGTCATATCGAGTGCTTGAACTGCGTTGACATTTTCTCGAAAAAATCTTCCAGTAAGTTTTTATTGCGCTTCAAAAATGTCGAATTTTGTACCGAATTTTGAGCATATGCGCCATGCATTGCTTTTCATGTTCAATCAGGGGAAAAAAGTGTCCGAGAGCCACTGTGCGCTTGTGGAAGTTTATGGTGATCGTGCATTAACACTTCGAACATGTGAAACGTGGTTTCGACAGTTCAAAAATGGAGATTTCGACCTGAACGACGCCGCACGCTCCGGCAAGCGAAAATCGTTCGATGACGCCGAATTGCAAGCATTATTAGATGAAGACAACACGCAAACGCAACGACAGCTTGCAGATGCGTTGGGAGTTCAACAGGAAGCAATTTCCAAACGTCTGCGAGCCATGGGAAAAATTCAGAAGTGTGGAAAGTGGGTACCCCATGAACTGACCGAGAGACAAATGGAGAATCGAAAAGTGACCTGTGAAATGCTGCTTCAACGATACAGAAGAAAGTCTTTCCTGCATCGTATTGTTACTGGTGATGAAAAAAGGATTTTCCTGGAGAACCCTAAGCGCAACAAATCGTGGGTGAGTCCAGGTGAAGCATCGACATCGACGGCACGGCCAAATCGTTACGGTCGGAAGGTCATGCTGTGTGTGTGGTGGGACCAGTCCGGTGTTATATACTTTGAACTGCTGAAACCTGGTGAAACTGTGAATGCCGTTCGCTACAAACAGCAAATGAAAGATTTGAGCCGAGCCATTGTGGAAAACCGACCAGAATATCAACAACGACAGAAGAAGGTGATTTTGCTCCACGACAATGCGCCGTCGCATAAGTCGAAAGTCGTTCGTGACACGCTGGAAAGGCTCAAGTGGGAAGTGCTTGATCATGCGGCTTACTCACCAGACCTGGCGCCATCCGACTACCACCTCTTTGCCTCGTTGGGCCATGCCCTTTCTGAGCAGCGCTTCGACTCGTACGAAAATGTACGAAAATGGCTCACCGAGTGGTTCGCCTCCAAAGGCAATGATTTTTACTGGCGTGGTATCCACAATTTACCAGAAAGGTGGGAAAAATGTGTAGAAAGCGATGGAAAATACTTTGAATAAAATAAAGGTTACGGTTTTTTTGGAATTATGTGTTTTATTTGCAAAAAAACCGGAAATTAATTAGGAGTACACCTGGTAAAACTCTTTGAAAACTGTACGTTTCATCAATTTGTAAATAAATCCATCTGGATCAAATAGTTTTTAAATGTCTCACCTTCGTCATCGATGATCTGGAAAGTGCTCTTGGAGTCCTTGGCCATTGCTACGCAGCTGCGAGCGAATATTCCGTAGGGTGCTTGAAATAAAAAATATTAGCCAGAAAATCGAAATTATCATGATTTTTGTCTAAGATTCATGGTTTTTGATGAATAATTATAAAATGTATTTTGCAAATCATACAATTAGAGCATACTGTAAGTTATTATTTGATATAAATTATCCCCCCACCCCAAAGTAAATTCACACCATAAAGATAGCGCTAGAGATTTTACTTGCAATAAATACTATTTTCTGAGGAGAAAAAAATGAAATTTGTGAAGGAAAACGTACTGTCTTCGGGGATCTCGATTCGGAAGTTGAGCTTATCTCCGATACGAACGGTTTCGACTTCGCGTAGGCGAGTGTCCAGGATGCGTATGCGCGGGGGCGGTGCTTCTGGGGCGCTCGTGATGCTTATCATCTCGGGATCCCTGATAGGCATCATGCCGAAGGTGATGTTCTTCGACGTCATATCGTAGGTGCACTTGACCTTGTAGATCTTGTCGGCCTTGGTCATGACGACCGAGTGGTGCTGCAGCACCACCGTGTTCGAGTACACGCCAGTCTGAAAAGTGTCACATGCACAGAAATTTTTTTTTTTTGATTTCATAGATGAAAAAATTGAGCACAACACACACATTTAATGATAAATTGTGTTATCGAGTAATATAATATGAACTTAATGAAGAAGTAGACAACAAATAATGAATTAATGATAATTGTCTTAGAAAATATTAAAAATAAAAAATAGATGGGTAATACTTGGGAATTCCGACTCCAGCTGGAAATGGCTCAAAACTAATTCATTTTTTTTAGGTTGGGTGCAGCTCTGTAGGAACTTATTATTTATTAATCGAACCTAAACGCATTTTTATAAAGCTTAGGTGCAGCTCTTTAGAAACTCATTTTCAAATACTCGAATAATAAGTTCCTAAAGAGCCGCACCTAATCTTAATAAAAATAACCGCAGTAGTCTTTAAGAGTGTTAAAAAACAGTCATTAATAACTAAGGTTGCAAGAAACCTTTCAGGTTTGACCAAAAGAAACAACATGTTCACTTACTTTTTTTGCGTTTCTTTCTATCTAAACAATTAAAAATTTTTATGATCTAGCTTTGCCCCGCATTTACACAACTTGTAACGTCAAAAAAACCCCTATAAGAAAAAAAAATAAATTTTTTTTGAGCCATTTCCAGCTGGAGCCGGAATTTCCAAGTATTACCAATAGATGTATTGATGAACATTACTTTTTAAATTAATCAAAAATAGACAATAGAAAAATAGAAAACCTGTAATGAAAACGTATAAAAAAATTGACACTATCTATGAAAATTATACAAAATTCTGTACACTTATATATGTAGTAAAATATATTATAACGATATAGTAATATATCTAATGTATATACTCTAATTGAAGTCTTAACGTTTTCATCAATTGTTTATTGAAGTCTTGTATCATCGAACACAGTGTATTATAAATTACAAAAATCCACTTAACATAGATTCGATTCATTATAACACACTAGAAATATAACACTAATACAATGTTTTTTGGAATTCTCATCATATACCTATCTGAAACATAAGTATCATGATTTTAATAGGATGAGTATGAAAAATATTATAACGAGCGAGATCCGGAATAAAAATCAAATTTATATATTTTAATCTTTTTTTTTTTTATTGTTAGGCTATGCGCCTAGAAATATATTCCTTAATCTTGTCGAAACAGAAAAGGACCCTCTGTAGACAACGGCCTACAGTGACCCTTTATCCGACCTTTTAGGGGAGTCGGGAATTGTATTAAGGATGAAAATCACAATGCAAAAGTTACACTTCAATAATCATATTTTATTTTTTTTTATCCCAGTTCAGTACACTTTTGTCGGAAAATAATACTACGAAATACTTTATTTTCACGAGGCTCTGGCACACAGTCATTAAAATCTGCTTCATGAAAATAACCCTTTTCTAATGAGTCGTAATATTCCTGATCTGCTATTTCTATGTTTCGTTCCCCATGGATTGTCGCTTCAATCTCCTTATCTAACGAAGGGCCATTGAGTGAAAGATTTTGGGCTTTCTTGCAAAATATACATACAAATTCCAATCTTTTTGTTGGAGTGACTAAACTAGTTCCGTATTCTAAAGAAACCTTCTTGGCAAGCAATGAATCAATTTCTTCTAAAGAAGTATCCTTGGCAAGGGGTAGGCCTTTCAACATTGATAGACGGTGGTGTACACTAAGGAGCCTTTTTCTCTTGACTACAGACTTCTTGGCACTCGGTTTGATCCTATTCTGCCTGGCCATGCTCCTCAGAATTCTTACTTTTTAAATTCTATTATCCTTGTATTGATAGATTAAGGACCTCAAGCACAGCTTAGGCTTTTCGTCAAATCAATACCCGGCAATATGAGGTTATTGGGCTGTCTTGAGGTCGAGTCCTTTTGCACCTCGAAAGTAGTTTTTCGCTTTTCGGAACCTTTGGACTATCTCCTAGGAGAAGCTATTGGGTCGGAAGCTCGAGAACTACTTTCACTTTCTGCAAAACGTGCGGGTTTTTCTACGCTAAATTCGGACCTTTTTTGGTCCGTTTACGTCCATTTTCAAAAACACCTCTGATTATTACTAATCCTTCGCGAAGAATGTAGATAAAAACTATTGGAGAATAATATAGATAGCAAAAAAAAAATGGACAATTATTACCTTATGAAAAAAATATTTTTTGTTGAAGAAATCGGGTGATTGAAGAAAGTAGATAGCAAGTTAAATAATTCTTACCAAAAGGAATTCGGAAGTAAAGATAGAAATTCATTATAACTTGTAAAATTGGTTCTATATCGTTATTAATGAGTATCACCTTTTCAGCGTCGGCGAAATCGTCGTGATTTAGATATCCCCGCGCTTTATCTTTATCGCTTGAACATAACTTCTTTTTAGAACTTTTATAAAAACGAATTTTATTGACTTGAAATATTTTTAGGAAAAAATATAATTCAGACGAGGGGTAAAACCTCGCTCGTCACATCTCCTTTCCCCTAGAAGAAAGTCATCGCCTGAAGACGATGATTTCTCCAATAGCATGATTGTTCTCCCCTATCTTTTTCTATTATTCTCATGAAATTTTCCATTTACCTTGATTATTCTGCGTCCTACCCTTTCCTGATAAATATTTGATGAGAGAACTAAATCTTCAAAACATATTCGACAGAACTATTTCTTCAATTCTTTCAAACTTTGTTTCGCAATTCTTGAAAGCTTGAATACACAAATGCTAAATATCGTAAAATTCGTTGAAATACAGTGCTCATAGAAGCTCGTTATCGTCCGGTTAAACTCCGATTTAGTGAATGGTTTCATTTCCTTAGGTCTGATTACTCCTTTAAATTGAAATTCTAGTATCTCCTTCTTTTGTTTGAAAACAAATATCTTGAAAAAATGCATATCTGGCTCCCCCTTTTTTTTTATTTAATTCAAAATTTTCCTTTCATCTTTGATACATCATATATATACACATTCATATTCCCTTTTATTCACAATAGCATTTTTTTTCTGATTTCCTGTTTAATTTTCCTTTGTATATATTAAAAATTTCGATTTCTTGGGTTTCTGGTTCACCCATAATTCATTTCCCTTCTATTCCATTTATTTTTCTCTTTTATATTTAGCATGCCTCCCATTTGTTAAGAAAAATTGTTCGAGATGAGACATAATTATACCCTTCTTGAAAACTCCCATAACCCAAAAACATATTTCGCTGCCGCAAAACCAGGGCATTTTACATTTCCTACTAAAAACCCTTTAATTTCTACAGCTAGCTAGGCTGGAAAAATCTAATTCTTAGTAATCTGTTACGTGAGCGGGGCCATAAATCTTATCGAACTTTCCTCTACTTTTATTTCTGCCATAAACAAATCAATTTCATTAAGCATCATATATATATTTCCCCTTTTTTTTCTCCTATATTTTTTTCATAATTAATTTCATTAATTATTCTTCGTATTGGTAGTACTTTTATCTTAACATTTCTCTTCATATGAATTTCCTATACTCTTCCCCCTTTTTTTTAAATTCTTTTTATTCGCGTTCGTAGTACAAAATAATCCCGTTTAAATTACAATTTGAATTCTTTTAACTCCGATTACGAAAATTCCTTCTACTTATTCTTGATCATTGAAAATATTCCTTCTATCAAGTGTCCCCTGTATCTCTGTATCCATATTTAATTCTAATCCTCTATCGATTCTATTCATGTCATTTTCTTTTCGAGATTTTGTGACGTTGCCAGAGCCATAACATGAGATTATAACTAACAACAATAGAAAAACGTCACTTCGCCAAGTGTACACATAATGAAATAGTCTGTTCAAACCGCAATATACGACCGGATAGCGTGAACACTCCAGAGAATAACATCGTTATTCGTCGTTACAAAATCATTCGTTGCCAACCGCAGCTTACCACGTTAATTCTATAAATGGTAACTAAACAAACCGCATCCTTGAACATTTCGTAAGAGAAAACAATCTTGCAATAAGATGTCGATTTGTTGCAAGGTGCAACTGTTAATCTACAATAAAATAAAATAATATAGAATAATATACAGTAGAATAAAACAGTCTCCGTGTTACGCAATTATTATCTAGAATAGAAGGAAATTCAAAGCAATTCCTATCTCTAATTCGTATGTCTTTCTTCGAATGCATTATACAATCAATCATAATATTTCTAACAAAGCGTCCTCTGGGAGATTTGGAAGAAGATAGGGAGGTCAACTAACCTACCTCACATTCCCTTTTTTCTTCCTCATCTCTCAACGCAATTAGGTTTCCAAACAGTCTTTATTCAATAATTTTGATTACAAAATTTTTTTCATACATGTATTTAAGTTGTTTTAATAACAATAATCGTTGTCTTATTTCTAAGGTTATATAAGCATACACACACATGGTATTATATTTTTTTTTTTTTTTGAATTAAAAGTACCTCTATTCAGTACTATGACTTAAATCTATTGCCTGATTTTGTTCTTTTTCCTTTTATTATTGTTTTTTTGTTACATTCTCCATTTTCCTTTCTCATCATAAAATCATTTTCGTTCTTATTATTAATATTATTACCATTTTAAATTCGCACGCAAAGTTCGCCTTTTCATCCTCGAAGTCCAAAGGTTTGTAGCTCCTGATGAAATTTGTCTAATTCGTTGGTGGGGTAAAGGGATGTCGTCATCTTCTTGGAATCAGTTTCACTTTCAGCAACGCTGGGAGATGTAATGTTCATGGGGATACCTGCCTCAACGTCTTCACCTTCAACTTTCTGGGGGCGTTCTTTGGGAGGGACCTTTACGTGTAGTACAAGACTGGCGAGGCTGTTTCAGACGGCGGTGAAAAGGTAAAATGACCATCCAAATATAGAATGTAAGGCAAACAAATGAAGAATGGCATCCATCAAACTTTTGATAATCTTGAAGATAAGGTAGATTCCCAGAAATGCAGCGCTGTACGTGCCAAAAAGGGAAAATTTGCTCCACATGGTTCCCCAGATTCCTTCAGCCACTTTTTCTACATTTAGTAGTTTTTCTAGGTAAATTCCATCTAAATCGACTTGATTGCCCGATGCTCCTCTAGCAATAGTATCCAGAACTCCAGCGCGGTCCATGGAAAAGAGAAGGTTTTCTCGAAATTGGTCCAAATCCTTTTGAGCGTAGATGCCAGATGATGCCAAATGCTCTATATTGTGATACTCCCAGGTGGGTTTTGAAAGAGGTTTCAGCTGTTGAGGTGGAGCAGTTTCTACGGGATTAGGTATAAATTTGTATTATTTCTTATCAATTTCGAACATTGCTGGTGTGAATGAATTGCAAGATATCTGTGTGCCTTTCTTTTTCAGGATGTGGGTCCTCGATGTGAGGAAGAAGGTCTGATTATTACCCTCTACTAGGATCTCCTGATAATATTTCTTTGTACGCAACCCTTTGATGATTAGAGGGATACATTTAAGGATGTGTACAACTTCTCCTGCAATAATGGCCATATATCCAGGTTCGTCCATGAAGATATGAGCGAACTCATCAGGTCTCATAGTTGCTATTGCCAAAGCATTTCCTAAAACTCTTCTCTCCAAGTCGCATCGTTTTTTCATAACATCGAAATATAGATCCGTATATTGTTTCTTCATGTGTTTCACGTATATGAATTTTGAGTTCATATAGGCAAACATGTCGATGTTCTTAGGGTAAATCGGTGAGCTCGGTATGAAGAATCCTCCGTGTTTTGCTTCAAGTATGAAGAGTCGAGGATGCTCTGTTGAATAGATTTCATACCCACATATGGACAGGGGGTCTCCCTTTGTTAGAGCGAACGTCGTGTCGCGAGTCTCCACGGTGTAGACGGTCTTCATACGATGTGCTGAATAATCTTCCAACTTCGACCCAGTTCCTTGGAATAGTACTGAGTATTTCCGGTAATCGCAGGGTCCTCTGGGTAAGATGTTCCAAAAAGCGTAGTCCCCGTTGGACATGGAACAGTATTGCTTCTTTGCTAGCTAGCTAACTTCAGGGGTTAAGTGAATCTTATCTTCTTTCAAGGATACGGGGACCTCGAAGTCTCTCAGAGTGATTCCGATGGTTCCCTGAACTGTAACCTTCTGCCAGGTGCCGAATGTATCACCATAGGTAACTCCTTCACAGTCACCATCACTGGTCAAGGTTCCTGCGAGTGTGACAGTCCTAGTATCAGAGGTATTCGTTTTAAACCCATCCATTTCGACTTGGTCTATTTGTATTCTTCCTCTCTCGTGAAGGTGCACGCATTGTTCACGAGTAGGTTCGTGAAAATATTCGGCAAATCCGTTTGATAACGAAGATTCTCCGAAAAATCCGCAACAAGAAACGTGGCGACTCATTTCGATTTTGCAAATTTGAACATGCAAAGTTGCAAATGCGTTCAACTGGAGAAGTTGCAGGGCCATTTTTTCCTCAACGACCTTAGGCCTTAGGGAGGGGTACATTACATTCTCCAAGGTCCTTCAGATTTAACCGAGAGATGTTTCCGTTGAGCGTCCCGCAATCGTATCCCAACAGTCCTGTAGTAGGGGGGAGAAGGGTGATGATAACGAAGGGAGTGAAAATTTTGACAATCATTATTTTAACAAAAATGAAAATTCTTATTTCTATACGTTTACATCCTCGTCATCGCTTCTGATTTCTGTACGGACTAATCTATTTGTGGAGACTATTTTATCTGTATTTCCTATTCTTTTCTTAGTTCTGTTATCGTCAAGGATCTCTATTATTTTAAAAGGTCCATCAGTATAATTGTCGAGTTTGTCAACCCTTATTCCCTTTCTTAGGAATACGTTGTCGTTCGCAGAGAGCGATACCGGGTTCAAACAGCGATCGTGATACTCCCCGTATTTCTCTTTAGCCCTTATCAGATTCTCTCGAGACTCTTCTCTGATAGTATTTAGTCTAGCCATCACTTAACGAGGTATTCATCATAAGTTTCTAACCTATCGTCACTTGGTAGTGAATGACTGGAGGGCAAAAGACCGATTTTCCCAAAAACTAGCTCGTAGGGCGTACGGCCTGTGGATTCATGAACACTAGTGTTATAAGCGAACATAGCCATTTCTATCCACTGATCCCATTCAGAGTCTTCTTCTTGAAAAATACGCAAATAATGTACCAAAACAATGTGTGTCTTTTCTAAACTACCATTGGATGAAGGCCTACTAAATGCACTAGTCTTAAGTTGCTTTATATTAAACTTCTTCGCTACTATCTTCATAAGCTCTGAAAGAAAGTTAGTTCCCTGATCAGTAAGCACGGCTTTTGGGGTTCCAAAAATGCGAATCAGTCGTTTGATGAACGCCTCCGCGGTGGGGACAACGCTTGCATCAGGCAAAGGGACTCCAATGCAGTATTTTGTCAAAAGATCTTTCATTGTAAGGATGTACCTATTTCCGTTTTCGGTGGGTGGAAAAGGGCCTACCGAATCTAAAGCAACCTTTTCAAATGCAGTGCTGGGCGTGTCGGTGATCACCATCGGTTGTTTGATTTTCTTACCAGTCAATTTCTTGATCTTGCATGTCAAACATTTCGAAATACCTCCAATAGCTGAGCAGTGGAATTCCTCAACTAAACCGTATCTTTGCGAGATCGAAGGGATTTCTATTTAACCAGTACAGATTATAATTTGTACTTCTTCATCCTTGAAATTTCTATTTATTTCATTCTCAAATTTTTCCCACGGAATCTCATTCAATACTTCGAATTTAGGAAAATTTATTTTGCGAATTTCTTTTTCTATGATAATCTGTCTTAATGACTGTAATCCATTTTTCATAACTTCCCAAGTCTTTTCTCTATCAAAATCTGATGAATTTTCTTGTGTACAGAACATAAGACAATAATTTTTTCCAATCTTGCTATAAACTAGATCACCAAATTCCAGTCTCTTAGGTATTTTAACTTCTCGTTTCTTGTAAAACTTCTTTGAAAATTCATCTACAGGTTTGTTATCAGTATCGAAAAATAAAAGGCAACTTCCTTGTTTCATAAAAAGATGGTCTTTGCTCTCAAAAATATTTTTACTAAGTATTAGTTTTTCTAAATCGTATTTATCATTACTATCTTCTTCATGTGTTGAGTGGCTATTTTCAGAGTTCGAATCATCTACTTCTAAATCTTGTTGTTTCTGTATCGATTCAGGTTCTTCGTCTGCGGTAGATTTATCAGTTTCATTTTCTGAGTCAGGCTTTTTGTGTTTTGTAGTTTTTCGCATGAATCTTCTAGGAACAAAAATTTCTTCGTCTTCTTCTTCTTCTTTTTCTTCTTCTTCTTCTTCGCTACTAGACTCGCTCGTGTTTTCCTCTACCCTTTTGGCTCTTCCACGTTTTGGCTCTATAGTGTTGATTTCAGTATTCTCGTCATCTTTTGTCTTTACTTCTTTCTTAATTTTTTGACATACTTTTGATATCTTCTTCAAATTTTTCTTCTCAATTTCTTGGCGGTATTGCAATCCTTTTTTAGTAACTTCCTTAATTCGAGTAGAGCGTCTAGGCGTAATTGAATGTATGCTTTCAGATAATATGTCTTAGGGGATGGGGTTTCGAGATAAAGCATCAGCGTGAATATTTGTCACTCCAGCTTTGTATTGCACGTCATAATCGTATTCTTCAAGTCTGAGTTTCCATCTTATGAGGCGGCTGGTTGGATCCTTGGCTGTTCTCATCCAACATAAGGGCTTGTGGTCAGTTAGAATAGTAAATTTTCTACCATATAGATACGGGCGGAAATGTGAAACGCAGAAAACTATTGCCAATGCCTCTTTCTCATACGTGCTGTAATTTTTTTCAGCTTTATTCAATTGACGTGATACATATGCACAAGGCCGATCTTTACCAATTTTTCCTTGACTGAGTATTCCCCCTATTGCATACTGGCTCGCGTCGGTAGTAAGAATAAAGGGTTCATTGAAATTCGGATATTGAAGTACAGGGCTACTACACAGTCTATTTTTAAGAGTTACAAATGCCTGTTCATTATCATTACTCCAAGGAAAACTACATCTTTTTCTAATAATTGAGTTAAAGGTTTAGATATCTTAGCAAAATTTTCAATGAATCTTCTATAATATGATGTCAGACCGAGAAATTGTCTTACATTCTTAACAGTTTTCGGTCTTGGGAATTCTTTGACTGCCTCGAGTTTCTTGGGATCAGGTTTTAGTCCATTCTCTGTAATTCTGTGGGCCAGAAAAGTGACGTCACACCGAAAAAATTCGCACTTATCGGGTTGTAGCTTCAAATTCGCACCGCTTAAACTCTCAATCAGGAGTTAGTACTTTCGTCGATGTTCACTTAGGTCTCTAGCATAAATCACGATGTCGTCCATATAGAAAAATAATTCCGTTTCTTGCAACCCAGAAAGAACTACGTCCATTAACCTCTGAAAAGTGGCGGGGGCGTTTTTCAACCCGAACGGCATCCTTGCAAATTCCCAATGTCCATGACTCGTTGAAAAGGCTGTTTTTGGGGCGTCCTCTGGTTTCATTTCAATTTGATGGAATCCAGAAGCCAAGTCGGAAATAGAGAAATACTTGGCTCCTCCTAGTTGATCTAATATTTCTACAATATTAGGTAGAGGATACGAATCTCCGATTGTCTTTTCATTGAGAGCTCTAAAATCTAGGAACATTCGCCATTTTTTATTCCCTTGGCTATTTTCCTTTTTCGGAACTATCCATACGGGGGTGTTGTATGGTGAGAAGGATGGCCTAACTATTCCGTTTTCGAGGAGTTCTCCTACTTGCTTATTTAACTCGTCTTTCAATTTTGGTGGAAATCTGTATTGTCGTGCGTTAATGGGATTATTGTCTTTAGTGATGATAATGTGAATGCGTGCTGTTAAGCCGCTCATCAGGTAAGTGGAAACAGTCAGCTGAATCTCGGATGAGGTTATTATTTCATCTTTTTCATTTGGACTCAAATCATCTAAACGTAATAATCTTTTGACTTTTTCTAGCCGTGTTCTGGTATTAATTTGAAAGATTTTTGTAGCCTTTTCATTCTTTTTCCTTTTCCTCTTGAATCTCCTTTTTGGCCCTTCATTTGACTCAAATTGTCGTTCGTCGATTTCTAAAATCTCGTGAAGTTCTTGTTCAGGTAATTCGATCCTAATATCTTCTTCTGTGCTGTTTGTGAAAGGCAAAAAGGTTCTTCCCTCAAAATTTCTAACGACTGCTTCTCCAGCATACAACCCATTTTTCAATTTTATCATTTCGATCAATCCCACTTTCAGAAACGTTGGCTTTAAATTGATACGAAAGACTCTTTTTGATCTAGCGGGAATAGTGAATGAAACTTTTTTAATAGAATTTTGACTTGTAGAAATTTGGGTCGAGTTTTGATATAAAAAGGGTAATTTGAGCTTTTCAATTTCAAAACATTGATCTGCCTAATTAATTTTTGAAGAAGTTTTCTGGAAAAAGGTGCTTCCTAAAATTGCATCGTGGGGTTCTATTGGGAATGAATCAGGTAGAATGAAAAATTTAGTTGATATTCCAAAATTGTTTAAAATCATTGTACCAAGAGTATTGACTTGTTCTTCAGTAATGCCTGTTAGTTGGATCTTCTCAAATTCATTGATAAATTGATTTCTAACAAATTTCTTTTTAATAAGGCAAATTCTGGCTCCGAAATCTAACATGAAATTTAAAACTTTATTTTCTATTTTAAGTTCAATGCATGGAGTGGTTGGAACTTTTGTAGAGACATTATGAATTTTTACTTGGTTTGTGGGCTTGGTGTGGGTTCGCCTCCCTCATGCGGGAGGTTGTTCCCGTTTTTTGACTGGGAATTGAAAGAGTTGCCCTGATTGGTTACTTGGTTATATCTACTTTGAAATTTCTGTCCATTGTGGAAGCTTCGATTTTACAAATTCTGATTTTGGGAGTTCTGTCCATTTCGGAAGTGCGGATTTTGAAAATTTTGTCCATTTTGGAAATTTCGATTCCGAAAAGTTTGTCCATTTTGGAAATTTTGATTTTGAAAATTTCGATTTTGAAAATTTTGATTCTGGAAATTTCCGTTAGTTCCGAAATTGGAAAAATTCTGGGACTGTTGATTGTCCTGGCGCCAATTATCCGAGAAATTTTGGTAACGAGGGTTGTCAAACCACGTGTTTGGACCAGAATTATTGTATCGAAATATTTGCCGATCGTTGTAAAAATTGGGGACATTTTTGTTTGATCCAGAGTATCGTGCGTCATTGTTGGACGGCTCTTGAATTTGGACAACTCTGATTGGTCGGAACTGACAATTTTCTATTGTATGACCCGTACGTTTGCAATATCGACATCCGCGGTTTCCCGTAGAAGGGCAATTTGGAGCTTCATGCCCAGGTGTTTTGCATAATTGGCATGAGTTTTTCTTATTCTGATCTTCAATGTTCTTTATTCTCGGGCAGTTGCTAGTTTCGTGGTTGCCAAATTTGCATAGTAGGCAATTTGTAACCAGTTGTCTCAAGTTGTCGCGACGATCTAAAGTTTTTTTCTATTTGAATAGCCCTGGGCCCAGCAATGGCCAAGTCGTTGGTATCAGCCATAAGTGATCTTATCTCGGTTTTCAGTCCATTCATGAAGGCTTTACAAGCTTCAAGATCGATTTCTGTTTTTCTCGCAGCGGCAATTTGGCCATCGTTTTCGGCTTTAATAACTTCTATTATTCGATTTCCCAATTCCTGTATCTTATAGAAGAAAGTGCTCACATCTTTATTTAAGCCTTGTACCGTCCGTGCCATGTTCCCACAAAGTTCAAAAGTGCTCTCCAGCGGAGCAAGATTTTGTAAGGTTTTCAAAAGTGAGTCTATCGTTCCAGGAGCGTCGCTCTCAAAAGCCCTAGCGGCGATTCCTGATAATCTTGCATAAATAAGTCCAGTAAGGCTACCCTCAAGTTCATTCGGCAACAATCTCTTCGCCTTTTGACAGGCCAAGGCAAATTCGCGGAAGCTAGGTCCTGTCGTTCCTCCCGAAAAACAGGGAACAATGTTTATGACGTCCCGTAATTTAAGATGATTGTCAACCATCTTGAATCTTGATACTTCTCGATTTGATATGTTGAAATCCTTGACTATTTTTTTTTCGTGTTCGTGATTATCAATTTCTATGCTATCCTCGTCAGAGGCGATTTTCTGGCGAGTTTTGGTATCTGGAGTTTGGTGACCTAGGTATTCCTGTTTCTCTTTTTCAGAGAGTTTATCAAAATTACTCCTAGTTATCTGAGAGGTTTCGTAACTCGTGTTCAAACCTTGAGGCATTTGAGAAGAATTTCAAAAAAAAAAAAACAACATAATCTGCTTAATGTTCAAGTTCGTTTAGCTTTATTTTCATCATCTTAATTTTCTGACTCAAAATTTTACGCTCATATCGTAAATAGTGCCTTATTGGTTTCGGAAACTCTTTAAATTCTTCCAAAGTATATCCGTTATTCAAGAACTTCTCTAAAATATTAATTTCAGCCAAAAGACTTTGTTTTTTGACTTCTATTTCCGTGGTTAAATCTTTCATTATTTTCCCTAATAAAGTATTAAGTTGTACAAAAAGACCTAATATGTGTCGATGTTTTTCTCATTGATTGGGAATATTCCCATTCAAACCTCGTAAATTGAAATCTCGCCCGAAAACCAATGTCAGTCGAGCTTCTCGTCCTAGACATTGACCCTGGGAAAAATTAAAAATGAATCTCTCAAGTCAATACTGGCCAAGCTTCTCGTTCCAAGTATCAACGCAGAAATTCCCTTCCATTAGAAGGTTTAAATTTGTTCAGAAAATGAAAAAGCAAAAGGAAAAATTTCTCAAATCGCAGATAGCTGTAATTTATCTCTTTAAATTTTGATACGCTTTGTACACAGGTGGAAATCCTGCCTAAACTCCCTAGTAGATAGGCTAGGCCGGTATCACCCCCCCACTCCTCCTCCCATCACGTGACTCCCCTCTATTCGCAGGCCCCGCCCACTCCCCCACCCCTGCCACCTGATTTACCCGATCTCCCCTTTCCTTCCCCCACCACCCGCCCACAGCCCCTCCTCCCGGGCCCTTTGGCCCATCCCTTGCCGCACCCCTTCTGCGGTTTTTCGCGAGTTTCCGCGGTTTTTCGCTAGCTTCGCGGTTTTTTCGCGAATTCCCCCAACCCTTTTTCGCTAATTCCCCCACCATTTTTTCGCAATTTCCCCCAGCCCTAGACCACGAGCACGATGGCGGATTCAAGATGGCGACGGTCGGTAAAACAGGGACGTGCCTATTGGTGATAATACCTGCGGTCGGTAAAACAGGGAAGTACCTACTGTCGGTAATACCTGTGGTCGGTAATACCTCCTGTCGGCAATGCCTGCGGTCGGTAATACCTGCGGTCGGCAATACCTGCGATCGGTATGTTTATACTATTTTTTTTTTTTGGTTTTTAGTTTTTTTTGTTTTATATCATTTTTATTTCGATTTTGGCCCAATATGAACTTATATGCGATACAACTTATTTATTTATTCTTAGTTTAAAATTTCAACTTCATCCTCGTCGTCCGACCCCAAAAGTCTTAATTTCTCCTCCAGCTCCTCGCGCTCTTCCGAAAGTCGTGCTCTTTGTGCGACACGGCCGGACAAACGCTGCAATAAAAAAAATTTCTATCAGTTAAATTGTTTTTATCAAATAAAGTTTAAATTTATACTTACAGGAACGAGGTAACCATTATTGCTCTCGTATGTAGACCGATCAATTTTAATTTGCGATTTCAGAGGATATTTTTTGTAGTATTTTTTGATTTCTGTTACTATTTCAGTTTTTCTTTTCTCCGAAAACACCCTCATATTGTGAGGCATGGTCACCTCTAGATTTCCAATTTTTATTATCCATTCGTCAAAGAAATTATATTCCATGATGAATTGTTGAAACGATAAAGTTTTCAATCAAACTGTAGTCGAGAAAAAATATGCATTTTGCTCGAGTCTATTTTTTTTCGATAAAGATATTTGGAGATGAAATTTGAATACCGCGCGCGAATTCATTAACACCGCGCCGTCTAATCTCTCCGCCCAGGCGCGTTATCTTTTCTTGCGTTCCGAAGACAACGGATGATTTGAAATCATTCTTCAAAAACTTTCAAACTCACTTTATACATATTCAAAACCTTCTTACGATAGCTTATCAGTAGAAAATTGTATAAATAATATTTATTCGCTGAGAGATTTTGACTTCAGTTTTTCCAAGGGAAAAATTTTAAAATGTTTTCCATAACTTATTATCATTATCATTGATTGATGATGAAAGTAGTTGATACCTTCAAAAAAGTTATAATACGTCAACAATTACCGACAGTTGATAAGTTACCCACAGTTGATAAGTTATCCACAGTCGATAAGTTACCCTCAGTTGTTAAAAATATTTCTACTATAAAATCGTGGTTAGTTGGTTAGGTAGGGAACTGCTTTATCGACACTTTTTCAAACAAACCTTCAATTGTTGCATCACTTTGAACTTTATTGTCACGATGAAGATGTAATAATACTCCAACAAAATTTGACCCTCGTTGAAGTTCCCACGGTATCGTATGTGACTGCATGAATGTAATTAGAAGATCGAACAATTTTTTGCAATTATTTATGTTATGGAACTTCTAAAAATATGACACTAAGATAAACTTTGCTCCGTTTGTTTATAGAGTTGGGTTTCTCTGTCTAGATGTAATTCAAACATCAGCCAATTTTCTGCATTTATTTATGTTATGAAACTGCTCAAAATATGACACCAAGATAAGATTTACTCCATTTGTTTGTAGAGTTGGGTTTCACTGTTTAAATGTAATTTGATCATAGCTGAAAATAGATCTAGATGTTTATATGAAAAATTGCTGCGTAAATGTAACCCGAATCCTTTGTTTAGGAAAGTCGACCGCTGCGTAGATGTAATTCAATCTCATCGTCAACTATCAGCATTCTTATCATTTGTTTACGAGTCGGCATCCTTTGATCTCGTAAAATTTATGACCTTTGTTATCTTTGTTTACAATCTGATTTCCGCTCCTAGATGTAATATGATCATAATGTTTTTTTGCTGCGCAGTTGTCATTTGATACTTTTGCTTACACTTTCTGCGCAATTGTAATCGGAGTATCCTGTTTTGAACTCTACGTAGAAGTAATTTGATTCCATTATTTAAAGAAGCGATTGCTCGATTCTCAGAACTTCAAAGTCAAAACTAAATTTTATCTCTGACTCATATCGAGCAGGGTGGTCCGAAGGTGACGTCATCATTCATCTATATAATAACCCTCGATTTCCCCAGCATCAGTCAGTCTTATTTTGAACATGATCGCGAACCATTACTAAATTCCGCGCTTCGACCGACGATGGCTCCGATAGAGTTAATTCTACGGGGTTATTTGAAGGAGAATGGTGATGAGTGCAGCTCTCCTGATTTGAGTGACTGTCATTTCACGTGGAAACTAACTGTGCGTAAAATAGACGAGAAGATTCGACCGATTGTTAAGTGTCGCGCTCACATTGACTGTTTATTCGAGTGGCGTGTGGCAGCAGTAATCGAAAAATTACATCGACCTTGGGTTGACGAGTTCGCGCACATTTTTCATCCCGATAGTAAAGAATACTACCTTTCAAAAGGGCCAGCATTGAAAGACGGTTCATTCCGAATAAAACTCAACATATACTACCACTTGTGGGGAGACTTTGTCTCTCGTGATGGTAAGCAACCCGCGTTTTTTGTGAACGGTTTTAAAAATTTATTCTTCACAGGTAACTGATCGGACTTTTCAATCATCACTCCCACCCGCGGATTCAATGTGCACAGTGCGATTCTCGTTGCTCAGTCAGAATATTTCGCGACTTTATTCATGGAAAGAAGCGCAAGAGTGTAAAATCATAATCAACGAGTTCCCTAGCGAGGTCATTGAACTATTTTTAACATTTTTGTATACCGGGAGTGTTGATTTGCGTAGGGAACGTCTTGATATCATTTTGAAGTCATATAGTGCAGCCGACTTATTCCTCAACTTTGATTTTCGAAAACTTTGCGAAGAGTCAATCATCACACGAGTCGTCCCTGAGAATTTCAATATTATTGAAAAGTTCTTCTCCGTTTTCTCAAATAAACGAATTCAAAATGAAATTGTTAAAGTAAAAAAGTTTTTGGTTTACAAAGTGTAAAAGAAAAAAGAAAATTGTGAGACAGTATAAGAGTAGACTTGGCAACAGTGTCTTAATAGACTTGGCAACAGTGCGTGGTAGACTTGGCAACAGTGTGCGATAGACTTGACAACAGTGCGTGGTAGACTTGGCAACAGTGTGCGGTAGAACTAACTGCGACTGTAGCGCCACCAGCATATATAAACTGAAACTTAAGTCCACAAGCGTCAGTCTACCAACGGGAAACTATTCAATAAAGTCTTAAACTTCAGAGCTCAAAGTGACATTAATTTTTTTTTTTTGAACAATGGCGGAAGCAAAACTTAAGGCTGCGTACGAGGTGATTAACGCGAAAAAACGACTTTTAACGCGGGGTGATGCTGTCGATCCTACAGTGTTGAACAATGACGCTAGAGCACAGATCGAGCAATTGCGCGAATTGAGCGCGAATAGCTCGAGTGCTGTGAAAATTCAATGTGCGCGTGCCATCCAACGATTACGCAGCTACATAATCCAGTTGCGCGGTTCACTCGTGATTGGAGCTGGATTAGAAAATGGCGTGAAATGGGAAGATCTCAACAGCGCCTTCAAGACACACATCCGCACGGGTGTCATAATTAACTTGCGCCACCTGGACATTACCAAGTCTTTGCTGGAAGCCCGAGAAATTTTCGTTGTCAAAGTGGAAGAAAGTCTGAAGAATAAAAATGCCCCGAAAGTCTACACTTCCCTGGATGGAGAATTCAGCATTCTCAAGAACGATGAAGAGGTCATAGAGTTGAAAAACTTTGAAACTCGCAGCGTTAGCATCATGCAAACAACAGATCTCAACGCCTGGTTCGACACCAACGTCAGGGATTCATTGTTGAAAAAGATCGAAGAGTTTCAACACCAAGGATCCGGATGGACGCTGCGTCGGATCGTGAGTCTCGGTGTGCATATCAACAAATACAATCCTTTGCGAGCAAGTTCCTTCATCGAACTACCGGGACAAATAAAACGAAAGCGGGCATGTATAAATATTCAAAACTATGATGATGAGTGTTTTAAATGGTCCGTTTTATCTGCCTTACATCCTGTAGACAAAAATGAAAAAAACCCAGGACGTCTTTCTTATTACAAAAAGTATGACGGAGAGCTAAACTATAAAGGAATTGATTTTCTTGTTATGCCACAGCAGGTTCCTTTATTCGAAAAACTTCAAAATATTTCCGTAAATATCTACATACTTTTAAAAATCAAAGATTTTTCAGTCGCTCCTCTCCATATCACTAAAGAAAAACAGGATAGACATATAAATTTACTTTTCATACAAAATCATTATGATGATGATGATAAAATCGAACCCCTCTGCTATGATTATGTTTGGATCAAAGATCTTTCATGCCTTGTAAGCAGTCAGCTTTCCAAACGCGATCATAAACATTGGATTTGTGACCGATGTTTACATTACTTCCGCTCTGAAGAAAAACTCATCTCGCATGAAATTGATTGTAAAGAAGTAAACACCTGTAGAGTCAATTTGCCTGCTCTCAACAAAAATACTCTTAAATTTAACAATCATAAAAATAATATTAGAGCTCCTTACGTAGTGTACGCAGATTTTGAATGCTTATTAAAGAAAGTCGTTCCTAACGAAGAAAAAAACACTCGAGTCGTGCAAGTGCACGAGGCTTGTAGCTTTGGCTACTATGTCCAATGTAGCTTCGATGAAGGACAATCTCGCTACGCGAGCTATAGAGGTCAGGATCCAGCGCAGTGGTTCTCCGAAGAGTTAGTGAAACTCAAGGAACAAGTCCAGGAGGAGATGAAGAACTCTAAACCTATGGAACCCCTCACTCCGACAGAACAAAAGATGTTTCGAGAAGCTGTCGACTGTCACATCCGCAAGACCTCTCTGAAAGGTCAAATCAGAGTGAGAGACCACTGCCATCATCGGGCAAGTTTCGAGGTGCTGCTCATCAAAAGTGCAATCTCCTATACCAGGATGCACTCGCTATTCCGGTAAGATTTTATGGCATTATATTTTTCCAATAAAATGTTGAGAAAAAAATTATTACTATCCTATTTATCATTGTTAGAAAATACATCTCATGCAAAAAGGATTTAAAGGCGTAAATTGTGTGTGTGTTGTATTTTTTTTTTTCAGATCATATTTCACAACCTGAGTGGATAAAACAAATTGCCAAGTGCATCGAGGGACGTATCACCGTAATTCCACAGACAATGGAAAGATACGTCTCATTCACAAAACATTTTGATGACAGCAAGATATCTTTGCGATTCATTGATTCGTTCAGATTCATGAGCTCATCCCTGGATAAACTTGCCTCGTACTTGGAGAATGATAAAAAAATCATCATCCATCGAGAACACTTACACCTCGACGAGGAACGCTTAAAACTCCTCATGAAGAAAGGAGTGTTTCCCTATGAGTACCTGGACTCTTGGGAAAAATTGGAAACGTCCAATCTACCTCCACAAGAAGCGTTCCGCAGCACTCTGATGGATGAAAACATTTCCGACAATGACTATTGGTAATTAAACTATTTCAATTTTTACCCTCATTACCATTTTTTCATGTTATCTTTGAGTTCGAAGACTTAAGAAATTTTTTTTTTTTCAGTCATGCGCAGACAGTCTGGCAGTCGTTCAACATTCAGTCGCTTGGCGAGTACCCGGACCTCTACCTGAAGACAGACGTGCTCCTCCTGGCGGATGTTTTTGAGAATTTTCGAGAAAGCTGCCTCGCGTCCTATGGACTGAATCCTGCGCACTACTATACAACTCCAGGATTCAGCTGGGACGCTATGCTCAAGCATACGAGTATTGAATTGGAGCTGTTTACAGACATTGACAAGCTTCTCTTCATTGAGCGGGGGATCCGAGGAGGAATTTCACAATGCAGCCATCGTTACGCCAAAGCCAACAATCCCTACTACGCCACTGATTATAATCCTCAAGAGGAAGACAAGTATCTAATGTACTACGATGTTAATAACCTTTATGGATGGGCCATGACGCAGTGCTTGCCTTATGGCGGATTTGAGTGGGTTGAAAATGTTCTGCAAGATTTTCCCTGGGATGTTGCTGATGACGCTGGAGAAGGTTACATCCTAGAAGTGGATCTCGAGTATCCACCGGAAATTCATGATTCTCATAATGACTTGCCTTTTTGCGCGGAACACAAGACTCCGCCTGGTTCAAAATGTACAAAACTTTTAACTTCTTTGGAAGCAGAAACACGTTACGTCATTCATTATAGAAATTTTAGGCAAGCACTGCGACATGGACTGGTTTTGCGTTGCATTCATAGAATATTGAAATTTAAGCAATCTCCATGGTTAAAATCTTACATGGATTTAAACAGTGAACTGCGTAAAAATGCAAAAAATGAATTTGAAAAAAATCTTTATAAATTGATGAATAATGCTGTATACGGAAAAACCATGGAGAATGTAAGAAAACGTGTAGATATAAAACTAGTCATGCAATGGTTGGGTCGATATGGCGCAGAAGCCTTGATTTCGAAACTGAATTTCAGCTCTTGTACAATTTTCGATGAGAACTTAGTTGCAATTAAATTAGCTCGCGTCGAGGTTACAGTGAACAAACCCATTTATATAGGTTTTTGCGTTCTCGACTCATCCAAAACATGTCTTTACTCTTTTCATTATGACTTTATGAAACCTGCAACAGACGCGAAAATTCTGTATACCGATACAGACAGTTTGATTTATGAAATTCAAAAGTTTAACCCATATAAAATGATGAAAGAAAACAGTGAACACTTTGATACGTCAGATTATCCCGCGCCTAATCGTTTCGGAATCGAGTTAAAAAACAAAAAAGTTGTAGGTCTCATGAAGGACGAATGCAACGGAAAAATCATAACTGAGTTTGTAGCATTGAGAAGTAAGATGTACAGTGTTCGAGTTGAAGGTCAGGATAGAATAAAAAAAGCCAAAGGAGTCAAAGGATCCGTTGTAGCGAAAACAATAGATTTCGATGATTATATACACTGCTTGTACAGCGAGAGTACAGAGTCTCGCGTTCAACATCTGTTTCGATCCCATCTGCATGAAATTCAAACAATTCAACAAACAAAAATCGCGTTAAATCTATATGATGACAAGCGTCATCTATTGTCAACTACAACCGACACTTTGGCTCACGGTCACTATAAAATAAGAGAAAAGATGGATGTCGACGCGGAATTGTAAATATTAGCGTACCATAAGCAAAACTAGAAAATATGACAGCTGTTTGGAATGAATCGTGGATTATGCCTACTGGGGATATCACGTTAAAAAAACCGCGCTATGAATTCTACCACCCCTTGCGATTCCTAGAGGGCTCTGGTGGTGCGGAAATGAGTTCATTTTGAATGAACAGGTTTCATTAAAAAACACATTATTTTTGAAAATACACGTTTATTGATTACATGTCTGTTTTATTTATCCAACTATTGTGAGAATCGTCAAACCCTAACCATTTTACAAACAATTTATTTCCACGCTTGCGGAACACTTTTTCAACGAGGTATACATACGAATGATTGACTTTAGTCAGTTCTTGAGTGTAGAATCCTCCATCAATGGGTTGTTCTTGATAGTCCTTGAGTTTGTACGTCGTAGGATGCGTTGGTTTCACGGCAGTGATTGTGAATATTTCCGTGGCCAGTTAGGTGTGTATCCCTTCTCAAAAACATGTTTGTATTTGCTGATCCGGACTTTATCACCGACTTTGAATTTAGACTTTTCCTGCTGACGTTTGATGCGATAAATTTCTTGGAGAAGACGTTTTTAATCGGCAGAAGTAACATCTTTAGGTTTCATCTTGATAGTGCGATGTTTAGTATCGTTGTAACTCGATAGCAAATCAGGTAAGATGTCGATCCATTTGTAATGACATTGGAGGGAGAATTTTTTCCACATCTGACTCTTGAGTGTGTGATTGAAGCTTTCGCAGATGGATGCTTTCATGCCGCTGAATGTAGAGTACATGTTGATTCCATGTTGCTTCATTAGCGTCTTGAAGTCCTTGTTGTCAAACTCTTTGCCTTGATCGACGTGAAGATTCGTTGACGATTGTTGAGTATTGTCTTTATAGCAGCGGTGACGTCAGGGCCATTTTTAGATTATACAGGTATAGCCCATGCATACTTGGAAAAGACATCGATGACGGTGAGTAGGAACTTGTAGCCTTTGTCAGCATAAGTGGACATATCGACGAGATCGGCTTGCCAAGTTTCATTCAGTCCGCGCATATCAATATGACATCGTCGATAATTTCTCCTAGCTGACTTATGGAGCTGTTCCACCAAAGCTTCTTTTACATCCATCACTCTCTCTCTCTCTCCGTCGTCCAGGTTGGTAATGGATGTGATGAATTGCAGCCCTTGCTTTTATTCCTAGTCACCCTTCTCAGGAGCGATAGTGATGAGTGCTTCGTTTTCGATACGTATCAATCGATGCTGAATTTTCAAAATAATTTCAGCATTTGCATGCACGTGTTTTTGAAGCATGTCGACTAAAGAATCTAGCGATTTAGCCAAATTGTCCGTCACAGCGTCCATCACATATCTCAGTGATTAAAACTTATCTTTGATGATTCTCTGAACTTGTTCGAGGTTTACCGCGTCCGTAGTTGATTCTCCTTCGCTAACGTCGCGTAACTTTTTCCCTTTTATATCATAGTCTTGCTCAGCAGTCAATTCAAATCCAACACCACGAGGACCACTCATCCCCCGGTTTTTGTTCAGATATCGCCCGAAAACGTCTACACTCGCCATTGTCTAACTTGGGAATGAGGCTGTATGTTATGATTGTCTTAATATATAATCTCAGCTTCTCTTATTTCTTCAATGATTGAGTTGATTTCATTGACATGACTGTTGTTGCCAGCCGTTTGTGATGCGATTATGAGTCGCAGGCGATCAACGAGCTCGTTTGGATCATCTCAGTGCATCTAGTCGATGTCACGTTCACGGTTAACTACGTTGTATACTCCAGTTCCCACTTTCTTGTCAGCAATGTATGTAAGATACTTTACGTCTTTACCACTGCTGCGTAGACTCTCATTAGGTCGATAATATTTTCTATCCGCACTCGTTTGTCGAATAATTTTCTTATAGTTTTCCACGTCAACTCCATTTACAATCGCACTATTTGGTATTTTTTTAAAAAGAAGTTCGATAAGTCCAGGTGTTTTATCGAACCTCTCATCCCCCACATACACAGCACGTTCTTCGAAACTTATTGGCGAGTTTCCAATTTGCAATCCAGTTTCCAACAATCGTACTCCATACTGCGTGTCGAGATTTTTTCGTTGTGTCTTGTTTTTTAACACGTTTCAGTATTTAGTCAGAGTGTTAACAGGAGTTGGTGAACTGACATTACTTGGTGCAAATGATTGATCACCGATGGTTTGATTAAAGCTCTCAAAATCTTGACTTTCTAGCTCATCTTCTTCCAACGTTGGTTCCTCTCCTTTGACATCTTCTCTTTTGATTTCTCCTTTTTTAATTTCTTTCATATCAATATCCTGTTTGGTTAATGACTGGAGTGGATCGATGATGGGCTTGAACACTTCTCGCACTGACGTCTCCATAGCAGCTCTCCCACGTTTCAGCAGACGATGTTTGCGGCGAATGGCATCGCTTGTTTGCGCAACGTGTTGTAGTACATCTTTACGCTCCATCTTTGAGTAGAGTTCAGGTTATACTGATGTAGATGTTTCGAATCACCTTAATTTATAAAAGCAATCGAATCCTTTCCTGTATCGTCCTTCATCACTGTCCTTGTCAATGACGATGAATCCATACTTGTCGCTCCAACATGCTGCGCACAAATCTCGAAATTGTTCGAACTTCATTTCAGTATTTACATGATCGTTGTATATATGTTTCAAGTTCATGTCATCTTGACGAAACAGTACGAGCATATTGGCATTATCTCGAATCAAGTGTTTAGGAATGCGTGCGTAAGTTTGAGAAAGATAAAAACTATCCACATCTCGATGACGGCCCATACAAAAGTATGCACGTATATTGTTTTGTTTTTCACAAGCCACATCGTCGAATATCATTACAGAGTTTGGTTTGACTTCATCCACACTAACAACTTGCTCATTGTCATTATATGGGAAATATCCTACTCCTTTTATTGGTTCAATGATTTTTTCCAAGTACTTGTACTTAGGCTGCTCGAGAGATTTCGAATAGATGTAAACGTTCTCAAATCTCAACCCATTTGGATGTGTAATGAGTGAGAGCAACGCATTAGTTTTTCCACAATTTGAAGGACCGCAGATTATAGCGCGCACTGTATTCGGTAGGAGTTTTCCATGACGTTTGATTTTCTTCCGCCTCTCTGCTACATCATCAAAGTTCAAAACAGGTAACTTGAGATTCTGGGGTGTAAGCTCCATGATGACTTGACAACGTTTAACTCGAAAACATATAAATACTGGGTATTTATAGTCGCGATCTCAGTTGTGTAATGGCTGTGAGAGGACACGGTCTCGTCAACGCGATCATCAACAAGCTCCTTGTTGAACTTCATATACCTGGATATCAATTTTGTGGTCCAGGTACCAAGCTTGCAAAGAGGTTAGCACGCGGAGATCGTGAAATCAATCCACTCGATTCGGCGTGTAGAGAGCGCGATATAGCATATTCAAAAAATCGCGAGGATCTCACTGCGCGACACGAGGCTGATCGATTGCTTGCAAAAAGAGCATTCGAGCGTGTAATTTCTCAGGATTCGGGTGTTGGTGTAAAAACAGCTGCACTTAGAGTCGCCAGCATCATGGGATTGAAGAAAAAACTTGGTATGGGGTTGAAGAAAAAACTTGGTATGAGGTTGAAGAAAATCAAGAAAGTGATAAAGAAAAAAAAGATTCCCTTGAGAAAAGTCATTGATGCAGCTAAAATAGCAGCTAAGGCTACAGGTTCTGTACAATCAACATTAAAAGCTGCAAGAGCTGCCGTCAAGGAAGCAGGTGGTAGAAAGGGAGTTCGAGTACCGCGAGTCCTGCCTGTACCGAGCAAAGTTGGTGGTATTTTACCAGTATTTTTGATACCTATATTTGCAGGTCTTAGTGCTACAGGGGCATTAGCAGGTGGCGCTGCAAGCATTACTAAAGCAATCAATGATGCTCGCGCTGCCAAGCGGCAATTGGAGGAATCGAAACGTCATAACCTCAAAATGGAATCAATCTCTGTGGGAAAGGGGTTGTATTTAAAACCATGGGGAGCTGGATTGAGACTGCATTTAAAAAACGTACAGAGCTGCCACACCGAGCACTTACTAATATAGATTTGTTGAAATATGCAAAATTGTTAAAAATTCCACATTTTCGAGGTGTTTACATGCGTAAAAATTTGCCTAAGAATGTAAAAATAAATGAGTCCGCTATCGTTAATCTGGATAGTAAAAATGGTTATGGAAACATTGGGTTGCCTACAGAAAAACTGATAATAAAGTCAGTTATTTCGACAGCTTTGGTAATTTACAATCACCTCGAGAACTCGTGGATTATTTCGGTGTTGGTAGCAAAATTCAATACAATCGTGATCAGTATCAAAACTATGATCAAATCATCTGTGGTCACTTATGTCTCAAGTTTTTACTCGATAGAAGCATCGATAAAGTTTGAATGTGTATTAGTTAGCAACAAGCAGTCATGGTGGACACACTTACGTTGATTCTCTCGGGAACATCATCTATTCTGGAGACTAATTACTTTCCTCCGATCGAATTATCACCTCGTAAAAAGTATTCGTTGGGATTAGTCGAGTTGCTGACTTTCAATTCGATCCCTAACATTGACGTCGGTAACAATAAATTTTATGTTGACGATAAAGTGATTACTATACCCACTGGAAGTTATGAGTTGGATAGTATCGAACGATATTTGAAACAAAAGGTATCGAGCTACAATTGTAAGCTAATAGTAGCACGCTGCGTAGTGAAATCGAATGTAATCGACGGATTGATTTCCGACCAACGGATTCTATTGGAAAACTTTTGGGTTTTGATCCAGTAATCCTTGTAGCCATGTTCAAATATACGTCACCATCGCCGGTGAAGATACTCGCTATAAACGCCTTGCGAGTCGAATGTAACATTACTACGCGTGCATACATCAACGAGCGGCGAGTGCATACCATCCACGAGTTCTTTCCCGTGGTACCACGAGGATATAAGATAATCGAAGTGCCAACTCACGTCATTTACCATCCAATCACCGTGCAGGCAATACATCACCTACAGCTACGTATTGTAGATCAAGACGGAAACCTCGTGAATTTTCGTGAAGAAGAGATTACTATCAGACTTCATGTGAAAAGTGAATAATGGGAATCGTCTACGGAGAGTATAAAAGTTCCACATCACGTCCAAGAATTATCAGTCGGCACAAACCTTTCAAAGTGCTCACACCACAAAACGTGCAGTTTCTGGAAAGTTTAGGTCTCAGGATTCGAATCACTATCTGATATCATGTTATCTATAGAGAAAAAAGTCGTCTTCGACGAGGCGATAGCGCAGTACGAGGTACACGCGCACCAACTATACGCCTCGTCAACGTACAATAACAACGATGAAATTCGCATCGGCGTACAGAACCAGGATTCGTACATGTTATCGAGCAAGAGTTCGCTACATATTCAAGGACGTTTGACAAAAGCCGATGGAACCAACGTGACGTATACATCCATCGTGAACAATGGTATCGTTCACTTGTTTGAGGAATTCGTTACGAGCTCAACGCTGTAGAAATTGAGAGGGTGAAAAATGTTGGAGTCACCAGCGCGATAAAAGCATATATCTCGCAAGCGCATTATCAACAAAACTTCATGGAAAATGCTGGATGGATTACTGATACTGCAAGAACATTGGTTAACGCTGATGGATATTTCGATGTTTGTATACCATTAAATTTTTTTTTCGGATTTGCTGAGGACTATCAACGAATTATAGTCAACGTCAAACATGAGCTCATCATCATCAGAGCAAACACTGCGTCAACGCCATCACGCAGACAGCGGTTGTAGCTCCTGCAGTTGCAGAAGAGTTCAAAATAACTCTCAGTAAAATCGAATGGATGCTGCCATACGTCAAGGTGTCGGACCTCGAAAAGATTCGAATGCTAAACTATATCGCTAGCGATCCTACCATCGATATGAGTTTTCGAAGCTGGGAGCTGTACGAGTATCCTCTACCACTACAAACAACCACGCATGTGTGGAGTGTGAAGACAGTGGAGAAACCGAGATACATCATTGTTGGCTTTCAAACAGTACGAAAGAATTCGAGAACTAGAAGTGCGAGTAGGTTTGATAATTGCAATTTGCGTGATATGAAAGTATTTCTCAATTCCCAGTGTTATCCCTATATGAATCTTAACATAAATTTTAATCAAAATCAATACGCCACGTTGTATGATGAGATGTATACAAATTTTCGATGATGTATACAAATTTTCTTCGTATTATGGAACGAAAAATGCTCCATTATTGACTAAGGAACAATTCAAGGAGGTTGCTCCTCTCGTAGTGATTGACTTCTCTAAACGAAACGAATTCATAATAACGGGGCCAGTTGATGTTCGTCTTGAATTCGAGTCAACGGAAAACTTAGATGATCGAACCGCGGCTTATTGTCTCATTATACATGATCGTATCATCGGATATTAACCAATCAGCGGCCTTGTCAAAATACTATGAAGCGTGTAACGTTCGATTGTAACCCGTCTACGGTACATGTGCTGTATGCGTGGGATTTCGCGTATAGACAAGCGAGACGAGGTTAATGGGAACAATCGGCTCGTGATCGCAACAGATTTCAACGACGGATCGCCAATGTTGACCGAATTCTGGATCCTGTCTTGCGCAGAAAGATTTTAGATTCAGCCAATAAGCGATGAGTATTCGTTTTAAGTATAATTATGATATGTAAACAGTAGTAAATATAAAAGAGAAGGTAAAACTATGCAGTCTGTATCTGATGAGGAAGCATTGGTCGGTGGTGAGTCTATAAATGTATGATGATACGATGGAGTGCGTCAGTGTGCCAAGAGTCGTCATGAAGTACATCGTGGACGTTCAAGGATTTTCCATTCAAAGTACCTTTGTTGTGAAAGAGCTCGCGTTTACACGACTCAAGCGCTACGCTGATGTTGTTACTACATTATTCAGACCTCTATGTGCCTGGGGTGATCATTATTATATTATGAATTACTTCTACAGAGTTTTGTTTGAACGTTTCAAGGTCTACGAGACGTGTTTAAACTTCTCGTTATGACGTCATCGTTGTTGTTAAGTTTACGCATTCATCAAAGTATGAAATCACTTCTACACAGTTTTATTCAATCGTTTTGAGGTCAAAAAAGCGTGTTTGAACATGATCATCGCTCAGGAATGTGATGATGTAAGCGTTTCTGGAAATAAACGTGTCGAAGCTTGCTGTGATGATGTCAACGCTCACATAACTGTGTACCCCAATAAATACGAGTGCTCGATCGCCGAAGCGTCAATCTGAAGAAAATTTTCAGACAAGCAGCATGGACTTCACAAAGCGCAACAAAGTTGCTCGTGTGGAGAGTTTTCTCCCAACGCGAAAGATCGCCGAGTTGGAAATTAACAAAAACCACATCGTCACTGGAATTCGCAAAGTCGTCACAAGATTCGGTCCGAAATTTATCATAACTCTGGATTCGGAATTCGAGGTTTTTCTACCAGAAAAGATCTGCAAAACTCTACGTGAAGATCCAAATGAAATACTCAAACTCGAAGATTCTGCAAAGTCAAAGACACCAGTAAAGTTTTGGCATCTCGGAGGACAATTCAACGCCTGCGAGTTTTCTCGTACAGACTAAATGTATTGTAACCCCTGTGAATGGAATAAAAAATGAAACAATGTATTGAAATATATAAAAACTGAAACAAATAATTAAAGAAAAAAACAAAAAATTGAAAATTAACAAAAAATTGGAATAATAAACAAGAAAAAAAGAAAAAAACAAAAAACAAAGACAACACATTGTTACAGACGGGAGGTATTACCGACAAGAGGTATTACCAACTGCAGGCATTACAACACTCAATATTCCTCTGTTTTACCGACTGTAGGTATAACTGACTACAGACATTTCCGACCGTAGACACGCTCCTGTTTTACCGAATCACCGACCACAGCTATTACCAACAGTAGGTACGCCCCAGTTGGACCGACCGCAGTTATTACCACCAGTATGTACGCCCCTGTTTACCGAACGCCCCCATCTTGATGTTCTCAATCTGCCATCTTGTTCGTAGTCTAGGGGTGTGGGTCATTGCGAAGAAGGGGTGGGGGAAATTTAACTAAAAAGGTGGGGAAAATCAAGAAAAAAGGTTTGGGTAATCCGTGAAAACTCGCGACAGTACTGTAAAAAACCGCGAAAACTCGCAAAATACTTGCGGAAAAACGTGAAAATACGCTAAACACCGCGAAAGAGGTAGGGACAGGAGGCGGGCCAATGAGCACGAGGGGTATAGGTAGTAGAAGGGAGAGAAAGATGGACCAATCAGGTGGCAGAAGTGAAGGAAGTAGGCAGGGCCTGCGAGTAGAGGGGGGTCTCGTGATGGGAGGAGGAGTGAGGAGGGGTGATACCGGCCTAGCCTATCTACTTTCGCCCTAGGCGTGACGTGCGCTCTGCTGATCGTCGTATACGTCATCACGTTCTCCTGCTACTGCGTAAAAAAGTGGCTCTCGCCCCGCAAAATGATGCCCTGATGGGCCCATTCAACCCCATCGAAACCAGCGAGCACCCTTGCCCCGCCCTTGGTGTCTCGACTTACCCCGGAGCAGCAGCGACCCCAAGCGGCCCCGAGAGCACCAGCTCGTCTCCTCCCCCTCCTCATAGTCTGATTTTAAGTCACACTACAAACTCGGATTCTCTTGCACAAGGCTTCCCCTTCATCCTGAATCTCTCACACATTTTAACTCGTTTATTCATCTTCTCCACACCAACTCCACCGGAAGAGAAAGAACCTTCCGAATGCAAGAAAAAGCGAGACTCAATCCGCGTGAGCGAGAAATTCCGAGTTTCGAGTGTACGTCGCGGAAATTTAAAAAAAAAGCCGACGGCAGCTACTTTCGATCGGGTTGCAA
This sequence comes from Platygaster robiniae, assembly GCA_028476575.1. Taxonomy (NCBI): domain Eukaryota; kingdom Metazoa; phylum Arthropoda; class Insecta; order Hymenoptera; family Platygastridae; genus Platygaster; species Platygaster robiniae. The sequence goes on from CM052019.1 coordinate 37,926,557, forward strand.
CTAGCCAAAACAAGTATGGGCTTATCGTAACCCGTTTCGAGACTGGCCATGATGATATACCTACATACGATATTTAAAGGTTCACGCTTGACTTACGTCTCTTCAACCTTCGGATGTTTAAGTTAGAGAGCACGTTATCGTAAAGTCTAACCGCGGCTGCATCAGCGAAAAACGTGCAAGCGCGAGTGGGACGATCGCAGGAATTTGTGCTTTTCGCGCATCTTCCGCCAGAGGGCCGCGACCGTCTCACTCGCACTCGCGCGAAGCGCGGATAGTTTTCTCTCGTGTCGAGAAACTCTGGGGTCGAAAATCTTCCATGGAAATGTAGTTCATCAGAAACAGCTTTTTCCCACCTTTTATATTCGCGTAACACCCTCTCTTCCCAACGATCCCATCGAGTCAAATTTTCATGGACACAGAGAGAACAAGAGAATGAAAAATAGAGTTTTTGGACACTGGAGGACTATTGCAGCGAGTACCTCGTGCTCGTGAGAGCGGCGCTTGCGTTCTCGTGAGATTATATAATAGCGTAATAAGTGTGCCAATCGTAAATGCGCCCTCGCCAGCGCGAGGCTCAGTAGGAGCGGGCGAGAGAGAGAAAGAGACAGACGGGGGATGAACCGATCGGCCGGTGATCGGTCGATCCTTCTTCATTTTCGTAATTGTGCAATTCTTGGTCACCGTGAGGGAGCATCCATGTAACTTTTTTTTATCCATTTTTTTACACGAGACGCTCGTTGGTGGACCAATCAGGAAACACTTAATGTATATATTATTATATACGTAGACGTATCCATTCATTTTATCACATATATTTGTACTCTATTTATATACATGCCTGTTTTATTAATTAAATCGAGTGAAACCCATGAGAATTTGACTGTCTTGTGTTTCAATCCCTGGTAACAATATCAGATAGTTAGTTTATATGTTTGAATTTTAATACTTTTTTTGTTTGGAATACTTAACATTCAAGATGAAGCCAAGTTATGGTTGAAGTGGAGACAAAAATAAAATTACACTTATTTACAAAATTTTCGATCACTGCGACTACCTCGAGAAGGAAGAGTTTTTTAGACTCATTTGGGGTCATTGAGCAACTGTCATTTATTCTCCTAAAGAAGATTTGTCGACATATCAGCAAAAATAGAACACCACTCAGTAGTTTGAGAAAATGAACTCTTCCCAGGCAGTTCCCTAGATCTGAATAGTATCTATCCAATGGCCCCAGGAAACTATTGGTAAATTATTTTCTCAAATTTGGACATCTCGTTCCACAAAAAATGCAGTTCCATCAAAAACAGAGGAAATATTGTTCTTTCTTTGGACGATTTCAGAAAATCGCACATTATTCGGTAGTACGACAAAATGAACCATTTTCATGCAGTTCCCTGGGTCAAAATAGATCCTGCACTTTCGGGAAATGATTCATTTTCTCAAACCTACGAGTAATGTAATTTTTCTGAATTCATCACTTTTCAGTTTCTAGCTGCGAAAGTGATTCTCTTATGGTCGTATTCGAATCCTGAAGAAATGTTTCTTTTTCTACTGCATTATTTAAAACAAGCAGCAAAGAAATGCTTTCGAAGTAAGGAAATTAGGAATAGTTATTTAATTTTTGGAAGAATTCAGAAAATAGTACATTACTTGGCAGTTTGAGAAAACGAAGCATTGCCAGGTTTCCTCAGACTAAGTTGAATCTATGAAATGTTTGGTCCCATAGAACTGATGGAAAATGATCTATTTTCTCAAACTTACGAATAATGTAATTTTTATGAATTCCCCCAGAAAAGTGAATTGTCATTTTTTTTATTTTTCGCTGCGAAAATGGTTCTATTTTGGTCGTTTTCGAATGGTGAAGAAATGATTCTTTTCCTAGTGGATTATTCAAAACGAGCGGAAAGGAATTGCTTTCGAAAAGAAAAAGAATTATTCCACTTACTGGAAGATTTCAGGAAAACATATTATTCAGCTTTTTTAGTTATTTCTATAAATATCAAGGACAATCGATTTCATTATCATTTGATATATAACATTCGAAAGGAATACGTGTAAAATTTACAGAGGAAATGCTGCTTTTATTATTCGAAATAGTACTTCATGAGTTATAAGTATTGAACGTTGAAAAAAGTGCTTAGATTAACATGATTAGTTTTCAAAAAAGCTCAAAAATGCACTTTTCTCGTCTTTGAACGCCTGTAATTTGCAAACTTATATTTCTATCGACGAAAACAACATATCGTCCAAAAGTTCATAAATGTACCTTTCGAATGACGTATATTTTATGATTATAAACCAACAGGTCTTGATATTGTTTGGAGTAACTGAGAAAAGAGCCGAATAACACGTTTTTTGCTGAAATTTTTAAAACGCTTCTTTGTAAAATATATTATCGTTATTTTCGTATTCATCGCCTCAAAATCAGTATAAAAAAAACTTTTTTCATGAGATATATTTTTCATGTAAAACTAGTGTTGTATGTAGAATACGAAAAAAAAATTGCAACTGATATATAATCATGTAAAAGATAACAATTTGTGTTGATAATATTTGTAATGAATAGTGAACTTATATTTTTTTATATTCATTCGTATAAATCGGTAGGTTATAGATTGATCCATCGATCTAGAAAGGAAAAATTTTTCATCTAAATTATTACTTCCAGTCTGTAAAGTCCAAGTAAATCGGCAAAAAATCACTATCCCGAAAGATAAAGAACATAGCTGAAAAATAGCGAAATTTCAATCAAAACGAAGTCCATGAAGATAAAATGTATCAAAACGAAAAAATAGTACAAAAGTAAGGAAATCTTTTATTGAATTACATTTCATTTTTCTAAGACCATTTCACACTACGTATTTATCATTACAGGTTTTCAATCATAACGAAATAAAGTTTTTTTACTTGAACTAATAAATACTATGCACAGCGTAACGACTTTTGCACTTTTGGAATTTTATTAACCTTAACAATCTTATCAACAATTTGAACTTGGTCAAATTTCATGAAAAATAGCAAATATAAATTCAATGTTACAACTGAATCGATAACATGTTTTGCGAGAATTTGATAAAGGTCTCTGGTCAATTGTTATCTGTTTAAATGGAATCCAACGAATCGTAGGTGAAATAGCTATTTTCGAACTAGAGAAACATGCGTCAGTTTAAGTAAATACAAAATATTTGTAACGCAAGATCGAAATCGAAAAAACTTAAATTCACACGCAATTGAATGATTTTAAAATGTTCCATCGATGAAAACGAGTGATTTTGAGCGGAATATGAAATTGGAAAATCTTTGCATGCCTTGGAAAAAGAACTATGTGACTGTAACGTAAAAAAATAAATATAATTAACTTATATCACTTCAAAGAATATAGTTTATACAAGAGTATATAATATCAAAAATTTATTCTTCAAATACAACATTGTTTTCGAACAAAAATGTAACAGACGTTGATTTTATTGCTTTTTGATTTTCATACTTGATGATTTTGAAGTCGATAAATTTTTAACAAAAACCTTTCCGTAGCAGAATTTACATTGTATGAAAAGTTAATTTGCAATGTAATGATTTTTTCGTTTACAAAGATTTTAAAAAGTCTTTTGCTGACATTGATTGCTCTTGAAATTTTTATTTTCATTTTGAGTAACCTTGGCGTAAATTGATCTCCGATTTCGATTCTTTTCATTTTGGAATATCTTCAACATTAACTAAATTGGGAAGATAGTAACGTTAATTTCTGAGCGATTAGTATAAAAAGGTGAGCTGTTTTCGATATGAATCTTGTTGAGTTCTGTCACTATACAAATCAGTTACTTGCTGCCCAAGTCCTGGAGATTTTAGCGAACAACGCAACCTCGAAAAATGTCGAAAAAAGGTATGGAAACAATTGCTTCAACTTTAATTTAAGTTCTGATGTTGCATTCATTGAAAAAAGTACTTATGATTTGTACATGTTTAAAAAGCATTCTCAGAATATTGTTAATTTACCATCGGTTACTCAGAGGAGAAATTTTTTGCTTATTTTTTTTCTAGAATTAAACAACTTTCCACAAATGTTGTACCTTTTTTAACGAAACTGTTCACAACTCGAAAATGTAGTTCGTTTTTGAAACTGCTAATAAATAAATGTATTTTCAAACCTTTTTATTTGAAAATATCAAACGATTGTGCAAGTTTTTCAAATAAAATAATTACTTGATGAACAATGTATTTTTATCGATATGAAAATACAGATCGATGTTTATTTTGTTTGTTTAGAACGCTTATGTATTATTGTACATATTTGGTATATCATTCATTTTATTTTTTGAATACATTTATGTACAGTACATACGTTTTCATATACTTTTATTAACTACCAGAACTGACGAAAAACTTCGTTTCAACTAAACGTACATTCAATGCATCTGGTGTATACTAAAAATATTATATAATATTGTAAATTGTTTATATTATTTATTTTTGCTTTATTTATTATATTTATTTACTACATTATAGTGCAAAAAGTATTGATTTTATAACATTCATCTTTGATGTATTATGAATTTATTATACATCTTATTTTTTACCTTCAATATATTTTTTTGTGTAAAATATTTATATAGTATACTATGGACTATTTTATATTATACAGTATCTTTTTATACACTTCCCGGACTCACGAACAATTTGTTCATTATTTCAACTTACAGATTATTTAACACGTTAACTGGATTTTTAAATTTATATATATTTTTTATATTATTTATTTAATTACTTTATTGAACTTCTTTACTTTCACTGTAAATTGAATAGTATGCATTTCGTATTGTATACTTTTTTTAAAACATAAAGAATTTATGTGCACATCATTAAATATTTTTTGAATATATTTTCAGTTTTATTCGTTTTGTACATTTATCGACTATGGTATAAGATACGTACTATACAGTTTATTTTTTTTTCATATTTTTACATACTTCAGAACTTACGAAAAAAATACTGTTTCAACTTACTCTTTACCTCATTCGTTTAATCAATTTTCTTACGACAATATATTTTCCAGATTTATTGAATTTATTGATTATATTTACATAATATTCTATTAAGTATATATTATTAATTAAATAGTATATGTTTTTCCATGATCATTTATCATATGTTTTGTAAACACTTTAAATATATTACCTATTCCAGTCGTTTCGTATATTTATAAACCACACTATAAAATTTATAATATACAGTATATTTTGTAAATACTTATATTTTTTAAAAACTTCCAGAACTTCTTTAAACTCTACTGCTTGAACTCACTATTTTCATTTTATATTATTCACTGAATTCCTTTATTTAACTCGTATACTATAAGGTATAGAATATTTCTTTCGTATTATTAATTTGTGATATAAAAAAATTTCTTTTACATCTCAATATATATTTTTAGCATATTTCTTACAATTCAAAAATAAATGAACAAATGCTACCGTATTTTCAAAAATTACTCAAACAGTGATAGAAATTCGTAGCATAGTGGTAAAGCCAACTTTTTTTTCATTTACAATAGCTGCTGATGATCTGAGGGCGAAAATGGTTAAGGATGCTTGCATGAGAGGTCATTTGGTAATCCAAAAACAAAAACAGGAGAGAGAGGACAAAGAAAAAAGGGAAAAAGATCAAGCATCTCGAAAAGCTGCAGAAGAATAGAAAAAAGCCGTGGAGGAGAGGAAAAAAAAAGTAAAGAACCACGCGTTTGTTCGAAAACGTGGGAAACATTTTTTACAATGTGATATCATAATGTCTTGTGTTCTACGACGTTATGTATCTTTGTTCATTGAACAAAACTTTCCGTTATTTTTTTATAAAAGAATGCTTTTTCTTTGATTTCAATACACTATGAATTATGTATAAATGTAGTCTCATTTATTTCATTGATCCATCCGAATAAAAGTAGGAGAATAATAATTTATTATCTTAACGGTTTACATTAGAGCTCAATTTCGGAAAAAATTCTATCACAGCTCAATTCGGCGAAATGAAAAAAACAAAAAAAAAAAAAAACGATAAGATTCGCTTTACTTATCAATTCATCGGCATTTTTCATAAGAGAAAAAAAATAATGAGTTGATAGAACTAATAAATAAAAACGCAATTATAGAAGATATATATTATTATATACTAAAGAAATGCAACTTTCGAAAACCCTTACAATAATTTACGAAGCTTATGACAGCTGCTCAAAAATCTCTGGTAACACTTAAATTTTTTTCAGTGTAGTATAGAATCCTTAGGAAGTCATTTTTTATTATTCTTCCTCCTTTTTATCGTTGTTAAAGCATTTCGAATTCACGACGAAAAATCGAAGTAGGAAAACTTGCAATTTTATTATGCTGAAAGAAGAGGAAAGTATTGTCAAAAATACTCTTCATTTAGAACTTGATTTTGAGTATTTAAACTGCTGAATCTTCTCTAGATTCTCTAAAACCTGAATCAATTGAAAAAGACTGGGGCGTCGCAACGAAATTTTACATTGAGGGGCAAACTTTAATGTCAAGAGAGTCAATATATATTTATTCAAACCAATCAATAAATATTTATTGTTACAAATTAGTTGAGAAGCTCGAGCTGTAACTTTTTAAAATATATGACTTAATTTTAAATCACAATTTCTTGCTTCTAAGGTCTCTCAGTATATCGTATATCATTTTTTTTATTATCTCGTATTTTTTGCAATTTTTCACATTAACTTCTAAAATTTCTAGGATTTAGCGTTTCATTTATTTTTTTAATTTTTATTTATTTTCGATGAAATTACACCTGCATTTATTAAAGGTAAATCATGAAGTGCTAGTGATATAAGGATTATTCGCGTTTAACACTACCTATTTATGAAATTTTGAAGGATATTCTATTTTAAAATATATTTCCAGCATTTCTGTCAATTCTTGAATAGTTTTTGAAAATTTCATGTTCTATAATTTAAAATTAACTAAATCATCAGTATTTAAAAAAAAAGTGATCGGAGAAGAATATATTTAAACACTGATATATCATATATTATCAGTACTTCTATGATTGTATTTTTCAGTATTTTGAAAAATTGAATAATTTTCTGGAATATAAATTGATTGTTTAAGATATATAGAGTTCTATATGTTCAAATTCTAGGTTTTATAGATATTTATTAATTTTTTAGTTTCTCAAGGAAATGATATCTACGTAGATTTTCAGTATTATGTTGATTCAAGTATTTTTTAATATTTTTCTGTATTGCTAAAATTCAGTAGTATTTTCTGGGTTGTTTATAATTAGGTAGTCTTTTTGAAAATCTGAAAAAAAATTTCTAGAACACGTTGCTCTGGAATCTAAATTTTAGAGTATTCCAATCAAATCTTTACAAAAAAGTATCTTTAGGAATGATTAGTATTTATTTAACAGATTGAAAAAAACACTTTGAGTAAATATTTTTTTCACAATCATTAATGAATTTTAACTGCATTTTTCAGTATCGTACCTATTCCTTTAAAGATTTTTATAATTAGATGCTCTAGGATTAAAAGTTATAAAGATTACTATTCTTTTTATACATTTTTAAACAAATAATATCTATAATAAATTTAAGTATTTCAAAGAAGCCTTCTATTTTTATACCTTTTTGTTTTTTCAGCATTCATGAAATTTCGTAGTATTTAGTTGAATTCTTCTAGATTTTAATATTTGTATAGTAGATAACTTTGTGAATTTGAGGAGTTTGCTATCTGAACCTGAAAGTTTTATAGATTTTTATATTTCAAGCGAATCTTCAGAGCACAGTTTTTTCGTAGATCTATTGTTCCAAAGAATTCTTGCTATTTCAGTTTTTCATTTGTCTTGTTTGACAATGTACGATAAAATTTGAACGATTATCTAATATTTTCATCTATTCCTGCATAAATATGTAGGATATAATGTACTATAGATTATGCATAGTTAACTAAATGAATTATTGAGAAATTTTTATTTTTACACATTTAGTGTATCTATTGATAGATTCATTGGATTGTTCGTATTTTTTTACAATTCATAGAATGTTTCACGGTTTATTAGTTGTTTTTTAAGTCTTATTCATATTCCTCGACATTGTTACTCTAGTATCTAAAATTCTAGAAAATTTTTATTATTCTAGTAAATTTTTCAGAAATCATCTTTACAGATTTCAATTATTTATTTTACAGATTGGAAATAGTTTAAGTATATGTTGTATTTTTTTATCATACATAAATTGTGTTGAATTTCATCGTGTTAAAGATTATAATATATTCCCACATCAATATCCAGAATCAAATACTGAGTGATCGAAAATAATGAAGATATGCATTAAATTTTTCCTACACATTTTTTGAAAAATATTATCTATGTAGACATTCAATGTTTCAAAGATTGCTTTCATTTTTAGTCTTTTTACCTTTTTCAGCATTGATGCAATTTGGTAGTATTTTGTAGATTTTTTTCTAGATTTGTAATATTGTTCTGGATCTTAACGTTCATTTATGGAATTTGATGCTACGACCTTCAACGTTTTATAGTTTCTCATATTTCAAACGATTTTTTAGAATACAGTTCTTTCGTGGAGTCCTAATGTTTAACAGAATTCCAGTTACTTCTGTATTTTTTATGTGTTTTCAATATTGATAAAATTTGAATGTTTGTGTAATATATTCACGGATTCTACATAAACATGAAGAATGATATGCTTCAGAATTAAAACCACTGTATATTTCTAGTGAAAAACTGGATTATCGATCAATAATTTTATCTTAATAGTGTTCGTACATATTCCTAGATTTGTTGTTTTCTCCATATATTATAGCACTCCTAAAATTTTGTACAATTTTCCAATTCTTCTGTGGAATTCTATACATATTTTTACGATTCATAGTTCTAGTATCTAAAAGTTAAGAGATTATTAGCATTTCCTATGTTTCTAGTAAATTTTCCAGAAACACTATGCACCTTCACACATTTTAAGTATCAACTTCATATGTGTAAAATACTTTCAGTAAACATATTATTTTCTTACTATTCATGGGTTCAACTGAATTTTTAAAGATTATGATAATGCATTATGCATTCCTATATAGACTTGCAGAATTGGATGCTCTAGGAATGAAAGTTTTGTAGATTTTCATAATTCCTTTAATTTTTTGGAAAAATAATATCTACATAAAATTGAAGAATTTAGGAGATTCCTATTTTTTTTTTCTTCGTGTCTTCCAGTATATATGAAATTTCGTAGTATTATACGAAAAAATGTTACGAACTCTGAAGAAATACTAAAAAAAATAAAATTAATTATGAATGAACTGTTTCTGAAAAATCTGAACAAATAACTACGATTTGGAAAACTTTTAATTCTACAACATCAAATTCTAAAAGACGTATTTGCAGAAGTGGAATAAAACTATTGAAGTACTGAAAAATCATACGAAATCGTATAAAAAGTACAAAAACACTAAAATTTGTAGAGCAGATTTTTAAGACAATTCAAATGATTGTATATGTGATTTCTCAGAAATCTATAAAATTACTATAAATCGATGAAAATTTGAATTCTCTAGAGGTAAATTCTATATATCTACTCTCCAAAAATTCAATTAATCTTCGAAAAAGATAATTAATTTTTCCAAGTTTTACATATATAGAAAAAATGCGAAAAGTTCTATAAATCTATATAGAAATCTTTAAATATTCTAGGAATCGGTGAAAGCCCTCAAAAAAGTAAGTTTCATGAATATTCAAGTAAATGTGAGGAAACTATGAATCTTTTAATAGTCAAAATAAGGTAAATGTGGTTTTCCTAGAAAGCTTTAAAATTTAACTGAAAATCTACCAAAATTTGACTTTTTTACATTGGATATCAAAAATATCTCCGAAATTCTATTAATACTGAAAAAATTTGTGAACATTAGAAACCTTTCCATAGTCAAAAACTATGTAGATATAATTTTTCCAAAAATTTATAAAACTCCGAATTCTATAGTATTAGTCAAATCATATGTTAAAATCCAAAAAGATACCAGAAAATTCCTCGGATTAGTCAAATTCTGAAGAAACAGTTACTGAAAATCTATACAAAAAAATTGTTCCTTAATAAATTAGGTTTAATTATTAAAATCGTTTTGTTATACGTCGGATCGTGAGGAACGGACGTGAGCAAGGCAGAGTGTCAGTTACAAGACGTCTTTCGGGAAAAAGACAACACTTTTATTCAAACACACACACTTATCCTATTATATACACACGCGAAAGACACACTAAAAATTACACATGCGAAATCCAACCGATGTCAGGGATAATTCCGAAGGGATGGTGAACGGGTGGGAGGGTGGCCACGTTTCAAGGTTCCAACGAGTTCTAGGGTCGAAAAGTCCCACGTCACGACGAGAAAACTCGCCGTTAAGGCCTATAAGTAAGCTAGTCGAGGATGGTAGTGTGCGGGAGGATCTCTCGGAGCCGGAGTCGGCTGCGACGAGAGAGGTGGGAAACACTGTTCTTGCGAGCCGGGGTCGGCTGCACGAGCGAAGGAGAGGAAGCGGGAAGAGGTTAACTCGGAGCCGGGGTCGGCTGCAACGAGCTAGGGGTGCTGGTGGTCTTTCAGAGCCGATGAAGGCTTGATGGAAGCTCACTGACTTCTCGTTTTTGGGCCCGGTGCTCCAGCTTATATTGACGACTCCTCCGACTTCCACTACTCGCACACGCTGCGCGCGCCGCGCGGAGTAGGGAAGAGAAAGTGGGTCAAGCTCTCGCGTCATCCTGAGCAACTAGGGTCGTATATGTTAGTTGTGCCTAAGCAGATTACAGGAACAGCAAAAAATTCAGTTGGTTCAATAACCAACTTGTAACAATCGCCGGGTCCTTTTCCTTTGATCCGTGCACGTAGAGTTAGGATTGCTGTAAGCCTGGCGGTAGTCACCGGGGTCGAAAAATATAGTGACCTGTAGAAGGCCGATGTTCAGGAGAAATTGGTTGCTTCGCCATCGTAGTCAAGGAGTTATCTAAATCTGCCACGTGTGGTGGTCGCCTTCTTCGTCGGGTAGTGGGTATGGCTGGTCTTGCTGACGAGCCCGTTTCTTGTTGATCATTTATTTGATCTCTGCCTTCCTGTCCAGGTAGGAAGGTGTTGATGGTTGGATTTTGACGCGGTCTCCAATAGTTGGTTGCTGGTATCTTTGTAGGTATGCTTGGGGTGTCGACTCCCCTCGACAGGGCTTTATATGGTCGGCATGGACCTTGGTAAGCTGGTTACCTCTTGAAACGTTATAGTCCCCTCCACCAAGGTGGGAATGGATTGTGTATCGACCCTCCCAAGTAGGTGCAAGACTGGCACAGTACTGCGTGGCGGCCTTTTAAAGCGTGTGATTTCGCAGGTATACCTGGTCGCCGTGTTGAAGCACTGCATAGACTTTATAGGTGGAAAGTTTTTTAATATAGTCGTCTTGATGCTGACGAACAAAGTGAATTCTCTTCGCGGCCGCCCCCTTCAGGGGTAGCATGGCTAATGCCCATTCTCCCGGTCGGAGAATATTTTGACCCATCAAAGCCTGGCTTGATGAACAACCGGTTGCGTGATTTCGCTGATTTCGCAAAACAAATAAAGCGTCTGGAATTGCTTCGCCCTAATGGTTATGCGGACGCGAGTCTAGGTGTATGCGGAGCAGTTTTTTCAAGTCCTGGTTCATTCTTTCTGTCAAATTAGCACGGGGTTGGTATGTGGGCGTAGTGCACAGCTTGGACTACGCCGCTGCATTTCTCTCCAGGAATACTGTTGTTGTATGGCTCGTAATGTTTCATCCATTCCTGGATGTCCAACTAAGAGTTTGTCATAGAAATAGAAAAATACTCGAAGCTGGGCATCTCCTGGAACGATCATTCTCCATGTAGCTGAAATTGGCTCTAATACCTCGAAGCCACGTTCACCCACTCGGTGAGTACTAACGAATCTCCTTTTGTCCTCTGAAAGTTATGCCGCGTTTCGTAAGCGAACCCAGTTAGCTACTTGTTGTGCGGTTCGTGTGTCCCGTTGTTGCGCTTCTACAATCTCCTGCAGGAGAGTTGGCCCTTCCATTTGACGGCGTGTGGGTGTGATACTTGTGAGGGCGAAAATAGTATTCGCTCTTGATCGTTGGCCGTGTGAGATGTCTCGTGGTGACAAGAGCTAACTAGTTGAAAATCTGCATCGCGAGTTTGCGTGGTGTCTGGTAAAGGAACTGCTCCTGCTGCCTGGTGAATAGTAGGGAGTTGGTGGGAATGGTGATTGTCGAGAACCGGAAGCAGGAGCCGATCTTTTTCTGGTGGTCCTGCTATTTGATCGACTGGCTGTCGGGAGAGTGCATTTGCTTGTTAATTTTTTTTACCCGGGCAGTGTTCCACCTTGAAGAATAATTCTTGGAGTAAGAGTGACCAGCGCTTCATCTTTTATCGGCTGTCTTTGAATTGGTGAAGCCAGGTCGAAGCTTGATTGTCAGTGCAGAGTATAAATGAGCCATCCTCGAGATACAGTCGATATTTCTTGTCCACCCAGATCACTGCTAAACACTTAAGTTCGTTGCTGTGATATATCATTTCTGGGCCTGAGAATTTCGCGCTAGCATAGCTAATAATGTTGCGGGATCCCCGCAGGGAGCCCTGTTACAGCACTGCGCCTATCCCAACCTTACTGGCGTCTGTCTGCCTGTCAGGCCTGTTTTGGGTCGACTTAACCTGAGCGGTTAATGGAACTGATTCTTCAGGTTACAGAACGCATCATCTGCTTCAGGAGTCCATGCCCATTTCGTCTTTCCCAAGAGATCGGTCTTGGGAGCCGAAATAGTCGCGTATTGTTGGATATATTCCCTGAGCCACCCACAAATTCCCAAGAAGGCCTGCAACTGCTTCTTGTTTCTTGGAATTCCCGCTTTCTCTACGGCCTGGAGATGTTCGGGTTGTGGTTCGTTACCATCTTCTGTGACCATATGCCCCAGATACCGGAGCTTGGTGGTGCCGAAATGACACTTATTTGGATGACACAAGAGACCATTAAGTCGAAGTCACTCCAAAACGAGCCGTAGGTGGTTTAAATGGTCGCTTCAACTATTCGAATAGATGATCACGTCGTCTAGGTACACTTCTACGAAAATCCCGATGAAACCTTGAAGGGCCGTGATCATAAGCCGTTGGAAGGTGGTCGGGGTGTTTTTCAAGCCGAAAAGCATTACCAAAAATTTGTAAGTTCTCTCTTCAGGAATACTAAACACAGTGTACTTCTTATTATCCGAGGCCATTGATACCAGCCAATAGCCACTTTGGAGATCAAGGCTAGAGAAAATAAGGGCCTGTCCAAGCATTGTAAGATTGTGATGTATAACAGGGATTGGTTGGATAACATCCACGGTAGCCTGGTTTGGACGTCGGTAGTCTACACAATAACGGGGGGATCCGTCTTTTGTCCAAGCAATGACGATTGGCGAGTCGTAAGGTGAATTACAGGGCTCGATAATGCCATTGCTCAGCATTTCCTGGACCTGCTCCTGTATGATTTTTTGCTTTTCCTGGCTGTATCTGCGTGATTATGATCTTATAGGGTTCGAGGTGTTGAGTTTGATTTCGTGCGTCATCAAGGGTGTACAGGCCTGGCATCGGAGTGGTCGAAACACATCTTGAAACTCCTTTAATAAATGAAAAAACTGTGGCCGATATTCTTCGGGAAACTCGATTTCCATCTGACTGAGGTCAAGTGTACCTGCTGCAAGTGGCGGGGTTGTCGAAGGTTCACGGTGCGCCGGTTAGTCGTGCCAAGGTACACGCAGTTATTAGCAGTGTCAAATATAGTATTTTCACTTGTTAACAACGGGTATCCCAGGACCAGAGGCTTACGTAGTTGGTCCGACACAAAGGCGTGTATCCTGGAGGGTTTTCCTGCTACCTCGATTTCGATAATAGCTGAGCCAAGCCACGCCGTATTACTATTATGAGTTGCGAGTCTGGCTGAACGTTCCGACTGTGTGTCCAGGTTAGCTACGATTTCGTTAAGTTTATCTGCACGTATAAAGTTGTGACACGTGCCAGTGTCTAATAATACTAGAATTTCTTGGCCACCGAGTCGAAGAGCAACTTTGGGGAGCAAGACTGTTGTCGTCTCGGCCAAGTTTACTGTTGTTGGTGGTTCGCGGCGGCGAACCACCAACCTCGGTTCCGCCGCCTGGCGCCATTTTTCCGGTCTCGATGGTACTGGAACAAAATTTCCACGTGCCTTCAATACTGGGTAGTCCCGATGGAGGTGGCGACCTGGACAATGCCAGCAGTCCGGAGGGCCAGGTTTGCGCCGGGGTGTGGTGGCCAACAGCAGCCTAGGTTTCACGTCCTCCTTGCGTGGCTGGCGTACAGGAGTTTGTTTCACCTCGTCTTGCTGTGCTGTCACGGCATTTGATAATAACTCGTTGAAAGTGCTTGGACGAGTTGGGCGAACTAAAGCTCGAAGTGAGGGTCTTACGAGCTCTAGAAGGGCAGCAATCTTGGCGTCCTCGGGTTCGGTTGGTCGTATCATCTCAAAAAGTTGATACTTCCGTCGTAAAAAGGGCCCAACTTGCTCTCGAACTTCCTGCTTCTGCGCGTAGAGCTGCGCCTAGAGTCTGGTCCGTAGACTCATGCTATCGAACCGCGTCTAAAACACTTCTCGAAATCGTGGCCAGGTTAGGTCCATACTTGATACACCTTGAACCATTTTTCTGATTCACCTTTCAAAGCCCCGCCGACTGCTGGGACGTGCTGATCCTCTGGGATCAGGAGAGCTCGGAAATATTGCGGACTTTTCTCTAAAAATTGACGCAGATTTTCGTGATCATACCCATGGTAAATCGGTGGACTCAAGGCCGGGCGCGCGAACGGGTGAAGCGTAGGTTGAGAGTCCCACCATGGCTGCGCAGGGTTTGAGACTTGCCCCGGATATCCGGTAGGTGGGTGTCCCAAAGATGGGTTGTAGACAGGTGTCATCGGAGGTGGCGTCAGGATAACCGGAGGTTGCGGAGTTGGTAGTAAACCATTAGAGGGTGTTCCCTGAATATGATTCGTGGGTGGTGTAGTAATTTGTTGAGCATGGGGTTGTGCCATCTGCTGTGCCGAAAGTTGGGCTATGAGTTCCACCGTCGGCGTTGCTGTTGCGAGCGCAGTGACGCTTGTTCTGGGTTGTGTAACAACCGCCTGAAGGGGCTGGAAAACTGACTGGGTGTACGTCAAATGCTGCGCTGGATGCCTGGAAGGATGCTGATCCAGTGCTTGATCTTAGATTGTTTCTGCAGGTTGCCCTGAGGGTAGTGAGGGGATCTGTGCCTGTTCTGCTTGATTTGCAGTGGGCTGTCCGGGAAGTGATCTTTTCGTTGATGCCATAGTGGAACTGCAAGATCTCGGTTTGTTGACGCGAGGTTGTTTCTCAGGTTGTCCTGTTCTTCGTGCCACAGCAAAGACTGTCAACAGTCTGTCAGCCCGTGAGGAGGTTTTTGCACTTCTAGCGCGACCACGCCGGGTTGAGAATGTCCTGGGAGGAGGTGAAATGGGCGCCACCGGGTGTTATTGTTCACTCCCGGAAGTGGATTGCAGTCGTGATTTGCTCGGTTGCGAGGGATTGGGCGTCGAGGTAAATTCCAAAGTTCGAGCAACTTCTCGAAGTGCTTGGCGTCGAGTCAGCCGACGATTAAGTGAACTTGTTGAGGTAAGATCGTCTGTGAACACCGTGGCAGGTTTTTCCCTAGAAGGCATTCCACAAGATGCACGGATGCGAAGCCAGACTAGTACGGGTGTGGTAGAGCTGGAGCTTAGTGTGGGCGTGCCAATGCCTTGGTTCGTGCGACCATCTGGTTCGCAAAAAAGGCCCCACGTTGGGCATCAATTGTTATACGTCGAATAGTGAGAAACGGACGTTAGCAAGTCGGGGTTTCAGTTACAAGACGTCTTTCGGGAAAAAGACAACACTTTTATTTAAACACACACACTTATCCTAATATATACACACGCGAAAGACACACTTAAAATTACACACACGAAATCGAACCGATGTCTGGGGTAATTCCGGAAGGAAAGAGAACAGGGGGGGGGGGTGGCCACGTTCCCTTGTCCCAACGAGTCCTGGGGTCGAAAAGGCCCGCGTCGCGACGAGGAAACTCGCCGTCAGGGCCGATAAGTAAGCTCGGCGAGGATGGTAGTGTGTGAGAGGATCTCTCGGAGCCGGGGTCAGCTGCGACGTGAGAGGTGAGAAACACTGTTCCTGGGAGCCGGGGTCGGCTGCACGAGGAGAGCGAGGACGGAAGCTAGGGAAGTTCCCTCGGAGCCGAGGTGAGCTGCACGAGTGAAGGAGAGGAAGCGGGAAGAGGTTAACTCGGAGCCGGGGTCGACCTCAACGAGCTGGGGGTGCTAGTGGTCTTCCAGAGCCGATGAAGACTCGATGGGAGCTCACTGACTTCTCGTTTATGGGCCCGGTGCTCCAGCTTATATCGAAGAGTCCTCCGGCTCCCACTACTCGCACACTCTGCGCGCGCCGCGCGGAGTAGGCAAGAGAAAGTGGGTCAAGCACTCGCGTCACCCTGGGCAACCATGGTCGTATATGTTAGTTGTGCCGGGGCGGATTACAGGAAAAGGAAAAAGTTCAGTTGGTTCAATAATCAACTTGTAACAGTTTGAATATATAATACTGTAGAATGAAATTCAAAAAACTCAAAAACTATTTCTTAAAAATATTAGTAATCTATAAAAATACGCAAAATTACAACACAATTCTTCAAATAACATACAATAGGAAAGTTCCAGAAGTATATGAAATACTGTAATAAATGTATATTTTTTTAAAAAAATCAAATTAAAAATTTTAATTATTTTATTTTTTTTTTTTATTTCTAGTGTATTAATTTCTATAAACCGAATAAAAATCCATAGCCATATTTGGAAATTCTTCAAGTTGTATACATACAATATGAAGAATGAAGAATCTGAAAAAATACCAATTTTATTGGCATCTTGTTTCTAAACCTCATTTCCTCAAGAATAACAAAAATCGAATTCCACTTCTTTATAAACCAATTTAAAGAACGTGCAATTTTGGACTCCAAAAGTTACCTTTAACATTGAAAAATCGTCCTCCTAAAAACCAGATCGCCATAGATTAATAAAAATTCTGAAATCCCGCAGAAAATATACTTGATTGAGGACCATGTTGTTCCCGATAAAGGCTTAATTTAAAGCCGAAAGCTTGAGACAATCGATGGATGTGATAATTTGAAATATACTTCTTGAAATGATGGCTCCTTGTTGATCGATTTTGGAGAAAATAATTAGAAATAATATTACTTCAAAAAACCACCGCCAAAAATCATTTCTTCCTACTTCTCTCGAAGAGGATGAAGATTACCAAATGGGAAAAGAACTTGTTCCGAAGATGAGGGCACAGGAAGTCGTGCAAGAGATGCATTCCTCATTGTTAGCCGCAGCAGCCTAATGTCGACTCGTCGGATCTCATTGGATCTCGTCTCTCGAATCATCGGGGCTCAAGAGAAAGAAGGAAGAATAAAAATTACCTCCCTCAGGGGGCCGGGGGGAGGAGGGAGGTCACCAGCAGCTTGCACCTTCGACCTCTTCCAAATGGCAGACGTCACGACATCGTGCAACTATTCTCGCATGCCGGCATTATGCCAACAATGGCCGAGATACCATTGCAGCGATCGAAGTAACCCAATCTCTCTTTTCCTGCATTTTATGCAACGCCGGGGAAAAATTAAACTCTGTTAGAAAATTGAGAACGCTTCAATAAAGGAAACCCTCGTGAAGAAGATGAGGTCTTACTGTCTGTTTGGGTCTAATTCGCTTTGCAGTTTTTATGAACAAGTTTGATTTTCATCGAGTGATAAGATGTTCTATTGCAACGAAATTCAACATGGAGGGAGTAACTTAAATGTCGAAAGGGCAGAAATATTCATATTTATTTGAATGCATGGATGGTGAGTGATTTTTTATTCATGCAATACATTATGTCGTTTTTCTAATAAAATGACGATATCGTGTTTTTGACATCCACATCAATATTTATCTTTTCAGTATTTTTGTAATTTTCAGGATTATCTTGTACGATTGTGTAAATTTCTCGTATTTAATGCTTTATGATTCAAAATTAGATAGAATCGTAGTATTTTTGAGAAAATTTGATTTGAATATGTTTGCAGTACTTCATATATTGCTACTTGTTTGTAGCGTTCATGTTTTTTACTCACTGTAAGAAATCTTTGAAGGATATTCTAGATTTTGTATGGATTACAAACATTTTCATAGATGTCCATGTAGGTATATAGAACTTCATGCTTTAGAATACAAACTATATGAGGTATTGAGTATTTCGAAAGATTTTTAAAAAAAAGTATCTTCAAAGATATCTGCATTCAAAGGTATCTGTCTTTCAAGCCAAAAAAGCTTGAAAGACAGACAAAAAAGGCTCAATAAAAAAATGACAATAATGCATAATATCGCTAAACAAACTTATTTTGCTACAAAAAATAAGTTTTTACAACTTTTGCATTTTTGAAAATCATTTACATGCCTTTACATATTAATTTGAATTACGAATAGACATATATGTTCCACATTAAAAAATACTTCGTGCCCAACTTGATAATTGCAGTATATAAGAATGTAACTTCTTTTTCGAGATGCTTCTTGAATTGTTATAGAAGACTAAAACCAGAATGGATGAAGATAGGATATAAAATTCTGTTGGCGTCGCTCAAAAACGCTCAAAAAACAGGCAAAAAAGACTCCAAATAAGGATTGAAGAGAAAATTACAAAAAAATGCAACATGTTGTTAAATTAACTTATTTTACGACAAAACAAAAGTGCAAACAAGTTCTGAATTTGTAAAAAGTATTTCTACTCCTTTACATATGTTCCACATAAAAAAATACTCTTTGTGTCCATTTCGAGGATTGCAGTAGATATATGTGGCGTGGACTGAAGAAAGGGTACTAACAACACCAAAAACCGAAAATGAGATATTCAGTGATTCTGAATGTAGAACATTTTCCCCGTCGAAAGAGCCTACTCTCGAATTTCTCAGATTTTAAAACTTGATTTAAAAACTTGCGAATGAAGGTTTTAAGTTTTTAGTGAGATCTTAAAAATTTTTTGATTCTTAGAAAATGTTATGATATTGCCCAGGTTAAGGGAATCCTCAATATTTTACATTTTTGAAGAAATTTATGTAAACGTTAAAAAATGTTAGAAATCTTTCGAATCTTATACAATTATTGAGAACCTTTCGAAATTCAGTGTATTCAGAAATGGCGAAGTTTCCAAAGTTTTTCAACGTTGATAGGGATTTTCGGAATAACCGATGATCTCCGTACAATAAAACACTAGTATTAATTTTTCCAAATTTAGAGAACGTGGCAGTTTCTGTAGTTCAACAAAATTTTTGAAATTTTCCAACATTTCCTGTGATTCTAGGAATTTCACAAATTTTTTAAAGCATTGATAACTTGCTTGATTCTATGCATTCTCAAAATGTTTTAAATAACTACATTTCTTCTAGAATTTTTGAAATCATTGACAGTCTCCGTTCAATAAAACATTTATTCATTCTGCAATATTCAAAGAATGAAACAGTTCCTGTTTTGTAAAAAAATCTTAAATATTTACTGAAATTCAACAAATCTTATATATTTATCTGGAATTATACAAGTTATACAAATTTTTTCTTATTATTGATCATCTTCCTAATTATTTAGTATTTATATATTGTAATTTTTCCGACATTTCGAAATTTTAGAATTTCTTTAGGATTCTCAAAATGAATGACGATCTTTGTGCAAGAAAACATCTCTTTATTTCAGATATTTCGAAAAATTTCACTGTTTCTGTAGTTCCACAAAATTTTCAAAATTTCTCAACATTTCCTGATATTCTTCAAATTTCACTCATTTTTTACCATTGATAATTTTTTGAATTTTTATTATTATTAAATTCCTCGAAATTTTCAAATTCTTTAAATTTTTAGCGGAATTATCTGAATTATCTTCAAATTTTGAAAAATATTAGTTTCTGTGAAAATCTTCCACAACCTCAAAAATTTGTCAGCATTTTCTGAAGAACTATAAATCTTCCCAGTTTTTCAAATTATTAACAACCTGGAAAAATTTGAATATTGTTACAATATTCAAAGTTTTCAACATTCCACGATTATTATTACAACGTCTAAAAGTATCGACGATATTTTACGGTAAAGATTTTTCGATTTTGTAAACTTTCAAAACTATAAAAAAGTTTTCTGTAGTAGAACAGAATCCTAAAAGTTTCAGTAATTCATATCGGAAAATTATTGAGCGACTCTATTGATTGACGGGCAATTGAAATATTCCATATTCAAAAATATGATTTATACATTTTCCAATTTTCCCTGATGCAGGCAAAACCGTAACCAAGCCCTGCCCAACGAAAACGTCCGTCTTCGCCCTAGGCGTGACGTGCGCTCTGCTGATCCTCGTATACGTCTCCACGTTCTCCTGCTACTGCGTGAAAAAGTGGCTCTCGCCCAGCAAAATGATGCCTCGACGGGCCCATTCAACCCCATTGAAACCAGCGAGCACCCTTGCCCTGCCCTTGGTGTCGCGACTTACCCCGGAGCAGCAGCAGCGACCCTAAGCGGCCCCGAGAGCACCAGCTCGTCTCCTCCCCCTCCTCATAGTCTGATTTTAAGTCACACTACAAACTCGGATTCTCTCGCACAAGGCTTCCCCTTCAACCTGAATCTCTCACACATTTTGACTCGTGTATTCATCTTCTCCACACCAACTCCACCGGAAGAGAAATAACCTTGCGAAGGCAAGAAAAAGCGAGACTCAATCCGCGTGAGCGAGAAATTCCGAGTTTCGAGTGTACGTCGCGGAAATTTAAAAAAAAGCTGACGGCAGCTACTTTCGATCGGGTTGCAACTAGCCAAAACAAGTATGAGCCTATCGTAACCCGTTGCGAGAATGGCAATGATGATATACCTACATACGATATTTAAAGGTTCACGCTTGACTAACGTCTCTTTAACCTTCGGATGTTTAAGTTCGAGAGCATGTTATCGTAAGGTCTAACCGCGGCTGCATCAGCGAAAAACGCGCAAACGCGAGTAGGACAATCGCAGGAATTTGTGCTTTTCGCGCTTCTTCCGCCAGAGGGCCGCGACCGTCTCACTCGCACTCGCACGAAGCGCGGATAGTTTTCTCTCGTGTCGAGAAACTCTGGGGTCGAAAATGTTTCATGGAAATGTAGTTCATCAGAAACGGCTTTTTCCCACCTTTTCTATTTGCGTAACACCCTCTCTTTCCAACGATCCCATCGAGTCAAATTTTGGCGTTGGCGGACCCATCAGGAAACACTTGATGTATATATTATTATCAGGGCCGGATTAACCCTCAACGGGGCCCTAGGCAACCATCAATTTGGGGGCCCTTTTTTACGTCCGTTCCCTTCTTTTTTTGATTAAAAAATACAAACTTATATCTTTCATAAAAATTTTATTGTCACAATGTAATAATATCAGTAAAATTACTATCTACATTTTAAACATGTCGTTTTCTACATTTGTTTTCGGCAAATTCATCAATTATATCATCAATATCGATTTTGTTTAATAAATCTGACTCAATGCAAAGTATACCTAACATCTCGAGTCGCTCTTGTCGCGTTGTAGCTCCTTTAGCAGCTTTGATTCTTTTTAATTGCGAGAAGGATCGTTCGGCAGAACAATTTGTGATCATTAATGTTAAAAAAATTCGAAGAGCTATTTCTGTGTTAGGAAATACTTCGGCTAATTGATCTTCCATTAGAATCTTATACAAATGACTATGATTTTTTTGTGCATCGGTGTATCTGGAGTTTACGTAACTTTGGAATTGTTTCATTTCAATGAAAAATTCTTCCAAATCTCTAGGATAAAAACGAACTAAGTTATTTCTAGCTTCGTGGAGGTCTCCATCACTTAGAGAAAAGTTGATGAGAAATGCAAATCTCTCTGAAACTTCCATATACACTTTCGCACGCCGTTTGATTTCACTGTGAAGATTGTCGATGATTTCGAGGAAACCTTTTGTTCTAAAATCATCGCGAGGCGAAAATTCTACTTCTGGAGCATTTCCGTCATTAGGTTGTTTTTTTCTACGACGAGTACGTTTTACGATTTCTGTATAACCTACACAAGGTAATAATCGTTTTGTTTTTTCCTCGAAATCATTGAACTTTTCACGGAATGAAGCTAAACTCTCTTCTAACGATCCGTACAAAGAAGCATACGTTTGCAAATCTGCTTTTTCACTTTGCAATGACTTACTCACTGAACGCATAGCAGTCAAAATAGAGTTCCATAAAATCAACATGAAACCAAATTCGAATTTTTGCATTTTATTCGCGATACACGTCGCCTCATAACGAGTATCAGTATTTTGTGATTCATCATCAGCAATGATTTCTAGAGCCTCTAATATGATATCAAATGAATCGTAAACTGTATTCGTCGCATTCGAATGTGCTTCCCAGCGTGTAGTTGACAATGTCTTCAAAGTTTTCTCATTGTTTATTTTATTTTTTAATACGCCCCAAAGATAGGTGGAAGCGGAAAAAAAATTATATAATGTCTGCATAATGGCGAAAGAATCTACTGCATAAAAACAGCACTTCACAGCATGCTCTCCAACCAAATTAAGGGAATGCGCGGAACAGGGAACATAGATCGCATTCTCATTCAAACTCAATATTCTTGCTTGCACACCTTTATACTTTCCGGACATGTTGAATGCGTTGTCATATGATTGTCCTCTACAATTTTGAATATCTAAACCACAGTCTTCAGTAAGAAAGTTTAAAGTTTGATTCGCTAGACTTTCACCAGTATGACCTTCCAACTGAAGAAAAGTTATAAACCTTTCGACTGGTTGAAAATCGTTCGGAGAAACATATCTTAATAATAGACAATTGATCAACATGCGATACATCAGGAGTCGAATCGACAGATAAGCTAAAATACCTAGCCGAAGTAACCTCTTTTAAAATGTATGATCTGACTTTTTTACCCATAATGTTAATGAACTCCTCGCAGATCGTCTTCGATAAGTAAGAAGTTACACCTGTCCCAGCATTGCCGTATCTAACAATATGACCTTGCAAAAAAGGATCGAATTTCGCAACGAGTTCAAGTAACCCTAGATAATTTCCGTTGCCCGGCACCCCGAATTGCTCGTTCGAACCTCTGAATGACAAACCTCGCTCTGCTAATGTGGTAATGACAGCAACTACCCGTTTTAAAACGTCGCGCCAGTATTTTTTTTCACTTAGTAGTTCATTCTCGAGTAGTTCTGGCAGATTATTTTCGTCCTTTCGTTTTTGCCGGTAAATCAGCAAACACTCCCGATGTTTTGGATTTTTTTCATGCTGTTGTAAATGACTTCCGATGTTTTTCCAGTCATCATATCCATCACGAGAAAGTTTTATCGATTGGTCGGGTGGTAGAAATAGCTTGCAATAAAAACAATAGACAGACCCTGTGAATAAAAACCAAAAATTATTATTATCAATTACACTGTGTGCCTAAAAATAATTTTGAAAATTATAAAAAAACGAAACCTGTCTAGAATGGTTGGTAATGACCCCCTGAATACTTTCTTTACAGGTTTTTTTAATGTTAAGTCTATTTATTCGACTGGCTTTCCGGTTTTCTGTAATTTTCCGTTTTCTTTTCTCTGAATGTTTTTTCAAGGTCAGAGAATATAAAAAAAGACTCATTGACCGCTATTTCAAATTTTTTCCCGTGCAGTTTTTGACCTATTTTATTCCAGAAACGTGATCAGGTTAATAAGAGGACACAACTAGTCTTTTGTTCGAAAAAAAGGACCAATATTACGTGATCAAAAGCATGCTTTTAAAAAAAATTAATTTAATGAGTAAATCGAAAACGAGGGCTAAATTTGAAAAAAAAATGTAATGGAAGTATTTAAAGAATCATCACCAGCCATTGTAGACAGGTTTCGTATTTTTTTTTTTTTTTTTTTTTTTGTAATTTTTGAGGTCACACAGTGTTACAAATTATGTGAATGATACACAAACTATGAATTAAGGGTGGGTGAGTTACTTTTTAGAAGAAACTTGGTTGAGTTAATGTAACTTGTTTAAGTTAATGTAACTTGGTTATATTACAAGTTACTCATAAATTTTCAAGTAAGAAATTAGAAGTTACTTTTTAAGCGAATTCGTTTAACCTCGAGTTTTATTTTTTAAGGATTTTTTTTTCTTGCTAGAAAAAAACCTGATTCTTTCTCAAAAAATAGAGTGAATTTCGTGAAAGAAATTGATTCAAATCATACATCACCTTTCATTGGTGAATAAATAAGCCAATCTCGGTTTGTTTTTTCTCCATTTGGTTTAGTCCCAAAAAATACGTTGGGCGAACAATATCTCGGTGTTGATTCGTTTTCATACCAACGCTTAGATGATTCGAATGGTCCAGTCGAATTTTGACATGTGGATGGCCCATGTTCAATCCAAAATCTTACATCTTCACTAGTAAATTTTTCCCATTTTCCTGGATCGTTGGAACGGTTGGAAATTTCTACACCTTGATTTTTATGTACACTTTCACCCACAAGAAATTGGTTTGAAGATTCAGGTGTTGAGTTGACTGGATCATCGTTCAATTCAGGACTAGTTGCAAGTCCTTGACTGCCTGATGAATTTGGTGTTTTTACGTTCCGATGAAAATAATTGTCGAGTTTTGGAACTTTTTCTAACACTGCACTTGTTCGTGATCGTTTTTCTTCGGCAACCTTTCTTTTTTGCGCACCACTTAAATATGAACGAGACATTTTTTTACAAAATAACAACTTAAGACACAAACGATGGTTTTAGTATTTACTAGTGTATTGCACTTAAACTATCACTCCCGAAAAATGATGGCCTGACTACGGTAAAGAAAAAAACGCGGACATTTACGAGATAATAACAAGGATATTTCATTCACTTATTCACTTTACACTATGTTATTGTTCACGGTGAGTATTCTCAGACGTGACTATCCCCGTACAGCGAATTCTTCGTCTTATATACAAATTCAAGTGTTCCAGAATATTACAGAAAATTCCAGTCATTTATTGTTCTCGAATATTCTCGACCTTTTCATTGATTTCTATTCTCGAACATTCACGAAAACGTATTTGTTAAATGATACCAAATGACAGGCTCAGAGGCAAAACGACACAAGAATTTCCAAGAAAGGATAAAAAATATGCTGACTCACATAAGTCGGTCTTTCTTTTGGGAATTCTTGTGTCGTTTTGCCTCTGAGCCTGTCAAATGATACATTAATTTATTTGTCATTTGTCATCCATCATTCACTCATTCATCATTCACGTTGAAATTTCCGCTTGAAGGCTTCTATTCAAGTCAATTGTGATTTCACTTTGTTTGTTTTATTATTTCGTATTTTTTCAATTATTTTCAGTTCTGATTATATTTTTCTTTCACTCGCTAGAATTGTATGTTTGTAAGAAAATTTTAGACGTCTTTTTCATTTTTCGGGGGCCCCCTAAAATCGGGGGCCCCAGGCAACTGCCTATTCTGCCTACTTGTTAATCCGGCCCTGATTATTATAAACGTAGACGTATCCATTCATTTCATCACATGTATTTGTACTCTATTTATATACATGCCTGTTTTATTAATTAAATCGAGTGAAACTCATGCGAATTCGATTGTCTCGTGTTTCAATCCCTGGTAACAATATCAGATAGTTAGTTCATATGTTTGGATTTTGAATACTTTTTTTGTTTGGAATACTCCAAATTTAAGATGAAGCCAAGTTATGGTTGAAGTGAGACAAAAATAAAATTACACTTATTTACAAAATTTTCGATCACTGCGACTACCTCGGGAAAGAATAGTTTTTTAGACTCATTTGGGGTCATTGAGCAACTGTCATTTATTCTCCCGAAGAAGATTTGTCGAAATATCAGCAAAAATAGAACATTACTCAATAGTTTGAGAAAATGAACTATTCCAAGGCAGTTCCCTAGATCTGAATAGTATGTAACCATCAAAAACAGAAGAAAAATTGTTCTTTCTTTGGAAGAATTCAAAAAATAGTACATTACTTGACAGTTTGAGAAAACGAAGCATTGCCAGGTTTCCTCAGACTAAGTTGAATCTATCAAATGTTTGGACCCAGAGAACTGATGGAAAATGTATCATTTTCTCAAACTTACGAATAATGTAACTTTTATGAATTCACCCAGAAAAGTGAATTGTCATTTTTTTTAATTTTTCGCTGCGAAAATGGTTCTGTTTTGGTCGTTTTCGAATGGTGAAGAAATGATTCTTTTTCTAGTGGATTATTCAAAACGAGCGGAAAGGAATTGCTTTCGAAACGAAAAAGAATTATTCCACTTACTGGAAGATTTCAGGAAAACATATTTTTCAGCGTTTTTAGTTATTTCTATAAATATCAAGGAAAATCGATTTTATTATCATTTGATATATAAAATTCGAAAGGTATACGTGTAAAATTTACGGGGGAAATGCTGCTTTTATTATTCGAAATAGTACTTCATGAGTTATGAGTATTGAACGTCGAAAAAAGTGCTTAGATTAACATAATTAGTTTTCAAAAAAGCTTAAATATGCACTTTTCTCGTCATTGAACGCCTGTAATTTGCAAACTTATATTTTTATCGACGAAAACGACATATCGTCCAAAAGTTCCTAAGTGTACCTTTCGAAAGACATAAATTTTATGATTATAAACCAACAGTTCTTGATATTTTTTGGAGTAACCGAGAAAAGAGCCGAATAACACGTTGTTTGCTAATATTTTTTAAACGCTTCTTTGTAAAATGAGTCATAGTTATTTTCGTATTCATCAAAATCAGTATAAAAACCACTTTTTTCATGAGGTATATTTTTCATGTAAAACTAGTGTTGTATGTAGAATACGAAGAAAAAATTGCAACTGGTATATACTCATGTAAAAGATAACAATTTGTGTTGATAATATTTGTAATAAATAGTGAACTTATATTTTTTTATATTCATTCGTATAAATCGGTAGGTTATAGATTGATGCATCGATCTACAAAGGAAAAATTTATCATCTAAATTTTTACTTCAAGTCTGTAAATTCTAAGTAAATCGGAAAAAAATCACTATCCCGAAAGATAAAGAACATAGCTGGAAAATAGCGAAATTTCAATCAAAACGAAGTCCATGAAGATAATGTGTATCAAAACGAAAAAAAAGTACAAAAGTAATGAAATCTTCTTTTATTGAATTACAAGTCCATTTTTCTAAGACCATTTCACACTATGTATTTATCATTACAGGTTTTCAATCATAACGAAATAAAGATTTTTACTTGAAATAATAAATACTATGCAAAGTAAAACGACTTTTGCACTTTTGAAATTTTATCAATCTTAACAATCGTATCATCAATTCGAACTTGGTAAAAATTGATGAAAAATAGCAAATATAAGTTCAATGTTACAGCTAAATCGTTAACATGTTTTGCGAGAATTTGATAAAGGTCTCTGGTCAATTGTTATCTGTTTAAATGGAATCCAACGAATCGTAGGTGAAATAGCTATTTTTGAACTAAAAAAACATGCGTCGATTTGAGTCAATACAAAATATTTGTAACGCAAGATCGAAATCGAAAAAACTTAAATTCACACGCAATTGAATGATTTTAAAATGCCCCATCGATGAAAACGAGTGATTTTGAACGGAATTTAAAATTGGAAACTCTTTGCATGCCATGGAAAAAGAACTATGTGACTAGAATGTAAGAAAAAAAATATAATTAACATACATTACTTTAAATAATATAGTTAATACAAGAGTAAATAATGTCAAAAATTTATTCTCCAAATACTACAGCGTTTTTGAACAAAAATTTAACAGACGTTGATTTTATTGCTTTTTGATTTTCATACTTGATGATTTTGAAGTCGATAAATTTTTAGCAAAAACCTTTCCGTAGCAGAATTTACATTGTATGAAAAGTTAATTTGCAATGTAATTATTTTTTCGTTTACAAAGATTTTAAAAAGTCTTTTGCTGACATTGATTGCTCTTGAAATTTTTATTTTCATTTCGAGTAACCTTGGCGTAAATTGATCTGCGATTTCGATTCTTTTCATTTTGGAATATCTTCAACATTAACTAAATTGGAAAGATAATAACGATAATTTCTGCGCGATTAGTATAAAAAGGTGAGCTTTTTTCGATATGAATCTTGTTTAGTTCTGGCACTATACAAATCAGTTACCTGCTGCCCAAGTCCTGGAGATTTCAGCGAACAACGCAACCCCGAAAAATGTCGAAAAAAAGTATGGAAACAATTGCTTTTACCTTAATTTAAGTTCTGATGTTGCATTCATTGAAAAAACTACTAATGATTTGTACATGTTTAAAAAGCATTTTCAGAATATTGTTAATTTACCATTGGTTACTCAGAGGAGAAATTTTTTGCTTATTTTCTTTCTAGAATTAAACAACTTTCCACAAATGTTGTACCTTTTTTAACGTAACTGTTCACAACTCGAAAATGTAGTTCGTTTTTGAAACTGCTAATAAATAAATGTATTTTCAAACCTTTTTATTTGAAAATATCAAACGATTGTGCAAGTTTTTAAAATAAAATAATTACTTGATGAACAATGTATTTTTATCGATATGAAAATACAGATCGATGTTTCTTTTGTTTGTTTAGAACGCTTATGTATTATTGTACATATTTGGCATATCATTCATTTTATTTTTTGAATACATTTATGTACAGTACATACGTTTTCATATACTTTTATAAACTTCCAGAACTGACGAATAACTTCGTTTCACCTAAACGTACATTCAATTCATTTGGTATATATTAAAAATATTATATGATATTGTTAATTTTTTATATTATTTATTATTGCTTTTTTCATTATATTTATCTACTACACTATAGTTTAGAAAGTATTTATTTTATAACATTCATCTTTGATTTATTATGAATTTATTATACATCTTATTTATTACTTTTAATATATTTTTTTGTGTAACATATTTATATAGTATACTATTGACTATTTTATATTATGCAGTATGTTTTTATACACTTCCAGAACTCGGGAACAAATTGTACATTATTTCAACTCACTGATTATTTACCACGTTAACTAGATTTTTAAATTTATATATATTTTTTATATTATTTATTTAATTACTTTATTGAACTTCTTTACTTTCACTGTAAATTGCATAGTATGCATTTCGTATTTTATACTTTTGATAAAACATAAATAATTTATGGTATTTCATTTACAATAGCTGCTGATGAAATGAAAGGGAAAATGGCTGAAGATGCATGCAAGAGAGCTCATGCGGCATTCCTTAAACAAAATCAGGAGAGAGCGGAGAAAGAAAAAAGGGAAAAAGAGGAAGCATCTCGAAAAGCTGCAGAACAATTGAAAAAGCTTGACGAGGAGAGGAGAAAAAAAAAGTAGAGAATCACGCGTTTGTTCGAAAACGTGGAAAAAAATTTTCTACAATGTAATATCATAATGTCCTTTGTTCTACGACGTTATGTATCTTTGTTCATTGAACAAAACTTTCCGTTATTTTTTATAAAAGAATGCTTTTTCTTTGCCTTCAATACACTATGAATTATGTATAAAAGTAGTCTCATTTATTTCATTGATCCATCCGAAAAAGTAGCAGAATAATAATATATTATCTTAACGGTTTACGTTGTAGCTAGAATTCGAAAAAAATTCTATCACAGCTCAATTCGGTGAAATGAAAAAAAAAAAAGGAACGATAAGATTAGCTATACTTATCAATTCATCGGCACTTTTCATAAAAGAAAAAAAATGATGAGTTGATACAACTAATAGATAAAAACGCAATTATGGAAGATATATTTTATTATATACTAAAGAAATACAACTTTCGAAAACTCTTACAATATTTTACAAAGCTTATGACAGCTGCTCAAAAAACTTCGGTAACACTTAAATTTTTTCGGTGTAATATAGAATCCTTAGGAAGTCATTTTTCATTATTATTCCTCCTTTTTATCGTTGTTGAAGCATTTCGAATTCACGACGAAAAATCGAAGTAGGAAAACTTGAAATTTTATTATGCTGAAAGAAGCGGAAAGTATGGTAAAAAATACTCTTCATTTAGAACTTGATTTTGGGTGATTAAACTTCTGAATCTTCTCTAGATTCTCTAAAACCTGAATCAATTGAAAAAGACAGGGGCGTCGCAACGAAATTTTACATTGAGGGGCAAACTTAAATGTCAAGAGAGTCAATATATATTTATTGTTACAAATCAGTTGAGAAGCTCGAGCTTTAACTTTTCGAAATATATGACTTTTCATTTTAAATCTCAATTCCTTGCTTCTAAAGTTCTCAGTATATCATATATATAATTTTTTTTATAATTAGTAATAAAAAGTTTTTTATAATTAGAGACTCTAGGATTGTCAGTTTTTGAGAATACTATTATTGTTATACATTCTTAAACAAATTTTATCTATATTAAATTTAAGTATTTCAAAGAAGCCTTTTATTTTTATACTTTTTTGTTTTTCCAGCATTCATGAAATTTCTTAATATTTTATTGAATTCTTCTAGATTTTCATATATGTATGGTAGATAACTTTGTGAATTTTAGGAGTTTGATATCTGGACCTGAAAGTTTTATAGATTTTTATATTTCAAGCGAATCTTTAGAGCACAGTTTTTTCTTAGATCTATTGTTCCAAAGAACTCTTGCTATTCCAGTTTTTCATTTGTCTTGTTTGACAATGTACGATAAAAATTGGACGATTATCTAATATTTTCATCTATTCCTGCATAAATATGTAGGATATAATGTACTATAGATTATGCATAGTTAAATAAATGAATTATTGCGAAATTTTTATTTTTACTCATTTAGTGTATCTATTGATAGATTCATTGGATTGTTCGTATTTTTTTACAATTTATAGAATGTTTCACGGTTTATTAGTTGTTTTTTTAGTCTTATTCATATTCCTCGAATTTGTTACTCTAGTATCTAAAATTCTAGAAAATTTTTATTATTCCAGTAAATTTTTCAGAAATCATCTTTACAGATTTCAATTATTTATCTTACAGATTGAAAATAGTTTAAGTATATGTAGTATTTTTTATTATACATAAATTGTGTTGAATTTCATCGTGTTGAAGATTATAATATACTCCCACATATTTGATTAATTAATGATTAGACTAGAACAAAAAATACTCGTAATTGTTATTTTTTTCATTTTTTCCAGTCCTGTAGGATTACGAGGGAACATATTAATGATACAAGGCATACGATGTGTAATTCAGCTCAATTGTTATCTATCTCAAAAAAAAAAAAAAAAAAATAACATTTGCGAGTCATTTTCGTTGTAGTTAAATTTTTTTTGATCATATTACAAAAATTTTGTTTGAAAAAAAAAAGGCGATTTCAAGGTGCCGCGTGTTTCGAGAAACCATAAATTAAAATTCCTCCAAATCGCGTTTCAATAGAAGCAGACGCTGAATCATTAGTCATTCGTGATGCTCCGGACCTTAAAATAGATATTAAAGATCTCTGGAAAGACAGATAAGAAATGGAAAAAAGGAAAAGAAAGGGATGTCCATCGTCCGCTTTCCCAATTTGCCATTTCCCTTCAGTGTTCTTTCTGACTTCGAGTCGTAAAGAACATTTCTAAAAAACCAATTTGTGCGCGTGCAATTAAAAACGAAATGTTGCGATGGAGCAAATAGTTCCTAGTGCCTCTTTTTCGGAAGAGGCACTAGGAACTATTCATTCTTAAACTCGTAAAAAACTATTCTTATATAAATAAATAAACTATTTTTTATAAATTCGGAAGCTCGCATTGAGTAATGGGTTGCTGAGGACGAATTCAAGGAGAAAATCTGTACGGACCCGGCCAACAAAGGGTTTTACATTTGCAATGTTTGCACAAAATCGCTAAAGGTCACCAAAAAAGCTCACGCTCGTCGGCATCTCCAAACCCATCGTAGTAAAGACGACGAAGATACGATCACTGTAGATGAAAATGTAAGTTTTCAAAAGCAATCGTGCTTTGGTGATTTCTATCAAACGAATTTATTATTTGTTATAAACAAGGTGTCAACAATGAGTTAATAATTAATTTAAGATTTTACACACATTTTACTAATTTTTACAGTTTTCACGTATTTTATATATTACTCGAATTTTCGTGTTGTGTGTTATTGATAAAATGTTGTAGTATTCTTCAGTATTTTTATAGATTTATAGTATTTATATTGATAGCTGTATAGATTATCTCTAAAATTAGATGTTGTGTAGGCTCAGTATTAAAACTTTCAACGATTTTTTCAGCATCACAATTGATTTTTTAGATAACTATGTAATTGATCCATAGATTCTTAGTACTTTTTTTCGTATTCTTTTCGTATATATACAAATAAAAAGAGTTTTCGGGTATTTCTATTGTTTTCCATATACATTTCTAGAATTATATGCTATGAGAAGTTTTTGAAAGTGCAAGAAATACTAGAAATCTTGAAAAACTCGAAAACTCGGTTAATAAAACGATTTTCTAACAATTTAAAAAACATCTTATTGCATATAATTCTAGAGATATATATGGAAAACAATAAAATTACCCAAATACTCTTTTTATTTGTATATATACGAAAAAAATACGAAAAAAAAAGTACTAAAAATCTATAATAAAGTTACTGTTATCTAAAAATCAATGTTGATGCTGCAAATCGTTGAAAGTTTTAATACTAAGCCTGTAACATCTAATTTTAGAGATCATCTATAGAGTAATCAATAGAAATACTTTAAATCGATAAAAAGTTTGTAGTATTCTTCAATTTTCTTATAGATTTATAGTTTTTCTATTGATTACTCTATAGATGATCTCTAAAATTAGATGTTATAGGCTCAGTATTAAAACTTTCAACAATTTTCAGCATCAAAATTGATTTTTTAGATAACAGTAACTTTAATATAGATTTTTAGTACTATTTTTCGTATTTTTTTCGTATACATGTATATAAATAAAAAGAGTTATCGGGTATTTCTATTGTTTTCCATATATATTTCTAGAATTATATGCTATAAGAAGTTTTTCAAATTGTGTAAATGTATTTTTCGAGTTTTTCAAGATTTCTAGTATTTCTAGCACCTTTTTAGTATTTATGAAATTTCAAAGGATTTTCTAGTATCTTTATACATTTCTAGTATTTTTGCAGATTACTATATAGATTTATAGAATTCTACTGTTTATGATTCTGCAACGCGTTATGATCTTCGAGGTTTAAACTTGTCTTTTTAAAAAACTTTATTGAAATTTCATGTAAATGATATTAAATAATTATTTTTAGATACAAGGTGTGATAAAATCCTCGAACCGACAATAAATTCAATATAATTTTTTAAAATTCGATTCGAAAAGTCCTGTACAACTTTATTCAAAATTCAATATTAAAAAGTTGTCCGAGTTTGAAATTTAAAAAAAGAATGCGCTCCCTTGACAAGTAGGGATAAGAAGCACGGACTAAAATATTTCCGAATTTTCTTCAAAGTGTGATAATGCCAGTGTCATGATTGGCTCTCCTACTCACTGTTCCTTGTCCCTGCCATAAATTCGCCTTAATTGTTGCAGATGCTTGTAAAACGATTCCAGAGTGGGTTGAGCAGGCATTTTTTCTGAGTCGGGAAGTCCTTTGTCACTTTTCAAAAAACTATGAAGATGAAAAAAGATAATCGAGTTTGAAATCTGAGAAATCTCATTACTTGAAAATTGTAGCTCATATTTATGTTTTAATTTTGAGTTTTGTGAAAAACGGTAAAGGACTTTTCGATTTGATATTCAAAAAATAATATTTGATTTATTTTGATGTGAGCTTTGTTTTTTAATTTTAATTTTTTCCAATTCGACATACATCTGTTGACAACAGTCAATTGGTGAAAATGTAGAGTCAACTGGTGACAACTCGGCGAAAAGAAGACGGACAATTATTGAACTTCTGTTTAAGAAAATACCAAACAGTTTGATTGTGAATAAAATTGATGTGGAAAACTATAAAAAAATTATTCAGCAAACGAGTGCAGACAGAAAAAATTATCTACCTGACAGGAGTTTGCGTGTTGGTAGAGATTTGAAGTATCTGACATACGTTGCTGACAAGAAAGTGGGTTCAGGAGTTTACAACGTTGTTAATCGTGGATGTGACATCGACTATGCGCATTGGGATGATCCAAACAAACTTGTTGATCGCTTGCGACTTATACTTGCATCCCAAGCCGCTGGAAACAACAGTCATACCAACGAAATTAACTCAATCATCGAAGAATTGAGAGAAGCTGGGATTATATATTAAAAATCTCAGAGTCTGTAATTTCATTCGAGAGCTGGACAATGGCAAGTGTGGACGTGTTTGGAAGACATCTAGCCAAAAACCGCGAAATACGTGGGCCACCGGGTATTGAATTCAAACTAACTCCCGAAGGTCATTACGATCTCCAGTATAAAAAATTACTCAATGTTGCAAAGGGTGATTACGAGACGGATGGTGCTTCGTATCAAAATATAATTGATTTTGAAGAAGTGTTGGCAACGGGAATGGAGCAGTTGAAGAAATAATTGGAAACCTTGACTAACATGTACCAAAAACATGTGACTGAAAACGCTGCAATAATTTCATCGATTCAGAATCGTTTGAAGCATATCGAGAAGGAAGTGTTTGTCGATGTTACACCACAAAAGGACGTTTACGAATAAAATCTCGTCTAAACTCGCGTACCATTCATTACCACCATGGACCTCAAGGAAGCACTAGTGGACGAAATTCATAAACCTGCACGGAGAAATTATCGACGTCGTCATGTTGATATGCGAGGATTGGATGAAACGTGGCAAACAGATCTCGTAGACATGACCACCTACAAGGATAAAGGCTACAAATTCCTGTTCACCGTCATCGACGTCTTCTCCAAGTACGCCTGGTCTGTACCAATAAAATCTAAAAATGGTCCTGACGTCACCGCTGCTATGAAGACTGTGCTCAAGGATCGTCAACCCAAGAATCTACACGTCGACCAAGGCAAAGAGTTCTACAACAAGGACTTTAAGGTTCTCATGAAACAACATGGAATCAACATGTACTCTACATTCAGCGGCATGAAGGCGTCAATCTGCGAACGTTTTAATCGCACACTCAAGGGCAGGATGTGGAAACGATTCTCTCTCCAAGGACGCTACAAATGGATCGACATCTTACCTGATTTGATGACGAGCTACAACTCTACCAAACATCGAACAATCAAGATGAAACCTAAAGATGTTACCGCAGCTGATGAAAGCCGTCTGCTTCGTGAAATTTATTCAAAAAAGTATAAAAAAGAGCAGAGAACATTTGACGTTGGTGACAAAGTTCGAATCAGCAAATACAAGCACGTCTTTGAAAAGGGATACACACCGACCTGGACAACGGAAATATTCACCATCGCTGCTGTAAAACCAACACATCCAACAACGTACAAGCTCAAGGATTATCAGGACCAGCCCGTCGAAGGAGGGTTCTACACCGAAGAACTCGCCAAAGTGAAGCATCCTGATGTATATCTCGTTGAAAAAGTGCTACGAAAACGTGGAAATAAAGTCTTTGTAAAATGGTTGGGATTTGACAGTGAACACAATAGTTGGATAAATGAGAAGGATATGTAGTCAATAAAGAACATGATATATAAAACAGTTGTTTTTATTTACCAAAACACGCATACATAAGAATAAATTTATAACGCTGAATTCATTTCCGCACCACCAGAGCCCCGCTCGCATAGGGTGGTAGAATTCGTGGAGCTTTTTTGGTGACGTGGTATCCCCAGTAGGCCTAATCCACGATCTATATGTAGCTTATCATCAACTATACCTTACTTGTCTAAAGCAATATTTACATTTTCTGCGTCAATGTTCATCAATTCCTTGATTTTATAATGACCCCAGGGAAGTGTATCCGTGGAATCTTCGAGTCGACACCGTTTGTTGTCTAATGGACTCAACGCCAGTTTGGTTTGTCGCACTGTTTGGATTTGATGTAGCTTGGTCCTGAAGAGGTATTGCTGTCGAATCTGTGTGACGTTTTCCCGCAAGCATTGTACATAGTCGTCAAAATCAATGGTTCGCTTAACGACTGCAGCCTTCACTCCTTTCGCCTTTTTCATACGGTCCTCGCCTTCGACTCGTACGCTATACATCTTTCTGCGAAGCCCCACAAATTCAGTCATGATTTGGCCGTTGCATTCGTCCTTCATCAAGCCGACGATTTTCTTGTTGGTGAGAGGCAGCTGGAATCTGTTATCCTTTGGGTAGTCGGATGTATCGAAGCAGTGGATGCTGTTCCGCATGATTTCGTAGATGTTTGAGTTTTTCACTTCATAAATGAGGCTGTCGGTGTCTGTGTAGAGCAGCTTGCAATCCACCGTCTTGTTCTTCATGAATCCGTAGTGGAAATCGTAAACGCAGGTTTTAGAAAGGTCCAAGACGGCGAATCCAACGTAGATTGGCTTGTTGAGGACAACTTGAACTTGAGAAAGTCGGACAGCTACCAAATTTTTCGCAAAGATGGAGCGAGCTTTGAAGTTGGGCCGGGCGATGAGAGCTTCCGCGCCGTGTCGTCCATCCCACTTCGTCACCAGCTTGACAATTGCTCGTTTTCCCACGTTCTCCATCGTCTTTCTGAATACGGCATTGTTCATGAGTTTAAATAAATTCTTTTCAAACTCGTTAGTGGCACGTTTCCTCATGTTGCTGTTGAGGTCGATGTAAAGCTTGAGCCACGATGATTGATTGAATTGTAGAATCCGATGAATTTTTGTGAGCACGAGTCCATGTTTCAAGGCCTGTTTCAAGTTGCGATAATCAATCACGTAGTGCTCTTTTCGCTCCAGGGTAGTCAGTAGCTTCCGTTCTTTAGATCCTGGAGGCGCCTTGAAAAAATTCGAGATCCACTTCCAAAATATATCCAACGTCGGCATCATCCTCCACAGCCCAGTTGACGTCATTATCGGCCTATTTGAAGCCATCGCATGGAAGGTGTTGCATCATGGCCCATCCGTAGAGATTGTTCACGTCATAGTATACCAGATACTTTGTTTCCTCATTCGGATCGTATTCGGCCATGTACGGGTTGTTGGCGTGGGAGTATCGGTTGCTACACTGGCTCACTCCTCCCCTGAGTCCATGCTCAATGAACATCATCTGATCGATGTCAGTTAACAGCTCCAATTCCACGCCCGTGTATTTTAGCATGGCATCCCATGCGAGTCCCGGCGTCGTAAAGTAATGTTCGGGGTCCAAGCCGTAAACGTCGATGCATTTATCGTGGAAGTTTTCAAACACGTCACTCAGTAGCAGTATATCAGTCTTCATATACAAATCCGAGTATTCCCCCAGCGTTTCGATGCCGAACGTATTCCAAACATTGCTGGCAAGACTGTCAACAAATAAAAAATAATACTAATCATAATGATGATAATTATAAAAATAAGAATAATGATAATAACAATAAGAATAATGATAATGATGATAACAATAAGAATAATGATAATAACAGTAAGAAGAATAATAAAAACAAAAATTATAATGATAAACTTACGAGTAGTCTTCTACGGCAATGTTGCTTCCGTTGAGGTGACTGTAGAATTGATCGTGGGATGGTAATTTTTCTTCGTCAAGTTTGCTCCAACCGTCCATGTATTCATACGGGAACACTCCTTTTCGCGTCAGCAGTTGAAATTCAGCCTCTTTCAAGTGATTGAATTCACGACGTGTTATCGGTGTTTCGTGGAGATAGGATGCTAGTTTCTCTAACGACGAGGGCATGAATCGAAACGTATCCAGAAACCTTAAAGACACCTCACTCCCTCTGATGTATTTCGTGAAGGAGATGTACTTTTCCATGTTTTCCGGTAGCACGTAAACGCGTCCCTCAATGCAAGTGGCAACTTCTTTTATGAGCAGGTGACTGTCGTAGCCGGTGAGGTTGTGGAACATAACCATGATTGTTCGCGGATCCTTGTAGTTCAGGTTACATGCGTTGTGAGCAGGGCCTCGATACCGTCCGGTAAAATGACAATGGTCACGAACTCTTTCCTTTCCAAGCGGTTTTTCACAAATGTGACACGTAGATGCCTGGATGAATGCAACTTTCTCCTCTTGAGTCAACGAATTCATGATTTTTGGATTATCATACAGCCTTTCAAGCTCCTTGACCAAATTGAGAAGTTCTTTGGAGAACCAATCGGCGGGTTTAATACCTCGGTAGCTTTTATAGTAGGACCGGCTCGCATCGAAACTACATTGAACAAAATATCCTACACTGTATGGTTCGTGCACTTGACAAACTTGTGTGTTTCCGTTATCGTTTGCTTCCACTTTTTTTAGCAGACACTCGAAATCGGCATACACTACGAACGGAACTCTTTCTTTGTTATTAAAGTTTTTGAATTGTAGAGTGTTTTTTCCCGGTGAAGGTAGGACAACGCCACACTTGTTGATTTTTTGACAATCCACGTCGTGAGCCTCCAATTTTTCGGTGGTTTGAAAGAAATGCAGACATCTATCGCAAATGTAGTGCTTGTTTTTGGATTTTGTTATTTGCGAGCGAACAAGCCTGGAAAGATTCTTGATCCACACGTAATGGAAGATGAGTGGTTCTCCGTCGTCCTCTTCCTCTTCGTTTTCATCATCCACGTAGTAGTTTTGAGCCAACAGATGATTTAGGTGCTGATCCTTTTTCTCGGCTGTCATGTATAAAGGTGCAGCGAGACAACTTTCTTTCTTCTTTTCCAAAATGTATACGTTGATTGACACTGGATTTTGCTTTTCAAATTTTGAGAAATCCTTTGGTGCGACGGGGAAAGCAATTCCTTCAAAGTTCAACGTATGTTCATGTTTTCTGTAATTGTAGGGTCGATCTAAGTGTGTTTCTACTGGATGAATCGCCGAGAGTACAGCCCACTCGAAACACTTGTCGTCAAAGTTTTTCACGTTAACACAAGCTTTTTTAGTCTTGATTGAGGGAGGAAGGTCAACCCAGGAGCTCCCGCGCATCGGGTTGAACTTGTTGATGTTGATGGATAATCTGACAATGTTGCGTAGACTCCAGCCGGATTCACGCTCCTGGAACTCTTCCACTTTGCGCAGTAGGGGCCTTTTCACGTTGTCCACGAACCATTTCCCGAGATCTGTGCTCCGTAGGATTGGAATGTTTTTTGTGTGAAACGCTTTCAGTTCGAGCACTTCTTCGTCGTTTTTCACTATGCTGTACTCGGATTCAAGCATCGTGTTTACCTTGACCGCATTTTTTTCAGTCAAAATAGTTTTTATTTTACACTCAAACAAATTTTCCGCCTCGTTTAAAAAGTCTTCGAGGTCTAAATGTCGCTCGTTGACTATCGAGCCGGTTTGGAGACGTCTCGCGAAAGCCGATTCGACGTCTTCCCACTCGATTCGATCGCAAACTTCACCACCGCCGCGCACTGTGCTGCTCCTATGCAGGAGTCTATTATTTGTATGCAATTGTTGTATAATGTTTGCACACTGCAGTTTCACGACATTGTTATCTTTTTTGAACTTTTGAAGTTCACGAACACTCGCGTTGGCTTCCTCGATTAGGGCCGCTGCCTCGAGAGGATTCACGGGTTGCATCGATAAAAGTTGTCGTTGACGCCGCACCACGTCTTTGACTTTGTTTATAGCCATGATGATGTTTAAAAAAAAAAAAAAAAAGCGACAAACCGTAGCGCGACAAAGTAGTGCGACAAATCGTAGCATGAGACTAAAATGAGTTCACACAACTTTCACTCGACAATGTTCACTCGGTTATGTTCGGGTACTACTACGACATATTACAACTTTGTATCATAAACTTTTTCGCTTTCGTGATTTCATATGAAATTATATCATCCGGGAAAACTTCACAGAAATCACCAATTATTTTATAATTTTCCGGAACAACTCGGTTTGCAATGGCTTTCGCGCAAAGGTTTCGGAAATTGCAATTCGGGAACATATCAGCGGCTCTATATTAATCAAAAACAGTGTCAAGATGATCCATACGAAAGTCCGCCTTCCCGGTATATAAAAATGATAAAAAGAGTTGAATAATATTATTATTGAATTCATTAATAATAATTTTGTTGTCTTCGGTTTCCTTCCATTTGTTGTTTAACAAAGTTTCAAAATATTTCGATTGCGATGCGAGAAAGGCTTTATGAACTTTGAATTCTCGATCGGGCGTGATAATCGAAAAATCAGCATGACTGCCCGTTAATAGCAAGTTTTCAAAACTTTGCGCAAAAACGTTGAGTCGCTCACCTTGTTGAGAGTCGCATTTATCCCAATATCTGACGTATACATTCACGTCTACAATAAATTTGCGATCTTCCCCTAATTTCCCTGCTGGAAGTACAAATCCTCCACTGCCGGCATGGAAAATATGCTTGAAGTCGGAGTCAACAAAAGTTGATCTAGCATATTCTTCGATTTTTGTTGCTAGTCGCCAATCAATTGAAGTATCAATACAAGAGCGACATTCAATAATTGGTTGATATGTGTCTTTGCTGATTTTACGCGCACTCACTTTCCATATGAAATTATAACTGCGCACCTCTTTGGAGCACTCGTCACCAATTTCTTTTAAAAAATCACATAGAAAAAAGTTCATTGTTATGTTGATGAAAAGTATTTTTCTGCTTTTTCACTATCGGTCTGAAAAATAAATTGAAGTTGACGCGAAGCGAAATTAAGATGGTACGGAAGCACAATTTAAGTTGACGCGGAGTGTTGCGCGAAGCGATATTAAGATGCTTAGAGTGATGCGTGAAATGCGACTGACTAATTATGGTAAAATTGAGTGGACTTATATAGAGGTAAGTGACGTCATCACCAATCCCCCACTCCTCAACATGAGTCATAGATGGATTTTGAGAATTGATCGATAAAGATAATTGAATCTGTAACTGATGGAATCAAATGACTATGACGTCAGAAACAAAATAGGATACTCAAATTATAACTGCACAGAAAGTGTAAGCAAAAGTATCAAATGATAACCACACAGCGAAAAACGCTATGATCAAATTACATCTTGGACCGGAAGTTGTTTTGTAAACAAAGGTCATAAATTTGTCACGATCAAAGGATACCGTTGTTGGAAATCATCAATGAAGTTGAATTCCATCTACGTCACAATTTTGTCATATAAACACTTGGATCTATATTTAGCTCAGATCAAATTACATTCACATCCTGAAACTTGATACTATAAACAAATGTGGCATATCTTATCTTGGTGTCATATTTTTAGTGTTTTTGTAATCTAAAGAACAACATGAAATTCGTTGATTCTCAAATTACATTCACATCCTGAAATTTAATATTATAAACGAATGAGGTAAATTTTATCTTGGAATCATATTTTTATTGTTTTCGTAATCTAAATCATAACATGAAATTTGTTGATTCTCAAATTACATTAACATCCAGAAATTTAATATTATAAACAAGTGAGGTAAATTTTATCTCGGTATCATATTTTAAACATTTTTGTAGTATAAATAATAGTCTTCAATTATCCTATACTTGAATTATATTTCTACAGTCATATATCTTGTGAACATTAGACAATCCATTTTTTTCAAGCAGAAATTTCAGTATGAATTTAAGTTAGATTCTTTAATAT
Source organism: Platygaster robiniae (assembly GCA_028476575.1). Classification (NCBI taxonomy): domain Eukaryota; kingdom Metazoa; phylum Arthropoda; class Insecta; order Hymenoptera; family Platygastridae; genus Platygaster; species Platygaster robiniae. The sequence goes on from CM052019.1 coordinate 37,968,371, forward strand.
AAAATAATTTCTTCATTCGTGATTCAATTCCTATACGCTTTCGTGTGAACTTAGGAAATGTTAAAAGTACTCCGCAGAGTAGAAATGTAGGGTCTTATTGTAACCCGCAAATTTTTATAGGCGCACTTGAGATTTCAAGGCGCTCATTGTTTTCGGCAGGCTCGAAAAGATAGGGTGCTCACGTGAGGTGATTAGGTTCCAATGGTGTTTATGAATTTGTACATGGCATTCAATTACATTTCCAAAAATCTATATCAAACCAAATGCGTGTTCTTTTTTCGATCATAGTCTAACGAAAACCTCCAAAGAGTTAAAATGTATCCATCATTCTTTTTTGAAAACGTGAAATTTAACCTTCCGGAACGTTTCCGCAATTTTTCAAGTAAGGAATACATTGCAATAGTAGAACACTTGATGCAGTCCCTACTACTAAATGGATTACATACCAGTCATTGGATACTCGGGGAGGAATATGTTGTAATCGCACAACAATTCATTTCAGTGAGTCATTAATTCTAGTGTGTGTGCGCGAGTGAAATAGGAAAATGAGGTAAATTAAGAATATTTTTTTGTATTATTACATTTTTCAAAGAAACAGGAACTCGATCGAATGAGGCGCTTGACCGCGGTAGTAAATATTCTCCGCAACATCAGTCAATATAATGTGGTGATGGAATCTATTAATCAGATGGAAAATGACATCGAGACTTTGAAGGACTTGCTTCAAAAAAACAACGAAGAATTTCAAAAACGTCATGAAGAGCTTAGTGAATTAAGAAAGAATTATCTATCGGAAACTGTAGCGGTTGAAAAAAATTGTCTGAGTGCGAGGATGAATGTGAGCGAATTAGAATAAGTAGAGTAATGATATTGAAAGAGCGAATGTTTGTAATGAGTGAAAGTGAACATGATTCGTTTTGTTTACATAATCTCGACAAATCTTGAGATTTAACTTATCGAATAAATGAAGAGAGCGAAAAGTATTATTCATTAAAAACTCGACTTATATGCATGAATGGATATATGCGTGAGGAGTATGGTGAAGAAGAGTAGATTTAAGGAATTATAAGTATATATATGTAATCATTATAAAAAAAAATATATTAATCATTTAAACAAATATAAAAAAAAACAAAAAAAAAAAAATCTAAAAATTGAATTTGATAACGGGGGGCGAAAACCCTCTGTTTGTACAACAGAGGATACGCCCCCTGTTTTACCAACTGCAGGTGATTATTACCGACACAAGTAATTTACCAACCGCCGCCATCTTAGGTCCCTGCCTTACCGACGCGGGAAGGGTAGGGGGAGTCAGGCGATGGGAGTAGGAGTGGGAGGGTCCGGTACCCCTTCAGCTCACCTTCTTACCGGTCTTCGTGATAACTAACGCGAAATGTAACGAGACGGAATGACGACGGGAGCAAAACCAGGAAGTCAAGTGTGAGCCAAGCTTTCTTTGCTTTTGCTGCTGCTGTTGCTGTTGCGCTGGTCTTATCGCTATCGCCCAGATTATATAATTTTAACGCAACTCGCGGCCCAGAGTCCGCCCGGCCCTCGCGGCTCAGGCCAATACGTAATCATCCCGATGGTAATGATGATGATAATGCCGCTTTTTCTCAGGCTTCTATTTTGCTCTCCGACAACTTTTCTGGTGTTAACAAGGCACCCGGGTATGCTTGAATTAAAAAAAATTGGTTGAATGGCTTCAAGGAGCTTGAGATTCCAGCGGAAAGGCTTGAAGAGGCTTGGGATTTGAGTTTGGATTCCGTGGAGGCTAGAGCTATAGGTCTTTTGGCTGAAGGAAGCTTGATATTTGAGGAAAGACTTGAGGAGGCTTAGAAATTGAGCTTGAATTTTGTAAAGTATCAAGCTAGATGCCATTTGGCTGAAGAAGGCTTGATATTTGAGGCAACACACTCGAAAAAGCTCGAGAGATAGAAATCTGAACCTTACAACCCTGATTAAAAAACTTGCGAATGAAAGTTTTAAGTTTTTATTGAGATCTTAAAAATTTTTTGATTCTTAGATAATGTTATGATATTACCCAGGTTTAGGGAATCCTCAATATCTTCCATTTAATAAGAAATTTATGTAAATGTTAAAAAATGTTAGAAATCTTTCGAATCTTATACAATTATTGACAACCTTTCGAAATTCAGTGTATTCAGAAATGGCGAAGTTTTTAAAGTTTTTCAACTTTGATAGGGATTTTCGGAATAACCGATGATCTCCGTACAATAAAACACTAGTTTCAATTTTTCCAAATTTGAAAAACGTGGCAATTTCTGTAATCACGTAGAATCTTCAAAACCTCCTAAACATTTTTCAATACTTCTAATATTTCACAACTTTTACGGGTTTTTTTCATTTCTAATAATTTTTTGATTTCAAAGTATTTTCTCGTTCCTCAAATTTACGATATTCATAAGTTTCTTTCGGACTTTTTTAAATTATTTATGGTCTATGTTTGATGTAACATTTATTAGTTTTTCAAAACTTCAAGAAAAAAACAGGATCTGTTATCGTGAAGAAACTTCGAAATTTCCTGAAATTTCACAAATTTTTTAACTTTCTCCGGAATTTTACCAGTTATACAAATTATCTCGAACCAATAATAATCTTTTGAATTTTTAGTTCATTGGAATTTCTAGAAATCTTCTAAATTCTCTAATTTTTGTCACACTTTTTTATTAGAAAAATATAACAGTTTCTGTAGTTCAACAAAATTTTTGAAATTTTCCAACGTTTCCTGAGATTCTAGGAATTTCACAAATTTTTTTAAACATTGATAATTTGCTTTATTCTATGCATTCTCAAAATGTTTTGAATAACTACATTTCTCCTAGAATTTTTGAAATCATTGAAAGTCTCCGTTCAATAAAACATTTATTCATTCTGCAATATTCAAAGAATGAAACAGTTCCTGTTTTGTAAAAAATCTTAAATATTCCTGAAATTCAACAAATCTTATATATTTATCTTGAATTATACAAGTTATACAAATTTTTTCTTATTATTGATCATCTTACTAATTATTTAGTATTTATATATTGTAATTTTTCAGACATTTCGAAATTTTAGAATTTCTTTAGAATTCACAAAATGGATGACGATCTTTGTGCAAGAAAACATCTCTTTATTTCAGATATTCCGAAAAATTTCACTGTTTCTGTAGTTCCACAAAATTTCCAAAATTTCCCAACATTTCCTGATATTCTTCAAATTTCACTCATTTTTTACGATTGATAATCTATTGAATTTTTATTATTATTAAATTCCTCGAAATTTTCAAATTTTTTAAATTTTTAGCGGAATTATCTGAATTCTCTTCAAATTTTGAAAAATATTACAGTTTCTGTAAAAATCTTCCACAACCTCAGAAATTTGTCAGCATTTTCTGAAGAACTATGAATCTTCCCAGTTTTTAAAATTATGAACAACCTGGAAAAATTTGAATAATGTTACAATATTCAAAGTTTTCAACATTCCACGATTATTATTACAACGTCTAAAAGTATCGACGATATTTTACGGTAAAGATTTTTCGATTTTGTAAACTTTCAAAACTATAAAAAAGTTTTCTGTAGTAGAACAGAATCTTAAAAGTTTCAGTAATACATATTGAAAAATTATTGAGCGACTCTATTGATTGACGCGCAATTGAAATATTCCATGGCTGACTGATTATAGACTGTTTCTACTGATCTACTTGTCTTTTTACTTCAATACTGACTTAATTCAGATTATTGATACGTAGCACTGATATACTTGTTATTTGTTCATTCTACCTATTGACTAGTTCCTGAAATACTGCACTGTACAACTTATTATTGATCAACTCTACTGATTTAGTTGGCAATCACATACTACAAATTATTGATACTCATGAATGGTAGATTTATCATTGATCTGTTCTACTGTTTGACTCGTTATTCAAGTTCTTGAACGGCTGAATAATTATTGACTGATTCCACTGATACGTGCAAATTGTGCATTTTCACGAAGTCTCCAAATTTTCTGCAATCTACAAATTTCATTTGAATTTTCTGAAACTCGACAGATTTGTCTGAATTCTTCGAATTGTCGACAGTCCTTAGTATGTTTAATATTGAATAATTTTTGAAATTTTTAGATGTTTCTTGAGTATACCATCTCAGTACCATTAAATACTTTTTCCTTTTTTTTTTTTTTTCAAATTTCCAGAGTATCACACAGTTTCTGTGGTTTTACTGAATTATGAAAATTTATCACAAACTAAAAAATTTTCCAATATTTTGTGGGTTTCTATAGGTTTTTCACAATAGTAAATGATCCTGAAAATTCGCAATGTTTTGTAATTTACCGAAAAATTCTCAGTTTTCTCGATTTTCTTTCAACTTACACAATTAACAACAACCTGATGGTTAAATACTTTCTGATTTTCGAAATTTCCAGAATATGACACAGTTCCTGTAATTTTACAGAATTTGGAACGTTTCGCTTAATTTACGAACATTCATTCGAAGCTTTCTCAAGCTATTGATTTTTCGTCCATGGCCTATAGTAGAAAATGGGGGAGTAAAAAAAACCCCAAAAATAAACACCTGGGCACAACCGTCAGTGATTCATTCAGGCATCAAAAATTTATCCATGCTTTCTGTTACATAAAGAACCCACAGTTAATACATCGTTTATACTAAACAATTTTCAATTTCTGGATCAAATAATAAAAACTTCCTTTGTTTATTTTTACAGATTGGCTCGCTCAGGACGATCCGCGGGCGTGCCGCTCGCTGTTGCCTCCTTCTTTTGGCATTACTAAATGCAGGTCAAGCTGTTTTTGGTGAGTCATCAACTCGTCAACATAAATTTTAGAAAATGCAATATACAGAGGAGTCAATAATTCCTCATTCTCCAGAATTATACACTCCACATTTCTACCTCAAAAATAATACATAATTTAGTAAAAAAAAAAATTTCCTGGTTTCAAAAACAGTTCTCATTCACAATTTTCCAGTTTTGAAAAATGTCCTGTCATGTATGATGTTTGCAAGATACTTGTTCAATGTCGTGCATGATTAGAAGTGAAATGAAGCTTAAGTAGAACGAACTGTTGACAGCTAAAGTGGCGTTTGAGAAGCTGACGGACTACGATTATCGAGGGACGACGTATTACAGCATGCGAAATTTGTCGCTGTACGAGTGCCAGAGCTGGTGCAGTGGAGAACCCGAGTGCCAAGCAGCAGCTTTTTCCTTCGTCGTCAACCCCTTGGCCCCGATGCAGGACACTGTCTGCCAGCTGCAGAACGAAACTTCTGCCACCAACCCTGCAGCCCAGCCCCAAAGGGCTGTCAACATGTACTACATGACCAAACTACAGATTCGATCAGGTGAAGACTTTCTTCTTCTATTTTGCTTTTTCGAAATTCGAAATTCCAGAAATATGGATATCTTGAATTTCAGTATATTAATTTTATCCCATTTTGGACCACATTTTGACAGTTGTAACTAGGGTTACTGACTTTGAAGTTTTGTTAGATTCAGATCTTCCATTTGGCTGACATGTTAATGTAAATAAACATGAGTATAAATTGTTGGAATTCAATGATATGATTCCGAAAGATTTTCAAAGTCCGAATCTATGTTATCGATCTATATCCAGACCAATTTTCAAATACGCATCTGTGCTGGTTTAAAATAATTTTGAACTATTCTTAATCAGTTTATAAATTGCAAGTACTTCAGTCATTTCTAGGATTTTTGTTGTTTTTGATATTTTTCGAATTTTTAGACAGTTTTTGCAATTTTTATGGGTTTCTAATATCCCTGTATACTACATAGTGAAATTCAAAGCTTTTGGGTGAAGGTTTAATAGATTTTTAGCTTTTTTTCGGTTTTTCAGACAAAACGTCTCATAGATATTCTAAATATTTCTAAAAATATCAGTGTTTTGCCTAATATATGCTCTGAATATATACGATTTGAGGAATCGTTCAATATTTTATAAGGTACATGTATGTACACAGATTTTATATATTACAAGTTCAAAAGTTTTACAGAATTTTAGTGGTTTAATAGATTTTTAGTACCTCCAGTATTTTTTTACGTTCTAAATATCGATACGATTTTGAGAATTATGTGGTATATTATTGAATTTGTACGTAGATCTATAGAATTCGATGCTCCAAAACTCAAAGTTTTAAATATTTGCAGTATTTTTAGAAATTTGTTTTTTTAAGATTTTTCATATTATTTACTATTTACAAGATTTTGTGAGATTACCTGGTTTTGTTCTATTTTTCTGCATTTTTATGGATCGCTTAATTCCGTGCCAAAATTCAAAGCTTTAGAATTGCAATTTTTATAGATTTTGAGCGTTTTGTTGAATGATTTGAAAAGAAAACCATCTTCATAGATTTCGAGTATTTCAAAGATTTCTAGTATGTAATAATAGTCATTTTTATAGGCGTTCTGTATTTGTGTATAGAATTTAAAGAACTATATATTTCAATGTATATATGAATAAAAAGTTATATACCTGCGCATATAAAATTTCAATGTTTCATTAATTTCCAGTAATGCGATAGATCTCAAGTACTTTCAGTATTTTTCTTACGTGCTCAGTATCAATACGATTCGAATAATTATATCTTATATTTTCATGAATTCGCATATAGGTTTCTCGAATTTGATGCTTTAAGATACAAAGTTTTGTAATCTGTATCTTCAAAGTATTTTTATGAATGTTAAGTAAAACTATATTTACGTAGATTTTTAGGGTTTTTTGAATCTCTATATTTTGAGAAATTTGCATATTATTCACTGTTCACAAGATTTTGTAAGATTTCCTGGTAATTCTCCATTTTTTAGTTATTTTAATCGGTTTCTATTATTTTTCTGAGTTTATATATTATTTTCTAAAATTGAAATTCGTAGAATTGCAATTTTTCTAGATTTTAAGCAGTTTCTTGGAGGATTTAGAAAAAATTATCTTTATAGATTTTTGTCATTACAAAGATTCATAGTGATTTCAGTATTTCTTATAGATGCATTGTATTTATATATAGAATTTGAAGAACTATCTGGTATCTGCACGAATACAGGAATATACATCTTATATACTACAAATTTCGAAGTTTAATGAATTTCCAGTAATTTTAGACATTTTCAGTACTTTTATTATTTATTCGTACGTGCGCAATATCTATACGATATGGAGAATAATCCAATATTTTTAATTCATTCGTACCTTGATTTGTAACATTTGATCTTATGGAATTCAATGTTTCATATATTCCGAGAAGTTTTATAGATTTATCATGAAATTACTTTCCATAGATTCCGAGTATTCACAGGATCTCTAGTATTTTTAGAATTTTTCATATTATTCACTATTTACAAAATTTCGTAAGGTTTACTAGTATTTCTCTTCATTTCTGTTATTCTTATGAGTTTTTTATATTTCTGTGAAATGCTACATAATATTTAATATTCAAAGTTTTAGAATTACAGTTTTTCTAAATTTAAAGCATTTTTCTGGACAATTCGAAAGAATAGATTTCTAGTATTTCAAAAATTTCTAATAATTTCAGTAAATTTTTCGTATGCTCTTGGTAATTATACAGTTTGAAAAGTTATCTGATATTTTAACAAATTCGTACATTGATTTCTAGAATCGTATACTTAAAGATTTAAGCTCATATATATTCCGAGTAATTTTATAGATTTCAAATGGAATAGTTTTTACATGGATTTTTAGTATTCCATGGATCTCTAGTATTTTGATAATTTTTCATACTATATACTATTTACAAGATTTTCTAATATTTTATATTTTCCGATACTTTAGTTATTTCTTCAAAGCGCTATAAATATTGACAAAATATTATGTCTTGGAACTTGAAGTGTAAGAAATTTTCAGTATTTCAATGAGTTTCTTTGTAAACAATTACCTTATAGATTTCTAGTATTTCACATCACTCTTAATATTTTATGTATTTTATCGGTATTCATACGATTTGAAGGATTCACTAGAACTTTTACAGATTTACACATAGAAGTCTGGAGCACGCATTTTAATTTTCTTTTAATATTTTATTGAAGTTTTTCAGAAAACTATACATTTACATGTACATGTCCTTTGGTAATTTTTTTATTATTTTTTTGTATTGAATTTTCATGGATTTCTGAATAAAATTCTAGAATTTGAAATACTAGAAATCAGCGTTCTGGAAATTTGTGATAATATAATGAATTTCTTTAATATTTATAGTTTTTACACTTTATGGTTATATTTTTCTAGTTTTTTAGTATCACATATTAGATTGCTAGTATTGCAAGTACATTGCAAATTTTTAAGTATTATTATACTTTAGATAATTTTTTACAATTTTCATGAATGGATGTCTATAATATAATTTTTTGGAATCTAAAGCTCTAGCTATAAATATTCGAAAAATTCTTACAATAAGTATGAAACTGGAGTCACAAATTATTTGAAATCAATCTGCATTTACGAAGATTATTCCATTTTCATTAGGAAGTAGACATCTAGTTGGTTTTCCGATTGAAAAGACAGCTTCACTTTCAAAAAAAATTCTAGAACGTTCAATTCAAACAACATATAACCTTTATTGAAGCAATACCATACAATCAACAATTTGAACAACTCAATTCGCAAATTATCTTATTATCTCTCAAGATTTCCATCGATATTTATTCTCAGACTCGCAAACCCTTGAAAATGCTGAACACTTAATAACCCATGGTGATTAAAATTACGTATATCATACCGAAAAATCGATCAATTACAAATTGGACCGTACAAACTTCTCTAGGGCCCAGTTCTCCTTTTTGTTTGTGACATAAACACGTCCACCATGGTGCAAAGCAACCTTTAAAGACATTTTTGGGAAAACGAAGACATTGCAAAATTTACAATCATTGCAGAAAACGTGTGCGTCCGGCCTTGGGCTTTCGAGCGCGTGCCGAACAAAATGATTCGAGCGCTGGACAACGCATTGATCTACACGTCGACGAAAGAAGCGTGCCTGGCAGCCTGTCTCAACGAGCACCGATTCAGCTGCAGGTCCCTCGAGTACAACTACGCGACCTTACAGTGTCACCTCAGCGACTCTGACAGGCGATCCACTGGCCAGTTCATCCAGTTCGTCGACGCCCAGGGTGTCGACTACTTCGAAAATCTCTGCTTGAAAGGCAAGATTCTATTTTAAAATTCAAAACAGACGTTCATTCAAGAATCATCCTTGATTTTACGACTACTAGAATGTCATGAATTACAATTTTTCGTCAATCTGTCTTTCGAATTCCTACTTCCGTCCCTAATATTCATTATTTCTTTTTCCATTTATCAATTATATTCCAATTCTTTTCTTTATTCCTGACTTTTAAGTATTCTTAATTATTTCCTGCATTTTCGAATTTCAGGTAAAGACGCCTGCAAGGCCGGGAAGATATTCCAGACGCCGAAAATTGGGGTCGCGGACGACAAAGTCGCCTTGTACGCGGGCCTGCAGTATTACGTCGACAAGGAAATGCAGGTGCAAAACGAGCAGGCGTGCAAAATCGCCTGTGAAATGGAAAACGAGTTTCTGTGCCGGTCATTCTTGTATCGCGGGCCCCCCTTGCCCGCCACTGGAGGGGCCACAAATGCCCCCTACAACTGTCTCCTCTTCCACCTCGACCACTGGACCCTCCCAGACGGAGCCTCAACCTACCTCAACGCCGAGCGGCCCCTCATCGACAACGGCGACCCCATCGGAAGCTACTTCGAAAACTTTTGCGAGAGTTTGTGCTTTTTCGCTTTTTTTATTTTTTATCGTGCACAATTTATCGGACTCTGTTTTTGACAGCAAAAATAGGAGAAAAGAGCTGGAATATTATGTTTTTTAATTACACTACACTGAGAGAAGAGCGCAACACTGATTATCTTGGTCCGCAAAAATAGTTATTGCAGGCAGGAATTTTGACGAAAAACTGGCTTTCCGAAATAATCAGTGTAGTGCCTGCCACACGGATTATTTCCTTCCGCAACACTCAGTATTGCGTGCCGCAATACTCATTGTAGTGGTCCGCAATATTCAGTATGATTGGCCCTATTTTTCGAATTTCACGCTCCGCGACACTCAAAACAGTGTTTTGACGAGCCAAAATCATTAGGGCGTCCGGCAATAATTATGAATACGTGTGCATTGAAATTGGTGATTCATTTTGTTCGTTCCAATATTCGACAGGACTGTGATAAGATTTTCAAGGCTAACCTAATAAAAATTTTACTAATAATCAGTTCTTTTCAATTGACCTAACGAAAATCTTACAAAATTGTTCACCTTGAAAGAATCCTGTCTAAATTTTATACGAATATGAACTCACCTAGTTACGTAAGATTTATGTTCTCTTTCTTTCTAAAAATATGATAAATAATATTTTAATCTTGTAAATATTTTATTCTGATAATTTTTCGTAAGAATAAATCTTCAGACGGTTTTAATGTGGTCAGTCTTAAGAGAATTCTTAATTTTGATAAAAAACTTTGAATTTAGGTCTTATAAAGAGAATTCAATAGGGTTTTTACAGCTGGTTCATAAAAACGGGTTTGAATTTGTTTTATAAGTTTGATGCTACAGGTGAGCTGATTTTTTATTTATCTATAAAAAAAAATTTTTTTCTATTTTCTACTCTTCGTATAATAATCACGACGTTAAAAATGACCATAATTAACCCCTTTGAAACTGTTTTCATAAAAACTAAATTTAAAAAAAATGACAAGAGTTGAGAATTCATCTATGACTGAACTCCTCTAAACATTTTAAAAATTTATTTTAATGAGAAATCATTGTAACGTAATGTTTACATTATTAGAGTATTATTGATTATATATTTACGAAAAAATATAACATAAATCTTTAAAGAAATGTATAAAACGAAATTATATACCATTTTGCAGAAAACATTAATACTTGTCACAAGGGTTTGAACATTGTTTTGTGAAAGTGAATGATGGTTGTGGATATTATACCTCATCGTGAATTCTTGTATTGCAAGTTTGATATGTTGTACATTTGCTATAAGCAAAGTTTGCCAGAGTATCTGACAGTTTTGAATGAGTTCGAATCATTAGAAAATTTTAGTTGCATTTTCAAGAAAAAAAAACAATATAAAGTTTTTGTAAATATTCATAAGGTGAGTTCATATTCGGATAAAATTAAGACAGAGTTCTTTTAAGTTGAACATTTTCATAAGATTTTCGTTAGGTCGATTTGAAAAGAATTGATTTTTAGTAGAATTTCCATTAGGTTAGCCTTAAAAATCTTATCACAGTCTTGTCGAATATTTGAACGAACAAAATAGATCACTAATTTCAATGCACACGTATTCATAATTATTGCTGGACGCCTCAATGTTTTTCGCTCGTCGAAACACTGTTTTGAGTGTCGCGGAGCGTGAAATTTGAAAAATTGGGCCAATCATACTGAATACTGCGGACCACCACAATGAGTATTGCGGCACGCAATACTGAGTGTTGCGGAAGAAAATAATCCGTGTGGCCGGGACAACACTAATTATTTCGGAGAGCCAGTTTTTCGTCAAAATTCCTGCCCGCAATAACCATTATTGCGGACCAAGATAATCAGTGTTGCGCTCTTCTCTCAGTGTAGTCTCATATTTTCTCCCGTTACAAATTTTATAGAAAAAAAAGTATACTGAATGAAGTATAAATGTCAGTTTATCAAGTTTAAACTTTTCTATTATTGATGCACATACTATTCTTGAAACTGATCGGATTTCCTTTCATGTGCAGAGGGCGCAAACCCCTCCTGGGATATCAGCACCACGATCTTGCCCCCGGGTCCGGATGATCCTAAAAATAACTGCGACAAGACCGGAACTTGTTATGACGGTAATTAAAATTTATTTCTTATTACTTTCATATTAACGATGAAATGTATCGGCAAATGACTGCAAGTCTTTCGGAGGGTAATTATTTGCCTGATTTGGGGATTTTGCAGTGAGTGTGGACTGCAAGGACACGCGCATTGCCGTGCAAGTGCGCACGAACAAGCCCTTCAATGGACGAATTTACGCCCTTGGTCGCTCGGAGACATGTAACATTGACGTCCTCAACAGCGACTTGTTCAGACTGGATCTAACTATGAGTGGACAGGACTGCAACACCCAAAGTGTGGTACGTTTTTTTTTTTTTTTTTATTTTATTTTATCATAATACGCTCTTTTAATCTGCAGTGGTCAAATTTGACTGATTTTTTTATTGGGGAGAGAGTTATCAGTAAATAGACAAAAATTACTCGTTAAAATTGGTCTACCACTAGAAATAGTCGAATTTGACGTATTCAAGTACTTGAAACCTGATTATTTTAAATGGTCGATTCAACATGATAAAAGGCAAAGATTGGTGATTTCAAGGAGCCATTTTGACTAATTTATAGTCGAAAATTGACTCTGAAATAGCCGAATTTTTCCACATTGCATAGTGGAAAAGCATTCTCTGCTAAATATGTAATCAAAACATCTATTTTAATCTGTCGAACAGCATCAACTGGTACAAATTGTTTAGTACTACTCATTTAATAAGTCAAAATGAAGTTCCTTGAAATGATTCACTTACTTGATAATTGATCGAAATATGACGATTGATGATTAATAAAAGTTTGATCAATGTTTAGTCGCAAGTTAACTATTTCGTGGAATTTTTAGTATTTCGAAACATTTTTGGTATTCGTGAGAATTGACGTTATAGATTTCAAGAATTTTATACTCTAGGATTCGAGGCTGAATAGATATTTAGCATTTTGACAGATTTTTCGAAAACAGCATTTTTATAAATATTCAGTGATATGTAGATATTTCTGATATTTTTCCAATTTCTTCGACATTTATACATCGTAAAAAATTTTCTGGTATTCTTGCGTATTATATATTGTAAATTTCTATAATTTGATATTCTACAATTCAAGGTTTTAGAATTCTGAATTTTTTTGCAGATATTTGAAAAATATATACATACACATAGCTTTAAAGTGATTCAAAGACTGGTAGTATTTTTCGAATGTATTTTTCTTTTTGAATATTTATGAAATTTACAGGCGTTTTTAGTATTTTGACCTTTTTCCAGTAGTGTCATAGATAATTTTTTCTTGTGAATATTTATGAAATTTTTGAGGATTTTCTTGGACATATGTTGGTAGATTTTTTTATTTGAATATTCGTAAAATTTTCAAGGATCTTATAGTATTTTAATAGATTTTCAGTATCTTCGTATTAAATTTTTTCTTGTTGAACATTTGAAAAACTTTTAAGGATTTTTTAGTATTCCGATAGATGTTAAGTATTTTCAGATATTTTCAAAGATAATTTTTTCTAGTTGAATATATTTAATGACTTCCAAGAATTTCGTAGATTTTGATCGATTTTAGGTATCTTCACAGATAATTTCTTCTGTATGAATAGTTGTGAAATTCTCAAGGATTTTTCAGGATTTTGATAGAATTTCAGTAGTTTATTCGGTTTCGTGAATAATCTTTTCTAGTTGAATATTTATGAATCTTTGGAGGATTTTTTGATATTTTGATTGATTCTAGGTATTTTTATAGATAATTAATTTTTTGTTGTCGAAAATTTACAACGTTTTAAGGATTCTTCAGTATTTCCATAGAATTTCAGTATTTTCTGAGATGATTTCCTCTTATTGAATATCTATTAAGTTTTCAACAATTTTTAAGGATTTTTTAGTATTTCAATAGATTTTCAGTATTACCATTCTTATTCATTCATGCAGATTTCAGGAATTTGATTGTACAAAATTTAATGATGAATAGATTTTCTTTATTTGATTAGATGTTTCAAATAACAAAAACTCCTTATATTATATGAAGTAATTCAGCGATTTCTGGTACTTTCCAGTATTTCCCATTTTTTTTTTTTTTTAATTCAATACAATATTCAGGATTTTCTTGTACTCTTGCAGATTTGAGTATAATTTTCAAAATTCGAAGCTCTGGAAGCGACAATTATCAGATCTTGAATACTTTTCAATATTTAAAAGTATATTCTCATCGATTCATAGTAATTTCTGCACTGCTCGTGTTTAGAATTTTTCTCGTAATCTCGCATATTTATAAAGTTTTGTAGGATTTACTTGTATTTCCATGGGTTTCTTGTATTTCTCTGAATTAGTACATAAATTTAAAGCTTTGCAAGGTAAGGTCTAACATATTATACGCGTGATTGAATTTTATAAGATAAAAAGTAACTGCAGATATATAGAATTTTCAAGCACCAAATCCTATATTTGATCGAATTTCTCTAGAACTCATATACAATCACAAGAATTTTTCAGTATTTTTATAGATTCCTGCATATTAATTCCTAGAAATGTTTTACAGTTCAATTTAACTAATTTCTCAGCTTATAAATATTTTAAGTGATACGAATTCAACTACATAATCCAGTTTCAAATCCAACTTCTTCATCATTGCGATACTGGCACTTCGAAAATAACTAATTTCACTCGTAAAATTTCACTCATACGAAAAATTCCCTTTCGAAATCTTACTATAATGTGAACTAAGCGAATAGTCATTTACTGAAAATGGCTACAAATTTATGGTCAGAGGATGAAATAAGTAGAAAACAAATTTCAATCTGTAGATTGGTCATTATTTGAACATTCAAACAGTTAAAGCTGCAATGAAAATTCGCAATAATTAATCTTTGACTAATTTAATAATCAAAAACATACACTTTGTGTAATAATTTGAAAAACGATTATAAAATGTGGCATTTGAAAAATTTTTCATACTTTTCCTCTGAAAATCATGATACTAATGTCTCAGATAGGTATATGATGAGAATTCCAAAAAACATTGTATTGGTGTTATATTTCTAGTGAGTTATAATGAATCGAATCTATGCAAAGTGGCTTTTTGTAATTTATAATACACTGTGTTCGATGATACAAGACTTTAATAAACGATCGATGAAAACGTTAAGACTTCAATTAGAGTATATACATTTATATTTACTATATATATCTATATTAGTCGCAAGTTAACTATTTTGTAGAATTTTTAGTATTTCGAAACATTTTTGGTATTCGTGAGAATTATTGGTATAGATTTCAAGAATTTTATACTTTAGGATTTGAGGCTGAATAGATATTTAGTATTTCGACAGATTTTTCGAAAACAGCATTTTTATAAATATTCAGTGATATGTAGATATTTCTGATATTTTTCCAATTTCTTCGATATTTATACATCGTAAAAAATTTTCTGGTATTCTTGCGTATTATATATTGTAAATTTATATAATTTGATATTCTACAATTCAATGTTTCAGAATTCTAACTTTATTTGCAGATATTTAAAAAATATATACATATGTTCAGATAATTTTTTCTTGTAAATACTGTCGAAATTTTT
Source organism: Platygaster robiniae (assembly GCA_028476575.1). NCBI lineage: Eukaryota > Metazoa > Arthropoda > Insecta > Hymenoptera > Platygastridae > Platygaster > Platygaster robiniae. The sequence continues at coordinate 37,983,811 of CM052019.1, forward strand.
GAGGATTTTCTAGTACATATTTTGATAGATTTTTTTTATGCGAATATTCGTAAAATTTGCAAGGATCTTATAGAATATTAATAGATTTTGAGTATCGTCATATATATTTTTTTCTTGTTGAACATTCGTAAAATTTTAAGGATTTTTTAGTATTTCGATAGATGTTAAGTATTTTCAGATATTTTTAAATATAATTTTTTCTTGTCGAATATATTTAATGACTTCCAAGGATTTCCTAGAATTTTGATAGATTTTAGGTACCTTTACAGATAATTTCTTCTGTTTGAATAGTTGTGAAATTTCCAAGGATTTTTCAGTATTTTGATAGTTTTCAGTAGTTTATTCAGTTTCGTGAATAATTTTTTCTAGTTAAAAATTACTGAAATTTTGGAGGATTTCTCGTTTTTTTGATGAATGTTAATTATTTTTATAGATTTCTCGTATTAACATAGTTAACTTTTTGTGGTTGAAAATTTACAACGTTTTCAAGGATTCTTCAGTATTTCGATAGAATTTCAGTATTTTCTAATATAATTTCTTCTCTTTAATTATCTATTAAACTTTCAACAATTTCAATAAGTATCTTTTAGTATTTTAATGGATTTTCAGTATTATCATTCTTATTCATTCATGCAGATTTCAAGAATTTGATTGTATAAAATTAAATGTTGAATAGATTTTATGTATTTTATTAGATTTTCAAATTTTTCTAGTACTCATATACAATTACAAGAATTTGTCACTATTTTTATAGATTCCTGCATAATGATCTCTAAAATTTTTTACAGTTAGTTTCAACTGATTTCTGAGCTTATAAATATTACAAGTGATACAAATTCAACTATATAATTCAGTTTCAAATCCAACTTCTTCATCATTGCGATCATGGCACTTCGAAAAAAACTAATTTCACTCGTAGAATTTCACTCATACGAAAAATTCCCTTTCAAAATCGTACTATAATGTGAACTAAGCGAATAGTCATTTACTGAAAATGGCTACAAATTTATGGTCAGAGGATGAAATAAGTAGAAAACAAATTTCAATCTGTAGATTCGTCATTATTAGAACATTCAAACAGTTAAAGCTGTAATGAAAATTCGCAGTAATTAATCGTTGACCAATTTTATAATCAAAAACATAAACTTTGTGTAATAATTTGAAAAACGATTATAAAATGTGGCATTTGAAATATTGTGACGAGCGAGGTTTTACCCCTCGTCTGAATTATATTTTTTCCTCAAAATATTTCAAGTCAATAAAATTCGTTTTTATAAAAGTTCGTATAAGAAGTTATTTTCAAGCGATAAAGATAATGCGTGGGGATATCTAAATCACGACGATTTCGCTGACGCTGAAAAGGTGATACTCATTAATAACGATATAGAACCAATTTTACAAGTTATAATGAATTTCTATCTTTACTTCAGAATTCCTATTGCTTAAGAACTATTTTACTCGCTATCTACTTTCATGGATCACCTGATTTCTTCAACAACAACTATTTGTTTTCAAAAGGTAATAATTGTCCATTTTTTTTCTGCTATCTGTATTATTCTCCAAAAGTTTTCATCTACATTCTTCGCAAATGATTAGTAATAATCAGAGGAGTTTTGGAAAACTGACGTAAACGGACCAAAAAGGATCCGAATTTAGCGTATAAAAACCCGCGCATTTTGCAGAAAGTGGAAATAGTTCTCGAGCTTCCGACCCAACAGCTTCTCCTAGGAGATAGTCCAAAGGTTCCGAAAAGCGAAAGAGTACGTTCGAGGTCCAAAAGGACTCGACCTCAAGACTTCCCAATAACCTCATATTGCCGAGTACTAATTTGACGGAAAGCCCAAGCTGTGCTTGAGGTCCTTAATCTCTCAATACAAGGATAAGAGAATTTGAAAAGAAAGAGTTATAATCAATCCTTTATCATTCTATTTGATAAAATCTATTTTGTACTATTTCCATTATCATTCGAGTGTCGAGACTTTGCCTCTGGCAGGGTAAGTTCCGAGCCCAGCTTGACCAATGATGGCGAAAGACAAAAGGACTTCAAATATTAATTTTCATCCCGAATAAATTGAGTAGCAGCCCATAGTATGGTTGTTGAATTTGCCATCTAAGATATCATCGCGACTGCTCACTCTCTCTCTCTCTCTCTCTCTCTCTCTCTCTCTCTCTCTCTCTCTCTCTCTCTCTCTCTCTCTCTCTCTCTCTCTCTCTCTCTCTCTCTCTCTCTCTCTCTCTCTCTCTCTCTCTCTCTCTCTCTCTCTCTCTCTCTCTCTCTCTCTCTCTCTCTCTCTCTCTCTCTCTCTCTCTCTCTCTCTCTCTCTCTCTCTCTCTCTCTCTCTCTCTCGAGACTCTAGAATGAATGATCTCTTTAGTGCCTACTGTAGAAAACCTTATTTGGAGCGTGAGGAGCATAGCCAGGCAGAATAGGATCAAACCGAGTGCCAAGAAGTCTGTATTCAAGAGAAAAAGGCTCCTTAGTGTACACCACCGTCTATCAATGTTGAAAGGCCTACCCCTTGCCAAGGATACTTCTTTAGAAGAAATTGATTCATTGCTTGCCAAGAAGGTTTCTTTAGAATACGGAACTAGTTTAGTCACTCCAACAAAAAGATTGGAATTTGTATGTATATTTTGCAAGAAAGCCCAAAATCTTTCACTCAATGGCCCTTCGTTAGAAAAGGAGATTGAAGCGACAATCCATGGGGAACGAAACATAGAAATAGCAGATCAGGAATATTACGACTCATTAGAAAAGGGTTATTTTCATGAAGCAGATTTTAATGACTGTGTGCTAGAGCCTCGTGAAAATAAAGTATTTCGTAGTATTATTTTCCGACAAAAGTGTACTGAACTGGGATAAAAAAAATAAAAATATGACCATTGAAATGTAACTTTTGCATTGTGATTTTCATCCTTAATACAATTCCCGACGCCCCTAAAAGGTCGGATAAAGGGTCACTGTAGGCCGTTGTCTACAGAGGGTCTTTTACTGTTTCGACGAGATTAAGGAATATATTTCAAGGTGCATAGCCTAACAATAAAAAAAAAAAAAAATAAAATAAAATATAAAAATTTGATTTCAATTCCGGGTCTCACTCGTTACAGGAAAAAAAATGGCGTTGCGAACAGGGTTGCTAATGCCATAAGAGGGTTTTCAAATTGTTTTAAGGATTGAAAATTTGATCAGTCGTGACTCTGGCAAAACAAGAATAGAATATTGAAATCGCAATTAGGGAGAGTAGGTGGCTAGGCCGGTATCAGCCCCCCCACTCCTCCTCCCATCATGTGACCCCCCTCCCTTCCTAGGCCCCGCCCACTTCCCCAACCCTCGTGCCCATTAGGCCGCCCCCTGTCCCTACCTCTTTCGCGGTTTTTCGCGTACTTTCGCGGTTATAGCAAATTTTTGCGGTTTTTCGCGTATTTTCGCGTTATTCCGCAAGTATTTTGCGAGTTTTCGCGGTTTTTCGCAGTTTTTTCGCGAGTTTTCACGGATTACCCCCAACCTTTTTTCGCGATTTTCCCCACCTTTTTAGTTAAATTTCCCCCACCCCTTCTTCGCAATGACCCACACCCCTAGACTACGAACAAGATGGCAGATTGAGAACATCAAGATGGGGGCGTTCGGTAAACAGGGGCGTACATACTGGTGGTAATAACTGCGGTCGGTCCAACTGGGGCGTACCTACTGTTGGTAATAGCTGTGGTCGGTGATTCGGTAAAACAGGAGCGTGTCTACGGTCGGAAATGTCTGTAGTCAGTTATACCTACAGTCGGTAAAACAGAGGAATATTGAGTGTTGTAATGCCTGCAGTTGGTAATACCTCTTGTCGGTAATACCTCCCGTCTGTAACAATGTGTTGTCTTTGTTTTTTGTTTTTTTCTTTTTTTCTTGTTTATTATTCCAATTTTTTGTTAATTTTCAATTTTTTGTTTTTTTCTTTAATTATTTGTTTCAGTTTTTATATATTTCAATACATTGTTTCATTTTTTATTCCATCCACAGGGGTTACAATACATTTAGTCTGTACGAGAAAACTCGCAGGCGTTGAATTGTCCTCCGAGATGCCAAAACTTTACTGGTGTCTTTGACTTTGCAGAATCTTCGAGTTTGAGTATTTCATTTGGATCTTCACGTAGAGTTTTGCAGATCTTTTCTGGTAGAAAAACCTCGAATTCCGAATCCAGAGTTATGATAAATTTCGGACCGAATCTTGTGACGACTTTGCGAATTCCAGTGACGATGTGGTTTTTGTTAATTTCCAACTCGGCGATCTTTCGCGTTGGGAGAAAACTCTCCACACGAGCAACTTTGTTGCGCTTTGTGAAGTCCATGCTGCTTGTCTGAAAATTTTCTTCAGATTGACGCTTCGGCGATCGAGCACTCGTATTTATTGGGGTACACAGTTATGTGAGCGTTGACATCATCACAGCAAGCTTCGACACGTTTATTTCCAGAAACGCTTACATCATCACATTCCTGAGCGATGATCATGTTCAAACACGCTTTTTTGACCTCAAAACGATTGAATAAAACTGTGTAGAAGTGATTTCATACTTTGATGAATGCGTAAACTTAACAACAACGATGACGTCATAACGAGAAGTTTAAACACGTCTCGTAGACCTTGAAACGTTCAAACAAAACTCTGTAGAAGTAATTCATAATATAATAATGATCACCCCAGGCACATAGAGGTCTGAATAATGTAGTAACAACATCAGCGTAGCGCTTGAGTCGTGTAAACGCGAGCTCTTTCACAACAAAGGTACTTTGAATGGAAAATCCTTGAACGTCCACGATGTACTTCATGACGACTCTTGGCACACTGACGCACTCCATCGTATCATCATACATTTATAGACTCACCACCGACCAATGCTTCCTCATCAGATACAGACTGCATAGTTTTACCTTCTCTTTTATATTTACTACTGTTTACATATCATAATTATACTTAAAACGAATACTCATCGCTTATTGGCTGAATCTAAAATCTTTCTGCGCAAGACAGGATCCAGAATTCGGTCAACATTGGCGATCCGTCGTTGAAATCTGTTGCGATCACGAGCCGATTGTTCCCATTAACCTCGTCTCGCTTGTCTATACGCGAAATCCCACGCATACAGCACATGTACCGTAGACGGGTTACAATCGAACGTTACACGCTTCATAGTATTTTGACAAGGCCGCTGATTGGTTAATATCCGATGATACGATCATGTATAATGAGACAATAAGCCGCGGTTCGATCATCTAAGTTTTCCGTTGACTCGAATTCAAGACGAACATCAACTGGCCCCGTTATTATGAATTCGTTTCGTTTAGAGAAGTCAATCACTACGAGAGGAGCAACCTCCTTGAATTGTTCCTTAGTCAATAATGGAGCATTTTTCGTTCCATAATACGAAGAAAATTTGTATACATCATCGAAAATTTGTATACATCTCATCATACAACGTGGCGTATTGATTTTGATTAAAATTTATGTTAAGATTCATATAGGGATAACACTGGGAATTGAGAAATACTTTCATATCACGCAAATTGCAATTATCAAACCTACTCGCACTTCTAGTTCTCGAATTCTTTCGTACTGTTTGAAAGCCAACAATGATGTATCTCGGTTTCTCCACTGTCTTCACACTCCACACATGCGTGGTTGTTTGTAGTGGTAGAGGATACTCGTACAGCTCCCAGCTTCGAAAACTCATATCGATGGTAGGATCGCTAGCGATATAGTTTAGCATTCGAATCTTTTCGAGGTCCGACACCTTGACGTATGGCAGCATCCATTCGATTTTACTGAGAGTTATTTTGAACTCTTCTGCAACTGCAGGAGCTACAACCGCTGTCTGCGTGATGGCGTTGACGCAGTGTTTGCTCTGATGATGATGAGCTCATGTTTGACGTTGACTATAATTCGTTGATAGTCCTCAGCAAATCCGAAAAAAAAATTTAATGGTATACAAACATCGAAATATCCATCAGCGTTAACCAATGTTCTTGCAGTATCAGTAATCCATCCAGCATTTTCCATGAAGTTTTGTTGATAATGCGCTTGCGAGATATATGCTTTTATCGCGCTGGTGACTCCAACATTTTTCACCCTCTCAATTTCTACAGCGTTGAGCTCGTAACGAATTCCTCAAACAAGTGAACGATACCATTGTTCACGATGGATGTATACGTCACGTTGGTTCCATCGGCTTTTGTCAAACGTCCTTGAATATGTAGCGAACTCTTGCTCGATAACATGTACGAATCCTGGTTCTGTACGCCGATGCGAATTTCATCGTTGTTATTGTACGTTGACGAGGCGTATAGTTGGTGCGCGTGTACCTCGTACTGCGCTATCGCCTCGTCGAAGACGACTTTTTTCTCTATAGATAACATGATATCAGATAGTGATTCGAATCCTGAGACCTAAACTTTCCAGAAACTGCACGTTTTGTGGTGTGAGCACTTTGAAAGGTTTGTGCCGACTGATAATTCTTGGACGTGATGTGGAACTTTTATACTCTCCGTAGACGATTCCCATTATTCACTTTTCACATGAAGTCTGATAGTAATCTCTTCTTCACGAAAATTCACGAGGTTTCCGTCTTGATCTACAATACGTAGCTGTAGGTGATGTATTGCCTGCACGGTGATTGGATGGTAAATGACGTGAGTTGGCACTTCGATTATCTTATATCCTCGTGGTACCACGGGAAAGAACTCGTGGATGGTATGCACTCGCCGCTCGTTGATGTATGCACGCGTAGTAATGTTACATTCGACTCGCAAGGCGTTTATAGCGAGTATCTTCACCGGCGATGGTGACGTATATTTGAACATGGCTACAAGGATTACTGGATCAAAACCCAAAAGTTTTCCAATAGAATCCGTTGGTCGGAAATCAATCCGTCGATTACATTCGATTTCACTACGCAGCGTGCTACTATTAGCTTACAATTGTAGCTCGATACCTTTTGTTTCAAATATCGTTCGATACTATCCAACTCATAACTTCCAGTGGGTATAGTAATCACTTTATCGTCAACATAAAATTTATTGTTACCGACGTCAATGTTAGGGATCGAATTGAAAGTCAGCAACTCGACTAATCCCAACGAATACTTTTTACGAGGTGATAATTCGATCGGAGGAAAGTAATTAGTCTCCAGAATAGATGATGTTCCCGAGAGAATCAACGTAAGTGTGTCCACCATGACTGCTTGTTGCTAACTAATACACATTCAAACTTTATCGATGCTTCTATCGAGTAAAAACTTGAGACATAAGTGACCACAGATGATTTGATCATAGTTTTGATACTGATCACGATTGTATTGAATTTTGCTACCAACACCGAAATAATCCACGAGTTCTCGAGGTGATTGTAAATTACCAAAGCTGTCGAAATAACTGACTTTATTATCAGTTTTTCTGTAGGCAACCCAATGTTTCCATAACCATTTTTACTATCCAGATTAACGATAGCGGACTCATTTATTTTTACATTCTTAGGCAAATTTTTACGCATGTAAACACCTCGAAAATGTGGAATTTTTAACAATTTTGCATATTTCAACAAATCTATATTAGTAAGTGCTCGGTGTGGCAGCTCTGTACGTTTTTTAAATGCAGTCTCAATCCAGCTCCCCATGGTTTTAAATACAACCCCTTTCCCACAGAGATTGATTCCATTTTGAGGTTATGACGTTTCGATTCCTCCAATTGCCGCTTGGCAGCGCGAGCATCATTGATTGCTTTAGTAATGCTTGCAGCGCCACCTGCTAATGCCCCTGTAGCACTAAGACCTGCAAATATAGGTATCAAAAATACTGGTAAAATACCACCAACTTTGCTCGGTACAGGCAGGACTCGCGGTACTCGAACTCCCTTTCTACCACCTGCTTCCTTGACGGCAGCTCTTGCAGCTTTTAATGTTGATTGTACAGAACCTGTAGCCTTAGCTGCTATTTTAGCTGCATCAATGACTTTTCTCAAGGGAATCTTTTTTTTCTTTATCACTTTCTTGATTTTCTTCAACCTCATACCAAGTTTTTTCTTCAACCCCATACCAAGTTTTTTCTTCAATCCCATGATGCTGGCGACTCTAAGTGCAGCTGTTTTTACACCAACACCCGAATCCTGAGAAATTACACGCTCGAATGCTCTTTTTGCAAGCAATCGATCAGCCTCGTGTCGCGCAGTGAGATCCTCGCGATTTTTTGAATATGCTATATCGCGCTCTCTACACGCCGAATCGAGTGGATTGATTTCACGATCTCCGCGTGCTAACCTCTTTGCAAGCTTGGTACCTGGACCACAAAATTGATATCCAGGTATATGAAGTTCAACAAGGAGCTTGTTGATGATCGCGTTGACGAGACCGTGTCCTCTCACAGCCATTACACAACTGAGATCGCGACTATAAATACCCAGTATTTATATGTTTTCGAGTTAAACGTTGTCAAGTCATCATGGAGCTTACACCCCAGAATCTCAAGTTACCTGTTTTGAACTTTGATGATGTAGCAGAGAGGCGGAAGAAAATCAAACGTCATGGAAAACTCCTACCGAATACAGTGCGCGCTATAATCTGCGGTCCTTCAAATTGTGGAAAAACTAATGCGTTGCTCTCACTCATTACACATCCAAATGGGTTGAGATTTGAGAACGTTTACATCTATTCGAAATCTCTCGAGCAGCCTAAGTACAAGTACTTGGAAAAAATCATTGAACCAATAAAAGGAGTAGGATATTTCCCATATAATGACAATGAGCAAGTTGTTAGTGTGGATGAAGTCAAACCAAACTCTGTAATGATATTCGACGATGTGGCTTGTGAAAAACAAAACAATATACGTGCATACTTTTGTATGGGCCGTCATCGAGATGTGGATAGTTTTTATCTTTCTCAAACTTACGCACGCATTCCTAAACACTTGATTCGAGATAATGCCAATATGCTCGTACTGTTTCGTCAAGATGACATGAACTTGAAACATATATACAACGATCATGTAAATACTGAAATGAAGTTCGAACAATTTCGAGATTTGTGCGCAGCATGTTGGAGCGACAAGTATGGATTCATCGTCATTGACAAGGACAGTGATGAAGGACGATACAGGAAAGGATTCGATTGCTTTTATAAATTAAGGTGATTCGAAACATCTACATCAGTATAACCTGAACTCTACTCAAAGATGGAGCGTAAAGATGTACTACAACACGTTGCGCAAACAAGCGATGCCATTCGCCGCAAACATCGTCTGCTGAAACGTGGGAGAGCTGCTATGGAGACGTCAGTGCGAGAAGTGTTCAAGCCCATCATCGATCCACTCCAGTCATTAACCAAACAGGATATTGATATGAAAGAAATTAAAAAAGGAGAAATCAAAAGAGAAGATGTCAAAGGAGAGGAACCAACGTTGGAAGAAGATGAGCTAGAAAGTCAAGATTTTGAGAGCTTTAATCAAACCATCGGTGATCAATCATTTGCACCAAGTAATGTCAGTTCACCAACTCCTGTTAACACTCTGACTAAATACTGAAACGTGTTAAAAAACAAGACACAACGAAAAAATCTCGACACGCAGTATGGAGTACGATTGTTGGAAACTGGATTGCAAATTGGAAACTCGCCAATAAGTTTTGAAGAACGTGCTGTGTATGTGGGGGATGAGAGGTTCGATAAAACACCTGGACTTATCGAACTTCTTTTTAAAAAAATACCAAATAGTGCGATTGTAAATGGAGTTGACGTGGAAAACTATAAGAAAATTATTCGACAAACGAGTGCGGATAGAAAATATTATCGACCTAATGAGAGTCTACGCAGCAGTGGTAAAGACGTAAAGTATCTTACATACATTGCTGACAAGAAAGTGGGAACTGGAGTATACAACGTAGTTAACCGTGAACGTGACATCGACTAGATGCACTGAGATGATCCAAACGAGCTCGTTGATCGCCTGCGACTCATAATCGCATCACAAACGGCTGGCAACAACAGTCATGTCAATGAAATCAACTCAATCATTGAAGAAATAAGAGAAGCTGAGATTATATATTAAGACAATCATAACATACAGCCTCATTCCCAAGTTAGACAATGGCGAGTGTAGACGTTTTCGGGCGATATCTGAACAAAAACCGGGGGATGAGTGGTCCTCGTGGTGTTGGATTTGAATTGACTGCTGAGCAAGACTATGATATAAAAGGGAAAAAGTTACGCGACGTTAGCGAAGGAGAATCAACTACGGACGCGGTAAACCTCGAACAAGTTCAGAGAATCATCAAAGATAAGTTTTAATCACTGAGATATGTGATGGACGCTGTGACGGACAATTTGGCTAAATCGCTAGATTCTTTAGTCGACATGCTTCAAAAACACGTGCATGCAAATGCTGAAATTATTTTGAAAATTCAGCATCGATTGATACGTATCGAAAACGAAGCACTCATCACTATCGCTCCTGAGAAGGGTGACTAGGAATAAAAGCAAGGGCTGCAATTCATCACATCCATTACCAACCTGGACGACGGAGAGAGAGAGAGAGTGATGGATGTAAAAGAAGCTTTGGTGGAACAGCTCCATAAGTCAGCTAGGAGAAATTATCGACGATGTCATATTGATATGCGCGGACTGAATGAAACTTGGCAAGCCGATCTCGTCGATATGTCCACTTATGCTGACAAAGGCTACAAGTTCCTACTCACCGTCATCGATGTCTTTTCCAAGTATGCATGGGCTATACCTGTATAATCTAAAAATGGCCCTGACGTCACCGCTGCTATAAAGACAATACTCAACAATCGTCAACGAATCTTCACGTCGATCAAGGCAAAGAGTTTGACAACAAGGACTTCAAGACGCTAATGAAGCAACATGGAATCAACATGTACTCTACATTCAGCGGCATGAAAGCATCCATCTGCGAAAGCTTCAATCACACACTCAAGAGTCAGATGTGGAAAAAATTCTCCCTCCAATGTCATTACAAATGGATCGACATCTTACCTGATTTGCTATCGAGTTACAACGATACTAAACATCGCACTATCAAGATGAAACCTAAAGATGTTACTTCTGCCGATTAAAAACGTCTTCTCCAAGAAATTTATCGCATCAAACGTCAGCAGGAAAAGTCTAAATTCAAAGTCGGTGATAAAGTCCGGATCAGCAAATACAAACATGTTTTTGAGAAGGGATACACACCTAACTGGCCACGGAAATATTCACAATCACTGCCGTGAAACCAACGCATCCTACGACGTACAAACTCAAGGACTATCAAGAACAACCCATTGATGGAGGATTCTACACTCAAGAACTGACTAAAGTCAATCATTCGTATGTATACCTCGTTGAAAAAGTGTTCCGCAAGCGTGGAAATAAATTGTTTGTAAAATGGTTAGGGTTTGACGATTCTCACAATAGTTGGATAAATAAAACAGATATGTAATCAATAAACGTGTATTTTCAAAAATAATGTGTTTTTTAATGAAACCTGTTCATTCAAAATGAACTCATTTCCGCACCACCAGAGCCCTCTAGGAATCGCAAGGGGTGGTAGAATTCATAGCGCGGTTTTTTTAACGTGATATCCCCAGTAGGCATAATCCACGATTCATTCCAAACAGCTGTCATATTTTCTAGTTTTGCTTATGGTACGCTAATATTTACAATTCCGCGTCGACATCCATCTTTTCTCTTATTTTATAGTGACCGTGAGCCAAAGTGTCGGTTGTAGTTGACAATAGATGACGCTTGTCATCATATAGATTTAACGCGATTTTTGTTTGTTGAATTGTTTGAATTTCATGCAGATGGGATCGAAACAGATGTTGAACGCGAGACTCTGTACTCTCGCTGTACAAGCAGTGTATATAATCATCGAAATCTATTGTTTTCGCTACAACGGATCCTTTGACTCCTTTGGCTTTTTTTATTCTATCCTGACCTTCAACTCGAACACTGTACATCTTACTTCTCAATGCTACAAACTCAGTTATGATTTTTCCGTTGCATTCGTCCTTCATGAGACCTACAACTTTTTTGTTTTTTAACTCGATTCCGAAACGATTAGGCGCGGGATAATCTGACGTATCAAAGTGTTCACTGTTTTCTTTCATCATTTTATATGGGTTAAACTTTTGAATTTCATAAATCAAACTGTCTGTATCGGTATACAGAATTTTCGCGTCTGTTGCAGGTTTCATAAAGTCATAATGAAAAGAGTAAAGACATGTTTTGGATGAGTCGAGAACGCAAAAACCTATATAAATGGGTTTGTTCACTGTAACCTCGACGCGAGCTAATTTAATTGCAACTAAGTTCTCATCGAAAATTGTACAAGAGCTGAAATTCAGTTTCGAAATCAAGGCTTCTGCGCCATATCGACCCAACCATTGCATGACTAGTTTTATATCTACACGTTTTCTTACATTCTCCATGGTTTTTCCGTATACAGCATTATTCATCAATTTATAAAGATTTTTTTCAAATTCATTTTTTGCATTTTTACGCAGTTCACTGTTTAAATCCATGTAAGATTTTAACCATGGAGATTGCTTAAATTTCAATATTCTATGAATGCAACGCAAAACCAGTCCATGTCGCAGTGCTTGCCTAAAATTTCTATAATGAATGACGTAACGTGTTTCTGCTTCCAAAGAAGTTAAAAGTTTTGTACATTTTGAACCAGGCGGAGTCTTGTGTTCCGCGCAAAAAGGCAAGTCATTATGAGAATCATGAATTTCCGGTGGATACTCGAGATCCACTTCTAGGATGTAACCTTCTCCAGCGTCATCAGCAACATCCCAGGGAAAATCTTGCAGAACATTTTCAACCCACTCAAATCCGCCATAAGGCAAGCACTGCGTCATGGCCCATCCATAAAGGTTATTAACATCGTAGTACATTAGATACTTGTCTTCCTCTTGAGGATTATAATCAGTGGCGTAGTAGGGATTGTTGGCTTTGGCGTAACGATGGCTGCATTGTGAAATTTCTCCTCGGATCCCCCGCTCAATGAAGAGAAGCTTGTCAATGTCTGTAAACAGCTCCAATTCAATACTCGTATGCTTGAGCATAGCGTCCCAGCTGAATCCTGGAGTTGTATAGTAGTGCGCAGGATTCAGTCCATAGGACGCGAGGCAGCTTTCTCGAAAATTCTCAAAAACATCCGCCAGGAGGAGCACGTCTGTCTTCAGGTAGAGGTCCGGGTACTCGCCAAGCGACTGAATGTTGAACGACTGCCAGACTGTCTGCGCATGACTGAAAAAAAAAAAATTTCTTAAGTCTTCGAACTCAAAGATAACATGAAAAAATGGTAATGAGGGTAAAAATTGAAATAGTTTAATTACCAATAGTCATTGTCGGAAATGTTTTCATCCATCAGAGTGCTGCGGAACGCTTCTTGTGGAGGTAGATTGGACGTTTCCAATTTTTCCCAAGAGTCCAGGTACTCATAGGGAAACACTCCTTTCTTCATGAGGAGTTTTAAGCGTTCCTCGTCGAGGTGTAAGTGTTCTCGATAGATGATGATTTTTTTATCATTCTCCAAGTACGAGGCAAGTTTATCCAGGGATGAGCTCATGAATCTGAACGAATCAATGAATCGCAAAGATATCTTGCTGTCATCAAAATGTTTTGTGAATGAGACGTATCTTTCCATTGTCTGTGGAATTACGGTGATACGTCCCTCGATGCACTTGGCAATTTGTTTTATCCACTCAGGTTGTGAAATATGATCTGAAAAAAAAAAATACAACACACACACAATTTACGCCTTTAAATCCTTTTTGCATGAGATGTATTTTCTAACAATGATAAATAGGATAGTAATAATTTTTTTCTCAACATTTTATTGGAAAAATATAATGCCATAAAATCTTACCGGAATAGCGAGTGCATCCTGGTATAGGAGATTGCACTTTTGATGAGCAGCACCTCGAAACTTGCCCGATGATGGCAGTGGTCTCTCACTCTGATTTGACCTTTCAGAGAGGTCTTGCGGATGTGACAGTCGACAGCTTCTCGAAACATCTTTTGTTCTGTCGGAGTGAGGGGTTCCATAGGTTTAGAGTTCTTCATCTCCTCCTGGACTTGTTCCTTGAGTTTCACTAACTCTTCGGAGAACCACTGCGCTGGATCCTGACCTCTATAGCTCGCGTAGCGAGATTGTCCTTCATCGAAGCTACATTGGACATAGTAGCCAAAGCTACAAGCCTCGTGCACTTGCACGACTCGAGTGTTTTTTTCTTCGTTAGGAACGACTTTCTTTAATAAGCATTCAAAATCTGCGTACACTACGTAAGGAGCTCTAATATTATTTTTATGATTGTTAAATTTAAGAGTATTTTTGTTGAGAGCAGGCAAATTGACTCTACAGGTGTTTACTTCTTTACAATCAATTTCATGCGAGATGAGTTTTTCTTCAGAGCGGAAGTAATGTAAACATCGGTCACAAATCCAATGTTTATGATCGCGTTTGGAAAGCTGACTGCTTACAAGGCATGAAAGATCTTTGATCCAAACATAATCATAGCAGAGGGGTTCGATTTTATCATCATCATCATAATGATTTTGTATGAAAAGTAAATTTATATGTCTATCCTGTTTTTCTTTAGTGATATGGAGAGGAGCGACTGAAAAATCTTTGATTTTTAAAAGTATGTAGATATTTACGGAAATATTTTGAAGTTTTTCGAATAAAGGAACCTGCTGTGGCATAACAAGAAAATCAATTCCTTTATAGTTTAGCTCTCCGTCATACTTTTTGTAATAAGAAAGACGTCCTGGGTTTTTTTCATTTTTGTCTACAGGATGTAAGGCAGATAAAACGGACCATTTAAAACACTCATCATCATAGTTTTGAATATTTATACATGCCCGCTTTCGTTTTATTTGTCCCGGTAGTTCGATGAAGGAACTTGCTCGCAAAGGATTGTATTTGTTGATATGCACACCGAGACTCACGATCCGACGCAGCGTCCATCCGGATCCTTGGTGTTGAAACTCTTCGATCTTTTTCAACAATGAATCCCTGACGTTGGTGTCGAACCAGGCGTTGAGATCTGTTGTTTGCATGATGCTAACGCTGCGAGTTTCAAAGTTTTTCAACTCTATGACCTCTTCATCGTTCTTGAGAATGCTGAATTCTCCATCCAGGGAAGTGTAGACTTTCGGGGCATTTTTATTCTTCAGACTTTCTTCCACTTTGACAACGAAAATTTCTCGGGCTTCCAGCAAAGACTTGGTAATGTCCAGGTGGCGCAAGTTAATTATGACACCCGTGCGGATGTGTGTCTTGAAGGCGCTGTTGAGATCTTCCCATTTCACGCCATTTTCTAATCCAGCTCCAATCACGAGTGAACCGCGCAACTGGATTATGTAGCTGCGTAATCGTTGGATGGCACGCGCACATTGAATTTTCACAGCACTCGAGCTATTCGCGCTCAATTCGCGCAATTGCTCGATCTGTGCTCTAGCGTCATTGTTCAACACTGTAGGATCGACAGCATCACCCCGCGTTAAAAGTCGTTTTTTCGCGTTAATCACCTCGTACGCAGCCTTAAGTTTTGCTTCCGCCATTGTTCAAAAAAAAAAAATTAATGTCACTTTGAGCTCTGAAGTTTAAGACTTTATTGAATAGTTTCCCGTTGGTAGACTGACGCTTGTGGACTTAAGTTTCAGTTTATATATGCTGGTGGCGCTACAGTCGCAGTTAGTTCTACCGCACACTGTTGCCAAGTCTACCACGCACTGTTGTCAAGTCTATCGCACACTGTTGCCAAGTCTACCACGCACTGTTGCCAAGTCTATTAAGACACTGTTGCCAAGTCTACTCTTATACTGTCTCACAATTTTCTTTTTTCTTTTACACTTTGTAAACCAAAAACTTTTTTACTTTAACAATTTCATTTTGAATTCGTTTATTTGAGAAAACGGAGAAGAACTTTTCAATAATATTGAAATTCTCAGGGACGACTCGTGTGATGATTGACTCTTCGCAAAGTTTTCGAAAATCAAAGTTGAGGAATAAGTCGGCTGCACTATATGACTTCAAAATGATATCAAGACGTTCCCTACGCAAATCAACACTCCCGGTATACAAAAATGTTAAAAATAGTTCAATGACCTCGCTAGGGAACTCGTTGATTATGATTTTACACTCTTGCGCTTCTTTCCATGAATAAAGTCGCGAAATATTCTGACTGAGCAACGAGAATCGCACTGTGCACATTGAATCCGCGGGTGGGAGTGATGATTGAAAAGTCCGATCAGTTACCTGTGAAGAATAAATTTTTAAAACCGTTCACAAAAAACGCGGGTTGCTTACCATCACGAGAGACAAAGTCTCCCCACAAGTGGTAGTATATGTTGAGTTTTATTCGGAATGAACCGTCTTTCAATGCTGGCCCTTTTGAAAGGTAGTATTCTTTACTATCGGGATGAAAAATGTGCGCGAACTCGTCAACCCAAGGTCGATGTAATTTTTCGATTACTGCTGCCACACGCCACTCGAATAAACAGTCAATGTGAGCGCGACACTTAACAATCGGTCGAATCTTCTCGTCTATTTTACGCACAGTTAGTTTCCACGTGAAATGACAGTCACTCAAATCAGGAGAGCTGCACTCATCACCATTCTCCTTCAAATAACCCCGTAGAATTAACTCTATCGGAGCCATCGTCGGTCGAAGCGCGGAATTTAGTAATGGTTCGCGATCATGTTCAAAATAAGACTGACTGATGCTGGGGAAATCGAGGGTTATTATATAGATGAATGATGACGTCACCTTCGGACCACCCTGCTCGATATGAGTCAGAGATAAAATTTAGTTTTGACTTTGAAGTTCTGAGAATCGAGCAATCGCTTCTTTAAATAATGGAATCAAATTACTTCTACGTAGAGTTCAAAACAGGATACTCCGATTACAATTGCGCAGAAAGTGTAAGCAAAAGTATCAAATGACAACTGCGCAGCAAAAAAACATTATGATCATATTACATCTAGGAGCGGAAATCAGATTGTAAACAAAGATAACAAAGGTCATAAATTTTACGAGATCAAAGGATGCCGACTCGTAAACAAATGATAAGAATGCTGATAGTTGACGATGAGATTGAATTACATCTACGCAGCGGTCGACTTTCCTAAACAAAGGATTCGGGTTACATTTACGCAGCAATTTTTCATATAAACATCTAGATCTATTTTCAGCTATGATCAAATTACATTTAAACAGTGAAACCCAACTCTACAAACAAATGGAGTAAATCTTATCTTGGTGTCATATTTTGAGCAGTTTCATAACATAAATAAATGCAGAAAATTGGCTGATGTTTGAATTACATCTAGACAGAGAAACCCAACTCTATAAACAAACGGAGCAAAGTTTATCTTAGTGTCATATTTTTAGAAGTTCCATAACATAAATAATTGCAAAAAATTGTTCGATCTTCTAATTACATTCATGCAGTCACATACGATACCGTGGGAACTTCAACGAGGGTCAAATTTTGTTGGAGTATTATTACATCTTCATCGTGACAATAAAGTTCAAAGTGATGCAACAATTGAAGGTTTGTTTGAAAAAGTGTCGATAAAGCAGTTCCCTACCTAACCAACTAACCACGATTTTATAGTAGAAATATTTTTAACAACTGAGGGTAACTTATCGACTGTGGATAACTTATCAACTGTGGGTAACTTATCAACTGTCGGTAATTGTTGACGTATTGTAACTTTTTTGAAGGTATCAACTACTTTCATCATCAATCAATGATAATGATAATAAGTTATGGAAAACATTTTAAAATTTTTCCCTTGGAAAAACTGAAGTCAAAATCTCTCAGCGAATAAATATTATTTATACAATTTTCTACTGATAAGCTATCGTAAGAAGGTTTTGAATATGTATAAAGTGAGTTTGAAAGTTTTTGAAGAATGATTTCAAATCATCCGTTGTCTTCGGAACGCAAGAAAAGATAACGCGCCTGGGCGGAGAGATTAGACGGCGCGGTGTTAATGAATTCGCGCGCGGTATTCAAATTTCATCTCCAAATATCTTTATCGAAAAAAAATAGACTCGAGCAAAATGCATATTCTTTCTCGACTACAGTTTGATTAAAAACTTTATCGTTTCAACAATTCATCATGGAATATAATTTCTTTGACGAATGGATAATAAAAATTGGAAATCTAGAGGTGACCATGCCTCAGAATATGAGGGTGTTTTCGGAGAAAAGAAAAACTGAAATAGTAACAGAAATCAAAAAATACTACAAAAAATATCCTCTGAAATCGCAAATTAAAATTGATCGGTCTACATACGAGAGCAAAAATGGTTACCTCGTTCCTGTAAGTATAAATTTAAACTTTATTTGATAAAAACAATTTAACTGATAGAAATTTTTTTTATTGCAGCGTTTGTCCGGCCGTGTCGCACAAAGAGCACGACTTTCGGAAGAGCGCGAGGAGCTGGAGGAGAAATTAAGACTTTTGGGGTCGGACGACGAGGATGAAGTTGAAATTTTAAACTAAGAATAAATAAATAAGTTGTATCGCATATAAGTTCATATTGGGCCAAAATCGAAATAAAAATGTAATAAAACAAAAAAAACTAAAAACCAAAAAAAAAAATAGTATAAACATACCGATCGCAGGTATTGCGTTTGTTTAGCGATATTACCATATGCATTTATGTCATTTTTTTATTGAGCCTTTTTTGTCTGTCTTTCAACTTTTTTGGCTTGAAAGACAGATACCTTTGAATGCAGATATCTTTGAAGATACTTTTTTTGAAAAATCTTTCGAAATACTCAATACCTCATATAGTTTGTATTCTAGAGCATGAAGTTCTATATACCTACATGGACAACTATGAAAATGTTTGTAATCCATACAAAATCTAGAATATCCTTCAAAGATTTCTTACAGTGAGTAAAAAACATGAACGCTACAAACAAGTAGCAATATATGAAGTACTGCAAACATATTCAAATCAAATTTTCTCATAAATACTACGATTCTATCTAATTTTGAATCATAGAGCATCAAATACAAGAAATATACACAAGCGTACAAGATAATCCTGAAAATGACAAAAATACTGAAACGATGAATATTGATGTGGATGTTAAAAACACGATATCGTCATTTTATTAGAAAAACGACATAAGGTATTGCATGAATAAAAAATCACTCACTATCCATGCATTCAAATAAATATAAATATTTCTGCACTTTCGACATTCAAGTTACTCCCTTTATGTTGAATTTCGTTGCAATAGAACATGTTATCACCCGATGAAAATCAAACTTGTTCATCAAAACTGCAAAGCAAATTAGACCCAAACAGACAGTAAAACCTCATCTTCTTCACGAGGATTTCCTTTATTGAAGCGTTCTCATTTTTCCAACAGAGTTTAATTTTTTCACGGCGTTGCATAGAATGCAGGAAAAGGGAGATTGGGTTACTTCGATCGCTGCAAAGGTATCTCGGCCATTGTTGGCATAATGCCGGCATGCGAGAATAGTTGCACGATGTCGTGACGTCTGCCATTTGGAAGAGGTCGAAGGTGCAAGCTGTTAGTGACCTCCCTCCTCCCCCCGGCCCTCTGAGGGAGGTAATGTTTATTCTTCTTTCTTCCTTCTGAGCCCCGATAATTCGAGAGACGAGATCCAATGAGATCCGACGAGTCGACGTTAGGCTGCTGCGGCTAACAATGAGGAATGCATCTCTTGGACGACTTCCTGTGCCCTCATCTTCGGAACAAGTTCTTTTTCCATTTGGCAATCTTGTTTCTCTTCTAGAGAAGTAGGAAGAAATAATTTTTGGCGGTGGTTTTTCAAAGAAATATATTTCCTAATTTCCTTCTCAAGAATCGATCAACAAGGAGCCATCATTTCAAGAAGTATATTTCAAATAATTACATTCATCGATTGTTTCAAGCTTTCGGCTTTAAATTAAGCATTTTTCGTGAACAACATGGTCCTCCATTATTTCACATCAAGTATATTTTCTTCGGGATTTCAGAATTTTTATTGATCTATGGCGATCCGGTTTTTAGGAGGACGATTTTTCAATGTTGAAGGTAACTTTTGGAGTCCAAAGTTGCACGTTCTTTGAATTGGTATTTAAAGAAGTGGAATTTGATTTTTGTTATTCTTGAGTGAATGAGGTTTAGAAACAAAATGGCGATAAAATTGGTATTTTTCCAGATTCTTCATTCTTTAAATTGTATATATACAACTCGATGGATTTTCAAATATAGCTATGGATTTTTATTCGGTTTATATAAATGATTACACTAGGAATCAAAATTAAAAAAATTAAAATCTTTAATTTGATTTTTTGAAACTAATATACATTAATTACAGTATTTCATATACTTCTAGAACTTTCCAATTGTATGTTATTTGAAAAATTGTGTTGTAATTTTTTGTATTTTTACAGATTACTAATATTTTTGAGAAATAGTTTTTAGTTTCTTGAATTTCATGCTACAGTATTATATATTCAAATTGTTACAAGTTGATCATTGAGCCAACTGAACTTTTTCCTTTTCCTGTAATCCACCCAGACACAACTAACATATACGACCCTGGTTGCCCAGGGTGACGCGAGTGCTTGACCCACTTTTTCTTTCCTACTCCGCGCGGCGCGCGCAGCGGCTGTGAGTGGTGGGAGCCGGAGGACTCGTCGATATAAGCTGGAGCACCAGGCCCATAAACGAGAAGTCATTGAGCTTCAGGGTCCCCAAGTGGGATACGCGTACCCTCGCGTACCTTTCACACAAGCGCAACCTCGTGACGTTACCTGTACGTGAGCCGCGGCGGTGGCTCGAGCTCTACGTCGAGTGGGGGTAGAGTGGGGCATCGAGACGAGGCAAGTGACGGAAAGAAACAAGTTGCACGATGATCTCTCGTTTCCGCTTCATTTGATTTTCGGCCCATTTAGAAATTTCAGTGAATTACAGTATCAACCTTAACATTTATTGAGGAACGAGGATTTTTGAATTTCGATTTCAACTTGAAATCAGAAATATTGAATTTGCAAAAATATGATTCTTATTTTCGACCGAGTTTCTGAGTTGCTCGGGAAATCGTTAATTAAGCTAATGAATAAAGACTAGAAATAAATAATTATTTTCGGTTATCGAATTATTTTTATAATTAAGATTTTTAAAGTAATATATTAAATATCGAAAATTTATCAAGATAATTTTTTTTAATAGTAGTTATTCTATTACCTGACACTTTTCTTGTTTCATTTATTTCTGAACTTTAATTACATTTGAATTATGCATTCCGTACAAAGTTTCCAACTTTGAACTTTAAACAATAAATGCGCTTCCTCGACAAGTAGGAATCAAAACCACGGACCACACTCTACCAAAATTTTCTTCTTATTTTTCAGAGTCAAAAAGTTCTGTACCACTTTTCACAAAACTCAAAAACGAAAAAGATATTCGAGTTTGAAATCGAAAACTTCGAACTCGAACATTTCACTGTTGTTTTTCAATTTCGCGAAAAGTAGCAAAGGATTTTTCGACTCAGAAAAATATGTAAAAAATTCAGTGGAACTTCGGTTCGTGGTTTTTATTCCCACTTGTGAGAAAGCGCATTTAAAGTTCAAATTTCAAATTATAATAACTTTCTTTCTTTTTTTCTTGAAACTAATCATATAAAAGTACGCACAGAAATGATAGCACATGCTTTTCACCTACACGAAATTTACGAAATTTATAAAAACTTTCCACCTTTGCGAGAAATCTTACAAAAAGGATCGCGCAAGACGGAAAACTGTGAAATCATGATTTTACGCATTATTTTATGCATAACAAATTGCACATAGAAATAGCAACGGATGATGTAAAATCATGTGGTATATTATAGTGATTTAAAATAAGCGAGCAAATACGAAACTATACATATTGCACATGATGGTCATTTATAATAATTTTAATTTTATATAAGAAATTTCCAACCTTTTTGTTAGACGTCTCAAAAAAAATTACCAATTATGATGGAAAAATTCTATAAGTTGACAACTCCTACAGACATTATATAATGGTTTGAAATCATGTTAAGTTAACATGATGAACTGCTTGTAGTTAAATCATATTATAACCACACCTAGAAATGTTGTCTGCAAATATGGTCTTTATTATACAGAAATGCAATTCAAAAATATAAGTATTCGTGTACCATAGTAATCCTGCGGAGATACCGCGCGATATCACGGGCCGCGATACCTTGAAACCGTCTTTTTTTTCATTGGATTGTTCGTATTTTTTTACAATTCATAGAATGTTTCACGGTTTATTAGTTGTTTTTTTAGTCTTATTCATATTCCTCGAATTTTTTACTCTAGTATCTAAAATTCTGGAACATTTTTATTATTCCAGTAAATTTTTCAGAAATCATCTTTACAGATTTCAATTATTTATTTTACAGATTGAAAATAGTTTAAGTATATGTTGTATTTTTTTATTATACATAAATTGTGTTGAATTTCATCGTGTTAAAGATTATAATATATTCCCACATACTTGATTAATTAATGATTAGACTAGAACAAAAAATACTCGCAATTGTTATTTTTTCATTTTTCCCAATCCTGTAGGATTACGAGGGAACATATTAGCGATACAAGGCATACGATGAGTAATTCAGCTCAATTGTTATCTATTTCAAAAAAAAAAAAAAAATAACATTTGCGAGTCATTTTCGTTGTAGTTAAATTATTTTTGATCATATTACAAAAATTTTTTTTGAAAAAAAAAAAAACCGATTTTAAGGTGCCGCGTGTTTCAAGAAACCATAAATCAAAATTCCTCCAAATCGCGTTTCCATAGAAGCAGACGCTGAATCATTAGTCATTCGTGATGCTCCGGACCTTAAAATAGATATTAAAGATCTCTAGAAAGACAGATAAGAAATGGAAGAAAGGAAAAGAAAGGGATATCCATCGTCCGCTTTCCCAATTTGCCATTTCCCTTCAGTGTTCTTTCTGACTTCGAGTCGTAAAGAACATTTCTAAAAAACCAATTTGTGCGCGTGCAATTAAAAACGAAATGTTGCGATGGAGCAAATAGTTCCTAGTGCCTCTTTTTCGGAAGAGGCACTAGGAACTATTCATTCTTAAACTCGTAAAAAACTATTCTTATATAAATAAATAAACTATTTTTCATAAATTCGGAAGCTCGCATTGAGTAATGGGTTGCTGAGGACGAATTCAAGGAGAAAATCTGTACGGACCCGGCCAACAAAGGGTTTTACATTTGCAATGTTTGCACAAAATCGCTAAAGGTCACCAAAAAAGCTCACGCTCGTCGGCATCTCCAAACCCATCGTAGTAAAGACGACGAAGATACGATCACTGTAGATGAAAATGTAAGTTTTCAAAAGCAATCGTGCTTTGGTGATTTCTATCAAACGAATTTATTATTTGTTATAAACAAGGTGTCAACAATGAGTTAATAATTAATTTAAGATTTTACACACATTTTACTAATTTTTACAGTTTTCACGTATTTCATATATTAGTAGATAGGCTAGGGGGCTATCGCCCCCCCTCCCACTCCTCGACCTATCACGTCAGTGGCGGCGGCGTTCCGGGAAGTAGGGTGGGGGAACCATGCGCCTATCACGTACCATCACGTGACTCCCTCGTCCCGCGGTCCCCTCGCAGGCCCCCTTCCCCTCGTCGGTAATGTAGAATTTCAAGATGTCGGCGGTCGGTGAAACAGGATCGTGTCTACTATCAGTAAGGTTGGGGTGTGGTCGATAATACTTTCTATCGGTAATATCTCCTGTCGATAAAGCCTTTTTTTTTCTTTTTTTGTTTTTTTTGTTTTTTTTGTTTTTGTTTTTTTAGTTTATTTCAGATTTTGGATACATTTCTATATTTCTTACATTTCTAATAACAATATTGACAAAAAATTTAGACATCATATAAAAACACGCAGGCGTTGAATTTTCCTCCGAGATGATGAAACTTCACTGGGTTCTTTGACTTTGCAGATTCTTCGAGTTGTACTAGTTCATTGGGATCTTCTCGTAGCATCCTGCAGATCCTCTCTGGTAGAAAAATCTCGAATTCCGAATCCAGCGTGATGACGAATTAAGGACCAAATCTGGTTGCAACGGAGCGAATTCCAGTTACATCATAGCTCCTGTTGATTTCCAACTCGGCGATCTTTCGCGTTGGGAGAAAACTCTCCGCACGAGCAACTTTGTTGCGCTTTGTGAAGTCCATGCTGCTTGTCTGAAAATTTTCTTCAGATTGACGCTTCGGCGATCGAGCACTCGTATTTATTGGGGTACACAGTTATGTGAGCGTTGACGTCATCACAGCAAGCTTCGACACGTTTATTTCCAGAAACGCTTACATCATCACATTCCTGAGCGATGATCACGTTCAAACACGCTTTGTTGACCTCAAAACGATTGAATAAAACTGTGTAGAAGTGATTTCATACTTTGATGAATGCGTAGACTTAACAACAACGATAAAGTCATAACGACAAGTTTAAACACGTCTCGTAGACCTTGAAACGTTCAAACAAAACTCTGTAGAAGTAATTTGATATTTCGATGAAGTCATAACAACAAGTTTAAGCACGTTTATTCTCGAAATGATAACTTTACTCTAAACAGGTTTAAGCCTGTGCTACAATTCTTGGAAAACTGATCACATCACATTCTCGAATAGTGACGTCATCATCTATTAATAGAATAGAACCTTCTCGATATGCTTATAGTTTTATTTGGGAATGTATTCTAAAATAAATTTGAATGAATGATTTTTTTATGCAAGAGGCCCCACCCTGCCTAATGCTGTGAGACACAACCATCGTGTTAGTCTCTCCATTTTTATTTCCAACACAATTACAATTTTGCTTGCTTACATCTAAGACAATTTTTTCGCATTGGCGGTGGACCGTCCGGAACGTCATCGATATACCCAGAATCGAAATTCCAATGTTCGTCACATCGCATACAATCAATGAATTCTCCATCTTTTTTCAGTTTAAGCGCTAGTTTATCCCAAGCTTCGTTGATATAATTCGTTTGAAAGTAAAGTAAGTACTCTCGAGGTAGTGCCGCGATATCTTCAGAATCAAACTCATGTATGCCGTTTACGTATGAGAGTAAGGAAAATGATTTTTTCATCGATGGAACGTCTTCAAGTTTCTCCATTAGCCACATTCTGAGTCGACGCGCGTTTTCTGCAGCGCAGTAACGATGTTGCACTGGTCGGTGATATTTGTTAAACGGACATGCGGAGACTCGCAGCTTGGAGAGTGAAGGACAGCCCATTTTCTGTAGATCAATGATGTTAACAGAATCCAGACAATTTCGCAACCATTTTTCTTTTTCCTCTCCTTTGACGAATATGAAACTGGCATCTGCGAGTTGATTCTGCAGCTCTTCATAGAGTTTATCATGAGACACGTCTCCAGAATCCCAGGGAATACCATGATAATTACGCGTTAGCCATTAATTGGTAGCCTTTACTGTTAATGGTAAATCACCCCAGGCACATGGAGGTCTGAATAATGTAGTAACAACATCAGCGTAGCGCTCGAGTCTTGTGATCGCGAGCTCTTTCACAACAAAGGTACTTTGAATGGAAAATCCTTGAACGTCCACGATGTACTTCATGACGACTCTTGATACACTGACGCTTTCCATCGTATCATCATACTTTTTTAGACTCACCACCGACCAATGCTTCCTCATCAGATACGGACTGCAGAGTTTTACCTTCTCTCTTATATTTATTACTGTTTACATATCATAATTATACTTAAAACGAATACTCATCACTTATTGGCTGAATCTAAAATTTTTCTGCGCAAGATAGGATCCAGAATTCGGTCAACATTGGCGATCCGTTGTTGAAACCTATATCGATCACGAGCCGATTGTTCCCATGAACCTCGTCTCGCTTGTCTATACGCAAAATACCACGCATACAGCACATGTACCGTAGGCGGGTTACAATTAAACGTTACACGCTTCATAGTTTTTTCACAATGCCGCTGTTTGGTTGATATTCTATAATACGATCATGTATAATGAGGCAACAAGCCGCGGTTTGAGCTAGAATATTCACAGATGATTCAAACTCTAAACGAACATCAACTGACCCCGTAATAAGGGACTC
Organism: Platygaster robiniae; assembly: GCA_028476575.1. Taxonomy (NCBI): domain Eukaryota; kingdom Metazoa; phylum Arthropoda; class Insecta; order Hymenoptera; family Platygastridae; genus Platygaster; species Platygaster robiniae. The sequence continues at coordinate 38,009,999 of CM052019.1, forward strand.
GTTTTGTTTAGCACAGTCAATGACAACGAGAGGGGCTAGATCCTTGAATTGTACTTTTGTTAACAATGTAGCATCTTTCCTACCGTAATAGGATGATTGAAAATTAGAAATACATTTCATACAACGCTGCAAACTGATTACGATCAAAATTGATATTCATATTCGTGTAAGGATAACATTGTGAGTTGAGATAGTGCTTGATGTCACGCAAAGCGCAAGTATCAAAGCCACTCATGCTCATCTCACGAGCATTCTTCCGCCTTGTTTGAAATCCAAACATGACATATCTTGGCTTTTCCAGTTGAGTTGCTGTTTTGATGCTCCATACATGCCTGATAGTTGTAGGTAGCAGTGGATATTCGTAGAGTTCCCAGCTCCTGATGCTCATAGCGATAGTAGGATCGCTAGCGATGTAGTTGAGCATTCGAATCTTTTCAACGTCTGACACTTTGACGTATGGAATCATCCATTCGATTTTGCTGAGAGTTATTTTAAACTCCTCTGGGACTAGAGGAGCTATAACCGCTGTCTGTATGATGGCGTTGACGTCTGTGTTGGATTGGAGAATGATGAGCTCATGCTTAGCGTTGACGATGATTCGTTGATAGTCCTTAGCGAATCCAAAGATAAATCGCAGTGGGATACAAATATCAAAATATCCATGATTGTCAACCAACGATCTCATGTCGTCAAGAATACATTCGGCATTTTCCATCAAGTCCTTTTGATCTGGACTTTGTGAGATGTAGACTTTCATAGCAGTTGTCAAACCGACATTTTTTACCCTTTCAATCTCCACGGCATTAAGCTCGTAACGCATTTCCTCAAACAGGTAGGCTATACCATTGTTGACTATAGATGTGTGACCGACATCGTTTCCATCAGCTTTTGTCAAACTACCTTGAATATGTAGCGAACTCTTGTTCGGCAACATGTACGAATCCTGGTTCTGTACGCCGATGCGAATCTCATCGTTGTTATTGTACGTTGACGAGGCATATGGCTGGTGCGCGTGTACTTCATATTGCGCAATCGACTCGTCAAAGATGACCTTTTTCTCAATGGATAACATAGTATCAGACAGTGAATCGAATTCTGTAACCTAATGTTTTCAGGAACTGCACGTTCTGCGGTGTAAACACTTTGAGCTGTTTGTGTCGACTGATGATTCTTGGACGTGATGTGTGACTTTTATACTCTCCGTAGACGATTCCCATTATTCACTCTTCAAGTGAAGTCTAATAGTGATGACTTCTCCTCGAAAATTAACCAACTTGCCGTCTTGATCCACAATACGCAGCTGGAGATGATGTATTGCCTGCACGGCGATCGGATGATAAATGACATGACTTGGTAGTTCAATGATCTTATATCCTGGTGGCACCACGGGAAAGAACTCGTGAATAGTATGTACTCGCTGTTCGTTGATATACGCTCCTGTAGTAATGTTACACTCGACGCGCAAGGCGTTGATGGTAAGAATCCTCACTGGTGATTGCGATTCATATTCCACATTCGCAGCAATGACCATTGGATCGAAACCCAAAAGTTTTCCAATAGAATCTTTTGGTCGAAAATCGATTTGTTGATTGCATTTAATTTCACTACGCAGCGTGCTACTGTTCGCTCGTAACTGGAGTTCAATACCTGCTGGCAGCACTTTTTTCACAAAACTCTCGATGCTTTCTAACTCGTAACTTCCAGAAGGTATAGTGATAACAATATTGTCAACATAAAATTTATTGTTGCCAATGTCGATGTTGGGGATTGAATTGAAAGTCAATAACTCAACTAATCCCAACGAATACTTTTTCTGGGGTGACAATTCGATCGGAGGAAAGTAATTAGTCTCCAATGTAGATGATGTCCCCGAGAGTGTTAATGTCAGTGTGTCCGAAATGGCTGCTGGTTACCAACTAATACACACTCACACATTGTTGTTGCTTTTATCGAGTACAAATTTGAGACACAAGTGACCACAGATGATTTGATCATTTTTTGGTATTGATCACGATTGTAATGAATTATGCTACCGACACCGAAGTAGTCCATGAGTTCACGAGGTGGTTGTAAATTGCCAAAGCTATCAAAATAAAAAACTCGATTACCAGCTTTCCTGAAGGCAACCCAATGTGTTCCATGACCATTTTTATCATCCAGATTGATAATTGCTGCCTCATTTTTCTGTATATCCTTTGGCAAATCATTACGCATGTACACACCTCGAAAATAAGGAATTTTTAATAATATTGCATATTTCAGAAAATCTACATTAGTGAGTGCTCGGTGCGGTAGCTCTATACGTTTTTTAAATGCAGTCTGATTCCAGATCCCCATGGTTTCAAATACAACCCCTTTCCCACGGTGACTGATTCCATTTTAAGGTTATGTCGTTTCGATTCCTCCAATTGACGCTTCGCAGCTTTCGCATCGTTGATTGCTTTAGCGATGCTTGCAGCGCCACCTGCCAGTGCTCCGGTAGCACTCGATCCAGCAAAAATGGGTAGCAAAAAAGCTAGTAAAATACCACCAATTTTTGTCGATACAGGTATAACGCGAGGCACTCGAACCTTCTTTTTACCTCCAGCTTCCTTAACTGCAGCTCTTGCAGCTTTCAAAGTTGATTGTACGGAACCCGTAGCTTCAGTTGCTATTTTTGCTGCATCGATGACATTTCTCAAGGGGATCTTCTTTTTCTTCACCACTTTCCTGAGTTTCTTTAGCCGCATACCGAGTTTTTTCTTTACTCCCATGATGCCGGTGACGCCCAGTGCAACTACTTTTTCACCAACTCCTGAATCCTTGGCAAAAACGCGCTCAATTGCTCTTTTTGCAAGCAATTGATCAGCCTCGTGCCTAGCTGCTAGATTTTCACGATTTTTCGAATATGCGATATCGTGCTCCCTGCAGGCTGAATCGAGAGGATTGATTCCTTGATCCCCACGTGCTAACCTCTTTGCAAGCTTAGTACCTGGTCCACAAAATTGGTAGCCAGGTATATGGAGTTCGACGGGGAGCTTGTTGATAACGGTGTTGACGAGACCTCGTCTTCTCACAGCCATCGCTCAACTGAGCTCGTGGCTATAAATACCCTGTATTTATAGGTTTTCAAGTCAAACGCTGACAAGTCATCATGGAGTTCAAACAACAGAATGTCAAATTACCTGTCATGAACTTTGACAGTGTGACAGAAAAACAGAAAAAATTCAAACGACACGGAAAACTGCTGCCAAATACAGTTCGCGCTATAATTTGTGGTCCTTCAAATTGTGGTAAAACTAATGCATTGCTCTTACTTATTACACATCCAAACGGTTTGAGATTCGAGAACGTTTACATTTACTCGAAATCTCTCGAACAACCCAAATACAAGTACTTGGAAAAAATCATCCAACCGATCAAAGGATTGGGATATTTCCCGTATAATGACAATGAAGAAGTTGTCAGTGTGGAGGAAGTCAAACCAAACTCAGTGATGATTTTTGACGATGTGGCGTGTGAAAAACAAAACAATATACGTGCATACTTCTGTATGGGCCGTCATCGAGATGTGGATAGTTTCTATCTCTGTCAGACTTATGCGCGCATTCCTAAACACTTGGTGCGGGATAATGCTAATATGATCGTACTGTTTCGCCAAGATGACATGAACTTAAAGCATGTATACGATGATCATGTGACCACTGACATGACTTTCACACAGTTTCGAAATTTATGTGCGGCATGTTGGAAAGACAATTACGGTTTCATGGTTATTGACAAGGATAGTGAACAAGGTCGATATAGAAGAGGATTCGACTGCTTCGCAACTATAAATTAAAGTGACTCCAAGCTTGCAGCATTAGTATTACCTAAACTGTGACAAAGGTGACACCATGGAGCGAGAAGATGTACTACGCCACATCGTACAAGCCAGCGAAGCCATCCGTTGCAAACATCGTCTACTGAAACGTGGGAAAGCTGCTGTAGAGACGTCGGTGCGAGAAGTGTTCAAGCCAATCATTGATACACTCCAGTCATTGACTAGAAAACCAATGGACCTGAAGATGGAATCAGTTAAAAAGGAGGAAACTAAAGAAGAATTACCTACAATGGAGGAGGATGAGGAAAATGATTTATTTGAGCCACAGAGTGAAGATTCCGAGAGCTTCAGTCAGACTATCGGTGATCAAACATTCTCACCAAGTATTGCCAGTTCTCCAGCTCCTGTTGACACTGTGAAGAAATACTTAAACATGTTGAAAAACAAGACTCGACAAAAGAATTTTGACATGCAGTATGGAGTACGATCATTGAAAAGCGGTTTGTTTATTGGAAACGCACCAATCAGTTTCACAGAAAACAACATTCAAGTGGGAACTGAGGAGTTTGAGAAAACACCAGGACTTATCGAACTGATATTCAAAAAAACACCAAACAGTTTGATTGTGAATAAAGTTGACGTGGAAAACTATAAGAAAATCATCCGTCAAACGAGTGCAGATAGAAAAAATTATCAACCTGACAGGAGTCTACAAGGTGGTAAAGATATGAAGTATCTCACATACATTGCTGACAAGAAAGTAGGTACAGGTGTATATAACGTAGTCAATCCCGGACGTGACATCGATTATGTACATTGGGATGATCCAAACGAGCTCGTTGATCGTTTGCGACTCATACTCGCGTCACAAGCTGCTGGCAACAACAGTCACATCAACGAAATCAACTCAATCATCGAAGAACTGAGAGAAGCTGAGATTATATATTGAGGGGATTGCATTGTACAACTTCATTCGCAAGCTAAACAATGGCGAGTGTAGACGTTTTTGGAAAACATCTAACGAGAGCTCAAGGACTTCGAGGCCCTCCAGGTGTTGGATTCCAATTGACCGCTGAGCAAAACTATGATTTGATGGGAAAAAGGTTATGCAACGTTGGCGAATCGATGGAAATGATGGATGCAGTGAACCTCGAAGAAGTTCATAGAATCATCGGAGATGAGATTCAATCACTGAAACATGTGATTGGCATTGTGACTGACAATTTAACAAAATCGCTGGAATCCTTGAATGAAATGTATCGAAAACATATGCTTGAATATTCGAAGCAGATTAACGTTATTCTACATCGTCAGCGACGCATTGAGGAAGTAGTACATATCACACCCGAAAAAAATGAGTTTGAATAAAAGCAAGTATACAAACGCGTCACCCTCATTATCAACCCAGACATTGTAAGGATGGATGCGGAAGAAGCTCTTGTAGAAGAGCTCCATAAGCCTGCAAGGAAAAATGATCGACGACCTCATGTGGATATGCGTGGAATTGATAAAACTTGGCAAGCTGATCTCGTCGACATGTCAACTTTTGCTGATAAAGGCTACAAGTTCCTGCTCACCGTCATCGATGTCTTCTCCAAGTATGCATGGGCTGTTCCTGTGAATTCTAAAAATGGTCCTGACGTCACCGCTGCTATGAAGACTTTGCTCAAGAATCGTCAACCCAAGAATCTACACGTCGATCAAGGCAATGAGTTTTACAATAAGGACTTCAAGGCACTGATAAAGCAACATGGGATCAACATGTACTCTACATTCAGTGGTATGAAAGCATCCATCTGTGAACGCTTCAATCGCACACTCAAGAGTCAGATGTGGAAAAGATTCTCCCTCCAAGGTTATGACAAATGGATCGACATCTTACATGATTTGCTATCGAGTTACAACGATACTGAACATCGCACTATCAAGATGAAACCTAAAGATGTTACGTCTGCAGATGAAAAACGTCTCCTCCAAGAAATTTATCGCACCAAACGTCAGCAGGAAAAGTCTAAATTCAAAGTCGGTGATAAAGTCCGGATCAGCAAATACAAACATTTTTTTGAGAAGGGATACACACCCAACTGGACTACGGAAATATTCACCATCACTGCCGTGAAACCAACGCATCCTACGACGTACAAACTCAAAGACTATCAAGAACAACCCATCGATGGAGGATTCTACTCTGAAGAACTGACTAAAGTCAAGCATTCGGATGTATACCTCGTTGAGAAAGTGTTACGCAAGCATGGAAATAAATTGTTTGTAAAATGGTTAGGGTTTGACCATACTCACAATAGTTGGATAAATAAAACAGACATGTAATCAATAAACGTGTATTTGCATAAATAATGTGTTTTTTAATGAAACCTGTACATTCAACATGAACTCATTTCCGCACCACCATAGCCCCTCTAGGAATCGCACGGGGTGGTAGAATTCATAGCACTTTTTTTAACGTGGTATCCCCAGTAGGCCTAATCCACGATTCATTCCAAACAGCTGTCATATTTTCTAGTTTTGCTTATGGTGCGCTAATATTCACAATTCCTCGTCGACATCCATCAATTCTCTTATTTTATAGTGACCGTGAGCCAAAGTGTCGGTTGTAGTTGACAATAGATGACGCTTGTCATCATATGGATTTAACGCGACTTTTGTTTGTTGAATTGTTCGAATTTCATGTAGATGTGATCGAAACAAATGTTGAGCGCGATACTCTATACTTTCACTGAACAAGCAATGTATGTAGTCGGCAAAATCAATTGTATTTGCTACAACGGATCCTTTGACACCTTTCGATTTTTTGATTTTGTCTTGTTCTTCGACACGTAAACTGTACATTTTACTTCTTAATCCTACAAACTCTGTTATGATTTTTTCGTTGCATTCGTCCTTCATGAGACCCACAACTTTTTCGTTTTTCAACTCGATTCCGAAACGATTAGGCGCGGGATAATCTGACGTATCGAAGTGTTAATTGTTTTCTTTCATTATTTTGTATGGGTCAAGATTTCGAATTTCATAAATCAGACTGTCTGTATCGGTATACAGAATTTTCGCGTCTGTTGCAGGTTTCATAAAGTCGTAATGAAAAGAGTAAAGACATGTTTTGGATAGGTCGAGAACGCAGAAACCTATGTAAATGGGTTTGTTCACTGTAACCTCAACGCGAGCTAATTTAATTGCAACTAAATTCTCATCAAAAATTGTACAAGAGCTGAAGTTCGGTTTCGAAATCAAGGCTTCTGCACCGTATCGACCTAACCATTGCATGACTAGTTTTATATCTACACGTTTTCTTACATTCTCCATGGTTTTTCCGTATACAGCATTGTTCATCAATTGATAAAGATTTTTTTCAAATTCATTTTTGGCATTCATACGCAATTCACTATTCAAATAAATGTAAGACTTTAACCATGGAGATTGCTTAAATTTCAATATTCTATGAATGCAACGTAAAACCAGTCCATGACGCAGTGCTTGTCTCAAATTTCTATAATGAATGACGTAACGTGTTTTCAATTCCAAAGAAGTTAAAAGTTTTGTACATTTTGAACCAGGAGGACTCTTGTGCTCTGCGCAAAATGGCAAGTCATTATGTGAATCATGAATTTCCGGTGGATACTTGAGATCCACTTCTAGGATATAACCTTTTCCGGCATCATCAGCAACATCCCACGTAAAATCTTGTTGAAAATTTTCAACCCACTCAAATCCGCCATAAGGCAAGCACTGCGTCATGGCTCATATATAAAGGTTATTAACATCGTAGTACATTAGATACTTGTCTTCCTCTTGAGGATTATAATCAGTGGCGTAGTAGAGATTGTTGGCTTTGGCGTAACGATGGCTGCATTGGGAGATTCCTCCTCGAATCCCCCGTTCAATGAAGAGGAGCTTGTCAATGTCTGTAAACAGCTCCATTTCAATATTATACAGTCGCCAAGCGACTGTATGTTGAACGACTGCTAGACTGTCTACGCATGACTGAAATAGAAAACAAATTTTTTTCAAGTCTTTGAATAGAAAGATAATACGAAAAGTGATAATGACGATAAAAATTAAAATAGTTTATTTACCAATAGTCATTTTTGGAAATGTTTTCATTCGCCAGGTTGCTGTAGAACGCTTTTCGTGGAGGTAGCTGGGTTACCTCCAATTTTTCCCAAGAGTCCAGGTACTCATAGGGAAACACTCCTTTCTTCATGAGGAGTTTTAAGCGTTCCTCGTCAAGGTGTGAGTGTTCTCGACGGATGATGATTTTTTTATCATTCTCCAAGTATGACGCAAGTTTATCCAGGGATGAGTTCATGAATCTGAATGAGTCAATGAATCGTAAAGATATCTTGCTGTCATCAAAATGATTTGATTTTTATTCTTTAGGCTTTCTTCCACTTTGACAACGAAAATTTCTCGGGCTTCCAGCAAAGACTTGGTAATGTCCAGGTGGCGCAAGTTAATTATGACACCCGTGCGGATGTGTGTCTTGAAGGCGCTGTTGAGATCTTCCCATTTCACACCATTTTGTAGTCCAGCTCCAATCACGAGCGAACCGCGCAACTGGATTATGTAACTGCGTAATCGTTGGATGGCACGTGCACATTGAATTTTCACTACACTCGAGCTACTCTCACTCAATTCGCGCAATTTTTCGATTTGTGCTTTAGCGTCATTATTCAACACTGTAAGATCAACATTACCACCCCGAGTTAAAAATCTTTTTTGCGCGTTAATCACTTTGTACGCGGCTAAGAGTTTTGCTTCCACCATTTAAAAAAAATTAGAATGTCACTCGAAAGTTCGACACTTTACTTAATCGTACCCGTTGGTAGACTGCCAAACTTGGAATTGAGTTTCAGTTTATATATTCCCACTAGCACTGTTACCAAGTCTACCGCGCACTGTTGCCAGTCTACCGCACAGTGCGACATCACAGTTAATTCAGATAATCAAAAGTTAAAGATTTGAAAATCATCGATTTCTGAAATATCTGAAGCAATCGTACTGTTGGAAAATACATTGCAAAAATCTTTAAGCATTTTCATGTTCTCAGGAACCACATAATTGAGTATAAAATTTTCACAAATTTGTTTAATGTCGTAGCAAAGAAACATGTTTGAGGCTTGAAATAACTCTAAAACCGTTGTAATTGGAGCTTTGTTCAATTCCACTTCTCCTGTATATATAGCAGTTAAAAAAATTTCAATTACTTCACTCGAAAAATCATTAAAGCAATTTGATTTTCTTGCACCTCCTTCTAACAATGTTGAAATAATGTTTTGAAAAAGTCACACCTTGCAACCAAAATACAACGATGAACATGGAAACTTCTCTCTGGAGTTATAATTATAAAATCAGAAAATGTTTCATCTGAAAAAAGTGTACGTAAATTTTGAATCACTGTTGAATTTTGTGAAGAAGGGGGTGAATATTGTTTAACATCAAACTTAATTTGAACATCATTTTTCAATCAATCCAGGATGATTGCAGGATCAAGATCAAAGCTCTAATTTCTTGGGTGAAATACAACATTATCTTCAGATATATAAAGATATGCAGCTGACAAAATTTGCGCTAAAATACGCCATTGACGTCCGCAATATTGGTCAGACACTTTGCGGCACAATATACGTGGTTGAACGGTTTTCTGATCAATTCGAGTTAACTCGAGACTCCAACTAAATCCGCCGCAAAGATATGCGACTGTAGATAACTTTTCACTGACTTCTATATTTTGATAACGTTTGCTCAAGGTGATCGAATACATTTGATGAAAATCGTGAAGCGACTGACTGTTAAACGAGGCGCGGAATTTTTGAAATGTTTCGCGATGATGTCAAAAATGTGACTGGCTGATGTTGGAGAAATCGTAGGTTCTTATATAGCTGAATGATGATGTCACCATCGGACCACCCTGCTATGTAGGGTTCAAAACAGGATACGCGGACTAAATTTACATTGAAAGTGTAAGATAAATGATTGCATCACCCTGCTCAATATGTGTCAGGAATAAAGTCACGTTTCGAAAATCAAATGCTGAAGATAACAGCTTTCGTGAATAATAAAATCAAACGAATTCTACGTAGTGTTTAAAACAGGATACGCGGGCTACATTTGCATTGAAAATATAAGATAAATTATTACATCACCATTGGACCACCCTGCTCAATATGTGTCTGAAATAAAATCACGTTTCGAAAATCAAATGCTAAAGATAATAGCTTTCGTGAATAATAAAATCAAACGAATTCTACGTAGTGTTCAAAACAGGATACGCGGGCTACATTGGAAGCGTTAGATAAATGATTACATCACCATTGGTCCACCGTGCTCGATAGGAGTCAATAATAAAATCACGTTTTGGAAATCGAACTATGAAGATAATAGCTTTTGTGAATAATACAATCAAACGTTTTCTAAGCAGCATATAAAACAGGATACATGGCTTCAAATGAATTTCCATCGTGCTAAAAGTTTTGGAAGTATATTTCAAGGATTTCAAATGCTATTTTTTTCATCGCTCTAAGAGATGAGGCGGCACGATGTTTACGAAATTCGAGCGCGGCTAATACCGGAAATGATATTCAAGAGCTGCAAGTCTCATGGTGTTTTCGCTTGGTAATAGATTCTTGAAGTAAATTTTCATTCTTATACTGATTTCAATTGGATCAATCAACATACAAGTTCGATGTTTTTTTTTCTCGTAAGAGGATTTATAAATTGAAAAAAATCTTTAATCCTGTTCAGTATCTTCCGAGATTTTATCCTGGAAACTTTAAAATACAAAATTTTTAAATATTAATGAAAAATATTAAAAAAGGATAAACTGAATAAAAATGGAGGAGCAATTAAATGGTTGTGCTTCACAGCAGGGTAGGGGAGGGGTCTCCTTGGATGAAAAAATTATTGTTCTATTTATTTTAGAATATATTCCCGAATCTTGTGAAAACACTTTGTAAATTTTTAGAAAATTCGTGAAAAATTGTGAAAAACTCTCGTAAAATTTGAAATATCGCGGAAACTTGCGAAACCACTCGGAAAATTCTAGGAAAATTTCAAGAAACTCTTGTAAATTTTGGAAGTATCACGAATACTTGCGGAAAAAATCGGAAAATTTAGAAAAATTCTCGGAAAATTTGTATCACGAAAACTCGCAAAAACCTGGGAAATTGTGGAAAAACCTTAAAAATCGGAAAAAACCTGGAAAATCATTGAAAAACCACGGAAATGGTAAGGGGCGAGAAATGATGAGGGGCGGGAAAAACAAAACAAAAAAAACAAAAAAAACGAAAACAAAACAAACAAACAAAAAAAACAAAAAAATAAAAAAGAAAAAAGAAAAAAAAGGCGTTATCGACAGGAGATATTACCGATAGAAGGTATTATCGACCACACCCCAACCTTACTGATAGTAGACACGGTCCTGTTTCACCAACCGCCGACATCTTGAAATTCTACATTACCAACGAGGGGAAGGGGGCCTGCGAGGGGACCGCGGGGCGGGGGAGTCACGTGATAGGCGCATGGTTCCCCCACCCCACCTCCCGGAACGCCGCCGCCGCTGACGCGATGGGTCGAGGAGTGGGGGGGGGGACGATAGCCCCCTAGCCTATCTACTTATATTACTCGAATTTTCGTGTTGTGTGTTACTGATAAAATTTTGTAGTATTCTTCAGTATTTTTTTAGATTTATAGTATTTATATTGATAGCTGTATAGATTATCTTTAAAATGAGATGTTGTGTAGACTCAGTACTAAAACTTTCAACGATTTTTTCAGCATCACAATTGATTTTTTAGATAACTATGTAATTGTAATATAGATTCTTAGTACTTTTCTTCGTATTCTTTTCGTATATATACAAATAAAAAGAGTTTTCGGGTATTTCTATTGTTTTCCATATACATTTCTAGAATTATATGCTACAAGAAGTTTTTGAAAGTGCAAGAAATACTAGAAATCTTGAAAAACCCGAAAACTGGGTAAATAAAACGATTTTCTAACAATTTAAAAAAACAGCTTATTGCATATAATCCTAGAAATATATATGAAAACAATAAAATTACCCAAATACTCTTTTTATTTGTATATATACGAAAAAAATACGAAAAAAAAAGTACTAAGAATCTATAATAAAGTTACTGTTATCTAAAAATTAATGTTGCTGTAAATCGTTGAAAGTTTTAATACTAAGCCTGTAACATCTAATTTTAGAGATCATCTATAGAGTAATCAATAGAAATACGATAAATCGATAAAAATTTTGTAGTATTCTTCAATATTCTTATAGATTTACAGTTTTTCTATTGATTACTCTATAGATGATCTCTAAAATTAGATGTTATAGGCTCAGTATTAAAACTTTCAACAATTTTCAGCATCAAAATTGATTTTTTAGATAACAGTAACTTTAATATAGATTTTTAGTACTATTTTTCGTATTTTTTTCGTATACATGTATATAAATAAATAGAGTTATCGGGTATTTCTATTGTTTTCCATATATATTTCTAGAATTATATGCTAAAAGAAGTTTTTCAAATTGTGTAAATGTATTTTTCGAGTTTTTCAAGATTTCTAGTATTTCTTGCACCTTTTTAGTATTTATGAAATTTCAAAGGATTTTCTAGTATCTTTATACATTTCTAGTATTTTTGCAGATTACTATATAGATTTATAGAATTCTACTGTTTATGATTCTGCAACGCGTTATGATCTTCGAGGTTTAAACTTGTCTTTTTAAAAAACTTTATTGAAATTTCATGTAAATGATATTAAATAATTATTTTTAGATACAGGTTGTGATAAAATCCTCGAACCGACAATAAATTCAATATAATTTTTTAAAATTCGATTCGAAAAGTCCTGTACAACTTTATTCAAAATTCAATATTAAAAAGTTGTCCGAGTTTGAAATTTAAAAAAAGAATGCGCTCCCTTGACAAGTAGGGATAAGAACCACGGACTAAAATATTTCCGAATTTTCTTCAAAGTGCGATAATGCCAGTGTCATGATTGGCTGCGACAACGGCTTTTGTACTCTTTTAAAAAACCATTGCCCTCTCCTACTCACTGTTCCTTGTCCCTGCCATAAATCCGCCTTAATTGCTGCAGATGCTTGTAAAACGATTCCAGAGTGGGTTGAGCAGGCATTTTTTCTGAGTCGGGAAGTCCTTTGTCACTTTTCAAAAAACTATGAAGATGAAAAAAGATAATCGAGTTTGAAATCTGAGAAATCTCATTACTTGAAAATTGTAGCTCATATTTATGTTTTAATTTTGAGTTTTGTGAAAAACGGTAAAGGACTTTTCGATTTGATATTCAAAAAATAATATTTGATTTATTTTGATGTGAGCTTTGTTTTTTAATTTTAATTTTTTCCAATTCGACATACATCTGTTGACAACAGTCAATTGGTGAAAATGTAGAGTCAACTGGTGACAACTCGGCGAAAAGAAGACGGACAATTACTCTCTTCCAACAGAAATGGACTATATGCATCGAAAATAAGCACTGGCTGACGAGTGACCCTGCGAATTCAACCAAGTTTAACTGCACCGTTTGCGAGGGACCATCATTGAGCTGCATGAGCGGATACGCCACCATACCGCGCCATCGAAGGACACACAGCCATCGGGAAGCTTGTGAGAAGAAAGGGGTAGAATCCATAGATGAGGACGATCAACGCATCTCGGAAGAAGAACCGCAACGTTTTGAGGCTTGGCGACAAAATTGGGAAGTACGGTATGCCAATCTTATTGCTGATAAACATGTTCCTTTTAGTACAGGTTTAACAATACACAAATTTTTTCAAGAATGGTCCAAAGGGGACTCAGAAACCCTCATTAAGAGTCGTGTTGGATACCAAAAGCTTTTCTGTATAATAACAAATGCACTAGGCGAAGCTGAGGTTGAGAAAATAGTAAAAACTCTGCAAAATACCAAATTTTCAGTTTTTATTGACAAGGTTCAGAAAAAATTCAAAATTCAAAATGGCTTCCACTTCTTGATTGTTATGTTGCTCCAGAGTCTTTTGAAGTTGAAACAAAGTTATCAAAGTTGATAGAGTTAGGTGCGAAAGTTGATGTGAAAAGTCTTTTCGATCCTACAGCAACGCCGGCAATGGAACTCATAGCCCAACTTTCGGCACAGCTGATGGCACAACCTCCTGTTCAACACATTACTACACAACCAACAAATCATACCCAGGAAACGACCTCTAATGGTTTACCACCAACCCTGCAACCTCCGGTTATCCTGGCGCCACCTCCGATGACACCCGTCTACAACCCATCTCTGGGACACCCACTTACTGGATACCCGGGGCAGGTCTCCAACCCTGCGCAGCCATGGTGGGACTCTCAACCTACGCTTCACCCGTTCGCGCGCCCGGCCTTGAGTCCACCGATATTCCATGGGTATGATCACGAGAATCCACGTCAATTCTTAGAGAAAAGTTCGCAATATTTCCGAACTCTCCTTATCTCGGAGGATCAGCACGTCCCAGCAGTCGGCGGGGCTTTGAAAGGTGAATCAGAAAAATGGTTCAAGGTGTATCAAGTATGGACCTAACCTGGCCACGATTTCGAGAAGTGTTTTAGACGCGGTTCGATAGCATGAGTCTACGGACCAGACTCTAGGCGCAGCTCTACGCGCAGAAGCAGGAAGTTCGAGAGCAAGTTGAGCCCTTTTTACGACGGAAGTATCAACTTTTTGAGATAATACGACCAACCGAACCCGAGGACGCCAAGATTGCTGCCCTTCTAGAGCTCGTAAGACCCTCACTTCGAGCTTTAGTTCGCCCAACTCGTCCAAGCACTTTCAACGAGTTATTATCAAATGCCGTGACCGCAGAGCAAGACGAGGTGAAACAAACTCCTGTACGCCAGCCACGCAAGGAGGACGTGAAACCTAGGCCGCTGTCGGCCACCACAACCCGGCGCGAACCTGGCCCTCCGGACTGCTGGCATTGACCAGGTCGCCACCTCCATCGGGACTACCCAGTATTGAAGGCACGTGGAAATTTTGTTCCAGCACCATCGAGACCGAAAAAATGGCGCCAGGCGGCGGAACCGAGGTTGGTGGTTCGCCGCCGCGAACCACCAACAACAGTAAACTTGGCCGAGACGACAACAGTCTTGCTCCCCAAAGTTGCTCTTCGACTCGGTGGCCAAGAAATTCTAGTATTATTAGACACTGGCACGTGTCACAACTTTATAAGTGCAGATAAACTTAAAGAAATCGGAGCTAACCTAGACACACAGTCGGAACGTTCAGCCGGACTCGCAACTCATAATAGTAATATGGCGTTGCTTGGCTCAGCTATTATCGAAATCGAGGTAGCAGGAAAACCCTCAAAGATACACGCCTTTGTGTCGAATAACTACGTAAGCCTCTGGTCCTAGGATACCCCTGGTTACCAAGTGAAAATGCTATATATGATACTGCTAATAACTGCGTATACCTTGTCACGACTAACCGGCGCACCGTAAACCTTCGACAACCCCGCCACTTGCAGCAGCTACACTTGACCTCAGTCAGATCGAAATCAAGTTACCCGAAGAACATCGGCCACAGTTTTTCCACTTATTAAAGGAGTTTTAAGATGTGTTTCGACCACTCGGATGCCAGGCCTGTACACCCCTGATGACACACGAAATCAAACTCAACACCTCGAACCCTATAAGATCATATTCACGCAGATACAGCCAGGAGAAGCAAAAAATCATACAAGAGCAGGTCCAGGAAATGCTGAGCAACGGCATTATCGAGCCCTGTAATTCACCTTACGACTCGCCAATCGTCATTACTTGGAAAAAAGACGGATCCGCCCGTTTTTGTGTAGACTACGGACGTCTAAACCAGGCTACCGGAGATGTTATCCAACCTATCCCTGTTATACATCGCACTCTTAAAATGCTTGGACAGGCTCGTATTTTCTCTAGCCTTTATCCCCAAAGTGGCTATTGGCAGGTACCAATGGCCCCGGATAATAAGAAGTACACTGTGTTTAGTATTCCTGAAGAGAGAACTTACAAATTTTTGGTAATGCTTTTCGGCTTGAAAAACACCCCGACCACCTTCCAACGGCTTATGATCACGGCCCTTTAAGGTTTCATCGGGATTTTCGTAGAAGTGTACCTTGACGACGTGATCATCTATTTGAATAGTTAGAGCGACCATTAACACCACCTACGGCTCATTTTGGAGCGACTTCGACTTCATGGTCACTTGGGTCATCCAAATAAGTGTCATTTCGGCAACACCGAGCTCCGGTATCTGGGGCATATGGTCACAGAAGATGGTAACGAACCACAACTCAAACATCTCCAGGCCGTAGGGAAAGTGGAAATTCCAAGAAATAAGAAGCAGTTGCAGGCCTTCTTGGGAAGTTGAGGTTGGCTCAGGGAATACATCATACAATACGCGACTATTTTGGCCCCCAAGATCGATCTCTTGGGAAAGAAGAAATGGACATGGACTCCTGAAGCAGATGAAGCGTTCCGTTACCTGAAGAATCAGTTCCATCAACCACTCATATTAAGTCGATCCAAAACAGACCTGAAAGGCAGACAAACACCAACAAGTTTGGGATGGGCGAAGTGCTGTACCAGGACACCCTGCGGGGATCCCGCAACATTATGAGCTATGCTAGCGCGAAATTATATGGCCCAGAAATGAGATATCACAGCAACGAACAGGAGTGTTTAGCAGTGATCTAGGCGATCAAGAAATATCGCCTGTATCTCGAGGATTGCTCATTTATACTCCGCACTGACAATCAAGCTTTGACCTGTCTTCACCAATTCAAAGACAGCTGATCAAAGTTGAAGTGCTGGGCACTCTTACTCCAAGAATTCTCTTTCAAGGTAGAACACAGCCCGGCTAAAGAAAATCAACTAGCAGATGCCCTCTCCCGACAGCCAGTTGCTCAAATAGCAGGACCACCAGATAAAGATCGGCTCCTGCTTCCGGTTCTCGACAATCACCATCCCCACCAACTCCTTACCATTAATCAGGCAGCAGAAGCAGTTCATTTAACAGACACCACGAAAACTCGAGATGCAGATATTCAAGTAGTTAGCTCTTGTCACCACGAGACACCTTACAAGGCCAACGATCAAGAGCAAACACTATTTTCGCCCTCACAAGCCAGTTCCCCTGGTATCGCACCCACACGCCGTCGAATGGAAGGGCCAACTCTCCTGCATGAGATTGTAGAAGCGCAACAACGGGACACACGAATCTCACAATAAGTAGCTAACTGGGTTCACTTACGAAACGGGGCACAACTTTCAGAGGACGAAAGGAGATTTGTTAGTACTCACCGAGTGAGTGAACGTGGCTTCAAGGTATTAGAGCCAATTTCAGCTACATGGAGAATAATCGTTCCAGAAGATGCCCGGCTTCGAGTATTTTTCTATTTCCATGACAAACCTTTAGTCGGACATCCGGGAATGGATGAAACATTACGAGCCATACAACAACAGTATTCCTGGAGAGGAATGCATCGGCATACTCGTGAATATGTGTCTTAGTATCGGCTGTGTGCAGCCGTTAAACCTATAAATCACCCTCTAGGCGTGGGCCAGCGTGCTCGTCAGTCTAAGAGACCATACGAGTTGGTCACGATTGACCTTATGGGCCTTTATCCGAGGTCCAAAAAAGAGAAGCAGTTTATATTGGTAGTCGCGGATGCATTTTCCCGTTGGACCGAAGCTTACCCGCCGCAAAATTCAACGGTGCAGAATATTATTGATAAGATGAAAAAGAATTTTTCCCCAGGTGGGGATATCCAGGGGAAATCCTCTCCGACAACGGCCCAAAATTTATCAGTCGACAATGGCAGCAGGCATGTACGAGATGGCGGACCAAGCTGCGGACTACGCCCACATACCAACCCCAAGCTAATCCGACAGAGAGAAGGAACCAGGACTTAAAAAAACTGCTCCGCATACACCTAGACTCGCTTCCGCATAATCATTGGGACGAAGCAATTCCAGAAGCTTCATTTGTTTTGCGAAATCGGCGAAATGCCGCAACCGGTGGTTCACCAAGCCAGGCCTTGATGGGCCAAAATATTTCCCGACCGGGAGAATGGGCATTAGCCATGCTACCCCTGAAGGAGGCGGCCGCGAAGAGAATTCACTTTGTTCGTCAGCATCAAGACGACTATATTAAAAAACTTTCCACCTATAAAGTCTTTGCAGTGCTTCAACCCGGCGACCAGGTATACCTGCGAAATCACACGCTTTAAAAGGCCGCCACGCAGTACTGTGTTAGTCTTGCACCTACTTGGGAGGGTCGATTCACAATCCATTCCCACCTTGGTGGAGGGGACTATAACGTTTCGAGAGGTAACCAGCTTACCAAGGTCCATGCCGACCACATAAAGCCCTGTCGAGGGGAGTCGACACCCTTAGCATGCCTACTAAGATACTAAGATACCAGCAACCAACTATTGGAGACCGCGTCAAAATCCAACCATCAACACCTTCCTACCTGGACAGGAAGGCAGAGATCAAATAAATGATCAACAAGAAACGGGCTCGTCAGCAAGACCAGCCATACACCCTACCCGACGAAGAGGGCGACCACCACACGTGGCAGATTTAGATAACTCCTTGACTACGATGGCGAAGCAACCAATTTCTCCTGAACATCGGCCTTCTACAGGTCACTATATCCTTCGACCCCGTCGACTACCGCCAGGCTTACAGCAATCCTAACTCTACGTGCACGGATCAAAAGAAAAGGTCCCAGCGATTGTTACAAGTTGGTTATTGAATCAACTGAATTTTTTGCTGTTCCTGTATTCTGCTTGGGCACAGCTAACATATACGACCCTAGTTGCTCAGGATGACGCGAGAGCTTGACCCACTTTCTCTTCCCTACTCCGCGCGGCGCGCGCAGCGGGTGCGAGTAGTGGGAGTCGGAGGACTCGTCAATATAAGCTGGAGCACCGGGCCCAAAAACGAGAAGTCATTGAGCTTCCATCGAGCCTTCATCGGCTCTGGAAGACCACTGGCACCCCCAGTTCGTTGCAGCCGACCCCGGCTCCGCGTTAACCTCTTCCCGCTTCCTCTCCTTCGCTCGTGCAGCCGACCGCGGCTCCGAGGAAACTTTCTCAGCTTCCGTCCTCGCTCCCCTCGTGCAGCCGACCCCGGCTCCCAGGAACAGTGTTTCCCACTTTTCTCGTCGCAGCCAACCCTGGCTCCGATAGATCCTCTCGCACACTACCATCCTCGACGAGCTTACTTTTCAGCCCTGACGGCGAGTTCCCTCGTCGCGACGCGAGACTTTTCGACCCTAGGACTCGTTGGGAACTTGGAACGTGGCCACCCCCCCACCCGTTCTCCATCCCTTCGGAATTACTCCCGACATCGGTTGGATTTCGCGTGTGTAATTTTTAGTGTGTATTGAATAGGATAAATGTGTGTGTTCAAGTAGAAGTGTTGTCTTTTTCCCGAAAGACGTCTTGTAACCGACACCCCGCCTTTCTCACGACCGTTCCTCACGATTCGACGTATAACAAAAGGATTTTAACAACTTTAATTAATTTTTTAAGAAACGATTGTTTTGGTATAGATTTTAAGTTACTGTTTCTTCAGAATTTGACTTATCCGAGGAATTTGCTGGTATCTTCATGGATTTAAACATATAATTTGACAAATACTCTAGAATTCGGAGTTATATAAATTTTTGGAAAAATTATATCTGCATAGTTTTTGACTATCGAAAGGTTTCTAAGGTTTCACAAATTTTTTTTAGTATTTATAGAAGTTTGGAGATATTTTTAATATCCGATGTTGAAAGATTCAAATTTAGGTCGATTTTCAGTGGAATTTAAAAGGTTTCTGTGAAAACTATATTTACCTTGTTTTGACTATTAAGAGATTCATAGTATTTCTTACATTTTCTTGAATATTCATGAAACTTACATTTTTTAGGGCTTTCACCGATTCCTAGAATATTCGAAGATTTATATATAGATTTATAGAATTCGATGTTCCAAAATTTGAATACCGATCGACTTTGAGTACTTTCATTTTCTAGTAAAATCACATCAACAGAGTGTTGACAATCAAAAGACTTCTAGAACTTTTCGCATATTTTGTATATATATAAAACTTGGAAAAGTTTATTATCTTTTTCGAAGATTAATTAAATATCCGGAGAGTAGATATATAGAATTTGCCTCTATAGAATTCAAATTTTCATCGATTTATAGTAATTTTATATGTTTCTGAGATATCACATACACAATCATTTGAATTTTCTTAAAAATCTGTTCTACAAATTTTCGTGTTTTTGTACTTTTTATAAGATTCCGTATGATTTTTCAGTACTTCAATAGTTTTTTTCCACTTCTGCATACACGTCTTTTAGAATTTGATGTTGAAGAATTCAAAGTTTTCCAAATCGTAGTTATTTGTTCAGATTTTTCTGAAACAGTTCCTTCATAATTAATTTTATTTTTTTTTAGTATTTTTTCAGAGTTCGTAATATTTTCTTGTATTTTTATGAGTTTCTATCTAGATTTCTAGAATTCTTTGCTCTAATGTTTGAAGTTACTGAGATTCCAATCATTATCATAGAGTCGGATTTTCTTTATAATTCACTGTATGGAACCATTATTCATTTTCTACGTTATCCTGGCCGAGCCTTTCTAATTAGAATTTTGTTCGAAGAAAAATTCTTCTATAGCCAGGATTATTGTTTTTTCACGAGTCAGTAAAATCCTTTAACTTTGAGAACTTTATTGAAACCATTAGGTCTGATTTCTAGATTTCAGTAAGAACATGCTCGATAATTTTTACACATCTTATCAATAATCATCGTTATAAAGGAAAATTTTGTTATTGTTTGTATTTTTCTTGTTAACTCTTTCAAATTTTTTCATTTTTACATGAAGTATTGATTTTTTTCAGATGTCAGGGTGGGTTTGGATTCCCAGAATCCTTCTTTGCCTGTCTTCTTCTTTCATTTTTTTTTTTGTTCGTCATCTGGTTCAGCTTCTTCTATCTTCCTTTTTTCTTTTCTTTGCATCGTCATCTTATTACTTTTTTGCTTTTTCTTATTCAGAATGAAGTCTTCTCCACATTCTTCACGTACTTTTTTTCTAGATGATCAACTTTTATATTATCTTCCTCTTGATCTTCAATCCCTCAGTCACCATCTTTCTACTTTTAGTTTCAACTTCTTCCGCTTGTTCCTCTAAATCCTCTTCTTCTTCCTCTGATGCCGGTGCACTTTTACCGAGACGACGATAAATATCGAGGCATGCAGCACACAGCCTTTGAGTGCCCCAATTTTGGAATCGAATCAAATTTTCAAATGATCTCGGATCATTGACGATCTTTGAAATTTCTGACGGTTTTGAATTTGTAACAATTTTCGACATTGCTCACGTAAATGATACCATTCAAAATTCCTCAAGTTTAATGAGAATTTACCTGAGTTATCGGAAAAAATGAAGAAATTTTCGAAGGAATATGATAATGAACACAATTTTACGAGATGAATAAACATATTTTGAAATTTCGCACATTTTTCAAATATCAAAGAAATGTTAACGATCTCGAAAATCATCGATGTTTGGCAATTGTTCTGAAATTTTGTAATTTCGAACATGATACAAACAATTGAGAACTTATAAAATTTTTTATTATTTTATCAAATTGCTGCAATTTACATATTCATGAGAATTTCAAAAATCTAGCAGAATATTGGAAAATACTACGAAATTTCATATATATCGGAAGAAACGAAGAAAAAAAATAGGAATTTTTTAAATACTTCAATTTTATGTAAATATTATTTACCCAAAAAATTGAAGGAATGATGAAAATCTTAAAAACTTTCAATCCTAGAGCATCCAATTCTGAAAGTCTATATAGGAATGCATAATGCATTATGATAATACTCAAAAATTTAATTACACCCATGAATAGTAAGAAAGTAATATGTTTACTGAAAGTATTTTACACATATGAAGTTGATACTTAAAATGTGTGAAGGTGCATAGTGTTTTCTAAAAATTTACTAAAAACATGGGAAATGCTAATAATCTCTTAACTTTTAGATACTAGAACAATAAATCGTAAAGATATGTATAGAATAGCACAAAAGAATTAGAAAATTGAACAAAATTTTATGAGTGCTATAATATATGGAGAATACAACAAATCTATGGATATGTACGAAAACTATTACGATAAAATTATTGATCGATAATCCAGTTGTTGCCTAGGAATATACAGTAGTTTTAATTCCAGAGCATAAAATTCTTTATGTTTATGTAGAAATCCGTGAATATATTACACAAATATTCAAATTTTATCAATATTGAAAACACATAAAAAATACAGAAGTAACTGGAATTCTGTTAAACATTAGGACTCCACGAAAGAACTGTATTCTAAAAAATCGTTTAAAATATGAGAAAATATAAAACGTTGAAGGTCGTAGCATCAAATTCCATAAGTGAACGTTAAGATCCAGAACAATATTACAAATCTAGAAAAAAATCTACAAAATACTACCAAATTGCATCAATGCTGAAAAAGGTAAAAAGACTAAAAATGAAAGCAATCTTTGAAACATTGAATGTCTACATAGATAATATTTTTCAAAAAATGTGTAGGAAAAATTTAATGCATATCTTCATTATTTTCGATCACTCAGTATTTGATTCTGGATATTGATGTGGGAATATATTATAATCTTTAACACGATGAAATTCAACACAATTTATGTATGATAAAAAAATACAACATATACTTAAACTATTTCCAATCTGTAAAATAAATAATTGAAATCTGTAAAGATGATTTCTGAAAAATTTACTAGAATAATAAAAATTTTCTAGAATTTTAGATACTAGAGTAACAATGTCGAGGAATATGAATAAGACTTAAAAAACAACTAATAAACCGTGAAACATTCTATGAATTGTAAAAAAATACGAACAATCCAATGAATCTATCAATAGATACACTAAATGTGTAAAAATAAAAATTTCTCAATAATTCATTTAGTTAACTATGCATAATCTATAGTACATTATATCCTACATATTTATGCAGGAATAGATGAAAATATTAGATAATCGTTCAAATTTTATCGTACATTGTCAAACAAGACAAATGAAAAACTGAAATAGCAAGAGTTCTTTGGAACAATAGATCTACGAAAAAACTGTGCTCTAAAGATTCGCTTGAAATATAAAAATCTATAAAACTTTCAGGTCCAGATATAAAACTCCTAAAATTCACAAAGTTATCTACTATACAAATATTAAAATCTAGAAGAATTCAATAAAATATTAAGAAATTTCATGAATGCTGAAAAAACAAAAAAGTATAAAAATAAAAGGCTTCTTTGAAATACTTAAATTTGATATAGATAATATTTGTTTAAAAATGTATAAAAATAATAGTAACTTAAAAACTTTCAATCCTAGAGCATCTAATTATAAAAAACTTTAAAGGAATACGTACGATAGTAAAAAATGCAGTCAAAATTCATTAATTATTGTGAAAATAATATTTACTGCAAAAGTTTTTTTCAATCTGTTAAGTAAATACTAAACATTTCTAAAGATACTGTTTTGTGAACATTTAATTGGAATACTGTAAAATTTAGATTTCAGAGCAACATGTTCTAGAAATCTTTTTTCAGATTTTCGTTAATAGTACTCAATTATAAACAACCCAGAAAATACTACTGAATTTTAGCAATACTGAAAAATATACAAAATACTTGAATCAACATAATACTGAAAATCTAAGTAGATATCATTTCCTTAAGAAACTAAAAAATTAATAAATATCTATAAAACCTAGAATTTGAACATATAGAACTCTATATATCTTAAACAATCCATTTATATGCCAGAAAATTATCCAAGCTTTCAAAATACTGAAAAATACAATTATAGAAGTACTGATAATATATGAAGTATCAGTTTTTAAAGATATTCTTTTCCGATTACTTTTTTTTTGAAATACTGATGATTTAGTTAATTTTAGATTATAGAACATGAAATTGTCAAAACCTATTCAAGAATTGACAGAAATGCTGAAAATATATTTTTAAATAGAATACCCTTAAAAATTTCATAAATAGGTAGTGTTAAACACGAATGATCCGTATATCACTAGCACTTCATGATTTACCTTTAATGAATGCAGGTGTAATTTCATCGAAAATAAATAAAAATTATAAAAATAAATGAAACGCTAAATCCTAGAAATATTAGAAATAAATGTGTAAAATTGCAATAAATACGAGATAATAAAAAAAATGATATATGATATACTGAGAGACTTTAGAAGCAAGAAATTGAGATTTAAAATGAAAAGTCATATATTTTGAAAAGTTAAAGCTCGAGCTTCTAAACTAATTTGTAACAATAAATTTTTATTGATGTATTTGAATAAATATATATTGACTCTCTTGTCATTTAAGTTTGCCCCTCAATGTAAAATTTCGTTGCGACGCCCCTGTCTTTTTCAATTGATTCAGGTTTTAGAGAATCTAGAGAAGATTCAGCAGTTTAATTACTCAAAATCAAGTTCTAAATGAAGGGTATTTTTGACAATACTTTCCTCTTCTTTCAGCATTATAAAATTTCAAGTTTTCCTACTTTGATTTTTTGACGTGAATTCGAAATGCTTCAACAACGATAAAAAGGAGGAATAATAATAAAAAATGACTTCCTAAGGATTCTATATTACACTGAAAAAATTTAAGTGTTACCGAAGTTTTTTGAGCAGCTGTCATAAGCTTTGTAAAATATTGTAAGAGTTTTCGAAAGTTGTATTTCTTTAGTATACAATAAAATATATCTTCCATAATTGCGTTTTTATCTATTAGTTCTATCAAATCATTATTTTTTTTCTCTTATGAAAAATGCCGATGAATTGATGAGTAAAGCAAATCTTATCGTTTTTTTTTTTTTTTTTTTTTTTTTTTTCATTTCGCCGAATTGAGCGGTGATAGAATTTTTTTCGAATTCTAGCTACAACGTAAACCGTTAAGATAATATATTATTATTCTGCTACTTTTTCGGATGGATCAATGAAATAAATGAGACTACTTTTATGTATAATTCATAGTGTATTGAAGGCAAAGAAAAAGCATTCTTTTATAAAAAATAACGGAAAGTTTTTTTCAATGAACAAAGATACATAACGTCGTAGAACAAAGGACATTATGATATTACATTGTAGAAAATGTTTTCCACGTTTTCGAACAAACGCGTGATTCTCTACTTTTTTTTTCTCCTCTCCTCGTCAAGCTTTTTCAATTGTTCTGCAGCTTTTCGAGATGCTTCCTCTTTTTCCCTTTTTTCTTTCTCCGCTCTCTCCTGATTTTGTTTAAGGAATGCCGCATGAGCTCTCTTGCATGCATCTTCAGTCATTTTCGCCTTCATTTCATCAGCAGCTATTGTAAATGAAATACGATAAATTATTTATGTTTTATCAAAAGTATAAAATAAGAAATGCATACTATGCAATTTACAGTGAAAGTAAAGAAGTTCAATAAAGTAATTAAATAAATAATATAAAAAATATATATACATTTAAAAAACTAGTTAACGTAGTAAATAATCAGTGAGTTGAAATAATATACAATTCGTTCCCGAGTTCTGGAAGTGTATAAAAACATACTGTATAATATGAAATAGTCCATAGTTTACTGTATAAATATGTTACACAAAAAAATATATTAAAAGTAATAAATAAGATGAATAATAGATTCATAATACATCAAAGATGAATGTTATAAAATTAATACGTTCTACACTATAGTGTAGTAGATAAATATAATGAGAAAAGCAATAATAAATAATATAAAAAATTTACAATATCATATAATATTTTTAATATATACCAAATGAATTGAATGTACGTTTAGGTGAAACGAAGTTATTCGTCAGTTCTGGAAGTTTATAAAAGTATATGAAAACGTATGTACTGTACATAAATGTATTCAAAAAATAAAATGAATGATATACCAAATATGTACAATAATACATAAGCGTTCTAAACAAACAAAATAAACATCGATCTGTATTTTTATATCGATAAAAATAAATTGTACATCAAGTAATTATTTTATTTGAAAAACTTGCACAATCGTTTGATATTTTCAAATAAAAAGGTTTGAAAATACATTTATTTATTGGCAGTTTCAAAAACGAACTACATTTTCGAGTTGTGAACAGTTACGTTAAAAAAGGTACAACATTTGTGGAAAATTGTTCAATTCTAGAAAGAAAATAAGCAAAAAATTTCTCCTCTGAGTAACCGATGATAAATTAACAATATTCTGAAAATACTTTTTAAACATGTACAAATCATTAGTACTTTTTTTCATGAATGCAACATCAGAACTTAAATTAAGGTAAAAGCAATTGTTTCCATACTTTTTTTCGACATTTTTCGGGGTTGCGTTGTTCGCTAAAATCTCCAGGACTTGGGCAGCAGGTAACTGATTTGTATAGTGCCAGAACTAAACAAGATTCATATCGAAAACAGCTCACCTTTTTATAGTAATCGCGCAGAAATTATCGTTATTATCTTTCCAATTTAGTTAATGTTGAAGATATTCCAAAATGAAAAGAATCGAAATCGCAGATCAATTTACGCCAAGGTTACTCGAAATGAAAATAAAAATTTCAAGAGCAATCAATGTCAGCAAAAGACTTTTTAAAATCTTTGTGAACGAAAAAATAATTACATTGGAAATTAACTTTTCATACAATGTAAATTCTGCTACGGAAAGGTTTTTGCTAAAAATTTATCGACTTCGAAATCATCAAGTATGAAAATCAAAAAGCAATAAAATCAACGTCTGTTAAATTTTTGTTCAAAAACGCTGTAGTATTTGGAGAATAAATTTTTGATATTATATACTCTTGTATTAACTATATTATTTAGAGTAATGTATGTTAATTATATTTTTTTTCTTACATTCTAGTCACATAGTTCTTTTTACATGGCATGCAAAGAGTTTCCAATTTTAAATTCCGTTCAAAATCACTCGTTTTCATCGATGGGACATTTTAAAATCATTCAATTGCGTGTGAATTTAGGTTTTTTCGATTTCGATCTTGCGTTACAAATATTTTGTATTGACTCAAATCGACGCATGTTTTTTTAGTTCAAAAATAGCTATTTTAAATACGATTCGTTGGATTCCATTTAAACAGATAACAATTGACCAGAGACCTTTATCAAATTCTCGCAAAACATGTTAACGATTTAGCTGTAACATTGAACTTACATTTGCTATTTTTCATCAATTTTTACCAAGTTCAAGTTGATGATAAGATCGTTAAGATTGATAAAATTTCGAAAGTGCAAAAGTCGTTTTGCTCTACACAGTATTTATTAGTTCAAGTAAAATACTTTATTTCGTTATGATTGAAAACCTGTAATGATAAATACGTAGTGTGTAATGGTCTTAAAAAAATGGACTTGTAATTCAATAAAAGAAGATTTCATTACTTTTGTACTTTTTTTTCGTTTTGATACACTTTATCTTCATTGACTTCGTTTTGATTAAAATTTCGCTATTTTTCAGCTATGTTCTTTATCTTTCGGGATAGTGATTTTTTTCCGATATACTTGGACTTTACAGACTGGAAGTAAAAATTTAGATGATAAATTTTTTCTTTGTAGATGGATGTATCAATCTATACCCTACCGATTTATACGAATGAATATAAAAAAATATAAGTTCACTATTCATTACAAATATTATCAACACAAATTGCTATCTTTTACATGATTATATATCAGTTGCAATTTTTTCTTCGTATTCTATATACAACACTAGTTTTACATGAAAAATGTACCTCATGAAAAAAGTGGTTTTTATATTGATTTTGAGGCGATGAATACGAAAATAACTATAATTCATTTTACAAAGAAGCGTTTCAAAAATATTAGCAAGAAACGTGTTATTCGGCTCTTTCCTTGGTTACTCTAAAAATATCAAGAACTGTTGATTTTTAATCATAAAATATACGTCTTTCGACAGGTACACTTATAAACTTTTCGACGATATGTTGTTTCCGTCGATAGAAATAAAAGTTTGCAAATTACAGGCGTTTAAAGTTGAGAAAAGTGCATTTTTTGAGCTTTTTTGAGAACTAATCACGTTTATCTACGCACCTTTTTCGACGTTCAATACCTATAACACATAAAGTACTATTTCGAATAATAAAAACAGCATTTCCTCCGTAAATTTTACACGTATAGCTTTCGAATGTTATTCATTAAATGATAATGAAATCGATTGTCTTCGATATTTATAAAAATAACTAAAAACGCTGAAAAATATGTTTTCCTGATATCTTCCAGTAAGTGAAATAAGTCTTTTTCGTTACGAAAGCAATTCCTTTCCGCTCGTTTTGAATAATCCACTAGAAAAAGAATCATTTCTTTACCATTCGAAAACGACCAAAACAGAACCATTTTTGCAGCGAAAAATACAAAAAAAATGACAGTTCACTTTTCTGGGTGAATTCATAAAAATTACACTATTCGTATGATTGAGAAAATGGTACATTTTCCATCAGAAAAATAACATTTCTTCAGGATTCGAATACGACCATAAGAGAATCACTTTCGCAGCTAGAAACTGAAAAGTGATGAATTCAAAAAAATAACATTACTCGTAGGTTTGAGAAAATGAATCATTTCCCGTAAGTGCAGAATCTATTTTGACCCAGGGAACTGCATGAAAATGGTTTATTTTGTCGGAATACCGAATAATGTGCGATTTTCTGAAATCTTCCAGAGAAAGAACAATTTTTCCTCTGTTTTTGATGGAACTACATCTTTTGTGGAACGAGATGTCCAAAATTGAGAAAATAATTTACCAAGTTTCCTGGGGCCATTGGATAGATACTATTCAGATCTAGGGAACAGTAGTTAAGCTAAGAGAGTTTTGCCCCCCCACTCCTCCTCCCATTACGAGACCCCCCTCCCCTCTCCGGCCCCGCCCACTCCCCTCCCCTCGGGGTTTTCCCGCGTTATTCCGGGATTTTCCCGATTTTCTTGCGTTTTTTCGGAGTTTTCCGCGAATTTGCGCAATTTCCCCGCGAATTTCCTAGAATTTTTCCTAGATTTGTCCCTGAATTTTTCACGAATTTTCCGCAGTTTCCCCAGATTTTTTTGGAATCTTTGCGGTTTCTCGCTAATTTCATGCAAGTTTTCTCAAAATTTCCTGGAATTTTACACGAATTTTCCGCGATTATTACAGTTTTCCAATCCTTTATCGCAGTTTTCTAACCCTTTCCCGTTGATTTTTGCAAACTTTTTCTACCCCTCATCGCGGATTTCCTCCCTTCAAAACAAGATGGTGGACAGAATAAATTAAAAACAAAATGGTGGTTTGCCAGGCATGATGGCAAACAGAATATATTAAAACGAAAATGGCGGACTCATGAAGATTGAAATACTTACCTTTGATATATTTTTCCCCAGAGTCGGAACGTTGATAGCACTTACACGCACACTCACACACGCATACACATACCCATGCAAATTAATACACAGAAATTTTACATTTTACAAAGGGTCCCACCCCGTCCTTTGTTGTGGAGCACAACCAGCTAATTGCTCCCCCATTTTTATTGTTCAGTTTTTTACAATTGTTCTTACAAAAACTCACAAGCAGTGAATTTACCACCAAGGGATCGGAAACTGACTGTTAGCTCTGACTTCACAGCGTCGACAAGTTTTTGAAGCTGATCCGAATCCTCTTGTAATGATTTGCCAAGCCTTGCCGGGAGAAAAATCTCGAATTCCGTATCCAGAGTGATGAGGAATTTCGATCCATACTTGGTTGTAACGGAGCGAATGTTGGTGACTGTGTAACTTTTATTGAGTTCTAACTCGATAATTTTACGCGTTGGCAGAAAATTCTCTACACGAGCTATTTTGTTCAGCTTCGAGAAGTCCATGTTGCTTGATAAATATTTTTCTTAAGACTGATGCTCTACCGCTCGCGCATCCGTATTTCAAGGATTATTTGACCTTGAAAATCTATTGCGCAGTTTCGAAAGTGATGACGTCACCTCGACAAGTTTAAACAAGTCGCCGGAAACGATTACATCATCACATTACTAAGCGATGACATTATCATCTATTCATTTAACCTCCTGAACTAGTCGGTTGAATCAGAATCATTGCGACAGCGTAGCGCGACATCGGCGCGGTTCCGAACATTGTCGAACATTGCTGAACATTCCCGAGCGTACCCGAACATTGCCGAACATTCCCGAGTCTTGTCGAGCGTACCCGAACATTTCCGAGTGTTACCGAACTCTGCGTGATCGCAGCGCCACCACCTATAAGTACGGCGTTCTTGAGCAGGAGCTTAAGTTTTCTCGCGAACGTCATCATGGCTATTAACGCAGCAAAACAAGTTCTCCGTCGCCAACAACAATTATTGTCGACTCGTCCGATCGATCCGCTCGAGCCAACATCCTTGATCGAGGATGCCGTCGCGTCGATCGCGGAAGTGAAAAACATTGCGTCGCATATCGCGAAATCGCGTAAACGACAAACAGTGAAATTACAGTGTGTGCAAATCATTTTACAACTGAAAAGCTACAATAGCTTAATAAGTGACGAATATGTACTCGGTGGTGATCTTGGTGCGCGAAATCCAGGGCGCATTAAGTGGGAGAACGTCGATTCCGCTTTCGACAATCGTCTCCAAACGGGAACAATCGTGAACCTTCGCCATTTGGATATACAAAATTTCCTCGAAGAAGCCAGGACAGTGTTCATCGTACAGATCCTAGAAGTTCTAAGGAACCGCAACGCCTTGAAAGAGAACACTTCTCTCGACGCCGAATTCAGCGTAGTCAAGGATGACAAGGAAGTCACGGAGATCAAGGCTTTCTTCACGAAAAATGCTCCCATCTATCAAACAACAGACCTCAACGAGTGGTTCACCGAACATGTGCAAACGCAATTACCACGGAGAATCGAAGAATTCCAAGAGCGAGACTCTGGATGGACGTTGCGAAGCATCGTCAGCCTTGCCGTTAATGTGAACGCTTACAATCCCATGCACGGCAGCTCATACGTCGAACTGCCCGAACCAATCAAGAGGAAGCATGCTTGTGTAAATGTCAAAACCTTTGACGACCAGTGGTTTAAGTGGGCAATTCTTTCGGCTGTACATCCTACCGATAGAAGTATTAAAAATCCAGACCATCTCTTTTATTACCAAAAATACAACGACGAACTGAACTTCGATGGACTCTCATTCCCGGTTATGCCAAAACAAGTGCCTCTCTTCGAAAGACAAAATGATGTTTCTGTCAATGTGTACGTGCTTCAAAAGAACAAAGGACGCTATGAGGTCGCTCCAATACACATCACAGGACAAAAGAAAATACGTCACGTGAACCTTCTCTTTATACAAAACATATATGTCGAAGAAGACGAAAAGAATGAGAAAGAAGTTGCTGACGATTGCGAGCCTCTGCGTTTCCATTATGTATGGGTAAAAGATCTCTCTCGCCTTGTGAGCAAACAACTCTCCAAACGCAATGGACAAATATATATTTGTGACCGCTGTCTTCATTATTTTCTTACCAACGAGGAGTTGACAGCACATGAAGTTGACTGCAGTGAAATGCAGCCTCAAGTGATCAAGCTGCCTGAAGTAAAGAACAGTAAACTGCAGTTCAAAAATTTCAAAAATAGCGAGAGAGTGCCAGACATTGTCTACGCAGACTTCGAGTGTTTGCTCAAGAAAGTGGAGGAACAAGCTGGCCGTAACACAAAAATAGTTCAAATTCACGAGGCATGCAGCGTGGGATACTATATCAAATGCAGCTACGACGACGCCCAATCAAAGTATCAAAGTTTCCGTGGACATAATCCTGGAGAATGGTTCGCGAACGAACTGGTGACCCTCGCCCGCGACGTGGAGGATATCTTCAAGAATCCCAAGGCTATGACACCTCTGACGAAGTTTGATGGAGCTGCTCACAACAGATGCAATTTGCAGTACCGAGATTCACTCACCATTCCGGTAGTGTTTCATAATCTCAGCGGATACGATGCTCACCTGATTATCAATTTTATAATTTTATTTAATAAGAAATATATTATTTCATAATATATTTCTTATTTCATATTCTAATTTTCGGTACGTAAAATAGGCTAAGAGCAAATTGATGTTTCCTGTTCCATGAATTCAAAAGAAAAGCTGTCCTGTCTATTTCTTATATAACATTTGAAAAATAGATTACGTAATAGAATTTCAAAGTTATATTCGCATAATTTTTTCAACTGCTTGAAAACATGTTTTCTCTTCTTTGAATTTGCACACTGTATGATACTTATTTTTTTCCAAACTTTTAGAATCATTAGTCACGTAATAAATATTCAAGGTTCTATTACATAATAAATATCTCATTTCATATTATTATTTTTGACGTATGAAATACACTTAAAGCAAAGTTATATTCACATTTTATTGAATTTTAAATAAAAGCCGCCGTTTCTACTTTATATCTAACGCCTAAAGTGATAGATCACGTAACAGAATTTCGAAGTAATATTAACGTAATTTATTTCACAGCAAAAAATAAATCAATGTTTTTTCTCTAAAAATGAATGCGTTTAAAATCGATGGAAATTTTTCATCAGGTATTTTGTAATGGCCGTGTGCCAAAGTGTCCGTTGTATCCGACAAAATAAAACGTTTGTCATCAAACGGATTTAACGCGAGTTTCTTTTGCTCGATTATCTGGATTTCATGGAGGTGTGAACGAAACAGTCGTTGGGAGCAGAATTTTGTAACTTCGTTCTTCAAACAATATACATAGTCCATGAAATCCAGCGTTTTCGCGACAACTGACATTTTGACACCTTTGGCTCTCTAAATTCTATCCTCGCCTTCAACACGTAAACTATACATTTTACTTCGTAGACCGACAAATCCTGTAATGATTTTCCCATCACACTCATCTTTCATGAGACCCACGACTTTTTTGTTGAGCTGTTGAATTCCAAATTGGTTGTCCGCGGGGTAATCTGAAGTATCGAAATGTTCTGCATGGTCCATCATCAACATATATGGATTGAGATTTTGAATTTCGTAGATAAGACTGTCAGTATCACAATATAAAATTTTTGCCTGACCATTAGTCGTGGGTCTCATGAAATCATAATGGAAAGCGTAGAGACATGTTTTTGACAAATCGAGCATGCTGAAGCCTACATATATTGGCTTATTCATAATGATTTGAATACGAGCTAATTTTATTGCCAGCAAATTTTCATCAAGAATTGATCGCGCGCAAAAGTTGGGTTTTGCAATTAGGGCTTCAGCACCATATCTACCAGGCCAGTGGGTTACAAGTTTGATGTCGAGTCGTTTACGAACATCTTCCAAAGTTTTGCCGTACACAGCATTGTTCATTAATTTGAATAAATTTTTCTTAAATTCATTGGTAGCAGCTTTTCGCATTTCACTATTCAGATCTATGTACGATTTTAACCAAGTGGACTGTTTGAATTTCAATATTCGGTGTATGTGTCGCAGAATGAGACCATGACTCAATGCTTGCTTTAAATTTCGATAGTGAATAATATAGCGCGTTTTCGGATCTAAAGTTGTAAGCAATTTTGGATTTTTTGAACCAGGAGGAATCTTTTTCTCGGGACAGAAAGGAAGGTCATTGTGAGCATTGTGAAGGTTTTCGGGATACTTCAAATCAACTTCCAATATATATCCCTCCTTGGCATCATTAGCAACATCCCAAGGGAAATTTTGATCCAAGTTTTCTACCCATTTGAAATCCCCATATGGCAAGCATTGAGTCATGGCCCACCCGTACAAGTTATTCACGTCATAGTACATTAGATAGGTTTCGGCATCATCAGGGTTATATTTCGTGGGATAGTAAGGGTTGTTGGCAAAGGTGTACCTATTACTACACTGAGATATTCCACCTCGGATGCCGCGCTCGATGAACAACATCATGTCGATGTCGGTGAGAAGTTCTAAGATGATGCCTGTATACTTGAGCATTGCATCCCACGTGAGTCCAGGTGTTGTGTAGTAATGGGCTGGGTCGAGCTTGTACGCCTGAAGACATTCCTCTCGGAAGTTCTCGAAGACATCGACCAGTAGGAGAACGTCGGTTTTGAGGTAGATGTCAGAGTACTGCCCCAGTGATGTTATGTCGAAATCGTTCCAAACAGCCTGCGCATGTTCATAGTCTGCATCTGAAATGTCTGCATCGGTGAGACTGCTGTGGAAATGTTCCTTGGTCGGAAGTTCGTTGTCATCGAGTTTTTCCCATGAGTCCAGGTACTCGTAAGGGAACACTCCTTTCTTCATGAGGAGTTCGAGTTACTGCTCGCTGTAGCCGAGAAAGTTTTTTCGGACGATGACTTTTTCTTCAAGGTAGGAGGCCAGTTTTTCCAAGGATGACGCCATGAAGCGGAAGGAGTCAATGAAGCGCAAGGATATTTTACTGTCCTTGATGGATTTTGAACACAACAAAGGACGGGGTGGGGCCCTTTGTAAAATGTAAAATTTCTGTGTATTAATTTGCATGGGTATGTGTATGCGTGTGTGAGTGTGCGTGTAAGTGCTATCAACGTTCCGACTCTGGGGAAAAATATATCAAAGGTAAGTATTTCAATCTTCATGAGTCCGCCATTTTCGTTTTAATATATTCTGTTTGCCATCATGCCTGGCAAACCACCATTTTGTTTTTAATTTATTCTGTCCACCATCTTGTTTTGAAGGGAGGAAATCCGCGATGAGGGGTAGAAAAAGTTTGCAAAAATCAACGGGAAAGGGTTAGAAAACTGCGATAAAGGATTGGAAAACTGTAATAATCGCGGAAAATTCGTGTAAAATTCCAGGAAATTTTGAGAAAACTTGCATGAAATTAGCGAGAAACCGCAAAGATTCCAAAAAAATCTGGGGAAACTGCGGAAAATTCGTGAAAAATTCAGGGACAAATCTAGGAAAAATTCTAGGAAATTCGCGGGGAAATTGCGCAAATTCGCGGAAAACTCCGAAAAAACGCAAGAAAATCGGGAAAATCCCGGAATAACGCGGGAAAACCCCGAGGGGAGGGGAGTGGGCGGGGCCGGAGAGGGGAGGGGGGTCTCATAATGGGAGGAGGAGTGAGGGGGCAAAACTCTCTTAGCTTAACTACTGTTCCCTAGATCTGAATAGTATCTATCCAATGGCCCCAGGAAACTTGGTAAATTATTTTCTCAATTTTGGACATCTCGTTCCACAAAAGATGTAGTTCCATCAAAAACAGAGGAAAAATTGTTCTTTCTCTGGAAGATTTCAGAAAATCGCACATTATTCGGTAGTCCGACAAAATAAACCATTTTCATGCAGTTCCCTGGGTCAAAATAGATTCTGCACTTACGGGAAATGATTCATTTTCTCAAACCTACGAGTAATGTTATTTTTTTGAATTCATCACTTTTCAGTTTCTAGCTGCGAAAGTGATTCTCTTATGGTCGTATTCGAATCCTGAAGAAATGTTATTTTTCTGATGGAAAATGTACCATTTTCTCAATCTTACGAATAGTGTAATTTTTATGAATTCACCCAGAAAAGTGAACTGTCATTTTTTTTGTATTTTTCGCTGCAAAAATGGTTCTGTTTTGGTCGTTTTCGAATGGTAAAGAAATGATTCTTTTTCTAGTGGATTATTCAAAACGAGCGGAAAGGAATTGCTTTCGTAACGAAAAAGACTTATTTCACTTACTGGAAGATATCAGGAAAACATATTTTTCAGCGTTTTTAGTTATTTTTATAAATATCGAAGACAATCGATTTCATTATCATTTAATGAATAACATTCGAAAGCTATACGTGTAAAATTTACGGAGGAAATGCTGTTTTTATTATTCGAAATAGTACTTTATGTGTTATAGGTATTGAACGTCGAAAAAGGTGCGTAGATAAACGTGATTAGTTCTCAAAAAAGCTCAAAAAATGCACTTTTCTCAACTTTAAACGCCTGTAATTTGCAAACTTTTATTTCTATCGACGGAAACAACATATCGTCGAAAAGTTTATAAGTGTACCTGTCGAAAGACGTATATTTTATGATTAAAAATCAACAGTTCTTGATATTTTTAGAGTAACCAAGGAAAGAGCCGAATAACACGTTTCTTGCTAATATTTTTGAAACGCTTCTTTGTAAAATGAATTATAGTTATTTTCGTATTCATCGCCTCAAAATCAATATAAAAACCACTTTTTTCATGAGGTACATTTTTCATGTAAAACTAGTGTTGTATATAGAATACGAAGAAAAAATTGCAACTGATATATAATCATGTAAAAGATAGCAATTTGTGTTGATAATATTTGTAATGAATAGTGAACTTATATTTTTTTATATTCATTCGTATAAATCGGTAGGGTATAGATTGATCCATCCATCTACAAAGAAAAAATTTATCATCTAAATTTTTACTTCCAGTCTGTAAAGTCTAAGTATATCGGAAAAAAATCACTATCCCGAAAGATAAAGAACATAGCTGAAAAATAGCGAAATTTTAATCAAAACGAAGTCAATGAAGATAAAGTGTATCAAAACGAAAAAAAAG
This sequence comes from Platygaster robiniae, assembly GCA_028476575.1. NCBI lineage: Eukaryota > Metazoa > Arthropoda > Insecta > Hymenoptera > Platygastridae > Platygaster > Platygaster robiniae. Next base: position 38,046,455 of record CM052019.1, read on the forward strand.
TACAAAAGTAATGAAATCTTCTTTTATTGAATTACAAGTCCATTTTTTTAAGACCATTACACACTACGTATTTATCATTACAGGTTTTCAATCATAACGAAATAAAGTATTTTACTTGAACTAATAAATACTGTGTACAGCAAAACGACTTTTGCACTTTCGAAATTTTATCAATCTTAACGATCTTATCATCAACTTGAACTTGGTAAAAATTGATGAAAAATAGCAAATGTAAGTTCAATGTTACAGCTAAATCGTTAACATGTTTTGCGAGAATTTGATAAAGGTCTCTGGTCAATTGTTATCTGTTTAAATGGAATCCAACGAATCGTATTTAAAATAGCTATTTTTGAACTAAAAAAACATGCGTCGATTTGAGTCAATACAAAATATTTGTAACGCAAGATCGAAATCGAAAAAACCTAAATTCACACGCAATTGAATGATTTTAAAATGTCCCATCGATGAAAACGAGTGATTTTGAACGGAATTTAAAATTGGAAACTCTTTGCATGCCATGTAAAAAGAACTATGTGACTAGAATGTAAGAAAAAAAATATAATTAACATACATTACTCTAAATAATATAGTTAATACAAGAGTATATAATATCAAAAATTTATTCTCCAAATACTACAGCGTTTTTGAACAAAAATTTAACAGACGTTGATTTTATTGTTTTTTGATTTTCATACTTGATGATTTCGAAGTCGATAAATTTTTAGCAAAAACCTTTCCGTAGCAGAATTTACATTGTATGAAAAGTTAATTTCCAATGTAATTATTTTTTCGTTCACAAAGATTTTAAAAAGTCTTTTGCTGACATTGATTGCTCTTGAAATTTTTATTTTCATTTCGAGTAACCTTGGCGTAAATTGATCTGCGATTTCGATTCTTTTCATTTTGGAATATCTTCAACATTAACTAAATTGGAAAGATAATAACGATAATTTCTGCGCGATTAGTATAAAAAGGTGAGCTGTTTTTGATATAAATCTTGTTTAGTTCTGGCACTATATAAATCAGTCACTAGGAAATTCTGCAATATTCTATCGTAATGCAAAATACGAATGGTTTCAAAAAAACTGAACAATGCTTCAAATCGTAGAAAAATTCAAAAAGTTGGAAAAAATCAAATGAAATAAAAATCCCCTTAGAAATGTTTTGCTGAAAAATCCTCTCAAATTCCAATAATTCGATAAAATTTTCATTTTAGAGCATGAACTACTTGAAATCTATGTATCAATGTACAGAAAAATATAAATTTTTAAAAATTCTAGGAAATCCTGTAACATTTTATACATACTGAAAAGTACCAAAAGATTTAACTATTCTGAAAATCTGGGTGGATATATATTTTCTTTTAAAAATCTATTAAATTTGCAAATGTTTTCTTGTGGCTTACATTGAATCAAATGTCACATTCAGAAATTTCATGAACTTGAAAAAAATATAAAAATTTGAACTAGCTGGTTGATTTTTTTCTCAGGATGAAATATTTCAGATTGACATTTTTTATTATATCTGAAATAAACAATTTCTATAGAACAAAATCACAAGTACGTTGAAATTGTATTTTTCAGCCATAGTTTCTCGATTTTTGTTATTTACATTCAATTTCTTCCAAAAAGTAATGTGAAAGTAACGGAACGTTACTTTTTTATGGGGTAACGGTAACGAGTTACTTTTTCTTTTCAAGTAACGATAACGTAACGGATTACTTTTTTCACCTTCGTAACGGTAACGTAACGCGTGACATTTTTTTAGGTAACTTTCCAAACCCTGCTGGATTTTTTGAATCTTGAATGTTGGATATTCAAGATGTCGGATGTTGGATGTTCAATTTTTTTAGATGTTGGACTTTTTGGGTGTTAGATTTTCAGGATGTTGGATTTTGTAGATGTTGGATGTTCAGGATGTTGGAGGTTTGATTTTTTGAATGTTGGCTTTTTTGGCTGTTGGATAAAATTGAACAGTAGAAAATCATAATTACCAGCTTCGTTGAAGTCGATGCTGGCGTCGTTTTTCAAAAATTCGGACTGCTTTTCATCGCCGAAGTCTAGAACGAGAATTTCCTGGGAAAGCGTCATGTCCTCGGACTTTTCCTCACTCGAGTTGGTCACGGCGATACTTCTTCGCCGCCGGCGTCGTTTTCCCCATGATTCGGTTGATTCACGACCCCATTCGCACACAGCCTGAAAATTTATAAATTTTTTACTCAGTTGATCATCAACATGCATCCATATTTGTTGAAAAAAGAAAATAACAATCGAGGCTACTATATCTCAATTATAATGTATCTCGTTACTTGTCATGATTCTACTTATTCTTTTCCTTATCGAAAATTCGAATATTTTTTCAAACTAGAATCTCGAGATTTTGAATACCCCTTGAAATATCAACTTATATGAAACCTGCATAAAATCTCTCAATCGATTTGAACCGTTTTTTAGAGCCATTTTATATAATTTTTCAAATGCATTCGATGGTCGGTAAATTTTTTTATAAAATCTTGGTAACTGGACGTAGACAGAAAAAATTGTCGTGAGATGTTTTTATTGGGAAAATATGTTTTTAACGGAGTTTTATAATTTATTATCTTTTTCGATACTATTTTGAAAGTGCGATTATTCCATTTCCACGACTTTCAGAGTTTTCAAGCTATATAACTAATGGGATTCATAGTTGCACATTTTTCGTTTTTTTAATTTTTCACTGACATGTTTCAATCATAGAGTCGGCTTTCTATGATTTTCAAGTTACAAGGGCTTCGATTTTTTTACATGTCTGATACGTATGGTATTTTTTATGTTTCTTCAGTATTTCTATATACCGGAACTTTTCTGCTTTTAATGTAGATTCTATGCTCATGGATTCAGGGTTATGAAAGTTTTTTAGAATTATCATAGATTTCGAGGAAAACAATATATCGACATAGATTTCTCAAATTCTTGTATTGTTTGGTATTTGTAACGTTTTCTAGTTTTTTCATGGATTTCTAGTATTTGTATTAATTTATTTAACATATTTATGGAATCTAAATCTTTTGATCTATGAATCGAAGTTCTAAAGAGTTTTGGTATTTTTATACATGCTTTGGAAAATAATGTCTGTAATATTTTAAATGTTTCTAGAATTTTATAATTTCTTATTATTTATGAAATCTTGTAGTATACTCTTGAATTTGTATGGATTACAAGTATACTTGTAAATGTCTCTTCAGATTTCTAGAATTCGATATTATCAAATTTAAAGTTTCAGAGATGTTTAGTATTACAAATTTTTTTTTTCGAAACAGTGTCTGATGTCAGTACTTCAAGTTATTTGTGTATTTTTTTAGGTATTCATTCAATCTGAATGATATTCTAGTATGATTTATAGATTAACGTATGAATTGTTCGAACTGTATGATTTCGACTTTGAAATTTCCTAAATTTTTGAGATAATTATACTTATGTAGATTTAAAGTATGCTTGACGTTTTAGTCTTTTGCATACTTTATTGTAGTATACATGAAATTCGAAAGGCTTTTCTAGTATTTGTATAAATTTCTAGTGTTTTAATAGATTTCTCTATAGATTTCCACCATATGATGCTCTAGAATTGAAAATCATTAATTTTCAAGTATCAATAGATTTGCAAGAAAATATTAACGTAGATTTCAAGCATTAAATTAATTTCTTGTATTTTTGTGCTCATAAGAATTCGCAACTGCTTTTATTATTTTCAAGTATTGTAGCAGATGTATAGTATTTTCATGGATAGTTACATAAATTTCGAGTATTTTATCCGACTTTTCGAAATTATAGCAATTTCATTAAATGATTATATTATATTCAGAGAACAATTGTTTCGAAAGAAAAAATTTCACCTAATTTATAATTATCGAGGTTCAAATTTACTTGTTCTCCATTCGTACTTTTATTCGCCTGTACGAACATTATTTTGAAAATGAATCTTTTCCGATGATTCTTCTCTTCATTAAAAATTGAAGTAACTATCATACTATCATATATATCTATAAAATACATATTTGTACGTTAGGTACTGACCGGTTCACAAGGGCCAAGGCAGTACTTGACGTTGCACTGGAAAATGACACCGTACGACTCAGTGAATCGGAAGGCCTCGTACTCGGATTGCAAAGCGTTGCCATCGGGCGTGAAACCCGGGAAAATGGACGGGTCCATGGGACATCTTAAAATATTAAAACAACGATTAGTTTTGAAAAATTCAATAAACACAGAAAAAAAGAAAACTAAGCCTTTAAATAATGAAACTCTTTGAAAACTGTACGTTTCATCAATTGGTAAATAAATCTATCTGGATCAAATAGTTTTTTAATGTCTCACCCTTCGTCATCGATGATCTGGAAAGTGCTCTTGGAGTCCTTGGCCATTGCTACGCAGCTGCGAGCGAATATTCCGTAGGGTGCTTGAAATCAAAAATATTAGTCAGAAAATTGAAATTGTCATAATTTCCGTCTAAGATTCATGATTTTTGATGAATAATGATAAAATGATTTTTCAAACCATACAATTGGGGCATACAGTAATTAATTATTTGATATAAATTCCCCCCCCCCCCCCAAAGTAAATTCACGGCATAAAGATAGCGATAGAGCTTTTACTTGCAATAAATACAATTTTCTGAGAAGAAAAAAATGAAATTTGTGAAGGAAAACGTACTGTCTTCGGGGATCTCGATTCGGAAGTTGAGCTTATCTCCGATACGAACGGTTTCGACTTCGCGTAGGCGAGTGTCTAGGATGCGTATGCGCGGGGGCGGTGCTTCTGGGGCGCTCGTGATGCTTATCATCTCGGGATCCCTGATAGGCATCATGCCGAAGGTGATGTTCTTCGACGTCATATCGTAGGTGCACTTGACCTTGTAGATCTTGTCGGCCTTGGTCATGACGACCGAGTGGTGCTGCAGCACCACCGTGTTCGAGTACACGCCAGTCTGAAAAGTGTCACATGCACAGAAATTTTTTTTTTTTGATTTCATAGATGAAAAAATTGAGCACAACACACACATTTAATGATAAATTGTGTTATCGAGTAATATAATATGAACTTAATGAAGAAGTAGACAACAAATAATGAATTAATGATAATTGTCTTAGAAAATATTAAAAATAAAAAATAGATGGGTAATACTTGGGAATTCCGACTCCAGCTGGAAATGGCTCAAAACTAATTCATTTTTTTTAGGTTGGGTGCAGCTCTGTAGGAACTTATTATTTATTAATCGAACCTAAACGCATTTTTATAAAGCTTAGGTGCAGCTCTTTAGAAACTCATTTTCTAATACTCGAATAATAAGTTCTTAAAGAGCCGCACCTAACCTTAGTAAATATAACCGCAGTAGTCTTTAGGAGTGTTAAAAAACAGTCATTAATAACTAAGGTTGCAAGAAACCTTCCAGGTTTGACCAAAAGAAACAACATGTTTACTTACTTTTTTTGCGTTTCTTTCTATCTAAACAATTAAAAATTTTTATGATTTAGCTTTGCCACGCATTTACAGAACTTTTAACATTAAAAAAACCCCTAAAAGAAAAAAAATAAATATTTTTTGTGCCATTTCCAGCTGGAGCCGGAATTTCCAAGTATTACCAATAGATGTATTGATGCACATTACTTTTTAAATTAATCAAAAATAGACAATAGAATAATAGAAAACCTGTAATGAAAACGTATAAAAAAATTGACACTATCTATGAAAATTATACACAATTATGTACCTTTATATATGTAATAAAATATATTATAACGATATAGTAATATATCTAATGTATATACTCTAATTGAAGTCTTAACGTTTTCATCGATCGTTTATTAAAGTCTTGTATCATCGAACACAGTGTATTATAAATTACAAAAAGCCACTTTGCATAGATTCGATTCATTATAACTCACTAGAAATATAACACCAATACAATGTTTTTTGGAATTCTCATCATATACCTATCTGAGACATTAGTATCATGATTTTCAGAGGAAAAGTATGAAAAATTTTTCAAATGCCACATTTTATAATCGTTTTTCAAATTATTACACAAAGTGTATGTTTTTGATTATTAAATTAGTCAAAGATTAATTATTGCGAATTTTCATTGCAGCTTTAACTGTTTGAATGTTCAAATAATGACCAATCTACAGATTGAAATTTGTTTTCTACTTATTTCATCCTCTGACCATAAATTTGTAGCCATTTTCAGTAAATGACTATTCGCTTAGTTCACATTATAGTAAGATTTCGAAAGGGAATTTTTCGTATGAGTGAAATTTTACGAGTGAAATTAGTTATTTTTGAAGTGCCAGTATCGCAATGATGAAGAAGTTGGATTTGAAACTGGATTATGTAGTTGAATTCGTATCACTTAAAATATTTATAAGCTGAGAAATTAGTTAAATTCAACTGTAAAACATTTCTAGGAATTAATATGCAGGAATCTATAAAAATACTGAAAAATTCTTGTGATTGTATATGAGTTCTAGAGAAATTCGATCAAATATAGGATTTGGTGCTTGAAAATTCTATATATCTGCAGTTACTTTTTATCTTATAAAATTCAATCACGCGTATAATATGTTAGACCTTACCTTGCAAAGCTTTAAATTTATGTACTAATTCAGAGAAATACAAGAAACCCATGGAAATACAAGTAAATCCTACAAAACTTTATAAATATGCGAGATTACGAGAAAAATTCTAAACACGAGCAGTGCAGAAATTACTATGAATCGATGAGAATATACTTTTAAATATTGAAAAGTATTCAAGATCTGATAATTGTCGCTTCCAGAGCTTCGAATTTTGAAAATTATACTCAAATCTGCAAGAGTACAAGAAAATCCTGAATATTGTATTGAATTAAAAAAAAAAAAAAAATGGGAAATACTGGAAAGTACCAGAAATCGCTAAATTACTTCATATAATATAAGGAGTTTTTGTTATTTGAAAAATCTAATCAAATAAAGAAAATCTATTCATCATTAAATTTTGTACAATCAAATTCCTGAAATCTGCATGAATGAATAAGAATGGTAATACTGAAAATCTATTGAAATACTAAAAAATCCTTAAAAATTGTTGAAAACTTAATAGATATTCAATAAGAGGAAATCATCTCAGAAAATACTGAAATTCTATGGAAATACTGAAGAATCCTTAAAACGTTGTAAATTTTCGACAACAAAAAATTAATTATGTATAAAAATACCTAGAATCAATCAAAATATCAAAAAATCCTCCAAAGATTCATAAATATTCAACTAGAAAAGATTATTCACGAAACCGAATAAACTACTGAAATTCTATCAAAATCCTGAAAAATCCTTGAGAATTTCACAACTATTCATACAGAAGAAATTATCTGTGAAGATACCTAAAATCGATCAAAATCTACGAAATTCTTGGAAGTCATTAAATATATTCAACTAGAAAAAATTATCTTTGAAAATATCTGAAAATACTTAACATCTATCGGAATACTAAAAAATCCTTAAAAGTTTTTCAAATGTTCAACAAGAAAAAATTTAATACGAAGATACTGAAAATCTATTAAAATACTATAAGATCCTTGAAAATTTTACGAATATTCAAATAAAAAAATCTACCAACATATGTCCAAGAAAATCCTCAAAAATTTCATAAATATTCACAAGAAAAAATTATCTATGACACTACTGGAAAAAGGTCAAAATACTAAAAACGCCTGTAAATTTCATAAATATTCAAAAAGAAAAATACATTCGAAAAATACTACCAGTCTTTGAATCACTTTAAAGCTATGTGTATGTATATATTTTTCAAATATCTGCAAAAAAATTCAGAATTCTAAAACCTTGAATTGTAGAATATCAAATTATAGAAATTTACAATATATAATACGCAAGAATACCAGAAAATTTTTTACGATGCATAAATGTCGAAGAAATTGGAAAAATATCAGAAATATCTACATATCACTGAATATTTATAAAAATGCTGTTTTCGAAAAATCTGTCAAAATGCTAAATATCTATTCAGCCTCGAATCCTAGAGTATAAAATTCTTGAAATCTATAACGTCAATTCTCACGAATACCAAAAATGTTTCGAAATACTAAAAATTCCACGAAATAGTTAACTTGCGACTAAACATTGATCAAACTTTTATTAATCATCAATCGTCATATTTCGATCAATTATCAAGTAAGTGAATCATTTCAAGGAGCTTCATTTTGACTTATTAAATGAGTAGTACTAAACAATTTGTACCAGTTGATGCTGTTCGACAGATTAAAATAGATGTTTTGATTACATATTTAGCAGAGAATGCTTTTCCACTATGCAATGTGGAAAAATTCGGCTATTTCAGAGTCAATTTTCGACTATAAATTAGTCAAAATGGCTCCTTGAAATCACCAATCTTTGCCTTTTATCATGTTGAATCGACCATTTAAAATAATCAGGTTTCAAGTACTTGAATACGTCAAATTCGACTATTTCTAGTGGTAGACCAATTTTAACGAGTAATTTTTGTCTATTTACTGATAACTCTCTCCCCAATAAAAAAATCAGTCAAATTTGACCACTGCAGATTAAAAGAGCGTATTATGATAAAATAAAATAAAAAAAAAAAAAAAAACGTACCACACTTTGGGTGTTGCAGTCCTGTCCACTCATAGTTAGATCCAGTCTGAACAAGTCGCTGTTGAGGACGTCAATGTTACATGTCTCCGAGCGACCAAGGGCGTAAATTCGTCCATTGAAGGGCTTGTTCGTGCGCACTTGCACGGCAATGCGCGTGTCCTTGCAGTCCACACTCACTGCAAAATCCCCAAATCAGGCAAATAATTACCCTCCGAAAGACTTGCAGTCATTTGCCGATACATTTCATCGTTAATATGAAAGTAATAAGAAATAAATTTTAATTACCGTCATAACAAGTTCCGGTCTTGTCGCAGTTATTTTTAGGATCATCCGGACCCGGGGGCAAGATCGTGGTGCTGATATCCCAGGAGGGGTTTGCGCCCTCTGCACATGAAAGGAAATCCGATCAGTTTCAAGAATAGTATGTGCATCAATAATAGAAAAGTTTAAACTTGATAAACTGACATTTATACTTCATTCAGTATACTTTTTTTTCTATAAAATTTGTAACGGGAGAAAATATGAGACTACACTGAGAGAAGAGCGCAACACTGATTATCTTGGTCCGCAATAATGGTTATTGCGGGCAGGAATTTTGACGAAAAACTGGCTCTCCGAAATAATTAGTGTTGTCCCGGCCACACGGATTATTTTCTTCCGCAACACTCAGTATTGCGTGCCGCAATACTCATTGTGGTGGTCCGCAGTATTCAGTATGATTGGCCCAATTTTTCAAATTTCACGCTCCGCGACACTCAAAACAGTGTTTCGACGAGCGAAAAACATTGAGGCGTCCAGCAATAATTATGAATACGTGTGCATTGAAATTAGTGATCTATTTTGTTCGTTCAAATATTCGACAAGACTGTGATAAGATTTTTAAGGCTAACCTAATGGAAATTCTACTAAAAATCAATTCTTTTCAAATCGACCTAACGAAAATCTTATGAAAATGTTCAACTTAAAAGAACTCTGTCTTAATTTTATCCGAATATGAACTCACCTTATGAATATTTACAAAAACTTTATATTGTTTTTTTTTCTTGAAAATGCAACTAAAATTTTCTAATGATTCGAACTCATTCAAAACTGTCAGATACTCTGGCAAACTTTGCTTATAGCAAATGTACAACATATCAAACTTGCAATACAAGAATTCACGATGAGGTATAATATCCACAACCATCATTCACTTTCACAAAACAATGTTCAAACCCTTGTCACAAGTATTAATGTTTTCTGCTAAATCGGTAAATAATTTCTTTTTATACATATCTTTAAAGATTTCTGTTATATTTTTGCGTAAATATATAATCAATCATACTCTTTTTATGTGAACATTACATTTCAATGATTTCTCATAAAAATAAATTTTTTAAATGTTTGTAGGAGTTCAGTCATAGATGAATTCTCAATTCTTGTAATGTTTTTTATATGTAGTTTTTATGAAAACAGTTTCAAAGGGGTTTATTATGGTTATTTTTAACGTCGTGATTATTATACAAAGATTAAAAAATAGAAAACAAATTTTTTTTTATAGATAAATAAAAAATCAGCTCACCTGTAGTATCAAACTTATAAAACAAATTCAAACCCGTTTTTATGAACCAACTGTTAAAACCCTATTGAACTCTCTTTATAAGACCTGCATTCAAAATTTCTCTTAAAAATTAAGAATTCTCTTAAGACTGACCACATTAAAACCGTCTGAAGATTTATTCTTACGAAAAATTATCAGAATAAAATATTTACAAGATTAGAATATTATTTATCATATTTTTAGAAAGAAAGAGAACATAAATCTTACGTAACTAGGTGAGTTCATATTCGTATAAAATTTAGACAGGATTCTTTCAAGGTGAACAATTTTGTAAGATTTTCGTTAGGTCAATTGAAAAGAACTGATTATTAGTAAAATTTTTATTAGGTTAGCCTTGAAAATCTTATCACAGTCCTGTCGAATATTGGAACGAACAAAATGAATCACCAATTTCAATGCACACGTATTCATAATTATTGCCGGACGCCCTAATGATTTTGGCTCGTCAAAACACTGTTTTGAGTGTCGCGGAGCGTGAAATTCGAAAAATAGGGCCAATCATACTGAATATTGCGGACCACTACAATGAGTATTGCGGCACGCAATACTGAGTGTTGCGGAAGGAAATAATCCGTGTGGCAGGCACTACACTGATTATTTCGGAAAGCCAGTTTTTCGTCAACATTCCTGCCTGCAATAACCATTTTTGCGGACCAAGATAATCAGTGTTGCGCTCTTCTCTCAGTGTAGTGTAATTAAAAAACATAATATTCCAGCTCTTTTCTCCTATTTTTGCTGTCAAAAACAGAGTCCGATAAATTGTGCACGATAAAAAATAAAAAAAGCGAAAAAGCACAAACTCTCGCAAAAGTTTTCGAAGTAGCTTCCGATGGGGTCGCCGTTGTCGATGAGGGGCCGCTCGGCGTTGAGGTAGGTTGAGGCTCCGTCTGGGAGGGTCCAGTGGTCGAGGTGGAAGAGGAGACAGTTGTAGGGGGCATTTATGGCCCCTCCAGTGGCGGGCAAGGGGGGCCCGCGATACAAGAATGACCGGCACAGAAACTCGTTTTCCATTTCACAGGCGATTTTGCACGCCTGCTCGTTTTGCACCTGCATTTCCTTGCCGACGGAATACTGCAGGCCCGCGTACAAGGCGACTTTGTCGTCGGCGACCCCGATTTTCGGCGTCTGGAATATCAACCCGGCCTTGCAGGCGTCTTTACCTGAAATTCGAAAATGCAGGAAGTTAATAAGAATACATAAAAATCAGTAATAAAGAAAAGAATTGGAATATAATTGATAAATGGAAATAGAAATAATGAATATTAGGGACGGAAGTAGGAATTCGAAAGACAGATTGACGAAAAATTGTAATTCATGACATTCTAGTAGTAGTAAAATCAAGGATGATTCCTGAATGAACGTCTGTTTTGAATTTTAAAATAGAATCTTGCCTTTCAAGCAGAGATTTTCGAAGTAGTCGACACCCTGGGCGTCGACGAACTGGATGAACTGGCCAGTGGATCGCCTGTCAGAGTCGCTGAGGTGACACTGTAAGGTCGCGTAGTTGTACTCGAGGGACCTGCAGCTGAATCGGTGCTCGTTGAGACAGGCTGCCAGGCACGCTTCTTTCGTCGACGTGTAGATCAATGCGTTGTCCAGCGCTCGAATCATTTTGTTCGGCACGCGCTCGAAAGCCCAAGGCCGGACGCACACGTTTTCTGCAATGATTGTAAATTTTGCAATGTCTTCGTTTTCCCAAAAATGTCTTTAAAGGTTGCTTTGCACCATGGTGGACGTGTTTATGTCACAAACAAAAAGGAGAACTGGGCCCTAGAGAAGTTTGTACGGTCCAATTTGTAATTGATCGATTTTTCGGTATGATATACGTAATTTTAATCACCATGGGTTATTAAGTGTTCAGCATTTTCAAGGGTTTGCGAGTCTGAGAATAAATATCGATGGAAATCTTGAGAGATAATAAGATAATTTGCGAATTGAGTTGTTCAAATTGTTGATTGTATGGTATTGCTTCAATAAAGGTTATATGTTGTTTGAATTGAACGTTCTAGAATTTTTTTTGAAAGTGAAGCTGTCTTTTCAATCGGAGAACCAACTAGATGTCTACTTCCTAATGAAAATGGAATAATCTTCGTAAATGCAGATTGATTTCAAATAATTTGTGACTCCAGTTTCATACTAATTGTAAGAATTTTTCAAATATTTATAGCTAGAGCTTTAGATTCCAAAAAATTATATTATAGACATCCATTCATGAAAATTGTAAAAAATTATCTAAAGTATAATAATACTTAAAAATTTGCAATGTACTTGCAATACTAGCAATCTAATATGTGATACTAAAAAACTAGAAAAATATAACCATAAAGTGTAAAAACTATAAATATTAAAGAAATTCATTATATTATCACAAATTTCCTGAACGCTGATTTCTAGTATTTCAAATTCTAGAATTTCATTCAGAAATCCACGAAAATTCAATACAAAAAAATAATAAAAAAATTACCAAAGGATATGTACATGTAAATGTATAGTTTTCTGAAAAACTTCAATAAAATATTAAAAGAAAATTAAAATGTGTGCTCCAGACTTCTATGTGTAAATCTGTAAAAGTTCTAGTGAATCCTTCAAATCGTATGAATACCGATAAAATACATAAAATATTAAGAGTGATGTGAAATACTAGAAATCTATAAGGTAATTGTTTACAAAGAAACTCATTGAAATACTGAAAATTTCTTACACTTCAAGTTCTAAGACATAATATTTTGTCAATATTTATAGCGCTTTGAAGAAATAACTAAAGTATCGGAAAATATAAAATATTAGAAAATCTTGTAAATAGTATATAGTATGAAAAATTATCAAAATACTAGAGATCCATGGAATAATAAAAATCCATGTGAGAACAATTCCATTTGGAATCTATAAAATTACTCGGAATATATATGAGCTTTAATCTTTAAGTATACTGTTCCGATTTGCCAGAGTCGTGGACTGTAGTTTGGGGTTTCCTTGGAATGAAACTCGTAGAACCTCGTTGTATGGATGTTTATTCGATATTATAGCAAACGGGGTTCATAGTAATACATTTACTGGGCGGACTTAGAGAGTTGCTTTTAACTTGGCGAGAGACTACGAGACAGTGACCAAAAAACATGGAGGGCCGGAAGGGCCCCGTACTAGGCGGAAGTCCGCCGCAACGCCGCCTGGTGAAGCCCGCTTAATCTATGCATTCAAAACGCCGGCGCAAACATACTCGCCACCTTGAAATATCAATTTCAATCATGCCACAATAAAATCAGATAAACACAATAAACTAAATCCTAAATTCACCATCAGGATCACATATATATAGTAAGGTTAATCGATGACAAAGGTAATAATAGTAAACAACGAAAACAACCAAGGAAAATCAATTTCCCGAGTCAACTGGAGACGGCTGGTCGTTGGATGGCATCTCGATTGGCAAGGGACACAGACGGGCCACAGCCCTCTTGACTAGGCCCTTTTGAGTGCGGACAAGGACCACACGGACAACGCGATCGACGCCGGGGTACACCTCCACGATCCGACCGAGCTGCCATTTAAGAGGTGGCAGATTGTTATCCTTCAAAAGGACCACTGCTCCTTGGAGAACGTTTGGACAGTTCTTGATCCATCGGCCTCGGCGTTGTAATTCAGTGAGGTACTCGAAAGACCACCGTGACCAGAAATTCTGGTGCATCTTTTGAATCCGCTGGTATTGAGACAGGCGGGAGTCAACGATGTGTGTTACATCAGGGTCCGGGACCGTGGTAAGGGCGCGGCCAATGAGCAGATGCGCTGGCGTCAGTGGTCGCAAATCGAGGGGATCAGAGGACAATGGAGTGAGAGGGCGGGAATTTAGGACAGCAGACACTTGCTGCAGCAGGGTATAAAATTCCTCAAATGTCAACCTCGCGTCGCCCATCGTTCTCTTCAAATGAAACTTGGCAGATTTAACCCCAGCCTCCCACAATCCCCCGAAATGGGGCGAGTACGCCGGTATAAACTTCCACCGAAAGTTCTCATGCGCAAGTTTTTCGCCCAATTCCGCCTCATTATCGCGGAGAAACTCACCAAGTTCCCGAAGTCCCGATTCAGCCCCAACAAAATTCGTGCCATTATCAGAATTGACCACGCTTGGGAATCCCCACCGAGAGGCAAAACGACGGAGCGCCAGTATAAAATTCTCAGTCTTCAAGTCGGTCACCAGCTCCAAATGGATGGCTCGGCTCGCAAAACACACAAACAGCGCCACGTAGCATTTGGACATCTTGCACCCGCGGCCTTTACGATCCTTTACGACAAACGGGCCAGCGTAATCCACCCCAATGACGGTGAATGCAGGCGAGGGAGTGACTCTCTCTCGGGGCAAATTCCCCATCAAGGGCTCACAGGAAATGGGCTTCACGCGAAAGCACTGAATACACTCGTGCACCACCCTGCGCGCCAAGCTCCGACCAGACACCGTCCAATAACGCTCACGTGTAGAAGCCAGAAGTGCCTGAGGACCCACGTGCAGCAACCGCTGATGCTCGTGGACGAAATACAAATACGACAGACGATGCTTTGACGACAGAATCAGAGGGTGAACCCTATCATTTTCAAATGCGGAGTTCTCCAGACGGCCTCCAACTCGTAAAACCCCATTCTCGTCTAGAAATGGATTCAACTTCGCAATTTTGCTCCCCGAGGACACTGAGGATTCCGCATGCAGGCGTTTGATCTCCTCCCCAAATGAATCAGTCTGAGAGATCTTCACTAACACAGTCATGGACGCCTGAAGCTCATCCACCGTGAGTGGGCCCGTCCGCCGAAGTTCCCTAACAACTCGGAGGTTCCTAATAAATCTCAAACAGTAGGCCACAACAGATTTCAACCGCAGGAGACTAGAATATCTCTCAAAAACAACGCTGGACTCACAAGGCAGGGCCACGGCTACTCCAACGCTGTTAGCCTTAAGCTCCGGAAGGTCTCGAACAAGTCCGTGAAAGGGTGGATTCTCGAACTCACGAGCAAGTAGCCACGAATGGCCCTTCCATCAAAGTTCCGAATCTCTCAGAGCCGGTGGCCTGATGCCACGTGACACGAGATCGGCAGGATTTTC
Organism: Platygaster robiniae; assembly: GCA_028476575.1. NCBI lineage: Eukaryota > Metazoa > Arthropoda > Insecta > Hymenoptera > Platygastridae > Platygaster > Platygaster robiniae. Next base: position 38,061,785 of record CM052019.1, read on the forward strand.
ACCTGACCGTACATAGTTCCATTGATCCGGGGCCGTCAACGATTGAATCTGCGCGACCCTCCCACCCACGAACGTCTTCAAGGTACACGACTCCATCTTTAGCCAACACAGCACAATCTGGGAGTCACACCAAAAGAATTTCCGATGTATAGGAACCTCAAGAGCTTTCGACACCTTTTCAACGAGTCTAGCAGACAGCTGGGCAGCACATAGCTCAAGCCTAGGAATGGTGATCCTCTTCAGCGGTGCAACCTTCGACTTGGCGCACAGCAATTCAGAAGAAATCCCACCCCACTTATCTATACATCGAATGTAAATACAAGCCCCATATGCCAACTCGCTGGCATCGGAGAATGAGTGAATTTCCAAAAGCCTAGATGAGTCGTACCCTATGTGACGGAGTACCCTCAATTCACCAAGTTCCAACAGATCCCTCCTGAATCTTTTCCAAGATGACGAAATCTCCAGCGATGGTTCGTCGTCCCACCCGGCCCTGTCCCGCCACAGCTTCTGAATGAGCATTTTTGCAATGACAATGCACGGACTCAATAGTCCAAGGGGGTCAAAAATGCGAGCCACCGTGGAGAGAATGGCTCGTTTTGAGCATGGCTCAGATCGAAGTTTCGAGTCGACGTCGTATACAAGTTGATCTCTCAGGCTATCCCAAGAGAGTCCTAAGGTCTTGACGGTATCATCCTCTCCCAAGTCAATAACCTGGCAAGGCGACCGATCATCACGAACCTCTGACAACTCAATGACTCTTGGTTCATTGGACACCCATTTACGAAGAGGGAAGCCTGACGAAGACAGGACATCCGAAATCTGAGATCGAATATCAGCGGCCTCCTCAGCAGTGTCAGTGTTATACCAAAGATCGTCAACGTAAAATGAATTCCTAATGACCTTCGCTATCTCCGGTCGAGATCTCTCACACTCATTGGCAACCTCATGCAAGCACCTGATGGCCAAAAAAGAACTCGGGGCCAAGCCATAAGTGACCGTGTTCAGCTCGTAAACACCCAGCTGTTTATCTGGACTGAAACGCCATAAAATGCGTTGAAGCGAGCGCTGAGAAGGCTCCAAAAAAACCCGACGATACATCATAGATATATCAGCCCCCACGGCAACACGGCGCAAGCGAAATCTCAACACGATCGACAGCAAATCATCCTGGATTGTAGGCCCAGCCAAGAGTAGGTCATTGAGCGATACCCCAGTCTTCGAACGAGCCGCGCCATTGAAAACGACCCTCAATTTGGTCGTTAGGCTTTCCTCCTTCAAAACCCCATGGTGGGGGAGATAAAAAACATGCCCCGGTGGTTCGGATTCCATCACGGGCGACATATGTCCCAATCTCAGGTATTCAGACATGAATTCGGAATACTTGAGTCGAAGAGCCTGGTCCCTCGCCAATTTCCTCTCCAATGAAATAAATTGGCGCTCAGCCTGAGCCCTTGAGTCGCCCAACAAGTCAAGAGAGTCCTTAACTGGGTAAGATACAACAAACCGACCCTGCTCGTCCTTTCTGACAGTCCGAAGGAAAATCTCTTCACATCTCTTCTCCTGAATGGAAAAATCGTCCCGGCAGGAAACTTCCTCAAGTTCCCAGAATTTCAAAACCTGCCCAGACAAATCAGGAAAACAAGTCGCGAAATTACAAGGAACCCGCTCCTCAAGTCGGCCGTGACAGGGGATCCTGCCAGATATTACATAACCCAATCTGGTCCGATGCAGGTAAGGGCGTTGGCGTGCCTCAGGCATCAACAACTCCCAAAAGCCCTCAGCCCCTATAATCATGTCGACCTGTTTCGGTCGATGGAATTCGGGATCAGCTAGGAAAATACCTGGAGGAATATCGAAACCATCGAGATTCAACGCCTCTGACGGCAAAACGCCAGTAACGCTATCCGTCACCCCGAATTGTAAAGTATTCTCATATTCGATGAATTTCGACTTGAAAATCGCGACGACATACTCATCGAGGCCAAACCCACATCCATTGATCCCCATGACTCTAATCCTCGTGGCCAGAGGGCGCAAACCAAGCCTCTCGCACATGCCCTTGGAAATAAAACTCGACCCTGCTCCGGTGTCAAGAAGTGCAACGCAGTCATGCAGCTGACCAGCAAAGTCAAAAACCTGCACCACCGCCGTCGGAACAACGTGTGAAACGTTGAGAAACCCCGAAGAAAAGGCTACAACCGTAGAAGGTGCCTCTGGCCCCGTATCCGCGGAAGGGGGTTGGTAATCAACATCCTTCTTGGTAAAATGCAACAAGGTGTGGTGCGGGCCGTTGCATTTCGCGCACCGCTTGCTAGGGCAGCTAGAAGACAAGTGCCCAACTCCCAAGCAATTCAAACAACGCCTCTTCCTATTCATAACCTCCCACCGCTTCGACACGGTCATCCCCGAGAACTTCAGACATGAGAAAAGGCTGTGACGCTGATCACATACAGGGCGCGAGCCCTGAGGATTTGCACTGTGAGCCGACACAACGCGCCCACTCCCCTGCTTGGGAGCCGAATCCCTGTCACCACGCTGAGTCTTTTCCAACAGGCGGCACTCGCCATCAATGAATCCAATCAATTCCGAGAATTTCGCGACCTCCCCCTCAGAAAGCAGTCTCTTTTCCCACTCCGACCTTGTGACAGCGTCAAATTTTTCAGCAACAATATATACAAGAATACTATCCCACTCGCCTACTGGCTCCCCCAAAGCCTCCAAGGAGCGAATATTGCTCTGGATCACATCAAGCAAATCACGAAGCAATGAGAAATTCCGCCTCGACATCTTTGGATAGGTAACGATACCACCGATGTGATTGTGTACCATAAGTGGCCTATTCTGGTACCACTCCGTCAACAGCTTCCAGGCAGGATTATAATTCACACCAGAAATGTTAAAACCCTGAATAACGCGAGCCGCTTCCCCGACTAGTGAGCCACTCAAGTAGGTGAATTTCTGAACCGAACTGAGAGCCTCGTTCAAATGGACTGCCGAATGAAAGGTGTCATGAAAGGCGGACCACTTGACGTAGGATCCATCAAACTGCGGAAGTCTCAACTCAGGCAACCTTATCCCCGGCATCGAGCTTCGAGGCAAACCATTGCCACCATCGACGGAAACGATCGAATGAGTGTCGGGGTCGTCCGCCTGCCTCGCCTTTGAAGACTGGTTTAAAATCAGTCGAACCTGCGAGGTGATACGAAAATATGCTTCCTCAAAGATGGCGGTTTCCTTATATTCGTCATCTAATTCATCGTCCTCGACAAGACTTTCGATTTCAGCTTGAACAAGCTTAAAGTCTGCAGCTGCCCCGGCAATAGCTTCGAGTCGCTGTTCCAATTCAACAAAAAACCTCTCCGTATTCCCCTCCCCACCATCCAAAGAAGACTCAACAGTCTCAACAAAATTGCGAAAAGCAGTGACTCTGGCCTTGGCCGAGCCACGCTTCCGCCTAAGCGTAGTCAAAGTTGACATGATCAAAACGCGAAACGCAGCGATCCCGAAATCTATTTAGGGTCGAAAAACTTGCGCGTGAAAGGTTTGCTAACAGCAATCATATAACACCTTAAAGATAAATGACAATAATCCCAAAGACCCGGGTCAATTACAAGTCCCCAACATAAAGGGGCATGAAATCCGCTAAAAAATGCAAACCCATAAAAATAGGGCATTTCCCAACCTGCAAATTATCAACTCGTCCTAAATCAAAAAAATGAAATAATGACTCATTAACTGAAGCCCAAACTGCCTCACGAAAACAAAAATCGAAAATCCTCACGCCTCCAAAATGAGGCAAAAAAAAAAAGAAAATAATAATAATGATAATAATAATACCAATGACAGCAATAATTACAACAACGCCAGTAATAATTACAAGTCCCCAATTAAAGCACAATTCGTCTCACAAAACCGGGAGACTAACTCAAAAGTCCTCAAAATGAGGAACAAATCCCTTCACGAGGAAAATCGCAAGTCCCCGAAATAAGGCACAAATCCAAAAGCCCAGGGACATTGAAATGTAAGGTAACCAGGACGCTATACTCGCCCACGAAGTAAGAAACACATAAACAATCATCCCCAACTCAATAACAGCGCCTGAATTTATCTCAGATAAACATAGATAATCAATAAAAATCAGTGCCCATTTACATCCAGTGATCGAAGATCGACCCTCGACCATCGATACATCGACTCATAGGGACCCCGCAATGGCGCCGATTACCGCGCACCGACCACACTATCGATGTATCGATGCTCGACCAACACATCGATGTCACGCCATCCCCACATGAATAAAGTAAGAAAAACGATGGGCGACAATTCCAGGAAACCACGAGCAAAAACAAAAAGAATGAATCACGTCCCCGAATTCCCCAACAAAAAACCACTCGCGAAACGAAACGCGCACTCCCGATGTCCCAAATCAAGTCGAAAAAAAGTCTGGCGGAGGGGGTGGGGGAAAGGTGGAAAATGTAGAAAAAAAAGGACAAAATTGCACCACTTTACCATCTCGTCGACCCACTGAAACTGCTTCGCCAATAGTACCGACTCCGAGCTACCATGGTTTCCGCTTCAAACTCGGCCGCCCATGTGCTCCGTGGCAATTTAGCCTCTCCGAATCAAATTTGGCTCGATAAGGACCATGTTCCGATTTGCCAAAGTCGTGGACTGTAGTTTGGGGTTTCCTTGGAATGAAACTCGCAGAACCTCATTGTATGGATGTTTATTAGATATTATAGCAAACGGGGTTCATAGTAATACATTTACTGGGCGGACTTAGAGAGTTGCTCTTAACTTGGCGAGAGACTACGAGACAGTGACCAAAAAACATGGAGGGCCGGAAGGGCCCCGTACTAGGCAGAAGTCCGCCGCAACGCCGCCTGGCGAAGCCCGCTTAATCTAAGCATTCAAAACGCCGGCGCGAACATATACGATTCTAGAAATCAATGTACAAATTTGTTAAAATATCAGATAACTTTTCAAACTGTATAATTACCAAGAGCATACGAAAAATTTACTGAAATTATTAGAAATTTTTGAAATACTAGAAATCTATTCTTTCGAATTGTCCAGAAAAATGCTTTAAATTTAGAAAAACTGTAATTCTAAAACTTTGAATATTAAATATTATGTAGCATTTCACAGAAATATAAAAAACTCATAAGAATAACAGAAATGAAGAGAACTACTAGTAAACCTTACGAAATTTTGTAAATAGTGAATAATATGAAAAATTCTAAAAATACTAGAGATCCTGTGAATACTCGGAATCTATGGAAAAGTAATTTCATGATAAATCTATAAAACTTCTCGGAATATATGAAACATTGAATTCCATAAGATCAAATGTTACAAATCAAGGTACGAATGAATTAAAAATATTGGATTATTCTCCATATCGTATAGATATTGCGCACGTACGAATAAATAATAAAAGTACTGAAAATGTCTAAAATTACTGGAAATTCATTAAACTTCGAAATTTGTAGTATATAAGATGTATATTCCTGTATTCGTGCAAATACCAGATAGTTCTTCAAATTCTATATATAAATACAATGCATCTATAAGAAATACTGAAATCACTATGAATCTTTGTAATGACAAAAATCTATAAAGATAATTTTTTCTAAATCCTCCAAGAAACTGCTTAAAATCTAGAAAAATTGCAATTCTACGAATTTCAATTTTAGAAAATAATATATAAACTCAGAAAAATAATAGAAACCGATTAAAATAACTAAAAAATGGAGAATTACCAGGAAATCTTACAAAATCTTGTGAACAGTGAATAATATGCAAATTTCTCAAAATATAGAGATTCAAAAAACCCTAAAAATCTACGTAAATATAGTTTTACTTAACATTCATAAAAATACTTTGAAGATACAGATTACAAAACTTTGTATCTTAAAGCATCAAATTCGAGAAACCTATATGCGAATTCATGAAAATATAAGATATAATTATTCGAATCGTATTGATACTGAGCACGTAAGAAAAATACTGAAAGTACTTGAGATCTATCGCATTACTGGAAATTAATGAAACATTGAAATTTTATATGCGCAGGTATATAACTTTTTATTCATATATACATTGAAATATATAGTTCTTTAAATTCTATACACAAATACAGAACGCCTATAAAAATGACTATTATTACATACTAGAAATCTTTGAAATACTCGAAATCTATGAAGATGGTTTTCTTTTCAAATCATTCAACAAAACGCTCAAAATCTATAAAAATTGCAATTCTAAAGCTTTGAATTTTGGCACGGAATTAAGCGATCCATAAAAATGCAGAAAAATAGAACAAAACCAGGTAATCTCACAAAATCTTGTAAATAGTAAATAATATGAAAAATCTTAAAAAAACAAATTTCTAAAAATACTGCAAATATTTAAAACTTTGAGTTTTGGAGCATCGAATTCTATAGATCTACGTACAAATTCAATAATATACCACATAATTCTCAAAATCGTATCGATATTTAGAACGTAAAAAAATACTGGAGGTACTAAAAATCTATTAAACCACTAAAATTCTGTAAAACTTTTGAACTTGTAATATATAAAATCTGTGTACATACATGTACCTTATAAAATATTGAACGATTCCTCAAATCGTATATATTCAGAGCATATATTAGGCAAAACACTGATATTTTTAGAAATATTTAGAATATCTATGAGACGTTTTGTCTGAAAAACCGAAAAAAAGCTAAAAATCTATTAAACCTTCACCCAAAAGCTTTGAATTTCACTATGTAGTATACAGGGATATTAGAAACCCATAAAAATTGCAAAAACTGTCTAAAAATTCGAAAAATACCAAAAACAACAAAAATCCTAGAAATGACTGAAGTACTTGCAATTTATAAACTGATTAAGAATAGTTCAAAATTATTTTAAACCAGCACAGATGCGTATTTGAAAATTGGTCTGGATATAGATCGATAACATAGATTCGGACTTTGAAAATCTTTCGGAATCATATCATTGAATTCCAACAATTTATTCCCATGTTTATTTACATTAACATGTCAGCCAAATGGAAGATCTGAATCTAACAAAACTTCAAAGTCAGTAACCCTAGTTACAACTGTCAAAATGTGGTCCAAAATGGGATAAAATTAATATACTGAAATTCAAGATATCCATATTTCTGGAATTTCGAATTTCGAAAAAGCAAAATAGAAGAAGAAAGTCTTCACCTGATCGAATCTGTAGTTTGGTCATGTAGTACATGTTGACAGCCCTTTGGGGCTGGGCTGCAGGGTTGGTGGCAGAAGTTTCGTTCTGCAGCTGGCAGACAGTGTCCTGCATCGGGGCCAAGGGGTTGACGACGAAGGAAAAAGCTGCTGCTTGGCACTCGGGTTCTCCACTGCACCAGCTCTGGCACTCGTACAGCGACAAATTTCGCATGCTGTAATACGTCGTCCCTCGATAATCGTAGTCCGTCAGCTTCTCAAACGCCACTTTAGCTGTCAACAGTTCGTTCTACTTAAGCTTCATTTCACTTCTAATCATGCACGACATTGAACAAGTATCTTGCAAACATCATACATGACAGGACATTTTTCAAAACTGGAAAATTGTGAATGAGAACTGTTTTTGAAACCAGGAAATTTTTTTTTTTACTAAATTATGTATTATTTTTGAGGTAGAAATGTGGAGTGTATAATTCTGGAGAATGAGGAATTATTGACTCCTCTGTATATTGCATTTTCTAAAATTTATGTTGACGAGTTGATGACTCACCAAAAACAGCTTGACCTGCATTTAGTAATGCCAAAAGAAGGAGGCAACAGCGAGCGGCACGCCCGCGGATCGTCCTGAGCGAGCCAATCTGTAAAAATAAACAAAGGAAGTTTTTATTATTTGATCCAGAAATTGAAAATTGTTTAGTATAAACGATGTATTAACTGTGGGTTCTTTATGTAACAGAAAGCATGGATAAATTTTTGATGCCTGAATGAATCACTGACGGTTGTGCCCAGGTGTTTATTTTTGGGGTTTTTTTTACTCCCCCATTTTCTACTATAGGCCATGGACGAAAAATCAATAGCTTGAGAAAGCTTCGAATGAATGTTCGTAAATTAAGCGAAACGTTCCAAATTCTGTAAAATTACAGGAACTGTGTCATATTCTGGAAATTTCGAAAATCAGAAAGTATTTAACCATCAGGTTGTTGTTAATTGTGTAAGTTGAAAGAAAATCGAGAAAACTGAGAATTTTTCGGTAAATTACAAAACATTGCGAATTTTCAGGATCATTTACTATTGTGAAAAACCTATAGAAACCCACAAAATATTGGAAAATTTTTTAGTTTGTGATAAATTTTCATAATTCAGTAAAACCACAGAAACTGTGTGATACTCTGGAAATTTGAAAAAAAAAAAAAAAGGAAAAAGTATTTAATGGTACTGAGATGGTATACTCAAGAAACATCTAAAAATTTCAAAAATTATTCAATATTAAACATACTAAGGACTGTCGACAATTCGAAGAATTCAGACAAATCTGTCGAGTTTCAGAAAATTCAAATGAAATTTGTAGATTGCAGAAAATTTGGAGACTTCGTGAAAATGCACAATTTGCACGTATCAGTGGAATCAGTCAATAATTATTCAGCCGTTCAAGAACTTGAATAACGAGTCAAACAGTAGAACAGATCAATGATAAATCTACCATTCATGAGTATCAATAATTTGTAGTATGTGATTGCCAACTAAATCAGTAGAGTTGATCAATAATAAGTTGTACAGTGCAGTATTTCAGGAACTAGTCAATAGGTAGAATGAACAAATAACAAGTATATCAGTGCTACGTATCAATAATCTGAATTAAGTCAGTATTGAAGTAAAAAGACAAGTAGATCAGTAGAAACAGTCTATAATCAGTCAGCCATGGAATATTTCAATTGCGCGTCAATCAATAGAGTCGCTCAATAATTTTTCAATATGTATTACTGAAACTTTTAAGATTCTGTTCTACTACAGAAAACTTTTTTATAGTTTTGAAAGTTTACAAAATCGAAAAATCTTTACCGTAAAATATCGTCGATACTTTTAGACGTTGTAATAATAATCGTGGAATGTTGAAAACTTTGAATATTGTAACATTATTCAAATTTTTCCAGGTTGTTCATAATTTTAAAAACTGGGAAGATTCATAGTTCTTCAGAAAATGCTGACAAATTTCTGAGGTTGTGGAAGATTTTTACAGAAACTGTAATATTTTTCAAAATTTGAAGAGAATTCAGATAATTCCGCTAAAAATTTAAAAAATTTGAAAATTTCGAGGAATTTAATAATAATAAAAATTCAATAGATTATCAATCGTAAAAAATGAGTGAAATTTGAAGAATATCAGGAAATGTTGGGAAATTTTGGAAATTTTGTGGAACTACAGAAACAGTGAAATTTTTCGGAATATCTGAAATAAAGAGATGTTTTCTTGCACAAAGATCGTCATCCATTTTGTGAATTCTAAAGAAATTCTAAAATTTCGAAATGTCTGAAAAATTACAATATATAAATACTAAATAATTAGTAAGATGATCAATAATAAGAAAAAATTTGTATAACTTGTATAATTCAAGATAAATATATAAGATTTGTTGAATTTCAGGAATATTTAAGATTTTTTACAAAACAGGAACTGTTTCATTCTTTGAATATTGCAGAATGAATAAATGTTTTATTGAACGGAGACTTTCAATGATTTCAAAAATTCTAGGAGAAATGTAGTTATTCAAAACATTTTGAGAATGCATAGAATAAAGCAAATTATCAATGTTTAAAAAAATTTGTGAAATTCCTAGAATCTCAGGAAACGTTGGAAAATTTCAAAAATTTTGTTGAACTACAGAAACTGTTATATTTTTCTAATAAAAAAGTGTGACAAAAATTAGAGAATTTAGAAGATTTCTAGAAATTCCAATGAACTAAAAATTCAAAAGATTATTATTGGTTCGAGATAATTTGTATAACTGGTAAAATTCCGGAGAAAGTTAAAAAATTTGTGAAATTTCAGGAAATTTCGAAGTTTCTTCACGATAACAGATCCTGTTTTTTTCTTGAAGTTTTGAAAAACTAATAAATGTTACATCAAACATAGACCATAAATAATTTAAAAAAGTCCGAAAGAAACTTATGAATATCGTAAATTTGAGGAACGAGAAAATACTTTGAAATCAAAAAATTATTAGAAATGAAAAAAACCCGTAAAAGTTGTGAAATATTAGAAGTATTGAAAAATGTTTAGGAGGTTTTGAAGATTCTACGTGATTACAGAAATTGCCACGTTTTTCAAATTTGGAAAAATTGAAACTAGTGTTTTATTGTACGGAGATCATCGGTTATTCCGAAAATCCCTATCAAAGTTGAAAAACTTTAAAAACTTCGCCATTTCTGAATACACTGAATTTCGAAAGGTTGTCAATAATTGTATAAGATTCGAAAGATTTCTAACATTTTTTAACATTTACATAAATTTCTTCTTAAATGGAAGATATTGAGGATTCCCTAAACCTGAAAAATATCATAACATTATCTAAGAATCAAAAAATTTTTAAGATCTCAATAAAAACTTAAAACTTTCATTCGCAAGTTTTTTAATCAGGGTTGTAAGGTTCAGATTTCTATCCCTCGAGCTTTTTCGAGTGTGTTGCCTCAAATATCAAGCCTTCTTCAGCCAAATGGCATCTAGCTTGATACTTTACAAAATTCAAGCTCAATTTCTAAGCCTCCTCAAGTCTTTCCTCAAATATCAAGCTTCCTTCAGCCAAAAGACCTATAGCTCTAGCCTCCACGGAATCCAAACTCAAATCCCAAGCCTCTTCAAGCCTTTCCGCTGGAATCTCAAGCTCCTCGAAGCCATTCAACCAATTTTTTTTAATTCAAGCATACCCGGGTGCCTTGTTAACACCAGAAAAGTGGTCGGAGAGCAAAATAGAAGCCTGAGAAAAAGCGGCATTATCATCATCATTACCATCGGGATGATTACGTATTGGCCTGAGCCGCGAGGGCCGGGCGGAGTTCGGGCCGCGAGTTGCGTTATAATTATATAATCCGAGCGATAGCGATAAGAACAGTGCAACAGCAACAGCAGCAGCAAAAGCAAAGATGGCTTGGCTCACACTTGACTTCCTGGTTTCGCTCCCGTCGTCATTCCGTCTCGTTACATTTCGCGTTAGTTATCACGAAGACCGGTACAACCCGCTTTCGTCCGCTGGCCTGCTAATCCCGGTATCCGGGAACGGGTTTCGCGTACTTTTTCTCACGTGATCGCTTTTTTCTCGCCGCGGGAATGAAGGAAACGCCACTTTTGACGTGGGAATAATAATTTCCATTCCGGATACCTCGTCTTCCTAGAATTTTTCCCATTCTTCGATCACGACCATGCGCACACGCGTGTTGTTACCCCCGGGTAGCGCATAGATCATGGGCCAGAACGGAAGGGGCAGATCCGAGGTTTTAAGGGAAGGAGCTCACAGGAACTTAGGATTTTTTTTTTATTTATGCTTTACGTGATACGTAGAAGATGAAAAGGGTGTCGAAGGTTGAAGTTTTTTTTGGGGCAGTGTGGGAATTTTCGAGGTCAAAGAGGATTTTTGTTGTCAGTGGGAACGAAAATTTGCCAATTTGCAAATTGAAAAATTGATTCGATTGTTAGAAGTTAACTTTTTTGGCTAGGAACAGGCCTGGCATCCTAACACTTGGATACCTAGCCTGTACAGCCCCGATGACGCACGAAATCAAACTCAACACCTCGAACCCTATAAGATCATATTCACGCAGATACAGCCAGGAGAGGCAAAAAATCATACAAAAGCAGGTCCAGGAAATCTGAGCAATGGCATTATCGAGCCCTGTAATTCACCTTACGACTCACCAATCGTCATTGCTTGGAAAAAAGACGGATCCCCTCGTTTTCGTGTAGACTACTGACGTCCAAACCAGGCTACCGTGGATGTTATCCAACCAATCCCTGTTATACATCACAATCTTACAATGCTTGGACAGGCCCTTATTTTCTCTAGCCTTGATCTCCAAAGTGGCTATTGGCTGGTATCAATGGCCTCGGATAATAAGAAGTACACTGTGTTTAGTATTCCTGAAGAGAGAACTTACAAATTTTTGGTAATGCTTTTCGGCTTGAAAAACACCCCGACCACCTTCCAACGGCTTATGATCACGGCCCTTCAAGGTTTCATCGGGATTTTCGTAGAAGTGTACCTAGACGACGTGATCATCTATTCGAATAGTTGGAGCGACCATTTAAACCACCTACGGCTCGTTTTGGAGTGACTTCGACTTAATGGTCTCTTGTGTCATCCAAATAAGTGTCATTTCGGCACCACCAAGCTCCGGTATCTGGGGCATATGGTCACAGAAGATGGTAACGAACCACAACCCGAACATCTCCAGGCCGTAGAGAAAGCGGGAATTCCAAGAAACAAGAAGCAGTTGCAGGCCTTCTTGGGAATTTGTGGGTGGCTCAGGGAATACATCCAACAATACGCGACTATTTCGGCTCCCAAGACCGATCTCTTGGGAAAGACGAAATGGGCATGGACTTCTGAAGCAGATGATGCGTTCTGTAACCTGAAGAATCAGTTCCATTAACCACTCAGGTTAAGTCGACCCAAAACAGGCCTGACATGCAGACAGACGCTAGCAAGGTTGGGATGGGCACAGTGCTGTAACAGGACTCCCTGCGGGGATCCCGCAACATTATTAGCTATGCTAGCGCGAAATTCTCTGGCCCAGAAATGATATATCTCAGCAACGAACTGGAGTGTTCAGCAGTGATCTGGGTGGACAAGAAATATCGACTGTATCTCGAGGATGGCTCATTTATACTCTGCACTGACAATCAAGCTTTGACCTGGCTTCACCAATTCAAAGACTGCCGATCAAAGTTGAAGCGCTGGTCACTCTTACTCCAAGAATTATTCTTCAAGGTAGAACACTGCCCGGGTAAAGAAAATCAACAAGCAGATGCACTCTCCCGACAGCCAGTCGATCAAATAGCAGGACCACCAGAAAAAGATCGGCTCCTGCTTCCGGTTCTCGACAATCACCATCCCCACGAACTCCCTACTATTTACCAGGCAGCAGGAGCAGTTCCTTTACCAGACACCACGAAAACTCGCGATGCAGATTTTCAACTAGTTAGCTATTGTCACCACGAGACATCTCACACGGCCAACGATCAAGAGCGAATACTTTTTTCGCCCTCATAAGTATCACACCCACACGCCGTCGAATGGAAGGGCCAACTCTCCTGCAGGAGATTGTAGAAGCGCAACAACGGGACACACGAACCGCACAACAAGTAGCTAACTGGGTTCGCTTACGAAACGCGGCATAACTTTCAGAGGACAAAAGGAGATTCGCTAGTACTTACCGAGTGGGTGAACGTGGCTTCGAGGTATTAGAGCCAATTTCAGCTACATGGAGAATGATCGTTCCAGGAGATGCCCGGCTTCGAGTATTTTTCCATTTCCATGACAAACTCTTAGTTGGACATCCGGGAATGGATAAAACATTACGAGATATACAACAACAGGATTCCTGGAGAGAAATGCAGCGGCGTAGTCCAAGCTGTGCACTACGCCCACATACCAACCCCGAGCTAATTTGACAGAAAGAAGGAACCAGGACTTGAAAAAACTGCTCTGCATACACCTAGACTCGCGTCCGCATAACCATTAGGGCGAAGCAATTCCAGACGCTTTATTTGTTTTGCGAAATCAGCGAAATCCCGCAACCGGTTGTTCATCAAGCCAGGCCTTGATGGGCCAAAATATTCTCCGATCGGGAGAATGGGCATTAGCCATGCTACCCCTGAAGGGGGCGGCCGCGAAGAGAATTCACTTTGTTCGTCAGCATCAAGACGACTATATTAAAAAACTTTCCACCTATAAAGTCTATGCAGTGCTTCAACACGGCGACCAGGTATACCTGCGAAATCACACGCTTTAAAAGGCCGCCACGCAGTACTGTGCCAGTCTTGCACCTACTTGGGAGGGTCGATACACAATCCATTCCCACCTTGGTGGAGGGGACTATAACGTTTCAAGAGGTAACCAGCTTACCAAGGTCCATACCGACCACATAAAGCCCTGTCGAGGGGAGTCGACACCCCAAGCATACCTACTAAGATACCAGCAACCAACTATTGGAGACCGCGTCAAAATCCAACCATCAACACCTTCCTACCTGGACAGGAAGGCAGAGATCAAATAAATGATCAACAAGAAACGGGCTCGTCAGCAAGACCAGCCATACCCACTACCCGACGAAGAAGGCGACCACCACACGTGGCAGATTTAGATAACTCCTTGACTACGATGGCGAAGCAACCAATTTCTCCTGAACATCGGCCTTCTACAGGTCACTATATTTTTCGACCCCGGTGACTACCGCCAGGCTTACAGCAATCCTAACTCTACGTGCACGGATCAAAGGAAAAGGACCCGGCGATTGTTACAAGTTGGTTATTGAACCAACTGAATTTTTTGCTGTTCCTGTAATCTGCTTAGGCACAACTAACATATACGACCCTAGTTGCTCAGGATGACGCGAGAGCTTGACCCACTTTCTCTTCCCTACTCCGCGCGGCGCGCGCAGCGTGTGCGAGTAGTGGAAGTCGGAGGAGTCGTCAATATAAGCTGGAGCACCGGGCCCAAAAACGAGAAGTCAGTGAGCTTCCATCAAGCCTTCATCGGCTCTGAAAGACCACCAGCACCCCTAGCTCGTTGCAGCCGACCCCGGCTCCGAGTTAACCTCTTCCCGCTTCCTCTCCTTCGCTCGTGCAGCCGACCCCGGCTCGCAAGAACAGTGTTTCCCACCTCTCTCGTCGCAGCCGACTCCGGCTCCGAGAGATCCTCCCGCACACTACCATCCTCGACTAGCTTACTTATAGGCCTTAACGGCGAGTTTTCTCGTCGTGACGTGGGACTTTTCGACCCTAGAACTCGTTGGAACCTTGAAACGTGGCCACCCTCCCACCCGTTCACCATCCCTTCGGAATTATCCCTGACATCGGTTGGATTTCGCATGTGTAATTTTTAGTGTGTCTTTCGCGTGTGTATATAATAGGATAAGTGTGTGTGTTTGAATAAAAGTGTTGTCTTTTTCCCGAAAGACGTCTTGTAACTGACACTCTGCCTTGCTCACGTCCGTTCCTCACGATCCGACGTATAACAAAACGATTTTAATAATTAAACCTAATTTATTAAGGAACAATTTTTTTGTATAGATTTTCAGTAACTGTTTCTTCAGAATTTGACTAATCCGAGGAATTTTCTGGTATCTTTTTGGATTTTAACATATGATTTGACTAATACTATAGAATTCGGAGTTTTATAAATTTTTGGAAAAATTATATCTACATAGTTTTTGACTATGGAAAGGTTTCTAATGTTCACAAATTTTTTCAGTATTAATAGAATTTCGGAGATATTTTTGATATCCAATGTAAAAAAGTCAAATTTTGGTAGATTTTCAGTTAAATTTTAAAGCTTTCTAGGAAAACCACATTTACCTTATTTTGACTATTAAAAGATTCATAGTTTCCTCACATTTACTTGAATATTCATGAAACTTACTTTTTTGAGGGCTTTCACCGATTCCTAGAATATTTAAAGATTTCTATATAGATTTATAGAACTTTTCGCATTTTTTCTATATATGTAAAACTTGGAAAAATTAATTATCTTTTTCGAAGATTAATTGAATTTTTGGAGAGTAGATATATAGAATTCACCTCTAGAGAATTCAAATTTTCATCGATTTATAGTAATTTTATAGATTTCTGAGAAATCACATATACAATCATTTGAATTGTCTTAAAAATCTGCTCTACAAATTTTAGTGTTTTTGTACTTTTTATACGATTTCGTATGATTTTTCAGTACTTCAATAGCTTTATTCCACTTCTGCAAATACGTCTTTTAGAATTTGATGTTGTAGAATTAAAAGTTTTCCAAATCGTAGTTATTTGTTCAGATTTTTCAGAAACAGTTCATTCATAATTAATTTTATTTTTTTTAGTATTTCTTCAGAGTTCGTAACATTTTTTCGTATAATACATACTACGACATTTCATATATACTGGAAGACACGAAGAAAAAAAAAATAGGAATCTCCTAAATTCTTCAATTTTATGTAGATATTATTTTCGCAAAAAATTAAAGAAATGATGAAAATCTTCAAAACTTTCAATCCTATAGCATCTACTTCTGAAAGTCTATATAGGAATGCATAATGCATTATGATAATACTCAAAAATTTAATTACACCCATGGATAGTAAGAAAGTAATATGTTTACTGAAAGTATTTTACACATATGAAGTTGATACTTAAAATGTGTGAAGGTGCATAGTGTTTTCTGAAAAATTTACTAAAAACATGGGAAATGCTAATAATTTCTTAACTTTTAGATACTAGAACAATAAATCGTAAAGATATGTATAGAATACCACAAAAGAATTAGAAAATTGTACAAAATTTTATGAGTGCTATAATATATGGAGAATACAACAAATCTATGAATATGCACGAAAACTATTACGATAAAATTATTGATCGATAATCCAGTTGTTGCCTAGAAATATACAGTAGTTTTAATTCCAGAGCATATCATTCTTTATGTTTATGTAGAAATCCGTGAATATATTACACAAATATTCAAATTTTATCAATATTGAAAACACATAAAAAATACAGAAGTAACTGGAATTCTGTTAAACATTAGGACTCCACGAAAGAACTGTATTCTAAAAAATCGTTTAAAATATGAGAAACTATTAAACGTTGAAGGTCGTAGCATCAAATTCCATAAATGAACGTTAAGATCCAGAACAATATTACAAATCTAGAAGAAAATCTACAAAATACTACCAAATTGCATCAATGCTGAAAAAGGTAAAAAGACTAAAAATGAAAGCAATCTTTGGAACATTGAATGTGAATATAGATAATATTTTTCAAAAAATGTGTAGGAAAAATTTAATGCATATCTTTATAATTTTCGATCATTCAGTATTTTATTCTGGATATTTATGTGGGAATATATTATAATCTATAACACGATGAAATTCAACACACTCTATGAATAATAAAAAAATACAACATATACTTAAACTATTTCCAATCTGTAAAATAAATAATTGAAATCTGTAAAGTTGATTTCTGAAAAATTTACTGGAATAATAAAAATTTTCTAGAATTTTAGATACTAGAGTAACAAATTTGAGGAATATAAATAAGACTCAAAAAACAACTAAAAAACCGTGGAACATTCTATGAATTGTAAAAAAATACGAAGATTCCAATGAATCTATAAATAGATACACTAAATGTGTAAAAATAAAAATTTTGCAATAATTCATTTATTTAACTATACATAATCTATAGAACTTTATATCTTTCATATTTATGCAGGAATGGATTAAAATATTAGATCATCGTCCAATTTTATCGTACATTGTCAAACAAGACAAATGAAAAACTGAAATAGTAAGAGTTCTTTGGAACAATAAATCTACGAAAAAACTGTGCTCGGAAGATTCGCTTGAAATATAAAAATCTATAAAACTCTTAGGTCCAGATATCAAACTCCTAAAATTCACAAAGTTATCTCCTATACAAATATTCGAATCTGGAAGAATTCAACAAAATACTACGAAATTTCATGAATTTTGAAAAAACAAACAAGTGTAAGTATAGAAGTTTTCTTTAAAATACTTAAATTCGATATAGATAATATTTGTTTAAAAATGCATAAAAATAATAGTAATCCTAAAAACTTTTAATCCTAGAGCATCTAATTATAAAAATCGCTAAAGGAATACGTAAGATGATAAAAAATGCAGTTTTTTCAATCTGATAAATAAATACTAGACATTTCTAAAGATACGGTTTTGTGAAAAATTGATTGAAATACTCTAAAATTTAGATTCCAGGGGAACATGTTCTAGAAACCTTTTTTCAGATTTTCAAAAATACTACCTAATTATAAACAGCCCAGTAAATACTACTGAATTTTAGCAATACTGAAAAATATAAAAAATACCCAAATCAACATAATACTGAAAATCTACGTAGATATCATTTCCTTGAGAAACTAAAAAATTGATAAATATCTATAAAACCTAGAATTTGAACATATAGAATTCTATATATCTTAAACAATCCTTTTTTATGCCAGAAAATTATTCAAGCTTTCAAAATACTGAAAAATACAATTATAGAAGTACTGATAATATATGAAATATCAGTTTTTAAATATATTCTTCTCCGATTACTTTTTTTTGAAATACTGATGATTTAGTTAATTTTAAATTATAGAACATGAAATTGTCAAAACCTATGTAAGAATTGACAGAAATGCTGGAAATATATTTTTAAATAGAATATCCTTCAAAATTTTATAAATAGGTAGTGTTAAACGCAAATAATCCTAAAATTACTAGCACTTCATGAATTACCTTTAATAAATGCAGGTATAATTTTATCGAAAATAAATAAAAATTATAAAAATAAATGAAACGCTAAATCCTAGAAATTTTAGAAATTAATGTGAAAAATTGCAAAAAATACGAGATAATAAAAAAAATGATATATGATATACTGAGAGACCTTCGAAACAAGAAATTGTGGTTTAAAATGAAAAGTCATATATTTTAAAAAGTTACAGCTCGAGTTTCTCAACTAATTTGTAACAATAGATATTCATTGATTTATTTGGATAAATATATATTGACTCTCTTGACATTTAAGTTTGCCCCTCAATGTAAAATTTCGTTGCGACGCCCCTGTCTTTTTCAATTGATTCAGGTTTTAGAGAACCTAGAGAAGATTCAGAAGTTTAATAACTCAAAATCAAGTTCTAAATGAAGAGTATTTTTTACAATACTTTCCTCTTCTTTCAGTATTATAAAATTTCAAGTTTTCCTACTTCGATTTTCCGTCGTGCATTCGAAATGCTTCAACGACGGTAAAAAGGAGGAATAATAAAAAAAATGACTTCCTAAGGATTCTATACTACACTGAAAAAATTTAAGTGTTACCAGATATTTTTAAGCAGCTGTCATAAGCTTTGTAAAATATTGTAAGAATTTTCGAAAGTTGTATTTCTTTAGTATATAATAAAATATATCTTCCATAATTGCGTTTTAATCTATTAGTTCTATCAACTCATTATTTTTTTTCTCTTATGAAAAATGCCGATGAATTGATGAGTAAAGCAAATCTTATCGTTTTTTTTTTTTTTTTTTTTTTTTTTTTCATTTCGCCGAATCTAGCTGTGATAGAATTTTTTTCTCATTTCAGCTACAACGTAAACCGTTAAGATAATAAATTATTAATCTTCTAATTTATTTCGGATGGATCAATGAAGTAAATGAGACTACATTTATACATAATTCATAGTGTATTGAAGGCAAAGAAAAAGCATTCTTTAATAAAAAATAACGGAAAGTTTTGTTCCATGAACAAAGATACATAACGTCGTAGAACAAAGGACATTATGATATTACATTGTAAAAAATGTTTTCCACGTTTTCGAACAAACGCGTGATTCTCTACTTTTTTTTTCCTCTCTCCTCCTCGGCTTTTTTCTTTTCTTCTGCAGCTTTTTTTTCTCTGTCCATTTTTTCTTTGTCCTCTCTCTCCTGTTCTCGTTTTTGGATTACCGAATGACCTCTCATGCAAGCATCCTTAACCATTTTCGTCCTCAGATCATCAGGAGCTATTGTAAATGAAAAAAAAATTGA
The DNA here is from genome assembly GCA_028476575.1 of Platygaster robiniae. NCBI lineage: Eukaryota > Metazoa > Arthropoda > Insecta > Hymenoptera > Platygastridae > Platygaster > Platygaster robiniae. Next base: position 38,081,590 of record CM052019.1, read on the forward strand.
AGAAGAAAGAAATAATTCTATAAAAGAATTGAAGGAAATTTCTATTTATAATAATATTTCTATGAATAATATTTATATAATATAAATATTATTTAATATATTATTTATAATATTTATTAAATATAATAATATTTCTATGAAAGAAATATTCTATACCTTATAGTATACGAGTTAAATAAAGGAATTCAATGAATAATATGGAATGAAAATAGTAAGTTCGAGCAGTAGAGTTTCAAGAAGGTCTGGGAGTTTTTTTAAAAATATAGGTATTCACAAAATATACTGTATATTATATACATTATAGTGTGGTTTATAAATATACGAAACGACTGGAATAGGTAATATATTTAAAGTGTTTACAAAACATATGATAAATGATTATTAAAAAATATATACTATTTAATTATAAATATATACTGAATAGAATATTATGTAAATATAATAAATAAATTCAATAAATCTGGAAAATATACTGGCGTAAAATAATTGATTAAACGGATAAGGTAAAGAGTAACATGAAACAGTATTTTATTCGTAAGTTCTGAAGTATATAAAAATATGAAAAAAAATAAACTGTATAGTACGTTTCTTACAACATAGTCTATACATGTACGAAACGAGTAAAACCGAAAATATATTAGAAAAATATTTAATGATGTGCACATAAATTATTTATATTTTATAAAAAGTATACAATACGAAATGCATACTATTCAATTTACAGAGAAAGTAAAGAAGTACAATAAAGTAATTAATTAAATAATATAAAAAATATACATAAATCTAAAAATCTAGTGAACGTGTTAAATAATCAGTGAGTTGAAATAATGTACAATTTGTTCGCGAGTTCTGGAAGTGTATAAAAACATACTGTTTAATATAAAATAGTCCATAGTATACTATATACATATGTTACACAAAAAAATATATTAAAAGTAATAAATAAGATGTATAATAAATTTATAATAAATCAAAGATGAATGTTATAAAATAAATACTTTCTACACTATAGTGTAGTAGATAAATATAATGAAAAAAGCAATAATAAATAATATAAAAAATTTACAATATCATATAATATTTTTAATATATACCAAATGAATTGAATGTACGTTTAGTTGAAACGAAGTTATTCGTCAGTTCTGGAAGTTTATAAAAGTATATGAAAACGTATGTACTGTACATAAATGTATTCAAAAAATAAAATGAATGATATACCAAATATGTACAATAATACATAAGCGTTCTAAACAAACAAAATAAACATCGATCTGTATTTTCATATCGATAAAAATAGATTGTACATCAAGTAATTATTATATTTGAAAAACTTGCACACTCGTTTGATATTTTCAAATAAAAAGGTTTGAAAATACATTTATTTATTGGCAGTTTCAAAAACGAACTACATTTTCGAGTTGTGAACAGTTTCGTTAAAAAAGGTACAACATTTGTGGAAAGTTGTTTAATTCTAGAAAGAAAAAAAGCAAAAAATTTCTCCTTTGAGTAACCGATGATAAATTAACAATATTCTGAAAATACTTTTTAAAAATGTACAAATCATTAGTACTTTTTTCAATGAATGCAACATCAGAACTTAAATTAAGGTAAAAGCAATTGTTTCCATACTTTTTTTCGACATTTTTCGGGGTTGCGTTGTTCGCTGAAATCTCCAGGACTTGGGCAGCAGGTAACTGATTTGTATAGTGCCAGAACTAAACAAGATTCATGTCGAAAACAGCTCACCTTTTTATACTAATCGCTCAGAAATTATCGTTATTATCTTCCCAATTTAGTTAATGTTGAAGATATTCCAAAATGAAAAGTATCGAAATTGCAGATCAATTTACGCCAAGGTTACTCGAAATGAAAATAAAAATTTCAAGAGCAATCAATGTCAGCAAAAGACTTTTTAAAATCTTTGTAAAGGAAAAAATCATTACATTGCAAATTAACTTTCATACAATGTAAATTCTGCTGCGGAAAGGTTTTTGCTAAAAACTTATCGACTTCAAAATCATCAAGTATGAAAATCAAAAAGCAATAGAATGAACGTCTGTTAAATTTTTGTTCAAAAACGCTGTAGTATTTGGAGAATAAATTTTTGATATTATATACTCTTGTATTAACTATATTATGTAAAGTAATGTATGTTAATTATATTTCTTTTCTTACATTTTAGTCACATAGTTCTTTTCCCAAGGCATGCAAAGTGTTTCCAATTTTAAATTCCGTTCAAAACCATTCGTTTTCATCGATGGGACATTTTAAAATCATTCAATTGCGTGTGAATTCAAGTTTTTTCGATTTCGATCTCACGTTACAAATATTTTGTATTGACTCAAATTGACGCATGTTTTTCTAGTTCAAGAATAGCTATTTCACCTACGATTCGTTGGATTCCATTTAAACAGATAACAATTAACCAGAGACCTTTATCAAATTCTCGCAAAACATGTTATCGATTCAGCTGAATATTGAACTTATATTTGCTATTTTTTAATCAAATTTTACCAAGTTCAAATCGATGATAAGATTGTTAAGGTTGATGAAATTTCGAAAGTGCAAAAGTCGTTTTGCTGTGCATAGTATTTATTATTTCAAGTAAAAAAACTTTATTTCGTTATGATTGAAAACCTGTAATGATAGATACGTAGTGTGTAATGGTCTTAGAAAAATGGACTTGTAATTCAATAAGAGAAGATTTCATTACTTTTGTATTTTTTTCTCGTTTTGATATACTTTATCTTCATGGACTTCGTTTTGATTGAAATTTTGCTATTTTTCAGCTATGTTCTTTATCTTTCGAGATAGTGATTTTTTGCCGATTTACTTGGACTTTACAGACTGGAACTAAAAATTTAGATGATAAATTTCTCCTTTGTAGATCGATGGATCAATCTATAACCTACCGATTTATACGAATGAATATAAAAAAATATAAGTTCACTATTTATTACAAATATTATCAACACAAATTGTTATCTTTTACATGATTATATATCAGTCGCAATTTTTACTTCGTATTCTATATACAACACTAGTTTTACATGAAAAATGTACCTCATGAAAAAAGTGGTTTTTATATTGTTTTTGAGGCGATGAATACGAAAATAACTATAATTCATTTTACAAAGAAGCGTTTTAAGAATATTAGCAAGAAACGTGTTATTCGGCTCTTTCCTCGGTTACTCCAAAAATATCAAGAACTGTTGGTTTATAATCATAAAATATACGTCTTTCGAAAGGTACACTTATTAACTTTTCGACGATATGTTGTTTTCGTCGATAGAAATAAAAGTTTGCAAATTACAGGCGTTCAAAGTTGAGAAAAGTGCATTCTTTGAGCTTTTTTGAGAACTAATCACGTTTATCTACGCACCTTTTTCGACGTTCAATACTTATAACACATAAAGTACTATTTCGAATAATAAAAGCAGTATTTCCTCTGTAAATTTTACACGTATACCTTTCGAATGTTATATTTTGAATAATAATGAAATCGATTGTCCTTGATATTGATAAAAATAACTAAAAACGCTAAAAAATATGTTTTCCTGAAATCTTCCAGTAAGTGGAATAATTCTTTTTCATTTTGAAAGCAATTCCTTTCCGCTCGTTTTGAATAATCCACTAGAAAAAGAATCATTTCTTCACCATTCGAAAACGACCAAAACAGAACCATTTTCGCAGCGAAAAATAAAAAAAAATGACAATTCACTTTTCTGGGGGAATTCATAAAAATTACATTATTCGTAAGTTTGAAAAAATGGTACATTTTCCATCAGTTCTCTAGATCCAAACATTTCGTAGATTCAACTTAGTCTAATGAAACCTGGCAATGCTTCGTTTTCTCAAACTGCCAAGTAATGTACTATATTCTGTATTCTTCTAAAAATTGAATAACTATTCCTCAGTTCCTTGCTTCGAAAGCATTTCTTTGCTGCTTGTTTTAAATAATGCAGTAGAAAAAGAAACATTTCTTCAGTATTCGAATACGACCATAAGAGAATCACTTTCGCAGCTAGAAACTGAAAAGTGATGAATTCGGAAAAATTACATTACTCGTAGGTTTGAGAAAATGAATCATTTCCCGTAAGTGCAGAATCTATTTTGACCTAGGGAACTGCATGAAAATGATTCATTTTGTCGTACTACCGAATAATGTGCGATTTTCTGATATCTTTCAAAGAAAGAACAATTTTTCCTCTGTTTTTGATGGAACTACATTTTTTGTGGAACGAGATGTCCAAAATTGGGAAAATAATTTACCAATAGTATCCTGGGGCCATTAGATAGATACTATTCAGATCTAGGGAACTGCCTGGGAATGGTTCATTTTCTCAAACTACCGAGTAATGTTCTATTTTTGCTGATATTTCGACAAATCTTCTTTGGGAGAATAAATGACAGTTGCTCAATGACCCCAAATGAGTCTAAAAAACTCTTCCTTCTCGAGGTAGTCGCAGTGATCGAAAATTTTGTAAATTAGTGTAATTTTATTTTTGTCTCCACTTCAACCATAACTTGGCTTCATCTTGAATGTTAAGTATTCCAAACAAAAAAAGTATTAAAATTCAAACATATAAACTAACTATCTGATATTGTTACCAGGGATTGAAACACAAGACAGTCAAATTCTCATGAGTTTCACTCGATTTAATTAATAAAACAGGCATGTATATAAATAGAGTACAAATACATGTGATAAAATGAATGGATACGTCTACGTATATAATAATATATACATTAAGTGTTTCCTGATTGGTCCGCTAACGAGCGTCTCCTGTAAAAAAATGGATAAAAAAAAGTTACATGGACGCTCCCTCGCGGTGACCAAGAATTGCACAATTACAAAAATGAAGGAGGATCGACCGATCGCCGGCTGATCGGTTCATCCCCCGTCTGTCTCTTTCTCTCTCTCGCCCGCTCCTACTGAGCCTCGCGCTCGCGAGGGCGCATTTACGATTTGCACACTTATTACGCTATTATATAATCTCACGAGAACGCAAGCGCCGCTCTCACGAGCACGAGGTACTCGCTGCAATAGTCCCCCAGTGTCCAAAAACTCTATTTTTCATTCTCTTGTTCTCTCTGTGTCCATGAAAATTTGACTCGATAGGATCGTTGGGAAGAGAGGGTGTTACGCGAATAGAAAAGGTGGGAAAAAGCTGTTTCTGATGAACTACATTTCCATGGAAGATTTTCGACCCCAGAGTTTCTCGACACGAGAGAAAACTATCCGCGCTTCGCGCGAGTGCGAGTGAGACGGTCGCGGCCCTCTGGCGGAAGATGCGCGAAAAGCACAAATTCCTGCGATCGTCCCACTCGCGCTTGCGCGTTTTTCGCTGATGCAGCCGCGGTTAGACTTCACGATAACGTGCTCTCTAACTTAAACATCCGAAGGTTGAAGAGACGTTAGTCAAGCGTGAACCTTTAAATATCGTATGTAGGTATATCATCATGGCCAGTCTCGAAACGGGTTACGATAAGCCCATACTTGTTTTGGCTAGTTGCAACCCGATCGAAAGTAGCTGCCGTCGGCTTTTATTTTAAATTTCCGCGACGTACACTCGAAACTCGGAATTTCTCGCTCACGCGGATTGAGTCTCGCTTTTTCTTGCATTCGGATGGTTCTTTCTCTTCCGGTGGAGTTGGTGTGGAGAAGATGAATAAACGAGTCAAAATGTGTGAGAGATTCAGGTTGAAGGGGAAGCCTTGTGCAAGAGAATCCGAGTTTGTAGTGTGACTTAAAATCAGACTATGAGGAGGGGGAGGAGACGAGCCGGGGCCGCTTGGGGTCGCTGCTGCTCCGGGGTAAGTCGCGACACCAAGGGCGGGGCAAGGGTGCTCGCTGGTTTCGATGGGGTTGAATGGGCCCATCAGGGCATCATTTTGCGGGGCGAGAGCCACTTTTTCACGCAGTAGCAGGAGAACGTGGAGACATATACGAGGATCAGCAGAGCGCACGTCACGCCTAGGGCGAAGACGGACGTTTTCGTTGGGCAGGGCTCCACGATGGTTACGGTTTTGTCTGCATCAGGGAAAATTGGAAAATGTAGAAATCATATTTTTCATGTATTTCTTTATCATCAAGGTCATGCGAGAATAAACAAATAGGTTATGTACCTGGAGTTCCAAACGTTTAGAATTAAAAGAAAATGAAAAATTGATGAATTTTTGATTTTTCATCATGACGGGAAGTGTGGCGGACATTTTTTGGGGAGCATCAAGTTAGTTGTTACGATCAAACGATTTTCAAAAGAAGCTAGAAATTTTTTTCTCCTATATTGATTTATAGGTTTTTTTTCGTTTAATTTCAAACGCTTGCAACTTCAGGCACATGATAAATAGAAATTGACTGGGGAATAAAATAGTCATGTTATTCATGATTATTTCACACCTGGTGACAACTATTATTTATACGTTTTTGGAATATTTTTTATCTTCACGATTGTTTTTTTGATTACATCGTTTCATAATATTGAGATGCTGGATTTTAGGGTTTGGAAGTAACGCGTTACTCTATAACGTTACATTTTTTACTGTAACGATAACGTAACGCGTTCCATTAATTAACAAGTAACGATAACGGGAACGAGTCACTTCTTTCCGGTAACGAGTAACTAAAATCCCGTTATTTTACGTTACTTTTATCTGTCCCATTAAGTTTTTAGCACAATTTGCAACTTTTTAAAGAATGTTCTGGAACTGAGATCTTAGTAATTTTTAAGTTCCTCTTTTTAAGATATAAAATTCTTTATTTATAATTTTCAATGAAACTATGTGGGATAATCGTAATTTGTGTGAATATCTTGACGAAGAATAGGCTTTTGTATTGTTTATTAAAAACTTTTACGACTCAAAGCGTTGAATTTTAGAAATTTGCATGAAAAGATATGAAAATACTTAAAATCTATAGATCCCAAAATCTATAGCAGGATTTGTATGATTTAGAGATCCTGCGAGAAAGTTTTATGGAATAATAATGAATACAAAAAATAAAATAAAGAAAATAAAATAAAAAACGAAAAATACTAGATTCTATTACGTTTCAAGTTACTTGATTTTTAAAATATTTTTGTAATTCAAGGAATCAAAAAACATCGATTTCTTGAGCTTTCAATTCTAAAAAATTTATGTTAATAAAAGTCTATGAGAAAATGAGTAAACTTTTATATTGTATAACTCTGTAAAAAATATAAAAAGTATTGAGGGCCCTTTAAATGTATGAAGAAACTGTTTTCTGCAAAATCGATCGAACTATACTCCAGAAATTTCGAACCTCCAATTTTATTGTATTCTGGAAATTTGAGGAAATATCTTAAAAAAAAACTGAAAATTCCACAACATTCTTCAAATATTTAAAAATGCAGAAGGAAAATACGTTCTGAAAAATACAAGCAAATATATGGAACATTGAAAATCTTTCGAATTCCAGAAATGAATACAGCAATATACAAAAATAATTAACGATCCTTGAAATCATGGAAAAACTGAAGGAATACAAAAAGTACTTGAATAAGTAAAAATCTATCAAGTAACTGTTTTGTGGAAAATCCTGTAAAACACGCAATGTTTCATTATATCCAAATTCTAGAGTTCGAAATTCTGGAAATGTATAGAACAATCATTATTATGAAAATACTGAAATTATGTTGTAAACTAAGAAATTCTGCAATATTCTATCGTAATGCAAAATACGAATGGTTTCAAAAATACTGAACAATGCTTCAAATCGTAGAAAAATTCAAAAAGTTGGAAAAAATCAAATGAAATAAAAATCCCCTTAGAAATGTTTTGCTGAAAAATCCTCTCAAATTCCAATAATTCGATAAAATTTTCATTTTAGAGCATGAACTACTTGAAATCTATGTATCAATGTACAGAAAAATATAAATTTTTAAAAATTCTAGGAAATCCTGTAACATTTTATACATACTGAAAAGTACCAAAAGATTTAACTATTCTGAAAATCTGGGTGGATATATATTTTCTTTTAAAAATCTATTAAATTTGCAAATGTTTTCTTGTGGCTTACATTGAATCAAATGTCACATTCAGAAATTTCATGAACTTGAAAAAAATATAAAAATTTGAACTAGCTGGTTGATTTTTTTCTCAGGATGAAATATTTCAGATTGACATTTTTTATTATATCTGAAATAAACAATTTCTATAGAACAAAATCACAAGTACGTTGAAATTGTATTTTTCAGCCATAGTTTCTCGATTTTTGTTATTTACATTCAATTTCTTCCAAAAAGTAATGTGAAAGTAACGGAACGTTACTTTTTTATGGGGTAACGGTAACGAGTTACTTTTTCTTTTCAAGTAACGATAACGTAACGGATTACTTTTTTCACCTTCGTAACGGTAACGTAACGCGTGACATTTTTTTAGGTAACTTTCCAAACCCTGCTGGATTTTTTGAATCTTGAATGTTGGATATTCAAGATGTCGGATGTTGGATGTTCAATTTTTTTAGATGTTGGACTTTTTGGGTGTTAGATTTTCAGGATGTTGGATTTTGTAGATGTTGGATGTTCAGGATGTTGGAGGTTTGATTTTTTGAATGTTGGCTTTTTTGGCTGTTGGATAAAATTGAACAGTAGAAAATCATAATTACCAGCTTCGTTGAAGTCGATGCTGGCGTCGTTTTTCAAAAATTCGGACTGCTTTTCATCGCCGAAGTCTAGAACGAGAATTTCCTGGGAAAGCGTCATGTCCTCGGACTTTTCCTCACTCGAGTTGGTCACGGCGATACTTCTTCGCCGCCGGCGTCGTTTTCCCCATGATTCGGTTGATTCACGACCCCATTCGCACACAGCCTGAAAATTTATAAATTTTTTACTCAGTTGATCATCAACATGCATCCATATTTGTTGAAAAAAGAAAATAACAATCGAGGCTACTATATCTCAATTATAATGTATCTCGTTACTTGTCATGATTCTACTTATTCTTTTCCTTATCGAAAATTCGAATATTTTTTCAAACTAGAATCTCGAGATTTTGAATACCCCTTGAAATATCAACTTATATGAAACCTGCATAAAATCTCTCAATCGATTTGAACCGTTTTTTAGAGCCATTTTATATAATTTTTCAAATGCATTCGATGGTCGGTAAATTTTTTTATAAAATCTTGGTAACTGGACGTAGACAGAAAAAATTGTCGTGAGATGTTTTTATTGGGAAAATATGTTTTTAACGGAGTTTTATAATTTATTATCTTTTTCGATACTATTTTGAAAGTGCGATTATTCCATTTCCACGACTTTCAGAGTTTTCAAGCTATATAACTAATGGGATTCATAGTTGCACATTTTTCGTTTTTTTAATTTTTCACTGACATGTTTCAATCATAGAGTCGGCTTTCTATGATTTTCAAGTTACAAGGGCTTCGATTTTTTTACATGTCTGATACGTATGGTATTTTTTATGTTTCTTCAGTATTTCTATATACCGGAACTTTTCTGCTTTTAATGTAGATTCTATGCTCATGGATTCAGGGTTATGAAAGTTTTTTAGAATTATCATAGATTTCGAGGAAAACAATATATCGACATAGATTTCTCAAATTCTTGTATTGTTTGGTATTTGTAACGTTTTCTAGTTTTTTCATGGATTTCTAGTATTTGTATTAATTTATTTAACATATTTATGGAATCTAAATCTTTTGATCTATGAATCGAAGTTCTAAAGAGTTTTGGTATTTTTATACATGCTTTGGAAAATAATGTCTGTAATATTTTAAATGTTTCTAGAATTTTATAATTTCTTATTATTTATGAAATCTTGTAGTATACTCTTGAATTTGTATGGATTACAAGTATACTTGTAAATGTCTCTTCAGATTTCTAGAATTCGATATTATCAAATTTAAAGTTTCAGAGATGTTTAGTATTACAAATTTTTTTTTTCGAAACAGTGTCTGATGTCAGTACTTCAAGTTATTTGTGTATTTTTTTAGGTATTCATTCAATCTGAATGATATTCTAGTATGATTTATAGATTAACGTATGAATTGTTCGAACTGTATGATTTCGACTTTGAAATTTCCTAAATTTTTGAGATAATTATACTTATGTAGATTTAAAGTATGCTTGACGTTTTAGTCTTTTGCATACTTTATTGTAGTATACATGAAATTCGAAAGGCTTTTCTAGTATTTGTATAAATTTCTAGTGTTTTAATAGATTTCTCTATAGATTTCCACCATATGATGCTCTAGAATTGAAAATCATTAATTTTCAAGTATCAATAGATTTGCAAGAAAATATTAACGTAGATTTCAAGCATTAAATTAATTTCTTGTATTTTTGTGCTCATAAGAATTCGCAACTGCTTTTATTATTTTCAAGTATTGTAGCAGATGTATAGTATTTTCATGGATAGTTACATAAATTTCGAGTATTTTATCCGACTTTTCGAAATTATAGCAATTTCATTAAATGATTATATTATATTCAGAGAACAATTGTTTCGAAAGAAAAAATTTCACCTAATTTATAATTATCGAGGTTCAAATTTACTTGTTCTCCATTCGTACTTTTATTCGCCTGTACGAACATTATTTTGAAAATGAATCTTTTCCGATGATTCTTCTCTTCATTAAAAATTGAAGTAACTATCATACTATCATATATATCTATAAAATACATATTTGTACGTTAGGTACTGACCGGTTCACAAGGGCCAAGGCAGTACTTGACGTTGCACTGGAAAATGACACCGTACGACTCAGTGAATCGGAAGGCCTCGTACTCGGATTGCAAAGCGTTGCCATCGGGCGTGAAACCCGGGAAAATGGACGGGTCCATGGGACATCTTAAAATATTAAAACAACGATTAGTTTTGAAAAATTCAATAAACACAGAAAAAAAGAAAACTAAGCCTTTAAATAATGAAACTCTTTGAAAACTGTACGTTTCATCAATTGGTAAATAAATCTATCTGGATCAAATAGTTTTTTAATGTCTCACCCTTCGTCATCGATGATCTGGAAAGTGCTCTTGGAGTCCTTGGCCATTGCTACGCAGCTGCGAGCGAATATTCCGTAGGGTGCTTGAAATCAAAAATATTAGTCAGAAAATTGAAATTGTCATAATTTCCGTCTAAGATTCATGATTTTTGATGAATAATGATAAAATGATTTTTCAAACCATACAATTGGGGCATACAGTAATTAATTATTTGATATAAATTCCCCCCCCCCCCCCAAAGTAAATTCACGGCATAAAGATAGCGATAGAGCTTTTACTTGCAATAAATACAATTTTCTGAGAAGAAAAAAATGAAATTTGTGAAGGAAAACGTACTGTCTTCGGGGATCTCGATTCGGAAGTTGAGCTTATCTCCGATACGAACGGTTTCGACTTCGCGTAGGCGAGTGTCTAGGATGCGTATGCGCGGGGGCGGTGCTTCTGGGGCGCTCGTGATGCTTATCATCTCGGGATCCCTGATAGGCATCATGCCGAAGGTGATGTTCTTCGACGTCATATCGTAGGTGCACTTGACCTTGTAGATCTTGTCGGCCTTGGTCATGACGACCGAGTGGTGCTGCAGCACCACCGTGTTCGAGTACACGCCAGTCTGAAAAGTGTCACATGCACAGAAATTTTTTTTTTTTGATTTCATAGATGAAAAAATTGAGCACAACACACACATTTAATGATAAATTGTGTTATCGAGTAATATAATATGAACTTAATGAAGAAGTAGACAACAAATAATGAATTAATGATAATTGTCTTAGAAAATATTAAAAATAAAAAATAGATGGGTAATACTTGGGAATTCCGACTCCAGCTGGAAATGGCTCAAAACTAATTCATTTTTTTTAGGTTGGGTGCAGCTCTGTAGGAACTTATTATTTATTAATCGAACCTAAACGCATTTTTATAAAGCTTAGGTGCAGCTCTTTAGAAACTCATTTTCTAATACTCGAATAATAAGTTCTTAAAGAGCCGCACCTAACCTTAGTAAATATAACCGCAGTAGTCTTTAGGAGTGTTAAAAAACAGTCATTAATAACTAAGGTTGCAAGAAACCTTCCAGGTTTGACCAAAAGAAACAACATGTTTACTTACTTTTTTTGCGTTTCTTTCTATCTAAACAATTAAAAATTTTTATGATTTAGCTTTGCCACGCATTTACAGAACTTTTAACATTAAAAAAACCCCTAAAAGAAAAAAAATAAATATTTTTTGTGCCATTTCCAGCTGGAGCCGGAATTTCCAAGTATTACCAATAGATGTATTGATGCACATTACTTTTTAAATTAATCAAAAATAGACAATAGAATAATAGAAAACCTGTAATGAAAACGTATAAAAAAATTGACACTATCTATGAAAATTATACACAATTATGTACCTTTATATATGTAATAAAATATATTATAACGATATAGTAATATATCTAATGTATATACTCTAATTGAAGTCTTAACGTTTTCATCGATCGTTTATTAAAGTCTTGTATCATCGAACACAGTGTATTATAAATTACAAAAAGCCACTTTGCATAGATTCGATTCATTATAACTCACTAGAAATATAACACCAATACAATGTTTTTTGGAATTCTCATCATATACCTATCTGAGACATTAGTATCATGATTTTCAGAGGAAAAGTATGAAAAATTTTTCAAATGCCACATTTTATAATCGTTTTTCAAATTATTACACAAAGTGTATGTTTTTGATTATTAAATTAGTCAAAGATTAATTATTGCGAATTTTCATTGCAGCTTTAACTGTTTGAATGTTCAAATAATGACCAATCTACAGATTGAAATTTGTTTTCTACTTATTTCATCCTCTGACCATAAATTTGTAGCCATTTTCAGTAAATGACTATTCGCTTAGTTCACATTATAGTAAGATTTCGAAAGGGAATTTTTCGTATGAGTGAAATTTTACGAGTGAAATTAGTTATTTTTGAAGTGCCAGTATCGCAATGATGAAGAAGTTGGATTTGAAACTGGATTATGTAGTTGAATTCGTATCACTTAAAATATTTATAAGCTGAGAAATTAGTTAAATTGAACTGTAAAACATTTCTAGGAATTAATATGCAGGAATCTATAAAAATACTGAAAAATTCTTGTGATTGTATATGAGTTCTAGAGAAATTCGATCAAATATAGGATTTGGTGCTTGAAAATTCTATATATCTGCAGTTACTTTTTATCTTATAAAATTCAATCACGCGTATAATATGTTAGACCTTACCTTGCAAAGCTTTAAATTTATGTACTAATTCAGAGAAATACAAGAAACCCATGGAAATACAAGTAAATCCTACAAAACTTTATAAATATGCGAGATTACGAGAAAAATTCTAAACACGAGCAGTGCAGAAATTACTATGAATCGATGAGAATATACTTTTAAATATTGAAAAGTATTCAAGATCTGATAATTGTCGCTTCCAGAGCTTCGAATTTTGAAAATTATACTCAAATCTGCAAGAGTACAAGAAAATCCTGAATATTGTATTGAATTAAAAAAAAAAAAAAATGGGAAATACTGGAAAGTACCAGAAATCGCTGAATTACTTCATATAATATAAGGAGTTTTTGTTATTTGAAACATCTAATCAAATAAAGAAAATCTATTCATCATTAAATTTTGTACAATCAAATTCCTGAAATCTGCATGAATGAATAAGAATGGTAATACTGAAAATCTATTGAAATACTAAAAAATCCTTAAAAATTGTTGAAAACTTAATAGATATTCAATAAGAGGAAATCATCTCAGAAAATACTGAAATTCTATGGAAATACTGAAGAATCCTTAAAACGTTGTAAATTTTCGACAACAAAAAATTAATTATCTATAAAAATACCTAGAATCAATCAAAATATCAAAAAATCCTCCAAAGATTCATAAATATTCAACTAGAAAAGATTATTCACGAAACCGAATAAACTACTGAAATTCTATCAAAATCCTGAAAAATCCTTGAGAATTTCACAACTATTCATACAGAAGAAATTATCTGTGAAGATACCTAAAATCGATCAAAATCTACGAAATTCTTGGAAGTCATTAAATATATTCAACTAGAAAAAATTATCTTTGAAAATATCTGAAAATACTTAACATCTATCGGAATACTAAAAAATCCTTAAAAGTTTTTCAAATGTTCAACAAGAAAAAATTTAATACGAAGATACTGAAAATCTATTAAAATACTATAAGATCCTTGAAAATTTTACGAATATTCAAATAAAAAAATCTACCAACATATGTCCAAGAAAATCCTCAAAAATTTCATAAATATTCACAAGAAAAAATTATCTATGACACTACTGGAAAAAGGTCAAAATACTAAAAACGCCTGTAAATTTCATAAATATTCAAAAAGAAAAATACATTCGAAAAATACTACCAGTCTTTGAATCACTTTAAAGCTATGTGTATGTATATATTTTTCAAATATCTGCAAAAAAATTCAGAATTCTAAAACCTTGAATTGTAGAATATCAAATTATAGAAATTTACAATATATAATACGCAAGAATACCAGAAAATTTTTTACGATGTATAAATGTCGAAGAAATTGGAAAAATATCAGAAATATCTACATATCACTGAATATTTATAAAAATGCTGTTTTCGAAAAATCTGTCAAAATGCTAAATATCTATTCAGCCTCGAATCCTAGAGTATAAAATTCTTGAAATCTATAACGTCAATTCTCACGAATACCAAAAATGTTTCGAAATACTAAAAATTCCACGAAATAGTTAACTTGCGACTAAACATTGATCAAACTTTTATTAATCATCAATCGTCATATTTCGATCAATTATCAAGTAAGTGAATCATTTCAAGGAACTTCATTTTGACTTATTAAATGAGTAGTACTAAACAATTTGTACCAGTTGATGCTGTTCGACAGATTAAAATAGATGTTTTGATTACATATTTAGCAGAGAATGCTTTTCCACTATGCAATGTGGAAAAATTCGGCTATTTCAGAGTCAATTTTCGACTATAAATTAGTCAAAATGGCTCCTTGAAATCACCAATCTTTGCCTTTTATCATGTTGAATCGACCATTTAAAATAATCAGGTTTCAAGTACTTGAATACGTCAAATTCGACTATTTCTAGTGGTAGACCAATTTTAACGAGTAATTTTTGTCTATTTACTGATAACTCTCTCCCCAATAAAAAAATCAGTCAAATTTGACCACTGCAGATTAAAAGAGCGTATTATGATAAAATAAAATAAAAAAAAAAAAAAAAACGTACCACACTTTGGGTGTTGCAGTCCTGTCCACTCATAGTTAGATCCAGTCTGAACAAGTCGCTGTTGAGGACGTCAATGTTACATGTCTCCGAGCGACCAAGGGCGTAAATTCGTCCATTGAAGGGCTTGTTCGTGCGCACTTGCACGGCAATGCGCGTGTCCTTGCAGTCCACACTCACTGCAAAATCCCCAAATCAGGCAAATAATTACCCTCCGAAAGACTTGCAGTCATTTGCCGATACATTTCATCGTTAATATGAAAGTAATAAGAAATAAATTTTAATTACCGTCATAACAAGTTCCGGTCTTGTCGCAGTTATTTTTAGGATCATCCGGACCCGGGGGCAAGATCGTGGTGCTGATATCCCAGGAGGGGTTTGCGCCCTCTGCACATGAAAGGAAATCCGATCAGTTTCAAGAATAGTATGTGCATCAATAATAGAAAAGTTTAAACTTGATAAACTGACATTTATACTTCATTCAGTATACTTTTTTTTCTATAAAATTTGTAACGGGAGAAAATATGAGACTACACTGAGAGAAGAGCGCAACACTGATTATCTTGGTCCGCAATAATGGTTATTGCGGGCAGGAATTTTGACGAAAAACTGGCTCTCCGAAATAATTAGTGTTGTCCCGGCCACACGGATTATTTTCTTCCGCAACACTCAGTATTGCGTGCCGCAATACTCATTGTGGTGGTCCGCAGTATTCAGTATGATTGGCCCAATTTTTCAAATTTCACGCTCCGCGACACTCAAAACAGTGTTTCGACGAGCGAAAAACATTGAGGCGTCCAGCAATAATTATGAATACGTGTGCATTGAAATTAGTGATCTATTTTGTTCGTTCAAATATTCGACAAGACTGTGATAAGATTTTTAAGGCTAACCTAATGGAAATTCTACTAAAAATCAATTCTTTTCAAATCGACCTAACGAAAATCTTATGAAAATGTTCAACTTAAAAGAACTCTGTCTTAATTTTATCCGAATATGAACTCACCTTATGAATATTTACAAAAACTTTATATTGTTTTTTTTTCTTGAAAATGCAACTAAAATTTTCTAATGATTCGAACTCATTCAAAACTGTCAGATACTCTGGCAAACTTTGCTTATAGCAAATGTACAACATATCAAACTTGCAATACAAGAATTCACGATGAGGTATAATATCCACAACCATCATTCACTTTCACAAAACAATGTTCAAACCCTTGTCACAAGTATTAATGTTTTCTGCTAAATCGGTAAATAATTTCTTTTTATACATATCTTTAAAGATTTCTGTTATATTTTTGCGTAAATATATAATCAATCATACTCTTTTTATGTGAACATTACGTTACAATGATTTCTCATTAAAATAAATTTTTAAAATGTTTAGAGGAGTTCAGTCATAGATGAATTCTCAATTCTTGTCATTTTTTTTAAATTTAGTTTTTATGAAAACAGTTTCAAAGGGGTTAATTATGGTCATTTTTAACGTCGTGATTATTATACGAAGAGTAGAAAATAGAAAAAAATTTTTTTTTATAGATAAATAAAAAATCAGCTCACCTGTAGCATCAAACTTATAAAACAAATTCAAACCCGTTTTTATGAACCAGCTGTAAAAACCCTATTGAATTCTCTTTATAAGACCTAAATTCAAAGTTTTTTATCAAAATTAAGAATTCTCTTAAGACTGACCACATTAAAACCGTCTGAAGATTTATTCTTACGAAAAATTATCAGAATAAAATATTTACAAGATTAGAATATTATTTATCATATTTTTAGAAAGAAAGAGAACATAAATCTTACGTAACTAGGTGAGTTCATATTCGTATAAAATTTAGACAGGATTCTTTCAAGGTGAACAATTTTGTAAGATTTTCGTTAGGTCAATTGAAAAGAACTGATTATTAGTAAAATTTTTATTAGGTTAGCCTTGAAAATCTTATCACAGTCCTGTCGAATATTGGAACGAACAAAATGAATCACCAATTTCAATGCACACGTATTCATAATTATTGCCGGACGCCCTAATGATTTTGGCTCGTCAAAACACTGTTTTGAGTGTCGCGGAGCGTGAAATTCGAAAAATAGGGCCAATCATACTGAATATTGCGGACCACTACAATGAGTATTGCGGCACGCAATACTGAGTGTTGCGGAAGGAAATAATCCGTGTGGCAGGCACTACACTGATTATTTCGGAAAGCCAGTTTTTCGTCAACATTCCTGCCTGCAATAACCATTTTTGCGGACCAAGATAATCAGTGTTGCGCTCTTCTCTCAGTGTAGTGTAATTAAAAAACATAATATTCCAGCTCTTTTCTCCTATTTTTGCTGTCAAAAACAGAGTCCGATAAATTGTGCACGATAAAAAATAAAAAAAGCGAAAAAGCACAAACTCTCGCAAAAGTTTTCGAAGTAGCTTCCGATGGGGTCGCCGTTGTCGATGAGGGGCCGCTCGGCGTTGAGGTAGGTTGAGGCTCCGTCTGGGAGGGTCCAGTGGTCGAGGTGGAAGAGGAGACAGTTGTAGGGGGCATTTGTGGCCCCTCCAGTGGCGGGCAAGGGGGGCCCGCGATACAAGAATGACCGGCACAGAAACTCGTTTTCCATTTCACAGGCGATTTTGCACGCCTGCTCGTTTTGCACCTGCATTTCCTTGTCGACGTAATACTGCAGGCCCGCGTACAAGGCGACTTTGTCGTCCGCGACCCCAATTTTCGGCGTCTGGAATATCTTCCCGGCCTTGCAGGCGTCTTTACCTGAAATTCGAAAATGCAGGAAATAATTAAGAATACTTAAAAGTCAGGAATAAAGAAAAGAATTGGAATATAATTGATAAATGGAAAAAGAAATAATGAATATTAGGGACGGAAGTAGGAATTCGAAAGACAGATTGACGAAAAATTGTAATTCATGACATTCTAGTAGTCGTAAAATGAAGGATGATTCTTGAATGAACGTCTGTTTTGAATTTTAAAATAGAATCTTGCCTTTCAAGCAGAGATTTTCGAAGTAGTCGACACCCTGGGCGTCGACGAACTGGATGAACTGGCCAGTGGATCGCCTGTCAGAGTCGCTGAGGTGACACTGTAAGGTCGCGTAGTTGTACTCGAGGGACCTGCAGCTGAATCGGTGCTCGTTGAGACAGGCTGCCAGGCACGCTTCTTTCGTCGACGTATAGATCAATGCGTTGTCCAGCGCTCGAATCATTTTGTTCGGCACGCGCTCGAAAGCCCAAGGCCGGACGCACACGTTTTCTGCAATGATTGTAAATTTTGCAATGTCTTCATTTTCCCAAAAATGTCTTTAAAGGTTGCTTTGCACCATGGTGGACGTGTTTATGTCACAAACAAAAAGGAGAACTGGGCCCTAGAGAAGTTTGTACGGTCCAATTTGTAATTGATCGATTTTTCGGTATGATATACGTAATTTTAATCACCATGGGTTATTAAGTGTTCAGCATTTTCAAGGGTTTGCGAGTCTGAGAATAAATATCGATGGAAATCTTGAGAGATAATAAGATAATTTGCGAATTGAGTTGTTCAAATTGTTGATTGTATGGTATTGCTTCAATAAAGGTTATATGTTGTTTGAATTGAACGTTCTAGAATTTTTTTTGAAAGTGAAGCTGTCTTTTCAATCGGAAAACCAACTAGATGTCTACTTCCTAATGAAAATGGAATAATCTTCGTAAATGCAGATTGATTTCAAATAATTTGTGACTCCAGTTTCATACTAATTGTAAGAATTTTTCAAATATTTATAGCTAGAGCTTTAGATTCCAAAAAATTATATTATAGACATCCATTCATGAAAATTGTAAAAAATTATCTAAAGTATAATAATACTTAAAAATTTGCAATGTACTTGCAATACTAGCAATCTAATATGTGATACTAAAAAACTAGAAAAATATAACCATAAAGTGTAAAAACTATAAATATTAAAGAAATTCATTATATTATCACAAATTTCCTGAACGCTGATTTCTAGTATTTCAAATTCTAGAAGTTTATTCAGAAATCCATGAAAATTCAATACAAAAAAATAATAAAAAAATTACCAAAGGATATGTGCATGTAAATGTATAGTTTTCTGAAAAACTTCAATAAAATATTAAAAGAAAATTAAAATGCGTGCTCCAGACTTCTATGTGTAAATCTGTAAAAGTTCTAGTGAATCCTTCAAATCGTATGAATACCGATAAAATACATAAAATATTAAGAGTGATGTGAAATACTAGAAATCTATAAGGTAATTGTTTACAAAGAAACTCATTGAAATACTGAAAATTTCTTACACTTCAAGTTCCAAGACATAATATTTTGTCAATATTTATAGCGCTTTGAAGAAATAACTAAAGTATCGGAAAATATAAAATATTAGAAAATCTTGTAAATAGTATATAGTATGAAAAATTATCAAAATACTAGAGATCCATGGAATACTAAAAATCCATGTAAAAACTATTCCATTTGAAATCTATAAAATTACTCGGAATATATATGAGCTTAAATCTTTAAGTATACGATTCTAGAAATCAATGTACGAATTTGTTAAAATATCAGATAACTTTTCAAACTGTATAATTACCAAGAGCATACGAAAAATTTACTGAAATTATTAGAAATTTTTGAAATACTAGAAATCTATTCTTTCGAATTGTCCAGAAAAATGCTTTAAATTTAGAAAAACTGTAATTCTAAAACTTTGAATATTAAATATTATGTAGCATTTCACAGAAATATAAAAAACTCATAAGAATAACAGAAATGAAGAGAACTACAAGTAAACCTTACGAAATTTTGTAAATAGTGAATAATATGAAAAATTCTAAAAATACTAGAGATCCTGTGAATACTCGGAATCTATGGAAAAGTAATTTCATGATAAATCTATAAAACTTCTCGGAATATATGAAACATTGAATTCCATAAGATCAAATGTTACAAATAAAGGTACGAATGAATTAAAAATATTGGATTATTCTCCATATCGTATAGATATTGCGCACGTACGAATAAATAATAAAAGTACTGAAAATGTCTAAAATTACTGGAAATTCATTAAACTTCGAAATTTGTAGTATATAAGATGTATATTCCTGTATTCGTGCAAATACCAGATAGTTCTTCAAATTCTATATATAAATACAATGCATCTATAAGAAATACTGAAATCACTATGAATCTTTGTAATGACAAAAATCTATAAAGATAATTTTTTCTAAATCCTCCAAGAAACTGCTTAAAATCTAGAAAAATTGCAATTCTACGAATTTCAATTTTAGAAAATAATATATAAACTCAGAAAAATAATAGAAACCGATTAAAATAACTAAAAAATGGAGAATTACCAGGAAATCTTACAAAATCTTGTGAACAGTGAATAATATGCAAATTTCTCAAAATATAGAGATTCAAAAAACCCTAAAAATCTACGTAAATATAGTTTTACTTAACATTCATAAAAATACTTTGAAGATACAGATTACAAAACTTTGTATCTTAAAGCATCAAATTCAAGAAACCTATATGCGAATTCATGAAAATATAAGATATAATTATTCGAATCGTATTGATACTGCGCACGTAAGAAAAATACTGAAAGTACTTGAGATCTATCGCATTACTGGAAATTAATGAAACATTGAAATTTTATATGCGCAGGTATATAACTTTTTATTCATATATACATTGAAATATATAGTTCTTTAAATTCTATACACAAATACAGAACGCCTATAAAAATGACTATTATTACATACTAGAAATCTTTGAAATACTCGAAATCTATGAAGATGGTTTTCTTTTCAAATCATTCAACAAAACGCTCAAAATCTATAAAAATTGCAATTCTAAAGCTTTGAATTTTGGCACGGAATTAAGCGATCCATAAAAATGCAGAAAAATAGAACAAAACCAGGTAATCTCACAAAATCTTGTAAATAGTAAATAATATGAAAAATCTTAGAAAAACAAATTTCTAAAAATACTGCAAATATTTAAAACTTCGAGTTTTGGAGCATCGAATTCTATAGATCTACGTACAAATTCAATAATATACTACATAATTCTCAAAATCGTATCGATATTTAGAACGTAGAAAAATACTGGAGGTACTAAAAATCTATTAAACCACTAAAATTCTGTAAAACTTTTGAACTTGTAATATATAAAATCTGTGTACATACATGTACCTTATAAAATATTGAACGATTCCTCAAATCGTATATATTCAGAGCATATATTAGGCAAAACACTGATATTTTTAGAAATATTTAGAATATCTATGAGACGTTTTGTCTGAAAAACCGAAAAAAAGCTAAAAATCTATTAAACCTTCACCCAAAAGCTTTGAATTTCACTATGTAGTATACAGGGATATTAGAAACCCATAAAAATTGCAAAAACTGTCTAAAAATTCGAAAAATATCAAAAACAACAAAAATCCTAGAAATGACTGAAGTACTTGCAATTTATAAACTGATTAAGAATAGTTCAAAATTATTTTAAACCAGCACAGATGCGTATTTGAAAATTGGTCTGGATATAGATCGATAACATAGATTCGGACTTTGAAAATCTTTCGGAATCATATCATTGAATTCCAACAATTTATACTCATGTTTATTTACATTAACATGTCAGCCAAATGGAAGATCTGAATCTAACAAAACTTCAAAGTCAGTAACCCTAGTTACAACTGTCAAAATGTGGTCCAAAATGGGATAAAATTAATATACTGAAATTCAAGATATCCATATTTCTGGAATTTCGAATTTCGAAAAAGCAAAATAGAAGAAGAAAGTCTTCACCTGATCGAATCTGTAGTTTGGTCATGTAGTACATGTTGACAGCCCTTTGGGGCTGGGCTGCAGGGTTGGTGGCAGAAGTTTCGTTCTGCAGCTGGCAGACAGTGTCCTGCATCGGGGCCAAGGGGTTGACGACGAAGGAAAAAGCTGCTGCTTGGCACTCGGGTTCTCCACTGCACCAGCTCTGGCACTCGTACAGCGACAAATTTCGCATGCTGTAATACGTCGTCCCTCGATAATCGTAGTCCGTCAGCTTCTCAAACGCCACTTTAGCTGTCAACAGTTCGTTCTACTTAAGCTTCATTTCACTTTTAATCGTGCACGACATTGAACAAGTATCTTGCAAACATCATACATGACAGGACATTTTTCAAAACTGGAAAATTGTGAATGAGAACTGTTTTTGAAACCAGGAAATTTTTTTTTTTACTAAATTATGTATTATTTTTGAGGTAGAAATGTGGAGTGTATAATTCTGGAGAATGAGGAATTATTGACTCCTCTGTATATTGCATTTTCTAAAATTTATGTTGACGAGTTGATGACTCACCAAAAACAGCTTGACCTGCATTTAGTAATGCCAAAAGAAGGAGGCAACAGCGAGCGGCACGCCCGCGGATCGTCCTGAGCGAGCCCATCTGTAAAAATAAACAAAGGAAGTTTTTATTATTTGATCCAGAAATTGAAAATTGTTTAGTATAAACGATGTATTAACTGTGGGTTCTTTATGTAACAGAAAGCATGGATAAATTTTTGATGCCTGAATGAATCACTGACGGTTGTGCCCAGGTGTTTATTTTTGGGGTTTTTTTTACTCCCCCATTTTCTACTATAGGCCATGGACGAAAAATCAATAGCTTGAGAAAGCTTCGAATGAATGTTCGTAAATTAAGCGAAACGTTCCAAATTCTGTAAAATTACAGGAACTGTGTCATATTCTGGAAATTTCGAAAATCAGAAAGTATTTAACCATCAGGTTGTTGTTAATTGTGTAAGTTGAAAGAAAATCGAGAAAACTGAGAATTTTTCGGTAAATTACAAAACATTGCGAATTTTCAGGATCATTTACTATTGTGAAAAACCTATAGAAACCCACAAAATATTGGAAAATTTTTTAGTTTGTGATAAATTTTCATAATTCAGTAAAACCACAGAAACTGTGTGATACTCTGGAAATTTGAAAAAAAAAAAAAAAGGAAAAAGTATTTAATGGTACTGAGATGGTATACTCAAGAAACATCTAAAAATTTCAAAAATTATTCAATATTAAACATACTAAGGACTGTCGACAATTCGAAGAATTCAGACAAATCTGTCGAGTTTCAGAAAATTCAAATGAAATTTGTAGATTGCAGAAAATTTGGAGACTTCGTGAAAATGCACAATTTGCACGTATCAGTGGAATCAGTCAATAATTATTCAGCCGTTCAAGAACTTGAATAACGAGTCAAACAGTAGAACAGATCAATGATAAATCTACCATTCATGAGTATCAATAATTTGTAGTATGTGATTGCCAACTAAATCAGTAGAGTTGATCAATAATAAGTTGTACAGTGCAGTATTTCAGGAACTAGTCAATAGGTAGAATGAACAAATAACAAGTATATCAGTGCTACGTATCAATAATCTGAATTAAGTCAGTATTGAAGTAAAAAGACAAGTAGATCAGTAGAAACAGTCTATAATCAGTCAGCCATGGAATATTTCAATTGCGCGTCAATCAATAGAGTCGCTCAATAATATTTTAATATGTATTACTGAAACTTTTAAGATTCTGTTCTACTACAGAAAACTTTTTTATAGTTTTGAAAGTTTACAAAATCGAAAAATCTTTACCGTAAAATATCGTCGATACTTTTAGACGTTGTAATAATAATCGTGGAATGTTGAAAACTTTGAATATTGTAACAATATTCAAATTTTCCCAGGTTGTTGATAATTTGAAAAACTGGGAAGATTTATAGTTCTTCAGAAAATGCTGACAAATTTTTGAGGTTGTGGAAGATTTTCACAGAAACTAATATTTTTCAAAATTTGAAGAGAATTCAGATAATTCCGCTAAAAATTTAAAGAATTTGAAAATTTCGAGGAATTTAATAATAATAAAAATTCAAAAGATTATCCATGGTAAAAAATGAGTGAAATTTGAAGAATATCAGGAAATGTTGGAAAATTTTGAAAAGTTTGTGGAACTACGGAAACAGTGAAATTTTTCGAAATATCTGAAATTAAGAGATGTTTTCTTGCACAAAGATCGTCATCCATTTTGAGAATTCTAAAGAAATTCTAAAATTTCGAAATATCTAAAAAATTAAAATATAAAAATACTAAATAATTAGGAAGATGATCAATAATAAGAAAAAATTTCTATAACTTGTATAATTCCAGATAAATATATAAGATTTGTAGAATTTCACTAAATATTTAAGATTTTTTACAAAACAGGAACTGTTTCATTCTTTGAATATTGCAGAATGAATAAATTTTCTATTGAACGGAGACTGTCAATGATTTCAAAAATTCTAGGAGAAATGTAGTTATTCAAAACATTTTGAGAATGCATAGAATAAAGCAAATTATCAATGTTTAAAAAAATTTGTGAAATTCCTAGAATCTCAGGAAACGTTGGAAAATTTCAAAAATTTTGTTGAACTACAGAAACTGTTATATTTTTCTAATAAAAAAGTGTGACAAAAATTAGAGAATTTAGAAGATTTCTAGAAATTCCAATGAACTAAAAATTCAAAAGATTATTATTGGTTCGAGATAATTTGTATAACTGGTAAAA
This sequence comes from Platygaster robiniae, assembly GCA_028476575.1. Lineage (NCBI taxonomy): Eukaryota > Metazoa > Arthropoda > Insecta > Hymenoptera > Platygastridae > Platygaster > Platygaster robiniae. Next base: position 38,106,471 of record CM052019.1, read on the forward strand.
TTCCGGAGAAAGTTAAAAAATTTGTGAAATTTCAGGAAATTTCGAAGTTTCTTCACGATAACAGATCCTGTTTTTTTCTTGAAGTTTTGAAAAACTAATAAATGTTACATCAAACATAGACCATAAATAATTTAAAAAAGTCCGAAAGAAACTTATGAATATCGTAAATTTGAGGAACGAGAAAATACTTTGAAATCAAAAAATTATTAGAAATGAAAAAAACCCGTAAAAGTTGTGAAATATTAGAAGTATTGAAAAATGTTTAGGAGGTTTTGAAGATTCTACGTGATTACAGAAATTGCCACGTTTTTCAAATTTGGAAAAATTGAAACTAGTGTTTTATTGTACGGAGATCATCGGTTATTCCGAAAATCCCTATCAAAGTTGAAAAACTTTAAAAACTTCGCCATTTCTGAATACACTGAATTTCGAAAGGTTGTCAATAATTGTATAAGATTCGAAAGATTTCTAACATTTTTTAACATTTACATAAATTTCTTCTTAAATGGAAGATATTGAGGATTCCCTAAACCTGAAAAATATCATAACATTATCTAAGAATCAAAAAATTTTTAAGATCTCAATAAAAACTTAAAACTTTCATTCGCAAGTTTTTTAATCAGGGTTGTAAGGTTCAGATTTCTATCCCTCGAGCTTTTTCGAGTGTGTTGCCTCAAATATCAAGCCTTCTTCAGCCAAATGGCATCTAGCTTGATACTTTACAAAATTCAAGCTCAATTTCTAAGCCTCCTCAAGTCTTTCCTCAAATATCAAGCTTCCTTCAGCCAAAAGACCTATAGCTCTAGCCTCCACGGAATCCAAACTCAAATCCCAAGCCTCTTCAAGCCTTTCCGCTGGAATCTCAAGCTCCTCGAAGCCATTCAACCAATTTTTTTTAATTCAAGCATACCCGGGTGCCTTGTTAACACCAGAAAAGTGGTCGGAGAGCAAAATAGAAGCCTGAGAAAAAGCGGCATTATCATCATCATTACCATCGGGATGATTACGTATTGGCCTGAGCCGCGAGGGCCGGGCGGAGTTCGGGCCGCGAGTTGCGTTATAATTATATAATCCGAGCGATAGCGATAAGAACAGTGCAACAGCAACAGCAGCAGCAAAAGCAAAGATGGCTTGGCTCACACTTGACTTCCTGGTTTCGCTCCCGTCGTCATTCCGTCTCGTTACATTTCGCGTTAGTTATCACGAAGACCGGTACAACCCGCTTTCGTCCGCTGGCCTGCTAATCCCGGTATCCGGGAACGGGTTTCGCGTACTTTTTCTCACGTGATCGCTTTTTTCTCGCCGCGGGAATGAAGGAAACGCCACTTTTGACGTGGGAATAATAATTTCCATTCCGGATACCTCGTCTTCCTAGAATTTTTCCCATTCTTCGATCACGACCATGCGCACACGCGTGTTGTTACCCCCGGGTAGCGCATAGATCATGGGCCAGAACGGAAGGGGCAGATCCGAGGTTTTAAGGGAAGGAGCTCACAGGAACTTGGGATTTTTTTTTTATTTATGCTTTACGTGATACGTAGAAGATGAAAAGGGTGTCGAAGGTTGAAGTTTTTTTTGGGGCAGTGTGGGAATTTTCGAGGTCAAAGAGGATTTTTGTTGTCAGTGGGAACGAAAATTTGCCAATTTGCAAATTGAAAAATTGATTCGATTGTTAGAAGTTAACTTTTTTGGCTAGGAAAACGAATAAAGAATTCACTCTACTTGTAAAGTTATGAGTATAAAAAGGTAAATCGAGGTAGAGTGTTGCATTCTAGACACCTCTTTAGAAAAAAGTGCACATTTCTAAAAAAATGTTATCTAAAATACTCATATCTACGTGGGTGTAATGTTCTCAAAAATCTAAGGAATGGCATTCTAGTAATATTCACAGGAACCATAATAATACTACAAGCCCCTCCAATACTAGAAATCTCGAAAAGAACATGTAAAGGTAAATAAAAGGTCATGAAGATACTGTTTTTTTGGGATACTCAGAATATGTATCTAGGTAAGGATCATTAAACTCTGAATTTTATACCATGAAATTCTATAACCTAATAGTTACCTATAAAAAAGGTATAAAAACTATAAATTCATGAATGCATAGAATCTTTGAAGAAACTGTTCTCTGAAGAATGTACAAAAATACTGCAAATCTCTAAAATTTTATATTCTATAGCACCAAGTTCTAGATATCTATGCAGAAACTTTCTGAAGTATGTATGTAGAATATATCAATAATGTGTTCAGAAAATTCTACCTAATTTTACTAACACCTTGAAAATATGGAAATCACTGATGGGAATAAAAATTAACAAAATTTCCCAATGATACATTGGAAAAATAATATTTATTTTATGCAAAGAATAGAATTCAGAGTAAAGTGAAACGAAACTCAAATGTGAGCAGATAAGTATGTATACAAATAATCAGTAGAACTTAAATTAACACACAAATTGATCTACTGCATTTAATTCTGTATCCGAAGAATTGATTTAATCTAGAATTTTAAGTCGAAAGTAACATCTCGAGGAAGAGAATTCCAAACAAAAATTGATTATATATATACTGCAATCCTCGAAATGGACACAAAAAAAATTTTTTTTTGTGGAACATATGTAAAGGAGTAGAAATACTTTTCACAAATTCAGAACTTGTTTGCACTTTTGTTTTGTCGTAAAATAAGTTAATTTAACAACATGTTGCATTTTTTTGTAATTTTCTCTTCAATCCTTATTTGGAGTCTTTTTTGCCTGTTTTTTGAGCGTTTTTGAGCGACGCCAACAGAATTTTATATCCTATCATCATCCACTCTGGTTTTAGTTTTCTATAACAATTCAAGAAGCATCTCGAAAAAGAAATTTCATGCTTATATACTGCAACTATCAAGTTGGAAACGAAGTATTTTTTAATGTGGAACATATATGTCTATTCGTAATTCAAATTAATATGTAAAGGCATGTAAATGATTTTCAAAAATGCTAAACTTGTTTGAACTTATTTTTTGTAGCAAAATAAGTTTGTTTAGCGATATTATGCATTTTTGTCATTTTTTTATTGAGCCTTTTTTGTCTGTCTTTCAAGCTCTTTTGGCTTGAAAGACAGATACCTTTGAATTCAGATATCTTTGAAGATACTGTTTTTGAAAAATCTTTCGAAATACTAAATACCTAATATAGTTTGTATTCTAAAGCATGAAGTTCTATATACCTACATGGTCATCTATGAAAATGTTTGTAATCTATACAAAATCTAGAATATCCTTCAAAGAGATCTTACAGTGAATAAAAAACACGAACGCTACAAACAAGTAGCAATATATGAAGTACTGCAAACGTATTCAAATCAAATTTTCTCAAAAATACTACGATTCTATCTAATTTTGAATCATAGAGCATCAAATACAAGAAATTTAAACAAGCGTACAAGATAATCCTAAAAATGACAAAAATACTGAAACGATGAATATTGATGTGGATGTTAAAAACACGATATCGTCATTTTATTAGAAAAACGACATAAGGTATTGCATAAATAAAGAATCACTCACCATCCATGCATTCAAATAAATATGAATATTTCTGCCCTTTCGACATTCAAGTTAATCCCTCCATGTTGAATTTCGTTGCAATATAACATCTTATCACTCGATGAAAATTAAACTTGTTCATCAAAACTGCAAAGCGAATTAGAGACAAACAGACAGTAAGACCTCATCTTCTTCACGAGGGTTTCCTTTATTGAAGCGTTCTCATTTTTCTAACAGAGTTTAATTTTTCCACGGCGTTGCATAGAATGCAGGAAAAGGGAGATTGGGTTACTTCGATCGCTGCAAAGGTATCTCGGCCATTGTTGGCATAATGCCGGCATGCGAGAATAGTTGCACGATGTCGTGACGTCTGCCATTTGGAAGAGGTCGAAGGTGCAAGCTGCTGGTGACCTCCCTCCTCCCCCCGGCCCCCTGAGGGAGGTAATTTTTATTCTTCCTTCTTTCTCTCGAGCCCCGATGATTCGAGAGACGAGATCCAATGAGATCCGACGAGTCGACATTAGGCTGCTGCGGCTAACAATGAGGAATGCATCTCTTGCACGACTTCCTGTGCCCTAATCTTCGGAACAAGTTCTTTTCCCATTTGGTAATCTTGTTCCTCTTCGAGAGAAGTAGGAAGAAATAATTTTTGGCGGTCGTTTTTTGAAGTAATATATTTTCTAATTTCCTTCTCAAGAATCGATCAACAAGGAGCCATCATTTCAAGAAGTATATTTCAAATAATTACATCCATCGATTGTTTCAAGCTTTCGGCTTCAAATTAAGCCTTTATCGGGAACAACATGGTCTTCAATTATTTTACATTAAGTATATTTCCTTCGGGATTTTAGAATCTTTATTGATCTATGGCGATCCGGTTTTTAGGAGGACGATTTTTCAATGTTGAAGGTAACTTTTGGAGTCCAAAGTTGCACGTTCTTTGAATTGGTATTTAAAGAAGTGGAATTTGATTTTTGTTATTCTTGAGTGAATGAGGTTTAGAAACAAAATGTCGATAAAATTGGTATTTTTTCAGATTCTTCATTCTTTATATTGTATATATACAACTTGATGGATTTTCAAATATAGCTATGAATTTTTATTCGGTTTATAGAAATTAATACACTAGGAATCAAAATTAAAAAAATTAAAATCTTTTATTTGATTTTTTAGAAAATAATATACATTTATTACAGTATTTCATATACTTCTAGAACTTTCCTATTGTATGTTATTCGAAGAATTGTGTTGTAATTCTTTGTATTTTTATAGATTACTAGTGTTTTCAAGAAATAGTTTTTGAGTTTCTTGAAATTCATGCTACAGTATTATATATTTAAAAGATTTTAACAATTTCACTTAATTTTTTAAGAAACAATTTTTTTGGTATAGATTTTTAGTAACTGTTGTTTCAGTATTTGACTAATCCGTAGAATTTTCTGGTATCTTTATGGAATTAAACCTATAATTTGACAAATACTCTAGAATTCGGAGTTTTATAAATTTTTGAAAAAATTATATCAACATAGTTTTTGACTATCGAAAGGTTGCTAATGTTTCACAAATTTTTTTCAGTATTTATAGAATTTTGGAGATATTTTTAATATCCGATGTTGAAAGATTCAAATTTCGGTCGATTTTCAGTAAAATTTAAAAGGTTTCTGGGAAAACCATGTTTACCTTGTTTTGACTATTAAGAGATTCATATTATTCCTCACATTTTGGAATATTCATAAAACTTACATTTTTTAGGGCTTTCTCAGATTCCTAACATATTTGAAGATTTCTATATAGATTTATAGATTTCGATGTTCCAGAATTTGAATATCGATCGACTCTGACTAATTTCATTTTCTAGTAAAATCACATCTACAGAGTTTTGACTATCAAAAGATTTCTAGAACTTTTTGCATTTTTTGAATACATGTAAAACTTGAAAAAATTTATTATCTTTTTCCAAGATCAATTGTATTTTCGGAGAGTAGATATATAGAATTTGGTTCTATAGAATTCAAATCTTCATCGGTTTATAATAATTTTATAGATTTCTGAGAAATCACGTACTCAATCATTTGGATTTTCTTAAAAATCTGTTCTACAAATTTTCGTGTTTTTCTACTTTTTATAAGATTTTGTATGATTTTTCAGTACTTTAATAGGTTTTTTTTTATTTCTGTATACACGCCTTTTGGGGCGTGTTTTTTCCCTCTTCTGAATCGACTTTTTCTTCACTCTCTTCACCTACTTCTTTTTTAGATTATCAACTTCTGTATTGTCTTCCTCTGGTCTTCATCCCCTCTGTCACTATCTTTCTACTTCTAGTTTCTACTTCTTATTCTTGCTCCTCTAAATCCTCTTCTTCTCCTTCCTCTGATACCGGTGCACTTTTACCGAGACGACGATAAATAATGTATCGAGGCATGCAGCACACAGCCTTTGAGGTTGTGCTGCTGGAGCGTCCTCTGAAAGGAGAAGGATCGCGGCGGCAGCTGATTCCATCGGGCCTCATCGTGCTTATTGGCCGACAAAGGGTCGCGAGAGTCGCGTCCAAAAGAGGGCTCGGTCACTCGTTGCGGCGGCATTTGCAACGCTCGTCATTTCGCGTCTCGTTAGTCCAGCTTATTATATTCGTCCGATATGGCCCCCCGTGAGGCGCGAGAACCGCCTGGGTCACGATCTCCAGTCATTTGCCCAAGTCGCGTTTTCGTTACGTGGGAATTGGCCAAGGTTTCGATGGGAAACGCGGGATATCGGAAACCCACATTACGTACTTATCAAAACTTTCTAAAAGTGAGAAAAATTGGGTCTTCGAAGATTTTTTGTGATTTTTTGATGCTTTTTCAATTCTTCAGGTATTTGTGGAAAACATTATTTCGTGAATATTCAGAAAAATTTAGGAACGATTTCGGAATTGAATGAATTTTTCGAACAATCTCGGATTATTGACAATCTTTGAAATTTCTGACGGTTTTAAATTTCTAACAATTTTCGACATTGCACACGTGAAACATAACATTCGAAAGTTTTCAAGTTTCATGAGAATTTGCCTGAGTTATCGGAAAAAGAAAAGAAATTTTCGAAGGAATATGATAATGAACACAATTTTACAAGATGAACGAACATATTTCGAAATTTCGCACATTTTTCAAATATTAAAGAATTGTTAACCATCTTTAAAATCATCGATGTTTGATAATTTTTCGGAAATTTCGCAATTTCGAACATCATACAAACAATTGAGAACTCATAAAATTTTATTAAATCATGATTTTTCCAAATTTTGCGATATTTGTATAGTTTTTTTTTTTAGATATGATGATGGTATCATTCAAAAATGAAAGAAAAAAAAAATATTAATTTCAATACTTTAAAGAAATATAATAATGAACATCATCTACAAGATTTATTTACATTTTTTAAAATTCAACAGATCTTATTGAATTTCATAGAATTAATTATCAATCTTTAGAATTTTATACTTAAGTTAAAATTTTTCGAAATATTCTAAATTTAAAACATCGTTAAAACTATATTACGAATTTCGAATAGTTTCAAAACTCGTCTATTTCTTGAGATGTTTTTTTATTTTTCATTACTCTTCAACTTTTGTAAATCATTCTCAAAATTAAAAAAAAAAAAAAACAACTTATCCTACACATGTTGAATAGATATGATAATGAACTCATTAAAAAAAATTTATTAACATTTTCTGAAATCATAACAATTTTCTGAATTTAAGGGAATCATTGAGAATGTTCAAGATTTTCTGTTTTCTAATATTTCCAATATTTCGAAATTTCGAACTTTACACAAAATATTGACAACTCTGAAGATTTCATCGAAATTTGTTTAGGTTAGGAAGAAAATTCGTGATGTTAAATAATCCCCAAGTTTTCTAGATTTTCATTGATAATGAAGAAAAACTCCATTATGCTTTTTTCGAAGAAAAATAATAAAACATATTAGATTATAAAATCAACATTATTATTTATAATGATTTTCTAAAATTCTCCCAACTATTCCAATTTTTATATAATTATTGACAATCTCTAAAATTTAAAACTTTTTTTTTCGAAATTTTGAAAATTTCAAACCTAACACGAATTGTAATACCCTCCTGTAATTTTCACGAAATTCTTATGAATTATTAGGATTTTTCGTAATTTTCTAACACTTCTCCAATTTTAGGGAATATTACTTTCAAAGTATAAAAAACATTACTTTACATATTTCGAAAAAGTAAAAATTGTGAAGAGAATCTACAAAATCTACCACCTTTTTGTAAAATTTGACAAATTTTTCGAATTCTCTAGAAATGTTAATATTGATTGAAAATTCTCAATTTTATTCATCATTTCAAAACTTTTATAACTTCGAACATACTACAAAATATTTATTACTTTCTAGATTATAGAAAAATTCTCAAACTTAAGAAGATCTTTCGTTATTTTTAATTATTTTTAGGATGTCTCAGATTTTCATTGAAAAAATGAAAAAAAAAAACCCTATCATGCATTTTCTGAGAAAATAGGATAATAAAGAAAATGCACAAAATTTATTAGAACTTTCTAGAATTCTGCAAATATTACATATGACATAGATATATGGTACTCCTAAAAATTTCAATCGTTTTTAAAATTTCTGAAAATGAAAAAGTTGCAAACATAAAAACTGTTCAACAATTTCTCTTCTATATGAAAATTTTTCCAAATTCTCAGGTTTTTTTCTTAATTTTTTTAATTTATTAATAATTTTTCCGCAGTGAAGATGATAAAAAAGTTACGAAAACCTTGATTAGCTGCCTAAATCAATCACTTACTTTGTGCTTTCCTGATCAGCCATCAAAAAAAGAACTTATCACAAAACAATCACAACTTCAACTTTACACCCATATCTCCCACAAAAACATGACATATATACTTTTTAAGAATTTTTTTTTCAAAATTGACAGTTTACAAACAAGTTTTGCATACGTCGCAAACTCGAATTCTTTCGAACAAGATTTTTTTTTTGCAACCGTAATCTCTCACAGTCTTCGACTCCTTTATTCTTCCCTTTCTCCCAATTTCGCACCCCCAATCACGAGAGCAAAAACAAAACGAGTTCCTAGCGATTCCATTCGATTCGCGTGAGCAAGAAATAGCAAGTTTCGAGTCTACATGATAATTTAATCATTGCCATTGATGAATATTAACAAGTTTCCCATCCTAAGAATAATCACGAGAAATACGAGCCGAAGGAGCACGTTAGCATCAAGTTCTCGTTACGAATTTTTGCGGCAAGGAAACCAGTTTTGTCTGTTTATCTCGCGCGGTTTATCGGCGTGCTGTACTACGGTGGCAAGCGAACGAGCCAACTAGCTTGGGCGAATAGCAATGTTGCGGGCCCGTGTTTGCAGTACGTAGAGTCCGGTGTACGTATAGTACTAGAATAGCTCAGTCGCATTCGATGCATTATACGTATAGAGAGAAGATGTTGAAGAAGACTACTGCATCCGCGCGGATGTACATACGACGAAAAGCTCCGCGCCCCGGGATCTGCCCCGAGCCTCCTCCAGGCAGAAGGGGACACGAACTTGATGCTTGTCTTGATTTTCGCTACTGCAACTCGCTCGTGACCAATCTCCGTCACGACCAACCGCCAGTACCGTGCTATTCCTGACAAATTTTTCGAGAATTCCACAGACTTTTTCGCCCTTGCATAACGGAAGGTAGTTTGAAGATCAGAGGCGTAGGCAGAAAAAGGTTTCGAGAGTTTTTTTTTTTTTTTTCATGCATCTTTTTGTAACTTATATTTTTATTGCTCATCAATGTAACTTTTTTTCATCTTGCATGAAATATTGATTGATTTTATCAGAATTTCGGGAGGGTTTTGAACCCCCAAAACCCCCCTTTACCTACGCACCTAGAGGTAGCCAATGGTTAAGGTCCTCGGATTTAAACGTAAGATGCAATTTGGATGTAGGAATCGTAGTCGGAGTTCTAGAACGCATCATAAAAACCCAATAGAAGAGACGTTGACATAACTGCATCATTTGTAAAATATTCTTCGGAAATGCCAAGTCAAATAAAACCATCGCGTTTGGCAGTTTCTCTAGATGAAAACCCTGCCATCATTAACAGCACTGTATTTCGTCGCGAGTTCATTTCCTCTTTTTTCCCTGGCACGGAAACGAATGTAGCAGGTTTATGGGCGATATTTTGCCGCGGGACAATTAATGTCACTCGGGACAGACACAATGCCCTCGGACGCGGAAGATGCTAATTGACAAGGCAGCCATATAATATGGGTACGGCAGCCGTATATAACTGACGACTTGGTCGTGGATCAGTTTCTCGGAGCGCGAGCTTCAGAAGGAAACGCTCCTGTAAAAAGTCCGTTCCTGGAAGCTCGGCATTTAATTCTTGAGGAAACGGAAGCGAGTGTAAGTACACATGTTATTACGAGCGAATTCGGGATGAGCCGGCTTGCAATTGATCGCTTCCAGTGCTCGGGGTTGTACGGAGTACGTACACTTTCAAAGGGAGCTATTGAGAGAGCCAGAGGAAAAGTTGATAATTGTGCTGCAGCCTGATGGCAACGAAATTGCAGAATCGTTGCCAGGAAGCGAAAATTGTGAGATTCATATCCTGGGATGCATTTCAGGAGTTCCAGGTCCATTATCTTGGAATTTCGTGGCGTTTGAGCATTAGACGTGGTAGTTGAATGACAGATTATGAGTGGTAGAGAGGGGTAAAATGAGAGAAAAAAAATAAATAAAAATCTTGAAACTTTGTCAATGGGAACGGTGAGTTTGTCAGTAATTGTAATAAATTTAAAAAAAATGTAGAATTTAAAAACATGTGCATTGCATTTTATCCAATAAGTAGAAAATCTTGTAAATTCTGTGAATTCTTTTAATTTTCTATAACACAAAGATCGAAATCAGATGATAGTTTTCAACTACCCAGAAAATTGAACGGTCGGAAAATTGTAAATAATACTACCTATTGTTCAATTTAATTAAAGTTTTATTACTGGGTGTATTTAAATAATGTAATAAACATTGCATAATAATAATAACATGCGATTCGTTAAAAATTTATACTAAAAAATATATACTTCAAACAGATGTGCCAGTCAGATTGTAGAAATTGTTTGTTGTTTCAACAACTGTTGCACTCTACAAATTTATTCTTTTAATTTTTTTAGATTTTATTAAGAAAACTTTGACAGTAAAATCTTTGGAGTACAACAACCTGTTAAATTTAACAGATTTATTATAATGTATAAATATTATATAGCCACAATTTAGCATAAATGAAGTTTATCAATGACACAATAATAATAAAAAAAGAATTTCGTGAAAAACATTAACCATTCGCATATGTCAGCTCTCAAAGTTGTTCGTGCAAATTTTGTAAAAGCAAACGGTAGGAAAGATGGCAAGAGACTGACTCGATCAATTTTCATAAATTTTTTTGCAAATTACAGCTAAATGTGTTTGCTTGGACTTGACATTTTCCGATTACGTAGAAAAATTTTTTTCAAACAAAGTCTGGAGTGAGACGCAAAAATACTGTTTTTTGCAAGTTGTTTTGCATAAAAATGTATCGAAAAAATTTTTTTTACGAAATCGGAAAACGTCAAACCCAAGTAAATTTATTTGGCTGTAATTTGAATAAAAAGGTATGAAAATCGATTGAGTCAGTCTCTAGCTATTTTTACCACCGTTTTTTTCTGTACGTACAACTTTAAGAACTGACGTAGGCGAATGCTTGGTGATTTTTTCGAAATTCTTTTATTATTATGATTGTACTAATAATAAACTTCATTTATGTTAAATTGTGGTTCCGTAGCACTTATACTTTTCTTTTAATCCACACGCGAACTTAGGTCGCGATATGAGCTTTTTTACACGGTGTCCCCCCTTAATCTTGATGTTTGATTAAACGAAAGAGCAGTACTGAAAAAAGCAATAAGAGTCACCGAAATGAAAATCGATTCAAAATCGAAAACAATATATCAATTGGTGTGTTTATTTGGGATCTACTGTTTATTTTGGTACTTATCTGCTTATATTTTAGTTTTTTTTTCACTTTCTTCAGAATTCCAATCTTTGCATGAAATAGATAGTTTTCATTAGCTCAGTTTTTCTCTTTACATTACATACATGATAATTGATTTATAATTTCAACTTAAATTAAAAAAAAAAGCAATTTTTGGCTTAGTATTTCAAAATGAGCATTGTATGGCGAAAAAAGCAAAAAAAAAAGGATTCGAATTCAAGAAATCTTTTCTATCAATAATCTATGAGGCAAGAAATTTTAGAGCATCAAATTCTATGTAGGTATCTAAAAGTCCATTGAAATAATAAAAATCTTGAAGTGTTCTCTAAAATCTAACGAAATAAAATAAATACAGAAACATACATAATATTATAAAAATACTGGGTCAGATACTTAAACCTTAATTAAATTTTTTCAAAAATTCACGAATTTTCTGGATACAATTAAAGCTTTCTTTCCTTCAAACTTTGATTCAGACAGCTACACAGATATCTATAAAAATACTAAGAACCTTACAATTACCTCAAAATTTAATAAAATTCAATGAATAATAAAAAAAACTAGAATTTTATTCGATACCTGTAAATGTTGGTTATTGATTTCCGAAAATCTGTAAAAATTCTGAAAATCAAGAAAACTTCGGTTTAAAGAGTTTTGAATTTTTTGAATCTATAAAGAAATCAATGAATCTATCAGGGAATCCTTCGCATTGTAAAGAAAATTATAAAATACGCAAAGTATAAAGAGTAATAGAAATATAATATATGATATTATACTATAATATATATTATATCATGAAGATACTGTTTCTTGAAAAAATTGTTAAAATGATCCAAATATTTCAAACTCTCAATATCCAGGAAATCAAATATTATAAATCTCAAGAGATACCTTCCAAAATACAGGAACTAAAATCCGACAACATTACTATGAATTCTGTAAAACACGAAAAATATATAAACATATCTATGGACTATTATAGTAGGTACAAAAATTTCATATATAACACTACAAGTTTGTTATGTACAACACTTTAATATTAATAATAGTGTCTTTTTATTCTATTATTTGTTACGTGTTATTATTTATACAGTATTACTTTTTCATCACTCATTTTATTTATTTGTTTGTGTATTTACTTGGTATCTCCTGTTTATTTTGATACTCATCTGCTTATATTCGAGCTTCGTCTCACTTTCTTCTAAATACTAATGTTTACATAAAATAAATAGTCTTCATGGCGCAGTTTTTCTGTTTACAGTATCACTAATCAATTTTTAAAACTCAAATTCTAAGAAAGCAATGTTAGTCTCGGTATCTCAAAACAGTCTCGATACGTCAAAAATCAGGCTTCAAGCAAAAGCTCCCCAATGTTCAACCCTCAAGAAGTTCAGGGTCACTTGAGGTGTGAAACTCTCAAGCATCCAAAGACTTTTTCTATTATTTTTTGTCACGTATATTATTGAAGAATGATATCAATTAATTAATTCGATAATATTACACCAGTAAGTCCTCTTATAGTAAATAAAAAAATAAATCCTATTGCTCATATCATTACAGGAGTAAAAATTAATTTTATTCCATTAATTATTGCTAATAATCTGAAAACTTTAATTCCAGTAGGAATAGCAATAATTCTAAAGTCTTTATTCATATATTATTTTTTTTTTACCGCCAATTATTTATCAATTTTCGAGTTTATTTGGGATCCACATTTATTTTGATACTTATTTGCTTATATTTGAGTTTTGTCACATTTTTATTTAATCCCAACGTTTACATAAAATTGTCTTCATGGCGCAGTTTTTCTGTTTACTGTAGACGATCACTGATCAATGATTGAAACTCAAATTCTAAAAAAGCAATGTTAGTCTCGGTATTTCAAAATAGGCTCGATATGTCAAAAATCAGGCTTCAAGCAAAAGCTCCCTTAATGTTCAACGCTCAAGAAGTACAGGGTCACTTGAGGTGTGAAACTCTCAAGCATCCAAAGACTTCTACTATTATTATTTGTCACGTATATTATTGAAGAATGATATCAATTAATGAATTAGATTATATTACACCAGTAAGTCCTCTTATAGTAAATCAAAAAATAAATCCTATTACTCATATCATTACAGGAGTAAAAATTAATTTTATTCCATTAATTATTGCTAATAATCTGAAAACTTTAATTCCAGTAGGAATAGCAATAATTCTAAAGGCTTTATTCATATATTATTATTTGTTACTACCAATTATTTATCAATTTTCGAGTTTCTTTGGGATCCCCTATTTATTTTGATACTTATTTGCTTAGATTTGAGTTTTGTCTTATTTTTCTTTATTCCCAACGTTTACATGAAATTGTCTTCATGGCGCAGTTTTTCTGTTTACGGTATCACTGATCAATGTTTAAAACTCAAATTCTAAAAAAGCAATGTTAGGCTCGGAATCTCACAATAGGCTCGATTCGTCAAAAAATCAGGCTTAAGCAAAAGCTTCCTAATGTTCAACCCTCAAGAAGTTCAGGGTCACTTGAGGTGTGAAACTCTCAAGCATCGAAAGACTTTTTCTACTTGGGTGACGCCGCTGGTGACTGTTTGCACGGTGGCGCGAAGGAGCTCGTTACACTTGGCGGGGGCGACGATAAATCGACATTTGCATACGCGCGAGTACTTGCATACGCGCGATCGCGATGATGCAACTGGATGCAGCAGAAGCATCGGTGGCTGGTTGCGAGAGGAAGAATTAATCTCTTGGTGGCGATCTCGGGGAGTCGGCTGGTGACCCGGGCCCCGGCAACCCCGGGCATCCTCGATCGTGCAGGCGTCATCATCGTCATGGGAAACTTCTCCACCTCCGCTATCGCGCGTCGTCGTCTTGCACTCTTCTGGCTCACGGATTATTATCCTATCTTCCGCAGCTCCGGAGAAAAAGCAAAGAAATATGGCTGGCCATCGCGATGCTTGCAAACGATCTCGCGGCGCCCATCACGCCCGTCACGAGCAATCGCGAATCGCCGCGCTAGTTATTTCTTCCTTCCTTCGGCGATTCGAACGATTCTTTTCCTTTATTTCGAGACCGTTCGGGGTTGACCTCCTTCTCTGGGGGAATTTTGGAAGGGAGTTTTTGACTGATTTTTGGAAGGTAAGTTTTGAGTAGAGAAAATTTGGATGGGAGGCTGAAGGGCGGTAAAGAATGTGGGGGCGGTGGTTGTTACGAAATTACTGCTTCTTAAATCTGAATCTATCAAACTTAATAGATTGTCGTTTTATTCTGTAGATTAGATCTGGAAAAATTTGTACGAAGAAAGTTTGTCAAATTTAACAGCAGTATAATTTAGCAGATTAATCTGCCCAAAATCCCCGAAGTTACATATTTTTTAGTTAAAAATAAACCTGTTGCAATTTTTTCAGGATCATATTTAGAGAGGAAAGAAAAAGTTCGTGCATTTGCAGGTCGGGTAAAATTTTATCTGGGGAACTACAGAAAGTGTGAAAATTTTGGAAGTTCTCAATATTGTCTTATTGTACGTTGATGATTATAAAAGTTTTGTTCAAAAACTATTAGACATTTCGCAAATTTTGTAAGATGGAAAAACATTGAAAACTCTTGAGGTTATCAGTAACTCTAAAATACTACAAAAATGGGTATAATTTTGAAAAACGCTGAGGAATTTTGAAATCGTAGAAATTTTCGAAGATTACGCAAAACTGATGAAACTGTGTCATATCCTCGTAATTTATAAACATCAAAAAATATTTTCATGTATGAAGATCATCGATAGTTTGAAGATTTAAAAAAAAAGCAATTTCGAAAATTTCGTGGAATAGACATACACAGTAAATACCAAAACTTATCAAAAGTTCTCGAAAACTAGAAAAATTTGTAAAATTTTGGAAAACATTGAGAAATTTTTGAGATTGTATAAATTTTCGAAGATTACGTAAACTGCTGAAATCGTGTGATATCCTCGAAATTTCTCAAAATCAAAGAAATATTTTATCGTCCGTAAATTGACAGTCATTCAGAAAATTTCGATCTAAACCTAGAAATTTCAAACATTCTGGAAAATAAATAAATATTGAAAATAATAGGTTATCAGTGAATTAAGAAAATTCACGAAAATTGCAAAATTTTCAAAAATGTTTATTAAGAGTGCAGATTACAAAATTTTTAGAGTTTTCCTAATTCTACGAATATCATATAATATTCTCAAGATTTCTAAAAATCAAAAAATATCTCATCGTTCAAAGACCGTTGACGATTTTGAAAATTTTGATAAAAATCTATAATATCTAAAATTTTAAAAAACATAAGAAATTTTGAATTCAAAGGTTGTCAATTGATTTTAAAAAATTGAAAGAATTTGCGGAATTTTACAAAATGCTAATACAGTTTTCAAATAGTTCGGAATTGTGTTGATTTTTAAGAACCACAGAAACTGTAAAAACTTCAATATTTCTGAAAATCAAATATTTTATCGCACGGAGACTATCGATCGTTTTTGCGAATTTCGATATTGATCCAGAGATTTCTAAAATTTTGAAAAATAAATAAACATCGAAAATTCAGAATATTGTAATTGAATGTATGAAACTCCTGAAATTTGTAGAATTTTCAAAAACGTAGATGAATACTGTAGATCATCAAAATTTTCGTAGATTCCTTAAATCTACAAAAACTGTGTAACATCAAAATTCTTAAAATTCAAAAAATATCTTTTTGCCTAAAAATCATAGATGGTTTCGAAAATAACGATAAAAATCTATAAGTATCGAAAATTTGAAAAACTTGAAAGATATTGGAAATCGAAAAGATTATCAATAATTCTGGGAAATATGAAGAATTAGTAGAATAAAAAAAATGTAAATAAAGTTTTTGAATAGTAAGGAGTTGTGTTGATTTCGAAAAACTACGGATACTGTGTAGATAATATCTCCGAAAATTCGATGTTTATCTAGAAATTCCAAAAATTTTTAAAAACTGATACACATTTAAAATTGGAAACATTGTTATTGTATTCATAAGTTTCGGATGATTCGCAGAATTAAAAATGAAGTTGACAAATCCTATAGACTTAAAAAATTTTAACAGATTATGTATACTTGAATCTACGAAAACTGCGTAATACTATGAATATTTCTAATTTCAAAATAATATTTTTTTGTTCAGAGATCGTCAGTAATTTCGAAAATTAGGAAAAATTTGCAGAATCCGAAAAATGTTGATACATTGTTCAAATTGTTAATAACTGTATTGATTTTCAAAAACTACAGAAATTGTGCCATTTTCTTGAAATTTTTGAAAACCAAAAGAAAATTTTACTGTACAGATGTTTTTGATTGTATTGAAATTTTCAATTCAAATATCTAAGAATCACGAAAATTTACTAGAATTTAAATAATTGCAAATAAAAATGGTCGTCAAAAATTGTACTCAATTCCAATAATTTGGATATTTGTAGAAATTATTGATAAATCTATTCAATAATCTAAAATTTTGTAGATTTCAGAAAACTCAATTGTGTAGTCATATTCTTTAAATGTCAAAAAATCAAAAAAATACGAAGAAAATCGACAATTCTGCAAAGAAAGCAAATATTCTATAATTTCCCTTTTGGAATTCATGCTATTCAAATGTCAATACATAAACAGAAATAAAATAGGGAAACTGTCCTCATATTTGAGTTTTCACCGCCTCGAGAAAAATTCCCCGATTTTCTTCATAGACACCACGCTTCCAACAGCAGCAGCAGTATAGTTTTGCAGAGAAGAGTTCTCATGGCATCTCATATCGTCCTTTGTTCCGCGGCTGTACCAAGCTAAAGGAATTTCCACTTTCCGACAGATTGCCGCGTATCAAGTTGTACGATGGATAAACGACGCTAAACGCGGATAATCGTCCAGGGATAACGACGCCCAAGAAAAATCGCCCTCTTCCGGGAGGAGGATCGAGGGAGTCGAAAAATAACGTTACCTTCGGCTACGTGTTTTTAATGTGCGAGGTACAATGCAGTGCAAATGTCTTGAAATACTCGAATTTTATAAAAGAGTTTTTGAAAAATATTAAAAATTTTTTATATTGACAGACAGATGTGATTACAGTTTACAGTGTTCTATAGATCTTTTCATTGAATTCATGTAAGCAGTTTCTTAGACATTTTTTGTGAAATTCGGAAAATTTAGAAGATTTTCTGTTATATTTGAGATTGTTAGAAATTTAGAGAACTGAAAAAAATTGAAAGCTATAAAGATTATCAGTGGTTATCAAACATTTGGAAAATTTGTTGAATTCCGGAACATATTGACAAATATTGTAGATAACGGCCGATTGGCATTGTGCATGAAAGAAACATGAAAAATTAAGAGAAAAGAGGCAATACGTGGTGAATTTAGAAAATTCCATACAACTTATAATAAGTAATATGTCTTAAAATTTTGAAGATTATCAAATTTTCCATCGTACAGAGATCGTCGATAATTTTGAAATCTCCAAAACAGAAAGAACATTACAAATTTTGAAGATCGACAATGATTCTCGATCAAAAAAGTTGTAGAATTTCAGAAAACGTCAAACAATTTTTCGATAATTGTAAATTTTTATGATTTTCTAAAACTATAGAAACTGTGTATTATTCTTCAAATTATCAATAATCGGAAGTTGCATCGTTTAGAAATCATCGACAATTTTGCATTTTTCAATGTTTATCTGAAAACTTTGAAATTCCCAACAACAGAAAAACATTGAAAATTCTGAGAATCGACAATGGTTTTCGAAAACTCGACAAATTTGTTGAATTTCAGAAAGCGTTAAGTAAATTTTCTATAATTGAAGATCTTCATTATTTATAGAAAATACAGAAACTGTGTAATGTTTTAAAAGTTTTCAAAAATCAGAAAATGTTTCATAACACGGGGATCGTCGATGATTTCAAAAATTTCAATATTAATCTGAAAATTTGAAAATCTCAACAACACAATAACATTCAAAGTTCTGAAGATTGACAATAATTATCTAAAATTCGAGAGTTGGTAGAATTTCAAAAAATGTCGATTAATATTTAGGTAGTGCAATATTTTTATTATTTCTTAAAACTGTATAAATCGTGTAATATTCTTCAGATTTTCAAAAGTCAGTGAATGTTTTGTCTTTCCAAGATTGTAATCTTGCCATAACTCTGAAAATTTCGAAAGAGATCTAGAAGTGCAGGTTATTTCGAAAAATAAATTACAGTAAATATTCTTAATTTTTTTGGTGATTCTGGAAAATTCGTTATATTTTTATTTTACTATTAGAATTAATACAGATTTTAGAAAAAAACCAAGATTCTTGAAAACGGTAAAAACTTTGTAAAACACTTTTAATTTCAAAATATTGAAAAATGTTTCATCGTAACGAGATTGTCGATTTCAATGGAAATACATACAACAATTCAAAACATTTTCGAAAATTCATATGCATCAAAAATGAAAAAAAATGTTTAATGACTTCATGAAATCTAAAAAAAAATGTGTAGAATTTTAGGAAATGTTGAAAAATCCTTCAAACTAAGTAAATGGTAACGTATACCGTGCACTCACAGGATCTTTGTGATATTTTCAAAATTATTAAAGATTAAAAAAATATTGCACCGTATGGAGATAATCGATAAAAAAACAGCATATTATAAAGCCTGAATACCTCAAAATACAGTCACAATCCTCGGCTCCGCCTCTAACTATAATTATAATTCATTATTTAAAAAAAAAAAACAAAGACAACAAACAAAATTGTTTTTCTAGACTTTGAGTTTGAATTATTGATCAATGATCGTGTAACGTAAGAAAAACTGCGCCATGAAGACTATTTATTTAATGTTAACATTGAACTTCAGAGGAGAGTGAGACAAAACTCCAATACAAGCAAATAAGTATAAAAATAAATAGTAGATCCCAAATAAACACAGAAATTGATCTATTGCATTAGATTTTTAATCATTTTCGATTTCGATGACTCTTGTTGCGTTATTCAATACTGCTCTGCCGTTAAATTAAATATAATTATTAAGGAAAATATGCCGAAAAAAAACATCTTAAAAAAGAAAATTTCTAACATCATATTATAAATACATATTGCAATCATCAAAGTAGACTGATATTATTTTTTAATGTGGAATATATATGTCTATTCATAATGAAAATTAATATGTAAAGATCAAGAAATGATTATTAAAAATTCAAAACTTGATTGCACATATTATTGTGGCGAAATAAGTTGATTTAGCGATATATTGCACTTTCTGCCATTCTTTTATTGAGCCTCTAAATAATAACTAAAAGAATAAATTTTTAGAATGTAGCAGACGAGTTGTTAAAACAACAAAAAATATATTGAAGTCCACTGATACATCTGTGTAAGGTACACTTTTTATAGTAAAAATTTGTAGCAAATTTCAATCTGTTGAGATTTGACAGGTAGTCTTTGCGACTGTTCCAATTTCTGGACAGTTATTGAAATTCATCAACTCATTCACGATCTTTGTATTTTGAAACATTTCTACGTATTTTTTATAGCCTATTTCAATCCATCCAGTCATTTACTGAAAACCAACGTTTTCCACCAATAAAGCACAATCATCAAGCACCTATCATCACTTCCACCGTTTCATAAAAAACATAAAACAATCATCACCCACATAAATTTTTATTCCCATGACCAGAAGCTCATGGGAATAAAACTTACTAGGCCCAGGTCAAGCCGCGTAACACAAAATTGATTCCACCCGACACACATCGCGAAGGCTCAGCCGGCCACAGGACTAGTTACTTGGGGAAGCAAGTAGCCAAGTGTGCATTATGCGCACTGCAATTTCTCGGTGCCTTGTTACGCGCGTGCTCGTTTTCAACTTTGCAGCGGCCACAGCAGCGAGGAAGAATATAAGCTCCTCGACGTGATTGACGGGAATGCTGGCCCTCGTTTCCCTCGTTTGATGGAGGCAAGCCATTAGGGCAAATCAAATGGCCTGCTTGCAGTGCCTGCATTACACGCACACATTTCTCATACACCGATGTCAGCTTGGGAAATTCGGAAAAAATGACGAAAAAAAGGAAGACGCAAGGACGCTCGTTTCAATATAAATCCCGAGCTGATTGCGAGCGCCGCAATGAGCGTCCAATAAGCCCTGGAATGAGACGCGAGAAATGCATGATAATGGCCGGCGCTGCATAACATTCGAACGTAAAAATGAAAAATCGATTCGCTTTTTATTTCGAGCTCCTCGTGCAGCTCGAGGATCGTGCTCCTTTTGCCTTTCGTGCCTTATTCGGCGAAACAGCGCCCGAGATTCAATCGTCTCCTTCCCTTGAAACCCCCGGCCGTCGTGCCATCCTCGTCTAATAAGAGCCGTAATGACGTGCACTTGGGCAGATAATGAATGCACCGGCCACATCTACGAAGCGAGCTTTTACTACGTGCCACTACCGAGCGTGACGACTCAACTTGGGCTCGACTAATACAGTGATTACGTACCCCGAAAAGGCACCCACGATTTTCTCGTTGAGACGATTTTTTTGGCGGAGACAATTGCATTCGTACAATATTGAGTCAATTTTATTCGATAAACTTATAAATGAAAATTTATAAACAAAAATTGTGCGATGAATAAAATACAACAGTGTTTTGTTCGTTAATGTCGGGAATTCGAAAATTTCAAGGCGTTCATGCATTTTTTGACATTTAGTCAATATTTTTCAATAATTTGTAAGTTGTTTTTCTGAATAAGTTTTTGAGAAAGAAAAATTGTCAATAATTAATGGTCGAACGAAATGTTGA
Source organism: Platygaster robiniae (assembly GCA_028476575.1). NCBI lineage: Eukaryota > Metazoa > Arthropoda > Insecta > Hymenoptera > Platygastridae > Platygaster > Platygaster robiniae. The sequence continues at coordinate 38,127,846 of CM052019.1, forward strand.
GCAATCTTGTAATGATTTGATTCTATAATAGTAAGACCAAAGAGCGAATTTCAAAAATTATATGAAGTAATGGATGCTCAGTTTTTTGGACCGAGTAATATAAAGAGAACAAGAAAAATGGTAGAAGAACGTCAAATTCTAGTAATTTGTGTAGCAAAACAGTGAAAATATTAGAAACCTTTTAAATACACGGGAATTCTGCAAAATTATGAAAAAGTAGAAAACGCAAAGAATTGTATCAATACAAAAGATGTGCAGAATAGTACTGTAATTTTTGTAGGTATAGTTTTTTTGAAAATCCATTGAATTAATCAGTATGTTAAAAACTTTGAATCTTGGGGTATGAAATTCTGAAAATATACATATGAATTTATAATAATACGAAAAAGTCCCTCAAATGGAATTCATCCTGAAAAATATGCAATAAATACTTAAAGAACTGTAAATTCATAAATATACCGTTTTCTGGGAATTTCATTTAAATACTTGATAACCATAGAACTTGGGATATCACTACCTAAATTCTATAAATCTTAATAGTTATCAATAAAAGAATTAGAAAGTTCTACCAAATTTTTTTTAATTCCCAAAAATACTAAGGAAACTAGAAAATTCATAGATACATGAAATTTATGACGATAAAAATTTTCTCGAAATCTATTGAATTGATTGAAATCTTTGAGACTAAATCCTAGAGAATCAGTTTTTGAATATCTATGAAAATATCAGAAAATCTTTAGAACTGTATAAATATTGAAAAATAATAAAAATACTAAAATTACTTACAAGTAACCTAAAAAATACTAGAAATTTATGAAAAAACTATCTTCTGAAATATCTTTAAACATATTTACGATCCAAAAAACTTTCAAGTTTAGAGCATAAAATTCTGAAATTTATATAGCAATCTACTAAATTCTAAGGTAAGTGCCAGAATACCACTAAATATTACTAAATTTCATAAATGATGAAAAATATGAAAAAATTAGAATTTTGACAATACTTGTAATATAGATACCATTTTGTCAATACAATGAAAATTGTAAAAAATGTTTCAAACTTTCAACCTAAGAAAATTCAATTCTACAAATTTATATTTATACCAAACTATAAAACTATTGGAAAATTTATTACGTTCCATCAGTACTGCAAAAATACAAAATATATTTAAATACTCAAAATCTATAAAAAACTGGTTTTCTGAAGAATCTATTCATGTACTCAAAATCTCTAAAACTTTAGATTTGAGAGCATCCATATCTACAAATTTATATTTGAATCTACTAAAATATAGGAGAATTCATTACATTCTATCAGTGCTGAAAAATACAAAATACATTACGAGTACTCAAAATTTATGAAATACTACTTTTTTTAAGGTTCTGTTGAAATATGTATTTGAAAACTCTGAAACCTCAAAGTTTAGAGAATCAAGTCCTAGTTATCTATATAGAATTTTTCACAAATACAAGATATATACATAAAAATTGTTGAAAAAGCTACCAAGTTTTCGAAACAATAAAAAATATGAGAATTAGTAAAAATAATGGAAATTGACACAAATTTTTATATCAATGGATACATAATTTTCTGAAAAAAATGAATAATGGCTAAAAGTTCATAAAATCTGAAAGCTGGAGCCCTACAGTATGAAATTCTAGAAATTTCTACATAAAAATTCATTAAAATCCCAGAAAATCCTCCTGTAAAAATACTACCAAAAATACAATAATTACTAGTAGTAGGTACTGTTAACCTATAAAATATCAGGCATCTTAAGAGATAATGTTTTCTGAAAAATAACAGATTTGAGACATTTATATGGAAATCTGATTAAATACACAAAGTCAATGAAAAACACTAAAATACCCTTAAAAATGTTGTAGATAGTAAAAAATTCAGAAGTAGTCCATGAAATACTTTAAATTCACGCAAACGTAGTTTTACTAAAATCTCTGAATCCTGGAGTATCAAATTTCAAAAATTTATTTAGAAATTCATGTAGGCACGAAATGAGTTTAAAAATGAGATAAATGCTCACAGAGTCAAAAAAGTCATATTCTGATTCAACATAAAAAACTATACATAAGTTACATATTTAAAATAATAAATAGTAAAAGGTATCTTTTTCAGATGCCTTCAGGAAAGTAAAAAAACTAAACCTGATACTATAAATGAACTATTTAATTATGATTATTAATAGGGAATCGATAAAATAATTTCACAATCGAAATCTGGATCAAGGATCATGAATATCATCATCAATATTTATTTTTTTATTAAATTCTCTTCATGCCATCAGGTTCAAACATATATAATCCTCAATCCAACATGTAAAAACCATTTTAATTGTACTAATCCGAATCAAATAAAAAGATCAACGTCAAAGGAAAATGTCCCAAGTTTTCCACGTGGGCGGGAATCCGTTAACCCGTTCCGTGATCCCGCTTCACCCTCGCCTTATTTCCCGTGCGGTCTTTCTCTTTTCGCGTTCCCGAAAAGAAAACGGCGCCAATTTGCAGTTTCCGCTCCATGTAAATACCGTAATCGCGAGACGCGTCATTCAGCTCTTTCAAAGCCCGGACGAACGGCTCGAATTAACGGTTACATTTTCTTCTTTTCCTCCCCTTTCCCCGCTCCGGAACGAGTTGAAAGTCATCGATGGAAACCGTTTTTGGGTTTCCCTCGACAAGGCCAAACCTCATTTTCCGTGGGAATCGCGCCATTTTGCTCTTTCTTGCCACCGCGGTTCCCAATAACAATGCTCGTTAAAATTGCCCAATCTCCGGTAAATCTGACGCCGCCGCTGGCGAACGGCAAACCGTTTCTTCTTCTTCTTCTTTTTCTTTGTTTTCCTTCTGATTACACCGCACGGTGACCTAGCTTAAGGCTAACGAATCTTTGAAGACATACTAAAGACTTCTGCGGATGGGCATTCTGGTATAAGAGACGTTTTTTCCCTTTAAAGCTTAATTTCAGAACTAGATAACTCACACTGCCAGCAGGAAAAGCAACTCATCGTCAGAGGATTCATTAATTATCCAAATAATGACGATACGTACTCCAAGGTTATGCCAAATATATCATGTACATTATCACTAGCATACCTCATCTCTACGTCAACTGTCAGGATAATGTTTACAGAAAATTCAAGTCAAAATATCTACAAGGAAACCGTTATGCTGTAAAAAGTAAAAACTGTTACATGTATTGGCTGCGAAGACTGTCAGAACTACTACAACCAGTCGTGACAGGCGCGTAGGTAGAGGGGGGTTTTTGGGGTTCAAACCCAAAAATTTACATCGATAAACAATGAAAATATAAATTACAAATAAATGCACGAAAACTTTAGCAGTATATATTTATCAAAAAGTTAAAATTATCAAAACGTAGGATGACGCAGGAAATATGAATCAGAAAAATTGTTGCAGCCTAATGAATAATCGAGAAAAATAAAAATCTACGAAAATGCTAAAAATTTACGAAACTGTGAAACTTGGATCTTCGAATTCTAAAAATCTATACAAAGTCCATATAAAACTATTGAAAATCTTTCGATTCATACAAACTCAAAGAAAATTATGAAAATAATTGAATTCTCTGAAAAAACTGTTTTTTGAAAAATCTTGACAAATGCCTCTACGGTCTATAAATTTTGGGATTCTAGAGCATCGAATTCTCAATATACTAAAATTCTGGGAAACCTAACAAAATTTTTTCAATATTTCTAAAATGTTAGGAAAAATTTATTATTGTAAATTCTCTGGATTTAGAAATAGGATTTCATTTTCATCATGTTAAATTTTACACTTTCATATTTTATCTCTAAGTAATTTACTACAATCGGCTCATTTTCTGTCTGCCTACGATTAGAAACATTCGAACTTATCATGCCACTTTACTAAATCATCATTTTTAGTGATAGTTCGTATGCTACGATTTATCTGTTCAATCCATCTGTAAAACGTACGACTATTTGTTAAATCACTATATTTTTGCTTATCACACTATTTGTAAAATCACTTTTGCCGAATTGTAATCGAAGTAATTGTAGAAATGAATTAAGAGATAATTTTGAGGATATATAAAGGCCATGTGAATAGAGCGGGCAGCGCATTATTATAAAATAAATCCATTCACTAACATCAGAGATTCTTGAATTAACCTCTCCTAATTTGGTCTATTCACTTTTTGAAGACGCATTTTTAAAAATTTAACATTGGTGTCAGAAGTGGGATCTCCTCAACCAACCTCGCAGAAGAGCCTGTCAACGAGGAATTACATCCAAGGAACAGGACAGTTCGAGGGCCGATTCTAATCGCTAAAAACGAGAACGATCCCGTCAATCTTCAAAATGTGGAGCACCATATTCTGGTTATTTTTGTAAGTAATCGAGCATATTTTGTTATCGGACTTCCATTGTGAAAAGAAAATGACAACTAGCAATACTATTCCCCAAAACCCCGACTCTGGAGGAACAAATTCGGAGAGTTCCCCCGTAGGAGACGAAAATGGTTCTATTAATAACATTCCAATAAATGTTCTTATCAAATTCATACCTATTTTTGATGGTTCCCGCGAGGAACTTAGCTCTTTCGTCAGTGATTGCAATCGCGCATTTAAGCTAGCTACGGCACAGCAAGCAGAATTTTTGCTTGATTTTATCCATACTCAATTACGTGGTAGAGCCAAGGCTGCTTGCACAAATCGAGAATTCTCATCTTGGGCCGAGTTACGCGAATTTCTCAAAAGCATGTATCAAGACAAGAAACATTACGCTCAAATTATCAATGAATTAACTGCTATGCAACAACTTCAACACGAGACAGTACAACAATACGCGGTTCGTCTCGAAACATGCTTGAAACGAGCGGTAAACGCCACACATCAAAATAATGATGATCCATCAGACTTGAACGGAAAATTACGTATGTTACAACAAATAGCAATGTATCGAATCGTCTATTATTCCATTCCCGAAATTTCCGCTCAATTGCGAGGTCGCGACATAAAGACTTTGAATGAGGGTATTAATTCAGCTTTGGCGGAGGAACAAATCCAACAAATGTATCGCTCCAATCCTTACAAACGCAACAATGACCGATACTGTAAAAATTGCAAAAAAAATGGACATGATACCGAATCATGCTACAAGAATAGAAGTACTAAAAATGTTCACGCGTATTCTAGCGGAAAACCTCAAGCTTCTGGATCAAATGAACTTTCCGAGAAATTTTGTCGTTATTGTAAGACTAAGGGTCACGTTATCGAGGAATGTTATAAACTTCAGAATAACAAGAAAAAACGGGAAGAAAATACGAACCATCGCGCTAGTTCAAAGGGTTCCAATTCCAAAATATTCCCTGTAGCCAGGACAGATAGCAGTAAGACTTCAATATCGTCCGACGAAGACGACAAATCAGTTTTAGCTTTGAAAGGTAGTGATAACTGCGTTAAATTTCCAAGCTCAAATTCCAAAAATGGATTTTTCAAACTGCTAATTGACACGGGAGCAGATGTTTCCATTATCAAAATTGAAAAACTGAAAAATTTCACTCTCGATAAAAGCGGTATCATTAGTATCCAGGGCGTGAACAAACAAGGGACAGATAAGACAATCGGTTCAACGAACATAAACCTTGAAAATTTCAACCACAAATTTCACGTTATTGCCGCAGAGACTAATATTCCTTACGATGGAATCATAGGTACTGATTATTTCAAATCAACAGGGACGATAATAGATTTTGAAAAGAAAACACTGAGCAATAAAATGATTCAAGTTCCAATTTTTAATTTAAGTACCACTGAAGAGGTCATTCGTCTTACTCCACGTAGCGAAACTGTTATAAAAGCAGAAGTTTTGAATCCTGAAATCAAGGAGGGTATCATACCCGAGTTAAATTTACATACAGGAGTCTACTTATCCAAAGCAATGGTTAAAGTCCAAAAAGATTCGAAAGTTTTCGTGACAATCTTGAATACTACCAATAAGGTAATGAAAATCAAAGAGATGAAACTTCAATTAGAACCGATTCCAAAAAACGCCTTTTTACTTCATTTGAGAAAAGAAACAGATAAGCCTGTAATCCAGGATAGGAAAACTAGATTGTTTGATAATCTCCGCCTCGAACATTTGAATCCCGAGGAAAAAGAACGTTTGTTAGAAACCTGTCTCGAATTTGATGATATTTTTCATTTGGAAGGAGACACCCTGTCTCACACTGATTCCGTTGTTCATGAAATAACCACATCAACTGAGGTTCCAATTGCTACAAAGAATTATAGGTTCCCTCAGATTCATAAGGAAGAAGTAAATAGACAAATGTCGAAAATGCTTGCTCAAGGAATCATTAGGCCTTCAGTTTCACCTTGGTCTTCTCCTTTGTGGGTTGTGCCCAAGAAACCGGATGCTACAGGTGAAGCAAAATGGAGGATAGTAGTCGATTATCGCAAGCTCAATAATGTCACAATCGGTGATGCCTATCCTCTTCCAAATATATCCGATATACTTGATCAGTTGAGTCATTCACAATATTTTACCACCCTCGACTTAGCTAGCGGGTTTCATCAGATTTTGAACAAACCAGAGGATCGCAGTAAAACCGCATTTAGCACACCTCTTGGTCATTATGAATTCAATAGAATGCCATTTGGGCTTAAGAATGCCCCGGCGACGTTTCAAAGACTTATGAATAACGTTTTGACCGGTTTACAAGGACTTCAATGTTTCGTATATTTAGATGATATCGTCATCTATGCCAATTCCATCAATGACCACGATGCAAAACTACGCGCCGTTTTTGAGAGGTTGCGCTCTAATAACTTGAAATTGCAACCTAGCAAGTGCGAATTCATGCGAAAAGAAGTGGCTTATCTTGGTCACATTATAACTAACGACGGTGTGAAGCCGAATCCTGAAAAGGTTCGGGTCATTGAAAATTTTGCGGCACCTTCATCCCCGAAGGAAATAAAATCTTTTCTGGGTCTCGTGGGCTACTACAGAAGGTTCATTCCAAATTTCGCTAAAATAACAAAACCGCTGACTTGCCTTTTGAAAAAAGATGTTCCTTTCATCTGGAACTACAATCAACAAGAAGCCTTCGAGAATTTAAGAACAAAATTGATTTCTGATCCAATTCTCCAGTATCCAGATTTCTCGAAAGAATTCGTTTTGACGACCGATGCTTCAAAATTCGCAATCGGTGCCGTCCTATCCCAAGGAGAAATAGGCAAGGACCTTCCGATAGCATACGCTTCGCGAACTTTGAACCAAGCTGAAACCAACTACTCAACAATTGAACGAGAATTACTCGCTATTGTTTGGGCAGTAAAACATTATCGTCCATATTTATTCGGGCGAAAATTCAAGATCGTTACTGATCATAGACCTCTCACATGGCTTTTTTCCGTCAAAGATCCAGGATCACGCCTCATAAGATGGCGTTTGAAGTTGCAAGAGTTCGATTATGATATACTTTTCAAACCTGGGCGATTAAATTCAAATGCTGATTGCTTGTCACGCTTAAATCCAGAAAAAGCTTTGGATAAAGTCCTTTTGCTCAAAGAAACTAATACGTATGAAGACTTCCACGAATTTCATCGTTCAGGCGAAAAGCCAGAAAATATCAATTTGAATGAAACTTCTGAATCCGAGGTAAAATCAAACTCGACCACTGCAAACTTCATCTCGATGGAAGTTGACGAGTATGACACAAGTGATCATATTTTTTCTGGAATGGATTCACCCGAAATTCACTCAGTTTTCAAGCACGAAAGAAAAAATAAACGTTCCTATCACTGCTTTATAAAGCAGAGACATCACGATAAAGCTTCTTATTCCGACTTCTTCTATACCTTGCAAAATCTGAGAATTCAGTTAGAAAAGAACAATGAAAAAGAAATCTTCATGTATCCGCCAGAAGATGAATTCTCCACATTTTCTTCCGAGAAAATACGCAAAATAATAAATTATGTATTCCGGAATGTTGAAATTGAAATCAATTTAATTACAAGTTCACCTATTGAACCGAACAATGACGAAATCAAACGAATCCTACATGATTTCCACGATTCAAAGATTTCGGGACACGCTGGATTTCATAGGATGTACAACAGAATCAAAACGAAGTACAGATGGACTAATATGTCAACGGACATAAAAAATTACATTAGGGTTTGCGATGACTGCCAGAGGAACAAAACTTCGCGAAAAACGCAAAAGGTACCAATGGAATTAACATCAACGGCTTCCCAGCCATTCGAAAAATTATGCCTAGATGTTGTAGGGCCTTTGCCGATCACCGAGAATGGGTTTAGATTTATTCTCACCATGCAGGACGAATTGACTAAATATTCTTTCGCCTTCCCTATTCAGAATCATGAGTCCGAAACCGTGGCTAATAAGCTCATTGACGTTATTACTATGTTTGGGGTCCCCAAGAGTATTCTAACGGATCAGGGTACGGAGTTCAATTCTCAATTGATCAAACGACTTACGAAACTGTTCGATGTTAAGCATTTAATTACTACTGCTTATCACCCTGAGACTAACGGTGCTCTTGAAAGAAGTCATTCGACCCTGAAGGATTACCTAAGACATTACGTTAATGACAAGCAGACTGATTGGGACGAACTATTAAGATTTGCAATGTACGTCCACAATACTTCGATACACAGCGCCACAAAAATGATTCCTTACGAATTGTTGTTTGGTTATAAACCGATTTTGCCAAACAAATTGAAACAAGATCCAGAATTCAAATATACTTACGAGGACTATTTTGATCAATTGAAATACAAATTCAATAGGGCACACCAACTAGGTCGCAAAAACCTGATTGAATCAAAATTGAAATCCAAGGAAAGGTACGACGAGAAAACGGTTCCAAAAAAATTTTCAATAAATGACAAAGTATATTTGAAAAATGAAGGCCAAAAAAAGGGGCTTTCAAAGAAGTTACAGGCTGACTGGCTTGGGCCTTATAAGATTCTTGACATTCATGATAACTCAAACGCCACTATCGAAATGAGTAAGAAACGAAAGACACGGGTTCATTTCAATCGTTTGAAACTTGCCCACTTTGTTGCAGATTCGCCTGCACTCCCGAAACGCGAGGGTTTGAGGTCACGCCAATAAGAAATGCCAGCGGGATCTACTTTGAACATTTAGGACGCGTTAAATTCTATTCTGATTCATGGACAGTTCTAACGTACATTAACTTATCTATACCGGACATGGAACTGGAATTTTTATCGAGAGACTACGAGAGATCTAAACATATGTGTCAGTTATCAGATTTTGAAAGATCTGGTGTGACTAAATCGTGTAATAATATCTTGAATTTCCTCAATCAACAAATTATACGGATTCATTCACAACAATCTTCGTTGAAAATGTTAATTGCTAATAATCGCATCAAACGTGGAATTTTTAATGGACTAGGAACTGTGTGGAAATGGATAACTGGGTCTTTAGATGCTGATGACGCCGAATATTACGACAGGGTCATTAGCGAATCAGATCAAGAACATCACGACATTCAATTGTTAATGAAAGATCAGGTTCAAGTTGTCAAAAGTACCATAAGTAACTTTAATGATTCGATTTCCAAACTCAAATTGAACGAACAAATTTTTAACGGAAATATAGAGAAATTTAACCATTTCGCAAATTCAGTCGCCGATGAAATACAAACGTTAAAAACTATAACCGATTCAGAAATTCATTTAACTCAGATGACTTATCTAGCAAATCAACTCGAAAGAACTTATGAGACTTTAATAGACACAGTGTTATTCGCTAAACAGAACATCATTCATCCGTCAGTCATAACACCTACTAAACTCATGTAAGCTATTAGGGAAAATGTGCAATTGCTATCAAACGGAAAGAATTTTCCTTTCAAGTTAACTGACGAGAATGCGCCTTTATTAATCGACATTTCCGAACTGATAGTATACGGAAAAAATAATAGAGTCATTTTCGTCATAAATATCCCTATTACTCGTGATGATACATTCAACCTTTATAATATTATACCACTACCAGTTGCCCATAGGAATTTACAGACATACGTATATATAGAACCAACTACAAAATATCTTGCCATGTCCGATAACAAAGTCAATTATGCTCTATTACAAAATTTTGGTCACTGTAAAGAAATAACATTCGACGAATACCTATGTAAAAATCAAATTATATACTCCACTTTTAATAACAAGATTTGCGAGACGCTGCTAATCACCTCAACCAAGAATTCAATACCTAACATTTGTACTACGAAAATAGTAAAAGGTTCAGGCCATATTTGGCATAGACTTGTTGGAAACAATTGGATTTTTCTACTTGAAGAGCCTGAAATTCTAACTTGTACATGCCCTAACCACCCTCCTGAAGACCGGAAAATTGTAGGCACAGGAATTGTGTCCCTTCAACAAGGTTGTCAGGCTTTCGCAGGAGACGTCCAACTTATTTCTACTGGAACAATCAAGACAGAATACCACGATATCGTACCATCCTTTCCAATCCTCGAGGACGACTGCTGTAACGAAAAGAAAATCGAAAATATCATTGGAAAAATCCAACTCGACCCTGTTCAATTTACGAACATAAAAGATGACGAACTACGAGTTGCTTCACATCGTTTAGACGATCTCAACGAGAGAATTGATAGGCAAATGAACCAACCGCATTTGATTGCTCACGCAAAGTGGTATTCCATCGCCATAAGCATTATTGGAAGTTCCTTCGGACTCTATGTGGTCTACAGACTCCTGAGTTACCTTGGTTTTTTCAATTTAATGAAATTGCTATGTTATAGAAAGGAAACCGAAGACAATAGTAAAAATGCAACAGGATGTATGGTTGCAATATACAACCAATGCCACTCCAATCGAAGAAGCAAGAGTTTAAGCCGACATTTCTCTCCGCCCGATGCTATTGACGAAATCGAGGAAGAAATCCCTTATCAGTCTCATCCTGGTACTCTTACGCAAGAAAAACCGATATTGAAATATCCTGCTCGTAGGAGATCGACGTCCGTCCCAATGGATATCCTCATCAAACCAGATGTTGAGTGAAGCCAAGGTTATTTGAACCATGGCATCAATCTTCGCCGGGAGGTGTTAGGAAAAATTTATTATTGTAAATTCTCTGGATTTAGAAATAGGATTTCATTTTCATCATGTTAAATTTTACACTTTCATATTTTATCTCTAAGTAATTTACTACAATCGGCTCATTTTCTGTCTGCCTACGATTAGAAACATTCGAACTTATCATGCCACTTTACTAAATCATCATTTTTAGTGATAGTTCGTATGCTACGATTTATCTGTTCAATCCATCTGTAAAACGTACGACTATTTGTTAAATCACTATATTTTTGCTTATCACACTATTTGTAAAATCACTTTTGCCGAATTGTAATCGAAGTAATTGTAGAAATGAATTAAGAGATAATTTTGAGGATATATAAAGGCCATGTGAATAGAGCGGGCAGCGCATTATTATAAAATAAATCCATTCACTAACATCAGAGATTCTTGAATTAACCTCTCCTAATTTGGTCTATTCACTTTTTGAAGACGCATTTTTAAAAATTTAACAAAAATACGTAAAAGGACAATGATATAAAACATGAAAAATTTATATGTATGCGATTTTATCATTAATTCTTGAAATTACTAACACTAGATCAGGATTCGCATTTTTAATCAAGTTCTTTTAATCTCTGAAGTAATCTACAAAAATATTAGTAATCTATAGAAAATACTTAGAAATCCTCCAAGGTTTGGTATATATACTATATGTATAATAGTGAAAAAATGTTAAAAATAAGTTTTCTAGCTTCCTAGATTATTAGTTTAATAGTTAACTAGTTTTTTTTAACTAGCATACTAGCTTACTAGATAAGTTGATTACTAGCTTACTAGTTTAACAGTTAACTATTACAAATTTGACAAGTTTACTAGTTTACTAAATAACTAATTTATTTGTTAACGAGTTTGCAAGCTTACTATTTTTCTTTTGCACTTGTTGACTATTTTACTATTTTACAATTTCAGTAGTTTACTAGTTTACTAACTTAAAAGTTTTTTAGATTACCAGTTTACTCGCTAACCAGTTTACTAGTTTACTAGTTTATGAGAAATCTTCTAATGCATAGAAATTATGTAGATGTAATTTTTTTTTAAATTTATAAAACCCTTTATCTTGGAGTATATTTATTATTATAATACAAAAATAATATATCTATAATTTTAGAAATGATTCTAGATATTCATATAGAAAACGATGAAAATACATCCAATTCAATTTATACAATTTATAAAACTAAACATACTTTCAGTTGTAGAATTACCAAAAAAATATGGAATAAAAGTATTGGAAATCTTCATGAAAGAAACTGTCGTCTGAAAAATCAATTCAAATTGTCGAAATCGTTGAAAGTTTCAGTACTATAGCATTAATTTCTAAAAATCTATGGAGCTATCTATAGAAATTGTAGAAATGTTCAAAGATAACAGAAAATACAGCAAAATTTTATGAATAATATACCATCCGAAAAAAATAAATCTATAATGTACCTTTCATCCGTGTGGTTAAAATTTGCTAAGATATCAATTCATATATATATAAATATTTTAGAAGTTTGATTCCTAGAGCATCGAATCTCAGAAAGCTATATAGAAACCCATATTAACTAATATCATATAATCCTTGAAGTGGCATAGTACATACAAAAATTAAAAAATTTTTTTTTTCTTTATTTAAAATTAATTTTTTTCATTTAAAAAATTGCAACCTCAGTTACTAATTCAAAATTACAAAAACTCTGAATACCAAAAGTTGTATAACTTTTGAATCACGAAATGTATAACATTTCAAAATCATTTCTCGTTATTTATTGTCAAAGACTGAAAATTATGAAATCCCGAAGGAAAAATATTTTACAGAAAAACCCCTCCTGAACATTTTTTCTGCCTACTCCCCTGAGTCGTACTTTTGAGTCTGTCAAATGGTTCAAAATCTGTCAAAACTGTCCAAATAACCGACTTGCTGAAAAATGTTCAATTATTCTTTGCAGAGCTGCGACGACGATGATTTCATGGTTGACCAAATGATTGCTTCCAGCCGGTTCCGGCATGTTCGTCATTACTCATTACTCGGTGCTAGGTTGAACAAGTGTATGAAAAAAAAGATAAAGAAAGGTCAGTTGCTTATCTTGCTTGGCGCCCTTCATTTAGCTAGCTATTTCTTTTGACGACAATCAGCGAAGCGCGACTCGGCGCATTGCTCGTCGTCGTACTTGCAGGGCCTACAATACGCGACTCTCGACTCGCTTTGTAATAATCATCTTTGGAGCGAGCCGCGTCTAACGAGGCCCGATCCCTGTGCATGATTAAATATTGCAGAGTCAGACTGTCGAACGAAATCTTCAAATGAAATTCTTGTAGATGCTTATTGTCTATCTATGAATACTTGGAATGCACAAGAACATTTTTTGCAAACCGAGTTGGAAATGGAACTTCGCTGTTAGAAGAGTGATTACTCAAAGTGCAAATGTTAATGAATCGTTACTTTTCAAAAATTTTAGAAATTATAGAAATTGCCAAACGAAATTCTCGTAGATCTTTATTGTCTATTTATGAATATGTTCTTGGAATGTACAGGAAATTTATTGTGAAGTGAAGAGGAAACGAAATTCTGTATTGAGAGGAAAACTCTAATGTTAAAGAGTTGATATGGATAAATATAGATATTTATATATATCAACCTCTTTAAATTTGAAAATTTTCATAAACAATTAAATATTCAACCTGTATTAAATGGAAAATTTCAGATGAAATGGCTTTCTATATTTGGAGTATTTGGGCTTCAACAACGTATTATATACATTGAAGCAATCCCATACATTAAACTATTCATTAAATCAGAATTTTCGGCAATATTCATAAAAAGAGATAGTTTTATATACATAAAATTATCTGAATTCGTGGATTTTTAATATTGTTCTAGAAATTAATAGCGATTTTTCCACGATTGAATTTTAGATATTTCAGAATATTTCTCAGTTATCTTTCAAAATTTCCGCAATCTTGAAAGAGTCTCAACATTCTATGATTTTCTACGAATTTGCTAATATTTCAGAATCGTCGCCAATCTATTGAATTTTCAACATTTTTATATTTTTCAAAATTTCTGGATTACTCAAATATTGCTTCAATCTACAAAATTATTAACAATCTTTGTAACATAGGAGATTTTTCAACCTTGAAAATTTTTACGAATCTTACAGTTCCTGCGAATTTACAGACTATCCAAAATATTTTTTCAGAAAATTTAAAAATTCACTTAATTCACGTTTCATGTATCTTCAAAATTCTACAGATTTATTTGTACTTGAAAAACTGTTAAGTATTTATAGAAAAAACGATAATTTTTGATTTTTAAAAGTTTTCAAAACTTCGAAATTTATATGGAAATTTTAAAAAATATCAACGATACGTAAACCATTCGAGTTTTTTTTATTTTTGGAAGTTTGAAGGATAATACACAGTTTTAGTAGTTTTTCAACATTCTCTGAAATTCTACGAATTCTCGAAAAGTGCGAAATAATCGTCCAACTCTTTAATTTTTAATGTTTCTCAAATTTTCAAAGTTTCTGAAATTTATCAATATTTTTCAAAATCATAGAATTACTCAAGAAGCTCTATAAGACGTGACATTATTATTTTTTAGAAAAATTTCCAAAAATTAAGCAGTTCTTGAAATTTTATAGAAGTTTAAAAATTTTCGCAATAAAGTGTATATATCATTATTTTTTGAAATTCTACCCATTTTTTGAACTTTACAGAATCATTGATTATCTCTAGAATCAACAATGATCCTTGATTTTTGAAAATTTTGAAAATTCCGAAATTTGCATTGAAATTTACAGAGTCATCGATGTACTTCATATGATCCAATATTGTTCGATTTTCAGAAATTTTGAGGAAATTACATAGTTTCAGTATTTAGTTTCAAAGAAACTAAATTTTATTTCTCAAAATAGCAAAATTGCGGACCGATTCTGCTCAAACCAGTTACCTTAAAGATACAAATTAAAAAGAACCTTCTTGCTTTCCATATTGCCGGGGCACTGGCGTAGGATTTTTCAAAATTCCAAAAATCAAATAAATGGCAGTATTTTTCGTAAAAAAAGACCATTTATACCCTTCTTTCAATACAGTACATTCTGCTAAATTGCAATAAATTGAAATTTCAAAAAAACCCATACGTGGGTACTATTTCGCTGAATTTCAAGTCAATCTGTCCAGATGACTTGAAATGTAACTATGTTAAATATGATCTACCTGTAAAGCGTCATAGCTCATCGTTTTTGAGGATGCAAGCCAGATTTCGCAATCGGATTTGAGGTCTGTAGCAAGTTGAAAACGTCGGAAAAAAAGTTTCGAATTTTTGAAAACGCCACACAGGTGGACCCCCTCAGTCCCAAAATCCATCCCCCCAGGAATCAAAGAATGGGAATTTCGAAAGTTTTCGAGTTGTTAGAATGAAATTCCAGGAACACGAAGCTAGACAGAGTTTCGTATGAGCTAGGCCATGGGGCCTCTTGCCTTGGCCGCGGCGATCCTAACGGGACAGAGGTGCGACGCTCGTTCTTGAAAAAGCCCGGTCATCTCGTTGCGCAACGGGCGTGATTAATTGTTTCGCGAGTTGTTCCTAAGCCTAGAGATGTACAAGAAGAGTCGCGGCGCGAGCAACGCACGGCATAGCCAAGTGACATGAACGGGCCGTTTCGAGGGTACCGTTATCATTTCCTCCTTTCTTCTTTTTCTCTCGCATGCCTTGTGCTTCTTCTGCCTCTCGCTTCTTTACCTCTGCTGCCTCTCATACACGGCCTTCCATTCTGCTCGGATCATCTCTTACTTTTCTTTTTCCTTGTCACTGTGTCACGCGTGACGCGCTCGCTTATCTCCGAGCTCGGCAATGCGAGTGCGTTGGCGCCACGATGATACACTGCACGCGAGCTCAACCAAAGCCGATTTATGACACCTCGAGGTGACAACCTGCGAATTTCTCAAGTGCTTGACAGGTCTGGGATACTTGGGAATTCCCGTCTGATCTATTGAGAACAATTTAATTTAGTATTGTTGGCAGGGTTTGGAAAGTTACCGAAAACAATGTAACGCGTTACATTACCGTTACAAAGGTGAAAAAAGTAATCCGTTACGTTATCGTTACTTAAAAAGAAATAGTAACTCCTTACCGTTACCACATAAAAAGGAACGTTCCGTTACTTTCGCGTTACTTTTTGGAAGAAATTGAATGTAAATAACAAAAATCGAAATCTATAGAAATTTTTTATTTCAGATATTATAAAAAATGTTATTCTGAAATATTTCACCCTAAAAAAAAATCAATCAGCTTGTTCAAATTTTTATGTTTTTTTCAAGTTTATGAAATTTCTAAAGGTGACATTTAATTCAATGTTAGCCACAAGAAAACATTTGCAAATTTAATAGAATTTGGAAAGAAACTAAATATCTACCCAGATTTTCAGAATTTTCAAATCTTTTTGTACTTTCCAGTATGTATAAAATGTTGCAGGATTTCCTAGAATTTTTATAAATTTATATTTTTCGCTACATTGATGGATAGATTTCAAGAATTTCATGCTCTAGAATTAAAAGTTTATTAAATTATTGGTATTTGAGAGGATTTTTCAGCAAAAAATTTCTAAGAAGATTTTCATTTTATTTGATTTTTTTTTTACTTTTTGAATTTTTCTACAATTTGAAGTATTTTTATAATAATAATTGTTCTGTAAACTTCAAAAATTTCGAACTCTAGCATTTGAATATAATGAAACACTATGTGTTTTACAGGATTTTCCGCAAAACAGTGTCTCGATAGATTTTTACTTATTCAAGTACTTTTTGTATTTTTTTAATATAATGAAACACTATGTGTTTTACAGGATTTTCCGCAAAACAGTGTCTCGATAGATTTTTACTTATTCAAGTACTTTTTGTATTTTTTTAGTTTTTCCATGATTTCAAGGATCGTTAATCATATTTGTATATTGCTGTATTCATTTCTGGAATTCGAAAGATTTTCAATGTTTCATATATTTGTTTGTATGTTTCCGAACGTATTCTCTTTCTGCATTTTTAAATATTTGAAGAATGCTGTGGAATTTTCAGTTTTTTTAAAGATATCTCTTTAAATTTCCAGAAAAAAATAAAATTGAAGGTTCAAAATTTCTGGAGTATATTTCGATCGATTTTGCAGAAAACAGTTTCTTTATACATTTGAAGGGCCCTTAATATTTTTTGTATTTTTTACAGAGTTATACAATATAAAAGTTTTCTCATTTTCTCATAGAGTTTTATTACATAAATTTTTTAGAATTGAAAGCTCAAGAAATTGAAGTTCTTTGATTCCTTGAATGACATATATATTTTAAAAATCAAATAATTTGAAACTTAATAGAATCTAGTATTTTTCGTATTTTATTTTATTTTCTTTATTTTCTTTTTTGTATTCATTATTATTCCATAAAATTTTCTAGCAGGATCTCTAAATCATACAAATCCTGCTATAGATTTTGCGATCTATAGATTTTAAGTATTTTCATATCTTTTCATGCGAATTTCTAAAAGTCAACGCTTTGAGTCGTAAAAGTTTTTAATAAAAAATAAAAAAGCCCATCATTCGTCAAGATTTTTACACAAATTACGATTATCACACATGGTTTTATTAAAACAATATAAATAAAGAATTCTATATCCCAAAATGAGGAACTTAAAAAATACCAAGATCTCAGTTTCAGAACATTCTTTAAAAAGTTGCAATTGTGCTAAAAACTTAATAAGACAGATAAAAGTAACGTTTAATAACGGGATTTTCGTTACCCGTTACCGAAAAGAAGTGACTCGTTCCCGTTATCGTTACTTGTTAATTAATGGAACGCGTTACGTTATCGTTACAGTAAAAAATGTAACGTTATAGAGTAACGCGTTACTTCTAAACCCTGATTTTGGAAATAAGGATTGTGGTGGAATAAGGGTATAAGTTTGTTAGGGATGGGAATGGAAACGTAAAATATCGATATCAACTCATCAATTCATATAATATTGAATGTCGATGTATAGGAAAGTGAAAATTGATATGCCAGTGTGTTGAATCGATTGGGATGGATTTTTCAGTAAATACTTTGTTGATGGATTTACAGTAGCCTTAGTATTGTTGCAGTGTTTTTATAATTCGACGGGTTTTCTGGATATCTACATATGTATCTAGAAGTAAATCTTATTAAATTTAAAGTTTGAAAATTTTATAGGGATTTTATAGGTTTTTGAGAGAATTATAATCTATCTGGATTCAGAGTATTACATAGGTGAATTTTTTGTATTTTTGATCATTTAAAAACATGGGATTTCGTACTATTTTCATAAATGGTAAGTATTTGTATGATTTGATTCATTAATTTATAGAATTCTTAGCTCTGGAATTCGAAGTTTGATGAATGTTTCGTATTTGCATGAATTTTTTAGAAAACAGTATTTTCATATATTTATAGTCTTCTTTATTTTTTTCGCATTTTTTCACTATTTATACGATTTCAATGATTTTTTGTTATTAGAGCAGTTGTACGTATAGATATTTGTAATTCATTGCTCTCGTAATTGAGGTTTTATAAATTTTTAGTATTATTTACAATTAAATGGACTTAAAAATAATGGTACTATACATCATACGTAGATTAAAGACTAATAATAATCATATATCAATATTTTTATAGGATCTATATAATAATAATTGCAATTAATGTAAAATATAAATATGAATAATGTGTAATAAAAATAATTATTATATAGAAGTATTAGTTATGAATAATGAAATATAATAAGATGAAAGTAATACCCTTGTCATTTTAAACCTTATAAAAACCTTTTTCTTCTGAGAATTCATTTACTCATAAGGTGCACCTTATAAAAACCTTATAAGAAACTAACTTTTTTCATAAAAATGTATTCGATTAAATCTTATAAGAAAAAAACCTTGGAAATTTTTTTGATCAATTCTTTATAAGAAATCCTAGTTTCTTATAAGGTGTTTATAAGGTGAATCTTATAAGAAGTTGAATTCTTATAAGAAATTTCATTTTTTTATATGGTTTTCATAAGGATCAATACTACAAGGGTAGTATTACTTATAAAAATGTTTTAGTAATATGTGTGAAATTTCAGTATTGAAATATTTCATTCAGATTTCTAGATTGATATACTTCCTGTATTTCAGGATTCATGAAATGTTGTAGTATTGCTTAGTTTTTCGAAAAATATCTCCTCGAGATTTCTAGTATCCACTTTTCTGAATGTTTAAAGCTCGAAATATTTTCATTATTTAAATAAATTTTTCAGAATACAGTATCCTCGCATATAGTTCTAGTACTTCTAACATTCTGCGTATTTTTCAAGTTTCTTCGCAATTTCAAGGATTTCCGGCTATTTATATGGATTATTATATGAAATATTAGAATTTCAAGCTATAGAAATCAAAATTTTCTCTGTTTTCGGAATTTCAATAGATGCTTTGAAAAATTTCTCTATAAGTTGCAATTATCTAATGAAACTCTATAGTTCTTTTGTATTCTTTGAATTTCGTCGAATTTTCGTATGATTGAGACATTTTCAGGATTATTATAGCTGTTTCTATAGCTGCCTGAAATTATATTCCAGAAAATGAAGTTTTAATTGTTTCCAGAAAATTCGTGAGTTTTTGAAAAAATTAAATAAGCCTTTAAGTATCTGACGAATATCTAGTATTTTTAGAATATTTTGTATATTCCTCTATTTATTAAATTCCGTTCGATTTTAAAGCAAATCTTTAGATTTTTGGTATTTTTTTAGATTGCTATAATAGAAAACTATCTGGAATTGAATGCTCTGTAATCTCAAGGTTTATATATATTATAAGTAGAAAGATTAGTATGGGCTGTTTTTTTTTACTTTTTTGACTTATCAAGCCTATTTTAAAATACAAAGCCTAAAATTGCTTTTTGAGAATTTGATTTTTATTCGTTGATCGATGATCATATACTGTAAACAGAAAAACTGCGCCATAAAAACTATTCATTTTATATTCACATGAAAATTCAGAGGGAAGTAAAAAAAATTTTAAATTGAGCAGATAAGTATCAAAATAAATAGTAGATCCCAAACAAACACAAATTGATCTATTGCGTTGAATTTTGAATATTTTCATTCTGGTTAATTTTGTTGCGTCATTCAGTACTGCTCTGTCGTTAAATTAAGCACCAAGATCAAGTGAATGAACCAAATTATTTTTTGATGTGGAATATTAAAGTCAAAAATATCGATACCAAGAGTATCGGATGATGAAAATACCGATACGAAAATTCCTTGAAAGGAGCGACAAATATCGATATTCCGATATATCAACACCTATCGCCCATAGCTAAAATTTTAATAATAATTGCTTTGCACAAAAATGAAAATAGTGTCCAAAATTTTCGTCTGTTCTTCCCCCCCCCCTTTTTACCTTTCTGATTATAAACAATTTCCTATAAATTTTTTTGCCGCTCTCGTCAAACATTCTTATGAATTTACTACTGAACATTTCAAAGGTAACAATTTAAAGTTATTATATACTAGTTAAAATTTATAATTACTACAAATTTTTCTAAGACTGTCGGCTTTCACGGTACACCACTGTCGGCAAATATCGAGTAAGATTGGAAAAAGTCCCTTCCGCGAACGACCAATTATCATCGCTTCTTCTCCATCCTTGACCAGTTTATTCGCCTTTTTATACACCGCGGGAAAAAATCGTTTCCCTTTTTCTTTCGCAATACGTATAATTTGGTCGTTGGTCAAATAAGCAGAGCGGCTCTAAGGTACATTTAACAAGCCTTCCGCTCCAATCGTTTCCTTTTTTTTGCTCTTCTCCTAGAGCTACGTCACCGCAACGAGATGCCCGAGACCGCAACTATGCCCGCGCGAGCATGCAAGGGGGGCCCCCAATCTCTCGAAAATAATTTCGCTATTCCGAGGCAAGTGCTGAGATAGCGAAAAAATATCAGCCTCGTCACGAAGGATGTAATTACATCATAATTTGATTTTTTGTGCCGTCTTTATGTCTGATTCATTAAATTTCTCGAAAATCCTAATTATCCCTTCCCCTAGCCTTTCATCAAATTGATATTTTTAATCTATTTTGAGCTGATTTTTGTAATTAGAGTTTTTTGTTTTTCAACTGTGAAAATTAGTATGTTTGACATTGCAGTATAATCTTTGTTGCACATTTTTTACGAAATGGAGAAAAGTAGTCAGATAAAGCTTACATTGAAAAGCTATTTGACCAACCAAATTTTTGGTAAACAGAAATAAATTTTTGTTCGAGCTTACAAATATTTAGCTAACCTAAACAAAAATTGGGTCAAACAAACTAAAATTTTGTTGGGCCAAATAAAAATTTGGTTGGTCAAATAGCTACCAAATGTTTGGTAGGCTGTACCAAACGCAATTTTCAGTGTATGAATTTTACTCAAATATTATCTCTGTGCTTCTGAAAAAGACGATATTACATTTATTTATGAAAATGTTAAAAAATTAGGAACGAAAAAATTTGGCAGACACTATTGCATCCAAAATCGTAGCCTCAAAATTTTGGGATGAGTTATTTTAGAAATTAACTACTTACGTAGTATATTCTAATATTTTTCAAAAATGTTGCTATCCAAATCGCGTTTACTCTAAATACTTAATAATCTATGAATAAATCAAATAAATTCGTAGTATCAATAAATTCTGAATACCGAAAATTTACGAGTTTAACTAAGAATCGAAAAGAAACATGGCAAAAATAAGGTTTTGTGTAAATTTTGTGATTTCGAACAATTTAAAGTACAAAAGTTGGGTAAATTCTCTGAAGCATAATATTTTGTTGCATAAATCATTTTTGGAATTTGGAGTTGATGGAATAATTTTTTTGAAAATCGAAATCAGCACGATTTCGTGCAACTTGCAAGTTAAAAAAAGTTGTAGGAAATTCCCACGATCTATAATATAGGGCTGAATTTTTCTTATAATTCTTTATAGTTGAGCAAATGTGACTTTATTGAAAAAACATATTTCTTTAGGATTTCACATTTTTTATCTTTGAAGTTCTGGACTCTGGTATCAAAAGAATGATTTTTTAGTTTTTTGCGGAGTTCAGAGTTGCAGATTTTTGAATTTTCGTGATTTTTAATTTACTTGTTACGATCATGATATTCAATTTTTAGAATTTGTAGGTCATTATTGTTGTTTTCGAGTTGGTGCTATTGAGAATATTACATTGCAATTTACATTTAGGATTCATAATAAACCGATTTCATTGTTACATTTAAAATGTCTAATCTTGTAAATTTGATCTATTTTAAAAATTTTCCAACTTTTTAACTCTATTCTTTTTTTTTCAATTTTAACAATGTAACATTTCATTTTGTGAATAGGAAGTATGTTGATTTATTTAAGTTTCTTGTTCTGCAGTAGTCGACTTCTTTAAGTTTGTAAATTTTCCATTATCCCAATCTTGTAATTTTTCATTTCATTACATTAGAGATTCTTAAATTTTGAAATTCCGGAATTCTGGATCCTATATCAAGTAAGTTTAATGTAATGAATTATTAATATGAAAAATATCGTAATTTGAAAATAAATAATATACAGTATTCTTTAAATTCACATAAACATGTTTTGATTTTTTTTGCACTAAAATTGTTGCTTTTCTCCAAAAATCTTCATTCGCAAAAAACTGCAATAACTCTAAAATTTCTCTTTACTGGAAAAAAATTTTACCATATTGATAAACTCATTACATGACAAACTACTGTAATTTTCTCATTAAGCTCACAATATATAAAAAATCACCCTTGTATATTCAATTTATACTATTTTCCCAAGTTCTCAACTTCCTGAAAGAACTGATGATAAAGCCATCCATACAATCATCTAAAAATTTCCTACATTCCAAAAAAAAAATCTCACACCCAGAAAATTCGTAGAAAAAAATCACGATAGACCCTTTTCCATAATGACCCTAAAAGATTGTATCTTTCACTACCATAAAATTTGCATTATTATAGTTATTCGACGCTTGTTTACTTAGCTCGGAGCTTGTAATGAGCTCGGCACAAAACGCGTCTTGGCCCTAAGAAATAAGAATGGAGAAAAAAAGGCAGCACAGGCTCACCTAGAATCAACTAAATTATATATTTGCCAAAGCGGAAAAAAATTAGGGGGAAATGAAAAAATAAAAAAAAATTACCCGCAAGGCCGGACTTGCGCAATTAGACGTCCCTGCGGCAGAGGTTTCAGGTTCTCTGCAAAATTAGCTTATATTCGCCAACAAACATAAAAAAATTTTTTTTTCTTCGCTCAAGACACGATTTACATGTTACAAAAAGTTAAAGTGATACAAAAAATGTTGTCCATAATCAGTGATCCCAAAAATTTTGAGTCTTAAACATCAATTATCATGCTTCTTGGGTAAAAACAGTAAGTTTAACCTCAAAAATAGAGCATTTGAATAATTTTTTTTTTTCTTAAATAATTCTTTACTGCTCCATGTCTTGTGTAATAGAAAACCAAAATGATCTCTCGGAGCCAAAAATCATTATATTCCCATTGGCAAAGGAAAAAACAACAGTATATCTTTATGATTTTTATTATCAATATTTCGGCCTACTATCGGGCCCTCATCAGGAAAACTACAAAATCATACAAAAGAAACCATATTTTTAACTAACAAATCCATAAATATTAAAAAATCATCAATTTTTTTTTTGTTATTCCTTTTTTTTTCATTTTAAAGGAAAATACAGGTTTTCACCGACATTGCACGAAAGTGTAGCGGTACGCATTGCTCGCACTTAGTCATTATTTTTCTTCTCTATTTCTTGGGAGAGTCGATTCAACCCCCTCCCCCTTGCCCCTCGCCACTGTTGCGATTGAGATCATTGATTCGCAATGGTTTGGAGCGTTGGAGAGTACCCATCTACGCTACATCTTTCTGCTTTTGCTGGACTGTATACCTGTATATCTACGGCCGCCGCCGCCACAAGTATGTGGGTCACGCTCTTCCTGATAAAAGTACCGCTTCTTCTCGGGAATTACGAGAATATCCAATTCCAATTTATTGTCGTGCCCCAGCATTTTTGTTCTTCTTCTTTTTCTTAGTTTGTGAAAAATTTTCTGATAGAAGCGAATCGAAGATCGTCAATTGTTCGGGAGAAATAATCGTCTGTTGGGGGATGGGTCATTTATAGGTCGTTTGATGATGGTTGAAGAGGGTCCCTTTGGAGTGCAGTTTTTGAAACAATATATATTTGAATTTGTTTGTTTTATTATTTTTTGAATTTGAGAAGAGAGAAAAAAATTTTTGTAAAAGAATAAGTAAAAATTATTGTATATAAATGAAAAGGTACGTGTGTAAAAATGGATTATATTCAAATGTATACAAGATGTGAAATGCAGTTAAAATAAAAAATATGAAAAAGAGAGAAATTCTGTGAGTATGTATAAAAATTTGATTAGGATTCTAAAAAATTATAAGAATACTGGAAAACCCTACAAAATTTTAGATATTGAAAGAAATAGAAACAATACTTAAAACCCTTCAAATCTAGAAAATATTCGAAATTTCTGGAGATAATTTTTTTGAAATCTATGAAAATAACCCAAGTTCATGAATCTTTGAATTACAGAGTTTTTAATTATAGTAAACTATATAGAAATTCATTAACATTCTAGAATTTCCCTCTAATATTATTACTCATAAGCTTTTGCTTCATACCTGCTTTTTTGCTTTTTTTGACATATCGAGCCTATTTTGAAATACCGAGCCTAAAATGGCTTGGTAAAGTTTGAGTTTAAATGATCGATCAATGATCGTATTCTGTAAACAGAAAAACCGCCTTTAAAACTTTTCATTTTATATATGCAAACATTGGGATTTAGAGGGAAGTGTGACAAAACTCAAAAGTTAATAATTAAGTATAAAAATAAACATTAGATCCCAAATAAACACACAAATTGATCTATGTATTGCTTTGGATTTTGAATCGATTTTTATTCCAGTGACTTTGCGTTTTTTAGTACTGCTCTGAGAGAAAAATATGTGGAAAGAAACATTTTGAAGAAAAAAATCTTGAACACATATGATTTTTTACTGCAATCGTCAAATTTGACAAGAATTGTTTGTTGAAATCGAAAATAATATTGTATGATATGTCGATTTGTAATGCAAATTAATATGTAAAATCGAAGAAATAATAATTTAAAACCCAAAATTTGCTTATACTTATTTTTCATGAAAATAAGTTTTATCAGCAATATTTTGCATTTTTTATAATTCTCTCATCGAGCCTGATTCAAAGGCTATTTTGTCTGTTATTTGAGCTTTTTTCTGCCTCAAATGCATTTTCTCGAGTTTGTTTAAATCTACTCTACTTAAGAGAAAATATACGAAACATAGTTTAAGTACTAGAAAACTATAGAAATGATGTATGAAAAATCGACGAAAATAATAGAAATGCATAAAAATTAATGTTATATACGTCATGTAATTTTAGTGATCTAGAAGCAGCCTTTCAAATACTATTTATTTATGTAGATTTTCTTACAAATCTGGACGATTACTAAACATACACGAATTTTTGAATTATACAGCATGAGTTTAAGTAATTTATGTGTATTGCAGTCTATAGAAATACACACACGAAACCAACAAAAATACAAGAAATTAATAAAAGTACTGCAAAATCCAACAAAATTAAATAAATATTTAGAAAAACGAAGAATGATAGAAGTCATAAAAATCTATGAAAAACTGAAATTCTATGTTGTTTTATATTCTAAAAAAATAACGAAAATACTGAAATTCTGTAAAACTTTGATACCTAGACCATCAAATTCTAGGGATCCAGATAGAATTTCAAAAAAGTACCATAAAATCCATCAGATTACATGAATATTGGAAAAAATGGGAAAAATACTGGAAGTAATGGGAATCTATAAAAATCAGAGAACTATGCTACAGATACAGTTTTTCTTTGAAATCTATTAAAATACTACAATTAATAATCTTTGAAAAAAAAAATACTTTGAATTCTAGAGTATTAATTTAAATAAATCTTAATAGCACCCTATATCAACACTGGGAATGTAAAACCACTGTGAAGTCTGACAAAACTGTATAAATAATGAAAAATTAGAATCCCAAAAAACATCAAACTTTAAAGCACTGTATATCTGTGTAAGCCGAATTTTCTTATAAATCTATCAAATTTTAAAAAATTCATCAACATTGGTATTTTAGAATATCGACTACAAAGAATTAATATAGGAATCCATAGAAATACTAGAAAATCTTTCGAATTTCACAAACACCAAAAAAATACGAGAAGTACTGTGAGAATTGAAAATAATAAAAATAATGGTTTTGAAAAATTGTCTACAATCTTAAAAATCTATACAACTTTTCTCATCCATTAAATTCTATAAATCTACACAAAAGTTGATAAAAATTATGTTTAATCAATTTATTTATTTTTGATTCGATTAAGCATAAGGGGTAAATTTTCACAAAAACGATAGACACTGATTCGCACTAGAAGTGGACCATACTGGAATTTTTGTATTAACTTGTATAAATATTACTCGAAGACGAATTAACAAAAACGCCAGATCGTTACAGAATGAAATGAACCTTAATTTGTCAAAAATTTATGAAAATATTGTTAGAAGGCGATAACAAACAGCTTCAATGTTAAAAGGTTAAAAGAAATATCCCCAGAATATTTTTGAATTTTCTTGAATATTCTTCAAGATTCTTATATAAGAAATATTCTAGGAATATTTTTGAAAATAGTATCTATTGGTGAGATCGCTCCGTTACATATTAACTCCAATGAAAAGCCTCTTAAATGGCTCCGAAGATCATTCAAGAGACTTTTCATTGAAATTTTTGCCGATATTCCTGTTACAATCCCAAAATATTTTGTGCCAATACAGACTCTTCAATAAACAAGATATCATAATATGCCACTCCAAATTACACAAAATTTTCGAAACATCTTTCTTTCAACGTTTCACAGCTACGTTTAATAAACGCAGGAATTTGCCCCTCGACACCCTCCGCGATGTTGCAATTTTTCGCCGTCGGCGAATACGCGATACGCACGCTCTGTACCGTTATTTGCTTCGGCACTTGATGCTTTTGACGCCAAAATTCGTCATTCTCCCATTATTAATGCGGCAGGAGCAAGTGAGAAAACTTTCGAGAGAAAGAGAGAAAGAGAAGGAAAGAGCGAGAGGGAAATACCGAAGTGGCCATGGCCATGGGTGCCCATAAGTGTAACGGTCTTTGACGCAATGGCCGAGCGGCGGCGGCGGTTACCGTTGCGCGGTCCACAAACTCCGAAAGGAGATACTGGGAGATACTCTGAGATATACATGATCTCATGCCTCTCTCTCTTTCCCTCTTTATTTTTCTTTCTCTTTTTCCCGCGGCATTTCGCACACGTCGTTTCGTTCCCTTCGTTTTCATCATTGCCGCCGTCCTTCGATTCGATTTCTCTGCGAAATTTCAACTGCCCTGGATTTGAATCCGACCTGCTTTGGAATTCCAGGATTCGGGATGGTGGAATCTAGATGTAGGGATTTGGAGATACAAGTAGCATTTTTTTGTTTTTATTTAGCGATGGATATTTATTTGGGTTATTTATTCTGATTATAACAAAAACATACTACTCGTATTTCCAAATCCCTACGTCTAGATGAAATTCCAATGCACGTCGGATTCAAATCCATGGCACTTGAGGTTTCGCAGAAAAATCGAATAAAAAAAACCCATAAAAATACAAAAATCCTAGAACATCAAATTCCAGATTAACTTCTAGAAGTACCAGATAATCCTCAAAATTTCACAAACGAAATATATAAACTCTAAAAAATATTTCCCACAAATATTGACACATGTTTGTTTGGTATTGCATGAACTTCTGGTACTTCCAATACATTTCTGTATTTTTACAGTTGGAACGGTTTTATGGCATTATGATGATTTTTAAATAGATGATTTTTAGAATTCGATGATTCAGGATTACAGATATCACAAATTTTGAGTTATTTTATGATTGAGAAATATTTTTGATGCAGTTTTAAAACTTTCTATGCTTTTTTATTATTTATAGTATATTCCCATTTTTGTGAAAATTTATAAATTATTGTAGGATTTCCAAGTTTCTTTCCATGAATTTCACTTTTTTACAGTCGAAAGGATTTTCAGGCAATTTCATGATATTTAAATACATAGATAATTTATAAAATTCGATGATTGAGGATTCCAGGTTATATATATATTTTGAGCAATTTTATAGTTTCTTTAAAAATCATATATTCCTTGATTTGAAAATTTTTATAGATTTTCATTATCATGTTTTTCTTATTTATGAAATATTGTAGGATTTTCTACGTTCTTACTATGCATCGAGTATTTTTTTAAATTTCAATAATAGATTTATTGTCTCAGATACTATAGCATTCAAAGTTTTCGAGAATATTTCAGAGAAGATTTGAAAAAAATTGTAGGGATTCCTAGTTTCTTTCTATGAATCTAGTATTTTAACGTTTCGAAAGATTTTCTGACAATTCCATGATTTCTAAATAGATGATTTTTAAAATTTTATGTTCCAAGATTGCAAGTTTTATAGATTTTGCCGTTTTTTCAAGAAATCGTGACTTCGTTGATTTGAAAATTTCATGGAGTATTATTATTATTATTTTTTGCATATTTTTGAATATTCTTAAAATATTGTAGGATACTCTAGTTTCTATCAATGAATCTAGTGTTCCCATAGTTCGAATAATTTCCTGGCAATTTAATAATTTTTGGAGAGACGATTTGAAAAATCGAAGATACAGGATTCGGAGTTTTATAGATTCCGAGTAATTTTATAATTTTTTCGAAAAATCATTACTTCGTAGATTCGGAAAGTTTTTTAGATTTTTACTATTCTTTCATACTTTTGAAAAAAACAAAAAAAAATTGTATGATTTTCTAGTTTCTTCCTATGAATCTAGTATTTTCACAGTTTGAATGATTTGAAAGCAATTTCATTATTTTGAAATAGATGGTTTCTGAAATTCGATGCTTTGGGATTCCAGGTGTAATGGATCTTGAGTATGTAATACAATTTTTTTCGAGAAATCATATCTTCGTCGTTTCGAAAATTTGATGAATTATCATATCTTTTTTTTTAATATTTTTGAATATCTATAAAACATTATAGGATCTTCTAGAACCTTTCCGTAAATCTAGTATTTTTCAAAATTTAAATGCAAATTCAGATGCTCTCATATCTAAAGTGTTAAAAATTTATAGTTTTCGAATAGATTTTTCAGTTAATAATATCTTTCAAAATTTCTACATTTAATAGATTTCAAGTACTTGCAATACATTTTTAATTTTTCCAGTATTCATGAAATTTGAGCATATCCTGTTATTTCCGTAGATTCCTATACATATAAATTTTTAGACTTAGGTGCTCTAGAATCAGTTTCATAGCTCTTTGTTATTTCAAAACAAATTTTAGGGAAAAATATCGATATCGAATTTTATTAATATAGAGATTGCTATTTTCGGTATTTTTCAGCATTTACAAAGTTTTGTAATATTTTTCAGTAATCTTCTAGATTTCTAATACTCCTGTTCGATTTATCAGTAGAATTTTGGAATTTAATGCTCTGAAGTTCAAAGTTACATAGATTTCTCATAGCTGAATGACTTTTTCAAAAAATCAGTATCTTCACAAAATTCTTGTACTTAAAGTATTTCACGTTTTTTTTAGAATTCATCACATTTATTAGATTTTCTAGTATCATTATATATTTCGACATAAATTTGTAGAACTCGATCTCTTAAGATTCAAAGTTCCATGTAATGATTATAAGTAATTTTATAATAATTAAAAAAAAATTTATGCCTACAAAGATTCAAGTAATTCAAAGATTTTTTTTATTTATATCATTCTTCATATTTCTAAGCATTTAGGAAACGTAGCAGAATTTTCTTTTAATTCTAGATGTGCCTAGTACTTTTAACAGATTTCTATATGAATTCTAGAATTTGACGCTCTTTATTCATTTTTTTGATAACCTTTGTTACATATTCCCTATCCTTTAAAACTATTTATGTATGATTCTATAAATCTTCCCATCCATCTTACATAGTCTCATTATTTTTATAATTTGACCCAAGATCTAACTTTTATTCAATCGAAATGTCCCAATATTGCACGAATTTCCGAAAACTTACTCAGGAAGCCTCTTTTCAAATTTTTTCAGATTTTTATCGAGCTGAGGAAGAACATGAATTTACGACATATAATACAGAATTTTATATACGAAATAAGTTTCAACATAACTCTTATTAGAGATTTTTTTTTATTGCCTTAAAAGAAATCCGAAAATTTGCTAATACATTAATCAAGTGAATTGCAGTAAAATATGACTACATTTTTTTCCATGAATTTGTGTTACTGAATCTACAGGCTTAGTTAACACTTTCATATTGGAAAAGTTGTCATATCCCACATAAAAAACCTAAAAAATTAGGTTTAGAAGTATATAAAAAAATTTGCAGAACCCAAAAGGTGCCGACCTTAATGTCAGGTCACCTACATATCTCGTTGTCACGACACTACTCAATCTCGAACGGTAAAAGGGCAAGTCTCGAATCATTCGAAGGCACCGGAAATGGGTCGAAAAAATCCCCGGAAACGCGATACACGACGCGCTTTCCAGAGTGCGTTCAACTGTAACAAATTGTTCCACTCTAGAGAGCCGCAGCCGAGTCGCTGCCATTGCTGTTGCTCGGCCTCCTTCACGTAGCATTACGAGTATTACAACAGCAAATTAGAATGCATTACTTCTCACGAACAGGGTCAGTCGAATTTCTAAGCGAAATTTCAGCCGCTTCGGTGCAAAGGTCGTCAGGTTCAAAATAGAAAAATTACAAAATGTCGAACGTTCATGAACTTTTTGCAGGATCTTGTTTATCTGACACAGAAATGAATGATATTATTATTTGCATGTATTTTTCTTTTTCTAAGGTTGTTGGGAAACTTAAGGAGATACAGGATTTTGAAAAATGCTGGTAAAGGACGTTGCTAATTAGTTACTGAAAGTCGAGAAAAACTTAGAACATTGATTATCCAGGAAAACAACTTTTATAGAGAATAAAAAAAGTATGACGAATTTCATATTATTACAGATTTTATTTATTTTTTTGGCATTCACAGAATTCACTTGAATTTTCTTCTAGTATTTTTATAAATATCTTTAGAGGTTTTTAGAATCTGACGCTCTATGGTTTGGAATTCTATAGATTTTTTTTATTGACATGGGTTTTTTAGAAAAAAGTGTCTTGATGGATTTCAAGAATGTTATTAATTACTAGTGTTGTAAGTATTTTTAGTTATTTACAATATTTATAAAATTTGAAGGATTCTCTGCTTCTTTATTATCTGTACTTATACATCTAGAATTGAATGCTCTGAAAATGAGATTCAGAATTTTCAGGAATTTCATGGATTTGAGAAAAAAACGAAATGTTTATAGATTTTGAGTACATAGCTTTTTAGTTTTTTCAGTATGTGTGGTATTTTATGAAATTAATTAAATTTCGTGGGATATCCTTGTTTTTCCAGAGATTTCTAGTATTTTTATGGATTATTTATGAAGATTTCTAGAACTTTATGCTCTAGAATTCAAAGCGATTAAGGTTTTTTTTTTTTTTTTTTTTTTTTTTTAAATCAGTATGTTCATATTTTAAGGATTACTAGTGCCTTAAGCATTTTCTGCATTTTGAATATTTTGATACAAGATACAAGTTGGATTTTCTAGTATTCATCCTAATTTTTTTTTTAAATTGCAAAATGTGATAAACCTTTGGTATTTTGACAGATTTTTAAAGAAATTATATTTTCTTGGATTTTTTATTGATCGAATTAATGATATTATAAGTATTTTTTATCTATGCAAATTGAAGGATTTTTTCGCGTTTTATTAGATTTATGTACAGATTTATAAAATTTGATGTTTATGATTCAAAGTTTATTATTTTTTGAGTATTTACATAAGTTTTTGTAAAAACTAGATTTTCATGAAATTTTAGAAGCTAATTTAATTCTACTATTTCTAGTATCTTTCGGATTTTTTGATATCTATAAAATAATGTGAAATTTTCTCTTAGTTTGAAAAATTTTCAGTATTTTTTTGACTGATTGATAAATTTATCGCTAGAATTTGATGCACAAGAAAAAATGTTGATAAATTTTTAGCATTTGATTAGATTTTTTGGAAAACAGCATCCTAATAGATTGGTTTTATTACGTAGATTTCTACTACTCTAGTATTTTTCGTATATTTTCAATATTAAAACAATTCAAAACATTCTTTTGTACTTTCATAAGTTACTATACAAATTTCAAGAGTTAAATATTCTACGATTCAAAATGTATTAGATTTTTGAGAAAATTGTATCTCTGTAGATTTCAACTTTTCCATAAATTTCCACCATTTTTAGCATTCTCGTATTTTTCCATGTTTATGAAACTTTGTAGGATTTCTTGGTATTTTTTTCAGTTCTCAGTATGTATATTTTATTATTTTTTTTTTTTTTTTCATAAAATCTTATATAGATTTCTGATTTACAGAATTCAATATTCTAGGATTCAAAATATAATAGATTTTCGGAAAATTGTATCTTTGTAGATTTCTAGTATTCTAAAGATATCCAGTATTTTCATCATTTTTTACAATTTTTCATGCATATAAAATTTTCTAGGATTTCTTATTATTTTTCAAAGTTTCTAGTACATATTTTTATAAATTCCTACATTTATTTTCATACACAGCGACCCCATAATTCGTCTGAAAAACTCTTTATTCCCGAGGTAGTTGCAATTATGGAACAATTTGTAACTAGTATTATTTTATAATATACAAATTCTGAAAAATTTCCATCGAAATAAATAAATTAATTAACACAAATTTTTATCAACCTAGTTACGTGAATCTTGATAATTGTTCAGTGGGAATATTAACGTTTTTTCCATACGAAGACATCGAGAATTCAGCTCAAATTCAGTAAAAGCTTCAAATTATTTTACATACATTCTTTATGAATTTTCGTTGTTGTTAACTATTGAAAAAAGTTGAAATTTCGGGCCTGTATATTAATTGTACAAGTTCGTTTTCTAAAAACGTTTATTTGAAACAAAGTTATTTATAGTAATTTAATTTGTTTTTCTAAAGCTTCACCAATATTTAAATTGTTGGCTTTCGCCAAATATTCTTATGAATATAGTACTTAATCTTTCGAGTTGATTGTAATGTGACAAATCTGTGAATTTCAAAATGCAGACCGAATCTCAAAATTACCGTTACGAAAATCCAAACACTAGAAAAATAAAAATAAATTCTATTATCTTTTAGGATTTCATAAAATTCTGATGAAATCCTTGTTTTTTTTTTCTGCTTTTTTGTGAAAGTGCCTTTATCAAAACTTTATACAACATTGCTCTTTTTATAAGGTCACGTCACCTTATTGAATATCTATACAGCCTCTATAAAATGTTTATCAAATCTATCGAGAATTCTTCAAAAATCTTTATCAAAACGTTGAATATAAAATGTTCATTTTTGTTATTCAAAAGTGTTTTTAATAAATCCAATATTCTTTTTCTTTGCTTATCCAGTCACTTTATTGAATTTGTGTCAACGTTTCTTTATATGTTGAATCATTATAAGATCTAAGTAATGTGTTAATTTTTATTCCCTGGAAGTGTTATTAATAAATAAAATCAATATTCTTTTTTTTTAGCTTTCCTAGTAAATTTACTGTACATATGTCGAAGTTACTGTATAAAATCTTTCAAAAATCAAAGTGCATAAAATCTTCATTTTCGTTCCCTGGAAGTGTTAATAAATAAATTCAATATTCTTTTTCTTCGCTTTCCTAGTCACTTTATTGTATTTACTTCGACGTCTCTCTATAAAATCTATTTGAAATTTTTAATTAAAATGTAATCAAATGATTATTTTCATTATTTATGAATACCTAGCTGAAAAAATCCAATTGGTTTTGTAAATAGCTCGACCAATTGGCAAAACCAATTGGCAAACTGGCATTTTGCCAATTGGTCCGACCATTTTGCAATTGACAATTAGTCCGACGATGGTTCGACTAATTGGCAAACTTAATGTTCTGTCCGATTGGCAATCACAATCGTCGGAGCAATTAGCAATTCCAAATTAGCATTTTGCCAATTGGTGTAACTAATAACGTGAATTTTGTTTGTTTAAGATTAGTTATGCAATAATTTATTATATTCACACTCGGTGGAATTAGGTATATTGTGCACTATTTCATTAAAAAATTGTGAAACGACAACGCGTCACCGCAGATACGGAAGACCATGCATTATACTTAATGAATCAGTGCTAAACTTGTAAAATGAGAAAAAAAAATCGACTTCCATCTCGTGGATCTCGCAGTAACTACTGGTATGGCGCCGGATTTTTAAATATGTCGCCCTCAAATTTGAATATTCCGCGCCATACCGGTAGTTACTGCGAGATCCACGAGATAGAAGTCAATTTTTTTTCTCATTTTACAAGTTTAGCCCTGATACATTAAGTATAATGCACATTCCTACGTATCGGCAGGATTGCGGTACTGTTACGCAATCTAATTATTAAATTGGGTGGATTCTTTCTTATTCCATCGAGTGTGACTTAATTAAATATATGATTGCATAATTAATCTATAGTAATCGAAATTCACATTTATTGGCAAAACGAATTGTCAAATTGGCATTTTGCCAATTGGTCCGATCATTTAGAACTGCCAATCGGCCCGACGTTTATGATTGCCAATCGGACAGAACATTAAGTCTGCCAATTGGTTGGGCTATTGGCAAAACCAATTGGGTTTTTTCATCTTGGTAAATACATTTAATTTTTTATTTCTTCTCCTTCCCAGTCACACAATTGCATTTTTATCGACATTTCTTTAAAAAACCTTCATAAAATACCCATAAAATCTCGAATAAATGTCATGTAAACTGTAAATTAGTAAATGTAGAATAAAATATCTCTCCGGCTGAAATGAAAATGGCAATGGTATGTTAGCAAGCGGGAGGGTCAATGGCCAAGCGAAGCGGCGCCTGCCAGCTTGCTGCTGCTATCTCAGCTTGTGTGCGTGAGTACTGGAAGTGCAACGTGCAACTCCCTTTCTTCTTCTTCTCCATTCTCTTCTTCCTCTTCATCTTCCTCCTCTGCCACAGCTATGCACCCGACATTACGTGCAGTGGGGTAGGTCGTGCGTCGCGGCGTAAAAATTCCACCCTTTAATGCATCAACTTCCCTTCCCTTTTCCCCCCTCGATCGACTTTCATTATTCCTATTCCCTTCTATCTTGCTTTTATTCGAGGCATTAGTCGGCCTCGTTGCCGTAAAGTAATTTGACCATCCAAGAAAAGAGAGAATAATGACGATCGCGAGAAGAAAACAAGCATCGCGAGCCTAATGAAAATAGTGTAATGGAAACCTTCTCCTCATCTACCTTCGTTCTTTACCTTTTCGTGGCTTTTATAATTGAATCTTGCGGCTTCCCTCTCCCTATAACTTCGTCTTTTTTTTTCATTCTTTGAGCTTGCAATCGACGATTCGATTATTTTTGTAGATGTCTATTGGGTTTTATTTGGATGGTTTCACTTATTTGTTGATTTTTTGGTATCACTGAATTCGTGTTATGTATTGATCGAGATTTTCAATCTTTCGTAGATTTTCTGTTTTGTAAGCTAGCAATGACTGGATATATCTACTCAATTTCAGTGGAGGGATGGTATTTTGGATACACTACACACAGAAAAATGTCATCCTGATCGACTGAGAAAATCAAAAGTTATTTATCTGGTTTCAGAGAAAGGGTCACTTTGGAAGAAAGATCTAGTGATTCAAGTACAAGATGAAAGTTTGTTTTGAATTTCACTGAGAATACACATATTTACTAGACTCTTCGGCAGAGCCTTTATCTTGAGTGAACTCTTCAGAAAAGTAAAGTATTTTTTATAGAATCTTAGTAAGATTCGTTACCTTGAAAATATTTGCATTGAATATCATTTGAAACACCTGGACCTTATATTTGGGACGACATTTTGAATTTTCTTTTTGAAAGTTTTCAATTTTCAACCACGTTTTTTGATAATGTGAAATTAAAGTATATCGCAGTTTCTGTAATTTTATGGAATTTACAAAGTTTAATGAAACGCATACAATTTGTTAGCATTTTCTGCACGTATACACGTTTCTAGAATTTTCCATTATGATTTTTTTTCGATTTTTCAAGATTTTCAATGATACTGACCATCTCTTTACAATGAGACTTTTTTTTTATTAGAAAAAATTTTAAAGACGTTACTGGTTTCTAATATTGTACGAAATTCCCCAGATTCTACAGGTACACTATCTACAGAATATTTAAAATTTTTGAAACTGTACCGATTTTTCATAATGATTGACAATTTTTCGGGTTATCAATATTTTCTGATTTACCAATATTTTTCAAATGTCTAATTTGAAAAACAATTAATCGAACTTTCCCGAGTAAATGAAAATTTTTCCGGCGAATTTAGGTTTTCCATAATGTTTTATTACTTTCTGATTTTTTCAGATAAATACAGAAAAATGAGAAAACGCTTTTTATATTTCGAAGAAATATGATCATATACATAATCTACAAAATGTATAAACATTTTCTGCAATTTTCCAAAGTTTCCAAATTCTATAAAACTGTAGACAATGTTTCATTTTTTTACCTCTAAAAATTTTCATAATTTCGAACATATTATAAACATTTCGAAACGTTTACAATTGTTACTGAAACTTGTTTAGCTTTTAGATATTCTGTTGTTTTTAAATATTTTTCTAGATTTTCATAAAAATATAAAAGAACTTTATAAAGTAAATTTTGAGAAAATATGATAAGCACAATTTACAATATTGAAGAGCATTTTCCCAATTTCAATGAACTCGTTGAATTTTAAAGAAAATAGGTATGAGCAATCGAAATCTTAGAAATAAAATACCAACTTCCTAAAACCTTATAATTTTTTTAAAGTTTTTCTCCTACAAGAATATTTTTGGTAATTTTTTTTACTTCTCAAGTTTATCTGATTTTCATGAAAAGTTAGAGAAAAATCGTGGGGATGGCGTCAACTGTGCAGAAATTTATTGAGCACTGTATTTATTGTGCACTGGGTGATTGTGCACATTTTTATGAACTTATACACAGGGTGATATAAAAATTAATTTACAGTATACATTATACATTTCGAAATTTAGTTGTTCTTTTTTCTGAAATTCTAAATTTGTTAAATTTAGGGTCATAGTGATGAAAATTGCGGGAATGTGCACAATCGACCAGTGCACGATAAATACGGCGCTCAACTAATTCCTGCACAGTTGACACTAGCCAAAATCGTGCATAAATTGATGACATGATGATGAACACATTTGCAAAACTCATAAAAGTTTGTTAGTTACATAAATTTTTCGAATTCAATTGCATTATTGACAATCAATGAAATTTTGAGCGCCTTCTGATTTTTTTCGAAATGTTCAAGATCTTAGACATAGTTTAAATTTTTCAAACTTTCATATTTTATAAAAATTTATCAAACTTATTGAGATGGTCCACAGTGTTGATGTTAAATTCATTTAGACAATTATTAAGATATTCCTCAATGATTGAACTATGTTTTTCAAGTTTTTTCTATTTTTATTGGAAAAATAATAAAAATCATTTTACTGCACATTCCAAAGTTATTTGCACAATGATGAACAGTATCGAGAAAGTTCATTAACATTTGCTTGAATTTTACAAAATTTACGACTTTTTAGAATTATGGACAATCTCTAATAATTTGAAGGTTCTTAAATTTATTTATTCCCTTTTACTCTCCTTAAATTAATTTAAATTTCAAAAAGTTGAAATATAACACAAACTATCTAAAACTCTATAAATTTCGTAAGAATTTGTCTACCTTGTCAAAATTTCTCGTCATTTTTCAATAATTTTCAAGTTTGTCAGACTTTCATTTAATAAATCCAAAAAATACAATAAATACGTACATTTTAAAGAAGTAAAATTAAAATTATAAAATTTATGAATATTTTTTAGGGCAAATAAAAATTTTCGAGCTTTTTTGAAATGACTACCATCTTTAAACAATTCCAAGGTTATCTAGATTCTGACATTTTTCCAAACTTAAAATATAACAGGAACTATTCAAAATTTTCTACATTTGATGAAAATTTGTTCAACTTCAAGATTTTTCGTAAATTTCAATTACTGTTCCAGTTTAATAGATTTCCTTCAATGTACGAAATGATCCATGTACGAAAATAAACAATGCCCACAAGGTTTATGAACATTTTCCGGACTTTATTGCAATTTTCAAACTTGCGTGGAGTTCATTATATTCTTCAACAATTTCAAGGTTCTTTAGTTATTGGAAGTATTCCAAATTTCCAATAACACTCAAATTATGAAAAATTCTCCGAATTTCTTAATAATTTGGCTATGTAAAAGATTTCTCGAGATTTTTAAATATTCTTTAAGTTTTTTAGACTCCAAGAAAATTGAAAAAAATGCATTACCACGCAGTTACCGGAAAAATATGAAAACACATCTCTGTCTTCGATTTTTCGAGTCTCAACTACTACCTTCCTATAAAAATCACATCTTCCCTAACTCTCTTCAAGAATCATTATCTTCATTACTCCTATCAAAGGTAAAATCATGTTTCTGAAATTCAAAGCGTTCAACAATAAACGAAAACAGAAAAAATGGTTTCCATTACATTTAGATAAAAATTATCATGACTACATATTATCCAACATTATCAACTTTTTTTACCTTAATCTCAGACCAACAATTTTTCCTGCATTTTCATTTATTCCGAAAAACCTTCGGAACTTCAGCCACATGATCAAACCTTCACTCAACCCCCAAAAAACCGTCATCCCCTATCTCCACTCTAACCTACCACCATCCCAACATGTTCAAAATCATCCAATGTACATGCGGAATCCTCAACAAATACTGCCCCCGCGATAATGAAAATTCGCGCTCAACCTGGCGTTGAACTCTCCCTTGGGCCAGATATACCGTTCGCCTGGAAGCGATGCGTGCGGAATACAAATGCGGAAAAATACCTCGCGATTCCGTTTTTCATTCTCGAATTACACAATGCATTGATGGTGACAGTACCTTGCTCGTTCTCACAGTCTCGGAATCTGCGATCGCTGGGCTGCTCCCAGTCCAACAATATGCATTCAAGCTGCTGGTTCCCGGTTCAGGCTCACTTTTTTCAACAAACTGCTTAATCAACAAAGTTCACCACTTTTGCGACACAAAAGGAAAAAAAGGGGAAAAAATCGCGGGGTCGCGCGCGAATCGCGGAAGCTCGGTTCAAGGATAGTAATTAATTCAAGTCCTTGCGCGAAAAGGGGGATCCTGATGGCTGGGCTGTCGGCGCGACTCTGTCTTGGTTTAACTCAGGCCCGACTTTATAAACCGGCGTAAGTATTGTAGCAAGTCCCAGCAGCAGTGCGGGGCCTATAGGACAGGCCCGATAGCAACCTGCGCTTCTTCTTCTCCTCTTCCTCGGGCCCCATTCGGCCTTTCCATTGGGACCTATTCGCTATTGCGCTATCGTAGACCGAGGACGAAAGAGGAATAGCGGTACCAACTACTGCCATTACTCTCGTCTTCACGGTCGACGACGACGACGACGACGACGACGACGAGAGCGAAAATCTTCGGGGCCCTTCTCCTGATTATGCTTCCTTGTTCCTCTTCTTGCACTTCCCAACGACAAGTGCGAAATGAATGCCCGAGGAATTCGACACGCTCCAGGATTTTTATGGTGTGCCTTGAAAGGGTGAAAAAGGAACTTGTTGGGGAGAGGAAAATGTGGGGAAGGATGGGAAAAACTAGTGGTGTAGTGGAGAAGAAGTTATGGTCAGTTTTTCCGAATACTTTTATTCTAAATTATATGGAATTGTGGATTGGAATTATAATTCTGCAGAGTAATATGATTGTACAAATAATATGCAGATTGATTTAAGTTAAAGGAAAAACAAGAGAAAAAGAAATTATGTAAAGATTCTGTAATAATATACTGAGTCATGCATATTCCATGTAAGGAAATGTATTATACGCACTTTCAAGCTGTTGGCCCAGTTATTCAATCATCTTCAGTTCCAATTTTCATTCCAGTGGGTTTCGTCAAGTCACTGGAAATGACTTTATAATCGAGAAAATTCCTCGTTATCTTTTCACCATCAAACGAATTAATTCAAGAGTCATCATAAGTTATATGTGAGTTTTTTTACGAGGGCTTTGAAGCGATCACACGGTTCACTTTTAGAATGTCTTTCAGGCCATGTGGAGAAAAAAAATTTAATTTTTTAATTTTTTTTGTCACAATTTTTTTTATAATTGAAAAATAACATGATGATATAATATTATACATGGCAATTAACTGGCACGTAGGCCAAGGGGTATTTGGCGGTTCATACCCCTTCTAGGATTCGAATAAAATTATTGAATATTTCATGAAAAATAAGAAAATATGATTATAAAATTAGAAATAATGTAGAATAATGTATGAAAAAAAGACAAAAATTATCAAAATGTACTTACAGAAATTTAATGAACAAAGCAAATGGTTTCATGTACGTTCTGAAAGTTCAACGATATTCGGAATTTTTAATTCTCCTCGCTTAAACATAGCAATCATTCTGGCTTCAGAAGAATTTTCACGTACCTATACAAAATTTTGATTAATAATATTAGGCTTCGAAAACGAGGTAAGAAAGATTTGGAAAATTGTTTCATCCAAGTGAATTATCAAAAATACCAGGAAATCTTCAGAATCATATAAACTTTCAAGAAATACTAAAATAAAAGAATTCTATACAGAACCATACAGATTTAAAAACTTCGAATTGTAGATTTTCAAATTCTTGAAAAGAATATAGCAATGTATAGAAAAAGCCGAAATATAAAATCATATACATAAATATGTAAGTGTTGTATTCTCTTACTTCTACAAAATTACACATAATCGATCAAAATTTTAATTTCGGAGTATTGAATTCTAGAAATATATATAGCAATCTACAAAAATACTAAAGATCTATATGAATGATAATATATCCTTCAAAGTTTCATAAATACTAAGAAAAACATGCGGAAAATACTTCAAATATTTCAATAGTTGAAAACTATGTAGATGTGACTTTCCCAAAAATACATGAAATTACCAAAATTCAATCTCAATTGGAATTTTCGAGCAATAAATTCTATACTTAAAACCATAGAACAAACTACGAAAATACTTTTTAATCCTTTTAAGTTTGATGAAAACGAAACAAAAAAGCTCAAAATACCAGAAATCTTTTAATAGTCAAAAAACTATGGATTATTGTAAATCGGTCGATTTTTGAATTTTGGAGAATCAAAAGACGTTCATATGAAAATCTACAAAAATAATAGAAATTTATAAAGATACCAAAAAATCCTTTAAAGTTTCATGATAACCAAAAAAAAAAAGATACAAATTAAGAATCTTCAATAGACATTGTACGCATAATTTTCTCAAAAATTCATGCTATTTTGAGTAGTAGAGCATATAATTTTTAAATTTTATGTATAAGTCAATACAAATCCTTATCAAAAAAAGTACTTGCCATTAATATAAAAAATACATAAAAAATCAATTAAAAGTCTTTAAATCCATGAAATATTAAATACACTAATATTTGTTACCCAATTCTGGAAAATCTGTAGAACTATCCATGGAAATTCTAAAAATCTATAAATATACTAGAAAATTATACAAATTTAAATAAAATACAATACGAGAACTCTAGGAAACCATAAAACAATTCAAATCTGCGTAGATATTATTTTCGCAAAAATCTATGAAAAAATCCAAATTATCAAGAATTTAGATTCCTAGAGTATCAAATTTTACAAAGCTGAATAGAAATCAATATCAATATTTCAAAACCATCAAACTATATCAATTCAAAATAATCAAGAAAAACACCAAAAGAGTTGAAAGAAAAAATCTAAACCTCAGCGACTTGAAAATCACAAAAATTGAATTTCTTTACATCAAATACATAGGTACATAAAAAGCGTGTGACCCCGGACGACGAGAGCTCAAAAATTTGAAAAGTCGTCCTCATTCAACCACATCACAAATTCTGCAAAATCACAATATACCAAAGTAAACGTATTTTTTCAAAAAAAACCTTTCCCAAAAATTTTTCCCTCCCACTCCTTTGATCATAATCACGAATAACGAATACTGCTTCCATTTCTATTCCTTCTTATAATTTATTTCTGTATAAATTTCTCACTCTAACCTCGCCAATAATCCTACTTACTTGGCACTCGAACGAGTTGCATTTGAACAAACGACCCTAGAACAAAAAAATGCGAAATGGCCCATTGAATGAGTGGTCAATATGGCTCTTTGGGACCCTCGTCGTTGCATTGTTCGGCATGGGTTGCAGCGTGGGGTATGACCTTACGTGCCACCTACATAACGGGCAATTGCAGTTGGATTTCATCGGTGCAATAAAAAGCCCTGGGCTGAAATCCGCGAGCCAGTGCAGATCGAATCAAGCGACGATCGACGATGCAATCATTATATC
Organism: Platygaster robiniae; assembly: GCA_028476575.1. Lineage (NCBI taxonomy): Eukaryota > Metazoa > Arthropoda > Insecta > Hymenoptera > Platygastridae > Platygaster > Platygaster robiniae. The sequence goes on from CM052019.1 coordinate 38,170,731, forward strand.
GGCTGAGCGAGCGAGCCTACAATGAAAGACAACGAGGAGCGGCTACTCAACTTTTTACCTAACGTCGTTTCGTACTTATGCTCATGCCCGAGCGCTCGAGGCTTGGGCCTAAAAAGCCCCGAGGGCTTATTGCAGGCTCGTTTCCTCGTAAACTCGCTTTTACAGCGCTTTTTTCGCGAATCAATTTCTACGTCACTTCGACTCATCAAATCACCACTTTTTCACATTGCCCGTCAACTGATTGCTGTATGTTGCTGCTCGCGCCTTTTTTTCGGAATGGTGAGTTATGAGGAGAAAGAATTAATGTACACTTTCTTTTAAATAGCGATCCTATTTTGAAATACTTAGCCTAAAATTGCTTTTTTAGAATTCGAAATTAAATCCTTCATCACTGATCATGTGCTGTAAACAGAAAAACTGCATCATGAAGACTATTTATTTTATATTCAGAGGAAAGTGAAAAATACTCAAATTTATGCAGATGAGTATCAAAATAAACAGTAGATCCCAAATAAACACACAAATTGATCTATTGCATTGGAATTCGAATAAATTTTCATGCCGGTGACACTTTTGTTATTTAGTACTGCTCTGTCGTTCAATCAAACATCAAAATCAAGTAAAATGTGTCGAAAGAAACATCTCAAAGAAGAAAATCTCAAACATCATATGATTATATACTGTAATCGTCAAATTTGACACAAAGTATTTTTTAATGTGGAATTGTCTATTTGTAATTCAAATGATTTAATAAAGACGTGGAAATGACTATTGAACATTTAAAACTTGATAGCACTAATATTTGTAGTGAAATAAGTTGATTTAGCATAATTATGCACTTATGTATATTTTTATTTTTATAGTTGTATATTTTGCACGAAATTGTTAATAATCCTAGAGATCGATAGGAAGAAATATGCAGGTACGACGAAATTAAAAAAAGCTAGAAGTACTCAAAATCTATGAAATATTATAAATCCGTGAAAAAACTGTTTTATAAAAAATCTATTACACTATTGGGAATATATTAAACGTTGAGTTCTGAATCATCACACTCTGAAAATATATGTCGCAATTCACAAGAATTTGATGAATAATTGGAAATACTTTGTACAAAACATTTTGAGATATAAAAAAAAATGCGAGAGAAACTCAGAATACGAGCAATGCATGAGATACAATGAGTAAATGTGGATATATACTTACCTCATAAATCTGTAAAAACATTCGAAATCAAAGAATTTTTCATCCTCAACTATTGAATTTTAAAAATCTACTAAAGATCATACAAAGTTTAATTATACTCGATACTAAAACATTGAATTTTGTTTGAAAATCTATACGATATTTGCGAGCATGCAATGATACCCTTCAGATTGTATGAATAGGAAAGGAATAAAAAAAGTAGATACTGAGAGTACGAAAAATCATCCAGTAAATTTAATCAAATATCAACTCTCTCAGTTTCGATTAATAAAAAAATACTAATTTATAGTAGATTTTCGGTAATTTGAAAAGTGACAGGGAGCGACTAAAGTTTAAGTGAAAATCTACTGATTGAATTTACTGATGAAATTAGTAGTATTTGACTGAAGAAAAAAGTGAATAACTAACTTCAAACTTTAGTAGAAATCTACTCCATTAAGTATGTTTATTATGACTAAAAGATAAGTTAAGTTCAACTCATGAAAAAGTCAATTTTCACTAATACTTTATTACTGTTCATTAATAATAAATATTCACTACTGTAATTATTGATTATCTAAATAGCATTCGAATGCTACTAATTCAATATTGTTTTATGATAAAAAATCAAACAATAATAATAGACATATTTGGACGTTTGTTGAAATATTTATTCCTTGAAACATCAAGCTTTCAACTAAGTTTTTTACATGAAATTTTTTTACAACTAGGTACTCATAATATTTAATTAAGTAGAATAAAACTATTTTTTTAGTCAACTTGTGGAATTCTATTGATTTATTAGTAGATCCCTGATTATCTCTGACCTACTCATTGAATTAGTAAAAATTGTACTAATTCGAACTGAGAGAGAAGATTAGGTGAAATATATCGAAAGATACATCTCGAAAGATATATGTCGTAAAATACATCTCAAAAAAAAATTTCAAACATCATATCATGATTATAGGTTGCAATCGTCAAATTTGACACTGAATTTTTTTTTGAGGTGGACTGTATATCTCTATTTGTAATGCAAATAAATACGTAAAGACGTATAAATGATGAGTACAAATTCAAAACTAGAATAAACCTATTTTTTGTAGTGAGAAAGTTTATACAGCGATATTTTTCATTTGTTGTCATTTTATTATTCAGCCTAATTTTAAGCCCATTTTGTATGTTTTTTGAGCTTTTTTAGGCAACTGAAACGCATTTTTCGAGCCTATTTGAAACTTACTAAAATTAGCATTTGCCAATTTTCACCCTGATTTATGTTAGAGGAATCAATGAAACTCAACAGTAAATAATTCTAGAAGACGATACACAAAATATATGAAAATACCGGGGAATCCTCCAAATTTTATGGGTATGACAAAAATCAAAAAAAGCCAGTAGTACTTGTAAAATACTGTTTTATGACAAATCAATTACACAATTGGAAATCTGGATCTGGAATAATTGCATTCTGAAAATGTATGTAGCAAATCACAAGACTAAAAGGTATAAAAAAATACTAAAAGTTCAAAAAATCTTGAGACCAAATATAAAGATCATTAAAATATGTCTATAGAAACATTCCGAAAAAAAAGAAAATCTTAAACATTTTATGATTGTATATTGCAATTGTCAAATTTGGCAAAAAGTATTTTTTGGTGTAGAATATATATGTCTATTCTTAATGCAAATAAGTATATAAAGAATGAAAAAATGATAATGAAAAATTAAAAACTTGATAACACTTATTTTTGTATTAAAATAAATTGATTCAGCGATTTTTGCGTTTTTTGTACTTTTTTTATCGGGACTAATTTGGAGTCTGTTTTGTACGTTTTTCAAGCCTTTTTAATCCACTCCAAAGATGATAATCATAATATAGGTATGTACCTAATTTATGGTGCGATTTTCCGAAATTTTCAAAATTTTTACAATATGCATTAAAAATTTTAAACATAATACCGACTTTTTTGAACTTTTTAAGTTTTACGATCATTCCTTTCACTTATTGAGAATTCTCGTTACACGTTAACGATAATTTTAAAATGTGTTCACCTTCTTATAAAAAAAGTATCATCCATACTTGGAGGATATATAGTAATAAAACTACCCTCCCCTGCCTATGCTTGTGTCTAAAATGCAAATACATAAATATACCCAGCTGAAAAAATCGAATTGTTTTGCCAATAGCCCGACCAATTGGCAAAACCAATTGGCAAATTGGTATTTTGCCAATTAGTCCGACCATTTGGAATTGCCAATTGGCCCGACGATGGTCCGACCGATTGGCAAACTTAATGTTCTGTCCGATTGGCAATTCCCAATGGTCGGAACAATTGGCAAAATGACAATGTGCCAATTCGTTTTGCCAATAAATGTGAAATTCGTTTATTAGAGATTAATTACTCATTTATAAATTTAATTTATTCACCCTTGGTGGAATTAGTAAAATTCTGCCTCATTTCGTTAAAAAAATTGTGAAATGAAATCGCGTTCCCGTCGATACAAATAAATATGCATTATACTTAATGTATCAGTGCTAAACTTGTAAAATAAGAAAAAAAAATTGACTTCCATCTCGTGGATCTCGCAATAACTACTGGTATGGCGCCGGATTTTTAAACATGTCGCCCTCAAATTTGAATATTCTGCGCCATACCAGTAGTTACTGCGAGATCCACGAGATAGAAGTCAATTTTTTTCTCATTTTAGAAGTTTATCACTGATTCATTAAGTGTAATGCATAATTATTCGTATCCGCGGGAACACGATGTCATTTCACAATTTTTATAATGAAATTAGGCAGAATTTTCCCAATTCCACCGAGCGTGAGAAGATTTGATAATTGCATAATAAATCTATAATAAACAAAATTCACATTTATTGGCAAAACGAATTGGCAAATTGGCATTTTGCCAATTGGTCTGACGATTATGATTGCCAATCGGACAGAACATTAAGTTTGTCAATAGGTCGGACCATCGTCGGGCCAATTGGCAATTCCAAATGGTCGGACCAATTGGATGTTTTCAGCTGGGTAAACGTAAGACTAAACTACTGATTTTTTATATACATAACTCACTGAACTTTTATTGAAATCTGCAAACGTTGTTCTCCGTATCGAACACCTTACTTGAGAAACCGATCTAACTGGATCCTTAATGTACCACATTACAGCCTAATATTTCGCCTCTACCCAGCTGAAACCTTCAAAAAAGTGAAGAGTAGAGTCTTACAAATTATCAATAATTTACCTATCCCCCAATATTTAAACGATCCAAAACCTGAAAAATGCGTTTCTCGCCACGCCAGTGATACCCCCTAAGACACCTTGCTACCATAATACTCGCAACACCAATAACCTTACACGCAACCCATACCAAGCTTAGAGTAATTGATTTCCTCCCCGCGATTCGTAATCCCCGCTCATTCCCGCGGAGATTACATTTCTCTCGGATATTCTCGCGGTTCGACAAATTAATACATCTCGCCATTGCGTAGCATAAGTTAATGGCAAGGCAAAAGTCCCTAATGAAAACGCGGAATCGTAAAAGCGGGCCGTCGAGCGCGCTCGCAGTTTAATTACGACGAGGCTCCGCGCGTTTCGCGTACCTTTTCGATTAATTTCGCGCTGATTTTAAATCGCGCGTGTGAATATTTGCGTGGCCATTAACGGAAGATTGCGCGCGGAAACGAGAACGCGGTGATAATTGCGTGTACGGTTACTTTTTATCGTGAAAAAATAAGTAAAGAAGGGGAAAATTTTAGACAGCGGAGGGGGAAAAGGTTGACGTGAAAAGTGATTGATGGCGTCGTTTCTGGCGTTTCCTTCGTTGTTCGTTTTCGAATAAATTCCTGCGGCGTGAATTTTATCGAGCAGGATGCGGCCCGTGGTGGAACATCCGTTATGGCCTCGATAAGCAGCAGGCCGTTTTCGAGCGGCGACGTTTGAAAAAGCGCTCGCCCAACTGCTATCTCCTCCGTGGTGGCTTCTTTCTATTGCTACTTCTTGTACAACTCTTTCCTTTCCTCCTGTCTTTATCACTGCCACGGTCGTTTTACCTTCAACGCTCGCTGAGAGCAACATTACGGTCATTCACTATCGCCGTCATAGCTCGATTATATTACGTCCGAGGAACGGCGACGGGTCCAACATCTGTGGGGCCCGTATCGCGATTTTTTATGAGGCAGGGAAGGTATTAGGTGTTGATGAAATATTGCCAGATAAATGGGGAAAGTATTGGATACTCTGTGGATACTCAATTTTTCATATTCATGGATATTTGTAGACATGGATCCCCGAGTCGAAACGAGAATCAAACTTTGAACCATATAAATCTGAGATATTTCGGTTCTCATTGGTTCAAACAAAGCTAATTTTCAACCAACTTTACACCATACACATGGCAGTTATTATCGATTGTACGGATTTTACGCCTAAACAAGGTTTCATTTTGAACCTCATTTATACCATTTATAACCAACAGCAGCGAAAAATCTGCTTCATCGCGCATGTGCGATTTGGGCATGCAATACACGGCAATTTTCAACATTCTCAAAATGATACAAGCTCTAGTAACGCACAATATGAAACAAATATGCCATTAATATTCTCAGAAATGTTCGTTTTTCCAGTTTTCTTCATAGGGACATTATTCAAAAAAACGTACTAAAGGAACATTTCTAACGAATACTTGAAAATTGACAGTAATTTAATCAACTCACCATCGATCGTGAAGATTTTGGCCTGAAAATGATCGGTTTTTCTAATTATCCACTAAATAAAAGCAATTTTTTCGGCCAACTTTTCATAATTTTGATAAACTTCCAACACCCGAAAACAATTTTTAACACTTATAGACATTTGACATATAAAATGAAAATCGAAACAAAAAACAAAAGACGATCTGGGTCAGAAATGCGCCAAAATTCAAAAAGCCGTGAAAATAAGTACAGCAGATTGCGGTAAGCATTAAATTGTATTATAAATATAAATTAATTTACACTTTGAACATTAATGATTTTTAATTATATTTCAATAATACATTAGAAATAAATTTAGTTTGATCAGAATGAATTTTTTTCTCTTGTCAACATACAATTTTCGTCACAGCGCCAGAAAAGAAAATTTCGAAGAGAAGTAAGTTCGTTCATCAAGATATCTATATATCTTCATTGTTTTCAAATTTTTAGAAAAATAAATGATGCGTTCTTTTCAAAGCGTAGATTTTACATTCAAGGTGTTCCCAGTTGACATTAAATATTCCGAAATGTTTCTGAAATATTTTCAAGTGTTTAAGAAATATTTCTGAAATATCACGTGCTGAATTGGCTGAAAATAAACTTATTTTCAGGATTTCTTGATACCTCCCTTTCCTCTCTTCATGTCACAAACTGTCAAATCAGCTAAACTCCCCCCCCCTCCCCTCTTAAGCTGGAGGTATCACACAATCCCTATTATAATCGATGCAAATAATTTACAATATTGTATACTTCAGAATTTCCGCTAATCAAACGCGATTGAATTAACTTTTCTACATTGTATAATGTAATAATATTTGTGTATTTATTTAAAATAGCAATAAAAATTGATATTCCCTAAATTCAGTGATGATTAGCGAACGCAAGTAATGTGATAAATTATTTCGACTTGGAGGAAAAGGAAATTATCATTCAATATATATCTTTTTCAATAATTGAATTTTCCGAAGTGTTCATTTCATTTAAAAACAGAGTCATGAAAGTTTGCCTTCGTGTTTCTCAGTTTTAATTCAGTTGTACTTTCGATCTTGATTGAGAATGCGTAGGTTAAAAAAGTTGAAAAACCACTCACGAGGATTATTGGGTTCTATTTCAGATTTTACAGGTCATAAAGGTTTTAAATCCAATCTAATACATTCAAGTTGGTTATAATTCTGATTCCAATTTCGAATCGTGTCTGCACGAGGGCGGTAGAAGATATTGGAATGGTGGGAAGCACTTATCACTATAAAAATGATGAATGGATTTAATACAGGGGCATTGGCAGAAAAAATTTTCGAGAGGGGTGTTTCGGGTTTTTATAAAAACGTATTTCATCCGAAATTTTACAATGTTTAATCTTTGACAGCATAGTTACTTGAGAGTTATTTTAAAATTTTTAAAATTTCAGAATTTCAAAGCTATACAACTTTTGGAGTCAAGAGTTGCACATTTTTCACGTTCGTCAATAAACTCGAATTTTGTGCTGTTTCAATTAGCCACTGAAGTTTATATTTTTTGAAAAATATTAAGTATTTATACGACTTTAAGGATTTTCTGATATTCATATGGATTTCTATAGACCTTTCTAGAATTCGATCCTCTAGAATTTGAATTTCTAAAAAGTTGAAATATTTCAATAGATTTTTCAGGAAATTACAGTAGCACTGATTTAAAGTAGGTATATAATGTATATATAGAATTTTCGTATAGTACGTTATAAATCAAATTTTCTAGTAGTTTCTGGTATTTTTATAGATTTCTAGTATTTCTGTTGATCACCCAATAGATTTAAAAAAATTGAAGCTACAGTATCGAAACTTTCAACGATTTTTAATGTGTTTAATTCATTTATCATAAAACAGTATCTTTGAAATAGATTTTGAATATTAGAACTTTATGTATTATTGTATTTGTACAGTGAAAAGTACCTATTTTTAACTGTAGAAACTGTAGGACTTGAATTGTTTTCTATTACAATGTCTGTAGTAATTTATAGAATTATTGCATTTTTGAATTATGTATAGAACTATATGATTATCTTCTGTGGGATTAGAAGTTTTCACAATTTTGAAGAAAATTGTATTCACATAGTTTTCATATATTAAAAGATTTCTAGTAGTATTTTTCGTATTTTTCTGGTATAACCTACGAAATTCTGGAGGATTCCACAGTAGTTTTATAAATTTCTTATATTTTGTTGGATAGTTACAATGATTCAAAAAACTTGAAGCAATAAAATGTGGATTTCGATCTATTCTCGGTGATTCCATTAAATATAGATAAAATCACATTTATAGAATTTTTTATGCTTTATTGGATTCATAGTTTTTGCATTTTTGAAATAGTTAAACGGTTATCTCACGTTTTTTAAAATTTTTTTACAGTAATAGTATATCTAGATTTTGATGCTCTAGAATTCCAAAACTTACAGATTGTAGTGGCATTTGTTGAGATTTTTGAGAAAAGAGTTTTTTAATGGAACCTAATAACTTTTAGTGTTTTTTTTTGAGTTTACATTATTCTTAAGATTTTCTCTTAACTTTATTTGGATTTTATATAGATATGTAGAATGTAATGACCTAATATACAAATTTTTTTTTAATTTTTAGTGTTTTCGTGGATTTGAAATTTTTTTTAAATTCACTGGGTTGCAACAGTTATCGAAACTTATTTTTTACCTAATCCGAAGTCTTGATGATTTTTACTTTTTTTGTGAAATATATGTAAATATCGTTTTCATGCATTTTTTTGTAACTTTTATTTTTATTATTTATTGATTTAACTTTTTTCATTATTACATGGAATATCCATTGATTTTATCAGAATTTTGGGACGGGTTTTAACCCCTTAACCCCCTATGCCTACAGGACTGTATAGGGCTGTATTAATAAATATTGTCTAGAACTAAAAATTTCAGAAATTTGAGAGAAATTTATATTTACATAGTTTATTATGTATCATAAGATTTCTAATAGTATTTTTCGCATTTTTATAGTATTAATGTACGAAACCCTAGACGATTTTTTTCGATACATCCTCAGTTATTCCATAGATTGAAGAGAAAATCACATTTATAAAAATTTTTCATGTTTCGTTGGGTTCTTGTTTTTTCGCATTTTAAAAATATTTAATACGTTTTCTAATATTTTGATAGAGTACTAGTATTTTCGGAATTTAATGCTCTAGAATTCGAGAATTTATAGATCCTAGAGGCATTCATCGAGATTTTTAAGAAAACAGTGTTTTCATAGAATTTAATTACTTTCAGTATTTTTTCAGAGTTATTATAATTCGTAAGATTGTCTGATATTTTAATTTGTATTTTGCATACATCTCTAGAATTTGATAACTTAAGATTCAAAGGTACCTAAGTTTTCAGCATTTCCGCGGACTTAGATTTTTTTTATTTATTCACCAGATTGTAACAATTTTTCAAATTTATATCTTCTACGTAATCCAACGATTTGATAATTTTTACTTTATTTGTAAAATATACATTAAACCAACGTTCTAATGCTTGTTTTTCAAACTTGTATTTTTATTATTTATTGATGCAACTTTTGTATTATTACACGAAATATTGATTGATTTTATCAGAATTTCGGAAGGGGTTTGAATCCCTAAAACTCCCGTGACTACGCGCCTGATGTAATACATATTCGAAAATACTAACGCAAAAACGCATTTTTTCATTTCAGTTTCATTAAATCGTGTACACTTTTTACGATTTACAAAATAAAGAGACATCTTTTGAGATTCTAAATTATTGAGGAAATCCTCGATATTGTCGAAGATTTCTGTGAAATATGACATTTACATGACTTGTAAATTCATACGTTCTCGTACGTTTTTCTTCGAGTATTCTACCCATCCAGAATTTGCCATGTAAATAGTGCCATACATTATTTCCACATCTTCCACTGTCCTTTTCTTGTCCCTTGAAAATCCTCTCTCTCAAAAGATGAATTTTTTCAAGGCAGTTTGAGAAAGGAATAACTGAAGTTTTGGTAGTAATGGTTTATTACGACAGGTTATGGGTATATAGGTGGTTATTTGGGATTGTCTCTATATTATTGTAAAGAAAGGATGTAAGTTATGTATTTTTTTATAGTCCACTGAATATCTCAACGTTGGAATATAGCCTGAAGTAATGGAATGAACGAGTCACTGCAATGTTAAAACTGTTCCGCATCATGCATAATTTGAGATTGGAATATATTATGTTGATTAAAAGAAATCGTTAAACTGATGATTTTACAATTTGTCGCTTATGTATGATATGGGACTAATGGTATGTCGATGTTTATTTGCAACGAAACATCGACCAAACAATAAAATTTTGACTGGGAGAGCGAGAAATTTTCAACTCATTTTCTATGAAAAAAGACCCAGTGAGTTTCCTTTCGGGAAAAAATAGTGCCAAAAAGAAAGAACGAAACATAAGTTTACAAATTTCCAACCAAATTAAATCAGTTAATTTTAATAGATTTTCATTCTTAAAATTGTACCAAATAGAATCTGTAGAACCCAACAGCAATCTGTTTCACATGACAGATTCAGATTTACAGAGCACCAATCCTCAAATGAAGTCGTTCCCCATCTCAACTTGTTCCCCGACATCGTCGGCGTTGATGACGAGATAAAATATTTTGCGCAAAAAAAGGTGAATCAAGCCGCCGCGTAACTGTAACACTCGCGGTTCTGGGAAAACGCGAGTCCGGAAATACCTCTCGCCACGCCATATTACGCCTCCTCCCGTGATTGTTGAGTTTCTCACACGCTTCTTCAACTTCCTCCACTTCCACTCGCAATGTTGCAAGGTTGCATTATTTTTTCCGAACGGCTCCCCGATCGTGCGAAAAATCACGTGAGGGAATCGTAATTGTCGGCGGAGCCGATTATGTCACGATGTATTACGTCCGCGTATTACAGCGATCGGCCGAGACGTGAAAGTGCAATTGCTGCAACATTGCAGCGGAAGCGTGGCGTGTCAAGGTGCGGGATATAGCTTCGTTGGCCGTGATCTTGGCCCCCGTACGTGCTGCAGTGCAGATCATGATATTGACCGCCGCCGACAGTTGCTACCGAACAACGCACGCGACTTTCACTCGGCAAATGCAACCGATGCATCCAAGTTTTAAACGCTTCCCCCCGAGTCGAAATTAGAATCAAACTTTGAAACATATAAATCGAGGATATTTCGGTTCTCATCGGTTCAAACTAAGCTCATTTTCAACTAACTTTACACCATAAACATGGCAGTTATTATCGATTTTACGGATTTCACGCCTAAACTAGGTTTTATTTTGAACCTCATTTAAACCATTTATAACCAACAGCCGCGAAAAATCTGTCACATTGCGCATGTACGATTTGGGCATGAAATACACGGCAATTTACAACATTCTCAAAATGATACAAGCTTTAGTAACGCAAAATATGATGAAAATATGCCATTTACATTCTCAGAAATGTTCGTTTTTCCAGTTTTCTTCATAGGGACATTAATCAAAAAAACGTACTAAAATGAACATTTCCAACGCATACTTGAAAATTGACAGTAATTTAATCAACTCGCCATCGATCGTGAGGATTTTGGCTTGAAAATGATCGGTTTTTCTAATTATCTACTGAATAAAAGCAATTTTTTTCGGCCTGTTTTACAAACTTTTGATGAACTTTCAACACTCGAAAACCATTTTCAACGCGTATTGACATTTGACATATAAAATAGAAATCAAAACAAAAAACAAAAGACGATCTGAGTCAAAAATGCGCCAGAATTCAATAAGCCGTGAAAATATAAGTACAGCAGATCGCGGTAAGCTTTAAATTGTTTTATAAATATAAAATAACTTTCACTTTGAATATGAATTATTTTTAATTATATTTCTATAATATACTAGAAACAAACTTAATTTGATCAGAATGAATTTTTTTCTCTTGTAAACATACAATTTTCGTCACAGCGCCAGAAAAGAAATTTCGAAGAGAAGTAAGTTCGTTCATCAAGATATCTGTTTATCTTCATTGTTTTCAAATTTTCAGAAACATAAATGATGCGTTCTTTTCAAAGCGTAGATTTTACATTAAAGGTGTTCCCAGTTGACATTAAATATTCCGACACGATTCTGAAATATTTTCAAGTGTTTAGGAAATATTTCTGAAATATTACGGGCTGAATGGGCTGTTCATCAATAAAATGAACTGATTTTCAGGATTTCTTGGTACCTCTCTTTCCTATCTCTGTGTCACAAGCTGTCAAGTCAGCTACATCCCCCCTCTTAAGATGGAGGGATCACATTATCCCTAATATAATCGATGAAAATTGACGATTTGTATACTTCAGAATATCCGTAATCAAACGTGATTGAATAAACTTTTGTACATCGTACAATGTAATAATATTCGCGTATTTTTTGAAAATAGCAATAAAAATTCATATTCCTTAAATTCAGTGATGATTAGCAAACGCAAGTAATGTGATAAATTTTTTCGACTTAGAGGAAAAGGAAATTATCATTCAATATAGTCTTTTCAATAATTGAATTTTTCGAAGTGTTCATTTAATTTCAAAACATAGTCATGAAAGTTTGCCTTCGTGTTTCTCAGTTTCAATTTCGTTGTACTTTCGATCTTGATTTAGAATTCGTAGGTTAAAAAAGTTGAAAAACCACTCTCGAGGATTATTAACTGCTATTTCAGATCTTACAGGTCATAAAAGTCTTAAATCCAATCGAACAGGTTCAAGTTGGTTAAAATTCTGATTCTAATTTCGACTCGCGCGGTGTATCCGGAAAAAGAAGATCATCATCTGTTAAAATGACTTGACGAGGTTTAGTATAAATCTACTATTTAATTGACAGGGAAGTCATAAACAGGGGGACTGAGAAGGCACCTGTCCTCACAGGAAGTGTGGAAGGAAGGGCAGTACACTCTTAGAAATTTCTCTATTTAATTCAAGAGACTGTCTTTGATGCATATTTCCCATACTGTCTATTAAATTTTCTATTAAAGTTATCGACGCAACTATGAAAATAATAGGCACCGCACGGAGAAAAATCGAGAGTGAATCTCACTAAAAACGCACGAAAAATTACCAACCTGCTGAGAAACGTGGGATAATTCCGCAAATCAGCAGGAACTATTCCAAAAAAAAAAATATGTACCGATCGTTTGGTAAAAATTTCTTGCCGTAAGGCTGTATTCGCATTCTTTCTTTACACTTTTCCTTAAATGCACGTATAAGCGTGCGTTAGCGTCGGTATGCGCGCCGAGGAATTCTATTTATAGTCGCCGAAAAGTGCGTTTGTTTCTTAGACAATATAATACATGGACTGCTGATCAAAGATGGCGGATTGGTCCCAAGATGACGGTGGAGAAACGCTATTATCTAGATAATCTAGATTATTTTTTCTAATGTTTTGAACGTTTTGACGTGTCTATTGGTGCCGATTCCGTGTATTTTGTTTAAAAAATTGTGAACGTTCTGTTAATGAAATGGAAAATGCGCCGAAGAAAAATTGTTTGATTTGTGGCATTGTAGAAAACCACGACGGAACAGTATCATGCCACAGGTAAATTGATAATAACCATAAATGGTTTGAAGAAAAAAATAATTTAAAGTTACTTTTTACAAAATCCTAGAGTAAGCATTTATATAATGATGTCTTTCACATTTTTTTTTTAATAATTAAAGAATTATCTATAGAGAAATAATAAGGAATTTTTTCGAATGCATATATGCGTCACGAACATCATAACAATTGATATTTTAATTTATAATTATGTATTATAATAACCTATTGATAGAATTATTTATGATCGATTTCAATTAATTATTTGAATTTTTTTAGCGTACATGTGCGCATCGTAAACATAATAATTTATCTTATAAATTCTTGTGAATAATATATTTGTTTTTAATAATAAAAGAATAGCATACTTATGAAAAATTATGGAAAATTTCCTTTGAAATCATAATATTTATATATAGTGAATTTTTCAAGGTTCCCAAAAGATGAAGAAAAATTGACACTATGGCTCGAGATTTTTGGAATAAGCCGAAATCAGATAGAATCCAGCATAGAAAGTCTCTGACTTTGCAGCAGACACTTCCAGCTGACTGATTTTTTTATATCATTTTTGGATATAAATGACTAGAAAAAATGTATAAATAAATATTGTTTAAAACCATAACGCCTTTTGTTACTTCATTATGAATTTTTAAAATAATCCACTTTTCTAAACAACAATTTATTTCATCGATATTCCATTCATGTAAAAAATATTTCCAAATAATTATTACTTGGAAAATTATGATTTACTGTTTTCAATAGGTGTTAATCATGAGGTTTACTTATCATGAGAGTTATAACTTGAGTTATTTTTATTCTATTTAATTACATTGTTGAAATGAGCCGTTTACATTTTTAAGTATGTATGATTAATATTTTAATATTATCAAAGATAACCTCATTTTAATCGAACTAATAATTTCTTTTTTTATTAAACTTTACATTTTTAACCTAGTAAAACAGTAATTAAATTAATAAGTATAATCATCGATCGAAAATTTATGAAAAAATTCAATATTTCATGTTTAAAAAAAAGGGACTAACAGTATAAACCTCCCTGTTCTTTGAACAGGGCGCTCTAGTCGTGACTACGGCACTGGTTAGCGTTACTCCACCGTCATCTTGGGACCATTATCTACCACCGAAATGAATAAGCATTAGCAGTCCATGTACTATATGCTCTAAGGTTTGTTTTCTTTGCTTCCCTACATAAACTTCCATTCAACTTCACCAGGTAACTGAATGAAATTTTTTCTTCGATCCGAATTATTGTGGAAATCCTTCAAATATGAATGAAAACCATACCCAAGAAAAATCATTGACGAACATGACTGAACATTGCCTATGAAGGATCAACACCGAAGTATCTCTTTTCATTCTAGCATCAATTTCTAGCATCAAAATTTCTACCATTTCTACGGAAATGAATGTTTATAAGAATAAAATTTTTTATTCCTACAAGATTTTAAAGGTTCTTAATCACTAAAAATTTGCATAATGCAGTTTCATTATTTAAAATACAAAACCACATCATTTAAAATCCTTCGAGGACGAAAAACTCTCCTTTTATTTTGGAGTAAAAAGTATTCAAAGAATCGGACGAATCAGGTTTCGAAGCATGTAATTTTTGCCGAACGTTTGGTAATTTTTATCACTCTGGCAGTTTATTTTACCGAGCGTTTATCATTCTGTTTCAAACATGGAATTAATCCCGCGTTTTCCAGCAGTTTGGTAATTTTTCGTGCGTTTTTGGTGAGATTTACTCTCAATTTTTCTCCGTGCGTCTATGAAAATTATAAACCTTCTATGAAGTCAAAGTGTCTATTTAATATAAAATAGACAATAAAATCATTTTACCTTAAAATGATTCTCATTGAAAATGTGTAATAAAAATTTTTTAAATTCAAGTGGATTTCGACTTAAAAAAATTTTTTAGATCATATTTTACCTAATCTATTATTAAAAATATATTAAAATGGATATTTTATTAAATTTTAAAGTATCCAATTATGTATTGTCTCAAAATAAAACAGTCATAATAAAAAATATTCAACTTAATATATCTACTATGAAAACAATAAATTAGATATAAATTTTTTTGAAATCCGTTTCACCTACGTGTCCATGAAATTTCAAACACGATTTTGAGAGAAAGTTTATAAAAAATGTTTGAAATTTCAATTTTTTTTGGACAGTGTATATTCCCTTAGCCCTCTTGCTTGAGATCATTGGATTCTAAAAAAAAACTGGAAGATCGTAGAAAATTTCATGAAAGCTGAAAAATACGGAAAATGGAACAAATGTCTGAATACATGAAACGTATGAGGATAAAATTATTACGATGAAGGAGAATAGAATTTTACAGAAATTTTTATTCTAGTGCATCTCGCCATAAAAATTTATGTAGGGAGCTATTGATATACCAGAAAAGCTCCCGAATTTTTGTATATATCCAACAATCAGTGAGACGTACTGGAGCCTTTTATATTCATAAATCTGGCTTGTTAACAGAGCGTTCGCCGACGGGTATATCAAATGTGTTTAGAATTTAATTCAATTGCTAAGAATAAGTCATTTACCTGCAAATTATTCTACGATAAACTAACTGCGTTTACTGATAATTGTGTATCATATTTTGATATGTTATAAAGGGTCTTGTAATTTCTTTGCTGAAATTCGACTACTAAAAATTATATGAATTACCAATGTAGTCCTGTTATTTAGTCTTGGCCTGTTGGACCTGTTTATTTGATTAATAAATAAATAAATAAATGTTTCTAAAGTATGAAAAATACTTCAATGACTGAAATTCTATGAGACACTAGAAATTTATAAAAAAAAACTATGTTCTAGATAATCTTTTAAAATATAATAAAATGGGTAAAACTTTAAAATTCGGTGGGTCGAATTTATAAAATTTACATATCAATCCATAAAGATGGGAGAAAGTCATTCGAAGTCTATTAGTATTTGAAACAACTGACAAATATTGAAGTTACTAGATTTCTTTGAAACATTAAAAACACACGGTAAAACTGTGTTCCCAAAAATCGTTCGAAATAAAAGAATCTGCAACACTTTGAAATTTCTAGAATCAAATTCTTTTAATATACATAGAAATCTATAAGAATATTCTTACGAAATTTGAATTCTATAAAAATTAAAAAAAACTGATAAAGTACTGAAGTAACTGGAATTCTTTGAAATATTAGCAATCCACGAACAAACTGTCTTCTGACATACGGTTCAAAACATTATCACTTATAAGAGTTTGAAATTGCTAGCTAAAATTCCTAAAATTGACATGGCACATCAAGAATATACAAGAAAATTATTCAAGTTGTACAGATATTAAAAAAATTCCAAAAATACTAAAGGAACTAGAATTCTTTGAAGTATTAGAAATTTACGAAATAATTGTGTTCCGTAAAATCGTTTTAAGTATAAGAATTTTAAAAATCTTGAAATTCGAATCATCAAGTTATTAAAGTTACATTGAAATCCATGAAAAAATTATAAAATCATTCAAGTTTATTAAAAATCCAAAAAATATAAACAATACTGAATTTACTAGAACTCGATAAACATAAGCAATTAACGAATATACTATGCACTAAAAATTATTCAAAATACAAGAATCTATATAAGTTTGGAATTTAAAGCATGAAATTCTTCGAATTTTTGCAAAGCGATCCATTGAAATGTAATAAAATCTTCGGATTGTATGGAGAGTTCAAAATTTTTAAAATACTGAACTAACTAGAATTCTTCGGAGCATTAGCAATCTTCGAAAAGTCTGTGTTCTAAAAAATCTTTTGGAATACGCCAATCTATACTTTCAAAATTAAGGATATCAAATTCTCTACATTTACATATCAAACAATAGAAATATAACGTTATCATACAAATTTGACAAGTAGCCAATAAATAGAAAAATACTGAAGTAACTTCCTTTGAAAAATTAAAAATCTGCCTAGAAACTAAGTTTTGGAAAATCGTTTAGAATACAAGATCCTCTAAATTTTCAGATGAAGAGCATGAATTTCTTCAAATTTTCACAACTATTTATTATAATACTAGAAAATCTGGCGAATTTTTATAAATGTTGAAAAAGCAATGAATAATACTGACATAACTAGAATTCTTTGAAACATTAGTAATTCATGAAAAAACTGCGTTCTAAAAAATCGTTGCAAATATAAGAATCTGTAAAACTTACGAATTCAAAGTATCAAATTCTAAAAATTGACACAGTAAATTTATAAAAATATTAAAAAATGGTATAATTTTTCAAAAAACTATTAAGTTTCACGAATGCTAAAAAATGTAAAAAAGACTTATGATAATAGGAATCTCTGGAACACTAAAATTCTATATAGATATAATTTTCCTGAAAATGATTCAAAGTAATAAAAACCCTTAAAACTGTCGATCATAGAGCATATATATTTCTAAAAATCTGTACAGGAAAGAAAACAATTATAATACTATAAAATAAAATAAAATTCATATAGATAAAAAAATGTATAATATGTGCTAAAAGTGTTTTAAATCTGTGAAATAAATTCCTGAAATCTATAATACCGCTGTCTGGAAAATGTATTTAAATACTTATAATCTCTAAAATTTTTGATAGAGCAAAAAAGTCTAAGAATCTACATTGAAATTCCTACAGATACAGAATAATCCTTTAAATGGTAGGGTACATACTTAAAAAAAAATGTCTTAGCGACATGAGAAATGAGATACTGTGATTTTATGTAGAAAGTGATATATTTTAAAAAGTTCGCTTTGAGCTTGCAAATCGATTTCTAAGGTAATATGATAATAGAAGAAATATTTATTTTTCCTCAGCCTTCATTTAAGTTTGTCCCTCATAAAATTTCGTTACAACGCCACTGATTAGATCACTATGCCAATGATTTTTCTTTCTTGATCATAAAGTTCGCACTTTATGGTCAATTCTCAGACTTTTCATACCATGTGCTACCTATACACAGTACATATGTCGAGAGAAGGAATGTAACACGTGTATCCTTTACTCCCCATTTATAAATGAAAACTCAACTAATTACAAAGTCACCGTAGTAACAATCATTTGTTTCGACAATGAACGTCTTCGCTACTATTAAGTGTAGCAGTAAAACCGTAACAGCCTCAAGCCAACTGAGATGAGAATGCCGGGAAAATGTCAATCACTCGTATGTTATTGTTGTTACGAGCACCGGAAAAAATAACGGCGCCGCAATGGCAGTAACTCGCTATTCGCGTGCGAGCAGCTGTTGTTGGCATCGCAAGTAATGATTTATTATGTGTACATTCAAGGTCAAATTCAGCATCTGCTTATTTATATACCGAATCAATGATACATTTACAACGGACTAAATTAAGTTTAGTCGCGTTTTACCTATTCTCGTAAGGCCCAATCGGCCTATAGTTGGGCCTATTTCCTTTAATATTGTGGTATTGTCATCATCAATGTCATATCAAGTCAAAATTTCATTCGTTTCTCTATCATTTGAATCGAAGTTTATTAAAAAAGCTCAATTTTCACTGTGGAATCAGAGAGATTATCCAATGTTGAAAAACGAATTTAAATACAGTCAAACGTTCAAACTATTATTTAAATTTATTTCAAATGAATGTGCACGAAAAATTAGAAAACATGCAACCCTACAACTGAAAAAAATGTGATTATATTAAAGACAAAAAATTGGAAATTCGTGATAAATAAAATAACAGTTTAGTGATTCAAGTATTCAACATATTTAAGAAAAAAATACATGTTTTTTTGCACAGATTAGCGGAAATTCGAGAGCAGAAGGAGCCACGACCGATTTGCACGCTTTTTCGGCAATCGGCGATTCGCCGCGCTTCTGCGATTCTCCTTGCGTCGGCGAGAAAAAAAGCTCGCGCGGCTTGACTTGGCACGAGCTGCGTTTTTCGCCGTTGCATCCATTGTGGTCGGGATTTTATCGATCGATCGGTCTCGGCTTTTTTCGACCAACGCGGAAGGAAAAAGGCAGAAGCTCCGGGGGTAAAAATGCGAAATTTTAATCGGCAAATTCATCTGGTATCGCGCGGCGAATCGTCGGGTCGGAATGAAATCGTGTGCTTTCCGCGGCGGTAATGTATACGCGCTGCCGCTTCAGGTCAAATACCAAATACGCTCGATAATCGAGGTCAAAAAGTATCGAGTGACTCGCGGGCTGTAGTAATTGATTGCCGCGAGAGACCCTTCTTCTCCTTATTTCTCTTTGCGAAACCGGCTAAACAAAGGGGCCCGATCGAATGCCGTTTTCAATCCATCGATCGATCGATCGCTTCTGCCACAACGACCTCGACTTCAACGCTGTCCTACAGTCTTATCACTGCAGTTTATTACACTGTGCGACAAAATTAAGACTTTTTTTTTTTGACATGGAATTTTGACGCTTGATTATTAAAATATAGACCCTCCTGAATAAAGGGTGCAAAGTGATTTTTTTTCTTGAGTCACGTTTTTGAGTAATTAATTATTTTAATAATTTCATGGAATTTCCGTGCTTGTCAACCGATTGGTTTGATTTAAGGACCTTTTTATACACGGAGAAAAAAAATATGAGAAATTTTAGTATACCTTCTCGGACCCGAATCATACCTCAGGTCCATATCTAAAAATTGGTAGACCAGTATACTAAAATATACAATACGTCTTATGAAATTTTTTATACGGTTTAATAATTTTTGGTAGATGTCCGAACAAAAAGTATTCTATCCTATACTAAATTTCAGTATACCAATAAACTGATTTTTAGGTATAGGTCTGAGGTATGATTGGAGTCCGAGAAGGTATACTAAAATTTCCTTTGACTTTTTTCTCCGTGTAGGTTTTCCATGCTACTGAATACATTTTTTCAATAATATTTACAAAATTTTCGCATTGATTTTCTAGAAAATAAATCAGCAACGATGCTCAAAAAGTGTTTTATTGCCGTCTTCATGGGGAACTTATTGTGCGGGAGAAGTCGTCTCCAGCTTTGCTGTTTCGAGTCAGAATTCAGAATGTCGACTTGAAAGGAACGCTCAAGATGATTTCTACCGCACAATAGGTTCCTCATGGTGACGGTCATTAAAGACTTTTTGAGCATCATTAGTGGTTTATTTTCTACAAAATCAGTGTGAAAATTTTGTAAATATTATTGCAAAAATGTATTCAGTAGCATGGAAAACCTACAAAAAGGACCTTAAATCAAACCAATCGGTTGAAAAACACGGAAATTTCATAAAATTATTTAAAAAATTATTCACTCAAAAACGTGACTCAAGAAAAAAAAATCACTTTGCAACCTTGTTTAGAAGGGTCTATATTTTCATAATCAAGCGTCAAAATTTTATATCAAATTTGGTGTCGCACAGTGTTATCATTATCAGAGCTAACACAGTTATGTTTTTATAACTGTAAAAATGTGTATATATAGTTATTGAAAACCAATAACACGTTAAAGTAAAAAAAAATTATCACATGGTTGTTTTAAATTGATGATATACTTAAAAATAATGCTTTTGTTATGAGTTCGACATATATGTTTATTTTTTTTTTTTAGATTTAAAAGTTGTTTATTCTTGTATAAATTACATAATCAGTCGTAGTTAGCTAAACAAACAAAGCTTTTTAAACAAAGCTTTATAAACAAAGCAATTTCAAGATTTTATAAATTTTCAAGAAAACAGTATCTACATAGATTTCACATGTTTTACAGACTTCTAGAATTTCCGTTTTGTACGTTATATTTTTATAGATTTCTAGTGTTTCCATAGATCACTATAAGTTTCTATAATTGGTTGCAATAGTATTAGCAGATATTCTAGCGATTTGGATACTTTAATTTATTTTTCGAAAAACAATATCTTTTATATCGACATTTGCAGCCATTTTTCTTATTTCATCAGTATTCAAACAATTCAGAGAACTTTCTGTGATTTTAATGGTTTCATACATACATATTTTTAGAATGAGATGCTCTAGAACTCAAAGTATTATACATTTTTGACAAAATTTAAATTTCACCTAAAAAGGTATTTACTTATGAAAAGCTTTCTAGTATTTCTCGCTTTTTTTTAGTATTTATAAATCAATGAAGGACTTTTTATGATTTTCATAGGTTTTCAGTATTTTTGTAGTTTGCTACAGATATTTATAGAAGTTTTTTCTTAAAAATTCAAATTCTGATCGAATTTGAGTAATTTTACAAATTTCTGGAAATTTTACGTATTACACTGTTTTTGATTTGAACAAAATATCTGTTTTTTCTTTTTTTTTTTTTGAATTAATGAATCTTTGAAGGAGTTTAAAGTATTTTTATAGATTTCTGTTTTTTTTTTTTAGTTTTATACATAGGTTTTTAGAATTCGATTATCCTAATTTCGAATTTCGATCCATTTTTAGTAATTTGATTGATTTTTGATAAGAACATCACATCTACATATTATTGACTTTTGAATGATTTTTAGTATTTTTTTAGATTGCTACATAGATTTCGAGGATTCGATTCTCTAGAATTATAATTTTGATTGATTTTAAATTATTATTTTGATTTCTAGGACGATTGTGTTTATGTAGTTCTTGACTTTGCCAAATATTTCTTGTTTTTTCGTGTTTCAAGGATCCCTGAAACTTTTGAGAAAATTTTTAGTATTTTTATAGATTTCTAGTATTTTTGTCTATAGCTGTATAGATTTTGATCCTTCGAAATTCAAATTTTGATCGATTTTGAGTAACTTCGTAGATTTCTGGGAAAATGGCGTCTATGTATATAGTTTGAAACTTTGAATAAAATTTCTACTATGTATCGCAGTTTTCTAGTATTCATACAACTTTAAAGTTTTTTTCAGTTTTTTTTTTTATATGTTTGATATTTCAATAAATTGCTGTATAGATTCATTGAACTCAATGCTCTGAAATTCAAATTTCGATCGGTTTTTAGTTATTCTATAGATTTCTGAGAAAATTGCATCTACATTGTAAATTTTAAGTATGAAATAGTAATTGTGTGTTTCCGTATTTTTTCAAAATTGCTAAAATTTTCTATCGTTTTTAGTATTTTGACCGATTTCTAGTATTTTAATACATACGTTTTTCATTTCAAAACTCTAGAATTGATAGTTTTATAGATCGTAGGTATTTTCCCACATTTTTAAAAAAACACTTCTTTCATAGAAATATATGAATTTAAGTATGTCTCTAGAATTAGTAAGATTCAAAATATTTTTCAATATTTTTACCATTCGCTATCTATATTTATGGAATTGGATGCTCCAAGGTTCAATGTTGTTGAGATTTTTAACATGTACGTAAAGTCGGATCTTTGTTTGCAATTTTTTGTTTTGAAACATTTTTCAAAAATTTAATCCTTACATCATTTAAGCCAAATGTTTAATCATAAAATTTCGTTCTAAAAAATTTATACATATCTGTATCTAGGATTACTGTTATTTTTCAGTTAGCGAAATAGAAAATGCTGAATATTGTTTAACTTAGCGAAGTTATGCAGAATCGTTTATACTCTCTAATATTTAGTGAGTATATTTTTGTTATTGTTCCTTATTTTTCAATAATTTTTTCCTTTCATGTATTACTTTCGAACATTTGCATTTTCATTATTTTCTATTTTAACTGTTATCTTCTTCAGATGAATGATTTATTAATTCGATTCGAATTTCAGTAAGGATGAAAACCCAAAAATTCTCCTCTGCCTGAATCTCTGAACTCACTCTGCTGAATTCAATAAACTAATAGTGACCTATTCCATAAACCAAGTCATTCAGTCACTCAGAAAAAAAACTCGTTGAAATAAACCACCATAGACCAAAAAATACTAGCAAAAAGTAAAAAACGGATATTTCATCTCAAACATTTGCAGAATAGTGTAGGTCAAAGGGGCTGTGCTGGTTTCCATACGAAATCCCGCGTGATGAGACCATAAAGTTGAGTGAAATTCGTAGACGCGGCGCGCCTCTCGAAGGCTCTTTGGAATTCGGAATCTAGAAGCAGTTTCGCGGAACGATTGTTGCACGCTATTCCCTGATGCAACATCGTCAAGTGCAATTTACATTCACGACCACGAGCATGCTTTTATTATACACGATTCAAATTTCAAATGGCTCGTCATGAATGGCTAAGCGCCGTAAAATTCTCGGTATTCCGTTGAAATTTCTCGAAACTTTTATGGGGAAAACGTTTTGCCGTGATTTGCCATCGACCGAGGGAAAAATATACGACAATATACAATATGCATCCGCGCAGCGCTATATCGGGCGATATGCATTCGTGCGCGACCCGCTCCAGCGGCCAATTACGCGCCCATTACGTACCCCAGGCATGATAAAGTTGCCGATTTTTGTACCTCAAGATGATTCCGATATCGGCCATGTATCGATGATTCCATCTGCCGCTGATAATCATCGTTGACATTTTGGAACTGCTTCGCGAAAGTCTCAATTTTTGTGTATCATAGGAACACAACTGTTGAAATTTTGGAGATGTTGAAGGAAGGACGTGATAACTGGAGTGGATTAGAAAAGGTTCGAGCTGCTTAAAAAAGCTCCAAAATAGACAAAGTAGGTTTTAAATTAGGTTCGAATAAAAAATGACAAAACATGCAGAATTTCGCTTAATAAACTTATTTTACTACAAAATAAGTTCAAATTTAGAATTTTTAAGAATCATTTCCACGTCGTCGCATATTTATTTGCATTGAAAATAGATGAATATGTTTCACATCAAAAAATACTTTGTGTCAAGTCTGACGACTGCAATATATAATCATATAATGTTTAAGATTTCCTTTCTCGAAATGTTCCTTTCGACATATTTTACCTAATCTTAGTGTTTGATTGATTGGCAGAGCAGTACTAAATAACACAGCAAGTGCCACCAGAATGAAAATTGCTTCAAAATCTAACACAACCCACCCAGTGAAGAAAAAATTGGGTCCTTCATTCACCTAATTTCGTGGGGTCCATGAAATTGGCCAAACTGCAGGTTATTATTAGTCACACATATTGTCATCCGCGCGCACAGTCCCATGTTTGCCCACTGTTTCTCCCTAGCGGTGGTTAATTTTTATTGCCAAATATGGGGTCCTGTTGGGGCCGCAGAATTATTCAATGTTGGGGCAAATTATTTGGGCAATACAATTGCTAACCTATGGGGCTTATATTGACAGTATGTATAATATAAACATAAATGAACGCATCTGTCGCGCCATGGCAATAGTTCACGCCTTTTTCGGTGCAAACAACAGTGCGAAATCGGGTTTTTTTTTGTACTGATTTTCACACCCCGGATATTTATCGAAAGGAAGTAAAAAATCCGTGATTCTGTGCAAAAACATGTATTCGATTAATTACAAAAACCGTGAGTGTCGTATTCTGCCTGATTTTTGGTTATGTCTGCATGTTTCAGAAGGTGACAAGGTCGATAAATAAATCGTCGTTTACCTCAATATTTACGTGGTACAGGGTCTGGAAGTGAGTTTTTCAATCAATAATTGTGTAAGGAATAATGTAGGTGTAAGCCTGGAATTTTAACAATAATTCTACTCTCTCGACAAGTTGGAGTTGAATTCACAAACCAAACTCTACTCGAAATTTCCTTCTTATTTTTCTGAGTCAAAAAGTCCTTTTCCATTTTTCACAAAACTCAAAATCAAAAAAGATATTCGAGTGACAAGTTTTTACCGATCAGATTTCTTAGATTTTAGACTACAATATCTTTTTTGATTTCGAGTTTTGTTAAAAATGAAAAAGGACTTTTCGACTGAGAAAAATAAGAAGGAAATTTTGAGTAGAGTTTGGTTTGTGAATTCAACTCCCACTTGTCGAGAGAGTGCAATTATTGTTAAATTTTTTGGCTTAAGTAACTTTTTAAATTTTGAGTTTTATAAAAGTAGTAAAGGATTTTCCGACTTGAAATTGAATAAGGAACCCGAAGTGTTTTTTTTTCTATATGTGACTCTGGGACACCCTGTATAGTACTTAAAATGTATTGAAAAAATATATAATTATTAAAATTTTGCAGTTACAAACCATTCTATTGATGCATTTAATAATTGTTTGAATTTTTATCGATCTCGGGAAGTATACGATAAAAAAAACTATAAATTTCTCAACACGTGCGAGCTTTATGTAAATTTATATTGCCCTATGTGACCGAAGAATGGCAAGAAAATTCTTAAATCAAATATGATAGCTGCTTTTATTTTTTTAAAAGTTTTCGGTAATATGCATGTCCACCTGAAATATAATAAACTCAGATAATTCTGATTGAATTTTTCACAAGAATATCATTCCCATTATCTTAGGCTAAGAAATGACTAAAAAGAGCCAAAATATGAAATTTCATATCTTTGTTCATTTGAAAACGTGGACTCACGAAATTCGCAGCATTTTCCATAATCTACAAAATTTGACAACGTTTTTTGAAATTCTGCAAAATTTTCGATTTCTTGAGAATTATAAATAACGTTTATACTCTCAATGCATTTAATATTTTTTTTAATTAAAAAGTTTTTTAATAATGTTTCAAAATCATCGACGATCTAGGCATGGGAAAAATATATATATTTTTAATTTAGTTACATTATACAGGATGTGTAATTTCTGGTACATAACCTCTAAAATTTTTCGTAATCGACCAAGTTGCAATAAAATTTCTGTTCATAACATTTTTGAAATCGAAAAAGTTGTATCTTATACAGATTGTCCAGATTTAAAATATTTCAAGAAAAATGTATAATTATCGTTAATTGTTTTGGTCACTAGATAAAAAATATTGCTAATTCATGTTTATTGATTCCCAGTCAGTTTATTGATAAGACCAAACGTTTCAACCTTCAGTGTGGAGTTTTATCAATAAAGTGACTGGGAATCGATAAAATGAATTTATCGATAAAACGAATTATCAAAACCGTACCATACAATTTCAAAAAATTTTGATAGAAATCATAAGTAAGTAGTTAAATGTCTTGATGATTTCATGACATTGAAATTTGTAAGTGAAGTTTTGAAAAATTTGAAGAATCCCGGAGGATTACTATAAATTTTGTAAATTGTGTTTATCAACATATTTTTTCAAAACATGCATAATATTGTTTCTTCATTACTAAATAAAATTCTCGAGAACTAGAAAATCTTTGGAAATATTGGAAAATCTTAACAAGTTGAACATATTTCAGAAATGCAGGGGGTTTCGAATAGTTTGTGTTTGGTCAAAAATTGTAAAATTGTGGAAAATTAAAAGATTGAAAGTAATGATGCTGAACAATTCTATGAAATTCGAAAAATTCGTTGAATTAAGAAAAAGATCATGAATATGGTAAATCGCGTTTATTATCATTTTTTTTTTATAAGTACATAGTAACGTTAATTCATCTCTTAATGACAATCTCAAAAACTTCGAAATACTTCAAAACTGTAAAAATACTTAGGAATTCAAAATTTTTTGATAAAATTTTGGCAATTCAAAATAGTTCGTATAATGCTAAGAATTTTGAAGATAATGAGTTTAAAATTGATGACCTAAATGAAAATAATGAGGACTTCGTAGATTTCGTTTATTATAATATATTCCTTTGAAACATTCATGATCAGGTTTTTCATTTGTTAATGAAAGTTCAAGAAAAATCCTATTAGGTTAAACAGATTTCGATCAAATTTGGAAACTTAAAAAGGTTTTTTAATGTTCAATATTTTGGAAATTTGTATGAAAAAACATTCAAAACCTGATTCACCAAAATTCAATACTCCGAAATCAACAGTTACTTACACTACTCAATGGAATCTTTTAACCGGGTCGCATTTCGACAGATCACGAAGTGGCATCGACCTCGTGGAACCACGAAACTAGAAGACAAAACAGTTAGTACGGTTTTTTTTTCAAAGAAATTTAGCCGTACTAAGAGAAAAGTTACACGAAATGGGTAGAAAATGGGCAAACAATATTTTTTAACCTTAACAGGCGCACTTCCGACAAATCGCATAAAACTCAGACTGGGTGAAATTTACCCAAGCTCCAATAAAGTGATGTTTGTCTGGTAAAGAAAATATCCTACTATTTTCAAAAGGTCTAAAAAAAGGTAATTATGTTTCAATAGGGAAAATCAATTGTTTAAATATTGTAAAATGCTGGCGAAGAGATGTGAATGAGAAAAATTGGTCTTTGAAAAAAAAGTTTTTTTCTATCAAGTAGAAAATAAAAATGTTGATAGGGGTAAGTATGTAGAGTCAAAAAGTTAACATATAAAAGCATAAAATAATGTAAAGACGCTAATCACAAAAAAGAGCCTCCTGGCTTATATTTCTATGATTCACAATCTGATCAAAATTTTTATGGTGGGTTGAAAAAGGAAGCCTAAAAATAGTATGTTTTAAAAAGTACAACGTTCAACTTCTTAAAAATTGTAAACAGTACATTCAAAAGACCATCATGAATCTTAGATGGATATTGCAAAAAATCACATGTAATTTTCGTTCAATTATTGTAGAGTTAACACACTTCACGATGTATCGTACTGCACCTAACAAAACTGAATTTCTCCCCAGGATACGAGAGACACAAAAAAGTTTCTATTTCATTCTAGCCCACTGAAACCCCCATTTCATGGGGCAAATATGGACTGGAGGTCTGGTTCCATGGGACGAGTCTTGGAGGGCGAGAAAAAGCGCAAAGTAAAGCAAACCGCAAAGCGAGTCAAGTAAGCGAGGTACAAGTGCAGCAGGAGCAATGAGGGCAAGTGAAGGAAAGAGGGAAGGGGGAGGATGACTAGTCCTTGACCGACCCTGAACCCTTCAACAGAGCAGCAGCGATTGGCTGATGCACGCGAGCAAAGAGAGAAACTACTCGCGAGTAGTCGATCGTTGCCGCACTTGGAGGCATAGACCTAAAATATAGTGATTATATGCACGTGGAAAGAGAGGAACGGCCGAAGACGAAGACGTCTTCTATCTCGGATTTTCCATCCTTCGCGCGGAGGAGTCAAGTGGAGCGAAGGAACGAGGCAGGAAAGGCTTGCATACGAGTCGCGGATGAGCTATGTGGGAGGACTGAACTGATCCAATGTTGATGCATGGGAAAGGGAGAACGCGCGTTTCGCTTGACTCGATAATGAGCGAAACGTGAATGCACAAATTTCGAGATCGCATGCCAAAAGTTCCCCAGTAACTCTGTTTCTTGGGAAAATCATTCATTCGTTCCATCAACCAACAGGCAGATAAGCCCAATTACAATTATAAATCCGAGTATACAATATACGGCCATCTTCACGTAATATGCGAAGTTCAAAAGTCCCTAGAAAATGGAACCATTAAAGTCGGCGATATAAGCAACCCACCGTAATGAGAAAAACTGACATAGATGATCAACCGTATTCGAGAACCGATTCCCGCATCCTCCTATCAAAACGTACGATATTGAGAGATAAAACCCCGTCAGATGTAAACCTGTTGCTCAATCTCAATAACATGGGCACTACAGAATTATATGTATATGCATTCTTCAAAGCAAATTCAACGAATCTAGATGATGACCTCGTATCATATATCATATCGTTAGAAACGAAACAGCCACGCAAATCTTTACAATCAATCAAACCTACAAGAATCTTGTATACAACCCTGATGTCCCTCAATTCCCTAAATCATCGCAATGAGTATAATCCAGTCAATCTCGAGATGTCGGTATAATCATGTGTAAAAGATGGACTAGCGACTCGTGCCCTAAAGGCAGCGTATGACAGACACCTATGCTGGACTCTCTCAATTTTCTTAATCCAAAATTCCGATGAAAGTGGCCAAATTGACGAGCAATACATCGATTTCGACAAAATCAGCGACTTGAAAAGTAACGCAATTGTTCGCAAAGATCTAAATTCGTCAGATTGCCTTCTCAAAAAACCAAGCAGTTTCAGAGATTCATTGATAAGATACTCCATATGCGTAGCAAAACTTAATTCATCATCTATGATCACTCCTAAATCCTTAATCTATGGAACCCTCTTAAATTTAGTCCTCTTCAAATGGCAATCATTCACAAATTTCCTTTTCCTCCTTGTAACATACAAAAATTTACATTTTTCTGCACTCACTGGAAGCCGATTAATAAACTGCCAGGGAATTTATATCACTCTGTAGACTTTGTGCGTTGAATTCATTCCTTGCAACGCGCCAAAATTTACAATCATTAGCAAACAAATGAAAAGACGAATTCATAAAAACTGAAGATATGTCATTAATATATATCAGAAAAAATAGTGGACCAAGATGTGAGCCCTGAGGTACTCCAGATGTAGCTGAAATTTCAAGGCTGACAAAGGGGAAACCAGCCCTATGCAACTGGCTATCTTAACTGTAGAAACGATTATTCACGCTAAATCCGGGGCACCCCGGAGGCGCCACTTATGCAAGGCGCACACGCACGTACTCATACAGGTCAACCGGTCGATGTGTAAGTCGCCGAAACAAAGCAGTTGTATGTGTGTTAGTTAGGCACATGTGGTAACACTGTGAACGTTGGAACTACGGGAGATGCATAGGGCTGGGGGAAACTACTGTGTTTATGTATAGATTTAAAAATAAGACAGTTGTTAGGCGATGAAAACACTTACAGAGTTGTTAAAAAGAACCCATTTGTTAGAATAAGAAATAGAATAAATGAGATCTTGAAGATGTGGTTAAAGAATGAATATTTTACTTATGAATCATATCGTTCATTGATGGAGAGTGGAGGTTGCCTCCCTAGAGCCTATGGGTTGCCTAAAATTCATAAGGAAGGTAATTCTTTGAGAGTTATTACCTCCTCTATTGATAGTCCGACTTATAAAATTAGTAAATATGTACAAGATTTTTTGAACAGATATCTAGAGAAACCATAGACTTTTATAAAGGATAGTGTGCAAATAAAGAATATGTTGAAAGATTTAGTAATTCCTGAGGATTATGTGTTTATTTTTCATGATGATTCCAGTTTATTTACGAATATTTCAAAACATTGATTATTAAAGGCTTTAAAATCAAGATTAAGGAAATTTTGAAATGTTGGAAATTTTTGTCTTAAAGTTAATATAACGCGTTTGACGAAAATTTCGCATAACCTATATTAATAATTCATTAAAAATATACAAAGTATATACACGCTTACATTACTTTAATATACGGGTATCTTAAATTTTATACATGTACATGACATTAATGTATACTTCTATTATATTCTAGATGAATTTAAGTCAGATTTTTATTAATTCACTGATGTATTAAAATCATACGAAAATGTTTAAATTAAATTTAAAACAAGTAATGTGTAATTTGCGTTACATCCCAACAAACCATGTCGAAGACAAATTTTTTTCTGTTAAAATTCTAATACAAAAAATGTTGGTATTGAGAAAAGATTTACAGAAAATATTCTCATATTGAATTTCCTTTTTATTTATTTCAGTTATTAGTATTTCCAAATTTGAGTTAAATAAAACACTTTCAAAGATAAGTTATTTCTTCGCATTGTTTGCATGTAATATTCCATCTATCAGGCCCTTCACCCACCTTCACCTTAATATTAATATGATTTCCACTCATATTTGAAGGCTTTCCACGATAATTCGCATGTGAGAAAAAAATTTATTGTAGCCACCTAGCGAGCATGAGCGTAGTAACCAATTTGTATGGAAAATGTATCTTACTCAAGTAAGGGTCTCGAATTTATACACATTTAAAGTATGTGTATCTTACTTATGTTTCAAATATCAAGTTTGTGAAATTTCAAGTACATTTTAATACAGAATCGATGGAAAGTGTATTAAACTCAAGTAGGTCTCCCTACATCATACACTTTTAAAACATGTGTATCTAATACACATTTTATACAGCTGGCTTACGAAATTTAAAGTACATTTTAATACATTTTGAATAAAAAGTGAATAAAATTTAAGAAAATTTTTAACAGTGTATTTAAGTAATAACACGAAGATTCCAGAAGATGAATTTGTTAATTGCATACTGACTTTGATGAAATCTACATTTTTTACTTTTGATGGTAACGTGTACGAGCAAACCTTTGGTACACCTATGGGTTCGCCTGTTTCTCCGATTTTGGCGGACCTGGTTATGCAAGATTTGGAGGATTCTTGTCTCAAGTTGTTAAGTTTCATCCCTCTTGTTTTTGTCAGATACGTAGCTGATATTTTGACTCTGATACCTAAAAATAAAATTTCTGAAATCCTTAATGTTTTTAATTCATATGATTCAAGATTGACATTTACTGTAGAGTTAGAAAAAAAAAATAGCAATAATTTTTTGGGGTTAAAAATTATTAGAGAAAATTCTAAGATGAAATTTGATTGGTATATTAAACCTACTTCATCTATGCGATTGATTAATTATTTTTCAAGACATCCATTTCAACAAAAGATTGGTATGATATTTATTTTAGTTGATAAATATAAGAATTTAGCTCATAAAAAATTTCATAGTAAAAACTTTGATATGATCAGATCAATATTGTATAAAAATAACTATCCGGAAAGTTTTATTGGAAAACATATTACTAAGAGGATTCAATGCTTACTGAATAAGAAAGATAAAGAAATTGCCGGTTTCATTTCAGAGGAACATAGTATGTTTTCTATATGTAGAGAATCTGAATTTTAAAATGAAAAGAGTTCTTAATAAATATGATGTTAAAGTGGTCAATAAAGTAGATTGTAAATTAAATAATGAAATTATTATTTTAATCTAAAAAAAAAGAGGAATTTACGAACAAGAATAAAGAAACATAATTATAATATTAAGAAGATGACAGATAAACGTACAGTTGTAACACACCACAGAATTGATACTGGCCATGAGTTAGATTGGGAAAAAGTTGAAATTTTGGACAAAGAAAGAAATTTTTTAAAGTGATCTATTTCAGAGATGCTATACATTAAAAAGACGAAGAATACCTTAAATAAGAAAGAGGACACAAGAGATTTTAATAATATTTATGATGGATTTTCGAGTATGATTTAATGATAAGAGATTGAAAACTTTCAGTGTGGTTTGGGAGATAAGACGTTTAGTGTTCGATTTGATCAGGGAACTTAGTAGTGCGCGTTCGTTTGTTTGACTATGTCACAGTTTTCATAATTATTCAGCTGCGAAAATTGATTAATGATTCAATTCATTCGTTTATTGTATTGGTTTTATAAAAAAATGACAACCCAATTGTGGTACAATTATGTTTCGTCAGCGAAGAGAGAATCTGTTAAGATACGAGTGAGTTTGAAAAATTCCAGAAGTATTTACTTATTATGTTGTTTTATTGAATTGTGAATTTATATGTTTAGGTCTAGATTTGTTAAAAAAATGATGAAAAGTAAGCGCACTATGACTAATTGACTGAGATAGAGATTTTGTTATTTAATGTGAGTTGTTTTTGTGATAAATTTTATTGTTTTTATCATTTTTTAACGAGATAAAGAGGAATTTATAAATAATTAATAGATCTCTTGAAGAGGGCTAGAATGTGGCAGAAATATATTGAGAGTATTGAGAGGATTGTGAAGGCTTAATTATTCATTTACCTCATTGGCTCCAAGTGATGAAACGCTATGGATTTTAAAATTATTTCGTGTCTGTAGAAAATTTCTTCATTGATTTCTAGAAGTCCATACTCCAAAATTCAAGGTTTCACAGATTTTTAAGACAATTTTTTCTGCGCATGTATATTTAGGGTATTTCATACTCTGAGGGTTTTTTCATGGAGTGCTTGTATTTTTTGGATTTCTCGTATTTAATAGTATTCAGAATTTTCCAGTTCATTCTCGTTTTTTGTGCTTATTTCCAGCATTTTTGTAGATTCTCATACTATTAGCTTGGAAAAATTGGTACCTGGAATTCGAAGTTTATGAAAATATCAATATTTTAATAAGTTTTTCAGGAAACAGAACCTATATATTTAAAAAAAAAAAATTGTATTCCATTCATTCCGAGTTATTTCAGAATTATTCGTATTTTTACAGCTTGGACTATTTTCTGGCATTTAAATAGAATTTTAAATATATAGATATCTAGAATTCGATGCTCTAGGATTTAAAGTTCTTAGATCTTTAGTCATTTGAGACATTTACAGATATGATATCTACATGAACTTGTAGAATTTTATAAATTTCTGATATTTTTCATTTTTCTGACATTATTAAAATTAATTACTATTTTCTAGGGTCTTAATAGACACATTGTATATTTGAAAATTTCTATATAGATTTCTATAATCTTTTGCTCTAGAATCCTGAATTATAAGATTTTCAGTATTTTAATAAATTTTTCAGAGTACAGTATTTTCCGAAATTTCTCATTTTTATTTCACAGGCATAAAACACTTTTAGTGCACATATTAAATTTTTTGAATATTTATAAATTTTATTGAATTTTCTAGTATTACAATATATTCCTACATTAGTTTCCAGGATGAGATGCTAAACGATTTTAAGTTTTTGTTATTTTCATTGTTCCCAATAATTTCTAAAAATAACATGTATATAAAATTTTGCTGATTGAGAGACGCCTATTATTTCTAGTCTTTTCCATATTTTCCATCATTTATGAAATTTCGTAATTTTTTCTACTATTCTTCTTAATTTTTATATTTCTACCAACCGCTATGTAAATGTTGAAAATTTTATTCTCCGAACTTCAAAGTTTTATAGATTCTCACATATATTTGAAAAGATTTTTCAGAACAGAGTTTTCATAAATCTATAGTTTTTCAAAAAATTTAGTCATTTTCGCTGTTTTCATATTTTTTCAATATTTACAAACTTCAGAATATTTGTGATATGATATAGATTTCTACATAAATTTTTAGAACGAGATTCTCTATGGAGTTGAAATTTCTATAAATTTCAGGTTAATTATTGGACTAACGAGATGATATATTCCTAATAACTCTTCATCAGAGTCAAAAGCTCTGAAAGAAAAAATTTAGAAATATTAGAGAAAACAGTGTTTAATTTATTAAGCTTGATCACATTCTTGAATATGTTGGCTCCAAATGATCGATAAAATCAAAGTATTCGCACGAAAAAAGGAGCTTATGAATATCAATTAACATTTCAGAATGTTCGTATTTCCTTAAAATTTCCAGCCAAAGTTATACTTCAATTTATATACATTTCTGTACAATAATTTTGTGATAAGAATTTTTCGAAATCCTTTTCCTACTGTTTTCCAGATTAAATATGGTGTTGCAGCAATAAATTAGTAAGAATTCAAAAATGATATCTAATAATAAAAGATGATAAAAACTGGCTCTGGAAAAAGTGTTTATGGCTTCTAAAAAAGTTTGAAAAATATATAAATTAGGCTTTAAATTAGATTCTATAAAAAAATGACAAATAATGCAATATATCGCACGAGTAAGCTCATTTTACTAAGAACAATAAGTTCAATCAAGCTTTGAATTTTGGTCATCATTCTACGTCCTTACATATTTGTTTGCATTAATAATAGACATATATATTCTACATCGAAAAATACATTGTGTCAAATATGAGGATTGCAGTATATAAATCATATAGTATAATGCTCGAGACTTTCTTTTTCAAAATGTTTATTTTGACATATTTTACTTAAACTTGATGTTTGGCATACAGAGCAATACTTAAAAATGAAAAAAGAGTCACTGGAATGAAAATCAATTCAAAATATAATGCAATAGATCATTTTGTGATTTTCTTCGGGATCTACTATTATTTTGATACCTATCTGCTTAATTTTCAGTTGTGTTTCACTTTCTTCTGAATTTCAATGTGAAAATAAAACGATTAGTCTTCATGGCACAATTTTTCTGTATAGAGTACATGATCATTCATCAATGATTCAAACTCCAATTCTAAAAATGCAATTTTAGGCTCAGTATTTGAAAATAGGCTTGAAATGTCAAAAAATGCCAAAAAGCAGACTTGAAGTAAAATTCTTCAATCATTCTCCTTCCCAATCTCATATATTTAAATTTTGAATGATATTTTATTTAAATATTAAATTAGTGATATAGTGTATGTTATAGTAAATTTATAGATTGTTGATAATAATTCAACAATAGATTTTGTACTGTGTATACTTATATCTTTCTGAGGATGAAGAATGACCTTGCCTTATAGTTTCTCAAATCATAATTTCATTCCTGCAGAAAATTTATAGTTTTTTCAGCAGTCATGAATGAAACCGCAAACCTGTGTAACTGTTTGTTAGAATATGCTGCTGTTATATAGTCACCAAAACATGTTAAATGAAAACTAGTTTTTGAGAAATTTCAAAAAAGATTTTTGAAATTCTCATCATGGAGAGTCGATGGTATTTATCTACCGAGAGGAGCTGACTATAATGATTTATGTAAAAGGAAAATCGGTGCATTCATCAAGGTCTGATATTTCTTCTTAAAATTATTAGGCAATTAATTGATTCTCCACCTTTACTTTCTTCTATGTTCAGAAATCTGGCTTGTTAACAGAGTGTTCGCCAATGTATGTATAGAATGTATTAATAATTCAATTGAATTATTAAAAATAAGTCATTGAACTGCCAATAGTTCTGCCACTCACTAACTGCGTTTATTGACAATTGTGTATCATATTTTGATATGTTATAAGGAGTCTTGTAATTTCTTTATTGAAATTTAACTTCTAAAAATTACACGAGTTTCCAATGTAGTCCTGTAGTTGGGTCTTGACCTGTTCGACTCATGTGTTTGATAAATAAATAAATAACTTTCAAATCAACGTTTCCAATGCAAATGCGCTCGGTTGAGCGACAGTATACGAAATCGACGGCAGATGTTTTTGCACCTCGTAATAAGAGCGCAGCGCAGGTTAGGACGATGCAGAAGTGGTTAATTAAGCGAGCTAAAAACGCGGGTAAAAACGGTACCAGCCATTATAATAATTAAAAAGCCATGAGGAAGGCGCGGGACAGCGCTCGCGTCAATTTCCGTGTTTTCGCGAGGCGAGCAGCCGTCTCGAAAGCTCGCGAATTTCACGAAAACAAAAGAATAGGAGTACGAATAGCGCGTTTCTCGGTCCACGCGCGCACCGGTACTGTATTATACTGTATAACCATGCGCGGCTTCACGTGTTGTACAGAGACAACGCGCCGCGTCACACGGCGGAAAATGAAATGACAGAGCAAGCGCGCGGTCACGTTTTCGAGGGATTAAATCGCGAAAATTGCCGGGCAAGTTTATAGTGCGCACATTACGAGTACTTTCGCAGGACGGGACGGATGAGAAAACTGATGGGTTTCGTTGATTCGCGTACGCGACCTGGCGGCCACCCGTTTTTTTTCTTTTATATTTTTTATTTTTTCCTTTCGTCTACTCTCTGTTTTTGTTCTGTAACCCACTCTGTGCTCGCTCGTTCGAACATTTGTTCCTTTTGTAATTAAAGCAAAGAGTGGCAATTTTCTCGGGGCGGAAATTTATTTTTGCTAGATAGAACATGGTGTGGTTGTTCCAGCTATGTGTACAGTAGGGTGAGCATTAATTTCATTTATGATCGTAGAAATGATGAAGAGTATTGAAAATACCATGAGTACAACAAGTCTGTCTGTACAGAAAATATACAGTACCTGAAATATACAGTAGTTTTAATTTTAGAGCATTTTATACTGAAAATTTATGTAGGAATTCATAAAATTATAAGAAAATTATCCAAATATTGTGAATTTTTCAAAAATAATAACAATGATAAAAGAAATGAAATTCTTCGACGTACTAGAAATCTACGAAAAAACTGTGTTCTTGAAAACATTTGAAATATTGGAATCTAGAAATCTTTAAAGATTATAGCATTAATTTCTTTAAAATTGCAAAGAGATAAGTTGCGAATTCATAAATATATTATTTTCTTATGTATTTATAGAAAAAATAACAACCTTCAAAACTTTTAATCACAGAGCATATAATTCTAAAAATTGATAAAGAGTACATTAAAATAAAAGAAAATTTAAAAAAATTCATGAATATTAAAAGACTATAACATGTACGAGAATTTTTTTTCAAATCTTTAATATAAATATGTATAATCTATAAAGAAACTGTTTTCTGATATGTTAAGTAAAATAATAATATTCTCTCAAACTTCAGATATAAGAGCAGCAAATTCTAAAAAATATATTAGGAATCCACGAACGAATTAGAAAATCATTGAAAATTTTATGAGTGCTCAAAAATATGGGAAATACAATGAATCTATTTACACGCAAAACGTATGAAGATAAAATTATTTCGATAATCTTTTTTTACCAAATATCTACAGAAGTTATGATTCTAAAGGATCTCGTTCAAAAAACGTATGTATAAATCCATGAAGATATCAGAAAACCATTTGAATGTGATTTATATTGAAAGAATACAAAAGATATTAACACCAATAGAATTATACGAAAAACTAGAAATTTAAGAAAAAACGGTGTTTTGAAAAATCGTTTGAAATACGATAATCTTTAAAATTTTCCAGGTAGGAGCATGACATTTTTGAAATTAACGTAGCAATCCATGAAAATATTCAAATCTAGAAAAATACTAGAAAAAACTACGAAATTTCATGAACGCCGAAAAATATGAAAAAGACAAAAAATCATAGGCACCTTTGAATCACCATAGTTATATATGGATATAGTTTTTTTGAAAATTTATGAAAAAGATAAAAATCTTCGAAACTTTCAATCCTAAAGACCTGTTCTTAAAAGTGTACATAGGAATAGGTACATATTAATACTAGAAAATTCAACAAAATTATGAACATTAAAAAGATAGTATACGAATGAAAATGTTTTATTGTTAAGCTGTGAAACAAGTATTTGAAAAGTATGAAGATACTGTTTTTTAAATATTTATTAATATAACAATAATCTTTAAAATTTTTGATACTACAGCAATGAACTCTAGAATCAAGAATAATATTTCCAAACATGCAACTTATCTGCTAAGAACGTAAGATTCCAAATACATTTTATGAATACGAAAAAAATGAAAAATTCTCAATGTATTTGAAATGGAAAGATTACTGAATATCCCTGTAAATATAGTTTCCTTCAATGAATATACAATTCATAAATATTTATAAAACCTTGAATCCTAGATCATCAAGTTCTGTGTATCAATATAATCCATTATAGTGTCAGAAAATCGTCCAAATTGTAAAAAAACTGAAAAAATACTGTAAATTCTTAAAGTCCTGGAAATCTTGGAATACAACTTACATTTGGACATACTGTGTGCTGAAAAATTTCTTTCAATACTTAAAATCTAATTAAATTTGAACTGTAGATCATTAAATTCTCAAAACCTAGAGATACAATGACAATTCACCAAAATGCTGACAATAAACAAAGAAAAAAAAAAAAAAAAAAAACTAGGATATACTTGAAAATATAATTCGTAGTATTCAATAGAAAAAATTCTAAAAATACTAGCACTTCATGAAATACCTTGAAAGAGAAGTCAGAGTATAAAATATCTCAAATGCATGCAGACATAATTTTCTTAAAAATCTATGAAAATACTGAAAATCTATGAAATCTGCAACTCTAGAGCCTTGAATTCTAGAAATCAGTGTAGAAAATTCCTACCAATAGAAAATAACACTCTTAGTGGTATAAATACTGAAAAAATAATTCTGTGGCTTCCCGCCATAATAGAGAAAGTCACACATCCCATAACGTTCAAAATTTCATTAGAATATCATGTAAAATGAGCCTTATGGCGACTTTCTCTGTTATGGCGGGAAGCCACAGAATTACTGATAGATGTTCAAAATTATGCATTACATTTGTTTCGACATGTCAAGTTCAAGTCCCTAATACATAATATATATGTGATTTATTTCCTTTTAAAGTTTTTGATGATAAAGTTTTTCGCAACTTATTTTATTTCATGATTCTGCTTTTGTTCCTTCGCAATTTCCAAATTATCTTACTTAATTTTATATTATCGTTCCAATTACATCTGTGATACTTATAGCAAGAAATTTATAAGCTCATAATTTGTAAATATCGTATCTATATCTTTTGCATCTAACGTCTCTTGGTTCATGCTACATAATTTTTATTGCAACTATCGGTCTCACATGACATCGAGCAGATAGCACCAATTTGTTCAACAGAGTTCATATAATCTCTACCTGTTTGGACTGTGAAATCTTATCCTTCTTCGACTTTTCTAGTCATTGTGGGCTAGGTTGATTGAGAATTTCCTTTGATTTTTCAGGTGATTTTATAATCGAAGGTGAAAATGAACAGTTTTCTTTTTAATCATTAGGATTTCCGTTGGGTTTCATATTCTTGTTAGTCGTTATTCTTTAATTTTGAATCATGCAATATTTCTGACATGTTTACTAATGAACCTTATTTAGCAAAATTAAAGTTTTTATTGTAAGGAGAGAGATGACGCAATGTATGAATTATTGATAATGTATATTCTGTTATGTGAAGGATTTTATTTTATCATTTTATTTTTATCACTCTGGCAGTTCATTTTTACCAAACGCTTAGTATTCTGTCTCAAACATGGAATTTATCCCGCGTTTCTCAGCAGTTTGGTAATTTTTCGTGCGTTTTCAGTGAGATTTACTCTCGATTTTTCTCCGAGTAGAAATGAGAAAAAAATATATAAATATAAAATAGTAAAACGTACAGTTGCATCTAAAAAATTAACAAAATATAGTGCAATTTCATTGCACACATTTTAAAATGTGTAAAAAAAAGAGAAGAAAAAATCTTCCTGATAGATTTTCGAGGTACGTACTCGTGTTTCTCAAGAAACATCGAGTCTTTTTTCTTTGGCCTTGATCTAGGCTCTTGCTATCGGAGTATTCGCTATTCCAGAATAGCGAAAGACTCTGAAATAGGGAGTGATGCTTGTTGCAAGTTGCAACTCGAGAAGGCGGGACCGGCGGGTTCGCATTACGACGAGGCGAGTCGCGATAGCGCTCCTGAGGTTGTTGCTCTTGGTTCTGCTGAGCGACGACCTTGAACGACCTTGCCCGAGCTCGAGCCTCGCAGCGGATGTCTTTTTCCACATGGCTGCCATCCCCAGTCCACAATATCGCTTCCATACCATGAGATTTCTCGCCCTCCCGAAAAATATTCAAATTCTCGTCTCTTTGTCAACCCTTTGGACCACGGTTTCATCCAACTCGCAGAAAACTAGTCGGTAGAAGTCAGGGACGTCGCAGCGAAGTTTCACATGGAGGAGAAAACTCACATGTCAAAAAAATCAGTATATATTCATTTCAATCTAAAAATGAATATTGATTCTATTATTATGAAATCGAATAAATTAGTTGACGAGCTCAAGATTCCACTTTTTAAGATATTATGAGATATTTCAGTTAGGGCTGGGTAAAATTGCTAAGAAAAGTTATCGATTAAAATCGATTTTTAGAAAGTTAATCGATTTTCATCAATTAATATCGGTAACTTCCCCCTCCACTCTGTAAAGGAGGGAAATTCGAATCATGGCTATTAGAATGACAGAGAAAAAAAAAGACGTAATATTTTCTGTGAAATTGTTTTTTTTCTTCAAACTCCCTGTTGTACTGGCTTAGATTTTTTTCTTAAAATTTCAAAAATCGAAAATTCTGGCTCAAGAAAACAACTTTTTCAGTAATATCAGGGTCCAGAGAAGCTCTTTTTTGGGTGACCACAGGTAAAAATAACAAGCTAAATTTTATCGATAAACATCGGCAACACTCAAGAGTTATCGATAAACATCGTTAAGAAAAAAAAATCGTCTTTTTTTCCAACCTTAATTTCAATTTTCTTTTTATCTGAAATCATATTACCTCATTTACTAACGTTTATCAGTAGTCGTTTTTTCGGCACGTATACCATTTTAAGGATTATCTGGTATTCGTAAGAATTTTCTACGTTAATTTATTGACTTCGATGCTCCCAAGATTCAAAGTTTCAAAGACTCTTAGTATTTGCATAAATTTTTGAGAAAATTATGTCTGCATACATTTAAGGTATTGTATACTCTGGCTTTGCTTTTCAGGATTTTTTTTCTTTTTAATTTGAATTTTGAGGATCTGTCGTATTTATCTTTACTAATGAAATTTGAAAGTTTAATTTCGTTTTTTTTTTATCCATTTCCAGCATTTTTGTAAAATCTTAGATAAATTTTGAAAATCTGATGATCAATAGTTTAAAGTTCATTGTATGTATAATCGGTATTTCAAAGAATTATCTGGGAAACAGTATTTTTGACGAACACTGGTATTTCATAGATCTACAGTTCTTCTAGAATTCGTCGAAGTTTTTCAGTATTTTTACAGTTTGGATTATTTTCTATAGCATTTCAATTGATTTTTTTTATAGATATCTATGATTGGATGCTTTAGAATTTAAGGTATTATTGATATTTATTAGATATATAGTTTTTGGAGGAAATTATATCTTTCTAGATTCACAGTATTTTATTCATATCAAGTGTTTGTGGTATTTTTTTATATATTTTACCGTTATTATTCTTTAAGAGAAATTTCTCAGTTTTCAACAGATCTCTATTGTTTTGAAAAATTTCGATGTGTATTTGTTAAGTTCGTTGCTCTAGTATTTGAATTTTGGAAATCATAAATATTTTAATAAATTTTTCACAAAACAGTGTCTATATAGGAGAAAACTCACATGTCAAAAAAGTCAGTATATATTCATTTCAATCTAAAAATGAATATTGATTCTATTATTATGACATCGAAGAAGTTAATATACAAGCTCAAGATTTTACTTTTTAAGATATTATCAGATATTTCGATTAGGGCTGGGTAAAATCGCTAAGAAAAATTATCGATTAAAATCGATTTTTTAGAAAGTTTGGATACTTTAGATTGGATGCTTTAAAATTTAAGGTATTATTGATTTTATTAGATATATAGTTTTTGGAGGGAATTATATCTTTCTAGATTTACAGTATTTTATTCATATCAAGCGTTTGCAGTATTTTTTTATATTTTTCACCATTATTATTCTATAAGAGAAATTTTTCAGTTTTCATTAGGTCTCTAGTGTTTTCAAAAATTTAGATGTATATTTGTTAAGTTCGTTGCTCTAGTATTTAAATTTTGGAAATCATAAGTATTTCAACAAATTTTTCACAAAACAGTGTCTTCATAGATTTCAAGTATTTATTTCACAGATTTAAAATAGTTCATTTAGTAAAAACTATATTTTTCTAATATTTATGAATTCCATTGAATTCTCTAGTATTATTATAAGTTTCACTAAAGAATTTTTGTTTCTGATGCTCTGAGACTCTGAAAGTTTTGAAGATTGTTAATATTCTCATAAATTTTTGAGAAAAAAATATATTTTCATAAAATTTTATCGTTTTAGACATTCTTTGATACTAATCGTTTTTCATATTGTTTAGCATTTACGCAATTTCGTAGTATCTTCTAGTATTCATATAGATTTAAGTATTTTTTATTTATCGGTATAAGAGTTAAAAGAATGTAACGCTTAACACTTTAGTTTTATAGAATCTTATTCTTTAAAACTTTAAAGTCAAGTATAAAGTCAAGTATACAAATTCAAAATATACAAGTCTAAACCAGATCCAGCTCTAAACTACGTGTTGTGATTTTATTATAATATATAATGTTTCAACCGGGGTATTCTGAAAAATAGTGCCTGGAAGAACAAGGCCAACGGAACTCATTTGTAGTACGCGTGGTGTTGAACAGTTTCCTCGGATTCATTGTAAACCGATAATGTGCAAATATTGCATATTCCTAAATCTTAAACGATATGGGGCTTAAAATCTTCAAATTCAATCTGAGTTATTGAGGAACTACATTTAGTACACAAAAATATTGTTTTGATGATCTATTATTTCGAAAAATGTTGCGGTATTTTTAGAAGAAGCTTGAGTCATCGTTTTCGTTTTTAATTTCATCATTTTCGTGTGATGTCAGAAACTTTCGCTTCTTTTGCATTTAACTAATTACAGTGATTTTGATACTATCATGATATAATTAGACTCACGGTTGGAGTATTTACCAGGTAAAAAAGCGTACTTACCATTTCAATAAAACACAAAGCAAAAATTACCTATTCAAGTGTGGAAGAATTCAGCCAAACATAAAGTTTCAATTCGTTTCTATTAGTCACTCTCAGCAAAACATTTTTTCGAATTTCCACTCATACTTTCTAAATAAATAATGTCAATCATGACAAAACTAGCTTTTCAGACAGATTTCTGAGAAAAAAATGTCTAGATACATAGACTTATATGAATATATAGATTTTAGGTGTTTCTTCTTTTGAATCAGTGATTTCTTAGTTCCAATATTTACAATTATAATATAGATGATACCCCACTCAAAAAAAAAAATTCTATTGCATTTTTCAAGGGATTTTCTGTTTCGAAATTGTTTCAAAAATTCAGGTGATTTTCAATGGTTCGAAAACTCTCCCATGAATGTCTTAATCCAAGGAGACTGTTCAATTAACATTTTCCATGAAGTTCATATTCTAGAAGTTAAGAAAGTAAGTATATATTCTTAGTATTTTCAGGAATTTTAAAGAAAATTAACTCTGTACGAGCTTGCAGTATTATACAGCCTGCTGAAATTTCTTTTTTTTTTTG
Source organism: Platygaster robiniae (assembly GCA_028476575.1). NCBI lineage: Eukaryota > Metazoa > Arthropoda > Insecta > Hymenoptera > Platygastridae > Platygaster > Platygaster robiniae. The sequence continues at coordinate 38,214,888 of CM052019.1, forward strand.
TATTTCTACAACAGTGAAGAATTTTGTCATCTTTTAATAGTCTTCTAGTATTTTCATAACTAACTATATAGTTTTATAGAATTCGATGTTGTACAATTCGAAGCTCAATGGAGTTTTCTAGAGAACAGCATATCCGTTAATATCCAGCATTCAAATATTCTTGAAACTTTTGGTAATTTTTCAGAATTATAACGTCAGATAGAAATTTATTAGAATTATTACTAATTTTCACATATTCTTTTGAAAACGAAGGTTTCATAGTACAGAGTTTTTTAAATTGTTAATATTTGCAAAAATCTTTGTGCAAATTATATTTACATGGACTTATAATATTGAGCGTTGGTCATTTTTTCTTATTATTTCTATTTCTTAATATTTCTATGATCATAAGGAATGTTTCCATATTTTTCTAGATTGTCAGTATTTACATAAATAATTACTAATGCAGATTTTGAGAATTTCATATTATAAATTTTAAAATTCAATGGATTTTTGCTATTCTGATATATTTTTTAAAAACCACTATCCGTACAAATTTCAAGTCATTCAGAGATTTTTGGGGTTTCCGATATTTTTTGCATTCTTTTAGCGTCTACGTTTTGAACGATTTTTGAGAATTTTCACAGATTTCTGTACAGATTTCTTAAGGGGTTACACCACTGTAGGATTTTAAAAAAATTGAATTTTTTTGGCTTAAAATGTGCTTTAGGGTCTTTAAAATAATATAGTAAAAGATGGAAGGTGTCAAAAATGTTTAAATGCCCAGATTTAATGCCCGAAAACTACAATTTTTGCATGGCGATAGACGCAGAGCGCATAAAGATAGCAGAGCGATCGTTAAGTGAAGCGCAAAACAGGCTCCAATAAATTTAAAAAACATAAGATTGGCCAAACAAGAAGAAGATGTCAACGCAGAAGGACAATTGTATGGTTCGGGCATCGCAGATTGAAGGTACATATAAAAAATAGAATTTTACAGTACTAAAAACTTTGAACGCGTTTTTCTCAAAATCACTTTTTTCAAACTGGCCGGAAGCATATTTCGTACAAATTTTTATCGATCAATTTGAAATTTCTGACATGATATTCAGAATCGTTTTCCCTAGGTCCGTACGTAGGATTTTTTTTTTATAAACAATATAGTGACGGTTTCGAACGTGAGATTTCATGTTTTTCGTTCAGAGGCACGCCATTTTTCGGAAAATCAATGTATCAAAAAATCATACGTACGGATCTTGCTATTGTTCTATAAAAAAAAAATTTTGGTTTTTGATGCCAGATCAAAAATTGCAGCAGCTACGTTTCCGGCCGTGGACCCCGTGGAAAAAAGCGTCGGAGGGGAAATGCTGCACAGCCGTTGTTTATAAATATAATTACTTGACATAAATCGCATTTTGTTCTTTACGATATAAAAAATGAATCCCAGTTAACGGCATTTTATTTGTTACTTCATTGCGCCGAAAAAAATGCCCGAAAAATGCCTATTTCTCCGTGCTCTACAGTGGTGTAACCCCTTAAATAATTCAAAATTTTCTAGATTCTTCGTATTTTTACTGAATTTTGAGAAAAAAATATTCACATTGTCCTACGGTATTTTAAAATCTGATCTAATAGATTATATTTTGTGGAATCCAGAATATATTTCTAAAATTCGATGCTCACGATCAGGAAGGAAAAATAAATACACTCTCCGGAATTCCTAGGGGCGCAAGTGCCCCTTACTTGCATCCGTTAGCGAATGTTACAAAATATTTTCACGAAATTCAGTCAAAAATCTGTGAAAAAAAAAATTAATTTATTCGTAAAAATATTTTTCTAACGAATATCATTTAATGTTTTCATAAAATAATTAACAGAAACCTAAAAAATTATTTATTTTATCATCACGATGTAATTCATAAAAAAAGCAAGTTTTTGATTTTAGAGCACTATTTTTCATTTTTTGGGAGGGGAGGGGGCTGACAGTAATTTTAAGATGAAAAGTATGTTAGAACTATAAAATAATTTTTATTAGTAAAATACCGAGTTTTTCTAAACGATTTCTTCAGGTTTGCGAAAATCATTTGAAAGCTTGAGTATCATTCAAACTTTTTCAAAATTCTTCATAATTTCGTAGAATAATTATATTTTGTCATGTACAATTCAGAATGTAATTTATAGCAAATTGGACTAACTTTTTGGAGCTCTTGAAAATGGTTTGAAATGCAGTAAATCAATAATCTATTCCAGATTTTTCAAATCATAAATTTTCTATGATTTTAATGGATAATTTGAAATCCTAAAAGATAATCGAAAATTTTATAAAGATTTGAAAGATATTGAAAACCTTTCAGAATATTTCAGATAACTCAGTTTACAAATTTTAGATGTTTTCAAAAAATTATCAAAGATTTCAACACAAGGTCAAAAATTTCTTAATTTTGGCGAATACTACACATTTTGTACACATTTTTATCTAGGAATACTATACATTCTCTAAACTATTCTATGTAAAGTAGTTGACAATTTTTAGATGATTTCTAAGAATTTTCGACATATGTGTGCGAATCTGCGCCGAAAAAAATGCCTGAAAAATGCCTATTTCTCCGTGCTCTACAGTGGTGTAACCCCTTAAATAATTCAAAATTTTCTAGATTCTTCGTATTTTTACTGAATTTTGAGAAAAAAATATTCACATTGTCCTACAAAATTTTAAAATCTGATCTAATAGATTATATTTTGTGGAATCCAGTATATATTTCTAAAATTCCATGCTCACGATCAGGGAGGAAAAATAAATACCCTCTCCGGAATTCCTAGGGGTGCAAGTGCCCTTTAGCCGCTGTTTGCGACGTTCCTGACCGACGTGCTGACCATAAAACGCGTGATTACAAAATATACGGTCTCTCTCGCAAAAATGGCAACGATATCGCTGGGAAAGCGAGAAAAAAGCGCAAATGTAGCGATGCATTGTAATTAATACAGGTAATGGCTGTCAGGGCCTGCCCGGATCGTTGCAGAACAACCTGTTATACTCGTTTCGTGACAATTTTTCACATCAACCTTTGGATTGAGTTACGGCATATCGCGTGGTATTTCCTTACCCGTAAAAAGTCATTCTTCCTCTCTCCATAACGAGTTAATGAAAAATACCCCGCGTCATTAATGCTTGCTCGCGCCTGGGACTTGGCTGATTTCGCTCTGATGCGCGCCGGAAATGCAAATATATGCCACGTTACGTTCGCGATAATGCGACGGCTTTTTCCTATTGCGCCTATTACAATATGCAAAGGTGCTGCTGAAGCCGCGACGTGCTCGTTCTCATTAGAGCCTCGTTTGCATAGGGCCTTGCAGGGGGACCTTTCGCCTGCTACTCTGTTCCTTTGTCCACGGCCAGGTTTTCCGACCATTGCCCTGAAGGAAAAGATGCCACAACTTTGCAGTGTACATAGATGAAAATAGTGGGAGAAATTTTTGAAATGAACTTATGGCATATGAGTTTATGACATTTTTTATGCCAGGACAGTAACTGCATTTGCTGAATGAAATAACACACCTTACGTAAATAATAATCAATGATAAGGGAGGTATAATGTGGGATTTTCCTCGAGCTTTTTCCTAAATATCAAGGCTATTTTGAAACACTAAGCGTAAATTACTTTTTGAAAATTTTAGTTTCCATCATTCATCAATCATCATTATACTGTAAACAGAAAAACTGCCCCATGAAGATTATTTATTTCATGTAAACATTGGAATTTAGAGGATAGTGGAACAAAACTCAAATGTAAGCAGATAAGTACTAAAATTAATAGTAGATCCAAAATAAACACACAAATTAACCTACTGCATTCGATTTTGAATCGATTTTCATTCCGGTGACCCTTGCTGCGTGATTCAGTACTGCTCTGTCGTTCAATCAAACATGAAGATGAAGTAAAATACATGTGTCGAAAGAAACAGCTCGAAAAAGAAAATTTCAGACATCACATGATTAATAATATTACAGTCGTCAAATTTGACACTCAGTTATTTTCTTATAAAAATATTTCAACTTATTTTCTAGTAAAAATGGTTTGTTCAGCGATATTTTGCATTTTTTTAATGTATTTTTATCGATCCTGATTTGAAGCATATTTTGTCTGTTTTACGAGCTTTTTTAGACGCCTGAAACGCATATTTTTCATCTACTTTATCAATAGTTATTTTGTTGACTTTAAAAAATATCCCTTTTGTTCAAATATACTTATTTGTAGGTTTATCCTAATCTTCAAAACAATTTCTATAAGCCATTTTTAGTATAGATTTTAGTTTCTTAGTGTTAAGATTCTTTGGTTTGGTATCATCAAACGATTAACGTGAGGTCAATATCTCTAGCTTGTATGAAAAAAGTATCAAAAAAGCTATTGCTGACACTAATTTTGGGTTGCTTATTATAAAAAAAGCTTTTACTTATTGTTTCACAGAAACGATTGCAAAATGTATGCAAATAACGTATTTTTTGGCCATTTTTTCAGTTTTTGCTAGAAAGATCGAGAACCATTGATACTATAAACATGAAATTTGTATTGCTCAAAAGGTGTACTTGTGAACTGTACGCGATATTCTGTTTTCTTCAATCGATATAGCAATTTTTAAGTTAGGTACGTTCAAATCTGGAGAAAAATGCATATTTTGAGCTGTTCTGAAAACTACCCATGTTTATGTATGCTCGTTCTTTAACCTTCAACACATAGAACTCATAAACTACTATTTTAATTAAGAGAAACAGTGAACCACTGTAAAGCTAATAAGTGTATCTTTTAAATGATGTATATTTCATGTTACTAGAATCGATTGTTCTTGATACTTCTGGAAATAACCTAGAAAAACTAAAAAACATATTTCTTGTAAATATTTTGAAAAGGCTTGTTTTGAAAAATAAACGGCAGTTTATTTTCGACTCTGCGACCCTGAATTAGTGTAAAAAACTTTTTTTCAAGGTATATGCAGCAGCTATGGGGAAACTTTTTAACGAGTGTATTTATAGATTGAAATTTCAGAAAAAGCTTCCAAATTTCGTAGATTGTCTTTATTATCATATTTCTGTGCAATGTGTACGATAATGTTTTTTTTATATTTCCTCAATAATACTGAAACATCGAAAACTATTAGAATAACGCAAAAAATCTTGACGAGTTGGATAAATAATAGAAAATTTGGAAAGTTGTAAATACTCAGAATGAGGTTTATGTTTTTTAGAATTAAAAAAAATTAGGAACACTGAGCAGTTTTAACTTTATTTAATAATTCATAATTCTTCAAACGATCTTTCTAGATAAAAATCGAAAAACTCTCGTATCATTTATCAAGCTTTAGGCCTTCCTTTATTTGGCACTCTTCAGGAAATATTTTTCAATGACGCAATCCCATTTTTTACAATACTTTAGTGTATTGTAGTATATTGAAGATTGTGTTAATTATTTTATTTGTTCGAAATTTGTAAGATGATGTTTTTCTATACTTTGAGAAATATGAAAAATACTTGGACGGTATTAGAAAATCACAAAAAATCTTTACCGAGTAGAACAAATTTTCACTGGATTTAGAAAATTGTAATTACTCTGCATTAACTCTGAATTTTCGCTAAAGTTTAAATTTTAGATACATTGAAAATTTAAAGCCATATCAATAATAATTCCTATATCAATTATAATTATTGGAAGTTCTAACAAACAATAGAATCGAAGTAAATACTTTTAAATTTCGTAAAATAATGTTTTTGCATGCCCTGAGAATAGCCCGAAAAACTCGAAAAGTATTAGAAAATGATGAAAAATCCTTCCAAGTTGGACTTCTCAAAAATTTAGAAAATTGTTAATACTGTATCTTTCATCAAAATTTTCAAAAATTTTGGAATTCCAATCAAACTTCATGATGATTGAAAAAGTTTGTGGGATTCCAGAAAATATTCATGAATTCTGTTAATTGGAGACAAATTTTGAGAATCCCATAAAATTACAGAAATCGTCGTATCAATATTTTTCTTCGAATTTCTAGGCCTAACCAAATCCACAAATATTCCCTTCCCAAATCACAAATTCTTCTAAAATTTCGAAATTTGCCTATTTTTCACCTCGAAATTCAATAAATTCAATTTCACTCTCAGAACGCACTTGAAAAATCTGCTTCCTATTTCTGTCCATGACGCCATTGTACAAATCTTCGGCGCTGTTCGCCGCCGCAGTAAAGTGCATCCTGCTAATTTTTGCATCTTCTAATGACCCGTGATGCAATTACAATAATGAGCTGACTCGTGCAGTCTTCGTGTCGGTGGGTTCACACACCGAGCGTTTTGAAGATGAGCCGTTTCGAGGTCCGCTCGAAAGTAATAAATTACGCGGCCGTAGCGAGCATCCCGCGTTTCCAGCTTGTTGTGTTACACATCAATTACTCATTACGCCATAGCTTGCTAAGTAATCGACGCCGCTGCAAAAATATCGCGGCTCATGCGATTAATTTCGCGGCGAGCATTCGGGTGATGAAGATGTCCGTTGGAATTAATTTTTGCGCTTCCAGTTCCATTAGATTCGACAAGCTCTCCTAATACAAATTATTACGATTGCCTGAATTACACTGGAGCTTTTGTTTTTTCTTGGCCTAGTATTAGAAATGTTACAATGGGATTCTTCGTATGAAAGGTGGGGAGAGGACAAAATTTTATTAAGTCAATCTGTATTGCATGTAACGAAGTTCAAGATTTTACATGAATTTTTATATTACATATTTGGAAAATATCACAACTTTGACTCTAAGAGCATTGAGTTTTATAAGTATGTAGAGAAATGTAGAAAATACTAAAAATCTTCGTCTATAAAAGAAAACCATATGGAATGCAATAAATATAAGAAAATACGCCAAAAATAGTATGTACTAGAAATTATTGAGATACTTATAAATACAGGTTAAATTTTTTTCAATAATTATAAAGATTCTGGAAATTATAAAAACTTAGACTCCAAGAGTATCGAATTTCAAAAATATTTGAAGGGATCTAAAAACTAATACAAATCTATAAATGTACAAAAAATAGTGTAAAATTTAATACATACGAAAAAATACGAAAAATAATGAGAATATGCACTAAAATTTTTTAAGATACTTATAACTGCTGGGTGGATTTATATAAATAACAATAAAGTTTCTAGAAAATATTAAAACTTAAATTCCAAGAGTATTGAATTTTAGAAATATGTAGAGAAACCTGAAGAATACTAAAAATCTCTAATTACACCCGAAAATCGTATAAAATGCAAGAAATACAAAAAAACACAAAGTATAATGATGATACTAGACTTTTTTCTGATATTTATCCATGCTTATTAAATTATTTGCAATAATAAAAAAGATTCTGGAAATTATCATAAGTTTAATTCCAAGAATATTTCATAATATAAATATGTTAAGGATTCTAAAAAATAATGAAAAACTCTAAATATCCCATAAAACCGTTTAAAGTGCAATAAAAAGTCAAAAAAATACTTATAAAGCTAGAATTTGTTCGTATACTAATGAATAATTTGAGGTAAATTTATTCAAATAACTGTGTAAAGATTTTGGAAAATATAAAAACTTAGATTCTAAGAGTGTCGAATTTTATGGACAATATGATACATGATAAATTTCTAGAATTTGATGCTCTAGGATTAAAGGTTTTGAGGATATCCAGTTTTTTTTTTTTAGATTTTTGGGGAAATCATGTTTACATAGATTTATACAACTTTGCAAGAATTTTTTTAATTTTTTGTATTTGTGGCATTTTGTCAGATATATTGGTATTCTATTAAGTACTACATATATAAAGATTTCTAAATTCGATGCTTTGGCATTGTAGGTTTTATAGATCTATAATATGACATATAATTACGTTATAATTAAAATATGATTTTTAGGAGACAATGTCTTTGTTAGTTTTTCGTATTCCGAAGAATTTCAGAAATTTATATTATATTTTCTGAGTATTCATACGATATCAAAGATTTCTAAGAATTGAATAAGGATTGATATTATTTCATGGTCTATACTTTCAAATTCATTGGATTTAGACTTTTTTTAAAGATCACCCAGAAAATTACATCTATATTAATTTTCGGTATTTCATACATTTACAGTATGTTTGAATAGATTTTTAGTTTTTTTTTTTTTTGGATTGCTACACAGATTATTAGAATTTTGTGCTCTATAATTCAAGATTGTAGAGATCTTTAGTATGTTTAATAGTTTTTAAAAAAATTCTACATCTTCATAGATTTATGGTATTTTACGTACTGAAAAAATTTTGAGTATTTTGCGTATTTTTGGGTATTGATATATGTAATTTGCCGGATTTTCTAGTATTTTTATTTTTGCTATGTAGAAATTAGAAAACTCAATACTCTAGAATTTAAAGCTGAATATTTTTATATTATAAAAATAGATTTGGCGAAAACTAGTACCTCGGAAAATTTCTAATTATTTATGAATTATTAATACTTAATTTTAGAATTAAGAAAATTTAAAGGATCGCATAGTATTTTCGTGGATTTTATTGTAAACTTCTTGTATTCCATGGTTCTCAATTGAAAATTTTATAGATTCAAAGCAAGTTCATAGAATTCTAGTATTTTTTACTGATATCAAGTAGGATGTGAGATTTTTCAGTATTTTCTGAAAAAACCACTTCGTTAATTTCTCCAGAATTTTCAGTACTTTTCGAATTGCTTATTATGTATGAAATTTTATTAGATATCCTCATATTGTTACATGTTTTGAGTTTTTTTTTTTTTTTAATACATATTTATTCATTTAATGCTATGGAATTCAAAGTTTTTGAATTTTCATGACATGAGTTGATTTTTAGAAAATACTATTTGTCCATAAATTCCTTATATTCCGCGGATTTCTAGTAATTTATGTGGTTGGTCTTAGGTCTTATACTTATACAATTTGAAAAACTGTCTAACATTTTCCAAGATTTCATTATAAATTTCTTTCATCTTCACATTGTTTCATAGTATTTTACAGATTTTCAGTCAATTGTGTGTTACCACTATTATCTACTATGAATGAAATTTTTTCCTGTGTAATTTTTTCGCAATTCGTGTATTCTTTGAGATTTGAATGATCTTGGATTAAAAGCTGTAGAAATTGTCGCTTTTTCTTATGTTTTTTTTCCTAGATAATCGTATCTACAAGGATTCATAGTATTTTTAGAATTGGTTAGTCTGGAAGAATTTTCAGTATTTGTCTTATTGCTTAGTATTCATAAAATTTTGTTAGATTCTCTTATATTGATATGGATTACCATATTAGTATCTTTTTGATTGCTATACTGATTTCTTAAATCTAATGCTCTATTATTCAAAATTTCATCAATTTTAATAACATGAATAGATTTTGAACGATATTTTTGAAGTGAAACTTCTTAGGTAGCATTATCACTTTTCTAGAATGTAATTAATTCTAGAATGTAAATAATGTAGGGAGTAATTTCAAGATTTCACAATGTAAGATGTAAGACTGTAAGGTGTAAGATTGTAATGTTTTCGTTTTAAGGGAGTAATTTTGAAATTTCGCAAGTCTGTAACACTGTCAGAGTGTAAGAATGGCATTGATACATTGGACTAAAAATTGTGAAGAAAAACAATTTTTTACAGATTTACAGATAAAAACGAGAAAAATACAAAACAGAAAAATTGAGGGATCTGTTAAAAATAAAAAAGGCAAGAGGAATAAAAATCTATACATCTGAACCTTAAAGAAAGCAGCATGAGAAGTTTTACTTCCAACGCGTGTTGATTCAACACCCTCCAATTTTTTTTCCAATATTTTAACAATTTTAATGGCCATGTTGCATTGTCAAGGATTTGAATATAATTTTCCAGAATTTGATCCTTTAAAATTCTAAGTTCAATAGATTTGATTTAATTTCCAATTTTTACGAGATTCGACTTTCACATCGTTCTGTGCAATTTTACAGATTTTCAGTATTTTGTGTTTTCCCTATTATCTACCATGTATCAATTCTTTTTTCGTGTAATTTTTTTGTGACTCGTGTATTGTTTGAGATGTAAATTATCTTGGATTTGTCCTAAATGGCTACGCCAGTGAAAAAGCCGCACGAGTAGCACGAGGCCCTCGTTACTTCGCTCACGACCTTCCTCGTTTGCGGCGTCATGTCACTCTTGGAGGAGCTAGGCCGCGGCTGCTCCTGCATTTCTGCCATTTTTGCCATTTCACCGTGGCCTTTTTGCAACAACAGCGCGTTCTTCTCAGGCCTAAAGGACGCTACTGCTTATTCGACTGACGTCGATGTCGCTGAGATTCGCCTTTTCTAACGTTTCAAAAAGCATTCCTACGTAAACGTTATTTTTTACGAATGTTACAAAATATTTTCATGAAATTCAGTCAAAAATCTGTGCAAAAAAAATTAATTTATTCGTAAAAATTTTTTTTTAACGAATACCATTTAATGATTTCATAAAATCATTTAAAGAACCCTGAAAAAATTATTCATTTTATCATCACGATCCAATTTATGAAAAGAGCAAGTTTTTGATTTTAGAGCACTATTTTTCATTTTTTGGGAGGGGGGGGGGGCTAACAGTAATTTTAAGATGAAAAGTATGTTAGAACTATAAAATAATTTTTATTAGTAAAATACCGAGTTTTTCTAAACGATTTCTTCAGGTTTGCGAAAATTATTTGAAAGACTGAGTGTCATTCGAACATTTTCAAAATTCTTCATAATTTCGTAGAATAATTATATTTTGTCATGTACAATTCAGAATGTAATTTATAGCAAATTGGACTAACTTTTTGGAGCTCTTGAAAATGGTTTGAAATGCAGTAAATCAATAATCTATTCCAGATTTTTCAAATCATAAATTTTCTATGATTTTAATGGATAATTTGAAATCCTAAAAGATAATCGAAAATTTTATAAAGATTTGAAAGATATTGAAAACCTTTCAGAATATTTCAGATAACTCAGTTTACAAATTTTAGATGGTTTCAAAAAATTATCAAAGATTTCAACACATGGTCAAAAATTTCAAAAATTTTCGAAAAAATTTCTTAATTTTGGCAAAAATCTTCTAAGAATACTACACATTTTCTAAACTATTCTATGTAAAGTAGTTGACAATTTTTTGATGATTTCTAAGAATTATCGACAAATTTAATGCATGATAGAGAATTTCTATGAATATCGATACTTTTTGGAATTTCCGAAAGTTTGCTAAAATCATTTAGAATACTCGAAAGTTTTGTAAATATTTTCAAAAAAGCACTTAAAAGATTTTTTATAATTTCAAAGTATCATCAAAAATCATACTACATGATCGAAAATTTCTGAAAAATATAGAAAAAACACAATTATTTTCATTTTGCTAATATATATATATTTTTTTATTATTTGTGTTATATTATAATTATATTATTTATATATTACATTATTAATGATTACTTTTATTATTATTTATGTCAACTTTTTCAATTGACACACTTGAATGTTTCTTGAAAATTACGAAAAATTATCCAAAATTTCGAATGGTAAGAAAAGTGCCTAAATTTTTGAAAATCGAAAATATTTCTTAAAGTTTGAGATAGTATTCTCCTATAATTCGTAAAACTATTCGAGATGAGTTAGTAGTTGATTCTGGATTATTCGCAGGTGTCATCAAAAATTTAAGTAAGAGATGAAAATCAACCAAATTTCTAAAAGTTTTCGAAATTTATTTGAAACATTCAAAATCAGTGAAATTTTTCGGAATTATTTGGTGGTGAAGTTCTCTACGGTTTGAAAGAGAGTCTGAAATTTGAATACGTCATCGAAAATTTTTATAGTTTATTGAAACTTGAAGGAATTTTCTGAAGTTAACAAAAATCATTTTAAAAACTCAACTTTGTCGAGACTGACATGAATAAATCAGTTGAAAATTTTTAGACCATTTCCAAAATTGTTAACGGCTAAATAAATGATCGGAAATTTCCATAGTATATCAAAATGAAAAGAAATTTTTTGCAGTTTAAAAAATCATTTAAAATGATCAAAACATTCTTGCTAATTTTGAAGAATCATAATGAATTTCAATTATGGGACAATATTCTTGAAATTTTTGAGTTGTCTCGAATCGTTATATTTAACAAAATTTTATTTCCCAGATAATGTAAATTACTGAATATTTGCCAGAATCCGAAGATCAAAGAATATCCAAAAACTTATATAAAAGGACAAGAAATGTTACCTAAATTCAAAAACGAACGAAAAAAAGTGTTAAAGTATTATGAGCGCGTAAACGAAAATAATGGAATGTTTCTGCAAAAATAACAATGTGTCAATCAAACCCAAAAAAATGTGTCTGCTAAATTACAATTATTTTGTCTGCTTAGTTTTTGAGACAAGAAATTCCAAAATATGGGTCGATTTACACGTGTTCTTATGGAGCAGATCGTATTTTCGTGCATAATTTAAGAGGGGATAAAGGAATTTTTCTAAAACTTTCCCAGACTTCAAATTAGACATTAGCAATCAATTTGCGATTTACAAAACAAATTTCTACTATTTATTTTTTTTACAAAATATTTAAAAACATCATTTTCTGATAACTGTCCTTGCTTAATTTGACATTTAGCAATGTTGAATACTGCCGTACGCAGTTGCTGTTATGTTACTGTTGTTGATGGGATAGCAGACGGCTTTACGACTTGGAGCCATATTCAGAGTATTTCACTGCTAACAATACAGGTAGGGCTGGGAAAAAAATCGATTTTTTTTTCTTTACGATGTTTATCGATAACTCTTGAGCGTTACCGATGTTTATCGATAAAATCAAGCTAGTTACTTTTACCTGTGGTCACCTAAAAAAGAGCTTTTCTGGACCCTGATATTACAGAAAAAGTTGTTTTCTTGAGCCAGAATTTTCGATTTTTGAAAGTGTAAAAAAAAATCTAAACCAGTACAACAGGGAATTTGAATTAAAAAAAACAGTTTCACATAAAATATTATGCCTTTTTTTCTCTATGTCATTCTTTTAGCCATGATTCGAATTTCCCTCCTTTACAGAGTGGAGGGGGAAATTCCCGATTTTAATCGATGAAGATCGATTAACTTTCTAAAGATTTGATTTTAATCGATAACTTTTCTTAGCATTTTACCCAGCCCTAATTGAAATATCTCATAATATTCTAAAAAGTGAAATCTTGAGCTTGACAATTAACTTCTTCGATGTCATAATAATAGAATCAATATTCATTTTTTGATTGAAATGAATATATACTGACTTTTTTGACATGTGAGTTTTTTCCTATATAGACACTGTTTTATGAAAAATTTATTGAAATACTTATTATTTCTAAATTTTAAATACTAGAGCAACGAACTTGACAAATATACATCGAAATTTTTGAAAACAATAGAGGTCTGTTGAAAACTGAGAAATTTCTCTTAAAGAATAATAACACTAAAAAATTTAAAAAAAAATACTGCAAACGCTTGATATGAATAAAATACTGTGAATCTATAAAGATATATTTTCCTCCAAAAACTATATATTTAATAAGTTTCAATGATACCTCAAATTCTAAAGCATCCAATCTTAGATATCTAAAAATCCATTGAAATGCTATAAAAAATCATCCAAACTGTAAAAATACTGAAAAATATGAATATGAAATACAAGTTTTCGTTAAAAGTACTGTTTTGCAGATAATTCATTGAAATACCGATTATACATACAATGAACTTTGAATTATTGATCATCAGATTTTCAAAATTTATTTAACATTTTACAAAAATTCTGGAAATAAATAAAAAAAAACGAGATTATATTTTCAAATTTCATTAGTGATAATAAATACGACGGATCCTCAAAATTCAAATTAAAAAGAAAAAAAATCCTGAATGGCAAAGCCAGATTATACAATACTCTAAATGTATGCAGACAATTTTCTCAAAAATTTATGCAAATACTAAAAGTCTTTGAAACTCTGAATCTTGGGAGCATCGAAGTCAATAAATCAACGTAGAAAATCCTTACAAATACCAGATAATCCTTAAAATGGTATATGTACCGAAAAAACGACAACTGATAGACGTTGGTAAATGAGGCAATATCATTTCAGATGAAAAGAAAATTGAAATTAGGGCTGGGAAAAAAAATCGATTTTTTTTTCTTAACGATGTTCATCGATAAATCTAGAGCGTTATCGGTGTTTATCGATAGAATCAAGCTAATTATTTTTACCTGCGGCCACCCAAAAAAGAGCTTCTCTGGGCCCTGATATTACGGAAAAAGTTGTTTTCTTGAGCCAGTATTTTCGATTTTTGAAATTTTAAGAAAAAAATCTAAGCTAGTACAACAGGGAATTTGAATAAAAAAAACAATTCCACATAATATATTATGTCTTTTTTTTCTCTACGTCATTCTAATAGCCATGATTCGAATTTCCCTCCTTTACAGAGTGGAGGGGGAAATTACCGATTTTAATCGATGAAGATCGATTAACTTTCTAAAGATTCGATTTTAATCGATAACTTTTCTTAGCGATTTTATCCAGCCCTAAGGTAATACCTCAACGATCTCTGTTCTGGAATTTCCCAAATTTTCCGTGCAGTATGTCCAAATGTATATCGCCATTTTCGTTACCATTTTTGAGGATGGCGTCAAGTTTCCTAGGGTAGCTGTAAAAATGAGGTTTACAAGGGTCACTGTGTAGCAGGAACATTCTTGGTACGTGCGAGGACGAAACGGGAAACAGCAGCCACAGTGAAAGAAAGGAGCTGTATTCTTTGGCTTCTTCTTCTTCTTCTCCTCTTGTCTTTTTTTTTCTTAATTGGGCTCCCAATTAAATGCCGCTGCTGCGGTGGTAGCGTGCGACGCGACGTAACGGCAGATTCCGAGAGGCCATGCACATGCACCACGGCCGTGTCAACGGGCCCGCTAATTATCGACAATGTTACTTTCCTGAGAACATGCCTGATGCGCTTCTCGCTCCTACGTAATCCTCCCCCAATCTTCCTTATCTGTCCCCATCTTGGCACCGCTCACCTGCTGCTGCTTCTCGATAACTCCGATTCGATCGCTCGTCACTTTTTTATCATACACCCTCACGCGTTTCGTGAGATGTTGTCAAATAGAATTTTTATTGATTTTTCGAGTAGAGAGGGATTTGTTGAGTAACTATTTGATGATTATTTTTGAATTATTCAAAGGGTTTGTAATGTCGAAGTGGGAAGATGAATTTTTTAATATAGTAGAAAGTATAGGATTATTAATTTTCATATGGAAAATAATTTGAAACAAAGATAAAAAACAGTGATTTTGATGAATTCATGGTCGAAAATTGTTCACTTTTGTTTGATTTGTAGATTTTTCATAGACTTCTAGTGTTTGTATGATTTCAAGGATTTCATGGGTTGAAAAGATTTTTACTTTTTCAATTGATTTTTCGAAAAGAGTATCTTTAATAATATCTAGTCATGTGGAGATTTTTGGTATTTATTGCATTTTTGATTTTTCTTTTGAAGTTATGAACGGTTTTCTAGAATTCTTACGAATTTCTACAAAGAGTTTTTTTTCCAGCAGATAGGGAGTTTTTGAGGTACGATTAAATAAATCGTTTAAATCAATTAAATGAGAGGTTGAATTTTTCAATATAATAGAAAGTATAGGTTTCTTATTCTCATATGCAAAATAATTTGCAAAAATAAAAATTCAAAAAGTTGTTTTGATAAATTTATAGCCGGAAATTGTTCACTGTGATAGGATTTTTCGATTTTTTATAGGCTTCTAGTGTTTGTATGATTTCAAGGATTTGATGAGTTGAAAAGATTTTACCTATTTCGATTGATTTTTCGAAAACAGTATCTCCAATAATATTTGGTCATGTGGAGATTTGTAGTATTTATTTCATTTTTGATGTATTTTTGAATTTATGAAAGATTTCCTAGCATTCTTACGAATTTCTACATGGATTCTTTTCCAGTAGAGAGGGATTTGTTGAGGCACAATTTATTGATTCTTTTTGAATTTTTCAATGGTGTTTATAGTTTTGAAATAGGAAGTTGAATTTTTCAATGGAATAGAAAGTTTAAGTTTATAATTCTTTTATGGAAAAAAATTTGCAAAAATAAAAATTTAAAAAGTTGTTTTGATAAATTTATATTCGAAAATTGTTCACTGTGGTAGGATTTTTAGATTATCTATAGACTTGTAGTGTTCGATGGATTGAAAAGATTTTTACTGTTTTGATTGATTTTTCAACAACAGTATCTTCAATAATACCTAGTCATGTGGAAATTTTCGGGATTTAATGCATTTTTGATGTTTTTTTGAAATTGTGAACGATTTTTTAGATTTTTTCTAAATTTCTGCACAGATTTTTTTTCATTAGAGAGGGATTTGTTGAGGTACAATTTAATGATTATTTTTGAATTTTTCAATGGTGTTTGTATTGTTGAAATGGGAGGTTGAATTTTTCAATATAATAGAAAGTTGAGATTTATTAATTTTACATGGAAAATATTCTTCAAAAATAAAAATGCAAAAAGTCGTTTTGATAAATTTATAGTCGAAAATTGTTCGCTGTGGTAGAATTTGTAGATTTTTCATAGACTTCTAGTGTTATTATGATTTCAAGGATTTGACAAGTTGAAATGATTTTTAATATTTCAATTGATTTTTTGAAAACAGTATCTTCAATAATATTTAGTCATGTGGAGATACTTGGTATTTATTGCATTTTGAAGGTATTTTTGAAGTTATGAACGATTTTATAAAATTCTTACGAATTTCTACAAGGATTTTTTGAATTTTGAATTCGATGTTATAAAATTCAAATTTTTATAATAGATTCTTAGTTTTTGTTTTACAGATTTTTGAGAAAAAATTTCCAGAAACATATAGACTCATGTAAATATATATATTTGAGGTGTTTTTTCTTCGAAGTGACTTTAGAGCGATTACAATTTTTTTATATTCTCTATAGATTACCAGTATTTTCATGGATAACTCTATAAACTTCCCGGATGAAATACTATAAAATTCAAAGTTCAATGATTTTTTTCTATTCAAATAGATTTTTCAGGACAGTATTTCAAGTCATTTAAAAATTTTGATATTTTTCGTATTTTTTTAGTACTCATAGGTATTTCATAAACTATTTCCCAGAAATTTCTCAGCTATATTGTACAGATTTCTAGAACCACAATGTTTTACAGATTATCAATAGTTTGACAAATTTTTGAGAAAAATCTACTATAACCCATGGGGTTATAGTATTTCACAGTCTGCTAGTATTTTTAGTGCTTTTTCTTTTCATTCATTCATACTGTCATGGAGATGTTTTTTGTATATTTAGCTATTTTTACTATATTTAGAGATGACTATATTGGAAGGTTTTCGAAATTGGATGTTGTGATATTGAAGACTCAATAAATTTTTCTATTCTAATAGATTTTTCAGAAACAGAATCTCGAGAAATATCTGGTTAATCAGATATTTCTAGTGCTTTTCGTAGTTTTCTAAAAATTTTTAATTTTCATGAAATAAACGATTCATTAGATTTTTCAAATTTTTGTATGAATTTCTTTAATTTGTTGCATTGGAACTTAAAATATTTTTATGTCTTCTGTATTCGAAGTATTTATTCTTTTAAGGTATTAATAGAATAATGAAGAGTATTTTTTATTTCTACAGATTTGCAGTTTCTATGGATAAGTATACAGGTTTCCAAAATTTAATGCTGTAAAATTCGAAGTTCACTATATTCTTTTTATATTTCATTAGAATTTTCAAAAAACAGTATAAGTATCTCTTAATTCAGAGATTTCTTGTACTCCTGTGTGCCAGAAATCTCTATCAAAAAAAAAAAATAATAATAATAATAAATCTCTAATCAAAAATATCCTCGTATTATTCTCTTAGAAATTACTATAAGAACAGTAAAATCCACAATAAAAATTGCAGTTTTCATTTTGAGACTAATAATGCGATAGCTAAAAAAATTGACTTCCAGTGATAAGTCGATAACTACTAAGTATCAAAATAATGATATTCGATGTTCAGAGTAGTCAAAGTATAAACGATCGAGAGTTAAATATTTCAAATTAATAAACTAAATCTTTTCCGACAGAATTATGCATCAAAACTTTAAACATTTTTTTCTTGAGTATCTGAGGTTTTCAAGTAAAAGGAATTTGATACATTTTCCAAAGAATCCCTGGTTAAAACACCTGTTTCAGAAATTCTCAGTATTTTCAGTGTTTGAAAAATTCCCTCAAATCTCCAAGGAGATTGTTTCAAAAATTGTGGAAGGAATTCCTTTCTTACGCTGCTGGTTTGAAATAAAAGGGAATAAGGTAAAATAGGATGGGGCCAAGACTTCCGCATAGCTTGGCATTCGCAGATCGCGTGTGGTATGATAGAATATATGTGTATACAGAGAGGTACTGGAAGAGAGTCGCGAGTTGCACTGCTGAGCATCGAAGGAAGCGGAGGAGAAGGGATTATTCTCGCGGAGGACGCACGATTGTTTCGAGAACGGCGCGAATGCACAATGAGGGAGGGTGGCGTGGTAGTATAGTAGTATATAGTATTTTAGCAGCAGCAGCAGCTCGAAAGACGCGCGAGAATCGCGGACCCGTGAACGTTCTCAAGGCATCGCTCTCCTTCCTTTTCCTTTCATCCTTTTTCCCGCGACCGCCACTTGTTACAATTAGCATGTAATAACCCCCCGAGTTCATTACCTGCTTTTTTTGTACTGGCAGCCAAACTCTGCCCACCACTTGTCTCCTTTTCCCCCTTTTTTTTCTTTTGTCGTTCTGATTTGCTTTTTACACGTTTTTTTCTCGACATTCTGTAAAGACCTAAGATTATGAGATTTGCATTTATTGTTTGGAAAAATTTTTTTAATTTATTATACATCAGTGAGTATTAAATTTTGAGGAATGAAAAGATTATGAAAAAATATGCACTTTTCTAAAGAGAAGAATCATTTGAAAATGTATACATTTGTGAGCTGTGGTTTTATAGAATGATTAAACTTTTGAGGGTTTATAAGATTTTTGATTCAGGATCTTGATTGTGGAATGATTTGATTTTGTAAAATTTTAACCGTTCCATAGAATTTTAAGAACTTTGTTATATTGTCAGCACTGAGAAAAATTACCTGACACAAAATAATTTTAAAACTTTTTATCAGCAATGAACACCAAGTTTTTCCAAGTGATTTCTTTAGGTTTGCAAAAATCATTTAAAATATCATTCAATCTTTTTCAAAATTCATGATAGTTACGATCATTTTCAATGTATATACAGGGTGTATCAAAAACCACGGACGATAATTTGTCTGATTTTTTCCCATATTTTTCTAAGTCGAAAAGTCCTATGCCGCTTTTTACAAAACTAAAAAAAAAAAGATATAAAAGCCACAAGTTTGAACCAATAAACGCGCTTCTTCGACAAGTGAGGACAGGAACCTCAAAACAAAATAAACTTTTATTTTCTGCATATTTTTCTGAGTAAAAAAGTCATTAGCCACTTTTCATAAAACTCCAAATCAAAAAAGATATTCGAGGGACAGGTTTTAACTAATCAGATTTGTTCAACTTGCCTCTCAAATATCTTTTTTCATTTTGAGTTTTGTGAAAAGTGGCAAAGAAATTTTTTATCCAGAAAAATATGTAAAAAATTTGAGTTTATTTTGTTTTGAGGTTACTGTCCCCACTTGTCGAAGGAGCGCGTTTATTGGTTGAAACTTGTGGCTTTTATATCTTTTTTGTTTTTGAGTTTTTTAGAAAATGACAAACGACTTTTTGACTCAGAAAAATATGGAAAAAAATCAGACAAATTATCGTCCGTAGTTTTTGATACACCCTGTATAATCGTTTTTAAAAATTAGAACAACTTGTTTGAGTTCATCAAAATCGTTTGAAATACAGTGAATCATCCAACTATTCCAGATTATTCATTTGATGAATTTTCGAGGATTCCAATGAATCATTGGAAATCTTAACAGATGATCGACCTTTTTCAAAATATGTAAAAAACTAGAGAAGTTACTTGAAGTTTGAGAAAATCATTTGAAAAATATTAAAAATTATTCAAGGTTACTCAGATTTTAACAAATGATCAAAAATTTCAAAACGTTCCAAAAAAATTTTTAACTTTTGCAAAAATTTGTTTGGAATAGATACTACGCATTTTTTGAACTATTTCATATGAAGCATTGGACGAATTATTGATATTTTTGAAGAATCTTCGATAAATTTAATGCATGATCGGAAATTTTCATATAAATCGATACCTGATCCAATTCCTGAAAGTTTGCGAAAATGAATTAAAAGAATAAAAAGATATAGTCGTTTAATTATGAGATTGGTATTTCTTCGGTAAATGTGAGACCAGTGAGAAAAATTTTGAATTCAATGAAGATGTATGTGAGACTGGAATTTTAAGGAATGAAAGATTATAAAAAAATATGCACTTTCCTGAAGAGAGGAATCAGTTGAAAATGCATACATTTGTGACACGTATTTTTATAAAATAATTTAACTTTTTACAATTTACAAGATTTTCGATTTAGAATTCGATTGTGGAATGATTTGATCTTGTAAAATTTTAAACGTTCCATCGAATTTTAGGAACTTTGATATATTGGCTAATGTTTGAAAAATTAGAAAATGTTTTATTGGATAAAGATCAGTAATAGTAATAATAATTTCTATGTATAAATAGGAATAGGTAAAATATTCAAAAATCTATAATCATTGAAAATCTTGAGTTATCAATAACTTCTGAGAAATTTCGGTGAATTCGTAGAATTTGTAAATTAATGTTTTCGAATGTTTAAAATTTTCGGGATCATTTAAATTTTCAGAAACTGTGTATTATTCTGAGAAATTTGAAAAACCAAAAAATTATCTATCGTATGAAAATCTTTAATAGTTTAGGAAATCATTGTGATAAAAATGTAGAAACTCTTAAAAATTAATAAATCCAAAAACATTGGAAATTCTGAGAATAGTCAAAAACTCCTGAAAAATTCGACAAATTCGTAGTTTTAGAATATGTTAATTAATAAAAAACGTATTATTGATCTCTCTGAGCCACAAATGAATATGGATTAAATAATCCTCAAATATTAATTTCAATCATTCGTCTATATTTCGGCTACAATTAAGCCCTCTTCAGAAAAAAATAGAATTCACGGCGCCCATTACAAATCATGGTCAGTACTGAAGAGGGCTTAATTATAGCCGAAATATAGACGAATGATTAAAATTAATATTTGAGGATTATTTGATCCATAGCATTCGTTGCTCCGAGAGATCAATAAGACGTTTTTCAATATTATGTAACGGAGCATATACACATTTTACATTGTTAATTAATGTTTTTGAATTTTGGGAATTCGTGAATTCCATGAATTCCGTAAATTTTTAGAAACTGTGTTATACTCTCAAAATTAGAAAAATCTAATAATCTTCTATAGAACGAAGATCGTTGACAGTTTCAAAAATTTCGAAGGAAATGTAAAAATGTTGATATTTCCAAAAATAAAAAAGTTCGTAAAATTAAAAGATTATAACTTGTTTCGAGGAATTCGAAAAATTTCGAATAATGCAGAAAATGTCATTAGATTTTTCAAATTATGGAAAAATTTGAAAAATCTCAAAATATACAAAGACTGTGTAGTATTCGCAGTATTTTTCAGAATAAGACAACGTATAATCAAACGAAGATATTAAATAATTTTCACCATTCTCCTGAAAAGATAGGAATTACAAATTTTTTAAGAATCAAGTAAGATTAAAAATGTTCAAGATTATTAATAATTCCTCAATAATTCTCGAAATTCGCATAATAAGCGATATGTTTCTGTATTTTTTCTATTTTGGGAAATTTCACAGAGTTGATAAAATAATGTCAACTGTGTTGCATTATTTAAATTTGATAACAAAATTCCTCAGCCGTATAAAGTTCGTAGATTCTTCCGAAAATTTTATTACAAAGCTGAAATATGAAAGTAATGAAATTTCAAAAATCAAAAACGCTAAAGAACAAAAAATTGTCACCTATTGTGAAAAATGCGAACGATTTGTAGAATTTCAGTGAATTGTGATATATTTTCTAAAATATGGAAAATTTTGTAAACTCCACGAAACTTTAGAATCTTTTCATCACTATCGACATGACGTAAAATCTAATAAGTTTTATCATTCAGAGGTAGTTAATAATTTTCAATATACAGTAATGCTCACCGTAGTGCAAGACATGCGGTCTCCACCTTGCACTACGATGGACAACGATTTGTGGGCGAGTCACGCCTCAAAGCAGGAGCGTATTCATGTATATGCGCATATGCGTGGTTACCTGTATACAACTATAACGTTTGAATATTTCTAGTTGTATTCTTGTGCTTGTGAAATATTTTGTAAACAACTATATTTATTTTATAATTACGCATACTGCAGTCATTTTTAACTATCACAAGATTCACAAGGAATATAGTAAACAATCGAAGGAAATTAAATCACGATATTTTTTCTTCAAAATGTTAAAATTATTCTTTACTTTCATTATGTCATAAATGAATTATAAGAATTGTTATTATTATTTATTGTTATGCATATTTTAAGAACAACCACCCTCTTTAGAGAAAATATGAAAAAGAATTTATTGATAACGGTCTCTTTGAACTGTGTTGAAAGCATTTATCGTAAATTCTAATTCTAATGAAAAATATATTTCTTTCATTAATCTATTATTTTATAAAAGAAAAAATATATATCAGTGTACTATAAGTTATTCATCACATTATTGTCCTTAATAAACTTTTTATATAATAAAATTCTTTCCTTTTTGTATTATCATTATTACAACTATTATTCACTAATACTATTATATAAACTTTTCGAATATCTAAATGGTTAACAATATAACAGGAAGTAGGAGAGAGAAGTGGATTGAGTTGAAATATAACAGTAATTTTTTTTAATAGAATAAGAATCAAGTCATCGGAAAAAAACGTGGGATTCCTGACGAATGGAATAATAAAATTAACGCGCCTAGTAAATTGGGTTTTTATAAAATTTTTATAAAATCCCTTATTTAATTATTTCAATTCGCACAAAAATGTTTTTCTCTATGTTCAAAGCGATTTTATATTTTCATCGTGACAAAAAAAATTATATTTACTTATGTATAAAAGTATATTTAGTATATATATGACATAAAATGTCATGTATCGAAAGTCCAACAATTCAAATGCGTATTACGTTTCGTCCTTTATAAACTGTCCGTATATGTACTTAAGTTTTGTTATAAGTTTGAATTTTCAAAATTCAAAGTCATGATTATTGTTTATAGCTAATCGATATCATGCACCGTTAATATTAAAATTCTGAACAATTTTCAACAACTGATTAGCACTGCATGCCATCGCGAGTAAATGTTAAATGAAAAGATTTCAAGAAAACTTGAAAAATAAATCAATAAATCACGAAAGGATTGCATGTAAGGGTGAAAAACAAGCATCAATTTTTTTAATGCAATAGTCATTCACATTCTTTAAAAGTAAATATCAATACTAAATACTACGTATCTGTAAGATATAGGTAAAATCAACATTGAATATGTCCATGTGTACTAAACATGATTTCAATTATAAATATGTATAGATGTACATCATTGTACATAATTTTTTGTAACGTAAAACAAGTAGGTAAAAATTATTCCTCAGGAATTGGAAGATTATTCGGATGATTCCCGTTATTGGGAGCATCGGGTTTCGGGCGTTTCGGCACTGGTCGCGCTCCCCTCAAGCGAGAGAATGAGGGCACCGCTGGAGGGGAAGCGGCCAAAACCGTGCACTACGATGGCCAGCGTTACGGTGAGGATTACTGTATCTATATTGATACAGCAACTTTAGAAATCACAAAAAAAAAAAAAATCGAAAATTCCAAATATTGTCAACAATTCCAACAAAATTGACGTATTCGTGGAATGTTAAAATACTTATTATATTAATGAAATATCATATAATATAAAGGTTAGAGATCCCCCAAAACTACTATAGCTGAATGAACAGCTTCACTTTGAATCCTACCAGAGCATCCAGTGTGAGGAAGGATTTCTACCTAAAAATGGGTTACGTGAGAATTTTGGAGTGCACAGGAGGGAACAGACAGAAAAAGATACTAGTGTGATGATTGCAAAAAAAGATTTCTATATATATATAAGTTATTTAACGAAGCATATGCAAGAACACACGAGACTGAAACTTTACGAGTGTGATGATTGCAACAAAAAATTGAAATTTTAAAGCTGGTTAACGAGGCATATTAAAAGTTTCTTCAGGACAGTTTCCTGATAGGAAAATCGTCAACATCACGTGAAGCTAATTGGCAAACCTTTACCGTTCTGTATTATTTTGAAAATCATGTAAACAATGTACAATACACGACAGTCGAAGTAAAAATGACTTTTTTCTTCGCATACTGTGAATGAATGAAAAAAAAAAGAAAAGTTTTGTTTAACTCTAATCAAACATTCAAATTTCGAAAGTTGACGAAAGTTTTATGATTTGTATACCAACTACGAGCATACAAATTTTTAAGATTTCTTGGGATATGACGTTGTTGAATATTCAGTACAGAGTGATCGAAACGAGTAAGACAAGAGGCACATTTCAGAAGCGTAATAACTGTGTGCTTAATGTAAGGCTCATTTTATTATCAATTGGAAATACAGGACTGTTAATGTAAGTAATGCCATTCGGAAGGGAAGTTGGAGCTACAGTACTTTTTGAATGTAATCACTTGCTGCAAAAGATCCTGAGTGTTTGTTTCCGATCGAATGTTTAGTTTCATTCACTGCACAAGCAGAAACACATTCCCAAACCTTTATCATATCCACAAATTGCTCTGGCATTACTATTATCCTCCATACACCAAAGTTTACATTCAGCAAGGTCACAAGAAGGTGCTCCTGCGTTCGGAAAGCAAAAAGAATATCATAATTTTCAAAAATAAATAAATAATTTAGAAATAAAAGGGGTTACTCCATAGTTAAAAATTTTTCAAACGTGAGATTAAACTGTAAAAATTATTATGTTTATTAATTATTATGTTTGAATTATTTATAAGTTACTGGAAAAATATGAATAAGTAATTATTGTTCACTACTAATTGCGTTTCTGAAGCAATACATTCAATATTGTCATAATTGTGCTGTTCTAAAGTTTTCTGAGAACAAAAGATGTTCACTCTCAAGTCATTTTTCTACGAACAATGAATACGACGCCAATTATTATTTTAATGATCTAATAGTCATAAAGTTAGAATGGTTGATCTAGAAAAGTCTTTGTTTCGATAAAAATTATATATTTTTTTGTAATATTACGCATTGCATCGAAATAAATGAATAATTTCTTAAAATAAACCAATCTTCATTCCTACAGTATCCCAGCTACGATATTTATTTCTATTTTTAGACCGAAAAAGTAAATATTATATTATGATCTGTATCTCTAATTTCTACGAGTGAGAATCCTGTGAATCAAACTCTCGAGCGAAAATTCTTTATTTCTCATTAGGTTTTTTATTTGGTTGTAAAAAAGTTTGTATTATACTTTAATTAATATTGTACGTTGCTTTTTTAAATAAAATTGAACAATTAAATTCTTCGTTAATTATTGAAAGTTGGAAGTGTATTATTATGTTGTATATATGTTGAAAAAATCATGTTTCGATTCACAGTTTGGATTTCAGTAGGTATATAATATGCAAAACTAGTACTCAATATTTTACATGAATTTGTAAAGAGAATGTTACATTTAAAATTTTGATCGACAATTATAGGTAAATTTGTAGCATTTTTAATTTGTACAGTTCATAAAATTTTATTACTAATATTTTTATTTAAGAATGCTTCATATACTAGATACAGGCAATTCAAGAAACAAAAAATGGCATAAAAATTTACGTTCCACAGTCAAGCAATGAATAATAATCATATTCCTTCTGTTTTTTTCGTATTAAGAATTTTATAAATGATTGAATTATTATCATACTTAATCCAAAAATTATACTTACCACATACGAAAACAGCCGCAAATAGTAAACAGTAGAAGACGTAGAGGAGAAGAGCAGCCAGATACTTCATTTTGGAAAGCGATTATGTACAGAAAATTCAAAAGTTATTCTCGAAAATTTTATTCAGTTACAAATTTTCGACTGAAAGAAGCTCTTTATATAGCGTATTCGGGGTCTCTAGGAGCATCAATAATTACTTTGAAATACATTAATCGAAGAAATCATCTGTGATAAATAATGATCTTCTCAAAATAATTGCACTGTTTTTGCATATGAAAACGGAAGAAAAATTACATATTAATTATTTTCTTGATGAATATCCTTCCTACGAAAAAAAAAAAAAAAAAAAACATTTTTTATAATTGACGTAATAATGTATATCATAAAATAATGACAATGAATAGATATTAAATTTGCAAAATGGTATTTTTTCGAAATAGCGGACATCTGTAACTCCGTGATCTAAACTTCCGTTGGCATATAAGCATGATAAATTTCTACAAGTCGCGCTAATCATTCCTCAGAGGATGTTGCACACGATTTTTTCACTACTCTGTAAATGTTGTTTTTTTTTTTTCATTTTATTAACTCTGAATGTAAAACGGTCTCACTCTAGAATTTAAAATTTCATAAATATCCGAAAAAAACAAAAATGTCCAAAATTGGATAGTGTTATTATTACAAGAACACGATAAAATATTCTTTATCGTATATATCAGAATCAAAACAAATTCAATCAAGTTTTGTCCACACTTATTTAACTGAAAAATGCAGATTGTATCAACTCGTTTGGTTCTAGAGATACACTATTTTCTTATGTTTTTGAGGCAATAGATGAAATTCGAAAAATTAGAACAAATACTTTTTTTCAAAAACTTGAACGTAATTTGAGAACTGTCGAATCAATTTATACTTGTTTGATTACACTTTGATCCAAATAAATTTGTCACATGTTTGAACGTCACCTTTTTCCAAAACCACGGAATCGTTTTTAGAAAATCGTATAGAATTCTATCCATTCTTTATACCCTTTTCCATACAACCCTCGACCCTTTTTTCTTGATAAAAACGTATTCCGTATTCACAAGTTGCACTCAGAATGTAATGATTTCTTGTTTTTCTGTCGCTATTGCTTCTATAAATTCTTGTCTTTTCTCAAAAAAAAACGTGATGTATCGAATTCAACAAGCATCTCATATATTTCATCAAGAGTTACCTAATACGATTGAATTCTGAAAAGCAAACAATGCAAAAGAATTAAAATTTGGAGTAGGATCCATGTTAATGATCAAAGACGACTTCCTACTTTTTCACTCAGAATAAAATAAAACAAATTTCTTATATAATCACCGATTGAAATTTTTTCTTATATTTCAATTGCCTATCTTTTGCAGTTCCTTATAGAAATTTGTGATTGCCTTATGATAAATAGCGATTCCTTATAACGACTTCAAATTTCTTTATAAGGGTATTCAAATTTTCTGATGAGTTTCATTCACTTTAGTTTTAATAATTGTCAACAGAAATACCAAAATCTTATAAAATTCCGTTGTTCCTATTGGTTACTGTAACGTTCCGACCTGAAGAGCCGGGTAGCTCAGCCCTTCGGAAACGTTGAGTTCGATCCGGATCCTTACTCTCAGCAAACCTCGAGGTTGGGAGGGCGAGAATGAATAATACTCATTAGTATTTCAACTTCTCTTATTTATTATGAAAACAGTTACGAACTACGTGACGCGCTTAGTTGAGGTTGCTTTGAAGACCGGGGCCAAAAGAGCACGAGCCCGAAATCGCTCAACCATGACACGCACGCGACACAAAACGCGATTCCTCGTCTCCGTGACTTCGGCACAGCTACTCAGCGCGACTAAAAAAACAAGGTTTATATATCCAAATTTTGGTTACCAAGTGGTAAGAATATCGGTAATTTCGCAATATCATAACAATTGTACATCCTTTGATAGTGAACATCCTATGATAACTGACAATTGATTTAACATCCTGTGATGATGAACATCCTGTAATAACTTAGAATTGATTTTATATCCTGTGATAATGAACATCCTGTGATAACTTACAATTGATTTTACATCCTGTGATAATGAACATCCTGTGATAACTTGCAATTGATTTTACATCCTGTGATAATGAACATCCTGTGATAACTTACAAGTGATTTTACATCCTGTGATGATGAACATCCTGTGATGATGAAAATCCTGTGATAACTTAGAATTGATTTTACATCCTGTGATAATGAACATCCTAGGATACATTACAATTAATTTTGCATCCTGTGATAATGAACATCCTGTAATAACTTACAATTAATTTTACATCCTGTGATAATGAACATCCTGTGATAACTTACAAGTGATTTTACATCCTGTGATAATGAACATCTTGTGATAATTTACAAGTGATTTTACATCCTGTGATAATGAACATCCTGTGATAATGAACATCCTGTGATAACTTACAATTAATTTACACCCTGTGATAATGAACATCCTGTGATAACTCACAATTGATTTTACATTCTGTGATAATGAATATCCTGTGATAACTTACAATTGATTTTACATCCTGTGATAACTTACAATTGATTTTACATCCTGTGATAACTTACAATTGATTTTACATCCTGTGATAATGAACATCCTGTGATAACTTACAAGTGATTTTACATCCTGTGATAACTTACAATTAATTTACATCCTGTGATAATGAACATCCTGTGATAACTTACAAGTAATTTTATATCCTGTGATAATGAACATCCTGTAATAACTTACAGTTGATTTTACATCCTGTGATAATGAAAATCTTGTGAGAACTTACAATTGATTTTACATCCTGTGATAATGAACATCCTGTGATACATTACAATTAATTTTGCATCCTGTGATAATGAGCATCCTGTAATAACTTACAATTGATTTTACATCCTGTGATAATGAACATCCTGTGATAAATTACAATTGATTTTACATCCTGTAATAACTTACCATTTTTTTTAATCCTGTGATAATGAACATCCTGTGATATCTTACAATTAATTTACATCTTGTGATAATGAACATCCTGTGATAACTTACAATTGATTTTACATCCTGTGATAACTTACAATTGATTTTACATCCTGTGATAACTTACAATTGATTTTACATCCTGTGATAATGAACATCCTGTATAACTTACAATGAATTTTACATCCTGTGAAAATGAACATCCTGTGATAACTTACAATTAATTTTACATCCTGTAATAATGAACATCCTGTAATAACTTACAATTGATTTTACATCCTGTGATAATGAACATCCTGTGATAACTTACAATTGATTTAACATCCTGTGATGACGAAAATCCTGTGATGATGAACATCCTGTGATAACTTAGAATTGATTTTACAACCTGTGATAATGAACATCTTGTGATAACTTACAATTGATTTTACATCCTGTGATAATCAACATACTGTGATAAATTACACTTGATTTTACATCCTGTGATAATGAACATCCTGTGATAATTTCGAGATATCTTATTGTTTTTTCATCCTGTGATAATTCCGCAATGATTAATATATTATTTTAATGATTCCGCAAAGACTCAGGTTATTGTCGTAATGACTTATGTTACTGCCGCGGGGACGTAACAGTTAAATTGTAAAATATTTAGAATACTTGTAAAAAACTTACTTCAATAATTTAGAGCGGCTTGAGAGGGATTTATTAGGTTCTTATAAGCTTTGCAGTCTCGATGGTTAATTAAGCCATTTTCATTATAATAATTTGTTGTTGAAGTAAGTTTTTTACAAGTTTAACAAGTTTTTATAATGTCACTAACAATAATAAAAAAATATTTTTTTAAATTTTGGTATTCTTGTTGACAATTGATTTTATTGAATCTTAAGTTATCAAGACGCATGGAAAAGTTAAAATTACCTAAAAAGTAAATTTTAATTTGCGATTCCTCATAAGGTGATCGCGAATTTCTGTAAGGTACTGTAGAAGAAAGCAAATCTAAAAAAAATGTTAGTCAGCGGTCTTTTCAATATTTAATTGAATTTTTTTTTGAGTGTAAATGCGAAAAAAAGTAATTGTATGTATACGTGTTATACGTCTTCAAACATTTTTTTTTCATTATTGATTTTAAACGTGGATTCTTCTCTAAATTTTAATTATTTAACATTGTTTGCGTTTAAGAATTCAATTACATTATATTAATCTTGATGAAATGTATAAGATACTTATTCAATTTGATACATCTCATTTTTTTTTTTTTTTGGAAAGACAAGAATTTTGAAAAGTAGAAACGACAAAAAAACAAGGAATCATTACATACAAGTGCAACTTGTGAATACGTTTATATCTAGAAAAAAAGGTTGAATGGCAAAATTTTTAAAAAATGGATAAAATTCTGTACGGTTTTCTAAAAAGGATCTAATGGTTTCGGAAAAAAGTTACGTTCAAACATGTGATAAATTCATTTGCATCAAAGTTCAATTAAAAAAAATATAAATCGATTCGACAGCTATCTAATCATGTTCAAGTTTTTGAAAAATAGTGTTTGTTTCCTTTTTTCAGAATTTTAATTATTGCTTCAAAAAATGTTAAAATAAAGTGAATTTCTAGAACTGAATTCGTTGATACATTCTACGTTTTTCAGTTAGAAAAAATTGGCCAAAACGCGATTGTCAAATTTAAAATAAAGTATTTTTTTGCCTCTCAAACACTAGAAAGGAGCGTTTCCAAACACGTTTCGACAGTGACAAATGAAGTATTCCATGCCAACACGCAGGCTGTCGACAAATGACAATCGGCAAGGTGAAAGGCGGGCTCCTTTGGACCCCAGCGGGCTCGAATGGACCCCCCTCCCCCTTTCACCCTGCCGAGTGTCATTTTCTTCAGCTTCCGTGTCGACCTTCAATTCTTTATTTCTCATGTCGTAACAGTTTTGCATACGCTCATTTCTACTGTTTTCGAGGCAAAAAGTATCGTGCGTACCTCGGAATAATAACAGCCGATTTAGAACGAGTGTTTCTGCTCCTAGCTACACAATATACTATTTTTTGCATTTTTCCCAGAAATATATGATTTTGTAAATTTCTTACCTTTTTATAGACTTCTATAAACATATATTGTTAGTATTTAAAGCTCGAGAAATTAAAGTTTTTTAATTCTTAGAATTACATAAATTATTAAAGAATCAAATAATGTGAAACTCATTAAAATCTAGTATTTTTCGTATTGTTTTCGTATTTTTTTTTTGTATTTATTATATTCTATAAGATTTTCTAGCAGGATCTCTAGATCTTCCAGTTCCTGCTATAGATTTTGAGATCTATAGATTTTAGGTATTTGTACATATTTTCATGATAATTTCTGAAATTCGATGCTTTGAATTGTGAAAGTTTGTAATAAAAAGTAAAAAGTCATATTTTTCGTTAACATTTTTACCCGTATTACTAATACTCCTCATTGTACCATAAAAAAATTAATATAGAAATTTTTTCTTCAAAAATGAGGAAGTCAAAAATTACTTAGATCTTAGTTCCATAATATTCTCTAAAAAGTTACAAATTGTACTCAAAACTTAATAAGACAGATAAAAGTAACGTAAATTAACGGGATTTTCGTTACTCGTGAAAAAAAGTGACTCGTTCCCGTTATCGTTACTTGTTAATTAATGTAACGCGTTACATTATCGTTATAGTAAAAAATGTAACGTCATTCCAAACCCTTCCCTGTCAAAAGCCTGTCAAAAACCCTGTCAAAAACAATTTTCATTGTATATTATTTTATTTTTATTAGTTAACTTGTAACAACTTTGTATAGAAAACATATTGAGAATTCAAAAAAATGTCACTAACTTTAAAAAAACCACAATTTTTGTAGAGCTTGCTTATATGTCCATTCATTTTGTGAATTATATTTATTATTTTTTTTTTTTGAAATTCGCATAATGATTCGTACTGCTTGTAATGTATTTAAAATGAGAAAAAATCTTGCATAAGTTAGGCAATTTTTTGTAAACTCTGATCAATTAAATAGTCAATTACTTTAGAAATTTTTCAATACTTTTTAAAATCATATGAATATTGAAAATTTCAAATATTGTCAAAAGTTCTGAAAATTCGTAGGATTTTAAAAAATTTTCGTAAATAATGTAGATTGTAGAATATTACAATTATTCTGTATAACTGAAGGAACTTTTTTCAACCTTCAAAGCTCGTAAAATCAAATAGTTTTCATAAAAAATCTAGGATTTCAGGCAATTTTGATAAATTCTGTAAGTTGTAAAAAGTTTGACAAGTAGATAATATTACAATTCATAAATTTTGACATTTTTGTGGGGGTTTTTTAGATATTTTACCTATGCAGAATTTCGAACGAAAAACAAACTGCGCATTTTCAAAATTTCCGAATGAAAAAAATTAAAGAAACATCAATTCCAGTTAATCATCCTTGATTTGGCAACAGTTACGATAACAATTCCGTTTCTAACTGCGTTCGCTTATGAAATGGAAAATCATTATCATTTGCTAGTCGTTTTCCTAATCGTCTTGTTTTTTTGTCCGGACATTTACATCGCAAGAAATCGTTCCTCGTATCAGAAGGTTGAGCGATCTAGAGAATCATCAGTGTCGAATGAGAAAATCAATGTTCGAAAGGAAAAGAAAAAGAGAGAGAAAAAATACAGACGAGCGAGTTTCAATCCGCTTGTGACATATTACAATACTGTATTGTACTCTGAAATCATTCTGAAATTGTAATTTCTGCCGGATATTCATAACATTTTTTGTCAGAACATAGTAAATATTGCTAAACAATATTGTAGTAGTAGATGTTTTTTGTTGTAAAAACTCCTTTACAAGATTTCTTTTTTACAATATTGTTTTTCTTTCGACGATATTATGTTGTTATTCTTACTAATCCAGATTTCAGGAAATTCCATACTATTTTCGTCATATTCAGATCTGCGTATAGTTCTTATCGCTATATTTTGATTACTCCCTAATGTATAATATTACAATTCTAAGAATATTATGAAAAGTCAAAAATATACTGTAAATTAATGATATAATACGAATTCTAGTTATGCATGTATTCTTCTTGTGTAATATTTTTTTAGATTTTTAAATTATTTGACATGATATGTTTCAAGATTGCGTTATGGCGTCAGTTTTTTGATAGTTGATCGTTTCCTTTGTAGACATTGTGGAATTTAGAAATTTTGTCTGTTGTGTTATAAAGGCCTTGAAGAGGGATCAAAAAAGGATATGAAACGCGTCGACGACAAATGCAATTAAGAAAAATAAACAATTGACTGGGATATCGAGAATGGACTTTATATACATAAATGTTTTTTTCATAGTACATGAAATATATACCAACTGATGATCGATTTAATAAAAGGTTAAATATTTAATTGGCGTTTCACTATATTCACAGATATTAAACTCTGCATACTAGTTTATAAAAGAATTACAATATTCATATATTTTTACCAGCATTCAGTAGATTAAAAATTTTCCAACATTTTTAAGTATAAACTTGCTCAAATATTGTAATTTATTTGTACACTATAACAATTCGTACTTATTAATATTGTAATAACCCAGTAAACCTGTGAGCTCACTGTGAGCTCACTGTAAGCTTAACTGTGAGCTCACTGTAAGCTCACAGTGGGCTTCCAACTTCCACTTTTCAAACACGTTGGCGTGAGCGTACTGTGAGCTCACTGTTAGCTTCCATGGAAAATCTCGAGGTGAGTTTACTGACGCGAATTTTCAAAATTCGAATATAAAGTAATTCAAATTTTGAAAATTCGCGCGCTCTCCCCAAGCGCTCGTCAGATGGCTGCTGGTTTTTTTTCTCATGTTTCAAGTTTTGTGTAGAATGCTTAAATTAAGTGCATGTCTCTCGTCAATTAATATGATACTTTTTTGCCCATTTCCCTAGTAAGTGTCATTACTTGTGCCACAAAGGCACGGTAGACGCAATCGCTAGGAAGTCGAGGTCCATATGTTTTTTTTTACTTTCTACAAATATAGATGAACAATTTTTCATGGTTGCAAATTTAACTTGCAATTTTCCATGAGCAAAAAAAAGCAATGCAAAAAAAGAAAGAAAAAAAATCGCTTACTTCGACATGCATGCTGATGCATGTGGCATAAATGAAAAATGCAAGTTTGTTTTTCCCGGGGAACTCACAAGTATCTCACAGAAAACCGTCAGTAAACTCACCTCGAGATTTTCCATGAATGCTAACAGTGAGCTCACTGTTAGCTCACTGTTAGCCAACAGTAGGCTCACAGTACGCTCACACCAACGTGTTTGAAAAGCGGAAGTTGGAAGCTCACTGTGAGCTTACTGTGAGCTCACAAGTTTACTGGGAAGTAAAATCAAAATGACGAAATTTGCAATAATATTATTGAATCTGCAATAATATAGCAAAACTTTCAATATTTTTTGAAAATTCACTATTTCACAGTAGTTTTTACCATACACAGTATGTCGGAAAGTACTTGATTTTTTCTCACTGTAAGAGCACTGGAAAAAACGTATAGTAATCATAAAAATAATATATTCCACTCTGGAAACAATCTCAAATATTTTACTTTTTGAATTATATTTATAGAAGTTCATTGTTATTATGTATATGTAGTAAATATTGTTAAAAATGATATCGTAGTAGTAGGTGTATTTTGCTGTAAAAATTTTTATACGTGTTTCGTTTTCTACGGTACTTTATTTGTATATTTGCAATAACATATTGCGATTCTTACTAATTGAGATTTTAGAAAATTCCTTACAGTTTTGCCAGAAGTCATATCTGTATAGTTGTTTTTGCTATATTTTTGTGTACCCTCTAATGTATCATATCGCAATAAATGGAATATTGAAAAAATTCGAAAACATATTACAAATTTTAGAATATAATATGAATTTTTGCGGTGAATATACTTACACGTACAATATTTTCTCTTTAGTATACATATAAAATATTTTATAAGAACTGTAAAACTAATGATAAAGGTAAAATATTTTGTTATTATTCATTATTATTAAAAATAAGATCTTTTATAATAATATAGTAAAAATGCTAGTAATTAGCATTTTAATGAATTATTCATTCAACACGATTCGCATTTTTAGAATTCTTTATTTTCCAAAATTATGTAGTAATAACGAATAATTTATACTATACAGTATTGTAACAAGAAGAAAATTACGAAATATTTAATAATAAGAGAAACTTGCGACAATATTGTAGAAAAATATGCCAAAGATTCGTTCAGATAAAAAATATAATATTAAATTATTATTTACATATGTAGTATCTTTTTTTTCTATCAAATTATTCCACACTTACCGTTTCTGTAAAAAATTTTTATAAGTTCATTAATAACAATTATATGATATGCAATAACAATTGTTTTTGAGGAATGCGTACACTCTACTTTCCGCTGCCGCGGGTTTGAAAATAGTTCGAGCCTCGTCGCTAGAGGCTCTGCGCCCGAGCGCTTCTCGCACTTATTTTGCAGTACAAAATATATATGCAGAGTGTGAAAACGCTGAAAAATTTGTCTTCTTTCCTGAGACAGTTACCATTGTATTTCCAATCCAATGGAAAGGAGTCCCAACCCATCGCAGTAACTACTACATTGTAATTTTGTTATGTTATGTTAAAATAATTATAATACTCAAGAGTTTTTCGCGAGTTTCATGTCCGCTTTGTTTTTCCTTCGTCGATCTTGATTATTTGTCCCTGCTTTTAATTCAACTTTGGCATTCTCCGAGTTTAAGTGTTAAAATACCATTTTGGCGAATTTCGGTAACAAATTAGTTTCTTGGAGCAGAATATCGTTTTGAAATTTCCATCATTATTTTAAGAACATGAAGGACTGGTTTCATAACTCCGTGAGAAACACGGAATCAAAACTATCAAATGAATTGTTGTGATCACAAGCATGATATTAATTTATTTAAAATTTGGAAATACTTTTTTTCGTTTTATTGTCGACATTCACGACTGTCGTGACTAATTTATTACAAAGTTGATAATTTTACTTTATACGTGGCGTTCTTATATGCAAATTTCTTCGTTTAAAAAGGTCTTCATTACAGTAAATAACACAACTTAGAAAATTTTTGATGATTCTATACAATTTTAAAACTATAGAGAGTTTTGAACGCTCTAAAATTTTCGAAGTTTTTGATACTTTTTATATTTTTCGAGATATAAACATTTTTTGAGAGAATACCAACTTTGAAAAACTCTTTCAACTTTTTGAATATTTTTGAATCATTCTAAAATAGAAGTATTATTAAACATATTCCAAAAAAAAAACAATAAGCATGATTTATAAATTCAATTAAATGTATTGAAAATTGTACAAAACATTTGATTTTTTTAAATTTATTGACATTTTTTAGAATTCCCAATGTCTTCTGATATGAAGCAATATTTTGCATTTTTCGTCATTTTTTATCAAGCTGAATTTATAGCTTATACTTTATGTTTTCCGAGCTTTTGCAGGCGCCTATAACGTATTTTTTCAAACCTCTTTTAATACACTCAAGTTATACCTTTCATAATGTTGGTACATATACGATATATTTTTTCGAGAAAAATCGAAAAACTTAAAACAGTAAAATTTCACGTTCAGTATGATTTTTGACGCCAACGATTATGACGGAACTCTAAAAATCGATAGGTTAAGTAAATTAATCGCATTGTTTAAATTGAAAGTATTTTATGCCACTCTTACCTCAAAATTGCAACTTCAAAAACTATTCGAGGCTTTATTGGCATAAAATATAGTATCCAACCTGTTGCAAGTGTCTCATTTATGAAACACGATTTAGACCCTCGGCTTCGCCTCGAGTTGTAACTCTCGTTTTTGCAAAAATTTGAGAAAGTGAGCAAAATAAAATCGACTTATAAACAACAAATATGCTGTAACGTGCGTCTTTTTATATCGATGAAAATTTGTTGAGTTATGTAGCTTTACTAATGATTTCTGAAATTTTTGTAAATTTCTATGTGGATCTCTTAGAATCTGATGCTTCCAGAATTTAATGTTCAACAGATTTTCAGTGTTAAAGTGAATTTTCATAACACAGTTTTTTCATGAATACCTAGCTTTTTCAATATGAATCTGTTAAAATCTTCACAGATTAATCTGTTTAAAATTTTAACTAAAAAATCTGTAACTTTAAAGAATGCTGTAAGATTTTCAGTATAAAAATTTTGAATTATATCTGCAGAATGGGACAATCTTTCGAATTCGATAAACTTAGAGGATAGTTAAAGGCAGAGTGACTTATTAAAATACACTAGTTACTTGCAGAAACAAGTGTTTTCGTCTCTTTTTATTCTCATCTGTTAGCATAAAAAAAAGCGCAGATAATGCTCGTTTCAATGGTCATTTAAAGCTGAAAAAATTCGATGAATGCGTAGAATTGTATAATATGTAAATGAATGTTTTCGAACGTTGGAAATTTTCAGGATCCCTTCAATTTTCAGAAACTGTGTTGTATACTTGATTATTTGGAAATTTTCTATCGTAGGGAGATCATCAATAGTTTAGAAAATTCGTATATGCATGTAGCAACTCTTGAAAATTAAAAAAATTGATAAAAATTGAATTCAGTTATATGTAAAGATCTCCCGAAAAAATTCGAATAATTGTTTGGATCTGCTAAATGTGTATAAATGTTTTTGAGTTTGGTGAGTTTTAAGAAGTCCGTAAGATTTCAGAAAATGTTTTATATTCTAAGGAATTCGAAAATTAAAAAAAAATGTCAAGGGAAATATAAAAATTTCAAAAATTCGAAAAATCACAAAACACTGTGAATTTAACATATTATGACTTGTTTTGAGAAATTCGAACAATTTCAAACTATGCAGCGAATGTTGGTAGCTTTTTTAAATTGTAAAAAAATTTTAATATTCTGAAAATGTACAAAGATAGTGTAGTATTCGTGGTATTTTTCAAAATAAGACAACGACTTATCAAATGAAGATCTTCAATAGTTTACAACATTCTCCTGAAAATATGGGAATTTGAATTTTTTGAAAAGAAATTAGGATTAAAAATTTTCAGGATTATCAATAATTTTTCAGAAATTCTCAAACTTCGTAAAATGTGAGATATGTTCCTACATTTTTTGTGTAGGAAAGTTCGAAGAGATTATATAATAATGTCAAGTGTGTTGCTTTATTTGAATGTGAAAAAACAAAAAATCCTCTGCTGTCTCAAGTTCGTAGATTCATTCGAAAATTTTTTTGAAAATCTGGATATTCTTAAATTTCAATAATCAAAAACGCCGAGGAAACACAAATTTTCATTTTGAAAACTTTGAGAAATTATAGAAACTGTTGAGTATTATTGAAACTCCTAAAAATAGAAAAAGTTTCATCATATAGCAATAGTGAATAGTTGAAAATATTTCTAAATTAATACAGAAACTTTAGAAATCACAAAAAATAGAAAAATATCGAAATCTTTAAACATTGTCGATAGTTCCTATGCGCTCTGAGTATGTATGCGTAGAATTTCAGAAGACTTATTAAGTCAATAAATTTTTATATAAAATAATATTTCAAGATCCCGCAAAACTACTATAGCTGAATGAGCAGCCTAACTTTGAGCTCTACCAGTGCATACATTGCGAGAGACAATTTCCAATTGAAAATGAGTTACGTGAGCATTTTGGAGTGCACAGGAGGGAACAGACAGAAAAATTTACCAGTGTGATAACTCAAAAAAGATTCCTATGTAGAAGCTATCTAACTAAGCATATGCAAGAACACACAAGACTAAAAATTTACGAGTGTCATGATTGCAAAATAAAATTCAAATTTTACAGCTGGTTAACGAGGCATGTTCAAAAGTTTCTTCAGGACAGTTTCCTGATAAGAAAATCGTCAACATCACATGAAGCTAATTAGCAAACCTTTACCGTTCTGTATTATTTTGAAAATCATGTAAACAATGTACAATACACGACAGTCGAAGTAAAAATGACTTTTTTCTTCGAATACTGTGAATGAATGAAAAAAAAAAGAAAAGTTTTGTTCAACTCTAATCAAACATTAAAATTTCGAAAATTGACGAAAGTTTTATGATTTGTATACCAACTACGAGCATACAAATTTTTAAGATTTTTGGGAAAATGCCGTTGTTGGATATTCAGTACAGAGTGATCGAAACGAGTAAGACAAGAGGTACATTTCAGAAGCATAATAACAGTGTGCTTTATATATATGGCTTATTTTATTATCAATTGGAGATACAGGGCTGTTAATGTAAGTATTAGTGCCATCTGGAAAGGAACTTGGAGCTGCAGTAGTTTTTGAATATAATCGCTTGCCGTAAAAGATCCCGAGAGTTTGTTTCCGATCGAATGTTTAATTTCATTCACCGCACATGCAGAAACACATTCCTGAACCTCTATCACATCCACAAATTCCTCTGGCATTACTATTATCCTTCAAACACCAAAGTTTACATTCAGCAAGGTCACAAGAAAGCGCTCCTGCGTTCAGAAAGGAAAAAGAATAACATAATTTTCATCAATGAATAAATATACTGAAAATAAACGAGGTTAGTCGATCATTTCAGTTTTTTAAAAGTGAGATGAAACTAAAAATTTGCAGTATGTTTAAATTAATTATGAATTAGTGGTAATTGTTGTATACCATTAATTGCATTTCTGAAGGTATGTATTCAATATTATCATAGATGCGATTTCCTTAAATTTTTTAAGAACAAAAGTGGTTATATCTTAAGCCATTTTTTATGAATAGTAAAGATGACAGCCAATTATTATTTTTATTATCTAACATTAAAAAATGTAGAACGGTTATTATTGAAAAATCTTTACTTCAATGAAGATAGTATATAATTTTTAGTTGCGTATACATTTTGCATCGAAATGAATAAATAATGTATTGAAAAAAACCAATCTTAAATTATTTCTACAATCTTTTAACCGCGATGTTTATTTTTATTTTTAGACCGAAAAGGTAAAAAGGGTATGATCTATTTCTCTAATTTCTTCGAGTGAGAATCATGTGAATCAAAGTCTCGAGTTTGAAAATTCGCAGGAGTCGAACTTAAAGTTATATACCATGAAGTGTTTCCCATTACGTTTTTTATATTGTTGTTAAACAGTTTGCATTACACTTTTATCAGTATTGTACGTTGCTTTTTCAAATTTCATTGAACGAATAAATTCTTCATTATGAATGGAAATTGAGAAATAAGATTTATATCGAACGTATCTTAAAAAATTATGTATATAGATTCACAGTGTGAATTTCAGTTGGTATACAATTTGCAAAGAAAATTAATACTTTACATGAATTCATAAAAAAATGTGATATTTCAAATTGTGATCTACAGTTAACGATACATTTGTTACGTTTTTAATCAGAACATAGTTTATAAAATTTTTATTAATACTTTTTGTTTAAAACTGCTCCATGCCCCAGTTACAGGCAATTCAAGAGAAAAAAAATTACATTACAATTCAGATTCTACATTCTAGCAAGAGATAATAAATATTTTCGTTCTTTTTTTTATTTCAGGAATTTTGAAATGTTTGTTTCATTTACTATCATATGTGATCTAACAATTATACTCACCCTGTACAAAAAAAGAAGGTAATAGTAAACAGTAGAAGAGAAGAGCAGCCAGATACTTCATTTTGGAAAGCGATAAGGAGGGATTATAAACATAAAATTCAAAAGTTATTCTAGAAAATCTTATTCACAATTACGAACTTTTGGTTGAAGGGAAGCTCTTTATATAGCATATTCGGGGTCTCTAAGAGAATCAAAAATTACCTTAAAACGCACAAATCGAAAGAAATCATAGGTGATAAATAATGATTTTCTCAAAATGATTCCACTGTTGTTACAGAGAAAAACGGAAAAAAACTTACAGATCAATTGATTATTCTAATGAATGTTCTTTCTACAAACAAAGAAACTTTTTTTTATAGTAGATGTAATTATATATATATCATAAAATAATCGCATGAAAGTATTTCAAAAGTGAAAAATGGTATATTTTCGAAAGAGCTAACGTCTGTAATTCCATGATCTAAAATGCTGTTGGCATAATGGGATGATAAATTTTCAAGAATCGTGCTAATCATACCTTACAGGATGTTGCATACGATTTTTTAAATACTAAGTAAAATGTTTTTTTCGTTTTATTGTTTTTGCAAGTAGTATGGATACACTAGAATTCAAAATCTGATTAATATTCAAAAATAACTAAAAAATTGTTTAAAATGTGATCGTGTTATTATTACAAAAATACAAATAAATATTATTACTCGTATCAGAAAAAGAACAAATTCAATCGAGTTTATGCCAAACTTTACTATCTGAAAAATGCAGTTTTTGCAAAAAATGCAGCATTTCTAACGTCATTTTAACCAGTAATTGTAATTATGAAAAAAGGAAAAAGACACTATTATTCAAAAACTGAAATATTATTTGAAAACTGTCAAATCGATTTATACTTTTTTATATCCAAACTTTGGTCCAAATAAATTTGTCTAATGTTCGAAAGTCACCTTTTCCCAAAACTACGGAATCGTCTTTAAAATTCGTATAGAATTTTAACCAAATTTATGTACCTCTGGCATAGAAAACTCGTTTCTCGTCCAGTTCAAAATCTCTCAACTCGTTTCCCAGCCCTCGGCACATAAAATATCTTACGTGACTAGGACAGAAATTTTATATTTACGAGTGTGAAGTTTGTAGACCAAGGCGAAGCCGAGGTTTACAAACTACACACTCTTATATATAAAATTTCAGTTCTAAGTACGTAATATAATATTTCATGCCTTTTTTCATGCAACTCTTTTTTCTATGGAAACTTATTCATTAGTAGCACTTAAGATTGAATTCTTTTTTGTTTCTTTTTTTCATAATTGTCGTTTTTTTCAAAAGAAAATGAGATGGATCTTATTGAACAAGTATCTCATATATTTCATCAAGAGTAATCTTACACGATTGAATTCTAAAACATAAAGAATGCAAAAAAATTTAAATGCAGAGTTGGATTCATGTTTATGATTTTCATACATTTTTACTTGAAATGGAACAAAATAAAATTTTTCTTCAATCACCGATTAGGTTTTTTTGTATACTTTAATTGGCTATCTTCTGCAGTTTCTCACAGAAATTCGCGATTATTTTTGTTTGTGACATTATGAAATCTTTAGAAAACTAGTAGAAAAATTATTTCAATAACTTAGAGTTGCATAACCCGAGTTGACAAATTTTGTCCTCAAAATATCCTCAATGTACTCATTTTGTCCTCATTTTGTACCCAAAATACTCGTTTCTATTGTATTCATTTTATGAAAGCCGCACTAAAATGCTCAAAATGTGCTCAAATGTCCTCACTAAATTTTATGAATTTTTAATAGGGCTGAAAAAGTCCTCTTCCTATCGTCAAAGTACTCATTTTATTATGATAGTGTACTTAAAATACTCAGATGAAAATTCGTTCCATGAGAATGCTCAAAATATGCTCAATATCTTCACATGACGAAAACTGCCTGTATCTAAAAAAATTTTCTGAGTTCTTAACCCTATTTCATTGTTTTTATTACTTTGAAGTCTATTTTAATAGAATCATTTATTCAAGTATTCGTAAGGATGTTTCGTTGAAGTAAAAGAACTTTATTTGCTTCAAAGGCTTATTATTTCAAATAAAAATTGCAATTGTTTTTTTTAATGTCACATTTTGCAATCACTATTCTAACTCTTTTCTATTCACTGGAGTCTTTAGAAACAGTACACTTGTATGTATAAAAAAGAATAGTTTTAACACCATTGTCGTCAATTGTTTCAATAGATCTACTTTCCGACATCGCCAAAATAAGTGACACCCTAATGTATATATGTACATTTTACGTACACTCAGAAAATAGGATATAGTATGATTGAATAAATTCATTTAGTTAACCGTCTTTTGTTAAATATGTACTTGACAAAATTTTTCAGTATCCTGTATATGGTAGAGATATTTAAAGCAACCAAGCCGGTGTAGTAAAAATAATTAAAAAATACGGTTTCTTTAACTTGATCTGTAGAGGTATATGTAGAATAAATATTATTTATCCAACCGAAATTGTTTATTACATACAACGTTAGCATTTGTTAACAATTACTGTATTTTAATAATGACTCAAAAAAATCTTTAGTCAGTTTTATTTAAATAATATTTGGGAATGTAAAATTGTTCTTTGGTATAACTAAAATAATGAATATAACAGAACTATTTGTTACAGTCCATCTAAGATTTTTTTTATTGAATTATCCTTCAAGTGACATGTTGATCTGATATATTTTTTTAAATCCTACTTAAATTTATTTATATTACGCTGCTGCAGTTATTCGTACCCAGAAATATAGCTTCGAAATATTCTTCTATGTTTGGTATTAATGGAAAAATTAGTTAACTTTACCAAAGACTTATGGTACACGCAAAAGTCAGTTTTGTTATATGTAGCATATGAACCTGGTAAGCTCAGTTTAGTACGGCGAACCAAATAATCGATTAAGTAAATATTAATTACAGCGTAGAATATGTGTTTACAACACCTTATTCATCAAGTGAATTAGGT
The DNA here is from genome assembly GCA_028476575.1 of Platygaster robiniae. Lineage (NCBI taxonomy): Eukaryota > Metazoa > Arthropoda > Insecta > Hymenoptera > Platygastridae > Platygaster > Platygaster robiniae. The sequence goes on from CM052019.1 coordinate 38,258,655, forward strand.
GTTCTAGACCGTAATAAACTTTTTGTTTACGGACGATGAAAATGTTTATTAGTCTGTCAAAATTGTTTATTCAGTCTCAAAAACAATTTGATTATCATAACAACCTGTGATATGATTCACTGTACCATATGTTTTGGTTGTCACCAATAAATATTTAGTTGCTTTAAGTATATATATGAGTCAAACAAACAGAATGAGATTTCCATGTATATAATGTGAGTGAATCCATTGTTTAAGCAATATTAAATGTAAGAAATTTCACACTTAAAGTTATTTTTATTATCATTTCTACAGTGTTGTGCATGTGTACAGACGATTGCAGTAATAAATATGTTTATGCTAACTTAAATTCGGCTGGAAAAGTACAAGATCACAAAAAAATATCACTCGATAATTGACAACACAACATGTCGACGTTAATGTAGACGTCAACAATTTTACTGTCAAAACTGTCAACATATTTACCGTCGATTTGTCGACAGTCTTAATTTATGTTTAATTGTTAAAGAAAATTTCCGTAGGGGCATCTGTGGGCATCGTCCAAGTGAAATTGAACAAAAGATTCAGTAACAGAGATTTTTTTTCCAATAAAAAAATCAACTGAAAATGACAACACAGTGTGGTAACGTTTCAAACAGTACCAACATTCTCGTCGTCATATTTTTCGACACCTTTCCTTTATTATTGTCAGGCTCTTCTACGAAAGTAAATCTTCTTCGAATACTTTGAGTAATTCAATTTCCAAAAAATTACCCTTGAGCATTGTTTACCCTGGCGTAAAAGGCAAAGCATTCAAAACCCTATTTGAGAGTGTTTTATGGTGTTGTAGAATGTTGGCTCAATACTCTTCGCCAAAATGCTATCATTTACAAAAGAGCCTAAATAACCAATACAAAGCAAAAAATAGTTCTATATACTCCAGTCTAAACATAATGAATAGGACTGAAATTTTTTATATTTTTATCAATTGTTTGCAAAATTGAATTGTTTGTTTAATAAATGTATGCTTGGGTAGTAAACAATTAGACTTTAATTTGGAAATTCTTCTCAACTTTGTATCAACAATTACTTTCAAAATTTATGTTTTTGCAAGACGCACATTCTTTCCATTGCTTTTCATGTGCGCTGATTAGTGTTCTGATTTAAAATTTACGAAATTAATTTGTTTCAAATATTTCTTAAAACAATTTATTTATAAATATTACGTTGTTCTCAAGACACATATGTAAATTATGTTTTTTCCACATTCACCTGCGCGTCTGACATATAAAATGAAATATTAATTCGTTTTTTTGAATCAGATAACGCTCCATTTTATTTCAATTTTGAAAATACCCGATTTCTTGGAGCCAATATGATGTTATTTTTTGGGTTTTGATGATAATTAAAGCCATTTAAATTCAATTTTAATTTATAAAAAGTTGATTCTAATTGTTTCATCATTATTTATTAAAACCCAAACGATAAAAAGACATTGGCTTCAAGAAATCAGTTGTTTTCGAAATATTAAATTGTTCAAGCAATAATTAGTTAAATAGTTGAAAAACCTGAATACTCAAGAGATGCATGTTTTCCGGGGTTTTCAGGTGTCTTGCAATAAATGTAATTTTTATACATCACTTGTACAAAAAAATAGTTTGAACAAATCGTTTTCGTGAATTTGACACCACACTAATGATCATTGCGCCAGAAAAAAATGGAAAGCATATATGCATGTTGCAAAAACTTCAATTTTGCAACTATTTATCGATAAAGTTTAAACAAATGAAATCCATGAATCTAACACCAGTATCATTATCGACGCAACCTGCATTTTGCAAAAACTTTAAGTTATCCAAGTAATCGTTCAAAAGTTTAAACTCATTAATCAATTTGTCACAACATTCATTACCAGTGCACCTGAAAACAATGGAGAGCATATGCTTCTTGCAAGAACATCAATTTTGCAAGTAATTGCTGATGCAAATTTTAAACAAACAAGTCTATTGTTTATCACCTCAATACTGTAGCGTAATTATTTTTATTTCCAGGTTGACTATTCAGGCTCTTATATTTTTAATTATATGTAATAGGAATTTCAATGAAGGTTTTAGCGGAACCTAGCCAATATTTGAAGTAATACGACATCAGACATAATATAACGATATAAAAACACTGCATAACGAACTTTTCGTAATAATGATCTCTATTCTGAAAATTTAACGATCCACATGTAAGGACCATAAAAACTCAATACGTTGGTCGATGTAGGAAATAGCTTAGTGGTTAGGTTGCGTGCGTTTAGTAGGTAGGTAGGTGAGCGAGAAATAGTGAGTTCGAACCCTAGTATAGGCGAGAATATTTTAATTTCTGAAAATTATCTTTTCATATGTAGACAGTATCCACTCAATTTAGTATTAAAAAACGAAGTTCAACAATATTTAATGAATAAACAAATACTATAACGAGCGAGATCGGGAATAACACTATTATTTATTATATATTTCTTTTCTCTTGTTAGGCCATGAGCCCAGGAATAATTATTCCTTAATCTCGTCGAAACGGGAAAGGACCCTCCATAGACAACGGCCTATGGTGACCCTTTGTTCGACTTTTAAAGGGAGTCGAAGGAATTGTTCAAGGATGAAAAAAAAAAAAAAAAAACGCAAGAAATTCTCTAGAATGTCACCTGTGTGACGTTATTATTTGCAACAACTTATTACATACTGTTAAGCTAAATTCTGGACGCTTATCTCTTTCTTTATAGAACACAATTCTTCGATAGATGACTCTGGCAAATCGTCATCAAACTCTGTTGAATAAAAATATCCTTTCTCCAAGGAGTTATGGAAATCCTAGTCTGCTACCTCTATTTCTCTTTGCGGAGGAAAGATTGCTTCGATTTCCCTGTCTACTGGAGCGGTATACAACAAAAGGTCCTGGATAGCGTTACACGCGACGCATTTAAATTCTAGTTTCTTCTCTGGGGGAACAAGGAGAATCCCATAGTCTAAGGAAGCCTGTTTAGCAATGAGAGAGTCGATTTCTCCCAATCAAGTGTTTTTGTCTGAGGGCAGGCCTTTTAATACTCGCAAACGGTGGTATATGTTGAGGAGTCCCTTTCTCTTGAATACTGACTTCTTTGAGCTCGGTTTAATTTTATTACGCCTGGCTATGCTCCTCAAACACCACGTTAGGCTCTCTACGGTGGGCACTGGGGAAACATTTCATTATAATTTCCTAGTTGGCAATTCTATACTCTGATAGGTTATTTTTATTACTAAATATTGGGATTCCTTTTGCTCGCTATCACCATCAATTGAGCTGGATTAGTAACTTATCCTGCCAGAGACGAGTCTCGACACTCAAATGATGATAACAACGAAACAGAAAGGTTCTCATAGAGAAATCCTTCGAAAAATGTTCTAGATGTCACGAAATGTCAATTTATGTGAAAAATGCGTAATATTTGAAACCCCTTTGTCCTTTGCCATCACTAATTGAGCTGGATTCGGAACTTATCCTGCCAGAGACGAGTCTCGACACTCAAATGATGATGGAAAATAACACAAAATGGATTTGTCAAATGAAAACAAGAAATTATTCAAAAGCTTACTTTTCGATTTTTGTTCTATCCTTGAATTGATTGATAGCGGACCTCAAGCACAGCTTGGGCTTTTACGTCAGATCAATTACTAGGCAATGAGAGGCTATTGGGCTGCCGTGAGGTCGAGCCCTTTTGGACCTCAGAAATCGTCCTTCGCTTATGGGACCACTTTAGGGCTGTCTCCTGGGAGAAGCAAGTTAGTCGGAAACTCGGGAACGACTTCAGTTCTACCGAAAAACCTGCGGGTATATATACGGTTCTTAAAGGAAGTAAATGGACCCCTTTCGATCCGTTTACGTCCAGTCATCATTAGATAGAAAAAAAATTATTCGAAAAATAGTTTTATCTTTCATATTTCAAAAAGGAAGTTAAATGACCGAGTGAATTAAGTAGATAACAAGTTTGAAAAATAAAAAAACAAAGTTAAATGAGGGAACTATCATTCGAGAAATGATTTTATTTCTGTGCTCGAAAAGTTGAGTGATAAGAAAAATAGTAAAGTTAATATTCCTTTGAAAAATAGTTTTATCGGAAGAAGCTTATTGTAACTCGTAAAATTGATTCTATACAACTATTAATAAGCATCGCTTTTTCCAACGTCGTTGAAATCGTAGCAATTTAGATATCGCCGCGCGTTATCGTTAATGCTCGAAAAATAACCCCTTTTAGGATTTTTATAAAACGAACTTTACTTGGTTGGAATATAAAAACGAGGGGGAAACCCCCGCTCGTCACAATACAAAATGAGAATATTGAGGACAAATTGAGCACAAGCAACGGCGAAAAAGTGAGTATATCGAGAACTTGTTGAGCATTAAAGCTAGTGGAGTGAGCACTTTGAGAATAAATTGAGGAAATTTTGTATGCTCGAAATGTCCTAAATGTACCGAATACGGAAATGAGCAGGCTATTGAGGACAAAATGAGGACATTTAACAGTATGAAAATCATCACGCGATTGACTCCTGCTAAATCCTCAGAAAGTCCTCAAAATGCTCACTGGAATTTTTCAACTCGGGAAAAGGAATGAATTAGAATTTTATGAGGTTTACAAGTATGATAAGAAATTGAGCCAAAATAATATTAATATTAATATTAATATTAATATTAATAATAATAATAATAATAATAATAATAATAATAATAATAATAATAATAATAATAATAATAATAATAATAATAATAATAATAATAATAATAATAATAATAATAACAATAATAATAATAATAATAATAATAATAATAATAATAATAATAATAATAATAATAACAATAATAATAATAATAACAATAATAATAATAATAATAATTTGTTGTTAACGTATGTTTTTTACAGGTTTAGAGCGGTTCCATCGTGTCACTCACAAAACAACGGGATTTAATAAATATTTTGGTGTTTTTGTTGACACTTTATTGAATCAAAGTTATTACAACTCATTGAAAAATTTAAGTTTCCTGATGGGTGTACTTTAAGTTGCGATTCCTTATGAGGCGATCGCGAATTTCTATAAGGTACTGTAAACGAAAGCAAATCGAAAAACAATGTTAATTAGTGATTTTATGAAAAAATAAACTAAATTTTACCATGTGAAAAGTGATGATTGTATGTATGAGTCTTCGAACATTTTTTTTCATTCTCGAACATTTACATGGATCCTACTCTGAAATTTAAATTCGATTACATTGTTTGCGTTTTTGAATTCGATTGTATTAGATTTCTCTTGATGTAGAACATAAGATGCTTGTCAAAATTGATACACCTAATTTTGTAAAAAAGACTCAAATTTCGAAGAATAGAAACGACAAAGAAACACGAAATCATTAAATTGGAAGTGCAACATATTTTTAACTTAAACAACAACAAAAATGCTGTAATGTGCGTCTTTTTTTATTGATGAAAAGTTTTTGGATTCTGTAGCTCTACTAATGATTTCTAGTATTTTCGTGAATTTCTATGTGGATCTCCAGAATTTGATGCTTCCAGAATTCAATGTCTAAAAGATTTTCAGTATTCAGGTGAATTTTCAAAACACAGATATTTCATAAATACCCTGCCCTTTTAATATGAATCTGTTAAAATCTTCAGAGATCGATTTGTTTATAATTTTCACTGAAAAAACTGTAACATTGAAGAATGCTGTAGGATTTTCAGTATAAAAATTTTGTCGAATTGTACCTGCAGAATTAGACAATCTTTCGAATTCAACGAACTTAGAGGATAGTTAAAGGCAGAGTGACTTATTGAAATACACTAGTTACTTGCAGAAACAAGTGCTTTCGTCTCTTTTTATTCTCATCTGTTAGCTTTAGAAAAAAAGCGCAGATAATGCTCGTTTCAATGGTCATTTGAAGCTGAAAAAATTCGATGAATGCGTAGAATTGTATAATATGTAAATGAATGTTTTCGAACGTTGGAAATTTTCAGAATCCCTTCGATTTTCAGAAACTGTGTTGTATTCTTAAATATTTGAAAATTTTCTATCCTAGGGAGATCATCAATGGTTTAGAACATTTGAATAAAAATGTAACAACTCTCGAAAATAAAAAAAATCGAGAAAAATTAAATTCAGTTATTTGTAGAAATCTTCCGGAAAAATTTGACTAATTCGTAGGATTTTAAGAATTTGTATGAATGTTTTTGAGTTTTGTGAGCTTTAGGAATTCCGAAATTTCAGAAAATTTTTTATATTCCAGGGAATTCGAAGAATCAAGAAAATGACAAGGGAAGTATAAAAATTTCTAAAATTCGAAAAATCAGAAAACACTGTGAATTTAACATATTATGACTTGTTTTGAGAAATTCGAAAAATTTCTAACCTGGCAGCGAATGTTAGTAGATTTTTCAAATTGTAAAAAATTTTCAATAGTCTGAAAATATACAAAGACAATGTAGTATTCGTGGTATTTTTTATAATAAGGCAACGTATTGTCAAATGGAGATCTTAGATAGTTTACAACATTCTCCTGAAAAAATCAGAATTTAAATTTTTTTAAAAGTAATTAGGATTAAAAATTTTCAGGATTATCAATAATTTTTCAGAAATTCTCAAACTTCGTAAGATGTAAGATACGTTCCTACATTTTTTGTGTGGAAAAGTTCGAAGAGATTATAAAATAATGTCAAGTGTGTTGCGTTATTTGAATGTGAAAAAACAAAAAATCCTCTGCTATCTAATGTTCGTAGATTCATTCGAAAATTTTTTTGCAAATCTGGATATTCTTAAATTTCAATAATCAAAAACGCCGAGGAAATACAAATTTTCATTTTGAAAACTCTGAGAAATTATAGAAACTGTTGAGTATTATTGAAACTCCTAAAAATTGAAAAAGTTTCATCATATAGTAATAGTGAATAGTTGAAAATATTTCTAAATTAATACAGAAACTTTAGAAATCACAAAAAATAGAAAAATATCGAAATCTTTAAACATTGTCGATAGTTCCTATGCGCTCTGAGTATGTATGCGTAGAATTTCAGAAGACTTATTAAGTCAATAAATTTTTATATAAAATAATATTTCAAGATCCCGCAAAACTACTATAGCTGAATGAGCAGCCTAACTTTGAGCTCTACCAGTGCATACATTGCGAGAGACAATCTCCAATTGAAAATGGGTTACGTGAGCATTTTGGAGTGCACAGGAGGGAACAGACAGAAAAATTTACCAGTGTGATAACTCAAAAAAAATTTTTATGTAGAAGCTATCTAACTAAGCATATGCAAGAACACAAGAGACTCAAACTTTACGAGTGTCATGATTGCAAAAAAAATTGAAATTTTAAAGCTGGTTAACGAACCCGGGATAAAAAACCAGAGTATCATTGCAGTCACCAAGAGTATCTTTAGTCTCAAAATCAGTATCATCGAGTCTCCAAGAGTATCCAAGAGTATCGAAGGAATCTCCGAGAGTATAAAAAATTTTATAAAAAGGTGACTGGGAGTCTCCAAGAATAAACTAATTTTTTTCACGAATCTTCAAAAGTCTCCTAAAGTCAACTTTGATCTTCGCTTAGAATACTCTATTTTTTAAAAGCAACAACAAGAGTATCGTTTAAGTCTCAAGAGTATCTCTAGTATTCCATTTTGCCAAACGGAATACTCATTTAGAGACTGTTGAAGACACGAGTATTCGATTCGGAGGCTCGAGTCTCCAACAGTCTCCTAATGAATATTACGTTTTGCCAAACGGAATACTCTTAATGATCAATTTGAAGACTCTGAGCACTCTTGAGACTAAAGGATACTCTGATTTTTTATCCCGGGAGGCATTTTCAAACGTTTCTTCAGGACAGTTTCCTGATAAGAAAATTGTCAACATCACATGAAGCTAATTAGCTAACCTTTACCGTTCTGCATTATTTTGAAAATCATGTAAACAATGTACAATACACGACAGTCAAAGTAAAAATGACTTTTTTCTTCGCATACTGTAGGAGAATGAAAATAAACAGAAATGCCTTGTTCTACTCTAACCAAACATTCAAATTTCAGGGGTTAACGAAAGTTTTATGATTTGTTTACCTACTACGAGCATACATATTTTTAAGATTTTTTGAAATATGCCGTTGTTGAATATTCAGTACAGAGTGATCGAAACGAGTAAGGCAAGAGGTACATTTCAGAAGCATAATAACTGTGTGCTTTATACATATGGCTCATTTTATTATCAATTGGAGATACAGAGCTGTTAATGTAAGTATTAGTGCCATCTGGAAAGGAACTTGGAGCTGCAGTAGTTTTTGAATATAATCGCTTGCCGTAAAAGATCCCGAGAGTTTGTTTCCAATCGAATGTTTAATTTCATTCACCGCACATGCAGAAACACATTCCTGAACCTCTATCACACCCACAAATTCCTCTGGCATTACTATTATCCTTCAAACACCAAAGTTTACATTCAGCAAGGTCACAAGAAGGCGCTCCTGCGTTCAGAAAGGAAAAAGAATAACATAATTTTCATCAATGAATAAATATACTGAAAATAAACGAGGTTAATCGATCATTTCAGTTTTTTAAAAGTGAGATAAAACTAAAAATTTGCAGTATGTTTAAATTAATTATGAATTAGTGGTAATTGTTGTATACCACTAATTGCATTTCTGAAGGTATGCATTCAATATTATCATATATGCGATTTCCTTAAATTTTTTAAGAACAAAAGTGGTTATATCTTAAGCCATTTTTTATGAATAGTAAAGATGACAGCCAATTATTATTTTTATTATCTAATAGTAAAAAAGGTAGAACGGATATTATTGAAAAATCTTTACTTCAATGAAGATAGTATAATAATTTTTAGTTGCGTATACATTTTGCATCGAAATGAATAAATAATGTATTGAAAAAAAACAATCTTAAATTATTTCTACAATCTTTCAACCACGATGTTTATTTTTATTTTTAGACCGAAAAGGTAAAAAGGGTATGATCTATTTCTCTAATTTCTTCGAGTGAGAATCATGTGAATCAAAGTCTTGAGTTTGAAAATCCGTAGGAGTCAAACTCAATGTAATATACCATGAAGTGTTTCCCATTATGTTTTTTTTATTGTTGTGAAACAGTTTACATTATTTTTTTATCAATATTGTACGTTGCTTTTTCAAATTTGATTGAACGAATAAATTGTTCATTATGAATGCAAATTGAGAAATAAGATTTTATATCGAACGTATGTTGAAAAACCATGTATATAGATTCACAGTTTGAATTTCAGTAGGTATACAATTTGCAAAGCAAATTAATATTTTATATGAATTCGTAAAAAAATGTGATATTTTAAATTGAGATCTACAGTTAACGATACATTCGTTAAGTTTTTAATCAGAACATAGTTTATAAAATTTTTATTAATACTTTTTGTTTAAAACTGCTCCATGCCCCAGTTACAGGCAATTCAAGAGAAAAAAAATTACATTACAATTCAGATTCTACATTCTAGCAAGAGATAATAAATATTTTCGTTCTTTTTTTTATTTCAGGAATTTTGAAATGTTTGTTTCATTTACTATCATATGTGATCCAACAATTATACTTACCCTGTACAAAAACAGCAGTTAATAGTAAACAGTAGAAGAGAAGAGCAGCCAGATATTTCATTTTGGAAAGCGATAAGGAGGGATTATAAACATAAAATTCAAAAGTTATTCTAGAAAGATTTATTCACAATTACGAACTTTCGGCTGAAGGAAGCTCTTTATATAGCATATTCGGGGTCTCTAAGAAAATCAATAATTATCTTAAAACACATTTATCGAACGAAATCATATGTGATATATAATGATTTTCTCAAAATGATTGTACTGTTGTTACAGAGAAAAACGGAAAAAAACTTACAAATCAATCGATTATTTTGATGAATATCCTTTCTACAAACAAAGCAACTTTTTTTATAGTTGACGCAATTATATATATCATAAAATAATTGCTATGAACGGATCTTAAAATTGAAAAATGGTATTTTTTCCAAAATAGCTAACGTCTGTGATTCCATGATCATTGCTAATCATTCCTTACAGGATGTTGCATACGATTTTTCAAATACCAAGTAAAATGTTTGTTTCGTTTCATTGATTTTGCACGTAGTATGGATACACTAGAATTCAAAATCTGATTAATATTCAGAAGTAACTACAAAATTTTTAAAAATGTCATCGTGTTATTATTACAAAAATACAATTAATTATTATTAATCGTATCAGAAAAAGAACAAATTCAATCGAGTTTTTGCCACACTTCACTATCTGAAAAATGCAGTTTTTACAAAAAATGCAGCATATAGTACATCTTTTTAAGCAGTGATTGTAATTATGAAAAAAGGAAGAAGACACAATTATTCAGAAACTGAATCATTATTTGAAAACCGTTAAATCGATTTATACTTTTTATACTCAAACTTTGGTCCAAATAAATTTGTCTAATGTTCGAACGTCACCTTTTCCCAAAACCACGGAATCGTTTCTAAAATTCGTATAGAATTTTTACTATATTTTCATGCCCTTTTTCATGCAACCCTTTGTTCTTGATGGAAACGTAAAGATTGAATAATTTTTTTTTGTTGTCTCTTTCCTTCATAATTTTCGTTTTTTTTTAAAAAGAAAATTAGATGGATGAAATTGAACAAGTATCTCGTATATTTCAAGAGTAATCTAATACGGTTGAATTCTAAAACAGAATGCAAAAGAATTCAAATTTAGAGTAGGATACATGTTTATGATTGTTAATAAGTAAAATACAAGTTGCAATTCCCCATAAAGCAATCACTAATTTCCATAAGTTACTGTAAAATAAAGCCTATCGAAAAAACGAAATGTTAATCGGCGATTTTATGAAAAATTCAAATAAATTTTACTACGTGGAAAGTGGTAATTGTACGTATACGTCTTAGAACATTTTTATATTTTATTCTCGATCATTGACATGGATCCTACTCTAAATATTGATTTGATTACATTGTTTGCATTTTTGCATTTAATCGTATTAGATTTATCTTGATTTAATGCATTAGATGCTTGTTTGATTCGATACACCCTATTTTTTTAAAAAAAAAGACTTAAATTTTGAAAAGTAGAAACGACAAAGAAATAAAAAAATGATTTAATTTGAAGTGCAACTTGGGAATACTTTTATATAAATAAAAAAAAAAGTTGCATGGCAAAGGGTATAAAAAAATGGATAAAATTTTTTACGATTTTTCAGAAAGGATTCCGTGTTTTAGAGTAAGCCCGAGTCGAAAAATTTAGTGAGGATTTTGAGCACAAATTAAGGATATTGAAAAAATCGTCGATCGATGGATTTTCATGCTGCCAAAAGTCCTCATTTTGTACTCAAACTCCTACTAAAGTCCCGTTCCAGCACATTGAGGATATTTTGAGTATACCAAATAGCATCAATTTGTCCTCAAAGTGCTCACACCGCCAGCCTTCATATGCTCAAAAAGTCCTTAAAATACTCACTTTTTCGCTTCTTTTTGTGCTCAATTAATCCTCAATATGCTCTTTTTGTGTACTCAAAAAGAGCTCAAAATCCTCGAAAATAGTAAGGGCACAATAATTATAATATATATATATATATAAATTCACATATTGTACTTGTAATAATATTTATAATACTGTACCTGATAATGCATGATAAAAGAATTCATTATAATTATAATCAATATAATTTTACTATGTTAAATATTATTATGATAATTATCAAGTTAAGATTATCATTATGTAATAAAAAAAATGTTATTAGCAACATGAATAGTAATTTGTTAAACGTTATGTACATGATAGATAGTCGTATTTAATAATTCCATTCATTATGTCACTGATGTTGCCATGATAAAAAAAATCCTACATATACTCTTATAGATGAAAAATTACTTATCAATTAACGTTCACTTACTGCTACACCTACCAGAATGTGTCATGGGTACAGAACCCTTGTGGGCCCTATCTTGTTATGTATTCGAAGATGTAAATGGTCAAATTTTAAAACTTATTCATAGAACCACACATATTGACACACAGGTTGCAATATCACACTGTCAAATTGTTAAAATGCAACGCTATTTGAATGAAGTTCCACCTGGTCCATTACTTGACTTTTGTACACACACAAAAAAACGAGTAAAAATTTGTGAACGTCTTTCGGAAAACTGTTACACCGTCGGAACTTACACAAACTCTCTAGGCTTCACTGATGAAATCAAAAAAATTGTCATGGATTACGGTTTTTCATTAGATTCGTTACAAAAATATTTCAGATTATTATTGCACAGTCAGTTATATGTTTCCGAGGAATACAAACCGGGGAAATTATTGACAACTTCGTGTTATGTGCGTTATAAAGACAATAATCTCAAATTTCACATTGGATCAATTTTATGCTTCGTTAAGGGATCTGTGAATTGTGAATGTATAGCTGATCATTGTACATGCGAAAAACAACATTGTGCGATATTGCGAACCATTTCAGAAAGTAGACCATTTAAGGCAATTGATGACAATAGTGGTGAAACTGCTCTTGCTTATACATACAAATGTACTGTTTCCAAAAAATTCATCATCTTCCCTGTTGCAAACTTAGTTGCAGTATGTATATACATGCGCTTTCAAGATGATGTTTACGTTTGTGTTCCGGTAAATCGAAAAGAGTTAGAATAGTGATTGCAAAAAGTGACATTCAAAAATCAATTGCAATACTTATTTGTCTTTGTTGAATCGAATAAAAAAAGGCTTTCGAAGTGAATAAGGTTTTTTTACTTCAGCGAAACAACCCTACTAACACTTCTGTAAATTATAAATTTTAAAAGATGAAAATAAATTATTAAATGGAATTAATAATTACATGAAGTAAATTATAAGTTTTAAATTTTAAAAGATGAGAATAATTTCGATTATTATAGACTTCAAAATTATCGAAAAAAATGTAGAAAGTGCCGAGGATATTTTTATATTATATTATTTATAATATTATATATTATATTATTTATAATATTTTATATTATTAGATATTTCTTCAGATGCCGGTAGCTTCAGTTATGTGAGGATATTGAGCCTATTTTGAGCATTATTATAGAAGAAATTTTCTCTGAGTATTTTGAGAACATTTTGAACATAAAAAGAAGACTTTGAGGATAATGTGAGGACTTTCCCCAGCCTTATTGAAAATTCATAAAATTGTGTGAGGACATTTGAGCACTTTTTGAGCACTCCAGTTCGACTTTAATCACGTGAATACAATAGAAACGAGTATTTTGAGCACCTAATGAGGACAAAATGAGTACATTGAGGATATTTTGATGACAAAAATTTTTCGACTCGGGAGGCGACGTTCAAATATGTGACAATTTTATTTCGATCAAAGTTCGATCAAAAAGTAGGTACCGAATCGACAATTTTCAAGTTGAGTTAAAGTTTTCGAAAAATAGTGTTTGTTTGCTTTTTTTTAAATATAATTATTGCTTGAAAAGCGTCAGGAAATGGCGGATTTCCAGTACTGGAAAAGTTAACACATTCTGCATTTTCCAATTGGAAAAAACCTGCCAAAACTCGATTGAATTATTTTAGTTGCTATTAGTACGATTCAGAATATTTTATCGTATACTTGTAATATTAACTCCATCGCATTTCAGACAACTTTCAGCCATTTTCGGATATTTATCACATACATAATTCTGGAGTGTGTACGTACCATTTTTAAAATCAGTAAAAAGAAAATAACAACATTTACAGAGTATTTAAAAAATCGTGTGCAACATCCACTCTGGAATGATTAGCACGATTCGTGGAAGTTTTACGTGATATTATGCCAACAGCCATTTAGATTATGGAGATATAGACGTCCGCTATTTTGGAGAAAAAACCATTTTGCAATGATGAAATCTCTTCATTGTCATTATACTCATGATATACATTATTACGTCGAATATGAAGAAAGTTTATTCCTCCGCAGAAAAAAAACGATTGAACTTATTTTTTGTAGTAAAATAAGCTTATCAAGAACAATTTGGCATTTTCTGTCATTATCCTTTAAAGCTTAATTTGAAGCCGATTTTGTATTTTTTCCAGATTTTTCAGGCATTTAAAACGTATTTTTTAACACTTTTTTAATGAACTATAGTTATCGCTTAAATGATGTTGAATTCTTTCGATAAATTTTTTATGAAAAATCAAAAAACTTAAAACAGTAAAATATTAACTATTGGAATGATGGTTGTAGCCAATGATAACGAAACTCTAAGAACCAAGAAATTGAGTAAAATTATTTACCTCTATAAATTTCAAGTATATATGCCACTCTTACCTTAAAATCGCAATTTTCAACGATTTTGAGACATTAGTGGCATAAAATATAGTATCAAGTTTTTTGGTACTGTATTCAACTTTTTCTTATTTTTTTCTCGATTTGATGTAATTTTCATTCTTATAACAGTCAAGAACTACTTTTCAAAATTACTATTCAAATTTAGTTTTACTGTTTTTTTTCTTTTTAGATCATTTACAATTTTTTTTTTACAAAATTGGGTGTCATGAGAATAAAAATTCCCAAAATCTTTATCGCACGATCCACTGGACCTGTTTGGTATGTACGTGGATGTGCAATGACTCATAATCGAGCCAATATTACAACCAGCTATTCGGCATTATTCGAATTATCCTCAATAACGATTCGACGCAATATACCTTGCGGAAGCAAAAACGGCTTCCCGTTTTTGCCGAAAGCCCGTTGTGCGAGATGATCCATTGAATGAATCCGTTAGCGGCTCGAATAATCTTATACCGAACGAGTTTCGTTCAATTTTCGTGGGGCTCAACTTTCGTCTCGGTTGTCATTCTCCTGAAAAATGAAAAAATTCATGCCGAGGCAAGACGAAGAAAGCCGCCGGGTAGGGCTTAAAAAAACCAAGAATTTCAGTATTTAAATCTGGTCTGAATTTGCAACCAAAGTCGAAATTTAAGAAGGTGAGAATATGAAAATATTGAGTTTTATCCTTGCATATTTCTCATATAAACAACAATGCTAGAAATATGCTGTATAAAGGTTTATGTAATGTTTGTCTTATTTTGTTAATGAAAATTCGTTGGATTCTTTATCTAATATTTATGGAATTTTTGTAAATTTCTATGTGGATCTCTAGAATCTAATGCTTCCAGAATTCAGTGTTTATAATAGATTTTCAGTATATTAGTGAATTTTTAAATACAGAGTTTTTTCATAAATACTTCACAGACTGATCTGTTCATAATTTCAACTAAAAAATCTGTGACGTTAAGTTATTCTGCTAGATTTTTGTCAAAAAAATTTTATAAAATTGGATCTGCAGTATACGACAATCTTTTGAATCCCAAAGTCTTGGAGAATTATTGAAACCTGGGAGACTAATTAAACTAATAATAATCAGACCATTCTACTTTTTAAGTTTGAATTCGTAAAAAACTACTGAATCATAGTAGAATTTCACTGATTGAAAAAGTGAAAGGGGAGAATGTAAAGTTTTGGTAAAAATATTATTAATTGAGTCAGTGATATAGCTTACTGATAAAATTAGTAATATTTGACTGAAAAAAAGTGAACAACTATCTTCATATTTTAGTAGAAATTCACTTCTAAAGTAAGCAGAATTTAACTAATCTTAGTCCTGCATTATGACTAAAAGATAAGTATTGTTTGTAGTAACAAATCAAAAAATGATTATAGACATATTTAGACGATTCTGAACATATTTATTTCTTGAATTATCAAGCTTTTAACAATGATATTTACATGAACTTTTCCAGGGTTTGTATGTTACACGTTACTTGTAACGCGTTTCTCTAAAACGTTACGCGTTTTTCTAAAACGTTATAACAGGAACGAGTCACTTTTTTCAGTAACAGATAACGAAAATACCGTTATTTTTCCTGTCTCATTAAGTTTGTAGCACAATTGGTAACTTTTTCAGCAATGTTTTAAAACTGAGATAAAAGCAATTTTCAACACACTTATTTTTGAATAAAAAATTATATATTAATAATTTTAAATGGAACAATGTAGAGTATTAGTAATTTGTGGTAAAATATTGACGAAAAATATGCTTTTTTCCTTTTTTTTTAGAAACTTTAACAACTAAAAGTGTTGAATTTTCGCAATTCCCATGAAAATATATAAAAATAGTTAAAACCTATAGATCTCAAAATCTATAGCAGGATCTGTAAGATCTAGAGATCCGGATAGAAAATCTTATGGAACGTAATAAATACAGCAGAAAAAAAATACAAAAAATATTTGAAGTACTAGATTTTATTAAGTTTCATCTTGTCTGATTCTTTAAAAATTTATGTTATTCCAGGAATCGAAAAACTTCAGAACTAAAAAATTCCACAACATTCTATAAATACATACTTAGAAATAAAGAGAACAAATACGTGTAAATATACCTATAAAACATTGAAAATCCTTCAAATTCCAGAAAAAAATAATGGACGATCCTTGAAATATCATAGAAAAATTGAAGAAAAACAAAAAGTACTGAAATAAGTAAAAATCTATCGAGACACTTTTTTTGGAAAATACTGTAATACACGGAAAATTTCATTATGTTCAAATTCTAGAGTTAAAAATAATTCTTGAGATGTATATGTCAATTTATATTATAAAAATACCTCAATTATGTAAAAATACTATAAAATTCGGCAATATTCTATCATCCTGAAAAATACAAGTAGTTTCAGAAATACTGAGCAATCCTTCAAATCGTAAAAAAATTGAAAGAGTATCGAAAAAATCAAGGGAAATAAAATTCTTCATGGACACTCTTTGCTGAAAAATCCTCTCAAATATAAATAATTTAATGATCTCTAGACCATGAAATTCTTAAAATCTATAAATCAATATATGGTACATACGAAAAATAGTACAAATTACTAAAAATACATATTCATAAACTATGTGAACTTGAAAAAAATGTCAAAATTTGAACAAGCTGACTGATTTTTTTCAGGGTGAAAAAGTATGGATTACCATTTTTTATTATACCGAAAATAAACAATTTCTATAGAACGAAACCACGAGTACGTTGATATTTTTTTCCAGCCTTAGTTTGTCGATGTCTTGTTATTTACATTCAAATTATTCCAATAAGTAACACGACGTTACTTTTTTTACGTGTCAACGGCAACGAATTACGATTTCTTTTCAAGTAACGGTAACGTAACAAATTACTTTTTTCACGACTTTTTTTCCTGTCACTTGTTGAATTCTACTAATTTATCAGTAGATCTCCGACTGTCTCTGACCTGCCAATTGAATTAGTGAAAATTTCACTAATTTGAACTGAGAGAGTAAATCAAGAAATCACACAAATATCGAAAGACTTTTGCATGGCAGCGTAAGAAATTTTCGCGTTGAAAAAAATTGAATGGGAACTAACAATCGCGGTGGTAAAAAAGCTAACGAGCTCTATGGAACTCCATAAAGCTCGTTTCTCAGCAGAGAGAAGACAAATTTAATCGCCTTGCCTTGGGTGCTGGCGCACAAGCTCGCAACGTCGCGGCCTCGAAGCGCACCAGCGATAGCATTACCACGTTAATTGCACCGCGGTGAGGCATTAATCATTAATTAATCGAGCGCGCGAGCATTATATGTTAATGCAGATTATCGCGCATCAGGTCCGGGAATTTTTTCCACGCTCGCGCGCGAGAAAAGCGAT
The DNA here is from genome assembly GCA_028476575.1 of Platygaster robiniae. Classification (NCBI taxonomy): domain Eukaryota; kingdom Metazoa; phylum Arthropoda; class Insecta; order Hymenoptera; family Platygastridae; genus Platygaster; species Platygaster robiniae. Next base: position 38,276,417 of record CM052019.1, read on the forward strand.
GTTTCAGCTGGCTGCGTGTGCTCGCTTATTGTAGAATAATAACGGGGGTCGACAAGACGTGAAGCTTGCCCATGTCAATTTCGCGATGCAACTTTTCCAGCTACGGAGAAACCATAACGATGAGAAAATATATAATTACGAATCAACCGCGTTTCAAATGTGTGCGAAGATGTTCATCTATTTATTTATTCTTCCATGGATATCTATCTACTTTACGAGACTTGGGTTTCCTTGCGAAGGTATGTAATAATGCAAACTATCGTTTCTTAGAAACATTCATCACGTATTTCAGAAGCAGTATTATTTTATTGATAATAATTATTTATCACATCATTTTCTTAAGAATTGTTCCGTCTATTTCAGTCAGCTAGTAAAAAAAAGTTTTTAATTACTGATTGTTCACGAAATATTTAAAAACTCGTTATGCATTTCTTCAGGACGACCATTGGCGCAGTATTGGATGGGAAAAACGAGATGAAAGCTTGCTGCTTGCAACCTATTGCAATTCATTGCGGCTTGAAGGCTATGATTATGTAGCACCTAATCCTTGACTTCGCTTGGGGTCACTGTCACGTGCACCTTATACCCTTGGCTTTTCTCCCATTGCGACTCATTATCTATCGCACTTATTATTTATAATACGCATACGTTATGTAAAACTCGACGGGAGTACCGAGAGCAATGAGATATACGCGCAATAAAAGACGCTCCACGTTAATTGTAATTCGTTCAGTACAGGGGCGTAGGCAGAAAACATTTTCGGGAAGGGTTTTTTGGCATTACATATTTCTTTCAGGATTTCGTAATTTTAATTTTCGACTATCTGGTTACGAGAGGACGATTTTCGAATTTCAAGATTTCAAATTGGCATGATTTTTAGTCTCATATTTTTCATGTTTGTACGTATGAGAAAATGATCACTGAGAAAATAATCTAGTATTTTATGATAAATATATGATAAAAAGTACTGGAATTTCGTGAGTTTTGCAATATTATTTCCAATTTCTTCATTTTTATTATACTTATTTCAATATTGTAAAATTCAAAATGTTCTATTGCAAAAATTACAGCATGTATGCCAGTTTTTACTAGATGTTTTGAGAAAATTTATTATCTGCAGAATGCAAAGTATACTATATGAGTCGTTATTTTTAATATACTAATGCACAAGATTTATTATATGTTAAAAGTGAAACATGAAATACAACATTTCATTTTTAAAATCTGTTTTTCAGTTAATATAAAATACTAACTATAGTAAGCGAATATGTTGTACATGTAAGTATATGCATCGAAAAAGCTCATGTATTGTAAAATCTGCAATGAATTTTCGACTTTTTTCAATATTGTATCAATCACAAGAACATATACTAGAAATTACACTAAAATATAGTAAAAATAACTATACAGGTTTGCATGTAACTAAACTGTATGGCATTTTCTGAAATCTGAATTAGTAGGACTTAAAATGGTTCATATTGCAAAAAATACAAAAAAGGTACAATCGAAAACGAAATATATGTATAGGAGATTCCATAACAAAATATATCTACTTATATAAATCATCTGACAATATTTACTATATATAGTATGAAAAAAGCTGCAGTAAATATCTAGCAAAAAGTACGATATGTTAGACTAATTCCACAGTACAAAACAGTATTGTAATAGTTACTAAATTTTATTCTCAGTGGTTGAATACAATTTTTGGGGTTTTCAAGTCACCAAAGTTTAGATTTTTTTAAAAATACTTTTTTTAGTATTTTTCGTAAATCTTTACTATTCATATAATTTGAAGAATCTTCAGGTATAATGGTGAATTTTTTATCTGGCTTTATATAATTCGATGCTTCAGGATTCAAAGTTTCGAAAAATTTGAACATTTTCATAGATTTCTGAAAAAACTATAGCTACACAGATTTTAGGTATTTCATAGATTTCTTGAATTTTCGTATTGTATGTTATTATTTATACAATTTTTTAGTATTTTCCGGTACTTTAACAGACTTCTAAGTATGTGTATACATCACAATACAGATCTCTAGAATTAAATGCTATTGTACTGAAATTTTAAGATTTTTCAATTGATTTTAATTTTTCAGGTAATCGTATCTTTTTCATAGATTTCTAGTATGTATATTTTTTTCTATGTTTTGTTCGCATTAATAAGTATCTAATATTTGCTGGTGATTTCATGATTTTGAATGTATATTCCTATATATGAATGTAGGCTCCAAGATTCAAAGTTTTACAAATTTTGAAGAAAATTATATATATCATACCTGGTACGAAGTATAAAAAAAACATAATAAACAAAATATCTAGAAATAAATCTAAAGGAATGCAAAAATATGAATTAGGTTAGTATCAATGATATAATAATGCATAAGGTGAGATAAAAAAGGTATATTTATTTATTTAGTAGTGAATTATTCCATTTGAAATTATTATATCACGCATTTTTTTTGTATGTCTGAATCTGTTGAAGATTCTTTAGTATTTTTATAGATTTTGAGTATTTTCATGGATTGCTATAAATATTTAGAGAATCCGATGTACCAGGACTCCAATTTTAATCGATTTTTAGTAATTTCATAGATTCCTTGAAAAACTGCATCTTTACATATAGATATTCCATCTTTTATAGATTTCTTGTATTTTTATATTTTTTGTAGTATTTACAATATATTTTCGATTCTTTTGTATTTTAATGGATTTTATTTACATATATTCATATATCATTTTATGTTAATTTTATAGATCATAGGTATTTTTTAAGCTTTTTCGAAAAAAAAAGTTCTTTCATAGAATCCTATTATGTTAGAAATTTCTTCAGACTCTGTATGGTTCGAAAGATAAGGGTATTTTCATCTATTTCTTTAAAGATTACTAGATCGATGCTCCAGAGTTCAATATTTGTTTTTAGATTTTGAAATTCATAAAATTCATAAAAAAATTCCTCTGAAGCCAGGATAATAATTATTTTTGATTGGATTATTATTTTTGAAAAGAAAATATTTATTTTTGAAAAGATTGGGCAAAACATGAATGATGAAAAAGATAAAGACTTAAAACAAATTATACCTCTATTTTACATAAAAAATTTTTCGGAAAGAATAAAGAAGAAATTTAAGAAATTTGGAGTCACTATAATTGATAAAATTTACAAAAATAAAGCTAATACTTTCGTCAAACTTGGCAAAGATAAAGTTCAGAAAGAGAGACAATCAAATATTGTATATAAAATTAAATGCCTAGATTGTGATAAAATATACATTGGTCAAACTCAAAGATACATTGAAAAAACAATAAAGGAACACAGAGGAAATATAAATAAAATCAATGTTGAACCTACAGTTATCAGCGAGCATAGAACTAAGCTTGACCATGAAATTGACTGGGATAGTTTTGAAATTTTAAATAAAGAACCTTTGTACTATAAACGATTGTTTGCGGAAATGACATACATCAAGAAATATGGTAACAAGGTAATGAATAAACAGAGAGAATTGGAACATTAGAATGACACTTATGATGTCTTAGTTAAATTTTGTTAATGATCGGAGACATTTTACTCAATGGAAAATCGTGAATTTTAAACTTCATGTCCCTCATGAGTAATATATAATCACACATAGAGAATACAACCATACATAGAGTAGTATTGTACACGTAGTATTAATCTTATCATTGACGTATCGAATTGTATGAAAACGCTTATTGTATCTCTAGTCTTTGACGCGTTACCATGTAATTCATTATTATAAACATAGTAACATATACGATTTATTATTTGCCTTAGACAATAATGGCTCATTGAAAATATGACTAGTGAAGTCTTTGACGTGTTACTATGTGTTTCATCTTTATAAACATAGAAGTAACATATACATTTTGAAAATATGACTGGTGAAAGAAAGAGATTTTTTTGTAAAGAAGTTCTGCATTCTATGACGTGAGTTATTATTACTTTATTTTTGTAATGTGTGATGTAAGGTCTTCATTTTCTTATATTTGTGATAGGTCTTGAAAAAGACTCAAAATGAGTCGAAACGTCGACGTTATATGAACAATAAACATATTTGACTGGGAAAATCGAGAATTATTGATTAAAAGTTATTTTTGAGTGAGTAAAATTAAAAATTCTGAATATTGTTCAACTTTCAGAACATATGAAAACCATTCGTTTTGTCCTTTAGATTTCGATAAGAAACATTTTCGATAGTATTCTTTTTTCATTTTATTATCTTGTATCGACATTTTTATTTATAATTGTTCGTAGTAAGTACTTTTCATTAGTTTAATTACTTTTTTTCTTTTCAATGAAAAAATACATAATTCCATCCAAATTTCAGGAGGAGCTTAAACCCTTAAAACCCCCCTCGCAGAAAAATTGCCATAGGAGCAAAACGGAATTCGAATAGCAGAAACTAGATACGTTGATGCAAAGGGGGAAGGGGGCACCACCCCCCTTCACATACACCCCACCTCGGCTCTTTTTGCGGCGTGTATTTGCACCGTTGAGCTGCGAGATAAAACTCGTGATAAGATTCATTATCCGTGTTCACGGACGTTTCGTAATGAGGAAAAGAAAAGACTGTGAAAAAGAAAGAGAATAAGGTGGAAGGAAAGTGTTAAGAGCAACTCGGGCGGTTTATTATACTGACATTTTAGTGGCGGCACGACAGCTTTCATTAATTTCGTTCCATCTTGAATGAAGATTATTGCACTTGCTGGAGCTGTTTTTTATTTCTGATGTTTTTTCCCTTGGAATCTTTGATTGCAGCATTTCGATTTATCTAACTTCGTGATTTCACTTCTACTGTTTTTGAAGTATGATTTTTTGATTATCATCAAATACTCTAACAACTGTCGTTTTTATTCATACCATCCAACTTAATTTATTTTATTGAGTTTTATTCTTTGAGTAGATGGAATACTTTGTTTATTTATTCGTGTCATTATACTTGAAATTATTTACTTTCATAATGTAAGGATGAGAAACGTTTATGCGGTCATGCCGCCACTTTGTATTCCGTTGTGTTCCGATTCCGACTGGGGAAAATGGTCGGATAAGCAAACATACTCAAGGGCGTGAGTGAGTACCGTTGATTGTGTCAACAACTCGAGAATAATGCGAGTGGTTTGAATGTCAATGTCAGCAAGCAACAGAAGAACCTCAGTGGCTTTTCAAAATAGTTTATCATACAGTGGAAACTCACTTATAAAACAAAACAAAAACATAGCTTTCTAAACAATGGAAATGAGATATCAAATAATATAAGAATGAGTGGAAAATAAAAATAGATAATAATTTGACGTAAATAAATAATTTTATATAATCCTACACGTTGGTAAGAACGAGGAATGATGGATGACATGTTCTATTGTGGGCACGAAAATATGTTGTGCGAGTTAGGCCTTTTATATGGAGGATTTATCGATGCCAAGCAAAGCATGAGATAATAATGTAAATTCTTGGACATTGTTGGGAGTAAGCGAAGCGTTACTCATACCTGTTGCAGGATCACCTGCTTCACTATACTGCAATCATTTGAGTTTTCCTATACAATTTCCTCGTCTGTTTTTTCGAAGGTTTTATGTTCAATACAGTAATAACTATCTTCATTTAATAAATCAAAATAATATACAGATTATTTCATTCTGATTATTTCTGTTTAACGAATCAAGACAGTTACTGATGGTATCTGTAAAATTGAGGTTCATTAGGCAAATTTCGAAGAAAATCCTCGGGCGCCAAATAATGAATGCGAGGAATTCCCGACGAATTCAGGAACAATGTTACCCGCAGCGACGAGCTGCAGCTTAAGTAAGACAAGAAAGAGCAATGGCACAAAGAAACTGTCGTCAATCACGGTAATTAAAGCTGGATTGCTGTTATTTTCCTCGTGCGTTTACACGTTTCTTCGAAAAGAAAGAGAGAAAAAAAGGGTTTCATTCCATTCGTATCTCAAGCATGTGGCGAAACTGTTATACAATACATAATTGCAGCGTATTATGACGCTCGTGGTGTATGCATTTAACGTGTGTACTCCCGGGAAATTTCATATCATTTCGTATCATTTCACAAATTCTGTGAAGGAAAAATGTTCCAAAATGTTCAACGTGAAAATAAATCAAATATAAATTAAAGTTTTTTTAGATACTTAAAACGTTTTACAATTCATTATGAAAGTCTAGATTTTCATTATTATTCTCTAAATTATTGACATTCTTTTTACGACTATTTATTTTGTGATTTTGAAAAATTGTTAAGTGCATTACACGGTTTCTGTTGTCTACAGAATTTTCAGAATATTCCGTAATTTATAAACGGTTATAGACGTCTTCTCGAAGTCTTTAAATTTTATAATATAATGAAAATTCATAGCAGTTTCTAGAATTTCAAATGTTTTTGTCTACTCCAAAATTTACAAAACTGCAAGCATGATACAAATTATTCAGAATTCACCAAATTTTATAAGTTTGTCGAAATCATAAGGACTTTTTTCAAGTTTTGAGAATTTTATTGAAAATATTCACGCATTATCATCAACTTTTTCAGAAAAATGATAATGATCACAATCTGAAAAATTCAAAGACGGTGTCATTGAACTAAATTAATGCAATTGGTGAAAATACTAAAAATTTAGGAAAATACAATGAGAAACTGAAAAATTTGGAATTTAAAAAAAAATAAGGAGCAATCGAATTCTTAATAAATGGATCGATAGGTGTTCGGAAACACAAAGTATATAGCCGAATGTGAACTCTCTAAGGTATCTATTACATACATCGCAATAATTTTTTTAAAAAATTTTTCCTTTATTACAAAAATAAGAAACCGTAAATCCTGAAGCTAGGATTTCATAAATCTATAATTGAAATTCATGGAAACAACAAAATGTCCTCTGAATCGTAGAAAATCTGAAAATTTATAAGCAATATTCAAGGTATCAAAAATTTGAAAGAAATAATCTTTGAATTTAAATCTGTGGAAATCAGTTACAATTTTCACAAATTGATTTGTTAATAATTATTAATAAAACAATTTGTAGCTTTGAAGAATTTCAGCAGATGAATCTGTAAAATTCAACAGATTGTTGTTTCAACAGACTTTATATTATATTCTACAAATTAAATCTGTTAATTTTGACAGATTTTCACTGTAAAATTCCTACTAGATTTTGTTTCTAAAAAATCTTGCAAGTATACTTTCAATCCATTTAATTTCAATTTCAGAGCATGAAATTCTTCAAATCTCTGAAATTATGTATCTACAAAAATACTGAAAATATAAAGAAATATACTCCTATATAAACTGTCGATTCTCAAATAAAGATTGATGAGTTTAACTTATTCACGTAGTGAATTTTTTATTATTCATTTGCACAATGAACCATTGGCAGAAACGAAATTCAGACTTGTTAAATTCGTGGATTCAAATAATTTTCATGAGATTCTGCTTTTTTACTGATGAAAACAGTTATTTTTTATTGTTCACTATAAACTGTTTTTTTGCTATGCAGATTAGTCAAATTCAACTGTAATGTGTTCAAGATTGACTATTTTGAATAACCGATTTTCCCTATCAATTATTTGAAATGACTGTTTGAAATTATGAATCATTATCTTGTATTACGTAAAATTCACCATTTGAAACAATCAAGTTTTGATAATGTAAAGGAGTGAGATTTAACTTTTTTGGTAGTTTTTACACTTGTCAAAATAGCTATTTTTGACTTCTCACTGATAACCGTACTTCAGTTAAAAGAAATAAACCTAGTAATTTGTGTTTATTTAAAGTTTTTATAAAACTCCTTATAAAATTTCGATATTTTTTTTATAAAAATTCCGTTATTTTCTAAAGATTATCTAAAGTTTTCATAGAGCGACATTATGAAAACTAATAACAACTTTATAAAACATTGCTCTTTTTATGAAGTGACTTTGTAAAAAAGCAAAATTTTGTATAAAATACCCAAATTTTATAAGGAGCTTCACAAAAAATTTATAAAAACTTAAATTAATAAGGAGTCAAATTTTAAAAAACTGTAATAAATTAATGGAATTATTGTCATCCAAAACACACGTCTTTAATTTTCCATACTTTTGTATAGGATTTCTATACTGTAAGGAATTTTTCGGAAAAGAATGGGAAAAGTGGCTCACCAGAAAAGTAAATTTTCTATATTTTTCAAATTTATCTAAAATAAGGCAAACCTTCTATACACTAGTATGCAAAAATTGAATTTTTTTTCATACAGTGTAACATTCCGTAGATTTCAACCTACTTTTCGAACTTTTCTGCAATGTAAAAAATGAATGAAATATCTTTTACATTTGAATGGATATCATACCGTTTGAAAATGTTTAATGTATGGAAAAAATCTCAGATTTCTATGGGCATTTTTTACTTTAAAGTTATTTTCCCAATAGTTTTGCGAAAAATTCTATGTATTTATGGAAACATTCCTATACATGAATGAGAATTTATTACAAAAGTATGGAAAAATTTCCATACATTTACAATAAAGTAACTTCACATGCATGTAGGTATGTGAAGTTTTGATATTTCCTTACATTATACACAAGTCTTCCATACATTTCGAGTTTTAAATGTTTAAAATTTATTTTACATGACTAGTGGCGAAAGTAGGCACTTTCGCCACGCTTAGCGTATCGAAAATTCTACTTCCAACACGTTTTCATGTAAAATATTGTTCTCAACTTTTGCAGAAGGGCTTTTTTAACGAATGTGAAGCTTGCAAAACGAGCCAAAAGGGATTTCTGCAGTCCTTCTGCAAGCGTTGAGTAAATAGCTATTCTCGAATACATAATTTTTGTCTCGATATTCTCGTTTTCCTCTATATTATTTATTCATTCCTCTCTAGGAAGAATAACTCCTATATCTCAGCCATACTACTTCCTAATACAGAATCTCCAATCACATCCCTGGCCCCCTCAGAAGCTCTGCAATCTACGCTAAGCACTCATCAATAAGTATTGCGAGTAATGAATTGAATAAATTAATATAGCGATAAAAGATACTCGGCGAAGCTGAAAAACGGGATATTCAAATGAGCCTTCGCAACTCATTATCGGGATCCTAATGAATGATTCCAATTAGCTGAATGAAATCCGCCTGGCTTTTTCGCGCTTTTGTGAAAATCCCTCGACGCGCCCTGGGAAATCGAGGGCCGATACGACGACGCCGGGAAATAACTTGTTCCCGGTATACCGGCACCTCCGTAATTATATCGCATTTTTATCACGCGACGATATAACCTATGAATAATTATCAACTTTTACATTTCTCGGCGTCGTATAATCTCGGCTGATTACGCGCTGTATGTAAACTAATTGCCAGAGGAGCCCGTTACATGCGGCGCAGAAAGCTCGTTTTCTGCATCCCAGAAAACTCGAACCGGGTGGAAATACCGAGTCGCTTGAGTATTGTGTTTCCACCATGGGAAAAACGCCCGCAGCGGTCGTCCTAACCAGTCCATTCCACGCGTGCAGAAAACGGTATCGTTTTGTCATAACCATAGAAATCATACTGTACTTGTACCGGAGATTTTTATGAGTATATTATCTGTGATTAGTCGAAAACAAAAACTTATAATGGTATTTTTTATTTATATATTTTCTTTCTTTTTTTCACATTTTTGCACTTGCGATTTTACTATTTCCTCTATTTTATTAGAGAATCGTGTATAGTAGACAGAGATTGTAAAATGCGATTTTTTGGGTGGGCAGCGATTGAGTATAAATTATAATTTAATATTATAGTTATTTAGTATAAATTATAATTATTATTAAAGGGTATGGTGTGTCATTATCATTAGGGAGAATTAATGAAGGCTTTGGCATGAAAACTGCTTTTTTGCCTTTTTTGACATATCAAACATATTTTGAAATACTGAGCCGGAAATTGCATTTTTAGAGTTTGAGTTTTAATTATTGATTAATGAGTAAACAATGTAAACAGAAAAAGTGCGCCATTAAGACAATTTATTTTATGTAAACATTGTAATTCAGGGGAAAGTTAAATAAAACTCAAATTTATGCAGATACTTATGAATTAAAATAAACCGTAGATCCCACATAAACAAAAAAATTGATCTATTGCATTAGATTTTGAATCGATTTTCATGCAGGTTATTTTGCACTGCGTTATTCAGTACTGATATGTCGCTCAACAAACATCAAGATGAGGTAAAATATGTCGAGAAACTTCTCGAAAAAGAAAATCTCAAACATCATATGATTATACACTGCAACGTGTATAAACTCATACGTAAAGACGTATGAATGATAATTGAACATTCAAAACTTGATTGATCTAATTTTTGTTCATGTAAAAAAGTTTATTTGGCTATATTAAACATTTTATGTCACTTTTTTCTCAACCCTGATTTGAAGCCTATTTTCTCTGTTTTCTGAGCTTTTTTAGGCTCCTAAAACGCATTTTTTGAAGCCTCTTTTAATTTACTTTATCGACTTTCTACGAAACATAAATGATGTTTTTTTCTTATTTTTTGTAAAAGTCTGAGTTATTTGAAAAATATGAGTACAAGACATTTTAGCAATGTTAATCAATTCTTTCAAAATTTTCACATTTTATGATTGTTTATATCATGTTTGAAATTTTAAAAACTTTAAAAAATTAGATGGGCTTGGAAAATTTGTAGGATTTTCAAACGATATACAATCGTACGTATAGAATTGCGAAAGTTATTACTTATTCATATTTTTTTTCAATTCAGAGAAAAGGACTTGACTTAATTTTTAATGATTGTTTAGTTCAGTGAAAATCACACAATATAGATAAAAAAATTTAACATTCGAAAAAATTGTAGAGCTGGATGAAATTCCATAAACAGAGAATATGTTTCGTACTATTTTTGTACAAAATGTGCATGATAATTATTCCTAATTTTTTAATATGAATTGAAAAATTTGAAAAATATTGAAAAATCACGAATGACTTCAGGGAGGTGGTTTAGCTTTAAATAAATTCGAAAAAAGTCGCATATTTTGTATATTGATTCCAAATTTCCTTAACTTTTGCAAAATAAAAAAATGTTGACAGTTTGAAAGACTGCTAATAATTTTGTAAGATTTGAGAAATTTGTGAAATGTTAAAATATAAACATTAATTCTATAAACTGTGTTTAAGTCATATTCTCTAAAATATGTATCATGATGTTTGTTCATATTGGATCAAATATTTTGAAAACTCAAAAACTATTGAAAAATGACGTAGAATCCTCATTGGTTGAAAAAATTTTCATCAGATTTAGAAAGTTTCAAATTATCTGTGTTACATTTGAAATTTCGTTAATTTCGAAAAATTTTCGAATGTAAAAAAATTCGAGAATTACCGACATTTTCACAAAGCTCGAAATATTTCTAAAATTTTGAAATAAAAAATTTGAAATATTGTAGACTGTGTTTATTATCATATTCCTTAGAAATATGCGGGATATGGTGAGTTCATTTTTTAAGACAAATTTGAAAAACTTAGAAACTATTGAAAAATAACGTAAAATCCTTATAAGTTTAATAATTGTCTTAATTGTCTTAATTTTTTTGTTGTCTTAAAGTTGTCTTTAACACAAAAAGTTTAATAATTGTTCGTAAAATTCAATAAGTTTTAAGTAAGCATAAAAGAAAAAAAAATAAAATTAAAATGTACAAAATTGTAAATAATTGTGTAAGCCTCGAGAAATTTCAAAAATTTTGGAAAATGATTAGTAAATCTTGTAGACTGTGTCCATGATAATATTTCTTTGGATTTGGAATATGCATGATAACTGTTTTTTTTTCAATTATTTTTTAAAAAAAATCAATTAACTATTAAAAATAAATAACTATGAAAAAAATATAAATCAGTGAGAATTCGAAATATGGTCTATATTTTTATGAAAGTCATCAAATTTGTGAAATTTTAGTAAACGATCATAAATTTTGTGGACTTTATCCATAATAATATTTCTTCAAAATATGCATGATAATGTTTTTTACATTTTTTAATAATAATCTCAAACACTCAAAAAGAATATCCATGAAAACGACAAGTTTGAATGTGTTGCACAAATTTTCATAAAATTGAAAATATTTACAATAATTCGTACTCGCACTTGAAATTTTGTCGTTTTATATTTTTCGAGGGAAAGGGTATTAAGAAGTAGAGCGGAAACTTTTTTCACTGACAAAATTTTCCTTATTTCGTAGAATTTCTTAAAATTCTCAAAAAAGAAGCTTTTCTAGATTTTCCTTCCTATAAAACCTTTCCAGAATCCCAATAACTCGGAATAAAAATTACACTAATCTTCAATATCATTAGCACAAGTCTCACTATATGCACATGTATGGCTGCGACAGCCATACCGTTATCACCGTGGGGCATTTTTTCGTGCGAGCGTCCATTATTCTCTCGATGCACGTGAAAATTTGACCCTTTCAATTTTTCCGCTCATTGTCCAACGGTGCCGTTTTATCGATGCTAGGAACACGATTTATCGGCGTCTCCATTCATTGTTACACGGCTATGTAATTAGCAATGCTGCTCGAATAAGGACGACCTTTCTAGAGAGTCGCGTTCGACAGCCGCGACAGCGTGGGTTTGGCAAATTGATAGGGCAACCATATTATGGCCTACATACTAAACCGGTACATCGCGAAATTTTCAGTGTCACCTGGCCAAACCCAGTCCGGTGAAACGTACTTTCCTCGATCAGGGTCAGGTCTATCAATGAGCAACGCATCGATAAGTAGTTTTGATATTTACAAGCACGTAGGAATGCATTTCCTTTGAGGGAACATTGATGTACAGAAGTCTTAGGATACTGATACAAATTAGGGTTAGAACGTGAAGTTGATTTAGAATTTCGAAGACATATAAAAAAATGATTCTTCTAACTTGCTTATGCATCGATTTATTAGGAAAAGACGGATCAGAGTATCAATAATTATATTAGTGTTAGGATTCTGTGTTATAATAAAAATCTATGAAAGTGTAATTTTTATGAAGAATCTGTAGAAATAGTGTAGATCTTCGATTTTCCGATTCTAGAGCATCTCATTCTAAAAATCTATGAGAACTAGAAAAAACTTAAAATGTGTGAAAGACGTAGAAAATCCTGCAAAACTGTATGGATACAAAAAATGTTAGAATATAATGAATTGTAAAAATACAGGATTAATTACGAAACTTACTGGAGGTACTAGAAAATAATGAGATACGATGAGTATATTATTATTCTGTTTTATCACAAACAATCGATATCGGGAAAATAAAACTTTATTTAATCGGAATTGTACAGGCCTTACAAATAACTTTATAAAATCAAACGGTACTGAGTGCTCAAACTTTTTAAATGTAAATGATCGCCAAGTACAACACAAAATATAATTTTCGTCCTCTTAGAATTGAAGGCTCAGAAATCGCCAAATCAGTTAAGTTAAATATCACTTGAAGTTTCTTCAAATTGTACAAATAATCAAAAATTACGAGAAATATTACCTTATTATTAAGAAACTACTTTTTGATAGATCTATTGAAATACTTAAAATTAATATATTTTCGGATTTCAAAGCATCACTTTCCAAAAACTGACAGATAAAAATGCAAAATTTTCTCAAGTGTTCTGAAATACTGGAAAATCTTGCGAAATTTCATAGATACTGGGGAAAGAAGTAGGCGAATACCGAAAATTTTACATAATCCAAACGATTTGTGAAATACCTAATAAATACGTAAAATACTGAAAGTACAAGTGAACATTGAAATAAAAAAGAAATCCAAGAAGATACTGTTAATAAAATTGAAATACTGAAAATCTTCGAAACTTCTGATTCTGAAACAAAATATTCTGTAAATATATATTGCAGTCCATAAAAATATTACAGTTTTATGAAAATGCATATTAGAAAATCTTACAAAATTCCATAATGACTACGAAATAAGAAATATTCTTTTAGTATTAGGAATGTCGAAAGTGCCAGAAATCTGAAATAATACTGTATTTTTTTATCATTCTATTCAAATACTCAAAATCTATAAATATTCGAATTTCCAGGCATGCCATTTCAAAAAGTAGTAGAGAAATCTAGAAAATTCTGCAGCTATTCAGTAATACTAGAAAATACTGCAAAATTTTGTAAATACTCAGGAGTAAAAAAAAACCTAATGTGCCATATGTTTCAAACAATATTAGTAAAATGGCGAGAAAAAATATGTACAACACTTTAAGTACAAGTGAACCTTGGAAATATAGAAATATGTAAAGACACTATTAAAAATATTAAAATGCTGAAAAACTTTGAAATTTTAGATTGTAAAGTATTCAATTCTATAAATCCATATATAGCAGTCCATAAAAATACTAGACATCTATAAAAATACTAAAGAATCATTTCTTTTTAAAATTTTAAAATTATATCCACTATACTTCAATTATTATTTATTCATCAACATTCTATTTTTTTGTCTAGCACAATAGTAACTTTGGAATACAAGGAATCTATGATGAAACAATGTTTTGATAAATCTATTGCAATATTAAAAATCCATAGCTATCCGAATTCCGAAACATCGCATTCCAAAAATTGTAGTGAAATCTTTAAAAATTATTACAGTCTTTAAGAATACTAGAAAATTTTATTTTGTTTGTATCAAAAAATAATAAAAATGCTATGGATGTTACAAGTCTATGAAATACTGAAAATCTACATACAAATAACTAGGGCAAAAGTCTACAAAAATTGATCTTTACAAATTTGAATGCCGCAGAATCGGAGTATGAAAATCCATATGGCAATCCATACAAATGCCAGACATATTAATCAAACTTTGAAAATTCTAAAAAAAAAGGAATAATACCAAAAGTATACCTAAAATCAATAAAGCATATTCTAAAAATCTCTGAAAATGTAATGCATTCTAAAAAAATCTTCGAAATATCAAAAATTGATTGAACTTTCATCTATAGGGCATCAATTGAAATACGTATAAAAAAATATAAAAAATCTTGAAATCCTTCAAAAAATTGCAAAATCGTAGAACATAGTGTCAATACCTAAAAACACCTAAAATAATCAAAAATACAAAAAGTCCAAAAAACACTATAAACATGTCTACATAATTATACACCTTCAATTTCCAAAAAAATACTAGAAATTCGTTGAAATTTAAAAACTGCGATATGAGATACTCGACCTCTGCATATTAATCTGTAAAAATGCAAGACTACCTACGAGACACACATAATTTTCTAATTTGTATCACACGTAAGTAATTTCATTACCTACTGCATTAAATTAACTTTCCTTTACTATTCAACGGTTTTTCATATTAACGGCGATTTTCCAAATAAGAAAAAAGGATGAAATGAGGACACATTTTGTCGTGAATCAGCTGATATGGAAATATGATGGAAAAGGTCGGGGCTCGACCAAGTCCGCGCAAACCGTTATGGTTTCATCAGCCAGATCGTAGCCTTATCAGGGGGAAAGAGGACGAGCAGCTGCTTAGTGCTGGATGTGCAAAATCACGGCAATCATCCGCGCGACTGTTATCGCTTGTAATTAGAATACATTATTATGCAAGCTGTCATTTAGCTGCCGACAGTTGCGATGGCGATAAAATCGACGACTCGGTACATCCAGCCTGCAGCTTTTCCTTCTTCCTCCTTCTCGGGAATCACAGGGTATCGAGCCAGACCGGTTCCACGGCCATCGAATCGGCCGACGAACCTACCAGCTTCTCCTGTCTATCATTTTTCTACTTTTCTGCCTTTCCGTTTTTCTTTCCCACATTTTCACGGCCAGGAAAAATAACACCGATTTTCTAACGTGAGATGGTATAGATGTGAAAGAGGGAAAATTGGGTCTTAATCTGAGTTTTCGGTAAAGGAGCTTTTGATGAAGTTCTTCAAAATATGAAAGCTCAGATACATAAATTCGAAAATTCTTCGTGAGCGTTTTCCAGTGGATGAAAAATTTCTCAGAACTTATTCTCGCAGAACTTATTTTGAAATAAAATTTAAAATACACTCTTCTTTCCTTCTTTTTCTTTTTTGAGGAATAACGATTTATATGGAAATTAATTTTACAGTAGATATGTAACATGGATTTCCGTGATATTTATTTAAAGAATAGTGCATAATATCATGAAATTTATTGAGGATCACGAACAGTGCGCAAGGATGCGCACCGCTCTGCCAGCTCAGTGTCAAGGTAACTGTATATCGCGATCGCCCGTTCTACATCTTACGTTAGTCTGCTCGAATTATGCGGATTGGATTGGATTACATGGACGAGAACGACCGGTCGATCGATTCGCTCATTCGCGACCGAATTGAGAATATAAAATATGTATGTTACCAGATCGGCACACGCCTTCGTCTCTTATCTTTATGCATTTTCAAGGCGACTTGGACACTAATTTCTGGAGGCAAAATACCTGCCCAGGTCGTCTCGACACTTTTAGCTATAGAAATTAATGAGATACTTCTAGAAGATGCAAATTTCTAAACTCAATAAGGAAAAAGTCATTCTTAAATTTTTTTAAAGATCACGTGTATAATTGCATATTAAGTCTTCTTTTCAAAGAGCTGAAGAAATGGATAAACTGACTTATAGAAGATGCGAATTTAAACTTGAATAAAAAAAAGTAATCCATTACTTCTTTCGAAAATCACGTCTTTGATTGCAAATTTTGTCTTCTTTGCAAGCAACTGTAGATATTGATGAACTAGCAACCTGCAATAGATGCAAATTTCTGATTAAAATAACAAAAAAGAGGTTCTTCAGCTTTTCGAAAATCACGTAAATGATAGCATATTAAGTCCTTTTTCCAACTACGTAACTGTAAAAATTGAGGAACTGGCTTTTAGAAAATGCAATTTTTTAACCTAAGTGAAAAAAAAGTCATTCTTACATTTTTTTCAAAATCACGTCTCTAGTAGCATGTTTTGTCGTTTTTTTAACGAGCTATAGAAATTGAAAAAAGTTTGTCCTACAGAGATCGTCGAAAGTTTTCAAAATTTAAATAAAAATCAAGAAATATTTGATATTTCAACATTTCGACAAAATTGATAATTTGAAAGATTGTTGATAATTTGCAAAGATTTGAACATTTTTTTAGAATTTCAGGAAAAGTTGACAACTTTCTGTTGATTGGGAAAATTTACATATTCTCTAAAGCTACTGGAAAAAGTATAATATTCTCGAGATTTTTAGGAATGAAAAAATTTTTGTTGTTCTAAGATCATCGCAAATTTTTAGACTCTCGATAGAAATTTAGACGTTTTGAAAATTCTGAAAAAAGATTACTGAACATTTCAAAATTTTGAAGAATAGCAATGTTCCAAACAACTTAAAATTTTTTGTTGTGTGTCGAAAAATTTTCATTATTTTTGTAGATTAGTTATAGGAAATTCCTAAAATCTATATGATTATAAGAAATGTGTAATATTCTCCAATTATTCAGAAATCGAAAAATGTACATAAAACTTGCGGATATCGCCGAAAATTTTCAAAATTTAAATAAAAGTCAATAAGTATAAGTATTAAAATTATCAAAATTCGAAAATTCTATGCAATCTAAATAGGTATATCTGAAATCCGAAAAAGTGTCAAAAGTTAGAAAAATCTAAAAAATTATCAATACGTTTAAAGGATTTGAACTTTTTCTAGAATTTCAGTAAATGGTGATTAATTTTCGACAGTGGAAATGGTTTCTGAATTCTATGAAACCACCGAGGAAGTGAGTGATATTTTAAGGGTTTTTTATAATGAAAAATTTTGTTATCATTTTGAGATCATTAGAAATCCTTAAACTTACAATAAAAATCTGTAGATTTTGATAATTATGATAAATTATGAAAATCATTCTGAAATTCCTGAGATTGTCAATAATTTCAAAAACTTTAAAATTTGTACAAATTCAGAAAATGTAGAAGAATTTCATAGAGTGTTGTTTATTTCGAAATTCCATTGAACCACAGGATGTGTGTATTATTTTAGGCATTTATTATAATCAAAAACATTTTTATTATTCTGAAATCATCGAAAATCCTAAACTTTTCAATGCAAATCTTCAGTTTTTGAAAATTCTGAAACATGAATAAAATCATTCAAAAATTTCTAGGATAATGTATAATTCCAACTATAACTTTGGAATACTTGTAGAATTTTGGAAAAGGTTGATAAGTTAAGCAGACTTAAGAGAATTTTGAAAATCTACGAAACTACAGCAAGCGTATAAAATTATTTAAATATTTGATAATCGGAAAATTTCTTATCATTTTGAGATTACCAACAATCTTAAAACTTTCCAAAAAGATGTGCTGATTAAATCACGAAAAATTTTGTAAAACATTTCAAAATTCTCATGATTGTCAATTTTCCCAAAAGCTTTGACATATTTGTAGAATTTCAGAAAATGATGAATTTTGTAGATTTTGGAACATTTTGAAATTCCACAAAACTGCAGGAAAAGTGTAAAATTTTTTAGATTTATCACATCCAATAAATTTATAATCATTTTGAGATCATCAACAATCTTACAACTGTCTATAAAGATCCATCGATTCTGAAAATTCTAAAAAATTATGTAAAACATTCTCAAATTTCTAAGATTTTCAATATTTCCAAAAATTTTGAAAGTGATTACTGAAATAAGATGATGAATCTTGTAAATTTTAGAAAGTTTTATAATTCTATGAATATACAGGAGTCATTTTTATTTTTCGGCTTCTCAATAACGACAAAATTTTTCATCGTTTTGAGATTATCCGTCATCTCAAAAATTTGAAAAAAAATCTATAAATTCCGAAAATTTTAAAAAATTGTGCAAAACGTTATAAAATTTCCAAAATGGTCAATATTTCGAAAAACTATTAATTTCTTTGAAAATTCAAGAAAATGATGATGAATTCTTTAGATTTTGAAAAAGTATGAAATTTTATAAATCCACTCAAGTTGCAGAATATTTTTAGGATCCTTAATAATCACGAAATTTTTTATCATGTTCATATTATAAACAATCTCAAAACTTTCAATAAAAATCCAAAATAGATTTTGTAAATTCTGAAAAAATTTTGTAAAACATTCTAAAATGTTCAAGATTGTCTATATTCCCCAAAAATTTGAATTATTTTTCGAATTTTGGAAAATGTTAATAAGCAAATTTTGTGGATTGGGAAAAATTTTTAATTCTCTAAAACTACAGGGAGTATGTAATATTTTTAGGATTCTCATCAATTACTACAGAATTTTTCATAATCTTGAGATAATTAACAATCTGAAAACTTTCAATACAAATCTACAGATTTTCAAAACTTTGTAAAACATTGTAAAATTTCTAAGATACACTGAAAATAAGAAAATAAACTTCCAATTTTTACTGCAAGTCACTAACTACTTCAATTCTGAAAATTTGCCGTTAACAGACACGGAAACTTTTCAGTTTGCAAAGAAAAAATACATCAAAAAACGAGAATTTCCCTTCTCGATACCGATAAATCTATACGAAATGGAAAAATTTCTGTTGAAAATTATAATTTCCGTTCAAACTGAAAAATTTCCTTCTACTCCAACAGAAAAATTTCAGCTATTTGTGACAGAGTAGTGAATACTTCAAAACCTTCAGAATATTTCTAGAATCTTAAAAAATTATGATAAATTTTTCAGATTGTGGAAAATTTATAAAATCTTTGAATCTACAGTAGTGATGTAATGTGTTTAGGCTTTCTATTCAAAACAAAATTTTCCATTATCTTTAGATTATCAATAATTCCAAAAATTTGAATTAAAATCTATACTTTATATCAAAAATTGTGAAAAATTATGAAAATCATTCTAAACTTCTCGAAACTTCCATAATCCTACTAGCATCAAAAAATCTGTAAAGTTACAGAGAATTTTGATTAATTTATTCAAAACCCTTCCCCCGACGTCACACCCCGCTGGTTTAATATAATTCGAATTGACAACTCGGATGAAGGGGCCTGATTGGGCCCGACGCTGGCGCTGCTTGGGGTCCCCCGTTGGTATCGCGTGTTTCTCGGCAATTTTCGATAGGCCGCTTCCGCGCGTAGCTGGCGAAATTGATTGTTTCACTTTTCCGGCCCCGCGAAAGGAAAAGAAGCCGGGAAAGATAGAAGGAAATTATTCTCGTTGGAGATGCAATCCGAGTAATTACGGCTCTTTATTCCGCCGCGAGTTGAGCCACGGTCGTTTACATTCCACGCTCGTGTCTTTGCATTTTTATCGGATCGCTTCTGCAACGCGACCGAGGACTCTCCGTACACGTATGTGCCGCATATACCCGTACGTGCGATACGTGTACGTAGCCATTTTTCACAGTTTGCTGCATTTTTTCCTCCGCTCGTTATCGGCAACGCGCATCTGTATCGCTGGCATTGGCAGTTGGCACTGAATTATGTGGTGCGCGCGTGGGAGGCTCGGAAAAGCGTACGGCCTTTATCGCGCACAATAGCGAGAAACATTGTTGCTGCTCCGGCGCGCTTTTACACGCGTCCCTATTTTTTCCCTTTTTTTCATTTCCTTTTTTCCTCTTTTTTCCAACTGAGGAGCTTTTTTCTTCCTCCTTCTTTCACTTCCTCCCGCCGTGCCGCGGAAAGATGGTGAAAGATGCGAGAGGAAATTCGTGACGCTTCTGTACTTTGGATTTTTTTTTGTCGGGGGATCTGATTTTTTTTGTTTTGTAGTAATTGAGGGTCAAGTAACAAGAGGAGGGGGGAAGGTTATTATCAGTTTTTTAGAAATGTGACTGATGGGGTTTTTTTGATTTTTTTTGAAAAATTTGAAAAGTTTGTATTATTCTGTGATTTTAAAACATTTTAGAAAGATTGGGCACTCAAAATATTGCCATTTGTTCTCATAAATCTGGGAAATTCATAGAATTTGAGATAAACAAAATATAATTCATCGTGCGACCATCGTTGATATTTTTGAAGATTGCAAAGAAAATCCTGAAATTGAAGAAATACAGAAAAATTTGGAAAATTTTATTAATTTTTGTAATTTGTTAGACTATCGACGATACTTCAATTTGGAAAGATTTGTAGAGTTTCAAACAAATTTGATAAGTCATGCAGATTGTCATGAATTTGAAATATTACCTGAAAATGGAGACACTATAGAATATTTCTAAATATTTTTAAAAACTATAAAATTTCATCGTACAAAGATTATCAGTGATGAAAATCAAAATAAAAAGTTTAGATGCTTTGCTAATTTGGACAAATTTTCAAACTTTAAAATACAAACGATAATATTCTTTAATTTTTTTTTTTTTAATCTGGATTACATTTAAAGTATCGAAAAATTGCAAAAATTTCTAATGAGGAAGAAGAAATTTTATATAGAAAGTATCACTTTCGAATTTTGAACTTCAAAAATTTGAAAAACATTGAAAACTTGAAATACTGCCAACAATTCTCAGCATTCTAAGGTATCTGAAAATGTAGTAAAATTTGATTGAAAAAAATTGATCGATTGTAGAATTTTCATTATTAATTCAATTGCAGACAATTCCGACGATAACCTAATACTGCAAACGCGAATCTCGAATGATTGTCGATTATTCTAAGAAAGATGAAAAATTTGTTCAATTTCTAAAAATATTGATTATATGTACTCTGTCACTTCAAAAAAGTTTTGAAGATACACTATAAAGTCAGATTTTGAATAAAGAAGGCATAATTCACTGTACGACCGTCGTCAATATTTTTGAAAATCGTAAGAAACATCTTGTAATCGAAAAAATTTAGAAAAATGTATTAATTTTTAAAGTTTGTTAGGCTATCGATGATACTCAATTCTCGAGAAATTTGTACTTTGACTGTAAAAATTTGAAGAATTTGCTGAATATGTAGAAAGTATAATATTTCTAAATAATTTTATAGAAATGAGAAAGTATCATCTTACAAAGATGATCAATGATCAAAATTCAAATAAAAAATTTAACTTCTTTGATGATTAATTGTAAGACAAATTTTCTAACTTTGAAACGCAAACGATAACGTTCTTCGATTGTTCGAAAGAATCTGGAAAAACATTGACAGTGTTAAAAAATTTCGAAAAATTCTAATGAGGAAAATGAAATTTTACTTAAGAATTTCGAAAATGAAAAAATTTTTTTTAACATGTGGAACTGTAAATACTGTCAATTATTCTGAGGTATCTAGAAAATGTGTTTTTTTTTCAAGATGTTGTTTATTCATTCAATTCTATCAAAAAATTTCGAAGATAACCTGAAACTACTGACACGAGTCTCAAGAGATGGTCAAATTCTGAGAAATCTGAAAAAATGGTAGAATTTTAAAAAATGTTGATGATTCAGTAAATTCGAGAAAATTTTGACTATTACCTGGAGCTACACTATACAGTCATATTAAGAATAAACAAGATATAATTCATCGTACGATCATCATCGATACTTGTAAAAATTGCGAGAAAAATCTTTCAATTGCACAAATGCTCAAACTTTTATAGATCATCAATGGTCCGGAAGTTTAGAAAATTTGTATACAATTACAGTAAAATTTGATAAGTTATTCAGCTTTGTGAAAACTGTTAAGGATTTTCGGAAACTGTAAAAACTGTAAAATTTTTTTAATTATTTTCAAATGCAGAAAACGTTTTATGCTATGGAGAGTATCTATGATCAACAAAATTAAGGTTAAAATATATAAATATCGATAATCAAGACAAATTTTCCAACTTTCAAAAATGTATTATAATTTTACTCAATTTTTTAATACAATCTCACAAACATTGAAAGAATAACAAAATTGCGAAACATTATAACGAGAAAGACGAAATTTTCGATGAATGGTATTATTTTCGAACTTGAAGAATTTAAAAAAATTTTAACATTGGCAACTCGAAATGCTGTCGAAAATTCTAAGTATCTGGAAAAGCCATAGAATTTCTTAAAATGTTGATTATTCATCAAATTCTTGATGAAACTACAGATAGTTTGTAATATTTTCGAGATTTACGAAAGTCAATAATTATTTCACTCGACGACCATCGCTGATATTTCTGCAGAAACACATCAACATGTTCAAACTTGAAAAATGTTGAAAATTTTTTCAATTTTTTAGTTCATCAGCGAACCTGATATTTCAGAAAACTTTTAGAATTTCAGGTAAATTCGATAAATTATTTCAATTGTAAAAACTTGAGGATTTTCTGTAACTGTAAAAAAAGTATAAGATTTTTAATTATTTTCCAGAACTAAATAACGTTCTATCTTACTGGGATTATCTTTCATCTCGAAAGTGAAGTATAAATTCAAAAATTTTGTTGATTGAGACAAATTTCTTAACTTTAGAATATAGATGATAACGTTCTTTAGTTTTTACATAGAACGTGGAAAACAGAAAGTATAAAAAAATGGCGAAAAATCATAATGAGGTACTCTCTTAATCTGAATCTGTTAAATCTCAATTTCTTCCAATTTTTGACAGATTTCATTGTAAAAATTCTAACCGGTATAATCTGTAGAATGCAATAGACAATCTGTTGAATTCAACAAATTCAGATTTGGTAAGTTGAAATCCATACAAATACAAGCTTGTAATAAGACGATAGATGTGAGAACTGAGATATTGTGATCATAAAAGAAAAAATGATCTATTTCCAAGCCTGCAATATAAATATTGACCTTTTTGACTTTCAAATTCACCCCTCCCCCAAATAAAAAAAACGTCACAAAGTCCCTGTTCCATAATTTGAAAATCGATCACGAACATAAAGAACCAATTTCGAAATTCCCCTCTTTAAAGAGAACCTATATTTTCACAAAGATTAGGCAGGTAATTACGCGGCACGTATTTTTACGTGGCAATAAAGTTAATAATTATGATGGGAGTATCGTGCGAGCGCGCTTATTTTTCAGATTACACAGCTCAAGTACGTATTCTATATTATAATATAGCAATGCCGAGGAGCTGAAAAGCGGGAGGGAAAAGTCGCGAAAGGAGAGACCGGATGAGGGAGATAATCAATAATTTGCGCATTTTTCGCGCTACCGGAGACGCTTTGGTTGGGTTCGACGTCGGAGATAACGATCCTTGACGCGTGTAAATTGGCGGTGCGCCGGCTAATCACCGTCGCCGGCAGCGTTTAATCCGCGCGCGCGGCCAACGGTAGTTTCGTCCCGGCGTCATTTGCCAAATCGCAACTCGCGATTACCAAGCCAATAACGAGCTCTTTATAATGCAAGCGTGACACTCGCCCTTCTCAATTACGCAATATCAGAGCTCATTTCGAGGTGTTTCCAGTTGGGAATTACATGCCTTTTTTTGTACTTTTGATGGAATTACAGACACATTTATCTCTGCTTCATGTCCAGGGAATCGTAGGAAGATAAAGGAATGATGGGAATGCAAATTTTTTCATTACAGGGACGGAGAATAAGAAAAAATATGGAATTACAGGATTTTTGGAACATTAATGAATGATTGAAAACGCAAGGATTCATTTAGTTTGATGATTTATTAAGTAAAAATGTGAGTCGAAGTATAAATCGTCATTAGAGATCAATATTTTTTAAGATGGATGAAATATTTTACAACTGACCACGTGAAGATGTATCAACATATGAATATTAGTTTTAGTTGAACTTTTAAAACCTTGAACGATACACATTATTTATCGACTTTTTCTGAGAACCTAATTCTTCTGATTTTTTCAATATTTTCGAATTGTCCATTATCCACATAATTTAGCAAAGTATTCTGCATTTTTACTAATTTTCAGGAAGTTCAGAATTTTGCCAAGCTTTTGGATATTTAGTTCCTTTAAACTATTTAATTCTTGTGATTCTCAGATTTATAAACAAATTTTCAGAATTTTTGACAACCTTTGTGTACGGTAAAATATTTTTCGACGTACTGACATTTGAAGAGTATATCACAATTTCTGTACTATTATTCAAATTCAGAATATTCCACAATCTGAAGGATTTATCGTATCTTTTTGAAAGTCTCTAAATTTTTCATGTTTGCAAAGTTGTTAACAGTCCTTCATATTCTCATTTTTTCATTGATTTTTTTCTTTTTCCAAAATTTTCAATCATTGACATAATTTATCAGTTTATTGTGAATTTCTACTAATTTTTCGAAATTTTCAGAATTTTTGACAATATTTTGAATATTCAGTTCTTTTGAACTTTCTCCATTCGTATGATTTTGAGATTTACATTGAAATTTCCAAAATTTTCGATTATTTTCGTACGATAAAATATTTTTCGATGTATAGAAATTTAAAGAATATCACATTGCTACTGTATTCCAGAACACTCCACTTCATATCTTTCTAAAATTCTTTGAGTTTTTCAGGTTTTCCAAAGTTTTTCAGAATTCGTCATATTCTCATTTTTTTCTATTTTTTCGAAATTTTCTAAATTTCCTACCATCTTCATAATTTATCAACGTATTTTCAATATCTACTAATTTTTCGAAATCCAGAGTCTTTGACAAACTCTTGAATATTCAGTTATTCGAAATTTTTCAATTCTTCTGATTTTCAGATTTATATTTAAATTTTCAAAATTTTTGACAATCTTTGTACTTTGTAGGATGCAATGTTTTTTCGACGTACTGAAATTCGAAGAATATTACAAGGTGTCTGTACTATGGGTTACTTAATTTCAGAATATTTTATAATCTAGAAAGATTTATCGTACCTTTCTAATATTCTTTACATTTTTCAGGTTTTCAAAGCTGTTAACAGTCATTTTTATTCTCATTTTTTCTTGATTTTTTTTAATTTTTCAAAAATTTCTATTATTTACATAATTTATTAATTTGGATTTTTGTTAATTTTTCGAAAATTCCAGAATGTTCGAGAAACTTTGAAGTATTTGTTTTTTTTTTCCAATTTTTTGAGTCTTATGGTTTACAGATTTATACATAAATTTTCAAAAGTTTTGACAATTTTCGTACTGCAAAATATTTTTTGGCATTTAAAAACTTTATGAATATCACACAGTTTCTTCACTATACATTTATATATAACTGAATTTCAAAATATTCTACAATCTAAAGGATTTACCACATCTTTCTGAAATTCTCTAAATTTTTCAGGTTTCTTAAAGTCGGTTAACAGTTCTTTACATTTTGAATTTTTCTTGATTCGTTTAATTTTTTTTTTAATTTACATCATCTACATAATTCATTAACGTATTTCGATTTTTTTCTAATTTTTCGGAATCTCCAGATTTTTTGACGAATTTTTGGATGTACAATTCTTTCGAAGTTGTCAATTCTTATAATTTTCAGATTGATATTGCAATTTTCAAACTGTTTGACGACTTCCGTAAGACAAAATATTCAACGTTTGAAACTTTGAAGAATGTCGTACGGTTTCTGTACCATTACTAAATTTCAAAATATCCCACAATTTGAAAAATTCATCACGCCTTCTTGAAATTCTTCCAATTTTGCGAATATTTCAAAATCATCAAAATCTTTCATGTTGTCATTGTTTCTGGATTTTTTCTAATGTTCAAAAGTGAATTTTCACTCTAAGAACAGTGAAATTATAAATATCACTGGTAATTTTGTGGAATTCCACTAATTCACCAGTGCATATTCACTTTTTTTTACAAGTGGAAGATATTTCACTGTTTTCAAGTTTAAAGAGTAAAATATAATAAAAATGAACACTTTTTGACATTGAACGAAATTTCCGGATTTCACAGAATTTTTGAGAATCCTCCACGGTCAGACTGTTTTTTTAATTTTTGAAAATTTTCGATACACAAAACTATGCAAAACTTTTCACATTTTTAAGCAATTTTTCTACTCTCGAAATCTGGATTAGTAGAATATAGCAGATTGTCTGTTGTACTCTACAGATTGCCCCATTGAAATTTTCAAAATGAAATCTGTGAAAAATAAAATTTGTTTGTATGAAGAAAGAGACAATTTGTTGAAACAACAGACAATCTGTTGAATTTAGAACATACAACTGGTTAAAGTTCAGATTTTTCAGTGAAAATTTTGAAGACATTGCAAACTGGATTTAGAGAGAAATTCGTATATTGATTTCTAGGATTTACTATCTGAAATCTAAAGTTGTGCAGATTTTACACATTCTCAGATTTCTCTTAACTCCGAGATCAAACGAATTCCTAAATAATTCATCCCAAATTCCCTCAAATCTTCTTGAACTTACAATCGCAAACAGGCTCTGGAAAAATCGCAAATATTCTCGTAAGTGATCCGAATGTCGTGTAATATGACTCCGGATTGCTGCCCTTCTCAATTTGATCGTTTTATACCGTTGGAATTTGAAATAAAAACTCCGAAATCGTTAGCTGGGAAAGTCGTATCTCGAATTAACTGTAAAGGTACCGTATCATAGTGGAGTAAGAATTTCGGTCCGGCTATTTCCATTGGAGGATTCTCCTATGCACGATATCCGATTGGCAATTATGATGTTTACTATTATCGTGCATGGCCAAGAAATGTGAGCCGGCGAGATGTTGGCGCAATTAAGTGGAACAAGCGCGCCTCGTCGTGTGGAGCGCGCGGCCCACATCTGCCGCAGCGCAAGCCGCGCAGAGGCGTCGAGAAGCAATTTTCCATAGCTGGAAAAACTTAAAAAATATTTTTATGGAACGTGATAAGATCTTGCTAAAAAGAAGTGAACCAATAATAGACAAAAGTATATTGAAAATTGAAATATAAAAAAAAGAATTTATTGGAAAATCCCAAAACTATGAGAATCTGAAGTCTTTATTTTGAGGGTAATGAAACTTTCTTTAGTTTTATCAATTTCAATTGTATATCTAAGTTTCAACATCTTCGTGTATTGTGCAACAAATTTTCTCAACTCCAACAAAGGATCCTAAATTTTGGAATTTTATAACTCATCTACACCAATTCTGACTATTATCTGAATCTCTAAGTCAAATTTGAGTATATTATTCAACTGAAAGACGGTAGTCAAAAAAAGTCGCAAATGACTATTTTAGATTGAAAAAAATATACTCTAATGAATAGTCAAAGTCTACTGATTTTAAAAACAAAAATTTAATTTTTGTTATGGTTTATTTTACTAAATAAAAGAAATTTATTAAATATTAATAGCATTCATCCATTTTAATCTTATTGATAGTAGAGAATCAGCTCTCTAAATAAGTCAGTTTTGATTATTTCATAGTTAAATTACACCGATGAGTATAAGGAAAAAATAGTTTCTAGTAAACAATCAGAAATATCTGTTTTAAACAGACAAAAAGCAGAAACTTCAAAAATACTCATTTATCAAATCAAAATTTGGTTTCTTCGATTGGTTTGCTGGTAATAAATGAGAAACAAATGATGATTCAAACATATTATTTTGAATAATTTATAGTTGAAAAAAGACCAATTTCGTAGGAATGTTAGTATTTTTATCAATTCATATTATTTTTATGGATTTCTCTATAGATTTTGAGTATTCAATGCTTCAGAATTCCAGGTAACATTAATTTTTAGTATTTGACAGATTTTCGAAAAAACAGTATCTCAATAACCATTTAGTTATTCGGTCGTTTCTCTTTTTTTTTAGTATTTTTTGAATTTTTGCACTAATAAGACATAATGAAAGATTTTCAGGAATTCTATGAATTTCTACAGATATTTTTAGAATTCGATGTTCTACAATACAAAGTTGTAAGATTCTCAGTATATTTTCGGATTTTGAAAAAATGGCATCCACATATAAATTGCTGGTATTTTGAAGATTGTATCTTTAGTTTTTTTCTTTTGCAGTGTTTCTACGATTGTGATGAGCATTTCTTTAATTTCATTGATCTCTAGAAAACTCTTTTTGATTTCATTTAGATTTTCTTTATTTTGATTAAATTTTTTATAAAACACTATCACCAGAGATATGAAATTTTTAAAGATAACTGATACTTTTAGTATTTTTGGTATTCCTCCATTTATACGATCTGAAAGGTTTTCTCGTATTCTTGAAAATTTTATATAGATTTTTAAAATTAAATATTTTAGGATTGAATATTCACAGATTTTAAATGTTTTCACAGATTTTTGGAGTTAATATATCCACATTGATTCATAGAGTATTTCATGCATTGTTAACTAGTATTTCAAGTTTCTCTTGCATTTTTTTATATTTCAAAATGTTTTGTACGATTTTGGAGTATTTCCAATTATTCTTCATATTCTTGTAAATTGCTACAAAAATTTTCAGAACGCAATTATTCAGGATTCAAAGTTTTGAATATTTCCAATAGTGTAATAGATGTTTTATAAAACAGTTTTTTCTCGGATTCATTGTATTTCATAGATTTTGAATACCTTCGGCTTTTTTTCAATTTTATCGTATCCGTACGATTTGAAGAATTTGTCAGTTTCTTCATGAATATTTTTTTATTGACTTCTAGAATTATTGATAGTTGACTCCAATTGATTTGTCTAACATAAATTTGGTTAAATAGTGCTTGATCATTTTAGTAAGTCAAAAACAGGTTTATCGTAAATATATGGTTGAAAAAAGACTTGAAAAAATGCATTTCAGGTGCCCAAAACAGTTTGAAAAAAAGACAAAATAAATTTTAAACTAGGCTCGATAAAAAAATGCACAAAAAGTGCAAAATATCGCTGAATCAACTCTTTTTGCGACAAAAATAAGTTCAATCAAGTTTCGAATTTTTTATACTCATTTCTACCTCTTTCGATATATTTATTTGTATTACGAATAAACGTATACATTCTACATCGAAAAATACTTTGTATCTGACGATTGCAAAATATGAATTATCATACTGACGTTTATGATTCTCTTTTCCAAGATGTTTCTTTCGACGTATTTTACTTGATCTTGATGTTTGAGCTACAAAGCATTACTGAAGAATGCAACAAAAAGTGAAAATCAATTCAAAATCCAATGCAGTAGATCTATTTTTCTCACTTTCCTCTGAATTTTAATGTTTATGGCGCAGTTTTTCTGTTTACAGTATATGATAATTGATCAATGATTTAAACTCAAATTCTAAAAAAGCAATTTCAGGCTCGATATGTTAAAAAAAGGCAAAAAAGCAGGCTTCAAGCAAAAACCTGCATAATTCTTTCTAATCATCAGTGACCAATTAGAATTATAAATATTTGACTCTTCCAAAAAAAAGAGTACCATGCCTACAGAAGTAATAAAAGTACATTTCAAAATTTCGCCAAGTTTTGAAATTTTTCTGGGCACATGCACCCTGAATTCCCACGCCATTGAGGCCAAGTAATTCTCATTATCGCGCATGCATCTCAATAAGAATAGCAAAACCAAGTCGTGTTTTTCGATGCGCGCGACATTCTCCGGATGAAAATACTCTTGTTTGGCATAATTTACTTTCCAAGTGGAACGTAAAATCTCGAAAAATCGAGGCACTTATCAATTCCCAAGCAAAGATTAACGGTAACGAGCTGATGGACAAAAAAACAGAGCCACGTTCATGATTGGATTATGATGCATCCAAATGTGCATCAAAGTCTCAGACGTGACGCGTGTCTGGCACTTTTCGTTATACCACCAAAGTACCGTTTCCCCAAGGTTGCGGTAAAAACTTTTTTTCTTTTTGCCACTAAATTTATCAACATTTCATTCAAAGCTGACATGGAATTGGCGTTGTATGAATTTTAATCTCATTTATATCACCATTCCTTTCATTTTTAATTAAATCATGATAATTATCCTCCATCAATGAGGAAATTGCAAACTCGAATCAATAACCATAAAAATCTCTTCCCAGAGCAAAAAAAATTTTCCATCTTTCCCCACCATAATTTTTTGTTTCACGCTCGATTGTTTATTCGTGTTCGAATTTAGGATTCCAACACGTACGTTGTCGGAGATGGGAGAAATGAATTCCATCGCGACAGTGGGGAAAAGAGTCGGCGAATCTTGGGAAATGATGGAATAATATAATAACGGGGCAAAGTGGATTTTTCGCGGTCGCGGAGGCGGGGGAGGGGGAGGGGGGAATATGCCGCGATGCTATGCAAAGTTATTTTCTCGATAGAAATAAAGCTGCATCGTGGGCAAATAAATTCTCGACGTCGATTAAGCCGACCGAGCGGCTATCCGGTAATGCCGTTACGTGTTCTTGCGTCGTCGCATCGTGCGTGCAACGCGTGGTATGACCTTTAGCGCAGCTCAAGAATCACTAGGAGGAATGAGAAACTTGGAGTTTTTAGGAAGATATAGAGAATTTTTCAATTTGGGATAAAGTAGGGAAAACGAGATTTTTTTTTAAGGGATTATATTCGTTTTTGTGCAGAAAAATTGAGGATGGTTTGGAGTATCTTTTAAAGTATGTAGCGAAAATGTTATAACACCAAAGTTATAGTTTTTTTATGGTGTATTGTCCACTTGAAAAACAAGTATTTGTTCATAAAAAAATATTATCAATTGGCAGAGTTATGACCCTTTCCCTGGAACAATTTTTTTTTTTAATGAGCGATTGAAAAATAAATATTTATTACGTTTTTACTGTATGGAAGAGCGTGTTCCCCAAGATTTCGATTGTTTAAGTTCTGAAAATTTTAAAAAAATTCTTATCTGTAAGATAAGAACTTTTCTATAAAAAAAGCTATCGTTCAAGAACTATATATATATTCCTGAGCAAATGAAATTTCTTGGATTTTCTGATTTAACTTGACTTGTTTGACTTGCAAAAAAATTGTTTCGGGGAAAGGGTCACAACTCCGCTAGTTGCTAATATTTTTTATAAACAAATACTTGTTTCTTTAAGTGGAAAATACACTATCAAAAACTATAACTTTGGAGTCGTAACATCATTGCTACGTACCTTAAAAGTTATTCCAAACCATTCTTAACTTTTTCCGCACAAAAAGGTATATAATCCCTTTATATTTTCGCGGCGTTTGTGATCTATTGGTATTCTAGTGTAGAAGAACTTTTTATAAACATTACCTAAGCACTTTAAACCTTTCTTTTTTTTTTCAAGTTTTTTAGAGTTTCATGACAAAAAATAATTGTAATATGCATATTTTCAAGAAGTATGGTAACGAAGACAATTTACTGTATTTACGAACGTGTTCTCAAATTCTACAAATTTTTCAAGTTCTACGGAGTCATTGACAATCTTTGAAATTCGCAGTGGCTCTTATTTTTTGAGATTTTTGGAATTTTAAACGTACTACGAAGAATGTAGTTTTGACAAAATTTATGTACATTTGTCAAGCTCGTTATTATTTTCCATGATTATATTAAGATTAATAAAGTATTCTAATTTTTTTTTAAACATTATCATGCATTTTTCGAAGAAATATGATGAATAATACGATTGACAGTATCTACGAGCATTACCTAAAATTCTACGGATTTCTCAAGTACTTTATTGATAACCTTCGTATTTGCAATGGCTTATTTTCCAATATTTTTGAACTTCAAACGTACAAAGAATCATTTCAGATTTTCCAAAATGTATGTATATTTGTTGAGCTTATAATTATTCTGATGATTTTTTAATTTTTCTCGAGTTTTTCAGGTTTTTATGAAAAAAACAAAACAATGAACGTATTTCGAAAAAATATGATGATGAACACAATTTACAATATTTACAAACATTTTCTGAAATTTTACGAATTTTGACGAGTTTTATGTATAGAGTTTATCAAAATCTTTGAAATTTCTAATACACCTTCTTTCTGACATCATAAAAATTATTAACGTACTACAAAACTATTTTTTTTTTTTTTTCAAAATTTATTCAAACTAGTTCAACTTATTCATATTTTTCGTAATTTTTTAAAATATTCGATTTTCTTCACATTTTATAAATGAATAAAAAAAAACACTCATGTGAATCTCCTAAAAATATAATAATAAACATAATCTAGACAGTTTATAAATATTAATGAAATAATAATACATTTTTTTCATCCCATGAAATTACAGACCATCTTGAACATTTTTTATGTGTGTATTTTTGAGCGTTTTTGGAATCTTAAACATCATACAAAATATTCTTTTATTACGTAATTGTATAGATGCTTCTGTAGTTTATTATAGGATATTGTTATTTGTTTATACTTTTCAAGTTTTTCATATTTGTCAAAAAATTAAAAATAACATCATCATGCATACTTCGAAGATATGATAATGAACACAATTTTCTAAATTTACGAACATTTTCTGAAATTCAAAAAATTTTTGGATTTCATCTGATTACTGGCAATTTTCGAAATTTTCAAAAGTTTTCCATTTGTCAAAATTTTCAAAATTAAGAAGAAGCTAAAACCATTCAAAATTTTCTACCATAAATTGCGTCGCGATTTGTTCACCATATGAAAATTTTGCCATTTCGCAATTTCTCAAACATTCCCAAGTTGAAACCTGATGAAGACTACTCAATTTTTTTTTTACTTCTGTAAAAACTCTTTTAACTTAGATGATTTTTTCGTATACAGTTTTCCAATACTTTACAAATTTCTAAGATTTTTTTTACACACGAAAAAATATCATCATGCATACTTCGAAAAAAAAGAAAAAAAAAGAAAGTTCCTCCGATTTTTTTTAAACAAAAAAATATCAAGCGTTGCATGTGTACTTCGAGAAAAAAAAGATATTGATGGCAATTGTACAAAATGTATAATACTCCTCTCTTGATTTTACAAATTCTTGAAATTTTGTTTGAATATAAACTATATTTGAAATTTAGATGTTTTTTTTTCAGATTCTAGAAATTCCTAACATGTAAGTACACACTATTTCAAACTATCCAAATTTTCTGAAAATTCGTACAGCTGTTCTAGATTCGTCATAACTTATTAATACTTTTAAATTTCTCATTTTTTTACTAACGAAAAAATATTATTAGCCATATTTCAAAACAAAGTATATGATATAAATCAAGAAAATTCATGAACAGCCTATCTGCATTTTACAAATTATCAAAAATTTATTAGATGTCAAACTTTTTAAAAACTTAATGTTATATCTTTCAGGTTTCCTAAATAATTTCAAACATGTAAATACACTTTTCGAACCTATTATAATTTTCCTAAAATTCGTACAGTTCTTTCAAATTCGTTGTAATTTTTAAATACTTTCCCAGATTTTACGCTTTCCAATAAAACAAAAAAAACCATCATGCATATTTTGAAAATCATGATAGATTGATTCAACCCCTTTTCCCTGTTACGTGAATCTCAATTTCAACCTACACTGAAAAAACAGTATGTTTAATACAAATATACGCGTATAGTTGTATCATTTTTTCAAATATTTATTAGTTATTATTATATATCTTAGTTCTAAAAATAGCGTGTGTTTCATACTAATTTCATTGGATTCTGCAATAATTGCGACAAATATATAATTTATTTGACTGCATTTATTTGAACCAATTTTCCGTTCAATAATATTAAATAAGTGATACACTTGAACAACGTAAGAAATCAATGTTAGGTTCATATTTAAAATTTATTACAAATAAGCAGTCTATCATTCATGCAACTGTTTGATATAGTAACAGTTAATATACCGATACTTGACTTAAGTAGTTGATGCAGCTGATTCACATATAGTAATGGTTAATATACCGATACTTGACGAACATTGTCGAAAACTTTCGACAATTTCGACAAGCTGGTCGCAGACGCTGCAGCGGGTCTAGCATATCGCGAGTGTGTCACAGTTTATTATTATAAATAAAATTTCAATTGATCTACCAAATAATGGAAACTTTCCTCGAGGAGCGTGGCCTTACCGGCACTGAGAGAAAGGTTTATTCCCATCAAATAAGGTTCGTTTATTGTTAACAAATCTCATATTTGAATACAAGCAAATAAAAATTGTTTACAGTCAAACTATCAATTCATTTGAGCTATTGTGCTACTTCAAATGGATTATTTGTGAACTGTTGAGAAATATATTTCCTCGCAAATAAGATTTGTTAACTATTATTAATAAATCCGTATTCGAGCCAAAGAAACAAATTAACAATTGCACCAAAACGTTTTTATATTTGAACGAACCACTTAAACAGTTCGTTGAAATGAAATTTCTTCAAGTTAATAAATTTTCTTTAAATATCAAATTGGGCAGCATATTTGCAATGAATAAATCTTTTTCATGGTGTACAATCGTGGAATTAAATCATTGATAATTCATGGAATAATCTTTCATTTTATAGATAATAAAGGTTTGGTTCTAGGAATAAAAATCAAAGTTGTCAAACCCTGGCAAAAAATTACCAAAACATTGTCAAAGACTGTGTTTATGCAATATGTGGATGGTCCTATATAAAATTAACAGTGAATCTCTTCGTGTTTTTATATGTATTACATTTAGTTATAACTTTAAGTCATGTATACGTGTGTAAGTTTATGTGCAAAATTGATCTGAATAAATTATCGTATAATTTTACAAAGAAATGTGTCCATATTTATTTTATTCTTCCACTGTATCATGTATTTTGACACTTGCATTAAATATTGGCTTGAGTTGAATGATATTTCTTCATATTTCCATATAACTGACAAATAGTTGCATCAAATAAGGTAAGTATAAAACCTAGGTCGATAAGTTCCCAGAAACTAACTTCGAACTTGAGCCAAGTTACTTGGATATTTCATCGAAATAGCCATATTGTAACTATTAACATATCAAGTGTTGTCCATACATTATTCGAAGAGTTCACACAAACATGGTATTAACCTGATGAAAGTCATAGCAAATACACATATGGTAACTGTTAATATACAGCAGTTTGCTTGAACTTTATTAGACAGTTGATATAAATCCATCGTTAGTTTGAAACAAATAAATATTTATCTCGCCATATCCAAGTATGCGATTTATTAATAGTTACCATATTATATTAAATACAACTTATTCTTTTTTTCAGGTATACCTGAAACAAGTTTTTCAAAGCATTTTTCAAGATATCCCTATAATCCTCATCATAAGGCATAAAAAAGTAACAAAAGAATAAACGTATTCACTTGACCTCACTGCAAGACTAATTCTAGTTCACCGTACACGCGTCATGCATGAATTCCCAACTTAGTCAATACATAATGCCCAGTAGCTGGGCCTTTTTTCCATCATTTTCTAAAACTCGTTCTCTAGAAAAGTCCCCGATTGCACGCGATCGACGTCTCGCTTGTCCACGATACCGGGAATGAATAATGACGGCTGTGCATCAAGGTACATACCAGAAGTACCAGAAGCGGTGAAGAGGGCGATGCACAAACTCGTTGGAGGAGCTCTGATTGCGAGCTCTCGGACACGTCGGGTGTGACAAGAAGCCTAAAAACGCGCCTCTTCCCGAGAACTGCGAGGGTCCCTTGAAAAACGGGATCGCGAAACAGTCGCCCGTCAAATTGTTGGTTTGTCGCGAGCTTTTTTTGCGCCAACCCTCATCGTGATTGCCTCGGCAATTACGTAAAATGAACGCCGAGCAAGCTTTTTTACGCCGCAATAACGATTCGACGTCCTGCTGTAAAAAAAACAAAAAACTGACAGATTCGCTTTCCGGGGAGGATTTTTATATTGCCCCATCTCTGGATTAATTAGCCGCGATAATAACCGAGGGGGGAAAAAGCGGGATAAGAAGAGGATAAAAAACGAGTTGAAGGTCGTTCCACGGCGTGACGCGTGCACCATTCTAGGCAGTAGGCATTGGCCTCACGAGAAAAAGTGCTCGCTGCAGCTTCTGCACATACCTCGTGCACTTGACCGCTCATTTTTCGCCGCAGGCCATGCATAACGCGTGCTTATGCAACACGAGCTTTTTCGTGCCCGGCTTATAGACTCGTACGTACGTACACGTATTTGTGTGCGCTTTACGCATGAGCGCCTTTTTCGCTTAAGGATGTAAAAATCATGTCAATTGCTCCTTTTTTTTACTTGTTCTGGGCTTTCTTGGGGATGGGGATTTTCCGGGATCAGGGTTATGGAAATGAGAGTCATGATTCTCATTTGAAGGTGTTTATATGAAGAAATTGAGTGAACATACAGTCTTAATAAGAATGAAAACATAGAAATGAAATTTTAATATATGAATATAACAGAAATTAGACAAATGATAGTGATGCTTGAAATCTAGAAAAAATAGAACTCTGTGGAGATACTTTTTTCTGAGAAATATTTATTTCATTTATCTTGTAACCCTGAACATTTACGTAGCAATTTATGAGAATGCAAGAGATCTGTGGAAACATTAAAAAACCTGGCTAAAAATTATTGATACCCAGAAACGTGGTAAAAACAAAAAATATGAGCAGTACGTAAAATGTAATGATTCTTTGTCTATACACTTTCCTTAAAAAATACTCAAAGTTTATGAATTTTCGAAATCGATTTTGGAAACTGTAGATATACAAGAAAATTCCTAATATTGTATAGATACTACAAAAATCAAATATAGCTACCAATATAACGTAACTAGGACAATATATTTATATTTACGATTGTGAAATTTGTAGATCAAGACGAAACCAAGGTCTAAAATCACAGCTAGGAATATAAAATTTTTGTCATAATTATGTACAATATTTTATATACCTTTGCCTGCAAAATGAGTTTGAAAATTTTGAACTGGACGAAAAAGATGTTTTTGAAGCCACAGATACATTAAACATTTTAATCAGCAAATATTAATGCTAGACTTAATATCTCTGTTTCCTAAAAATTCTATTAAACTTTAGAATAAATATATAGGTACTACATTAAAATAGTATGTATAAGTACTACATTAAAAAAAAAAACTTAGATTACTACTATTCTCAAAGGTACTATGTATTATTAAATGTGTACATAATTTTCTAAAAAATTATGTAAGAATACAATGAAACTGTAAAGTTTTGAATTCCAGAACACTGAATTCTAGAAATCAACTTAGAAATCTGTGAGAATATGAGAAAAACTTTTTTTTAGAAAAACTCAAGAAATTCTAGAAATATCCAAAAAGTCTCAGAAATCTCTGAATCTATCAAAATACTGAAAATCACTTTGACTTTGAATTCTATAGCATCAAATTTTTCACCTCTATGAGGTAATCTTCAGAAGTACTAGAAATCCATAGGAAAACCTAAAATTCCTCAATAACTGTCGATTTTTAAGTATAAATTGATCAAAAAAACTCACTTTATTCCTCAAGTTTTAATTATTATTTATTAGTTCAATAAAAGATTTCAAGAAACAGAATCTTGAGTAATGCAATAAATAGAGTTATACAATTTTCATGAATTATTCTTTCAATATGCATGATAAGTAAAAAATCATTCATTTTTAGTAACTCACTTTTCTCTTTTTCAATTAGTAATTTTCCCACTGAATGATTAGTACCTACTTCTTCACTTATTTTCAGTTATTTTGCCCTCATTCACAATTAATCAAAATTCACTAATTACAGTTGTCCAAATATGACTATGTATAAAGTAGAAAAATCATTAATTGAAAAAGGGAAGAGTGCCCTACTAAAAATTGGTGATTTTTCACTATTTCAACTAGGAACTAGTTTTTATCTATGTGAATTGGTCAAATTAAATTATGCAATGATCAGGATTGGCTATTTCAAAGTATCTTTTGTTGACTATAAATCAGTGCAAATTATTGTGACCGTCCATCTTTACCTTTTATGAACTGAAATCGAACATTAGAAACAGTCAGACTTTGATTTCTAGAATGAGTAGAATTCTAATATTTCTTGTAGCATATATTTTTCGACTGTTTGAAAAAGTCGTTATCAATCATTTACTAGTAACTGTCTTTTCACGAAACGAATAATTTAGAAAATTCGAATATGAAATAGTGAGAGTTGACTTTTTCAGATAAAGAGATTCCTGAATGTTTTGACTATTTCTTCACTGTGAAAACTGGTCAAATTCAAACATAAATTGGTCAAAATTGGCTTATGCAAAACTCGATTTTCGACTATAAATCAGTCCAAATGACTGGGATGGTCAATTTTCGCCTCTCATCTGAAGAAATGGAACATCTAAAAGAATCGGATTTTATTTTTTCTCCAATGAATGGAATGTGTCTTTTTTTATTTGTTGAAAAATTGATTTTTGACCATTTTGTTGTAGGTGGGTGGCGAGGGCAATAATTTCCTTGGCTGGTGTTGGGACTTCTCAGGTTCACAAAAGAAGTAGGGGAAAGTGGGGAATTGTGAGACACGCATCATTTTTGCACGATATCTCCACCGAAAAAAAAGATTTTTCAAATCTGTAAAATGTCACGTTAACTATAACTAAATACCAAACTTCTGGCTTTTACCGATTCAAAAAATAATTTTTTTCTGAAAATTCGCACGACTTTGAAAAAAAGTATCATTTTCGGGTTTTCGAAAAATGGTGGGGAATTGTGAGACACTGCATAAATCTAATTAAAAGTCAACACTTTCGAGCCAAAAACTTTATTGGAGTTAAAGAAATGTTTACAGAATTAATATTAAATAGAAATGAAAGGAAAAGTCAGTCACTTTCACAATTTTTGCACGTAAAAACATTGCTCGACACAATGACGCATTTCGCATGAACTTCACGGCCGCATTCAATGCATTTCGTCGAATTGTTTTTTGTTAATTTGGCCGGCATATCTTCGTAGCAAATAATACAGAAGTCTATATCTTTCTCTTCGTCTGATGGCAGCTGTAGCTTCCGATTTGTGGTTCGTGAAATTCGTCTTTTTTTCGGCGGCGGTCCTTGCTTCTTCGCAGCCTTCTCCTTCAACTTGGCTTTCTCCCGAAAATTAGTAAATACTTCGGGTGACGTTAAAATCGCCGTTTTCATTGGTTTGCGACCACGATTAGACTTTTTTTTGGCTCCCCCATTTTCAGTGGACTAACTCGTACCAACGCGTCAGCGTGAGAAGCGATACCGGAGGTGCTGGCCACTGCCGAGGATTCACTCGTTGTGACTCCTTCATGCGCAACAGAGATATCAGCAGCTGTTACAATGATGCGGCGTTGGTTGTCTCCTTCCTCATTGTCATCGCCGGTAGATTTATTTTCGCCGCTGAGTTGAGATGCAACGAAGTCTACTTCAGTGAAAGCATTTGCATTAAAGGGAAAAATACCGGAGGCCTTGAAACCCGCCTTTATGTTCTTCGGCGTAACTGCGACATCAAAACATTTTTCGAGGATCAGTGGCACATGATGTAGGTCGAAAATGACATTCATGTTGGCTCGTTTCCAATCATCATGCTGCTTCGCGTACATGATTTTTAATGGCCCAAAAACAGTAATGTCGAGTGGTTGCATCCTGTGAGTGCAATGAGGTGGAAAAGATAACATAGTAATGTCGTTTTTGATACCATTCAATGACGTCAATGGACAGTTGCGATGCGTGATTGTCCAGAAGTAGAAGCGTTGGTGAGCCGGCACGTGCACCTGAATATTTTATGAAGTGTTCCATGTACTTCAAAAAGACTTCTGATATCATCCACCCGCTGCCATTGGCGACTGCATCCGCACCGTGCGACGCGTGTGTCATGTAAACCGCCTTCATTTTGTTTCTTGGAAAAATAAAAAAGGGAGGAATCTATGCTCCAGTTGCGTTCACAGCTAGTGCCATTGAGACATTCGTTCCTCTTTCTGCAGAGGTAGAGCTACCGATCCGTTTTCGCCCTTTTCTAGCAATAATTTTTGTTACTTTCGACAGAACAGTTGGCAGGCCCGTTTCGTCTATGTTCCATATTCTATGGGCTTCAAAAGTCGTTGCATCAAGAACGGAACGAAAATTCTCAAAAAACGCATCAACGTTCTCCTTGCAGAAAGCTTTGGCACGATTTTGACTAATTTGCTCCGGTGTTCTCAAAGACAATTGTGGATTCCTACTCATAAACGAATAATACTTGTCTTTGCTTGCTTCACGATTTTTATTCCAGGATTCAGGATAGCTGCATTGGATGGATTTGGCGAATTGGAATGCCAGTGCTTTCAGTTCCGAAATGCTTAGCCCGTAGTAAACATCACTCGCTTTCAAGACGTACTTCATGAGCATTTGCTCTTGTTCAGGACTGAAAATCTGGAAAAGAAATGAAATCGAAAGTATGAAGTACGAAATATCTTTGGTGAGTGAGTGAGTAAGTGAGTGAGTGAGTGAGTGAGTGAGTGAGTGAGTGAGTGAGTGAGTGAGTGAGTGAGTGAGTGAGTAAGTGAGTAGACAATTTTTCGGCTAGGATCTCTCAACGGGTATTACTCACTATTTTTGCACCTGGAACGGTGATTGATTTAATAAATCCGATGATAACTTCGTCGGTAGCGGTTGAAACGTCAATATCAGCTGCTTTGACCTTCGTGACGTATCGTGCTAGACTTGCAGGCGCTAGTTTGCACGATTTAGCGACTGGCCGAATGGAATTATTGTGGACTAAAATCTGCCTTATTCCCTCCAAAACAGCAACATATGATAGTCAATTTTCTCTCCTTTTTTTGCGTAGTAACGCG
This sequence comes from Platygaster robiniae, assembly GCA_028476575.1. Classification (NCBI taxonomy): domain Eukaryota; kingdom Metazoa; phylum Arthropoda; class Insecta; order Hymenoptera; family Platygastridae; genus Platygaster; species Platygaster robiniae. The sequence continues at coordinate 38,317,896 of CM052019.1, forward strand.
GCATGCTGGCTGCAAAACGGAAAAAAGTCAAGATTACAATAAGTCAAAAATGATGTAAAGGTACGTGCGGAATTTATTATTACGTCCCTCACGTTTACACGTAATATTACGTCCCTCCCAGCTCCGCTACTGCATCGAAAAACACTGATATCAAGTGTCTCACAATTCCCCACTAAAACTGTCTCACGATTCCCACAAGTTATGTTTTGCAATATAGCGGAGTGTAAACAACTGAGAGACTTTTCATCCAAAATGCATTGTGTGTGTAAAAGGCTGAAGCCCAACGATGAAAAATAGCATATTTACCTGAGTGTACTTAAAACAGTGTTTTCGAAACACGGGCACACAGAAGAGCGCGAAAACACTTTGGAGGGCGCGATTTTCGAGTCACTGTCACTGAGACGCATACACTCGCGTACACTAAACAAATGCTATTGCAAATATGACGTACGATCGAGGAGAAACAATATCAGCTGTTTCCATATGTCTCCATCGACGCATGCGCAAACTACAACCCTGTCTCACGATTCCCCACGTCTCACAATTCCCCACTTTCCCCTACCACAGGAAAAAAATACTTAAATTTATTTCTAACACTTGTCTTTTGGTTTCACTTGATTTCACATAAACTGTCTGAAATCTGAAATTTCAAACACTTGATTGTATATCACTAGTTGGATTTTTCCACAAATTCTACTCTCTCAGTTCGAATTAGTAGGTCAGAGATAGTCGGAGATCTACTATTAAATTAGTAAAGTTCCAAAATTTGACTGAAAAAACTAGTTGAATTCTACTAAATTATTAAATTATATGTACCTAGTTGTAAAATGAGTTCATGTAAAAAACTTCGTCAAAAGCTTGATGTTTTAAGGAATAAATGTTTTATAACAAATGTCTAAATATGTCTATGTTAATTGTTTGATTGTTTACTACAAAACAATAATGAATTAGTAGCATTTGAATGCTATTCAGATAATAAATAATTGCAGAGGTATATATTTACTACTATGAACGATAACTATTTACCAAAGTATTATTAAAAATTGACTTTTTCGTTAGTTTAACTATACTTATCTTTTAGTCATAATGCATGAATACGACTAGCCAAATGATTTTTACTAAAGTCAAATAATACTAATACATCTTGTCTTCAGTCAAATATTACTAATTTCATTAGTAAGCTATATCACTAATTCAATTAGAAGATTTTTACTAAAACTTCCGTTGCTCCCTTTTCACTTTTTCAATTAGTGAAATTCTGCTATTAATTAGTAGTTTCTTACCAATTCAAACTGAGAGAGTACGCAGTATAAAAAAGTTACCCAAATCGTTTCGGTTTTGATAACAAGTGGAACGTTAGTTTCTATATTTAGACTCTATTTAGATTTCTGACCATCTTAATATATATACTATATATATATTAGTATAAAGATATATATCTATCTTGTAGTATCTCTCTAAAAAAGGAAATATCTAACTCCGGATACTTAATCAATATATGAACACTCGAAATCATACATAAAATACCTTGACTTGAAACTTCACGAAATGGAAAAAAAATGTTAAAAGTAAAATTTCGAATAAAAATTGTCCTAAAAACGAAGTCACATTACAATTCACTGATACTTATCTTCCAAAAATTTGAATGCAAATTGTTGAAAATAAAATTTTTCGAAATTTGATGAAGAGAGTACTGAATGTTTAACTACTGGGTGGCCATGCATTTATGGCCATTACGTGGGCTCATGGGCACGTCAATTCCTACTGAAAAAAACGCCATAACTCCTCCTCTCGAGCCGTCGAAGCCGAAACCATATAGAGAAAAGGCTCTCGCGGCTCGAGAGAGAGCTGATGGCAGCCGAACAATTTTCCAATTGCGAATGCATTCAGCCCGCCGCGCGGGCATATAATTGGTATAATTCGCAACAAGGCACGACCTCGCAACCCTCGAAAGTCGAGGAGCAGGAAAAAAGAAAATGAAATGCGCCGCGATAAACGCTCGGCGTTCCTGCGCCGCGGCCTTGCATGTTAAGTGTAAAGCACGATGTAAAGAACCGACAGAGCGAGAAAAAAAAGCTCGAGATATTTTATAACGCGCTCGGAGCAGCCGAATAAATGGCCAGCATTTTTCGCCGCTTCTAATTGGATCTAGTTTGTTCAGCTACATAAACTATTTTCCAAGAGCCGAGTTATACCGCGAGCGTATATTGTAAATTCGATCGATTTCGCGTGTGCCGCGTTACTGCGGATCGTATGTATGTCCTACAGACACTTTTTTCTGTTATTTCATTCTTTTGGGAATGGCCTCTATTAAAAATATTTTAATTTTTAATTTGAGGATTACAACTATTTGTATAGATTTTCAGTATTCAACAGAGTTTTTTATTTCTGTTTTGTTATTTTGGATTTTTGTAGAATCTTTAGTGCTTGAATGTCATGAAGGTTTTCAGAATTTCAGCATGGAAAATTTATATTTTTTGAATGCTTTAACGTATTTTTTGGAAAAGAGTATTATTTTCGGTTACTTTATATATTTGTAGAATTCGATGATTTTGTATCTCAATTTTGATAAGTTTTTGGTATTTACATAGATTTTTGAGTAAACTATATCAACACAGATTAGGAGTCCTTTATGGATTGTTTGTATTTTTTCATTTCTGTTTTTTTGTACCGGTAAAATATTTAGTATATTTTAATTTTTTATCATTTTACTAGTATTTTTATGGATTTCAATGTAGATTAAAGATTTATAGGAAAATTGTACTCACATAAATTTTCAGTATTGAAAAGATTACTAGCATCTGCTCTCTCAGTTTGAGTTGGTAAAAAACTACTAATTAATATTACAGTTTTACTAAATGAAAAGCGAAAAGGTAGCAACTAAAATTTTAGTAAAAATCTACTTATTATATTAGTGATATGGCTTACTGATGAAATTAATAATATTTGACTGAAAAAAAAGTGAATAATTATCTGTAAACTTTAGTAAAAAGCCAGTACTGCAGTCAGTAGGTTTTGACTACTCTTATATAGATAACTATAGTTCAACTAATAAAAAAGTCAATTTTTACTTAAACTGCAGTAAATAGTTCTTGTTCATAATAATAAATGCTTACCACTGCAGTTATTGATTATCTAAATAGCATTCAAATACTGCTATGTCATTATTGTTTTGTAATAAAAAATCAAACAATAATAATAGACATATTTAGACATTTGTTAAAATATTTATTCCTTGAAACATCAAGCTTTTAACAATGTTTTTTACATACATTTTTTTTTACAACGAGGTACATATACAATAATATGTTATTTAGTAGAATTCAACTATTTTTTTTTTTTGTCAACTTGTGAAGTTATACTCATTTATTAATAGATCTCTGACTATCTCTGACTTACTAATTGAATTGATAAAAATTTTACTTATTCGAGCTGAGAGAGTGTATTTTATTTTGTTCGTGTTATAGTATTTCAAATTTTGGTAGAATTTTGGTGTTTGAATGAATTGCCAAATATTTTTTTTAAATTTCATGCTATAAGCTTGAAAATTTATGAAATTTCGAGTGTTCAAACAGATTTTTTGAAAAACAGTTTTTTTAAGGTTGCTGTATATATTTCTGAAATTGAATGTATTTATGATTCCGCATAAAATTTTTTTCAAGTTTTAGGTATTTCATAGATTTTTGAGTGAACATAAGCTCAAAGTATTTTTAGTGTAATTTGCGTTTTTTTTGTGTAGATAAAGTTTTTAACTATTTTCTATTTTTATACTGATTACTAGTATTTTTACAGGTTTCAATATAGATTTCTAGAATGTGATGTAATAGAGTCTGAAGTAAAGTGATTCTTAGAATTTTTATCGATTTTTTAGGAAACTGCATACCTATTTCTAAAATAATAATAATAATACAGTCGTATTTCATAGATATTATAGTCTTTTCGGTTTTTCCTTTGTTTTATTGATGTGTAAACATCTTTACTCGCGGGTAGCATAATAGAAGTTGAAATTTCTGCGACAGACTAAAACCAAAAATTGTAGTGTCCTAGGTAAAGTCTGCGGTGTCTTAGTCATTATTTCCACGTCCGAGTGAAATCGAAAACATGTAGTGTCCAAGTTTGTAGTTTCCGAGGAAAATTTTATCTCTACCTAAGAATGGAATCAAAATCTGTTGTGTCCAAGTCTGTACTGTCTGAGGAAAAATTTGATAAAGACTGAAATCAAAAATTGTAGTGTCCAAGTCATTATTTGTTCATGTTCGAGTAAAATCAAAATGTTATTTTCAAGGATGTTTACACATCCTAGGACGAGTGCCCGCACTCTCTGTGTTTTTTCTTTTGTGAGTATTTCCACAGTTCGAAGAATCGTCCTAAATTTTTATGTATTTCAGTAAAGATTTCTGAAATTTTATACTCTAAGAAATAGAGTTTTATATATTTTGAGTAATTTAATGGATTTTGGAGAAAAGGATGTTCGTAAAAATTTCCAATAGACATTTAACGAATTTCTAGCATTTGTAGTTTTTCATTTCTGTTATAGTATTTCGAATTTTCGTAGAATTTTTAGTGTATGAACGAATTGCTATATAGGTTCTTAGAGTTTAATACTGTTGATAATTGTTATACTTCAAATTTATTGCTAGATTTTTCAGGAAACATTATTTTTATAGATTTTCATATAGTTTTTAAGACTTTGATTCTCTCGTTGCAAAAAATTCATATAAATTTTCGGTAGTTTCATAGATTTCAAAATACTCTTGGTTTTATAAGACTCATAGTATTTTATGACTTGTTGGTATTTGTAGTTTTACTCTCGTTTTTTTTTCATTATTGAAATTTTTTTTGAGGTTTTCTACTTTTTAAGTCATACCTATAGTGTTTTTGTAGGTTGCAATGTAGATTTTCAGAACTTGATGCTATAGAGTTTATACTTACCTATATAAATCGCGAAAATTTTATCAGGTTTTTTTGGGAAACAGGAGCTATATTTATATTCATAGAACTATGTATTGAATTGCATTGATGTACTAACATTTTCAGAGAAGAGTACTGTCATAGATTTATATAAAAATTTTTACTGTGCGATACTTTTATATCAGAAGTTTTAAATATGATTGGTAATTTAATCGAGATTTGAAGAAAATTGTATCGGCATGACTCATAGTAATCTATGGACTGCTACTATTATTGGTAGAAAATATGTTTTTCAGTATAAATAAAAATTCGTAGGATCATCTACTTTTTTTACATTTTTTCTTGTCTTTTTTTTTAGATTTTGATATAGATTCGTAGAATGTGATGCTGTAGAATTATAGGTCTCATGCATTTTTGAAATTTCAATATATTTTACAGAAAAAAGTGTCTGTGTATAGTTATACTTTTTTTAGTACTTTCAGTGCTTTTGTCTTTTTTTAAAATTCATACAATTACAAGAATCGTTTTGTTTTTTAATGGATTTTAATACAGAGATTTCAATCATTCCATGTTTTAGGATTTGGAGTTTTCCAGATTTTAGGTGTTTCTACAGGATTTGAATAAAATTATATTTACATAAATTATTCGTATTCGACAGGTTTACAGCACAAATTGTAGTAATTTATTTCGTTTTCAATATTCATGAAATTTCGAATAATTTGAATAATAACGATGAATATTTTGCTGTATGTATAAATCTTCAAAGTTCGATGCTTCTGTACTAAAGTTTGATAAATTACTAGGAAAATGATATCATCATGAACTCGAAGTATTTCAAGAATAGTATTACCATTAATACACTTGAACCCCCCAACTTAGAAATTAAAAAAAACCCAGCAAAATCATTCACGAATTATAATCTCAAAAAAACTCAGCTAAAACCAAAAACTCATTGAAAAGTTTAGAAAAACTGTAAAAAATCAAATTTCGATTTCAGTTGACAGCATTTAAAATAACTTTAGAACACAAAAAACTCCATGACTTGAATAATTCTAATTTTTCGTGCATGAGTAACACTCCTAGAATTTTTCTACGTCAATAATTTGTAAAATTATTAATCAAATATTGATTTCAATGTATATGCATTTATGTGCGATGCAATACAACCCCTGAGGGACAAAACGTTGCAATGAAAGTCTCAAGAAATTGAATCGCATTGATGAATTCCCTTTCCTTGGCGATGAAAAAATCCATGGAGCTAGTGCATAATGGAATCTATTGGAGCGTAATGAAATGTGGGGACCGTAAACGTGTTAAATCATTGACTGAAATGAAATGACGCCGAGATTATTGGAATGGACGAAAGAGAGAGCAAGCGTGTAAGGTGTAACGGTATCGAACGATTTCAAGGCTGATGTGCGGCGAGACTAGCCAGACTACGTTTATGTTCATCTACGTAAAAGCCGATTCAAGTTCAAGATCGAGAACGCGCGAATGCGCGAATGAAATCGCCATCGGTATTGAGATCGTTTCCAATGTTTCCAATGTGACATAAGACGCGATTCGCGTCGCAAAGCCTATTGCTGGCATCGGAAATTGAAGATGCAAGGACGATCTAATGCGAAATTATGAGTTGGTTACCTTCCTACTAGAAAATACTATAGGGGTGTGCGGGATCCCGACTTTTCGGGAATCCAAAAAAGTTCCCTGATGCCGAAATTCATAGGAAAATGTATTTCGCATTATTTTTTATCTTTTCAGACACACAATCTGTTTCCCTGACCCTGAAAAGTATGGCTCCAATGAAACTGAAGCATAATCTTGTTCTCTTTTTTTCACTAGATACTTATATTCCATCAAATACTTAAGTCAAAAAGTGAATTATTCTACGAAAATTAGCATTTTTGCAAATGAGAAATTTTGAAATTTCTTCGTTCATCAATATAAATTCATAAGATTGCAGTAAATTCGGTTGTCGGGCGCAAACAATTTATATTTTTAAACAATGTTTGTCCAAAACATAAAAAATGCTAATTGTTTTACTCTTAAAACTTTCATTCCTGAATAATCTATAATTTCAAGATTAGAAAACTTCTATAATTTTGTTTCTTTCTACCTTTGTTTTTAGCTCTTATTTAGTTGTGAAACCAATGAAAAAATTCTCATGAACAATTGATAAATTTTAAGAAGCTAAAGATTTAATCTCGATCTAGTCGAAGTCAGTGGCGTGTATTTTTTTAATTAAAAATAATTCTGAGTCACGAATTTATTACTTTGACATGCATTCTTCATTGTTTAATTGCCTAGTTATTCAATCAAAATTGGAAATTTTCTATCTATTCACAAATTTTTCTATCCAGATTTTAATTCAAAAATCGTAAAATTTAAAATTCTCTTTATTGCAATGATGACATTTCGAGTAAAAATTTTCAAATTAATTTGTTTTGAAGAGAATAAAATTTAAAAAAAAATACTTACAAAGCAATTCTACAATCTAAATGTCTGAACACAGTTCATTTTTTTTTTCGATTTATTACAACAATGACTAATTCCCGTAGATTGCGGAAAATCTTAGTACATAGGAACAATATTTCTCCGTGGTTCGAAACTCTATGATACAATAGCGTTTCGCTACTCACTAATATGTTGTATTTCAGAGCAGAAATTTGTATACTTCTCATAATCCTGAATTTTCAATATTTTAGGACTTTTGAAAATAGCCAGATTTTTTGGAATTCCTGCAATTTTCTGAATTTCCGAATTTTCCGGGATTCCGTCCCGACCCGATGCAAAATTTCTCGACCTATCCCGACCCCCGAAATTCTCAATCCCGCACATCACTATAAAATAGCTATCAGAACATGCGTCAATTTAGGAAGTGTATTTTTATCAAAGAGTTAGTGGTTTAAACAATGAATTTAATTTTTTAATATTTTCTGAAATTTTAGATTTTAATTGATATTTCCAAAATTAGCGATCGTCTACGTATGATGAAAAATTTTTACTACGTATGATGAAAAAACACGTTCTGCAGAATTTTTGAAATTTTCTATAATCTACAAAATGCATTGAGATTTCCTAAAAATTACCATTTGTTTAGAATTTTCGATAGTGATCACAATTTTTGAAATTACCAATATATTTCGTCACTTTTTAAAAATTTGCAAGCATGCTACAAAGAATTCAAAACTTTAGAATTTTATAAAAAATTTGCCCACACATTAACACGAAATTCTATGGCGTCAGCAAAATATTATGGAATTTCCTGAAATTTATCATTTTTTGGAATTTTTCATGATGATTGCAATCTTTGAAGTTATAAATGTTTCTTCATTTATTTAAATGGTTTATATTTCAATCATAATGAGACATTATTCGAAACTTTCTAAAGTTCTTAAAAATTTGTCTATGCTTATTTCACATTTTCTTATTTTAATAAACAATTTTAAGGATAAAAAACATTTTTTATGTTTTTATGGAACTGACAAAATTTTCTACAAGCTACAAAATTTATTCAAATTTTTTTAATTCGAATGAATTCTTCCAGCATTTAGGGATTACAGTTCACAACATTCATTGAAATTTTTCAATATTTATCATTTTTCTGCAATTTTTCATCAGTATGAGAATCACTGACATTATAAAAAAAATTTTTCTTCATAATAGTTTTCATTTCAAACATACAATATTCTAGACTTGACGAATTTTTCGAAAAATTTTTCTAGGCATCAAGATTTTTCAAGATTTTTTTATACGTCTAAAATTTCTCATATTTCGATTAAAAAATGCAAAATGAAAAACATTATCATGCATAATCAGAAAAAATATGACAATGGACATAATCTTTATAAAAATTTCCTGGAATTCCATAGCTTTTACGATTTTCAATAAATTATTGACAATCTTCAGAATTTTCGATGTTATTCAATTTCTGGAAATCATCAAAATTTGAAACATCTGTAATAATACACACAATCTATACCTTTCCAAATTTTATGAAAATTTATAGAACTCATTAGGCTTTTTGTCAGATTTTTTTTCCATTTGTCAAATTTTTTTAGAATAGTACAAAAAATGGAAAGACAAAATCATTATCATGCATTTTTCGGAGAAATACGATGATAAACCCAACCTACTAAATGTGAAGATTTTCTAAAATTCTATAGTTTTTTTTTTAATTTATAGAATTATAGACTATCTTTCAAACTTCTGATGAATTTTGATTTTTCAAATTTTTCAAAATTTCAAACATAATAGAAACTAATTAACAATGTTGAACGAATTATTCAGATTTTGTGTAATTTGGAATACATTATAGGTTGTCCAGATTTCAATCTGGAAACGGAGAAAATATTATCATGCATTATATGTTTTTCAAGAAAAAATGATAGATATCGAACATAATCTACAAAATGAATGACTATTCTCTGAAATTATTTAAACTTGATGGATCAGGTATATTATTCACAATCTTTGTAATTTTGAAAGGTTTTTAATTTTTTACATTTTTTTACTTTCGATATAATATAAGCTGCTAACAACTTCCTGAATTTCATAAAAAATATTTGTACGACTCATGAAAACTTGAAGTAATTTTTTCATAGCTACCAAATTATCATAGTACAATTTTTTTTTTAATTGAAGAACAGTGTCATACTAATTTCGAAGATGTACGCAGGAATGAACAAAATTTACAAAATAAATGAAAAATTCCTAAAACTTCTTTTAATATAATCACAAAAAAGCATTAATTATTTTTTAAACTACAAAGATTTTACAAACTTCTTAAAACTTCCTTAATTTGACAGAAATATGTGCAGCTTACTTAAGTATTTCATAATTTTCAAATTTTTCTTTGAAATTTGTCACATTTCAATCCAAAAATGATAAAAAAACGTGCATATTTCAACAGGAATAAGATCATTAAAGAAATCCACCAAAGTCATGAAAAATTTCTGAAATTTGCAATATTTTTACATTCATGAAGATTTTCAAAATTTCAAGTATCACTCTATCCGAAACTTCTCTAAAATTCTAAAAATTCGTCTTACTAATTACAATTTTTTAAAAATTTTCTATTACTTCTTTGGTTCTCAAATTCACATCAAAAAATTACACAAGACAATCAAAACATATTTTTTTTGATAAACAACAAACAGTTATTGATAAAGAAAATCTCTTTACCTCCCTTTTAAATTTGAGTTTCAATCACCTCCCACTAAAAAAAATCGCTTTTCATTGCTCCTGAGAAAATACGAAGTATAACATTAATAATCTGAAATTAGTGAATTCAATCTATTTTTCATCGCTTCTTTGCATCGCATGATGAACGCATTACGAAAAAATGTAGATTATGGTCCGCGGTGATGAGATCTTTATCAGTCTGTCCGCGTGAATGCAATTATAACAGTGCGCGGCTCCACTGACCTCGATCGGACCGCTCGACCGATCCGATTCGCAACTTCCGCTTTGCCATATGAATAATATTATGAAGACGTACCGCGACGGTGGCGGCTTGTTTTCTTTAACACAGGCCGTTAGATTGCTTAGCGCCCATCTGGGTCACCTGTCGCATTTCCATCATCATTTCTCCATCCCACAAATCGTCACCATTCGATGACATTTTTCTTTCCTCGTTTCCAGTACCTTCTTCATTCCTAGAGCCAAAAATTTCATTTATGTAAAATGCAGAAATCACAGATAATCGAATATATTCAAACAATACCCAGCTGAAAAAATCCAATTGGTTTTTCCAATAGCCGTACCAATTGGGAAAACCAATTGGCAAATTGGTATTTTTCCAATTGGTCCGACCATTTGGAATTGCCAATTGATCCGACGATGGTCCGACCAATTGGCAAACTTAATGTTCTGTCCGATTGGCAATCATAATCGTCGGGCCCAACTAGGGTTGCTGATATTATATCGATATTTTCAATATAAAATATCGATAATATCGGCCGATATTTTTAAGTCCGATATTATCGATATTCGATATTTTGTTTGCAATATCGATGTCAGATATCACTCAAATCAATAAACATCACATTTGCTATAAATACTACATACTCAAACCTTTTTTTAATAAATTTTTTAAATTGAAAAGGTAAAACTGTCAAAATTTCGAAACCAATGTTTTTCATGCCATATTTTTCAATTTTCACTCAAAATTTGAGTTCAAATTTTAATATGAATATAAAAAAAATATAAGTTTTAGAAAAAAAGTTTTAATTTTTATTCATTATTCAATATCAACTTTTTTTGGACGATATATCGAATATCGATATTTTGAACCCTAAATATCGGTTACGATATTTGATATTTTTAAGAATATCGATAGTATCGATATCCGATAGTTTTGAGGAATATCAGCAACCCTAGGTCCAACCAATTAGCAATTTCAAATGGTCGGATCAATTGGCAAAATGCCAATTTACCAATACGTGTTGCCAATTAATGTGAATTTTGTTTATCATAGATGAAGTACGCAATTATTTAATTTATTCACTCTCGGTGAAATTGAAAAAATTTTTCCCAATTTAATAAAAAAAATTGTGAAACGGCATCGCGTTCCCGCCGATACAAATAATCATGCATTATAATTAATGCATCAGTGCTAAACTTGTAAAATAAGAGAAAAAAATTGACTCCGATCTCGTGGATCTCGCAGTAACTACTGGTATGGCGCCGGATTTTAAAACATGTCGCCCTCAAATTTGAATATTCCGCACCATACTAGTAGTTACTGCGAGATCTACGAGATGTAAGTCAATTTTTTTCTCATTCCACAAGTTTAGCACTGATTTATTAAGTATAATGCATGATGATTCGCAACTCCGGGAACACGTTGTCGTTTCACAATTTTTTTATGAAATTGGGTAGAATTTTCCTAATTTCACCGAGAGTGAATAAATTAAATAATTGCATACTTAATCTATAATAAACAAAATTCACATTAATTGGAAAAACGTATTGGCAAACTGGCATTTTGCCAATTGGTCCGACCATTTGGAATTGCCAACTGGCCCGACGATTATGATTGCCAATCGAACAGAACATTAAGTTTGTCAATTGGTCGGACCATTGTCGGGCCAATTGGCAATTCCACATGGTCGGACCAATTGGAAAAATACCAATTTGCCAATTGGTTTTGCCAATTGGTCGGGCTACTGGCAAAACCAATTGGATTTTTTTAGTTTGGTATACAGATGAATAATTTTGTTTGTGAAACGAGCACTCTTTCGAGATAAATAAATGAATTTCGAATGTTAGAAATGCTGTTTTTTAGATAAAGAAATGCTTTGCAAATGGAGAATATAAAATATTCCAATTTTTCTGGATAGGTTTGATTTTTTTTCTCAGTAAGCATTGTTGATTATCATGATTCATTTTTAGTCGAATTTGAATACTTTATCGAACGGAAATACTATTACCAGAAAAAAGTCAAGAATGACTTTTTGAACTAAACGAAGAACAGCTATTACTAGAAATAGTTACATTTTACTAATGCGAAAAATTGAAACTTGTCTTTCACGACTATATTCATGGTTGATTCAACTTAATTTCTAATTACTGCAGTCTCTTAATATAATGAAACATGAAAAAAATTATGTTATATGGTTGCACTGAGATAAAAAAATAGTAATTATTACAATACTGTATAGTAAACGGGATTCACTCTGACACATTGTACTTTTTGCGGGATGGTATCGATTGGGCACAAATTTTTTGAGCACCGTATTTATTGTGCACTGGGCGATTGTGCACATTTTTACAATTTTCATCACTATGATTCTAAATTAAACAAATTCGGAAATGAAAACTTCTAAATTTTCAAATTTAAACTGTGAAATTATTTTTATATCAACCTGTGTACAAGTTCGTAAAAATGTGCACAATCGTCTAGTGCACAATAAAAATAGTGCTCAATAAATTTGTGCACAATCAACACCATACCAATTTTTGAAATAACATATTGTAAATATTGTCAAATGATATTGTAGTTATTGATATATTTTGTTGTAAAAACACCTATACGTCTTCCGTTTTCTACTATACTTCTTGTCCTTTTTGCAATATCATATTGTAATTCCTATTAATCCAGACTATTGAAAATTCCATACCAGCTTTTTCAGTATGCAGATCTGTATAAGTTCTTTTTGCAATATTTTTGTATACTTTCTAGGTTTCTAGTGCATCATATCGTAATATGATACAGTTTTCGAAAAAGCTGGATAGAATTAATGTAGTTCATTTTTTTCGCCATGAATGATAAAAATTACAGTTTGTATAGTGAAATTTGCATTTTAAGATTTTAAATTTTCCGAAATTATACAGTAAAAACTGGCATACATATTGTAATTTGTACATTAATAGCGGTTTTACTGTATAATATTGTAATAAGTAAAATAAATATTGCAGATTTTACAATATTATTGTAAAAACTACAATGATAATGTAAAAATTGCAATATTATTTTAAAAAGTGCGATAATATTGTACTTTTTACAATAAATACGGCAGAAAGTACAAGATTTTTTTCTCAGTGTGATTTCAGTAAATTAATGTTAAGGATTGACGACTTTCAAGAATCATATGTATCTCCTCATTGATAGTAGTCGAAAGCTTAATTTAGCTGAATTTTTACTAAAGTCGATTTGGATCATCATGTAGTTAAATTTGACCAATTTGTATAGTGGAAAAACAGTAACTGGTAAAAAATTATACGAAAGTATTTTAATCAGTAACAAGACAGGAGCGAATAGAAATCGTTTTAAAATATCCATTTAAATAGCCAGAACTAAGTTTCATAGGATAGTTCATTGATTTATAAATCATGAAAAATTGACGATTTAAAGTAGTAACTTCGGTATTGTTAATTCATTTTCGGAGACATCATAATTTTATTAGATTTTTAGCTGTTTTTTTTTTTACAGATTTCTTGTTTTTTTATGTATTATACATATTTCTATAATAATAGAAATAAAATTCAAAAATTATTTTACTTCAACGGTTGTCCTGAAAAAAATTCTCAAAAAAAAAGCATAAAAATACGGCCTTCATACTAAACGACCCTCTTAAAAGATACTCCAAACCATCATCAATTTTTCCGTAAAAAAAGGTATATATACACTTGTTCTCAAGGAAAAAAAATGGGTGTTAACGATTTTTTTTTGAAAAAGGAACACAATATTTTTTGAAAAACTTGTGGCCAGTTTATTCATCAATGTTACAAGGTAATTTAGAAATTTTTTCAGAATAAAATCTCCGTAATTGGATGCACTACAGCAGTTGTGCCAAAATCCGATGTTTTTTCGCGGTATAAGGACAGTTTCTCAAAAACCATTTGTCTGAAAAATCTAAATATTTTTTGACTTGTTTATATTTATAATAGCCTCTGCTCAAACGAAAGATTTTTAATTTTAAGTAAAACTTGTTTTTTCTTGCTGCACAAACTGAAATCCCAAACGTTAAAAAATCACACATTTTAGAAAAATGACTAAAAATAATGATTTGCGAAATCCTTCGTTCACGCAGAGCGTTAAGGTATAAGCAAGAGATTTTTTTTGTTTTTTGTATTACAGATGAGCAGTGCTCACCACGAGCGGTGTCAGAAAAATTGTGTTTTGGCACAATGGTCGCTACGACCTTAATCACGGAAATTGTTTTCTGAAAAAATCCATGAAATATCTTCTGACATGAATGAGTTTTTTGAGAAAAAATTGTTTTGTTTTTCTAGGAAAAAATCGTGAAAATGCCTTTATTTCTCGAGTGCAAGTGTATGTAACTCCTTAATTCAATGAGTAAGGTCATGCTGCGTTGAAGGCATGGGACACGGGTCGTTACTATTTATCCAAGCTTGCAACTATTTATCCAAAATAGTTGTTACGATGCCAATGGTTTCCGGCATAATGCTTAACGATGTTGAAAAACTGGCCATTCTTCCTGCTCACATCGGGGGAACGAAAAGCGGCACTTACCGCGAGATGCCAAAGTTGACTCGCATCCGTTCCTTAAACACGAAAGTAAAAAAAAGGAGATTACATACATCGTTGCCGCGGACTTTACAGTTACCTCCGAACCGGCGTAACGTTTTTTTCATTACATACTTCCTGAAAGAAGAGTAAAGAATAAAGCTGTATATCGCGGTACAGTACGCTACTGCATTGAAATTCTTATGATTATATGTACATGTATGTACCTCGTAGCGGCTTTAGGCCATGTATGCAAATGCGTACATGACGTTTACTGCACTGTGGAAAAGTCTTTGGAAACCAATGTGTTTTAGGGATTAGGACTTTAATTTATTATGAGCTGTCGTGCAAGGATGTTTCGGAGAATATTTCTAATAAACTTGTTTATAATAGAGTACGGTGATTTAGTAGGGTTATTGTAGGTGGATGTATAGTATTGGTTTTATATTTTTAGATATTTTTTATAATTCAGCGATTATTTTGAAAGGTGATAATTTTATTGAGACTCAAGCACCATCAAGGTGAGGTGTTTATAGTTATGTTTTTGCAGAAAATAGATTGTACATTTTTTTCCATTTTTTATTTATTTCTACGTTTCATAATAAAAATGCAGAAAACTGAAGAAAAGAAGAAAAAAAAACATATTTTAGTAAATTAAATGAATTCTTAGAAAGTTTTAAAGTTCTAGATAGTTTGTAAAGTGTTTGAAATTTCGGAAACTTTTAAGAATCAAAAACATTGATAAATTAAAAAGATTGTTAATAATTCTGTAATATAGAAAAATTTGGGTGATAGAAAAAGTATGAAAATTCGATAGATTGTGTCCATTATTATATTGCTACGACGCATGTATGATAACTTTTGCACATTTTTTTGAATCTGGGAAAAAAAAATTATAAATGACAACTAATATTGCTGATATACACGAATTTTGGAAAAATAAAAAAATAAAAAAAAAGCGAATTATGTTTTAATATTTGAAAAATTTAAAAATTATTTAAAAAGTTCAACAATTTCAATACATCGTGTTTTTTATTATACTTCCTCGTAACATGTGTGTGTAATGAAGTTTCTTTCATTAAAAAAAAAATTGGAAAAATTTGGAAAATATTCATAAATTACAAAAAATCCTAACAGGTCAGAGAAATTTTAAAGAAGTTGAGAAAGTTTGCAACAATTTTTTTATTTTCGAAAATTCTTAAATTTTGGAGGATCAAAAAACATTAGAAAATCGAAAAAAATTGTCGACAATCATATTATACTGTAAAATTTGGAGGAATACAGACAAAAATCAAAATATTTATAGATTGTGTTCTTGTTTTTCCTTGCATGTATGTTATGTATCTTTTTCATTTTATTTTTTTTAATTTGAGGAACTTGAATAGAAATAATAAGTTAGAACAAACCAAAATGAGTTAGACAAATTTTTATATTATTTGCAAAGTTATATGATTGCTTCGTAGGTCTGAACTTTTTTTCAAAGTGTTGCAAAATTTACTGATGGTCTATGATTTCCAAAAATTCGAAAAATCTGTATAAGTAGAAATATTTTTCTTGAATATTATAGTACATTCTAATAAAAATGTGAAAAAATCAAAACGTAAAAGACATTTAGAAAAAACCTAATAAATTGCGCAAAAATTATTTTAAAATTCATAGACTTCTCATTTAATAATAGCTTGAAATTTTCAAAAATACAAAACCTTGAAAATTTGTTTAACTATTATTGATTTAAAAAAAATTCAAATAACTTTAAGGATTTTAGGAAATGTTTTTTTTAATTTTGTAAGATTCGTTCATTTTAATATATGTTTGACGTATGTTTATGATGATTTTTTTTTTATAATCTGAAAAACTTGAATAGGAAGAAAAATAAGGGGAAAATAAAATAAACGAGAAAAATTTTCATATAATTTAGAAAGCTTAAAATCATCTAAATCGTTCTCAAAATTTCGAATATTTTGGAAAATCAAAAGACAAAAATTTTAGAGATTGTCAATAATTCTAGAAAAATTCGTAAAACTTGCAGTATTTGCCAATTTTTAAAGTACGTTTATCATCATATTGCTGAAAAATATGCAGGATAATATTTACTAATTTTTATTCAAAATATGAAAAATTCGAATAGTTCAAAACATCAAAAAGACATATTTTCAATAAGGAACTGGAAAATTTTTATTGCGTTCTTATGTTTGAAATTTCGTACTTATTCCAAAACTCAAACATTTATAATAATAAAAATAACCAATGATGCCAGAAAATTCGAAAAATTTGTAAAATTTCAGAAAAAGTTCATGAAGTGTGTCCATTGTGAAGAATTTCAAAGCTACACAAACTATTGAATATCCCTAAAGTATGGAGATGATGAATAATTTTTGAAATTTCAACGAAAAACTGAAATAACTGAAAGTTTCGACAAGTAATAAATTGTTCTAGGTTTCAGAGGTTTGGTTAAATTAAAATTTGGAAATTTTTGCACTTTTACGTGGATATTCCTAATTTTTCAACCCTATCAGAATTTTTCAGGTAAGTATTGCTAAAAATTAATTAATTACTTTTTTAAAAACCTTACTTCCTGATTTAATTTTCAAGGTCATCTACTAAACCTTCTACACAACCATCATCTACTCTAGTCCTACATCGTTGATGAAGTGTTTACTGTATAAAACACTAATAAAAGGTAACTAATTCTCTATGAATAGTTTCTTTTTTTATGAGGTGCCAGAAGGAATGTCCAGCGAAACGTAAAAAAAGGGAAAAAAAGAAGATCTGAATTTAAATGTCACCGCCGAGCATTATAATCGACATAACAGTTCCGTGACATGTAACGTTTGAAGACTATTTTGCATCCCCGTTTCTGGACATTGTAAGGCACAGGTTGCGAGGGACATACTAATGAGAAAAGTACGTAAGTTGCTTTACACGCGAGGACACTCGTAAAATACGCATCTCTTGGTCGTATAATACAGTTTCACTAAAAACAAGAGCTGCCACCGCATTTTTTTTTAAATATCAGCTAGACTCAGAGGAAACAGTTCGACCAAACCTAAAAAAACCGTCATAATAAGCTGCAGAAATTTTTCCATTCAAATAAAATGAAATATTTTGATATTTTCATGAGTAACGTTGTAAAAATAGAAATCTACTGTTACAAAAAGATGTATTACAATTCGTATAGAAAATTCAGTTCCTCGATGTTTGAAAATTTTTCTTTACTTTTGCAAAAGTATATAATATAATAAAAAAAAAAAATGGAATTCATGGGAATTTGTTGATTTTTTTTCTTACTTCTGGAGTTTTATTTTTTTGGCTAATATACTGATGGGAAATTTTGTTTTGTGGTCTTGTTGCATGTTTTGAAACATTGTTTCTCGAGCAGGGCTGCAAGCAACACGCCATAAATAGCAATAAATAGTGATAAATAGGGGGGTAAAGAAGAAGAGCACTTGATCACAAGGAGTTCTGCTTGCAGGGCGAGCTAAGCGATTAATTTACATTATTCATAAGGCTCGCGTGGCGAATTACAGGTATTCGACCAGTCATCGTCACGCTCATTACGCGCACTCGGATCATCTCGTGAATTGACGTGCAAAGGCGAGTCGTCAAGATGACTGATGCACTTACATTGAAACACGAAATGTAAGACTTTATTGCGAGCATTTAGAATTTTATACTGAGAGAGAAACATATAACTATATTTGTTGATGAAAGAACTGTATCATAATAAAAAGTATATCATAGTTTTACACCAACTACTGAAAATAAAATTTACACTATCTGTCGCATTAGATCTAACGTTGTAAAAAAATCTGATTGATCAGAGAAACTAAATTTCAGAGCTATGAAAAATTGGATGTGCATGAAAGAAACAAGGATGTTTTGTTCAATTAAGAATGTATGATCACTAAATATGATTTATGTGAGAATTCTATATTATGTATAAATACATACCGAAATCATATGAAAATATTGCACTACTAAAAATCTGTAAAATAAGAGAAAACCTGTAAAATTCTTATAAAAAAAAAAAAATATATTTAATAACTGAAAATCTATGAAATACTGAAAAAACCGTGAGAATTCTCTTTTCGGAAAAATTTATTCCAGTACGAAAAATTTACGAAATTTTGAAGTATAGAGCGTAACATTCTGAGAATTTAGTCAGAGATCTATGAAAATACTATTTTCTGGTATATCTGTTAAAATACCGAAAATCTAATGAACCTCGAGTTCGAGTGTATGGAATGCTAAAAATCTACAATGATATGTCTATATATATATTGCTACACAAGAATTTCGCAAAATGTTAGAAATAGTAAAAAAATTGATAATAAATATTACGATTTCTAGAAATATGACGAATACTTGAAATCAATGAAAATATCTTCACTTAAATCTATAGAATCACTCAAAACCTACAAAACTTTAGATTCGAGAGCACTGAATTCTATCAATCCATATTGAAATTGATTGAAATACTACATAATTCTTTGAATAATTGTAAGGAAACTGAAAAAAATACAAGTAGTACTGTAAATTTATGAAATACCATCATCCTATAAAAATAATGCGTTTTGAAAATTCTAAAAATTACTGAAAATCTATTAAATTTTGAAATATATAATATTCACAAAATCTTATAAATAACTATACCAAAACTAGAATAATACTAAAAATACAAGCAGTATATAAAATACTATGAGTCAAATTTGTTAATATAGTTAACACTGTTTCCCCGAAAATTTATCAAAAAACCGAAATTTCATAGAATTTAAAATTCTGTATCATTACGTTTTACTTGTAATTTACTTGCAAGTTACTCAATAAAAATACATACTTTAAATCAATATGAATAAGGTAGAGAATTTGAAAAAACTGCGTATAAATATATTGAGAGGCAGGAATAATAATTGAAACACAAAGAGCACATGAAACATTACGAGTCTTTGATACCATCGTTTTTTTACGAAAATCTATTCAAAAAATCAAAAATTATCAAAGATAAACAATTTTTGTTTCATGAATTTTAACACATTTGTTATCTTACGTTTATTATCGTATCTCATCCAAATATACACTTAGTAATTTTTTATATTCACATTAAAATCCAAGAAAATTTAAAATCAGTAAATAAACTACCAAAAAATCTTAGTTAAACAAATCTTCATAAAATTTGAAAATTTTCTAACACTTTGTATGCAATTCAAAATCTCGAAATATTTCTAAAATTCTTGAACTTGTAAGATTTCAAAGGATGTCAATAATTCTGAAACAGCCGAAAACTTAGAATTTTAGAAAATTTTCATATATTTCGCAGATTATGTCAATTACATTGCTCTGGAATATTAATTGCAATAGTTTTGTGTATTTAAATAGAATTTTTGAAACTTACAAAGCTTTTAAAAATATCAATATATTGAGTGATAAATTTTTATACAATTTTAAAATTTCTGGAAAGTTTTTACTGTGAATGAAATTTAAAAATTGAAAAAACATATTAAAAGTACTAAAATTTTTAAAAATGTCAATAATTCTGAAAAAGTCTGAAAATTCGTATCTATAGTTTTAGAAAAATGATCATAAATTTTGTGAAGTGTGTCAATATTCATATTTTTCCCAAATACGCTTCATACTATTTTTCCCTTTTTTCAAATTAAAAAAATTTTGAAAAATCACAAAAAATCTAAATAAGTCGAACAAAATTGTGTGAAAATTTGTAAGATTTCGAATAGTTGCCACTATCTGTAAAAATTGAAAAGTTTTGGAAATTATATAAAATAGTAAAGATTCTTAATTACTATGTAAACTAGAAAACCATATATTTCAAAAAAGTCTCTCTTCATACAGAACCTTCTACGATAAATCAAGTATCTTTATCAGTTGGACAACAGTTAACTGTATCAAAATTTTCAATCTTATTTGTGAATAAGATACAGAAAAAGCATAGGCCAATTAGAAAATATTCAAAATACAAACCCCATTCATGATTTTTGCGATAATAATACAACTGCTGAAGCCGGACTAATATCCAAGTTATGACTAAATAATGACGAGATTGCTCATCACGGACGCTATCAAGAATCAAAGTAAGATCGATATATTCAACGTAACCACATTAGGCGAAATTCCCTAAATATTAAAATGTTTGGATGAAAAAAATTACTAATATCGGATTGTAATTAGAAATAATTACTGCTCCTTCTAGTATTTAAATATTTGGTACTTTTTTTTGATCACTAGGAGCGAACAAATAAGGGGAAACTAAATTCTTCGAAAATCCCATGTATTAATTTCTTCTATTGTTTAACAAGCTTTTGACTCTAAATTAAGTCCTCTTCAGGAAAATCCATTACAAAACAAAGAAAACCTCACAATAATAATCGGATCTCAATAATCACCCTTCTTAAAAAAAAACAGATATACAACACATAACTTACAGTAGTATATTAGAGGATATTCCTTATATCTCGCAACATATTATTATAAAAAAAAACATCAACATTCACCTTCGGTTACATTTCAACAACGTCAGTACGTATGACAACTTGCTCTTGACTAAAGGAAAACGAAAGAAAATGTCATATTATCTTTTCCAGGACTATCACACAATCAAGCTCCCCAAATTACATCAATAGTTATCTATCAAATGTACGGACGTATTTGTCATATATCGTGTTCAAACTCTCTGCGCCAGTCCTCTTATTCTAATCGCTAAGGTCCCTCTTTATACAGAAAGTTTGTAAAATAACAGAGAAAATTAATAAATGGGATCTTCAAAGAATTGAGTTTCCCCTCATTTGTTGGCTCCTAGTGATCATAAGGAAGTACCAAATCTGATTATCATTTTTATTTTGCAATACTTATTTATTGCTCTAACTCTGGCAGGTGATGGAAACAATTTTTTCTGTTTTAGTTTACTTCTGAACGATTGGAACTTGAGGAACATCTTGGGAACGCTTCGTTTTCCCAGTGACCCAAAAGGGATCGCAGCCGAAGCGCGAAAATGGAAAAGCTGATTGCGTAATAATTCGAAATTTATGTTGCACGCCGTGAGAGCCGATGCGTGCGAATCTCACAGTCAGCTCAGCATAAGAAGAAGAAGAAGATGAAGAAGAAGACTGTTATGCTGTAAACGGAAGAGCCGCTGCGCGACTGTGGCCCATAATTCTTAATCGTCGTAATAACGCCCGAGTCGGAAAAGTTTGACGAGTCCTGTCATTACGCCGCTGCAATGCGCACTCCTGTCAAGCCCGTTTCGAAATGTTGCCTTACATTATACTCGGCTACTTCCGGTACATCGCGCGAGTCGTTGTACTCGCGGTACTCGCTTCGCTCGCGGAACCCGTTCGCGCGATTCCAACAGCGAAGGCCTCGCCTCTCATAACCAACTCGGGCGGGGCATTTAAACCATTTAAAACAGCCGCGATTCGGAATTTCAATGAGCAACAGCAAGATTTACTGTAGCTTCTTAGGCTATACGCGCAGCCTCGGGCGCGAGTTGCGTATGCATTTGGCAGGCTGATTTTCCGAAACCCCGTTTTTCATGTACCTCGAGCGATACCGTATCAACATGGATATAATAATTTTGAAACCAGAACGGTGATGCTTACAGAAAATAAGATATCGGAGCAGGGCAAAAATATTGGCTGATCCTAATGAGGACGTTATCGAGCTTCGAAAAAAAAGAAAGAAGAATTTCTGTAGGTAAAATGACAGAAAAATAACCGACAGTATTCAAAAATAGAATTTTTTTTGTTCTTGGCAAGTTTTGGAAAAGGTTTTTAATTTTAAATGATGGAACCCAGAACCCCAAAGATGTAAATTTTTGAAATCGTTTACAAAACTTTATTTAGGAGGAACATGTATGGCAATTTTATTACAGTAACTGGTTGTTGATTTCAAAGGGTCGCATTTTTATATCTATCGATTACGTGAAAAGAGCGTGGATTTAACAGTAGATAAAATATCATGTTCATTCAGCATCAATAATATGTTGGTATGAATACACATATTGATTACGTGAAAAAACACGAACCTTAGCAGTATATAAACTATCATATACATTTAGCATCATAATAGACTGATAAGTACACGAAGTATAATAAATTATGCTTATCATAAAAGTTTCATTTTTTACGAAACAAGACAGAAAGAAAAACGAATACATATATTAACCTTGTCAAATATTCGACAAATAAAAGAATCGTTCATTCTGCAACAAAGATTTTCAGAGCTCCGAATTTCATGGTATAAAATTCGAAAATTCAAGATAAGACGTTTACAAATTATAAGATTCTAAAGTTTCGAACATAAACTTTCTACAATCTTAATAAAATATTAAGCCATAAAAATTTTTATTTTAGAGTGTAGAAAGTCACAGTTATGATGAATGAAACAGAAATTCAAGTTTAACTGTTAAAGAATAGAAAACTACAAAATCCCTAAATTATGGCGTTTAGATTTCTAGAATTTTGAATTCTGCTTCTTCACATTCTATTATTTAGATTTGAACAATACTGATATCTTGAACCCTATTAATTTACGATGGAAGATAATGAAATCTTCGATCCTACTGTAGGTATTGAATTCTAGAATCCATGCTGAAGAGTTCGAGTATTCTTATATTTATACCTAATAGGATTTTCGATTGATAAAATTTTAAATACGTTTCTGAATTTCTCAAATCTAAAAAATATGAGTTTCATACTTTAGAAGATAATCTGGAATTCGAAATTTCAGAATGCATGTAACTAATTTTGAGTACCCACAGTATGAATTTTTGATTAGGAATTATGGGAATTAAAATTCTACAATAAATGATTTCAGATACTTAATTCAGGGTAAAAAATCGAATTATTCCAAATTTCTACGATTCTAAAATTGATAATTCTTATAATAATTGATTATATAATTCTAGAATTATAGAACTATCTACAATTCTGGTATTGATAATCATTAATTTTGCAACATGCAATTGTAAATTTATCTACTCCAGAACATTACTTTGTGGGCCTATATTCCTACTGTATAGAATTTAAGTGTTATAAGACCATAAAGTACATTTCTAGAATTTTGAACTGTAAAAGATGGGAGACTGAGAATTAGAGATGACATTCTAAAAATCTGAATTCTAAAATATAGGTTTTTGTAATATTGAATTATAATTAATGAAAAATTTTAGAATTGGACTACGACTGTCAGGGGGAGTGAGTATTGATCCCCCTGATCCCCCCTCTATCTACGCCACTGGCTGCAAGTGCCTATATTGACCGGTCTTACTCAAATTTCGCAAAAAACTGTTTTTTATGTTTCAAAAGATTTTTGAAGACCGAAAATAGAAAACAGTCTGACATCGCAGAAATATAAAGACTAAATAAAAATCGATATGGAGGAAAGCAATTTTTTTCGGAAAATCATAATTCTCAGACAAAAAAATTCAAGTCGAGGGAAATTTCACATAATAAAAGTAATAATAATATATTTTCTTCATGTACAAACAATTTGATAAAAAATCAAAATTCTCTACCAAGTGTTTGGTTTTAAAAATATTTGGGACTTATTGTGGTAGAAATTAGTAGAATTTTGTATATATAATATGACAGTTGTGATTACGATATTTAAACAACGTAGATCATATCAGATATTTTTAACCTTAGATGGTCACACTGGGTGAAATTCGACCAAGCTCCAAAAAAGTGTTAACAATGACCCAGATAGCAACTGATGGAGTCCATTTTCAGACCATCAGATGCAGTCAATATAATGTATTAATAATTCATGCTTATAGCTTCAATCTATTTGAACGGAAATATCGATTTCGCAATCTTTAATCAATAAATTGACAATTACAGCTGCATCTGATTTATGAAATATTGCACGATGTTACAGTCGTATCTTTAATAAATGATTACATAAACGGATTGTTCAAACGGATGGCGCTATCATTGTGCATTTATGTGAGAAACGAGTATCCAATCGTCTGACACACATTTTTGTGGCATTATCGCACAATCTCATGCAGAAAGGTTTCAGTCGTGGTTTGAAGAATTAAATGATGATTGAAATATAGTGCCATAGCATCATGCATGGCTGATTGTTCGATCTTCGTGTCAGGATGGTGCACGAGGAAAAAGTTTTTGTGTATCGCAAAAAAACTATATTTTTTAGTTTATTTGTCACATATTTGGAAACTGCAACTGCAAGTAACTATTGATTTTTATTACCAAAAAAACCAGATTTTTACACATTCTGAGTATATTTATTCAAGCACGTTTTATTACACTCGGGACACATTTCGATGCATAAATGATTGTGGAATGATGAGGATGTGTCTTTGATGCATCATTGTCAAATCATACTTAATGCATATGCAATCATGATGCTGAAATAATTTTTACTTTTTTGCTATCTGGGGAGTACTAATACATATATATATATATATATATATATATATATATATATATTTTTAAATGTCATACTATTTTAAAAGGATCTAAAAGGAAAAAAAATGAGTTTTTGTAACAATGATGAATTATTCAAATATTCTGTTATATGCACTCTAATTTCGTCCTCTTTTTTTTCCTTTTCAAGTTCTCAACGGCTTGAATAATTTATTAACAGCCAAAAACAGACAATTTCTCAAAATCCTGTTTATTTACCTAAGTTCCGCTCTTCAATCGAGAACATTCTCAAGGTCGTATATCAATTATTAGTAATGAATATAATGACTATAATAGCTGCATGGCGAAATCTAAGCAACACTACGTATAATAAATATAATGAGACTATAAGATTTGCATGGCAAAATCCAGTCAACGCAATGTATAATATGTAATGAAATTTTTGAGGAACAAATCGATATATATATATATATCCCAATAAGACATTTTGCGTAATGTTTGTGAAATATTTGCACAACGAAAGTCCATGGCATGAAACAAAGTTGACAAGGTATGTCCTCATTCGTCTATACTTCTGTCGACAACAGTTTGACCAACGTAATATCGCAAAAGTTTCAGCAACATCGCCCAAACAGGTGGTTCAGCCATGACAGATCGTATGTGAATCTAATGTGCCCAAAATAATAGCAACATATCGCAAACTGTTTGTGAAATCTGATTTCATGATTATTAACAAATATTTCACTGTTACAATATTTTTGAATATATTGAAAAAATGAATGAATTATAACTATTTCAATAAACTTTTGCATCAAGCTAGTTATTTTGAAAGAAATTAATGGCTAGTTGAATATATGAAAAGGAAAGAGAGGAAAATGAGATGGAAAGAAACTGTCCAAATAATACAAATGGCATGGCAGACGTTTTCATCTTTTTTATTATTAAAAAATATTTTTTTAAAAATCATTTATTTGAACATGTGACAATACATTATGGCACGAAATCCGCCAAATCGTTTGAAAAATGCAATTTTAAGATTAGAGTAGTATAATTATTTATTTGCATTGAAAAATAAAAAATTTTCGACTATCACATGCATGTTCTAACAAAGTTTCAAGATATTTTTCATGTCCAGAAGCAAAATTTTCAAATGTAAACCAACTAGTGTGCGCAGATAACCTATATATTACCGAGACACATTTAGAGCTAATAATGTTATTGATAGATACAGAAAAGGAACTTTCAGGCATTCTTCAATCAGCATTTATTTGACACGTACTATTTTTAGTTTAATCGATAATACATACTTTAGGAATCCCCGATTTTGTCGGATTTTGTTGGGAAATTGTGCAACGTATATGCCAGTATATGCCAGTTGTGCTCCTGCACACTCTCGCGCATAATTCTCGCAGTAAAAAAAAAAGGAGTCACTGTCTCTTTCCCACTCAATCTTTTATTTTCACTCACGAATTTCAACTAGTGATATGATTTCAATTAGTGATATATAATTACATACCATGACTGTATGCCTGTGTGGTGTATTTAAAAACACAATCCCTAAAATTTGAAAAGCCTTCAACTTTTTAAATTTTATTTCAGAAATACAATTCCAAAAATGAGAAAATTTGTTCGTCCATATATATTTGTTATTATAGTGCAATTGCGGCACAAACATCTAGCATGTTTGGAATTTCACAAAAGTTCGCTTTATAACTGCAGCTACTGTTTGTAACTTTTTTGAAGCAACGACTAGCGAAAGAAGGTGCATTCATATTTGAGACAAGGTGCGTCCTCATTTTCCCAAGTTTTTTATGCAAACGAATGCAGACGACAGTAGCGCATTTGCTATTGCGCAACGATGACGGCAACGTAAGCGTGATCCAATGTTGCCACCTCTCGCATTCGCAAACATTGTACAAAACTTACAGCAACAGATGAAGCAAATTCCGTTGCAAGTATTTGTAACTGCATGAATGTCTTTCTGGGTAATTTCTCTGTTAAAAAAAAATCTCCAGGAAATGAAAAAAATATTATTATTGCCCAAAATGATAGGCACATGTTTTCTATCTAGAACAAAAAGCAACGTACTTCTGTTTTACGGAAAATGTATACTCTGGAAAAATCTTCCGGACAAAAAGATTCCAGATGCTTGATTTAGGGAATGAAAATTTTCCGAATAACGCATCCCTGAGAATAATCGTGAATCATACTATAACAACTCGTCACAGTATGTTATCTGAAGAAAATTCCTTGACGCGTCGCGATAAGAAAAATTGATCGTAGGAAAATGAGAAAAAGCGCGTTTTCCATCAAGATTCCGCAACGGGAATAAGGAGGAACGGCACTTGGGTCCAGCCGACTGTGGACGTAGAATAATATTGTAGAATTATGACGGGTCAAATGTCACGCGGCATAACCCACGATTTGTATTGCCGCGGAAATTAATCGATGGCTCCTCGGCGGACTAATGCGTTAAAGACCAGTTACTCGAGGCTGCAATTTTAGTGCCCTGATCGGTTCCTAGATCGTAAACGGGTATGTAAAGTGATGCTATCTCGCGCTGCCCACTGATTACCGTCGCCTCGGTTCTCCTGCAGACTGACGTTTTTCCCTTTTTTTCCCCCTTGATGAAAATCGCCTCTTGAATAAACAGCGAGCAACTTTTTGCCATACATTTCATATCGACCTATAAATCATTTTTCGAAAAAGGTCGCGATCGTAGTTGATGGTGAATATAATTGACGAGGAACGAGCAGCGTTTCCGCTGGTTAACTCGACTCCACGACGGTGATTCATATCGAAATTATGATTTATAAAGCAGTTTTCTTCAATATTCCAGTACATGCGATCGAGTTATTTTTTTATTTTCTTCAGACATTCTGCAATGAAACGAATGGAGGGGTTTTCTATTATTTTTCTATAAATATTTGAAAATTTCCTTTCCATTATCTACATTAACTGAAAATATAATAATAATCAATCGCATCATCACGTAATTTATGGACAGCCCTTAAATCACTTTTCAAAAAAGGTCGCGATCGCAATCGACGTTGAATATAATTCAGGAGAAACGAGTAGTGTTTCCGTCGAGAAACTGGACCCGACGACATTAATTAATAATTACATTACCAACCGCTACATGGCAGATGGCAGACATCGCACGTAATTTTTAAGCGTCGGTCGTGCAACGAAAAGCAAACAAATAAGCAATTGCCAATGTACTCGTGTTTCAACCAGTTTTATTCATTTCTTTTTCTTTTTTTTTACAAACATTTACAAGTTAATAACTTCTAGCGTCAAGATATAAACCATCTTTTTTGTCAATTAAATCTTGATAGAAGTTACGTAATCTGCAATGGAATAAAATGAATCGCTGATTTGGATACATAGTTGCAATTCAGTCAAGAGCAGAGTTGGGTAGTAATCAGTAGTTTTTTTAATCAAATACATTTAATCAAATTATTATTTTATATTATCCATTCTATTCTCTGCTTGTAGATAAGCTGATTATTTTGGACATGTAGACTTTGGAAATGAAAAGCTTCTTGTTTTTAAGACGTTGAGTGAAACGGTTGCAATATGCAGAACAATCGGTGATGAATTTCAGGGTGATTGCAATTTGCCGTAAAAAGCGACTCAAGTTTCGTCAATTACAAAAAAAGGTTTTACGTATTTTGAAAAAAAAAAAAAAAAAAAAAAAATATATTGTTATTGTGAAAATGCTTCCTGTCTATGAATACAAAAGTCCTGGTCTGAATTTATTACTGGTTTTAAAATTAAAAATTTTTTTTTACTTTGTTTAAACCATTTTTTTGCCAAATTAAAAAATATTTCAAAACACCTTCATTATAATATGAAGTGCTCATTACATTTGTTAAAAATAAAAAAACTTTAGAAATTTTTTTTTCACTAAAAATTGTTTAAACATTCGATGATTGTTTAAATAAATATGAAAAACGATATTCACGTTAAGCATTACGTAAAACATATGCAATTTGCAAAGAAAACGGCAAGTGGCGATCAATTGCAGGAACTTGCATAGCAATTTGGTGAAATATCATTAATGGTTTCGTAAGTTTCGTTGATGAAAAAATAATTTTAAAAGTTGTCAAAAAAAGTATTACGCATGTATAAATGCTTTCTGTCGATCGATACAAGAGATCCGAATTTTTTTCTCTGATTCTGAATTCGTTTATAATTTAATTAATTGTTTCAACAATTGTTTGTTAAAAAAATTCAAAAACTCTCTTATGATCAAATAATCCCTGTGACGTATGATCCTAATTAAACAATCCATGTAAATTTTTTCGCTCGCTCTACATTGTTTAAACAATGAGCGATTATTTAAGTAAACAGTATAACATACACAGCATAATTCAAGTATCCAATCTATTGCGGATACAAAGAATAATACAAAAAAATCTTCGACATAGAGTTACAAATCAAGAAGGAACATGAAAAAATCAATTATTTTACACGATTTTTCAAATAAAATCATTTCAGAAATCACAGTTCAGGATTACGCAAATACATTTATTTGAGTTGCCATGCCTCATGATAACTCGAATAAAAGTATTGAATGACTTTGGAAATAACGGAATAAAATTATTTCGATACTTCGGGGGATCTGAAATAAATGTATTTGAGTATTTCACTCTTTTGAAATACTCAAATACATTCAATCGAAAAAAAATTGACCATTCGATTAAATGTATTTTGTAATCGTCAATCATCGATTATCAATTTTGCCCATCCCTGGTCAAGAGTGATGAATATAACTTGGATAAGGTTGAAAAATGTAGAAACTCATATGTTTCACTGGGAAAAAAAAGGTTAGGGCTACCTTGAGACACGACTGCACACACATTAGCACAAACGGGGTTGTTTTCAATGATGCGGTAACATGTGTCATCATGAGATCTCAATATTACATGCCAAGGCAGGCATGCCAAACGTGGAAAATGTTAGTCCACCATGACCATAATATTGATTCAACATTGGCTGGTTATCAAGTCTACATTGAGCACAACACTGTGCTGTCTTGTGCTACATGTGCGGAAACGTGACAACAGCTGACAATCACGAGTTTAGTTTATTTTGCATGACTGGCTTACCTATCCGGACCGCAATGTCGATTCAACATTGACGGCAATGCGTCGATAGCATGGATCGCGCTACTTTGTCTATCAATGGTGGTGGTACATCCTTTTTTTCCCAATGTTAAAACATAAAATAGATATCAAATCCGTAGAATGAATTTTATATGAAAGAGTCTTTACCTTGCTCAATGAAATAACAAATGCCAATTTTTTAAGGTTTGAACTCTAGACCCAAGGATTTGCCGATGAATGTCAGCACGTCTGCGCTTTCTTCTAGCTGCAAAGGAACAATGCTCACCTTACTTTCTCAACATCCCATAATCAAACAGTAATAATCCATAACAATTTAACTTTCAACTTACCAATTTGGCAGTTGGCTTCCCAAACCCATGACCAGCTTTGGTGTCGACTTTGATAAGCAGAGGGTTCTTTTGCTGTGGGAGTATACCGATTTTCTTCTGCAACATGGCTATGAATTTGAGGCTGTGCAGAGGAACAACGCGACCATCGTGGTCAGCAGTGAGCAGCAAATACGCCGGATATTGGGCACCATTTTCTGGCTCCTTTACATTATGCAACGGCGAAAATTTGTACAAATTATCAAAATGCTTTGGATCCTCGGACGAGCCATAATCCGATATCCACATGTAGCCACACGTGAATTTGTGGAATCGCAACATGTCCAAGACCCTGAAATGAAATAATTGTGTTTAAAATATCGAACTCGTGCGAATATCACACGAGGAATTAAACATGTAAAAAAAAAGGACTACCCAACATGTGCGACCGCAGCACCGAATAAATCAGGTCGCTGATTGACACAAGCAGCTACCGTGAGCCCACCATTGCTGCCTCCTTCAACGGTCAGCTTTTGAGGCGAGGTGTAACCATGTTTAATAAGATACTCAGCTGCACACTGGGTATCGTCAAAAGTATTCTGCTTGTTGAACAAGCTACCTTCGGCGTGCCATTTTTCACCGTATTCCCTGCAATAATAAAATTTATTATTCATGAAAACAATCAAGATTAAAGTACATCAGTCAAATAATAACGCAAGTGTCCAAGGGTCAGTTCAGTACGTGTAGGGATTCAGGCATAATTTTTTGGATAGTAATAATATACTTAATGAAAACAATGAATATAAAATGTCACGAAGAAATAAATATACACACCCTCCTCCTCTCACATTTGGGATCGCCAAAATGCCATTAAAATGCTGGATAAAGACTAATCTTGTAATACTGAAGGTTGGCTGAATGCTTATGTTGAATCCCCCATAAACGTAAAGCAGTGCCGGCGACGAACCGTCCAATACTGTATCCTACATTCAAAAATATGCATACACAATACAAATCCAAGTCCAAACACTGCATTATAATATCAATAAAATAAAGACATTGATAAACACCTCTTTCATAACAATGAACATTGGTATTTTGGTCCCATCTTTGCCATTGTAAAAAATTTGTGTTGTCTTGTACAAGCTAGAGTCAAAGTTATTGACTTTGATTTCTCGCAATACCTAGAAAAAAATATTATTTCAGAATACTACATAAAAATCAGAGTTGTGGGTCAGTACCTTAGGGGGCTCATCCTTGCTTAAATCCGTCGTGTATATGATGCCAGGTGTCAAGAAGGAGGTGAACTGGTAAAATATTTCCGAGTAGTCTATGTCACCTGAAAATCCTATGATGGTTCCAACTTGCAGAGGGAAAGTTTTCAACAGTTGCCCAGATTTGAGGCTGTGCAATTGCAGTACGCTCTATAAAAAAATTACCATGTAATGGATAATTTGATGACAGAAAAGTAAAAGATTTTCAAATTACATGGACATCTTCAATGTAACAAGTGACAATTTTATCGTGGTCGGCTCCCGACGCCCAATCCAAAATATTGTGAGAATGCTCAGGAATTAATTCTATCCAATTTTCCTCTGCATAATTGTCCAGATCAATGGCTATGAGTCGGAAATTGGGTGCGTTTTTGTTGGTTCGGAATATGGCCCTAGAGCCGTCATTGGTGATGTACTGTAATAACGTTGGTGTTAAAAACCTTCATTTAGAAAATGCGTATGATATGAACATACTTCGTAATCATCTTCGAGAACATCCACAACTTTCTCATATGGGAGCAGGCCGTCAATTTTTTTTCCAGCTTCGAACTTGTGAATGTATAGCATATTGTCTTTGCATCCTTTCACAGGCAAAATAAGAAGCCAATTTCCACAATCGGTGACCTGAGCGCCTCTAATATATATTTTTGTTTCAATTTAAATTAACTCACTCATTTTGAATATACTATAGTCTATCATTATAATTTTCTCACATTGTCCAGGAAGGCTCTTTTGGAAATTCGACAACCACGACGTCTTCAGATTGAGGCGTGCCCACACGGTGGTAATACAACTTTTGGTTTGTGCTTTTCTCGGTTTCCGTGCCTGTATCCATGAATTTCTGGTGGACGTACCTTCCATAGAAGATTCCTAAGTTATCGTGCGTCCATGTCAGTGAAGAATATTTCACTTGTTCCAGTACCTTGGGATACTTTTCTCCTACAAAAAATATACTCAAGTATAGAGAAGTTGATCACAATTTTGATCATGATCATATCAGCTTACCAGTATTGGTGTTCATGAAATGTATCGTCCACCATTCCGAGCCACTTTTAGACAACCCGTATGCCAATATGCTCCCATCCTTGCTGAATTTGCGCGTTTTCAAGGCCACTGAACCATCGCTCGACAAAGTATTGGGATCAAGGAATACTCTGGGCTCGGATTCCAAAGAATCTTGCACGTACAAAACGCTAAAAGAAATTAACAATTGCTGAAAATTACATCTGGAAAATCAGGTTACATGATTGATTTTTTGTGCATACCTTTGATTCTGCAAACCACTATTTTTGCTAAAGTAGTATCTGTCTTTGACTTTGGTTGGACAGGAATATTTGGGGAAGTTCCAAAGTTGTTTCAGCCTGTCGTGAACAGTTTCTCGATAAGGACAGGACGCCAAGTAAGGTTGGGTGATGCTGTTTTGCGCATCTACATAAGCTTTAGTTTCTTCTGAATCTGGGTCCTCCAGCCAGCGATAAGGATCTTTCACCTGTTGAATCAACCTTATGAAAACTGTAAAGCTTGAAATATACTTAGACCTGGATTGAGGGGTATTCGTAAAGCGATTTTTGAATTATTGTGAAATGTTCGGTTAATAATTTTTACATTCTACTAAGGGTATTGATATTCATGATAATATCGAGATTGATATGATTTATATCAATTTACATATTCAACAAAAAATTTTTTGAAAAGCTACAATTATAAAAAAAAGATTTTCAAACTACAGAATCTATAATTAATAATTCGACCACAATATTTGAGTAAAGCTAAAAAAATTTAACTTATAATAGAGTAATAAAAGAATAAAATGATCTACCAAGTGAGTTTGTGAGTGAATAAATTGTTGGTCATACTTTTTATAAAAAATTACACCTTATCAATATCGAATAATAAATTAATAATTTCTAATTGAAGATTGCATAGTATTTTTTAGAATTTGCAACATTTGAACAGTTATTAGTAATCCAATTTTGTCTACTATTTTTTGGAGAGGCGGGGCTTTTCATAGAAGAAACTCCCTCTTTCTTATCATACTCTCATGAGAATACTGGGATCCCTGAGGTGTATATCATGGAATGTAGGTTATTGGCTTCTCTTCTCTCTTAAAAAAAAATTAGAAGATACTGCATTGTAAAAGTGACAATTTGACAAAAGAATATTATAACTAAAACAAAAGTCAGTCGACGAAAATTTGAATTCTTAGAAATTTTTGTCTTAAAATTTTCTTTCACGATAAGAGACATCATTACTCTAGATTCTAAAACACACCTCAATTACCGCCACTTTTTTATTAGAGTCGGCTTAGAAAGAGAAGGGGTAAAGGGAGAAGGGGCTTCCATTCAAAGCCCCGCTTTCCCGAATGGTGTGGATGAAACTAAATTATTAATAACTCTTCAAATTTTGCGAATTATGAAAAATTGCAGGAGGAAAAGTGTCTCAAAATTTTTGGAGAAATTGATGATTTTCTGATAATCTGCTGACTTTAGGACACTGTAAAAGAAATAGCAGAAAATTTAACAAATTATTTCCAAAGTCAAAGAATGTCACAATGGTGAATAATCACAAAATTCTAAGAATCATAAAATCATACATATTCAGAAATCATGAAAAGTCATAATAAAATTGTTATTATAATCCTCACTATGATCATCTCCTAATCCTGATTAGCAATCAAACTTGTATCAATTTTACTATTTAATTTGATCTTGTAAAAGTATTATTAAAAACTTTTTTTTTTTTAATACTTATAACATTTCTGGACTCATATAATCCATTCTATTAGTATATTGCTTCTTAGTAATTTATTATTATCTAACCAATTAATATTTAGTGGAAAAATTAGAAATTGTTTTTAAAAAAAAAGAGAAGATTTTGAACTTCGGAGTTCAGATAATTTTTTGGTAATTTTCTTTTTTCCATTGTGACAACGTGGTCACCGCGTAGCGAATCCCGCTAGGACAGCTCATGTACCAATATAAAAACTAAACTTGTAGTCAATAATAAAAAGTCAAATCAATTCTAATATAAGGATAAAATAATTGATAGTAACAATGTCTCAAACAAAAACTTAGATTCAAAAAAAAAAAAAAAATGCGGAATAAAATATTTTAAAAAAAATCGTTAAAAATTAGAGAATTTACTATGGATTTTATAAAAAATAATCATCCATATGTAATAAAAGTGAATTAATAATGGAAAAATAATAAATAATGAAACTTAGATAAATGTTACTAGATAATTTCGAAAATAATTCATAAATCATGACATATCTGAAACTTCAATTTATCTCTAGCTCTTATGTCAATTTAACAAGATTAACTGAAAATATAGAAATTAAAAATTTATTTTCTACAAAATTCCAATTCTCATGTAATTGATTTAATAAATAAAAATCAAATAAATCCAGAGGAAATAAATATATGTAACCGCGAAATTTTGTGGTTATAAAATCAACAAATTTAAAAATAACCCTTAAAAAAACTACTTTCACTGACCTTGACCCCGTGGAAGTCTTCCACAACGTCCTCGTCGACTCGGGCCTCGGGATAGTGAAACTTGGTCATATTTTCGCATTCGGCGCTCCTTATTTTCGAGCTGCAATAAATCCGCCGACTCACTTTCAATAACTCCTTACTTACACAAAGAAATTTGTTGTTGTCCGCGTGGAATTTACGCAAATTGGTTTGCTGCGGAAAATTTTGCGCGGAAGTGCAATGTTGCCAAAAACAACGTCTTAAAGGAACGGAAAAAACGCGTCCTGTCAAACGTGTTGACAAATGTGACAGTTTAAATGATTTAAATGTCATTTCAAACTGTCAAAATAATAATATCGGTTAGAGTGGTCACTTTTTTACCATCAGAATGTCGGTAACTGTGTTGTATATAAATTTGTGAGTCGTGAGTTTTTTCGAGTATTGTCTAGTAAAAATTCTGAATTCCGAAAAAAATAGTTTATTTTTTATTCATCGATGCAAATTTATTAATTTTTGTTATATGTATTCAGTTATATATACCATATACCCATATATACCATATATCCATATACACATGATATACAGATGAGTTCGATGAATTTGACAGGTTTGTGTTGATCTGTGCCGATTTGTGCCACAAAAAGCAGACGACAGAGAATGATAATGCATCATTCAATTGTGATCATTGTGTATATGTTGACAATTGAACATTATTTTTGTCAATTTTTGTAGTCAATAAGTGTAATAAAAAGAGAATATTGGCCGTGTTCATAAAACAAAATTAATCAGGTAATGATACTAATTGAAGAGTGATATTTTTTCAGCGTCATTAAAATTATGATATTTTTGTGTGTGACAATTTCGGAAGACACTAATGAAAACATAATTTTTATAAATTTTAAGATTTTACAATTATTCAGTAAATTATGCTACTCTATTGGAACCAATTACGAACGTATTATGTGGGAAAACTTACAGTTTATGAAATGGCGAAAAATCTATTTAATTTTTGGGTTAATTTATTTTGATTAGAAATACACTACGCTATAGGTTCTTGAAAAATGAGAAATTCTTTGGATGAAATTGAATGGTTGGAAATGCAATGACTTTTTTTTTAATTTTGAAATTATGGTCACTATTTCCAGTTTTCACCAATCCAGATTTTGAAAATATTATTGTACATATTTCGCATGATTTAAAATTTCATCAACCCTTTAACATCTCACAATAAGATAAATTTATTT
The DNA here is from genome assembly GCA_028476575.1 of Platygaster robiniae. NCBI lineage: Eukaryota > Metazoa > Arthropoda > Insecta > Hymenoptera > Platygastridae > Platygaster > Platygaster robiniae. The sequence continues at coordinate 38,354,611 of CM052019.1, forward strand.
CTCTGAAATTAAAGAATTGTTAATTATATTATTTTTTCCAATTTGAAAAGTATAAAATTCATGCCGTAGATTATTCACGTATTTGAATTATTTGTTGGGAATTACAATGCCTTCAATGTATAAAATAATTCTTGCATAATCTGAAGTTTCATAAAAATAATGATAAAATCTTATCTATAAAAAAGAGTGTCTGTATATTGTCCGCTCATCACGTCCAGACTACTGAACGGAAGGTCCTGAAACTTTGCACGGTTATTAACCATGTTCGTCTGAAAGTTATAGACATATTTTTATTAACGAACTGATATGGCCTACACCCCCACCTACACCCACGCTGCATACACACACACACACACGCGCGCGCACACACACACACACACGCGCGCGCGCACACACAGTAAATTATAATAAATTATAACATTTTGTCAAAGTCACAAAAAGTTACAAAAACTATAATCACTAAAACATAAAATTATGCAAAATATCACGAAAAGTCACAAAATCACAAAAGGTTATAAATCACAAAAACTCATAAAAATTTACGAAACCATGAAAAACAGGGTGTCCTAAAGTCAGCAGATCATCTAAAGATTATCAATTCCTCATAAAAATCTGAAACAATGTATCTTTTGTATTTTTGAAAACTTTCAACATTTGAACAGATATTAATAATTCAATTTCGTCTACTAATTTTTGGAGAGGTGGCGCTTTTTATGAAAGAGACTTCTTCTCTTTCTTAGCTCACTCTCATGAGGATCAGTGGGATCGCTGAGGTGTGTATAATGAAATGTAGCTTAATCGCTTTTCTTATCTCTCTTTTGAAAAAATTAGAAGATACTACATTGTAAAGGTGACGATTGGATAAAACATTAACTAGAATGAAGGCGAGTCGACAAAAACTTTGATTCATAGGATTTTTTGTCTCAAAATTGCCTTTCAAGATGAGAGACATCATTATTATAAATTCCATAACACTCCTCAATTACCCCCTACTTTTCTATTAGAGTAGCTTAGAAAGGGAAGAGGCGAAGAGAGAAGGGGTCTTCATCAAAAGCCGCGCCTTTCCGAATTATGAGTGGCCGAAACTGAATTATTAATAATTCTTTAAATTTCGCAAATTTACTATATAAAAGTGAAAAATCAAAACTTTGTTCAGGGTACAAATCCACATTCTGTGTTTGATTGTCATGAAATTTCGCATACATATTATGCATGCTCCCGGATGTGTCAACATGATATTCATTAGTCATAATTTTGCATGGTTTTTTATAATAATCAATCACAATTTCCCGTGTGGAATACCTTAAGCAATATGGCGGACGGTATTGACCGTGTTGACAAGAACACTATCGATATATCGATTATTGTTCAGATACTCTATTGATTGTCCGTGATTTGTAAAATGTAAACAAATGTTCAGAGCAACAGAAATACATAACGTACGTGACAATCTATTGATCATCTATTAATTGATAATCTATTGATCATATATCTATCGTTAAAGAAAAAGTGCAATTGTGAAGTAGAATTCTGTTGAATATCGAATTTGATACTGCCAGTCGTAAGTAGAATTAACTTTTTTGTTCTTTATATACATCCTTTTTGATATTTTTTGTAACTGTACAGTTTGTTTTGAAAGTTTGTGTTGACAATTCGAAAACAGATTGTGGTTTTCTTAAAAAATGAACTGAAAAAAGAAAACTAACAGTTTTCGTTTTTCAGTGATTTTTCAAAACTGTAACTGTAACTTGAGTAGCACGCAATGTCATTGGTCAAACAAATAACACGATACATAGCTTCATATGTGTAAAGCAAGGGTGTAGCTAGAAATTAATGGAACCTTGAACAACCCAAACAAATTTTTTTGTTTTAAATTTTTAATTTTGAAGTACGTCGACTTTGGAAAAGAAAAATTTTTTTTCTTTTCGCAGAAAAATCCGTGACACTAAAATTTTACTTTTTTTCTTATGGCATTGAACATATTGTAATTTTTTTCATCGACAACACATTTTTTCGTAAACAATAACTTTCATTTTTAAGGTTGACGACATTCATTAAAATCGAATCAATTCTATTTTCCTCTTATTGGCTCAACATATGCTAATTAAGTAACGGGATGGTGGTAATGAAACGAGAAATAGATTTTTTAAAGAAAGTCATTTTTATAACAATTATAAATAATTATACCAAGTATAAGTATGAGAAAAGAATTTTTTTTATTGCAACTTTTGTGAATTGAACTGATTAAAACTTCATCGATCGCTAATGATTATTTCACTTTTAAGTCATGAAAAATTATATTGATGTTATTCGTGTTTATTTGACCTCTATGGAATTCTTCACTTCTCATCAGATTAATGGAAATTTCATGAATTTTTTAAATAAAGTAAATGATATGGATCAGAACAATCTTTAACGTAATAACTATTATTTTTAAACCTATGAAAAATATTATTAGCGTAAGTAATTAGGTTGATTACGTTTCAGACGTTAAGGTCTTCATTAAGTCAAGTACGCTCGAAGGGAAGATTACTGGATCTAAATATTTTTTAAGTTCAATACGAGCCTATGAAGAGTTTTCTTTAAATTACCTGAGACATGTAATCATATCGACTGAATTTTGTATTTACTCGACTAATAATTTCATTAGGATAAAACACTTGAAAACACATTATTGAAATATGAGATGGACGTTTATTGTGTTATGAAGTGCAATGTCAAATCAGGACATAAGTTCACAAAATTCCTTGAAAATGAAGTTAATTAAGTTTAGTTGGTATTTCAGTGAACTAATTTTATAAGCAACACATGAAAAGACTGTTAAGAGTTAAGGGTTTCACATTGTCGAATAAACATCAAACTATTACTGGAAACATCTTCTTTATGACTATGCTTTCCCTTTTCCAACCTTCGTCTTCACGGATGATAAAAATTAATCCATGAATTTAAGATATAAGAATGCTACTGAATATACAAGTGACCAAATCCAAACCAAGTGTCAATGCGAAGCGAAGCCCGCGGGTGCCAGCTAGTACATGATAAATTTATGTTCATAAGCAAAGGATGAGAGCTATCAATAGAAAAATAATAAATCATAAAACTTCGGTAAATGTCCATAAATTGTATATATAAATAAATTCATTGAGATTTTATGAATGATTCAATTTATTATGAATTTCATAAAACATCTGAAATAAATAATTGCAATTTATTCCATCAAAATCATTAATAAAGTTTACAGAATTTCACGTTAATGAATATAAAAAACAGACCATTCATTCAATCGTCAGATTTATAAAAATAAATGGTAACAAAGTCTCAAACAAAAATTAGATTTTCTAAAAATTAATATTATAAATAAAATGTTTTTATTGAGCTGCATAAGACTCAAGTAAACAATTACGAAGTTAATAAAAAATAAATTGTATTAAATGACTGGAGAGAATTATCGATTGAAACAAATAAATAGTAAAAATTTCTTCATTGACAATTAACTTGATACGTTAACAAATGAATTGAATAAGATTTTACAAATCATATGATTTGTTGTGGATATCATTAAATATGTAGACTCAATATTTTTCTGAAATGTAATAAGCATGTTCAATAAATTTTAAAAAAAGTTTGTTGGTGATGAATTAAAACGTCAAAATTATATTTTCTTCGACAGGAGCATGAAAAATGGCAGCTTTCGTATCCTCTAAGCCATCGCGAAAATATCCACGTGCAGCTAACTAACAAATAACAGTCGCTTAAGTTTATGTAACCGTCTAAAGTTCATTTTCGCGCCTACTTTCGCATACCATGGGATGAAAACTTTTGCATTGGTATGCGAAGGTAGGTACAAAAATCGATTTTGACGGATATGTAAACTTAAGCGATTGTCACTTGTTAGTAGGCGTATGGACACTTTTGCAATGACTTATCGTCAACAAAAGCCGCCAAAATTTTCTGCTCTTATCGAGGAAAATACGGTACGCACCAGGGAACAAATCTCGTGATGCAAGTTCGGGTTAATTTTAGCAGCACTCGGTTTCGTTGCCTGATACGTAATGTGTTATTACGTACAGATTACAAAGATTGAAGATCTACGAAAAAACAATTGACGTCCCAAGCTTGAAATCAACTCAGTATTCGAAATTTCCATTTCGAAATAATAAAACTTATAAAAAAAATTTTTATCCAAACCTCGGCATTTGCATTAAAACATGCGTAGATCTAGTATATTTTGCCACTCGATTATAATCAATCATTAAAATTCAGAAAAAACTTACAGTTGATAATTAGGCTAAAATTTATTTTATTTCTTGATTGATTTTTATTGTTTTTGATGAGAGATGAATTTTGCTTGTTCTTGTTCTTGAAAAATGAAAAATTTGGATGACAAATAATATTTTCATGGGAATTCGTGTTTTATATATTTTATTTTAAAAATGAGCTTAACGTTTTTAGGGTTCCATGATATTGGATTTTGAATTTATCATTCAACATGTTTTATTTTCTAACTCGAATGTGAGATTTTATCAATTCTTCAAAATCTAACATGGTATATTGTCCGTCTATAACTTCAAAACTGTGGCATAAAACATCCTTAAATCTTGCTCAGTAATGGACCATGTTTGTGCAAAGGTTATAGACATGTTTTTATCAACGAACTAAATGGCTGACTTCCCCACCTACAACCCCATTGCACTGTTGAAATTTCGCGCTCGCACACACACACAAATCACAAAGTCAAAAAATTATAAAATTTTACAAATGTCGCAAAAAATCACGAAAAGTCACAAATCAACAAAAGGTCTTAAATCGAAAAACTCATAAAAATTTACAAAACCATGAAATACAGGGTATCCTAAAGTCAGCGGATCATCCAAAAATCATCGATTGCTCATAAAATTCTAAGACACTTTATAGTTTGCATTTTTTTTAAATTCCCAACATTTGAACAGTTATTAATAATTCAATCTCGTCTACTATTTTTTTGGAGAGGTGGGGCTTTTCATAGAAAAGACTCCTTCTCTTAGCATACTCTTATGGGAATACTGGAATCACTGAGGTGTGTATCATGGAATGTAGGTTATTGGCTTGTCTTATCTCTCTCTCAAAAAAAAAATTAAAATATACTGCATTGTAAAGGTGACAGTTGGACAAAAGAATATTATAACTGAAACAAAAGTGAGTCGTCGAAAACTTTAATTCCTAGAATATTTGTCTTCAAATTTTCTTTAAAGATAGGAGATATCATTACTTTAGTTTCCATAACACACCTCAATTACACCCACTTTTCTATTGGTGTAAGCTGAGAAAGAGAAGGGATGCAGGGAGAAGGAGCCTACAATAAAATCCCCGCCTTTCTGAATGGTGAGTGGATAAAACTGAATCATTAATAACTCTTTAAACTTTGCGAATTTGGAAAAAGTGTCTTAGATTCCCATGAGGCATCTACGGTTTTCTGATAATCCGCTGACTTTGGGACACACTGTATAAGAAATAGCCAAAAATTTAACAAATTATTACAAAATGTCACAATGGTGAATCATCACAAAATTCCACGAATCACGAAATTATTTGATTCTCAAGGAAATGAAAATAAATATAACTAATTCTTATACAAAACTCAGTTTCACAAAAATAAATATGTACTGACAATAAAATATTTAAAAATGATATTTTTGGTAAGTGTAATGAAATGATAAAATTTAACATAAATTGTTTAATGAATAAAAAAAATGATTCATGGAAGAAAACGAATAATGGAAAAATTATAAATTGTGAAGTTTACTAAATACCTTGAATGCATTAAAAAAAAAACTTTTAATTCGAATTTGTGAACATTTCAAGTAGATGATTTTTCTCAAAAATATTTCATTCTTGAGGTCATGAGAAAAATAATAATGAATCCTCAAAAACATTTTCAAGTCAATAATTATGTAAAATTTATTCAATACTCAGGTATATTTCTATGGCACTTGATTTATTAGAAATAAATTTTGTTATAAATTCCAGGATAGTGAAAAATAGTATACACTAGTTTATCATGCACATTTCAAAGATTACAGATTCTAGTAAAAGTTAGCTTTCTCATTGAAATCAATCAACAGCAAATGTTCAAACACATTCAGTAGATGGAATTTTCATTTCACAATTATTTTATTCATAAGTAAATTCACTGTCGTAAAAGACCAAGTTTTTATGATTCAACCATCCTCAATATCCAAATAATCATACTGAATATTTTAAGAAACAGAATGGGTGTCAAAAGCTTAGAAGCAATGGACGTGGACGCCCCCTCGAATCCAGAAGTTGCAGGAGAGAACGGAACCGATGCGGTTGAAAAAAAGGACACAGACCTGCAGGCTATCCAAGAGATACGCGAGCACACTCGGCAGATCGAGAAGTCTGTACAGAACAAAGAGCCCCGGTTCATACTGCGCGCCCTGCGTACCTTGCCCAACACGAGACGCAAACTGAACCCTGTTGTCCTCCGAGCCCTTATCAATGGCTTCTACAGCAAGTCAGGAGTAGAGCGCGAAGCCATGCTCGCATGGGTCGAGGAGCCCATGGACTGCGGCACTGGCGCCGAGGGAGCAATCCAGCAGTCTCAGAGGTTCCTTACGAAACATTTCTTTCATATAAAAAGACCTAAGGCATGGGATATGGAAAAATCTATACTATCTTGGTTCTTGCAGGTTGTTCCGTGGCTCAGCAACGCCACTGTTGCCCGAGATCGATGCATACGTTCACCTGCTAGTTCTGGTACGCCTGATCGACACTAGCAAGCACGAGGAGGCAGTGAAGTGCTCAGAAGCTTTGATCCAAAAAATGCTAAGCCACAACAGGCGCAGCATGGACCTCATCGCAGCCAAGTGCTACTTCTACCACTCAAGGGCCTATGAACTGACCGAGCAACTGGACAAAATCCGAGGTTTCCTGCACCTCCGACTGCGTACCGCGACCCTGCGCAACGACTTCGAGGGCCAGGCCGTACTAATCAATTGTCTGCTCCGAAACTACTTACATTACAATCTCTACGACCAGGCTGACAAGCTCGTGCTCAAGTCAACCTTCCCGGAGGCCGCCAGCAACAACGAATGGGCCCGATTCCTGTACTATTTGGGCCGTATCAAGGCTGCTCGTCTGGAGTACTCCGCTGCCCACAAATACCTGGTCCAGGCAATGCGCAAGGCGCCCCAGACAACAGCTGTTGGATTCCGACAGACGGTTCAGAAACTTGCTGTCACTGTTGAGCTGCTTCTGGGGGATATCCCCGAGAGGTAATTTTCGCCAAGTCGAGAAAAATCGTGTGATGAGGTTTTTTTTAATGAAAGGGTTGATTGAAATGTTACAGGCAAGTCTTCCGACAGGCCCCTCTGCGTCGCGCCCTGGCCCCGTATTTCCAGCTAACCCAAGCCGTGCGACTTGGGAACCTGCAGCGTTTCAGCGAGGTCTTGGAGCATTTTGGGCCTCAGTTTAGAGCTGACCATACTTATACTCTCATTTTGAGGCTGCGTCATAATGTGATCAAGACGGCGATACGTTCAATTGGGCTTTCATACTCGAGAATATCACCAGCTGACATTGCGCGGAAACTTGGGCTTGGTTCTGGTGTTGATGCCGAGTTTATTGTCGCCAAAGCTATTCGCGATGGAGTGATCGAGGCCACTCTTGACCCTGAGAACGGTTATATGCGCAGCAAGGAAACCAGTGATATTTACTGCACGCGGGAGCCTTTGCTTGCATTCCATCAACGCATTACTTTCTGTCTTGAACTCCACAATCAGAGCGTCAAGGCCATGCGTTACCCTCCAAAGTCTTATGGGAAGGACCTTGAGTCTGCTGAGGAGCGGAGGGAGCGAGAGCAGCAGGATCTGGAGCTTGCTAAGGAGATGGCGGAGGAGGATGACGATGGATTCCCTTGAGCAGTGAGCTCGTATATTTTGATTATTGGTGTGTTTTCTTTACATTTCGCTATTCTAAATCGATGATGTATTTGAGGCTTGTTGCAAATAGAGGTTTTTTTTAACACAGAGATGTAGTTTTTATTTATTTGATAATTTTTTTTTTAATAATGTGATTGTACTTGTAAGGGGTAGTTTGGTTATTCAGGTCGTTTAGAGATTTTTTTTCTGAGGCTTTGGTTTTGGTTTTTTGAGTATTTGATTTGAAGATTTCTGTAGGAGATTTTTTATATGTTCTGTTGGAAAGGATAAAGAAGAAAGTAAAAAAGTGAAGTGATGTAATCTGTTGAAAAATTTACGAATTGCGGTTTTATTTTATCGTTCCTTTTCAAGATTGAAAAAATTTATCAACGTTTTCAGAAGTTAATTTTCCTTGGGATTTTTGAAATCATTGACAATTTGGAAGCAGTGGAATATTTTTGAATTTTTGGAAATAGTAAAAATATGACTTTCTGTATTTTTACGAAATCTTTAAAATTATTTACTACCTACAAAATTGAACATGTGAATCTCCACAAATTTTTAGATTTTTTTCAACCATTCACAAACTAAAATTTTTGATATTTGTCGACGTTCCCAAAATTGCTTGATTTTTTTTTAAATTTTCAAAATTATCAATGATTTTTCTGTGATAAACCTTTTTCATAAAACAATAATTAAACTTTATCGGTTTAAATAAATCTGTGAAAATAAATTTCTTGAAAAAAGGGCTCTTACAATTTTAAATATTTTAAAGAATAATGCCCAGTTATGAATCCACAGTTTTGGAAATCTATGCAGAATTATTTTATGCTTTGAGAATCGTTGATATTATTTCGGATTTTGCTTGTTTTTAAATTTTTATCAACTTCTTGATTTCTCTCAAGATTCTCAAAATTTTGATGGTTTTTGTAGGATAATCGAAATAATGCACCTTGGAGAATTTCCGGAATTTTTTATTGAGAATCTTCATTCAACACCACTGCATCGACTCAGTTTTTCGTTCGCGATGTTTGAGTAGAGTTGATCGCTTTTTTACGAAATTTAATGATAAAAAACATCGCGCAAAAAAGACAGCGAAAGAATTGGTTTCAGTAACATTAAAGTTATTCTTTTCTGAGTCAGAAAACATTTTTATGGATAAAGATTGGTAAAAAAAATTTGTGGCTCACACGTAAAATCACATTTCGATGATGAATTTAAAACCCTTAGTGTAACTTGATCGTGATTTTCCTATTCCTTAGACTGCCTTGGGAAATATTGTTTATGGACTTTTCGTCGGACTCCAATTTTTATAATTATTATAAATTACTAAAACATAAAATAGTGTTTCAATTTAATTTTGTGCTAATCAACGTCAATTCCATTATTCTTTAAAAAATCTGCCTCTTAATAAAACTATAATATACGTTGAATGTCTCTGTTCAACGTAGATTCATATTTCGATAATTAATTCAGAACCCCTACCATCCTGATATAACTTGAAAATTGTGACTTTCCTATTCTTTAGGCTGTCTTAGAAAATATCCTTCATAAACTTTTTGTCGGCCTCCACTTTTTCTATTTTATACATACATCTATGTAGATAAGTAATTCTCTCATAAATCGGCAAAAATTGCAAAAATCTTTCAAAATTTGAATCCTTAAGCACCAAATTCTACATTTTTGGGAAAAATACTAAAATTAAGAAATGTCAAATTTTGAAACTCTAGTTTTATAATTAAAAAATTTAAGTTTTTTGTTGACTGGAAAATTGACTGATTTTTCAATGCTAACTTAGCAATGTTCATAACTTGCAAATTTTGGAAATTACAGAGAATCGCATAATTCGAGGTATTTATCGAATGTTGTATCAATTTATTTTTATGATATTTAAATACGAAATCAAATTTTAAAATATCGAATTTCTGAATACGCAATTTAGAGCACAAATCTGACAAATGAAAAAATCATATCAATACCAAATTTTGAAACTTGCAGTTACAAAATGTAACAATTCGTAGTTTTTATTTAATATAACATTAAGCTAATCCATTTTTGGCTGTTTCGAATTGAAACCCAACTGTAGAAATTTCGAAATTGCCTTTCTTAAAAAAAATTGTTTAGATATTATAAGGTTTTTGTAGTTTAAAAAATTTTTAATTTCTAACAGCATAGGTAAACATAATCAATATTTCTTCAAATCCTACAAATGATTTCAATGTTTTGAATAAAACACTCTAACTTTCCATCAATTATAAAATTTTTTAATTATTTATACTTATTACAGTGCGATGTAACAAGACTTTATAATTTTTGAAAATGATAGTGCCTGAACTATCCAAAACTGCAACATTAACATTTCATAAATCACTTTTGTGACTTGATTCTTTTTTATTTTGCACTATAGGAACATCATACACGAAATAAAGAAATGCATCTCTGATGTGACCAAATGTTCTAGTCCAAGCCTTCAATTTCATTTCACTCTGTTCGAGTATATTCCAGTCTCTTTTTTCTCTAAAAAAAAAAAAGAAAATTTTTGTTCATAATTTTCCAACGTCTTGTTCTCCTAATTAATTTAAATTTTCATTCAGATACTCAATTTAAAAAAAATGTAGAACACTCCTACTGACAAAATAAAGTAATTACAGAAAAAAAACTGTTCAACTTTTTTGGTAGAATTTGCAATATTCTCAACTTCATATGAAAGTCATAAAACTAAACGGTTTATTTTCATTCTGCATTCCATAACAAAATTTTCTGACACGAATCATAATTATTACTATTTCGCCAGAAATTATCAAAGAAAATAAAATTTCGAAAAATTGTACCAACCCATTGTATATAAGAAAATCATAAATATCATTTTTTCGTTCCCTTTCTCGAATCTCACCTTGTCCCACTCTGTGGCTTTCTGTAAAATGTTAAAAAGTAGCACGCTGGGCTACGACTCGTAACTTCTATCGCGTGCATTTTTCCCGTCTCAATTTTCAAAGTTTCTCCTTTTTCCACCAAACCCATCAATTTCTTCTTAGAAAAAATAGCTACTGATCCCTCAAGGACACTCAAGGTCATATTCTTGATGTCCTTATCGACAAAATTTTCCCAGCGCATCTTCGGATAATCAGCCACGAACATAACATCAGAATAATCAGACCAAGAATGCACTTGTTTCCGAATGTTATCGAGCTTGTATCTGCAGAAAATAATTTTCTTTACAGAAATAATCTTCATTGCAGCTTCGAAGAACTGTAAAATTTTTGGTACCTGTAAAAATCGAACTGAGTCAGTAATGGCAACACGTAAGGAATTGATTGAAACAGATTCCACTCGGTGCTCAACAAATCCACTGAAGAATTGAACATTCTTTGCTGAAACCTGCCATTCAAAGAGCACCAAACGTCCAAAAACACGCTCATGTTTGTTGATATTTTTGCTAGCCCATTATTCACAGTTTTCCAATGTTTATTTCTTGGTATTTTCTGTTTCTTACGTAACAAATTTTTCTACGGACAAGAATCGATTAAGATTATAGAATAGTTTTTATCATAATGATTTTATGATGAGGAATTGGATATTAAATCAGAAACCTAATGATTGTTAATGTTGGTTGGATGATATAAAGTACTTTCATTCTAGTTTGAAGAAATTGAAAAAATTGTTTAATTCGAATTGATTTTTGTGATATTATTACAGGGTGCGCCATTTCTTATGTCGGCATGTAAACATTGAATAACTTGAAAAAAAAACAACCGATTTCTGTAAATGAGGTATTTTTATTTAGTTTGGTCCTTTACAATTTATTTAGACTAGTTTTTGAACACAACATCAATCAAGTGGCCGCCCTTATTGTTCACAGCAAAATATGCCCTTTTTGCGGCGTTTTCCATTACCTTTTCGAGCATCTCGGGTGGTATAGCAATGATTTCGGCACGAATATTTTCCTTAAGCTCTTCAATGGTCTGCGGCTTGCTGGCGTACACTTTACTTTTCAAATAACCCCACAAAAAGAAGTCTGGAGGGGTCAAATCTGGAGATCTGGGTGGCCATTCAATGTCGCCTCTTTTTGACATCAGACGTCCAGGGAATTTTCGTTGCAGAAACTGGATTGTTTGATTCGCAGTGTGGCAGGTCGCACCATCTTGTTGAAACCAGTAATCTTCAAGACCTTTTTCACGCATTTGTGGGCAGACATAGTGAGCCAACATCCACCGATATCGGTTTCCATCGATCGTTTGGTTCTCTTTGAAAAAATAAGGACCAATGATGGTTTTGGCGCAAACGCCGGCCCAAACAGTAACTTTTTGGTCATGCAATGGCGTTTCATGGATCTCGTGTGGATTCTGCGTTCCCCAAATGCGGCAATTTTGCTTATTAACGCCTCCAGAAAGTTTGAAATGTGCCTCGTCGGTCATTAAAATTCGCTTCCAAAAATCAGGTTCAGTATCAACTATTCGAGCGATTGTTTGTCCATATTCCAAGCGACGTGGATGATCTGTAGGCAATATTCTTTGTGTTAATTGCATTTTGTACGGAAACAAATGCAAATCATCTTTCAAAATGCGCCGTAGAGTGGTTCCACTGATGCCGAGATGCTGAGCGCGGTGACGATATGAAACTTTTGGGTTTTGGGCAACGCTCTCTCTGACAGCTTCAATCAGTTCATTTGAACGTCTTGGTCGTTGATGAACGGGTTGTTCGCGATCTTTCACTGTCCCGTGGTCACAAAAATTCGACACCAAACGACGAATAGTGTTGTCAGATGGTGCCTGTTTGCCAAGATATTTTCGACGATATGCTCGTTGAGTTAACACAACTGAACGACTATTTTCAATGTACAAAGTAACTATTTCAGCGCGTTCTTTTGGTGTGAAGCGATACATGGTTGAAATTGTACTGAATTGACGTTTCCAAAACAAGTGAAGTCAAGTAAATCGGTTGTCAAATGTTTAAGTTATTCAATGTTACAATACCGACATAAGAAATGGCGCACCCTGTAAATTTAAAATTACTTGAATGCAATGCGCGTACTGCTTAAGCATTTCGCCATGTTTTTGCCAGCGATCATTAAGCGTCCAGGCGCCAGGCTCCAAATAATAATCCCTATTGTTTTCGTTATCGTGGACTCGTGTCACGACGAGCATCGTGTCCCAAGAGTGGATCATCATGTCCCAGGAATATCCGTACAATCCTGGAACCCAGTTATTGTATCCCTTGAAAAATAAAATATTATTTACAATACGCTTATAATCGGAATTTCGAACGATAATCACTATAAAAACTATGAATGAAATATCAAGTTCAATATTGCAAGTTTTATAAATTCTTCTTTTCGCGAAACAATTACAGTCCTCGACTTCGCCTCGGATCATAACCCTTCGTTTATTACCGCTATTGTATTTGTTGCAAAAAATTTCAAAAAATATAAGTATACCTTAGTTATGAAGTGAGAATAGGGCAGAAAGCATTGGATGGTCATATGACATATCAGAATCACAGACAGTAATTTTTCTTTCCCAGTGACTCGGAAATGAATTTTTATGGAACCGTTTTTAGTCTCCTTTTTTCCTATTGGGCTTTTTGTGCACTTGATATTATTTACTATAGTGACGATTCTTGGTGGTTTTGATTCGGAAGTCAAAACACTGTAAAACCAGGCTTCAATTTTGCGTGGCCAATCGGCTTGGCAAAAAAGTGGTATCATTGAAAGGCATGTGTAGGGAAACATTCCTGTAAGTCATGAAAAGAAAATTTATGTATTCTTAAATATAAACACAATATCAAATTAGGGAAACATAATGAGAAAAAAAAGGTGAAGGAAATTTTGTGTACACATTCGAAACATGAAACGAAATATTCAAAATAGTAGACTCTTTAAAAAATATAAAATCGATGAAAAAAAAAATCTTGGAAAACTCACCAATGCTAAAAAGTCTTGAATTCATGAAATTGAACGCGATGCAAAAAATAATTGCAGGGATACGAGTTTTCTCGTAGAGCATCCAAAATCCAATGGTGAGGTCGAAAACAAAGCCGAACCAATGAACAACGAAAAAATCGGTTTGTTCCGTCGTGAAAATCATGCTAAAATTGTAATTCTTTGATTAATAATGAGAATTTCAATGAAAAACGATTAGAAGAAATTTTTCTGAATTGAATGATCATTTTTCTGATATTAAATTTCCCATGTGAATACGTCTTTAAAAATGATATCTCAAGTCATCGTTTTCCGAAATAAATTATAATAAATTTTACTGACGTCACGAGTCATTTTTTTATGATTTTAATTTCAACGAATGACTTTTTTCGTGAATGTGCCTATTCATATTTTGTATGGAATTATAATTTATTTTTTATTTATTTTTCAATATCATGTTCATTTATATTATATCCAAGTATGTATATTCTGGTTTATATTGAATTCATTTATTTCTTGTTTTTTTTTTATCATCTTGAATTTTCGATGTTATATGCATGTACATACTTGAAATAAATTTTATGTATCTCTGGCATAGAAAACGCGTTTCTATGCCAGCTCGAGATCTCTAAACACGTTTTCTATTCCCTCGGTACATAAAATATCGTTCGTAACAGGCACGGATGTGCTTATAGGCAAAGCGGGTTACAGTCCTCGGCTTTGCCTCGGACCGTAATTTCCCCGTTTCGCCAAATTCGCACATCCGTGCCTGTTCTGAAATATACTAGTGTACAAACATTTTTTAGTGTACCTATCATTTTTGTTGAAAATTCACTGAAAATTTGTAAAACATTTAGAGAATTTAGCTTTTGGGAAAATAGTCATTCTGGAAAGTAAATTCAAAAAAATGTATATGTACCTGAAAATCAGTGTTTGGAAGCTCAAAAAGTGTCACTTTTATAAAGTCAATTTTTCAAAGCTCGTAAGTGAAAAAATTATTTCAAGTTCTTTGAATTTTATGTGTAGTACAGCTTACTTGAAAATGTGAAAGACCCAATGATCTGATAAATTCGTCATCGAGTAGCCTTCCAACCATTCATTACTGGATTTTTTTAATCCAGCTAAAAAGTATAGCAGGAATATTTGGAATCTCAGGATGAAGTAATTCCAGAATGGAACTGTTTTTTTGGTGCTTGAGAGTGCGTCGATTGCTCTGTAAATTATAAATGTGATAGTCAAAAGACGTTTTTATCAATTTGTCAATAATTCAAACAATGTTACTACAAATTTTTAATCACTGAGAAAAAATACGGTATTTATTACAATACTGTGTAGTAAACGGGAATCACTCTGACATATTGTACATTTTGCTAGATAATATATCAATTTATGAAATAACATACTGTAAATATTGTCAAATGATGTTGTAGTTATTGATATATTTTGTTGTAAAAACTCCTATACGTCTTCCGTTTTCTACTATACATCTTGTCTTTTTTGCAATATCATATTGTAATTCCTACTAATCCAGATTATTGAAAATTCCATACAGGTTTTTCAGTATGCCGATCTGTATAGGTTCTTTTAGCAATATTTTTGTATACTTTCTAGATTTCTAGTGCATCATATTGTAATATGCTACAGTTTTCGAAAAAGATGGATAAAATTAATGTAGTTCATTTTTTTCACCATGTATGATGAAAATTACAGTTTGTATAGTGAAATTTGCATTTTAAGATTTAAAATTTTCTGAAATTATACAGTAAAAACTGGCATATATATTGTAGTTTGTACATTAATAGTGGTTTTACTGTATAATATTGTAATAAGTAAAATTAATATTGCAGATTTTAAAATATTATTGTAAAAACTACAATTATATTATAAAAATTTCAATATTATTCTAAAAAGTACAATAATATTGTACTTTTTACAATATATTCGGCAAAAAGTACAAGATTTTTTTCTCAGTGATTCTGAGAATATTAACGATCTTTTTTTTAGATTGAGTAGATAATTGATTTGGTTGAAATATGAAAATCTGAATATTTCTTTCAATATCGAAAATTTTCACATGAATGGCATGGAGTCCTGTAATAAACAATTATTTAATCAGGTTTTTTCACACTACTCACTGGGTGAAACGATTTGTTAAATTTTCATCATTTTCTTCGATTATCGCAGCCAAACATTATTATTTAAAGTTTTTTTTTTACTTTTATTATTATTCTTTATACGTATAAACTTCAATTCTTTTATTTCGAATTATAAAAATTCTTTTCCATGAGAATTATTTAATCGATTACCTGTCCTTGCACAGAATTGTATTTAAAACCTTTAAGAGAATTATCGTACAAAAATACGAGTTAAAAATTTGTTTCACATATTTAAGATATTTTTGAATATTCCTGAGATTTTCAAAAAAATTCCTTTGCATTTGAGTAAACTGGTTTCTCAAAATCCTCCTGAAATCATGAAAAATGATCAAAAATAATCAAATTATTCATTGAAAAACGTACAAGTATTGATTAGCTTGGGTGCCCCAGAAGAGCACAGCCAAAATTCCATAAAGGTACGAATGGTTGTTCCAAAAACTCTTGTCAAGGAAGAAAAGGTACCAGTAGGTCAGGGAAAAACAGGCACAGGATAATTTAAAATGATAACCAAGCATTATTCCAAAGGCTCCAGCCCACATGAGGAAATATAAAAAAATAATCCAGGGCAAAGACGGAGCTTCTGAACCATGGACCAAAGGAAAGTGACAAATTTCAGGGTTTCCCCATCTCATGTCCACGTCCGAAAATCCTCTTTCTTCCACTACATCTATCACCATGCACAATCCTGAGGACAAGATATTTTATTCAATTTTTATAGATATATGTCCAAATTTTGCATTTAAACAATTCATAAAAAATTGAAGCTATTTGCAGCATATGTGACAAAATAGAGTCAAATAATATTTTTCATTATATAATCAACAGAGTAATAATTTCTAAACATTTTTACAACAGTACATTATGTAGTTATTGAGTATCTTTAAATATATATAAAATTTTACATGCGCTATTGAAATTGTACTACTAATTTTCTTTTTCCCCAGAAAAATTATGAAAATAATTGAAAAATTTTCATGAATTTCTTGAGAAAGTTACAGTAAAATGAATAAATGTCAAGCTTAAATGATCTTTTAAATTTTTAATAATCTTTCACCTTTTTCATGAACCTTCTGAATCTTTATAATTTGCTTAAGCTCCTTCATGGAAAAACAAATTAACCTTTTTCACTTATATGTTCAAAGACGTTTTCATTTTCCATTTTCTTACCGAATAAAGCACGAACAACTCCCAATCCTGCAGGATCTGTAGGCTGGTACAAAAATCTCGTGAAATTTTCCAAACTACTGATGTCAATAACAGAACACCCACAAAATTGTCGCAAATACTTGTCAATGATCTTTACTTTTCTAATAACTTTTTTTTCCTTACTATAACAGTTGTCAATTTTTTTACTTTGTAGCATTTTGGTAGAGATTTTGAGGAATATTTTTACATGATTAATTCACCTTCATCAAAAATTTGTTTAAACGTTTCCAATGACACGTTTTCCTTGAAAGACGAACCGAGATTGCTGGAATTTTCATTTTACGCTGGTAAAGTTAATCAAAGAAGAAAATTTCCTAATCGATATTCATCCAAGTTGAAGTTAACAGGGATCTATTCACTTGATTGCGCTGAAAATGAGGGACAAAAAGCTTGAGGAAAATAGTGGTTGACAAAATAGTTATTTCAATTCAAATGAGATACATTCAAAACATTTTTATTTCATACAATTTTTCTAAAACCTATGACTTCTGTATCATTATATACAGCTTAAAAATTATGAATCCTTCTACGTCATTAGAATGTCAGTAACAAATAAATTTTTTTAACTGTTTTTCGAAAGAATCATATCTACATGTGCAAGCAAAATATTTTACAAACACTACTCATTTTCAAGAAAAATGTTTTTAACTGTATATACCCTGTTGAAAATTTTCGATTGATTTTTCAATTGGTTTTCCAATTGGAAAACCTACTTGAAGAATGGCCGTTTTTCCGATTGGTTTTCCTATTGATTTGTCCAATTGGAAAACCAATTGAAAAACCAGTTGGTTTGTTCGATTGAAAAATTTTTTTTAAAAAAACTTCCGTCACAAATCCAATAAATTTACCATTCGAAAATCTAATTAGTTTTACATTCGGAAATCTAATCTTGAAGAATTTTTCCAATAGGATAAACAAATCGGATTTCCAAGTGGAAATCTACTTGGTTATCCAATTGGACCAACCAATTGGAAAAACGGCTATTTTTCTAGTTGGTTTTCTAATTGAAAAACCAATCAAAAAACCAATTGGGAATTTTCAGCAGGGATACAGTATAATGAAAATTCTCAAGAATTCTCTTCAAAGCCAGAAAATTCTTCAGAATGTTTTTTTCTTATGCATGAAAAATTTTCGACACTTTCCTAGGAAGTCAATCTAAAACTATGCTGAAAAATTTGTAGGTAGTTTTCATTATTATTGAAATAACACCTTGAAAATCCAAAAAATCGCCCTCGAAATTCAATAGAATTGCATGTTCAGAATAAATTGGATTCAGAATTGATTGACTCGATATCAGAAAGGGAAAAGCTCGGGGACTTGGGGCAAATGTGATGACATTAATTCTCTTCATTTCCAAAACAATGAGCAGCTTAACCCCTTTTCTTCACTCGCTCGTTGCAGTGATTTCAAGCTCCCTATTTTCGCTTAAATAAATGCCAGATGCGAACGATTATTAACATGTTATATCGTAATCGGGTCTGTGTCCTTGGGGAACAAACTAGCGATGAAAAATATTGCGCCCTGGTTTTAAAAAGTTTATTTTCAAAACTCATCTAAATGATCAGAAGTTTCCTTAACTTAAGATGTTAGAATCTTCAGTTTCAGATTTTGAAATAATACCAGATTTTTCAAAAATGTATACATCATCCCCCAGTATTTGAATTTTGAGTACATTACTCAAAAAATACAAAAATTGGTCGAATATTCATTTTCGATCTGACATGTAAAATGATAAGATCCCCAAAAGTTGAAGGGGTTTTTTGTTCTGCTTTGCTGCGAGATATTTGGTGGACAAAAAGTGGTCTGCGGAGACATATTGAGAACCATTCTGAAATAAATCAGTCTTTTGTTTTACAGCCCTAAGCGGTCGTTGGGGATCTACATACATCGCCCATATTATATACATACTAGGCAGTCGCGAGCGTGTTAAAACACCCCAGCTGTGAATTGCACCCAGCTCTTTTTATATGACTGGGCATTGTTTTTTTACCATTATTACTCACGTCTCGATTTGAATCTGCGATCATGCAAATTCAGGTATTCAAAAATCAACGTCGAACATTTTGTATTTCCTGTATCAATAGTTTTTCACTTCAGTACCAAAAAAGTGTAAATACTACTCATTTCAGTTCAATTTTCTTTCTAGAATCGAAGATTTTGTGATATTTAGAATATGAAATTTAGAACATTCCAGCATTTCGGAACTGAAAAATTAATTACAAATGTGGAACATTGGGAATTTGTGATATCAAACTTCAGAGTTCAAGAATCATGGAAATTTTAAGTTTTTTATTGCACGAAATTAAAAGAAAAAAATTGAATGCCGAGAATGTCAGAATTTTAGATAAAATTTTCTAATGAGAAATCGTAAGTTTTCAGATGTGAAAAAATATTTAAAAAAAATGATATATACTTTGTATTTATATAGAATTCTAAAAATTGCGCATTACTCATTTATTTATCAATTCATCGTTCAATGATGAATATAATAAATATTGTGTATTTTTCATATTTTGGATACTTTTGAATCGAAGGAACTTGAAAATAGTCTGTCTGAAAACATTCATTTATCAAATTTTAGGTATTCTGTAAATTAAGAGAAACAATACTCGAATTCTCAATTTTTTAAAGGAAAGAATTTCATGATCGTAATTTTTCATAGATTTCTGATTTATCTACAGATCTTGCCTCTCCAAAACGAAAATAGAGATTTTGAAAATTATAAATCCTTTAACTTTTTGCAAGAAATCAAAATATAAAAAAGCACTATAACATAAATCACAAAATCAATCAAAAATAATATTATTTTTTTAAGTTGCAACGTAAAATTTTTTTAATTTGAGATTTTCTGTCCTGCTTTTCCCTTTCGGAAATATCAGAAGTTTCACTTGCTGCTGCTGGATGAAAATATCGTTATTTCAAAGTAGTTGATTTTTAAGTCAGAAAATTCATTTTACAAAGTGATAGAAAAAAAAAAAATTTATTGAAATTTCGAATTATACATAAATGCAAGTTCCTGATTCTTCATCGTTCAATTTTTTAAATAATTTAAGAAACACACTGAGAAAAAAATATAGTAAGTATTACAATACTGTATTGTACTGTGGAATCAGTTTGGACCATTATACTTGTTGCTAAATATTTATAGTAGTTTTTGTCATAAAATATTGTTAAATGATTTGGTAGCAGTAAATAAATTTTTTTACTAAAACTCCTATACATATTCCATTTTCTGCTATATTTTTTTTTGTACTTTTTGCAATATCGTACATTGTGATTCCTACAAATCCAAATTTCAGAACATGTCATACAGTTTTGCAAATATTCAGATCTATAATAGTTTTTTCGTTTTGAAAAAAATCAGTATTAGATCTACAGAGATCAAGTTACCTTGAATACAAATCTATACACGATCTATCCAAATTCACGGGTGACTCTGAATTTATAAAAATAAATTTAAAAAAAGTCTTGCAGAATAATTTATCGTCAGTAATGTTAAGTTGCTAACATGTATCCCAACATTCTCAACGTATATGCCAGCACACATTGAATCAGCCATATGTTAATAAACGTGTGTATATCTGTTTTACACATGTATACCTTATTATTTATGATAACAATGAAATACACAATAGATTAAAAAAGTAAATCTACATAATTGTCGAGTAGATCTACATAAATCTATGTAGATCTACTTTTTTACATGGGGTACGTACTTTCTAGTATTTTTGTGATAGATACAATATTGGAAAAAGTCAAAAATATATAGTAGATTTAACGAAATTTGAATTTTTGTGATGCATGTACATACATGTACAATGTTTTCTCTTTATAAATGAAATATATATTATACGAACTGAAAATCGAGTGATAAAAAGTAAAATATATTTTATTTGCTGGTTCACTACACATAGATATTAAATCCTGTGCACTTGTATGGTAAAATAGAAGAATTTAAATTTTCGGAATTATCAAGTCAAAACTAAGATACGTACTGTAGTTTGTACAATACAACAATCAGGGTTTTATAGTAACGCGTTACTCTAAAACGTTAAATTTTTTACTGTCACGATAACGTAACGCGTTACATTAATTAACAAGTAACGATAACGGGAACGAGTCAGTTTTTTCGGTAACTGATAGAGTAACGAAAATCCCGTTATTTAAGTTTTTAGCACAGTTTGGAACTGAGATGTAAGTTATTTTTACCTTCCTTATTTTTGAATGAAAAATTCTATGATCAAAGTTTTCAATGAAACAATGTGGAATATTTGTAATTTGTGTAAAAATATTGACAAAGAATAGGCTTTTTTACTTTTTATTAAAACCTTTCATAATTCAAAGCTTTGAATTTCATAAAGTCGCATGAAAATATATAAAAATACTCAAAATTTATACGTCTCAAAATCTATAGCAGGATATGATTTTATTAAGCTTGTTATTTGATTTGTAAAAAATTGAGTTAATTGCAGGAATCAAAATACTTCAATATCTCGAGCTTAGAATTCTAAAAATTTATGTATATAGAAGTCTATAAAAAGATTAGAAATTTTCCAAATCGTATAACTCTGTGAAAAATACAAAAAATATTGAGGGAACTATAAATATATCAAAAAACTGTTTTCTGCAACATCGATCGAAATATACTTAGGAAATTTCGAACTTTCATTATTATCTCATTCCGGAAATGCAAAGAGATGTGTTTAAGTAAACTCAAAAATTCCACAACATTCTATAAATACTTAGAAATACAGAAAAAAAATACGTGTGAATATGTAGAAAATTAAAAATCTTTCGAATTTCAGAAATTCTTTCAGCTATATATAATAATAATGAATGATCCTTGATATCATAGAAAAACTGAAGAAATACAAAAAGTACTAAATAAGTAAAAATCTATCAAGACACTGATTCCCGGAAAATCTTGAAAAGCACGTAATATTTCATTATGTTCAAATTCTAGAATTCGAAATTATTGAGATCTATACAACCATTTTTATTTTGAAAATACTGAAATTATGTAAAAATACTAGGAAATGCTGCAATATTCTATCATTCTGAAAAATACGAATAGTTTCAGAAATACTGAACAATCCTCCAAATCGTCGAAAGATTGAAACAGTATTAAAAAAATCAAAGGAAATGAAAATCTTCACAGACACTATTTGCTGAAAAATCCTCTAAAATGCAAATCATTCAATGAACTTTGAATTCTGGAGCATGAAATCCTTTAAATCTATATATCAATGTACAGAAAAATAGTGAAAATTTATAAAAATATTAGAAAATCCATGAACATCAAAATCCATCAACAATAAAAATTCTGAAAAACTGAGTAGGTAAGATTCTCTGAAAAATCTATTTAATTTGAAAATGTTTCCTTGTGGTTAACATTATATCAAATGTCATATTCAGAAATTTTGTGAACTGGAAAAAAATATAAAAATTTGAACAACCTGATTGATTTTTTTCTCAGGGTAAAAAGGACAGATTAACATTTTTTATTATACCTGAAATAAACAATTCCTATAGAACAAAAGCCCAAGTACGTCGATATTGTATTTTTTTAGCCTTAGTTTTTCGATGTCTTGTTATTTACATTCTATTTATTCCAAAAAGTAACGTTACGTCACTTTGTCGAAGTGTCAACGGTAACGAGTAATTATTTCTTTTCCAGTAACGGTAACGTAACGAATTACTTTTCTAACCTTCGTAACGGCAACATGACACGATACATTTTTCCAAGTAATTTTCCCAACCCTGATAACAATCTATACGATACAATATTGACAATATCGTAACAAGTCAAATGAAAATGAAATTCGCAATAATATTGTAAACATTGTAAGATCTACAACATTCTATTACTTTTTACCATATATATGTCTAAAAGTACTAGACTTTTTGCTCCGCGCAGAAAGCTAAATAACGAATCTTGACCCTGTCACAGGTGATTGACAAATGAAGAGCGAAGGGCTAATAAAGAGAAGATGAAATTAATATCGATGCCGAGGGAATATTTGCTCAGGAGTTTATTTATTCAGGGTTGAAAATGGCGCACCTGGATTCCAGGCCGACGACG
This sequence comes from Platygaster robiniae, assembly GCA_028476575.1. Lineage (NCBI taxonomy): Eukaryota > Metazoa > Arthropoda > Insecta > Hymenoptera > Platygastridae > Platygaster > Platygaster robiniae. The sequence goes on from CM052019.1 coordinate 38,377,891, forward strand.
ACAACTACGACTCTTCTCGTATTTGCCGGGCTATTTATCACGGTTTATTATTACCCATTGTTGCCGGAGTCACGCATTGTCGAAATACGAGAAGGGCCGCGGCGAATTTTAAAAACCATGTCAGATCGCATTTGCATATTATGCGCCGAAAGCTCTCTTGTTTTCGTGTCCTATTACCAGTAGCGAAAACCGAATGTCGTCTAAATTTGTGAAAAAAGTCTAGGAATGATGGAAACTATTCTAAAATCATAATAATAATGATCATTGAATTTGTTTTGTGGAGGGGTGGGGGGAAGAAATCGGGCATAAAATTAACAGTATAGAAGAGAGTACGTTACTTGCAGGGATGCGATACTTTAGGTACGTACGTATTTTTGCGTGGCGAAGTGTGCGGGGTGGTTGCGAGGGTTGTTCTCCTCCAGGGGAGTTGCGCAACAATGGAACCCTTTACCGAGCCCCCAACATCCAACATCCAACAACCATACATCATCATTCATACTAAAAAAAGAGGGCCGATGGGGGCACCTTTCCCTTTTTTTTCCTTCACAAACCGAACCGACCTTCCTACACGATTTCTGGTGGATGACTTTTACAGTTACACCACAATTCAGCAATCTTACAATCACAAACAACATACTGGTGAAAAAAGTAATTCGTTACGTTACCGTTACTTAAAAACAGATAGTAACTCGTTATCGTTACTACTAAAAAAAGTAACGTTGCGTTACTTTCACGTTACTTTTTGGAATGAATTGGATGTAAATAACAAGACATCGAAAAACTAAGGATAAAAAAAACAATATCAAAATACTCATGGTTTTGTTCTATTCGAGAAACTGTTTATTTCAAATATGAAAAAATGGTTTCAGACGAAAATAGATTAGACGCATTTAATTTATTTTCGAGTTTCAACAAAACATTTTGCTCGAACATCACATCGTATTTTCGAGATCTGTTTGTCAGGGCGAGCCCTCCAGGAATAATTTTTTTATGTGAGAAAAATTTTAGGTATTTGGTAATCTTTACTTTTTGACCCTGAGGAAAAAATCAGTAAGCTTGTTTAAATTTAAATTTTTTTTTTCAACTTGGAAAAATTTCTCAGTATGACATTTCATTCAATGTCAGCTGCAGGGAAAAATTTGCAAATTTGATAGATTTTTGATAGAATCTTTTCTACCCAGATTTTCAGAATTTTTGACGCTTTTTTGTATTTTTAAGTATGTATAAAATGTGGCAGGATTTTCTAGTATTTTTATAAATTTATTCTATTTTTCTGTACATTGATATATAGATTTCGAGTATTTCATGCTCTATAATCCAAAATTCATTAAATTATTCGTATTTCAGAGGATTTTTCAGCAAAAAATTTCTAAGAAGATTTTCATTTCTTTTGATTTGTGTGGTACTTTTATACGATTTGAAGGACTGCAATATTTCTGAAACTATTCGCATTTTCTAGGATAATAGAATGCTGCAGAATTTCATTGTAATTTCACGTACTTTCAGTATGTTTTAAAAAATTATTATATATTTCAAGAACTTTGAGCTCAAGAATTCAAACTCAATGGAACTTTTTCGTGTTTTAGAGAATTTTTCAGAAAACAGTGTCCCGATAGATCGATTTTTACTTCTTGCAGTACTTATGGTATTTTTTCAGTTTTTCTATGATTTCAAGAATCGTTCATTATTTTTATACATAATATGTTGCTGCATAAATTTCTGGAATTCGATAAATTTTTAGTATTTCATATGTATATTTACACGTTTTTTTTTCTTTTTACTACGTACTTTCTTCCTGTATTTTAAGTATTTATAGAATCGTGTAGAATTTTGTGGTTTTTTTTCAAATATATCTCTTTGAATTTCCAAAATAAGATTTCCTAGAATTGAAAGTTTGAAATTCGTGAACTATTTTGATAGATTTTGTAGAAAACAGTTTAAGCCTTGAATATTTTTTTTAATTTCATAGTACCTTAACGATTTGAAATTTTTTCTAGTATTTTTACAGACTTCTATACACATATAGTTTCATAATCCAATGCTCGAGAAATTGAAATTTCGCTATGTCTGGAATCGCATAAATTTTTGAAGGATCTAATAACGTGAAACTAATTGAAATCTAGTATTTTTTGTATTTTTTTTGTATTCATTGCAGATATTAAAGATCCTGCTTTAGGATTTGAGATCTATAGATTTTTAGTATTTTTATACATTTTCATGCGAATTTATAAAATTTAATGCTTCAATTTTAAAGTTTATAATAAAAAGAAAAAAAAGCGTATATTCTCTGTCGATATTTGTACACGAATCACTAATATTCCACACTGTTGAATTAAAAATTATGAATATAGAATTATCCATTCAAAAATGAGGAAGTTAAAATTTACTTATATCTCAGTTTCGGAACATTCCTTAAAAAGTTTCGAATTGTTCTAAAAACTTAATGAGACTGATAAAAGTAACGTGAAATAACGGAATTTTCGTTACTCGTTACCGAAAAAAAGTGACTCGTTCCCGTTATCGTTACTTGTTAATTAATGTAACGCGTTACGTTATCGTTGCATTCCTGTCCAAACCTTGCATTTAGAATTCGTGCAATGAAAAATGTGGAATAATAATAGTGGTGATTATTTGATAGAGCTTTTCGGAATCCCTTATGAATCGCGAAATGAGAAATTGGTGCATAATCGGCTTTAGGAAAAAAAGGTTGTTACAACTCAGCAGCGGGAGCTATTGCTTCTGCAACCCCTTGAACGTGTCACAGCATGGGTGACTGATTGTAAAACCATGGACTTGCCCGCAGAAGGGTTGCCTCCGTGCCACCGCCGTCGTCACTCGCCACGAGAGTTTAAAATTAAGCTTCGTAATCGACGTGTAATCCCTTAAAACCGTGACAGCTTCGAGATACGAAAACACTCGTGTCGTCTAATACCGATTGCGTGTACTCGTAAGGGAGATTTTTCGACGACTCAACCACCTATTTCTTCTTTTTGTTTGTTTATTTTCATTTTTTTTTTTTTTACTTGGATACATACATTTAGAACTAAACGTTGATGTTCATTGGGCATTGCAACGAAATGTTATGTAGAAGGGCTAATATATGTTTATTTAAATGTATTAACAGATATTTATTTAAGTGTCATAACATCTCAGAAATCGATTTGCAAGAAGCTTTCACTTGTTCAAGCGTATTATTTTTCATATAAAATTACATTAAATCGTTTTTATCGTCTCTCAGTACATTTTTTTCAGTGTGTATAACATTGAAGAGATTATCTTGTATTCGCAGGAATTTTCTACAGTGATTACTAGAATTCGATACTCTAGGATTCAAGGTTTCATAATGTTTGAGTATTTTCCAAGATATTTGAGAAAATGGTATCTGCATATCCCTAGTAATTTTGATCCTTATAAAAACCTTATGTAAACCTTATAAGAAACTGAAATTTCTTAAAAAGGATAGATCAAAAAAATTTTACAAATTGTTTTTTTTTTATAAAAGTGTTAATCAAATACATTCTTTTAAAAAAATTTTAGTATTTATAAGGTGTTTATAAGGCCAACCTTAGAAGAAATTTAATTTTTTAATAAGGTTTTTATAAGGTTCAAAATCACTAGGGATATTTTAGGTTCTAGTTTCCCTTTCAAATGTATTTTATAAAGTGCTAGTATTTTTCGTGAGTGCTATTGATAAAGTTTTTAAAGAATTTTCTCGCTTTTTAGATATTTTTAGTATTCACGAAGATTGTCGTCTAAGTTTTTAAAATTTGATGACCTAGAATACGAATATTTTCAGATTTTTATGTATTTTTAAAAAAATTAATTCCCATACATTTAAGGTACTTCCCACTCTAGTTTCCCTTTTAAAAGTATTTTCAGAGTACTTATATTTTTCGTTAATTGTATTTATACAATTTTTGAGAATATTCTAGTTTTTATATATTTCTAGCATTTTTGTAGATTGTCATACAAGTTTTGAAAATGAATTTGAAGATCTAGAATACAAATAATCTCAAATTCTCATTATTTCAAAGAATTTTCCAGGAAACAATATTCCCAAAGATTTTCAGTATTGCTACAGTTCGGACGATTTTATAGCATTTTAAAGGTTTTTTAGTGATTTAAAATATTCGATGCTATTTGTGTTTCAAGATTATTGAGATATGTATTTTATAGCTTTGAAATTATTGAAGGAAATGATTTCTACATGGATTTTCAGTATTCCATATATATTGATTTGTAGTATTTTAAAATTCTTTATATTTTTTAGTATTATTATTATTTAGTAGACTTTTCTACGTTCGTTAATGTATTTTTTAAATCTAGCATTTCGAAAAATTCTAGAACTAGATGTACAGTTTTTATGATTTTCATTATTTCTGTCTATTTTTTAGTGAACGCTATTTTTGTAGATTTCAAATATTTTATAGATGATCAAAACTTTCAGTTCATTCTGCATTTTTTCAATATTCATGAATTCTATTGTATTCTTCAGTATTTTGATAAAACCCTGTGTAAATTTACGTAATTATTGGATGCTTTAGGATTAGAAATTTCATAAATTATTAAATAATTCTATTAATTTTTGAGAAAATAATATTCATGTAGGATATTTATCAGAATTTTCAAAATTTCCATTATTTTCAGTCATTATCGTATTTTCCAGCCTTTGTTAATTTTCGTTTTATTTTTTATTATTTCCCTAGATTTCTAATATTTTTATGAGTTGCTCTAAAAGTTTTAGAACTTAGTTGCTCCGATTTTCCAAGTTGTATACATTCTTATCATTTTACAAAATTTTTCAGAATAAACTTTTTCCGTAGATTTCTAGTGTCTCAAAAAATAATTCTAAATTAAGTATTTTTTATATTTTTCTCATTTTTATTATGATTTGAATGTTTTTTCGATATTTTCATAGATATCTCTATACATCATTTTCGTAAGTTGATTAAGGATTTTCATTTCCATAGATTTAAGATAAATAAATAAATTATCGTGTAAATTCTATTTCCAATTTCCATAAATTCCAAATATTTATAGATTTGCTCTGTTTTACTATTTTCTATGTATTTTTACATGCAAAGATTCTTCAGAATACCTTTCATTATTTTGGGTATTCGTAGATTATTAGAAATTCCTAGGGTTCTAAAAAATGATGAAAAATTTCGTAAATTAACGAAAATTCTAAAAACTTCAACAAATTACGAAAACCCAGATTCATTAAAATTTGAAGAATAAAAAACGTGCTTTATTATAAAGAGATCACCAAGAGTTTTCGAAATTCTAATATAATTTGAAAATTCTGAACACTATTACTGTAAACTGTTAAACATTAAAAATTCAAAGATTTGTCAATAATTACTGAAATACCTGAAAAAGTCGTAGAAATTCAGGAAAAACCAATGAAATCAGTGGATGGTGGAACATTCAGAAAATTTCTTGACCCTCTAGAAACTGCAAAATATTCATAAAATTTTTAGAAAGTTGAAAACCTACGATCGTATAAAAATTATACATAATTTTAAAAATTGTAACCTTAACCTCGAATCGTTATGTATGTGCCATGTATGAAAATTCGGAAAACATTGAAAATTTCAAAGATAATCAGCAATTGCAAAAATTCAATAAATTCTTAGGATCTCAAAAAATATAAAATATTCAAGATTCTAGAGAATTATTCACAATTCTTCAAACCACACAAACTCTGTAGTATTCTTTATATTTTTGGACAAAATATATTGTCATACGAAAATCGTCAACTTCAATCAAAATCTAGAAAACACAAGACATTGTGAGATGGTAAACAATTCAGAAAAATTTAAAAACTTTATTCAGAGATTTTGAAGAGTTCTTGATGAATTTCTTAGATTGTGCAACAAATTTAAATTTTCTCTCAAACTCTAGAAACTGTGAATATTTCTGATATTTCCTAAAATTCTGAAAATACCACAAAAATATTCCGTCAATATTTTTTAAAATTTCATCACAGAATCAGGTAACCCAGGAAATGTGAGAAATTGAAAGACATTAATCGGCATATTTGGTTTAACATCATGTTAATGACTTATGAGAATAAAAAATTATAATGTTTTTTTATAATTTTTATAATTTTCAAAAGATAATTTTTCTTTTATTTCTGTTAAAGGGATCATTATATTTTCGAACAATATTTTCAAAAAGAAGGGGTAGTAATTCAAATAAAATTTTAAAGAAAACGTGAAACTCAGGCTGATTTACTGCATAAGGCGCCAGAGCCAGATTTTGAAGAGTTCATGACGAATTTCTGAAATTGTGCAACAAATTTTAATATTCTATCAAACTACAGAAACTGAATACTTCTGGAATTTCCTAAAATTCTGAAAATACCACAAAACCATTCTGTCAATATTTTTGAAAATTTCATTACAGAATCAGGTAACCCAGGAAATGTGAGAAATCGAAAAACATTAATCGGCAAATTTGGTTTAACATCATGTTAATGATGAACGAGTTTAGAGATTCTGAACTGGACTAGAAACGAGTTTTCTATGCCACAGGTACGTATGCAATATTATTGAACTTTGTTGGAATGCAGTTATTTTTACAAAATCTTACCATGATTTTCATGTTTTCTTACATCTTCATTAATGTCATAAACGTTTACATAAAATTCGTGATTATTATTAATGAGAATCAAAAATTATACTGTTTTTTTATAATTTTTATAATTTCCAAAAGATAATTTTTCCTGTATTTCTGTTGAAGGGATCATTATATTTTCGAACAATATTTTCAAAAAGAAGGGGTAGTAATTCAAGTAAAATTTTTAAGAAAACGTGAAACTCAGGCTGATTCACTGCATAAGGCGCCAGAGCGGACAAAAATTGCGAGTGGAGCGAAACAGCCATGATTGTCGTATTTTTTGTGAGTGTCGTTGCAGTTTTAGCTTGGGTACAGGGCCATGTATAAACGTACCTGCAGCCCTTACGTCGCAGCCCCATTGCAGTCGTGGGGGATGAAACGAGGCGAACCAGGCAGGCGTCGTCTTTACGGCCGAACGCGCCCAAAGAATGAATATTCACCGGGCACGTCCGTGTAATCCCGTCCGAGATTAGAGCAAAATAAAATGTTAACTAAGTAACGATTCGCGCATTTAAAACGACGTTTGAACAGCGCTCCAAATCCATCAACTTCATGTTAAAAAATAATTAAAACCAATATTCACCACAGAAAAATATCGAGAATCATTACCAAAGTTTTTTAGATCAAATTTTTTCTCCCTACAGTAAGGTGTTATATGCATAAAAAAAAGTTAATCAATTTTCTAGTTTGTGATATGATTATTTATTAGGGAGAATAGTTCTTGTTATGGATATCCTGTATGGGGTCAAAGAAAGATATTTTTTTTGGTACCAGATTCCCAATTACGGATTATTCCTTTCTCCCTAAAGTGCAGCGGAAAAAAAATGATCGAACCCCGCAGCGATTGTCCGTGAAAAAAGTGTGAAAATCTCTTTGAAGCTTGTTGACACAACTCATCTCGGATGATTCCAGGATCGAGGGAAAAACTACCAGCTCGACAGCTGTGACAAGTGGAGCGTGGTTTAAATTTGAGATCGAATCTCTGGAAGATTCGCTTCAATTATGGTAATTTTGATCGAATACTAAACGAAATAAGACACCTGAATTTTAAATTAATATTTTTTTTAACTATAATCTATGAATTTACGAATTATATCTAAATTTCCTGAATTCTTCCGAATTTTTCGGGTTTCCTATTTATTACTGACAATAATATAAAATTTTTCTATTTTAAAATTTTTGTTTTTTATTTTGAAATTTTGAGATTGTATCGTAATTTGCAAAATCATTAACGATTTTTTCGCAATATAATATGTTTTTATCCGAGAAATTGTAATGAACATATTGCGGTTTTCGTAACTTCTAAAATTTTCCCAAGTCTACAAAATTTCATATCATTTTTTAGAATCTCACAAATTTTTCGATTTGGCTAAAATAATAGTCGGTTTCTGAAATTTTTCCTCTTTTTTTTTGTTTTATAATTTACGTATTTTATTGCTTTCTCGTTCATTTTCAAAATTATTGACGATCTTTGTATGATCGAATATTATTAATTTGAATCCTGGAATTTTTCTAAAACTTACGGTTACCGTAACATAACTGAATTATCGTAGTTTTTTACAATCTACAAGATCTGTCATAGTTTTCTAAAAATTTATCCAATTCATTGGAAATATGGTAAGTAGAATCTCAAAAATTTTCAATATGTTATTATTCCCCATGATTTTACAAATTTCTCGATTTTCATTGAAAGTTTCCATACCATTGACATGATCTCTTCATAATAAAATACTGTTTGATTTTCAGCCTCTTCAAGAATTTCTTTAATATTTCAGTTATGGTAATTTTAAAGAATTTTTCTACTGTGCACCTTTATCGAAACCATGAACAATATATGCCAAAAATGAAAACTAACACCAAATTTATGTTTTACTTCGTGAGTCTTCAATTTAATTTTTTTTATGAACTATTGAATTGATAAACGATGTTAAATAACTAGCCATCGAATTTTTTTTCTTAAAAATGCGCAATTTTGACTGTATAATCTGAGAGATTCAACAGTGTCAACTTTCAAATTTTAACAGGAGCTTATAAAATGAAATGCAATAAAATCGAACTCTTAAATGACGAGTATCGATGTTAGCTTAAATGTTAAACGAAAAAGTGAATATCAACTTCCAATTTTGATCTTAAAACTTGGAGAAAATGAAACGTTACACGTCAGTATCAGGAATAGTAAATATGCTATATCGAAAGATATATCGTATTTTTGAATGTTGGATTTATCAAATAATAGTTTATTGTAATTAGAAATAAGGAAGAATTTGGACATGGAAAAAAAGGTATTTTCGAATTTCAGAGATTCAATGTTTTCGACCTCGTGTTTTTAACCATTTATGTGAGGCTTGAAAATGAGGAACTCATAAGTATAAATAAAGACAAATTAAGACTTTTGTTGAAAAAGAAAAGCCTAACATTCAAATGAATAAAAGCGAAAAATAGAAACCTGAAAAATGTGAGAGGTTTGATATTTGAAATAGTAAAAATTGAGTGTATGTTTCTGCTCATGTTAAAAATGAATATATTGCAAAATAAGCTGTTTGTTGGATGTAGAATGATATTGAAATAGTTTCAATCGAACCACTGCGAAATAAATTCAATCATGATACATAGACTTTAAAAAAAACCTATTCCTAACTTTTTAAATGAGAGGTAATCAGGTGATTCCTGAAAATTGGCTAGGCTTTTATCAGTTTAGAAAAGTTGCACGACATAAATGCCAAGATAAACAAAAAATTTGTATACGGAATAATTACCGTTTGTAGTTTAGAATTGAAGGAATCAAGTAGCTCGATTTTTTAATTTTGTTGAATCTATGTGAATTCTCAGAAGAAAAATTTATGATCGCTAATTTAGACGCATGAAAAAAATAAAGAACTTATTAATGCGAATACGCTTCTTTTAAATTTGAATTTGTTTATAAAAATGTATCAAAATATAACATGAGCAACCTTGAATTTAAAAAAAATCAGAAAATTTGAAACTCAAAAGAATTCAAGACACAAAATTGAGGATTCGTCAGGAGTAATCAAATTCATCTCATGTAACAAGTAACAAGTCCAGCATGAAATGCACTATCTATATATATAAATCATTGAGATTTTACCGATCCTTAATGACAGGAGCGTAGGCAGAAAAAATTTTCAGGAGGGGTTTTTCTGAAAAATATTTTTCCTTCGGGATTTCATAATTTTCAATCTTTGACAATATGTTAGAAGAGAGCGATTTTGAAATATTTTACATTTCGGAATTTAAAAGTTATACAACTTTCGGAATCCATAGTTGTACATTTTTCATGTTTGTAAGTAATGGAATTCGATTTTTGTAATTTTCAATTACTAACTGAACACGGGAAAAAATGTTTCATTCGTCCAATGAAAATTTCATTGTCCATGGATCAAATAAATTTTTTTTATTGATACAAGGAATATTTTCATTAGCACAAAACACATGGTTATTGTTCCAAAATAACACGTTATTCAGCCTACAAAAACTTTATTTATCCCAATGAAAAAATTTACTTGATACATGGACAATGAAATTTTCATTGGATGAATGAAACATTTTTTTCCGTGAAGTCTCAATTTTTTTAACTAATAGGTATTTTTTGTACTTATACCACTTTAATAATTATCTGATATTAAATATTATGGGTTTCTATAAAGCTTTCTACAATTCGATGCTCATCTAGGAATCGAACTTCTAAAAAATGTATATATATTAGAATTGTTTTTTTAGCAAATTTTAACCACGCAGATAAAAGGTACATCGTATATTTACATTATTTTTGTATGGTATATTATTTATCAAATTTTATAGTCTTTTCTGTTATTTTTATATATTTTTTATATTTCTATGGACCTTCAATAGATTTTTAGAAATTGATGCTTTAGTATTGAAACTTTCGATGATTTTGAAAATTTAAATTGATTTTTCAGACGATAGTTTCTTTTAAAACAAATTTTCAATACTTTTATCACATATTTTTTTAGTCTTTCTACAATTGAAAGTACGTTTAACTGTAGAAATTATATATATTCAATTGGATTTATTTTTAACGTTTTCAATATGAATTTCTAGAATGATTTCTAAAATTATAGGTGAACAATTTTTGTATTATATTAATAAATGTGCTCCAGGACATAAAGTTTTTGAAATTTCTAAGAAAATTATATCTATAAAATTTTTATGTTTCCAAAGATTTTTCATAAACTAGTAAGCTAGTAAACTAGAAAGCTAGTAAACTACTAAACTAGTAAACAAGTAACCTAGTAAACTAGTGTACTAACGACATTGTTAAATAGTAAAATAGTAAAAAAGTTAAATAGTAAACTAGCAAACTCGTTAACAAGTAAATTAGTGAGCTAGTTAACTATTAAACCAGTAAACTAGTGAGCTAGTAAACTAGTAAACAAGTAAGATAGTAAACTAGTAAACATATTTTTCCCATTTTTTTAGTACTATACATATAATACACGAAACCCTGGAGGATTTCTAAGTATTCCAATAGATTACTTATATTTTTGTAGATTGCTACAGAGGTTTGGAAAACTCAATTCTCTAAAATGCGAATTTTGATATATTCTCAGTAATTTCAAGAATTGATGATAAAAGCACATTCATATAGATTTTTCATGTTTTATATCATTATTCTTTCTTCGAATTTCGAAAGATTTAAAAGATTTTGTTACGTTTTCCAGAACTTTCAAAGATTTACAGTATATTTCGAATTTGACACTCTGGAATCCCAAAATTTATAAATCGTAGAGGCATTTATTGAGATTTTTCAGAATTGAGTTTTTTCATAGAATTCAACCCTATAAAAAAACTTTGAAAAAGTAAAAAAAAACGTTTGGTGGGCTTACAGGAAAAAGAATATCCTGTACATGTAGCAAAAGGTTACAAAAAAGAACTTTGGTTTTTTCAACGACAATAAGAACCTTAGTTACACAAAATCCTTGACTCATGATGTAAATATACAATGGTGATCAACAAAAAGTTATGATACCTAATTAGCGGGAAATAGCTCCATTATTTCAAAAACACTTCTACTGTGTTTTTTTTTTTTTTTTTTGATATTGCAAAAGAAACGCTAAATAACAACTAGGAAACTTACGAAACGCAATCGATGGAACACCTTCACTAAAGGTTAATAATTATTTATCATTGCATACCATTCAAAAATTCACAAAAAGGCCCGACAACCTGCTTGTTTTTATAAGAGCATACATCTGTAACGTATTTTAAGAAGCGTCATGTTAAAATTCGTAATATCATACATATTATCATTTTTAATAGCGCGTATTTGCAAAACACCAGAGAATTATACTATGAATCGAAAGATTTTTAATACTTTTATGTGGATCTTATGTATATTTCTAGAATTTGATGATCTAAGATTCAAACTTTTGTAAATATGCAGTATACGAAAATATATTTTCGTAGATTTGTTTGATCAAATCATTTCGTAGATTTTTCTTGATCATTCACTGGGTTGCAACAATTTTTCTGATTCATATTTTCTAAGTAATCCTACGTTTGGATAATTGGTCCCTTTTTATTAAATATATACCGCTAACGTTTTCATGCATTTATTTGTAACTTATATTTTTATTGTTAATCGATGTAACTTTCTTCAATTTCACATGAAATATTGATTGATTTTATCAGAATTTCAGGAGGGGTTTGAAACCCCAAAATCTTCCTCTGCCTACGCACCTGCTCAATGAAAATCAATTCTTTGATAAATCAGTTCCCAACAAATCACTAGGAAACAGTGATATTTACTGAGCATCAGTAAAATAATCATTCAACTTCAATGAAAAAATTATTGACATCCATCAATAAACGAATTTTCAGTGATTAAGATTCAGAGTAGGAATGTTAAAATATATCAATAGCTATCGATTATTATCGATAAGATTTTTCATTGATACCTATCGATAATACTCCGGGTTAATGATATTTATCGATTAATAATATAAATCATTCAACACGTATGTTTTTTATAATAATACCTTGGGAATTTATTTCTACTTATGTTGTTAATCATTTTTCTTTGATTTTTCTTATCATCAATTAAAAAAAGATGCTGATGACTGATCGGTTCGAGAATACATTCGTCTCTTTTTAACCGACTTCTTTCCATTTTTTAACTAGGGATGTTAACTAAAAATAAAAAAATAATTCAAATATTTCAAATAATTATTAAATCTCATTTTTACTTGTGATGAATCATTTGCTCGTGTCCCCTCTTAAGACGACTCGCAAGACCTTCTCTTTTTGTCCTTCTTCCTTTCAACTGAATCCCATTCTAAGCATCTCTCTCGCACTACAGTAGGTTGCGAGTCATCTTAAATGATTCTTAGAAACAAAAATCCTAATCATGTTCAAACTTGTCCCGGAGCGCCTATTATAATGTGGTAGGGGTAGTTATTGATATGTATCGATAATTATCAATAAGGCAACGTAATTATCGATATCTATCGATAAATTTTTTGATTGACAATTATCATCCCTAATTCAGAGACGAAGTCGGCAAGGACGAACAAGAGCATTTAACGTATTTCGAAGAAGACGTCATAACGTGATTGTGGAGGCCGGCAAAGTTGAAACGGCCACGTGTCGAGTGTCGCTCGGGTGTGACCGAGGAATTAGCCAGGATGCCGATTATTCCTAGTTGCGGCTTTGGACACGTGAATAGGCGTGAAATCGCGCCCATGATATGTCTCAATTACGGGCACGTGCTCGCGGTGGAAATTTGGCTACTATCAATTTCTCAAGCCCGAGCCGGCCACGTGCCCAGCTCGTGTGTCCCTGCATTCGAGAGTCATCCCGCGCTTATCACACGCGACCTCGCTTTCATTCGCCGCAGATTCATCGATCATGGAGCTAAACGCTTTTCAATTGCAATCTCACACCCAGGCTAGAATAATTTCCTGCTTTGTCCTTATCAGTGAAAAATAATTACCAAATTTTCGCAGAATTCGACGTGGAAATTTTATATTCTGTTGGAAAATAATGTATAAAAAAAATTTTTCTTGACGATTCAATAACTTCCCGGGTAAAAAAGTAGATCTAGATATATATCGAGTATATCTCCATTTCAACCAGATCTCCGTAGATCTCTGTAGATCTACTTGCTGTTTCATTTTGAAAAAATTAAGAGTGACTTGTTGATCTAACACTGATTTTTTTCTTGAAAATTTCGGTTACATGTAAATCTATGTAGATCTAATACTGATTTTTTCTTTCAATTTTTGGTCACATGTAGATCTACACAGATCTTAAGTAGATCTATGTAGATCTCCCCGAGATCTATGTAGATCTACATGTAACCGAAAATTTCAAGAAAAAAATCAGTGTTAGATCTCCGTAGATCTTGAATAGATCTACATAGGTCTCTATAGATCTACCCGAGATCTATGTAGATATACTTTGATCTACAAGTCATTCTTAATTTTTTCAAAATTGCAGCAAGTAGATCCACAGAGATCTACAGAGATCTATTTAATGTAGATCTAGCCAAAATGGAGATCTACTCGAGATCTATGTAGATCTAGTCGAGATCTATGTAGATCAATTTTTTTTACCTGGGTTGGTTCAAAATTGGGTAATTATTAAAATTTTTTTTTCGTTTTGTAGGTCCCAGGTAAGAAAAATAGATCTACATAGATTTCGACTAGATCTACATAGATCTCGAGTAGATCTCCATTTTGACTAGATCTACATTGAATAGATCTCTGTAGATCTACTTGCTGCAATTTTGACAAAATTAAAAGTGACTTGTAGATCTAAGTAGATCTACATAGATCTCGAGTAGATATATAAAGATCTATGTAGATCTATTCATTTAGATCTACATGTAACCGAAAATTTAAAGAAAAAAAGCAGTGCTAGATCTACGTAGATCTTGAGTAGATCTGCATAGATCTCTAAAGATCTACAAGGCACTCTTAATTTTTCAAAATTGCAGCAAGTAGATTTACAGAGATCTACAGAGATCTATTCAATGTAGATCTAGTCAAAATGGAGATCTACTCGAGATCAATGTAGATCTACTTTCTTTACCTGGGGTGAAATTTTTCTCTAACAGAAAAAACTGTAGTCATCGATTTTTTATATTATTTGTCTCTATGATTTCGGAGCAGTAGTGATTTTTTTACGTATTAATAAAAAAATTGAGTAATAATCATTGTCATTATTTTTGTTATATATTCGAGCTTCGAATAAACAGTATTATCTGTGGCAGCATTTATTGGGGTGTAAATTAGCGGAAAGTGCTTTGGTTGGACACGCGCGAGGCACGTGCCGTGAAGCTCGCGTTTTATTTACGCCCCGACGCCTCGAATTATTCGACATTACGCATTTAATCTCCGGCTCGCAATACAAACTATGGTATTATACGATAAAATGCTCATCCTATTATTATTTCTGTGATACTCCGTTTTTTCAAGCCCCTAGTATAGATCTTAGGCACGTGACCTTTTTTGTACAAGTGCGGTCTCGGGAGAGAATTGTTGCTCCAAGGTGGACCATCTGCACATTGAATTTTAGCAGTTTTCGATGTTGAATTTGGAAAAAATTCAAAAATAGTCTTAAGAAGACTATTTTTGTTTTTTTTTTTCACTTGAGGTTTATATTTTTTCATTATACTTTTGATAGTATTTTTTAGAAATTTTCAGTCTTCATGGAACTTGGGAGGATTTTATGATACAATAAGGCATTTTTACAGTTTTCCAGTATTTGATGTTCTATCAAGTTCTACAATTTGTTTAAGAAATGATCAAAAATCAAATATCTACGATTTAGTAAATATTTTTCCAATGATTTTTATGTAAGTAAGATTTAAAGTACTTCATAGATTTTGATTTAATTATTGTATGTGCTTATTAAATTTCGCAAAACTTTGTAATATTTTGTGGCAGTTTTATAGATTTCTAGTATTCCAATGGATCACTCCATAGATTTCAGGGATTTAATGCTGTCGTACTGAAAATGTTAACTATTTTGAGATATGCAGTGGCGTAGAAGTGGGGGGGGGGGGAACACCCTCCCCGGAATAATTTTTTTTAATTGTTTTTAACACTTTTTAGGAAAATTTGGTATTCGACGACCTTTTTTTTGTTTAGAACCCCCCCCCCCCGGAAAAATTTTCTACTAGGCCACTGGATATATGAAATATATTTTCCAGAGAACTGTATATTTTATTCAGATTTTTGATCCTTTATTATTCGTATTTTTTCAATATTCATTCAATACAAAGATTTTACTAATATATTCATGGATTTCTGAGACAGTGATGTCTGTGCAGTTTTTGAGTATTTTAATATTTCTAGGACCTCTCTAATTATTTTGCGTTAATGAAAATTTCAAGGTTTTTTTGGAATTTTTATAGATTTCTTTTTTTTTTAATTGCTATCGAAAAGTTCAGTTGAACTTTCTTGTCGGGTAATACAGGACGAGAAAGTCAGCTTTTTTCTTTTCTGTAAAATTTAGGGTTCGCGTCGATTTTTCACGTTCTCTAATTATTCTCACGTTCGGCAGCCAATGAACGTCGCGTATTTTGAAATTTGACGCAAGAGCGTCACGATTTTCGTCCATTTCGGCGTTTCACACTATACTTCGGATTCACTCGGTTTTCTTCGGGCGTTAAAAAATGTGCATCTATAATGTTTTCTAAGAGATGGCGTAAGGTGTTTCGCAGTGTTTTGATAGGGCCGTAGTGAGAAAATCCGGGCCCAGGGTAAAAATTTACAAATTATTGTTTAAATATTTTTCAAAATCGTCAAAAACTGAAAAAATTAAATAATGATCAATTTTGATGACTTCCTTTCTACCTTTTCAGGCCTGTGCACTGGGTATAGATGTAAAGAAAGCCCAGAAAGCCACAGGTGAAGATACTGAAAAGTGACAGGTGACAGTTGTTTACTAACACGTTCGAGTTATGACAGTTAAGATTTGCCATGGACGAAATCGAGCAAAACCGAGGAATTTCTCTGATTAAGTTCAGATAAGTACACTGATTTTTTTGATTCGCACATCGCAAGATTGTTATTCGGCTTTGTTTACTCTGTGGTCAAATTTTCCTTTTGTTCAAGGATTTTTTTTGTCAGTTTATACTTACATCATATAAAATATATTCTTTCATTTTGAGCCCTGAAATACCGAACGATATTAAAGAACAAATGAAAAACAAAACGGTAAGTCAATGTTTATTAATTTAATAACAGTGTAACCTAGTATTGTTGAAATTCGTTGTCAAAAAACTTTTAACCTAAGAAATAGTGTCAGTAGTTTATAAACTCGCATTCGTAAAAATGTTTTTAAATTAAAAATATATATGTTAGAAAATTTAATTGATAACAATAATAATAATAATAATGATTATAATAAGTAATGATAACAAAGTTCAGATGCAAAACATAGTTGATTTAGAGTTTCCTCCGAATCCTTTTTTAATAGGACGGAAAATCTATATCTATGGCATAGGTGAAAATGATAGCCAAACAAAAAATTAAATTAGAAATATCCATTTTCATAAAAAAATATCTCATGATGCGACGATTTTACATTCAAATAACCATATCTTTTTCAAAGAGACGTAGAATTTTCATCTATGACATGTGTGAAAAATGATAGCCAGAAAGAAAGTAGTTTAGATATGTGCATTTTTATGAAAAAAAAAATCTTATCATGCAAAGAATTTAGATTCGAATATCCATATCTTTTTCAAAAGGACTTGTAATCTTTATCTATGACACGTGTGAAAAAAAAGCCAGAAAGAAAAAGTAATTTGAACATCAACTTTCATGAAAGAAATCTTATCATTCGAAGATTCTACATTCAAATATCCATATCTTTTTCAAGAGGACTCGAAATCTATATCCATGACACGTGTGCAAAAAAAGGCAAAAAGAGATAGTAATTTGAAAATCAATTAAAAAAAAAAAAAAAAAAAAAAAAAAACATATCTTGCGAAGATTTTTCTTTCAAATATCTATATCGTTTTCAATAGGACGGAAAATCCTTATCTACGACACGTGTAAAAATGATAGCCAGAAAAAAAAGTAATCAAAAAAATCCATTTTCATAAAAACGAATTTTATAATGCAAAAATTTCACATTCGAATATCCATATCTTTTTCAAAAGGACGTTAACTCAATATCCACGACACGTGTAAAAAAAAGCCAGGGAGAAAAAGTAATTTAGAAAAATCCATTTTTAAAAAAAAATCTTATCATGCGAAGATTTTTCTTTCAAATATCCATATCGTTGCAACAGGACGTAAAAGGAATATCTATGAAATGTGTGAAAAAAAAGCCAGAAAGAAAAAATAGTTTTAAAATCAATTTTTAATGATAATAATAAGTAATGATAACAAAGTTCAGACGCATAACACAGTTGATTTAGGGTTCTAAGAAATATTGAATAAATTTTATACTTCATTTTATTCGAACATTGAAACACTATTTGAATATCGACAATATTTTCGTAATAAGTTAGTCAATAAATAAAAATAAAATGAGAAATTGATTGAAATATAAAATTATTCATCATGAATATTTTCTTTCTAATTATTCACTTTGGGCGGCATATTTTCCTTCATAGCAAAGCGTTAATTTTGAATTCAAGGTCCCTACTAACTTTAATCCTTATAAGGACCTTATAAGGGCCTTATAAGATTTTAGACTTCTTATAATAACCTCATAAGGTTCTTATAAGGAGACCTCATAAGAATCTTATAAGGGATCAGAATCCTTATAAGGCAATCTTATAAGGATCAGAAGCTTTATAATAAATCTAAAATCTTATAAGGCCCTTATAAGGTCTCCTTATAAGGACCCTTATAAGGTCCTGATAAAGTCCATATAAGAATCAAAGTTAGTATGATAAGGTCCATATAAAATTATGCATTTTCTGCCTATTAATGCATATTTCCGCCCCCGGAACTGCCAGATAATTTTTTTAATAAAGAAAAAAAAGAATAGTGAGTATAACCTGAATAAATAATTTATGGTAAACTTATATTGTTAGAATTCATTGTCAAAAAAATGTTAAGTCTAAAAATTATCCCATTAATTTAACAACTCGAATTCGACAAAATATTTTCATATTATTCAAAAACATTTTGATAATAATAAAACATAATAGTAGTTATAGTAGTAATAATAGTCATAATCGCAAGGTTCAGATGGAAAACCTAAACCGTTTTTTTAATTTTTAGCAATACTTTCATATTTTTTATAATTTTTTTTTAAACATGATATTGAAAAATTTGACAATCACATCGAATAGAAGAATTTTCTAGCCGATAAAGAATATATATAATAAAAAATAAATAAATAAATAAAGAATTTATGTCAACATAAATTTTTCGATGATGATTTTTGTTTTTATTACAAAATTTAGGAAAATTTTTTTTTCACACAGCGAATTTTTTTCATCTAAAACTGATTCCTTACTTTTTTGAGGCAATTACAAAATAAGCAATCAAATTGCGCATCTTTGTTCTTTCTTATAATTCAACTCGGACTCGAATAAAATAAAAAAAAAAAACTAATGTTGAAGAATGCAAAGATCTGAATGCAAAATCTGAGGTATTTATTCATATTATTATCTGTTACAGGCAGATGAGGCAAAACGTTTGTCAACGAAAAAAGAAAAGGATGCTGCAGATTACGTTTAAGAATGTGATAAAAATAGTTATTGGAGTACTTGATATCTTCGAATTTTATGAATAAAATTTCGATTAATTCCTGGAGTCTAATTTCTTAATTCATAAGAAATTTTCTTCAGTTTGTGTAATATTCCATTCAAGCGAAAAATTGCTTAGACCATTATATTATTTGATGCAAGTTTCACACAAGTTAACCAGATATTGCGTGCAAGAAAATTATTATGAATTGAAAATTGCAAATTTTTTTGTTTAAGTAATTAAGTATCCTAGTCAATATTTTTGAAAGGTGCATACAAACATGCACCTCAATTCTCGAAAAGCTGATAAATCGTAGTAAATAAATTCGTTTTCAAATGACTATTTAGTCGGTTTTATATCCCTACCGCCCGTATCAGCATGATTAAAAATTGAGTGAAAGAATTCAAGGTGACATGTTAAATTATCCATTATTACAAAAAGAAGTGATATCTCTATAAAAAACCTTCAAAAAAGTAAAAAAAGGTTGTCGGCTAATACAAAACAAAACTAATGTCAATAAAAAAACATGATTGGTATCATGGTGACCGAAGAAGCATTATAAACAATTGTGTAACAAAAATTATTGATATCCAATTGTCGGCCAGACCCTATCAAATTTTGAAGCAAAAATTTATGCTGCCATGCCTACTAAAATGTCATAAAAGACAGAGAAACATAGTGGTATAGCTCGAATTTATATTTACATTAGTCCTACACAAAAAAGTAACAAAAAGACCCGACAACCTGCTCTGATCAACAGCAATAATCTTTTAAAATAAATTATAATATATAACAATTGTGGTTGAAAAGATGTGCTTGCTAGCATACATAGCATATAGCGATTCAAGGTAGGACCCGATTTTCGTGAAAATTTCGTGTAAACTTTAGAATCATGCTCTTGTAAAGAGTTTGTTCAAATAAGTCTACATGCACTATGTACATGCAGACGAATTCATAGTAGCGATTCATGCAATGTAACTTTATACAGATGTAAGGGTGTCAACTCATCTGTCTAAAATTAGAATAATAAAATGTTCCAATTAATAGTGACCTATCAAAGTAAATTCCACCGACTTGCCTAATAAGCAGTCATAAAAGATATCAGTAGCATTCTGATAACAAGAATAATGGACATGATAATTGATGAAATCGAGAGTGATGTATTTTACATCAAAAATATTTTGGAAAATATCACAAAAAAGTTCTATAGATTTTTTCGACGCATCTGCATAATCACGATAGAAACGAATGTTCATATTCTTATCAGTATAATGCGAATGCATTTTCGTGCAGAAATAAGTAGGTATAATTTACTAAACTATTTCTGCACGAAAATACTTTCCAAATTGCCAATAAAAATGTAAAATCAAGAAAATGAGCAGGTTGTCAGGTTTTCTTGTTACTTTTTTGTGTAGGACTAATGTAAATATGAATTCGAGCTATACCACTATGACTCTCCGTCTTTTATGAAATTTTATTAGGCATGGCAACATAAATTTTTGCTTCCAAATTTGAGGGTTTGGCCGACAATTGGATATCAATAATTTTTGTAAGACAATTTTTTACAATACTTCTTTGGTCACCATGATACCAATCATGTTTTTTTATTGACATTAGTTTTGTTCTGTATTAGCCGAAAACCTTTTTTTACTTTTTTGAAGTTTTTTTTATAGGGTATAGATTTTTAGAATTTCACATTCTATAATTCAAATTTTGATCGATTTTCAATGCTTTTATACACTTCCTGGGAAATTACATCGTTTAAGGGGTTCTATACCTTTTTGTGCGGACGAATTGAGGATGGTTTTAAGTATCTTTTAAAGTATGTAGCAATAATATTATGACACCAAAATTATTGTTTTTAAATAGAATATTGTTAAATTGAAAAAACGAGTATTTGTTCATAAAAAAATATCAACAATTGGCAGAGTTATGGTCCTTTCCCCGAAACAACTTTTTTTTTGAAGAGGCTTGCGGTGTCCACGATGTAAGTCGAACAGGTCAAGTTAAATCAGAAAATCCAAAAATTTAATTAGTCTAGGAATGTAACTAGTTCTTGAACGATTGAAAAAATGAATATTACGTTTTTTCTGTATGCAGGTACGTTTTCCCCGAGATTTCGATTTTCTGAGCTCTGAAAATTTTATTACAAAATTAAAAAAGTTACTCCAAACTATCCTCAATTTTTCCGCACGAAAAGGTATATAACCCCTTGACTGCATATTTCATAGATTCATAGATTTCATAGATTCATTCACAATTCATAGATTTTTGGTATATTTATATTTGCTGAGTATTTATACGATTTAAATTACTTTCTGATATTTTCATGAATTTTTGTACATAGATTTCAAGAATTTTATGCTTCAGGATTCAAAGTTTTATGAAATTTTGAGAAAATAATACCTTTAATGTTTTTAATATCATAAGATTTCTTTCATTTATTGCACAATTGTCGTATCCATAAAACTTTTTTGGATTTTATTCTATGGATTTTTGGAATTGGATGCTAGAGTCTTGAAAATTAAAGGTTTTGAGTATTTCAGGTGATTTTTTAAAAGACAGTGTCTTTTATATAGATTTCTAATGCTTTCTGGTTTTCTTTTTTGTAATTTTCAAAATTCATTCAATTTGAAGAATTTTCTAGTAAATTTATGAATTCTCACATAGAAATTTAAAACAACATGCTCTCAAGTGATTCATAAATTTGAAAGAAAATTATATATTTCTGAACTAACAATATTAAAATATTTCTAGATCTGATCAAATTTTATCAGTATTTTTAGAGGACTTTTTAATATTTTTATAGATTAAGAGTAGTTTTGTTCATTTGTATATAGGTTGATAGAATTCAATGCTCAAGAATTCGAATTTCGTTTAATTTATAGTATTTCCATATATTTTTGCTAGTAAATTGCATTAATATAGGTTTTTCACGTTTTATAGATTTTTTGCGTATTTATATTTTCTCAGTATTTATTCAAAGAACTTTATGATGTTTGCATGGATATCTGTAAATAGATTTCTAGAATATTATGTTCTAGAATTCAAAGGTTAAGAAAATTTTTGAGGGAATAATACCTTTAGAGTTTTGGTCGTTAAAAGATTTTTAGTGTTTTTTGCGTAATTTTAGTGTCTATGATACTTTGGAGGATTGTTCAGTATTTTTAGAGATTTTTAGTAGGTTTGTACGTATTGATTCTTTGTAGAATTCAAATATATTTTTTTTATATAAATAAATAAATGAATAAATAATAAATCTATTAAATCTATATATAGATTTTTAGAATTTGATTGTATAATATTGATAATTTTAAAGATTTGAAGTATTCAAATAATTTGCAAACAAACACCATCTTTCATACGAACTTTTAATGCTTTATGGCTTTCTCTTACGTAGTTTTCACTTATTTATAAAATTTGAATAATTTACTAGGATATTAAATTTATGGATTTCTGTATAGATTTATGGATTCATATGCTTTTGAATTCAATGTTTTATAATTTTGTATGTCAATTCTTCAAGTATATATTGAAAGACTTCTAGGACGTCTTGGATTTTTTAAGTATGATTAAAACTTTGAAAGGTTTTTTGTATTTTTATAGTTTTTAAAAGTTGTGTAGATTGCTATATAGATTTATATAATTTGATGTTCTGGAATTCAATTTTTGATCGATACTCAATTATTTTGTAGGTTTCTGACTTGTAGGTTTTTTATTCTCTTAGTATTTAAACAATTCGAAGTACTTGTGGTGATATTTTCATAGATTTTTGAGAAAAATATACCTTTCGAGTTTTTGAGCATCAACAAATTTTTTGTTTTTTTAATGAAATTTTGAGTATGTATAAAACTTTCCAAAATTTATATAGATTTCAAATGCTTTTGTAAACATAGATTCTTTGCAGTCGTTATATTTATAGATTTCTAGACTCTGATGCTCTAGTATTTAAATTCCGATTAATTCCCTTTAATTTTATAAATTTCTTATATTCTTATTTTCACTGTATCCATGAAATTTATCACTCAACTGAACTGCATTCTTCGACACAAACCTTTGAAATTCATTTATCAACTTCAAAATTATTTTTTAAAAGAAATTCACGAAAAAAACTGGTTCTAGAAAATGAAGTTCGACCTGTACAATATGTATATGAAAGGGTTTTTTTTAATTTACGAAATTGACTTAGAAAAAATGAAAGTCGGTTACAAGTTTTTTCATGACTTGTCCATGACACTTACATCACCTTAAGAAATTTCACTAAAATATCTTCATAATCCACTCCTTAAAAATCAAAACCTCTTTCCAAACTTTTCATCATGAACTCTTCTATCATTCATTCTCCCCGAAATCTTCCATACCAAAAACGAAAACAATTATTCAGAGTCGCAAGGGATGCGAGCCCCGGTTCGTGAAAGATCATCGGTGCGTGTACTATTTTTTTTGCAACTCTATTATTTTTTCCTGAAGTGGCAACTGTTTTATTTGGGCGGGTCGAACGTTACAGTCGGCCCACTTAATTTTCAAGTGTCCGGCGCGCTTGGTTGGGCATCTGCAACTTTCGGCCCCAGCACGATCGAATTTCCAAAGCGAATTTCCCCTCATTATACATGTCGCAGCGATTCGGAACTGGCCGATTTGAAATAATGACTCGATGATGTGTGTTTTATAATGGCTCGTACGAGGATTCGCGCGTCATTCGCTGCATCGGGATCGCAAAAGAGATAACGATCGCTTCTATGAAGAGAAGACGAGAGGGGAGCCGCATAATACGCGAGGATTCCCTCGGGAGATGAAAGTACAGATCTTTGCGATTCGGGAACAAAAGATTCCCGATGCAGTAAAAGGGGATTCGACGAAATGAGGTTTCGGCGTATAAATTGCTTTTGCCCCGCGGCTTGACAAAGGCATTATTTTTAAACAAATTCGAGCCAGGGGTATGAAAAATTGTTCAAGAGATGTTGAAATTAACAAGCCCAGGTAAAAAAAGTAGATCTACATAGATCTCGAGTAGATCTCCATTTTGACTAGATCTACATTGAATAGATCTCTGTAGATATACTTGCTGCAATTTTGACAAAATTAAGAGTGACTTGTAGATCTAAGTAGATCTACATAAATCTCAAGTAGATCTAACACTGGTTTTTTTCTTGAAATTTTCGGTTACATGTAGATCTACATAGATCTTGGGGAGATCTACATAGATCTACTCAAGAACTGTCTAGATCTACATGTGACCAAAAATTGAAAGAAAAAATCAGTATTAGATCTACATAGATCTACATGTAGCCGAAAATTTAAAGAAAAAAATCAGTGCTAGATCTACGTAGATCTTGAATAGATCTGCATAGATCTCTATAGATCTACTCGAGATCTATGTAGATCTACTTAGATCTACGAGTCACTCTTAATTTTTTCGAAATTGCAGCAAGTGGATCTACAGAGATCTATTCAATGTAGATCAACAAATATATAGATCAATGTAGATCTATGTAGATCTGGTAAAAATGGAGATCTACTCGAGATATATGTAGATCTACTTTTTTTACCTGGTAGGTTTGTTCATTTGGTGAGTAGATATTACGGTTATTGCTGTCAGAAAAGGGAAAAGTTGTGTTTTATCTTTGACGAATTCTTCGTCCTGACTTTCTGTATTTTTGAAAATTCTGGTTCAATTTTTTAAACTCATGAGGCGGTAAGATAGCTTGAAAATTTGTTTGTTGGTGTTATGTGTTTTTGACATTTTCATTGTTTTTGAAACTTGTAATATCAATGTGATAAAATTTACAGGAACAATAAATTTATTAGAACTTTTATGAGTTGAATAAATTTTCATACCATTTGGACATATCTATAAATGACTGCAATTCAAGAAGTTTTTAAAAATCGAAAAACGTTGGCATTAATAAAGATTTTTAAAAATTATACTGTATCAGGTGGAAATAATGAAAAGTCACTTATTTTTAGTGGCGCACTATTCTCTTTTTCAAATTATTAATTTTTTCCACTGATGAATAATGATTTTCCACTAATTATTAGTGATTTTTCTATCATTTACGATCAGTTAAAACGCAAAAAATATTAATGTCAAGGTATGACTGTTTCAAAAGTTCAAAGCCACTAACTTTAAGTAGGAAACTACTAATTATTAGTGTAAAGTAAATAGGTTGAATTTGTGAAAAAAGATTAATTCTAAGTGACGCACTTTACTCTTTTACAATATATTTATTTTACACTAATAATTAGTAGTTTAATTAAGTACTAATTAAGTTTTAATTAAGTAGTTTAATTAAGAGATCATAAAATTTACTAAGCAATTAGTAGAATCTAAGAAAATGTTTATAACTTGTCTAGATTGTGTTCACTGTCATATTTCTCTGAAATGTGCAAAATTTTTTTTTTATTTCCACAAAACTTGAAACTTCCAAAAAAGTTGATGTTAAAATTCAATGAGTTTCACAAATACCTGTTATAGGATTTCAAAAGTTTTGAATAATTTGTAACATGTTTATATTTTGGAGCATTCTAGCAATTCAGAAAAAATTCATCATTTTACAGATATTGTTGACGATTATACGTATATTTCTTCGAAATAAGCATAAAAATGTTTTTTTTTTTTTTTTTTTTTTGTTATATATATATTTCAGAAATAAAATCTGAAAAATCTAAAAAGTATCCGAAAATCACTAAAAATGATTTAATAAAAAAAATGTCCAAGGCCTTGACAAATACCTAAGAAAATTTGATTTGATTCCGAGAGCTTCGATTAGTTCGTACCCCGTTTGAAATTTAAAAAATTATAAACATTGGTTTAAATGTGTTTTCTTGTAGATAGTAAAATAAAATTTGTCGTGTGTTTAAAATTTAAAAAATTTTAAAAATCTTGAACATATCTAATGGTGTAAAGATTGTGAAAAATTCTAAAAAATCCGAAATATTCGTCGAGTCAGAACATATTTACAAATTTCGAATATTTTGTAGAATTTTGAAGATCCCTACAATGTCTGCCTAATATCACCAAAATTTTAGAAATTTTCAAAATGTCCATTTGTATAAATATGGCCGATAGCTTCAGAAATTGCAATCAAAATCTAGAGTTCCAGAAAATCTCCAGTTATTTCGTAAATTTTTAAAAATGACTTTTTAACAAATTTAATGCTCAAATGACTCTTTCTTCACGTCGAATCCTCTGCAAAAATTCGAAATATAATTTTTTATTGATTATTATATTTCAAATCACCAAAGCACAGTCCAGCAACATGTACACTATCAAAAAATTTGAAATTTCAAAGATCTTTCGTAGAATTCCTCTTAAAGTCATGATTGAAATTTCATGGACACGTACGAGGGGGGACCCAAAAGTAACGGGAATTGTGTTACAACTTTTTTATTGACAAATTTTTTCACACACAATTTTTATCACCTTCAAAGTAACCCCCATTGACTGTAATACACTTGTTCAATCTTTTTTTCCAGTGTTCAAAACAGTTCTGAAATTCATTTTTTTCAATGTTTTTTAAACCTTCCAGCGATTTTTGTTTCACCTCTTCTACAGTCCCAAAACGTTTTCCTTTCATGTCCCTTTTGAGTCTAGAGAACAAAAAAAAGTCCCAGGGGGCAAGGTCTCGTGAATAGGGGGGGGTGAACAATCGGCGTCGTGCCGTTTTTGGTCAAAAATTTCTTCACGGAC
The DNA here is from genome assembly GCA_028476575.1 of Platygaster robiniae. Classification (NCBI taxonomy): domain Eukaryota; kingdom Metazoa; phylum Arthropoda; class Insecta; order Hymenoptera; family Platygastridae; genus Platygaster; species Platygaster robiniae. The sequence goes on from CM052019.1 coordinate 38,404,900, forward strand.
AGCGCTGTGTGGGCAGGTGCATTGTCGTGGTGGAAGAACCAATCTCCTGTGCGCCAAAGATCCGCTCTTTTCTTCCGGATGTTCTCCCTCAACCTTTTCAAAACCTCCAAGTAGAAGTGTTGGTTGACCGTTTGGCCTGGAGGAACAAATTCTGCGTGCACAATACCTCTGCAATCGAAGAAACAAATGAGCAATGTCTTGATGTTGGACTTCACTTGGCGTGCCTTTTTTGGACGAGGCGAGAGAGGTGTCTTCCATTGGCTTGATTGCTGCTTTGTTTCGGGGTCGTAGCCATAGCACCATGATTCATCGCCAGTTATAACCTTAAGAAAAAAATCTGGGTCTTCATCCAACTGATTTTGCAGCTCAAGACAGGCCTGAAGTCGACGCTCCTTTTGATCGTCGGAGAGAAGGCGAGGAACAAATTTGGCTGCAATCCTCCTCATGCTCAAATCTTCAGTTAAAATCCTCTGAATTGAACTCCATGACAATCCAGACATCTCACAAAGTTGATCGATGGTTCGGCGACGGTCTTCATGAACAAGAGTGTTGATTTTTTCAATGTTTTCGTCCGTTCTTGAAGTCGAGGGGCGCCCAGAACGAGGTTGGTCTTCTATTGACATCTCTCCATTCTTGAAACGCGAAAACCAGTCGTACACACGCGTTTTACTCAAAGCATTATCCCAATAAGCTGTTTTCAGCATCACAAGGGTTTCCGCGGGTGTTTTTCCTAACAAAAAACAAAATTTTACAGCCGCGCGTTGCTCTCCGCACTCAGCCATTTCACGTTTTCGCCGAAACGGAAAAAGTCGTTTCACTATAAAAATTCTTACGGACGAACGAATGCACTCACAGCAAATGAACTTTGCACATTGACTTGGGAGAGTAGCAGCTTGGAAGAGAACCAGTGGAGAACCCGATCCCCCCCTCCGCGGTCCCCCCACCACCTAATTCCCGTTACTTTTGGGTCCCCCCTCGTATATGAAAAGGATTTTAAAGAAATTTGTATTAAATTTATCGTTCGCATGTCAGATACATTAATTTCAATCTTTCTTTATTAAAATGAATTCAATTATGATAAACTTTATATTTCGGTACTAGAAAATATATATCGCATAATCAAAAATCCAATATGATTGTTGTTATACAGTTCACATTATTAACAATATTAATTTTTAAAAAAATGAAACAACTGTTGATTAATGAGGAAAAATTTACTTAAAAAAATGTATGATGTCAAAATCCATTTGAATTTAAAAAGGTTTTAATATACATTTTCATTGAGAAATCATTTCGGGTTAGAGTGATTTTGTATATTGAACATAAAAAGTTCATTATTTTTATATACAGTGTCTATTTTTATCATCGATGCATCTTAAACTTTAGTAGACAATTTAATGGACAGTATGGGAAATCAACTTCAAAGACAGCTTTTTAAATTTAATAGAGAAATTTCTGAGAGGGCACTATATTCATTTTACTATAAAGGTACAAAAATGTATGAACTTCTGATTGACCCAAAACTGACTCGAAAAAATGGTATGGGTGTAGATGCGCTGCCTACACTTTTTGATATTGTACGTGCTCGACATAGCATTTTATCAGATGTAGCGAAGAAAGCAGGATGCATCGGGGTTGTATTTAGTCCAAGTGCAAACATAATGGTAATGGCCCTAGTGAGCAGCGACTAATGCGGTTGATAAAAATCAGTAGTATGCTGTTGCGCCCTCACTTCGCATCGAAGAATTCTGGCGTTAATGTCAAAAGGCGTTTTATTCAGCCGAGTTGCTTCACCTGGTGAACCGGTACAATGCTCGCCGCATTTTCACTCTCGGGCCTTCATGAGATTAACAATAGATTTTAATGTTACTTTTTTCCTGCTCCTCCTAGTTGATCCCCCTTTCGTTCCTTCCGACCAGACCCCGATCATCCTCAACAGTTTACCATTTTTCTGCACTTGCTTTTTTTACCCTTCCTGTAAGTTAGTGTACTTGGATTTCAAAAGGTGCAACTGAAGTTGATGTTCTGGCTGTGAAGAATAAAATTCAGAAGTGGAGATTAGCTGCAGAAATTAAAGTTACTTCAAGGGATTAAAAGTTTCTGTAATTATTTCATACTTTTTAAGCTTTTTTTATTTTCATGAAGGAATGGAATGACATTTTCGTGCAAATTTGGCTGAAATATGATAATGAAACTTATCTGAAAGATCTATGGACGTTATCTGAAATTTCTCAAATTTTCTTCATTTTATATGATGATCGACAATACATATATGACATTTTTAATGATTAACAATTTTTTTTCATTCGCATGATTTCAAACACGACACTAACTCTGAACTGGTCAAACTCATCGAAAATTTTTGTAATTTTCTGATACACTACAAGTCTTGCAGATTTTTTTCAAGAAGCCAAAAAAATTATTAGGCGCATTTCGAAGAAATATTCTAATGAACATGATATTTGAAATTTATACACGTTCCTGGAATTTTACAAATTATTCAAAGTTCATTATATATTATAATGATTCAAAAATTTTCAAATGTTCTTCGACTTATCGAAATTATAAATATTTCAACCATTATTCTAATTATTTAAAACCTCCCCAATTTCATATTTTTTTTCCAACTCATCAAATTTTTTCGGGGTTCTCTATAACTTTTCTAGTTTTTTCATTAAAAAAAACTTTATCATGCATGGTTCGAAGAAAAAATATGATAATGAATATAATTATTATAATATGATAATGAATATACATTTATGAACATTATTTGCGATTCCACAATTTTTCGCAATTCTATAAAATTACTGACAATCATTGAAATTTTCAATGCTTCTTAAATTTTCGCAAATATAAAAATTTTGAATCTAACATCATAAAAACTGTTTTACACTTTCTAATTTAATTGGAAATTGTTCAAACTGGTAACGATAATCTTCAATTTTTCAATACTTCTTAGATATCTCAAATGATTTTAAAAGAACAAAAAAAAATTACCAATAATATTTCGAAGAAATATAATAACATACACAATCTTTCAAACTCACAAACATTTTTTAAATTGACAAAATTAATCAAAGTTCGTTGCATTTTGAGTGATTCCAAAATTTTCAATATTTTTTGGTTTTTCAAAATTTCATGAGTATCCGAATCTTTCGAAACTTCCTAAATTCCATACGAATTTTTCCAACTCATAAAGTTTTTTCAGAATTCTCTATGACTTTCCTAATTTTTTGAATTATTAAAAAAAACTTGATTATACATAATTCGCAAAAATATAACGTAGTTAATCTCCGAACATTGATTGCAATTCTACAATTTTTTGCAATTTTATGAAAAAATTGACTATCATTGAATTTTCTACTAAACCTCAATTTTTCAATAATTTTTAAATGTTAAAAAAAAAAAAAAATTACAAACTATTCAGCCATTTTTCATTGATGAAAAAGTCACGAATGTATTTAATTTTCAAATACTCTTCAGGTTCTGAAATTCATTTCCAAGAAACAAAAAATAGTTATTGTACATATTTTGAAGAAATTCAATAAATGATACAATCTTGAACATTTCTACACTTTTGCTCAGATGGTTCGAATTTTCTATATCCTATAAGATTATCATTTCTCTTCCATATTTCAAAAATTTTATCGATTCTTAGAATTTTCAGAATTTCAAACATAATACGAATTATTTGAGACGTTTCGAATCTCGTAAAAATTGAGACTCCAACTTGTCAAGAATTTTCGTAATTCTCAAATGAAATTCTTGTTTTGTGAATTCAGAAAAAAATAGTTAGCATGGTTCGAAGAAATATAAAAATGAGCACGAGTTATACGAAATTATACAAGTTTTGTGAATTTTATACAGTCACAAATAATGTTTTCTTTAATTCATTAATTTTTTTTTACAAATTTTTTTATCCTCTACAATATTTATCAATCTATGAAATTCAAAATGTGCTCTTATTTTTTGAAATCCACGAAGTTTCAAATATAACAAGAATTATCTACAACTTTCCGCATTAAATTAAAAATTGTCAAGCTCATAGCGTAGATTATTTTTCAATACCTTTCAATATTTTCAAATAATGAACTTAATCTTCAGCATTTATAGAAATTTTCTCAAATTCTACATTTTTTAAAAGCTTATAAAATTACTATTCCCCTTTAAAAATTTATTTTTTTTTTCAGTTCTACATACGAATTATTCAAATTTCTCCTGATTTTCAATTACTCAGTCTATATACGAAGTCTCTGAACATTACACGAATTACTAAAAATTTCGTGAATATCATAATATAGTAGCTTACCATTTTTCACTCGCTTCATGCACTATTTTTCATGCTCTCTTTGTTTTTCAATTTGTTAAAATTTTTTTAAATTCAAATACAATATGAACCATTCACCATTTTCCGAAATTCATTTGACTTGTTAAATTTCTTATCACTTTGTTTTTCGTTCCTTGAAAAACGAATCATCATTATCGTTCATGTTCCACACAAAAATGACAATGAATATAAACCTACCCTATTTAATTTTACTATCTGATTCCGTCCGTTTATCCGCGATTTCTTTAAAATTCAAACAACACACGGTAAACCAAGTGCTCCATTTATTGCAGCGATCAGTAAGCTGCGCATCTGCTTTGATTGGCCGAATCTCAAATAGCCGTCGGCACTTCACGTGATGTAAACATTAACAATGTATGTAGTACCTACGGTGAAGTAATTGTCCCGCTACAGCTACTTTTTTTCGCCCGCGGCTGCTAGTGATCTATTCAGTGGTCGCTTTTAAGCGTAATTTATTCCTTTTTTTTCGGTGAAAGAATAATATCACAACACTGCCAAGTAGACTTTACAAGCTCTAAAAGCTCGCACATTTTGGGGCATAATCTTTGGCAATTATTTATTTATTCATTTTGTTAATTGAAGAGTTTTCTCTTTCTTGCAAGAAAATAATAATACATGGTTTTTATGCACCACGAAAAAAAGGAACTGATGAACATAAAAATGCGTTAATATAAAACAATCTCTGAAATTTTCAAGTAGGAAAATGAGAAAAACTAGAGTACTTGCAGGTTTTTTATCATGCAATTTGAACGGGTTCTTGTGAAAATCTATGAAAAACTGGTAAACTGATTAAGTAGCTTGAAATTACACGACGCATTGGGTCGCACCCCGATTCTGCATAGCGAGCAAAATCCATTCGCCACGCTATTTGCCGCAAACCGAAACCACTGCTGCCATGTACCAAGCTCTTCTGCATCATCTGCTTCAAAATTCGACATAATACGTCGAAAATGTTCGATTTATTTTTTTTTCCCTCTTAAACAACTTTCCCATGCCAGATGAAAATTTGTGGATAAAGACCGGAAACGGGTGAAAAAAAGAAAAAAAAAACGGGGAGAAAGTAACGTAACAAATTTTATTCCCCACTCGAGAAACATAAGTTGGTCAAAAGCGCGAAAATCCTCCCTCAGATGCCGGCGCCTAAGAACGGCAAGATCAGTGGGAAGATTTTTTTTTTTCAAAGGAACCGCTTGTTGCGTGGAAGCGCGGAGGGTGGCCCGAGATTCTCAGCAAAAGGATCCTTCGACGTGATGTTTTTAATGTGGTTTTTTATTTTTTCGTAATTTATCTGAAAAAAAAAAAGGATCTTTCGAGGTGGTATTTGAAAGACGAGCGAAATTTGGGGTGGGGGAGGGATGCAGAATGTAATTTTTTTGAGTAAATAATAATGAAATCTAAAGTGATGGTACGGGGGAAAAGAACGTGTTTTTTATTATATTAATTCAAAATTTGTACTATAATGTTTTTTTAATTTTTTTGATAATCTAGAAACTTAAATAAGGTGTGCTGATTCAGAAAATTATTTATGAGTTTGATGAAGTTTTAGAGATTCGAGAAGATATTCAAAATTTTTCAAAGATGAAGAATATAGGAAATCTGGTATACAGTCGGTTGATTTGAAAAACTTGGAATTTGAGAAATGTAGGGAATATATTTGATCATGTTCATTATCATATTAATTAGAATCATGTTTTTTTTTTTTCAATTTTTAAAACCAATTTGAGCAACTCGAAAAGTATTTAAAAGATCATTAACGTACGAAAGATAATATATATATATCATAATAATACATTACTTTATCATATTATTATATCATTAACTATTATTTCACGAATATCATATCATTTGCTATGTTTCGAATACTTTGCACCATTTTCAGAATTCGGGAAATCAAAAAAAATAAAAATAAAGAAACAGTAGTTACTCCGAACAAAGTCGGAATTTATTATTTTTAAATTCAAACTGTCAGTGCAAGAAACTGTATTCTTATTATTGGACATCTCACAGAAAAAAAATTGAGGATATCAAAGGTTTTTTTAAATTCTAAGATTAGAATATAGAGAACTTGACAAAAATTAAAAAATTTGTTGAAATAAAGGAAAACGGAAAATTGGCGACAGTCGGGAATTCCATAAAATTGAAAAAATTCGTTGAATTGAGGGAACGTTTATTATTTTCTACATTATGTTCATTATTAGATTTCTTTGAAATATGCATTTTTTTTCATTTTGTGATAATAATTCGAAAAACTCGAAAAGTATTAAAGAGCACAAATAATCTTACCTTAGGAAAATTATTATAGCATTAATGAGGTTCTGAATAGTTTGCAGTAAATTTTGAATTTTTTGAATTTCGAAAAATCAAAAAACAATGAGAACTCTAAAGGGAGTCAACATTTTGATAGAATCCAAAAAATCGAAAGGAAAACAGTATTTCCATTATCGGACGTTACTAACAGGTAAAAAATCAAAGAAGTAAAAATTTTTTTACATTCTTTGAATGAAGTATGAAGAACTTATAAGATATTGAAAAATTTTTTTCAAATATGAAAGAGTATATATTATCAATGTAACTATGTAGGAAATTTGAAACAAGGTCAAAAATTTTATGAAATTTTGAAACTTGAATAATTCAAGGTATATTAATAAAGTTCATAAATATATTCATAAATAATAAAGATAATGAAATCCATAAAATTTTTTTTCATTTTTGTTCGAAGTATGCATAACACATTCTTTTTATTTTTAAGAAAAATCTGAGAAATCTGAAAAGTAATAAAAAGCACGTGGATGTTATGTGAGAAAAATTATTATATAAAAATTAAGGTTTCGAAAAGTTTACACTATCTTTGAAATTTCGGAAGTGTCGAAAAGTAGAAAAAAAAAATGAAATTCCGAAAGTACTTTAAATTTTTATAACATTCGAAGAATTAAAGTGATAAAATGTATTTTCATCATTTAAGCATCATTAACAGAGAAAAAATGTAGGTATTGATGTTTTTATTTTTTTGATGAAAATATTACAAAAATATTTAAATGTTGATTAATATGACGAATTGCCATGGAATTAAAAAGTTTCGAGTGGTGTATAGTATAAATCGGAATTTCGAACATTTGAAGAATTTATAGACATGGAAAATTTTGAAAATTGTCGACAGTCTCACAAATTTAGAAAAATTTGTAAAATTTAAAAAACTTACATTCACTATGTGGATTGTGTTTTATATCAAATAGTTGAAAAGGATACATAATGATATTTTCTCCGTTTTAGTAAAAAACCCAAAAAAAATGAAAACTATTATAAAATAATCATGATTAATCTAGAAAGATCAAAATAAAAACTGGAATAAAATTTGGAATGTTGCAATTAACTAATATTGCGTTGGAATGTAAAGAATTTCTGGAAAAGTCCAGAAAACTTGTAAGTTGTGAAATATTTTGAAAATTCCATGAAACTTAAAACCAAAAAATTATTATTGTTTGTATTAAACAAAAAAATGTTACGTAGCACGAAGATAGTCAAAGATATCAACAATTCTAATAAAATATGAACCTTTATAAAATGTCAATAGTTTTTGTATATTTAACAAAAAATAATTATGAGATGAATTCATGAAATTTCACGTATCTTTGGGTATCTTACCCACCCAAAAATTCCCATCCTTACATTAACTGCTATCTCAAGAAAACGAATTGAAAAAAAATTACACAAAAATGAAATACAAAAATGATAACCAAGAGCGATTTCAATTCATCTCTGAGGAAACAAAACTCATCAGTCAATTTTTTTACTAAAAACTTTCATTTATTGAACTTGCTTTCAAACACTTCTGCAGAAAGTATCATTTTTCAGTCATCTGAGAGTACCACGCAAATCCTGTAAACCCTGCAAATCCTGCGGGCTGCTGCGGGAACAAAACGATTCGTCATAGAATTTAGTAGCTGATCAATAATTTCTAATACTAGGCCTATTTGCAAACAGGGAGCAAGCTGCGACGAATCCGTTAGCTCGTCGTTTCCCTCAATCTCGCCAATAATGGTGACGCTTCGATGGAGCCATTATATCTCACAATATATCAACGAGTGCCACGTTACTGCTCCTGCTACTCGCATATTGAAAAAATAAGTATATATAATAATATATACATCAATATAATATTTCTGCGAAATTATATTATATAGTGTTGACCCGTTGTAATATAAGTGATTGTTTTAAAGGAGGACAGAATTCTATATTGTTTAACATGATATGTTTTGAAATTGCGTTATAACATAAGTTTTTTTGATAGTTAATCGGCTCGTTTATAAACATTGTGAAACTTAAAAAATGCGTCTATTGTGTTATGAAGATCTTGAAAAGGGATCCAAAAAGGATTTGAAACGCGTCGACGACAATATGTAATTATGAAAAATAAACAATTGACTGGGATATCGAAGAACTGTATTTATATAGATAATACCAAGTGATAGAAAACATTTGAGTTATTTCTGCAAAAAAATAAAAAATTCGAACCTATTGCTGTTGCAGCCAGAGATGAAGAAAATGTCACTATTAGATTAACAATCTAATGTTCCATACTGTAAAATTAATTTCCATATAAATCTCTAATCTTCAAAGAAAAAAAAGAAAAACGTATTTTGTGTTTTACTTTGAAATAAGTTTTAATATTAAACAACAATTTTTATTCTCGATGAAACTCTCAATTCATCACAGACAATGAATCACTTGCTAACTTGGATTACTTTTGAAATACGAGTTCAAAGGACTACAAAGGACAGGTATCTTTATAATGGAGCCGATAACAAAATCTGCTTACTCATTGTTTTCGACAAAGCTAATGCACGAACAAACTATTTCAATAAGATATTTTTTTTTAATAAAAAGCTGACTTCTACAGTGCGACGCTCTCTTCTTGTTCTTCGACATCCAACCAATATCTTTCTTCATTGTAACTCTGTATGAATAATTCCATGTAGACATTATATTTGATTTTCGTAAATCACGTTAAAAATGTTAATAATCTTGTGAAAGCGATTGGCTTCTATTGTTCTTCAGAAATCCTAAAATATAGTTTCGCAGTAATCAAATCCTGCTGTGTCCCTTCAGGTCATAACATCAACAAATTTAAAAATATATTACTGGATAGCTAAAAAATACTTCTAGCTTAGAAGAATTATGTGGGTTTTGAAAATAATTAATTGACATTCAATCAAATTATCCATAAATATTATATTATATTATGATTTACTATAGTATAGTGAATCGTATAAAAAATAATTCTGTTCTGGCTATATTTGTTTAAAATAAGTAAGAAAACTTCAACAAAATATTAAAAATTGTTAAAATTTCTTTCAAATATCCCTATTTCTATTGATCGCTCGCGTTTATTGTGCCTGGGCGCTGGACTGCGTTGCACGCGTTCACCACCCGATATATACATGCTCCGTCGCTGTGAAACTCCCTCCTATTAATTTTATTCCATTCCGATTGGGGACGCCGGCTTTTCCTCTTTGGAGAAAATTGGTGAAATTGCCGGGACCAATCGCCGAGCACTTAATCGATGATTAATGAACGAGAGGTCAGCTCAGCTGCCACCGCTCGCTCCTTTGACATCCTACCCCAAAATTCTTCTCCCTTCCGTTTCTGAAAACAAACGCTATAAAAATGCAAAACCGTTGGATGTCATATATTTTCACGACAAATGACGGTAATGGGAACCTCCTGCTGAAAATGGAGATACTTTCCGGATTTTACCAGGAGCTGTTACTCTGACAAATAACTACATTTTTCATGAGTTATCTTTCTTTTTTTTCAATTGGATAATGTCGGGGATTTCGTAACACAATTTGGTGAGTTCTATGAAGATGTGATAGAATTTGTTAGGTTCAAGAAGTATTTATTTTCTGAAGTTTTGAATGTATTGTTTATTAGTCGTTCGAGAAAGCAGGTAATCAGAAGTGTGTGCTACAAGGACCTCATTACAGCAAATTACAGGGAAAAAATTTTTTTATCTTTTATAAAAAGGAAATTTCCTCAGTTCAACTAGGAATTTTCTAACAGTACTTTCAAACATTACTAGGGGGCATAATACGCACAATAATAATTACACAATTTTTGCGATTCTGTAAAGCGAAAGGAAAAATCACGAAAGTCATTTTCTTTTACATAAATATTATTTTCCCATCTCATAATCATGAGATTTTGCTAAAAAAATTTTCAGACATTACTCGATAGTCAAACTACATGCAGTAAAAATTTCAGCACTTTTTTATTACGGTGAACAGAGGAAAAAAATCACGAATTTGGGAGTATAAAAATTCGGTGATAATTTCGATCGAAACATGAAGTATTTGCTTTTTCATTGTCTGACTAAAAATAATGAGAGTCTCTAAAATACTGAAATTATATGTGGATATTATTTCCTCCAGGATTTATGGAAATTATAAAAAACCTATAAAACTTTTATTCATAAAGGAATCCAATTCTAAAAATCTACATAGCAATTCATCTAAACCGTAGAAAATTCGGTAAAATTTATGAATGATGAGAAAAAACAAAAAGCTGTAGAAATCTGTGAAATACTAGAAATCTATGAAGATGCTGGTTTTTGAAAAATTTATTAAAATACTCAAAATCTATGAAACTTTACATCTAATCGAATCGAGTTCTCAGAATCAAAATTAGAATTTTTGAAAATACTACGTTTTTAAAATTTAAAAATACTGAAAATCTATATAGATATTATTTGATTATGTAACTGTAAAATTACTTTTCATCTTTGGAAGATTTGTAGAAAATCCTGAATTCCAAACCATCGAATTTGAGATACAAATCTCGATAAATTAAAATTCATAAAAATGCCAGAAAATATTTCAAACTGTGAAAATACTAAAAAAACACATACTAAAAGACAAACTTTTTTTCAACGCTCTATTATTATTGATAACGTGATATAAATTCTTATCGATTCGTTTTCTATAAAAGGAAAGGAAATTAAGGTAATTATGTAGACGTGTATTAACCACGGATGAAGTTTCTAGTGACGACATATTGTTTTTTTCCTATTGATTCAATATTATAAAAATGATAAAATGTTTTACACATGAGATATTGTTGACCTGAATTATATTCTGATGTGAGTAGATTGAATTATTTTGTGATGATTTTGTTATTGATTAATTTGGAATTGTATTGATTATTGTTTTAATTATTGTAAATTCAGTTTCCTGAAGAGGGCAAGAATAAAGTGCTGAAAGCTTGAATGAAAGAGATATATATCTGATCTAGTACTACTTGTCTTTGAAAATACTTTCTCGGTAAATTTTTTTAAATACCGAAAATCTAACAATTTTTTATTTATAAGCCATCAATTTCCCAAAACCTGTATGATAATCTTCAAAAATACTAGAAATCGAAAAAATGCTGAAAATCCATGTAAATATCATTTTCTCAAATAAGTACCTAAGTAAAGAATTAATAAGTTTCTCTAAAACTTTCAGTGCTAAAGCATTGAATTCTAGTATCTATACAGAAATCCATGAAAATGGTAGAAAATCGTTCAAACTGTAAAAAAACTGAAAAAAAAAGGTAAATACTAGAAGTGCTCTGAATCTGCAAAATTCCAGTTGCCTTTGGACATACTGTTTCCTGGAAAATTCTTTAAAATACTGAAAATCTGATGATTTTATAATTCTAGATCATCAATTCCTTAACTCGGCCGAATACAAAAATGCTAGAAATAAATAAAAATTGAAAAACTTCTGTGAAATTTCATGAACAGTAATGAATACGAGAAATTATAAAAATACCAGCACCCCATGATATACTATAAAAAGAGAAGCCAGATTATGAAATACCTTGAATGTATGCAGATATTTCTTTCTCAACAATAAAAATAGCGCAAATCTGAGAAACTTTTAATCCTAGAACATCTAATTATTCTAGTCATCTATGTAGAAAATTTCTAAAAATTCTAGATGATAATCCTCTAAAAGGTACCATGCTTGAAAAAAAAGTACTGAAAGAGATGACAGAAACGAGATGCTGTGATTTTATATGGAATATGGTACATTTCAAAAAGCAAAATCTTTAGCTGCAAAAAGTTTTAAGATAGTATGATTGAAGTGGATTAAAATAAGCTTCTACAAAAGCTCAAAAAACAGACAAAATAGGCTTACAATTAGGCTCGAATAAAAAAATGACAAAAAAAAACAGAATTTCGCTAAATAAACTAATTTTACAACAAAATAAAGTTTATTAAAGTTTTGAATTTTTAATAATCATTTTTACTTTATACATTTATTTGCATAACGAATAGACATAGATACTCCACGTTAAAAAATACTTTGAGTCAAATTTGACGATTGCAATATATTTTACTTTTACTTGATCCTGATTTTTGATTGAACGACAAAGCAATACTGAATAACGCAACAAAAGTCACCTGAATGAAAACCGATTCAAAATCTGATGCCATAGATCGTTTTGTTTGTTAATTTACAATTAATATTGTTAATTTCTATACTTACCTTGTTTATTTTGAGTGCTGTTTCACTTACCTCCGAGTTATGATGTTTACACAAAATAAATAGTCGCCATGGTGCAGTTTTCCTGTTAACAGAATATGATCATTGACCAATGATTTTCATTCAAATTAAAAAAAAAAAATGTAGGCTCAGTATCTCAAAAAATGCAAAAAATCAGGTTCCAAGCAAAAGCCTACACCACAGTTCTCCCCTAGTTACAACGCTAAAATAAATAACTATTAATACACTGAAATAAACATATTTTGACCTTTTTGACATTTAATTTGTCCCTCCAAGTAAGATTCTTCAGCAACGCTCTTGATGATATTACCTACGTATATTTGAAAAAAAATGTTTTGTTATTTTAAATTTTTTCTTACCAATGTCCGTCTCGAAGAATCAGGATGTTAGGGAGACACATTAAATTTGTCAGGGCAGAACTATCCTCATTCTCCCGATCTCCGCAGTCAATAAATCGGAAGTTTGACTCGCGATGGAAATAATAATAAGAATAATATATATAGCTGGATATACAAGGGGGACAGATGTTGCCGGGAGGGAGGGGGGGGCAAGTTTGGAGGGAGGGGCAGGTGTGCGCGCGTGCCAAGCAACCCCCCGCGGGGCCCCCCATTCAAGACCATAATTTACTTGAAGAATGCCCGGCGTCATTGACCACGTCAATGACTCGATCGATATGGCATTACATTGACTCCGGGGACATTTTTTCGCGCTCGCAAAACCGGTGCAAGCGCCCGGAAAAATCACGATCGTGGACGCCGCCACGCGAGCTTTATTTGTGCTTTTTCGTAGCGGCAGGTATGCGTAATGGAGAGTATGAGTATAAAGCTCTAGTTAAGAGCTTTGTTCCTCGCTCACCACAAAAGACGCGTGTACTTGCCGTTTCTGCAGCAGAAAACAACAATGAAGCAGAAACAGATGCCGAAATTCGACGCCGAAAATGCTTTTATTTTTCTCCTTATTATCCGTTATTTTTTTATTTGATACGCAGAGAAGAATCGATTCAGTTGCTTTAACCGCATGTTTTTAGTTACGAGACGATTTCGTTGAGGTTACGGAAATCTTCGTTTACTACAACTGAAAAATTCCGTTAATGCCATGACTGCTACTTAAATTTTTCAGTTATGACACAGTCGTAACTGAAAAATTCAGTCGTGACAATTGAAAATATCCGTCGTTATAAGTTAAATCTGAAATGGCAGCAACAGGAAGTTAACTAACTCAACGGGGCCGACTTTTGTTTTCAGTAGAAGTAACAGAAAATTCCAGAGTTTGGAAAGCTACTTGGAAAAATGTAACGCGTTACGTTACCGTTACAAAGGTGAAATAAGTAATTCGTTACGTTATCGTTACTTAGAAAGATTTAGTAACCCGTTACCGTTACCACTTAAAAAAAGTAACGTTTCGTTACTTTCACGTTATCTTTTGGAAGAAATTGAATGTAAATAACAAAAATTGAAAAACTAAGGCTGAAAAATACAATTTTAACGTACTTGTAATTTTGTTCTATAGAAATTGCTTATTTCAGATATAATAAAAAATGTTAATCTAAATTTTCTAACCCTGAGAAAAAAATCAATCAGCTTGTTCAAATTTTTATGTTTTTCAAGTTTACGAAATTTCTGAATCTGACATTTGATTCAATGTTAGCCACAGGAAAACATTTGCAAATTTAATAGATTTTTGAAAGAATCTACCCAGATTTTTAGAATTTTTACATCTTTTTGTACTTTTCAGAGTGTATAAAATCTTGCAGGATTCTCTAGAATTTTTAAAAATTTCTACTATTTTTCTGTACATTGATATATAGAATTCAAGAATTTCATGCTCTAGAATTAAAAGTTTAATAAATTATTGGTAGTTCAGAGGATTTTTCAGCAAAAAATTTCTGAGAAGATTTTTATTTCATTAGATTTTTTTTAAACTTTTTGAATTTTTCTACGATTTAAAGAATTGTTCAGTATTTTTTAAACTATCCTTTTTTTCAGTATAAAAGAATGTTGCAGAATTTCCTAGTATTTTTATATTATTTTAGTATTTGTATAATAATAATTTTTCTATACATTTCAAGAATTTCGAACTCTAGAATTTGAATAGAATGAAACAATACGTGTTTTACAGGATTTTCCGCAAAACAGTGTCTCGATAGATTTCTACTTATTCAAGTACTTTTTGTATTTCTTTAGTTTTTCTATGATTTCAAGGATCGTTCATTATTTTTATATGTTGCTGTATGAATTTCTGGAATTCGAAAGATTTTCAATGTTTCATGTATTTGCACATATTTTTCCGAACGTATTTTCTTTCTGCATTTTTAAATATTTAAAGAATGCTGTGGAATTTTTAGTTTTTTTAAAGATATCTCTTTAAATTTCCAGAATGGAATAAAATTGGACGTTCGAAATTTCTGGAGTATATTTCGATCGATTTTGCAGAAAACTGTTTCCTTATACTATATTTGAAGGGCCTTCAATATTTTTTGTATTTTTCACAAAGTTCTACAATATAAAAATTTTCTTATTTTCTTATAGACTTCTATTAACAGAAATTTGTTGGAATTTGAAGCAAAAGAAATTGAAGTGTTTTGATTCCTTGGATTACATAAATTTTTTTTAAATCAAGTGACTGAAAACTTGATAAAATCTAGTATTTTTCGTGTTTTATTTTATTTTATTTTTTTTTGTATTCATTTTTATTCCATAAAATTTTCTAGCGGGATCTCTAAATCTTACAAATCCTGCTATAGATTTTGCGATCTATAAATTTTAAGAATTTTTTATATCGTTTCGTGCGAATTTCTAAAATTCAACGCTTTAAGACGTGAAAGTTTTTGATAAAAAAAAAGTCTATTCTTTAAGATTTTTACACAAATTACGATTGTCCCACATAGTTTCATTATAGATTATTAATAGAGAATTTTATATCAGAAAATGAGGAAGTTAAAAATTATTCAGATCTCAGTTTCAGAACATTTTTTAAAAACTTCTAAATTGTGCTAAAAACTTAATGGGACAGATAAAAGTAACGTAAATTAACGGGATTTTCGTTACTCGTTACCGAAAAAAAGTGACACGTTCCCGTTATCGTTACTTGTTAATTAATATAACGAGTTACGTTATCGTTACCGTAAAAAATGTAACGTTTTAGAGTAACGCGTTACTTTTAACGCGGTGGAGCAATCAAAACTGAGAATTTTTTCCTTGTGTATTGTAGATATAGGCAGTACTTTGAGGGAAACGAAAAATCGAGCTTGAATCAAGCGGAATTATTGGAATTTCATGAAATTACATGAACAATGTGTTTTTTTAGGAATTCCAATGTAGATCCAAATGATTAAGTTTTATGTGTAGGAATAAATCGTTACTTGATTTCGAAAATTTATAATTATTTACGAAATGTATAATGATAAGAATTCGTTTTGCTCTGTACGAAGTTCTATTTTTTTAGACACTTAAACTAACAGGAATTATCTGGTTATTCCCAAGGGTAGTTGAATATGATTTTTTTAGTAAGTAGTAATTGAAATTTAAACAATTGTAGCGATATGTTGCATTTGTGTATTTATATTTGATGATAAGTAAGTTATTGTTTTTTTATGTGAATTATTGCCTGCAGTGCTCTCGAATAGACGGCGATGAAGAATCAAGTCGGATTTTATATTATTTTCAATTTTAAGCATTTATGTAAGACATATGTCATAAGGAATTAATGAATAAATTTTTCCAAATATGCATGATATGTAATCAAAATTTTTGATACGAATCTAAAGAACTTGAAAAATTTGACAACCTCACGAAATATTTAAGATGACTGAACAAACATTGATAAAATCTAGAATCTTTTTAGCAGTTTCTATAAAGTTCGAATTTCGCAAACTTTTGATAAATTAAAAAGATTGGAATTTTCAAAGATAGTCCATACTACACAAAAATGTCTAAAATTCGAAGAATTTCAGAAAATGTTTACAAACGTAGATTGTTTTACTCATTTTTTCACACAATATATTTAGAAGAATGTAAAAAAACTTGAAAAGTATCAAGAATGACAAAAAATCTTGCCAACAGACGTCTTTAATCTAAAATTGGAAAGTTTCACAGAAATTTTAAATACCTATGCCGCAAATTCTAAGAACTTCAGAAAATTAAAGAAACATTGAAAATTCCGAAGATCGTTAATATTTCTAAAAAAATTAGGATGATTTGTTGCGTTTCAGAAATTATACATACATATATTTCCTACATTTTTGAAAATTCCGAAAATCCATGAAATTGTAAAGACTGTGTAAGTAGTGTCCTTTTTATTTTTGAAGATCGAAAGATGTACATACTGTATAAAAATAATCCGTGATTTGAAAAATTTCAAAACTCATCGACATCTTTAAAAAATTTGTAAAATTCATAGAATATCAAAAAATGTTTTGAAACGTTCAAGATTGTTTTCAACATAAAGTTTTAGTATATGTGTTATCTCATCTTTGTTTTATATCCGAATAACTTAAAAATAACAAAAAATCCTAGTTGGTTTGACTTTTTTCATCTAGATTTTGGAAACTTTCGTAAGTATGTATTATTTTCGAAATTTAGAAAATTTAGAAAAATTGAAAAAACATCGGAACTTTCAATCATCCTTATTATTTCTAGCAAAAATTCGAATTATTTGCTGTTCCAGAAACTATACATAAATATACTTCATTTTTGAAAATTTTGAGAATATCTTATAACTATAAAAATTGTGCAGTTTCCCTAAAATTTTGAAAAATGGAAAAATTTTTACTGTTTGAAAGTCGTTGATGGTAAAGCAAATTTCAAAGATTGTCGACATCTTTCAAAAATTTGTGAAATTCGTAGAATATACCTATCAGAAAACGTTCATAATCTTTCTAGATTGTTTTCAATATCATATTCCTAAGAAATATACAGCATGTTATCTCATTTTCATTTTACATATGAAAAACTTGAAAAGGATTAACAAATGACAGAAAAATCCAAGTAAGTTAGACCCCTTTCATCTGGAATTTGGAAACTTTCGGAAAAGTTGTACCTATTATGTTTCACATTTAGTATATTTCAAAAAATTAAAGGATAAATAAAATTTCCAAAGATCGCTAATGTTTTTTTCAAAAAAGTGAATAATTTGTTGCATTTTGTGTATTTTAAAAATTACTAGAGTTCCATAAAACTACAGAAACTGTGCAGTATTCCTTCAGTTTTTAAATTGAATAAAATTTAAAAACATTTGGAAGAACTGCAAAATAAAAAAAATTGTTGATAAATTTCTAGCCATTCGATTAAACCACAATTTGTTAATTGATACGTTTTGAGTATTTCCACAAATTTTTCAGGTGGTTAGCATTATAATTTATGCATGTATAATGAATCCTACACGCGAAATAAATCTTTTTTATGTTACAATAAAAAAATCAATATCTAGCAATGATTTCATCCTTCCATCACCCATCAGAAGCTCCTCAATCAACAATAATTTTTTGTTTCCTTTTTTTTCACTTTCCAATACTCAATTGAAAAAAACCCCAATTGTACTACTGACCACGAAGTACTGAAAGAACGGCCCGCGGGGGATTTTGCGGAAGCATTAAATTACCGTCCCGACCCCGAATTTCACGGAATTTCGCGTCTCGAAATCACGGTACTGAACAACTGCTCGTGAATCAAACGAGTCCGAGGGCATATCAAGTTACTTTCTCGCTCTTTTCTTGAGGCGTTTTTCCACTTTTTGCGCAAGCTAATAGTATCTACTCTGTTACTTCGTCAGAAAGCGTTTGTTCGAGTGGAAAACCGCGATATCATATTTTCCTGAATGGATCCCAAAATTCGATTCCTCAAGGCTGCTTGAGTTTTTCTATCGAACATCATATTTTGTTAAGTCTCGACCTTCATCAAAAAACTTGACATGTGCATTTTGATGATCCTTGAATGGGACCTTTGGATTTATGAATGATTTGGATAAAATTTCTTTATAGATTCGCCAACGAATTTAAACGAATCTGTACATATTCTTCCAAATTCAATATATTTTGACAAAATCATTTGAAATCGGTATGAAATACTCTTTTTTTCTTATCAACAATGTGCCAGACCTGCGCAGGAAAAGTCATCAGACAATCATAGTTTCTCAGATTTTTGCTTGTCATGTGTTACATTAGTGATTCAACAGAAAAATTCACTTCCTGAGAAAGACAATAAAATCTTCGAATTCTATTAGATTGTATAAAAAGTTTTTTGTAAGATCGATTCGATACCAAATGAAGTAGCCACCATGTACGTGTATTTGAAACGTGTAATCTCGATTAAGCTGCAGTGAGCTAGCAGGGTTGTGGGTCGTGCCAGTAGTTGATAAAACGAGCCTGCAGCAGCTCAGAGGATCTAAATCAATTATGATTCGACGACAAATGACTCGCCCCAAATGCCAGCTTTACATGTGATTAAAACCGGCTTGATCTGGACGTGTCAACGCGTTCGCCATGAGCCACCTGCAGCTTCAAATTCATTCGTAGCACAAACTCACCCTCAAAAATCACTGCAATCTTCGAAAACCTCCAAGATTTTCGTCTTGTGAGCTCAGAAAATTCGATTGCGTTCAGGTTTTTACACGTTCCTTGTAATGCGTTACTCTCAAACGTTACATTTTTCACTGTAACGATAACGTAACGCGTTACATTAATTAATAAGTAACGGTAACGGGAACGAGTCACTTTTTTTCGGTAGCGAGTAACGAAAATCTCGTCATTTTACGTTACTTTTATCTCTCTTATTAAGTTTGTTGCGCAATTTGTAATTTTTTGAGAAATGCTTTAAAACCAATATGTAAGTAATTTTTAACTTTCTCGTTTTTGGATGAAAAATTCTATATTAATAATTTTTGATGGAACAATGTGGAGTAATAGTAATATGTGTATAAATATTGTAAAAGAATATACTTATTTACTTTTTATTAAAAACTTTCACAATTCAAAGCATCAAATTTTAGAAATTTGCATGATAATATATAAAAATACTTAAAATCTACAGATCTTAAAATTAATACCAGAATCTGTAGGATCTAGAGATCCTGCTAGAGAATCTTATGGAATATAATGAGTACAAAAAACAAAACAAAATATTCAAAATGCTACATTTTAATAAGTTTCAAGCTATTTGAGTCTTTAACAGTTTAGTAATTCCAGGAATCGAAAAAATTCAATTTATCGAGCTTTGAATTCTAAAAACATATGTGTATAGAAATCTACAAGAAGATAAGAAAATTTTTCAAATCGTATAACTCTGTGAAAAATACAAAAAATGTTAAGGACATTCTAAATCTATGAAGAAACTGTTATCTGCTAAATCAATCAAAAAACTTGAGAAATTTCGAATTTTCAATTTTATCTCACTCTGAAAATTCAAACAGATACCTTTAAGGAGGGGGTAAGTGATAACTTCAAAAACACACACATACTTTTTTTGCTGACTTTTCACCGTATATAGTTAAAGCAAATTAATCTAAACTTTTTTTAAATTATAAAACATCATCTAAAAAACATGCGGTTAAAATTGTTTGATTAAATATTGGAAAATAAGCCATTGACAGAGCATTTCCCAAAACATCTTTTGAAAAAAATGTTTTGTGCGGTGTACACGATAGCTCAATGTAGACCATCTGAAATTAATAATATTGTAAAATTCACTTGAAATATGAGTTTATTCTCCCCCCTCCGTCGTTTTTTTCTTTCTAATTTTCGAATTAAGGTGGTTTTCCACCTACAAAATGGCGAAAAATTTAGCGGAAAATTGCATTTTTTGCTTTAAACGACTACGAACAGTTAAAATTTAAATAATATCTTAGGAACGACGGAGGAGGAAGAATTAACTCACATTCTAAGTGAGTTTTAAAAATTTTGAACTTAAGATGATTTTACGCTGAACTATCGTCTTCTTCGCACGTCTTTTTTAAAAGACGTTTTGGGAAGTGCTTCAGATGATGCTTTACAATTTAAAAATAGTTTACAGCAATTATTTTCAGCTATAACTCCATGAAAAATCAGCAAAAAAAGTGTTTTTTTTTCTAAGTTATCCCTCACCCCCCCCCCCCCCTTAAAAAACTCAAAAATTCCACATTTTATAAAAACTTAGAAATACAGAAAAAAATACGTAAAGAAAAATACGTGACAATATATAAAACATTGAAAATCTTTCGAATTCCATAAATTCATACAGAAATATTTAAAAATTATGAACGATCCTTGAAATCATGGAACAACTGAAGAAATACGCAAAGTACTTGTATAAGTAAAAATCAATCGAGACACTGTTTTTTGGAAAATCCTATACAACACGGAAAATTTCATTATGTTCAAATTCTAAAGTTCTAAATTCTTGAGGTGTATATAACAATTTTGATTATAAAAATACTGAAATTATGTAAAAATACTAGGAAACTCTGCAATATTCTATCATCCTGAAAAATACGAATAGTTTTAGAAATACTGAGAAATCCTTCAAATCGTTAAAAGATTGAAACAGTATCAAAAGAATCAAAGGAAACGAAAATCTTCATAGACACTATTTGCTGGAAAATCCTCTCAAATACAAATAATTTCATGAACTTTGAATTCTTGAGTATGAAATTTTTAAAATCTATATATCAATGTACAGAACAATAGTACAAATTCATAGAAATACTAAAAAATCCTGCAAGATTTAATACATACTGAAAAATACAAAAAATTCAAAAATTCTGAAAATCTGGGTAGATCTAAAGATTCTCTCAAAAAGCTAATAAATTTTCGAATGTTTTCTTGTGGCCAACATAAAATCCAATATCATATTAATAAATTTTGTGATCTTGAAAAAACAAGTATATAAAAATTTCAGCAAGCTGATTGATTTTTTTTTCAGGGTGAAAAAGTACGGATTAACATTGTATATTATATCTAAAAAGAACAATTCCTACAGAACAAAACCACGAGTACGTCAATATTGTTTTTTTCAGCCTTAGTTTTTCGATGTCTTGTTATTTACATTCAACTTATTCCAAAAAGTAAGATGAAAGTAACGAGGCGTTACTTTTTTAAATGGTAACGGCAGCGAGTTACTATTTCTTTTCCAGTAACGGTAACGTAACGAATAACTTTTTTCGCCTTTGTAACAGTAACGTAACGTGTTACATTTTGAAAGTAACTTTCCATCCCTGCAAAAATGAAGAGAAAACACTTGTACAGACGAGGACGAAATGGAAGAATGGAAAAATCGAAGGAAGATGGAAAAAAGACAGAAAGTCAGTGAAACGTGGAGGAAAAAAGAAGGACTAGCAGCTCATTAAACACCCACAGCACCCTCGAAAGCCCGGTCGCCTGATTTGGCCATTGTTCGCGCCACACACGCGTGCACCAGTCACACCAACGCCTTGTTGTGCTTTCCACTTGCCGTACTACTGACATTGACATGTCGGTACTTTTTCCCTCTCACTTTATCCCGTGGCAGTGCGCAATTACGTGCATGTGTAGCATGCGTGCATGTCGCGCCGGGGTAGCACAACTTTGTTTCGGGGCTGGAGCATGCCATCTGTCCATTTTTCTACACGCCGGTCGCCCAGCCACTCCTCTACAAGTTCTATCGCTTTTTTGGATTCATCTTGACCGAGGAAAAATCTCACCCCCAAGTGGTCATGGATTTAAACGGTTGTTTCTATATATTTTTCATATTTTTCTATGAATCATAAAATGGAATCGGGAAAAATGAGGTGGAGCTTTTTTCTATGTGTTTCTATGAATGTAGTTTGGGCAGAGTGAGCTTTTTTCCTTCATTTTCTGGTTCACTTTGATAGACTTGCGAGCCCAAGGGACTCGACCCGATGATCAAGCCTCCCGCTAAACGTCCCCTCCCTCCCGCAATCAATCCTTTTACCGCGTCCTTCATTCGATCTTTATTCCATGATAATACACTTCTCTGCACAATTCGCGCACTCTGGTTCTCCCTTCGAAGCTCTCTATATTGACCCTTTGATCTTTTTCTTTTCCACCATCTTCCAGATACCACTCGTTTCCAGGATTGTTCGTTGACCCTGCTTCTAGGGATTTTCATTTTGATCTTTTTTTTTCTCTTCTGGAAAATGTAGATAGTAGTTTGCATTTTTAGTCTTTTGATGGTATGTACATCGTAGTCGAAACAAGAAATGAATGTGAAAAAAAAATATGAGTTTTTTTCTATTAATTTGGATCGGTTCCTTTTACTGTTTTTTTGGTTTATAGTTTATTTACTTGAATTTATGAAATTCGTAAAGTAGCAGTATTGCAAAGTTGTTTTAATTTAACATATATTTGAAATTTTTAAAATCATTGATCTTCGTACAACCCTACATTTTTCGATCTTAAAAAATTTGAGAGATACAACACAGTTTTATATTTTTAGGGAATGCGACAAATTATTCAAATTTTTGGTAGAAACATTGACACTCTAAGAACATCCAATGTTCCTTTAATTTTTTAAAATTTCTCTATATTTCAAACATAATACACATTTCTTGTAAGTTTCCCACAGTTTCCAAATTCCACAGATGAAAGGGGTCAAGCCTACTAGGATTTTTTGTGATTTTTTTCTAAATTTCTTCTAAAGTTTTTCGGATGTAAAATAAAAAATGATAAAACGTGCGACATATTTTGTAGGAATATGAAATTCAAAATAATCTAAAATGTTTCTCTACATTTTCTGATATTCTACTTATTTTACTAATTATCGAAAGCTTTCGACAATCTATACCATAAATGTTCTTCATCTTTCGATCTTCAAAAATTAAATGGATACCAGATACCAAAAAGTCTCTGTAATTTTATGGAATTATCAAAATTCTTTGGAACGTGGGAAATTTGTGTGTAATTTCAAAAACCTAACAATTATACAAATTTTGTATAGAAATATTGACAATCTTTGAAGTTTTCAATGTTTTTTTCATTTTCAAAATTTTCATAGCATTTGACATGATCTAAATATCTCCTAACTTTTCAAATTTGAGATCGATGAAAGACATCTGAATTCCCAAGATTTTTCGTAATTTCTGATACTTTTCAAGTTTTTCAGATATAAAAGAGAAGTGTAAAAACATTATTCTTCATACTTCGTTTGAAAAAAGATATGGAAAGCAATCTACAACGTTTATGAACATTTTCTGGAATTCTACGAATTTTATACATTTTTTAAAAGAATCAACAGTTTTTTAAATTTTCAAAATGATCGACTACTTTCGTACTGTTCAACATCACTCGATATTTAAAATTTTAGGGATGCTACACAGTTTTAGTAATTTTAAGGAATTCTCGAAATTTTCGAAAATGCAAGAAATTTATGTATAAACCCTCAAATGCAATATATTATTCAAATTTACTTAAGTATTATTGAAGATCCTTGGGGTTCTTAATTTTTCTTGAATTTTATGAAGTTTTCGACAGACCACGATATAGCAGAACCTGTAAATCAACGAAAGAAGAAGACAAAAAAATTATCTTATTCTCCAAGTGAAAGAGATATGAACTACCAAAAAATTAGCGACAATTTTAATATTTGTAACAATGATGAAATTCTTGTAGATATACATAAACTGAAAAGAAAATCTAGTTGGTAAATAATTAATACTTACAATAAAATATTGCACAGTGAAATCAGTTTGAAATATTTTACTTTTTATTAGTTATCTATTACATTTTATGTTATACATAATGTGTATTGTTAACATTGTCAAATGATATATCTTGTAAATTTTTCAACATTTCGGACATTTTACACCATACATCTTTTATACTTTTAGCAACATAAAATTATAACTATCTATACGTCCACATTTCAAAAAAAAAAAACCGTGGAATTTTCGAAGCATTAGAATTTTCGAGAATTCTTCAAGCTCTATTTTCGTATGCTTTCTAATATAAGTATTACACTGCAATTTTGAATTATTGACATTTCTGAAGTATATTTAAAATTTTACGATTGTTGAATACCAGCTGGAAAATTATTTTTCTTTGATTATACCAAAAATATACTGTACCAACTGGAAACAATAATTATTAAAGGAAATATAATTGAATGTTGTTTCACTATGCATTACCAATTGTTCATTTGTGTTTCCCAGCGTAGCAGAATAATATACTATTTACATAATATCATTTTCATCATAAAGATTGGAACTTTTCGTATGGTATCTATTTAAATTTGGCATACATACAGTAATTTTCGCTCTATAAACATTTTTACTGTACAATATTGTAATCAGTAAAATGAAAATGATATAATTTGAAATGATATTGTGAAATTTATAGTATCTTACTTTTTCCTACCATAAAGATGTTGAACAATATTAGATTTTTTTCTCAATGTTTTAAAATTTTTATAAATTATCTATTTAAAACTGACACGCACATAGTAATTTGTGAAGTATAAAAATTTCTACTACACAATATTGTGATGAGTAAGATGAAAATGACAAAAATTGCAATTACAGTTATACTGTAAAAGTAATAATACTTAACTAAACTTTCTACATATATTGAAAAGTATTAGTGCTTTTTCTCAACGTTTTTAACTTTTCTAATAATATTTAACAAAAACTGGCATAAATATTGTCACTTGAGCAGTATTATGATTTTCACGAAACACTATTTCGGAAAGTTAGATAAAAATGACTTTGAAAAATGTGACTTTGAAAATGCTCTTTATAAATAGACGTTTATCAACTACTATTGATAAATAAAAATTGAACTTTTTCTTTGCCTCGTTTCCATTGCAATATTTTAAATTACTTTCTTTTGTTACATGTTTAATTATGGGACCATGCCCAAAACGTGCGCAAATATTTAACAATTTCAGTATAAAATTAATCACATGTAAAGACTTGTACGTAAAAATAATAAAATCAAGGGAATATTATCAAAATCTCCCTGGTTGAAAGTGATCAAGTATTTTCCTTGCGAAACCGCAGAAAAAGGCAAACACTTAAAAATTCGTTTAGCACGTGAATGGGCTTTTTGCTGGTCATGAGCGAATTAACGCGTGACTGTCGAGAAATGGAGCGCAGCCGGAAACAGCGGTGTTTGCGCGTGCGGCGTCCTCGACTTTGAGTCGGGCTTTGATTGTGATCGAACACCCTTATACGTGTTGTGTTGCAGCATGAAAACCCGGCCAACCGTTGCCGCATTATTATTTCATAACAATCACACTTTGTGCTGGGGCGATAACTGCCGCGTCGCTCGTGACACGCTCAATTTTCCTTGCCAATTTACTTCCTTCCCTGGAAACTTTTTTTACACGAAAATGGACATGCCTCGTATATAACGAGCGATTCGTAACGAGCCCTTATGCAGCGAAGGACGAAAATTCCATGGACCAGAAGGACAATATTATCCTTCGATTTTGAATCCGACAGTCGCTGTTTTGATAGATCGCTCCCCGACACTTCGTTTGATCGAATGTTCAGAGACGGGGTATTTATTTTTCTAACACTTGCCTTCGTTGGTGAAGAGTGTAAAGGGATGAAGGTTTTTTTTGGATGAGGAAGTTTTTGGTTTGGTGATGTCCAAATTCAGAGGATGATTTAATTATTGAATTTGTGAAATTGTTGCAATAGATTTGGAGTAAGTGAAAATTGGTAGGTGATTTTTTAAGGTAAGTAGTGATTTAGACTCGAAAGTAACGAAGGAGAGAGTTTGTTAAAAATGATTTTTTCATCAATCAAATATATTTAGGAAATTTTGAATGTATTGAAAAATTGGGAGGAAAATTATGAAGCTGGAGAAATTTAGGAAAAATTTAGAAGGATTCAAGAGTGTAAAAAGCGTTGGAAATTAAAAAAATTTAAAGAATGTCAAGAGATCTAGAGATTCTTGTAATATTATAAAATTCTGTAGATCTTGTCTATTTTCATATTTCTACCAAATATGTATGATGATGTTTTTTAATTTGTTACATTCATCTGAGAAACTTTAAGAGCATTGGTGATTTACGAGAAACCTTAATGAGTTGGAAAATTTTAGAATAATTTAGTAAGTTTTCAAAAGTGTACAAAAGTTTGGAAATTGACAAAATTTTGAAAGTAATAAGAAATATGAAGATTGTCGAAAATTCTATAAAATACGATAAATTTGTTAAACTTCGGAAAATGTTTAAGAATTATGTAAATCTAGTCTATTTAAATAATATTTTTGCACAAACGTGCATGATGATATTTTTTTTTTCATCATGTATAGCAATAAATCTTAGAAATTTCAGAAATATTAAAGAAATATGAGAAATCTTAATGAGTTACACAAATTTTAGAAAAATTTAGGAAAAAGTAACAAAACGTGTATATTACATTAAAAATTTCAAAAATTTGAAACATAATAAGTATTTTGGGGAGTATGGAAAGTTCAAGAAAAAAAAATGTAGAATTTCAAAAAATTTTTGAAAATTTTGTGGACCAAGACTCTTACATATTTATTATACTTCTCCAAAACAATCATAATGATGTTTTTTTATCTGTTAAAAAAATTTGAAAAATTTTACGAGTAGGTATTCAAATATTACGAGAAATATTATTGATTACGAGTTATCCAAATTTCAAAAAATTTTTAAAGTTTTTAATATAGTAAATATGAAGCTAGGAACTATGAAAATTGCAAAATAAAAGCAATTTTTGAGATGGTTAGTCCTTTTAAGTACAAAAATGTGTATAATTTAAAAAAATGTCCGACGCTTCTGTAAATGCGAGAAATCTCAATAAATAAGACGAATTTTAGAAAAATTTAGAAACACCTAAAAATAGTACAATAACGTTAAGAATTTTGAAAATTACAACACTATTAAAAGGTCTAAAAATTGCCGAGAATTTTATAAAATATGGAAAATTTGTAGGATTCCAGGCAATATTCGAAAATTCGTAAGACAGGATCGATTATAATTTTTCTTTGAAACATGCATGATGTTTTTCATTTTTAAAATAATTCTGAGTGTTTTTTAAAAATATGTTAAAAGAATACGAAAAATCCTAATCCATTAGACGAATTTAGTTTAATTTAGAAAGTTCTAAGAATTTTATAGATCGTTGGAAATCCTGGAAATTTTTAGAATTTCAAGAATCATAAATATTGTCAAAAAAATCTATAAAATACGAAAAATTTGCAAGATTTCGGATAATAATAAAAGTTTTTTGATCTAGTTCATTATATTTATTGCAAAAATGCATGATTATGAGAAATTTTAAAAGTATCCAAGAATCACAATAAATCTTAATCAGTTTGAAAAATTTCAGAAAAATTACAAAAGTTACTTAAAGAGTTCTATAACGTTGGAAGTTTGAGAAAATGTAAAGAGATCTGAAGATATTAAAAAATTTTATGAAAAACGAAAAACTAGTTGAGTTACAGAAAATATCTATTACATTTCTTTTTCGAAAAATGCATAATGCTATTTCAGTTTAAGAAAAAATATCATAAACTAGACAAAAATGAAAAAATTCGAAAAAACTTTACTGAGCAGTACCATACAGTAATAAAATGTAGAGAATAAAAAATTTTAATGATAGTAGAGTTCAAAAACTTTGAAAAATTCAAAAGATCAAAAAGATTTCTATGAATTTTTAAACGATTGTAAAATTTCGGAAAACATTTCTAAATTTTATTCGCTGCATTTGCTAGCATTTTTTCAACAAATATTAAATGTCTGCTTATTTTTTGATAAAATATGTGAAACGCTTTCCCATTTTTTTTTCAAAAATCTGTTAAAAAGATACTTGGATTTTCCACGAGTTTCGGTTGGGCTTTACTTTAAAAAATTCTGAAAGAACGGTTTAAAATGGTATGTGAATGCAATCCAGCGCGAAAAATTGGACAGTTTTTTTTTTCATTGAGAGGCTGTTGGTCGTGAAATCGTGGTTTGTCTGTAATCTTTGGGATTAGTCTAACGGAATCAGAGCTATTATGCGTCTGTTTCGCCGTGATTTGGACAAATGGCACGTGGCGTGGCACGTGCTTCAGCACCTCGGTTCCGGAACGCGATTCCTGTAAAGTGAACCGTATGTATACAGCCAACTTTCGTCCGCATCTCATATTTTATGGATTATCATAAGAATCAATTTATAATTTGGACACACGACATAGAATCTCGATGTTACGTTAATAAACTACAAAAGGTTATAAAAATGAAAGAAACGTTAAAAATTCAAAAGACTATCATAAATTCTATTACATACATCCGAAAAATTTGTAACATTTTAGAAAATGATCATAGATTTGGTGAATTTTTTTTCCTTACCACATTTGTTTGAAAAATTCATAATTAGGTTCGTTTTTTTTTTTCAAAGTTCAATTAAAGCAGGAAAACTTCAAAGGAATTGTGAAGTTCTGAAAAAGGTTTACAAGTTGCGGAAATTTTCGAAAATCATCATTCGGAAAGTTTTGAATAGTTGGTATTATTATCAAAAATTCGATTGATTTTAAAAACGTTGAGAATTGAAGATTATCAATCGTTTGAAAAAAATTCGAAAAGTTTGTAGAATACATAAGTATAAGGAAATGATCATTAATTTTGTAGAATATATGGTGGAAAATTTTGGAAAATGTTTTATCGTACAAAGATGGACGATAATTTTGAATATTCGAGAAAGAATGAAAAGTTTTTGGAAATTTGAATACATTTTCTAAATGGCACAGTTTTCACAATTTCGCAAAACAAAAATTAATGAATAGATGGATTTTCAGATAGATATTTTCAGGTATTTTATTGATCACAAATTTTCCAGATTGATAGTAGAATTTGTAGAAAGTTTATGAGATTTCAGGAAATATTTTCAATTTCGTAGAGTGTATTTATTGTGATGCTTTATTTTTTTGAAGAACGTATGCATGATCCCTTATGTTCTTTTATTTGTCAATAAAATCTGAAAAAAAAATAAAAGTATTGAAAAATTGCGAAAAATCTATAGGAGCTTCAGGAATTTTCAAAAACCGTCATTCGGAAACTTTTTAATAGTTAATATAATTTTTGGATTCATCCAAATTTAATGAACAGAAACTTTCAGATTATCAATTGTTGGATATAGATAGAAAAATTTGTAGCAAATTAATAAATGTTTATGAATTTCGTAGATTGTGGAAAATTTTTAAAATACAGATAAACTGCGGAAACGGTAAAATATGTCTTGAAGAATTTTCGAAATCAAAAAACGTTTTACACACTAAAAAAATAGACGATGAATTTTAATTCTTCAACAAAAATCTAGAGTTTTATGAAATTACGATAAAATTTCTGAAACAAAAAAGTATTGACGGTTTCGCAAAATAAAAATTTGAAAACTAAAATTCAATTATTACTATAAATGGTGTTAAAATATTTGGTGTTCTAATAGGTACTTGATGAGAAAATATATGATTAGTATTGTATAATCATCAAATTAATATTAATGATATTCATAAAGGCAGGGCTAAATGTATTTTCACGTAGATGTTTTCAGGTATGTGGCTTATCAAATTGGTAAAATGTCGAAAATGTTTTGAATTTCGCAGATTGTGTTAATTACCATATTTGTTTAAAGTATGTATCCTTTTATATCGGGATTTTTTTCTGAAGATTTAATTTTAGAAATTTTATCAATTAAAAGAATTAACTATTGATTAATATTTCTATTTTTTACTTGATGCCTTATGTATTCTTATATTTATATAAAATCTGAAAAACTTAAGGAGTATTGAAAAATGCCGAAAAAGCTGTAAAAGTTGGAGAAATTTTCAAAAACTATTGATGAGAAAATTAAATCAAAAGTTTTAATGATTTTGCAGAATAAAAATTTGTAGATCAATGGTTCTTCACGTTAGATATATTCAGGTATTTCACTTTCAATAATTATATACGTTCATAGAAGAATTTGTAGAATTTCGTAAAAAATTGATACAATTTCATAAAATGTTTTGAGTTTCGTAGATAGTGTAATGTATCATGGGTATTTTTTTCAGCCTGCAAAATTCTTACTGTTTTTTTTTTATTTCTTCATAAATTTAACAAAAAACATATAGAACTTTGAAAAATTCTAGAAAATCTTTACAAGTTCAAAGAATTTTCAAAAACCATCATACAGAAACCTTCGTAAAGTACATGTACAAGTGCATGTAAATATTATTTTCAAAACGTAGGTATCAAAATTTAAAAAATATCAGATGTTTCGAGATTATCAAACAATTGAAAAAAATTAAAAAAATCTGTAGAATAGTAGAAAATGTTTATCAATTTCGTAGATTGTGGAAAATTTTCAAAACACAAGAAAAATACAGGAACGGTAAAATATAAATGAAAAATTTTTTAAAAATAAAAAAATTTTTATTGTTCGACGATGGTTGATAATTATGAAAATTTGCAAAAACATCCAGAATTTCGGATAACACCGATACATTTTTTGAAAAGTGAAAAGTTTTGAAGATTTGGCGACACTGAATTTCGTGAATCGATGTATTTTTACGTTGATATCTTAAGTCCCTTAACAAAGCAATGGAGTTCTCTAGAATGATATATTCGGGAATTTTCTAGCATGATTTTCGCATTGCAAACAGGAAAAGTTAAAAAAAATTTTGTGAGAAAACTGAAAATGTCACTAAATCGTCGAATGTTTCTCATGCACCATAGTAAAACGATAATTTTTCTTATGAAAATTTTTATTTTTGAATCACCTCATTCTCTTAGTGTTAAGATATCAGATATCAATTTCAAAAAAATTAAAACACCATGATTTCAAAATATTACACTTTATTGGCAATGTATAAACTTTGTACACGTGGTCCCTGATTCGGCAATTCCATGTATAATTACTTTAAGAGCACTGGCAAAACGTCCTTAACCCTACAAAAATTGCTGGGCGCAAACGAACGAGATCGAACAAGTGAGATCTTACGTTTTGTCTTTCCGTGACTAGAACTCGAAGGAACACAAGTATAACTCACAAAGCACGAAATAACTTACCCAAATGAAATTCAAAAAACCTCAGACAGGCAAATATTGCAACATCGCTATAACCGCTAAAATTTGCACGAAAGTTTCACAGCTTTCAAAGGTAAACAAAAAAATGGAGGCGTATCGAAGAGGAGAATCAAAGCTACGAAACGAGAAGTTTTTCACAGTCTGTCGTTGAGAAGGCAAACAGTGTGTCGTCGAAAATCGGTTCTCGCAAAATAGACTCTAGTATCAAAATTTTCTTACATAGTAAACAACAATTTGTACAGAAACAATTCCTCGTGGAATATTGGCATGTGTGATCTGCATGGTTGCGTCTATGCATAATCACTTCCATTTTTTCCCGCATATTCCCTAAAGCAACTTTATTTATGTATGAGTCGAATGAATTTGACCATCAGTATTTTTGGCGATCAGTTTGACCGGAAAATTAGAACATTAGACCACAGAATATTGTGATCGAACGCGGTTTTTCCTGCACAGAGAGGAACAATTAGAGCCACGTATTAGACATTTGGAATTTGACCTCCCCCCCCCCCACACTTTATAGATTTTTTTCAAATTTGGTATTGTGGAAAAAATGTTGTACTTCGTGAAACTAAGAAAACAGTGTGATATATCATTACAACATGAAGAAATAAAAGAATTTTCCATCTAAAGGACATCGTCAAAAATTTTGAAAATTCCCATATACATAAAAAAACTTAGATAATTGGAAAAACTGAAAAATAACGAAAAAATTGGAAGATTGTATTGGCCTTGGTAAGTTCAGGAAATTTGGAGAATTTTGAAAAGTGTCAATTCACTTTGTTGATTATAAAAAATTTTCAAAATTCCGGAAAACTGTAGAAAGTGTGTTACGTTCTTTGAATTCTTCAAAATTGAAATATGATATAATGTACATTGATCGCCGATAATTTTTGAAAAATCAATGAAAATACAGATATATCGACATTTTGAAAACAAATACTCTGCATTTTCAACAGTGTTGTGAACTCGAAGGAATTCCGTAAGAAAAAGGAATTTCTAAATTTGTTGATGAACCTTGTTGATTTTGGGAAAATAGTGGAATCACGGAAAACTACGGAAAATTTGTAATATTCTCAAAATTTGCTTAAATATAAGAATGTATCTTTCTGAGAGTGTCAAAAATTTCGATACTTTCGATGAGACTCGAGAAATTTCAAAATTTGCAGGAAATTAATAAACATTTAAAATTTCACAGATTGTCGACTTATTTCAAAAACTCGAAAATTTGTAGTTGTCAATCAAATGATCAAAAAATAAGCGAATTAAATAAATTTCATACTAGAAACTGCGTAATGTGATTAAAAATTTTTTTAATCAGAAAATGTATAATTTTACGGAAATTGTCGATGATTTTGAAAGTTCAATGTTCCCAAAATATTTTCTGAATTTCCATAAATATAATAGCATAAAAAAAAGGAAGTTAATCAATCGAAAATTCCGAAAAATTCGCATATTTAGCAAATATTGGTTAATTTATGTGATTGCTGGAAATTCTAACAATCAATATTTCGTGAAACTACGAAAATGTGAAACATTTTAATAATTCCAGAAATAAAAGGTTTGGTGATACACGAACTCGTCAATCATTTTAAAAAACTCAGTAAAAAAATTGTTAAATTAAAATTTTTCCAAAATTTGAGGAGAATTTTTGAAATTTTTCAAAATAAAAATGTTTAACACTGCAGAGATTGTCGATTGTGATTCTGAAAATATCAGTCATGCTAAGAAATTTCGTGAACTCTTAAAAATCCAATCCAAAATTTTCAAAGTTATAACTTTAGTCGAAAATTCTGGAAAATTAAAAAAACTCGTGCAGCTCCAGCAAAACTTGTTAGATTTTGTAGACCGTAAAAATTTCAAAGAACCCCAAAAATACAAAAACTGTATGTTATTTAAAAAATGTTAACAGAATATAAACGTTTTATTATACACAATCAGACAATATTTCGAAAATCCTAATTAGAATCAGAATATTTTCAAATTGAAAACAATTTTTAAGACATCAAGTGTTTCATGAATTGTCGACATTTTTCGAAAATTCGGAAATTTGAGTTCTAAAAATTTTAATACATTTCGTAGATTCAGTAAATCTTCTCTAGAAACTATGTAATATCGTTAAATTTTTTTTAGAATCAAAAACGTTGAATTCAACGAAGATTGACGATAACTATGAAAATTAAATAAAACCAAACAATTTTGTGAATTCTCACGAATTCAATAACAATAAAAATTCAGAAGTTAGTGAATAATTCAATAATAATTTGAAAAATTTGTATTAGTTTGACAAATGTTGATTAATTTTTGAGACTATTGAAAATTGCGTGAATTCCATGAAATTGTGTAGCATTTTGAACATAACATGAAAAAAAGACGTTTTGTCATACACAGATAGTTACTTTCAAATATTCAGGTCAAACTTTAAAAACCTAAAATATCAAAAAATGACGCGAATTTTCAGTATTTTTTTAAAATTTAGAAAATTTCTAAAAGTTAAGGAAATATAAACATACACTTTGCAGTATGTTTCAAATTTTGAAAATTTCCTAATGTACCGTTGCAGAAACTGTATAATATAATTTTGTTAAATCCAAAAGTGTTGAATGCTACTCAAATATTGTCGAAAATTAGAAAAAACATCAATAATACACGAAGATTTTTCGTGATGAACTTCAAAAAATCCAATAACACCCAAAATTTTGGAAAACTCAAAAATCTTGTGGAGTTCCAGCCATTATTAGTATATTGTGTGGATTGTAAAAATTTAAAAGGATCTAAAAATACAGAGATAATAAAATATTACAAAAAACTTAAAAAACAATACACGACTGGGGAATATTTTCAAAAAATTTCGGTAAAAATTTAAAAACATCAAGTATTTCAAGAATCGTCATATTTCAAAAATTCCGAAATTCCCTAAAAGTTCCAAAAATATCAACAAACTTCATAGATTGTATAAAATTTTTTCTTAAAACCTGTAAAAAAACCCTTCAAGTATTCCGAAACCTTCAATCTCACATCCATCATCAATAAATTTGAGAATTTCAATAAAAGTCCCAAAAACCTCAAAAAATCAATTTAGAAATTCCTCCCCATGTAGGATCCTCCCAAAACCCCCCAAAACCCCAAACGTCTACAAGTAAATACTATGAGGATGATGATGATGATGATGATGATGAAGGTGGTGCAGATGGGGATGATGCGGAGTCTGTGGTATCTGATAATGGTGATTATACAAAATGGGCTGTTCATACCTCGGTGCAGGTTGCTGGTACCGCACAGAGGACTGTGTCTGCTGTTGCTGAGGGGCCTGAGGCCCTGGTGGAATAGAAGGGGGACTACTATGATCACTGTAACAGTCATACTCCTGCCACTCGTGTTGCTGCTGCAATTGCTGTTGCTGCTGCTGCTGCAGTTGCAGTTGCAGGGGGTGGTAAAGGGGAGGGGAGGAAACGGGGTGGCAGGGCCCAAGGCGCTTTTGGGCCGCAACGGCGCAACTTCCGGTGGAGGAGGTGATCATGTTGCCGTTTTCGCCGATGCTGACGGTGACGCTGCCGACGCTGAGGGTGATCTCGCCGTTGAGCCCGAGGGCCTCGGCGGCCCCGCTGCCCCCGAGGCTCTGGGACAGGGCCCAAATGTAGTTGTGGGCGAAACGAAGGGTCTCGATTTTTGTGAGCTTGGTGTCCTCCGGAAACGTGGGCAGGGCCAAACGCAGCCGCTCCAGGGCGTCGTTCAGCGTGTGCATTCGGTGCCGTTCCCGGTCGTTGGCCTTTATGCGCCGGTTCCTTTTCAACCTGAGAACCTGTTGACACAAGAAGACCACGGGAAGAGGCCCCCGTCTATTATCGTCGCCACGTTTCCCTTTTCGCAGATATCTCCGTTCTTATTCCCTAATTGCCCGCTGCACTCGTCCTGGCTATTATGCAATCTCTGTTTACCGGATATCGCCTCTCTTTTTTTCTTTTTTTTTATTTGATTGAGGGGCATGAGCTTTTGTGAGTCGTGTCTCTGGATCTTTGCTTTGTGCGGAAGCGTTGGTACGGCAAGACTATGGTCTTAGGGAATGTCATTGAATGGGGGTGGATTTTGAAGGGATTGATGTGTAGTTGAATGAATTTATATTCACAGGGATATGATTTATATGTTGATTATTATATGATCCATGGTAGATTAATGTCATTTTTTTTAAGAATTTATACAAATTATTGACGATTATTTCATCAGGTTTTAACGGTTGCAGATATTTTTTTAATAATCGTCGAATAATTTTTTTAAGACTGTCAGTTTATGTAGGGCAACCAAATATTTGGTTTGCTTGAATTATTGTTTCATTTTCGATCAGCAGACATGTAACTTTCTTCAACAAAACCGTAATTTGTAAGAATCTCATTAAATTTGTCTGCCTAAACATAAATTCATTCAAGTGAACCTAATATTTTTTCAGTCTCATGATGAACAAACGTTTTCTTTTTTTATTCAATTTTTTAATTAGTTAATCTTATTCCCACTTATTCATAATTAATTTTCTCTTACCTGAGTAGGGCTTTTGCAGCGCGTGTTCCGAGATTTTTTTCGTTTTTCATCTTTGACTGCGGGAAAAATTATGTCCGTCGAGGAGTTTTCATGTTTCGGGGACTCGAAACTTACGTCGAAACCTGAATCCGAAGAACTTGAAAGCTCGTCGAAACCACCCTCGCTGCCAAATGAGTATTCTGACGACATTTCGTTTTTCTGTAACACCGAATTGTGATTTCTGCTTTTTTAATCGGTGCTTCAAAATTATCATTAATGAGGCATGATATTCCTCTTAGGGAGGGAAGGGAAGGGGTAGAATTTTTACTGAATAGTCCATGAAAAATATTGTTAGAAATTTTTTATTTCAAGAAGTGCGATTTCATAAGAATTCGATGACGCTTAATTATGAATTTAGATTATTCATGATTTGGAAAAATTGATCAATTTTAGGAATCTAGAGAATCAAATCGTTATTTACAAATTATTCTTTATCATTCACTATAAAATACACCAAAAAGAATTCGCAATTTCTGAGTAAGGACAAACTGTGAAGTAATATTTTCCTTAGAATATCGAAAAAAAAAATTAGAATTTACACTCGAAAAAAATTTTGTAGTTTCTGCCGTATATATTGTAGTTTGTACAATAGTATTGCAAAATCTGCAATATATATTTTACTTATTACAATATTATACAGTAAAACCGCTATTAATGTACAAATTACAATATGTATGCCAGTTTTTACTGTACGATTTCGGAAAATTTAAAATCTTAAGATGCAAATTTCACCGTGCAAACTGTAATTTTTACCATACATGGCGAGAAAAATGAACTACGTTACTTTTATCCAGCTTTTTCGAAAACTGTATCATATTACAATATGATGCACTAGAAACCTGGAAAGTATACAAAAATATTGCAAAAAGAACCTATACAGATATGCATACTGAAAAAGCTGTATGGAATTTTCAATAATCTGGATTAATAGGAATTACAATATGATATTGCAAATAGTACAAAAAGTATAGTAGAAAACGGAAGATGTATAGGATCTTTGACAACAAAATATATCTATAACTACAATGTCATTTGACAATATTTACAATATGTTATTTCAAAAATTGATATATTATGTAGCAGAAAGTACAATATGTCAGAGTGATTTCCATTTACTGTACAGTATTGTAACAATTACTCTATTTTCTTCTCAGTGTAAGATATCTAGATGATCATTCGAACCACCTAATTCCCAAAAAATTATCATTTAACAATTTTCGATCTTTTTTTTATTTCAAAAATATAATCATTTACAGAATAAGAAACTGCTTTCCAAGTTGTTATCGAATTACTTTTTTCTTCTTTTCAAAGCTAACCTGAACAATTATTTCATTTCCTTAGATCGTAACTATCACAACCAATTTTTTTTAATAAATACAATTCAATATGTTGAATTAACAAATATCCTATGAATATAATATTTTTCTGAAAGTTATTATTATGACTTACTATAGTATATAGATTTTCGAACCACTCAAACGCATGAAATTCCGAATTATCAGCTACTGTGTGTAAAAAACTAATAATGAAATTCTTAACCCGTTAAATAGTTATCAAAATACGAAATTTTCAGTTATCTAAACGGAGTATTTTTCAGCGTTCCATCAAAATCAGTACAAACACTTAATGTCTATTAAAAATTCTACAAAAACTATCAAATGTCATTAATTAAGAAACAGAAAATTCGGGATTCGTGAGATAAATCACCCTCGCTACGCACTTGATAAAAACTTCGCAGTCATAGAAAATTTGTCATTTTTCCACTTAAAATACACTTACAATTATCTTTAATTCATTTTCTTTGAATTTGGCTACCTTACATATGTGAGAAATTATTGTTCGATTCATTTAATTAATTTTAACTTCAATGAACAATCCCTTTACAAAGTATTCTAGACATATTTGAATTTCAGACTTCACCACTTGACTATTAATGAAAAATGATAATCAAAGATACTGTCAAAAAAAATTTTACTAGTAGTCAAACAATATGATTCATAAATAATATTATGATTTGAGTCTTTTAAATTCTTCTGAACCCAAAAAAATTCGGTAATAGTTGAAAAGTACAATAGCAAAGTTTTACGAAAATTCTGCAAAATAGTTACTTATTTGAAACACTTCACATTAGAGACCTGGAAACTATTCAAATTACCATTCATTCGATATTTTACAACACGAACAAAAACTGTTTCATTCATCAAATGAAATCTTAGATTGTCCATACATCGAAGATAATATTTTAAATAATACAAGGAAAATTTTCATTAACACAATACACATAACCCTTGTTCCAAAGTAGCAAGTTAATAAGCTATAAAAACTTTACTTGACACAATGAATAAATTTTTGATACAGGGGAAACAAAAAATTTTATTGGATGGATGAAAAATTTTTTTCTCTAAAATTATTCTTCATTACTCACTGAGTTGAAACAAATTATAAGATTTTTATTTTTCCAGCACTTCCAGCGAAACATGACTAATAGCAAAATCTTACTTGGAATATTGAGAAATACGAGAACTTTCGTTTATAATTTAATCTTATAAATACTATCAACTAGTATTTGGCGGATTACACAACCCCTAACTCAAACTGTTATATTTCGATTCGAGTGTATAATCTAAAACTTGGAAATTTTCCTCCATTTCTCTGTACTGTGCAAAAATTATTCCTACAGGTTTTTAACTCCATAGAAAAGTTCAATCCTCCAAATTTCACCCTTTATGAAATAATCCCGCGTCCAAAAAATATCATGAAAAAATTCTCTTAATTATTCTCAAATAACCAAAATTTCAGTTCGAAAATTCTTCGCTCCAACTTAACGCCCACAATTTCAACTCTCACCCCCTATCAAAATCTTACCTTTTTGTCTCAAGAAGATGTCCCAAGAAGAAAAAAGAGTATCCAAATGGCATAACACAGAACTTGATCGCGGTTCGTCAGAATGGCATTTCGTACTCGCGATTTCGATAAAATTTACAGTGTACCCCCGAAAGCGAGGACATAAATGAACAGGAAGGGCTTCTTTACACTTCTTTACACGGTACAACGCGATTTGGTACTGTGCATGGTAACGTTTCAGGGGGTTTCCTGGGGCTTACAGGGACGTAGCATACACCAATCCCGAAGAATTTTGCCCCCTCCAAGGGCCAAAAGCATGGGGTACGACGAGCAGTTCACCCCATAATAATCAGTGCAGCGGGCTCGGGGCACTTTCTCCATCTCACTTCTTCCCCAATTTCCTTCTTTTTCTAGCACGACTCCCTCTTTTTACAATATGTACAGTCTCTTTACTGCCGCCTTCCATTTTTCCAAAGCACTGCAACTTGCGTTACACGTGGTACACAAGAGCGCGTGCCGCTGAGATAAAGCCGCCTTGTTACGAGATTAGAGGTTTTAAGGGTGATTACATCGCTTCAAGATTCTCGTGTTAAATAGTGGCTAAACATTTATGGTCATGGTGGAGAAGAGGATGAGGGGAATATTTTTATTCGTGAGTCTGAATTTATCATTTTTATTACTTTTCTATCCAAATTATTATTTTTTTACTATCCTCCTATTTTTCTGTCAAGCCAAACAGGTAGAATATAAACTGCACTTTAGCAAATGGTATTTTTAAGATTAATTTGTGTTTTTATAAAACTCGTAATAAAATTTCGATATTTTTTATCAAATTCAGCTTTTTCCATAAAGTCACTTAATAAAAACTAATACAAACTTTATAAAACATTGCTCTGTTTCAAAAGTGACTTAATAGAAAAAGTTAAATTTTATAAAAAATACTGAAATTTTATAAGGAGTTTTATAAAGACTTTATAAAAACTTGAATCACTATTTTATTTATTCTGATGTCTCACAACAACCCACACTGTAAAAAAAGTTTGTAAATTTTCCATGACGTAGTGAAGTAAATTTCCAGTACGTCGAAATTTACTATACCGCAATAGAATTTTCCCTCGACCATAGGACTTTTACTACTCTTTTCATGAATTCTTTTTACGTCTGGTATGTGAAAGATAAATATAGTAATTTTACTATGGAACAATATTTTTTTTTACCTTCTCGCCTTAGCAAAGGCGCGGATTGAAAAAAAAGGATTGTGCACGATCCTTTTCCGATCCTTTTTCAATGACTTTACAATCCATTCTCGAAATCCGTTTTGGATCGCGTCAAAATGCATTTTTTTATCATCATGATGTGAAATTTTAGATTTCTTTTGAATTTTGACGCAACTATCCATGGTTATTATTTATTTTATATCAATTTATTCATTTTATATTATTATTTTATTATTAACTTACTACCCAAGCACAAAAAAATTTTTCAATAATTTTTTTAACTATATGGTAAAAAAGCTGGGTAAATTTTCCCATGCCCGGTATAGTAAATTTCCGGAAATCTGCATTTTTCTATACTTCATTCTTTACTACGACCATTGCTTATTTACTATATTTTGCTCATGCATTTTTTCAATACCTCGTATAGTAAAAATAACTATATTCATTCTACTATACGGAAAAAAAATTTCGGGCCAAATTTCCATAAAAAAGTGGAATGGCAGGACGAGGGTCGAATTTTGATTTTCGTCCTTAGCTTACTGTACGTAATACGAAATTTTATTCCTTCGTGCTATTAGAAGATGCTGTAATTCCTATGTTTATGTGAAATAAGTAATTTAGCATTTATTAGCAAAAATTTAGCAAAAATTGACGAGTTGAAAGTCACGTGATATGTGGGTGTTTTAAGTGGCACCAAAACTCTCAAGTTTTGTAAAGGACCTCGTGGAGTTGTTGCATCGCGACCGCCAATTAGTCGCAAAAGTCAAGTGCCAGTAACCTGGGGGCCGCAGTGCGAGAGGAATAACGTTGACTCGGGTTTCAAGGAAAAAAAAATCCTACTTAGGATTACTCTCAGGACAAAAAATAATAAAAATACCTCAAGTAACTAATGGCGGTACAACAAGGGAAGAAGAGCGAGGAGAGGAGGGGGGGGGGCAAAAATATTATTGCTTTGTATTTCAATTTCCCACATTTCAAAATCCCATGCTCGAATGAGGTAAAAATACTATATTGCAGTATGGTGAATACTATTTTTATACAGTAAAGCCACTATACACTGGTATAGGAAAATTACTATCCCTGGAATGGGTTTATTGTTTCCAATACCGATATGGGAAAAATACCATACATTTTTTTCACAGTGCAGATAGCAACTGATAGAGTCCATTTTCGGATCATGAGATGCATTCATGTATTTAGCTTCAACCTATTTGAACGAAAATGTCGATTTCGCAATCTTTGATCAATAGATTGACAATTATAGCTTTATCTGATTTATGAAATATTGCACGATTTTGCGGTCGTATATTTGATAAATGATTCCACAAATGGTTTGTTCAAACGGATTGCGCTATGATTGTGCATTAGGGTGATTCAAAAAAACACTTACTTTGAATTTGTACCGGCACTGGCCTGAATTATAAAATTTATGTCAAAACTAAAAGATAAAGCCAAAAAAAGTCGAAATCAAAAAATATTTAGAGGTCGCTACCAGTGATTTTTGTATTTTTGCAGCTCCGCGTCGCAGAACTAACGTCGAACCAAGTATTTTATGGCTGCTTTTTTTGTCACTCAAATTGAGTGAATATTACAAATGTTTGTGGGCGATTCACACTTTTCATGATAATGTATTCCATTTCTTGAAAAAAAAATTTTTTTTTCTGTTTCCAATTGATCTCTCCCTACCAAAGCGTCATCTCGTGTAACGAGTAACTTTTCGAGTAGACCTTTGATGATTTCGAGAAAAAACTATTAAAATTAGTAGAAAACATTCCGATACACGCAAAAACTGCTAAAACTAATGTTTATCGTTCTATGTCGATTTTTGTGATAAGTACCGCGCAGCCATGGCTTGTTAATCACAAGTTTGAATTTCTTAATATGGTTTCATGTAAAAACAGCAACTGAAAATCGTTAAGATTAGATAAGATTCATGTTACATTATGTTTCGCAGGCATTTTATATACTTCTATATTTTTGTATATACAGCAATAGCAATGATTCCACTGATACACTATGTAGTTGAGTTCCTCGCTGCTGCTAGATTATTTTGAGAACCAGGTTAATTTTATTTCTTTTCAAATTTATATTGGTGTGTCTTACGTTGTCTTATTTCAGTTCAAATACAGTCGCTTCTTTTTCTCTACTTCTAAAAATCAGTAAGATCTTTATCTCTGTAGATTAAATGAGACAATATTCTACCTATATCAAATATTTACAGCGTTCATTTGGACTTTTCTCTTGTATAGATTAAACCGATTATAATTTTTTTCTGAAAATACGATATAAAAATCTATCATAAATTCTTTTCGTATGTTTCTTTTCTCAAGTATGTTTTGCAAACGTTGAAAGAACTGTAACTTTACAAAGCTGTAGATTCCTAAGTAGCCAATGTTGCACTTTACAAATTTTTGCTTCACATGTGGGATTCAGTGAGAGAATTAATTTATATGTCATTTTTCCGATATTAGGTACTCACTGAAACGAAAGAAAAAATACCTTTGCAGAAACGTATACGTAAATTTAATGTAAACAGCATGTAATCAGATTACATAAACTAGTTGTAGAATGTTAACTTCAAGTTTACAGGAAGTTGACTTATGTTTTGATGAAGTTAACGTAAATTGTTAACACAATGTTGATGTAAAGTTTACAGGAATTTTACCTGATGTTTGCATGAAGTTAACGTAAAGTCATGATAACGTAGACTTTACATTAATGTGCGGATGCAGTAGGATGTAAACTTTACGTAAACACTATTAATGTCAACCATTTCTACAAGAGTAATTTTGAAAATTTTGTTACGTAAAAATGCGATGAAAGAAACAACAAAATTGCACATAAAACAATAAGTAAATGAAAGAACTCCACGTAAAATTTCCATGGAGTAGGTCTAAGAAGTTTATTTACAAAAACTGTATTCGGTTTTCGGAATTTTAAAAATGAGAGTTAACTCATTTCTTAAGAAAAAAGTTTCTAAATGGTTTAATGACAGAAATTACAAAAAGCGTAACAGAGTTCACAGAAATCTTTTTATTAGTGAACGATGTGACTGAGCGTGGAGTTGCATTAATTAAAAAATACAACTCTTTGTATATGTAAATGAGCATGAGAAACAAAATCTCCTTTTAACCAGAAAGCCTTTTTGGAAAAATTGAATGACAGTAAAAAATTACAACGATTTTTTCGCAACCTAAAGCTTAATAGATAGTCAAAAAGTTTATGTCTACTAATATCGAAATTTCAAGAAATCTAGCTTTGATGACATTGAATATAGATAGTGATAATGTTTTTTATTCAAATTTTCGGTATAAAATTATCAATACCGTTAGTGCGATTGCTGCAGTTTACATTTTATTATCAAAGTTTTCCTTTCTTTCTATTAAAATAAAAGGACCATCTAAGCATAGAGGTACTTGATAAACGAGAATGACTTTTGTTACGCCGTTGAATAAAATTAAAGTGAGTTTTTCATAAAGCATCAAAATTTTTAACGTATATTTTGTATAGAATTGATATCAAAAGCAGATATAGAAATTTCCTATAAGCAATGGGAATTCTCTGCAAATTATAGAAAAGTTGCCATAACCATAGAATATTATGTATTGGAAAATTTCTATTATATGTGAAAGGATTCTCATCGCGT
Source organism: Platygaster robiniae (assembly GCA_028476575.1). Lineage (NCBI taxonomy): Eukaryota > Metazoa > Arthropoda > Insecta > Hymenoptera > Platygastridae > Platygaster > Platygaster robiniae. The sequence continues at coordinate 38,449,053 of CM052019.1, forward strand.
AAGGAAAATTTCCAAAGCCATTAAAAAAAAAATTTCATACAGAATATCGGATAAAAACTTGCAATACTTAATGGAAACATTACCGAATTTTTTCAGCCTAGAGTTACAATAACGCTAACATAAAAGTGATTCTTGTTCAATAATAATTATTGTGTAAGAGCTAATCATAAGACGAATGCCAGAAAAAATTAATTAACACCAACGTATTCTAATCATAACGGTTTTCAGTTGCTGTTTTTACATGAAACCATATTAAGAAATTCAAACTTGTGATTAACAAGCCATGACTGCGTGGTACTTATCATAAAAATCGACATAGAACGAGAAACATCAGTTTTAGCAGTTTTTGCGTGTATCGAAGTGTTTTCTACCAATTTTTATAGTTTTTTCTCGAAATCATCAAAGGTCTACTCGAAAAATTACTCGTTACACGAGATGATGCTTTGGTAGGGAGAGATCAATTGGAAACAGAAAAAAAAATTTTTTTTTCAAGAAATGGAATACATTATCATGAAAAGTGTGAATCGCCCACAAACATTTGTAATATTCACTCAATTTGAGTGACAAAAAAAGCAGCCATAAAATACTTGGTTCGACGTTAGTTCTGCGACGCGGAGCTGCAAAAATACAAAAATCACTGGTAGCGACCTCTAAATATTTTTTGATTTCGACTTTTTTTGGCTTTATCTCTTAGTTTTGACATAAATTTTATAATTCAGGCCAGTGCCGGTTCAAATTCAAAAAAAGTGTTTTTTTTTAATCACCCTATTGTGCATGTATGTGAGAAACGGATATACAACCAGACTCAGAGCACAATCTCATGCAAAAAGGTTTCAGTCGTCGTATAGAGAATAAAATGATGATTCAAATATGGTGCCATAGCATAATCCATGGCTGATTGTTCGATGTTTGTGTCAAGGTAGGGCAATAAAAAAATTTTTGTGTACCGCAGAATATAACTATAGTTTTTAGTTTATTGTCACATATTTAGAAAGCAACGAAATTTTCTCCTAAATTGCAAACAATGATTAATTTTAAATATCAAAAGAACTAGATTTTTAAACCTTTTGAGTATATACATTGATGCATGTTTTATTAAACTCGAGACACATTTTGATGCATAAATGATTGTGGAGTGATGGGGACGTATCTTTGATACATCATTGTCAAATCATACTCAAACATATGCAGTCATTATGTTGCAATAATTTCTACCCCTTTCGCTATATGGGTGGGTAATAGCAAAACTAAATGTACAAAAATATTTTCATAAATCTCCCAAAATATTCTCACAATCAGAAAATGTTCGAGGGATATTTTTTGTGAGATTAGACTTATTGGTAACTACTTGAACATCTAGTATATTCTTTAAAAATTGTGCGACAATAGGGTGTTAGTAGTTTTGGAAATGAGTGTACAGGATTTTATGAAAATACAGAAAAATTCTTGAAAATGGAGGAGTATTTGAGGATTTAGAAAAAAGCAGTTTTTAAAATGTAGGAAATAATAGAAATTTGTTTGAATATTGTTTTTTAGCAGATCAAATGAAGTATAAGATATATGTAAGATTTAAGATTCTAAAGCATCAAATTTTGGCAATTTATGTCGCTAAGAAAGAGAAAATCTGCAGAAATACCAGAAAACCCTGCAAGTATTGAAAATTTGAAAATATAAGATTATTTATATCCTAAAACATCTAATTCTGAACATTTGTGTAGCTATTCGAAAAAAAATAATAGATCTGTGATAATATCAAGATCAAGAAATTGCGAAAACATTCTAAGTTATTGTAAAACTAAAAAAACAAACAGTAAAAAAATACTAAGAATTTATTTGTTCGATATAGTTTCTTCAAAAATTTATTTGATTATTGAAAATATATATCACTTTGAATCATTAAGCATCGAATTCTAGAAATTTATGTAGTTATGAAAATAAGAGAAATCTGTGAAAATATCAGACATTACTATGAATATTTAAAAATAAAGAAAAACTAAAAATACGAGCAGTACATGAAATACTAAGTGCCTATGTAGATATACTTTCTTCGATATGGAATTTTGAGTCCTGAAGAATTGAATTCCAAAATTTTTGAAAGCCATTGAAAGAGAAGAAACTTATGAAAATACCAGAAAAGTGGACAAACATTGAGAAATAAAAAGAGTAAGTAAATAAATAAAAATATTGGCAGTGAAAAAAATATGAAGAATTGATGTGAAAACGCTTTACTTCAAAATGTATTTAGGTATTGGAATTGATCCTAAAAATCTACTTCTAAAAATCTTTGTAGATGTTTGAAAAAATAGAGAAATCTGTAAAAATACTAGAAAATCCTACAAATAATCAAAATACAGGTAAACTCGAAATATAAGCAGGAGAATAAAATGTTGAAAATTTGTGTAGATATACTTCCTTCCAAAAGCTATTTAGGTATTGGAAATACTCGTGCATAAAATTTTGACTCCTAAAGAATGAAATTCCGGAAATTCATGTAGCTATTTAAAAAAAGAAGAAAGTTCAAGTGTAAAAATCTGAAAAATCTATGCAGATATATTAATTTTTCTAAAAATCTATTTATTTATGGAAAAAACAAAATTTTGTATCCCAAAGAATCAAATTCTGAATATTTATGCAGTTAGATATTTTATAAAATAACAATAAATATGTCGAAATGCTATAAAATCCTTAAATTTATAAAAAATGGTATAACTGAAAATACGAGTAGTGAAAGTAATAATAATCATCTATGTGGATGGAAATTTCTCAAAAATCTATAGGTATATTTAGAAAAAATTAATTTTCGATCCTAAAAAATTAAATTTGAAGGATATAAATTGAAATCTGTAAAAATACAAGGAAGAACTTTGATGATATTCAACAAATACTGCAATAAGCAAAAAATACTTCAAGTTCCAGAAATCTTCGAAATATTTCATACTCATCTATGGCGATGCTGTTTTCTGTAAAATCAGTTAAGATGAAGAAAAGTTAATTGAAATTTGAATTTTATAGAGTCAAATTATTAAAATCAAGTACTATCTATGAAAATCTAGAGATTTATAGATTATACAAAAAATGATTCAAAACTATTTCAATACTGAAGAAAAAAAAACTCAAAATACCAGCAGTCTGAAAAATACAGTGAATCTATGTGTATGCAATTTTTCGAAAATCTATCGAAATACTGAAAATCCATAGAACTTTGAATTTTAGAATATCGAGTAGTATAAATCTATATGAAAATTTGTAAGAATACTAAAAAATCTCAAATAACACACTGATACTAAATAAATTCAAAAAATATCAAAAGTTCCAGAAATCTTTGAATGGCTGAATAATTGAGTATCATAATTATAAAGATATAATGTCTTTAAAAAAATTTTCAAAATACGAAGAATAATTGAAACTTTGACTTCTACAGTATGATTTTTGAAATTTGTACAATAACTTATAAAAATACTAGAATTCTAGAAAAATACAAAAAAAAAACCTTACGAAAATGGTCAATTCTCAATTATCAATATTGATCAAAATAACCATTTCGGATCCTCAGTTTTTAATTCTTAATTACTCGAATGAACATTCTACATGAAGCTAAATTTCGACAAATTTAATGAATATATTGTAACGATTTTGATTATTCACAACTTTTTGAGTGTTCAACTTAATTTTTGCTTTAATCTGAGTATCCAAATACTCTGCAATTCACTCACCGCGAATTTTAACAATTCAATATTGCCCAAAGTACAGTAGCACATTCTGTGTCGAATCAAGAAAATATCACTCAATATATCAACACACCCAGTTTGGTTTTACGAAAGGGGAAAGCCAATGTATCTGGAGAGATCGAATCCAAACCAATCATGCTAAGTGAAAAGCAGGTGTCTGTTCACGCTATAATTTCTGCTTTAAAAATTTTCCAGTTTTTCACTGATTTATAGTAATTACCTTCGGTCAGTGTTTTGTTAGCTGTATTTATATTCTATGATACATCGCTCAAACCAAGCACTCACTTTCTCTAATATCCTTGCGTGCTTCTTTCAAATGCCAAAGGCATGATCGTTTGAAAAATTACGTACTTAGTTATCACGCGAATTATTTTAAATATACATCGAATTTGAAAAGAAGAAAATAAAAATAAAAAGCAACTTCTTTTATAATTTAACAAAAAGTTAAAGAAAGTAAAAATTTACATAGAATACGAAATTTCAAAGAATAGAATTGCCGGAATTTTGAAAAATATTGACGAATTTCGTAGATTGTGACATTTCTATAAAATTAAAGATACAATGTAAGGCGCTTGAATTTTTAGAAAATTAAACAATATCTTATCGCACGAGAATCGTCAATTACGTAAAAAATTTCAACAAATATCCATAAACTTCCATAATTTTGAAAAAAAAGATTGAAAATTTTGAAGATTATCAGTCATCTTGGACAATTAATTATATTTCAGAAAACGTGGATACTTTTTTTAGATTATAGAAAATTATTATTTTCAAATAATTTTCAAAATAAGAAATGTAGAAAAATGCCAAAGTTTTGGCTACCCCTACCCAACAATATGATCCAAAAATTACACAACGATTGTGCGAGCTCAAAAATGGAATAGGTACATTCATAGATATATGAGATCGAAGTTGTACAGCTTTTGTCACCCCAACCCTTTTTCGTATAGAAATTTCGATGCCCGCCAATAAAAGCCTGCCGTGAAATTAAAACTTTCGGCGCTGCATGTGTCACCAGGAAATATTGGGAATCGCGCGAAACATTTGTTTCCAGAGCGTGCAGAATCAAAAATCAAATAAAAAATGGGCGTGTAGTGGGTATTGCTTTTGCTTGTCGCCTATGGATTCATCGACCGAAAAAATGCTCGCTGACGGGTGAAAAGGGTTTTTACGTGTTCTGCTTGATTGGGTTATTTATTGGCAGAATGTTTTTTTTGTGCGATGCTTATTCTGGACGTATTTTAGAAATTTATTTCCATCATGACGAAAAATTATTGAAAAAGTCTACTCTCTGTGCACAATTTATGGTTTCACTTTCTTTCTTATTGCTATGAGGTAAAACTCATTCATGGATCACATTTTGCAAGCTGCTCGCGACAGGGCAATGATCCGCACAATGCACAATGCCTGCGAAAAACGCAATTCTTGATTCCATCTCTGAAAGTGGGCCAAGTCATTTCCACGCATCGTGCAGCAAACTTACTCATAACCAGGGTTTGGAAAGTTACTTGAAAAAATGTAACGCGTTACGTTACCGTTACAAAGGTGAAAAAAATAGTCCGTTACGTTATCGTTACTTGAAAAGAAATAGTAACTCGTTACGTTTACCACTCAAAAAAAGTAACGTTCCGTTACTTTCACGTTACTTTTTGGAAGGAATTAAATGTAAATAACAAAAACCAAAAAACTAAGGCTGAAAAATACAATTTTCACGTACTTGTGATTTTGTTTGATAGAAATTGTTTATTTCAGATAGAATAAAAAATGTTCATCTGAACTTTTTCACCCTGAGAAAAAAATCAATCAGCTTGTTCAAATTTGTATATTTATTTCAAGTTTACGAAGTTCTGAATATGACATTTGATTCAATGTTAGCCACAAGAAAACATTTACAAATTGAATAGATTTTTAAAAAAATCTAAATACCTACCCAGATTTCTCGAATTTTTAAATCTTTTTGTACTATTTAGTATGTATAAAATGTAGCAGGATTCTCTAGAATTTTTTAAAATTTCTACTATTTTTCTGTACATTGATATATGGAATTCAAGAATTTCATGCTCTAGAATTGAAAGTTGAATAAATTATTGGTATTTAAGAGGATTTTTCAGCAAAAAATTTCTGAGATTTTCATTTCATTTGATTTTTTTTTTAACTTTTCTAACTTTTCTACGATTTAAAGAACTGTTCAGTATTTTTGAAACCATTTGTATTTTTCAGTATAATAGAATATTGCAGAATTTCCTAGTATTTTTACATAATTTTGGTATTTTCATAATAAGAATTGTTCTATACATTTCAAGAATTTCGAACTCTAGAATATGAATATAAGGAAACATAACGTGTTTTACAGGACTTTCCACAAAATAGTGTCTCGATAGATTTTTACTTATTCAAGTACTTTTTGTATTTCGTTAGTTTTTCTATGATTTCCAGGATTAATCATGATTTTTATATATTGCTGTATGAATTCCTGGAATTCGAAAGATCTCCAATGTTTAACATATTTGCACGTATTTTTCCAAACGTATTTTAGTTTTTTTTAAAGATATCTCTTTAAATTTCCAGAATGGAATAAAATTGGAGATTCGAAATTTCTAGAGTATATTTCGACTGATTTTGCAGAAAACAGTTTCTTTATATATTTAAAGAGCCCTCAATATTTTTTGTATTTTTCATAAATTTACACAATATAAAAATTTTCTTATCTTCTTATAGACTTCTGTTAACATAAATTTTTAAGAATTTGAAGCTCAAGATATTAAAGTTTTTTTTTTCCCTGAATAACATACATTTTTTAAAAATCAAGTGATTTAAAATTTAATAAAATCTAGTACTTTTCGTATTTTATTTTATTTTTTTTTTTTTTTTTTGTATTCATTATTATTCCATATAATTTTCTGGCAAGATCTCTAAATCATGAAAATCCTGCTATAAATTTTGCGATCTATAGATTTTAAGTATTTTTATATCTTTTCATGCGAATTTCTGAAATTCAACGCTTTGAGTCGTGAAAGTTTTTAATAAAAAAAAAGCCTACTCTTCGTCAAGATTTTTACAAAATTACGACTATCCCATATAGTTTAATTAAAATTCTCTATAAAGAATTTTATATCTCAAAATGAGTAAGTTCAAAACTACTAAGATCTCAGTTTCAGAACATTTTTTAAAAATTTCTAAATTGTACTAAAAACTTATGGGACAGATAAAAGTAACGTAAAATAACGGAATTGTCGTTACTCGTTACCGAAAAAAAGTGACTCGTTTTCGTTATCGCTACATGTTAATTAATTTAACGCGTTACGTTATCGTTACAGTAAAAAATGTAACGCTTTAGAGTAACGCGTTACTTGTAACACGTTACTTCCAAACCCTGCTCATAACAACATATTTTGTAGTTCATTTATTTATTTTTCCTTTTTTTGAAGCATTTTCACGTATGAAATTTTTGTCCGTATAACTTTGATTGAGTTAGTCTTTAGACCAAATATTTACAAAATTTTCTTCGAATTCAAGGGACAGATTTTGAAAACTCACGAAAAGCTTAATTTTCCAGAAAAGGATCGAATTATCGTTGATTAAAATTTTTTAGAAAATTACGCAGCTTTTGTAAGTTTGACGGAATTTCGGTTACTTTATTGCATACAAAAATTATCAACATTTCCTGATAGTTTTATAATAATTTACAGAATTCATTGATTTTTTCCAGAATCGTAGATTTTTATTGACATTTTGAAAATTATCAATCATATTCGTCAAATGAAACGTTTTTTAAATCGACAGGAGTTATCAGAATATCACTTCTACTGAAATTTATGAAATTTCAAAGTTTTCTTCAATCGAAAAAAAATGAAACAACTTCTCAGATTTCTTCAATTTATAAAGAGTCTGATTTTCTATAAAAGGATCAAATCATTGACAATCCACAGAATATCTCATTTTTTCGGAAATTTTAAGAACTTTACAAAATTTTTAAAGTGTGACGGACTTTTACTATTTTTATCACATACAAAAATAATCAAAATTTCTTTATACTTTTATAATGATTTCCAGAATAATTTATCAATCTTTTCCACAATGCTAGATTTTCATTAGGTTTTTTAAAGTTATCGACAATTTTTGTATGATAAAACAAATTTTCAGGTTATTAGACAATTTTTGAAATTCATAGCATTTCCTATGCTTTCGACAATCTAGAAAAATTGGAAATACTGCTGAGGATTGTGGAATTCCATTGTTAGTGAAAAACAGCAAAAATGTTGTCTGTAATATTTTAATTATTTTTAATTCACTATGCTCAAACAATTTCTGAAATTTCGTAAATCTATGAATAGTTTAATCTTCCACTCTTGAGGATCAAATTATTGAGAATTCACGTAATATCTCTATTTATGTTAATTTTAAGATCATTGCACAATTTTCGTAGTTTGACAGAATTTCGATAACTTTATTACATACAAAAATCCTCAACATTTTTTGATAGTTTCATAGTAATTCACAGAATTTATCGATCTTTTCTGCAATGGTAGATTGTAAGTGAAATATTCAAAATTATTGACCATTATCATAGAACAAAACGTTTGTTTATTGACAGGAATTTTCAGGATAGTAGACTTTTTCTGAATTTTGTGGAATTTTCGAAGTTTTTCACAATCTAGAAAAATTGAAAATATTGTTCAGGATTCTAGATTTCCATTATTGGCAGAAAACGGTATAAATGATGCCTGTAATGATCATTCTTCATAATTAACTTTATATTGAAACAGCTCAGATTTCGTAAATTTATGAAAAGTTTGATTTTTCACAAAAATATCACGAAATGCCCCTTTTTTTTGAAAATTCTAAGAATTTTACACAGTTTCTGTAATTTGACAGAATTGACATCCATCATCTACAAAAGATATCAACATACGCTGATAGTTTTATAATAATATAAATAATTTTCAAGACTTTTTTGTTTTACACTGGGTCATTGGATAATAGTTCTTGTGTGATATAATATAAATAATTTTCCACATTTTTCAGAATTGCTGATTTTTCATATTGAATTTTAAAAATATCAACCTTCTTCGTGAGATCAAAATTTTTTATTAAGAAAATTATAAAGGATATTACACGATTTCTGGAGCATTCATAATTTTGAAAATCTCGCATAATCTTGAGAAATCAAAAATATTACTCCGGATTTTGAAATTCCATTGTTGGCAAAAAAACAGCACAAATGTTGTCTGTCATATTCATTCTACATGATTCACTGGATTGAAACAACTTCTCAATTTCTATTTTTTTCGATACTTCCAGCCTAAAATTTCTGTAAGAGAAAAAATTCTCCTGAAAAAAATACAATTCATATTAATTTTTAATAACAAAAAATTGAACATTCTACAGAAAATATTTAAAATGTAAATTATGACAATATATCTTTAAAACTGAGAATTGGAAATAGTTCAAAAGTAGCCCAGTTGGAAAATCACCCAACATGTTATCAAGAGATCCCGAGTTCGAACCCCACCTTCGTATAAATTAATTCCCACGCAGAAATCCCCAAATAAATGTTTGTCTAGAAATATCTAGCCTAATTAGAATTTTAGATGCTCATCTATATTATTAGCGAATATTTCGTGAACTTTTGAATCACGTATGGCTAGCGGTTTTCGAAAACAATATTTATTTCTAACAGTAATCCATTCGTAGCGGATAAAATATCGAGACATTCGCACACGTCACGTCCGTTACTTTTCCCGTCTCTTTGAATTCCACGCTTGCCGGTAATCACCATGTTTTTCAAGCCTTCGTTCCTGTTTTCTTTTTTTTTTCACATTCTACGTTAAAATAACTAATTTTTTTTCCATTCATCAATAATTTTCACATTATGGGCATATAAATAATGTTATTGTTCCTGGTATTACAAGTGAGAAATAATTTTCTAATGCTCATTCACAAAATTTTGATATTTTTTACAATTTTTGGAATCTCGAGACTAGAATATTGATCAGTCAAAGTTACATACTTGAATTTTTCAAATAAAAATATAACATGCATATTTTGAAAGTACTGATTCAAAAAACACCTCGTTTCCATGTTATATCATAAATAGTTACAAATTATATGGTGGTAGTTGATTTTGCACTTAGGAAAAGGACATTTAAAAATCTCACAGTCTAACAAAAGGCACTACATTCACGCTCGCCTACGTGCGAAAGAAACAATTTACATACGCGCAAGTCCATCGTGAGAAATGGGTTGACCAATTTACACACTAACCGTTTACCGTAACATTTCCATGCTAAAATTTTGCAGAAAGGCAAACATGCGTATTCTCTTTTTGTTTTATACATTACAGATTAACTGCTATCCAAGAATCAGTCAAAATGATGGTAGAAAGTTGAACAAACGAAACAAAAATAAAGGCAAAAGAGGGGACTAAAAACGAGTTTAATAAATTCTTGAACTTTCAGTTACGTCAAAACTATCAGAAATGTTTGGTTTTTTGATAAATATTTTTTTAATTTTATCTATATATTTGAAGTTAGTTGGCTAAATTTCTTACCTAAATGAAATATAACTCAAAGTTCCATAATAAATAAATTTTCTTTAATAAAGTTAATCAAAATTAAAGTAATCTATGCTTTCAACGTCATTAAAAAAAGGAAGGTTTAATAAAGACTGCTCCATTGCGGTGTAATTACGCTTGGCGTCAAATGAGTTAATTTCCGGCTCGGGTAATGATCTTCGAAGAAGAACCACGAGTCTTGCATGCATCTATAACGTCAGATGCTTCGGTATTTCATTTTTTAAATTCTCCTCTTATCAGTTGTCTTGAGATTTTATTTCAGAAAATGCAATAAAAAACAAGAAAATACTCCCAAAAACATTTTCAAAACTCTGTAATAATTCTTACTATTGAAAATTTTATATAACATCGATATTTCTCTAGTCCTCATCTAACACCACAAAATAAGTTTGGAAAAATTTAAAAACTCAAAAACGCCACTAACACTATAAAGGTACACTATTAAAAAAGGTTGGTAAATTTGCCATAAAAATATTGGAAGTTTTTAAACCATGTTTGCTATGGGATTTTTCCCATGAATAGATCTCGAGAATTTTCATTGCAGATGGAAAAATTTCCGGATCTATTTATAGGAAAAATCCCATGCGGAATATAAGTTAAAAACTTCAAAAGCTTTTACGAGAAACTTGCCAAATCTTTTTAAAAAGTGTTAATAATAATAATCAAATTGTTTGAATCCCAATTTTTCGTCGCAAAACAATCTCAATAATAAATATTTGCAAATCAGGTATTTTTTTTTAAAGATCAAAATGTATGTGACTTTCAACAAAAAGTTAGAGGACAAATTATCCAAACAAAAACATCCAAAATACTAAACATTCTAATGAATCAATATTGACAACTGAAAAAATCCATAACTATTGAGACACAAAATTTTTTTAATGAGAAAAATGATGAAGTAATCCGTGTTGGCGAATCGAAAAAAAAAAATAAGGGACGCCAATGCAATCGCAAACAATCTGCAACTTATGAAATCCGAATATTTTGCGAATTTTGTTGATTTTCATTGCTTTTTTATGGCAACAATTAATGAAGCATTTAAAAACGTATATTTCGTATTATCATTAGCCAATCGTTACAACTATTGAGTGCTCATTATTTAATACTTGAAAACTATTCGATAACATTTGATCAAGTATAAAATATAAAACAAATGTATATAAGAAGATGAATATAAAATTGTTCAACTATTTCAAAAAATATTAGATAATATAAAAAACTGTGGGGAAATTGTACAATTGGAAAAATTTAGCTAATCTTTATAATATGTTGGGAATATATTAAATAAGTAATGCATTGGAACGTTTTGCAAGAATATTATTGGATGTCTTGACCATTCACGAAAAAAAAATTTTCATTCATCCAACGCAACTTTTCAATGTCCACGTACCAAATAAAATTTGGTCATTGGCATATCAATTAGAATGCAAAAAAAATAACTAATAGGATACAAACTTCTTTTATTAAAAAAACAATTAAGTATTTCATAACTTAGGTAATCCAAAAATTTTTCAGATATCATGGAAACTCATCGGTTTTTCATGGCTAACAAAAATAATCAACGGAGTATTGTAATACGAATATGTTGTTTTTATCAGTTCTAAAGTTACAACTAAATCATTGTCATTATTTATTACTAATTGTGAAAAATACATAAAAACTATTCGATGATCTTGTTAAATATATATGTATAAGAAAATGAATATAAAGTTATTTAAGCATTTAAAACAATATACCACACAACAGACTACGTTGGGGGACAGAACTTCCAAGCCAAAACATCCAATCTAAAACATCCAAAACTTACAACATCCGATGTTCAAAACATCCACGTTAATAAACATCCAAAACTCAAAACCTCCAGAACTAATAAGATTCAAAAAGATTTTTCGGTTTTTTAAAATTTTCTTGCCTTTTTATGTTACAGTCACTTTTTCAAAAATTTCAGACATTGTTTGAAACGTGGCATAGTTTGAGTGTGTAATGTTACGTTCAAAACCAAAATTTCAATTATTAATAAAAAAATTAAATAATAATTGTATTTAATACAATTATTATTTACGGACACAGGGTTCTTATTGCATAAATATAGATACGATTTTCATAGCATTTTGCATTATGCATATACATGGAGACGATTTTCATTTGTTGTTTACTTCTATGTTGTTCAGGGACTTTGGATGTTACGCGAGGTTGGATATTTTTGGAGTTTGGATGTTCTAGTTTGGATATCTTAGATGTTGAACGTTTTGGTTTGGAAGTTTTGTGCTTTAGATGTTTTCAACTTTAGAAAAACTGGGTTTTGGATGTTTCGACCTTTGGATGTTTTAGGTTGGAGGTTTTGTACCCCAATCCAAAGATATTGGATGCTTAGTAAATTGAAAACTTTGAGGTTTAAATGTCTTGAACTTTAGATGTCATGGACATTGTTGACTTTGAATAATATTCATGATGTATTGAAGTATTGTGAAGAAATATTGGACGTTTTGTACACTGGATATTTTTGGGTTTGGATGTCTTGCACTATGGATAAAATTCATAATGTATCGGAATATTTCGCAAAAATATTGTACGTTTTATACATTGGAAATATTGGAGTTGGATATCTTGGACTTTGAATGTTTTCTACTTTGGATAATGTTGGATAAAATTCATAATGTATCGGAATATTCCGCAAAAATATTGGACGTTTTGTACATTGGAAATTTTGGGGTTTGGATGTCTTGCACTTTTGGATCTCTTGAACTTTGGAACCCTTGGACTTTGGATCTTTCGAACTTTTAATAATGTTGGGAATTCATAGGAATATGTTTGAACATTTTGCAAAAATATAGGATAATTTGTACATTAGCAATTTTGAGGTTTAGATATCTTGGATTTTGAATGTCTTGTACTTTGGACGTTTTGTCTTGGATGTTTTGTACCCCAGTCCAACAGAAGTGTGCTAAAAGCAAAAGAGGGAGAAAGGCACGGCTCTGCCGTTTCTTCTGGGGCCTTCTACTTGAGTAACTGACCCCCCTTACCTTCCCCCTTGCGGTTGCCCACCTTCTTAAGGAGCACGGAAAGGCCGAGTAAAAGAGAGCGAAGCGAGGCAAGAACCGAGAGAGGAGATCGCATACCATGGCTCCTTGCTTCAAGACTTACCTCTTTCCTCGCGATTCAGTTTTCAGTACTGCTCGCGCTGTTCAGCACGGTTCAGGGTACTGTTCCCCAGTTTTTCATATTTTACGGGGATGCGTTCCACCGTGAAAATGCACCGAGCGAAACGGTGATTCGCGGATCTCCAGAGATCGGTTATCGATGTGTCGAAATTGGATTGAATAGTGAAGGGATCAGGATCGAGGACCAGTTCCTTTAGGTAATTTAAACGAACGCTGACCCCGCATTGACCGCCATTCGCCATGACGAGCAGGATCAGATTTGGATGAATTTTTGGCTGCGAAATTTTATTGAGAAGTGAAGGAAATGAAATTGGGGGTTGTGGAATGCGATTTTGGAAGAAGAGTGGTATTTGAGATTTAAGAATGAGGCGAAGAAGTTGGTTTACTATCGAAATTTGTATGTTTTTTTTGTTTTTCCATAAAAATCTTAAAACTTGAATAGTGTTTTAGAAAATGGTAATAGATTTTGTAGATTGTGGAAAATTTCCAAATTTCCGTAAAATATAGAAACTATGTTATATTCTCAAAATTTTTTGCATTAGACGAATTTTTTAACTTATGGTAAAACTCGATGATTGAAATATATTAATATATGCTAGACACTTGGAAGTCTTAGTAAAGTTGTACAAACATGGAAAACTTTGAAAATTATGAGCAATTAAAAACACTTTGGAGAATTAGGAGAATTTTAAAGAATGATAATTAATTTTGTCGATCGTCCAAAAGTGTGTAAATTCAAAACTTCAGTAATTGTGTAGTATTTATCATATAAAAATCTAAAACTGATTCATTGTGTGGAAATCACTAATCACTACAAAAGCACAAGCAAAATCAATAGTCCCTGAAAATTCTAAATGTGTAAAGTGTACATTCTTCAGAATCGAAAAAATTCACCAGTAACTTTGAAAACATTTTTATCTATATTAAAGTTTCAGTGGTCTTGAACAATCCATAACTTCCAAGTTCCTGAAGATTTTTAATAATTTTTAACAGAATTTCGTAGTTTTAGAGAGTAGATAACCTTTGAGATTCTAAGGATTGTCGAAAATTTAACAAAATTTGCGAAATATTTGAAATTTCAGAGATTACTGATAAATTTCGCGAACTTGCAAAATTTCTATAATTTTAGAAAATGAAGAAATTTTCTGTCTAACAGAAATTTTTAGTGATTTTCAAAAGTCTCTATAAGAATCTAAAAATTTCAAAGGTTTCGAAAAGTCCAAATGCTGATAAATTTTGTAAACTTGCCAGATTCCAAAAATTACGTAAAACTACAGAAACTATGCACATTCCTCAAAATTGTAAAAAATCAACAAATGTTTTTCTTACGAACATTCTCAGTTATTTTGAAAATTTATATAGGAATCTAAAATCTTCGAAGGTTTTGAATTTGAAAAAAGGTTTTGAATGATTTTTGGAGATTTTGCAATATATTCTTAATTTCAAAAATGTCAAGATATTACAACACATTGAAAAATGTGAAGATTCTTACTAGTTACTGAAAATTTTATAAATTTTGGAAATTTGATTCAACGTGCATGAATACCGTAGAATATATGAGCTGTGATATTACTTTTTCATTGGTATGATAAGAATTTCGTTTAATTTTTTAATTAAAATCTGATAAACAGGCAAAATATTTTAAAAATGAGGTCAATTGTATTAGCCCAACAAATTCTTACGAAATGTAGGGAATTTTCAATTTTCTGAAGTATATTTTTCATTTGGATAATTTTGAGAAATCTTAGGACATTGCAAATTATAGAGATTCCATGAAATTAAATGAATTTTCACAATTCATAAAATGTACATAAACTTCGTATACTACGTTAGTTATGTCCATACGTGCTACATTTATGATATTTTTTTTCATTATTTAACGTATAAATCTAAAAAACTTCATAGTATTTGAAAAATATGAAAAATTTTGATGAGTCGGACAAATTTTCATGCAACATGCAACGTGAGAAATTTTGAATATTTTGCCATATATTTTCACTTTCGAAAAATTTAAGAAATTAGAGGGCATTAAAAAACGTAAATATTCTTGATAACTCCTTGAAATTCAACAAATTTTTACAATTTCATGCAATATGCATGAACGTCATAGATTACATTAGTTTCTTATTACTTTTATTTATGCATGATATTTTTTTTTTCATTTTTAACGAAAATCTAAAAAACTTTCATGGTATTTGAAAATTGAGAAAAGTTTTCATGATTTGGACCATTACTAATGCAATGTAGGAAATTTCAGTTATTTTGTATTATATTTTAAACTTCAAACATTTTAAGAAATTCGAAGACACTGGAAATCGGAAAGGTTTCTCACAATCCTTTAAAATTCATCAAATTTACACAATTTTATCAAATGGGCTTGAACTTCGTAGATATTATTTATCATATCACTTTTTAGTATGCGTAATAATTTTTTTCATTCTTCAATGAAACTCTAAGAAAACTTGAATAGTATCTGAATATCGAGGTTAATCTTGATGAGTTGGACGAATTTTGATGAAATTCAGGGCTACTTTTTGAAAATTTCGAATAATATTTTTAATACCGAAAATTTCAAGAAATTTAAGATATTGGAAATTGTCAAAATTCTTATAATTCATTGAAATTTTATAAATTTACACAGTTTCATAAAATGTACATAAACTTCGTAGATTACATTAGTTCATCATGTTACTTTTAACGTATGAACATGATAAGCTTTTTTCATTTTTCGATCGAAGTGTAAAAAACTATAAAAGTATTAATGAATCAATAAATCTTAATTAGGTTATTCAACTCTTTATCAGATAAATTTCGAAACATATTTACTTTATTTCTTTATGAAAAGCTCAAAAACCTAAAAAGTATTAACAATTTACGATATATCCTAATGAAAAGGATAAATTGTTAATAAATTCCTAATGTTCAAAAAGTTCTTGATTTCAAAAGTGGTAACTTCCGAAAAATTTTAAAGATCATCAATAGTTCTTCAAAATAATTCGGAAAATTTGTAGAATATGAGAAGATTTTCAGAATTATTTTAGACTGCATTCATTACCATATTGATTCGAAATGTACGTGTTTTTTTTTCACGTTTTCGAATCAGAATATGACAAACTTGACAAGTATGTATTTCAAAAATCACGAAAACGTTAAGAAGATATACAAATTTTTATAACATTTAAAAATTTGTAAATAGATCGTTTGAATTTTCAGGATTTCTGAAAAAAAATTCAGAATTTTGAATAATTTATGAAATTTCAGAAAAAACGAACATTACTTCGAAATTTAACGTATATAATAATGTTCTATTATTTTTCAATAATGATCCTAAAAACTTGAATAGTATTCAGTTACACAAATTTTTGAAAAATTTCACTAATTTGCAGAATATATAAATAACTTTAAAGAGCTTGAATAATATTTCAAATTTGACAAAATTTTTTACGAATTAGAAAATATTGAAAATTTTAAATACCCTCTGCAGCTCTATAAAATTTTGAAAATTTTTACGATTTCAGAGAATAAGCATAAACTTTGGAGATTGTTATCATAATACTTTAAAATATACGTAATACCTACTGTTTTTCAATCTTTGAAGGAAAATCAAAAAAACTTCAGGAGTGTTACAATTTACAAAGTATCTTAATTATTTCGACAAGTTAGTAGGTCTGTTATGTTCATGGTGTTTTGAAAAGATTTGATGGTAATTATTTTTTGAAAATTGGAATGATTTATTTAGTATCTTTTAGACGTCAAAAATTTTTTTTCAGAAGAATGTAGTACTAGAACGTCATCAGAAATTTTGCAGAAAGATTTTTTAAAAATAGTAGAATTTGAAGGAGAAGAAACTTTCAATTTCGATTTCTTTCAAATTTTCCAGTATTTTTACAACGTCTAGAAACAAGTATAGAGGAATATAATTTTTGAACGTTCAGAAATCGTGCAAAACGCTTTTCAAAAGTATTACAATTTAGAGTAAAAACCCAAAATCACTATTTTTTTAAATTTACTAATTTTCTCACAACGTATAAATACAAGTAGTACGAAATAATATGGCGAATATGCAGGAATGTGCTGAAGAATTTTCGGGAATATGGAAATTTGCAAGAGAAAACTTCGTATAGCGTTTGTTCTCACACTTTTTTGATTTTATATAAACGTTTTGTAGCATTGTCCAGGTATTGTGCAGAAGATTTTTATCAAAAATATTGAAATCAAGTTGAGAAAACTCAAACTAACCATTTTTTTTTGTATTTTTCCGATTTTCTTATAACGTTCAGAAACGAGTTTATAGGAAAATGACTTTGGAATGGAATTTTGGGGGAAATAATGAGTGTGTATTATCGGGTCATGAGGCCCGGCAAGAATGCTACGCGTGTAACGTACAGGCATGGCAAATGGCAAGCGTAATACGAGAGCTGGGTAACGGGTTTTTCTCACGGGAGCTGCTGGTTGCGTCGAGTCTAGGACGTGACGACCACTTGAAACAGTTATGAAGCATAAGTAGTACATACAACGTCATTATTATATAGATTCCAAGTTTTGTTTTCTTCACCGGAAAAAAACTGCAACATGCTCACGTTGCCGTAAGGCTCAATTCCACAATCTACTACAGAGAAAAATGAGCATGAAATCTTCATAGAAAAACATAAAATAAATAAGTTAACAAATTTCGGTCACCGTTTCCTTAAAAATTAATTGCTAAACACAATTTCAACGCTAATATAATTAAAAAAAAAAAAACAAAACCAAAAAAAGAATTTTTATTATAGCCACCAGCAACACATTAAAAAACGATGTAAGTTATTGGTCGTAAAAGTAAACGAAACTTGTTCATGCATAGTTGGTGTGAAAGAAAAAGCCGTTATAAAAAAAAACGTTAACCACGGAAAATACATTTTCTCGAATGCGTAGGAAGCGTTTACGACATTCCTGCAGCGAGACGGAAAAAAAATTTTTTGCCAATGGAAATGGCATGGATGCTGATCCAGGCGAAAGTTATTTCAAGTTCAATGGAGCACAAGGATTTTGCGATTTGTTCGTTCCGCTTGCGATAAATTTTACTCTGCTGGACAGAACTCTTACTTGGACAAAAATTTGTATTCACTCTTTAGTTGAATTTAATTTGTCTTAGAGATAAAAAAAAATTGTAAATACTTGCTTTTTAGGGAATACATGGATATGGTGCAAATATTGGAAGCGGCATTTATTTATAAATTTCTTTCATTATTTGTACACTGATTCATTTATTAATCAATTCATTTTATACATCACATCTTTATACTTCACTGAGACGAAGATGTTTTTTTTTCTTCTTTAACTTTTTTTTTATTTTTTTATTTTATAGATTTATATCCAAGTTTTTTAAATAATCAACGATCTCAGTACAATGTAATATTTGTTAGTTTCGAAAAGTTTGAAGAAAATCATATAGTGTTTATAGTTTGAGGGATTTTTTTTTAATTTTACATAATATACAAAGATAGTTGATATTTTCTGAACCTCTAAATATTCTAAGAATTTGCTAAACTTCTTAAAAATTCTCGAAACAACTTATTTTTTATCTATGATTATGTGAAATTTCGAAATTTCCGTAGAACTACAGAAATATGTAATAATCTTAAAATTTCGAAAAATCAAAATATGTTTTACCGTATGTTTAACATCGCTTATTTAATATAAATATAAATAACAATAAGAAATCATATTGCAAAGAATTTTCGAAATTCTATAACATTGAAAATTTTCTAGAATTGTCAAAATACATTGACAGTGCTGAATATTTTCAGGATTTCAGAAAATGTTCATGGAATTTTTTTTTTGGTTGTAGAAAATTCTTGAGATTCCATGATGTAACCGAAAATGTGTAAAAGGCTTGAATTTTTGAAAATCAAAAAACATTTCATCATACGAAGATCTTTAATAATTTTGAAAGTTATCATAAACGTTTCTAAAACAGAAATATCTGAAATTTCAAGGATAGTTGATGATTTTGTGAAAATTGGAAAATTTCGAAGATTTTAGCAAATGTTGATGAATTCTGTAGATTTTGTTTTTTGATACTTTTGAAACGTTTGGATTAATAACGAGATTTTCAAAATTACTGACAACCTTTGTGTACGATAGAATGTATATTGATTTTTTTTTTCATTTGAAGGATGTAGTAGTTTTCGTAGTTTGACAGAATTTCCAGAATTCTGCATAATTTACAGAAAAATTAGTATTTTGTGGAATTATCGAATTTCAAGAATTTTACAGAAAATTGTCTAAATTTTCTATTTTGCTTAATCTTTGGAATTCTACGAATTTTACAAATTTTCAAAAATTCTGGACAATCCGTGAAACTCAGAATCTTTTTGAACTTTTCCAAACCTTCCAAACTTTTAGATTCTAATCGAAATTTTCGAAGTAACTGAGAAAGTTCGCAAAAAAAACATTTGACGATTTTTTAAAATTTGAGTAACATTGCATAGTTTTTGTAAATTTACGTGATTTTTGGAATCTGGAAAGTTTACAAAATTTATCAGTATTCTCTTAAATATAACATATTTCGTAAATTTTACGGAATTTTTGACAATCCTTCGAATTTCAAATGTTTTCTATTTTGCCTATTCCCTGAAACTCTACAAATTTTCGAATATTTTTAAATTACTATCTACCTCGGAAATTTTCGATGTTTTTGGATTTTTCGAAACTTTTAAAATTTTTAGATCCCTATAGAGATTTTGAAATTACTAAAAATTTCTGTTAGACAGAAAATTTGTTCATTATCTAAAATTCTCAAAATTTTGCAAGTTCACGAAATTTTTCAGCATCCTCTGAAATTTTAAACATATCGCAAATTTTGCGATAGTTTCGACAATTCTTTATTTCTCAATAATGATTTCTTCTTAACGATCTTTATTTCTTATTAATGAGAATCTAAAAGGTTACCTATTTTGCCCATTCTCTAAAACTACGAAGTTCTGTTAAGAAATTATGAACAATCTTCCGAAACTAGAAAGTTCTGGATTGTTCAAAACCACTTAAACTTTAATACGGATAAAGATGTTTTTGAAGTTACTGGTGATTTACATACGAAAGAACCTAAGTTAATTTTCTGATTCTGAAAAGTTTTTTACAGTTTAACTATTTGGAATTTTAAGAGACAACTGATTTTTCTTGTGCTTTATTAGTGATTAATGATTTCCGCACAATGAATCATATTTAGATTTTTAATTTTCAATACTACACAATTACTATAGTCTTAAATTTTGCATGATTGTTGACAATCGACAAAATTCATCAACATTTCATAAAATCCTACGAATAATAGTGTATTTAATTATTCAAAATTTCTAAAGTTTTCCATGTTTTTACAATTTTATTAAGATTTATTAGTATCAAGCTCACATTAAAAATTTGAAACATCGAGTATCACCGTAAAATAAAAAATTTTTCGATGCAAAAAACTTTGAGAATATAGCACAGTTTCCATATTTTTATAAGAATTCAAAATTTTCCACCATCTATAAAATCCATCAACATTTTCTAAAATTCTCCGAATTCATCTACCTTTTTGTCACAAAAATTCTCATTCAGTAAATTTTTATCTCCATCTTCTGTAACAATACAAGCCTCAGTGCACAGATTGGATCCATGAACGGTAAATTCGCTTCAAATAAGAAGAGCGTGTTATTATATTCAACAATCGAGCGAGTCGATCTTTTCTGTTGGCAAGTACGTTGCACTTACACAAATCAACGTGCACAATTAAGGCAAAGCTTCCGAGCGTAACGCAACGTACCAGAAATGGCATCTTATTTTCTAACGACATTTTTCCGGAAGCACTTGCACTTTGTGAAAAAAAATTCGTTGCCCGAGGTCGAGGCTCGAAGAATGCGCATTTTTTCTACATTCGTGTTGTAGAAAGTGCGAGCATGACTTTTGAAATCATTATTATTACAGTGTAATGAAACACGTTCAACTACCAAGTAGTAAGGGTAAATGAAAAAGAAGCTACACCAAAAAATACAAATTTTTTTGAAGAAAGTTTACTAGAAGATTTATGTTGAATGATTTCGCAGTGTTAGGTAAATGAGCTAAGTGAAAGTCATTACCTAATGATTACGTTTGCATGACATAAAATTACCAGTGAACTGCAAAATATGATACAGCGAAAAATCCTCTGCATCTCAATTGACAATTATACTGTTCTCTAGTGTCACAGCCTAGAAAAAAATTGAGGGAAAGTCTAACATTCAAACTTGTAATTTACGTAACCTAAAGAGAATGTAACAAAATTTACAAAAATTATTTTCCTTTCTAAGACTCGTTTCCAAAATTAAACCCCGTAAAAAATATTTGGAATGTGGGAAATCGATCACAAAACCAAAACTATTTAAAAATTTCTACCATTTTTTTATTTCCTAGGAAAGTATTTTTTTTTGTTTTGCAAAAAACAAAGTGAAAGATAATAGATTGAGGATCAATATTATGTTCAATTAAACTTGGGGATATAATTTCACTGGGAAAATCAAAGAACCGTAACAGTAATTCTAGCGTGGATGCGACATAACTGACGTAACTAGAGCACTGATAATTATCCATGGTCAAGTTTACATTCGCCAACTGGTATCATAAATGTTAAACGTCGAAATTGTTCACAATCCAGATTCTTGTAAAAACGCTTTCACACGAAACAAATTACCGGATTAATTCAATGACGACTGCTTATTCAACATTTTATGCAGCTCTTTGCTATCTTGAGAACGAAATTCTTGATTAAGAAAAGTCATTCACATTGCAGTGCTGGATTTCAATCGTAAATACTTCATTTGAGTGGGGTTTTGACCTGATATTGGTGTTACAAAACATGTGGCATTTTTAATGCTATTAACATTCTACAAGTTGTTCAGTTCTTATTTATTTATGATTTAGTGATTAGAATGTTTCAGGTTCGTGTGTACATATGTGCGATAGACATCATTAATGTTGTTAATTTATATTTTTAAACGTATCGTTGTAACTAACTATGTAAAATATATTTTGAAACGTTTTTTGAAAATACAAAAACACTGATCATTTCAAAAATCGTTAATAACTCTTTAAAAGTCTGAATATTTGAATCATTAGAAATAACGTGATTGAATTGTGTAGATTGTGTAAAAATCGTAATTTTCGAAAAACTACAGAATCTACGTAATATTTTTGGTATTTTTCAAAATCGAAACATGGTTTATCGTATGTACAGCATCGATAATTTTGAAAATGTGAACAAAAATCATATACTTTAAGGTAATACGAATTTTGAAATTAAATAGCATAAAAAATTTTTCAGAATTCCGAGAATAAGTATGTAGAATGTCAGAAAATATTAATGAAGTTTTTTCGATTGTGGAAAATTTTGAAGATTCCGTAATGTAACAGAAATCGTGAGAAAGCTTTAAAATTTTTGAAAATCAAAAAACATTTAGTCCTACGAAAATCTTCAACAGTTACGACAAGTTTGATAAAAATTCATTAATTATGCAAATTTTGGAAACAGAACAATCACACTTAATTTCCAGGATCATTCGGCTGAAATTGAAGAAATTTTAAGCATTTTTAAAAATATTGATAAATTTTGAAGAAGAAGTGTCAGAAATTTCAGAAAAATTAGAATAACTTTAAAAACTGAAACAAAGTAAGATTCTTGAGATTTTCAAAAATTAGAAAATCTTAATCTCAATCAAGAAGATCGTCGATAATTATGAATAACATGATAAAAATCCAGAGAACATGTGAAATGAGAACAATTATTTAATATACCGTATGAATAATTTTCAAAAGTCGAGGATTCGAAATATTTATTCTGATTTCAAAAAATTATAATAAATTTTGAAAATTCGTGAAAGCTTCGGTAATGTCGTGGAAGTACAGAAACTGCGCAGAGTGCTTCAAATTTTAAAAACCAAAAAATCTTTTTTCGCACGGAAATTTTAGATTATTTCAAAAATCTTGAAAATACATCAAATAAAAATACATGACAAATTCGAAAGATTGTCAATAACTCTAAAAAATTCATTGATTTTGTATAAGGGATTCTGAAAATATTGATCAACTTTCTATATAGAGAACGATTTCAGAATTCCGAAAAATTGTAGAATCTTTGTATAGTACCAAACTTTTCAAAAATAAAAATATGTTCCACCGTACAAATTTCATCAAATTTTTAGAAATTTCGGTGAGATTTCAAAAAATTTTCGAATTTAAGGAAACAATGAAGCATTCAATATCAGGCAAGTTCGTAAAAGTTTTAAATACTCTGAAAAACATTTTAAATTGTGGAAATTTTTGAAGATTTCGTGAAACTATGAAAATTGTATAATATTCTTAGGATTTTAGTTATAAAAAGTGTTTTATAGTAAGAAAATTGTTTATCTTCATAATATCAATTAAAATCCAGAAATTCCGAAAATTTCGAAAAATGATCAAACATCGTCAATCAAAAAAATTGTTAAACTATCTAACGAAATTCGAAAATATTTGTAGAATTTTAAAAACTATTCATGAAATTTTCTAGATTGTAACAAACTCTGGAAAATCCATAAAAATACATAAACTGTGTATTATTCTTAAAATTTTTAAAAATTAACAAATGTCTTACGTAACGTAGATTGTCGATAGTTTGAGGATTCTATCAAAACTAGAGTTTTATAAAACTAGGAACAAGGTGATATTCTCAAGATCAGAATTAAAAAGTTTTTTATAGTAAGTAAAATTTGGTGTATCTTAAAAATATCAAGCACAATCTAGAAATTTGGAAAATCTCAAAAAACTTATAAACATTAAAATCCGAAAAACTTGTAGAGTTTTAGAAAAAATTGGGATAATTTTCTAAATTTCAAAAAATTCTAAAAATCTCGTGAAACTAATATAAACTGTGAAACATTCTTAAAATTCTTAAAAATGCAAAAAGGTTTCACCTCACGTAAATCGTCAATAATTTTAGAAATTTCAATAAAACCTCACAATTTTCAAAAACATTGATAAATTCTTTAAAATGTGAACAATTCCGATGTTCCGAAATTCTTGAATTTATCCATTTTTACTCGGATATTTTCTCCATTCAGAATATTCCCTGATCCCAGTAAAAACCATACCATTTCCTTTTACCTCAAATAAAATCATTTAAAACTTCATTTTACTTTTTATTCCAGGTGAAGTATGCGGTGGTGGTTGCTGGCGTGGTTGGGTTGGATAAGCTTTCTGAGCACCAGCTCAACATCAACATGGGGCCAGGTAATAAACAGGGCGCCGCACTTTGTCCATGGTGGAGACATGGCCAGACTCTCCATCTCCGAGAGCACTCCCCCTGGCGTTCCCGTTTACACCCTCCTCGGCGAGGATCCAGAAGCTTCCAAGCTCCACTACTCCATCAGCGGCGAGTACCTCAGCGTCGACCGGGACTCGGGCGTCGTCGTCCTCAGAAAGTCCTTGGACAGGGAAACCCAGGACCTCATCGAGGTCATCATCAGCATTACAGGTCTTTATCTCATGCATCCATAACCCATAAGTTCAATAAAAATAAAATGAATGAAAATTAAATTAAATTGTTATTGAGATACACAATAATTTTTCAATGTCCGAGATGAATAATAAAAAAAGGGACAGTACTTGAAAAAAAAATTTTTTGGCAGATGAAGGAATAGCAGGATCCGAGCCGAACACGGTGTCCTTAAGACGTGAAATTGCTGTTTTGGATGAGAATGATAACGCTCCGACGTTCATTGGGAGGCCCTACGCTGCTCGTATCCCAGAGAGTGCCAAGGTTGACAGTCTTCTGCTTCCACCTGGTAGCATCATCGTGCTGGATCGCGATGGTGGAGTCAATGCCGACGTCCACGTTGCCTGTATCCCAGCTTCACGTGACGATGACGTTTGCCAAGTTTTCTCCATTTCTACCGAACAGGTGATGATTGAAGGAATATTTTCATAATCAAGTTAGTTTTGTGGCTTTGAGGTTTGTTTTTTTTGAGGATTTGGAAGCATTGTTTGAAGCAGTATGCATGTTGATTGGATAGTAATGTGCACTGTTAGAAATTTTTGTCTTAAATTTAATGTAACGCGTATAACGCAAGTTTCACATAACCAGCATTAAAAATATACAAAATATATACACGCTCTAAATTTTATACATGTGTGTTGAAATTTTTTACAAGACATTAATATATACTTCTATTATATTCCAGATGAATTTAAGTCAGATTTGTATTAATGCACTGATGTACTAAAATCATACAAAAATCTTTGAATTAAATTTCATACAAGTAATGTGTAATTTGCGTTACATCCCAACAAACCATGTCGACATCAAATTTTTTCTGTTTAAATTCTAGTACAAAGAATTTTGGTTTCGAAAAAAGATTTACAGAAAACATTCCCACGTTAAATTTTCTTTTTATTTATTTCAGTTATTAGTATTTTTGAATTTCAGCTGAATAAAGCACTTTCAAAGATAAATAATTTCTTCACATTGTTTGCATGTAATACTCCATCCATCAGGTCCTCCACCTTAATATTTATATGGTTTCCACTCATATTTGAAGGACTTCCACAATAATTCGCATTTGAGAAAAAATTTGATGTAGCCACCTAGCGAGCACGAGCGTAGTAACTAACTTGCGTGAAAAATGTATTTTATTTAAGTAACTGTCTCGAATTTATACACATCTAAAGTATGTGTATCATACTTATGTTTCAAATATCAAGTTTATGAAATTTCCGGTACATTTTAATACAGAATCTATGGAAAGTGTATTAAACTCAAGTAGGTCTCCCTAAATCATACACTTTTAAAACATGTGTATCTAATAGACATTTCATACAGCTGGCTTACGAAATCTAAAGAGCATTTTAATACATTTTGAATAAAAAGTGTATGAAATTTAAGAAAATTTTTAACAGTGTGGGAAATGAATACTGATATAATTATGTTGTTGTGGTTTTAGAGTTGTGTAAGTCTATGGAATTTCTGTAGTTTTAACTGCAAATACTGTACTGTGAAATTGTGTCGTTTTATGAAGTTTTTCACATTTTTCAAGATTGAAAAAATATATTAATATATTCTGGAGCTCTATGAATTTCAATAATTTTCGACAACTACTGACAATCTTCAGAATTTGAAATGTTTTTTGATATCTTTGACTTTTTTAGATCTATGTAAGGATTTCGGAAATTATTGAATCTCTGTAGGATAGAATCTTTATTTATTTTCACTGACAACTTTTCTTATTTTGCTTATTTTCTAAATTTTCAAAAATCATTGACGATACTTGAAATTTTTAATGTTCTTGGATTTTTCAGAACTCCCAAAACTTGTATATTTATATTGAGAGTCACAATATAACTGACAATTTTCGTACGATAAAATATTTGTTGATTTTTAAAGATTTTTAAAATATACTACAAAACTACACTGGATGTACAGAATTCTGGAAACTTTGCACGATTTACGAAATCTATCAGCGTTTTCTAAAACTCTAGCAATGTTGCGAATTTTACGAAATTATTGACAATATTCAGAATGTCAAAGATTTTCTATTTTTCTTATTTTCTGAAATTATATATACAAATTTTTCTAATTGTGAAAAACTATTGACAACATCCAGAATCTACAATGTTCTGGGATTTTGCGATACCTTCGAAATTTTTATATTAATATCGAGATTCTCAAAGTTACCAATAATATCCGTACGGTAGTACATTTATTGATCTATGTAAATCTTCAGAATTTTACTTAGCATTTTCAGTTTTACGGAATTCACAAAATTTGGTAAAACTTTTGAAATTGATCATCTTTTTCTGAAATTATACGAATTCTGCATTTTTTTTAACGTCGACTATCTTTATGATCTCAAAAAAAAATTTTCCCGTCATTTTTTGAAACCCGGCGAATTTTCCATATTTTTGTAATTTATTTACAATGAGTAGAATCAACAATGTTTTTAGAATTTTCAAAATTTCCGAAATGTAGAAACTTACGTCAAGATTTTCAAAATTACTAATGATCTCCGTACGAAAGAAAACGTTTCGATTTTTTTTACTTTTAAAAATATCGCACAATTTTTGTGATTTCACAGAATTATTCAAATTCCGCATAATTCATGAAATTTATGAGCTTTTTCTTAAACTCGACGAATTTTGCGAATTTTTAAAAAATGTCGACAAGCTTTAGAATCTCAAAGGTTTTATACTTTGTTCATCTTCTAGAATTGTACCACCTGACTAAATTTTCGAAAATTATTGAGAATCTTAAAAATTTTCAATGTTATTAAATTTCTTAGCACCTACGACTTTTTCAATGTATTTACATTTTACATCGAGATTTTAAAAATTACTAATCAATCTCCGTTCGAAAAAACGTGTGTTGATTTTGTAAAATTTCTAATACGATTCAAAATTTCTCTGATTTCATGGAATCAGAAAAAAATTCAACAATTGACAAAATTTATCAGGATTTTCTGAAGCTTCACGGATATTACGAATTTCCCAGAATTATTGACAATCTTTAAAATGTCATGGATTTTATATTCTGCCTATTTTCTAAAATTTGACGAATTTTTCAAATTTTCGAAAATTATTGACAATCTTCAGAATTCACAATGTTTTGAAATTTTTCCCAGCCTTCAGAATTTGGAGATATATGTCAAGATATTAAAAATTACTGACAATCTTCGTACGATACAACATGTATGAATTTTTTTAAGTTTTAAAAATACTGCACAGTTTTTATAGTTTTACAGAATTCACACAATTTCGCACACTATACAGTACAGAATATATCAACATTTTCTGGCACTCTACGACTCTCGCAAATTTTTCGGAAATATCGATAATCTTCTAAATTTCAAAGGTTTTCTATTATGCTCATTTTGTGGAACTCTACGACTTCTCTCCAAATTTTCGAAGAAGATTGATAATGTTAAGAATTTTCAATGCTTTTGGGTTTTCATAATCTTAGAAATTTGTAGTTTTAAGAGGAGAGCCTCCTATAGACAGGGGTTTTCACGCCTCAAATTTGTCCGTGGATTTAAAAAAACTATCAATCGGAGATATTTGAATTTTCAAACAATTATTCTTCTTTATTTATTCTAATTATAGAAAAAATTTTTTTCAAAAAATCTTGCTCCGATCTCGAGATATGGGCTGCCAAAGTTGAGCGTGCATTTTTCGGAGAGGCAAACGGCGTGCACTCTGGAGCCTCCAAAAATGATTCTAGAACCAAAATGTTTGACAATATTTGTTTATTCTTAAGTCTTTCATAGAATGACGTTCTTTTAATTATTCGAAAAACGTTTTTTATTAAACTTTTCATCAACAATATAGGAAAAAAAATTCAATTTTTACAAAGTTCGTGTTAAAAATAAAAAAAAAATTTTTTTTCAAACAGAAATATCATTCCATTAGAGACTTTATAACAAACAAATATTGTCAAACATTTTAGTTCTAGAATCATTTTTTGACGCTCCAGAGTGCATACCGTTTGCCTTTCCGAAAAATGCACGGTCAACTTTGGCAACCCATATCTCGGGATCGAAGCAAGATTTTTTGAAAAAAAATGTTTTCGTAATTAGAATAAATAAAGAAGAATAATTGTTTGAAAATTCATATTCCTCAGATGGATAGTTTTTTTTTAATCCACGGACAAATTTGAGGCGCGAAAACCCCTGCCTATAGGAGGCTCTCCCCTTAAGTCGAGATTCTCAAAATAGCCGAAAAATTTCCGTACGAAAGAACATGTATTTGTTTCTAAAAATTTCAAGAACATCCCCTAGTTTTGTAATTGCACAAAATTTTCTAAAATTGTCAGTATTTTCTGAAACTCCACAAATTTCGCGAATTTTTCAGAATCATTGCCTATCCTCAGAATCTCAAGGGTTCCCTATTTCGTTTATTCCTAAAAATTCTAGATCAATACCGCAATTCCCAATTTTTCATTCAGTCAATAAATACTTTACAATTGATATGATCAAATTACGTTTAAAAAATGACTAAACCAAATGGTAACCGATGCCTATGATTCCTCCAGCTCGCAGAAGGCAAATACGAGGTCCTGATAAAAGTAGGAAAAGCTCTTGATTACGAGAAGCGCAACTCGTACCTGATAAACTTGGTAGCAACGGACGGGGCCCTTCAAGGTCGACTCCAGGCCCGGGTAACTGTGGCCGTGGACGTGGAGGATGTTCAGGACCAGCCCCCAGTTTTCTTGAACGCGCCCTTCAGTGCAGCACTGACCGAAAACGCTGACCCCGACCACCTAGTGTTAACCATCAGGGCGCGTGACGGCGACGCCGGCGACCCTCGCCCCGTGCACCTCTCCCTCCACGATGACCTTGGCAATGACCTTGGAGAGCCCGCTCACTTCCGGCTCGAGCTCGCTCACGAGGGCGACGTCACCCTCGGCCGCCTCTTCACCACCCACGCGCCCCTCGATCGCGAAAACCCCGACATTCTCCATAATGGCGGCATCTACACTTTCAAGGTCAAGGCCACCGAACTCATCAACAACGAGATACCCGCAGATTCTGCTGTTTCTACCGTCACTATTATCGTCACCGATGGTAATTCAGAATTCTCTTTCAAAGCATTCTTTTTCTTCCTAGATCCCTTCAAGTGCTTCCTGAGTAACTATGAGGTAAACTTGACCTTGATTTCAGTTGACGATTTAAAGCCCACTTTCAACAGGGACTTTTTCCACATCAAAGTCTCTGAGGATACTGGAGCTGACACTCCGCTCCCAGGTGAGAATAACTCTCTCGGTCTTGCAGTATTTGGAATTGAAATTCCCTAAGTTTCTCCAATTATATACTTCAGAAGAATTTCCTAAGATCTTCTTCAGAAAAATTGAAATTTCATGAATCACTTTGGTTTTCTCAACTATCGAACGTAGGTTTGAACATGGTCGTTAGTGACGGAGACGTGGGCGAAAATGCAAAATACAAGCTGGCCTTGAGGGACGCGCCTGGCTACCCTGGCTACAGCTCTGAGTTCACCGCCAGTCCGCGAGAAAGCCAAGGTCGTGTGCCAGTAGTCATCAAGGCCAACAATAACGACGTTTTAGATTACGATAATAAAGACTTGGAGGAGAGGGAAATTGAGTTCGAGGTCGTTGCTATCGTCTCGAACAGGGTGGTAAGTTGCAATTTCCATGACAGTGCAATTATATTTATTTTTCAGAAAAATGGTGAATCCTGTAACTAGAAGATGTTTTGCTAACAAATAACATTGTATTTGTGAACACCATGCATTCCTAGGTTGCAGTTTCACGCGTACACATAGGAATTTTGGACTCTAACGACAATGTCCCTGAGTTTTCGAATTCAATTTATAAATTGAGTGTGCCTGAGAATGCCGAAGTTGGGAGGAAAATTGGGAATGTGTATGCTGTGGACAGAGATAGTGGAGCATTTGGCAGTTTGGCTTACAATTTGCGTGGTTTTGGGATCGACAAGTTCAAGACGGACAAAAAAACCGGAGGAATTTATGTCTCCAGTTCATTAGATTATGAGACCCAAAAGTCTTATTCCCTCACAATTGAAGCGCTTGATGGAGGGGGAAAAATTTCAACAGCAAACGTCCTCATTGAACTCGAGGTGAATACACCACTATTTTCGATGATGATATTTTTGAGGTCGTCCTCCAAGTCATCCAATTTATCTTTCATCATTCCATCTTCATAATTCATCCTCCTAGTCATTCCATATCCTTCTTTCACCATTCCATTATCCAACTTTCATCATCCATCGTTCTAGTGATCCATCATCAATCTTTGATCATTTCATCATTCATCATCTACCTTCCGTCATTCCACCACCCTTCACCATTTCATCATCCATTCTTCAAGTCATGAAACATTTCATTTTTGATCTTTCAATAATTCTTCACCATTTATTTTCACGATTCCATCATCCATCTTTCTTCATTCCATCATTTATCCTTCATTACACATCTTTCTAGTCATCCACTATCCATCTTTCATTATTCCATCGTAAATCATCATTTAACCATTCCATCTTCTATCTTACATCATTTATCCTTCTGGTCATCCATTAACCATTTTTCATCATCCATCGTCCTTCACGATTTCACCATTTATTCATATATCCTTTGTCATCCATCCTTCTTGTCTTTCATTTTCTACATTTCATTCTTCCATCAGCATTACACCATTTCATCATCTATCCTTCTAGTAATCCATCTTTTATTTTTCCATTATCAATCACCATTTTACCATTTCATCATCTGCCTTTCATAGTCCATCTTTCTAGTCATCCATCTTACATGATTACATCATCCTTCGCCATTTTTCCATTTAATCACTATTCCTCATCATAGTTGTCTTCTTGTCTCCCATCATCCATATTTCAGCATTCAATCTCCATTCCATCTTTCATCATTCCATGATCCATCACCATTTCACCATTCCATCATCCATCCTTCTAGTCATCAAATTTCAAAATATTCCCACCATCTATATTCCCATGCAAACTTCCAAATAAATTGTCTTTCTTTTCCATGAAAGAACGTCAACGACAACGCCCCGGTTTTCGAGCAAAAGCAATATTCCCGTATCGTCCGCGAGGGCGCCACGAGTTTTGAACCCCAGCTGTATGTAAGAGCCACGGACGCTGATGGGGTGACTCAAGGTCACGGTCAGATAACTTACACCATAGGCCAGCACAACAGTGTCACCCTAGACGTTTTCAAGGTCAACTTCCTCCACCTATTTTTGATGAAATACGTGAAAAATGAAGTTTATTGAAGAAAAAATGCTCTTTTTTCAATCTACCAAGTTCTAATTTCTCAACAACAGGTCAATTCGCAATCAGGAGAGGTAACCATAATGAAAGCTGTGCGTTCAGTAGACACAGAGCTTGGAGTGTACGAGCTAGTGGTTAGAGCTACTGATGGAGGTTCGCCACCTTTGTCTTCTGAGACAAAGGTCTTCGTGAGGGTTGGAGTACCTGGTAACCAGAAACCAGTATTCCGGGGCAACTACAAACCTGGCACTTCTGGCCCAAGTACTTACCGTGCTCGGCTTCTGGAAAACGCTGTTTCTGGTACCGAGGTCATCAAGGTCACAGCCAATGATCCCGATGGCCGGGATAGTTTGCTGCAGTACAAAATAGCGTCTGGGGCTAAGGACAATTTCGTCATCGACTCAAGGTTATTTCTTGTTTTTTTTATTGTAGCTGATTAAAGAAAAAAAAAGGAAGAATGAAATTAGTTGCAACATCATTTTCTGAGTTAGTAAATGTTCGTTCATTTGCATATGTTTGAATAACCACAATGAAGGATAAATGCAGCTAGATGGAATATCTTGAATTGCATATTTTGGAATGAAGTTTAAATTTCAATTTCGATGCGTGTTTAATACAGTTCAGGAATAGTGACAGTGTCGCCAGATGCAAGACTCGATCTAGAATTTGGGGGAAGCAAGTACGACATAATCGTGTATGCTGTAGATTCTGGAATACCAGTACGGGAAACAGCAACAACAACTGTTACCATCAACATCGTCGATGTTAACAACAAACCACCGGTTTTCAACGAACCAAACTACGTTGTTCACGTTTCTGAAAAAGCAACAATCGGTAAGTTTATTCCGTTGCGTTTGGTAAAGTCTTAGTTTCGACATTGATTCATTCATTTCTCTTACTTCCTTCTGGAATAACTTATTACCTTACTCAGAAATCAAACCATATTATGTTCATAGGCGAGACAGTTTTGAAAGTAATGGCAAGCGACCCAGACTCAGACGCAAGCTTGGAGTACTCAATAATAGAACCAATCAAGGCCGTGGACAAGACAGGTGTAGCTCTGAAAAGCTCTGTAGCTTATGACTTCAAACATGCATTCAGAATAAACGCAACCAGCGGAGTTATCGCAGTGAATAAATCTCTAGATTATCAGACGACCGCAGTCGTCATTTTGACGGTACAGGCACGCGACGTGAACGCCATCATTGACCGGTCTGGACAAGTTGCCAAGACTGAGGTCACGATATACGTTCAGGCCTATAGCGACGATAATCCGGCATTCTTGAACCCGGGCTGGTCACCAAACAGCCCTACGATTCGATTGACCCTTCCAGAGGAACTTCCCCTTGGAACGACTCTTCTGGCCCTCGTGGCTAAGGAAAGTGCTGTCAATGGTGGACATCCAGTTCAACGCTTCGAACTGGTACGGTCCCCGGATGAAGAGGACCCAAATGATTCCTTCGTCAATGTAGGCGTCCAGAGTGGAAACGTCGTTCTCAGCAAACGTTTGGATTATGAGACGTTGTCAGACAAGGTAAGAAAGAAATTTTGCAAGCTGGAAAAGTTGATTCCTTCAGTCAAATCAAGTATGAGTTGTATTCTATAAAAATTTATTCTATTACGCACAAAATACATACAAGTATATTTTGATATACAAAAGTTTATCCGTACTTGTATCAATCATTGTTCAAGTCAATCCGATTCAAAGTGAGAGCCTTATCCCGGGACTACGACATAACTCGAAAAATGTCGGAAGCAAACGTAATCATCGATGTCCAGGACACAAATGACAACGTCCCAACATTTACCGAAAAAGAGTACAGAGTAGCTGTCCTTGAATCAGAGAGGCCACGGAAGACCATCCTCAACGTCTACGCGGTTGACCTTGACAGCGCTCGCACTCCCGAGGAAATAACACGAGGTTATGGAATAGTACGCTATTCCCTAACTGGAGAAAACGCGAACATGTTTGAAGTGGATCCTGCCGATGGGGACATTCGTGTAAGTGCACACGTTCAGGATCTATCATTCTTCTACACAATTTATAACATATTAATTAGACGTCAATTCTTGAAACTGCTTGATTAAAACGTCAGTAATGACAACTCTGTATTCTAGATCGCGACTAATTTGGACAGAGAGTGGCAATCAACGCTACGTTTCTACGTGGTGGCATCGGACATGCCCCAAGGTGGCGCAGAACAAAAAACTGCAAGAGCTTTGGTAGAAGTTGATGTCCTGGATGTGAACGACAACGCGCCCAGTTTCTCGCAAGAAACGTATACAACCGTGATACCAGAAAACGCTGCATCAGGAGTCAATCTCATCAATATCACTGCTACTGATCCTGATGAAGGTGATGGGGGACGAGTGTTCTACGAGATCGTTGATCAAGGCGAAGCTGCAGGTAGACCTTTTCATCAAATATTCTAGAATATTTTTAAACTCTTTAAAATATACAAAATTTTTCAGAGAGGGAAGAAACTTAAGTATCAAAAGGATCAATGTGTATATTTTTATATAATCAATAAGTAGATCAATTAATTTCATCGTACATTCGAAAAAAGTAACGATTCAACTTTTTATTACTTTTGTCATACTTTTGTAATCACAAACTCTTGTTTTTTCTTCTAAGTTCTTTTAAATATTTTTTTTTTCTTTGATATAAACTCGTTAAATTTTCTTGTAATCTTATAGATTTTTACTTTTATGATGGATTGCTTTACAGATTTCTAGAATCTAAAGATGTCTAGATTTTCCAAGTACAGTAATGATATTGAATAAAAATGTAATGATATGTAATTTTCTAATTTCTTCATAATTTCAATTATTACATCTAACTTATTGAGAATTTTCATGCACTACAGTAATGATATCGAATGAAATTATCGAAACCAGAAAACCTATGTTTGTTGTAATAATTTTTCAGGTTTATTCGAAATAAACGAGACCACTGGCCAAGTCCGTTCGGTTGGTGAGTTGACTGGCAAGGGCAGAACGGAACCTTACAGAATGCGCGTAAGGGCGCAAGACAATGGCAGTCCCGAGCTTTATTCAGACGCGCAGCTCACCGTCTACGTCGGCGACGTCGTCAACAACGACGGGGTGCCAATTTTTCTGAGGCCCAGCATCGACGAGGTGGCCTCCATCGCCGAGAACTCGAGCCTGGGTAGCCCCGTCTTCCAAGTCATCGCCTCGGACCCGGACGACGCGGTCGTCGTCTACGGCTTCCTGGAGGACGGCAACTTTGCCAGGGACGCGAACGCATTCAGAATCGACCGCGAGAGCGGCCTCATAACGACCCGCGAGGCCCTTGACCGAGAAACCAAAGACAGCTACAATTTGGTGATTGTGGCGCAAGACTTGGGCGAACCTCCGCAGCAGGCAACGCGTGTGCTTCAGGTACCAACAATTTTATTTGTTTTATTTATTTATTTCATTATTCAATTTTTTTCTTTTTCATTTCTATTATTTCTATTTATTTTATTGAAATGTATTCATTTATTATAACATTCATTTCTTTATTTACTTACTTATTTATTTACTTACTTATTAACTTACTTACTCTCTTACTTTCTTACTTACACACTGATTTATTCATTCATTTATCTATACTTTAACTGATTTATTGATGAATTTATTTACTTACTAACTTACTTACTAACTTACTTACTTACTTACTTACTTACTTACTTACTTACTTACTTACTTACTTACTTACTTACTTACTTACTTACTTACTTACTCACTCACTCACTCACCTACTCACTTACTCACTCACTTACTCACTTACTCACTCACTCACTCACTCACTCACTTACTTTCTTACCTATTTACTTACCTACTTAATTACTTACTTACTTATTCACTCACTTACTTACTCACTTACTTAATTACTTTCTTACCTACTAAGTTACCTACTTAATTACTTACTCACTTACTCACTCACTTACTAACTCACTTACTAACTCACTTACTGACTTACCTACTCACTTACTTACCTACTTACTTACCTACTTACTAACTTACTTACCTACTTACTTTCCCACTTACTTACCTACTACTTACTTCCTTACCTACTTACTTACCTACTTACTTACTCATCTATTTATTCATTTATCTACATATGAACATATTTATTTATTCATTTATTTGTTTATTATTTATTTATTTTTTCATTAATTTATTAACACCAGCGAGTTAAAATCCCA
Organism: Platygaster robiniae; assembly: GCA_028476575.1. Taxonomy (NCBI): domain Eukaryota; kingdom Metazoa; phylum Arthropoda; class Insecta; order Hymenoptera; family Platygastridae; genus Platygaster; species Platygaster robiniae. The sequence continues at coordinate 38,485,509 of CM052019.1, forward strand.
TTTCTATAAATATTAGATAATATACAATAATATGGCACAGTAAACCCACTTTACCTAATATGACGTTGAATAAGAAAAAAACAAAAGAAATGCAGAGTACTATGCAAATGAAGTGCTCGTTGAGCATTTATGCTTGATTTTATTTCAATTGTAGATATGTTTCTTAAATTCCAAACATTTAAGAATATTTAAGGAAGTAAAGATGATTATTTCCATTTTTTCTCTTTTTTTTAGTTAAGGCGATGAACGATTTTTCTATTCGATAGTTTTTACTAAATTTACTCACATATTCTACTCCCATTCTTAAGAAATTTCGACTATTTCACACATTTGTTTTAAGCTCTATTTTACGAATCTCTGAAAATTTTTATTACACAGTCAAAATTTACGAAGAATGGAAGTAGGATACAAAATTTTTCTGTAGAGAATCAAGTTAACGACCGAAAGCTCAAGAAAATGACCGAAATATGTATTCGGAAATCAGCACGATTTTTCATGTTTTTTTGTCTTGAAAAATTATCAGAATTCTTAGATTAATGGGAGTCGTTCTGAAATGAACAAAATTCATCGACTTTTTTTGGAATTCCGCAAATTTTAAGAATCTATCCAATTTCTCGAAAATCTCTACGTTTTTCGATGTTTCATTCTTCTTTTGTTAAATTTTCAGAACTTTTATATTCTGTTTTTTAATTTTGAATATTTTGTTAGATTTTCAAAATGTATCATGATTTTCTTAGTCATTAAAATTTTTTCTAATCTATTTAATTTCTGGACAGTCTCCACTTTTCTGACTTTTGTTGATTAAGCGACATTTTGATAATTCTAAGATTTCTTTTTGAAATATTTTAAATCCTATAAAATTCATCAACGTTTTTGGAAATTTTACAAATGAATCGAGTCTATGTAATTTATTGTCTATCTTCTCGATTTTTGACGTTTGATCATTTTGCAATATTTTCATAATTCTTAGATTTTTCTTCTCAAAAATTTTCAAGATCTACGAAATTCATCTACGTTTTCTGAAATTTTACAAATTTTTAGAATTTATCAGAGTTTTTGGCGATCTCCACAATTTTTAATGCGACTTCATTTTGCAAATTTTTGAAAATTTATAAATTATATTTTGGAAGTTTCGAAATCCTCTAAAAACTACAGAATTCATCAACATTTTCTAAAATTCTATAAATTTTTCGAATCTGTCAAATTAATTAAAAAACTCCTTGATCTTGATGTTTCTTGATTATGCAAAATTTTGAGAGCTAGTAGATTTTTCTTCTATATTCTCAAACTTTCTAAAAAATACATAATAATAAAATAAAGTTTTATGGGAAATCTACAAATTTCTCGTATCTATTAAATGTATTAACATTCTCCGCAATTTTAGATTTTTTTCAATTTCCGAAATTTCCTGGAGTTTTAGATTATTTTTTGAAAATTTCGAAATATTCTTAAATCTTATAATATCTATTATCTTAAATAAACGTTTTCCTAAATTTCACGAACTTTCCAAATCTATTAAAACTATTGACTATATCTTCTTGGTTTTAGATTTTTCCAAATTCTGCAAAATTTTAAGAACTTTTAGATTTCTTTTTGAAATTTTCTAAATTTTTTTAGAGCTACAACATTGATCAACATTTTTGAAATTCTACAAATTTTGCGAATTCATCAAATTTATTAACAGTCTCCATAATTTCCGATGTTCAATAATTTTGCAAAATTTTTAGAATTTCCAGATATTTTTCTACAAAATTTGATCTTTTCCTATACCAACCTAACTTATCAATGTTTTTTAAAATTCAACAAACTTTTCAAACCTAATAAATATACATTGATTATTTCAACTACTTTCGGTGTTTCTTTATTACGCGAAAATTGTAGAATTTGTAGACTTTTCTTGGAAATTGTCAAAAATTTCTAAAATCTACGAAAGTTATCAACGTTTCCAGAAATTCTACAAATTTTTCGAACCTATCTATTGATGGTCTCCACTATTTTTGATATTACTTAATTGTGCGAAATTTGTAGAGTTCTTAGATGTCTTTACAAAGTTTACAAAATCTTCTAAAATCCATCGAATTTCTCAACGTTGTTTGAAATTCTATCAATTCCAAGAATCTATCAAATTCATTGCCGATCTTCACAATCCTCAACGTTTCCTAGTTTTCCAAATTTTCCAGAACCTCCAGATTCCTCTTCTAAATTCTATTCACAATTCGATGAATTCTAAATTCTACTTGCACGAAAAAATTTTTTTTTGCTCAACCCACATAAAAATTCTATATCGTTCATCAAATATCCCAATTCTACCTAACTTTGCAGGTTTCGGTGCTGGACATCGACGACCACAAGCCTCATTTCAAACGCGATCTGTACAATAGACCACTTGAACTGAGCGTCTCCGAAGAGGTGCCCATAGGCAGCGTGGTCGGTCTTTTGGAAGCCATAGATGAAGACATTGGAGAAAACGGGATGATCGACTACGCTATCACGCAAGGCAACGAAGATGGGCTATTTCGCGTAGAGCGACTGGCCAATAACTCAGCCTTTCTTCGCTCAGCAGGTCGACTTGACCGCGAGGCAAAAGAAAGCCACTTGCTTACACTCAAGTGCTTCAAGGTAAGAAATTCACCATTCTCTCAATGTCCAAATCATTCAAGCATACCAAAAATCTAACAAACATTTGTCCTCAAAGTACTCCGAGTACTCCACCCGAGCCAAGGACACTTCCTACAACCCGCAGGACCCGTCACATCGTCAAGTCCTGGTACGACTACTCGACCTTGACGACAACCCTCCACGTTTCTATCCCAAGGACGAAATAACCGTAGGAGTACGACTCAACGTACCGGCGGACACCCGGGTTCTTCGGCTAGAAGCGCGTGACGTCGACGGGGAAGCTGCTCCAATGGAGTATTCGATGGGCCAGCTTTCGTTCGTTTCGCTCTCAGAACCTGGAGCTTCTCAAGCTGCACTCCCAGAATCCAGCATGCAGCCTCTAGTCCTCGACCCGAAGAACGGAGAATTGCGCACCGGCGCCGCCTCGCTCGCCGGTTTCGCCGATGGCTACCTCCTGGTGCCCGTTCAAGCCAACAACTCAAAAGAACGTGCTCCCACCAACGCCACCATCCGAGTCCTTCTCCTACGTGACAGGGACATGTTGCGTTTCGTATTTTCGCGTCCTCCCACTCAGGTACGAGAAAAACTTGAGAGCTTTGAGAAAAAACTCGAGCGCACTCTCGGACTTCCTGCTGTCGCCGTCCACGTCCACGACGCTCAGTTTTACGCGAAACAGGATGGGTCCCTTGATTTCTCGTCCACGAGCTCGTGCTTCCAGGTTAGGATTAGAAAAGAGAGATTTTCGGAACAGATAGGGATGGGCCCTAGATATTTTGATTCTTATAAAAACCTTATCAGAAAACGATATTCCTTATGGGAATTCAACTTCTTATAAGGTGACCTTGAAAAACATTACAAGAAACGAGAATTTCTTGTACGAATGTAATGATCTACATAAATCTTACAAAATAAAAAACTTTTAACATTTGGTTAATAATTTCTTTCATGAAATTTTAGTTTCTTGTAAGGTTTTTTTTAGGGTAAATTCTGCTTATTGCACTATCTTTCCAAATTATTGACAATTTTTTAAATTGAAAAAAGTTATTGAAGTTTCAAGCATACAACATACTATTCCAAACTTTTTGAGTATAGTGAATATTCTCCCAACTCATCAAAATTTTTCATAATTTATGTAATACTTTTTGAGTTTTTGAAATTTACATTGGTAAATTAATCACACATTATCAGGCATATTTTAAAGAAATTATGCTATGAAAACAAGCATAAAAGTTATTATTATTTCTTTAAGTTTTCCAAACAAAGTTTTTAAGTTTTGAACAGTTTTGACTTTGCCTAATTTTTTTAATCCTGCGACTTCGTGCACAATCTTCAAAATTTTCGATGTTTCTCAAGTTTTTGAAATTCACGGAATTTCAAACATATCACAAAGTATCTTAAATTTTGAAAATTATAATGAAAATGCATCCAACTGATGAGCATTCTACGTAATTTTTTGAATACTTTCCGAGTTTTTTATATTTATATTCGAAAATAAAATTCAAAAAACATTGTTATGCATATTTGAAAGAAATTTAATTATGAACGTAGCCACAAAATTCATAAATATTCTTCAAAATATTTTAAACTTTTGTATTTGGAATAAATATTGAGAATCTCAACATTTTCAAATATTTTTTCATTTTTCGCAAGGTTTCAACTTTTAAACCTAATATAAACTATTCAAAACTTTCCAAATTTCATGAAAGTTTATTCAAATCATTGTTGGTAACTGTTTTATATTTTTCAGCTTTCTCAATTAAAAAAAAGGAAAAAAAATTGTGAAGCATATTTCGAAGAGAAATGATATTGAGCTTGCGTTATCTGATTTTGAAAATTTTTGAGAATGTTGCTCAGTTTCAGTAGTTTTTGCTACGTTAGAAATTTTCCACAATCTGGAAAATTCATTACCATTTTTTAATATCCTACTATTTTTTTGAATTATGTGAAAATATTTATAATCTTCAAAATTTCATTTTTATTTTTAATATTCAAAATTTACGAAATCACAAGCATAGGAAAGAGTATACTTAATTCTTTGACTTCATCAAAAATTTATCCAATTGATTAAGATTTTATTGTAAATTTTTGTTTATTTTTCGAGTTTTTCATATTTATATTCAAAACTTGAAAAAATACCATGCATACTGCGAAGAAAATTGGTTTTGAACACAACTACAAAATTGATAATGTTTCCTTGAAATTTCCAAATTTTCGGATTTTGCTTCAACAATATCGACAGTTTCGAATATTTTACAATTTTTTCCAACTTTTCAAATTTCAAACCGCATAGAACCCATTATAAACTTTCCATATTTTATTAATATCCATACACGTTATTTAGATTTTTCGGAAGTATTTTTTACTTTTGAAGTTTCTAGATTCTAAAAAAAAATATGAAGTATTTTCTTAAGAGAAATGATATCAAGCCCCCATTTTTTGATTTTGAAAAAATTTTCAGAATTTTCACACAGTTTTTGTAGTTTTGCTCGTGCTTCCAGGTTAGGAATAGAAAAGAGAGATTTTTGAAACAGATAGGGATGGGCCCTAGATATTCTGATTCTTATGAAAACCTTTTTAGAATACGAAATTTCTTATGGGAATTCAACTTCTTATAAGGTAACCTTGAAAAACTTTACAAGAAACGAGAATTTCTTATAAGAATGTAATGATCTGAATAAATCTTACAAAATGAAAAACTTTTAACATTTGGTCGATAAATTCTTTCATGAAATTTTAGTTTCTTGTAAGGTTTTTTTTTGGTCTCCTTACTAGAGGGAATCGAAACAGAAAATATCATTATCAGTTAAACCAATATGTAAGTGTGTATCTTTTTTTAATTTGTTTCTCCGAAAGGCAACAATGCCCTAAGATGAAATTTTTAGACAAAGGGTATACAAAGTACAACTTCTCAAAATACCACGAAAATTCACTAAACTCATGTATTTCTCGTGTTTTTTTCAGTACTCATACAATTTTAAGAATTTTATAGAACTTTAACGGATTATTACACAGATATTTTTTCTACCCCCCAAATTTGATTTATTTACAAACTTTCCGCGGTAATCTATAAATATCTCAGTCATTTTTTTAACAATTTTCAATATGTAGTATGTTTTGGAAAGGGCATTATCTGGCCTTTCAAATGATGGTTGTCAATTAATTTTTTAAATTAATGAGTTGTACGTTTTTATCGCATAAACCTTGAGAAAGTGATTTTTTCCTCAATTTTTTTAACTTTAACCATTTTTTATTGCATAATGAAACAAAAAAATTATTAAAGTTAAGTAATATTCTGAAAGAATATTTGTTCAAGAACAAATCGTTGTATTATTTTATTAAATTGGACCAAAACTGCGGAATCAACGCTTTTTTTTTGTAACTAGAAAATTTGGCCCATAATGTGTATCGCAGTGTGTATAATGGATTCGTCACAAATTTTTATTTAACTTCGAAAATTGGGATAAAGTTGTTCTGATGTAGAGTAAAAACAACAATCATTCTGCTTTTTATATGAATTCATTTTTTTTTCATTTTTTTTACATGGAATATGTAAACAATTTTTAAATAATTTAAAGTTTATTTGATTTCCGACGATTGTTTGCTACTTTCTTTGAAACTTTTTGATATCTGAAGTCTAATACCTTCTTTGATTTTGGCGTCACTCAGCTTAGGAAAAGTCGCTTTTAAGTGTAAAAAAGCTTCACTGTCTTTATCCAGTCCTTTCACAAACTGCTTCATGTAGCCTAGTTTCAGGTGCAATGGCGGTAATATAATTTTATCAGCTCCTACTAATGGAATTTTCACAACATTGTTTTTTCCGATTTTGAAAAACTTTCGCAATGGCCACTCTCTTCGATCATAGTGATTACTTGCACGACTATCCCATACGCAAAAATAACAGGGATATTTCGTATAACCTCCTTGCATTCCAAAAAGAAGCGTTAAAACTTTGAGGTCAAAGACGATTTCCCATTCATGTTTTGAGTAATTTATCACTCTAAGGATCTTCGCCAAAGTTTCGTATGTCTCTTTCATATTGGTAGCATTTGCCAAAAGTACGGATGGCAGCTGATTTTCATTGTGTAATAACACAACTTTCAAACCTGACAAGTATGATGATATGACCAAAAATGACGTTAGCCTATTCATACTTCTATAGAATTTCGAGGACTCTAGAAAAAAAGGCCTATTGAGAAAGAATGAAAATTTTATCATTATATATAAAAATTGAATTAAAATTCCGAAAAACATGAAATGCATTGTTATTTATAATTTAACATAAATTGTAACTGTTCACGATTAATTCTCAATATTAAAAGAATATTGTGATTTTTCCAACTAAAGCATTAAAGTCAAAAAGTATGGTTCCACAAATGAATGCATATTCAAGGCTTTATTTTCTAGTTACGAAAAAATAGCATGGATTCCGTAATTTTGGTTAAATTTAATATAATAATCCACCAATTTGTTCGTGAACGAGTGTTCTTTCAGAAGATAACTAAACTTTATTAATTTTTTTGTTTTATTATGCAATAAAAAAAGGTCAAAGTTAAAGAAATTAAGAAAAAAATCACTTTTTCAAGGTTTATGCGATAAAAACTCACAACTCATTAGTTTAAACAATAAATTGACATACATCATTCGAAAGGTCTGACAATGCTCTTTCCAAAACATATTACATATTGAAAATCGTTAAACAAATGACTGAGATATTCAAAGATTACAGCGTAAAGTCTGTAAAAACGGTTTTTTGTAAATAAATAAAATTTGGAGGGTATAAAAAATATTTCCATGCATTATTCGACCATATAGTGTTGCACCGTGTTATGAAATAGCAAGTTGATAAGAAAATTCTAAACTCTTGATATTCCGATACATCGATATTGCTAGTAACAGAGTAGATGTAGATTCCCTGAATTTCTGGATTCCAGGTCCTTGGTCAGGAACTCTATGACCTTGAAGAGCTGCGCTCTCTTTTGACCGACTCCCGCAACGCCGAACTCCGGAGTCTTTATGAAGCCTTCCACGTCGCCAGGGTCGAAGACTGCGCTGCCAGTCTTGGGCGCGGTGGCCTTGCTGAGGCCTCACTGGCCCAACTTTGGGTCCTCATCATCGCAGCCTTCATCGCCTTGGCCGCTTGCGCCGCGAGCTGCGCTCTCTGCTGCATGCACTCGGCCTACAAGAGAAAAACTCGACTTCTCGGTCCCAGACAACACCAACTTCCGGTCAGACCAGCAACTGCCACCCTTAGCTACATTTCCGGTTCGGCCCATGGGTCCCATGCCACCCTCGCACCACCCAACGCCCTCCTCGGGGAATCCTACGAGTGGGCCCCACCAGGCCCACAAGGAAATCTGTATAGACCCGCTTGAAATCATCGTCTCTGGGCCTGACAACCAAAAGCAAACAAAGAAAACCAAAACTCAACACTCAAAAACTGATATTCCCCAGGCTTTGGTGGGTCTTACATTTGAAAGAATTCCTTGAAAGCATCAAAGTCTACAGGGATTCGCATCACAGTGCCAAATTACTATGGAGAGGTGCTCGTGAAATTTCTCACAATTGCAGAGACCGCTGTTTTTGTTGTTATGACTTTATTAAGTTTACATCGCGATTCTACTACATTTAATGTACATTCCACATGATATTTATACACGACATTGACATAAATGAATAAACAAATTTTTTACGTGTTAATCGTCTTTTTTTGAGGGGGATTTCGCTATGATCGGAACTCGTTATATCGAAACGTGCACTCTTACGTAAATGTCAAGGTTTTGGCGTGTTTATTATTCATTAGGGAACGTCCTCTTTTATTTTCTTCGTCCCATCAATTCTGGAACCAGCGTGAACATGGATTTATTCAACGATTCACGCTTCGCCTGATTTAAATTTGCGAATATTGGGGGAGGGTGAGGAATCATCGAATATTTCGAAAAATGCATAAATTAAATGGGAACGCGGACCCAGAAATTTCAGTGGGTCAAGGATGAAGCCATAAGTTTCAGCTCTTTGGTAATTGCACATATTTTAAATAAGAACAATTCTTTCACCCCAGAAATACCCGCCAAATTTATACGTTGGTATTCAAAATTCCAAATCAAGAAAAATTTCATTCAGTGGCAAGCATACTATCCGCGAATTTTTCGAAACCTTGGACGGTATCAATATCCATTTCTGTACTGTCTGGCTCATTTTGCACAGTAGTAGTTTCTTTTGGAAACGAATCCGTCGTAGTCACAAGTTTTTCATCATCCGAAATCCGCTTATCCGGAGTGTCTGATAACTCGTATTCCATTTGAGAGTTTTGGTCTTTTTGGGACAATATATCTTTTGCCTGGAAAAGCGAGATATCGTTGTCATCGAGTGCTCGGCCTTCTCCGAGTTTTGAATTTTCGATGTTGAAGTGATCTGTCAGATGCTTTGTAAGACGTCCAAAAGGTGACATCATATCTTCCAAAAGGTTTTTTTGGTCTTGGTTTGGGTTGGAATGCCATCCACGTCTGGAAAATTAAGGAAATCAAAGAATCAAGTGAAAACTCATGTTCAGCTATTTAAAGTACACGAGTTGGGTGTATTAAAGAGAAAGGATGAAACTGGAATGCAAAAAGCGTTTTCCCTCAAACTGCAAAAATTCGATCAAATAAACGTCTGCTGCGATGTTGCTTCTATGAAATATACGATCGCCAAATAAGGAAAACATGCTTTACAAAGTTTCGCAAGTTGATTGAATGTCACGATCCTCGGCCTGACCCTTCTGTTTCATCGACGTTCTTTAGATATTAAAAATGTAATCCCTGCTTATCATTTCGTGCTTTGGTACTGTTACTCATAGAGCGAAGTAATCTGATCAGAATAATATACATTCAAAATCGAGATGTGAAAATAACTCTTTCCAAATTTCACAATCTCTTCAAGTTACTTGATTTCTCAATTTTCGATGTCCAAATTTGCGTGCTTGGGGAATTAGAAACTGAATAGTTAAGTAGCTTTCAATCATCCTTGAGTTTGACTTGAGATTTGTAAATTTCACTAATGATTCACGAAAAGTTTCAGTTGATGGATTGAGAATATGTATATCATGGTGAAGATTTTTGGAAGGTGAAAGTTTCACTAGGTTGTCACACAACTTTACCTATGCGAAAGCTTGGGACATAGTGCAACGAGTCATTGTTGAATCATCTGGCGGAGATGAATATTCTTTGGAGAACAATTCCGTGAAACTATGTGCCGCGCTTTCGATAATGGCACTTGCTGTTTCTTGGAGACTTTTCCCATTCATTTCAGTAATTGATTACGATTTGCATTTTCTTTTGTTGTGGATTTTTTATAGTAATTTTCATAATCATCAATCATTTCTGAATTGATTGAACATTTTTTGGTTCTCGAAATTTTTAGAATATCACATAGTTAGTGTAGTTCTGCCTATTAAAAATATTTTCTACAATCTGCAAAATTTAGTACAATTTTTTGAAATTCTGCTTATTGCACTATTTTTACAACATACTATTCCAAATTTTTTGAGTATAGTGAATATTCTCCCAACTCATCGAAATTTTTCATAATTTACGTAATACTTTTTAAGTTTTTGTAATTTACATTGGAAAATTAATCACACATTGTCATGCATATTTTAAAGAAATTATAATATGAAAACAGGCATAAAAGTTATTATTATTTCTTTAAGTTTTCCAAACAAAGTTTTTAAGTTTTGAACAGTTTTGACTTTGCCTAATTTTTTTAATCCTGCGACTTCGTGCACAATCTTCAAAATTTTCGATGTTTTTCAAGTTTTTGAAATTCACGGAATTTCAAACATATCACAAAGTATCTTAAATTTTGAAAAATATAATGAAAATGCATCCAACTGATGAGCATTCTACGTAATTTTTTGAATACTTTCCGAGTTTTTTATATTTATATTCGAAAATAAAATTCAAAAAACATTGTCATGCATACTTGAAAGAAATTAAGTTATGAACATAACCACAAAATTCATAAATATTCTTCAAAATGTTTAGAACTTTCGGATTTGAAATAAATATTGACAATCTCAACATTTTCAAATATTTTTTCATTTTTCGCAAGGTTTCAACTTTTAAACCTAATATAAACTATTCAAAACTTTCCAAATTTCATGAAAGTTTATTCAAATCATTGTTGGTAACTGTTTTATATTTTTTAGCTTTCTCAATTAAAAAAAAGGAAAAAAAATTGTGAAGCATATTTCGAAGAGAAATGATATTGAGCTTGCGTTATCTGATTTTGAAAATTTTTGAGAATGTTACTCAGTTTCTGTAGTTTTTGCCACGTTAGAAATTTTCCACAATCTGGAAAATTCAATAACATTTTTTAATATCCTACTATTTTTTTGAATTATGTGAAAATATTGATAATCTTCAAAATTTCATTTTTTTTTTTTAATATTCAAAATTTACGAAATCACAAGCATAGGAAAGAGAATACTCAATTCTTTGACTTCATCAAAAATTTATCCAACTGATTAAGATTTTTCGTAAATTTTTGTTTATTTCTCGAGTTTTTCATATTTATATTCAAAACTTGAAAAAATACCATGCATACTGCGAAGAAAATTGGTTTTGAACACAACTACAAAATTGATAATGTTTCCTTAAAATTTCCAAATTTTCGGATTTTGCTTCAACAATATCGACAGTTTCGAATATTTTACAATTTTTTCCAACTTTTCAAATTTCAAACCGCATAGAACCCATTATAAACTTTCCATATTTTATTAATATCCATACACGTTATTTAGATTTTTCGGAAGTATTTTTTACTTTTGAAGTTTCTAGATTCTAAAAAAAAATTATCAAGTATTTTTTTAAGAGAAATTATATCAAGCCCCCATTTTTTGATTTTGAAAAAATTTTCAAAATCTTTACACAGTTTTTGTAGTTTTGCTCACTTCCAAAATTTTTTACAATCTAGAAAATTTATTACTAGTTTTCGATATTCCACAAATTTCTCGAAATTTTGGACGATTATCATAATATTTAATGGTTTTTAACTTTTTCCAATTTAGCGAAATTTCAAGCATAATACAAGCTATATTAAATTTTTTTAATGTTAAAAAATTCATCCAACTCAATAAGATTTCTTGTAATTTTTTGTCTACTGTTCGACAGTTTCATATTGATAGTCAAAAAATAAAAAAAAACCATATCTTGCATATATTTCGTAGAAATTTGATTATTAACAGCATTACAAAACTCATTATTATTTTCTAAATTTTTTCATATTTTTATATGATCATTTACAATCTCAAATTCATTTTTTTGAATTTAACCTAATTTTATGGAATGTTTCAAATTTGTAAACTAATTCAAATTATTCAAATACCATACGATTCTCGAAAAAGAAAATCAATACTAAAAAAAAGTCATAGAAAATCATAAATACACAATTAACATATTCTAATTTTTTTTTTATTATCCACTAAGTTTAAATAATTCCTAAAACTTTTATCATTTTTTACTTTCTCAACTTAAGATTTTAAAGCACACAGTGAAATCCAAACTTCTTGACAAAATATAAGTTGTAATACTGTAGAAAATTAATTTTCACCAAATGATCACCTATAAATGCCAACTTGTTGAGAGGAATATTTTCTTCGAGTGACACGTAAAATTGTTCATTACATACTTCGATTCATAGATTTTTTATAAAAATCATAATAAATCATACACAATAAAAAAAAATTAGATATATTGGAGTTACCGAAATTGCTATGATTTGTTACTCATTTCATTTCTAGTTGATGTAGTTCACTTGAAGAATTATTATGGTGTTCCGTTTTTTTGATACCACACTGAAATATCAGTTCCCTCAAAAACAACCATATTTTTCTAAATATCACAACAATTAATTCACTCCACGTTATCAAATTTCTGCTTAGTAAAAAAACATTGATGGCTGCTAAATAAAATTAATCCGTCCGAACCAAAATGATATCCCAATTTAATAAAATTTTTTTCATCTAATCTGAAACTTGATTAAAGTGGATATAAAAAAATGTAACAAATCATAATAAATTGAAATAAATAATACTTTGTCATCTGACCTACCTGCTGGATCGTGATTTTTTCCTAGGATACAAGTTCAAATGAAGGATCAGTTGTTGCTTGTCTGGCTCCTCATGCAGATAATTAGGATTTAATTCGGAAGCAGCGCTAGGTTGCATGAGGGGAATGGGGTAATGCTTCCTCGTGCGCCTTGGCCCGTTATAGGAGAAATGAGGAGGCCTTTTGGAATCGAAATCGGCGGAGGTTGGAAAAGGTGGAGGCCACGGCCTTGAGGAGGCCGCGGACGCGGCGGCTCCATTCTGTTCATTCACGTCAGTTATTGGATATATGTCCAGCATCACGCTGAAAGGCATAGGTTTCGCCTTTTTTTCACTGCTGGATGAGTAAACTCCAGCACTGTCGTATTCACTCATGAATGAGGGGTTGAGGTGACTGCTCAAAGTGGGTCGTGGGTAGTATTGAGCGTAACGCTGGATTCCCGAAGGAGTGAATCTGAAGATGAACAAAATTTCTATTTGATTGTATTGCAGCCGTATGAACTTTAAATATTCTAGGAATGTACCGGAATTGTATTGATGTCTAAGTAGTTTCGCATAAGGCCAATGTAAAAAGAAATATTGCAATAATGTTCTCTGAGAATATTCTTGGTATATTTGGGGGGCGAAGGGGGCAAAAAACCCCCTCACCTGATCGTTTGCTCCCTCTGAGATTCTTAAATATCAAAATTTTTTCCAAAAGCCAGTGCGCAGTAAAAAAAATTTCATAAAAATATGCTTGAAAAATCTTTATAAATAATTTATTCTTCTCTCAAATTGCATTTTTTTCAATTGATTGTTGCAGGCGCGTAGGCAGAGGGGAGTTTTGGGGGTTCAAGCCCCTCCCGAAATTCTGATAAAAGCAATAAATTTTAAATGTGAAAATGAAAAAATTTACATCGATAAACAATGAAAATATAAGTTACAATAAATGCATGAAAACATTAGGGGTATATATTGCATAGAAAAGTAAAAATTATCAAAACGTAGGATTACGTAGAAAGTATGAATCAGAAAAATTGTTGCAACCAGTGAGAATAATAGAGAAAAATAAAAATCTATGAAAATGCTAAAATATTACCAAACTTTGAATCTTAGATCATCAAATTGTCGAAATGTAATAAAATCAATGTAAAAGTATAAAAAATCTTTCGATTCATACAAACTCTGTGAGAGTGATGAAATTAATTGAATTCAATGAAAAAACTGTTATCTGAAAAATCTCGACGAGCTGAATGCCTCTACGGTCTATAAATTTTGGGATACTAGAGCATCAAATTCTAAATGGATACGATAAATCTATAAAATTCCAGAAAACGTAACAAAATCTTCTAATTATTTCAAAAATATGAAAAAAGGATAACGATGTAGAACATAAAAAATATATATGAATGTAATTTTATCATTATTTCTTGAAATTACTGTGAACAGATCGAAATTCGCATTTGAAAGCATCGAGATTTTTAAATACCTGGAGCAATATACAAAAATATAAGCAATCTTTAAAAATACTTAAAAATCCACCAGGGTTTCGTAAATTAAACTGGAAAAATTTGAAAAATAAGTTTACTAGTTTATTAGCTTACTAGCCTAATAATTTACTCGTTTACTAGTTAACTAGCTAACTAGTTTACAAGCTTACTTGTTTATTAGTTTACGTGCTTACGAGTTTACTAGTTTACTTGCTTACTTGTTTACTTGTTTACTGGCTCAATACTTTACTAGTTTACTAGTTAATTAACTTACTAGTCAACTAGCTTACCAGTTTACAAGTTTACTAATTTACTCGTTAACAAGTTTACTAGCTTACTAGTTTACTAACATATTAGTTTTTTACTCAACTAGCTAAACTAGTTCACTAGCTTATCAGTTTTTTATTTAGCTAGTTGGCTGGCTTAAATTTTTAGTAGTTCAGTAGTTTACTAGTTAATTAATTTACAAGTTAACTAGCTTACCAACTTACAATTTTACTAACTTACTTGTTAACGAGTTTACTAGCTTATAAGTTTTTTATTTAACTAGTTTACCAGCTTACTCGTTTTCTAGTTTACTCTTTTACTAGCTTACTAGTTTACTAGCTGACAAGTTTACTAGTTTACTAGCTCACCAGTTTACTTGTTATGTAGAAATCTTTCAATATAATAAAGTTTTGAAATACAATTTTTTTTGATATTTATAAAACTTTATGTCCCGAAGCATATATATTAATAAAATACTATAATAATGTATATTTTTGGAAACGTTTCTACAAATTCATACAGTTAACAATAAAAGTACATTCAATTCAGTTTATAGAATTTATACAAATAAACATACCTTTAATTGTAGAAATACTTAAAAAATATGGAATAAAAGTATGGGGAATTTTCGTAAAACCAAGTTTCATCTGAAAAATCAATTTCAATTCTCAAAATCGTTGAGAGTTTCAATACCATAGCATAAATTTCTAAAAACCTACTAAGCGAACCATAGAAATATTGGAAATATAGAAAAATACCAGAAAATACTACAAAATTTGATGAATAATATACCTTACGGAAATAATATAAATTTATGAAGTCTCTCTTACCTGCATAGTTAAAATTTGCTCAAAAATTAATTCAGATATATAAATATCTTAGAATTATGATTCCTAGAGCATCGAATTTTATAAAGCTCTATATCAACTCATATTACTTACTATCAGATAATACAAAAAGTTGTAGTAAAAAAAATTGAAACCTCAATTACTATGTAATTGAAAATCACAAATATCGAATTCCATCATTCACGAATATGAAAAATGTGCAACTCTGGATTCTAAAAGTTGTATAACTTCCATATTCTGAAATGTATAATCTTTCAAAATCACTCTCTTGTATTCATACTGTTAAAGATGAAAAATTATGAAATCCCGAAGGGAAAATGTTAAAAAAAAAAAAAAAAACCCTCCTGAAAATTTTTTATGCCTACACCCTTGGATTGTTGAAAAAATGATTTTAATAAAATTTTGCCCCCTAAAAAATCATTTTTGCCCCCTCTAACGTACAGGCCTGGCTACGGGCCTGATTTCAAGAATATTTTTCAAGATTGAAAAAAATAAAATAAAGATCCTTGAATAGATTTCAAGGATCTTTTTGCTACGATACTGGAATATTGTGTGTCAATAGGGATGATTCTAATTCATGAATGTTTGAAGAAAATCAAAAAAACATTTACAATTTTGAGTATTGTCAAGAGATAGAGAAAATGCATACTTATAATTTAGAAAGTTTAAGAAAATGTTCGGTAATTTTGTGTGTACCTAATAATTAGTTTTATTGTACTTCTTCGAAATATGCATAACAATTCAATTCCATTTCTAAAGAAAAACTGTAAAATTTTAGAAGTATTGCGAAATTACAGAAAGTTTTAGAGCAGAACGTATTTTCATGAAATTATTCTTTAAGTAGTTTTTATCATGTTTGTATTCTAAAAATTTTGCAAAACTGAAAAAACAGAAAGAAATTTGCAATAACATACATTGTTTATAAATTTTGTAGATGGTGTTCATTATTGTATTTTTCCGAACTACGCGTATAAAAGTTTTTAAAAGTTTTTTTTCATGAACACAAAAAAATAGTAAACTAAAGAACAATGCTAGTGAGCTATAAGAATTTTCACAAAATCCAGTAAATTCTCAATATTTTTTATCGTTTTTTAAATTGGGAAAAAAAATTTGTCAATGAAAATACCCTAAATGTTTAAGGAGACCTGAGTAATTCTACAAAATTCAAAATTTTTGTAATATTTGTTTAATGTTCATAATTTTTGTAGATTAAGCTCATGATCATAATTTTTGTAATATAGGTAAATTGCATTTTCATTTTTGAGTATAAATCCGAGAATCTGAAAATCAATCAAAAAAATTATGGTAAGTCATTGAATGTTGGACAAATTTTTAAAAAATTAAAAAAATTTCGAAACATTTCATAAGGCTAAAAATTTAAAAAATTTTTGAGAATCGAAGAATATTGAAAACATCAGAAATTATCAATCATTTCATAAACATCGAAAATTTCGTAATATTTTAAGAGATTTTTATAAATACTGATATTAGTTGTTTGATCATATCATATTTCTTCAAAATTTACATGATAAATTGAGTAAACTTTGGATAAAAATATGAAGAACGCATAAAGGTTATCAAAAATACTGATAAATCTGAATAATGTACCTAGTTTCATGTTTTAAATTTTGAGGATTCGAAAAATTACAATAACATGAAAGAATTTGTATATTGTCATTAATTGTAAGAAATTTCCGAAAATTGGTAAATTTCGGAAACCTTCGCATAAGTTCTATAAATTGTGTTCATTTTGTAATATTTTTCCGAAATATGCATGAATTATCAATTTTTTTTTTTTGCAAGAAATTTGAAAAGAATTCATAAACTTACAAAAATATTTTGAGCTCAGACAAATTTTCATACAAATTCGAAAGTTTCGAATAGTTAGTGTTATGTTGAAAATTTCAAAAATTTCGAAAAATCAAAAAAATTTCAAAAATTCAAGAGATTGCAGATAATTCCATTGAATTCGAGTAACTCGTAACATTACAGAAAATTTTTAGGAATGTTAAAAGATTGTAATCATTATTATATTTCTTCAAAAAACGCATACTTGTGTTTTTTTTTGTTTTCCTTAAAAATGACGAAAAATTACAAAAAGTTAGATAAATATTTTCAATTTTCGAAAAATATACAATAGTTTGTAATTTTTTTACAACCATTCAAATAATAGAAAGTGAAAAAGCGTTGGAAATTCGTTGTTAAGAAATAAATATGGGAAAAATGTATAAAATTGAAGAGATATGGTCAATAACTCCACTTAATCCAAGAAACTTTTGACACTAAAGAAAGTGTTTATAAATTTTAATGATTGCGATCCTTATCATGTATTGCTTTCAAAGACTCATAAAAATTTATGTTTCAATTTTCTAAAAAATCATCAAAAATCCCAATGATTTTGATAAATATTTCTTGAATTTGAAAAGTCGAGAATAGTAAATAATATTTGCAAAATTCTAAAAACTTTGACAAACCACTGCCACTGAGACGGAAATCAATAATTCTGGAAAAATCTAAAATTCGTAAAATTTCGGAAAATTTTTCTGAATTTTCTAGATTTTCGATCATTTCGGAAATCCTATGAAATTACAAAAACCATATAATATCTCTTGAATTTTTCCATTTAAAAAGTTCTGTCACCATACAGTATGTTCCATGATTTTCAAAATTCCAATCAAAATTAATTATTGCAGTTAACATTGCTAAATTCAGTCAAATTCAAAAAAACTTTGACGGTTTGTTGAAACCACAGTTCGACAATGCATCTGCACTTATTCTCAGATTTTTTGCCAATCGAGAATTTTTTTAAAAGTGCAGTATTCCTCACCTTCCCCTCATCCTCTGTCAACCGTATCCCAGATACTTCTTTCCTCCACAAAATTAATTAAAGAAATGCCACTAACCTGAGATTATTAGGCGCGAGAAGATTAACATCTGCAGGATGCTTGGGTTTGTAACGAAACAAAGGATCGCTCTTGGAATTTGGGGAAGGCGCATTTTGCTCGACATTGACCGTGCCGGCCGAAACCATTTCACCCATGTCAAAATGTGCGTCCAGCTTTTTCGGGTTCATGTAAACCCCGCTGAACTTGATGCCCTTGGGATGATCATCCTCCACATCATTCGCGCTGAGGTACTTGATGATGTCCTGAATATTCCTCGAATTTTGAGGGTATCGATATTGCGAAAGTTGAGGGTACTTTTGCTTTTTGAAGGACATTGGTTGAGGGGTTTTCAGCTCGTAATGGAAAGGCGATGGGGGCAATTTTCCAGACCCATATTGTGGTTCTTTCTGGTCCTCTTTGGTGCGTTTTCTGTCAAAAATTATAATCATTCGGATGACAATCAAAAAATAAAATCACAACTAATTTTTGATGGATAAAAATAAGAATTTTTATAATTAATTGATATATTAATTTTATAGCAGTAAAAATGTACGAAATTTCAGTAAACATATTTTGAAAAGAGATGTAACCTATTTTTCAATCGATAAATCGTCGCATGATTTCGAGAGTGAGATTCTTCAAGGTCTCGATCACGATTCTCCTTTTGAAGCCTCTTTCGCATTTTGAAATTGTGCAAATTTTGGGCCCTGGACTCGGGCTCGTATCCTGGAATTTCTTGGCCAATTTGGCGACTTTCGTTATCGCTATTGTCGTCTTCCAGCATCGACAAATCGTCGGAACGATCTTGCATTTCAGGTATCGTGGTTCGGTTTAGATTCACGATTGGCAAAGGAATGATGCGCGAGATTTTGGACGTTTTGTTGAATTTCTCGAAAGCATCTTGAATTATGTAGACATTGTTGGTGTCTTGAGCTTGTCTTTGGATTATCGCGCTCGACGAGACATCGTAGAAAAATAATGCAATCTATTGGGGAAAAAATTCAAAAGTATTCAAAATGACGGAAAATTTTAATGAGTTCGAGGAATTTTCGAAAAATTGGGAAGTTTTGAATAGTTTGAGTTATTTTTCAATCTTGAACATTTCGAAAATACTGTAAATTTTAAAGGTTGTTCGTATTTTTCAAGGATATCAAAAATTTTTGAAATTCAGAATGAGTTTAGAATAAATTTTAAAATCAAAATAAATTTTTTGGATTGTTTCTATTATTATATTCCGCAGAGATCTGGATCATAACGATTTTTCAGTTTCTATGAAAAATCTAACAATTTCAGAAGTTTTAAAAATTTCAATGAGTTGGACGACTTTTTGAGAAATTCTGAAAGTTTTAAATCGTAAGTATCATGTTTCAATCTTGAAAATTCTGAAAAATTTATGAATATTGAACTATTCAAAGATCGTCAATTTTTGCAGAAAATTTTAGAAAATATGCAGAAGTTTAAAAAGTGTCTGTGAATTTTCTAAATTATTTTTATTGTCATATTTCTTAGAAATATGCACCATAACCTTTTTGATAATTTTCTGAGCAAAATTTCAAAAACTTCGAAAGTATCCAAAATGATGAACAATTCCGATTGACGAATTTTTAAAAAATCCGGAAATTTCTTAAACGTTCTTATTGTGTTTTAATGTATAAAATTTGGTATTATTCTGAAATACCCGGTTTTGGAGATAATCAGTATTTTTATAAGATTTTCTAAATTTGCAAAATTCGAGACTAAGTTCGTAAATTCTTTCAATTGTAATATTTTAAAAGATATGCATGATAACGTTTGTTCAGTTTCTTATAAAAATCTTTTAAATCTTTTAAAATTAAAAATGACAAGAAATTTCAATGAGTTCGGTGACTTTTTAAGAAATTTGGAAAGTTTTGAACATTAAGTATTATGTTTCAATCTTGAAAATTTTGTGAACTTTAAAAATACTGAAAATTTTAAAAAGTGCCAATATTTGCAGAAGATTTTAAACAATTTGCAGAATTTCAGAAAATGTTCGTCAATTTTGTAAATAGTTTTTATTGCTATATTTTTTAGAAATATGTATCATCGCGTTTTTTCAGTATCAAATTAACATCTTCAAAATCTCAGTAGTACATATTTAAAATGTCGGAAAATTTTAATGAGTTCTACGACTTTTTAAAAAATTCGGAAAGTTTTTGATAGTATCATGTTTCGATCTTGAGAACTTTGTGAAATCACTAAATACTGAAATTGTAAGATTGTCAATATATTTGCATAAGGTTCTTGAATAATTTGCAGGATTCCAAAATATTTCCTAAATTTTGTAAATTGTTTTTGTCATATTTCTTAGAGATATGGATGCATCATAACGTTTTTTCAGTTTCTAATGAAAATCTTAAAACTTTCGAAAGTATGAGAAATTATGGATGATTCCAATGAGTTGGACGAATTTTTAAAAAATTCGGAAATGTCTGAGCATTTTGTCATACCTACGTTTCAATGTTTGAAATTTCGGAAATTTTAAAAATATTTAAATCTTAAAGATTGCCAATACGTTTTTATGATTTTAAAAAATAGCAGAATTTGAGGAAATGTTTATAAAATTTGTAAATTATCAAAATAATCATATTTCTTAGAGCTGTAAATCATAACATGTTTTCATGTTCTAATAAAATCTTAGATATTTGGAAAGTATGACAAAATGAGAAAAATCTTGATTTATTTTGAAGAACTTTAGAATAAAATTTGTAAATATTCAAATAGTCACTATTATTTTTTGTGAGTAAAAAATTTTAATACATCCAAAGAAGTTGAAAAATTCAAAGATTGTCGATAATTTTGAAAAATGTGGTGAAAATCCTCATGTTCAGAAATTGTTCATGAAGTTTCTACATTCTGTTCATTGCTATGTTTTTTTTAGAAATAGGTTTGATATAATGCGATTTTCCATTTTGATCGAAAGTCAAAAACTTCAAACGATTTCAAGAAATCATCGAAACTTCTACGATGAGTAAAACAAAGTGTAAAATTTGTAATACTCTGAATAGCTCATATGATGTTCGAAATTCTTATAATTTTTAAAAAACCACAAAACATTGCATACTATCTTAAAAATTGTCATTAATCTTCATAAGAATTCAAAGAATTTGTAGAATCCAGAAAACGTAATAAAATTGTGTGAAATTATTAGGAACAGAAACTTCATTATTTTCTTAAAATTTTCTAATAGCAAAAATGTTTCATCGTAAGAATGATCGACCATAGTTCCAAAATTTTCAGTAAAAATCCAAAGTTATAGAATATGTTAAAAAATTTCGTAAATTTCAAAAGTTCTCACGATTCCGTAAACTGAAATTTGTGAATAAATGCATTTTTCTTGTGTATTTTTGGATATGAATCTTTTCTAAAAAATTTCTATTTGCCGCCCACGATCTCCACTTTTCATACACCTATGACAACAATTTTCAATCAACCAAAATGACAAATTTACATGCCAAATATTGAAATTCTGAAATTTATCCATTCTCCCAGAAATCCAGAAAAAACCTTATAAGCAGAAATTTCGATAAGAAATATTTCAATAGCCCGATAAATGTATAAGAAGAATGTAGTACAGTAGGCCATCTTTATACACTTATGTCAACATGTTTTTTCCCCTCTGTTTGTCAATTAAAATACGAGTATGAAGAAGAATCACAAATTACTGTGACGAGAGCTGTGTGGCGAAATGTTCACTTGGCAAAAATGCCTGTTACGCGCTTGTTATTATCGAATTCGTGCCAGAAAACAGTTAACGCCCCATATATCACATGAACGCCACTGCAGAAATCAGCTCAACGCGTTTTCGCATGGTTCACCATGCGAAAACTTGCACTTGCAGATGTGAAGTGAAAACCCAAGTTCGTAACACAATTCATAAGATTCACGAACGTCCATGATAATGTTTTAATTAGCAGAGAAAACACGTGAAATCTTATTAATAGCTCATTTGCTCCAGGTTCCATGGTTTTATTTTGCTTTTATCTTGTTGCAGGAATCTCTTGTTTTTTTTTTTTTTGTTTTTTTTTTTGATTTTAGATAAAATTTAGTGATAATTGTAGGTTTTTCTTCCACGTCGAAGAAAAAAAATACTATAAAGATATTACTTTTAAGATTGATGGGGTTTCAAAAACTTTGCAAAAAAGTTTTTTTAACTCATTAGAATTGTCCCTTTTTTTTTTTCAAAAAATTTTATTCATTGAAATTTTAACGAAAATGAAGTTCAAATTTTCCAAAGCTTCACAAAGTGAAAATACATGCTCGTCAAAATCTTTCAAAATGAAATTGGGTTAGAATACTCCACGTAAGCATTTCAAAAATTACATTCAAAATGCATGTTTCAGGTAGAGTTAGAACATGAAAATCTATGAGACAAAGGATTTTGCAGAAAAAAATTTTTATGGCTAACATCAACAATCAAGGTTTTTTCATAGTGTTTCTTTCAATGATTCATATTTATTGTGATTATCAAAAGATTTTTGAAATTTAGCTACATTGAACGATGCGTTTACTTCTCAATTTTCTGAATAAATTTTTTATACTTGAAAAATCTCATTTTTCGAAAGTTTTTGGGTGGCTTACTGGAGATTTATGTGTTACATACTTTCTCAACTTGTTTCTTAAACTTTTCGAAAGAGATTCCTCACTGTCTTGTATTTTTTATAACATCCCTAATCCTACTTCTCAGCAAAAAGAATTTTGATTCCCTCAAAAAATAACGACAGATTACGTAGAAAATATATATTTGAAAAATTGTTCCGACCAGGTAGATGATAAATAAAAATAAAAATGTACGAAAATGCTGAATATCTAAAAACACCTTTGATCATTAGATTTTAAGAATATACATAAAATCTAAATAAAAGTATTATATATTAGAACATCTTTCAAATCGTACAAACTATGAAGACATACTGAATTACATTGAATTCTATGGAAATAATCTTTACTGAAAAATCTCAAAGATTATGTACGATCTATAAAATTTTGAATTCTAGAACGTCAAATTATAAAAAGCATATATGTAGCAACACATAATTATAGGTACTTTAAATCTACAAAAATTCAAGAAAATGGGACAAAATCTTTTGAATGTTTCAAAAATACGAAAAAACAAGAACCTAAAACAAAAAAAGAAATGTGATTTTCTCATAAATCTATGAAATTAAGAAGAAGATATCGAAAGTCACATTCAAAAGCATCGGATATTTTTTATCTTTATTGCCAATCTGCAAAAATATTAGAAATCTATAAAAATACTAAAAAATCCTCGAAAGTTTCATATATACTAGAAATTTTTCATTGAAAAAAAAAACGATGTAAATATAGTTTTCTTAGTAATGTACAAAACATTGAATTCTAGATATTATGTATCAATGTATTTCCATTTATTATTATATAATCATATACAATTCTTAAAACTCTTCTAGAAGTTCATATAGAAAAAAAATGAAACTATATCTGATTCCATTTATAGAATTAATACAGTTGAACATTCTTAGAATTTTATAAATACAAAAAATATACCTATATAATTATATTATTTTAATTCTGTATAAAAGATACGGTTTTCTAAAAAATCGATTTTAAAACTCAAAATCACTGAAAGTTTCAATGTTATAGCATCGATTTGTAGAAATTAATTTAGCGATCCATAGAAATACTAGAAAAATGATAAAAAATTTGATAACTAACATACTATACGAAAATTCTAGAAATCTAATATGAAATACTTTGAATCTGTGTGTCTATAGTTTTGTTAAAAATCTACTAAAATATTTAATTTTTTAGAACTTTGATGTTTAAAGCATCGAATTCCAGAAACATTTATAGAAATCCTCAAAAAACTCACCTCTCAGTCACTTTTTGAAAATTACAAAAATCGAACTTTATTTTTTATGAACATGAATAATGCGTGACTCCGAACTCCAAATTTGTTTAAGTTTTAAATGCAAAAACGTGCAAAATATAAAATTTTCTCTCTTACAACCATATTGTCAGAGAGCAAAAATGACAAAATCCCAAAGAAAATTTATATTTGTTAAAATATCCTCTCAAAAAACCGAAAGAACCCAAAACCTCGTCAAGAAAATCAAATTTTTGCCAAAATATACTTACCAGCACTATCATTATCACGATCATGCTCGCAATAACGAACTGTTTAATCACCACAGTCCCGTACCCAGAATTATACAAATGCTCCGAACGGTCCGAGTACAATCCAAGCTCTGAAGTGCTTATTCTAGACCTTCGATCAGTGTCGAACATTTTCATACAGTAAATTACCAAATTCGTTCACATGAGCGTCAAATTGGAATAACATCGAGACGAATTGTTCGAAAGTTCTCCTGTCATCGACTGTTTTCCATACACTGTATAAATATAAAAAAACGGAAATCAAAACACTTTTATGGAAATTTCTCTCGATGATATTCCGACAGAGCATCACTAACGACTAGAGAATCACATACTTTACTGCGAGTTTTCACTCGCGAGAAAATCTTGATTGTTTCTGGGGGCTATATCATGATATGTAGAAGGAGAATCTGGGCTTCATGAGCCTCTACTTATCGTTCCCAGCGTCGACTTGTGCATCCAATAAGAACAATTACATGAATTTGCGTTTATTGTACCATGAAAATGTAAAAGAACTTTTTTTATATCAAACGTTTCTACAGTTTGAATAAACTAGAAAAATTCCTAATTCTTACACGTTGAACACAAGAGATTATATGAAATGATTCAACGACAAAATTTCGTGTAAAAACGTTTATTACATATAATACAAACGAGCATTCAGCGTTGTTTTGTACAAAAGTAAAAAACCTCCTTCAACGTCGATCATTCGTGTCTTTTGCTGTTTAAGGTTGCAAAAAATTAGAATGTCCAGTGACTGACATCGAGTTGAACTTTATGCTTATGATCTTCTGGTGAGTATTCGTCACTAGAAAAAGTTTCGTTTCAACTAGCGCCTTCGGAAGTTGAATGGAATGTCCGGAATAGGGTAGTTGTAGCCTGTAGGAGTGCATAAAAAAGTATTTTCAAATTGTGTAAGAATTGACAGATTTTTATGGAAAATATGGTCATTATAAATTACCAGTTGGTCTTTCTGTTGGTGGGGGTAACGTCGGTGGTGGGGCAGGTTTGCCAGTTGGTGTCGGCAATGGCGTCGTGCGGGGCGTGCTTGTGTAGAGAGGGGTCGGATATGGCGGTGGGGTTACCTATTTTCATGAAGATGTAATGATGGAGAATTAACATTAATATATAAAGATAAATATAATGTTATATAAATAGAATATCATGGATATAGATGCATATTAATTAAGTAATAAAGAATGAACATTAATACAAAAACGTATTCAAAAGTCGAAGACTGAAATAATAAAAACGATAGATATTATATATTAATTATCAGGTTACCGTAAAATAAGAATATTCCATCTATCCTGAATAATTCTACATTGAAAATTCAAAAATATTATAATCAAAATATATGAACGGGGAATATCACATTGCAAATTTATTTCAAACTGTTAGTATTTCTGTAGATATTTTATTTATATGACAAGTAAGGAGAAAATTACCGTTGAGTACACTGGCCTTGGGGAAGAGGGTGGTAGATACGGGGGTGGTCTTGTGCCAGGAGCCTGTTCAAAATATGATATTTTTATTGCTTGTAACCAGAAACAAGAGGGGGGGTGACTAATATTTCTTCCGAAAACGTATGATCATATTATTTAAATTTTGAAATCAATATCTGGAAAAGAAAAGAAAAGGAAAGAAAATTACGAAAATGATATGAGTTGGACGAATTTATCTTTAGTTTGAAAGATTTCAAATTGTTCGTATTATGCTTGAAAATTCGTAAATTTTGGGAATGAAAAATACCAAGAAATTCACATTAATTTTCAATAATTTCATGAAATTCAAGATAAGTTATCATCATGAATGTTATAGATTGTGTTCATCATGATATTTTGCGAAATATGCATGATGATGGTTTCTCATTTTTGAACACGTATCTAAAAAACTCAAAAAGTATATTGAAAATTCCGAAAAATCATGAAAAGCTTGTTTTTCTGAAAGAAAACTCAGAAATTTATAAACAGTTTCAATTATGTTTAAAATAATTGAACTTTTTTAAAAAGAAAAAAAATGGAAAATTTAAAAGATATCGAAAAATTCTGAAATTCATAGAAATCAGGGAATTTTTTATAAACTTGGTAGACTTCATTATCATAGTTCCCCAAGATACGCATAATAATGTATTTAATTTTAATTTTTGAACGAAAATCTGGAAAACCTGAAAATCATGAATACGTAGAAAATATTGGACAAATTTTTATAGAACTTGAAAAGTTTCGTGTATGGTAGATTTATCTTTCAGATATTAATAATCAGGAATTAATTTAAAAACAGTGGAAATTATGTAGATTGTCAATAATTCCAAGAAATGAATAACTTTGCGAGAGTCCAGAAAAATTGCATATTTTTTGTGATTATGTTCTTTATCATATTGTAACAAGATAATCATAACATTTTTGTTTCCTAAAAATTCGAAAAACATTCAAAAATTACAGAAAATGTTACTAGTTGTAAGCTTGTGACATTTTTATAAAATTAAGAAAGTTTTAGTAAGTTGATATCAGGATTAAAATTTCAAAAATTAAAAAATCTAAATAATTCTATGAAATTCGACAAATTCGTAGAATATCAGGCAAGATTTATAAATTTCGTAGATTGCACCCATTGTCGTATTTCTTTGAAATATACATGATGAGATTTTTTTCAATTTTTTACTTAGGATCTGAAAAACTCTAATATGAGTATATGAAAATAACGAGAAATCTCAATAAGTTGAAAAAATTTTCATAAAATTTGGAAAGTTTCAAGTAATCTGAATCATGCTTGAAATGACGGAAATTTGAAAAAATTGAAAAAAATCATAAAAAATTCCAAATCCTTATATTCCTCTCATATTCGAGAAATTCTTAGGATTTTAGAAAAAATTTACAAATTTTGTAGACTGCATTCATTATCATATTTCATCGAAGTATGCATAATAACGCTTTTAAAAAGTTGTTAAATGAAGAATCGAGCAGACCTGACAAGTATCAAAAAATAACAGGATGTCTTAATGACTTGAACAAATTTTCATTACATTTCGAAAATTTTTAAGTAATCTGAATCATGCTTGGAATTATGAAAATTCGAAAAAATAAAAAAAAACCTAAAAAATCCCAGGTATCAACAAAAATACAAAATTCTAGGAATTCGTGGAATATCAGAAAAGGTTTTTAAACTTCCAAGATTGCGTCTGTTAACATATTTCTTCGAAGTATGCATGATAATGTTTTTTTAATAAATAATCTGGAAAACTTGATAACTTATAAATAAAAAACACAAGATATTTAAATAAGTTGAACAAAATTTCATCAACTTAACCTTCGTACACTTTTCTAAATAGATGCATTTTTACTTGAGTATTTCAAAGTACTCCAGTCATTCAGAATTATTCAAGTAATTAATGGTACCTACTACATCTTCTGCCCCCCACCCCCCTCAACATAATTAAACTTTCATAATTTTCCAAAAAAAAAAAAAAAAAAAAAAAAAAATCATTCGACTCACCGGTCCAGGTGTCTGAACAGGTCTCGTAGGTTGAACCGAAACAACTGGCCTTGAAGTTACAGGTCTACTCGGAGAAGTTCTTGGAGGAACAAACGGACTCGGCGTCGTCTGAGGTCGCGTAGGTCTGCTCGGCGATGTTTGAGGCGGAACGAACGGAGTCTGAGTCTGAGGTCTCGGAGTTATAGGTCTGCTAGGCGATGTTTGAGGCGGAACGAACGGAGTCTGAGTCTGAGGTCGCGAAGTCACAGGAGGCAGATAACCTGGTGGTTGATAAGGAGCTGGCTCGCGAACCGGAGGTGTTGGTGGTCTTGTGGGCGTTGGAGTGACTGGTCTTGGAGGTTGAGTAACAACTACTGGCGGTCTTGTAGGTTGCGGCCTTGGAGGCTGTTCCGACATAAATTTGAAACATACTTTTCAACCTTGTTCCTCTCCAAAATAGGTACTTTGGGGATTAATTAAAGCATTTTCTGACAAGAAACTATTATATTTACACTGTTTGTATGAGAAAGATTTTTTTGGAACAAGATTTTGTTTTCAATGGAACTATATTCCACCGACAACTTTCTAAAGAATATTTAAAAGTAGAAAGTATCCATTGATATTGGAATTTTACAGAATTGAATTATACAAACCCACACAGTTATGTATGAAAATACCTACTAGAAAACTATGAAAATACTAAAAAATTATTCGTGACTGTGGGAACACATAAAAAGAAAAAATACCAAACGTGCTAGCAAACTATTGAATACTGTGAGTCCATCCCTAGTAATTTGGAATCTTATATGATTATATATTCTGATATATGTTTGCCACATAAGCTTTCATAAACCATATATGGGCACCATATAAGATTTCAAAAATCTTATATGGCTCTATATGCTTCCATATAAGAAATGGCTAGACATATAAGGAATTTCAGTAATCTTATAAGATTTCTGAGAATCATGTAAGATTTCACATTATTACATGTGTAGTAATTGTCTCAAAAATTTGTTGAAATAGTAGGAATCTAAAAAACAGAATTCTAGATTTTCAAATTCGATAAATTTGTATGGAAATCTGTGAAAACTATAAATAGTGTGTATGAAGTACAAATATTGAAAAAATGCAAAAAGTTCCGATATTGCCAGAAATCTCCGAATGCCTAGATATTACCAAAGATACTATTTTCAAAAAAATTAAGTAGAAATCAAAATAAAGACAATCCATTGAGTTTTGAATTTAACAGCATCCTATTTTAAAAAACCTTAATAGTAATCTATGAAAATATGATATACGGAAGAATATAGAAGAAATTTTTCATCATTGCAGAAAAAAATGAAAAGAAAAAACTGAACATACTATTACACTACTCTCACTCGTAGTTATGTATTTCGAAAATAAATTCAGAGTTCCTACCGTCCTAGCATTACGTTGAAATTATGTTTTTCCTGTTCCCTAGACTGTCTATAAAAACACCTTTTTTTTACATTTCAACAGAATATAATTTTTCAATTACTGAAATACGCACTCCTCGTATTTGAGGCACCCAGAAGTAAAAATGGGTTTGAGAAACGAAACTGGGACCTTGATTTCTAGATCAAATTTCGAAAATACTTTTAATTAACTTGAAGTAAAAAAACTTTTATCTTCTACTCGATAAAAAATTTTACCCTTTAAAATACAATGTTACGTTGCACAGTTACAATATCTCTGTCACAGACTATAAAATACTATAAACCCATGTAATAATAATTATCTCAAAAATTTTTCAAAATACTACCAATCTATAAAACTCTGAAATCTAGTGCATGGAAATCAAGAAATGTGTAAAAATCCATGCAAAATCTATAAAAAGAGTTGTTGAATATGGAAATACTAAAAAAATTCGAAAATTACCAAAATTACCGAAAATTTCTGAATAACTAGATATTTGTGGAAATACTAATTTCTAAAAAATATATAAGAAAAGAGAAAATCCATCGTATTTGAATTTCACATCAAATTCTGGAAACCTACATAGTTATCTGGTGTAACATATTAAAAATCGATAAAAATATGAACTGAAAAATGTTTATGAATAAAAGAAAAGACACTAAAAATACTAACAGACAATTATGTACTATAAATGCATTAAGATATAATTATCTTGAAAATTTGGAAAAAACACTTAGAATATCGAAAACTAAGAATTCTGGAGCATCAAATTAAAAAATTCTCTATAGAAATCCAGGAAAATTCTGGGGAATTGTTAATAACATGGAAATACTAAAAAAACTCGAAATATACCAAAAGTAACGGACACTCCCGAAAGACTAGATATTTATGAATGTTCTGTTTTTTGAAAAATTAATGAGAAAATTCAAAAACTTCCGAACTTTGAATCTAACAACATCTAATCCCAGAAATCTATATAGTGTTATCTATAAAAATAGTAAAAATCTACAAAAATACGAAAACATTCTTCATAAATGTACCAGTACACAAAAAGAAAAGTACTACAAATAGAATCTACAGAACTTCAAATTCAAGAAATTTATATAAATATCCGAGAAAATTCTAGAAAATCGTTTACACAAAATACTGAAATCTCCGAATAACTAGACATTTATAGAGATACTGTTTTCTGAAAAATCTATAAGGTTAATACAAGATCTATTGAACCTTGAATTTTACAGCAACGAATTCAAGAACGCTATAGAGTTATCTATAAAAATAACAAAAACAAAAAACAGAACGAAAAAATTCTTCATTGTTGTAGAATTACACTAAAAGAAAAAAATGCTTAAAGTACTAGCAGACAAATTAACCCTGTAAGCCCATGTACATATGATTTTCAAATGTACAATCAAATTCAAGAAGTATGTACAGTAATCCACAAAATTCTAAATAACATACCTTATAACGTGTGAATAACAAAAATATGAAAAACACCAAAACCTCTGAATGACTACACATTCACAGAGACATTGTTTTCTGAAAAACCTATAGCAAGAAACAAAACCAGTAAAAGCTGAATTACCCAGCATCACATTCTGGAAACCTCTATTTTTACCTATCAAAGTATTGAAAATGCATAAAAATACAAAAAATCCTTCATTACTGTAAACATCTGAACAAGAAAAAATACTCAATACACTTGCTTCATTCTCACAAAATCCCCAATCCTCGGAAACAACTTATTTACCTGCGTTACCGGAACCACAACGCTGGGCCTGGGAGTAACAGGTCTGCTAGGCTCAGAGTAAGGTCTCACTGGCAGCGTGGTAGGTCTCGTGGGCCTTGGCGTGGCCGTAGGTCTCGGCCTGTAGAGCTTCCCTGGTTCTTCGAAAGGCCTTGCAGGTGTCTCGTAATTATACCCAGTGGACACCGTGGGTCTCTGAGTACTCACAACCGGGGGTTGGGGTGGAAACGTAGGTCTCGGAGTAGTTGGCCTTGGCTGAGGAGGAGGGCCTGTTGGCCGCGTGGGTCTCACAGGGCTAACGCTCGAAACAGGGGGGAAAGGTTGCGCAGGGCGAGAGTACTCATACGGAGGTTCCACCGGTCTTGGAGTTGTTCTCGGAGGAGCTGTAGGCCTTGTTTGAGGAGGTAATGTGGGCCTCACCGGAGGGGGAGTAGGGGGTGCTCTTGGAGGAGAAGTTGGTCTGGTTTGTGGAGGTACTGAAGGTCGCACTGTGGGTCTGGGAGATGGTGGGAAAGGTTGCACAGGTCGGGGGTAGTCGTAGCCTTGATCTACTGGTTTCGGGGTTGTCCTTGGTGGGGGTGGCCTGGGAGGTGATGTGGGCCTTACCGGGGGGAAGGTTGGGGGTGGCCTTGTTTGAGGAGGTATCGTTGGTCTAACTGGTGGTTGGGTTGGGATTGGTCTTGGAGGAGATGTAGGCTTTGGTTCTGGAAGTACGAAAGGTCTGACTGGAGGAGGTTGTGGCGCTGGGGGGAAAGGCTGCACAGGTCGAGGATACTCGTAAGGAGGTTCCACAGGTCTTGGGGTTGTTCTTGGTGGAGCTGGAGGCCTTGTTTGAGGAGGTATTGTGGGCCTCACCGGAGGGGGAGTAGGGGGTGGTCTTGGAGGTGAAGTTGGTCTGGTTTGTGGAGGGACTGAAGGTCGCACTGTGGGTCTGGGAGATGGTGGGAAAGGTTGCACAGGTCGGGGATAGTCGTAGCCTTGATCTACTGGTTTTGGAGTTGTTCTAGGAGGAGAAGTTGGCGGTGGCCTGGGAGGTGATGTGGGCCTTGGTGGAGGGGGCCTTGTGCGAGGGGGTATCGAAGGTTGTGGGGGCGGCGCGCCTGTAGGTAATGTGGGCCTTACAGGACTAACGCTTGATACTGGGGGTCTTGGAGAGGGGGGGAAAGGTTGCACTGGTCGAGGATAGTCGTAAGGTGCTTGAGTGATGGTTTTTTGAGTGGTTGGGGGTGGCCTGGGAGGCGATGTGGGCCTTGGTGGGGGTGGCCTTGTCTGAGGGGGGAATGTAGGCCTCACTGGAGGAGGTGGGGGTGGTCTCGTTTGAGGTGGGAATGTAGGTCTCACTGGTGGAGGCCGCGTCTGAGGAGGGAATGTAGGTCTTGGGGGTGGAGGGCGAGGTGTACTAGGCGATCTGCAATGAAATTCGTTACATTTTCATACTCAAACCGTGATAAGTCACGGAATAAGAGTAAAAATTATAGAATTATTGGATTTTTCATGATTTTTGAATCCGTTGAATTTTTATTATAGTGTACGGCTCTTAATAGAGTGAAACGAATTCGTGTTGAAGTAGAATGACATTGAATCTTGAGAAGAAACAAATTTCTCGACTTACGGAAGAGGTAGAGTGAAGGGCTTGGCCGGCTGGTCGTAATGATAGCCATCGAACGCGTTTTGCGAGCTTGGATCATTACTAATGGCCCTCGCTTTTCTTTCATGTGCATGACCATGGGTGGAAAGAACCACGACCAGCGTGGTGACCCATAAGGCTCCCCACTTAAAGAATTAAATTGGAAAGAAATTAGAAGACATACAAATTTTTTCGACATTATTTAAGAACCTTACAGTTTCCTTTTTTCCTAGCATGAAAAAATCATCGAGTTAAATACTGTCAGAGATGCTCAATGAGACTTCTGAATAATGAAATTTCTATGTGCCCATCAAAATCATGCGCTGAATTCGATCGTATTATCCCACGCCTCACCCACCGTCATCAACTTATGTAACGATTCGCAATGTGTGCGAATACATTTTATGCATTCACCATGATCGTGAAAGGTTTGCACAAGCGAAATAATATAAACACGCGGAGCTTCCATTGAGTCGAACCTGGCGTGGCATAGATTGTGATTTGTTATCGCCATTCCACACACAATTATGCATTACAGTCGCCGATGATCTAATGCATCGATTTTATGCGCTGTGATGCCCATGTATCCAATTGATTTATCAACATCTTTACTTTGACGTACCAATAATATCAATTTATGGACATTGTTGGGATTATTACAAGTTAACGTGTAAACATCTTCGAGCATTAAAACGCTATTGTAATAAACCAAAATGCAGCTGTGAGGACATTGAAACTCGTATAATAAAATTTCCTAGTTGTGAAATATAGTTGGGATTGTAATTCGAGCTGGAATTAAGTATAGTAACCTTTGCAAGAGTATAATTCATTGAGTTCGATCGCGTATTTGAAGCGAAAGTACTTGGAGAGATTTTTTTTCATTTTTACATAATATATGAGGAATTCAGAATTCTTTTTCAGTGTATTAAAATGATCTATTTCCAAATCTACTTCATTCCATATTTTCCGATTCAGGTATTCAGGTCAGCCACGCGAGAATACTAAAAAGGTGCCATATTTTCCGCGCTAACGAGAGCTGTGCGTGAAAATTTAATTACCATCCGCAATTTTTTTTTCTCTTTTGAAATCGCCATGGAAATTGCTTCATCGTCGTGAAGACAATTCACGCTTCTATCACTGAGAGATTGACTCTGAATCCAAACGATCCGATCGAGATTATCGATAATTAATGATGCGCGGGCGACAATTGGCGTGGTCGTAAAACGCATTTACAATTGAAATTTCCACGCGGGAGAGTTAAGGATTTAAAAATGGACAGTCATCGAAAGTGCAGATTGCATCGCGCGCTGCGAACGCGATAATCGTGGATAATCTCGTGTATCAATTCATAACGATAATTGTCATGAAATGCAGGGATTTAGAGAAAAAATAAAAGGGCACGTTCTCCGTAGCGTGATTGATTCCAACTTGCATTACCGAGGTCAAAAGCACATTCCTTCTACGGTACGAAATTGTTTGTCCGTGGTTATAACTTGGCGTGAGTTCTCAGGATAATATTGCTATGTAATATTATAGTTTCGTGAAATCATTATTAAACGTCCTATCGAGTTGCATTATTTTTGCGATTAGATTGTTGGAGGATTGAATGTTAGGTTCTCGTCGTGTGGTTTTGTGTATGAAGCAAGAATATTAGGTTTTAGTTGATATGTTTTAATTTTTTCTGAGAACCTAATTGTGATGAAGGTATTTATTTAAGGGGGGGGGGGGGGGTAATGCATATGTGTGAAAAAAAGTGATTGTTACTGAGTACACGGTTTTCGTAGATTTTGGAACGATAGAATTCTATACACTGGAGATCAGAGTTCTAAAACTTCCCATTCCAGAATAAACACTTGTGTGATTTTTTGTTACAGGATTCTCACGTTTATATTCAGATAATTGATGCAAGATTATATTTATTTATATTCTAGAACTCAGTGTTTTAAGTTGACATCTTGCAGAATTCGAAACGCCTATTTTATAGAATTTGGAAGGCTAGAAATCTATTTTAGTTTCAGCTCTGGGAGTCAATACTATCAAAATCAAAACCTTCAGTTTCTTTAGAATATATTTTATTTTTCTGGAACTATACTCTAGAGTAAAAAATTTGATCATCTTATATTTAGCATTATATCTGAAGTTCCTAGATACGGAAATCGAAGAAATCAGTATTGCGAAATTCACTAATCCGGAATTCAAAATCGGAAATTGAATTTGACACAGATTAACAGTATTTTTACATTATTTAAAAAACAATATGTTGACATAGATTTCCGGTACTTCAGGTATTCTTCAAAGTTTTACAGTCATTCCAGAATTTAGAGGGTTTTCTACCATTTTTGTTTATTTGTATTTTAAATATTTTTATCGTTACATGCTCTAGAACCAAAAGGTTTTGAGATTTGCAGTAATTTTATAGATTCTTGAAAAAATTATATGTACATAAATTTTAAGTACTGTATAGATTTTTAGTATTTTCAGTATTGTTCGTATTTTTGAGCATTTATAAAATTTTATAGAATTCTTATTTTGTCGTGGATTCTTATACAGATTTCAAGAATTCAATGCTCGAGGATTCAAATTTTCAGAGAATTTTAGTGACATTAAACCTAGAAAAAAATATGTACATGAGTTTCTAGTTTTTTGCAGTAATTTTCATATTTTCAATTATGTTACACACAATTTTAAGAAATACTATTAATATAAAAACTCTTTGTTTCTAGATTTGGAATTATATTTTTCTACAATATTATACTCTGAAGTAAAAAATTTGAACGTCGTAAAAGAGTATAATGGATTATATGCGAAACGCTATGTATAAGAATCGTAAAAATCAACGTCCATTTTCAGTACTCGTAGTCTTCTTCATGATTTTACAATTATTCCAGAACTGTAAGGGTTTTCTATTTCTTTCAATGTGTTTGTATGCTAGATAGTTTTGGATTATCATTCTCTGGAATTCAAAGATTTCGAGATTTCTAGCATTCTAAATAGATGCTTGAAAAATTATATCTATTGTCGATTTTTAGGTTTCTAGAGGTTTCTGATACTTTTAGTATTGTTCGTATTTTTGAGTATTTGTAAAATCGTACAGAACACTCTAAGATTTTGGTTGAATGTTGGTGTTTTTGTGGGTTCATGTACAAATGTTTGAACTTCATATTTTCATATGTTTGAAATTCAAAGTTTCAGAGAATTTCTGTATCCAATAAAAGTATTCAATTTAGAAAAAAACAATATCTTTTTGAATTTTTAATTTTCAAGTATTTTTATACTCTTCAAATTCATACACGATTTGAAGAATTCCTATCAAAATTTAAAACTCTTGTTTCTATATTATGAATTATATTTTTCTAGAATATTATATTCTAAAGTAAAAAATGTTATCATCGTATAACATTATATTCAAAATTCCAAATGTAAGAATGGTAAACATTAATTTTATGGAATTATCAAATCTAGAATTTCAGACTTGAAAATTACGGTTCTGGCACAGATTTCGATGTCCTGAGATTAAATGTTGTATAATTTTTTATAGTTGTTGAATTTTTCAGAAACCAATATCTTCATAGATTTTCAGTACTTTAAATATTCTTCACGTTTTCTAATAATTACAAAATTTAAAGGGTTTTCTGTTACTCTTATCAATTTTAATTCAAGATATTTTTGGAATATCATGTTCTAGAATTCAAAGGTTTTGAAATTTGTAATAATCTTAGAGATTCTTGAGAAAATTATATCTAGATCGATTTTTAGTATTCAATAAATTTATAACATTTTTAGAATAGCTCATATTTTTGGATATTTTTCTAAAACTTTGTAGAATCATCTAACGTTTTTATAAAATTCTAGTGTTTTCATGAATTCATGTAGAAATGTTAAGAATTTGCTGCTCTAGCATTCAAAGTTTCAGAAAAATTTAGAGGTAATAAATATATAAAAATACAACATCTTCACAGATTTCAAGAGTTTTCAGTATTTTTCGTACTTGTGAAATAATAATACTCTATAAAGAATTGTCTAGTTCTTTTGTTGAATTTCTATAAAGATTTTTAAAATTCCTTTTTGGTCTAGAATTAAAAGTTGCATTGAGTTTCCCTCATAGATTTTTCAGAAGACATCATCTTCCTAGATTTTCAGTACTCAAGGTATTTTTCATATAAGAATTCATCGCAACGAATTTTTCGTGCTGAGAAAAAAAAAACATTTTCCATATTCCATTTAATCTCATCCAAGAAAAGAACAGCCCTAGAAAAAAATACATATTCTTTCATTTCAACAATTAAATTTCACAGTACCTAAAAACTTTCGCTAATCTGAGCCTTGCTCAAGAACCACGATTGCATAAAAAATATCTGATAGAAACAAAGTTGATATCCAAATGGGTTTAATTTATTCATTGAAAAGATATTAGTGTAGATTTGTCGCTTGAATGAGCCTTTGTTCGCCGATTTTCCCCCTCTCTGCAGTTATTTCATTGACGCTTTACAAGCTCGCTAGCAGAGAAAGCCGTACATCGCGACTATCGTGTGTAAGATGTCGTGTAACATTCTGAAGCTATGTAGCCTTCATGCAATGGGTCAACGTTCCTACGAGTTCTTTTTTGCATGACGTTTCAATTTTCTCGAGAATCGCGAAACTAATCGAGATGATCATTTAATTCCAATTTTTGTACATAGGCTCTAAAGAATCTGGCAGCAAGTAGGTATTATTAAAATAAAATTACGATAGGTAAGTAACATAATGTGAGGAAATTATTGATAAGAATACGGAATTGTTATATTCTGGATATTTATGGATTTGGCACCAACCACAGTTTGAATGGGCTTTTTCAGAAAACAGTATTTTTGTAGATTTTGAATATTTTATAGACTTCTAGTATTTTAAGTACTTTTTGTATTTCTTAGGTATTATTTTCATTTTTTCATTTTTCTGGTATTGTTATAATTTTTTAAATGGATTTCTAGGATTCAATGTTCTCGGATTCAATACATTTTTGGAAAAATGTCTACAGAGATGCACATTTTCAATATTTTATGTTTTTTTGTGTTATAAAAAAATTTCGTAGGCTTTTGAAATATTTTTGTGTTGCTAGTACTTTTATGGATTACTTTAGAGATTTATAGAATTTGATGCTTTAAAATACAATGTTTTATTCTCAAGTGATATTTCAATGAATTTTTCAAAGAACAATATTTTCTTCCATTTCTTACTATTCATAGATTTTCGCTTTTTCAGTATTTTTATTCTTTTCATATTTCTTTTTTTATTTAAAAAAATTGAAAAATTCTCTGATCGAACTATTATTTTCTATAAAGATTTATGGAATTCAATGTTGTCGAATTCGGAATTTGATGAATTTCCAGCATTTTCAGAAAGTTTGGAGATCATTATATGATTTATATTGTTATATTATATTATACACACACGAATATTTAATATTTGTTTGTACTACTAGCAACCTTTAGCATTGTTTGTATTTAAAAAAATGTTGTAGGTTTGTTTAGTTTTTTTTACAGGTTTGTTTGTATTAGTTGGTTTATACATTTTTCGAATTCATTGCTTGAAAATTCAAAATTTTATAGATTATCAACATGTAAATGAATTAATCAGTAAACAGCGTCTTCGAAGATTTTCAAAAATTTCAATGACTTCTAGTTATTTTAGAATTTTTTGTATCTTTTTGTATTCGCAATACTTTTACTGATAAGCACATACGGAAATTTCAATGATTTGGTACATTAGAATATGTGCAATGTTTGAAAGTTGAGCAGTATTTTAATGGATTTTTCAAAGAACAGTATTTCCATCAGCTTCTAACTTTTTATATATTTTTTCTATTTATAACATTTTTCATCTTTCTTTTGTTTTGAAGCTATTCAAAGAACTTTCTGTGACATTACTACAATTTTCTATATAAATTTCTAAAATTTAATAATGTTAGATATCAAGTTTGATAAATTTTCATTATTTTTTGAAGTTTAAAGGAAACATTCGCAACTATTAAAGAAATTCATATTTTTAGCGAATTTCAGTATTCTTCGTACTAAAAAAATTTTGTTGGTTTCTTTAGTATTTTTATGAGTTTTTAGTATTTTCTATAGTAATTACTTCATAAATTTTTCAAATATTTAAATACTCTAGAAATCAAAATTGTATAGCTTGCCAGCAAGTAAATGGATTCTTGAGACAAGATATTCTAGAATTTAATAGATTTCTAGTACTTTGAGAATGTATCCAATTTTGTTGTATTTCTAGCATTTTCACGGTTGAATACAAAAATTTCTAGAATTCGATGCTTTAGAATACAATGTTTGATATTTAAGTTGTATTTGAATGTATTTTTTAAAGAACGCCATTTCAGTTGATTAAATTTCATAGATTTTTAGTTTTAATAGTATTTTTCATATTTATAAAGTATTCAAGTGATATGCAGAATTGTCGGATATTGCTATGATTCCCTACATAGAGTTCTAGAATTCAATGTTGTTGAGTTCAAAACGATGAATTTTCAATACGTATCTCCAGAAGTTTCAAGAAAATATATCCTCACAACTATTCAAATTTTTTTAGATTTCTAGCAATCTTTAGTATTTTTTGGTACTGAAAAAACTTGGTAGATTTCAATAATATTTTTATAGATTTTTTAAATCTTTATTGACTGCTTTATGACTTAAAAAAAAAAATTAATGACTTTCTATACATATATATCATAGTTTCGTATTGTTACATACTAACTTCAACAAATTTTGAGCATTTCCATACATTTTTGAAAAATCATATCTACATAGAAGATGGGGGAGAGCAAAATGAATATTCTACTTCACGGTTCGATTTTGCACAATATTTCGACGAAGCAACTGTTCCCATCGGAGAAATACTTTTTTTTAATGTCATCGTGATTATGGTAATTACGGTAATGAAAAGGCCTAAATTAATGACTCACTTTTTTTCGGGACAAAAATGTTGCAAAATGCAGGGAAAGGTTGGGAAAAATCGCGGGCGTTTTTTGGCACTCGATTTATCAGAGGGCAAGGATCGGATGTTACATAATTTGCCCGGGGCCGAACTGGGCTGTAAATTTTGAAATTACCTGCTATGTCGTAATGTAACGACGAATAATATTCGGGTTTTTCGCTCACTCCGGCCGAACAGGGAATAAATATGCTTGTGTAATCGGGAATTTTTTTTATTGACGAACGCCAGATAAAAAAAATACCTTTGTGCATCGAAAAAATTATTTTCAAAAATAGAGACTCATGATATTTTTTAAAAATATGATTAATTAGATGGTAATTTTCAACTGCAACTGCTTTCAGTGCAAATGAAATTTAAAATGAAAAGTCGCGGTGAAAGTCAATGTTAATGTTAAACAAACTAAACAATCACGTGAAAAACGTTCCTACGTTAGTATTCAGGTCACGTATTTTTCATGTCAAATCACACGATGCACGTTTTAGCTGGTTTGCATATTTTTTGTCATGTTAAGTAGAAAAAGTACGCGTATGGTCTGGCTGCGCTTCACTGCACATTTACAGCGAATCGTGTTATCACAGAAGAAGAAAGACCATAATAGTTCCTCAAACCGTGAAAAACAAATTAAAAAGTTTCTTTTGCCACTATTGATGAAACTACGAGAAATATGAAATATTTATTTTCCAACTATAAAGGACAAACGCTTTCCAAATTACGTGAAAACATGCGATCAGTCATTACAGAGTCAATTAACGAAGTAATTTTGCTGTTAGAATAAAGGTGCATAAATTCAAAACTTTTTTTGCAAG
Source organism: Platygaster robiniae (assembly GCA_028476575.1). Classification (NCBI taxonomy): domain Eukaryota; kingdom Metazoa; phylum Arthropoda; class Insecta; order Hymenoptera; family Platygastridae; genus Platygaster; species Platygaster robiniae. The sequence continues at coordinate 38,525,906 of CM052019.1, forward strand.
ATATTACATATTGTTAATTGATCCTACCTTAAAAGTAACGTTATGCAATGTAACAGATGGCGATCGATTCAGCGGCATTGCATCAACGGGAAATAATTAGTTTGCTCACTCTCAAATGTATGCAGAAAAAAACAAGAGGAAAAAAACATAATATGCTTGGGTAGTGAAAAATAAAACAAGATTTAAAGGTGAAAGAACGCTTGTAACTGTGGGAAGAAAGTGCTCATTATCTGCGTCGTAAAAGTTTCGTGGATGGTGGTTAATCGAAAATAAAAACGATTGTCTTTTTTTTGGACCTTGAAATCATTTGTTTTTTTTAGAATGTTGAGCAAATTAAAAGAATACTGGAAAATAAGGAAAGTACGAAAAATGGTATAAATTTATGAAATACTGTTTTTATATATATTTTTCAGCATGATGAAAAGCCGCGAAATTTTTTTTATACTGCATTGAATTCTAGAGTCTTATATAGCTAACCACGTAAGTACTAGAAATCATATGAATATTAGAAAATTCTGCGAAATTTCGTAAATACCAGAAAATAGGAAAAATCTATGCAGTAGGGTATAATTTTTTTTAAAATCTGTGACACTTTGAATTATAGAGCTTCTACTTTTCTAAATCGATGGGAAAATCCATGAAATATCAGAAAATTATTGAAATTTCATGGCTACTAAAAAAATGAGTACATAAAAATACCTAAAGTCTACATAACTTCGAATTCTAGTGCATTAAATTCTAGAAAAACATTGAAAATATATAATTAGTTTCGAATACTTTAGAAAACTTTTTCAATAATGAAAAATACATAAAATATTATAAGACTGGTCATTTTCAAAATCTATGTAAAGAGAAATTTTTTAAAAAACTTCAAATTTTTCTATACATCAGCATCAGATTTTGGAAATTCAATAGATTGAATTACTTCTGAAAAAATACAAAAAAATACTTGAAGTATGGTACATAAAACTTCGAGTTCTAGTGCATCAAATCCTAGAAATTATTAATAGGCATCCAAAGAAATATTAACAATCTATAATTAGTCTAGACAATCTTCCAAAATTTTACAAATACTAAAAATTACATGAAATATTATAACTCGAATCATTCTCAAAATCTACGTGAATAGAATTTTCTCAAAAATCTTCGGAAACTTTGACATAGAGCATTCAAGTTACAAAATTCTTCATGTTGTAGGGTTACTGAAATATCAAAAATAATACTCAATATCTATGAAATTTTAAGCTATACAGGGCTTCAAAATACTTATAAAATGAAAATAAGCGCCCGCAAAAAATAAAAAATTCATGGCAATACTAGATAATCTTACAAAATTTAGAAAATATAAAAATTTAGAAAACTTAAAAATATAAAAAATATTCATCTGAAAATCTCTGTTTTTTAAGTATGTTTTTTGTTTTTTCAAAGGATTTGAATCTTACAGCATCGAATTTCCAAAATTCTTCATATTGTGGGACTACTAAAAAAATAAGAAAAAATACCTCGAGTATATAAAAATTCGAGTTTTACTGCTTTAAATTCTAAAAACAAGTAATAGATATCCACAAAAAAATAAAAAATATATAAGAATACCAGATAATCTCACCAAATTTTACAAATACTTAAAAATACATAAAATAATATACATCTGATAATTTCCAAAATATACATGGATATAATTTTCTTAAAAATCTCTGAAAACTTTGAATCCTCAGCATTGAATTTTCGAAGTTCTTCAAATCGTAGAAGTACTAAAGAAATACAAAAAATTCTCAAATTATGTGAAACTTCAAGTTTGAGTGCATTAAATTCAAGAAATTGTTAATAGGCATCCACAAGAAAAATCTATAACAATACCAGACAGTCTCACAAAATTTTACAAATACTTAAAAATACGTAAAATGTTATAAGTATAATCATCCTCAAAATTTCTGCGGATAGAAGTTTCTTAAGAACCTTTGAAAACTTTGAATCTCATAGCATTGAAGTTTTAAAATGATTTATATCGTAGGACTACTGAAAAAATACATTAAGTACATAAAAACTTCAAGTTTGAATAGAATCAATTCTAAAAATTGATAATAGGCTTCCATTAATAAAATCTGTTACAATACTGGACAATCTTAGAAAATCGAAGAAAATATTATTAATCTGATTATCCTCAAAATCTACGTGCATAGAATTTTCTTAAAAATATTTAAAAACTTCGGATCTTATAGCGTCGAATTCTCGAAATTCCTCCAATTGTAGAACTACTAAAATAATACAGAAAAATACTTGAACTATATAAAACTTGGAGTTATAGTGCATCAAAATCTAAAAATTGACCATAAGCATCTACAAAAATATAAAAAATCTTTAATGATCCTAGACAATCTCAAAATTTAACAAATACGTAAAAACATATAGAATAATATAAATCGAACTTTCAAAATTCATCTAATTTAATGAATCTGTATAAAAATCCAGCTTAAAATTCCATTACTGAAAAGATAAAAACTGCAAGATGTTGTAAATGAAATTGTAAAATTATATAAAAAAAAAAGTGAAAAATCTTCTACGATTTCCTAGTATTTTGAAATGATTTTTTCAGTTTGATCCACCATCATTAACAGTGTTATGAATTTTCAGTAATTGATATCGATTTAAATCACTTTTGATGTCTTTTCTTTTCTTTAGTATTCATAAAATTTAATCAGTTTTCTAGTATTATCATAAACTTCTAAAATTCGATGCTCTCGTTCAATTCACTTTTTTCAAAAAGTAAAATCTCAATCGTCACAAGCAGATTCCCAAAATATTATAATGCTACAATAAATATGCATTGACTTAGTGTTTGAAATTCCCCCCTCTACTTTCTACGAGAAATTTATTTGCCACGTCTCTGGAATCCGTATATAAAAGTAACGATTTCAACTCCGAGATTTCATATTGACGTAATGAGTATAATTTTACGATCTACGATGAATTAACGGTTGAATGTTAGAAATAATCACGACTGAAAGCAATGCCATAAAGTTTATAGCAGCTTTGGGAAAATTATGAAATGGTCTTGCAGTAGCGAAGAGTTGTGCAAATATTGAGTGAATGAATGAATCCAGCAGAGTTCCCGAGCAATGACTTGAATTGATCGCTCGAGAAATCGAAAGTTGCTCGTTACTTACTCTAATGCCGTTAAATTAGCGTTGTTAACCTTCACGAAAAATTTCGCAATCGCCGCAAGTTCACGAAATCTGTACTTTTTATGGGAGATGCGTGGCGACTTTTTTTTTTCAATTTTTTTTTACACCGAACATGTGTCGTATTTTTTATATTGAGTGGTTCCAAAGACAATTCGAGATCGAACGATAATTTCTTTACGAACGATTTTGTTGAATTCGATTTCTGGAAACTTTCGACTTTGAATCAATTAATTTACAAAAATAAAATGATCCAAGAATTCATTTTTATATTTATTCATTATTCATTAATATTATGTAACGTATAAAAAATTACAATTGAACATGCAGAAGATAATTACTCAGGTGTCACGTTGTGACATGTATGCCAGTTACAGTGATTAGTTATTTCGGATAAGATCAATGGATAACTTATTCATTTATGATTTTTTTTCATCCATCATAATCTCAGCTCGGATATATCGTGTACTTTTTTTTTCAAAACGGAATTTGATGTTTCATTTACATAATGGGACTGACCTTTACGCATGACATGTGTTATTTTCAGCCACAAAAATATACAAGAATTACATTGCGTCGAATCAATTATGCCATTTCTGTATTCGTAAGGTGTATCTGAAATGATGTTCGCGATCGAAAACCGCATTTATCGCTTATTATCCAATATGTAATAATTCCAGAAACGTGTTTTATGGAGATGCATCGCTCGATGCGTTTTACGAATATTTTAATTTTTTATGCGAGGTAGAGATTTATTAATTATCAGCGTTGGAAGAGAGAATCCTTAAATTTTTTGGAAACTGGTATTTTTTCATTTTTTGAAAAATGTCATTTCTGAGCTTCATTTGGAATATGCGATGGTTTTTCGAGTGATTTTTAACTTTACAAGTTATTAAAAATAATCAATTTCCTAAACATCTATGACATACTATAAATCTATAAGGATGTTGTTTCCAAAGAAATCTGTAAATCAAATCTATAGAACTTGTTTTTCTACAAGTACAGAAATTTTTTAAAGCAGCAGAATATCCTTTTGGAGAAATCAATGAAAAAAACTTGATTCTAGAGCATCAGATTTCGGGAAAATATATCAAAACCTATAACAAAATCAAAAAATCATTCCAATTTTGTAAATACTGCAAATATACAAATAATAATGTAAATGCTCAAAATCTCTGAATGCCAAGACTTTTACGCAGGTACTGTTTTTTAGAAATTCTTTTTATATGCTAAAAATTTATCAGACATTAAATTCTAGAACCTTGAATTCTTCAAATTCTGTGAAATACTAAAAACTCTGGTAGTTTAGAAAATAAAATTAATCGATATAGATATCATTGTCCCCCAAATTTTCGCGAGTTACAGAAATCGATAAAACTTTGAATCTTGAAGCTTCAAATTCTATAGAATTCTTCATAATATAGGTATCCTTTGAAATACCAAAATATCCTTTTAATTGTATAAATATTGGAAAAATAAGTAAAAGACTCAGATAACAAGAAATCTATGAAATACTAAAAATCAATAAAGACAATTCTTTCTAAAAAAGTTCTTAAAATTTCTCGAATCTAAAAAACTTGTTTTTCTAAAGCATCTTATATAATATATGTACAACATGTACAGAAATCCATAAAGATACCAAAATATCCTCTTTAGAAAGTCTATATAAACCAAAAACCTTAAAATGTTAATTCTGGAGCATCGTATTTTAGAAATCTATACTGAGAAAAAAATCTAGTACTATCTGACATTAATAAGGTAAAAAGTAATAGAATATTGTAAGTTTTACAATAATATTGCAGGATTTACAATATTATTGAAGGTTTTACTATATAATACCAAATTCTGCCATTTTCATGTTACCTATTACAAAATTGTTCAATTAAAATGGTTATATTCTACAAAATACAATTTAAAAATCTCTAAAAATTAAAAATCTACTGAATGAAAATTGTACTACACAAATTGCAGCTTTTACTATAGTAGTACAATGATTTTTAAATCTGTATATAGAAAAACATTGAAATAAATATTTTACATTTTATAATATCTTTTTCAGTTCGTATGATGTATTTCACGTGCTAAAAGAAAATATTGTACATATGGGTATATGCATTGGAAAAATTAATGTCATATTGTAGAATCTATAAAATCATTTCCACTTTTTCTGATATTGTATCAATGACAATATGATATACTAAAAGGTACACAAAAATATAGCAAAAAGAATCTTACAAATCTGAATACTGACAAAAATGTATGGTATTTTCTAAAATCAGGATTAGTAGAAATTATAATATGATATTGCAGGGAGTACAAAAAACGTATAGTAAAAAACGAAATATGTATAGGAGTTTTTACAACAAAATATATCTACTACTACAATATCATTGGACAATATTTACTATACATTATAACAAAAACTGCTATATATGTCTAGCAAAAAGTACAATATTTCAGACTGATTCCATAGTACAATACAATATTGTAATAATTACTGTATTTTTTTTATGCCTTTCAAAACCTGTAACGAAACAAGAAAATCATTATTGTTTAATAAATAATGTTAAAATACAAAAATATTTAAAGTACTAAAAATTTCTGAATAACAAGATGTTCGTGGAGATACTGTTTTCCAATTTTCCGAAATACTGATAATTTATCAAAAATTTAATTCTAGAGCGTCGAATTCTTGAAAATTCGAGAAATGTGATAATGCTAGAAATTCATACGAGATTCTTTCAATTCTAAAAAATACTGAAAATCCTAGCAGTTTAGAAAATACATTTTATCTATGCGGATTCAATATTCTCCAAAATTACAGGAAATTTCATAGAATCGAAAAATTCTTGAATCTTTAAGATTTGAATTTTATAAATTTTTATTGTTATTCATAAAAATACTATAAATACTGTAAACATAGGTTGAATACTCCGAGCACTAATAATCTATGAAATACTAATAAGATTCTATTTCCCGAAAAATTTAATCTAATACTGAAATATATAAAACTTCGAGTTTCACAACTCTAAATTCTGGATATCTTTTTAGAAAACTTTAAACAGACGAAAAATATATGAAATTTTTATTAATCTTTAAAAATTACATAAATAATCGAAAATACGGAAACTTCTAAAAATAATATAGATCTATGTATGTAAAGTTTTTTCAAAAATCCATAAAAATAATAAATATTTGTAAAACTCTCAATCCTGGACTGCATGATTCCAGAAATCCTCATAAAATCCTCACTATCATCATTACTCTTATAATAATACTATAAAAATTAAACAAATGAATTCTAAGAGATGTTTCAAATGAAATATTGTAATTTCATTTTTATAGTAGTTCACTCGTGAACGCTCGTAAAACCTTTCTCACAAATATTCGGAAATCACACAAAAGATGAATATAAAATGAAAATCCTAGAATACCTGACGCGATTCAATAGCTTTAATACCAAAATTGATCTATCGCGAACACGTAAAAAACCAGTAACCTTTGATATTTACATGTTGCTTCGCCGTTTCTTCATATAATAATACCACAAAGGCAAATTGTTGAGAATGAGCGATGAAAAATATCTTGGATTCCACTTATTCTTAGTTTTTCAATCAGAATCCATTAACCTCATTAAAAAAATGAAGAGGAGTTCAAAGCTCAAAAACTCATAATCATCAGCAAAAATTAATAATGGAAATGACTGAAGATATCCAATTTTCCCTTTTAATTTACACCTTTTTTTCTTCATAATTAAATTTTGGTAATAATAATTTCGATGTATTTTTGGGTTAGTCACCATACGTAAAGTTTCGAAAAAAAGTGAAAAACACTACACCGTCGATTTCGTAATTTCGTAGCAGATCACACAAACTTTCGAGGGTCGTAAGGTCCCAAAATTGCGTCGTCGAGAATCCACTTTTTGGCACTACTTACCATGATTGGTCACTAATTGTCTCGAAAGGGAGTTTAAAAAAAAGCACTTTTTCAAAAGTAACACATGCCTCGGGAGCAAAAGTCCCGAGAGTTAACTTGTTTCGGGGCTCGAGCGGTGGAGCATTTATAGGATTCTTTTGATCGGGATGAAGTGGGGGTGGCTGGAAAGGGGCAAAGGATGCTGAAGATGCTGTAATTCTTGGGCCGCGAAGAAGCTGGACCGATGGAAAAAAGAGACGGTGAAAGAGCAACAACGCGAGAGAGAAAAGAGGGAAACGAGGAGATGGAGGTGGATGGGAACGAGCCACAGAAGGTGAGAGTGTCAGTCTGCCATGTCTGCCAAGAGGACACTTGGGTCCTATGTGCTCAAATACAAACAATTCCTATTCATGCAAGTTAGAATTTTCAGAGCAATTCAGGATTTCCCAGATTTTTGGAGCTTTTTCGAATCCATGAGATTTAAAAGAACAGTTTTTTGGTGTTTCTTTCTCAAATGTGTGGGGATTTAAATCATTTGGTTCCAGATTGTACCTTGTCATCAAGAATTTCCAAAAAAACGTTGAAGATTCAAAAATTCTAAGGTTTTTGAAGCTTTTTCAAATTCATAAGATCTGAGAAGATAGTGTTTCGATATTTATTTCTCGAATTTGGGGAATTACCTGATATCATTTGGTTTAGAATTGTTCCTTTTTTCGGATTTTCGAGATTTTTCAGATGGTAGGTGGTGCTTAAACGTGAAAGATTTTTATCTATGAAAAACAGAATTTTCAGAGATGTTCAGGATTTCTCAGATTTTTAGAGCTTTTTCGAATCCACAAAATTTAAAAAGACAATTTTTTGATGTTTCTTCCTCTAATTTGTGAAAATTTAAATCATTTGGTTCCGGATTGTTCCATTCTTCAAAATTTTGAGGAATTATTAGAGAACCTTTAGAAATTCAGAATATATCAGGTTTTTGGAGCTTTTTCGAATCCATGATATCTAAATAGACAGTGTTTTCATATTTCTATCTTAATTTGTGGAAATTGAGAGCATTTAGTTTAGGATTGTTCCTTTTTTGAAACTTTCCAAAATTTTTAGATGGTAGGCGGTTCTTAAATATAAACGATTTTTATCCATGGAAATCAGAATTTTCAGAGAAATTTAGGATTTCTCAGATTTTTAGAGCTTTTTCGAATCCACAAGATTTAAGAAGACAGTGTTTTGATGTTTCTTTCTTAAATTTGTGGGGATTTAAAATATTTAAATCATATGGTTCCGGATTGTTCCTTTCTTAAAAATTTTAAGTAATTTTCAGAGAAACGTTAGAGATTCAAAATTTTTCGGATTTTCGGAGCTTTTTGGAATCCATGACATCTGAATAGACAGTGTTTTCATATTTCTATCTCAAATTGTGGAAATTTAGATCATTTGGTTTTAGGTTGTTCCTTTTTTGAAACTTTCAAGAATTTTGAGATGTTAGGTGGTTCTCAAATGTAAACGATTCCTATTCATGGAAATTAGAATTTTCAGAGAAATTCAGGATTTCTCAGATTTCTAGGGCTTTTTCAAATCCATGAGATTTAAAAAGACAGTGTTTTGATGTTTCGTTCTCAAATTTGTGGGAATTGATATCATTTGGTTTATAATTGTTCCATTCTTCAAATTTTTGAGATTTTTCAGATGATAGATTGTGCTTAAATGTAAACAATTCCTATCCACGAAAAACATAATTTACAGAAAACTTCAGGGTTTCTGAGATTTTGTGAGCTTTTTCGAATGCACAAGATATAAAAAAGATAGTGTTTTGGTGTTTCTTTCTCAAATCTGTGGAAATTTAAATTATTTGGTTCCGGATTGTTCCTTTCTTTAAAATTTTAAGGAATTTTCAGAGAAACGTTAAGGATTCAAAATTTCTTAGGTTTTCGGAGCTTTTTCGAATCCATGACATCTGAATAGACAGTGTTTTGATATTTCTTTCACAATTTGAAGAAATTGAGATCATTAAATTTGATTTTAGATTGCTCCTTTTTTGAAACTTTCCAGAATTTTTAGTTGGTAGGTGGTTCTCAAATGTAAACGATTTTTATCCGTGGAAATTAGAATTTCCTGAAAAATTTAGGATCAGATTTTTTGAAGCATCTTTTAATTCATACTATTTGAAGGCAGTGTTTTAATCTTTCTTTTTAAATATATGGAAAAATTGCAATTATTTAGTTTATGACTATCCCTTGCCTCAAATTTTCAAGAGTTTTCAGAGAAACGTTAACGAATCAAAATTCCTTAGGTTTTTGGAGCTCTTGTGAATCCATTTGCAGATCTGAAAAGACAGTGTCTGAATATTTCTTCCTCAAATTTGTGGGACTATCAATCATTTGGTTCGGGATTGTTCCTTTCTTGAATAATGAAGAATTTCCAGAGAAACGTTAGAAATTTGAAAATTTCTCAGCAGTCTTTGGAGCATTTCACGAATCCATCAGATCTGAAGAAACGGTAATTTGATGTTTCTTTCTCCAATTTGTGCGAATATAAATCATTTGGTTTAGGATTGTTCCTTTCTTGAAAATAATCAAGAATTTTGAAAGATACGTTGGAGGTTAGTGACTCAAAATTTCTAAAGTTTTTGAAACTTTTTCAAATTCATGAGAGATCTGAAAAAACAGTGTTCAGGCATTTCTTTCTTAAATTTGTGGGAATTAATATCATTTAGTTAAAAATCGTTTTTTTTTTTTTTTTTCTTAATATTTTCGAGAATTTTCAGATGATTGATAGTGATCAAATATCAACGATTCCTATCTATAAAAAAAATCAATTTTCAGAGAATTTCAGTGTTTCTCAGGATTTTAAAGCTTTTGCAAATCCACGAGATTTGAAAATACAGTGTTTTAATATTTCTCTCTTCAATTTATGGGAATTTCAGTCTTTTGGTTTAAGATTTTTCCTTTCTTTAGGACTTGAAAAAAACTTACGAGAACCTTGTAGATACAAAATTTTTCAGGTTTTTGGAGCTTTTACGAATCTGTGAAATCTGAAAAGGTATCGTTTTGACACTTCTTTCACATATTTGTGGGAATTTAAATGATTTGGTTTAGGATTCGACTTTTTCTAAAATTTTAAAAAATTTTGAGATGGTAGACAGTGCTCTAATGTAAACGATTACTATCCATAAAAATTCTAACCGTCAGAAAAACTCAGGATAGCTCAAGTTTTCGGAGCTTTTTCAAATTCATACGATCTGAAAAGATATTTTTTGTTTTTTTTTCCTCAGATTTGGAGGAATTTAAATCATTTAAGGATTGTTTATTTCTTGAAATTTTCGATAACTTTCAGATGGTAGATGGTTTTCAATGGTAAACGATTTCTATCCGTGGATATTTTAATTTTTGGAGTAATCCAGAACTACTCAAGTTTTTAAAGCTTTTTCGAGTGCACGAGAGTCGAAAATGCAGTATTGTGATATTTCTTTTGCAAATTTTTGGGAGTTTAAATCACTTCGTTAGAGGTTGTACCTTTCTGAAATGTCAAAAATTACGAGATGGTACATGGTGCTTAAATGTAAACGATTTCTATCTATAAAAACTAGAATTTTCAGAGAAATTCAGGATTTCGCAATTCCAGAAAAAACAGTTTTTTGATATTTCTTTCTCAAATTTGTGAGAATTTCATAAATATGGTTTAGAATTATTACAAATTAGTTTATAAATTTACTGATACCGAATTCTCTTTCCAGATGAGGGCTGAAATAAAATAGCTGAAAGCTAGAAGTAATTGCTGGAATGGTGTTTTGTTACTAAAACCCAAAATTGTTATATTGGCTCCAAGGAATCGTTTTTTCTGGAATTGTTAACCAAGGAAATAGGAGCGTTGTCGAATATGAAAAATAGTTTAGAATTATTTTTTTCCTTCCATTTCCAAGATTTTTCAGAAAAAAGTTAGAGTACCAAACTTTTCCAGGTTTTTAGAGCTTTTTTCAACTCGTAAGATATGAAAAGACAGGGTTTAAGTGTATTTTTTCTAATTCATGGGAATTTATATCATTTTTTGATTCATGATAGTTCCTGTCTTGAAATTAGGAAGAATTTTTAAACAAACGTTAAAAATTCAAAATTTATCCGGTTTTGAGAGCTTTATCGAATTCATAAAATCTGAAAAGACCTTGCGGTGATTTTGTTATTTTTTTCTCAAATTCGTGAAAATCGAAATAATTTCGTTTATGATTAATTGTGTTTTTGTACTACTTAAGTATAAGTAACTAATCATAAATTCCTAAGTATCAACACTTTTGGCAGTTTTACATAACACTTTCGACACATTAATTTGACAGTTCGAACTCCTCCGATTTCAATAATTTTGACAGACACGAATTTTTGCAATCCAAGGTCAGTATTCGATGTTTCAATGGGAAAATTCCCGTGAACACGAATAATAAATGAGATATGGTTATAAAGTTATCAAAAGTCAAGCAACCATCTGCTATATATTCCTCAAAAATTCGTACACCGTTTAAAAAACGAATCATGGTTCAGAAATCCGAAAAAATCAAATCAATCCTATTTAAGGTTCAATATTATCTAGCGACTCGAAAGTTTAAAAGCCTCCCACGCATGAATCATGAATTAGATTGGATCGATAGTTAGCTGAAATCTTGAAAACGTGTCTAACTCGAAAGTTAATGATCGCTACACTGTTGTTTCGCGAATCTAAATCGGATGAAATTTTCGAGTGGTTCTAAGAGCTCAGAAGTTGGGAAAAAATTCATATTTAGCAGTCGTATTACACGATTATGTGTCGAATCGTGAATGAATAATATATGGAATATTTATTCAGGAATGTCACAAACGCGAAGACGAATCGATAAAAATACAGGATCGTTAAAAAGTAATAAAAGAGCGATTATATACTTTGTAGAATGCAAAATATTCAGACTTGTGAATCTAGTAATAGATGTTCTAGATTTGTGAATTTTCTAATGAAAAATTTTGTTGTTTATTTACACGTTACTTTTTGTAATAAATTAAAAGTAAATAATAAGACATTGAAAAACTAAGGATAAAAAAACATTATCAACTTACTTGTTGTTTTGTCCTAAAAACTGCTTATTCCAGGTATAATAAAATGGTTCAAGATGTAGAAAGATCAGAAGTGTTTTTTTTTTTTGAGTTTCAAGTTTCAACAAAATATTTTGCTCGAACAAATCATCATATTTTCGAGATCTGTTGTTTGTTAAGACGAACGCTTCATGAATAAGTTTTTAAGTGAGGTAAATCATTAGGCATTTTTTAATCTGTACTTTTTGACCTTGAGAAAAAAATTAGTCAGCTTTTCAAATTTTTATATTTTTTTCAAGCTCAAAAAAATTTCGAACATGACATTTCATTTAATTTTTATTTTTCAGTATGTATAGAATGTTGCAGGATTTTCTAACATTTTTATCACTTTTCACTATTTTCTTTTACTACACAGATTTCAAAAATGTCATGCTCTAGAATTTAAAGTTCAATAACTTTTTTGTATTTGAAAGGATTTTTCGTCAGGAAAAAGTGAGTATCTATGAGTATAGATTTTTACTTCTTTCATTTTTTTTTTGGTAGTTTTTCAGTTTTCCTATGATTTGAAGGGTTGTTTAGTATTTCTGAAACTGCTCATATTTTTCAGAATGTACAAAAAGTTGCAGGATTTTCTAGTATTTGTATGTAATTCAAGCATTTTGATATAAATCATATGGATTTCAAAAATTTTGAGCTCCGAAATTTGAAGTTCTTTAAATTTTCGTATTTCAAAGGATTTTTAAAAAAACTGTGTCTCAATAGATTTTCTTCGGTTTTTTTACGATCTACATAATTTTTCAGGATTTGTTTATAATTTTATGTAAATTTATGGAATTCAATGCATGTCTATATATTAAAGTTGTGTAGATTTTTAATGTTACATATATTTACTTGCATTTTTCTATACGTATTTTCTGGTTGTTTTTCCTAGTATTCGTAGAATGTTGTGAAATTTTTGAATTTTTTCAAAGATACCTCTTTAAATTTCCAAAATGAGATTTCCTGGAATAGATGGTTTCCAATTTTGAAGTATTTCGATCGAATTTGCAGGAAACAGTTTCTTTATAGATTTAGTATACCCTCTATATTTTTTGAATTTTTTACAGACTTTTAAGATTTGAACAATTTTCTATTATTTTATGGACTTCTATATATTTTTAGACTTCAACGCTCGAGAAATTAAATTTTCATGATACCTAAAATTACATAGATTTTTGAAGAACATAATAGTATTTATCAGAAACATAAGAAAATCTAGCATATTTAGTTTTTGTTTTTTGTTTTTTTTTGTATCATTACACTAATTTACAAATTTTAACTTTTTTCTGACCCATGACATTTCATAGTGATTTCTGAAGTAAAATAAAGTGCTAATTTCAAAAATAAAGTCAAAACTTCAGAAAGTATAACAGTTTTTGAGATATTGCTAAATTCTTGTTTCATGGGTGTCGCGAAAAAGTGCTTTATCATGAATATTGCCTGTTCTATGAGGCAGATTTTAAAGTTGCCTGTATGAATCGAAAGATTATTTACTTCCACGCAAGCTGCCAAAAAAATAAATATCCTTAAGACTTTCGTTTATGCACTGTTAATTTATTTCCTAACAATTGTCCACCATTTGTAGCAGAATATCAGAAAAAAAAACAACAATTGGATCGTGAGTCACAAAAAACAAAATTTTTCAATACAATTTATTGATGGAATGTTAAACTTCGATCGAATATTATGATGAAAGCGAGATATCGTTTCACAAAATCGGTTGAAAAATATAGGAGTTCTATTTGATTGCTTGAAAAATCACGTGAGCCTGGGTCTTGATCATTTCTATACATTTATTACGAAAAGTCGCAAAACCATTTCAACTGCGCACAAGCCTATTTGCGATGATTGAAAAATGATTTTTAATTTTATTGAATTTTCTTGTGTTTGCGCAAAAATTTTCCGAGTAAGAAACCAACAATAGTTGCCCATAGTCGCTTCGCCCCAAAATCCTTGATAGTAACGTTCCATGTCCTTTATTCTCTGATAAAAATGTTCATCATATTCATCACTCTCGTATTCAATATTATCTGGAAGAAAATATAAATCAGAAAGAAGGAAGTGTTTCTTGAAGCGCATATTAACCCCTGTTCCAAAATGATGTACAAAATTAAGAGGCCCATGGAACTTGTATAGTATGAAAATTATTATTTATTGGGGTGTCTATTTTTGCATAGTTTTTAAGCAAATCTTCGACAAGTTTTCTATATTTTAGGATTTTAAGTTTCCCCCAAAAAAAGAAACAACACAACGAAACAATTTTCATGCTTCAGCCTTATCTTTTGACGAAATTAAACAGAATTTTGCGTCTTCCAATAGTTTTTTTATTTGTTGCTCCAAAAACGCACCTTCTACATTCTTTTATGTCATATAAGTTCGGAAAAGTATTTTTCCGCCCAAATTTTTTTCAAAGCCATTCTGAAGTTTTTGAAAAACCCAAGTTTGTCATGCAAAGGTATAGAAGTAACGTTAATTTTTCTGACAAGTGGATAGAATTGGACTTTTTTTGCCCATGGTAAAGTCAACTAAGCCCGGCTAATTTTTACGATTTTTACGTGCATAATGTTCATGACGTGCTCAAACGTTCCACTTGCTTGAATAAAAAACACACACACATTACGTATATCCTTGTTGCAATTCGGTTACTATAGCAACAACTGAGAGGCCAGAACAAATTTTTCAGTCATGTTCTTCGTAATTGATAAAATCAAGCAGGGTCTCTCTTGATGCTAACAAATTTCGTTAACACATCATTTTTTTGTTCAAAAGTCGGCCGCAGCAGGGCTTTTTAACTAAAATGGTTAAAAACTTCACACTTGCCTGTAAATTCTATATTTTTTATTGAGTTGCCACTTTGCCTCTTCAGTTTTACTGTCATGTCTGTATACATATCCAACTGTAAAACAAGCAAAACCCACAAATATCCTCTAAACCTATTACCAAGCCTCTCAAGTCATTGAAACATTGGAATACACATTTGACAATAAGTTGTTTATCAAAAACTTTGTATGAACGATATTTTTTTGTAACTTTTAAAATCGAATAACGATACTTTACCCACACAGCATTTAACGTATCACGAATATTGCTGAAATTGCAATGTTAGGCATCATCTTGCAGCAACTTTACAGGATCGTTGCAAAAAGATTGCTGCAATGTGCGTCCGCCATTACTGCAGTGCAACATTGTAATAATGTATCAGCTATGTTTCTGTAATATATCTGCAACATGTTGCAACGTTGCAGAAACACTGCTACCAAATTTCATGCACGATTCAAATGATGTTTGGGACATTGCAGAAACATTGCATATTTATTGCTGTAATTTTTTATGCCTGTCTGTATTCCCACTGCAATTTTTCGCAATATTGACCACGAGTCACATTCAAAATCTACCCAGTGAACAAAATCAGCCAAACCTCGCTCAAAATGTACCCAATATAATTGAGTGGGGTTGGCCAATAACAAGATAATTCTGCGGCCCCTACAGGGGTCACTGTTTGGGAAATTTTTTTGTACACTATATTTGGCTTACTATTGACCATATGTAGGGCACTACATTTTGACATTTAATAATAAAACATTTGCTCCATACCAACCCACTTCCAACTCAGTTTTTTTGTTTTCCTATTTTGTGAGCAAATTACATTTTTTATGATATTTTAAAGTTATTATACATATGTTCCCTATTTTTAATTCACATAGCACCTTTTTCTTCTATATAATATACGATCTAGGTAAATACGAATATCAACAACTTTCATTTTCTAAAACAGTTTTTATTGCGCTTTTTTTTATTTCAAATGACACCTACATTATTCCTTGCGCAATTATTGATTATAAAACTCACTTCCAGATCTTTAACCACGTAAATATTGGGGTAAACGACGGTTTATTTTTCGACCTTGTTACCTTTTGACACATGCAAACATAACCGAAAATCAGACAAAATACGACACTCGCGGTTTTCATGATTAATCAAATACATTTTTTTGTACAGAATCACGGATTTTTTACTTACTTTCGATAAATATCCGCGGTGTAAAGATCAGTACAACAAAAAAAACACGATTTCGCACTGTTGTTTGCAAGAAAAAGACGTGAACTATTGCCATGGCGCGACAGATGCGTTTGTTTATGTTTATATTATACATACTGTCAATATAAGCCCCATAGGTTGGCAATTGTATTGCCCAAATAATTTGCCCCAACATTGGATTATTCTGCGATCCCAACAGGACCCCATATTTGGCAATAAAAATTGACCACCGTTAGGGAGAAACAGTTGGAAAACATGGGACTGTACGCGCGCATGACAATATGTGTGACTAATAATAACCTGCAGTTTGGCCAATTTCATGGACCCCACGAAATTAGGTGAATGGAGAACCCAATTTTTTCTTCACTGGGTATGGTTTAAATCCAAGTGAGTGGTTTCGGTAGTCAATGGACAATTTTTGACTCATTGTAAAAATTCTAAAAATTCTAATACGCTTCTAGAAGTTTTCAAAAATCCGGAAAAATTAAAAACGTGGAAAAATATTAACATTGTCAGTTATTCTGTAAAATTCATAGGAATTATAGCAAACACCCCGGTACCTAATCGGTACTTAAGCGGTACCTTATAAGGTACCAATTAGGTACCCCTTAGGTACCCAGTTAAGTACTTTCCCAAATATTTACTCCTTTTCATTGAAAATTCGTAAAACTTTTTTTTTATCTTGTAAATGAAGTGTTTTTCTTCATTTTCCAGTGGTCAAATATCCGAAAAAATAGTGCATTAATTTTAAAAAACGAAAATTAGAAACACTAATTGTCAGATAAGTGTAGATAGCGCACTTGTCATGTGGTAGATAACATTCAGATAATGCGCTACGCGGGAAATTTGAAATGCGCCATCAACTCAGTTGTTCTCACAGGGGCGTACGTAGTCGGGGCACATCAGTCCGCGATTATTATTTTTTTGGATAGTTTTATTGCATTTCGAGTATTTCCAGCGTTTTCGAACTTCGTCATAATGATGTAATAATAGTTAACACTCGGAAAATTTTTGCTTAAGTTTTCCCGAACTTTATACACGATGAACATCGAAATTTTGTGTTGAGGGTTTTTACGACTAATTTTACCTTTAAATTATTCAAATTCATTGAGAATTTTTTGATTGCTAGAAATGTCACAGGTATAAAAAAGTAAGGTGTAAAATATTTCTGTTTTTTATTCACGATTATCATCGACATTTTGCGGTAAGGGTTTAAAATCTGATTTTACCTTGAAATTATTTGAATCCAATTTCGATGTACATCGTGTATAAAGTTCGAAAACTCTGGGAACACTCGAAATGCAATAGAACTATCAAAAAAAAAAATAATCGCGGACTGATGTGCCCCGACTACGTACGCCCCTGTGAGGACAACTGAGTTGATGGCGCATTTCAAATTTCCCGCGTAGTGCATTATCTGAATGTTATCTACCGCATGACAAGTGTGTTATCTACACTTATCTGACAATTAGTGTTTCTAATTTTCGTTTTTTAAAATTAATGCACTATTTTTTCGGATGTTTGCCCACTGAAAAATGAAGAAAAACACTTCATTTACAAGATAAAAAAAAAGTTTTACCTATTTTCAATGAAAAGGAGTAGATATTTGGGAAAGTACTTAACTGGTACCTAAGGGGTACCTAACTGGTACCTTATAAGGTACCGCCGCGTTTGCTAGGGTATAATTTAGAAAACGGCCATAAATGTTATAGATTGTGGAAAATCTTGAAAATTACTTGACACTACATAAACTTTGCAATATTCTTAGAATTTCTGGATATAAAAAAGTTTTTATCGTATTGACGTCATTGATAATTATGATGATTTCAAAGAAAACCAAAGGATTTCGAAAAATGAAAGAATGTTTGAAATTTGAAAAATGGAAAATAATTCTCCGAAGTTTAGGGAATTCGCGAAGTCGTAGAAAATATTATTGAATTTTGTGGATTTAGGTGAAGTGCAGAAACTGTGTGGTGTTTTTCAAATTTTTCAAAATCAAAAAACATTTTACAGTATTATTAACGATCTTCATGGAGATCGTTAATAATTTTGAAAATTTGAATATATTTTTATGTATGTTGCAAATGTTCCAAATGTTGAAAAATTTCAAGATTGTCAGTTATTCTGAAAAATTTGAGAAATTCGTATGATTTCAGAAATTGTTTGTAAATACTTTAGAAAATAAAATTTAAAAATTTTAGAAAATGTTGAGTAATACCTGAAACTCTAGAAACTTGGCAATATTCTCTAAACTTCTAACTATCGAAAAATGCTATATTGTATTAAGATTGTCAATAATTGTAATAATAATAATTTTAAAACATTAAAATAATGCGAAAAATCTATGAATATATAAAACCGATTTGAAAAACTGTCAAAAATTCTTTGAAATTCTTAAAAGTTGCAGAATCCAGAAGAATATTGACAAATTTTGTAGATTTCAAAAAATTCTGAAAATTTCCTGAAACCACAAAAAATGTGTAGTATTATTCTCATTTTCGGTAATAAAAAATAATTTGTACGAAGGAGATTGTCGATCATTGAAAAAAATTTAATATTCATCTAGAAATGTCCGAAATTTTGGAAAACTTTGAAACAGAACAAAATTTCGAGATTGTCAATTATTCCGAAAAAATCGAAAAATTTGTCGATTGTAATAAAGTCAGAAAACTAAGAAATTTTTTAAATTTTGAAAAATTTTCAAAATTACTTGAATCTATAGTAACCTTGCAATATTCTTAAAATTTCTTAAAATTGAAAATTTTTTATATCGTATCAAGAGTGTCGATATATAAATTTTAAGAATTCAAATAAAAATCAAGAGATTTCGAAAAATATATGAGCAGGTATTAATAGTTCGAAAAGTTGCCTAAAATTTTTAAAATTTGTGGAATCGCAGAAAATATCGAAATTTATATCTGATTGTCAGCTTCCAAACATTTTTTCAAAAGTTGCAGATTGTGTTAAAAACTTGATGAAACTGATAAAAGTAACGAGAAATGAACAACGTGATTTTCGTTACTCGTTACCGAACAAAAGTAACTCGTTCCCATCATCGTTACAGTAAAAAATGTAACGTTTTAGAGTAACGCGTTACTTCCAAACCCTGCATTTTTACATGAAAATTACAAGTTTTCACATATTTTTAGAATTTTATCTATAATTTTCTAATCACAATTGTTCAGATATTGAATAAATTATTTTATAAGTCACCATAATTTGTTTCACCTTTTTTCTCTTTTCAGCACCACGTTACTCAAATAGACGTGTCCTTTTCGCACTTATTCAACACACGTACGTCTTCTAATTCACAGTAGATTTCATTCCGTAACTATTTCCCCGATGATAAATTTGCATCCAAAATTCTTCCCACATTTTTCAAGAAACAGAGGGAAAAAATCGCAAATGCAGTCTATTTTTACTTGGAAATAAAAAAAAGGTTGCGCAATGGTGGTTGGCATTAAAAAGTAAGAAATGCCGAAATTCCAGCTAAAGATTATTCTTCTGATTAATGCGAATTAAAATGCTTGTTGATGAGTACAACGCGAGCTGGGAGATCGGCTAGGTTTTAGAAAAGTAACAGGGCTGGCAAAAGGCTGAAGAGGCATCAACCGTCATTATCGCCGACTCGATCGACTGGACCTTCTTCAAAGGTCGAATTCATGGTTCACTCGACCTTCGGCTCGACGTGACGTACCATGATTTTTTTCTTGTTTCCCTTTTTTTCGTTTCATTAATATTGCTTTTTGTGGGTGAATATCAGATTAATGGAATCAGCAATTAGCTTCTTATGCAAAATTTATAACACAGGCTGTTTTAATTCCTATTTTTCATATTTTAAAATATTCTTTCTCAAGTGATAAAATAATACGCAACCAATCTACAAAATATTCAATGTTTTATTCATACAATATCTCTGACAGGCAATCAAAAGAGTTTAGATTCAAACTCCCAATATTTGTTCATACCAATTTGTTACATAAATGTTCTATTCTTACAAATAATAGAAAGAAAGTTCCTTGTGCAACTGCAGCGATAGGAAAATAGAGACAAAACGAGAAAGTAAAAAATATCAAACGCAATAAGCTTAAGGAACGAAAAACAATAATCTATGACAATCAAACTAAAGGATAAGAGGCTGAGCTTGCAATGCCACATTGGTTGTCCTTGTTTCTAGACATTTTGATGTATCCTTTGTCGCCCCAACTCTCACCCCAACTGTTCTTTACCAGCCAGTAATCAGCTCCTTTTTCGGTGCCATATCCAACGACGAGAACTCCATGATCCAAAGCCGTGGACGAGCATTCAGGTTCATCGTAGATTCCTGAAAAACGAGTCAAATTGTGAGTTTTCCTTTCCCTGATTCTTTGGTAAACTGTTTCTATAAAAAATTTTTAATCAAATACAAACCATTTGAGTAGAACTGGAACGATTGATGCGAAGCATCAATGGCGACTGACACGGGGCCAACGGTGGCGACAGCTTTCATAAGTTTTTCTTCATCGCCCTCTGGGATGTCCACAAATCCTGCGTCGGTTGCACCACTGTTTTTCGGGACGTATCTAAATTCAGAGGTACATTTGAATCTTTAACTTGTCCTGAATTATGTTATGTGAAGTAAAAAAGGGCTACAAAATAATATTCACAGAGGATTTTCATAAAACATGACTTCCCTTAATATCAGGTTTCAAAAAAAGGACTGGATTCTTATTTTGGAAAAAGGCGAGTTTTATTTGATTCCAAATTACCTGCATTTAGCATCGATGGCTTGGTAAGGGTATGTTTTTTCTGTGTCGAGGCCCTTATTTTCTTTAATGTACTGGAATGCATGATCCATAAGACCACCTTCGCACCCATTGTTTCCAAAACGACCAGAGCAATCAACTAAATTTTGTTCACTGAGAGACACCAAAACTCCGGTACTTCGGAAATGCTGGCCCTCTAATGCTCCGGTCTGTAAACGAAAACAATCCAGGGTTTGAAATTCTAGGTTTTATTTCAAGAAAATTGAGTTCAGTTATATTTGATTTTAGGAAATGAAATCTCACGATTTCATTTAAATGCGATTTATTATGATTTTAAAAAAACAATGCAACAACGAGCGATTTTGAATAAAATTTTCCAGTGTTTCAAATTTTTAGGTCAAATGTAGAATTTTACTATGTATTCCGATGTGTATAAATATTGAACCATAGTACTAAACTCTAGAACTGTGTATTGTAGAGTACAGAAATTCGAGGATTTCGATTTTTGGTATCAACTGATAGTTTAGTAATTGAATAACGGCGGTAAAGGAGATTTACAATTTCAGAATATAAAATCATGAAATTAAGGGTACCAGATTTATTATGATTAATAAAGAGCAATGCAATTATGAGAGATTGAGAATGAAATATTCTTGAGTTATACATTTTCGAGGGAAATTTATAATTCTACTATTTTGATACCTATAAATATTGAACCAATGTATTAAACTGTAGAACTATGTATTTTTGAGTATAGAAATTCAAAGATAGCAATTTTCATTATTAACTAATGCTCCAATAATGAACAACAGGAGAAGGGAATTTTCGATTTTTAAATATGAAATCGTAAAATTTAGAGTTCCAGATTTCTTATAAATAAAACATAATAATGCAACAATAAGTGATTTAGAAAATAATATTATTTAATTTCAATTTTTAAAGTCAAATGTAGGGTTCTATTATTCTAATACACCAAAATTTTGAATCATAGTATCCAATTGTAAACCTCTGAGTTATTGAGTATAGGATCTCGAGGACTGTGATTTTGAATATTAACTAATGTTTCAGTAATTAACTAATGGTGGAAATGGAAATTTTCAAATAATCAAAAATCAAATTCAATAAAATTCAAAAATATGTTTGAGTTTTATATTTTAAAGTTAAATCCACAATTCTACTATTTCGATACATAAAAATATTGAACAATTGTATCAATCTCTAGAACTATGTATTGTTGAAAATAGAAATTTAAAGATAGTTATGTTTATTATAATTTATGGTTTGCTAACAAAATAAGGGTGAAGAAGGAAATTATCCACTTTAGAACATGAAATCATAGAAATTAAAGCCCGATTTATTGTAAATAAAATTGAATAATGCAATAATGAGGGCTAAAACAAAATTTTCTGGAGTTTCAAATTTTTGTGCAAAATATTAAGTTCTACTTCTCTGATACATGAAAATATTTAACCATTGTATCAAACTCTAAAACTGTATATTTTTAAGTTTGAAAATTTGAGGATTGCAATGTTTATTATTAAAAAATATGAACTCATGGTAATAAACTAACAGTGGGGATGAAGATTTTCCATTTTAGAATGTTAAATCATAAAATTGAGAACCTCAGATTTTTCAATAAAATGTACCTTAGTTTGAAATTTCCAACTTTGATGTAGACTTCTACTACTCTTTTTATTGTTATTATTGTTAACTTGTATATTGTTTTATTGTTAACTAATGTTTTAGTAACAAACCAACAGTAAAGAAGGGAATTTTCGATTTTATAATATAAAATTATAAGATTTAGAACCTTAGATTTATCATAGTGTAAATCTAATAATTAAACAATGTGCGATTTAAAATACAATATTCTCTACTTTTACATTTTCAAGTCAAACGCAGAATTCTACTAATCTGATATGTAAAAGTATTCAACTATCATATGAAACTCTGCAACTGTGTATTGTAAAGTTGATAGATTCAAAGATTATAATGTTTCCTATTAACTAATGATATAATAATAAACTAACTGTGGAGAAGGCCCAGCAGGAGCCACAATGCCCTTGATCTTTGACCTCGGTGACAGCTCCTTTCTCCCTCCAATCAACGTGGGAAGGCATTTCCACATTGGCAGGTTCAATGAATTTGGCACCAACCAAAGGAGGAGGAGCAGCGAGCAAACGTTTTTTCATTGACGTTTTGTTAAAACCGTTCAACGTGCTGATCATTTCGTGTTCCAACATGTCACCATATTTATTGAGCTTCAGAGTGAAGTTGACTTCATGCTTATCGTATTTCATGTTATGGCGAGCAATAGCGTGCCTGTTGTCCATGAAGATTTTCATCCTTAATTTATCCTCTTCATCGGATTTGTAGGCTTTTTTATGTTGGGACTGGAATACACCAATTTTTATTAGAATGAATTTCAGATAATATTCAGAATTTATAGAATTTATAGATTTTTATTATAATTTTCGCAATTATCGACAATCTGGATTGAATGAAACATTTTTCAATTTTTCCAAATTTGGAGAGTATTGCAAAGTTTCTGGAATTTCAGGTGATTCTCAAAATTTATGACAAGAATTTAAAAACGTTTTCTATAATTCTATGAGTTGATCGGATTTCTCAATATTCAAATGATCTTGAAATTCTTTATAGTTTTGAAATTTTTTAAATTTTCAACAGTTCTAGAAATGTACGAAAAATATTAAAATTATTGACCATTATCGTTCGATAAAACATTTTTTGATTTTTTTGCTAAATTCTCAAAATAATTGACAGTCTCGATAGTTTAAAAAAATTTTCGATTTTTAGAAATTTTGAGAATATTGCCAAGTTCCTGTAGTTTCAAGGGATTCTAAAATTTTTAGACAATCTATGAAATTTATCAACGTTTTCTGGAATATTACAGATTTTTCGAACTTTTCGAAATAACTGACAATCTTAAAATCTTCCAATGTATTGATATTTTTCGAAATTTTGAACATTTATATAAATGTATTAGAATTTTCAAAATTATCAACGATCTCTATAGTATAAAAGATTCTCTGATTTTGAAAAATTGGAAGATACACAATTTCTGTGATTTTACAAAATTTCCAGAATCATCTAAGACCTACAAAATTTGTCGATATTTTCTGCGATTATGCAAGTTTAAGAATTTCATAGAATGTTGCGCAACTTTTTGAATTATTATTGCTCATATACTTTTCGAAATCTTTAAATTTTTATTTGGATTCTTATAACTATCGACACTCTTGATACATAAAAATATTTAATTTTGAGATATTTTGAGAATATTGCGAGGTTACTATAGATTCAAGTAGTGTTCGAAATTATTCAATATCTAAAAAATTTTATAAAATTTTCTGAAAGCCGACAAATTTTTCGAATTTTTCGGAATAACTGACAATCTGGGAACTTTGTACTGTTTTGAAATTTTTCCAAATTTAGAACATTGCTAGATAAATATTAAAATTTTTGAAATTATAAACAATCTCCGTGCTATGAATGATTTTTTTATTTCCGAAAAATGAGAAAAATATCGCACATTTTTTGTAGTTCCACAAAATTTCCAGAATTTTCTAAAATATACGACATTTGTCAACATTTTCCGCGATTCTGCAAATTTTAATAATTTCGTAGAACTTTGACAGTTTACCACATTAGTTTTATTCAAAGTTTTTTCGATATATTTTGATTTTTTTTATTATTATTATTCTTAAAACTATTGATAATCTTAATACAATATAGCATTTTTCGAGTTTTAGAAATTTGGAGAATATTGCCAAGTTTCTGTAGTTTCATGTATTACTCAAAGTTTTCTACAATCTATAATTTATGAAGTATTTTTGAAATCATACGAATTTCTCAAATTTTTCGGAATAACTGACTATCATAAAATGTTCTAACATTTCGAAATTTTGAACATCTCTAAAAATATATTCAAATTGTCAAAATTATCAACGATCTCCATACTGTAAAATGTTTTTTGATTTTGAAAAATTAGAAAAACACTACACAATTCAACTATTTCCTTAAATCTACAAAATTCAATAATATTTTTTACGACTTCGCAAATTCCTTAAACTTCGGAGAATTATTTTCCATTTTTCAAATTTCAAATATTCTTTCATTTTCCGAAATCTTTTAGTTTTTTTTTTTTTTTTTATAAATGACTTCACTATGATAAAAACTTTTCTGTTCTCAGAAAATTTAAGAATATTGCAAAGTTTATACAGATTCAGGTAATTTTCAAAATTTCCCACAATCTGTAAAATTTATTGATGTTTTCTAAATTCCTATGAATTTTACAGAATAACTGACATTGTTGATATTTTTCAACGGTTCAAATTTTTCCGAAATTGCGAAAGTTCCTAGGAACGTATTAAAATTTTAAGAACTATAAACTATCTTCGTATCAAATGATAATTTTGAAAAATAGAACATGTATGTTGCCCAGTTCCTGTAGTTTTACAAAATTTTAGGAATTTCTTAAAATCTACAAAATTTCTCAATATTTTCTACAATTTCGCAAATTTCCTCGATTTCGTAGCCTCATTGCTAATTCTTTGAATATTCAATGTTTTGTTGTCCAAAATTTTTCGATTTTTTTTATGCTCAAAATTTATAATTCATAAAAAATCTGCATAAAATTGAACATTCATTCATTTTTTTACATTTTCAAGAAGATTACATACTTGTAGTTATTACCATTTTACGAAAGATTCAAAATTGTCCACAATCTTAAATATTGATCAACATTTTGTGAAATATTACTTATTTTTTAAATTTGTAAACACAATCTGTAATCTCCAAAATTTTCCGAGTTATTATTGGATTTCTCAAAATATCCGACATATTGATTCAAATTTTTTTAAACTTTTGACATTGCATGTAAATTTTTTCACTCTTTTATTTTTTTCACAGTTACCTAAACTATTATTACACTCTAAATTATTGAATTTCTTAAATAATTCGTATCTTATTATTTCAGATCTGAAACATTACCGAAAACATGATAAAAATTTTTTTCAAAACATTACCATATCATAACCAGAACCTGTTTTTACAGGCTGATTAAAAAAAAAAAAAAAACTTTGTTTCGATGTTTTTATAAAAGTGACTACCCAGAAGTTTTATCAGCCTCGTATTCTATCACAAATAGCGAAATTTAATATGGAGATAAAGGCAGTATCTGTGCGTTACTCGTGTTTTAAAGCTTCCAAGTACTGATAACCAGAAGGAGGGGGAAGCACTGCGGAAATTAGTGTTGTCTGTAATATTTTACAACTTGAAAACAAAACAAAGATCAAGTTTGTACCTTGAACGCATGCCATTCTTCCAAAATGAGGTCGATGAATGAGACTGCCTGAGTTGCGGCAACAAGTGCCATAACAAAGAACAGAATCTTCATGATGACAAGATTTCACCTGCAAAAAATTAAATCGTTAGAATTTCCTTCATCAATTAAATTTTCTTCACTCTAAAAAAAAAATATTGTTACTAATAATATGTTAATAATTACAACCATTTTATTGTATTCATTTTGTATGTTGAAATGTAAATAGCAATCAGGTCATCGAATCATATTTCAATTTATTATTCAAGTCTGCCCCTCAAACTAATAAATTATTATATGACTTATTTTATTTTTATGAAAATATTTACACAGTGCATAATGCAAAAGCAATCGCGAGGCCTTAAAACGATATTTGCATAACTCGCATACGTGATTATGACGTTTTTTTTCCAGAAAATTTTTCCTTGAGTATCGAGAATATCATTAATGTAGAATCTTGTGGTAATTGAACTACGTAGTGTAATTAGATGTGATGCATGAACAAGTGCTTACAACAAAGAAAATCCAAAGTTCTAACAATATTACTGAAAGATTTATTTTTGAATTTTTATCGTTAAAATGTTATGTTTGTTTCTAATTTTATGAGAGGCTGGAGTAACTGATTTTCTTTGAAAAACTGAATAACTCTTCAACATCTGGGAAAATTACCTTATTTTATTTATTTCGCTTCAATTTCAATACTTTAAAAAAAGTCGGGAAATGAATTAAAACTTTTCCCTTGTGTATATCTTCCATCGTTTACTTTTGAACATGATTTAATTATAATACATAATTGATTATAATTATCATAATCAAAAATTTATAAATTTTTTTCAAAAAGTTGGAAGCTAAAAACCAAATGTAAAAACTAAAAGAAATAAAGACTGTAATAAAAATTTGGGATAAACAAAAGTTTTCCTTCAGTTCATATTCTCGTAATTTCCAAAACTCAAGATCTACGAATTTCAGTTGCATCATCTTTTCACATGCAATACTTTTACGTGAATCATAAACAAGAAAAACTGAATAAACGCAACAAATTTAAGAACATCGTGATTGCATGAGTAATTTCCGAATGATATTAATCATTGGTCAAAGGAATGAGAGCAGCGTATTTGCAACATTTTATCTCCTTATTTATGCAGTTTGTCGTTTTTTTTTTTTTTTTTTTTTTTTTTTATTATGACAACAAGCACTGCTAATACCTAACAAACTACGTGCGTTTTACACTGGTGTTATTACAAATAAATTTTTGCCTTTTTGAATTTAAGCAGATATGATGAAAAAAAAAAAAAAAATGTTAACAACAATAAAAAAGACTTTCCGACTTATCGCTCGGAAAAAATGTGCATAATTTAAATGACTTGCAAAAAAAATTGAATTGAAAAGAAATGTTACAAAACTTTTTTAAAAATTTCTCAACTTCTATTATAAAAAGTTTTCAAGCAGCTATTGAAATTTTCAGAAAAGTACCAAGAAAAGAAAAAATGCATGATTCCTTTAATGATCATAAAAGTAATAGAAAAATATGAAATTTCAAAAATTAAGTGTTCGAAAAGCTGGATTTGAGAGTGAAACAGAAATTAGAGAATTTGAATAAAGAAACTAGGAAATTTCCAAAGTAAAATTTGTATTTTAATGTATGATGTATAACTTTTGACGTATCACATGTAGTTCATAGATATAATAAATAATATAATATGTAATAACTCTATGATATACAACTATTATAATGATGTAATAGTTTGGTTTTTATGCGCTATGGATTTTATGATAAACTTGTGTATTAATTCTATAAAATGATATTATGTCTAACTTTTTACATACAGTAGCGTACAAGTGAGGGGGGGGGAGTTTGGGGACAACCCCCCCCCCTCCCGGAATAATTTTGTTCAATTGTTTTCAACACTTTTTAGGAAAATTTAGTATTTGACGACTTTTTTTTGTTCAGAACACCCCCCGAAAAAATTTTCTACTACGACACTGTTTACATATCACATCATTTATTGATATAATAAATATTCTAATGTGTAATAACAATGAGACATATAATTGATATTATTTAATGAATAATATCATTTTCATCATGAATTTCATCATAAAAATTATTGTTCATTTTCTAATAACAATTAATTAAAATGATTCATAAATAATTTGTTTTAATTTTTGTACATCAAATCATTTATTGATATAGCAAATAATATATGCAATAACTATAAAATATGTCATTGTAGGTATGATTAAATAAATATTATGATTTTTATCATGGATTTTATCAAAAACTTCTGCATTTATGTTATTTAATTATATAAATCGTATATTGATGTATCACTTTTAATATATTACATAATTTCATTGATGAAATTAGTAATATAGTATGTAATAACTGTAAGATGTGATAATTTATATGATATAATAAGGTCAATGATTTTCATCATTTACTTTATCATAAACTTTTTCATTTATTTTCACAAATTATAGAATATAACACATTACCCTTTCTATATCACATAATTTTATGAAAAAAATAAAAAAAATGCAGCAACTGTAAGATCTGACTATTTATATGATGTATTCAATTATATGATTTTTACCGTGGACTTTACTTTTAACTTCTTCGCTTTATTTATATGAAATTTCAAGTACTGCTCTATTAAAATAAATAATACAATATGTAATAACTGGAAAATATTATTATTTATGTAATTCCATGAATAAAATGGTTTTCATAACGGAATTTAAAAAAAACTTCTTTGTTTATTTTACTAAATTATATAAGGTATTACTTTTTATACATCATATATGATTAATATAATACATAATCACTATAAAATACTCCATTACTATATATATCGATATTATTAGTTAGTATATTATTTTCAATAAATATCATTATTTCTATCACTATACTACTTCTTTAATAATTCAATTAATTTGTATTTTACATTACATACAGGTTTTTCTAATTCCCCGCAACAACAACAAAATTATTTCCTATTGAATTTCTAGTCAGAAAGTCCTTTACTACTTTTCTTAAAACGCACAATTGAAAAAATTATTCAAGCCTCACATTTAAACAATAAATGCCTCTTTTGACAAGTGCGGGTAAACTTGGTGGACCAAAATATCGCCAAATTTTCTTCATATTTTTCTGAGTCGAAAAGTTCTTTGCTACTTTTCACAGAAGTCAAAATCAAAAAACTTATTAGGGGTACAAGTTTGGGCCAACCAGATTTCTTAGATTTTATGCTCGACTAACTTTTTTGATTTTGACTTTTGTGAAAAATGGCAAAGGACTTGTTCTCAGAAAAATTTGGGAAAATTTTCGTCTACAAAGTATACCTCACTTGTCGAGAGGATTAAATTTTAGGCTTGAACAACTTTTTTAATTTTGAGTTTTATAAATAGTGGTAAAAGACTTTTTGACTTGAAATTCAATAAGAAATTACATTTTTTTATGTGGGAAATGGGAAATACCGTATATAGTGTATTGATTTTTATCCGTCACATTACTCGGTGATATTATAAATAATGAAATATGTAATAACTATTGTACATATTGTTATTCACATAACTGAATGAATATTATAATTTTCATCATGAATTTCAACATATACCTTTTTATTTATCCTAATAAGCTATAATATATTAAAAAATAACGTACTTCTTTTTATAGAACATGTAATTTATAATTGAATGAAATATATTTTATGCAATAAATATAAAATGTATTATTCTTTGTATGATCCAATTATTGTGATTTTTATAATGGGTTTCATCATACACTTATTTATTATATTTTTAAATCATACAAAATATAATGTATCAATTTTCATGTAACGAAATTTATAGAAACAATTAATTCTGTAATACATAATAACTATAAAATAAATGATTATTTAGTAAAAAATCACACTTCTTATGATAAAAATATACAGTATAAGTTTAGGTAGCTAAAATAATGTAATAAAAAATGATCCATTAAGAAAATCGTTAAAAATTAACTCGGGCAAAAGGAAAATAGGTTTAACGAGTGACTCTTGACCAACGCAAAATAGATAACGCTGTTGTATCTTTGTGACAGATTTCTTTGTTCGCCCGATCCACGATGAATCACCCACGATTTTCCAATAATAATATCAGATGTCAAAAGAAAGCGTAAAAAAACTCGATTGCATCAGCCTCGTCCTCGTTTCCCTAATTAATCACTCTCTAAATATTTATCCTTTCATGCCAATAAAAAAATAACAATAACAAAAGTACATTATCCGAAAACGAGGAAGGAAAAAAAGTGCCGTCATACCGAGACGCAGTTACATTAGATGACTGTTAGAAATCGAAGCTGATTCGTGCAAAAATTATTGTTTACTGTCGAGATTCATTTACCTTATTTGGAAGATCGTTGTTGGAAAATTTTCGGGTGTAAATGTAAATGCCAATCACTGGCAGTTGACAGGTTTTCCTTGTACTTTTTGCTAACTAAGCTCTAAAATCTTCTAAACTTGGACTGAACTGAACTGTACTGAACGCCGTTCAAAGCCGTTGTACAAGTTGTATTTGTTTTCATTCTTCCCTCCCACAATCAATGTTTTTTCTCTCTCACTCCGAACGTGTGTGGATATACACAAAGACACTATTGATACGTGACTTTCATTTCCATATTAAGTTATTCACATATATTATACACACCATGCGTAAATTGCGTTTGATGTTTCTCCTCTCTCTCTCTTTCCCCAGCTTGTGATTGGTCCAACGGAACCATCGGTTTGCAATATACAAGGTGTCTCTCAAAATTTGACAATTCAGCAATATACATTTATGTATTCCATTTATTCCACAGCATCAAAAAATTCTACAGAAAGCATGAATTTTACTTCAGATATACGGAAAAAATTGTTACGCATGTGAATGGTATTTTTACAAAACTTCGAATGCTGAAATAACTTTTACGTCGTCGCGAAAAAAATGGTTCACTGGGTATAACTGGAGAATCCAGTGGCGTCGCAACCAGGGGATTTTGAGGGGCAGTTATAAATTGAAAAAGATTACACTATGGTTTACATGAGAAATGGACCTTGTGAAAAAAGTGTTTTATAGATTTATTTTATATTACTCGCTACGAAAATAACTGTTTGTTCATTTCTCAAAAGCAGTATTTTCAAAATATAATATTTTTTTTTCTATTCGTGTATTATTTTTTTTTATTTGGTGTTTCTAAGATTTGGTAAGTTTTTATAGTTTTTTAGTGCATCTTTCGTACATTTGTATATACGTTTTTTAGAATTTGATGCTCTAGAAATAAAAGTTTGGAGGATAAGGATTTGTTCAGATTTTTCAAAAAAACAGTACTTCCCACTTTGCCATGTTTTTTCGTAGTATTTAAACGATTCAACGAATTTAGGATAATTTTTATAGATTTTTACCCAAATTTCCACAATTAAATACCCTGATTCGTATTTTTCTAAATTTATTAGAGATAATTATACTATCTGCACCTTTCGAGCAAGAAAAGATTTTTTCCCGTTTCATTTGTTTTCATTACGAAATCTTAAAAGACTTTTCCGATTTTTTTATAGATTTCGGGTATTTTTTCAGACTCCCTAGTAATTTTAATCCTTATAAAAACCGATTTTATGTAAAAAAATGAAATTTCTTATAAAAATTCAATTTCTTATAAGGTGCACCTCATACAAACCTTATTACTTAAAAGGGTTCAATTTCCTATAAGGTGACCTTATAGAAACCTTATAAGAAACTGAAATTTCTTATAAAGAATTGATCGAAAAAATCTGATACATAGGATATTATCAAATTTATTCTTATAAGAAATTTCAGTTTTTTACATAAGGCTTTTATTAAGTCACATTTTAAGAAATTGAATATCTTATAAGGTTTCGGTAAGGTGCATCTTATGAGAAATCAGGAGCGTGCTCCTCTATGCTTGGACTCAGCGAAATGCTGAGGCCCCCGATCTCGAGGGGCCCCCAGTTTTTCAGTCATATGCAAAAATTTCGTTTTTTATTTTTGAATGAATGCGCCATTTCTGTTAGTATGGTGTGGTCCCATCGCCGCGATAGTGAATCTGCCCGTCACATTGCAAACGCTCTATACCTATATACATATAGTATAGCTAGTGGCCAATAGTGACCATTAACGATGCTGCTTGTTCGCTGGAGTTACCAGAGAGAAATGAGGAAAGATGTTTTTTTTTCGTCTTGTGTAAGAAAGGCTGAAGAGTTTGCTAGAAAACGTGGAATAAATACAACTTTTCCCGAAAAAAGGATATCACTCAGAAAAAAACAAGCTGGTGAAACGACAAACGACGAGAGAACCCAAAATCAAATTGATCGTTATAAAATCGAGATGTTTAATGTTTTGATTGATACAGTCATTTCAGTTTTCAAAGATCGTTTTTCCGCAAATTCGAATGAAATCTTTGAAGAGCTATCTCTGCTTAGGGAAGACCGGATCACAAGCCTATTCAAAAGTATGTACTCTTTGAATTTCTGAACTTGTATTTTCACTTATTTAAATTAAAATTTCACTTTCTAAATGAGCATCTTGCAAATCTAGTGTTAGCAAAAGCTGCACTTTGGTGAGAAGTTTCGCGTATTCCAAACCGATATTCAACTGGTGAAAATAAGTGATGTTAACTTTTTGCTTAGGATAAAATATCTCTACATAACGAGTTACGTTTAACTCAAACCTAATTAACATAATTTTTACTTACAATAAAAAAATTAAAATATACATAGAAAAGGAGAAGTGTTTTTTTAATGTTTAAAGAATGCGTGAAATTGATTTCTTCAAATATATCACCAGCAATGCGTCATTTTTTAAACTTACACAGTATAGGAAATTTGTCAAGAAGAGAACTCAATACTAATGAATTCTTATGATTTTAAACCTAATTGAACTGATCCGAATATTATATTGTACTTCTGGGAGTCAGGAAAGAGCAATTATGTTGTTGCGTAAAAATTGCATAGTACTTGTTAAGATACGAAACTAAAGTAGATTCAACTAAGCCTAATATAAAAATATACTAACGAATTTTCCATTTACGTGCGTGTTATTCTATAAATATTCTTAATTTTTTCCGTAGGCATGAGCTCCCCACTGGATGTGGTCTCAATAGACGATTCAAAATTGTTTATGTCTGTCAGAGAATGGCTGGGAATAGAAATCAACTCGAGCGAATTGCATAGAGAATTTTCGAACTTTGTGATGCACCTCGCTGTGCTAAAAAAATCTTTCGCAAGTCTGGTACCTAAACATTGGCAAGTGGGTGTATAATAATTTATTTTGAGCTCTAAAAATAGAAATGAGACACTTTCATGTAATTTTATCTTTTTGCCAGAAATCACAAAGTGAATTCTCTCAAAAGAGAGATCCACAATTGAAATGCAGTGGGAATAAAATATCCGAATTTGAGGAGGAAAATGAGGTGGAAACAGACGATGAAAAAGGGGCAGAAGAGATAAAAGAAAACATTTTATTTCCATTGGAAATTTTCAAATTGCTATCAAAATGCAACTTGCAAGCAATTTTCCCGAATGTTTTCACCATATACAAAGGTATGAGCACTCTTCCTGTTTCTTCCGCTTCTGCAGTAAGAACATTTTCGATCGTACGCTTGATCAAAGATCGACTTCGATCAACTATGGGAGAAAGACGTCTTGAAGATTTGATGCTTATCAGCTGCGAGGGAAAATTTCAGTTAGACGACGCAACCCTCGAAAAATCAGTCGATGCACTTGCTAATACTAGTAAAGTCTTTCGTTCAAAACTTTCATTTGTGTAAATATTGTCTGTTTAAACTATTGTCATCAATAAAAATATGTTTTTGAAAGAAGTAATGAGGTGTCCTTCAGTCAATTTATTGACATCGCAGC
This sequence comes from Platygaster robiniae, assembly GCA_028476575.1. Classification (NCBI taxonomy): domain Eukaryota; kingdom Metazoa; phylum Arthropoda; class Insecta; order Hymenoptera; family Platygastridae; genus Platygaster; species Platygaster robiniae. The sequence continues at coordinate 38,560,109 of CM052019.1, forward strand.
ACTAAGTTCAAACGGATAGTTATTTTCGTACATGCATTGTTCAAAAAAGTTACCAGTTATTGAGAACCTAAAATATGAAACCTAATCGCACTTGTCGAAAAAGGCCCCCGTTCAAGAACGCTGAGGCCCCCAAAAATACGAGCACGCGCCCCTGTGAGAAATTGAAATCTTATGAGAAATTTCATATTTTTATAAGGTCTTTATAAGGATCAAAATTACTAGGGCTGCTATATATATCTGAAATTTCATGCTCTAGAATAGAAATTTTCATAAATTTCCGGTATTTTCATAGATTTTTGAGAAAATTATATCCGGTAGATTTATAGTGTTTCACAGATTTCTCCTATTTTTTTGTTTAATATTTAAAAGATTTGGTAGAGTTTTCTATAGTGTTTTTTAAAGATTTCGTATTTCATACATTGTTAGAATCCGATGCTCTAGAATTTGGAATTTTGGAGATTAATATTTGTTCAGATTTTTCAAAAAACCGTGTTTTTCGCTTACTTTTCGTATTTTTTTGTAATATTCATACAATCGTATAAATCCACAGTACATCATTATGGATTTCTACCAAGATTTCTACAATTTAATATCTAGATTCAAAGTTTGATGAATTTATTTGAGAAAATTCTACCATCTACACATACTTTTGAAACAAGACAAGATTTCTGAATATTTTTTAGTTTTTTAAAATATATTCCCGGTTTTTTTAAGACTGCAACATATATATTTCTGGAATTTCATGCTCTAGAATAATTTTGATAGATTTCCAGTATTTTCATAGATTTTTAAGAAAATTACATCGACATGGATTTTTAGTGTTTCATTTCTTCTTTTTTTATTGTATATATATCTGCGGCTTCCCAGCATAACCGAAAAGGCTTATTATACCATAAGGCTCATTTTACATGATATTATTATAAAATTTTAAACCTTATGGCAGAAGTGACTCTTTCGGTTATGCCGGGAACAGATGTATTAGATTTCTAGTTTTTCTATACGTTGCTATATACATTTTTTAGAATTTAACGCTCTAGAATTCAAAGTTTTGTTAATACATACTATTATTGTTGGAAATTTTCAAAAATCGGTATTGTCATATATTTCTTTTACTTATAATATTTTGTCAGTGTTTGTATAATGAGGAATATTTTCTGGTATAATTGAGGGGTTCTATCTAAATTTCCGGAATTTTATGCTCCAAATTCAAACTTTTTTGGATTTTCAGCATTTGCGTGGATTTTTATTTTCCTTTATTTTGCACTAGATTACAATTTTTTTGATGATTGCGACTACCTCGAAAAAAAAAGAGTTTTTGAACTAATTTGAGGTCGCTGGAGTACAAAAATAACTGTTAATTTTTTCCAAAGGAGCGTCTTCAAAATATAAGCTGAAAAGCATGTTTTTCAGCTTTTTCTCCAGTTTTTTTCCAAAAATGTCAAAAACGACTAATTTCATTTAAGTCAATCATACATATATCATTCGAAAGGTGTATTTCTCAGCTTTACAGCGATATAATATGCTGTTTTTTTAATCAAAACAATAGTTTGTAAGTTATTAAAAGTCAGAAAAAGTACGCACATAAACATGAGAACTTTTCAAAAAAGCTCAAAAAATACACTTTCTTTAACTTTGAACGCATGTCACTTAAAATTTTATGTTTCGATTCACAAAAACCAGTACATCTAGTTTTCTATGTTCTCACAAAATTATGACGATATACTCAAATGAAAATTCTAATTCTAAAATCAAAGAGCATCTTTCAAAAATCAATTTCTATGAAAAACCTGTACAATTTTAATCGCTAATCAAGCATGCAAAGTCATTATCATCAGTATCATCAAATTTGTCCAACGTTGAAATATGATTGGTTTCATTTCAAGTCAAGAATCCAACATTTCACTTCCAGATCGGATTTCATTATTTGCCATTCACAGACTAAACATCCCGTGAACATGAACCAGACTAAGAACATTTTTTGTACAATTCTCTAATTACATTTTCAGAACAGTTGAAAGATATTCAGGGCAACAAAAAACATCGCGATATCTTGGATTGCCATTTATTTACTTCAAATTCAAAACTCAAAATCTTTAGCGCACCATTATCCGCTACATTTCATCTCAAAATTTCCTTCGCTCGAGAAAAAGACCCGAAAACAATAAATTTTTTATAAAGTCGACTGTACAATAATTACATGATTATAATAATATATTCACAGCATATGACATTGATTCGATGGTTCTATCTTCCCTGGAAGTTGCAAAATTTTTAAATACCGAAAATGTATCATTATAAGTTCATTATAATGAACTTTTGAAATATTTCGAAAACTGTGCAACCCTTGGATTCGAATGGAAAAAGAAATTTGTTCGATGAAAATTTAGACCTTACATCTAACTCAAACTTAACATTTTCGTTGACTTATTCCTAACGAAATCGACACTTCCTCTTTATACATTTTGTTTACTTGGCTCGTCATTAAAATCACGTTCCAGAACTGTATAACTTTGATTCTCATTCACTCCTTATGATTTCAAGAACAAGTCTAATAAAAGTATCAAAATCACTAGCGCAAAAGTAATGGAAACGCTTAGAAAAATAATTGTCAACAATTCTCTACATGAAAATATCAACAAAGCTGTATGTACATAATCATCGCTCTCAACGCTGGCAACGATCATCGGGAAAATAATTTTTTTATACAGCAGGGTAACAGTTGATTCGTCATTTGCATTGGCAATACAAGTAGGATATGACTGACCAATACCACTTACATTCACTATTTGTAAATATTCTGGCGGACAAAAACGACGTGCCTGGATATAAAAAACTGAATTTACATGATTCTCTTCTGGAAATCAAACTATACAGAAGTACAGAACTTGCATGAAAAATCAGTGAACTATGAGAAACTTTTAAAGGAACAAATCAAAAAAGATTATGTAAAAGTTGGAATTTCAAAAAAACGCCGCCCAGTAATAATGCATTTACAGGGAAATACTTTTTACAGTCAGAAATTTTATCACGCTCGCGATAATAACAAACGTCAAATTATCACAGTTATAAAAAATGCTCGACGTCATTCGCTTAATTATCACGCGATACGCCCTTTTTTCGGGAAACTGGCATTCTGAAGACTATTTTACATTTTTTATACTCGCTCGCTTTTTACTTGGCACAGCACTGCAGAGAGCAACAAATTATTATTCACATAGTTTTCTATAGTTTTGACTTTTTCATTGAAATATTACGTTCTCATTTTCATTTACCTGCAATTATATTTATGGTGAAAGTCAACTTTTTCATGTATGTTGGAAATTTATTCGCAGATTTTCTTACTGGATATAGACTAGAATTATCCACTCTGAATAATCAAATTATAATTGCTAATGTCACAAAATCGCACACTCTTAGAAAAAAATGCAACAAGTCAGATTTTGCAATGTAAACATCACTACGTGGAGCACCATACGAAACTTGGTAGTTCTGGTAGTTCTTAGATTAAAAGAATTTCTTCTTGAGAGAAAATGTTTCTCGTGAATAAGAAAAAACTCTTGGCTAGTTAATTTGTTCATCAATTTGGTGAAGTACTTTTTATGAATAAATTCAAATGTATTTCCATTGTAATCCCTAGTAGAAAAGGCTTACGTAAATTTTATTTAAACATTAAGTAAACTAACTGTAAACTTTACGTAAACTTTGTGTAAACAGTTTACGTTAACTGCTTACATAAAGTTTATGTAAACATTTATACAAGGGATGATTTCGGAGTCTTTCGGGGTGAATGCAAAGGATTCAAGTAACTTTCGAAAAATGGTAGATTCTTTTTCTTTATAGTAAATTTTACGGTTTTATCCGATGAAATAGTACCATCAGCTGGGTTGTGGGGGCGTCAGTTTGACTAGAAGCCACGTATATAACTTCCATTTTTTCTTTTCGACTAATTCGTATTTCAAATTGCTAAGACCGTCAGTGGCTTGCCGTTTTTTTCCAGTCCTAAGGAACTCGTACCTGAAAAAATAAAATTAAATACATGAAGAAAAAATGCGAAAATTTTTTTTGCAATTTCTTTCTTATATTCCAAAAGATTTTGGTGCTATCAGTTTTGCCAGAAAAATACGAAAGAAGAGTTTAGATCAGAAATTAGAAGAATGTAAAAAACACTTCTAAATATTGGATAATTATATTTAGACAAGAAATTGAATTAATATAAATTGGAGAATTGAACTGTTACAAACTGCTTTTAAATTTATGAAAATATCATAAAACCTTGCTAAATTGGTGATTACTAAAAAATAATTGAAGGAACTGTAAAATAAAATTTTCTTGATAGGTCAAGTAGTTTTCCAAAAAACCTGTAAAAATACGAGAAATCTATCAAATTTTGAATCCTGGGGGTATGATTCTATAAATCATATTAGAAATCTATGAGAATCATAGAAAATTATTGAAATTGTAGAAATACTATAAAAAAAAAAAAAAAAAAAAAAAACAATAAGTAGAGGGAAATCTATGTAAAACATGATTTTTTTCTAAAAATCGATTCAGTTTCTCGAAATTGTTGAAATTTTTGGAACTATAGAATCGAATTCTTTAAATATATACTATGATTCATGCTTATACTAGAAATACATAAAAATACGACAAAAATTGGGAAATTCTTTGAATCACATGGAATACGAACTTTTGAAAAATACTTTAAACTGTAAAGATATCATTTTCTTTAAAACCCTGCCTAAAAAAATCCATTCAAAACCATTGAAAACCAAACAAAGTTCCCATTGCCAATGGTTCTCCATGTTAAGTAAATAGGATTTTCAATGGTCTCCAAACGTCCAATAGTCCCCAAGACGATTGAACATCCCATTTACTTAGCTTTACTTAGCATGGAGAACTATTGGCAATAGGAACTTTGTTTGGTTTTCAATGGTTTTCAATGGTTTTGAATGGATTATTTTAAGCAGGGAATCTATAAAAATATTCAAAATATCAAGAATTGTAGAAAATCTATCGAATTTTGAATTCTGAGGAAACAATTCTAGAAATCTTTACCGACAAGAAAGTTCAACTGAACTTTTCGATATAGAAATCTATAAATAAAAGAGAATTTTTCAAACTGTAGCAATACTAGATAAAAAAGGAAAAAAGAAACAACAAGTATAGAGAATATGTGTAAAACATACTCTTTTCTAAAAATCAATATAATCTCTCAGAATTGTTGAAATTTTTGAGAAAATAGAATCGAATTCTATAAATATATACTATGATTCATGCTTATACTAGAAATACATAAAAATACGACAAAAACCGCAAAATTCTATAAATAATCACATGAATTACGAAATTTAAAAAAATGCTATAAACTGTGTGGATATTATTTTCTTAGGAATCTATAAAAGTATTCAAAATATTAATAAATGAAAAATATTATTTTTTCGGTAAATCAAAGAATTCATGAAAAATCTGTAAAATATGAAAAATCTATCGAATTTGGAATCCTGAAGTAACGATTGTAGAAATCTTTGTAATATAGGAATCTATAATAAAGAAATAAAATTCTTTAAGTTGTAGAAATACTAGAAAAAAAAAAGAAAAAATAATTACAGAAAATCTGTATCAAAAATACTCTTTTTTGAAAATCAATTGAATTTCTCAAAATTGATAAAATTTCCATAACTATACAATCGAATTCTCTTACTCTATATAGAGTATTCCATTCTTTTACTGAATATATAAAAATACTGCAACTACGAACTTTAAAAAATCTATGAAATACTTATAGACTAAGTAGATACCATTTTCTTCTGAATCTATAAAAATATCCAAAATAATAAGAACTTGAATTCCTAGAGCATCGAATTACAAAAAACTGTATAGAAGTTCTCATCTCCTCAAAGTTAATAACAAATAGTATGCATTTAAAAAATACGTTCGATATTCAATTGTGAAATCTTTTGCAACGAACGTGTAGAAAAAAATTGGCACATTCTTTATCTTGTAAGATGAGGTTGGGAGTGTACGAGGAGAGCGAAAAATTCTGTAAAAAAAAAGCTAATTTTCAATGATATAATTACCTTTTTGGATTAGCTTTTTCTTTTTTATGCGTCAGCATTTTGTAACGAGCGACTGTGTTTGGATAACGAGCAATGTGCAAACGATGCGCTTTTATCCGATTTGCCATGTCGTCATCTTCACCTCCCCAGCCCCAGAAAACGTTGCTGAATCCGTTCACCAGGATAAAATGTTCTTTCGTTAAGGCGGAAACTCCACCAAACAAATCCAAGTATGGCAATCTTAAAAAAATAAGCTTTTTTAATAAATAAATGATATTATTGATAAATTTTCATTCATATATTTCATCTGGGCAAAGCAGATAATGAAAATCAATGACAAATTTACTTATCATTGTATATTTTCATACTATATGTCTTGAATGTAGATGAATTTTTGCATTAGCAACAAATCGAGCTACGTTTTTTTGCATAAAAAGTTATACCTATATTTAAATTTGTCGATCGCCACGGACATGTGCCTTGGTTGTTCCGGACAGTTGTAAAGGTTCTTGTCGTTTTCCGGCAAAAGGTCGACGTCGTGGAAAATGAAACAATCGAATTGTTTCTCTTTGAGTGCCTCGACGAAGCCGACATTCATTAGAGTCGCTCTATTGAATGGCGCGGACCCTGAATAATTAATCGACCCGAAAATGAGTTTGAACGATCTCAAACAAAATGGCCAAGTACAATTAGACTTTGAAAAAACTCACGAACAATGCAATACAATATGGAACAGTACCAAATTTCATAGTAATTAGTGTATGTGTGGCAAAAGTAGTGCATAATAAAGATGTTACATGTGATAGTCATCGTCGTAACATCGTTGTAACATTGCGATAGCATAGAGAGCTTATTGGTACCAGGTATCACTTATTATGAAATTTTTAGTCGGGAAATAATTATAATGATTCGTGAAAAGTTTAAAAAAAGTACGTAAGATCTTAGGAAGATGAACATATTTGTATGAAATTACAAAAAAATCGTATGGATTGTGAGATGTTTGAAAATGTTGAAAACCTCAAAAATTGTGCAATATTGAACATTCACAAGATTCTCTATAATTCTACAAAATTCGAAAAATTTGTAGAATTTTTGTAGATTGCGGCAATCGTATCAATCATTATATTTCTTTGAAGTAGGCATTTCAGAATTTTTTCAATTTTTTACGAAAATCTGAAATACTTTGGAATATTAAAATTTTAATGACTTGGGCACATTTTCATAAAGTTGAAAAAATTTTAAGTAGTTCGTATGATGGTTCAAAATCCAAAAATTTTCAAAAATAAATATGTGGCTTCCCGCCATAACAGAGAAAGTCACTTTTACCATAAGGCTCATTTTACATGATATTCTGATGAAATTTTAAACCTTATGGCAGAAGTGACTTTCTCTGTTATGGCGGAAAGCCACAGAAATAACATTGGAACTTTCAAAGATTTTCTATGATTCTACAGAATTTCGAAATTCTCGAAAATTTAAAACAATATTCACAAATTTTATCGATTGTGTTCACTATCGTATTTTTTCAAAATACGTATACCAATGAATTTTCAATTTTAAGCAAACATCGGGAGTAAATTTCAAGTATTTCGTATAATGATCGAAAATTCGAAAGTTTTAAAAAATTAGGAAACATCGAAATCTTCAACGATTTTCTGTGATGCTACAATTTAGACATTCTGTAAAATTTCGAAAAAAATTCATAAATTTTGTGAGTATTGTTTATTCTTATATTTCTTCGGAAAACACATAATAATTTTTTTTTATTCTGGACAAAAATCTGTAACACTTAGAATATTGAATAATGACGAAAAATTTTAATTAGTTAAACAGATTTTCATAAAATTGAGAACGTTTGAAATACTTTGTATGATTAAAATTTCGAAAATTTTCAAAAAACAAAAAAACTTGAAACATTCAATGATTTTTAAAGTTGTTCCACGAAATTCCGGAATTCCGTAAAATTTCCAAAAATATTCATATATTTTATAATCGTATTTATTATCATATTTGTTCAAAATAATTGTGTTATTGACTTTTCAATTTTTGAAGAAAATCTGAAATACTTCATATTATTTAAAATTATGAAAAACTCAAAGAGGCTGGACACATATATTCATAAAATTCAGGAAATTTTTCTCAGTTCGTACAATGGAAACTCAAAAACTCTTAACAATAAAAAGCATTTAAAATTCCAGCGATAGGTGAATGGCTTAAAAGAATTTTGAAATTCTGTAGATTTCAGAAAATATTTATTAATTTATAAGATTATGTTTACTATCGTATTTTTTCCTAAATACAAACATTAAATAAAAACATCAAAATGATTCTTCAATTTCTAACACAATTCTGAAATCCTTCAAAATATAAAAAAATGAAAATTTTGATGAGTTAGACAGATTTTTAATAAATTATGATATTCTTAAATATTTCGTAGAATAATTTAAAATTCGATAATTTCCAAAAATATATAAAAAATTGATTCTGCAATGATTTTCAATCATTCTACAGAATTTCGAAGTACTGTAAAATTTCAAAAGTTATGTTCATCAATTTTGTAGATAATTTTCATTATCATATACTTCTTCAAAATACAAGTAATACTCGATAATTTTCCAATATATAAGAAATATTCGAAAAACTTCAAAATACTCAAAAATTACGAAAAATATCAATGAGTTCTGAGTTGAAATTTTTATGAAATTATTTTACATGTAACATAAAATTTTCAAAAATAAAAAACATCGAAAACTTCAGCGATTCTCAATAATTATTCAATAAGTCTCTGTGATTTTCGAAAATTTCACGAAATATTCATCAATTTACTAGAGATTGTATTCATTATCGTATTTTGTCAAAGTAAAACACTTATTTCCCATTATCCTTCAATAAAATCTATAAAACTTAAAAAGTACAAGAAATTTAGAGTATTTAATTTTACTGCATTGGAAAAATTTTGATGAAATTTAGAAATATGTTTAGAATGATATTGTATGAAATTTTGAAGAATTCAAAATTAAATGAAAAAACATTTTAATTTTGAAAGTCTGTACACTATTCTACAACTTCCGAAAAATTTCAAAAATTTCAGCAAAAGTTCAAAAATTTTCCAGATTGCGTTCACTATCTTACTTATTTAAAATATGTATGTATGATAATGTTTTTCCATTGAATATAAAATGGAAAATCTTGGAAATTGATAAAAATCACTAAAAATAATAATAATACGGACGAATTTTTTATAGAAACCCTCAAGTTTTGAAAAGTTCGTACTAGGTTTAAAATTAAAAAATTTTGATGTTGAAAGATATTAGAAATTTCAAAGATTGCCAATAATTCTACACAATTCAAAAGGATTCCTTTATTTTCAAAAAATAGTCCTGAACTTTATAGATTGCGAAAAACTCAGAAAATTCCCTAAAATGTACATGAGCCATCTAATATCTTTGAAACGTCTTTAAATCATAATATTCCATCATTTAAATATGCTCAAGATATTCAAAACTTACACAGAAATCTCTAATTCCTCAAAATGCCGATGAGTTTTGTAAATTCTGAATAATTACAAAGATTGATGGAAACTAACACTAATTTTCTTGATAGATCAAGTAGTTTTCCAAAAAATCTGAAAAAATACGAGAAATCTATCAAATTTTGAATCCTGAGGGTATGATTCTAGAAATCATATTAGAAATCTATGAGAATCATAGAAAATTATTAAAATTGTAGAAATACTAGAAAAAAAAAAGAAAAGAAACAATAAGTAGAGGGGAATCTATGAAAAGCATAATTTTTTCTAAAAATCGATTCAGTTTCTCGAAATTGTTGAAATTTTTGAAACTATAGAATCGAATTCCATAAATATATACTATGATTCATGCTTATACTAGAAATACATAAAAATACGACAAAAATTGCGAAATTCTCTGAATCACATGAAATACAAAATTTCGAAAAATACTTCAAACTGTATAGATATCATTTTCTTTAAAATCTATAAAAATATTCAAAATATCACGAACTGTAGGAAATCTATCGAATTTTGAATTGTGAGGAAACAATTCTAGAAATCTTTATTAAGAAATCTATAAATAAACGAGAATTTTTCAAACTGTAGCAATACTAGAGAAAAAAGAAAAAAAGAAACAACAAGTACAGAGAATATGTGTAAAACATACTCTTTTCTAAAAATCAATATAGTTTCTCGGAATTGTTGAAATTTTTGAAATAATAGAACCGAATTTTATAAATCTGTACTGAGATCCATGCTTTTACTAGAAATATATAAAAGAATACGACAAAAACTGCAATATTCTATGAATAATTTCAAAAGAATTCGTTTATTTTCAAAAAATGGTCATAAACTTTATAGATTGTGAAAAACTCATAAAATTCCCTAAAATATACATGAGCCATCCAATATCCTTGAAACGTCTTTAAATCATATAATATTCCAACATTTGAATATGCCCAAGATATTCAAAACTTACACAGAAATCTCTAATTCCTCAAAATGCCGATGAGTTTCGTAAATTCTTAATAATTACAAAGATGAGTGGAAGCTAACAATTTGTGCGTTAATGCATTATAGCGTGAGAATTTCTGTGTATTCTACCCATTCAGAAATTACAATAATATTTTACATGTAACAGCACTTTAATCACAATACCTTCGCCATAAATCATCGAATTATCGACACCATGCACCTCTTAAACGAGGTTCCAGTGTAAAGATATCGATAACAAATACCTTGCAAAATTCGATACTTGCCTCCTTGTTCTATGATAAAAATTTGGTAATCTATCAGCTGCCTCAAGAGCATTGGATGTAAATTGTACAAAAGTGCTCGCAAGTGCTCGAGTCGATCACGAAACGGCACAATAATAGCCACTCGACTTCTCGCTGTGCAATTCGAAGGCGAACCCATTCCTCCAAGTTTCACGTCTACCAACAGTTTTTCCATCTCCTCGAAACCCGGAGGTGAAATCTGGACTTTCAACTCGCCAACTAGAAATTCGTAAATTTTACTTAGTCTGAACTCAATTTCGCCCTGACAAAGCTGATATATTGTTCTGACATGTCTTTGTTCGCTCTAATTTGCTGATAAAACTTGTTTGAAACTCTTCATTGCTCGTATTTATACGACACCAAGTTTTATCCACGAGAAAGTTATAAGCTGAGCCACCTAAGCTCAAGTAATAATTAATTATTGATCGATAAAATTTGCCGTGTCACGTGTACTCTTCCTTCAAAGTTGAAAAGTTTTCCAATGAACTTGTCCGATATGGAGATATTTTTATTCATATCTGTATGAATGAAATGAAATATTGAAGAATGCTGTTTCATTTAGTACAGTATGCACATTTATAGAATTCTCGATTCTATAAAACAGGTGTTTTTTCACAGATTTTACAAAGTTTTGTGCAATAAAATTTGTCTTAACTCTTCTGGGTGACCTCCGAAATATTTTTGATCGAGATTTGGTGAGTTTTGAAGATTTCGATTTTTGTTTTAGTATATTGTAAGACAGCGTAAGACGTTACCGAGATTGGGTGGCTCGAGGGGGCAGAGTGGGGGTGTGCTGACGTCAGTGACGTTGATCAGAGAAACGTTGCGCGTCTGCTGCGTCGATTTGGTCGAGGAGACGAGTAATTCCGTCGGTGCTAAATCCGTTTTCGAAAAATTGTTAGGACTTGGAGCCGTTGTTACAGAAACGTTGCTCACGTTAACGAGGTAATTCGGGGACGTAACTGGTCCGTAAATTATCAGCCCGCGAGCATGGCTTTTGTAAGAGTGATTCAGGAATCTGCGGCAATCAATCGCAATCCAAACAAAAATAAAATTAAGTATTCCTGTAGAAAAAATAATGATAGTGACAATGAAATAATCAGTCACAATGATTATGATAAGTGATGAAAATGAGTGAAGGTTATGAAAAATTTACTTGCTAAAATCTAGAGGACATAACAAATAATTACACGTTAGTTCTGACAATGAGGGTTGAACAAAAATCAGATTTCTTAATTTCAATCACTCAAAAATAATTACCATAATTTGGAAGGATTTTATTCAAACAGGATAATAGTTACAAATGTTAGGCTATGACAATGGGGGGGGGGAAGTTAGAAAAGTTTATTCAACCTAGTGAATAATTAGGAAAAATTAAAATTTGGATAGATGTTGAGGATCTGAAAAACTTTGAGAAATGGAGCATCGAGTTTTAGAAATTTAGATAAATTTCATAAAAATATCAGAAAATATTTCGAATTGGACAATTACTAAAAAAAACCAAGTGATAGAAATGTATGGTAATCATGTTTTTTTGAAAATTATAGTTAAATACTCAAGATACATAACACTTTGAATTTAAGAGCGTTAAAATATAAAAAACGCATAAAATAATCCATATAAATTTTTGAAAATACTAGAAAACACTAAGAAATTGTGTAAATACCATAAAGTACGAAAATACCAGAAGCTTATGAAATACTTGAAATCTATGTAGATGTTGTTCCGAATATCTATAAACATTTTTTCAATTTATGAATTTGAAATTCTAATTCTGGAGGATCGAATTTAAGAAATCTGTGTAGGGTCAGAATTTCTCAAACGGGCCACCTGAAATTGACAAAATTCATTTTCAAATGCGTCCTATTTTTTTCCCCAACGGAATATGAAAGACAACTAAATAATGTAGAGTTTCTTTTCCCTAGTCAAAATACGGCTGATTGTGAGAACACATTTGTTTATCAATTTTTTATAAACAAATACAAAAATAATGTATAAAAATTCAAGTTTTCGAATCGGAAAAAATCATGATAAATCTATCTTAGATAACGATTCGATTGCCGCAATAACCATAAAAATCGAAAAACTAGATCACCCGCAATTAATTTATGAAAAAAATGACGTAAAACTTTGGTTGTTAATATTATAAACAAAAAAATATTTTGAGCGAAATCAGTTTGGGTTTATCTTAGTAATGGTAAACACTATCGAAAAAATACATTTTCAAGTGAAAATGAATTTTCATCAAATTCAGGTGGCCTGTTTGAGAAATTCTAACCCTACATATCTATCAACCTACAAAAATACTAGAAATGTATAAAAATACTGGGAAATCATTTCAAATTTCATGAATACTGTAAAATACAAAAATACCTAAAATCTAATGATACTTGAAATCTATGTATATATACACAAAATGTAAATTTTTCAAAAATTTGTTACACTTTAAATTTTAAAGCATTGAATTTCAAGGAGTTATATAGAAAACCAGAAAAATATTAGGAAATAATGAGAATTCTGTAAATACTGAGAAATTACCAAAAATACTACGATCTTTTGGAGTTTGTACTAAAGATACTGTTTTCCGAAAGATCTATCTAAATTACTTAAAATCTTTCCAACTTTCAATGTTATAGCATCGAATTCTACAAATTTATAGAGTAATCCATAAAAATACTAGTAATTTATAAAAATACTAGAAAACACTACAAAATTTGACAAACGTCAAAAAAATGAACATTCTAGAAATTAAAAAAATATCTAAACTCTGATTATATATTTTTTTCACAAAAATCTATAAAAACACCGAAACTTTTCGGTATTTCGATTCCTAGAGTAGCAGATTCTAGAAATATCTTGGCCAATCCATTGATATACTCGAAAATTTTACTATTACCAAAAAAAGGTAAATTCTAAAAATCTATGATAACCTCTATCTCTAGTTCAATATTGTTTTCCTCTAATATTTTATAACCTTGAACCTTCAAGCATCGGGTTATATAAATCCATGTAGAAACCTATAATAAAGTTGAAAAATAATTCTCCAAGGCCTATAAATAACTACGAAATATAAAAAAAGCTTAAATAATCATAAATAAAAAAACATATGAACCCTAGTTACTTGAAAATCATAAAAAACTGATTTCATGGTTAAACAACGTCAATGAAAAATTACAAAAATAAAAAATGTGCAACTCTGAACCCCATGAAACTTTAAAATTCCGAGATTCGAAAGAATCTGAAAAACACATTGTTGAAACCAGATCGTCAAAGATGAAAAATTTTTAAATCCTGGAGAAAGTATATTTTCCTCGAAAAAATTTTTTCTCCGTCCCTGTCATCAAAATTCAAATTAAAAGGAAAAATTGCAAGAAAATTAAGAAAACGAAATTTATTCAAATCTCTGATAAATCAAAAATTTCTTCAACATCGATTATTTATTGTCATCACCAATGAAAATACGTAATTTGAGGTATTATTTTGGAACAGGTGTGAATGTATTTGGCGGTAGACGCAATATATTTAGAAATGGGTTGACCATCGCGGAACAAATTAAATTCGACGATCCAGGAAATGCGTGAACTGGGACTAATTTTGGACTCAATATTTGCGACAAGTGCCAAGCATGGCTAAAAATTTCTTTGTACCCTCTATTTTGATCTAATAACGAATTTCCAGAAGAATCTACTTCATTGCTTTAATAACAACAATCTTCCAATACTACAACCTGGGTAAAACTTATAAATGTATTAATATTGCCTATATCGGGATCCGCATGATTTTTTTCCCTGAGATAAGATAAAATACTATCTTTATTGAGTAGGCGTCTATCTTTAATGAAACCTTGTCAACCTCTAATTTCATGCATATTTTAGCTGAATTCGATAAACCAGCTGACAGGAAATCATAAAAATAGTTCAAACATGAAATTAAGCATGAAGTTTTAACGCCCTTTAATTTATAATTATTTTATACAAGATCTTTCATAAATTACACAATACATAACTTTTTCATTTTATTTCTTACACTCAGAAAACTTCCACGTACAGTTGAAAGGAACTGCGTTTCAACACTTTCCGTTTCAAAGTGAAAGGACTTTTAAACATCGACGGTTTCAAAATGAAAGGTTATTATTTCAATTTGTCTTAATAGTTTTATTTCCCTGGGCGAACGTTTTTTCTTTTGAGTAAAGTTCACTTCGAAGTCTTAGGACATTAAAGTAACTAATCTTGCATGCTATAACAAACGTTCAAAAAGGGTCGCTTTAGTCCCTGATTTTATGCTGCAGAAGCATTACTTCTTTCAAAATTTTATAAAAACATTAATTCAATTTTTTTGTAAACTCACTTGGAAGAGTTGCCGGTGAAGACGGTTTGTATGGAGTTACGGTCGATGATGCCGCTAAGGTATTGCAGGGTCAAAAGGGCTAGAATGAGGAAGACGAGGACCTTGTAAAAGTGGACCCGATGCCACAGTGACACCATGGCTGCGGCCAGAGTCATCGCATGATCGAGGCACCATAACTGTTCAACTTTCGAAACTGTCAACACGCGTTGTGGAGAACCTGAAGAACTCTGCAACGGCTCAATGACAAGATCGCGTTTCTCGCCAAGGTCGCCGACACCATTGTTCTGTACCACTATGTCCTTACTGCACTTACTTCAGATTCACTCTCCCACAGTTCTACAAATGCAAGAAAAGCCATTGTTACTCTCGCAATCCTCGAAAATTAGAGTCATCAAGGATTAGGCCACAAATGATGATGTTTCAGTTCACATTTGTGAGTGATGGAGAGTGCACTTTGCGCACCATTTTTGTTTTTTGAATAAAAGTAGAACAATTCATTCCAGGGTTCAGGTCTCCTTGATATGTCACTTGAGAAAGTGGAAAAGTGCCTTCGCAACGTAGGAAATAAATTTCTGCGTCAGCATATTTCATACCTTTTTTTCCACAGGCTTATACTTGGTCTCGTCTTACGGCCAACAAACATCGCTGACGTCAACTAATTTCTTACACGAAACATTCACGCTTGGCCAATAACTCACGTCCCAAAAACACAATATTATATCGATTATTCCACAACATACGTTACCTCTTCTCGATTACTACAATTTGTTTTTTCTTTACGTTTATACGTAATACAAATAGATATTTTGAAATATTGCTTGTATGTACATCCTCAAACTGACATTTTTCGTGCCATAATTCTATCAACACTGAGTAGCAAAAATCATTTACCAATGACTTAGTTATGCTTGAGGTCATTTATCAATCTTGATTTCTCTCGATAATGAATTTAACGCGCAAAGACGAGAATAGGCATTCAATGCCGAATGCACTCATGCATATCATATGAAAATATCTCGGGTAAAATGGAGTGAAAATATATAAAATACATGAATGATAATTATTAGTAATTCAGTGAAGTCGATTTTTCAGTCAAAAATAATTCCTTTCGAAAGAAAAGGAATTTTATTGTTGACTGGGAATGTAACAAATGAAGCATAATTTATCACAGAAATAGAACAAAAAACATGTAATATAATCTTGGCAGACTAGAAGGGGTGATTACCACCTAGAATTTCTACTAACACATTTTTTTTTCAATTTTGTAAGAATGAAAAATCAAAATACGAATTTCGATAAACTCATAGCATCTTTTGATGCTATAGCATGCATATAGGTTAAAAAATAATTTTTCGATGAGTGCTCTTTGAAATGCACATACTCAATCCTACACTGCACGCGTTTTATAACGTTATTGATTTTTCATTATTACTTATTGCATCTCATATATTGGATTAACTGGACGCTCATATCGCCTATTGAGACCATTTTTCCTGTACGTAATAAATTTTCTGAATTCTCAATAGATTGATTTTCACCAAATTATCTTGATGAATGTCATTTTAAATGATATTATTCCATACATCTAAACTCGGTCTGTAAAATAACAGTTTTACTAAAAAAGTGGCCTCCATGTATGTTTTTTCCTTTTTTGTAATTCCATTGAAACATTTTAATTTTCCTCCATTTACGTTTTTGCTGGGAAATCACTTCTAATGACAAAGCTTCATAAAACCTCTCATTATGAAAATAACTTCTTGCAAACTTGGACCATTATGATTTTATAGATAAATTTCCTACACTGAAAATCATAATGATGCTGCAACGCTCAAACTTGCTTGTTAAATTAAAAAAAAATACATTGTCTGCTGTGAAAAAGTTGGGAAAATAAAAACGAAAAAAGAAATATACTATGTTGAATTAAATCGCACAAATTTATCTATTAGTTCATTGTACATTTCTTTCGATTTCAATTTGTAAACGATTCAGGAAAAAACAGAAAAAATGCCAGATAGGAAATCGAATTCGATTCTTGAAACATACCTACATACATACGACAATAGATAAAAAATACATATACATTCAGTTTTCATAAAAAACATTAAATGTCTTGTATGAATAATAAATAAAATAATAAATAATTTTGATACATGAGTTTGCGAATTTATGGAAGTGGAATGAAAAGATAAGAAATACGATGACGACATGAAATTTCGTGTAGATGATTTGATCGATGATTTATGATCGAGAAATATGACGTTGATACTTAATTTTCTATGGCATCGCTCGTTTCGCAGAATGATAGGATCTGCGATATGAATTTCGAATTCAAAAATATCCACGGATGAAACATCTTGTTGAAAAAATGGAAGAATTCAACCTGGTGATGTGTTATTAAATGTTTATGACATCTCATAGCTTTGAAAGATGATCGATAAAGAGAATGCTCAAGAAAATGCAATCATTAAAAGTCATCGCGTACAAAAATATGTCGATTAGATTTAATAATACCGCAACTATCTGCAGTTTACGTGTATACCACGATCGCATTTGTTGAACACTAGACTTTACATAAGAATATTCATGACTGACGTTTTAATTATAGATAAAAAGAATCGATTGTTCGCGAAAAAAATTGTGTCATTTGAGTACAACTGCAAAAATGAGTTTATCCTGTCAACTCGTTTTTACACTCACCCAATTTTTCCCATAATCGTTAATCAGTTCATCAAGTGGAAATTACTTCACGATTGATATGAAAATTTCAATTCATCTCTCCAAAAATTATCGAACTTTTTGTAACGTTGAATTCGCGATAATGGATATGAATTGTATATTACATTTTATCGCAGAACAGTTCGTTACCAAATTATCTTTTTTCTTCAAAAAAATTGTCATCGAAAGTATGGGGCTCGTCGATTAGAAGCAGATCTAATGTTTTCATTGCTCTAGTTACGTTTTGTTCTAATGTAATGAAAGTCTTGCGATAGGTGCTGAATAGTTTGATAAAAATTAGATATCCATCGAACTGAAATATTTTTGCGCAAGATTCGCTCAAACGCGGAAATTTCCCACAACATGAATATTGAAAACTGAATATAAAGTTTATTGTACTCTCAATTCTAAACTATTATCAATATTGCAAAATTTTATAAATACGAAAAAATAATGAGAATAAGTACTTAAAATCTATGTATCATGGATCAATGTATGTTTTCGTCAAAAATTCATAAAAATACTAGAGTACTAGAAGTCGAAGGAATAATAGAAATCTATGAAGATAGTGATGTATGAAAAATATGTACCTGAAGTTCCAAACGATTGAAATTGAGCGAAAATAAAACATAGGTGAATTTTTTTCACCTATATTAACGTATAAATTTCTTTCGTTTAATTTTAAATGTTTGAGACTTCAGGCACATTGAAAAATTCAAATTAAATTCTAGAAAATTGTTGAAATAATGGAAAATCATAAGAAATTTTTTAAAAAATCTGAAACTACTAAAAAAACAGAAATACTGGAAATATATAAAATACTAAATATTCATGTATTGTGTAATTTTCTAGAATATCTGCAAAACAATTGCAATAAATTTTCTATGATGTCGAAATCTAAACACAAATAATTAATGACATCCACAGGCCTTGACTAAATAAATTTCGATTTTTCATAACAAAAAGAAAATATCCCAGAAACTGCCTATTTTTCAAACCGATAAACTTTACTTTACACGAACTTATTTGCGAATACGATCAATACTTCGAGTTTTCCTCCAACTTTTTTCATCTCTTACAGAAACGATCGAAATTTTACTCTCCCAATAAAATTAGTGAAGTTTAAACTCATTATTACGAAGTATTCAAAGATGGGTCATCAAATTAACACATTCATCCCTCGAATTCCAAAGAACACGAATGTTGAAAACCGAAAAGGCACATTTGAATGTACAATTTGAGAATTCAAAATTTCAGAATCTCCAATTGAAATATACAAAAATGCAAAAACTTTGTATCGGTGAACTTCCTAGCTATTCCATAATATTTCCCGTGACATCGAATATTTAATGATTTTCCAAAAAAATCCGAGAAATTACTCTTTCTATCATCTCTTTCAAACCAACAAACTTTTCTCCAAATTCGATCAATACTCACAGATTAAAAGACGTAATTAATTATTTATTCCCTGAAATTCTTCATATATCAAAACTTTTCTCTGCCAAGGAACCTAGGTAAGTTGAACCAAAGCCTCCAATCACGTCATTACATATTTCGAAACATTCGAAAATGAGCAATCGAATTCCAAATTCATCCCACGAATTCCATACGAACCTTCGAACTTGTGCGATGACGAAAAATGCGTCGTTCCATTGGAACGCGTAAGGTAAAACGCAACCGGTTTTTCCACAGACGAACTTGACTCGAATGTCAGCTGAGCGAACATCCAAATCGGGTATCAATCCCCCCCCCCCCCGCCCCACCCCTTTTCCCAGCCCCCTTTAATTAATAAAAAAAATTAAAAAAAAAAGAAGAACACTTAAAAACATTTTATACCAACATCTCGTTATAATTCGTTCGTTTCTTTGAGAATGGCAACAGTAATGAGGTAATTGAAAAATTCCGAAACCTGCAATAATGGCGTTATCTCCTCTTCGATTGCACTTCTTTGGGTAATAAAATAAAGAAATGGGTTGAACTTGCGACCTGTCGCGATGTGACAAGAGCGTGGACTTTTGATAGAAGCGTATTGCTTGGGGGCTACCAAGGGACTGACGCCGGGCGATTTCTTATATTTTCTTGTGCCTCCCGCTTAGAGGATTATTTAGCAAAGACACGTGCGCTTTTGCAGATAAGAGAATAGAAGTGCACGCAGTTGGATAAAAAACAATAGTCATATGCGTGACACCAATAGTTTTTAGGTGCATGGTGCAATATTATCGAGGACGGAGGAATTTAACGCGAATTAATTAGAAAATTTTACATTTTTACAATTTTCAATTAAATTCTACTTCATAGTATTTAAAATTATTATACATGATTGATTTTATCAACGTTATAACCATCCGGCATTTGAATATAAAAATCTTGGTTTCATTTTCGATTTATTTCTATTCTTTTCGGGGTATACAATATATCAATAAAATTTAATTTTTAATTCTAATATTTGTACACTATTTTATTTTTCTCTGGAAGATTCCCAGATTACAAATAAAACTACATTTCCTTTTTAGGATTCATAAATGTTCGTCTAATGAACTTTTGAATTATATTTCAAAACTACAGGGTTTAGAAAGTTACTTTAAAAAATGTAACACGTTACGTTACCATTACTTAGATGAAAAAAGTGATTCGTTGCGTTACCGTTACTTGAAAATAAATAGTAACTCGTTACCGTCCCGTTACTTTCACGTTACTTTTTGGAATAAATTGAATGTAAATGTACTCATAGTTTTGTTCTATTATAGAAACTGTTTATTTCAGATATGAAAAAATGGTTTCAGATGAACAAAATTATACGTGTTTGATTTTTTTTGAGTTTTAACAAAACATTTTGCTCGAACAAAACATCGTATTTTCGAGATCTTTTTCTTAGGACGAGCCCTCCAGGAATAATTTTTTTAAGTAAGTAAAATTGTAAAGCATTTATTAATCTTTACTTCTTGACCCTGAGAAAAAAATCAGTGAGATTATTTAAATTTTCATATTTTTACCAAGATTGAAAAATTTCTGAGTAAGACATTTCATTCAATGTTGTCCGCAGGGAAAAATTTGCAAATTTAATAGATTTCTGAGAGAATCTCTTCTACACAGATTTTTAAAATTTTCGAGACTTTTTGTATTTTTTAGTATATGTATAAAATGTTGCAGGATTTTCTACTATTTTCATGAATTTGCGTGTACATTTTTTTTGTACATTGATACAATTGATATATAGATTGCGGGTACTTTTTTTGGAAGATTTTTCAGCAAATAGTATCAATGAAGATTTTTATTTTCTTTGATTTTTTTGGTACTTTTCTATGTACGATTTGAAGGATTGTTCAATATTTCTGAAAACATTCGTATTTTTCAAAATAATAGAATGTTGCAGAATTTTTTAGTATTTTTTTCGAAATTTTGTAATACATTTCAAGAATTTTGAGCTCTAGAATTCAAACTCAATGAAATTTTTCGTGTTTTAGAGGATTTTCCAGAAAACAGTGTCTCGATAGGTCGATTTTTACTTCTTGCAGTACTTATCGTATTACTTCAGTTTTTTAATGATTTGAAGGATCGTTCATTATTTTATACATATGTTGCTGTATGAATTTCTGAAATTCGATAGATTTCCAATGTTTCATATGTATATTTATACGTATCTTTCTTTTTACTACGTATTTTCTTCCTGTAATTTTAAGTATTTATAGAATCTTGTAGAATTTTATAGTTTTTTCAAATATTAAAATGTACCTCTTTGAATTTCCGGAATTTTCTAGAATTGAAAGTTTGTTTGTGAAGTATTTCAATTGATTTTGTAGAAAACAGTTTCTTTATAGATTTGGAGTTCCCTTAATATTTTGTTTATTTTCCCAGTACTTTTACGATTTAAAAAATTTTCTGGTACATTTATAGACTTCTAAACACATATATTTTTAGAATTCAATGCTCGAGAAATTGATGTTTCTTGATTCCTGGAATTACATAAATTTTTGAAGAATCTAATAACGTGAAACTAATTGGAATCTAGTATTTTTCGTATTTATTTTGTATTAATTATATTCCATAAGATTTTCTAGCAAGATCTGTAAATCTTTAAGACCCTGCTATTGGTTTTGAAATCTATATGAAAATATAAAGATCTATAGCTCTCTATATTTCCATACGAATTTCTAAACTTTAACGCTTTAAATTGTAAGAGTTTATAATAAAAAGTAAAAAAAGCATGTATTCTTTGTCGATATTCGTACACAAATGACTAATATTCCAGACTGTTGCATTAAAAATTATAAATATAGAATTTCCTAATAAAAAATGAGGAAGTTAAAAATGATTTACATCTCAGTTTCAGAAAATATTCCTTGGAAATTTACAAACTATTATAAAACTTATTGAGACTGATAAAAGTAACGTGAAATAACGGGATTTTCGTTACTCGTTACCGGAAAAAAGTGACTAGTTCCCGTTATCGTTACAGAAACAAATTTAACGTTTTAGAGTAACGCGTTACTTCCAAACTCTGCAAAATTATATATTCATGGATTTTCCTGTAAAAAAATAAAGAATATAAAATGATAAAATTACAACTAAATTATTTTATAATCAAACGACATAGAAAAATTATACGTTTCAATTTTCTGTGGAAAAATATCACCGACAAAAAAATCGGTGCTTTTTCAGCGATCATTTACTTAATTGTTACGTTTCACCGTACGAACTTTCACATTCAACGCCTTACTTTTTAACTGCCTTTAGAAAACGCTTTAATCAAGGAAAAGTGTCTTAATAAAAATAATGAAACCTTAAAAGTACGATTTAAAAATTCGAAACTCCGCCAATTTTCGAGCTTATCAAATACGAATTCACGATATTACGAAACTCGAGAATTATTTTCCAAGAACATGAAATTCGAAAAATCTTTTACGAGACATGCATGTATAATTGAATTTGCAAACTTCGAAAAAAAAAGTAGAAGTGTTCAATTTTTTTTGAGTTTCAACAAACTTTTTGCACGAACAAATAATCATATTTTCGAGATCCGTTGTTTGTTAAGACGAGCCCTCCATGAATAATTTTTTTAAGTAAGGAAAATCATGAAGCATTTGTTAATCTGTACTTTTTGCCTTGAGGAAAAACAACAGTCAGTTTGTTCGAATCTTTACATTTTTTGCAAGTTTAACGAGTTTTTGAATATGACATTTCATTCAATGTGAACCGCAGCGAAAAGTTTGCGAATTTAATATATTTTGTTAGAAAATCTTAGCTACCTAGGTTGGAAGAATTTTTGACTCTATTTGTATTTTTCAGTATAGTATAAAATGTTGCAGAATTTTCAAGTATTTTTTTAAATTTTTACTATTTTCCTTTACATTGCCACATAGATTTCAAGAATTTCATGTTTTAGAATTCAAAACAGTTCATTAAATTTTGCTTATTTTTGAAAGGATTTTTCAGGAAATAGTATTCATGTAAATTTTTATTTCTTTTACTTTTTCGTTTTTTCAACAATTTGAAGGATTGTTCAGTATTTCTGAAACTATTCGTACTTTTCAGAGTGTACAAAAGTTTGCACGATTTTCTAGTATTATTTTATATATTTCAATCATTATTATTCATTTTCATAAATATATATATGTATACAGGTTTTGAGAATTTCGAACTATAAATTCAAAGTTAATCAAATTTTTCGTGTTTCAAAGAATTTCGCAGAAAATAGTGTCTCAGAGAATTTCTATTTCTTTTAGTATTTTGCGTATTTCTTCAGTTTTTAGATTTGAAGAATCGTACAGTATTCCTATATATTTCTATATAAATTTCTGTAATTCGATGGTCTAGTTATTGCAGTTGAATAGGTTTTTAATATTTCATTAATTTACTTGTATTTTTCTATTATCTTCTTTTTGTATTTCCTAGTGTTTATAGAATATTGTAAAAAATTTTTGGATTTTTTTTTAAGATACATCTTTGAATTCCTAGACTGAAATTATATAGAATCGAAAGTTTCAAATATTTGAAGTATTTCGATCGATTTTGCAGAAAGCAGTTTCGTTATAGATTTGCAGTGCCCTCAATTTTTCATGAATTTTTTAAAGGCTTTTATGATTTGAAAAATTTACCATTCTTTTTATGGACTTTTATATACAATATATTTTTAGAATTCAATGCTCGATAAATTGAAATATCTTGATGTCTAGATTTTTTTTGTATTCATTAAATTACTTAAGGTTGTCTTGCAGGATCTATAGATTTTAATGATCCTGCTATAGATTCTAAGAATTTTCATGCAGATTTCTAAAACTTAATGTTTTGAATTATGAAAGTTTCTAATAAAAAGTCAAAAAGGATAATATTCTTCGTCCTTTTGTCGATATTTTTACACAAATTACATATATTCTACTCCATTCCATTAAACATTTTGAATATATAATTTTTTATTTAAAAATGAAGGGGTTCAAAATTTTTTCTATCTTATTTTCAGAACATTTATCAAAAAGTTACAAATTGTTTTAAGAACTCGATGAGACTGATAAAAGTAAAATGAAATAAAGAAAAGGGATTTTCGTTACTATTGTCACTGAACAAAAGTAACTCGTTCCCATTATCGTTACTTGGTAAAATTAATGTAACGCGTTACAGTAAAAAAGTAACGTTCCATAGTAACTCGTAACTTTCAAACCCTGCTTCAAATTTTCATGGAAGAATCGACTCGAAAAATTTTTTCCCCCACGTCCTTCGTTCTATTTCATTATCTACACTGCATTGCGCTTGATGAATTTTGTCACTTAAAAACCCACGTCCCAAAGTCGGTCGATGTCCTTTTTTGGAGATGCTATTGTAGCAATATTGATCGGCAATTAAGCTAACGTACGTGAAATCGCAACTTCTCTTAATAAAACACACAAAACGAGTATCTACGAAAACATTACATAATTCACTGCACTGCACAACAAAGACCACAAAATAATATCAATATCGGGAATAAATTTCAACAATTTCTCCACAAAAATTGATGAAATTTATTTGAACAACATTTACGAGGATAAAAATACTAACGACATCAAAGTAAAAGTTCCTCAACATTATTCATCCACATCAACAACATCCACGAAAAATCATTCAACGCCACGTGATTCTAATCAAGTCCCAAAACACAGGCTTTGAGCTTATTCCTATCGAAAGCTCAATCAAATGTAAATACGAAAATGAAAGTAAGCCATATGAAAGGGCTTTTCAGCAAGCCAAATAATGAATGAAGGTCGTTCTCACCTGAGGAATAATGACGATGATTCGCGAGCCTCGCTCATTACCCGGCAACAAAAAAGCTCGCGAGCTTTTCCCGGTCCTAAATGACTGCATTGCACTGCGATAAGTCACCCCCGTGGCGAGCTTTTTATCGGCGGAGGACATTTTTCCGAAATTCAGCCTCCCTCGAAAAAGCTCGAGACAGCCCTTTCAGTCAAAATTAGGGCGAGCATTTGGGATCCAGGAAGGCGACACAATCCCTTTTTTTATGGGAGAGTGTAACGCTCGATAAATAAATTATCCGATCCAGAGGGATGATAAATAAATGAAAGCACTTGGTTGATTAATTAAATAGGGAGGAGATTACCAGCTTTAACACATGGTTTTCGATGGAATTGATTTCAAGTTTGGTACGTTTCGTGTACTGATTAGAGCTCCTATGATAACGGAGCTTCGCGGAGCTTCTTCAACCCTTGCTACTCGGCGCAAGCTTGAAACGCTGCGCAAGCTCGCCGAGCTTTCGAGGGCTTTGCGTGATCACTTTTGTCGCTGTGGGGTTTTGCGGCGCGATTTTTTACGAAGAAAAGGAAAAAGTTGGATTATTGTTATCATGTACTGTACATTTTTTATTATTACTAGATACTGTCCTAATACTACCTTTTCGTATTATCCTCGAAATTTGCACATCTTTTGAATGCCACTTTTACGTGGTAATGACACTGTCATTTGAATGCGCCTTAATTTAAGAAAAAAAAAACAGGATCTTCTATATTTTCAACATTCACCCAAGAATTTCAATATTTTTTTCATAGAATTTTCTTCTGTTCCAGAAATAGTTCCCTAGTGATTTAGAACCTTATAAAAACCTTATAAGAAAAAGAAATTTTTTATAAGAATCCAATTTCTTATAAGGTGCACCTTATAAAAACCTTATAAGAATTCGATTTCTTATAAGGCGACCTTATAAAAACCTTATAAGAAATTGAAATTTCTTATAAAGAATGGGTCGAAAAAATTTTATAAGGTTTTTTTTTATAAAATTTTATCACATACATTCTTATAAGAAATTTCAGTTTCTTATAAGATTTTTATAAGGTCGCCTTATAAGAAATCGAATTCTTATAAGGTTTTTATAAGGTGCACCTTACAAGAAATTGAATTCGTATAAAAAAAATTTTTTCTTATAAGGTTTTTATAAGGTTAAAAATCACAAGGGTTATTTATTTCAATCATAGCTTATTACTAATTGTAAGTGATGTTGAGCTCTTTGAAGTACTATATACTATGTCATAAGAAAAAAAATAGCACACAATGGAGATTCCAAGGCCAAGAGTCAAATTTTTCTTTAAAATGAAGCAAATTGTAATGTAATTTGACTCGACAAAAAATTTTGATTCAAATGCTCCGGTAAACTTCAGGGAATTACAAGATTGAAGTAAGCGTTCATCATGGCCGCAACCATCAGGACAATGGCCGCGCCCATTGCGGTTGCTCCTTTTTCTCTTTAGGATATAATATAAGAATATATTGATATATTAAGAAATTAGCTATCATTATTGTTCTTTATGCAAAATAATAATTGTTCTCTTGATGTATCCAACTATTTCAATATTTTCTATCATTCCGCTAGGCTGGTCATTACATTATGATAGGGGAAAATCGGGCGAAGTGGGAAGTATTTTGATAAACCTACATTATTATAAACCTACATAGAATACATAAAAAAATTTTTTTTTATTATTTTTAAATTTTATCGTGAAGAGAAAGTCCCTAGATTTCACGTTGTGGAAAGCATTCATTAAAAAGATCATTTTCAAGTCGATTTTTTTAACCCGAAAAAATCAGATGAAGCGGAAAATTGTCGGGTGAAGTGGGAAATAATGGAAATCTGATAAAAATTCAAGCCAAAAGTACAACAATGATGAACAAAGAACAATATTTGCAAAGAAAATCAAATTTTTATATAAATGAGAGGCATGTATCATATGAAACACTACGAAAGAAATGATACAATTAAAATTCTATCATAATCACATAAAACCGCTACATAAAACAAAAAAAATGTGTTTAAAAGTAGTTATTTTGTACATACACAATAAGTATTTAATTCAAATGCAGGAAAAGACACTTGAACATTAAATCTTGAAATTTTTACTTCGCCTGTCATGACAATTCCCACTCCACCCAATTGACGGTGCTTTCATATTGAAACCGTCTTAATGACAGTATGTAAGATTTCAATAAAATTCTTTCGCGTAAATAAATTCCAAAGTCGAATGAATATTTTTGAATACTTACATCCTGCTCTGCGTCAACAATCACACAAATATTTGGGCAAGAACAAAATGTTTGAAACTTTAAAAAGTCCGATTTTTTCTTTTGCTACTCACAAAGTGAAAAATGCATGTGCTTGCATTTGTGACCTATAAAATCACGCCACAGTGAGCTATTTTGAATAATGTCAAATAAAAAAAAAATTTTACTTACTTACTTTTACTTTTTTTTTACTTCTTACTTTTCTTAAGTGGTAACTGTAACGAGTTACTATTTCTTTGCAAGTAAAGGTAACGTAATAAATTACTTTTTCCACCTAAGTAATGATAACGTAACGCGTTACAATTTTTATGTAAATTTTCTATACCTGCAGTATAATTGTAATTAAATTACTTATATATTTTTTTCTCAGTGCAATGTGGAAAAACTGAAAAATGTACGATCACTTAATAAGTCACTCAAGTTGCACATTATATAAAAACTCATCCTTTACCTTCTTTTTTCATTATTTATCATTCTCTGTAAAAAAATTTTAATTATGCGTCCCCCCGGCCCGACCCGCCCAAAAATAAAGACATCTATTCGCCCCTGGAAGGAAGTTGCCAAATTTATACAAATAAAAAAAACTTTTCATATCATGAAACTGGATGTTCTATTTAATTTCAAGAGTTCTATCGACTATCTACTTTATCGCAATGTTCTATAAATATATATTTATTAACAATTACATTCTTTAAATGTAAGTTTTGTACATCCTTTTTTGGAAGTTTGTAAATTTCCGTGTTATTGTTTTTTTTTTCAATGAAAAAATGTTGTTATACTTTGGCTTGATCAAATTTATTCCAAAACTTGCAGTTTCATTTTCTACAGCATTTTATTCCTTTTGTTCTTTCACTTTTTATTTCTACAGCATTTAAATCTCGCGCGAATTTTATCAGTTGTCAGATGGCATCACGATCGCATTTTCAACTAATAAAACTGGAGGAAAATCATCTGATTTCATCAGTCGTTGATTTTTACGTGGCGTAAAAAATTTTCGAGAACCTGTGAACCCCGCAAAGTTACAGCTTTGAAAAAAGCATTTTCCCAAGATTCCTGATATTTTGGAGAACGAAAAAAAAGAACGCATCGCAGGTAATCATCATTTATCTCTACATTCCATTTATAGGTCGCAATTTATCGTTTCGTCTTTGTTTCAAAATTCACGTCATATTTTTCCGCAAGGATCCCTGAAAATACAAATCGATAACCTTGGAATCATCAAATTACTGGTATTTCGTGATTTTTAGTACCGTTATTCATCCAATCTAGATTTTTTTTGTCGTTTTGGTGTTTTACGTTTGCCAAGTTTTGTCCTGAATGGCGTCCATTTTTTTTGTTTTTCGTTAATTGAATTTCGGTAATTCAAGACGAGGGTGAAACTGGGTTCTTTTTGTATAAATATTTCGTAACATTGTAGAACCGAGCAAGTTTTTGCCAAGTATTGATTTTCTGAGCGTAAAATGACTTGCGAAATTTGAGCCAATATGGCTGCCGTTTGGAGGATGATGCGGAAAAATGTCGACATTTCATCAGCTTTTGTTATCATCGTCATTCCAAACATGACTCATTTATGATGGTGATATTTCCCGATAATGCTAGTTTTCTACAAATGAGGCAATTTATCACAGTGAAAACATGCTGAAAAAACGAATATTTTCATTTTCATGAACTAAAGTTGGAATGTATAATTATGATTGCGTCATACAATTTTTTACGCAGTTTTAATATTTTTCAATTCAATTTAGTTACATTGAAAATTTGCCAAATTTTTTAATATGCCAGCGTCACAATGACTTGCAGAGTTTCCACATTTTTTTTACCCTTTGTTATCATTGTCTTTCAAACATGACTCATTTTTATTTTTTGAAATGATTTGGAAGATAATTGATTCGCGACAAATGGGGCAAATTTAATATTTTTGAATAATCCAAAAGTTAGTGAATTTGAAATTCTCTTTATTGCGATTGTAGTAAATAAAAGTTTGAAAATTATCAATTAATGAAGAGTAGGAATATCAAAAGCTGAAAAACTTGTGATCTCAAGATAAATCAATTCTATTCATTGATTTGAATACAGCATTTATTCTTGTGACAAACAAAATTCACTATATCAAAATTTGCCTTATCTAATGTATTGACATAATGGATCTTCTTCAAGCCAAAATTTTTACTTTTAAAGCATTTCGAAATCCATAACTATTTTTCAATTTTTATAACTCTTGAAATTGATTAATTTATAAAAATACAGTCAATTTTTTTTGTTTGTTTTAATACTCATTATTAAACTGTTATTTGAAATGTTGAATTTTTGTTTTTTTGACAATCAATCTGTATCTAAAACAATTTTTTTTTCTAATTTCCTGCCTTTTATGATATATATTTTTTGTTTTAAATTCATGAAAAGTTGATTTCAACAAATTAAAATAACTTATTTTTTATTATGGGATGTATGAACTTTAATTTTATACTTGGAGAGACTTGATTTCTTTATTCAAACATTAAACATTTCGAGTATCCAGCGAATTTCATCTCAGCCAATGAAGGACTGTGAGATAATATAATAAATAAATGTGTAATGTTAAATTTACTGGATACTTGAAATGTAATAAAAAAAGGACTTTATTACATTAAAGGAAATCAATTACATATTTTGATTTTTTGGTAAATGTCAAGTTTCTCCACTTTGCTCGAAAATCGACCTAAAAATTCCGCGAAATATTCAGAAATAGCCTATTTTTCATAATAATTTCAAATCCGCTACCGCTTTTTGAAAATATTTATAATTTAATTTGTAGTAAATAAAAATATTGGTTCAAAAAAAATGCTCGAAATTGACCATTCTTATGTGGTTTTTTTTTGTCGAATCGGCTTGTTTTGTCGATATATTGGAAAATGCTAACGTGCCGTATAAATAATTTCAAATAAGAATAAATAACTTCGAAGTACAAATCGTTTGTTTACAAAGCACAGCAACGAATCGAAGTTATGTACACTTGTCAAATTGAAATGTCATGTGAAAAGCATTCATGAAAAATAAACTGGAACGAATTAAACCTTGAAGTGGTGGGGGGGGGGCTGTTTTTAAATCTAACCCTAACCTCACCTAACGCTGTTTTCAAGTAAAAAGTATACATGAAATATACGTTTTACTTAACGGATCACAAGTTTGACAAGTGTACATAACCTCGATTCGTTGCTGTGCTTTGTAAACAAACGATTTGTACTTCAAAGTTATTTATTGTAATTTGAAATCATTTACACGGCACGCTAGTATTTTCCAATATATCGACAAAAAAAACATAAGGTCGATTTCGAACATTTTTTTTGAACCACTTTTTTTGTTTATTACAAATTAAACTATAAATATTTTCAAAAAGCGGTTACGGATTTGAAATCCTCATGAACAGTAGATAATTTTTAAACTTTTTGCCATTCTTTAAAGTGCATTTTTTAGCGAAGTGGAGAAGCTTAACATTTAATGATTTTTTAAATTTTCAAGTGTTACAAAAATTTTGACCTACTAATTATTCAC
Source organism: Platygaster robiniae (assembly GCA_028476575.1). NCBI lineage: Eukaryota > Metazoa > Arthropoda > Insecta > Hymenoptera > Platygastridae > Platygaster > Platygaster robiniae. The sequence continues at coordinate 38,591,083 of CM052019.1, forward strand.
CTTTATTAATAAATTCTAATCTGGAAACCAATCAATAAACTTTCCTTTTGTTATAATAAAGCACTTCGACAAATCTTTTTTTTTTTTTTTTTTTTTTTTTTTTCAATGTAAATTTACAATCTATATCAATAAGTGAAATTTTTTATAAAGTTCACTCAGCGCGCACAAAGTAATTCCCCACAAAGTTCGTCGGAACGAATGTGTCCCTAGAAAACAAGCAGGTTTTTGAAATATTAATTATTGGTTTCGCTCGCTCAAGTCGAAAAATCAGAGACGGCTGAAGATAACAACACTTTTAGAAAGTGTCCAGTCTCTTTTGAGCCTCTGGAGTTAAAAATGCGTGGACGATACGGACGTGAGAGCCAGGCAGTGATTAATGGATTTCGAGCGTTCTCTCGGCCCTAAACAATTGTTCACAAAGTGCTCCACAAGACCCGAGCCGGCCTACTTTGTTTGCGACGAGTGTTAATGTATTATGTCTAAATTCTTGACTAAAAATGCACTTCTGTGTTTTTTTATTATTGTCATATTCTAAAATTTGCGCGCTCCAAGCAAAACTCCGGCTTAAGCACATACCGATTCGAGCCATGCAAGTTGCCGGCTTGAGAAAAATGAATCCCAAGTTAAGACAAGACGGTGCTGAAAATTTTATTTCTAACTTAAGAACTCGGAAGCCTGCTTGGCCTAAGTGGCCTTCCCAAGTTTTTTTAAGTAGTTTGCAACTTGAGGACACCCTTCAACAGTATAAAAAACCAGTTACGAATATCGAGAAGCATCCGCGCGGCTTGAGTCAACTCGGATTGTAAGCAACTTGGTAGATTCGCTTGGACCAAGCGGGCCCAAAAATTTTACAACTAAAAAGTGGAGGGCCGATTTGGCTGAACTCCGTGTCTGCTTGGCGTGAGCGAATTTTTCTCTGAGTGTATTATTCTATTTTTATTTTACTATTCGAAAAATTTTATCAGTAGGTGTCATTATTCTTAAGTATATCAAACTAAATGACACATTTGTTATCCAAGCTCATTTACCTGAAGTCTTCAGTGTCCTTTCGAATTAATACCTGTTATAGAGGATAGGAATATTCTAACTACCAATAATTTTTGTATCATTTCCTTCCAGCCCCAAATTCTTGATTAAATTGTTTCACTTAAACTTGATTATTTTTGGATATTTTACAAAATTAAATTTACAGTAGAGGATTTTCTGATACTCCTCTGACCCTAAGTCGAAAAGTCACATAGTTTTGTGTTTTTTCGTATTAACATACTGTTTCAAAAACAATCATTTTTATCTACTTTCAGATCAAAATGCAGATCTTTGTCAAAACTCTTACTGGCAAGACTATCACCTTGGAGGTTGAGGCCTCTGATACAATCGAAAATGTGAAGGCCAAAATTCAAGACAAAGAAGGCATCCCCCCAGATCAGCAGCGTCTCATCTTTGCTGGCAAACAACTGGAAGATGGCCGCACCCTGTCTGACTACAACATCCAAAAAGAGTCAACCCTCCATCTGGTTTTGCGACTTCGAGGTGGAATGCAGATCTTTGTCAAAACTCTGACTGGCAAGACCATCACTCTGGAGGTTGAGGCCTCTGACACGATTGAGAACGTGAAAGCCAAAATCCAAGACAAAGAAGGCATTCCCCCAGATCAACAGCGTCTCATCTTTGCTGGCAAACAACTGGAAGATGGCCGCACCCTGTCTGACTACAACATCCAGAAAGAGTCAACCCTCCATCTGGTTTTGCGACTTCGAGGTGGAATGCAGATCTTTGTCAAAACTCTGACTGGCAAGACTATCACCTTGGAGGTTGAGGCCTCTGATACAATCGAAAATGTGAAGGCCAAAATTCAAGACAAAGAAGGCATCCCCCCAGATCAGCAGCGTCTCATCTTTGCTGGCAAACAACTGGAAGATGGCCGCACCCTGTCTGACTACAACATCCAGAAAGAGTCAACCCTCCATCTGGTTTTGCGACTTCGAGGTGGAATGCAGATCTTTGTCAAAACTCTGACTGGCAAGACCATCACTCTGGAGGTTGAGGCCTCTGACACGATTGAGAACGTGAAAGCCAAAATCCAAGACAAAGAAGGCATTCCCCCAGATCAACAGCGTCTCATCTTTGCTGGCAAACAACTGGAAGATGGCCGCACCCTGTCTGACTACAACATCCAGAAAGAGTCAACCCTCCATCTGGTTTTGCGACTTCGAGGTGGAATGCAGATCTTTGTCAAAACTCTGACTGGCAAGACTATCACCTTGGAGGTTGAGGCCTCTGACACGATTGAGAACGTGAAAGCCAAAATTCAAGACAAAGAAGGCATCCCCCCAGATCAGCAGCGTCTCATCTTTGCTGGCAAACAACTGGAAGATGGCCGCACCCTGTCTGACTACAACATCCAAAAAGAGTCAACCCTCCATCTGGTTTTGCGACTTCGAGGTGGAATGCAGATCTTTGTCAAAACTCTGACTGGCAAGACCATCACTCTGGAGGTTGAGGCCTCTGACACGATTGAGAACGTGAAAGCCAAAATCCAAGACAAAGAAGGCATTCCCCCAGATCAACAGCGTCTCATCTTTGCTGGCAAACAACTGGAAGATGGCCGCACCCTGTCTGACTACAACATCCAGAAAGAGTCAACCCTCCATCTGGTTTTGCGACTTCGAGGTGGAATGCAGATCTTTGTCAAAACTCTGACTGGCAAGACTATCACCTTGGAGGTTGAGGCCTCTGATACAATCGAAAATGTGAAGGCCAAAATTCAAGACAAAGAAGGCATCCCCCCAGATCAGCAGCGTCTCATCTTTGCTGGCAAACAACTGGAAGATGGCCGCACCCTGTCTGACTACAACATCCAGAAAGAGTCAACCCTCCATCTGGTTTTGCGACTTCGAGGTGGAATGCAGATCTTTGTCAAAACTCTGACTGGCAAGACCATCACTCTGGAGGTTGAGGCCTCTGACACGATTGAGAACGTGAAAGCCAAAATCCAAGACAAAGAAGGCATTCCCCCAGATCAACAGCGTCTCATCTTTGCTGGCAAACAACTGGAAGATGGCCGCACCCTGTCTGACTACAACATCCAGAAAGAGTCAACCCTCCATCTGGTTTTGCGACTTCGAGGTGGAATGCAGATCTTTGTCAAAACTCTGACTGGCAAGACTATCACCTTGGAGGTTGAGGCCTCTGATACAATCGAAAATGTGAAGGCCAAAATTCAAGACAAAGAAGGCATCCCCCCAGATCAGCAGCGTCTCATCTTTGCTGGCAAACAACTGGAAGATGGCCGCACCCTGTCTGACTACAACATCCAGAAAGAGTCAACCCTCCATCTGGTTTTGCGACTTCGAGGTGGAATGCAGATCTTTGTCAAAACTCTGACTGGCAAGACCATCACTCTGGAGGTTGAGGCCTCTGACACGATTGAGAACGTGAAAGCCAAAATCCAAGACAAAGAAGGCATCCCCCCAGATCAGCAGCGTCTCATCTTTGCTGGCAAACAACTGGAAGATGGCCGTACCTTATCTGACTACAACATACAGAAAGAATCAACTCTCCATTTGGTTTTGCGACTTCGCGGCGGTTCCTATGCTTAAATTTGTATTCTCAAGTACACAATCTCAAATATTTTTCTTTTTTGTCAAAACAATACCAGGGATTTTTGAACATGTTTTAATACATTTAATTTTGTGATAATAGTTTGGCTTTTGTTGAAATAGTTTCATTAAAAGTTTTGTTTACCATGTAATATTCTTGTTATTCTTTTTGTAACCTCACGATTAAACTTCATTCTCAAAATATTCTCTAGTGGTTTCAAATTCAATTTTTCATTTACTACAGAAATTTTAGATTTCCAATAAGTTTTAGAACATTCAGAATATGTTAATATTTGCCTAAAATTTATCTGCATTTCATCAATGAAGGTGATGTTATATTTGGAAAATGACAATGCACTTAAATTTTACCTAATTTATTAAAGCCATTGTATAAGATGTACGTTTTTTTTATTCAATACCATTATCGCCATTACATGTATCATGGTGATTTAATTTTGTCATGATTTTTACAACTTCCTCTGAATTTTTTATAACTTCATTGATGATATCATCAGTAATTAGTGACTTTGCTTTTTTGTTCACTGAGACTACTCGTCTTCTTCCTACAGAGATGGATTGCATTAATTCTTGGTTCTCTGCTGTTATTGCATCTACTTTTTCTTGGAGATGTCGACGTGCCTCTCGTATATTCTCAATTTTTTGAGACCTGAGATGTAATGAAACGGTTCCTGGTGGCCTCCTGGAATAATATTTTTCTTTTAGTAATCCTGAAACAATTAAATGTGGCAAATACTAAAGTTTGTCTTCTAATTTTATATAGAATATCAGCGAATTGAATTCTCATTTGGATTCTGTTGATAAAAAATTATGGACATCTAGTTTGTTTAAAAATGACAATTTTTTCTTTTCTCGAAGGTGAAAATATGGAGCATTTAGAAGAAAAATTATGTTTTGAAGAGAAAAAAAGCTACGAATGAACAATTAGTCATTCCCCTGCCCTTTAATTCATTTAAACTTCTATTTGTGAGTAACAAAATATTTAAAATCTGTTCAGCTGACTCCAAATAGTCATTAAGAAAATAATTTCATTTTAATGCGATAAAAATTGTACGGAATTCAATATACCAAGCGACTTCGCCTTCTGTCCTTATATGACCTGGATTTTCAAGTTTCTTTGGCAGTTCTGCAATTTTGCAAAGTTCAGTCTCCAAATCGGCTTCTTCTTTCAAATCTTCTTGCAGTTTTTTTATAAACACGCTACGAAGTTGTTCCATTTTCTCTTTTGGCAATCCCAGGTTTTGAAATATGCCTAGGAATTCATTTGCACTGAAAGTGAAAAAAAGAAAATGTCAATGTTACAAAGTTGTTCAAGGGATATTTTATTTACTATTTTCCAATGGTTATTTTCATTATGAAGTTTTTAATTTTAGAGGAAAAAACATGAAAATTTAAAGATGTTATTTATAGTTACTATGAAATGATACTGTACAATGAAATACGTAGTGAGCAATTTTTAAATAAGGAAATCAGCTGAACTTTTGATGTTAAAAACTAATTTTTTTACATTATCAATATCATTAATAATTTAAACATGTTTATGGAATGTGAAGCATTAATTTGGAGAAAGTTCCAGTTTAGGCTAAAAAATCCTTAATAAGGAAATGTATATTTGAGAAAATATTCCTTGAAATTTCTGAATTCAAACACTTCAAAATTCATGCAACATATAGATTCTAATATTATCAGTTTTTTTAAACTGCTTAAATGGCCATGATGTATGAAAATTTTTGTTCACAATTTTAGGATCCCTGAAATATTGGACTATACAGTATCACACAGAAAAGTAAAAATGAAATTATAACTTTAAACAAAAGCTCAAACATACATAAAGTACTAGAGATCTGAAATTTATAAGAATACAATTTTCTTGATAGCTATTCACTTACTTGAAACCTATAGAACTATAGAACATTTTGTTTGAAAAATTTATGTACTATATGTTAATATCAAAGAATCATGAATTCTATAGAAAAACTTTTCTGAAAAATCAAACAAGAAGACTTAATACACTAGAAATCTATGAAACTACAAGATCGTGAAAATTCCTTCGATATAACAATAATTTACAAATGTTTAAAGCATCAAATTTTCAAAACTTACATAAATGTATATACAAACACTAGAATTTTGAATTCAAGAGAATCTAATTCTGAAAATTTACATTCGAATCCATCAAAATACAAAAAAATGGGTAAAGGTTCTAGGAATATAGATAATTATTTATATCTATGAAGACACTGCTTTTGGAAAATATCTCTAAATAGGAAAGGTGTATAAAATTCACAATTTTATATTAAGTGTGTTGAATCCAAGAATCTCAGAATATTTTGAAATACGGAAAATGTATAAAAAACCTATAACATCCCAATGGATTATATTTACTAGAAATCAATGATTAACTGTTTTTCAAAAATTTATTTGATCTACTAAGAACCTATAAAACTGAAATTTACATAGCAATCCATATAAATATTAGAGATAGGAGAATGCTAAAAAATTTCATAAATGCTAAAAGACACGGACAATATTACAAATACTATGAATCACTAAAATACTGATATTCGCTGTAGATATAAATTTTTTTACAATTTATCAATATAATACAATTTTCTTATTATATAATAAAACCTTATTACATACAACAATATTGATAACTTTTAATCAATTTAAGAATAAATAGTAATTATCTATGAAATTTTATATTCTAGAGTATCACATTTTAGAAATCTATATCACAACTTTTAAAAATACTAGATATACAGAAAATTTCACTGAATTATATTAATAATAAAAAACAAAATATGAAATACTTAATTTACTGGAATTCAATGAAATATTGATAATCTATATACATATAACTTTCTTACATAATTTTGATATTAATAAATATCTTCAAAAACCTCGGATTCTTAACTGGTATATTCTAGACTTCTACATGAAAATTCCAAATAATCGTCCAAACTGTAAAAATACAATAAATACCAATATTACTAGACATTTATTACATACCAATGAAAATTCTGTTTTCTATGAACTTGTGAAAATCTAATGATTTCCTAAGGGGACATTCACATATTACATAATGCATTTTTACACCATTTTCGACCCTCTCCCCCCCCCATGTAATCATCTGTTGACAATTGATTGACCCCCCCCCCAGTTGTGATTTTGTAATATGTGAACGTCTCCTAATTCTAGATCATGAAATTCTACAATGTATGATAATAAAAAAAAATGCACTACATATATTTAAAAAAACTGGAATATATTTATAAGTAGTAAAATAAATTTCCATGTAATTATTGTAAGGAATTCCTAAATGCATTATTTTATTCCTTACTTTCTTAAAACTCCTTAGTTTTAAATTATTATTGAATCCCTTAAAAAATATATGAGTAGTATGAATTACGAAAAAATCTGTAGAATTTGGAATTATAATATTACATGACATGTTTATGATTTTTATTTTAATTAAATTTTATTATATTATTATACATGTTGTACATATTATATTACATTAAAATTCCAATCCATGAAAAATGTCAAAGAATCTTCCAAATTTTATTATTATTTGAAATTATGATAAATACTGAAATAACTACATAGAACTCTATAAACATGTAAGAAAAAACTTTGTTCTGAAAAATTGTTAGAAATGCTAAAAATCTATGAAAATTGAAATTTTTATCTTAAAATTTATACAGCAATACATGGAAATATTAAAATTTAGAAGAATATTAAAATAAACTATGAAATTATATAAATTTTGTGTCTATTATTTTTCAAAACTATATAGAAATAATAGAATCAAAAAATTTTGATCCTCAGAAAGTCTATGTAGAAATAATCAAGATAATAGAAAATTAAATAAAATTTATAAATGTGGAAAAAAAAAATTAACTGATTAGTAGAAATCAGTTAACTACTTGAAATCTATAAAAATGATGCCTAAAAAATTTATTTGAATACTCAAAGTCTCTAAAAGATTAGATTCTAGCATATCAAATTCTAGAAAATTATATTGGAATACTTGAAAATATAAAATTATTTTTAAAAAACTGAGAATATCCTATTCGATTTTGCAAATAACATGAATGAATAAAACCTATATGTAGAACAAAATCTTAAAGTTTTGAATTTTACATAGCCATTAAAATTCATAAAAACGCCAGATCGTTTAAACTGCAAAAATCCTGAAATAATACAATAAACTCTTATATAATTAGAGAAAAATGAATTGAATACCGTTTTTTTTGGAAAATACTAGAAATTAAGTGATATCCGAATTCCAGATCATCAAATTTAGGAAATCCATATAACAATCTACAAAAATACCAGAAATCCATAAAAAAAAAGAAAGTAGAGCATACTTAAAAATTTCATAAATAGTATTAAATATAAAAACCTAATAACACATGAAATATTTCAATTTTCTATAAAGTGATATATTTAAAAAAAATATATAATTTTGAGCTTGCAAACCGATTCCTAAAACATATTAATGCTAAAAAATATAATAATTGATACATTGAAATAAACATTGGCCCTTTTGACATTTAGGTTTGTCCCTCTATGTAAAATTTTGTTGCGATGCCCTTGTTAGCTGATGTTGCGATGTTTTTATTAGGCCAGGACGGGTGCAATTTGAGTTTGCAATCTATACAAATTTGCACTGGTCCAGACCTAACAAAAATCACTTTTTTTCGCCTTCAATTTGCTAGTTGCATTCGTTCCATTCAAATTCCGTTTCATTGTTCGTATACTCGTAACGGTCGCAATGAACCTAACCTTTTTTACCGGTAAATGTTTTCGTTCTTTGAATTTACCTCACGGACTCCGACCAGTTTTGTAAGTCCTCGGATAGCTGCTTCCGGAATATTAAGAAATTGTGCCATTCGCTTGGATTCGACATTGCGTTGCTCCAATTTCTTTCGCTTTGTAACAACACGAGTAAACAGTAAACAATATCCAATCCGCGATTATTGCCGACTGTTGCCGATGGTTCGCGACAATTCCGTCAAGTTCCGTCAAGTTCCGTACATACTCGTTCCGTACAGTCATGTACGGTTCCGTAAAAACAAAACGATAGTAAATAAACATTCTTTATTAATATTTCATTTGATCAAAAAACATCCAAATGGCGTATCGGAAGTGTGCAGTTAAAAACTGTACAAGCTCGTATCTGGATGTGTGCCACAAATTTCCAAATGATCCAGCCGAACAAGCCAAATGGCTTGATGCAATAACAAGCTGCAAATGCTTAAAGAGTAAGTTAAAAATATGTAATAAATAATGTTCAATGTTAAATAATGCAGAGAATATATCATACATAATATTCGAATGATATTGAATATACACTGCTCGATCTCAAAACGGACGAAGAAAAATCCTGATTAAATCCCAAAACGGACATGATCGGAGTGGGGGCTCCGAACTGAAAATGGGCAGCGCTTGCGCAGTATGAATGTCATGCTTATTGTAAACATAACCTTTTTAGCTGAGAGCCAATCAGATTGCGATTTCTTGCCCGTTTTCAGAAGAAATTTCGTCTGATTTAGGATATGTCCGTTTTGAGATCCAGCAGTGTACAACTAAATGTACTATAATATATGATTAAATATAATAGATATATTTACAATTAAATATATTATATTATATTATGATTGAATAGATATTAAATATATACACATTGAATGTTTTTTCTTAAATAAGAAATTTTGCTGTACACTTTTCCTTGACAATTAAAAAAATTGTAGAACAGAGCTGTATAATATTACTTGGATGGTTTTTTTTCAAAAAAATGCAGTTGTTTGTAAACAAAAAACTTGCAGTTTCAAAAAAAAATAAAATGACAAGGTAAATAAACAGATTAATTGACAAAGTAATTTTTCTCAGCTTTGGACAATGCGATTCTTAATAAATATGGAGTGTGCCATCATCATTTTGAGGAAAATCAATATAGAGAGCACTGTAGTCAAAAAAAATTGAACAAATTTTCTGTTCCTCGTTTGCTTTTAAAAATGGAAGGCCCAGTTCTTCCCTGCCAACATGGAAGGCAAAAAACTCGAACAAAACGTCCAAAATCACAGTCATCAAGCAAATTAAATGCTGGTGAAGAAAACGCAGCTACCAAACAACCAGTGTGTACTTTCCTAACTACAGGACAAGCCTTGGCCATCTCGAGTCAGCTAACGACAGAAAGGGAGCACATGCCTCAGCCAGCCATAGGTAATTTTAGAATAATTCATACTCCACTCTAAATACGTTTACAAAGTTGAAATACCTAAATATAACCCTATTGACACACAATATTCTAGGAATATTTCCAAAAATATTCTCTGAATATATTAATGTCCAAGAAATTTCCAGTAAGGCGAATGTGATGAGGAATATCCCCAGAATGTTCTTGAAGAATATTTTAGAATATTTTTAAAATTATTCTTGGTATATTTTGTTCAACATTGGCCTGATGCCATTACTTGACATTATTTATAAAAATATTTTTGAGAATATTCCTAGTACAACCCTAGAATATTGTGTGTCAATAGGGACATAATAATATTAAACTTTAAAAAAATATTCACTGATAACAAATTAATAAATCATGATGAATATGTAATAACATTATGATAATACTTTGGCTTGAGAAGATGTATACCAGTAAGTCATCTATAACTTGCTTAGATGTACTAAAATGTTTTACAGGCTCCAGCTCACAAATTCCGAGCTTGCCGGCTTCCCCTTCAACTCAGCAAACATTGGTGCTAGTGGAGAGTGTAGATGAACAAACTAGCTTGGATTTCCTCATGGATTTTTTGGAAACAAATAAAAAACTTCCAGGCCCACAGAGAGACAGTGCACTATTACCAATCAACATAGCTGAACAAGAGATTTCAAATCAATCATCTAGAGCTGCAACTTCCATACAAAGAAAAAGGAGAAGCAGTTTACTTGGAGAGAAGTCAAGAGTCAGTGACTTGACTCCTTATGAAAACTTCTTGTATCAAAGATTGAAAATCGCTAACAGAGCTTTGAGAAATCGAAACTATTATGAAACGAAAGTAAAACCAAAACGAAAAAAAGTTGCTGAGTTGCGAAAAAAAATTTTAGAAACACTTGAAAATGAAACTTCCAGTTTTCAAATGCAAGTGATCAACATGCTTCAAAAAAGTTTGAAGCGTAAAGGACAGGTAATTTTTTTCAAAATATACATGACTTCCAGAAAGAGTAACAAATTTGCGTTTTACTTCATGAATACATAGATTTTATTTTAAATAAAAATTTTTTTTATTAAAAGATATTAATAGACTCACCCTTCAATATTCATTTAAATGAGGAATATGCTTTTTATTATATAATTGAAACAGTTAAATAACTTACAGGTATCAATTGGGCAATGCACGACATGCAACAACTTAGCCTGACAATGAGAAACTACTTAAACGTTTGAGTAATTGACATCCAAACGTCCGTGACACTCACATCTTCCAGATTATTTGTAAGCAGCATATTCATTCTTTCTCAGGGGTTTGAGAAGTTGTTGGGAGTTTCCTGTCAAACGATATTCTAGCAACTTCCCACCTGCATAACGGAACACATTAAAGAAATCTATTATGGTTTTAAAGATAATGGGTACCTAATCCTACATAAATTTGCCGATGCATCTTGGCGAAATGATTCACTGTAAATTACTTGAACAGAAATAGTGTTATAAAAAGTATTAAATGTTAAAAAAACTAGCGTTCACATGTACAGTTTTAAAAATTCTATAATTTTATTACTAGCTACTTCTGTAAACTGTAACTCATTCCTGACATATTCTTTTAACATTGATTGTAATTTTAAATAAAAATAACGACTATTTAACAAACTTTGAATTAAACCAACAAATCTCTGACCCAGGAGATGCCATTCAAATAGATGAGGCGACAACAGTTATTTCTTTGATTGACGTGTCTCATCTTTAGTCTTTTCGAAATAATTTCATGACCAAATTTGTAGCATTAAAATTTGGGAAAACTGGTGAGTCCTTGAAGCTGGCGTTGTGAGATCCAGTAACAATGGGTTAATATGTTCACAAATACACACAAAGTGAATGTGTATTAACAAAGCTGACGGATCAGCATATTGCGCTAGGTGTTAAACATGAGTCAAAAAAGCCGCCCAAATATATAGTCAACTATACCCTGGCAACATTTTGCTTATTGTTTTGCCTAAATTATACAAATATTTGATAATAACGAATTTTATTCTGGACACACTAGTTGGTCACGTTTTTCATTTAAATAATTCAAATATAATTTTTTTAAGATCAAATATTACAAACTGACGTTGGGGATGTGCAATCGAACAAAGAAGTATCCAGCATCAACGTAAGCCGGACGTTTTTTTTCTTCAACAAACTGTTCGATTTCATGAATGCCTGGCCCAATAACAAAGATAACAATCTCAGGCGACTGGTGACATGCAGCACTCAACATGTTGAATTTAGTAGATGCGGTTATGAAAGTTTGGAGAATAAAATTCATCATACCAGAACCGATGAAACATTGTAATGTTCTCCCTACTTTGCAAAATTGGAAAAATACAAACGAAGGATTTCTAAAAGAATATGAAGAAGTTCAGCAACGAGGATTCACTTCCTTGAATATCTGGCATCTGAACCAAGACCCCCTTGACAATTTTTTTGGCTATATCAGACAACAGTTTGCAACAAGTTCTTCTCCAATCCCAAAGCAGTTTCAAGAAGTTTTCAAAACCATTATTCACAATTTTTGTTTTGTAAATGTTGGAGGTAGGAATAACTGCGAAAAGGATGCACATGGTTTCATTATCACAATTATTCAAAGTTATTTAGATAAGACTAACAACCCGAACATTACCTCCTCTCTCCATGAATCCCAGAGTCGCAGTGAATGAAAAATTGTTTTTTTTTTTTTTTTTTTGTTCATGCATGAACAAATCTGTCATGACAGATACAGTGAGAAAAATCAGTCAAGATTTTTCATTGCCTTCCATTGACGGAATTCAGGATCTAATGAAGGTTTAGAATTTTGTGGCTCATTTTCCCAAAATCGACAAGTTCTTGACATGACAGTAGAAGTTTTCTTTGATGTCATGTCAATGAATAGAAAAAAAGGCAAAGTGAAAGGGAATGAGACATAGATCATGTAAAAACATTTATTTTAAATATTGTTATAATTTGTCACTGGTGGACGTGAATAAGAGTTTCCAAAAAACGACAAACCCAGTCAATTTTTTTTCCAGGAGATATTTATTGCTCCAACGTTTCGATGACCTTGTATGCCATCATTTTCAAGGAAATCTGTACAATATTTAAATGATAATTACAAGGCATTACTTAAAATTAAATTAATATAAAACTTACAATCACTTGTTAAAAATCACTGATTGACATGGAGGCCGATGATAATCAATCGGCGATTTTTAGCACGTGATTGTAAGTTTTATATTAATTTAAATTTAAGTAATGCCTTGTAATTATCATTTAAGTATTGTACAGAATTATTTGAAAATGATGGCACAAATGCACTTAAAAAACAAAAGTTATATAATTGTTCAAAATTGTATAGTTTTCACAAAGAACGGTAATTTACTAGTACATACTTGTAACTTGTTGATATAAATATGAATAAACTGGAAACTTACAATAGCTGCTTAATATTACTAATAATTGCCAGAACTGCTGTTTGCATTGTGATTTACTCATTCATAAACCAATAAATCATTAAAAAGTGAGAAGTCATTACGCATGCATTTTGAATTGGATGCAGGGGGCAGACACCTCAATAGAGAGATTTTCACTCTTTTTGCCGTAGTTACTGTGCCTGTCGTGGGGCAGCAGGATTTGTCATGTATGAATAAAGTGTATCTCTTTATACATAACTTGGGTTGTGTTGAGTATCACTGACAGGTCAATACAACTGAAAATAGCGTAGTATTCGTGCCCGCCGCTGCGAAAAATTTCGACAAATTCATAACACGGATGTGTCTGCCCCCTGATTAGATGCATCATCCCCATCCTCCTATCGTTAGTTTCCTTTCACGTTTCAATGTCTTGAAGGGCTAAAAATATTTCAGGATTTACATTGGCTTTAAGTAAGTTATACCAGATTAATGACTGAGCAGTAAATCGGAATAATTACTGCTAACACCAGTCCAATGTGTTATTTTCGGGTGTGGCAATACCGACAACCTCAACAACACATCATGTTGTTCTTCATTAGTAGCAGACGGAGGCAACTCTGGTGAGCACTGGTGAGTCTGAAGCAGCATCGATGCGTAAGTGGCGCATCCATCGATTAGGTGCCACATCATGAATTTTACGTTTTGATTGGAATGGGCCTGATTAGTAGCACAGTAAAAAGAATTACAAGAAAAACTTAACTTACCTTTATGTATGCCCAATGTGATGTAATAACAAAAAACTGTTCATAAATCCCAAAAATCCATAATGTAAATCAACATAATTTTGATTGATTTTGGACACAAATTAACACAAAATGATTGCAAAATTTTTAATTTTACTCCGACCAATTACAGCCACACCAAAAACGCAACCAAAACTAAAAAAATTTACTTTTTTTTGGTTTTGGGGTGTTCAATGACAGTAAAATAAGAAACATACAATAATATAATATAATAGCAATAAATGTAATGATGATAATCGCAAGAACATTATCAATATTGAAAGAATTATAATAATTGCGCGTTTTTGCTTTTCATTGTATCAAATGTTTCTAATAGTTATTTTTCAGCCGCTGATGAAGACAATGCCGATAAAAAAACAACTGTGGCAAAATTTTTCGTACACATCCGTATTTTTTTTTTTTTTTTTCATTCATTTTGTTAAAATTCGTACACTATTTTCATACTTTTCTTTTTTTTTCGTACGAATCGACTTGAGAAGAAAATATCGCTTTTAGGATCGTAGGGTTTTTCCATCCTTCCTAAATCAACAGTTATTCCTTAGTATGCACATCAGGCCCAAAATGTCCTAAAAAATCAACTTTGTGATAAAAAACTCATTTCAGGATAGCGGAGGTTTTGTCCTATAATATTGAGTATCTCCATTTCATTGAAAAAGATATATTTTTTCCATCTTTGACCAATGTATAGTGAAAAAAAAAAAAAAAAAAAAACATTAAAATTATTGAAGTCCCAAAAGAGAAATATAGTTGTATATAAGTTTTATCGAAAAAGGCATTATCGTAACTCACAATACAATTTTTCATTCATAATTTGTCTAATTGTTAATGTTAAAAGTTTTGATTATTAGCAAATTGTGAATAAAAAAACTGATAAATTTCTCAATGATTATACATTCGATTTACAATCCATCACCATCCAAAAAATGAGTTTATCACTCGTCGAACGCGTTTAAGACACTTCGCAATTTCATGTTTTTGTTTTTTCGAACCGCTAATCTATATGCATATCTTTTCCGAGTTACATTTTATCAATTGTTTCTTTATTTTTCAGTCCCATCACACCACATTACATACTAGCAACAGTATTTAAATTTAAAAAATTGCAAATAACAATTTACGCACTTACAATCGCCTTTGCATTATTCTTTCTTTTTTTTATTTTCTTCAAAAAATCATATATCCATTTTAAATCCTTTTTATTGTATTTACACGAAGTAAAATGGGCAGTTCATGACTTCTGGAAAGTGTTTTTCATGAAATAATTGCAGATGGGTAGTATTTTCAGTTCCTTTCGTACTTTCGCGATTTCCCAAAAAGTATTTTTTTTTTATTATCCTTCTCCTTTAGTAAAAATTCTTTTTTTTATATATATATCCGTGTAAGTGCATTCGAGGGTTTCATGTGCATCTGCGAAAACCATTTCGTTTTTTTTTTTTTTTTTTTTTTTCTAAAATTGATCTTCGAGATGATCTCATTAGATGGATTGCCTTTTTTTTACTGTAAAGTATTTTGATGTTTCTGTCGTTGCCTTTTACACGAATGTGACATTATGAGTACTCGCCCATCAGTCGAAAGTCGCCATTGAGCAATTTTACTCGAACACCTTCAGCACCTTGCCTATAGCAATAGTCTTATCTGCAAAAAAAAGTGGGAAGTTATTTTTAAATTTTCAACATTCAACATAAAATTCGTTTTATGCAGTAATAGGAGTGGGTAATACATATCAATATTTCTTTCTAATGCATGAGAATTTTTGTATTGATGTATGAATAAAAAGATAATCGGTATATTGATTCTTTTGTTGTAATACAAAGTAAAAACTTTTTGGGCGAAAAAAATGTTCATATTGACTTATTTTTAAAATTGACTCGAAACTTTTGGCAACCGTCAAAAAAACAACAAAATAAATCATAGTTTGCGATCATTTAAATTCACTAAACACGATTTTTCTCTAACTCCACTAAAATGTGCAGTCCTTTTATTTGGAAAATAGTTTTTCCAATAAATTCGACTTCAAAAAAAAGCCTTCAGTACACTGTGCCATTATGAATTTCTCTATGTACAATGCTACAAAAATTACAAAAAAAACACTTACTTTCGTCCCTGAGGGTGAATCGGCCCATTTGTGGAAACTGCTTGAATTGTTCGAGGCAAATGACACCCGCGCATTCGATTCGCATAATGGCTACTTGGTCCTGTTTGACGAACCTTGGACGTTGCTTGCTCTTTTCCCCGCTTTTCTTGTCAACCAGACAGATAAGAAGCTTCACAGTCACTTCCTCGGCCGCGCAATGTATGTGCATTACAGCACTGTAGCCCGCGCAGATGATGCTTTTGTGCTCTAGGATGACAACCTGGGCATCGAACACCTTACCCGTCCTGATTGGACTTTTGTCATCACACAGAACAAAACCCGGGCTCACATCTTCTTCTTCAATTCCCTTCAACTTGATCTTGACGTTCTCTCCTGGACTCACCGATGTAACTTCCTCATCATCGGACCACAACTGATCCACCGTTACGAGTGTCTGCCACGATGAAAAAAATATTCTCAATTACAGTTTACACTCTATGACGCCTAAAGTCAAGACCTGAATTTACACAGTTCGACATTAATGTTCGAATTTTGATTTTTAAATACTAAATTTATAATTTATTCAATGAAACTGAATATGGGTAATGCTAAAAATGAAATGGGCCGCACAAAAATTTTTTCTCATGTTTTTGAAATGACTTTGTCATTTGACAGACGAACTTCTAATGAATCCCAAGGAGGTTTTATGAATTTTCAATTATTTACACATTCATTCCAAATTAAGGATTAAGGTGACAAATGTTTTAAAAATTGTTACCGTTATCTCAATTTTCAAATTGCAATGTTACACCGAATAAGTGAAAATATGATGAAACTGATTAAAAATTTTATCAATTAAATAGCGTTAATATTTACCCTGTTTGGCATGACAAGCAAATTGCTTCCTTTCTTTGTACAACCAGCCTCGACTTTGCCCATGACCACCGTACCCATGTCCTTGTACTTGTCAACAATTGGCATGATAAACGGACCCGTACTCTTGCGATTGAGTGATGGCAACGAGTCAATGAAGGGTATGAAAGGCTGGCCCTTGTACCACTTGCAAAGGCTTTCCGGAATGGGATCCGTCAAACCAATTCCGAGCTGACCCGAGACTGGCATGAACGTCAAATCCTTAGATGGATTGAATCCCAGTTTTTTGAGGTAGGGTAAGATTTTATCCCTGAAAATGTAAAAAAAAGTATTTCTCTACTTATTGCATGTTTCCTAAACCTCCAATATCAAATATTTCAAAATCATCAACAATTTTAGTATACTAAAATTACTTTCATTTGAAATAAAAATCGAGTATTGTAACATTGACCGATTGTAAAGGTTTTTAAAATTACAAGACTCACTATATTGCACGGAAATTCTATTAAATGTATCTTAACTTTTTATTATTAACAATAATTATTAGATCGGTGAGGTGTACTTTTTTTTTAGTATTTAATAATGCATAAGTTGCAATTTCATTGCTTTCAGTTGTTTATTGTGCAATTGTTCAGTTTTTCATGTACTCAATTTTTGATAACGAATCCGTGTACATTGCAGAAAATCCCCGCACCATTCTCACAATTTCCATACAGCAGAGACCCTGTGAATGAGATTTTGAATTTACCTGCATTCGTTGTATCTATTCTCGTCCCATTCCACAGTTGGGTCGTCCATTTTATTGACCAGAACGACGAGATGCTTAACGCCCGCTGTTTTGGCCAACATGGCGTGTTCTCTCGTTTGGCCACCCCTATCGAAGCCGGTCTCGAATTCGCCCTTTCGCGCCGATATGACCAAAACAGCCAAATCGGCTTGGGCAGCACCGCCAATCATGTTAGGGACGAAGCTTTTGTGACCGGGTGCATCCAAGATCGTGAAGTGCTTGCGCTCCGTTTCAAAGTATGCCCTACCCACCTCCACAGTTTTTCCCTTTTCACGCTCTTCTTGATTCGTATCTAAAGCCCAGCTAAGGTACCACGTCTCTCTGCTGCGTTCCTTGGCCTCACGCTCGTACTTCTCCAGGGTCCTCTTATCCACCATCCCTGTCAGCGCCATTATTTGTCCGCCAATGGTAGACTTTCCAGCATCTGAAATGAAACAAAACAATCATAATATAGTTAGCGTTCTGATAGAAGTGTTCCCTATAGAAAAAAAAGCGAAGAAAATAAAGATCAATTTTATAACTATCCAAGATCCAGGTTCTTTTTTGAAAACTATAGGACGACAGAGCAAAACTTGTATCATAAATTCATCAATTTATTAATCATTTACTGTGCTTACTATAATTACTGCATTTTTTGAACCTATAATTACAGTAAAGAGAATTTCGATTCAATTTTATGCAAATTATTAAAAAGAAGCTAATTTAAATGATATACCAACAAAATCTTAAGAAATGTACAATACAAAATGCAGCTTGTTTCAGGTAGCTTACATTTTCTAAATAAATTTATTATTGTAAAAATTGACTACTCAGAATCAAATAAAAATAGTTAGAGGTATTAATTTTAATTCAAGAGAGAAAAAAAATGAAATCAGTGATAAATAATTCATCACGGTACATATTTTGCAGAAAACTCACCAACGTGACCAATAAAAACAACATTGACATGCTCCTTTTTACTCCTTGTATCCTCTGCTACTTTAATTGCTTTTTTCTTTGGAACTTTGACAACAGCTTCTTCGTCTTCATCGACGTCGGCCTGTAAAACAAAAAAATGCAAATAATCTCCTGATTTTTGACTCCACCTGGTTCAAAAATAAAGTAACATACAATTTTCAAGTCATTTTGCAATAATTTAACTGTCTTTCATACTTCTTCATTTTCCGGTGTTAGAAGAGTATCTCCGTCAACGGCGGCCTCTTCCCACGAGTCGGCAGGTTGTGGCTCCAAGTCCGTGCCCAAAGAAGATTCTGCCATATTTGCTACGGTCTGTTCTTCACTTCCACTTTCTACAGGAGGTTCTTCCATTGGAGAATCTACAGGATCAGGAGGAACGACTTGTGTTTCGTTTTCTGTAATACAAAAACAAAACTCATAAGGGTTATATTTTCTTCGAATTGTTCCTACATGAAAAATAAACCCAGCAATTCGAATTTTACTGCGACATGACTTTATGTCATGTCACAGTAAAATTTATGACTTTTGTTTTATGAAATAAAGAGACGAAGTAAAAAAAAAAAAAAAAAAAAAAAGAAGCAATGAAAGACATAACTTTTACTTGATTCAATATATATTAAATTTTATTTTTAAAAAGTTATTGAATCTTCAATTATCTATTATGTATATATATATATATATCACTACTTTATCAAATCTTGATCACACAGAGCCAAAATAAGGTCATCATTACAAAACCTCAATGAAACGCAATTATAGTGTGAAAAAACAATCCTTTTTTATATTTCAGCCAATGAGTTGGGCTCTCTTCAGGAACTGTTACAAAATTAGAAAACCACGTATAAGAATCTAACAGAAATCGATAAAGGAATCAATTAAGTCTTACTCACAATTTGTACATCATAATTCAACAAACAAGTGACCGTGTATCTCAACAATTGTCAAAAAACTTCCTTGGTCTTAAGATGACAGCCGTCAAAAACGAATACATATTTTAATCACTGTCAAAATCAACTCGTATAAACAATATGAATCAAAAACAGCCAAGGAAACATGATCAAAAACAAAAACCATTAGAAGGGTGAAGTGCACTCTCTAAATTCCAAAGACATCCCCCACTTTCCATGATAGACCGATACCAGTCCCGATTCATGTAATCCATCCTTAACCATCTCTTCAATATATCATTACATTTATTCCTCATTCCATTCAAAGGATTTTTTACAATATTTATGTATTCTTCATTTTCAGTAAATAGTCCTCTTTACACATTACCACAGTTGCCCCACCTTTATCAGCCTTAGTTACCATTAAATTCTTATTTATTCTAAAAAAAAATTCCTCGTTAGTTTGAAATTATCCATAATCAACTTCTCGTAAAATTTCTTATGTGACTTCGAATAATAGTACTTAGAAACCTCATTCAAAACTTCAACTCTAATTTCATTTTTAACCTTATCATACAGAAAATAAAGTTGAGTTTCTACTTCTTTAATAAATTCAAGAGGTTTTATTTTATCATTAGACACAATGGGTAAGTTGAACCTATCTCCAAGAGTCAATGATAGATGTATTTATAATTTGATTGATATGGAATTACTAGATTTTGTGAGGTTTACATTGACTCTTGGAGATTAGTTCAACGTTTCCATTGTGTCTAATGATAAAATAAAACTTCTTGAATTTATCAAGAAAGTAAAAACTCAACTTTTTTTCTGGATGATAAGGTTAGAAATGAAATTAGAGTTAAAATTTTGAATGAGGTTTCTAAGTACTATTATTCAAAGTCACATAAGAAATTTTACGAGAAGTTGAGTATGGATGTTTTCGAACTAACGAGGAATTCTTTTTAGAATAAATAAGAATTTTATGGTAACTAAGGCTGAGCAAAAAAAAACATTGGATTACTTGATATACATATCAATTATCTTTTTTATCATTCAACTTTTTTTTTGGATCAATTTATTTTTCTAATACAGCTATAGTGAAACTTTCAAAATTTGAGGCTAAGTATGAAGTAAAAATACAACAAAAATTGATCATGGATGTTTTTTAAAATAATGATAAATCCTTGATGAGTGATTCATACATACTAAAAATGGACAATAATAAAAATGATGTAATCATGCATTATGAATTGTAGTATGCATATAATAAGAATTTATGTAATACTAAAAAAAACTGTAGAAGAATTATACAAAAAAAAGAGTTGTTTATTACAATCTCTAAATAAAGTCTATTCAAAAGTGACTTAATGTCAATTTGTAATTTTATGATTTACAACTTTTGAAGTGATTTAACTTGTTTAAATTAATGAACTTTTATGCGTTGGAATGTGAAAACGTTATTCCTAATTCATCAGCACTTATTTTATATAACTTAATCTCTTAAGAATGTATAAATTAAAATTAAACAGTTTTGAAATCAGGAAATATCTTGATTCTGACATTCAGCATCTTTTGTTTCTATTTGACACAAACAAATTTTGTAATGAACTTACATTATACATTTCTAATGTTACACACTCATTAAATAAAAAAAATTTAAAGAATATTCAAACTTCAATTTTTCTACATGTTTATTCAAGGCAGAGTCTAAGATTTGTAACACTATTCAATCAATAATTTTTGAGTGAGAATTTCGAAAAATTTAACTCTTTGAAATGTTTCGATTTCAAATTTTTCAGTCTCTAGTAAGATTCATATTCTCAAATTTTCAAAATATCTAATCAGGTTTTAAAATTCTCAGATTTCAATTCGAAGAATGTTAAATTATTGCATAACTCAGATTTCATTTCTTTAATATAGAGAAAAATGTGTAAATATCTCAGATTTGCATTCCATTTTTCGAATATCACTTATATGCAAAGTATAACAGGAACTAGTATCCTGATTTCCAGATTTCGAAATAGTATCACATGCCACACATAAAGCAAAACGTTAAAAGTTTACATTATAATTCATTTTTTAATTATTAATCTTTTACAGAAACAAATTTTGCTTGATTGTAATTTTCAATATTTCCATGCGAAATTTTCAACTCTCAAACCATTGTTTTTATTCAAATTGTGAGTAAAAAATCTGCAAATAATGTAATTACATGTTTATTACTGCATTCATAGATTAGGAATTGTTCAAGTCTCATTAAATGATTTCCAAGTAATTGATTTTATAATTCTTGAATTAATTAGTTTAAAAATCATAAAGAAATTCTTTAAGCAGTGGCGCATATTTTATTTGAAAAACAGATTCACTGCCGAATTATATTGACAAGCTTTAAAAAACGTTCTAAAAGTAGTGAAATACTCAACTTTTTTTTTTTAAATAAAACTTGTGATTATGCTTGAAACAAAAAAATTGCTGATGATGCCTTGAACATATGATTTTTTTTCAAAATTTTTGATATGCCCAGCTATGAACTGTAGACACAAATTTTTGGAAGAGGTTAGGAAAAAAAAATTAACAATGAAAATTTATTGAACAATTACATCAATGATTACCTTGGCATAAAGGTGTGTGGAATTTATTTATCAACTAAGTTATACATCTTAAAGAGAATATTCTAAAAGTGTGTTATAAGTTTTTGTAGAAATTTATCCCTGAATGATTTCTCTTGCTATGAAAAAATATTCTAGTATACAAGTTTGTGGCATCTGAATCAGATTGTTAATTATAGAAAAATTCGAAGAATTTCACATAACTCATTGAAAATTTTTTTTATTTTATATCATAATGTAACACTGCGGGGAAGAGTTTAAAATATTGAAAAACTGCTACATCATTAATGAAAACTTTCTTTAGAATAATATTTTTTCCATCATCCGCGACAAACATTCATAATTTATATTATAAAATTTGCCACACAGAATTCTGATCACAAATGCTTTGCTGGCATAATCGAATAATACAAAATTTGAAAAAAAAAAAAAAAAAATATACATTATATACGTAACAAATTGGGCTTCACTTATTTTCATTTAAATGGAAATAAGAACAGTGAAGAAATAAATGTAACAATTTTTAGTTTATCTCATGACAGATTGTAATTAATAAAATAGCATCTATATCGGAACAATGAATGGAAGCAGTGCTGAAAAATAATGGGGTTTTAACCAGTTTCCAAAAAAATTATCACACTTACTAGACATGAAAAATGACATTGTTATTCAGTAGAACACTTCAAAATTTGCAAAAATTAATATTTATTCTTTTCGAGTTAATGTAAAATTCATAAAGTAACGTTTTTTTAGTTTCAAATTGCTGAAGATGAACACAATTTTAAAGGATTGTTTGTTTTAATCACTATAGCTGGAATTAAAGTAAGCAATATTAATGTATAATATTCGACAAATATAATCAAATATTACTATTTTTCACCTAAATGAAAACAATTCTCATCCATTTCGTTGATTGCTTAAATGTTTGGAACTTCAACCACTAGCACAAGTAGATTTTTTCGTATAATTTTTCAGACGAATTTTATTAATCACAATTTTTTGTCAATGTTTTGGTCATATTTTAAGACCTAAGCAGCATAATTTAATGATAAAATTCTTTTAGCGAAAGATAGAAAAAAATTATTTTCCCATTGTATCTCTTGTTATGTTCGACAGTTCTAAATCAGGGAATTTTCCTAGTCTTGTTATTCATTGTTATTTAATTATTAAAACTAGGAAATTTTTTCATGTACTAAATTACAATTTTTGTCAATTATTTTCTCTTTATAACAAGCTCGTATCTATATGACTAAGTGTAAAATGTGACTGTGAATTTTATTTGAAACAGGAGGCTTTTGAAAAAACCTGATGGTAAAACTTTCAAGAATGCAATTTAACTGAGAAATTTGTAAATGAAGTCTACTTCAAAACTTAAAACCAGTAAAAAAAAAGAACAGTATACATATAGGTTTTTATTAGTGAAAAATGTTTGATAAGTGAAATGCTGTTATTCTATGAATATTATTACAAAAACTAAATTTGCCTGAAGTTCCTATAGTTTCAGAAGTAAACAAAAATGATAAATTGATTTTGGAACTTCACCCTAGAAAGAAGTAAAAAATGATTGGTATTGTGAGATAATATATAATAAATTTCAATAATTATTTATCACTTTAACTGTAAAAGATCATAGAAACAATTTTTTTTTGTTTATTAAAAGGTATTTAGATGAATGTTAAGAAAAAATGTGCTCACTGTAAAAACTAAATAGAAATTAATCTTGCATTCGTAGAAGATTTTTAAAATCAAGAATTCAATACTTATGATAAAAAGATGATAAAATAATTCTTACCTTCTTCTTCATAATCATTTGGAAATTTTTGAGTATTGAATATAAAATTTTAAAATTCAAGCCAGAAATTTACGAATGTACGATATCCTGGTTATAAATGAGATATTTTTAATTTTCTTGAAATTATTTCTTCTAATTTTTTCATGGAAAGAAAAAATGATGTTTGAAACAATGATCGTATTGCGTTTTGGAGTTGTGCTGCTTTATCATTGTGTGATTCCTCGAAGTTTTCATTTCAACAGCCAATGTGATCATTTGCAGAAGCAAACCGTACCTTGAAAACACACTGTTTAGTCTTTTAACTACGATAGCATTCCCATTTTGAACGGCATTGAAGTATTATCTTTTCGAATATCATTTTTCATCTCCATGTAGATTCATGAATTTATAGCTTTCGGTATAAGTATTCCAATTGAATTTCGAAAATCAATGTGACCATGGTTTTTAACATTAAAGAAATAGTTGAGAACAGAAGAAAACGTTCCAGTGCAATTTGGGAAATGTTGGTTGTGACAAAACGTACTGTAAGGTATTTTACTTATAGATGATGAGTATAAATTTGTGACTCCTATTTACCGAAATTCGTCGTTTTTTTCGTAATTTACAGATGGAATATTTTTCGGTATTATATTTGAAGATTTAGGTAAAAAGTAATTGATAACAATGGATATGTCATTGATTGTTCACATTTCTTTAATGTCAATAAATAAAGTATATCGATTGTCATATTGAATATTTTTGTTTTAGAATCAATATTTAATGGCAATACATTTTGTTCATTTGTAAACATTTATAACATCAGGCAGATAATGTTAATTTTTTTTTTTACAATTTTTCATATTTTCAAGCTCATACCTACAAATCCTATGAAAATTTCTTACAATTTCAAACGTTTTTGTTGATCTAGGAATTTAAATGACCCCTAACATAACTTCCAATCCCTCAATCGAAATACAATTTTTTCGTAAATTCCACCAAATCGCGCTACAAAAAAAATGTCCAGCTGTCTACATAAAAAAGCAAGGTTATGTTGCAGCGTTTTCTAGTGAACAAATCCTAAACAAAAACTCAGGCCAAAAAACCTCATTAATCTCCTTATGCAAAACTCCTCAAAAAAAATTGTCCACTAACTTAAATTCCAGTCTTCAAAAAGATGAAAAAAATTCAAGTGAACACGTTGATAATGATGACCATTTACATGAATAACAAAATAATTTCGATCTGTAAAAACTGAAGTAACCCGTGGAAGAAAAACAAAAAAAAACTTGCCTGGAGGAATTTCCCAAATTTTCACGTGAAAAAGCGCATGTTAAATGTTTCCAACTGTTGAAGTACTTGAATGAAAAAAAAGTGAGGTTACGTATGGACACGTACCATGCGTAGATGTGGCCATTGGCTGTGTGGTGTCGGCAGTGGCGGATGCAACGTCCTTATTGTCGTCCTCTTTTTTCTCCTCCTCGTTGTCCTCGTTCTCGTCCTTGGCCGAGTTAATGCAAAAACGATGCAAAGGCACGAATTCCGCGGCGTTGACGTTCAAGGTCGAGAATTTGCTCTCCAAGGATTTGTCCTGGGCGACGTTAACGACGTCCGCCTGCTGTTCCCACGAGTCCGGCGCCACGTTCTCCATATTTCCCCGTGCCCCGGCGTCGCCGAGACGTGAACGCGCGTGCTGCCACCGCTGTTCACACCTTTCAATGTTTTTTCTCGCTTTCCCTCGCCCAAAGCACCACCAAATTCCAAAAAATAATAATTAAATGCGCGTCTCGAGAGCACGCGTGTCACTCCGCGTGTGCCCCCCCGTGCTTTTCTGGCCCACACCGGAAGTACGGACGTGTTTTTCAGCCATTTTTTTTGCCCCTTTGACTCCGGTGGTACCCGCGATTTCAGCGGCAATTTCGAAATCGCGGTTCTATTTCTTCCATATTTTTTTCTTTTTCTCGAGATCTTCAATATGTACCAAAATTCTCCATCGAATCGTGTATTTAATGGCAATTTGGATTATGCGATGGTAGTTGTTGTTTTCACAATTTTTGATGCAAATTTGAAATATGAGTGGTCCTCAGGGGCGTCGCAACGAAATTTGATATGGAGGGCAGACTCAAATGTTAAAAAAGTATTTCAATGTATCAATCATTTTTAAGCTGCAATATTAGAAAAAAATTCTGTACCGGATAGTCAATTTTATGTTGATTTTTATCATGCAATGAGAGTAGTTTTTGTTTTAAATCTTTTATTATTTGAAATTGGGGTGAATGGTAGTCAAGAGCGTCGCAACGAAATTTTACATGGAGGGGCAAACTCAAATGTCAAAAGGGTGAATGTATGTTTTTCTCCTTAATACGTCTATAAAGATTTATTCTACCATCATAACATCTCATAAAATGATTCGCGAACTCCAACTTTTACTTTTTAAAATAACTTTCCATATAATGCCATATAATCAGAATTTTTCTCCTTTGACTCCGGTGGTACCTTTGATTTCAGCGGCAATTACGAAATCGCAGTTTCATTTCTTCCATCTTCTTATTTTTCGAGATTTGTAATACCGAAATTCTGAATTCAATCGTGTATATTATGTCAACTTCGATTATGCGATGGTCATTGTTTTTTCAACTATTTTTGATGCAAATTAGAACGTGAGTGGTCCTGCAACGAAATTTTACATGGAGAGGCAAACTCAAATGTCAAAAAAAGGGCCAATGTTTGTTTATTTTAATGTATCAACTGATGCGATAATACTAAAATTCTTTATCAAATAGTAAATTTCATGTCGATTTTGATTAGGTGATTGGAGTTGTTTTTCTTCTAAAATCTTTGATAATTTGAAATTGGCAGGACCGTAGACAGAAAAACCAGGCCCGGAGTATGGCAATTACGGGCCCTTTCATCATCATTTTCTAAATTTCAAGTTATCGTAATATAAGAGTCTAGGTTTATTCAACAGGAAAATCGTATGAAGGATAATCAGGAAAAATTCAGTGTTTGCCTTTGTATAAAATTTTTATTGACGTCAAGACACAGAAAATTTAAACAAATTGGAATGGATCATTTATTTTCTGAATTATCCAATGCTTACAAACTGAAAATACATTGCAGAGTTTTCGTAATATAAAAGTAAGAGTCATAGATAAACATTCAGCAGAAAATATAAATAATAAGAAAGTTTTTTACATTGTTACCTATCTATCGTTTTTTTACTCGATAAACTAATTTTTTCTCTGAAAATTATTGAATCTTGCTTCAAACACGCTCTATCAGCTTTTGCCAAGGCAAAGGCGTTGATAAAGTCGTTGAAATTTAATATTCTATGACTCT
Organism: Platygaster robiniae; assembly: GCA_028476575.1. Lineage (NCBI taxonomy): Eukaryota > Metazoa > Arthropoda > Insecta > Hymenoptera > Platygastridae > Platygaster > Platygaster robiniae. The sequence continues at coordinate 38,618,448 of CM052019.1, forward strand.
AAGAAGAGGGTTACTAGTCCTAAGATGCAGGTTTGAGAGAAGCAAGATTTTTGGAAATTTTTTATTCTTGAAAGCACACTGAAAGATCGTTTAGCGCTTGTAACAGAAACCGGCAAAGAACAAAAGATTCGCAGTGCAACGAAGGCATTTGGGAAAGTGCATTCAAATTTTTGCCATTGATCATATACAAAAGTTTCAGCTGTTTGAGATCCTTTTGAAAATTCGATGAATAAATATGTATGTTCAGAACAGCTAAATGATTTCATTCCGCAATTCGTCAAATACATCAGCTGGGTATTTTCGAATAAAATTTGCCGTTTTATTTGTATCTTCTTCATCCATTTCTGGAAATCTCCACAAAAAAATTGAAAATTTCTTTCAAATTCTTCGCAGCTTTAAAGCGAGTAGTAATTTTAGTATTAGAAAAAATAGACCCAAGGAAAAATAGATTAGGAAAAGTCGGCTCCTACCTCAGAAATCAGATTTGGATCAAAGGAAAAGATGACAAATAATAATTTATGCGCGCCAAAGTCAAAGATAAAAAATTAATACGTATAAAACATTCTTATCAAAATACGATTTAAAACTACGAAAAAACATTTTTTACGATACTCACGCAGTGATATACCCGCTCGATGTTTTAGGTTTATCAATTTACAAAAAAAGGAGCAAAAACTTTGGTGGCAACAATTGTATTGCATTACAACACGATTTAAAAGTATGAAAAACGATTAGCCAAACGATATACATAATATTTACCAAAAAATTACAAAATACACTTCAAGGCGATCGTTGGGCGCTTATTGCTATTGAGCTTAGAAAACATATCTTTAACTTTGAAAATATAGATACGTACATGTTAAAAAGAACGTGTTAAAAATTCGTAAGATTTAAGAAACCGACAAGTTAAGATTCCTTCCTGCATTTCTCAAAAAATCGATTCGAAAGCTTAAACTTTTACTTTTAAAAATACATCACTCTTCATATAAAAACACAATACACTACACACTCGGATTCTCTTGCACTCGGGATCTTTTGCTGATTTTAATTAGTTTATTCTTCCTCTTTTCCAGATATTGCGCTTCCGATACTGTGACTCCACCAAGAATAGTAGAGACTCCTTGTAGACATAAAAAATAAAGGAGTTTTTCCTTCGATTTCATTCGATTCACGAGAGCAAGAAATTTTGAGTTTTGAGTGAATCACATTTATAATGTCTCTCAGTACCGATTTTTTTCAGAATGTATACCATTTTAAGGTTCATCTCGAATTCAAGGGAATTTCCTACATTGATATCTAGAGTACTCTGGAAATTTGAGAAAAAATTCTAGATGATCATCAAATATTCGATGTTGTAGGTTTCGAGGTTTCATGTATTAAATGGAGATTCGTTATTTTGCCATAGATACCCGGTATTTTTAAAAATTTCAGTACAGATTTCGAGAATTTCATACCCTAGAATCTAACATTTTAGGAATGTTTAGTATTTCAATAAATTTTCCGAAAAACAGTATCTTCGCTGATTTCAAATGTTTCACAGATTGCTAAAACTTTTAGTTTATTTTGCATTTTTCAATATTTTATTTTATTGAATTTTCTAGTGTTTCATGGATTCTTACGTCGATTGTTCGAATTGAGCGCTTTAGGATTAAAAATTCTAAAAATTTTTCTTATTTCCATAAATTTTTAAGAAAATAATATTTAAAAGGAATCTCAATATTTTAGAGATTCCTATTATTTGTAACCTTTTTCAATATTTCTAAGCATTTACCAAGTTCCGTAGTGTTTTCTAATATTTTCCTAGACTTCTGATATTTTTATAGATTTTGCTCTGTAAACTTTTAAAATTTGATTCTTCAATAAACTCCAAAGTTTTCTTAATTTTTATTCCTTGAAACGATTTTTTAGAACATGGTTTTTTCGTAGATTTCTAGTTTTTCATAGAATTCCAGTTATTTCAGTACTTTTTTTTGTATTTTTGAATATTCATAGAATTCAAATGATTTTCTGATATTTACATGGATGTCAAAATGAATTTTCCGTACGAAATGCTCTAGGATTTAAAATTGTATAGACTTCAGGTACATATATCATTGAGAAAATTAGATTTTCATATATTTCGTGCATTTCAAGATTTGTTGTACTGTATATTTTTCAGCACTTATAAATTTGCGTACGATTTCCTAGTTTTTTGTGAAATCTCATTAAGATTTCTATAATTCATCAATGTCTACAAGCAGGAAGAGGGAAAAATAAAATACTACCCTCTCAGTTCCCCCGGTTGCGACATCCCTGATAGCACTGCTTTCTCTTTGTTGTCATACAATCACTGCCCATTTAGTATTCATCTTATTATGAAGAATACCAATGGTTATGACAATTTTTCTCAATAATGTAATGAAATTTTTGTTCGAGATTCGAGATTTTTTCAAGCCACTTCAACCGGAAGTGCAGACATATTGTTTGACCATTCTCGTGTTTGACTCCGGTGATCTTTCTAGTTCCAACGGGAATTTTGAAATTTAAGTTCAATGTTAACTCTTTTTGGAAAATTTTGTTAGCATCACAGTGAAATAATTTTACTTTAGTCACTAAAGTGGTTTTATCAATTTGAATCATGCGTCAGGAAAGTTTATAAGAGGAATTGGAAATAGCTGTGATATGCGCACTGCAGTTATAGTGCGATATCGATGTGACGGTCACGATCACAATGACCGTCATATTGCGTCGTATGTTCATATGACGGCAATTTATAGTACTAATCAGGACTAATACTCAGGAGCGTATTAGATAGGGATGATATATTTTGTATATTTTGAAAGTTATAACATTATACAAAAATGATATTGATATATTAAAAAGATTGGGGTAGGTACAGAACATCCAATCCACAAAGCATCCAATGTACAAAACACATAATATTGCAATATACTCCAATATACCATATATATTTCCAATTTATTAATGTATTGAAAAAATATTTTGAATATTATCCAATATTGTCTAATTTTTTTCACAATTGTATGTTGTGTAATATTGCAATATTCATAAACACGTTTTAAGTGGTTTAGTATTTTTTTATTTATTTTCTTGTATATATTTGTTCTAAATTTTTTTTACAAGAACAAATGATATCACTTAGTTTTCCAATATATTCTGAAAAAAGTAATACATGGTTTACAACAATTTAATTGTTATTACATGGCTAATGCAAACGAAATATTCGTGTTGCAATGCTACGTTCATTGTTTGTAGCCATTATTATTATTGATGACTTCCGGCGGGCCACTTTTCGTGGTTCAGAGCACCTAGCCATTAGGCCCTTGTACTCTATCCCCGCCGCCTCCTCAGGGCTGCTGCCGATATCGTGATACCCTGCAAAAGCCGAGTATCTGACCGACAGTCAGTCCCTTAATGTCATGCGGTTCTAAGACCGCCCCCCCCTAGCATAGTATGTCTCTGCCACACTAATGCCTCGCATGTGCACAGAAAGTGCAGGGAATCCTCCTGCCCTTCCTGGCATCTTTCACACTCCGGGGAGGATATCTTCCCCGTCGTGCATCTGAATTTATTCAGATTCCCATGGCCAGTAAGTATCTCTACCGCCACTCTGATTCTAGGCCGCGATAGTCCTAGTAGTGCCTCCCTCCACCCCCCCCCCCACGGTGTTATCCGTGAGGGCCTTGGCCGTTCGGCACCCTGGTTCTCGCTTCCATTCCCTGACCTGCTGGTCCCTTACCCATACCGCAATGAGGTCCATTCCCTCCTTATGCGGCATACCCACTACTTGCTCCTGAGGTCCGATCAATCTCGCCCCCTCTTTCGCAAGTCTGTCCGCCCTCTCGTTCCCCCTCCATCCCGCATGTCCCGGGATCCAGGCGAGTCTAAGCCTCCTCCTCCTCGCTACTTCTTGAAGCGTCTCTCTCGTCCGCTTAATCAGTTTTGAGGAGATTACCCCTCCATTCAGAGCTCTCAGCGCCGCCTGGCTGTCACTGCAGATCCAGACATCTCTATCTGAATCCGTCCTACGTGACAGCGTTCTTGCGCACTCTCGGATGGCCTCTACTTCAGCCTGAAAGACAGTGTTGTATCTGTCCAGTCTGTAGACGTATTCGTCCACAGCCTTCTTTCCACAAACACCTGCCCCCACTCCTTACTTGGTCTTCGAACCGTCCGTGAACCATATGTCCCCGTGTCCCGGTCCCAGTCCCTGTTTCCACTCCTCCCGGCTAGGGATCAGCACTTTATAGCTAACTCCCCCCGCCAGTCGAACCTTCATCCTGTCATGTGGAGCGTTCCACATCTCCGCAGGGCAGCCCCTCTTCAACTCTACGTGTATAGAGCTCTCCCTCCACTCCCCCACACATCTGAGTCTGTATGCCGTCCTTATTGCCGTGGCCTTACTCTCCACCGCAAGTGACGGAATACCTAACAGAGCCCTGATGGCGGCGATCGGAGTGCTTTTCCTTACGGCGAATATGCCCCGAAGAAAAATCGCCTGCACTCTGTCCAGCCTTTTACAGACTGTCTTCAGTGCAGTCCATGCCCACCACACAACTGCAGCATGCATCAGCCTAGGAACGACAATAGACCTGTAAATCCACATCATCTGACGTGGACCCAGGCCCCACTTCGCTCCTAAGGCCCCTTTACACTGCCAGAAGGTTACCATCGCCTTCTGGCATTTTACTTGCAGGTGCCTATTCCAGTCGAGTTTCTTATCCAGGATTACCCCTAGATATTTCACCTCCTCGACATACGGCACCTGCCTGCCTCCTATCACCATCCTCACCAGCGGTCTCAAATTATACCTCCTGGTGAAGATGACGATAGATGTCTTATCCGGTTGGATGTTGAGTCCATATCCCTCGCACCATCTAACCGTCCTTCTCAGAGCCCTCTGGATCATTTCCCTAAGGGTCTCCTCGTGCGCTCCCCTGGCTAGTATGCAGATGTCATCTGCATACCCCACGGCCCGCACTCGATCCTGATTTAACAGTCTCAAGAGACTGTCCACTACCAGGCTCCACAGTAATGGGGACAGTACCCCCCCCCCCCCCTGTGGACATCCCTCTGAAACACTGCCTTCTACATAGCAGCCCTGCCATTCGGATCTGAGGATTCTTCCCTCAAGAGTCGTCATTATCCACCGGATAATCGGCTCTGGGACACCATGTTCCTCAGCTCCCTCCCTTATGGCCCTCCTGGTGGTGCGATTGAACGCCCCCTCGATGTCCAGGAATGCCCCTATACAGACGCCCTTCCATCTCAGCCGCTCCTCTACGAAGCCCACTGCCGATAGAAGCGCGGAATCTACTGATCGACCCGTCTGATAAGCGTGCTGTTCCACATGGAAGGGTAAATCTACCAGTGGCCCAGCCCTCAGAAATCTGCCTACCAGTCTTTCCAGAGTCTTAAAAAGAAAGGAGGTCAGACTGATCGGTCTGAAATCCTTCACCTCAGTGTACCCCTTTCTCCCTGGCTTGGGTACAAAAGCAACCCTAGCCCTTCTCCATGCCTTCGGTGTGTGTCCTACTGCCACACATCCTCTGAATAGCCCAACCAAGGTCCCTAGCACTACATCCAGGCTCTCCCTAAGGATCACCGGATACAGTCCATCAGGGCCCGGTGCCTTATACGGCTCAAAGGACCTCACGGCCGCTTTGAGCCCCTCTGCCTTGACTACTCTGGCCGCCAGGCCCCAGAAATTTTCTCCTCTCCTCCGGTGAGGTCTATCCTCATCCTGATTCAATTCTGAAAAGTCCGGGAAATTGCCTTTCATTAGCAGCCTGATAGTCTCTTCCGGAGTCCAGGTATAACCTCCGTCATCTGTCTTCAGATATCGCAGGTTCCCCCCCTTCGTCCCAGCGAGGATTCTCGCCATTTTCGCCGTGTCCGAAACTGTGCTGGTCTGTGAGCACAGTTCTCTCCACGACTCCTGTCGGGCTCCCTCCACCTTCCGCCTGTAGCGTCACTGACTACCCCGAAACGCCTCCCAGGCCTCTGGTGTGCCCGCCTTCTTAGCTCTATTAAAGAGCCTACGAGTTTCCTTTCTCCCTTCCGAGAGTTCCTCATTTCACCTGAGCCCCTTTGGCCCGGTGTTTCCTCTCTTCAGGGGACAGTTGTTCTCGTACGCCGTCATGATAGCCGTCCTGACCCTTTCCTCAGTTGAGTCCAGGTCCTCCGGACTACCATACTTCCCCTTGAAACCCTCCATGTCGGACCTTAGCTCCTCTCTGAACCCTTCCCAGTCCGCATTTCTCGGGTTTCTCCTCCATACTGCTCTCGGCACCACCTCTTTCAGGGTAGCCCTGATGAGCCTATGATCTGAGAGAGTAGGTTCATCAGAAACCTTCCACTCCCCTACTCTTTCCCTCATCCCTGGACTGCAAATCGTAATGTCCAGTACCTCCTGCCTGTTTACAGTGACGAACGTGGGCTCTGTTCCCTCATTCAACACCTCTAGGTCTTCCCCAATCAGGTACTCCAAGAGATCCTCCCCCCTCCGATTGTCATCAGCGGAGCCCCACACACTACTGTGCGCGTTTGCATCACATCCGACAATCAGGCCGAGTCCGTTCCTCTTGCAGTACCTCACTAACTCTCGCACCTCTTCTGGAGGCGCCTCTCTATCATGGGCAAAATAGGCAGATGCTACCACTAGCCTCTTCCCATTTCGCCCCCTAACTCCATTCTCTCCTAGCCTGACTACTGCCAGATCCCTAGTGGAGAACTCTTGAATAAGAGCCGCATCGACCCCTCTCACCACCACGCATGCCCTGGGGTCTACGATCCCCTTACATGCGTGTACCGTCCCCGCGGAGTTAAGGCCCCGAATGAGACCTCTATAACACCACGGCTCTTTTGTAGCCATTAAGAAAAATATGAATAAAACCCGAAAACATTTTTGGATTTTATTAGTTTTATATTATTTCATCATTTGTCTTGTTATAAAATTTTGTATCTTATTAATTAAAAATTTGTTGGGTTTGAAATGTTGATTCATTAGGATGTTTGGTCTTTTGGACGGTTTAGAGTAAATTTTTTGGTTTCGATGATTTTTCTACCAACGATCAAAAAACTCAGTATGTAGTCTTTCGGCAAAACCGCTTCTCTAAGTAAAGGTTATGTTATTAGGGATTAAAAAAACAGTTTTTCAATCCTTTGAATTTTGAATAACCTTTAAAATAGCACTTTATGCTCCACGGTTTTTCATGTTTCAACCCCTTCAGGTGGCCATGGATCCAAATGTATCCATTTTCTTTTAAATCCATAAGGATTTAGTTTCTTGTTCTAGAGTTTCTCAATATAATTAGATTGAGATTGAATCAATCTAATGAAATCCAAAATTTATCTATTCATATTTTCAAAACTGTCGACCGAAATCAGTTGAAATTTGAAGTATAGTCGGCATTCCAGTTATTTGAGAATCTTTTCGAAAATTTAAATGTGATGATTTTCAAAATTCGAAGAATATCTAATTCGAATCGAAACGAGGAACGTGCCATTTCAAAAATCAGAATTGAAGATCCAATATTTGAAGAAATACCTCTTAGAAAATGCTCATAACTCGCGAATGGTAAACTGAAAAATTTTTAAGTTACTCATAAAAACTCAAAAATGAATAATGATTTCTGTGTAAGAATCTGAAATTTGTGAACGCTGCCTAGATGACAACTGATTGAGCCCATTTTTGAACTATCAGATGCAGTCAATATGATGTATGAATGATTTCATACATTTTTGTTCGAATAGATTGAAGAATCTATTCGAACAAAAATGTCGATTTCGCAATCTTTGATCAATAAATTGACAATTATAGCTGCATCTGATTTATGAAATATTGCACGATGTTGCGGTCTTATTTTTGATAAATGATTCCACGCACGGTTATGCAATCGTCTATCACACATTTTTGCGGAATCATCGCACAATCTCATGCGACAAAGTTTCAGTGATTTCAGTCGTATGAAGAATTAAATGATGATTCAAATATCGTGCCATAGCATTATGCATGGCTGATTGTTCGATGTTTGTGTCAAGATGATGCAATAAAGAAAAATTTTGTGTATCGTAAAAGATAACTATATTTTTTAGTTTATTCTCACATATTTGGAAAACAACGACATTTTCTCATTTGTGTATTAAATTGCAAATGAATATTCATTTCGAATACCAAAAAAAAACAAGATTATTAAACATTCAGAGTATATTTATGAGGGCATGTTTTATTAAGCTCGAGACACATTTCGATGCATAAATGATTGTGGAATGATAAGGGCGTATCTTTGATGCATCATTGTCAAATCATACTCTAACATATACAGTTATGATGGTGAAAAAATTTCTACCCCTTTGCTACCTGAGATTAAGGATTTTTTGTACCAGATTCTCCCCGATTCACAATAGTGAAAAAACATAGAGCATGATGAATCTTGTAACATTGAGTTGTTGAATACATGATTGATGACTTTAACACCTCCATAAGCGATTTCAATTCACTAAATTTTCATGGGCAAATTCTTTTTCGATGCTGGTTTTGGGAAAATGTTTTTTTAATGTATACGATATTCTTTTGGCTTTATTAGCATACGAAACGAGCGGAATAATTCACACAAAATTCTCTCCGCATAAAAAAGGCATAATTCACGTCGAGTATTTTTTACCTGCGGGCAGTCACGAGGTTTTACGTTTCCTCGAAAACACGGGTTGCTGAACCGATCAGAAAAGAAAAAGAATAAGTTACAATTTTCAACTTTTCTTTGTTTTTCACATCTTTCAACAACTATCTCATTGTTTCATTCTGTTTCACAGAAAAATTGTGATGAAAAACTAAATTTTCCGAGACCGAAATTCTTTCGAATTAGATTCCAGAATTTATTGACATTCATAAACTCACCAACGTAGTTATTATGATTGTTCCACTTTCTAGCACTTGCGTCTTATCTTGTGTAAATAACATAGACGTTTCGTAGTTGATTTCATCGTAATGTGTTTGTTCATTGATTTGGTTCAAACTGCCAAGAAATTATCTGAATATACATTTTGCTAAAAGCGCTGCTGCGTTATGCGAACAGAATAAGAGGGAAATTTATGTTCGTATGCAAAAATTTCATGCGTAAGTTTCTATCTGAACTATTCGGGGTGAATTCACACTTTATATATGGTAAAAATATATTTCATTCACAGAAAGAGTGAAAATTTGTTCCACCAAGTTAAAATAGTTGGTGCATTTGTTGCGACTATTATTGGTTGCAAAAATAAATGAGAATATTCTTATACTATAACGAAAGGTCTGTTTAAAACACCAGAAAAATGTGTTTTTATCTTTTGAATAGTGTCTCCCTTGTGAAAAAAACTATTGAAAACTGTTGGTAACTATTGATCAATAGTTTCCAGTAGTTTTTTAATCCTATAGTTTCTAATAGTTTCCAAAATTATTGAAACTATAGACATTATGAAATTTACTGAAAGATAAATTATTTAAACTATGAAAACTATGGAAACTACTGTTAGAAGAATAATTATTGAAGTTATGGAAATCATTGAAACTATTTCAATGATTGACAATCATTGAAATGATTGAAAATCATTTAAAATCTTGAAAATGATTGAAAATCATTAAAAATCTTGAAAATCATTGAAAATCATCAAAAATCTTGAAAATGATGGAAAATTGTTTCCAATTTGAAAATTGCACTAAAAATTGTGCTTTCATAATTTTCATGCAAATAATCATTAAATTGTGATTTCAAATCGAATTTGTAAATGATTGAAAATCATTGAAACTATTTCAATCATTGAAACTTTTAATCATTGAAACTATTGGCAGGAATATTATAGGAACTATCGAAACTATGGAAACTATAAGAAGGGAAATTATTGAAACCATAGTAACTATGAAATATACTGAAAGATAAATTATTGAAACTATGAAAACTATGGAAACTATTAGAAGATAAATTATTAAAGCTATGGAAAATATATAAACTATTTCAATGATTGAAAATCATTGAAATTATTGAAAATGATTAAAAATTATAACGAGCGAAACCGGGAATAACAATATTAATTATATATTTTTTTTTCTTTTTGTCAGGCTATTCGCCTAGGAATAATTATTCCTTAGTCTCGTCGAAACCGGAAAGGACCCTCCATAGACAACGGCCTATGGTGACCCTTTATCCGACCTTTTAAAGGGAGTCGGGAGAATTGTTTTAAGGATGAAATCACAACACTAGGATTACACTTCAATAATTGTTCTCTATTTATTGATCTTAATTCAATACAACCTTGTCAGCTAATAATATCAATAACAACTTAATTTCCACGAGGCTCTGGCACACAATCATCGAAATCTGCCTCGTAGGAATACCCCTTTCTTAAAGAGTCGTAAAATTGTTGATCTGCAATTTCTGCCCCTTTTGGGCCCGGATGCATCTCATTTATCTCTTTATTCATTGGGATATCATTGAGAGAATAATGCTGGGGTGCCTTACAAACAATACACGAGAATTCCAGTTTCTTTACTGGGGTCACTAAAAGGATGCCATATTCCAAAGAAGCCTTTTTCGCTATCAATGCATCAACCTCCTCTAAACTAGTATCTTTCTCAAGGGATAAGGTCCGCAAGGTTTGCAGGCGGTGGAACAGATTGAGTATCCCTTTTCTTTTAAACACGAACTTCTTAGCGCTGGGCTTGACCCTGTGATGCCGGATTATACTTTCAATGCTCCAAATCAATTGCTCTGTTGTGGGCACTAAAGAGAGAAACCATCGTTGGTTTTAAAGCGAGAGAGAGCGAGAGAGAGATATTCCGTAAAACATATGAATATTCGAATTGGCAAATTCAATGATCATACTATGCGAGTGTGCCATTACTCAAATTATTCTAGATGAGAGATTAATATTTGAAATCTTTTTGTCATTTGCCATTATTAGTCAGGCTGCGTTCGGAACTTACGCTGCCGGGACAAAGTCTCGACATTCGAATAATAATGCAAATAGCACAAGACAGATTTTATCAAATATAAAGAGAGATAGCATTCGCAGAAATATTCTAAGAATTATGAAACATTGTTTATCAAGGATATCAATAATTTGGGGTCCTTTTGTTCCTCATCATTATTAGTCAAGCTGCGTTCGGAACTTACGCTGCCGGGACAAAGTCTCAGCACTCGAATAATAATGGGAGAAAAATGGATTTTATCAAACTAAATTGATAATGAATTTATTCAAATTCTTACTTTTTGAAATTTCCTTATCCTTGTATTGACAGATTTTAGCACCTCAAGCACAGCTTGGGTTTTTGGTCTAATCAATATTCGGCAAAAAAAAATAAATAAAGGCTATTGGGCTGTCGTGAGGTCGAGCCCTTTTGGACCTTGGAAGTATTTCTTTCGCTTCTTAGGACCACTTTGGACTTCTCCTAAGAGAAGTTATCGGGTTGAAAGCTCGAGAACTACTTCTGATTTCCAAAAAAAAACGTGCGGGTTTTATATGCTTTTGAGAGGAAACAAACGGAACCTTTTTAGCCCATTTACATCCGTTCCAAGAAATCACTTCTGATTGTTGCTCAGTACAAAATCATTGTCTTTTGTGAAAAATAGTTTTACTTTTATGTTAATTTTATCAAAAGAAGTTAGATGATTTAGAGAATGCAACTATTGTTAAAGTTGAGTGATAAGAAGAGAAATGTAGATAGTAAAATAGAAAATATTCTTTGAAAAATAGTTTTATTGAACGAAATCGAGAATTGTAAAATAAATCTTATCAAAAAGGAAATTCAATTGATTCTTCATTGCTGTTAAAATATCGCCTTTTCAGCGTTGGTGAAATCGTAGTGATTTAGATGTCGCCGCGCGTTATCGTTAATGCTTGGAAAATAACTACTTTTTAGAACTCTTATGAAAACTGAAATTTATCGATCGGAAATATTTCTAGAAAAGTAATATTTCAGACGAGGGGAAAAACCCCGCTCGTCACAAAATTGTTTCAAATTTTAAAACTGCACTAAAACTTGTGCTTCCACAATTTTCATGCAAATAATCATTAAATTGTGATTTCAGATCGGATTCGAAAATCAATGAAACTATTTTAATGACTAAAAATCATTGAAATGATCGAAAATCATTGAAAATCTTGAAAGTGACTGAAAATCATTTTCAATATGAAAATTGCATTAAAAATTGTAATTTAACAATTTTCATGCAAACGATCATTAAATTTTGATTTCAAATCGGATTTGAAAATGATTTAAAATCATTGAAGTTAATAGTTACAATGATTTAAAATTACTGAAACTATTTCAATCATTGAAATTATTGGCAGGAATATTATAGGAACTATTGAAACTATGGAAACTATAAAAAGGGAAATTATTGAAACTATTAAAACTATTGAAATCATTCAATAGTTTCTCGATAGTTTCCCAATAATTCCAAATAGTTTCTAATAGTTCCCAACAGTTGCTAATAAAATCTCTGATTGTTTGGAAATGTTTTACATGAATCTGCTTGGCGCTGATTCTTTTGCAACAATGATAAGCTCACGTTTTTTTTACTGTTTTGGCTCTCACAAGTCGGAATTATAATTTTTTTTGTGGTTTCCAACTGTGAAGAATTCAAAATGAGTTCTTCGGGAAAATGTTTTAGCCTATGAATAGAATGCTTGTACCTATTTTCGTCATTTTTGTGTAATTTTTGCTTTGTAAACTAGCACGATACGCATTTCTTTTCATGCATCCTCCGATGCCATCGAAATACATATCTTGAGAAATTTAGCAAAAATGCAATGTTTTATTTATAAATTTCTGGTTTTTATGTGTACAAAGTCTAACAATACTCAATTTCCTTAACTCCGAAACCATATATGTACCACTTGAACTATAGGGTATTTTATGCATTTGATTTCTGACCTAAAACTGAGAAAAGAATTCTTGAAAATCCAATATCTGTTCAAGACTTAGCCAAGTCATCCTGGAGATTTTTAAGGTGATCTTGAAATTTCCTGGCCAGAACCTCTGAGGCAACCATAAATTGAATTCGATTGTGATGGATTCATTTTTAATCAACTGTAGTCAATCGAAATGAAAAATTATTTAAATTTAGACCGAATCAAGATCAAGTTTTTAGAATCCTTAACAAAGTCAATTCAATTCGATCCTGTTTTTTCAGTCTAAATGAGTTTTTTTTGTAATCCAGTCTGTCTTATTCGAAAACTGATATAAAGATTTGCAGTGAACCCAACTGAATCTTTTTTTAATAATTGTCAATCGATGTCAATCAATGTTAATCAGATTGAATGGCATGTAAAAGAATTGTAAGTCACCTTTTTCTATATCTACATTCATTTTTAAGAGATCAGTTCATATTGAACAGATTCTTAGAGATACATGTTTTCTGAATTTAAGATTGTTTAAGATTGCACTTCATATCAAATAATTAGGAGGCCAATAACTCGTTACTCTCCATATATTATTTTAAAATGTAAAGCAATCCATATTTCATAGACTTGCAACAATAAACGATCTGGATAACATCGTGTGAAAATGGATTGAAAATTAGCAAATAATCTACTTGCATTCATATTTCTTCTACGATCTTCAATCCAAATTTTATGGATTCAGAATGGTGGCTTTTTTTTTATCTTAGATTAAATAACATATGAATGGATTGAAACATTCAACTGATTTCAGTCCACAGTTTTCGAAAATATGAATATATAAATTTTAATTTTTGTTGGATCGATTCAATTTCAATCTTGTTATATCGAGAAACTCTAGAACAAGAAACGGAATTCTCATGGATTTAAAAGAAAATAGATACATTTGAATTCATGGCTGTCTGGACGGTCTGAATAGATTGAAACGTGACAAAACGTGGGGCGTTGTGTGATTTTTAAAAAATTATTTAAAATTCAAAGAATTGAATAACTGCTTTTGATCCCTAATGACATTAACCATTACTGAGAGAAGTGGTTTTGTCGAAAGACTACCTACTGAGTTTTTTTATCGTTGGTAGAAAAATCATTGAAACCAAAACATTTATTCTAAAACGTTCAAAGGTCAAACATACAAATGAATCATCAGTGAAAACTAGAGCTATCCAAAATTAATAAAATCCAAATTTTTTCAATAATGAAAAATAATGCTTTTTATGGCTACAAACAGTTAACGGAGCATTGTAACACGAATATTTGCAACTTTCTTTTCCCATCAATATTATTTTCTGCAATGTATAATCCAAATTTTATAGATTCAGAATGGTGGCCTTTTTTCATCTTGAATTAAATAACATATGCATGGATTGAAATCTTCAACTGATTTCAATCTACATTTTTTGAAAATATGGATACATAAATTTTAAATTTTATTGTTTTAATTCAATCCAAACCCAATCATGTCTGAAAACTCAGAAACAAGAAACTGAATTCTTATGGATTTAAAGGAAAATGGGTAAATTTGATTCAATGGCTGCCTGAAGGAAGTCACTGAATTTTTTAGATACTGCAGGAGTTTCATGAAGAGGATTTCAGAAGGTATCAGGGTATCCTATATCTTATCAGAGAATTCCAGGATGTTCAAGAAGACTACAGACTACAGAAGATAAACTTCACTCTCACCGAACCTTAAAAATGCCTCAGGTGGTCATTTCAAATGATTCTAAGGAATCATCAAATGACTCTCAGGTCCCAAAGGGATCTCAAGATGTTTCACTGAAGTCTTGTAGAATTCAAGAAGACTTTAGGAAATCCAAGATATGTACCATTGACTCTTAGGAGATTCTTTCAGATCTCTTAATACTTCAGAAAGTCTTCACATTTTCAAAATCATGTTCTAAACCAGAATCTAACAACTTTAAATAACACAACACGAAATTCAAGTTAAACAATCCTTTCCCCATACTTCTTTTTGGAATTTCACGAAGTGTTTAGATCAAAATTTGCAAAAAATAAAAAAAAATCGCACTCGAGCCAACTATGTATCGCCGCTCCTCGATCCCCATCGATCGCCGCAATCTTCGCTCGGTGCCCACTCCGCCGCGAATATCTTTCGCCTCGAATTCGCGCGGCTCGCATCAGAATCAGTCGAGCCCCAAGCTCCCAAAGCCTCGGTCGTCGCGTTCACTCCAAACATCCTATTTTCAAAACCCCCCCCCCTTCCCTACAAAATAAAAAAATCCCCTCCGAAAAAAACTAACTCTGCCCGAAACCAACCTTCCCTTGAAGGGCCCGGAAAAACCGCATGTCCCGAAATCGGGACACCCCAGAACCGCGCGAATCCGAGTGATCCGAAGTGATCGGGAAAAAAACTTTTCGGTTCCTCTTTTGGTCGGGGAATTTTCAAATTCGAAGATGCCGATCGGGGAAGAAAATGTTATCTTGGAAAGGTGAACGGTTAAAAACCGAAAGCGGAACCCGAGACTCCGAGGAAGAAAGTAAGTCGAAAGGGAAATTGAAAAGTGAAACTCCTATTCCAGTTTCTTCGCTGGGTTATCTCGTGGGAAAATCGGAAAAAGGTCGGGAAAATCGGTGGGGAGGGGGTTGTATTGGGATTGTTTAGTAGTTGTTTGATTGTTTGTTTGTTGTTTCGGGCCGCGCTCTTTGATATCACTGGAAGAGTGTGGGTTTGTGTGGGTTCTTGTTTCGCTGTGTCTCGTGGAGACGGTGCCGGGGATAAACCGATCAAGTACTCGTAACCTCTTTTCCGCTTTTTTTCGCGTGACGTCGGAAAGTCGCCGGATTAAGTTGCGGAGTGAGTATTTTAGGTGGGGGAAATAATTGCTAGGTGGTTTCGCGTATGGGATAATCGAGATTTCGGTATTGTGGGTGGTTCTTGGGGTCGAATTATGGAATGTTGTTTCAATTTCAAACGTTTGAAAATAAAGGAAAACAAAAAAAATTGTTTTCAGTAGCTCTCTAAGCTTCTAATATCATCCAATGTTATTTTTTCTCACTTTTATCTTGGATGAAAGTTGATAACCAATTCATTTTTTGTTGCAGTTTTTTTTTTGAAAATTCAAAACTTCAAGAACATAATCAAGAAGTTGAAGGAATGCATACATTACTGAAACAGACAATTATTTATTAAATAAGAATAATTTCTGTTCCTTCCAGTATTAAAACATTTGGTACTTTCTTCTGATCACTAGGAGCCAACAAATAAGGGGAAACTTATTTCTTCGACAATCCCATGTATTAATTTCCTCTATAATTTTACAAGCTTTTGACTCTTAATTGAGTCCTCTTCAGAATCGAAAGCTTGTAAAATAATAGAGGAAATTATTACGTGAGTTTTTCGAAGAATTGAGTTTCCCCTTATTTGTTGGCTCCTGATGATCATAAGAAAGTACCAAATTATTTAATATATGTAAAGTAACTCAAAAAAATTTTATTTCGACTTTTGTAATCGACTTTAGAAAATAATGAAAAAGATTGACTTGATACACTGGAATTGATATTTACAAAAATAATCAGAAAGAATTCAAGAGTTTTCGTTTTCTTTCATAATTCATAAAATTATCTCAAAAATATAAACTGTTCTTCAGCTATGAAAGAGGGAGAATTAATATTTTGAAGTTAACATTCAAGTTTGATCTCACGTGACGAAACTGATATTCAAAAATAGTATATTCTCTTTTATTTTAAAGTTTTCTGGCTGAATTCGATTCATAATCATCCGGTTTGAAAATTTATGTCTTGCACTTTTAGTGTACTATTTTTCAAATTGTTGCTCTTATCGTCTCAAATTACGAAACTCAAAGAATGCATGAATTATAAATATTTAGAATTTCTTGTGATTTCTTTACTATGAGATACGGAAGTTTTGGAGATTTTAATTTGACGTACGTTTCAAACAGTTTTGAAAGATAATCGAATTAAAAAAAAAAATAAAATTAAAGAACGTAGATTGATTGAATAAACTATAATCGATGTTCAGAAAAATTACTATTATGTTTTCTTTTTCCAAAGCTCCTAAATCATTGAGTTGATTTTAAGAAAAAATATTTGATAAATCTTTTTTATTTTTAATCATTCAAGATATATCGGGACGATGAAATCAATATTCGAAAAGTTACTCAAAATGTCATTTTTCATTTTTAAAATTCCAAATTTTCTGACCAGGGAGAAAAAAATTGATGAATATCAGATTCGAAAACCTATATCTTATAGTTTCAGTGTTTTTTTTTTTTTTGTTTATTTATTCATCTCATGAATCAAAGCAATACAGTTCTCAAATTCTTGAAATCTCAGTTGAAGAATGATTGAACATACAAACTATATAACCGTAGTTTTTCAATTTCGCTTCCAAATTTTTTTCAACTAATGATCTTATCCTAAGATACACATACAAAATTTGATAAAATGAAAAAATTGCAAGGATTTTTAAATGACGAATTTTTTTTAACGAAATTTAAAACTAGACAAACAGCGATCCTTGAACTTCACT
The DNA here is from genome assembly GCA_028476575.1 of Platygaster robiniae. Taxonomy (NCBI): domain Eukaryota; kingdom Metazoa; phylum Arthropoda; class Insecta; order Hymenoptera; family Platygastridae; genus Platygaster; species Platygaster robiniae. Next base: position 38,635,897 of record CM052019.1, read on the forward strand.
TTTCAATTATATCCTGCTAAATATTTCCAATTGGTTTTTCAATTGGAAAACCAACTGAAAAAATGGCCGTTTTTCCGATCGCTTTTCTTGCTAGGTTGTCGAATTGGGAAACCAAGTGGTTTATCCAACTGGAAAAATTTTTTTACAAAAAACATCACGAATTCAACTAGTTTTTTATTTGAAAACGTGATTAGTTTTCCACTTGAAAATCCAATCTTGAAAAAATTTTCTAGCAAGACAGACCAATTAGATATTCAAGTGCAAATCTAATTGGTTTTCCAATTGGAGCAACCAATTTGAAAAAGTCCATTTTTCCAGTTGGGTAACTAATGGGAAATTCGTCATACTTACACTCATGAAATTTGAAATAAGAAAATTACGGGAAAATATAAAAATAATATTCCTTGTGAGTTTCAAACGAAATTATTTTAATTTTTGCACTATGACTTGCAACATTGTAATTGTTTAATTTCTAGTTTCATCTCTAGGCTCTCATAGAAAAATTATTGAGGAACTTCTAAGTAAAAATTCAGAGATTCTCAACTTCATTTGAAAGTGACATATACTTATGAATTTTGTCATACTAGAGTTCAAATCATCATATATAACAATAAAAAACCAATACAAACTGCTGTATTTCATAAAAGAAAAGGTAAATCTACACAAAAAAAGTAGAAAAAATTTTCTTGTTAGCATTGTACACGCAGTACATTCAATTCATGTCAATATTTTTTAATGAGATGAACACGTTCTGTTTTTTTGATGAAACACCAGTAATGCACTTTTTATGGTCTTAGTTTTAAAGGAAGTTTTTTGAACATCGAGAATTTACTGTTTAAAGACTTCGTCATTTTTGATCAATGATGTAATTAGTTCATGAATCCTCAATGAGGTGAAAAATTCGAATAAGCCAGAAGCTTTTTCGATAACATATTTTGCCATAATTCTACTCTTTGATTGATGATCAGTTTTTTGTGGGTTATCAGTTTTTATTAGTTGTAAAATACTTTTCGAAAATCACTGAAAGTTTGAAATTATCATTTTCTAACTTCAAAATTTTTATTGATAAAAGTTGCAAACTCCAAGTTTAGATTTTATCATTACATTTGTACATTTTTATGGCTTATTTTAAAAAATAGAATCAAAGTGTCAATTTTTTTCAGTTACGAAATCGCAATTTTCGAATTTTTGCATTTCCAGGTTTAGAAGTTTTTTTACATAATCAGCGACAAATCGGTCGTAAAAATATCAAGTTCGACACTTTACTTTTTTCTTTAGATTTGAATTTTTTGCGACATGAACGTGTAATTCGAAAAAGTAAAGCAAAGAATGTGACTTGATGGAAAGAAACAGTTAACCAGACAATGTGTTAGTATTTTGTTGGAAAGCTGCAATTGTTTATTCAAGTGGTAAAATGCTTCCAAGTTGGCACGACTTGAGCAAGAAAAACAGTAAAAGTGATGCAGGTACGTTCTCATTAAAATTTACTGCTGATTTCTTTTGCAAATGCGTGTTTTCTTGGCTTGAAAGTTGAATTGATCATTAGTTCTAGGCTAAGAAAGACGATTTGTAGATGAAGTGAGAAACTCTTTTCTTTGAATTTCGAAAAAAAATTTGTAGGCGAATTTGCACCAAAATATAATTTACAAACTGGAATGTATTTAGATCGTATTTTTTCGGGCGTTTTTAAAAATTTCTTATCAGTTTTATTGGAATTATTTTAATAAAATAACACAAAGAGACCATTTGAACATGATAATAACGATTGCCTTATTTCGATTGAGATTAAAATGACATAGTATTTATAAAATTTGTAGAGTGTGCAACTTTTATTTTATACGATTTTTTATGCACATTTAATGAAAGCAAGCTGCAGAAAATTGCAATACATTTTGCGTGAAATTAAAAAAAATTTTTCTTAAACTAGTATAATACTTATTTTGATAATACGTTTTTCTTGATAATAACATTTTGGAAATTCGATTCCAGTAAAATTATTTCCGGATTTTAGTACATAAGTCCAGAAAACACTTGTTCCAGAAAATAGGTAGGAGCCTAAAATCTAATAAATACGAAAAAATATTAGGAATAATCGGAATTAAAGAGATACCTATGAATGATATCTGAATTTTTTCAAAAAACTATTATAATTCTGGAATTATTCAGACAATGTGTTAGTATTTTGTCGGAAAGCTGCAATTGTTTATTCAAGTGGTAAAATGCTTCCAAAGTTGGCACGACTAGAGTAAGGAAAACAGTACAAGTGATGATATAAACTTCGATTTATAGAGCACTGAATTTGAGAAACCCACATGAAAATCTATGCAAATACTAATGATATCTAAATTTTCTAGAAAATATTACGTTATTGAATAAATACAACAAAACGTGAAAAGTATTGAAAATACTAGAAATCCATGAGATCTGTAACTACAAAAAAAATTGAGTTTTTCGAAAGTCTTTATGAAATTCTGGACTTCAATTTATTTTTGATAATACTTACGAGTATTGAATTTTGTAAAATACTGAAGTTTCTGGAAATCATTAATGTGTTCTGAAAACATGATTAAAATAATTCCATACAATATTTCAAACTTTGAACTTCCCGCAATCACAGTCCGAAAATGTAAAGGGGGATCGTAAAAAAAATTAGGAAACCCTGCAACGTTTTATAAAAAGGCAAAAATACAAAATAAATATAAAAATAAATGAATTAATACAAATACTGGAAATACATGAAACTCTGAAAATCTATAGAACTTGTTAATCTTTTAATCTGTTAAAAAATCTTACAAACTTCAATAAGTACGAAAAAATACTGCGAATCATAGAAATTTATGTAATATTCATAAAAATGATGATTAAACATTTTCAAAAATGTATAAATATCTGAAATGTAACAGAACTTTGATTTCTAGACCATTGAATTCAGGGAATCTATACGAAAATCAATAAAAATATTAACAATCTATAAATATTCTGAGAGATATAACGTCAATTCGATGAACGAAAAAATATGAAAAATAAAAAAACACTGGGAATTCATTAGATATTTGGAAATATTGAGTTTTTCTAAAAGTCTTCATAAAAATCTGTGCATTGATAAAATTTTGATACCTACAGCATTTAATTCTACAAATCTATGAAGGAATTCATAAAAATACTGAAAAAGCCTTTAAATCCTTCAAAACCTCGAAAAATACTGAAAGTACTAGAAATCTTCAATGTATTATGAAAAATTTATTTGAAGAATTAAAATACCTCAAACTTTGAATGCCCTGAAATCGAAGTCTGAAAATCCAAAGAGACATCTTCAATAAAAATTCGGAAATAATAATTTATCAAATGTGTAGTAAATAAATAAAGAAAAATACGAAAAAATACCGAGAATAATGAAAATTTCAGAAATAATAGTGAATGATCACTACGTTTTTTCAAAAATCTATAAAATATCTGAAATGTAATAAAACTTTGATTCCTATGGCATATTGAGTTTGAGAAATCTGAATGAAAATCTATAAAAATACTAACGATGTTTAAATCTCCTATAAGATATGACGTTATACAATAAATACAAAAAATGTGAAAAATAGTGAAAATACTAGAAATTCATAATAGATACTTCAAAATATTGAGTTTTTTTCAAAAATCTTTGTAAAAATCTAGACATTCATAAAATGTTGGTATTAGATCATGAAATTTTATAGATACATAAAGGGATTCATACAAATACCTAAAAATCCTTTAAATCGTTGGAAACTTTGAAAAATACTGAAAATACTAGAAACCTTTGATCTTATCTGAATAATTTATTGAAATAATTGAAATATTTCGAACTCTGAATCAACAGAAATCATGGTTTGAAAATCTAAAGAGATACCTTTAAAAAAACTAGGAGATCCTCTGACACTTAATAAATTATGAGAAATACAGAAAAAAATTAATGAATCAAAAATTGAAAATTCATGAAATTCTTAGAATCTATAGAACTTTGAAATTATCAAATATGATCAGAGATCATACAAAATTCAATAATACATACGAAAACATAATAAAAATAATAGAAATTTAACAGATGCTTATAAATAATGATAAATTTTTTCCAAAGTCTATAAAATTCCGATATACAATAAAACTCTGATTTCAAGAGTGTTCACTTTGAGAAATCTATATGAAAATCCGTAAAAATACTAATATTCTCTAAATTATAATATTTATTGTCCGCTCCTTTAATTTCCATATTGACCAAATTTTTCTTTACAACGATCACTTATGGAGCCAATTTTCAATAAAAACAACAATTTTATCTAGCTTTCGGCATATATTCTGCCCTCATCAGGAACTACAAAATTATTTATTACAATTATTACAATTATTTTTAGTGACACTTTAAGATTTACATTGTTACTTACATTCTTAAAAACGTCGTCGAACTAACAATCAATCAAAAGTTTAGTTGGTCCCATTCTTTTGCCTTTATCAGGAACTACAAGTTTATTTATTACAATTATTATAATCACTTCTTTAGAGAATTCCAAGATTTCTATTGTTACTTACATTCTTATTATTAAAAACATCGTCGAACTACAATCAGTCTAAAAAATTTTTTTCTTTAAAAATTAGTCAACATTTTTTATTGAAAATTTTTTATTGAAAATTGGCTCCATACGTGATCGTTGTGAAGGAAAATTTGGTCAATATTCTTTAAATTGTTTCGAAAATATCACGTCATTCAATAAGCACAAAAAAAATATTTAAAATACTACACAATAATAAGGTACTTAGAAATATAGATTGAGTTTTTTCGAAAGTCTATTTAGCAAATCTGAAGATCAAAAAAATTTTGATATCTGATTGAATTTTAGAGATCTACATGGATGAGGAATGAAAGATTTGTTTTGTTTGTTGGTTTTGTAAATTTTCATACGAATTTTTGGGAAAACCAACACTCGCGTTGGTTCTTCGGAAACAAGGATTCGCAAAAAAAAGCAATTAAGAGTCGCTTGAAACTTGAGAACGAAATTATGTACAATGCTTCCTCCCGTGCGACGGGTCGGAATGAAATCGAAGAGAAACTGGTTTCATTCCGAAGCGTTTTAAAATTGCCAGCGATTCCGTGCTGTTCCATGTTTCGTTACCGGGCAATATCGCACGCCACAATAATTTTCGTCAGTTTCTGCCGATTTCGAATGCAAATTCACCGCACTGCGAATTGAATCTCTGCTTTCAAATCACGTTCGTCTTGTTCAAAAACAATTCTTCACAATCATTATCGAAACTAAAACAAAAGTTACTTTCAGGAAAAAACTTACTCTTGATGTTCGTGATTGAGGTTTCTTCCCCTTATAATTATAAGTTCATTATAATTCATGCAAAAAAATTAGAGATGTCAAATTTATGTGGATTATTTTTTCTAATAATTTGTTTGATTGAAAAACTAGACATTTTCTGAGTGAAAATCTTGTTAGAAGAATCCTTTAACTCTATGTACTAGAATTTTTGTAACTTCATACTATTTCGTAAATAAAAATATTGATTATTTTTAATTTTATGTATGAATAATTTATTTCATCTGAAAAAACGAAAAAAACATGATCTTCTTGCAAGTATAAGAATAATTTATTGTCAATTATTTGAATTTTTGATTTTTTATTCAAAATTTTCTTAATGAAACTAGTATTGACCACGTGTTATAAGGTAAGCAGCAAACTAAAAAAACCATCTTCATTATAAAAATTGTTTTCATTGAAAAAAAAATTTAAGTGATGTGAATAGCGCAAAGAATCGAGGATGGCAAAGAGGTGTCAGCGATTCGACACGACTGACGTAGGCATCGCCCACATCTTAGGTTTTCAGTTGTGAATTAATTATGTTTCCATGTTTAAACTCGTCCCACTGCGAGGAATCTACGAACCAACAAAAAAAATGTCGTCTATCGAATTGAATGTTATCTTCTATTCTACTGTCATTTGCAATTCTCAACAATCCTCTTTTTTAGTTTTTTTAAATTTATTTACAGAAGTTTTTTTTATTTTGTTCATTGCCTTTCAGCTTATCGAAGTACATGTATATAAAAAAATGGAATTCAGCAAATTGAAAATTCATAATTTTTGATATTTACGCCGAGTGTAATAGATTGGGTCCTGAAACACCGACACCAAATAATACCAAGTATACATAGGTCCTTTTGATGTTTCTTGAATTTGACAAAGCAAATTTATAAGCTGATTTTTCTGTGGGAATTAGCAAACAAGGACTAAAACTTTGGGATGGATGTAAATAAATGAGAAGGAAAAGAGGCTTGACTGTTACACCTGTCTTATCAATTGAAAATATTTGAAAAAGGTCGGGATTTCGTAAAATTTGCTCTTAATTTACAGTGTTTTAATGATATTTTAGAAATAGCATTATACTTTTCAAATTTTCTGTAAATAACTTCAATGCTGATGCCCTATTTTTATTGTACATGGAATTTTCAAAAATTCTGGAAATTTTGCTCAAATTTTAGTATGTTTTTCGGAGTTATCGAAGAACTTAAACAAAAGTTCCTATCAATGACGAGTTTCCATACAACAATAGAAAAAAAAATCAATTTTCTAAGGAACCTAATATTAACTGCTGATTTTTGATAATATTGTTGGATTGCTCAAAAATGTTTCAAAAATTACATAGATTCTTATGAATCGCAGAAAAGAAATTTTCTTGTAAATTTCTTAAAACTTTACAAGATTTTTTACTGACTAAAAATGTTTTTTTAGAGATTGCGCTGATCGTTTACTAAAAAATACCTGAAAAATAATAGAATGAGCTCTTGCAAAAAAAAATTCTAGATAAATTCAAATATCAAAAAGTTTTTGCAATAATGAGCGATAAAAGGCTTCGATAACTTGGATAGTTATTAAACGTTATCAACAGTCTAACAGTTAAGACACGTTTCAAGATTCATGTAAAGAGTTAGTTGCCTTTATTTTCTAAAGAATTATTCAATATTGACGATATTAATTAACGATGATAGCAAACATTGACCGTACGATTTATTTTTGACCTAATGGTGTAAATTGGGTGATGTTTTTGACTTGTTCAAAATTTTCATTCATGATTCTTGATGAGAGTCAAAAAGTTAATGGCCGAAGACTAAAATGTCATTGAATAATAAAACATGTTACATATGGAGAAGTTGAACATTTACGTAAATCCCATATACAAATTCAAAAAATTTGATAGGAGATTCGTTATAGAAAAGAATCGTATAAAAATTAAAAACTGTTTTGATGGTGTTGAAAATTGCAACATTGTTCAAACAGTTTAACAATCTTAGTAGTGAAAAAATTAAAAACAGTTTTGACTGTTTAGACATTCCGACGGTTATAAAAACATACAATTCTGGTAGCATTTCAATGAACTGTATAGTCTATCAAAATTGTTAATAAACTATTATGAAACTGTCAAAAAAAGCCAAAACTCTTGTTGAATTTATAAATTATCGAAAGTGTAAGAAAACTTTAGGAAAGGTAAAAACTGGTAAACTATCAAGAATGTCAAACTTGCTCCGTATTGTTGAAAAACAGTCTTGTTGAATTGTTTATAAACTGTAAAATTCACAAAACTGTTCAGAAATTGTACAAAGTGACAACATTCTTGAGATTTCCAGAACTTACTTAAACAATTATTGAAAGTTTTTATAAAATTTGTTAAGCAGTTTAAAACATTTGACACTATCAAGGGAGGTTTTTACTCATTTTTGCTGATTGATCATAAAAATTGTATAATTATGACAATTGACGTACATATTTTTCTTTGGGAATTTACTCTTAATAAATCAAAGATGATAACTTGTAAATTTAATGTATTATTGAGAAATAAATTCGTGCCTTCTTTATTGTTATGTTAAACTGAGGAAAAACGTTTCTTTAGCGAATTAAAATTTCAGCAGTAAATCTTACATAAAATGACCGAATGAAACTAGAAATAGTAAATGATTTTCATTACATGGTTCTAAAAAATATTTGAAGATAGTCAAATAACGTGAAATTTTCCACAAACTGACAAAATGTACTTCTTTTCGAATTCTCCAAAATATAAAATATCCCACAATCTTGACCAAAAGTACCGGATTATTTTAGAATTTGAAAGGATCCTTACACATAATTTGATAATAAAAATGAGACCAGATAACTGAAACATAAAATTTGTAATAATTCTATTATATTCAAAGAAAGCTTCAGAAACTCCTCTGCAATAAAAAAATTGGTAGATTTATAAAAACTAATTAACAATGTGAAACAACGATTCAAACCTCCCTCGAACAAAATTTCTAACTAGAACCCTGATTCGTTCGTCACTAAGAAAATCGATACTCCATGAAAAATGATGTTACAAATTATAATTACGGTCGAATTAACAAATTTTCATATCGAAAGTGAAAAAAATAGAAAGAATGCGCGAGTTGATAAGATTTGCAAGGCACATTGTGCGACGCGGCGTGACACGCAAAGTTGGATCAAGTCCATAAGGAAAGGACTCGGTATGTTTGTCGCGGATAAATTACTTCGATTACTTAACTATGTTGTTGAGGCGATTCGTACTTGGCTTTCAAATAGTCTTTTCACCTTTTTTCTATTCACGTTTTTTATCTATTTCTAGGCTTAACTCGCCATATCCAATCATAATCTATTATCAATCGTTCCAGCTATCATTTGCAATTACTTATCACAATACCAACAAAATTCCAAGGGAAAATTATCAAGATTGATTTTTCTGCTTGCATGTAATTCAGGAATTACATAAATAAATGAAATACTTTTAGCAGGATAAAAAATTCGAAAAAGATGTTTTTTTTTTGTTTTTTTTTTTTTGTTTTTGTTTTTTTTCGAGGGATGGTCCTGGAAATGTCAGTTATAGCTTTTCATCTTTCTTGTAAAATTTGTCTTTTTCGAAAATTAATGATGTATCTATAAACTTGGAATTTTACAAACGGTCTTGGGAAAACTTTGCACCCGTCCTGATTCTGTTTCTAATCCTTTCACTTCTATCTTAATTATTCGGATCGCAGAAAATATGACTCTAAACAAGTGTGATTGCGAGTGTGTTATACGCTAGCGAAGAATTGTTTTATTATTTTTTTTTTAATTTAAATTCCTCGTCAACCAAGCGAAGGTTATCAGGAGATTTTTTTATCAATTTTTTATTTCTTGGGGTCATTCATGGCAAAATATTTCAGGTTTTCTAGGACTGCGTCTTGTAAAATATTATAAATTTGTTAATTAAGTAATAAAATACTTTCAAAAGTTTTGTTAAGACTTTGCTGTTTTAATTTACAAGGGTTTCTGATTGTAGATTTTTTAAATAAATTTCCAGACTTTAAATACATCTTTGGGCTGATTTGGAATTCTGAGAATAGAAATTAAGAATTGTCAATATCCACAAAAATTTAAAAAGTACCAAAACGAAATTTTATAAAATGAAATCAATAAATAATGTATAATAGGTTTCTAATGCATTATTTGTTATAGAAAAATTAATTATAGTTTATTTCAAATGGAAATCAAAGTTTCAAACGATTCATGATATAAATGATCAAATCAACCTTGAATTCGAAATCGCTATACAAATTCGGAAGAAATCATTTCAAATTCTTTTTTTCTATTTCAAGATGTTTAAGGGCGAGCTTAGATCCATTTGGCTCGAATAAAAAATCTTCCTTTTTTATAGCCCTTGAGCTTCGTTCCCAGAAAATCTTATCTTCATCAAAAAAGTAGGGAAAAAAGCGGATCGAACGAAAGAAGTAATAAATTTGTTTCGTGCGCATGTCGAGGCTCCAAAAGGCGCTAAAAATACGTGGCTTGAAGAATACAAATTCATGAAAACAAGTGGAAAATTTCCCCTCTTTCTCACTTGCTTGGGCATTCACGTGTGTTTTGGAAAATAATTTTTTATAAATAAAAGAAAGATTATTCTCGATTCAACGAATACGTACATAAAAAAACAGAAAATTTATTTATGAATGTTACTTTATAAGACTGCGTTTATTCTAGAGATAGTAATATGACGTATTTGTTTAAAATTATTAGTTTATGGATTAAAATACTGAGCAAGTTATACAATCCCTCATTTTTAGTATTAGTCAACTTGTTTTTTCTTTTCTCGTAAAAAACATGTTGACCCGTTTTTTGAATTATCAAAGTTCGAGGATGGAGACAATGGCGATATAATCACTTGGGTAAAAAATAAATTTGGAGAACTGTTTGGTACATCAATTATGATAGACGTTGTTCTTCGTAAAAGAATCTTGAATTAGTGACGTGAACATTAAATATAGAACGTTCGAAACGGGTGGAATCAATGACGAATTGACGCACCTAAAAAACAGTTGGCGCAGCGAAAAATATTTTTCGAGACTTTGGACCCCTTTTTTGGGACATTTTGTTTTTGCTGGGAATTTATGCAATTTTAAGAACATTGTGAATACAGTTCCTTGTAAAGTTGAAAGTTAATTACCCATTGAACTATGAAATCATGTTTTTGAAATTGTCAGTTCGTGGAACGAAAATAAAATATTTTAGATGTGAATATAAAGTAACAGTCTCTGATGAATAATCAGATGTTTTTAGATGTTTGGAAATATTTTCTAGGTGAGTTCGTAGAATAATTCTTGAACATATAGGATTTTTGAAATATTGTAGAACCTGGGATTATCAGAATTTAGGGAATATCAGGAAATTCCAAGCATTTTCAGCTTGATGTATGAAAATTGTTAGAATCTGCTGACTTATGAATTTGGGATGATTAAGATTCTAATGATTTGAGAGATTGTTTTTGATTTAAAAAACAAAAAATCAAGAGACATTCGCACCCTTTCAGAACTCGAAAATTCTAAATTATAAATAATTTTTGACCATTTTCCGAATTCATGAATTCCAAACATGTATAATGAAATTGTCAATAATTTGAGGGTGCTGAAGAATTCTTCAGAAAAAAAGAACTCGAAAAATTCCGAATAATCTCTATTTTCCTTAGCCTCCTAAATCCAATCAGCAATCTTAAATGCTCTCTATGGACTGTCCACATGTTATATACTGAGATTGGACAGATACAAATGGTACATATACAGAAAATGATTACGTAATATGTGAGCAGCCCACTTAAGAGTACATGAAATGTATTTCTGTCTACTGACATCTCCAAAACACTATCCTAAAATATATATTAGTCTCTAAGAAATTCAGTGAATAAAAGGAATAGTTTTAAGATTTCGAAAAACTCCAAAAATACGAGGTTCATAAGAAATTTAAAACTTAAAGCTTTTTTGATTTGATAATTTTTATCTAGTTTTTTCGGGGATCTCAGATTTGGAATTTCCGTACTCCTGAGATTTTATACGTATTCAAAGAAATCCGAAGATTTGAATAAATTTAAAGATTTCAAAATTGTTAAAGATGAGAAGTCTAAGATATATTATTACTGAATTCAATTCAAATATTCAAATACTTAACTCAAATATTCTGAGATATATGGACCCTTACTGACTCTCAAAATCATACAATTTAAGCAATTTTGAGAATTTCTCAACTTCTAGATATACATAATTTTGAGAGAAAAAATTACCAGTTCTGAGGATGTAGATTTATTGAAATATTGAAAATTCCGAGAGTGTAAAATATTGATGGGAGTGATATATTATATATTATACTAAAATATTGACTTAGAGTGTAAAATATTGAGAAGGATGAAACATTTAAAGCGTTGAAAATGTCAAGACTTGTCAATAATTCTAGGAAATACAAAAAATTTGTAGGATTTCAGAGAATGTTGCTGAAATTTGTGGATAATGAAAATTGTGGCAAATTCCATAAGACCTCAGAGACTGCATTGCAATCATGAATTTTGTAGAAAATTGAAAAGTGTTTTATCATTTAGAAATTGCCAGTTACCTTGCGAAATTAAAAGTGTATTAATAATTCCTCAAATTATAAAAATTTAAAGGGTTCCAGGAAATGGTAATGAGTGTCAAATTTTGAAATTTTGTAAAAATGCAAACACTGCATACTTTTCTTTAGATTATTGAAAAAATCAAAAAATGTTTTGTCTCACAAAGATTGTGGATATTTCGAATAATTTCAGTTTGAATCTAGAAATCATAGAGATTCGATAAAGTAAAATACATTGAAAATTTTGAATATTTCTAGGAAATTCAGAAAACTTGTTGAACGTAAGCGAATGTTAGCAAATTTCGAAGGTAGTTAAAAATTTTGAAAATTCTGTAAGTAATACAATTGTTTATTATTCTAAAAATTTTTGATCGAAAAATGTTACATCGCACCAAAATCGTCAATCGCATTTTGATAAGAATTTATAAATCCAAAAATTATGAAAATTGAAAATTATTGACAATTATAAATACTCCTAATATTTCCGGAAAATTCGTTAAATTTGCAGAATCCTACAAAGTATTGAAAAATTTTGTGGAATGCGAACAATTATTTTCAATTCTAAACCTACTTAAGATGTCTATGTGAAATTCGCAAAGATTTTTTGAGATCGAAAAATATTTTTTCGTAAAAGGTCGTCGATAGTTCTAAAGACTTCTATAAAAATATAGTGATTTTGAAAGTCATGTCAAATAAAAAATAATAATCCTAGAAAATTCAAAATATTAGTAGGAGTTTAGAAATGATGATGAAATTTGTAGATTAAGAAAAATTATGAAAACCCCGTTAAATTACGAAACTGTAATATTCATTTAAATTTTGAGAATGGAAATATGTTTCGTTATATGGAGATCTTTGATAATTTTAAGTATTGATCAAAATCCTAAAATATTAAATATCATGAGAAATTAAAAGCATTGAGAATTTTACAGTTTGTCAGCAATTCAATGACATCCGAAGAATTTGTAGGATTTCCGAGAATGTTAATGAAATTTAAAGATTGTGAAAAATTTTAGAAATTCTATAAAATTACAGGAGCTTGGTATAGTATTCATAAATTTTTTGAGGAGTTGAGAAATGTTCCATTTTTCGAAAATCGTTGAATATTTCTAAAATTTAAATAATAATCGAAAAAATTTGCTTACCATTTCAAGTCTAAAAACGTTGGAAATTTCTGAATTTATCAATAATTTCGGAAATTCTAAAAATTTGAAAGATTCCAGGAAATAATGGTACACTTTGTACAATAAGGAAAATGATGACGATTTCATATATTTGTAGGATTTTAGAGAATTTTATTAAAATTTGAAGATTGCGACAAATTTTGGAAGCTCCATAAAACTTCAGAAACTGTAGTACATACGTACTCTTAAAATTTTTTTTAAGGATTGAAAAACGTTCAATTTTACAAGAATCGTCGGAAACATCGAAAATTTCAATAACAATCTGAAAATATATCATATCAAAGGTCGAAAAATGTTGAAAATTACAAAGTTTATCAATATTTCAAGAAATTCTAAAAATATGAATAATTCCAGGGAATGATGGTAAACTCTGTGGATAAGGGAAAATTATGGAAATTTCGTTAAATAATAATTCTAGAGAATCTGTAAAATTTGGAAGATTTTAGAGAATTTTAATTATACTTGTAGTTTGTGAAAAATTTTGAAAATTCCATTCAACTACAGAAATCGTAAAGTATTCATATTTTTTTGGAGAGGTGAGATATGTTTTTTTCTTCAATAATAGTAGAAAATTTTGAAAATTATTTCAATTCATAATCTAAAAATTTCTTATATCATTCAAAGTCCAAAAACATTGAAAATCTTTAAGTTTGTCGATAATTCCATAAATTCTAAGAATTTTAATGATTTTGGGGAATAATGGTCAACTTTGTAGATTAAGGAAAATCATGAAGATTCGTTTAATTTACGAAAAGTTAAATATTCAATAAAATGTTGAGAATGAAAGTATGTATCATTGTATGGAGATCGTCGATAATTTTTGAAACATTAATTCAATTCTCAAAATTTTTTAAATTAGGAAAATGAAGAGCCGTCGAAAATTTGAAAAATTGTCAATAGTTCCAGAAAATCTGGAAAATTTTCAGGATTCTAGAAAATTTTGATGAAGTTTGTAGTTTTCAAAAAATTATGAAAATGCTATGAGACCACAATAACTGTATAGTATTCATAAAATTATGTCCAAGAATTAAAAAACGATTTATATTTCAAAACTCGTTGATAATTTCGAAAATTCTTAAAATTTGAAGGATTCCGGGGAATGATAATAAACTTTGTAAATTATGAAAATTATGAAAATTTCATTTAGTTAAGGAAATCAATAAAATGTTAAGAACCAAAATATGTATCATCGTATGGACATTATCAATAATTTTTCAAATAGTAATTAAAACTCAAAAATAAGATAGAAAGTTATGAAAAATTCTAAAGCATTGAAAAAGAGAGAATGTTGATAAAACTTGTAGATTTCGAAAAATCTTCCAAGAATTATTGAAAAAATCGAAAATTTCAATGATAATTAAAAAACGTAAGAAGTTGAAAATTTCATAGTTTATCAATAATTCCAAAAACTCCAAAAATTTAAAGAATTCTAGGGAATGATGTAGATTTTCGAAATTCTGTAGAAAATCAAATAATGCATATTTCATTCGATTTCATCAGACGAAGATCATAAACGTTTCAAATAATTTTCATCAGAATAAACAACTTAATAAAATGAAAAAATTCGCATGAAAGCTTTCAAAATAAAGAACTTAAAAATATGTGCGAAAAAAAATTGTAGTCAATCTACCATGGAACGACTCAAATCCCTAGTAATTTTTTTCCTTATAAAAACCTTATGAAAGAATATGAAATTTCTTTTCAGCATTCAATTTCTCATTCGGTGCACTTTATAAAAACTATGCAAAGAATTCAATTTCTTATCATTGCTGGCGGTTGTTAGCGAGAGGTGAGGGGTTCCCCCAACCCTCACACCGCACATAAATATTTACAAAAAACACTTCGTTTTCAGACGACACTGATTCATCTTTTCCTTATATCTTTTTAATAAACTCAAGATTTGACAACTTTTTTTTGCAGGTGGTTCTTTTTGCAAATTTTATTTTTTAAAAATCTGGACTCGAGCATTTTCAGTCACTCACCTGCCCACTTTTCCTGATAAATCGTAATTTCCAAACTTTAGTGTTTTTTTATTCATAACCTATAGACCTGTATTGAAATTGGGTTTACCATTTTGAGTTGATTTAATGTTTAATTCAGAATGATTGTTAATCAGAAACAAGGGAAGCATAGAAAGGTGATTAGCATGTACACTGGTCACTCAGCAATATTTTATTATAAATTATCGTTAACCAGAAGTAAGGGGAAGATAATAATTTGCAATTGCGACAAAAAATATTGTATTTATCATTACCATGATACGGAAGTAAAGGTAAGAATGGAGAGGCATTTCTAAATTAATTCAAGTTCATGAAAAAGATCTATTTGAGATCAAATTCCTTTACAAAAGTTATAAAAGCCGGTAGGTGAGTGACTGGAAATGCTCGAGTCCAGATTTTTAAAAAATCAAATTTGCCACATACTATGATCATTCTATAATTGCAATGTAAGAAACCTTTCAGAAAAATTTTTATGCGAAACGTAAACGGAAGATTTGTTTTTTTTTTAGATAGACGAGACCCCTCAATTACAAAATTTTACGTTGGAAATGGTTTCTTTCGGAGTAAGCTGACCTGACGAAAATCATTTGAAAAACAGATATTGCTAATAAAGAATCGTTCGAAAAAATTTTATAAGGTTCTTTTATTATAAATTTTCTCCGAGTACAGTTTCTTATAAGGTTTTTACAAGGATTAAAATTACTAAGAATGGTATTAGAAATATTGAATTAAATATAATTCTTTGGCCTTAAAAAATAAGAGAGGGAGGGGGTTGTATCGCCTTGTTTTCATCCCCATGTATCAGCCCTTGTTCGAAAGAGTCCCTGGGAATAGGGTGAAAAGGGGAAACCTTGGGTGCAGTGTATAGTGTGCATAGAGTATACGATGGCGTGCTTGGCAGGCCTGACGAAAGCGCGAGAAGCCTGGCATCTGTGGGTAAGGCAATAGCGTCGAACGGAAAGTGACGGGACGAGCGTTCTGATTTCCATTTCTATGCTATGCCAGTGGTGGCGGTTGTTCATTCAATGCCCCTTGTAACAACCACGATCATCACATGTACGCGCGTATAATGCACGTACCTCGCGCGAATGGCCCCGCGGCGGCGGCGGCCTGCTGTTCCTCTTCGCTCTTTCTCCAATTTCTTCTCCTCCGCCTACCGAAAAATCGCTCGCTGCTATTATCGCCCTTCGCGCATGATAAACATAGGCAATCGCGGATTCGCGGCCAAATATAACCGGTTTCTCAAATCATGCCTTACCCAGGAGCGTACGAGCACGTCAAATCGTAAGATGCAACATGGGAATTATTGTTTATTCGAGCCTTATCGCTTCTTTAATAGTTGCATGCATTTTTGGAGGCTTGGTTTTTCGGGGTTACAGATTCGGGGACATGATTAGGATTTGGGGGTTTTTTCGGGCGAGGGATTCTCGAAGGGGTGAGATTTTGGTTTTCGATGGAGGTTTTGTGGGGTTTCAGGTTTTACAGGGGAGTTGGTTGTTTTTTTTCTTTTTGCCAGTTTTTATTGTAATGGTAGTTTACGAGTTTTACGAGGGATTTCGGTTTTGAAGGGGTGGTTTTCACATGACCTACATCCATGGTTAATTTTTAGTCCTTCTTCACAATTGTATTTCAAGAAAGGATTTTAACATTACTGGCTGTCTGGATTTCAATATTTTTGAATTCATAGTATATCAAAGTTTTTAGGATTCTTATAATTTTTGAGCTACAAGATAAATGAAAATCCATCAAGTGCATAATACTTTCAAAAACTCGAAATCTGTAGTAGAATTTCCGAAGAACTAAATCTCTCAAAATTTAGGAGACATGAATATTCATGACAATTGAAAGTTTTTTAAGGGGTACAATTTTTGTTTTTGTAAGGTTGAAGGTTTTTTAATGTGAGAAGGTTGTTTTTTTACATGATTTATTGTTATGGTAGTTTACGTTTAGGTTCACGAGGGATTTAGGTTGTGAAGGGGTGGTTTTCACATGACCTACACCCATGGTTAATTTTTAATCCTTCTTCACAATTGTATTTTAGGAAAGGTTTTTAATATTACTTGCTGTCTGGATTTCAATATTTTTGAATTCCTAGTACATCAAAGTTTTGTGTGATTTTTATAACTTTCAAGTTACAAGATGAACGAAAATCCATCATGTGCATAATACTTTCGAAAATTCGAAATTTCTAGCAGAATTTCCGAAGAACTAAATCTTTCAAAATTTAGGAGACATAATTATTCATGACAGTTAAAGGTTTTTTAAGGGGGGCACTTTTTGTTTTTGTGGGATTTCAGGTTTTTAAGACGAGTTGGTTTTTTTTGCGAGTTTTTATTGTAATGGTAGTTTACGGGTTTTACGAGGGATTTCGGTTTTGAAGGAGTGGTTTTCACATGACCTACATTCATGGTTAATTTTTAATCCTTCTTCACAATTGTATTTTAGGAAAGGTTTTTAATATTACTTGCTGTCTGGCTTTCAATATTTTTGAATTCTTAGTGCATAAAAATTTGTGGGATTTTTATAACTTTCAAGTTACAAGATGAATGAAAATCCATCAAGTGCATAATACTTTCAAAAACTCGAAATCTGTAGCAGAATTTCCGAAGAACTAAATTTTAAAAATTTAGGAGACATAAATATTCATGAAAGTTGAAGGTTCTTGGAGAGGTGCGATTTTTGTGTGAGGTTGAAGGTTTTTTAACATGAGGTTGTTTTTTTACAATGATTTATTTTAATGGTAGTTTACGTTAAGGTTCACGAGGGATTTAGGTTGTGAAGGGGTGGTTTTCACATGACCTACATCCATGGTTAATTTTTAGTCCTTCTTCACAATTGTATTTCAAGAAAAGTTTTTAACATTACTGGCTGTCTGGATTTCAATATTTTTGAATTCTTAGTATATCAAAGTTTTTAGGGTTCTTATAATTTGTAAGCTACAAGATAAATGAAAATCCATCAAGTGCATAATACTTTCAAAAACTCGAAATCTGTAGCAGAATTTCCGAAGAACTAAATTTTTCAAAATTTAGGAGACATAAATATTTATGAAAGTTAAAGGTTCTTGATGGGGTGCAATTTTGGTTTTTGTTGGAAGAGGTTCATGAAGAATTTTGGTTCTTAAGGGGTGGTTTTTACATGACCTACATACATGGTTAATCTTTAGTCCTTTGTTCATACCCTCTTCACAAAAGTATTTAAAAATATACTTTCAACATCACTCAATGTTCAGATATTGGTATTTGATGTTACTTAGTACCTATATTCAAATTTCTATAATTTTCATACATTTCAACTTCCAAGTTGACTGTAAATCCATCAAGTGGATAATTCTTGCAGAATGTCAACACTCTAAATAAAATTTTTGAGGAACTAAAATTTTCCAAAATTAAGGAGACATAAATTTTATGAAATTCATGAAATTTAAAGGTTCTCGAAAAAGTGAGATTTTGGTTTTTGTAAAGTTGAAGGTTGTTTAGGTAAAGGATTGTTTTGGTTTGAAAGGTTTTATTGGAATAGTAGTTTACGTTTGGATTCAAGAGGATTTTTTTTTGAAGGGGTGGTTTTAACATGACCTACATCCATGCTTAATGTTTGGTCCCTCTTCACAATTGTATTTTAAGAAAAGTTTTTAACATTATTGGCTGTCTGGATTTCTCGATATTTTCGAATTCTTAGTTTATCACATTTTTCAAGATTTTTATCATTTTTAAGCTAAAATTGGACTGAAAATTCATCAAGTGCATAATACTTTCAAAAATTCGAAATTTGAAGCAGAATTTCCGAAGAACTAAATTTTACAAAATTTAGTAGACAAGTATTAATAAAGGTGCAGGTTCTTGAAGGGATGCGATTTTGGTTTTTGATGAAAGAGGTTTCTGTGAGTTTAAAGGTTTTTCAAGGTGAGGGGGTTGTTTTTTGCAATGAGCAATGACCTATTGTAATGGTAGTTTACGTTTGCGTTTACGAGGGATTTTGGTTCTTAAGGGGTGGTTTTTACATGACCTACATACATCGTTAATCTTTAGTCCTTCTGCACAAAAGTATTTCAAAAAATGTTTTCAACATATCTGAATATCTAGATATTGATATTTGAGGTTGATATTATGTACATATTTCTAGAATTTTTATAAATTTCAACTTCCAAGTTGACTGAGAATCCATCAAGTGCATAATGCTCTATGAATTTAAAAACTTTGAATAGAGTTTTCAAAGAACTAAAACTTTCCAAAATTCAGGAGACAGAAATTTTAAGAAATTCATGAAATTTAAAGGTTCTCGAGAAGGTGAGATTTTGGTTTTTGAAAGGTTGAAGGTTTTTTAGATGAAGGGTTGTTTTTATTTGAAAGGTTTTATTGTATGGTAGTTTACGTTTGGATTCATTGTTTTTGACGGGATGGTATTTATATGACCTACATCAATGGTTAATTTTTAGTCCCTATTTACAGAAGTATTCGAAAATTATGTTTTTAACATTACTGAATGCCTGAATTTTGATATTTTAGGTTTCTCAGTGTATCAAAATTTCTGGGATATTCATAACATTCAAGTTCCAATGTTCTCAAGTTGACTGAGAATCCATGAAGTGCATAATACTTTAAGTTTTTCCAAATTTAAAATAACATTTTCGAAGTACTACCTTTAATTTTCTAAAATTTAGAATACTCATGAATATACATAAAATTTAAGGGTTTTCAAAGGGCTGAGATTTTCGTTTTTTGATCGAGGTTTCGATAAGGTTTAAGGTTTTATTGTAACTGTAGTTTACGTTTAGATTCACGAGGGTTTTTCGTTTTGAAGGGTTGATTTTCATAAGACCTACTTCCATAGTTAACTTTTATCCCCCTAAACAATAGTTTTCTTCAGAATGCTTGTTTGAATATTTTTTTTTTTTTTTTCAAATGACAGGTTTTTCAACAGCTCAAAAGTTAAGATCTTTGATTTTTAATATTCAAGAACTTTGGTACTCTTAGAAAGTTTCTTAAATTTAAAGGAAACAGAGTCTGCAAATGAAGCATGAAATTTTCTATGTAATCATGATGTAACTTTTTCAATTAAATCATTTTTATTCATTAGAAATTTTTGGAGGGAACTCGAATGATTTGATATTTCAAGTTTCTTTAGATATAAAAAAAACTCATAGGTTATGAAACTTTTAGAATTCGAAATTTTGAATGGAAGTTTCAAGTACTGAAATTTTCCGAAATTTAGGGGACCTATATATTCATAAAATTAGTACTTATCTGTAGATTTTTTAGGGGAAGTTTTGCAGATTGATGGGGACCGATAGATTTTTTGGGGGGAGAAAGTAAAGCTTTTCGAGGGTCGGAATATTTAATTTTCATCGTGGAGGTTTTTGAAGGTCATAAAAGTTTTTAGTGAAAGGGTAGTTTTTTGAACGACAGTTTTTTGTATGATAGTTCTGTCTTGGGTGTACAAAAGAGTCTATTAATTAAGAAGTTATTGTTTTTACATGGCGTACTTTCGTGGTCAACTATTTTTGAAATCTTATGTTTTTTGACAGCTTGAAATTCCAAATCTCTACCGTTCAATATTTAAAAACCTAAAAACTATTTTTTTTTTTTTTTTTTTTGAAAGAAATTATTTTTCATTGCATGAATTTCGAATGTTTAGTATAAAATTTTCGAATAATGGTTTGAGTATTTCATTGTACCATTTTTATTTCAAAATATGCTATTCGATGTTTTTGAGGAAAAATGTGAATTTTAGATTATCGGGCATTTTTCGATCTTTTTTGAACGCCAAGACCAATTTTAATATTTGAAATCAGTCCAGCAATCAGAATACTCAAAATTTACAAAAAGCAGGTATAAAAATTTTCACCTTTACATTTTCTATACATTGAACGTTTCAAGGTTTAAATTTCCGTGTGATATTTTCGAATTATGATATCTACTAAATATTAAAAAACTTGGAATATAGTATATTCATGGGGTTTGCGAAAATGCTAGTCGACAAAATTTGTGGAAACTCGAAAAATTCATATCTTGAAAATGTACAAAAATATTAGATTCTTTGAATGAAAATAAGTCTAAATCTGAGAAACATAAATAACAAGTATATTTCAATGAACGAAATTTTCTTCAATAGAATGTATTTTGTTTGAATAATTTTTTCATAATTTCGGAGTCGGAAATGGCGAATCTCGTGGTTGACGTTTAGATTTCCTATCAAGACATCTTCAATGTATATCGGATTGTGATTTACGTCATAATTACAGATTCGCATCGAGTTACTTCTTCATACGTCACTTGAAATTTTTCAAACTGATATCGATGACATGATTCAAAATTATTTCGTCATGAAAATCATCTCTATCATTCAAAAAATCAGCAAAAAAAAGTTATTGCGAAATTCAAATAAATTGTTACGCATTTCCAGAATCGTTAATTAAAATAACCGTTTCCAAAAAGTTTTCTAATGCATTTTCACAGTCAATCAATAACTGTTTTCTTTCCCGATTATAACTCATTCATCCCAATTTTTGTTCAGATCATTGACCGCTGACAAAATCTCAAGAAACCGAGACTATCTCAATCATCAGATGGTTCGGATTTGATTGGAAAGTATGGCGGGGGACGAAATGCAAAGTTTTACAGAACAGAGTCAAGGAAATATGACTATTATATCGCCGAACGAAAAAGTGGCCGAAAACGGGCACCAAAAGTATAACAACAATGGGGTGGAAATCACGAATGGCCAGGGGTACAAAAAATCCAATGCTAACAATAAAATCGTGGAAAATTTGGAGGAAAGACAAAACGGTTTTCAAACCGTCGAAGAAATTGAGGTTTCTTGTGGTTGGGGCCGCTGGACGCCACAATGGTTGCAAGGTTTTGCGACGAAGCAAGTTTTCCTCGCCGCGCTATCTTCAACTTGGGTGAGTAAAAACACATTATTTTTTTTTCTTCTGTTTATATAATTCCACGCAATGGAAACGAATTATCATATATTTATTTTTATTTTTGATCTAACTAAGAGGAATTATAATATTGGAAGGAAGAATAATAATATTTTACGCAATCAGGAGGAAAGTGAAGCAAGTTCTTGGACATATAACAGTTATTTGAACGAAAAATATACCTCGTTAAAGTATTTTTTAGACTCATTTTGGGTAACTAAGTAAACAATTACTATCATTTATTTTTCAAAGGAAGCTTTCTCAAAGTATTAGGGAAAAACTTGTTTTTTGGCCCTTTTCTCACAACAGTTGTTGCCAGAAACATAATGAACGATCGATTTTGATGATTTGAAATATATATTGTTTGAAAGGTATACTCGTTAGCTTTACGACAATACACTGTTTTTTCCAATCTTCAATTCTTAGCTACAGACGTTGAAATTCGTAGAAAAGTGCATTGTTCGAGCTTTTTTGAAAACCACTTATGTTTATGAAGGCATGCGCTTTTTTCGACTTTCAACATCTGTAACCTAGAAAATTCCAATTTCATAGGATTTTCACAATTTTCTACAATTTACAAAATTTTCGTATATTTTCTGAAATTTTATAAATTTTTTGAATGCTTCAGAATTATTGACAATCTTTGTTTTTCAAACGTTTCCTGATTTTTGAACATTTTCAAAACTCCAATGTAATAGACTCTTAAATGTCTCAGAATTTATAACAATTTGTCCATGCAAGATTTTTTTAAATTTCTAAATACTCTTCCAGTATTCCGGTTTTTTATTAAAAAATAAAAAAAATTTTTACTATCCATATTACGCAGAATTATGGTGAACACGGTTTACAAAATTAATAAACATATTCTGAAATTCTACAAAACTTTTGATTTTTTCAGAACGATTGACAACCATCGAAATTTCTGATGTGTTATGATTTTTCGTAATTGTATAGATTTTTACATCACCAAATATCTAAAACTTTCAAAATTTCAAGAAAATTTGTCGAATTCATGAAAATTTATTGTGATTTTTCAACACTTTTCAAGTTTTTAGATTTTTCTTAAAAAAGGTAAAAGCCGTTATTGGTGCATACTTGAGAAAAATAACAATTATTGCTTGAATATCTCAGAATTATTGGCTATCTTTAATACATATTTCAAATGTTTTCCGATTTTTGCAATTTTTCAAAAGACTAAACGTGTTGCAGGCTAGTCATACTTGTCGGAATTTGAGAAAAATTTGTTTAACTTCAAGAGATTTTTCTTCATTTTTGAATACTCTTCTACTATTAAGAATTTTCATAAAAAAATTTGAAAAAATATTTCGTTGCACATTTCGAAGAAGTGTCATAATGAACACAATTTACAAAATTAAACAACGTTTTCTGCAATTATACAAAAATTTTGATATTTTTTAGAATTATTAGAGGTTTTTTTAAATTTTCAATGGGGTACGATTTTTGAATATTTTCAAAATTTCGGATATCAAACCAGCTATTCAAAATTTTCAAAATCTTATGGATATTTGTATAACTTAAAAAGATTTCTTCTAATCTTTGTATTTTTTATGCATTTCAAATTTTTATGAAAAATATTTCTATGTACATTTTTAAGAAATGAACACAATTTATAAAATATGAACATTTTCTAAAATTCTACAGAAATTTTGTTCTTTTAAGAATTTTTGACAGTTTTTGAAATTTTCGATGGGTTATAATTTTTCAAAGTTCGCAAAATTTTAACATCCTACTAACTACTCGAGTTTTCGAAATTCAATAAAATTTTGCTTAGCTTATCAAAATTTGTAGTGATTTTAAAATACTTTTAAGTACTTATTTCAAATACTTGTTCAAGATTGAAAAAAAAAAAAAAAAAAAACATTATGGTGCATATTTAGGAAAAAACATTTTTCTGAGCACTATTTACAAAATTCATAACCATTTTCTGGAAATTCATCGATTTTTAGAATTTTGGAAATTATTAACAGTTTCTAAAATTTTTGATGTTTTTCGATTTTTAAAATTTCATACATGAAAAAATACTGAAAAGTTTCCGAAGATCCAACTGATCAGGAATTTTCGTAATTTTGTAATATTTTTCTAATGTTTTTCAAGTTTCTTATTTTTTTGGATAAGAATCTAAAAATATCATGTGTATTTCGGAGATATACGAAAATAAACCCCCCACCCCCTTTCCCAATACTTGTAAATAATCACATTTCACTGCCCCTGACTATTTTGATTAGCAAAAACATTATATTGCTGTAAATCTTATACATTTTGAATAACATACATTTCATGTCAATAGAATCGATCGTTGTTGGCATTTCTAAAAACAACTGAAAAAAAGTTTCAATCATGTTTTCAGCTAATATTTTAAAAAAGCTTTTTCATACTGCACATTTTCGTAGTCAGCGATCCCAAAGTAGTCTGAAAAACTCTTTTCCCGATTTCGTCGCAATCATCGCAAAATTTGTAAACTACCCTGAAATATATTTCCGTTTAGGCATAAAACAGGAAGAATTTCAAAGCCATCACCTTTCAAAATGAAACCCTTTCAATCCAAAACGGTCGGTGTTTCCCAGCTGAAAAAATCCAATTGGTCCGACCATTTGGAATTGCCAATTGGCCCAACGATGGTCCGACCAATTGGCAAACTTAATGTTCTGTCCGATTGGCAATCATAATCGTCGGGCCAGTTGGCACTTCCCAATGGTCGGACAAAGTGGCAAAATGCCAATTTGCCAATTCGTTTTGCCAAAAAATGCAAATTTTGTTTATTATAAATTAATTATACAATTATTCAATTTTTTCGCTCTCGGTGGAATTGGGAAAATTCTGCCCGATTTCATAAAAAAATTGTGAAACGAAATCGCGTTCCGCAAACACGAATTATCATGCATTATACTTAATGAATCAGTGCTAAACTTGTAAAATGAGAAAAAATAATTGACTTCCATCTCGTGGATCTCGCAGTAACTACTGGTATGGCGTGAATATTCAAATTTGAGAGCGACATATTTAAAAATCCGCATTTTACAAGTTTAGCACTGATATATTTAGTGTAATGCATAATGATACGTATCAGCGGGAACGCGATGTCGTTTCACAGTTTTTTTATGAAATCGGGCAGGATTTTTCCCATTCCAGCAAGGGTGAAAAAATTAAATATACAACTGTATAATTAATCCATAACAAACAAAATTCACATTGGCAAAACGAATTGGCAAATGAGAATTTTGCCAATTTGCCAATTGGTTCTGCCAATTGGTCGGGCTATTGGCAAAATCAATTGGATTTTTGTCAGCTGGGTTAAAAGTAAAATGGAATTCCATTCACTTTGAAACGGAAAGTTTTGGAACCAAATCCCTTTCAACTTTATTCTCTGATTTTAGTTTAATTTGTGTATTATGTGTGCAGATCCTTCAAGGGATGTTCTCCACGTACATCGTTTCCGTCATAACAACGATCGAAAAACTCTTCCAAATCCAGTCAAAAACGACGGGCACGATAATGGCGGCCACGGAAATTGGCCAAATAAGCTCGTCTATGCTGCTGACTTATTACTTGTGCCAGGGCCACAGGCCCAAATGGATCGCCCGGAGCATGGTGCTCTTCGCCTTGAGCTCCTTGGCCTGTTCACTGCCCCACTTCATCTTTGGCGAACAACTCATGCGCCAGAACAAACTCCTCATCAGCGGCATCGACACTAACAACGAATTTCCCGGTCTAAACGCCACCAATTTCGACGTCGCCAATTTGTGCAGGTTCGAGGACAAGCACCATAACTCAAGCTTCAACAGGTGCAACACACTTTTTAGATTTTACGATTGGATCTAAGCATATATGTCAAGAGAGACCTAACATTTTGGAAAAATTAACATTGCGGAACAAAGAAATCGGTACTTAAAGAACGAGTGTCTTTTGGTCGATTTTTTCGTTACACCCAACATATGAATAGAAAAGTCTACAGGCGTGACCACAAATTTCAATTTTTCATAACAGATGCAAGTAACGAGATTTAAGAAAATTATTTTAACCTTGGTTTTCATACTTGTAGACTTTTACATTCATGGGATTATTTCGAAATTTCTGAAGATCATGCACAATTGTATTATTGGTCTCACTTGACGGGTGTTGAACCATGTGATTGCCATGATTTTGTTCAATTTTGAATTTGGGGAGAGTTCATTTTCTAAGAATGCGAACGGTGCGAAATTTCGGGTAATTTTGTCGATTCATTCAGTATGATCATCAAACGCAATCTATTACAGTGGGTTTTGATCATGATATTTAGAAAGATATCGAAATTTCATAATCACTTGAAAATGACCGGTTAAGAATTCCTACATATGAGCGAAATGTTTTGGCATGTAACGAGTCTTACGGAATGCAGTTCGTGACTTTACCTCTTATTCATACAAAAACTATGGAAAAAAAGAAATTATGCGACATAAAAATGATTTAAAATACGGTGATAAATATTTAGAATCCATCATTGAGAAATTTCGTTAAACTTCGAACATTTCTTAAGAAGAATTACTAAAATTTGTTAATTTTAAAAGGGTCAATAGAAATGTAAACAAATATTTTCCACGAAAGTGAGTTTACTGCAGAATTGGCATTGAAATAATTATTAAGGACCAAGCTTTTGGGAAGAAAACATAATTTTAGTCAAGAATAAAAAATACGTATATTTTATAAAAACTAACTTTTCATACGTTTACCGATGAAAATCTGAGATATGAGTCCTTTTTTTGACGATGATGGTTTTTCTTACTTTTGACAAATATTGTGAGAAAACATATGTTTTTTAGAATACTCGTAATGTATAAAATATTTTGATGATTTTTTTCAAATTGATAATGTTTGAAAATTTTTGACGACTGGGTTTTTTAGATGCATTTTGAAGAGTTGAAAAAAGTTGGCCAGGAATTTGAATGTGTTCGTAAACAATAAAAAAGTTTTTTCGTACATTTTGGCAGTTAATTTTTTTTTATAATGATTGGCTTTGTAAAAATTAACAAATTAATGTTCTTTTGCTTTTTTTTAAGACAAATTTTTCGATATAAGTAAAGATTTTTCAGAGAATTTCAAAAAATTAAATAGTTTTTTTTTAAAATTTGCGCAAAAAAATGTTTGCGGTTTCAGAGACTGATTAAGAGAGTCGAAAATGCTTATTTCGCACAAATATTATTATAGTCGTAAAATTTGTTGCATTTTGTATACAGAAATTTTACGAAAATTCAGATAAATTTTGAAAGAATCCAACATTAAAGTAAGTATTACTATACTGCAACGTTTGGAAATTTCCACAAATTTTTTCTCAAAACATTGAAAAACTGTTTGAAAAATTGTATTACTAATGATTTTCGAGTTGGTTTGAACGATCTAAGGATTTCTCAGAGATACGCTAAAATATTTACTGATTCAGAATAATTTTCTTAAAATTGTAATACTCAGCTATATGGCAAGATTTTTGAAATTTTTTAAGATTTTTCACAGAAACCCGGTACATTTTTTAAATTATTGTTTTCGAATAATAAAAAATTTCAGAAAATTCGTGAAATTTTCGCAATGATACAGCAAATATTTTTAGGAATACCTGTATATTAAGGAATCGAAATAAAGTCGTGTGAGATTTTCTTCAATCTTTTTCTTTTATCATCAAACTTTCGAAAAAGTATTTTTATCAATTTTTGTAGTTTCCCTAAAATCTTTTCATATTGAAAAAATTTCTTTGTCGCTAAAAAACTTCCGTAAATTATTAACAGTTTGTAAATCAGGAAAATTTATGTAAACTCCTGAAAGTAACTGTGAACGTTTGAAACTGCTAAGCATTTTTACGATCTTCATTATATGGCTACTTCAAAAAAATATTCATGGATTTCAATGATGTTTAGGAATATTTTTATAGTCAGTAATTCCGAAAAAATCATAAAATCCTGGATGATTTATGAGAATCTTCGACGTTTTTCGATAATGGTCAAAAGTTTTTCAATGAAGTATTTGAGAAATTATATTTTTTTTTAACATACCGAAAAAAAGTCACAAACCAGTAGATCGTTTGGAATAAAATTTTTTTTACGAAAAGGAAATCAAAAAGTTGAAGACAAAAATCTATCTTGTGCTTCATTTTCGCAAAAGCAATTGTTTTTGCAAAAGACATTTTCTATACAGGGTGATCCAAACTAACCTGGACACCCGAGAAATATAGGTTCCTGATGAAATTATAAGACTTTTTTATCCTTTGCTATTTCCCAAAAAACTCAAAATCAAAAAAGTTATTCAGGTCACAAGTTTTAACCAATCAGATTTCTTAGATTCTATGCTCAAATAACTTTTTTGATTTTTAGTTTTGTAAAAAGTGGCAAAGGACTTTTTTATTAAGAAAAATATGGGAAAATTTGGGAAAAATTTGTGTCGGTGAATTTGACCCTACTTGTCGGGAGAGGGCTTTTATTGTTTAAATTTCAAGCTTGAATAACTTTTTAAATTTTGAGTTTTTTGGAAAATATCAAAGGATAAAAAAGTCTTGTAATTTCATGAGGAATCTATATTTTTCGGATGTCCAGGTTAATTTGGATTACCCTGTATATGCACGCAAGGATTCAATCGAATTACCGGAAATATCTGCAATGTTACCACTCACAGAAAATAGGGTCTTCTCAGTTGCGCCATTTTTGCCTATCACTACGGCGAATTTTTCCCACAATGTAGGAATATAAAACATTTTTTGCACCAGCTGCAACGTTTATCAACGACTCCTAAAATTATCAATGTTTTTTTTTTTTTTTTTTTTTTTTTTCAATATTGTCGACAATCTTGAAAGTTTTCAATGTTGTTTCATTTTCCGGACTTTCTCGATTTTCATTTAATTTTTTGAAAACATTGACAACGTTTCTTTGAAAAAATATTTTTTTGTTTTTAGAAGTTATACGAAATTTCAAAAATATAATTGTTCGCATTCTACAAATTTTATCAATATTACATGGAATTCTTAACATTTCGCGAAATCTTCAGAATTAGGAATATGTATTTAAAACTGTAAGTGATTTTCAACTTTCCCAAAATGTTTACCTTCTAGATTTTTATTGAAATTTTCACAATAGTCGAAGATCTCTGTGTGATAAAACATTTTGTGATTCAAAAATGTTAAGAATCATAAGCGATTTTGTAATTTCATTGCATTTTCGAAATTTTCTACTATATATAAAATCCATCGATACTTTCTGGGATTCAACAAATTTTTCGATTTCCTGAAAATATCTATACGTTCCGACATTTTCATTGTATTGTACTTTCAAATAATTTTGATACTTTTTTAACACTTCAAGTTCCCAATATGATTTTTGGATTCTCATTGAAATTATTAGAAATTTCGTAAAATGTCGAATTCGAAAATTTCGCGGATTTTTTAGAATTGTTAAGAGTACCAAAAATTGTCAGAGATTTAAGATTTTAAAAATTTTAAATTTTAATTTTCAGAATAGCCGAAGATACCGATGTGATGAAGCATTTCGTTATTTAAAAATGTAAAGAATTATAGTCGTAAACGACTTTGTAATTTCACATAATTTTTAAAATTTCCCATAATATTTAAAATTTGGCAACTGATTTTCTAAGATTCAACAAATTTTTCGAATTTACCATAAATATCAATAACTTGCAAAATTTTCAATGTATTTTTAACTGGTAGATTCTTTTAGTACTTTTTCAACACTTTTTAAATTTTATTGATTTCTGGATTTTCATTAAGATTATTAGAAATTTCGTGGGATTCAAAAATTTCGCGAATTTTCTAAAATAATGAGGTGTATGTGAAATTTTAAATGATTTTCAATTTTTCAAAAACTCAAAATTTCTAGATTTTTACTGAAATTTTCATAGTAGCCAAAGATATCGACTACAGTTTGTGATTAAAAATTTTTTAGAATGATAAACGATTTAGAAATTCCACAGAATTTCCGAAATTTTTCCTAATCTATAAAATTTATGAACATTTTTTAAGATTCAACGAATTTTCCGAATTTCCTAGAAATATCTGTAATTTTCAAAATCCTCAATATGTTTTACTTATAAATTCTTTTGATAATACTTTTTCAACACTTTTCAAAGTCCTATGATTTCTAGATTCTCATTAAAATTATTAGAATCCTAAACATTTCGCGAATCTTTCAGCATATAAAAGTGCCAATGATTGAAAATTTCAAAAAGTTTTAAAGTTATAGATTTTTATTAAAATATATACAATAGTCGAAGATATCGGCGCGATAAAGCATTTGACGATTGAAAAATGTTTAGACTTTTAGGCAATTTTGTAATTTTACATAATTTTTGATAATTTTGGAAGTTCCTGAAAACATCGTAAGAAAATTGCGGATTTTATAAAAAAAAGTTTAAACAATCTATATGTTAAAAACGCTATTTGATCATGAAAAATTGTTTTGGGGTTAGTATAAAAATAACGGTAGCTTCATATTTCCGGTGAAACATCCCGTCCATATTTCCGAAAGTCAAATTTTGTTGGACTGTATGATTGATTAACTTTGAAATTTTCAACGTTTTCAAACTTTTTATGCATGATAACAAAATTTGTAGATTATCATTAGAATTTTTTAAATTATCGACGATTTTCCAACGATAAAACATTTTTTAATTCTCTAAAAAATTTATAAAATCTTTATTGTAGTTTGATTGAATTTCCAAAATTTTTTACCATCTACGAATTTTATCAACATCCCAGATAGCCAGACTGTAATCCTACAATTTTTCCGGATTTTCTAGAATTATTGACATTTCTAATGCTCTTCAGTTTTTCATAATTTCCATAATTTTCAGATTTTTTTTACTATTTAAAACATATTCCATATTAACGAACTTCATAGGACGAATCATATGTATTTTGATTCCTAAAATTACAGTTTTTGTTACTTCAAAGAATATTCATAATTTTCCTTAGTCTACAACGTTTATCATCATTTCCCAAGTTTTTCAAAATTTTTCAAATTCTCTAAAATTATTGACAATCTCGAAATTTCACGCTTTTTTTAAATTTTTGATGTACATTACAATTTCTTAATTTCTTAGTAAAGATTTCAAAACTATTGACGATCTCCATCAGATGAAACATTGTTTGAGGCTCAATTATAAATCTAAGAACTAACGATATTCTTCTATTTTTTTACAATCTATAACATTTATCATCATTTACTGAAATCTTACGAATTTTGACAATTACTCGAATAATTGACGATATTTCGAATTTTTAACATTCCTCTCATTATTTTCAAAATTTACTAATTTGATGCTAAAATTCTCCTTAGTCCTGTAGTAAAGTTATGGAAAATCCACCCACTACCAACAATATCAAATAAGTTATTACCTAGTATCCAACTTTTTAAATGGTGAAATTTTAGATTCAGAGATATCATTTCTTGTCCATAAAAATCAAAGATCATTTAAAGAAAAATATGTTCCTACAAGGATCTAACTACACTGAGAAAAAACATATAGTAGTTATAACAGTACTGTATAGTAAATGGGAATCACTGGCATATTGCACTTTTTGCTAGATAATATATCAATTTTTGAAATAACATATTGTAAATATTGTCAAATGATATTGTAATTATGGATATATTTTGTTGTAAAAACTCCTCTACATCTTCCGTTTTCTACTATACTTCTTGTACTTTTTGCAATATCATATTGTTATACCTATTAATCCAGATTTTTGAAAATTCCAAACAGTTTTTTCAGTAAACAGATCTTGTATAGATTCTTTTTGCAATATTTTTGTGTACTTCCTAGGTTTCAAGTGCATCATATTGTAATATGACACAGTATTCGAAAAAGTTGGAAAAAAGTAATGTTTTTTTTTTTGTTCGCCACGCTGCTGAGTCAACAGGGGCCCCCTTGAGGGGAGGAAGCGTTACAAATAAAAAAAAAAGAATCGCAAACCTAAGTCCTTTTATCTGCCTTCATCACAAAAAATGTGTTTTACACTTTGCTGGTCTATTTTAATGCATGCGTAAATAAATTGCGGGCGAGAAAAAAAAACCCGGTCGCCACCTATTCCCAGTTGGCCGACCTTAGGAAACGTGGAAAAAATGTATAGTAAATATTACAATTCGTATAGTAAAATTTTCATTTCCAGATTATAATTTTTCCGAAATTATATAGCACAAAGTGGCATACATATTGTAATTTGTACAATGTAGCGGTTTTACCATACAGTATTGTAATAAGTAAAATAAATATTGCTGCTTTTACAATAATATTGTAAAAACTAAAATAATATTGTGAAAAATGCGATATTATTGTGAAAAGTACAATATTATTGTATTTTCCACGATATATATGGCAGAAAGTACAAGATTTTTTTATCAGTATAATATTCTGATTTCTTCAGTTGGACAGATGGAACCTCAAACGCTTCACACGAAAATCCATCAATATACAGTGAAGAGAGGTCTCACGACAAAACTACGTACATCGTTTCTGGGATATTCTTTTTCTCTTTGTTGGGAGTGGGGTTGGGCCAAACAGCGGTTTACACACTCGGAATTCCCTACATCGATGACAACGTCACCACTCGGGAGAGTCCACTGTATTTCGGTAAACTTTTGTGCAAAATGCAATGTTCTGCCTTATGAATGAAATCCAAAACCCTTTCGCGTCTTCTTCCAACATTTTTTTCAAATTTATTTACTTTTCAACAAACTCTAGAGAACCTCAATCAAGACTTTTCCGATTTTAGCTACAACTATTGGGGTGAAAATTCTCGGCCCAGCTTTGGGTTTCATCCTCGGCTCATTTTGCACTCGACTATACGTGGATTTGTCGACTGACCCACAAATTACACCGTCTGACCCCCGATGGGTCGGTGCATGGTGGCTTGGTAAAAAAATTTTTAAATAACCCCTTCAAAAACACTAGAACAATCCTCCATTGAATTCACGAATGTTCTTCAAGGATTGATTCTCATTCCTGCCATGTTATTGTTGGTCAGCATCGCCATGTTTGCTTTCCCAATTCAACTACCCGGTGGAAGATCACCCAAAAACAGGAACGATTCCAAAAAGCCAAACCTCAGAGGTAAACTTGGCCATTAAAATATTGTTAATGATGAATTTCGTAATCGTTTCCTGGATCTGTCAGCTATGTCTGACTTTTCATTCTGTGACAAATTTTGACTTTCAGAGATAAACATTTCAAAGATCAAACAGGGAATCACAGACTATAAATAAGGTTTAACGAACATTTTTAGATTTTCCGAAAGCGGTTATGAGGTTGCTGAAAAACAAACTCTTGATGTGCAAAACTGTCAGCAGCGTCTTGCACATTTTGCCAATAGCTGGACTTTACACCTTTCTGCCTAAGTACTTGGAAAGTCAATTTCGCCTTCCAGCTCATAACGCAAATATGATCTCAGGTGACTTCCCCAATTCCGAAAGATCGAAATTTTCTGATTAATAATAATCTGAAATAGATTATTTGAAAGTGTAAGGTTATTTCATGGTCAATGTTTTTTAAGGTGTTGGAGGAATTTTGGTAATGGGAATAGGCATCGTTATAAGTGGTTTCTTCATTTTGCGAATAAAACCAAGTGCGAGATTTGTAGCTGGTTGGATTGCCTTTACTGCTATTGTTTTTTCCGTGGGAATGTTCGTGCTCATGTTCGTTGGCTGTTCAATGAACAGTTTTGCCGGCCTTACGAAGGATCCTAATGGGTAATGACAATTTTTAATCATTGAAAAGTATCATAAGACCCAAACGACAAAAAACATACATGGTTGAGTTTTGCATTTTCTCTGCTTTATGGTATTCATTGAGTTAAACATTCCAGAAAGTCATATTTTCAACCGACGTGCGAAGTTGACTGCGAATGCGATAGAAACAAATTCAGCCCTGTTTGCGGGATCGATGGAAAAACGTACTTTTCCGCTTGCAACGCGGGCTGCACAAATTACACTATTGTAGATGGCAAAATGCAAACAGTAAGCTTTTTCTTATCATGCTAGATAAATTTAAAAATAAAACATCCAACAATTTCCCGTTGAGAAATCATTCAAAGTTACACTGATATCAATGTCTGCCATATTTTAGATTGAACCGTGACTTTAATGGGCTTCAAAGACAGTCTCTGAAATTAAATAGTGAAATTTCTGACAGTGCGCATCACAATAACTTGCATGAAAAAATCCTTTTTTACAGTTTTTTAACTGTCAGTGTACAAATCCAAACAATACTCTTTTCGACACACCACCCCTGCCAGCCTCGGCCACGATCGGGTACTGCGATCACGATTGTAACAATTTTTGGATCTACATGGCCCTTTTTTCGTTCTTCGTTTTAATTCACGCAACCGGTGAAGTTGGATCGATGTTGTTGATTTTGCGAAGCGTGGATACCAGAGACAAAGCCATGGCTTTGAGCTTGATTCAGTTCGCCATCGGATTATTCGGTAAATTTTAGAGTCAACTTTTTCCACACGAACGTTTTGTTCAACAGAAAAATTTTGCAGGTAACGTTCCATGTCCCATCATTTATGGAAGCGTTGTTGACACCGCGTGTCTCGTATGGGAGTTCACGGGTGGGGACGATAAAGGTGCTTGTAGGCTGTACGACTCGGAAGTTTTCCGAAAACATTATCACGGTAATAAAATTATAATAATAATTCTCCGAAAATTTTATTGTGACCACCTTAAAAAAAGAGTTTTTCAGACTAATTTGGGGTAGCTGAGTACGAAAGTAACTGTCATTTATTTGCACAAAGGAGCGTTTTCAAAATATTAGAAAAAAACATGATTCTTAGATTTTTTAGTTAATCGAAATAGAATTCATAGGTTTTGAAAGTCGAAAAAATTGCATATATAAACAAGAGTTTTTTTCAAGGAAGCTTAAAAAATGCACTCATCTTCAACTTTGAACACCTGTAACTTAAAAACTACTATTTCAATTGATTAAAACAGTATATCGACGTAAAATTAGCAATAACATCTTCCAAACGATAAATATTTCATGTTTATAAAATCGATTGTTCTTGATGTTTTTGGTAATAACAGAGAAAAGGGTTTAAAACCGCGTTTTTTGCCAACATTTTGAAAATGTTGTTTTGAAAAAATAAATGATAGTTATTTTCGTACTCAACGATCCAAAGTTAGCCTAAAAAACGCATTTTCACAAGGTAAATTTTTTATGTGAGCTAGTGTATTTCAATTTATCAACAAGTTCTTGATTTGTGACATTTCGTGTTATGGTGACAAATTGTAGAGTCTTCTGGATTTTTTGTAATTATGTCAATTTTTGTGATTTTGTGATGTTTTATGATTCTGTGACATTTTGTGATTTGTTATACACTGGAATCTCAATTAAACACTTCAGCCTCTTCTACACTGAAACCTCGATTTATCAAATCTTTATTCAATTTTATGATTATAATATTTAGCGTTCAATTCAATCATTATTTAGCGATCAAAAAAAGTAAATCTGCTTTTTTTATTAAATAGAAAATTTATAATTTTCGGGAAGTAATTACATTGCCAACTAATCATAAATATATTTCACTCTAAAGAAATATTATTTTTTATATTTTTTGTATGAATTTTTATGTATTTTATACTATTATAAATCTTAGTACATGTTGAAAGGGATTCATTAAAAAATATATAAAAGAAACCATTATACTATCGTCAAAAATTATGTACAATACCAAGATATCAATATATCTGATTTTAAAAACAATTTCATCTTCTCTTATAGTTATCTTTACGAATTTTTATGTTATACTATCATAATTCTTAGTAGACGCTGAAAGGGTTTTATTGAAAAATACGAAACAACCAATATTTGCAATACATAAAGTAGAAAATTATTAAAATTTGTTTACACTACTTATCATCAGTATTTTATCTTCACAGCACTACTTTCTTCATAAATATATAGCACTAAAGTACTTCTCGAATGAAGTACTCTTTTCGCCATAAATAGCATTGTTAGACATAAAGAATTTCACTTCATATTTATGGCGAATCATTAGATGTTTCACTTTATATCTATGGTAACACATTAGAAGTTTCCATTTACAGTAGGTGATTAAAAGTTTCACATATGGTGTAAAAAAATTCACTTGAATGTAGATCATAAAAAGTACTTTTTTGGCTATAAATAGTATCGTAAGACATAAGAAGTTTCACTTTTTAATATCTGTAAAGAGACGTAAGTCAATAATATCGTATGTTACCAATGTGAAGTCAATATTTTGAATTTTAGAGGCATTTCATGATTTCGTCACATTTTGTGGTTTGTGCCGTTTAATGATTTCGTAAAATTTTGTGATTAGTAACATTTTGTGAAATTTGTAGATTTGTGATACTTCCTGGTTTTTTTTTTAAATTTTGTGACTCATGACATGTTGTAAAATTTTGTGATTAGTAACATTTTGTGAAATTTGTAGATTTGTGATACTTCCTGGTTTTTTTTTAAATTTTGTGACTCATGACATGTTGTAAAATTTGCTGATTTTTTGAAATTTCGTCAATGTTTGTGATTTTGTGACATTTTTGTTTTTGTAACATTTTGTGATTCTGTGAAGTGTTATGTTCTTGTGACATTTCATGACTTTTGTTGATTTGTGACATTTGAAGGTTTTGTGAAATTTTTTTAGTCGTAGCATATTGTGAAAATCTCTGATTTTTTGAAATTTCGTCAATTTTTGTGGTTTTGCGACATTTTGTAATTCTATGAAATTCCATGTTTCTGTGACATTTTGTGATTTTATGACATTTTATAATTTTGTGGAGTTTGTTGTTTTGTGATATTTCGTGGTTTTTTGAAATTTTTTGAGTCGTGACATATTGTAAAATTGTCTGGTTTTTTGATGTTTCGTCACTTTCTATGATTTTGTTTTTTTGACATTTCATGATTTTTGATTTTGTGATTTTGTGACATTTGTAATACACTGGAACCTCGATTGAAGATCCAGCCCCTTCTACACTGAAAACTCGATAGTGAAATTGGACTACACAGGGCGGGGGTGGCAGGGGAATGAAATTTTTTTATAATTGGAGAAAAAAATACGAAAAATTTAGCATTTAAAAATTTTTGCACGACAATGTACATAGATAATTTTGTGCAGGGTTTGGAAGTAACGCGTTTCTTGTAACGCGTTACTCTAAAACGTTACATTTTTTACCGTAACGATAACGTAACGCCTTACATTAATTGACAAGTAACGATAACGCGAAGGAGTCACTTTTTTTGGTAACGGGTAACGAAAATCCCATTTTTTTGCGTTACTTTTATCTGTCTTATTAAGTTTTTAGCACAACTTTAAGCTTTTTAAGAAATTTTTCTGAAACTGAGATCTAAGTAATTTTTAACTTCCTTATATTGATATCAAAAATTCTATATTTAAAATTTTCAAAGCAACAATGTCGAGTATTAGTAATTTGTGTAAAAATATTGACGAAAAATAGGCTTTTTTTACTTTTTATTAGAAACTTTCATAATTCAAAGCGTTGAATTTTCGAAATCCGCATGGAAACATATAAAAATACCTAAAATCTATAGATCTCAAAATCTATAACAGGATCTGTAAGATTTAGAGATCCTGCTAGAAAATTTTACAGAATATAAATGAATACAAAAAAAAAATTAATAAATAAAATACGAAAAATACTCAAACTACTAGATTTTAATAGGTTTTGTGTTACTTGATTTTTAAAAAATTTATGTAATTCCAGAAATCAAAAAAATTCAATTTCTTCAGCTTTTATTTCTAAAAAATTTATGCTTACAGAAGTCTATAAGGAGATCAGAAAATTTTTATATCGTGTAACTGTAAAAAATACAAAAGATATTAAGGGTGCTCGAAATATATAAAAAAAACTGTTTTCCGCAAAATCGATCCAAATACACTTCAGAAATTTTGAACCTCCAATTTTATCTCATTCCGGAAATTCAAAGAAATATCTTTAAAAACTAAAAAATTCCAAAACATTCTTTAAATACTTAGAAATGCAAAAAGAAAATACGTTCAGAAAAATACGTGAGAATATATAAAAATTTGAAAATCTTTCAAATTCCAGAAATTCATACAGCAATATATAAAAATAATGAACGATCCTTGAAATCATAGAAAAACTGAAGAAATACGAAAAGTACTTGAAAAAGTAAAAATATACTGATTCAGTGTTTTCTGGAAAATCCTGTAAAATGTGGATGATTTCATTATGTTTAAATTCTAGAGTTTGGAATTCTTGATATGTACACATCAATTTATATTATAGAAATACTAAAATGATGTTAAAATGTGAAGAAATTCTGTAACATTCTATCATACTGAAAAATACGAACAGTTTCAAAAATACTGAACAATCTTTCAAATCGTAGAAAAATAAAAAAGTTACAAAAAAACCACCAGAGGAAATGAAAATTTTCATGGATATTATTATTGCTGAAAAATCCTCTCAAATACAATTTATTCAATGCACTTTGAATCCTAGAGCATGAAATTTTTGAAATCTATATATCAATGCAAAGGAAAAAAGTATAAATTTATAAAAAGACTAGAAAATCCTGCAACATTTCATACATACTAAAAAGTACAAAAAAATTCAAAAATTGTAAAAATCTGGGTAGGTTATAAGATTTTCTCAAAAACTCTATTAAATTTGCGAATGTTTCCTTGTGGCTAACATTAAATCGAATATCATATTCAGAAATTTCGTGAATTCCAAAAAAATATAACAATTTGAACGAGCTGATCAATTTTTTTCTCAGGGTGAAAAAATACAGATTAAAATTATTTATTACATCTGAAATAAACAATTTGTATAAAGCAAAACCACAAGTATGTTGATATTGTATTTTTTAGCCTTGGTTTTTCGATTTTTGTTATTTACATTCAATCTATTCCAAAAAGTAACGTGAAGGTAACGGAACGTTACTTTTTTAAGTGGCAACGGTAACGATTTACTATTGGTTTCCAAGTTACGGTAACGTAACGAATTACTTTTTTAACTTTTGTAACGGTAACGTAACGCGGTAAATTTTTTCAAGTAACTTTCCAAATCCTGATTTTGTGCCCTCCCACCCTTGTAACGTAAGTAACCATTTTTTTTATATCTTTCACAGGTACGACAGGTGGAATTATGTTACTCGCTTTCGTGGTTGACATTGTCGTGTGTTACATAGCCTCGAGTGTAAGTTTCGCCGACGAGCAAAGAGGCGAAAATGGCATTGCCGAAGAAATGACAACTTTGAGAACCCAAGACTCCGAAACTGTCGACAACTTCCGACGGTATTCTCTGTAAGATTACCCGTTACTGCATTTTTACGATTGTGATTAATGTTATGACTGCAATGAAAGTATTGCACCGAATAAGCCTTCAATAATTCCTTTATCGTGCTAATTTGCATTTCATGAAAGTTAAGAACATTCAGTACTTTTTGCCAGTCTTCTTAAAAGTTTGTAAGACAGATATTATGATGTTCGAATGTAGTAACCTAGTCTATATTCATAAATATTAAATATTGTTTTTGGATCATGTTTTATAAAAAGAGATAAAAAAAATCCCTTTTGACTGCTGTACAACTCTTCTTTTATTTTTGATCATCTTCAAGAGTTGATAGCAAATTTTTAAAATTTTCGAAAAAAGTTATAATTATGATGGACAGTTACGAAAACATTCAAAAAAAGTTACTGATATGCCATTTACAGGGAGTATTCTAATTGTTTATACCTGATTTTAGTCGTGTATTATATTTTATATCTGATTGTGCACCGAATGACGTGAATTCTTTGAATAAAAAAAATGACATCACTCAAGTCCATATAAAACTATGGTTTTGAAATCCAACTATATTTAACATATAAACATTTCGACACTTTGACACATGGAAAAAAAAAAATTGTAATGTTATCTAGAAACTTTTCCTCTGCTTTTACGAATCTAAAACTTTTGACCTCAAGTTGAATTTTATAATATTGTTGCCATATTTTTATGCGAATAAAATTTAATGAACTTTCAAAAAAGATTTGTATAACTTTTAGATATTCAAAAGTATGCATATTTAATTAGATATTTGACACGAACGGGATAAATAATCAATGTTACGAAGACAATGAAAGTACTAAGCCATGAGATAATGATTCCTACCACAATACGTGTCAGTTTTAATTACACTTCATGAATTTGCAATTTCCAAAATTAACCAACACATTTTATCATGCTGATTTGCATTTAATGAAATTTTTCAACAATCAGTAATTTTCAAACGCGTATTCAAGAAAATTTGTAAAATTTTAAGACTTTTGTGTTGAGGTTTGATATAGTTTTGAGAATACATTTGCTGAGATTTTTTTTAACAAATCATATTTTGGTTTGACTGGTGTTGATTTTTTACAAGATCATTAGAATGTGTTGTTTTTTGATACAAAGAATCAACTTATTAAGTTTACATGACGACGTGGAAATCTGACTGAAATCAGGTATTTTTTATTTGAATAACTTATCTTAATCAAATAAGGTTAAATTATTCGTATACAAAATGTAAATTTTTGAAATCTTTTTTTGTTTGTCTGTTTTTTTTTTCGATCAGCACGCATAAGAAAGGCAAGTTTGTCTTTGTTACGTAGTGAAATTTCACTCTCACCTGATAAAAATTCATATATTATTTTCATATCTCAAGCTGTTCGTTAATTGATTGATTATTATTCTAAGCATCCAAAATGCCTAAAAGTTAGTCTTACATGTCATTGTAATGTCATTACATTGACAAGGCTATTAAAAGTGCAAGCAAAAAATTTGATGAGGGAATCAGACCATGTCAGAAAAGTATTGTCTGAAAATAATTATCCTCAAGAATGTATTGAAAAATATTAATTGGGTTTACTATGATGTAAGAAACAATAATAATGATATGAAAATATGTGATAATAAGAAGAATTTTGTTTTAAGACAACGAGTTCAAGTGGAATAACAAGGAAATTATACGTAGGGAAAGAAAATGGCTTTTATTTAAATTATTGAATCAAATATTTATAAAAAGACGAACACTGATACTTTAGACACACGATGTCATTATTGATTTCAAGAAATGAAGTAGTTTAAAAAATTACTAAAAATATTCACAGATTTTACTGTGTAACGTATTTCTCAATGTGTTTCTTGGATAAGATATTACATTCTTTTTTGATCAGTTATTACCTGGTGAACTTTTAAGAAATTTCAGGTTCACTTAGTACCAAAGTTTATCGCACTAGGGAAATGCAGGACTTGTCAATTTTTTGATGAATTTGTTATTCTGTAATATTACTGGCGTGTTTCATATAAAAAATGAGGTGCACCTTTTTTATTATTTATACTAGATTTTTTTTTAGAGTAAGTTATTTGTATGTGAAATATTTTATTTATTATTGGTTTT
Organism: Platygaster robiniae; assembly: GCA_028476575.1. Classification (NCBI taxonomy): domain Eukaryota; kingdom Metazoa; phylum Arthropoda; class Insecta; order Hymenoptera; family Platygastridae; genus Platygaster; species Platygaster robiniae. Next base: position 38,677,364 of record CM052019.1, read on the forward strand.
ACATGTTTATTAGTAAGAATGATAGTTTAAAAAATTGTTTGTAGATCTTGATTAGGCCGAAAACTTAGGATTCTTAAGTAATTTACGAATCTGAACTGAGGTATAATTATAATCATTCTCTTCAAATAATATTCATCCGATCATATTCACCATCATTTTTTTCATTATATGAAAATTAGCACGAAATTATGTGCACAATTGGAATGCAAATTCGCAAATCATTAAATGTCATTAAATTTGACACGTTGTTGCAAGAATAATTGAAGGCGTATTTAATTATTCCATGGAAAACTCGGTGCTTTCATTGTCTTCATAACATTGATGATTTATCTCTGTCATGTCAAATATATAATAACGTATGGATATTTTTAAATATCTCAAAGTAATACAAATCTATTTCCCATGTTCATGAAATTTTATTGCTACATAAATCATAATTCAGACTCAAGTAAAATGTGGCAATTGTTGAAACATTAAAATAAGTATCGAAAGTTGAAAGATCGTAGAATTAGAGAAAAAATTTTCTGTTAAATGTATATATTTTGAATGTCAATGTGTAAAGGTTTTGACATCGTTTTTAAGTTTAATTTGATAGGACTTTTTTACCATGGTTTTATGCTGATTTGAATGGTGTCGATTGTTTTTACGGCAACATCATCACATGATATTTTTTTATATACGAAGAATTCGTAATTTCGTTCTAGATCACTATACAGAAATCAGACTGAAATCAGCTATATTTCATTTGAACTACTACTAAACATGATAAAAAGTCATTCGTGTACTAAATTTTGAAAATTTTTCTCCTTGTTATACAAAATATTTTTCGTTACTGTAACCTCAAAACGAGTGACAGACCTCGCCTTCGGCTCAGTCAGTTATTTCCTCGTTTTGCCAAATTTGCACATCCATACCTGTTACGTAATATACTATTTTTCTGTACAATTTAAAACGAAACATTCTAGGTAAAATTTTATAATTACATTTTCATTGAAGAAAAAAATCATTTACACGTTTTCGTGTAAGGCCATAAGTTTGCATTTGAATAGCTGAAGAAAAATTTATTATTGTGATCACCGTGCAATACCAAGAAACTTATACGTAAACTATCGATGTAATACGTATATGAAATTACATACAAATTGAATTTGTACAAAAGGACGCGCAAATATTGAACCGTGGATCAAATGTGATTGTTTATTGTTGCGACTAGTCACTTTTTCCGAACGTTTCTGTAATTTGCCTCCATTTTCATAATGCAAATAGTCGACTCATATTCAACGATCGTGAAATTCACATTCACCGCGAAAACGCTTTGACAATTTTCCAACATCAAGCAAAAAACATAAAAGCAATTTCACAACTTTGTGAAAAATTCCCATGTGCCATACATAACAATGCATATTGAAATTCAAACAAACACTGCCAAAATACAGGAACGTTTACCGTATTTATAGCATTTACATAATTTTCAAGCATGTTAAATATTTAAATTCAGGGAAATTGTTTTATACAAATTTTACGCATTTTCGATTTACAACAAGTAACTCGCATTTTCGAGTAAAATGATATACATAATAGCGATGGACATTAAGATCCCACTTTGCAACAAAACTTCCACGTAAATGAATAACGTCTGATTTTAATTATAAACGTAAGAGTAAGAGAATTTTGTATATGTAATTCCTAGTCTTTGAGTTTGTATAATTTACATCACGTTACCATGTAAAAATATAAAATTAATCATGAAACATTACAGCTCAAGTCAATTTTTCGAGTAACATTCAAGTCTTAACAATGTCGTGTCGATACAAAACACACGAGTGAATTTCGTCAAGCTTGTTATTTTCAATTAAGTTGCCAAACGACTTTGTGTTGTCGATCGCAAACGAATTTTCGAACAATAACTTTAAGCCAGATGATAAAAATTTATGGTATATACTCAAATTCGTATATTTTGAAGGGATTCAATCTGTCGAAACAAACGAAATCGCAAGAGAGTTACATCTATTTACAAAATATATATTGTACATTACAAAGAAAATTATTTGAAAAAAAAAAATATATTTTTTACTGGAAAAATATATTTTAAATCTTGCTCTTGTGCTCCAAAACCGATGTTCAAATGATAAAAATATTATTATTCTATAAAAAAATCTATCGTAGATGTAAAAATCGTATTAAATCTGACTCGAGCATTAGTTGTTTTTATGAATCTACCTTTTTTTTTTCAATAGTTATTGTACAATATGTAAAATTTGTCGGTGCCTGTACAGTTTTGTTGATGTTGACTTTCGACATTCGCCGAGATAATAAGTGAAAGCGCAGACGTTAAATACAGATACAATATTGGATGGAATTTTTTATCAGTACTGATAAGAACAGAACGCGAAATTTTGTCGAAGTAATTTCTGTGTGCAGGACTGAGTCACGGATGAATTGTCAAATGTGTGAATAATGTAAATGACGTTATGTAAGAAAGTTCACATTATGGAATATTAAATATCTATGAAACTATGTATGGTGGTTTATTAACAAAATATTTGGACAAATGATAGAAATAATTTTGAATATCTTTTAGGCAACGTTGAAACATTGGTTTCTTTCCTAACGAAACATTTTGTGGTTATTTAGGATCGCAAAAATTATGGTACTCTACGATTTTTAACAATTTTAAAAGTAAGGGATTGTCGTAAGATGGGTCTTGAATGATTGAAATCTTAATGTTTATATCGCAATGCTGGGACTCTGAATTTCCATGCCTCACATTGAAAGAATTGAAAAAATGTCCAGGATTACGACAATATATTGTTTACATGACTTTCGATCTTTAGTTTCTTTAATTTCGTATTCTGAAAAAATACTATAACTTTTTGAAATTCTCGGGAAATGACCTCACTCGATAGAACATCGAAGATTTAAAAATGTAAAAAGTAGATTCTGAATTCTTTGTACCCAATTTTCTTACTTATTCACACAATTCGAGTTTGCCTTTTTGAGTAGATGACATTCTTTTAATTATTGAGATAATTTATTAAATATGTAAATAACTATCTAATTTTTTAAATAGGTAATTGATTGATTACGTACATAACTTGAAAAAAAATTAATTAAATAAAGTAAGTTTTTTTAGAGTGGGTAGTGAATGACTCAACTATTGGGGTAGGGGGGAGGGGGGTTATTGTCATATTTTTTCGAAACACGTATGATAATGTTTTTACATGTTTGAATAAAAATCTGATAAACTTGAACAACAATGAAAAATAACGAAATTTCCTAATGAATCATTGGAAACTTTTTAGCAGTTTTTTATAAATATGTTTGTAATTCGAAAAATATAAAAACATAGGAAATTTCGAAAATTCTTCATAATTCTGAGAAATTTTTGAAATTCGTGAAATTTCAGAAAATGTTAATAAATATTGAATATTGTGTTCAGAAACATGTTTTTTTCTAAATGTGCACAATGATGTTTTTTCGAATTTTAGACAAATATTTCGAATGTTTCGAAAGTTTTTTTAAAATCAAAAGAAATTCTAATGAGTTTGACAAACTTTGATAAAATTTTGAAATTTTGAGTAGTTTGTACCATGTTAGAGATTTTGCATTTTTAAAAAAATCAGAACACATTGAAAATTTTGGAGAACGTCATATTAGAATTTTAGAAAATGTTCATCAGTTTCCTATATCGTGTTAATTATTATACTCCTTTGAAGTACGTATATGCATAAAAACTTTTTTGTTTTTTAATTTTTTCATTGGAATTCGCAATGCTTGAAAAGTATTTAAAAATTAAGAAGAATCTTGATAAGATCGACAAATTGTATGAAACTCCGAAAATTTTGAGTAGCCTGCATTACGATTAGAATTTCGAAAAGTTTTTTAAATCAGAAAACATTCAAAATTTTAGAGTTTGCCAAGAATATTTTGAAAAATTCGATACATAGGTAGGATTTCAGGAAATGTGAATTGATTTCGTATATTGTGTTCTTATCTTATTTATTTATTCATTTTAAATGAGATGAGCATGATAACGTTTTTTACATCTTCTAATAAAAATAAAAAAAAACTCGGAAAGTGTCAGAAAATCACGAGAAATCTTCATGAGTTGACAAATTGAAATGAAATTTTGAAAGTTTAGGATAGTTGGTATGATGTCAAAAGTTGTAGAAATTTCCAAAAATCAGAACTCATTTGAAATTTCGATAATCGCAATAATTCTATATAAATCAAAAGTTACGTAGAATTTCCAATATGTTCGTTAATTTTGTGGATTGGGTTCACCATCATCCTTCATAATACGGGTAATGATACCTTTTTTTGATTTTTTAATAAAAATGTGGAATACTTGAAAAGTATTTAAAAATTAGGAAAAATCTTGCATGAGTTAGACAAATTTTCATCAATTCTGACGAATTTAATAGTCTATTACGTTTGAAGTTTTGGAAATTTTAATCTGTAAACATCTTAACATTTTCAAAATTGTCAATAGTTCTGATGAATTCGAACAATTTGTAGAATTTGAGAAAATGTACGTAAATTTTGTAGATTATAAAAAAAGTTAAAAATTATGTAGAATTAAAAAAACTGTGTGTAATCTTTAAAATTTTGTAAATCAAAAAGTTTTTAATAAAAATCTAGAACTTCAGGCGATTTTCATAATTTTTGTAAGTTTTGAAGAGTTTAACAATTACAATTTTTAAATTCATGCATTTCCGCGAGGGTATCTTTGGATATTTTACCCATGCAGAATTTTTCTGGTATGTAGTGCTACCCACCATACCCAAATTTCCTGCCGCCCCTGCTTTCAGGTAGATCGAATTTTGCTTTAAAATTCCGGTTAGATGTATCTCCACGTTTTACTACTTCCTAGAGTGAAAAATCACTCCAAGTTTGAGAAGCAGTATTTTGACTCGATGTAGAATAAAAACTCACTTTAAGAAAGCAACAGACCAAAAGCCGCTAAAAATGGGCTTATTTTCCACGTGCACCTTGCTCTTAATGGAAGATTCTAAATATTTCAACCCTCATAAAAAAACATCATCCAAAAACTAATGTCGGAAAAATTGTCTTCAGAATTAAGACTCATTAAAAAAAAAAAACCTCGTTGAGAGAAAGTGACGACCGAATATTCAATTAGAACAGAACACCCCTTCCCTTCGCACAAACTGAAAAAATCCTCATGTAAAAAACTATCCCCGGGCAGTTCCAAGCCAATGAAAATCCGTAAAAATAAGAAACCTACGCGCGATCAGTAAAAAACACTCGGAGCGATTTCCTCGACATTGTAAGAATGCTCTTTTTTTTCGTGAAAACCCCTGAAATGACCCATATAGAATACGTATATATAGGTATACGGGGCCGAGATTTCCATTGGGCTAACGTTCGCATTGTTACGGCAAGTGGCGGCACGTGACGACACAATAGACGTTCGATTTTCAACCCTTTACCCTTTTCATGGTGCAACCCCCGCGAGCAGCCAAGAGATCGAGCCTTCTTCGCGTCGCCCTGTTTCGGCGCCTCGTCCCCCGACACTTAGATCTCACAATAACCTCAATCTATCGTAGAAACCACTTTAGAAGCTCTTCTATCATCAAAGCGTTAAGTCAAGCTTGATCTAACAACCACGGCATCGTCACAAATACGACTTGGTGAAGGAAAACGGGGGAAAATGGGAGTAGAGAAGGAGGGTTGACAGTCAGGAGGAAATCAAGTAAAGTGACATGGAAAACAGGCAATAGTTTGGATGGGGAAGTCTGGGACGAAGTTTCGGAAGTGAAACTTCCCAGTCAGCCAGGCTACACTGAGAAAATATTTTCAGCATATTTTCCCATGTTTACATGAATTTTTTTCCTATACACCATAGGAAACCCAGCTGAAAAAATCCAATTGGTTTTGCCAATTGGTCGGGCTGTTGGCAAAACCAACTGGCAAATTGGCATTTAGCCAATTGGTCCGACCATTTGGAATTGCCAATTGGCCCGACGATGGTCCGACCAATTGGCGAACTAAATGTTCTGTCCGAATGGCGATCTTAATCGTCGGGCCAACTGGCAAATTGCCAATTTGCCAATTCGTTTTGCCAATAAATGTGAATTTTGTTTACTATAGATTAATAAAGCAATTGAATATTTAATTTTTTCACCCTCGGTGGGATTGGGAAAATTCCGCCCAATTGCATAGAAAAATTGTGAAACGACAACAGGTTCCCTCCGATACGAATAATTATGCATTATACTTAATGTGTCAGTGCTAAACTTGTAAAATGAGAAAAAAAAATTGACTTCCATCTCGTGGATCTCGCAGTAACTACTGGTATGGCGCCGGATTTTTGAATATGTCTCCCTTAAATTTGAATATTCCGCGCCATACCAGTAGTTACTGCGAGATCCACGAGATGGAAGTGAATTTTTTTTTCTCATTTTACAAGTTTAGCACTGATTTATTAGTTATAATGCATGATGATTCGCAACTGCGGGAACACGTTATCGATTCACAATTTTTTTATGAAATAGGACAGAATTTTCCCAATTCCACCAAGAGTGAAAAAATAAAATAATTGCATAATTAATCTATAGTTAAGAAAATTCATATTTATTAGCGAAACGAATTGGCAAATTGGCATTTTGCTAATTGGACCAACCATTGGGAATTGCCAATTGGCCTGACGATTATGATTGCCAATCGAACAGAACATTAAGTTTGCCAATTGGTCGGACCATCGTCGGGCCAATTGGCAATTCTAAATGGTCGGACCAATTGGCAAAATGCCAATTTGCCAATTCGTTTTGTCCATAAATGTAAATTTTGGGTAATATAGATTAATTATACAATTATTTAATTTTTTCACCCTTGGTGGAAATTAAATAGTCTGCCCATTTTCATAATCAATTGTGAACGACATCGCGTTCCCGCCAATACGAATAATCATGCATGACACTTAATGTATCAGTGCTAAACTTGTAAAATGAGAAAAAAAATTGACTTCCATCTCGTGGATCTCGCAGTAACTACTGGTATGGCGCCGGATTTTTAAATATGTCGCCCTCAAATTTGAATATTTCACGCCATACCAGTAGTTACTGCGAGATCCACGAGATGGAAGTCAATTTTTTTTTCTCATTTGACAAGCTTAGCACTGATTCATTAAGTATAATGCATGATGATTCGTATCTGAGGGAACGCGATGTCGATTTACAATTTATTTACGAAATTGGTGAGAATTTTCCCAATTCCACCGAGAGTGAATAAATTCAATAATTGCATAATTAAATTATAATAAACATTATATTTATTGGCAAATTAGCATTTTGCCGATTGGCCCGACGATTATGATTGCCAATCGTACAGAACATTAAGTTTGCCAATTCGTCGGACCATCGTCGGGCCAATTGGCAAAACTAATTGGATTTTTTCAGCTGGAATCACTCCCAGGATCCTTGGAATGTTTCCTATAGTTTTAGCAGTATTTCCTCATTGTATAGATCGTTGTCGAAAGTGTTATTAGGAAAAAACAAAAGAATATGCTCAATACACCAAAATTCATATAATCATAGGAAAAATGCTGAAAAATTTTCTCAGTGTACTTATCAGTGATAGCCCATTGTTTGCGAAATTGATGGAAATCATTTTCTTGACAGCCCATTATTGCCCAATTAATGATCAAACTGATTGCTCAATGATGTGTCATATTCAAGGATGTGAATTTACCGGTCAAAAAGGAAATGAGTCAGGTCATGGTAATTTCTGACAGTCTTTTACTGTTATCAACGGTCTAATTTAAAAACTTTCTCATTATAATTTACCGACAGAGCTCGTTTCTGGTCAATAATTACCAGTCATGACCGAAATTCGATGAAAAAATGTGACCTAACGTAACTAACCAAACAATTTCCAGCAATTCTAGGTGAAAATCACCAATCTTGATATTTTACATTTCATAAATGACTTTTCCATTTTTCTAGAAAAAACTCATGAGTGAGTCAGTGTACTACTGCGTTTGCTATAGTAGTAGCGTTTGCTAGTATATATGTTGTCTTAAACAGCAGATCGAGAACAAGAACTTTATGCTCATGTTTGGAAATTAATGTCATCCGGGTAATTGTAAAAGTTTTTGAATTCTCGTATTTCTGATTAAGCTACTTTCAAAATTATTCATAAACATACTCTGAGAAAAAATATTGTACTTTTTACTACAAAATTTTGCAATGGTGGTTCAGTCTCAAATATTGCTCTTTTTGATAAAATTTGTTCCATATTCTACTATATTTACAACAAAACTTGGATAAATTTGCCAATATTTGCCATAAATCTAGTAAAATAAATAAGGAATTTAGATAAAAAAAGTACAGTATTCGAAACTGATCCACAATTACAATGTTTAACACAGTGAAAAGTACAATACTCTTGTCTTAAAATTAGTGTAGAAAACTGACGTGAAATACATAAAATATAAATTTTTCCGAAAATGAAGACACCGAAGGAAAATACCAAGTCAACAACATACTTTTATGAAGTAATTTGTTTATTTATTTATGAATGACTCTTTTCAAATGGCAAGGCTGTAATTGTACAATTACATATTTATTATTTCAGAAACCAAATTTATTTCCATTTTTTCATAAAAATTTGACGAAAAAAATAAAGATGCAATACCAAATGAGTTGAAAATTTTTTCAAGTCATCTTTGAGTATGTAATAATTATGACGATCATAATAACTCTGACCGGTAAGGTAAACTGACGGTCGAAATTGATCAAAATTTTTTTATCATAACTGACGGTAATGACCAATATTTTACTGGTAACTTTACTCGTAAATTAACCGCCTCACATCCCTGGTCATATTTGTGGTCCCAATCTTGCACCATCATTGGTCCTTCAAGTTGATTGTTCGGAAAGATCCACAATGGGAAAGTCATCGACTCATATGATTGGTTTTCAACAAAATTAAGATATGTACGTTGTCTTTCATGATATTTTCAAAAGTGTTTTGAAAAATTTGCTCAAGGTTTAAAACAATCGTTTTGCAATGAAACTCGCCCACAAAGTATGCTAATTACTGTGTATTGATAAATATTTGATTTGATCACCATTTGTTTAGTGGATTATTGGCAATCCTGGATTTTGTTATTGATTGAAGCATAAAGTACTATTGTAAAAGTACTGACAAGGAAATTAGAAAAAATCAGTGTATAATACAGTTTTTAATTTCAACTAAAAATTTATTCTCTTCAATAACTTGAACATTTTTTTTGAAAACAATAATACCAGACTATAGACCAAAGTTCTGACATTCACGTTGAATCTAGAAAATCATTGTGAATGGACCAAAATGACCCCGTTATTTACTATTTGAGAGGTATAACAGAATCGATCCATGATGAGCCGCATTTGAAGTCCCAGTCTTGCATCATCATGGATCAATTAGAATGGTCAATGATGGAGGCAACATTGAATTCCTTTTAGTTGACTGGGTTCTTTAGTGGCATTCGGAGGAGTTGGAAATGAAAGTGATATGGATGGGAGAAACAACACCACACTGTTGGAAATTTCTTAATTACATTTAAGAGATAGTCTTTGAAACAGATTACACAGGTCGCCTCTTAAATTGTCTATTACAGTCATGGATGGACCCATGAAAAAAATAGACACCATTTGTGGAAATTATATAATGAAATCGAAGTGTAAATTCAAAATATGACAGACATAGAAATCAGTTTAACTTAATCAGTTTAACTAGTATGATATCTTAATGGAAATGCATGCAACAATTTCTTAAAATTAACTTCAAATCTATGAAGCTGTCTACGAAAATTTTATTGATAAATAATGCAATCCAAACAATTTTCGAATACCTTAAATAAAAATTGTAAAGTGGATCCCATTATTTTTAACTTATTTTTGATCAATTTATTGAAGTGACCTTTAGAAATTTTTGAATTATGAATCGAAATATTCATGAGATAAAAGAGCAATCTCCTCACTATCAACGTACTGATTTTTGTCTTTAATCGATCGGAGATGCCACTGAAATCAAGAATTGATCGCGTAACTAGATTTTGCTATCGTCATAACCAAAGATACGATATTTTAATCGTTTACGTACGCATTTAATAGGAAATTTATCTTTACCTCACTGTAAAATCGCCAATTCAAAGATAAACATCTGATAATCAAGATTGATTTCTCAATCGTCGAAATACATTTTGTTTGAAAAATTGCAGATTTCGTTTTTTAAGGGGGTCGTCTACCCACCGAATGAAGGGCTTATTTTTGACGATGCATTGTGAAAAAACTAAACATGATATTGGCATAAGGTTTTTTTAAATTTTTTCGGTACATTCTCGAACTTGAACGAAAGTTTTCAATTTAATTTTTCGATGTCTCGAAGGTAGACAACCCTCTTCAGGATAATGAGTTAAAATTGGACAATTTTCACGATATCAATGTTTCGAATTTAAAAATTTATTTCATTTATTAACTGCTACCATGTTTTCTCATGTTTTATGGAAATTCTGGAATATTTTGGCAGTTCTTTAAAAACTATACTTTATTTGAAACAGATGATAGAATATTCTTCAGATTTCTTTGGCAGTTTAAAAATATCATTATTTTTCAGAAACACTGATAGATTTCTCTGAGAATGTTGAAAAATTTTGATCAGTTCCGGAAAATGCTCTTAACAGTATCAATAATCACTTAATTGATAGTTACCAAAATTCGAATAAATTTCGGAAAATGTACATAGCATGTATAATAATCTTTAGAAATCGTTACAAACTCTTGAAAACTCGAAAATATTAGTTTTTTTTTTTTTTATTCTGATTTGTTTTGTAAAAATATGGAAAGCCGAATCGATTCCTTTAATCAACTAAAGTTTGAAACAAATTAATGTTGAAAAATATAAAACTTTTAGCATCCTTATAGTCTCTGACAAAGTGTTATATCTCGGTGTATTTCAATTCCGAGAATATCAAAAGTTCCAAAGTCGTGAAAATTTAAAATGTAAACTACTCATATTCCATTACATTTGTATTTTTCAAACATTTCGATTCATTTTTGTTCAAACGTTTCTCAAAACTTTAATGAATTTCGAAAAGTCTAATAAAGTGCAAAAGTTTTCTTAGATCTTGAAATTTCCTGTGTTTGTGAGGATCTATGAAAATTCTAGTAAACTATAAAAATTGATGATGCTGTGATTTTAAATTACCCTGACATCACGTATAATTTTGATCAACATTGAAACTGATTCCAATTTCAGTATGTAACCAAACGCAATTCATGAAATGCGAATCATTTTTCGTCAGCCATCGAAAATTTTCAAAGTTCTGATGAGTTTCGAAGTTGTCGAAACTCGAAATTGGAATAGCACAGAATTTGATCACACTTATATCATCTACATTTTCATATGAACTGAATTTGGAAGATTCATTGAATGATGACAAATTTTTTGCTGATACCCAAAAATGTGCATTTATAAAATGAAATCATTTGAAAAATCAAGACGATAGTTCTCTAAATCGCAAGAATACATTGTCAACAGTGAATTAAGGGGTTATATACCTTTTTGTGCGGACGAATTGAGGATGGTTTGGAGTATCTTTTGAAGTATGTAGGAATAATGTTATGACACCAAAGTTATTGTTTTTTAATAGTGGATTGTCCACTTGAAAAAACAAGTATTTTTTCATAAAAAAATATCAACAATTGGCGGAGTTATGGCCCTTTCTCTGAAATAACTTTTTTTTTGAAGAGGCTTGCGGTGACCACGATGCAAGTCGACCAGGTCAAGTTAAATTGGAAAATCCAAAAAATTTCATTAGTCTAGAAATGTATCTAGTTCTTGAACGATTGAAAAAATGGACATCACGTTTTTTCTGTATGCAAGAACGTTTTTCCCGAGATTTCGATTCTTTGAGCTCTGAAAATTTTATTAAAAAATTCTTATCTGCAAAATAAAAATTTTTCTTTAAAAAAGCGATCGTTCAAGAACTAGATATATTCCTAGACTAATGCAATTTTTTGGATTTTTTGATTTAACTTAACTTGTTTGACTTGCATCGTGGTCACCGCAAGTCTTTGAAAAAAAAGTTGTTTCGGGACAAGGGCCATCACTCCGCCAATTGTTGATATTTTTTTATAAACAAATACTTGTTTTTTCAAGTGAACAATACACTTTTCAAAAACTATAACTTTTGTGACATAGCATTATTGCTACACACCTTAAAAGTTACTCCAAACCATCCTCAATTCGTCCGCACAAAAAGGTATATAACCCCTTAAATTATGTAATATATTTTTTAAATTTATTCGCTCAATCTTCTGCATGCCAATCTACAAGGGCAATGTAAAGACCACATAAATTAATTGAAGAATCTATTATTTAGTTGATGAACATTGTTTACGATTCCGCAAATTCCTCTTTGGTCTGATTAGAACCATAAGATCTCATGATTTCAGAAACGAAAATTAATGTGATTGTCTGCATTTGGAATTCTCTTCACCTCTGTAATGCTCAGTATTGGATTAGCCTTGGGAAATCTGATTGTGGCAACAGATGAGGCCTACTTTTCCCCATAATTCAACCACATTTGCCGTATTTCGTTCTTCAATTCCAAGACTTAGCATCATGGAAAAATTACCCCTAATATAAAATACACCTCTCCTAGAAAGTAAATTTCGAAAAATGTTCGTTTTATTTTTTTACTAAATTAGTTCGAGAATTGAAAAAAAATCGAATAAAATAATTTCCCAAAAAATACAAAATATTGATTCAAATATACTTTATCAGCTTTTGTGTAATAAATCAACGAAATCCTCGTGTACGAAAATTTTCTTCCCAGTCACAGGGCCCAAAAAAATGACAAAAATTCTGGCAATGGGAATTCTGGATTGAATAATTTATACTAATATTTTTCCAGAGATTGGTAAAATTATTAATATTCTCGAATGTTTTTCTGTCGTGTTGGGTTTCAATTAAAAAAATGTGCTCTCGAGCATCATCGCAATGTGGAAACGCCGGAATGTAAATGTTGAAATCATTATTTGCAAGATAGCGTGAGTAATTAACGCGAGGCTCGTAATTGTAAAGTCGAAGAGGGCCGTTGCATGATTAACCTACTGCCTCGACAGCTGAATGCAAATAATCGATTCACTAAAATTTCTCTACTCCTCCGTCATGCGCAATTCATTTCTACTTCGAGTATGCACGTATCGCGACATGCGAGTGTCACTTGCGCGCGCACGTTTGATAGGAATTTCATCTTTACGAGCTATGGACCGAGCTCTTAGGCGAATACTTTTCATGACATTTTCTGAGCTATGATTTCCTTTTCGATTTCCCTTATTCCAGGACAATAATTTATTTTAAATATCTTAATCCAGGTTTACTTGAAAGTACGTAAAACAAAGTATTTGTATGCATAATGCATATGAAAAAAAATTTCCATCCCACAAATTTCGATTCCACAGTAATCGATGATTTCCTCAAACGAAATTTTCAGTATATAAAATTACTATCAAACTTAAGCAGACCGAATAGTTCTCTGACTTTGCAAACGAAATTCCAAAGTTTTTTTTTTTTTAATTCGATGAATTATAAGTATTTCTTGGACAAATATATTTACACACATTAGAATGGAAGCAAAAAATAAATCAGATCCTTCTTTTGCAACATATGCATTCTTGATTCTCAATAATTAAATTAAATCTCAATCTAGATCACGAGCTTGATTTTTTTCAAATAAACTAATGATATAGCATGGGAATTTCATTTGGCCAGCTCTATTGCTAATTGAATTATTTATTTCTGAGTCTCCTTGTAAACTGAATCGTTTATGATCACTCTAAAGTACTTCAACTCATCCAATTCATAAATAATTATGATCAATTATTTGACTGTAGTACACATTCCAGAAATTATGACCAAAAGTTATAGTACAAATACTAAATAATAAAAATTTCACACTGGATGAAATTCACCAACAAGATTTTATCAAGTTTCTTGTGAAGTATGCTGTTATGTAAACATCGAACTTTCATCATAGGTACTGTGATCAGATGGTTCATCATAATAATAAGCCACAAAGCTTATTTTCGTAATAAACATTATTACATATTTTTATACTTTTACATGGTAACTTGTTGACTTTACAAACTTACTTTTCAATATTTTTACCATTTTTTATGTAAAAAGAATGCTTTGCGGTTAATTTTAATGAGTTTTCATTCTTGGAATCTTCTTCCTAGAAGACAACTTTTATTTTAGAAACTAATTTTATTTTGTGTTCTTATCACTTTGTCAGCGTTTTACCGTATTTGAACAATTGATTTTTGTTACAAAAACTTAATAACCTTTTTTAAGATACTTTAAGAGTAGCATGATATTTTTCTTCAAAATATTAGTAATCATTGTTTACACTTTTTTGAAGCTTGGGTGAATTTCAGCCAGCGTGACTTGTATGCAATTCTACCGAAATGTGACCTTCTAGGGTTAAATACTCATTATTATAAACATTTAGTGTTTCAGGAACGCAGAAAAATTTATTTCGATAATACATAATGCTCAGGATGAAATTAATTCGGGTAGAAAAAAGGTAAATCCTTGCCAAAATTATGTTGATGTTCACACGTAATATAGTTCTCTTTTCTTCTTAACTTTCGATTGGTCTTGCAAGCCCTCATCAGAGCAAAAATTTCTGTATGAACAAAAGATGTCCTTATGAAATTTGTAGAAAAACTAGTCGTTAAGAAGTAAAACGTTTTTACAATTCAGTTCATACTGTTTTAACCATTGCCGTGGTACGACTCAAATTCCAAAAAGGCAACGAGTAGATTGTGTTTCGTAAGGGAAACAATTATTCTTCGCATAAAAGTTCGATTTTGAAGCCAAAGAATAATAATTTTCATTTTGGATTATCAGGTACTAAGAATTTTAATTCTTCCAAGCTTTCGGCTACAGATTGTGACCCTTTTCAGGGATTTTGGAATTTTCTTGGTTAAATTAAGAGTTCAATGTTTCTAATATTTCGAGAGATCGTAATCACTTCCAATCATTTCAGTGAGTTTAGAATGTAAATTTTTCTTTGTTTAAAAAAGAGAGAAAATACTCAAAATACATTCTGTATCACTTGTCTGAGATCAATCCAAAGATTCTAGAAAGAGAACTAGCAGATTGTGTTACGTTTACTATGTCTAATTTTTTTATCCAAAAAAGGGAGAAACTTGTCAGAATATAGCCTCCATAACTTGTTAAAATATTTTCTATCCAACGATATCCAAAATCCACAATAACTCCAAGTATTTCTCGTAAAAACGTTGACGTGAAGAACCCAATGTCATACAATTCCATTCTTGAAAACAAAAAAACAATTCCATAATGGCATGGAATAAATCCTACACCCGCTCGATAAATCCATGAAAATATCCGCTGAACGCGCTAGATTGACACGTTCGACGTCTTAGGCTCGTCCGAGGACAAAAGATCGAAACCCCGAGACAGGGAAAAAAGGGAGGCTGGGAGAAGAGTGGTACGACGAGAGCGTGGAAAAAAATCCCTCGTACAACTACGCCCCAACCCCCGATTGCGCGGCTCGTAAAATCAGTATCAAAACGCTCGGGATGGCCAAAGTCTCACGGGCGCGAAGAAGGAGAGAGAAGGGAATAGAGAGAGAGAGAGAGAGAGAGAGAGAGAGAGAGAGAGAGAGAGAGAGAGAGAGAGAGAGAGAGAGAGAGAGAGAGAGAGAGAGAGAGAGAGAGAGAGAGAGAGAGAGAGAGAGAGAGAGAGAGAGAGAGAGAGAGAGAGAGAGAGAGAGAGAGAGAGAGAGAGAGAGAGAGAGAGAGAGAGAGAGAGAGAGAGAGAGAGAGAGAGAGAGAGAGAGAGAGAGAGAGAGAGAGAGAGAGAGAGAGAGAAGTGGTATATGTCAGCGTTGCCAACGAACGCGAGAAGGGATGCTGACACGTTGCACAGGCGCTGAATGCCGAGGGTGTCTTGCAAAAGCAGGGAAGGCGAAAAAGGAAGATGGCCGACGCGGCGAGGCTGCGAAAGCGACGCGCCTAAACCGCGCTGACGAGCGCTGTTCGCGAGTGGAGGACGGTGAGCGTGTTCCGAGAATAAAGTGATCGAGCTCCAGGAAGACGCCACGTGGGGCCTCGATTCCTTTTTCCCCCTTCCCGTGTCCTTTCGCGGAATCCACCAGAGTGCCACCCGCCCTACTGCCACTGCACCTCGAGCCTTTCCCCGAATCTCAAATATTAACACTGCCCGAAGACACGCGGCGGGAGGTGGCAGATTCCTCGCTGTGGGCGCCCGCGACAGTGGCAGTGCACGACGTAGGAATAATACGAGAGGCATATACGAGGGGAGCACAGCCCAAGCGCTTAGCGAGTGGTAGTGATAAGGAGCAGCAGCAGCAGCCCGCGTGATTAATCTGGACCAGGATCTTTGTCCACGCGCGCATCGCCGGCGGCGATGGCGAGGGAAGCGCCGCCGAAACGAGCGACGAAGGGAAAAGTGGAGCAGTGTGCCGCGAGGATCCATAGGGGGTGGAGCGCGCGGGATCGATGCGGGGGCGACATGTGAATGAGATAAGAAAGTGGAAAGCCAGCCAGCGCTTATCGATCGCGCCGCCGCGAATTAATCAACAATGACTCGGATGAGACGCGATGGCGAGGCCCGCGCGCCCGCAATGCCCGATCGACCCGAATTGACGTGAGGGGTTCAAGCGGGGGGAGCGGCGGCTTTGTGCTACGAGTGTGGGAAAATTGTTATTATATAAGGCTGCGCGCGGAACGGTGCTTGTGCGAGCGATCGAAAAAGAGCGTGCCCGTGTCCCAAGGGCGCGGTGTCTTGGCGGGGGAGTAAAGTAAGAAGGAGGGAAGGAAGGAAGGAAGGAAGAAGGACATGAGGGCCAAGAGATGAGGGCGATGATAATAATGCCACCAGGTTTTAGGGTGTGTCGAACAAGAGACAGCAACAAGAAGAAGAACAACAACAACAATAGTGATCGTCGTTGTAAAACGTGGCTCGGGGTGAGTACTGCGCGCCGACTTGACCGAGGCAGACCCGAGCGGGAATAAGGAGCGTGTCGCGGCGTTTCATGATGCAGCATGAGCCCCGGCGCCCTGTCCTGGGAAGTCGCGAGCCTCGACAGGGGTGCCGTTGCCGGATGCTTTCGGACATTACCCCGCTGGAACGGGAGCCAGAGTGTTGCATGCGCCGCGCCGCGGCGGCCACGGGTGCAGGAGGGAACCCGCTGCGCTACCCGCCTCGGCGCCAACAGCAGCTCCGTCGAGAACGCGGCGGCTCGGGGGGACCCCCCGCCGCCCCCCTCGCACCGGGCGGCAACTTTTGAGGCCTTTGCCCGCGGCGGATGGCTCGGAGCCGACGACGACGACGGGCCCGATCCCCCGCCCTCCGGACAACCCCGCCACTACTACCCAAGGTCTGACCGAGAGAGGACCGGAGCTGGACAACCCGGGACCGACCGGGAGAAAAGGCCTTCGCTCGCCATTGGTACCTCTGTCCTTGTTGCTGCTGCTGCTGCCGCTGTTATTGTTGTTGTTGCTGTTGTTATTGTTGTTGTTACCCCCGGTACCGCCGAGCAACAGGGAACACGGGGCGAACGGTAAAAGCCCCGCTGATCTCGGCAGCAATGCGGGCCGACTCGCGGTTCCCGGGTACTTGTGGAACCAAGGACCGGGGAATCGAGGTCTGGAGATTGCCGCCGCCACCGCCGCTGCCGTCCCCATGCCATCGGCCCGGCTCCCCGAGCCGACCTTGGAGACCAAACATGAACGGCACTGCTGTGACGAGTTCGACGTGCCGAGCTGCTCTCGCCTGCCAATTGGCTGCCAGCTGCTCTTCTCCTCACTCGCGTTCCTCTTTCTCGTCTGCTTTTTTTATAGCCGGAGGAACGGCGGCCTCGGCGAGCCCAGGCGCTGCTACTGCCCGCTCGCCGTCGACCTTTTGTCGGCGGCCCTGCCTCCCCTTCGTCGCGATGACGGAGGTTTGGGGAAAGAGCGCCTCACCACCTCCCGCTGGCTGCTGCGACAATACCTTGGTCGTCGTCCTTGCCATCGTCTTGCTGCGGAGTGCGAGAGCCGCCAGCAGCGAGCAAGACTCGTGGCCGAGTTTGCGGCACGCCTCGCCGAACGGGGTCCCCTCGAAAGGAAGCCCCCCATCGAGGACGAGAGCAAGGACGACGCCGACGAGGAGGCGAAGAACCGGCACGGGGAGAAGGCTCGAGCCTACGAAGCGAAGAAGGCGAAGAAAAAAAGCCGGAACAAGTGGAAGAGGAAGAGAAGAAGAAAGGGAGGTGGGCAGGAAGAAGCGGCGAGTCAGGTGGATGCGCAGGAAATGGAAGTCGAGGGGCCCCAAGCGGAAAAGGAGGAAAAAGCCCTCCGCCCCAGCCCAAGAAACATCGACACTGCCCGATTCCCGATTGAAAAGCCGGTCAAGAAGCATTTGACCGTCCTTCGCGACCGGGGCACCCAAGCCTACGTCTCGTCGTCGCGTCTTTTTCTCATGTATCTCGTCGTCTCACCCATCTTCGCTTCGACTTTTTCCTCGGGCCACGTGTTCGCGATGGCGGCCACTCAACAAGATTCCGACGACGACGCGCGCCACGCGTGGCTCGAAAATTCCTCATCGGATTTGACTCGTCAACGATTACAGGGTAGCCAAGAGATGGAGACCGAGTTTTGGCCCCGATACGAGGGCGTTAAATCGGCCGAGACCATCAAGGTCAACGAGAGGAGCCCCCCGCCGGGCCTCCCGTTCTACGATCTCGCCATCTCGGATTATAATTACTGGGGCAGCTGCACGCCCCCGGGGGCTGCTGCGTCCAAGAGCTGTCCCGGCCCATGCCCTTTGGAGCGGGCGTTCGAAACCCTCATCGACAAGTTCGGTCTGGTCAAACGGCTCAAGAAGGACGACTGGAAGAGGAGGAGGAGAAGGAGGAAGCGGAATAAGGAGGGTACCAGTGGTAGTGCCAAGCGGACGGTTCCGAGACAGTGCCTTTTTTACCTCGAGGAGTCTCACATGGCTGAGATTTGTCATGAGGATTTCGGTAGGGACAGTCCGTTGAGTTTTTTGACACCCAGGGAGAATCGATATTGGTTCATGGCTGGCCTACGTTTGAGGCATTGCTGCGAGCACACGGTCGTCAACGCCCTCACCCCCGGCATGAACGGTCAACTCGAGAACGTCCTCAACGGCGGCACCAAGTGCATCGAGTCTTTGACAGAGCTCTTCCAGTTGGACGTCAACGCCGCCAGAACGCACTGTGTCTTCGAAGACGTTTTGGCGCGCTACGACTGCGCTCAGCCCTATTCTGTCATCTTCAACTGCTCGCATTGCAAGGTGAATTTTCATCCTTTTTGTCCTCTTCTTAGCTTAGCTGTAGCAGACTTTGTTCCTTATGTTCATTCATAAGACACTCAAACATTTGACGTGTAACACGTTGCGATACATTTGCAACATGACCGCAAGATGATGACGCCGGTTTCGACAATGATGATCCACAGGTCTAGATGACTTTTGGACAAATCCAAGATCCACATCTTTTGAAAACCCTCAAATCTTTAGGCTCAAAATTACTGAGGGAAATTTTAGTTCTTGTGGCGACTTTTGGAATATAACAACCTATGAAACGTCAGATATAAATTTCACTTGTGAATTATCTTTAACGAACAAAGACTTGAAACATGCAGTCTAAGAAACAGTTGAATAGAAATGTTGCAATGTACTTGCGGCGAACGTGAGTCATTACAAAACGCTACGAGGAAAATAAGTAAGGGATTATATATACATGCCGTGGATGCATTTACGTGCAGACTTCTTGCGAAGATAGTTTGAGCTGTCTGTAGACTTGGTATTTCGATCTTCTTTATGAAACTTCGACAAACATCTCACGAGTCGAGATATTTGAACAACTACCCTATATTCATTTTTTCGTACAGTCTACCTACAGCTTAGCTTTTCCATTGTGAATGATTTGCAATATTTGATTCGTTTACTGCTTTCGGTTCGTAGCTACATTTCGTAAGTTCTGTTTATTTCAAAACTGCATGAAAACTGGAGCATCGTTTTTTAGCGCATTTACCAAATTTTACTTACATTAGAATAAAATCAGTTAAAACAGTTAATTCGTGTTGAAAATGGTAATCAAACTCTCATTTATTTTGTATTAGGTTTTTCGGAAATACGTTTATACAGAGTAAATAAGGTTTTCGGTTAGAACCGCTACTTATTTTTCATTGATCGAATACCTGCAGTATCGATCTCAATTACGTAAGTGTTATATAATATATTTCGCAACGGTAATATACGTGTGTGATATCTCAATGAAACAATGGCGAGATAGACACAAAAATTCGATTTTAAGTAATAGTCCTTACAACTTAGGCAAATCATTTTTTCGTTTTTGTACAATCGAAAGACATTAAACGAAACACATGAAGTATATGCAAACGACACATTAGGTATAAGGTATTTTACGTTAAATTTCTCTTATAAATGTTACCAATGAATTCATCACTGGAAAATTGCACAATTTTTTCATAAGTGAATAAAATCTTAGAGTTGTTCAAATAAACCATTTAAGTGATAAAATCATGTGGTTACTCTAATGTCAATGTCAAACCGCAACAACGTTGATACTACTTAAAAAGTCTGCTTAAGTAGTATGATCGCTGTTGGGGTAGACATTTGCTCCTGCTTGCTTTGCTTTTATCGAGATTATAGAACAAATTTCAAACTTGATGAATTTACTCAACAAGCTGAATGATGTGATCATTCGGTTTTTGATTGTTGTAAACTCAATTTTACACTCAAGTTGACAATGTTATTTTATTTACTAACTATGCTTGGTAAAACGGTGCAGAAAATGGGTTCAATAATGTTCATCGTTATCAAGTAAAAGAGATTTTACTTGTGAAGAGATTATAAAGATCAGTGTTGCGATATTGTTTATGTTCAAAACAATGTTTATCGATTACATCTCGAGCTATAAAAGTAGATGCATAATTTCCAGAAGATTGAACTTAATTATCCCTTGAAGCGACTTCATGTTTTTTAAGACCATTTTCGCAATTATAAGTTTTGATGGTTCAATTATGTACTCTAATTACATTAATAAACTAAAATCTATTAATGTTTTGCAATTACGCTTTAAAAAATGTACAAACTCGCGTAGATTAACTTTTTCTGCTCGTGCACTGCAAGTAAAAATTTATTTTGAGCGTTTAATCATCTGGTACATTGAAATACTCCAAAGAAAAGATTTTTCCGTGATTTTGAGATTTTAAAAATCCGAAAAATAATTATGCAATGAAATAATTATTGTAGTAAAAGATATTTCGTGACTAATTCCAATTTACAAATGAATCGAAAGTCGAAATTAAAAATACTCATACACACTCCAAGCAGAATATTTCACATGACAAAAATCCGTATTAACGCATGAAAGCACGAGATTTTCTAGTCAAACATGTATTTTTGCTTGAGAGTTGTATGACTTGTACTTTCAGGATCAAAAAAATATTTTAGCAAAAAAATGATTACTATAAATCATTTGAAATCATTAAATATGAGGAGCAAGCTTGATAAGAAAGATAGATTCATTTTCCTCGGATTATTTTGTCTTCGAATTTCTTCCATTGTTATGAATAAATCAATGCATTTCAAATAACTAGGAAATTTTTATAACATGCAAATGAACATTTTTTCCCCATGAAAATAGGGCATCAATCTTTAGGGAGTAGAAACGGCATGCATAAATTGCGCGAGTGCAGAAAAAACGAAATCATATGGGATTTTTACTTATATTGCTTTTTCTGCAAACAAACAAAAAGTACCTTACCTCAAAATTAACAGTAAATATACCTGTATCTACCTTTTTCAAAAAAAAGAAAACGTCCATTTCCTTATTAAAAAAAGAACAACACTGCAAACACTCTATATTCCATTGATATGGCAAACGTATTTCGTTCTCTTTATACTGTCAAAAAAAGATTTTGCTTATACGAAAAAAAAAACTTGCTGTCTCCCTTCAAAATCAAGAGCGTGCATGGAAGTAAAATTCTGGGAAAAAATTTTTTAAGGAACGTCTTTATTCGTAGGATTTATGATTTTGAAACTATAAGTTCTTAATTACAGTATAACTGGAGTCATGTAATTTTTAAATTCAAAAATCTGAAAATTTTGAATTTGTTGATTACTAGATTTTGCAGTTTCATGCTTGGTACAAACTTTTTAATTTCAGGGTTACATTTTTCCTATTTTTGAGTCACTGAATCATTTATTATATCAATTTTGATACGGTCGGATTTAAATTTGCGAATTTTGTTCTTTCAAAATTCGTATTAGATGATGTTGGAAATGAAAATATCTAGTAATGAAAATTCCGAAATATTCTCAATTTAATCGTATTTGAATTTTCATCTTTTGTTTCCACTTTTTGTCTTCCAATTATGAAATTTATTGTGCAGAAGCTCGAAAATTTCTAAATTTGTTATGGGGAACTTCTTATGTTTTATGCTAGTATTTTTTTTGCTTCTTCAAACACTTCGGTTTTCAAATTTGAGACAGTCAAAGGTTCCGGATTTTTCGCTTGTACGTATAAAATTTTCTTAATTCGTCATTCAATTGTATACACGAATATTTATGAAATAGTATGTTACCATTTCCAAGTCATTACACTATTCGTGTTTATTGATCTTGATGTTTCATAAAATTAAATTTTTTCCTATGGTTTGATTTTTAAAATAAACATTCAATCACTTACATTTTATAGGTTTGAATACGCTCAAAAACATAAAAAATACGATAAATACTTCAGACTAGAAATTCTAAACTATTATAGTTTCATTTGGTCCATGTTTAAATTTGACCTTTTCACTTTTGATTAAATAATCATTGTTATTTTCGAGTTTTTCTTTTTAGAAACTCACATTAGACTACCAACATTATAAACCTAAAAGAATTAAGTCCTTCAGATCCTTGGGCACGATTTTTGTCATGTTGTCTATATTGAAAACTTAAAACTCTTTTATCAATTCTTAAAACTTTAAGAAAATTGATAACTTACGATTTTCGTATTTAACTTCTTCAAACCGAATTCGTGGAGTATAGGATATTTCGGAATTGAATGAACGATGAAAGAATTTTTTAAATACTCAAATTTCACTTATTTTGAAAAATTGTCAGTTATTCAAAACCTTACTCCTAAAGTTTTTAAATTTTTCATGTCAGCATTCAAATTCTCAAGCCAAGAATTTCAGGGTGTTATGTCTTAGATTTTCAAGTGCAGATTTTTATAATTTTCAAAAATAAAATATTTTTTTGTTTAGAACAATTGTTGCCTGGAAAAAGCTGTCATCTAGAATGTTTTCTTTTGTACGAAATGAACGTAATATTTCAAAAATTTCCAATCGAAGGATGCCTTACTCTTAATATTTCGAAGTAGACTTTTTCCATTTATTTCACACATCAATTTTTGATCTTTTATTAAACTTATTCGTATTCGCTGAAGATTTCAATTTCAATTATATTTTTTTTAAATCACATGTGATTAATTAAAATTTGACATATAAATGACATTGTTTCTGTGACTGTAGGTAACAAGTTTTTCAATTTTCTCCGTGTTTGAAATTTCTTTTTTAAAAGAAATTTTTTTCATCAAGTATTTCTTCTATAAAATATAAAAAGTTAGATTCTAAAACATGTAAGTTTTTAAATTATAAAGTAGAGTTATTCCGTATTTTACAAACATAAATTTGCAATTCGTTACGATAATTTTGAGCCCTGTTTAAAATTGTAGTCGGGAAGTTACGTTCTCAAAATTTACGATGAATGACACACTTTTTACAGCTAAATATATTATCTTCAAAGTAGAACATATGATACATTTTTCTCATTTACAATACAATTTTTTACTTATAGGATTAAACTCTACTTCGATCCAAAAATTCTGGAAACTGAATATTCTGTTTCGAAATTCTTTTTTAATCCCTAAAACTCAAACACTGTAAAAACTAATCGCAATTTTTCCATACTTGTGTATGGAAGAATTTAGTTAATTTTCTTTTCAAATCGATTTATAAGAAAAATCCCATACAGAATATGGGTTACAAACTTCCAATACTTTTCTGGAAGTTTTTTAAGAGTGAACATAGTGAAATTTAAATGAACTGAAGAGTACAAAGAACGTAATATGTCTGCGATTTTCGGATAATTATCAGTTTTGTATTATATTTAAAATGTTAGAAAAACTTTATTTACTCATTAAAAAACCCATATATTTCCTAATATAGAAAAAGAGTAAAAACAATTGTATTTATCCAGGAAAAAGTGTCGTACACCACAATTGGGATATACAAATCTCAATTTCAAATTCCTTGCTATGCTCGTATTAACCTACTTTACACGTATGTAAATTAGTTGCTTCTTCAACTCACAGCATAACATAATATTTTTTACAGTCTGATCTTTCTTTAGTAATACTTTTTTCTAATGCTATCGATTTCTAGAAACTTTTACAAAAAAAGCTTGTGTCGTATCGTAACACTGTCAGAAATGTCTCCATTAAATTGAAGAGATTGTCTTTGAAGCAAATTACACTGGTCGCCAAGTCTAGATGAATCTATGAAAAAATAGACACTGTTCATGAAAATTATATACTGTCTATGAAATCAAAAATCAAGAGACTGAGTCTATTAAAATTATATATAATATTAGACGTTCTCTTAAAATCGTGTTTGAAACACATCACGTACATGAAATGTAATACACAAATTTTGAAATATTGTCCCTTGAAATTCAATTAATGTCAACCAAAAATATAAAGATTAATATATACTCATTTCGAAAACAATAAATATAATGTATTTTTCATTGAAATCCTTTTCTTGTTCGTGTCCATGATATTTTAAACATGATTTCCATGTAAAGTTTTTGACTAAAAGACACCAACTAAATGGACGTTGAATTTTTCAAGAGTATTTTCTCAACTTGATGGCTTAGTTTGTAATTAAAATCGAGTTTTCTGGGTCTTAGGAAGCGTACAGGAAATGGATGTGCAGCTCCCAGGTGCCTTACTTTGCTCATGGGGAACCAGTGATTGTGGATAAACGATTTGAAATCAGGTCCTGGACGAGGCTGCAACCATGTCGAGCCTTCTGCCAAACCGTTGAACAGCGATGCCCATACTTGCTTCCAGGCGATCGAGCGCCTGCTTATCCTACACAGTACGCGGGCGAACCCACTTTTCTTTGCCGAGGTGCGTGCTCGAAATTTCCCTCGCCCCTTACACAAACGAAAGCTCGTACATGAACATAACTTGAAGAGAAAACGTGCTCCTACAGCAGAAAAACGCACGTGTTCCGAGCATGGGTCAATACCTCGCACTTGCGCTACAAAAGTATATAAATTCCAAGCAACATTTTCACGTACCGCGCCAATTCTGTCATTTCACATAACAGGAAATCGCTAGTATCTTTTTCAAACAATGTTTCCAATCAAATGTTGATGATACAAGTAATTATTATAATCATTTTTTGGCGATAATGAAAAAATCGATCGATATTTTTGTCTATTTGTCATCAGTATTTTGAAAATGCATTCTCAATTATTCACAAAATTATCCAGAATGGGATTTTGGGGAAGAAAAAGATAGTGTACTTTTTTGTACACCCAAAGGTTCCCCACCATCAAAAATTTTTTATTTATTTATTCCATCATTATCTTTGAATATTTTAGGCGAAAAACTCAAATAATCTCCGGAAGAAATGAAGAGAAAACCTAATGTTTGTAAATATTTTTGATGTTAAGGGGTTATATACCTTTTTGTGCGGACGAATTGAGGACAGTTTGGAGTATCTTTGAAAGTATGTAGCAACAATGTTACGACACCAAAGTTATTGTTTTTTAATAGTGTATTGTCGACTTGAAAAACAAATATTTGCTCATGAAAAAATATCAACAATTGGCGGGGTTGTGGCCCTTTCTCCGAAACGACTTTTTTTTTAAGAGGCTTGCGGTGACCACGATGCAAGTCGAACAAGTCAAGTTAAATTAGAAAATCCAAAAAATTTCATTAGTCTAGAAATGTATCTAGTTCTTGAACGATTGAAAAAATGGACATCACGTTTTTTCTGTATGCAAGAACGTTTTCCCCGAAATTTCGATTTTTTGAGCTCTGAAAATTTTATTAAAAAATTCTTATCTGCAAAATAAAAACTTTTCTATAAAAAAGCAATCGTTAAATTACAAGATATATTCCTAGACTAATGACATTTTTTGAATTTTCTGATTTCACTTGATCTGTTCGACTTGCATCGTGGTCACCACAAGCCTCTTCAAAAAAAAGTTGTTGCGGGGAAAGGGCCATAACTCCGCCACTTGTTGATATTTTTTCATGAGCAAATACTTGTTTTTCAAGTGGACGATAAAATATTGAAAAACAATAACTTTGGTGTCATAACATTATCGCTACGTACTTTAAAAGATACTCCAAACCATCCTCAATTGAAACAATGCTACATAAAAATTTGAAGGCTCAAAATCTTTCATCGTGTACAGTTAACAATTTTCATTGAATTAAACAACATTGAAAAAAAAATATCGATATCATTATATACCGAAAACCGCAAAAAACCATGTTTTTCGGTGTTCTCTAACTTTTTCATACTTTCGAGTATAAATCTAACAACCAGTAGAAAGCTTATCAAATTTTATACAATTTCATTTTCGATCAATTAAATATCACTTGTTGAAAAGATATTAGAACTCTTAGAACTTCAAAAAATCTGATGAAAAAATGTTGTTAGCTTGAAATTTGCTCTACAACTTATTGACAATGGAAAATATCATTAAAATATGCAATGATATCTTAAAAAGGACTAAATTACGAGAAAAACAGTACACATTTTATTTCAATACAATGAATTGAACCGGAGATACAACGATCGGAACATGGGTGTGTACCCGAGTAAACTTTTGCATACGTTATGCATTTATTCCAAATCTATTTCAAATTATGATTTTGACTGTCTTAAGTATAAAAGTTGGTGGACGACATTGGAATCATGTATAAGTTGCGGATTTCATGCTTCGGACTATTTTTGTTAAAGAGTCATTTGTAAACCTATTTTGTGTAATACTAACCATGAGTTGAAATTGTACGTAATTTTGCTGAAAAAAGTATAAAAAATTATCTATCGTCAAATATTGAAACATAAATGTTCTGATTATTGAGATTACAATTCTAAGAGAGTAATTAATAAAAAAAAGTTATCATAACGCACTCTGACAACTCCGCGCCTACCGTGGCCAGTGAACGTACCAATGTTTCGATCGCTGTATCTCCGGCTCGATTCATCATATTGAGATAAAATTAGTACTTTGTTTCTCGTAATTTAGTCCTCTTCAAAATATCATCGCATGTTTTAACGATATTTTCCATTGTTAATAGATTGTAGAGCAAATTTCAAGCCAACAACATTTTTTGAAGTTCTAAGAGCTATATCTTCTCAACAAGTGATATTTAATTGATCGAAAATGAAATCGTATAAAATTTGATAAGCTTTCTACTGGTTGTTAGATTTATACTTGAAAGTATGAAAAATGTAGTGATTCGTGTCAAAGAACACCGAAAAACATGGTTTTTTTGCGTTTTTCTGTATATAATGACATAGATAATTTTTTTTATGCAGTATAATTCAATGAAAATTGTTAACTGTGCACGACGAATCATTTTGAGCCTTAAAATTTTTATGTAGCATTGTTTTGTGGAGAGTTTGAGCTATTAACCTCAAAAATATTCACAAAAATCAGGTTTCCTCTTCATTCCTTCCGGGGATTATTTTAGTTTTTTGCTTAAAATATTCAAAAATAATCATAAAATAGATTAATAAAAAATTTTTTGATGGGGGGGGGGACCTTTGGGTTACACCTTATCCAAGGTTTATATGCAATGATATTGCTTTTCAACAAATTTTGATTTTGCGCAGCAGGTTGCGATCCCTCAAAAAAATAATGAAAAATAATAGTTAATGTTTTGTTCTTCTTTTACTGAGTTAATGCATTTAAAAAAGAAGTATCTTTCTGCGATTTCCAAATTAGATTTTATTCATACTTTTTCGTCAATTTCTAAATCTTATTTTGGATTCTTGTTGAGACAAGTGACAAAATAATTCAACGATACAATTATTATAGCAAAAGGTAGAAAAAAAATAGAAAGATACTTCCATAAAAAACTTATGACAACATTTTTCCATTGTGCCCTTCATTATTCTTTAATTTTTTTCGAGTTTGATTCGCAGTTATATGTATTTACTCGAAGAAATCGGGATAGTATGTTCAACACTGTGAAGTCAGGTATATATTTTATTTGACTTGTTACAGTTATTTTCTTTGTATTTTTAAATACAAAAAATTCTCTTATCAATCAAATTATTTATAATCTTATCACTTTTTTGATAACTATGTTCTTCTTTTAACGTTCTCGTGTTTATATGACTATGAATAATAATTGACTATGAATTTCATTCGGGATAAAATTTAACGATTTTTTCCGGATAAAAAATACGAAAATTTCAAGACTTTACAAGTGCTACTTCAAAAATGTCAAAGAAAAACATTAGAACTAAATAATTCGTCAAATATTTGTCTTTATTTCAAATAAATGTGCCTAATTTCTTTATATTTGCCATTTCTGCGAATAAATTTTTGTAATACAAAGATTCTATGTTTATTCAATATTCAATATTCAATTGATTTCCATTATTCCATTTCTCTGTGTTTTCCTTTTTTTTCTATACCTTTATCGTTTTGTTTTTCCAATACCTTTTTTATTACTAGTTTTAATTTATATGTTCATAATTTCAAAATTACCTTACTCTCACTATAATCGTCTTCCATTTAAGCTTAACTTGAAAAATTTTATTTATTTTCATTATTCAAATTTTTTTTACATTTCCTTATTCTTTATTCTATACCCATATTTTTTTGTTTGTCCAATAAATTTTTAATTTTAATTTCAAAAATCGATTTTCAACGCTAAATTTAATTTTTTTAATGTCAGCCCAACCAAAAATTATAAATTCATCCTTATTACAATCCATTATATTGACAACGTACATTTTTTATTTTTTCGTTTTCTTACTAATCCTCTGTGTGAAATTTTCCAGTTATGATGTAGAAAAATATTTGCTTGTATCAACATTCTTTTGTTATTTATTCATCTTAACCTTTGATTTCTTTTCTAAAGTTTCTAATTTATTATTTTTTAATATCTGGTCTATACACTTTTCAAGGTAATTATTCCCTCTTTGAATGTTGAATATTATTGGAAATTTCGTATTTTTCCTGGGAATTGCAATTATGGAAACATAATACAATGAAAAAAGAAAAACTGTCTTATCCTGAATGAATCACTCAAAGATTCCAAATAAAATCCATAGCTAGGTTTGAAGCTTGCAATTAGTCATATAGACATAAGCTTTTTAGAAAGAGAAAATAATTTTTCGAAAATTGATTTAGATTATAATTTAGTCGAAGAAAATCACCTGATTTAAGATGTAAGTATTGGATAGAAGTGTCTTTGTATTTTTTTTTTTTTTTTCTTTTTCTCTTTTAATGTTAGGAACAATTATATCCTTGAATGACGTCTTAAATAGGACCTAAACGTTGACAAAAGATAGTTATGAATAAAATTTGATTCGGAAACCGAAAAAAAAATGTCTACTTTATGAAATAACGACTTATATTCGACCAATATTTTTTGCTCTGAAGTACCTATATCCTTAATATTGACTGAAAGCTTGTTTTTAATAAAAATGCAATATTAGCTCGATTCATCCACGGTGAAGGTAGTTATTTGATTTTTCCGTTGTTTGCCGTGGGTGGCTGCATTTTTGAATGAAATACTGAACAAAGCAATGAACGATAATGGAGCGTTATCATTTATTCGATAAAAATATTGGAGCGGAAGTTGAAATCAACATTGTCCGCATGCTGTATAAATTACTATTATTGTTGTTCAACATCAAATTATGTAATATTAATGTTTTCATGTTTGCAACTCTGTGAATTTTCGCATAAAATCTATGTAGCAAGTTTGTGTGTGGCATATTGTACATATGAGACATTTTTTAAAAATTTTATTATCTTTTGCACGATCTTATATAACCTATGATATAATAGTCAACCAAGTTTACGAAAATGTGTAAATTTTGATTAATTGTTGCTTCGATGATTCAGTTAGGATTGGATTAACTTGGCCCCTCAATCTTAGGTGGATCTAGCGCTGTTGCCAATTTTCGGATTTTTAGTTGATGAAAAAGGTTGTCTAGGTCGCGAAAATGAAATTTTTTAATGCATTATTACTTCTATGATCTAATAACGGATGGATTGACTTGGTTCTTGAAGCTTTAGTAAATTTATCATTGGTGCCAATTTTTTGGATTCCCTGCTTGTAGAAGAAAAATGTTTGAGAAACGTGAATCGGGGCGTGTGCGGGAAACATATTTGTAAAAATTTTCG
Source organism: Platygaster robiniae (assembly GCA_028476575.1). Lineage (NCBI taxonomy): Eukaryota > Metazoa > Arthropoda > Insecta > Hymenoptera > Platygastridae > Platygaster > Platygaster robiniae. The sequence continues at coordinate 38,707,907 of CM052019.1, forward strand.
AAGATTGCGTCTCTTTCACAAATTTGCAGCTTCGAAACGCATTTTCTAATTTCTAGATGAGCTGGAAGTCATGATGTCGTTTCATTTTCAAGTTTTACAGATTGTTTTCTTTATTATTCTTCAATTAGAATATATAAGTATAAAGTACAGAAATAAATATTCATTTTTTAGGTCACCGATTGTTTACTTCGAGGATTAAAAATACGTAAATTTAAAATTCTGACAGTAAATTAATAAAACTTTCAAGTTTTTTTAATATTTAGTGCCGTATGTTTTGAAATATAACAGTTTTTATTAGAATGAGATAGAGTCAAGCCATGTCAAGTGGGACTCGATTTTTCGATCAAATCTCAGATTTTTGAAATAACAATTTTTTCGGGAAGGGAACATGTCACTTACGTTACCATATACATATTTCGCGAAAATTCCGTTATTTGTTAATGTTATTAACAATCAGACTTTTAAGTAGGATTAAATTGAAAAATTTCTTTCTCTGAAACTGCTAAACGCAATCACATGAAATTTGGCACAAATCATAGAGTAATGTTGACATTCTGGAATAAATTTTTACATGATGTAAAATAAAAAAAAAGATATTTTGCAATAACTTTTGTTCAACAATTGAAATGTTCCATGCGTTCTTCACGCTCAAAAACATAAACATTTACATTCATGTTGCAGCAAACGTCAGCCTTTAATGTGAAGAACGCATTAAGAATTTCAATTGTTTAACAAAAGTTATTGCAAAATATCTTTTTTTTTTCTTATTCACATCATGTAAAAATTTATTCCGCCAAATTTCATGTAATTGTGTTTAGCAGTTTCAGAGAAAGAAATGTTTCAATTTAATTCTACCCAAAAGTCTGGTTGTTAATAACATTAACAAATAACGGAATTTTTGCGAAATATGTATATGGTAATGTAAGTGACATGTTACCTTCCCGAAAAAATTGTTATTTCAATAATCTGTTGTCTGTTATCGAGTCTCACTTGACATGGCTTGACTCAAAATTTTATTTTATTTTCTTTTTTTTTTGCAGAAAGTTGTGTTGGTTAAATTGTTTTTCAAGACGCTTTTGATTTTTCTGAAAAAAATCAAAAGTTTAAACCTAAAGATATGAAAAGTTTTTAGCTTCGAAACTTTCAAAATAAAAAAAATGTTCACCTTGCACTGAGAAAAAAATCTTTTACTTTTTGCCGAATATATTGTAAAAAGTACAATATTATTGTACTTTTTAGAATAATATTGCAATGTTTACAATATAATTGTAGTTTTTACAGTAATATTGTAAAATCTGCAATATTTATTTCACTTATCACAATATAATACAGTAAAACCGCTATTAATGTACAAATTACAATATGTATGCCAGTTTTTACTGTGCAATTTCGGAAAATTTTAAATCTTAAAATGCAAATTTCACTATACCAACTGTAATTTTTTCCATACATGGCGAAAAAAATGAGCTACATTACTTTTATGCAGCTTTTTCGAAAACTGCATCATATTACAATATAATGCACTAGAAACCTAGAAAGTATACAAAAATATTGCAAAAAGAACCTATACAGATCTGCATACTGAAAAAGCTGGTATGGAATTTTCAATAATCTGGATTAATAGGAATTACAATATGATATTGCAAAAATACGAAGTATATTAGAAAATGAGATAGGTAGAGGAGTTTTTACAACAAAATATATCTATAACTACAGTATCATTTAAAAATATTTACAATATGTTACTACAAAAATTGATATATTATCTAGCAAAAAGTACAATATGTCAGAGTGATTCCCGTTTACTATGCAGTATTCTAATAATTACTATATTTTTTTCTTAGTGTGGGGATTTTTCAAAATTCTTGTATTTTAACATTCAGATATAAGTATTATTATGAAAAATATGAATAAGCGATTTAAAAAAATATAAATTCTAGTATAGAACTGATAAAATTCCGAAATATTTTTATGTTTATTACATTTTGAAATATGACAATGTCCATTTTAATTAGAATATTGCATTACAATTTTCAAATTTTCAATTTCCAAATTTTCGTGCAGGAAGTTATAGCAAAAATTAATAGCAGAAAATTATATATATAATTAAATATATATATAATTTAATATAAATATAATTAATATATACATATTATACATATATATATATATATATATATATATATATATATATATATATATATATATATATAATATATATATATAAAAATAGCAGAAAATTTGAGTATAGTTATATATTCAAATTGTCATTTTTCAAATTTTCATGCAGAAAGTTATAGAAATAAATTTCTTTACCCAGACATTTCACATTCTCATTTCAAAATAATTAAAAGTTTTGAAAATTGAGCTATTTCGAGTTTTTAGATTCAAAACTTTGGAAATGTAGAAGTTTCACTCCTCAAAAATTTTGAACTTTTTTATATTTTGTATTTTAAATATAAGTATCAATATAAGAAACAGTGATGAAAGATTTTCAATTCAATGAACTCTGGTATTCGATTGATAAGATTCTTAAGTTTTTTTTTGATTTATGCTGTATATTCCAAAGCGTAACAGTTTTTATTCAAATGAAAAAAATTCATGTTTATTTAATTTCTTGTTTCTAGAAATTTATAGTAATAAAGTTTTTTATCTTGACACTGTCTTTGTTATTGAAAAAGAATTAAAATCTGACAATGTCAAATATATGCTTTCAGATTTGCAAAATTTTCGAAATGTTACCGTTTGGAAATTCTCAATGTTTCTATATTTTATTTTTTAGATAAAAGTAGCAATATGAGAAATATTAAAAAACGATTTCTAGGTAACTGAATAATTGATATATTTTATTTTCCTTTCGCTGAAATTCATCGTTTTCAATTTCGTCCTTTTTTCGAAATTCACAGTTAATCAATAAAATTCAACAGTTTCGATTAATGAATCCTTGAAATCACGAAAAACAAATTTTCGTAAAAGAAAAATTTATCTTTATTATATTAAAAATATTTATTTTTCAAATTTTAATAAATTTATTTTTATTAAAATTTACATAAATTTATATTGATTTATTTATATTTTAAATAATTTAACAGCAATATTACCATATGTTCAAGAAATGTCCAATGTAATGAGGAAAATTAATAGCAAATATAATTTAACAACCACATTGAGAAATGCCAATTTGAATTATATTACCAATGTAAGAATGTGATTTTCCACAGAGGTTAGTCAAAGGGTAATAATTAAATTTGTTTGTAAGGATTGTGACTCAGTTTACAAAGATGAAACATAAATAAAAATGAAAACCAAGATAAAAGAGCGTGACAATTATTAAAGTAGACACATTATAAAAGTACATAATAAATGATTATATGGAATTTTTTTATTGAAATAGTGTGAACATCCTGAATAAATTAAGTGATTATTTCAGAATAACGATTGGCCTTATGATTTATTCAAAAAGATAATAATATTTAAATCGATAAACAAACTAATCCAAAAAAATTGAAAGCAAATCACGTTGTATTATGGCAAAAAATTGTTTTTAGTGTCTGATATTCTTTTGACTGCTATTTCAGAATGTAAAAAATAGAATTTACTCGAGATACTTGTTTTCGTCTAAACAATATCTGATTTTTCCATTCATTTTGAAATTCATTATATAAATGTTTACAGATAAAATCCTCATTTCTATTCTATAACGTTCGGACTTACATTTTAGAAAAATATTATTGAATAAAATGTCTAGAAATGTTGTGATCCGCCTACAGAAAATACAGGTTCAATGGAAACGATTAAAATATTTTCATTGGATCATATGTACGTAATTATGTACTTTAATTTCCAATATTTCTGCGCTTCTTTTGGTACATATGAGCATTAATTATTTTATCAACTTTTCATATTCTTGGAGCTATTTCTTGGAGCTTATTTTTGTATTCAAGAAGATACATTATTAAATAACATAACACATAATCTTCGAACATACCACGCTACTATATATTTATTATTGATAATAAATATCAATAATAGATTGTCCTCGTTCTCCCAGTCGAAAAATTATTTATTTCCTTTATTATGTTCTGACTATTTTGTACAGAGCCATCATCAGACATTTTGATTCAAATTTACAAATTTTCATAAAATACCATATCATTCATCAAATGTTGACATAACATTGTCAGCAAATTTTTGTCATGCACGTGTTTTTGTATTTTTCAATTTATGACAGCTGTCATAAATTGGTGATATGCGTAAAACGTTTTTTTTTTGATAATGATATATTATTAATTTCATAATGATTTATTAAATAATTTTTTAAAAATAATACACAAAAACAAAGCTTCTGTTGTAATGTGATGTAATCAAATTAACTTACCGATCACAAAGATGAAAATTTTTTATTCGTTATTCTTATTCATGTAAACTTGTTTATGTCAATTAGGCAATAAAAAAATGTATTGACTTTTTTGTCGTTTTAGATGCAATAATATTTGAATCGATTTCTGTCAAATTTCTTTTATTAAGAACACTAATGCAGAATTATTTGCAACATTTTAATAGGGCTGGTTAATTCAAAAAAGTGATTATAGCATACATTTTGGAAATTAAATAGGAAAATACAACAAATCACGATCGGACAAAATTTCATTTTCAGAGAAACCATTCCTCAAACTTTGAAATCAAAAAGTTATCAAAATATCATACGCCAAAAATTAATTTGCACAACTATTCGTAATAACTTGAAGCCAATTTTTCCGTGTCTGCTGTATTATTCTTCGTATTCTTTTATTTTTTACGTTAATAATTAACCATTTCTACAATCTTCTTCTGAAAGTAATTATTGTCTTCATTCAAAATTTTCTCAACATGTTAATCAAAGACATAATTATTATAAACCTTGTGATTAGCTACTACTGTATGTATTCAGGGGCAGCAGAACGCGATTTTTTCGGGTGGGTAGTATGGTAAATGACTCAAATATTGGAGAAGAAGGGGATCCATTGTCGTATTTTTTCGAAATGCTCGTGATAATATGTTTTTAGTTTTTCAAGTAAAAACAGAAAAACTTTTGAAAAACAATGTCGAATTACGAAAATTCATAATGAATCATTGGAAACTTTTTAATAGTTATACATACGTTTGAAATTTCAAAAATCGAAACACATTGAAAATATTAAAAATTGTTAGTAATTTAAATATTTCCAAAATCGGCAAAATTCCAGAAAACGGTAATGAATTTCGTATATTTTTTTTAAGAACATTTTTTATCTGAATATGCATGATAATGTTGTTTCGGATTTTAAACAAATATTTGAAATATTTAAATAAAAAGAAATCTTTATAAGTTGTACAAACTTTCATAAACTTTTGAAAATTTGAGTGATTGAGACCATGTTAGAGATTTTGCAAACTTTGAGAAATTATTAGACATAGGAGACGTAAGAAAAAAATTATAAGTAAAAAAAAAAAACAAAACTTTTGTAGAATTTCGGAAAATGTTTATAAATTGATGAATTGTGTTCAGTATTATATTTTTTTCAAAATATGTATGATGATGTATATTATATTTTTAACTAAAGTTTGAAATACTTAAGATGTATATAAAATCACAAGAATCTTTCTGAGTCGTACAAATTTTGTTAAATATTGAAAGTTTTTAGTAGTTGGTTTGATGTTGGAAAATTTGAAAGTTTTGAAAAATCATAACCTATCAAAAATTTCGAAAACTGTCAGTTATTATAAAAAAAATCCAAATTTTTGTAGGTATCCAAAAAATGTTCACTAGTTTTGTAAATTAAGTTCATTATTTCATTTCTTCTAGATATGCATAAAAATTTTTGTTTAAATGTCTGCTTCAAAATTTTCAATACTTTAAAAGTATTGTAAAATTAAGAAAAATCTTGATAAGTTAGACTAATTTCCATGAAATTCAGAAAAACTTGAAAAGTCTACATTACATTCAAAAATTTGAAAATTTGCGAAAATCGGAAAAAATTCGAAATTAAAAAGATTGTGAATAACTGAAAATTCGATAAATCGATAAAATTTCAGAAAAATGCAAAAGAACTTTGCGTATTGTGTTCATTAACATATTTCTTATTTCTTTAAAATGTGCAAGATAATCCTATGACAATAAATCTCAATTCGTCCACTATTTCACATATGCAAGAAAATGTTTCTCAAAATTTTCTCAGAAAAATCTAAAAAATTCGAAAAGTGTTGAAAAATTGCTAGAAATCTTCATGAGTTGGAAACTTCGCATAAAATTTTGGAAGTTTTTGATAGGTGGTGTAATGTCATGGATTTGTAAAATTTCAAAAAATCACAACACATTAAAAATTTTAATAACCACCAATAATTATAAAAAAACAAAAGTTTTGCAGAATTTCAGAATGTGTGTCAATACTTTTGTAAATTTTGTTCACTATAATTTTTCTAAATATGGATAATACGTTTTTTACATTTTTCATTAAAAATTTTGGATACTTAAAAGTATTTAAAAATAAAGAAAAATTTGCATCAGTTGCACAAATTTTCATAAATTCTGAAAAATGTAACAGTCTGTAACGTTTGAAGTTTTAAAAATTCTTTAAAATCAGAAAATCTTTGAAATTTTGAAGATTGTCGAAAATTCCGAAGAATTCAAAAAATTTGTAGAATTCCAAAAAACGTACGTAAAAAATTTTGAAAATGCTGTGGACTAACAGAAACAGTATGTAATCTCTAGAATTTTGTAAATTAAAAAGTTTTCAATAAAAATCCAGAATCGCAGGTAATATTGATAAATTTTGTAAATTTTGAAAAGTTTAACGAGTTGAAAAAATCACGATTTATAAATGTATGCATTTTTTCGTATCTATATCACCTAACAGTAATATAGACAAGAAGCTGTAAAAACAGCAACAAGAAAGCAGTTTTTCAAAATTGATTACAGTAAAGTCAAGCGCAATAGTATTTTTAGCTAGACCTTAAGGGGGATTTTTGTTGACTTTTCACGGACATATATTTAAAGCAAGTTATTCTAAACTTTTTTTAAATTATAATATATCATTTAAAGAATATTCAATTAAAATTTTTTGATTAAATATTGGAAAATAAGCCAATGACAGAGCATTTCCCAAAACGTTTTTTGAAAAAAAACGTTTTGTGAGGTGAACACGATAGCTCAGTGTAGAATCATCTGAATTCAAAATATTGTAAAATTTACTTAAAATATGAGTTTATTCTCCCCCCTTCGTCGTTTTTCTCTTTCTTTTTTCGAATTAAGGTGGTTTTTCACCTACAAAATGGCGAAAAATTAAGCGGAAAATTTCATTTTTTGCCTTAAACTGCCACGAACAAAGTCTTTTTTAAAAGACGTTTTGAAAAATACACTATCGCCGGCTTATTTTCCAATATTTTATCACGAAATTTCAACTATATGTTCTTCAGATGATGCTTTAAAATTTGAAAAGAGTTAACATTAATTATGTTAAGCTGTATCTCCATGAAAAATTAGCAAAAAAAGTGTGTTTTTTTCTAAGTTATCCCTTGCCACCCTCTTGATTTAAGACACTAATAAAGATGAAAATTTCTAACATTGTATTCGATATTTTTCAGTCGAATGAAGCTTGAACGAACACCAAACATTCGAATTCGATGGGAGCCGAGATCGCGGAACGAGAATCCGAGGGAAAGAGGTTAATCTTTTCCCGCTAAGAATTGTATCGAGCCTTGGAAGATCACATGTCTCACCATTTCTCAACGATTAGGGTAGTTATCATATTGCGAAAAGCGCGAAACTAAAAATGAAGTAGATTTGACGAAAATCGCGCAGCGCGCGATCCGATTTGACCAGCTGAACGGAAAAAGGCCGCAACTAACGAAAAAGAAAAAAAAGAACCTCACGACCCTCCATTCCAAGTTTTGCTACGCGCCCAAAAACTAGCCTACATTTTTTCATTCAGCTGCTCATTTCAACTGAAACCGCTAATCTCCGTTCGAACTCTCGTCGATCTTCATATATCATTGTCTATACGCATTTAAAACTTCGAAATTAACTAAAAGCATTTTTTTCGTGGATACCACCTTCGCCTGTCCCTTCTCACAAATAAGGTGATCGATGTATAAAGGTTCAAAAGGCAAAGTATGCTGGAAATTCGAGACACGGATCTCGACTGGGTTTGCCTGACGCGCCAATAAATTAACTATATTGTTTACGAAATTGTTTAAATATGCGTGATCTAGGGATGTCGCGATTTTATAGGTAGAGAAGTAATGGAACGTTTGTCGCGGGAATTTTGGTGTTGCAACTGTATTATGAGCTTTTTTCGTTTCCAGACACACTTTGGAAATTTATTCTTCATCTACGTGATTGGAGCGCCGAATATTTCCGAATAGTCTTAAAATTGGGCGAGGGGGAGAATTTTTTTTCCCAACTTTGAAATTACGGCGATCTAATATTTCCGCTTTTTAAAGGGAAAAATTTTGGTAGTTTCACGTGGTGCTGACTCACATCTCATACATTTATTTTAGACCTAAAAAAATGTTGATTATTATTTAACTTACATGGACATTTTTTCTCAATCGAAAGTTTCGTAATATGCAAGTATATTTGTTATTGGCAATAAGAAAAATAAAGGCTTCGAAAGTTGACATACTACGGAATAATTTTTCGAGTTTGCATTTTCTACAGCAACTGTGTATGAAAAGTAATATTAAATTATTTCATTCCTCTGCAAATTTAGAATAATATTTGAAGTCACGTTCTAACAACCAATTTTCATGTAATTTTATATAATTTTTTGAATAATTTTTAGGAATGTCTTAACGTTTGATTGTGTAAACTGTTTTTCAAATTTCAAAGGAATTTCAGATGATTGATGTTGATTTGTTTAAATGGTTTTTCAAAGTTGCTATGTATTTTCCACAAAATCATTGACTTGTTAACATAATAGAAATTTTCGAAGAATAACGAATTATTTTAAATTGCTATTAAAACATGTCCTTCGCAATTTATCGAGATAACATGACATTTGACGAAATTGTTTGTGAGTTTCGGAAACATCTTCTATCAACATTCGAAGATTTAAAGGTTTCACAAACACGTGATGTTCAAATTTGTGGACTTCGTAACATTCTAGGTAAAAATTTGTGTTTTTCAAATTTTCTCAAACTTGAATTGCCAATCAATGAATTTTATGGTCATTATTTTTCTCTGAGAGTTCTCTGAAAACAGTGTTTGAAATTTTTATCGTTAGACAGGCAAAAGTTTGAAAAACTCGGTTGAACAACGACCGATAAGTGTGAAATAATTAGAAGCAACCATTTCGAAAAAAAGTTAATCCAAAAATCCTGGGAAAAATTCCAGGAAAAAGGGAAAGTTAGGTAAAATGGAACACCGAACAGTTTTCAATGTATAACAATAAGTTGAAAAATGAAACTAAAGAAAAACTTTTTTTCAATTATTCAGTTTCTAGCATGAGAAACAAAAAATTTCGTACTTAGTTCAGAAACCAGTTTTCTTTGATAAATAAAACACAATTTCATAAAAAGTCGAAAGTGGCTCGTTTTACCCTATTGATAAGGTAAAACGGTCCATTTATTTGAAACCATTTACAAACGTATTGGTTACACGACGTCTTTCAAAACTCAATAAAAAGGATCAAACGCCAATTAAACAACGTCCAAACTTTGAATTAAAAACACTCATGAACTTATTTTATGCTTTGTCTGAAGCACGAGGCAGATGAAAAGAACGATTTCAGGACGAAAATGAAGAAAAAATGTAATAATCGATAAGCAATAACAAAACTTATTAAAATATAGGGGTGACCGGTTGACAACCCATTTCATCCAACTCCCTAACAATTATAATATTCCCAGGTTTGAACTCGAGTACAAATTCCCCATTATCAAATCAATTTCTAAAAGTTCAGAGTCCAGGAAAATCTTAGAAATCATTCAGTTGAAAAAATAAAATTATTCAAACCCAGTGAACAAATCTGCCACCAAACAGAGAAAAAAAAGCCAACTGTCCACCCCCTCCCCCAGAATAAGTTTTTTCCGAAAGAACGCAAATGTGGTATACGAAGAGTTAAAAGGTCCGATATTTTCCATTGTATAAAAAAGCAGTACTCGAGTGATAAGAATTCATCAAGACGCACTGAAGGCAGTAGCTGCGGCTGCAAAATCGAGAAGCAGAGGAAGCAACATCGGATTTCGTATGTTCTGGAGTATTCGCGAAATCGACGATGAAAAAAAAAGGAAAAAAAGGAAAAAAAAGTACCGTCGACGGAAAAAGATTTAGAGTGGAAGATCTCGTTTTCTCTAGCCTCCCTCGCTCCGTTAGTGCCTTCTTGATACGGCGTTGTCTCGAACAGCGCGTAGTGCTGCTGTCCCAGTTTCCAATAATACCTCTCATTTTTATCATTTTCACGTTTCGCGCGATATCACCGGACCAAAATGGCATAGCCCAAAAATTCTATCAATGTCCTCTTGTCACTCCAAGGGACGAAGAAGGGACTTTCGTGCTTGACGATTCTGGGCTACGACATTCTGGAACCCAACCATACGATCGTACAGCTGTCTCACCAAGACGATTGTAGTAATTTAAAACGAACACGGTGAAAAAACCTCGCGATAACGAATCACGATTGTAACCGCGTTTTTTCCAGGCACGAGGTCTTAGGGATGAGAGATACTGGATCGATACCAATACCGATACTCGAGCTCTTTCAATCCAAAACAGTCGAAAATTCACTGTCTGAAACAATGCTCCAGTGTACCATTGTTTTGAAAGTCAAAGTTTTTACTGTTTGAACACCTTTTAAATACTGACTCAACCAGTGCGAAAAAATGTTCAACTGCAGTCGAGTTTTTGGTTTTTTGGTTCCCAGTGCACGACATTTGGCATAATGAAACAATGGAATTCTGGCAAACAGCGAAAATTAACAGTTTCAGATTTAGAGAGTAAGGACGTCGATACTTTCGGAATTTTCCTTTAAAAATTGAAGTCTCTAGGTCAACGCTGCGAGTTTAAAAAGTAACAGATTTTGAATAAATCTTAACTGTCACACAAATTCAAAGTCGAGCTTTTTCAACATGAGCATACAACATTTTTTAAATAGAAAGCCAGTTTTTCACACTTTTTTGACACGAAAAACAGTGAAAATTACTGACACTTTGTTCAGAAACCGTAGAAACAAAATTTTTTGATTCATTGTATATTTTTCGTGCGTGGGTGAAAAGTATAAATTCATTTTGTTTGGAATCGAAGAAGCAGCGGTTCTGTTTAAGGCTATTGCTTAGCATTTTAACTGAAGGAAAAATCAAAGGTTAATTATCGAGGGTGTTTTGTTGGATTACTAAAAAATGCTTTTGAAATTTGCTTGTTCTTCCAAATTGACGATTTCTGTGTGTTGGATATTACATAATTTATAAAAATCTGCAAGTTCTCTGAAGGAAATTCTCTTGAACTGTACTTTTATGGAAATTTGTAAATAATTAAATAAAATTTTTCAATTTTCTAATTTTCGACTTGAATTTCGAAAACTCTTAATATAGAAAATTTGGTGATCTGCATTTAAATTCTGAAAATTCTGATTTTTTTTTAACTTTAGTATTACAGAAATCTGACTCAAAATTTTTGGATATTCAGGACAATGAATTTTCAGTCTAGATTTTCAAAGGTCGCCTCCACAATGAAATTATAAAAATTTGAATTTACATAATTTATTATATTAGAATTGTCATTTACAGAAATGTTCAAGTCTGCAAACCCGGGAATCAGAACAGTCTGACACCAAAAAACTTTTTTTTTTCAAATTTTTTATGTCTATGATTGGCATTTTCAGGATATTAAGAAATTAATTCTTTTATATAGAAATACATAAACCTCAATTTTAAAAGTTCCTTTACCATGATATGTATTGAATTTCGAACTTTTTGAAAGCAAATTTTTCGAATCCACGCACTAGAATTTTGCAAATTTTATAGTTTTTGAATTCATAAATTAAAAACTAAGTCACTGAATCACATAAATTCGAATTTGTGAAAATCCAACTTGAACTATCAACTGTTTGAAATTCAAACTTTGCCACCAGGACAAAAAATTTCAAAAATCAAGCCCTTTAAATTTCAAAAGTTTAGAACTTAATTTTTTGAAATCATGATTCCTAAATCAAAATGTTGAACTCCAAAAATTCAGTTCAAATATCAGTTAAAAAATCAAAGTATTGAATGCTCTATATTCAAAAGTCACAAAAGCTCAGAGTTTTATAAATTTCAGTGTCAGTAAATCCTTGGATACTTAATACCCGAATACTTTACTCGACAAGTAAATATTGTTTTCTACTCTATTTTTTCTCCATTAAATTACTGTGTAGCTATGTCTATAGCACTTTGAAAAATAAGTTCGTATTACGTTTTGTACTCACATTTGCTAGAATTTTGTGCAAACGTATGTAATGCATCAGATTCGCATTAAACTTTCACAAACTACGTAAAAACATTTTTTATTAAATAGCTGACTTAATTTCACAAAAAAAAAAGCAATAATACAGAGTGACTTGGTTTGAATATTATTTTGATTCTGTGTTACATCATGGTGAAAGTACCCACCTTCGAACCTACAAAAACTAATATCAATAAATTTTACAAAAAAATTTGTACGAAACCAGTGCGAATTCCATACAAACGTTTGCACAAATTTCGATCACAGACACATTCCTCTCGCTTGAACCAACCACTCAGGCAAAAGCTTTACACGAAGGTTTGTGCAAAGTTTGCACAAAACTAGCAATAAAATCCGTTAGTATCGTCGATGCAAACGTGCCCTATATACGAGTCATGGTATAGGTACCGACGCCAGTTGAGCACCAATAATAATTTTTCCAAGTATCGCTCATCTCTAACGTAGGCCTGTTACGAAGATGCTTCCAACTCTTTTTCAGAACACGAAGTTGACGACTTCCGAATTCATTTGTATTCACGAAATTAGCGTGGTCTGAAAAGAGCTCGCGTGGCAATCCAGCATTGTCCTCAATTGTTAAAATAGAATACAAAAACGTGGCTACGTTGCCGCGCACTTGTCGCAACAATAAATGGATTTTGATGAGATAAGAAAATTTACTATATACAAAGCCGAGTGAATGGGGAGCGTACACGTATGAATCTACGAAAATGAAGAAAAAAACGAAAAAAAAACGAAAGTAGTTATGTGTAAGTTGAAGGAATAAGAAAAAAAAAAAAAAAAAAAAAAACATTGCCAATACGAAACAAGATCGCACAATGCGCTTCAGATGTTTGCCATGTTCAGGTTTCCCTGAACGAACTGAAGTCGCCGTCATCATTGCCATTGTTGAAACTCACGCAAACTATGCTACGTTTTTTTTTGTATTACGAAGGTTTAGTTCGTGTAGGCATATTGGCGTAGTGTACAGGACGAGGTCGTGCCGTAGAATTAATAAGTGACGTCTTAAATCTCAAAGAAATGACATGGAGTTGGATTCGAATTCCGATTCAATGAAGGGCGTCGCAACAATGTTCCGGGTTGTACAAATGAACTTTATGTTTCTCCTGCAAAACTCTAATACGTGTCTTCGAAATCGCTTCGAGCGATTTTCAATAATGATACAAGTGTTATCACTCGGTATTGAATTAATTATTTCCAACATTCATACGTTTCAATTCTACTCGAGTCTTTATCAAGATCTGTTGCACTTGGAGAAAAATTTTTGTAGCAACAATAACTTTAAGCACAATTATTTATCACAATCCTAAACCTACGTTTCATAATTAAAGCATAAAATTTTTAAGACTTATCAATTGCAACATCCATTCAGTCGATTTTCGTAAAATTATTTATCACACTATTAGTGTACACTGTTTTCAAGAAAGACAGTTCAAAAATGAACACGAAAATATTCAACAAAATATCGTAGATATCTATGATTGAATTGTGAAACTCGGTACAAATGCAAAAAACTTGTCAATTCTTATGACAAGAAGAAACATCAACTGGCTACATCTAGGCTAAAAAAATTTAATCAAACAATTACAAACACCATTCGAATTCTGCATTAAATCCTTACCCCTTCTTAATATCATCCTCAATCGTCAAATAAGAGGTTCACAGAATTTTACTGGCATTCATGATTAATTAATTATATATTCTTAGTTTAGATGTATCCAAATGCTGTTTTTTATGGCACTTGGAATAGGCAAGAGTTTTTGATATAAATACTTTGCATTTGTACTAAGTTTCACAATTCAATCATGGAAATTTAAGACTTCTTGTTTAATGAAAGTTTTCGTTTCAAGGGTTGAACTGTCCTTGACCAAATACACAATTATTTTGACGGAAAATTATACAAAAAATGAGAATATAGATGTCACCATTGACAGTAAGAAAGAAATTGTACAAATATAGATAAACTCTTTAGGCAGCCATTAAGTGAATTCGATTTTAATGGACTCATTTTCAATCGATTTCGATTCTGTTCTTTCAGTCTAAATGAGTCTTTATAAATCCAGTCTGTCTTATTTGAAAACTTATATACAGATTTCTAATGAATGCAAATGAATTTTTTCCTATAAAGTAATTTTCATCAGTGTTGCTCTTTTGTATGTCAATACTGTCAATCGATGATAATCAATGTTAATAAGATTGAAAATGTGCATGTGAAGGGATATCAGTCACCTTTTTCTAAATCTACATTTATTTAGAAGTTATCAGTTTATATTGAATACATTCCTAGAGATCCATGTGTTCTGAATTTGAGATTGTATTCCATATCAATTGATAAGGAGACCTATGACTCATTACTTTCTACATATTATTATATAAATCCTGTGAAAATGGGTTGAAAATCTATTTGCGACCATATTATCTTCTACAATGTCAATCCAAATTTTATGGATTCAAAATGGTGGCCTTTTTTCATCTTGGATTGAATAACATATGAATAGATTGAAACCTTCGACTGATTTCAATCTACAGTTTTTGAAAAAACCCATCTATAAATTTTGGATTCCATTGTATCAATTCGATTCCAATACAATTTTATCGAGAAACTCTGGAACAAGAAACTGGATTCTGGCGGATTGAAAAGAATCAATTCATTTCAATCAATTATGTTTAGTCTTAAAAACTTGGCGCTTTTAATTATAAGACAGTATTTCAAAATCCTGAATAATAATTAAGGTTTAAATCTATTATTATTATAAAAATTGTTGTAGATGTGTATAACAAGTCGTGATAAAGACCCAAAGGGAATTAAAATGTCGACATATTAAAAAAGAAGGTATCAATTGTACTCGGAAATCGAAAAATATTTTCTGAACTTGGGGCTAAACTGGGTCAAATTCAAGTCTCCATAATTTTGGCAGGATTTAAATTTAGCTACAAAAACTGCTTGACCACTTCAATTTCAGTTAGATTTTAGATTTTAGATTTTCAAGGTGTTTATTCAGATAAAAAATTTTATGTACAGATACAAATGTTGAACAAACAAAACATATTCGTGCACTCTTGCCTTTGCACAACGGGATTATATTCTCCACTCGTATGCATACTTTCATTTTATTTTAATTACAATGTTCTCGCATAAGTTCATGAGGCTTTTATTTATAATGGAATTTTTATGTTTTATTGAATGGTGATTCGGGGAAAAAGACCCATACAATGGGCCAAAACCCGGGTGCCTTTCGTGTTTTTATATTTTCGCAAATTCCTTACAAAAATAAACTAAAGGAGGAAAACTTTTTTTTTTCAATTTCAGTAAATTTTCAAAAATTCACGAAATTTGAACCATCCGGTAACACTGCGAGTATATGAGGACTCGGTCAGCCCTTGAAGGTATGGCGACCTTCATTCGGTTGGCATAACTTCCAGAGGCCCCGCGTCACTACGCCCATTCATTTGATTCATCGATAAGGTACAAAATAGGAGCGAAGGCTCCCAGGACGCGATTTTGCTGGAAGCAGTGTAAATAGTTGCTTTTTTATACGAAATAAAGCTGTTTCAAACCCCTACGTGAAGACATTTTTCGGTGGAGATTGCTCAAAATTCATGCTTTCCGAAATTTCCATTTTAGACACCGTTCGAGCTGACGCTTAAGTGAAAAGTCTAACTCGTTTATCGCAATCATGTTCAATTTCGCAAAAGTCCGTCCTTCGGGCCTTCGCCGAAACACCTAACTAATTTAGTCGCGTATATACTTTGAAACTGAATATGTACTGAAATATAGTACGGTAGAATCGAACGAGCCAAGGAGCAAGTGGTGGTGGTGGGGGGGGAAAATAGCTTTCTAGGGAATTTATTTATTCGCCGAAGTCCGCAAGCGTGAGAATTGGAGGCTGCTGCAGGGAAGGAGGATAAGGAATTAGTGCGTAGAGCGCAGAGAAAGAGCTAGTAAGATACATGTAACTGCTAAGCTCGACGTGGCACGTCCTTGTCAAATGTAAGATTATGAATTAAACACCAAATTTGTTAAATTTGTAGACGTTCAGGCTCTTCGATATCGATAGAGATTCTTGTCTATATCCACGTTTATTTTACATTGTCGAGCTGTTCTAATGAACGCCCCAAGAGTTGTAACTGTAGGATAATAATGTACTAGTACGGTATAAGATTCAAAACCGAGGAAAGGAAACAAAATGAAAAAAAAAATCGAACGTTTTTTTATAAGGTTCCCATGCCATTTTTCATAATAGCTTCGAAAGGTGTGGTCGGCGTTTACGTAAGTGTCATAGTTTGAACAAGGACAAACAATATTAGTACTTCTCACAATTACTGGGTATAAAGAAGCAAGGAACGTATCAAACGTTCCGGAAACCATTCATAATGTAGAAAACTGTTGTTTTAGGAATGAAAAGTAAACTAATTAAAGGAAAACGTGTGTTTGGTTGTTTTAATGATCAATTTGTCATTTTCCTGATGAACCCATGATTTAATTTGCGTTCGACTTGATGAGATGAGATCTTCTGAATTAGTGATTTGACAACTGGTACATCACCGTCACTGCGATATCGTGCGTTATATTGAAATTTGGCTGATTGAAATGGATCGAACGTCGATTCGTACGATTTGATACGCGGAGGATTGATTGATTTTGAAAAAGCTACCAGAGTCTAACGACTTAATCACATAAATATGATGTCTATTAGATGTGACAGATTTTTTTTCTTTTTTGGTGTACCTGGTGGAAACTAAGTAACCTTTTCAGCAGAAACTGGAAACATAAACTTGAAATGTTTTCGTGCCCAATTAGATTCGACAGCAAATTTTTATTTTATGAAATACTTTTTTGGTGCCAATAAATGGAGTCACATAACAAAAAAAGGTGTGAAATTCGTCAAATAAACAACATATTATTTTACTAAAAATCACAAATTTATCCTACTCAACGTAAAAAACCGTTATCATGCGATTTGAGAGCAAAAATGTCATTTTTTAAAATTATGGAAATACAATATTTTGGTAAGCAAATACAAAAACGAACGTTAAGGTGATGCAATTTTTTAGATCACAGTAGGTATGTATATCAAAATGTCCTTGTACTTGGGAGGGAAAAAAATGTTTTCTATTGACCAGTTGTACTAATATTTTACGTTGAAGTTTGACATTAAGGACAAAATGAGATTTGCGCAAAATTCGCTTTTTGAAGATTTCAACTTGTATATCTTATGAATGGGTAATTCAAAAAGCCACAAGAACAGTAGGATTATACTCGAATTATGTTTTCCCTTAAAAAAAGGGAAAAAACGTCAATAAAGCTTGTGCAAAGAAGTTGATAGGTCAGCTTGAATAATAGGTACAAAAAGTAATCGATTTTCTTAAAAAACAAGAATTGTTTCGAAATTCTTCTCATAAAAGCTTTACAGCGGAGAACGTTGAAGTTGGAATTTAAAAAATTAAAAAACTAGGCTTATAGATATTGTATAATCAAAAAAACATGATATTGATGAAATAATCAACAATAAAAATACAAAAAATTTCAGATCCAAAACTGAAGGTAAAAATTCGAAAATTCAGTTTTTAGTCGATATATTATGTATGTCAATTCAGGAAAGCCGAAAATATATAATTTGGAATTCACAAGAGAATAATTACAATTTTCGAAATCCGAGAACTCAAAAAGTTAAAACCTTGAAAGTTTGGAAATTTAAATTTATAGTAGTATCTAGAATTTTCATGATGATTATGCTCATACACATTCAGAAACTTCAAAATACGAATTTTGAAATCATCGAATAATGAATGAAAGGTTTGACTTGGAAATTGTTGTAAATTAAATAATCTATTACGTCAGAAGTCAAAAAGTTGTAATTTAAAAATTTTAACCACGTAATCTAGAATTTCAATATTTCTCCGAGTGTCAGAATTGATTAG
The DNA here is from genome assembly GCA_028476575.1 of Platygaster robiniae. Taxonomy (NCBI): domain Eukaryota; kingdom Metazoa; phylum Arthropoda; class Insecta; order Hymenoptera; family Platygastridae; genus Platygaster; species Platygaster robiniae. The sequence continues at coordinate 38,726,283 of CM052019.1, forward strand.
AATTTTATAACATGAAATTCAAAATCTTAATAGCTGTATACTACAAAATTTCGAAAAGTTGTTGAAAATAAAAAATCGTTGATGCCGAGGGATTCCGGAAATTTAACATTTTTTGTTGTCATAAATTCCGAGTGTAAAATAATTATTTATCTGTAACGCCGAATTGAAGATTCACGAGAATTAAGGCGATTCAAAAAGTTTCAAAATTGGAAACACTGAAACTGTAATGTTGACATACGACAAAATTCAAAAACTTTTAATCGTTGACATTTAAGAAATTCATTTTGATGTTTGAGTATCTGGAACATAAAAAAATGGAAATTTGCAATACATTTGGCATTCTAGTTTTTTAAGAATCATTTCGAAAATTTAAATGAAGTAAATTTTAAAATTCGAGGAATTTGTAATTCGAATCGAAACGAGGAATGTGCCATTTTAGAAATCAGAATTGAAGATCCAATGTTTAAAGTAATACCTTTTAGAAAATGTTCAAAATTCGCGAATGGTAGACTGAAAAACTTTTTAATTCAGATGCATAAAAACTTAAAAATGAATAATGATTTCTGTAAAAGAATCTGAAATTTGTGAACATTTCTCAGATGAAAACTGATGAAGTCCATTGTCGGACTATCAAATGCAGTCAATATGATATATGAATGATTCATGCATATAGTTTGAATCTATTTGAACAAAAATGTCGATTTCGCAATCTTTGATCAATAAATTAACAATTATAGCTGGATCTGATTAATGAAATACTGCACGATGTTGCGGTCTTATATTTGATAAATGATTCCACAAACGGTTCGTTCAAACGGATTGCGCTATGATTGTGCATTTATGTAAAAAACGAGTATGCAATCGTCCATCACACATTTTTGCGGAATCATCGCACAATCTCATGCGACAAGGTTTCAGTGATTTCAGTCGTATAAAGAATTAAATGATGATTCAAATATCGTGTCATAGCATTATGCATGGCTGATTGTTCGATGTTTGTGTCAAGATGGTGCAATAAAGAAAAGTTTCTGTGTATCGTAGAAGATAACTATATTTTTTAGTTTATTCTCACATATTTGGAAAACAACGACATTTTCTTATTTCGAATACCAAAAAAAAACAAGAATATTAAACATTCAGAGTAGATTTATAAGAGCATGTTTTATTAAGCTCGAGACACATTTCGATGCATAAATGATTGTGGAATGATAATGGCGAATCTTTGATGCATCATTGTCAAATCATACCCTAACATATGCAGTCATGATGCTGCAATAATTTCTACCCCTTTGCTTTCTGGGTAAATTCGGAGAGTAACCAGTTGAAAGTTCCGCAGTCTTGCAAAAAGTTTATAAGTAGTAAAATTACTATTCTCAATTCACGACATTTTCAAGTTTTTTTACTTTTTTTAAAAGCTGAGTTCGAAGTGTAATTTTGTGAACTCGATAGATTAAATGTTATCATATTCATAAATTATAGTTTTGTAAAATTTCCAAAATCCATTAATCCGCATTTTAGAATACTGGGAACCCGATAAATTCGAAGTTCATTGTCTACGATAATGAAAAATTGAAAATTGAAAAATGGTTCTTATGCAATTTTAAAGATTGTAAGAGTGACGGTGAATATAAATTTTAAAAAATTTATGTATCGAACGTAGAAATAGCAATATTTATGAATGATTTTGAAAATAATAATCATTAGGTGATAGATTTACTTCATCGAATATATGAAATTGTTTCTACTTAATCTGGAGTTCGATTTTGACATTTTTGAAAGCCTCATTTTCAATAAGTAGAAACCGATAATTTAAATTTCGAACAATAATAACAAAAAAGCAGAAAAAATGATGGTTTCCAATTTTAAAGATTTCTTCCAAAAACTAATACAAATATGTAGTGTTGATCAACAAACTTTAATTGCCGAAAAACAAGATGTTCAATATATGAAAACATTTTTATTATATAATTCAATTACAATTATCAAAGCAATACAACTCACTCAAACTTTCACCCAAAAGCTCTTCAATCGCTTCACTTACTTCGAAACAGAATCGCTTCATTTCAAATCTCGTTCACCAGAATTCAAAGCATCAACAAAGAGCATAATCACATTTTGATAAAGTGAGCATATCTTTTTGTAATTCAACAACAATGTGGACATAGCAGAAGTTCGACCTAACCTCTTATTTTACAAATTATACATTAATTCAAGTATATAAATATATTCATAAAACATTCACTAATACGTCAAGAATAGATCCAAAAAGAGCTTACATGTAAAAGGTCAAAAGATGGCCAACCATATTTCCCATAAAGCTCATTTTCAGATTCATTTATTTATTCCTTACAAAAATCGCGGATGGTCAACTTTTTACCTTACGACTTTCATATAAAAATGTACGCCTCATTTTTCCACCTTTCCATAAAAAACTCCATATTTTCTGTCTCCCACGAGAACCATTTTTACCCTCAACTCTTCTCATTTTTTCAATAATTGCCGCATTTCTTTGTTCTGTTTCACCATCATCGAGTCCGCTACTTCCATTTTGTCACCTATATTATCTAACAAATCGTTGTGACTGTCGATTTCGGATGAAAGGTTAATCGCCAAACCTTTTAACCTAGCCAAAGAACCGCTCATTTCGTCTAAATTCCTATCTAAAGCTGCTTCGAAATTAGGAGGCTTTCTGCAACTCAAAACCTGATCGGATTGGGACCTTGGGCTCTCTTCCGAAATGTCCGAAAACGGATCAGACGTCTTAACAGCGCTCGTGCGCCTCGCTTCGCTCGATACTACCGTGGAAGAAGAGTTTGACGAAGCAGCGTTTTCAGAGCGGTTGCTGCCACCCCAGTAATTTCTGAAGCTCCCGAATATGCTTTTGATGCCCCGAATGTGTTTTTGGCTGGTTCGAAGCATGCTGTTCGTATTGTCCAGTTTTTCATCGCAACGTTCTAATTGCTCTCTTTGTCTGAGAAGTTCCTGAAATTGCAGAAATTCTCGTCTAACTTTCCCCACTTATCATTTTTTTCGCTTTGTTCGGGGGCAAAAATGGAAGACTGATTTCTACAAAGAGAGATATCATACGTAAGAGTATGATTGGGGTAAAAATTTTTCATCCCGGAAATTCCAAGGACCATTTTTTCCAGTTTAAAATTTTCCTATCGTAAATATTCCACAAAATATCATACTGCTCAATGGAAGAAATGTATATTCAAGTCATATTGAGGTAAATGGTTTTATTTTTCCAACTGTCGTTCAGTGTGTTTATATTTAGATTCGTATATTGTAACTTTTTTTCTCAGTATCGAATCGTATCACTTTTTATTCAAATTGGGAAATAAAAGCACGCAATGAGAAATGTGACACATCAAATGAATAAACAACTTATGCATTGTCAAATTCAGTGTCGATCTTTAGAATTGTTCTTTAAAAACAAATATTCAACTTCGTCCTAATGTATACAATTTTTATAGTTCTAATTATCACATCCGAACACTTACCGTGTAGTACAGAATGCCAAGAAGATTATTATAATAATCAAATTAAACGACTACTTTAAAAATGTGTGTTTTTTAAAAATTTAACTTCATTGATTTAAATTTTTGATTTGTAAATCCGTTTATGAATATTAGGTAATTTTTTAGAAGATATCTACACCAATTTTTAAAATCTAGCTAGAAGATATTTTTTCAATCATGCAACAGATACAAAGTTGACAGCCTGAAATTTTTTTAAACACAGAGTTAGGATTTTAGGTATTCATTTTTTTTTAACTTTCTTTTAAAATTGATCAGAATCTAGAGGGGCTGATAATCATAAAAGTTGATTTTTAAGCTTTAGACCTTTCATTGCAACCTTTTTGGAGAAATATATATTTAGAATAAAAATACATTGTTTATAAATATTGGTTGATTTATACTCATTTATTTTATTATAAATATATGAAAGTTCTTAAAGCGAATAATGAAAAAATACTGAAAACTTGGAAAAAAATTGTGTTTTAATTGGCTATTAGAAGTCGTGATAGATTTTATATCAAAATTAAAAATTGTTTCGGATTTTAAAATATGATTTTTTGCTTTCACTGAAGATGCAATTACCATTATAAACATGCGAGGAACATTTTATTTTGGAAAATCAAAATTTGTTGAGGAAATATTGGATATCAGATCGAAAATCTATCGATAAATCGATTATCATTATTTATTGCATTTAATGCAATTAAGTGCACTCTTATGTAGTTTTAGTTTCAAATAAAGGAGTTTTAAATTTTACAATTTTTTGTTAGAAACTTGATAGCAGAATGTGTGAATAGTTAAATAATTCAAAATTTTTAACAAAAAAAGAATTGAAAGAAGAAACAGTCAAAAAAATCAATATTTAAATGAAAATCGTCACTAAGATTTTGAAATTAAAAAATACACTTCACTGGTCTCGAGTGATTCAAATCAATTATTTCGAAATTTATGTCTGATTCATTTTCTATAACGCTTTTTATTGGATGTACTACAAAATTAAAGTAGAAAACAAAGGCATGAAATAGAAAAATGCATAGTTATAGTTTTTGACTTAATTACAAAAATCAAAAAAATTTGCAATTTTTATATTTTGGATAAAATATTTCGAAAATTTTAAATATTTCGCATCAAAAAATCTGATTAACTGTATTTTTACGAATTTTCGTTGATGAATGAATAAGTTTCATGTCAATATTATTATTCGATATTTTATATTCATGAATTGTCAATGAAAATTTTTTTATAAAATTTAGTGCGAAGTAAAAGAGTTTTCAAAATTGAGAAATCACTTTATGGAAAATAAAGTATAGTTATAGATTCAACTTGAAAAATTAAGTTTCATTCAAAAATATTAGTGATCTCGATATCTCAGATGAGAAATCAAAATCAAAATTTTTTTTGTTGGGAATGGTAAATTTGCATATGGAATTTACTGCATTCTGGGGCAGTCATAATTAAGAAAAAATGTACCTACACTTCCAAACGTTTAAAATGTAAACAAAAACGAAAAATTAATCAGTCCCACGTTTCCATCCAAGATTTAAATGAAAAATAGTAACATTAGATATTTCTTAAAAATCAAAAATTATTTATTACTCTAGTTTGGGAAGATGACGAAAAATATAATTTTTGTTTTCGTTGATTTTGAGTTTCGGCAACATAAGTTAGCAATTTTTCATCATGTATAAGTTCTAGATTGAAACTTAGAATTAGCTGCAAAATGTGCGGATTGATCGAGGAAAGCAAATTTTTGTTCATATGATTCAAAAATTAAATAAAAACATATGTTAATCAAGCAAATTTGTTTTAGACATTTATATCCGAAAAATATTCAATGATTGATATTTTAAAAGATGATTATTGAGGAGGGCTAATTCTTGCTCACATATTAGAAATTTTAATAGATCATTAACTGTCACTGTGTTAATTTTGACGAGATTCACCGAAAATATAAAAATCATATTTTTTTGTGATTCCAAAACTTATATTTTTTATAAATCAGGCCAATAACTTTATTTATTTTGATTTTTTCATTTATGTGCTTTTATGGATTTTTTTTTTCATAGAGTGAATTTGACAAAAAAAAATGAAGGTGAAAATTTAAAATGAATGATATTAAATTATTTGATAAAATTTTTTGGTTTTTAAATGTCTATTTACTTAGTTTATAATACACTGAATTCCAGATGATTTTTGGAGCAATGTGTCCCTTTTCTCCTTGCACGTCACATATTATGATTCTATTCATGTATTAATCTTTTGTTGAAATCAACTGTTGAATATGTTTCATTCACAATACATTATTTTTTGTCTTAAATTTTACTTTCGTTGCTTAATTATTTCTACATTCATATTATCTATTACATTATTTATTGATTAATAATTATTTGGAGTATAAGTAATCTTTGATAAACAGCTAAAAACAAAAAGCTTGAGAAAGAAATGAAAATTTTTGAGAAACGAAATGCAAAAAAAAATAAAATAGATAGGGTGATTCCGATTGAGATGGCCCTATGGGAGAGATGGACCACCCTCCTTTATTTTCAAGAATGTGAAGTGATCGTGTAAATTTCTTGTGTTGTTGTGCCTGTTAAGTGTTAACAAGCACACCAACAAAAAAAATTGGCGCGATCATATGGAATTCATGAAAATAAAGGAGGGTGGTCAATCTCTCTTGTAGGGCTATCTCACCTGGAATTACCACATTCAAAAACTGAATATAAATTTTTCCGTTTGTTAATACGAATTCTATCTCGTTTAAAAAAATAATAATTTCGATGGGTCCCTGCAAGTCTATTCTATCTCGTGAGCGCGCTCCAACAATATTTCAACTTTCACCGAGCCGCTATAAGTATTCTATCCTTCGGGACTACGAAACGATCTATTCTATGTTTCAGCGCTCTCGAACGTTTCATCCCATCTCTGACAGAGTTGAAACACTTTATCGTAACTCAAAAATCACAGTTTCGAGAAAACATGATGTAAAGTTTCCTTCACTGAAGAAACAAAATGATGGCAGGCAAACATGTTGCACATGTTACAATCACATATTTTTAATATTTTTGAGGTTTCGTTACAAGATAATAACGTGACACTCATCATTTTTCAAATAATAAACAAAATAATATATAAGTTTTCTAAATAAAGCAAGAAAGATAAAAATTGCACCAAATTAAAATATTTTTGTTCATTCAAAATTCAAGTGCAATAAGAATGATTTTTCTTGCACTTGCATGGAAAAACATTATTTTGTGTATTTAAAAAAACAAATTGTTTACTACAATAAATAATTCACACAGTGATTGTTTAATTTTTTAAAAGAAGGTTGTAAACTTTCTATTAATGAAAAATATTATTAACCACCTTAAAAATTACTTCTGACAAACGTTTTCATGTATCTATTATTCAGTCTTGATAATATTGTTTATAATGATTTTTCGGGTCGTTAATAATAAATGGTTTGAATCATTATTATTTATATTACTGTCATTAACAATTTGTATATTAAAAAAATATATACTATTCGTAAGATTCATTCACGTAGATTTCAGTGGCATATTTTGCATGTGATAAGTAAAATTCTTCAATTTGTTTAAACAATGAAATTTTACTTATTGTTGCAAAAACACATTTTTGCAAGAAGCATATGCTTTTCATGGTTTCTTCATCCGTCTATTTCATATTTTTTATCAGAATAATAAAATTCATTTGTTTAAAAAATAAACTTTAACTAATTGTTGCAAAAACAAATTTTTGCAAGATGCATATATTTTTCATGGTTTGTAAATACGTCTGTTTCATATTTTGTATTAGAATAATGAAATTTATTTGTTTAAACAATAAACTTGAATTTATTGTTACAAAAACACATTTTCGCAAAACGCACATACGTTTCATGGCTTCTCAATCCGTCTATTGCATATTTTGCATTAGAGTAATAAAATTTATTTGTTCAAACAACAAACTGTAACTAAATGTTACGGAAGCACATTTTTGCATACGCATTAATATGCTTTTCTTGGTTTTGAGAGCTGTTGATTGTAAATTTATGATAACATTACTTGATTTATTTTGTTCAAACAATCAACTCTAATTTACAGTTGCCAATTTTTTCAGACACAATATATGTAGTAAAACTGTAGTAACATATTTTCTATACAAAATAGTTGAAAAACCTATTAAAAACATTCTAAACGGTCATTACTACGAGTTATAAGACGTCCTGATTTGTTTTTCAGTTTTAAAGGGTAAAAATTGAATATTTTCTTCCAAATTTTTTGTGGAACATGCTTGAAGCTTTGAAAATTTTAAAAAAGACTTTTTCGGAAAATGTCCGAATTTTGAGTTACGATGAAGCGTTTCAACTCTGTCAGAGATGGGATGAAACGTTCGAGAGCGCTGAAACATAGAATAGATTGTTCCGTAGTCCCAAAGGATAGAATACTTATAGCGGCTCGGTGAAAGTTGAAATATTGTTGGAGCGCGCTCACGAGATAGAATAGACTTGCAGGGACCCATCGATTTGTAAATAGTTGATAAGTGTAATGGATATTAATATTTCAATATTTTCTGAGGAAAAAATGTCATGTTTCTGAAACAAATCGAATATGCAAAAGTATATTCTAAAAAATGATTTACAGAATATAATAATTTGATATTAAGTATAACACTATCATTAAATTCATATTTTTCAACATATTTGTTTATATATAATATCTATACATTTATTTATCATTTTATTGATTTTATTCATCTTATTTATTTGCTTTTTTGATTTACATAAACCATTACATAAATTATCAATAAATAATTATCAATATACTAGGTACAAATAATCATTGATAAACAGCTAAAAACGAAAAGCTTGGTAAACAAATGAAAATAGTTAAGAAATAAATTTTTAAATTATTGATATTCAATAGAGCATTTTATTCTTTTCATGCGCAAGCATAGAAAATATCCTTGTTTTCATACAACACAAATTAACATGTGATTCACATAGAAAGTTCCCAAAAATAAGACGAAGATGCACTAATGGTCACGAGGCCCTCTTTTCGAGGAGAGTAAAACGGTTTATTAATCGATTAAGTTATTTAAGTTTGTAGATACAAATTTACCTAGTTTAAGATATAATTATTTAGTTTAATGGAAATAAATTATTTGAAAATTTTCTGGAAAAAAATTTTTATATTTTAAAGAACAAATCAACTACACAAAAATTACCCACTTAACATTCGTGATCATTTATGTCATATGATGTACCAATGCTTCCGCATATGACATCAATCATCACGAATAATTACGAATGTTTACTGGGTATATCATAATTAATTACTCATTAACGTAATTACTCATATAATCCTCTTATTGTATTAATATTTATCAGTTCAATAGAAATATTTACTTTACATTGATTCACAATAAATTGATTCAATATTTAGTAATAGTTTTTTGTTGATATAATTGAAATTAACAAATCAATCATACGATTCTGCTAATTCATTTCTTACAATTTTTAAACTTCCAGAAAAGTGTGGTTATTTCGTCCTTATGCTGGTCATTTTCGCAAATTAACTAACCTGAGCAGCATTAATTCCAACATCCTCAGACTCCTTTAGAAGCGAAATTGATTTTTTCGAAGATTCCAAAGTTCTTTCTTCAATAGCTTTTCGAGCTTCGTAAAGTTGTTGTCGTTTATCCTCGAATGAATTATTCGAATAATTCGGACCACTTTTCAAAAATGTTTCGTCGTCGACATCGTCCTCCAAAGAAAAAAACGGATTTAGCGAATTATCCGTCATTTTCACAGATTTCGCACTCGCAACTGCTCGCAACAACCAACAATCCGCAAAAACTTTTTGTATGTTTTTGTAACTTGTAACTTTTGACAACTTTTATCCCCGACTGTCCCCGACACTAATTGTATGATACAATTTGTATCAGATTGTATCAGATTGTAATGATGGTATTTTCTTGTATTTGACCAACACGACAACGCATAGTACTGATAGATATATCTATATATATACCTCATATGTACATATGGTACATATAGATCTACCTCAGAACTTGTCAGAAATGCTGAGAAATGCTGGGTAACGAGCTGCTCAGCGAGAGCTGCGAGTTGGTTGCGAGAGTTATTTCAGAATTGTTCCGTGATTCACAATGATTCACAATTGTTGTGTGATTCACAATTGATTTTGAGATTCACAATATTCACAATTAATTCCCATTTTTAATAGGAAAACCCAAGTACCTTGGAAAAACTCACAGGAAAACCACCTTGCCAATTTTCCAAAAGTAGTGAAAATCAAAACCTTAAACTACAATAACCCAAAAGTTACAATAAAATTTTGAAAATCGTTTTTTTACAATAAAAACTTTAAAAAATATCTTCATTTGAACCATAGATCTGATACACATGGATCCATTAACGCTTCCGGACAAAATGGTAGCGGACAGCGATTCATTATTATGTATTGTCAAACTTACTCGTGTATATTTTACCATAAATATGTAGGGAATAATTAGATTTCTTTATAAGTTTTTCCTAAAAAATTCAAGAGAATGTATGGTACAAACGGTACAAACAAAAATTTTAACTCGAACGTAAATTAAAAAATTTGGCACTGTCTTCCATGTTGAATTTCAAAAAAGTACTATCTGCATTGTGTTGTTTGGTACTGTACAGTACTGTATTCAATTGTATTCTATATAAATAATCGCAAACATAAAAGCACACGAAAACTCTGTAAAAAAATAAGTTTTTACCAGTTTTTACAACACAAACCTTCACGTGATCTATTAATTCAATGTGAGAAAAAGTTGTGAATTTTGTTGATAATTCACCTTTTCAAAGTTTAACGATGGTAAGCATTTTTTTAAAATAACAATCTTAAAAATAAATAAAATTTCTTATGTTTTCAGGAGAATTAAACTATTCAGTAAATAATTGTTGATGTCGAATTATTCTGAAATGATGAATAAAAAATTATTCCAAATTGTTTTTAAAGCTTTGCAATTTTTTTTATGAAGAATAATGTACGTAAACAAACTGGTTATTTTATATTTAAAAAATTTTTCAGTTGAGGAAACACTTTTTCTTTTTTTTTTTTTTTGGATTTTAAATATATTCTCCGTAATTTACGGCCGAATTTCATGAAACAAAAAGGTAAATGTATCAAAAAATCAAAAAAATCTACCTAAAATAATAATTTTACGAGAAAGAAATTTATTCCCCAGGTCAAAAGTTTGGTGATAAACCATTAGCATTTTATCTTGAGATTTTACGATCCTGTTGAGTTACATCCTGCTGGAGCCCAAAACTCGCCTATAATACAATAATCCCTTGCTATAACGAGCATTATCTGTCCTTTTTTTCTGATGCTAACATATCAGAATAGAAAGAGAAAAAGCACTAGTGTAATCATTACACTAGCAAGGGACTAGTGTAATGATAACAGTCAAATATCTGCCTTTTGAATTTTACTGTAGTTATTGTGAAGAGCGAGAGTGTTTGGGCCTTAATGGGATGTGATTCAGTAGGATTGTAAAATCTCGAAATGAAATGCTAATGGTTATCACCAAACTTTTGACTTCGAGAATACATTTTTTTCTTTAGCAATTATTATTGTAGATGTAATTTTTGAGATTTTTGAGATACATTTAATTTTTTGTTTCATGAAATTCGGCTGAAAATTACGAAAAGAAAATTCAAAAACAATTAACAATTTCTAGTTGCAAATCGAAGCTAACTTTGTAAAACCCTTTGGCTGTAGTTTTCAGGGAGGTCAGCTATTTCCAGTTTTGCTAATTTCAATCCGTTCGGACAACCAAAGTTAAAATTTGTCGCATAGTGTAATCTTACCAATATCATTCAATTATGATAATTGAACAAATTAGTTCTTTTCAATTTAAGGAATAATTATAATAATTTGAGGAAATGAAAATATAATAATCATAAATTATTGTTTACTTAATCAATCATTTTCAATTACATTTCAAACTTGAAACTTGAAGTTCTATAAATAGATAAACTAGCATTTTCAGTTTTATTTATTGAAAATACTATTTTTTATGAATATCCATATATTGTCTAGACCTTTCAAAATTTTTTATTTTTCAAGTTTCAGAAACAAAATTTAAGAACCTTATGTTTTTTTCTATTTCAAATTTTTATGTTAATCGTAGATATAATTTTTGAATATTCTATTTCAGTTTAATTTAATTTTTATTTATCTTAATAATTTTATTAGAGTTTATTTTAACGTAGTTCTATTTAATGTAATATGTTTTATTTACTTCAATAAACTATTTTTTTCTTTATCATTTAGTTTATTTCGTTGTTTCATTTATTTTTTTATTCATTATGTTTTACTATGACATTAAATTATTAATCTCAAAGCTAAAGTTTTTGGCTTTTTTCAAGAAAAATGCCAGCATAAAATATTTTGAGATAGTGAATAGTGATAATAATTATGATGATATTTGTTAGGACTACGCGCATTAAGGCTAAATAGCCTTAATGCGCTAAAATGTTTCATGTACTCTCAAAATATAAATTAAAACTATTTTTTTCATCACTAAAAATAAATTAATCTGAAAACCGATAATTATGAATTTGATCTAGTATGCATTTTTTTTTTTTGATTGAACATCATACAAAAAAAAGTCAAAAAAAAATTAAAAATTAGAATTTCAAAATCATTCAAATTTGTGGTTTTCATATTCTGGGTGAATTTTAATAACATTGTCATTATGTTAGTTAAACATCTATCCAAATTGATAATATATCATCAAAAATTTTTTTCTTTATTCATTATTTTTATTATTTATATATTTTTGATAATCATTTCAAATTACATGTATGAATCACACACATTTTTATTAAGCCAGCACACTCTGCGATTTCCAAAATCACACTAGTGTACTAAATTAGTACTAATTTAACGCTAATACATTACACAAAGAAAAAATTTATTGCCAAATTTTTTCGCCAGATATGAGTGAGTGTGCTAGCTCGAAAATTAAGTTAGCACACACCAACTTCCAAATCACAATAAGTATCACTTTTCGGTGAGGAATAATTTACTGCTAATTTAGTGCACTAGAGAAACCAACGACACATCAAATTTTCCCAAAATTATCGTTACACACCTAGCGTATGCTAAGTTAAGTATTAGGCCAGCACACTCTCTGCAATTTTCGAAATCAAACTAGTGTACTAAATTAGGTCTTATTTAGAGCTAATTCATTACACAAAGAGAAAATTTATTGCCAAATTTTTTCGCCATATATGAGTGAATGTGCCAGCTTGAAAATTAAGTTAGTTCAATCCAACTTCCAAATCACAATAAGTATTACTTTTCAGTAAGGAATAATTTAGTACTAATTTAGTGCACCAAAGAAACTAACGTCACATCAAATTTTCCTGAAGTTATCGTTACTCACTCTGCGTGTCTTACGTTAATTATTATTTATTACATAATTGTTTTTGTTTGGTTTTTAGGTCGCAAAACAACAATTTGCTATTTTCGAATGATGTGCACGTTTTGCAGTAAATTTTTACTCTAGTACTTTTGAATTATTAATAAAATATCTTTTTTTATTATATCTACCTATAAAAGCAGTAAGTTTTATTCAATGATGCGAATTCACTATTTATTCTGAAAACAAAAAAATTTACAATAATATTAGAAAACCTTCATCTGAAATATGCAGATCACAAATGTTTACGACCACGAATTTCATCTGTTCAATTTTCGACAACTATTTTACTTTGCAGTAAATGTAATAAAAAAAATCGTCATTGAATATTCAGGTGTTAAAACCACCAAAGTATGTAAGATTTTTTTTCATTTTTCAACATAAATTTGTAAAATTATATTAAATTCAATTGTTTTAATGTTCAATATTTATATTTTTCGAAAATTTATATTCAAAACATCAATGTGAGAAATTTCTCTAATCTAAAAATTTCTATTTTCAAAATTGAATTGGCAACTATAACTATGTACTCTTAATTTTACGTTTTTTGTAGATACTTTTTTTTAGTTTTATTTTGTAGCTAATTCGATTTTGAAAACCTTCATAAAAAATTATAGACACATAAAACCCGAATCGATTGATATAAGAAGTTGGTATGAGCGAGTTTTTTTTTATTCATTACAAGTCTAAATAACGATTTGTTTATTCAAACGTTCTTTTATTGTTAAATCAGTTATCCGAAATTGTTAAAGTTTCCTCACATTTTGCTATTAAGTTTTAGATGTACTACTTGTATTATTTAAAATTCTCTTTATTGTAATTATAGTTTTTAAAAAATGCAATTTATTTTGTTTTTTGATACAAATCTACCATCGATATCGATTAGCTAAAATTTTCAAAGAAATTTTTTCTACTTATTAAACATTTCAGCATTTCAGTAGAGAAACGTTTGTTTTTGCCTTCGTTTTTCTTGAAAAAGAAAAATTAGCTCTTATAATTGTAAAAGAAATGTTTGAAATTTGTTAAATTTCATTGATTGAGGATGTTTTTGTCCATTATTTTAAGGATTTGAATATTTTTGCAAGAAACACATTCTAGAAATTCAACAAAGAATCATAGTTCCTGTCGTGATCACCTTTCAAAAAGAAGGAAAAAACTCGACTCTTAAAATTGTAAATGAGATTTTTTAAACTTATAAAAATAAAGCTTCTAAAACTCTGGAAATCTTTGATTTTTCAGGTTGATTCAACTCTTAAAATTGTACATTTTCCTGAAACTTTATCAGCTTCTAAAAGAGATGAACTATTAAAAAAATACGGTGCGACTAAAACAAAAACGATTTTCAAATCCGGAAAATATAGTGTCACATTCGCCGAATTTCCAAACAAAGAGATCGCAACGAAAGTTTTCTTTCGTCTCCACCAACTAGAAATAAAAGGTCGTCGTTTATCGGTCGAATTTTCAACAAATTCATTATCCAGCAATGACTTGAAAAATTCAAGAAATGATATCCAAGGAAATGTTGAAAAAAATGAAGCTAAACATCAAGCGAACTATCTTGAATTTTTGGAAAAATTGAACAGTTGGAGTGGTGGAGATGTTTTTTGTCAACCACCACCTCCGAATTTGCGGTACAAATATCCTGAGCCAAACAAGGATACTTTGTTGAGAATTTTAGTCCAATTACTGAAAGAACCAGTTTTTTATTACCAGGTATTTATTTTTTTTACAAATTTGTTGCTACTTGACAATAAAGGGTCAAATTTTTATGCATATTTTATAGCACTTACACATTTCGGAAGATACAGACCTTGAAATGCTTGAGAATAATAAAATTTTCCTCAAGATTAAAAAAATTGATCATGAAAAAAATTCTTCTTCTTCAAGGTCTTACATCTAATGAATCGAATGAATTTACCTCCACCATTCAATGAATTAGAATCCGAATATCCAGTTCTACGAGAACTGCAGGAAATGGAAAAATATCAAGAATTGTTTAATTTCCATCCGAACAGAGAAAAAGGTGAGCAAAAAACAATATATATTGATTTTGCACGTTTGTTTTTTTGTGGCGTTTTTATTCACTCATTAATTTTTTTCACTAGATACCAATAGAGAATTTGAAGAAAAGTCTGAAACCGAATCTGAAATTGAGTCTGACGCCGAATCAAGACCAGTCCAGGAAATTATTAACATGAAAAGAAAAAGACCTCAAAGCTCCAAACCCATGAAGATTCCAAAATTCATAAATCCCATGAAACAGGGAACTATACTCAAAGCTAATCAAAAATCCATCAAACCTGAAGAATTTTTCGAAAGCGTTGAAAAAGGAGAAGGAAAAAATTTGAAAATTGACCTGAAACTGGCCGAAAAATTGCCAGAAGTTCCAAGTGTTTCTTCTGTTATCGAAGGAGGTTTTGGAAAAATTTTCCCTGCAAACACAAAAAATCAAGTAGAAAACAAAGAAAAAACCAAAGAAGAGTTTATTACTTCAGACCAATTGGCGCAAAATAGAATTTCTGAAAATGGTAAGTAATTAAGTTCCTTATAACTGACAGCTTTGAAGTAACATTTAATTTTATTTTTTCAGATTGGAAACTTTTGCCAGTTTTCAAAAATTACGTTCCTGGAAAGCCAACTTGCCGTTTGTATCTCAAAAATCTGTCAGAAAATGTGGAAGAAAAGGATTTGCATTTCATTTACAAAAAATACTTGGACTCAAAACTGGAAAATCCAGAAAATGAGTCAGTTTCAAATTCTTCTGGAAATGTATTGTTATTTGTAATATTTGATTGATGTCATTTTTATGTTTCAGATACGCGTTGAGATTAATGAAAGAAGGTCGAATGAGAAACCAAGCTTTTGTTACACTGCAAAATGTTGCTCAAGGGCAGTTAGCACGCGAAGAAACAAATGGTTATATTTTGAAAGATAAACCAATGGTTGTGCAGTTTGCAAAATCTAAGACATAAATTTTGCAATGCAACATTCTGAGCATTTTTAGAATTTTCAGTGGTTCAAAATAATGTTTAACAAGTTGTTCGAGAAAAAAAAAGTAATGAAAGATGTTGAACAAAATTATTTGAATATGATGGTAATGATTTGATTCTTTATATGTAAATATATATTATTTTTTAAATGAACGGCAATGCGTCTGATTCTTTAATAGACCTAATTAAAAAATTACATAAAAAACACTGATCTGCATGTATTTTTCGTCCAATAATGACATCACTTTTCGCAAACTAATTTTGGGTCCTACAATGGACTATCTTTGTTAATTTGTACTTATTTACAATGAAGTTGATATGTATACATAAATTTATCAAACTCGAGTTACTATTTTTCGGCCGATTTTCGAATGCTTAGACCTGTGTGGTTCCAAGAGATAACAAGCTTTTCTCCATATCATGTAGGCTTATACACGTCCCTGTATTTTCCAGCTGAACTGCGACGAAATTTTCATCAGTGTTCATTGGTTTTCATCGCTGCTTTGTAGTGAATGAAGCTATTTCTACTATGTAAGTGCGAAATTAAAACCTTTTTCTTTCCCAAAGAATATGTAATCGGAAATCCATCAACACAGTAGTATACTTCATGATTCATACATCTCAATAAATCAGGAAAATATAAAAATACAAACGTCGAATTATTGGTTACAATCTCAAGATAAATTTAGGTTATGATTTCCTGGATATTACGATTTACTGGTCACATAATTTAGAATTCATGCATGAATCTACATTTCTTGCAATTTTTTTGAGGCCTGCCCTAGCGGAAATGTCGAGACAGTGTCGAGACCGTGTCAAGACGGTGTTTACTTTTTTATATTTTAAACCACTTTGCAGTTATATTATCATGAATAGAACTATCAAAAAGCTTCTCTTCAATTTCTTAAAGATTTTGATGCAAAAAAAAGGCTTTCCACATGTTTGTTCATTGATATTCGTTTTTATAACAATCCCTTATGCATCGCAATATATCCACGATTCAAACAATATGGCGCAGCTGACTCGCCTAAAGAGCAGTTATGCCAATACAAAATTCAAATGATTCATTGAGAAACGTAATTATCTTTTTAACTAAAAAATATTATATTTTGATGTATGTATCTAAAATTACCAGAGTATCAATATTTTATTATAAATTACCTCGTTCACATCATATTTTGGGAGTTTAACGTCAATATTACGGATTTTATATTATAACGCATTGTCGAGACGGTGTCAAGACGGTGTTGAGACCGACCGTGTCAAGACCGTACAATGTCTCGACATTTCCGCTAGGGTGGGTTTGAATCACTAAACCAAAAATTTTTTAATGTCTATGTGTTGTTCTCCTGGCATTATATTTCGATAAATTCCGGTAATTAATCTGAAATAGCTGTGCTCAAACAGAAATTCATGAAAATTCGAAATAATTATTTTTATAATATGGTGCGATGATTCTCTTCGGATTTCTTTCCAGTTGAGCATATGTATATTTTTAATATCGATCCCTTTGGGGAAGTTCTGGATACAAGTATTCAAAACTTTCTAAAATTTTTAGAAATTTGACTAACTTATTGGAAATTTTCATAGTTCTTAAATATTTTCTAGTTTTTAAGATTTTCGTTCAACCTCCGTATTTTGGAAAAATATGTTTCCCGAGAAGAAAGTTCGACCGAACTTATCGATAATAAACACAATTTACAATATTTACTAACGTTTTTGGAAATTGTTCAAAGTTAATAGAATTGTGGACTATCTTCAAAATTTAGAAGCTCTTTATTTTTAGAATTCTTTGGAATTCCAAAAATAATTCAAAACTTTTCGAATTTCATAAAATGCTGTCCGACTTTTTAACATTTTTTAGCGATTTCTTAATATTTTGTCGAGTTTTTTTAGACTTTTTTTATTCAAAACGTTGAAGCATTGAACCATATACATATTCAAAAGAAATGTATTCATTGTGTTGAATT
This sequence comes from Platygaster robiniae, assembly GCA_028476575.1. Lineage (NCBI taxonomy): Eukaryota > Metazoa > Arthropoda > Insecta > Hymenoptera > Platygastridae > Platygaster > Platygaster robiniae. Next base: position 38,744,250 of record CM052019.1, read on the forward strand.
CATCATCATGTACAATGTACAACATTAATGGAAATTTCCTGAAATTGAAAAAATTTTTCCAATTGTATGAGAACTAATGACAACCTTAACATTTTTCGACTTTTGATTTTCAGTGATGTTTCAAAATTTTTAACAGAATGCAAACTATTTAAAAATTTCCTGACCCATCATAGTTTTTCCGTGATTCGATATTATTTTTCGAGTTACTCAGATTTTTCTTTAAAAAATGTGAAAATATGCATATTTGAAAGAAATATAATAAATGAACATAACTCACTAAATAGGTGAACATTTCTTGAAATTTTTAAAATATATTTTCGGAAGTCCATAGGATCAATGAAATCTTTACAATTTCAATTAATTTTTTTTTTTCTAGGATTCTTCAAAGTTGAAAACATTAACTATACAAACTATTAATTCAAAACCTTCAGAATTTCATACAAAATTAGTCCGACCTATAAAAATTTTTTGTAATAAGTTAATATTTTTCTAGTTCTTCAGATTTGTAATAAAAAAGTGAAAACATATGCCCATGTATATACATCCAAAAAAAGTATGATGATGAACACTATTTTATATTTACAAATATTATCAACATTTTCTGAAATTTTGAAATATTTCGAAGTCATAGAAATATTAACCTACTTGCGAAAAATTTTTTTCTTAGGTTTTAAGATTTGTCGAAATTATGATCGTAAATCAAATTTTTAAAAATTTCACAAATGTCATACAAATTGGATTTGGCTCATCATTAAAATTTTTTCGTAATTTGTCAATATCTTTCGAGTTTCTACGATTTTCATTGAAAATGTGAAAACATGAGCATGTATATAAAAGAAAGATGATAATGAACACCATTTACAAAAGTTATGAACATTATCCGAAATTCCACAAATTTTTGTGAATTTTTGGTTTGTAACGGTTCCATCTTTTTTGCATTAAGATAACTGTAAATTTTAATGATTCCTGAGAAAACATCATGATAAATAACTTTTTTGCTAGTTCACCGGTGATGGAATAAATAAATCATTTTGTAAAAGTCTTCTGTATATTTTTATGAATTGCTGGCTAAGAATATTAGAGAAAAAAAACTTTTGAACTGCCCGTTTTTGTTCAGAAAATTTCAGTAATAGTAATAGTAATACTCCTTTTAGAGTTTCTTCGTCATAATATACACTATATCTAGGATTTTAGATCTTCAATTTTTAAGAAGAAAAGTGTAAAGTTCTGAAAACATAATAACGAAACAAGTTTTCGATCACTTGTCTAATGTATCTAGGCTTTTGTTCAGAAGTAATCAAGTAAAGTCAAGGACGCTTTCTTGAAAACAACGTATCTGGAAAGTGCCAATTCAATTTCCGATTACAGAAGTGAATAACTCGAGTTCATAATCATTAGAAAATGCTACCAATTCACAGAGGCAACTTCTTGCGACAGTAAATTGCAACAAAACGGAAACATACAATATTATTAATCCTAACATAAATCTTACAGAACGGTACCATCTGGCTAAGCGCTTAAATGTGAATCCGAGACACATTAAAAATTGGTTTTATATTCGTCGATGTAATATGTTTGCTGAACATTTAACATCAGGTAAAGAGAACCCTATTTATTCGGGCTATATAAAAAATGTTTATAATTTTTTTCATCTTGAACGAAGAATCTGTAGCAATTACAAGCAGTTTATTAGTGTTCTATGCATTTTGACCTTCAATGAAACTTCTAATTATGAGTCACAGTTTCATCTCTTGTTTTCTCATTCAGTATCGACTAAAAATCCGGATCAACATCTTACTTCTGATGAATCAGAGTAGTAGTTAACTTCGAACAATGGTTAGAAGATCTCACTCGCTCGTTTCATTGCGCTGTTTACGGACAAAAAAGAAAAGACTTTAATTATTAAATCAAGACTGAAATAACGAAAGGACGTTCTGCTCCTCGAAAACGTAATGACGAAAACAACGACAAAAGAAACGAAGCAAAGGATGAAGTTAGAAAATTAAGTTTAGTCAAATAATTATGATGTGAAAGTTAATGAATAAATTTGTAAAGGAAAATGATGAAATAAAAGGCAATACTGATATGGTTTGAAAAATGGATATTAATTGAGCAGTTACAAAATATTTATACAATGTTAAGTCGCATGAAGAAGTATCAGAGGAACTTGAAGTTATAATATTAATAAAATTTTCTATTTTTCTAATGAAATTATTGTTGTCTTCATACAAAACTAATTTTAAATTGTAATTACATTGCAAAAACACAATTACACTGTCATTGTGTTTTTCTCATTTTTTCAAACTTCTCGGAAATAGTATATTACGTAACTAGGACTTAAATTTTCTATTTACGAGTGTGAAATTTGTAATCACACGAGTGAATATAAAATTTTTATCCTAGTTATGTATGATGTTTCATGTACCGAGAGATGGAAAACGAATTTAGAGATTTAGAACTGGACAAGATGGGACGAGAAATGAGTTTTTTATGCCAGAGGTATAACTATATTATACTGCACTGTTGAGTATCTCTGTTATACGTAGTTACATTTTTTGACAATTAATTCAGAGCTTTTACCATCCTGGTATAACATATAGAACGTGTTTTTTCTTTTCCATCGAAGGTCTCATAAAACATCCTTTTTAGACATTCAGACTATTATTTTTCAATCAATTCGAAATCTCTGAACTGACAATGAGCACTCCTCGAATCTCTAGTAGAAGGAACTAAAATCCGTTTCCAGAAATGAATCCTTGAATCCTGGATTGGATATCGAAAATAAAAATTTTTAACTCGATTTTCAAAAACGAACGCTAATGCATCCACTTTTTTGAAATTTTGTTTCTTACTAAAACTATGATACAGTACAATGTTAGTTATCTCTGTTGCACGTATTCCTATATATTTCGGTAATTTATTCAGAGCCCTTAACATTCTAGTATAGCATTCAAAGTGTGTTTTTGCTATTCTTTCGAATGTCTCAAAAAGCATCCTGTTTTGGGATTTTTTCTAACACTTATTTTTCAATAATTTCTCAACTAAGCACTCCTCGTATCTCTAGCACCAGGAAGTAAATGTTGGTTCCAGACACGGATCAGAGACCATGACTTCTGGATTTAATTTCGAAAATGAGATTTTTTAATTCGATCTCGAAAAAACTAACGCTTATTCATCTACTGTTTTGAAATTTTGCTCCTGAACAAAACTATGTTATACTACAAACTACAGTGTTGAGTTTGTCGTACCTGACTCGTACGTCGTTATATATTTCGATAATTAATTCAGAGCCCTTACCGTCCTAGTATAACATGAGAATTGCGTTTTTTCTGTCACATAGATTGCCTTAAAAAAAACCCTTTTGATACATTTTGTCAGAGTATTATTGTTCAATCAATTTTGAATTACTGAAATGAGCACTCCTTGTATTTTCAGCACTAGTAAATGAAATTTTTCAACTCGATTCTTAAAATACTTCCTTTCATTTTCGGTAACATGTTTTTTTTAACAATGCGCATGTGTATCGTCAATTTAAACTTCTTTCAATGATCTTCAATAACCAGTTGCAAAATCAAATAATTTATAACAGCGATGAGCATTAGTAGGAAATAAATTAAAATTATTTCTAAATTTATAATTACAATTAATAATTATAAGAACCTTGTAGGAAGATGAAATTTCTTAGAAGAATTAAATTTCGTCTAAGGTGCATTATTGAAAGCTTATGAAAATTCAAATTCCTTTGGAGTGACCTTATAAGAACTAATTAAGAAACTGGAATTTCATATAAATAATGGATCGAAAAAAGTGTATGAAGTTTTTTTCTTATAAGATTTTTAGGACACTTTATAAAAAATTAGAATCTCATATAAGATTTTCATAAGGTGCACCTTATGAGAAATTGAATTCTTATAAGAAATTTCATTTTTAAAAAAAAAAAGATCAAAATCACTAGGGTTTTTTCTTCCAAATATTTAAAACCTACAGAATGTAAATCGTACTATATAAATTGTGATTTCTACTTTACTTACTAGTAAACAAAATTTAGGATTTATGTATATTGAAATATTAAATAAAAAATTTTACCTTTTATCATTTTTTTCAGTTCGTAGAATATGATATTTCATGTACTTGGAGAAAATATTGATGTACGTATATAGTACAATGCATTTAGAAAATTCATATCATATCGTAAAACTACAACATTACTATTAATTATTCCAATATTGTATCAATAACGATATGCTATACTATATAAGAAGACACAAAATGTAGCAAAAAGAACTGTACATATCCGAATACTCGTAAAACTGTAAGGAATTCTCTGAAATCTAGATTAATAGGAATTACAATATGGCATTGCAAAAAGTAGAAAGCAAAATATTTATAATAGTTCTTACAATAAAACATAACTACTACAACATATAATTTGACAATATTTGCAGACGAATGCCGGATTCGTCTGCAAAAAGTTGAGTACATACAGAAATCATCTCTATTTTCGAAATCCCATCTTGAAAATATTATTCTTATGATTGCGATTCCCCTTCAAAAGTTCTCTCGATCTGCAAGTGAAAAAATAATAAAATTGTCATGCATTAAAAGAAAAGTAGCGCACTTTTCCAGGTCTCAAGTTTAATGAATTTCTTTTTCGTATCAAGTTCCTTATCAAGAGTCCATGTTTTCTTATGACAGAAAATGTTAATTAATTGATGTTTTCGATGACTGCTTATCATACAAATATGTACATACATGTAGGGCATTGTTTCCGAGAAAATTACATTGACACTATATAAATTTTAGAGTTCTTCTGACAAGCTTCAGTTTATCTCCAAATCTTGGACACTTCAATGAATTTCAATAAATGAGTACTCTATATGACTGAAACAAAATTAAACCCTGCGCTCCAATATAACAATTTCGAAAATTTAGACGGTATAATGAATTCATATCAGAAAATTTTTCGGCAAACTTCGTATTCTTCGACATACGCTCTGCAATAAAAAAAGGAATTTTGGCGATGGAAACGCGTGTAAACAACATTGTTATGAGTTCTGAAATTCTATGTAAAATTTGAACCTTTGAAGTTATTAAGTGCATTATACATATTTTTATTTTCCAAAAATTTAACTCATATTGTGTAGAAACCCTAGTAGTTTGTATTCGATATTGACTTTAAAGTAAGTCGTCGACTTTTGTTTCCACAGATAAACCAATATGAAGCAAGCAATTTTAGTCACATTTGTCTTGGCTGTAATAGTAATTGGTAAGTTTTTTGTGATGATCCTGTGCGCTCCCATAAGATATAAAATTTTCTCAATTCAGTACAAACATTGAGAAAACAGTAGAATAATAGGTAAATTAGTAAGATTTTTATTGAAATTCGGTTTGATATAAGATCTTACCTCAGGTTTAACGTAAAATCTGACGTTAGAACAAATCTGACAACAGATCTAACATCAGGTTTAACGTTAGAAACAAATCGGATGATAGATCTATAACGTCAGATCCAACGTAAAATCCCAGCTGAAAAAATCCAATTGGCATTTTGCCAATTAGTCCGACCATTTGGAATTGCCAATTGGCCCGATGATGACCCGACCAATTGGCAAACTTAATGTTCTGTCCGATTGGCAATCATAATCGTCGGGCCAATTGGCAATTCCCAATGGTCGGAACAATTTGCGAAATGCCAATTTGCCAAGAAATATAATTGTTCATTATAAATTGATTATACAATTATTTAATTTATTCACACTCGGTGGAATTGGGAAAACTCGCCCCAATTTCATATATAAATTGTAAACCGACATCGCGTTCCCTCAGATACGAATCATCATGCATTATACTTAATGAATCAGTGCTAAGGCTTGTAAAATGAGAAAAAAAAATTGACTTCCATCTCGTGGATCTCGCAGTAACTACTGGTATGGCGCCGAATTTTTAAATATGCCGCCCTCAAATTTGAATATTCCGCGCCATACCAGCAGTTACTGCGAGATCCACGAGATGGAAGTCAATTTTTTTTTCTCATTTCTCAAGTTTAGCACTGATACATTAATTATAATGCATAAAATATTTCGATCGGTGGGAACGCGATGTTGTTTCACAATTTTTTTATGAAATTCCAGCAAGGGTGAATATATTAAATAAACACCTATGTAATTAATCCATATCAAACGAAATTCACATTATTGGCAATACGAATTGGTTAGGCTAAATGCCAATTGGTCGGGCTATTGGCAAAACCAATTGGATTTTTTCAGCTGGGATCTGGCGTTAGAGATCGGATAAATTAATTTTCATTAAGAATCTTTAAAGTTTTTTGTGTTTATACATCTAACACTATTCAAAAGGTCTCTAAAGATCTATTTGTTTCCGAAAAATGCTTTGTTAAAGCTGTGTGACTGTTAACGCAGACCCAAATCCAGCAACAGCAAAAAAAGAAAAATCTCCATCTCCTTCTCCACCTCCAGCTTCATCTTCAAGCACTAGTAAAAGTAAGTTTTTATAAATAATATTGCAATAAAGCACATGGTATGAAAAGATTGATAACTTTCTAAAATCATCAGGTAATAAACGTCGTTCCGGGAGCTCTGCAGGGACTTTTGATCCGCTTAATGACAGAAAAAATTGTAAGGGTTCTGGCAATATAATTACAAATTTAATTAATTGTTCGCCATTTACTGTGCGATAGTCGCCGAAACGTCAAGAAAGTGGCAAGTTTTCATCTTCTTAGAACAGATTTTGAAAAATCTAACGTTGAGGATTTTCTATTTATTTATTCAATTTACATCAGGTCTACTCAATATTTTTCTCTTTTGCATGTATTGATGTTTCTGGTAAAGTATGTAATAAACAACTTTTTGTGTATCTGAGACACACAAGCTGCTTGTTTTGACAAGTGCAGAGTAATAAAGAATGTGTGTAATTATATTTCCCTACCAAGAAGAAGTTAACTATATCAAAGATAACATGTATTGTTTTTTTTGGAAACAAGAAAATTCGAATAAAAAATTGTTCCAATTAAATACAAGGTTGTTTTTTTACTGTAGGGAAAGAGGTAACAGAATTTTTCCGATGATTAAAAAAATTATTTGCGTAAATTTTTTATTAGTGTAGTTATTGTCATTTTAGGATGTTATCGATTGCAATGTTTTATAAGGCGTTGTTTTGTATGAGTTCCAAAACGAGGTCGGTCATTAGTTTGGCGCATTTGGCACCCCCAAGAGGAGGTGATCTAGTGGTTGTTTCTCCCCCGTTGGATTCTTCACCTTCGTACAAATCTGGAGCTTGTTCACTGGCGCAGGTACTTATTGGCAGCATGTCTATCGCCAGGCCAAGTCCGAATCTTCCACATCTTCGCATTTCGCCGTTTAACCTAAAATTATGCAAGTACATTCGTGAACTCAAACCTAAAGTAGGAGAATCTTCCCTACTGAAAACGAAATTTAGTCATCTCCAATGTCAGATCTTACGTCAAATATAGTCTCAACGGAAAATAAAAATTGACCAATCACTAACGCCAGATTCAAGGTGAGATAAAATTCATTTTCATCAGGGCTTAACTGACTAAAAACTTTTTTTCTCTTAAGTCAACTTGTTACGTGCCACTTTTATAAAATTAAGCCACAATGTCAAGAATTTTATTACATAGCAATTTCTGCAACTCATTTTTCACGTTACAAAACTATGGTTCTTGAAGTATGGGCACAAAATTCTTGCAGATATTCGACAATTTAATCTGAAAATTAGAAAAATATCTTCATCAACTCACAAAGTCCAAAAAAGTTTTGAATCTTTCGTATTCGATGGGTTGAGAATGTGAAGAGAAGACATTAGGTGGTAGTGGTAATGTTCTAAAAGATGAACCATATGAATTCGTCGCACTTCACCGCTCGTGCAGCAGTACAAAAGATACACCAAATCAAGGGCCAACGATCCAACGCGGGATAATTGAAAATCAACCAAATATACCTCCTGCAAGAATGGATTTTGACATGAGGATTTATCAAAAATTCAAAGATTGACAAAATGACAGTAACTTTTAGAAAATTAGAGTCAATATGAGTTACACCAAACTCGATGGGAAATCCAGGGAGTTTTTAGATAAAAAAAGAACAACAGCTTTGATGAGTGGATTCTAAATTTGAGATACCTTTGTTTTACTTAGGGTTTGGATAGTTAGGAAAAAAGTCATTCTTTACGTTACCGTTACTTGAAAAGAAATATTGATCCGTTACTGTTACTGCTTAAAAAAAGTTAAAGTTCCGTTACTTTCGAGTTACTTTTTGGAAAAAATTGAATGTCAATAACAAAGATGAAAAACCAATATCAAGGTACTTGTAGTTTGTGGTTCAATTTTTGTCGCGTTACAGCAAAACATTTTGCTCGAACAAAACTTTATACATTCGAGATCTACTGTTTGTTTGGACAACCCCTCCAAGAACAATTTTTGGAAGTGAGGCCAATCATTAAGTATTCTTAAATCTGTAGTTTTTGACCCTGGGAAAAAAAATCAGTCAGTTGGTTCGAATTTTTATATTTTTCTGAAGTTCAAAAATATCTGAATATGATATTTTATTCAATGCTAACCGTGGGGAATATTTGCGAAATTAATAAATTTTTCAAAGGATTTTATCTTCCTAGATTTTCAGTATTTTTGACACTATTTGTATTTTTCAGGATGTATAAAATGTTGCAGGATTTTCTAGTACTTTATTGTTTGTACTGTTTTTCTGAGTATTGCTAATATAAAAATTTTTATAATTTGATGCTTGAAAGTTCAAAGTTCAATAAATTTGTAAATTTAATGAATTTGAGAGGATTTTTTAGGAAAAAGTGTCTGTGTATAGATTTTTGATTCTTTTAGTTTTTTTTTTTTTTGTACATTTGAGGTTTCTGTACGATTTGAAGGATTGTTAACCCTTAACTACATACGTGGGCTACGCTAGCCCGGGCAAAATTTTCTTCGGTTTTGTCATTCCTAAACGAATAAAAGTGGGCATGTGTACTTTTTGGGAAAAAAATTCAAAATCCACAATTATAGAAATATTTGAAGTGTATGTATATATGTGATTAAGTGGATTTTTATATTAAAGTATAATAGGTAGTGAAGAGTCCTCCAAGGTGGGCACTACTCTTTCAAACGATTGTAAAATCCAAACAACATTGCATATCTTGTACAATTATGTATTGCCTGAAACCTTATTTCATGAACTAAATATTCATGAAACCTTATTTTGCCACCATCAAAATAGCTATAATTTTAGATGATTTTAAAAATAGGTGAAAATTTCGACTTTAAAGAAAGGTTCCCCAAGTTGTACACTTTGGAGAGATCCACTTAAAAAGTTGGAAAAATATTCCGAAAATTCACATTTTGATTATTTTTATCAATTTGCAATGTTTGCTCTCAAAATGACATGAAATATTTATGAAAAAAATTATTATAAAAAAAACGAATACTAAGCGTAAAATAGCAAAATAAAAGGTTTCAATCAGAACCATCGGAGTTACACTGAGGACAAGTGTACCAAGAGCATTTAATTTTGACCCATTTTAGTGCACGTCTTTTTTACATTCGCTGCACGCAATCGAATTAAATTTCTATAAGAAAAGCAAGTGTCCACCTTGTGGTAGAAAAAGTGTCCACCTTAGGGTTATGACACGATTTCATTGGTAAAAACAAAAAAGAATATTTTCACTCGCCATATTATGCAAATCTATGTATAATGGGTTTGTCTGGTCAACAGTGTCAAAAATGTATTTATATTTTTGAAATTACTGTTTACGATAATTGTACCCCTGTTATGCGAAGCGTCTTAAAAACTTTGAGAGTGACTTTTTCGTAGTGAGTGGTACAGCCATGACTTTTCACTTCATGATATAACCAAAAACTGCATATTCGCAAACTGTGATACTGACTTAAAGAGCATAGTGCTATCACTTAACGCAAAAAAAATTTCCCGGGTCGTCCACCTAGGGGGGCTCTCCCATATGCATGATCAAAAAACAACCATTTGTGTATGAGTGTTACAACAAATGAATTTAGGTGTTTGTAAGCAACGCTGAGGTTTCGTTACAACGTATGCTTGCATCTTACGTCGTAACCAAAATTTTTTCAATATGTCCAATGGATATTATTTTGTTACCCAGAGATTATGTACATGATGATGAGGGCTAGAATGAAAAACTCCCTGTTAAAAATCTCAAGTGTAGCTATTTACTGATATTTTTTTTTTGGAATAAAAGTTCTTCTACTTTTATTTTTGTACGAACAACAATCATTATAAAAAAAAGTTATTAATTTCCAATGTACCTTCGATTTTTTCGAAATATTTATTTTTTCAGCCAAGTTAGAACCCATTCTATTCATTATGTTTTTTTCGAAAAATTACAAAAAAAAAAATTATCAAAATTTCTGAAGTCGATGCGAAGATATGAGCCGTCAAACTTCGCTGGGTGAGCCTAACCCAGTTTTGTAGTTACGTTACATGACGATAGGTATGTGGTTGAGGGATAAGTATTTCTAAAACTTATCGTATTTTTCAGGATGTACAAAAGGTTACACGATTTTCTTGTATTTTCATATATTTCTAGCATTTTTTTACGAATCGTTGTATTTTTGATCTCTAGAATTCAAAGTTGATGAACATTTTTCGTATTTCACAAGATTTTTTAGAAAATTGTGTCTCAATAGAGTTTTCATTCTTTCGGTATTTTTCATAAGTCTTCAGTTTTTTACGATTCGAAGAATTGCTCTATATTTTTATGTCTTTGTCTCAATTTCTAGAATTCCAGAACTTTAAAAACTATAAATAATTACTACAACTTTAATATATGGATCCTCCGGTTATTAAAGTTGTATAGATTTATAATGTTTCATACATGTACTTGTAATTCTCAATATGTATTTTCTTTATGTATTATATAATGTAGTAAAATTTTCGGTTATTTATAGATTTTTTTTTAATTTCGTCAATGAGATTTCCTGGAATTGAAAGTTTGAAATATTTGAAGTATTTTGCTCGATTTTACAGAAAACAGTTTCTTCATAGCTTTCGAGTGCCCTGAATATTTCTTTTATTTTTACAAACTTTTACGATTTGAAAAATTTCTTCGTAATTCTATGGACTACTATATACATATTATTTTAGAATTCAAGGCTTTAGATGTTAATTTTTTTTATTTGTGGAATCTCATATGTACATTTTTTGAAAAATCTAGTAGCACTTATAAGACACTAATTGAAATCTAGTATTTTTACTATTTTTCGTATTTTTTTTACTCATAATATAACGTAGAGTTTTCTCACAGGATCCATAGATTTTAAAGGTCCTGCTATAGATTTGAAGATCTATAGATATTGAATATTTTCATGTATCTTCATGCGGATTTATAAAATTTAATCCTCCGAATCGTGAAATTTTCTAATAAAAAGTTAAAAAGCATAATCTTCGTCAATGTTTTCAGACAAATCACTAATACTCAACTCTGTTCCATTAGAAATTAGGAATATATCATTATTCATTTGAAAGGAAGTAGGTTCTACATTTCTTATACATATCTCAGTTGCAGAACATTTCTTAAAAAATTACAGATTATTATGAAAACTTAATGAGATTGATAAAAGTAACGTGAAACAAATAACGGGATTTTCGTTACTTGTTACTGAACAAAAGTAACTCGTCCCTGTTATCCTTACTTGTTAATTGTATTAATGTAACGCGTTACGTTATCGTCAGAGTAAAAAATGCAAGGTTTGAGAGTAACGCGTTACTGATCTTTTACTGATTTGAAATCCCTTTACTTCCGGATCTGTAGAATTTTCCCCGCGAAAGAGAATATTGTTGGTCCAGCAATCGCCGTGGCAGATAATTGTGAGGGGGCTGTCCGCGACTGTGAGCTCGCACATTGTGCGGAAAAACACGTTTTCGTTGAGAAAAGCGCGCAATTTTCCCATTATTTCGTCCCTCCTGGGTTCCATGATTGCCGGCAAACCGTCGGATACCATTTTAATCGCATTGCTGATAGCGACTCGGTAGTACTGCCGGTACCAATTCTCATTTTCTAGATTGAAAAGAGCCTCCTGCACCGCTTCCTCGCTTCCGGGTTTTGTTAATCTCTCGAAATCGTCCGGTCTTGTTAAATAACAGACAAAACACAAACTGAACAACTCAAAAACAACAGTACACTCGACCTCCAAAAAGTGTCGGTCGAGCCCCGAAGCACTGACACTAATGGGAGAACGAGTGTACATTCAAATAGAACTAGTTTCCATATTATACTTTTTGAAAAAAACGCCAACTGTCAGATGACAAACATAGCAGTGACACAAAAGTTCAATTTTGAACAATAATTTCATACTTACCAAATTATTTTAAGCTCGATTATTTTGAATTGAAATCGCTTAAGGGGTTATATACCTTTTTGTGCGGACAAATTGAGGATAGTTTAAAGTACCTTTTAAAGTATGTAGGAATAATGTTATGACACCAAAGTTATTGTTTTTTAATAGCGTATTGTCCACTTGAAAAAACAAGTATTTGTTCATAAAAAAATATCAACAACTGGCGGAGTAATGGCCCTTTTCCCGGAACAACTTTTTTTTTGAAGAAGCTTGCGGTGACCACGATGCAAGTCGCACAAGTCAAGTTAAATCAGAAAATCCAAAAATTTTCATTAGTCTAGGAATGTATCGATTCGAAAACTGAATATTACGTTTTTTCTGTATGCAAGAACGTTTTCCCCGAGATTTCGAGTTTTTGAGCTCTGAAAATTTAATTGAAAAAATTCGTATCTGCAAAATAAAAACTTTTCTATAAAAAAGCGATCGTTCAAAAACTGAATATATTCCTTGACTAATGAAATTTTTTGGATTTTCTGATTCAACTTGACTTGTTAGACTCGCATCGTGGTCGCCGCAAGCCTCTTCAAAAAAAAAAGTTGTTTCGGGGAAAGGGCCACAATTCCGCCAATTTCATTATGTTATAATGAACAAATACTTGTTTTTTCAAGTGAACAATACACTACTTAAAACTATATATACTCCAAACAATCCTCAATTTTTCCGCACAAAGAGGTCTATAACCCTATAAGATTAATAAAATTCCAACTTGCAAAATGTCACTTACGAGCCAAAAAAGTAGTTTTTCAACGAAAACTTAGGACTATGCAATACGTTTATAAAATAACTCCTGCGACAAATGTAAATTCCAGTAGTTTCCTTTTCGTTAATTAGATAACAACACTTGGTAAATACTTTAGAAGATAAACGTACTGGTTTTACTGGCCCCTATGTTTAACTCGCTCCCATCTCCCCTATGTATGCTGGTGGCATAAAGATGAAATCGAGGGTAGAATAAAGCAGTTACATAAAACATTATCAACGTTGATGTTGGGGTAGATTATCATTAATAAAGTTTTTTTGTTTTTTGCAGAAATATGGGATTGACATTTTTTAGATTTGAGCATAAATAGAACCGACACAAATAAATTGGCTGACAAAATACACGTTATGTGAAAATTTCAGTTAGTTCAAAAATTAATATTTTCACAAATTGAGACAAATAAATATAATGTAATTGAAATCTTATCACTGGGTGAATTTCAATAACGTCATTTCAGTTTTAGATTTTCCAGTCAAAATGTTTATTTGTATTTCGCAATTTTTCCAACTGTGACAAATGGACAAATTTCGAATTACAAACTAACACTTTGACTGAGAAACCGAAAACTGAAATTATATTCAATAAATCAGTTTTCAACATAGGTTTTCCAACAGTGTTACAAGTTTGGTATGAATGTAATGTACATAAGTCCCAAAAATATTTGTGTAAAATGAAAAATAACTTTTGATCTACAAATTAAAAAACTTGATTACAGTATCAATTAAACGGAAATCTTAAAGTCAATGTCTCTATCATCAGAAAATGAAATAGGAAGGAAAAAATTTTTGTTTTATTGTTATTTTTTGAAAGAAAATAACAGAAAAATTTTAAAAAATCATCGTTGAGCAACGTAATTGAAAAAACTAGAGTAATATGCCGGAATCTCCGATGAACAAAAAGAAGTTTTGAAACATGTCTAAACAATTCCAATTAACTCGACGTCGTATGTATGCCAATGAATAAAGCAGCATTGAAAATAAAGCTATTGCCTGAGATAATCGATATAATGACACCAAGTGGCAGTGAAAAAAGTCGACAGTTAGAATTTCGTTACAAGAAGAATAAAGCAAAACAAGAAACACGTGTTTAGGAATTTTTCTCACTGAAGTAGCAAGCTTTTTTTTGTTTTAAAAAAAGAAGGTTCAATATCTTCGTATTATACCCAATTTTATGTATAGAATTTGAAGTAAAAAACATGAAAACAACTCGCAAACCAATGGAACACCCTAAAGTTGCTTTTCGGAAAATTTTTGAAATAGCTACCTTCAGAAATTTTTTTACATATTTTTACAGCTCGTATCATATACTATGTTTCTCGATACCAACTTTCAGGGGTTTCTGAAAATATTCGGAAAAGTGAGAAAATTATTAGATGATTTGAAAAAGCTCATGATCGCTTGGTATATCAATGAAAGTTGAATTCAGAATCTAAAGCAATCATATGTACTTTACAAATTCAAAGTATACTTAGATACATTTTTTAAAAAAATTTTTTCTTTTCTGGAATATATCAATTTCGTTCTTTTATTCTAGTTTTTTTAACTTGAAAAAACATATTTTATTTCATTTGAAACAGTATAGAATGTAGTTATTTGTATTTGGTCATTTCACTCACCAAGATTAAATCATTACTTTTAAGGAAATCGAATTCCTCTTTAAAATTATAGTCAGGTTTAATCATACGAAACAAGTTCATTTTTCAGAAGTGACACCATAGTATCTTAGAGTGAGCAGCTTTTATATTCTACATAGGGAGAAAGTTCACTCTGAATAAATAAAATTTCACAGTCATCATTCTAAAACAAGTTGAATTCTACTGAAATTATAGCCAAGTTCCTTTCTAAAAAATGATGGAGGTCCACTCATGGAGGTTCAATCCCATGATCCTGTAATGACTTGGAGTGAGGGCATTTCACCCAAAAAAGCTCCAGAAAATATCCATATCTTCACCTCAACTCTTTCAGCGTTAAGCTCAACGCGTGAAAACCAGCCAGAGCCTTGAGCACGATCTTCAAACTCTCGAATTCCAACCCCATCTTCCTGTCGATCATGGTGAAACCTTTTTCCTTCAAATCTTCCATAGCGATGAGGTCCGCCCTGGCGATGAAAATTTTCGCTACTCCGCCGAAAACCCGCTTTCCCTGACTTTGTAGCTTATTCAAAGCTGGCCAGACGTGGGTGTAAAATGCCATCTCGTTCCTGAACAAAGCTTCGCATTTGAAGGCATCCCTGCGTTCCCGGGACTCAGGCAGGATCTTGTAGATTATGGCCCTTTCCCAGGGTCGCGATTCCCCGTTCTTCTGGGACTTGCGGCCCTTTACTAGGGCCCGGTATAACATCGAGCAGTAGTTGTCCCCTCGACCAGAACCGGGTTCTTCATCGAGACTCGAGATCACGACTCCTGGTTCCTCGTTTTTAAAAAGCTCACGGACGGATTCGAGGGTCAAACGCGCGCTCTTGGGTTGCTGATCCATCGGGATGTAGGGAACTGGCGGCTATACCACTGTGAAATTTTGAGAAAATAATTTTTTTTGTTTTTGGCTTGTTGAAACACTTTTTGGACACTCCAGGATAAGAGGCAGATGGTCTCATGTACGCCTGAAGTCGTTTTAATTGAAATTTCGAGCTTTCATGTGCATATAATAATATGTAACTAATCATTCGATGCTAAACTTTCGTTAGAAGTAATTTATGAACATATTTTCGACATTTAGCATGTGAGTGCATAAGGATATAAAACCAATATATCATTTAGAAACGATAGTGCTTTGAGTCTCCAAATTGATCATCGAGAGTATTCTTGTTGGAAAAACGGACTACTCAATATGAGACTCGAGATACTTAAGTCTCTAAGAGTCCCTCCGAATGAATATCTCGTTTCACGAAATGGAATACTTAAGATACTCAATAGTCTTATAACGATATGTACTTATGTTGTTACTTCCAAGAAATAAAGTATCCGAATCAGAGATCAAAGGCAACTGTAGAAGACTTTTTAAGGCTATTAATAAATATTGTATACTCTTAGAGACTCAGTCATCTTTTTTTACAACTTTGTCTACTCTTGGAGACTTATTTTGAGACCCAAGATAATACTCTTTAAGACTCAGATTATACTCTTATTTTAACCAAACGTATTAATCTCGTATTTTGAAAAATGGTGTACTTGATATCTATCATAAAGATCCAATAAAAGAATTGGTTTGAAATTCGATACAAGTACTCTAAGGATTGATGTTTTCCAGTTGAATGACGATTTAGTACTTACTGTTTTTTTCAAAATAATAATTACATATAATATTATAGAATGTCGGATTTCATTATGAAAAAGCATTCGTGAAACCATAAATTCTGGATTGAAATAAAAAATATATAGAACCCGTCAACCGAAAGTCAATGCAATGTAGATGACAACAATTTTGATGTAATTCTGGCATAGTACACTTATTTCTCGTCCAGTTTAACATCTCTAAATTCGTTTCCCAGTCCTCGATACATAAAATATCGTACGTAACTGGGGAATGCATTTTAATATTTACTCGTGTAATTGTAAACCTCGGCTTCGCCTCGGTCTACAAACTTCTGCCTCGTGAATGTAAAATAAAGTCTTAGTTACGTTTTGCTACAGAACATTAGTGTTTGCGAAATCATATACATATTTAGAAAAAAATCTTATACTTTCTAACACATATAAGACCAAGCGTACTAGAATCTTGTAAGTTTTACAATACTATTGCAAGTTTTACAATATTACTGAAAATTTAGTCATTTTTATTCTAGCTATTACAATATTGTGTTGAAAAAATTTTATTGTTATACAGATTAAATAAGTATGCCAGTTTCTACTACACGATATCAAATAATTTGAAATCTACAGAGTGCAATTGTACTTCGTAAATTGTTATAATTTTTACTGTACTAGTACACAGGATTGAAATTCGTAGAGAGTGTAGCATCAAATAAAATATCTTATGCGCTAAGAGAAAATATTGCACTTACATGTATCTCTATATACATCGCTAAAATTTATATTATTATACTGTAAAATCTATAATATATCTTCTTCTTTTTCCAATATTTTATCAATTACAATGTTATACAGTAGAAAGTAGACAAAAATATACAGGGTGCGCCATTTCTTATGTCGGCATGTAAACATTGAATAACTTGAAAAAAAAACAACCGATTTCTGTAAATGAGGTATTTTTATTTAGTTTGGTCCTTTACAATTTATTTAGACTAGTTTTTGAACACA
Organism: Platygaster robiniae; assembly: GCA_028476575.1. Taxonomy (NCBI): domain Eukaryota; kingdom Metazoa; phylum Arthropoda; class Insecta; order Hymenoptera; family Platygastridae; genus Platygaster; species Platygaster robiniae. The sequence goes on from CM052019.1 coordinate 38,761,677, forward strand.
ACATCAATCAAGTGGCCGCCCTTATTGTTCACAGCAAAATATGCCCTTTTTGCGGCGTTTTCCATTACCTTTTCGAGCATCTCGGGTGGTATAGCAATGATTTCGGCACGAATATTTTCCTTAAGCTCTTCAATGGTCTGCGGCTTGCTGGCGTACACTTTACTTTTCAAATAACCCCACAAAAAGAAGTCTGGAGGGGTCAAATCTGGAGATCTGGGTGGCCATTCAATGTCGCCTCTTTTTGACATCAGACGTCCAGGGAATTTTCGTTGCAGAAACTGGATTGTTTGATTCGCAGTGTGGCAGGTCGCACCATCTTGTTGAAACCAGTAATCTTCAAGACCTTTTTCACGCATTTGTGGGCAGACATAGTGAGCCAACATCCACCGATATCGGTTTCCATCGATCGTTTGGTTCTCTTTGAAAAAATAAGGACCAATGATGGTTTTGGCGCAAACGCCGGCCCAAACAGTAACTTTTTGGTCATGCGATGGCGTTTCATGGATCTCGTGTGGATTCTGCGTTCCCCAAATGCGGCAATTTTGCTTATTAACGCCTCCAGAAAGTTTGAAATGTGCCTCGTCGGTCATTAAAATTCGCTTCCAAAAATCAGGTTCAGTATCAACTATTCGAGCGATTGTTTGTCCATATTCCAAGCGACGTGGATGATCTGTAGGCAATATTCTTTGTGTTAATTGCATTTTGTACGGAAACAAATGCAAATCATCTTTCAAAATGCGCCGTAGAGTGATTCCACTGATGCCGAGATGCTGAGCGCGGTGACGATATGAAACTTTTGGGTTTTGGGCAACGCTCTCTCTGACAGCTTCAATCAGTTCATTTGAACGTCTTGGTCGTTGATGAACGGGTTGTTCGCGATCTTTCACTGTCCCGTGGTCACAAAAATTCGACACCAAACGACGAATAGTGTTGTCAGATGGTGCCTGTTTGCCAAGATATTTTCGACGATATGCTCGTTGAGTTAACACAACTGAACGACTATTTTCAATGTACAAAGTAACTATTTCAGCGCGTTCTTTTGGTGTGAAGCGATACATGGTTGAAATTGTACTGAATTGACGTTTCCAAAACAAGTAAAGTCAAGTAAATCGGTTGTCAAATGTTTAAGTTATTCAATGTTACAATACCGACATAAGAAATGGCGCACCCTGTAGCAAATATATATATGCAGATCTTAATTCTGGCAAAGTTGTACAGCATTTTCTGAAATCTAGATTAGTAGGAATCACAATATAATGTTGCGAAAATTTACAAAAAAGTATAGTAGAACACGAAATATGTATTGGAGTTTTAACGAGAAAATATATTTTCTACAAAAATATTAATTGAAAATATTCACTATACATAATGACGAAAACAGATATAAATATCTAGCAAAAAGTACAATATTTCAGACTGATTCCACGGTACAATACAGTATTGTAATAATTACTATGTAGTTATTGCTCTTTACACAAAATAATCAAATCGTTTATATTGCAACTTTCGAAAAATTGCATACAAATATCATTGAGTTTGGAAAATCTGCAATCTTTTTTGGGACATACTGTTTATAAATACACACTTTTTCCACTTTTTACCATCAAATTTCATAAGTATATTCCGCATAGGGATTTCATATTTTACGTATGAAGATCGTCTACAGTCGCTCTTTCATATACATATTTACAAGTATTATTTGTTATGTTAATGTCAACCATAATACCACATGCTACACATTATCTTGTCATTTTCAGATAATCATTAAAATGAACTGTAAAAGAAATGAAAATCATTTTCATATATTTTTACACCTTCATACGAAAGTGTTGTCTTTATACAAGGTACTTAAGAGCATCATGAATGTAACGAATTGATTTTCACAACCTTAAGTATCTTAAAACAAGATTGTTATGTTAATGACGATTGTATATATAATATAATATTATACAGTTAGTAGACATATAATTGAATAATATTGTTATGTTAACACCTAAATGTCGATGGAAATGAAGATGACAAAATAAGCACAAGTATTTTCATTCAAAATATTCGAAAGACAATAAAATTGTGTTTGTGTACAAGAAATTTCAAGATTCAAAATAAATATCAACGAATTATGAGATATCTCTCAATGCATCCACAGAAGACGTTACATACGTGAAATGACAAAGCTTGTAAAAAAAGGGAATGTCTTCATGCAAGATGAGAATAAAGGTGCTGAAATAAAGGCAAGTGTCTTCATACAAGATATTCCGTGATATGATGAAAGCTTTGAAAAGTGTCTTCAAATCGGAAGTCCAATGTCGAATTTTCGCGATTTGGAGTGCGATGTTTAGTAAAATTTTTATTGGTTTAGTATTATAAACGCGCGCGAACTCCGACTCGCGCCCGGTTAACGTTACACTGAACGGCGCAGGAAATAAGTATTTGAGGATAAGTATTGCGAGGGATCTCCCTCCAACTCGGTCGCGTAATTTGCCAATCGTTCGAGACCCGGTTCAAGGGACAAGGACATTGATGAGTGCTTTAAATTCCATTGTAATCAGAACTCATTTCGTAGGAAATTGGGTTCGATGCGGCTTAATAAGTTTTGATAAATAGGGTCTTACTTTGAGTCATTCGTGTCGACTCTATTTTCATTTGTAAGATTTTTTCAATCGTGGAAATTGAGATTTTTTATGAAATGTAAGGCGATCCGAGAAAAGGGACCTACTATCCAAAAAATCGTTTTTCCGATTATGAGTGATTCTATAAGTTTTTTATCCAATCTCCAATTATGTGCAATCAGAATTTACTAACTTTGATTGTCTTGCAAGCTATGAATTTTTAAAAATCTTTCATCTCATTTGCCGTTGTGTATTTTGATTCATTCGATCGCCCGTCCTGTAAAATTTGCTCTTTGGATACTAGGTCCCTTTTCTCGGATCGCCTCACAAATAGTGTTTGAGCGTATTGTAAAAGCATCCTTAATAATATACCTAAATATTTATGGTTATATATTGCAGAATGTTAAAGAATTTTTAAAATTTTTGGAATTTCAACAGTGTTTAGAAGTTTATTTCTTTCCGAAGTGCAATTTGATGATATTATATTTATATATAAAACAGGCCCGTGCGGACGGGAGGACAAATTCGAGGGGCTAGCACCCCCCACCCCAACGAGATCTTCCAAACGATTTCGAAGAAATGCTTCTATTATTGGTTTTTACGTTTTGATATCAATTTTGATATCTTGCATTGCATGATATGTTTCAGAAAACAGCGACTAAATAGATTTTTGGTTCTTATTGGTATTTTTCGTGTATATCTTCTACGATTTGAAGGAATGTTCAGTATTTCTGAAACCATTCGTATTTTTCAAGATCTATAAAATGTTATGGGCTTTTCTAGTATTTTTATATATTTCTAGCATTTTCATTTAAATTGTTATAGATTCCGAGAATTACTAACTGTAAAATTTGGTGTTCATCAAATTTTACGAAGGATTTTTTTCAGAAAACTGTGTCTCGATAGATAGTTATTTCTACTAGTATTTTTCGCGTTTCTTCAGTTTTTCTACGATTTGAAGGATTGTTCAGTATTTCTGAAACCATTCGCATTTTTTACGATGCATAAAATGTTGCAGGATTTTTCAATATTTTTATATATTTTAGACATTTCGATAAAAATTTTTATACATGGATTTCGAGAATTTCCAGCTCTAAAATGTGAAGTTCAATAAATTTTTCATGTTCCAAAAGAATTTTTCAGAAAACAGATATCTCAATAGATTAATATTTCTTTTAGTATCCAGCGTATTTCATCAGTTTTCTACGATTTGAAGGATTGTTCAGTGTTCTTGTATATTTCTGTATAAATTTCTGGAATTCGATGCTCTAGTTTTAAAAGTTGTATAGATTTTTAATATTTCATAGATATACTTGTATTTTTCTAAACGTATTTTCTCTTTGTATTTCCTAGTATTTATCGAATGTTGGAATATTTAAAGGTTTTTTCAAATTTATCTCTTTGAATTTCAAGAATAAGATTTCCTAGAATTCAAAGTTGGAAATACTTGCAGTATTTTGATCGATTTTGTGGAAAATAGTTTCTTTATAGATTTAGAGTGTCCTCGATATTTTTTGAATATTTAACAGATTTTTAAAATTTGAATGTTTTTCTAGTATTTTTATGGTTTTATATACACATGTATTATTAGAAATCAATGCTCGAGAAATCCAAGTTTCTTGATTTCTGGAATTACAGAAATTTTCGAAGAATCTAATAGCTTTTTCAAAAAAAGTAAATATAATATCTAGTATTTTTCGTATTTCATTTTTTTTCTGTATTCATAAAATAACGTAAGGTTATCTACACTGAGGAAAATTCACCGCACTGGTTACGGTGAAAACAAATTTTTTTTATTACACCTGACTGAATACTGTTATCCACTGCAATGAGTACGGTGGATACCGTAATAATTACTGTATTGACAGTATTCAGTCAGGTATAATAAAAAAAATTTTGTTTTCACCGTAACCAGTGCGGTGAATTTTTCTCAGTGTAGCATAATCTATAGATTTCAGGGATCCTGCTATGGATTTTAAGAACCAAGGTTTCCAGTATTTTCAAGTATTTATATACAGATTTCTACAATTTATTGCTAGGATTGTACAAATTCCTAATAAAAAGTGAAAAAGCATCATACTCTTTGTCGATATTTGTACATAAATGACTAATATATCAGTCTGTTTGATCTGAAATTATAAAATTATACAATTTTTATCTGAAAATAAGGAAGTTAAAAAATTACTTATATCTCAATTTCACAAAATTTCTCAAAAAGTTACAATTCGTTCTGAAAACTTGATGACACAGATGTGAAATGAATAAAACGATTTTCGTTACTCGTTACCAAAAAAAAAACTCGTTCCTGTAATCGTTACTTGTTAATTAATGTTACGCGTTACTTTATCGTTACACTAAAAAATGTAACGTTTTCGAATAATATAATTTTAGTTTACTTATTGTATTTGCATTGCAGTCACTCCAAGTCCCTTAAAAAAAAGTTGGAAAAGGGCCATAACTCCACCATTTGTTGATATTTTTGTCATCTAATAATGTTTGTATATTAATATTGACAATTTTCTATCGCAATAATATAACTTCCATGCAATAAAATTATGTGCTCTATAAAATTAAAAATAATCCAAACCGTCCTCAAAAAAGGTGTATTACCCTTTAAATCACGAAATATGTGTATAGTGTAGAAATAAAAAGTGTTTCTTTTTTCATTTTTTATGCATTCGTTATACATCTAAATGTGGAAAAGAAATAAAAAACGTTTTTGTCGCAATTGTGTATCTGTAATTATTGAGTTGCTTGTGTTAAATTTGTTGATAACAACAAAGATTCAATATATAAAGTAGAAGTTGATGAAAACAAATGATGTTTTGATATTGCCTTATACATTTGATTATTCATTGATAAATCAATTTATTCATTTACTTACTCAATCGACATTTATTATCTACATCACTATGAATGGACCATGTACTGTCAAACCAAATCAATTTCAATTGCATGTTATTCTACAAGTATAATATGAAAGTTAGAACCCCCCTCAAATACAGGTTTCTGTGCACGGGCTTGATATAACAAGTTGGTATTCAACTTGCAAGTATTCGTCTGAATAAAATAATAAATAATATTAGAAATAATTAAGATACTATGTAGTACGGATGAGGAATTTTCCTTTTCTTGAGTTCTTAGGTACTTCCAGTGGATACTACAACTGTTGCCCTACATATTCTAATATTATACGCGAATTCCGGGTTTTCAGGTAGTCCCAGCAGATTGCCCTTTTCTTATATTATGAGCCGGTTACCACTGGATTGAAAAGGAGGTTCAAACCTCATTTTTATCTACTTCGTACATTCTTCGCTCAACTCAGATGCCCACATTCATATTTTTATTTTTACATTTCGTTCATTTCACATGATCTATACATATTATTATGCATACAGGAATGAATGACTGCTTAAATGTGATTCGCTAAAAAAAAATGTAGTAATTATTACAATATTGTACTGCACTGTGGAATCAGTCTGAAATACTGTACTTTTTTGCAGATGTTTATAGGAATATTTGTCATAATGTATAATAAATATTGTGAAATGATACTGTAACAGTAGATATACTTTGTTGTAAAAACTCCAGTACATATTTCGTTTACATTTAACATAGTACATTTTCGTTTTCTCCTACACTTTTTTTGTACTTTTTACAATATCACTACATTGTGATGCCTACTAATTCAGATTTCCGAAAATGCCATTCAGTTTTTCCAGTGTTCAGATCTGATTGGAGTAAAAAACATCCAAACTAAAACATCTAAAGTTCAAAACATCCAAACTCTAGAGGATCCAAATTCAGTTATTCCCAAAGGACAAAATATCCCAAATAAATCATCCGAAAACTAAAAAACCCCAACTAAAAACTCCAAAGCATCAAAATATCCAAACTAAGTTTTTTGTGTAGTTTTCCGCAAAGTGAGATTTCGTAAAGTTCTTCATTTGTTTTTTCGTAATTTTTTTGCAATATTTTTGAACATTATAGTACATTCAACATAAATAATTTCAGCAAATCACATTTCGTCGCAGATTTGATTAGATTTGCTAAATTTTTTTTTTACTGTATTTGATCACAATTTGAACTTTGTGACATTGGTTCCACATATGCAAATGATATCCTATATTTTTTAAGTACTTAATTACATGGTTTCTTGTTTTTTACTCGTCGTACTGACTTATTATTCCAAAAAGCCTATCTTCAATGGACTGGTAATTATTTGACGGCAAATTTCTGACTTTTTGTCCAATGGATAATTGATAAAGATGAAGTATACATTCTGTGTTGCCCTGCTCGCGCGTAAAAAAAAAAAAAAAAAACACGTGTAGAAATGTACATCGTTTATAAATGCATACATAATGGCTCACCGTTCATACTAGGGTAAATTTCTCTATTACATGTAACTAAATGATTCTTAGAATTACACGAACTTGTCCAAAAAAATCATTGTATTTCTTTGAAAAACATGTTTAATACCAGTTTTTTAGAGTATTTTCAGGACAAACGATAAAAAAAGCCGGTAATGTCAGTTAAGGAGACTCTTTGATGATGATAATGATTATCGGACAATACGAAAAAATTCACTGTTGTACCCTCTACCTGGTAATAACCTGACAAGAATCAACTGTCAAGTTGTGTATTTTACGGTTTCTGATGTAAATCCGAAGTCATGATATCATGATGAAAAGTTTGTTATCCAGGGTTTTTATATCACAATGCATCATCTCTCATGCCGTATTTTTTCAAATATTTCCTAGGTTACGCTAGAACCTTCATTAAAATACTTTATACCAATAGTTGACAATATTGAAGCCTGAATAATCAGCCTAACACCAAACATTATTTCACTACAGTCTAGAGATAATAAACAATATACTTGAATTTCAAAAATTCAAACAACAGTTTAAGCAAACTTTGTATTAACAATTACTTGCAAATTTGATGTTTTTGTAAGACGAATATGCTTTCCATTGTTTTTAGTTGCGCCGATAATGAATCTGATGTCAAATTCGCTGAATAAGTTTGAATTTTTTTGCATATGCATAATAATAAGCATATGCATAAATGCATATGCTTCTCATGGTTTTTAGGTGCTTTGATAATGATGCACTGGTGTCAGATCTATGGAATTGATTTGTTCTAACTTTTTAATAATAAGCTACAAAATTGATGTTTTTGCAAGATGCATATCTTTTCCATGGTTTTCAGGTTAGGTGATAAAGAATCTGGGGTCAGATTAAGAAAGTTGGTTAGTTTGAACTTTCTTTAAAAGTTTATTGCAAAATTGAAGATATTGCAACATGCATATGCTTCTCATGGTTGTCTGGCACACTGATCATTAGTCTATTGCAGTCTGTTGTCAAAAATGCACGAAATCGATTTATTCAAACTATTGTTTTGTACAACTAATGTATGAAAATTAAATTTATTGCAAGTCACCTGAATACCGAGGAAAACGTGCATCCCTTGAGTACTCCAATTTTTAAACTATTTATTCTAATAAATGCTTGGACAAATCAATATTTTGAAAATAACCGATTTCTCGGAGGCAATGTGTTTTTATTATTTGGGTGTTAGTAACACAGCTCCACGACAAAAAAGGAAAGAAAAGTGCGAATAAAAAAACCGTGGTTATTTTACGTTTTTTGGGTCGCTGAATCTGAATTTGGGGTTTATTTGACGCCATTACGTCAGGGTTTTTCTGAACCTCAAAAATGTGCCTTTTAAATAGTTATAACCAAGTTATAAAGGGCGGCATTTGAGGTTTTGAAAAAGCCTTACGTGATAGGGTCAAACGAACTTCAGATTTGTATTCAGCGACCCAAAAAACTTAAAATGTTTTATAGTATATTTAATAAACATATTATATGATAGTAAACATGATCTGTTTATTCGCACTTTTCTTTCGATTGTTTTGTGGAGGAGTGCAATAAACTATCGGAATCAACTTTCCCTCAATTAAAAGCTGATTCCATTGGTTTCTTATTAAAACCCAAAAGATGAAACACATTGGCTCCGAAAAATCAGTTATTTTTGAAATTGAAATGAAATGGAGCATCATTTAATTAGAAAAAAAATTAATATATTCCATTTTATATGCCAGACGCGTAGGTGAAGGTAAAAAAAACATTATTCACGTACATGTCTTGCGAACAATGTAATACCTGTAAATAAATTGTTCAAAAAATATTAAAACCCAATTGATTTCTTGAATTTTAAAGCAGAATATTTAACACCTCACCCGAAAACCATGAAAAGCGTATGATTTTTTCATAGTTCTCTATTTTTCACTGCAGTTCACTGTAATTCCCTGTAGTCTCCTACAACCAGCTGCAGTGGTTTTGAAATATTTTCAATGAAATAAAACTTAATTGATGTAGGATAATTTTTGCACATTTATTGACATTTTTAGACATCTATCGCACTTTGAATTTCGGTACACTTATGAATCAAGTTCCATTTTAATTTTTTTAATCGAAACTTGCATCGATATTCTTTTCTTTTGAAAGGATCCCGCTCTGCATTTTTCTCCGTGTTGTTATATTTTTGCCAAATTTTATTGCGGATTTGATTTTGAATTTGAAATTGCGGAACTGATGCATATACACGACGAAGCTGGAAACGACAAAAATATTTTAAAAGTTCCCCGTCATATATTATGTAATTCCACGATGTTCCCTAAAAAGAACTATACAGACACTATAGGGAACTATGCGGGAACCACATGCAACTTCAGGAGCACTACAAGGAACTCCAGGAACTTATGTAAATTCCCTATAGTGTTCTGTAGTTCATTAAAGTTCATTTTCACTAGGGATATTTTGAAAGTACAAACATTCCTAATCTTAAAAAAAAAGCAAATTCTATGAGCGTGTAAGCATACGAACTCTCAAATTTTACACACTTTTTTCAAAAATTAGGTTTTTTTTACCTACGTATAAGTGTGTCACTCTGTCCAGAAATGAAATCCCAGAAATTTTGATTTATTGTCAATAATTGTGGAAACCATTATTGAAATGCCTATTTCATACACTAAGGTCGTTATGTAGATAAAAGTTTATTTTTATTATAAATAAAAATATAAAAAAATTAAATAAATAAATATAATTATTTTTATATAAATATAATAAATTTTATATTATAAATTAATATAAAATTATTTTTATCACTGCATTATCTTTCATTCCAAAAACTGCTCGAAAATGTTTTTTTGAATTTTGTTTTAATTCTATCGAAACCTCAATTTTTCAATTTTACTTTGTGTTTCTAACTACAATAGTTTTCATTCACGAAAAATTTCATGTTGCTAGGACTTTTATGAATCTATTTCTAAAACTACTTTTTTATCAATTGCAATTGATCAAGAACAAGTTTTTTTCACTCTACAAATGAAGATCAAGTAACGAAAGTCGAATTTGGTCTATTTTTAAATCTCCTATGCATTAAATTACATGTATCATAACGCATCCAGGACAACAAGTGGTCATTTCTGTACACTTCGAAACGACTATGATTTCAGACGTGATGATTCCGTTTGAGACTGGAATAGTTACGATATACCAATACCGACCCCAATAGCAAATGATTGACACGAATTCCGGTCATTCATGTTTGCGACAACAAGACATATCAATCATTGATACATCATTACGTCTTCCCATTGCAGGGATTTTATTGTCTGACCTACTAAATGTCATTCATTGCAGAACCAAATTCAAATGATGTGTTAGCTAAAGGATCAGAAAATAATGTAGCTTTATGCCGACGCATCTTTGAAAGTTTTTTAAGCGTTGCTCCTGGTCGGTGCGTAAAAGCGTCATCATTGCAACATGACAAACACTGCAAACAGAAAAATATTGAGCATTATTCAAAGATCAGGTCTTTCAATCATTATTTGTGTCACCTTGTGGAAACATTGAACATTATAAGGGCGCATGCAGTTTCAATGTTTTCTAGAAGTAGTGAGATTTAATTTCATTACTGCAAAATATTTACTTGCTTATTATTACTTTTGAATTCGTATACTTCTGATATAATAACTACGTTCCAAAATTGCTTACTTACGATGTATGTATGCACTTACGAGACTTTTAGGCGATCGGAGAAGTTCGCTTTCTTGGTACGCTAGCTGTCAAAATATTACCCTCAAATGCTTTCCATCTCGATTCAACTGCTGAATTCTGCAATACGTGATTTTATCTTGTGATTAAAATGTTGCTTTTTTATTGAAATAATAGGATACGCATTTTTTGGGCTAAAAAAATTTTTTTCGAAAAAATCAACACGCATAACATCTGAGACGTGATAAATATTTGACAGCTAGTACAAAACAGCAGGGTTTGGAAATAACGCGTTACATTAATTAACCATTAACGATAACGGGAACGAGTCACTTTTTTTCGGTAACGAGTAACGAAAATCCCCATATTTTGCGTTACTTTTATCTGTCCCATCAAGTTTTTAGCACAATTTAGAACTCTTTGAAAAATGTTCTGAAACTAAGATCTTAGTCATTTTTAACTTCCTCATTTTGAGATATAAAATTCTATAATCATCATTTTTAATGAAACTATGTGGAATAATCGTAATTTGTGCAAAACTCTTGACGAAGAATAGACTTTTTTATTTTTTATTGAAAACTTTCACGACTCAAAGCGTTGAATTTTAGAAATTCTTATGAAAAGATATAAAAAATACTTAAAATCTATAGATCGCAAAATCTGTAGCAGGATTTGTAAGATTTAGAGATCCTGCTAGAAAATTTTATAGAATAATAATGAAAACAAGAAAAATGAATGAATAAATAAAATAAAATACGAGAAATACGAAAAATACTAGATTTTATCAAGTTTTGAGTAACTTGATTTTTAAAAAATTTACGTAACTCAAGGAATCAAAGAATTTTAATTTCTTGAACTTTAAATTCTTGAAAATTTATGTTAATAGAAGTCTTTAAGAAGATAAGAAAATTTTTTTATTCCATAACTGTGAAAAATACAAAAAATATTGAGGGCCCTTTGAATATATAAAGAAACTTTTTTCTGCAAAATCGATCGAAGTATACTTCAGAAATTTCGAACCTCTAATGTTATTTCATTCTGGAAATTTAAAGATACATCTTTAAAAAAACTAAAAATTCGATAACATTCTTTGAATACTCAAAAATGCAGAAAGAAAATACGTTCGGAAAAATACGTGCAAATATATAAAACATTGAAAATCTTTCAAATTCCAGAAATTCATACAGCAATATATAAAAATAATGAAAGATCCTTGAAATTATAGAAAAACTAAAGAAATACAAAAAGTACTTGAATAAGTAAAAGTCTATCGAGACACTGTTTTGTGGAAAATCCTGTAAAACACGCAATGTTTCCTTATATTTAAATTCTAGAGTTCGACATTTTTGAAATGTATAAAACAATTATTATCATAATAATACTAAATTTATGTAAAAATACTGGAAAATTCTGCAATATTCTATCACATGTTATATCTAAATACGAATGGTTTCGAAAATACTGAACAGTTCTTTAAATCGTAGGAAAATTTTAAAAGTTCGAAAAAAAATCAAATGAAATGAAAATCTTCTTAGAAATTTTTCGCTGAAAAATCCTCTCAAATGCCAATAATTCAATAAACTTTTAATCCTAGAGCATGAAATTCTTGAAATCTATGTATCAATGTACAGAAAAATAGTAGAAATTTTTAAAAATTCTAGAAAATCCTGCAACATTTTATACACTCTGAAAAGTACAAAAAGATGTAAAAATTCTAAAAATCTGGGTAGATTCTTTCAAAAATCTATTAAATTTGGAAATGTTTTCCTGTGGCTAACATTGAATCAAATGTCAGATTCAGAAATTTCGTAAACTCGAAAAACATGAAAATTTGAACAAGCTGATTGATTTTTTCCTCAGGGTTAGAAAATTTTGATTAACATTTTTTATTATATCTGAAATAAACAATTTCTATAGAACAAAATTACAAGTACGTTAAAATTGTATATTTCAGCCTTAGCTTTTCAATGTCTTGTTATTTACATTCTATTTATTCCAAAAAGTAACGTGAAAGTAACGGAACGTTACTTCTTTCAAGTAGCAACGGTAACGAGTTACTATTTCTTTTTAGGCAACGATAACGTAACGAATTACTTTTTTCACCTTTGTAACGGTAACGTAACGCGTTACATTTTTTCAAGTAACTTTCCAAACCCTGCAAAACAGTACAAAAGGAAGCGAATGTACCCATCAAAGATTGAATTGAAAAATATTTCTATTATGTTACTTTTAATACATGAGGTAGACATCGAAGCAGGTATTATTCTAATGCAGCGCTCTCCGTATGACGTAGAAGCCACGTTCAATGACTCCGGCAAACATTAGCTAAGAAAACATTGGAAGTTTGTTATATTCAACCAAGTTCAATCCTAAATTGCAAGAAGTATGATTGAGAAGTATTGAATCATGTGCCGGGAGAATAATTTCAATAACTTTCCGTTTGCAGTGAACCAGCGCTCGACTCCCAAACACTACGTTGCAACCAATGCAACATCAAAGTAGCATCATGAACTTGCATTCAAATTTGCGAAATGATGCTGGCATCAATGCTTTTTTTTCGTCACTAAACCATTTCACATTTATTCCGTCTCATGAGTCATGACATACTTTTTAATTTGAATTAAAGTTCTTTGTTGAATGTATACCAACATCGAGGGCTATCGCCGTGTATCGATATTTCCACAGCTGTTTCCAGATGTTTCTGCTGTTTGTCCATCCATGTATTTTATTGTATTTATTTTATTAATATAGTTAAGTGTACGTGGTGAAGTGCAGTGACGAACTAATGAAGTGTTATTAAAGTGAATTTGGTACCTTCTGCCCTCAGTTACCAAAAAAGTGCAATTATGCAAGGCAAAGAATATACTGCGATGATGAAAATAACGACAAAAAAAATACCTCAACCGACTCTATTCGTTTGTTTCACTATGATCAATCCCAATGTAAAGTTAATTTTGCTTTGAGGCATTACAACCAGGTAAGTATTTTTAAATGTTATTCAATAATCATGCATGATAGCGATAATATAGTCAACGCAAGCAATAATATTTTGGCACGTGATGGCAAAATGAACGACAACTCATTCTCCAACCGGTGGGTTAATATTGATGCTGCGTTAATTGCTCGAAGATGTTGGCATGTTTTAACTTGTTAAGGCTGCGTTATGATGTTGCTATGAATGTGCGATGATTCTGTCGAATCGTTCGTCTCGTGAGCTCTCAGTCACATTCATCAATGATGCTACGACATTGGCAACATAACACTTGCTATGTACAGTAATGCTCACCGTACCGCTGGCTATCGTAGTGCAAGGTTTTGGCCGCTTCCCCTCCAGCGGTGCCCTCACTCTCTCGCTTGAGGGGAGCGCGACCAGTGCCGAAACGCCCGAAACCCGATGCTCTCAATAACGGGAATCATCCGAATAATCTTCCGGTTCCCGAGGAATAATTTTTACCTACTTGTTTTACGTTACAAAAAATTATGTACAATGATGTACATCTATACATATTTATAACTGAAATCATGTTTAGCACACATGGACATATTCAATGTTGATTTTACCTATATCTTACAGATACGTAGTATTTAGTATTGATATTTACTTTTAAAGAATGTGAATGGCTATTTCATTAAAAAAATTGATGCTTGTTTTTCACCCTTACATGCAATCCTTTCGTGATTTATTGATTTATTTTTCAAGTTTTCTTGAAATCTTTTCATTCAACATTTACTCGCGATGGCATGCAGTGCTAATCAGTTGTTGAAAATTGTTCAGAATTTCAATATTAACGGTGCATGATACCGATCAGCTACAAACAATAATCATGACTTTGAATTTTGAAAATTCAAACTTATAACAAAACTGAAGTGCATATACGGACAGTTTTTAAAGGACGAAACGTAATACGCATTTTTAATTGTTGGACTTTCGATACATGACATTTTATGTCATATATATACTAAATAATACTTTTATACATAAGTAAATATAATTTTTTTTGTCAAGATGAAAATATAAAATCGCTTTGAACATAGAGAAAAAAACTTTTGTGCGAATTGAATTAATTAAATAAGGGATTCCATAAAAATTTTATAAAAGCCCAATTTATTAGGCGCGTTAATTTTATTATTCGATTAGTCAGGAATCCCACGTTTTTTTCTGATGACTTGATTCTTATTCTATTAAAAAAAGTTACTGTTATATTTCAACTCAATCCACTTCTCTCTCCTACTTCCTGTTATATTATTAACCATATAGATATTAGAAAAGTTTATATAATAGTACTAGTGAATAATAGTTGTAATAATGATAATACGAGAAAAAGTAAAGAATTTTATTTTATAAAAAGTATATTAAGGACAATAATGTGATAAATAACTTATAGTTCACTGATATATATTTTCTCTTTTATAAAATAATAGATTAATGAAAGAAATATATTTTTCATTAGAATTAGAACTTACGATAAATGCTTTCAACACAGTTCAAAGAGACCGTTATCAATAAATTCTTTTTCATATTTTCTCTGAAAAGGTTTGTTGTTCTTAAAATATGCATAAAAATAAATAATAATAATGATTTTTATAATTCATTTATGACTTAATGAAAGAAAAGAATAATTTTAACATTTTGAAGAAAAAATATCGTGATTTAATGTTCTTCGATTGTTTACTATATTCCTTGTGAATCTAGTTGCGATAGTTAAAAATGACTGCAGTATGCGTAATTATAAAATAAATATAATTATTTACAAAATATCTCACAAGCACAAGAATACAACTAGAAATATTCAAACGTTATAGTTGTATACAGGGAACCACGCATATGCGCATATACATGAATACGCTCCTGCTTTGAGGCGTGACTCGCCCACAAATCGTTGTCCATCGTAGTGCAAGGTGGAGACCGCGTGTCTTGCACTACGGTGAGCATAACTGTACACAAGAACGTAGGATTTTGCCGACGCATCTTTGATGATTTATGCTGCGATTTCGGTCAATCATGATCCAGCATTGAATGTGCGATGATGCTCACGACAGTGCTATCTGGAGATGTCGAGCAAAATGGTTCCGATGCGCAAGGTAGCTGCTCTGGTCAGTTCAGTGTCTGCCACTGCTAAACGGAACTTTTTCCACAGACAGTAACCATTCCGGTCGAGCTATGAGCCACCCCGAGATTTTTTTTCTCAGTGCATGTACTCAAACTTTGCTAAGTTTCAGACAGTTTTGTTAGTTTTAAAAGAAGTTATAAAATTATCAGAGAAACATGCAAAAAAACACACGTGTTTTCCATTTAAAACTTCACCAGCTCGGTGATAGTGTTAATACTATCCGGTTTCAGTCAAACTTGACAAAAAATGTTTAAATTATTTTTATTGATTTTTAGACTGAAAATGGAGAAAACTCCGACATCCCAAAAATATCTGCCTTCCTACTATACACGGAGTGACGGATGTTAAATTTATACATATAGTACCTACAGTTTGCATTCTTTACATTTTTAATTTTACGGAATTATCTAGTAAAAAGTAGCAGATATTGTAATTCGCACAATATAACAATTTTTAACGTATAATATTGTTACAATCAAAATAAAAATGTCAAACTTGCAGTAGTACTGTCAAATCTGTAATAATATTGTAAAACCTGCAGTACTATTGTAAAACTTACAATATTACTGTACTTATTACGGTAATTAATTAAAATCTGGTGATTATAAATCAACTGTTAATAATGCGAATGATGTCGATATATCGTCAGGCTTTTATGAGTAAAAATAGCTAATCGTGGTTCATAAAATAAACTAAAAAATTTTTTTTGTTACTTCAGATGACTTCGATTTCATATGAAACTAATTTTCCCAATTCTACATTTGAAAATTATTGTAACAGTTTGTTACCTGAAATTGCTAGAGATGTCTCTGGTTACTCTATATTTTAGTATTACTGAAAATTTAAAACCACCCCTAGAAATTTTCGGTTGAAATTAAATTTAACTAGTTTTTCGAAGTTTAATTAGCTACCCTTATTTTTCTCACCTTACTTATTCTGTAAATATAATAAAATTAATGAAAAAAATTCCGCATCTTTCATGATATTCAAGTTTTTTCTGGAATTATTTATGACCCCATTCCATAATTCTTTGAATTTTGCTTAGAGTATATTTTCATTTTCTGTACAGTCGAAATACTACCCCTAAAACAGCGTATAAAAATGTACCTTCGTAGAGTAAAAATTCTGCCAACAACTGCCACATTTTTCAAAAATTTTGATAACGTTCAAAAATTTATTAAAAAAAGAGTTGGATTTTGAGCATTTTAAGAGCAGTTCAATATTATTACTTTGGAGTGACTTTTCTCCCCAAAAAAGTGTTTCAGAAATGAATGTTGAAATGGAATTTTCAATGTATGTTCAAAATGCATGTTTATATTTTGAGATGAGACGTTATTTTTAGAAATATATGAAAATCTATCTTCATAAGTAATAATTGCTTCCTATCATATTATATAAGTTGATGCATTTTAAAATTTCTCGAAAAATATCGAATTCATTCAGTCCTGAAGTAAAGGATTTAAAAGAAAAGGCAAAAATTTTACTCAAATTCTAAAAATATTTTCAATAGCGTGATATTTAGATCCAAACTCATATACAGTGGTTTACGAATGAATTTGAAAAGATATTTCAATGTTACGAAAATTCTTCATTTTTGTCAAAAAATTTTGTATTCAGCGAAAAATAATAATTTTTTATCCTGAGACCTCTGGCATGATTGACAACAATATAACTTGTTGAATTTCAAAGAATAATTAACAATAATTTTTATTATATAGGTACAATTTGTATTTGAAGTTCAAACGTGTTTTTTTCTAATTGACCGTTAATGTCTAAAGAAAGATTCTGTGTACATTAAAAAACTTCCACTTTTTTCAAAATTGTTTCACGCTCGAAACGAAACTCTAGGAATTGGAAAAATCAGCACCCTAATCTTCAGTTTTTTTTGCATTCAAAAAACATCACGAAATGCCCTACATATTTCCGACTTCGAATACAGAGAAACTTGCATCAAAGTAGCCACTTGTCACGTAAGACCTACGAGTGTGGACGTTGCCATATTTTATGTAATGCAGAAGATAAATTGGAACGATATTTGCAATTACATGAAAGAGAAAAACCATACGAGAGTGAGAAGTGTGAGAAGAGATTTGCACAAAAAAGAGATTTTAATAGACATATTTTAGTACACACAAAAGGAAAACCTCACCAGTGTGATCTCTGCGAGAAAAGATTTTCACAAAAAAGTAATTTGAACAGGCATATTTTCATGAACACAAAAGAAAAACCTTTTCAGTGTGATAAGTGCAAGAAAAGATTTTCACTAAAATATATTTTGAAGACGCACATTCGAGTGCGAACGAATGAAAGACCTTTCCAGTGTAGAAAGAGTGAGCGAAGATTTTCTGACAAATCTAACTTAAGTAGGCATAGTCTAGTGCATGCAAAAGAAAAAGCGTATTTGCGTTAACAAGGTGGTAAAGGATTTTGAAAGAAATACGTATAAGATAAGATTCTGTAATAAAAAACTTAAAAATTAGGTCCACGCTATACAGATGTTGAGAGGTAGTTTGCAAGTTTAAGCTGGAATATAAAAAAAACAAGTGACCTACAGTTATCTAGTAATAATGTTGCCCAAAATATTTTGCAAAATTGCTGAGTTACATAAATCACATGTAAATTTCGCACGAAAGAAGAAACTTTTAACGGCAAAGATTGTGATGAAAAATTCGCAACTATTAGTCGAAAATCATTCCATGATCATTGATATTTCATTCAACTGTAATGACACATTTGGAAACATAAAAAAATTTTGGCTAAATAGCAAAAATAATATTTTTCAAAGCTACATATCTTACAAAAATGTGTACTTCGTTGGAAGGTTCCGAACTTGAGATGAGTCTTCATCTCAAGAAATTAAAACAAAACAAAAAAAATCAACACCCATGAATTATCTTAAAACTTTATTCAGCAATTTGTCATAAATCTGATTGAGATTCTTTGTGTCAGTTTGCCTGTTAATTGTATTCCTCGTTGTCTTTATATAAATCATTTCAGCAACACTGCGTTTAAAGTGATTATCGTCATGATGTAAAATCTGGGGTTCTTTCCATTCAAATCTGTGTTGAGTCACCACTGAATGCGTGGAGGTCGCATGATTAATATTATTTTGATGTTCCTTGATTCTAGTCCTTCATTTCCGTTTAGTCTCTCCAACATATGACGCATCACATGAATTGCAATCTATTTTGTAGACAACCCCCTGGACATTCCCTTTGTTTGCGCGTAGATTAGGTTTATGACCGGCGATCACATGATTGTTTCATTCCTTTCTCGTTTCTATAAGTGTAAGGTTAGGATTTGTCTCTTTGTGCTTGTCACTGAGTAATAAGATTGACAGTTTCTTTTTCGCCTAAATAGCGACCACATATGACGAAATTAGTGACAGTATTTGAGGAACAGTAGGATCCACCTTCCTTTCATGAACGATTTGGATTTGATAGAAGTGTTGTGAGAAAATACGGAGATACCCCCCCACATATCAATGCTGTGGATTCGTTTGTGTGTCTACTTGGACTCTGTCTGATAACACATTCCTGCAGGTATTCGTTTTTAATTGATTCAGTGTTGTTTCGAAATGTTAATTGATCGAATTTCAGATAGTGTTAGTCGGATTAATTGGTTTAGATAGACGATTATTTGATATGGTTTGAGGTTATTTCCTGAAGAGGGCCGAAATGTATAGGCTGAAAGCTAGAAAAGAAAGATAAGGAATAAAAGGAATGTAAAGAGAATGTAAAGGAATCAACGAGAATATAAAGGAATTCAAGAGAAAGATTCGTTGTTATTTTTGCTCCGGGTGATCAAGATGAAGTTGTTTTGAAGATTATGTGTCAAACTTATTATATTTAAAAAGAAGTATCTTTTTCAAAATTTGCACTATTATAGTTATTTGTATGAAAAGATCAAGTTATGATCTTTTGTGTGTAGAAAGTCATCCATCGCTCATTCATAATGTTTTTTTTTTAATCATTTTAATAATTTTGTCTTTGATTAAACCTTATCAAAGCACTCAAGTTACCCGAGAAAATTTTCTGGGCAAACGCGGCTTTTCTTCCCAGCTGGAAAATATGACTTTTCCTTACTCGGAGGAGTGGGGAGGAGGCAATTAGCATATTTCGTGCGTCGAATCGGGGCTTTTTTACCTCACGCCTCCATTGTTTCATGGTATGATGTTTGGAGTTTCAAATCACTCCCGAAATTTAGATAAAACAGATTTTTTCGTTTAAAAAGGTTGTAGGAGATATAAAATAACAAACAGTACAAATACAAATTATAAATAAAATTTAAAGAAACAATACTCATAATAAGAGTGAAAATTGTCGAAAATATACCTACTTGCTGAAATCTAGAGGACATAACAAATGGTTGTGTAAGTTCTTTTAAATAAATAATATTCCAGATTCCTAACTTTAGGTACTAACTCACAAATAACAACAATCCTGGCTTGAGGAGAATTTTTTTATAACGAATGGAATTTCTAATCATAAATGTTTGGCTAGAGTAATGTAGAATAGAAAAATTAAGAGAATTCTTTCAATCCAGTGAATCATGAAAATAACAAAAATCTATGAAAATTCCAAGAATCTCAAAATTTAAAATTCTGAAGAATTGAATCCTACAAATCTTCATAGGAATCCGTAAAAATAGCAGAAGATCTGTTGAATTATACAAATTCTGAAGAAATACTAAAAGTAATAGAATTCTATGAAATAAAGAACTGTTTCCTGAAAAATCAGAACAAATACCTTGGATCGTTAAAACTTTATGAATATTCCAGATCATCAAATTTTAAATATCGTATATAGCAATCTATAGTACATTTTATATATATATTATAACATTAATGTTGATATATTTCTTCCGAAAAATTTATAATATGACCAAATATTGATACAAATTTGAAATTCAAATCATCAAATTTGATAATCGTTATGACAATCTATGAATTATTATGTAACGAGCAAACTCATTCATTGAGCATCCAACGATGTAATGACTCGCACTCGTACGGAGAAAAGGACCAATGCGGGGCTACCGCCCTGCGTGACCCTTAAAGTTTGAGGAGTCCAAAAGGTTGAGAGGATATTAAGAGAAAAAGATTGAGAAAAACTTTTAATTGCCCTTTGGGCTTTTATTCATAATAAAACATCAGCAAAATCCAAATACAACTCTTTACAATATTTAACGCAACGCTCGCGTGTGACTCTGGCAAGTCTATATCAACGCAGGTAATCTCGGAGGGGGAGGTTTCAAATCTTCAAGCATCTCCTTTTCTAACATCGTATTGAAGCTTTCCTCGCAAAAGTCGAAAGCCTTATCGAAATCTTCGCCTAGCTTTTCCTCCCGATTTCTGGCATTGTTGGGTGGCTCTTGTTTATCAGAAATTTTCCTTTTTCTTGACTGGGAAGGGTTCCTAGTATAACTTGATTGCTCTCCACATTTAGTGCAGGTGATGTTGATAATTTGGTCGAGCACTTGCAGTGGTACTCCGTACAACTCACTAACATACCTGGCTACTCGGGCATCTAGTTCACTTTGGGTTATTCGTTAATCGAGGGGAAAACCCTTCAAGATCCTCAATTTAATCCAAAGTCCTAATTGACCCTTTTTCCTAAACGCTGTTTCCTGAGCCGAAGGTTTAAGCCCATTCCTTCGAGCGCTTTCCTTGGTTGCTTGGATTAACTCTCTCACTTGATACACTGTTAAGGGATCCTTTATTATAGTAATGACCTATCATTGGTTCTAAATATCGCTGTGTCTAAGATCTAATTAGTTTCATGTAGGTATTGAATATATTTTAATTTTAACATTCTTATTCATTCTATTAATCTAAATATTGGCCCTTTGTACCTTGATCGTTTTCACTCTGTTCCATATATAGTCTGTGCCAGATCGCTCTGGATCTGAAGCTGGATAGGTATTTCTCCTATCATCTAGCACAGGTTTTATAGGAAGAGCAAATGGCCGTCGTCAGGTCAGGCTAGGCTCCGGGAGGGAGAGTCTTTTTGCAAGGGACGGTTTCAGCAGAGGTACTCTAGAGGCAAGGGCTGCAAGCAGCTTGAGGGCCAGCTAGAGACAGCAGGCTTTTCCGTCGAAGGCAAAAGTGACTTGGCTTTTCGTTAAAAATGCACGGGCTTATATACCCAAAAACTCCCACCCAGCTTCTGCTCAAAAAGTCAGAATAATTCAGTCATTATTCGCAATACTCGGTTTTGCGAAAGAACTATTAAGATTACTCCGCCTAGTAATAGAACATTTCGAAATAATCGTTAAGATTATTTCGCTTTACAATAGAAATATTTTGCAAGCATCCTTCTTAGAAATAATCGTTAAGATTATTTCGGATTCGCAAAATATAATAGCTAAGATTATTCTGTTTTCGAAAAGCTTATCTTGAGGGTCGTTGATACCCGAAAATCGAACGCTCATTATACCTCATCGTTCTAATGATTCTCGTTCGGGAATCTAAACGAGCGAGACGTGACTCCGCTCGTTACAATTATAAGTCTTTAAAAATACTTAAAAATCCTTTCAAGTTTCATAAATACTACAAAAGTGTAAGAAATACTATAAATCCTTTAATGACCAAAAATTATGTACATAGGTGTAATTTCCTTGAAAATTCGTGAAATTTTTAATAAAAGGGTGTACCTGGTATCATGCTAGAAATTTATAAAGAAATAAAATCCAAAAACATACCGGGGAAATTTTCGAGTTGTTGAAACAATAAAAAAACACAAAAAATATATATATACAGATAAATATATATTGTAGAGTAATCTTGATCCTCATGAAAACATTATAAGAAAAGAAAATTTCTTATCAGAATTCAATTTTTCATAAGTTCACCTTATAAAAACTTTAAAATAAACTGAAATTTCTCCTAAAAACTTAATGATGAAATCTTATAGTAAAAAAACCTCATGAAATTTTGTGGATAAATTTTTTACAAGAAACTTCACTTTCTTAAAGGTTTGTATAAGGTCACCTTATAAGAGTTGGGAAACTTATAAAAAATTATAAGATCATCGCCTTATAAGAAATTGAATTCTCATAAAGTACTTTGTTTTCTTATAAGGTTTTTATAAGAGGATCAAAATTACTAGGGATAAATCTGTATAAAATATACTATTTCATAAAAAAATCAAATTAAATACGCAAAATCGTGGAAATTTTCAATTTTATAGCATCGCCTAGATAGGAACTGATGGAGTCCATTTTCGGACCATCAAATACAGTCAATATGATGTATTCATGATTTATGCGTATGGCTTCAATCTCTTTGAACTAAGATGCCGATTTCGCAATCTCTGATCAATAAATTGACAGTTATCGTTGCATCTGATTTATGAAATATTGCACTCTGTTGCGGCCGTATCTTTGATAAATGTGTACATTTATCAAATGTACCGGAAATTTGGTTTGAAGGGGGCATAAAATGTAGTCATAAATTTTTTTTTGGGGGGGGGGGAGAGCGGAAATGGTTGAGAGATGTCTTGTATAGATATTTGCTGTCAAAGTTGGACTCATTAGTGAAAAAATGCTTTATTATTATCAATATATTCACTGTAATTGTTATTGTCAAGCACGCACATACATATTAATTGTCAAACAAAAGCGTCCATTTCAGTAGACAAAATTTAAAATTTCGTGATTTGCTTGCTGCCATAATCTCGAGAACCTCATTCGGATTGGTACCCAAGTTTCCATGAATTGACAGTACGGCGAGTGCACTGAGTCTTTCATCGCCCGTTGAATTACATGAGTAAGTTTTGATTCTTTTCAGGGTCGAAAATGACCTTTCCAAACTTTCCGTTGTGACCGGAAGATTTTCCAAAACTGTTCAAAGATATTCGATTGTTGGAAATCCACTCGTGTCACAAAAATCTTGCCAAAAAAAACTGCTGCAAGTAAGAAGGCCGCAGTTTTCGAAATAGTCCAAGATTTTTCTGAAATTTCTTCTAACTCCATGTAGATGATTTGGAAAAGTTCTACATACAAAAGATAGTATGCTGTCATGTCGTTCGATCGGCTCGATGAATCTTGTTTCGCAAAGGCGAATAAAAGCCTCTTCTTTGTGCTCTCTGGAGCATGTTCGTGGATGAAATCTTGAATAATTTTCGTCGCATACGCGTGGTTTCTACATAAGTTCACTACGTCGCTCACAATCTCAAGACAATTCTGAACAGGTGGGACTGACATGGCATTTGGTAATGCGAGGTTCGAACGATGGCTATAAACAATGAACGTACATCATCCATGGGTACAGATTCTTCATTCTGGCCTGGACGCCACTGACATGACCAGACATGTTATGTACTCCATCTTAACATTGATCAATGCATTTTTCCATTTTCAGGCTCAACTCTTTACAACTTTTCTGGAGAGCTGCAGTCATTTTTTCAGAAGTTTGGTTGTAAATTGGCACAAATCCAACAAAATCTTTACGAATAATCAGTTTTCGCAAGTCTTCGTCGAATTCGAGGTATCTGAGACCCTGCACTGAAAAAAAGAATGAGTTGTATTTAATATAATATGGTAAATTTTAATAAATCGCATACTTGGATATGGTGAAATAAATATTTATCTGTCTCAAACTAACGATAGATTTATATCAACTGTCTAATAAAGTTTAAGCAAACTGCTGTATATTAACAGTTACTATATGTGTATTTGCTATGACTATCAACGGAGTCATTTTGCATCAGGTAAATGCCATGTTTGTGTGAACTCTTCGAATAATGTACAAACAACGCTCTATATATTAATAGTTACCTTATGGCTATTTGGAAGAAATATCCAAGTAACTTGGCTCAAGTTCGAAGTTAGTTGCTGGGAACTTATCGACCTAGGTTTTATACTTTACCCTATTTGATGCCACTATTTGTCAGTTATATGGAAATATGAAGAAATTCCAACTCAAGCCAATATTTAATGCAATTGTAAAAATACATGATACAGTGGAATAATAAAATACATATGGACACATTTCTTTGCAAAATTATACGATAATTTATTCAGATCAATTTTGCATACAAACTTACACACGTATACATCACTTAAAGTTATAACTAAATGTAATACATATAAAAACATGAAGAGATTCACTGTTAATTTTATATAGGACCATCCAAGTATTGCATAAACACAGTCTTTGACAATGTTTTGGTAATTTTTTGCCAGGGTTTGGCAACTTTGATTTTTATTCCAAGAACCAAACCTTTATTATCTATAAAATGAAAGATTATTCCATGAATTATCAATGATCGAATTCCACGATTGTACACCATGAAACAGTCAAGGTAAAAAAAAACTGTCGTTTTTTTATTCACATAACCAATAAATGTATATCAACCGCATGCTCACGCCGAAAGATGTATACAAATTAAAGCGACTTACGTTTCAAAACGTTGCGAATTCCGGTAAGGCCACACTCCTCAAGGAAAGTTTCCATTATTTGGTAGATCAGTTAAAATTTTATTTATAATAATCAGAGCTAAGAGAGTTATGTTTTTTAAACTATTAAAATATGTATGGATTTATGGATGGAAAAATGAATAAATATGGACAATAATATGGATAGTATTTATTTTTAATTACGATGAGTTTTCTCTTTCTATCGTTGCAGAACAATATAAAATGTTGTATCAGATTTTCAAAAACAAAACTGCGCCGTTTGTCACTCTAAATATGTTGTTGAACTCAACTCAATATATATTGTTGAAAATGAACGTTCGACGTCATAAGATGTAACAGGACCATATGTATAAGCATTCAGTTCAGTTGATAACAAATTGAAATAACAAATTTGATTACGAATTTGACTTTCAGAGCTGGATTTTTTTTATTCATTGATTTTGATTGATTAACGATGCAACGATGTTTTCTTTACATTATTACCAAGCAAACGATAGAAGTTCAAAAGTATTTGAGCTATAAATATCTTTCTTATCGATTCTTAGACACTTAAATCTTTGAAATATGGGTTTGTTTGGGTGATTGTGGAAAATATGGATTTATAGGGGAAAAAGGCGAAAATATGAAAATAAATATTTTTCATTTAAAAACATAACTCTGTTAGCTCTGATAATAATAAACTGTGACACACTCGCGATATGCTAGACCCGCTGCAGCGTCTGCGACCAGCTTGTCGAAATTGTCGAAAGTTTTCGACAATGTTCGTCAAGTATCGGTATATTAACTGTTACTATATCAAACAGTTGCATCAATGATGGACTGCTTATTTGCTATAAATTTTATATTTGAAGCTAACATTGATTTGTTATGTTGTTTAAGTGTATCACTTAATTAATATTAATGAATGGAAAATTAGTTCAGATAAATGCAGTCAAATAAATGACATATTTGTCGCACATATTGCAGAATCCAAAGAAATTAGTAGGAAAATCACGCTATTTTTAGAACTAAGATATATAATAATAACTAATAAATATTTGAAAAAATGATACAACCATACGCGTACATTTGTATTAAACATACTGTTTTTTCAGTGTGGTAAAGGCCCGGGTACAGAACTCCGTCTTTCTTGCGTGCTCTTTGCGTCCTTATTTCCATGCTGTTTTCTCAGCAATTACAATAAAAATCCCATTAATTTTGCTGGAAATGGCTTTTTGTGGTATTATGTTCATAAAAAAACAGTTTTGATTTAATAAATTATGAAGAATAATTTCATTTTTCATGTCAAAATATACATGAATGAATACAATTATCAACTATGTAATAACGAGAAAATGAACTTTTTTTATTATATATATATTAATCGAAAACAAGACACTTCAGCGTGAAATTTGGGAGAACTTATATCAAAGGACGGCAAAAGGACGGAGTGGGAACGCAAGGAGCACGGAGTTTCGTTCTTTGTGCGTTCCTCTTGGGTCCCCGAGTCTTTGCCAGGGGACTTACTGACATTTGTTCAGTGCCTGATACTTATATCCAGGGTTGTAGAAATATGCACGTGCATATTTTTGCATATAATGCATATTCTGACCTTTTTTGAACGTGCATGCATATTTTTACGATTTTAGCCAAATCGTGCATATTTTCTCCATTTTTTGGAAAAAATTTGCAATTACTTGCGAATTTCATCAAGAATCATGAAGTTTTCTGAAGTTCAAACGTTTTGTACAAACAATTGATTCACAATAATAAACAACAACGAATCTAAAATTCTTTAAGTGACAGTTCATCCACATATTCAAAGTGAAACGCCGAAAGAACGAGAGGCTGTTCGCGAGTTTTTATGCGTGCTTATCCAAATGTTTTTCGTTAAGACGGATTAATTTTGTTCTGCATTTATTGTAGTCAAAAAGTGCTTGCTGGAAAGATGTTTCAAGTAAAGCAGCACATCGACACGACACGATATCAGAAAGCTGCGAAATTTTCGGTGTTTAAAAACTTTTTTACAGACAAAAGACGTCGCCTTTTATTTGAAAATTTAAAAGAACACATTATAATTTGTTGTAACTGACACGTTGAAATTAAAGATGATTAATGATGATTTTGTATATAAGTACATATTTTTCATCTTTCATGATTTTTGTAACATATTTACTTGATTTTTCGTGCATATTTTTCGGCATATTTTCGACATTTTTTAATTATATTTGCATGCATATTTTGATGTATTTTAGATTATTTGAAATATTTCGTGCATATTTTCATCATCCCTGCTTATATCTATGGTTTCATCTGCGAGCAAGGTGAAGCATGGAGCATTATCAATTTTCTGAAGAATGAAAAATATTTTGAAAATGAGGTTAAAATTTCTGACATCTCAACTTTTTGTTTTTACATACTTGTTTCTTTTGTGTTGTATTTTACTTTAAGTATTTTGTACTTCAAAAATAATGTATTTACTTTGCTGGTAGAAATGAATCAAATTAATTTAAAAATACATGGACATTCAGGTAACCGATTCTAAAATATTCAACTTTTTTTTGGAAGGAATATTTTTTTATTGTACAATCATGAATTAGGAAAAAACGATTGGTTGTTAAAAAAATTATCTCATGTTCAGTAAAACCATTTTGCAACTACTTTTTTTCATAGCTTTTGAAACAAAGTATTTTTTACATAATTTTTACACAAAATTTTTGGGTTCGCAGAATTTCGGAGGGGGGGGCGTCGGGCCCTA
This sequence comes from Platygaster robiniae, assembly GCA_028476575.1. Taxonomy (NCBI): domain Eukaryota; kingdom Metazoa; phylum Arthropoda; class Insecta; order Hymenoptera; family Platygastridae; genus Platygaster; species Platygaster robiniae. Next base: position 38,789,617 of record CM052019.1, read on the forward strand.
CGGCTGGCTACGGTCCTATCACAAACGGTATGTTCAAACGGATTGCGCTCTGATTGTGCATTTATGTAAGAAACGAGTATACAATCGTCTATCACTCATTTTTGCGGAATCATCGCAAAATCTCATGCAACAAAATTTCAGTCGTCATATAAAGAATCAAATAATGATTCAAATATATGGTGCCATTATGCATGGCTGATGGTTCGATGTTTTCGTCAAGATGGCGCGATGAAAAAGGTTTTTGTGTACCGCAAAAAATAACTATATTTTTTAGTTTATTGTCACATAATTATAAAGCAACGAATTTTTCTCATTTGTGTATGAAATGCAAATGACAATGGATTTCCAATTGGAGAAAAACCAGATTTTTAAACATTCTGGGTACCTATATTTACTCAGGCATGTTGTATCAAACTTGAGACACATTTCTATGCATAAATTATTGTGGAATGATGAGGACGTATCTTTGATGCATTATTGTAAAATAATATTCAAACATACAGTCATGATGCTGCAATAATTTCTACGCCTTTGCTATCTGGGCAAATTCAAGAAATATATAAAAATGCTTTATAATAATACAAAATTTTTAAATACCATACGAAAAAATTTGTAAATCTATGAAATACTTAAAATCTAGGTAAATATATCTAATTTTCTCAAAAATCTATAAAAATATCTAAAAGATTTTTGAAGTATGATTCCTAGAACGGAATTCAAGTAAACTACACAAAAATTCACTACTAAATAAGAAAATACTGAGAGTTGTACGAATACTTAAGAATTATGGAAAATACCAAAAGTATTAGAAACAATCAAAATATTAGTGGCTTGATGTACCTGAAGTTCCAAACGTTTGAAATTAAACGAAAATGGGAAATATATGAATTTTTAGATTTTTTATCATGATGAGAAGTGTGAAAAATATTTTTTTGGGGAGCATCAAGTTTGTTGTTATAATCAAAAAGTGTTCGAAAGTAGCTAGAAAAATTCTTTCTCCTATATTAACTGATACATTTTTTCCGTTTAATTTTAAACGTTTAGAGCTTCAGGCACATAGTGACTTGAAAGTAAATCTGTGGCTTCCTGGCATAACAGACAAAGTTACACATGCCATAACGTTTAAAATTTTATCAGAATATCATGTAAAATAAGCCTTATGGCAGAAGTGACTTTGTCTGTTATTCGGGGAGGCGACAGAAATAAAAACGAATCCCATTAAAGCAAATACATATGTATTAGATAAAAAATGCGTGACTCTGGACTTCACAAGTTATTCAAATTTGAATGCCGAAATTCGAAAAATCGTAGGGTCATTATTTTAAAACTCAGTTTTTTCTTACTCTCAAATTCGTTCAAAAGTCACGTAAACTTGTTTTAAAATATACGTATTTTTTATTTTGGACTGAAAATTGGTTCTGTAAAAATTCTTTAAAAACCGTTACATGCCAAAACGTTTCGTTCGTAAGTGAGAATTTTTTCCGATTTTCCATCCTGTGATGAACAGGTAATTATGAAATTTCAATATATTTTCACTTTTCTTGATCTTAAGACACTGTAATATGTTCCATTTAATGATGATATATATTGTAAACGAAAATAATAAATAAAAAATTCTTAACTTAGACGTTCAACGACTCGGAATACAACTTGAAATCAAGCTTTCGCGCGGATTACTAGATTGCTAAAATACATATAATCACACATAATTTCATGAGAATACTTTCGTTTCCATTTCTCTGAAACATTTCATAACATTTTTATATTCATGCAGAATTCTGAAGGTAGGTCTATTATCCATAGGGAAAATGTTCAACTGTGGAATTATGCGACAATGTCATCTATTTTTTCGTCTAATGTTTTAAATTTTCTAAAAAATTTCCTTACATTTTGAAACAAAATAAGTACAGGTAAAAACGATATTTCATGTTTGAAAAATGTTCATTTTATTCCAAACTAAAGAAATTATTCAACATGTTCAACGTGCTCACGTTTCAATGTTTTTTCGATAAACAAAGATGCTTTTAGTCATTATACTATTTTGTTCAAATATGGATACATTGAATTACTTTATAAAAGAATGAAAGATTTCAATTATTGCAATCTTATTCAGGAAATTTCTTGAATTTTAGTATTTTTTAACCTGTGAAATCATAGAGTATGATATCTGATGTGTAACCATTAATCAGTTTCTCGAATATCTTCGCGTTTAAAATGCATGTTATGAATTTCAGTATATAAGCTTAATTTAGTAATTTTCATCTATAAACAATATGCACAGAAATTTTACCATCAAACCAGGCCCACGCAAGTAAATATAAATTTGAAAGTTATTCTCAAGAGACACGCACGAAAAATTGATCTCATGTTATATCACAAGTAATAAAAAATAAAATTAGTAAATTTTCTTTGAAAATATACTTTATTATCGAATTGACCATACTACAGTGTCTTAAGATAAAAAAAAGTGAAAATATATTGAAATTTCATAATCACTTGTTAATGACAGGCTGGAAAATCGGAAAAAATTCTCACTTACGAACGAAACGTTTTGGCATGTAACGGTTTTTACAGAATGTAGTTCATACCTTTACCAATCAATAAAACAAAATAATAATAATAACAATTCAAAAACGCTACAAGAAATATTTTCAATACATTATTTATAAATTTCGTAAAATTTCGAACGTTTTCATACAAAAATGATTGAAATCCATAGATTTTACGATAAGAAATAAAGATTTTAAAATAAGTTTTCACTAAAAGTGAGGTTACTCTGAATTTGACAGCCTAATCTAAAATCTGAATTTCTTGTCAAAAACTCATTTTCAGCCCAAAATAAAAAATACGCACACTGAGAGAAAGGTTTACTCCCGTCAAATAAGGTTCGTTTACTGTTAATATATGTTAAGTTGAAATGAAATTTCTTTATAGTTAATGAATTTTCTTTAAATATCAAATCGGGCAGCATATTTGCAATGAATAAACCTTTTTCTCAGTGTATGTTTTAAAACCGGTTTACGTGACTACTGAGAAAATTTGAGAAAAATCGGTGATATGATCAGTGACGACCAAACTGATTTGCAGAATAATGACCCCGTAATCCTTCAGCCAGATCGTTCAAAATTACAAAATCCCAAAGAAACTTTTTCTACCTACACCTCTGCAAAAAACCTGAGATTCCAGGTCAGAACCCGAGGTCTCTCGCCCCTCAAAAAGATACCTCTAAAGTTTTTTGCGTTTCCAAACTTGGAATCGACGCAAAAAAGGACGAGATACCCAAAAGTACGTTTTTTCGAGGCGACGAAAGAGGAGCCCCATTATATTCTCAGATCTATATCCCGTGTCCCATGCAGGTAGTATATTCGGCGTGTCGTATCTTCGCCGCGCGCACGCACGATATTGTACGTGCGGTAAAAGCATCCTCTTCGAGAGTCCCACGGTACGAAACACAAAACACCTGGCAAGCCCACCGTACAGATGTACGGCGGAGCCTCGAAAACCTCGACCGCTGCCTGCATTCGCGGGGCCACGCGTCCACGTTTTCTTTTCTTGCCGACGAGAAATAAGAACGCACGCATACGCCAATACCCGCGAGGACAGGTTTTGGATTATTCGTTATAAACTTTATATTCCGTTCTTTCTAAGGCCCCTCCCCTCCCTGCCCTTGCACTCCAAAAAAAGGGCTACTCAACGTGAGATGCGATAACTATTCATATCAAGGGCGTTGCTGGGGAAGGTGGAGAGAGGAGGCAGTGGTATAGGGGGTTTCACACTCCACCTGAAACATCGAATACAATAAAAATGCAGGGCATTAGGCGACAGAATAAAAGGAATGATTAATTTGGGCATGTCGTGCCTCCTTCTGACAGGGTTTGTTCTGGAAAGTCCTGTGAGGTTCTCTGTATACTTAAAACAGTGACAGTTTACTGTCGTGAGCTAGGAGATTTTGATAATCAATATCAGTGGACGAAATATTTATTTCGTAGTGTATTAGTGTTTTTTCAACATTGTTTCACTCAATGATTCATATTTCAAGGGCATCTTAATGTCCTGGTTCTGGGACAAGTAAGGGATATTTTTTAATTTTTTCAGAATATTGTATCGAGTAATGTTTTCCTATTGAATCAAGAGGATTTGGAAAGCCTTTTTGTGAACTGAGAGAAATTGACATTGAATTGCTCATATGTAGATCTTGATAGGTATATACATGTTAAGGTGGTTCAAATTGTGTGGAGCAAAAAAAGTTTATGTTTGTACCCCCTAGCAGTGTTCTATGGATCATTTTAAGCAACTTTTCTTAAGAAAGTATAGTTCTGTTTTCCATTCCGAGCCTCCGCATTTTTAAAAATAGGTATTTTCTCAACATTTTCAAGGACAACATTAAAAAAAAACAGAAACAGCATTCACATATTTTTTAATACGTACCTTACAAAAACTACTTAAAATGGACAAAATTGCCCAAAAATCTGAATTTTTGTATGGGAAGAACCCTCATTTTTTATCGTAATGACTTACAATTTCGCACAGACTATTTTTTTTACGAAAAAATACGATTCTCAAAGTTACAGTGCAATAAAATTAAAAATCAGGGTACCTCTGATACGAAATTTTTTATTTTTAGCCTCTTTTTGGCCAAAAATTGAAAATTTTGTATAAAAAATGTTTTTTTTTTCATCGTTAAGACTTTAAACTTACTCAGATTATAAATTTGAGTGAAAAAGATTCAAGAGTGAAAAGATTCACAAGATTTTGTGATGATATTGCAACTACAACTGCAGATTTTAGATAGAAAACGAAACCCTATGGAAGACAGAAATTCAATTTACCCTTGTTTACTCGTTCCGTTAAAAAAGTTTTTTTTTTTTATGGCATTTTTCTGTTCGTTCACAAATTCGCCTTAAAAAATGGAAAAAGTCAATAAAAACAAGTAGCAGAAAAACGTTTTCTAATATTTCAATCTCTTAATACATACAAATAACGTCTTTTTTTTAAAATTAAAAGGCAGTAATGCAGTTGATCGATACGCTGAATATTATGGAATAATCTATATATTTTCCAAAAAGTGAAATAAAATGTTCTGGAAGCTTATGGAAAAAATACGCTTTTTTCATTCAGCGAGTAAACGAAAGTAAATCGAATTTTTGTCTTCCATTGGGTCCCGTTTTCTATCTAAAATCTACAGTAGTAGTTGCAATATCATCAAAAAATCTTGTGGATCTTATTTTTCCACTCAAATTTACGATTAAAAAAAAAAAAAACATATTTTTTATACAAAATTTTCAATTTTTTGCTAAGAAGAGGTTAAAAATAAAAAATTTCGGATCCAAGGTACCCTGATTTTTTATTTTCTTGCACTGTAACTTTCAGAATCGTGTTTTTTCGTAAAAAAAATAGTCTGTGCGAAATTTCAAGTCATTACGGTAAAAAATGAGGGTACTTCCCATAAAAAAATTCAGATTTTTGTCCATTTTAAGTAATTTTTGTACGAATCGAGTATCATTACATAATTCTATAGCCCAACCAATATCAAATTTGATTTGCTCGTACTGAAAAACCCTCATACGTACGTATTAAAAAATATGTTATTGCTGTTTCAGTTTTTTTTAATGTTATCCTCGAAAATGTTGAGAAAATACCTATTTTTAAAAATGCGGAGGCTCGGAATTGAAAACAGAACTATACTTTCTTAAGAAAAGTTGCTTAAAATGATCCATAGAACACTACTAGGGGGTACCATACATTGACCAAAAATTTGACCCGCCCTAATACATGTAATATATGTCTATTCATTGAAATCTTCAACAAATATTTCTACATCTTTGGGTCTTTAAGTTCATTGAATCTTATAACTTTAATGTTTGAAAATAGTGAAATTTGAAAGTTTGGCGCATAGTTTACTTTTTGGTTTTTCCTGTAAACAGTAAAGTACTTGTATAATGTAATGCTACATTAATGATGGCTTAATCCTCACATTCCAATTTCTGGAGTGAATAGAAACTATCGCTAGAAGAGAATAATGAAATATGTCAGTAAAAACTTCGAGCTTACAGTATTCATCAAGCCCTCATCAGGAACTGCATCTATAATGCATCGTAAAAATATGATGAAAACGAGTTAGACCAACAACACAATAAAATCTTCTTGTTTATTTATGGCCATATGTGTACATCCTTATGAATTCAAGATTCAAAATTATCTTCAGGGCGGAAGTCCACGTAAACGGTCGGAAAGTTGCCTATGTTTGTTGGTTTTTTTTCAACAATAAACAGAAAGCCGATTGTTAACCAAATTGTTATATGTTTATTGATGATTATAGAATTACGACCCATAATTTTAAAAACGAAAGAAAAAAAAAATAATAATAAATGATTGAGATATAGAGATAGTGCACCCTTACACATCAATGGTCCGAAGTGATATTCAAACGGTGGTCGTTATAACTTGAGTTGCATGTATCTGAAAAACACAATAATATTTTTCTGGACGTTAGTTGATGATGTAGTTGCACCCTCAATGAGTTTTTTTTTTATTGTGTTTATTTTAAAAAAACGCTGGGCCCAGGATGAAAAATTACGATTTGGGCAAATGTTTTTTCTGTTTTTTATACACATAAAAAAGTTTTTTTCCAACGTAGCAAAATCGTTGCCTTATCCTGGGCGCGATTCAAAGTATTTCGAAATAAAATACTCGAACATAATGGAACACCAAAGAGTAATTTTCGAGTAATGGATTTCGGATGGACAGTGAATGACTTAAGTTTTGGGGGAAGGGGGGAGGTTTACTATCGTATTTCTTTGAAGTATGAATGACAATGTTTTTATGTTTTTCAATAAAAAATGAGAAACTTGGGAAACGTTAGAAATTTACGTAAATTTCTAATAAGTTGGACGAATTTTTATGATCTCTGGAAACTTTCTAGTAGTTTTCCAAATGTTTGAAATTTCAAAAATCAAAAAACATCGAAAATTTTTAAGTTGTCAATTATTATACAACATTCATGAAATTGGTTAAATTCCAGAAAACGGTAATAAATTTCATGTATTGTATAATAGCCACATAGGTGATGGCCAAAAATTTCAGTCCCACTTTCGTAAAAAAATCCACTCCATTTTCATATAATATTACAGTTTTCAAATTTCACAAGTATAATATTTGAATTTCCAGTAAAATTTCACGCCAATAAAATATCAAGAATGATGAGAATCACAACTATATGGAATCAATAAACAATTTGAATAGTGAGACTGTATTTGCACCTGTGTAAGTCGGCAAAGGTGTGGCCACTGAGGGTTAATAATGCACAATAATTTTTTTTTGAATTTGAAACCAATATTTTGAATACTTGAACAGTATTTTTAAATTTATTCTGATTTTAATTATAGAATAGTAAAATTATTTCAAAAGGTATTTCTACAAGCTAGACAATTTTTTATGAAGTTTTGATAGTTTAATTAGTTGGTATGATGTTCGAAACTTTGCGAATTTTGAAAAATCAAACCACATTGTAATTTTACAAAGCTTCAATAATTCTGAAAAGAACAAAACTTTTGTTTTGTTCAATTTCAGAAAGTGTTTATCAGTTTTGTAAATTGTGTTCATTATTATATTTCTTCGAGATAAACGGGAAATTTTCTTAAATTTTGTTATTAAATATGCAATGATGTATTTTTAAATTGAAAAAAATCTCGATAAATTAGACGAATTTTCATAAAATTCAGAAAATTTTGACCAGCCAGTAATACGTTTAGAATTTGAAACATTTTTGAAACTCGGAAAACATTCGAAATTTCAAAGATTGCGGATAATTCTGAAAAGTTCAAGAAATTGGCAGAATTTTAGAACATGGTAATGAATTTTGTAACTAGTTTTATTAACATATGTAGTATTATTGTTAAATATGCACGAGAGTGTTTTTTAATTGATAAGAAAAATCTAAAAAACTCGAAAAGTGTTGATAAATCACACGAAATCTTCATGAGTTGGAAAATTTCTAGAAAATTTAAAAGTTTTTGATAGTTAATATAATGTCAAAAATTATAAAATTTGTAGTAGACCAGAAAATGCAGGTAAATTTTAGTGTGTAGAAAATTTTGAAAATGCTGTAGAACTACAGAAACTGTGTGTAATTTTTAAAATTCTTTCAATGAAAGTCATTAATTTCAGATAATTTTGAATTATCAACAAGTTTGGAAAAGTTCAACAATAAAATTTCAATTTTTAAAATGTATGCATTGTTTTGTGGGTATTTTTGGATATTCTACCCAAGCCAAATTTTCCTGGTGAGTGTCCACATATTCTGCCACCCCTCTTCACAGAACCCTTAGTTTTTTTCAAAAACAACATTAATGAGGACAATTTTTCTCTGTGATTTTTCCCTTCACCTGAAATTTAAACATTTATCACACTTAAAATTATGATTTACTTTGAATTAATATTTCAAGAAAGTTAAGACAAAATGTTGCTCTAATAAATTACGAGAAATATCCTCATGTTCTAAAACTCTTGTTTTCAAACATTAATTTGTTTGTCTACCTACTTTTAATTAGGTACAATCTCTACAGTATAATATCTGAATTACAACTTTCTGATTAATATTCTTCAATCTCTATGTACCTCTTTTTTTGATAATAATTTCTCTCTTCAACTTATTGTTTGTTTCATAAGCTCCCAGAAAGTCACGTTTCTTGAATAAATTATAAATTTGTCGATGCACGTTATTAATTAGTTATTATATTATTTTGAATTCACAAAACTGAGTATCATCCCATCTTTTTCTTATTTCCATACTTTTTATTCATTCAGGCCCAAAATAAAAAATTTCTATTCAAATGCGAGCATTTTTATTGATAGATATTGATGAAATAAATAAGTTTAATATGACCACTAATGAATTCCATCTATTATGGAATCGATGATTCCCGCAGTACTGCACCCGCAATCGTTCTTATATCATTTTTGAAGCTTAAACGACAAAAGTTGGCTTGAAATATAATCTTCATTTTTTTAAACAAAATTAAGATTTTTAATTGAAAAATTTCGCAGTTTTATAAATTTAAAAATTCCTCGATATCTTCCTATTACTGAATTCATACAAACTTTGAAAAATGTCAAAAATTATTGTACAATGTTTCATGATACTCGTAAAATTATCATTTTGCTGTCGAAAAATGTAAATTTCGAAAATCCAATCTTGCAAATAACAAGGGTCTAAAATGTATTCGATTCTGAATATTTCATTACAAAAAAAATTTATCAATCAACGTGTTACTTTATAAGTATTCGTCATCGCGATTCGCAATTTTTGAATGAATATGTTTTGCAAGGTGTTGCCAAAGTATCAAATAAACATCGGAAAATAGTACGCGAATAATAACTAATCAAAATAATTATCCCGCATTAATATGCATTATCAATTTCGGGAAACAATGTAGTTACGAAATATTGATATTCTACACTATCTTTTACTCAAAACATTTTTTCAATTTTAAGTCTGTAATTATGATTAATCACGACTAAGAGTATCATAAACTTATCAACAGAGAAATTATCTACGATAATTACGATTAAATTGCGGAAAAACTGTCGTTACTTTCCTTTTTTTTTTGCAGTTTGCAGATATTGTATTTAAAATTTTCTCCCTTATATACTCCCTAATGTAGCCTATTTTGAACGTAAACAATGACTTCCCTTTATTATCAGCTGAATCTTGATAGGCCAAAAAAAATAAATAATTCAAATTTTCTGATTCTCATAAGGAAGCTAGCCTTGCACGTGCTTTTTGGGATCCGCCAATCACAGGGGAGCCCCTTCCCCCACTCCCCAAAATGAATCGGAGCATGCGCTTTATGAATGTCTCTCGATCCTTGAATGGAAAACAGGATTTATTTATTCTATAGGGCCCAAATCCCGCTTTTTTCATTGTGCACTCTTCCATTCGATCTCGCTCCTTCTTCTTTGATCGAGTTTTTCAGCTCCTCCTCCTTCCTCCTTGCCATTCTTTTCTGCATCGGAGACGAATTAAAATAGTTGACCTGCTCAAAAGAGAAAACAAGGAGTGGGGAAAAAGGTCCAAAGATGTAGAAAGCACAAAGGCTGAGAAAAAAACATCCGTTTTTCGACCCTATTGTGAATCGAAAACAAAAAGGAGGCTTATTTTCACGGCTTCTGATACAATTACCCTAAATTTCGAAAAAAATTTGCATCTGTAAGCGCTTTGATTCGAGGATTTATAAGGGACGGTTTATGCTTCGTGGTTGATTCGGCGTTTTTCTATATCTCGAAATCTAAACACTAAAAATTTCTGGATTGCAATTAAATTTTTACTGTGATTCATATAGATCTGCGGAGTTTTAACTATTTTGTTAAAAATAATCTCTTGAATTCTGGGAGTCAATATGTTGTATCTTTTGTTAATTTGAGCGAATAAATGAATAAAAAAAAAAAACTTATGCTTTCAATAATGCTTGAAATGAGATTTCTTAGAAGGGGAAAAGGATCGATCTTATTTAGACCTGAAATTCCTAGGGATCACTTTCTAATCCCCCTGAGACAGATTATCCTCCATGAATTTCAAACCAAATAAAAAGTACAGTAAATATATAAAATAAATACTATTAAAGCCAAGTCGACCTTTTATACACGTGTAGAAAAATTTTTCAAATTTTATTTTACAAACAAGCAAATGCTTTTATATGTGAGACATGTTAAGCCTGTTTCTATGAATCTAAAAACCTTCAATCATTAAATTTTTAAAAAATTATTAAATGTTTCCAAAAGCTACTTCGATCGAAAATTTGTTTTGTAGCAAACAAATATTTTGCGTTCTATAAAAAAACCTTACCCAAGAAATCTTGCTTAAAAATTTCATTTCAGGTAAATTTTTGTTCCGTGAAACGGATAAAAAAAGAGAATGTTTTTGACAGAAAAAGAAAGCTCTCAGGAACCTTTATCAGAATACTTATACCATCGAAGAATACGGGGTACAGGAAATCAAGGTTATTAGAATTATTAATATTTCAGCTGTAAAGTACTCAAATTATTATTATATACATTTTGCAACTTTTATAGCTGTTTGATTACGAAATTTCCAAATACGAGTTTCAAAGTTGAAACAATTTTCAAATTCTGAACTAATTCATTTCGTTGCTAAAGCAGTAGGCAAGTTGCAAAGTCTACTATTTCGAAATTTTCAATCAGAATATTCGCTTTTTACCGCTCAACACAAAAATATTTCACTTTTCTTATAAATACGTCTTATACAATAAAACATACTACACAAAAAAAAGATAATTTATCTGCCTAAATTTCAACGACCGATTGGAATTTTTCTCGTGAAATTTGGGGCAGTTTATCCTTGGATGAGAGACACTGTGGGTGCTTCTCGAATTTCTTCGTTGTCGTGACAATGGATAATCGCTGGACCGGGAAAAAGATGTTGTGGAGGCTCGAAATCTCCGAAAGAAAGAAAGGAAAAAAAAAAGAAACCCTCCTGCCTCTCGGGACGGTCATTTTCACGTCAAGCTTTATAAAGCAAAAATTCTCGACCGGATTCACAAAAAACCTATCACATTCTCGAATTTCCCCAAAATAAAATTACTCGGGTGAACTCGAAAAACAATGCACAACACGCAATTTCGTTAAAAAATCCTCTTTATTCCAAGGCAAGAAAGAAAAAAAAGGCATTTTTCGTACACAATTAGGACCGGACAAAAGTAACGGAACACGGACAATGCGAAGGGTACACAAAAAATGAGAAAAACCGTCTTCCACCGGGGCCCATTCATTCGCACAAAGCACGAGAAACGCAGCCATTGTGCGTCGCTTCCACGTTGAGAAAAAGACGCTTTTTTTCGGGAATGTTCAGCAGGCCGGGACGAGTGCAATTTGATCGAACGTTACAAATAGTGCCCACATCCTAGCCTGCCAGACGCCCCGCGACTTCCCCTCCCCCCCCCCCCCCCGCCTCGTCATCCTGCAAAGATCCCACGTGTTCCCTTTGAATATCCTTATTTTTCCATTTTCTTCACTCTTCTCGTAAAATTATTTTGCATTGCGATAGGCCGGGACAAGTGCAATATTACGCATATCCCAATTAGAACATTGCTACCAATCTCGACCTATCTTTGATGCAACTTTTCACCTTAAAAACAACACCCCTACGAGGGGGACGTGTGTCAAGATAAAATGTTTCATCACACATCCCCGGGGGACAACACAAATCTCACGACCGTTAAGACGATTCGAAAGAATAATATCTTCTATTCCATCCTCGTTCCTCTCAACCTTTGAAAATCAACGCACACTTTGAAAACTAGCATATGTGAGCTCTCACAGACGCTACTTTTCGCAGAGTGCGAGCCAAAACGTTGGTTCCGAGTCGTCTTAACGATTTTCCCGCGGCCAACGCCGCCATGTCGAGCTGCATTTCCATTGTCGCCACGAGGCGTCCGCCATTTTCAGCCGCACGTTGACCACCACAATCACCACCAGTTTCCACTGGAAAATTCTCACAAAGCTCAGTTTTCCCGCGTCAAATCTTCTTGTGCACTGTTCCTCAGGATCTCGAGGCCTTTGTTTCACTTCACGAAAACACTTGGGGGGTCATTGGGTACGTTGTAGAAAGCCGGGAAATTCGTTTTCGGGACCACGTGCGGCCGGCGTTATTCGCGTACGGAGTTTTCAACGACTTTTTCAGAAACGCGCTCGCGAGCCAACTGCGGAGCTTCTCCAGGTGGCCCGCGTCTTTATTCCTTTCGAGGGCCCCGCGGCTATGTACACTCTCTCTCTCTTGCGATCCAAAGTGGGGGCCACGAAGTGGCGAAAAGGGGGACACGGGGGGAGGTGCCTTTTTCTTATTTAACAGCTAGAAAATGGGGCCAGGGGACTCCCTTTCTTCCTTCCCCCTTTTCGGGCTCTTTTTTTCTCTCTCCGTCCCCCCACCCCCTACGCCCCTGACCCCTCACGAGCGTGCTTTTCCACGTGGCCTTTGTCCTCCTCCTTGCGCACACGGGATTTCACGGACCTCTCTCTCGGGGAACCGGGAGCCTTTGTCGCAGGAGCCCTCTTTTTTTTCTCTCTTTTAATTTCTTCCGAAAGCGAACACTCGTGTGCGTGTACCGCGTGTACCGCCAAAATACTTTGTATCAGCTGTCCTGGATTTCTTCTTCTTCTTCTTCGATATATGTACATCCTTTGAAAAGGATCAAGGAAGAGACGTTTTAACGTTACGGGGTGAGCGAGGATGAAATAAAAAAAAAAAAAAAACAACACAACGGAACGGTTGGGTTTTCAGGAGGATAAAGATTTTATATGTACCCCTTTCGGGGGGTACGTGTTTAGAATCACGGGTTCGTCAGAGAACCTTAAACAATTTTTCTAGCTTCAATCGAGAGTAACGAATGAGACGGAGTTATTTCATTTTTCTGAATTAATAATTATCACGTTTGTAGGTAGAAAAGAGTAAATATAAATATAATTTACTCTTTTCAGGCAGAGAGGGGTTTTGGGGGTTCAAACCCCTCCGGAAATTCTGATAAAATCAATCAATATTTCATGTAAAAATGAAAAAAGTTACATACATAAACAGTAAAAAAATGAGTTACAAAAAAATGCATGAAAACGTTAGCAGTATATATTTAATAAAAAAGTATAAATTATCAAAACGTGGGATCGCGTAGAAAATATAAATCAGAAAAATAAGAATTTACGAAAATGATAGAAATTTACAAACTTAGATCAATAAATTTTAGAAATCTATGTAAAATCCATATGAAAGTATTGAAAATCTTTCAGTCCATACTAACTCCGAAAGAATAATGAAATCAATTGAATTCTCTGAAAAAACTGTTTTCTGAAAAATCTCGAAAAATGTCTCTACGATCTATAACTTTTGAGATTCTAAAGCATCAATTCTGAATATACTATAAATCTATAAAAATTTTAGAAAACGCAACAAAATATTTCAATTCAAATATACGAAAAAATAGTAATGATAAAAAACATAAAAAATCTATGTAAATGTGATTTTATCATTAATTCTTGAAATTGCTGATAATAGATCGAAATTTTATAGCGTCAAGTTTTTTAATCTCTGTAGCAATATACAAAAATGTAAGTAATCTATAAAGATACTTGGAAATTCTCCAGACTACGTAATAGAAAAATGTGAAAAATAAGTTTACTAGCTTACTTGTTTACCAGTTTACTAGTTAAATAATTTACTTGTTAACGAGATAACTAGTTTACTATTTTTCTCTTCTACTTGTTTGCTCTTTTACTATTTTACAATTTTAGTAGTTAACTAGTTTACTAGCTTATTTGTTTACTAGTTTTGTAGTCTACTAGCTTACTATTTAGCAAGCTTCCCCTTTTTCTAGCTTATAAGTTTACTAGATGACCAGTTTACAAGATATCTTTCAATAAATAAATCATGTAGAATTAGTTTTCTTAGAAATTTATAAAACTTCATATCTTGGAGCATAATTATTATTATATTACTATTATTATACATATTTTAGAAAATACTGAGGAAAACTATACATATAGAAAACAATAAAAATACATCCGATTCAATTGAAACAATTTACACAATTAAACATACTTTTAATTGTAGATATACAAAAAAAAAAAAAAATATAGAATAAAAGTACGCATTAAAAACCTTTATAAAATAAACTGTCGTCTGAAACGTCTAAAAAATCAGTTCAAATTCTCAAAATCGGCGGAAGTTTCAATACTATAGCATTAATTTCTAAAAATCTATTGAGCGATCCATAGAAATATTTGGAATATATAAAAATACCAGAAAATACTACAAAATTTGATGAATAATATACCATACGAAAATAACATAAATTTATGAAGTACCTTTTTTCTGTGTGGTTAAAATTTCCTTAAAAATAATTTCAAATATGTAAATTTTTTAGAAGTTTGATTTCTAGAGCATCAACTTTAAGAAAGCTTTATAGAAACCTATATTACATACCTAATATCAGATAATCCTAAAAGTGGTATAAATACAAAAAGTATTAGTAAAAAAATTAAACCTCAGTTACTAATTGAAAAGCACAAAAATCGGACTCCATTATATATGAACATAAAAAATGTGTAACTCTGGATTCCAAAAGTTGTATAACTTTCAAATTCTGAAATGTAAAATATTTCAAAATCGCTGTCTTGTAACCATTCTGTCAAAGATGAAAAATCATGGAATCCCGAAGGAAAAATATTTTTCAGGAAAACCCCTCCCGAAAATTTTTTCTGCCTAGGCCCCTGATTTAATGTAAAAAATTATTACATGGAAAAATTTGCTAAATAGTCAGAATTCTTAAAATAATTATGAGAACTTAATGGGTTGAATAATATTGTAATTTTGTCATAATTTTGATAGTTTGCTTCAGGCGCGTAACTGAAGGGGGGTTTCGGGGTTCAAATCCTCCCGAAATTCGGATGAAATTGATAGTAATTGTAAGAAAAATATAGAAAATTATATTTTTCAATAATGGGATTATGGATCATAAATAATAATAATGAAAGAATCAAAAATGTACTTACTGAAATCTTAAGAATTCCTAATTTTATCAACTCAAAAATTATAATCATTCTGGCTTCAGAATAGTAATTTTTAACTTAACCTCTAATTAAAAATATGTAGCTTGGGTAACGTGGACATATGGTACTCCATTCTGATCACTAGGAGTCAACAAATAAAGGGAAACTTGAATTCTTCGATAATTCCATGTTAATTTCTAAAAAAACAATAACTCTGCATACATCGGTATTTGAAGTTTTTCTAACAACAAAATTTAATTACTTTTGTTATGTAAAAACCTTAGAACTTTTCTAGACTCGATTTTTGATATATTTTTGATTGACTGACATGCTTTATGATAGATTCTTTTATTCTTAACCGAACTTAACCCAAGTTAACTAAATTCAGTTAAATCTGGACTGCTCGGGATCCTAGACTACATAATAATTATGAAAATCTGTTTATAAATCTATGAAAATACTAGCTCATTCTTCAAATCGTATAGATATCAGAATTATGAGAAACAAAAGAAAATACAAAAAATCTGTATAAAATACCTACTATTTTCTAAAAAATCAATTGCAGTACTCAAAACCAATGAAATTTTCGATACTATAGCATGAAATCCTAGAAATCTATACATCGATCCATAGAAATACTAGAAATTTATGAAATTTCCATAAAAGTCTATAAAATACTCAAAATCTGTATTACAGACTATTTTATAGTATTTTATCATATTATATATTATTTTATCGTATTTTATATATAAAATTTTTTACGATTTTGATTTCTTGAAGACGAAATTCAATGAAATTAAATATAAATGCATACTATCAGAAAATCTTCCAATTCGTATTGAAACTGCAGAATTAATAAAAATACATAGAAAAAAACCTAAACCCCAAAGACTTAAAAATCACAAGAATCGAGTTCCATTCAGTTTCGTAAGATCCAATACGAACATGAAAAGTGTGTGACTCTGGACTCTAGAATTCATTTCAAATAAAAAAAATTGTACTACTGTTACCAGATCTTTAAAGAGTGAAAATTATATAATTCCAAACAAATATATTTTTTCGAAAAACCCCTTCCGGAAATTTTTTTCGTCTACACCCCTTGTTTCTTGCATATTAATTACGAGAATCAGTGTTTATTTGTTAATCTGCAATTACTATTATGAATATATATGTAGAAACTCTGAAAAATACGACGCTCAAGAATACATAACTTTAATCCAAGGATCAAGGTCATGCATAATATTTTAGAGTAAAACGCTCAAGACATTGATTTTTTCAAGTTCAAATAGTATATCAGGCTGGAGGTAGGAAATTTGAGCGTACAATTTTTATTACAATGCGAAAAATGCGCCAGGTGTTCCAATTTTAATTTTTAATCGAAAAAAAAAACCATGGCATACAGATCGATAAAATTATAAGATATAAAAAAGTAAAGAAATGAAAAACTAACGTTCGGAAATTTTTGGCACCTTTCCTTTTTGTGAACGAGTTACAATAATTTGCATTTTATGGCCAGAAACTTCTAAAATATTTTTTTGGATTTTGAGTATCTTGAGAAGTTGCAGCTATCAGTTGTCAGAATTCAAAAGTGTGGACACTGGACAAAACTTGACGATTAAAGTTACACAAACTCATGAAAAAATTCAGAACGTATTCCAATGAAAACATTAAATGCATGTACGAATTTCCAGATTTTTATTGAAACTACAAAAAATGTTATTCGTATGAAAACTCTCGTATGTATTTTTCGCGTGGCAATGCGTGTACTTGAAAATATACACAAAAAACATATTCTACTGAAAATTGGGAAAAATTTTATTCATCCTGAAGATGTTTCCATATGCTACGAAAATTTACATGTCGATTAGTTTTTTCAGTTTATGCATCTCTTGTAGATACCCTAAAAAGAGTAATTTTCTACAGACAAAAATTTCGCACAGATAAAAGTCTCGAAATTCAAAGTGCATGAAGAATCTCGCGAGAAAAATGCGCGATTAGACACGAGTACTAAGGACATCGCAACAGTCTTCTTCATTTATGTACAAGCGCAAACTATAATTCTTTTTTATAGTTGTAAGTCGACACTTTCAATAGTTCGCTTCTTTTTCATAGCGAGCTGAAGAGGATCGGCGGATAGATTTATTAGCGTGCATTTCCCACCCAAGAGCAACAAAGAACAAATTCAACTTCCTCGCAATACCTCATTCCAACGATTTATTGTCCATTGAGCGTCACCATAAATCGAAGATTTTACCATTTATCGTTATTTCTCGAATTTTGCCTGAACGAACTATTGTGAAAACCGAACTTTTGTCCTTTTGTCACACTATTTACAAAATTTGCAAAAAATTTCAAAGTAGAGCTGGATTTGTAGGTATATTAAACATTGAACTGATTGATGAACTATTTAAAAGGTAAAAAAAATTGTTGTGGTAGCGAAATTTCGCGTTGATGTCACGGGAGTGAACTTTTTTCACTGTTTTTTGGAATACCAAAATTTTCGTCAGGGTAACTAATAAGAAAGTTCATTGATCCAAGAAATTAACAGAATATTTTGCTATCTGAACCAAACTTTTTTTTTCGTGTTCTAGAATTTTTTCCTTGAGTTGAAGTAACTTTTAACTCTACGCAGAGTTAAAGGTTTTCTGTCTCACAGTGCAAATATTCACTCCAAAAGAGTTGAACGTTATTTTTAGGTAAACTCAAGGTTATTCAAAAATGGGTCGGGTTAAAGTCCACATGAAAAGTTATGAAGTTATAAATAGTTTGTACAATGTTTGAAATTTCGAAAATTTTTTCAAATTAAAAAACAGGAAAATATAAGGAAAATTGATTATCTACTTTAATTCCAAGAATTCACAGTAATTTACAATTTTTTTATTGATTTTACATATTGCGTTCATTACGAAAGTTTTTTAAAACAAGCATGATGATGTTCAATAATAAATCCAAAGCCTTGACAAATTTTTGAAAATTACGGAAAATCCTGATAAGTTTTACCAATTTCTATAAAAATATGAAATTTATTAAGTAATATGTATTATGTTTACAATTTTGAACATTTAGATATATTCAGAAACTTTGTAGTGGTTGAAAAATGTTTCTATATTTTGTGGATTGTGTTTATTTATGAATTACACCAAAATATCCATTATAATGTTTTTTCACGTTATTATGTGTCTGAAAAACTTGAAAAATATTAAAAATTACGAAGAACTTGAATAGATTAGAGAAATTTTTGTAAAAATTTCATACTTTTGAAAAGTCTGACTTATGTTCAAAATTTTGAATAATAATTGAAGAACATTGAAAATTTTAAGGATTGTAAACCGTTGTACCTCATTCGGAAAATTTGAACGATTTCAGAAAATATTCATGTAGAATTTGTACATATATAATGTTAATTGTTGTATTTCTTAGAAATACGTACGATTTTTTCTTTCCAATTTTTGATAATAATCTGAAAAACTTGGAAAGTAGGACCAATGAATAAAAAATTCTAATGAGTTTCGGAAATCTTTCTAATGTTTGGAAAATTTCATAAAGTTTGTGGAATGTTCAAAATTTATGAAAATTAAAAATTTTAGGGATTGTCAGTAGTTCTGTAATGTAAGAAAAATTCGTACAATTTCATAGAATGTTCGATGATTTTATATATTGTGTTCATTATTATATTAAATGTAATTATTTAAAAATCTCAAATCTCTTCGATCGATATGGAGCAAATGTTTTGATAAAAACCACATTACATCCTCTTGATGTTCTTTTATTATATCTTTATTCCAAGCTTTCGCCTCCTATGCTTTGAGTCCTAATCAGGGAAATCCACATTCCTATTTTCAAAACATTCATTGTTGGTTAAACATTCATTGTTCAATATCATAGTTTAATGAAAAATGTCATTAAACTATGATAAGATAAATCCCAAATTTTAAACGAAAACATCAATGAAACCAAAAATTCAAAGGAGACAAGAATACCAATCGCTCAAAACAACTTATTCCAGAGTTTATCATAATTCGAGTTCAATTTCTCGGTGTTCGTCTGTTTATTTATTGTCCTTTTTTATATAAATCATTTCAGCAATTGACCTTTTAAAATAATTACCCTCTTTATTCAATATTTCAACACCCTCCCAGTCAAATTCATGATTATTTTCTATCCTATCATTTATTACCACCGTATGTGTGTTCAAAGCATGTCTTATGTTATTTTCGTGTTCCCTAATCTTGTTCCTAATTTTCTCTTAGTTTCACCTATGTAAACTGCATTACAGTCATTACATTGAATTTTATAAACTACTCCCTGGCTATCCTTCTTCAAAATTTTATCCTTACCTTCCTTAATGGTATTATGATTTATTTTATTAGTGTTCCTGAATACTGTTTTCAAATTATATTTTCTGTTAATCCTTTCGAAAACATGAGATATTCGTTCAACATATGGTAATGACATACTCAAACCCCTTTCATCAGGATTTATTTTTGTTTCCCTTGATTCAACTGATTTTATTAATGAAATTCTCTTTTTAACAAATTTATCAATGAAAACCTCTGGGTAATTACTATTCTTAAGTATTTTCCGTACGATTGAGAGATTCTTTTCCTGGAACTCTATATCTGATAATCTTAATGCCTTGCCAACAAGCGAGTAAATAGTTTGTATTTTCTGAGCATTTTTTTGGTTAGAGGAAAAATCAACACATCTTTCAGCCGACGTTGATTTTCGAAACCAATCAAACTTCAACGTATTTTCAAATCTTATCACCCTTAATTCTAATATATTAGTTGTAATTGTAATAATTATAATACAAAATTATGAGATATTGAAATGAGATGGACAAATTTCCATTTAATTTGAAAAAGTTCAAATAGTTTGTGTAACATTTCAAAATACTGTGATTTTAAAAAATTCTGTAAAACTCCCAGAAAATATCGAATGTAGAAATTTTTTACAAATACAGACACCATGTAATATTCTAAGAATTTCCCAAGTAAAAAATGTTTTACTATACTGTATTTTTCAAATGATTATTGAAAACTATATTTTTCGAAAATTACGATATATTTTGCAAATCGTGAAAGGTGTTGACGATTTGGTGAACCTAAAATTAGTAGACTGAAGCGATAGCACGGTATTTTTAGGTATTTAACCCATTCAGAATTTTCTCGATATAAAGTACTACCCACCATCCTCACATGTCAAGCCACCCCTCGTGAAAACTAGCTTCTAGAAAAATGTGATTCTGTTTATGTGGTGCTAACTAAACAGGGCAATCGACCGTTTGCCTTCAGTATAATGATCGCCGCATAAACACCAAATACAAAATTATCAATAATCACCGAACGAATGTTTTGTGAATAATTACGAACTGAAACGTATAAAAACGAAGAAACGAATAGTTAATAAAATGAATGCACCCTAAATCTCTGGTACAAAGCGAAATAAAGCCATTGCAACGTGTTGCTTGCGACAAATGTATCGATTTATAGAACGAGCCATAAAACTCTTGGGGCTCCCAATGTCACGAATACATGTGAGGCTGATGAATCTTTGTCCCCTCTGTATATAATGCGCGTCAGAAAGTAGGCTAAAAATTATATTTGTTCGGTTCGGTATTTTTAGAATCTACGTTATATTTATGCATGAATTTTTCTTTGGCTCAACTCCACGATGAAAATTCTCGATTTTCCCACGCTTGAATCCCATCAAAGTTACATTTACTCACGTGAGTAGACAAAATATTGTTCAATGGAGTAGTGGGAAAAAAGTTTTAAATGAATCGAAGGGTTGTGACACGAACTGGAAGCGAGAGTTGTGACCCTTAAATTTATGTGAACGTAGGATGTCAAATTGGTTGTTTTTTCTCTGTTTTTTTATGGATTCATGTACTTTTTTGCAAACATATTAATCTAACTTTTCACGTAAAATATTTTATATATATATATTTTTTATGACAGAAGATTCGTTTTTTTCTGTGATAGGTGAAAAAGATTCCATTCACAATATAGGTCGAAATCTAGGTAATATTTTTATTGATTATATAACAGGTTGATATTGACACATAAAGGATTTACACTGATGTAGATTATTTGTAATAATAAAAGTTCCGTTTGCACCCTGATAGCAAATGATTGACACAAATTCCGGTTATTCATCAATCATTTACGAATCTTTGCATATTCCCGTTGTAGAGATTTTTTGTCTGACCTACGATGTGCCAATCATTGTACAATAAAAGTCGAATCGTGTGTTATGAATGAGCATTCTTTGAGCTTACAGAATCGTTATTCTGTTTGATGTATGATTGCGACATCAAAGCATTATCAAAAACGAAAGCTCGATTCGAAACTCGAAACACTATGTCGTGATCAATGCATCATGAAAGCAGCATCATAAATAAATATTCTTGTTGTCGATGATGATGCATTTGTATTATACATCTAAAAATTTTCCAGGAAATATATTATTTCGAAACGAAAGGAAAATTCCATTTATTAATAAATCTGTTTATATTTTTTTTGCTCAATCATTTACAAAAAAAAGCATTCATTGACTAATCATTTCGAAAGAACGTTACCACACAATTTCCCGAATGAATTTCATCATTTTGAACAGCTATTTCATTCTGTTAACGTTATCTTGTTATTGCCGAAGTTGTTTTTTCTACCCTTCTTTTGAAACATCATATACATATAAAAATTTGTAGAAATCATTTTTCTTATCGAAAATGATAGTAATTATTTCTTCGATAAAATCAAAATTACGACTGTTATTCACGATACAAGAGTTCACCCCTTTATTCAAGATGGCGGATAACCTGCACAGGGTTGATGGTCGAAAACGTGGATTTAACCTTCCTATATGGTGCCTTAATGGTCACAAGAAATTTTTTCTTACACAACGAATTATATGAATCTGACTATACTTACTGATGGACTATTCAGCATTCCAGTCAATCAGAGTGCAGCATTATTTGCGAAATAGGTCTATCACCGTTCTATCGTGGCATTCGGTAAAAATCTGCAGTTTTCAAATGAGATTAATTGTAATTGCAAAGATTCAAAGAAACTGATCTTGATTCGGTCCAAGACTAAAAAATTTTCCAGTTGGATTGATTGGACTTGGCATGAGTGAAATTGATTGAGAATGAATCAATGACTGAACCATTAGAATTGTACCATTTCCTCATAATTCCTCAGCGTTGAGGACTGAAAAATCAGTAATTTTGAGGTCAGTTAAGGGAATAGAAAATAGTCGAATACCCCAACAAGATTTAAATACAAGCTCTCCAGGGAATATCGAAAAAATTGCCTAATCGCGGAAACGGATTCCGAGCTGACGTACGTATAAAGAGCTCGGTAAAGGGCGAAATTTGACATTTTCTTGGAAACGAGATCAAGAGCATTGGCGCGGGTAACAATGGGACAAAGAATTTTCGAAGCTCCAGGGCCGGCTGCGAAACAGGGGCTGCTGTTGCAGGGAGATTTTTGTGTCGCAGGGAAAAGAAAAGAAGAGGGGAGAAAAAAAAGATAGCCCCCGCGTAACAACCCCTGAAAAAATTGAAACGGAAGAAAAAGAGGAAGGAGGAGAAGGTGGAAGAGATTTGGAGAAAAGAAATCGGCATGTGCCGCGGGAGTTGCGGGGCCTTGAAACGGGACGAGACGGGACGACGGAACGCGCGCACTTACGTGTATGGCAATCGCAAAAGGAGTCAGCAGATGCGCCAGAAACGCAGCTGTCCTCCTACAAGTGGTGCTCAATCATCCCTTTTCCCGGCGCCTTTTCCTTTCTTGCCGGGATTCGACACGCGCGAGGCTCGGTCCGGGTGTTTGCGAGCGATGAAGCGCTGTTGCTTCGTCCCCGAAACGATTTTTTCGAGCCCTCAAGAGCCAAGAACGATGATATATGGCGTTTTTCCCTACGTGGGGGTAAAGTCGTGCCTTTGGGCACGAGGGAGGGAAGTGGAGATTTTAGCTATATCCTGCTGAAAATGCATTCAAATGGATAGAAAACTTTTCTATTTACACTGTAAAAAATATATAAGGTAAATGTCCCACTTTGTACGAATACTGAATATTAGGTAAATTTATTTGACAATCCTAATCAATAACACGTGATTATTAGTTTGATCACATTCTAGGACGAATGAAGTATATTTTTGATATAGGTTTTATAGTCCCCTGGCAAAGTTTATGCAACACTGTAGCGTTGCATTTGCGCTGTACTTTACAAATCGCTATAAAAATGATCTGACAAAACCCACGTGTACAGAAACGCGATAAATCATAAATAAGAAGGATTTTTAATATGCAGCAGAAGGAAAAACTTCGGACATAAAGTTGACCGTAAAGAAATAGAGTATAAAAAAAATTATTCTTTTATCTTTCTCTTTGATTTTACTCCTACTTTTTATTGAATTATAACGTATCATCTGCAAAATCAAATAAAATAAGATATATGATTATGTGCAAAAAACGATTATGTATTAATTAACACTCAGTATCAAAATAGCACATGTGATTTTGAAAATAAAAACAAGTATTCCTTTTAACCCTAATCTGTCAAAAGTAAGCGCCTGTCAATCGATTTTTTTTTGTTTTTAATATGAAAATGAAAGGTACTTAATTTGACTTTTGATAATAAAATTACTAGTTTTAACAGATTTTTTTAAACGATAATAATCGTAAATTCTAAAAACTGTTATTTCTTTAATTTTCAAGATGGAACGCACAATGAGTACAATAATCGAACGAAATAACGTAATGCATACCCAGATAGCAAACATGATTTCACAGTTTAGATCATGCGTGAAATCACTCGCATGATATCATTATGCCAAACATATGAAATACGATCTGTGAAATCATTCCTGTGAGCTCAAAATGACATCATTGTCACATCATCAATGCTAGCCAATGCGCATGCGTCAAAAAATCATGCGTGATTTCAATTCCTTGTCATTTTGAAATCGGAAATTTTTGTGCTATATTATCATGGTAGAATATTTTTTGTTTGTCCATGTGCCATGATGTGCTAGGATTCAGTGCCAATGTAACTATCGCATCGTGGTCTCTCGTGTTTTCGTTTTGTTTTTGATTTTTTAAATAATTTTTTGTGGTTTTCTTCGAAAAATGTTAATATCTTGTGTTCTGTGATTTGTGATAAATCATAGTACCACATTCCTCGAAATCAGTGTTTACCTGGAGGTTAGAACCGTTTTCGTTTTATTGTGTGACAGTTCTAATTGTCATAATTTTCATCGACATTTTTTAAACTATATATTTGCGTAAAAAATGTTTAAAAAATGAACGAAAGTGTGGTTAAATATAATATTGATTGTCTTTTCTGCATTAGCATATTATATATTGTATAATATTATGATGCTTGATAAAAATGTGTTAACAATTATTGCTTTCGTTGTGAATTAATCCTGCAATAGAACAGAAACAATCATTCAAATTTTCCCGCGATGATCATATGCGCAAGCGCACCCAGGAGGGAAAAATCTAAAAATCACGCGTGATTTTATATTGACATAACAGGGAATCGGTAACGGAGGTACAAATGTCTGTCACGCGTGATTTCTTTTTTTCACGTGTGATTTGGATATGATGTGAATATGAAATTATTTTGCTATCTGAATAAGTTCTAGGAATTTAGAAAGGTATTTTATTCTAGCTTTCCTGAAAACATTATGGTTTTTATAATCAGTTTTTGAACAATTAAGATACAAAATAACACAAACTTCTTATTTTCATGAGTTTTATGGACGAACACACATTTAATACTCTAATTATTCGAAATAACGAATGCAACGCAAGTGCAACGCTATATCGTTGCACTTACGTTGCACAAACTTTTTTAACTACGAATTTGTATCTTTTAACGCTAAATAATGACGCATTTTGCCATCTGACACCGATCAAACGCGTTTTTCCGCTTTTCTTTTTAGGTTGAATTTTGACAGGTGGTTTGTTATTGTGGAAAAAAAAGCGTTAATAACTTTGCGTGTGGAAAATTTTTTGGCTGAGTGGTAAGTAAATGAATCATTTTTTTTGAAAATCAATGTGAAAAATAGTAAAATTTATCTAAAAATTTTATTTTTTGATCATTACTAATATGGCAGGAAAAAACGCGGGTCGTAATTTGTACGGACATTGACATAAAATACGCTAAATCAAAATTGTACCTTTTTGTAAGTGAAAAGCATGCTCACTGAGAAAAAAATATGGTAGTTATTACAATACTGTATAGTAAACGGAAATTACTCTGACATATTGTACTTTTTGCTAGATAATATATCAGTTTTTGAAATAACTTATTGTAAATATTATCAAATGATATTGTAATTATGGATATATTTTGTTGTAAAAACTCCTCCACATCTTCCGTTTCCTACTATACTTCTTGTACTTTTTGCAATATATAATTGCTATTCATCCAGATTTTTGAAAATTCCATACAGTTTTTTCAGTAAACAGATCTGTATAGGTTCTTTTTTCAACATTTTTGTGTACTTTCTAGGTTTCAAGTACATCATATTGTAGTATAATGCAGTCTTCGAAAAAGTTGGAAAAAAGCAATGCATTTTCTCAATTTTAATGCATGTGTAAATAAATTGCGAGCGAGAAAAAAAAACCCGGTTGCCACTTGTTCCCAGTTGGCTGACCTTAGGAAACGTGGAAAAAACGTATGGTAAATATCACAATTGGTATAGTAAAATTTTCATTTCCAGATTTTAATTTTTTCGAAATTTTATAGCAAAAAGTGGCATACATATTGTGATTTGTACAATGTAGCGGTTTTACAATACACTATTGTAATAAGTGAAATAAATATTATTGTGCTTTTTACAATATATATGGCAGAAAGTACAAGATTTTTTTCTCAGAGCTTATTTTATTTGCAAAAGCTTCTTCTTTACATTTAACGTATTCTTTACACATTCGTTCGAAAAATTTGGCAAGAAAAGAAGTAAAAACTGTGAGAAAGACAATGTGACAGCTATTTTAACCGTACAATTAGAGACATCGTGACTAATTTTACCAGTTTGTACGAGGGATAAACGGTGTAATTTAATTTTCATTTAAGATACTTAGTTAAAGAGAAAAAAATTAGAAATCGTGTAAAACAAATTTTTTTCAAATAAATTGCTCCCGAGAACATTTATGTTCGCGCCCTATTGCATTTCCCGTGCGAATCCGTGGAAATCAACGAATTCTTCATTTGGTTAAACTCTTCAATATGACATTTCTCGTACAAATTGGGACATTTTTGATTCGTACAAATTGGATTTGACCTACAGATTCATCTGTACAAATAAGTTGATTGTAATATCGTCAAAAATTATCAATTATTGAATTAATTATGGTTGTTAATGCCAATCTGTTAATTGAATTTGATGCAAAAAAGTTTGAACTGTGCGCTTATGGCAATCTTTTATTAGTAAATAATATTATAAAACCTTTTGCAAACAAAAACACCGCGAACATCCTCACATTCGTACTAATTGGGACATTTACCTTACATGAAAACTTGACATACATGTCATACTAGTTACTAGTTTTTCGTCCAAGTTTAGTCAATTTTTTACATTCTAGGCCAGCAAAGTTGATTTCTGAGTTTTATATGATAATATCAAGTATTACAAAATATCTTATGATCATTTACAAATTTTTAAAACAAATTATCACAATTATATACCGCAAACTAGTTAACTGCCAAATTTACCAAAATGATCAGTTCTCGCTTTTGATTGTGATACAACTTGACACTCGGATAAAATAAACAATTGTGAAATTTATTT
This sequence comes from Platygaster robiniae, assembly GCA_028476575.1. Lineage (NCBI taxonomy): Eukaryota > Metazoa > Arthropoda > Insecta > Hymenoptera > Platygastridae > Platygaster > Platygaster robiniae. The sequence continues at coordinate 38,816,978 of CM052019.1, forward strand.
AAAGTGAATGGATAAGTTTAATTTTCCCTAAAAAAATGTATTACAATCAAGAACGATATTTCAAAGTCACCACATCGATCTCGGATTTGATGCGGTATTTTGATTCTTATTTGTTGTATTGTAATATTTTATGGATCGATATTCAAATATTGAATACAAGTTTCTGAAAGGCAAACAAACGTATTGTTAACCAGGTCATCAACCTATAAATAAAACTCTGTCTCGCGAATAAAATGAGTAAAACTTGAATTGGATTACTTACACTCGTACAGTCACGGGCAATGACTCTATCTTGCAAAAATGAGTGGAAATAAATTTTAATTTGGTAATATATATGTTTGATGTCGAACACTTGGGAAATTCTCAATCACAAAAAATGAACATGTATAAAATCAACTTTCGGTAAGTTTCCTGAGATACTTTAGATTTATTTTCATACATATATTTCGCAGTGCAGATATATGATTAATGATTTACAGTGATACAATTTTTATAAGAATATCAATGTACTTTTCAACTTGATCAAATATTCAAATCGACTTTCGCAAATGCAGATGATAATTTGTTACAAAAATTTGTAAATGATCTAAAGTTTATCTACATAATACTTGATATTATCATGCAAGACTCAGAAATTGACTTCATTCACCAAAAATGTAAAACATTAGCTAAACTTGGATGAAAAACTAGTAATTATCCATAAAAATCACTATTTCGGCTATAACCTGTATTTGCACGTTGCAACCTACATAGTATACATAGGTATTATTCTGCGCTATTGTTTTACAGCCTACCACAACACCAGCGAACGATTTGACGTGTCCACCATATTTTTAAGCCGTCTTTCGGGTTCGAAAAAAATTGGGTTCAAAGTCAATGTAACTCTGCACCAACAATTTTTTTTATGGTAAAGTAACATTCCTTCCCGCTGAGTGATTCTATTCCAGGACATTCTCCCCGCAAATCGTGTCGATAAAGTGGCCATTTGCGTGTATGTTTGGGAAAAATACTTTGTTCAACACCCGCAAGAAATATGTAATTTCGCGGCCATGTTGAGAGTTGGCGAAATCAGAAATTTCCCGACTGTTGACGAGTAGCGTAGGGAAACATTTTCTTCTCCCACGGGTACGGACAGAGGGTTAAGGAGTTAGGAGAACGCAATACGAATAAAACTGCAGTGAATAAAACTACATTTAAAACTGCTTTTGGACAGTTTTACAACTAAAAACGGGATTTTGACGTATTGAAAATTTAAATACGCAATTGATTGATGGCGGCCATTTTCCAAGATGGCCGCCGTTGATTGATTAATGCATTGTCAACAATGTATCGCGGCGGGCCGTTGATTTTCGCTTAATTTCATATTTCTCGCGGTGGTTGAACAAAATATTGCGTGCGACTAGTGGTCGTAGGAGAATATTCCACTCGTGCAATTTCCTCTTTCTCCCACTAGTCGCATAAATAGCTATTTACCTCTCCTTCCAATACTTATTAGTTTATTTTGATCATTATATTTTTTCATAAACGATTTTCACATTACTTTAAGTATCATAAAATCACGCTTCTTGTTTTGTATATTTAAAATAATAATAAAAAAAAAATCAGGGAAATTGAAGTGTTACATTACAATCGAAATGTTTACTTGAAAAGCGCTCGTGATTACGCTCCAAAAGTATGTTTTTTCTGCCAGCGCACGTGTAGCTACGTAAAAGCAATGAAGCAAGGTGCCTGGTCGAAACGCGTAAAATACGCAAAGGAAAAAGGAACCGTATGGGCCCTGCTCTTCACTCACTCACGACTCACGGCGCTCATGCAAGGAGCGCCCAGATGGCAAGCGCTCTTCTGCATCGTGCCCCTCGCTCAAAAATTGAACCGCAATATACCTCGACTCGCCCTTGTACCACCTGCTTCGTTTTCAAACTGCTACCATCCGGGCTTTAACGCCACGATTTCACGTAGCGACCCTCGGAAAAATCAACATTCGTTCAAAATCTAATACCCACCAAAAGAGGCACTGAAGATGGTTGCCTTATTTTTCATAGTAAGTCGTTTGAAATTCACTGACATTTTCGTTATTTTTTGAAAGAAAATCAATTGTTTTTCTCAGTTGATCTCACTCAGGTAATATACAGAGCATGTTTTTGAGAAATTTGGATCTTTTTTATACACATCTTAAAGCTAGTGAACCACCGAATATAAAGACATTTTAGTCAAAGTTTGTCCAGATCTGTGACCGTTTTCAGTACGAATAGGGAACTTGACGAAAAAATTCTAGCATACACATCTGTTGGACAAGTGAAAAAAATGGATACGTATTTTTTCGTTTTTTTATTAATTGAGAATTGCGGGAGATACAAAGGTTTTAAAATGTGGAGTGGGGGGTGTGACGCCAGGATCCATATAAATTTCTATTGTCTTTATATGGACGGTAGCGTAACATCATTTTTTTTTAAATCTCTGTATCTCTAGCAATTTCCAGCCTATCAATAAAAGAAAAAATACGTGTTGGTTTTTCTTTAAATCTTACATCTAAAATGGTTTCACAAAATTTTTTCAAGTCAAGTTCCCTATTCTGGATCAATATCTTGGTTGAATCTTGAACAAGATCCGTGATCGAGATTTTGTCAATAGTAGCTCAGGAATCAGGATCATCGATGTATTTTTTCTTGTTGAACTTGATCAAAATTTCACCAATTTCAGCTCAAGATCAAAGATCATTTTTTTTTGTTCGGGGCTTGTCCAAGGTTTTATCAAAGGTTTTATAAAAATACATATAATTAGCACAATTTATATAAAGATAGAGCCTGGTGTACTTTCTTAATCGTTCTTTTATCGAAAATTATTGGAGACACAAAAACGGATTGAAACTCACTGCGTTTTAATACTTTTTGGCGTCGGCGCCTTTGATCTTACGCAATCTCACGCTAAAAAGTTTTGAAATGCGAAATTCTGTGGGTGTGAATCATCTTTTGCGTATTTCAATAATTTTCTGTTTGCAGTGTATATTACATTATATCGACTATCCCGTAGGAAAATGATCCATTGGCACTGGGTTTCTGCCTAATGGGATCAATGGAAAATAAATGGAAATTAATTTTTCCCATTCAATTCCCATGGTCTCCATTGGCAAAAACCCATTGCCAATGGGTCATTTTCCTCAGGGGTGCTCGATTATAGATCGAGCATTGTCGTATTGTCGACAAGAATTTTGACCATTTCGACCGATAACTTTTTGATAATGCTTTAGTTCAAGTAAAGTAATGATAATTCTGTGGCTTTCCGGCATAACCGACAAAGTCACGCGGTTACACACGAACACGACGTTTAAAATTTTATCAGAATATCATGTAAAATATGAGCCTTATGGCATGTGGGACTTTTTCGGTTATGTCGGGAAGCCACAGAATTTTAAACACTGACTTGAGTGATGGAATTCTAACCGATATATAACTTGTTTTTTATGGTCAAGTATATATACCTAATTTATAATGAGTTAATTTTTACAGTTTTTAAGCAATTTCAAAAATTCGACAAATTCCCAAGTTCGAAACAATAAAAAACATGTAATTTAAAATACCCAAAACTTAGTTCTCTACTTTTACAACTGTACCATTGTTCGTGTACTTTTTAATTTTATTTTCCTATATCGAAACTAACGAAATATATTCCTATTCAATATTTTAAATTTGATATGTCACAAAAAACTATCGACTAGTTTCATCGATAGTCACAAATCACAATAATCACAATATTCACAAGACACAATAAGCAAACTTAACCTACAAAGTCATCTGTTGATAATTTATATTGTTATTGTTTTTGTTAAAATAAATAAATGCATTTAAAAGTGATCTGCATTAAGTGAATTTTTCTACCTTATCACAAGATGAATTCCCTTAAAGGGCACCTAAAATACAGGTAATTTTAAATTATAACAATCAATCATTAAAAAATAGCATAACTGAATTTCGTTTGTTGACATTTTACATTATCGGTCATTTTGCAATAGTTAAGCTTTTATCACTTTGCATAAAAATATAATTCTTGGATGACATTATTATAAATTATAATAACAGGGTTATTTGAATGATAACAATTTTCTGTACGTTTTGATGTTCAGATTGAATAAATTTACTTGTAATTATTTCAGCTTGCAAAAGATTATTTTTCGAATATTATATTTATGAACAATTTTTATATTTACGAACATTGTTTCATGAAGAGTTATAGTAAACTGTTAATAAACATTTAAATAAAATTAAGTATCTTCAAATATTCTACTGCATGATATTTTATTATAATATTGTTAAATATTGCCTAATGAATACGGTTTGTAATGATCATAAAGAAACATTGTTTATGAATAAATGATATACTTTTCATTCATCACCTGCAATTTTTATTACAGTAGCTCCATTTTATTTGTCATTCAATAAAATATATTATTTATAATATAAATTGAAACAAAATCTCCCGGTTGTTAGTGAAGATATATATATTGAAAAAAATCTAAATAAATCGAAAGGTTTAAATATATATCATATGTATTACACTGTGTGACAAAAAAAAATTTTTTTTTTGCTATAAATCTAAACACATATAATCGATTCCTAATGACCCCATAAACAAGTCTGCAAGAGCTTTTCGCGAAGTTAGCGCAAGTTTCCGAGAAATTATTTATGCAAAATTTCGAACATTTAACTGTAATTCTTACAATGCGCTTTCATCCGGTAAAAATTGAGCCACAGTTGTAAGAATTACAGAGTTATATTTTTGAAATTTTGTATAAATAATTTCTCAGAAACTTGCGCTAACTTCGCGAAAAGCTCTTACAGACTTGTTTATGGGGTCATTAGGAATCAATTTTATGCATTTAGATCTATAGTAAAAAAAAAAAATTTTTTTTTTTGTTGTACAGTGTTATATACAATGTATTATTTAGAAGGAATAATTAGTAATTATTACTTATAGTAAATTAAAATATATTCTTTATATATTTTATCAAAGTAGTTTTATTTAACACATTTATGTTTTTATTGTTGTAGTATTTTTTCTACCTTTTTTATGAAAGTATATTTTTTATTTTTGACAAGACAATTTTTCACTGGAAGTCTCATTTTGTAAACATTTTTTTTTTCATATAGTCTGTTTTATCGTTTATCAATTTTTCAGTAAAAATCCATTCAACATTTTGGCACAACTTCAAACATTGATACGCCACACCTCTTCTGCTTCTCATATACAAATACCTGATAAAATTCAAAGGGGCCCAACAGACATTTTGAAGGTAAGTATATAAAAATATACTTTACAATTCACTTTTTATGTAAAAGTGATTTATATATCAATTTAATTTATTGAACCCTCCTTTTTTATTTATTTTCGAAACAAGGACCAAAAATTTCATCAACAGCCAGGGGAATAGACAGAAAAATTTTTCAGGAAGAGTTTTAAAAATAATATATTTGTATTTTATGTATTTTGATTATTGGGTTAAGAATACAATTTTTATTTTTTTTTTAAGTTGCGAATCTATAGTCACATAACTTTTAGAACCTAAAGTTAAAAATTTTCTGTTTGTATTGACTTTGAAATTTGTGTTTTTCTTTGTTCTTTTTTTATAAACTCTATAATCTCAACTGAGATTACTGATTAAATGTAGTGAAATCTGATTATTGTGATTATTAAGCTACTGAGGTTTGTATTTTTTTTTCTCATACTTTCGTATTTTTCATAATTCTTTAGTACTTATACAAGTTGAATGATTTTTTGTAATTATCAGGATTCCATTTCAGTTTTATACAACTCGATGTTTTAGGAATCAAGGTTGTGAAAAATCTTCATATTTATATAGATTTGTAAGAAAATTACAACTATACAGATTTCATGTATTCAACAGATTTCTAGAATTTTCTCATTGTACGTTTTCATGAAATTTTGAAGGGTTTCCCAGTTTTTTTTTTTTTCAGATTTTTAGTATTTCTATGGATCGCTGTAAAGATTTCAAGGATTAAAATTTGAAACTGTTTATATTTAAAATCACAACGATTTAAAGTATTTTAATATATTTTCTGGAAAACAATATGTTTGATATAGGTTTTCAGTACTTTATTTGCTTTTTTTTTATTCATGGAGTTCAGAGAATTTCATGGTATTTTTATGGTTTTCTATAAAGATTTTTTATTCTGTAGATTTTATAGAAGTATATCAATTGTATTATATTTAATTGCTACTATATTATATGATATTATTTCTACATAATTGTATTATAGATATGATATTGTTTTTAATTCTTATGTTGAAGTTTATATATTTCATTAGATTTTGAAGTTGTATATGTTATTCTTTATTATATATATATTTTTTTAATTATATTTTTATAATATGATGTTTAAATATTTTTTCTTCATAATTTAAGATACACTTATTCTAAAATACATCTTATATATTTTTGAAATTCTTTCATACCTGATAGTTGGTGATAAAAATAGTTTTTTTTATAGATTCTTATATTTTATGCTTTTGCCATTTATGTTATTCCTCTTTCTACTATATTTGTATTATGTTATGTTAGTTTATTATATTTTTACATCATATTTTATTTTATAGATATAAAAATCTTATATCTGATGTTTAAAGATCCAAATTTACATTAATTGTCAGTAATTTTATAGATTTTTGGGGATGTTACATTCTATATTAATTTATTATGGTATTCAGGATCCTTTTAATTTTTTATTTTTTCACTATAAATTATGTTTTGTAACGTTTTTCAGTAAGTATTTTTTTAGATTTTCTCTTGATTTATGCATCCCTCAATGTATTTTTTTAGAATTCGTTATTATAGAATTAGAAGTTTTATAGATCGTTGGGATATGTTTAGATTTTGCAGTAAACATAATTATATTGCTCTACGCCTTCCATCTGAGTTTTCATAATTTAAGAGTTTTTTGTGTATAATTATGGATTTCTATGTAAATTTCTAGATTATAATGCTCCAGAGTGAAAATTTTCGTAAATTTATAGCATTCACATAGATTTTGATTTCTTCAAAAATACCTACTAGGATGAAACAACTTAAAAAATTTTTGTTTCTACATTATCTCAACCGAACATTTATAATCAGAATTGAGTTTGAAAAAAATTCTTCTGAAGCCAGGATAATTGTTGTTTTTCAGTTAGTAAAATTAAGAATTTTGAATTCTGTTTGAATTTGAGGACTTACATGAAACCATTTTTTATATCCTCTAGATTTTAGTTCGTATATTTCTGAAAATTTTTTACTTATTTCACTATCAAGATTTTTTTTATGATTTGTATTTTTTCTTTTTTCTATTTAAACTTTTACTATATTAATATGAAATAATAATTAATTTTATTGGAGCTTCAGCAATCCTAGATTCGACATTGCTGGCTTTTTTTATCATTGATGACAAAGTTATTAATGGTAAAAAAATTTCACATTTCAAAATTTAGAATTCGCCTGTCCTATACATAAACTCGTAGCACATCCTTGTAAATAATTTGAAGAAATAGTTTTCTGGATTATAAAAATCAAGTATTCGATACTGTAATTTCTTCTAGCATCGAAGCTTCTCCAAATTTATACTTTAACATTTCATTCATCTTTTTTGTGCATAGTTCCTTATGTGGTACAGCAGAACACTTTTAAAATATCAATGAAATTTTTCAGGCTTTGGAGAGTACGATTTCACGTGATGTCACAGCAGCACATTACAAATACCAAGATGATCCATACCTAATTCCAGTATCAAACTATGGAAAACGCGCATATGCTCTTTCCATGGAATCTGGAAAAAAAGCAGCTATCTGGATTCGACAAGAACATTCTGACCTTTTCCAGCATCGAGCTGCTGATCCAATAATTCCTGTAACTATTTTGCTTACTATCTCAAAAGTAGTTTTACAATTTTTATTGAGGCATCAAGAATTATAAAATCGTTTTACTAATGAGCAATCAGTAAAAAAAATTATCAATAACTTTTTCACTTCTTAAATCTATTGAAAATGGGGATGAAATAAATGGATTGAAAAAATGTCTATGAAAGTTGAAATTTTGTGTTATTTTTTTTTCTGCCATGTTTAAAGGGATATTTGCCTCGTGACGTCTACACGGAAAAAAATCAAGTCTCCGAAGACATTCTTTTATCAACCATAAGAGCGGGCCAAGTTGTAGATGCAGACAATATTTACGATTTGCTTGGTGGCGAAGTTTCTATCGAAACAAAACAAGCTTTACTTGAACTGCTTGTTTATTCCAACAGCACAGACTTGGCTGATGTGGAACTTCTTGAGCGAGAATGGTTCAAAAATATGAACACTCGAGAAATTTGGAAGTAAGAAGATAACTATTGTTTTATTTTATTCTAAAAGGGGTCCGTTGTTTCAATTATTGCACTTTTTCGGGGTACAAAAATATTCAAAATATATATCAAATTCTATTTCAAAACTTAAAAATTTTTGGGTAACTCAGTTTTTAAGTCCCTAGATTTTTGATGTTTTTGATTTGTTTTTTTTTTTCTAGATTTAAAAAATTGTACAGATACTAATAATTTTTTAACTTGAAAAACGTAAAACTAAAATTACTTTATATTAATAAGTATTTTTAGCCTTTCAATATTTTGTATTTCATACATTTAATATTATGTATTTTACGTGTCTTAAATATTTGTTGTACAAGTTTTATAAACTGTTGGGTACTGTAATGTCACTATTCGTTATAATTTTCTACTATAAAAACAAAATCAGAATCAATAAATTTATCTATTTACAAATTCAAGTTAAAAATCCTAAGAGTTTTGATACACTCTTTCACTGCTTAATTTTTTCTAATCTGAAATTTTTAATTTATTTTCTTCGTGTCGGTTTTCAAACCCTGATAATTCTACCAAATTTTTTGTATGTAAAACATTATATCAATTTTCTTCATATTTTTTCAAGTTTTGAGCATTATGTTTTTTCTAAATTGTTTGGATCTGTGGGAGTTGAGAAAAACGTCTTCCATGTCAGTTGAAAAATGCATATTTTGTTCACTCAATACCTATTTTTGAAGGGATGAAATTTTTCTGACAAAAAATTATATAATAGTTTTGATTATTTTTCAGCGAAAATGGGACCATTGAGAGATTATTCACCGAGCTCAAAGAGCATAAAGAAACAGCAGCACGAGCGTATAACACGATGATTTGTGGGTTGGCAAAGTACATGAAGGTATAATTTTTTGTTCCAAAGTATTTCTTAGGACTCGAAATCATACCTATTGTAACATTCTGGCCGATATCATTCTAACAGATCAAGTGAATAAAATAAAAGCTGATGGAAAATATATATAAAATATCATGTTCATACAAAGATTAAAGTGATTCCATAAAATAATACCGAATTGAAGTAATTTGACAAAATAATGTGTCCAAAAAAGTGATAATTTATAAAGTTGAATTTATAAAATGATTAATATTTTAAAACGTTCTAAATTTTTACTAGTATTTTATTGGGGAGCTTTTTTCACAATTACTAATTTTTTGAAGTGGATGTCAAAATTTCATAACTTTGCAAGAATCCTGTAGTTTGTGTAAGTACTTATTTGATTTTCTAATAATTATTTTGATTTTTCATTTTTTTTTTGAAATAATTATTTTTATTAATTATACATTATCATTTTCTAATTGTATTTTCATGTTTTTCATATATTCACCATATACTATATGTGTATTATTTTTAGTATATTATGCTTTATATATTATAATTATTTAGTATTATTTTTTTCTATTTTATGTTCTCTATTTAAGAAATAAATACGTATCGTATGTATTATTTAATTAGTACAAATTCAGAGTATTTAAATGTTTATTAATATTCATATTTATTATTAACAATTGATTGTTAATTAATAATGAATATTAATCAACAACTATCAATAGATAATAATTCTTATTCATAATACGTAATTATTCGTTAAATTGTACGACTTATTCAATAAATTAATGTCTGTGATTATAATTTCAGATTCTGTTATCTTGTATTTTAATAAAACCGTAAATTTGCTATAGAAATTACGTTACTTTTGTAAATGCGTAACTTTTATAATTTGATGCATCTTCAAAGAATTTTCTAATTTTGGTTTCTTCGACTTTTTAATAATTTATTTATCTTTAATCAAAAATTTTCAAGAAACAAACATTTTATTTATTTTTTCTGTAAAACAAAACAAATTTTGTTATTGTTACACATTTTTCTATTTTTTTAGATCGAAAGAGTTTGGTCATTGCACGATGAATGTGTGTCGCAGAAAATACCGCTGAATACCAGATCGTATAATTATTTGATTCGAACGATTCATTTCCAAGCTCAACTTGGTTTAGAAAGAGTGAAACATATGAAAAAATTATTGGAAGAAATGGTGCTGTCAGGGGCTGCGCCAAACCTGGAAACAATGAATAGTTGTTTAAAACTTGTCAGCGCTTTGGATGAAGATATGTTGGCAATCGAAACAATGAAATCGATTTTGGCAGAATTCAAGTCTGTTGGAATAAAACCATCTCTCGCATCATACTACCACGTTTTAAAAACTTTTGCAAAAAAAAGTAATAATCTGGAAATTTATGAAAAAACTGAGATCTTAATTTTAAAATGGAATTCGATAAATTAAGTAACTCTTTCTAATTCTTCCATTTTAGAATAATTATTCACTTCTTTTAGCTTTCAAAATGCTTGTAAAATCATATCATATTGAATCTTGGGTTTTTGAAATACTCGATGCTTAAAATTTGGAAAGGTACATCTATTGATTTTGTTTTCTTTTTTATTTTCCCGTAACGTAGATAAATATATTTCTGGAGTTCCTTATTTAAACTTGCGAACGATATTAGTTTCTGAAGGATTTCAATGTTTCGGTGTATTATGTTCAATTTAAGTTTATTATGAGTATTTTATCATATTATTATGTATTTAATCGTAATCTAACGGAATTCATTTTTCAGCTCGTTTAGCAAACATGGCATTGAACGATATTATGAAAACTTTGCGGTTTGAAAAACTTGAAATTCAAGATCCTGAAGACGTCTATTTTTTCACTTTCGCAATGACAACAGCAAAAAGCAATTTCGATTTATCCTTGGGAGAAAAAATTCATCAGCTCCTTTTGACGGACAATAATTACCGATTCATAGGAGACAGTTTCAGGGTAAATAATAACAAAAAGTTACACATTTTTCTTTTATATTTATTATTTAATTCGTTATAATATAATAGTGTAAATAAATAATTAAGTAAAAATACATATATTATGCAATATGAAAATATCATTAATAAATAAATTCATTTATGTAAATAACTCTTCGATTTGATATTCAATTTTAAATTTATGTTTAGAATTACAGAGTGAGTAAAATAAAGGTAGATAAAAAAATGAAGTGATAGCATCATACTTCAGTGATCAATGTAGAAATTATAGAAAATATTAACCCATCAAAATACAAGAGAATACTACATTCTGAAAACACTAGGAAGTATGAGGAGATACTGCAAATACAATCAGTCGAATAGTTGAAGTTTATGTGGATATAATTTACTGAAAAATGTATAAAAACACTTATGATGTATCGAGAGTTTAACCCAATAGAATATCCATTTTTACAAAAATAATTCATTATATTAATTCTTCTAATACATGAATGAATATAGTTTCCTTCAAATTATATTGATATTAAAAGTAATTAATATTAAACATTTATATTATATGGAATTCATGAAAATATTTGAAAATTCTCCAATTTTAGTATTTATATAAATAATTTAACTATAGGTATTAATCTTACTAACCTTTTGAGTCTATGAAATACGCCTTACCTATAGATATACAATTTATTTAAAAATCTGTGAAAATGCTGTATTAATTTCAGAAATCGATATGGAAGTTCATTTTAATATAAGAAAAACTTTCCAATGAATAATATAATAAAATGATTAATACTGAGATATGTAAGAAATTAGATGCATGGTGATTTTATAAGAAAAGTCATTAATATCAGAAAGTAAAAAGCTTCAGCATTGCAAAGTTTATTTTCTAAATGTTACGATGCTGAAATAAATATTCATTCATTTATTCAAATGTAAGTATATTGCCTTTTATGATATTTGAGTCCTCCATAAAAAATTTTGTTGCAATATCCCTAAAGTAAACAATGTGTTGAATTTCATCCCATACTTGAATTTTTGCATTCATTGATGTCGAAAACCCTTTGTTTGCAGGAAAATATTTATTACAGAGATTACATTCTCTTGTTATTGTCGACGAAACCTATAGATGAATTCACAGATATCTATTTCAACATGACACCAACTATTTACGTCCCAGAAGCATCTGTTCTACAACAAATTTTGGAAACAATGAAAAACAATCCTCCTGAAAACGTGAAAGATTTGTTGCCCCTCATGTGGTCCCAAATTTTGATGTTCGACAGTGTCGAAAGATTGAACGTTACAGAAATTTTGTTCGATCTTATGGAAAATCATTGCGCACTTCCACCTACTTCACCATTAAATGAACAGTATGCGAACGCCGCGTGGAGCTATTTTGAATATTTGCAGGTATTTCATATTTTTTTTATCAACGAATTCTTGTATGCATAAATGTTTGAAGAAATTCATACATGAAACGCTTAAATTCACATGAGTGTGATTCGAAAAACTTAATAAATTGTGTTCTAGGACGAATCAGCGAAAAAACACAAAATTTTGAAAAACGTGAGTGGTGAAGCTCTTGGAAAAGCTATGGTTTTGCTCTCTCGTGACAATCGTTTCGATAAAATGATTGAAATGTTCATCGCCATTATGGACTGGCAACATATTCTGACAAAACCTATAAAATTCGAACAATTGAATGAAATTTTTGAAAAATGTGTGGCCGAAGGTGATGCGGACGCGGCTTTGGTGAGTTTTATTAAAAGTAAAAAAAACATGCATTATAAAATTGCAAAATTTCGCTGTTAAAGTTTGCAGCTATTTTGTTCTATTTCTGAAAATTTTTTGAAAATCAACATAACGTTTTACTTTTTGGATTACCTTTGATAAGTAGAACACAATTTTTTGTGATTCGCTAAAGTTGATAGTCAGTTGAAGAAAATACAATTACTTCAAGGCAAAAAAAGTATGTCAATTTCGCATACTATGATTATAAAAATTGTGAAAATTAGTATGAAATATATCATAAATATATATATTGTGGCATTTTGTGAATTTTTTAGATTTAGCAAATTCTAGTGATGTGATATTTCGTAATCTGACGCTTTGTGATTTGTAAGATTTGTGAGTTTGTGCCATTTTGTGATGCAAAATCTCATGATTTGTGACACCTTAAAATTTTGTGACTACGGAATTATTCGATTTGTGGCTTTGTGAAATTTTGTGATTTGTGATACACTGTAACCTCGAATATAGAGTAGAGATATTATCATTACTTATGTTAATATAAAAACATTATGAAAAGAATTTTTTGTTATACTCAATTATTCATGTGCTATTGCAGGATATGGTTCAATACGCAGTCGAAAATTCCTACGGAGAAGCTGGTTTGATGGGCAGGCAAATAAAGTATAATTTGTCTCTGAGTGATTCCCAGACGCGTCGATTGCATACTATGGTTGGTAAAGAAATTCTTGAAACCCAAGAGTCGAAAAGTTAGTTATTTTATGCAAAAAAAAAAAAGGAAAATGTAATTGTGAATCGCATTTTATATGTAAAATTAAATGAATAAAATGAGTGAGTATAAAACAATATTTATATTTTTTATTGCCAATTTCGTTTCATAATTAATCGTATAAAAACCGTTTCGAACCGTTCTGAATCATTCAAAATAATATAAGATGCATTGGTGTTATGCAGATGGAAAAATATTTCGAAGTGGTTTCGGAGAAATTTTTTCATGGTTTTTGGATTTGGAGAGTTGAAACATTTTTATAATTTTCAGTACAAACTTTTTATTATTATTTTCTAAGGGCCTTTAATTCTGCAATTTGGGAGCTTTGCATACACTGAAATTCAAAGTGATAAATTTTTTAATTTCATTTCTTGTCACTTGAATATTCGAACTAGCTGAAATATGAAGTTCTGTAAAAAATTTTTCACTTTTAAAATACATTTGATATCAGTTATTTTAACTGTCTTTATTTAAGACTATTTACATTCGATATTTAAGTACCAGAACATTTTTCTCTGATATCAATTACCATAGTGTGTTAATTATTGTGTGAATGTACCAAATTAGAAGGACTTATAGTGTTCTTATTTTATATCAATGCTGCCACAAATTCGATTCTAACGTGTAAAAAAAATCCTAAACATTTTTAGAATTGATGGCTCTGTATTTAATCAATAATTCAATAAAAATCTTGTGAAGCGAAAAAACAAATGATATAAAAATTATTGTGTACTAAAAAAGAGATTTTAAGTAAAAAATATTACACATTAGAAATTGATACCAATGAAGTGAAAAAGGTTGGAGAAAAATTTCTTGTTTACAATTTGCATATTTGAAAAATTTTTGTCATGCTCTGAATTGTGAATGGAATTCAACTTATTGATACACATCACTCAGCAATATGAATTAATCGAAAAATTATATTCGCTCGTAATTTTTTTATGCATATATATTACTGAAAAGTTCCATCACAGGTGAATAAGGCGTTTAGGACAGTTTAGGACAAATTTAATTTCTTGATACGTACTTATTGACTTTGTGAATTCAGATCAAAATCATATCATTCAAAATTTTAAAACTTCGAATGATAAAAAAATGTTCAAATGAAGCTTGAATAAATATAAGTAGATAAAAGAAACTCACATACAAAAAATGGAGAAAAAATGTATTCTTGAAATGTTCCATTCTAATCGTATTTTTAATGTTTTTTGAATCTCGTGTAATCTATTTTCTTCAAAGTTGATGCTTACGAACAATCAAACTTTCAACTGAATGCTTGTCATTATACACTATCAAATAATGTGAACAAGAAGTCCATGATAAAATTTTGAGCGTTTCGAAACTTGAAAGAAAACGATGGATCCCCCAGATAATATCATATATACTTATTTAAAAAATGTAAATACATAAAAATTTCTATTAAAATGTGAATACAATATGAAAGAATATAAAATGAATATACGTAAAAAAAATTGGTATACATATTTAAGAAATGCAGTTCGTTTCACCGTAAAAATTTTAGACTCACGCTCATAGATTTGTTGTTGAACTTACACCTTTAGAGACGTACATTATAAAGCATAGAAATCTAGAATTTCTGTATCGTCATTGATAAAAAATACATCAATTACGAAACGAAAATGAGGAGAAATGATATAAGATTAGTTTCTTTATTCGAATATAAAACTTTGAAGATTGGAAACACCCATAGCCAATAATTTAGACTTCAGAAATTGTAAAAGATTTTAGTGTAAAGAACTTTGAAATTTCGAATACTGTATGCCAATGTGCATTTTTCAAGTAAAGAAATTGATTATTCTGATAATTTGAGCTCTTCTTTCAAAAGTAACATATTTAAAGTTTCAAATTTTAGTAAAGCATAAATTCTAGAAAATAGCATACGATTCTACATAGAATAGCAATGAAAGAAACAAATTGACGTTTGCCCTATCGTGGGTATTTTTTACCAACAATGATTTTGAGGTCGTCCAACTTTAACATGAATTGACCTATCTCTATAATTTTTTGAAACGTAATTGCTCTAAGGGTCGTGCGGACGATTCACTCACAATCGAAGTTTAAAATTGAACGCATATGTCAAATATTTATAGCACATAAAAGCAACTTCTTTGAAAAAAAAAGTATTTTTAAAATTAATTTTTTAAACTGTTTGAAAAATCAGTAGAATTTAATTTACTGTAATGATTAAGAAGCTTCAAAGTTGCACGTGAACATATTTATAACAGTTTTTTGTTTAGTACAGAAAAAAACATTTTTTTTTAATTAATTAAAAATGGTTATATTTTTACATCATAATATATCAGTTTTTTATGTCCTCAATACAGTTTATTAACAAAATTCGCGAGTCAACAACTGTGTTTGGTGTTTAAACATGCTTTGTAGAGTTAGGAAAATTTTTCATTTTCATATATATTTTTGTGAAAAATTACTGGACATATTGTAAAAAAGATTGTTATTCTTTATTGAACGATAATAATGTGAATAATGTGAAATTTTTATCTTCTTTTGAATGTTTCTTCGAGTTAGATTTTCAGTTGTATCTGGTATCGTGGGTTATTTTGATTCAGGAAAAATTTTTCAATGTGAACCCTTTTGCTGCTAGGGCTGAAGCTGAATGGTGAAATGGTAGGGTCCCCTCTAACAATTTTTTTAAATAAAAATACACACACTAAGCGGACTGCATCGTTGCCGCAAATCGAAAATAAAGCAAGTCAAAAAATCGTATTGGCTAAAATAACCCTGAGGGTTGAATGCCTAAAATAACGGAATTACAAATTCTAGATTTCACATTAAAAGTACACACCATTATGTTTAAAAAACAAATTTATGAAAGTAAAAAAACGAGGTGTCAAGTGAACAAATCATATTCTCGGTGTTCATATTTTTTTAAATATTGTTATTCAAGATGTAACCACTAGCAGAAGTATACAAACGAAAAAATAAACGCGACACAACGACAATCGGAATTACACAATAAGAATAACATAAGTTATCACTAGTTTATCCACGTCACTGAACATGCATAAAAATCTCTTCTTGCTAACTTACATTATTGTAAGTTTTCGAATCAGAAAAATGACCGCATGCTCCAAACAATATTCTTCCATTGGGCAATGTTTCAGACTGAGTATACAAAATATTACAAAAATCGAAAATAATACAATATGACTATGTTCACTTTTTTGCTAGTATATTTTGGCAACGAGAGATTTGTTAGATTTTGTTTTTTTACGTTGAACGTTCGTCTGTGCAATCACCAATCGCATTGTCGGCGCACAAACAGGATCGTCTTCCTTGTCCATCGGGCAAGCAAAGTTGTTCTTTGGTGCATCTTCCATTGTCGTATTGACATACGTTGGAAACTGTGGAAGTAGGTGTTTTTTACAATGCTAGTCTTATTTCGAGCTCTCTTGTCGAACATCAATTTTGGAAAATTGATAAGGGAAAACATTAATCATAGAGATCATGTAATAATCAAAGAAGTCATGTCTATAAAAAAAACTTACTTAACTTCGGGAAATCATTATAAGCTCTACTTCTGTCAAAAATGGCTAAAAAAAAACTTATTTTTAAAAAGGTTGTATTATGTTGCGAAGAAAAGAAAGTATTCTTTATCCATTCTTAATAGAAGTAGTGCCTGTGAACACGAAACCTAATTTTAATTAAGGATCAAGAGTTTGTATCAAGATGGTCTTACTTCGTGGACACGATTCAGGGACAACCACGATACCATAAAGTTTGCCACTTCCACCTGGTGGAACTTGCAACGGTTTCTGCCTTTCTCCAGTGCTTTTTAGGGCTGACTCAACTTTGCGCCTAAATCAAACGATCAGAAGAGTACGATTCAAATTAATTTTCATTCTCGAATACTTGAACTAGGAAATCCAGAATTTATTTTATAATTTTATTACTATGAATCAATAAAGTGTATGGATAAGAGGATCGCTTTTTCAAAGATATTAGTACCAAACTCACGTGTGCCAATCTGTCCAGTAATAATGGTATTGCGATATAGCGAGCCCAAATGGATACTCCAAACTCTTAGCGATTATTTTCACGTGCCTACTCTCTATATGCGCACAATCTGTAATGTTCGTTCATATATTGTTATATGAGTTCATATGAGAACCTGAAATTGATAAGCTATAAATAAAAATTATATTCATACTTATTGACAATGTGCCGGCATCTGCCCAACACAACTCATCGGAAGACCAATCAATACACAGAGAATTCGGCAATCTAACGTCTTCTCGCCGTAAAAAAATTTGCCTATTGCTTCCGTCTTCATTTGACCATTCCAGTTTTGGGTCTTGTCGGTTCCAGTCAGACCAGAAAATTTTCCTGTGCCGTGAAATTTGAGGGGTCAGTTTATTTAGAAAGTAAAAGTTTTTAAAGTGATACTTCTTTTATAAGGTAAGTAGACTGCTGAGAATCTAACCAGTGGAATATATCAATAACAAGTCAATCAGTAGAACAGATCAATGATACGTATAAATGATTGGCTTTTTCATAACGTAACTGCGATTTCACTACGCTGATGCGTTAATTAATCATCAATGAGGTGTGGATAGAAAACGACCTTGCCAGGCAATAATATTTATTGTGTTAAAAACACTCCGTTTCGGACAACATACACGGAGAAAAAAATTCTTGGAGAAATTACCATAAACTTTAGAACGGTGGTACCACTAAACCGTTTCTAGAAATAATTCAGAAACTTTTCTGAAATTTTGCATTTCTGAAGAGTAAATTCTACCAAAACTATAGTAAAAAAAAGTGTTGCCTGTTTGAGTCACCAAATATAATGAATTTTGGAAAAGCTTTTTGGCAAGTTTCCCGTCTGCTTGAACTAAAATTACTATAGTTTTTTACAAACCTTTTAAGTAGGTGCTAGAAGTGAACATTTCATTGACTATATGATAAACTGACTCGGAAAGTAGTACTCGGTCTTATAAAACTATGGTAAAAATTTCAATCCGTTCATTCAAAGTTTGTATATTATGTGCGTCATCGCGCGTGGCATATTTGTGTAGTGTAGTGTTTTGTTTTTTGTCATTCGCCTGCTCACCGAGAAAAGTGGAGAAAGGGATTGGAAAACTTAATTTCATGGAACAGAAACACGAGGTAAGTCCAGAAAACAATTATTATATATCATAGAGTTGTTGTTGTTTTTTTTTTTCAATAATTACGCGTAAAGATCAGACAATCAAATTACAATCAAGTACAACGAGAGGAGGGAAAAAAATAATCTTAGCCTAAATTGTTTTCGTTTTTGTCGGAAAAGCTATTTTCGAGTTTTATTTTCGAAAGTCTAATCGTTTTTTTTAAATCAATTCACTCTACCAATTTTCGACACTATCGTCAATTTTTCTTAATTATAAATACATTATTTCCACGTGATGAAATGAAACATATTTTTTATACGGCAACTTCGAATTTTGTGACTATTAAAATTGACATTAATTTGTCGACGAATTAGCGATTTTTTCCGTATGCTTTTAGTTTTTTTGAAAAGATATTTTGTGGTTTATTTTTTAGATCACCGTATTTTTTTCGGCGAGTGCTTTTGCTTTTCACTATTATTTTTAAAAATAAAATACGTTATTTTCTCGCAATAAAAATCAAGGTAGTAATGTTTTAAAATTAATTTTTAGAAATTGATCAAGGTAGCAAATTTTCATGGATTTTTAGACAAAATTTAGAATTTTAGCATGTTACCGATGATAATTTGTTTTTTTGTTTTTGGGAAAATGTTTGAATAAACAATAAAATTATCTACCTCTTGAAACGCATGATGAATTGTAATGCAAATGAATATTTGCATTATCACATTTGATTAAAACTTGTGAGCTATAGTAAATATTGACAAAAGTCGCTGCACTAAATAGTCTTATAAAACCATGGTAATTTATCAGAGAAGTTTTTAGATAAACCAATGTAGTTGAATGAAGTATTTCACGTTTATATTTGAGAAATTGCTTCTAAACAAAAAAATCCTCTAACCGTATGGCTTCCTGCTACAATTTCAAGAGTTTTTGCAAAGGTTATATGAAATCATCCTACAATTTCCAACTTCAACAGTTGATAGTAATCTTTGATAGAAACGGCTTAGTGGTACCATCGTTCTAATGTTAATGGTAATTTCTCCAAGAATTTTTTTCTCACTGTATTTTTGTCTCTTAACAAGTTCCTGAGAAAATTACAAAGATTGTTAATAAATATGAAACTAATACTCATGTAACTAATAGATTATCACTATTACCAGAATCACGTTATTCGATGTTGAATATAAATTGTTTCAGTCCTATCTCTTATTTAATGTAAAACACAGTCACAATGAATATTGATTCAAGAGAGGAACATCAAACGTCTGTATGTGCTGACGTTCGGGACGTGACTAACAATCTGTGATAATATCAGTGTCGCCGTGAACGATCCAGCGCAAAATATTTACAATGAAAGTATGATATTTATTCGATGTTTTTGAGTGGCTATTTTAGAAGACACTATTTTCAAATTTACATCCTTTAAGGATATTCTACAACCTGTTCAAAACTCTATCGTACGTTGAACTGAAACTTTCAGTATCCCTTTGTTTATTAAAAGATCTATCGCCCTCCTTTTTAACAAAAAACATCTCAGACATCAATCTTTTCCTATAATTAGATTCCCTGTCCAAAATCATGATATCGTTCCAATCCATATCATGATTATTTTAGTACGATGCAAACTAATTACGGAAGGTTCTCCATTCTGTTTATTGATATCTTTCTGATGTTCCAATCTCCTTTTTACCAGATTTCTTTTTGTCTGTCCAACATATGTCCTTTTTCAAGAAGGCTCACTACTTTTGATTCTACATACAATGTTGGTTATTTTCAAAGAATCCAATCGATCTTCACCTTTCTTAATAATGTGGTCCATTTTATTGAATATTCTATCAACAACTGTTATATTATGCTTAGCAAAAGTTCTCTTAAGGATAGGAGTGATTTCCTCATTGAATGGTAGGGGCAAAAAAATCCTTCCAGTAGAAAAACAAAATCAACTCTCCTATCCCTAAGATTTTGGATATTATTTATTAAAGAATTAACCCTCTAATAAATTTCTCTGTTAACCAATTCTCGGGGAAAGTTATTCTTAAGCAAAATACTCTTGACAGTCCCAAGATGATCTCCCAAAATGATACATTAGAAAAACGAATCGCACGATCAACCAAACCAAGAATTATACTATCTTTATACTTCATCGGATGTTTAGAGTAAAAGTTAAGGTATCTGGTGGAAGCTGAAGGTTTCCTATACCAATTAGTAATGCTTTTACCATCATATTGCTTATGAAGTTGTAGCCATGCTGCAATTTGAATTATTTCTTTGAGGGATCGATTGAGATCGATTGATAGTTTCCGCATAATGGACACGCATGCGCGATCCCTTCTTCCTCGAACTCGGGACGAACGCGTCTCTGGCGTTCATATTGATACTGAGAGTTCTTGCGTATTTAATAGGCTTCAGTAATATTTTCGTTCAAAGTTGTAAATTTTCATTGGAAGCACGCTTAAAATTTGACGTGGGGAGTTTGTTTTGTTCTCTCGAGTGTTCGGGTTTATATTTTCTAGTGGTTTTGTGTTGTTTTGATGATTTCGGAACGGTGATTTTTTGACGAACGTGATTCGATTTTTGTTTAGCTTTTTTTTTTGGTATTCTCGAATGTTATTGGAATTGGCGTCTTTTGCTTTTCCATCCTGAATGTTTTGGTCCACGGTTTCCCAACTAAGGAATGTGAGGACCGGATTTGTCAAGGATTTTGTTGGGATTCGTGTAATTGCTGGCGTGCAGACTTTCATTTTTCCACGGTTGGACTTCGTGTTTACTTGCGACCTGAAATTTTGTCCGACGATGTTCTTTTGATGACGCTAAGGAAGGCAATCACATTTTTTCTTCGCCAAAATCAGGGAAGATTTTTTGAAATTTGTTATTTTTAATATTGTGACATTTGTTTAGAAGTTTTTGAGACATGTTGATATGCATTGATTTGTCCTTGGGGATTTCGTTATGATTTTTTGTTTTTGGGTTTATCGAAATCTTTTATATTAATTTCATTTGTGATATTTTTTTTGATTATTTGAATTTACATGTTCTGATGATTGATTTGCTGTGATTTTTTTTTGTGATTTTGTATTATATGAAAATGTTTTTTTTTTTTAAATAATGATGAATTGATTTATGATTGTGATTTTTGGGTTATGTGAACAAGCTGACTTTTTGAGGAAGGGAATATTTGATTTTTGATTTTTTTTTGGGTATAATGAATTATGAATTTATGGTCTGATTTGATAACGGAATTGGATTTGAATTTTGTGAGATAAGATAGATATTTATGTGCGATTTCTTTTGTTTATAACATGATTAAGGATTAATGACTTGGTGGTGTATATTGAGTATTGCGCAATTACGAAAAGGTTTACAAGTGATGATTTATAATAAATTTAGGAAATGTTTATGGTATAAATAATAGAATATTTATTTATTGCCTTTATCAACAACTGAGATTTCTATATTTCATGTATTTTTTGATGAATACAGTTGACGTTTGATTGGGCAACAATAAATACCTATCGAAACGTTACAAAGTCTCACATCTAAGAACACTAACGAGTCATAATTCTCCTTCTCAACAGTAAATTGAAGTCTCAAATGATAAGAATTAAAAATCTTAAGCACAGTTTCCAGGTTCTCTTGTAAAATAATCATAATAATATCATATTATGATATTTATTAACAATCTTTGTAATTTGCTTAGCCCCTTGATAAGGGACAGAAACCTGTTGTTCGAAATGTAGTGTTTTTCACACAATAAATACTATTGACTGGCAAGGTCGTTTTTTATCCACACCTTGAATTGGATGAATGCCGGTGAGGAATTATCAACAGCAGAATAATCAATGAGGTTTAAATGATCAACTGGATTCATTTATAAATATTTTTTTATTCGTTTTATGATACTCTGTGCCTCTATGAGGATTATTTTAATCTTTTATAAAAAAAACTCACCCTCTGTAGGGATGCACTGCGATTCCTCTCGGATTTACGATTCCATCTTTGATCAGAACTTTCCTTTTTTTCGTTTCTAGATTCGCGACTTCGATTGTTTTTCCAGCTCCCGTCCAAAAAAGATTTCTAGACACCCAGTCTATGGAAATGCCCTCCACACTGCGTACTCCAAACGTGAATGATTCCACTTTAGATCCGTTGTATGCGAAAGATATGATCTTCTTGCCTAAAAATTTTTATAAAGTAAGTGAAAAGTCGGTCATTAATTATTTTATGAGTAAGTTGCATGATTCGAGATCAATTTGGAATATGCTGTGAAGAAATCGCGTAGTATTGATTATGTATTTAATTTTTATTTTTAAAACTACTCTGAGCTGTAGTGTATTAAGACGAAAGTGTCTGAGGAATGTGAATTCAGCTGTATATTAAACATTTACTGTGTTGAAAAAAGTCATACTATGCTAGGTGTAGTAATCTAATTTTCTTCTAGAATATAGACCGCGTAGCGCTACGTAGCGCGATAGTATTCTGGTCAATCTTCTCGTCAAAAATCACAGAAGAATGATGCCGACAGTAATATAATGATGTCATATCAATTTTTTATTTTATTACCTTCGATATCACTCGAATAAGCTCGTTTGTTGACGCAATCAATGTCAAGAGCGATCGCCATCTGAGAGTGAGATATATAAACAGGACTTCCAGGATTGCTGCTCGTGGGAATGAAAGGTATTCGATGAGTCGTTTTTTCTTGGTTGACAAGTAGGAAATTCGCTTCGTGACTTGGTTTAGGTTTGCAGTTAGTGCCGTCGCCGACGTAGCCGTCATTGCAAACGCAAACGTAGTTGTTACTGCCAGTTGGTACGCAAGTAGCTTCCCTTGAGCAAACACTGGGGTCCCGTTTGCAAGAAGATTGCGTGAGGCAAGTATATCCGTCCCCGTAATAGCCCTTTAAAATTACGTTAGAAGTAAACGAATATGAATATCATTTGATTCTTTCTTTTGATTTAAGTGTGACTGTAGTATTAGTAGAACCAGGTAGTATTTTGCAGAAAATTAGATAACTTATGGTTTTTGAAATTGTTTGGAATCGATTTCACGATATTAAAATTGGGTTGCAATTTAATTACACTGCTATTGACACACAATATTCCAGGATTCTACCAGGAATGTTCTGAAAAATATTTACAGGATATTCTGATGTTTAAGAAGTTGTCGAAGTTAAAGGAAGTTTACTAACTTCAAGGTTGGCCTTATGAAAAACTACTTGGATATAAGTATGTACATTCTGAAAATATTTTCGAAAATATTCCTTTGAGGCAGAAGGAGGTTTTGGGGTTCAAACCCCTATTAAAATTTGCGTACAATGTATTATTACTTCATTCTCGAATGAAAAAAGTTAGAATGATGAATGATTACAATACAAATTATGAAAAAATGTATAGAAAAAATGATAATGTAAAATAGAATGAGGGATGTTTTCGAAAACAGACGTACTAAAATCTAGATTACAGAAATGGTTTCATGTAATAAGTTCTCAAGGTAGAAGAAAATTCCGAATTCTCAATTACACTTTTTCAAAATTAAAAACAATCCTAGTTTCAGAAGGTTTTATAAATAAAATTCTAATCATAAATCTTTGGCTAGGATAGCGTTGAAAATAAAAATTTGAAAGATTGTTTCAATGCAGTGAGTTATAAAGAAAAATTAAAATCTACGGAAATGGTGAAAGTTTCAAAAAATTTTAAACTTGGAGCATCAAATTCTAGAAATCAACATAGAAACCCAAAAAAAATGCCTGGAAATCTTTTTGATCATAAAAATTGTAAAACATATGAAGAGTCATAGAAATCGATAAAAGAACTGTTTTCTAAAACTACTTAACACATAGGTATGATCCATACAACTTTAAATCTTAGAGCATAAAATACTCAAAAGCATACAGAAAAATCTATAATAAACTAGAAATATATAAAAATACTAGAAAACACGACAAGATCTTATTAACACTAAAAAAAAAGGAAGTACGAAAATCTGTGAAACAAAATTCCTACGTAGATGTATTTCCCCAAAAATCTACGAAAATACTAAAATTTTATCAAAATTTCAATTTAAGAGTATCGAATTTCATAAATCTATATAGTAATGTACAAAAATACCGCAACCTATGAAAATACTCAAAAATCCTTCAAAGTTTCATGAATACTCAAAAAGCGAGTGATAAATCTTTCAATACTCGCAAACTATGAAGATATTATTTTTTTTTAAATTATTAAAATTCTCAATCTTGGACTTATAATTCCGAAAATCCATGTAGAAGTTCATAAACAAACATAAAAGTTTTTCGAACGGTATGAATACTGAAAAATACAGAAAAAAATCAAAATACAAAAAATCGATACAAAAAAATCTATGTATGTGTATCTTCCCCGAAATCTGCAAATTTACTCAAAGTTAATAAAAATTTGAATTCTAGACTATTGATTGAAGAAATATGTATATTTATATAAAAATGTACTAAAACCTGAAAGAATAGGCGAAAATGCTTCCAAGTTGTATGAATACTAAAAAAAGCGAGAAATTCTAGGAATCTTCCAGTACTGAAAAACTTTAAAGATATAATTCTTAAAACTCTCGATCCTTAGAGCATGTAATTTTATAAATCAAACGGGAAATCCCCTAAAATACTAGAAAATTCTTTAAGCCGTACAAATACGTATAAAGGCCCTTGATAAATTTACCAAACGAGGCCCTCGTTATTTTTTATAACCTAGCCCCCAGATGGTTCTTTCAAGCCTAACCCTGGATAGTTATTTCAAACCTACTCTTTCAGTTTGAATTAGTAAAAAACTACTAATTAATAGTAGAATTTCACTAATTGAAATAGTGAAAATGGAGCAACTAAAGTTTTAGAAAAAATCTATTAATTTAATTAGTGATATAGCTCCCTGATGAACTTAATAATATTTGACTGAAGACAAAAGTGAATAACTACTTTGAATTTTAGTAGGAATCCACTAATACAGTAAATAAGTTTTGACTGTTGTTTTTCGTCCATTATGACTAAATGATATGTATTTAACCATTTTCTGTAATTAATAAATTTTCACGTTCTGTACGCAATAAATAAATAGACATGCACTTGGTTTAAACATTCTACACAAAACTTGAAATATGAGAAAAAAATCCAGTAGTTTATATTAAATTTAGAAAAATTTTCAAAATTTGAATATAAACTAATTCATTTTTGTTTAAGAGCAAAAAGTAAAACAATAATAATAAACATATTTCAATATTTGTTAAATCAGTTATTCCTTGCAATATTAAGCTTTTAATTCATTTTTAGGTGTCTAATTTCAATACAGACGGCAGAAATTATAAAATTTCGTATCAAGGCTTTGACTAGTCAAATCGAGAAGGGACCTGTCTGGATTTTAAGTGGAAACCCCAGTACAGTGGTGATTCTAATGATTGCCAAGATAAATGAGGATGCCCCTCGATAGAATTTTCTGTCTAGGTTAAATCTAGTAAAATCGAGAGTGGTCCTGTTTAGATTATAAGTGGGAACCCCAGTACAGTGGCAATCCTAATGTGGGCCTAGACTAGATGGGGCCTTGATAGAAATTTCTATCCATTCCACATCAAGTGAAAGCTAGCTGAGGGTTGTCTAGATTATTCGTGACAGCGTCCCTACATGAATAATCCTGTAGAGGGCCAAGATAATGCCAAAGAAGGTCTGACGAATCCTAGATTTTATCAACTAGCGCCCGTCTAGCCCCAATCCAGAGTTTCCTATATAGTGGCTGTCTAGCTGTGGCCACCCAATGTATGGATTTTCCCTGATAATTTTCTGCCTGGGTATCAACTTACCGGTAAACAAGTGCAAGCATAGCTCGTGGACGATTGGTTGTACCCACAAACTGCGTTTCTGCCGCAATTGCTGAGGACGTTGCAACCAATGCGATCTTCAACGCATTGGCTAATGCCATCTCCGTGATAGCCACTGACGCAGGTACATTTGTAGCCACCTTCGGTTGAAGAAACGCACTGTGCGTTTGCATGGCACTGCGAAGGGTTGGTCGAGCAGTCCGATATTACGCACTGATCGTCCACTATACTATAACCTGGATTGCAAGTGCACTCGTAACGACCTGTGGAATGAATGTACGAGCATCGCTCGTTCTCGTCGCAATCCGCGTGGTTGCTGCACTCGTCTGTAAATTCAAATTGTGGTGTCCTTCAAGTGTGCCTGAATTTGGGCTTTGTACGTGGCATGAACATGGTTTTGGCGTTTACGATATCAAGAAATTTCAGTAAAAGAATGAAAAACGTTTCCTGACAGAAAGAATTTGTTAAAGTTTGTATAGATTTTTGTATAGATTTTCAGAATTGCTCTAGGATTTAAAGTTCTACCAACTCTTGAGAAAATTTGATCTATATTATTCGTAAGTTCAAAAAATTTCCGATGTATTTTGGATTTTTGTTCAAAATTTACAAAACTTCAGCGGATTAAAAATTTTAATTGATTTCTAGTACTTTCGTGAATTAATTGCTATATAATAGAAATCAACAACTCGATGCTCTAAAAAAAAATTTTGATCAATTTCCAGTTATTCATTAAAATTTTTTGT
Source organism: Platygaster robiniae (assembly GCA_028476575.1). NCBI lineage: Eukaryota > Metazoa > Arthropoda > Insecta > Hymenoptera > Platygastridae > Platygaster > Platygaster robiniae. The sequence goes on from CM052019.1 coordinate 38,844,403, forward strand.
TTACTACATGTGTATAAATTTTTTCTGTTAAATGGATTTCTTTTATTTTCGTATTTTTTAAGTACGTATAATATTCAGTAGGGTTTTTAAATATTTCTATAGATTTCTAGTGTTTTTATGGATTGCTATATACGTTGTTAAAAATTCGATGTTCTAGAATTCGAAATTCTATAGATCTTAGTTATTTATAGAAAAATTTTTGAAAACACTTCATTAATAAAATTTTATGACATGCAGGATTTCTTCAGAGCTCGTATGATTCGAAATATTTTCTAGTATTTTTATGGATTTCTATAAAGATTTCTAAAATTAGATGCTCCAGGGTTCAAAGTTTTTCTTAGATATCGAACATACTCCTATATTATAATTTGCATTAAAGTTGACTAGGTTTAATTAATTCTTCAAATTATAATTTTCTTCGTTATCGCGGCCAAATATTTTATTTAAAATTTCATTTGAGATGAACAAATTTATTTCAAGCTTTTATGTGCTATTTGGATTTATATTATATTTATATGCTATTATGATTATTTTCGAGTTATTACAATCAAGATTCCTGAACAATGTTTAACGATGAGAATTGCAATGAAAATTTTTGTAATGTCTACTAGTTTTTAGTAGGTACATTTTTGATAATATTCATTTATTTTTTTATAGGGTAAGAGGAGGAGAAATGGATGATTTTTTATTTTTTCATTAATGGAGCTCTTAATTTACTATAAAAAAAATTCCATGCAGTGTAAGTTTTATTTTGAATTCTTTTGATCAAAACCATGCATTCTTTGAGTTGTCAAAATCACCCACGTAAATATGTATCGAATTTCAAAAAAAAAAATTGGAGGATAGATTGATTTGATGAAGAGAGATGGACGACGTTGAAAAATCTTCAATAAACGTTGCACATAATAAAGTTTTTGGCCCAGAATGCTTTTAATCATATTTTAAAGGTAGATTTAATGTACCTCTCTTTTGCAATAAAAATGAATTGTCATTGAAAGAATCTTTGCACCTATCAGATAGTTGATGTACTCTTTAGTTTTAGTAATTGTTTTTTTTGTCAAAAAATCTTTTTTTCTTCAATTTTTTTTGAAAACTGCTTACGATTCACTCAAAAATTTTCGTTACTAAATTTATCAGTACAAAACTTATTAATAAACACAGCACAAAACAAGAAAATAAAAAATCAATGTCTTTTTCGAAATTGATTCGTCTATCTCTCCTTGAATAGCAAAAAAAGTAGAGAGGGCAATAAAAACAATTCGAGTCAAATTATGTATGTTTTTCTCAAAAGCGGGCTACTACCTACTCTTCTTTTCTTATAAAAAAGGTGATCGAATATTTTTAATTCGAAATCCATGAAAAAGGAAACTATTTTATATGAAAATAGCTCAACGTTATACAAATTCATTATTCAAGTTAAAAAATTTCGAATAATCGTTGTCTGAATCATTAAAACTATTGTACTAATGTAGTGATTTTCTCATATTACAATAACGCGTCCGGCCAGACGTCTAGATCGTTACAATATTAAAATATTGCGAAATGAAATACTCAGACGTCTGGATCATTACAATATCACAATATTGCGAAACGAGGTACTAAGACGTCTGGATCATTACAATATCATGAGATTGCGAAATGAAGTACTAAGACGCTTGGACCATTACAATATCATAAGATTGCGAAATGAAGTACTCAGACATCTGGATCGTTGCAGTATCATAAGATTGCGAAATAAAGTACTCAGACGTCTGGATCGTTACAATATCATAAGATTGAAAAATGAAGTACTGAGACGTCTGGATCGTTACAGTGCCACAAGATTGCGAAATGAAATACTCAGACGTCTGGATCATTACAATATCACAATATTGCAAAATGAGGTACTAAGACGTCTGGATCATTATAATATCGTGAGATTGCAAAATGTAGTACTCAGACGTCTGGATCATTACAATATCACACTATTGCGAAATGAGGTACTAAGACGTCTGGATCATTACAATATTACAATATTGCGAAACGAGGTACTAAGACGTCTGGATCGTTACAATATCACAAGATTTCGAAATGAATCACTCAGATGTCTGGATTGTTACAATATCACAAGATTTCGAAATGAATCACTCAGATGTCTGGATCATTACAATATCACTATTTCGGCTGTTCCAAGAGCAGGGGCAGGTTATATAAACCCAGCTCTCTGATCAAAATTCGGCACTCGTACTCGCAAGCACTTGTATTCCTTATAGTTAATAGTGTAAAATTTTTTGTAATACAACTTAGACTTTATAAAAAAATTTTTTTTCCTTCATCTGGTAAAAAAAACGTAATAGTAAAAGTTTTAGAGTGTGCGGAAGTTCAGTTTTCAAATTTTATTTGAAGTTTGTGATACTGGAATATTTTATGAATATAGATAGTATTTTCTTTTAATAATTAACAGTGCAAAGTTTGATCTTCCTTAGAGGAATCAATTGGAGGTATGAGAGTGTAAATTCTTTATTATATTTTGGAATTAAGTTAAGTTATAAATCAACACAGTGTTGTACATTGTCAGAGCCATATTATTGTCATGTAATTTATTTTTGTGAATAAGAATTTCGCAGGAAATTCGTGATGCATTGAACAATTTCGTATGAAAAGAATTTGTATAAGAGATAATGTTGATTTTATCATTTCGTTGTAAAAGACTTTTGTCTTGACTGGTAAACCAAAATGTAAGAGAGAAATTTGTATTTGAAAGTGATTGTTCAATATATGCTAACAAAGTTAGCTTTTTGACCTACCACTCAGTGCTTTTCAAATTGTCAACCAGCCCTCAAAACATTTCTTTTCCCCTGGTCCGTAAATATACGGGGAACCTAGGGTCGTATAGAGCAGTGTCTCCTACAACGGTCTTAGTCTGGACGAGTGAACTCAAAGTGGGAATTTTATATTGAAGATTCAACGTTAGTTTGACCCATGAGTTATGGGCTCGTTCGTCACATTTTCATGAATTTTACTTAATAAAAACAAGCCAATGTTTCAATAAATGCAGCAGATCTCTAAGAAATGAAGTTTTATAAGCAATAAATGATGAGAATGAATGGAACGAAAAAATTTCCAATGATAAGAATATGGTGAGCTCTCGAATTTTTCGTACCAGTGGGAAGACCTATCAATACGAAAAAAAACGAGCTAAATCAGTAAAGCACTTTTAAAATGGCGACTAAAAGTTCATCTCTACTCCAGGTCCATCTCTCTTCCACTTACCCTATCTTCAAATTTGTATTTTTATTTTCATTCCTTTACCTTTTCTTTATTTTAGGATATAATAATAATTCATTTTATCCAAATTTCAGGAGGGATTTGAACCCTCAAAACCCCCTTCAGCCAATGTAGATTTTGAGATTATCCATTTTTGGTGACTGCAGGCAAGGTTTCTTTTTCTTTTTTTTAAAGGATCGTTGGAAAATAAGATGAGAAAAAATAAATAGACATTATACTCTTGAATGGAGTTGAAGGTTGAATTTTTCCACTCTATTCTAGATAGAACAAAGGTGTCACTAAGATCCAAAACTATATTCATGTCACGTAAAATCCCCTCGGTGATAAAAATTCTGACCAGAGATTGATATGCCAGAAATTTCAACAAAAAGTGAATGTTTCTGTGTATCACCACACTGTTAAAAAAATATAGCGATTTTCCCATGAAAGTTTTAACCAATATTCTGTATAGGATTTTTCCCATAACTTGCGGAAGAATTTCCATAGCGTATGGAAAATATTCCGGATCTATCTATGGAAAAAATCCCATACGGAATATGGATCAAAAATTGGCGAACCTTTTTTTAAAGTACAGGTGTGCATAAATCACTGTCAGTAAATGTAAGTAAGTTATTGTTCAGTAAAGTGCAATGCATCAAGATGCAACATATTGGATGCTTAGACAGCAGGCTGCAGTGCAATGTGAATCATTCAAAAATGTTTGAAATGAAATCAATGTTACTATACTTATTCATCAGAAAAAACGGGGTCATAGCTGTGTCATATTTATTCTATAGCAGCTTCTAAGGAATAACCTGACTCGAAAATTTCAGCAAGTTATTTTGACTGAAAAAAGAAACTTATTAGAAAAATCATAATTTTCCAAGAGTTTAATACGTTCGTTAGGGTTTATTAAGGGGTAGTTCTGAAAAATCAAAAAAATGGAGCACCAATGGGATGACAAGTGAGTCCATTTCCGTCGAAACCAGGGTTACAGACGCATTTGGCGATTGGTTCGGATTGTCGACAGGCAGCGTTTGGGTCGCAGATGTCCACGTCCAGACAGGAAACTTCTGCTCGAAATTTTGCATCCATAATCAATTTTTCAATGCATTATGCACCAAAATGCGCTTTCAAAAAGTTTGGCAATGTAACGTTTACATCGATTTATGTCATGTTGAGAAGTAGAGCGAATCAATATTCCGGAAAACTGTTTAGCAGAACTAAGAATGATAAATAGATACGGAAAATGCATGAAAAACGTACCTACTCTGCTGCAATAGACACCGTCTCCTTCATAACCTGGAATACACTGGCAGGAATAGTTGCCTGTGTAAGGGTCAGGAACGCATTGCGCGTATGGATGACACCTATTCACCACGTTGCAAGGAACTAAACAAAAGCATGTGCCCCTTTTTAAAGATAGCCGAGAATTCAGAAACTTTCGATCAAACCTGGATCAATGATTCGGGAATAAAACCTACAATATCATTACTTATTTTAGATGACTTGAATGTAAGTATATTCAGAAAAGTATTCTGTAATTACATCACTAATCAGGGGCGTAGGCAGGAAAGTTTCTCTGAAAAATATTTTTCCTTCGGGATTGCATCATTTTTTATCTTTGACAATATTGTTAAAAGAGAGTGATTTTGAAATATTTTACTATTCACAATTTGAAAGTGATACAACTTATGGCATCCAGAGTTGCACATTTTTCATGTTCATAAATGATGGTATTCAATTTTTGTGATTTTCAATTAATAACTGAGGTTTCAATTTTTTTTACTTATACTTTTTGTATTTATATCACTTTAAAGATTATCTGATATTGATTATGTAATATGTTTCTATAGAGCTTTCTAAACTTCGATGCTCTAGGAATCAAACTCCTAAAAAATTTATATATTTTAAATAATTTTTGAGCAAATTTTAACCACACAGATAAAAAGTACATAATAAATTTATACTATCTTCGTATGGTATATTATTAATCGAATTTCATGGTATTTTCTGGTATTTTTATATATTTTTAATATTTCTTTGGATCGCTTAATAGATTTTTAAAAATTGATGCTATAGTATTAAAACTATCAACAATTTTGAATATTTCAATCGATTTTTCAGACGACAGTTTCTTTCATTAACAATTTCAATACTTTTATTCCATTTTTTTTCAGTATTTATAAAGTAAAAAGAATGTTTAATTGTGTGAATTGAGCCAATTGAATTGCAAGTATTTTTATTTGTTTTCTACATGAATTTCTAGAATAATTTCTAAAATTATCTATATTCATAGTATTATATTATTAATTATGCTCTAGGACAGACAGTTTTATGAATTTCTAAGAGAATTATTCCTACACAATTTATATGTATTGAAAGATATCTAGTAAACTAGTAAGCTAGTAAACTAGTAAACTGGTAAGCAAGTGAACTGGTAATCTAGTAAACTTGTAAGCTAGTAAACTAGTAAGCTAGTTAACTACTTAACGAGTAAACAATTAAGCTGGTAAACTACTGAAATTGGAAAATAGTAAACAAGAAAAAAAACAAAATAGAAAACTAGCAAACTCGTTAACAAGCCAATTAATTATTCAGTCAACTAGTAAACTTGTGAAATTTCAATAGTAAACTGGTAAACAAGTAAGCTTGTAAAATAGTTAAATAAAAACTAGTAAGCTAGTAAACTAGTAGTCTAGTAAGCTAGTGAACTAGTAAACTCTTTAACAAGTAAATTAGTAAACTAGTAAACTGGCAAGCGAGTAAACTAATAAACTCATTTTTCACATTTTTCTAGAATAATACACGAAACCCTTGAGGATTTCTATGTATTTTTATAGATTACTTATATGTTTGTAGATTGCTACAGAGATTCAAAAAACTTGATGCTTCAAAATGCGAATTTCGATCTTTCATCAGTAATTTTAATAATTATTGATGAAATCACATTTATATAGATTTTTTATGTTTTTCATCATTATCCTTTTTACGTATTTTTAAAATACTTAGAATATTTTGTTGCTTTTCCTAGAACTTTTATAGATTTAAAGTATATTGAATTTGATGCTCTAGAATCCCAAAATTTATAGATCGTAAAGGCATTTGTCGAAGTTTCGCACAAAACAGTTTTTTCATAGAATTTCATTGATTTCATTGTTCTTTTAGAGTTTGTATGAATCGAAAGATTTTTAATACTTTTCTATGAATTTTTTGTAGATTCTTAGAATTTGATGATCTAAGATTCAAATTTTTGTTAATCCTTAGCATTTTGGTAGATTTTTATTTTCCTCGATTTTTCCTTGGGTTGCAATAATTTTTCTGATCAATATTTTTTACGCAATCCTACGTTTTGATAATTTATACTTTTTTATTAAATATATACTGCTTACGTTTTTATGCATTTTTGTGCAGCTTATATTTTTATTGTATATCGTTGTAGCTTTTTTCATTTTTACATGACATATTGATTGATTTTATCAGAATTTCGGGAGAGGTTTGAACCCCCAAAACCCCCCTCTGCCTACGCGCCTGTTACTAATAGTGAGTCCCTTTGTATTTTTTGTATACTTTCAATTATCTGAAGAATTTTCGAAATGCACGAACAAAATGTAACAATCTGATAACTCTGTCGTTGATCATATTGGGATAGTTGATGATCAGCGAGTTGCTTGTGCTCTTTGTAAAAGTGTAATTGCTCTATGCAAATTAAAAGGCGAAGCAATTAGAAAGCCAAGCAAAAATTATGCGTACAGTCGGATCCGGATGAACCTTTAGTGGCGTGTTCGAATCCAGGAGCAGGGATGCACATGTCCTCCACCCGCGAATTATAATACCGCTGAGTGTAATAAAAGCCCCACGGGCATGTGCAGTATTCTTCATCGCATTCCGGCAGCGGATGCTCTGTTACTAAAATGCATCATGTTGCGTGTCCGGTGAAATTGCGCGGATGTTCGATAAATCGATACATTCCCATGTGTTTGAAAATCGTCCGAAAATAAAAGATAGCCGAAATCTGAATGTATAATCTTAACGAAACACGATGATAGCACGATATTGCATTTTCCTTCACCAATTTTTTGCGATTCGATTCAAATAATGTCTGAGTTTGACGAATGTTTTCAAAAGAAAATGAATTTCCTAAATTCTGTGATACCATCCCGAGTCGAAATTTTAGTCCTGATTTGAACATTTCAGATCTTTTTGGTTCTCATTAGAACATTTTGAGCCTTGTAGCTCGTGTTTTGAACATTTTAAACTTTTGATATATAGGAAGAACCTTCTTTAGATCTGTTGATCATATCCGAGTCAAAATTTTAGTCTTTATTTGAGCATTTTAGATCGATTTGATCCTCAGTGCAACATATATCAGTCTTTCAAGTTTCTGTCTTACACATTTTAAACTTTTTAAATAAAAGAAAAATCTTTTCAAGATCTGATATGATCATATAACATGTATTGTTTATTATGATATATGTATTAATAATAAACTTTTGTATTAAAAACCATGCATGTTTATTAAAATCGTTAGACAGTTTATTGAAAATGCTGAAATTATATATTGAATCCCAATCGCGGACACTATGCTTGAATTTAATACACTCTAATGTATAAAAGTATATTAAAATTGATTCATTTCTGTACGAATTCTATATCAATAAGCATGTTCTTTGTAATTTATATACATGTACGTAAAACTCCTAATACAAGCATTATTTTTCAGTACCCAGCTGAAAAAATCCAATTGGTTTTGCCAATAGCCCGACCAATTGGTAAAACCAATTGGCAAATTGGCATTTTGCCAATTGGTCCGACCATTTGGAATTGCCCATTGGCCCGACGATGGTCCGACCAATTGGCAAACTTAATGTTCTGTCCGATTGGCAATCATAATCGTCGGGCCAAATGGCAATTCCAAATGGTCGGACCAATTGGCAAAATGCCAATTTGCCAATTGGTTTTGCCAATTGGTCGGTCTATTGGCAAAACCAATTGGATTTTTTCAGCTGGGTATATCATTAATTCAAAAGAACTATGTGATAATTATTTTTACTTGATCGTGTTATTAATTTTCAATAACTATACAGTGTTTATTATAAGTTCTAGGCCTGTGCATTAAACCTTTCAATGCATATCATGATCTGAAAAGAAATAACAGTTCTCAGATGTGACATTACCTCATCAGTCAAAACGTATAGGCTGGAGTTATTTCGCAATTGTCGAAAGCTTGTAGTAAAATATACAGAAGAAAACTATCAAATTCTTTTTTTTTTTTTTTTGAAAGTTTAAACAAAATATGCATGAAATGATTATCGAATTTCACAAACCATATAAAATTTAATATACTTGTATATGAATATTCTATATACGAGTTAATTAAAATCCGCCAACAGGTTTATTGAGATTCAAAAACGTTTATGCAATTTTAAAAACACCGTATATTAAATTAATCATGCGTTTATGTAAAAAACTTCCAACACAAGTTTGTTAAAAACAATAAAAAAATTTCTAACCGTGAATAGCTTAATGTTGGCTCAAGCATTCGCACTCATCAGCATCGCATACACATCTGAATATTTTTACAAAAAATTGAATTATACCTAACATCTTTTTTCGACCCATATAGAATTCAACAACCGATAATTTCGTTTGTAATCTTTTACCATAGAATCTCGACACATACAACTTGTTATCTTTTAACAATTGAAAATACTTCCAAATCAAACGATTATTTAATCCGAACCGCTGTTTTGCATCGCATTCAATATAAAATCTGGTAGGTCCTCTACATTCTTGATGAACCTAATTAATGCATTTCATGAAATCCTTATTTGAACATTGTAAGCCTGGAAAGGAAATACTACTAGCTAAAAGGTTCAAAGAAGGTTCAAAATTCGTATTTAATTTAATACAAACCAACACCTTGCTTTAATCATTTTAAACCTGCCGTTGTAGGTTTATTATGTTCAAATCAGGACTGGAATTTCGACTCGGGATTATTTTGACATTTGAAATGATGACATCCGAAAGAAAAAAAAACATGCAAAGATCGTCGTTTTTTATTGAAGCATCTTTTACAAGACGATTTTTACACATGGGTTTCGATATTCTCGTCAATTAACTAGTTTGCAGAAAGCATGAGTGCTTTTGTTACCAAAGAAGCTTTCTGTGTTTTGATGCGACATATTCAAAAACTTACGACTTTCTTCGGTGTTGCTTTCACCACTTCCTTCAGGGGTAACTGGGTGGCCTTTTTGGACGCAGATCCTGTTTTGGTACTCCCAACCAGAGGGACACCAGCACAGGCCCAACAGGCATGTAGGTATCGGAGGCGCTTCGTCAGTTGGTCTTTCAGTGTCAGGTTCACATTTGTAACCATCGCCTGAAAAAACAAAGACAAAATTTTTTATTTTGGATTGAATTTCCAGGGCTAGAGAGTATTACATGATTGTAACCTGAAATACATTTGATAGGCGTTATATATAGTTATAGTTAAACAACTTTTTTCATTATACGAGAAGTCTGAACTACGTTTCTGCTGTACCAGATTTTCCAATATTTATTATCGTTTGGATTTTCTAAAGCAATATGAGTGTTGTAAACCATGAGTTTGATTTTGAGCCTTCTTTGAGCTCACCTGCATATCCTGGCAGACAAATGCATAGATGCTTCCCCCTATTTCCATCGTAGCTGCATACAGCGTATCGTGAACAGTCATTTGTGATGTTGCAAGAAGCTATAAGCATCAAAAGTCCTAATCTATAAAATAATCTATTAAGAATGGTTGAAACAGGGGCGGCGGAACGCGATTTTTTCGAGTGGGTAGTAGATGACTCAATTATTATTACATTTTTTTTGGGAGGCGTTTATTATTGTATTTCCACGAAATACGCATGATCAAGATTTTACATATTCAAGTGAAAAATGAAAAACTTGAAAAACATAAAAAAAAATACGAAAATTACTATGAAGTTGATTAATTTTTTATGATCTTTGAAAATTTTTTAGTAGGTCTTTATATCTTGAAAATTTCAAAGAAATCGACAATTCTTACAATTGTCAATAATTTTCGATGATCGTGAAATATCAGAAAATGTAAATTAATTTTTTTGGAATCATGTTTTCCATAAATATGCACAATTATGTTATGCTGAATTTCACACTAAAATTTGGAATACTCAAAAGGTACTTAGAAATCAAAAGATTTTTTGTGAGCTGGGAAAGTTTTCATAAAATTATAGGAAGTAGTAGTAGTGGAAATTATAGGAAATGCCAATAAAATTCAATATTTTTGTACAATTTAGGAAAATTTTCTCAATTATATGAATTGTATTTATGGTCATATATTTTTAATATATGTATATTAATATTTCTTATATGTATTATTAAAGAAATTTTGAAATACCTTAAACATATTTAAAAATCACAAAAAAATCTAATAAGTTTGAAAAATTTCATGAAATTTTGAAAATTTTGAGAAGTTTGTTTATGCTATTAAAAACTTTGATAACTATGTAAAATCATGAAACAATAAAAATTCTAAAAATTATCGAATATTCTGAAAAAATTGAAATATATTCAGAATTTCAGTAAAACAACCATCGTTCTCAAAATTTTGTTCATTTTGATATATATTTCGACGAAGTACGTATGCATGAAAATATATATATATATATATTTTTTCATGAAAATTCACAGTACTTGAAAAGCATTTAAAAACAAAGAAAAATCTTTAAAAGTCAGACAGTGTTCATAAAACTTCGAAAATTTCGAATCGTCTCTATTACGTTTCAAACCAGGCAAATTTTCAAAAATCGGAAAACATCTAAAATTTTAGATTGCCAATATTTCAACAAATTCGAAAAATTGAAAGAATCTTGTAAAATATTAATGATTTTTGTATATTGTGTTCATTATCATACATATTTATTTTTTTTCAAATATGCATCATGGTTCTTTTAAAATTTTTTCAGGAAAATAAAAAAAAATGATGAGTTTTAGAAAATTACGTGTAACCTTTATGAGCACAAATTTTCGTGAAATTGTGGAAGTTTTTAAAAGTTTATGATGTCACAAATTTTGAAAATTTCAGAAAATCATGACACATTGGACATTACAAAATCTGTAAATAATTCTAGAAAAATCAAAAATTTTTTAGAATTTCAGAATTCGGTCATTAATTTTGTGAATGGTGTTCATCATATTTCTTCAATATATGCATTATGAAACTTTTTTCAATGGAAGCTAAGGAAGTTTGAATAGTCCACATTGCGTTTAAAATTTTAAAACTCTTCCACCTGATAACATTTAAAATTCCAAAGATCGTTATAGTTCCGACCAAGTATAAAAATTTGTCAGAAACTGTACGTAAATTTTGTGTTTTATAGAATTCTTCTGAAATACTGTAAAACTACATAAACTGCATGTAATTAAAAAAACTTTTTGAATCAAAAAGTTGTCACTAATAATCTTGAATTTTAGACCATTTTTATAAATTCCGTGAGTTGTAAAAAGTTTAACAATTCGACAAAACTACAATTTATAAATTTATGCACTTCTGCATCGGTAGTTTTAGATATCTTACCCATGCAGAATTTTTCAGGTGGGTAGTTCTACCCGCAATACCCACATCTTCTGCCGCCCCTGGGTTAAAAATAGTTCAGTAGAATAAAAAGAAGGCATATTATTTTGGATTGAATAATATGTCATGTAAAAAACTTGCAAATGTATTTCTTACGACGATCAATAAGTTGACATCCATCATTCGTGTTTTCATAACCAGGAATGCATTCACAAACTGGGTACCCGTTCACCACATTGCACTGTTCGAAGTCCAAGCAACGTGTGTCATCGCAAGTTGGAGTATCTTCGAGATAAAATAGTCACTGACATGTGATTTTTATTTTGTTGAATATATCCTTTACACTAGAATGATTCAACTATATATAGGTACTAGAAATATTTATTCAAAAGTTCTTTCAATTACGTTTGACATTTGAAAGGGGGATATTTATTTTAAATGAAATTTCGCTGAAATTCAAAGCGCAGTTTCATCATTCGCTTATATTAGCTGAAATTTCTGTTGAACCACTCTATTCAAAGGGTTTTTTTTGTCTTTCAAGAGGCGTGGATTACTTTCGCATGTACGACCGTCACCGGTGAATCCTTCCAAACACCGACAAGTATGACTCCCTTCAGTATTTACGCACATTGCGTTTGGCGAACAAACGTGATTGCCTGCGGTGCATTCGTTTATGTCGATGCAATTCGCTGCACCGTCGAGGTTGTACAAATACTGGTAGCTGTAATTAATTTCGTAGCGACTCCAGTTATTCGCCATGAAAAAAACTTTATGTACAAGTAAATGAATATCATTTTGGCAGAATAAATAGATCAAAATGATAAATTAATTCCAACAAATTTAGTTTAATGCCTGAGACCGATTCCATTTCGATTCGACGAAGCTTTACGGGTCGATATTTTATTTTCGCTTGAAATTCATGTATTTTGTACCTTAAAATATTATGTTCGACAATCGTTTTTAATTTTGCCGCAGAAAAATTTTTTTCGCCAGTCATAAGGTATTTTTCTGAGGCTGTGAAAACTGACTTTTCCTATCCCTACAACTTTAACAAATATTTACCGATTTTGATGATGTTTATGTCAAAATGCGTGGAAAAGTTGGAAAATTTCAATTACTTAAAAAAGGTATGGGATACCTACATTCCTCGAGGAACGAGGAATGTAGGTAATTTGAACCTCGTTCAAATCGTGACAACGAAAAAACTGAAAATAATTTCAAAATACATTTTCTTGAAATGCATTTTTTTTACGTGATGAATTTTTTTTGTATGTTAGAATAATGTTTCAACTTCATTTTGGAAATTGCGGAGAAACGAAAATTTTTTGTTTTAACGATATGAATGTTAGAAGAAAATGTTCGATTTCTCCGTGTAACATCATCTGAGTTTACCCATTTTTGTCTTGAATTCGATTTTCGCAGTCTCAAATGACTTTTAATTGGAAAAAATACAAATTACTATCTGATAGTCAGTTTTGGTAAAATTTTACCGTATTGAAATAAAAAGAGCGCTGCTGAGAATCAAGGGAATGCAAAAAAACTATATAAGAAAGTCACGTAATTTAAAAAAAAAAGTATACAAACAAATCAGCAATAAGAAATCGAACTTATAATCACAAATAACAGTGTCACTCATAAATCTATGAAATTTTACCTATTTTCATTCCGGTAGATAATTTATCTTTGATATAATAAATGGATTAGCTGTTACATCATTGTCAATTAGAAAATTCTACCTCATGCAGTTTTGGATTTGCAATTAATACGTGTATTTATATAGTCTATGAGGAACGAAAAAGCTTTAATAGCAAACCATGTGCAATCAAAATTTTATTTTGAAAATTGAACAATCTCCTCGAAAGAAATTATAATCTGTATGGCCAAATTTAAAAATCAACAAATGTTTACTCATGTTAACCCGTCTCAGCCATAAAAATATTACTAATTTTTCTGTAATTTTTATTTTTCTAGTCATGCTTTTCTCGAATTTTTATTACATACTCTTTTTGTATGTTTACAACGCTTTTTTAATTTTTCTCTGAAAATCTCCAATCATCTGACATTGATACAGATGGATTCGATTTTTTGTATGCAAGATTGATATTTTCCAAAAATTAATTTGTCAGATTCAATATATTTTGAAGGTTCTTTAGTCGAATTATAGTGTTAAATTATGTAATATTAGACAAACCTTCCGATGTCATCCCAATTTTTTTCCGTGACCCGTTGCACATAAAAATCTAATTTTTCTGCTAGTATTTTTTTTCGCTGATATGGAACGATTTTCGGAATATCCAGCTGCGTCATTAAAAATATTTATGATGCTTAATTTAATTCAAAACTTTATTTGAACGCATTATTTGCAGATAGTTTGTTACTTAAGCTTTTTTTTTCCTCATAGAAGATAGAAATACACGTATTAATTGCAAATCCAAGACTTCATGAGGTAGAATTTTCTAATTAACAATGATGTAACAACTAATCCATTTAATATATCAAAGATAAATTACCTATCCGAATGAAAATAGGTAGAATTTCATAGATTTATGAGTGACAATGTTATTTGTGATTATAAGTTCGATTTCTTATTGCTGATTTGTTTGTATGTTTTTTTTTTAAATTACGAGACTTTTTTTCTATGTATTTTTTGCATTCCGTTGATTCTCAGCAGCACTCTTTCTATTTTAATCAGATGAAATTTTACCAAAACTGACAAGCAGATAGTATTTTGTATTTTTTCCAATTAGAAAAGTCATTTTGAGATTGTGAAAATTGAACTTGAGACAAAAATGGGTAAACTCAGATTACACGGAGAAATCGAATATTTTCTTCTAAAACTCAAATCTTGAAAACAAAAAATTTTCGCTACTCCGAAACTTTACAAAATGGATTTCAAACATTGTTCTAACTTACGAAAAAAAATGCGTTTCGGAAAAATGAATTTTGGATTTTTTTTTCAGTTTTCGCGATGTCACGATTTGAACGAGGCAATATGTAGGTATCTTATACATTTTAAAATAATTGAAAATTTCAAACTTTTTCACGCATTTTGACGTAAAAATAATCAAAATCAGTAAATATTTGTTAAAGTTCTAGGGAGTTAAAAAAAATTTTTCATTCAGTAACTTAAAAAGTCAGTTCCGACAGCCTCAGACAATTACTTTATACCCAGCGAAAAAATTTTTCTGCGGCAAAATAAAAAACGATTGTCGAACATAATAGTTTAAAGTACAAAATACATGAATTTCAAGCAAAAATAAAATGTCGACCCGTAAAGCTTCGTCGAATCAAAATGTAATCGGTCTGGAACTCTTTGCCTTCAATTTCAACTCACCCGGGATTGCAAACACACTTAAAATCATCCACATCCACCACGCACGAGCTGTGTGGTCCGCAAGTTTCTTTTCCCTGGATGCAGGGATCCTCTTCTTCCAACGGCGTCATTTTCCCGTTCATGGCAAATCGAATAATGCTCTCCTGGGCCTCGAACGATATAATCCCCCTCGAAAATTTGAGCCTGGTCGTATCCTGGTCCGGATTTTTCGGGGAATGGCCGCACTCCTCAAAGCTGATTATCTGATTTTGGGTCGTCTTGTATTCCGTCGAGGAATCAGCTAATTTGTACTTCCTATCGCTGTTGGAACGAATCGATCCTGGTCTGGTCCGCGTGAATATCTCCTCGTGATCTGTGAACTCGACTTTAGCGTTGCTGGCCAGTTTCGGAAGGGAACCTTTTATGTGAACGTCGACCTTCAGCTGGCCGAAGACGTCTAAGCCATGGAACTTGCTATGGATGGCGATGCTGTTCGCGGTGGAAGTGAAGAACACGTCGACCGAGTGGTTGAACACACCACCTGGACATCATCCCGAATTTAATGAAAATCAGTCCTCTTCTGCGCTTTCCCCGTTACTCACCTGTTAATTGGTATCCATTTTTCGTCTCTCCAACGGGTTTTGCAAAAAGCCAGCCGACGATTTCACCAAGACTGGTCAATAGCTGCAGACTAGAACCCACGTGCTCGGGCACCCTGGACATGGCGGTGTACGTTCTACCGTCTTTCGTCTGCACGTAACACTGCATGTCCTTGTCTTCGAAGGGCTTGTCGTTGATGACCCCAGAAACTCTGCCGATCACGCGTAATGGCACGTCTGTAACAGTGACAGTGAAAGGAAGGCTTGTTAATTTGGAAATAAACTTGAATGTTTCCAAGAATCTTGCATTTATAGATTAGAAGCTCATAAAGATCGTCGACCCGGCTTTCGAGATTTGAGAGGGTACGAGGAAAAATGATAAAAGTTGAGGGAAAAAGTCGTTCTTGTTCTTTCTATTTTCTTGGAAAAAAATATGCTATGCTTGGTAGTAGCGTTGAGATAAAAATTGCAAAATGTTTGTTGTCTCTGTCAGTTACCTATGGGAAGGCAGGATTTTCCATTTCCAAAGTAATTGTCTTTGCAGTTGCAGCAAAATCCTGTGTCGTAGTCCATGCACGTGGCTTTATTGTGGCACGTAGCCCCCCCGGTTCTGCAAGTTTGGGTTTGATCGCGCGCTGGGTCGAAAGAAACATAACCGTGAATAGATACTTCGAGCTCATTCGTGGAATACCACGTGTTTTTTGAAATTTATTTTACTTGCTACGCTCTCGATGCTGTCAGGGTATTTCACGTTTCCGTCGTCGCTTATCGGGCCTATTTGGAACATCCAGTGTCCTGGTCGGTTAATGTTGGACCATCTGAAGAACAATTTTCATCGCGTTATTTGCATTTGTTGTGACAACATACTTTGAATATCTGATGCCGGGTCATTATTTTCAAAATCAGTTTGGTCGTCACTGACCAAATCACCGAATTTCCTCAAATTTTGTAAATAGTCACGTAAACTAGTCTTACAACATACGTATTTTTTTATTTTGGGCTGAAAATCGGTTTTTGTCGAGAAATTCAGATTTTAGATTTGGCTGTCAAATTCAGAGTAGCCTCACTTTTGTCGGAAACTTTCTTTTAAATCCTTATTTCTCATCAGAAAATCTATGAACTTTAATCATTTTTGCATGAAAACGTTCGAAACTGTATGAAATTTATAAATTATGTTTTAAAAATATTTCTTGTAGCCTTGTTAAATTTTTATTAGCGTAAATGAAAAAAGTGTAAAAAGTTTTTGTGTAAGTATTTTCTATATTGCATCATTTTTATTTCCTCCGGTTTTTTTTCATTGATTAGTAAAGGTATGAACTACATTCTGTAAAAACCGTTACATGCCAAAACGTTTCGTTCGTAAGTGAGAATTTTCTCCGATTTTCCTAAAATGATATATATCCTAAACGAAAATAATAAACAAAAAATTCCTAACTAGATGTTCAACAGCTCGGAATACAACTTGAAATCAAGCTTTCGCGTATATCACTAGACTGCTAAAATACTTATTATCACACATAATTTCATAAGACTACTTTCGTTCTCATTGCTCTAAAACACTTTATTACATTTTAATGTTTATTTAAGAATATGAAGGCAGGTCTATTATGTATCGGAAAAATATTCAAGTGTGGAATTATGCGATGATGTCATCAATTTTTTTGTCCACTATTTTAAATTTTCTGGCAAATTTCCTTACACTTCAAAGCAAAATTATTACATATAAAAACGATATTTCATGGTTGAGAAATGTTCATTTTATTCCAAACTAAATAACTTATTCAACATGTTCAACGTGCTCGCGTGTTAATGTTTTTTCGGTAAACAAAGGTACTTTTCGTCATTATACTATTTTGTTTAAATATGAATACATCGAATTACTTTAGAAAAGAATAGAAGGTTTCAATTTTCGCAATTTTATTTATGAAATTTTTTGCAAAATTGTTGTCATGTTATATCTCGAATAATGAGTAACAAAAAATTAAGTTAGCCTGTCATTAACAAGTGATTATGAAATTTAAATATATTTTCACTCTTATTGATCTTCAGACACTGTAGTATGTCTCATTCGATAATAATGTATATTTTCAATGAAAATTTCTAAACTTAATTTTTCATTACTCGGAATTTAACATAACTTTAATTTTTCGTGCATGTCTCTTAAGAATAACTTTTATATGTATATTAACTTGCGTGGACTTGGTTTGATTGTAATATTTCTTTGCATATTGTTTATAGATAATGATGAGTAAATTAAGCTCATGTATGAAAATAAATGGAATGCATTTCAAACGCCAAGATATTCGAGAAACTGAATAATGGTTACACATCAGATATTATTGGTACTTTATATCACACGTTAAAAAATACTAACATTCAAGGAGTTTCACAAAGAAAATTGCGAAAATTGAAATCTTCTATTCTTTTCTGAAGTAATTCGATGTATTCATATTTAAACGAAATAGTATAATGATGAAAGGCATTTTTGTTTACCGAAAAAACATTTAAACGTGAGCACGTTGGACATATTGAATAATTTCTTGAGTTTGGAATAAAATGAACATTTCTCAAACATGAAGTATCGTTTTTATATATAATAATTTTGCTTTGACGTGTAAGGAAATTTTCCAGAAAATTTAAAATAGTGGACAAAAAAATTGATGACATCATCGCATAATTCCACACCTGAATATTTTTCCGATACATAATAGACCTACCTTCATATTCCTAAATAAACATAAAAATGTAATAAAGTGTTTTAGAGCAATGAGAACGAAAGTATTTTTATGAAATTATGTGTGATAATAAGTATTTTAGCAATCTAGTAATCCGCGCGAAAGATTGATTTCAAGTTGTATTCCGAGCCGTTGAACATCTAGTTAGAATTTTTTGTTTATAATTTTCGTGTAGAATATATTATCATTAAATAGAAAATGTTACAGTGTCTTAAGATCAATTAAAGTGAAAATATATTGAAATTTTATAATCACTTGTTAATGACAGGCTGGAAAATTGGAAAAAAATTCTCACTTACGAACGAAACGTTTTGGCATGTAGCAGTTTTTACAGAATGTACTTCATACCTTTACTAATAAAAAAAAAAAAAAAAACCGGAAGCAATAAAAATGAAGCAATATGGAAAATATTTACTCAAAAACTTTTTACACTTTTTTCATTTACGCTCATAACAAGTTAACAACGCTACAAGAAATATTTTTAAAACATTATTTATAAATTTCGTACAGTTTCGAACGTTTTCATACACAAATTTTTAAAATCCATAGATTTTCTGATGAGATACAAGGATTCAAAGAAAATTTTCTGACAAAAGTGAGGTTACTCTGAATTTGTCAGCCAAATCTAAAATCTGAATTTCTCGACAAAAACCGATTTTCAGCCCAAAATAAAAAATACGTATGTTTTATAACTAGTTTATGTGACTAAAAAATTTGAAAGAAATCGGTGATTTGGTCAGTGACGACCAAACTGAATTATTAGAGTCAAAGACGCCAATGACTGAAATTCAGAAGTTCAGAACGACTTCTTGGAGAAATTTGATTTTGAAGTGCATGAATTCTGCATATAAATGTTGACACGAAGGCATGTACTAGATTGAGAAGTTTCATTTACTTGTCGATGTTCTGGATTTGATCCGTTCCTGAGCCCAGCAGGGAATAAAGTCTACCCTCGCTCATGAATCCAGCCTGAGCTTTGGCGTCTGGTAATCCATTCGGGTGCGATTCAGCTTGTATCCATTGAATCGCGTCTTCGGGGTACAGAAACTCAGCAAAAGAATGCGTCCCGTTTGATGATACGGCGACTTGATACGTGTTCATCTTATTCAACAGATATTTTTTAAGTATTTTTGAGCATCGAAGACGGTGTCAACATTGTGAAAATAACGTTTAAGTAAGTGGAGAAGTCTATAAAAATTTTTATAGCCTATTTCGCGAATGTACAAGTCATTGGATACTTATTTTTCCCTGAGTCATATAAATGAAACTGCAGGAATATTATACAGAAATTCCCAAGTATTGGTAGCAGTGTTAAATAACAAGTTTCGTCATAATCCTTGCGTACATTAAAAAGAACGAAATAAGTAATCTGTCTTGTTTGATATAATTTTGTATTTTCAGAGCGTTTGAGTATTATTTTTACCAGTTAAGATTGGTTTATATCCTTTTAATTGAAGTTATTTATTAAATACACGATCGATCGGATCTGTCATTCATCTCGACAAGATAGTCAATAAGCCATTTAAAGATAGCATGCAACATAAAAAAAATTATCTGCAATTTTGTATATAAAATTTCCCATGATTACTTATGAGTTCTTTTCGTTGTTTCTTTGCAAACATAAAGTATTAATATTTAAAGATTTTTCTGGTATTAGTTTCAATCCATAAATTTAAGAAAACTAGCTTTATTCTGACTGACTGTTTACTACTCCAACACGATAAGATTGGTGAACAAATCTTCGAAAATTCAAATACGAAAGTCTTATGATAACACAGATTTTAGTTAAAAAATAAGAAAGTTTTGTGTTTCTAGAGTTCAAAAGAGTGAGCAATTTATTTGAAATACTATTATTATTATTGTTAATTTGCACTAGTTTACTTTTATTGAATATTTATAACTTCTCGTTTCATTACAAATATGTCATTTTTGTTATATTGAGTACTCTGACTACAGCATTTAGAATTTTCTGTTCAATATATGAAAATAAAATAACAAGTGACTTTTCAGCATCCTTTACAACATATTAATTCATTGTTTCCGTCTACAGTATAAATGATTCAAAAAATCTTTGATGTCTTTAAAAATTACACTGAAAAAAAAAAAAAAAATAAATAAATAAAGTGATTAAGACCCCCTCACGCATAAAATACTGAAACGAAAATAAGGTATATTAGAAACACATTCATTTGAAAAATTTGAAAAAGTTAAAAGACATATTTTTGAACAGGAACATTTGGCTTGATAAAATCAGTAAACGATTTCTAACTTATCGAAAAATCTTGAAAAATATTTCAGAATAAGAGTGAAATAAACTTGAAAAATTAAAACTTGTACATTTTATCAACAGGACGCCATGAATTGAGAAAGCCATATAAAAAAGTGGATTTTCTCAAGAAAAAAGGAAAGATATCTATGTATAATCAATATTTAAATAAATACACTTTAAATGGTAACGAATCGACTAACTTTACAGAAACCCAATAACTAACAATATTTATTCGAATGTATTTGATAGTTTAAATAAAATTTGAGTAATGAAATAAAAAATAATATCAAAAAACTTTGCATGGCAGTGTAATGTTCTGACCCTCGAACCACTTTTAAAAATTGTCAAATAAAAAATTTACACTGTAAAAACTAAAACAAAAGCTTTTAAACGTTTTAATTTTCCAGCGATTTGAAAAAATTTCGAAGATTTAGATGTTTCTGAAGTTCTAAATGTTTAAAAATAAACGAAAAGAAAATATTTTGTGTGTTTCTATTTATATTTAGAGTGACGAATAACTATAGATATTTAACAAATGATTATAAATGTTTCTTTCTCATTTTTGCTTTAAAAATACAATACCGATTTCTTTTTATTTTTATTTATTTCTTTATAGTTTAGTACTTCAGGCTCATAAATATCTAGATATTTCAGTGATCAGTAATAGATTTTGCTGTTTTGACAAATTTGATATTTTTGTCATTTTTATTCTTCGTAACAGTTTTGAAAAATTAAGATAATATTGTCACAGTTTATCGAAAGCAATTATGAAAAAGAGTATATATTTACTGGACTGTAGAATTTTTTAACCGTGAAAAAACTCCTAAAAACTGTTAAAAATTTTTTGAACTGCTTGGAAAGTCGGAGTGATTGAAAAGTTCACGAATTCTTCTACTCTGTTAAAAAAGTCGAAATGGTTCGAACTGTCCTAAACTACTCAAGTGAAATCCGTCTCAAAAAACTAAATCATCGAAACTTTTAATAATATTGTATTGAAAGTATATAACTGTAAAAATGGTCGGGTTCATTTAAATCTGTTAAATATCACAGATTTATTAAAACTTTTAATGACTCGCAACTGATGATCTTGCAAGGAATATAACTTAAAACAATTCAAATGTTCATTACAATAATGAATAAAATTTTTTAACCAGTTTCATTTCATGGAACATATATAGTGACTTCACTAGGTCACATAGTGCTCAAAATGTTGCTATTTAAATAATTCAAAATATTTCAATTTGAATTATCATTATTAGTTCTATTACTTTGTCTTTTTTCTGATTGTAGTATCCGACTTCGACCCATGTGGCCAAAAATACATGCGTCGGCTGAAAATCCATGGCGTTCTTAAAAGAACTGCGAACAACGCCCCGTGCTCTGGCGAGTACTTCCGTCGCATTGCTTTCAGCGTAATAAATTTTGCCGGTGCCTCGTATATCCACGTGCGTATACAGCGGTGCTATTGCGGGGTGATCCAGCGGAAACGGTATGTTGAAAAATCGCTGCATGTTTCTGTTGAACGACAGAATTCCGTTTGCGTTTACCTGTAAAAAAACAAGTGTTTCGAATTTGTTGGTAACTAAACTTTTATTTATGTTTTTGATAAAAAAAAAAAAAAAAAAAAAAACGTTTAGTGTTGCTGCACATTTCAGTAATTTAATGTTTTCGTAATTCTGAAAAAATTTCGATAAATTTTCATTCGCAATCACTCTGTGAGAATAATTGCAGAATTTGTTATCGTAGAACAGGCCCGTGAGGACGTGGGCGGGGGGATTGGGGGTTAAACCCCCCCCCCAACCGAGATCTTTCGAACGATTTCGATGAAATGCTTCTATTACTGGTTTTTACTTTTTGGTATAAGTTTTTATATCTTACATTGCATGATATTTTTTAGAAATCAGCGCCTGAATAGATTTTTATTTCTTTTTGGTATTTTTTGTTTATAGCTTCTACGATTTGAAGGATTGTTCAGTATTTCTGAAGCTATTCGTAATTTTCAAGATCTATGAAATGTTACAGGATTTTCTAGTATTTTTATATATTTCTAGCATTTTCATTTAAATTGTTATAGATTCCGAGAATTTCGAACTGCAAAATTTGGAGT
Organism: Platygaster robiniae; assembly: GCA_028476575.1. Taxonomy (NCBI): domain Eukaryota; kingdom Metazoa; phylum Arthropoda; class Insecta; order Hymenoptera; family Platygastridae; genus Platygaster; species Platygaster robiniae. The sequence goes on from CM052019.1 coordinate 38,867,253, forward strand.
TTATAAAATTTTATGTGTTCAAAGGATTTTTCAGAAAACAGTGTCTCAATAGATATTTATTTCTTCTAGTATTTTTCGTATTTCTTCAGTTTTTCTAAGATTTGAAGGATTTTACAGTATTTCTGAAACCATTCGTAATTTTTAGAATGCATAAAATGTTGCAGGATTTTCTAGTATTTTCGTATACTCTAAGCATTTTGATATAAATTTTTATACATGGATGTCAAGAATTTCAAGCTCTAAAATGTGAAGTGCAATTAATTTTTAATGTTCCAAAAGAATTTTCTGAAAACAGATGTCTCAATAGATTCATATTTCTCTCAGTATCCTTCGTATTTCATCAGTATTTCTACGATTTGAAAAATTGTTCAATTTTCTTGTATATTTCTGTACAAATTTCTGGAATACGATGCTCTAGTTTTGAAAGTTGTATAGATTTTTAATATTCCATAGATATACTTGTATTTTTCTATACATGTATTTTCTTTTTGTATATCCTAGTATTTATAGAACGTTGGAAAATTTAAAGTTTTTCTCAAAGATATCTCTTTGAATTTCAAGAATTAGATTTCCTAGAATTGAAAATTGAAATATTTGCAGTATTTTGATCGATTTTGCAGAAAAAAGTTTCTTTATAGATTTAGAGTGTCCTCAATATTTTTTGATATTTTAACAGATTTTTAAAATTTGAACATTTTTCTAGTATTTTTATGTTTTTCTATATGCAAATATGAGAATTTAATGCTCGAGAAATCGGAGTTTCTTTATTTCTGGAATTACAGAAATTTTCGAAGAATCTAATAGCTTTTGAAAAAAAAGTAAGCAATATGTAATATTTTTCGTATTTTATTTTTTTTTCTGTATTCATAAAATTACGTCAGGTTTTCTAGCATCATCTATAGACTTTAGGAATCCTGGAATAGATTTCATGAACTAAAGTTTCCAGTATTTTCATGTATTTATATGCAGATTTCTGAAATTTATTGCTAGAATTGTGGAAATTTCTAATGAAAAGTAAAAAGCACTATAATTTTTTTTGGATATTTGTACATACATAAATTACTAATATAGCATTCTGTTTCATCTAAAATTATGAAATCATACAATTTTTATCTGACAATAAGGAAGTTGAGAAATTACTTATATCTAAGTTTCGAAAAATTTCTTGAAAAGTTGCAAATTGTTCTAAAAAATTGATGAGACAGGTATAAAATGAATAACACGATTTTCGTTACTAGTTACCATAAAAAAGGAACTCATTTCTGTTATCGTTACTTGTTATTTAATGTAATGCGTTACGTTATTGTGACACTAAAAAATATAACGTTTTTAGATATTATAATTTCAGATGACTTATTTTATTTGCATTGCAGTCACTGTAAGCCTCAAAAAACAAGTTCGGAAAGGGCCATAAGTCCAAGATTTGTTGATATTTTTTTATTTAAATAATATTGGTATATTATTATTGAAAATATTCTATAACAGTAATATAACTTCCATGTAATAAAATTATGTGCTCTATAAAATTAAAATAATCCAAACCGTCCTCAAAAAAGGTGCATAACCCTTTAAATCACATTATATGTGTATAGTGTAGAAATAAAAAGTGTTTCTCTTTTTAATTATTATGCATTCGTTGTACATCTAAATGTGAAAAAGAAATAATAAAAGTGATTTACGCAATCATGCATCTGTAATTATTAAGTTGCTTGTGTTATATTTATTGAAAACATAACGAAAATTATATATATATAAAGTATGAATTGTTGAAAACAAATTATGTTTTGATTTTGCATTAGATATTTGATTATTCATTCATTAATTATTCTATTAAGTTACTTATTTATTTTACATTTGTTATCTACATCACTATAAATGGACCAGGTACTGTCAAAACCAAATCAATTTTAACTGCATGTTATTTTATAAGTAGAACATAAAAGTTGACCCCCCCCCCAAATACAGGTCTCTGTGTACGGGCCTGTCGTAGAATAAAGAATGTATTCGTAGATCCTTAGAACAAAGAACTTCAGATAGAAAAGCGAAGAATTCACGAATTTCAGGATTATGAATTACATCTTGATTTTTTTCATTCCTCGTGTAATGCAGAAAAAACTTTTTTTCTGGACAAACGTTAACATAGGAATGTAATGTAATCTGTTAATAACAATGCAACTGTTACATTCTAGGGCTAAAAGTTGCAAATTCGAATCAGATATTTTTATTAAAGTACCTTTACAACAGAAACGTAATGTCAAACGAATTTTAACAAAACAGCGAAGAAGTGAACATATGTTAATTTATTTTACCAGTGTTAAAATAAGTGTGTCAATCACGGAATGTAATTAATCTCTCCACTGACCCGAGTGATATTTCGAGGAACATTGTCATCGTGTTTCGAGCGATTTAACGTTTAGGCTCCCAAAATACATTTCACACGTCAAACACGTCATACAAGTCAAAATTGAAATCGCAGTTGTCTCTTTTAGATCCGACTATTTTAATTCGAATTTCGTTTCATCTAACTGATATTATATGGTTTTGAGCAATTGCTTTTGAATTCAGGTATGAAGGTTTTATTTCTGTTATTTCAACCAAAATTTTCAGCAATATCCTTAATTGATTGGTAAAAAAATCAATATATTTTCATTGGGTTCCATACTTCCATAAAGTACAATATAAAAAAGTTTGTCAATGAAATAAATATTGAAATTACTAGGGACTATAAGGCTATTAAACAAGTCTTCTATCCAGAAAAACGTTGAATTCTCTAATACCAAAAACTTGCATGTATAATTTCTAACAAAAAATTCTATGGAAGAGGATTTTGTGGGTTTTTCAAGGGGTCAGAGTTTTTTTTAACCTCGTAAAAATCTGAAGCACCGGCACTTCGACGGATGACAGATGTTACATTTCACTTCAGCCAATTGATGGAACTATTCAACGTCTAGACGAAAGTCATTTTATGTTTAACTATGAATAGAATCCTATGATCAATGATTAACGATAATCTCTTTGCAGAAAATATTTTTCTGATATGAAAATTGTAAGAGGTGAATATAAATGTTCGTTTATGTTGCGTGATATGAAGGAAAATATGAATGAATAGTATTTTCATAAAAATAATGGAAGAGGATATAGAATTTATACAGTTTTTTGAATTAACATTATCTTTTGCAGAAATTAAAGGAATCACGAAAGTTGTGGTCAATTTAGATAGCTCGAGTGCTTTTTTATACGAAATAAAGCTTGTGAAAAGATACATAAAAATCCTTGATTACGGTTTTTAATTCGCGAATAAATTTTTCAAAATTATAGAGTATGAATAACAAACGAAAAAATTTTCAGTATTTTTGCCAGAAAATTACTAATTAAAATTCGAAAATGGAAATCGATTTAGTGCTTAATAATTTAAAATTTTAAAACAGTTACAAATTTTTGATCGTTGTAATATTTTCTTATATGAATGAAAAAATTGAAAATATTCTAAACGTGTTCAAAGGAGTATAGGTCAGTTAAATTGAAGAGTAGAATATTTCGAGTTTATTTGTAATGTGAAAACTATCAAAAGTGTGGGCTGAGATTGAAAATTACAATTACATGAATTAATTAGTATGCATCATGTGTAAACTTTTAGATTTTGTGGCCATACTGAATGTTATTCAACTGCAAGGTTTCTATTTAAAATAAATATTTTAGTTTGACATACTGGACTTTGCAGTTAAAAACTTCTTTTCCTAAGCTCAAGAAAAAGTCACGAAATTTGAGAAGATGTAGGAAGTTTTTCGTGTGTAAATCTTCGGAATTCATACAATTGTGAAACAGCTTGATTTTACAATAATAAATGTCTCAATTCAAAGTACAAAAATTATGTGATACTGTAGTATATACATAAAAAGGTATATTAAGATATTAATATAAAACATTTTAAGAGTGAGCAATAAACAGATTGGAAGACAGAAAGAATCAAATTCTGGAATTCTATGGTGGCATTTATAAATATTCCAAGAACTTACACCAATAGTAAGGAATCTTGCAAAATTTAAAACATACAGAAATATGTGTATCCAAAATTCGAAGGAGAATCGAAGTCTACGAAATATTTTAAATTTATGTAGACTAAATCGTCTTCAAAGAAAATAAAAGTCTAGGAATTATTTAAACTTTGAATCCTATAGCATGATCGAATTCCTAAAAGTTGTTGGGAAAAATTCTTAAAGTATCAAAAAATCATAAGAATTATTACACGTACTGTTGTGTGATTAATCCAATAAAGTTGGTACGAAAAATCTTTAAAACATTGAATTCTACATCATTGGGCTCTTAAAATCATCTGTTGCTATATAAAAACGCAAAAAATCTGAAAAATTACAAAAAAAAAAAAAAATTGCAAAATTTTTATATGCTTATACTCAAAACAGTAGTATTGCACGAAATACTATGAATCTGTGAAGACATGATAATTTTTCGACAATTTATCAAAATACTAGGGATCTATGAAACTTTAAATCTTAGAGTATCGAAATCCAGAAACCTATAGTGAACTCTATGCAAATACCAGTGAACCCTCGAAATTGCATGAATATTGCAGAAATACGGGAAATACCAATAGTACTTCATATCTTTAGGCTACTGTACAGTTAAAATGATTCTGTTTTTTCAAAAACCCATATTATTGCAAATTGAAAAGCATCAAATTATATAAGTTTTGATGGAAATCCATAAGAACACAAGATAGTAATGGAAATACTAGTGAGTTCGTCGAAAGCATATAAAAACTAAAGGATAATAGAAATATTCAAATCTACAAAATTATATATTTTATGTTTAATATAACTAGGTATGTCATTAACCTATAAAATTACTCGGAGTCTATAATGCTTCAAATCTTACAACATTAATTTCTTTCTATATCTAAAGAAATGTATATAAATAATAAATTCTAATATATTTCTAATCACACTAAAATTTGAATTTATTTACAAATAATGTTCAAAGATTTTTGATTTTGCTCCTTTACCTCATGAGAAATTTCGTTGTAACGTGACTGTTCTTATTTTTGAAAATTCCGGTTATTTATTATATCTTGACAAAGTCTTAACGAATCTTTTGTAATTTTCAATTAGGCCAGAGCCCAAATGAAAATGCTGTTTTTGATATTTTAACGCTCTTTAAAATAAAAAAAGTATTAATAATAATGAAAGTGACGAAAGGAAATATTCCTAAAAATATGATGGGAAATCCTTTTTATTTTCAAACTTTCAACAACTTTGATAGCTTAGACAGTTTTCACGGTATAAACAGTTTAGATAATTTCAATATTGTTTTAACTGTTCAACACTTTTGACTGTGTGAATAATTCATGGAAATAAATCAAGTAAAAGTTGTTCATATTATTGAGGTTGCCCATGGTTTGTTCAAGTGCTTTTTTCTTTTACGAAAATATTCATTAAAATTCTACACCAATAATTATAATGAATAAAATACTTCAAACTCCACTTTTTTCGGAATCCCCGGGAAATGTTTTTTTTTTTTTTAATGGTTAAATAAGTTTTGACTCCAACTTCAAAGAATACTTCATGTCTTCTCAAGTTGCAATAATCGCGATTTTGCCCAAAAATTCAGCAAGTCGAAAAATTAAGAAGATTTACTCCATAGACTTTTTGTTGCTTCGGATATATTAATCACAAATTTGCGATAACTTTCAGTCAAAAAAAAAAAACCACTTTTTCCATCTGCCTTGCATTTGTTGATCCTACCTCCAGTTGTAGAATCATTGAGTGAAATTTCGGTGATTTAAGCGATGAAAGTGTAAGTGATGATTCTTATGACAGTGAATGAATCGTACAATATTTAATGAACTGTACAATAATTCATAAAAAAAGGAATACAATAACAATTACCATGTATGTTTGATAAACATCAACATAAATAGATCAATTTGTAAACAAGTGGAATAAATATTATTCATGATAATGATAGAATAATTGATAAAAATTATTTGCGAGTGTTTTACTGTATCAGCGAAATAACCTCCCACTTCAAACTCATTGCTCTTATTATACAGAACTTCGAAGTCCCAGAATAATGTTCAAGAAACAGTTTTTTATGGATTTTTTAGTGACCGAGAAAAACTGCATTCACGCATTCAAGTTCTTAAAAAATTCAATTCGGTATCGTCAACATTCATTCGAAAAACACTCAAGAGTTTAAATCTACAGTGTAACTATAAAATATTCTGAAAGTGATATCCCATTTCAAATTCACAATTTTGCTTTTTGGCTATACACATAAATTTTTGCTACTGAAAAATGTAAAAAACTTCAAAACTGCGGAAAATTTGAAAAAACTGCTAAGGCCACAAAACATTTATGTTTTGTGGTCTTTTGACATCAGATTCAAAATCAGGAGACCTCGCATACTCTCGAAGCTCATTTCTTATACACGAGGGGTTCGTTTTTTTAATTAATCTGCCGTTTTGAATCGCCCTAGTAATTTTGATTCTTATATGATTCTCAGAAATCTTATAAGATTACTGAAATCCCTTGTATGTTTACCCATTTCTTATATGGAAACATATAGAGCAATATAAGATTTTTGAAATCTTATGTGGTGCCCATGTATGATTTATGAAAACTTATATGGCAAACATAAATCATATATGGGCACCATATAAGATTTCAAAAATCTTCTATAGCTCTATATGTTTCCATATAAGAAATAGGTAAACATACAAGGGATTTCAGTAATCTTATAAAATTTCTGAGAATCATGTAAGAATCAGAATTACTAGGGCGATCATTTTGTTTTTTAAGGTTTCAATATGTTGCTAGTATTCAGCGATTCTAAGAACATCAGTAGTTCTTGTTTGCAGCACAAGTCATTACATTTTTCATAGAAGTATCCACCATTTTGTTTTTAGAAAATTCGATGACAGATTCGTAATCAGTGACTTCGAAAACTCTTGTTCATATTGTTTTGTGAAGCTTCGATTAGACCTTCGATTTTTGGGATTCTGGCCCACTGTGAATCGCAATCATTGATTGCGTTTTAGAATAATTCTCAGGTAAGTAAACAGCCTGTGGCAGAATGATAGGAAAAAAAAAAAATAGTTACGAACGGAAGTAAATGTATGAAGCTTGTGCAAGAGAAGCGTAAAAGTTGTTCAATGAAATTCTCGATAAAAAAACGGATAAGACAAGGGCAGAGCGCGAAGCGCGTTAACGCAATCGTGTAATCAGTGGTACAATCATCAAAATGATTGCGAGGGTAAATCGCCGGCGATAAACTGGAATGAAGATGATTGAAGCGTGGGCAGGACCCTCAAGTAGATCGGCTTATCCCGTATCGCGTAATATCTGTGTCAATCAATTTATGCCTGCTTTCGACGACTCGCGAACTAATCTGCATGAGCTTTCCTCATTCAGATATTTACTGCCCGAAAAATATGTTTCAGCGACGAATTCATCATCGCCAAAGTTTACGTTTTTTTCATGTCACGCTATTTTCGAGTCGAGTTTGACACAGTTTTCGCAAGGCGATGAAAATTTGGAATTCTACACATCGGAATCAATGACTTGGACATATTTTTTGTTTTCCATCACAAAAGTACAAAAAATATTTTTCTCGTCTAATTTGCCTTTATTTATAATTGAATGTGAATGATAATTTCGGATGTATCAAGTGATTTCGAAAAATTGGAAAATTCATGCGAAAATATCCAATTCCTATTCATCAAACTGTTGGTAAATGTTAGACATTTTCAAATTTCAATTAAAATATTGAAATATTTTTCCTAAAATTCATAATTTTCAATATGGAAAACAAAACTAATTAACTTTTTTCAATCTCCCTACAATTTTTTGCGCTCTTGATTCAAAATTCCTTATTCATTTTGAACTCGCTTTTCTCCTCAAATATCTCCCTGTACAGTATGTTTCACATAACTCATTGTTTTCATTATTGTTCGCTCCATTTTCTTCGAATTCATTCTTGTTTGATATTCATCTCACATATTTCATCTGCCTGAAGTTTCTATTCTCGAACTTCATTGAAATACTATGTTGTTGAAGAAATAATCCCGAGTTCCTCAAGCTAATTATATTTTGACTCGCAAATGGGTTTTTTCACCTCTTGTTAAACCTAAATTTTTAAATATGAAACACTTTGGTTTCGAATTCCCTCTTGAGTTTTTTTTCGTTAATGTGTTTTTTGAAAATTTGAAGCTCTTCAAGTTCTTTTATTCTTAAGTGCATGCTTCTCGAAACCTATCATCAGCTCAAAAAATAGCAAGAGTTGATATTTTCCATCTGGCTTATGACTATGATAATTCAGTGTGTATAAGTAGGTAGAAATTAATTCTATCATTTCTATCTAAACAACGAAAACAGACAACGTTGATGAAAAGTAGTTTTCATTCATCCTTTCAAATTGTCTGCAAATGAGTAGGAGTAGGTAGCAATTATTTGAATCGATTTTGCTATAGAAAACTACTACACATATATTTAAAATAAAAATTACTAAATTTTTTTATTTCTCTGCAGATAAACTAAGTAAAAATGAAAATTGTCTGTTTGAAATATTTCACTTTCTGTTGTTGCATTACAAAATTTGTAATAATTTTACTCTTGATTACCAAAATTACTGTTATAATTATAAACCAAACCACAGGTGAACGATTTTTGTGTTTGTTTTATGCTTTATTCAACTGTTTGATAATTATAAGAATGATAAATTTTTTTAAAGCTAATTTCCACTTACGTTGAATTATATTTCATTCCTTGTCTGGTCCCAATCAGGATTTATGAGTTTTTGTAAAAACGTGCACTTGAAAATCGAGAAATCGAAAGAGTAGAAGATTCTATGAAAATTTAATTTTGAGAAAAGCTCCAGAAACAAAAATTGAAAAAAAATCCATGGAATTTCGTTTCTGTCTAGGAATTAAAAAAAAATTGATTGTAAATAACGGGTTAATGGTATTCAGATGGTGTTCATAAAAACTTTGTTCATTTCGACTTTTTCTATATATTTATTTTGTTTTTGATTACTTGTTTTCATGAAGAACTTAAAATTTCTGAAATGTTATCATAATTTTTGTGCAATAAAGGAGAATAAATAAATGTACTATGAAGCTGATTCTCGCTAGGACCGTCAATTCATTAAAATGTAAGCCTGAATTTCCAACCTACGTACTTAAACTTTATGTCCATCATAATGTATTTCATCTCTTCGAGTACAGCCTATACTCCAGTTTTTCAAACATCAAAAAGTAACTCTCTTCATAATCTCCACGAAAATGTTGTGTATTTTTTTCTAATACTGTGATTGGACGATACAAGAATAAAATAAGTTTGTTTTTCATGTTAAGTGGAAATAAAAAATTCAGAATATTCTATGCATATGCGATTGAAAAAAAGAAGAAAACGAATTCAAAACTAAATACCGAATCGTAAGCGTCCGATGTAAAGATAATTGAAAATTAGAATAATTAATACCGTCATATTCTTTTCCATTATTCTCATTTTACAAAGAAACTCGAGTTTATCCCCATAGGTGACCAAAAAATCATCCTCCTCTTGTGAAAAAGGTTCTCAAATTCTATCTGATCACGACCGTCGAAGCCGTAGAAAAAATTTTTCCACACTAGTTGAGGAATCTACTATTCTTAGAGCGCGAACGAAGACAGGGGAAAAATTATCTTGCGCGTTTGTCCCAGAATAACCCGGCGAGTACTCACGTAAACCGTGTTGTAGACCTTGTCGTAGAGAATAATGGGGGTCTTGAGGATGACTTCGGCGGAGGTGACGTCGCCGTTGGAGTCATGTTTGAGCCTAGAGGAGCTGGCTGTGTCGTAGGGGTAGAGCTCGTTCCGGTTGATGCCGAGGGTAAGCGGTGCCAAGAGCACTAGGACCGCGATCGCGAGGCTGAAACGCGAGCCACGAGCCATCCTCACGGAGCGTCTTAAGGCGACTGCAGGCGACTGAACTCCGTGGCTGTTCCCGAATCGTCTTCCCTTGGATAACTGCCTCAACGATGCATGCACGCGCGTTATTTCGTTAGTGCCTGGCCCCTACTACTCAACGGTTTATTGATTTCAGATCCTACCCGATTCAATTTTTTTTGTACCCTCTCAGTTTAATTTGTCAATAATTTTAGAACTTCCATCCCTTGTGAAAAAAACTATTAAAAACTATTGGTAACTATTGATCAATAGTTTCCAATATTTCAATAGTTTCCAAAATTATTGAAACTATAGACATTATGAAATCTACTAGAAGATAAATAACTGAAACTATGAAAACTATGGAAACTACTATTAGAAGAATAATTATTGGAGCTATGGAAATCATTGAAACTATTTCAATGACTGACAATCATTGAAATAATTGAAAATCTTGAAAATGATTGAAAATCGTTAAAAATCTTGAAAATGATGGAAAATAGTTTTCAATTTGAAAATTCACTAAAAATTGTGCTTTCACAATTTTCATGCAAATAATCATTAAATTGTGATTTCAAATCGAATTTGAAAATGATTGAAAATCATTGAAACTATTTCGATCATTGAAACTATTTCAATCTTTGAAACTTTTAATCATTGAAACTATTGGCAGGAATATTATAGCAACCATTGAAACTATGGAAACTATAAGAAGGGAAATTATTGAAACCATAGTAACTATGAAATATATTGAAAGATAAATTATAGAAACTATGAAAACTATGGAAACTATTAGAAGATAAATTATTAAAGCTATGGCAAATATTTGAACTATTTCAACGGTTGAAAAACATTGAAATTCTTGAAAATGATTAGAAATAATTGAAAATTTTGAAAATGATTGAAAATTGCTTTTAATTTAAAATTGCACTAAAATTTTTGCATCTACAATTTTCATGCAAATAATCATTAAATTGTGATTTCAAATCGGATTCGAAAATGATTGAAAATCATTTGAATTATTTCAATGATTGAAAATCTTGAAAATCATTGAAAATCTTGAAAATGATTGAAAATTGTTTCCAATTTGAAAATCGCACCAAAAATTGTAATTTAACAGTTTTCATGCAAATGATCAACAAATTGTAATTTCAAATCAGATTTGAAAATCATTGAAAATCATTGAAACTATTTTAATGACTGAGAATCATTGAAAACCTTGAAAGGGATTAACAATCAATTACAATTTTAAAATTTGACTATAAATTGTGATTTAACAATTTTCATGCTAATAATCATTAAATTGTGATTCCAAATCGGATTTAAAAATGATTGAGAATCTTTGAAACTATTTCAATCATAGAAACTTTCAATCATTGAAACAATTGGCAGGAATTTTATAGGAACTATTGAAGGTATGGAAACTATAAGAAGGGAAATTATTGAAACCATAGTAACCATGAAATATACTGAAAGATAATTTATTCAAACTATGACAAGAATGAAACTATTAGAAGATAAATTATTGAAGCTATGAAAATCATTTAAACTATTTCAATTACTGAAAATCTTGAAAATCATTGAAAATCTTGAAAATGATTAAAAATCATTGAAAATCTTGAAAATGATGAAAAATCATTGAAAATCTTTGAAATGATTGAAAATGGTTTTCAATTTGAGAATTGTACGAAAACTTGTGCTTCCACAATTTTCATGCAAATAATCATTAAATTGTGATATCAAATCGGATTCGAAAATGATAGAAAATCATTGAAACTATTTTAATGACTGAAAATCATTGAAATGATCGAAAATTATTGAAAATTTTGAAAGTGATTGAAAATCATTTTCAATATGAAAATTACATTAAAAATTTTAATCTAACAATTTTCATGCAAATGATCATTAAATTGTGATTTCAAATCGGATTTGAAAATGATTTAAAATCATTGAAGTTAATAGTTTCAATGATTTAACATCACTGAAACTATTTCAATCATTGAAATTATTGACAGGAATATTATAGGAACTATTGAAACTATGGAAACTTTAAGAAGGGAAATTATTGAAACTATTAAAACTATTGAAATCATTCAATAGTTTCTCGATAGTTTCCCAATAATTCCAAATAGTTTCTAATAGTTCCCAACAGTTGCTAATAGTTTTTTTTCATAAGGGATTAGTCGTTCCAGCATTGCCTACAAGAAAAGTCATTTTCAAGGAATCAACTGGAAATTTTTGTCTTAAATTTTATGTAACGCGTATAACGCAAATTTCACATAACCTGTATTAATAATGCATTAAAAATATACAAAATATATACACGCCTACATGACTTTGATATACGGGTGTCTTATATTTTATACATCATGTGTGTTTGAATTTATAAATGACACTAGCTTTCCCGGCGTGCTTCGCTACGCGTAATTGTATGTTTGGAAAAAAATGATCAAAAAATAATTGGAAGAAATGCAAAAAAATGAAGAAATGCAAAAAGTGAACTCTAATAACTTGACCCCCACTGCCCCCGCTGCCCCCACCGCCGTGTCAGTCGATCCTCCTCTCCTCCTACCCCTCCTTTCCGCCCCTACCATTAACCCCTCACCATTAATTTTTAAATAATAATTAAAATTAATTATTATATTAAAATGATAAAAAAAATATGTTAACTAAACATTGTATAGAAAAATGTCATTTTAGTATATAATTGTGTGGTGCCCAATTATTGAAAAAAATATTTAACATTAATATTGAACATGAATTACATTAAACTAAATCTCACAAATTGCGAATGTTTCGGTATTAACTGTATAAAAATTTCTCGATCCCACCCATTACCATTCTTTTCTCACTCTATGGCAAAAACAATACGTAGCATCGTATTTTCTTTCGAAATAGATTCGATCTCTCAATTCTTCCGCGTACGATGACGCAAATAATTTTTCTTCAATTTCGGGTCCGAAATTTTTTTTTTCTTATCGTGGGATTTGTAATTTTTTTAATCTTCCTGCCTCTCAATTTCATGCCTGTCGCAAAATTTGCAGAAAGTTTGTGTTTCAATGCCGCAAATATCTATACATTTTACGTTTTTCTCCATCGCCTGAAATTTTTTGTCTGTTTCGTAGTTGACGTCCTACAAATTACTACATGAATGAAAAAATTCAAATAATTGTTTTTTTTTTATTCATACAATATTTTTAGATTTATTCATACAACAATTCATACGCATCGTCAATGATCCGTATCTTCGTTTAGAAAGGAATACCATTCTCTATCTCCGTCTTCTTGAAGAGAAGATAAGAGGCAATGGACGACGCGTTAGTCTGACGGAGATAAAAGTTGAATTTGAAAATTCGATATCTCCTTCATTTTTGCTAATTTCGCAAAAAGGAAAAGAAAATAGTTGTTCAGAATTATCTCGGGAATTTGTCATTTCCAGCTCTAACGGTGACATTCGAACACCCTGTATATAATAGCGGTTCTTAATATAGTTTGATACTGAAGATTAGGCAAAAATTGGTTAAACGGTTCGAAAGATAGGGTTAATACGTGGGTGGATGTGGGAGTATGATCACAGTCAATTGAAACCAGGTTTTGAAGGATCACAGTCAATAGAAACCAGGTTCTGAACATTGTAGAGATCAATATGGAAGATTTGGGGAAGATTGATCGAACAGTTCGATAGATACACTTAATGCGTAGGTGCGTGCGTGAGTGGAGTGCGAACAGGACAATGTATAGCTGCTATAAACCATCCTTGAACTGAGACGAATATGTTATACAAGGTTTCATAGAATTTGGTTGAGCGGTTCAAAAGTTATGGAATCACAAAGAAAGTGGCATTGATTTTTATATATATAGATTAATTATTATAAACTTGTACTATCAGGTGTACAAATTGAAAACCGCCGTTTTTTTTCAGAATTTGAGGTTTTATTGGGGGAAAATACTTATAGTTTCACTCTTGAAAATATTGTCCATTGCTTGATACAACTTTTTCCCATCTTTCTGGCAACATATGAATTCCGCGTCGAAAAAATTGCTCGTTTTTTGATGCGATCCATGTATCTACTCAATTTTTTATCTCTTCGACAGAACGGAAGTGTTGGTCAGCCAGGCCATTAGTCATTGATCGGAATAGATGATAATCAGAAGGAGCGATGTCAGGTGAATACGGCGGGTGAGGTTGGATGTCCCATTTCAGTGTTTCCAGATATGTTTTGACGACTTTAGAAACATGTGGCCGAGCGTTGTCATGCAGAAGAATCACCTTGTCATGCCTGTCTTTATATTGTGGCCGTTTTTCCTTCAACGCTTTGCTCAAACGCATCAGTTGAGTTCGGTAGAGGGCTCCTGTGATGGTTTCACCGGGTCCTAACAATTCGTAATACACTACGCCGAGCTGGTCCCACCAAATACACAACATGACCTTGGAGCCATGGATGTTCGGCTTGGCTATCGATGTTGATGCATGGCCAGGGGGCCCCCATGATTTTCTTCGCTTTGGATTGTCGTAATGTATCCACTTTTCATCACCAGTGACGATACGATGCAAAAAACTTTTTCTTTTTTGCCGTTGAAGGTGCTGTTCGCAAATTAAAAAGCGCCGTTCGACGTCTCGTGGCTTCAATTCATGTGGCACCCAGTGTCCTGTCTTTTGAATCATTCCCAAGCATTTCAAGCGATGGGAAATGGCTTGCTGAGTCACGCCTAGAGAATTTGCCAGTTCTCGTTGCGTTTGACAAGAATCTTCTTCCAATAAAGCCTCCAATTCTGTGTCTTCAAATTTCTTCACAGCTCCAGGACGCTCCTTGTCTTCTACGTCGAAATCGCCATTTTTGTAGCGTTGAAACCACTCGCGACACGTTCTTTCACTTATACAATCTTCACCATAAGTTTCTACAATCATTCGATGCGCGTCGGCTACAGATTTTTTTGAATTAAAGGCGAAAAGCAAAACCTCCCGCAAATGACGCTTATTCGGCTTAAATTCCGACATTTTCACAGAACGAAACAAGGAAGGAGAATTGATACTTGACTGATGTGGTGATTTGCAGTTGTTGACTAATGCCTTAGCTGACAATTCAAGTTTTCTGATATGATTTTTTAACCGACTGTCAATGCTGGCACCATTGAAAGAAAAACGGCGGTTTTCAATAAATTTGTACACCTGATATATTCCAGATGAATTTGAGTCAGATTTGTATTAATGCACTGATGTATTAAAATCATACAAAAATGTTGGAATTTAATTTAATACAAGTAATGTGTAATTTGCGTTATATCCCAACAAACTATGTCGACACCAATTTTTTTTTTGTTAAAACTCTAATACAAAAAATTTTGGTTTTGAGAAAAGATTTACAGAAAACATTCCTATGTTAAATTTCCTTTTTATTTATTTCAGTTGTTAGTATTTTTAAAATTAAATTGAATAAAACACCTTCAAAGATTAATTATTTTTTCACATTGTTTGCATGTAATATTCCATCCATCAGGTCCTCCACCTTAATATGTATATGGTTTCCACTCATATTTAAAGGACTTCCACAATAATTCCCATTTGAGAAAAACTTGGTGTAGCCACCTAACGAGCACAAGCGTAGTAACCAACTTGTGTGAATAATGTATTCTACTCAAGTAAGTGTCTCGAACTTATACACATTTAAAGTATGCGTGTCTTACTTATGGTTCAAATATCAAGTTTATGAAATTTCAGGGACATTTTAATACAGAATCTATGGACAGTGTATCAAACTCATGTAGATGTCCCTAAATCATATTAAAACATGTGCATCTAATATACATTTTATACAGCTGGCGTACGAAATTTAAAGTACATTTTAATACAATTCGAATAGAAAGTGTATTAAATTTAAGAAAATTTTTAACAGTGTCGTGTTTCTTGTTAGATTTTACTATTTTAACTAAGTAGAGCACAACGGGGCGCAACGTTAAAAGGGGGGGGGGGGTAAGGGATAACTTAGAAAAAATAACACTATTTTTGTTGATTTGTCATAGAGATATAGCTGGAAATAATTTATGTAAACTCTTTTTAAATTTTAAAGCATCATCTGAAGAACATTTAGTTGAAATTTCGTGCTCAAATATTGGAAAATAAGCCGGTGACAGAGCATTTCTCAAAACTAATTTCTCCTATTTTAGCTAATATAGTAATGGAATATCTGGTATTAGATGTTTTTAGCGGGTTGGGTTATGAACCAATAATTTCATTGTAGATTTATTGATGATATTTTTATGATAATAAAGAATGATGAACTGGATACGACTTTTAAAGGTTTTATTCCATACGATGATAGGTTACAGTTTACGAATGAAATAGAAAGGGATGGAAAGTTAAATTTTTCGGAGTTGGAAGTTATAAAAGAAAATGAAAAGCTAATATTTGATTGGTTCATAAAAACGACTTCCTCAGAAAGATTTATGAATTTTCATTCAAAGAATCCGATTGTACAGAAAAAAGGGATAATTTATGGACTGGTTGATAAAGTTATTAAATTATCTGATGAAAGATTTCATAGGTTAAATTTTGATAGAATTAAAGAATTACTTCATAAGAATAATCATCCCATTGAATTTATAGAGAAAAATATTAGGACTAGAATTAATTTTTTGAAATATGTTAAATCGAAGAATGATAAAGATTATAAAATGTTGGATATTAATGATAGGGGAAAAAGAATTTTGGTTTTACCATACATAGAAAAAGGACTAAGAAAAATTAAGAGAATATTTGGGGGAGAAAATATGAAAGTGAGATATAAAAGTGGTTATAAATTTAATATGAATATTATTAAAAGGGGAAAAGATAAATAGGGGAATAAAAGACATCAGAATGTAGTTTACAGGATTGATTGTAGAGATAGCCAATTTAAATATGTAGGACAAACTAAAAGATGTTTAGAAACTAGAATAAAATAACACGAGGGAGATATTCGTAAAATTACAGAAAATAATTCATTTATAACGGAACATAGAATAAATATGAATCATGAGTTTAATTGGGATACAGTAAAAATTTTAGATAGAGAGATAGATTATAGAAAAAAAATGTTTTCAGAAATTTTTTTCATAAAGGGGACTAAAAATACGTTAAATAGACAGGAAGATACGAGATTTTTGAGTTCGATCTATGACGCATGCATTGATAACGTGATATGAATTCTTATCGATTCGTTTTCTATAAAAGAAAAGGAAACTAAGGTGATTTTGTAGACGTGTATTAACCACGGATGAAGTTTCTTGTGACGACATATTGTTTTTTCCTATTGATTCAATATTATAAAAATGACAAAATCTATTACACATAAGGTATTGTCGACCTGAATTATATTCTGATGTAAGTAGATTAAATGATGTTATGATGATTTGTTATTGATTAATTTGGAATTGTATTGATTTTTGTGTTGATTATTGTAAATTCAGTTTCCTGCAGAGTGCAAGAATAAAGTGCCGAAAGCAAAATGAAAGAGATGTTCGTCTGATTATTGATTGAATATGGCTCCAAAATGATCGAATAGAAGATGAGTTACTATAAATAATAATGAAACATTGAGAATAGAAGTTTATCATTTCCGAAAACGTCTTTTAAAAAACACGTTGTGCGGTGAACACGATAATTAAGCGTGAAATCATCTCGGATATCAAAATTTAGTAAAATTTACTTAGAATATATGTTAATTCTACACCCTCCGTCGTTTTTGAGATTTTATTTACATTTTTTAACTGTTCATGGCCTTTCAAAGCAAAAAATGCAATTTTGCGCTAAATTTTTCGCCATTTTGTAGGTGAAAAACCACCTTAATTCGTAAATAGAAAGGAAACAACGACGGAGGGGGGGGGGGGGGGGAATAAACTCATATTTCAAGAAAATTTTATTACAATATTTTTAATTTCAGATTATTCTACTCTGAGCTATCGTATTTACCGCACAAAACGGTTTTTCAAAAAAATGCTCTGTCTCTGGTTTATTTTGAAATATTTTAAGAGATATTTAGCAAAAAAAAAACGATAGGATTTGCCTTAATTTGTCATTTTGGATGGTTAACAACGATTTTTTCTTAACTTGCTATTTCATAATTTAGGCATGTAAAAAAAGTTTGGAGGAAAAAACTGTCAATCTTGTCATAAAAAGCATTTATTCTCTAACTTGCAAAAGTTATATAATGCCTAATTAGGTTTTTCAACAGTTAAGGAATCGTAGCATTACATATATACAAGGTAATGCTATGATTCCTTAAGTGTTGAAAAACCTAATGAGGCATTATATAACTTTTGCAAGTTAAAAATGAATGTTTTTTATGACAAGATTGATATTTTTTTCCTTCAAACTGTTTTTTACACACCTAAATAATGAAATAGCAAGTTGAGTAAAAATCCTTGCTAACTGTCCAAAATGACAAATAAAGGAAAATCCTATAGTTTTTTTTGCTATATATCTCTTGAAATATCACAATATAACTCTTCCATATCATTTTTTGGTTTGAAAAGGTTTTTTTTAGTCATTTTCGCATGCGACGTTCAGGCGACGTTTAACGTCGCATCCCGATTGCCAGGGTTAAACTGGATTTGATAAAATTTTAACCATGGCACCCGCTCCAAAATCGGCTTCAAATAATTAAAAAAATCTTACAATTGTTTGAAATTTTTATCCCAACTTTTACCCGTGCCTACACAGCCTTCTTTTTTCCCATTTCAATAACATGGGATTTTATAATAATCTACGTCTCTTAATTTTTTGTGGGCGCATAAGACGTCTCAAAATCGATTTAACACGTCAGATTTTAGGCTAGTGTTGAGGGTAATTGAGAAAAAATGTAGGAACCGTACACTAATATTTCACGCGTTAGCCATTACGAAGAAAATCGAGTTTCATGCAGATTATTGGGATTTTTCGAAAAATGTATGTTTTTCGACAATTCTCGGCTGATCTTCTCCATTTATAGTGCATATTTGTTTTCATTGTGTATTCATTGATGTATTAGAGTATTATTAGATGGAAATTCGCAAATTCACTTTTGTTCCCATCAAACTGTAGCTTAAAGTTCATAAAAAAAATACATCAATAATAGAAATACTGACTCGGTCCACAAAAAATAATGTGTTCTATGAATGAACAAAATATAAATATATTGACATGAGGGGTATATACTTGTATATCAAAATAATATATTCATTGAAATAATACGTCATAAATGTAAAAATGCGTAAGATGCAATAAATTCATAATTCGCTAAAATTATAAACAAAAGTATGTACCACTCGTGTCATTATCTTGTTCGTTGTTTTTGTTGAGCTGTTGTTTTAATTTCAATTTCTTAAAAATTCAACAGCATATCAGCATTCTTATTAACTGTGACAGCACATTTAGATATTTGAGTGATCATTTCCATAGTTTATTCAAGAAAACAAATGAATTTTCAGGAAATGCTGTGAATTATGCGATATAAATGTTTTTTTTATATGAACGTAAATTTGATGAGAACAATCGTAAATTTGTAAATTTTACTCTTATAATATTCTAATGTATCAACAAATTTGCAATCTAGACGACAATCATGCACTATAAATGGAAAAGATCAGTCGAAAATTTTCGAAGAACATCAATACTCTCGAAAAATATCAATTATTCGCATAAAAATCGATTTTCTCCAGAACGGATAACTCAAAAAATATTGGTGTGCTGTACGGTTTTGAAAAATTTTTTACAGTTAACTGCATCTTTTTTCTGATATATGACTTGTCAAAACGATTTTTAAGACGTCTTATGCATCCACAAAAAATTAGAGACCAAGATAAAAAACGAATCTCATGTTATTTAAATTGGGGAAAAAGAGGACTCTATAGGCACGAGTAAACATTGAGATAAAAATCTGAAAAAATTTGAGAACTTTTTTTTAACTATCTTGAACTAATTTCGGGTGATGCAGTTAAAATTCTACCAAAGTCCTTTTAAGAACTACCTTTACATTAATTCACACTGAATGAGTGAATTTCGTTAGTTAATTTCAAATCAAACTTTGTTGGAGCAGAATTTTTATACGGACCTGTAATCGCAAAGTTCAGAAGTCAAAATATTGTTCAAACATCATTGGAAATGGCTGAATAAGATCTCGAAATAACTGTTGAGTTTTTAATTTGTTCGTAATAGTCTTCGAAAAAAGTTATCCAAAATAAAATTACGTTCAATTGAGAATCCTGCATAATGAATCAGTCCAAATCGACTGCAGTACATTTCAAACACCCACGATTCGTAGAAATAGAAAATTGAGACTTTTATTGCACTGTAAAAATATTTGAAAATAAGTGTATTAATATTGACCATTTTGTGGCTAAAAGTTGTGTTACTTAAGCGGTCAAAATTACTTATTCAACGGTCAAAATGTTAGAAAATCAGTCTTTTGGAATTAAATATTTAACAATTAGAATTAGGACTTAAAAATCAGTTTGAATCGACAATAAGGTAGTTGAAACTTCAACTCATAAATTTGTCAAGATCGACTATTAAATAGCGAGAATTCAACTAATATATCTAATGTATCAGTCGAAATCGACTGTTTCATAGTGAAAATGTCAACCAATAAATTCGTAGAAGTTAATTATTTCACTTGTAAAATATTTAGCTATTGGATCAATCATTTTTAAGTATTTGGTGTTATAAAAATTTAGACTTTTTCACAGTCAATATGTCTACACATGGTTTTGTCAAAATTGACTACGCAATAGAGAAAATCCACACTAAGAAGTCTATCAAAGTCGACTATTTTGTAGTAAAAATACATTGCTAATTTGAACAGTCGATATTGACTACGTACTTGTGTAGAAATTTTGACTTCTTCAGAAAGTTGAATTGAATTACTTGTTAGTGGAGTCTTTTCCACTGGATTAATTAAAATTGATTTGATTGAAACTGAGAGAGTAGTCACGTTTTACATTAAAATTTAAATAGGTTTTTTCAGGGCAGAATTTGATCAGAATTTCTCAAATATTCCATTGCAGGACATTTTTTTACATGATGAGAGTTAATTAAAATTTAGATCTTGGCCAAAGTTGGACATTTTACTCAAACAAGGGTGTTACAATATGGCATAATTTGGCTTCATTTTGACATCCAATTTGACATCCAATGTGGCATAATTTTGGCTTCTTTATCATTGTTGTCGTTTACGTATCTAAGGTTTAGAGTGAAAAAACGTTTATTTTGAGACGCAGTTCACATTAAAAAAATTCAGTATTTATTACAATACTGTATTTTAGTATGATATCAGCCTGAAAAAATGTACCTTTTGCTAGATATTTATAAGATTGATTGTCGAAATATATAGAAAATATTGAAAAATAATTTTGTGCTAATGGATTTATTTTTTGTAATAACATATTTTAACTCTAAATATCCTAGATTTCAGAAAATGCCATACAGTTTTGCCCATATTCCGATCTGTACAGTTCTTTTTGATATATTTTTGTTCATTTTCCAGTAGATCATATTGTAATTCATATAATATTGAAAAAATTCAAAGATATTTTGTATATTTTACGATACGATAATAATTTTTGAAATTCATGTAGCTAATTATGTATAGTCTTCCTCTTTGTGAATGAAATATCATATCATATCAACTGAAAAACTAATGATTTAAGGTGAAATCTTTATTCGATGTTTTACTATACACGGATATTGAACCCTGTGTATTAGTATAGGAAGCATTACAATTACTATAGTATAATTTGCACTCTGTAGTTTTTAAATTTTTAAAAATCATCCAGTAAAAACTTGTGTAAACATATTGTAATTTGTACAATAGAAGAATTTGTACTATATAATATTGTGATTAGTAAAATAGACACGACAAAATTCACAAAAGTATAGTATAACTTACAGTGTTATTGTAAAACTTGCAATATTCCTGTAATTTTTACCATAATACTAGAATGGTCAGAAAGTACCAGATTTTTTTCAGTGTCAATCCTTAGTATAAACATAGTGAAATTATTTTGAATTTTGTGAGTTTTCTACTCTTTATAATTTATGAAAAAGTTTTATGAATGAATTTAGCAAGTTTATATTTTCATGAAAATCAATATTTTTTATCATGCTATGAAATTCTTTTAACATTCGTGAGTAAATTTATTTAACAATAAATAAACTAGAATTATTATTATTAAATTTTGATGTCAATGATAATGAGAAAAATTTCAAGTTAAATGTGTTACACTTTGTACTTTTGTAACCTTGAATATTCCATTTTATTTATGTAAAAGCATCACATGCATTGTTCTATAAACGTTTTTTTTATTCAATCTCTCGACATGAATTTTACGCATGTAATCAACTTTTTTGATTAGGAAATTTTTTTAAAATACGCTGGGACAATGAAGACTTTTGCATTCCGAAAATGAATGAGAATCGTCATTACCATGTCATATTTATTCTTAAATTTTTGCTCATAAAACAAGATTCTCACCTAATAAAACATATCCTCATTTTCAGAATGTTGAAAAACGATTGGGAATTGCTGAACTTATCAATTAATTTATTTAACTGCAAATTAATTAACGAAATGAGCTCATCAGTTTGCGATGACTTGCGGCACTTAGATTCAAGGGTCTTAAAGCAACCATTATAGTTTACGTAATTTTCATGAACCTTATTTTGTTGTACAGTGTAATAGGGAGGTATCGTACTAGCATATTTATATTGAAGATATTTCGTTTTTTGTCATGCAACTTTTCCACCGCAATGTAATTGGAAGCAATTCAATTATTAGCACACTAAACAAGCTGAAAATCACTTGCAACCTAATTCAGTCCTTCAATTATTCGTCCAAATCAGATGCTACGCGAAATGTGTAGAAGTTTTTGCCCCGGCCAGGGATTGATTGCTCTTGATTCGCAAAGAGAGCTTGATCTCGTGGCCGATTTTAGATTCGAAGATTATCGGATTCGCTCATTTTTTCACCGGATCTTCGGTAGAACTCAAGCATGTCCTTGGGTATTCCGATTACTCCAGATTACGAGATTCGCCCTCGCGACCGCAGAACGATGAAGTTCCGAGGAAAGATGACGTCACCGGAGTAATAAAATCTGTTGAATTCAGATCGTGGGCATTACATGAGGTAATTTCCCAGTGAAACAGTACTATGAGTTTACGGAGAAAAATATCTTGTTGCAATGATTACCATTAAATTATTGTGATATGGAATCGGTTCAAAATATTGAACTTCATATTGAATTCTTTTCGATTTAGATAATGTGCTCTTTTAACACTTTGATATATTTTGCATTTTATAGCCGAAGACTAACTCCTATGATTTAAAAAAAATATTTTTTGTGTACTTTGTGTCCGACCCGTGCACAGAAATCTGTATTTGGGGGAGGAAGGGGTTTAAACTTTTATGCTGTACTTGTAGAAT
This sequence comes from Platygaster robiniae, assembly GCA_028476575.1. Lineage (NCBI taxonomy): Eukaryota > Metazoa > Arthropoda > Insecta > Hymenoptera > Platygastridae > Platygaster > Platygaster robiniae. Next base: position 38,890,626 of record CM052019.1, read on the forward strand.
AACATGGAATTGAAATTGATTTGGTTTGACAGTACATGGTCCATTCATACTGATGTAAAATAAATAAGTAACTTAATAGATTAATTAATCAATGAATAATCAAATATCTAAGGCAAAATCAAAACATAATTTGTTTTCAACAATTTATACTTTATATATATATATATATATAATTTTCGTTATGTTTTCAATAAATTTAACACGAGGAACTTAATAATTACAGATGCATGATTGCGTAAATCAATTTTATTATTTCTTTTTTACATTTAGATGTACAACGAATGCATAATAAATAAAAAAAGAAACACTTCTTATTTCTACACTATACACATATATTGTGATTTAACGGGTTATGCACCTTTTTTGAGGACGGTTTGGATTATTTTTAATTTTATAGAGCACATAATTTCATTACATGGGAGTTATATTACTGTTATAGAATATTGTCAATAATAATATACCAATATTATTTAAATAACAAAATATCAACGAATGTTGAAGTTATGGCCCTTTCCCAACTTTTTTTTTGAGGTTTCCAGTGACTGCAATGCAGATACAATAAGTCAACTGAAATTTTAATATCCAAGAACGTTACATTTTTTAGTGTAAAGATAACATAACGCGTTACATTAATTAACAAGTAACGATAACAGGAAAGAGTTCCTTTCTTTTTGGTAACGAGTAATGAAAATCGTGTTATTCATTTCACACCTGTCTCATCAATTTTTTAGAACGATTTGCAACTTTTCAAGAAATTTTTGAAACTTAGGTATGGTATTTTTTAACTTCCTTATTTTCGGAAAAAATTGTGTAATTTTTTAATTTCAGATAAAACAGAGTGATACATTAGTCATTGATGTACAAATACCGAAAAACAGTATGATGCTTTTTCACTTTTAATTAGAAATTGTCACAATCCTAGCAATAAATTGTAGAAATCTGCATAAAAATACTTAAAAATACTGGAAACCTTAGTTCTTTAAATCCAAAACAGGATCCCTGAAGTCTATAGATAATGCTAGAAAACCTTACGTAATTTTATGAATACAGAAAAAAAAATAAAATACGAAAAATATTAGATATTGTTTACTTTTTTTTAAAAAAACTGTTTGATTCTTCAAAACTTTTCGTATTCCAGAAATCCAGTAAATCCGATTTCTCAAGCATTGAATTCTAATAATATCTGTGTATTTAAACCATAAAAATACTAGAAAAATGTTCAAATTTGAAAAATCTGTTAAAAAATCAAAAAATATTGAGGACACTCTAAATCTATAAAGAAACTGTTTTCTGCAAAATCGATCAAAATACTGCAAATATTTCAATTTTCAATTCTAGGAAATCTAATTCTTGAAATTCAAAGAGATATCTTTGAGAAAACCTTTAAATTTTTCAACTTTTTATAAATACTAGGAAATAGAAAAAGAAAATACATGTATAGAAAAATACAAGTATATCTGTGGAATATTAAAAATCTATATAACTTTCAAAACTAGAGCATCGAATTCTAGAAATTTGTACATAAATATACAGGAAAATTGAACAATTCTTCAAATCGTAGAAAAACTGATGAAATACGAAGGATACTTAAAGAAATATAAATCTTTGAGTCATCTGTTTTCTGAAATTTCTCGTGGAACATGGAAAATTAATTGAACTCCACATTTTTGAGCTCGAAATTCTCGACATCCATGTATAAAAATTTATATCAAAATGCTTAGTGTATATAAAATACTAGAAAATCCTGCAACATTTTATGCATTCTAAAAATTACGAATGGTTTCAGAAATACTGTAAAATCCTTCAAATCTTAGAAAAACTGAAGAAATACGAAAAATACGAGAAGAAATAAATATCTATTGAGACACTGTTTTCTGAAAAATCCTTTGAACACGTAAAATTTTTTAAACTCCAAATTTTGCAGTTCGAAATTCTCGGAATCTATAACAATTTAAATGAAAATGCTAGAAATATATAAAAATACTAGAAAATCTTTTAACGTTTCATAGATCTTGAAAATTAAGAATAGTTTCAGAAATACTGAACAATCCTTTAAATTGTGGAAGATATATACGAAAAATACCAAAAAGAAATAAAAATCTATTCAGACGCTGTTTTCTGAAAAATATCATGCATTGCAAGATATCAAAATTTATATCAAAACGTAAAAACCGAGAATAGAAGCATTATATCGAAATTGTTCGAAAAATCTCGTTGGGGGGGGGGGGGGGTTCTAACCTCGAAAACCCTCCCTGTCTGCACCGGCCTGCTTTGTGTCATATCTTATCGTATTTAAAATTTTTTATACATAATGTAATTACATATAATGTAATTCTTTCAATTTTTATGCAATTACTCATTTGCAAGTTCTAAAAGGAATACGTATAAAACGTCAGAAGACTTAATTTATTTTTTTGACCATACGAAGGAAATTTGCATTGCCTACACTAATGGCAGCAAAAAAGAAGGGCGGAGATTGAGGTTAGGAATTCCATTCAAGATTCGCCGGTGACTGACGCAAATCAGGGTCAGCGAAAATAGGAGAATCGGAAGAACAAGTGAGAATGATATGTGATTAATGGATAATTAGCGATTAAATTATGTACATTTTCGTGGTTCATTTCCTGTAGAAAGACCTTGCGCGATCTCGGTTACTACGATTATCACATGAGTATGGAGTTTTGCGAGTAACGTTTTATTGTTCTGAAAAACAAGTGACTACTTTTATTCTACATGACTGTCAATGAGTTTGAAATATTTTAGCGATCGGAATCAAACGTAAGAGACAAATTTCAACATTTTACGTTCAACAATTTGTTAAAGATAAAGTGTTTGTTACAAAAACTATGGCAGCAAATTCGAAAATGGATTTGAGAATAGTTTTATTTTTCGAAGGAAATTATAAAAATAATGACTTATTTCGAATATTTTCATATTTACTCGATTCTAACCTCAAAATAGTAGCTCATAGGACAGGCCTGCTGTTCGAAATTAGTGACTGACTAATTAATTTATTAACGAAATTGGAGTCTACGATACAGAACATTACTTTTGAATTTCTCCTATTCACCTGACAATTTTTACAGGTTAAAGTCATATAAAATACAGTATCGTGCAAATGGAAAAGCTCGTTCTTTGCTTAAATCAACGTTACTCGGAAAAATATATATAAAAATCTCAGGATAAGTAATATTGCCATTTTGTACTCAGATATTTTTACTCTAAACTCAACGAAAAATGATGCTTTTTATTTCAAGATAAATGGTGAATAGTTATGTATGTTGATTTATTTTTTACGGAACCTGCATATGTTTTTAGTCAATATAAATAATACGATATGAATCGTTTGTGGCTTCCCTAGTAATTTTAGTTCTTATGAAAAACTCATGAGATAGAAATATAATTTCTGATGAGGAATCAATTTCTGATAAGGTGCACCTTATAAAAACCTAATAAGGAGCTAAAATTTCTTTTAAAAATTATTAAAAAAATTCTACATGATTTTTTGCCTATAACGTTTGATCAAATATTATATTCTTAGAAGAAATTTCAGTTTCTTACAAGGTTTTTATATGGTAACTTTAAAGAAATTGAATTCTCATAGGGTTCTTCTAAGGTGCACCTTAGAAAAAATAAAATTCTTATAAGAAATTAAATTTTCTCGAAGGTTTTCATAAATATGAAAATAACTAGGGTTTGATATTATTGTTACGCAGTTTATAATTTATTTAGTTTTTGTAGTGAACATTGATGTTTTCGATCTTTTACTCTAATTTTTCTTTTCAATGCTCATAATTTTGTAAAAAATCAACGGATATGTAACATTTTTTGGCTGATGCTAGAATGTTATTTATTATCGTCGTTTTAAATCGTTATTGTGAATCATTGACTCTCTATATTGTTTTGAGTTTATCATTCCTCCAAAAACAAACAAACAAATTTACTGGAAAGTTTGTCTGAAAGAAAATAGAATCTTCGTCCCGCAACCGAACTGAATTTCCGTAATTTTCGAATGAATTTCATAAAACAAAAAAGTGAACCTACCTACAAAATCCCTAATATCTATATACATAATTCATTTTTCAAAAACAAGACAATCTCATAAAATAACTTAAAAACAGAATAACATTATTTTTGCGGTGTACAGATCGAAAAATATCGCGCGCAGGTAGCAAAAGGTTGAAAAAAAGAACAAAAAGTTTTTTCAAAGACAATTTGAATCCTGTTTACACGCATAAAAGTTTTTATGTATGACACGTAAGTATACAATAGCTATAAAAAAGAAAAACATAATTATAGTTACTACTCCATTATTTAAATATTATCTCTAATTTATTTCCATGTGAAAGAAACGTGAAGTTATAAATAGTAAATAAACGAACTTCAATCGATGAAATATGCCTAACTAAAAGTTGACAACTATTCGTCACTAAATACAATTCCAAAATTTACGAAAAGTACCTCATAAAGAAATTTAAGCATGAGTAGTATAGTTTTTTTACCCTCAGATCGGTTACAACAGCACAAGAAACTCAAAAAACAAGATAGTAGTTGCTGATCTTTATTTATTACAAGAATTACATGGCTAATTTGTACATATAAAATATAAGTATATTACAAGAGCTATCGTACAGAAACGTTGAAGGTAGTTGACCTCATATGTGCCGCTTGAAAACACTCGTGGTTCATACACTCTAGCGCACTTGAACTATACCTCACAATTAATGGACAAGTCCAGTCTACAGAACACAACTCTGCACCCCGAACACAAATATTCTCGAAAAGTTCCTTCGAACCACGAGTGCAAACTACTTGAACAGAATTTTTCGTTCATTAATAATTATCTAAAACATTTTCCACGCTATAGAAACGAATCCATCGCCAGGATTCTGGGAAAGTTGAAGACCATTGCCTGCAATGATGACTTTGTTTTCTCATTGAGCGCAATGAAGACAGTTTCAAGGGAATATTCACATCAAAAATGGAATAGGCGATTGAGGTTTCAGATGAGTTTTGGAAGAGAGACTTGAATTTTCAACAGGAAGGAAGTTCATCAACAAACAAAAGAGTAGACGTTGACGGTTAGCTTTTCATGACTCTACGGTGATTTACAGTGTCCTAACAAGTGCAGGATACTGTGGTAAAGTTTGTAGCTATAATATCATACGTTGAATGAATCACGTGCTATGATGTTCGTTGGCATTTTAGCAGTACGAAATTTTTTATTCGATATGCAGTCTCTTTTGTGTAAAAATTTGTGCGTCAGATGATTTTGTTTTGTTTCTATCTTCGGAGTCGATTGTTCGACGATTGCAGCACAAAAATGTATGGAATCTCGAAAAGTTTGTTCAATTAACATCGTTTGTGAATTCATTGTGTAAAAACTTTCAAAATCGGTGCTCCATGAAACGTGTTGTCGAAATGTAAAGGTCGCGAAAACTCTGAAATGTTCAGTGACTGTTTTCAGTCTTTGTCATGATATATTTGCAGTTATGCGATTTATTGATATCAGTTCTTTCGTCTTTCAATGTGTAAATTTCCACAATTTGACAATTTCAGAAGTCGTTTACATCGACTGAAAATCCGTCTCAAGAAGTCACGAAAATGTAAACGAATAGAAAAACAGTAACAGATTCATTGTAAACGTCCACACCAAATTTACATTGTGTGGACACAAAAAAACAGCTAGTTTCTTGTTTACTATCACATTCATGACCAAATATTCGTACAAGTTGTTCGTAACTTTTCCACAAACCTTTTTAAGCTGTCGTATCAAGGTTGTCGCTGAGTATCTTACTTGGGACGTTTTTTTACATGATTGTCGCGATGCGATGACTCTCAAAACATCAAATAATTACAAAAAATGATCGTTATCCGTGCATTGGAAAACCGGAATTCATCACCACTTGAGCTCTCATCATTAAACGAATGGCAAATGAGTATTAATTCGAGGAATAGTAACAACTGGACGGAGTCGAGTGACCTCAAAACCCTCCGATCGACAAATTCAATATCCTAACACCTAACGACGATCAGCGCCTCTAAACTTGCACTGATCGAAGTCTTTGTTAAGTGACCTTGGCTACTGGTGACCCTTCAAACCGCCGAGGGCACGAATTGAAGCAAGTTACCAGAAGAACGTGGCTCTTGCAAGCTTCTACCCTTTTCCTCAGAATGATCGTCTCTGATTCCAAGGCCTCCAAAAACGAAGGGTGGCGCCAATCCATGCTTCCTTCAACGTGCACTATATGGAAAATCAGTATATAAATGAAATATCAGCAAAGAAAATACACTTCATCATTAATTGAGTGAAATATTGACTTCTTAAGAAAAAATTGAAGAGCCAACATCATAAGCTGTTGAGCCACATTTTTCATAAAGCTTATGTATTTTCCTTAGGTGGAATTTTAACCATGACCCCTTATGAAAAAAAACTATTAGCAACTGTTGGGAACTATTAGAAACTATTTGGAATTATTGGGAAACTATCGAGAAACTATTGAATGATTTCAATAGTTTTAATAGTTTCAATAATTTCCCTTCTTATAGTTTCCATAGTTTCAATAGTTCCTATAATATTCCTGTCAATAATTTCAATGATTGAAATAGTTTCAGTGATGTTAAATCATTGTAACTATTAACTTCAATGATTTTAAATCATTTTCAAATCCGATTTGAAATCACAATTTAATGATCATTTGCATGAAAATTGTTAAATTAAAATTTTTAATGCAATTTTCATGTTGAAAATGATTTTCAACCACTTTCAAAATTTTCAATAATTTTCGATCATTTCAATGATTTTCAGTCATTAAAATAGTTTCAATGATTTTCTATCATTTTCGAATCCGATTTGATATCACAATTTAATGATTATTTGCATGAAAATTGTGGAAGCACAAGTTTTAGTGCAATTTTCAAATTGGAAACAATTTTCAATTATTTTCAAGATTTTCAATGATTTTTAATGATTTTCAAGGTTTTCAATCATTGAAATAATTCAAATGATTTTCAATCATTTTTGAATCCGATTTGAAATCGTAATTTAATGATTATTTGCATGAAAATTGTGGATGCAAAAATTTTAGTGCTATTTTTAAATTTAAAACAATTTTCATTCATTTTCAAAATTTTCAATGATTTTTAATCATTTTCAAGAATTTCCATGTTTTTTAATCATTGAAATAGTTTAAATATTTTCCATAGCTTTAATAATTTATCTTCTAATAGTTTCCATAGTTTTCATAGTTTCAATAATTTATCTTTCAGTATATTTCATAGTTACTATGGTTTCAATAATTTCCCTTCTTATAGTTTCCATAGTTTCAATAGTTCCTATAATATTCCTGCCAATAGTTTCAATGATTAAAAGTTTCAATGATTGAAATAGTTTCAATGATTTTCAATCATTTTCAAATTCGATTTGAAATCATAATTTAATGAGTAATTGCATGAAAATTAAGAAGCACAATTTTTAGTGCAATTTTCAAATTGGAAACAATTTTCAATTATTTTCAAGATTTTCAATGATTTTTAATGATTTTCAAGGTTTTCAATCATTGAAATAATTCAAATGATTTTCAATCATTTTTGAATCCGATTTGAAATCGTAATTTAATGATTATTTGCATGAAAATTGTGGATGCAAAAATTTTAGTGCTATTTTTAAATTTAAAACAATTTTCATTCATTTTCAAAATTTTCAATGATTTTTAATCATTTTCAAGAATTTCCATGTTTTTTAATCATTGAAATAGTTTAAATATTTTCCATAGCTTTAATAATTTATCTTCTAATAGTTTCCATAGTTTTCATAGTTTCAATAATTTATCTTTCAGTATATTTCATAGTTACTATGGTTTCAATAATTTCCCTTCTTATAGTTTCCATAGTTTCAATAGTTCCTATAATATTCCTGCCAATAGTTTCAATGATTAAAAGTTTCAATGATTGAAATAGTTTCAATGATTTTCAATCATTTTCAAATTCGATTTGAAATCATAATTTAATGAGTAATTGCATGAAAATTAAGAAGCACAATTTTTAGTGCAATTTTCAAATTGGAAACAATTTTCCATCATTTTCAAGATTTTCGATGATTTTCAATGATTTTTAATGATTTTTAATGATTTTCAATCATTTCAATGATTGTCAGTCATTGAAATAGTTTCAATGATTTCCATAGCTTTAATAATTATTCTTCTAATAGTAGTTTTCATAGTTTTCATAGTTTCCATAATTTATCTTCCAGTAGATTTCATAATTTCTATAGTTTCAATAATTTTTGAAACTATAGAAATATTGGAAACTATTGGAAACCATTGGAAACTATAGGATTAAAAAACTATTGGAAACTATTGATTAATAGTGACCAATAGTTTTTGATAGTTTTTTTTTCACAAGGGACGACCCACTAATCAGGTGGAATAATCGAAAAAAATCCTCAATTTTTTTGTTTTTTATCCTAACGTTCACCTATGCCTACATAGCCCTTTTTTCATCTGAATAACATGGAATTTTGTTGACGTATTGGTCTTTAATTTTTTGTGGGTGCATAAGTCGTCTTAAAAATCGGTTCGACACAATTTCAGGCAAGTCGTGCAGTTTAGTGTACAAGAATTTCCAGAACCGTAGACCATTATTTTTCGCGTTAGCCATTACGAAGAAACTTGAGTTTTTTAGAATTATTAGTATTATTCGAGAAAATTGATGTTTTTCGACAATTTTTCACTGATCTCTATTTTTCTTCATTAACAGTTTAAATAAATCTCAGTTGTGAACTCATTGATACATGAGAGCATTATAAGAGTAAAATTTACAAATTTACAAATTTACAATTGCTTTCATTAAATCATAATCGAATGTTTGTACAAAAAAATCATTTATATCAAATAATTCACAGTATTTTCAAAAATTTGTTTTTCCTTCATAAATAAACAATGAAAATAAACACTCATAGATCTGAATTCATTGTCAAAGGAAATAAGAATGCTTGTATGCTGTTGAATTGTCCAAAATGAACATGATATTCAAGTAAAAAAAAAATGAATAAATAATTTTTTATTTTTATGATCATTGGTATACAATGAAAATCCTAGTTTAACCTTTCATGTTCTATTGCAAACATCGATTCAGCTCATTCATGCCAATAAATTAGAACATTCTCAATCCACTTTAACGACTTCCAGTTTTACGAGAACTGCAAAACAACGAGCGCAGAAACTCCAAAATTACGAGCAGTTTACTTCAGGCTGCATGCAGTGTATATCTTGTATTTTTGTTTTTATAAATTATTTATCGTAAAAATTAAAATCTAGTATAATTTTATTTCGTATATATATATATTGTATTCTTTGTAGTAGCATTAGATTAATCATAAGCGATATAAGCGTTTACTCAACAGTATAGAAGTTATTACTTTATGATTCACAGATACGAATTTCGATCAGTAAAAATTATAATTGTTTATCTGAATAAACTAGGCTTTTTGTTACAGAAATAATATGGGGTTTATCAACAAAAAAAAAAAAAAAAAAAAAAACAGCAGCAACAACAAACGCAACGAATAAGATAATGAGACGGATGTACATAATTCGTTTTTTATTTTATGGAATTATCAATGTGTTGCATCTTACGCATTTCTACATTTTTCTTTCGTATTATTCAAACCCTTTTAATTTAGATCCTTATGAAAACCTAATATGAAAATGGAATTTTTTTAAAAACCAGGTGCAACTTATAAAAACCTTGAAGAATTCAATTTTTAATAAGGTGACCTTATGAACACCTTATAAGAAAATAAAATTTCTTATACAAATGTATTCGATAAAATTTTATAAGAAAAAGATCTTGTAACATTTTTTTTATCAATTTTCTATAACAAATTTCAATTTCCTATTGGTTTTTATAAGGTCACCTTATAAGAAATTGAATTCTTATAAGGTTTTTTACATGGTGCACTTGATAAGAAATTGAATTCTATCAAGAAATTTAATTTTTATAAGGTTGTTATTAGGAATAAAATTATTAGAGAATGAAAATGTTATGTTGATATACAATGATATACCCCTTATGTCAATCTACTTTTTTTCACGTATGCAATATATTGTTGTTGCGGAATGAGTAAGTATTTTCTATTATTAATCTATTCTTTTCAAGAAAAGTGGGCTATAATTTGATAAGAACAATTGTGAATTCATCAAGTTGACTCTTCTAATACTCTAATGTATCAAGAAGTTCGCAACGCAATTGAGATGAATTTGCACTGTAAATGGATAAGATCCGTTAAAAATTGTCGCAAGACATCAATTTTTTTGAAAAATACCAATAATTCCTATAGAATTTAATTTTCTTCGTGATGGCTAGCGCGTGAAATTGTTGTATGGTTTCGAAATTTCTTGTACATCTAACTGCAACACTGACCTAAAATTTGACTTGTCAACTCGGTTTTCGAGACGTCTACTGCACCCCAAAAAATTAGAGACCCAGATAAAGACAAAATCCTATGTTATTTGAATGGAAAAAGAAGGCTCTTCAGGTACGGGTAAACGTTGATACAAAAATCTAGAAAAATTTCAGGATTTTTTTTCAATTACCTGTAGTCGATTTGGGGGGCGTCACAGTTATGTAAAATTCCACCAAAGTCATTTCAAGGTACAGGGGAAATTGAAGTCAAAGTAAGGCACTAAAAACATAAGGGTCATTCCACCGAAGATTTACAATTGAAAATTTTTTTCCCATGAAATATTTTTTTTTGTATTTTTTGGTCGAAAATGTTCAACACGCGTTTTTTTTTTTTGACCAAATATGAAAAACCTATTATTTATGTTTTTCGCAACTTTTAACGCTCGGAGAAATTTTTTGTAAATGACTTGGTATAAATAAAAAATTATTAAACTCAAAAATGTTCGGCATACTACAAAATAATATTCATATCTCAAGCTTTAAAATGATAGTAGCGAAATAACAAATAAACTTTTTATTTATAAATAAATTTTCAACTTCATGAACAAATTGATGTATCTAAAAAACGGGGCGTTTTTTTTCACTAAATTTTTTATTTATGGTCTCGAAGTATTTTTGAGTTTTTATATACATGAATATACATATGCCACCATTTTGAGTCCTGCCCAGTGAGACCTCTTGTTCACTGGGTAAGGCTGTTTTTCAAATATGCAATTACAAGTATATACTTCGGTTTCATTGTTTATCATAGATTAAATGTACAACAATTGTACAACAATTGCAATTATTATTTGAAATAATTTTATTACTATATTATTAAAATTTGAAAATATACTATTATTAATATATTACATAATAAATATTTAATTTTACTTCGACGAAATCGGTGCAATTAGGAAAATTCCGCCCATTATCATAAAACATCGCGAAACGACTTTGCCTTTTGGCTGATACGAATAATTATGCATTATACTTAACGTATCAGTGCTTAATTTGTAAAATGAGAAAAAAAAAGTAGAATTCCATCCCGCGGCTCTCGCAGTAAATACTGTTAAGGCGCGAAATATTCAAATTTGAGCGCGGCATATTTAAAAATCTAGCGCTATATCAGTATTTACTACGAGAGCCGCGAGATGGAAGTTTACTTTTTTTTTCTCATTTTACAAGTTTAGCACTGATACATTAAGTATAATGCATAATAATTCGTATCAGCGTGAACGTAAAGTCGTTTCGCAATGTTTTATGATAACGGGCGGAATTTCCCCAATCCCACCGATTTTGTTGAAATAAAATAAAATAATAATTATGTAATATATTATTAATAATAAGTTATAAAAATAATAATAAATAATAATTATAACTGTTGCACAATTATTGTACATTTAATCTATAATAAACAATGAAACCAAAGTATATACTTTTAATCGTTGCATATTTGAAAAAAAGCCTTACCCAGTGAACAAGAGGTCTCACTGTGAGGTCACAATGAGCTCGATTTAGGGAGTAAATAGCGAGCTCACAGTGAGCTCACTGGGTGGTGTTTGTTGGTGTGGTTGGTATTGTGTTGGTCTTCATTGTGTTTAAAAACCAACACTTGTTACCAGGACCCAAAATGGCGGCCGATGCGAATACCTATGTTTCTATTGCCCTAGTCAAAGCACACATTATGCTTACACTCGTAGCTCCACCTATCGTCCGGCACCATGAGGCGCCGCTTGGCGTCCCTCAACTCCCTTCTAAGATGGCGCTGGTGCAGGCGGAGATTGAGAATCTTGAATATCCTGCCACGTCGTTCCAAGGACGCCTGCGCGCGCCTGTCCAGGATTGCCACGTCCTCTTTTGAGTAGTCGAGGATCTCCAATGGTGGGATGAGCTCGTCGGCCAGCGCCTGTCGCGCGCACTCTGCCGGCCGCTGTCCCACCGCTGAAACATCCGCACAACGTCGAGGTTAGAACGCCCAATGCGCCACCTGAGGAGAATCACCGAAAGAGGCGATCGGTTTAGATGGTCCGAGTTCGTAAATGTCTACTTTGAGAAGTTTTTCAGGAAGAACGTGGCGTGGAATTATTTCTCGTCGTTGCAATTGGATACAAAGTTTCAAGAATCATAGAAGGTTGAAACGTAGGTCCTAACGATAATAACAAACATCAGATTATATCATATTCTCTTCAGTCTTACTAGTTGTATGGTAGCCCCAGACGAACAACTAAATTGAGTTAGGGAATATTTACGGAGCCTCATTCATTTTGAAAAGTTTGTGACGTTACGCCAAAAGGATAACCTTATGTTTTCTTTCGATGTGTAACTCATGCCTAAGCTCAAATGCGACTTCTGACTAAGCATTCATCTATCGTGTGATTCGTGTTTGATCGACCTAATTCGGTTCAGTGGACGATTGTGCAACGTTCTTTTTGTGCACATGCATAATGGATATCACCATAATTAAAGCTCTTGAAAAATAGTTTCTCCCTGATATCACGTTATCGATAATAAATTTACCTTGATGCTCTTGCAAAGCGCTCGTTTGCCGAGAAGAATCACTGCCAATACTGCTGGTTTCGCTATCTCTAACGACACTGTCGTAACCCGAGCTCTCCGCTCGATGCCGGGAAAGGGTGGCCGGCGATAGTTTGGCCGCGCGAGGGGTTGAATCCGCCCCGGAATCGTATCCGTCTTTATTAAGGCCGTAGGACGAGCCGAGGTTAAGGATTTTGCGCTGCATGCGGCCCGATGAAGGCACCGAGGATGGAATGCTCATTTGCTGAGCAAGAGTCGCTAATGAAAACACCGAAAATGATTTATCAAACTCAACTTTTAGTTTTCATACTTCGTTCACTTTTTATATCTACTCCTTAAGCAGCATTGTTTTTCAACTTCTGTTATTTCGTTCTGAAGAAGAACTCACAAAATTAACTCAACAAATCTCCGAAACGCGATAGCATCCAGAACAAATAAAAAAAAGCCGACTCCTCTATCGCGAGAAAATTTAATCCGATTAACGCTCGTCGCCCCAATCCCTTGCTACTCCACCATGACAAATTCGAAAAAACTCTTACTACTTTTCACCCCCTTCCCCGACATATATCAGGATCTGCTAAAGTACTTACTTGGAATCCGAAAATCCTCCTCAATATCCGATTTTCCCGTGACGGTCCTCTCGGATCTTTCCGTCGCGGTAAATAGTTTCTTAACTTCGATGTACTCTTCTTCAGGGTCAGAGCCGGATGCTCCATTGCCAGGTATCCTCTCGATTTCCTCTTTAAGGTTAGGATTTGAGGCACCATCGGGGTGCCTGAGGTTCGATATATTGCAGTCGCCAAGTTTCCCGCAGTATCTTTTAGGACTGGATAAATGGGACGCGCTGCTGGGATACCAATAAGATGCCGTGGACGGCCTTGACATGCTCTGGCGACAGTTGTCGCAGATTTTGTCCTGCTCGGATATACCACTGGCGTAAGCGGGCTCGCTGTATATGCTGCCATGAGTACTTGCGGTGTCGTTAACGAAGACGTCCGAGAGCGAGAGGGACAGGCAACGAGAGGGTGGACGGAAAGCTTGAGCCACTGAAAACATGATAAAAGATGATATTTTTTTTGATTATTTCATAGCGACAATACCTTTACGTAATACATCAAAAAGATGGTACCGAAGTAAGCAGGTAAGGTCGGAGAATATATCAAGATCTTAACATTTATTTATGCCATCTAAATTTTGTGTTTCAGGGAAAAAATTTCTTTCGGTGGGACAGCACAAATCAGAAAGTCAGCAAGCATTTCCGCGTTCACGGATCGTTCTACGGATTCGGGCAATGAGTTCGCAAATATCCGCCGTAAGAAGATCAATGTCGCGAACAGGGCGTTCGTCTTGGAAGGACGGAATATCCCACCCCGAATCAGCGGAGCGTGGAAAACTTACATGGGCTGTCTCGAACGCTGATCGTGGCGGAGTTTTCCCTTTGGTAAGTCGCGGAATTAGACACGTTTGCGAGAGCGAGTTTGTTCTGGTAGAGCTCGTGGAGCCGAGCCAATTGATCGAACTTGTGCTTGCTCTCTTGTTCGAGGAAGTCTTCGTGGTCGAAATATGGCCGTGGCAATACGCCCGTGCCAACCGGGGGTGGGTAATGAGACTTGTAGCGCTCGCTATCCGACATCACCGACATGGAGTCTATGGAAATAAGTGCATTGAAAAGAAATGAATAACCAAGCAAGTGTGACAAGCCAGTATTTTTTTTCTTACCTGTTAAAGTGGACACCACAGTAAGATTTTCATGACTAAGAATCCTTAAAGGATGCTCTTCCTGGTCACTCTCAGGTAAGGGATTCTCGCCCATGCACAGAGCAATGTCCTCTTCTGTAACCTGAAGACAAGAATCCTGCATTGGGACAGGTTCCATATCTTCCATCTCGACGATCTCTAGAATCTCGTCTTCGGAAGAAAGCGAGTGAGTGGATTGCAGTGCGACGTCTTTGTGCGACAAATTTAGACTCTCCATAGAAACTTCTCTGCTGACTCCGTTACTTAAAGATTCTATCAATGGCAGCGGTGGAGGAACAACGATTTCTTCCTCATCATCTTCTTCTTCAGGTGTATCTAGCCTACTTCTATCTAAACTCTCGTCAAGAACAGGACTTGATGTCAAATCTAGCCCAGAATCATTATTAGACTTGACGTTCAGAAGATTAAGTTTAGCTCCAAGTTTCTCGGTTATATCTTCTATCTCATTGACCTTCGTGCTATCGCTCTCTGCGGTCGAAAGCGACATGGTGTCATCGTCATAGTTCTTGAAATTGTTCAAATCTTTCATTTGAGATGATTGACCTTGAAGTTTCGTATCTGTTTTCGGGGCCGCGTGTTTCGCTCGCTGTATGTGCGATGATTGGTTCTCCACCCATTTCCTGATCATGCTTTTTTTGTGACTGTCCATGAACCCGTAGCTGGTCGAGTGTTGCTGTTGGCAGTGGTTGAGTGTTTGACCGCTTGCTTTCATAGGCCCATCGATCCACGTTTCTCGTTTATGGTGAGTGTCTTTTAATAAGTGTCGAGCTTCGGCTACCTTCAGCTTGGAAATTCTTGGCCCGTCTATCCAGTGCTCGTCGGAGCCACCTGTAGAAGCTGCGACAGGGATCTTGCTAGTCGGTGATTCGGTAACCTTAGCACCTTGAGTCTAGAAAGGAAATATAACATGTTATAGTTTGTAAGGGTTGAGGAGGTTCATGTTCAACTTGAATTAAAAATGATAAACCATAGAGCCTTATTGTATCGCTTACCTTTGAAGGAATAGCTTTCTTCGCAGGACTTGCCTTGGGCGTCAAACTATGCGCCGGAGAAGTCTGCTTCGAAGCAGTTTGAGCCAGTGCTCTAACTACCTTCGTGACTTTATGGGCTGGACTCTTTTCTTCTGGAATTCGGCTAGGTCTCTCTGCGGCTGAGCCACGTAGAATGCGACCCATGACGCCTCGATTATCCCCCGAATTGAGGCTAGGAATGTACACTGGAGGATGTTCACCGTCTGTCGCGTCATCTGCACTAGGACCCACGTATATGACAGTATCGGCTGATAAGTCACTGGAACTCGGGTCGCATTCGCTGTTTTGTTTGGCCGCTTCTTCTCCAGAACTGCCTCCACTGCCGTTGCCTTGGGCTACTCCAGGCACGAACTTGAATTTTCTTCGCCTCATGCGATGTATCCTTGAAGCTAATTGGACGGTTGTCAAAGTTTCAGAGTACTGTTGTGCGTTTGGAGACACGTGTGCGATCATGGCTGCGTGGCATGTCAAAGAACTCAAGCATTCCTTTAATACTTGAGTTAGCTTTTGGTCTTTGTATGGCAAATGCTTCTGTCCGTTGAATATAGCGAGTAGAATGTTTCCCAGGCCGGAAAGTGGTATACCACCAGATGACTTGTTGCGGTCTGGGTTCCCCAGGTCCATCAAGTGTAACCTGCTCCTACCCCCGGCCACTGTAAACGTACGATAAGTTCTTGTTGGAGATGGCTTAGAAGCTGCAGAATGCAAAGATAGAAATTTCACATTGACCTTACCTCCACCTTTTCCAGCTACACTGTATTGGTAAACATGGAGAGTGTACAACAAGTGCGTATCACCATCTTCCCTCTGACGACCAGCAACAGCAGAGTCAAGATAGAAAGCTGCTCTTTCAGCTGTTGGTGCTCTCAGTTCACTAAATTGTTGTAATTGAAGTGTACTCAAAACTAGGTCGTCCCTCAGATAAAGTGAAGGTGATTGTTCAGCATCTGAAAACAGTACGTCGGGTTCTAAGACACATGAAGCGATTTCAAGACAAAGATAGCTTTTTTATGTTTCATAATATGGCATGACTGCCTTGAATTTCGAATTAGTATTCAGATTCCAACTTGGATAGCTGTTTTCCACCAGCAAATACCCTAAGCCCACTATCAGTATCGACGCAGTAAACCCGTAATTGGTATTTTACGTAGCGCGTTATCTAAACACCACATAATCGTAAATGCGCGTCGGTTGCATCAAGTCGCTTGGAGATTTAACGCATAAAAAGCCCATAGATGCTAGGGCTCATTTTACGGGAGCGCCGTTGGCGAGGGTAAAGAGGATATAGAATGGGCGCTCAACGATTTACTCTCCCCGAACAATGCGTTACGATCCAGAAGTTACAACATTATCTAGTACGCGTAAAATGGGAAGAAAAGGTATAAAAATCGAGTGTTCCAGACGGAGAGATAAAACAAAAGCTCGAAAAACAGAACAGAACAGTTCCCGCACGCGAAGTGTTTGCAAAAAAGCGATTTATGGTATCACTGAGATCGTAATTTATGCTTTAGCGCTGATCAGTGCCCGCTAGGGCGGCGCGCATTATGTTGATTATGGCGACGTACTTTTTCCTGCGCCCCCGAACCTAGAGAAGTCCAATTGTATCGAGATAACCACGATATCTGCTGGCGTATCTTTCGGCGTTTTATTGCTCCTGTATTTCACGACTAGGACACCGGAGATATGAGAATGACCGTCGTCGATTTATGACTCGGCTGATTTTGCGTCCTTTCATGGGTTGATGCTCGCGGTGTTCCTCGTGTGATAAATTACTATGATCTCCAATACGAAGATAAAGATACATTTGATTGATAGATTGACGAGAGAATGTACCTTGATGACTTATTTTTAACTGTTAGGTAGATTCTTTTTTAAGAGTATATTCTGTAAATTTGAAGCAGTGATAGGCAATAGTTGCATCAGTTATTTTTAGGGACAACATTGTAAACTGTTGAAAACTGTAATCAGCATTATCTCTCGGTTGATGACAGTTAAAGAGGTGAAATTTCTACTGCAGAGAAAAACAACTAACAATGAAAGTGTAATAGGATGGTCTTTAAAATGGCTTTGGTGGAATTTTGACCACGACGCTCCTAAATTGGCTACAAATAACTAAAAAGAAATCCTTAAATTTTTTCAGATTCTTATCTCAACGTTTTATCGTGCCTACATAGTCCTCTTTATTTCCTATTTGAATGACGTGGTATTTTGTCTTTATCTGAGTCTCACATTTTCGTAGGCGTATAAGATGTCTTAAAAATAGGTTTGACGCGTCAAATTTTAGGCAAACGTTTAGGCCATTAAGAGAAAAATTAATTTTTTTGCGAATTATTGGTATTTTTCGAGAAAGTTTATGTTTTTCGACAGTTTTAAACTGATCTTCATTTACAGTGCAAATGAGTCTCGATTGCAAACTTGTTGATACATGGGAGTATTATACGAGTAAAATTTAAAAATTTACGATTGTTTTCATCTAATTATAGCCTACTGTTCATATAAAAAAAAAACATTTATATTGAATATAATTTACAGTACTTCCCAAGACTTTATTTTTCCTTCATGAATAAACGATCTAAATCAATACTCATAGATCTCAATTGATTGTCAAAGTAAATAACAATGGTAATACGCTGTTAAATTGTGCGAAATCAACAACATATTTAAGTGTGAATGAATATAAAAAGTGAATTTTTCAGTTTCACAATCATTAGTCCTATAGAATAAAAATGTTAATTTTACTTTTTAAGTTTAATTGCAAACATTGATTCAGATCATTCATAAATATAAATCTAGTACATTGTGAATTTACTTCCACGTTTCAAAATTACGAGCAGTTTACTTCAGGCTGTATACAATGTATATTTCGTATTTAAGAGTTATTTTTCCTTTGTTTTTCTGCAAAAGTTTACTTTCTGTGTAATACGTATGTATTTCACATTCAATAGTTGTCAGGCCATACAAAAAATTCATAAAAAACCTCTGCAAGAGTTACTCTTTTATGAATTTATTTATTGTTATCTTTATTGTAACATTAAAATAAAAATTGGAGTGTTCACGCAAAAGTAAAGAAGTAATTACTTTCAAATTCGCGGATACACATTTTGGGGCAATAAATTATTATTATTCATCTGAACCCTATAGTGACTTGGGTTTTTAGAAACTTTTCATAAGACCCTCTTATAAAATCTTCGCTTTTTAAAAATGTAATTAAGTTTTTTTTCAAAAAGTGACTTCATAAAAAGAGCAATGTTTGATAGTTTTCATCAGATTTCATGAAGGCACTTCATAGAAACGTTATAATTTTTATAAAACGACGGCAGTTTTGTAAAGTAAATTTTAAAATAAACTCCAGAGAAACGCCGTCGTTTCATAATTTTATAAAGTTTTTATACAGTTATTTTATGAAAACTGATAAAAACTTAATAAAATATTGCTCTTTTTGTTAAGTCACTTTATTAAAAAGCGGACTTTTACGAAAAAAAAGGGATCTCAGAGGTTTCATAATATTTTTATAAACACAAGTTACCAGGAAATAAACTAGGTTTTTATACAGTAATTTTTATAAAACATAAAAACTTTATAAAATATTGCTCTTTTTGTTAAATCACTTTATTAAAAAGCAGAATCTTACAAAGTAAAAAAACAAAAAAAAAACAGAGATCTCATAAGAGATTTTATACAATGTTTATAAGAAACCAAGTTACTAGGAAATAAACTAGGTTTGCAGTTATATCAAAAAAATTGGGTGTTTCAACACCCTAGTAACTTTTCAAAACTTTTTTAAAGCTTCCTATAAAATCTCGGTTTTTAAAAGATATCTGCTTTATTTCATGAAGTGACTATGAAAAGAGCAAAGTTTTATAAAGTTTTGTGAGTTATTATGGAGTCACTTGATAAAAAATACATTAAGAGTTTAAAAGTTTTTATAAAGTGATTTTTTATAAAGTTTAAGAATTTTCAAAGTCACTGTAGTAAAAAGTGGAAATATATAAACAAAACCGAGATTTTGAAAGGGGTTTTTGAAAAGTTTATATGAATCCAACTTACTAGGGCATCATAAACAACCATAACAAAAACAACAGCAACAACAAAAACAACGAAGAATATAATGTGACGGATGTATACAATTTGTTTATTATCTTATAGAGTTATTAATGTTTTGTATCACATCACGAATTTATACGTTTCTCTTCCGTATTATTCCAATGAATATATAATTTTGACATTCAATGATATACTCCACATGTCAACATATTTTTTTCATTCATACAATAAATATTATTGTTGCGTCATAAGTAAGTATTTTTTTTATTATTCATAAATTTTTTTTATGATTAGTAGGCTATAATTTGATTATAAAAATTGCGAATCTGTTACTTTTACTATTGTTAATACTCTTATGTATAAGCAAGTCTGCTATTGAGACAAACATATGTACACTATAAATTAGAGATCAGTCGAAAATTGTTGAAAAACATCAATTTTCTCGAAAAATGCCCATAATTCGAAAAAAAAAAAAACGTAATTTTTCCGTGATGGCTAACGCGCGAAATATTGGTATACAGATTTGAAATTCTTTGTACAAGAAACTGCAACAATAGCTTAACATTTGAAATGTGAAACTGATTTTTAAGATGTCTTATGCATGCATAAAAAATGAGAGGCACGGATGAAGACGAAATCCCATGTTATTTTAATGGGGAAAAAGGGGGCTCTTTTCGCATGGGGAAACGTTGGAATGAAAAACTGAAAAAATTTGAAGATTTTTTTTGTATTATTTGGAGCAGGTTTGGGAGGCGCAGAGTGGGCCAAAATCCCAAAAACCTGGCCAAAAGTAAAAAAAAGTATGTTTTTTCTTTAGCCTTTTTCGTGTCAATTAGTGTTATTTAGGGCTCTAGTGATTCAAAATTTCAATTACAAAAATTTTATAGCAGAAAATTGATCCTGCAACATTGTGCGAAATCGGCAACTACCACGCGCAAGCAGATGCTTTCGAAACTGCTTCAAGTTTGTAGGAATAAAAATGTGTTTCATAAAGGCTTACGCATCAATTTGAATTTTTCAAGCAAGTTTTGCAGCTTTAGCTAATGTGTAAAACGGGAATACAGTGAAAAAGTAAAAATTGTTTGCGTATCTATTAATGAATATTGTCAAAAGTGTAGAATAATTCACCTCGATGAGTAGTGAAATATTACTTTTTACCAAGGCTGAAAGTGTTCTGCAGTTTTCCATCAACATTCTTTGTAAAAACAGTTATATAAAAATTTCTGAGGAAAACTAAAAAAAAAAGTAGTTGCAGATAGCTGCAGATACGACTCTGATATCCAATTTCTTATTGAAACGCAAGAAATGTTTGATGAATATATAAAGTGCTTCCGAGAAGATTTCACTCAAAAATTTAGCCAGCCAAAAAATTTAGAAGATTTACTCCATAGACTTCCTGTTGCTTCAGATCTGTTGAACACAAATTTGCGATAACTTCCAGTCAAAAAAGAAAAACCACTTTCTCCGTCTGCCTTGTATTTGTTGATCCTACTTCCAGTTGTAGAATCATTGAGTCGTACAATATTTAATGAACTGTACAATAATTCGTAAAAAAAAAACGAATACAATTACCAATTACCATGTATGTTTGATAAACATCTACATAAACAGATTAATTTGTAAAGAAGTAGAATAATTAATATAAATGATAATGATATGATACATGATGAAAATTAATTGCAAATGTTTTACTGTATCAGCGAAATATCCTCCCACTTGAAACTCATTGCTTTTATTATACAAAACTTCGAAGTCCCAGAATAATGTTCAAGAAACAGTTTTTTATGGATTTTTTAGTGACCGCGAAAAATTGCATTCACGCATTCAAGTTTTTAAAAAATTCAATTCGGTATCGTCAAAATTCATTCGAAAAACACTCAAGAGTTGAAATCCACAGTGTAACTATAAAATATTCTGAAAGTGATATCCCATTTTCAATCCACAATTTTGCTTTTTGGCAATACACATGAATTTTTGCTACTGAAAAATGTAAAAAACTTAAAAGCTGCGAAAAATTTGAAAAAACTGTAAAGGCCGCAAAACATTTATATTTTGTGGTCTTTTGACACCAGATTCAAAATCAGGAGACCTCACGAAGCTCATTTCTCATACATATTTAATTTTTTTTTTTAATTAATCTGCCATTTTGGATCGATCATTTTGTTTTTGAGGGTTTCAATATGTTGCTAGTATTCAGCGATTCTAAGAACATCAGTAGTTCTTGTTTGAAGCACAAGTCATTACATTTTTCATAGAAGTATCCGCCATTTTGAATCCAACATTTTGTTTTTCGAAAATTCGATGACAGATTCGTAATCAGTGACTTCGAAAACTCTCGTTTATATTGTTTTGTGAAGCTTAGATTAGACCTTCGATTTTTGGCCAGGTTTTTTGGATTCTGGCCGACTGTGGGGCGTCACCGTTGAAATTCCACCAAAGACATTATAAGGACAACCCTTATGTGTAACGTTGATATGGAAAGTGATGACTTTTTTAAAAGAAAAATATTGAACAAAAAAAAAAAAAAAAAAAAAAAAATATCAAGAGAAAAAGGAACAGAAAACTTCTCCCTCAAACTAACCCTCATTCGTCGATGGAGCCCTAATTCATATCTGTGACTCGAAAAAGCAGTGCTTTACCCAGACTCCAGGACAACCCTCGCACGACCCGCGTAAATCGTGTAGTTTTAAACAGGCGTCACATCCATTATACTTGGTGTTTCTAGCACTTCAGAACGCCAGCGGGCTAGATTTTCTCTTTCTTGCGCTTTCGAGAAATCGTCCTCGCACCCGTGTGACATTGCGACGGGACACAGATGTCGGCATTATTGCCTTCCCTTGGCCCTTTTCATGGATATTGCGTCACGCATTTCCAGCCTCGCTTCGCAAAACCATAACAGTGTGTGCAACATGTCGTTTTTTTTCATTGTTATCTTTATGGGCAATTCGTGCAATTGATATGGTAAAACGGGCCCATACGTGGAGATTTTATGAAGCGAAGATTTAGTGTATATCTAGTTCGAGTGATCATGGTCAAATAATTTAAATTGTTGTAAATAGCGATCAGTTGTATGGAATTTTGAAATTTCCTTCGCTACAGCAATTATAATTAAATACGAAAACATGTAAGAATTTTGAATCGAGAGGAATGATCGAAATTTTAATTATAAATAATAATGATGCTAGTATGAACGGTTGACTTGAACATGCACCGAGTTTCTAATTCCCTTTCATAATTTTTAATTGTGTACATTCGCATGGAAATTCTTGGAAAATAGAATAAAAGAGAGGATTCACGATGTGATACTTGAAGCGAGTTTTCAGCGACAAAGCGCGGAGAAGGAGAATAAAAGAATGTGGAGATTAAAAGAAACAGCCGAGATAATTGTAGTTAGAGTTTACGTTCGTGCCAGGGCACAAGTTGCAGAGCACTTTAGTACACATTTGCGTGCGAGAATTCCAGGTGACCTCATAACTTTGTTCGCGCTGATGTTTAATAGAGTCTGGTTGCGTTGGCTTTGGATTCACCGCCCAAAAGAATGTTAAGTCGTGAAAAAAGTTGATGAAAGTTGTAATTCATTTTTCTCTGTACGTAACGAGTACATAGTTTCGACGGTATCGTGTTTGTTTTTTTGTTGGACTGTATAATTATTCTGACAACGCTTTTGTTGGAGAACAACTTTTTGAATTTTTTGTGAGGTTTTTAGTCATTCGTTGTAATACTTGAAAATAGTGAATTTTCAGTGGTTTTACAATTGTAGGTCAAAAATCATACGAAGAACCGCATTTTTGCTGAAGGTAACAGAGTTTATAAATTGATTGAGAATTCATGAAAGTAAAAATACCTTTGGTTTAACAAGTTGCAAAAAGCTACAAATTTTTTCGCAAAATTGAGAAATATCATGAAAATAAAAACAATGATGACGAAATTTCAAAATATAGACATTAATAAACTGAGAGATTCTGAAGTGATTTAAAATTTTATATTGGGTTCCCAAAATCAAAAGAAGTAGAACATATACTATAGACATAAAAAAAAGAAAAAAAAACAAAAAAAAAAACGAAAATGCTGTCAAAATTCGTGTGATTTCTATACGACTTCTGCAGTTTATTTGAGATTTTCAAGTTAACAATATAATATGCATATGGTTGTTATAGTTCTTACACTGAGAAGAAAATATGTCCATTATGAAAATACTGTATTGCACTGTCGAATCAGTCTTAAATATTCTATTTTTTATGTACTTTTTGCAACATATTATTGTCATTCCTACTAATTCATATTTCAGAAAATGCCATTCGAATTTCCAAGTATTCAGATGTAAATAGTTTTTGTGCTATATTTCCGTGTACATTCTAGTATGTAATATTATAATGAATACAATATTGGAAATACATCGTATGTTTTATGAAATATCAATTTTTATAATGAATTTATTTACACGTATAATAGTATCTCTTGGTATGTATAGGAAATATCGCGTTGTACGAACTAAAAAACATGAATGATTTAAGGCAAAATATTTTATTTGATGTTTCACTCTACGTGGATATTAAATACTGTGTACTTACTACTTTTATAGTGAAAATGAAAATTCATATAGTACAATTTGCATGCTGTAGATTCGAAATTTTTGGAAAAATCAAGTAAAAACTGGCATACCCATTGTTATTTGTACAATATAATAGTTTTTAGCATACAATATTTTTATTAGTAAAAAAAAATGACTGAGTTCACAATAGTATTGTTAAACCTGAAATAACGTTGTAGAATCTACAATGTTTTTGAAAAACTCGCAATATATTAGTAAATACTTTTTAACATTTATGTGTCGGAAAGTATTAGGTTTTTTTTATAAATGTAGTTATTTTTTTCCTGTGTTTATTAAAGTTTTTGTAATTTTATCGGGAACTCTTAATTCTTATCTAGTTTTTTGTATTTTTTCAGTTTTTGTATAATTAATAGTCGATTAATTTGTATACGATTCAGAGTTTTTCTGTGATTTTTCGAAAATTAATGGAAATCACAATACGTTTCCGTACTTTGTTGTGTTTTAATATGGCTTAGTTGGTAATTTGATAGAATTTTTTGTGATTTTTTTGAGTTTTTAGTGTATCCATTGCGTTACGTAGTTTTATACAATCTACATTTTTGTATAGTTAGTTGTATATTTTGTAAATTTCTGTGAAAATTCAAGTATTTTCCGTTGTTTCGTTTGTTTTTTCAGGTATTCGGAATTTTTCGTGGTTCTATATGTTGAGATCAACGTAAATTGAGGTTTTGTCTCTAATTTTAGAATATTTTTTAAATCTTATTTGGTATTTTGAATTTTACGTGCCTACTATTATGTATTTTTATATATATTATGACATTTTTCAGAGCTTTTTCTTCTCCTAATTTTAGATTGCTATGCAAAAATCATTGGACCCTAATTTTTGGGAGCTTTTGCTTTAGCTCGAGACAATGAAAATGGATTAATTCGCTGTACAAAAGGTTGACCATGAGCGATGAAAACCTTGTATTTTTTTATCAATATAGATCCTCGATTATCAATTAAACATGAATCGAAATATTGATGTGAAATTAATAAACTTGTTATTAACTTAGGTATACAGGTACTTAATTTATACAATTTTTTTCATCTACCTGATTCATTTAGTCAAAAAATGAGTATCCAGTAAGAATAAAAAGAAACTACGTATGTTATAAAAGTGGAAAATAGTACGTATTTTAGTATGCCTCGAATTTCACTGCATCTGGAGTTTCTAACCTTTTTCTTTTCAAAAATAAAATGATTTTCCTATTTTCTCATTTTCTACTGTATGAATAATCTGTTGCTATACCATTTCCAAACCCGAATTCTTCACTAAAGTCCCTGCATATCGACTTTGAAAAATCATCCTTCTCCCCTTTTCCTCCAGACACCCGCCAGCCATTTTATAACTTTCCCCAAAACCGTCACGGATCCGTCTCCCAGCGGCAATTAAAGAAAAGCCCGCAGCCAACTCCTGTTTAAATAACGCCTGGCAAGATCAAGAAAGTCCACTCCCATCTTAATTATTTGCCCTCCAACTTTTTCTCCTGGATTTAAATATTCACCCGCGTTGGAATCCAAACTTTTGTTTTCCACTACGAGCAAAAGAATATCGAATCACAGAGGAAAACATTGAAGTTGCCGCGAAAGTTGCGATGCTGGATTGCAAAATTCAACACGACAGGAAAATATTTTTCCGGCATTCGTCGCAACTTTCTTCCATTACGGGTCTTCCCAAAGGAATGCGCCTTGAATGCACCGCTTGCAATGAGCATTCGCCTCTATTATTACTTTCTCAATCCTTTTCCATTGCGTTCCCATCACGTAAAAAGGTTTTTCAAATAGCAGCTTATTGCTAAATTAGTTCCCTACAGAGACGGAGGAGTCTTCCAATGATTTGCATTTAAAAATTATAAACGAATCGGTGAGGACAGATCTGATTCGTTCTGCAAGGTTCTTTTGGCTCTCTAGATAATGAATTTATAAGAATTTTTTGAAGAATCTTGTTCCTTGGAAAGTTTTTCAGTTTAAATACACTCAATCGGAAGTCTTGAAACGTGACTTTGGAGAAGGAAAGTGCGACAAACGATGCCCAAGAGTGCCGTTTTCCCATTGACTTTAATTCTCGAAACGACTTCTGTCCGAGCAGAACACTTTCTTGTGTAATAAGAGTCAAAAGGAGCTCGTTATAATTGAAGAAAAATTGCCCTGAGCAGATTTCTCCCTTCATTTTGAGTAAAGAACAAATTAAGAGAATAAAACAATTGCGAGGAAATAGAAAGATAATAATCAGTGGTGGATCTAGGATTCAACGTTGGGGGGCTTAAAAGCATTGAAAAATCTACGGTCATGTTTTTTTTCTTTGTGTAAATAGTAAAAATTTTCACATAGATAATATCCTCCTCAAAATAGATAAGACACGTGTTTTTTTATTTTTGCTTGAAATTCAGTTGTTCTGTCGTAGGTTATTTTTATACATCGGCTTAACACTTTGTTTCCCTTAATTGCTGAATGTTGATTTTTTTTATACTTTAATAAATTGTCTTAAATGTTGTATGTTCATGGTTATCGCAAAAAAATATGAGTAAACCTTAATATCTCAGCATTCTGCTATTTTTTTCTCTGTCCTTTTTTTATACTAATTTAGTTGAATACGCGATATTTACCATACAACTCTTCAATAGGTAAAATTCGTTGTTTAGGAACTACGATTTTTTCAAGTCAAAATACTACTTTTCAATTATGTTTTTGCAATATGCTTTATTTTTTGAAAATCTAATAAACTCTTCCAAAATGGTTAATGGATTTTGGTCGAAGATGAGAAGTAAGTATTTACTTTTCAATGAAAAATTGTTAAATCTTATATTTCTAATTAATGTTATTAACTTGAAGAAAAAAAAAAATTAAAATTTCTCTACTCAAATGTTTTCATACAGCAAGAGTTTTTTATTTCTTTTTTGATGAAGATATTTTTATTCATTATAGCCGATGTATTCTATATAATTTTTTATAATCTATGACTATATTTTTAACTGTAAAAACTAGTAAAAACACTATGTGTATACGAATTGAATACTATGTATAAGTTTCATAGATTTTATACTGCAGCATAATATTGTTGAAGATACATAACTCGGATTTTAGAAAATTTTGATCAAAAAGTAGAATTAGAGTAATTTGCTAGAGGGGAACTAGGTTTATAGCTTTCGCAATGGGTTAGTACTTATAAAGAAGCAATATTTTTTTGAAAAAAAAAAAAAAACTTTTTGCATAACTTTCTTTATATGACAACTTTAAAGTGAAAAATTTTTTGATTTTTCCAACGATAATAGGAGAAATTTTGTAAATTTATTCAGTCTTAAGTTTCCCAAATTATCTTCTATATTTTCTACTGACTCACAACTCTCTAAATTTCACTCATTCGATATCCCAGTCAAAGATTTTATCGAATTAGTATGTATGAAAAAAGTTGATAAACTCTTTGACTGGAATATGGAATAAATGGGATCTAAAATTTTCGATCTTTCGAATGTAAATCTTTCATAATGATGTCAAAGAAAATCCTTAATGACCAAACTGTTTTTGGTGAAATGATAAAATTTCAAGAAGAGAAATTATATAATAAGTGCATGAATGGCACTAATTACAAGACTTTAGAAAACAATAGTTTTGAAACAGCAGCTTTAAGTTAGGGAAAAAAAAACATTATGTTGCTAATTTACCCGAATTTTTATTAAAAAAAGGGTAAAACTAATGCGATGTTGAAATTTTTAGCTTTGAATTTTTTGAATTATTTTTTGATGATACCCCAAAAATTTTATAAATTATTGAGCTTCAAAAACTTTTTTTTTTTAAATCTTTTACTGAAAAACTTAAAATAAAATAATTCAGATTGAACTATTTTTAAAAAAATTATGATATTACAAGACAATATTGCATTAAAAAAAAACTGTATGAATATCATTTTGACTTAAAAAAATCAAAGTTTACGAAAAACGATTTTTTTTCGAAATAACTGAAAGTAGTTTATTAAACCAACTTGTAAAATAAAGGAAAAAAAAACTGTTGCAATATTGAAATTTTCAGGTTAATAATACTCTAATTTTTTTAAAGTAATAAGGATCGCAAGAAAACTTTCTTAAAAAAATTGAGTTAAGAATTTCATTCTCATTCAGGATGAAACTCATCTGACTAATGAAATAAAAATACAACAATGCAGCAATTATTAGCTGTCTTATTGCATTATACAGAAAAATTAATATGTAGCACAGAAATTGACTTCTTGTCGAATGAGCGTACTGTTAAATATTTGAATTTTGGACCTTGGGTTTCATGGTCTGGGGGGGGGGGCTTTAGCCCCCATAGCACCCCTCTGGATCCGCCACTGATAATACTTAAAAATCTTTGCAGTTTATGCATCTCATTAATTTTTCATTCTTCTTTTTTTGACCCAAATGTTTAGAAATGCCGACGTAAATTTTTTCTGAGTCTTTTATTTGTGGTGAATTTTTCTTTCGATGAACTGAAAGATGCTACTTGTCACAATCTCCGATACATTTCCGGAGGAAGTCGAAAATGTATTAAAGCTAATGTCATTTTTCAAGGCACTCGATGTCGCGACGACGTTGACCTGAACTTTGCCGAAAACTGTCACGTCCAAGCGACACGACACAATGCACCCTGATTTGCCATTCGCTAGCATTTTCACTGTGGAAAATATTTCACGAGGACGTTTGTTTTTACTTTACTGTTGTGATTTTCTTTAGATTTTTCTGCGTGACGATTTTGGGAAAAAGATATTATAATTTGACCGTTGAATTCTGTCAAACAAGAGCTGCAATCAAGAGTGTATTAATTTGAATGATTTTTTTTCGCACTGGATTTCGAATTCAGGTCACAGATAGGATGAAGTATTTGGAAAATACATTCTATGGTTTAGTGTGGCCTAGAGATATAATTTCGTTTTCGACTAATTTGTGAATATCAATATTTTTTTATATTAGTTTTGTGTGAGAGCAATATTGATTCTAAATTATTATCATTCCAGAAAGGGAAATTACCATTTTTAATAATATTGTATTTTATTCACACAAGAATTATAAAGTCTTTGCAGCAGATTTTTGTCATTTTCTTTGGGTAAAATCACGTGACGATTTTGAGTAAGAAAGATAATATAATTTTTGTCATTCATATGCGATTGAAATAGAAATAGAGATCAAAGTGTATAAATTCAAATATTTTCTCTACAATTTCAAAGTTAAGCTAATAGTACAGAATTCGATCTTTTAAAATTCATTTTTCACAATAAATAGTGGTTTTGGAATATGTATACTAAGTTCATCAGTTTATCATAGGTACCTATTACAAAATCGAATCTTCAAAAATCTTTCTGGGGTTAAAAAACAAGGGGATCGTTGTAAATTCAGATATATTCTGAATTAAAAAATATTTTTAAAATAATATACGAGTAAAAATTCAAAAATGCCCCATATTAAAGTTGACATTTGAATTACTATGTTTCAGTTTGGAAATACTCCTACTCGTAACACTCATAAGTGAAATTTCCATAGAAATTTTTTTTACAAAATCTTTAAATAATCAGATACAAAAAAACTGAAGATAATGCATGAAATAGAAAATAATACAATTTTTTTTTAAAATTGCAAACATCACTGGAAAAATTTTTTTTTTAGAGAATTTATGTGTCAAAAGAAAAATCAATCTTCCAAACAAATCAAAATATATTTAAAAATCTGTAGAACATAATATTGTTCTTACTTTTCCTTGGTAATGATTTGTCGTAAATATTTAGAATTTATATCTTAATACTAAAAGTTGTAAAAAATCGATGTTCAACAGAAAATATTTTGTCTGGAAAAAATCTCCGATTGAAGTAAAAAGTTTACAAAATTTAACATTTCGAATTTCTGAATTCCGGTGATTTGATGCGAATCCTCTAACTAGAATTAGTACATTATTTAAAATTTTTTATTTTTATGCAATAACAAATATTTTTGATAAAATACTTCTCTCAAATAAATATATACAACAAAAATTTTTTGAAATCAAACATGTGTAACTGTAATATTCGAAAGAACTTGTGACAATTAAATAGAAGATTCGGGAGTAAGAATTCAATAATTCGAATATTTCTGAATTCCTAAGACTGAAAAAAACATTTTTGGAATCGACCTACAGAAAATTTTTCTAGCGTGCGCCCTTTTTATGAATGTAAAATATTTGAAAAATCTCATTTGAAAATTATTATAATCAGGGATACATTTTATACTTTAATCAGACAATAATTTTTTCAAAGAATGTTTTTCATTCTTGCTCGAAACATTTTTCATTCTCAGACATTATTATATTCGAAAAAAGCTCTACTCTCGTTCCTTTTCACGATAACAAGTCATTTTGGACTTTGACATAGCCAGTGCTTTAAAGGTTTTTATCTTCAAATGCTCACGAACTTGAATCGTGAAAAGTGAGACCTGGCTGAAATTCGCCTTAACAGGGGTAAAGTGAACAAAACCCACAATGCGTTTACAGTCTTGAGCTCGATACCATGAGCACAAGTTTCACGAAGTCGCACTTGAAGTAACGTCGGGCGGCACTTGGCTTTAATTAATCCAAATGATTCTGCCAGTTCACGTTACTGCATTATGAAATTCATTACAAACTTCGTGCCATAAATATTTGATAGTCGAGCAAATTGAGGATATTATCCAGATGAAATAAGAACAGTAGAGCGAGCTACGTTTTGTACATCGAACGAATTTTCTTGCAGTATTAAACCATTTTGAAACAGGAATATTAATCTCAAGTTTATTATCAGAATTATCAGCACCTTTTTTACAATATAATTTTTTTACATTCCATAAGTGAAAAAAATCGTATGGAACGTATGATGTTCAAAACAGGGGCGGCGGGACGCGAATTTTCCGGGTGGGTAATGACTCAATTATTTTTTTTTTGGGAGGGGAGAGATTATTGAATTTTATCAAAATACGCATGACGACCTTTTTACATTTCCGAATAAAAACCTGAGAAACATGAAAACAATAATAAATTATTAAAATTTGTATTGAATTGGACAATTTTATATGATCATTGAAAATTTTTTAGTAATTTTTTATAACTTTGAGAGAATATAAAAACCATACTTTTTGAAATCGTTAATAATTTTAAAAAATTCGCGAAATGTCGGAAAATGAAAATTCATTTTCTGAGACTTACATTTTTCATGAAATGCGCAATGATGTCATTTCAATTTTTTAAATTATTATTCAAAATACTGAAGAAGTACCTGAAAATCAAGAAGAATATTTGTAAGCTAGACAAATTGAAAAATAAAAAAAATTTGAGTGGTTAGTGCGATATTAGAAATTTTGCAATTTTCTGAAAATCAGAACACATTGGAAATCATAGAAAATGTCACTAAATCACAATTTTTGTGAAATTTCAGAAAATGTTCATAATTTCATAAATTGTGTTACCTTTGAAATATCTATAATACGTTTCTTATATTTTTAAGAAAAAATTTGGAAAAATTGAGAAACATTAAAAAATCTGAAAAGTTGAACCATAAAATTTTGAAAATTCTGAGTAGTTTGTTTGATGTTATTAGAAACTTTAAAACTAATGAGAATTATGACACTTTGAAAATTCCAAAAACTGTCAAGTGTCCTAAAGAAATCAAAACTTTTGTAGAATATCAGCACTGCAAACAGAAAATTATTGGAAGACACAAAAGATGATTCACACGCACAGCATTTAAATATTTTTTAGCGTAAGATTACGACGTGAAATCAAAGGCGCTGACGCCAAAAAGTATTGAAACGCAGTGAGTTTCAGTCCGTTTTTGTGTCTGCAATAATTTTATGTTTGCAGTAAGAAAACATCTATCATTTTTTAATTGTGTTCATTATTATATGCATTTTGACAAAATACTTATGCTTAAATAATTTTTTAAAATTTTATTATAAAAATTCGCAGTATTTAAAAAGCAATCAAAAAAGAAGACGAACCTTAATTGTTAGGCAGTTTTCATAAAAATTTCGAAGACTTGTAATTGTCTGCATTACGTCTTGCATTACGTGAAAATTACTGAAAATTAGAAAACATTAGCGACTATTGAGATTCCTGGTGATTCGAATAAATTTAAAAAATCGGTAGAATTTCATTAAATATTCACGATAACCTATAAATTGAGTTCATTATCAAAAATTTCTATTATTTTCGAATAATATGCATGATATGTAGTACTTTTTAAATCTTGTAGAAAAAATTTGAAGAATCAGAAGAGTTCGACGTAATTACGAGAAATCTTAACGAGTTGCTGAAATTTTCGTCAAATTGTATAAATTTCGATAGTTGGTATGTTGTCAAAAATGTTGAAAATTTAGGAAAACCATAACGCACTGTAAAAACTGTAAATAATTCTGATTTAATCAAAATCTTTGTACAATTTTAGACAATGTTTATTAATTTTTTGAATTGTGTTCATCATTTTTCTTCAAAATGTGCATTATTAAAATTTTTTTCTAATAAAAATTTGGATTATTGGAAAGTATTAAAAAATGAAGGAAAGTCTTCCATAAGTTCGGCAAATTTTCACAAATTGCTAAAAATTGAATAGTTTATTACGTTCCAAGTTTACAAATTTCTTCTAAAACAGAGAACATTTAAAATTACAAAGATTGTCATAATTCTGCAAAATGATAAAAATTCGTAAAATTTCAGAAAACGTGCGTGAATTTTGTATATGTGCGGTGATCCGAGAAAAGGAACCTATTATCCAAAAAGCAAATTTTACAGGACGGGCGATTGAATGAATCAAAATACACAACGGTAAATGGGATGAAAGATTTTTAAAAATTCATAGCTTGCAAAAAAATCAAAGTTAGTAAGTTCTGATTACACATAATTGAAGATTGGATTAAAAACTTATAGAATCGCTCATAATCGGAAAAACGATTTTTTGAATAGTAGGTCCCTTTTCTCGGATCGCCTCATATTATAGAAATATTCGTAGATCCTGCGAAACTATATGCAGAAACTGCGTGTAAAAAGTCTTCAATGATAATTTGAAATTTTGAATGTTTTTCTTATAATTCTGTGAGTTGAAAAGGGTTTCACACGTCGATAAATCTACATTTTGTAAATTTATGCATTTTTGTATGGGTCTTTTTGGATATTTTACACATGCAGAATTTTTCAGGTAGATGTTGCTCCTCACAATACCCACATTTTCCGTTGCCTCTGGTTCAAGATTTGAAGATGACATTTTCACCCGAAAAATTTAACTTCTGGATTCGATTATCATCTAATGCCAAAAAAATTGCTTATGCGTGGAATTTTTTCTGGATTCTCGTCTGGATTCATTTGTCTGGTTATCTTTAGTCTGTAGTTATGAAAAGTCTTCAAAAGTAAGTGGCGGTCTCATTTATAAAAAGAGCGAGAACCACCATAGTTTACCTACTTCGAAAAACCTGAAATAACTGTCGCCACAACTAAAAATCCCCCAAAAATAAATAAATTTCGGGACGTTCGTTTTTCTAGGTAAAATTTTAGGTTGTGTTCTGAAATCTTACCGCTATTGTAGCCTGCCAACAAATCTCTCAATGGTTGTTGACCAGTCGCTACTTCGACACAGCTGACCCTCACACTGAACCTCGCTCCTGTTCTCTGTCTTTGCTCGGCGATCCCACGAAAAAGCCACGTTATCGCGCATGGAATAGCACCAAGTGTGTGTCCAGCTTCCGGAGTGCCAAACATAGTGTAAGATTTTCCTGAAAAATTAAAACAATCACATGTTTTCACTTCATATATTCTAATCTTAATAAATAAAACAATCTTAATTAACATTTACCTTTTTACAGCACCTAATGTTTGTTTTATATATTCGTAACAATAAATAGTTCTAACAATTAAGGTAATTATACGAAATTAGACTACTCTCAGCAAATGAATTCAAAAATCCTACAATTGAATTTTAATCAAATTACACAAATCAGTTTTAAAACAAATAATATGAGTGTATGATTGAGTATTTATTCATTTCATTAACCTAAAATATGAAGAAACATCTACTTCTAATACAGCAAAATGGCGATATTTGCTCGTGTAACAATGAACAAAATAGAGAGTAAGAGAGAATGAAAACAATACATTATTACTGGAAAACCACTTAACAATGATGCATTTATACTACAATATGCAAAGGAATTTTAGAGGCAATTACGTCAATTATGTAATCCATTACACCTCTTATATTTTCATTGCGATTTTGGTTCCATTTGTGGAGACTGGAAATCGTAACGAATTCATTACATGCGGCGTTAATCAATTGAGATAATTACACATTTTACGATGGCGCCAACAGACTTGAAATCCAGCCAATTTATACTAATGCTTTTTCATGAAGCTCTGGTTTACCAATTCAATTATCACCAGACAGGGGGGGGGGGGGGGGCAAAAAATGTTCGCTGGGTGTTTGAATTATGAAAGTTGGGTATCATTAGCAGAATGACGATAAGATATTGTTACGCATTTATCTGAATTCTAGACACTTTGAATGAAAAATCTATTGAAATATGTAATAAATATAGGCAGAATGGTGAAAATTTCTGGTGATGATAAAAAATCGTAAATCATTTAATTGATTTCAATGCATCGAGGTTTTCTTTTAGGTTTTTTTATGTTACTGAATTATATTTGATGGAAAATATACGATGTTTTGTAATTTTTGTTTTTTAAAATAAAAAAAAAAATGATGATAATAAATAAATAATTCAGAAATTCGACTTCTGGATCAGAGATTAAATGTGACACTTTTTTAAGATAACATAAAGTGATAGAAAAAAATTTAAATCGAAACTTTAAAAGAAATAAATTCAAAACGAATATATTTTCTCTGAAAAAACATTTTTTCATATTGATATTTGAAAAAGAACTGCGAATCAAGGGAAGACCATGAAAAAATGTTAAAAATCGAGAAAGAAAAGGGTCGCGACCGTGAGGTCACTACAGTAGCAAAAGTTATGAAAATCCCGTAGACGGTGTTGAATTTAAAGCGATATTTAATTCTCGCCGCGTAAGACGGTGAATTATGTTATTATTTAATTAGAAAACCCGGAGAAGGGCCTTTTCGACGCTGTAGCTGGCGGCCAGAGCAAATAAAGCCGCCGCCGTATCTCAGTCTCATTATTTGAAACTTTTCAATGGAAACTTGCTTGATATCGTTTCGCGACCCTCAAGCCAATTTCGTCTTTTTGAGGTTAAGGTGTTATGTAAACGATGTTGACTTTTCATTCAATTGATCTTCAAATTAAGTCATTCATTGACAGGTAAAATGCCATAATTCCTTGATTTTTACAACTTTTTCGAATTCAACCTCCTTTCAAATGAAAAACATCCAGATGGAATTCTTTTAACAAGTTTAACCTTTTCTCAAACAAGTCAGTAAATATTGATAAATATCCCTGGCAAAGCTTATGCAATGTAAGTGCAACGATATAGTGTTGCAGTTGTGCTGCACTTGCGTTGCATTCGTAATTTCGAAAAATAAAAGTATTAAATGTGTTTTCGTCCATCAAACTCATGTAAATAAGGAGTTTGTGTTTTTTTTGTCGCAATTATTCAAAAATTAATTCATTTTCAGAAAAGATAGACTAAGAAATCTTTCTCAATTTCAAAAACTTATAGATTTTAAAATAAACTTCAGAGAAATGCCGTCGTTTCATAATTTTATAAAGTTTTCATATAGTTATTTTATGAAAACTGATAAAAATATTATAAAACATTGCCCTTTTAATTACTTAATGAAAAAGCGGAATTTTATTGAAAAAAAAAACAAGATCTCATTAGAGGTTTTACAAAATGTTTATAAAAAACCAAGTTTCTACAAAATAAACTAGGTTTTCAGCTATAAGAAAAAAAATTGAGTGTTTCAACACCCTAGTAACTTGAGTTTTTTGAAACTTTTTTTAAGCTTCGTATAAAATATCGGTTTAAAAAAAAATCTGCTTTATTTTCTGAAGTGAATATGAAAAGAGCAATGTTTTATAAAGTTTTATGAGTTATCATTAAGTCACTTGATCGAAATTTTATAAAGAGTTTATTTATAAAGTTTTTATAAGGTGATTTTTTATAAAGTTATTAAGAATTTACAAAGTCACTGTAGTAAAAAGCGGAATTTCATAAACAAAACCGAGATTTTAAAAGATGTTTTTGAAAAGTTTATATGAATCCAACTTACTAGGGCATCATAAACAACCACAACAAAAACAACAGCAACAACAAAAACAACAAAGAAGATAATGTGACGGATGTATATAATTTGTCCATTATCTTATAGAGTTATTAATATTTTGTATCACATCACGAATTTATACATTTCTCTTTCGTATTATTCCAATGAATATATAATTTTGACATTCAATGATATACCTCACATGTCAAAATATTTTTTTCATTCATACAATGTATATTATTGTTGTGGAATGAGTACGTATTTTTCTATTATTTATTCATTTTTTTTATGATTAGTAGCCCTGTCAGGCAGGGGACAATACTCACGCAATAGACAATAGTCATAAAATAGTCAGATAGATGCCAGGTATGTATTCTGACATCTATCTGACTATTTTATGACTATTGTCTATTGCGTGAGTATTGTCCTCTGCCTGACAGGGAGGCTATAATTTGATTAGAAAAATTGAAAATCTGTAAATTTCACTATTTTTAATAAACTAATGTATTAGCAAGTCCGCTATTGAGACAAACATGCACTATTAATTAGAGATTAGTCGAAAATTGTTGAAAAACATCCATTTTTTCGAAAAATGCCCATAATTCAAAAAAAAAAGGTAATTTTTCCGTGATAGCTAACGCGCGAAATATTGGTATACAGATTTGAAATTCTTTGTACATGGAACTGCTACAATAGCTTAAAATTTGGCACGCCAAACTGATTTTTAAGACGTCTTATGCATGCACAAAAAATGAGAGGCACGGATAGAGACGAAATCCCATGTTATTTTAATGGGAAAAAACTGCTGCGATATAGCGTTGCAGTTGTGCTGCACTTGCGTTGCATTCGTAATTTCGAAAAATAAAAGTATTAAATGTGTTTTCGTCTATGAAACTCATGTAAATAAGGAGTTTGTGTTTTTTTTTGTCGTAATTATTTAAAAGTTAATTTTAAAAATTATTTCATTTTCAGAAAAGCTAGAATAAAAAACCTTTCTCAATTTCAAGAACTGATGTATTACGTTATTTCGTTTGATTATTGTATTTATTGTCTGTTTCTTTATGAGACTTGAACAAATAATAGTTGTTGGTATGAAAATTATTTATAAAACTCTGTTGAAATGAGAAATTCTTTTATCCATAATCAAATTAAGTACCTTTTATGAAACCCAAAACTGACGTTTCATATTCAAAGCAAAAGAAAAAAATTGATTGGCAGACGCTTGCTTTCAACAAATTAGGGTTAAAAGGAATATTCGTTTTTATTTCACTTTTTTTCTCAAAATCACATGCGCTATTTTGCTACTGAGTGTTCATAAATACATTATCGTTTTTTTACATAATTATGTATCTTATTTTATTTGAAGTTCCAGATGATACGTTACAATCAAATAAAAAGTGGGAGAAAATGAAAGAGAGAGGGAAAAAAATGTTTTTTTCATTTTCCGATTTCTTAACGTGCAACTTTATTACCAAAGTTTTTCCTTCATCTATTTATGAAAATACTTTTTATTCATGATTAATCGCATTATTGTACCCATAGGTTATGTCAGATCGTTTTTACAGTGATTTCAAAAGTGCAACGCAAGTGCAACGGAAATGCAACGCTACAGCGTTGCATAGACTTTGCCAGAAATTAAATACTTATATTTTCGGAGTGAGAAAATACCAACTTGACTCTTCAAAAAATCTTTGTTACCTTTACTGAAATTATGATAATTTCAAAAATAATTTTTTGGATCTATATGAATCCAAATAATTTATAATCTAGCAATACTTAATCACACAGAACTAAATAATTCAAAGTTTTAAAATACGAAATGAAGATTTCTGAGAATGTCGATATTAAAGGTGAAAAATTCCACTATTTACGATTAGAAATCTTAGTATGAAAATTTTGTATTCTGAATTTTTCAATCTAAAATCTGAAAAGTTACTATTTTTTGTCTTCTACCACTTCTGTATTTGGTATACGTAAAGATAAAAATTTCAAAACATCTCCATCAATTTTTTAAATTGTATTCTTTATCAAATTGTTTGGGAAAATGCGTTTCAACGTTTTCTTCATAAGTAATCAAAATATTAGAAATTTAAAAAGTATACAAAGATAATCTTGAAAATTTTTAATGAATCCAGCTGTTTTTTTTTTCAAAATGCAAAAAGTTTTGGGTAGTTCGTATTATTTTAAAGAGTTTGAACATTCTAAAAAATTACAAAATATTCACAAATTGTAAGGATTGTCAAAAGTTTTGGAAAATTTAAAAATTTGTAGAATTCCAAAAAATGATTGTACATTTTTTCGATTGTGTTTACTATAATACGCGTTAAAAATATGTACTTCGCATTTTTTTATCACTTATGAAAATCTTTGAAATTCAAAATTCTCAATTATTACAAAAAATATGTATGTTTTACAGAAGTTTTTTTAAGATTCAGTAGGTTTTGATATAAATTACTGGAACAATATCTAGAATGATACATAATTATGTAACTATGTATGTATAGAATGATATAAATATTTGCCCTCTTAGAATAAAAGTTAAAATCATTTTCAAGAAAACTTATCTACATGGTTTTTATGTATTACAGAATCGCTAGTATTTCTCGCATTTTTCTAATATGTATAAGACCTCGGATGATTTTTCAGTATTTTTATAGATTTCTAATATATATGATAAAAGGGTTATTTAGTGTTGATGTCATAAACAAAAATGTATTTATTTAGATTGTTACGAGGGTTTTGAAAATTCGATGCTACAGACTGTGAATTTTGATCTACTCTTGGTAATTTTATCAATTTACGAGAAGTTCACGTGTATGCACATTTTATATGTTTTAAAAGATGTTGTGTTTTTTTTTCATTTTTTAAAAATATTTTAAAGATTTTGTCGTGTTTTATGGAATTTCCATTGATTTATAAACATATGTATTGCTATGTTCGGTTTTGAGAATTTGATGCTCTCTAATTCAAAATCTTATAGATCGTAGGCATTTGTTGAGATTCTTCAGAAAACGATTTTTTCGTAAATTGGAATTACTTTTAGTGTATCTTTATAAGTGTTTTGACGTTTTGAATAATGTTCTAACACTTTTATATAGATTTCGATAATATTATGACCGAAGGTTAAAAGTTTTTCAGATATTTCGTATTTTCGTAAATATAAGTTTTCCTTCATCTCTTACTGGGTTAGAAAATTTTTCGAATTTCGCTTTATACGTATTCCTAAGATTGATTGATTAAAAATTTTTTGAATATATATTACCAAAGTCTTCATGAATAATTTTTATAACTTGTATTTCAATTTCTCATTGATAAATTTTTATATTTCCCATGAAATAATAATTAATGTCATGAGAATTCTATGAGCCCACGCACCTGGATTACATTAAAGAGCCTCTGGAAAATTTTTGTCTCGGGCACCACTAGAATTCGCGGCGCCCCTGTCTATTATAGTCTACATCGCTTTTTTCCCTCTTTGACGCCCTCCTTCACAAACCCCCTTGCCACCTCCAACCTCCTATTTTCCCTCCCTGTGGATGAAAAAAGTCCGTTGAACCGTTGGGGACTCTGATAAAAAGTTGGTTCCATTTTGAAGATTGCCAGGCCCTATTCGATTGCCTCGCCCTAGAATTTCCCTCTCGTTCTTTGGCTCTCTATCAGAATGCATGCACGGGAAAATAGTGAACGGAAAAACAGTGGAAAAGAGATTTATGGGGTAGAAAATAAAGGCTGCGTCCATGATCACATGCGACATTGTCATTCGCACGACTATTCGAAAAAAGGTTTCATTAGAAATTCAAAATTTCAAAAATAGTTACTGAAGTTTTTGTCTAGTGAAACTCTGACAGTTTCAATTTGACATTCAGGTTTTTGATTGTTCGCTCAGCACTCCAAGGAAACGCTTGAATAGAAGATTACTCTTGTCGGATCTCCTGAAGAAGTCATTGGCGAACATTTTCATGCAAAGAGGGGTAATTCCGAATCATGACCTTTTTTGCCCTCAAGCAATTTCCTTTACTTAAAGGTAGTCAACGGGCCGTTGTGCTTTCCTTACGATCCCCGTCTCGTTAAGTAAACGATCTACGTCACTCAGAAATACGTGGCGTACGAGCTTTTTTTCCCCTCGCACACACTTGAATCTCGAAGATTTTATTCTCCTCACCTTTTTTCTTTCTCCGGCAGAAATATTCTTCTTGAATTGATACGTTTTTTTTCTCAAGCGTCGCTCATTCTTTCTGCTCATATCATTAAGAAAATGCCCTGGGAAACTCGTCCCCGACTTTTTTTCGCCAAGAGACGTCGTTACAGAAACGTAATGTTTAAAAAAAGCCAAGTATTTTTTTACAGAATTAACATGTTCTTAAAATGTTAAAAAAGATTGTCAGATTAATTTCGAATTGATAAATTATATTTCTTACCAAGACCTGCGTGGCCGAAACAAAAAAGACAACCATCAGTTCCATTGATCACAGCATGAATAACGTCCGTCAAAGCACTCGAACAAATTTCCGTCTGGAACAAAAAGTTCAATGACATTCACAAACTGCGGTCTTCTCGATTTTTGGATCGTAAAAAGAAGTTCGTATGCAAATCGGACAAAGGAAACGTGGGAGGGTCGAAATCTCCGGGAAATCAAATGAAAGGACGATGAGAGTAGTTGGTTCTGATAAAGGGAAAAGAGGTTTTCAGGAAAATTGGAAAAATGTGCGACACGAGTACGCAGCGAAACGTTTCATTTTCGTTTGACATTTTTCAACTTATTTGAAGTATATTGATTGGTTACTTTAAGTGAGTGGTTTTTGTTTTATTACGTTTATTTCTGGGATCTTTCAGAATTGAGGATATTAGGAAATCAATAAGGGAAGATTTGACGAAATGGGGAAGCTCATGTTAATTAAAAATGATAGTGATTATGTCATATTGCAATGTGAATCGACATTCAATTTTGACGCTGAACTTGTGAAAAATTTGGAACTATGAAATAATCAATTTTAAAAAAGTATAGTCCCTCATTTTCAAGGTCTCTGAATTTGGCTGTATCTCCACAATTCAAAAAGTTTGTGTTGATTGGAGTATGTAATTCACGAATTCGGAACTTGTTGTGGTTTTTATTTAGGGAACGTCGCATTTTGAACTCAAATTTATGAATGTATTGTACACATTTGTTTTTAACTATCATCGTGAAAAACATTATTGAATGAAAATTTTTTGGAATTTCGGAAATTGAAAAGTTTGTCGTATGAAAAATTTTTACATAAAAAATCTGTACTTAGTTCAAAATGGCGAATTCGTAGTGTCTCAAATTAAAGAATTTGTTGTACATTTGGTCACTGTTTTTAAATTCTGGCGGTGAGAAGATTCTGGAATATTTTAGCTATAAATAAATCCCAGATCGGTAATTTTGAACTTGGAAAATCACAGAAAGTATTGAAATTTTTCAATCATGCCAGTTTTGTTTTGAATCCACCAGCTAAAATCACGAAAAAATTATTTAACCTCGTCCAAGTTTCATGATCTACTGGACTTTTACTTTCAAAGGTAACATTTCAAATAATGGTGTAACAAACTGATGAGGCAATAACAAAAAATTTTTCTTTTCCTAACGATACCTGATTCTCGAGTTTATAGTCTGATATTTGTTGAAAAGAATAATTTTTTTGTTCTGAGACGTTAAAAACATTGATTTTTGAATTTTCAAATCAAAAAGTGTATGTAACTTGATGAAAAAGTTATTTCATATCAATTATTGACCAAAAACAAATGCAGTTTTTGATTCATAAGACACAATGCAAACATCATAAATCCATAATAATCAATGAACTATGAATAAAAAAAAGTTTATCTCTTGTATGAATTTCGAGTTCAGCCAGGTTTCATGTCGTTTAAGGGTCCGTAACTGGGAAAACTCGTATGAAAGGAAAAGGGAAATGAGATGTCTAGCCCTTTTTTCCGGTATGGTAATTTCAATCTGTTGCTGGCCCTCCAAAAGAGAGTTTAACCACAACGAGGAGGGGTCAATAATTCTTTGAAAATTCTTGTAATTTTATATTATTCAGACTTTTACGACCTTCATTCCATCATTTTTTTTTTGCTATAACAAAATTTATAATAAATATTCAAAGAGTAAATTTTTTAATTTTCTGTTTTTTGTTCTCACCAAGTCTTTTGGTTCAAATTTTAGAACCCTGAGGAAAGTACCATCAGGTTTTTTACAGGAAAATGCAAGAAAATCGTTTCGTGAATTGAAGTTTTTCAGAGACATCAGGCTCTCACGAAAACTTCAATACTGACGCTTCGCTTCAGTCAAACTCTGCAATGCTGTAGTTTGTTCGAAAACACTTCAGCATTTCCGGGTCGTGCTTTAAGTTCGCGATTCCCAAAGATACTAGTGCATTGTGTTGCGGGAAAAGTTCCGTGAATCGAAAGATCTCCGATTTAAACTAACTCTGGAGAAAAGAAACGACTTTGAATGCATTGGTTTCACGAGCAAATGCGCTTCGTGGAGCAGAAAATGTTTTCTCGTATCGATTTCACCACTTTCAGAGTCACGTACAAGCTGGAATTTGAATGCCCTAGGAATGTGATTAAAATTACGAGTACACTTAGAAAGGCACAACTTTAAGTGGTTGTTTATTTGTGGAATTTTTAAATTTTTAACTCATCAAAAATTTTGTAATCAATAGAGATTATTGAGAAGTCATCAAAAAATATTGAATGTTAAAATGACAATCTTTCAATGTCAGAGTTGTCAAATTTTTAATGGATTTGTTGGATTACATTACAACACGGTTCCTGTAAGCCTTGGGAAAATTTTTTTAACACTGTTCGAAAATAACATAAAAGAGAACGAATAATAATTTTGTTAAAAACCACTAATTAAAGTCGATTATTTTTACATTGAGGAACTTTCCGAACGATCAATCTGATGACTAAAGTATCAGAGGAAGTATTTATTCACGTACTCCTTCGAATCACGCATGAAAATGTTTTTACGTTTTTCAATAAAAAAAATGAGGAACTTAAAAAACATTAGAAACTTACGAAAATTCCTAATGAGTTGGACAAATTTTTATATTCGTTTTTAATGTTCTATATTTTTAGAAAATGGAAAACACCGAAAAATTCCGAATTGTAAATAGTTCGAGAAAATGAATGAAATTTATAAAATTCCAGAGAATAGTTCCTATATATTGTCTTCACAAAGATGATTTTAATAAATATGCAGGTTTATGTTTCTTTAATTTTAAAAAAATATTTGGAGTACTTGTGAATTATTTAAAAATGAAGAGAAATAATGAACTGGACAAATTTTCCTGGATTTCAAAAATTCGAGTAGTTAATATATGATGTCAAAAACTTTTGCCAATTTCGAAAAATCAGAACACATTGAAAATATAAAAAATGTCAATAATTCTGAAAAAAATAAA
This sequence comes from Platygaster robiniae, assembly GCA_028476575.1. Lineage (NCBI taxonomy): Eukaryota > Metazoa > Arthropoda > Insecta > Hymenoptera > Platygastridae > Platygaster > Platygaster robiniae. The sequence goes on from CM052019.1 coordinate 38,934,654, forward strand.
AATTTTGTAATATCCAAGAAAATGTTCAGAATTCTTTAAACTATGTTCATTATAATATTTTGTCAAAATGTGCACGATATATTTTTTATATTTTTAACGGAAATTTTATAGACTAGACAAGTATATAAAAAATACTAGAAATCTTTGAGAGTTGTTAAAAATTTTTTTTTCAAATTTTGAAAATTTGAGTAGCTGGTTCCCTAATAGAAATTTCGAAAATTTTCAAAAATCATAACCTGTTGAAAAATTTTAAAAACTGTCAATTCTCATAAGATCAAAATTTTTGTAGAAAATCCAGCAAATTTTTATTAGTTTCGTAAATCGTGTTATATATTATATTTATCTCAAACATGCATTAATGTATTTTTTTTCTAATTTTATATGAAAATTTGCGATACTTGAGAAGTATTCAAAAATTGAGGAAAATTATGATAAGTTAGACGACTTATATCCATGAAATTTTTAAATATAGAATTGTCGACATAAGGTTTAAAATTCTGACAATTTTAGAAAAACAGAAAATATTTAAAATTTGAAGGACTATCAATAATTCTGCGAATTCGAAAATCGGTAGAATTTCAGACAATGTAAGTAAATTTTTTAATTGTGGTCATAATCATATGTATCATTTCATTTTAAAATTGTATGCATGAGAATGTTCTTAGATTTTCTAAGAAAAGTCTACAAAACTCAAAAAGTGTTAAAAAATTACAAGAAATTTTCACGAGTCAGAAAAATATTCATAACATTTCGAAAAATCATTACTCATTGAAAATTTTAGAAATTATTAATAATTTAAAAAAAAAAACATAAGTTTTGCAGAATTTCAGAATATGGTAATAAATTTTGTAAATTTTCACCCTTATTTTTCGAAATATAGATAATAATACCTTTGATCATTTTCAATAAAAAATTGAAATACTTGAGAAGTATTAAAAAATTTGAAGAAATATTTCATAAGTTGGAAAAATTTTCATTAATTCTGGAAAATATAATAGTCCATTACGTTTGAAGTTTTGAACATTTTCTGAAATCAGATTGTTAGTGATTCTGAAATATTTGCAAAATTCATATAATTTAGGAAAATGTACGTTAATTTCGTAGATTATAGGAAATTTTGAAAATTCTGTAGAATGACAGAAACTGTGTGTAAGTTTCAGAATTTTGTAGGTTAACAAATTTTAAATAAAAACCTAGAACTTTAAGCAATTTAAATAAATTATATAAGTTCTAAAAATTTAAACGAATCGAAAAAATCACAATTTTCAAATTTATGCGTTTTTGCGTGGGTATTTTCTATAATTTACACATGCAGAATTTTCTTGGTAAGTAGTGCTACTCATCTGGTCTTCTGGCTGGGACTGCAAATTGACCAATGAGTTTGAACATTGATTTGGCAATAACGGATTGACAATGGGCCGTCGAAAAATGATTCCCAAAATTTTGGCAAAAAATGATTCCTATGTGAATGACTCAGTTTGGGATCCCAAGCCTGGCTGACTGTGTGGGTTCTGCATATTCATAAACAATTTCACCATTTAACAAATGATCGCGTCAACCATTGAGATATTTCACCGTCACATCGTTTGTCACAAAAGTGACATTTGTAATTACAATGGAATCATGCGGACCATGCGAAGTAAACATATCCTCAGTACCTGCAGTTGTCTTCCTGTCACTTTCCAACCGAGGGACCTGAACGTCCTACGCCTAATGAAATACGTGACCGAAGCCTTCGTCATAATCTCAAACACTTGATTTCAGGCTTCAGCCAAGTGCGGGAGGGTCGCGCCAGAGAATAGGGGCTCGTGGAATCCCGGCGTTCTCTACTCAACGCGAACGAAATTCACGGGCAATATTCCCTCGGCTCGATCACGCGAACGACTTACTTGAAGTCGGGACGAATAATTTATTTTCCGTCGATTCCTCGGGAGTTCAGATAACTCGATGGAGTTTTCGATTGTCTGGAGTTTTTCGATGAATTCGCTAGTATAACACTATGGCCAATTGGTTTGATAATGAAGAAAGATCCATTTTGTCATTCAGAAGTGAATATGGCTCTACGGATCAATGTGCGTAGAATAAGTTTGAAAAACTCCAAAGGGATTATTAAAAAATGTTAAATTTTTAAGGAAAATGAAGCATGATAATTATGCAAATATAGTGAAACATTTAATTATATATGTATTGTGTTTATGATGAATACTCAATGGGGATGGTCTCAGTTGGGCATAAATTTATTCAGCACCGTATATATTGTACATTGGACGATTGTGCAAAATGCCACGAAATTTTATTGTACACAGGGTGATATACAAATTAATGCACTGTATAAATTTAATAATCTGGATGTTGTTATTTCTAAATCTGTTGAGTTGAGGATAGAGTTTATGGATCTTTTTGAAAATTTCCACAATCGTTCAGTGCAAAGTAAATACGCTGCTCAATAAATTTATGCACCTTATTGACAACCTTACTTACATCTAGAGGACATGAAAAATGGTTTTAGGTAACTTTTTAAAGTTGAAAAATGTTCACAATTCTTAATCATGCAATCTCATTATGAACAATCATTCTGGCTTTTGAAGAATTTTTTACAAACGAAATGCTTATTCTTAATATTCGAATGTAGAATGAGGTAGAAAACAAAAGTTTGAAAATTTTTCTCAAGCCAGTGAATTTTAAAGAAAAATTCATGGATGATAACATTTCAGCATTTTCGTATACGAAAATGCTAAAAATCTAATAAACTCTGAACCCTGAAGCATCAAACTTGAGAAACTTATAGGGAAATCTATAAAAATACCAGAAAATTTTTTGGATTCTACAAACTCTGTAAAAATACTGAAAAGAATAGAATTAAATGGGATAGCTATTTTCTGGGAAAATCAAATAAACGCCTACACGCAAAAAAAATTGACTCAAATCAATTGAATATTTTCTTACATACGAACTAAAAAAGTTTATACTCATGTCTAATGAAATATTTAGTCGAGTTATTATAAATGTAGTCGATATGACAAATGACAAAATGTGTAAGTTTATACTTCTAGAAACCAATATACCAATCTAAAAAATAACAGAAAATCTTTCCAAGTATCATGTATGCTAACAATACGCGAAAAATACTGAAAATATATGACTTAATACTAAATAACTAGTAAGAGTATAATTTGGTATAATTTGCTTAAGAATTTGTAAAACTTTGAATCCTAGTACATCTGATATTCAAAATCTATATAGAAATCCATCAAAGTATCAAAAATCTCTAAAAATTGTATATAAACTCAAAAATGCTAAAAATAAAAAACGAACAGTGCTGGAAAACTGTACAGAACATACTGTTATCTGGAAAATAAATTTGAAATGCTCATAATAAATAAAGTTTTTAACAGTAGAGCATTGAATTCTAGGAATCTTCAGATACATACCTTGATAGAAATACTAGAAATCTGTAAAAATACTAAAAAATAAAAAAAAATCTTATTAATAAAATACAATAGAAAAAATCTAAGAATTTATACATTACTTGACATCTGGGTTATAGTTTTCTAAAAAATCTACGAAAATAATCAAAATTCTTGGAACTTTGATACCTGGAGCAACGAATTCCAAACATCTATAACTATATCAAAAAACCTTTCGAGTTGTATAAATTTTGAAAGAATATAAAAAATAATAAAATTTTTGTAAAAATGATCGAATCCTCAGTGACTTGAAAATCACTAAAATCGTATCTCAATATATTATATACGAACATGAAAAATGTGCCCTCTGGACTCCACAAGTTATGTAATTTTCGTCTCGAAGTTTGAAGATTTGAAAAATCGTACTCTAGCAACTAACTCGTTAAAGATTAAAAATGATGAAATTTTGAAGGAAATTTATATTTTTTTGAAAAACTCTTGAACAAAAATGTATTCTTAATAGATCGAAAATCATCTATACAGAAGAACAAAACGAAAAATTAACAGGATTTATTTAAAAAAAAACTACTTCTTGTTGTTCTGCTGATGTTTTAAATGTAGTTGGACCTGGGACTTCCATACGCTCACTAAGACCTCAACCACAGCAGACACAATTTTTCATATCCCTTGTTCATAATTGTTTCTATAGTAAATTTCGTTCCAATCTGATTTTGAATTTAAGGTACAAGTATCACGCCAAGAATGTCACTCTTACGGCAGTAAATTACGTTTGATTTAAAGTTGCCCAAATGTCTCTCACAGGCGACCCTCATTTTCGGGCAAACTTTTGACACGAATTTTACATTTGTCAAAAAGAAATAGAAGGAAGTGGCGGGCTTCGATTTTCGTTCTCGAGTTCCCAAACTTTACCCCAGCGGGGGTAAGAAGAGTCGCGCCAGCGGCGACGTCAATCCCTTCGTATTGGTATTCTGTGCGGGTGCACCAATATTGCGTTACCGGGACGCGTTCCGCAACTCAACTCACGAGACACGACGGAGCTTGTAAGTTATACGCCGCGGTGTCTCTCGTCGCTTTTAATTTGCCCCCGACGAAATTAATGTCGGTCACTCGTGCGACATTGAGACTTCTTACTGAAAATTCAATTCGATGAAACTTTTTTCTCGATTCTCGACTTATTCAACGTGTCAGTCATAAAAATTAATGGTTTAATTCTGAGCCCAAAAACCCTTATTTGAAATAATGCACATTATCCTGAGTTGTTGTATATCTATTTATCATCGTAATGCCTCTACACTGGAAAGCTCTAACAGTTACAAGAAGTATTATATCATTTAAGGAAGGACTTATAGCGGTCACCACAAGAACCTAGCATGATTCTGCAAGGAGGCATTACATACCTTTCTTAGGGCTATGAGAGTATTCTTGCTGACTCATGCTGGTTGCAAGCATTCGTAATACTTGTGAGAACTATTAACACTTGCTACCGTAACGTTAAAAAAGGTAGAAGGCATCTTTCATTCTTACGATAACAATGATTGATGACTACAGTAGGTATTGAAAGGACTGTTCTAGCAGATACGATTGTCATCGCTGGACAAAGCGTGAGGAATCCTGTCGCAACTATTCGAATCTCTACCGTAAATACGGCTTGTATTGTTACCTTTCATAGTACCAGAGATATTAGGGCTTTTCAGTATATCTTTTCGCAAGACTTATTTTTGCTTTTGCAAATAGATTGCTGTTATCGTCGCAATAGTTCTTCGAATCATTGGAGCAAAGCATTGTTGTACGAATATTTTGTTTTTGTTGTTTTGTTGTTGTTAATATATATAATGTTATATTTCTATAATAGATAAGTTCTACGAGATTGTAAATCGCTTGATGATCTCACTATGTATTTTATTTTACTTGATCTTTTCAAGTTTTTCATTCATTTGGAAGATCTAGTTACAATTCGTGGTATTGTTGACAAGATCAAGATTGTTGTGTTTGAAAATGCTGAAGGACTTCATAATGCGTAAAATTTAATAAATATACTATTATCAGTTTCAAGATAGATGTTGCGGTTTTATCTATTGCGTCGTTACGATGATATAAAAACTCGCGTTTCGATAATCAACGGTAGCCAGTCAGACATACTCTGAGATACTCCGAAAGAATTGTCCGTAGTTGAGAAGTATTTTTGTGGTCAGTATATTGTAGCACCAAAAAAAGGAGTCTTGATAAATACATTTATTTTATTGAATTGGTTGGAATATAACAGAGTTAAAACGAAAAAGACTCTTAGTAATAAGAATATTGAATAAACTTCACTTTACGAAAAATTTATTATTTCTTCAATGTTGAAACCAATCAGACACTGGAAGTGAAATTTCGTTCTTCATAATAAAAATTCTTGTCTAATTCCCAGCATTGCCAGTCAAACGTTTTAATTTTATGACAATCGTTGACGTTTCGGTCCCAATCGGACCCTTTTCAAGACGTAAGTAGTGTGAAATAATTTCTCCAACCATCAAGCCTATATACAGCTCACTTCTTCATACAAAAAAATTTATAATCATAATAATACTAACAATGCACAAAAACAAACACTTCTCCCTATTTCTATCAACTTACATCTTGTTGTCAGCAAATTGTAGGTAATAATGAGAGTAACTTAACAATAATCATTCACAGGCAAATTGAAATATACAATAAATTCATTTCTACTACTTGAGAATCTTTCCTTCCCATGTCAATCGTAGGAACACGTCATCCTGAGTGAAATATAAATATGTATAAAAAAACAACGATACGTCATCTTATCATTTCTGATCGCGTATGTCAGGTAATTTCGAGAAACATGAAAGTTAATACTCTAAACACATCCGATTAATACATCATACACGTCGTTCCAATTCTTTAAATCCTTCTGTTTATTCAAAGCCAATTTAATATTTTTCTTTATAAAAGTCATTTCGGCAAAAAGTCTTGCGAAACATAAGGTTTCCCTATGTAAAATATGTATTTTTTTTTTGTTTTTTTTTCTGGAATTATTTAAATTGTGAAGGACTTTGTTTGAGAATTTGGTCATTAAATTAAACGTACGTGGTAAAAATTCAATTTCGATCTATTCAAAAATTCGGCATAATCTGGTAATGTATTTTTCGAGTTGAATAATATTGTCATTGGTTCCTTGTTTCATGGCATCGATTCGATAGTAGACAACGCCGATGTAAAATTCTGAAAGCCTAACAGGGACATCAGTGCTCCCGGGTATACGCTCATCCTCTCTGGCTCGTGAAATATGTCGCGATTTACACGGGAGATTGGCGTCATTGGCGCCTAGGGACCAAGTGCGCTTCCTCCCCATACCAGCGTGAGTGGTGGGATCAAAAAAGCATTTGCAAAATCTAACTGGCTCTGGAGCGATGTCCGATGTCAACGCTGTGAGTTCGTGTTGATGACCTATGTAAAATTCAAACCGCTGTCCTCACACACTGTGAATTTCCCTGGACAAACTTTTTATTGTTTCGGAACACAATTCTAGTGTCAACGGTGAAACATACACCGAGAAAAAAATTCTTGGAGAAATTACCAAAAACTTTTCTGAAATTTTGCGTTTCTGAAGAGTAAATTCTACCAAAACTATAGTAAAAAAAAGTGCTGCCTGTTTCAGTCACCAAATATAATGAATTTTGGAAAAGCTTTTTGGCAAGTTTCCCGTCTGATTTAACAAAAGTTACTATAGTTTTTTACAAAACTTTTAAGTAGGTGCTAGAAGTAAACATTTGATTGACTACATATTTTCTTGCAATATAAATCAAGGTAGTAATGTTTTGAAATTAATTTTTAGAAATTGATCAAGGTAGCAAATTTTCATGGATTTTTAGACAAAATTTAGAATTTTAGCATGTTACCAACGATATGTTGTTTTTTTTGTTTTTGGAAAAATTTTTGAATAAAAATAAAATTATCGACCTCTTGAAACACATGATGTATTGTAATGCAAATTTACATTATCACATTTGATTAAAACTCGTGAACTATAGTAAATATTGACAAACGTCGCTGCACTAAATAGTTTTATGAAACTATGGTAATTTATCAGAGAAGTTTTTAGATAAATCGATGTAGTTGAATGAAGTATTCCACGTTCATATTTGATGAAAATTACTATAGTTTCTGGAACAATGCGACGTATGCTACTAAAGGAAAAAATTCTATAACTGCATGGCTTTCTGCTACAATTTTAAGAGCTATTGCAAAAGTTATATGAAATCATCCTATAATTTCCAACTCCAACAGTTTATAGTAATCTTTGATAGAAACGGCTAAGTGGTACCACCGTACTAAAGTTTACGGTAATTTCTCCAAGAATTTGTTTCTCAGTGTAGAATATTATTTACTTTGTTTTATGTATGCATTTCGCTTGATTCGCATATTTTTATCCATTGTCTGCGATATTTTTATACATATAATTCAATTTTCATTTTCAACATGAGTGTAAGAGTAAGGTAAAAATGTCTTATAGGAGATCGTACGAATATGATGGTAAAAATTGATCTTGTGAGAATGCCTCGAAAATTACCGATAAGACAGCCTCACAAAAAAAGCTGTGGTACTTTTGACGAGACACATGTTTCCCCATGTATTTTCAGCTGCTGATTCCGAATTTGAGGTCAAAACAGCACCTTTCTCGATCTGTTTTTGAGATAACCTCAAAAAACCTTAGTTTTTAGTTTTTGATGGATATACATGGTTTGCGTATGAATTATGCACGGTGGGATTAAAAAATGAAATTAATTTTGCAAAAATAAAAAACGTAACAATAACATCACCTTTTGATCAAGGTCTTAACTCTTGTTTGTAACTGTTGGAGCACCGTACTTTCGAAAATTTTGAGCCATATATGGAACCTTATGTAGAATGCCCAAACAATAAAAAGTTGTGTACTCTTAATTAGACTTTAAAAAGACACTTTTTTGACATAACTTCAAAAAATCTAACGTTCAAGTGCCTAATAGAACAGCATATATTTACAATGTATTTAAAGTTACTGGACTGAGAAAAGTGTCGAATTAGTAATTGAGCGAGAAATTTCGTACAGAATTTTAAAATAAAAGGCAACTTTTTATTTTATAATATTGTGCTCTCTTTTATTTGAATGATCTTTGCAGTACTAGCTGAAAATTCTTACGAAAAACATGCTCATTCATTACACACTAGCCCTATTAGCCGCAGAAGGTTCTATCGGTTCTATAAATAGTTCAAAAACGTTTGTGGAAAGATTGTACACACGTTTCAGGGACCTTTTAAACGTTTATGAAACGTTTATAGAACCCTGAAATGTCCGCCTTTAAACGTTCGTGAAATCGTTTCCCAAACGTTCAGGAACATTAATGAAACGTTTATGGAAACTTTATTTGAAAGTTTTCATTTGTTCATGGAACGTATTGAAGAAACGTTGATCGAACGTTTCTCTAAGCTCTAAAAACGTTGTACCAAACTTTTTTGTAACCTTTCCAAACCAGTTGCATACCTCTTCAAGAACGTTCCTAAAACGTTCAAAATCATTTGTAGAACGTTATGGTGATCATTTTTAGAACCTTTTCACAAACATTATTATTCCCAAATGTTTGTGAAACGATTTCACGAACGTATTAAAGCGTACATTTCAGGGTTCTATAAACGTTTGGTAAACGTTTAAAAGGTCCCTGAAACAATCGTATAACCTTTCTAAAAACGTTTTTCAAACATTTTAAGAGCCTTCTGTGGCTCATGGGGAAATACTTAAATTTTTCGAAATTAATAATTTAAAATCTAGTCCTGAAAAACGATGTAGTTTTTAAAAGATTTAGATACAGTAACTCTAAATACCTAGAAAAACATAATGTCTAATCAAGAGTACTTGTCAAGTTTTTTTTGTTTGGACATGTTAGGTTTTACGACTCAAAATATTTGAAAGAAATAAGGTCCTTAAACCAGAGTTGTAACAAACAAAAGTTTAGACTCTTCTTTGAAGGTAATGCTGTTCAGTTCTTATTGTTTTTGCAAATGTAACTTTATTTTCGAACTTGTGCAACATTTATACGGAAACTATCTACACTGTAAAAACTAAATACTACGAAGAATACGATCTACCTTCATTTGCTATAAAAAGTAGAGAGAATTTTGGACTGTGAAAAAGTAGCAATTACCGTATTTACCGTCTGGATTTAAAAATTATTTTTTTCACTCTGGGCGGTAAATATATATTTATATAGTCAAAGATTATTTTTTTTAGCGAATGCAAGTAGATTGCGTTCTTTGTGGAATAATTTGCTTTCATTTTTTGCTTTGTGTATTTACTTATACATATGAAATACTCAAAAACGAGGTTTTTTAAGGTTATTTGAAAAACTGATCGACAAACGTACTGTTATGACCTCAAATTCGAAATCAGCACTTTTTTTGTGGGGCTGTGTAATGAAAGTGATAAGCGTAGAAAGTTGCTTGACCTCTTTGGAGTCGGCAAAATCGGATCGACGTAATCTTCAAAAGTATCCGATATTCATTTTACAAAACTTCAATCATGACATTTTTCAATAACCTTCGATAGCTCAGTTGGTAGAGCGGTGGACTGTAGTTGGGGTATATATAAAAACAGTTATCCATAGGTCGCTGGTTCAAATCCGGCTCGAAGGAATTTTTTTTCTTTATTTTCTGAACATTATGCTGACTTAATATCATATTTCATGTTTCTACTGTTGAATATGGGTTTTTTCGTTATTTTAAAATTCATCGATCATTTGAAAAATTTGAAAGTTCATGTTATGACTTACAAATTCTTCGTTTTTCATTCGGAAATCCTGGAATATTCAAAAATTTAAAAATTCCTTAGTTACTCAATGGAGATAAAATAATTCTATACAAAAGTTTTTGCTTAGTTAACATTCGTAAATTGTTCGTTCAAATCAGGTTCAGATAGGATCGGATTTACCTGACGTGTCGTCCCTTTCCGAAAATAAATTTCCTAAAAATAAAAAAAAGGTCATCAACTTTATTTGCTATCGATTTTGACGACGTTTTTTTTTTGGAGAGAGATTTGTAACACCTTCCAAAATTTTGCCGCACTGAGCAGTTGCCCATGTTGCACCTGCTTAAATCCGGCTTAAATGGGTTCAGACTTTTCAGAGGAAAATTTAGGGTAGCAATATTCTTGAATCCTCCATTTTGTGTTCTGTCAGTATAGATAATATGTCATGCCAAGTAAACAGAGGACATTGGATGTTATTAAGCTGAATCATTAGTAAATTGGTTATGGTTTCTGATGATTTCCGTGGCAGGTGGCGCTTAATTGATGCAACAAGGTGATGAAAACAAATCTTTCTTTATACAGTTATTATAGGTCAAAATTTATTTTTCTCCCCGTGGCTAAAAAATGTATATATATATATATATATATAAAATCCAGAAATGGGTGTTTTTTTCTATAGGATACGTCTGCCAATATGCAGTGCATAGCAAAATCGAATGTTAAAAGTTATTTTTGATATAAAAAAATTGAAGAATTAGGACTCAGGGGTCGAAAATCGACAAAATTCACAGATTTTTCGATCTATTTTTTTTCAGCTGGCTCGCAAGCTGATTCATTTTAGGTTGTGCACCAGTGGTGACTGAAAACTCAAAAAAGTGTTGAATTTATGTGTTGAAAGTTGTTTCGAAAAATTGACAAGTGAGGTTATGTATTGATGTTTACATCAGCTGGATCGAGTTGTTCCGCCACAGTGGTGCCAACTGAATCGAAGTTGTGTTGTAGAGCTGGGAAAAAATCGATTTAATTGATTCTAATCGATTTTTTTTCTTAACGATGTTTATCGATAATTTTACGGCGTTACCGATGTTTATCGATAGATTCAAGCTAGTAATTTTTACCTGTGGTCACCCAAAACAAAGAGCTTCTCTGGACCCTGATATGGCGGAAAATATTGTTTTTTTGAGCCAGAATTTTCAATTTTTGAAATTACAAAAAAAAATCGAAACTAGTACAACAAGGAATTTGAATAAAAAAAACAATTTCACATAATATATTATGTCTTTTTTTCTCTATGTAATTCAAATAGCCATGATTCAAATTTCCCTTCATTACAGAGTGGAGGGGGAAATTGCCGATTTTAATCGATGAAAATCGATTAACTTTCATTACCCAGTGAGACAGTAGCGTAACTATAGATAAAGGTGCCCCGGACGATTTCTCTTAAAGAGCCCTTAGCTGAAATTTTTTGCGAGTTCAACATTCAGATTTCATTGTTTCCTTTTTTTTTTATTTCATTATAAGTTTTTTTTTTTTTTTTTTTTTTATGTGAACTTTTCTAGGATGTATGCGTGACATACATCCTTCATTAACCATGAAAGTAGCTGTTTCTTTTTTATGAAATGAAATAATAAACAATAAACTTTTATGAAATGTCAACAATAAAAGCTCTCATTTTATGTTCTTGGATTAATTTGGTGCGTTCATCATATTTCTATTCAGTTACGTTTTTATCAATAATAAATTTGCTAATTTTGAGTTGCAGTGATTTTTTTACTTTAAATAGAAATTAATTATCTTTTACGATAAAAGTAAATTCTTCTTTCTCCGGGGCCCCCACATCTATTCTGGATCCAGTAATATATATCAGTCAGAGAACTTTCTATTACAAGTCGTTACTGGCTGGATTGAATTATCTACTCTCACGAATGAGTAGCCACTGATTAAGTGATATTAATAATTTATACGAAAATTTTCAATAGACAACTAAAATTACTGCTACTTCATAATTTGAATTATGAATAAAAATTGTATCTTCTTGAAGGAAAAATAATGAAATGATTCTTTTCTTATAACACTCAACAACTCATTTACCTATTTTTAATTCAATTTTTTGCAATTTACTTATGAATTCTTTGCTTGATTAATCTTTTTCTTTTCGATGCAGGTTTGACAAAAATATAAGACCATTAGAAACATTGACAGTACAATCGAAGCATTCATAAAACATAGCATCATACAAAAATCTAAAAACAATGCAACATAATAATACTGTGAAGCAAGCATAGGGCACAGCTGCGGCGGCAAAGCCACCGCCAACTAGCTGTTGACAGCTAGTATTTAATAATATGGACAAACGAATATTAGCATTTGTCAATGATGTTGATAAAATTCATAGGAAATAACAGCTCGACTACATACCTGAAAAATATTGGATATAACATATAGTTTAAAGACAGTTTATCGTCATAATTATATGATTCACTGAGATCTTCCAAATATATATTCCCATTCCAAACTGGAAGACATTGGAAAATCGTAAAAGAGTTATTTATGTCAATTTTCAAAATTATTGACGCACAGAAATGGTCATTGATTACATTTTGCCCATTTTTGCGCCACAGATAAACTTTTTGTCGCAGAACCATACAAATTTAAGAGGAGATGTATTTCCCTCTTTACCTTTTGGGATTGCAGTGAAAAAACATCGATTACAGTGTTTTTCACACCTTGATTACAGAATAAGCATTTATGATTACAGATCGTAGTAATCTGAAGAGGTTTTTCTGTAATCAAGGCGGGCAAACCCGGATGAATACTTTTTGACTATTTAACTGTAATCCCAAAAGTGGAGGTTAATATACATCTAATTTCAAATTTTGATGGTTTTGCATGCGATGATATTTCGATAGTTTATATGTGACGTAAAAATACGCAAAATGTAATCAGTGTACATCTCTGATTATGGACATGTATTAGAGGGGACAAATCAATGAACACGTTGATTATGGATATATATGTATTACGTACAGGTAACAAGTCGTATTCTACCAAGTTTCAAAAATTGAAGGTACGAGGAATAATTTCCCTTTAACCATGTTGTACGTCGTCATAAGTTTTGAACAGTCAACTTTGACGTTTCATTTATTGCGCTCTTATTGTTGACGTCCTCCCTAATCGACGTTCAACAATTTGGCGCCCAACGTGGGGCACACAACTTTTCGGATGAAAAAGGACCCATCACGCAGAAAACGAGTCTCGCCGACAGAACTGACTCCCCGTCAAGAGCGAGCAGTTCGACGTGAGCTAGAACGAGCAAAGTGCAACAAAGAACATTCGCCCACTCGTCGTGAGGTTTCTGGGATCCTGATAAACCCAGTGGCGCTCAATGAACAAATCATGGATTCCACAAATCAAAACACGATTGCTGGTGGGAACGCAGATGGAAGTCATTTGCCTAATCCGACTTTGGAAGGGGCAGTCGGCCCCTTACCAACCCTTGAACGAAGCAACCTTGACCAAACTTCCATGGTAAATCCATCGTATATTTTATCTTTTGATCCAAGAAAATCTCGTGAGGAACAACCGGTTCGGAATCCACCAAGTGCGAACCCGCGACCTCAAACACCCGCAGCTGCTGATTTGGTTTCGGTGTCAACACAATTGACGCGGTTACTCACCCCCCTGGCAGAGAGTCTTGCCGGCAAGGGACGCCCAGGCGGGGCCTTCCACAAGGAACGTGATCCAAAAGGAACCACTTGGCCATCCTTTTCCAACCCCGGCACGACGCATCACCAACCAGCTACCATTTCTCAACAATCAACTTTTAGCGGCCTAATCCCGTCTCCAACTCACGTTCTTCCGTTACCACAACCTGTTTTTCATGGATTTGATTACGAAAATCCAATTAAATTCCTAGCTAGAACAGAAGCTTATTACTCGGAAGCAGCAGTTCAACCTGCCCATTATCCACTCATGATAGGGGGAGGGTTGAGAGGACAGGCCGATCGCTGGTGGAAACTCTATGAGGATATGGATTTGAGCTGGCAAAGATTCGTGGAATTATTCTTGGCACGGTTTAATAATGTTACTCTCTTATCGAAACTACAGGCCCAATTATATTCCAAACAGCAAGAAGAAAGAGAGCCAGTCAGACCTTTCTTGCAAGAGAAATATCAGATCTTCGAACGAATACGCCCGAGCGAACATAAGTCAGCGAGGGTCGCTGCACTACTCGAACTTGTCAAGCCAAGTATTCGGCGTCAAGTTCGTGCTTCACACCCATTGACGTTTGAGCATCTCTTAACGTATGCCATCGAGGCTGAACAGGATGATGCTGAGAAAATCATGCCTAAATACGCCCCTAGAAGGGAGGGACCTCGAACGAGGACAACACCTGGGAATTCACAACTTCCTAAGTGTTGGCATTGTCCAGAGAGGCACTACCATCGTGACTGCCCGGTGTTGCTCGGCCGTAGGGATCAACTTCCCAGAGATCAAGCGGATACAGTAGCGGAAAACTTTCAGCCGGCGGTGGGGCCCCGCGCGTCCACCGCCGGAAACTCCCGCCAATAATAAACAGCGCGTGCCCGGAGGCCTACTATTTGCCTCGGGTACCCGTTCAGATTTCGGGCCAAGAAATTCTTGCCTCGATAGATACGGGGGCATCTCACAACTTCGTGAACTCCACCCTGCTCCATCAACTTCAGATAAGCGTTATGAAAGGGGACGAGTGTCAGATCCAGCTTGCTGCCACGAATTCGAGCACGTCTTTAGTTGGAAAGGCGGCTCTGACTCTTGACATTCAGGGCCACGCTCACAACATCATAGCTCTCGTTTCAAACCAGCTGCGCGAAGACCTGGTTCTCAGACTTCCCTGGTTAAGGACAGAGAACGCCATTTTCGACTTGTCCAATGACTGCATACATCTAGGAAAACAAGATCGTCACACTCTCTACCTACGCCATCCTGTCGAGAATCAAATTTTACAATCAGTGGAGCGAGCTGAGGTTAAGAATAAATTTCCATCGCCTTATCAAACTGTTTTTTTTTTAATTATTAGAGGAATTCCGGCCCGTATTTCAACCACCGGGTGGGCCTAGTCGTGCCCGAGTCACTCCCTATAAAATTTTAGTGAAAATGGAAACTCCAGTCCACACACCACTTTATCGATACAGTGCAGAGAAACGTTGAATTATTCGTGAACAGGTCAAGGAGATGTTAGCCGGGGGTGTAATTGAACCCTGTAATTCTATGTACACTTCGCCCATAGTCATCGCAAAGAAAAAAGACGGAACTCCCAGATTTTGCATCGATTATAAGAAATTGAACCTAATTACAGAGGACACCCCACAGCCCATACCAGTAATCCATCAGACACTAAAATAACTCGGCCAGGCTCGTGTCTTCTCCTCACTGGATCTGAAGAGTGGGTATTGGCAAGTGCCCATGGAACCGAATAGCAAAAAGTTTACCGCCTTCACGACCCCAGAAGGACGAACTTATTGGTTTAATGTGATGCCTTTTGGGCTAAAGAACGACCCAAGTACGTTTCAACGCCTTATGACTCTCGTATTACAAGGATATATCGGCGAATTTTGTAATGTATATCTGGATGATACCATCATACGCTCACAATCCTGGGTCGATCATCTCAGACACCTGCGCCTGGTTTTGGAGCGACTTCGGATGCATGGCTTGCTGGCACATCCGGGTAAGTGCAGGTTCGGTCAAACTGAACTCTAATATTTGGGCCACATCGTCTCGGTTGAGGGCAACCGACCACAACCTGCACATCAAAAAGCGGTGCAAGCCGCCACACCTCCGACTACTAAAAAAGACTTGAGAAAATTCCTTGGTGTTTGTGGGTGGTTGCGCGAGTACTTACCACTATACGCCTTCCTCACAGCCCCTCTGACTGATTTACTTCAAGGAAAAGGAAAGTGGAGGTGGACCCCTGAGGCGGACAATGCTTTCAGAGTCTTAAAAGAAAAACTTGGCCAACCGCTTCACCTAGGCCTCCCAGTTCCGGGACTCCCTTTCATCGTGCAAACTGACGCTAGTCAGCTCGGTATGGGGGCCGTGCTTTTTCAAGAATTGTCCTCGGGCGCCCGAAATATAATAAGCTACTCGAGCGCCAAATTTTCGGGCCCCGAACGAAGGTACCACAGCAACGAGCAGGAGTGCCTCGCAGTCATATGGGCCATCAAAAAATATCGAGTGTATCTCGAAAAACAACCCTTCACTCTCCGTACGGATAATCAGGCTCTTACGTGGTTGCACCAATACCGAGATACACGCACCAAGTTGGCTCGTTGGGCACTCCTACTCCAGAAGTTCACATTTAAAATTGAACATTGCCCGGGTCGAGAAAATCAATTGGCTGATGCCCTGTCTCGCCAACCGTCAGAAATCGAAAGCCCGGAGGAAGAACGATTGTTACCGCCCTCTTTCACTGTTACACCAAAACTACAAACGCTGGTTCTAAATTCAACCCTTGCGCCCTCCTTTAACCAGGAAATTTTGGAAGCACAACAACGGGATCAAACCCTAAGTGCTTATGTCCGAGAGTTGCAGCGACTCGGTACACTGGCCAACCTCACTTCCTCGCAACGTCGTTTCCAAGAGCTATACCGCATGGTTGACGGTGTTAATACAAGTTCCGTTCGCTTCGAATTAAGTTGAGATAGATTTAAGATGTACATACGTTAAAAAGAAATATAGATGTAAGATGTACATATATTGAAAATGAATATAGATTTAAGATGTACATACATAAAAGTGAATATATATACCAAGCTGCACATACATCAAGAGAAAGGTATATAAATAAATGAGAAGGAAATAAATGAATATAGGAAAATATGTATCCCGCCTGTAGAAAAATGCCGGCGATTGTTGTAAGTCGGTTCTAATAACCGGCGACATTAGTTTTCTATTTCTACTTGGCTGGGATAAAACGCGGAGAATCGGGAAAATCGTTTTTCCCGAGTTTCTAAAAATAGCACGACGCGTTGAATCGCGTCGCTATTCCTCGCGCTTTGAGTGATATCATTTTTCATGGATCGTCGCGATTGGTGTGCCGATCGTGAGAAAAGATCATGCCCCTTTTTACGAAAGCGGTTTGATTGGAGCGCTGATGGAACTTCAAAACGTACTTCTGGGACACTTAATAATGTTTTAGAGCGATTTATTTTTTGTGGAAGCCTTCATCGGCTCCACTCCTTCCTTTGGTAGCCTCCATCGGCTCCAAATCCTGAATCCTTTTCGTGGCAGCCTTCATCGGCTCCACAAACATCCAATTTATTTTCATTCTATTTCTCATTCTTCTGGTAGTTTTCATTAGCTCCAGAATTTCAACTCTCCAACCCATTTCAATCCCCGTACAATCAATCTCAGAGGATTACAATTGAGGATATGAGTTTTCCTCAAACGTCCTTGAGGTTGGCATGGCAGGAATCCCGTCAACGTTCGTCGCTGCGTGAAAATTGGGCTTAAGTGAAATCTGTATTCATAATAACGTTGTGAATAAATTTTGTTAATATAATAAACGACTCCTCATGGGTCTTGAACAGTCAACTTTGACGTTTCATTTATTGCGCCCTTATTGTTGACGTCCTCGCTAATCGTCGTTCAACAACCATAGTTGAAAATTTTTTTATAATGAAAAGGATTACGGCTAAACCCGAATACGCTCAAGGCACCATTAAGCATGCTATTGTTTGTTTTTTACGGGGAGGGCGATGATAACAATTTTTTTATTGCCAACTTTTTCAAGTAAGCGTTTTTACGTAAGTTGTGGAATTCGCATGTTTACTTGACTAGTTACTTCAAAAATCTCACAAACTATAATGATAATTTAAAAAGCAACCTTTGTTGGATTCTTGAACGCCGGTTATAATAACTGGCGTCAACGTTAAAAGTTTTTCTACTTGGCTCGGCTAAAATCAGAGAAACACGAAAACGTGAGAAAATAGTTTTTCGCGATTCTTAAAAATAGTGCGGGGCGTTTAGACCGCGCTCCCCCGCGCTTTTCGGAAATTCCAAACACCGCAAAGTGTTTGGAAATGATCTCTGATTGGTGGATGGGCTGAAACACAGAACTTGAGGGGTGAGAGGTAAGGTACTCGTATGCCGCGTATGCCTAATTTTGATTGGTCGACGAATACGCGCATGCTCAGTATTCGTTTTCTCATACTTTCAAACATATGGCGTGTGTTCATGTTGACCAGGGGGCACCAGGGGGGTGGAACGACGATTATGAGCAGAGCGGATAAATGTATACTCGTGCATGAAGCATGCATATTTTTCATATTTTGGTGGATAGAACATATTTTTCTGAATTGTGCATATGACAATTTTTTCCAAGTCTCATACAACTAGTCTTAATATTCCAATTATCATTTGGTGTAAATAACTGCAGATACATGGTTTATTAGTTACTGTCAAAAAAAGAAAAAAAAAATGTTTTTTTTCAAATTTATATATATATAACTATGGTGGAAGAAAAAGAAATTAAAAGTGAAATATAAACGAAAGCTTGGAATCCAAGGACTTCATATCGACGGAAGACTCAAAACTTTTAGAACAATTCACGAAATTTTGAATTCACTTCAAAATTAGGAATTTGTAGAAAAAATGAATGATATTCTTCGACGCAGCAGAGGCTACAATATAATTATTAAAATAAGAGGCCTACTATATTCAAACATTCCTTCTTCTGATGCATATGTGAATGCTCTCTCGCCATATGAAATATCAATGTTTTGATATTGTCCTTTGACTTCAAATGATTTTGAACGAATTTTTTCAAGTTATAATACTTTTTTGACTGACATATGAAAATCATTATTGCTCGAAAATTTGAAAAAGCACGTTATCGTTCTATTGTAATCAAGGAAGTAGTGATGGAAAATTGATATTCAATGATTTCACTCTTATTATGAACATATTTTTCATGCATATTTTTCGTGCATATTTATGTGTTTTTCCCTGCATTTATATGCGCATATTTCCGATGTTTCCTTGCATATTTTTATCCGCTCTGATCATGAGTGACAACTTGAAAGCTTATGATTGTTTAGAGAAAGAAGGTTTCAAGCACATAAAAGTGAACCAATCACAAAATTTTGTTGATCCGGGGACAGAGACTAACACCTGGTGCAATGAACGCCAGCGGGGTACTTTGAAGTCGAAAAATCCTGTGCGAGAGAAAAGGAATTGTCGTTTCGACATGTGTTTGGCAGAAAGCCTTTTTTTCAAAAAATTCCGCAGAGCTGCCAATCAAATCGACATGATTTGGATAGAAATTGGGACGCTTTACAGTCGGATGAATTCTCCTAAAGTCAATTGCACTTTAGAAGGTTCTGACCCTGAAGATACGATCACGAAGATCACGATGAGAAATTGTAAAAATTTTAATAAAAACTTTTTGAAATTATATTAAGAATGACTTGAAGTGAAAAGTATGTTTAGTTGTGTTTATATTTTTATAACACTGAAAAATGAGTCAAGGGGGAAAGTGCGTTTACCTGGGTAAGGTTTTTTTACACTCAAAAATAAGTAAGGGGTAGATCTTATTGAACATGATTTGGTTCTTTTTAACGCTTAAAAATTTTAGAGGAGCTTTTCAATATACGGCATCGGAACATCATCGTGCATCATGCGACACAACTTTCTTTCATTTGGCACCACTGTGGCGGAACTGCGGGATCCAGCTGATTTAAACATTAATACATAATGTCACTTGTCAATTTTTTTTCAAACAACTTTCAATAAATAAATTCAACAATTTTGTGTGTTTTGAATCACAAACCACCAGGTCAAATCAGCCCTCGAGCCAGCCAGAA
The DNA here is from genome assembly GCA_028476575.1 of Platygaster robiniae. Lineage (NCBI taxonomy): Eukaryota > Metazoa > Arthropoda > Insecta > Hymenoptera > Platygastridae > Platygaster > Platygaster robiniae. The sequence goes on from CM052019.1 coordinate 38,954,705, forward strand.
AAATAGATCGAAAAACCTGCGAATTTTGTCGATTTTGGATCCCTAAGTACTAATTTTGAAACTTGCTTTTTTATAAAAAATAATATTTTTACACTGAGAAAATTTTCTCATTTTTCCCTACAGTTTATATGAAATTCGGTGTATCGAACATATGTTTTTGTTTTTTTCTATGCATTATTAATAATAGCCTATACGCTGAGGAAACCCGGCTGGAAAAACGAAATTGGCGCAGAAATGGCCCAGGTCAGGCTGTCCCCAATTCTGGCATGGGCCAAAGAAGGAAAACCTTGTCTAGGCCAGGCAAGGGTGCTAACGCTCATTTTAGACTGGCCCAGGTCAGGATTTCTGATCAGGCTCCGTTAAGAAAAAGCCTTATGTTTTTAATTTACAGTGAGCTGTCCACTCTGAGCAATTATAATCATTCCATATTCACGTCAACAGAATCTTCAAGGGGTATGTCATTAATATTCTCAAAATATTTTCATGCGAAACTATGTGGACATTCGATTGTTAATATTCAGGGAATATTTTTATAAATATTTCTGGCATTATTCAATAATAATCGGTGCTACTGGGGAATGGCTCTTCTGAGTGAGCAGATACGGGTTTTTGTAAGATTGGTTATTGTGGGTAATATATTTTGTTGAAAACATTTGTTTTTGGCTTGACTATTTCCACTGCATTTTTCGCGCACAATTTTTTTTCCGCCCGCGACTTGTCGTTTCGCGGGACGCTCAATTTTCTTTTGTACATTTGTTGTTTTATTTTCAACTGCTCAATCAAAACAACTGTTTTGGTTAGGTTTACAATCATCTGTTCGACAAGATTCCGCGCATGCGCGATGAACATTGATCTGACAAGGCCCAAGGCAATGTTGCCTTATTTCACTCAATTCAAGTTCGCCTAACATGGGCTCGGTGAGGCCATTAAAGGGCAGGCCTCTAAAAGGCAAGCCTGGATAGGGCCTGGACAGAATTAGAGTATGCCACGTTGTATTTCCAGCCGGGAATACTGGTAAAACTATAGGAAACACTCCCAGGTTCCTTGGAATGTTTTCAAGAGCCTCACCATTATTTCCTCAGTGTAAAGGCTGTTATAAAAAATGTATAGGAAAAAACAAAAGAATATCCTCGACACACCAAAATTCACATAAACTATAGGAGAAAATGCTAAGAAATTTTCTCAGTGTAACATTCAGTTTTGCTATGCGCTGCATATTTGATCCATCCTCTACCAAAAACACCCACTTTTGGATTTTTTACTTGTTTTTTAACGCTTTTTTCTAGCCAGGGGTAACAAATTCAAAAATTACCAATCTTTGCTAGATGTCTTCATTTGAATTAAATAATTACTTAAAATTAGTATTTTTACAAATTTGCAAATACTTGAATTTGACGATTCTCGAATCGTGACATCTTTACCAAGTAAAATGCTGGAAAATTATTTCTCAAAAACTGATAACATAATGTTCGTGAAGTTTAGTCGAACTTATAATTCGAAAACGAAAGGCCTTGGCAATGGACCATGAAGGTCAAGTCATTGAACTCTGAGGTTGTTAGATAAACGAGGAAAGATATCTGACTTCACGAACTCTGCCAAATTGAGTGAGAGCACGCTTGCAACTGAATTAATTTTATATATGGCAATTACTGTCAACAGCCTTCGATAGCTCAGTTGGTAGAGCGGTGGACTGTAGTTGGAAAAAGTCGGACATCCATAGGTCGCTGGTTCAAATCCGGCTCGAAGGATATTTTTTTTATTATTGTAAATACTACTAATCTATCTTGCGAAATTTTTTTCCCCCTAAATCTATCACTTTTGATCTTTAAAAAGTCGAAAAAAATATTTTATTTTGTACAATACATAAAATTAAATTTTATCATGCACCTCAATGACCATGAAATCGTAACAAATATTTCTAAATTTTATTGGGACTTTGAAACCATCAAATCGTCTAATTAATTTTTCTGAAAAGCTAGCTTTGGCAATCAGATTCTCTCTTACTTTGTTTCCCAATTTCAACGTCTTAAGACGGAATTCGCGAAAGTTCGAACTCGATGACAAAAATGAAATCACGTCACTGAACTTTGGCACCGATTGATAAGCTCATAAAACAGTATGACCTTTATGAACCTGGCCAAATTAAGTGAAAGCGTGTTTGAGATTTGTGACAATTTCATGTACATTTCGATGTTCAACAGCCTTCGATAGCTCAGTTGGTAGAGCGGTGGACTGTAGTTGAAAATCGTTGGACATCCATAGGTCGCTGGTTCAAATCCGGCTCGAAGGAATTTTTTTTTATATTCTGTCAGACATTAAAAAAATTTTTGTATTTTTTTGCTCATTTGAAAATAGTACCATAAAGAAAATTCTATTACCCTTACGCAAAAAACTATCGACATATACAAATGGACCGCTTGTCAGGCACTTTGAGGGCTGACTAGCGGTCTATTTATATGTGTCGATGCAAAAAACCCTCGAGTTCGAGTCGTTTTCGTACATTCGATCGTTGCACGCACTGTAACGAGTGTGCGCACTGGATCGAGTGCGTTTTCACAAACTCTATCTCATATGCGTGCACGAATCGAAAAAAACATACTAGAGCTAATTTTTAAATCCATCGATTCTAATAATATTATCGTTAATTAAGTAACACTTTCATAGATCACGCATTATTACATGTGTATAAACGCTTGACTTGGCCGGGATTTGAACACGAGTTGCCGGCGTGAAGAACTGCGACGATACCACCTGAGCCATTTCTATGTATGGGGTTTGACGTAAAAATTCCTGCTGGTGATAGTACATACGTAAAGAGGGGTTAAAATATATGTATGAAATAATAATGTATTCGAATCAAAATCAGTCCATCCAAACCGAAAAAATTTTTCCTTTGGAATAAGACAAAACGTCTTTTTAATACATTTGAATTCAAATAAACGAAATGATACGTACTTATTGCAATTATTGTTTAAATTTTAGGCTCAAATAACTTTTTAAATTTTGAGTTGTATAAAAAGTGGTAAAGGACATTTCGACTTGAAATTGAATAATGAATCCGAGGTTTTTTTTTAATATGTGACTTTAGGACACCCTGTATATGTCGATGGTCGTCAGCGTCTCTTTTTAATTGATAATAAGAAAAGCCAAGGAAAAATGATTAAAAACATAAGTAGAAATAAATTTCCAAGATAGTAGTATGAAAAACATACGTGTTAAATGATTTACATTATTAACCGATAAATATCATTAACTCGGATTATTATCGATCGTATCGATAGAAAATTTTATCGATAGTAATCGATAGCTATCGCTATTTTAACATCCTTAGCATACAGGACGATGAATGCGCGCACACAATATTAAATGCGTAATCACTTATTTAACTTCGAGCGTGTATGGTACTAAATAACTGACACGAGTACATCATGATGTTTCAGCACGCACTGAAACATCGAATGCGTATCACTCAACTTTAGTGCGAATCACCCGGGTTGAGTGCGAATCACTTTAATTCGAATGGTTTTTGCGCAAGGGTTATTACATTTTGGAAAGCCCTGCCATACACTAGTCATGACGTTACGATTTTTTTAAATCTTCATTCCGAAACTATCATTATCTTCATTAGCGGAGCAAATTTTTCCGATGAATCGCCTCCTAAAATATAAAAATTTGTCGAATCCACTTCCGCAAACAGAAAGTGTCGAAGAAAGAGTTGCGAATATTTTGACTCGATGATTGTGTCTCTGAAATCAGCGCAGATAAGAGCCTGACCTCTACGAACTTAGTTAATCTTCAGTAAAAGTATACAATCACAGTTTCAAATTATTGTTAATAACAACCTTCGATAGCTCAGTTGGTAGAGCGGTGGACTGTAGTTGGAAAAGTTGGACATCCATAGGTCGCTGGTTCAAATCCGGCTCGAAGGATTTTTTTTTAAGAGTTTTGGCATTATTAATTTTCTCCTTTTTTTTGAAAAGTTTTTATTCCAAATAAATGTATCAGGATCATTCTTAAAAAGAAAAATCTTATGCTATCATTACACTGTCTTACAATGATTTCGCAACAGAGCTGAGATATTTTTTTTCGTGTTCAGAATACTCGAAAACCTAGAAAAATCTGGAAAAAGGGGGAAGTTAGCCGAAGAATTTCAGTGTAATATTCAATTTTTTATTTTTTAAAGAATTCGCAAAATTTGACCTGCTTTTTCTCATTTAAATCCAATCATCATCTTTGATGCACATGGTATATCAATAAACTTCACTTTTTCTGGAAGGAGAAGACAATGCGCAGATTTTAAGCTGTTCCTGTGGCTATTTGACTTACCCGTTCGAAAGATATCATGAAAAATGTGAAGAAGTAAATCTAACGGGAATCTCATTTTCGTCGAAAATCTATACAACTGGTGAAGATGACCTAGAGTTTTTACTAACTATCTTGAATGGAATTTCATAACGAACATTTTCGTATATTCTGATCTCAAAAAATGTGACATCTGCACGTTCATTTTCATATTTATAAAAAAAATGCATATCATCGAAAATTCGATTACCTCCTCTGCGATGCAATTTAATTTCTTTTTTACTATTATAACGTCATTTGTAATTTTTTAACTCATGTTATCAAATGAGGCATACTTTATCTTAATTTTCCGTTTCTTGGAAGTGCATTTCAGAATTTGATTTGCGTTTTTCCTCATCGTGATTGTCCGAGAGTACCAAGAACTAGACGTATTCCCCCATCCTGCAACTAGTGCACTTCCTCTTGTACCTTGCCTCGATCACTTTAATGTCCTGATGAAAACGTTCACCTTGTTCGTCGGGCATCTCACCAAAATTTTTCGTAAAAAAGTTAAGACGTGAGTGGAGAAAATGCAGTTTCAATGACATTTTGGCTTCAATTTTCTGAAAACAGCGCAACATATTTTCCACTAATGTCTCGTAATTGTTGTCACGCTAATGTCCAAGAAATCCATCATCAACATTTCTGAAGCGATTCCATGCATCCATTTCTTGGAAACTCAAGGATTTTTCAGATTGGTCATCGTCGAGAAGTTTGCGATTTTGAGGACTAAGAAAAACCTCTTCTTTAATTTTTTCTTTAGTTTCTATAAAAATTTATATTACACTGAAATTCTTCAGCTAACCTCCCCCTTTTTTTACATTTTCCTAGGTATTCAAGTATTCTGAACATGAAAAAAAAATATCTTTGCTCTGTTGCAAAAACTTTTTTGAATTTTGTAAGACAGTGTTTTTATTCTACTCTTCTTATCGTCTTGTTAAAAAAAAATCCCACTTTCTCCATTGTCTGCTAGTAAGCGTAACGTAAACAGGATTTTGAAGAGTACATTTCAAATATCTGTAAAAAGATTTTCAGCTAGGAAACAAGTTTTGTGCACTAATTGTAAGTGGTAAGCTGCATAAAAATGTCATTTCCAGGTTGCCACGGGTGCAATGTGTCATCATAACGTCAGAAACTCGCTGTTGACAGTTGCTCGCAGTCTGTCAAACTCGATCAGTATTTCAGTTTGTAATGTCGAGGAAAACTAATTCTCCTGTAATATGGAAATACGTTGGAAGCGGACAGAGAATCGACGGGGTCAGGCGAGATCGGGAGGAGAGTCAGTCTGTGGACCCGTATGATGGGTTTGCAGATTATCGTCTCTGTCAGCGATAACCCCTGGAACGAAAATTAGATGGTTCGTCGTTCCAAGTGCTCCAATCCACGTATTATCTTTTTCCCAACGATATTTCAATAGTGAAGCAGAAAATTTATACCACAGGATAGTCATATAAATCGCATCTAGATCATGAAATTTTTTGAGATTGGACTTCAAGACATACAGGATCCAACGGCCAAGTACAGTTATAGCTCCAAGTGAATGATAAATAAATAAAAAGTACTTGATACAATAGGTACGTATGATGTAGGCTGCAGAATAGAAGTGAGACTTTGTCGTGAAATCAAACATTGCAAATTTTATTTATTACATTGTAAATTAATTGAGTTTCTTCATCATTTGTATTTTTTGTTTGTCAAGAAAAACTTTATATCTTTTTATAATTTGTATTTAATACGTTGAGTAGAAATTCTTAATTGAAGATTTAATATTTGTGCTGCTTGTTAAATGTTAATATGGAAGGAAATATATTATATGTAATCCTTTTTTTCTAGTTCTTTTGCCAAGAAAACTCATTTGACGGAATCGACGCATTTTGGCTTGACTTCCTTGATATTGGACGTCTCGAAGATGAATCTCAGTGTAATCAAACCGCGATTCAGCTTCGTGGTAATCCTGGTTCAATCAACATTTGACGGCAAATGAGCAATAGGCCACCGAGCTCGCCTAACTGCTGGGCGTAGAGCGTAGACTCTAGTGAGCGCATGCAAATAGGGGTCCACCTGCCACATTCTGCCGCACGACTATTAGCAGTGTGTCAATAATAGGCAACCCATAAAGGATATGCTCGATCGCCTTCGATGCATTGTCACGCTCTCGCAACTTCAATGCGGGAGGTTTTTACTGATCGAAGAGAGAATTATATACGATTTTAAAAATTGTCTAAATAGTAGGATAATTTGAGTGGTGGCGGTTCTACATGTGGTAACTGACATTTTTTCTCAAAATCGTTTTTTTGCATTTGTTGAAGTATTAGGCCAAGGAGCACACGATGTCATGAAATTTTTCATAAAATTCGGTTTTTTTATTTTAATTTCGATTTTTGAAAATCGAAACGAGGTAACTGCATGCCCCTTGATCGTTCTAAATGTGGTAACTGTACATTTGGATACACGTGAGGATCGTGCTTTTTTCTATAACCGGTTGGTTACTACGTTTGTTTTTTCTGAAAACTGCTATCTGTGAGCTCAAATGAGTCATCATTGGTCGTGAAAACGTGACTGTGAAAAAATTTTCCTTTCGTCATTTCCAGTTCGTCTACAAAGTGAAAGTATGTTAAGAACTCGAGGTGTCCTCTGAGGATTATCGTTGTTTTTAGGTAATAATTATTGTGATAACAGAAAAAGTGCATCCAGTTTTTCATCTCTGTATATGTAACAAGTGAAAAACTGCAAGAATTTTTCATTCAACGAAAATATTGTAACAGATATGCCGAGGAAAAAAGAGAAGCGTTCGGAGCATCGCCAGAGCGGCTCGAGCTACACAACGAAATCGGAGAGATCTTTCACTGATGTTTCTTTCGAGTGTTATAACATTTTCAAGAGGGGTAAATTAGAGGCAGTGTGATATGAGTTCGTTCGAACGAATTGTTAAAAAAAATATGTTTCGTAAAAAAATTTCGAATTCTCGTTGAAGAACCCAGAAAACTATGAGAAACACATATTTTCTAGAAAATAAGTTCTGTAATAATTTGTTCATACAAATTGTTTGAATAGAAATAATTTTTCAGAATTCATGTTGGATTTTTCACCAGCGAGTAACAAACCCATGGAAAGCATATACATATTTTTTTAACAAAAATTTGCAATATTTTGTTCGAAAAAATTGTTCCAACATAATGATTTTGCAAAAATAATGTTGAATTTTTGTTCAGTATCCTCAAAAACCATGAAAAGCACATAACTTTTGTAAAAACAAGAACCAGCAATAATAAGTTCAAACTAATTGTTCAAACAACATTATTTGAAATTTATATACTGTAGTACAAGTAGTTTGTCAAAAAATCCTAATGTTTCATTTTTTTTTACAACCTCATCCACGTTACAAGTGAAATAATTGTTTTTCGACAGGAAAATCGATGAAAAACCTGAAAGACCCAGAAATCTCACTTGCCACAAAAAAGGATCTGGGTGACGATAAATAGAAAGACATTCAAAAATCATCACTTACATTCCCCCAGAACGACGTTCTTATTTGCAAGAAATTGTAGATTGAATAAAATAAAAATTTTTTGACTTGAATGCAGCTTGAATTTTTGTACCTGGATTCTATGCCACTTACCACTTATAGAACGAACACTATCCCTGCAGTTACAACTGTTCTTACTCTAAATGGTAGCAAAGTCTCATTTTTTTAATCATAGGTTTTTCAAACTTTCATAGTTTATTGGAATCGGTGTAAGCAACTTATTTTAATTTTTTCGGATTTTTATTTTCCAAATTTTCGGGATGATAACGTTTTTACCTCCTCCTGAAAAATTCCTAAAATGTCAGTTACTACATAAAGAACCGCCACTCCTGACTTATGGTCTTACAAATGCATCCATCAATAAATAATACAAATGGATCCAAAGTTGCTTTAAACCTTCAAGAGCCTGAGAAAATATTACTGTCACAACACAGCCTATCAAGGTCAAAATTTCCGAGTACAGTCTTAACAACTAGAAGCTCAGTTGTCGTAAATTTAATTTCTATATGGTTGTGACAAACATACTACTATGCCTTAATAACAATTGATATAATGAGTCGATGAAACTTTACCTTACTGTACACATGAGTCTCGATTCATCGTGGTTCTTTGGTTAAAAAAAAAAAAGAGAAAAAAGTTATAATGCTACTCAATACCATTCCCGAAATTAGGATAAAATCAACTTCATGTAAAAAAGAATGAATAATAAAAGTACCTTTGAAGAAAATGCATACATATAATGAAAACATGCAACTAAAAAAGTAACTATCATCAAAATTGGGCTGACTAAAACCTAGAGAACATAAAAAATGGTTTCATGTTAGTTCTCAAAATTGAAGAATATGTATAATTCATGATTTTACCAACTTAAAAATAACAACAATCCCAGTTTCAGGAGAATTTATTTTCAAAGGAAATTCCAATTACCAATTTTTGGCTTGGATAACGTGAAAATTAAAAATTATGAAATCGTTTTCACCTTGTGAATCATAAAAAACCATATAAATCTATAAAAATGTTAAAACTCTGAAAAACTTTGAACTCTTGAGCATCGAATCCTATAAATCTATAAAAATACCAGAAAATCTAATAAAACATGCAAACTTTGAATAAATATTAGAGAAAGTAAAACTCTATGAAAGAACTGTTTTCAGCGAAATCCGAAAAAATACTTACGATTCACAAAGTTTCTAATTCTTGAAGATGGAATTATCAAAAATGTATACAGCAATCTATAATTGTCCTTTCACGATCATTCTGGAGCCAACACCAAATCAATAAATTCCAACAAATATCTTTCTTCAAGCTTTCGGCATCTATTTTGCCCTCCTCAGGAAAACTGAATGTACAAAATCACAAAATATCAATAAATTTCAATTTAAACAATAATTTCCATCACAAGATCGCTTAATCCACTTAGAATATAAATTTTAGTTAAAAATAATCTTATGTGTGAATAAATTTCGTCAACTTTTTAAATATTATCATATGTGTAAAAAATATTTCGTCAATTTTTCATAAGTGGATAGGAAAGAAACAATACGCTATTACAAGCACTTATCAGTGGTCTGACACGACTAACAAAAATACCTCAGTTTTCACTTCCCTATATATAGAAAACGAACCGATAAGAACCCATACCACGTCATCAATGCATGTATCGTAAATTGAACTTAAAAATCTCGTGTCTTCTTGTTTGTTTGAAGTATTTTCTGTCCTCTTAAGAAAAAACATCTCCAAAAACATTCTTCTTCTATAATCTCTCTCTTTATCTAAAATCTGTACTTTATCCTAATTAAATTCATGATTCATATTTATTCTATGTTCTGTTATAACAGTTATTATCTGTAAGTTTGCGAATATTTTCCTCGTGTTCCTTAATTCTAGTTTCTAAACATCTTTTTGTATGTTCCTCATATTTAAATTGGCAATCCCTGCAATCTATTCTGTAAACTACATTCTGCTGTTTTTTATTTCCCAATTTATCTTTTCCCCTTTTAATAATATCCATATTCAATTTATTATCACTTTTATATATAACTTTCATATTTTCTTTCTTAAATATTCTCTCAATTCTTCTTTATTCTTTTTCCATACATGGTGAAACCAAAATTCTTTTTCTCCTTTCATTACTCATTTTTATTATTCTTCGATATAACATACTTCAAAAAATCAATTCTACTTTTAATATTTTTCTCTATAAATTCAATGGGATAGTTATTCTTGTAAAGTAAATTTTTTATTACACCCAAATTTTTTCTATGAAATCTATCATCAGATAATTTAATAACTTTATCAACCAATTCATATACTATCCCTTTCTTCTGTACTAACGGATTTTTTGAATGAAAATTCATAAATCTTTCCGATGAAGTCAGTTTTATGAACCAATCAAATGTTAACTTTTTATCTTCTCTAATAATTTCCAGTTCCAAAAAATTGAATTTTCCACCCCCTCCTATTTCACTTGTGAACTGTATCCTATCATTGTATGAATTAAATTCTTTAAAAGTCGCATCCAATTCATCTTTCTTTGTTATCATAAAAATATCATCAAGATATCTACAATAAAATATTGGTTCATAACTCAATTTACTCGAAACATCTAATTACATATCTTCCATTACAATATTAGCTAAAATGGGAGAAATCGGTGAACTCATTGATGTTCCAAAAGTTTGTTCGTATATTTTTCCATTAAAAGTAAAATGTGTTAATTCCATCAATTTGATAACACTATCTACAAATTCTTCACAAGGTATGTCCATATAAGGCTCCAAAAATCGGTATCTTCTAATAAGTGAATTTTTCACGTCATCCTTTGAGATATTTGTAAACAATGATGTAACTATTTTGATCATCGATGATGATCAAAATTCAAGATATCTGTAAAATACTGAAAATCTGTGTACCTATTATTCTTTTAAAAATCTATAAAAATATTTGTAAATTTTATAACTTTGGTTCTTAGAGTACCGAATTCTAGAAAGCTTAATTTAAATCCATAATAATATCAGAAAATCCTTCATGATCTATGAATACTTAATCATCATAAGAATAAACGAAAATATTGGAAAAAAAATCTTTATCCCATTGACTTAAAAATCACAAAAATCAGATTATTATGAAAAATGTGCGACTTTGGACTCCAAAAAATGTATAACTTTAAAATCCCGAAATTACAAAAAATTGATTTGTACTCTTCCCGTTACAAAAATTAAAAATTATCAATCACGAAGGAAATGAATACACTACAAAAAACGGCTCCTGAAATTTTGTTCTGCCTAAGCCTATGCTTGAGATCATTTAATAATTCAAATCTGCGTTCTGTTGAAAGTTTCGCACTATGTTTCGAACCTGGTATTGGACGTTATTATATTAGTGACGTTTGTTTCCTGTACAATGTTGGATAACATAATGGTCTCTCATGTCCCAAAGGGATTTGTCAGGCTCGGCAGTTAAGATATCAGTGAACTTGTCAAGTTCACAAATACGGGGCTTATCGGTGTTTCCGCGGTGATGAGTGATCCGGAATAACTTATGTGGCCGAATCAGTATCTCGAAAAGAACAATATTATACTTTTCATGAAATCGATATTGGACAAAATTTCCAATTTAATTTATATTTGCCAATCTCGTAGGAAGTTGATATTTCTAAATTACGCGTCAAAATTTTTCGAAAATGTCCGAAAAAATAATTGATTTCCTTTTTTAAAGCTAACCTGAAAGAAAAAAAAATTTGAAACATTCAAAACAATGAGGGAGTCGGATGTTGTCAACTGTGCTGGGGTCCCCCGAGTGGACACGCGAAGCCGCAATTTTAGACGGAAAAACACAAAAGTGCAGTTTTGCATTGTGTCTTTCAATGACAATCGGATCAATCGATCGCTTTCTATGGGTGCTTTAAACCGATGAGATATCGTGGGTCAAAGGGTACAGGGAGGGAACAAAGTCGGCTGGACTCTCGAGAATTCCTGCGTCTGTGTGCGGCGAGAGCGAAGACTGGAATCGACAGACGAATGCGAGCCCACGAGACTCGGCTACCTCATTTGAATCCCCGGCTCGATAATGTCTCAGGGGAAGCTTCGGTTTATTTAGGAATACAGGAATCGGAGTGTTTTCTCTTTTTCGCTTTTCCTGGCTTCTGTGCAGTTTCATTTTCTGATGACAGGGCAGTAATTGATTTGTTTTCGATATCAGGCAAAAGAGAAATACCGCGATGTTCACCCGGGGATTCGGGTCACGGTTGAATTTTCATATTGATGTGATATGGAAGAAAACGAAAGTAGTACTGAACTCGTGTTAGTATGTTAAAATTATGTATCATTATTATTTAATAACTCATGATGTGCATAGTTTCTGAAATATCTTTCGTCAGTTTTAATAAAAGGCCAGGGGCAGCAGAAGATGTGGGTATGGTGGGTAGCATTATCTACTAGAGAATTCTGCATGACTAAAATATCCAAAAATACCCACAAAAAAATCCATTGATTTTCTGAATTGTTATTTTATCGTCTTCTTAAACCTGTCAAACTTACAGAATTACTACGAATTGTCTGAAATTCTGAATTTTTAATAAAAAATTTTTCATTTATTGAAATATTTTAGAGATGACTTACAATTAGTTTCTGTAGTTCTACAGCACTTTCAAAATTTCTACAATCTACAGAATTTGTATGTTTCCTGAAATTATGAATATTTTTTCAATTTTTTTTAGATTTTTCGACAATCTTTGAAATTTCGAATATTATCTGATTTTTAAAAAATTCAAAATTTATAGACTAATAAGTGTGTCGGAGTTTATAAAAAATTGTCTAACTGAAGATTTTCAAAATTTTGAAATACTTTGAACACATTCTGGAATACTACAAAACTTTCGATTATTTTAGAATTATTGAGAGTTATCGCGATTCTTAATGTATTCTGATTATCCGAAATATGAAAAATTTTTTATATTTTACAATCGAAAACTTTTAAAATTTTCTAAACATGTGTTCAAGTGGTTAAGATTTCTTGTGAATTTTCAACACTTTTCGAGTTTTTTTTTTTTCATAAAACGTAAAAAAATATTACGATGCATATTTTAAGAAACAAATGAATATGATAATGAACACAATACACAAAAAGCAATAACATATCCTGAAATTCTACCAATTTCTAGAATATTCTGGAAAAATTGGCAATTTTGTGAATTTTGACTTTTCTGATATAGGTACAGACAAATTTTTTTCAAATTTTGAACGTAATGCAGGCTAGGCAAAATTTTTGGAAGTTTATGAAAATTCGTCCTATTGATGAAGATTTTTCTTTACTTTTTAATACTTACAAGGTGTTGCTCATTTTCTTAAAAAAAAAAAATAATATGAATTTTTATGCATATTTCAAAAAAATATAATATTGCACACATTTTACAAAATCGATTTCATTTTCTAAAATTCTACAACAATTTTATTTCTTTTATAAATACATGCAATAATGATTTTTAAAATTTTCAAAATTTCTAACATTAATCTAGCTGCATAAATCTTCCAAAATTTTAAAGAAATTTGTGCAATTTACTTTTTAATTTTTTTTCCAAGGCATTCCGAATATTTTCAATTTTCATTGAAAAAATAAAGAAAAGGGTTATGAATTTTCAATCGAAACATATAATAATGAACATAATTCACAAAATAATTATATACTTTCTGAAATTCTACGAAAATTTTAATTTTTTTTAAGGAATCATTGATATTTTTAAAACTATCCAATGTATTCTGTTTTTTTCAAAATTTGAAAAATTTCCAACATCATACCAATTACTGAGATTATTTTTAAAAATTTGTCCAGCTCATAAGGATCCCTTTCAACATTAAAATACTCTTGAAGTATTCAGAAAATTTGTTTGGAATTCCAAAAAAACGTCATCGTGAATATTTATAAAAACAAAGTTTCTGTACACAGTAAACGAAGTAAATTTACTTTTTCTAGCATGTCACATATTTCACTTATTTTTGAAAGTATAATCGGCAATTTAAAAAATTACTGATGTTTTTCGATTTTTTAAAGTTTCGAGCATTCGAAAAACTATTAAAAAGTTTCCAAAGATCATAAAAGTTTGTCAAAATCATTAAGAATTTTCGTAATTGTCTGATGTTTCTTATATTTCTCAGTTTTTTTTTTTCAAAAATGTTAAAACATCATCATGCGTACTTCTAAGAAATACGATAATGAACCCCATTTTTCTCTAATACTTAAGTCATTTACTATCCATGAAAAAAATAACGCTTTGCAGCCTCTGCTAACTGTAAAAGTTTTATCCATACTGACACGACTCTGAAGAACATATAAAGATTCTTAATCAGAACTGTATTCATTTACTTCGAGACAAATCCCCAAAAATCATTAAATGACTGAATATTCTGAATATCATTCATACCTGAGAATCTTCTTCAGTGAAAATGGCATCGAAAGCGAACATTTTTGGAGCAGCGACAGTTGGTCTTCTGTCTTCAGCAGTTGATGACTGAGCTGATGCTGGATCAGTCAAAGTGATTTGCTTCTTCCGTTTGTCAGCGTTAAAAAAACTTCCTCCTTCGCCTGGTGAAACTCTCAGCATTACTTTGACCTGAAACAGAAAACGGTCATATGATTAGGTAAACTATTTTCAAATGCATAGGATATGCAGCAGTTGACTGTGATTTTAAAACAACAAAAACGAAAATCCGTCGCCTACACTTCTTTTTCAATATTTAAAAACTAAGTTTTCCCAAAGACAAGATATTTTGATTGAGGATCATAGATTCCTGCAGCATGAAAAAAGAAATTGCATACAATGAAAAAACAGCAAAAATATATCAAAAGTTTTTTTTTGGTTTTCATTCAAAACTATTTTTATCCAAATGTTTTAACACTAAAACCACAGTCGCTAACAGAGGCTAGAAAATCACGAAACAGCAAACTCACGCGGAATTGTAATTGAATTGAAGTCTCAATCGATCTGTTCTTTCAACCCCCGAACAATGGACTCATTACAATAATAGAACCAGCGATCATGCAAGAAATTCTCCAACGAACATTCGAAAATTACAGAGCCACCACTGACAAAATCAGACTTTTTCTAGTTCCGCGTTTTTGTTCTTCAGTTTTTATACGCAGCAAAACTTTTATCATCTCCGTTTTTTCCCTTCCTCGATAATAAATCACGTGATAACAACCCATATGAAGATTGACGTTCGTGTTCATTTCAGCTATGAGTTTCCAATGGGAAAATTTCACTCGATTCGTTTTCCCATTTTAGATTCGCTCAATTTTGAGATCCCGTATAATAAAGTTTTTCTGATGGAAAAGCCGACGAAGGAAAACTTTGAATTGGCGTGCACTTCTGCACAGGAAATTGAGTTTCAAGATTTTTCGCGAGGATTTCTGGCGAAGTTCCGTACTCTTTGCATGCGTTGATATTCGGGATAATTGGATGTGACAATTTATAGAAAATCGAAATGAGATTGGGCATAACTTTGAATTTCATTTCGATTATGAGATGAAACAATGTGTTATAATTAGTCTGTATGTGCACGACGTAGCTATATTGTGAAAAAAATTGTTGTCAGGATGCACAAATTTTAGGCATTGTTTCGAGTATGCCATATTCCACGTAATTTATATCAAATTTGAAGTAGGTTTTTTAATCTAACTAAGTTGTTTAGAACTTCAGAGTGCGTTTTCATGGGAAAATCTTGGTACAACTGCGAATAAATTAAGATTTTTCCATAGCTATGACATCATTATCGATTTACATACACTTTAGAAGCTATATGTTCATTATCACAATGTTCATGTCAATCGTATAAAAAATATTAATTTTGCTACGTCAGGAATTCATAAAAAAGCAAGGTTTACTTTTTCCAAAATAATAATTTTGACGTTATCAGATCTAACAAAATGATGAGGTTCATTAAAAACAAAAAGTTTATTTTTTAATCAAAAATTTTTTGCATTAACTCAAAGTTGTTGTTCATGTAGCCCATGATAAACAAGTAAAATAAAAAAAAGGGTCATGTAAAACCGTTTTCGATTGTTTAAATTGAAATTGAGTATCAAACTAAAATACATATTGAAATTCGAAGACTTTTTCATGGCAGTGCATATTATCGTATTTCATCCAGGAATTCCGCATGTCGATGCATTTTTCATTCGCCGATTTATGGTTGTACCGCTACGTGGGAGCAGGTGCATGAACGCGGATAAAAATGTTGCTACAATGGCATTGCAGCGTCGTGTCGAAAAAAGCGCGTTATCTCTTATCACTGGACGAGTACGATCAAATGAAAATTTATCAAGTTGGCGGGAACAAAAATCTGTAGGTAATCGCATGAAGTATTAAAGTGATTACTTTAGTTTTGATATGAAAATTTTTAAACATGCCTACTACCTTTCGTAATGCCTACATTTTTTAAACCTCTATAATTTATTGGGCCATGTACGATTTATTGTTGAGAGTAGTTTTTTTTTAGCGATCGGATAAATACACGAAAAAGTGAAACGCGTTGCGTTACCGTTACTTAGGTGAAAAAAGTGATTCGTTTCTTTACCGTTACTTGAAAAGAAATACTCGTTACCGTTACCATCTAAAAAAGTGAAGTTTTGTTACTTTTACGTTACTTTTCGGAATATATTGAAGTAAATAACTAGGCATAAAAAAATTAAGGATGAAAAAACAATATCGATCTACTTGTTGTTTCGTTCTAGAAACTGTCAATTTCAGATATAATAAAATGGCATGAAACGGAAGATGATTAGACGTGTTCCATTTTTTTTTGAGTTTCAACAAAACGTTTTGCTCTAATAAAACATCGTATTTTCGAAATATGTTGTTTGTTAGGATGAGCCCTCCGTGAATGATTTTTTTAAGTGTTGAAAATCATTAACCATTTCTTAATCTGCACTTTTTGATCCTGAGAAAAAAATAGGCTAAGTTGTTCAAATTTTCGAATCTTTCAGGTTCAAAAAATTTCTGAATATGACATTTCATTCAATGTTAAGCGCGGAGAAAGATATAATTATTCAATAAATTTTTGAGAGGATTTTATCTACATTTTTGACACCTTTGCATTTTTCAGTATGAGTAAAATGTTGCAGGATTTTCTAGTATTTTAATAAATTTTTACTATTTCCCTGTACATTGCTATAAAGATATAAATGAATTATTGCACCAGAGTAAATAATCATTGAATTTCTAGTTTTCGGGATTGTTCAGTATTCCAGTATCAACTGTAAGTTCCTTCTAAAACAAGTCGTATTTTTCAGGACCTATAAAATGTTGCAGAATGCATTTTCATACAGGGTGTACAAAACTCCCTGCGCCAAAAAGAAACCTAATATTCCTTATCCAATTTCGAGTCGAAAAGTCCTTTACCACTTTTTGTAAAACTCAAAATTTAAAAAGTTATTTAAGCCTAAAATTTAAACAATTAATCCACTCTCACAACAAGTGGGTGTAGATTTCATAGACTAAACTTTTCCCAAATTTTCTTCATGTTTTTCCGAGTCGCAAAGTCCTTTGCCACTTTTCACGAAACTCAAAATAAAAAAAGACATTCGGGTCAAAAGTTGCAACCGATCAGGTTTCTTAGATTTTGTGCTCGAATATCTGTTTTGATATTGAGTTTTGTGAAAAGTGGTAAAAGACTTTCGACTCGGAAAAATATGAAGAAAATTTGGGAAAAGTTTTGTCCGTGAAATCTACACCCCTTGTCGTGAGAGCGGAGTTATTGTTTAAATTTTAGGCTTAAATAACTTTTTAAATTTTGAGTTTTACAAAAAGTGGTAAAGGACTTGTTGACTCAAAATTGGATGAGGAACATTGGGCTTCTTTTTAGCGCGGGGATTTCGGTACACCCTGTATATGTATAGTGTTTCCATATAAATTGTTATACATTTCAGGAATTTCAAGCACAAGAATTCGATGTTGATGAAAAACTCAGTGTTTGAAAAGATTTTCAGAAAATTGTGTTTCAATAGATTTTTATTTCCTTCAGTATTTTTTGTAATTCTTCAGTTTTCCTACGATTTGAAGAATCGTTCAGTGTTTTTATATATTTTTATATGAATTTCTGGAATTCGATGCTCTAGTTATAAATGTTGTATAGATTTTATTGTTTGATATATTGACTTGTAATTTTCTATGTATGTTTTTTCTTTTTTTTATCACCTAGTATTTATAGAAAGTTGTAAAATTTTTGGTTTTTTTAAAAATGTCTCGTTGGATTTCTAGAATAAGATTTCCGGAAACTAAACGTTCGAAATATTTGAAGTGTTCCGATCGATTTTGTAGAAAACAATTTCTGAAAAATTAAAAAGCTCTTAATATTTTTTGAATTTTCGCAGACTGGAATTACATCAATGTTTGAAGATTCTAATAGCGTATTTAACATATTAATGATTATCTACTATATTTCGTATTGTTTGTATATTTTTGTGTATTTATTAAATTACGTGAATTTTTTTCGCAGGATCGTGAATATTTTAATGACTCAGCTTTAGATTTTTTAATCTATAGTTTTCTAGTATTTATATATTTTTTTCTGAGGATTTATGAAATATAATGCTTTGAATTGTGAAAGTTTTTAATGAAAAGTGTAATAAAATATTCTTTGACAATATTTTTATACAAATTATTTAAACTTCACTCCTATCTTATATGAATTATAGATGTCAAATTTTCCATTTAAAAATAAGGAAATTAAAAAGGATTTATATCTATCTCAGTTTCAGAATATTTATATCAAATTACAGATTGTTTTACAAACTTGATATGATTGAGTGAAGTAAGTTTAAAAAAAAGCGGTTTTTTCGTTAATCGTTACCGAAAAAAAGTAACTCGTAACAGTTATTGTTATGTGTTAATGAATGTAACTCGTTACGTTATCGTTGCAGTGAAAAATGTAACGTATTAGAGCACTGCGTTACTTCTAAACTGTGGTTTTCTTCATAACATTCGACTAATGGGGGTGTTCAATAAATGATTGTTCTTACAAAAATTTGAATTTACCATTTCTAAATATCTTACAGAATTGTGAAAAATAAATAGCTTCTATTAGATATACATAATGTTCGAAAAAATTAATGTCAATGCTTTACTCATAAATGGGTCATTATTTTGAAAATCAGCTTGGTCGTCACAGACCAAATCACCGATTTTTCTCAAATTTTTTAAATAGTCACGTAAACTAGTTTGGAAACACACGTATTTTTTTATTTAGGGCTCGCAATTGGTTTATCTCGAGAAATTCAAATTATGGATTAGGCTGTCAAATTCAGAGTAACCTCACTTTTGTCGAAAACTTTTTTAATCGTTATTTCTCATCAGACAATCTATGAATATCAATAGTTTTTGTATGAAAACTTTCGAAGTTGTACGAAATTTATGAATAATGTTTTGAAAATATTTCTTGTAGCGTTGTTGAATTGTTATTAGCGTAAATGAAAAAAGTGTAAAAATTTTTGAGTGAATAGTTTTCATACTGCATTATTTTTTTTACTCCCGTTTTTTGTTCATTGATTGATGAAGGTATGAACTATATTCTGTAAGAATGGTTACATGCCAAAACGTTTCGTTCGTAAATAAGAATTTTTGTCCGATATTGCAGCCTGTCATTAACAAGCGATGATGAAATTTTTATGTATTTTTACTTTTTTGATCTTAAGACACTGTAACATGTTCTATTTATTGATAATATGTTCTACACGAACTTGTTACACAAAAATTTCTAACTAGATGTTCAACGGCTCGGAATACAACTTGAAATCAATCTTTCGCGCGGATCACTAGATTGCTAAAATACATATAATTATACAGAATTTCATGAGAATACTTTCGTTTTCATATCTCTGAAACTGTTTATAACATTTTTATGTTTATGTAGAATTCTGAAGGTAGGTGTGTTATCTATGGGAAAAATGTTCAACTGTGGAATTATGTGATGTCATCAATTTTTTCTTCCAATATTTTATATTTTAATAAAAATTTCCTTACATTTTTAAGCAAAATAAATACATATAAAAACGATATTTCATGTTTCAGAAACATTTATTTTATTCCAAACTAAATAAATTATCCAACATGTTCAACGTGCTCAGGTTTCAATGTTTTTTCGGTAAATAAAGATGCTTTTCGTCATAAAACTTTTTTGTTTTAATATAAATACATTGAATTACTTCAGAAAAGAATAAAAGATTTTAATTTTAGCAACTTTATTTGGGAGATTTCTTGAGTTTTAGTATTTTTGAACGCGTGAAATCGTAAAGTATAATATCTTATGTATAACCATTAATCAGTTTCTCGAATATCTTCACGTTTAAAATGCATTTTATAAATTTCCGTAAAGAAACTCAATTTATTAATTCACATCTAAACAATATGCGAAGAAATTTTACAACTGAACCAGTTCCACGCAAGTAATTATAAATATGAAAGTTAGTCTCCAGAGACACGCACGAAAAATTGATGTCATGTATATCCTGAGTAATGGAAAATACAGTTAGGAATTTTTCATGAAATATATACTTTATTATCGAATGGGACATACTACAGTGTCTTAGGATCAAGAAAAGTGAAAATATATTGAAATTTCGTAATCACTTGTTAATGACAGGCTAGAAACTCGGGAAAAAATTCTCACTTACGAACGAAACGTTTTGGCGTGTAACAGTTCTTACAGAATGTAGTTCATACCTTTATCAATCAATGAAAAAAAAAACGGGAAGAAATATAAATGATGCAATATGAAATCCAGGGTTTAAAAAAATACCAAAAAAAATGAAACGCTTTACGTTACCGCTACAAAGGTGGAAAAAGTAATCCGTTACGTTATCGTTACCAAAAAAGAAATAGAAACTCGTTACCTTCATCACTTAAAATAGTAACGTTCCGTTACTTTCACGTTACTTTTTGGAGGACATTGAATGTAGATAACAAAAATCAAAAAACTAAGGCTGAAAAATACAATTTCAACGTACTTGTGATTTTGTTCTATAAAAACAGTTCATTTCAGATAAAATAAAAAATGTTAATCTGAAATATTTTACCCTGAAAAAAAAGTTAATCAGCTTGTTCAAATTTTGATATTTTTTTCAAGTTTACGAAATTTCTGCATACGACATTTGACTCAATGTTAGTCACAAGAAAACATTTGCTAATGTAATAGATTTTTGAAAGAATCTAAATATCTACCCCGATTTTCAGAATTTCGAAATCTTTTTGTACTTTTCAGTATGTATAAAATGTTGCAGGATTTTCAAGAATTTTTATAAATTTAAATTTTTCTGTACATTGATACATAGATTTCAAGAATTTCATGCTCTAGAATGAAAAGTTTATTGAGACATTGGTATTTGAGAGGATTTTTCAGCAAAGAATTTCTAAGAAGATTTTCATTTCATTTGATTTTTTTTAACTTATTTAATTTTTCTACGATTTGAAGAATTGTTCAGTATTTTTAAAACTATTCGTATTTTTCAGTATAACAGAATATTGCAGAATTTCCTGGTATTTTTACATTATTTTAGTATTTGTATAATAATAAATGTTCTATACATTTCAAGAATTTCGAACTCTAGAATTTGAATAGAATGAAACATTACGTGTTTTATAGGATTTTCCACAAAACAGTGTCTCGATAGATTTATACTTATTCAAGTACTTTTTGTATTTCTTTAGTTTTTCTATGATTTCAAGAATCGTTTATTATTTTTATATATTGCTGTATGAATTTCTAGAATTAGAAAGATTTCCAATGTTCTATATATTTCCACGTATTTTTCGAACGTATTTTCTTTCTGCATTTTCAAGTATTTGAAGAATGCTGTAGAATTTTTAGTTTTTTCAAAGACATCTCTTTGAATTTCCAAAATGAAAAAAAAGAAAAGGGCCCTCTGAATTTTTTGTATTTTTCACAGAGATATTACAATATAAAAATTCCATATCATCTTATAGACTTTAATTAACATAAATTTTTTAGAATATAATGTTCAAGAAATTGAAGTTTTTTTGATTCCTTGAGTTACATATATGTTTTTAAAAATCAAGTAACTTAAAACTTAATAAAATCTAGTATTTTTCGTATTGTTCGTATTCTTTTTTTTTTTTTTTTTAATTTCTTTTTGTATTCATTATTATTCCAAAAAATTTTCTAGCAGGATCTTTAAATCTTACAAATCCTGCTATAGATTTCGCGATCTATAGATTTGAAGTATTTTTATATCTTTTCATGCAAATTTTCTAAAATTCAACGCTTTGAGTCGTGAAAGTATTTAATCAAAAATGAAAAAGCCTATTCTTCCTCAAGCATTTTACACAAATTAGGATCATTCCACATAGTTTTATTAAAAATTATAAATAAAGAATTTTATATCTCAAAATGAGCAAGTTAAAAATTACTTAGATCTCAGTTTCAGAACATTTTTGAAAAAGTTCTAAATTGTGTTAAAAACTCAATGGGACAGATGAAAGTAACGTAAAATAACAAGATTTTTGTTACTCGTTACCGAAAAAAAGTGACTCGTTCCCGTTATCGTTATTTGTAACACGTAACTTCCAAATCCTGATGAAATCTATTTACTCAAAAATTCTTCCCACATTTTTCATTTACGCTTATAGCAATTGAAAACGCTACAAGGAATATTTTCAATACATTATGCATAAATTTCGATCAATTTCGAACGTTTCCATACAAAAACTATTGGAATCCATAGATTTTCTGATGAGAAATAAGGATTTAAAAAAAAGTTTTGACAAAAGTGAGGTTCCTCTGAATATGACTGCCTAATTGAAAATCCGAATTTCTCGACAAAAACCAATGTTACGCCCAAAATAAAAAATACATATGTTTTTCATAATTAGTTTACGTGACTTTTTATGATAGAAATCGGCGACGTCCAAACTGATTTTAAAAATAATGACCTAAATATTTCTGGCTGTCGATCGTCCTCAGATCGTCGTTTGAAAGACCTCCGGGCAGGTTTTAGGACGCCTCCAGGACTTTTCCGGTAACATCGACGTTGTCTGGAAATGCCTCAGCCAAAGAATCCCCGAAAACTCACCCAGTGCACTTGGCCTTTCGCACGCAGTGCCCACGGACATGCTGAGTCCCGGGCTTATCCTGAAGCTGTGTCGAAACACCCCGCGGTGGGGTAAGTCGAGCCGCGGTGGAATTTGCACCGAGACGCTCGGGGCTAACGGGCTCCGACTCCTGGAAATTCCCTTCGAGGAGGAGCGTGCTATCGGCCAAGGGTCTCGCGAGGGGTGAGCCTGCTGATGCGATTTGCCGCGCTTCGCAAAGCGCAATTTGCACCGCGAGAAGATCGCGCGCGCTCGAGTCCCGGCCCTCTTCAACCCCCGAGGCTCGGGGCTTCTCTTCGTAATAAATGCGTGATCCGGAGGAGAATAATTTCACGGGAGACTGCTTGGAAAATTGTGGGGAGCTCTTCTTGCGGTCGCCCCTGATTTGATATCGTGACTTGTGATTATCGCGCGTTTCCGATCGAGTTCGCGGGCTTTGAGTGGCGAAAATAGTGGGGGTCGATGAGTCTTGAATTTCGTAGGAGTCGTGGTAGTGGAGAGATAATGCGATGGGCCATGCATATGTGAATCAAGTTCTAGAAGTTTGTAATGGGAAACGTTTGTATCTTATGCAAAAACAGTTTACATTTCATTGTTTAAAACAGCTCTCCTCAGTTGAATTAACAAAAAACATCTCATTTCTAGTAACGCATTTTTTTCTTTTTTAACAGTGATTGATGATAAACAAATGGTCATTTTTCACAAATCATAAGTGATTTTGATCTCATTTTTGAATCATCACCTGACTAAAACTCGCGGTAAACGAAAAGCTATGGTAATAAGAGAAGATAAAATAATTATTGGTAGATAATCCTTATATTTTATATCAAGGTCACCGATTGATAAGTGTATGATCACTAATTGAAACAGAGAAGTTGGGATGGTAATAATTATAATTTAAAACACAAGATTGTGCAATATTACATATATCTCGATCAGCAGATTGCACAGTTATGGAACGTGAAACATACTCAATTTTGAATTTTCAGAAAAAAAAGGATTCCTAGTTCCTCAAGTATAAGGTTTATTTTCCGATGTATGAAAATCAAATTACACTTTTTCACAGCTGTTTTCATTTGAGTATGATTCCAAGTTTATCAGCATACAATTTTATAAATTTCCGAGTTTAGTTGGTGAATTTTCGAAAATTCAATAATAGTTAATTTTTCATGAAATAAAAATAATATAACAAGAATACTGTTGAAATTTGAGAATAATTTAAAATTTTTCATAATTGAAATTTGCAGGTTTTAATATTCGAGGTCGAAGAGATTTTTGTAGTTTGAAAGTGATGATCAAATAATTTTTGGAAAGAGACGATTGAATCTTGTTAATTTGAGTAGTGATATTCAGTTGATCATTACACCATTTATACATATTACTTTTTCACATTAATTTGAAACATGCTTTATTGTGAAATTTCAGAAGTACAAGAGTCTTCAAATTTTTTAGTTCTTGAAATTGATTTTATATCGAATCGTTAAATTTGAGATGATTATCAGTTTGTTAGATACAGTATAATGCTTATTTGGCGAAGAAGATTTTGAATTTTCATATTTCTTTACATTGGGATGAATTTTTAAAACAATACAAGTTTTAACGACTTAAGTCTTGCACTTGGAGTAAAATTCAAAGTCAACTACCATGGAATTAATTTTACAAAGCAATTTTCAAAATGTACATTACTAAACATTGGTAAAATTTTTTAGTTCACTTAACCAAAAAATTTTAGAGCATGAAAAGTTGTTAATAAATGCACCAAGTCAATCAGGATACAAGGTTCTGAAATACATGATTCGGATAACAAAGTATTTACAAATTTTCGCAATCATAAAATTTTACAATTTCGAATTTAATTCAAACAAAAAAGCTTTGTATTTTTTGAAGGTGGAAAATGAGGCCGAGTTAGAAGTTATGAACAGGGAAATTTCCAACACTTGAGATAAATTTTCAAATTATAACTAATTCAATTATAACTGGTATTTTTAAATTAATCGAGGTATGTTCAACCTACCCAGGAACTGAAAAAATGTTTATCTTTCAGAATATGAAATTCTGTGGTGCTTGTATTCTTTTTTTTGATAAATTTATAAAATCGGAATTTGATTTATCTTTATCTAATTCAATTACATCATTTCTGAATTTGTTGTTCATTCAAAATCCAAATTCTTTCTTATCTTGATTTGCTAATAAAATATGTAATTTTTTTCATCTGCGTAATCTGACAATTCTAAAATTCTACGAAAAATAAACAAAAATTGAAACTCCCATGGTCTCTAACGTCTTAAATGAACATCGATATATTTCGAATTTTGGAGAATAAACTTAAAACAACATCACTGGTGTCAAACTCAGGATTAAAATGTTTGATATTTTCAATCGTTTGGAGTTTAAAAATTCTGCTCGGAAAGCAAAAAAAGGCTTATCAAAACAAATTTTTAATTCAGTTCCCTACCCCTTATGATATTTACAAAATAATAATCAATTTAATTCAAATTCTCATAAAAACAGCATTCTCCTGCACATTTTATTCATTTCCATTTACTTCTTTGCCACAAAATAATTAAATCTTATCAAGAACTTCGTCATAATGGGAAAAATCCCCTTGATTTCTCCCAAGTAAAAGCCGATATGAAATTAGGTTCGGGACGCACGCACAAAGGGAGTAAGTTGGACGCGGCCATAATTCACCTCTAGCATTTTAGACTCGCGTAATCCTTTGACTTAGTGGCCTGAGGCCTAAAGAGACGTTATCTCAGTCGACACGTTGAGACGTAAGTCCCGCTGCGCGTCTATTAAAGGTTAAGGGGTCCCGCCGGGTACCAGAAGCGATAATTTGTTCGATATTCATTGCGAGGCAGATAGTGGCAAGTGCCATTTACTGCTGTGTACCCTCTTTGTGTAGCTTAACGAGATATTTGTCAGCCGAAGGCAATCAACATGAATTAATCTCGTCCATCTTCTATGACTCAAAACACAAAATAGTAATTTTTTTCAGAAACTTTGGGAATTTTTATGCCAGGTGAAAATTGAAGTAACGAAGTTAAAATGATCGGAAAATTTTATACGAACAAAAATATACCTTAATGAATAATTTAAGATATTGTTTTCAATTAGAATTCTTACAAGAACCATATAATCATGACTTCACAATCCTCGATTCAATTGATTTTTGGTCATCAGTGAGTTAGGACAAATTTATTGTTTGTGACATTAATGATTAATACTGTCTTCTTCTTAAGAGGGTGTTCCGGTTTGTTAGGCGATCTTTGGAAATTTCTTGTGAACAAACGATTGCAGCTATTGGAATGTTTTTTGTCTTATTTTATTGAGGAAGATCAAGGTTTGAAATATATTTTTTGAAGAATTTTGTCAACTTAATTAATAAACTTTTGATGACTTTGAATGTGTCTCTTCTAAAATTCTCGAGTAAAACGGTGCACACGATTCAGCTCGTATAAAGAATCTGAATCACAATTGATTTTTTCAGTTACTTGTCACGATTCGAGACTACTTACAAACTTCTTAATGAAATCGAATCTATCACTAGTGTACAATCTTTCTTTCTTCTTGTAAATGATTTCCCAAGAACATGGAAAAATCATTTCGTCCGCTAATAATATATTATAAGAAGCACGATAAACATAAATTTTGTCATTTTCTGTCAGTATTTTAAATTGAACGACAAAGTATTCTTCATGTTGTGACGCTGCAGCTTCGCGTACTATCAACGACTGACTACTGTAATATCATAACTAAGAATACCGTTTTTACCCAAACACACTGAAAGTAACACGTAATCTTCTTTCAACTGATTAAGACTCAAAACAAATGTTTTGAAATGAAAGAAAATTCAAAAACCCATCATAAGTAACATTCACGTTCTTGCCTATTTAGAGTGTCATCAGTCTTTTAATGAACATCATTTCAGATACACACCCTTGAAGTAATTGTCTACTTTTCTAATATTTTAGCATTTTCCCAATCGAACTCATGTTATTTCTCAATTCTATGATTAGTTACAACTGTGTGGCTAGTCGGCATTAATTTAATATTATTCTTATGTTCTTTGATTCTCGTTTTTAATTTCCTTTTTGTCTAGCCGATATACGTAGAACTACAATCTTTATATACAATCAACTTTCTACACAACACCCTGTTTTTTACCATTATCTAATTTGTCCTTTCTTCTTTTTATAATTTAATTATCGAGTTTGTTATCAATTCTCTATACTACTTTAAAATCGTATCTTTGAAAAACTTTCTTTATTCTCCTATCCAGATTTTCAACAAAAGGTAAAGCTATCACTTTCTTTTTTTCCTTTTTAATCTTCCTATTCTCTGTAATTATGTGAACATTTAAATATTGAACTCTGCTTTTTATATATTTATCAATAAATTCTTCTTGGTAATTATTTATCTTCAAGATATCCTTTACGATCTTCAAATTTTTCTTTCTGAATTCATAATTCTAAAAATAGTACCAATCTTCTGATGTAACTTGTCATAATGTTGGCTAACGTTCGATCGAGCTGTTTTTCGTTATTCCGAGTTCCGACAAAATGGCGGGTGCGAATGAAGAAAAAAACGAATTTTCAATCTTTTTTTCCTTTACAAAGACTGTAAAAATAAAACTAAATATAATTTCTTAAAACCGCTCGATCAAACGATAGCCAACATTACGACAAAAGTAATTGAAAAAAAAAATTTTGTGTTTCAGATTCTTCATACGAGCTGAATCGTGTGCATCGTTTAATTCGGGAGAGGCACATTCAAGGTCATAGAGAGGTTATTAATAAAGTTCACAAAATTCTATTAAAAATATATGTTGAACATTTGATCTTCCTCAATAAAATGAAACAAAAAACATTTCAATAGCTTCGATTGTTTGTTCACAAAAAATTTTTAAACATATGCTTTGAAAATCGCCTATGAAACCGGAAAACCCCCTCAAAAAAATTACCTAACAATAAAATCATAATTTTTTTTTGATCCACTACTACAATCTCCGTAGAGTGCGCGATAACAATGCCATCCAAATCCTTTTACCTCAGAAATACCACTCGTTTCCTCTGATAATCGATGAAATGCATTCAAATAAAGGTCTGTTTCTCGGGGTGCAAAAGGGCGGCTATACTCGTATAAAAGTTTAACGCTGGGCCATAAAGCCGTCTGCGACACGGACGAACTTTAGCCCACACGAGCCTCCTTGCACTCGTAAATCGAGCCACTTTCGTCGAGGACTTCGATACTTTTCTCCGCCTTCCAGCTTACGCACTCGTTTTTATGGACGGTTTCATAAAGGAACTTTTCCAGGGATAATTCAAAAATTGTTCGATGGCGTTTAAATATGCTCAGAAAGTATAAAAACGAAGGGCTATAGCCAATTTTTCGTGGTGATTGTGGGGCTAAAAAGTTGACTTGTTTATGATCGAGTTTTATCGAGTGGAAAAAAACGTGCTTGTGGTGTGATACATGTGTTAAAAATTTTTATATATAGACATTGACCAGAATGACGAGTTTCTTCTATTTTCAGACGGTGAAAAATCTCAGAATCAAATTTGATTGATAATGAACAAATGATAACGCTTCTGAACTTTTACGAGTGATTCTAATAGTCAGTTCGTACAAAAGATGATAATTTCCTGCACAATCAGTAAAATTGTGTAAATGAGCTCCATTTACGATGTAATTGTAAAATTTGAGTGAGTTGAAATGCAGAATGCTCGAGAGCAGCTGAAAAGTATAAAGTAAGCGCTCGGGGTTACAAATGTAATTAAATTCACAGACGTCAACTACAACGCGCTAAAACGACGAAATTACACTCACTGAGTAAATAATACTTGTCGCATTGAAATTAATGAAATACAAAATATCTGTCAGAACGTTACTGGGAAAATATTAAAATATTTTTTGTGATTTTCACAATCATAAAAGAAGTCTAAAAACAAATAATTACTGTAGAAAAACGACAACAATTTTTTATGCTTGATATAGAGTAAGAAGAATTGCAATGAATTAGGTTTCACCATTCACTAGGTTTTCTATTTTTTTATTCTTTACTCCCTCGGAACTATAAGTGAAGAAAAAGAAAATATTGCACTTTCAGTTTTGTAAAAAATGTCGCTCTGCAGAAATTCTAAGCGAACATTTCTAATACCTTTGTACTAAAACCTGCTTCCATTGACTCGAGCCTTAATTCATGCATCAATTAAATGATTCGCGCCAAGAAAAACATTGGAGAATTTTTCATCATGTTTTCAGACCTGTCGCTCAATATTTGCTTTAGCGAGGAAATTCGCTCAGAGAAAATTCGGAAAAAAGAGAAGCGAATTAACGCTGACTGTAGCTTTATGTATATCAAACGTAGGCGCGTCTTCAAAGCACCTTCGACTCGTAAAATTTGCATCTCGAATCGAAAAAGATCTACATCGCCGAGACACAAAGGAAATCGGGTCAGGTTATTGCAAGAGAAAAAGGACTCCATTTCGTCATGACGAAGTACCCTGGAATCAGTTTACTCCGGTAAACTCATTTTCCTTTTCCCTTCGTTTTCTTTTTTTTTCCCACGATGATTTCTCGCGTTTCCGCTTTGTTGAAAAGATTATTCACGCTTTATAAGGCTTGTTTGGCATCTCAAAAAGATTTTATTTCATCCCTTATCGAATAAATAAAAAATAATGATTGCTTAACAATGAAAGTTGTTTCAAACTCTTTGTCTTTCTACTTGCAACTTTTGAATAACTTGAATTAATTTATACTTTGACGCCAGCACACGAATTATACTTTAATAATACATTTACTTGATTTCTTATTTAACTTTCAAAGCAAAGCAAAAGAGAAAAAATTGGAAAACTGGAGAGGAAAATAAACCGGAAATGTAGTGGCGAGGGGGAATTATCAATTTTCTGTTAGGAAATGAAAGGAAACGAAGGGAAATGTAAGACGCGGCGGTCGAAGAGGCGAGGAAATAATGTATTACCGCGCTCGTCTTCGAACCACTGTGTATAGAATATTGTGAAATGGAAAAGCCGGCTTGAGCTGGCTGTAAACAAAACATTTACGTAAGTAGAGAATCCTCAGTAAATATTCAGGTGTATTGAAATGAGTTAACTATCTGTAGACTGAATTCAGCGGCTAAAAAGTATTCTTCAAATTGGTACGATTCCACAACGAAATTCATTTTCGATAAATTTTCTTTATGTATTTGCTATCAGTTAGTTAGGGTCATTAAATTCCAGATCACGGAATTATAAACAAGTATAGATTTGAATAGAAATAAAATTTCGTAACTTTTTAGAGAGTGCGATGAAAGATGCATCAAACTATTGTATTTATATTTTGTAAAAAATATACTTTAGATGTTTAAAAAAAAATTTTTTTAATTATTTACAAGATATTTCAATGCGCGATTTTAATGACCTCCCCCCCTTTAAGAATTATCAAGTTGTGTAACTATTGTGGTTCAGAGTTGCACATTTTTCTTTATTGTCATCGAATTCTTTATTGACGTGTCTAAGTAATGAAAACAGGTTTTTTATTTTTTTAATCACTGAGTTTTTTATATATATGTATACGGTATTATGATATTTTCGGTATTATTCATATTACTACATTAGTAATTAAACATAAGCATTTAAAGATAGTTTTCTAAATTTATATACGATTTCTAGAATCCGATGTCGTAGGATACAAGATTAAATAGTTCTTTAAGTAAGTTTATACATTGTAAATAAAATAATATTCACGTAGAATGAACGAAGTACGTATTTGCATTTCTCGAATTAAGGTATTTTCTAGTGTTGATATGATTATATGGTATGATTGGTTTATTCTTTATTTTATTTAATTTTCCATAATTCTATTAAACGCATTACCGATTTGAAAAATCCGATGCTCTAGGAATTAATGTTCCAAAATAACTTACAATTTCTATTCATCTTTTAAGAAAATAAATCTAATGAAGATTTTATATTTCTTAGATCTTAGAATTTCAGAATTTTTGTAATCCATGATATTCTGTAAAAACTGATGATTTTTGGATTATATGCCTAGTATTTCTATTGATTGCAGCTTTACATATTCCCAAAGACAAGTGCTATAAAATCGTAAGTTTAATCAAATTGCGCTATCAAAATAAATTCTGCAGAAAAGAGTATCTCTTCCACAGACTTCCAAAACTTATAATGTTTTTCTTGATTTTTTACTGTTTTTATAGTTCGAAGGACCTTCCGGTTCTCTAATGAATGTCAACCTAGATTTTTAGAATTTGATGCACTACGACTGAGGTAAGAAAATTTTTGAAAAACAATTACTACATTGATCGTAAGTAGAATTTTATTTATATTTTTTTTGCTACCTGTTCATTAGATTTCATAAAGTTTTGAAGGATTTTATCGTGTTTTTATAGATTTCTAGTATTTTTTGTTTCTAAAAAGGTTTTCGTAATTTGATTCTCTTAGAATAAAAACTTGAATGAACTCGTCGTTTTTTTAATAGATTTCCGATAAAACAACATGTACACATGTTTTTTTCGCATGTTATAAACATCTTGCATTATTGTATTACTTAGTTTCAATAGAATTTCTTATTGTTTTCTGCTATTTTTAAATATTCTAAATAATCGTTTTGATTGCTTTGGCATGTAATATTTTACACACTATTTTACACACCCTTATTTTTATAATTATATTTTGAACAATAACAGGATCAATTTTTTTCTTTTGTTTTTTAAGATTGAATATTTCCTCTATTATGCCTACATTTTCAAAATTTATTGCTCTAAAATAAAATTTCGCCAGATATTACGTAGTTTTTATTGGATTTTTCAGAAAATAGTGTTTCTATAGTTTCCTATAACTTTTTGTATTTATGCAATGTTCCAATCATTCGGAAGACTTTCTAAAATTTTTATCGATTTCCATGTAGGTTTATAGGATTGAGGGATTTATAGTATTTTATATTTTCAGCGTTTTTGTAGATTTTCATTTTTCTCTTTTATTCACTAGCTTGAAAAAAATTACCAAATTTTTATTTGCCCCGTTATTCTCACGAAATATACGTAATGTAAACTGTTGGGAAAATTCTTTTAAAACCAGGAATTTTATTTTTGGGTTCGTGTAACGAAAAAAATATGTCTTAAGTTGAACTTTAAGAATTTCTATAAAAGCATTATTAAAGTCTTTTAGATTTCAGTCAGTCCGTTTCTTATATTTTTTACGTATTTTTATCATTTATTACGTATCATTTTCTTCATTATAACCACTATTAAAATTCAAATGCATTATTTTACTATCAATATTTTTATCTTGAATAATTTATATATTTTTTAAAATTATAACATGAATCAATCATAATAATCACTTCTGAATTTTTCACAGATAGATACTCAATAGTTGCTTGTACTTGAATAAATATAAGAAATATTGTATGGATGAAAATCTCAGAATCCTAGAAAAAACATTTTTTCAACATCCGACAAGTTTGATGTTAATCCCGCAAACGACAAAATTAGTTTTGATACTTCATTAGGTGCTGAATAGTATATTCCAAAGAAGAGCGTTAGAAATGTTACTCTCATTCGTACTACTTGCCACACGAAGCTTGTAATTTTTCATCACGAACTTTGACGTTCATTTGCTCTTAGCACGTAGAGCCCGGTAATGTCGGTTCGTCTAAAGGAGACGTCTCGAGGAGATCGCGCCGAATTGACACGGGAAAAGCAGACGCGTGTAGACGGGAATGTAAATTGCCTGTGCAGGGTTTATACGCTCGTGCAATAAATCCCGGCAAGAACGCGACGATTGACGTCTCGACGCAGTGATAAAGTCCCGAATCACTATCCAAAGTAGAGAAGTTTCGCCGTTACTTGAATCCTAAACCAAGGAAACTTTCAGCTATTTTTCATTCGTACTCGTATCCAGGATTTTTTTCAATGATCATGGACTTTTGAATTCGTGTCATTTCACCTCAAGACTTGAGTTACACATTGTTTTAACATTGCTATGATAGTTTTTTGTCATTCAATTTCCGGTAAAACAGATACCTTAATCGTATTTTATTTATGAATAAGAGACTTTTTTGTAATCAATTTCTTCGACGAACATTTGTAGAAACGCAATTCGATAAAATGGAAAACAAAGATTAGGAGCGATGGAAAGAAATTTACTAGGAAAAGTTTAAATGCCGATGAAACTAGAAAACAGTTGTTATCGGAATGGTACAGAGTTTCATTCTCTAACAAGTATAAATTTATTCCGAGCAGAGTTATTTCAGTATTGAAATTAAATTGACGAATTCCGTTATTCGAAAATAAAAATATATGCTCCAGATGTTTTAGTTTCAGGCATTCCAAAATAAAGTAGTTTTCACGTAAGCCAATTGATGGCCTTTATTGCCGATTTCGAATCACCCTAGAAACTGCAGTGTAATTAGCCCCAAACTCCGAGACTACTACTCTCTCAACAAAACTACTTGCAATGGTGAAAGAGAGAAACATTCAGTCCAAATGAAGCAGGATTACATGAAGCGTGCAAGAAACCCTGACTGCATACACAGTACTTATCTGTCCTACAGGGCATCCGAGTTTCTACTCTGTCGATACGAGCTCAAATTCGACCTTTTCACGTTGTGCATCATTTACATGTTAAACTTTGCGTTGGAACAATGCAGCTTTGATCTTGTTCCAAATATCGAGCAATAAAAAAAAAATCTAGAGGTATATGTAACTGTAGGTTGCAATTGCAATCACTTTTTTGCAGGGTTTTAAAAAGAGAAACTGATTTCTAAAAAGTGTTGGTCTTTTGAAGCTGTAATAGAAAATTTTTTCGAGATCAGAAAACTCTCATTATGTTCTTGCAAAGCGGAGAGTGTCTTTTTTCCCTGCCATTTGATAAAAGTTGATGTTATTGTCCGAGCGATTAGAGGGCGCAGAATGGAACACAAAGTGAAAAGATGGCTAGACGAATTAGGGAAACGAGTCACGTTGGGGCCGACGGCGGCGCTCCCGTGCCAGAAAGAGTCGGCGGAAAAAGGCGCAGCGTCGCTCGCTCGGAAAAGTCGGAGCCACCTTGAATCATTCAGGATCGCAGTTATAGTAACGAGCGCGATACAAACGTCTGGCGCCAACGCCATTCAATTATTCATTGCGGGTCACGTTAAATATGCAGCGATCTATGGAGATATCCCCCGAATTTCCACTTGAAGAAAAGTTCGAATATAGAGCGAGAAAATTAAGGGATGAAAGATAAAAATTTTCAATTCTTGGACTAGCTATTTTCACAGTAAATGTGTAATACGAGTGTTATGTTTATGATCAGGGGCGTAGGCAGGAAAAATTTTCACGAGGGGCTTTTCTGAAAAATATTTTGTCCTTCGGGATTTCTTAATTTTAGGGGTTTAAAAAGGGGGGTTTCAATTTTTTTTACTAATAGCTTTTGTATCCATGCCACTTTCAGTAATATCTTATATTGAGTAATATATAGGTTTTTATAAAGCTTCCTAAAATTCGATGCTCTGGGAATCAAATTTCTAAAAAATTTACGTATTTGAATTTATTTTATAGAAAATTTTAATCACACAGATAAAAGGTACATCATAGATTTATATTATTGTCGTACCCTATATTTTTCATCAAATTCTGTTGTATTTTCTGTAGTTTTTATATATTTCTAATATTTTTATGGATCGCTCAATAGATTTTCCGAAATTGACGCTATAGTATTGAGACTTTCAACGATTTACGAATTTCAAATCGATTCTTTAGACGACAGTTCCTTCAATGAATATTTTGAATATTTTTATTTTATATTTTTTTAAGGATTTATACAATGGAAAGTATGTTTAATTGTATAAATTGTATATATTGAATTGGATGTATTTTTATTCTTTTCTATATAAATTTCTAGAATAATTTCTAAAATCATAGGTATATATTTTCTGTATTATAATAATAAACATGCTCCACGACAAGTTTTATGAATTTCTAAAAAAGTTATATCTGCATAATTTTTTCGTATTGAAAGATCTCTAGTAAACTAGTAAGCTAGTGAACTAGGGAGCTAGTAGTCTACTAAACTAGTAAACAAGTAACCTTAAAAAATAGTAAGGTCCTTTAATTAAAAATAGTAAAATACTAAGCAAGTGAAAAAGTCAAATACTAAGCAAGTGAAAAAGTCAAATAGTAAACAAGCAAACTCGTTAACAAGTAAATTAGTTCATTAGTAAACTTGTAAATTTGTCAAATTTGTAATAGTAAACTGGTGAACTAGTTAGCTAGTAGACTAGTAAGCTAGTCAAATAAACACTAGTTAGATAGTAAAGTGTTAATCTAGTAAGCTAGTGAACTAGTAAACTCGTTAACAGGTAAATTAGTAAACTAGTAAACTGGAATGCATGTAAAATAATAAACTTGCAAATCAGTAAGCTAGGAAATTATTCAGCTAGTTAACTATTTAACTAGTAAACTGGTAAACAAGTAAGCTAGTAAACTAATAAACAAGTTAGCTAGTAAACAAGTAAGCTAGTAAACTATAGTAAACTCATTTTTATAATTTTTTTAGTATTATACATAATATACCAAACCTTGGAAGATTTCTAAGCATTTTTATACATTACTTATATTTTTGTAGATTTTCACAGAGATTCGAAAAACTCGCTGCTTTAAATGCGAATTTCGATCTTTTATTAGTAATTTCAAGAACTATTGATAAAATCACATTCATATAAATTTTTTATGTTTTAATCATTTTTTTTTTTTTCGTATTTTCATAATATTCAAAAAATTTTGTTGCGTTTTCAAAAATTCTAGTATATTTAGAATTAAATACTCTAGAATCCCAACATTTAAAGATAGTGGGGGCATTTGTTCACATTTTTCAGATAACAGTTTTTCCATATAATTCAATTATTTTCATTTATTCTTTTAGAGTTTGTGTGAATCGAAAGATTTTTGATACTTTTATTTGGATTTCATGTAGATCTCTAGAATTTGATGATATAAGACTTAAAGTTTTGTAATATTTTGGCATTTTTGTAGATTTTCATTTTTCTTGATTATCCACTGGGCTGCAACAAACTTTCTGATACATATTTTCTACGTGATCCTACGTTTTAATAATTTTTCCTTTTTTATCAAATATATGCTGCTAACGTTTTCATATATTCATTTGTAACTCCTATTTTTATTGTTTATCGATGTAACTTTTTTCGTTTTCACATGAAATATTGACTGATATTGTCAGAATTTCGGAAGGGGTTTGAACTCCCAAAACCCCCTTTCCCCTACGCGCTTGCTTATGATTATAGAACGTTTTGTTACATCATTGTACCAAAATACGTAATTTTCGTTTCAAGACGAGTTCTGATTTCAGATTTCAGCAATTCTAAAATACGTCGATCTCTGTTTCAAAATTCCTGCATTTATTGGAGCAGATTTTTTGCAGGAAAAAAAATTTATCAAGTGAACAAATAACAACTGTTTTACGGTCATGATATAGAAAAACATATGTAAAAAAATATTCTAAGATTTCTATTTTTGATCATAGGTTTTCTTCGGTTTCCAATTCCATTATTTTTCTTACATGTCATCATCTCAGGGATCAGTTCTTATACATTTTAAATAACTTTTCGTTTTTCACTAGTTAAGAATAAATAAATTCAGTAATATTCAGCTATGAGTGAACTGCGTTTCCCTGTGAGAAATAGTCACTTTTTGGAGTCAGAATTTAAAACGGATTGCGATTGAATCGTTCGCTCCAACAATGCTGAGGGCAAGCTTTTTTCACGGCCGATCGGATTAGATGGGTTTCATGAATAAAAACGTAATTTTTCAGATTACTGTGTCGCGCGATGTCGAAGAGTGGAGTGGGAGATTGGCTGATAGGCTGTAAAAGAAAGGGGAGAAAACGGGAAAAGAATCGCAAGCTCTTGAAGCAAGAGAATATATTTCCTTTGGCGTCATCGTTTTTTTTGTGTGTAAATTCTTATCGAATTTCGTATAATTTTCCACGTTTTTGTGAAACGTTGATAATGAGTTCACAGAAAACTCGAAAAATATTAATAAATTCGTGAATTTAGTTTGTGGTCCTCAGTGATTAACGAATTTTTTTTAAATTTGATTATAATAAACTTCTACCTTCACAGAATAAGGGCACGAAAATAAAGAATGAGAATAAATTCATTCTGTTCATTATAATATCTAAGATTTGATATAGAAGGTAGTTAATATTTTTTTGGAAGCATCATAATACGCAAAACAGGTTAAATTCTAAAAGAATAAAATTTACATTTCTTTATCATCAAAATAGTTCAACTACTGTCCATTTTTTATTACGCCAAAACGGGAAAAATAACAGTTTGAAGGATCATAAAAAATTCCAATTCAACTTAAATATAACAATTTGAATTACACTTTATTGTTATATTAAAATAATGAAAAATGAAAAAATTCCCAATAGAATCGTAAAACCTACAGTAATTTTCGTGCAACTTGCAATAATATTCCGAACCGTGCAATATTCTTGTAAAATTTACTATTGTATACTACTGTTTACCATTTGTATGTCACTAGCTGTCACCCGCGGCTTTGTCCGCGGTAAACGGCCAGTTTTTGGCGGCTATTCCCTATGCCTTCCGATATTCATAAAATATCGGGATTTTCGGCAACTATGTATTCTATATTAGTACACTGAGAAAAAAATCTTGTACTTTCTGCCATATATACTGTAAAAAGTACAATAATATTGTATATTTTACGATAATATTGCAGTTTTTACAGTATTATATTAGTTTTTACAATATTATTGAAAAAACTGCAATACTTATTTTACTTACTACAATAGTGTACAGTAAAACCACCATATTGTACAAATTACAATATGTATGCCAATTTTTGCTATATAATTTCGGGAAAATTAAAATCTGAAAATGAAAACTTTACTATACAAATTGTAATATTTACCATACGTTTTTTCCACGTTTCCTAAGGTCAGCTAACTGGGAACAGGTGGCGACCGGGTTTTTTTCCTCGGATGCAATTTATGTACACATGCATTAAAATAGAAAAAATGCATTGCTTTTTTACAACTTTTTCGAATACTGTATCATATTACAGTATAATTCCCTTGAAACCTAGAAAGTACACATGAATGTTGCAAAAAGAACCTACACCGATCTGTTTACTGAAAAAACTGTATGGAATTTTCGAAAATCTGGATTAATTGGAATTACAATATAATATTGCAAAAAGTACAAGAAGTATGATAGAAAACGGTAGATGTAGAGGAGTTTTTACAACAAAATATATCTATAATTACAATATCATTTGACAATATTTACGATAAGTTATTTCAAAAACTGATATATTATCTAGCAAATAGTACAATATGTCAAAGTGATTCCCGTTTACTATACAGTATTGTAATAATTACTATATTTTTTTCTCAGTGTATACAGAAAATATTATTTTACAGTTGATGATATTGAATTAGTAAATTTATAGCAAACCTACTTTTATGAAACACTTTTATACAAATAATTGATTAAAATTTTAGTTCTTAATCAGAATAAAGTTCAAAAACCTATTGACAATGAAACAAAATTTAAAAAATACCTTAACATGTAGCACTTTCTGAGCTATGAGAATCATAAACATCTCCGAAAAAATTCTGCTGAAAAGTACACTTTTATTCTGCCATTAAATCACTAAATGATGAAACGATATTTTATCATTTACAATCAGTTATGAAAAATTTTTTTTTTATGATTGGAGAGATTAGACTTTAGAATTAGGTTCATAGGCCAAAATTGACAGGACAATTTAGTATTTTGAATGATTCCATTATTTCGTGAAATTCTGTATTTTGTACCTAATATTCTGAAATTTCGTATATTTGTGTAATTGTTTGTTTATTTGTGATATTTCATTTTTTGACATTTTGTGATAATCTGTGACAATGTGAGA
This sequence comes from Platygaster robiniae, assembly GCA_028476575.1. Taxonomy (NCBI): domain Eukaryota; kingdom Metazoa; phylum Arthropoda; class Insecta; order Hymenoptera; family Platygastridae; genus Platygaster; species Platygaster robiniae. The sequence continues at coordinate 38,993,630 of CM052019.1, forward strand.
TTTTGTGGCATTTTGTGAAATTTTGTGATGTTTTGTGATTTTGTGACATTGTGGGTGTATGTGTCGTATTTCTTAGCCTTCTGGTTACTCAACCATTTCACTGAGTATTTGAAATTTTCTCTAGCTATAAACCATCATTGGATCAAAACAAAATATTTTTAGAAAAATTGAAAATCCATCTAGCTGTTTTCACGTGATGTGGTGATATACAATGATACATTCTGCTTTATACATATATAGATATATTAAAATTATAGAAACAAATCAGGATAAGTTTGAGAAATCCATTGATACTATAACAAATTTAAAAAATACCTCAACATCTAACACTTGATTAGCTATAGAAATAATAAGAAACATTTCCGCGAAAATTCTGCTAAGATATAAACTTTTATAGTCGAATTTAATCATTATGAACGAAAAGATTAAACAATATTTTATCATTTACAATTAGTTTTTGTAATTTTCTTTTATGATTAGAGAATTTGGATTTGTAGGTTTGTATATCAAAACTGATAAGACATTTTAATAATCTTGAGTGATTTTATTATTCCGCGAAACAATTTTGTAGGCAGTGAGACGTTTTTTCCACTCCACAATTTCTACTAAATTTTTTTACTCCGTTCCTTCCACTGAACATTTTTTCCACTGACCTTTTTTTCTACAGGACATTTTTTCTATTTGCCTTTTTTTTCGACTGGATATTTTTTTCAATAGAACTTTTTTTTTTTAACTATAGCAATTTTTTTTGCAGTCATTATTTGTCAACTTTCTTTACAATTCTAGAAGCTCAATTTCAAACATGATAATTATTTATATTACACATATTTACCATGGTTAGCGACATACAGAGCCCAGTTTAATTTCAAAATTGACATTTTAAAAATTAGATTTCCGATTTATTAATGAATCTGAAATTTATTGAAAAACAAATTTGGTTATATCTCTCGGGGTAGTATTTACATTTCCAAAATATTCTACTATTTCTTTCTTTTGTTTTATAATACAAATAACTGTTTATTTTCCAAAAAGCATTTCTTACGCCCTGAAAAAGTTCTACATTCATCAAGACACAATTTTGTAACCAAAAAAAGTTTGCAACGAAAGTATACGTAATAATTTTGTGACAGCCAAAGAAAATCAAACACACAAACGTTTTAGAAAACGTTTACTTGACAATCACAATAAATAAATTGAACTTTGTTTCATAACTACCAATCGCCTAAACAGTTGGTGTTTTCTCGTTCAAAGATGATGATTGGTAATAATGATAAGTGGAATAAAGAATTTGTGGAAGAAAATCCGGTGGAAAAAACAATTGGTGAAAAAAGGTCCGGTGGAAAAAAGAATTCGTGGAAAAAAAGCACAATCGAAGAAAAAGAGTTGAATAAATGGTGTACAATCAATTTTTTAATATTATAATATTTCGTGAATTTGTGATATTTTAGTGAGATTTTGTAACATCATGAGATTTTGTGACATTTGGTGATATTTTATAATATTGTGAGATTGTGTGACGTATTTTGATTTGTAACGTTTTGTGCTTTCGTAAAATTTCGTGCTTTTGTGACATTGTGTGTGTATGTGCCATATTTTTTCACTTCCTGGTTACTCAACGCTCTCACTGAGAATTCGAAATTTTCTTCAGCTATAAACCATCCTGGGATAAAAAATCAGAGTATCCTTTAGTCTCAAAAGTAATTTGAGTCTCCAAAATGATCATTAAGAGTATTCCGTTTGGCAAAATGGAATACTCAAGACACTCTTGAGACCCAAACGATACTCTTGTTGTTGCTTTCAAGAAATAGAGTATTCAAATCGGAGATCATAGGTGACTTTAGGAGACTTTTGGAGATTCGTAAAAAAAATTAGTTTACTCTCGAAGACTCATAGTCACTTCTTTTTAAAATTTTGTATACTCTCGGAGACTCCTTCGATACTCTTGGTGACTGAAACGATACTCTAACTTTTTATCCCGGGATCCGCAGACCATGACAAAAAAAAAAAAAATTTGGAAAATACGTTCGGCCGTTTTCGCGTGATGCAATAACATACGAACATACATTCTGCTTTATATATATAGATAAAATAATAGAATTTTTTCTCAGTGTTTTGTTTTCTCAATTTTTCTTAGTACATATGGGAATCACCAAATCCATTCGCCATCCTGTATAACTACTCAACTTCTCCCGCCCTTAGAATCCACGAAAAACTTGGCGATGCAAGGTGTTAGAAGACGCCGGAAAATCGCGTATTCGCTCGGCGATTGCGGGGGTGCGAGACAGCGAGAATGCGAGGCAGGAGCATCCGTCACAAAGCGGACGTCTCGAAAGGAGCAGCGAAGCCGTATTAAAGCCAGCGATTTTCTTACGGTAGACACGGTTTATGCGAGACGTCTGGCGTGTTTTGGCGTGTAGAAACGAGGCTAATGTCAAGCGAGTCACTGATTTAATAAAAGCGACCCTAATTAATATTAATCCGCGCAGCACTTTCTCCGTTCGTCGGGGGCACGAAGGGGTGAAAGCGCAACTTCCTATTAAGAGTAATGACGGCGTCCTGTCTTGTTTCGCGCCCAGAGAAACGTCCCGCGAGACGCTGGAGTTGCAGGAAATTCCTGCCAGTGAAATGTACTACATTGAAATATCAGGGGTATTAGATTTTTTTCAATTAATCGCGATAAATTGATAGGAGATTTTATCTCACAATATTAGTGGAACAATCAAATGCAATAGAAATTTTCATGTTTCAAAACTTGAGGACCGAATTTTTTATTGGAGTATTATGATATTTTGATGGACATCAGTGAAAATGTGAAAAAAGTAAATAAATTAGGAACAATAGAGTTTTATACTGCATGAGCAGAAATTATTTGTACGGAGCTACTCAGTGTTTAATGTAAAAAGCTTTAGCTGAGACAACTAGAAATAAAATTTTTGAAAAATTCTCATAAATTTGAAAACTGTCGTATCGTATTTTTGAATAACTGCTCAGAATTTCAGAGCTGCTGAAAAATATATAGGTTTTTTCCAAACAGGTAATAAATCAAAAATTCTTAAGACACTTGGGACAGTAACTTTTTATTTTTATTTTTATCAAAGTACGTACGTCATTAAAATTTATTGAAAATGGAATATTTTATAAAAATTTGATATGTCGTTTGCGACTCTCTTAGAATTTGAGAAAAAAGTTATACCTCACAACAAGAAAGCCGTAAATACCTTTTGATTTAACTTTTTTAACTTTCAAAATTCATCTTAATTGAAATATGATAAAGAGTCATTTTAAATTTTCAACATAAGAAATTTTGATGTGGAAACTGTTGATTTTTTGTGAAAAATTATAGCACCGAAAATTTCAGGTTTCAAGATAAAAAATATTTGTTTTCAAATAAAAATCATTTATAATTGATAATTTGATGTGTAAAATAGTAAAAAAGACTCGTGATGTTGTTGAAAGATTTAAAAAAGCTTATGATTTTCTTTTGGAAAACTCATGATTATGACATTTCCTTATTCTGTTGTATTTGAATACATACTTAAAAAATCTTAGGTAACGATATATTTTATCATTAATAGAATATCAAAGTCTCTTATGTAATTATCGACAGTGAAAGTGATAGTTCTTGTAAATTAGAAATTCCCTAGTCATGCCTTATGATCGAGAAAAAAAAGGCAAATAAAATTTTTACTCAAAATCATAAAAATAATGAACGTACACATGTTTTGGGTTTTTGCTGATTTTTTATATTTAAAATACGCCACTTTTTAATTTTGCATTGCGTATATATTGTTTCCACTGTTTTAAATTCACTGTTTAAAAAAAATGGAAGTATAGGTAATGATATATTTATAAGAGGAAAAAAATTATCAAGTTGGGAATGTTGATATCACCTTATTCTATAATTAAACGTTACATAAGGCCATTGTTTGATCAAACATGTCAAAAATAACATGATTTCATCAAGAAAATATACGAGTTTTTACATATCATATTGCACAGTAACAACAAAAACAAGCAAAACCTTTTGTAACGAAAATATCAATATACTCATCAGTGTGAAAATTTGTGATAATACGGAAAACTCAATTGACGGTAAGTGAGCATTGTAACTTGTAACACAAATAGAGTTAAATAATCAAAAGAACAAAAAAAAAAAAAAAAAAAACGGTAACTAAATATCTGTATATAATTCACGATCAATATTTGTAAAATCTCAATCAATTTAAACGGTCTATGAATTTTTTTAATGAATCGAGAAAGTCAATGACCAAAAGCATTGCAATATTCTGTTCTAAAAATCTGTACTCTACTTTTTTATTCCACGAGATATTTCATGTCCGACTTTTACTACAGTAAATAAATAAAAACCAATTTTAACAATCTTGGGCTCCATTCTCTTAACACTTTGAGGAGTTGTATAATTTTTTGCGCGGAAAAATTGAGAACCAGTTTTATTTTTTCAAAAGGTGTATAGCAGTCATTTTGTAACATTGAACTTCCGATTTATCAGGAACGCATTTTCCACTTTAATGAACGATAATTATTTCATAACCAAAAATATTCGAATTTGGCGAAATTTTTGGCCTTTCTCGAATATTTTTTTTTCAAAGACTCAATGTGATCGCGATGAAGGTTTAGTAAGTCAACTTTTAAGAAAAAAATCCTGAATTTGATTATGTAGTGTAAAGACAAACCTCAAACTCGAAGGATTATTGATATAGATGTTTTGTTTTATCTGCGTACGGGAATCATTTCCCCAAAAACACAAATTCTTGGGCATCCGAAATTCAAAATTTTTATCTGCAAGATTATGATTTGTATGTAAAGAAGTAACCGTTCAAGTATCTACGAGGTATATTCCCAGAAAAATGAAACTTTTCAGTTTTTCGACTCTCATCCTAAAAGTGAATTAAAAACGAAAAAATTGTGTACTGCAAAAGGTCCACCCATCATAAATATTTCTTCATGAACTCTAGCCTACTTGTTTTGATAAAAAGTTCTCTATCAATAAATTCCTACTTTGCTGTAGTAAAACAATTGTTGCAAACCTCCGAAAATCCACATGTTCCTCAATTCTTCGAGAGAAAAACGTTAAGGGGTTACACCACTGCAGGTGTAGAGCACAACAAAATAGGCATTTTTCGGACATTTTTTTGACGCAATGTATGATGGAATCGATATTTTGTAGAGTGGTGATTATAATATATATAACGGAGTACAAAAATTGATTTTTTCAAGTAATTACAAAACAAAATGGCGGCTGTGCAGTTATTCCCTCACGGTTCTTTTTTTCTGAATGGGTTTAGGAAGGAAACCAAAGTACCACAATTTTTGTTGTAGAACAAAAAAACAAAACTTTTTTGAGTTTTTAGAGCGATAGCAAGATCCGTACGTAGGATTTTTTTGATATATTGATTTTTTGCAAAATGGCGAGCTATTCATAAGAAACATCGATATTTGACAGTCAAAATCACCACTTAATTGTTAATTAAAAAAAATTTCAATTTTTTTAAAACATCTTACGTACAGTGCTGAAGAGAACAATTTCTAATAAACTGTAAAAATTTCGAATCGATCGTTAAAGATTTGTTCAAGATATGTTTCTGACCAGTTCGAAAAAAACATGCTTCTCAATGTTTGATATCATTTATGACGTCCCTAGAAGTCATACATATAATTCCTTAACAGACTCCAAATTATTCGCGATTGAAAATTCAGTTCCCTAATCTATTGATATCTGTCGTTCGAGCTTTCGTAAGCCGAAACTTTCATTCTTACTCAGAAAACAAGTACAAAAAACGCTCTATGTTTACCTGAGAGACGTTGCCTAAGAATCGCAAATGGAGTCATGTTAACATTATTTACGCATCCAATTTTCGTGTATCATTTTTTAGACCCAAAAGCACCTTTCAAACCAAAAAAGATAAGATTTGTTTTTCAAAATTCTACAGTGCTGTAACCCCTTAATAATTAGATGTATTTAAAGCGTTTCATTTGATAAGACTAACAAAGATGCTCATTAATATTTTCAGATGAAATAAGGGTACACCTACTCGCGTAATTTGCTATAAATAGAGAAAATTCGGACAAATTGTTAAATAAGTTGTTTTACAATATAATCTAGGAGAACCCCAGACAAGTGTACCAGCGTATAGGCAGAAAAAATTTTCAGGTGGAGTTTTTTGGAAACATTTATCTTTTCTTCGGGATTTTATAACTTCAGGTATTTGACGGTCTGCTTACAGGAGTACCATTTTCAAATTTTTTGATTCTTGGAACTGAAAATTGAAAAAACCTTTGGATTTCAGAGTCACATATTTTTCATTTATTTTAATAGAATTCGATTTTTGTGATTTTCAAGTCTCTGAGGGTAAAATTTTTTTTTTGTACTTCTGTTTTTATAGACTTGAGAGTTTCAAAAGAAATTTGTAGAAACTTTTTAATATTTTTATAGATTTCTAAAAAAAATTATGTCTTCGAAAATTCTAAGCAATTTACAAATTTGAAGAATGTTTGGCTCATCGTATGTTGCTTGTATGATTCTGTAATATTTTCTGGTTGTTATTATTAATGGATACCATTCACACCAATCATTTCTCGAACTTGATGCTACAGTATTAAAATTTTCAAAGTTTTGAATATTTCAATGGCCTTTCTACAGAAAACAGTATATATACTATACAGATTCACAATATTTTTCTGGTTTTTGCCATTAGAAATCGAGTCGAAATTTCTGCCTGGGAATGCGTTAATTCTTTCGAGAATTGAAAGAACTTTCATTCAAACATCGTTCCAATTTTCATGAAGGAGTTTGTTCTTTTTGAGAAAACTCTCGTTGTTGAAATGACTCGGATTTGCGGATTTTCCAGAGCCTCGTGCTCTACTGTATCGCCCCGCTCAATCCGCACTCCTCGCCCGCGATTATCGGCCTCGAGTGCCGGCGTCTGGAGCACTTTAGCGGCTCAGCGAGACTACCCGTCACCGCTGATCTACGTTTAGATATTTTTCTCATCACGCCCCTCTCTCTCCACTCACTCCCCCGTCTCATTTCCGACCGGCATATTTTTTCTCCTGAAATTTGTCGATTGTATCAGTCCAAACGGATCTTCCCTCGCCTATAATTCTCGGCCAGAAACGCTCCGCAAATCTCGTCGTCCCCTGCGATATAAACGTTTAAGCCACGCGCATTTGCGTCGGGCTCGCTTCTTCTTTTCGCCCTCAAAAAGGGCGCCACTTTCCACGGGGAAGATTTGCAAGTTACCGAGGGCGAGCAGACGTTTGTTGCCCTGTCGCGAGAATCGCGCGATTTAGGGCCGGGATTTTCGGCGCCGCGAGTGCGCGTGGGACAAAGGGCGATACGATCTGCACGGGGAGGAGGTTGATATTTATGACAATGCTTTACTCTAGAGGCACCCTGGAGTCAGAGAGGGGGGCAAATGGGGCACTTGTGTTCGGGCCCCTGGGTGTTTAAGTGCCCCAATGGTAAAAAAATGGGCTTGGTAGTTAGCTTTTAACAGGGTTTGGAAGTAACGCGTTACAAGTAACGATAACGGGAACGAGACACTTTTTTTCGGTAACGAGTAACGAAAATCCCGTTATTTTCCGTTACTTTTATCTGTCCCATTAAGTTTTTAGCACAATTTGCAACTTTTTAAAGAATGTTCCGAAACTGAGATCTTAGTAATTTTCAAGTTCCTCATTTTAAGATATAAAATTCTTTATTTATAATTTTTAATGAAACTATGTGGGATAACCGTAAGTTGTGTAAAAATCTTAAGGAAGAATAGGCTTTTTTATTTTTTATCAAAAACTTTTACGTTTCAGAACGTTGAATTTTAGAAATTCGCATGAAAAGATATAAAAATACTTAAAATCTATAGATCGCAAAATCTATAGCAGGATTTGTATGATTTAGAGATCCTGCTAGAAAATTTTATGGAATAAAAATGTATAGAAAAAAAAAAGGAAATAACATAAAATACGAAAAATACTAGATTTTATTAAGTTTCAAGTTACTTGATTTTTAAAATATCTATGTAATTCAAGGAATCCAAAAACTTCAATTTCTTGAGCTTTAAATTCTAAAAAATATATGTTAATCAAAGTCCATAAGAAGATGAGAAAACTTTAATATTGTATAACTCTGCGAAAAACACAAAAAATATTGAGGGTCTTTGAAATATAAAAAGAAACTGTTTTTTGCAGAATCGATCGAAATATACTCCAGAAATTTCGAACCTCTAATTTTATTTCATTCTGGAAATTTAAAGAAATATCCTAAAAAAAAACTAGAAATTGCACAACATTCTTTGAATATTTAAAAATGCAGAAAGAAAATAAGTTCGGAAAAATACGTGCAAATACATAAAACATTAAAAATCTTGGAAATTCTAAAAATTCATACAGCAATATATAAAAATAATGAACGATCCTTGAAATCATAGAAAAACTAAAGAAATACAAAAAGTACTTGAATAAGTGAAAATCCATTTAGACACTGTTTTGTAGAAAATCCTGTAAAATACGCCATGTTTCCTTATATTCAAATTCTAGAGTTCGAAATTCTTGAAATGTACAGAACGATTATTATTATAAAAATACTAAAATTATGTTAAAATACTAGGAAATTCTGCAATATTCTATGATACTGAAAAATACGAATGGTTTCAAAAATACTGAACAATGCTTCAAATCGTTGAAAAATTGAAAAAGAAAAAAATGAAATGAAAATCTTCTTAGAAATTTTTTGCTGAAAAATCCTCTCAAATACCAATAATTCAATAAACTTTTCTTTCTAGAGCATGAAATTCTTGAAATCTATGTATTGATGTACAGTAAAATATAAATTTTTAAAAATTATAGAAAATCCTGCAACATTTTATACATACTGAAAAGTACGAAAAGATTTAAATATTCTGAAAATCTGGGTAGATATTTAGTTTCTTCCAAAAATCTATTAAATTTGCAAATGTTTTCTTGTGGCTTGCATTGATTCAAAAGTCACATTTAGAAATTTCATAAACTTAAGACAAATATAACATTTTAAAAAACTTGTTTTTCAAAAAAAAAAATTTTTATCTCAGGGTGAAATATTTTAGTTAAAAATTTTTTATTGTACCTGAAATAAACAATTTCTATAGAACAAAATCACAAGTACGTTGAAATTGTATTTTTCAGTCTTAGTTTTTCGATTTTTGTTATTTACATTCAATTTCTTCCACTAAGTAAAGTGAAAGTAACGAAACGTTGCTTTTTTATGTGATAACGGTAACGAGTTACTATTTCTTTCTAAGTAACGATAATGTAACGGATTACTTTTTTAACCTTTGTAACGGTTACGTAACGCGTTACATTTTTTTAGGTCACTTTCCAAATTCTGGCTTTCAAGTTATTCGATAAAATGGAGAAGCGAAATCATCCAAGCCCAGAATTATTATCACTGATCAAAAACTCGAAGAGGTTCTAATCAATAATTTTACACTGAAAGAAAGAAACATTTACTTTTATTATATCTGTTGAGTTGAGTAATTTTCTACATGTAAGTTAATATTCAGCATTGCATTACAACTTTAAGACAATCCTAACTATAAAGAGCAATTTCCACAATTTTACTTCATATTTGAGCAACTTTTTTTGAGACAAGCAAAAGTGCCTTAAAACCAAAGGAATGTATACTTCTAACTATTTTTCTTCCCTGATTTCATGCAAAACTGATACATCATAATTAGTAAAAACCATGGGTTTCCATTACACATGTTTCAAATTTCTTGGTAAATATTTATCTTTGCTTAATACTAATGTAAATATAGTAGTAAGCAGTGTAAAATATAACGAAATCTTAGTTAGCATACTGAAACATGCACGAGTATAGTACGCGTTAGGTATGGTTAATACTTGGAAAACGACAAGGATGACAAAGCAAAATTTGGTTAAGGAAAAGTGCGAATAGTGAAAATATTGTACAGTATAGTTCAATTATTAAAATGAATTTCGAAGAGATCACCGACAGCTGAGGCCTCAGTTTTTTCTTTACGTTTTTTCAATTATTTATGAATACAGAGCATTAGTGAAATAATTATTGTTTCGTATTAATTTTATTAGAACAATAGTTACTATTCAATTTTTCAATCGAAGGTGATTCAGAGCCCTGGCAAAGTCCATGCAACACTGTAGGGTTGCATTTCCGTTGCACTTGCGTCGCACTTTCAAAAATCACTATAATAAAGATCTGACAAAACCCACATATACAATAATGCGATAAATCATGAATTAGAAGTATTTTGAAAAAATAGCAGAAGGAAAAACTTTGGAAATAAAGTTTTACGTTAAGAAATCGAGGTTTAAAAAAATCACTATTCTTTTCTCTTTCTCTTTGATTTCACTCCTACTTTTTATCTTATTATAACGTATTATCTGTAAATTCAAATAAAATAAGATACATGCACTTGCGTTGCACTCGTTATTTCGTATAATAAGAGTATAAAATGTGTGTTCATCCATAAAACTCATGAAAATAAGAAGTTTGTGTTATTTTTTGTGGTAATTATTATTCAAAAACTACTTTCAAAAACCATTTTATTTAAAAAAAACTAGAGTAAAATAATTTTCTCAGTTTCTAGAACTGATGCAATAAGTTGTTTCGTTCTATTATTGTATCGATTGTCCGTTCCTCCTTAACACTTAAAGATATAAGAGTTTATGGAGTTTTTGATAGAAAAAAAAAAAAATCTGTTAAAATAACTAATTTTTTTATCAAAAATCAAATTAAGTACCTTTGATGTAACACAAAACTGGCGTTTCACGTTTAAAACAAAAGAAAAAAAAATTGATTGACAGGTGCTGGCTTTTAACAAATTATTGCTTGCAATTATTGCATTATTGCAATATAAGTGCTATTCTGATACTGATTATTAATTTAAAGATTATCATTTTTTTCACACAATCATGTATCTCATTTTATTTGGTTATGCAGATTAAACGTTATAATTCGATAAAAAGTAGGAGTAAAATCAAAGAAAAATAGAAAAGAATAATGTTTTTTTTATTTCTCTATTTCTTAACGCACAACTTCATTTCCAAAGTTTTTACTTCTGCTATCTATTGGAAATACTTCTTATTCATGATTTAACGCATTATTGTACGTGTGGGTTTTGTCAGATCCTTTTTATAGTGATTATAAAAGTGAAACGCAAGTGCAACGGAAATGCAACGCCGCAGTGTTGCGTAGACTTTGCCAGGGTGATTATGTGAAAAAAACAATAATGTATTAATTAGCACTCAGTATCAAAATAGCACATGTGATTTTGAGAATAAAAACAAGTATTCCTGCTTTCACCCCTAATTTGTTGGAAGCAAGCGCCTGTTCATCGATTTTTTTTCTTCTGTTTTGAATATGAAACGTCGGTTTTGGGACCCATGAAAGGTACTTAATTTGATTTTTAATAAATAAGTTACTTATTTTAACAGAGTTTTTTGAACGACTTTCATCAATAATACCAACAACTATTATTTCTTTAAATCTCAAGAAGAAACGGACAATAAATACAATAATCGAACGATATAACGTAATGCATCACTTCTAGGAATTGATAAAAGTTTTTTATCCCAGCTTTCCTGAAAAAAATGCTTTTTAAAACGAGTTTTTGAATAATTACGACAAAAAATAACCCAAACTCTTTATTTTTACGAGTTTAATGGATGAAAACACATTTCATACTCTTGCTTTTCGAAATAACGAGTGCAACTCAAGTGCAACGCAACTGCGACGCTATATCGTTGCATAAGCTTTGCCAGGGTGCGAAAACGGCCTGTAAGTTTTTTATGAATTTTTCAAGGACAAAAATGGGAGAGCATAGAGTGACAGTTGCAAGATAAGTGATGTAACAAACGATGATAAATGCCAGCTGTCGTTGGCTCGTGACGAATCTCGCGAAAAGTGTCGGGACGCGAAATTACTTCCGATTTCCGGTGGTTCCGCTTTCCCGAGCGTGATAACTTACGGAGCATCAGCTGGCTCAGACGTAAAAGACAATATTCGGCGGAGAAACAACGGCGTGATGCAAAACCGTGAGGGCCGTGCACTTAAAACACCACTCCGCCCGTGAAAACTCGCTTTTGACAGATGGCAGACTGTTTTGCCTGGCGGAACTGAACATTTCATGAATACCAAAAAGACGGCATTTGCATTTCTAAAATTATCTCTCGGGCTTTTTTCTTCGATCATGAAAATTCCGTGGGATAATAAGTTTGCGGAGAGAACGGTCGCGTCTTTTCGCCGGCCGGAATAAAATTTCCGTGTCTGCGTTTGGGAATGAGGTTTTTCCAATGAATGAAATGATTGAGAATCATTGAAGTTTATGGATTTGGAGGGAACAACCTCTCTCAACGCCGGAAATTGACGTTATGATTTGGAATGAAGAGATAAAAATATAAAAGGAAAAAAGAAGTGCGATATATTTAAAAAAATAATTTCACTATTGATTCACGTCATTTCTTGAATGTGAAAAATAACTCTAAGCAGGGGTGGCAGAAGATGTGGGTATTCTAGGTGGCACCTAAAAAATTCTGCATTGGTAAAATATCGAAAAAGACAAAATACCCATGCAAAAATGCATGAATTTATACACTGTAGTTTTATCAACTTGTTAAACTTTTTACAACTCATAGAAATGATGAAAGTTGTCAAAAATTTTATTTTTTTGTATAACCATTTTGACCAAAAATGTTTTCAAAGTTACACGCAGTTTCTGTAGTTTTACAGTATTTTTGAACATTTTTATAATCTACTAAATTTACGTGCATTTTCTGATATTAAAAATAATTTAGAAAATTTTTTAGAATTTTTGACAATCTTCAGAATTCTGGATGTTTTCTGTTTTAAAATTTTTTTAACTTAATCGTAATAGATGATTTACTTTTTGCAATTCATGAAAAATGAAAATTTGTCAAACATGTGCGAGATTTCCCTTAATTTTCAAGTTCCTTCTGAGTATTCCAAATTGGTATTTAAAAAAATTGTTATAATACATAATCAGAAGAACTATAATGAACACAATTCACAAAATTATTCAAAATATTCTGGAATTCTACTGCAATTTTTATTTTTCCACAATTACTGTCAGTTTTTAGAATTTCCAGTTTGAATAGATTTTCAAAAATTTTCACAACTTCTGAAATAATACACACTATCAGAAATCTCAAAAGTTATACGAAAATTTATACAACTCATAACGATTTCCTGTAGTTTTTGCAATTCTCCAAATTTTTCGGATTGTTTCATAAAATTCAAAAAACACTATCATGAATATTTTTAAAAAAGTTGTAATTTATTAAAATTCTAACGATTTTAAATATTTTTAAACTAAAAGCAATCTGTAGAATTTCCATGTTATCTAATTTTGAAAAATTTGAAAAATTTGAAACATAATACGGACTGTTTAAAATTTTTGATACCTTATGAAAAATGAGTAAATTTTGGAGGTTTTTCTTCGTTTGTGGATGCTTTTCAATTACTTCCAATTTTAAAGGAGAAAAAAAATTATGCATACCTACTTCGTCAAAATCCATGTATAATAATGGACACATTTTTGAATATAATAAATGTTCTTCGAAATTCTACAAAAACTTTTTTTATAAGGATATTTGAAAGTTTCTATAATTTTTTATGTTTTCCGATGTTTTATAATTTTCAAAGTTTCTTGGAACACTAAACCGACTACTCAACATTATTGTAATGTTATAAAATTTGTTAAACTTATAGAATTTTTTGTGATTTTTAAATATTCGTCAAGTATTTAAAATTTTTTTAAATATAATCTTACATAATTCCTATAAATAAGAAATATTATTATGCACATTTTAAAGAAATTTAGTAAGAAACACATTAAATGAAATTATGAATATTTTAGGGAAATTAACAGACATTTTTATTTTTTTAAGATTTATCGTCATTTTCTATTATTTCCAAAATGTGTTCTCATTTTTCGAAATGATCGTAATTTCTAACATGGTTACACAACAAATTATATCACATTTTCTGAAATTTCACAAATACTGCGACTTACATTTCCGATGCTTCTTGACAGTTACTAAAATTTTTCGATTGTTTTAAATTTCAAAGATACGTAGAACTACCAAAAAATTTTCAATGATCATAAAAAAATTTTTCTTCTCAATAGGAATTTTCGTAATTTTCAAATGTTTTTCGAGTTTCTCACTGTTTCAATTTATAAACAAAAACATTTTCGTGCGCATTTGAACGAAATACAATAACAAACCCGTTCCCTCTCCTAAAAAAAAAGTTTGATCATCGACATTAGGTCAAAAAATGTATTTAAATTTTAATGAATCGGACAATGCAAAAGTTCTGAAAAAAACAGCTTTTTGGATTACCCAATTTCGGGGCAGTTTTAACTGAAAAAGTTTACATCGAATCGATTCCCGTCCGGAAAACGTAGCGACTTGTCAGCGGGGAGGGAAAATTTTTTAATCATACTTAATCTCAAACGACGCCGGGGATTTGGCATTTAATCACTGAGAGAGGACAAAAATGCGAATATTAAGCTACGTTTTGCGCGCCGCCCCGCGACCGTGTCGACGTGCGTTAGCTTTCAAATTTTTCAAGCGTCCGAGCGTGGGCTCACCCTCGGCCCTAATCGAGTTCCTATAGCGAGCGCCACGCGTGCGCGCGGAATTTCGACGATTTTTCATCCTCCTCCCCCTTTAACCCCGGATTTTTGCACGCTGAGACTCTAAAAATCGCCCTGGCCAGGAATAATAAATGGAGTAGGCGCGTACGCGGGCCTACTTTTCATGTGAGGCTAAGAGTCAATAAGTGTCGAGGGATGATCTACGGCAGGCTGCCCCGTGTAATAAGGTGCCCCGAAATGATAGATCTCGCGAAAACAGGGAGTCAGTGCCTTTTTCTTGTTCTTCGAGAAGGGTGAAGTATTGTTGAGAAAGAGAGAGTGAAATTTTTTAGAATCGTATTTGACGCTTTTTACGAGTCAATTAACTTCATAAATGGGTAAACTTTCTTATATTTTTGTTTCGAGTAGGAAAAGTTATGATAATGCAGGGTTTGGAAAGTTACTTAAAAAGTATGTTTCGCGTTACGTTATCGTTACAAAGGTGGCAAAAGTAATTCGTTACGTTACTGTTACTTTGAAATAAATAGTAACTCGTTGCTATTACCACTTACTTATTACTTTCACGTTTCTTTTTGGAATAAATTGAATGTGAATAACAAGACATCGAAAAACTAAGACTAAAAAAAACAATATCAACGTACTCGTGGTTTTGTTCTATAGAAATTGTTATTTCAGATATAATACAAAATGTTAATCCGCACATAATTCTTCACCCTGATAAAAAATCTATCAGCTTGTTCAATTTTCATATTTTTTTCAAGTTCGCAACATTTCTGAGTATGACATTTGATTCAATGGTAGCCACAAGGAAACATTCGCGAAATTAATAGTTTTTTGAGAGAATCTTAATACCTACCCAGATTTTCGAAATTTTTCAATTGTTTTGTATTTTTCAGTATGTATAAAATGTTGCAGGATTTTCTAGTATTTTTGTAAGTTTGGACTATTTTTCTGTACATTTATATATAGATTTCGAGAATTTTATGGTCTAGAATTCAAAGTTCATAAAATGATTTGTATTGAAGAGGATTTTTCAGCAATTAGTGTTTATGAAGATTTTTATTTACTTAGATTTTTTTGATACTTTTTCCATTTTCTTACATTTGAAAGGATTGTTTTGTATTTCTGATACTATTTGTATTTTTCAGGATGATAGAATGTTGCAGAGTTTCCTAGTATTTTTTATGTTATAAATTGATGCATACTATTCAAGAATTTTAAGCTCTAGAATTTGAATATAATGAAATTTTTCATGTTCTACAGATTTTCCCAGAAAACAATGCCTCGATATATTTTTACTCATTGCATTACTACAGTTTTTCTATGATTTCAAGGATCGTTCATTATTTTTATATATTCCTATATAAATTTCTAGAGTTCGAAAGATATTCAATCTTTTATATATTTACACGTTTTTTTAACTACGTATTTTCCTTGTGTATCTCTAAGTATGTATTCATAGAATATTGTGGAAATTTTGAGTGTTCTAAAAGATATCTCTTTGAATTTCCAGAATGAGATAAAATTGAAAGTTCTATATTTCAGAAGTATTTTGATCGATTCTGCGGAAAACAGTTTCTCTATAGATTTCGACTGCCCTTAATACTTTTTTTACTTTACTAAGAGTTTCACGATTCGAAAAATTTACTAATATTTTCATAGACTACTATAAACATATATTTTTAGAATTTAAAGCTCGAGAAATGAAGTTTCTTGATTCTTAGAATCACAGAAAATTGTGAACTATCAAATTACATAAAACTGATTAAAATCTAGTATTGCAAGTATTTTTTTTATTTTTTTGCGAATTTCCGAATTGCTAATATTCCACTTTAACGTGAAAAATATATTAAACAACTGTTCAAATAAAAATCATTAATATGGAATTTTTTATTCGGAAATGAGGAAGTTGAAAATTACTTTAATCTCAGTTTCATAACATTCCTTAAAAAGTTACAAATTGCGTTTAAAACTTAATAAGACAGATACAAGTATATAATGAATTTCGTTACTCGTTACCGAAAAAGTGACTCGTTACCGTTATCGTTACTTTTTTGGTAATTTAACGCGTTACGTTATCGTGACGGTAAAAAATGTAACGTTTTAGAGTAACGCGTTACAATGAATGCGTTACTTCGAAACCCTGTGATAATGAATAAGAGAAAAACGAAAAATGAAAAAAATGCATAAAAAATAATAACAACGCGTAACAATTCTTTAAGAAAATTCGAATTAGAAATTATTGAAAAGGGTAACGTAGACAATGAAAATTCGAAAATTTATTATAACCCAGTGAATTGTAAATATACATACAAAATGTGATTGAATACTAGAAGTCATAGAATTCTATGATTGAACAGTTTGTTGAAAAATCTGAATAAATATCTACGATTTTTCAAATTTCGAATTGAAGATCATCATTTTTCTAAAAATCATCTAAAATTATTCATGATAGTACATGAATTCTATACTTATGCTGGGAAATACAACAAAAGCTGAAAAATAATTAAGAAAAAAAAATGAAATCTATAATATATGATACATCCTTGCCAAAACAAATTGTTTGAAAATCTCTTAAATTGCTGAAAGTCGATAAAAATCTGAATTCAAAAGCATCAAATCCTAAAAATCTGTAGGAGAGAGTCCCCCAAGGTGGACACCAATCTTGTAAACAATTGTAGAATCCAAACAACATTGCATATCTTGTACGATTATACATTTTCTGAAATCTTATTTCATCAACTAACTATTTATGAAACACAATTTCTCTATCATCAAAGTAACTATAATTTTAGATGATTCTAAAAGTAGGCGAAAATTTCGACTTTAAAAAAAGGTCCCCCAAGGTGGACACTTTGGAGAAATCCACTTTGAAAATTGGAAAAATAATCCAAAAACTTATGTTTTGAGCATTTCAATCAATCTTCAATGTTTGCTCTCGAAATAACATCAAATGTTGATGGAAAAAAAATTAAAAAACGAATGCTAAGCGTAAAATAGCAGAATAAAAGGTTTCAATCAGAACCGTCGGAGTTACACTGAGAACATAAGTGCACCAAGAGCCGCGAATTTTAACCCATTTTTAGTGCACGTCTCTTTCACATTCGTTGCACGCAATCGAATCGAATTTTTATAAGAAAAGCAAGTGTTCACCTTGTGGTAAAAAAGTGTCCACCTTAGGGTTATGACACAATTTCGTTGGTAAAAACAAAATGATATTTTCACTCGCCATATTATGCGAATCTATTCATAATGTCTTTGTCTGGCACGTAAGCAGGGCCAAAAGTGTATTTATCTTTCTGAAATCACTGTTTTCGATAATTGTATCCTTGTTATACGAAGCGTCTTCAAAACTTTGAGGGTGACTTTTTCGTAGTGAGTGGTACAACGGACAATCAGCTATCACCTGCCACTTTATGACATAACTGAAAATTGCGTATTCACAAACTGTAATACTGACTTAGAGAGCATAGTGTTATCACCCAATGCAAAAAAAATTTCCCGGGTTGTCCACCTTGGAGGACTTTCCCCTACATTTTGTATGTATATGCAAAATGCTAACAATATATAAATTACCTAAAAATCCTTTAAAGTTTCACAGTAATTAAAAAATGCGAGGAAGCACTTAAAATCCTGTAATACATAAAAATATGGGAAACTCAATTTACTCGAAAATTTACAGAACTTCACGCCCTACAGCAGATAATTTTAGAAATCTATACAATATACATTTTTTTTCAATTAAAATATATTTTAAATATTCAAACAGTATGGAAATGAACGCTGATGATCCATTTTAAAGACACTACTTCTTGTTAAATTAATGAAAAAAAAAAAAACGTTACAAATTTCAATACTACTGCGTCCAATTTTAGGAATATACGGAGCGATTAACATAAACAGTAAAAACAAAAGAAAATACTACATTGTTTCTGTGGCTTCCAGCCATAACCGAGAAAGTCACACATGCCATAACGTTCAAAATTTTATCAGAATATCATGTAAACTGAGCCTTATGGCACAAGTGACTTCCTTGATTATGGCGAGAAGCCACAGATTTAATAGCTTATAAATGATATGAAATTTCTCGAACTGTATAGAAGACTTTGCATCTGTGTTTTTATTTTTACCAATATCTATAAAAATATTCGAATTTTTCACAACCTTGATTTATCATAGTTCATCCAGTTCTGAAAAGCTAAATAGCATTACATAATATCTTTGGAAACCCTGTAAGATCTAAAAATACTGAAAAATTATGAAAAATATCTAAAGGATTAGAGAAAAAAATAATAACGACAGAGACTTGAAAATTGAAATCTATTGTATTGCATTACACATGATCATCAATAAATATAAGATTTTGGATTGTAAAAGTTCTATATCTTTGAAATCCGAGAAATCTTAAAATTAAAAATTTTAATTCTCGTAATTTTATCGCCAAAAATAGCACTTATTGAATCCCCAAGGTAACATACTTTTTTGAAAAACTCTTCTAGAAAATTTTTCCTGCCAACGCCCATGCTCAGAATGCCTTTTTTTTTGAAGTTGAAGAAAACTATCGAAGAAATAGACAAGTAGCTAGCCGTGAACTTTGAATATGTTTTTGAAAGCTCGAAGTTCGAAAATTATTTTACAGTTTAAGAAATTTATTTTTCGAATTCACATTTTTTTTAATTTTCGAAAATTGGTGGTAGTATTTTAAAATCGTATTGATAATAAGGTTCTGGTAAGTTTGATATAATATAAAAAGACCTGTATCAGTAACTGAAAAAATGCAAAAAATTTTGCATTTTACATGTATAATATAAGTATATAATTTTTTTCGAAGCTTAAAGAAAATTTAGCGTCTCTGTGTTTCAGTACGTTTTTCTTTCAATGTATGTAGAAAAATGTTTTCACATGCCAAGAAGTTTTCTCAAAGTTTCACACATAAGATTTTTTAATTTTACATATTTTATGCCTTTTCGGAAATCCATATAAATTGTGAAAGGCTTTAGTAAAATTAAGATAATTGAGGTTTTCCTAAAATTTTCCAGATTTACATTACACATAAAGATGTTTCAATAAATCATATGCTTCAGAAAAATTTTTTTCTCCAAAGTAGAAATAGTTTCTGCAATATGCTTAGAATTCATGATCCTTAGATTACTAAAAAATAAACAAGCTAGACCTCCAAAATGATTATTTAAAACCGGAGAATAATATCCTGCCTATAAGTTACTTCTCTTTGAACGAAACCCGTGTCAATCTGCCATAAAATACATTCCCTTAGCAAATAATTTTACAGCAACATTATTCACGTTTCGATGTTCTAAGTCGAGGAATGTGGCGCACCAAATCTAAGAAAAGCAAATTCGCGGGGGCCCAAGATGCTTGCTTTCCATTACGTCGTTTCCCAATGTATTCGTTTTGAGAATAGAGCGAGGGAATACCCTCCACGAAGTGATATTACCCATTACTCTCGCTGCACGTACACGCACCTGTTTAAACTCCGCATCGCAGACAATTTACGGCACTTTCTCGAGCGCCGGCTAATCCAGTCGCGCTCTCAGGAAATTTGTGACATTTACCAGCGTCGCTGCGATTCGAGTTTAATCCCCGATACAAGCTCGTTTCTAATAACGCGATCGTTTTCCCCGTCAACGCGATTATCGATTATTTTTTCAACAGTGTTTACATCGGTCTGTGGCGTCGCAACGAAAGCGGCACAGAAGCAATGTCAACATTTTCGAAATGATAAAAATTCATAGATTGGAAGCTCTTCCCAAAAGATTGGACGTTCAAATTAGAACTTGTCACTCCAAAATATAGCGTTCCAGTCGCACAATATCTGACTGAGTCCCTTAAAAAAACGGATTGAGAAAACTACATTTTTCCGTACATACCAGAAACTGTCTTAATTAAGCATCTTGTATTCTTTCAAAAAGCGTGCTTCAGATTGTTATCAAAATTTACTTTGATATCTTTGCCTTCTATCGCAGGTAAGTCTACAAAGTCTATTAAAAGTTTTACAATCTTATTATGGCAATGGGAATTCAGGAGCGAGTATTGGCGAGCGAGCTCGTTCGATCTATTTTCCATCCACAGTCCACACGATCCCTTAATCCCTTTTTCCTACATTGTGTCTCCTCGCTCCCGAGGATGTAAGTCCTTCAAAGTCGCTTACAACCAATCCGATAAAAGAGTTCGGAATAATTAACCACTGCTAATTGCGCGTTCATGGTTCGCAGAGAATTCACGATGAGAAAATGGAGTTTGAGTTTCCAGAGTCTCAACTGATTGGGAAGCTTGAAACTCATATAATTATGAACATATATAAAAAACATTTTTAATGTGATCTATAACAATATGGTCTTAAAATGGTGCAAGGGACAGAAATACTTTGGGTTTTTTCCAAGAATGGAAATAAAGAATGTAAAAACATCAACTTATTCCATAAGATATACTGGCATGAAGAGATATTATTTATTTTTGAAAATTATATACAGTTTTACGCTGGTAATCTTATTGGCAAGGAATTTTTTCAATCAGAAACTCTATACGTTTTCTGAGTTTCTTTATATTTTGATTATGGGCATAATGACACACTTGAAAATGTTTGTAGCCTCAACTTGAAATTGTTATTATTGAAAATTAAAGAATAGAGCAAAAAACTGAACGTTGTTTCAGTTTGTCTGGCTACGATAAAATGATTGAAAGCCAGTTATCGATCAAAGTCCATGGCAACGGAGCCAGTGACGTTTTAATATGACAGAAGACAGACAGCGAAGTCAAGATTAGCTTCGCTGATGAAAATTTAATAGATGAAGATATTAAGCTAATACGTGTATAGTAACAAGTAGCTTTTCGTACGTCATGAAGGTTATGTATTTGTTTGTTGTATAAGCTCAATGTCTATATTATCGTCAAGTTCATGCTGTCGTCATGATCAGTAAATGATAAGAAGTTTTTAAACAATATTTGTTCTTACAATGTTCGTATTTCTGTAGCGTTTTCATGTCCAAGATCTAAATATAACGCGGTTTTTTTTATTCTACCAATATTTTATCAAAAATAGTCGTAAAAAACTATCCATGTGTCAGTGTACATATTATAAGCATTTAGCATATACTATACTTCGAGTGTCCCTATTATTGCCATACTTTCGATCCCTACTATTACACCATATGTTGTCTCTATCGTTTTTAGGTGTATCGACCCAGCATGTCCATATTATTGCCATATTTTTAGTAATATTATACTCTGAATTTTCATTATATCTTTACTAAACTGCTACCATTTCAGAAACTGACTATCAAGTTAGTTTGAAATCATCATGAAGTCAGTTTATGAAAATTCGTATTCCGCATGGAATTTTTCTACGTTTTCATAAAGAACTTCATACGGAAGTTAAAAGATTACTTAATGAGATTGATAAATTTTATTGAACGATGAACTATATGTATTATTTTAAATAATTATAAAATTATGGTAGGTACATGTGATAAAAAATTGAAAAAAAAAAAAAAAAAAATAAATGAAATAAATACACAAGACTATTATATATTCAACCATTTCTTTCCAAGTATCTGTGAAGATATTAAAAATTTTTACGATATTTTGAATATTTCAAATAACTGTAAAATTCAAACAGTTTTGAAACTTTCAAAGTATAAAACTAATAAATTGTAAGTTACCGTCGAAAAAGTAAAATTGAAGTGAAATATCGAAATAAGTATGTATATTCAAAATCATTGAAAATTTTCACAATTGTCATGTATTGCTTTAAATGTCTGAAAAAATGAAAATTGTCATATTCAGGATAATTTAAAATGAAAGGAGTTCGTATTTAGAGACTTCGAAACAACACACACAAGCAGCAGGCACGGCCCAAAAAAACCGCTGAAAATAATCCAAATCCCGAACAACCTAAAAATTGTAGTTCCAAAGTAAATTCAAAAATGGTCTGAATAATAAAAGGTGTCGGAAACGTTCCAATTCTTGTGTATTTTCAAAGCCGTCAGAGCATAAAAAAAAATTAATAGATTGTTCAAGTCCCAAACAACTGTCGAAATTTGGATAAAACTTACAATTTTTTAGAAAAATTGTCGAAATTTCCAACACCATTATTTTTCTTCAACAAAATTATTTCCCTGTCAGTATATATTGTACACTTGCAGGGTGATAAGTCGGAGATGTCCTAACTATCAACTTGAAATTTCGACCGATGCATACGGAAATAGATTTTCAACGTTAACAAAAAACCGAACTGAAAAATTTTTTAATGAAAAATCAATTGCTTGGTATCGTGAAAGACCGTAAATGTTCAAACATTATATTTATAAATGATTTTCGCGAGAAAAATTAGTTTTTTCGACGTGGCTCGGAATAAGAAAATATCACAGAAATGCATTTTTTTGTATTAGAAAAAACACATTTTCAGTATAATAACTTGCCTCTAACGCTCCTCGAAATCACAAAGGCAATTAGGCGGTCTTCAAGATTAATTGCCTTCAAACGTTTTCATCTTTTTACTTACGACACAATGACATTTCGCTGTTGTTGCAAGTCGACTTGCATGCGTTTTCGCAGCATGATACTTGGGAAACTTGCAAAAATGACACTGTTGCTACTTTGTTTCGTTCCGTTTCAATAGTATTTAATTATTATACTACTCAAAGTATAAAACATTTAATATTTCCATAACTATCAAATTGACACAAATATTTTTTTTTTTCATGACCGATCAGTATTTTTTTTGCATCTGCCTATATTCGCTAACATATTGATCATAGGGACTAAGACAATAATAGGGACATCTACCTTAAGTTATTTATTGTTAAATATAAACTTTTATGTCTTTTTCAGGATGGTGTTGGAACATGACTGTATAATTCAATATGTTCTGTGATCTAAATTTATCGGAATCATAACACGTTCTTTTTTATACCATATGATTTCTTAAAAAGCTCAAATACCATCTTATCATCAACAACTAAAAGTGTTTGTTGGATATTTATGTAGTTATTTTCTCATAATGTACGAAAAATTCCATGCCTGGACCACAGCATTGTGACCGACGACCGGAAATTTGATCCTAAGCATAAAAATTTCTGAATTTTTGCAGCATATTCTGAAAATCACAATATTTTCCAACTTTCCATAAAATACCCCACGGCATTTTCCACATCGGCGCAGTCAAAATTACTGCCCCGAACGAGGCGAACACCAGACATTCCATAACAATGCTTCACGTAGCCGCTCACTGGGCATGCATTCAATAGCCCCCAAAGGATTCGTCCGATAAACCGACATGCAAGAGCCTCTGGCCGCTCGTAAACTATCAGTTTATCCCCCGTCCCTTTGCCCCTTTTCCAACATTTTTGTCGTCTTTCCGTCATACTTCACCTTCCCCTACCTCCCTCACAACCTCGTCCATTCAGCTCCATTGCAAAACTTTTTGCTAGACCGAGCAGCATTCAAGTTCTTTCTTGGCATCGTGTTTCAGGTGATCACGTTTGTTTACACAGTTCAACACCAAAAAAATGCTCGAGAAGGTTTTGAAAAAATGACAATCTTAGGTCATCAATAAACAAACCCCAAAAGAATTTTGAAAGTTTGCATCGATTTTTCGAGATATTGACAATAATATAGAAAAATTGAAAAATCGCTAAAATACGTCTTATTTCAAAAAATAAAAGTATCATAATGATCTGCTTGACGCGAGGAATTCATTTCTACAATTTTTTCTGTGCAAAAATGATTCTTTTTATCAGTCATCTCGGGCCTGATTTATTTCCGGGAAATGAACCATTATTTTCACGACGGGGCAGCCTTCCCAAATAGACTGAATATATTCAGTCTATTTTCTTTTCCAACTAGATGAAGGAAAAGAATGACTTACAAGTCGATTGCTCAATATTCGATCTATTCGGGAAGGCTACCCCGTCGTGAAAATAACGGTGCATTTCTCAGAAATGAATCAGGCCCGAGGTGACTGATAAAAATAATCATTTTTGCAAGGAAAAAATTGTAGAAATGAATTCTTCGTGCCAAGCAGAGCGTTACGATACTTTTAATTTCTGAAATAAGACGTATTTTAACAATTGTTCAATTTTTATTTATTATTGTTAATATCTCGAAAAATCGATGCAAACTTTCAAAATCCTTTTGGGGTTTGTTTATTGATGACCTAAGGTCGTCATATTTTCAAAAACTTCTCGAGCATTTTTCCGAAAGCTAAATTTTGTTGAACTGTGTTATCAAAGGTATGTTTCGTAGGAATAAATAGTGACTTGTGGTGTTTTTATGTTTTGCTTCGCCAAGAAAAATTATGGGTTGAAAATCTAGAGAATATTTAAGAAGCGAGATGCACGAAAATAAAATAAAATGATAATATATATAAACACGCCCTTGCACTTGATTTAGTTTGACAGTACATAGTTTATTCATAGTGATGTAGATAATAAATGTGGATTAAATATGTAAATAAATAAATGAATAATGTAATAAATAATCAAATAAATGAAGCAATATAAAAACATCATTTGTTTTCAACAACTTCTACTTTATATATTGAATCTTTGTTATGTTTTCAACAAATTTATCACAAGAAACTCAATAATTACAGATATACAATTGCGAAAAACACGTTTATTATTACATTGTGAAATTTAGATGTATAACGAATGCATAATAAATAAAAAAAGAAACACTTTTTATTACTGCACTTTACACATATTTTATGATTTAAAGGGTTATACACCTTTTTTGAGAACGGTTTGGATTATTTCTTCATGTATAAAGCACATACTTTGATTACATGGAAGTTATATTATTGTAATGGAATATTGTTAACCTTGATATACAAACATTATTTGATGAAACAAATATCAACAAATGGTAGAGTTATGGTCCTTTCCTAACTTTTTTTTTTTAAGGCTTGCAGTGAATGCAAGGCAAATACAATAAGTTAACTGAAATTATAATATCCAAAAACGTTACATTTTTTAGTGTAACGAGAACGTCATTCGTTACATTAATTAACAAATAACGATAACGGAAACGAGTTCCTTTTTTTTGGTAACGAGTGACGGAAATCGTGTTATTCATTTCACACCTGTCTCATCAATTTTTTAGAACGATTTGCAACTTTTCAAGAAATTTTTGGAAACTTAGATATAAGTAATTTCTCAACTTCCTTATTGTCAGATAAAAATTGTATAATTTCATAATTTAAAATGAAACATAGTAATATATTAGCAATTTATGTACAAATATCAACAAAGAATATGATGCTTTTTCACTTTTGATTAGAAATTTTCACAGTTCTTGCAATAAATTTTACAAATCTGCATATAAATACATGAAAATATTGGAAAACTTAGTTCTTAAAATCTATAGCAGGATCCGTTTAAATTAATAGGTTTTGCTAGTAAACGTTACGTAATTTTATGAATACAGAAAAAAATGAAATACGAAAAATACTAGGTATTAATTACTTTATTTTGAAAAGCTATAAGATTCTTCGAAAATTTCTGTAATTCCAGAAATCAAGAAACTCCGATTTTTCGAGCATTGAATTCCAATAATATATGTGTACAGAAAACCATGAAAATACTAGAAAAATGTCCAAATTCTCATAATCTGTTAAAAATTAAAAAAATATTAAGGGCACTTTAAATCTATGAAGAAACTGTTTTCTGTTAAATCGATCAAAATACTGCAAATATTTCAAACTTTCAGTTCTAGGAATTCTAATTCTTGAAATTCAAAGAGATATCTTTGAGAAAACCTTAAAATTTTCTAACATTCTATAAATACTAGGGGAAAAAAAAAGAAAATACATGTATAGAAAAATACAAGCATATCTATGGAATATTAAATATCTATACAACTTTCAAAACTAGAGCATCGAATTCCAGAAATTTATACAGAAATATACAAAAAACTGAACAATCCTTCAAATCGTAGCAAAATTGAAGGAATACGAAAAATACTAGAAGAAATAAATATCTATTTAGACACCTGTTTTCTCGAAAATTCTTTTGGGTTATTAAAAATTTATTGAACTCCACATTTTAGAGCTCGAAATTCTCGAAATCCATGTATTAAAATGTATATCAAAATGCTGAAGGTATATAAAAATACTAGAAAATCCTGCAACATTTTATGCATCCTAAAAAATACGAATAATTCCAGAAATACTGAACAATCCTTCAAATCGTACAAAAACTGTAGAAGTACGAAAAATACTTAAAGAAATCAATATCTATTGAGACACTGTTTCCAGGAAAATCGTTTGAACGCATAAAATTCAATGAACTCAAATTTTACAGTTCGGAATTCTCGGAATCTATAACAATTTAAATGAACACGCGAGCAAAATGTAACAATACTAGAAAATCCTGTAAAATTCTATAGATCTTGAAAAATACGAATAGTTTCAGAAATACAGAACATTCCTTCAAATCGTAGAACAATTATACAAAAAATACCTTAAAGAAATAAAAATCTATTCAGACGCTGTTTTCCAAAAAATATTATGCAATGCAAGAGATCAAAATTTATATTAATATGTAAAAACCAATAACAGAAGCATTTCATCGAAATCGTTTGAAAGATCACGTTTCAAAGGCCTGTCCGCACGGGCCTGTGAATAATTGACTCCATATGAAATTCAAGTTGATAAAGTTATAGATGAAGTGACAAGAAGTTATGAAATATTGTAAATTTCAACCTAAGTAACAGCAACGCAACACGTTAAAATCATCTGATAAGTGATCTTCTATAGTAACGTGAAAAATCTCGAGTAAAATATGTATGCGATTCGTGTATACTCTGAAGGTATAGCGCAACCGAAACACTGGAATATTGAGGTAGGGACGAAAAGTTTTCGGCGGTTCAAAAGAAAATCCCTCTTTTTATCCCAAGTCCGCGTTCATAGACTTTGACTGACACCCAAGTCCTTGCAAAATGCATAACGGGAGCACGAACACAGAAATCCTCTTTGAGTAACACACCCGGGCCCGCTAAATCATTCACAAGTTAAAACCGTCTCGGATGACTAATTAACGCGAGAAGAGAGTACTCTCCGCCTTGAGATTTACCAGGCTCTATATCTAACTCGGCCATTTATAATCGAGTAACAAGTGAACGAGCGCTGTTCGAATAACCGCATTTTCCCGTTTCCTGGATACTTTTCGCACTGATTGAACGCTCCGAGTGAAAATCGAAACCGCCGGTTAGACGGGAGAATCAGCGCTAGTGCATTTCCAGCGATGAAGAATAAGCGGGCAACGTTTGAAACGTGAATGTTCGCTGCTCGTTCGGTGCTATCAATCCCAGCGAACGCGTTTCTCGGGTTGAAAAGCCAGCCCGGAAACGCAGAGATTCGAGTAAACATCGTGACCTTTTTTGCAGTCGTAATAGTTAGGTCGATTGAGGTTCAGTGAAAAAAAAATCCCATACTTTTTGACACATACATAGTATAAAGTACTAATGTATCAAAAATTTTACAGTATTATTGCGCGTTCCGTAATTCTCGTTTTATTTATTGATATACTGATCCGTCAAAATTGAATGCAAAAAAAAGAATGTTTGTATTATATTGATTTCATTTTTTCACACTCTAGTATACAGGATTGATTAAACTGTGCGACAAAATTAAGACTTTTTTTTTATGTGGAATTGTGAAGCTTGGTTATGAAAATATAGACCCTCCTGAATAAAGGTGCAAAGTGATTTTTTTTCTTGAGTCACGTTTTTGAGTAATTAATTATGAAAATAATTTTATGAAATTTCCGTGTTCGTCAACTGATTGGTTTGATTTAAAGTCTTTTTTATAGGTTTTCCATGCTACTAAATACATTTTTGCGATAATTTTTACAAAATTTTCGCATTGGTTTTCTAGAAAACAAACTACTAATGATGCTCAGAAAGTATTTTATGGCCATCACCATGAGGAACCTATTGTGCGGTAGAAATCATCTCGAGTGTTCCTTTCAAGTCGAAATTCTAAATTCTGACTCGAAATAGGAAAGCTGGAGACTCATCCCGCACAAAAGGTTCCCCATGGAGACAGCAATAAAAAACTTTTTGAGCATCATTACTGATTTATTTTCTAGAGAACCAGTGCGAAAATATTGTAAATATTATTGCAAAAATGTATTCAGTAGCATGGAAAACCTATGAAAAGGACTTTAAATCAAACCAATCGGTTGAGAAACACGGAAATTCCATAAAATTATTTAAACAATTAATCACTCAAAAACGTGACTCGAGAAAAAAAAATCACTTTGCAACCTTGTTTAGGAGGGTCTATATTTTCATAATCAAGCGTCAAAATTATATATCAAATTTGGTGTCGCACAGTGTTATTTATCCATGTATAGTGAAACATAAAATAAAATGTTTTACTTGATGTCATTCATTTGTCAGTTCGTACAAAAAATATTTGACATGTCAGTATAGGCATCGTGAAAATTCATATCATGTCGTCAAATATATAATATATTTTACACTTTTTTCAATATTGTATTTATTAGAATGTGGTATATTTATACAGGAAAATAAAAATTAATATATGGTGAAAAATGTACATAGAGATCTGGAAAATTAAAGTTACACGATGAAAATTTTACTGGTAAAATTGTAAGCCTTTTAACATATTATTTTTATTTTTTTTGAACTTTGTAACGATGCTCGCATACTATTATGATTTTCAGTTAGTTACTCTCAAACTTAAACATTTATGACCAGGGGCGGCAGAACGCGATTTTTTCAGGTAAGTAGTAAATAACTCAAATATTGGGAGAGTGGGGAGGGTTTTTATCCTATATCTTCAAAATATGCAAAATAACGTTCTTAGATTTTTGAATAAAAAATTGAGAAACTTGAACAACATCAGAAAACTACGAACATTCTTAATTAATTGGACGAATTTTATAGTTTTTGGAAACTTTTTAATATTTTTTCATAAACTCTACATTTTCATCAATCGAAAAACATCAAACAAATATTAATTGCCAATAATTCGAAAAAATTCGTAAGATTGGTGAAATTTTTAAAATCAGTCTAATATTGTGTTCAGGCACATGTTTTTTTTATCAATAAATATGTACGATGATGTTTTTTTTTTTTTTTTAATTGTGATACTTCAAAGTATTTATAAATAAAAAAATTCTAATGAACTGGACCAATTTTCATAAAATTTTGAAAATTCGAGTAGTTTTTATGGTGCTGAAAATTTTGCAAATTTTGGAAAATGAGAAATTAAAACACATTGTCAATGTAAAAAATGCCAATAATTCTAAAAAAATTAAATTTTCATAGGATCCCAGAAAATGGTGATAATTTTATAAATCGTGTTCTTTATTATATTTCAACAAAATATGCATAATAACATTTGTTACATTTGTAACGAAAGCTTGAAAGACTTGAAAAGTTTTCAAAAATCACAAGAAATCTTTATGAATTTCACAAATTTTTATACCATTTTGAAAGTTTTAAGTAGCTGGTCAGACATTAGAAATTTTGGAAATGTTGAAAAAGCATGAAATTAAAAATTTCAAGAACTGTCAATTTTCACGAAAAAATGAATACTTGTTTAATTCCAGAAAATATTAATAAGTTTTGTAGATTGTGTTCATCATTATATTTCTCCAAAATATGCATGGACATATTTTTTTCTAAATTTTTGCATGAAAATTTGTAATACTTGAGAAGTATTGTAAAATTTAAAAAAATCTCCATAAGTTAGAAAAAATTTTCTAAATTTCCGAAAATTTTTCAAAATCAGGGAACATTCGAATGTCAAAGATTGCTGATAATTTTGAAAAATTCGAAAATTTAGTAGGCTTTCATAAAATGATGATAAATTTTGGATATTGCGTTCATTATCATATCTATCGATTCTTGAAAATATGCATCATAATGTTTTTTAAATCGCTTAAGGGATATATAAAAAACCGGAGAAGTGTAAAAAAATAACAAAAAATCTTCATGAGGAGACAAATTTGTATAAAATTTTTCAAGTTTTTGATAGTTTTTATGATGTTGAAAATCATTAAAATTTCAAAAATACGGAACACTTTAGAAACTTTGGTCAATATTTCTAGAAAAATGAAATGTTTTGTTCAATTCGTCATATGTTTAAAAGTATTGTAAATTGTCTTTACCATAATTGTTCAAAACATGAGAAATAATACCTTCATTTTATTTTGTAATGAAAATTTCCAATATCAAAATAAGGAAAAATCTTGCGTGTGTCATTCTCAAAAATTATAAAAATTTGTAGAATTCCAGAAAATGTACGACAACTTTGTAGATTACAGTAAATTCTAAAAATGCTATGGAACCACAGAAACTGTGTGTAATCTTTCAAATTTTCACGTTTATTAAGTTTTAAATGAAAATATATTTTCATAAATTCAATTTTCATTAATTCTGTAAATTTGTAAAAGTTCAACAACTTGATAAAATTACAATTTATAAAATAATGCATTTTAGCGTGGGTACTTTTGGATATTTTACCCTTACTGAATTTTCCAGATGGGTAGTGCTAGTCATTCAGATCTTCTCCCACCCCTGTTTATGACACAATAGTTTGCTAATTTATTTAGCTATTTTACAGAAAAGGATGTATTCATGCGAATTTCTCATTTGCCACAAGCCTAAGATGGAAAAAAATTCATTGAAACGTTTCATTAGTTCGGTCGGTTTGATAGTTTACATGGTCATTTAGACATCGTTCGCGCAGCGGATGCTGATTAACGCTTGGATCCCGAAAACCACATAATGCCTCGTAATGGTCGTAGTATATTACATCCCCGGCATGTCCGATGTATCATGCTTTCATCAAAGCGATTGTATATCGGCTTAATGCAAACAAAGGAATTCAATTTCGGAAGTTGTTTGTGTCTGATGATTTGAAGAATTATAATCAAAGTTATAAATGATATTACTTGACCAAAGGCTGTCATGAGGGGGGGGGGGGGGAGTGGGGGGAGTGAGTTCAATTACTTTTTTTTTTCAAGGAATGTACGAATTAAAAATTTCATGAAACATTTTGTCATCAAAACTTTCATGATATTATAAACTTGCTAAAGTAATACCATAATTACAATGGAAAAAATGTTACTCTCAAGTTCGTTTCCAACCACGTAATATATTCATTGAAAAATAAAAAAAATATCACATAAAATTTAAATTGTATAGTTTAGAAATAATTTGGATATTATACTGAGAATTATATTTTTACTATCCCACATCAAAGAGTCTTGCAGTTCCTTTTTTTTTTTTTGAAGTAAAACTTCTTCGGCGGCATTATCACTTTTCAGGAGTGTAATTTATTCTAGAACAAAATTTATGTAGGGAGTAACTTAGAGATTTTGTAAAATGTAACACTGTAAAATGTAAGACTGTTAATTATGATTTAAGTAAAATCTACTATATAATTGAACGGCTCGTGAAGAATCACAAAATATCACAAAGTCACTAAATATCACAAATGCACAAAATGTCACAAAATCACAAAATCTCACAAATCACAGATATCAAAAACTCACGAAATTTCACATAATGTCACAAAATCACAAATATCACAAAAATCACGACATGTTACAAACACAAAAAATGTCACAAAATCACTAAAATGCCACAAGGTTACAAAACGTCACAAAGTCACAAAATCGTGAAACCTTACAAAATTAAAAAATATTACAAAATTTTACAAAATCACGAAACGTCGCGAATCGCAAAAAGTCACATTACCTCACAAAAACACAAAATTACATAATGTCGCAGAACCCGTCAAAAATCACAAAAGGTCACATCATCACACGTCAGAAAATCAAAAATAGTAACTAAATGTTACAAAATTACAAAATGTCCTAAAAACACAAAATGTCACAATATCACACGTCACAAAATCAAAAAAAGTTGCTAAATGTTACAAAATTACGAAATGTCATACATAACAAAATGTGACATCACAAAATTTCATAAATAACAGAATGCGAAAAAATCACAAAAGAATACAAAATCGCAAAATGTCACAATCAAAAAATATCTCACCTTGATATCACTTTAATTTGTATAACTTTGTGATTTTGTGACTTTTCCTGATTTATGACATTTCATGATTTCTGTGTCTTATATTTCATATTTTCAAAAGAACAGCAGAGGTAGAGGTGTAGAAGTGGGCCATTTAGTTCCTAAATGAAAACATGCCTATTGCCTTCTCACGAACATGGTCAAAAAATGTATTTAATTTTAGGAGGTTTTCTGCAATAGTTTGTGAGTTATACAGCAAATAATAAAAAGATTTTTATTTTTTTTTCAAATAGATAATTTTGAAAAGAATATTTGAAAAGAAATTTTTTAAGAGAAATAAAATTTACACATAGGATCTTTTTCGAAGTAAAACTTCTCAGTCAGCATTATTCAACTGATTCACAGTTAAGAAACGGAAAAAAATACTACCCAGAAAAATTGAGGGATCTGTTAAAATTAAAAAAGGTAAGAGGTATCTAAAAATCTACAGATCGGAACCTTAAAGAAAGAAACATGAGAAGTTTTACTACTAATGCGAGTTGATTCAACACGCTCCAATTTTTTTTGATATTTTTGTCTTTTGGAAAATTCAACAACCATATTTCCTCATCGAATAACTTTTTGTTAACCCGACTTTCAAACATGCGAAACTCGTTAATCTTTCCATAGCAAAAAGCCTATAAAACGCGTGTCGAGGAGCGAAAACACATAAGTATTACTTTGAAGTCGTCGAAGCGCAAAGCGTCGTAACAATAAAAAGAGCACGGTCGCCGTGAAAACAGTGGCTAAGTGTTTCGATATTTATCGCTAGCGCACGTCGAGGGCCGCGCTAAATGGCCGGTCATATTTCCTGGCGAATCGCCAATGAAAACGGCTTTCGATTCGCGCACTCGAAGATTCAATTTCTTTATAATCGCTGAAAATATTGATAATGGAACTTCAGGTAAGCTCAGGTTTTTCTTTATCCAGAGCTTCCTTTTCTCCCCATTTGGCTCGTGACCAAAGAAGTCGATGGAAAAATTACAAGGGCGTTTCTTGGTGAATTAGGCGACCCTTGCTTGCCTTCGGTCGATTTTTCTCCAGGAAAGCTATTGAAATTCTCCTGAGATTTCGTCGGCGTTTTTTTCACCAATTTTGATAACACGGGCGTGACTTGGACATTGTATTTTTGTTGTTCTTAATTATCGGGTTGAATTGTAGAAATGGAATTTAAGTCGAGGTTCATATCGGCCACATTTTTAAAAATTGCCGGTCTTATTGAGGTTCTGAAACTTGACATTTTTTTACTTTTTGGGGTTTTTGTAGAACGATAAAAAAATGTTTATATTTTTAAAGCTGTTCGTATATTTCTAGCGAAATTGAGTGTATTGTTCACCTGACAATTAAAGAAACCTCGATAAGAATTGACAAACGATTCTGCGAACTCTGGGTTTTTAAGGGTTTTTTGTTGATTGATATTTTTCAAATAGATCATTGGCTGATTGAAAAATTAATTTCTTATAGTTTATCATGTTATTAAAAGCAAAGTTGTGATGAAGACGAAAAAATACTATCGAGAATCGAAAAAGGATTTATTTCGTTTAATATTATGAGTCGCATTTGCATTTCTGTTCTTGATAATAATTGACATGTATTATGGAAAAATCTTTTAAAATTATTCAAAAAAAGAGAAGCATTATTGCCTAAAGGCTAAAGGTAAAAAAATCGATGTGATTATGATTATAAATACATCTATATCTAGGATGAAATATTTCTTGATAAGGCGTTCCAAAATAATGATAACTCAAAAGTTTTATTCTAAAAAAATTGGTAACTGAAATATTGAAACATTTTGCAGTTTTTTTTTTTTTTTTTTTTTTTAAATGATATAATTCTTTATATCGTTTGAAATTTATGAGTAATTTACTTTCAATAAAAATTTAGAAATTGCTGCAATGGAATTCTGCAGGTGAGAATAAAGTATTCAATCAACGTTTGAAAATTTAAAGTTGCTGGTATGTGTATTTAGATAGGCGCATAGTTTTTTTATCAAAATATTCGATTTATGCACCACAGTTTCCCAAATAATTTAAATTTCTCGTCAACAATCCATAGCATCGAATCTGTTTCAATTACCGTAAATTACAAATAATAAGACAAAAACGTAAGAAATTTAAAGATGAGAAACAGAACTTTTTTGTAATCAATAAGACAAACTAACTTGAATTTTGAGAAGATTGCAAATCGTTGGATTTTCGTGAAGAGTACGAATTACTGAGAAAATATATATAATGTAAGAAGCATTAAGAATTTTACGACATAGTTTATTATAAAAAAAAAACCCTATTGATCGAAAATTCTTGCATTATTAATGTTATCATTCAGATTTTTGTAAAATATACAAGTTTGTCATTGTTTTCGAATGTCATAGTACGAAGATTTTCAAAAAAATCATTTGACTTTACAGATTTCGCACGTGCTGGATTTTTCCAGCATATAAACACTTTCGAAAACTCCTGAGCATCAAAGGATTTTTAATTTTTTTAAAAAGTAATTATAATACAAATATTTTTGAAAAATACGCTCAAAACTTTTTCAGTAGAACTGTAGTAAGTAGTACACTTGGTATACATATGTTACGGAAATTTTCTCATTTTCGACATTCTATCATAACTGGCAGAAATATTTATAAAATCTATCATTGTTTCAGTATGTTAGGACACAATCGTTCCGTTTTCTACAGTATTATCCCTGTGTAAGAAAAACATTCCTTACTTTTTTTAATTTATTCCCAGGCAAGTTTATGAAAATTCGTCTTGCACGATCGATGGTACGAATAATTTTATCAAATGTTTGTCTCACATTCTTCAACCTAAAATGAACAGTTTTTTTCGATAACTAAGTATGTTCGAGAAGTTAAGAAAATATTATTGATATAGATATGTTTCCAACCAGATTGAAACCTATTACTATTCAAAAGAAAAAAATATTTCGAACGATCAAATTATAATAAAGACCTTACTTATAATTTAAATGAAATTGCGCAGTTCGAAAAGAGAAAAATTTCAAACATTCCATCCACTACATTTTCGTTCTGTATAACACGACTGATGTTCTTTGGGTTAAATCCGGATGTTCGAGAATCTGTTTTCCGCGTCCTCGAACGTCATAATGAAGTCACGATCTCCATCGCGATAACAACGCGAAACGCGGGGGCAATAAAACGGTTCAATTTTCGTAATAAAGAAACGCTTATCGTAAAATCGTATGAGAAAAGCCCGCGGGGTTTTCGGCGAAACGAATAACATCGTGCTAGGATTGTTTTGGGTTCCCATTTTTTGTCGATTCTGTTTTATTTCAGAGTATTTACTCAAAGGCAAAAACGGTATGAAATAGATTGTTGAGAAATATTACTGTTTGATAATACAATCTGAATGTCATATTTTTATTTATAAAACAAGTTTTAGATTTGTGAATGGATTGAACGAGAATTAGGTGAAATTTGCTGATGAAGAAAAGTATTCTAATTTCAAAAAAGTAGATGATTTTCACTGTTATGTTGGTCATATTTCCCTAACAGAATAGGGTTAAAGAAATTATATAATGTATAGAAAAAGTGAATCTGTAAAATTATTGCATTGGAAGCCAAATTTTATTTCTGATTTCTATTTCTTTGTCTAATACGTTCAGTTACATTTTCAGAATCGCATTTTTCTGTATCAATTTTTATCTTCATTCCGGAACTCGCATCTTTTATTTCGTGGCATGTGCGAGTTGTCAGCAAGCCTAAGTCATTCCAGACTCGAGCGCTCTTTTCCTGGCTTGTTTGTTGACTTAACTTTTGTAGCACTTAACGTCTACAAACTGCGTCGATATTCGCAGTTAAATCAACGAATGAAATCCCGGGGATGTTATTGGAGAAATCGCAAGGTTCCAAAATAACTCCATCCAGTGGGAGACGTAATTGAATTTCGGATGTCTTCCAAAACGAAAAAACGAAAAGATCAGAAAAAGATTGCATTTGGGGTATGTCAGTCTGTCGTTATAAGTTTAAGTTCTGGAATGCTACATCTACATATTGTTAAATCTCAAAAACATCGCAATTTCATGTAGCTGTTATGTTGCATATCAGAAATTTTGTAACTCAAGAGTATATTCATTACAATCAGTTATCAGAAATAACGCTATATGGAAATGTTATCTTGATGTCACATAACATGTTACATTCAGTATCAATCCGGAAATTATCTCCAGTCCAATAAATTTCTCAACTTTTCCATTTAGAACGTTTTTAATGATTGTTTCTACAAACGTGAACAACGTGATTTCAAGAAAGTAAGACACTCTAACGTGTTAAATTAACACACTTGTAGGCGTTCCTGTGAAATTCGACTTATTGCAAGCATATCATGTGGATTGGCTCCATTGTGTTAATACTGACGAGGCTTTCATGACACTTTAATGTACCACTTCACGAGCGCCATGTACGTCTGCTCGTACAATGAATATGCATGCCCTGATAACACGTGGCTTGGAATGCTCTCGAGATTGAGGAGCCTCATTATCAGTAGAATAATACGTGCCCCGCGGACGAGTTTTTATTCAGACCCTGATTACACGATACGTACGTGGAACAAAAAACCGAAGTGTCACGTAGTATCGCTCTTCCGAGCTTCTAGTTTCGAAGGTTCTTCTTTTGCGTTTTTGAACAATCGCGGTTAACCTGATAATGTATTAATTTTTATCAAGCCTGGGAATCAGCTTAGAGGTATATGAAATATATCGTCAGCTTAATCCTTTCAAAACGCTCCTTTATCCATAATAATGTCAAAAACGATCTCTGGGAGCTAATTAATTGGTGAAATCGAATTTTGCCAAATCATTAATTCTTTCTTCAAGCTTTCTGCTCTTTATTTGAGCCCTCTTCAGGAAAAATGTACAGAGAATTTTTCGTCTAATTCCTTATGTAACGTAATGTAATTTCCTCTTAATAATTTGGTTTTCGGTTCATATTTATACATTCTGATTTGAATTCATTCGTCACAACTTTCTCGTCATTCATGAAATTTATTTCGTCGTTACAAATTGGAAACTCACTTATGTGTGTTGAAATTACAATGAAAATGAAAAATTCTCTGTAAATTTTTCCTGAAGAGGGCTCAAATAAAGAGCAGAAAGCTTGAAGAAAGAATTGATGATTTGGTGAAATTCGATTTCACCAATTAATTAGCTCCTAGCGATCGTTTTTGACATTATCGTCAGCTTGAATTCTTGACAGTGAAAAATACTACTTCTGGGCTTCTTTTTTGTAGTGTTACGAATTTTTTTCCTGTCTTTTACGTAGCTGAATTTTTCTCTCCAGTTTCTCGTGGCTGCTTTCTCGTGTTCATGCCGCTTTAACCCTTTCGTGCCTGTCGGCTCGTGTTTGTCCGGGTTCTAGCTGTGCTTTTCGAGGGGAGGGTGGTTATTGTTACGTTCGTGCTCTGGATTGTTTGTACTTTAAACGTCGTAATAATGATGGTAATTTTTCTTGTC
Source organism: Platygaster robiniae (assembly GCA_028476575.1). Taxonomy (NCBI): domain Eukaryota; kingdom Metazoa; phylum Arthropoda; class Insecta; order Hymenoptera; family Platygastridae; genus Platygaster; species Platygaster robiniae. Next base: position 39,031,828 of record CM052019.1, read on the forward strand.
GTCTTCGTTAAAAACACGGGTTGTTCGACGATGGGAAAAAGAGTGATATATCATGACACGTTGCAATTTTTGATTAATCACAAAGGATCACATTTGTGGTTGAAAAACTTACTTAACAATTTTAAAATATGTTTGTTATTAGTTATTTAATTACTAGATCAATTTTGAGTGGGCGAAAAGAAGTAGATGAAGGGTTGAAGACTCAATTATTTTTCGTTGTGGGCTTGTTATAGTATTTCGTTGAAATACGCATGATAAAGTTTTCACATTTTTAAATTTTACAATGAGAAACTTGGAAAATATTTGAAGTTTACGAAAATTCTTATCGAATTGGACAATTTTTTGTAATTATTGAAAATTTTTTAGTAGTTTTTTATAACTTCTCATTTGAGTGAGATTGGAAGATTTTCAAATTATGAATATACGAAAATTCGCAAAACTTCATATAATATGAATGAATTTTTTCGGAATTATGTTTTTTTCAAATATGTACTATAATGTTTTTCCGAATTCAGAACAAAAATTTGAAAAAATCAAAAAGTATTAATAAATTAAAAGGAATCTTTGTAAAATGGGCAAATTTTCATAAGAGAATGTGGGTAGTTAGTGGCATGTAAAAAATCTTACAAATTCTGACATATCAGAACAAATGAGAAATTTTTGAAAATGTCGAAAATCTAAAAGAATCAAAATTTTTGTAAAATTCAAAAATGTTATGAATAACGTAAACTGTGTTTCTTAATACATTTTTCAAAAATATGCATGAAAAAATATTTTTTTTTTTTTCACGAAAATTAAGAATATTCGAAAGATATTAAAAAATCACTGAAATTTTTACAAGTTCGACCAATTGTATAAAATTTTCGATATGTTGAGTAAATGGTCGAACGTTGTTAGGAACTTTAGAAATTAGGAAAAATTATAACTCATGAAAAATTACAGGCACTGTCAAATATTCTGAAACAAATGAAATTCTTTGTATAATTTCAGAAATCATCCATCATTTCTGAAATCGTGGTCATTATTGTATGTATACGTATTGACAAAATAGGTATGCATAGAAATATTTTTCAATTTATTTTATGAAAATTCGCAGTACTTGGCAGCATCCAAAAACGAAGCAAAATCTGAAATAATTAGACGGTTTTTATAAAATTTCGAAAATTGTAAATAATCTGCATCACATTTCAAATATTCAGAATGTTTAAAAATTAGAAAACATTTGAAATTTCAAAGATTGCATCTAATTCAAATAAAATAGAAAAATCAGTAGGAATCAATAATATTTCAATGGTTTTTGTACATTCGGTTCATCATAACACATATTTTTTTATTTCTTCAGAATATGCATGATCATGTTTTTCAAAATTTCCAAAAGTAAATTATCTGTAAAGTTTCAAAAAATCACGGAAAATATTTATGAGTTCTACAAATTTTCGTTATATTCTGCAAGTTTTCGATAGTTAGTACGATGTCAAAAAATTAGGGAATTCCGGGAAATCATAACACATTGAAAATTTTGAAAACTCAATAATTCTAGAAAAATAAAAAATTTCGCTGAATGTCTGTATATGATCATTAATTTTGTAAATTATGTTCATCAAATATCATCAAAATATGGATTATAAAACTTTTTGTACTGTTATCGAAATTTAGAATACATGAAAAATATCGAAAAATTGGAGGGAATTTTGCATAAGTTAGGCAAATTTTCATAAATTGCTAAAAATTGAATAAACGATTCCGTTTGAAGTATGAAATTTGTTTAAAAACAGAAAACTTTCAAAATCCCAAAGATTACCATAATTTTTAGAAATAATAAAAATTTCCAGAGTTTCAGAAAATACGAGTGAATTTTGTACATCAGAAATTTTCGAAAAAAATGTAAAATTACAGAAACTGCGTTTAATATTTAGAATTTTTCCATCCAAAAAGTGTTGACTAAAAATCCCAAATTTCAGACAATTTTTATAATTTCTATAAGTTGTAAAAAGTTTAACAAGCTAATAAAACCATAACTTTTCAATCCACGCTTTTTTGCATGGGTTTTTTTGGACCTGCGCATAATAGTTTCTACTTGAAAAAAATTTGTTTTAACGTATTCCCAATGACTTGCAGTCTAAATTATCATCAAGTGAAGGTGAAACCCTAGAAAGTAATCAGAAATACGAATCCTCTTCCACCGGACTGTGACATGATTTATGGAATTTTTCTCTACTCCCAAGATCTGAACTTATGTTCCCATTTGTTGCTCACGCCGAAGATTCGGATAAAGTGTGCAAAAAAAGAGGCACGTCGTAAAAGAGGAGTAATGTGTATCGGGCGAATGGGTTACGGCCCGGGGCTTTTCCGGGCACGGGGTCAGGTAAAGGGGCGAGTCGTTAAGAGATAGCAAGGCCACGGTATGGGCATTTATCAATGATATATTCGCTGGCTCGATAGGCGAGCGCTCCGGGCGGAAGGCGAGTCGTTGGGGGTGAATGTACGGTTGGCATTACGCCAGGAGGCACGCGACACCGAGCGTTAATGCGACCCGCTTTCATGCACCGGCCCACCATCGCCCATGTATCTCGGACGACTCTTTGGACGTCGCGTGATCGCCGATGACCGATCAGATGTCGACGTTATCGGGATTGTTGCTGAAATTCTTTTGCTTGAAAATGAACTTGAGGTTGATTTTTCTCCCAGATCAGACCACAGAAAAGAAAAATGAAACTCATGGTTTGAAATATCATTACTCTCTCAGATCAAATTAGTCAAATTTTTACTATTTGAAACAGTAACACGTGTTGTTACTCACAAAATAGTCATTTTTGTAGATTTGACTATGTAATTAGTAAGAATTTGACATCGAAATACTTGAATTTTTCACTAATTCAAAATAGTCGTGCATTTTCACTATTTCATAGTCACGCTATTTTACTATTTTCTTAGTCAAAATTCTTTTACTAATCTAATAGTCGTCTCTGACTATTTGATCAGTTATATTTCGGCACTGTTCGATCGTGTTTGATCGGCACTGTTCAGCACATAACTTTATATATACACTTAAAGTGACTCTGTGGATGCACTACATTTAGCGGAGGATATGCATTATTGTTTATTATCCGCGGAAAAAAAGCTAAATTGGTGTTAATTTTCATAAATAAAGAGGATAACTCGCAGGTGAAAAGAAAGTAAATATGGCATTTCATATTGATAAAATTGTTTAGTTCAAGGTGAATCTTCAACATAAATTGTCACAGACTATGTATATTTTTGTTGATCCATGAAATATGATCAATCGATATCTTTTTTCAGCAATATATACGAAATACAAAAAATTGAATATTTGAATTAAATGATTCTCTATGAGAAATTCTCGGTATTGCTGATTTTGGACTTTGAAATATTGTTTGTATTTGATGTTTTGATAGTTTCACGATTTGAGGTTACAGAACATGTTGGAATACAATGAAACTTTTTTTTACTATCTTGAATGCTAAACAATCAATATATATGGTAATTACAATTTTTTATTTTTTTCATGAAACAAATTTTGTCAGACAAATATCGATTAGAGAAAAAAAGAAATCCTCACAATTTTTTTTCGGATTAGATCCCAAAAAATATATTTATATAAATTGACTACTAGATTAGTAATTTTTATCTCTTACACGTACATAATTTACTAAAGAATAAGTTATATTTGACTAATGATTCAGGTGAAAAACTACTAGTTGATTTGTCATTTCTTACTATTTCAAATAGTAAGCTGGTTTCACTATTTAAATTAGTAATTTTTAACTATTTCTCAGTAACCGGATTCCTACTAATTCAAATAGTTAAATTTGACTCATTTAATCTGAGAGAGCATACATTAGTATTGAATGTTCTACAATATTTTTTATCGCAGGTTTTCCAAGGTCAGGTCAAGCGTTTTCATAAAACAAACTAGGACCGTGCGGACGAGGGGAGGGTTGGGGGTGAGAAACTCCCCCCCAACGAGATCTATCAAATAATTTCGATGAAATGCTTCTATTATTGGTTTTTACGTTTTGATATAAATTTTGATATCTTGCATTGAATGATGTTTTTCAGAAAACAGTGTCTGCATAGATTTTTATTTCTTTAAGGTATTTTTTGTATAATTGTTCTACGATTTGAAGGAATGTTCTGTATTTCTGAAACTATTCGTATTTTTTAAGATCTATAGAATTTTACAGGATTTTCTAGTATTGTTACATTTTGCTCGCGTGTTCATTTAAATTGTTATGGATTCCGAGAATTCCGAACTGTAAAATTTGAGTTCATTGAATTTTATGAGTTCAAACGATTTTCCTGGAAACAGTGTCTCAATAGATATTGATTTCTTCTAGTATTTTTCGTACTTCTACAGTTTTTGTACGATTTGAAGGATTGTTCAGTATTTCTGGAATTATTCGTATTTTATAGGATGCATAAAATGTTGCAGGATTATCTAGTATTTTTATATACCTTCAGCATTTTGATATACATTTTTATACATGGATTTCGAGAATTTCGAGCTCTAAAATGTGGAGTTCAATAAATTTTTCATAACCCAAAAGAATTTTCCAGAAAACAGGTGTCTAAATAGATATTTATTTCTTCTAGTATTTTTCGTATTCCTGCAATTTTGCTACGATTTGAAGGATTGTTCAGTTTTTTGTATATTTCTGAATAAATTTCTGGAATTCGATGCTCTAGTTTTGAAAGTTGTATAGATATTTAATATTCCATAGATATGCTTGTATTTTTCTTTACATGTATTTTCTTTTTTTTTCCCCTAGTATTTATAGAATGTTAGAAAATTTTAAGGTTTTCTCAAAGATATCTCTTTGAATTTCAAGAATTAGAATTCCTAGAACTGAAAGTTTGAAATATTTGCAGTATTTTGATCGATTTAACAGAAAACAGTTTCTTCATAGATTTAAAGTGCCCTTAATATTTTTTTAATTTTTAACAGATTATGAGAATTTGGACATTTTTCTAGTATTTTCATGGTTTGCTATACACATATGTATATTATTAGAATTCAATGCTCGAGATATCGGAGTTTTTCCATTTCTGAAGTTATAGAAATTTTTGAAGAATCTTATAGATTTTCAAAAAAAGTTAATAATATCTAGTATTTTTCGAATTTTTTTTTTTTTTTTGTATTCATAAAATGACACTAGCTTTTCTAGCATGATCTATCGATTTCAGGGATCCTGCTATAGAATTTAAGAACTAAGATTTCCAGTATTTTCAAGTATTTATGTGCAGGTTTCTAAAATTTATTGCTAGAACTGTGAAAAGTAATAAAAAAGTGTAAAAGCATCATACTCTTTGTCAATTTTTGTACATAAATCACTAACTTATCACTCTATTTCATCCAAAATTTAAAAATTATACAATATTTATCTGAAATCAAGGAAGTTAAAAAATTACTCATATCGGAGTTTCAAAAAACTTTTTCAAAAGTTACAAATCGTTCTAAAAACTTGATGAGACAGATATAAAATGAATAACACGATTCCCGTCACTCGTTACCAAAAAAAAGGAACTCGTTCCTGCTATCGTTACTTGTTAATTAATGTAACGCGTTACGTTATTGTTACACTCAAAAATGTTACGTTTTTGGATATTTTAATTTTAGTTGACTTAGTATTTCAGAATTCAATGCTTGAGAAATTAAAGTTTCTTGATTTCTGGAACTTTATGAATTTTTGAAGAATCTAATAACGTTCAACTAATTGAAATCTAGTATTTTTCTTTTTTTTTTTCTGTAATAATTATATTCCATTAGATTTTTCAGCGAGATCTGTAGATCTTCAAGATCCTGCTATCGACAAATTTTGAGATTTTTAGTGCGGTGTGTGCGGTGTTGAAGTGATGAAAAACGATTTAAAGTATTTCAAGGCTTATATTTGAAGAACAGATACTCGGCTGGTTTGACATTTACTTTTTTTTGAATTAACTCTCATAACTCGGCCGGGTTATTGGATCTATAGATTGTGAGTAGTTTTATATATTTTCATGCTAATTTCTAAAATTTAACGCTTTAAATTGTAAGGGTTTCTAATAAAAAGTTAAAAAAAAGCATACATTCTTTGTCGATATTTCTACTCAAATGACTAATATTCCACTTTGTTGCATTTAAAATTATAAATAATGAATTTTCCATTCAAAAATGAGAAAGTTAAAAATTACTTCTATCTCAGTTTCAGAACATTTCTTAAAAAGTTACAAATTTTTCTAAAAACTTAAAGAGACCGATAAAAGTAACGGCAAAATAACGGCATTTCCGTTACCGAAAAAAAGTGACTCGTTCGCGTTATAGTTACTTGTTACTTAATGTAACTCGTTGCGTTATCATCACAGTAAAACTGTAACCTGCTAGAGTAACACGTTACTTCCAAACCCTGATTCTAGATGTATTCTCTTTAATTCAACATTTAAAATCAGTGATGACAAAGTTAGACTCTACCCTTGTTAAAACAGATCATCACGAAAAATTCTGTGTGAAAATTAGGTGCCTTTAGAACCCTGTTAGGGTTATCGAGCCATTACTCGTTTACTAAAATGGAATCGATGTTTTCAAAGAAAATGCCAGCGGCACGAGGAATCGAGCAGACACGCGATTTCATGTGACGGAGATGTAAATGCACTGCTTTATGCAACACGTGCGTGGCAGGGGCGAGAGACCTTAACGCAGATAACCTATGACGTAAAGTTAAGGTGACGGAAAATCGCGCGCCACTCGTGAAATATTCAGTTGCCCCTTCATCGCGAGGGACGTTTTCCTAGTTTTCCCTGACGTTCATTGTTGAAGGAATTTTTATCTAGGTTTGAATTTTCATGTAAAATAAAAAATGAAAAACTTGATACAAAAGTAAGACATATTTAGAAGTATAAAGTAAAAAACCTTTTTAGTCACTTTTTTTCTCTAACTTTTATTTTTTTACTGGGAATTTTTTTATTACAGTTTCCAATTTTTTAACACTCCAGAAAGATTTTCTCATTAATGTACAAATTTTCACAAAAGGAGAATCGCCTAGATATAGGTTTGATATTGTTTTCAGTGAGTCGAATGGCAGTTTTTGTTTTCTAAAAGGGAACCTAAGAAATTTGAGTTTATGTAACAATATCCCGACTCGAAGAGTACCAAAGGAATCGGCGACTCGCGCCGATTTCCCGCAATTGAATCGCTTTATTATTCACCGTTGATTCCCCCATCATTCAAATGTCAGGCATTCGCGAGCAGGTGGGTCATGGCAAGAAAAGGATCCATTAGAGCCAATCGAATATTCCGAGTGTCGCGCCCTTATCCATTATGCATTATACTGAATTCGCCATCAATATAGAAAGAAAAAAAACATTTCAGAGGAAATATTACACGTGTACGAAAATCGTGGTTCACGATGAAAGCTCCATTTATTTTCGATCATAATAAGAGTAGGTGATAATAACAGTTTCATCAGTGCTTAAATCGAGTAATATATAAATGATAATTTTTATAACATATTTTTAGTAATTGTATTCGAACTCAATGTGACACACTTTCATATTTCTCAGGGATCTTTGCTTAATATATTATCTGCATTCTCGTGAAAACAGGCCTATTACTTTACCTTTTTCTATTCACGAAAACATCTGAAATCTAGCTTTATAACAAAAAAGTCGAAGCTCTTGCCAAAAAAAATGAACCATTGCTTTGGAATTATAGTTGAATCAGGCGGAAAAGTAGACAGTTATAGTTTTTTCAAATAATTGTTGTATTTTATATAATTATATGAATTTCTACACTTTTTAAGACTTTGAAGAAAGAAATATTTACAATGATTCGACATACTTAATAGATTTCTTGAAGTTTTGCATTGTTTGTGATTTGAGAATATGTATTGTATTTCTATATTTTTCTATGTGTGTATAGGTGATATGGATGATGTGGAGTATAGTATGTATGTAAATGTTCAACAATTGTAATACTTAAAATTGATATTTCTTCGATTTATATTTTGAGTACTTTTGTTTACGTATTTTTTTTATTATTTATTTAATCCCAACAATGTTTAATAATTTTTTTCGTGATTATCTACAATAATTTTTATAATTGAATGTTTTAGGTTTCAAAGTTTGATGAATTTAAAAAAAAAAATTTTTTCACGTAGTTTATGAATATACAAATATTTTAAGTGTTTCTTGCATTTTTTTGAAAATACAAACTTCATTCGTATTTTTGCAGTGTTATTACAATTTCCAGAAATTTCTGGTATTTTTATGGATTTCCAGAAAAATTTCGTTAAGTATATGTTTTCAGATATAAAGTTTTATAAATTGTTTGAAAAATTATGTTAACATGGTTTTTGAATAAATATTAAAATATTCGTAGTGTTTCTCGTGCGCATTCAGAATTGCTATAACTTTTCATAGTTTTTTTTACTATTATTATTAACAGTTTTCTTGCCAATAGCCTTGAATATATAGATTCTTAGAATTCAATCCTTTTGAATTCAAAGAACGATGAATTATAAGTAATTTTATAAACTTTCGTTAAAATTACATGTTAATAGATTTTCCATGTTTTACAGGCTTCGGGTATTTTTGGATTTATTAAATTCTTTAACGTCTTCTAATATTTATATAGATTTCTGGTATTTTTATAAATTTATATTATTAGAATCTATTAGAATTCGATATCTAGAATCTAAAGTTCTACAGATAGTAGGTATTTGTTTAGATTTCCCAGATTTGTCAAAGAATTGTATGACATTAGAAAATCTTTAAAGTTTGTATGATTCAAACGATTTCCTGGTATTTTTTTTTTTTTTTTTTTTTTTTTGAGTTTTAACGTAAATCTTCGGAGTTTATTGTTCCAGTGGTCAAAGTTTTTCAGATTTTGAGCATTCTCGTAGATTCTTTTGTTTCCAGTATATTTAATTTATTTGCTTTAAACAATTTCTCAAATATCTATTCTTGACGCTATCCTGGCCAAACATTTATAATTCGAATTCCTTCAAAGGAAAGATTCTCTTAAAACAGGAATCATTGTTATTTTTGAGTCAGTACAATTCGAAATGTTGAATTTGAAACTTTGAGAACGCGCATGAAACTATTTATCGTCGTGTCCTCCAGAGATTTCAGTTACTACATTTTTTAAATTTATCATTTATTTCCTGAATAGTTTTGAATATTTTTTTGCATCTTCGAAACAACAGTCTTCTTTTTTTAATTAATAAAACTTTTATATTATTTTGAAATAAAACATTTTATAAATTTATCAGGGTTCTGGAAGGGTTTGAGTCTCGTAACCTCTCATTGCCTACTCATATAAAATCATGACACCTCAAAGAGACAAAAATTGATTTGCCTCTACACTGTCAAAACAAAGTGTGTAATTTCAAACACCTTTTTTAGACTTTCTCTTAGAATCGTATTTGAAATTTCATTGACAAGCATATGAAAAGGATTTCAAAGAAGCTTATATTGAATGCATTGTTCTCATATTCGATAAATTGTTTTGATTTTTTTTATTAATAATAATTGAATGTAAATAGAACACATAATTGTCTATTCGAACATACAGTGTATATTATCAAATATACAAAGTAATATATGATATACAGTGTATATCATACAATAGGTAAATATTATTTTTGTATCAAACAGCTGTTGATTAGTCAGGAAAAATCTGCAAAAAAAAAAAAATCAATTATGCCGGAATCAACTTGAATTTGAAAAAATTTTCATATACATTTTCATTGGTAAAACATTTAGGGTTAGAATTTCAATGTCTGTTATACATTAAATAAAAACTTCAGTTTCATAGAAGGTCTATTATTTCTATATACTGTTGCTATTTTTCTAATAAATGCGTCCATAACTCTAATGAACAATTCAAGAAACAGTATGGGAAATTTGCTTCACAGAAAGTCTTTTAAATTGAATGAACGAATTTATGGGAGTGTAAGAGGTTGCAATTAAACCAAAACACAAATAGAACGCTCAGAAAAGAAGTCTTTATTTTATCCTTGTGTACTGACTATAAAGGTGGTTCAAATTATATAGAGCAAAAAAAGTCGATGTCTGGTACCCCCTAGTACCCGGGATAAAAAATCAGAGTATCCTTTAGTCTTAAGAGAGTTTAGAGTCTCCAAATTGATCATTAAGAGTATTCCGTTTGGCAAAACGGAATACCTAAGATACTCTTGAGACTCAAACGATACTCTTGTTGTTGCTTTCAAGAAATAGAGTATTCAAATCGGAGATCAAAGGTGACTGTAGGAGACTTTTGGAAATTCGTGAAAAAAATTAGTTTACTCTCGGAGGCTCCTTCGATAATCTTGGATACTCTTGGAGACTCGATAATACTGATTCCGAGACTCAAGATTCTCTTGGAGACTGAAACGATACTCTAATTTTTTATCCTGGGTAGTGTTCTATGAATCATTTTAAGCAACTTTTCTTAAGAAAGTATAGTTCTGTTTTCAATTCCGAGCCTCCGCATTTTTAAAAATAGGTATTGTCTCAAAATTTTCAAGGACAACATTAAAAAAAAACTGAAACAGCATTAACATATTTTTTAATACGTCCGTATGGTGGTTTTTCGGTACGAGCAAATACTAAAAGTAAAATAGAATCTTCTGGAAGCTTATGGAAAAAATACGCGTTTTTCATTCAGCGAGTAAACGAAAGTAAATCGAATTTTTGTCTTCCATTGGGTCCCGTTGTCTATCTAAAATCTGCATTAGTAGTTGCAATATCATTAAAAACTCTTGTGAATCTTTTTTCTTCACGAAAATTTACGATGAAAAAAAAAAAAAAACATATTTTTTATACAAAATTTTCAATTTTTTGCCAAAAAGATGCTAAAAATCAAAAATTTCTTATCAGAGGTACCCTGATTTTTTATTTTCTTGCACTGCAACTTTGAGAATCGTATTTTTTCGTAAAAAAATAGTCTGTGCGAAATTTCAAGTCTTTACGATGCAAAATGAGGGTACTTACCATACTAAAATTCAGATTTTTGGCCAATTTTGTCCATTTCAAGTAATTTTTGTACGAATTGAGTACCATCCCAGCTGAAAAAATCCAATTGGTTTTTCCAATAGCCCGACCAATTGGTAAACTCAATGTTCTGTCCGATTGGCAATCATAATCGTCGGGCCAATTGGCAATCCCAATGGTCGGACCAATTGGCAAAATGCCAATTCACCAATTCGTTTCGCCAATAAATATAAATTTTGTTGACTACAGATTAATTATGCAACTATTTAATTTTTTCCCTCTCGGTGGAATTAGGAAAATTCTGCCCAATTTCATAAAAAAATTGTGAAATGACAACGCGTTCCTGCAGTTGCGAATCATCATGCATTATACTTAATGAATCAGTGCTAAACTTGTAAAATGAGAAAAAAAATCGACTTCCATCTCGTGGATCTCGCAGTAAATACTGGTATGGCGCGGAACATTCAAATTTGAGGGTGACATATTCAAAAATTCGGCGCCATACCAGTAGCTACTGCGAGATCCACCAGATTGAAGTCAATTTTTTTTTTTCATTTTACAAGTTTAGCACTGATTCATCAAGTATAATGCGTAATTATTCATATCGGAGGGAACCTGTTGTCGTTTCGCAATTTTTTTATAAAATTGGGCGGAATTTTCCCAATTCCACTGAGGGTGAAAAAATTATACATATTATTGCATAATTTATCTATAGTAAACAAAATTCACATATACTGACAAAACGAACTGGCAAATTGGCATTTTGCCAATTGGTCCGACCATTTGGAATTGCCAATTGGCTCGACGATTATGATTGCCAATCGGACAGAACATTAAGTTTGCCAATTGGTCGGGCTATTGGCAAAAACAATTGGATTTTTTCAGCTGAGATTACTATGCCCCCAGCATTATTATGCTGGGGGCATAGAACACTACGAGTGGGTACCATACATTGACCAAAAATTTGACCCACCCTACGTGACTATATATATTATTGTTAAGAAAAATACTCATTCGGCTTATCTGATGGACATATTTGATTGTTTGCATTTCGCTTTAGCTTAAGCTTACCACGGAAAACTTCCCAAAAACGTAAGAACCGGGGTAAACTGCGGCACGAAAGCCAACGTCGCTAATCCAAAAGCACGGCTTGAGTACACCTGTCAGGCCGCTGACGAGAGCTTTAAACTTCCCCCTCCCTCAACCCTTGTCCGTTCATTTCACGCGTCCTAAGGAACGCCGGTGAACAATAGCGCGCTTACGCCGAATTCGAGCTGTGTGGAAGCCTCCGCTAGATACATTTTATGTCTCAATTATTCCACACAAAAGCCCGGTTTCCGCTCCCTAGATCTTCGGGGGTTATTGTGCTGCGTTCATTCGAGAACGTTTTTCCTTGCTTCTTTTATTTTTGTGTGCTCTCTTACAGGCTGTACGAATATTCTGCAAATGGTCCGAGAAAGGAAAACAGAAACGTGTTTATTGTGTAGAGAATCCTGTAAAACTTAACACACTTATGTATGACTTGTTAACTATTACTGTAAAAGCTACTGAACTTGATCTCTCATTGTTTGTAATGAGAGGAATCTTCAACATGCTAGTCAAATTTTTTGCATTTACTAACCTTACTGGTATAATTAACACGGAAATTCATTAGCATAAATAAATCAAATTCAGGCTGGTTTAGCATTCACTTTTCTTTAGGAACCTTTGGGATTACCATTGGGTGCGGCTGGCGATACGGCATCGCGAAAGGGATGACAGCGGTTGCGAAATAACAAAGCTGCTTTCGTCTCCCTTTGTAACGAAATGGCACAGTGGAATGCGTTTTCCTTGTCTGGGATTTCGAAATTAAACATGCAGCCTGTAATACTCCTATCTTTTCCGCACGAGTGTCAAATTTATCGCGGTTCTGAAAATCTCAAATTGATGTTTTTTCGTTGGGGAAATACATTTTTGATTCACAGAGTTGGGATTTCATACTCCAGTGAAAGAAAATTAGAGTTTTTGGTAATTTGTTGAGTTTTATATAGTAATTTTTTCAAAACACGAGTGGCTTTTTGATGAATATAGTTTTTGATTCACGTTAAAGAATTTTTCTGTATGATTTGGGAGTGAATTAAAAGACACAATATACACTTTTTATAATGATAAATAATTTATCGATTTCTTCATCAAGAATATTTATTCTTGTTTTTACTTCCTGTTTCTTTGCAGATGAGTAAAATGTTTTTTTTTTTTTTTTTTTTTTTTTTTCAATTCTCTGGCACTCTATGCTGATAAACGGTTCTTGATTTTCCAAGTCTTCGAGTGTATTGAAAAAAGTTATGGAAGTTTATTAAAAAGTGAGTGAGAAAACGTCGTAAAAAGTCATTCAGTTTATTCGTTTGTCGCGTAATGAGCAATCTAAATTCCGTCTGTTCTTACGAAACGCGCACCCCAGTCCTAACCATGGAAGATTTTACCCTTCGTCACCGAAGTCGAATTCTGAAATCGATCCCGTGAGAGTACTGCATTTTCAGAAGTTAAAATCTATCGTCTAGTTTGTTTTTCAATTTTATAACAAGATTACTCACTGGTTTCGAAAATTGTATTTTGAAAACTTGTAAGTAAAGCTGGGTATTTTGGTCTGTTCGAAGAAGATTTTGAAAAACAATGCATATATAGTTTTGGAAAAAATATAGTAATTGAAATAATGAAAAATGAAAGTAAAAAAAAATTTTTTTCAATCACAATCAAAGAAGATTTAAAAATTTGAAATTCAAACTGTGATTTTGTTTTGATTCATCTATTAGCAGGGGCGTCAGAAGATGTAAGTAAAGTGGGTAGCACTACTTACCTGAAAAATTATGCATGGGTAAAATATTTAAAAATATTCATACAAAAACTGATTAATATATAAATTGGAGCTTTGCCACCTTGATTAACTTTTCATAACTCACAGAGTTTATGAAAATTGCCTAAAATTTGAGATTTTCAGTTGAAACTTCATGATTCAGGATGTTTGCAAAATTACACGCATTTTTTGTAGTTCTACAGCATTTTCCGATATTTCTATAATATACAAAATTTACGTACATTTTCTGGAAATCTACAAATTCCGATAATTTTTAGGAATTGCGGAAATTTGTTAAATTCTAGATGTTTCCTGTTTCGAGAAAAATTGCAAACTTCAAACGTAATAGACTATTCGATTTTTAGAAATTGGTTATAAATATGCCCAACTTATAAAATATTTTTCTTAATGTTTGAATACTTTTCGAGTATCTACTGCACATTTTCAAAAACAAAAAGTTTCATAATGCATATTTTACAGAAACATGATGAACACAAAACACAATATTAAAGAACATATTTTTAAAATTCACAAAATTTCTGATATTTCTAGAATTATTTAATTTTCAAAATTTCCGATTTTTTCGATACCAACTATCAGGAACATTTATAATTTTATGAAAAGTTGTGCAACTCATAAAGATTTATCGTGATGTTCTTGAACTCTTTAGATTTTTTAGATTTTTCTTCTATAATTGAAGTAACACTGTCATCCATTTTTTTAAAAATTATAAATATGTATGAAAATGAACACGATGTACCAAACTCATTTATATTCTATGTAATTCTACTGATTTTTCGAATTTTTCGAATTATTAGCGTTCTGAAGAATTTCTAATGTTTTCTGATTTTTAATGATTTTCAAAATTCGAAACGTTATGCAAATTATATGAAATTTGCTAAAGTTCATGAGAACTCTCTAACTTTGAAAGATTTTCCTTCGTTTTTGAATGCTTCCTAAGTGCTGAGAATATTCATTAAAATGTAAAGAAATATTTTTCTATGTATAAATGTTTCTTCAGAACACATATTATAATGAAATCAAGTTTCAGAATGATGGATGTTTTCTGAAATTCTTCATAAATTTTGATATTTTTAAAATATTTGACAGTGTTTGGAATTCTCAATGTTTTATAATTTTTAGTTTCTAAATAAAATTAACCATTTTTATGATATTTCTGAATTTTAAATAAATTTACCGAACTCGTAAGATATTGTTGTGATTTGTAAATATTTTTTGCGTTTTTGATTTTCTTGTCTTAAATTTGAGAAACATATTAAAAACACATTTGATGGAATAACGTATATTTTCTGTAATCGTTCCAAATTTTTTTTTTCAGATTCATTGAAAGTTTTTATTATTTTCAATGTGTTCTGATTTTTTCCAAATTTTAAAAATTTCTAGCATGGAGTTAACTTATAAAATTTCCAAATTTTATAAAAATTTATCCAGCTTACAAAAATTCCTTTTAATTTTTCAGTCCTCTTCAAGAATTGCGAAAATTGGTTGAAAATTCAAAAAATGTCATGGTGCTTATTTGGAAAAAAACATGATTTTGAAAAAATTAACTAACGTCTTCTGAAATTATTCGAATTTTCCAATATTATCGACAAATTTTAAAATGTTCGATGTTTCGTAATTTAGAAGTTATATAATACTACTTAGAAATTTTCGATGAATAATAAAAATTGTGTGATCCAATAGGAATCTTTGTGTTTTTTCAATATGTTTAAAGTTTCTCAGTTTTTTATTTGAGAATGTAAAAATGTCATTGTGCGTATTCTAATAAAATAAAATAATATACACCTATCTAAAAATAACGAGTCATTCACTACCGACCCGGAAAAATCGCGTTCCGCCGCCCTGTGAAGAGATGACTAACAAATACCATTAGTGAATTTTTCTTTGAAGCCCGTGTTCTGTTCCCAAAAAATTTGTCTATCAAAACATATCAAGAATGTCGTGTAGAAGAATTGGATTTGCCTTAGTAATGATCAACAAGCTAGGCTGGAAGGGCTCCATGACTCTCATTCGTTTTAATTCTGAGGGACTAGTAGGCATAGGTGTCTCCAGGGTCCCGTTCTTGATTATTACCCCGAAAGGGTTACAGTCAGATGGAACAGCACCTGAGGGTGTGCTCCCCCTCGGTATTCTTCTGCCATTCGGACAAGTCCTTTATGGCTGTTAGCCAACTTACACCGACAGCCGCGCGTTTTGCGATGTTTATAGAAGGATTAAGGTACAATATCGGTTCAAGAGATTCCCCTGTTTACTCTGATATAAAAGTATTCATAAGTGATGAAATCTCAGCAATAAACCTAATAGATTACAAACAAATCAAAGATAGAAAATGAGGAAGTAGATAATAAAAAGTTATGTATACTATATAAGTGATGACCAGGCCCATGCGGACGAGGAAGGGTCTGAGGGTTAGAACCCCCCCCCCCCCCGCCCCTCCTCCCCAGAGAAATCTTTCAAATGATTTCGATGAAATGCTTCTATTACTGGTTTTTACGTTTTGATATGAATTTTGATATCTTGCATTGCATGATATTTTTCAGAAAACAGCGTCTGAATAGATTTTTATTTGATTTTGGTATTTTTCGTTTATATCTTCTACAATTTGAAGTATTGTTCAGAATTTCTGAAACTATTCGTATTTTCCAAGATCTATAAAATGTTACAGGATTTTCTAGTATTTTAATATATTTCTAGCCTTTCTATTTATATGGTTATACATTCCGAAAACTTCGAACTGTAAGATTTGGAGTTTATTAAATTTAACGCGTTCAAAGGATTTTTCAGAAAACAGTGCCTCAATAGATATTTTTTTTTTCTACCATTTTCGTATTTCATCCGTTTTTCCACGATTTGAAGGATTGTTCAGTATTTCTGAAACTATTGGTATTTTTTAGGATGCATAAAATGTTGCAAGATTTTCTAGTATTTTTATGAACTTCAAGCATTTGGATATAGATTTTTATACACGGATTTCAAGAATTTAGAGCTCTCAAATGTAAAGTTCAATAAATTTTGCATGTTCCGAAAGAGTTTTTCAGAAAACAGGGGTCTCAATAGATTCATATTTCTTTTAGTATCCTTCGTATTTCATCAGTTTTTCTACGATTCGAAGGATTGTTCAGTTTTCTTGTATATTTCTGTATGAAATTCTGGAATCCGATGCTTTGCCGAAAGTTGTATCGGTTTTTATTATTTCATAGATATACTTGTATTTTTCTAAACATGTATTTTATTTTTGTATTTCTTATTATTTATAGAATTTTGGAAAATTTTAAGGTTTTTAAAGATATCTCTTCCAATTTCAAGAATTAGATTTCCTAGAATGGAAAGTTATTGTAGAATATTTTATAGATAATAATATTGAATATAATAACAATAATAGAATATAATAGCGAATATAAAATTTTTGGAGTATTTCCATCAATTTCGCAAAAAACAGTTTCTTTCTAGATTTAGAGTGTCCTCAATATTTTTTGATTTTTAAACGGAGTTTTAAAATTTTGACATTTTTCTAGTATTTTTATCGTTTTGTACACACATATTTTATTAAAATTCAATGCTCGAGACATCCGATTTTTTTGATTTCTGGAATTACAAAAATTTTCGAAGAATCTACTAGCTTTTTAAAAAGTAAATCTCATTTAGTATTTTTCGTTATTAATTTTTTTTTTGTATTCATAAAATTACGTAGAGTTTACTAGCATAATCTATAGATTTCAGAGGTGCTGCTCTAGATTTTAGGAACTAAGGTTTCCAGTATGTTGATGTATTTATATGCAGATTTCTAAAATTTATGGCTAGAACTGTGAAAATTTCCAATGAAAAGTGAAAAGCATCATATTTTTTATCAGAAAATAAGGAGGTTTAAAAATGACTCACATTAAAGTTTCAAAAAATTTCTTAAAAAGTTAGAAATTGTTCTAAAAACTTGACGAGACAGATGTGAAATGAATAACACGATTTTCGTCACTCGTTACCAAAAAAAAAGGAACTTGTTCCTGTTATCGTTACTTGTTAATTAATGTAACGCGTTACATTATTGTTACACTGAAAAACGTAACGTTTTTGGATATTATAATTTCAGTTGACTTATTGTAAATACATTGCAGTCACTGCAAGCCACTTAAAAAAAAAATTTGGGAAAGAGCTATAACTCCACCATTCGTTGATTTTTTTTTTCATTAAATAATGTTTGTATATTAAAGTTGACAATATTCTATTACAATAATATAACTTCCATGTAATGAAATAATGTGCGATATACATTGAAAAATAATCCAAACCGTCCTCAAAAAAGGTGTATAACCCTTCAAATCATAGAATATGTGTAAAGTGTCATAATAAAAAGTGTTTATTCCTTTATTTATTAGGCATTCGTCGTACATCTCAATGTGAAAAAGAAATAATAAATGTGTTTTTCGCAATTGTGTATCTGTAGTTATTGAGTTGCTTGTGTTAAATTCGTTGAAAACATAACAATGATTTAATATATTAACTAGAAGCTGTTGAAAACGAATGATGTTTTCATGTTGCCTTAAATATTTAAGTATTTATGGAATAAATAAATAATTCATTTACTTATTTAATTTACAATTTTTATTATCTACATCACTATGAATGGACCATGTACTGTCAAACCAAATCAATTTCAACTACATGTTATTTTACAAGTACAACATAAAAGTTGAAAACCTCCCAAAAAACAGGTTTTTCTGCACGGCCCTGGTGATGACGGCTTTGCAAGAATATAATTTTTAATCATTTTCAAGTGTGTTCGTCATATCAGCAAATATCCAAATCATTATTTTTCTTCTTTATTTACAACTGTATTCAAGGTTTGATTAATTCAAACTCACATTCATAGAGTTTTGATTTCCACGTATAAAAAATTTGCAAAAAAAAAAGCAGAATGAACGAGGTCGACAGGTGACTTTGATCATGGTTTCAAAAGTTACCAGTCGATTCGGGGTTTTGCTACGGATGACTGGCGTGTCAAATTGTTTCCCTTTTTTTCATTAGAAAGTTCTTTCGCAGGAAAAGTATCGTTGAAGTTGCGTATTCCGTAATGAGACGTTTGATGGACGCGCATATTCTCCAGAGAAAAAAAGCGAGACTGGGAATTCGACAGAAACAAAGGTACGGAAACGAACTTTCATTTTTCAAGGTATGCACTATTGATAACCGGGAAGTTTCTTGGCTCGCGAAAAAAGTAGGATTAATACTTGGAGAAATCTTTGTTCAACCAGGATTTCATCTTCTGTTACTATAAAATGTGTAATAATAGTAGAGAAAATTTCTTTCACGGTTGATTTTGTATTGAGTAGGTTTCTACAGTACGTGGTAAGGTGTATTATAAAATATTATTTTTGAGCTATGTGTTCTATGTAATGTATCCATATCAAAAAAAGTTGCGTGTTTACCTTAGTGAAGAAAATTTGACTCGGGTAACGTACCTGAAACATAAAAAAGTTATGCATGAGATTATGTTATGATCGTAGATAATGATAAAAACCAGATATTTTCTCAAATTGTAAATAATTTAAAATTTTAATTTCTTATATGATATATTCAAGGCAAATTTGAAGTTTCAACTATTACATATTTCATTCTTTTTTTCAAAAGAGTTCTCGTATCAATTGACAACAAGAAATTTGTGAAATTCCCGTATCACAGTTCAACTTGATCCAACTTCGTTGTTTCCTAACTAACGTCATCCTCAAACTTCTCCATGAAAAATTGCGCACGAGGAATTCACACATTCCTCGTCGTGGAATTACCCCAAGCTTCGTCATTCCTAAGTAATTATGTACTTAGCTTTTGAATCCCTGCGAGAAGGGTGTCGCGTTATCTCATGCAATAAGCCCTCAGGCAATCATTCTTTCGGAATGTGCGAGTACGAAGAAAAAAAGTTTGAAGAGAATGAGGTTTTTTAATTTGTACCTTTTCTTCCATAAGGCATGAGCATGAAACTCATGCAGTTACAAATTCATTAGGGTATTTTATTTTCGGATATTACAAAATTCTAGTCTACTTGAAAAATTTTTGAGTTTCTGCTCGGTTTACATCGATTAAACCATACACTAAAAGAATTCTTACAGATTTCAACTTACGAATGTTAAAGAAAAAATACAGAATTTTGAAGAATAAGTTGATTCAAATTTGAACAATGAACATAAAAAAATTTTTTCATATACATATTTTGCAATTCTGAAATTTATTGACAATAATTCTTTGAACAGTATTTGAAGAGTTTCATTACATTTTTTCATTTTATAAGAGTTCAATGAGCTCCTGGATTAATATTATCTTTGATTTTAGATACATGGAAAAACAAAAACGAAAGATGAGATTAGTTACTTTTGGAGATATTTAAAATAGTAACGATACAATTCAAAATGATTCAAAATGTATACTTAAAAGGCTGAAAAAAAATCACCTATATTTCTCGCACATTTTCAAATATTCTCGTACACTGTTTCAGAAAATTTCAATAACACTTGATAATATCGCTGTATTTCAATCTTTTTATTTCTATGCATTCAATAAATAATTAACTAGCTCATATCACGAAGAATATTAAACAATGTAAATATTCCAATAATTTCTGGTGTGGGAAATTCCACTCTAGGTAATGGTTTTATAAAACACAACCCCGAAAATTCCTAGCCAAAAGTATCGAGATTTTTATTTTTTATTTTTCAAGTCATTGCTTATAATTTTTTGTTATTCATTCATTATTTAATTGTTTCACCTCTTTTACCACGCAGCAAAATTGGCGAAAAAACTTTTCATCTATGACTTGAAAGTACTGAAAAGTATTTTTAAGAAGTAATTTTATCATTTATCAACACCAGTTCATGAGATTGCAGTTTATTTAGTTTTAGGATGCATAATAATAATTACAAAAACTTCCCATCCAAAATATGGATATCACAGATATTGTTAGTCCCAAAATTTTCCTCTATCATCGCTTTAATCAAAACCATCATTTTCATTTTTTTTTTTTTTTTCATTTCTTGCCTCTTATTTTAGTAAATCTGATGAAAAAAAAAAATCATAAAAATTGAAGAGAAATCAAAATCTATGTAACTGATCTTTAAGTAGCTAATATGGATAAGATATGTTATTATATCTCAAAATCAAGTTAACCTTCTACTACTTATTAAGACAGTTAAATAGTTCAATTGTTCCATTAAATATTTAAAAATATTAAATTATATAAAAATTCAGTGACTTAGTTTTATTTTATTAATCGTGAAGTTTAACGTTCTTTTTTTTTACAACGGTACGTGTTCGAAAATGCGGTAAATTTGATTTTTCGATTCAAATCAACATCTTTTTTAAAGTAATATTGAACCGAAAAAATTTCCATTAAGCCAATTCACAATTCAAAATACTGAATGGTTCATTTTTTAATGATGAGTGAAATTTTCAGGATACGATATTGCCGTACATTCACACATTGTGAAAAATTCTTCTACGATTCCTTTATAATGTCTAATTTTCCAGTAATTTCCGTAGAGAAGACACCCTGAAACCAAATTCATACTCTTCTAGGTTGAATGAGTAAAAAGTTATCATTAGTAGCACTCTTTATCCTTATTAAATTAGTGAATTTTTACCTACTACTAATCATTATTCACTTATAATTACTGCTTGTTCAAGCAAATTTGAAGATGATTTTTCGACTGTCCTATTTAGCAAACTAACAAATATCATAATTAGAAGAAAGTTTAAAATCATGAGTAAAAACCTCTATCTTTTTAGTTCCATGTCACTGATGTATGAGTGTATAATCACCAGTATTATCAAATTAAATAGTGCCACTAATTCGTAATTCATCACTTACTTTCAGTAATCTTCTACTAATTTAATCTATATAGTAAAAAAATATTTAGTACATATTCTAACAAAGAATTGGAAGTTTAGCAATGGAAATCCTTTCACAAATATCGAAATTTTTCCATGATTTATACAAGAAAAGTGCATGGAAAATTTTCTGTGTATTGATGATAAAAATTAATTACATAATATGGGTTTCAAACTTTCATTATTTTTATGAAAAATTTACCAACTATTTTCTACAGTCAAGAGATTATGTCGTTGGCATTAAAATATGTGGGAACCAAAAGGAATTTTTTCATGCCTTCACTGTCAAAAAAAGTGGAAAACACTGAACGAAATCAAAACTGAAACGGATGATTCATGTATCTTCCTGCCAGGATCCAGCTTATGGAAGACACATTATGAGAATTTCCGGTTTTTGCCATTCACGTGTCGCTCGTATCAAAGGGTTGCTGCATTATAGATTAGACGAGGGTGTTGCTTTTCGGTAGGCTGCCCTAACTTCTCGCACCCCCGTAGTCTCCGGGGAGGCAAAAACAACTTTGAATATCCCGAGCATCGTGACACGTGCCGACTAATTGGGCGGCCAAAAGTCCTGATATGTTTGATGTGAGTGTTTGATTTCTCGGGGCATTGGAATATAGACATAACCCCAGAAAATTGTTTATCAAGGGGTCAAAAGTTCGTATAAACGCGACGAAAATTTATAGTATTCTACGTTTAAAACGGGTTTTTATTCAAAAAGCGACTCTCAAGCACACTCAAGTATAGAAAATTCCGACACACAATCTTTCTTCTCCTACGAACTTCAACAACTTTCAAAGAAAAAAAATATAATGACGAAAACGTTATTCGTGGTCAGGCCCGAGCACAGAAACCTTAATTGGGGGGGGGGTTCAACTTTTATGTTGTAGTTAGAGAATAACATGCAATTGAAATTGATTTGGTTTGACACTACATAGTCCATTCATAGTGATGTAGATGATACATGAAGAAAAAATAAGTAAATTAATTATAAAGTTAATCAAATATATAAGGCGCTATCAAAACATCATTTGTTTTCGACAGCTACTACTTTATGTATTGAATTTTTGTTATGTTTTCAACAAATTGAACACAAGCAACTCAATAATTACAGAAACACAATTGCGAAAAACACGTTTATAATTTATTTTTCACATTGAGATGTACGGCGACTGCCTAATAAAAAAAAGAAACACTTTTTACTACTACACTATACATATATTTTATGATTCAAAGGGTTATACACCTTTTTTCAGGACGGTTTGGATCATTTTGTAATGAATATAGCACATAATTTAATTACATGGAAGTTATATTATTGTGATAGAATAGTGTCAACTTCAATATAGAAACATTATTTGATGAAAAAAATATCAAAAAATGGTAGAGTTGTGGCCCTTTCCCAAGTTTTTTTTAAGAGGCTTGCAGTGACTGCAATGCAAATACAATAAGTCAACTAAAATTATAATAACCAAAAATGTTACATTTTTTAGTGCAACGATAACGTAACGTGTTACATTGATTAACAAGTAACGACAACAGGAACGAGTTCCTTTTTTTTGATAACGAATAACGATAATCGTGTTTTTCATTTCACATCTGTCTCATCAAGTTTTTAGAACGATTTCTAACTTTTTAAGAAATTTTCAGAAACTTTGATATAAGTCATTTTTAAACTTCCTTATTTTCTGATAAAAACTGTATAATTTTATAATTTCAGATGAAACAGAGTGACATATCAGTAATTAATGTAGAAATATCGACAAAGAGTATGATGCTTTTCCACTTTCTATTAAAAAAATTTCAAAATTCTAGCAGTAAATTTTAGAAATCTGCATATAAATACTTAAAAATACTGGAAACCTTAGTTCTTAAAGTCTATAGCAGGATCCTTGAAATATACAGATTATGCTCGAAAACCATACGTAATTTTATGTATACAGAAAAAAAATGAAGTACAAAATATACTCGATATTATTCAATTTTTTTCTAAAGAGATTCTTCGAAAATTTCCGTGATTCCAGAAATCAAGAAAATCCGATTTGTCGAGCACTGAATTTTAATAATGTATGTGTATAGAAAACGATTAACATAGTAGGAAAATGTTCAAATTTTAAAAATTTGTTAAAAAATCGAGAAATATCAAGGACACTAAATGTATAAAGAAACTTGCTGTTTTTTGCAAAAGCGATCAAAACACTGCTAATATTTCAAACATTAAATTCTAGGAAATCTAATTTTCGGAATTCCAAGAGATATCTTTGAGAAAACCTTTAAATTTTCCAACATTCTGTAAATACTAGGAAAAACAAAAAGAAAATACATGTACAGAAAAATACAAGTATATCTATAGAATATTAATAGTCTATGCAAATTTAACACGAGCATCGAATTCGAGAAATTTGTACAGAAATATACAAGAAGATTGAACAATTATTCAAATTTTAGAAAAACTAAGGAAATATGAAGGATACTGACAAAAAAAATGTATCTATTGAGGCACCTGTTTTCTGAAAATTCTTTTGGGACATTAAAAATTAATTCAACTTCACATTTTAGAGCTCGAAATCCTCGAAATCCATGTATAAAAGTTTATATCAAAATGCTGAAAGTATAGAGAAGTACTAGAAAATCCTGCAACATTTTATGCATCCTAAAAAATACGAATAATTCCAGAAATACTGAACAATCCTTCAAATCGTAGAAAAACGGAAGATGTATACGAAAAATACCAAAAAGAAATAAAAATCTATCCACACGCTGTTTTCTGAAAAATATCATGCAATGCAAGATATTTAAATGAATATCAAAACATAAAAAACAATAATAGAAGTATTTCATCGAAATCGTTTGAAAGATCTCGTTGGTGTTTATAACCCTCAACCCCCCCCCCCCCCCGGCCGCACGGGCCTGTTCATGGTTGTTGGTTTTGTTTAAAAAAAAAAAAAACTAGTATAATTTTTATAAATATAAAGTTTTTTCATTATAATCATTGAAATTTTGGATACAATTATTTAGTATGATTTAATAAAACCAATTGATATAGTAATGAATATTCATATCCCCTTTGAAAATCCGGAATCCAGGGCCTCACACGATCTGACACTGCGATGTTTTTTCGTCGGAAAATGGCATCCATCATAGACCACTCGACAACAAAGGGATCGTAAGGAAAAAGTGATGCGCTCATTGTTTCATTTCCCGATTGTGCTGCAGCGTGGCAAAAAAAGGGTGGCAACATACCGGGTTTCGTTTTCTCCTTGTAAGTTGCCCATTTGGGAGAGCTGCTTTTGCTGAGATCCGACGTGGTTTCCCCTTTCATCGAAAGCAGTTTATGAAACGTTTCTTACTCGCTACGTCCGCATCTCGTTGAGTCTTGTCCACGAGACTACGAGAATGTTTTTCCTTTAATCTCGAACTTTCAAGCTTTCTTGCACGCGCCAAAAGTTCTCTAGGAGCACTTTTTGCCTCATTGTGTACGGGGGAAAAAGCGTGGGAGGTTTCTGTGAATTCGGATCTGGCAGAGCTTAATATTATGTGGGTGAAAACTAGTGTCATTTTTTCTCACATTCGTTGTGAGGGTATTTCGATCAGTAAAGAATTGAACCATTAGTGAATACCAAGGGGGAGGGGGGGAGTCACAAAGTAAAAATCTGTTCCGAAATTCGAAAAAATCAAATTATTATCAATGTAACAGTGAAAATTCAAATTCATTAAATGTAAAACTTACGATTCGATTATAAGGGTTTTATTATCCAGAGTCAGAATTTATGTTGTTTCAAAAAAGTGAAAATAAATTATTATTTCAAACAATCTATTATAAAAATTCTGATGCAAAAAATGTAAAATCAGGCATTGTGAAAAATGCAAAATAATTACTGTGGAATGAGGACGTGTATTTGATTGTATTATTGCACAAATTTCGACAGTTAAATGAACAATTTGGAGAAGAACTAGATTTTGAAATATTTCGTTTTACTTCTTTAAAAAAATATAACTCCTTGTACTCTAGCAGTTGACAAATAAAAAAATTATATACATTGCATTATGAAGTTTTACTCTTATTGCGTTTATTTTATTGAATAACTATTAGAAAATTATTAATTTTTAATTTTAACCCTTACGCAAAATTATAGAACTCTGTTTTGACAAAACAATTAAATATCTCGATCATTTCGAATATGTTAAAAATTTGCAAAGTCCAGACTAGTGCATATTTCATATTCTTATTCAATATAAAAATATTCGATTTTTGTGATTTCCATGCAAGTCACTGAGATCCAGATTGTTTTTCTATTACTTTTGGTATTTTTCATATTTTTTTTGCTTTATTATGAATATATACCCGGAGAATTTTTGAATACATAATAAATTTTTACAAACTTTCTAGAATTCGATACTTTGGAAATAAAGTTCTGAAAATTTTTTATTAATATTGTAGATTTTGGAGAAAATCATACCTATAAGATTTTATGAATTTTATGGACTTCCCGAATTTTCGTATTGTATCAATTTTTATTAAATTTGTCATATAGTCTATTTATAAAAAAGATTTTAATAATTTGATGCTACAGTATTGCAAATTTTACCGAACTTGAGTACCTACATTAATTTGAAAAAAAAAAAAAAAAACAGTATCTTTCACATAGATTTACAATATTTTTTGGTTTCTTTCGTATTTTTATGGTATTTAAACCTTGTAAAGAACTTTCTACTATGTTTAATAATTTTTTTATAAATTTCTAGAATTGTATGCACTATAACTTAAAGTTATATAAATTTAAAAAAAATCATATTTACATACCTTGTGAGTATTAAATAATTTCTAGAACTTCTCGCGTTTTGCTTAATATTTACAAAACGTGGAAGATTTTTTAGTATACTTCACGATTGTGAGTGTTTTTGTGTATATATATATGTCTAGAATTCGATATTCTAGAATCGAAATATGAATCGATTTTTAATACACCCGAAAATTTTTAGGAAAATTACGTTTATACAGATTTCTAACGTTTTGTACATTTCTGGTACTACGTATTTTTTCAGTATGCTTAGGATTTTGTATTTTTACAGATCGTGGGTGTTTTTTTAGATTTTCTAGACCGACGTTGATTTCTAGAAGTTGATATTTTTGAATTAAAATTTGAGCCGATTTTCAGTAATTTCAGAGATTTTTGAGTAAACTAACATTTACGTCGATTTTTTTTGCTTATAGATTTCTGGTGATTACGTATTCTTATAGTATTTATAAGATTTTCACCTTTTCTATGTATTTTTATAGATCGTGTATATATTTTCAGATTTCTCAGAAGTGCCTGCATTCCTAGACTTCGATTTACATCTACGTTCTATAATTCAAATTCAAATCGATTTTTTTGTGAAAAAACATGTGTATCCGTTAAATTCAATATCGATGGGTCTCAAAGTTGAAACTCGTAAAAAATGACACAAAAAGGCAGAGAAACCGAAAAAATTCAAATCTTAAGTTTTTTAAAAATTCTATTGTGCAAAAAATTTATTTTTTGCACAAAAGTAATTCCCGTATGCGTCTCTGATTTTTAGATAGTGGAGGTAAAATTTAATATTCAATAAGTTTTGCGTTTTTTTTTTCAAATTTCTTTTTTTGTTCATCTTCTATATCTGCTTTCGTTTTGAATTTGGCTGATACAAACGAAGCATTGTTGAATTTGAAAAAATTTCTTTATCGTTATGAAATCATACAAATCTTGTACAGTACGTTCATCAGGTTCTTTGAATGTTAAAAATGTTTATGATTTTTGTACATTATAACAATGATCAAATAGATATTATTCTTCGTGAAATTTATTTCCCATTAATTGAAGATAAAAAATTCACATACATCGAAACTGTTACTATTTTCAAACTTTTGACTTCCTTTCCCTTTCAAATAAACACTGAAAACTTACAAAAAAAAAAAAAAAATTCAATTAGAATTCTACTATAGAACTTTTAAACCACACTAACATTTTACCCTAGAAAAATGTAATACTTCTAATACAGGTTGAAAGCTCTCGTTAGGATTTTCATTAAAAAAAAAAGATCAAAGAACTTTACGTCTAAGACGTCGTTCGCCACATTGTTCAGGCCTCTGCAGCTCGTTAAGAGGATCCAAACTTTTTTGGAAAGCTCGTACTTCTCAGCCCCTATGAATGGACAAGGTGAGCAATAACGTGGAGCAAGGGAAACAGGAAAAGTCCAGAACTCGCCTGCCGACGCGGAAACGGGAGACAAACACGAAAGTGGACGTCCGAAAATTCGGCGAAAGTTTGACGAGATCCGTTGGCCCTCCGTTACAAGTTCGTTTCGTCGCATCAGCCCCTTTTTTTCCCGGCGCGATCGTTAGGTCGATGTGGAAGACCGGACTCGTTCTCGCAGGCGTTTATTGAATTTTTTTCCTCCGTAAAAAGCTTCTCGACTAAAAACTTAAACCCTGATTTGATGAACTTTTTGTTAAATTTGATAGGTATTTGAAAGAATAACAATTCAAATTTGTTACATTGAATTTGATTGGTCGAAGAAATCGAAAGAAACGTTGAATAAGTTATTTTTTGTTACTCTAACCTCATAATTGACATTCTGAAGTAACTTTGGCACTCGTAAAAAAAAATATTCCACGAAAACAAGTACGGATGTGTTCATAGGCAAAACGGGTAACATATTTCGACTTTGGTCAGTAATTTCCCCTTTTTGCCGAATTGGTACATCCATACTTGTTACGTAATATACTATATGTAGGATTTCAAGTTTACTCAGTCTTTATTTAGAAATAAATTCGATGAAAAATTTTGAAAATGAAGGTTAAACATGATGATCTGGAGTGATCGTAATGAAATATAGGAAATCTTATTGTTAGCCAACTTTGGAAAATGATAAAACCCGATAGAGCGTAGAAAGTATTATGAAAAATCAGAAGAAAAAATATGAATTTTATCTATAAGATATATAAAATTGAACCATTAAAACAGTAAAAAGATGAAGAATGATAGGAATCATTAAAATGGTAAGAAATTACGAGGGAACATGTGTTATTAAAAATATCTTTCATTTTCATTATGTTTTTTTTATTGATAATACAAGGAAATCGAAGTTGATTATACATAGAAACTAAAAAAAAAACCATAAACACTATCAGCAGTTATGAAAGATCATAGAGAAGGAGAGAAGAAGATAAAAATGTCATTAAACATTATGAGAAATTGAGCAGTATTTATGGAAAAATACTTAACTTGCAGGAAGATTTTTATTAGTAATGAAAAATTTGTGATAATTATAGGATGTTAAAAAAAACTATGGAACCTAATGATTAAACATCTAAGATAAATCATTCTGAATGAAGAAAATTATGGGAAATCATTGTTATTATAGATTGTGATTAGAATACAGAGGAAAACCATGTATAGCGTAATTTTAGGCGGTGAAAGACATTGAAAATAAATCAAGGAATATCATAATAATATAGGTCATTAATGTGAGACCATAAAAAATATCAGTTGAAAATTTTCGAAATATGTTAGAAATCGCATGAATAACAATTATTCAACTCAGTTGAAAATAATCAAAACAACAATTATTTATATGTAATCACGAATTTTGATGGACAATAAAAAATATTGTTCAAACTTGGAAAGATGGAAAAAGAAAAAATTATTTCTAGATAACTATCTGAAATTTCAAACATTAATGGGAAATTACAAATGATGAACGAAAATCTTAGTTTTCAAATAATATTCGATTATTATCGTAGGTATATTATATAAAATCATTGGATAAGCAAGAAATTTTTGGTTAGAAAACCACCAAAAGAATGATATTGCAAAACGCAGGAATTTACAGGAAAACTGTTTATATTGGAATGTATGAAATACATTAAAAATCATAAAAAATTATCTAAACCATTCTAAAATTCTAGAAAATCATTGAATTGCATTGTAATCTTCCAGAAACTAAGAATATTTGAAATATATACTGAAAAAACTGAAAAACACGATGAAAAGCAATAGTAAAAAAAAAAAACCATTTTCAGGTTTAAAAAACAAACGGAATCAGAAAAAAAAAGAAAATTAAAATTATGATAAAAAATAAAAAATAATAGGAAAACGAAAGTCATGATAATGAGCATAATAATATGCGAGAAGGAAAAAAATATCTTACATTTTATTTAACAACGAAAATTTACAATAAACAATGTGAAACACTACACATCCTGGATATTTATCATTATATGTGAAAAAATATAGAAAATGATTGGACAAAACAAAATAAAGTAAAAAAATATTGATTTTCTCATGAGATAGAAATTTGAAAAAAGAACAAACCTTATGACAGTAATATTTGAATGAGAAACATTTTATTGTTAAACAGAAAGAGAATAATAAAAAATGAGTATTGCAATTCTGAAAACCATAAATTTGTTATCTTGAAATCTCCACGATCAACTTGAATTTTTCTCAGAAAATAGCTTGTGCAGATATAGATGAAATCTTTCGGTATGAAAAAAAGTTAAATTTACCATCAACAATCATTAGAATCAATTTGAAAGGACTGGCGTAATGGAAAAAAAATTCTAGGGTCCTTTATTTGTTTGAGTTAAAACTTTTAAATATCCAAAAATTCTGATTATTTATGATAAAATCGAACATCTTTGTGATTTTTTATACTTCTTTTGACCCTAAAAAAAGCTACAAAAACAATAATCGTGACAAAACCGGTATTCCAGTTATTTTATTAAAGTTCCACGATACGAAGAAAATCTTAGTATAAAGGGTCGGTTAAAAGAAGAAGCCGGGCCTCGTCTTATGTTTTTTCATCGATTATCGAGTTTCCAGCAAAAAGACGCCTTCGAGGAGATAAAAACACTCGAATTACTTCCTCGGCATAACCTTTTTTTTTCATAAAAAAATCCTTCCACTGAACGATTTTTATTGACTGAAAAAGAGGATCAACGGTGAGAGAAAATTTTGATCAATCACCAGAGAAACGTAATAAATTTTTTTCTGGCAATTTGCGTTGCCTCAATTTGAATATCCCTTTTTTTTTTTATTTGAAATGTTTTACTATAAGATAGTTTAGATAGTTCAGAGTATTTACGGATTTCCTGTTCTTAAAAGATGTCTGGTATGTGTACACACTGATATGTACGTACAATGTACATATTTGAATTTTACAGAGGTAAGAATATTCATAATACACGTTTTACATCGATTAAAATGCTGATGGTATCTTTAATTATATATGCATTGGTATATGCATAAAATAGTGTATCAGTGGCAAAGTAAATTATCCAGAATACTCTTCATTATATTCTGCACAACATCACTTGCTTTAAATATCTTTGACAATTTATTGCATTTAACTTCCTTTTCACAATCCACAACTGCGACTACCGTTTCACTCATACATCCTGAATCGATGAAACCACCCATTAATTTCGCTCCAGCACCAGGATTTTACAGGATCGCCAGATAATGCGTTTTAAATGTAAAACGGACTTAGGCCTACGGCACTGCGATAAAATTTGATTCGAACTTCCACTCCCTTTTTTTTTCACATTCTGCGTTGTCCCCTTTTCCGTTCGAATATTCGAATTTCACCGGATTTACGTGGATTCGAAACCTCTATTTTAATCTCTTATCGCCAAGTGAAAATGATGAGCTATTCGCAGCTTGCGAGTTCAGCAACCTTCCGTTGGCAGATATTATGATGCATTTTTCATGCAAGCTTGACGTTTCAACGGTAATTACATTATCTCAACCATTGACATTGACGTGGACTCTTCTCGCCGTTGCACATTTAGCGATTATTATTTAGTCGGAAATTAGTACTTTTAGACTCCTTATTGATTTCAGCGAACGATGAACTCGTTGGGACATTGATTATGCATGGAATAAAGAGCTTGAAATGCTCCATTATTGGTTAATACAAGAGAATGACATTATGTACATATTATAGTGTAGTGCATACATATTAGGGTGGTCGTTAAAATGGGTTAGGTGGAATTTGGATGGTGGCGCCCCCCAGAACGTTTCCAAATAATTCAAAAAAATGCCTAAATTTTTTCAGATATTCAAAACAACGTTAACCTGTGCCGTTACAGTCGTCTTTTAACCCATTTAAATAACATGGGATTTTGTCTTGAAGGTAGTCTATAATTTTTCACGGATGCACAAATCGCTTTAAAAATCGGTTTGACACGGCAAGTTATTGTCAATAGTTATAACAAACTGCAAAAAAATTGGCAGCTGTCTAAAACAATCATATGTCTGTTGGTTCGAAGCCAAAAAACCAAAAATCATGGAAATTTCGGCTTTTTTCAATGAAACAAAGAATTTTACAAGATTTTAAGCATCTATGTGATGTATACCTACATGAAATATCATTCTATACGTTCGTGAGTATTTCTTATCGTTATACAAGTAGAATTGGTCATATTGCTATAGTTTCGAAAATGTGTATCACAATTTTAATAACGAAATTCGATAAATAAACAAATATCTGAAAAGTTACTTCTTAAAATGAGTTTCTTACTAGATAAATGACACTTATTGGAATGAATTATCTTGTTCTAAACTATACTATCAATAGCAATAGTCATAACGATAATAATAATAAAAGGAGTAGAAATAATAATTATAATAATAATAATGATAATAATAGAAATAGGATTAATAATCATGCGAACAATCTAATGCACTAATAGAGAAAGATTTTTATTATAACACAACACGTAATAGAGTTAACTTTAAGACATCAATACCAAGTTATCCAATTTATTGCAAAATAGTGGATAATAAGAAGATCATGTACTTTTATTCTTCTTGGATCCATCAGTCCCTGAACAATATCAACAATTTTACAAAGAAGTAGAATATCCATAAAAGTTTTTGTAATTACAAATTATTAACAACTCGTACTTGAGCGCATCAAACATTGCAAATGAAATTACAGAAACATTCCTCAATCTTGAATAATTTTCCTTATTTAGGCTATTATTATTTTTATTGATGTGATTCTTCTCCATTTTCAGATTATCCTTATTACAATAGTTCACGATCTTTTCGAAAAACAAATTAGGTATCATTAGAATAACCAGTTTTTCCTTGACTTGTAAATGCATTCTTTCTTCTTTACTAATTTATAACTATTTATATTATTATTATTATTATTATTATTATTATTATTATTATTATTATTATTATTATTATTATTATTATTATTATTATTATTATTATTATTATTATTATTATTATTATTATTATTATTACTACTACTACTACTACTACTACTACTACTACTACTACTACTACTACTACTACTTTTATTATTATTATCATTATGACCATTACTATTGATAGTATAGTTTAATACAAGATAATTCATTCAAATAAGTGTCATTTATCTAGTAAGAATCTCATTTCAAGAAGTAGCATTTCAGAAATTTGTTTATTTATCGAATTTCGTTATTAAAATTGTGATGGACATTTTCAAAACTGTAGCAATGTGACCAATTCTACTTGTATAACGATAAAATATACTCACGAACGTAATGAAAGAATGATATTTCATGTAGTCATACATCACATAAATGCTTAAAATCTTGTAAAATTCTTTGTTTCATTGAAAAAAGCCGAAATTTCCATGATTTTTGGTTTTTTGGCTTCGAACCAACAGACATATGATTGTTTTAGACAGCTGCCAATTTTTTTGCAGTTTGTTATAACTATTGACAATAACTTGCCGTGTCAAACCGATTTTTAAAGCGATTTGTGTATCCGTGAAAAATTATAGACTGCCTTCAAGACAAAATCCCATGTTATTAAAATGGGTTAAAAGACGACTCTACCGGCACAGGTTAACGTTGTTTTAAATATCTCAAAAAAATTTAGGCATTTTTTTTAATTATTTGGAAAAGTTCTAGGGGAAGGGGGGGGGGCACCATAAAAATTCCACCTAACCCATTTTAACGACCACATACATATCTTCTAAAAATCTTTGATACTTATTTATTTATTTTTTGTGTACAAATTTGTAATATTCATTACAGCCCAAAATATACTACCTCTTATGAAATCCCAAAGACGCCTTCGACATGACCGAAAAGCATTTCGAGAAAAGAACATCCACAAAAAAGTATCGCGTCGTTGAATCGTACAAATACACCACCAGACAGAATTGCAGCGAGAGGTCAGCCGGCAGTAGATTAATTATGCAGCTACCCCACACCACCCGCGCCGACCAATTAACTCCAAAAACAAGCACATCCTCAAAACACGCGGTCGGTCCGCGCACAATGCTACGGGAAGGGTCAGAAACGCGCGCAGTGACTTGGCTGTCGGCGCCCACACTGTCGGGGCTTGCGAGCTTTTGAATAATACCAGAGAGCGCCGGCCTACGCGACAATGAAATTTAGATTGTCACGTTAGCGACGCAAATAGCGTCATCCGGAATCGCTTATGCAGCCAAAACCAACTTTATATATTTCATCTCCGATTCTAATTAAGGCTCGATCCTCTCTGCATTTTCGCCAAGTGGCGTACGTGTCAACGAACTTTCCGAACGAAGTAAGGAGAAGGAATAAATGACAGTAGTTTGCAAATTTTTCGATAATTGTGACTACTTCGAGAGAAAAGAATTTTTTTAGACTAATTGGGGCTCGCTTTTAAAATATTAGGGAGAACTAACTAGCTTTTTAAGAAATACGTATTATTTAAAAGGTACACTTGTAAGCTTTGCAGATGTATGTAGCTGTCGTTGAAATTCTAATTGATAGTTTATAGGTGTTGAAAGTCGAAAAAATGGAAATGAATAAACTAGCCTCAATTTTTAATCTTTGACAATTTGTTACAAGAGAGCGATTTTGAAATATTTTACATTTCGAAATTTTAAAGTTATACAACTTTTGGAATCCAGAGTTGTACATTTTTCATGTTCGTCAATGATAGATTTCGATTTTTGTGACTTTCAGTTAGTAACTGAGGTTTCAATTTTTTTTTTAGAATTATTTATACCACTTTAAGGATTATCTGATATTAATTAATATGGGTTTCTACAGTGCTTACTGAAATTCGATGCTCTAGGAATCAAATTTCTAGAAAATTTATATATTCGAATCGAGTTTTGAGCAAAATATAACCACAGAGAGAAAAAGTACATCATAAATTTATATTATTTTCGTATGTATAGTATATTATTCATTATATTTTGTAGCATTTTCTAATATTTTTATATACTCCTAATATTTATATGAATCGCTCAATAAATTTAAAGAAATTGATGTTATAGTATTGAAACTTTCATCGATTTTAAGGATTTGATTGATTTTTCAGACGACAGTTTTTTTTATTAAAATTTTCAATACTTTTATTCCATATTTTTTATTATTTCTACAATTAAAAGTATGTTTGATTGTATAAATTATATAAATTGATTTGCATGTATTTTTAATATTTTCTATATGAATTTTCAGAAAGATTGCTGAAATCATAGATAGATAATTTTTGTACAATATTATTAAATATGCTCCAGGACAGTAAGTTTTAGAAATTTCTAGGAACATTATACCTATGTGATTTTTATGTTGCGAAAGATTTCGAGTAAACTAGTAAGCTAGTAAACTTAGAAGCTAGCATTTTTACCAAACTAATAAACAAGTAACCTCGTAAGCTTGTAAAGTAGTGAAACAGTTAAATAGTAAAAGAGTAAAAAAGTGGAAAAGTCAAATACCTAACTAGCAAGTCCTTACCAAGTAAATTGATTTAATAGTAGACTAGTAAATTTTTCACATATGTAATAGTAAACTGGTGAACTAGTAAGCTAGTAACCTAGTTAAAAAAAACTAGTTAGTTTATAAACTAGTAATTGAGTAAGCCTAGTAATTAAAAATCTATACAACTTTCAAAACTGGAGCATCGAATTTCAGAAATTTATACAGAAATATATAAGAAAATTGAACAATCCTTCAAATAGTAGAAAAACTAATACAATACGAAGGATACTGGAAAAAATATGAATCTATTGAGACACCTGTTTTCTGAAAAATTCTTTGGGAACATGAAAAATTTATTGAACTTTACATTTTAGAGCTCTAAATTCTTGCAATCCGTGTATAAAAATTTATATCAAAATGCTTAAAGTTCATAAAAATACTAGAAAATTCTGCAACATTTTATGCCTCTTAAAAAATACGAATAGTTTCAGAAATACTGAAAAATCCCTTAAACTGCAGAAAAACGGATGAAATACGAAAATGCTAGAAAAAAAAAATATCTATTGAGGCACTGTTTTCTGAAAAATCCTTTGATCACGTAAAAGTTAATAAACTCTAAATGTTACAGTTCGAGATTCTCGGAATCTATAACAATTTAAACGGAAATGCTAGAAATATATTAAAATACTAGAAAATCCTGTAACATTTTATAGATCTTGAAAAATACGAAAAGTTTCAGACATACTGCACAGTCCCTCAAATTATAGAAAGTATATACGAAAAATACCAAAAAGAAATAAAAAACTATTCAGACGCTGTCTACTTAAAAATATCATGCAATGCAAGATATTAAAATTTATATCAAAACGTAAAAACCAACAATAAATGCAACAAAATTTGAATCATTTCAAGAATCGCATTATAACCATCGAATATCGAACATTCCTGTAGAGTCGAAGGTACGACGGCGTTTAGTGATTGTACGGAAATTGCATGATCGGGCTCTTCAGTATGGAATAGCCGAGCGGGCAGATGAGGCATGCGGCTGTAATGGAAACTGTATTTCGGTATTTAGTGCCGTGGACCAATTTACTCTGCGGCAATAAACCCCGCTAAACGAGATTAATGCTCGCGCGGTGCTCGATGCCGAGCAGTTAAGAAGAAGGTAGCCGAGGGGATTTGGATCCACAGTCTGGCGAACTCCGTAATGACCTGCGGGACCATCTCACGCACGTGTATCGCATGGAATTTTTCCATCCCCGATTGCTTCCATTCCTGACCTCAATACTAATTCTGTTGATATCGTCGTAAAAATGTGGCAAGTTGATTAAATTAATGAAGTATTTTGAAGATAAAATATGTCTGTCATAGATTTCTGATGAGATGTTTTTCCATTGGTAAGGTCATGTCCCTACTATCACCTTATGGTAGCGAATATAAGCAAATGCAATGAAAAGTACCGATCAATCATAAATGAAAACGATTTTTGAAAATTTATTAGTTATTATGATATATAATTTTGTATACTTCGAGCCATATAAGAATGGAGTATTATATAAATGAAACGAAATGAGTAGTAAGAGTGCCATTTTACCAAGTTTCCCAAGTACCACGCTGCAAAAACACATGCGCAGCGACTTGCAAAAATAGCGAACTGTCGTTCTGTTGAAAATGAGAAAAATGAAAACGTTTGATTGCTATTAATCTTAAAGACCGTCTAATTTCTCGTGCCATTTCGAGGAACGTTGGAAGGCGAGTTACCATATTGCATACACTGTTAGAAATTTTTGTCTTAAATTTAATATAACGCGTATAACGCAAATTTCACATAACCTGTAGTGATAATGCATTAAAAATATACAAAATATATACACGCTTACATTACTTTGATATATGGGTGCCTTAAATTTTATACATCATGTGTGTTTAAATTTATACAAGAAATTAACATATACTTTTATTATATTCCAGATGCATTTAAGTCAGGTTTGTATTAATGCACTGATGTACTCAAATCATACAAAAATGTTCGGATTAAATTTAATATAAGTAATGTGTAATTTGCCTTAGATCTCAACATGTCGATACCAAATTTTTTCTGTTAAAATTCTAATACAAAAAATTTTGGTTTTGAGAAAAAATTTACAGAAAACATTCTCACAATAAATTTCCTTTCTATTTATTTCAGTGATTAGTATTTTTGAATTTCAGCCGAATAAAACACTTTCAAAAATAAACAATTTCTTCACATTTTTTGCATGTAATATTCCATCCATCAGGTTCTTCACCCACCTTCACCTTAATATTTATATGGTTTCTACTCATATTTGAAGAACTTCCACAATAATTCGCATTTGAGAAGAAATTTGGTGTAGCCACCTAGCGAGCACAAGCGTAGTAACTAACTTGTGTGAAAAATGCATTTTACTCAAATAAGTGTCTCGAATTTATACACATTTAAAGTATGTGTATCATACTCATGTTTCAAATATCATGTTTATGAAATTTCAGGTACATTTTAATGCCGAATCTATGAAAAGTGTATTAAACTCAAGTAGGTGTCCTTAAATCATACACTTTTAAAACATGTGTATCTAATATACATTTCATACAGCTGGCTTATGAAATTTAAAGTACATTTGAATACATTTTGAATAAAAAGTGTATGAAATTTAAGAAAATTTTCAACAGTGTATGTGTTTCTGCAAATTAGGCACACCTAAAAAGTGCATGTCCATAATATTGTATATTTGACAGGATGTTAAGAAAACTAACTTTTCTTACATATTTTATTCGTAACTATAATGTTACATTGTCATTTTCTACGCATATTTTGCGCATTACCAAAGATTCATATAGAATGTTGTGATTTCTCAATAGGACTTGTATCAACTTGAAAAATTCTCACACTTATAAAATGTTGCATGAAGCATTAGTTCGATCAAAATTAGAATATGCATTTGCCATTTGGTCGCCTTATACTGCGGTTGATATTTACACTCTTGAGAGACTCCATCATTTATTCTTGAGGCGTTATGCTGCATTAAAAGGTGATAATATTCCTTACGACCTCCATGATTATTCCGAGTATTTATTGAAGTACAAAATCAGTTTCTTGCAAACTAGACGCTTAGGCAGTGATCTAATATTTTTATACAAACTTCTTAATGACTATATTAATTGTATCGAACTCAAATCTCTTCTACCTATGCACGTAACTTCAAAATCTCTTAGACCTAGAATCAACAATATTTTTTATTCTTATACCAATCTTACTGATTTTGCCTCAAATAATACCCTGAATCGTATTTGTATGGAAGGCAATCACTTCGCACGGAGAATAAATTTCTTTAATCCTTCCTTGCCCTCTTTCTTATCTAAATTGAAACATATACTGTATACTCGTTAATGATTTTTATATACAATGTTTATATTGATTCGTGACTTATCATATTTTACCGTGTTCACGCGTTGTATTATCGCTTTTTCTGATGTATCTTGTGTTATTGTATCATGTAATCAGTGCGAATCACACTTTTGTGACATACTATTCTGTATTATTGCTTTCTTATAAAAAAGATGTATACCCATGCATTGTAAATAAATAAACTATAATTCTTGAACGTTCAAGGTTTTAAATGACGCCAAGGAATTATTATTTTATTTAAACATTTTTTAGTAATGCTTTTCGTAAACGTAATGAATGTAGAAAACGGAGTTTCTTGATTTCTGGAATTACAGAAACTTTTCAAGAATCTAACAGCTTTTTGAAAACAAGTAAATAGTATCTGGTATTTTTCGGATTTAATTTTTTTCTGTATTCATAAAAATACGTAAGGTCTTCTAGCATAATCTATAGATTTTAGAGATCCTGCTTTAGATTTTAAGAACTAAGGTTTCCAGTATTTTTATGTATTTGTATGCAGATTTCTACAATTTATTGCAAGAATTATGAAAATTTTTTTATGAAAACTGAAAAAGCATCAAACTTTTTGTCGATATGTGTACATAAATGACTAATATATCACTCTATTTCATCTAAAATTATAAAATTATACAATCTTCATCTGAAAATAAAGAAATTCAAAAATTACTTATATCCAAGTTTCGAAAAATTTCTTAAAAAGTTACCAATCGTTCTAAAAACTTGATGAGACAGATGTAAAATGAATAACATGATTTTCGTTACTCGTTACCAAAAAAAAAAAAGAACTCGTTCCTGTTATCATTACTTGTCAATTGTTGTAACGCGTTACGTTATCGTTACATGAAAAAATGCAACGTTTTTGGATATGAGAATTTCAGTTGACTTATTGTATTTCAGTTGCAGTCACTGCAAGCCTCTTAAAAAAAAAACTTGGGTAAAGGCTACAACCCCACCATTTGTTGATATTTATTTCATCAAATGATGTTCGTACATCAAAGTTGACAATATTCTATCGCAATAATATAACTTCCATGTAATGAAATTATGTGCTATATTCATTAAAAAATAATACAAACCGTCCGGAAAAAAGGCGTATAACACTTTAAATCATAAAATATGTGTATAGTGGAGTTAGAGAAAGTGTTTCTTTCTTAATTTATTTTGCATTCGTTACATTTAAATGGGAAAAAGAAATGATAAATGAACGTGTTTTCCCATTCTGTATCTGGAATTATTAAGTTGCTTGTGTTAAATTTGTTAAAAACATAACAAAGATTCAATGTATGAAGTAGAAGGTGTTGAAAACAAATGATGTTTTGATACTGCCTTATATATTTGATTAATTAATAATTCACTCATTTATTCTTCGTTTATCATCTACATCACTATGAATATACGATGTGCTGTCAAACAAAATCAATTTCAGTTGCATGTTATTCCACAAGTACAACATAAAAGTTGAAACCCCCCCCCCCCCTCTCCCACAAATACAGGTTTCTGTGCACGGGCCTGTGTTCCAGCTAAAAAAATCCAATTGGTTTTGCCAGCAGCCCGACCAATTGGTCCGATCAACTGGAATTTCCAATTGGCCCGACGATGGTCCGACCAATTGGCAAACTTAATGTTCTGTCCGATTGGCAATCATAATCGTCGGGCCAATTGGCAATTCCCAATGGTTGGACCAATTGGCAAAATGCCAATTTGCCAATTCGTTTCGCTAATAAATATGAATTTTGTTAACTATAGATCAATTATGCAATTATTTAATTTTTTCACTCTCGGTGAAATTAGGAAAATTCTGCCCAATTTCATAAAAAAATTGTGAAACGACAACGTGTTCCCGCAGTTGCGAATCATCATGCATTATATCTAATGAATCAGTGCTGAACTTGTAAAATGAGAAAAAAAAATCGACTTTCATGTCTTGGATCTCGCAGTTACTACTGATATGGCGCGTAATATTCAAATTTGAGGGTGACATATTCAATAATCCGGCGCCATACCAGTAGTTACTGCGAGATCCACGAGATGGAAGTCGATTTTTTTTTCTCATTTTACAAGTTCAGCACTGATACATTAGATATAATGCATAATGATTCGCTACTGCGGGAACACGTTGTTGTTTCAAAATTTTTTTATGAAATTGGGCAGAATTTTCCCAATTTCACCGAGAGTGAAAAAATTAAATAAATGCATAATAATTCTATAATAAACATAATTCACATTTATTGGCGAAACGAATTGGCGAATTGGCATTTTGCCAATTCGTCCGACCATTTGGAATTGCCAATGGGCCCGACAATTATGATTGCCAATCGGACTGAACATTAAGTTTACCAATTGGTCGGACCATCGTCGGGCCAATTGGCAATTTCAAATGGCCGGACCAATTGGCAAAATGCCAATTTGCCAATTGGTTTCGCCAATCGGTCGCGCTATCGGCAAAACCAATAGTATTTTTCCAGCTGGGTTTCAGGCAGTATTTCAACACTCAAAACACTTTTACCGTCAACGCCCTAGCCCCAATAACAACATTACACTCATATCAAAAATGCCGGCTCGTAAATCCGATCCGAAATTACCCCTATGAAAAAACGTTGCCAAACCCTGCATTCTTCAGTATTATCGGACAGAGGCCAGAGGCCGGTCGCTCTTTTAGCCCTCTTGATCGATGGCCCTCGATTCGCCAAGGAATTCCAAATTCTCCCTCGCCCCCCGACAACCTGTGACTATGACTCCGGCAAATCGCGCGCCAACTGAATGTACGAGCAGGCGGGAATTGGATTTCGCATTTTCGGATAAATAAAAGCCCGGGCTGGTCCGCGCTTATGGCCGGTTCGGAGCTCGTCGCATGCCAGCAGAGAAAATTGCGTTGCGTGCCGGGTAACACGAGTCGTTAGCGGCTAATCCGGCATGGCGACCGGTGCTCGAGGGGGCGCTCAGGGCTCAAGAGCGGCGTGAAAACGGCCGAATGCGCTCTTTTTTCTCGCAAGTGCTCGCGCGCGCCACATTCGGGCGCGTGATAAAAATGACAATGAGTTAATGCAGTACCTATGTACGCGGACCCCTGACGCGTTTGTTCCGGATCGCGTGGGATTACTCGTTACTGCGGCCGGTAGTCCGGGGTGAAACGCTGGAATACGAGTTTAGCGTGATAGCTAGGAAAAACAGAACTGTCGACGAACATAGAATAATTTCGAGTTTTTCTTCAGCAAGAAAGATTACCATCATCAAGGTTCATACAATGTTATAATATTTGAATGTTGAACTGTTTCATCTGGGCCCTCGGCAAGACCTGCAGAATTTTTTTACGAAGATTCTTAAAGATGAATTCAAGAGTAATAATTTTTGTGAAATGAATTTGACGATTGAGTCAAATCGAATGACGATTCGAGTCGGTTTTGACTCCTTTTCAAGACCCATTAAAGTATAAATTATTGAACAATAACAAGAATAACAAGAATAACAAGAATAAATTCGTGAAACTTGGCGAAAATATGATTGAGAACAAAAAACAGAATGTTGTTGTTTACAAAGCAAATTGTAGTAACTGCAATAAAACGTACATTGGTCAAACCCAACATTATTCAGAAAAAAGAAGGAAAGAACACCACAATGACATTAAAAAAGTGAATGGAGAACCTTTTGTAATCAGTTAACATAGAATGGAATTTACACATGATTTCGATTAGAATCTATTAGAAATATTAAATAAAGAACAAAATTATCGTAAAAGATTGTTCCCCGGGATGGTGTACATTAGAAAACATCAAGATATTGTCCCTTGAAAACAGAAAGATCTAGAAAACTGGGATAATAAATGAAGAAAAGTTGGTTCAAACCTCCCATAATGAGGGAGGTCCGAGAATAGTAACGGAAGGTTTTCAATCTTATACAGAAATGTTGATTGAATGGTAGATATATTCAAGCAAATTACAACAAAATATAAACTTAACATCATTATTTCAAAATAATTACAGAGTGTTCAATAATATAAGGAGAACTGAAAAAAAATGATTTTGCAAATATGACGCCAAATTCATTATCAGTGCACTTAAAAATCATGGAAAGTATATGCATCTCGCAAAAGTTTAAATTTACAATTAACTATGAAAAAAGTTCCAACGAAAAAATATTGCAACTCTCACACTAGGTTCATTATCGGGGCATCTGGAAACCACAGAAAGCATATATGCATGATGCAAAAACTTTAATTTTGCGAGTATTTGTTGATAAAAAATTTCAACCGTTTCAATACTCAAGCCACTGATATGATTGTTTTGCAATAACTTCGATTATTAATACAAGCATGGATTGATAATAGTGACTATATTGATATATGTCCCTATTTAAAGAATAAAGTCCCTATTTTAAGGATAAAGTTATCAGTTATTTATTAGGTTAAAATCTTCCGAGTTGACATCTTGTGGTTATTGTAAAAAATATGATAGTTAAGAAATAAAAAAATAAAAATAAGTAAAATGAAAAATTTCCATTTTCCCTCATATTGTTTATCGAAACTATG
The DNA here is from genome assembly GCA_028476575.1 of Platygaster robiniae. Lineage (NCBI taxonomy): Eukaryota > Metazoa > Arthropoda > Insecta > Hymenoptera > Platygastridae > Platygaster > Platygaster robiniae. Next base: position 39,075,215 of record CM052019.1, read on the forward strand.
TCGAGTTATGATCAATTTGATTAACTAAAATTGGTTGTTTTAAAATTAACTACCAACTTGAAAATCTACTTAAAAAATTACAGTTTGTTACTCTATTTCGTTTTATAATAACGGTTTATTGAGAAAAGTTCTTGCGAATTTTCGAAAATCAAAAATTTACTTTATCCACAGCAACAAATGAAAAATTTATTTGAAAAATTTTAAAAAACATAAGTACCGTTATTTTCCCGTTATTTTGTAGATTTATTGAGTAATAAAAAAATTGTCAATTCTTGTATCTGAAATTTTTAAACACCTAATAGATAACAACTGATGTATACAAAATTCTTTTCGATTGCAAAAAAACATTAAGATATACAATAAAACGTAAAATCTTTCAAAGTTACAAATAGATGAACTACAAAAATATCTTGTTCTAGTAAATTTATAATTATGTTGCGTTAGTAGGTTATCAGTGTGTGTCTTATGACTATTCTATAAATGTTTAATTTTGTGCTAATTTTACTGCCTGTGATTTTATAGTCGAAAAAAATACCATCTTCTATAAAAAATGTATATTCATCTCTAATGGTGTGTGAATTGATTGAAATACATAGAATGCATGGAGGTAGAGTTATATTTCTTACAAAATTGATGTTTTTCTTTTTACAAACCTTTATATTACCAAAAAAAAAAAAAAAAAAATCGTTCTATCACAATATATCTTCATATAATCATTATCCTTAGCTAAATTATGAGACATTCCTTCCATCAATATTTTTCTAGAATATTTTTCAGTAAAATTAGTTTCTCGCAGTACTTTTTCGGTAATCTAAAATCCCTTGTAAAATGCCATATTTCATCATCATTTTCGAAAACAAATCATATAAAATATCTCTAAATAATCCTAGGACACTGTCTATCGAAAAAAGCTTGTTTATTAATAAATTTCAAATTTATTCTATCTGAAATTTTACACTTTTGCCAACTTAAGCTTGATTTGTCTTGGACCACTCTCCGGTCAAAAAAGTATAGGCTAAACGAGGTGGACGTTTTCAGGTAAGCGATTTAGCTAATCAAGTCAAATTTACTTTTCTTACATCCAGTAAACATTTCAATATAGTTAGACTCAAGCTTCTTTGATTATCTTGAAAAGATGAATTTTTACTGCCATCGCAAAACAACAATGCGATGTAAACATTTTTTCATTCTCCAACATCCTAAATTAAAAAAAAAATTCTTAATTTTCTAAAAAGATCGTGTCAAAAAAACCATTTGTAAATGGCAAGACAAAATGTTCAGTTTCTCAAACATTCTTCTTGAGAAAGAGTCATTAATAAATAAACCAAATTTGAGGACGTAAGAGAACTCATCGCAGGCCTATGAAATTGGTGAAAATATTGATCATTGAACTTGTTGTGATAATTATAATAAACTCATCCGAAAGAATACTTTTTTTATTTTGTATTTTTGAGAATCTTTTCACACTTGCTTAAGCAGCCAATTCACTTGAAACATTAGTAAAAAGTAAACTCACATACCTACAATAGAATATAAATTTTGTCATCAGAAATAAAAACGAATAATTTTAATAATGCAATTGAATCCATACATCTTTAATTTCAATTAATGTTTATCCAACTTTTTTTATTTTTTTCTGTAAAAACTTTTCATTATTTGTACGTGGGACCATCAATAAAAGAGATAATTATTCGGAGGGCATTATCATGTTTAAACATTATTTTTACTCCATAAGCTCTGTGAAAATTACAATCTTGTAGGTGGTCCAATCTTTATTTAATGTGTGTTGTAGTTACTCATATGTTTTTCAATATTTATATATTACATGTTATTGATGTTCAACAGTTATTTTTAGCAAATGGAAAAGAAATCATCATTGTCCTCCACGCTTGATTTTTCAGTTGCAGAGCTTAAGGTGTCACATTCGAAGAATCTTTGTAATTTTCCCTTCTGCTACATTATAATAATAAATTTCAGATTTTCTTCATTATGTGTCTATAAGTATCAAGATTTCTCGATAAAACTTCAATATTTTCGAATTCTTATGGTGAAATTTACATTTCCTTCTTACTTCATACTTATCAAATTGAAGCTGAAACCTTCAATATGTAGCTTCAAAACTGAAAGAGTTAAAGCTATTTTAGTTGTAAAAAGCTATTTTTAATCTACTCGATGAAAAACTTACAATTATAAGTATCCCGCTATAATTTCACAAATCTGTAAATAACTTTGTAACGGCGATGAAGGGCTGCCATATCCACGGATAGAGTATTCATAACTCTCCTTACTTGGGCCTCGAAAACTCGGACGCGTTTTGATTTGGCTCCTCACTGCTCCCGACGTACAAACGAGCTTAATTAATCGCCCTCACCGTCACCACTTTTCGAGCCGTTGAAAATATCCCTTTGGGATCGCGACGTGCTTCGTCAAGCGCGCGCCCCGCTCAGGGAATTCCGCCCTTGCAAATTTGATAAATAAATTACCGTATTTTTTGGTATGGTGGCGGAAAAATCGCCTCTGAAAATGTATTTTTTTAAAGGGTTTGGGAGTAACGCGTTACTTTAAAACGTTAAATTTTTTACTGAAACAATAACGTAACGCATTACATTAATGAACAAGTAACGATAACGGGAACGAGTCACTTTTTTTCGGTAACGAGTAACGTAAATCCCGTTATTTTACGTTACTTTTATTTGTCTCATCAAGTTTTTAGCACAATTTAGAACTTTTTAAAAAATCTTCTGAAACTGAGATCTTAGTAATTTTTAACTTTCTCATTTTGAGATATACAATTCTATATTTTTATTTGTAATGAAACTATGTGGAATAATCGTAAGTTGTGGAAAAATCTTGAAGAATATTTTTATTTTTCATTGGAACTTTCACGACTCAAAGCGTTGAATTTTAGAAATTTGCATGAAAAGATATAAAAATACTTCAAATCTATAGATCGCAAAATCTATAGCAGGATTTGTAGGAATTAAAGATCCTGCTAGAAAATTTTATGGCATAATAATGAATACAAAAAAAAATATAAAAAAAAAGAATGCAAACAATACGAAAAATACTAGATTTTATTAAGTTTTAAGTTACTTGATTTTTTAAAAAATATATGTTATTCAAGGAATCAAAAAACTTAAATTTTTTGAGCTTTAAATTCAAAAAATTAATGTTAATCGTAGTCTATGAAATAATATGGAATTTTTATATCGTAATAACTCTGTGAAAAATACGAAAAATTCTGAAGGCCCTTTGAATATATATGGTAAAGGAACTGTTTTCTGCAAAATCGATCGAAATATACTCCAGAAATTTCGAAACTCCAATTTTATTTTATTTTGGAAATTTAAAGAGATGTCTTTAAAAAAACTAAATATTCTACAACATTCTTCAAATACTTAAAAATGCAGAAAGAAAATACGTTTGGAAAATACGTGAAAATATATAGAACATTGAAAATCTTTCGAATTCTAGAAATTCATATAGCAATATATAAAAAAATGATCGATCCTTGAAATCATAGAAAAACTAAAGAAATACAAAAAGTACTTGAATAAGTGAAAATCCATCGAGACACTGTTTTGTAGAAAATCCTGTAAAATACGTTATGTTTCCTTATATTCAAATTCTAGAGTTCGAAAATTATGTAAAAATATTGGGAAATTCCGCAATATTCTATCATACTGAAAAATACGAATAGTTTAAAAAATACTAAACAATTCTTCGAATCGTAGAAAAATTAAAAAGTTTAAAGAAAATACATGAAATAAAAATGTCCTCAGAAATTTTTTGCTGAAAAATCCTCTCAAATACCAATAATTCAATAAACTCTTAATCCTAGAGCATGAAATAATTATTCTGGAAATCTATATACCAATGTACAGAAAAATAGTAGAAATTTTTAAAAATTCTAGAAAATCATACAACATTTTATACATACTGAAGAGTACAAAAAGATTTAAAAATTCTGGAAATCTCGGTAGGTATTGAGATTCTTTCAAAAATCTATGAAATTCGCGAATGTTTCCTTGTGGCTAGCATTGAATCAAATGTCAGGTTCAGAAATTTCGTAAACTTGAACAAAAATATAAAATTTGAACAAGCTTTTCGATTTTGTTCTCAAGGTAAAAAAGTTCAGATTAACATTTTTTATTATATTTGAAATAAACCATTTCTAGAGAAAAAATCACAGGTACATTGAAATTGTAATTTTTAGTCTATTTTAGTAATAGAAATTTTTAGTCTTAGTTTTTCGATTTTTGTTATTTCGATTCAATTTCTTCCAAAAAGTAACGTGAAAGTAACGGAACGTACTTTTCTAAAGTGGTAACGGTAACGAGTTACTATATCTTCTCAAGTTACGATAACGTAACAAATTACTTTTTTCACCTTTGTAACGGTAACGTAACGCATTACATTTTTGCAAGTAACTTTCCAAACCCTGTTTTTTTGTTTAGAGGATAAAATAGGGCGAATATAAATCTGATTTCCGCTATCCAAAATTTGTTTCATTTGGAGGTCAAAATAATGCGATAACCATGTTTTCGAACTACTCGTCATTGACTAAAGGTGGGAATTTTTATGCGCCAGTTATTTATTATTCATTTATATGACGGAGGAAATAATTTTCCGTCCATATTTCACTAATGATTTACATTCTGCTTGATATGTTGAGCCTAGAATAGGTTCCAATTTCGCTAGACTCTGAAAGACAATCGCGAACGCAACAGTCGGCGCTGAATAAATTACCCGGGCACCGCGCGATTTCGCCTTAAGCTTTTAAAGGATTCATGTCCGGGGCCAGGAATTCCCTTTGAATTGCGCGCTTTATGGGGCGTGCTCTCGAATTCGTCCGTGCTGCGCCGCGGAGTTTATTAATGTTGGGAGCCCCTCTCGCGGTGCGTATAAAATATACAGGATTCTCTCCCCGGTCACTCGTCAATCGAAAAAAAAAACTGATAGAAAAATGCAGGAGATACCTTGTGTATATTTCATGCGATGTTTGTATTTTTTTAGAGTGATGGAATCCTGTATTGAAAATAGTCGTGATTCTCGATGGTCGAGAGATTTGAGTTCTCTTAGTTTTTTGGCTTCGATTGTACATATATAATTAACAATAATGTTTGGAAAAAGTTTCAAATAACAATACAGTTTATGGATATAATGACACTGTAAGTCTGGAAAGGTTTTGCTGTAGTTTGGACATTACAGTTTAAGATTTCTCAGTTTCATCGGGAAATTCGTATTTCACGAACACGGACCAGGAAAAACCTTTTATTCCGATGTTTAATGTGAGCAAATAAGCCGCAGAAATGGTCGGAATTTTTGGAAATGGTGGATCGACGCGAGGCGAAACCGAATCACAAATCTTCATTAAGTATTCTGATGCCGAAAAGGGACCAGACGCCTCTTTCCTTTCTTCGCACCCTTAACGACGACGGTGCGTAAGACCGGACATTTCAATAAACCCCGGCAAACGCGACCGAAACCGCTGACCGCGGTTTCCTGGTCAGCAGCTTTCTAAGTGAAATTGCGCATGTCCCCCTCTGGCGCGTTTTACCAACGTCCAGTTCTTCTTGACGCGAGTGAGATGGATCGATTCTGTCGCTCACAGCGGAAGGGACGAGATTCTTGTGAAGGGTTGAATAGAAAGGTGACAGTGAGTAAGGGCTCACGTGGAGAAATTAAATAATCGTTTGTTTTGAATATGTCATTGTTTCGATGACTATAAATATTAGCGTACGCTTTCTCTGCAAAAGATATAAAAAAAACTTAAACCGCAAAAATCATATTATTAAAAAACACACGTGTAATCAACAAAGTAATTAAAAAAAAAATGTTTGATGCAGAAAAAAAGTGAAATATCTTTTGAATTTACAAAAAAATTTGCAAGTCTTCTTTTGAACTAGTAAAATAAAGAGTATTGATTTGAGTTTCGACTAGATTATTGGGGCTGAGAATTGCTATTCCTTTTTTATTATTATTTCATGTAGTAAGCAACTGTGTTTAATTTCGATTTGTATACACCAATTATTTGATTTCTACAACTAGAAAAACATTTCAAAAACTTGTCCAGTTACGTTTTGTTTTATCAAAATAAACATTGTACTAATCAAGAAAAAAACATCAACCGCGCATTATTGAACGAAATTCATCTTCAGAACATTAAAAATTGATTTGTGTTAATAAATTTGGATAAAAAATCCTTCACTAATAAAACTCGAATTTTTCTAAGAAACAGTCTCTAAATTCCATAACGCGATTTTCAGCATTTTTCACCCCCCCCCCCCCCCCACTCAAGGCGTGATGTAACGCTATCTTCAAATGGTGAATATATGTAGATAGTTTTGTCGATTTCTCATACCTCACAATAGCACAAAAAATGTAAAACAAATTTTCAAAAATGTTTTAGAAATTTTGTTGATTCTTCCGACGTACGCAGAAACGCTTAGAAGAGCGCTTAAAAGAATTTTAAATATTGTCAAACACTTGAAATATCAACAAAAAAATTGTTTTACAATTTTAAGAAATAATAGTTCGTATCCAAAATACGAAATACGAAAAATTAATTTGAATTTATTATTATTTGTACTTATTTCTCAATATTTGTGGTTATTGGAACATTAATTATTGCTTACCTAATTAACTATTGCATTGATAACTTTGTTTTACTTTTGAAATTCAGATTCGAAAAGTTAAAGAGTTTCAATCTGAAAGTTAAAAATTTTGAATTTCTATTACAATTTTGTCATTTTTCGTCTTAATTTTTCAATGTAGAAAATATATACTAAAATTTTTAGTCAAAAGTTCAAAATTGCTTCGATTTTTTCGATTTATTTTCCGCCTGAACATTTTAATGTTTTCTACTTAAAACTTGGAATCTAATATTATGACAACAAGTTTAGTACCAGAAGTACAAAATTCTGTAAATTTTGGATTTTATTAAGTGTTTTGAATTTTTTCGCTAAAATATGGAGTGTACGCAATAAAATAACTGAAAGTTTTGGCCCAATTTTACAAAAGTACTTTTAGTTGTAGGTTTTCTACATGTTGTTTTTGATTTTTGTTACTGTTTTTGAGTTCAAAATCAAACTACGTACTCAAAGATCAAGTTAAAAGGCGTAATATTGGAAAGATTCCACATTTTGTTGATTATTCTCTATTTTGTGTTCTATTTTGCGAATTCAGAATCTAATGACGAGCTTGTGTTAAAAGCCTGAAATAACAACATTTTATTATTTCGGTTTATAATTTTGCGTTTTCTGTTCTGTTTTTGCAATTCAGAATTAAATTTCCTGATCGCCTTCTTATGAATTCGTCAAATTCGTTTGATCGGCAATTTAATCTTTAGGATTTAAGATCAAATTACTTTTTTTGGAATGAAACGATCTATTTAAATTGACCGTTCTCTAAATTTAGAATACACAGTATTCTTGAATAGTAAAATATAATAATTTCACATGCTAATCAAATGCACATGAATATATTCAAATCATGTTACGTAACGTTCTGTTCCATCCCCCCCTCCTTCCTGGTGTCACAAAATGTCACATCGAGCTGGATCTCCCCACTTCCTAGGAGCGTTACGTAATTTATGAACAGTCCCCATGTTGCAAAAAATGTCGTTCCTCATTGGATTAAAAATGTTTTTTGAAACTCAATTTTTTCGATCGCACACATTTAACCCGCTTTATGTATTCCCGATTCTTTTCAAATACCTTTTTAAAACGAGCGCAGGAAAAAAAAAATAAATGTCACTCATTTCTTATTCGAACGAACTCCCTTTCAGATTCATCATCAGTAGTACGAATCAACGTTCGGTCAGACGCCCCATTGTCCGACGTGGAAAAAGCGGACGCTGGAAAGGGACCGACGGCTTGACAACTTGGACAAACATCTTCACCTCGTGCTCGTTCCGGCGGAAACGAAAAATGGCGCTCGGACCAAAGGGCCGTTCTAATCCATCGCTCGCTACATCAATTCGCCGAATTAGCGAAATGATTTCCTATCAAACTTTTCCCTTCCTCGCTGGCTTTTCTACCCCATAAATCCGCGTGCAACCCTCGCTACGGAAGCGCCTCGAATAGGCCGCGTTATGATTCGCGTCAAATTCGACGGGTTCACGGACGCGTGACGGCCTTTTCCTTGGTATCCCCAGTTTTTTTCGAGACACTGCGGATATTGCTTGTTTTTTGGGATTGATTTCTGCTCGTGGGATAACCTTTTGTCAGCGTTTTTCAGGGATTGATTTTCTCGGTTGATTCTTTCGTTTGAGAGCATCAACGAAAACGGGAAAATTGCCATTTTATTTATAATGATAAAGAAAAACTCGTATAATATCAATTTCTCACAATAGTTAACACTGTGCGACACCAAATTTGATATAAAATTTTGATGCTTGATTATGAAAATATAGACCCTCCTAAACAAGGTCGCAAAGTGATTTTTTTTTCTTGAGTAACGTTTTTGAGTAATTAATTATTTAAATAATTTTATGGAATGTCCATATTTGTCAACCGATTGGTTTGATTTAAAGTCCTTTTCATAGATTTTCCATGCTACTGAATACATTTTTGCAATAATATTTACAATATTTTCGCACTGGTTTTCTAGAAAATAAATCAGTAATAATGCTCAAAAAATGTTTTATTGCTGTCTCCATGGGGAACCTATTGTGCGGGATAAGACGTCTCCAGCTTTCCTATTTCGAGTCAGAATTTAGAATTTCGACTTGAAAGGAACGCTCGAGATGATTTCTACCACACAATAGGTTCCTCATGGTGATGGCCATAAAAGACTTTTTGAGCATCATTAGTGGTTTATTTTCTAGAAAATCAATGCGAAAATTTTGTAAAAATTATCACAAAAATGTATTCAGTAGCATGGAAAACCTATAAAAAGGACTATAAATCAAACCAATCGGTTGACAAACACGGAAATTCCATAAAATTATTTAAATAATTAATTACTCAAAAACGTGACTCAAGAAAAAAAATCACTTTGCACTTTATTCAGAAGGGTCTATATTTTCATAATCAAGCGTCAAAATTCCATATGAAAAAAAAGTCTTAATTTTGTCGCACAGTGTAGTTCTTCCTTACTCGTTTATCTCCTGTTTTCTCTATTCAGTTTATATTTCAAGTACGGAGCAGCGACTTTTATGGCTTGGTATTGGCCATTTCCCCCTTTTTTTCTTGGCTTTTAGGAGACGAACAGATTTTCGGCTGAACCAATGAACCGTGACACCACGGACGGTTGTAGTCCTCAGCCGATGGCGCCCGGAACTCTCGCAAACATAGGTCTCAGCGAGAGCCAAGTGCAAAACAAATAAAATACCCGAAATGAGCTTTTCGTATGGGATAAGTGACTTTTTTTCTCTGCGTGGAGTATTTGTGGAATATTCGAGGTTGCAGACTTTTTTTGATAAGAAAATTATTTGCTGTTTGTTTTCTTGAAACATGTATATTGTTATTATTCGTAAAATAATATCTTACATAGAAGTTTTTCTGAAAATTACTGAAAAAAATCGATCGAACGCATTTTCTGCAACACATTCGAAAAACTGAATAAAAATATTTAAGATTAATTTTGGTTATAAATAATATTTCTTTTTATATTCCTTTAATCTCAAATGAGATAATTCATACGACAAGGTAATTAAGTATTGAAAATTATAGAAACTTTCGAGAAATTTTCTAAAAGTAAATGAAAACCCATCACGAAATTTCTAGTTTCATTAACCTTAAATTTTAATAAAAATGATGTTGACAAAACTAACTTCTGCCATAGTTTTAAGTTACACTTTGAAAATACAAAGTAACGTAATGCAGATAAGACTGTCTTGGTTTTTCGGAATCTTTATTCAATACAATATCAATATCGTCACAGAAGGCATGAATAAATAAACACCAGTATAAAAAAACTCTTGCAAATTTATAAAGTTAAACGCAAACCTGGAAATCATGAGAAACCGATATCACGATCAAGAAACGTAGATAAAAATAGGAAAAATAGATTTTTCGAATTCGCAATTACAAATTTTTCGAAACAAATTTAAAGTCGTGAAAAATGTCAAATAATATGCTTTGGAAAATGAAAAATGGTGCAGAAAAATTTCATTCTAAACCTCAAAAATTAACTATTTGACAGTCAGAAGTTGTGATTGATCAATATATTACACTCCTACAGTAAAACGTTATAGTATTTAAATTTTCAACAATTAAACAAATGAACAGAACAAATGCCTATTTCAACTGTTAAAAATCATGCAAAGGAAATTTTTCAAACTATGAAATTTGTAAGGTCACTCATGAAGTTTCAACAAAACAATAAAAAGGTTTTATGTAAATTCTGAATTTTAAACGAAGTTTGTTGGTTTTCATATCAATCACTGAAAAATACCAATTATCTGTTTTAAAGTGACCAGGCAATGTATAAAATATTATTTCATGTTTCAAGTATGTAAAACGTACTTACGAAAATTATGAATTTGCTACTTATAACCCCCATAGTTTTATAACTTGACAATTCTTAAATTCAAATATTCTGAAAGATAGTTCCGTACTACTCTCGAAACCAGAACGACAAACATAAAAACATTTCAAATTAAAACCATGCATTGTTTTCTTAATCAAAAATTTTTCTATCATTTTTACCTTTCTCTCCTTAGGTCAATGTTTTGAAACATGCAATTTCTGTTTAAAATATTTTAATAACGTTTGACGTTTGCAAAAATGAAGAGCGTAAAGCATGTGTTGTAATAAATGTATGTATTTAGTTGTAAAAAAAATAAAAAATGTACTGTTTTATATAAAAAACTTGAAATTCGTATACTTAAGTAAGTCAAAAATCCGGAAAACTTAAAAACTTCATGTCCGACATCGTGAATAATCATGTAAAAAAATGATGTAACATTTCTAAATATGTCTAATACATCGTTACTTATTAAGAACATGACTTATATCGCAGTTTCGGAACATTTTTTCAAAATAATTACAGACTATTCTAAAAACTGGATGAAAGTGATAAAAGTTACGTAAAATCATTGACTGGGATTCGCGTTACTCGCTACCAAACAAAAATAACTCGTTCCAATGATCGTTACTTGTTATTTTATGTAACGTATAATGTTACTGTTACAGAAAATAATGCAACATATTACAGTAAAAAATTACGTGTAACGCGTTAATTTCAAACTAAATATGCTGAAATGTATGGAGCAATTTATCGAACTTAAGATTTATTTGATTCAGACGAAAAGTGAGCAGAAGATAATAATAAAATTATGCAAAAAGTATGTATTGAAAGTAATATAACTCATATAAAATATTATACAATATAAATAATATAAAAAAGGCTTATAGATTTTTTTATCAGTTCAAAAAATGTCATGATACTTATCTACAGACCCTAAATTATAAAAAATACATGAAAAATGAATATATCATGAATAATCTGACAAACCCAGCGAACAGACATTTATTTGAACAATAAGACAAATCTTGGATTCTAAACTCATGATTGTATTTAAAAACATGTATGACCTTCGTTATATAGAATAATCAACATCCTCTATTTGATTTAAAAAAGATCAAAATGCATAAAAGAAATTATATCACTTCAAAACATTGCGCGCGAATGATTTTCCTAGCACGTCCATCTGAGACTCGTCTTTCATAGACGTCCCTTTGAAACACTGAAAGAGAAAACTCGGGGCTGCAAATTCGGGGCTTGGTTAAACATTTGCTATCAGCGGTATTTCTATCAAAGGTTCCAAGTCTTCATAACTAATGCACGACCCGAACGAGTGTATTAATTTCTACGTCGTCCAATACTCTTGCCACAGGAATTTTGCACGACTCGCTAAATCAAAGTGATTCATGTCCAGTACATAAATGCGTAATATGTATGCTTTAGGTTTATTGAGATATCTCAAAATAAATTATGTTTACGGAAAAACAAAAGTCAAATAAGAAATAATGAATTATCATGATGAAGAAATGTACATAAAAATTCAGTACTTGAATCAGTTAAAAACAGTTTTTAGCCAGAAAATGTGCAAATGATATTGGAAATTGGAAAATAAAATAGTTTTTTCGGAATTCAGAATTTTTCGTTCAACAGGCAGAAGAAAGTGTCTCTTGTTCAAGTTTTTACGTTTCGTCAAGATTCTTGTCGAATATTTCGTACTCATATTCACTGTTCAAGAATTCGTCGGACAATGAAAAAACGTTTAATAACTCAGGAGTCTCGCTCGATCCCTCGCATTGTTCTACGGAATTCTCTGGTTCGGGGAGGAAGAAAAACCGCAAGCATGCTGCTAGTATGATCCTTTTCACAAACATTTTGTGGACATTGTCGATCTTTCGGATTTTAAGAAATGAAATTCACGTTAGCTTCGTAGATGTGCTTGCAAACGGAATTTTAGGAGAAACTTCATGTCTGGTGCGATTCACATCACAAATTCCAAGTAAAAAAATTTGTACTTACATCTTCTAAATGGTTTTGGTTGGTTTTTTTTCCAGTCCAGTCCAGGTAAAATCTTATTCCCATTTCTCTCGAATTTCTTCGCGAAAATGTTTTACATTAAAAAAATGAAAGCAGTAAATCGATATACTTTAAAAATAACTGCCTGTTCGTAAAACGACACAATTAGCTGCATCTTGTTCATGGAGACTAACTTAAGTTAAAGATATGATGCCATGAGGGAGGGTAAATTGGGAGAGATGAATGCTGAGGATAAGGTTTGAGCGAAAATTCATGTTCAATTAAGGCTTTAATAGAAAGGTGACATTGAAGCCACAACTCACCTTGCCAACACCGGTGAGCTCCTTGACGCCTATCCTCCGTAGTAGCGCTGGGGGCGCGGGGGGTGGTGACTTGAGAAGCAGGGTGGCATAACCGTTTGGCGAAATTGGCTGCTCGTCGCTGCTGCTTTCGTCACCCGAACGACGCCGCCGATGGGCAGGACTTTGTGAAAAGTTCAGTTTTTGAGTGGCTCTGAAAAGTAGAAGCAAAATTGAAGAAAAAGCATCAACATTTTATAGTTGATAAGCTGTAATTAAAGGTTTTTTCTGTGTACAAGAAATAAATACGTGGAAACGAATAGCAGCTTTTGTAGAACTCCAAAATTACATAGGGAAAATCATTTCAAATAAACATTTCCAATAGAGTACCCTTTCGAAGATATGGGTGATGAAACAGAAAAACTAATAAATAAAAAGAGGCTATGAACACATGGGTGTATTCAGAAGTATTTTTGTTTTGTTTTTCTGTGCCGGGAGAATTAATTTGACAATTATGAGCGAGAAATAAAAATATTCTCCACTTGGAACTATATGCAACATTTATTGCGTTCAAATAATGTTATTACTATTAAAGTTTCACTAGAAATCATTGTTTGCGAGTCATTTAACCGAAAATTTGCTATTTTCGAATAGTTCGCGCGTTGAGCAGTAAAGTTCTGATCGAAAATTTTTATATGTTCAAAAAGTCCATTTTTTTGCAATATAGAAGCTAAAGAATGTAGTAAGTCTTATATTTTCTAACATTTCGGAAATTCCTCATTCATAATAATAAGTAAACGGATCTTAATGAACTCCTAAATTTTTATATTTTGATAGTTGAATCTATATCAACGATTTTTTTTTATTGCTTTTATTTTCCAGTTTTTTATTTTCTTTACTTTGCAGCAAAATATAAAAAAGTCTTTAATTGAAGTTTATGAATTAAAAAAACTATATGATAATAATAATAACTTTTTTTATTTATCAACAAAAATTATTAGGATTGCAGTGAATTTGATTTTTTTACGATTTCCACAATTACTCATTCAAAATGTCTGACTCTCAAATTTTTCTAATCTCAAAATTTCTATTTTTTATGAATTGAAGCCATAGCTATAACTGTTGTTAATTTTCATTTTAGTCTCCTAATTTTCGCTTTCCATTTTCTAGTAAATTTAATTAAAGAAATTGTTTACGAAATTAATGAGCTTTGAAACTCGATATATCAGATTTTTATTTTTATGTTATTAGGAAAATTTATTGATGTATTTAAAAGTCTAAGTCAGGACTTCTTATTTAAAACATACACTTTAAAGTTGCCTAAATTTTCAACTGTTTGATGAAAAATTCAAAATTTTTCAACTGCTCGTAAATATTGTGATCAAGATTTATATCCGAAATTTCTAGAATTTGAAATTCTGTTCATTGAAATGATAGCTTTTTAGAAATTAAGTATTTGTAGGAAAATATAATAATTGTTGATAGATTTTTTTTAATTGATTTTGATAGACCCTCCGATATTATTCAACGAATTCCGTTTTCAAGAGAAAAAATAATCCATCTCTGATAACTTCACCTCTTTTTTCTTTGAAAAACTGATAAGATGATTCTGGACAAAAAATTCTACCTTTTTTCCTCCTCTTTATAAAGATTCTGCGTGTTCAGAAAATCATTCAAACAATCTTTTATCAAAAAATTAAGTGATTTGCATTATTATTTTCCACGGTATTCTTGAAAAGCCTATTAAAAAATTTTGGTAAATATACGATATCTGAATTTGTACACATCCCATTGACTTCATTTCTTTCATGAATTTCAACTGAAGTATTCATAAAATTATCAACCTGAATCAGTGAAATATTCATTTTTTTTCCCAATGATAAAAAAAAGGCAAAACACATTATACACCATATTATCAACAATACAATAATATATATTTGTACTAAGAGTTAAAAACAAATGAACACCATCTTTTTTCAAATTTTTGGTCGTTGATACAAATGCATTTCCCTTACTCTAAAATCTACTAATTTTTACAAACTTTACTTATATTCCTGCTGAGGAAATCTATCACTCGCCTAAATATTATGAATTTCGTTTATTTACTTGATTTGAAATTCGTAAGAAACAACGATATTTTCGATATTTCTTAACTTACATCGAGAGTTTTCTCGTAAAGCTTCTGTTAAGGGTTGAAACGTCAAATTTCATATGGTGTTGAATATATAGGCTATAAACCCTTAATAAAAATTATTGCATTCATGAACTTACTGTTTGGGTCTGGAAACATGAATATTGCTTGCATATTTATTCAGAAAACCAAGAATTTTGAGGTTCTCGACTTTGCTTGAATTGAAAAATTTATAAGTCCGAAATTTATATGGATACACTCGTGTAGTATAAAAATATTGCAATCACGACAAATGTTTACCGTCGCAAAATATTTTTGGAACCTCATGTTCAATATTTTCAAATTGAGGAACCTTAATCAATTATTCAATTTATAATGTCAAGTACGCTGCGAGCTTCATAAGTTTTTTACTCTTTGGGACAAGGTGTATCCTCAATTTCCCTTCCTGGATTCGCCACAGCCCGAACACAAGATACTTCGACAATCACACTAACTAATTATATAAACTTAAGAATCATATGTAGGAAAGGTAATTATTACCATTCTCAAAATTCTTCTTTTATCACAAAACCAAAATTTCCACCAAGTGTAATTCAAAACTCGCCAAATTTCTTTTACAAACACGCAAAACCCATGAAAAATGGCACCAGTCTGTAGTGGCCGAAAATGGGGTACGAATAGGACGTTGGAGTTTGCGGAGCAATTTTTCACCTGGAGAGTATACAAGCACGCAAATGCGGAGAACGGTTGAAAAAAAGTCTCTCGTGCACGCACGCCACACTATTTCCAATTTCACAGAGCGTGAGTTAACGAGGCCCGGGGGTCGAAAGAGGAGTTTGAGTAACTTCAGCGAGACCCCCACGGCGGCGGAAACTCGGCTCGCGCACGGGTTCCGGCACATTACCTACCCTGATTACCGGCTCACCCCGCCGAGTATGTCACCCAGTTACTGCCGAGACGCATATCTTCCGGAATCCGCGCCCCTTTTCTTATGCCCATCGCCCCGAATCTTCGCGACGTCGGCTCGTTTCCGAAATAATTAGTCATATAAAAGAGATTTCGTCGATTAAAGACAAGGTGTAGCGAGGGTCCTCTGGATGAACTTGGTTTATAGTTTGTGGTTTGTTTCGCGTCGTTGAATTGATTCGTCTTGTCTTTTGTCTTTCATTGCGAACAATTTTGTGGGTTTTCACAAGGCTTTCTTCGGGTTTTTACACTGAGAGAAAAATCTAGTACTTTATACTAGAATATATACTAATGGGGGATCGAGATGGAATAAAGTAAATTTTAGTATACAGTATACTATTATTTGAAATATCTGAATTGTAGTAATTAGTATATAGTATAATAGATGTAGCTGTAAAATTTTGTTGAAACTCATATATGTATAGTAATACAATTATTGCCAGTTTTCAGATTTGTGTAGTGCTTCATTAATTTCTCTTTCGCTATATTTTTCCGTACGTTTTAGTATATCATGTTGAAATATGATACATTATTGTGAAAAATCGAAAAAATATTGGTAATTTTGTTGTAGGTCTACATGCCCGCTGAGTCAACAAGGGGATGGGCTAAAAATTTAACACTAGTGTTAACCATAGTCAACAGACTGTGATCAAAGAGTCACACAAGATGTATTTTTACATCTGAGGGTGTCTTCACTGGTCTGTATAAATGCAAGTGTACATATATTGCGAGTAAGAAAAAGCGACGTAGTTTCCACATGTTACCAGTTGGCTGAAACTCCGCGCCTGCGCTTTACGTGGACGTGCCAGCGCGGTGGAAAAGAATATAGTAAAAAGTATAATTCATGTAGTACAATTCACTTTCTCTGGATCGCAAATTTTCCGACATCATCTAGTAAAAACCACAATGTGTATAGTATTTTTTACTTTAGATTAACTTATAATTGCTATATTTGACGTTTTAGTATACTTTATGGTTAAAGTTATTATATTTATGGTGAAATGTACTATAATATACGAAAAATTAACATATTATAGTACTTTTTCCTAGAATATATTAATTTTTTCTATATTTATAGTACAAATTACCAGGTTTTTTCTCAGTGCACTTGTTTTATTAGATCATTTTTCGAAACATCCCTGTGATTAATAGAGCTGTCGAAATAAGAATCAGAATTATAACCATCTGGAACCTATTATATCGGATTTAAAACCTTTATGACCTGTGAAATATGAAATAGCACGCAATTATCCTCGTGAGTGGTTTTCCAACTATTTTAACCTACGCATTTGAAATCAAGATCAAAAGTACAACCAAATTGAACCTAAGAAAAACGAAGGCGAACTTTCATGACTCTCTGTTTTTATATTGAATGAGCACTTCGAAAAATTCGATTATTGAAGAGACTCTATTAAGCGATAATTTTTCTTCCTTCCAAGTCTAAAAAATTTATCACACTACTTGTCTTTGCTAATTATCACTGAATTTAAGGAATATAAGTTTTTATTGCTATTTTAAATAAATACGCAAATATTATTACATTGTACAATGTACAAAAGTTTATTCAATCAAGTTTGATTAGCGGATATTCCAAAGTATACAATACCCAGGTAGAAATTCACGCGAGTTTTAGGCTAGTAACTTGTGAGTTTTCCTCGTTACATTACGAGGCCCTTTTGAGGAAAACTCGAGAGTAACTAGAAAGCAGTGTAACGCTACCCCATTTGAGGCAATGGCAATTCAGAACTTTATAGTTTTTTTTTGAGGCAATGTCAAGTTACTGGTTCGAAATTCCATTTACTTCTCAGGAAGTTACAAGTTACTTACAAGGCCCTTTTGAGTTCCGAACTGCTACAGTATAGGAAAAATGTTTATTCATATCAAATAAATTTTTACTTGCAAACAGCGAAATAAATATTCGATAGCGACGAAAAAATTTTATTAACTGTTCATATGTAAATTATCACTTGGTAAAAGTACTTATCAAAGAAAGTTAATAAACTTTTTACCAATATTTTGCACGTCAGTCATCACGAAGAAAATTAAATATATCCGCAAAACGAATTAGGAATTAAATCGGTCAATTTGGACAATGAATACCAAACTCCTATGTTCAACCAACGTCTCGTTCTTCATTCAGAACATCATCAGGGTTCAGTAGTACAATCTACAAGAAGGTCAATTCAAGCTAATTAACAATAAAACTGATGACAAATTTTATTGTTAATATAATAAAGAACGAAACGTTGGTTGAACATAGGAGTTTGATATTCATTGTCCAAATTGACCGATTCGATTCCCAATTCGTTTTGCGGATATTGGTGAACAGAAAATAGGACGTACTTAAATTCATTCATCATTGGAAATTAATTATTATGCAAATTTATGGCATTTTCCGAGAAAATATTGTTTTCTATCAATTTCCAGGTAATTTTGTGTTTACAGAGAGATTAAAACTTAATTGCGTACTTGTTGATACATGAGACAATTATTGTAAAAAATTTTACAAACTCACAAATGTTCTCCTCAAATTATAGTCTACTGTTTATACAAAAAAATCGTTTAATTGATTGATATTTCTAGTATTTCCCAAGCATATATACATTTTTTCTTCATTTATGAACGATCAAACTGGGCACCAAAGATCTAAATTCATTGTCAAAGTAAATAAGAATGCTGATATGCTGCTGAGTTGTGCAAAAGCAACAAAATATTAAACTTTAAAAAAATACGATATGACGGCATCTCTTGTACTTTATGCATTCAAAATATATGTATAAGGATTTATAACTCGAAAAAGCTTATCATGTTCCCTCTATAAACTTATGAACTTTGATGCTACAATAGAATGAGAAGATTATTTGCAGGTATATATTGCGTACGATCACATGAATAATAACAAAAACTAAAATAACAGCAACAACAATTACAATGAAAACGAAATAATGAGATAGATATACCTACATCATATGTTCATAATTTTATGGAATCATGAATGTATTGTATCTAATACCTTCCTATATATTTTTCTTTCGTATTATTGAAATAAATATGTTACCTTAGAGCAATGTATTTTTTTTATTTAGAAAGTATATTATAGTCACGAAATGGGCAAGTATTTTCTATTATTTATCTATTTTTCTGATGAACATCAGGCTAGATTTTGATTCAAAACGATTTGGAATTTGTGAATTTTAGTTGAATTGTACTCCAATGTATCAACGATTTCGCAATTGAGAAAGTTATGCGCTATAGATTGGTGAAGATCAGTTGAAAATTGTCAAAAAACATCATTTTTCTCGAAAAATACCAATAATTCGCATGAAACTCAATTTTCTTGATAGTGAAAAAGATTTATATATTGTTTCTGAATTTTTTTTACAGTTAACTGCAACACTTGCCTAGAATTAAACGTGTTAAACCAATTTTTCAAGACATCTCATGCGTTTAAAAAAAATTGGAGATTAATTGTATTTATACATTAAAAATATTTATAATCTTCAAAAATAAGGTGTCATTTTGTAAAACCATGCCCTGTAAGTATTCCAGTAAGCTTTTTACGATCAAATCGATAAAGTAAGAACACCCTGTAATGCACTTTTCCAATAACTCAATACCACGAAGAGTACAGCAAAAACGGAGGCCATCGATCACGGGAAATTTCCGAATATCATCGCGTTCTTTGCCAAGCATTATTTGCGTATGCAATGGAAAACATTGGATTTCATATATTGGGTGACAGAAATGCTCACTTTTACAGAAAATTTCAATTATGCAATAAAAAACGCATAACCTGATATCAAAATGATCATTTTTCTTTGAGTGACGTGAAAATTCAAAAGAAGTAATGAATCACACTTTCAAATTCAAAAAGAATTTCTTATAAATGTTTGTTACTCATTGTAGGCACTGTAAAAAAATGTTGAAAAAATATTCAATGACAGTCATTTCTGACTACGTTATAAAAAGGACACTGCTCGACCTAAGCAACTTTTTTCTCGTTCAGTTTTTTCGTATTTTCAAGTACCGTACACTGAGAAAAAAATTCTTGGAGAAATCACCATGAACTTTAGAACGGTTGTACCACTAAGCCGTTTCTAGAAATAATTCAGAAACTTTTCTAAAATTTTGCATTTCTGAAGAGTAAATTCTACCAAAACTATAGTAAAAAAAAGTGTTGCCTGCTTGGGTCACCAAATATAATGAATTTTGGAAAGTTTCCCGACTGCTTAAACTGAAATTACTAGTTTTTTACAAACCTTTTAAGTAGGTGGTAAAAGTGAACATTTCATTGACTATATGATGAACTGACTCGGAAAGTAGTACTCGATCTTATAAAACTATGGTAAAAATTTCTATTCGTTCATTCAAAGTTTGTATACTATGTGAATCATCGCGCGCTTCTACGCGCTTTGGCAAATGTGTGTAGTGTAGTCTTTTGTTTTTTGTCATTCGCCTGCTCACCGAGAAAAGTGGAGAAAGGGATTGGAAAATTGGAAAACCTAATTTCATGGAACAGAAACACGAGGTAAGTCCAGAAAACAATTTTTATATATTATAGAGTTGTTGTTGTTTTCTTTCATTAATCACGCGTAAAGATCAGACAATCAAATTAGAATTAGGTACAACGAGAGTATGGGAAAAAATAACGTCAGCCTAAATTGTTTTTGTTTTTGTCGGAAAAGCTATTTTCGAGTTTTATTTTCAAAAGTTCAATCGTTTTTATTAAAAAATCAATTCATTCTTCCAACTTTGGACACTATCGTCAATTTTTCTTGATTATAATTACATTGTTTCTACATAATGAAATCAAAAATATTTTTTCTACGGCAACTTTGAATTTTGTGATGATTCAAAGCGATTTTTTCCGTATGCTTTTAGTTTTGTTGAGAAGATATTATGTGGTTTATTTTTTAGATAACCGTATTTTTTTTCGGTAAGTGCTTTTGCTTTTAACTATTATTTAAAAAAAAAAAAATACGTTTTTTTCTCACAATAAAAATCAAGGTAGTAATGTTTTGAAATTAATTTTTAGAGATTGATCAAGGTAGCAAATTTTCATGGATTTATAGACAAAATTTAGAATTTTAGCCTGCTACCAACAATATGTTGTTTTTTTTTTTTTTTTGGAAAAATGTTTGAATAAACAATAAAATTATCGACCTCTTGAAACACATGATGAATTGTAATGCAAATGAGTATTTGCATTATCACATTTGAATAAAACTTGTGAGCTATAGTAAATATTGACAAAAGTCGCTGCACTAAATAGTCCTATAAAACTATGGTAATTTATCGGAGTAGTTTTTAGATAAAGCGATGTAGTTGAATGAAGTATTTCAGGTTTATATTTGATAAAAATTACTATAGTTTTTGGAACAATGTGAGGTATGCTACTGAAGGAAAAAATCCTATAACTGTATGGCTTCCTGCTACAATTTTAAAAGTTATTTCAAAAGTTATATGAAATCATTCTACAATTTCCAACTCTAACAGTTTATAGTAATCTTTGATAGGAATGGCTTAGTAGTACCACCGTTCGAAAGTTTTTGGTAATTTTTCTAAGAATATGTTTCTGAGTGTAATATTTGAAATTAATTCAAACTTTGTTAAAAAGAAGGTGTCATTTCTATTTCTTGCATCTTTAAATGATTTTTGACATTACTCCTATTTACTTTAAGTTTCAAAATAATCAAATCGTAGGATAATGACTACCAAATCATTCTTCACCCTTGTAGTTTTGCCCTGCAAACATCTTCACGAAGGGTGAGTTATTTTCAATAATTTACTTGCAGCATATGTTCGCATTATCGAGCCCCGTAAATCCATCGAATCGTCGAAAGCGTTTAATTTACAAGCTCTCCCCGAAAACTTGGGATAAATCATGTATATAGAAAGCTAGACGAGACGAGGGATGTGTGGGATAGGAGAAAAGGGGATCGCAGGTCTCAGCTGCTCGATGCCGGAGGACTCTGATTGAATTGCTTCCACCTCTTTTTCTTGTATCACGTCCTCAAGTACGATCCCAAAGCATGCACCCCTACGCTTACTTTCACTCGCGGCGAGACGTCGACTCCATTAAAAATTTAAAAGCGCCCGCTTCGAGTTGGCCGAACGGTCGAAGAAAGTGCGTCGATAACGATTGAACGACTTTGTGGAAGGTCGTCGATTTTTGTCACGAGATCATATAAGGTGTCGAAAATTGGAAGAAACGGATCAAAAAATGAATGTCAGGATATAAAAAGGAGGAAATAAACATGTATCTGTAAACTCTGTTTTCATAATTGAGGGAATAGAAACTTGAAAAGGTGAAGTCACTTTTTTTCATTCATGACGTTACCAATTTTATATTAAGTCATTTTGTTAGTCTATTGGAAGAAAAAAAAAACCTCTCACGATATTAATAGGTAATAAGAAATTCTGCTCGAAATGAGCTATCGTGCATATTACTTGAAAAATCTCGAATTTAAATTAATGTCCTGTTAGTTTGAACAAGTATGAAGATTAATTTACTAAATGATGAATGAAATCAATTAATAAAATCATCCATTATGCAGAAAAAATAATTTATCAATATGGAAATTAGTTATTGTCGATGAAATAAGTAAAATTCATAATTAGTTCACATATATTATATACTTTATCATAAGTTCAAATTTTAATTTTTTCGAAATCCATAGCAATGTTCTATGAAATCAAAATTAATAGTAACACACTATGTTTAAAATTTATCAAAAAAATAAATTAAAAATGATATATCGATAATACATACATAAATGTATATATAAGAAAAACATAATAAATATTTATTCTCTTTAAATATACATTATTGCAATAATTAGGGAAATATATCATTCAATGGATCATTTTAAAATCACCTGTATTTTCTTTTACTGTTAACTTGTCTCCCATATTACAAAATTTTTTTCGAAAAAATTACCTTGCCTTCCGACAATTTTGTTATACGTTTAAAAACTTATTACACATTGTAACGTGATTGTAAACCACATCTACATTGATTGTTAGGAGATAAATTTAATCGAGACGTTTTTGAGCTACTTGAACATTAGAAAAATTTGGATTTTTTCCATGGTTCTTACATAAAGAGTCAACTAAATAAAATATTCAACGATGAACTTGAACATAAAAAAATCTACAAAATCATTATCTCTTTTTACAGTCTAGAATAGGTCCAGATAACGTAGATATGAAAAATAGCATACAAATAATAACTAAAAGCAGTAAAATAATATTTATTACCATGCAGTTTAGTTTCAAGGCATAACAATAAAAATAATCATAAAATTGCTGTGAGAATTTGATACTAAGTAACTTGAATGACTTCACCAATTATTTTTAGGGATTTAATCATGATATTTTATAATATAATGTTTTTATTATCTGCAAAGAAAAAATCAAAACATAATCAAAAATCAAAACATTTTATATTTGTGCATAATAACTTCGGACTTTTTCAACGCTTGATATAAATGGTATTTGTTGTTTTGGTGTTAAAAAACTTTAGAATTTTTTGTAAGGAAGAAATAAATGTTAAAATATTCTTATTTCTTGAAAAGAAATGAGATTTTGATTCGATCATTCATAAAAATTGAAGAAGCTAAACACTTTTTTCTATTTCATTTATTTGAAATTCATAAGATTCTGATTCAAAAGATGCAATTTAAGGATTTTACAAAATAAAAATATCTCAAAAAGTACTGTAACCATTGACATGAAATTCAATATCTGAGGTTCTTAACTTGTGACGTAAAATTCTCGGATTTTCGATTCCGAATCAAAAGAACTTACAATTTTAATGACATGTAACTTGAAAAAATTTTGAAAATTTTATGAAAAAAAAGTTGGTAGAATTTGAAAATATTAAATATACAACTTCTGGAATAAAAGTGTAACACTAGAAATAGATAAAAAAAATTTGTTTTAATAGTAACAAATTTTTTTACATCATAATATCTTCGATCATATGATAGCATTTTAAAACAATGCATGCAACAAAAAATTTCATTTCATGTCGAACTCCCACATTTGCATAAATCGATCAATACTCGGATTTCTTTGCCCTGAAAACTCCTCTTTTGTCTTGTCCTTTCCGCCCATTTGCTTTCCCGTCACGTGCTTCATCTTTCGAAAAAAGTCCCTTTGGCTACCCTACAAACACGATAAATACAAAGTTCGTGGTTTCCTTGTTCTCGAAGACGATTTTCCCGTCGCATCTTTACAATATCTCAGAAAGAATTGATTCCAACCATAGCATAAAAATTTAAAACAGTATAAATTTCGATGTAAATACTCCAACCGTTCATATTACACTTGGACACAAGAAATTTTTACACCGAAAAACAGGTCTCCCTGTCGCATTTCTAAATGACACTTCTCTATAACTTTCGCTTTTACATTTGTTTGAACAGTTCTCAAAAACCTGATGTAACATAAACCTTTTCATTCTTCCAATAAAGGTAAAGATCCCTTGTTTTAAAAGTAAAAATAATTTCGTCCTCAAATACATCTCAATCATTTATCGCTGCGCCAAAATTCATAGTAGCCACTGACAAAATAGCTCCAACTACAGTTATACAGTTGGGTTATCTGTGTTTTTTACAGTGCACAATGCATATCAATCTTTTCGACGGAGGATTATTTAATTACCGAAACTCGGAGAGCGAATAATTCGAACACTTTGACGTATCGCACAATGCTTTTCTTGCACGATCGATTCGTCCCTGTCATTACCATCACACATTGATAAATTCTCGGTGTAGCTACACATGCACGTCCCATACGTCAAGCTAACAAGTTCGCATACCGCAGCAACACAAGGAAAAGGTGTCCCTATTTCTCTTACGGTCGCATGTGTCTCCTATTTTCGGAATGAGTAATCACCCAATAAACTGCGGTGGATTGATGACAGAGGAATAAAATCGCACTTGTCACGTGCTCTGCTTTGGCTTTTCTGGTAATTGAGATTGAAGAGGAATAATTAATAAACGAGGGGAAAGAGTTGTGATTAGAGCGAATATTTGCGCTGGAATTTTTTGTCCCTTTCATGAAAGAGTTTCATGAAAAACTCACGTGCTCAGTGTATGAATTTGTATTTTTCTTGACAGTCATTTCAAAATGATGGGTTATTTTTCTATTAAATATTGCTTGGTCGTATTAGTCACTGTACACTCAGAGAAATTTTCGTTTAGGCAAGAAGCGGAAAGAATTTCAATGCCATCTTTTTTTAGAATGAAACGCTAACCCTTTCATTTTAAAAAGATCGTTGTTTAAAAGTGAAGTGTTAGATAATGGAAGGGAATCATTTTTACTTTGAAACGGAAAGTTTTGAAACGAAATCTTTTTTAACTCTTCGCAGTAGTTTTAAAGTGTACAATACAATTTGTGTCTTTGAAACTCAGTAGCGGCAGAATATGATTTTTTCCGGTGAAAAGTGAATGACTTAAACATTTGGGAAGGAGAGGGTTTATTTTCGAATTTTTTTTAAATATGCATGATGATGTTTTTACATTTTTTATTAAAACTAAGAAACATAAAAAACATTGCAAAGTTACAAAAAATCAAGAGAAATCATCAAAAACTTTTCAGTAGTTTTTCATATGTTTGAAATTTTAAAAGTCATAAGACATCAACAATTTGAAATTTTTTGGTAATTTTCAAGTGTTATTCCAGAAATGGTAATGAGTTTCGTATATTGTGTTCAGACACATGTTATATGTTCTATACAAATACGCACGACTATGTTTTTTAGAATTTTAAATACTTATATGAAATAGTTACGGGAAGTATTTTAAAATAAAAAAAATCTTTAGATATTGGAAAAACTTTTATAAAATTTTGGAAACTTGAGTAGTTGGTACCATGTCGGGAATTTCACAAATTTCTTTAAGTCAGAAAACTTTGTAAATGGAAAAAAATGTTGAAAATTCTAAAAAAATCAAAATTATCATAGAAATTTAGAAGATATTCATAATTTTATAAATTGTGTTCATTATACTATTTATTTAAAAAAAGTAGAAGATGACTTTAATATTTTATAACAAAAATTTTTAATACAGGAAGAGTATTTAGAAATAAAATAAATAATGGTATAAAATATATCAAAATTTTTATAGTTTTTAGTAGCTGGTTTCATGTTATGAAATTTCAGAATAATGATACTTCATAGCACAGTAAAAATTTCCAAAACTGTCAGTAAAATTTTGGAAAAAAATTTTCACATTTTGTACAAATTCATAAAATGTTAACTTCTTATATAAAATGGGTTGACGATCATATTTTTTCAGAATATGTGAAAATATTTTTATGATATTTGCATAAAGATTTGCATTTTACGAAAAGTATTGAAAAATCAATGACAATCCTGATAAGTTAGACCAACTCACATGAACCCGTAGGAAAATGACTCATTGGCAATGGTTTTTTTGCCTATGGAAATCAATGGAAAATAAATGGAAATTAATTTTTCCCATTCATTGGTTTTCACTAGCAAAAATCCATTGCCAATTGATCATTTTTCTCAGGAAAATTTCAGAAATTTTGAAAAATCTGCATTTCGTTTCAAATTCAAAAAAATTCATGATATCGGGAAACATTCGAAATTTGGGAGATTATGAATAATTCTTAAAGTCTAAAAAATCAGTAGAATTTCAGAAAACAATAATGAACTTTATAAATTGTGTTTATTATCATTTTTATTATACCTTTAAAATATAAAAATAACAATGTTTTCCCGTTTTCTTGTAACGATCTGCAAACTTCGAAAAGTGTTCAAAAATCATATATAATCTTCGTAATCACTCGCATGCAATTTGGAATGTTTTGTATAGTTGATATGATGTTGAAAATTGTAGAAATGAAATTTCCGAATGTAATACCATATTGGAAATTTCTGGAACAATGTATAATTTTAAAAAAATCGAAAGTTTGTAGAGTTGCAGAATATGATTATTAATTTTGTTAATTTTGTTCATCGTAATTTTTCGAAACATGGATATGAATCCTTTTCCCATTTTTCAATGGGAATAAGGGATACTGAAAAGGTATTAGATCTTATAAATTTTGCATGAGTTATTCAAACATCTTGAAAAATTCAATAACCTATGACATTTGATGTCTTGAAAATTTTTGCCACCTCTGTTGAAACTTATTTGAACTTATTTCATTGATTTATTTGAAGTCGAACAGTTTTTTTTTTAAAATTAAGCAATCATAAATCCTTTTTCATCACTCGAAAACGAACATTTATAGTCCAGGTATAAGGATCCGATTTAAAGAGCAAAAAATTATAAATGATTTTTAATTTGAATAATAACTTATCTATCTACATTCAAAATATTCTCTCGTATAAAAAACAATTCTTTTTTACCAAAATCGTTCTGAAATTTTCAGTTAAGTATCTCAAGCGACAAAGGAATGGTTTTATTTTATGCCGTGTTTCGTAGGCTGTTCCACGTTTACGCTGATTTATTGACGTATTAACACCCTTCTAGAGCGAAAGAAGAAAAGTACTAGTACCGAAAGAATAACTTTTCACGCCGGTGTAAATAAGCTCGCGAAAATGGCATTGGGATCAGTGAGCACTATGGGCACCTGCGACTGTTGTCGTAGTTTTAAATCTGATTCTGGCTCAGCAGGGCGGAAAGTTTAATTGGGGACTATCCATGAAATAATGGATACTCGATTCCTGTATTTAAGACCGGCGATATCCCTGATAACGACAATATTCTGACTTATATAGGGCTGTCCATTCTGACTATGGGGATGAAAGCGAACAAAAAAGAAGAGAAGGAAAATGTTTTTTATTACTCATTAATTCTATGACATTGAAAAATATAAATACTGTTGTTCGAAAATGAATTTTGATTATATACCATTTGCAATAAACACGAAAGAATGTGTTCGTGACTGTAGTACAACAACTATGATATATCTAACATTATGTTTGCCTTCAAAAAGATAAAACGATCCTCAGGTTATTTTCATACGTTATATAGGTTTCTTCCCTTCACTTCTTATGACTGATTTTTGTCACTTCAACAGCAAGTCTCGTGGGCTTTGCGGCTTATACAAAGTGTAACAACGAGTTTCGCGGTAGCTCGCTGACATTTTTAAGAAAATCCCCTTTATCCTCCTCCTTCGGCTGACATTATGCTAAGCAACCATCTCTTCCCCCCTAACTCGTCACCCATGCCATGGTTCTCCTCGACCTTGTGCGATATTTTGGAATGCCGCATTCGCCTTGATCTACGAGCCCTCCGCTTATTCCCGGCGTCACTTGTTAACACCTATGGGACCCGAATCCCCATTTCACAAAAAGCTCTCTTTTCCTTCGGGTGAAAAGTATTCGGTGATATTTGGTTTTTGCACACAATTTTTTTTTTACAATTGAAGAGTTAGTCATATTTCATATATAATTCGTTCATTCAAAGTTTGTGTATTATGTACGTCATCGCGCGCTTCTACGCGCTTTGGCAAATCTGTGTAGTGTAGTGTTTTGTTTTTTGTCATTCGCCTGCTCACCGAGAAAAGTGGAGAAAGGGATTGAAAAACTTAATTTCACGCAACAGAAACACGAAGTAAGTCCAGGAAACAATTATTATGTATCATACAGTTGTTGTTTTTTTTTTCATCAATTACGCATAAAGATCAGACAATCAAATTACAATGAAGCACAACGAGAGGATAGAAAAAAATAACAACAGCCTAAATTGTTTTTGTTTTTGTCGGAAAAGCTATTTTCGAGTTTTATTTTTAATAGTTCAATCGTTTTTTTAGTAATCAATTCATTCTACCAATTTTCGACGCTATCGTCAATTTTTCTTAATTATAAATACATCATTTCCACACGATGAAATCAAAAATATTTTTTGTATGGCAACTTCGAATTTTGTGACGATTAAAATTGACATTAATTTATCGACGTATTAGCGATTTTTTCCGTATACTTTTCGTTTTTTTGAAAAGATATTATGTGGTTTATTTTTTAGATAACCGTTTTTTTTTCGGCGAGTGCTTTTGCTTTTCACTATTTTTTTCAGAGTAAAATACGTTATTTTCTCGCAATAAAAATTGAGGTAGTAATGTATTGAAATTAATTTTAAAAAACTGATCAAGGTAGCAAATTTTCATGGATTTTTAGACAAAATTTAGAATTTAAGCATTTTAGCGACGATAACATTTTTTTTGTTTTAGGAAAAATTTTTGAATAAAAAATAAAATTATCAAATGAATGTTGTTTATCACTGGGTCTGAATTTATGAAAAATATCACTCTTTTTGATTTTCCCAGTCAATTTATTCTTAATAAATGGCCAACGTTTTGACCCATTTTCGGGTCCTTTTCAAGGCCTAAATACAAAATGAAAATAGTTAATAAAAACAATATATATATAGTAACATAGTTGTTTTTGGTGTTGTTCCCAAAAATAAAGTTGGGGAGATATGTAGGACTTTTAACTCTTATCATGCTAGATTACAATTCACAGTTGAAGAGGAGATTGACAGTTCATTGAACTTTTTAGATGTGACTGTGATGAGGGATCCTGATAATAAGTTGTGCATAAAATGGTACCAAAAGCCGACATCTCCTAACAGGGTGTACAACTACTTTTCACAACATCCTATGACATACAAGATTGGTACTATTATCGGAATTATAGATCGGGCTCTAAAATTATCTGATGAATGTTTTCATGAAGAGAGTATTAATAAAGTTAAAGAGATATTGAGAGTTAATAATTATCCAGAGGATTTAATAAAGAATACTATGAAAGGAGATTGAAGCAGGAAACTAAAGATATAAATTCGAAACAAAAACGTCCGGAAGGCTTTATTTTGTTACCATATGTTAGAAACTTTTCTGAGATATTGCATAAAAGAATGAAGAAAATCGGAATTAAAATTGTTGACAGAATAGACAGAGTGGAGAATTTTATTAGATTAGGTAAAAATAGAATTGAGAATACTAAGATATCTGATTTGGTTTACAAAATTAACTGTAAATGTAGTCCTAACAGTTTCTCTGCTTTTCTGACAAGTATCTTGACGTTGTACTTTTTCATTTATCATTGACATATTGTGTGTCATGATAATAGTTACTACAATGCTCGAAACACCTGAAGATTGAGGATTCCTGAATATTGTAAGTTTTACATAAAAAGATCAAAGAAACTATCTTACTGTATATATATTGTATTTATTAAAGTCGCTGCACTAAATTGTCTCATAAAACTATGGTAATTTATCAGAGAAGTTTAAAGATAAACCCATATAGTTGAATGAAGTATTTCACGTTTATATTTGATAAAAATTACTATAGTTTTTGGAACAATATGACGTACACTATTAAAGGATACAATCCTATAACTGTATGGCTTCCTGCTACAATTTCTAGAGTTATTGCAAAAGTTATATGAAATCATCCTATAATTTCCAACTCCAACAGTTTATAGTAATCTTCGATAGAAACGGCTTAGTGGTACCATCGATCTAAAGTTTATGGTAATTTCTCCAAGAATTTTTTTCTCAGTGTATGAAGTCAATTTTCACTTCCATTCAGTTAAAGCTTTTTTTCCTAGGGTTGTAAATTATTCTAAAACACTTGATTTCGTTTTAGATTTCCAAATTTCTGGAAATCGAAAAACTTTTGTTCGAATAAATCACGAACGAATTTTTTTTCAACAAGTGAAACAGCAAATAATTAATATCGAACTAGAATTTCAATTTATTCTTGAGGTGAAACGTAAACTTTTTTACATCAGCAAGAAACGTAAAAAGAAAATTTTAATTCAAATAAGATGTTATATTTATCAATTCCATGAATTTCGATAATTTTTCATGTATTATTAAATAAAGCATGAGAATTCCGAAACACGGATTTCAAAACTTTTTAACTTCTTTTCATTTTCGAATGCAAAAAATTTTAATACTTTCAACAATAATATGAACAAGAATAAATGATAATGACCTTATCTTTATGACTTATGAACACAACGGTCACGCCGGACGAACGTGCTCCGATTTATGAACGCAATTCAAGCCATCGGAGCTTAACTTTCTAGTCAGCTTCTGCCTTCATTTCGCCGTAATAAAACTCCGATACATACAAAGTTCTATTATACAGATCTCATCTTTGCTCATTCTTCTTTTTCTTTTTTGCAATCAAACGGAAGTTCATCATTTTCAAAACAGTCACAATATAAGGAATTGTCGTGACTGTCATAAATTATAAAAATCAAAAAAATGTTATTAAAATTTCAAGCTATTAAGAACTGTTAAGAGTTTATAATCTAATCAAAGTAGACACAATGGGAATGAAAGGATATTGGGAACGCTTTTCTCAGATTCCAAAGAAAACCATGATTTTTTTTTTGTATTTCGAAAGAATTACACATTTCTAATCAGCAAATCTTGATATTCTATATCATAGCTCAAGGTCTGGAATTCTGAATCGAAAAAATTATTCTTTCCAATTTTTTATAACAGAGTTGACGATTCGAAACTTACAAATCCAGGCTTCTAGAAACATAAATTTTACCGAGTATCATATTGTTTTATTCTGTGGTCTAAAAAAGCCTCTTAATAAACAAGAAACAATTTAACGAAATTGTATGGTAAAGGTTGCGATTTCTTGAAAAAAAAAAAAAAAAAAAAAAAAAAAAAAAACGAGATTTAAATAGTTAACGAGAGTTGATTTAAATTACACCTCGAATTATACTAACATCTTAGGCAATTTGAACAAATCACAAATCACAACATGCATTTTTACATTTTCAAAAGTAAATAATACTTTTTTTGAACACATAAATGTGGTGTTATACAGGGTGTTTCCAATTCCGCGCACCAGAAACAATACGTAATTCCTAATTGAATTTTGAGTTGAAAAGTCCTTTATTTTTATTTATTTTACTTCAGGAAAATAAATAATGTTTATTTTCGTAATCAGCGAGCCTTAATTATTCTCAAAAACTCTTTATACCAAAGGTAGTCGCAACCATCGAAAAATAATAAACAAGTGTTATGAATATTTCAAACACACATCAACAATATAAATTTCATCACAAATATTTTTCCAGCTTCTAAGAAGAGGGCTTACCATCCCGACCTTTTTTTCTCTCCTATTCACCCTTGATGCTATAGTATTTCCTTTGCGTCTCGTTCTATTGTCCGTTTCCCATCGCACCTGTCGGACTATATCTCGTCCGTACTACTCAGAGCGGCCCGCGGCTGACCACAACAATGTCTGTACTACTGGCGCTCGGCGTTTTGTGCCTTACGCGCTACAAAGTGAAGTGGATCCACGTAGATCCGACCGCGTCTTTAGCTCCCGGTTCCCGTGAGACGGACGGCGTCTGGCCAGGTAATTGCATCAAAGACATGATGTACAGAGAGCAAGAGTCGGCTAAAGTGCATTATCGCGGGCACTCATTTCTTTCCCGCAATTTCGTTTTTCCACCTTTTTTCCTGGCACCATTGGGCTCCGTTGGATTTACCAACAACTTTTATCTGATAAGTCAGGTATAGATTTTTTTTCTTTTTCATCTTTCGGCATGAACAGAATTGGATTTTCGCAGAGCGGATGTGTAAAGTGGATCATGTGATATAACTGGTGACAGATATTTTGATAATTTGGATTTGAAATGCCTTGAAATGAGTATGTACCAATGAGGTCAATTTTTGAACGTTTATAGAAAAATATCATGATAGAATATTTTTTGAGAACGCATAGAATTGGCTTCAATTTTTGTCAAAGTTTGATCATACCTTGCATGTCTAGTTTTTATCTTTTTGAACGAAACTTCAAGTTCAGTAAGAATATTTCTCTTTTCTTTTCTCCTTGTCAGATAAATAGTATTAGATTTCAGGGTAGCAGACGATGTGGATATGGTGGGTGGCACTACTCACCTGAGAAATTCGGCTTGGGTAAAATATCCAGAAATACCGATGAAAAATGCATAAATTTATAAATTGCAGTTCAATTCAAATCAATTCGATGAACTTTTTACAACTCACAGAATTCATGAAAATTGTCTGAAATTATAGATTTTTAGTGGAAACTTTTCAATTCGAAAAATTGTTCAGATGACACGCAGTTTCCATAGTTTTACAGCATTTTAGACAATTTTTATACTATACAAAATTTTCGGAATTGTGACGATCTTTGAAATTTTGAATGTTTTGTGTTTCAAAAAACATTTTTTAACTTCAAACGTATTAGAGTTCTCCATTTTTCGCAAGTTATGAAAGTTAGCGTAACTTATGCAAGATTTTGTTGAATTTTTGAATTTTTGCCGAATATTCCAAATTTTCATCGAGAAAAAATTTCATGATGCATTTTTTGATGGAAAATAATGAACAAAAGTGACAAAGTTAAGGAACATTTTCTGAAATTCTACAAAATTTTTTATTTTTCTAAAATTATGGAGTTCTCAAAATTCTTAATGTGATATGATTATCCGACATTCCCAAAATTTGGACATAGTACCAACTATCGAAAACTTACACAATTATACGAAAATTTGTATAACACATAACGATTTGTTGTGGTTCTTTAAAAATTTATAAATTATTAAGATTTTTCTTAAAAAAATTTGAAAACACTATCATGCATTTTTTAAAAAAGTTATAAATATGTATAATACAGACAGAAAATATACAAAACTCATTTTAATTTTATAAAATTTACCGATTTTCGCAATATTTTAAATTATTGATCATCTTCAGGATTTCAAATGTTCTCCGATTCATAAAAATTTTTCAATTTGAAAAGTAATTCAGACTATTCGAAATTTTCAAAATTTTATTAAAACTTTTCAACTTTTCAAAATTTTTTTCCGTTTTTGAATACTTCTCAAGCACATACTGCGAATTTTCAGAAAAAAATTGGTTAAAATATGTTCATGCAAACTTATTTCATCGAACTACATATAGTTATGGAAATCGTTTTTTAAATGATAAGGGATCTCCATAAGAGCTAACACTTCTCCATAAGAGCTAACATGGTAAGTCACCCCCCCCCCATTCCCCCCAAGAGCGTGACGTCATATATGCACGACCCCTAAATGATTTCTGAAATTCTATGAAAATTTAAATTT
Organism: Platygaster robiniae; assembly: GCA_028476575.1. NCBI lineage: Eukaryota > Metazoa > Arthropoda > Insecta > Hymenoptera > Platygastridae > Platygaster > Platygaster robiniae. The sequence continues at coordinate 39,109,209 of CM052019.1, forward strand.
TTTAGGATTTTGGACAGTTCTTAAAATCTCAAATATGTTATTCTTTTTCATAATTTTCAAAGTTTCCAGTATTCAAAATTTTCGTAACTCTATGAATTTTTTTAAACTCGTAAAATGTTTTGTAATTTTAGAATACTTTTTAAGTATGCCAAATTTTTGTTATAAATATTGATAATATGACTATACATATTTTAGGCAATATATTAAGAAACACGATAAATGACATTATGAAGTTTTTCTGAATTCTACAAAAATTTTGATTTCATGAGATTTTCTAACATTTTTATAATTATCAACATATTCTGATTACTCTGAATTTCCAAAATTTCCAAAAATAATTTTTAAGTATTTCAAGTTTTCGTTTGAATTCAGAAAAACATTATCGTGCATATGAAGAAAAAACATGATTCTCAAATAATTAATTCACATTTACTAAAATTCCGCAAATTTCTGGAAATTATTGACAACTTACAAAATTTTTGATTTTTTAAAATATTAAAGATATAAGAAACTACTTAACAATTCTCAATAATCATAAAGAATTGTCCAAATCAATAAGAATTTTCATCATTTTATAATGTTTTTCAAGTTTCTTAGTTTTTGATTTAAAATCATCAAAACGTTATCATGCGTATTCCGACAAAATGCAATAAAAATCCTCCCTTACGAAAAGTATAAATTATGAAATTTAAAATCTACTTGGAAAAATCGCGTTCTGCCGCCCCTGCCGGATCTGTTGATAATCCTACAAACCTATGCAGATTTTCCAAAATCTTCCAAGGGAGTATTAATCAAATGCTTCTTTGAAATAATCCGATGACACTTTCCGTGCCTTGGTATCACGTCTTGATTCGCGAATTCTGAGTTAATACTCTACCCGCTGACGGATTCCTTTAATGTTATTTCGGTTACTGAGGAGTAACCAACGCCTGCATGCTCACGAACGAAAAATATGCGGGCACAGAAAGCCCCTCAGATCACTCGAAAGCATTTTTCTTTTGAATTTAATGTTGGTTAATATTATTTCATAGCCTTGGTGAATGTTGAAACAATGGTATACAAACTTTTTCCAAAACTTTTTTTTTTATCCTTATGAATTCAATTGATTCAAAAATCGTTTGAAAGAATTTATTAAAAATGAACAAATAAGTTCAAAATTTTTCCAATTTTTAGAATTAAAAAGTTGGGCGAGAGAAAAGGTAGGTTCAGAGAGGATTGTTCCAGAACCTGCCTAGCCTATCTACTTATGTTGACACCAAGTTTACATTTTACGAGCGACAGGACGATCGATAGCGTGATATTGCCGCTTCTATCTTGTGGGTTATCCACTCATTCATTCTGTCCACTTCTGCAAATGTCTGAGTTTTAATGATCCTTGACGTATCTTGCATTTCAGCTTTCGCGTTCTAGTTCTGGACTCATCGCGAGATCTACATTTCGTTTCCTGTCAGGGAATGTGCATATCTTCGGGAAGTCTTTGAAGAAAGTACTCTATGACCTTCAGTTAGAGAATAATAGATAGTAAGTACAGCACTCGCCAAAATTCACCTCTTTCAGATCTTATTCAGCAGTCCATAATTATGACATTTATTTTAATAGGTACCCAGGTACAAATTCAAAACAGAACAAACACCATCAAAAAAGAGTTTACCAAGATGGATTAGTGGGCACGTAAAATGTGTTCATTTTAGAATTCCCTTTTTATCTTCTAAAGAATGATATTGGTTATCATATATTGTTGAAAACATCGAAAAATCAGCAAGAGATATTTAAAACGTTTGGAGTATGCTAATCTACAATTTCTATTGTCACGCCCCAAAGTGAATCCATTTCATCAAACCAATTTCACCAATATTTGATAGGCAAAAACAATAAGTGAAATGGAAACTTGGTGGTTTCTTTCATACAAGCTTTTTTTCAAGTTGCTCAATTTTTGTCCTTTCCCGGTATAAGTGAAGACGTTCGCAACGAACCGTAAACACACACAGTCATTTTACTTTATTCGCCCAATGCTCCGGTGACGACGACCTCGAGACACAGAATGCTCTGTTTTTTCCCAAGGGCTTTTCTCGAGATTTTATTTGCCGCCATCAAAAACAAAAACAAGCTCACAAATATAAAAGAATTAAAAGAATACAAAAATATTGTCTTATTTAAACATCGTAATGACGACAAAATTAAAAGTTTTCGAAATTTAACTTATTGTAATTACTTGAGCCATAATTTTACGCAAATTATTCAACTAAAACGCTTCGGAAATATCATATCCAGGCATAACCCAGCTGAAAAAATCCAATTGGTTTTGCCAATTGGTCGGGCTATTTGGGATTGCCAATTTGCCCGACGATGTTCCGACCAATTGGCAAACTTAATGTTCTGTCCCAGTGGCAATTCCCAATGGTCGAACCAATTGGCAAAATGCCAATTTTCCAATTCGTTTTGCCAATAAATGCGACTTTTGTTTATTATAGATAAAAACATGCAATCATTTAATTTTTTCACTCTTGGTGGAATTGGGAAAATCCTGCCCGATTTCATGAAAAAATGTGAATTGACATCACGTTCCCGTCGATACGAACAATTATGCAATATACTTCATGAATCAGTGCTAAACTTGTAAAATGAGAAAAAAAATTGACTTCCATCTCGTGGATCTCGCAGTAACTACTGGTATGGCGCGGAATACTCAAATTTGAGGGCGACATATTTAAAAATCCGGCGCTATACCAGTAGTTACTGCGAGATCCACGAGATGGTAGTCAATTTTGTTTTCTCATTTTACAAGTTTAGCACTGATACATTAAGTATAATGCAGAATTTTTTATGTAATGGGGTAGAATTTTCCCAATTTAACCGAGGGTGAAAAAAATTAAATGTATTATTGCATAATGAATCTATAATAAACAAAATTCACATTTATGGCAAAACGAATTGGCATTTTGCCAATTGGTCTGACCATTTTGAATTGCCAATTGGCCCGAAGATCATGATTGCCAATCGGACAGAACATTAAGTTTGCCAATTTTCCAGTTGGTTTTGCCAATAGGTCGGGCTATTAGCAAAACCAATTGGATTTTTTCATCTGGAAAATTTATTTAATCAGGGGCATCAGACAGTACTTGCGTTTTCATCTACACTTTCAAACTCTCTCCCCTCACAATCCTATGAGAGTTAACAAGACCCACGAAATTCCATAGCAAAAGCCGAAGGCTGTCTTAGCCCGGCGCTCCTTGCCAACATATCTCAAACGCTGTTAACTTCTAGAACGAAGTCTCGAGCCTTGGCAAGTATTCGCCAAGTTTTGCGAAAGCTCGCAGAGGAACAACAAAAGCACTGCTTCGGAGCCCACTGCATTTGACGTAATCTTGTGGAAGAGAAGTGAGGGAAAAAGCGTTTCTTTCAAGCGTACAAATTATTCGCCTCCCATTTAATGAGTGTTATGAAAATATTTTGATAAAAAGAAAGAAACAAACAGAAAAAAGTTATTCTCATTCTATACACGTGATTCATCTTATGGCCAGAAAGAAACGATTCTCTAATCTGTCAAAGTTGAGCTTTTCTTTCATCCTTGAATTATTTTTCTGAGGCACCGACTATGGCAAGTTGTGATAATTTTGAATGTAAGGTTTTTATTCCACATTATCATTTACTTTTACAGTCGTCGCTGCAAGTAACGAAAACGCTTCGAGTCGATGAAAGAAAAGCAGAGTTAAGCGAGAATGAGCGAGGGCGTCGCGCTTTGACAACGCCAATGAAATATGCTCGCTTCATTAGCCTGTTTATTTTTAATTCCAACTTTTTAACACACCGCTTTTGATGGCGCTCGCTTCTAGCCCTCCCAAAGACACGTGTCGAGCGTGCCTCGCGCTTTTTGTGTGCTCTCTCAAATTGAATCGCGTTTTCACCGGGAAATTAATTACCAAACGAGCTCATTTTCGACATATTTCTGCACCGAAATCGTTTCAAATAAAACACGATTGCTTTAGCGGAAAATGTTGTTTCATTATTTCACGAGTTTTTGTTTGAGAAATAAAACGTATAATTGTTGATACAAGTTTTTACAGTTTTCATAGATTACACAGTTAGGTATTTATTTTTTCTATGAAATATTTTTATATTTTTATTGTTTTTACACTGAAGTTTAGAGAATTTCGAAAGTTTTCGAAAAGTTCAGACAGTTCGAATATTCTTCAACAGTTTCGACCGTTTATCGATTCATATAAGTTCTTACAGTTTTGACAGTAAGTCAACTTAGTCAAATTTTGAACATTTTTAACAGTTAGAGATATTTATGATAAATAAATATTCAAAGCAGTTCTAACACCTTAGCAATTTTGACACTTAAATTGTTTATAAGGTTTTGTAGATTTCACAAAGATGATGTGTAATAATGAATGACAATATTTAGAATAGTGAAAAGTACGTCAATATCGTATCATCTATCAAAGTCGTTAAAAAACTGTTTACATTATTAAAACTATTCAATGTCAAAAACGTCTGAATTTAGTAACTCTTTAGAAAACATTAGGACTATAGAAACTATTAGAAACATTTAAAAATTTCTTTAATTTTACAAAAATTTCGCAGGAAGCAAAATTATTCGAACTGTCAAAATATTTTCAACTTCCACAAATACTGTCTAAACTATAAAAGTCTACTGAAACAGCTGAAATTGGAAAGAAACAAAAATTATGATTATAATTTTATAAAACATTTTTTTTTAAGCTTACATACCTGGTTTCGTATTTTCGATAGAAAATAAAAAAAAAAAAACCGTTAAGTAGGGAAAGTCTCAGTGAAACATATTTACAGCCTAAATTCTTTTAATTACCATCATTTAAACGAGAGTTCCTTAAAATTTGCTATTTTAATTGACGGGAATTTGAAAAAAAGAAAAATATATCCTCTTATTTTGAATTTAATCTACTGACATAAACAAAAAACATTATTGCAGATGTGTAATTGATTTTTAATCAATTAGGATAATAAAGGGTGTGTGATTTACAGTGGTCAAATGAACATAAGTTTTAAGTAAACAAGATGTATTATTGAAATTACATTATTATTTGTTTGGAAAAAAGTCAGCTCAATGAGTTCAGTTAATTTTTCGAGACATTGTTTCTTTTTGTGTACCTATCTCGGAAACAGTTTCGACAGTTCAACAGTTCACGGAAGTTCTTACAGTTTTGACATTTAGTGAGTCAACTCGGCTAGTTTTTGATAATTTTCGATTATGTCAAAGTTTACAGCAATGAAACAGTTTATCGACTTTTTAGCAGCTCAGCAGTTCAATCAGTAAAACTATTTTTTTAAGCTATGGCACATTTTACCGAGAATAACTGTTAAAACTATGAAAAATTCAAAAACACTTCAAAACATGTCACGGACCGTATCAGCTATGGAAATCGTTCAAAATTATCTTCATTATTTAACTTTGAAGAATGTCGAAAACGTCAAAAATGTCATAACTATCGGAACTTCTAGAAAACATCAGGATTTTAAAAATTCCAAAAAACTTTGAAAATTTTGCAAAATGTTTTACCAAAGTGTCATCAAACTGGTAAAGCTGTCATATCACTTGAAACGTCTAATACTGTTCAGAAACTTACAAAAGGCGAAACTCTGAAAACTTCAAAATATTTAGAATCTAATAAGTACTGTCTAAATTATGCAAAATTGTAAAAACTATTGATTAAAAAAAAATATGAGTATCATTTAAAAAAACCGATTTGTCATCATACTTTTATCACTGATTTTATTTTTTCGAAATAGAAACTGTAAAACAAATTCATGTAGTAAGCAAATTGTTAATAAAAAATTTTTGAAGCTAAAATTTGTTTCCAGCAACTTTCATCGAAACCAACCTATATTCAAATCGCAATTATTAATGAAAAGAAATTAGGGAAAATATAAATGTATCTTTTGATTTTTATATAAACACAACTATAAGTAATAATTCATTATTTTATGAACTCAATTTCATAAATACAAATTTTGAACAAAAAGATAAAAAATTTTGATAAAGAAAGTGTGTGAATAAAAATAGTAAATTTTTGGTTTGCAAATTCTACACTACAGCAGACACATACTCAGCGTCCCGCATAAACCATTCTCTTTTCCAGAATCTAGAGTACATCCTCGTCACAAAAAAGGTCTTTGATGAATCCAATATGCTCGTGAAAACTCTCTTCAAATTAATGAGTACGCGTGTAATTAATAGCCTTTGAACTCATTACAAAAGAGGTATCAAATATCGTTGGATGAACACCTTTTTGCCTCCACCGTAAAGCACGAAAACTACCATTACATATTCGGGATGTTTACTACACCCTGGGAGTTTTATATTTAATAAAAATCCAACAACGCACATAAAAAAATTTACAGATCAATACCCTGAGAAATTAATTCATATATTACACGTGATGGAATGAATTTTAAAAAAGTGTATGAAAATGCACGACGTAAGTACTGAACATTCTTGCATTCCCGATATCCATGGAAGGCAGATTCGAGCTTCAAGTTTCTAAAATATACACATTCTTCTTGAAAAATTCCATCTACCCCCCCCCCCCCTCCCTTTCCCCAACGACAGTCTGCTATCTCTACACTCTATCCGTCTCACTCTCCCTTTCTCCTCTTCTTCACTACGTGACGAGAACGCGGAAAATCCAACATCCATCGCTCGATATGTACCCTTAGGTCTTGCCACCCCCTAGCTTTTCTCTCCTTTCCCACCCCCTCTCCCACCAACATCGTACGCACAATGAAACGAAAGAGCTTTTTGCCACCGCAAACGATATGGAAATAAAATCGATAGTATTGTTTCGCGGTTTGTTCGAGCAAAAGTGGGTCACTGTGGTTTAAAATCTTTTGTTTGTTTTATAAATTGGTACATTCACGAAAATTTTGTGGAAGAACATGATTTTTTTCTGATTATTTTTTGAAATTGAAAATCATGTTCATTTATTCAACAAATGAAATGAATCAAACAAGTGATAATCTGTTTTCGTCCACTAAAATAATTTTACCTGGAAGCGAAAGCACTCATTCTTTCATCGTAAACTTTTTTCAAGCTCCAATAGCTATGATTTCCTCCAATAACTCCGGATCAAAACTTTACGTAATCATTTCTTACAAGACTCCACGGGAATAGATGGTTTTTCCGTCCAATTTCGAATGAAAAAAGCGAGTAATGAGATAGAAAAGCGGAGTTAATTAAATATAAAAGTCTGTACAACTCGGAAGATTAGTCGGATAAGTACATCACAAGGTCGTGGGTTGCTCTAACTTCATCTAATATTCTTTTGAGTGAACATCCGATTTTCTTAGGAGACGACAGAAGCTCGAGACTCAATGCAGTGCACCGCGAAACCAAAGTTTTTCAATTTACCGTCATTATGTGTGAATTTGTCGTTCTAGTATATAGTTTCTGGACTTCTCCAACTGCTTAAACTTTTTTGCGGGAATTGACGATTCAACAGATTTCTATATTTTAGAAGTGCAGCTGAGGGAATCGAATCTTTGACGGAATGGACCTGATTTTATACTTAAAACGTGGGTTGTTAATCATTGATTGATGATTTTAGTTTTTTGCGTCATTTTTAATCATGATGATGGTAATGTCAATATAATCTTGCGTGAAGTAGCTTCTAGTAATTTGAAAAAAAATTTTGTAAGAAGTTTTTTGTTAAGTCAAAAACGCTGTAGTTAATTTTTGTTAAACTAATTACACTCTCAGACAGGAATTATATTTTTACATGCAGGGCGGCGAGACGCGATTTTCCTAAATGGGTAGTTGATGACTTGATTTTTTTATTTTGGGGGGGTGGTGGTGTTTTAAATGGTATTTTATTGAAATATGCGTTTTAACTTTTTTGCTTTAAAAAAAATGAGTTATCTAAAAAACATTCAAAAATTACGAAAATTTCTGTTGAAAATCTTTGTATCAAAAACTTTTTAGTTAATTTTTTCATTTCGAAATTTTGAAAAATCTGAAATTCCAAAAATTGCTGATAAATTCTAAAAAACCGTCAAATTTCAAACAATGCAAATTAGTTTTTTTCGGAATCGTCTTTTTTCTAAATATGTTACGATTTTTTATCGAAAATTTAAAATACTTTGAAAGTACTAAAAAATCAGAAAAGCTTTGTGAGTTGTACCTAGGTCAATTGTCATAAAATTTGGGAAATCGAAGTAGTTATTATCATGTTAAAAATTTTACGAAATGTGAAAAATCAGAATACATTGGAAATTCTAGAGAATACCGATAAATCTTAAAAATCAAAATTTTTGTAGACTTCCAGGAAATATACATAATATCAAAAATTGTGTTTCTTATTAGATTTTTTCAAAATCTGCATAATAATATTTCTTCCATTTTTAAAGAATAATTCGAATACTTTCAAAGTATTTTCCAAAAAAACTAAAAAATTTCATGAGTTTGAGAAATTATATATGATTTTGAAAATGTTGAATAGTTAGTTTGATGTTATTAAATACTTGAAAAACTAATGGATACACATAGCACATTTCAAGTTCTAAAAACTATCAAACATCATAAAGAAACCGAAATTTTCGTCAAATTTCAGAAACCTTCCATCATTTCAAAAATTGTGCTTATTATCGACTTTATATGTATTTCGACGAAATAGGTATGGATAAAAATATTATATATAATTTTTTTATAAAAATTCACAGTATGTGGAAAGAATAAAAAAACGAAGAAAAATGTTAAAAAGTTAGACAGTGATCATAAAATTTTTCAAAATCAGAAATCAATTCAACGTTTAAAGATTGTCAAGAATTAAAAAAAAATTTTTATATCGATAGAATTTTTTTGAACTTGGAGAGTTTTGTACATTGTGTTAATTATCATACATGTCAATTTTTTTTATGTTGTGCATGATAGTGTTTTCTAAATTTTTCAAGAAAAATCTAAAAATTTTGAAGAGGTTTAAGTAATTACGAGAAATCTTTTTGAGTTGCACAAATTTTCGTAAAGTTGTGGAAGTTTTTGATTGTTGGTATGATGTCAAAAAATTTAAAAAGTACGGAAAATCGTAGAACATCGGGAATTTCAGAACACAATAACTAAATAATATTATTGTAGAAAAATGAAAAATTTTGTAGCATTTCAGAATATATTAATAAATTATGTAAAATTCGCTCATCATGTTTTTTTTAAATATGCAATACGAAATTTTTTTTGATGAAAATTTGGAATACTTGTAAAGTATTAAAAAATGAAGGTAAATTCCGTAAAAGTTAGCGGAATTTCATACATAGTGAAAAATTTTAGGGCCTAATACATTTGAAATTTAAGAATTTTTTTTCAACACAGGAAACATCCAAAGTTCCAAAGAATATCAAAATTCTGAAAAATTCTGAGTATTTGTAGAATTTCAGAAAAAGCACGTATAATTTGTAGATTTCAAAAATTTTGTGAATACTGTAAAACTAGAGAAACTGCATGTAATTTCTGAAACATTTTGAATCAGAAAGTTTTCTTTAAAAATCTAAAATTTTAGACTAGTTTTATCAATCCTGAGAGATGTGAAAAGTTTACTGAGTCGACAAAAATACAACTTATAATTTTGTATACTTTCGCATGGATATTTTTAGATATTTTATCTATACGGAATATTTGAAGTGGTAAACGCTATTTTCAATACCCACTTCTGCCGCCTCTATTAAAATGTAAAAGTTCACAACTGTATTCATATTTATATGTTTAACTCACGTACACTAAAGTGATTATCTGGAGATCTCAGCTGCAAACTTACCTGCAAGAAACGAAAAGAACACATTTTATGATTTATTTCATTTCATACATCTTATTTCGATTCCTGAAAATTTGAAGAATGAAAAAATGATTTTTTATGTTGTCCTAAGGCTGAAAAATACTTTCCAAAGGACACGTTTTTATCTCTTTAACGCAACATGGAAATTCAAGATCACGCTTTTTTTCATCTGTCGTTTTTCGATTTTTTCATGTTTTTTATCATGACAAATTGTTCTCAGTAATTTTTCCAGCAATTTTCGACGCATTTTTTTGACATTTGTGATCAATAAAAAACTCTTTTTTACGCTCGTTCAATCGAGTGTTTATCGAGGTCAGATAACGTTTGTTTTTTGACGCAAAAGATTAAACTGCTGCATCAATCAAAAGCGATGAAAAAAAGGCTCCCGTTACAGTGAGTCGCAATTGTCAACGCAAAGCTTGACGGCGCGATGATGTTTCCCGCACAGAAATAGAAGTGCGTGGAAAGATTACAGGAGAACTGTCGCAATGATTGAAGCTACGAAAGAACACCAAATACACCGCCAACGCCCCCCCCCCCCCCAACCCTTCCAATTTGTTACCAGCAGTTTCGATGTTGTTGAAACCGAAATAAATGTATGCATCATAGATTTTGAAGGTCTGTAAAATTTATATTGATGCTTTTATAACAAAATTGAAAAAAAAATTATCAATTTTGGAAAACATTCCTGAAATAAATCTTACTTTTTAAGTGAATTTGAATATTATTTTGTAATTTGTATGGCTTGAATTTAATGAATCTCCTTTGAATGCAATTTATTATCACCATATTTTCCTAATCCAAGAATTCAAATTTTATTATTTTTCAAATTCAACATCAACCTGCAATGATCAAAACCCTACGAATTATCCATTATTTCCAGACATCAATGTGACCGTGTAATTCCATCAAACGTGCGATTAATTGAATAAATCGTTGGATCAAAATTTGAAAATTCATCGCACGATCGCGTCATTTGTAATGCGCGTTCGAGTAATTTTACGTGACGAAGTAGAGAAAAATAATCTAGTCGCCCGTAGGATCGTTATGACAAGTTACTCCAATTCGCGTATTTTTAATTGCTTATTATGCCTCGCACGGGCTTTGTTTGCGATTCATGGAGATCAGCGGGAAATCGCGAAGGTCTGGGAAAAGCGCGCGTGTGGACACTGCGCCTCTTCTGTTTGCAGCCGTACGAACAAAAGGTACGTGCTTCGATTATAATTGCAAGCGAGTCGTATGGTTTAATAAAGAATATGAAAACTTGAACGAAATTTGCTCCATAGGTTTTGGCAATCAACGAGTATACTTTAATGTGTTTGTATCATCTATTTTTCATATGTCGAGAAACAGGAGGGGGTGAAGGGAGAATGCGATTAACTCATTTTTATAATTTCATCAATAAGACGATCTATTGAAGCTCATTTTTCATATTCAGGAAGTTACGATAACTTTATAATATATATAATAATTATATATATAATAATAATTGGATATATATATATATATATATATATATATATATATATATATATATATATATATATAATAATTGGATTATAAACTCGAACGTAAAATATTACCTTTATATATTTTCCAAATCAGTTTTTTTTATCATTGTGACTTCTTTACAATAAAAGTCTAAATTGTAGACAAAGAGAAGATGCAAGTCAAAATGTAAATAATGAAAAGATCATCAACATTCTCTAAAAAAAGGGTGCTTTTTCTATTATATCACTTGCAAATATGGGATATGACTTCCGGTTGAAAATCGCCATTGTGGAGAACAACGTGTTTTTTTTTTTTTTTACATAAGGCGTATAAAATTTAACGTAAAAATTTGAAATTTTCATGAGAATAACAATTTATCAAATAACTTTATAAACAAAAGGTACAAAAAGTATGAAATTATAAAAATTTTTCATGACTCATCGATACAAATAAGTTGGCGAGATTTAGAAGAAGAAAGAAAAGATGTTATTTCCAAAGTTTCGTAAGTTTGCTTGATAACATTGCAATAAAAGTAAGTATTTCATTTATCCATGCAATTTTTTTCACATTTTCCTTGAAAAATTTATACTCATTTAGTAAATGAACATTTAAAGCTGCATCAAAAACTAATAGTCTAAAAATTTAAGGATGTAAAAATACTATTATATATTTATGAACATTATCTTCTCATTTTTTAAAGAGACATCATGCAATCAAAAATGTTGTTTCTCTTGGATTTGAAGTTCATCAAGTTGACAAAATTATATATACAGCCAAAAAGAGAATGAAAATTGAAAATAAAGTGATGTGATGAAAATAACAGATCAAGAACTTAGCTGATTGTAAAAATTTTTTTTCGCTTTTGTAGAACTGTGAAATATATGATTATTATTAATTCTAAGAATATGAATTTGAGTCATAGCTACCTATGCAAAGTCGGTGAGATTTTGTTAAAAAAAATTTTCCTACTATGAGTATAATTGATTTATGATATAAAATTTATTATACAGTTGAGAGAGGCAGAAATTAGACCTCTATTTGTTTCAGAAAAAAGAGTTTAATAGTAAATTTTAATTTTTTTCTGACTGCGAGAATGCAAAAAGTTACTTTTCAGGTAACTGAAACGAAGAATCACTTTGAGTGTTAAATATCTAATAACTAAAATTAAAAAACTTTGATGAAAAATTCAAATGCTCAGGAAAATTCAAAGAATTTTGATATAAAACCAACTTGACAAGAGAAATTTCCAAATTTTACATTATATAATAGGACAAGTAAGAATTGTTTCATGAATATAGCATGTTGCAACTGTATAACATTACATGCAGTTGCACAATTTTTTCTGCAAATTCAAACTGCATATTACATTATGCAGTTTGAATACATGGATATATACTGAAAGTTGCATACAATGTTTTTCACCTCGAACTCACATTTTACTTTAAAATTTTTGGGAAATGATAAGTAATATCCGTTGATATTTTTTATTGATGATGCAAGGTAAAAGTTTTCAGAATTCTAAAGATAAAGTGCTCTCAAATTACCTACTCCTTGACAAACACTTTAGACTCGATTCAAATAGCAATAATTTCTATGGAACTTATTAATATTTCAATCCTCAAAACTTCTGTAGATTGATAAATAATAGATCATCTCTCATTTTTCATAATTTTTCATAGAAAATTTTCTATATCTATGAAACCATGATAGCCTTTTTGTTTATACATCAATATAAGAACTTTGCATTCAGATAATTTCGATTTCACGTCTTCTAAACACTTAACAAAGCTTTATGTGAGGCAAACTATTTTTATCTGAAAGCAAGTACTTCTATCGTAAGTTTTCATTGTTTATATTAATAATTCACTCGAAAAAAAGGCAATCAAACAACAACCAATTTAGTCCATTTGTACCTTGGCGATTCTTTTCCTTCAAAATTCGAAGCCATTGCACTTTTGAAATCCTTCAAGTCTCTGTGTAATCACTCAAAACTTTAACTAGTTCAATTTTCACTACGAAAGCAACCTAACATTTGTCTAGTTATTTCCTTACAGCCAATGCATTCAAGAGTCACTATTGTCAACAAATTCCAAACAAATATTTCAACATCAAAAAACAACTTAACTGGTATTCACATCAACAAATTTTAATGTCAATTAAAACTAATTTGCATAACTTGAAACTAACTGTTTATACTTCAAAAAAAAAGTTTCACTATGATAAAAAACATCCTATTTTTTATACATAAACATGATATTTTTGCTATTTATAAATGATACGTTCTGTAATCTTATGTCAAAAAAACTTTTCGTAGTTCAACTTCTTCATTATTGTTTGGACCAATTTTTCGCTTGAAAAATTTTCAGATCACGTAAATATCATGTGGTTGCGCGACGTTTTCCCGAGATTTTACAAGAAAAACCAACGTGCGTAAGTTTCGGCGCACGCGGCGCTACTGGACGTCGACGCCGGGCGTCCCGACGCAGGAAACTTGAACGCCGGTTTGAGCTTTAAGCGTGCGCAAGCGCGGCAAGTACGATGAAAAGTTTTTTTGATATTCACGAATATTAAAGAAATTTTCAATCATTCAATGCAGGGGTGCAACCAGAAAAAGTTTTCGGAAGAGCTTTTTGACGAAAACATATATCTCTTCTTAAAATATTTCGAATTTTCGAATCATCAAATTTCATCGTTATTGCTGACGAATCATTTATTGCGTGTCTTTAATTTTTTATATTTCAAAATTAATGATTTTTTTCAGATTTCAAACTTGCCCATGTTGAATTTCGTAATTTTTTAAAAACATGTTTGAATTTGAAAGTAGTTTGATATTGATTAGTTCTCAAATTTTCCATGCGTCTAAATTGGCAATAATTACATTTTTTACTCGTAGAATCGATGTAAATTAAGAAAAATTTTAACATTCTAGTCATTTGATACTTTGAAGTTTAAACTAAAAATAGAAAAAAATTTTTCCTGTCTTAAAATCTACATATGTTGTACAACTTTTTTTAACTGATGAAAGCCTTGAAATTTAACAACGGATTATTTTATTCAAGATTCATTTTATCGTGATTTAATTTGAACTATTTACACATCATTATATATCTAACAAAAAACTTATTTTGTAATTTTTTTCATTTTTAAAATAAGCGGCAACATGCGCTTAACTTCACTGTTTCAAATGGCTAATATTTTACATTAAATGTAAAATATTGAAACCTGAGAAATTTTGTCAGGTTTCCATTTTTCACTTCTTTGATTATAAATGATAAACTTATTTTCTAACATGAGTCTTCATTTTTCCATGTTTTTACGATTGAGTTCCTCATTTCTGAGCCTCGCATCAAATATCTGAAATTATGTTGAAAACGTTGAAGCTTTAGTATTTGAAAATATCTTTTTTTTCATATCGAAATTCTCCCATATTTCTAATTACGCTAAACTTTTTTTTGAAAAATCTACCTCCCAAAAATTTCAATGTGTCATTCAATTTTTAAAATATGGAGTATTAAGTATTTCCAATACTGACGTAAAATTTTTTCATCTTATTTATGTTCGAAGAAAAAAATTGAAGTTAATATGTTCTGTTACTTTACATTCAAGCTATTCAAACATACTATTCGAGAGTTTCATTTAATTTATTTGATTATTTATGAAACGAGTTAAAATTTTATAGTTGAAAATGTGGATCGTCCCTTATTCTACAGTTGATTATATTAATATTTTTATTCATAATTTTCTTATATCTTTACTTAAAATAAAAAGTTTTCAAACAAAAATTTCAATACTCAGTTGCGAAAAAAAGTAAATTGTTGGCTTACGAAATTAAAAGCAGGTATGGTTGTTAGTTTTCGATATTGGCATATATTTTTCCATTTTCGGGAAGGGTTTTGACTTATAAAACACTCTTCTGTGTTCGCTACTGGTTCAATGAATCTAAGAACCATAAAAATGAGGTCGTTGATATTTTTTAATGGCCTTCAAAACATGAAATGCAAGTGTATTTTTTTTTTAATTACTTATGCCTATAGACAATTTTTTATTAGGCATGAAATAAATTTCTGTAATTGTTAGAATAAGAAAATATTATTTAATATTCAAAATTGAATAACGGATTAAAGTTGTGTAATGAAACAGGTGTATCATCTTATGGTTGAATTTTTTATCACTTACCTCTATTGATCAATTTTATGCTTCAATTAGTACAAAAAATGGATCCAACTTCAGGCAATGCAATTTATAGAATTTTCATAAGAATTTCAATTTCTCCATATTTTTTTCTTTTCATTGTTAAAAAACTATGTCCATCCTATAAAAAAATTCAAATATCACGAAAGAATAAATTTTCTAACGCAATTTTGTCTTGGATATGAAAAATATGATCTACAATAAAAGAAAGGTGAAGAGTATGATTGTTGAAATGAAAAAAATATCTCCGCGAATCAGATCTTAGAGCCAAGACAGGGTGGAAAAGTTGCAAGAGCGAAAGAGATTTGTGTATTTTGACGAATTTTAAGCTCATCGTGACCGGATGTCTCCACTCTAGAAACGCGAGGCGCGACCAGCTGTTTTTGACACGGGATTCATCTGGCCATACGTTTCTGACGATCTTGGTTCGAGGAACGCTGCAGACTTGAGCTTTTGAAAGCAAGGATGAATGCAAATCTATCTTACTTTTCATCACTACTGGAGCTTTTTCTCATCTTCAAATTCTCGCAAATCACACTTTTTCATGTAAACCGTTCATGCGGGATGGTTATTTTTTTCTAGATCTTGTTTTTGCATTTTACTTCATGAAATTTCATTTACAGAGCGTTGCGTCCGTGCAAAATACAAAGTAAAGAATTTTTATATTTTCTAACTTTTCAGCCAGGACGGTTGCTTGTTTATTTGAACGATTCAAAAAAAGTGGAATGTTTACTAGGGAGTGACTGAAAAACTAATGGTATATTTGAGAATCAAGGAATAAGTTTGATTGTCTTGTTATGTGAGATGATCGGAAGGAAACGATTCAAGAAAGTTTGTCAGAGGAAGGCTTCGCAAACGCACCCTTAAACACGCCTGACGAACTATGGAGCGTGCTTGAAATTGCTCTCAATCACTTTGCCCACGCACTTCCAGTAGTTTGGAATTATGGTATTCCAGTAATTTGTAGCGCCGAGGGATCCAAAAAGGTTGAGGTTGGAAGGATTATTTCAGGGTGTGAAACTTCCAACTTTGTAATCAGGGAAAAATATTTTTAGGAGGTCTACATAAATCGACGTAATTTTAGAATAAAAACAATTATCCTTCAATTTTCTTTAATGACTTCGAAGTTCATATTGAGAGCTATGAAAAGTTAATATTTTTTATGGAATCATTTGAATCTCATACTCAAAATCCATTGAGAATTTTGAGAAAGGACAATTTTTTTCTTTCGAAATACTGCTGGTATTCGATGCTTTAAAAACAGCTATAATTAAGACCAAAAAAACCATGAAATGATTTATAGTACTTTTCATTCAGATGTAGAATAATTTATTTACTCTCGACTACAATTAGGTATCACGGTGAAAATCAGTAAAAAAGACTCGAATGTAGGTTCTTTTCAGATAAACAGTTATCCTTCTTTCAAATGAAATTTATTATGATTGAATAGCTCAATAAGTAATCCTTTGTCTATATCACTGAAAAATCATATTTTAATTCCTACAGCAAAAAAAAATTCAGCAAAGTATACGCGAAAATTCATCATTAGTGAGAAATCTTCGATAGCTCAGAGGTAATCGTTGACATTGAAGTAAAAAAGTTTCAATAAAAAAAAAATTACCGAAGAAAATGAGAGAACAACGAATCCAGAGAAGGTTCATGCTATCGGATGATTAAAATAGAAGATCCGATAACCACGGAAGCGATCGACGAATAGTCTTCATTTTATACTTCTCAATCGACTCTGCCTTTTTCATTCTCCGCTATTTTTCGACTTCCAGCAATCTCAACTAATCGGGAATCAAATTAACGGGATAACTAATTTATGAAATCGTTTTTACCGTCATTATTTTCATACCAATGTGCAGCTTTCAACCTGTCAATTATTTTTATAATAATAAGGTTTTAATAAGGTTCAAAAAAGTATAATTATCAAGTGTCATTTTTCTTGAAATGTGGAACAGAGATCATGCCACTGCATGTATTTATACATTATTTTAGGGACATTTTTTTGTAGTAAAGGTACTAGTAGTTTCAGAAACTTACGATCTTCGATTTGTAAATCAAAAACATTTTACTGCAGACTTACTACGATTTCTTGATTTTTTCTGTTTGAATGTTAAAAAAAAGATAATTTAAACGTTATTTCTAAAATCAAACTGTAAGAATCTCTCGATATCATCATTGCCTAATTTCATTTATTGTTAGACCATTTAAAATGTCAGACATGTTCATCTTGAATTTATACTTAATGCTTATCATAAGATAAGCACTGGGATTATTTGTAAAACATAATTTTTATTCAGTTCATATTAGTTTTATTTGGTTTATTTTATTTTTGAAAGAATTTTACACTCCTAATTTTTTTCATATGGGATAGCCGAAAGATTGTCACTATTTATCTAAGGTTTTTCGATTTCTGAATGAAAAATTTAAAACCTTATTTCAAAAAAATTGTGAAGATTTTATTTCAAACAACACGAATAGAATTTTTTCATTAATTTAACTATTTTTTCCTACTCCTGAATACAAAAAAACTCGTATTGGCTAAATTTTCAAGCTTCTATGTACATATATATTGATTATTTATAGACATGTGAAATTTTGAAATTGGGAACAAAAACTCACCTTAAACTTAAGGTTATATTTAAACAATAGTGGAAATGTCATCATCAGGTTTTTCAGATTTTTATTCTGTGTTCTCTAAATTCTTTCAAATCCATAGTTGAAATCCTCTCTCATCAGATCTAAAAATTCTTGTATCGTAGAGAAAAATTATAATTTTCGTTTTTTTCGTTTTATGTATTCAATAAAAATTTTTCAAATTTTACAATATACAAAGTTAAAATCTTGATAACATAACTAAATTTATCAGATTGATTGATAATTTTTTATTCTTCAAACAATTATTCAAATTCTCAAATTTTGAATTGCTGATAGCTCGTAAATCATCATAATGAATTCCTGTTCACTTTCCTAGTTCGCTTAGTTCTTTTTTTTCTGACAAATAATAATTAAATAAAATCAACTCTAATCCAAAATTTATGCAAACGACCCGTTCTTTTCTCAGATCGATGCCAATTTTTAGCAAGGAACAACTGCGTACTTAAAAAGCGATACATTACGATAGCGACTTGAGAAACGAAAACAAACCGTAATTTCACGACTCGCGAAGTTTTCCGGTCCGGAGTTGAAAAAAAAGTCCCTCGCATCCCCATTATTTCAAACCGTCGCGGAACTTATCCCGACTTTTGCGTTGTCGAAGGCGCGCTATTTGCGAGATTTACTCGAACCGCGCCGCGAAATGGAAGATCGAAGTCGGCCGGGAAACATGTTTTGAGAGCCGGCCCTTTTCTTGTACGCTTTCCAAATCCTTCGGGATTTCACAATCGGCACGCACCGCTTCAGCTGGATTTTACAGGGAGATTTTGAGACCGCGAAATATTTTTCTACCAAAAAGCCGCTCGCGATTGAAAACGTATACTCACGGATTCTTTGCTGGGAATCTTATTTTTTAGTATAAAGTCCTTTTGAAGTGAGATGGGCAATTATGTCTGTAAATAAAAAATGAAGTTTCGCAAGTTGGCCATTACTTTGTTTTCCCATGATTTCAAACATGAAATTAAATTAAAATAAATAAGTTAAATTTTTGAATAACAATATGGACAAAATTCAGCCAGGTTTCATGTTCTAAGACGGACGTAATTGACGACGTACATTTGTCGGGATGAGAAGAAAAAAAATGGACATTGTCACGGGGTTGGGCCTAGTCACAACTTCCGCTATCTTCTACAGTAATGCACCAGAAACGAGGACGATAAGCGAAGAAGAAAACGAAGAGCGTGACTTTGTTTTTGCGGGAAGAATCATGCTGCTGAGAATTGTTTCCAAGTGTAGTAAGAAAGTTTTGGGAACAATCTCGTATCATGAAAGCCAACTTCTTGGATTTTAATTTAAATCCTTAGTAATATCCAAGAGCTCAAAGTTTATAATTAATTGTGCCCCCAATTTTTAAGGATACCTACACAAAATAGAACAATCAAGGCATAGAAAAAACTAATACGTTTGAAATGATAACATTATTCATGTAAGGTAATTTAAACGATTTTTTATAAATTTTTATACATTATATAAAAAATTTAAGAGTGACTTCTGTGATTGTAAAAGATATTTATACAACTGTGTGTCTGTCAAGAAAGATTTAGTAATTGTGGGAAAACTGCTAACGACGGAAAATGTGTCGTATATAAATAAAATGAAATATAAATATAAATGTATGATCAATGTCATAATAATAATCGTGGATGACTAGATGATAAAAAACATGATAGTGCATAATGAACTTATATTATGTCAAATGATAACTTTATTCAATTAAATAAAATCATATCGAATGAAATAAATGAAATTAGGAACATCCTCTGATCATATTTCAATTCGAATGATGACAATAAAATAATAATCTATGTACAGTGTTTCCTACAGAAATATGACTACAATAAAAAGTTATAAGGGAAAAAAGTCTTCGGGAAAATGTACATCGGAAAACACATTTCTTGAGTTAAAAATTAGAAAAAGTGTCGTTCTACGATAGTTTTATCACATTATTCACTTTTCTCAGCTATAAAAATTGTTTTCATTATCTTAATCGAGTGACTTCTTAAATTTTCCGCAGTAAGATAAGAAGCGAAATAACTCGCAAGACTTTAGCAAAGAAAAATTCTGTCGATACAAGATTTTGTGTAGTTTCGTAAAACCTGACGAGTGTAATTTGCAGTTACAGTAGAATTAAAATTGATGCCTTACTAATTAACAAACTTCAATGAAATTTCTCAGAAACACTGAACGTTTTATCTCTTTTTTATATATATTTATACTCTAGAGTGAGACACATGATTTAGATAATTTTTGGACAGTTTACTGAACCATAAAAGAAATTCAATGCAGCAATTAAAAAAAACAAAGTTTTTAGCCGATATTCATAAAATAACATACGACAAAACAACTGAATTTCGAGCAAAAAGAAAAAAACATATGTCTTATTTTTTTCTATGAAGATATTACCTGCGTGAAAATTCTTAATTAAAAAAAAAAAAAAAAACATGACCTATGTACATCCTTCAAATTTTCTGCGTAGTGTAGAAGTAAAAAGAAAATTACTTGCAAATGTTTCCTACAATTACAAAAAACTTGAGTTTATTGACATATCGACTGATATGAAAAATTGAAAAAAAAAAAAAAATTGTATGTTGTCATAAAACACATAATAAGTACTTTTGAACATCACATTCATTGGGAAAAATTCAATGAACTTGAGCGTTTTCAAAATTTTCACAGTAACTTGAAAAGGGAAAGTACACTGTTCTCCACAAAGATACATCTCTTCTCAAATTAGGTATTCAAGGTTCTGAACATGTTTGAAAAAATTGAAAATAATTAAAATCTTGTGAAAAAAAGGATTTTTATAAAAAATTAGGCAGTGGTGAAATCTTGAAGGAAATGGATTTTTGTGAAAAACTTTTTCGAATAGTATATCTCAAAATTAACCCAATAAAAACAATGAAAAAAAACATCTATATAGAATTAGGGATCGCGAACTTGCAAGTTGCAGGCACATATGTCTGATCGTTCGATGAACTATTATTTAAAAAAATGGCCAATTTTCAAAGTCACGATGCAGTAGTTCCTTTAAAGTTTCTGTTCTCAAGGTTGTTGGGGAAGCAAACGAGGAGGAACAGATCAGTTAAATTGCCCCATACCCCTCGCATCCCACATCTGGAGAAGTGGGAATTCACGCGTTTTGTCTGACATATGACAACCAATATTCGTAGTTTCGTGAAACGAGGAACCGGTGGAATTTTTACTGAATCAACTTACATTCATACGCGTAAATTAGAACCTCTTTGCCGAAGTATGAATTTAATTCTTGTATAAAAATTAGTATAAACATTTGAGTGTACGCAACAAAAAAAAAGTGTATTCATCATTCGTCGCCGACTTTGCGTCTTCAACGAATGAAGGTATTATTTTAAGCGAAACCAAACATTTGAAGAAAGAGACATTCAAGAATTTGGATTAGTAAAATGTCTCTGGAAGATAATAACTATAATAATTCGTGATTATGTTTTTATGTGTATTTTAATGTTGTTGATATTATACTTCAAATGTCAATGTATATGTATAGATTTTAACACAATGATCGGCAACAATTGTTGCTTGTTAAACTATAACACGATGATTCACTTACTTTTCCTGTTGATGATTTACTGTCAATAAAACTCCGTAATCTATCGATACTTTTAAGTAAGAATTAACTGCGTCGTCAAACTGTTCGCTCATACACTTACAAAATCATGACAAAACATCGTTAAAGAGCTATTTTTTCTACTTTACTCTATCAAATTATCACGAGTTAATAAAGTGAATAAAATATTCACTATTCACAGGCATTTTACTCGCTATTTTATTACTTTTTATTTGTATAAAATTTGTTTTACAGTCAACTCCAAAATCATGCAAAAGGAATTTGACATTACACGTAGTATAAAGCTTTTAGTTTCTAATTACAATCCGGAAACGATTATCTTTTCATTCTTTCTATTAGAGATATAAATGATTTTGATAGGTCTCAATGAAATGTGTGAGTGATATTTGCACGACACATAGTAAAATCTCACGTAAAAGCTCTAGAATTATTTTGTGTGTCGTGAGGACTAAATCAAATGTTATCCAGCTATGAAAAGTGAGTTCTTGAAATAAAAAACCTAGTGAAATGAAGTAAACAGAGTACTCACTGGAGTTCTACATAGTTGTATACGATACCGAATGTACATTTTTTTTACGACACAACATTTTTTGTTGCTCAAATGCTGTGAAATTTTTGTAAACTTTCTAAACAATTCCTGAAATCCAGTGAGTAGAAAAACTATAAAAACGAATGAAAAAAATGTTTTGAGCAAAAGTTTTAAAAATCGTACACTATTAAGAAATACAACGAATATTATATCAAATTAAAAATTGCTGATTGAAGTCTTATTGACTTTTCATCGAGTGCAATTTTTCTTTGAAATTTAACATTAAAAATTCGAAGTACGTAATTATCTGAACAAAACTATTGTTTAAGTTTGAAAAATTATCATTTACATCACAGATGAGGATGACCATCGATGAGACTATGACTGGGTCGTGAAAAAATTTGTTTTTCACGACCAATCAATCAAGCTTATAATCAATTTTTATGTGTCTGATCTGAATACAGACGGCCGAATTTATAAAATAACGTATTAAGGCTTTGACTATCCTTATGAAAAAAAACTATTAGCAACTGTTAGGAACTATCAGAAACTATTTGGAATTATTGGGAAACTATCGAGAAACTATTGAATAATTCCAATAGTTTTAATAGTTTCAATATTTCCCTTCTTATAGTATTCAAAGTTTCAACAGTTCCTATAATATTCCTGCCAATAATTTCAATGATTGAAATAGTTTCAGTGATGTTAAATCATTGTAACTATTAACTTTAATGAGTTCAAATCATTTTCAAATTCGATCTGAAAACACAATTTAATGATTATTTGCATGAAAATTGTGGAAGCACAAGTTTTAGTGCAATTTCCAAATTGGAAACAATTTTCAATAATTTTCAAGATTTTCAATGATTTTTAATCATTTTCAATACTTTTAATAATCGAAATAATTTAAATGATTTTCAGTCATTTTCAAATCCGATTTGAAATCACAATTCAATGATTATTTGCATGAAAATTGTGAATGCAAAAATTTTAGTGAAATTTTTAAATTAAAAACAATTTTTAATTATTTTAAAAATTTTCAATGATTGTTGATCATTTTTAAGAATTTCAATGATTTTCAATCATCGAAATAGTTTAGATACTTTCTTTAGCTTTAATAATTTATCTTCTAATAGGTTCTATAGTTTTCATAGTTTCAATAATTTATCTTTCAGTTTATTTCATAGTTACTATGGTTTCAATAATTTCCCTTCTTATAGTTTCCATTGTTTCAATAGTTCCGATAATATTCCTGCCAATAGTTTCAATGAATAAAAGTTTCAATGATTAAAATAGTTTCAATGATCTAAACAGTTTCAATTATTTTCAATCATTTTCAAATTCGATTTGAAATCACAATTTAATGATTATTTGCATGAAAATTGTGAAAGCACAATTTTTAGTGCAATTTTCAAATTGGAAACAATTTTCTATCATTTTCGAGATTTTCGATGATTTTCAATGATTTCCAAGATTTTTAATGATTTTAAATCATTTTCAAGATTTTCAATGATTTTCAATCATTTCAATGATTGTCAGTCATTGAAATAGTTTCAATGATTTCCATAGCTTCAATAATTATTCTCCCAATAGTAGTTTCCATAGTTTTCATAGTTTCAATAATTTATGTTTCTTTAGATTTCATAATGCCTATAATTTCAATAATTTTGGAAACTATTGAAATATTGGAAACTATTGGAAACTATAGGATTAAAAAACAATTGGAAACTATTGATCAATAGTTACCAATAGTTTTCAATAGTTTTTTTTCACAAGGGTAGTCCAATCGAGAAGAGGCCTGTCTAGATTTTAAGTGGAAACCCCAACACAGTGGTGATTCTAATGATTGCCAAGATAGATGAAGATGCCCCTCGATAAAATTTTCTGTCTAGGTTAAATCTAGCAAAATCGAGAGTGGTCCTGTCTAGATTATAAGTGGAAACCCCAGTACAGTGGCAATCCTAATGTTGGCCTAAATGGGGCCTTGATAGAATTCTCTATTCAGTCCACATCTAGTGAAAGCTAGCTTGAGGTTGTCTAGATCATTCGTGACAGCGCCCCTACATGAATAATTCTGTAGAGGGCCAAGATAATGCCAGGGAAGGTCTGACGAATCCTAGATTCTATCAACTAGCGCCCGTCTAGCCCCAATCCAGAGTTTCCTACACAGTGGCTGATCTAGCTGTGGCCACCCAATGTATGGATTTTCCCTGATAATTTCCTGCCTGGGCTGTTTATTACTTTTTTTTGTTAACCAGAGGAATCTTAAAGAGATGATTCAATAAAATCAATATCATAATTCTCAAGAGTATAAATTTTCGAATGCAAGAATATAAGTTTCTGACTACTTCTGAAATTTGGATTCAATCATAATAAAGTTGGAATATTGACAATCAAATCGTCTTGGTTATTGCCGGAATTCCCGGCATTTCACCAAATCGCAGGATTCTCAGCAACTCGCGAGCGCTTCATTAAGGCGATCTATTAGAAGGAGAAACGCTTGCTCGAGGAAGCGTTCCCAAGTGCTCGAAACGCGTTTCGCTAAAGCTCTTCAGGGGTCGAGTTCGAGCGACTGTGATTCCGGGGCTTCAGAGGTTCCCCATCCTATTGCTTGCGAACGGTAGACCCGAAAAATTCCCCCCAATGCAGGGGGGAGCGTTAACTCCTCTCACGGGGAAAACATTCCGTGATATTCGATTGATGTCAGGAATGGGGACTTTCTAAAGAACACTTTATGTACAAACCATCTAAAAACGAGGCTGACTCGAGGATGCGACTGTTACGAAGAGCCTTTTGTGAAACTCCCTTTGATTTCGAATCGTTACTTATGAAAGTAAAAATTGAAGATCATCTTGACAGTATGAAGATCTTTTGCCTATCATTTATCCTTGAATTCATCGTAAAATTAATGAAATGAAATATTTTACTTGCATTTTTTCAACAGCAACACTGATACTGTTTAACATTGAAACGACTTAAATAATATATATTAATTTTCAATTATTTTCTTTACAAAGAGCCTCAATAATAAGTACATTCTCACTATTAAAAATCTAAAATCTTTTATAAATCCCAAGTGCCAATATTCTGAGAGACTTTATGCATAAGATCTTAAAGGAACAAGGGGGGTGGGTAAAAAATATGCTGCAGAGCAGAGAAGCAAAGCAGAAATCACAATAGAATTTCAGCTATTTCCTGCAGATTGTCTCGGTGTCGTATTTTTCGAGAGCGACTGCTCGTGGAAGGGCGAGGACCGCGATCTCTTGTAATCTTATTTGCAATATATTTTCTGGTGGAACTCACTAACCTCGCGCAGACCGAACCAAGCGTATTTAAGAACTCGCGCGCTATTCTGGCTTTTTTGTTTCATGCTTTATGCTCGCTATTCGGTGTACCTCGTTGAACCTGAATCCAATTGAAATGAAAATCATCATTTTCGTCCGAAAATTCATTAAAAATTTACTGTACAGGTAGATCAACTCGAAAGGGCTTGAAATACTTAACGTCACAGTTTGAGGATTACGTGTAAACGTGTTTATTACTATATGATTTCATGTTCGATATAACATTGTGTCTCGACGAGATGGCAGCTTTGATAAAAATCTAATTCATAACTGAAATGCTGTCAAATCTAATGTAGATTTCGGTATACGCCTTCATTTTTTTGTACAGAATTTAAGGTTGAACAGCAAATAACTAAAAAAAAATCTTAAAAACACGTTATTTGCCAAAAGCTTCTCTATTATAAGTGACAGTTATTTTCTTACTAATTGATCCCAAACCAGTCTAAAAAACTTTTTCCTCTCGAGGGAGACACAATCTTTGGAAAATTAATAAACTATTTCATCAATAGATTCTTAACAGTCTTGTGTGACTAAGGTCGTTGGTCGCGTTATTCAATTTCGCTGGCGAAAGCGATCCTTACTGAAAGCAGTCGATACTAATGAGACTCGAGCCGCTTATTACTTTACTAATGATGAACTGCATTTCTCATGAGCGGCAACACGCGATGCGGCCAACAATGTAGCCCGTCGCGGGCGCTCTTTGGCCGAGATAAGAACGGGAGATTTCGTAATGCTGGCCTCCTTGTCTGAAATTACACCGACTGGCAATTGCTCGCCGGTGAATTTGCTTGCTCGCCTTCTCTGTGCAACAACGCGATATCGATCAGACGTCGGGCGTTGCTTTCTACACCGCGTAAATTATTTTCGTACTCGGTCTCGAGTGCAATTACGTGACCAGCCAGTAGACGAATTTTTCCCTACAAGTTTAATGATGTTGTTTGTGTTACGTATTTCACATGCGAATTGCGTATACGACACTGCTCTTAGAATTCGAAAAAAGGAAGTATTGTGCTGATCATACGTTCAAAAAATAGAAGAACCTTAAGAGATTAAAATTTCTGCAACGATTTTCTGAAATAAAGTATACTATAGGGATGATAGAAATATGCATGTCATTTTTTGAATATATTTAGAAACAGGCAGTTATTTTCACTAGATAGTTCTTTTTCTATGTATCTGAAAATTTTCGTTGTAAACCGAAACCCAACACAAAATCTAGCCCTATACTCATATAGTCTAAAGTATTCAGGGACAGACGTACTTCCTGCCATAAAAGGGTGAGCATCAATTATTCACTCCCTGTATTACCCTAAAACGACCCATTAATAAATGAAGCAAGTCATAAAGATACGCGATACAAGCAAAACTTGTCATACGTGACATATTGCACGAGTATTTAAACACAGTTATGACAAAAACATGAAAGAAAAAGATATATACTGTCTAGTTCTGCTATCTGACTTTAGAAGTAAAGATTTTATTCCGAATTTCTTATTGTAAGACAGGGGCGCATCCAGAAATAAATTTCGAGAGGATTTTTTAAAAAAAATACATATTTGTCAGATGTTTTTCTTTTTTTTATCATTCAAGCTTTCCTTTATTTATCACGGATCCTCAATTTCGTGTCTTGAATTCTATTGAATATCATAATTTTTTACTTTATTATAAATTCCAAGGTCTCTCATGTTGAATTTCGATACTTGTTTAAAAACATATTCGAAATCAGAAGAAGTATTTTGGTATTAATGAGTTTTTAAATTTTTCATGCGTCTGAATAAGCAATTATCAAATTTCTTCTTATAGAATTCACTAGAACGTAACATAATTTTAATGTTCAAGCCATTGAATCCTTTAACTACTTTTCTACAATCGGTTATTATTCCATAGAAGAATTATTTGTAAGTCTCAACATTTATGTTGAGCAACTTTTCTTAACTGATAAAAACCTTGCAAATGTACTACGGCACTTTCATTCAGAAAGGTAGAGATATCAGTTTAATGTTTTCTAATGTAACTAATGGGTCATTTCATCTCAAATCGTGCGTTTCTACATCGAAATCGATGAGGCAAGTATTATTACTTTTTGCTCGATTTTGAGTTATTTCGTCGTGGTGAAAGTTTGAAAATTCGTCTAAAAACTCGATTTTGCTCTATTAGGGCATGTTAATATTTTTTTGCGAATGCGATAACTCAGCGAAAAAAAGACCGATCTTCAAAATTTTAATTCTGTTTGTAGGTGAAAGGTTCCTCTTAAAGAAAAGAATATGAAACATTGCATATTTTTGAAATTTTTTTCCACATCATGATTAAAAAAAAAAAAAATCAAAAAAATTTTTGACTTTAAAAATTTCCAATTGCTTACTTTTTCTTCCTTTATATTTTTTTTAGATAGTTATATATATGAACGAAATTATGCAGTAGCCACTGCTAGCAGAAATTATTTGTTTGGGAGTTATGATGTTTTAAACTCAGAGTACTTTTTAGGCTCCATTTATAAGAAATCCATTTATTCAAGTAGCTCAATTGTTATACTATTTTTTCTGTCAAAAGTGAAAGGTTCATTCTAGAAGAGAAAATTATGAAGTTATAATCAATATAAATATAAATTAACTCTTTCTAAATGTTTTGATTGTATATTTTGAATAAATATTTGAACGAATTTTTCCCTTTGAGTATCTTAAAATAAATGTGGATCATAGAAATAATATTTTCAATATAATTTTAGAATAATACTTAGTATTTTGGTAAACGTCTTTCTAATTTGAAATTATGTTACTTTTAAAAACAAAAATTGAGCATTTCAATATATTTAACCTCTTAAATGTATTACATGTGAAAACGAGTAAGTGGTGTATTTCTCAACTAGTGATTAATGTAATTTTTTTTTTCAATTTTTGTGTTGAAAAAACTTGTTCTCATCCACTGATTAACATTCATGCACTTTGCAGGGCGCACTTGGAGGTTTAGATCTTCTGGTAAAGGCAACCGAGAAAAACAAGGGTAAAATACGAGTAAAGGGTATTTCTTGGAACAACGTGGCAAGCGATACATTTAAATTTTCCGCCATTACCGCTCTCCCTTTATCACTTCGATCGCACCATCGGAGATTTCCATTAGCTAATTAATGCGGGCGATTATAATTCAGCTGAAGGCAAATGATTTTATTAGGTGCTCAAGAAAAAATCTACAATTACTTTGATTTTTTTACTTCTAGTTATATTTTGATTGGCTTGTAATTAAAATACGAGGTTCAATATTTCTATACACCGACGATTCAGAGATATACAAGGAAACTTTTAAAAATTACTGTTTTCGATTAATCACCTTGCGTTAGAATCACTGTCTTAACGTTCAAAATTAGGTATGTAAAACCCGATAAAACTAAAAAATCACGCTCTATAATCGTTTAATTGTTGTAAACCCTTTTTTAAAAATTAAGATGGACTAGAAAATTTATACCCATTATGTGATAGTGCATTGTTATCAATTTATACATAAATCAATGTCTCTGATTACTCACATTTTTACTTGACTTTTGTTTTCAGCCTATCGATAACTTAGGTAAAGCGGAAGTCGCGAATTTGCGCAGTTTCCTTTCGTAATGTAACAGATCGGTCGTAACAAGGGACCGCTATTTTCGTTTTCCGGTCACGAGTCAAAAGCGAAAGAATAATTCTTAACGTCGGGGCGGCCCGTCTTTGATATACGAGGGATCTTCCTTAATTTCACAAAACAATCCGTAAATAAGCTACCGCTTACTTAGCGCGCCCAGGATTCACTTTCCCGGTTCAAGCCAGAGCGGTACAGCGGGGCTAATTGAATTATGAGAATTACCAGGTCGGTGATTTGGCAAGGGCGCGTGGAGATTAATGAAACGATCTCGCTAACGATCAAGCTCCGCCGAAACCGGGTCTTCTAAATTCCATTATCGGCAAGCTTTCCGACTTATTTCTTCGGGATTTCTTACAGGGGACGAGTGATTGGCTTTTTTCTGGAGCTTTTTGGGTAGCTTCGTTCGTGGTGAGTATGGTGCAAGGGCATATCGACAATTTTCAGGGTTCGAGGTTAGAGAAAAGTTTGAGCTCATACCCTTCATTGAGATTAAAAAATCAAAAAACAATGTAAACTGTGTCTATTTTAATATTTTCTCACAGTTATTGTATGAATATTGTTTATTTATATTGTAAAAATCCCCAGCCCCACCACTGCCTAGTCTAATCCTCTCATCAAGGTTTCAGTGTAAAGGGGGTTAAAGTCCTAATTAGAGGTTCTAGTTTATCACAAATCAAAAAATGCCACCAAAGTACAAAATGCCAGTAAATCAGAGAATTTTTTTAAATCCAAAACGTCACAAACGACAAAATGCTACGAAATCACGAAATGTCTCAAAATTACAGAATATTTATTTGATATTGTTAATGTATAATATAATTGACGATCGTTTTACTATTGATATTAAGTGTAAGTTCTTCCGTCTAACCATAATATTTATAGCGAAAAAAAATGCTTCTCATATGTCTAAAATCGAGAAAGTCTTTTCCGTTACAATTTGAAACTTCTAATTACCCACTATAAAGTAAAACTTCTTATGTATCGCCATAGATTCAGTTCCCATGTGAAACTTCTACTGGCCGACTATTAATGGAATCTTCTCATATCTTACCATAGATAAAAAGTAGAAATACTTATGTTTCACCATGAATATCAAGTAAAACTCCTGATATCTCATAATACTGTTATTCATAGGGAAAAGAGCACTTCTGTAAAGTAGTGCAGTCAAGATAAAAGTCTCGTAGTAAGTAGCGTGAAAAAAAAAATTTAAATAATTTTCTACTTTATGTAATGCAAATTCTGGTTATTTCAAAGTTTTTTTATTATTTATATATTATTACAAACATATTTCGTATAATGATGCTGTTCTCGTATTTTTTTCAAGTTTTTTTTTTTTACAAATGATATTCAATGAAATCATCACATACCATCATAACCAAAAAACTATAAGAAGTTTTGCTGATGAAGTTAGCAAATAATATTAGAGAGAATTCGATCGCTAGAATTCACAGATTATACTTGAACCGTATTAAAAAATGATAATTTTATAAAACTTTTTGAGAAAGCAAGTTGTAATTGAAGCAAGTATCATCTTTTTTGCTATTTTGAAGAACACGAATGATGAAATTGAAAAAAAAAAAAAAAAAAACAAACAAAATATAGAACAGTCGCTAGTTTGAACTTACATCGAAAATGATGATGAATAAATTATTTATTGATTGAAAATATAACATACTGATGGTACGTGGACAAAAAACAGATTGAAAGAGAAAATTGAAAAAGACGTAAAGATGGATTCAAAAATTTATATGTAAAGAATCCAATTTACATAAATGATTGCAGAGTATGTGATTCCAATCATGACAGTGTAACTGAAAGTAATTTAGATATCACACGTAATGAACATACGATTACTATTTATCACTTAGCAAAAATTACTTTTCCTGACTAAACATAAAATCTAGTAAAATCATGATTTTTAACGTAAGGGCATGAGTTTTCGATAAAAAAATAGCTATGGGAAAAAATAAGTTTCTAAAATGATTTTTTAAGAAAGATTAAAAAAACCTTAAATAAACTATTACATAGAAGATTTTCCAGTTCAGTTTGGAATAATCATATGTATAAAAAACCGTGAGATACCTTTCAGCGAGTTTAATAGTTTTTAAACAATTTCCTCATTTTTTTATCTTCACTACTTCATAGTACGTTTGCTGGTGTGTTTCAGAAATAAACATGATATCATTAGATGGAAAATATGAAAAATCTAAAAAGAAAAGCGGCGATATACAAAACATGTTGGCATAAATTTTTCAAACCATCTTTATTGCATGGCTCTTAAGTATTTCTATATTAAATGCATAGACTAAATGTTTGCTTTATTTTTGTTATTTGTTTGTTAGTGTAATTCCTGAAGAGAGTTAAACAAATAAATCGAAAGCTGAATGTTGCCGAAAGTTAAGTTTTCAACTTTTCTTTGGCCCTTTATATTTGTTGGAACCTTATTGAAAATTATTATGAGAAATACAGGATGGAAAATTTTCTCCATACGTCTGAGAAAAATTACTTCTCCTTCCAGTAGCAGCGAAATTATGAATTTTTTACAACCAACTATTTACAAGGATCATCAAATATGTAAATTAGACATAGTCCAAATGTTTTTAGCCGCGCTTGTATGCTTATGAACTGCTATTATCGTTCCGAGCCATCTCTCTCGCAATGAAATGTAACGAATGCTAGTTTCGTTTCTAACGCGCTTATGTCACGTTTTCTGTGACGCAGGGAAATGCGTACCATGCTGAAATCTTCATTACAATGATCTAAATTACAGGCTTGGGTTCGTGCTTAAAATGCGACCGTAAACTTTTGCCGCTCACGTGCAAATGTCCTTCCAAGTGATTATGCTGATCATAAACATATCTCTGTTTCCCGGAACACGTAAATTCCTAATAAAACGTTAAGAAGCGTATAAAAAAGTTAATCTATGAGCAAACTTTACGTGCATGTCTGATTTTCAAAAAAACCTTATTCTTTGATAAAAATTATGAGTAGGATTTTAGAATAAATTCAAAAAGCAGGACAACTATTATTCTCTTATTCACTCCAAAAGTTTTTACTTCAATTGTTAAAACAGTACTCAAAATTTATAATAATTAGGTTCATATTTCAATATCTGAAATTTAACCCAATTCATAACGAATCCTGACACATCGACCTGATTTTATCTTATATAAAAAAATGAACTTGCAGGGCCGGATTTAAGGAATCATGCGCCCTAGGCCAATAATATTTCTGCCCCCCCCCCCCTTTAACGCCTCTACAAATGTCTAAACGTTCTATTTATGTAGGTTTATGAAATTCAAGGAAATCCAGAAACTCATAGCAAATAAGATTTTCAGCTATTTTTCTATTTGAATAAGTAACAACACATGGATCAATACCCGACAAATTTTAGACGATAGATATAATTTTATCATAATTTTAATTAATTTGCACCGAACTTTACCCTTAGAAAATTCTTTAATTAACTTTTCACAATCAAGTTTTACGCGTAAAGGAGATTCGATCGCGATTAGAGGTAATGCTGACGTTCAGTGTTCTGACGTCGTTGAATAAAAGTAATTTTTGATTTTTCGTAAACATGAAAACGATCTTTCTGCAACACAGTTTGTCACTGCATAATCTTTAGAATTTCAAATGTTTTCCGATTTTTAAAAATGTCATGATTTGAAACGTGATGCAGACTATAAAATTTTCAAAATTTAATGAAAATTATCAAACTTTTCAAGAATTTTCTTAATTTTTTATTGCTTTTTAAGTACATACTGCTCAGTTGTAATGCGCATAAAAAAATTTTAGAACATATTTTCATGCATGCCTAATTCGTCGAAATAGATATAATAATGAACACACCCAGGTAAAAAAAGCACATCTACATAGATCTCGACTAGATCTACATAGACCTCGAGTAGATCTCCATTTTGACCAGATCTACATTGAATAGATTTCTGTAGATCTCTGTAGATTTACTTGCTGCAATTTTAAAAAATTAAGAGTGACTTGTAGATCTAAGTAGATCTACATAGATCTCGAGTAGATCTATAGAGATCTATTCAAGATCTACGTAGATCTAACACTGATTTTTTTCTTGAAATTTACGGTTACATGTAGATCTACATAGATCTCGAATCCCAGTGAACAAGAAGTATCACTGTGAGCTCGCTGTTTCCTCCCTAAATCGAGCTCACTGTGAGCGCACTGTGAGCTCTTGTTCACTGGGAGAGGCTTTTTTTCAAATATGCAACGATTAAAAGTATATATACTTCGGTTCTTATTGTTTATTATAGATAAAATATATAATTGAACGGCTGAGAATATAACTCGGACGAGTAGAGACACATAGAGACAAAAAACAAAGTTTCAAATTTCTCTGTCTCTTACTCTTCCGAGTTTTATTGTCAGCCGTTCAATTATATAAATTTATTTCAACACAAATTCGGTGAAATTGAGAAAATTCCGCCCGATTTCAAAAAACTTTGCGAAACAACTCTACGTTTGCGTTGATACGATTCATTATGCGTCATACTTAATGTATCAGTACTAAACTTGTGGAATGAGAAAAAAAAGTAGACTTCCATCTGGTGGCCCTAGCAGTAAATACTGATGTGGCGCCAGATTTTTAAATATGTCGCGCTCGAATTTGAATATTTCGCGCCTTAACAGTATTTACTGCGCGAGCCACCAGATGGAAGTCTACTTTTTTTCTCATTTCACAAGTTTAGCGCTGATACATTAAGTATAACGCATAATGATTGGTATCAGCGCGAACGCAGAGTCGTTTCGCAATGTTTTTTCGAGATCGGGCGGGATTTTTTTAATTTCACTGATTATTTTGGAAATAAAATAAAATAATTGAACGAATAAGAGACAAAGAGATATAAAAATATAAGTTTTTGGCCTCTATGTGTCTCTACTCGTCCGATTTTTATTCTCAGCCGTTCAATTATATAATTTATTTATGATAAACATGAAACCGAAATATATACATTTAATCGTTCCATATTTGAAAAAAAGCCTCATCCAGTGAACAAGAAGTGTCACTGTGAGCTCACAATGAGCTCACAATGAGCTCACAGTGAGCTCGATTTAGGGAGGAAATAGCGAGCTCACAGTGAGCTCACTGTGAACTCACTGTGAGACCTCTTGTTCACCGGGATAGATCTACAGATTCTACAGAGATCTCGAGTAAATCTACATTGATCTCGGGTAGATCAACATTGATCTCGGGGGGATCTACATAGATCGACTCAAGATCTGTGTAGATGTACATGTGACCGAAAATTGAAAGAAAAAATTAGTATTAGATCTACATGTTACCGAAAATTTAAAGAAAAAAATCAGTATTAGATCTACGTAGATCTTGAATAGATCTGCATAGATCTCTATAGATCTACTCGAGATCTATGTAGATCTACTTAGATCTACAAGTCACTCTAAATTTTTTCGAAATTGCAGCAAGTGGATCTACAGAGATCTATTCAATGTAGATCAACAAATATCTTCATAGATCAATGTAGATCTATGTAGATCTGGTCAAAATGGAGATCTACTCAAGATCTATGTAGATCTACTTTTTTTACTTGGGCAATTTATAGCTAATGGATGTTTCCTGAAATGATCGTTGAAAATGTAAAAAATATTACAATGCGTATTTTGGAGGAAAATAATAAGTAACACAATTTACAAAATAATATATACATTCTCTTAAATTGTACACAATTTTAGATTTTCTTAGATTTATTTTGACATTTTCTATCATTTCCAATACATTATGATTTTTCAAAATTTTCAAAATTTCTCACGTCGTACTCACTACTCAAATTTTCAAAAATTTATAAAAATTTATCCTGCTCACAAAGATGCTTTCCAATTTGGAGTACTTTTCGAGTATTTTAAATTTTTGTTCAAAATTCAAAAAAAAAACACTATCGTGAATATTGAGAAAAAAAACTCAAAAATTATTACATATTTTCTGAAATGGTACTATCATTTTGCGAATTTTTCGAAAAATAAATTTAATATTTTTAAAATATTTTATTTTTTTTTTATTGATTTCTATATATATATATGTTGAATATATTTAGCTATATACATATATATTTATATATATAATAATGAAATATATTTATATTTCAATATATTTATAGAACTTTAGTATGTATATATAAATTTAAAAATTTTTTTAATTAACGAATATTTAATTTGTTATTTTAATTTATTTATTGTTAAAAAAATGAATTTATTTATTTATAAAGTTATTCACAATTTCAAAAATTTCCGATTTTTGACATTTCAAATGATTAAGAAACTAATCAAATAATTTTCAATGATCAAAAAAAATTGTCCAATTTAATAGAAATTTTCCTGATTTTTTACTGTTTTTCAAGTTTCACAGTTTTTTATTTAAAAACGTCGAAACATTATCATGCTTTTTCCGACAAAATACAATCATAACACCCCTCCCCCAAAAAATAGATTCACATACAACCCAACCGGAAAAATCGCGTTCTGCTGCCCCTCTATCTCACTTCATTTCTATTTTCATAAAATTGAGTTTTTCTTGTTGTTTTTCCTACTAATACAATACTACTATTCTCTTACCAATTCTGAATCGATTCCCGACACTTTCTTAAATATACGTTTATGCACGTGCAAAAGGTTGTTTGTTTGTTTGTTTGTTTGTTTTTTTGTTTGTTTGTTTGTTTCTTTTTTCTTCATTTTCTTTATTTCGATCACAAAAATTTTCATTCTTCATTGTTTACTATTTGTGTTGTTCAATTCTGATATTTTCTCTCCCATCAAAAGGCGCCTCCCCCCTTCCCCCAAAAAAAAAATATTTACCGCCCTAGGCTTCGGCCTTTCCGGCCTTTAGTAAATCCGGCCCTGTGAACTTATCTTATTAACTGTATTTTACAACAAAAAAGAATAAAAATTTATAAATAAGTTACATTCTTCTTGGTCCCCTGCCATTGACGATATGGAATATTTCCAAAGATGTATTCACCGCTGTATAAGCAAATATGCATACCCTCCCTAGGCTAAAAAGTCTATCGAAGAAAAGTCACGGAATCGCATTTCACAACGTCCTCTACTTACTGGCAACTTTTGCAAATGCACCGAAAGGTGAGGCAGGGTTTCAAGAAAACGTTATGAAAAGATTTCGAACACGATACTCTACTCCGTAAATCCTTCTTTGATAAAGCTGTCAAGAGCACATGATATGCAGACCGGGGAATCCGGTTTAACGCGCTCACACATCGAAGATTTTGCAGTTTTCTACATCACATTTTTCCACTGTTTTCTTCCTTACAATAATTATTATTATCACTGCAGAGAACTCTAACGACTGACCAACAATTAAAATAAATCTATATATTAATGAAGATGTAATTAAATTAATTTGATTTTGATTAAGGAATAAAAAAAATGTATCTCATTTCAATTCTATATTTCGATAGGGTAGTCCTTGACTTGATCAAGATTCAAGAGTTTCGTAATGTACGTCATATTGTTAATAAACGCTATTTAGGTATAACTGCAGAATATTTATCATCTTTTTTCATTACTCCCTGGCCATTCTTTGTCTTGTGAGTCTTTCATCGAGCATTTCGAGATACATTGCAATGTTCAGGAAGCCTTCTGGCGGTGTAGCCAACACTGTATTTATGGTGCATTCGGTCTCAGGTTACCACGGGACAACGTGATGTATGTTATCCCATGAGGAAGGTCCCGCTGTTCAAGGGTATTTTGACTGTCTTTTGCCGCATCGACCGACTGTGACTGCCGCTATTAACTAAATTTTGTCTTTGACATTTGCCGGAATCTTGGCTGTGATTGAGAACAAATCGGTTTCGGAGCCGAAGTTGTGGATAAGAAGTGCTTTGGAAGTATAATAAATAAATACAACCTGAATGTCTGAATATGTGTTTTAGTTTGGCCTAAAGGCAAGTTCTGAAATTTGGAGATTTAGGTTCGATTGAAATATTTGAAATGAACTTACAATCAGTAAAACATTTGCAGGTTTACCAGAGTACAAACCTAAAAGTTGCGTCAGGGGTGGTAGAACATGTGGGTGGGTGGCACTACTCACTTGGAAAATTCTGCATGGGTAAAATATCCAAAGGTACATATGCATGGATGCATAAATTTAGAAATTATTGTTTTAAACTTTTTCAACTTGTTCATTTTCTCACAACTCACCAAAAATTATGAAAATTGTGTAGAATTTTAGATTTCAAGTAGAAACTTTTTGATTTCAAAGTTTTAGAGATTAAAAAGATTCTTGTAGTTTGACAGCATTTTCAAGAATTTCTACTATTAACAAAACTTACATGCATTTTTCGAATCGATACACGTTTTTTTTTAATTTTGAAGAATCATTGACAACCTTTGAAATTTTAAATATTCTGTTCGAAAAAAAATTTTTCAACTTGAAACATTTAAAACTATCCAATTTTTCGCAATTTATCAAAATTTGGCTAACAACACAAAATTTCAATTATAACTCTACAAGTATTTTGAATTTTCATTGAAAAAAGATTCACAATGCAAGTGTTATGATGAACATAATTCACATACTCAATAAGCATTTTCCGAAATTATACAAAAATATTGATTTTTATAGAATTTTTATAGAATTGTTCATTGACAGTTTTCGAAATTTCCAATGTGGTATGATCTTCCTAAATATCCAAAATTTTTGACACCATACCAACTATCAATAACTTCCACAATTATTTTTCGAAAATTTATGTAACTTATGAAGATTTCTTGTGATTTTTTTAAAACTTTCAATTGTTCAGTTTTTCTCAAAAATCCAAAATACACTATCATCAATATGTATTTTAAAGAAATATATTTGAAAGAGATAAAAAAAATATATACAATAATGAAAACATTATAGAAAATTCATTGAAATCAATTAAAATTCCACTAATTTCTCGAATTTTTTTTAAGAAATGACGATGTTAAAAATTTCCAATGTTTTCTGATTTTTAACAATGTTGAAATTAATATATGTAATGCAGACTTTTTGAAATTTTCAACATTTCATGGCAATTGCCTAGGTTATCGAGATTTATTTTTAGTTTGTAATGGTTTCCAAGTACTGTAAATTTTCATGATTAAATGAAAAAAATTTTTTCTGTAAACCTATTTCGTCGAAATAAATATGATAATAAAAAAAAATTATAAAATAATGGATGTTTTCGGAAATTTTACGGAAATTGTGATTTTTCAAAGATGATTGACAGTTTTCAGAATTTTCGATGTCTTATGTTTTCTCAAAATTTTCAAAGTTTTCAATAACATCGAAATAACTACTTAACATTTTCAAAATTGTATAATAATTTGTCAAAGTCGTAGATTTTTTAGTGTTTCTTAAATATCTTTGTAGTATTTCAAATTTTCGTTGAAAATATAAAAACTACATTATGCGTATTGTGAATCAATAAAATAAGTAATACAATTCACAAAATTATGAAAATTGTCTGAATTCTAAGAAAATTGTAATTTTTCTAAGTTGATTGACATTTGGGTTCTGATTTTTTAAAATTTGCGAAAATTCTAACATGGTACAAACTACCTAAATTTACCAAACTGTATAAAAATTTGTCTACCTCGAAAAAAATTTCTTTCGATTTTTAGGTATTATTGAAGTATCTCAGTTTTTTGTTTAAAATTCTGGAAAACATCATCGTGCATATCAAGAAAAAACATGATTTTCAACCCAATTATAAAATTAATACACATTTTCTGAAATTTCACGAATTATTGAAAACTATATCAATTGAGTAGAAAATTTTTCGATTTTTCGAAATTTCTAGCTTGTAAAATATTTTCTAACCCATGAAAAACTAGGAACTCAAAAATTTTCTATGATCAGCAAAAATTGTCAAACTCAAATGGAATTTCCGTAATTTTTTGATGTTTCGCTAGTTTTTTATTTTCTTGTTGGAAATTAAAAAACATTATTACGCATCATTCGACCACATATAATAATAAACTCCTCTTCCCTAAAATAATTGAGTCATTGACTGCCCACCTGGGGAAATCGCGTTCTACCGCCCCTAAGTTGCGCCAAACTATTAGAAAAGTTCAATGTCCAACTAACTGTAAAAATGCAAGCTCCATTACTGAAATACATGTCTACGAGTTTTTCTTTCGAAGAGAATTGATTGCCAAAGTCATCACGGTTGGCCCCTTCATCTCTCTCGAGAGAGACTTCTTGAGGGATGCTCATCGAAATTGGTCTTATTCTGAAAGGGAAAGGGCTTATTCGTAAACGAAACAGTTTGTTTCCTGATGTAACGTGCTCCACTCGACAGTTCAAACGAATCGTCGATACTCGTGTTCCACTGATTCGAGCTCTCTTTGTTATGTGGAAAATGAACGAATTCGGAACATTCACCTGTTGCATTTTCGTATCAACACAAACTTTTTTAGATTTTTTTCTGGTATGCGACACAAAGCTGTAAAATCAGCTAAAACTCAGTTCTTATTATAAATGACTGAAAGTTCTTCTGCAGATTTTTTCAAAAAAAAAAAAAAAAAAAACAATAAAAAATGGTTGAAATTTCAGTAAAACGAGTTAATAATTTTTTGGTTGGTCTAAATGTTTACTTTTAGGATCCGCAATAAACTGTGCATTTCGTATTTACATTTCTAGCCAATCGCCACCAGGTATATTTACCAAACTAATGAGTATTTACTGTGGTGCTCGGTAATCAAGTGAACAAAGTCCCTTTGGTCACGTCAAGGATTATTCAAACTTCACAGAGGAAACGGCGTGGGAACGAGAAAGACAGAGAAAGCAGAAGAGCGACGAAGCGTCTCTATAAACTTTGTTGGAAACATTAACGACGTTACTGTATGTACGTTTGTACCATTCTACACCTTCACTAGCACTCGACAAATACGATTAGGTCGTGTTTTCCTTGGACACTACAATAGCAAGAGCGATTTGTATCTGTAAATGATTATCATTTTTTCAACTTTGTCCAAGTAGAGAAAGTCTTGGGAAACTACTTACTGCGTAAAAAAAATAATCATACTGTGACCAATAAGTAGTTTTAACTTTCGAATGTTTTTTACTCTTGATTCAAGCTGCAATTTTTTGTATTCAATAGTTTGTTAAGTTATCAAGATCTACCTGTTTATTGAATGAGGAAGTTGACGATTTTCCGAGAGAAGAAAGGTTTTGCTGATTTATCTTGCATGGATTCATGTTTATTCAAAGAAAGAGATCAATAAATTAAGCAGTTCTTCTCATCATTCAAGACTGCTTTTCATGTGAATATTTTAAACAATGGTATGTTCAACACGCTTTCGAAATGATTTCAATAAATTATGAAAATTCAAAATCTTTCTGGATATCTTTTATTTGTGAATTCGTTTTGCAATAAAATAAACCTAAAACAAAATTGTTTTGCAACATAAATTCGCTTTAAAATGAATCATTATTACGCCTGTAAGGTCAAAAGTTTCTGAAATCGGAAATTTCTCTTCGAATGACACTTATAAGCGGACCCGTATTTCACTTTTAAAAAGTAAAAAAAATCATAAAAAGCGAAGTGAATCATAAACGTCATCATCGAGGATGTACGCGAATCGCGTTATTAAAGTATGACCCTCGCGAGAGCTAACTACGTCGTAATTCCGAAGTTTAAAACATCCCTCGTTGCAGCAAGGAGTGAAAATGTGAAGGAATACTGAGGCGCGTTGGAAGCATGTGCATAATATCTCGCGAAGTATATGTTCCATGATACTTTTAATGAAGGTAAAATCTCGGGAAAACACATTTTCCAGATTTCCTCATAATTACGAGCTCTCAACGCAGATATATCAGTTTATGACATCTTTAGAAACTCTGTAACTTTTTGTTCATAGCATTTCGAATTACGCTTTAGGTGATAGAGAATCGAATCGCGTAAATATATCGTCATGAATAATATGTCCACTTCAAATTTCACACAGAAAAAAACAAAGGAAACGATTTTTTTTTCAATAATTTTCCTACATCAAAAGGAAGTTTTTTTGGTGCATGAAAATCGAGTTACAAATTTTGGGTGATTGTAAATAATAACAACATTCGCGGAGATGTTCATTTTACTTTTCTCGATTCTTGATGGATTCATTGTCTGCAAAAATTTGCAACAACAAAAACAAATCATTTTATATTACGTTCAATTATATGGATCAAATGATACTTGTGACACATACCCAGAAAATAGGTTAAACATAAAAGAATAAAAAGATAGTTTTTGTTAGACAGTGTTTTACCGAGGACATTTAGTTATGACAATATCAGTCACTCATTTGCAGATATTTTTTTTTTTCAGTTTGTTTACCTTGATGAATTTTGGTTTTTTCGTTCTTTTCTGAGATCGTTCATTAATACAATTCGTTATTTCATGAATTTTATCTGTTTTAGAAAATTTTTGCCAGGATCCTAATATTTTTGCTCACTTAAGAATGTTGATTCATTGTCTGATGTGATTTGAATCAGAGGAAGAATAAAAAACGAATTTATCTGCGCTGAAGAAATACGATCTCTCGCAGGGGTTACGATTAATTGCCAAAATGACCAGACACGGAGAATCGTTTAGTCCCGTATGGAGCATTGTTTCGGGTGGAATGCATGTCCGCGAAAATGGACATAATAAACGGAGACGGTCACCCCTCATGGCGATATATTGCCTTTTCGAAGTGGACTTACTGGATGAATTACACGACTTCGTTTTCAGATCAGCTCAAATCTGATAAATTTCACCAACAATATTCTAGCGAATCACGTTCTCACCTCTCAATGACAAGATAATGATTCTGTAAAAGATTTTCCCATGTATGCAACTTAAATTTTTTTGGTTTCTAATGACACATTCTTACCTGCAGTATTTATTTTGCATATTTTGATTTGTGTTATTATAAAACTATATTTTATATTTACAACAACAAAAATACTTTTGTTTGCAAAAAAATAAAGGCCTTGCAGAAACAAAAATCAGGTTTTGTTTTTCCTATT
Source organism: Platygaster robiniae (assembly GCA_028476575.1). Classification (NCBI taxonomy): domain Eukaryota; kingdom Metazoa; phylum Arthropoda; class Insecta; order Hymenoptera; family Platygastridae; genus Platygaster; species Platygaster robiniae. Next base: position 39,151,462 of record CM052019.1, read on the forward strand.
TGAAAAAAATTCTAGGTTCTTGTATTCTTTTACCACACTTTTCCTGGTTTTTATGCCCTAAAGTGCTATAAAAGTCTTGGGATATGACTTTGACCGCTTTAATAAAATTGTGCCATCCATGGGACTCACGAATTCCAAATTCATGCAATAAAACCTGCAGTATGGTCGTATCAAATGTGTATCGAACGACAAAATTTTTTTACTTATATAAACATTTTATAAAACCAGCTGTTCTCAGCACGTTGGGAATAAGTGTGTATCCTATTCGTACTTTTTTAGAAATTTTTGTAATTATTTTAATAAATTAGTCTTGGAAGTTTTTTACATGAACGCATGTAAATTCTATATACGGTGTTCTTCAAATTTCATAAACGTAGGACACACTCCTTACTCCGAATTTTCAAAATACCGAACTTGTCATAGAAAACTTGCACTAAATAATTGCACTAGTTTAAAACTTCTAATTAATACTGTAGGGATTTTCATAAGTGATAAGTTATATTAATATACATCTTCAATATCAGCAGTTTAATAATTGGTTTATAAATTTTTACACAACTTTCATACATTAAATTTCATGAAAATAATAAATTTTGTGTATGATACCGATTTAATTCACTTCTTTTTCTACTGGACTCCTTACATACATTCAGAAGCGTATGGTTTTTTATAAGACGTGTTTATAAATCGCGGTTTCATGCACGTGTTTATGATTTTAAATACAAGTATCATATATTGCAGTTTATTAAAATCCTTGATATTTTTAACAGTGTAAGTCTAGGTTTTAGTATTCTACAAATATTAGAACCATAAGTAATTCTCAAAACTTGATAGGTTTAGGATAAACAATGTAATTTATTTATGCAGACGTTGTGTAGGTTTCATTAAATAAAAACGTGCATGTTTGTTTGTATAGTTTTCAAAAATTCTCATTACTTTAGCGATCGAATGTATATGTGACTAAGATTACGATAAAATATAGGTCATTAGTAGTCCCCAGGAAAAAATATTCTTTCATTATATAATCTGTCATTTATGTTTTTTTTTTTTCGAGGAATTTTTTTTTCGTGCAAGTGAAGAACGCAGTTTGAAGAGTTGCTTAGATGATGCGATGTTAATTAATGAAATTCGAAAAAAACTTACATTGGAAGTGTTGAATTTTGGAAAATTTTTATTATTTCTGATGGTATGCCTTCGCGATATCCTTACATCTTATCGGCTCAAGATTTACCTGAAACGAAAAATTGTACATCAAGTTTACAGCACTGTTTTTTTTTCATGTAACATCATACATTCATGTTTTTAAATGATGTCTACTGTTATAGACATAGTATAAAAATGGATTGCGAATCTTATTCATTTGCAAAACTTTCAAAATTGAGCAGCTTTATAAAATTTTTTCGTCAGTATTTTCATTATAGCACTTTAGGACAAAATGTGAGATTTCACTAGCTAGAAAAAAAATCTTCCATGCACTGTAATAAAAATGTCCCATAATGCAATCCTCGACCAAGTTTGAAAAACTGTAGGTTTTGTATACCTGCATTTTGAATTTTCGTTCGAAAGCTTGTCCGTATTTGTCACCAAATCTTACTTTGGCAGAATTGAACAAACATTGTTCATAGAAGACTTGCATAAAAATCAATCACTCATTTTCAAAAAACATATACTTAAACATGTCATTTTAATTTGACAACAATCTGTTATTGTTTAATACCTCAATAACATGCTTAGGAATCAAAAAATTCAGTCTCACCGATGTACACAGTGGATAAATAAAACAATTATTTTCTACTGCAGCCAATTTATGAAGGAAATAAATTTTCCTACTTTTTCTGCAACGTCCTAGCAAAAAGTCGCCCTCGGATCGACCACAAATCTCGGCAAACGATCAGAAAATGAAATGTCATCAACTCGCAGTTAGTCAAGAGTAAAATTTAGTGCCCGAGCGGAAGTAAGCCCGCTGTTTTTCCGAGCATCTTTCATTTTAACTATATTTACTGTCGCACGATACGCTTACTCGACAGTAGACTCGGTAGAAAGTGTATATCGTCGTTCGCGTTATCTTTGTCGTCTTTTTTCCACCATCTGCATCGTCTCGACATTCAAAAACATCTACGATCAGAGGATATGCCATGAAATGAATACAGACAATGTCAAGTATGTGTACAAAACTCTCCAAAAATTTTGCTCACTTAAAAGAAACGTCTGTAATTCTTCGCTTTTTTACTTTTCGCCAGGGGCGTAGGCAGGAAAAATGTTCGGGAAGGGTTTTTCTGAAAAATATTTTTCTTTCGGGATTTCATAATTTTTAATCTTTTACAATATGGTTACAAGAGAGCGATTTTGAAATACTTCGCATTTCGGAATATAAAAGTTACACAACTTTTGGAATCCAGAGTTGCACATTCTTCATGTTACTAAATAATAAAGTTCGATATTTTTTAATTTAAATCAGCAACTGAGGTTTCAATTTTTTTTTTTTTTTGATACTTTTTGTATTCATACTATTTTAAGGATTATCTGATATTGACTAATGTAGATTTCTGTAGATCTTTTTAAAATTCGATGCTCTCTAAGAATCAAACTTTTCAAAAATTTATATATTTAAACTTATTTTTGAGCAAACTTTCACCACACATCAAAAGGTACATCATAAATTTATATTTTTTTCGCATTTTATGTTATTTAATAAATTTAGTTATATTTTCTAGTATTTTTATAATATTTCTAATATTTTTATGAATCGTTCAATAAATTTCAAAAAATTGATGCTATAGTATTGAAACTTTTAACGATTTTGAGAGTTTAAATTGATTTTTCAGGTGACAATTTCTTTGATGAAGATTTAAAATACTTTCATTCCATATTTTTTTTACAATTTATACAATTAAAAGTAAAATTGACCGTATAAATTGTACAAACTGAATGGAATGTATTATTATTGTTTTCTATATGAATGTCTAGAATAATTTCTAAAATTATATGTAATATAGTATTATAATAATAAATACGCTCCAGGTTAAAAAGTTTTATAAATTTCCAAGAAAATTATATCTACATAATTTTTATGTACTGAAAGATTTCTAGTAAACTAGAAAGCTAGTTATCTAGTAAACTAGTACGTTAATGAACTAATAAACTCGTTAACAAGTAAGCGAGTAAAATAATAAACTGCTGACATTGTAAAATATTAAATAAGTAAAAAGGTGAAATAGTGAACTAGCGAACTTTTCGACAAGTAAATTAGTTAATTAGCAAACTAGTGAAATTGTCAAATTTGTAATAGTCAATTGGTGAACTAGTAAGTTAGTTATACAAAAAACTAGCAAGCCAGCATACTAGTAATCTATTAAACTGGTAAACGAGTAAGCTAGTGAACTAGTAAACTAGTCAACTTGTGAACTGGTAAGTTAGTAAACTAGTAAGCTAGTAAACTAGTAAACTAGTAAACAAGTAAGCTAGAAAAAGAGTAAACTTGTAAGCAAGTAAGCTAGAAAAAGAGTAAACTAGCAAACTAGTAGGTTAGTAAGCTACAAAACTAGTAAACACGTAAGCTAGTAAACTACTAAAATTAAAAATAGTAAAATACTAAAAAAGTGAAAAAGCAAAATAGTAACCTTAGCAAACTTTTTCAAAAGTAAATTGGTTGATTTGTAAATTAGTAAAATTATCAAATGTGTAATAGTCAACTGGTAAACTGTAAGATAGTAAACTAGTAAGCTAGCTAAATAAAAAATTAGTAAGCTAGTTAACAGAAAAGCTAGTAAACTATTAAACTTGTAAATTGGTAAGTGAGTAAACTAGTAAGCCAGGAAACGAGTAAATTATTAGTCTAGTAAACTAGTAAGCTAGTAAACTAGTAAACCCATTTTTCAGATTTTCCTAGTACAATATACGAAACTCTGGAGGATTTCTAAGTATTGTTATAGATTACTTATATTTTTGTAGATTGCTTCAGAAATTTCAGAAAATTGATGCTTTAAAATGTGATTTTCTATCCATTCTTAGTAATTTCAAAAAGTAATGATAAAAACTCATTCATATACATTTTTCATTTTTTTTATCGTTTTATGTTTTTCGTATTTTTGAAATATTTAAAATACTTTGCCGCGTTTTCCAGAATTTTTATAGATTCATAGTATTTTTAGAATTCGATGCTCTAGAATGCCAAAATTTATACATCGTAGAGGCATTTGTCGAGATTTAAAAGAAAAGAGTTTTTATATGGAATTTAATTAATATCATTAGTCTTTTAGAGTTTATGTAAATCAAAAGATTTTTAATACTTTTATAAGGATTTCATATAGATTCATAGACTTTGATAATCTAAGATTTAAAGTTTTGCAAACCTTTAGCATTTTCGTAGATTTTTATAATTTTTTTATTATTCACTAGGTTGCAGAAATTTTCCTAATTCATATTTTCTACGCAATCCTACGTTTTGATAACTTTTTCTTTTTTATCCAATATATACTGCTTACTTTTTAATGCACTTTTTCGTAACTTATATTTTTACTGTTTATTGATATAACTTTATTCATTTTACATAAAACATGGATTGAGTGCATCAGAATTTCGGGAGGAGTATGAACCCCAAAAACCCCCCTCTGCCTACGCGCCTGCTATTCGCAATTCATAAGGAATAGAATTATGAAAAAATATTTCTACACATTTATTTAAGGTTGCAATTATTATAGTTAAAGTTGAATGCCGATACGAATAGTGTCTTCAGATGCTACTACACTCGTGCTGTGTTTTAAAAATAACACGATCCTTTTGACCAAAGAAACTCCTGACTGTAAATCTCGGATAAAATCCCTTCCGAATCTTATTTCCATTATCACAACTTTATCACTTTGAATTTACCACGGAAAAGAAAATAATCGCGACCTTCTTCATCCTCGTTTCATAACATCGTAAATGATGTCGAAGGGTCCTGGCCGGAGCCACTCTATATTACGCTTATTCCGCTATGCAGCCCCGTAAAGTGGGCGCAAGAGAATTTTTTGGGGATAAAAGCGAGCGAGCTCGTAAAACCGGAGGAAGGTAGGAAAGGAAGAACAATGGCAAGTGCTAGGGAATGAAAGAAATAAAGAAACGACGGGACGTGGCCACGAAAGTCATAAAGAGCCGGCAAATCTTTTCATTATCGCGCCCCATAAGTGATACGTATATCACGGTAAGCGGCCATTCCGTTGGTATTACTCGAGCACTAACGGGATCGAAGCTTGTCATCTAAATAGCTTTTACCAACACCATTTGAAAAGATTGATGCTTTCTCTGCGACTTTACAAACAAAAGATTTTCAGGAGTTAATGTTGTTTGATTTCCCATATTTTTTCCTAAAGGGAGTAGATGAACCTTTGGGGTTTCGTCCTTGTTTTTACAGCAGGGGCGACAGAAAACGATTTTTTCGAGTTCGTAGTAAATGACTCAAATATCAGGAGATATTCTTGTATTTTTTCGAAAAACACATATTAGTGTTCTTAGATTTTTGAATTACAAACTGAGGTGAAGAATTTCCAAAAATAACGAGAAATCCCTATTAATCATTGAAAACTTTTTAGTAGGTACTTCGTTTTGGGTATGTTTAAAATTTCAAAAATCGAAAAACGTCGAAAATTTAGAGATTTGATTGGTAATTTCTGAAAATTCTTGATATTGGTAAAATTCCAAAAAGTGGTAATGAATTTCGTATATTGAGTACAAAAACATGTTTTTTTGAAGTATGCACGATAATTTTTTTTCGAATTTTAGACAAATATTTAGACTATTTGCAAAGTATTTTAAAATCAAAAGAAATCTCTAGAACCTGGGTAAACCTTCATAAGATTTCGAAAATTCGAGTACATAATTGGTACCTACCATGTAATAAATTTCGAAAATTTTGAAAAATAGGGAATGTAAGAAATGTTGATTATTATAAAAACTACATGTCCAAAAATGTCTGAAAATGGTCACAATTTGATTAATTGAGTTCATCATAATATTTTTTTCTATATGTACAGTAGTATACTTTACATTTTAAACATTCATTCGGAATTCTTAAAAGTACTTTAAAATCACAAGTGATATTTCTGAGGTGTACAAGTTTTAATCAAATTTAGGAACTCTTCAATAGCCGGTTTCATGTGAGAAAATTTAAAAATTATAAAAAATCAGAACACATCAAAAAAGCCAAAAACTCTTAGTTATCATAAAAAAAAAAAAAAAATTTTTGTAGGTTTTTATCAAATATTGACCAGTTTTGTAAATTGTGAACATTGGTATATTTTTAAAGACTATATTATAAATATTTTATCTTTATTTTCGCATGAAAATTCGCAATATGTACTCTAAAAGTATTGTTAAATTGAGAAAAATCTTGACAAGGTAGACTAATTTTCATTAAATTCCGAAAATTTTGAATAGTTTGCATAACGTTTGCAGCTAAACAAATGTTTGAATATTATAAAACATTTGAAATGTTAAGCCTGTCAATAATACTTAAAGTTCGAGATATCGGTAGAATTTCAGAAAATGCAAATGAATTTCGTATTTCGTGTTCATTATCATATTTATTTTTCCATTAATATATACATTTTAATTTTTTTTTTAATATTTCAAGAATAATCCAATAAACCCGAAAAAAGCTGAAAATCACCATGAAATTTTCATCAGATGGAAAAATTTGGATTAAATTTCAAAAGTTTTAGATGGATGTCAAAGATTGTAAACATTTCCAAAAATTAGAACACGTAAGAAATTTCGATAATCACAAATATTTCTAGAAAAATCCAAAGTTTTGTAGACTTTTAGAATATGCTCATACAGATTTTGTACCATAATTCTTTGAGCTACGGATGATACTACTTTTTTTTATTTTTCAGTGAAAATCTAGCATCTCTGAAATACATTGAAAAATATTAAAAAATTTCGCCTTAGAGTTTGACAATTCTTCATAAATTCAGAAAAGTTTGAAAGTTCATTAAGTTTGATATTTTCAAGTGTTTCTAAATCAGAAAACATTTGAAATTTCATTGATTTTCAATTATTCTTTAAAATTTGAAAAATTTGTAGTCATTCAGAAAATATACATAAATTTTGTAGATTGTACAAAACTTTGAAAACGCTTTTAAATTGCAAAAACAGTGTAATCCTGAGAAAATTGTAAATCAAACATTTTTCAATAAAAATCTCGAACTCCAAGCAATTTTGATAAATTCTGTAAGTTTTGAACAATTCAACGAGTCGAAAAAATAAAAATTGATAAATTCATGCATTTTTGCGTAAGTATATTACCCATCCAGAATTTTCCTGGTAGGTAATGCTACCACTATATTCAAATCTTCTACTACTTTTTTTGCAGTAGGAATAAATACCAAGCAAGGACTCGTTGATTTTTTTTATCTACGTAAAAATTATTTGAAATAATAATTGACAGTATCTTCAAAATTAAGCATTTTCGTCCTAATTAATCGTGCTATATTTTCTTGTTCGAATCTCAAGATTTCTTTCGAATACTCCAACTATAAATTTGTGTACAAGTCAATTTTTTCGGAGATGGACGACTTTCTGTCAACAATTTCCGGTCAATATATCCCAGTTTCCGTTTTTGAAAAGAACGGTGAATCATTCGCGCGAGGTTCGATCTTCGAATCACAAAGGGACAATTTCATGGTCGTTGGATGCGCATCTTGGGCGATAAAGCAGGGAAATGGAGATATTTGGACTTGTTTGAGATAAGTTTGAACGATAAAATTGAAGATGCAAAGTTATATTGGCACTTGAAACTATAGATAAAGTTGCAGTATCATTTGCTTTAATGAGATATATCAGTGGTTCGATCAACTTAAATTATTATGTAACTAAAGATCATTTGAGTATGAATTATTAAATATGATTAATTTGCAATATTTGTTACCAGTTTTTTCTTCTACAAAGTGTCCCACTATTTTGGTCAACAGGAAATTCGAATAAAAAATATTGTGCGTCGAATTCAACGTATACAGCGTTCTGGACCTTAAAAAAGTATGTATAAAAGATGCATATCTTTTGATAGCTTTATTTTTTGACAAGCGAAAAAAATTTCATGCCTCTGCACCGATGTGGACACGGAGAATCACGGGAGAATCGAAGGGTCGGAGGACCGTTAAATATCCCAGTAGTGCTCATTTAGGGCTAGTAAAATAATAACGAGCACCACTGCTGTGGGGAGCCTAAGCAACGTCATTTCGCATCTCTCCTTTTACGGGGAGAAATTACGGCGCTGCGGCCTTCTTTATGGCTGATTTCATGCTGCATTGTCGCGACGAATCAGCGCAAACCATTTTCTGCTTTACATGCCAATAATCGGAAAAATCACCATGCATTTTGAGCTTCTGGTAAACAATTCGAAATCCACTGTCTCGTTGCTCTTTCTCACAAAGTAAAGATCCTGGATGAATATTTTTATTTTATTCACAAAGAAGCTTTTTAAAGTAAACAAAATTTAAAAACGATATACTCTCAGCAAAGTAAATGGAATTATTGTACACTACCCAAAATCAATTATTATCTGTCTGAACAAAAGTTCCTTGGGGCTAGTTAGAAAGTACTAAACGACGCTGCAAATCATCTATTCGTAACTCGTGACTGGGAAAATCCAGCGAGATTAGTGGTTAAACAATCGTATTCGGAGAGTTCGATGGTTCGGAGCAGGATTAAAGCTGTCTAATAACATCTATGCGGTTTCTGTCTGAAACTACATTTGATGGACGATTGCAAAAGTTTGAACCCTTTGAAGCTATGCAAATTCTCCTGCCAACATTTCGTGATTTTCCGAGGGATGCGATTCGAAGCGTGTTCTACGATTTCATTTCGATGAGTGTTCTACGAATTCCCTGGTAAATCTTCTCAATGGAGTCGGGTATTTTGATACTTTTAGGAAATTGAATGAAAGTTCTCGAATTTGTCATTGATAATGATCAGGGATGATAAAAATATGCACGTCCATATTTTGCATATAATGCATATTTTCGCCTCTTTTGAACGTGTATGCATATTTTTACGATTTCAGCCAGATCGTGCATATTTTATCTATTTTTTAAAAAAAAGTTAAAATTACTAGCGAATTTTGTCAAGAATCATGGAGTTTTCTGAAGTTCAAACGTTTTGTATAAACAGTTGATACACAGCATAAAACAACGAATCTAAAATTCTTTAAGTTCATCTATATATTCCTAGTGAAATGCCGATGATTTCCACGGATTCGTACAGGAAATGCAATGAGAAATTAGGGCGCGAACATAAATGTTTTTGGAAGCAATTTATTTGAAAAACATTCTTTTTACACGATTTCCAATTTTTTTCTCTTTAACTAAGTATCTAAAATAAAAATTATATTGTAATGTTTATCCCTCGTACAAACTGGTAAAATTAGTCACGATGTCTCTAATTGTACGGTTAAAATATCTGTAACATTGTCTTTCTCACAGTTTTTTTTCTTTTCTTTTCAAAATTTTCGAACGAATGTGTAAAGAATACGTTAAATGTAAAGAAGAAGCTTTTGCAAATGAAATAAGCATGCTGTTCATTACTAAAAAGTACAATTTTCGTTTTAACGTATTTTATGTCAATGGCCGTACAGATTGCGACACGCGTTTCTTTCTACCATATAAGTAATGATCAAACAACAAAATTTATAGAATAATTTTACTATGCTTCACATTGATTTTCCAAAAAAATGAATCGTTTACTTACCCCTCAGCCAAAAAATTTTCCACGCGCAATGTTTTTAACGCCTTTTTTCCCAAATAACAAACCACCTGTCAAAATTCAACCTAAAAAAAAAGCGGAAAAACACGTTTGATCGGTGACAGATGGCAAAATGCGTCATTTTGTAGCGTTAAGACGACTCGCAACCTACTGTAGTGCGAGAAAGACGCCTAGAACGGGATTCAATTGAAAGAAAGAAGGACGAAAAGAGAAGGTCTTGCGAGTCGTCTTAAAAGATACAAATTCGTGGTTTAAAGACTATAAAACCTATATCAAAAATATACTTTGTTCATCCTAAACTATGATTAAACTAATAATCACGTGTTATTTATTAGGAATGTCAAATTATTCAACGTTATATTCAGTATCCGTACAAACCGGATTGATCATACAAAGTGGGACATTTACCTTTTAACAGAATATTTAAGGGGTTATATACCTTTTTGTATAAAAAAATTGAGGATGGTTTGGTGTGACTTTTAAGGTATGTAGCAAAATGCTATTTCACAAAAGCTTTAGTTTTTTAAAAGTGTATTGACAACTTGAAAAAACAAGTATTTGTTCATAAAAAAATATCAACAATAGGCAGAGTTATGGCCCTTTTCCCGAAACAACTTTTTTTTTGAAGAGGCTTGCGGTGACCAAGATGCAACTTGAACAAGTCAAGTTAAATTAGAAAATGCAAAAAATTTCATTAGTCTAGGAATATATCAAGTTCTTGAAAGATCGCTTTTTCATAGAAAAGTTTTTATTTTTCGAAGAAAAATTTGGAGAAATAATTAAAATTAAAAATTAAAATTTTCAAAGGTCAAAAAATCGAAATCTCAGCGAAAACGTTCTTGCATACAGAAAAAACGTAATATTCATCTTTTCAATCGTTCGAGAACTAGATACATTCCTAGACTAATGAATTTTTTTTGATTTTTTAATTTAACTTGACCTGTTCGACTTACATCGTGTTCACCGCAAGCCTCTTCAAAAAAAAAGTTGTCTCGGGGAGAGGGCCAGAACTTCGCCAGTTGTCGATTTTTTTATGAACAAATACTTGTTTTTTCAAGTAGACAATACACTATTAAAATCCAACAACTTAAGTGTCATAAAACTATTGCCACATACTTCAAAAGATACTCCAAACCATCATCAATTCGTTCGCACAAAAAGGTATATAACCCCTTTAACATGTATTTCAATGCTTCCTACAAAAAACCACGAATATCTTTATATAATAAGGGTACGGCGACAAAAGTTCCATAATGAAAGTTCCAATGACAAAAAGTTCCAATCAATTATTTTTCCAATGACAAAAGTTCCAATTTATTATTTTTCCAATATTAAAAGTTCCAATCTATTATTTTTCCAAAAACCTTCCAACCTTCGATTTTAAAAACGCCCATAACTTCAATTTCATAAATCTTCATTAATTTTTTTTTTTTTTTTGTAACTTGACATGTCAAAAATTTTGACATTACTTACACCCGAAATTTTCGTTGATTCGAATTTTTTGTTGAATCGAAATTTAAATTGAATTGATCGGGACCAACTGCTCGATTACACTGAGAAAAAAATATAGTAATTATTACAATACTGTATAGTAAATGGGAATCACTCTGAGATATTGTACTTTTTGCTAGATAATATATCAATTTTCGAAATAACATATTATAAATATTATCAAATGATATTGTAGTTATAGATATCTATTGTTGTAAAAACTCCTCTACATATTTCGTTTTCTACTATACTTCTTGTACTTTTTGCAATATCATATTGTAATTCCTATTAGTCGAGATTATTGAAAATTCCATACAACTTTTTCAGTATGCAGATCTGTATAGGTTCTTTTTGCAATATTTTTGTATGCTCTATAGGTTTCTAGTGCATCATATTGTAAAATAATACAGTTTTCAAAAAAGCTGGATAAAAGTAATAGAGTTCATTTTTTTTCGCCATGTATGGTAAAAATTACAGTTTGTATAGTGAAATTTGTATTTTAAGATTTAAAATTTTCCGAAATTATACAGTAAAAACTGGCGTACATATTGTAATTTGTACATAAATAGCAGTTTTACTGTATAATATTGTAATCAGTAAAATAAATATTGCTGATTTTACAATATTATTGTAAAATCTACAATTATATTGTAAATATTGTCAAATGATATTGTAGCTATGGATATATTTTGTTGTAAAAACTCCTCTTCATATTTCGTTTTCTACTTTACTTCTCGTATTTTTGCAATATCATATTGTAATTTCTATTAGTCCAGATTATTGAAAATTCCATACAGATTTTTCAATATGCAGATCTGTATAGGTTCTTTTTGCAATATTTTTTTATACTTTCTAGGTTTCTAGCGCATCATATTGTAAAATGATACAGTTTTCGAAAAACTGGATAATAGTAATGTGATTCATTTTTTTCCCCATGTATGGTAAAACTTACAGTTTGTATAATGAAATTTGCATTTTAAGATTTTAAATTTTCTGAAATTATACAGTAAAAACTGGCATACATATTGTAATTTGTACATTAAAAGCGGTTTTACTGTGTAATATTGTTATAAGTAAAATAAATATAGCAGATTTTACAATATTATCGTAAAAGCTACAATGATATTGTGAAAGTTGCAATATTATTGTAAAAAGTACGATAATATTGTATTTTTTACAGTATATACGGCAGAAAGTAAAAGATTTTTTTCTCAGTGTACCTTGAACTAATTAGTCATAATTTACCATTTTGATCGTCACCTCTTTTAAAATAAACGTCAATGCCATTGTAATTCGTGAACTTTTTTACTTTTGAAACTTTTTGGAACTTTCAAACTTTTGGAACTTTTGAACTTTGGATATTTTAGGATTGGAACTTTTTAAATTTGGCGCTAACTGTATTGGAAATTTTGGTTTGGAACTTTCAGTTTGGAACTATTGTTTTGGAACTTTTGTCGTGGAATCCTTTATAAGTTGAGGGCTATATCACAGTTTTTGATTCTTTCGACTCCCTAAACGCTGCAGTAGTAAGATTCCGATCACGTGAAGGCGCGTTATTTCAAAATCACTGTTACACCTTATGCCTTGAAAATGCCATAAATCGCGATATCGGCTATTCCCGAGGTGGGATCGTGAATCAAGATTTCTCGGTTAGCCGTATTCACGATTTTTGCATGATCCAACGAGGTTATGTGGCGTGTAGCTCCTTGGTATACACGCCACTTAAGTGGCGCCATCTATTATATCCTTTTATGTGCGCCCGCTTCGATCGCGTATCGCGCCGTGAAATATTCATGGGAAATAATTTTATCGGCGACGACTACATTTGCGCGCCGCGAAGATTAATAACTCGTGTTACTCCTTGTCGAGGCTATTGACAAAGATGTCAATATCTCACTTTAAAAAAACTCGTCACGTTAATCTTGTTTTAACAGAATCCTAGTCTTCTTTGAATATTAAACCATGATTTTCCTGTGTGTATTTGAGATTAGCAGCCTTGCTACACGTTTTCGTATTTTGATGCATCGATCGATTTTGTAAATGAACCTATGGAGTCATATTTTTGTGAAACAGCTTCCCAACTTTTCGGAACCCTAATCGTTCGTCATCGTGAGGGAGGGAAAAATGCGTGCCACGATGCGATTCCGTGATACCACCCCTATTGTCTATCAACTCCACTTGTCTTTTTTCCCCTACGCGTTTCTATCCTACGACCACCATAGACCAAGCTCATGGTTTAACCTCAGCGGTTTAGCACGCTCAAACGATCCCGTTGTCGAAGTCCTTTATAAAACTCCAATTTTACACCGCGGGCTTCATCATCGAGACTGAGAGCACTTGGCAGGAGATTAAAGTCGCTTCATCCGACATTGGACTTGATTTTTTACATGTAGAATAGTCCATTCGATGAATTATTCTTTTACGACTTTAAACGAATGAAGCATACCCTACACGAACCTTAAAAAAAAAAAATAAAACAACATTTGTAGCAGAAAAAGAAGAAGTAGTACCTTAAAAACAGGTAGTGTGTAATACGTCATTCGGTGAAAATCCGAGGAAGCGGCAGGAGTATAAATTAACGCGGTCTTCAAGAAGTGCCAGGACTTAGAGTCGCATAATCTAAGTTGATATTGCGAGAAGGGGAAAACCGTGCCTCACGCATAATACCTTGGGATGCAAATCAGGAAGGGACGAGATATCAACCATGATAACGAAAGGAGTTGGATAATGAGAGAAAGTAAAACGGGAACATCTGTTCTCAGCCGGTATGCAAATTTATGTGCCTCGAAAATACTTATTATCCAAATGTTCAAACTTACTTAAGTAAAACAAAGAAAAATTATTTTCACAATGAGCCAATCAGGAATAACGCTTACAATATATGTTCATCGCCGAAGTCAACAAGTCCAAAAAGCATAGGCAGAAATTTAAGGTAGATTCTAACATTTCTTTGCTGACATTTTTTCTGTTCTGCAACATAACCTTACTTCTAGGTGTACGCATATTTTGCGAAGAATCGATCAATATCTTGAAGACCGTCTTTTTCCCAAGGGAACACGAAGAAAAATCTCGAACGATTCCCTTTATTTCCGTACATATCGGGACTTTTTCCGATCTACATACGGCCGCAAAGTTGCGGCGCGTATATATTTTCTTACACTCGTTCGAGCAGATTGGATATTCCACTCGCGGTGCAATTTGCGGGTGAGGGGGCAATACAACTGGATCCTCCCAGAAATAGACACGTCCGACCTGAATATAAATGCTTTTATTACAAAAAATGTATCGGGACGCGACAGTACTTTTAGGAGTGACAGTTGAAAACTTCGCACCTCCTCCCACTCCCCACACATCGCTGTAAAACTTTATATCCTTTTATTGTATCAATTCCGATAACTTACATTCAAACATCGGGCTTTACTCGGGGATTCGCGAGATGGGAAGAATAAAAAGACCGCGGACCAGAGCCATTACCTGACACTTTTTTTTTTCAACTTCTCTTTATCTTCCGTCCATTCTTATTGCAAAACTTTGCCCAAGAATATCGCAGTGCGCTAGCAGCTGCTAGTATCTTTTTATGCGAAAACCCTGATTCACATTGACGTTGATTTTTGGTTCTAGGCACAAACCGTGATCAATTCAATTTGTGTATTTTCTTTTCGTTTGTTTGTGTTTTTCAGTTATTTTTATAACAATAAAGGATTACGATGGAATTGGAGCATGGTATTTTTGAGGATGTTTTTTAAATATGTACAAGTGCAGATTATAATTGAAGAATCGAAATCATCAAAAGCGCTCATGCTGGGTGCTGAACGACAGAAATTATTCGATTTTTAAGGTACCTTGGATCGACTGCGTTTAATGTCAATGACCTCATGTATTGGCCCAACCAATTAAAAGCATCAATTTCTGTACCTCAATTTGATCAGAGGAAGATAAGGCCTTTTTTCGTTCCTGTATCTAGATCATCAATTGAGCAAAATCTTACACTCATTAGGGCGTCTCGTTTTTTGAATGCGTTATATGGATTACCGTCGGCTGATTTGGATTTATTTAATGATACATTCAATGAATTTCTTAAGTTTACTGGGGATCATACGGACAGTCTGGTTTGAGATGTCCTGCTTCTTTATGATTGATGTTTCTTTATGTATTATGATATTCAGAGTGAGGTTGTATAGGATTTGTCACTGTTATTGAATTGGTAATGTAATTCAACATTTACTTTTTGTTTTTGAGCGCCACCGAGATTGTTGTAAGCACAGATTTGTAGTAACCCTGCTATTGGTTGAAAGACGGTTAGGTTTGTATCTGAACGAATTAAATAAAATATAAAAAAATTAATTTTAAAACTTGAGACTTGGTAAAAAGAGTTGTTGAAAATATCACAAAAAAGTTCAGATATCCAAACGTTGAATCATTGAGAAGGTAGATTATATTTTGTCAATAACTCATATTAGACCTTTTGAATGCTGTATAGAAACATTCATGAACACTGCTGCATAGAGAAAGGAAAAATTTTTATTTTTAAAGATTTTTCAATCTAGGTTTTTGATGTCTAAGAAAGCAGTTTTAAAGGTAATACAGTCTATAACTATAGTTTTGAAACTTAAGATATGAGAAGTATTAGATGTTCATATAATGAACGTACAAGTGATCTATTATGTTTGAAATCATTTGCAAAATAAAATTGCTTGATGCAGCACGAAACATGAAGTAAAATAAGAATCCATTTTTTTTCTACCTCAAATCGAAGGTTTTCGAATTTTTACGTTTGTATATGTATGGCATCATTTTAATAGAAGAGGTTTAACAGGAGAGTGTTTAGGTTAGGTATTTACACATTTCTGAGATAAAATATGTCAAAAAGTGCATAAAAATTTTTTGAAGTTGCGCTCAATGAATAATATAATTTAGCAATCCTTAGTTTTTCATAGCTGGAGCTCCTTGTTTAAAGTCCTAATTCGTCACCTGCTTTGACACCCGAAATAGTCACACATCCTTTCCACTCAATGATTTCCATTATAATCGACCGGTTTTCAAATTTTCTGGAATTCTTCATTTTCTTTTCTTCGACAGTTTTTTCCAGCTCAGAGAAAAGAATAATGAAAACTCAATGAGCGCGATTTTAAATTTTCGTGTGCAGTTTGCGACAAATTTTATTTTAGAAATGTGTTGAGGGTAGTAAGAAAACAGAAATCATCTTTTGTTCGATAAAAGAATCAATATTAATAGGTTTCAAGCATGCTTTTTTAAAACATTTATTCAATAAATAAACCGAAAACGAGCGCTAACTTTGAAAAACCCATACAGGAAGTATTGACGGGGACATTACCAAGCATTGTAAACAGGTTTCGTATTTTTGTTATTTACGAGGTCACACAGTGTTACATGTGGAGAATTTTCAGAACCCTTTTACATAAACCAATTTCGTTTATTATGAACTATGATTTTTCGAATTCCATGCATATGCACAATTTCGAGTATTTTGATGCTTTGTCAGAACTTTGTTTTCTCTTGAACAAAAGGTCATTAGAAAGCATGATCGTATCTGAAATTAGAAAAATTTTTAATATTTCAAAACTTATGACGTTAATAAAAGAAGAGAATTAACAGTTATAATAATTCAGGGGAAACAGTGCTGGGGATCAAATACCTATTTATGACGTACATTTGGTTTAACAAATAGATCTTTTATCCAGGAGAAGCAGAATTTTATGACATAAATGCTACTTGCCGAAAACGCACCTGAATGCCAAACATTAACACGTTTTAGTATAACAAAACAACGCTTCAATCAGCTGTTTATCCAGTAAATTAAACGACGTGCATATTTTTCAGAAACTTGGACAAGAGAAAAACCAGAAATCTATACTTCAGCAAAAGACTAACGGAAAAATGTCTCATAATTCGAAAAATCATAAATACTAAAAAATTACATTAGATTTGTTGAAATGCTCATGAAAATGATCTACAGATCAAAAACATAATCTGATCGAAAAAACATAATCATAAACACTACATCAAAAACATAACATAATCGAAAAAAAAACATCCATTAATCGAAAACATAAGTTGAGAATAGAAAAATATAAGCCATGCCAACATTTTTAGAATAAAAAATATTCGGTTTTTTTGAATAGTTGAAAGACGATTATGAAAAAAAAATACCTAAAAATGTACTGAACTTCATAATTTTTTTCTTCCAGAATGAACCTTTGAATGTTAACAGAAAAAACATCATAACAAAACAATTGAGCTACTATTGGCGAAATGATAGCATCTTATAAATAATAGCTATCTTATAAACGAAGCCCAAAATTACTGAGTTACTGGCACTTAGTGTCTGAAAATAATAACTCCCAAACAACGAATTTTAGCTAGCGGAGACTACTGCAAACTTTTGTTTATATATATAACTATTGAAAAAAATTTAAAGGAAAAAAATGATGCAATTTCAAATTTTTGAAGTCAACAATTTTTTGACTTTTTTTCTGAATCATTATATCAAAATTTTCCATGAAAATATACCATGTTTCATTTTTTTTTTTTTTTGAGAAACCTTTTACTTGTAAACAAGAAAAAAATGTTGAAGATCAGTCATTTTTTGCCAAGTAATTGTATTTGCAGGAAAAAATTAACTAATAGCCCGCATTAGGCAAAATCGAGTTTTCAGACGAATTTTCAAAAATCACCCACAACGAAACAAATGCGTGCCTCGTCGATTTCGATGTAAAAACTATAAAAAAATTTGATGTGAAAAAAGACCTGACCCCAACTGCCTGGACGATTTGAGATTAAATGACCCAATAATAATTAAAAACCTTGTTATTTTGTAAGAAACTTAATGTCACTGGTTTCGTAAGATTTCTGTACATGAAAAATTTTTAAATTTCCTGAAAAATCAAAGCCTTGTTTCATTTTTCTTATCATAGATTAATGAATTGTAAATTCTCGTTCACCCTCTCCCCTCTTTAAGCCCAAAATAATAGCTTTGTCTTATAATCTGCTTTACTCGAATTTATTTCCTGCAAAAAGTTTTTCTGTATCCCAATAGTTTATTTGAAGTAAATAATAAATAAAAGATATGGGAAATTAAGCATCATCTTTTTTCACGTATGGTTTTGAAATAATAGTGAAACTGAAAGTGTGAGACCTATTGAAAGTAAAAAATATTATATTTGATTCAGGAAGAAATAATTATTTCTATATTTTCCCTGATTCAAACTAAAATACTTGAATACAACAAAAACTTACAACTGTGAGAAAAAGAATTTAAAGAAAATTCAAATTTTTCTTTAATTATTATTTATTTAAGTTTGCATCAATAATAATTTTTTTATTTCAACCCACTTCGAAGATCTTCTGATATAAAGTTTTAAAAATTTCTTTTAATATTTATTATAGATAGAATCGCAAATAAAGAAAAGTCCAGTGTATGCAACAGTAGAAATATGAATTCTGTAATAAAATTTTGCGGTGAAATAATTTAAGGTAAGCACAAAAAATATTAAAACTTGATGAAAGTAAAAATTTTGATATTATAATATTGAATAAAACTCTTGATATACAGAATTTCAAGTGCCTAGAATCCAGATATTTTCTTATTTACTGCAAAAAATTTTAATAATACAAAACTTAAATCATATAGAGCTAAAGTATTCATAGATATATATAATGATTTTGGAAACATCCTAATGGCAGAAAGTTTAAGGGTTACCCATTTTCAGAAATAAAAAAAATGAAAAAGAAAAATTTTTTTAACATTCTGTTTTATCTTATACTCGATATATTGTTTATAATAGTTGAAGTTGACCATTCAACACTACTCCTTCACAGATAAAAGTTGACGTGTACGTTTAATGATATGCCATACATATTTTATCGAGTTTCCTGTAATTGATTTTTTAATACTCAGTCATAAAATTCAAATACATAATCAATCGGGGATAATAAAAGTCGACCATTATCTTTGTGCAAACTGTATAAAGCCAAAAATAGTGCAACTTTAGATATTGATCTCATTCACATAGTTGTAAACTCAGAACAAATCATAACTTATGTAAGAGTCTAGTTTGGAAATGGAATACAGCACAAATAAAAAATAATTTTCGAAAATTGAAATGATAAATTCATCTCCTTTCACGTAATTTGAAACTTTCATTCGACGTTGTATCAACGTAAAAAAAATTAACTTATGAACAAGTATATAAAATGAAATATATTAAAAAACTTTCATTGTTACCAAAGAGATAATAATTCTTGAAGTATATTTTTAATTCAAAATATCTAAATATAAGAAATATTTCAAACTGTGCTACAGCTCAAAATCCAAAATCATTCAAATGTTATAGACAACGAATAATGCGTGCATATTATCAGTTTATAAAAACCAGCAAGATTCTCTCAAGTTTCTTATATTTCACTTTTCTCGATTCACTTTTTTCAGTATTCGAAAAAAGTGAAGCGATCAAAAGTAATCAAAATATCAAGCCTCGTAATTTCAGAACATCTGAGTGTCACCAATTCTGAAAATTCGAATTTCGTGTCAGTATTGGAATTTTTAAACAATCTCGTAACATACATATAATTTAATAAAGTGGATTTTACAACCAACTACCTCTTTTTCTTACCACACAGATCAAAGATCTAGTTAAGCTGTCAGAAATATCACATTTGATCCGATTTCCTATTCCCAGCAAGTTCATCCAATGCCGAAGGAAATTTCTAATATATATGTGCCCCAAAACGATAGACTGTTTGAAAAATGAGTCGGATCAACCACGTTTCTCTTGCGAATAACGATGTCAGTTGTTTCGAGTTTATTCTTTATTATCCTATTATTACTTCTGTCAAGCAGAGAGTATGAAAAATTATTCGAAAATGCTTGAAACGCGCGTACACAACTTGATTTTCGACTCAACCGAGACTAACATATTACTACAGTAAAATGTAAAAATGTGAAGCTTATTATCATAATTGGTCGAAGATTTTTTTTCATCATTAATAATATATTATTTTATTTATCTACACGTTATTTACTCAGTATCATCAATATTCGTATTTTTCTCAATAACGTTTATCAAATAATTTTTTTTAATGATTTTATAAGAAAATAGAATTCTAATATTCTTACGTATATAAAAATGAAAACTTGCGTAGTCACGTTTAATTTTAACTGAGTTAAAGTTATTCCAACTTACAAAATGAATTCATGGATATTATATATACGGGAACGTCAAGTAAAAAAACTTGAAATCCAGTCGTAAATAATATAAAATTTCTTTAATCCTATATTTTTCTCCAATTCCCAGATTTACCGTTCGACACCTCGTAAAATCAATTTCCCCAAACTACACCCCAGGCATTACCTAATCTGTGAACGACGTCTGGAAATAATTAGCACTGCTTCTCACTAAGTTTTCGATCCAAGGGATCACTGCGTAATTACCGAAATATAAATATCACTGTGCTTTCTATCGCCGAAAATTGTGTGTTTTCTTAATCAGTAAAATGCATTGTCATACTTCATCAATAATATTTTTTAAGCATCAAATTCAACCATATTACAGTATAAAATTATCCTCCCTTTGCTACATTTAATACAGAATATAAATAAAGCAAAAATTTATCTTTTTCCAACATGTAAATTAGTTTCTATTTTTTTTTTTTTAATGTCTGACATTTTGGTATTTCTTGCAAAAATTGCGCTGCAAGAACCTTTTTTTCAAATGGACTTTTTTTCAGTTTCAAACGTTCTTATAAATTCATGTTTATTACCTTTTTTAATTTTTTTTGAGTAACAATTTGAACTAAAAAAATCTACATTAATTGATCAATCTACTGCATAGATCTGTCATTTTGGAATTCACGAAATTCTAATTTGTATTATGCCATCGTTTCAATAAATCGTTAAGGAATAAATGTTATTAGGAAACCAAAAAACTTCGCTATGCATCATCCAATTAGATGAAATTTGTCTTCAGGATTTTTTTGCATCACGTTCAGATGATTATTTTCATTTCAGTTCAAATTACAGAAGCAAGAGCAGGCAGAAACAAAGAATAAACGTGCCTGAAATCGGCAGCCTGTCATGGCAGAGCTTTTCGTAGCTCGAGCTTTTCAAAAATTCAAGTCCCGTTATAAAAGTGAGCCGGCGTCGACCCTTCGTATATTTCGGCTCGGATTAAACGAATTTCACCGAGTCACTTAGCCGGTGTGACAGCGGCGCGTCAGCTTATCAGCGCAGGAAAAACTGCAGGCATTTTTATCGCTCGCCATGAATTTAAAAGAAAACTTATCTGTATATCAAGCTTTATTCTAGTTTTGAAATGTGACAAAATATCGTTTAGAGTAATGGCTGAGGTCAGTGAAGTATCATAAATAATCTCTGACAAAAATGACACGATGAAATCCAGGGTTGTGAAAAAACAAGGTGTCTAAAGGGCATCTAGTAATTCCAAATGGGGGGAAAGTATATATTTCATTTTAGCATCATGCTGGTAATCAGTATATAGCATTTGGCAAAAGAAGAAAAAGTTGTAGAAAATTGTATTGCTAGAAAGTGCATAAAATACAACAAACTTGTAACTACAAATATATGAAGATAATATTTTCTTGATAATCTATTCGTTCAACTAGAATCTACGAAATTGAAAATCTGAAACTATCTTATTCTTGAAATTTACGCAGGCATCTATAAAAATGAAGAAAAATTATTCAAATTTTATGAGGATTCGAAAAATAAGATGTTATCAAATCAGGAAATGTAAGTTAAAACTTCACAACAAACATTGAAAACAGCTGAATTTCGCGTATAATGTGATTTATTTTAATCACGATATCACGGAATGTGCCAAGCGCGGAGATAGTGCATTAATCGACAAAAAGTTGATATCTTTGGAATAAAAAAAAAAAAAAACGACGAAATTCTATTGATAGATTATTAATGTTAAACATTTTCCGTACTGAAACGGTTTAATCCAACAGATCGTATTGTTAAAATTTTCATAAAGTAATTTGTGAATTTGTTGGACCGTTGAAATTGAATTGAACTATTGAAATTCACAGATACACCTGTGTAATGTACAGATTTTTCAGTGAACATTTTTAATAGATTGCCTTCTGTTGGGATGTGACAATTTCAGATTAAGAGTGTGTTCTTTGGTAGGAAAAAATTTTTTTAGCGGGAAAGCAGCACTAAAATATGCAATCGCTTGTCAAAATTTGAATATAAAAATTCATGAGTTTGAACAACTATCAGTTGTTCAAACTCATGGAACTTAAATTGGAACTGATGACTTGACAGTCATCAGTTCCAATTTTCTTTCAGGTCAGGCCAGGTTAGGCTTTCTTTTTTCAAACTATTTAGTAAATGAAGCTATTTCAACACAAAGTAGTCACTAACAATTTTCAATGAATTTTTACATGCAGTAAAAAAACTACTTATTCGTCTCTAAAATGTAAAACAAGGTAATGATTCATTTTAAGTTTCCCAAAGTTATAATTACCTCACATTTATCAATCAACAGTTTTAACGATATATTTTAATTTTTTATGTGCCTCACTTTTTTTTTAATTTCATTTTTCCAAGTTTTCAGATGCAATGAACATGAACAAATTCACCGTACTTCTGTTGTGAAATTTTTCTAAATTTTCTAAAACAGTGTTATACATCATGGAACAAAGTTTCCTATAATTACGGCATAGTTACAAAAAAAAAAAAAGGAAAAAAAAAACTCAGCCTCTCTACAAAAGCTTTGATTCTCTTTCTTTCATTTTTTCTTTTCGCGAGAAATTGCTCTGCACCTATTGAAGTAATACCACCAACCACCAAGCCTTTTACGTACGTTTGGTCTCTTGCCAGTTTTACGGATTAAGAGACCTCGACGACGTCCATATCAGGGCTCGTCTTCTGTCTGTATAACTTCATTGGTTTCTGGCGACCATTTGAGTTCGTATTATCAGTGATAATTCGGTTCGTTGCGAGCTTTTGATAAGATCAGTTGTAAAGGTCGATGGGAGTTGAGCTTTCTATTGGTGTTTAATCCGCGGAACGGTTCTTTTATGACGAGAAGATTACGTAAATTGAGATAATTGCTGATATGGGACAACGACCTCCTAAGCAGTAGGTAATTTACTCTATTTTATAGCATTACTTTACACATCAAGTGTGATAAAAAGTTTGTTAGTGAATATTCTACAAATTCGTACATTCTATTTCCAACATTTTCTGAATAATGTGTCGTAGCTACAACCATTCTTTTAGAGACAATGTACTCTATTTTCTAGACTTACTATAAATTCAAAAAGATTTACTTACATTCCATAAACTTCAGAGAAAAATTGTTTCTGTAGATTTGTAGACAACGCTTTTTTCTATGTATCCCTCTCCGAAAAAAAAATATTTTTCTTGACACCACCCCTTAGCAGTTGCAGCCTAGATTTATTCGTACTTCAAAAAACAAATTTTACTTATAACATAGAAAGTATTTTACCGATTCTCTTGGAAGAATATTAGCAGTCAAAAAAATGCATGACATGATCACATAGTATTGAGTATGGTTATTATTTTTTTTTACTTCACCCTTCACCCCTAATTTCATATCCCATACGCCATCTCGGTATCATAGAAAGCGACTGTAGAAAAGCTCGAAACTATTTTCCCTCGACTCGAATCGATAAAGTACAGAAATCTACTTCACCCAAATGTAATGTGACGCATTCAAAGGTATCTCCAATTTCAGCTGATAAAATGTTATGGATTGTGAGGATGAATAAATTTATTTGTCACTCATGTAAAAAAACGTAAAAATTTGTTTATAATAGTCTGATGAAAAGACTGCTTCGAAATTTTTGTAGATTTGTTTAAGTAAATCGTAGCAGGAATATCTTCTGCCGATCGTTATTTACATTTTTATTTTCTTTTTGAAAAAATTAATACATTTTTCTAAAATTTTTTTCACTGTAAATTGATGTCTTTTTCATTCTATTTTACACCAGATTACCATAGGCTTAAAAAAAAAAATTATGTTGTGTTTTGTATTTTTGTTAATAATAGACCTTGTTAAATTTTATGATTGAATAAAATGAAACGTTCATTTATTTTCAAGACACAAATTTGTCAATAGTTTTTTATTATCACACCTAATTTCAGTTCAAATTTGTTTAACTATCATTTATCGCTTTACCCTAAAATTACAATCTGCTTGAAAAAATTTCTCGATTTTTGTGAATGAACGTAAATTGTACAGTAGAGTGACGATTACACTCATTCTCCCAAAATCAACGGTAGGAAATGCTTATTTTTACACTCAATCGGTTAATTGTATCAAAACATTCAAATTTAGGTCGAAGTCAGTAAATTTTATTTTTCGAAACCAAACAATACTTATTGTTGAAAAAAAGACTTTAGAAATCAAGTAAGGTAGATCCTGCAATACTTTCAAACTACAGTGGTCAGTTGATATGGAAAAATATAATAGAGAAGTCACTTAAAACCTCAAATAAATTTCGTAATACGTTTGAGAACTTCAAAATTTTTTTTTACTTTATAACATTTCTAGAAGCATCTTATCCTTTGAAAATCACAAATTTATCTGTGAAAAAACATGTCCTTGTATTTCTACTACAGTAATACTCATCGTAGTGCAAGACATGCGGTCTCCACCTTGCACTACGATGGACAACGATTTGTGGGCGAGTCACGCCTCAAAGCAGGAGCGTATTCATGTATATGCGCATATGCGTGGTTCCCTGTATACAACTATAACGTTTGAATATTTCTAGTTGTATTCTTGTGCTTGTGAGATATTTTGTAAATAATTATATTTATTTTATAATTACGCATACTGCAGTCATTTTTAACGATCGCAACTAGATTCACAAGGAATATAGTAAACAATCGAAGAACATTAAATCACGATATTTTTTCTTCAAAATGTTAAAATTATTCTTTTCTTTCATTAAGTCATAAATGAATTATAAAAATCATTATTATTATTTATTTTTATGCATATTTTAAGAACAACAAACCTTTTCAGAGAAAATATGAAAAAGAATTTATTGATAACGGTCTCTTTGAACTGTGTTGAAAGCATTTATCGTAAGTTCTAATTCTAATGAAAAATATATTTCTTTCGTTAATCTATTATTTTATAAAAGAGAAAATATATATCAGTGAACTATAAGTTATTTATCACATTATTGTCCTTAATATACTTTTTATATAATAAAATTCTTTATTTTTTGTATTATCATTATTACAACTATTATTCACTAGTACTATTATATAAACTTTTCGAATATCTAAATGGTTAACAATATAACAGGAAGTATGAGAGAGAAGTGGATCGAGTTGAAATATAACAGTAATTTTTTTTAATAGAATAAAAATCAAGTCATCGGAAAAAACGTGGGATTCCTGACGAATCGAATAATAAAATTAACGCGCATAGTAAATTGGGTTTTGATAAAATTTTTATAAAATCCCTTATTTAATTAATTCAATTCGCACAAAAGTGTTTTTCTCTATGTTTAAAGCGATTTTATATTTTCATCTTGACAAAAAAAATTATATGTACTTATGTATAAAAGTATTATTTAATATATATACGACATAAAATGTCATGTGTCGAAAGTCCAACAATTCAAAATGCGTATTACGTTTCGTCCTTTATAAACTGTCCATATATGTACTTCAGTTTTGTTATAAGTTTGAATTTTCAAAATTAAAAGTCATGATTATTTTTTATAGCTAATCGATATCATGCACCATTAATATTAAAATTCTGAACAATTTTCAACAACTGATTAGCACTGCATGCCATCGCGAGTAAATGTTAAATGAAAAGATTGCAAGAAAACTTCAAAAATGAATCAATAAATCACGAAAGAATTGCATGTAAGGGTGAAACACAAGCATCAATTTTTTAATACAATAGTCATTCACATTCTTTAAAAGTAAATATCAATACTAAATACTACGTATCTGTAAAATATAGGTAAAATCAACATTGAATATGTCCATGTGTACCAAACATGATTTCAATTATAAATATGTATAAATGTACATCATTGTACATAATTTTTTGTAACGTAAAACAAGTAGGTAAAAATTATTCCTCGGGAATCGGAAGATTATTCGGATGATTCCCGTTATTGGGAGCATCGGGTTTCGGGCGTTTCGGCACTGGTCGCGCTCCCCTCAAGCGAAAGAGTGAGGGCACCGCTGGAGGGGAAGCGGCCAAAACCTTGCACTACGATAGCCAGCGGTACGGTGAGCATTACTGTACTTAAATTTGTAAATTTTGTTTTTAATAGTCTCAACTTTTTTCATTATTTTGAAGACAAATATTCCAGGAATGTAAGTTTAAGGGAATTGAAAAAATTTCAACAACTAGTAAAGGCAGTTGGGTTTTTTTGCAGTTCTGTCCGCAAGGGTAGGACTGCAATTTTTCCCAAATGCTAAATACTGCATTAAAAAATTTCGTTTTTTAGCAGTCGAAAACAAAACTTGGTCAAAAATTCCATATAAACGTAAGATTTATGTTTCGGAGAAAGGAAAAAATATCTATGTAAAGAGCATGCGAGTGGTAGTAAACCCGTCATATTCACACAGAACGAAACACGTTTTTGCGTTGCTTATTCAGCAACAGTGTAAAAAGTATGTAAATAAGTTATGAATTCCAGGAATATCCCGATGAAAAGTGACATTTAAAAAGCTGCTATATTTCACACACAAAATCAGATGTACAAACGACCTTCCAGGGAGTCGGTCCAATTTAATTTTCACGCGGCACTTTTTAGTGGGCGCTTAGGGCGCGATTCTCTACAATTTTCCTCTCTTCGCTCCGTCTTTTCTGGCGTATCGCGCCTTCATATTTCTTTCCACAATGTATAAATGTCGTGTTAGCAAGCTATATAACAAAGACGGGACATGTGCAGGTCGACATTTCTACACGAATGCTTTTATTGTTTATGATTGTCCTTTTTTCCTTTCACTTGATGAAGCTTTTGAAAAATTACCTGTGCGTCTTAATGAATTTGAAACGTTGAAAAATTAACGTCGTGTCTGCTGCAATTTTCAGTACGTAAAATTTTCTACGAATTTATACATATTAATTGATATGAGGCCAGCTAAGCCCCAACCTTTTTTACTTAATTTTTAGCAAAGTCTTTTACACCATTTAAGGTATTATGAGCAGTGAAATACTCTGAATGTATCTGCAAGTCGTGAAAGCTGTCAAAAATATCAAATTATTAAAGTCGATATTTGTAAAAAATTTAAATTACGTATTTTTCTGATCTGGGAATTGCCATGTTTTATTATTTATATACTCCATACACAACAGCAACTACGTACGGCAGTATTAAACATTGTTTAATGTCAAATTCAGCAATGACAGTTATCCGAAAGTGATGTTTTTTATTATTTTTCAGAAAAACTAAATAGTAGAAATTCGTTTCGTAAATTGAAACTTGATTTCGAATGTTTATTTTGAAGTCTAAGAACAAGTGTAAATCGACGCATATTTTAGATTTTTTTCCTCGAAAACTGAGTAGACAAAATACTTGTGATAAAGCGTACACATTTTTTTGGGTTTAATTGACAAATTGTAATTTTTTCAGAAACATTCCCTTATTTTTGTTTACACGCTCATAATACCTTAACATGTGATTTTCTTTGACATCGCTCAGGGCCGGATTTACCAAAAAGCCGGAAAGGCCGAAGCCTAGAGCGGAAAATTTTTGCGTGCGCCTTTTAGTGGGAGAGAAACTTTCGGAATTCAACAACACATATAGTAAAGAATAAAGAATGAAAATCTTTGGAATCGAAATAAAGAAAATGAAAAAAAAAAAAAACAAACAAACAAACAAACAAACAAACGAACAAACAATCTTATGCGCCGCATGAACGTATATTTAAGAAATTGTCGG
Source organism: Platygaster robiniae (assembly GCA_028476575.1). Classification (NCBI taxonomy): domain Eukaryota; kingdom Metazoa; phylum Arthropoda; class Insecta; order Hymenoptera; family Platygastridae; genus Platygaster; species Platygaster robiniae. The sequence continues at coordinate 39,179,629 of CM052019.1, forward strand.
GAATCGATTCAGAATTAGGAAGAGAATAGAAGTATTGTATTAGTAGGAAAAAAAAGAAAAACTCAATTTGATGAAAATAGAAAAGAAGTGACATACAGGGGCAGCACAACGCGATTTTTCCGAGTGGGTTCTATATGACTCCATTTTTTTGGGGAGGGGTGTTATCATTGTATTTTGTCGAAATAGGCATGATAATTCATGAAGATATATCGCACCGTATTTTTCAATACAATTCCTATTCCTTTGGCTCCGAGAAACCATACTTATATTTAACCATGATAATGTTTTGACATTTTCAAATAAAAAACTGTGAAACTTGAAAAACAGTAAAAAATCACTAAAATTCCTATTGAGTTCGACATTTTTCTTTTAATCATTGAAAATTTCTTCATAGTTTTTTCAATATTAAAACTTCGAAAAATCGGAAATTTTCGAAATTGTGAATAACTTACGAAAATTCGCAAAACTAGTACAATTTCAAAAAATATGAAATAATTTTCGAGTTTTTTTTTCTAATTATTCACGATAGTGTTTTCTCAAATTATTAACAAAAATTTGAAATACTTGAAAAGTACTACAAAATCGGAAGGAATCTTTGTGAGCTGGACAAATTTTCATAAATTTTTGAAAATTTGAGTAGTGAGTACTACGTCAGAGATTCCGAAAATTTTGGTGTATCAGAATGTATTGGAAATGATATAAAATGTCAAAATTCATCTTCTAAAATCTAAAATTATGCACAATTGAATATAATGTACATTATTTTGTGAATTTGTGTTTATTATTATATTTCTCTAAAATATGCATTGTAATATTCTTAACATTTTCAACGAAAATTGGAGTACTTAGTAAATATACAAAAATCATAAAAAAAATTACGAGTTGGACAAATTTTGTAAAATTGTGCAACTGTTCAATAGTAGGTTTGATGTTTTTTAAAACTTTAAAAATTTTGATAAATCGTAACCCATCAAAATTCTAAAAATTGTCAATTATGTAACCTAAAAAAATCGAAATTCTTACATAATTTCAGTAAACATCTATCAGCTATAAATTGTGTTCATTAATATATGTATTTCGACGAATCAGGCATGCATGAAAATATTTTGTAAATTAATTCCTGCGCATTACAATTGAGCAGTATGTACTTAAAAAGCTATCAAAAACTAAGAACCATCTTGATAAGTTTGATAATGTTCATTATATGTTAAATATTTTATAGTCTGCGTTACGTTAAAAATCATGAAATTTTTTAAAAATCGGAAAAGATGTAAAATTATAAAGATCATGCAGTACAAGCTGTATTGCAGAAAAATCATTTTCATATTTGCGAAGAATAAAAAATTACCTTAATTCAAGGCAGCTTTACCTTTTTTCGCGATCGAATTTCCTTTATGCGTCAAACTTGATCGTGAAAAGTTGATTAAAGAATTTGCTAAGAATAAAGTTCGGTGCAAATTATTTAAAAATATGAAAAAATTCTATGTAGTGTGTAAGATTTGTCGGGCATCGATCCATGTGTTGTTACATATTAAAATAAAAAAAATAGCTGAAAAACTTATCTGTTATGAATATCCTGATTTTTCTTGATTTTCATAAACCTAGATGAATAGAACGTTTAGACATCGGTAATGGCGTTAAAGGGGGGGGGGGGAAGGTGGCGCAGAAATATTATTTGCCTTGGGCGCATGATTCCTTAAATCCGGCCCTCGCTTTGCTTGTTCTCAATGTACTTTGCTATAATCTAGTCACTGTTTATTCGACCAGAGACGCACAGTGCGTGCAAGCATTGAACGCATGTACTCGTATAATCCATAATGTTGTCAACTGGACACGCGCCAATCTTCCACGAGCAAGATAAAGCGCCGTCAGGTTTTGATAACTGCGAGATCCCTGCGCAAAGACAGTTATACACATGTACACCTTTGTATGTACGATGCACATATCGCGCGACAATGCAGAGGGCAGATAACAGCCGGTAGGTAACCGGAAGTGAAAATTATTCATCGTCAAATAGTTAATTCTCGGTCGCAGCGACTTTATTTCAAGATAAACAAGAAGAAATTGCGGTATCGAATTTCTACGAGGGTTGTCTAGAAATTCTATCGTATTAGGTTGTGAAACTTTGTGATCTTTTGAAGGAAACCTTCAGTACAGAAAACAATTAACAAGGCATAGTTACTATCTTTTAGTTGCGATATTTTATATTGAGCTTCTAAGTACGAAATCCATCGAAAATACGAAAATTCCCTTAAAGATTATCATTAATGTATTCTATTTCTGACTCCTTAGATAGTAAGACAAAAGATGTTAGAAACGTGAAATTCCAGTAGAGAAAGACGTCTTCACCTATGACAAAAAAGCATTTTCGACAGATTTCATCTTTTCGGATGGATACTTAAAAAGAGACTTTCAATATACAAAGTGCGCGCATATGTTGCCAATCAGGGAATTCTTTTCTTTTATTTCAATAAGATGACTTTTAGAAACATAGGCTCCATGTCAATCGATAAATATAGCAACGTTTCAAGTATTTTGTTCTAAGTCAGAAGTTGTTGAAACGAAACTAAAGCGAAAGAAAGCAGACGTCTTTAATAAGGTAAATGATATGTTACAAACATTGAAAAATCATTTCATCAGTAACAGAATCCATTATTATGCTATATATTTTGCAGTATACTTTAACTGCTAAACCAAATGTAGGTTTTAAATTATAAAATTTTTACCTTTTGTGCATCTGCGAAAAGAGATTTATAAAATCTACACAAAAGTTCTAACCAATGTAAAAAGTGTTCCCGCTTATGATTATTTCAATAGATAAAGATATTTTACAAGAGCAGCCCTAACAAACACCCCGGTACCTAATCGGTACTTAAGCGGTACCTTATAAGGTAGTACCAATTAGGTACCCCTTAGGTACCAGTTAAGTACTTTCCCAAATATCTACTCCTTTTCATTAAAAATTCGTAAAACTTTTTTTTTATCTTGTAAATGAAGTGTTTTTCTTCATTTTCCAGTGGTCAAATATCCGAAAAAATAGTGCATTAATTTTAAAAAACGAAAATTAGAAACACTAATTGTCAGATAAGTGTAGATAGCGCACTTGTCATGCGGTAGATAACATTCAGATAATGCGCTACGCGGGAAATTTGGAATGCGCCATCAACTCAGTTGTTCTCACAGGGGCGTACGTAGTCGGGGCACATCAGTCCGCGATTATTATTTTTTTGGATAGTTCTATTGCATTTCGAGTATTTCCAGCGTTTTCGGACTTCGCCATAATGATGTAATAATATTTAACATTCGGAAAATTTTTGCCTAAGTTTTCCCGGACTTTATACACGATGAACATCGAAATTTTGTGTTGAGGGTTTTTACGGCTAATTTTACCTTTAAATTATTCAAATTCATTGAGAATTTTTTGATTGCTAGAAATGTCACAAGTATAAAAAAGTACGTTGTAAAATATTTCTGTTTTTTATTCACGATTATCATCGACATTTTGCGGTAAGGGTTTAACATCTGATTATACCTTGAAATTATTTGAATCCAATTTCGATGTACATCGTGTATAAAGTTCGAAAACTCTGGGAACACTCGAAATGCAATAGAACAATAAAAAAAAAAAAAATAATCGCGGACTGATGTGCCCTGACTACGTACGCCCCTGTGAGAACAACTAAGTTGATGGCGCATTTCAAATTTCCCGCGTAGTGCATTATCTGAATGTTATCTACCGCATGACAAGTGTGTTATCTACACTTATCTGACAATTAGTGTTTCTAATTTTCGTTTTTTAAAATTGATGCACTATTTTTTCGGATGTTTGCCTACTGGAAAATGAAGAAAAACACTTCATTTACAAGATAAAAGAAAAGTTTTACCTATTTTCAATGAAAAAGAGTAGATATTTGAGAAAGTACTGAACTGGTACCTAAAGGGTACCTAACTGGTACCTTATAAGGTACCGCCGCGTTTGCTAGGGTATGTCAGTATATAGAGCATTTCCTTGATTTCTCCCAGAAGTCCTGAATTTATTTTAGCACTGTTTTAACCGCGCAGCAAAATATGCTCATTTTCCAATTCTGCTATATTACCAAGTCCTGTAACAAGCAGACTATTTGCGTATAAATGCGATCTAAATATTTTTTTTTAAGTGAATTAAGATTATGAATACCTGAAATCGAACAGACACAGAAATCAACCTATTCTACTCTATCAAAGAAATTCGTGTAATCTTCAGAGTCTTGCGATTGAGGTGCAGTATAATTTCCCCGAAATATCATTTAAAGACATCAGGTATTTTTTGGAGGCATTGAAAACAACAATCGAAATGCAATCTCAATAGAATAACTTTGCGAATTGAATTTTCAAATCAATTAACGTTATTATGGCAATATAAAGAGCTATTGCTTGATTTTTCCCAGAAGTCATTAATTTATTTTACCACTTTTATAACCGCGCAGCAAAATATGCTCATTTTCTAATTTTTCAATATTACCAAGTCCTGTAGCAAGCAAGTCATCAACGAATAATTGCGATCTCAATTTTTCTATCCAGCGAATTGGAATCATGAATAATTGAAAGCGAACAGATACAGAAATCAAATTATTCTCGTCTATCAAAGAAATAAGTGTAATCATAAGATTCTTGCAATTAAGGCGCAGTTTAATTTCCCCGAAATGTCATCTGACGACATCAGGTATTTTTTAGAGACATTGAAAACAACAATCAAAATGCAATCTCAATAGAATAACTTTGCGGATTGAATTTTCAAATCAATTAACGTTATTATGTCAATATATCGAGCTATTCCTTGATTTTTCACTAGAGTCATGAATTTGTTTTAGCACTCTTATAACCGCGCAGCAAAATATGCTCATTTTCTAATTCTGCAGTATTACCTAGTCCTGTAACAAGCAAATTATTAGCGTAGAATTGCGATCTAAATATTTTTTCCCAGCGAATTAAGATTATGAATACCTGAAAGCGAACAGATACAGAAATCAACTTATTCTCGTCTATCAAAGAAATTAGAGTGTTCATTAGATTCTTGCGATTAAGGCGCAGTATAATTTCCCCGAAATATCATCTGAAGGCATCAGGTATTTTTTAAAGACATAAAAAACATCAATCAAAATGCAATCTCAATAGAATAACTTTGCGAATTGAATTTTCAAATCAATTAACGTTATTATGTCAATATATAGAGCTATTCCTTGATTTTTCTCAGGAGTCATGATAAAATTTTAGCACTCTCATAACCACGCAGCAAAAAATGCTCATTTTCTAATTTTGCAATATTACCTAGACCTGTAGCAAGCAGATTATTCGCGTATGATTGCAATCGAAATATTTTTTTCCAGCGAATTGAGATTATGCATAACTGAAAGCGAACAGATACAAAAATCAACCTATTTTACTCTATCAACGAAATTCGTGTCATCATCAGATTCTTGCGATTGAGGAGAAATATAATTTTTACGAATTATTATCTGTTAATCTCAGGAATTTTTTAGAGACATTAAAATCAACAATCAAAATGCAATCTCAATAGAATAACTTTGCAAATTGGATTTTCAAATCGATTAACGTTATTATGTCAATATAAAGAGCTATTGCTTGATTGTTCCTAGGAGTCATATATTTATTTTAGCACTTTTATAACCGCGCAGCAAAATATGCTCATTTTATCAATTTTGCAATATTACCAAGTCCTGGAGCGAGCAGGTTATTTGAGAATAATTGCAATCTGAATCTTTCTATCCAGTGAATTAGATTAATTTATAACTGAAAGCAAACAGATACAGAAATCAACTTAATCTTGTCTATCAAAGAAAAACGTGTAATCATTAGATTCTTGCGATTTAGGCGCAGTATAATGTCCACGAAATATTATCTGGAGACAGAAGGAATTCTTTAGAAACATTAAAAACAACAATCAAAGTGCAATCTCAATAGAATAACTTTTCGAATTGAATTTTCAAATCAATTAACGTTATTATGTCAATATAAAGAGATATTGCTTGATTTTTCCCAGGAGTCATGAATTTATTTTAGCACTCTCATAACTGCGCAGCAAAATATGCTTATTTTCTAATTTCGCAATATTACCAAGTCCTGTAGCGAGCAAGTCATCAACAAATAATTGCAATCTGAATTTTTCTATCGAGCGAATTGGAATTATGAATAATTGAAAGCGAACAGATACAGAAATCAACTCATTCTCGTCTATCAAAGAAATTCGTGTAATCATAAGATTCTTGCAATTAAGGCGCAGTATAATTCCCCGAAATGTCATCTGAAGACATCAGGTATTTTTTAAAGACATTAAAAACAACAATCAAAGTGCAATCTCAATAGAATAAATTTCCGAATTGTATTTTCAATTCAATTAACATTATTACGTCAATATATAGAGCCATTCCTTGATTTGTCCCAGGAGTCATGAATTTATTTTAGCACTTTTATAACCGCGCAGCAAAATATGCTCATTTTCCAATTTTGCAATATTACCAAGTCCTGTAACGAGCAGACTATTTGCGTATAATTGCGATCTAAATATGTTTTTCCAGCGAATTAAAATTATGAATAACTTGAAGCGAACAGATACAGAAATCAACCTATTCTACTATATCAAAGGAATTCGTGTAATCATCAGACTCTTGCGATTAAGGCGCAGTATAATTTCCCCGAAATATTATCTAACGACATCAGGTATTTTTTAGAGTCATTATAAACAACAATCGAAATAAAATCTTAATAGAATAACTTTCCAAATTGAAAGTTACAAATCAATCAACGATATTATGTCTATATATAGAGCCATTCCTTGATTTTTCCCAGGAGTCATAAATTTATTTTAGCACTTTTATAACCGCGCAGCAAAATATGCGTATTTTCTAATTTTGCAATATTACCAAGTCCTGAAGCGAGCAGAATATTTGCGTAAAATTGCGATCTAAATATATTTTTTCAGCTAATTAAAATTATGAATAACTTAAAGCGAACAGATACAGAAATCGACCTATTCTACTTTATCAAAGGAATTCGTGTAATCATCAGATTCTTGCGATTGAAGCGTAGTATAATTTACCCGAAATATCATCTGAAGACATCTGGTATTTTTTAGAAACATTGAAATCAACAATCAAAATGCAATCTCAATATAATAACTTTGCTAATTGGATTTTCAAATCGATCAACGTTATTATGTCAATATATAGAGCCATTCCTTGATTTTTCCCAGGAGTCATAAATTTATTTTGGCACTCTTATAACCGCGCAGCAAAATATTCTAATTTTCCAATTTTGCAATATTACTAAGTCCCGTAGCGAGCAGACTATTTGCATATAATTGCGATCTAAATATTCTTTGCCAGCGAATTAAAATTATGCATACCTGAAAGAGAAGAGATACAGAAATCAACTTATTCTACTCTATCAAAGAAATCAGCGTGGTCAGTAGATTCTTGCGATTGAGGCGCAGTATAATTTCCCTGAAATATCATCTGAAGACATCAGGTATTTTTTGGAGACATTAAAAACAACAATCAAAATGCAATCTTAAGAGAATAACTTTGCGAATTAAATTTTCAAATCAATTAACGTTATTACGTCAATATATAGAGCTATTCCTTGATTTCTCTCAGGAGTCATGATAAAATTTTTGCACTCTCATAACCGCGCAGCAAAAAATGCTCATTTTCTAATTTTGCAATATTACTAAGTCCTGTAGCGAGCAGACTATTTGCGTATAGTTGTGATCTAAATATTTAATTTTAGCGAATTAAGATTATGCATACCAGAAAGCGAACAGATACAGAAATCCACTTATTCTACTCTATCAAAGAAACTCGTGTAATCATCAGATTCTTGCGATTGAGGCGAAGTATAATTTTCACGAAATATTATCTGTAAACATCAGGAATTCTTAGAGACATTGAAATCAACAATCAAAATGCAATCTCAATAGAATAACTTTGCGAATTGGATTTTCAAATCGATTAACGTTATTATGTCAATATATAGAGCCATTCCTTGATTTTTCCCAGGAGTCATAAATATATTTTAGCACTCTTCTAACAGCTCGGCATAATATGCTTATTTTCTAATTTTGCAATATTACCAAGTCCTGTAGCGAGCAGATTATTCGTGTATAATTGCGATCAAAAATGTTTTTCCAGCGAATTAAAATTATGAATAACTAAAAGCGAACAGATACAGAAACCAACTTATTCTCGTCTATCAAACAAATAAGAGTGATCATTAGAATCTTGCGATTGGGGCACAGTATAATTTCCCTGAAATATTATCTGTAAACATCAGGAATTTTCTAGAGACATTAAAATCAACAATCAAAATGCAATCTCAATAGAATAACTTTGCGAATTGAATTTTCAAATCGATTAACGTTATTATGTAATATTAAGAGCTATTGCTTGATTTTTCCTAGGAGTCATGAATGCATTTCAGCACTTTTAAAACCGCGCAGCAAAATATGCTCTTTTTCCAATTTTGCAATATTACCAAGTCCTGTAGCGTGCAGAATATTCGTGTGTGATTGCGATCTAAATATTTTTTTCCAACGAATTAAGATTATGAATACCTGAAAGCGAACAAATACAGAAATGAACCTATTCTACTCTATCAAATAAATTCGTGTAATCATCAGATTCTTGCGATTGAGGCGCAGTACTATTTCCCCGAAATATCATCTAAAGGCACCAGGTATTTTTTAGAGACATTAAAAACAACAATCAAAATGCAATCTTAATAGAATAACTTTGCGAATTAAATTTTAAAAACGATTAACCTTAGTATGTCAATGTATAGAGCTATTTTTTGATTTTTCCCAGGAGTCATGAATTTATTTTAGCACGTTTATAACCGCGCAGCAAAATATGCTCATTGTCTTATTTTGCAATGTTAAGTAGTCTTGTAGCAAGCAGATTATTCGCGTATGATTGCGATCTAAATTTTTTTTCCAGCGAATTAAGATTATGCATAACTGAAAGCGATCAGATACAGAAATCAACCTATTCTACTCTATCAAAGAAATTTGTGTAATCAACATATTCTTTCGATTGAGGCGAAGTATAATTTTCACGAAATATTATCTGTAAACATCAGGAATTTTTTAGAGACATTGAAATCAACAATCAAAATGCAATCTCAATAGAATAACTTTGCGAATTGGATTTTTAAATCGATTATCGTTATTATGTTAATATATAGAGCCATTCCTTGATTTTTCCCAGGAGTCATAAATATATTTTAGCACTCTTCTAACAGCTCGGCATAATATGCTTATTTTCTAATTTTGCATTATTACCAAGTCCTGTAGCGAGCAGATTATTCGTGTATAATTGCGATCTAAAAATGTTTTTCCAGTGAATTAAAATTATGAATAACTAAAAGCGAACAGATACCGAAACCAACTTATTCTCGTCTATCAAACAAATAAGAGTGATCATTAGAATCTTGCGATTGAGGTGCAGTATAATTTCCCCGAAATATCATCTGAAGACATTTGGTATTTTTTAGAGACATTAAAAACAACAATCAAAATGCTATCTCAATAGAATAACTTTGCGAATTGGATTTTCAAATCAATTAACGTTATTATCAGAAATGTTCGTACTTGAGTAGATTGTGTACTCAGTACATGAAAAAGTTCAGAGTACATGTACTCAAGTACGATCCGAGTACCCAAGTACATGTACTCGAGTACTCAGATCTCTCAGAGTACCCAAGTACATGTACTCGAGTACTCAGATCTCTCCGAGTACTCAAGTACGTGGACTCAAGTACTCAGAGACGGCCGAGTACTCGAGTACACGACTCGAGTCCAATCAGAGTATTCGAGTACGAGTACTTGAGTACATGCACTTGGGAAGAGCCAAATATTGAGCCAAAACTTGATCACATGTACTCGCGCGTACTTATGTACTCTTGTAGTCGTGTATAAGGAGAGAGCTGAGTCTTCGAGCCTAAATCAAGCAAGTCAGTTAGTATATTTAGTATCAACTATCCTTTAGGAACAATCTTGATAAATTTTACAAAAGATATATGCTTTCTAAAGTTCTCTAGTTCTTTGAACAAAAGAAATTGAAAATTGTTTTGCAAAATTTGCAAAATTAATTTGTTAAAACAATTTGGTTTCTTTCACATGGTATATGTTCTTTACATAGTTTTGTGTCACTAAATAATAGTACAATTTGACATTATTTATTCGATATTCATTAGTTTAAATGAATTATCGTGAAATTATGTTTCTAAGAGATGAATGTGCTTTTTATAGTTTTTCATTGCTCTAGGCACGAATTTGAACAAATTTCCGCAGAATTCAATTGTTCAAATGATTTGTTTAAAAACATAATTGAAAAATTCCACTTTTACAAGATATGTGTGCTTTTCATAGTTTTTTATGTCGCTTAACAAGAATTCTATTTTGCTTTTGTAAAATTTATTTGTTTTCTCAATTCGTTTGAATTAATTATTGTAAAATAGTGTTCGTACGAGAAGCATGTACTTTTTATAGTTTTTCAGTAGGCTAGGCACGAATTTGACAAAATTTGTGCAAAATAAATCGTTCGAACAATTAGGTTATATAAATTAGCTGGAAATTTTTCCTTCTTTGAAACGTATGTGCTTTTCATAGTTTTCTGCGTCACTTACCAAGAATTCCACACCGCTGTCGCAACATTTGTTTGTTTGAACAATTCGATTTAAAAAATTATGGCGAAATAGTGTTCATACGAGATATATATGATTCTAACATTTTTTGTGTCGTTGAACACTGAACTAATTGTATGAGAAAATTTTTCAAATTTTGTACTTAAGTCTAGCCTCGAGGGTTCGCACTAGCCGGTATAAGCCCGTGCGAGCTTATGTGAGCCCACGCTAGCTGTTGATGAGTCCATAGAGGCTGAGTAATTGTGGATGCCTGGTCTACATAGTCCACGACGGAAGTACTCGGGATTCGAAAATAAATTTAGATATATAGGGTGTATCACAAACTACGGAGGATCATTTGCCTGATATTCTTTCAGATTTTTCTAAAACTAAAAGTCCTTTGCCACATTTTCCAAAGCTCCAAATTTAAAAAGATATTCGAGTTAGAAATTGAATCAATAAACGCGCTCCTCCGATGAGCGGGGATGAAAGCCGCGCACCAAAGTTTACCGAAATTTTCTGCATATTTTTCTGAGTCAACAAGTTCTTTGCCACTTTCCATACAACTCTCAATCAGAAAAGATAATCAAGTTGCAAATTTTTACCAATCAGATATATTGAATGCAAAACTCGAATATATTTTTTGATTTTAGGTTTTTTCGAAAGTGGCAAAGGACTTTTTGACTCAAAAAAATATGTCGAAGATTTTGGTAAAATTCGGTCTGCGGTTTTTATCCCCACTCGTTGGAGGAGCGCGTTTATTAGCTAAATTGTAAAAGTTTTGTAAAATGTGGCAAAGGACTTTTAGTCTTAGAAAACCCGGAAAAAAGTCAGGTAAATTATACTCCGTAGTTTTCAATGAATCCTGCGGAAATTCAAGTAAAAATATATAAATTACATTTAGTTGTACCATAATAATATTTTGTCAAATAAAAATGATCAAAGTATTACATTTTTAAAATATAAGTTATTTGAATTTCATAATTCTATTAATTTTATTAAATCATTTATTTAGTCTATTCATTTAATATACAGTAGTTTCGAAAGAACAATAAAAATATGTATTCATGTTGTTAATCAGTTAATACCACGGCGTTACTCTGATTACCCTGATTCAAAGGTGTCGGTGCAACAACCGCCTTTGGCGCGTAAAAGCATCGTTCGTCTTTTATTTTCAAATAAAATTCAATTCGAAAACAAAAGACATTCACGATACTTCTGCGAGTCAGAGGCAATGTTGCATCAACACACTCATTATTGTGCGGTTTAGTTATTTTCTATACATCGTCAAATAAGTGCGTTATTTACGGTTTCGACTCGACTCTCGAAAATGGAAAAAAGTGATGATCAAGTGGACGCCGAAATAGAAAATGATAGTGAAAACGTCGAGAAAAAAAAAATCGATTTGCTCCGCAATGTGCCTTAAAACCATTTTTGGACGGCAAATTTTTCTCGGTCGACGTCGAGAAATCATCTCTTGATGGATCTCGTATTAGTGCGAAATGTACTAATTGTGCAACCGATACAAGAATAGTAGGAAATTTGACGTCCGGTTCCAATTTTTTCAAACACCTGAAGGTAAGTTTTCATGATTTAAATTTTACTCGTAATTTTATCATTACTGCTAATTGAAATTATATTTTTTAGGAATTCATAACGAGTACATTCTCAGAGTAAGAAAAATGTTTATTTTTCGCTGACAAAGAGGGGAGCTCTATCTGATGATTTTGTAAATTGTTTGAAACTTTTTGCAAAAAAAAAAAATCTTATTATAAGCACAATTTTCGAATTTTCCGAAGTTTCTAGATTTTTTATTTATTTCTCTAATTGGCGACTTTTTATTGGATTTTCTCATGAATAGCAATTCCAAAATTTTCTCGTGATATGAGAAAAATTAAACTTTAAAATATACGAACATATTTAATTTATTCATTCTAACAAAAAAAATTTTCTACATTCTTGCGTTATTACAAAAAAAAAAGAAAACCCTAGCGGACGGCCGAATTTCGCCGAATAGCGCTAAAAAAATGAACTATTTTTCAGAAAATCTTTGATTATTTATTCCCTTTCAAATTTGTTCGAAGATTTTGAATTTTTTGAACAATTCTCTAATTTTTGAAAAATTTCCAACTATTTGAAAAATTTATAGTTTGTTGAAATTTCTCCAATTTTTTGAAAAATTCTCAATTATTAAGAAAATGTTCAATTGTTTGAAAATTATTTAATTTTTGAACAATTTACAATTAATAAAAAAAATTTTCAATATTCTAAACGATTTCAAACTTTTTGAACAATTTTTGAGTTTTAGAAAGATTTTTGAGTTTTTGGAAAATTTTCAATTTTTTGAAAACTTCTTCATTTTTTCGAAATTTTTTAATTTTTCCGCAAATTTTTAATTTTTCCGCAAATTTTTAATTTTTTGGAAAATTTCTGAATTTTTGGGAAGTTTCTAGTTTTTGGGAAAATTTTTGTGTTTTTGGAAAAATTTCAATTTGATGAAAAATTTGAAATTTCTTGAAAAATGTTGAATTTTTAAAATAATTCTCTATTTTTGGAATAATTTATAATTATTTGAAAAATTTTTAATTTTTTGGAAAATTTACTGAGGATAGATAAGTGAAAAGAATACATTAATGTTTCAGAGACGCTATCCAGATCTCCTGCAATCGTACGAACAACACAAAAAGTTAAAGCTGAACGAGAAAGTTTCAGGAAATGCACCGTCTAATAAAAGATTTTCTCAACAACAACACGATAAAAATGTAACAACATACATTCTGGACAGCATGGCTCCGTTGTCAACTGTAGACATGCCATCTTTCCGAAAAATGATTGAAGGTAACAGTAAATGTATGTTCTGCAACCCATTGAAGAAATGAATAAACGTCAGAATAGAAACCAATATGATGAAATTTTTGGAAATCAAAATCTTTGGAAGTCGAAGTCGTTAAAAAGAAAATTTAAGAATGTGTCAGATTTTAAAAAGTATCTAGGAAAAAACATTGTGAAAGCCCCAAAAATGTTAAGAGTTTCAAAAATTGCAATAACTAGAAATTTCTTAATTTCAACAATTATCATTAAATTTTATCTTTAAAACAAACAAAAGGATCAGAAGAAGCTTACCATGTTCAATACATTTTTCAAATAATGAGGCTTGCAGAATCTGCTAATTTTTACACATTCTAGAATGCTCAAAAATTTTTAACATTGAAAAACAAAAGGATATTAAAAATTATATCTTATGTAAGCGAAAATCCGAAAATTTAAACAAAGTCAGTTCTTTCAGATATTTTGTCAAATTTTGAAAAAATTTCGAGAATTTTGAAGATTTTGACATTGTTTTCACTGTACCTCATAGAATGTTAAATTATACATGTGTAGTTCATTTAAGTTAAACCATATTGTGAAGCGTGAAAGAGTTTCTATTTCTAGAGAGAAAAACGAGTTAATCCATTGCAGGTCGCAATTCGGGATTGCCAATCCACTCCTGTAGATACTTGAAGTTGTAGATGCTTGAATTAAAATCTTTCTACAAAATTGAAAAAGATTTCAATTTTTTTAAATCCGTTTCAAGATGGAGAAATTTTGAACAAAACACATTATGTTGCAGTCGTTGTAAGAATGCATTCGAATTGGTTCATTTGTCATAAAGTTTCTTTTTCAACTTTTTTGTGGAATAGTGCATGAAAAATCAAGATACATTATTGTCTTCAGTTAAATAATAATTGGGTTTATTGATTCGATATTCAAAAGTAACAGATCAATTATTACTAAGACCACATTAATTTTTTAAATTGTGTTTGCGCGGGGAAAGTGAAAATGAGTAGGAAAAGTAACGATCTTATCCTGAAAACGTTGAACTTCATTTTTATTTACAACAAAAAATGATGGCGACTTTTTGAAACGTTGGAAATTTCGAAGATATTTCTGGTACTTTCAAATATATAAAAACCTTCAAAAATGTAGAAATTCTTGGTGGAAAGTAGATTTTTAAAATCATGCTAATTTCGTGAATTCCGGAAATTTGAAATAGACAAAAATTCTAAAGCTCAGGGAAAATTTGTCACTGTTAGAAAATTGAGAAATTCGTATTTTCTGAAAAACGTAGTAATTCGAACATTTCAGTTATTTTCAATATTTCAGCAGTGTCCAATATTCTATCGTAACATCGGAAATTTATTCAGTTTCACAAATTCCTAAAATTTGTAAACCATTTTAAAATCTTCAACTAAATTAAAATTTTGAGGGATATTTGAATTCTTCGAATATTTCTTCATAAATTAACTTTATGACATTTTTTTAGAAAACGCCAAAATTTGAAATTGACGAAAATTTTCTTATTTTGAAAATAAATCTTCTTAAAAATTTCAATATAAAGTTATCCATCATTTTTAACCATTTTTACTGTTATTCTACACGCATTTGAAAATTTTTCGAGTATCTAAAAATTCGAAAAACCTTAGTTTTTAAATATTCAACGATTATAAAAATTTTGAGTATTAAGTGTGAATTCTCAAAAATTGAAAAAATCAAAAAATTTAGAAAAACTCGTTAATAAGTAAAAATTAGAAGAGATTAAAGCTGTAGGCATTTTGAACTCGAAAAATTTGAAGAATGTCGGAATTTGAAAAACTTTGATGTCTTTAAAATTTGTTTATTTCATCAATATTATACCTCAATTCCAATATTTTTGTACATAAAGATCTTTTGTTTTAAATAAGACTGTCGTGTGATTCATGTATTTCAAGAATTTGAAACATGCTCAGAGCTATTTAAATTTCAAGAATGATGCAAATTTTGAGAATTATTCCAGGTACGTCCTAGGGACGTACCTATATAACTAGCCGAAGGACTTCCCAGGGATTTTCCGGAAACATTCTAATGTCCGCCTAAAAGACTTGAAAGTCCCTGGGACTTCCCTGGGATTATATTATATAATGACGAAGCAATTCATGATTGCGATCATACTACTTTTTGCAGCTCTGGACTTAAAAAGTGGGACTGGGAGAATTAAGCATATGACTCGATCTACTCTGCTGCGACGCGTGAACTCAATTTTTGATTTCAACATGTCAAAAATAACCGAGATGATGAAAACTGATGCCACATACATCTGCACGACAGCTGACATTTGGAGCAGTCGTAGCAGAAGTTTTTTGGGTGTTACTGCACATTGGGTAATTGTTTGTAGTTTACTCAAGGGGCTGTCTAGATTTGGTAAAAATAATCGATTAATGTTTTTGGGGTACGTAGTAATCCTTTCTTTCGTAAGACTCCGATTTGTGACACGATCCCGATAGACCAATTAGCAAAAAACTTGTGCAAATTTGATTGGGAACAATTTTTCACGCGTTTGCATAAATTTCAATCATACATGCACGTGTAAGTTTGAACTTTGTATTTCTTGTACCTAAAAAAATTATATTTACACATATGGTAGATACATCCGGATTCATTGGAAAGGTATTCTGCTGCAATTGCCTGCCGAAGATTTTTAGGGACACACTCTTACGACAAAATTGCAGCCCTACTGGACGAAATACACTCGTCGTTTGATTTGGACACAACGAAGATTGTCAAAACTGTTACTGACAGTGGTTCCAACTTCGTCAAAGCCTTCAAAGAATATGGAGTAGATGATGAGTTCATCAGCGAATCTGAAGTTGTTCAAAACAACATCGAAAATCTTTCACATGCAGGTAATAGAAATAAAGGTGGAAGTTTTTTTTCAAATTTTCCTGTTACGCTGATTCATATTACTGGAGTAGGTTCCAAACGCACGAAAAAATATCAATAATATGATAATAAAAAACGATGAATGTTTTATAAATGTTCTAAAAAAATGTGATTATTTCAATATTTGATGAATTTTTTGACCTGAATGATTTAACAAAATGTTAAATAACGGAATATTTTAAATAATAGAATTATAGATTTCAAAGTATTTCTACTAAACATAATCAGACTGGAACTAAATAACATTTTCATACTAGCTTGATTTTTATATTATTTGCAATCATTGTAAATCTTAACTAACAAGCAGAGAAGTACAGTCCAGCTCAGTTTTTGATTTATTTTCATCTTATAACAACTCAGATATTATTAAATGACATTGAGATTTCGAATGTAATTTAAACAAAATTTTTACATACTGAAAACAGTAAAAACATAGTTTAAATGCATTCGCATTTGAATTTCAGCTTAACGTTAATACAATTTCGATCCAATGTTAACCAAATAAAATTTTATCCAAGATTAAATTTAACACAGAATTTACGTTTTGTATTTGAGGTCCAAAATAAATTTGTTTACATATTCACTTCATCGTCACAAATAAATTTTATACCACATCATATTCACTTGCAGTTCAGTTTTCAAAAATTGTTGACTCAATCATTGCCCAATATTCCCGAATTATAATTGTATTTATTATTAATATTGTTAATTTAATTAATATAATTCTTGTGTATTTTTTTTACAAACATTGAGATCTCGACTCGATTTTTACAAAATTTCAACTAACTTACAGGTCAATCATATTTTGCACCCACTTTAAATTCAGAAATTTTTAATATATCACGATAGTGTTTCTTATGATTAAGGATCTTGATTAATTACTGATATTTTGACGGATTGTTGATCATTGTTCCCTTTATGATCAGAGTTTTCAAGGTCTCATGATTTACAAAAAAATATGAATTTTTAGATGGGAGGAACTCTGTGAACAATGACAGTTATGAGGATCAGATGGATAACATAAGTGACATCACGTACGAGGAGATTGATGAAGAAATCGCACGCCTCCCAAAGCATATGAGATGTGCAAGCCACACTTTCAATTTACTTTCTACCACTGATACGAAGAAGATCCTCGATAAACATCCAACTCTGTTTCGACGATATACTGTTACATTGAACAGGTGCACAGTGCTTTGGAATAAACATCGTTCCCCAAAAATGTATGAAATCATTGTTGAGCATTTGGGCCGAGCACTTCGCCGACCAAATGCAACGCGATGGAATTCATTGTTCGATGCGTTTGCAGATATTCAAAACGTAGAAGAAAAAATCACTAGAGAATTTTACGATGCCATTGGGCTGAAAGGCAATGACATGTTACAACCTCAAGATTTTACTTTTATTGCAGAATATTTGCAATGCATGAAACCGATCGCAAACGCATTGGACAGATTGCAGTCAGAAAATGACTGCTATTTTGGTTGTCTCCTTCCTGATTTGATTCTGACGAGACAAAATTTGAAGAATATAAAAAAAAATAATACATTTACATACTGTCAACACTTGATTGATGGACTCATTGCAGCATTAGAAAAAAGATTTAGTGATTACTTTGAAATGAAAAATTCTGGGCGTGACGCAGCAGTTGCTGCTGCTTTGCATCCACGATTCAAAATCCGTTGGCTAAATAGTTTGAAAAATAATGTGTCAAAAGAAGCATTCATGAAAATTTTGTTGGAATCTGCAAGAAAATTAAGGGTAGTCGAAAAAGTGATTCCTCGTTTTGCAGACGATCTGTACAATTTTGAAGAAGACGAAGATGAATCCATGAGTAATGAGTCTTCTAATGTAGTTGAGAGAAATGAGTCAGTTTTAGAAGTAGATAATTGTGCTGCCGAGACTATTATTTTGCAGTACTTGAATGAACCTTGCTCAGACGATTTGTCGATTGTAAAGAAAGTCCCAATAATTCATCGAATGTTCTTGTTTTATAATATACCGCTGCCCTCATCGGCCCCTGTCTAACGCTTATTTTCTTTCTCAACAATGATGAATATTCCGAAATTTAATCGATTGTCAGATACAAATTTTGAGATTCGTGTTCTATGTAAAGCCAATTCAAAAAAGTGGCTTCTTCAATGATATCAACGATTGAACTGTGCAGAAAAATTATTGAACTTTTTACTACTACGTTCTACGGTAAGAAAATATTTCAGAATTGTTATCGACCGTTTTTATTTGTGACATGCCCCATTGCAGGTGTTGAAAGTGCTTATAAGCTTTTGTAATAAAGTATTGGAGTTGAGTACATGTTTATTTGTCATTTATTTTAATGCTCCTTAATTATACTAATGCAGGAGTGCCAACTGCTATGTCAGTAGTTTTGGAATTGTTTAGCAAGTGAACTAAACAATTTTTCCAAAATTGTAAAAATTTTTCATCATTTTGTAGGTTTTCAAGAAGTGACAAATTTTTCGAATTGAAATTGCGCAATATTTTGTATTTATAATTTTGTTCAGAATTTTCTAAACCCCAAAATACTGAAATACTATTAAAGTTCTAAAATTTTTTAGAATCGTGCCATGTCTGATACTTTTTTACTCTTGAACAGTTTTTGGGTAATAGTGAAATTTCTAATCTTTAGAATTTTTTAGTAACTTAAATTTCCTATATGTTATGAAATGTGTAACTTCAACAAAATTTACAAAACTCTAAAAGTTTAAACATGGTTCGTATTATCCTGATTTGCATTAATTCTTAAATAAATTATGTATCTGATCAGAAACAATAATATCAAAATTTTGTGTGTGTATGATGTAAGAAAGTAATATTTATTTCTTACCTAAAAAAATTTTGAGTGCCAAATTTTTATTACTATGTTGCGACAGCCATGTGGAACTTTTGGTAAGTAACGCAGAAGAGTATGAAAAGCACATGCTTCTCGTACGAACACTATTTTACAATAATTTATTCAAACGAATTGTTAAAACAAATAAATTTTGCAAAAGCGATATGGAATTCTTGTTAAGCGACATAAAAAACTATGAAAAGCACACTTATCTTGTAAAAGCGGAATTTTTCAATTATGTTTTTTAAACAAATCATTTGAACAATTGAATTTTGCGAAAATTTGTTCAAATTCATGCTTAGAGCACTGAAAAATTATGAAAAGCACATCATCTCTAAGAAACATAATTTCACGATAATTCATTTAAACTAATAAATATCGCATCAATAATGTCAAATTGTAATATTATTTAGTGACACAAAACTATGTGAAGAACATATACCGTGTGAAAGAAAACAAATTGTTTTAACAAATTAATTTTTCAAAACAATTTTCAATTTCTTTTGTTCAACGAACTAAAGAACTTTAAAAAGCACATATCTTTTGTAAAATTTATCAAGATTGTTCCTAAAGGATAGTTAATACTAAATATACTAACTGACTTGCTTGATTTAGGCTCGAGGACTCAGCTCTCTCCTTATACACGACTACACGAGTACATAAGTACGCGCGAGTACATGTGATCAAGTTTTGGCTCAATATTTGGCTCTTCCCAAGTGCATGTACTCAAGTACTCGTACTCGAGTACTCGGATTGTACTCGAGTCGTGTACTCGAGTACTCGGCCCTCTCCGAGTACTTGAGTCCATGTACTTGAGTACTCGGAGAGATCTGAGTACTCGAGTACATGTACTCTGTACTCGGGTACTCATGAGTCGTACTTTCGCACATCTCTGACTGCAGTTATCATTAGAAACATGTTCAAAATTTTTGTTTTATTGTTGTTGCTAAGTATGTTTATGATACAAGCTTTTTATATTTCAAGTTCTTTTGTGCCAAGCCAAATAAACTATACCCACGTGATCAGAGAAAACCAAGATGATTTTTACGTCGTATATTTAAGGAATACTAATGTATTAATTTGAACTATAGACTAACATATTGTAGTTGCAACTAAAATATGAAGTATATTTTATTGGAAGCTTTTTTTATAGTACAAAATATAAATGTCTGACTTTTTAAACAGTTTTTCTTTGAATTTTTTCCTTGCCTGAAAGCTGTTAATAGGTCAAATTACTATGAGATGCAGTTAGATAAATAATTCGGCCTTGTATGAACGGCTGAGAATAAAACTCGGATAGTTACATTCACTTCAACATACAACTATCCGAGTTTTAAATTCAGCAGTTGCTATAAAAAAAAATTTTTTCTTCCAAATCCTTGTGTAAATTTCACGTGAACACGTAATTTTTTTCCGTCAAAATCTTTCTTTTTCTATACCATAATTACATAATTTCTCGAATTGTGCAACACTGCTTAGTGTTTCCAAAATATTTTAATTCTGAAAAATTAAGCAAGTATTAAAAAGTCATATATTACACTTTGAACGAATGAATTTAAAGTGGAAAGAAGAATTTAAAAGAAATTTAAAATTTAAAAAAATGTTATGATTATGAAAGATATTTTAGTTCAGTTTCAATAATGTTATGTTTATTGAAATTCTACAGGAGTTGATAACTGCCATCTAACAAATGGCAAGAATCAGTCCTTTCTTTTGGCGGCTGACAATGTCTCAACAGCAGAAGGAAGGTGACGGGTTATTTGAAATTCGTTGCTTCTTACACGAGCGTTTCAGTCTTAACCGAGTACGGTTAAGAGTTGTCGAGAAAAATTAATTATCGACAATTTATTTTTTCCAACTAGAAAATTCAATTGTTCTGAACCCTCGAAACCTCCCTCAAATCTTTTTTATGTAATTTTAGAAGCACCCTTATTGAAAACACAACCCAAAATGCTTGATTATAGATTTTTGCTGTTCTTAACCAATCATAACTCAATCTTAACCAATGATAACTCAATTCGGTTAAGATTAGATCGGTCGGATACAAATCACATATACTTTATTGTTTCTTACATTTATTAGCAATCGTTTTGTAAATAGAAATTGCTTGACATCTGTTAGCTCTGGACTACATAAAAAAAGTATGCATGAAATGTATGCAGAAGGTATGCAAAATGATTAAATGAAATATTTATACACGTATATATATCAAATGCAAATTAGTACAAAAAGAATGTATAATTGGGTGATGAGGATTCGAACATTCCTATAAGCAAAATTCCTACAGATTTTCTTCATATAGCTGGCATTTCTCGACAAATATTTCCGGAAAAATCATAGCTTATGGGCACTGAACTCGAGTATAGTCCTGGCAGAAATGGATGCTGGGAAAAGAGTACCACAATCTAACAGAAATACTTGGCTCACGTGTTGAGTAAAACCTAAGGGAAATCTTATGGAAATCATCGCAGCAAAATAAATTTAAAAAATAATAATTAATAAATGTCTTTTTATGATGATTATTAATAATACCTCATCTGAACGAACATAAAAAAAAGAATTTATTATTGAAAATTTTTTATGGCACATAATCTGCAAACAAACTCACAAACTGGTCTTCCATTTCTTAGCTCAGAATCAAATTATGCCCTTCACGGGTCCGACCTGAAAAAAAAATGAATATTGCACAAAGCAAACAGAGTACATTTGACAAAAAGAAGGTAATTATCAAAATATGCGAGAACTCGTCTGATTGAGAGATGATCCTTGTTTTGGTGGCTCATCGATCGTTTGAAAGCTGATTTATGCATTTTGACACTAAATTACATTTAATTACATGACTGTAAAATTTTCAAAACAATACATAATGTGTTACTATAGTTATTGTTTTTGTTTACTATCGACATCATCAGACGTCATTGACGGGGTTAACCAGGGTTGACAAGCAGTTGACAAGGGTTGACAAACGACAAAACTCGTACGCGCATGCGCACGATTCCAATATGGTGGACGTTGCAAAGTTCGAATCCGTGGATTTTTTAAATTGTTAATTACTAATTAACCATTGACCTCGTAACAATGAAATGAACGATTTTGGAACCTGCAAACGATTTCTTGTCGATCTAATCAATTCAAATTGTAATAAGGTTAATATTACTAATAATTCCGGCTAACTTCACGCTCAGATTTTAATTATTTTTTAATTAATTAACGATTGACCTCGTAACGTTAAATAAGACCTCGTTTCACTTGCTAACGACCGCGTAACGATTAAAATTTATTTCATCCATTTTCGTTAATTTTTCCGGCTATCATCACATAGGTGCGTATATTGCAAGCGAAAAGTTGAGCCAAGCGGGCTATAGTAGTGTGCGTAGCGTCTGTGTGAGGAGAAGGAGATGCGGGGAGAGAGCAATAAGATCCTTGGTGGAAGAGCCAGGGAAGTATGGTATATGCTGCGCTACGGCGGAGAGACCCTAGCAAACGCCCCGGTACCTAATCGATACTTAAGCGGTACCTTATAAGGTACCAGTTAGGTAATCCTTAGGTACCAGTTCAGTACTTTCTCAAATATCTACTCCTTTTCATTGAATATCGATAAAACTTTTCTTTTATCTTGTAAATGAAGTGTTTTTCTTCATTTCCCAGTGGTCAAACATCCGAAAAGTTAGTGCATTAATTTAAAAAAACGAAAATTAGACATACTAATTGTCAGATAAGTGTAGATAACGCA
Source organism: Platygaster robiniae (assembly GCA_028476575.1). Lineage (NCBI taxonomy): Eukaryota > Metazoa > Arthropoda > Insecta > Hymenoptera > Platygastridae > Platygaster > Platygaster robiniae. Next base: position 39,202,626 of record CM052019.1, read on the forward strand.
CTTGTCATGCAGTAGATAACATTCAGATAATGCGCTACGCGGGAAAATTGAAATGCGCCATCAACTCAGTTGTTCTCACAGGGGCGTACGTAGTCGGGGCACATCAGTCCGCGATTATTATTTTTTTGGATAGTTCTATTGCATTTCGAGTATTTCCAGCGTTTTCGGACTTTATACACGATGTACATCGAAATTGGATTCAAATAATTTCAAGGTAAAATTAGATGTTGAACCCTTACCGCAAAATGTCGATGATAATCGTGAATGAAAAACGGAAATATTTTACACCATACTTTTTTATACCTGTGAAATTTCTAGCAATCAAAAAATTATCAATGAGTTTGAATAATTTAAAGATAAAATTAGTCGTAAAAACCCTCAACACAAAATTTCGATGTTCATCGTGTATAAAGTTCGGGAAAACTTAAGCAAAAATTTTCCGAATGTTAACTGTCTATTATTGCATCATTATGGCGAAGTTCGAAAACGCTGGGAACACTTGAAATGCAATAGAACTATCCAAAAAAAATAATAATCGCGGACTGATGTGCCCCGACTAGGTACGCCCCTGTGCGAACAACTGAGTTGATGGCGCATTTCAATTTTCCCGCGTAGCGCATTATCTGAATGTTATCTACCGCATGACAAGTGTGATATCTACACTTATCTGACAATTAGTGTGTCTAATTTTCGTTTTTTAAAATTAATGCACTATTTTTTCGGATGTTTGACCACTGGAAAATGAAGAAAAACGCTTTATTTACAAGATAAAGAAAAAGTTTTACTGATTTTCAATGAAAAGGAGTAGTATAAGTAGTATAAGTGGTACCTTATACTACTTATAGTTATAGGTAATATAAGGTACCACCGCGTTTGCTAGGGAGATAAAAATGGATACTAAAAAACAAACTAACCAACAAATAATAATCTGTACAACATAACGATAATTCTAAAATTTATTTTCTGCTACAAATTTTCTTGCTATCATTAAAGTTCTAGAAAGACAATTCCGAATTCTTTCTATTATTATAGGTAAATCTCGAAGATTTGAAAGGCCATGATTTATCACGTTGCCTCTGTCGTATTTACTATTTCTATATTACCTGATATAGATACGTATTTACTATATTACCAGACAACAATTAATTATTTCTTCTTGTTTTAATTCAACTTTAAATTTTTTTGATTTTTCAGGTAATTGATTTTTCAACTGCAAGTTTTCCATTATTGCCATTATTATTATTGGTATTGCATTTGAAACTTACTTAATATTCTACTACTTAGATTTCAAACTACTTATCAGTAATATTGTCAGAGAAAATGTTTTTGTTTGAATGAAAAGTTTAGGTGAATACAAAAATAAAACAAATAATAATTTTTCTATTCTTTCATCGTGATTCTCGTGATATTTTCATCAACTGTCAGTTTTGTTGGAATTCTAGTAAAAATAAAATAAAATGAAAATTACTTTCGCATTCACCTAAACTTTTCATTTAAACGAAAACTATTTTTCTATAATCAATTACGGATAAGCAGTTCAAAATCTGAAGATGAAAATATTTAGAACATTAAATAATCAAACCTGACTGTCTTTATATAAAACTGGAAATTGAAAACTCATTTAGCTGAAACATCAACATTTTACGAAAAAATAAAAGAAAAGTAAAATTATTTTCTGCTTCATTTTTGTATTCACTCAAACCTTTCAATAAAACGAAAACATATTCTCTGAAAAATTACTAATAAGCAGCTAAAATCTAAAAAATAGAATATTTATAATTATTAAAATGCAATACCAATAGAAATATGAGAGACCGGTCAGTGAAAAAATAATTTAGCTGAGATGTCTTCGAAAATGTCAATACTATGATCAACAGTATTGCAATAAAAAAAAACAATGTTTCGAAAGAATGACAGTATCTTACATATTTATACATCATGCTTCTTACTATGTCCTTAAATGCTCATAGTAATGCATATTCAATTAGAAACTATAAATATTATGATTCATTCAAAACTCAGAGTTTCAGACAGAGTGCCCAAACAAAAATAGATAGTTTGTGTAAAATGGATCTGTGTACTTTCCGTTCGAAATTGTGCCCAAAGTCAAAACATCTCACGCACGTTTCAACTATTTCTGACAACTTCAAACTGTATGATTTAGAAAGGTTCACAGTCTATTTGGTAAATATTTACATGAACATTCAATTATATTAATCTTTGAAAAAAATTTTTATGAAAAACTGTAATGTGTGATGAAAGACCTGAATTTGCAGCAGCTCCAGCCTATATTTGGAAATGAAGACATCAATCGCGTATCATTATTACTATAATTGTAATTGGGAAAAATATTTTTCTCACTTACAGCTATCATTATAATCAAAGTATAGTATAATACATTCGTTATCGTGAAAATGAAAATAGCAATACCGATATTATTCGTTTTTGATGGTAAACTTCGAAAATTCGAATGCAAGAACCTTTATTAGGAAAAAGAAATATTTTCAAAAGCTAGATGTGAGAAATTATAATTATGTCAAATTAAATTCCAAGATATTATTAACAGTGTTTCAGGTTTTGATGAAACGAAAATTCTGAAAAATCACGAATTGATTATACCTGCTGAACATATCGTACAAGGTCCCATAGGTGATGCAATTAACAGTTATAATTTTCAGAATTCGTTTATTTTTAAACGTCTTAGGGGATTACAAGTTTTGCTTTTCTTTGCAATTAAAATCCAAATTTACTGTTATTCTATTCGAATACAAATGGAAAAGATTTTTTTTATCACTCTGCATAAGTCACATAAGTTTTTTTAATATGCTTCAAATCAAGATTTATTGTCAAAACATTTGATTCCGGATGTTTTTGAAATTGGATTTTATTAGGGACACATAAAAATTTTCAATGCAAATCAAATTCTTATTGATTTCCAATATTCATTCGAGTGTCCCTAAATAACAAAATTTATCCCTACCTGGCCGAAAGTTAGCAAATTCTACGTAAAGCAAAAAAATTGTTTCATGCGTTTTTTGATGAAGTAAAGCATTCTGCAAAGGCAAATACTTGAAGCAAAAAGTTTTCTATTTCTCACTTTGTGACAAGTTTATATTCCAAATACAAGTAAAAAAAAATTCTTTGTTTGAAAATAAGTATAGTTTTAACGCGATGCTGGATAAAAAGTCATAAAATGATAGAAAACACGTGCTTCCATATTCTAAATTATTGAATTTTTCTATAGTTTTCGTCATTATTAGTAATTTATCGACAGAAGAAATGTTACCTTAGAAAAGTAAGGGAATTATAACACATATTTGAATTATTTCTTTCGAACGTTAATATCTGATTAACGTGAAAAAAAAGAACAGTTTTACTAGCTGTACCAAGTTTCGTTATTCTAAAAATCTGGGCTCAGACAAGCTTGGTTAAAACGTTATTTTTAAAATAAAATATGCAAAAAAAAGAATTGATTCCTTCATTTACATATGTGGCGTGAAACAAAGAAATCGACCTATGAGCAGCCCCAAAACGTTTCACATAATGGTGTCTGATGAAAAAATTTGGTGCCTGCTGCTAAAGGTTTGCAAATCCTGTGAAATGAAAGAAAAAATTTTATGTATTGGAATACATCGTTTTTCGAAGGCAATAACCTCTGAGGAAATATGATTTTATTAACTTCATGGTATTTTTTGACAAAGAATTACGTATTTTATATCTTAAACAATTTTTTGTTCGAAACAAGTATTCCTTTAAAAAAAAATATCGAAAATTGAAAATATTTTGAAACGACCGAAAATACTCAAGAATACATTAAGAATCAAATCATTATCGATACACTATGACGATGAATCGACAGTTCATTCACTGTAAGATATCTCTTCATATAATCAAAAATTTGTATCTGCTGAATATTATAAAGTGTATGTATACTTCAATTTCTGATGTATCTCATTGCGAATCCAAACGTGTTTATTTTACATTACAGAAATTGTTCAGTGTCCTATCGTAATCTGTAGAGTTGGACAAAGAAAATGATACGCAAAAACTGCCGAATCATTTCCGAAAATCATTTTTCAAGTGCTGTCGGAAACGATGTAGACGATAAGCAGTTTGAACAAACTTACTTTAATATTACTAATATCTCTCGAATGCTCTCCTACATCTCGAGACGGGATGACTCGCAGATATTATAATGTGGACAAAATTATCGTCCTCAGATAGTATTCTTCATGTATTTCGAAATCAACGATAGAACATAGTATAAAAAAGAGTCTTAGATCTTGCTATTCACCATTGCAGTCAGTTTTCTGCACTTTATACAAGACGCTAAAAAACCAACATGAAGATCGCTTGCTTGGTAAGTACCCCTTACTTTTTAACTAATGAAAAATTTGTCTCTTGCTCTTTGTCTGAAATATGAACCTCACTATTAAACAATGACTTTTTCATTGTTAAACATATACGAAACTGTTCTATTCAAATTTATTTTCACTCACGTATGCTGCCAGTTCACATCGGTAGTATCTGTACTATCGAAATTCTATAGGAACTCATTCTTTGTGCTATAACGTGTGAACCTTTATGTTCTTTTACGTATACTACTGTATCTATTGCCTCAATTAGAGTCTACTTGACAACATCTGTCACGTGATTCAGAAATTACATTGTTTTTCACGTTTCTGATATTGTATCAGTATCAGTCTATACATTTTATTGTTTATCGAGAAATTTTGTTTTAGTTCTCTTGTAGATAAATTCGTATTGTTGAAAAATTTTTGTTTTGCGAACTCTAAATACTAAGAGACTTTTTGGTATTCATAAGAATAAAATATTTCACTCTCGTATTATTCTGAAATGATGTACATTTCTTAAAATATTTGATGTTTACCATGGAATATGATATTGTTAACATTGTCGAATTATATTGTCAATAGTCTTTAATATACGTTGACGTGTTAATCTTCAGATGTTTTGCATGTCATCTTTTCTTTGTTTTGTTTTGTGTCTCGGACTAATCCCTCATTTTCAAACACGTCATGCAGTTTCCCAGGATTTCGAATATGTGTGTTCAATTCTCTTGACATACTTTTCTGAAGCTTCTTGTCTACAATATTTCATTCCCAAATTATTTACATGATTGAAATAAAATAAAAAACTAATAGATGTCATTGAGTTTCCACATCGTCCATTTTCACAGTAATATTCTCAGCGAGGTTGTCTTGACAAATTCAGAAATACATTGTATAAACTAAATACATAATTATTCAAGGTAAAAAATGAACTAATATGAAAGTATCTATTAAATATTCATAACTGTATATACTCGTATCATGTGGTAGCTGATTTATATATGCAATACAGTTGGCATTATGCATAATTCACATTAATTTATATTTTTTAATTAAAACATAACGTTATTGTTATATCTTACACAGCTAAACGTTTATCAACAGTTATATATTGTCAAATTATTGTAGTAAAAGTGTCGAAATGTGCAAGGAATTATATTGTCGAACTTTCAGTGTTGATGTAAAAGTTACATAATATAAGCAATTCATACCATTATTAGGTAGAAAACACAATGTTGCTTTTACTGTATGTTAACATATTTATGTTCATCAAAAATCTCTCTTTGTTTTACAAAAAATCTTTAATTGTCAAGCGTTTTGTCATTCTTTAATTTCAATGTCACTTACCAGTTGACAACGCGTATGATCTATGTGTTTAGAAGTGTATAAATTTTTTTCATTTTTATAGTTGGCAACAACTTTTTGCGTCCTTGCATTGACAGACGCCTCGCCTGCCCTCCACGAAAGCAACAACAATCCAATTAGTAAGAATGTTTTGCCTGAGACAAAAAGTTTATGTCCGAAAAGAAGTAACGGAAATTCAATTCAAGCCTAATTGAAATATGCACAAGTTTTGGGTGTTTCCTAGATAAGATCATACTACAGCTACATATACAAACGTTTTTTTCTGCCCTCTTTTCAGCACATATCTTAAGTACGAGTGATGTTCTCCATCTAAAATTTGGAAATACAACTTTTTCGATCTTATGCAGTAAAATCTCAAGACACATGTATCTAATGAATTATAGTAGATTTCAGTCTTGCTTGTACATCATGGATACAAAACTTTTTCATCCGATAATCATCGAACAGTGTAATCAGATAATTTGATATTTCAGATGCCCCTGGACTTAATGAACTTGAAGTGTTGTCGGATGGTTTAGATTCTTCGCTTGGTAGACTCAAAAGATGTTTACTATTTGATCTTTTAAAGAAAGTTTTGAATCAAGTAAGTACGAAAAAGTTTATCGTATTTATTTAACAGATGGTCGGCATGGAATGCCGTATTGTTTAAGTCATAAGACCTACAAAAAAAATATTAAGAATTATGTATCTGATAACATGATAAATGCAAATTGACCAATTTCAGCCTATAAGCCATAACCCACAGCGACTTACTTTTAAGAAATTGTCAATATGTTATTTTGGCTAAGTCCTAGTATATTTACCATTTCTTGAAAGTTAGTCGCTGTAGGTTATTGCTTGTTGGCTCATATGAATCAATTTTCCTCCATTCTGTGAAAGAGAGGAGCACACAACTTTAAAAATATACATATGATAATATTTAAGAATACGAGTTCATGCTATATTTGAACGTGTGTCATTTCTTTAAAAACAGGGACAAAATAACAATGGTGATTCTCCACAAACTGGTTATGGCGGTTATCCACCAACTGGTTATGGTGGTTATCCACCAACTGGTTATGGTGGTTATCCACCAACTGGTTATGGTGTTTATCAACCAAACGGCTACTACCCACCTTACCCACAACCTTATGGGCAAAGGATGAACTAGATGTGTATTGCTCATACCGTATTGTACATGTGAACATTATGATCGACAGCAAAGTAGACGAATAAAATGTGCTGTTAAACGAGGATAACTTTTTTACGTATCTTTTAGATCATGCTTCCTTTCATGTCCTTGAACGCTCATAGCAATGCTCCTTTAAATGAAAATTATATCCACATTTAGTCGAACGTCAAAGTTATCTACTGAGTCACGTCAGATAAAAATTTTGAAGCTAATTAGTCTGCATTGTTTCACATTCAAAGTTGTACTTAACATCAGAAAACATCACAATCGTTTCGACTTTTTTTGCCAACTTCAAACTGTGAGCTGTAGCAAGGTTAGGAGTTTTTTTTTGTAGTTTATCACGTCGAAGACTTATTATGTCGATTTTGGAAAATTTTCTTTCAGGAACGCAATTGATGTGATGAAACAACTGGAGTTATCAGTCGCTACGGCTCCTACTTGGAAACGAAGACATCAAGACTGTATCATAACTTATATAGCTTTAACGGATACAGTATATTTTTTTACAAAAAATCATAATTATTACTTTAAATTTATCATATACTTAAAGATAGTTCGTGAAAAGGAGAATCGTCAATGCTATTATAGTTGATTCCGGAAATCAAAACTTAAAGAGTGAGAATCATAAAACTTTTATTTGAAAAAAGAAACATTCCCGATACATAAGCTTTCGAAAGCAAAATGTTTTTGATTTCAATTAAAAAATATCTTGTCAAAGCTTTTCGATGAAAAAAAAACTCTGAAAAATATCGATTGAGTGATTACTGTCGTAGAAGTCGTATAAGGCCTTACAATTAGATGTCGAATAGTTTGAACTTGCAATCTGCCGTTATAGACTTCCAGGTTTGTCGTTTTCAAACGTCGCAAGGGAGTCAAAAGTTAATCTTTTTTTTATGCCATCTGAATGTTAGTTTTCCGTCAATGCAGTTTAAGCCAAAGATGAAGATCATATTATTCTATTATTTTATTCGAGATACATAATCTTTTCTTAATTCGATTAGAATTTATAGTTATTTTTCATACACGTGACTGAAACTTTTAGAAATTTTTATTTTCTGAAAAACTTTTAATTCTTGCTAATCCAATTCGAATTGAAATTTTTTTCCAATACATTTGAATCCAAGTACACGGATTCAATCCTTATCTCAGTTAAGGGGTCTTAATTCATCTAAATGCAATTAAAATATACATTTTTCTCACTACATTTTTATTCAACTTTACAAGATTATCACCTTTTTAGACTATTCTCGATTCTATTACCGTTTTCGAATCAAAGATTTAAAATTTATCATGGAATTAAGTATGCCTTTAATATATAAAATTTTTTATAAGAAAAAGATTTCTAAAATGCAAAAAAGGATATTTTTTCATGCTGCTTGATCCAAATTGACGTTAATAAATTTAATGGAATTCAAAGTCAGCATATCATTGAATTGAAGAAAGTTGATCATATTAATTCATCGAAGTCAGAATCTTTGGGAATTCGTTTTACGGAATTTTATTTATTTTCAACAAAATTTGATTTTTCTTGGATCTGAAATTTCTATTTCACTTCTAAAATAACATTATTTTTAACTTATAAAATCATAACTTAGATTTTGTGCATTATATTCGATTACAGTACTTATTTCGAATGAAATAAAACAATCTAATAAATAAACATTTTATTTCTGTAAATATCAGTATGAAGGAAAAATGACTGTATTATCCACATTAAATAACAAAAAAGAGATAATTCAACCTATCTACTTACATATGCATACGTTTACAATATCAATAACACATATTTCTAACAGTACTCAAAAATTCTGCACTTCCATAAATTTATTCCATGAATTTCAAATCAATATTGATAAAATCGTTGGAATTTCAGAGCATCGATCGAAAATTCTCCAGCACACGATAAGCCGTGATTGAACAATAAAGTCTCGAGGTGAAATTATGCAAAAATCTCTAATACGCAGGGAAATGCAAATACGTCGCCACGTAATCTTCCTTAAATTTCCGCCTTAATTATCCGGCGCATAGTTGAACGCAAAAATATGCACTCTCGGTCGCGTGATCGAAATTCGTGCGTGTCCGTGCTTTATGCCGACGCAGCAAATAAATAAGAAAATCCCAGAAAAGGGGTAAAAGAAACAAACAAAATTTGTGCAGCACGGCATCAAGGCTGAAAAGCTCTATGTTGAAACAAAAAAATGTAAATCAGAATGCAACAGCATTAGATAACATGAAAGTTAACACACGTCTGAACATATGTAATCGTTATTATTCGATCTTAAAAAATATTATCTACATAAAATCTGTAGCTGGTAATAAAATTGAAGGAATCGCTTTTTCTGATTACAGTAATATAAAAGTGCAAAATTAATTGGCGCCTATGAGTTAAGTGAGCTGCCGGGAGCTATAGAAATATTTGATACTTCCAATATTTTTTGTTTTTGTTTTTTCAAATATTGTTAAAATGTCTTACTTGTATTTTATTCTCACCTTTATATCAAATATTGTAAATATTTTCATACGCATTGAATGTTTATATCAATTTAGAATTTCTAGACATTTATATCATTTAGTATTGCTTTTCTTCCACAGTGATAAAATTGGTTTGTATTTATGAAAAATGTGATACTTCAACAGACCCTTAGCAAATTTAGATCACCCTTGTATAGCAGAATAAATAATTAAACTTTTTTGACTATTCTAAGTACATCAAGATGTTGAAAATGAGAATTTTGTAGTTTCAAATCAAATACGATAGAATCTACTGCAGTGAATTTCCAAATTCTTACAAACTGAAATAACAAAATGGTTTTTTATTTTCTAATCAAGGGTCCTGAAATTCTGAATCTCGAAACTGAAGTACTCTTCTTTCAAAATACAGAGGAATGAGTTTAGTGATACGAAGTACAATAATTTATTTTTTTGTAATTCGATCTTTTGTACAAAGGTTCCGAAATCAAAATTTGAAAAATAAGATTTATCAGCTCTTCGAACTGAAAAATGCATGATGTTATTGCCTTTATTATTTTAATATAACCTTAAATGAAATCACATTTCATGGTCCTAAATTTGATAGTATGCAGTGGCTCACGCAGAGGGGGTTTTAGAGGTCGAAACTTATCTCGAAATTCAAAAAATATACGCCAAAATATGAAAAACAACAACAATTTATTAACTTATTTTTCAAGATCGTTTGACTGCCCATAGACAATTTATCAAAAACGCGCAATTCAAACCATAGAATCAGAGAGATTCAACAGTGTTAAAATTTCAATTTGAACGGTATGATAAAAATTGATAAATTCAACTCTCGAATGATAAGTTTTGATAGCTTAAATGTTAGGTAAAAAAGTAAATATCAATTCCAAATTTTTATCCTTCAAAATGGAGAGAAAATGAAAAAAAGTGACCTGACAGTATCAGAAATGGTCAATAAATTCAATACTGTCAAAATGCAGATGACATATTGTTATATATTCGTATGGTGGATTTTGAAAAAAATAGATTATTCGTTTGTTAGAAATGGGAGATAATTTTGAAACATAATAAAAAACTTAGCAAAAAAATGAAAAAATTGTTAAATTTGAAAGATTTTATGTTTTCGACCAAATTTTACTCACCATTTGATGTTAGTCTTGAAGATGAGTAACTCTTTAGTAAAAATAGAGATAAATATTCGCCATTCGAAATAGTAAAAGTTTACTGTTAATTACCACACATTTTGAAAATGAGAAAATTGCAAATTAACCACTTTGTTGGATATGGAATGATATTTGAATAGTTTCAATATAACCATGTAAACAACGAAGAAATAAATTCAAACAGATGCATAGAAATCGTATAACTGATATTATCCCTTCTAATCAAATAATTCGTGGTTAAATTTAAGGATTTCATCAGTTGAGAAAAGTTGCAAAAAGAAATTTTCAGACTGGAAAGGTAATTCCTTTAGAATAATTACCTTTTATAGTTCGAAATTCAATGTATCAAATAGCTTAAACTATAAGATTTTGCCTCATTAACATTAATGTGATGAGAAAAAAACTAATAATTGACAATTCAGATGAACGAATGATTTGAGAACTTTTCAATACCAAATCATTATTTTTAAATCAGAATAAATTTATAAAAAAGTATCGAAATTAAAAATGAGCATCCCTGAATTCTGAAAGGAAATAAAAAATTTGGAAATTCAACAGTATTCAAGATGCAGAATTGAGAATTCATCATGAATAAAGTAAAAACTTTAATTCTTTAGACATTCAAAACGTTTCAAGAAGATGTATATGTTTTCCTGAAAATGCCCTCACGAAAATTTTTTCTGGGTGCGCCCATGATAGTATGAGTTTCATGAATCTGTATATCAACAATCTCAAAGTCAAAAATTATCAACAATAAAAGATTATATGAAAATGTTGTAATCTAAAACATTAAGTTCCTAATATACATATATTCTTAACATTATGAGGATTAGTAAAATATAAAAACATTTAGAAGACATGAAATATGCATATCTTTATTTTTCAATTACGTTAATCAGCAGCTCTCACGTTTCCGAATATGGAAATTTTTCAACCTGGGCTCTGGAATATAAATCGATAGAGTGTTGAATCAAATCATAAAAAAAATCGAAAACTCAAAATAATGATATTCATCCTGAAGGTATTATGAGCAGTGAAATACTCTGAATGTAGCTACAAGTCGTGAAAGCTGTCAAAAATATCAAAATTATTAAATTCGTTATTTGTAAAAAATTTGAATTACGCATTTTTCTGATCTGGAAATTGCCATGTTTTATGATTTATACACAACAGCAACTGCGTACGGCAGTATTAAACATTGTTTAATGTCAAATTCAGCAATGACAGTTATCCGAAAGTGATATTTTTTATTATTTTTTAGAAAAACTAAATAGTAGAAATTCGTTTAGTAAATTGAAACTTAATTTCGAATGTTTATTTTGAAGTCTGGCACATTTTTAGAAAAATTCCCTTATTCGTTCTTGAATTATGAAAGAAAATACGATTCGCTCCATAAGAACACGTGTCAATCGACGCATATTTTAGATTTTTTTTCCTCGAAAAATAAGTAGACAAAATACTTGTGATAAAGCGTACACATTTTTTTGGGTTTAATTGACAAATTGTAATTTTTTCAGAAACATTCCCTTATTTTCGTTCACACACTCATAAAACCATAAAGATTTGGAAATTTCAGAATCAAGAATTCCTGAATCGTCGACTCAGGTAGGATAAGAACTTCTCAGCTCCCAATCAAAGATAGATAATCGTACAATTCCATGATATTTGTGACAGCACCTCTTACCCCCAATGCATTATTATATCCGCCCTTGAGCACAAAAATAGCGATAATGTAGCTATTTTTCACTTCCTGTCGATTCGTACCTAATCTTATTCAATCATAATAATAAGCCTATTACTATGTTTATTATCGAAGCACGCCGCCCATGCCTTTTAATTAAAATGACCGGAATACCCGATTAACCCGATCTAATAGCCATTTCCAATGGAAGTTTACAGTTACCACGATGTGCAAATTTTTTTCGTCGTGTAAAAATCGAAAAAGTCAACAGATCCAGCGTTGTGGGTAAAGATGTTAATCGAGATACGGTAACAAGTCGAACATGTGCTTAATAATACGGCATTGGTGCCTCGGGAAAAAAAGGAGAAGGGTAATTAATTACGGAGAACACAAGGACCAATATGCCATCACCTCCATCCCTCTTTCTGTGCGTTCTTTCTCTGTGCTTTTTTTTGTATTGTTTTCACGTTGTCGAATCACGACTAATTTGTAAAGGAAGATATCATGTTATATTTTATTTTATGACTCGAAAAAACTCAGTTTTTTGGAAACTTTAGCATAGAAGATATATTTTCATAAATTTAAAAAAAAGTTAATCAAATTAACTGGAAATTTGTTGATTGAAATTTCAGGTTGTACAAAAAATATTATCAAACTGCCTATTACAATGAGGAATAACTTTTTTTCAGAACTATTTATTAGAGAAAGAATAACTGATTACTTTTTGTAAATCAATCAAAATCCCCCCCCTCCCAACCCTTTTCCTTCTTGACTTAATTTTAGCTAAACACGTCAATGCATGATTTAAAAAAATATGTGTTCTAAATTAGGGTATATCAAAAAAATTTGCCACAATGATACTTTACATTTAAGTTCTTATCTCTTCAACCACTCCATCACAAAGCATCAACAACTTTTCTTGACCAATACTTCTTTCTGGCCCCATAGCTCTTTGCACAAAACCACCTGATATTTATATGAGGCATGATGCTATTTGTAAACTGGCGTTTTTGTCCGAACAAAAGAAGCGATCAAGGAAGCAAAGAGCAAGGTGAAAGATCAGCTAAAGGTTAGCCCGAGGGATCGGTCCTGACAGAATACTCGTATCGTATGCCGCGGTCGAAGAAAATAGATTTATTCTCGCCCTAAGGCCATCTTGAATATGTTTCCTCTCCACCGCCACGCGAACATTATTTATTCCATTCTGATGGCAGCGAAGAAAGCAGATATGGGAAAAGGCATTTTTCCTCATTTTCGCCTTCTAAAGCTTTTTGCGCGAAACCCATTACCGTCTCGCAAAATAAGCTTCGGACAATCCGGCTTATGTTTTAGGATCCACGGGTATTTCACGCCTTTTTTTCAATTATGAATTTCATGCGTTACTTGCTTGGTGAATATGTTCATACTCTGAAAATACAAAATGTAAGCAATCAGTAATTTTTCAGTGAATATCAGTGGCTTTACTCTGGCTTGTTCAACAGTAAAATTTTATTTATTCCTTTTGAAAGTCATAGGTTTATGCAAAACACAATTTTTTTGGGTAGATAGTAATTAGGAACCCAGCAAAGAGAGAAGTATTCATTTACCAAATTACTTGTAATTTGTATAACTTTTCTTATTTTTGACAAAAGTAACCTAGAAGTTCTAGAAATGTTAAAAATAACGCAGAATTGTACTAGGTTAAACGAATTTGTATCGAGTTTGGACAATTTTGAATGATTTATACTTCCTTTTAAATTTCAATAAATTCGAAAACCGTTGTAGATTAAGAAGATTGTTTTCATTATCTTTTCATAAAATTAGTACGATGATAGTTTTTTATTTTCTATAGGAATCTGAAAAATTTCAGGAGTATGAAAAAATTCCGAAAAATCTTATTAAGATAGATAAGTTATCATAAAATTAAGAAATTTTTGAAAAGTTTATATTTCGTCTTGAACTTAAAAAAATGCAAGAACATAAGTTAAGACATTTTTCAATTATTTATTAGATTCTGTTGGAGAAATTTGTAGAATCTTGAAAAATTAATGTTCATGAATTTTACGTATTGTGTGCAGTATTTCATTTGTTGATTAAAAAATCCTTGTTTTTCTATAGAAATCTGAAAAATTTCAAGCGTGTGAAAAAATAGCAAAAAATCGAAATGGTTTGATAGATCTTGAGTAAATTTGGAGAGTTCTGAAAAACTCTACTGTTTCATATTGAAAATATTTCAAAAATAAACTTACAAAAAAAAGGTTGAAGAACGTCAATATGTAATTCTGCAGAGTTTGTAAAATTTGTAAAATTTTCGAAATGGTTTACAAATTTCGTACATTGTGTTCATAATCGAATTTCTTCATAATTAGCATATCATTAGATATGAAAATTTTGAAATATGCAGTTGGAATAACATTCAACTTTTTTCAAGATTTCTAACATTCGGGAAACCTGGAAAATGGAAAATTTCAATATAATTTAACGTATATAATGTAATCCGAAAAATTTGAAGAATTTTAGAAAAAATTCCAAAAACTTGATGATTGTGTCGATTTTAATATTTTTTGAAAAACGCCTGGTTATTCATGTTCTTTAGAAATTTGGAAGATTTTAAAGGAACTCAAAAGTCATGAAAAAACTTAATTAGTTGAACGTATTCTATTTCAATTTGGATGGTTTTGAATAGTTTAAAGTACTTATCAAAATTCAGAAAATTCAAAAAACATTGCAAATTTTACATACCAAATCGGATAAAATTTAAGATGTTTGTATAGTTAGAGTAAATATACATCAATTTTGTACAGTGTGCTTATTATCTTTTTTCTCCAAGGCATTCATTATAATTTCGTTCTTTATTGAAAAAAAAGCGAAAATTCGGAAATATTGAAATTTATAAATGATCTCAGTGTTTTATATATTTTTCTTTATTTAGAAAATTTTGAATTATTCAAACCATTGGAATCGATATTTTTTCAAGATTTTTCTACATATTAAGATTTGAAAAATTTGTAGATTTGCAGAAAACGGTCATAAATTTCGTAGATTGTGAAAAATTCCAAACACCACGTTTGACTTAATAGGCAATTTCAAGGATTTCAATAAAAATACACATAGAATTATAGAAAATATTGAGAAATTTGATGAACAATGAAAGTTTTTGACGATAAAGTTAAACGAAACGTGTAAATTGATGTATTTAAGAGTGGGCATTTTTTGGTATTCAACCTATCTAGAATTTCCTAGGTGGTTAGTACTATCCACCATGAGGACGAGTAATTTTTGGATGGGCCCCAAATTTGGTCTCGCCCCGGGACCTTTTCAGCTCTATTTTCGGCCCTGGTCACAACGACGTGAAAGTTTTTAATTTCCACTTGGTTCTTTGATGTTCGTGATATTCATCATCGAACAAAAAAGGAAGATTAATTACACTTTGAATCCATTTTTCATGAAGTAAGGGGCGCTTTAAAAAAGACGCATATTATTTTGGCTGTGAAAGGAACCGGTATTTAATTACGAGATATTCGACGAGTCGAAAACAAGGGAAGCTTGGCTTTGCTTACGCATAAACGGCTTAGGCAGCTTTATGAAAATACGTCCAACAGTGGAACTAATAAGGCGCGCGCAATATTCCTTGTATGAGTCTCGACAAACTCCAGTTGGGATAAATCTCCTGTTTATTACATTTATGCTAATTACGTTTTCGTATAATTTTATTACTGTACACAACACAGGATTTTCTGCGAAGTGGTATTGTCAGTTGTTGTTGGAAAATTGTCATTGTTTCAGAATATCGAGTATTTCAAATAAAGGAAGCACAAGATAAAAAATTCTCAAATACGGTATCTCGAAAATTCCTAGTTCCTGGATGCCTTATCTGTATCATAAAATTCGTTCCCTGTAAAATTATTCAAATTTGTGTAAAAACTTTCATCTCTAATGAACATTTATCACATTTCACGACTGCAACTTGATATTTCAAAAACCTGCACATGCGAGTTGCAAACAACCTATTCCAAATTACCCTCCGACGAAATAACACTGCAAAAACGTGTCGCCTCATCTCAAACACGTGGAACCCCATTCAAAAAATTTCTAAAGAACCAACACCCACGCGGAACCATGAAAAACCACATTCATCCACCTTCGAAGAATCGAGGTCTCGCAAATTCATAGCGACGCGCTGCATAAATGCAATGAAATTCACACGTTCGCGTGATGAAAAACACAAATCTTTTCGCTCGTGGATGCATTGAAATCACTCACCTTGGAAGAAGTTGAATACATTAAATTAGTTGGGGGAATAAAATTTAATGCGCCGAGTAACTTAATCAGCTAATAAAACGCGGCGTTCGGTGGATCGTGAAAAGGATCGCGAACGATAAGGGTGCTCGAGTGCACGGATCTATTGCTATGAGAACAACTGCGGCCGGTAAAGATACAGAGATATAGGGCCATTATTTCCCCGGGCACTTTTTTACAGACCTCGTTCGGGGACTTTGCCTTGACATACGGGCATGGACAATAAAATCAATGATTCACATGGATTTACAACTGGAATACCAAATGTGCAAATAACGTGTGAAATCGACTCGGTGCATTTACGACAAACTAGGTTGAAAAAAAGATTGATGATTCGGTTGCCAGTTTTTATAACAATATTTCTGAATTATAGTGACGGTAGGGTCATTATTTTTAAAACCAGTTTGGTCGTCACTGACAAAATCACCGATTTCTCTCAAACTTTTTAAATAGATACGTGAGCTAGTTCTTAAACATACGTATTTTTTATTTTGGGCTGAAAATTGGTTTTTTTTCGAGAAATTCAGATTTTATATAAGCCTGTCGAATTTAGAGTAACCTCACCTTTGTTGAAAACTTTTTTTCAAATCCTTATTCCTTATCAGAAAAACTATGGATTTCTATCATTTTTGTATGAAAACGTTCGAAATTGTACAAAATTTATAAATGTTTAATTATAAATATTTTTCGTAGCGTTGTTGAATTGTAATTAGCGTGGATGAAAAACGTGTGCAAAATTTTTAAGTAAAAATTTTTCATATTGCATCATTTTTTTTCTTCCCGTTTTTTTTTTTTTCATTAGTTGGTAAAGGTATGAACTACATTCTGTAAAAACCGTAACATGCCAAAACGTTTCGTTCGTAAGTGAGAATTTTTTTTCGAATTTCCAGCCTGTCATTACCAAGTGATTATGAAATTTCAATATATTTTTACTTTCCTTGATCTTCAGACACTGTTACATGTTTTATTTATGAATGATATATATTCTGAACGAAAATAATAAACGTAAAATTCCTAACTAGATTTTCAACGGCTCGAAATACAACTAGCTTTCGCGCGGATCACTAGATTGCTAAAATACTCATGATTCGACATAATTTCATAAAAATACTTTCGTTTTTATTTCTCTGAAACATTTTATTACATTTTACTGTTTATGTAAGATTCTGAAGATAGGTCTATTATCCGTCGGAAAAATGTTCAACTGTGTAATAATGCGTTAATGTCATCAATTTCTTCATCCAATATTTCAAATTATCTAAATGATTTCCCTACATTTTGAAGCAAAATAAATACATATAAAAACGATATTTCATGTTTATGGAACATTTATTTCATTTTAAACTAAATAAATTATTTAACATTTTCAACGTGCTTAAGTTTCAATGTTTTTTCGGTAAAGAAAGATGCGCTCGTCATTATTATATTTCGTTTAAATAAGGATACATCGAATAACTTTATATAATAAAAAGAAATTTCAATTTTTGCTATCTTATTTAGGAAATGTCTTGAATTTTAGTATTCTTTAACGTGTGAAATCTTAGAGTGTTATACCTGATGCTTTTCTCGAATATCTTCATGATTAAAATGCATTTCATGAATTTCCGTATATAAGCTTAAATTAGCCATCATCATCTATAAACAATATGCAAAGAAATATTACAATCAAACTAGATCCACGCAAGTAAATATAAATATAAAAGTTATTCTGTAGAGACACTTACGAAAAATTGATTTAATGTTATATTCCGAGTAATGAAGAATTAAATTTGAAAATTTTCATTAAAAATATACATTATTATCGAGTGGAACATACTACAGTGTCTTAAGATCAAGAAAAGTGAAAATATATTGAAATTTCATGATCACTTGGTAATATTACCAATGCGACAGGCGGGAAATTTGAAAAAAAAATTCTCACTTACGAACGAAACATTAAACATTAAACGGTCTTTACAGAATGTAGTTTATACCTTTACCAACCAATAAAAAAAAAACGGGGCAAAAAATGATGCAATATGAAAACTTGTCACTTAAAAATTTTTTACACCTTTTTCATTTACGCTAATAACAATTCAACAACGCTACGAGAAATATTTTTAATTCAATATTCGCAAATTTTGTATGATTTCGAACGTTTTCATACAAAAATGATTGAAATCCATAGATTTTTTGATGAGAAATAAGGATTTGAAAAAAAGTTTTTGACAAAAGTGAGGTTACCTTGAATTTGACAGCTTAATCAAAAATCTGAATTTCTCGAAAAAAACCATTTTCAGCCCAAAATAAAAAAATACGTAGTTTTAAAACAAGTTTACGTTTCTATTCAAAAAATTTGAGAGAAATCAGTGATTTGGTCAGTAACGGCCAAACTGATTTTAAAAATAATGACCCTGTAATGAATTTCACAACAATAGATTGTCAACAAAATAAAGATAGAACGGATTATTATTCTGTAAACTGTAGTTTTTTGAAAAAAAAAAAAACAATTTTGATCATATTCGAATATTTTTATGTAGTTTAGCCTTATTGCGAAGACGGAAAGCTTAGAATAATGCACTTTCGAAACTAAAAATTTTGTTTCTCTGTGTAACTATATTTCTTCGAAACACAAGAAATTGATGGAAGAACAGTGCTGTAAGTAATTGTTTCAAATTCGTACCTACAAAATTTTGAAATTGGCAGTATTCAATTCTCCCAATTTAGATAGTAGACCATGATAACATTGAAAATCTAGAATACTGGAAAATCTTGAGAAAAATCAGGAATGTTTACAAAGTATAAAAAACACTCAAAACAATAGTAATCTCTAAAATAATGAATTATCCTAAATCTAAGAAAATAGCAGCAAGAATATTTGAAACTTTTTTCTTTGAGCATGTAATTCTGAAAATCACAATAAAAATCCATCAAAGTACTCAGGAATTCAAAAATCTTCATGAATATTGAAAAAAAAACACAATTGAAGTTTCAAGGGTCTGTAAATTACTTAAAATCTTTGATGGTCCTGCTTGTTAAAAAACTCATAAAAAAAAAAAAAAATCTTCAAAATTGTAGATACTGAAGTATCAAATTCTCAAAATGAGCATAGCGATCCATGTTAATATATAAATTCTAGCTATATACTAGAAAATGCAACTTAATTTCATAAATGCAGGGAAGTATGAAAAACAGTAAAAATCATAGTAAATTTCACAATAGTGAAATTCTTCAAAATCTACGAAAATAAAAAAATTTTTTTAAACTTTTCTCCCTTGAGCATCTAATTCTGAAAATCCTTTAAATAATAGATTAAAGTCATGTAAAATAAAGAAAAATCATTAATATCGAAATAACAACAAATTTACTCATAATTTCATATATCTGTGGAATACTTGAAATCTTGGAGGATACTACTTGCTAGAAAAAATATGGAAATACTGAAAATCGCTCGAATTTTAGATTCTATAGCATAAAATTATTTGATAACTATAGCAATTCATACAAATATTACCTTACATCTAAAAGAATACTATAAAATACCATGCGATTTCACAAACTCTAGAAAGTATAAAAAGCACTAAAAATGATAGGTATTTCTCAAATATTTCAACTCCCAAAAATATACGAAAATAGTAAATATCTTGGAAGCTTTCACTCATTGAGCATCCGAGTCTTAAAATTTCAAAAATAACCCAATAAATTTCTGGAAAATTGGAAAAAAGTCATTATTATTGAAAGAATTCAAAATATACTGATAGTTTCAGATATCTAAAGCTTTTAAAATCTACGAGGATACTGCTCAGTGAAAAATTTATTATTATACTAAAAATCTCTACCACTTTCATATAGCAATTCATGAAAATGATTTACATTAAAAAGAACACTAGAAAATACTACAAAATTCCATAAATTCCGAAAAGGATGAAAAAAATAAAAGGAATAGAAATGCGTAAAATTCTGAAATTTTCAAAAGCTTATGAAAATTATAGGAAACTCTAGAACTTATAATCCTAGCGCGTTTACTTCTAAAAATCTATATAAAAATTCATCAGAATACTGAAAAATATAATGAAGTTCATGACCATTGAAAAAATACAAACTGTGCTGACAATTCTTGAACTATGTGAAATGCTCGAAAACTTGATCGATTTTTTTTTTTTTAAGTTATTCTAACACTCAGATTTTAGAAAATTTTAGATTCTGAAGGCTTAAGTTTTAAGCCTTTTTGGCTTCACTTTGTGAGGGTGCTGTGGCCACAGTGTGGCGCTTTTTTTTAGAGATAATTACTTTATTTCGTGCTTCGAGGACCAATAAAACATTAAAAAAAACACATTGAATAACATTGATTACTTTTCCTTCAGTAACGTTCCAAAAAACGCTTCGAAAAATAGCGTTTACATGGTAGAACCTTAAACTACTCTTAATTATCTTACCATAGAGAGTCATGGTCAGTTAATTTTTTAAGGTTAATTATGAATTTCGCTATTATTCCCGTAAACTTTACTTTTCAAAATAATTTTTTATCACTGTTGAAGTCGAAAACCTTTTTTGAAATCTGTGAATTAGCTGCCTTATTTACTGCCTGAGGCCTTCTACTTATTCTAACTGAGGTGAATAACGTAAAAAAAATATCAAGGAAGTCGCTCTTCTCGTAAAAATCATCATTTCAATTTCACTTTCAAATGTAATATAAAAATTTAGCGAACAATTTCGTTATTGTAATGATTGATGCTAAACCTCGATTATCACTTGCACTTCTATTGTCTCCATTTTTATGCGTGACATGACAAAAAAGTTAATTTAGGAAAGACTTCTTGTCAGCAGATTTTATTATATAAAGTTTGAATGTACAATATTTTTTCTCAAAATAAGTCCTTGACAAAAAGTATAATAAATATTATCTAGGCCAAAGGGTATATTTATATATATTAAGTATTCAAATTATAATAATAGTCTCTACGTATGTACGATCCCAAAATAATGATATGATACCAAATGAAGACAAATATTTTGAGAAATGAAGATGACTTTCAGTTTGATAATTTTTAAGACAATCTGTCAATTTCATTGATATAAAATATGGATGTGTTAATGAAAAAATATTATTGCTTAAAATAGTCTTATTTATTTTTTTCAAAGATTTATTCTGTGGTGAAGTGCAATATCATTGCATTACTTATTTCAATGTATGTATAATCATGAAATACAGAATTAACTCAACTCATCGATTTTCAGAATAATTACTGCTTTTAATTTTAATGAAAGAGATTAAATTTGGTTTCATTATAGTGACTAATTTCAATCTGATTTTTCTTGTAGGTATTTTAATATAACACAAATATACTATATTTATTGTCGTAGTGGAAAAATTTTCTCATTTTATTACATTTCGAACTTTTTCCAATATTCTTCCTTTCATTCAGATGAAACTGAACGTCATAAAATAACAATAAACGCGGATGGATCTAGAAATAAATGATTCTGCCGCGAGGCTTGGTAAATTTACATGTCGCCCCGGTTCCACAACCTTTTCAAAATTAAAATAAAAGCACACGTGCCACACATGGCCCGACATACGTGCATCTCGACCATTCTGAATCGCTGTCGAATTATTGTTTGTTCAATTCTGCAATGCAGCCCCCCCCCCCCCCTAGTAAATGTTGGCATACGAGAGGAAATGGCGTCGAAAATCGATGGTTTTACGTGAGATTTTTTTGTATGCGAAACGCTTTTATAGCGTCGATCAAAATCATTGAAATTCCTGTTTATCCGGTGAACAGACCGTGCATTTAGTGCACTATAGAGTTCGTTTCGTTTTCGTTTATTTATTTTTTTTTTTTTTTGTGTTGTTGATCATATCTAGAATATTGCTTGGGAATGAATATCGGGTTTATGCACGACGCGGTAATCGAAACAATTGTGAGGCAGCTTCGATAACACGAGATAATGGAGCTAAAAGATGGAAAATCCACACGGGTAATTGACCTTGTTGATTTAGTACTCTAGTGGAAAATCGAATCATTTCGAATGCAATATTCAACATCAATTATTTGATATTTCTCTGATTGAATAATTTTTCTTCTCATATAATCTTGTACGAAAATAGATGGACAATCGACATAATATAAATGCCAATCATAAATTGATCGAAAAAAATCAAAAGAAAACGATTCGTAAATCTTTGGGTTACATTGTCAACACATTTGACCGCAAATGAGATCGCATTTTCTTCCTGGCGTTAGAAAAAGCTTTCCTCACTAAAGACCTGCCCGTTTAACTTTACTAACTCAACATCGAAACAATGACCACCGTAACAAATAAGTCCAATAATTCACAGAATTGGCCACGCCGCGAAAACAGGTCCCGGGTGCGACATAATTGAGCGGGCATTTCATCACTGTAAGCGTTCACATCCGGTGCGATAATTGCAAACTGCTTCTCAATTAGGTCCGCGAGCCCGTTGAGTTCTGGCCGACCGCGGTCTTTGCGCAATTTCTTTGCTGATTAATGATACCCCCGAATCGCGTCAACTTTTTATTCCTCGTTAAAATTCCGCGAACGTTTAATGCAGATTTGTATCTCTCATTCCAGATATCGATCACACATACGAGAAAATACAGTTATAAAAATATGAAATAATCCTGAGAATCACTATTGTTATGTTTCAGATTGAATCAGTGAAGTGTCGGTGAGAATCAAAAAAATGTTGTAAGTACGTGAAAAAATCTTTAGTTTCCATTTTATATCAGTAAACGATTTTTCACTGTTTCAGATGAAGAGAATACAGGCGCGTAGGAAGAGGCGGGTTTTGGGGGTTCAAACCCCTCCCGAAATTATGATGAAATCAATCAATATTTCATGTAAAAATGAAAAAAGGTACATTATTAAACAATAAAAATAATAATCACAAAAATATGCATGAGAACGTTTGCAGTATGTATTTAATAATAAAGTGAAACCTATTAAAACGTAGGATTACGTACAAAATATGAATTGTTACAGCCTGGTAAATAATAAAAAAAAAAAAAATGTACGTCAATGCTAAAAATTCAAAAAACTTGGGGAAAGATCAATTAATTCTAGTAATCTATAAAAAACGCGTATAAAAGTATTGAAAATCTTTCGATTCATACAAACTCTAGTAGAATAATGAAACTGATTGAATTCTATCAAAAAACTATTTTCTGAAAAATTTCGACAAACGCCGCTATGATCTATAGATTTTAGGATTCTAGAGCACCTATTTCTAAATATACTATAAATCTATGAAAACTCTAGAAAACGCAACAAAATATTTTCAATATTTCAAAAATACGAAAAAATAATAACGATGTAAAACATGAAAAATCTATATGAATGTGATTTTTTCATTCATTCTTGAAATAACTGAGGATGATTCGAAATTTGCATTTTAAAGCATTGAGTTTTTTAATCTCTGCAGCAATCTACAAGAAAAAAGTAATTTATTAATATACTTAGAAATCTTCCATAGTTTCGTATATTGTACTAGAAAAATATGAGAAATAAGTCAACATTACAAGCTTACTAGTTTACTAGCCTAATGATTCACTCGTTTACTAATTTACTAACTAACTACAGGGTGCGCCATTTCTTATGTCGGTATTGTAACATTGAATAACTTAAACATTTGACAACCGATTTACTTGACTTCACTTGTTTTGGAAACGTCAATTCAGTACAATTTCAACCATGTATCGCTTCACACCAAAAGAACGCGCTGAAATAGTTACTTTGTACATTGAAAATAGTCGTTCAGTTGTGTTAACTCAACGAGCATATCGTCGAAAATATCTTGGCAAACAGGCACCATCTGACAACACTATTCGTCGTTTGGTGTCGAATTTTTGTGACCACGGGACAGTGAAAGATCGCGAACAACCCGTTCATCAACGACCAAGACGTTCAAATGAACTGATTGAAGCTGTCAGAGAGAGCGTTGCCCAAAACCCAAAAGTTTCATATCGTCACCGCGCTCAGCATCTCGGCATCAGTGGAACCACTCTACGGCGCATTTTGAAAGATGATTTGCATTTGTTTCCGTACAAAATGCAATTAACACAAAGAATATTGCCTACAGATCATCCACGTCGCTTGGAATATGGACAAACAATCGCTCGAATAGTTGATACTGAACCTGATTTTTGGAAGCGAATTTTAATGACCGACGAGGCACATTTCAAACTTTCTGGAGGCGTTAATAAGCAAAATTGCCGCATTTGGGGAACGCAGAATCCACACGAGATCCATGAAACGCCATTGCATGACCAAAAAGTTACTGTTTGGGCCGGCGTTTGCGCCAAAACCATAATTGGTCCTTATTTTTTCAAAGAGAACCAAACGATCGATGGAAACCGATATCGGTGGATGTTGGCTCACTATGTCTGCCCACAAATGCGTGAAAAAGGTCTTGAAGATTACTGGTTTCAACAAGATGGTGCGACCTGCCACACTGCGAATCAAACAATCCAGTTTCTGCAACGAAAATTCCCTGGACGTCTGATGTCAAAAAGAGGCGACATTGAATGGCCACCCAGATCTCCAGATTTGACCCCTCCAGACTTCTTTTTGTGGGGTTATTTGAAAAGTAAAGTGTACGCCAGCAAGCCGCAGACCATTGAAGAGCTTAAGGAAAATATTCGTGCCGAAATCATTGCTATACCACCCGAGATGCTCGAAAAGGTAATGGAAAACGCCGCAAAAAGGGCATATTTTGCTGTGAACAATAAGGGCGGCCACTTGATTGATGTTGTGTTCAAAAACTAGTCTAAATAAATTGTAAAGGACCAAACTAAATAAAAATACCTCATTTACAGAAATCGGTTGTTTTTTTTTCAAGTTATTCAATGTTTACATGCCGACATAAGAAATGGCGCACCCTGTAGCTAACTAGCTTACCAGTTTACAAGTTAACAAGTTCACTTGCTTACTAGTTTACTAATTCACTTGTTAACGAGTTTATTAGTTGACTAGTTCCCGAGCCTACTAAATTACTAGTTTACTAGCTTACTAGTTTTTTTTGCTAGTCTACTAGTTTACTATTACAAATTAGATAAATTTACTAGTCTGCTTATTAACTAATTTACTTGTTACCAAATTTGCTTGGTTACAATTTTTTTCCACTTGTTAACTATTTTACTATTCTACAATTTTAGTGGTTTACTAGTTTGCAAGCTTACTTGCTTACTAGTTTGCTAGTTTACTAACTTACTTATTTACTAGTTTGGTAGTTTACTAGCTTACGAGTTTGCTACTTTACTATTTTTCTAGCGCACTAGTTTACTTGTTTACTAGCTTACGAGTTTTCTAGAAATCTTTCAATACATAAAAATTCTTTTAGTATAATTTTCTAAGCAATTCATAAAACTTTTTGTTCTGAAGCATATTAAATAATATAAAACTATATTTATATTTAATTTGAGAATTCATTCTAGGAATTCATAGTGAAAACAATAAAAATACTTTCAATTCAATTTAATTTATACGATTACACATACTTTTAATTCTAGAAATACTAAAAAAATATGAAACAAGAGTGTTGAAAATATTTATAGAAGAAACTGTCGTCTGAGAAATCAATTTAAATTCGAAAATCGTTAAAAGTTTAGATACTATAGCATCTATTACCAAAAATTGATTGAGCGATCCACAGAAATCTTAGAAATATATAAAAATACCAGAAAATACTACAAAACTTGATAAATAATATATCATACGAAAATAATATACACAAATATAATCACAAAAATCGAATTGCATTATTTACGAACATGAAAAAATGTAAAACTCTGGATTCCAAAAGATACATAATTTTTGAATTCAAAAACGTAAAATATTTTCTCTTGTAATATATTGTCAAAGATTAAAAATCATTAAATCCCGAAGAAAAGATATTTTTAGAAAATTTCCTCCTGAAAATTTTTTCTGCCTACGCCCCTGAAAGAATTAGTATGTATGTATTTGAAAAGAGGAAAGTACAAGATCTAGTGACTTCGCAAGCAGCAATGGAAGGGAACGAAAGGGAAAAGGAGTAGTTTTTTATTATTCTTATTTTCCTTAGGATCAGTTTATGTACATCAAGATGAAATTTGATGAATGTATTTTGAGCTTCACTCATAATTTTTTCATCAAAACGCACTCAAATGTAACGCTAAATGCATTGATTCTTGTAATAATAATTTTGTAAAATGATTCTACGAATGATTCTTGTACAAACATTGATTTCCGTAATAAAAATTATTTATTTTCACTATGAATTACTGCAGTCTTGAATGTACATTCGACATTATTTATTGATATCAGAAAATTTTGTTTCACCTTCTTACTTTGAATAAAATTGTCTGCTGTTAAGCTAGATAATGTTCTTGGAGAAATTTAATGTCAATATTTACCGAGGTGTCGTTTTGAACATACGCCTAAACACGAGTATTGGAGATAAGTATAAAAAAAATACTCCGGAAGTAACGCATCGCTCAGTAAGCTAATATACATAAAACATAAATCAAATATGATGCTAATGTTACCTGAACAAACACGTAATCTCCAAACGCTGTGCCACCGTGAGAAAACATCGGGCCCCACGACTAAGATCCCCAAACAAACCGATCCATGCTAAGCATAATATTATATTCTCATCATAACGTAATTTTTTTTTCTTCTTTCACCCTTTCCTTCTCTTACTCTTTCTTCCTTTGTTGTTTCAATAACAACGCTTAGATGAATGAAAAGAAATATACACATTCTTTTATAAATAATGCCTTTTGGAGATGCGATCTAGCATTTCAATGTTTTTTTACGTTTAGAAAATTTTGATGTAGAAAGAATCTTGTCACTGATTTTAACCTGATCGTTCGAAAATCACCGCGACGTAACCGCGAATTAGCCTATTAGAATAAATGCAAAGTGGGCGCCTCGCGCTTATTCACGCGAGGGATGGAAAATGAAAGAGTTGGGGTGGAAGGAAATTTGGCGCGCGGGGTAGTTGGGCACATTTACATGATATGAATATAATGGAGTGGGATGCTGGGCGAAGCAGACTTTGCGAGAACGCTACCTGTTGAGCGGACAGAGTTCAGGTTTTCCGCGACCTAGAAAATTGTTTCGGGATAGAAAAAAAGCGATAGGGTAATTCTAGAGTCATCAAAGTGATGGATTTCGAATCAGGAGAATCAATGTCCTGATGAAGCTGTCCCTGAAAACTTAGTTCTTAGATTCATTCGAAAAAACTCTTCGAATCTTTCGTTCATCATAATAAATATAAAACGTTTTAAAAAATGTTCAAAGACCTTCACATAGCAATGCACACAGAGTTAGATACATATTATGTGTATAATTTTTTTTAATTGTGTACAAATTCTTTAAAATTTTTATTATTTAATTCAATCAACCCACGAAAAATTTTTATGCCCACGCCACTGCACAAATAATTGGATCTGAAACTTTCCCATAGCTCGAAAAAACCTTATTGTTTTTATGCAAATGACAGTGATCAAAAGTCAAGATTAGAAATTTTCATTTCTAGTGCATCTCACGTAGCCTTTATTTCCGGCAGACCGAGTTGGCTCTTCGTATATAAAACAAGCTCCAAACTCGTTTTCGCGAGCAGTCCAAACGAGAAGGCGTTAGTACAAAAGGGAAGCCAGAAAAAAAAACGACCCAGCGAATCGCATTGTAATGGTGCAATAAAATCCGCGCTAGTACACGATGGAGCAAATTAAAGTTTTCCTGCGTTTTTACTCTTCGTTTCTAGTATACGTTTCGTCCTCGAGATTCTATTTGATTGGGCGTTTCCTTGCGTTTTTCGTGATGGAAAATGCTCTTGGGGAACAAATTGTTATTGTCGAAAATAGAACAGAAAGAAGCTTCTATAACCCAGCTTGCAGAATGAAGGTGAATGACAGTTTATTTTTCAAAGTTTTCATGTAATTAGTCTGAAGTGAAGAATAATTTTACACACGTGAAAGATTGAGTTCTGCAAACACGAATTAATATTCATCAAGTTTTATAATTTTCTGAACTTGGATCATTCTTCTACACACAAAATATAAAAAATATATGTATAGATACTAATAAAATGAGAAAAACAAGAAAATGTAACAATTGCAGTTCAACTCTACAATATTGCGTGCATTGTTTTTTTTTTTTTAAACGACACCTGGATCTAAAAAAAGCTCTCCCCTTTCTTTTTCACATTTCCTGACTTTTCCTTTCCTTCATTCACCGGATTCTTCAGAAAACATTATCCCGTCGCAGAAAGTGAACGCACGTCGGGAATCGAAATTAAACGCGTCGCAGTCACCCGCTCAGAAAAGTTTACGCCTTCGGGAAAAAAACCCGTATCCATAGATGCTACGACCAGTACCATTCTCCCTTCGGATCCCTTCCATTTTTCAAATATTTTCAACTGCAGTAATTGCTTTTCGTCAAGAAGTCTACGGAGGTGAAAAATTTCATAAAAGTTACTATAAAATTAATAAATGTTTCTCCTTCTTTATCGACTTAGTGAGAATGACGAACAGTGACAATCATAAAATCAAAAATAATAAAAAGAGGCCATCAATCAATAGAATATAGAATCAAAATTTCGACAAATCGAGTAAGAATATTTTAATATTAAGTCCTTGCACTTTATTTTGTTTGCTAAAATAAAATTGACTTGAATTTACAATTCAGGAAAGCTTTTTTACACTGGTAAAAAATTTAAAAAATTTCTGAAACTACTTCTATCTTTTGTAGGCAATAAACGATTAATTTCTACATATCTAATCAGGAAAAAAAATCTTCTTTATGCATCTTCCAATCTGGAAAAAAAGCAATTTTCCCGACTCCCAAACGATCAATAACAAATTAGCAACAATTCAGGAATGAAAGAGGCTTTTAAAATCGAGACATGAAAGTTTCTACAAAAGATCAAAGTCCCAACATGAAACAAGTAACTTCAATGCGGATCTTTGTGATAGGACTTTTTCGTTTTACAGGCAGAACACGTTAGATGCTTGTTAAACACTTTCATCGTTACGTGCCTTGATGCAGACAACAGAATTGTCGTCACAAAGAGCCGGCTTCAGTGAAATGAAAAAGTAACATTTCTAGTGCTTCTTTTTTCATCTTCAATCGTACTTTTACACGAGAATGAACATTGCATCAAGTGTAAAAATTTGTATTTTGTTTTTTTACCATATTTGAGATACCAAGATTTTCCATGAAGAAACAACTTGTATCACAATCCGATTAACGGATTTTTTACAAAACACTTATTATGGACTTATTTTTTTTACAGTGGACAGGGCCGAAAATAGAGCTGAAAAAGCCCTGGAGCAAAACCAAGTTTAGGGCCTAATCCAAAAATTACTCGTCCCCTGCAGGGCGGCAAAATATGTGGTTATGGTTGGTAGCACCTAGAAAATTCTAGATAGGTTGAACACCGAAAAATATCTACCCTAAAATACATCAAATTACACGTTTTACTTTACTTTATCATCAAAACCTTTCATGGTTCATTGAATTTCTCAAGATTTTCTATTATTCTATGTATATTTTTAATGAAATCCTTAAAATTGCCTTTTTTCGTCATACGAAGAAACTGTTCTCAATAGACAACAAATTTGAAGGATATTACTCAGCTACTGGAGTCAAACGTGGTGTTTAGAATGAGAATTTTTCCACCTTAAGATTGTTTGTAATAACTTTTGAGTTCCTTTAAAATCTTCCGAATTTCTATAAAAGATGGGAATAATCGGGAATTTTTGAAGAAATTTCAAAATGTTTACAATCGTCAAAATTAATGAACATTTTCCAAAATTCTACGAATTTTTCAGATGACGTAATATACATATTGAATTATATTGACATTCTCCGTTTTCAATGTTTTCTGATTTTCGGAATGTTGAAAAATTTAAATGTTATTCAAACGACATTGAAATTTAAATATTTTATGATAATTTTCGTAATTCGTAACGATTTTTCGTAATTTTTCGATAATTTTGAAGTTTTCCGCAAACAGGAACGACATACGAACAGAGTATGGAAATACAGATTATATAAGCATTATCTAACATATAGATTAACGGTACATTAAAAATTACAAACTTCCACAAAATCACAAAATGTCACAAAATAAAAAAAGATTACTTAATCAAAAAAGGTCACTAAATGTCACGAAGTCACAAATTGTCACAAAATCACGAAATGTAACGAAATTTCACGAATCGCAAAATATGTAAATGTGAATATCGAAAAATGTAACAAAATGGAAAAATGTTACAAAAATCGAATAAGTCACAAAATGTAGCAAAATCCAAAAATTTCATAAAACAATAAAATGTGAGTAAATAACGAGATTCGACAAAATGACAAAACTTCACACTTATTGAATATTGCACAAATGAAAAATTTCACAAAAATGACAAAATCACGCAAAAATACTTCCGGGATATTACAAAAATTCAGGAAATTTTTTAAAATTAGAAATTTAGACATAACAAATGAGGAAATTTCGTAAAATCACGGAATCTCACAAATAGAAAAATTTTACTCAATCACAAAATGTCACAATTTACACAATTAGAAAGCAACAAGGAAGCGATCAATGGATTTGAATAAAAATTAGTGATGATTTAGTTTTTTAACCAATGTTAAGTGAGACACAAAAAAATCTACTACAAAGAAAAAATGAGGTATCTGATAGACAGGAAGGTAAGAGGAAAAAAAATTCGACGCATAGTGACGATGAAAAGTTTTACGAGTACTTCAAACGCGTGTTACTATAACACTCTCCAATTTTTTTCATTTTTTTAAATTCAAGACAAATTAAAATCTTTTCAGATATTACTAAATTTTATGAAAACTTTTCTTAACTAATAAGATTTTTCGGAATTGTTTGATACTTTCGAAATTTTCAAGATTTCTATAGAAAATAGAAAAGCATAATTGTGCCAATTTTACATAAAGATAATGGAGATCATCTATCTAATCTACAAGGGTTTTTAAATTTTCAGAAATTTCAAACAAAATAAAAACTATTCAAAATTTTCCAAGCTTGATGAAAATTTGTCTGACCTCAGACGATTCTTCGTTATTCTCAATATTTTTTGAATTTTCAGATTATTTTTCTCAATAATGAGAAAAATTGGCATACAGGTTACAAGGAATTTTATGAATACATACTTCTTTCCTCTTTGCTTGGGTTTTAATTACTACCCACCCAAAAAAATCCCTAGTACCCTACCAGGGGACATCTGAGTCGGGGGCTCCAAGGCAATCCTCCGGTTGCCCTATTGCAGTTTAAGCCCTGAGTATCACAGGTTCTCCAGGCAACAGTTTTATTTTATTTCTAGCTTGGAAAGTCTGGGAATCCACTTAAAACCGAAAACTCCATATCTCAACGTCAGTAAGACTGGGAAGTACAGCCGGAAGCTCATGCTGGTTCCGAAGGGTTTTGGCAAAGGGCAGAAACCGCGTCAAAGGCGGGGAATATGAATTCCAGTTGCCCGAGGCCGCTTGAAATTCGCTTCAACCGGCTATTCCTGCACGATAGCGATGCACTAAATCTAAGGGTTGACATTTCGTCACGCATCAACTCGCGGAATTTTCGTTTTCGTTATCTCCCGGGATAAAAAATTAGAGTATCGTTTCAGTCTCCAAGAGTATCTTGAGTCTCGGAATCAGTATCATCGAGTCTCTAAGAGTTTTCAAGAGTATCGAAGGAGTCTCCGAGAGTAAACTAATTTTTTTCACGAATCTCGAAAAGTCTCCTACAGTCACCTTTGATCTCCGATTTGAATATTCTATTTCTTGAAAGCAACAACAAGAGTATCGTTTGAGTCTCAAGAGTATCTCGAGTATTCCATTTTGCCAAACGGAATACTCATTTGGAGACTGTTGAAGACTCGAGTATTCAATTCGGAGACTCGAGTCTCCAACAGTTTCGAACAGTATTCCGTTTTGCCAAACGGAATACTCTTAGTGATCAATTTGGAGACTCTAAATACTCTTGAGACTAAAGGATACTCTGATTTTTTTTCCCGGGCTGGCATACGTCATTCGTCCTCGGAAAATGTATTTCCGTAAAAAACATTTGAATTGTTCAATTTTCTTTTCCTTTCTAAATAATGTACTGATAGTAATTAACTTTAAACAAAACAAGCCAAAAAAACTTTAAAATAACTCACCTTGTGTTGAAAACTGATGAAACCTCTGCCCCGTATTTGGAACCTTGCTGGTAACTCGCGAACGGAAGTGGCGGTTTCGCGTGCGATGTCCTGTGATAATGATGGTCACTGTACCTGTCACTGAAAACACTTTTCTCGGACTTCACTCCGAAATTGAGCATTGACTTTTTCGTGTTCTCGACACCACTCGCGTGCACCGGTACTTTTTCGAGATTGATATTGCCCGGCGTTTTGATGATGTTCCCGTAGCCCTTCAATTCACCGTAATACTTGATGTTGTCGGCTTTGAAGCCGAAGGTCTCGTGTATCTTGGCCTTCGAGCCATCGTGCTTGTTGAAAACGGGATCCTGGGACGATTTCATCTTGTCGAAAGTCCTCCCTGTACTGAAATCGTGCGACACCTTGGATTTTTCAATTTTCAGCATCGACTTTTCCGTGAGTCGACCTTGAGTCGCTTCGCTGGCTTTTATTAGTGAGTCAATTGTGCCCTGTGAAAATAGAATTTAAAATCACATATTTCAGATAATAGTTTATAAATAGTTTTTGGTAGTATTACGACAGTATGGGGTCACACCTTTAGATAGGAATTTTTTTTTATCACGCAGGGTTTTTTGGGGCAAAAAAATCATCAAACAATGATATAATATTAAAATAAGTAAACGTATGTATCGTTTGTTCAGATTGTCTTTTGATAGTTATCCGAAAAAAAAACTTAATATCAAACCAGGAATTTGGATTGTGTACTCTGAGAAACTAGCAGTTTCTGTAATATCAGATTAAAAGGTCTATGAAAACTTGAATTTTATTGGGTTTGAAAGTTATTGAATCAATTACTTTATGTTATCGAAATCTGTAGATTTAGCTTCAAAAGTTTAGTTCAGCAAACAATTTAGATACCATCTTGAAATTCAATCATATGATTTTTCTTGCAATCTTAATTGATTCATTATCATAGTTAAATTTTAAAATGTATGCATATTTTGAATTTTGATTACTATAATAACGTTTTTTTTTTAAATAATTACTTTTTTCATCGCGATTGAAAATTACTTCTACCATTTTTGTCATTTTTGCCGTATTCCCATTCAGAGTCTCTACTGCTTTTTGTATATTATATAACGGTATCTAATTGAAGATATTGCTCTTAGTGTTCTACAAGTTCAAAACTCGAACATTGTATTCAAGATTGGGAATGTATTAAAAAATCGCCCAGTGAAAAGCCAGGGTACATCAAGTAATAAAAGGTGATTGGTATAGTCCCATTTCTTTTCCGATTTTTAAACTCTGTCAGAGTATTTCATTATTGTCATATTGTTCATTACATTTGTCAGGAATTTCAACTAGATGCTCATTTTTTTAGCTCTTGTGCAATTTTTAAAACGTAGACCCTAAAACACAGTTGTACGAGGGAGATGAAAAAATTTTTTTCAGTTTTTTACAAGAACTGCAATACGTATATTTGAAGATCTAAAAAACTAAGAAATAATTTTCAAAAATTGATTTATTTCGTAATTTTAACGACAAAATCATTAAACTATGATAATCATTTACTACACTAGGATTAATTGAATGGATACACTCTTCTCATACTAAACTTCAAACACCTTCATTTTCAACAGTTGAGTTCATGCAAATTTAGTTATTAGACAATTGTATGAATTCGTACTAAATATTTATCTACTGATTCCTCTATTTTCGAAATTCGTAAAGAAAGGTTTTTTTTATTTTACGAACTATCGTTCAATTTTTGTTTTACATAAATTAATTTGATATCGTTATGATTTTTAGTAAACTGCGGGTTATAGTATCACAAGCAAACATCTTTTGATCAATTTTTATACCTAAAACATACACCTAACTGATCAAAATAAATAGGTTGGTTGTTAATATTTTTGTACACACGAAAATAAATTTTTTTATAAATACATTTGTTTACAAGATTTTGTACCAAAACAGATAGTACACTATTCTGAAGTAATTCAAGGTGAAAATCACGTCTGCAGTCTGTTTTCGCAATCGAATCTTCTTTTTAAAAATAATGAAGAAGCTGCTACAAATAATTTTTTATGGTAAAATTACATTGTATTGAGAAATAATTTTTAGTATTTAGTTAAGTCTTTCTCGACTTTCTGAAAATTTTGATGTATCTGAGCTCTCCTTGCTCGTCACCAGCAGTTTTACCAAAGTCGAGTAGAAAGAACCGCAGTTAGAAATAAAGAAAGAGTATTTTTATTGATAATAAACAACACTATCATTTTTTTGGTAACATCCCGAAGTTTTTATATAATTTTTTACAATTTCTGAAACTTCTTTTTGCCTTGCAAGTTATTCCAAATTTTTCATTTTTACATTTTCAATACGCTTTTACGAGAAAATACTAGAACTTTTCAAAGAAGTTAGAAAAAAGAAGTCTTGAATTTTATGATTTGAGGGCTTGAAAAATCCAATTGTATTTAATAATAAATTACCCACAGTTTTTTTTTTTTTTTTTTTTTTAGAATTACGTTTTATTTCCTTCATTTTTTAAAATAATGATTCATAACTTGTAATCGTCAATGAATCGACCTACTGTATTGTTTCTATTAGTTTTACTTTTAAACAAATTAATATAAGAAAATAAGAAAGTGCTATAAATGAATGGAGGCAAAAAAAATAAGAAGTATCACAAGACGTCTTAACCTGAAATATTTATCTCATGAGCAAAATAAAACCAAAAGAAAGTAAATATTTAATAGTATTCTACATTTTTCAATATTCCAAAAAAAAACAATCTCGTGCTTTTTCAATTATGGTTCGTCACAGCTTCGAAATCTTTTTTCATTATTTCAATCAAGTGTATATGGTGTCTCTAAAAATTTTAATTTCACACACTTTAATACTGACTAGTCATTCACTTTTTCATTATCTTGAAACTAAAACTGAGATTTTGAACTTTGTTCAATTTCTTGGAACAAAAAATTTAATTTTAGGTAATATGAAATTAGATTCAATCACCGCGTTATCAATTATTTTTCAATATTTTGTGAAGTTTATATCATCTGTTACATTTACGAGGTTCATTTTCAAATTTATACTTGAACATAATAGCTGATTCTGAACATCGCGAAATATTATGACCTGTTACGGTTTCATGAATTTTCATATATCTTACCTTCATCTAATCAAGCTTTCATGCTGTTTAGAAAAATTTTACATCTATTTTGGAACACTGAAATATATATATTTTTTTTGAGAATTGCGACTACCTTGGAAAAAAAAAGTTTTTTCAGACTGATTTGGGTTCAAAAATACTTGGCAATATTTTTCCGAAGAAGCGTTTTCAAAATATTAGCAGAGATGTAGTATATTTTTGGCAGTTTTGGAAATGCCTATTTTGACGAAACGAAAAAGGCAATTCCCAAAACTGACAATACGATATTTCATTGACAGTTTGCTTATTTTTCACAACCAAATGTCCGACTATTATGTAGCAGAATGTCAGTAAAAATGTTTTCCAGCTTTTTCAGTTATTTTCTAAAATATTAAGAAAGGTGGATTCTGTGAAGATGAACTGAATATTATGCGAAAGTTTTCTTGTTAGCTTTACGAAAACTTGTTTTATTTTTAATAAAATAAGATACTTCCTGAGTGACATGTATGTGAAATTGAAAAAAGTGCTTCAATAAACAAGACTTATTTTTGATAAAGTTAAACAATCCGCTTACCTAAAATTTAAGAGCCTGTTACTTAAAAAATACTATTTCGATTGACAAAAGCAGTATATCGTCGTAAAGTTAACAATTATACTTTTTTCATATTCATCATGAAAACGATCGTTGGGAGCCAATATCAATGGGTTATAAAATAAAAGACTTCCTTCTAACTTCCCATTTTCTTTCTCGAGCTTTCGGCTTTTATTAAGCCCTTTTCAGGAGCTACCAAAATTTACAATAACAGTTAACCTCTAAATATTAATATCCCATTTTAGCTAATACTCTCTACTTACATTTTTCACTTCCATCAATTCACATTAACATTCAAGAAATTGATTTTTACAATAATTCATCATCACAGACTTAGTCAAACTTTCTTCACAATAAGATTTTACAAAGATTGACGATACTTTGATGCATTTTAATTCTGGTGACGAAAGATTAAAATTTACGCTTGAGAACGAGGTTAAGGGGATTTTGAATTTTTTAGAATTGAAGTTAATTAAAAATGAGTTGTTATTTGATTGGTTTGTTAAACCGACTTCATCTGGACGGTATATGGATTTTTATCCTCAAAATCCGCTACATCAGAAAAAGGCAATTGTTTTTAGTTTGGTGGACAAAGTTCTGAAATTATCTGATCCAAGATTTCATCGAAAGAATTTAGATAAGATTGTTGATTTATTGTTAATGAATAATTACCCTATTAAGTTTATTTTGAAGAATGTTAATATTAGGATGAATTTTCTGAAATTCGGAATGAATAAAATCAAAGATAGACATATTGATACAGAGAAGAATTTAGTTTTGCCTTATATTGATAGTTTGCATCCTCAGATTTATAATTTATGAAAAAAATCTGGAATGGGCATAATTTATAGGACGAATAATAAATTAAATGAATGAATCATTAAAAGAGGGAAAGATAAATTAATGAAAATGGATGAACAGGATGTTGTTTATAAAATAAATTGTGGAAATTGTAATTTTAGTTATATAGGACAGACAAAGAGATGTTTAAAGACCAGAATATCTGAACATGAAAGCAATATTCGTCATTTAACTAGTAATCATTCAGTCCTCACTCATCATAGAATAGAAAATGATCATGATTTTAAATAGAAAGATGTGAAAATTCTGGATAAAGGAGGAAATTATTAAAAAAGAATGGTTTCTGAAATGGTGTTCATAGAGGGAACTGAAAACACGTTGAATAAGCAGGATGACACTAGTTTTTGAGTTCTATTCATGATGGATGTTTGAAAATATTTGTATTTGTTTCTTGATGTAATTTGTCGTGAAGAAAGTTTGACGAAGTCTATGATGACAAATTATTGTAATAATCAATTTTTTGAATGTTAATGTGAATTCATGGAAGTGAAAAATGTAAGTAGAGAGTATTAGCAAAAATGGGTATTAATATTTAGAGATTAATTGTTATTGTAAATTTCGGTAGCTCCTGAAGAGGGCTTAGTAAAAGCCGAAAGCACGAGAAAGAAAATAGGAAGTTCGAAAAAAGTCTTTTATTTTATAACCTATTGATATTGGCTCCCAACGATCGTTTTCATGATGAATATTTAAATTGGGGGAGTGTAAAGAATCTATTATAATTATACTCTTCAAACGATATACATTTCATATCAATTTAATTGCTCGTTCTTTACTTTTCAGGTGACAATAAAAAGAAAGGTCCTGAAAACAATTTTTTCTGCTGATATTTTGAAAACGCTTCTTCGGAAAAATAAATGATAGTTAAATTCATCATGAGCGAGCCAAAATAAGTCTCCAGGACATTGTTTTTTACGAGGTACATTCTTCTTGTAAACTATTGTTATATCGTTACATTTTCCGAAATTAATTTCTAACCTTCAATTTATCAGTATCTTCTGTGCCGCAGGTCTTTTTATTCGCATCATGAACTCGTGCCAACTCTTCTGCAGGCTCGGAAAACTCGTGGGACTTGTGGAAAAAACCGCGACGCGACAACGCGTTAGCTCCACGCAGTACTTCTCGCGTGACCGGCGTGATACTGGTGAAATTAGAGGCCACCTCGGGCGCATGTGGTGCGCTTCTACTTGCGCCACTATGAACGCCCGCTCCCGCATAGTTTGTCCGGCGATCCCTTTCGTCCTGCCAATGATACAAGAACCCGTGAAAGTAAGTCGGCTTTCCCGCTTCGGAAACCTCGTGGCTTTCGCGTACTATTCGAGCACGTTGTCGACAAATCGAGGAAATATAGAATCAACCAGAAAGGAGGAAAGTTATTGGGTAAGGTGACATGGAAGAAGGAAATTCGAAGTATTGAGAGTCTTACGTTTATTGATAATCGGAAGAATTTTAAAACTATGAGGAACAAATTTGTTGTACTTTATAATCGAATGTAACCAGGGATGTAAATTTACCGCTCAGAAAAAAATTGGTCAGGTCATGGTAATTTCTAACGGTCATTTATTGTTATTTGATAAAAAAATGGGACTTAACGTGACTGACCAAATGATTTCCAGCAATTCCAGGTGAAAATCACTAATCTTGTTATTTCACATTTCATAAATGGCTTGTCCATTTTTCTAGAAAAAACTCATGAGTTTCACTGTACTATTGCGTTTGGTGGACAATATATAGGGTGTTCCAAAGTCGGCGGATCATCAGAAAATCATCGATGCATCATGAAATTTCGAGACACTTTTCCCATACAATTTTGTGAAATTCGCAAAATTTAAAGAGTTATTAGTAATTTAGTTTGTTCCAATCACTTTTAAGCTAGGCGGAGCTTTTGATTGAAGTTCCTTTTTACTTTGACTCACTTTTTTACTCTGACTCACCTTTGTGTTAGTTATGATACAGTATTTCCTAATTTTTTTCTTTATATACAATAATATAATAATATATATACAACAATAGACGTATTCCATTCAATACTTTAGTCAAAAAGTGGAAAATTCTGTAAAAATTAGCATCTTTGCCTTATTTTGTATCTTTATTATATATCTATTATATTCTATTATGTATATATTGTACAATAATACTTTATATACAGTAATGAAAATCTTGTCTTGAAATTAGTGTAAGAAACTGACGCGAACTGTATAAAATAGAAATTTTTCCGAAAATAAAGATACCGAAGGAAAATATC
Organism: Platygaster robiniae; assembly: GCA_028476575.1. Classification (NCBI taxonomy): domain Eukaryota; kingdom Metazoa; phylum Arthropoda; class Insecta; order Hymenoptera; family Platygastridae; genus Platygaster; species Platygaster robiniae. The sequence continues at coordinate 39,242,108 of CM052019.1, forward strand.
TAATTAACAATACACTCTTATGAAGTAATTTGCTTATTTCTTTAAAAATGACTATTTTCAAATGGAAAGGTTGTAATTGTTCAATTATTTATTATTTAGGAAACCAAATTTTTTTGCATCTTCTTATAAAAATTTGATGAAAAAAAGAAAGCTGCAATTACAAACGAGTTGAACATTTTTTCAAGTCATCTTTGAGTAAGTAATAATTTTTACCATCATAATAATTTGGACCAGTAAGGTAAACTGACGGTCAAAATTGACCAAAACTTTCTTGTCGTAAATGACGGTCATGACAAGTATTTTACCGGTAAATTTACCACCTCACATCCCTGAATGTAACGGTTTCGCAAACTTGGTCTTCAGATTGTAATTAAACATCTAGAAACAACGGCTGCAATCCGCGATTTTTGAGCGATTTCTTTCAATTTTTAAAATAATCTTTTTAAGTTAGTGTACTTCTGAGTAGATTATGGTCCAAATAATATCATGTTCTTCTTTCAGTATATCTTTCTTTTTCAAATTTTAATGGTTATCACCAAGTTGAAACTAGAAGGTGAAGAATGTAAATGTAGAATTTTTTTCGGCAAAAAGTATATTTTAATAAGTTGACATCAGTTTTGATCATTTCTGAAAGTCTCATCAACAGTAAACAAACAATTTCATTAAAAAAATATTAGAGACTCATAAAAGAGTTAGTTTGAGTTTAATGTAAATAATTCTGTTGAACAAATTGTTGACACTGAACATATTTTACTTCATGAAAATACAAAACTTAATATAACTACATTTTTCAATGCAACAGACCTAACAAATAAAAATTAGCATTGTTTCAGACACAATGTGGCAGAATCTATTCATGTAGTTATCAAGGAACATTTTCAAAACCATTTTTGTTTCAAAGTTTGTGTAACATAAGAACTTTGTTTCAGTAGTTCAAAAATTTAATCAGAGCTTTCTTAGTGTTTCATCAATATATCCTAAACTCATGAAAAAAGAACATGCATTGATATCTAAATCGAAATTTGTAAACAGCTTTGAGAATGCAGTGACTGGCAATTCTATGATAGAGAAAATGCGCATGATCAGCAATAAGTAAAGTTAATCATTGATTAAAAAAAAATTTGACCTTATAATAAGTGGGTAATTGCCTAATTTTGAAAATGTTCATAAGATCTGTAAAGTCATTTTATTGGACACTTAAGTGTCAAATAAAATATACAGGAACATGAAATAGATAGATTTCGTTGTAATGTTCGGTAGACAAGATTATTAAGATTTTAAAACATATTTTGGTATAGTGCAGAACAAGATGTTATACAGAAAATCTGCAGTCGTCTGCCATATTTTTTTGGGGACATAACCATAAGTATTATTTGTATACCAGTTAAAAAGTATATTAATTATTCCAATCGCTTATACTCAGTTTTTTCAAAATTATTTCTTTATACCATATGACAAAATTGCAATGAGGAAGTAGGTACGGTATAATAATATTTGATGAACAACTTAAGATTTGTTTTTCATTGGAAACATAATAATATATTTAAAAGGACCGAAAATTTTTGTAAAAAAATCATATTTCAGGGAAAACTTTTTTTGCTGCTTGGCATCAAAATCTCAACTGTCCAGTTCATGTAAAACATTTTTTGTAATTGGAAAAAAAAGCTCACAATTAGTGGAACTGATTTTTAAAAAACTTTTTTACTTTTTTTAATTTTTCATGTAAGATATAAATAGGTTGTATTGACGTTCTTACATCATATGATTCGAAAAAATTGATTGTAACTAACATTTGAAAATAAAAAAATTGCAATATTTCCATTTTTGATTAAGCTATATGTGTTTAGAAACCGAAGTCATGAGTGGGAGCTGAAAAACTAAATTGCAAAAATTCACGGAAGAATTTTTCATGCTCTAAGGAAAAAAAATACATGTCCAAACAAATTGACCGAAAAAAAATAATTTTCAGTTATATGCAAGTTTTAATGATGAGTGGAAAATTTGATATTTTTTAGGTAACAATTTTTTCCCATTCCATTTTTTACTATGGATTGAAAAAGAGAAATTTGAATATAATAGAAGAATATGTAACGTTTTAAATTCACTGATTTTTTCAACAATGACATCGAGAAGTTCAAATGTATTAACTATTAACTAATAAATATAATAATATAATAATAATCAATAACTAACTATAATGTAGTTCTTGGTAATTCATTATAAAATTTTGATGAAATTCTCGATGCGGATGCTTTGAAATCTCCTCTCATTGAGTTTCATAAAACATTGGATCATTAAATCAAGTTTAATTGTATGACCGTAGTTTCTCTGATGATTCTGATATATAAATTGTTTTATTAAAATTGTGTTTACCTACAAGAATTTACTAGACGTGATTTTCTCTTGTTATGAGAATTCAATTGTAAATGATTATTTTATAACTTTCTTAAAAATAATTCTCTTTAGGCAACAACTGCTATATTTTTTTTATAAAGATTATCATGTACAGTCAAAATACGGAATTTTCTTCTTAACTGAATCGAACCAAATTGAAACAAACTCATTTGTTCCTGCTTTGGAAAAATGAAAGTTTAAAATTCGTTCAATTTGTTCAAAAAAATGAAAGTTAGTCCCAGGAATTCATAATTTTTTACTGATTCTACATACGAAAACAGACTCTCTACATCCTCAATATGACCTTATCTGACACCTCCATCCAAAATAATAAAAAAAAAATAAAACCATCGTTCCCACACCTGTTTGATTTCCTCCTGTCTCTTCGGGATCTCGCTGTATTTTGGTGGCTCCGAAGCATACTTAGGCGGAGGTTCCGTCTTGGGTGTCGTCTCCTGGTACTTTGGAGGCCTATCGAGAGCTCGGTACTTGGGTGGATCGTGACTCGTCGCATTTCCCACGTACGCGTAATGATCATAAGATCCCGTAGAATCTCCCGATTGCTCCGCCGTCATGAAGCTCGTTTTCTGTTCGTAATTCGCCATTTTCGATTTACTAAAACCGCATTTCAACAACGAGCTGAGTCGCTCGCCCCGTTTTTCCTTCACTTTAGGCCCCTCAATTTCGTAAAAGACGAGTTCCGTTTTGTTCGTGGACCTGTCATTGCGATAAAATTTTGAGCCCTCGTGCTTTTCAGGCACTTGAATTTGCCATATCATTGTTTCCTCTGGCTCTTGCGACTTCGATCTCGTCTCCTGGGACGAGTAGTGCTGCCGTTCTGGCTGTGATTGGTTTCTGGAAAATTGCTGGTCGAATTTGTTGAGGTTTTCTTGAGTGTAACGAGAACTTGGCCTCGTGTTCGACCCCGTCATCGCGACGTTTTGAGCTGCATCTTCGTTCGGTCTAAGGGATTGCTGGTTTATGTACGTGCCTTCAAAATGAGAGTAATTGTAAGGGTTGTAGGGCAACTGGTTGTTATAGTTGCGACTCGTGTTCGATGGGTCGTAGTCTGTAGATGTCACGGCTTCCATGTTGATCTGGAACAATGAATATTAAGAATTCGCTGTATTTGACTGATACTTGGAAAGATTTCACAATGACATATTTACAGATCAGACAGTTCAATACACATGTAAAAAAAATTTTTGTAGAAAACAAAGCTGACTTGCCAGCAGCAATTTAATCATCGTTGAAAATTTCATTTGTTCTTCTATAGATTTCTAAACTTCATAAAATTATAGACAAGTGGCGGTTTTTTTAACGAATTACATTATGTGACTTTATTCACGCACAACCTTTCTGATTCTCTTTTATATTTTGATTTGAAATAAAACAGACAAAGAATGATATTTGATAACTTGGGCTTCACTTCGAATTAGGTGGAGAAACCTAAAACAGTCGACTTGCCTCGATTTGCTCGAACAAATGGAACATATAACTGCAATTGCATTTGTTACTGTCATTGTGATCAGCAGTCTTTTATTCGTGGCTACGCAATAGAATGTCCGGCTAATTTTAAATCCGTAAAAAGGGAACTGAATGCCCCGCACGTATGATTAATGTGATTTTGAGAGCTTTCAAGGTACCACGAGCGCCGAATGATGGCCCATGTGCTTGAATGCATATGCCATTTTCATTATAAATGTACCTCATACGCCGACATGACTGCGAATCACAAATTAAAATTCTTTTGCATGATCGAATGTCATTTAGTTTTTTATGTGTAAGAGAAAACTTGTGAGTGAAATATCACATTTTTTATTTCTGTGTTATAAAATAACTTGCGGTACTTATCACTGATTTTCATAATTATGGCTGTCAATAACAGTACGGAAATATATATAAGCCCTGATCTGATCCTCCGACAAATATTTGCATAAAATTCTATAGAACGTCAAAAAGGAACTAAGTTTAAAACTTAGGAGCCCCAGATATACGTGAAAACAAGACAAAGGCAATGTTACTTCGTAAACAAGAAATGCGGATCAGAACCTAAAGTTCTTTCCATGCGGAAAATTGGCAGCTCTCTCGCTGGGCAGAAACTTATTAAATAAACATCGAGTGGGAGATGCGTTATCTTTGAGACTCATGAATATTAATTAAAGCAATGAAATTCACTCATATAAGACCGTAATGGAAAAACTTCAGTATCTTCGATGTTGAGGGGATTGTTCATCACGCTTTCCCATCAATTATGTCAAGATCGGGTTACTACCCACTCGTCTTTTTCTCTGAAAAGAATAATTCATTCAAAAAACACAAGAAGGAGCAATTTTGAGTAAAAGTTTAAAAGTTTTATACAAATTTATTCAAGTATAAAAATTTTGGTAATCGAAGTAGGAATCATTAAAACTAATGGAGCGGTTTTCTTTTATCATAATGACGCTAACAATCTGCGACTACAAATTGATAGGGACAGGAAGCAAACGGACGAAAAATGCTCCGCCAGAATGAGTATCAATAAAGGTCTAACTATTTTAGCGAATCAGACTTGATAAAAGTTATGAATACAATGGTTTTGTTATAGACTTTATTCAAAAATTTTAAAACATTTGAAATGATAAATAAATGTAATAAAATCCGAGAAATGAATTAAATATGAATGAATTATTATTGCCTTTCAGACCACCTCTGTAGCCAAGTGGCTCTGCCACTTGGACCCCCTTAAACAAATTCATAATGAGATTGTGAAATTTTTTAAAAGTGTATAGAATTTTCAATTGTTCTTAAGACCTTTAAGTAGTTTTTCTATAAATTAGAGGAAGTGCAAGAAGAAGTGAAATTCATGCTATTTTCATTCTATACGGGACAATATAGATAAGGTTTGAGAATGACACGGGTTTAAGAGGTTCATTAGAATTTGTCATTAATTGATTTAGTTTAACTAATATTTGCCATGAAGAATAATTACTTGAAAATACATTGGCAGAGTCAGAGTAGATTATATTTCTAATTAGAATTTTGCGAATTAAGAAATGAGAATTCGTGCGAAGTAAGGGACGGGAATCCATGAAGATAAAGGAAATATTTGCAAGAAACAGTGAGTACTTGATATCTACTGAATTGACTGTTTGTGAATGAACAAGCAACAAGGAGAATATCGTATTTTATGGTCATTATTACTCAATATGTTAACCTAGTTAGTGATTGAATACTTGTTTAAATTTATTTGGACAACCTTGAAGCATGTATCTTGTCATAGAGAGGATGTCAAGGGTCGTATAAGGCAGTGTCTCCTACAACAATCCTAGTCTGTATGAGTGGACCCAACTTGGTAGTTTTTAAATGATTGAAGGTTCAACGTAGGTTTTATCAATCACTTTTCAGCTTACTCGTCACAATTAGTTTTTTATTTTTCTTGGATGAAAAAATATTTCAATTTACCCTAGGCCCCATGAAACTATATGAGATAGTTTTATTTATATTCCTATAAACTTGTTTCTAATGTCGAAGGAAGAGTCGTATTCACCTCCTACTATCAGTATGGATAATTTTTGAATCCTACGAACCATAAAATTCGTTATTTTGACTGTACATCGTGTGAAACATTCAATTTCGTAGTTTCGCTTAAATTCAGGGTCAGAGAGTATCAGGATTTTTCACGGCGACTGACCTACATCAATCCAGCCAAATCGTTTCAGAGCACAGTCGGTTGGGCAGTGGAAGGAAAATCTTTGCTTGTTCGACTGGCGCCATTGTTTGCCGGGAAATTGCTCGCAGCAAATACAATGTCACGCTTTGTTCACGTACACGAAACGGCACAGTCTCCAATCGAAAAACGCATACTTCACTGGGGTCCAGTTAACTTATCCACGGACAATAAAAAATGGGTAAGAGCATACGTGGAATTTCGAAAAATAACGTCACAGACCGGATATAATTTTCTGAAGGTGCAGGAGAAGTGCACCCTTGGGAAAAATTCTCGTTAGGAGTAAAGCAACTGGTGCAGTCGTAAATATGTCGACATACATGGAACGTTCCATTTTTGTGAAGGGATTTCCTTGTACATGAAATGTTTTGATTTCCCTGTACACTTTCACGTTTTATTATATAGTTTCATTACCTAGTATATATACAGAATTCTGAACAAATGGAAAGCTTCAGTTTCTAACTAACTCCAAGTTTCTTGTTTTGATGGTTTTATTGTTATTTAACCGTTCAATGCTTTTTTTTCTTTGCTGCATTTTTATCATTTTGTCAACTAAATTGACTGAATTTTCACTTTTGTCATGGGTTTTTTCCTAAAAACTATTTCAAATTTTTGAAAACTCATAATTTAGGCTTCGCTGATATGAAATACAGCCCCATTTTCATTTAGTTATTTTTCAGCACGAGGCAGTATCCTTCATTCGTCAGAACGTCGCTTTAAATCCGGGCCCTTCGTCAATTCCGCGGCTCGGGATCCCATGTGCGCGGGGTCGCACGCGTAATCATGCGGCAGGTGTCTCAATGCAAGATCTCTTAACGAAGGTCGCGACGTCCCTCGACCCTCCGTCACTCTTTTGCGTCCTCGTCCTCGCCTGGAGCCGAGATAGAGGAAATTTCTTAACAAGCGTCGACGAGCTCGTGGGCGTGAAAGAGACTTTTTGCTTGTTAGAATGTTTGCCCATGTCTGGAGAAAGAGCGGAAGGTCACATCTTGAAGGATCACAACGTAGATGAGGATCCAAATTCTTATCAAAGGTTTTGACGAAAAATTCAGGATTTTCATGAACATCATCATTCGCACAGAATCGTGATGCCCCAGTAATTGATAACTTAAAAATGGACTTTCTCTGCATGTACTAGAAAAGGAAAATGTGATGTAAAGGAAGGTGGAGCTGCTGCACCAAAAAATCATATTTGAAACCAAGTTTGCAACTGGTTAGAGAACAGCAATCTGAGTCCCATGAGCACTTGCCCAGCGGATTTTCGTCTTACAGTTAACCACATCCATAATTCCATTTCTACCCTCGCATTCGTCTTGTTATTTCGCGTCCCAGCGAGAACGTGCCTTTTATCGGACGTCACCAAAACACCGAATTCATTCTGGACACTCGAGCTCTCCCGTTATATCCGCAAAGCAAACATCGTTCCTCGATAAGAAATCCTTTTGGGAGTTCTCGAAGGATAACATGAGCGTTTTAAAAGATTACGAAGGACATGTACTATGCTGAGTTCTGAAGATGTAGATAAAATTTACCATTATTGAGAATAATAACTAAAAAGCACAACTCATAGCATCAATCGCTCTGCAAAAGATGCATCTACTCATAGGTTGGTAAAAATGATATGTAAATCAAAACGAAAGTTCGAAAAAATTGAAAAATTACTTATAACTGATTGAAGTCATATCAAATCATATTTATGTATCGGTAACGGCAAAAAATTGAGCCCCCGGATGCAATAACTCGCCGAGCGCTCGAAATGATACGTGAGTCGAGAAAATTACCATTTATAAATTTATACATTTTCGCATGGGTATTTTTTTGTATTTTACGTATGCAGAATTTTCCTTAGTTTTTTCGAAATTCGGGGAAATTACCGTAACTGAGCCCCTGGATGCAATAACTCGCCGAGCGCTCAAAAACGCTTAAAAGTATTGTCCGCGCGGTGATGTCACGAGTCAAAATCAAAATCCGAATTTAGAAAAATGAAAAATACTACTCGATAGCTTTTGAAAAATGAATGTTAGTCTACGTTTAAACTTTTTTTGTAAAAGTCATAGTTTTAGTTGAAAAAAATAAAAAACGGTGATTTTTGAATCGAAAAATCAATGTTTTTTAAAACTTACATCGCCGCTGAGCATTCATTTTTCAAGGTATTTACATAATCTTTGTATACTTTTGTTCGGGAAGATCTAGCGATGATCACAGTATTAAAATATTTTTAAAAAGTTATTAACAACTAACTTTTTTTTTAATCCGACTGAAAAACCATGTTTTTTGACGTTCACATTAAAAATGTATCGAGGGAATTTTCGTTTTTAACGGGGTTTTTATGCTTGTCATAATTTTAAGTGTAATGTCGAACTTTTTGGAAAGTTTGAGCTCTCTAAAACTATTATTTATAGAAAAGCTAGCAGGTTGAACACAACGCGCAGCGCGAAGTGCTTGAATTTTACGCGCTCGAGCTTCGTGATTAGTCCTACCAGCGAAAAATTCAAGCACATCGCGCTGCGCGTTGTGTTCAACCTGCTAGCTTTTCTATAAATAATAGTTTTAGAGAGCTCAAACTTTCCAAAAAGTTCGACATTACACTTAAAATTATGACAAGCATAAAAACCCCGTTAAAAACGAAAATTCCCTCGATACATTTTTAATGTGAACGTCAAAAAACATGGTTTTTCAGTCGGATTAAAAAAAAAGTTAGTTGTTAATAACTTTTTAAAAATATTTTAATACTGTAATCATCGCTAGACCTTCCCGAACAAAAGTATACAAAGATTATGTAAATACAATGAATGCTCAGCAGCGATGTAAGTTTTAAAAAACATTGATTTTTCGATTCAAAAATCACCGTTTTTTATTTTTTTCAACTAAAACTATGACGTTTACAAAAAAAGTTTAAACGTAGACTAACATTTATTTTTCAAAAGCTATTGAGTAGTATTTTTCATTTTTCTAAATTCGGATTTTGATTTTGACTTGTGACATCACCGCGCGGACAATACTTTTAAGCGTTTTTGAGCGCTCGGCGAGTTGTTGCATCCGGGGGCTCAATTACGGTGATTTCCCTGAATTTTGAAAAAACTAAGGAAAATTCTGCATGGGTAAAATTTAAAAAAATACCCATGCAAAAATGTATAAATTTATAAATGGTAATTTTCTCGACTTGCGTATCATTTCAAAACTTACAGAATTTCTTCAAATTTCCTGAATTATAGATTTTGAATAAAAACTTTTTGATTCACGAAATTTCAAAGATTCAACTCTGTTTCTGTCATATGGCATGTTTGAAATTTGCTGCAATCTACAAAGTTTACGTACATTTTCTAAGATTCAACAAATTCTTCGAATTTTTTAAAAGTATCGACAGTCTTGCAAATTTCAAATGTTTTCTGATTGTAAGAAATTTTCAAAGCATTCAATGTAACATACTATCATATTTTTCAGAATTTATGAAAATGTGTCTCACTCATGCAAAAATTTTTTTCAATTCTCAATGCTTTTCAAGTATACAAATTTACATTGAAAAACAAAAAAGGTATTACTATCCATATTTTAGATAATTATGGTGAACACTATTTACAGAATAAATGAACGTATTCTAAAATTCTACAAGACTTTTGAATTTTCTCAAGTTATTAATAACCATCAGAATTTCTAATGTCTCCCAAATTTTTGGAAATTTCACAATTTCCAACATCATACAAACTATCCAAAATTTTATGTGAATTTGTCAAACTCGTGTAGATGTTGAGATTTTTTAACAGTTCAGTTTTTTTTTAATTTTTCCATGAAAATGTTAAAAATATCATGTCTCAAATTTGAAAAAATATCATAAATTTGTGATAATGAATACAATATAAATATTCATGACCTTTTCAGAAATTTCACCGATTTCTCAAATTTTCAGAATTATTGACAATCTTTCAAATTTAGAATTTTTTCGATTTTCAAGAATTGTTAAACTAATTATCAATTATTTTCAGAATTTCATGATAATCAGTCAAACTTACCAAGATTTTTCTTTATTTTACAATCTTATTATAGTATTGCGAATTTCAAAGCAAAAATAAAAAATTATATCTTATTACTTATCCTGTAGAAATAAAATAATAAACATAATTTACAAAACTAGTGAACATTTTTCGAAATTTGACAAAAATTTTTTTTCGTCTAATAATTAGCAGTTATAAAAAATTTTTCGTTTCATGAATTTCCATGATTTGAAAATTTTATAAAATCAAACCAGCTACTATAAACTTTTGAATGTTATACAAATTTGTACAACTCAGAAAAGAAAAATTTCTTGTGATTTTAGCAAATTTGTCAAGTAATTGTATTCTGAATATAAAATTTGTTAATAAAGGTAGGTACATAGTTTAAAGAAATAAAGTAATGAACCTTATTCATAAAACGATAAACATTGTCGGAAATTCTTTAAAAATTTTGATACCTTAGAACTATTGACATTTTTCTACATAGTTCTGATTTTTCAAAATTTGCGAAATTTCAAACATGGTTCTAACTACTCAGATTTTCAAAATTTTTGATAAGTGTGTTCAACTTCTAAACGATGTTTCTGATTTTAAAATGGTTTTCAAATATTCCAAATGATTGTATAAAATTCAAGAAAAAAATCTTATACATTTTATACATTTAGAAAAATAAATGTTTCTCAACACCATATACGAAATTTATTACCATTTTCTGGATTTTACGAATAAATGGGATTTTTCAAAAATTTCTGACAATTTTAAAAGTTTTAGATTCATTTTTATTTTCACAATTATCAAGCATATAAAAAACTACTAAAAAGTTTTCAATAATTCATTACGATTCTATGTTATTTTTTCATGTTTTTCAAGTTCCTCAATTGTTTGTTCAAAAATGTAATAACATCATGCGTATTTCGAAATTAATACGATCATAACCTCTCTCCTGTCTAAGAATTTGAGCCATCACTACCTATCCGAAAAAATCGTGTTCTACTCCTGATAATGTTGAAATCGAGTAAATTATGTACTGAGATGACATCTGTAACGGCAAATTCTTCAAAATACAGAGAAATTATGGTCACAAAACCAAACATGATACGTATCGAATAATTTTTCTTTCAGTCATCCAAGACGAAAATTCCTCGTAAATAAAAATTTTTATTGAAAATCGATCCTTTCTCTTGGAAAATCGAGAATCGTAAAGGATAAGTGTTCTTCAGGATCGAGGTAAAAGACCAATTTCAGTAGCCCTATGACTACTCGCGTGACGACAAAGTGCGAAACAAAAACCAAGCCCCTTTTTGGTCGCGCACAAAGAAGTCACTTCATTGAATCACGCCGCCCCATGGCAGACTACTTGATTTATAGGAAAGCCCGTTCCGCTCGAGTTACCTATAAAGTGGCCGAACATCGGCCAAAGAATTAGGTATAACGCCCGAAACCATTGGGTTGAGTACGAGATCCTAATTGCCCAGGAATGAAAATAATGTTTGTACGAATTGCTCTTTCAGTTATTGTATTCTTCAAATTTTTACTATTGAGAATCTTCACGATTATATATATATTCCTCATCGAAAATGAACACATCTCAGGAGTTATAATTGATATTCATTTGTAAAAATATACGTTAATTGTTGTTGTTATTGAAAATAGTGGAGGATAAAAGAATTTAGGCATTGCAGTGTCAACCCCCCACCCCAAACATACATGGCAAATGTAAAGGTCGGCCGTCGCTTCGAGGGTGTTTCACACTGTGAAGTACATACGATTTTATTATCAATTTTGGCGCAGTTCTCAGAAATAGCAAATAACGTGGATCCAAACAAGGGGGACGGAAATTCAACAAAAAACGTTCGCTTAACACTATTGGTATCTGTGAAAACGTCGTTCTTCACACTTAAATTATTTTCAACTAATTTATCCGAAAAATGAACAGTGCGTCACGAAGATCGAAACAAAAAGAGCAATGGCTCTACAAAAAAAATCTTCTGGAGTAACATTTCTAAATTATTGATATCTGAGAAAACGTCGCTTTTCGAAATTGAATTATTTTCAACCATAAATCTGTAAGATAATAAACTGTCAATAACGCAGATATATTAACAATCAGTAGGGTAACATTGAAATCACAAATTTCTCGTTAAACGATGAATTCTTATCTACCTTTACCCTTCAATGTAATAATTCCAACGCAATACAGAAAAAAAACTATTAAGCATTTCAGCACTTATGGGTTAAAAACGCTCGACGGCCCGCTTCATGTTTTTTAAAATGTCTGTTTCTAAAAACGCAGATTTTTCGATAGATGATCTTAAAAAATGTATTAGCCATCTATAATCATACCCAGAATGCAATGTACATTGATACTGCATAATGCCGATCTTAGAAAAATGAATTAAAGCCATTTGTCATGGATTTTCCTCCATTTCTTTTCCATGTATTCATCATCATTATCATAAACAAATGAAAAAAAGAAAATAAGAAAAAAAAAAAAAGAATATCGAGACACTGAAATCTTCTCCTTGCATTTGCAAAAGTTCTTTATTATTTTAAATTCAGACTTTTCATGTTGACTCGTGACGTCACCGCACAGACAATACTTCTCCGTATTTTCGGGCGCCCAGGACTTAACAGAATCCGCGGCCTCAGTTTGTGCAGCAACCTCTTTAAATATTCACTACTGTTGATCGTATGGAATGATTAAAATCGAGATGAAAATTTCGGCAAAACAAAAAATTTTAAATTTCGACGAAAAATTCCTTTTTTTGCCGTTTGCAAATTTTTCATAGTTAGGAAAATATTTTTATCGAAAAGCTAAGAATTTTTGATATAAGATAATAATTTATGACCTTTATAAATTTTGCACACTTCCTTTAACGAATGAAAAAAAACATCAAAAAAGAACTTTTTTCATCTTTTACAAATTTCTATTGCGCGTACGACCTCTAATAAGTTCACTGATGGCTTAGTTTTGACCTATATAAATATTTTGTAAGATATCTAACAAACTAATGTCGTGATGGATTTCCAGAAGTTTTATAAACCTAATTCATATCCTGATTACTCTTTCTCTCTCTTTGGTAAGTCTAAATGTTGCATTTCGTGCTTATACTTCAGAAAATGCTGATTCAATTAATTATTTACCCGTGGAATCGTTTCGATACACTTTTAGAGATAAAAAATACAGATACGATGTGCAAATTTCGACACGTAGGAAAACCGCAATGACTGAAACCTCCCCCATCGTATCAATCAAGTATACCGTCACTCGGAAACACAACGTGTTACAAAAGAGTGAGGACTGTTGGCGCGTTTCTTTGCACACTCGCATATGCGGTGGACTTAGAAAAAAGATCGAGAAGCGCCGCGGCCCTTTAATCTTCGCAGATCAAAACGGCGGTCGCGAGTGAAAGCACATCTCCCGCACCGCACGAGGAGCGTGATTGCTTTGGGCGCATTCGAGTGGAAGTCTAACAGCGTTCCAAAAGACCATCATCGCACCGCGTGGAAAATTGCATTGTAATTAAAATTAGAAAAATGACATTACGCACTTTCAAATGTGACTCAGCGCTTGATTCTTTGAAGGGTTACTGTCTGATTTCCATTATGCTTATTCTTAAAGGGCATTTTTTTCACAATTTTTTTTCTGTATACGTTATCTCCGAAGATGCAATTCTCAACAAGGATAATAATTATAAAAGTAACTAACTATATCATGAAAATTGATTTTCGTGAATGTAATTATATCCTCTTTTTTATTTCAATTTAAGTATCCGGCGAATCTAATCTCAGCCAATGAATATTTCTTTTTTTTTTTTGTGCAACTCTTCAAGGTTTTCCATGTGTCGAATCCAAAATTTATCAAAACGTACTCGAAAAAAGTCATCAAGAACCCTTTCTGAGGCCAGGGATTGTCAATTAATTTTAGTGAATGTAATTATGTCCTCTTTTTTATTTCAATTTAAGTATCTATCTAGAATACATTGAATATTCATTGGCTGAGATCAAATTCGCCGGATACTTAAATATATTATAAAGAAATAAAGTTAGTAAGCAACTCTTTTTTGTTGTTGTTAAGAATTACATATACCCACTATATTGTATGTAATCGTCTTTGAGTTTTTCGACAATAATTGTTCAATATGAGATATTTATAACATTCAGGTTTTGTAAAGTTACTTAAAAAATTATACCGCGTTACGTTACCTTTTCTTAGGTGAAAAAGTAATTTGGTACGTTACCGTTACTTGAAAAGAAATAGTAATTTGGTACCATTACCACTCAAAAAAAGTAACGTTTCGTTACTTTCACGTCAGTTTTTGAAATAAATTGAATGTAAATAACAAGACATCAAAAAACTGAGGTATGAAAAAACATCGTATTTTCGAGATCTGTTGTTTATTAGCACGCAACCCTTCGATGAATGATTTTTTGAAGTGAAAATCATCAAGTATTGGTAGTCTGTATTTTTTCACCCTGAAAAAAATATCAGTCAGCTTCTTCAAATTTTTATTAATTTATTTTTTTTTTTTTTTCAAGTTAAAAAAATTTCTGAATATGAAACTCCATCCAATGTTAGCCGCGGGGAAAAATTTGCGAATGTAATAGATTTTTGAAAAAATTATATAAACCTGGATATCGAGTATTTTTTACACTATTTGTATTTTCCAATATGCAAAATTTTCTAATATAGTTATTAATTTTAAATTGCTCAATGCTACATACATTTTAAGAATGCTTTGCTGTAGACTTTAATAAAGTCTATCGAGTTATTTGAATTTCAAAGGATTTTTCAGGGAATAGTATCGATATAGGTTTTTATTTCTTTTAATTTTTTTGGTACGATTTGAAGAATTGTTGAGTATTTTAAAAACTATTCTTATTTTCTAGCAAGTGTCAAACATTGCAGAATTTCTTAATATTTTTAATAATTTTGATTATTTTTATATAGAATATAGTTTTAGAGAATATCAAGCTTGAGAAATTGAAGTTCATTTATTTTTTAAAAATTTTCAAGAACACCGTGTCTCAATAAATGTTTATATCCTTCAATATTTTTCGTTTTTTTTTCAGTTTGTATATAATTTAAAAAATCGTTGAATATTTTTATATATTGCTATATAAACTGGAATTCGATACTGTAGTTATTAAAGTTGTATAGATTTTTAATGTTTCATACATGAATCTAGTGTGCTCCTATATTTATTTTCTAATTTGATCTCCTAGTATTTTCAGAATAGTGTAGAATTTTTAAGTTTTTTTCATGATATATCTTTGAATTTCGAGGATGAGGTTTCTTAGAATTCGAAGTTTAAAACGTTTGAAGTATTTTGATCAATTTTACATAAAACTTTAGAAGATTCTAATAGCATTTACAAGAAACTTATGAATATCTTGTATTCTAAGGATTTTAGATATTTTTTCTCGTATTCATAAAAAACGTAAGGTTGAAGAGCTTTACGTTTTTCCTGCTATGGAATTCCAGATCTGTAGATTCAAAGTATTTTTATGTATTTTTACGCGACTTTCTAAAATTTGATGCTAATAATTGTAGAAGTTTTTAATTATGAATAATGAAGCATATTCTTCGTCAATATTTGTACACAAATTACTAATATTCCACTCATCTGTTCCATTAAAAAATTATAAATATAGAATTTATTATCAAAAATGTAGAATATAAAAATAACTTACATCTCAGTTTCAAAACATTTTCTACATATTTACGAATTGTTCTAAAACTTCATGAGACTGATAAAAGTAACGAGAAATAAATAACGGGATTTCCGTTACTCGTTAACGAACAAAAGTAACTCGTTCCCGTTATCATTGCTTTTTAAATAATGTAAAGTATGACCTCAATAGTCCTTGACTATTACTACGATCTCAGCATTACATCGCGAACGAAGGAAAATATAAAGCACAATTCGATGGTGACCGCGGCAGCTTTTAAACAAACTGCACGTGATCGAGGATTTAAATGAGCTACAAAGCTTCTTAAAGAAATCACAGTTTTCTTCCCATGGTCGTGAAGACTGATGTTCACAATTGCTGAAATGCAGATAGAATAAATTGAAGGAGAAAAAGGTGAGAAGTATCAGCTTCAATTTATGAATTCTTTTCGTGAGGAATTTCATGATTTCAACATTAACACTATTGTTGAGGTATTTATTTTTTTTGCTACAGATGTCATCAATGATGATATTAGTTCAGATCACTTTGTCGTCATTTCTTTAGAGATAATTTTTTGTGTAATGTATATCTGTCTGCATCGACAATGGGGTACTTTTTTCTACATCTATTAAGTAGTCCTGTAGAATTTTACATTTTATTACAACTTTTTACATCCATAACCTACAGAGTATAATTTCATTTTTGAGCATACGTTTTGTATGAGAAGAAACAGTTATTCACATTTATAATATTGCATGTACAATTTAAGTTTTCAAGTTTTTGTCTGAACGATTTCTGTCGTCACCAGAAATTAATAAGTTCAAGTAGAAAAAAAGGAGTGGTTGCAAATCATGAGATGTTAATAAGTGTTTGACATTATATCAATTCAGAGGCACAATTGCAATTTTTGTGAGCTTTTTACATAACTCTGACTTAATCTTAGGCAATACAGTGGCAGCGTTATAACATGCGTTTCTCATAATTATTTCTTAAGCCTCAATCAATTCAACTGTTAAAAGAACGGGTAAATTTGTTTTGTGCTCCCAATTTTCAAAATCGAAATTTTCCGACTTTTCTGAACTTTTTCTTTGTTGTTGGTAATAATCGATGTTGGTAAAAGAAGTACCTATGATCATCCATGACATATTTTTTCTAGTTCTTTCAATTAATCTTCGTTGGGTCGTTCTATTTAATGATTCATATAAAAAAAAACCATTCATGTATGGCGCCTCATCAGAAAAGTTTTCTTTTCGATGCCTGTCGATGACGTATGATTCTATTAGCTCTGACGTTTGTTTGACTTCTAACTAGGCATTGTTTAAATTTTATGTTTCTTGGGAAATTCGGCATGTTCTAAAGTGCAGCAATTTGTTGAACTCGATAACCTTTAGAATCTGCAATGATTTGTGTTTAAAAGTTAGCTCACTAGTTGCAATTATTCAACCACGCTCAACTCTGCTCAACTTAACCTAAAATTAAATTGGATTTCGTTTGCAGACTGGAGTAGATTTTTAAGCAGAAAACTCGTGTTTCCGTTTTTGATAAGAAGATTGATTCAGTAAAAAAAGATACAGAAGATTCATAGCTGAAAATACTGATATTTTGATAACAAAGGCAGATAAGGGACAAGTGACGGTTTTAATGGATTCTGATAATTAGAAGAGAAAAATGGAACAAAATTCAAATGACATGAGCACATATTTAAGAATTGATAAAGATCCTTTGAGAAAGATGAAGATGTGTATAATTATTTTGTAAAACCTTGGAAAGTAAAGGGTTATGTCACTGATGATTATATAAATATTTGCGGTCATCAACTTCCACGATGTTACGGACTTTCGAAAATTCACAAACCTGGTTATCCGTTGCGGGTTATTGTTTCCTCGATGGATACACCTTTATACGAGGGTTGCTATTTACTTGAATAGACTTGAATAGACAGGAATTCACATTTTTCCCAACAATTCTGTAAAACCTTGCTTACCATTGAAAAGTACACCACAGGAAAAGCGTGCATTCGGCGAGTGGAGCACATGAAAAATGTAAAGGTTATACGATACATTACATTTTTACATGTCTGTTCATAGCTCTTGAGCTAGCGGAATTCGCGAATCGAAATGTATCATGAAAATATGAAGCAGGCTGAATTTCCAACGAATACGACTAAGAATGTTGGAAAACGCATTATGTCGCAAAAATTTATCTTGAAAACGTACTCCACGAAATTCAAAATTCGTTCTTATGGTGAAACAGTTATTTTTTTGTAAATATATGTAGGAATTGTATATTATATCATTTGTATTCAATTAAAAATTTTTAGCACAACAGAGTACAATGAAAATTGAGCAATTTCTCATTTTCGAGAGTGATAAAAATTATGACTTGTTTCATATCAAAATAGAAGAGAATGAAAGTCCGCCTCAAGAATAAAATGTGATTGCAAAATGCACTTTTCATAATTCAGCAGACAAACTTACGAAGGACGAAAACAAAAGAAAACGGGCCGAAGATAAAAGAAGGCAATTTAGTGGCTAAAACGAAAATGTTGTCTGTTTACCAAATTCAGTCTTTTTGACCTCAAGGATAAACCGCGTTTATATTTTCACTCCAGAGCTTTGAAATCTGACCGGAAAAACGCAGCATCTCATTTGCGGTAAAAATTTGCCTCGCGGGCACGAGTTTCCGAGAGATTCTTTCACGCACGTGTTCTCCGATATTTAATTCTCTCGGAATTCCTCAAAAACCGCGCATTCAACTTAATTAACTTCACCCTCGTATAGGAAATTTTTGTAATATTCCCCACAGATTGTACGTGACCGCAGGAGGTAATTATGGAAGTGAAACTCTTTACAAAAATGAAATAGTATCATTGTTTTAACTGATGTAATTCAAAGTGCTATAGATTTCCCTGTCGTTGATTCATCCCCTTGTGATTTGAATCTTGTGGCACATTGAATTTCCTAAAATGTGATGTAAAAATAGTTTTCTGTTTATCGCCCTTATTTTGGGATTGAAGAGAACATCGAGAAATCATTTGCCGATATCGCAATGTGCTCGAGAATTCCGGAATTTTAGGACCCTTCGGAAGCACGCAGCGTTGACTGATTGAAAAGTAAGTATTTCCCCAATCGAGAAGATGAGTCCCTAGAATTAAATCACGGGGTTTGTAGCGGGAAGGGTGATTTGAGCGTATCAGGAATGGGACGGTATACGTCGTGACGTTTGTCACCCGCACCATTAGACGATATTGAGGCCGGCTTCCGCAGGGGAGAAGTTTGAACCACGTTCCAATTATGAGTTTAGGAAAATGTCAGCGCGTTTAATCAGCACGTGCCCTCGTGGTCTCCGTGGGTTGCGAGGGGATCGCGTTTTCGAGTGTTTCGGGACGATTCGCCAAAATTCACCTTCGTAGAGTGAATTTTTTGTTTCTGATGTAACAGCAATGTCCGGGTATTATTTAATGACGGGGATTTTATAGTCTGGTGATAGCAGGATATGGCAAGTTACCTAAGAAAGTTTAACGTGTTATGTTGTCATTACTTATTATTATTTGCTCATTCTATAAGAGAAGAAAGAGATACAGCAAAATTTCACTCTACAAAGAACCAAATGATGCAGAAGATATGAAAAGATTTGTAAAGAATGATATGAAACATAATGATAATGAATATTTTCAATGTTGTAACTAATTAGTCACTGCGAGAGAAATTTCGTTCTTGATGATAAAAAATTCTTCGTATTCCCAGTCAAACATTTTTACTTATGACAATCATCGACGTTTCGGTCCCATTTGGACCCTTTTCAAGACCTAAGTAGTGTGAAACAATTTCTATAACAATCAACCCTATATACAGCTCACTTCTTTATACAGAAAATTCAATAATCATAATAAGCTAACAATGTACTAGAACAAACACTTTTCTTTATTTCTATCAGCTTACATCTTGTTGTCAACAAAGTTGTACGCGATCATGTAAGTAACTCAACAATAATAAATCTCAGGCAAATTAAAATATACAATAAAAACATCGTCTACTTCTTAAAAATCTTTCCTTCTCATCTAAATCGTAGGAACACGCCAGCCTGAACGAAATAAAAATCATGATTAACAGCGATACGTGATCTTATTAATACTGATCGCGCATGTCAGGTGATTTCGAGAAACATGAAAGTTATTACTCTATAAACATCGTTATATATCCTTCCAATTCTTCAGATCTTTCTGTTTATTTAAAGAAAATTCATTATTTCTCTTCACAAAAGCCAGTTCAGCAAAAATTCTTGCAAAATATGAGGATTCCATGTGTAAAATTTTATAACTACCCCAATCAAATTCCTGGCCAAACTCAATCCTCTGTTCACTAATGACCGAAGGTTCCACCATCTTTGAATGGATATTATTTTTATGTTCTTGAATCCTATTCTTAATATATCTTCTTGTTTGTCCAATATATAATCTTCTACAATCTCTGCAATCAATTAAATAGACTTAATTGGATAGCTTATTCTCTTCAGCTTTTTGCATTTCATTAACTATGTGTTCGTATATCAAACTTTCTCAACCTCTTACAAATATTTTCTGAGAAATTCTTCACATATGACGGCCCGAAAGGAAAAAGTAGATCAAAAAAATTTAAGGTAAAGTGCCTAAAAAAGTCGTGGCGTAAAATGATGATCGAAAACGTGCTTGGAAAAGTGAAGAACAGGAGAGTTAGTGGAAGAGTTGAGATCAAGAATGACCGGAGGAAAACGATGGTCAAAAAAGTGCCTGCAAAAGGGCAGATTGGGAAAATGAATTAATAGTTTAGCTTATGAAAATCGAATTACCAGAATTTATTTGTTCCAAATATTTGTTAAACAAAATAAAATTTACTAAGTCGTATAAGCATTCCACGGTTATCTAAGCCGCTGATCATGAATCTGAGGCTAAATTAGCAAAATTCAACCTTAACGTAAGATTCAGGTTTTGGAATGGAATTGGAAAGGATATCGGTAACATATTTCGACAGCTTATACGAGGGTTGCTATTTATATTTCGGAAATGCCCACCCTAGTCTTTTTATTTCAGATTTGCCATTGGCCACTTAAAGTTTGGCATTTTTCAAGAAAAAAGTACTCAGATGATTTTGACTTACGAGCAATATTTGTGTTGTTTACAGTGACTTCAAAAATTCATCTTTGCCCACGAATGGAATTAACTCGTGAACACATTCGTGCGATTATTTTTTACAACTTTCGACCTGGACTATCTCAGCAACAGTGTATCGATGAACTTGATTCGACTTTCAGTGATGAAGCACCATCAAAAACCTCTGTATATCGGTGGTATACAGAATTCAATCGAGACCGTAGTTCGCTCACGGACGAATTTCGTAAAGGTCGTCCAAAATCGGTTGTTGTGCCAGAAAACATTGACGCTGTCCGGGAACTGATATCGCAAGATCGTCATGTGACCTGTCGTGAGATCGAGGCAACCCTAGGCATTAGTATGACCAGCATCTATAAGATATTGCATGAACATTCAGCCGTGAAGAAGATAAGTTCGCAGTGGATTTCGCATAATTTGACAGAAGCTCAAAAAAAGACTCGTGTCGATTAGTGCAAAAAAAGCTCAAGAAGTTTGATCGCGGTGCCTCGAAAGCTGTTGATAATATCTGTACAGGTGACGAATCTTGGATCTATGCGAATGAGCTCGAAACGAAACAGCAATCTACTGTAAGGGTCTTCTAAGATGAGCCAAATCCGAGAAAAGTTGTTCGCGCAAGAAGCACTTCGAAGCAAATGGTCGCCTGTTTCTTCGAAATAACTGGACATGTGGCAACTGCGCCGTTAGAGCATCGTAGAACGGTCAACTCTGAATTGTACACAACCATTTGTTTACCAGAAGTCATCAGTGAAATACGTAAAAAGAAGCGCCAACGAAGGATCATCCTGCATTATGACAATGTGAACTCTCATACATCGGCTCAAACAACTGCCTATTTGACCGGACAAAACTTCGAATTGATGGGTCATCCACCTTACAGCCCTGGTTTGGCACCAAATGACTTCTTTTTATTCCCGCACATTTGTGAGATTAGTAAATTTGTGATATTTTGTGATTCGTCATGAGCCGTTCAATTATGTAGTAGATTTTACATCTCACATCTTACAGTCTTACAGTTTACAGGCTTACAGTTTACAGTGTTACATGTTACAATGTAAAATCTCCAAGTTACTCCCTACATTAATTTTATTTTCTAGAATAAATTACACTCCTGAAAAGTGATAATACCACCTAAGAAGTTTTACTTAAATATTACACTCTTGCATCTTACAGTCTTACATTATACAGTGTTACAAGTTACATTGTAAAATCTCAAAATTACTACCTGCAATCAAAAATATTACACTCATACATCTTACAGTCTTACAGTTTACAGTGTTAGATGTTACAAAATCTCCAAGTTACTCCTTACGTAAATTTTATTCTAGAATAAATAACATTCCTGAAAAGTAATGATGCCGCCTAAGAAGTTTTACTTCAAAATTTTATAATGATTTTCAATTCCCATAAACTTTTCGTTACTTTTGAAGTTAAACTTCTTAGGCGGCATTATCGCTTTTCTAGAATGTAATTTACTCAAGAATGTAATTTATGTAGGAAGTAATTTTGAGATTTCGTTGTAATGTAAGACTGTAGGATCTAAGACTGTAATGTTTTCGTTAGGAGGGAGTAATTGCGAGAATTTACAATGTAAGATATAAGACTGTGAGATGTAAGAGTGTAATATTTTCGATTACAGGGAATAATTTCAGAAGTTCTGTTGCAATGTAAGACTATAATGTTTTCGTTGTGAGGGAGTAATTTTGAGATTTTGTAAGTCTGTAATTCTGTAAGAGTGTAATGTTAGATCGGAATAGTTGGAGGTCGATGATATTCGAGCGTGTTTCGAGTGTAAGGAGTAATTTCGAGATTTCGCAAGCTTGTAAAATTGTAAAAGTGTAAAAATGTCATTGATAGATTCGACTAAAAATTAGAAATGAATTAATATTTCAACTGATCTACAGTTAAAAAACGAGAAAAATACTACACAGAAAAATTGAGGGATCTGTTAGAGCTAAAAAAGGTAAGAGGAATAAAAATCTATACATCGGAATCTTCAAGAAAGCAGCATGAGCAGTTTTGCTTCTTACTGCTTCTAACGCGTGTTGATTCAACACGCTCTCATTTTTGTAATTATTACGTACAGATGCCAATTTCATCCGAAAATTCATCTGCATCGACACACAATTTTTTCCCATTACGTTTCATCAGTCATTCCAACATCGACTTTTGAGGGGCGTCCGATGGATTAATTCGCAGCCATATTTCAGGGTGTTCGATTTGTCAGGAAATTGATGGAATTTTATGAGGAGCAGCATAAGCCGAAAATTGCTGGAGCTTTTCAACCCTCTCAGTTCGATACTCAGACGAAGTGCGAACCCCCGAACAAAAACAGCCGCGGAAACGTGGTGATTCAATGTTTCAAGGACGTTGATTAATCAGTCGCGAAGGATGTTTTTGTAGGGTGCGCTAATCAGCGAGAGGAAAATTAATGACCACGTAAAAGAGGCCTATTAATATAAGCGCGCCACAACAAGCATTTCAATTTTCCAGGAGCGTGTTTTTCAATTTCTTTTGCAACGGATCGTAGCACGTTTTTCTGAAGAATCCGATGTTTATCATTTTGTAATAAACGAATGTCAGGGTACTGAACTTGTATTCTTCATGTATCTATAAATTATGACAGATGACTATATCAAAATAAAATTCCAATAGTTATTAACATACCACAAATTTTGAATTCCGAAGAATTTTTCAAATCGAGTACTTTAACATGTGAATATTACCAGTTATTTTGCATCAAAACCGTATGGTACCTATTAATGTTCCCGCAAATTACTTCCAATTTTCCTGTTCAATGATCAACTCAAATTTTTACGGTTAGTTGGAAATATATATTAAGTGTGCGACGCAATCGAGGGAAATATGTACCATCTTTGTGATGGGCGAAAGGTGGAATCGAAAAAAAATGCTGGCGAAGGAAGTGGCGGTAGCTTGTTGGTCCATGAAAGACGCGGACGCTTTTTTAACGTGACACAAAGTAGCACTTTGCCAAATGACCCGAAACTTTAAGAGGTACGAAATAAATTACGAGTCGAATTCGTTCCCCTTGAATATTCGAGATTTTCTTAAAATTTGACATAGGCTTTTACAAATTTTAGTAAGGCTATGCCTGTAAAAGTGTTGTGCTTAAACACAAAGTAACTTTTGGAAAACTTTAAAACGTACTTGAAATAAAATTGAAGCAAGTAAGTTATCGAATATTTTACATTCTCCAGAAAATATAAGGGATTAAAGAAATTCGATAATCAAATAACGGTGAATGCAGAGGTGGACCCAGAACAAATTTTTGGGAGGGGTTTTTCACGGAAGCATAGATATCTTTGCAAAATATTTATAAAATATGTATCATCAAATTTTTACTTTGTTTGTTACGAATCCTTAATCTCGTGTCTTGAATTCTATTTTATATCAAATTTTACGTTTTTAATTCTTTTTTTCAGATTTGCGTATTTTAAATTTCGATACTTTTTGATAAACGACTTCTGATTTGAAAATACTTTTTTTGTATTGATAGGTTCTCGAATTTCGCATGCATCTAAATTGGTAGTCGTTAATTTTTTTCTCATGGAATCCACGTAAATTAAGCAAAATTTCGAAGATCAAGCTATTTGATTCTTTGATCTTTGGATTTCAAACTAGAAAAGGGAATTTTTCTGTAGAAAAAAATTCCTGCAGACTTAACATTAATCTTTTGAAACTTTTCAAGGCTGATAAAAGCCTTGCAATTTACCTAGAATTATTTAATTCAAAAAGTTAGAAATATCAGTTTTATGATTTCTATTAATTATGTTTTCATTAATTTTGTCATAGTTCGATTAAACCTATGAAAACATTATTTCATATCCAACAAAAAGCTTATTATGCAATTTTATATTTTCAAAATGAGCGGTAACATGCACTGAACATTTACTATTTCAAATGGGAAATTTTTCACATTTCTCCGGTTTTCATTTTTCGCTTTTTTGATTTTGAATGCTGAGCTTAGTTTTTCAACAAAAGTCTTCATTTTTACATATTTTTACCCATGAGTCCCTCATATTCAAGACTCACATCAAATCGTTAGAAAATTCATGCCGAAAGAATTAAGTGTTTCTGATTCGAAAATACTTTTTGTTTGTTTGATTGATTGTTTTTCTCATATTGAAATAATCTCATATTTCTAATTACAATAAACTGTTATTAAAAAAAAAACCACCTTCCAAAAATTACAACGTTTCATTCATGTTTTAAAATATAGAGTATTAACTATCTCTGATACTGACGTGTAATTTTCATATTTTCTCTAGATTTAGAGTTTAACATTTGAAGTTGATAGTAATTTTTTCATCAAAGATTGTAGCTGTCGAAACTTATCATTCGAGAGTTTGATTTTACATAATTTTACATTTTACAGTTTATACTGTCGAATCTCTCTAATTGTACAGTTAAAATTGTGTATTTTTAATCAAAAAAAGTCGATGACCAGTTGTTTAACATTATTTATCCATAAAAACGACTTTTTCAAAAATATTTGACTTACTGAATAAAACACAGAATTTGTTGGTAAATTCCATTCTTTGACATATATTTTTCGAATTTCGGAAAAGGATTTAGACCCCCAAAAACTCCTTCTGCGTTTGCCACTGGTTGAAGGTGAGCTGATTTTAGAATATTCTATAACCATTTTGTGATATCTACTGTCACAATCAGCTATCGAAATCCCCTTGTCATTCATGAATGATTCTAAATATGATGCAGACGTAAATAAATCACGACAACGACTCCAATATTCCCTCTTTCTTATTGGCGAAATCGATACAAAAAAGCGCTGATGTCAGTTTAATATTCATCTCGGCTCGCTTCATTAGCGTGGCACAAAAGTGGCTCTAAATAATTGAGTCTGCCAGGGGATAATAGTCGCTATTCTGACATCCTATTGTCGAAAGACTTGGACTCGTGCTGCATTATCTTGAGCTGCTTATTCCGCGTCGCGGCTATTCTTTTGTTCTACTCATAATAATGTATTCGTGGCCCTTTCAGAAGAATGAAGTTGGCGTGACATTGTGTAAGGTTCTTCACTAAACGTTTCAATGAAATTCGGTTCAGAGCCGAAGGTCTAAACAACGAAATCTAAAGTTGATTTAATAGACGTAAGGTTGGAACCACGAAGTCTGCATACAAAAAAAGTGATTTGATAACAATTCATTCAAACAAAATAATCATCATCAATTTTTGTCGAGTACATATAATTTATCAAATTTGTAATGAATCAAATTAAAAAAAATGCGTGAAAAGGTATTTTCAAAATGGACATGCATTATTCTGTTGCAACTAATTTATAGAATTTCATTCAGTGACGAATAATTCATCTGATCATACAAAATTTGATTACACTTAGGAATAAATATCTTTAAAGGGTGCGCGAAGCCAATCACTTAGTCAACGTCGGGTTAGCACCCGTCGCGTAGTCTTGGATCGGAGAACTTTGAAAAGCCTGTCCCACGTCATGATTAATACGACGTAAGTTGCTGGGAATCGCTTAATTCCTTCAATAAATCTCTTGCATCTTTCAACGAGTTTGATTTGCGAAGATTTATCGCAGTTAAATGAAGTTGAACGAGGTGAAAAATTTCGTGTCGTGGTAAATTATGTACAAGTGTTTTATTTTTTAATTAGATGCTAGAATTTTTTTTTATTTAAAAACTCCATTCCAATATCATTACTTTCATGTTTGATTGGTAATAGTCCATAACTAAAAAAAGTTACTATATTATTCACTCACCATTGAAATCAAACGTGGATTAATCCAAGCCTGCTGCATATTGTCATCGAGGTATCGCTTTGCGATCCTTGATATGTTCTCATGTTGTTCCTTTTTTCCAACTGCATTGGTGGGATGGGCCACTACGTGAGCGTTGTTTCTGTAATGAGAATCAAACAATGGATGATTTCAAACAGGCGTCAACTTTGTATTAAAAAATGCCAGTCATCAATAAGTCAAACATTTTACTTGATGTGATTTCTAAGTCCAAAAAAATTGAGATGGAGAAAGTGCCCTGAAAGGTGGATAATGCGTCGAAATGGAGACTGTGGAAAATTTTTTTACTTTCGTTTCAACTTTATTTTATCCAACTTCTTCTTTGACAGCTTCGATGAGGGACAATTTTAAACCTTTATTCTCATAATTACACAAAGTTATCGAGGAATTTGTAATTTTTTTGAGAAACATATCGTACAGCTAAAGATTGATTAAAAATTATGAATTGAAAAAGTGTTATGAATAGAATATATTGTAGCATTGGATTTCAAGTATGTAATTCAAACAAAACAATGTACAGATACAATAATGAATGAATTTATTATGCACGTAGTATCAAAAAGTACGAAGATAAACATAATTGCAATAAATAACATTTTTGTTCGATATCTTAACATTTCTCAATGACAATTTTTGTTATTCCTCTTGTTCGGTCCACAGGCAAACACGATTCGTGATCAAGTTTGTAACGCACAATCTGAATTTTTTTTCTTGTTCGGCGCAGATTTTTTGACAGTGCCCTTCATTTTGTTACATGTTTCGATGATGTGACGACTTCTACACACATCCTTAATTTTACTGCAACAAGGTACGATAATACCTTTCATTTCATCTTTTGGAAATTATTTCGCTCCACAGGCAAGAATAATTTGGGATTTTGTTTGCTGCGCACGAACTTTATCGATCGAGTTAATCTTCTTGTTCAGTGAAGATGAAACGATAGTGCTCACGGCGTTGATCAAAACGAAGACAAAGAAACGGGAAAACGCCATTTTTCTATATTTGTGGATAAATGTAACGATGAGGTATTAATTTGTGATTAAATGATAGGTAGACAATGAAATTTTAATTTGAAACTCTCTATTTGTCGTTGCTTGATGATTTTGAAAGATTTTTCACTTCGCGATTAAACCGTACTGACTTGCTTTTAAATCAAGAAATATAATCTGTTCAGGTTTAAACCAGTCTTCAACTGTAACTAATTCGTAAGATCTAATCTACTCTGGCTCTGTATATAGTGTGCACCTAACGAAATGAGACGCAATTGCGAAAAATGATGCGAGTGATCGCTTAGTCATAGAATTATCTGAAATATTACGGGGACTAAAGAATTCAA
Source organism: Platygaster robiniae (assembly GCA_028476575.1). Taxonomy (NCBI): domain Eukaryota; kingdom Metazoa; phylum Arthropoda; class Insecta; order Hymenoptera; family Platygastridae; genus Platygaster; species Platygaster robiniae. The sequence goes on from CM052019.1 coordinate 39,270,158, forward strand.
CGGTACCGATTACTAAAAATGTAATGAATGGTGAACAAATTTATGAAGATGGATGACTAATCATTTGTTTGAAAACAATTTTAAAATTATTTACTGTCGTTTTGACTTTTTCGAAATACGCAACAACAAGCAGAAACGAAAATAACTACTGTACTTTTTGATAAAAGACAGTGATTCAACTTCGATTCTAAAATATTCAATGTTCCATTAGGATTCCCAAAAGTCAAATTTTGTAGAATCAATGACTAACAATTTTTAATTTAAGAAATGTAAGTAACTGATGCAATAGAAATTTTATAAATAAATGGCAAATCATTTGCTGAAAAAAAAAGATAAATTTTGAAAAGAGTTACGAACTTTTAGGTACATAATTCCGAATCAAAAAAGAACTAGATTCTAGAACCTAAGAAAAGTAGGCAATTATGATGAAAGATTGTAGAAAAACATCGAAATTTTTCTTAAAAATACTTCCAGATGCAAAAGACAGTAAGTTATATTTTATCATAGCAGTCTAAAAAGTCTACTTTTTTTGTAAAAATCGGCTTTTTTCCAGCTACGATACAAAAAAACTATCGCACCATGTAAGAATAGATATTTATTCAACGTAGTGCAAGTGTCGATTTTGGCAAAGATGAGGATTCCAGCCCGAGGCGAAGCCGAGGGAGTGAATTGTCTTTGACAAATGAGACAATTGAACTACGTTACATACAATATTTTGTGCCACGAAGGCCGCGAAACCGTTTCAAAGTTGCGATTTTGAGGTTAGAGTGGCATAAAATAAATTTCTCTTTATGCTGAATATGTCCCTCGTGAAAAATTCATTTTTTCCTTAGATGCGAAATGCACTATTTTTAATTTATTGCATGCATTTACTATCATCATAACTTTTTTTCAGCAAAGTTTTAAAAATTCAATAGCCACATAACTAACATATGACAGGCTGAGAGGAAAAACCGAACAAGTAGAGACAGAAAACATGGAGTTTCACATTTATCTGTCGCTTACTAGTTCGGTTTTTACTCTCAGCCTTTCATATATTACTACAAAATTGTATGAAAAATAGCCGAAAGAAACTTATCGGTTCGGGTATTGATCAGCAAAATATTTAAATGACTCGATTTCTAGTCCAAAAATTAAAACTATAAATCTATCAAGCTTAATTAATTTAGGTGTTTTATGAATCACCGCCACCCTTTCGCAGAATCAACTTGGTACATTTTTGTAGTTAGAGTAAACTTTCATGTCATTTGCATCAGAAATGTATTTAACTTAATTGATATCAGAAATAATACTTATAGGAGATTTTTTTCGAGGTAACGAGCATTTACTGCGAATGGCTACTATTTATCTTGTTAAATTAATGGAAGGAAGAGTCACTTCTTGTAAGAGACGTTTTCCGTTTTTTACCAACTTCTTTTTAATCAAGATTGTAATGAGAGCAATGCACAACGAAAAGCTCTTGTCAATATCATACTTATGAAGGCAAAGAAAACGTTTCGATTCTAAAAAAAAAGTTAGTTCTGGTCAAAATCTGGTACAGGTTTCAATTTTCGATGAAGAAATTTACCTCTCTTATTTTAAGACACTAAAGAAAGGAGATTATGAAATATGAAGTATATTCGTTTAAAAATGAGATAAATCATAATCTGTGATCAATTTCTGAAGCTTCTCAAAGCAAACAAAATTTTTGAGTGGCCTTTTTTCATTGCTTTACTCTGTTTTTTTATAATTTTCTTCCTCAGAGTAAGAATCGTAATGTTTTAAAGTGTAATAGCTTCCACACATTTTCATATTGCCAAAAATATATAATGTTATTCATTCATTCATTATTTTTTATATTCAGGTAATCATTACTGAATAAGTGTATGTGTTTTTTGATCTACCATACAAATACACATTCCTTTCATGAGAAAAAAAAGTTGGAAATTTCACGTACCAAAAGTTTCGTTTCCGGACCCTGAAATGACAGGAAAAAATGGCTGCCAGCCACTTGAAGCTATTATGGTAATGCACTTATATTCATATGCGTAGGGGTGTCATGAAAATGGCTCGAAAAACGAAAGTTGCGAGGGAGAAATCGACAATTTCTTGTCCCCGAGATGATATAATGCTGACTGGGATTGGTGTATAAAGACAGAGATTGCAAAGTTCGAAGTAAGAAGACAAAGGGTCGGCGAAAGAATTGCGGTGAATAAAAAGGGAGACTGGGTTCCATCAACTCAGGCTATTTGCTCTAATCGCCAGTTAATACAGCTAATTGAATCACGACAGCGTTCTCAAATACCGCTCGTACTTATGTACAATTTTTCATGAATGAATGAATACGTAGATGACTATAATAATATTAGCGTAAATAAGTTCGTCTCGGGAAAATGAGTAATTACCATTTAAGAACTATGATTTTATACGTACACAGAGAAAAAAATTTTTGGAGAAATTACCATAAACTTTAGAACGGTGGTACCACTAAGCCGTTTCTAAAAATAATTCAGAAACTTTTCTGAAATTTTGCATTTCTAAAGAGTAAATTTTAGCAAAATTATAGTCAAAAAAAGTATTGCCTGTTTGAGTCACCAAATATAATGAATTTTGGAAAAGCTTTTTGGCAAGTTTCCCGTCTGCTTGAACAAAAATTACTATACTTTTTTACTAACCTTTTAAGTAAGTGCTAGAAGTGAACATTTCATTGACTATATGATAAACTCGGAAGGTAGTACTCGGTCTTATTAAATTATGGTAACAATTTCAATCCGTTCATTCAAAGTTTGTATATTATGTGCGTCATCGCGCGCTTCTACGCGCTTTGGCATATCTGTGTAGTGTAGTGTTTTGTTTTTTGTCATTCGCCTGCTCATCGAGAAAAGTGAAGAAAAGGATTGAGAAACTTAATTTCACGGAACAGAAACACGAGGTAAATCCAGAAAACAATTATTATATATCATAGAGTTGTTGTTGTTTTTTTTTCATTAATTACGCGTAAAGATCAGAAAATCAAATTACAATTAAGGACAACGAGAGTATGGAAAAAAATAACCTCAGCCTAAATTGTTCTTGTTTTTGTCGGAAAAGCTATTTTCGAGTTTTATTTTCAAAAGTCCAATCGTTTTTTTTAGTAATCAATTCATGCTACCAACTTTCGACACTATCGTCAATTTTTCTTGATTATAATTACATTGTTTCTACATAATGAAATCAAAAATATTTTTTCTACGGCAACTTCGAATTTTGTGACGATTCAAATTGACATTAATTTGTCGACGAACCAGCGATTTTTTCCGTATGCTGTTAGTTTTTTTGAAAAGATATTATGTGGTTTATTTTTTAGATAACCGTTTTTTTTTCGGTGAGTGCTTTAACTTTTCACTGTTATTTTTAAAAGTAAAATACGTTATTTCCTCGCGATAAAAATTGAGGTAGTAATGTTTTGAAATTCATTTTGAGAAATTAATCAAGGTAGAAAATTTTTATCAATTTTTAGACAATATTTAGAATGTTAGCATGTTACCGACGATATTCTTTTTTTTGTTTTTGAAAAATGTTTGAATAAACAATAAAATTATCGACCTCTTGAAACACATGATGAATTATAATGCAAATGAGTATTTGCATTATCACATTTGATTAAAACTTGTGAGTTATGGTAAATATTGACAACTTTCGCTGCACTGAAAAGTCTTATAAAACTATAGTAATTTATCAAAGAAGTTTTTAGATAAACTTATTTAGTTGAACGAAGTATTTCACGTTTATATTTTATAAAAATTACTATAGTTTTTGGAACAATGGGACCCCTAGTGATTCTGGAACATATATGTGACTTATAAGATTTTAAAATTTCTTATATGTTTGACTAATTTTATGTTTACTTATAGATCACTTATATTTTTTTATAATTCAAATATGTTTATTCCCATAAACATATAAGTTCATGGGAATTTTATATGTGCAACATATAAGTTTATGGAAAATTTATAAGGAATTCCGCATATAAGTTTCTCAGAACTTATATGTCTCGTATATAATTTTTCCATAAACTTATATGTTGCACATATAAGATCCCCATAAACTTATATGTTTATGGGAATAAACATATATGAATAATGAAAACATAAGTGATGTACAAGTCAACATATAAGATTAGTTGAACATATAAGAAATTTTAAAATCTTATAAGGCACATATATGTTCCAGAATCACTAGGGACGTATGCTACTAAAGGAAAATATCCTATAACTGTATGGCTTCCTGCTATAATTTTAAGAGTTATTGCAAAAGTTATATGAAATCATATTATAATTTCCAACTCCAACAGTTTATAGTAATCTTTGATGGAAACGGCTTAGTGGTAACACCGTTCTGAAGTTTATGGTAATTTCTCAAAGAATTTTTTTCTCAGTGTATCAATCTAGGAAAGTTTTTCTGTAATTAAACTCTGTAACGAATTTTATTTTTTATATATTATTAAAACTTTTGTTTTCCTTTTTCGTCAGGAAGAGCGCTCAGTTGTCCAATTCCATTACAAGACCTGAATGCGCACGAAGATAGTCTCCTTGCAGAGTGAAGGTTAATACGACCGGACAACCACTTTTCCCTCCTATTTCCTGTTCTTGCGATCTCTGGTACTCATCTTCTGTCATGAGAGTGGAAACAGCAAATTTTGATGTATACCGAGAATTGACAAGAGCATTCCATAAATCCATTGACATTTATGAAAAAAACTTAGATAAAAGTTGAAATTGATGACAAAAATTCTCACCATCCTAAATTTTTTACTATTATTATACAGAAATCAAAACAATGTACTCATTTCAACTCAGAAACCTGAAAGAACATTATTTTGAAATACATTCTTGGAAGTCTATTCTATCATGTATATGATAGAAGAAATACATATGTAAACGTATCAAAAGAAATACGATAGATAGAAATTCGAATAACTTCATGCCTTTAATTTTCAGAATTTCCTTCTTACATCTTTCAATTTTTCCCCAAAATAAACACGCTTCAAATACTACTGCATATCAATGTCACCTCATTTCTATTTTGAAACCACTTCTCCACGCGAAAACCCGAAAAATTTCGCGTGAGACCACGAATTTCTAGTAACTGGAGGAACGTTCAAAGGGACTTTGTACGTACACGTTTTCCGATTTGCATAACGAGCAAGGGACAATTTGTCTTCCTACAATGTCGTGGAAAATAAGAACTGAGTCTCTCGTATATGAAACGGGTATTCATGTTCCCGCAGACTCGGTTGATGCATAGGGTAAAGCGCTCAGGGTCCTTTGGGTTAGGAAGAGCCATATAAGTGCGTTGTCGTGTCACGAAAGGCATTCAAGCACATATCATTATCTGATGATAGTATAAATTCGTAGAACGCAGAGCACATAATTTTCTGCGTTCACGTGTTAAATCCGAGTTCGCTGTTTGCTTGACGAGATACAGGGTCTTGTGAACTTGGTTACATTTTACCCTCGCGTTAATGCTATTCAAAGAAACTCGACAAAGTGTTCAAAACGGAATAAGTAGATTGTATTATAATATCTAACCTGTAAATCTCGTTGAAAAAGCATAAGGTCTATTTTAGGTTCCCAACTTGATTTTTGTATCTCATTGCTCACCTTAAAATTACTTCTGAAAAGTAAAAAAATGTTATTGAGTATGAAAGAACAAACGAAAAAAACAAACAAACAATCAAAGAACAATTTATCATTTCCTAGTTGTAAAGAAATATTTCAATACTTAATTTAGAAAGATTTTCATACTTGGAATGACAGTTGGGACATCCATTTGTTTCTGCAAATTGTAATCATAGTTGAAAATTTTTCTTTTGGTAATATATATGCAACAGAAATATGAGTGATTAAATTATCATTGTTTCAAAAGAAATTGCACAATACATTATTGTTTACCTATGCGATTTATGAATACATACTGTTATGCATACTGTACTCAATCTAAATTCTCAAAAGCTCAATGTATGAAAAACTTCTGTTTCAATGAAACCTAGCCCATTTAACAGTCACATACTGTTGACACCACTGGATCAAAATTTGAAAACAGAAAACAGTTTTAACAATTTATACACTTAGGCTCATTTCTCCATTTCAAGATTCATATACGATAGTTGAGAGAGTTACGCCCTTGACTATACGCATATAGGCAGAAAAAATTTTCGCGAGGGTTTTTTGAAAAAATCTAATCGCTCCTCGATTTCACGATTTTCATTCTTTGAGAATATCGTAATACCTAAACAACTTTTCAACTTACCGACTTAAGACTCCAAAATTGAACATTTTTTATGTTCGTACATATAAAATGAAGGGTCGGCGGTCAAAAGGGGCTAACCCACTTTTCAATAAGTCTCTTTTTTTCTTGCGTTTCAAATAAAAATGCACCTTATTGAAAAATGGGTTAACCCCTCTTGACGGCCGAACCTTCAAATATAAAATGAATTTCGATTTTTGTGATTTTCGAGGCACTGAGGATTTTTTGTTTTGTTTTGTTTTGTTTGTTTTTTTTTTTTTTTCTAACGATTTGGTGTTTTTTCATTATCCTTAGGTATTTGTACAGCACCATTTTCTTATATAATAATTATTATTTCTTTTCAGAGTTCAAGAATTCAATGCTTTAAGAATCAAGATTCCAAAAAACTTGAATATTTTTATAGATATTCGAGAAAAGTATTACCACACAGATTTCAAAAATTGTATCGTATATTATTTTTGGAATATTGTTTTTTTTTTTGTATTAACATTGATTTCTAGTATTTCTGTCACCTACTCTATACATTTTAAAAATTTGGTGCTACAAGCATAGCTTTAAAACTTTCGACGATTTTGTGTATTAAAATTGATTCTTAAGAAAACAGTATTTATTCTATAAATTTTCGATCCTTTCTTTTCACTACTTAATAATACAATAAATGAAATGTTTAATTATTTGAGTCGTATCAATTGAATAGAAAGTTTTTCATTACTTTCTATAAAGGTTTTTTGAATGATATGCTCTAGGAGTTACCATTTTGTGAATGTTTGAAAATATTGCACCTTCATAGTTTTTCAGTAACAAAAAATTTCTAGTATTGTTCGCATTTGTTTACTATGTATAAAACTTGAAAGAATTGTGAAGTACATATTTCTATAGATTTCTAGTATTCCTGTAGATTACTATATAGATTTCTAGTACTCCATGCCAGGTATTGAAATTTCGATACATTTTTAGTAATTTTTGAGCTATCCGGTTAATTTCATCTGCGTAGATTTGTCATATTTTACTTAAGATTTTGTTGCGTTTTCTAAAAGTTTTAGCAATTGAAAAAATTAGTTTTTAGCATAGTATTGAAATTTCAGTTAGTATTTGTGCAAGTTCTTATTAACAGTCTTTTTATAGAATGCTATACATAATTTTAATAATTTGATGCTCTAGAATTAAAAAAATTTTTGAAAATCGCTGGGTCCGATTTTTTAGGATACATTTCTTTTCTGAAATACTATCATTTTCATAATTTTCTTAAAGTTCGTATGATTGAAAAGATTTTCTGATATTCTTGAAGATTTTTATATAGATTTAAAGAATTCAATTCTCCATAATACGAAATTTTGAAGGCTTGTAACATTTTCGTAAATTTTCATTATTCTTTATAATTAACTGGGTTGAAACAACTTTTCGAAATTTCATATTCTACCTAACTCTAGACAAACATTAAATATATTTATTTCGATTTGAGGAAGAATTCTTAAGAAACCAGGATGATTGTTATTTTTGAGTGCTCATAGTTCAGAGTTCTACATGAAACTATTTGCCATACTTTTTAGATTTTACTATGTACTTTTCTATCATTTTCACTTAGTATAAATTTTTTAATGTATGTTTTTCAATAACTTGTTTAAATATTTTAATTATGACTTTTCTTTGCTAAAACATGAAATAATAAATTATTTCTTCTAAACTCTGGGAGTAGTTTGACACCCGAAAAACCTCTATAGATTATTAATTGACTAATCATAACGCTTATACATCGTTTGAAACCTTGCAAACAATTTTGAAATGTCGAAATTCGTTCGTTGCAATATTGTAAGTCTTGGATAATAAGGTAAACCTTCATAAAGCGAGAGTATAGTTAACACGACGTGAGCGCTTTAATTTCCGGAATAACGCAATGAGGCTTCTTGGCATTTAGGGTAGATGGATGAGTAAGATTAACACGTTAATTGAATAATTGAAGCTTTGAATGATGCTGGAGGAAAGTACTTCGTTTAACAGTTCGGCCATTTTCAAGCACTGACGACAAAAAATTTACACTGAAAATTAAAGATCGATTTTTAAAAAAATTGGAGAAATTTACAAACTAGAACCATTGTATGAGATTTTCTTGTTCTTAAATTTACCTCAATAATCCATATCACCCTTTTTTCAATGAATTAATAGCCTCCTAATTATTTACAAAACTCAAGAAAATATTATCAAAACGAACAATTTACCTACTGAATTTAGTAGGATTTGGGCATTTGTTTATTTTGCGAAAAAACATGTGACAGCACTGTATTTCAGGATTAAAGAGTTTTCATTGATCTTTTCTTTTGTGAAAAGCGATGAAAAAAAAGTGCAAGGACAAACATTTTCCCAGCTTTTCTGAAGAACGTCCAAGAAAAGGAGTAAGTACCCAAAAGCATCACGTGGATTATGGGCACAATGAAGCCAACGAGCCGTGTCTCTTCGAGCAGCGAGCTCTATGCGGAACGAAACGGACACGGATCAAACATAAAATGGAAGCTGAGTGGAGTGGAGAATTGATTTTGGTGTTAGTAACTACTTTTATAAAAAAGTAATTTACATTTACAGATATACAATGCATGGGTTTTTCAGAATTGCAGTAAATTCTTTTTTCGCATTATCGTGAGGTACGTAATAATTAATTCATAATTCTAAATCGAACAAAGTTTTTTACCGAAATTTAAAAAAAAAGCATATTCAGGAAAAAGAACAAAAGTGTGTAAGGAGTTGTCTTGTGTTGATAATTCATGTTTTCAAGGTTGCTTGTAGTTACAAACCTTTTTTAGAATTTTGGAAATTTTTGCACAATTTCAATATTCAGAAAAATTAAATACGTACCTACTAAAAATCTTAAAAGGCCTGTTGAAAGATCTATAAAATTATGAATCTAAATTAGTCAATATTTATTGAAAAGTTGAAATGTGAATATAAGTTCAACTACTGTGTGTGGCCTGTTAAAAAGTTCAGGAAAACAGAAATAATACATGGAACAATCAAACAGAAAAGTTTTAACGTAAATATTATGGTTGTCTTCATTGTGTAATTTCTTGAAAATCGCTGGACGCAACCCCCTAAAATATTCGAAATGCCAAAAAAATGCGAGTGTATTAATATTTCATCGTAATTGATGCATATTAACCCGTGCCACAAGAAGGGTGAAGTTTTGAATAATCACCATTTTTACAACAAAAACTTTTACAAATACACGAAAACTTGGTAGAACACTCAAAAAAAGTTACAACCCTCAAAAATTGTAAGCCTCACAAAATTTCAAGCATTCGAGAAAATAAAATTTGAGAAGCTTTGCTCAACAAACACATCATCATGGTTTCCAAAACTGTATCAAACTTTTTTTTACATAGAATTCAATCATCACCCACACGTTCTCGAAAAAAAACCGATAAAATTAACCACACCCTTGATGAAAACATGCAAAACTGATGCCCATTTGAAAGCATCACTTGACCTTTTAGCCTGACTCATGTAGTTATCAAAGATAAACGCAGTGTCGCACATTCATAATCTGAATGTTTTTATTTCTAAACAAGACCCGCCCCCTCACTTATGCATGCAGGCATCTGCAAACCGAGAATTACAAAGGGAAACCTGTTGTTACGTGAGCATACGTTAAATCGCGTTCGGAGATGGAACTCTTCTGAGCGCATTTACCGTTTCCATTATCTTCCCCTTCATTCGTCTCGACAGTCCAAAAGATATGCGCGTAGTAATAGTAATTTAGTGTCATTACGTATCATACACGTGTTTTCATGTACCTACAACAATTCCCATGACGGAGTTTAAGCTTCCTCGACTCGAATACTTTGACAATGAATTGAAATTTATTATTCTACTGAAATATTTGCCCATACATAATTATTGCCCTTGCACCACAAACTAATTCTATACTGTATTGGAACTTAACAGTAAGGATATTTACTGTATTGGCATTATTTGAAATTTTTTCTGTGAAGGGTGAATAAATATTTAAATGAGTGAGACAATATTTCATACTGCACTTATTGAATTTGAAGTATCAAGTATCATTACATTACAAATAATGGTTTCAGTAATGTTATCTTCTAATTGAATAGCATGTTCATAGTGTTCATCTATTGCTTGATTATACTAACATCGATTTGTATCAATTACCACAGAATCGTTACTACTGAGTTTGAAAAAATGACCATGTACCATCAAGTTAAAATAAGACAAAACTTCTGTGCGAGAGTTACTGTACACTGATTCAATTAACACTAATGAGCGTGGATACTGCGAATCGTTCGAAGTAACTTCGATAATTACTATCTATACCCAGCAAATCACCAACGATGTGCGATTCATTTTCAAATTTTTTATAAACATTAAACCATAACAATTTTTCTCATTCTACCTGATTCCAAATTTTATGGTTCCCCTTCTATATACGAGATGAAACTTGGAAATTCTATAAAAACTGAAGTAGAAAGTTTAGAACGTGAAGTGGAATAAAGTGGTTACCCTGAGAAGTCAAAGAAGTCGCTTGGAATGTGTCAAGAGCAGCGTTCTTCAAGTCACGATAAAATTCAAGCCGAACTCTCAAGATCTACAAGATGTATCAATCAATATCCCGTAACGAGCATGTTATCAACTTTAATCGAGTCACGAAAATTTAATGGAGCCCAAATAATTACACGACCCTTGATTACCGAAAGTCCCAACAACGATACCAGTACAATCTTCATCAGTTTCATCTTAAACTCAGATTGAAAATTCTGCAATTACTCTGGGTAATTAACAAAATCTGGAGTAACGTAGATTGCAATTGTGATTTCAATCATGATAACCATTTTGAAATTTCAAGGCCGTGTGAATTATTTGATTCCGGTATGGGTTGAAAACACCAAATGTGACCGAAATCCCACCAAAAGTTTTATTTACTGGAGTAATTCATAATTATTGTTATACACGTTTCAACGATTCGCAACAAGTGTTTTCGCGACGCGACTGATTACTGATTTGAGAAGTCTTGGCAAAACGTTCTGAATGTATATATATCTATCGAATCTGAGTAACACGTGTTGTTACTAACAAAATAGTCATTTTTGTAGATTTGACTATGTAATTAGTGAAAATTTGACATCGAAAACTTGAATTTTTCACTAATTCAAAATAGTCGTGCATTTTCACTTTTTCATAGTCACGCTATTTTACTATTTTCTTAGTCAAAATTCTTTTACTAATCTAATAGTCGTCTCTGACTATTTGATGAGTTATATTTCGGCACTGTTCGATCGTGTTCGATCGGCACTGTTCAGCACATAACTTTATATATACACTTTGAGTGACTCTGTGGATGCACTAGATTTAGCGGAGGATATGCATTATTGTTTATTATCCGCGGAAAAAAAGCTGAATTGGTGTTAATTTTCATAAATGAAGAGGATAACTCGCAGGTGAAAGGAAGGTAAATATGGCATTTCACGTTGATAAAATTGTTTGGTTCAAGGTGATCGTCAACATAAATTGTCACAAACTATGTATATTTCTGTTGATCCATGAAATATGATCAATCGATTCCTTTTTTCAGCAATATATACGAAATCCAAAAAATTGAATATTTGAATTAGATGATTCGGAGAAATTCTCGGTATTGCTGATTTTGGACTTAAAATTGTTTGTATTTGATATTTTGATAGTTTTACAATTCGAGGTTACAGAACATCTTGAAATACAATGAAACTTTTTTTATTATATTGAATGCTAAATAAGTATTTTATCAGATTTCTAGTATTTTTATGGATAACTATGAAGATTTCCAAAATTTCGTATTCTGATATTTGGAGTTTCGTAAAGTTTTCAACTTCTAATACATTTTTAAGAAAACAATATGTTTACAGATACATACACATTTTTCAATTTTTTGTATTTCTTCAATTTGTATAGAATTTGAAAGAATATTATAATTAATATTTCATTCTTCATAATTGTAACGAAGTCTCAAACTCACTGCTTATTGATTGAATATTTATAGATTGTGAGTATTTGACACGTTTCTAGTAGTTGTATATTTTTTTCTGTTATTTTTTTCCACTTATTAAATTTTTGAGGATTTACACAGTTTTTTTTTTCAAAAATATCTTGTTAGATTTCATGAATTTTCTGATATTCTAATGGTTTTCTACATAGATATAGACTTCCAGCTCTATGTCAAAAGGGTAAAAAGTTTGAAATTTGTTGGTAATGCCATAGATTTTTGAGAAAATTATATCGACGTGCATTTGGTGTGCCTTAAAAGTTTTTTTTATTAATTTTCGGAATCTGGAAAATGTTGCAGAATTTTCCAGTATTTTTTTAGACTCCTGGTACACTAATGGATTTCGATTCAGAAGAAAAAAATTAAATTGGATAAACTTTTCGTAATTTATAATAAATTGAGTTGAATGAAATCAAATGTCCTTGGAATTATATAAAATTGAATTAAAATAAGTTAGGCCTCATAAAATTATAAATAACTTATTTAAATTAATTAAGAAAGTTGAAGTGTAATTTTTATTTTACTTCATAATTGCATTTATTTTACCCATACGATTTTTACTATCAATTTTAAAATGGTACATTACTTAATGCATAAATTTAATTACGAGGAATGAGAAAATAAGAGATTGTAAACTATATGCCAAAGTTAAATAAATTATAATATCCAAGACACTGATGAGGAATCACAAATTGATATTTTTAAAATTGGTTCATAAAAAGTTACAATTACTAATCCTTGAGAAAATGTATCGCTTAAATAAACCCCTGCTTAAAATGTCATTGCTGACGCCTCTATCCAGCAATTTAAAAAATTTAATTTTCTACTACTTTTTTTTCAAAAATTGTGAAAAATATAACTAATATTTCACTGACAGAGTCACGTCATAGTGTGCGCGCGCCGAACCAGATCACTGATTCGAGCTGTTCAGTATAGTTCATCAGTCTTCAGTATACCTCGTGCGCGCCAGTTCGAGCGTGGACAAACCGTCGGAAAGAACACGTTAAAGTGTACTGTTGTTTGCTAGGTTGGAATTTTTCTCTCCGAATAATATTAATGATAGAGACAAATTCCGAAATCGCGATAATGAATTTCCAAACAGGTGGTTCGCGGCATTTTTAGTTTTTGTGATTTAGCTACCGCGCTAGGAAATCGGGGTGACCAATAGTGAGAATGGCAGCCATTTGTACAACGTGGCGACTTCAAGAACGCCGATGCTGGGATGAAATCGCCGAAAAAAGATAAGTGGAATTGTCAAGACTGTACGAAATGATTTTTCTCGTGGGGGAAAATTTGTTTATACAATATACAAACTGATTTTTTCCTCTTGAAAGTTTTTTTTTTCTAGGGAATACTGACTGAAGAGTTGATTATTCTCGATTGCCACGTGTTAATTTTTCTTTGTGATACAATAAGTTGGGGAAAAATGATCTAATTTTTACAAGGGGCCGTTCATAAACCTCGTGACATTCTAAGGGGGAGGGTGTTAAAAAAACCGAGATTTGAGCCACATGGTTTATTCACGTTGAGCCTCGTGGTTCAGATTGAATGCGCTCACTTTAACACACTCAAGCCGGTCTCATGCATGTGAGAGGAACATAGTATTCAATCTGGACACACTGAATTTGCTCCATTTTGTATGCATATAAAATTTCATTAGAGAAATTAGAATCATGAATTTCACTTTTAGGGAAAAAATTTTCTTGCGATCGTAACTTTTATCAGAAAATCGATAAATTTCCAAACTGAAAAATTCAATATTGCATTACTTATTTCCCTCGATTAAAAAAAAATCTCGCCGAATTGAAAACAATCATGATAATCTTCATAATCTATATAATGTCACAAGATATTTTAGAAATTTTTTCAGACTGAAATTTTCATGATTGGGTGCACTATAGCAATTGTGCCAAAATCCGAAGTTTTTCCGCGGTGAGCACAGTTTCTCGAAAACCTGAACAGTCTGGATTTTTTAAGGCTTGTTTATAATTATAATAGCCTCTGCGTGAGCGAAGGATTTTGAATTTTGAGAAGAACTTTTTTATTCTTGCTGCATATATTATAATCCTAGACGTTAAAAAACAAACATTTTATAAAAATGACCACTATTTTCGTAAAAATATTAATATAGCGAAACCCTTCATTTACGCATAAGGTATAAACTAGATTTTTTTTTTGTTTTTTGTATTACAGAAACCAGTTCCTTATTTATCATGCTCACCGCACGCTGTATCAGAAAAGTTGTCTTTTAGTACAATGTTTGCTACGGCCTTAATTACAATAATTGTTTTCTGAAATAATTCATAAAAAACCCTGGCATATAAGTACATAAAAAGGCTTTGAGTTTTTGGAAAAAGTCGTTTTGTTTTTCTAAAAAAATATCGTAAAAATGCCCTTTATTTCTCGGGCACAAGTAATAACCCCTTGTAATTAACATATTTAATCCACACATTTATAAATCCTACATATTTATAGAAAATGCTTTGATAATATTAATGTTCATTCAGGTTCATCAGTAACAATTGAATTTATGAGAATAAAGTTTGAGGGGCCAAAAACTGCCGAAATAGCTTTTGAATCAATTATCTAATTCGAGATTATAAAACTATCTGACTGTAAAAATTAAAATTTTCTCGACTCGAAAGTGTGTGTACATGGTAAGTTTTTAAATTACATTCAAATTGAAATTTCAAAATCCATTATTTTCCCGACTTTTTTTTATGTAACAAATTACTATACTGCATGACATTGTTTTTTAAATCCGAGTGTGATTTTTGTAGTCATTTATTGATTAGTTTTCTTGAAGTGTCAAAAAAAAAAGTTCGTTCATAAAAGTTTAATTGAAGTTCATTAACAATAACATTGTATTTAAAAACGCACACATTTAGATCTCAAAATAATTTTACGATTTTGTATTATCATGAAAAAAAAATCGGAAAATTGTAAACTTTCGAATTCCAAAATTTTTTTCATTTCCTTCTATGTTTCTTTCCTGATAACGATTAAGTGAAATCAGAAATATTTGAATTTTGATTTTGTAAAGTCAGAGAAATATTTTTGCTGTCATGTTTACACTTTCATTAACTGAAATTATACAAAATCTAATTCGTTTAATTCGGTTCAGTTCAGTTACTCATAATGTTATTCATGACGTTCATCATAATACTGGCGCGCAAGTGTTGACCGTTAGAAAGTTAGAGTATTGTAAAAAAAACAGTAAAATTCATTTATTATGTACTATCGTTTTTAGCATCAATTATTCAAAAATTTATTACTATAATATTTCATACGCGAAACAAAAATGTATCGACAAACAAAAACGTTAGGAGAATTCGAAAATTATTGACATGATATCGGCCATCGAATCGATCTTGTATAGAATTGGCATCGCGCCGGCCTGTTTCAGGAGTCAGTAGCGCCGGACATATTAACTCGATGGTTGAGCGTAACTATAATTTTATTATAGATAGTAAACCGAGTCAACTAATCGAGGCCGCTGTATTTGAAGGGATACAGAAAGGAGCTTTCATCCTCTGCTACTCCGGTGCCCTTTCACAAGTACATTTATATCGAATCGAGTACCAGTAGCATGCCAATAAACTTTCTTATTCGTCCCCAACAACAACAGCAACAAATTACATTTCCGTACGACTAATGAGGTCATCATTTTCGTAGCAGATTTTTACTGTTTTTTTTTATTTCAAAGTTTTTAAATATGACAACTTCTGTCAAAACTTACCTTAGTTACAAACTTGGTACTAAAGAGCAATTGGTAAATAAATAAAGTTTGCTGTTGCAAATTTTATCCATAAGACGGAATTACAATGTCTAAACAAAATTTTCTCCTACAGATAGATTTTATGATGAAGAGACAATATTTGTCATATTTTCGTTGAAAAATGAATTCGTACTTGAATTATAATAAATAAATTAACTAAATAATAAATTTCTACATAAGTGACGAAGCACTACACGATACCTTCAACTGAATCTTGAACTGAATTCAACGAACTTGCTTAAGTCTAGAACTATATGAGTTTTGAACCTTTTTTTTCTTGAGATACTGCTCTCTAAATCTGAAAAAGTGAAATTCCACTTTTTCGCAGTGCATATGCACTATAAGCAGCAGTGAAATGTCTTCCACTAGGAAACAGTGAAATTTCACTTTTTGAAAAAGTGGAAACGATTTCACTTTTTCAAAAAGTAAACTTTCACAGCTATTCGACAGTGAATGATCACTATATGATAAGTGAATTTCACTGATGAAACAGTGAAATTTCACTTATTGAAAAGTGCATTTTTCTGAATCGTAAAATAGAATTTTCACTAGTGAAACAGTGAAATCTTACTGTTTCAAACAGTGAAATCTGACTGTTTCAAACAGTAGCGAATGTAAACATTTTTTTTTTTTTTCGAGGATCCGGAAAATTTCCACACGGTTAAAAAAAATTGTTGAAAAATCCCATACAAAATATGGGTTATTAAAAACCTCTGATACTTTTATGGGAAATTTAGCAATATTTTTAACAGTGCATGTAAACATTTGATTAGATCATCCGGCATTTTCATTTCCAAAAAAAGCATTCAAAAGTACTCACATTCTTTTTTCTCCACATGAACACTTGTGAACACTCATGAAAAACTGATGCCGCCCAAAACCACTCAAAACAATCTCAAACGAAACAACTTTCAAAACTTTCAACTGCTTTTAATACACTTTTGTCAATTGTCACGTACGATTTGTCGTCACAAGGTGACAAACTGGCACAGTTGCGCGGGAAAATTTTAATTCACTGTTTCAGGTAGTGAAAACGGAAACCGCTCTCTTCTAAAAAAAGTGGGAAACATTTCACTTTTCCCCATAGTGAATAATTTCACTGGCGTGCTTTCTCTGTTCACTGTTCCACCAGTGTATTTTAAAGTCACTGGTAAAACAGTGAAAAAATTTTCACTGTTTCAAAAAGTGGCGATTTCACTTTTTCAGATTTAGAGAGTGAAAATCTGATAAAATCTAGATTCTACAGTATCTAACTCCAGAAATCTGTATTTAAATGGAAAAAATACAAACTATATCAAAAACCTTAGAAAATCGAACTAGATTCTAATAATTATAAAGAATATGAAAAACACTCTCAATACTTGATATCGATGAAATACTAAATATCAATGTAGAAATATCCTTTAATCTAATTATCACTGGTGAATTCAATGAAATTTAAGGGTGTTGAGAAAATACAAAATAAATTGAAAGTTTTAAATCTGTGAAATAACCAACACTCATGAAAATACTGCTTTGTTGAAAGTTTATTGAAATAGTAAAAAACTACTAAATTTCAGATTCTAGAGTTTGAAACCTCGAAATCTCGACGATAATTATAAGAAATACTAGATATTAATGGAAAACCTAGGAAATCTCACTAAATTTTAATATCGTTTTACAAAAAAAACATGAAAAATACTCTCAATACTAGGAATGAATAAAATACTGGAATTTGATGTAACAACCTTTATTCAATAACTTTAAGATTACTAAATATCTATAAGACCTCGAATACTAAGGCATATTAGAATTCTGAATATCCGATGGATACATGAAAATTCATAAGAATGCCATAAAATTGTTTTGTCTGGAAAAACACTGAATAAAGACCAAAATAATAAATGTACTGAACATCCATAGAATTCCAGTTATCTCCGTTAAAACTATTACCTTGACAGTTGTTAAAAAAATTGAAAATCAAATAACTGCTGCATTCTAGATCAGCCAATTTTCTAAACCAATTTGACAATTACGAAAATTTAAAAAATGTATTTAAATTATCCTACAAGAAAGTAAACTTTGCAAAAGAAAAACTAGAAATTCTTCAAAATTTCTTTACCTACCTTCAATACGTAAATTTCCAAAAATAATAGCAGTCCATGAAAAACCTCGAATGTACACAATACGACTTTTTCCAAAATCTATAAACAAACTAAAGATATATAGAATCTTGATTCAAGAAATCAATTACTTGATCCAAATTCTTACATATACGAGATAATACTTCAAATGGTATGCGATCTGAAAAAATTAGTACTGATTGTCAGAGACGTAAGAAATGAGATGCAATGACATTTTGTAGAGAAATTACTGAAAAGTCAAACTGCGGAAATTAAATTAAAAACAGAAATGAGTAAAGTCATATGATGTTACACGGAGGAATCTAAAATTTTTTTCCCAAATTCATATCTTTGAAACGAAAAATTTTAGCTCTCCCGAAATTTTCCGTAATGGAATTCAAACATCGTTATATTCCATAAGAATTTTTTGTGAATTGTTTTGTAAAGTTTGTACCGCTGTAGGAATAAAAATCTTTTTTTTAATACGTTTTTTTATAAAATAGTTAGCTTTTGTCATTTATGTAATTTAAATTGCCACTAACAAGTTACAAACGTATGACTAAATACTTAGTAATACAAAAAAAGGAAAGTCTAATTGTTAATATATGATAGACGTACACATCAAATTGTATGATGTTGCTAAGAGGGATTATATTTGAACGTAAAAATAAAATTTTTGTTTTGCTGTGATATATTTCATATTCCTTCGGCCATATTTCTCGTCCCCGTGCTTTTACTATTCAAATTTTATGCTGAAAAAATTTGAAAATCGATGCCCCTCCCCCCCAAAAAAATTTACCGCTAGATCCGCCACTGCACTTATTTTAGCGGTGTCAGAATTTTTCCCATTCCGGAGCTTTAAATCAATCAAAATGATAAAAAATTTTTTCGTAAAGTTTGAAGCGAATCGGGCATGATTAACACGTGCCACAAAACAACTAAAGTTTTCAATGGGATATACATGTAGTGTTGCAGACATTTTGTTATAAAATTCATATATTGTGAAAAACTTGTGATTAATGTTTGAAACTCGGCATAGTTTGAGTGTAAAATGTGACGTTCAAGACCAAATTTTTCGGCAATTTTCTGTCGCTGTTATCGCAGTTTTACAAGTACCGAAAAAGTACTTGTTTGCCTTTTTTCGGTGCTTATAAGACATAGATAACAGCAATAAAAAATTGCAGAAAAATTTCGACTTTTACGTTACATTATAGTATTTTACATTCAAACTATGCATTGTTTCAAACATTTATCTCAAGTTTTTTACAAGATATGAATTTTTGAAAAAAATATATGAAAAACTACATGTAAATCTCATTTAAAATTTTTGTCATAATGTAGCATTTGTTAATCATATTTAATTTGCTTTACACTTTACGAAAAAATTTGTTCAATATGTGGATGGATACAGAATCACAAAATGGAAAAAATTCCGAAATCGTCAAATTAAGTGACACCCTAATAGCTTTGAATAGTATCAATAAAAATCTCCCATAATAGTATATAATGCAAAAAAATTTTATACATACTAAGAAAATCGAAAGGTCATTTAAAACTCAGAAAACAGAAAATTAGTAAAACTTGAGCTGCAGAATTATTTTGAGCGCAACATAAGTCTGGAGAAATCAGTATCTCAATTTTGATAAATTGTTGTCATTAATTCTTAACTTGCAATCTCAGTCAGACAAGGAATTCACAAACAGCCGACCAACAGTCGAAAATTATATGTATCTCATAGGATTAAAAAAAAAGAAAATGTCAAACTAATCAATTTAGTGCTGCAGAATTCTCTCGGGCCAGAAAAAAGTCTGAAAAAGTCAGTATTTTTATTCTGATAAATTTTTGTCGATAATTTTTAAGTTTCCATCTCAATGAGACCTAAAATTTACTAACGGCAGGTTAGCGATCTGAAGTTATCAATATCTGATACCATTTAAAACTGAGAAAACAGAAAATTAGTAAAGCTTTAGCTACAGAAATATTTTGAGCCCAACATAAGTCTGAAGAAGTCAGTATCTCAATTTTGATAAACAGTTGTCATTAATTCTTGACTTGCAATTTCAGTCAGACAACGAATTCGCAAACGGCCGACCAGCAGTCAGAAATTATACGTATCTCATAGAATTACAAAAAAAGAATATGTAAAATTATTTTATTTAGTAACTGCAGAATACTTTCGTGCAGAAGAAAAGACTGAAATAGTAGGTATTTTCATTCTGATGAATTTGCGTCGATACTTTTCAAGTTTCCATCTCAGTGAAACCTGAAATTCTTGATCGGCCGATTAGCGATGTGAAGTAATCAATATCTGAAACCATTTAAAATTCAGAAAACAGAAAATTAGTATTACTTTAGCTGCAGAATTATTTTAGGCCCAACATAAGTATAGAGAAGCCAGTATCTCAATTTTGATAAATTGTTGTCATTAATTCTTATGTTGCAATTTATGTTAGACAAGGAATTCGCAAACGGCCGACCAACAGTCGAAAATTATATGTATCTCATAGAATTTTATAAGAAAAAAATGTAAAATTATTTTATTTAGTGCTGCAGAATTCTCTCGGGCCAAAGAGAAGTCTGAAAAAGTAGGTATTTTTATTCTGATTAATTGTTGTCGTTGCTTTTCAAGTTTCTAACACAGTGAGACCTGAAATTTACGAACGGCCGACTTGCGGTTTGAAATTATTATTATCTGATACCTTTTTAAACTCAGAAAACAGAAAATTAGTATAACTTAAGCTGCAGAATTATTTTCAGCCCAACATAAGTCTGGAGAAGTCAGTATCTCAATTTTGATAAATTGTTGTCATTAATTCTCAAGTTGCAATTTATGTCAGACAAGGAATTCGCAAGCAGCCGACCAACAGTCGGAAATTATATGTAACTATAGAATTTAATAAGAAGAAAATGTAAAGTCATTTTATTTAGTGCCGCAGAATTCTTTCGGGCCAAAGAAAAGTCTGAAAAAATCGGTATTTTTATTCTGATGAATTCGCGTCGATACTTTTCAAGTTTCCATCTAAGTGAAACCTGAAATTCTTGAACGGCCGGTGGGCGATCTGAAGTGATCAATATCTGATACCATTCAAAACTCAAAAAACAGAAAATTTTTATTACTTAAGCTGCAGAATTATTTTCAGCCTAACATAAGTCTGGAGAAGTCAGTATCTCAATTTTGATAAATTGTTGTCATTAATTCTCAAGTTGCAATTCATGTCAGACAAGGAATTCGCAAACGGCCGACCAGCAGTCGGAAATTATATGTCTCATAGAATTGAAAAAAAAGAAAATGTAAAATTATTTTATTTAGTGCTGCAGAATTCTCGCGGGCCAAAGAAAAGTCTGAAAAAGTAGGTTTTTTTATTCTGATTCATTGTTGTCGTTGCTTTTCAAGTTTCTAACACAGTGAGACCTGAAATTTACGAACGGCCGACTTGCGGTTTGAAATTATTATTATCTGATACCTTTTTAAACTCAGAAAACAGAAAATTAGTATAACTTAAGCTGCAGAATTATTTTCAGCCCAACATAAGTCTGGAGAAGTCAGTATCTCAATTTTGATAAATTGTTGTCATTAATTCTCAAGTTGCAATTTATGTCAGACAAGGAATTCGCAAGCAGCCGACCAACAGTCGGAAATTATATGTAACTATAGAATTCAATAAGAAGAAAATGTAAAGTCATTTTATTTAGTGCCGCAGAATTCTTTCGGGCCAAAGAAAAGTCTGAAAAAATCGGTATTTTTATTCTGATGAATTCGCGTCGATACTTTTCAAGTTTCCATCTAAGTGAAACCTGAAATTCTTGAACGGCCGGTGGGCGATCTGAAGTGATCAATATCTGATACCATTCAAAACTCAAAAAACAGAAAATTTTTATTACTTAAGCTGCAGAATTATTTTCAGCCCAACATAAGTCTGGAGAAGTCAGTATCTCAATTTTGATAAATTGTTGTCATTAATTCTCAAGTTGCAATTTATGTCAGACAAGGAATTCGCAAACGGCCGACCAGCAGTCGGGAATTATATTTATCTCATGAAATTCAATAAGAAGAAAATGTAAAATCCTTTTATTTAGAGCTGCAGAATTGTTTCGGGCCAAAAAAAAGTCTAAAAAAGTCGGTATTTTCATTCTGATGAATTCGCGTCGATACTTTTCAAGTTTCCATCTAAGTGAAACCTGAAATTCTTGAACGGCCGGTTAGCGATCTAGAGTTATCAATATCCGATTCCATTGAAAACTTAGAAAACAGAAAATTAGTATTACTCAAGCTGCAGAATTATTTCAAGCCCAACATAACTCTGGAGAAGTCAGTATCTCAATTTTGATAAATTGATGTCATTAATTCTCAAGTTGCAATTTATGTCAGACAAGTAATTCGCAAACGATCGACCAGCAGTCGGAAATCATATGTATCTCATAGAATTTAAAAAATAGAAAATGTTAAACTAATCTCACTAGTGCTGCAGAATTCTTTCGGGTCAAAGAAAAAACTGTAAAAGTAGGTATTTTTGTTCTGATAAATTGTTGTCGTTCCTTTTCAAGTATCCAACACAGTGAGACCTGAAATTCATGAACGGCCGACTAGCGGTCTGGAATTATTATAATCTGATACCATTTTAAATTTAGAAAACAGAAAATTAGTAATACTTGAGCTGCAGAATTATTTGAAGCCCAACATAAATCTGTTTAATCATACACGTCGGATATAATGTATGATATTTTGTATCGCCATGTTCCAAAACGTATGATATATTCATGTGCGCCTGAAATTGTTGGCCATGCATTTTTATCAACATTTACAAATGATTCGTATGTAAAGATTTTCACCTAGTCGTTTGCGATGCTCGAATAATCGTGGGATATTTCTTTTTTTATTGACATTTCGGAATGAAGAGAGAAATTGGAATTACAGAGAGGCTGATATGACAGAATTATATATAATGAGATTGATGTTTTTTTTCGAAATTGCCAGTAAGGTAGATTTGATCGGTGGAAATTTTCAATCTCCATGACCTACGTAGAATAATTATGGGAAGAAGATTATTCGGAATACAGTTTTTTGTATGGAAAAATCACTTCAAATCTTTAGCATTTATTCATTTTTTTAATGTGATATGTTACAATTTTAAGGTTCTAAATTAAACCTTTTTTTTTTATTATAATGGAGTACGTAAATTTCACGAAAAATTATCTTTTGAAATACAGTTTCGAAAAGAAAAATTCTTAGATTCTTTCAAATTTTTAAAGTTTCGTATCGTTTAAGGTATAATTTGAGAAAATGATGTATTTATTTCATGTTGGAGTTATTTAGTTTTTTCATCTAATATTTCACAATTCCAGAGTTCCACACTAAAATTGTTCTTAGACAAACTGCAATGCGGTTTTTTGTGGAAAAAACTTGATAATGTCGTCATAATCATGATAATGTCGCACATCAAAAAATCATGAAAAAATGAATATTTCCAATACAGTTTTCAGGAAAAATGATCACTTTGAATTCTTCAAATTTTCCAAGTTGTACATTGTTGCACGTATACTTGGAGAAAATCATATGTTACATTAGATATCTTCATGTTGGAATCATTTAGTTTTTTTTAGATAAAAAATTCTGTATGGATACTGATTCCTGAAAAACCCATCGAATACAAAAGAATTCAATCAACTTGGAATTTTAGAGGATAAAATGCTCGAAATCTAATTACCAACCCTAGCAAACGCGGCGGTACCTTATAAGGTACCAGTTAGGTACCCCTTAGGTACCAGTTAAGTACTTTCCCAAATATCTACTCCTTTTCATTGAAAATAGGTAAAACTTTTTTTTTATCTTGTGAATGAAGTGTTTTTCTTCATTTTCCAGTGGGCAAACATCCGAAAAGTTAGTGCATTAATTTAAAAAAACGAAAATTAGACATACTAATTGTCAGATAAGTGTAGATAACGCACTTGTCATGCGGTAGATAGCATTCAGATAATGCGCTACGTGGGAAAATTGAAATGCGCCATCAACTCAGTTGTTCTCACAGGGGCCTACGTAGTCGGGGCACATCAGTCCGCGATTATTTTTTTTTTGGATAGTTCTATTGCATTTCGAGTGTTCCCAGAGTTTTCGAACTTTATACACGATGTACATCGAAATTGGATTCAAATAATTTCAAGGTAAAATCAGATGTTAAACCTTTACCGCAAAATGTCGATGATAATCGTGAATAAAAAACAGAAATATTTTACACCGTACTTTTTTATACCTGTGACATTTCTAGCAATCAAAAAATTCTCAATGAATTTGAATAATTTAAAGGTAAAATTAGTCGTAAAAACCCTCAACACAAAATTTCGATGTTCATCGTGTATAAAGTTCGGGAAAACTTAAGCAAAAATTTTCCGAATGTTAACTATTATTACATCATTATGGCGAAGTTTGAAAACGCTGGAAATACTCGAAATGCAATAGAACTATCCAAAAAAATAATAATCGCGGACTGATGTGCCCCGACTACGTACGCCCCTGTGAGAACAACTGAGTTGATGGCGCATTTCAAATTTCCCGCGTAGCGCATTATCTGAATTTTATCTACCGCATAACAAGTGCGCTATCTACACTTATCTGACAATTAGTGTTTCTAATTTTCGTTTTTTAAAATTAAGGCACTATTTTTTCGGATATTTGACCACTGGAAAATGAAGAAAAACACTTCATTTACAAGATGAAAAAAAAGTTTGACGAATTTTCAATGAAAACGAGTAGATATTTGGGAAAGTACTTAACTGGTACCTAAGGGGTACCTAATTGGTACCTTATTAGGTACCGCTTAAGTACTGATTAGGTACCGGGGTGTTTGCGAGGGAATGTACATAAAAATAGTAAAAACTCGAAAAAATACTAGAAAAACATATTTTATACACCCTAAAAAATACGAATAGTTTCAGAAATGCCGAACAATCCTTGAATTCGTAGAAAAACTGAAAAAATTGCAAGAAAAGCAACCAACTCCTAAATACAAAAATTCAATCAACTTGGAATTTCGAGTATAAAATTCCTGAAATCTATATTGCAACGTACGGAAATATAGTAAAAATTTAGAAAAATGTTCGAGCATTTTGCAACGTTTTACACATACCGAAAAGTACAAATTAATAGTGTCAAAAATATTAAGAATCTCGGTACGCAAGATTCCCCCAAAAGTCTGTAATATTCGCAAATTTTTCCCCGCATCGAATAAATGTATACATGTATACATTTCAATTTTAATCAACAACTCAAAGTTGCGCCATAAATGTCAATATAAATTGACAATTTTTCAGATTACAATTTTTTTTTGGTATAGCAACTTGCACGTTAATTTGTTTATTAGACCTTGATGATAATTGAAATATATCATTCAAGAGCAATCAAGGATCTGGACTTGTAATTTTTCTCTATTTTTTAATTTTTATCTAGACTGTAATTTTTAATATTTGAATCCAAAGTAAATTCCATTTTTATATTGAAATTGATTAGTTACTCAAGAATGAAGTGGATCTTGACAAAAAATAATTAATTTGGAATAATAGCTCTCAATCGGAAATCCAAATAGATTTCGACTTGAAAAATCTGAACAAGAAAATTTTATTACGAAATTGAACTTTTTTACGATGACAGAACTAACTGAATTTTAACTGAAAAAAAGATCACGCAATTTCATCATCCGCAATTTCATTTTCCGCATCCGGAGCGGAGGAAAAAATTGAATTAATTAACAAAGTTAAAGGGTAATTTATATTTTACTCCATACTTGAATTTAAATTTACCTATAAGATTTTAAGTATCTATTTTCGAATTAAATTTCGAATTTTAAATGACTTGTTATATAAATCTAGTTACGAGGAATGGAAAAATAAGAGATTGTAAACTATATGCAAAAGTTGAATAACTCATAAATATGAAAGACACTTGTGAGGAATAAAAATTTATATTTTTGAAATTAGATCGGAAAAAATTAAAATTTGCAATCCCTGAAAAAATATATATCTTTTAAATAAAACCCTGCCTAAAATTGCATTGCTGACGCCTGTATCCAGCGGTTTGATTGGTTTAATTTTGTTCTACTTTGTTTTCTAAAACTGTGAAGAATAAAACTTATATTCAACTGACAGAGTCACGTTATAGTGTGCGCGCTATATTTAGGGATGGAATCAGAAACGAAAAATATTGATGAAGGAAAATTCGGTGCATTGAAATTATGTAATATTCAATGTTGATTTATTGGGAAGAAAATACAGGTATAACTATGTGTCATGTGGATTTCGATGAATTTTTCAGAAAACAGTTTGTGTAGAGATTTAAAGAACTTTTGGTAATTTTTGTATTTTTCCACTACTCAGACATTTTGAAGAATTTTCTGATATTTTTATGGAGTTCTACATAGATGTATGGAATTTGATCGGATAGGATTCAAAGTTTGAAAATTTTTCAGTAATCGCATTGAGCATTGAGAGAATCTTATACACCTGTATTTTTAGTTATTTTCAAATTTTTTTTCAGTATTCATAAAATGTTGTGGAATTTTCTGGATTTTAAATAAATTTTTAGGGTTTTCATGAATCGCTATCAAGATTTCCAGAATCTCGTACTCTAAAATTGGAAGTTTAATTTATTTTTTGACTATTCAGGAAATATACCTTCACATTTTAAGAGTCATTATAGTATTTTAATGTATTTTTATAATATTTATATGCAATTTGAAGGATTTTTCAATCTTTATAATCATTGCTACATAAAATTTTAGAATGAAATGCTTTATATTTTGAAGATTTATAAATGTTAAGCATTTGACCAATTTCTAGTATTTCTATGATTTTTCGGTTTTTTTTTTTCTTTAGGAAATGTTCTAAAATGTTTCAGTACATAGAAATCTAGAATTATTTTTCATTCCAGAGGATAAACATTCTGAGAGTTTTTTAAATATTCCATAGATTTGTGGAAGTATCATATCTTCCTGTATTTTCAGAACTTACATTTTTTTGTGTTTTTCAGTACATATAAAATATTTAAGAATTTTATCGTATTTTTTTGATTTTTAGTATTTTCATGGATTACTACAAAGATTTCAAGAATTTCATGCTCTAAATTCAAAGTTGAAAGAATTTTTTGACTTCGAATAAATTTTTGAGAAAACCTTATCTTTCCATTAACATTCTGGTATTTTTTGCGTTTTTTCAATATTTATAGAATTTGAAAGATAATAATTGTAAGGAATTCCAAAATTCAATGCTTTAGTGATTGAAGATTCATGGATTTTACGTATTTTATACATTTCTTGCAGTTGTATATTTTTTTCTGTTTTTTTTTTTTTATTTATACGATTATTCATGATTCTTATAAATTTCTTTGCAGATATATGGAATTTGATCGGATAAGATTCAGAGAATGAAAATTTTTCAGTAATTCCATTGATTTTCGAGAGAATCGTATCCATCTGTAGTGTAATTTATTTTTTGTTTTCAATTTTTTCAGTACGTATATTTATAAAATATAGTGGAATATTCTGGTTTGTTTTTCATAATAAAATTGTAGGGTTTTTATGAATGCCCGGAAAGATTTCCAGAAATTCGTGCTCTAGAAATGACTCTAGTTTTATGACTTTAAATAGAATCTTCAGAAAACGTGACCTTCACAGATTATGAGTCATTCTGGTATCTTTTTCTATTTTTATGTCATTGATAGAATGAGAAAGATTTTTGGTATTTTTAGAAATTGCTATATAAATTTCAAGAAGAGAATGACTTATATGTTGAAGATTTGTATATATATGTTACGTGTTTGATACATTTGTAGTACATATTTGTATATTTTTTCGGCTTTTTTTTTATATATGAAATTTTCTAAAATTTTTCAGTACACATAAATTGAGAATAATTTTTTATTCCATAGGATTCACAGTCTGAAAACTTTTTAGATATTCCATAGATTTTTGAAACAATCATATCTACCTGTATTGTCAGAACTACAATTTTGTGTGTTTTTCAGTATTTATAGAATATTGTAAGTTTTAAGAAAACAATATGTTTGCAGATTGATAAACATTGTTGTATTTTTTGTGATTTTCAATATTTATAACAAATTGTAGGATTTAATCAATATATATATATATATATATATATATATATGTTTATTAGATTTTTTTATTTTTTTCATGAAAAAAATTTTTTCAGACAGATATCAACTCGAGAGGAAAAGAAATCTTCACAATTTTTTTCGGATTAGATCGCAAAAAAAATATATATAGAAATTGACTACTGGATTAATAATTTTTGTCTCTCACACGTACTACATTTACTGAAGAAAAAGTTATATTTGACTAATGATTCAGGTGAAAAACTACTAATTGATTTGTCATTTTTTACTATTCCAAATAGTAAGCTGGTTTTACTATTCGAATTAGTAATTTTTAACTATTTCTCAGTAACCGGATTCCTACTAATTCAAATAGTAAAAAATTACTATAAAATAGTTAAATTTGACTAATTTGATCTGAGAGAGTCTCGAGTGTACTGATGATGTCACTGAAGAAACGTCGAAAAGGTTCTAGAACGATTGAGTCACATTCGACGAGTTGCTACGCATTGAGCACGATGAATACAACAATTCATAGAAAAACATGATCACCAAAAATAAGATGATTCAGAGTTACATAAGAGTATCAAACGCGAACGTATCGATAAGATCGCCGAAAACTTCCATCATCCAATGCGTGACACATGATAGAAAAACAATCATCGAAAATAGGGTAATTCCAAATTACATGAGCGTTCCAAATAAACAAAGTGCAATATGAGATATGTTTCAAATATTGATTACAATTATAGATAACGCATGTCGATTATGATTACAATTAAAGCATTGATTATAATTGATTATAATACGCAGATCATTCAACAGAATCTAATCATGATGAAGAAGTTGGTAAATTAAAATTTGGTTTACTGGATCAGATCACGTTTTTGGAATTTCTCATTGTCAGTTTCAAACTAAATCCTAAATATTCAAATTTCCGAAGGTTAAGGTGCGCAACGATAAGTATTCCATTATTGAAATTCACAAATAATTAAAACTCCCGTGTTCCAAGCTGTGCGATGTAAGAAAATTCAACATCAGCTTTGTAACTTTGAAGAAATGTGGCTCTAGAACCACTTGCTAAACTCGATAAAATAGAATCAGTCAACATGCAAATTACTTTTTTTCAATGCTACCGGTAAAAAAGTGTCATTTGAAAGGCATTGCTTGGTATTAAGGATGTGGCAAAAAGTAACGAGTATGCAATAAAGCCAGACTATTCCGAGTCTCGTTTTGTTGGTCTATATAGACATCATAGCAAATCAAACGAGAAATCCCGCTGCAAGCGAGTTTTTACGATCGCAATGAAAAATCCCGATGGCTGGATCTGTTTAGCTCGCGAGTCAACGTCATATTTTCGGAGACTACGAAGTAGAAATCGCGTAAAACAAGATTATATGATAATGAAAATTGTGCTTGGGATGTCATCGATTGATGCTGAATGTGAACGTCTGAGTAACAAATTGTTTTTAGAGAAACACTTTTTTTCATATAATATTCCAATATCAAACGTGTCGAGGATCAGCCCACAACTACTGAAAAATAAAATTTTTTATTGTAATAAATCCCAAAGATTATTTCTGTTTTTATGTAACATGAGTTAATACTGCTGGGCAAATATGCGAATTGAAAAAGATTTTCAAAATCAATGTACTGTGCTTAAAATTACTGATGTAGTAAAGTGGCGCCAACAAACGACGATGCTCTGAACCTACGGCGTCGCGACGCCCTAAACTGGGTTGCACGTTCGTAGATAAAAGCACAAATAATCTCCGTTGAACTTTGAGGGTAAAAGTCTGTACTAGAAACTTCATGATCTTCTGAAGAATACAAATTTTATTTTACATAGTGGATGGAAGTAATCATTACTGTATCTTTTTTCGAAATAGTAACTCAAAGAATATAAAATGTTATTTACTAAAGTTTCCCATACCATCTAAATTTACACAACATCAAGGACAATGTAAAATTAAACTAGAAAAAATTTATTGACTCCTACGCTTTGTCAGGATATGGCCAGATTTATTTGAAAATCCAAGTATATTCAGTCGCAGTTACCAGTTAAAAATCATCGAACCATACTGATATCAGGAAAAATTTTAAATATCTATTATAAAAACTTGCGAATGTAGAAAAAATACGATCCAAGCTTTTGAAGAAAATATCACACAGGCCCGAGCGTTTCAGTCTTAACCGAGTTAGGTTATCATTGGTTAAGATTGAGTTATGATGGGTTAAGATTAAAAAAATCTATAATGAAGCATTATTGGTTATTTTTACCTCTTGGATGCTCCTGAAATTACATACAAACGATTTGGGGGAGGTTTCGAGGTTTCGAAACAATTTAATTTTGTTGTTAAAAGAAATAAATTGTCGACACGAGTGACATCCGAGGGCGCCGGAAGCCACCGAAGGGTGCCGAAGGCTCCCGAGGTTGTCACTCGTGTCAACAATTTATTTTTTTCAACAACAAAAATAAATTGTTTCGATACCTTAAAACCTCCCCCTAATCGTTTGTATGTAATTTCAGGAGCATCCAAGGGCTAAAGATAACCAATAATGCTTTATTATAGATTTTTTCAATTTTAACTCTTCATAACTCAATCTTAACCAATGATAACCTAACTTAGTTAAGATTTGATCAGTCGGGCGGCTACTAAAAATATTCAGTAAAATCTAAAACTGGAGTAATTAAAAATATGTATACGGTATCAGAAAAAATGGGCAAAATGTCCAGTGGCAAGACTGAAAAAAAATATCGGACCTGATAAGTTGATTATTATATAGTTAATGAATGAATGTCGCGCTGTATTTTGATTAGGGGTGTGCGGGATCCCGAAATTTTTGAGAACCCCGAACTTTTCAGGATTCTCGAATATTTCGAGATTACCGAACTTTTCGGGATACGACAATCCAAAAAAGTTTCCTGATTCCGAAATTCATAGGAAAATGTAGAAGTGGTGGGACTGGGAATCTTACTAAGTTATCTATTGATAGGCTGAAAAAAATTCCTGTACGATTCCCGTATAATTTTCACTTTTTCCATACCCAGTTTCGAAAAATTCAAGAACTAAATAATTTTGCTTGACTTTTATTTTTAATAACGATAAAAACTTGATTTTTTACTGATAAGTAAAACTTTAACTATAACAAATCTTTAAAAATATTCAGACGACAAATCTATGTTATTGATTTCTTTAGTCATTAGTCAGTTCATTACCTATATATGACGCTTTTACATTCATTTGTTTCTCGATTTTCGTGAGATCTTTTACTTTAAAAAATGTCCATCAAAAACTTTTGGATTCGAAGCAATTACAAATCATAATGGTAAGATGAAATTTCTTCGTTCATCAATATAAATTAATAAGATTGCAGAAAATTCGTTTGACGGGTGCAAACAATTTATATTATTGAACAATGTTCATCCGAAACATCAAAAATGCTATTTGTTTTATTCTTAAATCTTTCACTTCTGATTATTCGAAAATTTCAATATTAGAACACTTTTATAATTTTGTTATTTTCTGCCTTTGTTTTTGACTCCAATTCAGTTGTGAACGCAATGAAAAAATCATTATGAACAATTGATGAATTTTGAAAAGCTAGATAATTGATCTCGATCTATTCAAAATGAGTAAGGTGTATTTTTTTCAATAAAAATTCTGAGTCGCAAATTCAATACTTAAACATGCAAATTCCTCATCTATTCACAAATTTTTCCATCCAGATTTTAGTTCAAAAAGCGTACAATTCGAAATTCTCTTCATTGCAATGATAGCATTTCAAAAATGCTGTAAATTTGGCATTTCGATACAAATTTGCGACTTGATTCGTGTTGAAGAAAATTCAATTTAAAAAATACTTACCAGAGCAATTCTACAATATAAATGACTGAATACACTCTATTTTTTTTTTCGAATAATTATTAGTTTACAACAATGTCTAATTCCCGTAGATTGCGGAAAATCCCAGTTAGTAACAATATTTCTCTGTAATTCGAAACTCAAGGATTTAATAGCGTTTTGCTATACTCACTACTCGTATTTCAGAGCCGAAAATTGTATACATAATCCTGAAGTTACGATATTTTAGGACTTTTGAAAATAGCCAGATTTTTCAGAATTCCTACAATTTTCTGAATTCCCGAATTTTTCGGGATATAATTATAACATTATTAAAACGGATTATAATCAACACATGGAGAAATAGTTTTTTACAGCAACCAAATCACAAGTATAAAATGGACCATAATAAATTTTTAGGTATGTCGAGCGAAGTTTTAAATTAGGATACACAAAGTTTGTGCTCATAATCAATATATTATTTACATGACTCAAACATATATTGTCTTAAACAAAACTTTGGTTTTCACCAGCTAACGTTTGGTTGTCATATCTGAAACTTCTACTTGTCTGTGTAGCATTATATACTCAATTTTAAACAAATTTCAGAAAATATTTTAAAAATTCTGAAAAATTTTTTAGCGAGTAAAGAAAGTAAATCAAGGTTTTTCAAAAATTTCTTGCATTTATCGTCAAGTCTCATTTCTCAGTAAACTTTCCCGTGCTTTGAGCATTTTGAGTATCGTTATTTGTAACAGTATGTTTTAGAGAATCTCATTACTGAACGAAAATTATTGAAGCAGGTACATATTTTTATTACAACAATGATTTGTGCAGTCGACCATTTTAGTATATAACTATTGTTCAAAAATTTCACACTTTTTTCACACTTTCATTTGTGCTAGAAAATTATAGATTTCCACACAAAAAATGTAAAAGTAGTTTTCGAAAAATTTCAAATAATATCA
Source organism: Platygaster robiniae (assembly GCA_028476575.1). NCBI lineage: Eukaryota > Metazoa > Arthropoda > Insecta > Hymenoptera > Platygastridae > Platygaster > Platygaster robiniae. Next base: position 39,303,236 of record CM052019.1, read on the forward strand.
ATTACATGATACTTGGTTTTTGAAAAAACTTATCTTGCAAAAGCTTTACCTCAATGACAAGAACTATTATGTCGTGTTTAGCAACCAGAACATGAGAATAAATTTATTTTCAATAAATGACCAATTACGCAACTCCAGTAGTAGAATAACATCATGGAAATTGCACCGGGAAAGAAATGTATGTCTTTATGCAGTTCATTCCTTAAAATTCATTGTAAACATTTCGTATGTACGTAGAATAAATAAGTACGTATAATAAAATCATAAAAAGTTTTTCGTTTAATTATAAAGAGCAAGAAAGATTGCGAATATAATTCGGTTGCTAATAAAATTACTTATGAAATACAGAAGTTTTTATAAAAACTTCACCTGCTTTTTCACCGAGCTGTGTCCTAAACCCTTCGAAAGAAAAAAATTTTTTTGAAAAAACTACGAGAAGAAATTGAATGACAAGAAAAAAAAAATTCTGAATTGGTACAAAAAATCAATACACTGCGAATTCTTGAAGATCTTGAATATCTGGACAAGTATGATAAAATCGAAAGGTGATATATACAAAAAACTAGAACATTTTTTTCTCACTGAAAATTTCTAAGCATTCTGAGTTTCAAAATATGCATAACAGTTTCTTATGGCTTTCGCACGTTCATACATTCAGAAAAACTTTGTTAGAATACAAAAGATGTTTTGTAAAGTTCAAGTAGCAATAAGCGTTGAAAAAATTCTTGAACCTATCAAAGTACCTACAAAAATCTGGTGAAATTTTTAAAACTTTTTTCATCGACAACATTTTAGATTTTAAAACCGTAAAAGTTATTCTTCAAATTATAAAAACTCATAATTTTTGCATTAAAATGTGTTGCAGGAACACTTATTAATTCTTGAAAATTCTACCCCTCATAGAATAACCCTCATCGTCATCATTTTCTAATAAAAATGAATCAATTTCTAAAAAATATTTTAAAATAGTGTAAGAAAAAAATGATAATTAGGAATAAATGTTCAATTGAACGTTATGAAATATTATTCAAATTGCCCTTTTCCTTTATAGATTGATCCAAAATATTGTAGACACTAGTAAATAAATTAACGTATAATTTACATACTACAGTTTTTCTCAAAAACGTGCAACTCCAAAAATGTTGACTGCCAACTCTTCAAACACGTGAATACGTAATCATCTAGATAAACCATCAATCAATTCAATAAATATTTCATGCTTTTCGCATGACTCTGGCATCTCGCAAATCTTGCTATTCTTCATCTGATCGGCTTAGCGCATTCCCGCAGCTTGCTTTCTGTCCGAATCCGTGCCCGTGAAATCCGCCTCATTAAATCGCCCGGGATATTTGCGAGCAAGTCAGCGTGCGGTAGGCACATGAAAGATATTTGAGTCCTGTTCACCGGCCAAAGCTTAATCACCCAACTTTACCAGTGAATTATCCCTCCAATTTCCAATAATGCTGATTACGTTACACAGCAAAAATCGACTCATTTTCGTCTGGAAAAATTATCCTTCCATCGACCATATTCTTCAAACAAATCAAATACTCTTCATTCAATTCAAATTTTCGATGTTTAAAACGTTATACTATTTTAAAAAGTAGATTGTTAGGGCAAATTTTGTTCTTCTTATTCAAGAAAGGTAAAAAAAATCATTTTTTGATGACAGTATGTATGAGTTGAAGATAGTAATTCGTAACACCTCAAGATGAAAACAAAGGTACAACAAATATAATTGAAAAAAAATTTTTCGCAAAGACAAGCACTGCTTATGATCGATTTTCGCTCAAATTGAAAGAGCATTGAAAATAGTGAAGATTCTCGGAATCGACAAAGCGATGTCCTTTGATCTCTCCCCAATGACTAATAAATGCAATGTTGATGCGCTTTCTGAACTGTAAAGAGCATCAGTTATTTGCTCGCCTACAAACGCGCTCATTGGACTTTTCCGATTTATTCAATATTGAGCGTTATAAAACGTAACGTTAAATTTTTCAACGAGAGCTGATGTAAGGGTAAAAATAGCGAGGAATATCTTTTTTTTATAGCATTTTCTACATTTACTAGAATTTCGTTTGAGAGCTTATTACTATACGTTGGTATCTGATATGATTGAAAATAATTTCAAAAAAGTGCTTCATTGAAACGAATGCATCCGAACAATTTATTGAATGAACGGGTAACGGGTCGGTAGAACATTCTGATGCGTGGGCAGAAAAGACAAAAGACTTTATTGGATTGTCGCGATAAATAACACATTCATACTGCTTCGTTAGAAATGAATAATTACTAGTTATCATTGTCGTCAAATGACGAATCCCATGTGACTTGATTCGTAGTTTGCATGGAATTTACCTTCCGCTTAAACATTTTAGTTTCAATGAAATATGAACAATATTTTACCGTTCAACGAACATAATGAACGATAATGTATCATATGAATGTTTGATTATTGAGACGGAGAAGGAGCCGGAAAAATTTTCAAATAAACTGATGGACGAAGAATTGTCAAATGATACGAGCAGATTATTTTATCGATTTTTATTCATTTTCTTTTCAATTCATCAACATTCTCTGAATAAAATTTTTTTTCGCACTTATTTTTAACAAAACCGAAAAATGAAATTTTTCATATTATTTATTTATATTTAGATTTGTTAACCTAGCGCCTACTGATTTGAAATTAATATTTCAACCCTACTTCCTACGACCCCGAATATTACAGTAGCTCTTCTTCAACGATTTTTTTCAGTACCTCATATTTTGTATTTCTATTAGAATATCAGCATAAAGATCATTTCATTCGAGAGTGAATGTTTTTCTCGTTTCTATTTTTTTATTGAACACGATTCCGTAGTTCAAAAGAATCAATGAAATCACGATCGCATCTCTGATGAAAAACACTCGACAAGCTTGCGTTTCAATCTAGTTTGAGTGGCATTCATTACATTTGCTGCCTCTTATCTAGATTAGATCGAGAAATGCTCTGTCAATTTTATGATTAATTGCAATCATCGGAACTCTGCTACAGTAATTATTTTCTTTGAATACTTTTGCACGAACAATTGGATATTAATAATATTAGTGATTCTCACTGCCCATTTCAGGCCACTGATAAATAATGAAAAAGGTGAATAATTAATTAAATATAACAGTTACTCTCCAAATAAAAAACTTTGGAATTCCACTGATACACCCATGCCTCCAGAGGGTTAGTAACGGAATTTTACATAAAGGAGCAAACTCAAATATCGAAAGGGAAAATATATATTATATTAATATGTATCAATAAATATTCATCTTAGCATAATATCATTTTGGAAATCAACACGTAAGCGCAAGCTTTATACTTTTTAGAAAATATCACTTTCCATTTAAAATCACAATATCTCATTCCCATAGTCCCTTAAAATTTATCTTTCCGGTATTTATACTATTTGAAGAACTATCCCGTCTGAGTAATAATTTTCTACATAGATTTTTGAAAATCGATTTTTAAGGGTTCCAGTTTTTATAGATGTTCAGCATTTTTAAAGATTTTGGAGAAAATTACTCTGACTTTTCTTTTGAATGTATGTCATGGAATCCTAGTATTTCTAGGATTTTTCATACTTAATACTACTCAATAAATTTTTGAAGATATATTTTTTTATCTATTCATTCATAGCATTTTTGCAGATTGTTGTACACGTTTTGGAAATTAAATTATAATTACTTTAAAAATCATGAAACTTTGAGTATTCAAAAAAATTATTCAGGAAACAGTATTTCTAAGATCACTGATATTTACTGTGCGACAGCCAAAATTCGTAGCAGCTCTAATTATCGTTAATCGATCTTTTAATGATCTGAAAGACATTATAGCTAAAGTATTTTGCAAAGTTAGCTCTTGCTTACAAGTTATTTATTATTTTGTTATATAATATTCGAGTCGCTTATTTTCTATGATAATGATCGGATTCTCATGATTGATAAACGACAATACACCTCTTGTCAAACGGTGATAGGTGTAACAATCTAATTGTCATCTTTCCCTAAAAAAAATTAATTTTTATTCGGTCGATAGCGCACTTTGCAAAAAATAAGATTTTTCAAAAATCTATATGCGTTAATCGATTTCTCGACGTCGAAAAGGTAAAGTGTCGTTTTTTAATCATGAAAATCCGATCATTATCATAAAAAGAAAGCGACCCAAAAATTAGGAACTTAAACGATCAGTAACTTGCAAACAAGAAGTAACTTTGCAAAATGTTTTTGTAGTAATGTTTTCTGAATCATTTATGATCGATTCATGATAATGAGAGATGCTCTGAATTCTTAAAATTGAATTTTGTCGCAGAGTGTATTTGATAGATTTCGAGTATTTTTAGTAGGTAACCATCGTATTTTTTTTTGTATTCTTATCATTTTTAATTATTTTATGGAATATTTATGACTTTTTATGTACCTATATATCCTGATTTCGATGCTTTAGGATTCAAGATTTTATAGATATTTACTTATTTCATAGTTATTTAAGGATATATTATCTGCATGGATTTTCAGTACTTTAATGATATCCGGTATTATAAGCATTTTTCATATTTTTTAGTATTATTTTATTTTAGTATTGGGAAATCTTATGTCCCATATAGATATTTAGTATTTTAAAGGTATTTGATATTTATATCTATAATTTCATACTCTTAAAAAAATGTGTTTCGATACATTTTTGAGAATGCAGTATTTAATTTATTTAAAGTATTTCACACATTTCTAAAACTAATTCATTTTGGATTTTTCCAATATGCATAAATTTAATTCAATTTCCCAGTATTGTGATGGACTTCTATGTAAGTCTACAAAATTAGAATTTTAGGAATAAAAAATTGTATAGGTTTTTATTATTTTTATACATTTCTGAGAAAATAGTATCTACATGTAAATACGCATCTTGGACATTCCTATCTTTTTTAATACTCTCCATATTCTTCAGAATTTATAAAATAACGTAGTGTTTTCGAGTACTCTCCTAAGTTTCTAATATTTTCACGATATGCTACGTGAATTTATATAATTTGACGCTATGAATTTACAATTTTCATAAGTATTTGAAACTATTTTTCAAAGCACAGTTTTTCATAGATTTGATTTATAACATAGGATTCTTGTTTTTCTCTGTATTAGTCATATTTTTCGAATATTACTGAATCCCGTTTGATTTTTCCATATTTTTATGGATTCTACATGCATTTTTAGAAAAAAATGCTCTAGAATTTTACAATCTATGGATTCAATATCAACGATTATAGCTTAAATACTATCTCTTTACATTTAGTACATTAACAGACTTGTTATATTTCATGCATTTTTTATGAGCTATATTTCTTACGATTTTTTACTTCTTTTGTGAAATCCAAGATAGATCCTTAAAATCTTATGCTTACTTACAAGTACATTGTTGATACAAATTTGGTAAATTTTCAATTGAAGTATTGAAAATTTTTTATAAATATTCTGTACATCATTTTCCCCATAAACAGATCTGAAAAATTCCCGTAGCGCATGGAAAAATGTCCAGATTTATTTATAAGAAAAATCCTATAGAAAATATGGTGGTAAACTTCCAATACTTTTATGAAAAATTTACCAACCTTTTTAACAATGTAGAAGAACAAATTAAAAATTATGTAGTCTGCTTTCGGAATTCATTTGGGCCAGGTGCCTCTAAGCTTCTCCCCCCCCCCCCCCGTTAGCGATGTCTCTGCGTGGCTTTCATTCAACGGTTATTCATTATACGCGTGAAATCCCTAATTACTGATTAATTATTTTTGTATCAGTGTGAATTTTTAATTTTTTTTTCACATCGTCTGTGCAATTCTATTGTTTTTATTAAAGAGAATCAAGAGACATTCTAGCTACTTCTGATAAGTAGTCAAACTCTTTTGTTTGGTCCTCCGATCACTGCTTTCAACTGTGGGAACTGATAAATCAAATAAATCTAATGAATTAATCAACATACAATCAAACTAAATAATGTCAAAACTTCAACTCATAGATTATTCATACAGTAAACTATGAAAAAAATTCTTTTGTAAGTCAACTTCACGCGCAGACAAAAAAACCCATCACGCGGAATGAATCTTCATTACCCGAAAGTAGAGGGATCGGGGCCGAACACGTGTTGCAATGTTTTTTTCTTCGGACTACGCGGGATAATGAGAAAGGTTCATACGTGTGCTCTTGTACCTTGTTGGCACGGAGATGCAACGGTCGGGGGTCCGGGTTCATTAGGGCCAATGCAAGTAGAAATTGAGATGGCCGAAATGCAAATAGCACGATGATGCGCGAATTTTACGAAGCAGACAAATCCTTTGTATCAAAGAGCGGCCCGCATGGGCTCATTGCGCGTACATATCATCGCACAGATTTCGTGGTAGCCTTTCCATCATTGAACATTTTTTCCATGTCGAAAGTTTCAAAGAGTTATATCAGAGATTCGTAATGTTACCCAGTGCTGAAGATTCAGCATTGGAGAAATCGCAACCAATTTAAAATTGAAAAAAAAAAAAATAATAATAATAATGAATGTAAAACCTCAGCCTAAAAATATGTATATGGGACGGCACTACTCATTCTAATAACTACTTAGTGGTGAATGAAGAATGAAAATTTTTAGGATCGAAACAAAGAAAATGAGAAAAAAGAACAAACTAACTAACGAACAATCTTTTTCGTACGTATATTTAAGAAAATGTCGGGAATCGATTCGGATTTGAGAAAAGAATATAAGATTTGTATCATTATGAAAAAAACAAGAAAAACTCAATTTGATGAAAATAGAAAAGAAGTGAGATACAGGGGCAGCAGAGCGTGATTTTTCCGTTTAGGTTGTATATGACTCTATTTTTTGGGGGAGGGGTGTTATGATTGTATTTTGTCGAAGTAAGCATGATAATGTTTTGAAATTTTCAAATAAAAAACTGTAAAACTTGAAAAACAGTAAAAAATAACAAATATTCTTATTGAGTTAGACAATTTTTTTTGATCATTGAAAATTTCTGAATAGTTTTTTAACAATTTGAAATTTCGAAAAATCGGAAATTCTTGAAATTGTGAATAACTTACGAATATTCTCAAAATAGTACAATTCCAGTAAATACGAAATAATTAAAAAAAAATTTTTTTCTCAATATTCACTGATATTCACGATAGTGTTTTTTCGAATTTTGAACAGAAATTTGAAATATTTGAAAAGTACTACAAAATAGGAAGGAATCTTTGTGAGCTGGACAAATTTTCAAAAATTTTTGAAAATTTCAGTAGTGAGTACTTCGTTAGAAATTTTGAAAATTTTTAAAAATAAGAAAATATTGAAAATGATAAAAAATGTCGAAAAAAATCTAAGAAAATCTAAAACTATGTACAGTTTAAGAAAATGTATATCATTTGATAAATTTTAGTTTCTTATTATAGTTTTTGAGAATATGCATTGTAATATTTTTCACATTTTCAACGAAAATTTGGAATACTTAATAAATATTCAAAAATCATAAAAAAAAAACTTTACGGTTTGACGAAATTCATAAAACTTCTAACCTGTTAAATAGTAGGTTTGATGTTATTCAAAACTTTGAAAATTTTTATAAATCGTAACACATCAAAATTCCAAAAGTTGCCTATTGTGTAACCTAAAAAAATCGAAATTTTTACATAACTTCAGGAAACATACATCATTTATAAATTGTGTTCATTATTATATGTATTTCGACGAATTAGGCATGCATGAAAATATTTTTTTTAGTTTTTTCATGCGCATTACGATTGAGCAGTATGTACTTAAAAAGCAATCAAAAATTAAGAAAAATTTTAAAAAGTGTGATAATTTTTATTAATTTCGAAAATTTTATAGTCTGCATTACGTTTAAAATCATGAAATTTTTTAAAAATCGGAAAATATTTGAAATTTCAAAGATTATGCAGTGACATACAGTGTTGCAGAAAGATCATGTTGATGTTTACGAAGAATCAAAAATTACCTTAATTCAACGACGTCAGAATACCGAACGTCAGCATTACCTCTAAACGCGATCGAATCTTTTTTAAGCGTAAAACTTGATTGTGAAAAGTTGATCAAAGAATTAGCTAAAAATAAAATTCTGTGCAAATTAATTAAAATCATGAAAAAATTCTATCCATCGTCTAAGATTTGTCGGGCATCGATCCATATGTTGTTACATATTCAAATAAAAAAAAAAAAAATGAAAAACTTATTTGTTATGAATTTCTGGATTTCCTTGATCTTCATACACCTACATAAATATAACGTTTAGACATCGGTAGAGGCGTTAAAGGGGGGGGGGGCGCAGAATTATTAATGGCCTCGGGCGCATGATTCCTCAAATCCGGCCCTGTTCATGATGAATTGAATGAAAGAAAAACACTTGTCGTTTTGTTTTTTACTTTTTATCAACGGATGTAATGGAATTTTAAATGCAAGTTGCCCATTTTTCATTCGCTCTTGTGTACAATAGTTATAAAGAAACGAATATCTCTGTTGCAAACGTCGAGCTTTCGGAGCTTTTGGATTAAGACTACGGTTCAGGCGTTATGAAGATGCGAAAAATCACTCAAAGGTTATAACCGAGAAGGCTCATCTCAGTTAAATATTAGGTATAGTTTTCATAATGTGCAAAAAAAACTTTTTTTCACAATTTGAAGTTTTCAAGACGAGCCAAAGATAAGTTTGGTAATCCTTTTTCTTAAAAAAGCTCATCTGTTGCACATTGAAGGTTGTATATTCCTCCAGCATAATGAAAAAAATACATTTTTCGACAATTCGATTTGTAAAGAAAATCGCTTTTTCTGCATGGGTTTGAAAAACAAATTTTCGTATCATTCAATGTATACAAACCTTTGTTGATTATTATTGACAGTTGGCATTGGTGTAGGAACTCGTGGTGGCGGGACTGGTATTGCTTTTCGCCTGCCGACACTCCTGCCTTGGTGGATGCTGGGTGTAATCCGACCGGTCGGAGCGATTCGCCCGGCAGTCCGAGGTCGTTCCGTTCGCACCTCCATTTTCCACCTAAATGCATAAACAAAACAATTTTCAGGTATTACATAAATGTGTAAGAACGGTATATTACTAAAAAATTTTTCTTAATGATTCATTTTTACTACGATTGGATATGAAAAAGAAAAAAAAATCTTAGAAATTTCGAAATGCTGTAGAATTAATCGTATTTTCGTCTCACAACAAGAAATGCGACTAAGAATTTTTCAAAATTCATAATTGCTGACAGTCTACTCGACTTCTGTCCAAACCGTCTGGTCGAATAGCACGGAAAATGGTCCGAAAAGAAGGAAAGACTTGTGAATTCAAGAAAGAGAATTTCAATCACAGGACCTTTTCAAGACAGAATAGCCTTTTAAAGGGAAAAATTTGTAGGGTTTTCGAGGTTGCTCTGGACACGAAGAGTCCGTTTGTGAAAGTAACAAGAAACCGGGCTCTTCGTCAACCCTTCTTGACATTGTCATGAGAGTTGCCGCACCCTAGCTGCAACCCTCCTTCAAAGTGATACCTTCCGCAGCCTTGTCTTACGCTGAAAAAGAAGCCTTACTGTAAATCTCAACATTCTCTCAGTTCAAGGAACAAGCAGGAGTCAGAAACGTATTCAGTATACATATTTCTTCAGATGATTTTAGATGGATTTAGCCGTCTCTATAAACTTAAGGGGGGAATACCAATTAGATAGAAAAAACGGTCACTTGGCTTCGAGCGAGGATAGCAAAAAAAACTATCAATGCTAGTAATCTTTAAATTGTTTACGTATGCAGTATGTTATGTTTACAACAATATAAAAAAAATGTTTCAAAATTCGCATCTAGCCTGTAGTTACAAGCGTGCAAAAAAAGAGTCTGCAAATTTGCGGTATGACAGATAGGGCCTCAGCAAATTTTTCTATAGCAAAAAAGTGTGAATAAAATAGTTTTGTTATGACATATACTTACCCTTAACATTTTCAGATTTTGCAAAAAAAAATTTTTTTCGTTAATAAACATAAATAATCATTTTACTAATTGTTTTGTTTTTGATTTGCGAACTTTTATGGAAAAACAAAGCACTTTTTGCAAAAAAATCATTCGTCAAGGGCAGCATATTTGTTTCCTCTGTAATTGGCGAAAAAAATTATGCAAATTAGTTTAACCGTAGATTTGCAATTTGTCACACCGCAAATTTGGGGGACCCTTTTTTTCGCGACTCTAACTAGAAAGTAAATGCGAATTTTGCGAAAATTTTTTTCTATATTGTTAGTTAATATAACACACAACCTACGTACAAAATTTTACATTACGCGTAATAACAGTTTTTTCTCTATCCACGCCCAAAGTCAAGTGACTTTTTTTTCATTTAATTGGTATTCCCCCCTTAAACAGTGAGAATGACTGTTTTTTCATGCTGTAAAAATGCTCAATGTCAACCACGTGTGACCTTTTTTCCTAACTAGAATAAAAAGATTGTTTACCAATTTCTTGCAATAGATATTTTTTAGTCAAGTCTATGAGATATGCACATTTCGAACACAATTTCTGTTTATTTAATGCGTTGGAACTTCATGATTTTTCTTGTTTGTAAAAAAAGTTCTGCTGCAATGTTAGATAAAGAGATTGACTTAACTAAAAAAATTGGAAATATCAAAAAACTGGAAGTAATGACATTTATAATAACAACATCAGAAGAAGTAAAAAGAATTTTCTGTGAGATGTATTCTTTAGCAATTGAATGAATAAAAAATCGCATTTACACGATACATAAGAATAGAAACAAATTATCATTCATTGACCTGATTCCATCCAGAACGTGGGAACGTATAGGTAATTATTGATTTTGGTTGTTTATTGGCCAAAAAAAACATTAACGATTAGAAACTTGCATAAAATATACAATGAAATTCGGTGACACATGTATCGACCATTTTCGACAAAAAAATGATACGTATTTTTCTGTTTCTTTATTAGTTGATTATTTTAAGAGATACTTGGATTTTTTTTGCGTGTATATATATGTAGGTATATACTGAGGATGTCAATGACGTCACCTCTACACACTTTGTTAAAGGATGTTTTTCCTCAATTACTGAGATATGACAAAAAAAAAATGCGTCTCATATTTTTTGATGAACTAACAATATCAACTACAAAAAATAAATACAAGTAACCGATTGGTTACATGTCAAAAACAGTATCAAATTCACTGTCCTCGCACATTGAAACTCATATTTACAAAATTAAAGCAAGTGAAATTAGAAAACACGTGAATTTCTTCCTTTTTTTTACATTGCAATTTTTGAACTGATTTGTTTCGAAATTTTGCTTACGACTCCGAAACATCAACAACAAAGTAAAGCTTCAAAAAGTTAATTAAGGAACAGATTCAGTAAAATGGACGAATGATATATTCAAACTCGATTCATAATTAAATTCAAATTTTATTTATCAAAAGACAGCTATTGTATTCAACCTTATTGATAGAATTGCTATTCTTACTTCAGACCTCTTTCTCATTCATAAGAATATAGAAAAAGTGTTACTTATTTTGATTGAAAATTCATATCCTGGAGGTTTCATTAAAAATACATCCAAAATAGATTCAGAAAGATAGGAAGTTATATAAAAAATGGCACTAAGCCGAATGTCTCCAAATTTCTAATAAACTAACATACATTCGTTTCTAATGGCGGGGAACATCATTCTGTCTTTTTTTCTGATGCTAACAGATCATAATTAAAAGAGACGAAAGCATTCGTTGTCACAGGAACAAGTGTAGTTTCTCGTTGTTCCAGAATACCTTGACCATGAAAAAGTTTCTTTTCATATTTATGGTATGTTTGAAATGAATCATTTTCATATATCACACTTCGATTATGTTTCTTTCGAAAGAAACAGATAAAAATAAAATCAATATAATGAGTAAAAGATTAAGTTATTCCGAATAGATTTCCTTGTCATAAATTTGGTTTTGATAATATTGCGCTTTTAGATTCAGTGTCTGACTTTAAACTTACATTAACATAATATATTAGTAAAAAGATACACATTATGTTTGAACCTATTGAATTATAATAATAATTCGATGAATTGTTTGAAAAATCATAAACTACTTAAAAGTAATTTTTTTTGAAGGTTTATTTTTTTTTAACTTTTTGAATTTCGATTTCTAGTTAGATTTTTTCTAAAATAATGTTAGTTTTTCGCTTTTGAATTCTCATTAAATTTACGTTTAGTTTTGTATTAAATAATTCAAAAATGGTAATTATTTCGTCAGGGTTTTTTTTGTGTTGTTAGGCGCAAGTTGATGCATTACCGCTTTTGAGCAAGGAAACACTATTTTCTTGACATATTAGTTTCTTCGAGAATTTATTGAGATAATGTACCATCGATTGAGTTATGATTTTGACTTTCTTTTAGGTGAGAAATCAAATTGCTCATTTTGGTTTTTGAATTATATAGATCACCGTTTCGAACATTGATACTCTTGCAGAAAGGTTTGCGACACTGAAGATGTGCTGAATAAAGAACGAAACGTTGGTCGTTTGTCCAAATATCGATCTCATTTGCCGTTTTGCGGATTCCATTCCTCAGTTGGTTTTTATTTATTTACTTTTTTTTTGGAAATCAGAGAAAGAGGAGGCCTTCATATTCATTGATAATAATAAGTATAGTTAGGTTACTTTTTCAATGATCTTTATACCCTTTATAGAGGAGTCTTCTATTAAGCATTGCAATAGTTCTGTTGGTCTCTCACATAAGTGTCGCCACTAATTTGTAGGCCATTGAGGTACTTAATTGTAATGTCTTTGTATTGTGTGCCTCAACTATTCAAACATTTACGTCGAGACGAAAGGATAATTCCATTTAGTGATAGTTCCATTTCTAAAGAATCGTCATCACATAAATTTTTCGCACGAATCACATTATTTAAACAGCTTTTTGAATTCACTTATGTAATCTTGTTATTGCCGAAATGGTTACAGGAATTATTATTGTAAACAGATATAGATAAAGTCACTGCGAATTTCAGGAACGTACGTCCTACTTCTTTGTATTATAAATACATGTCTGTTACATAAAAGCGTAGTCACGATTACTCGCGACCGGTGAAGTAAAATGGTGTGATATTTTTTTCTAACACAGAGGGCAGTATTGTCCTTCATGCTTCGTGGAAGTGAATCAGCTGACTATTGTTTTCAATTCGATCTCAGAATTTTTCTAAAACGAGTACCACGTACTCTTCGCGCTTCGAAGTAGTTTTTTTGTGCTCACGCCCTAAAGGTCCCAAATGACCCAAGCGCCCCTAGTAACGGGGGTCTGAGAGTCCACTCTCTGAACTCTCTCGGAAATCTCTCGGAACTCTCTCGGACAATTGTCTGAGATATTTCCGAGAGACTTGCATATGCATTTCATGGTTTTTAATGTAGCTGATCATGAATCTGAGGTTAAATTTGGTGAATTATTTTGTTTATATAATTTGTATTAACAAATTATGAAAAAAACAATATTCACTATGATGCATATGCTTTTCATGGTTTTTTTGGTCGCTGATCATGAAGCTAAGGTCAAATTCGGAAAATTATTTTGTTTTAACAATTTTTATTAACAAATTATGAAAAAAAAAATATTCACCAAGATGCATATGCTTTTCATGATTAGCGACCTAAAAAACCATGAAAAGCATATGCATCTTAGTAAGTATTTTTTTATAATTGTTAAAACAAATTGTTTAAACAAAATAATTTTCCAAATTTGACCTCAGATTTATTATAAGCGACCTGACAAACCATAAAAAGCATATGCATCTGAGTAAATTTTTTTTTCATAATTTGTTAATACAAATTGTATAAACAAAATAATTTTTTAAATTTTACCTTAGATTCATGATCAGCGACCTAAAAAACTATGAAATGCATGTGCAAGTCGCTCGGAACTCTCTCGGACAATTGTTTGAGAGAATTCCAAGAGAGTTCCGAGAGAGTCCCAAGGGAAATCGCTCGGAACTCTCTCGGAAGTCTCTCGGAGCCCCGTCACCAGGGCGCCTACTGCGAAATATATGCAAAAGTCGAAACAGTTTTGAGTAAGTGGGTGAATCGTTTGAAAGAGATAAAAAATGTCGATAACTTCCCGAATCGAGGTTCTGGCGGTGTAGTGCCAGAAAAAGACGAAAAAGTGATTTGTGACCTGTTTTTGAAAAATCTGACATTAACTTTGCGTGAAGGTGCTTCGAAATTCTCAAAAAAAGGTTTGAACATATCGTATGGAACCGTTAGTAGACATTTGATCGCAAATAATTGGAAATTTCGAAGTACTTTGCAAAAACCGATGTTGAGTGAAAAACATGCCCAAAAACGTCTCGAATGGGCCAGATATAATTTGGATCGTGACTAGGGCAATGTTATCTTCACCGATGAATCTTCTTTTTGGGCCTTTCCTATCATCAGGCATGCCTGAGCCACACCCACCAACAAATTACTCTAAAGGACCGTAAAACATCCTGTGAAGGTCCACGTTTGAGGATGTTTCTCAGAAAAAAGATTTGGTAAGTTGCACGTGTTCACGGACAACCTAAACTCTGTGAAAATGAACCTCATTTACAATAAAGCTTTGTTGCCGACTGCTAAAAATTGGTACAAAAAGAAAAGTGACAATTGAATTCTCCAGGAGGACAACGACCCGAAACATCGGAGCAAGGCCTGTCGCTTGTGGAAGGAGCAAAATGGTATCGTGACTTTGGATTGGCCGTCTCAGTCACCCGATGCTAATCCAATTAAAAATATTTAGGCTCAAATGAAGATGAAGCTTGGAAAGAACCGACCCTGAAATTTGAAGCAGGTTGTTCGCCGAATTCACAAAATTTGGAGGTTGTTTTCAGAAGAATACGCGAAAAATCTCGTTCAAAGTATGCCTCGTAGATACCAAGCCATTATTGACGCTGAAGGTAATTGGACCTGCTGTTAATGTATTTGCATGAAAGTTTTTGATCAAATTAAACAATATTTGAAAGAATTTTCGTACTGAGTCTTTTCATTTTCTCACAACAGTGACTATGTTCTTATGTAACAGACTGTACTCCGTCAAAATCGGCAGTTCTTCGGCAGTCTTTGAGTCATTTTTGATTAAGTAAAATCGCAATCATTTCGCGCGAAAATTGTACGAACATTTTGTTATACGTGTTTATTTGCACAAGCGTTTCGCTAAAAGTGTTCATTTTTGTTGTACGGATACTACCAAAAATCCAGTGTATCAATTTCTGACAGTTTTGTGAACATCAAAGTGAAACCAAAGACAAAATTGATTTTAAATAAACTAGGGTATTGTTTTCCTGTGGATAATTTCTGAGCCCTAAGAATCTAACACCAACGAGGGAAATTCTCACCCTGACCACACTACATAATTTACCACGGTGATTTTTTGTCTTGAGTCTCTTTTTACATGATCCTTCAAAAGTGAACAGTACCCACTAAATAACCAGCTAAACTCAATATTTTCTGGCTCTCTATTCGTCTAGTTATCCGACAGGTGATACATTGTCAGTCATTTTCCGATTAGTCCCAATTCTGGGGATCCATCCCTCAACAAATTGTCCTCGTTATTCCAATCCCAACGCGAATGACAACAGAGCCCGATTAAAACACGCGCCCGGCACGAATCGTGACCCCGCGAAAAAAGAAAAATCACGAAAAAGGGCGAGAAAAAGCGAAACATTTACACGACGAGCGCAATAATGGCATATGTATCTGCTCGGTGAAAATCGGGGAAGAAGAAAAAAAAACGTTTGCCCAGCCTAGCAGACCTGAAACGGAGTGAAAGGGAATGACACTTTAAGCGACGTAACGACAAAACGCGAAAGGAAAGGAACGGAAAACGAAAAAGGGTTGTAAAGGGACTACGTAGAGGTAAAGGGGGCTGAAATGAAGAGGGGGCACCGAGGGGGGCGGAGAACTGTAATCGCAGAGAAAAAAACGTACGCCCCAGTGGTGTCGTGGAAACAATACACCAACGACACGTTTGCAATGCATGGACTTGCAACCCTCGTCCAGGGTTGTAAAGCTCGAGGCTCGAGCTTCTTTTATCGCGTTTCCACCCGCGTCCAAGACGATGAATGCCAACGTCATGAGTAAGGATCTCGTCGGGCGAAACTATTTTTTTTGCCATTTTTGTTGCCTTTTTGATTCAGAGCCTTGACACGAAATCGTTCGAAGATTAGAAGATTTAGGTAGAGATACTTTGTTACATACTCTGTTTTTCTGAACAACTGGTGTGTGTCTCCGAAAATCCTGATTTTATTATTTTCGGCGTCAAAGCCAAATCCAATGTCTTACAAACGAAACCAGCAAAATGACGAATTTCCAAGACTTGTTGCGATAATAGGAGAAAACATGTCAAGTTTTTGTTAGACGACTTAAGGATACAAAGGGAAAAGAGTGAGAATTTATAATAAATTCTTTTAAATGTTATATAATATTACGTTTAATGTTATATAAATATTACGTTTGATGCCTTGAAAATTTTTCAAAATCAGAAAACATTTGAAGTTTCAAAGATTTTCAATAATTCTGCAAAATTCGAAATTTGTACGGTTTTAGAAAATGTGCAAACTTTGTAAATAGTAGAAAATTTTGAGAATTCCGTAGAATTACAGAAACTATGTTAAATTTGTAGAATTTCGTAAATCAAAAAGTTTTCAATAAAAATCGAGCGTTTCAGGCAATTTCCATAAATTCTGTGAGTTTAGAAAAGTTTAACGAGTCGAAAAAATCACAATTCATACATCAATATTTTTGTGTAGGTATCTGTATATTTTACTCATGCAGAATTTTCCTGATAGGTTGTGCGTTCCATCATACCTACATTTTCTGCAACTTCGTCATGTTTAATTATTTATTTGACATACTTGAGTTTCTAAAATCCATGCGTACATTTAAGATTCAAACTCAACTTGTCAAAAAAAAAAAAAAAAAATTCATTGATTATTTTGCCTTTTAAATATTTTCAACGAAATCAGAAATGAACTTGTAGACTTACTTGCCGTTCCATCTACAAAAGATAATCGAAATTCAAACAATCGACTGATTTTTTCTCTTTGTTACGCAAGACGAGGAATAAGAAAGGTCTCAAGAGCTCAATAAATTCTTAGATGGACTATAGATGTACGAGTGCTTAATGACTTTCCTGGCTTGAAAAAATTATGCAATACAGCTCGTTCAAGTAGTGCTCCTTGTAAAAAACTCTTTAATATTGGAATGTTCCTACTAATTGATGAGAAATCTCGCACATTGGATATTTTGTTTGAGCAAATGTTCTGTTCAAACTTCACTAAAATTGCATATGTTGAACATATTGAAAATAAAACCATTATTATACATATATTTTAATTGTACAGTGTCTAGAACTAAACCGCAATGACCTTAACATTGTTTTTTTTCATTCGCTATCTTTAAGTATTTGTTTATCATTATTTTCCTCGAAACTTTTCCAGAAAGTAACGTTACGAAAAGTAGCACAGTAGCATAAAAAGTAACTAAACGGTACTTTTTTTATAGCAGGAACGGTAACGAAGTTTTTTTTTATTTTCGAGCAATTAATAACTTTTTTTATTAAATAACAATAATGAAATATCGTGTTACATTTCAGTAAGTGACACTCCAAACTATGCAGTAGGAACAAATATTTTCGACATCCATGAATGGCATTTTTCCAGTTTTTTAAACATTCATCTATCGTTCTATTTTTTGACGACTGTATATTTTATATATAGGACGGCATAAGCATGATAATAATTTTTTGAAGATTTCTCTAAGCATGTAGAGGAAGGGAGGAAGGTTTTGTTATATGGTCCAGGGGCAGTCGGAGTTGATGACCTGGTAACTTTAAAATGTATACCTTGCTACTTTAACAAAACGGTAAATGAAATGTAGTAAAACACTTAAGTATACAATTTTTGTGCTGTGAAAACTTCTAGTTTCAAAAAAGTGAATCTCAGTATGAAATTACGACATGCACTTTCAATTCAAATCCATCAAAATCATTTCAAGTTTGCGTCTCCGTCTTCTAATTCTCCAAGCTGACGTCCTCACAGCGGATGTCACCGAATATTAAATTTATCCGAGTGATTTATGGTTGTCGGTAAGAAGTGCAAGTGACGGAAACCATCTTCGATTATGACTGTTCTCAATGAAAAGTAAAGAATAATAAAATTTACTTTGTTCGAAGTTGCTTACTTTGAGCTCAAGGTATTATAATTAAAGAACCTGGAAATCAAAAACTCAAAAAAAAAAATGTTCCTAGCGAGAAAAAGGCTACCAGTAAATAGTCAAAAATGACTATTTGAATAAGTCAAAAAGCATTTACTGCTGAAAATAGTCAAATTTACTAATTCAACATGTTAGAATTCGATCACATAAAATTCTTAATTTAATATGAAAAAAAAAGTTTTCGGTGTTTCTGGCATTGTTAACCCATGGTTATTAAATATTGAATTAAATTGACACTACATTTTTTCATTTATTAGAAAGAGATGACAATTACATCCGAAAAAAATCTTTGCTTGAAGTCTGGTCTCGAACCCAGGACCACCTCCTGATCATATGTTCCACGCGGCTATCCACTCAACCATTGAAGCAGTCCACCACAAGTCCTTTAACAATTGCTTCCTGTGTTAAAGACTTACTCTGATCGAATATTTCTGGCTTAGGTCGACAATAAAAAAAAAAAAAAAAAAAAAACCGCGCCAGGACATAGCGTTCATTCTTATAAATTTTCCAAAACTAACATTTTTTATTTTTGCAATGAAATTTTTTTCCATCCTTGCACAAAATAAATTTCAACTCTTTCAATATATTTCTTTCTGTTTCAATATTCATAATCAATATATATTTAGAAATGACTCGTTGTCTTAGTAAAATTTCAACTAATTTGTTGTCACAGAATTGACTTATTTTAATGAGTCAATTTAGGAATAATACGAATAAGAAAATATTGCTGTTATAAATAGTCATTCCCATCAGAAATGACTATTTTAATAGTCAAAGCTGCAACAACTTATCACAATAGTTAATGTTTGATTAATTCGACAGTCAAAAAATTGACTTATTGTTTGTAGTTGAAAAATGACTACTCTAATAGTGGAATTTGACTATTGCTGGCAGTTAATCACGCGAAACCGACTGTTTGAGTAGTCGAAACATCATTGACTAACTCAAAAGGTCGAAATTCGACTTTTTGAAATTAAGAAAATAAAGAAAAAAAATATACTATTTCCATTTTTCGATAGTGAGAAACATGGGTTTCAAGGATTTCAAGAAACATTTTACACCGTGACAGTGGAAAGGTTAACTTCTCTTTCATGCAATGAAGAAAGTCCCTTTATTTGAATTTTGGTGAATTTTGAGAACTCAAGGACAGCTCAAAAAATTTTCTATGTAAGCTGCTTGAGGATTTTGAGTACCAGTTGATGAAAAAACAATTCGTTTCAGCAATGCAAGAACAAACGAAACGAAAAATTATGGTACAAATCAGGTGATTTTAATTTTGACTCAAGTTCTTAAGATTACTCGTTTTTTTCTCCAGTATTTGATTACTTACGTCTTCTTGCAAGCTTCAAAAGGCTTATGATGTCTCACGCCCTTTTAAACTATCCCCAGACTCGAAACAAATAACCAAAATGAAATAATGCAAGTTCTCGTTCGATGATAAAACTCTGCATAAGTACAGTGAATAACAATTGCAGGGTGAAATCGACTCACACATGCCCATGATCTCAGGCGCATAATCACTCGGGTGAACGATGCGCACGTGCGCTAGCTCGTATAATGCGCATATCTAGCGGGCACATTCCCCGCTTGCGGGGCGAAATACATAAATCTGCGAGACACTCGGCTAGCTTCGCGCGGATGATTGTCGCTCACGAGACTTCCTGGACCGTGCGATTCTCGTTATCTCGGTCGCTCGGAGGAGATCTTTACCGTCTGAAGCTTTTAGACACGTGGCTCGAACATTAGGAAGATGACGAAATAAAATGTTAATGTGAATCTATCAGCTCCTGAAAATTTACCTTGATATATTTCATTTAGAATTTCGTAAACTGATCCAGAAAAAATTGGCAAAAAATTAGTAGGTTGAAACATTTTTGTTTACTTTCATTATGCTTATTTGTTGCAATTCGCAAAATTATGACAATTACACTTTTTATCTTCTTTTTTTTTCATACTTTTGAGATTATCGATTTAAATGAATTCTCCTTTACTTGATTAACTTTTTATCATAGCCAATTTTAACTAACAAAAATAAATCAGAAACATCATAAACTAATAATAAACATTTTCAACCCAATCATGAATATTATCAATCAATCATCAACCTTGTCGACCCAATCATGAAAATTATCAACCAATCATGAATATTATCAATCAATCATCAACCTTGTCGACCCAATCATGAAAATTATCAACCAATCACAAAAATTGTCTAGCAATCATGAACATTATTTCTTTTTCCCTTCATTGATAATTTCAAAATAAATGAAATCTTTATCTTATCAAGGTTTATGACGAGGATCCTTTGCCTGGAGTTATCCCAGAAGCACGACTTCCTCTCGACCAACCCAAGAATAGACTCGAATCCTCCCAGAAACAGGTCCAAAACAGCGTCGAAAATGGAAATGGCGACCACTCACAAAACAGCAACAAGCCAAATCTTCGCGCAACCTCCCGAAATCTCGCACTCCTAGACTCGTTTTTATCCCTTATAACGAATCGCGGAAATCCTTTTCTGGATGAAATGATACAATATATTGCCAAAAAATTCACTAACTTACGACAAAAAACGAATTAGAATAAAATTCTCACCATTTTCAATAAGGTTTCCGCACTCAATATCGATAATATAAAGACTTTTTATTGTAACGCTTCTGTGACATACAAGAAGGCCGAAGTGATCAAATGCAGTAATGGCGGCCAGAGACGCCTAATTTTTCGGAAAAAGAAGAAGAAGAAGAAGAAGGGGAACAAGAATCAATACCCATCGATCTGGCCCATATCGATCTAATATTCTCCACTCTATATCAAAATTCCCTATTATATCGACTGTACGTAATTCCATGGAAAGCTACCATCAAGATATACATACATAGATCCGTTACAAGGTAATAGTAAACGTTTCCAACAAGCAGTCTTTTCAATTACTAGTCATTTATTTCGTGTAACTGGTTACTTCTATATTATTTGAGCAACTGAACGAAAAATTGAATAGTTATGAAACTCATACTATGTAAGAAGAAAAAACTTACTTTTAGTTCAAAATAAGTTATTGCAAAGAAAGAAAAGTAATATTCTGCTCAAAGATGATTTCCTACTCATTCCTACTGAGAAATACTTTGCGTTACCTTATCCATATTCAATTAAAGAATCACGTACTCTCTGAATTTTGCTTTCTTATAACTTTTTTTCTTTTCATTCTGACTCAATAACACTGACAGATCCTCTCGAGCACGATTCTTAATATTTTTTCTTATATTGTATGAAACCTCTGTTCACAGAAATTCATACAGTAAGGGCTTGAGTCATTTTCATACATTACTCCCGAATCCAGCTGTCAGATTCAACTTTTTCATCCGTATTTAATCCAGCCAAAATAATTTTTTTGGTGGAACTGATAATTTTTAGGGCAACAGTAGTATCACCATGGTGATAATGCAAGGCCTTGACTCCTCTCAATTTTATTCATTTGAAATAATACAATAAATTATCGACACACTTCATCTATAAAGTCAGCTAAAAGTGAGCAAGTGGAGGAGAAGGGGCACGAAAGGGAACGAATAAAGGGATCGTACGTAAGGGTACATCGAAACCCCATCTACGTAAACACCCTTCGTTTCTACGGCTTCTGAATCAGCGATATTACCAAACTTAATCTGCTCCTGAACCACAATCAATCGTCGAGTACTTTTCCCTAACTGTATTTTGGATTAGAAAGGGATGTCTTATCCTCGAAATATCTGTAATCGATATGCTCATGCACGAGTGTATAAAAATTTCAATAATATATAATACCTGCATATATTTTGAATATTTATAATGAATTCATAATATATTATTTAAATACCTACATTTGAGTATTTTCAAATGAATATGCAAGCAATTTGCCAATTAACTCTGGCATATGAATTATAACTACGTAGGCAATCAAGTCCTGAGGACAAAATAATACGCAACGCAGAAAACGTCATATTTTGAGGTACTTGATGCAAAATAGGCGCAGATAATGTACTTGTTTTAAGTACACAAGCTCAGGATAATGCGGTGCAAGAGGATGAAGTCGTACGCAGAGTTGATGAAAGAGAACTCGACGTTAATACCGCCATGTAATGGTCTAATTAGGAAGGATTTGTCGTACACGTGATGTTAGTCATGATGTGCTGTGTCGTACATCAATCGACATGAATTATATTATGTATGGTATAGTCCTTGCAGTTCTCAACTCCAGCATCAATATTTATTATAAAGTTACTCTTGATCGCCGACATTTAATTGCAATACTGATAAATTTAAGATAAAATATGTATAACGTTTCGGTTTCATAATTCCTTTTATCCATATTCAACTTTTTTTAAGTATTTGACAATCAGTAAACTAAACATCTAAAATATTACGTAATATTTTCAATTGAAAAATTATTTATATTATTTTCTTATCTCATTATTATAGTATCTAAAATACTTCTAATGCTATGTTTGGCATTGGCCTTACTTGCCCTTATTTTGAAATTTGAGAAACTCCCTTGTTGATCTGGAATCAACACATATATTCCAATTCAGGTTCAACACGTACACTAATGTTATTTTTGTTGTAACCCTTGTTATAATCAAAAACGCTGTTTACTGCATCTAAAAAAATATATTTCATTTTGTGTGATCATACCTTACTCGAGAATATCGAGAAAGACGACACTAACTTCTTGTTATTAACACCATTCGCGTTGAGCTCAAAAAGCAACAGTCGCGACAAGAAAAAGCGAAGATTACTTGAGACGCCTTTAAGTTTGAGGGCAGCCCGTGGTGATTACGAAGATCAAAGCGTGCAACCGCGAGACACTGGAGTCTGTGTTACTGTCACCGAGTTGCTTACTTCAGTGAGCTTAGAAAACACTCGCCCACGTGCTACGCACTACACTTCGCAACAAAATGTAACATAAGGAAATGTAAAAACTGTGGATTACACTGTAAAATTGACGTATGTACCTAAGAACATATGTCTTGATTCTGCTATAAGAGATTACTAGATCTTGAAATTTGGTCTCATTGACCAAATAAATGGTTTAACAAGCTATCAATATAGAATAGGAAAACAACAACAAAAAACGATGCTATATTTTTTTTTTTTTTAATTCAACTTTTTCAGAGGGTTCCCACATATTTCAAATTTTTGAGTTTAATCAGTTTAAGAATTTTGAGTTTTCATTTGATATTAGAGGACTCAAGAATTTTTTCGGGAAAAAATGAAAAAAAAACTTCGTTTCAAAAATTGTGTATGGTAATCGAGGCTTTTACAAACTGTTTATCACGACTTATTGAAATTTTAACAAGTCAGATGTGTAGAAAAATACCTCTTTTATTCAGTTTTGATTCAAAATATGATACTCTGATCTCTGAACTTCTTAACCAGTATTTCATTTTCTAAATTTAAGAGGAAATGAAGTCGTTAGAAATCAAACACTCCAAAAATTTATTAATAACAAAAAACATTTTTTAAAAGCACCTTGTTTTTGAGGGGCCAACATAGATTTCCAATATCGATTTACACACAGTGTTTTTATTATTATGAAATTTTATTTTTCGAGCTGAGATAACGTGGATCAGATGAAACTTCTGTGAGGTCCGTTAAACTCTAAACTCGTATTTTTTAAACTTGTATGTACACTTAAAATACTTGACTGGCACAGTGTTGAGTGCGGCTGTTGAGACGGAACGTGCAGGTACATGCTTCAAGACCACGCGAGCGAATATACGTTTGACGTTTCTTTTTTTTTTTCCTTGAATTTTTTGACCTAAAAATATTAGAGAGTTTAGAAGAAACTCACATATTTAACCCTTGCCATGTATTTTTTTTCATAGTAACAGTAACTTGAAAGTTTTGTGAGTACTATATACATTAGTACTTTATAAATTTGTTGGAATTTGTTATAAATTTTAATAATTTTTGCTAAATAATGAATCATACGGTATTTTCTCTTTTTAGTCTAAGCGGAGAATTTTTAATTTTTTTCATCAGCGTGCACGTGCTTATGAGTGATCTTTTAAACTGTAGTATGACGCCCTGTTAAACATTGGTATGAAAAAAAATCAACAACGTAGCTGTGATAAATGTGAAAATTTGAATAATTTTTTCACATTTTTTCATTACATGGCTTCAATTGATCATCAAGAGTATAGAGCATTGATAAGAATCCCACTCTCGTCATGTTTTCACATTGTCAAAGGATGGGGGGGGGGGGGCTTTTACACAAGGCGAGGGAATTTTTCGATAGACGTACATCCAAGCGTGCAAGCTCTATAGACTTTGAGATAAAGGGCCTGATTAAGCAACCATATGGCAACCAGCTATTATTTACCCCTATTTTTCTTGCGCTCCCTTACCAGATCGCTTCACCCCTTTCCACGCCCTTTACAAATTTTACACCACTAGTTTTTCAATGATTCTTTAGCTCAATAGCATTTTCTGCCACAATCAATGATAAAGTCTTGAATGCAAAAATCGTTATGTCTCGCGATAATCATTAATTTGTACGAAGAAAATATTCGCAGGCTTGAATATGTAATAAAGCCAGTAAACATTTTTTTGAAATAGGTAAATAATTTTCAATTATCAACATTTTTGAACTTGGAAAGAAAATAGAAAGTCAAATTTTAAAGGGACGTAAGAAAATGTCAAGAATCAATAAATAGTCTCTTCATAAGTTTTTTAGTACTATTTTCAATTTTCAGATCCAACAAATTTAGGAATATCGAAAATTTTCAAATCTACGATCTTAATTGTCGAAAAAATACTTTTTGATGTTTATACACGATTGATGAATTTTACGATACAATGAATACTTTAAGAGTTCGAAAAAAATTCAGACTTTTATCATTCAGGAATCTTAAGTGTACCTAATTTTCCGAGAAGAGTAGGTAAAGATTCGAAAAATTATATTCCAACTGTGCCTTTTGTAGGCATTTCACTTTAGTTCCAAATCGATAGGCCTATAAAATGAAACTCATTCCGCAAGCATTTATTCGCATCTTTGTGATTAAAGGTAAACATCGCTTTGTTCGTCGATGCGTTTTTGAGATAGTTGTTTTAACGTAGACGCACGCACCTTCAATGTGTTGCGTCAATAAATTTGGAGGCTCAATACGTTAAACACAAAGGAACATCTTACCACCCCATTTGTGCTTACCAACTGTCTCCGACCTATTCTGCTCTCGTAACACGTTTCAAGGAGGGAGAACTTTATAAAATATTTTTGCAATAATTCATGTGGTTAATGGCACCAGAAATAATAGGAAGAAAACGTGCGACTTATGAATAACTTTTTTTTTATCCCATATACTCAACGTACCGTCAAAAATCTGTATCTGCAGTACATAACTTTACAAAAAAATTTGTAAATAATCCAATGAATAATGAAGAATTTTTCAAATATTTAGCATTAACAAGCTCTTCGCAGTTCACTGACCGTTAACTGAATGATCTCTTGGCATTGTTGTAATCTTTCGTAATTCATGTCAAAATATCAGAGATGATAAGTGGCACAAAGCTAATTAGTCGTGGTTGCGCGATGGTACTTGTCAGCGGCGCGTTTATATAGGGCGCTGTCGTCAACAATGGAGGTAAAGGAGTAACAAAGATCGCTTGTTTTTCAGGAGCGAGTCTTGCATTCGTTGTATGCGCCACAAGTAAAAACCTATTTCGATCAATAACGTATAACCACTAATTTTTCAGTTAAAAAAGCCTTTGCAAATCTTCTTTTGATAGAATGAAAGAAGGAGATAAAAACGATAGAGTCTGCAAAATTTTTGCACGATATTTCATAAACACGAAAACTGTCACTCGAATCATCATTGACAAAAATGTAATAATTATTTTTCACGATAATGTTAGTCAAAGTACATAAGTTATTTCTAATCCTTTTCAAGTACAGTTTCTGATCCTTCTACAACTTGATTTAAACGTTGTATGCAAGAATAGTAGTGAATTTATCGACAGTCATTGACATTTCAATGATTACTGCATCTGAGTCAGTGGAAGATTCGTATTTGCAAAAAAGTTGCAAAATATTTTCAAGGTAGGTTTGATTTTTCCATAGAATACGAAACTTACAAAATCAATCTCATAAGAGAACCTGGACTTTTCTCCATGTATCTACTTCGATTTGGTTGAACACGAGTAATCACAATTTCAAAACTTAGAGCCGGACCAGAAAATTGGATGAGATTTTCGGAGTGCCCGATCATCAAACAGTGGCGAAGGGCCATTGCAAGTTGGAGATAAGATAAGCCTGAGTTCTGCGGGTTGCCCAAACTTGTGCACCACGTCAAACGACAACTTCCATGACATTTATGGCGATTCTTGAAAGCTCGTATCTGGCGCGAGTGTCCGGAAAATATCGCCATTAAGCTGACTCTTGAGCGGCCATTTCTCTCGCCCCTTTCGGGCTCGTTTACGTCTTATTCCATTTCGACATGTCGTCTTTTGTAAAGTGAATAGTGCTTAAAACTATCGAATATTACTTGGATGAAATACGAAAAATATAAATTTTGTCGTCCCAAAAAGATCAATGACCTTTTGTAATACAGATTACTCGGGTGAAATGAGAAAAACATGAATTTTGATGTCTGAAAATGAGCAAATGAAAATTTTTAATACAGATTATATTGTTAGCAGACTTATTACAAAATGATGAATTATAAATGAGGTTTAAGTATTTCGATAGTCTACTTATATCGTAACAAATTCAAAAGTTCTAGGGTTCGAATGTAGAAAGAGTTATTTCTCGGAGCTAAATTTCTGTTGCAATTCAATGTTCACAAAATATTAGTTGTTATTTGATATTTTCGATATTCTTCTGAAATCGATATTTTAGATGCACAAACGCAACAGAAGAAATATTATAGAAGGGAATTCGATAGAAAATAGTCCGGAAAAATTCAAATTACTTTGCTGCACTGTAAAGTGTATAGAATTTATCAATTAGATGATTTCATATTCGAAATTAAAAAAAAAGTAAATACATATAACCAGTTCTGAAAATTTTACACTTTATCACCCAATTAAAAAAGGCAAATTAAGTGCGTAGAAATTCCAGAAAGAAGTTTTGAATCGAGTATGAGTAATCTCAGTCTCTCGGAGCCGAATTCCCAAATTAACGACTTTTTTTTATTTAAAGCCTCCTTTTATTCAGTTATTACATTCCTCAAACTTTCGACCTTCGTCTGAAGCCCTCATCAGGAGTCTGTAGTTTTCGAAAAAATCACAATTAGTAAACAATAGATCCATACGTAATCTGAACAAACAAAAATCAGGAGAAGAACACTTACACAGTTCCCGTTATAAAATACAAAAACACGTCGATTTAAATGAATACATCCTGTCATCAGGTAAAAAGGAAAAAACCCCAAAATTTTCATAAAACAACAAAAACTGGGAAAACAGTCAAGCAACGAGCGTTACTTCGCAGATGTTTTGAATATTTTTGTTGCTCCTTTAAATATTCCAAACATGTAATATTCTAGGATGATCAATGCAGAAAACTATAAACTTCAAAAACACTAGCGATTTAGTCATTAAAAATATGTGACAGTTGAAGATCTCAGATTTAATCACACTGTAAAAAAAAACGGATATTTCCTAGAAGTAGTACTACAAATTTACTGTTCTTTCATATTTTACATACTCTCATAAGAAAATTTCATTAAAATAAGGAATATTAGTATAAATAAACCGGAAAATTCTAACTGCGTGTAGTAAAATTAGAGGAAAATTATAGTAAAAAATTTCACTACAAGGTAATGATTAATGACTTTCGGATCGGTACAGTAAAATAACCACAAAATTTTTTTAGAGTGCATGCAGGAGTGTCTTCTAACTTACAATTTTGAAGATTCTTAATTTAAAAATTATCACTAAATGATGCCAATTTTCATTAACGAAGAATATCATTGCATCGAATTTCAAGTTCGAATTACAGTCATCACGATAAACTATAACCTCCTAAATTTAACCCATTCAGAAAACTTGAACTGTCCAATTTCGAAAAATATCACGCCTTCAATGATTCAATTGACTATTTAAAATGGTTATCCAAATTTTGAATGCTTCTTAATTTAGGTACTCAAAACCAGAAATCGAATCAACTAAATCTTAGAATGAGATGTTGTTGTCTAAAAATGAAGAATATAACAAATTTGTATTATAACTCGAGGTTGTTCAATTTTATTACATACAAATTCATATGTATTTAGAAATGCAAAATTTGAATAATTTTCTAAAATTGTAAATTCAAGATGATAGAAATTGAGATTTAGTGACTTGCATTTAAAGTAGATTTGACTATTCAGAAATGAAGTAATTTGTTTGTACGATAACATTATGAGCACTTCTTACTAAAGTTTACTTTGAATTGAGAAATTTTTTTTATTCTTTTCTATGCATCTTTTTACATTTTTATTGAAATACATTTTAAATAAGAGATGCCAAGAACTTGAAATTGTATGTGCATGTCTTAAAATTTAATTTAGCTGATTTATATTATATACCTTCATAAACAGTTTTTGTCTGGAAATAGTTTATCCATTTTTAATAAAACATACGTCATAGTGCATGACTTTACTCAAGTGAGATACTTTTTCAAAGGAATTCCACTTCTGCACAGATTTCGGTATGTTAAAATTTTGTTTTTTTTATTTACATTCAGAGCACAATTAAGAAGAAACTATAATTGTTGTAAAAAAAAAACTAACTAACATTGACATGTTTTCCCATCAATTTCAGACACTCGTTATCCCTAGGCATTTTTTAATTATTGCCAAGTAAAAACTATAATCAAAGAACATCGAAATTCTTCAAACTTTTGACCGGCTAATATTCAAGTAAAAAAATATCAGATTTTAAGCAACTTCTTCCCACTATGAACTAACATAATGAGTCAATCATTTCATACATGAACAGACGAGAAATCTGTGTAACGAGTATTGAAATTATCAGGTGAGTATAACAATGGAAACTCTTATAGTCATTGCTACTATAAACGTCAATACATCCCAGCTTCATATTTATTCCTTGTTTTCAAAGGCGAACTGTAATCATAGCGTCGAGTCATCAATATTTCATTGGCGCGACTCGACTGATTTTCAAATCCAGACGCGTCTCATTAGGAACTTTATGTGATTTCAGGATCTTTTTTTCATGTGACTCAAATCTTACATGCTAAACTGCTCTATCAAATATTTATGTTTTGCTGATGAGAAATGCAGCAATATCCATCATTCTACATTTTAACGTGCGACGATCTATTTAGTGTTAATTTTACTTACTAAACAATTACTGTAAAACGGTGTGAATCTGGTAATGAATATTCTTTATTCGTATTTTGAAAATGACCAACTACTTTTCATGACCCAACAGCTTGAAACATGGTTGAAAAAAAGGAATGTAAAACATGAGAACTACTTTAGTTTCAAATATTGTCGAACTGGAGAAAATTTTGTGACGGAAGAGGCAGGAATTGGTTTTGCATTTACGAACTACGAAACTGCTGTGGATTCAAACGGTGATTTCGAACTCTCTCGCCACAAGTGATTCAGCAGTAAAAGACAGAAGGATTCGATATGAGGTCAAACGACTCCTGGAATACCGAAAAGCCTCCGGCTCCTTACAAAGTAAACAGATATCATTGAAGACCGCAATTTCGTCAACCTTCATTTTTACTTTTTCTTTCTTGATATCGAGTTTTTTCTCGCAGACCAAATATAGCATAACGTAAAAGCTTGAAGGAACGAATGGGAAACGTAACGAAAACAATAAAGTGCGATTTCTTTCCACGACACTTAACCCGTCGCTTACAACTTTTTCAGGGTCTTGGAGAATATTTTTTTACTTTCTCGGAGATAAGAAGGCGAAGAATTACTTTCGCGAGTTAAAGAAACAAATATTAGCAATTCTAAAATATAAATAAAATTACATAATAGGGTAGAAACAATTTTTATTCAAAAAACAAACAAGCCTCAACTCATAATAAATTCATGATTCTGCTTCAAATAAGCTGTAAATTAAACTGAGTGGGCATGCTATGGGGATTCTGGACCCACCACTCTTCTTAAATCTTACCCAAGTAGTACACCCCTGTCTTGACCTAGCCCAAGTAAAACACCTCAAACCTAACTCTACCCAATTAAAACACCACTGGTCTGACTTAACCTATTTCATAACCCCCTCTTCCTTCCCCCTCCCATCAATAGCTATCATAGCAAAAACTATAGATGTTTCCTTCATTTCTTATTCCGTATTAGATTAAATGAAGAAAAATCTGATTACAACTTACGGAAAAAATGTAAACAAGACAGACAAAACAAGTTTTTCCTTATTTCACATTTATAATTGCATTTTACAGAGAGTCATAATTTCTCAGATGGATCACCTGGATTGAATGAAAATTCAATTTATGTCATTTTAAACTCAAAACTGACATTTGGAAATGACTTTTCGGTTATCGTGGCATTAAATACCTTACGTAAACCCGGTTGGCTATCTGGCTACTTTTTTTTCTTTTTTTTTTTTCTTTAGCATTTTCGACCCCACCAGGTCTCTTGAATTTATATCTCCATTTTTTCATTTAGTTATTTCGCAAACATTATTACACTTTGTTTTTATGATTTATAGCATTTATACATTGGCGATGTTCGGTGGGAGGGTTAGTGTAACAAAAGTTGCCGTATTGTAGTTTCTAAAGTTGCTGTGTACGATTTGTACGTTATATGACGAAAATTTCTTATTTTTTTTTAGCTTAGTGAATATAAAAAGTTTGTGATTTTTTTAGATTTCTCTAAATTTTCAGTTTTTTTGTGGTTGTTTATTACAAATTCGAGAATTCTCCCGTTCATGTACGAAAAAATGAGGCGTATACTCAAAGGATAAATATTTGGTTACGTTAATCACGCTTCAACTTTTCATATATCTATTACATCTGAATTCTGTTGGGAATAATTGAGAATACGATTGTGCCACGTAACTGATGTTTCGATGTTACGTGCTGAATACAAAGCTTGTACTTGTAGTTTTTTCATAAGATATATACCTTTTTTTTCGTGTCTTAATGAAAACTTAAAACAGATGATATAATCACTATCAAAAACTTATTTGTTCTTGTTTTTTTTTGTATTATCAATCCACATAACTGACCTGTTTTTTTTACCTCCACTTTTTCTTAACTTTACTGCTACGCAAAACACTCAAGTGTCATCAACACAAAAACTTGTAACTACAAAATTTGTCGGTGTGATTTCCCTCTTTCGAACTCTATCTTTTTCAATGTCGAATTAACAACCAGGTAATAACAATGAAAACATAATAATAAGCTCGCAAAATTGTTAAAACTGATGGACAAGATTTCACACGTAATTTCTGTCTCATAATCCCCTTTTTTCATCACAAATATTTACGTTAACGTAAGTTCCAACGAAATAAAACAAAATTATGTCAGTTTTTCGTAGAGTTTTTTGAAGTAAACCAATCGTAATTAGACCGAGATTCGAAAAACGTTGTTGAGGACATGCCACGTAACTGACATTTGAGGTATACGACATAATCTCATTATCCGTATTATTCAATTATTCAACTGTTTATGCATGTGCCCTATTTAAATACATCGAAACTGACAAAATAACATCAAACTTGTACGGTCGTTTATTTATTATTTTGCTAAGAATACCGACGGACAAATTGTACAGTATACTGAGAATCAGCCACCTACTGAGGTGATTTTTTCAGGTAGGAAAAAAAGTCCCACTTTTTCCGACTGTTCTGTTTTGAAGCGTGGTGAAAAAGAGCATTTTTCCTATGGTATCGGAAAAAATAAAACAGCCAAATCACTTGTTATACACTGAGAGGAGAGCGCAACACTGAGTATCTTAGTCCGCAATAATGGTTATTGCAGACAGGAATTTTGACGAAAAACTGGCACTCCGAAATAATCAGTGTTGTGCCCGCCACACGGATTATTTTATTCCGCAACACTCAGTATTGCGGTCCGCAATAATACAGATGTAACACTGACAGTCGCACCCCGGAACACTCCTTATTGCGCGCCGCAATACTCATTGTGGTGGTCCGCAATATTCAGTATGATTGGCCCTATTTTTCAAATTTCACGCTCCGCGAAACTCAAAACAATGTTTTGACGAGCGAAAATCATTGAGGCGTCCAGCAATAATTATGAGAACGTGTGAATGAAAATTAGTGATCTATTTTATTCGTCTGAATATTTGGCAGGACTGTGATAAGAATTTAAAGGCTAACCTAATAAAAATTTCACTAAAAATCAATTATTTTCAAATAGACATAACGAAAATCTTATAAATATGTTTAACTTTATAGAATTCCATCTAAATTTTATACGAATATGAACTTACCTTATAAATATTTACAAAAACTTCATACGACTATTTTCTTGAAAATGGATCTAAAATTCCATAATGATTTTGACTCAATCAAAATTGTCAAAGACTTTTGACAAACTTTGCGTATAGCAAATGTACAACATTTGAAACTGACATTATAAGAACACACGATGGGGTATATGATCCACGACCATCATTCACTGTCTCAAAACAATGTTCAAATCCTTGTTACAAGTGATAATGTTTTCTGCTTAATAGGTAGAAAATTTCATTTTATACATTTCCTTAAACATTTGTTATATATTTTTGTTATTATATAATAAATAATATTCTCATTTTTAGAATATTCTATTATAATAATTTCTCATGAAAATAAACTTTTAATAGATTTGAATGAGTTCAGTCTTAGATGAATTCTCAATTCTTGTAACATTTTTTATGCGTAGTTTTTAGAAAAATAGTTTCAAAGGGATTTTTAAGATTATTTAACCTCGTGATTTGTATACGAAGAGTGGAAAAAAATTTCATTTTTTAAAATTAAATAAAATACATCAATTTCCTTGTAACATCAAACTTATGAAAAAACATTGAAACCTGTATTTAAACCAACCGTGAAATAGTATATTACGTACCTAGGACATAAATTTTTTATTTACGTACGATATTTCACGTACTGAGGGCTGGAAAACGAGTTTAGAGATTTTGAACTGAACGAGAAACGAGTTTTCTATGCCAGAGATACGTAAAACCCTTTTGAAACTATTTTTATAAGACCTACATTAAAAAAATTTTATGAGAATTAAGAATTCTTTTAAGACTGACCACATTGAAACAATCTTAAAAGTTATTCTTATGAAAAATTATTAGAATAAAATTACTTATCCGAGGGATCAGTAGTTGATTAACAGATTTTATATAAAATATTTATAAGATTAGAATATTATTTAGTTTATTTTAACAAAAAAATATATCATAAATCTTACGTAAGGTGAGTTCATATTCGTATAAAATTTAGATAGTATTCTATAAAGTTAAACATATTTATAAGCTTTTCGTTAAGTCTATTTAAAAAGAATTGATTTTTAGTAACATTTCTATTAGGTAAGCCCTAAAAATCTTTTCACAGTCCTGTCAAATATTTGAACTAATAAAACAGATCACTAATTTTGATTCATACGTAAGCATAATTATTGCTGGACGCCTCAATGATTTTCGCTCGTCAAAACACTGTCTTGAGTGTCGCGGAGCGTGAAATTCGAAAAACTGGGCCAATCATACTGAATATTGCGGACCACCACAATGAGTATTGCGGCGCGCAATAAGGAGCGTTTCGGGGCGCGACTGTCAGTGTTACGTCTGTATTATTGCGGACCGCAATACTGAGTGTTGCGGAATAAAATAATCCGTGTGGCGGGCACAACACCGATTCTTTCGGAGAGCCAGTTTTTCGTCAAAATTCCTGTCTGCAATAACCATTATTGCGGACCAAGATAATCAGTGTTGCGTTCCTTTCTCAGTGTACGCTTCGCACGTGTTCTTTATTGAGTAATCACGGCGAAATTGAACACAAGCGCCTTGATCATGAAAGGGAAGTTTTTCCGAGAACTATTATAATTTCCGCGTGTTAACAAATTATTTAGACAAGTCACGAGGGCTTTCAAGCCGTGGAAACACGCGTGATTCCGCGGGTCCGCACGTGGCGCGCCATGTGCTTCTCGCGCCCGCGACTTTTCGAGCCTATAAATAAAATCTCCACCTCAGCCGAGCCGTAGGTGGCACGTCTCCGATTCGCCGCCCTCTACAACTCGTTTGTTTGAATTTATACGGGACTTCCTGCCGTAGAATGAATGTCCATTGACTCGTTTCTCCATAGGAGGTACTCGCGTTTTACGATGAAAATATCTGCCCGGGATCAACTCTCAGCTACTACCGTAAATTTGGAATTCGTGTAAAGAACTGTGGTTATTCTAACGCAGCTTAAAAAACCGAAGTTCTAAAATAAGAGCCTGGAATACAATTTTCCTGAACGTGTGCAAAAGAAGCTATTTGAGTTATGTGAAGTTTGCGAGGTGAGCCGAAGGCAAGGTTTACAATCACTTTTTTTCGAAACATCCTTCTCCGCAAATGGAGAGTATACGATTTGCTGCTATATCACCTTATAGAATCGCATATCCGCTTTGCTAGACGTCCTAAAACATTCAAACTTAAAAGCCGAATGTTCCGAAATTCTCGTAATTAAAACCCAACGAACCTGCAAGAATCTATAACTGAGAAAAATGCATATTTGGCGATAGTGATAAACTCGTCTCGTAAAATATGACAAACGTTGGAAATGAATATCCTTTGTTAAATTCGATTACCGGTTTTATTTGGATTTTCTCCTGAATCTTTGATGAGAATATGTCTGCGAAGCGTATTGCTGTATCCGATGATATAAAAATGTCAGATGAGATTGCATGAAAAATCGATTTTTCTACCTCAAACGCAGTACTTTATCCTAACTTTCCAGTGTCACAAGAAGATGTTTCTCTTGAAACTTCAGAGACATCGAATTTAATTTGGTTGCTTTGAGTATTCATGGGAGTTATAAAAGCTACCTTGGCGAGTTTATTCAGTAGGATAAAAAGCTCGATCTTTTTGTTTCTTTGTAACTGATTCTTTGAAAATCTGTATCTTGAGTGATAAACATAGTAAGTACTTATGAATTTAATGACGAAAAACTCTAAAAAAAAACAAACACACAAATAAGAACTGATAAGAACGTTGCAGAAAGTTGCGGAACGTCCGAGTATATAAAAATTTGTCTATGTATCGATGGAATATCGATAGACAGAAGGAGTATCGAGATGTCCAATCAATATGGAGGCCTTCTCAAAACAAATAGGATGTGGTAAATAAAGGCACTTATTTTATAACAATAATCGAAAATATACAGTTCTTAATACTCCTACGATGCGTCCGAAAGCACGGAGAATACGTGTGTCCAAAGTTTTGTAAGAATACTCGAAACGGTGTCGATTTCTGTAAGTAACAAATAAAAGTGACTTTTTTCTATAGTAATAGATTATTTGAGAATGTCGAAATTTAATCTATGCAGAGTAATTCACATCAGAAGGTCCATACCGTCCATGCAAAAAAAAGACAAGTTTTCCATTAAGTCAGGCAAAAAAACTTACAAATACTTCATAGAATTTGAAAATTTCTATAAGTTTTTTCATGAACTTTTACTTGCAATTCTAGAAATAAACAATTCGAACGACAAAAAATTTTAGGTTATACCTCAAAAAACGAGTTTTGCACGAGTGCTATTGTATATCCTGATTTAACCTCGGCCTTAAAACATCGAACTCTACAATATGAAAAATCCATGAGAAATACGTTACACAACTTAATTATAATATTATTCGTTAATTATAGAGATCTTAAAGATTTTTCGAAACTCTTAGAATTTTATTAAATTAAAAATCTGCAGATGAACTAGTAAATATTGGAATCTAAATTTCTGTTTTACAAGACTTCTAAGGATGGATATACTTCAACTGTGGAAAAATAATTTTCTTCGACATTACTTCAAATTTTTAGTTAAAAATATATGAAGAAATCTAAGCTAATTTTTTTTAATTTTATTGTTGCACGTAAAACGAGTATATGACTGATAGATTTCAAACTTTTACATTTAAAATATTTAGAATAGTGTTTTTCAATCATTTTGCTTCAATCGTTTCACTTTTTCAGATTCAGAGGGTACGAATGGACCATATGTTCTCTGAAATCTTCCCGAGTAAAAATCCTCATTTCTCTTTTTGTCTTACGGAAAGTATCCCTTCTCCGGTCAAAATGAAATTTTTTTCGCATTGCTTAAAAGTATAATAAGAGCTATAATTTTAGAAAGAAAAAAAGAAAGCTAATAATTCATTTTCTTGGCGATTCAGGAAAAATCACATTCTCTAATATCAGCAGGGAATAAATCATTTTCAGTCATTTCAGATCATCCAGTTAATTTGATCAATCTTCGGATCCATGATACTGCTTAAAAATGACTCACTTTCTTAAACAACCAAGATATGTACTATTTTTTCAAATCTCTTCTATTCGCAGCTTATAATTTTGTTAATACGATGTCCTTGATCTAAAAAAGAAGAATTGCATATGTATTATTCATTTTTTAATGACAATTAGGCTCATTATTACAATTCATACAGCATTTGAAACCTATGCATAAACTTGTCCATTGCTATGGTTATAAATAAGTCAGATTTGATATGATGGATGAGAAAAAAAATGATTTTCAAAAAACAAGAAGGAACGACGTTGCTCGATATATTTTTATCGTGAAGAAACTTTTTGCTGCAAGTAATCGTAATGTGAATGGTTACAAGTAGAAACGAATAACGAAAAAGAAGGCAAACGATTATGGGAGTCAGCGAAACCGAGAACGTTCAAAACCATGTCGCCGGAGGCACTTGTGTGAAGCAGACAGTTCACATTCAAAGGTAAATTGTCAAAGCTCTACAATGGCATAAATCATAAAATAAAAGCGGAAACATTGTGATCAATGCATAACGAGATTTCTCGCGATAATAAAAGAACAAAAGGTAGATTAAAGAAAAAGTATGTGTCTGGATCTGATACAATCCATGTGATAACTAATTTCGATAGCCTGTAAATGTACAAAATCATCATTTAGATCATATTCATGACAGTGGTTTCGCAGCTATGCACGGTTTACTGATTTTTTTACGGTCATCATTTTTCGATATCACGTTATTAACTTTAATGGTGATACCCTAGAAGGTTCGATATAGTTTTCCATTAAGAGAAAAATCAGAAAACGTTAAAAAATTACTTTGAAGTTGGTTCAAATAAATTCGATTTGTCAGTAAACGTTAAACATTTCAAAACAGCGATGCAACTCGAATTTCATGACTTTTTATTGGTATTCGACGTGACTTGACACAGGCCTTGAATCGAAAGTCTACTGTATGTAGTAGATATTAGGGCAGTAACTATGAAATCCGAGACTTTTCTACATATTCAAGAAAGTCAAGAAAACCTCGAAAAGTGGCTTTATTACACATTTCGCGTTTTTTTTTCTACCCTGCTACTTTGCTCCCTCTTTCTGTCCCGTTGTCTCGAGTCAAAGTGCGAGCTTCGAGTGCGGTGGCGAGGTCGAGTGACGAGTTTTCACAAAACGATTCCATTAAAGTTTTCCCGAATGCAGTCCAAGATTATGCATTCCATTATAGAGCATTTTTTGTATTCATGCTAAGCTCCTTTTATAATTCAAGTCCTCGAACTACTCGGTCACAAGTGCAGGGAACTAAAACCTTTTTTCTCCATTTCTGGAGTTCAATGAACTTTCGACACTTTTTTAAGATCAGGCTTAAACTTGTACACTTGGTCCTCGATAAAGCAAAGGGATCTCTGCTAATCGTAGTTTATCACGTCAGTATTGACTTTATGCTTCACAATCCCGTTTTTCACGTTTTTAATTCACTTTTGTTCTCCAAAAATTCGATTGGTAAGATGCCAAAGAAGGATACTATTGAGGAACTAGAAGAGAAAAGGAAACCGAATAGCGCAATCTAGAATAAAACAAAATTTAAGGCTGAAACGTTGACACTCTTTATAAATTTAATTTGCCGTGCCATTTGAGTTTATGATTCCGAAGACGTTTCGGAATGATGCGGAAAAAGCTTTCATGCAATTTCGCAAATAGCGAAACCTTTTCACGTGCTCCTCACATCGCATGAAAATGTAGCAGTTTTGAGAATTTTCCAACTCACCGGTGTATCTTTTAGTTTCACATTGAATTTATCTTTTATTTCCGAGGCTTGAAAACGGTTTGGAATAGCGTGAAAGTTCAAGCGTCGTCTATGAAATGTGTATGGAACATGAGTTGAATAGACAAGAGGAAAATTACATGGAAAAAGCTCTTGATTCTTGTATGACGAAAAAGCACAGTGTTGAAAAGGTTTTTGAAGTAAAAAGCACATAATTCCAGGGTAAAACAGGTTAAGATTATATTTAAACTGATTTTCAATAAATTCTGGAACTGATTATTCGAACAAATACAATGTGAATAACAATGTATGTTGGTCGATCAAACGTGAGCTGAATATTTCGCTAGATTTTCTATAATTCATTTAAATTGTCATTATTCTTCTCAGGAATCTATTTTTTCAATGTTGAGCACAATTAAATGTCTTACATAATAAGATGTAGACTACTGATGTCTACGCTGAAAAAACTGTAAGTTCAATACAAATATACGCGTATAGTTGTTTCGTTTCCGCAAATATTCATCAGCTATTAATATATATCTTAGTTATAAAGATAGCGTACGTTTCATACTAATTTCTTTAGATTCTGCAGTATTTGCGACAAATATACTATTAAATTAATCGACTGAAGTTACTTGAACCAGGTTCACGTGCATTAAGATCAAATATGTGTGAAACTTGAATGGCGTAAGAAATCGATGTTAGATTCGAATTCAAAAATAATAGCAAATAAGCTGTCTGTATTGGATGCAAATGTTTTATATGGTAACAGTTAATATACTGATGCTTGACTAATGTTGTTCATATACAACTGTTTCATATGGTAACAGTAAATATATCGATACTTGACGAAAGTTGTGGAAAATTTTCGACAATGTTAACAAGCTCAGACAAGCTTGTGAGTGCCAGTTTATAAATAAATTTTCACTGTTTAACAAAATAATGGAACCTCTTCTCGTGGAGTGTGGCCTTTCCAGCATCTTCAATTTTATGGAATAAAAGTTAAATTACTTTTCGAGTCACTCAAATTTTTATATATCTTTCAGCCTGAGCAAAGTTTATATTGATGGATGAAAGGAGCTGTTACATTTGAGATCGACCAGCGAGTGCCTTAAGTCAAGCGGCGGTCCCAGCTGAAAAAATCCAATTGTTTTTGCCAATAGCCCAACCAATAAGCAAAACCAATTGGCCCGACCATTTGGAATTGCCGATTGGCCCGACAATGGTCCGACCAATTGGCAAACTTAATGTTCTGTCCGATTAGCAATCATAATCGTAGGGCTAATTGGCAATTCCAAATGGTCGGACCAATTGGCAAAATGCCAATTTGCCAATTCGTTTTGCCAATAAATGTGAATTTTGTTTATTATAGATTAATCATGCAATTATTTAATTTTTTCACTCTGGGTGGAATTTGGAAAATTCTGCCCAATTTCATTATAAAAATTGTGAAAAGACATTGCGTTCCCGTAGATACGAATCATCATGCATTGTACTTAATGAATCAGTGCTAAACTTGTAAAACGAGAAAAAAAATTGACTTCCATCTCGTTGATCTCGCAGTAACTACTTGTATGGCGCGGAATATTCAAATTTGGGCGACATATTTAAAAATCCGGCGCGATACCAGTAGTTACATACTGCGAGATCCACGAGATGGAAGTCAATTTTTTTTCTCATTTCATAAGTTTAGCACTGATACATTAAGTATAATGCATGATGATTCGTATCCGCGGGAACGCGATGTCGTTTCACAATTTTTATAACGAAATTGGCAGAATTTTCCAAATTCCACCAAGAGTAAAGAAATGAAATATATGATAGCATAATTAATCTATAATAAACAAAATTAAATTTATTGGCAAAATGAATTGGCGTATTGGCATTACGCTAATGGGTCCGACTATTTCGAATTGCCAATTGGCCCGACGATTATGATTGCCAATCGGACAGAACATTAAGTTTGCCAATTGGTTTTGCCTATTGGTCGGGCTATTGGCAAAACCAATTGGATTTTTTCAGCTGGGGTAACTATCGCCTGTACGTGGATGGATGATCATCGGGTACTCACGCGCGCACGCCTCGGATAAGATAGAAAAAAATTTTTTTCTTGACAGAATTGGAGAAGAATTCCAAGAAATAGTAAAAAAAAAAATCACTTAGTGTTAAGTACACACAACACACACGTCAATTCTGTTTTTTTTTTTTTAGTAAAAAACCATGGTCAATCTTAGTTTCCAACAACCAACTTTGAACTTGAGACAAGTTACTGGAAATTTTCTTGCAAATAGCAATATGGTAACTATTAATTTATCAAGTTTTGTCCATACTTTTTCAAAGAGTTTATATAAATATGATATTTACTTGATGGCAATTACTTCGTTGATATTCATAGCAAATACGCATATAGTTACTGTAATATACCGAAGTTTGCTTAAGCTTTATTAGACAGTTTATATGAATTAATCGTTAATTTGATTTAACTAAACATTTATTTTGCCATATCCAAATGTGCGATTTAATAATAGTTACCATATTATATTTGATCTGACTAATACCTTTTTTCAGTGTAAAAACTCTGGATCGGCAATGGCGTCCCCCACTCTTCATCTCGCGGCAGGTTTGAATGTCCGCCATATTTCATGGTTCATCGCCAGGCATGCGCACTAGATTACTACACAGCGAACAACGAGTATACGTATGCGTGTGCTATACACACACTCGTTGTTCACAGTGTAGTAACCCAGTGCGCACGCTCGGCCACGAACCATGAAATATGGTCGACCTTCAAATTTTTACTCCCACTTTCCACCTATTGCCTATCCAGTGTTTTTAAAGATCAGTGATGTAGACGCAATCAATATTTTCGTACGCTTACGTATTTTTTACTTTTGGCGTGCATCCTGGAAGCACTATTCTTTTTTTTTTTTCTAAATTTTTACTGATTTTCAGTTTTTCGAAAGCTTCGCACGTTCTGTGACTATGTAAATTAGCCGAAAACATCGGCTATGCTCTGAAATATTCACATGAGAGCGCAGCGTGGTAAATTAGACTGAATTAAACCAATAATGAAGGCCGCATCTGATGTTTGGCTCCAACTCGTGATTTTGTGTAATATCAAACATTGTCTACGTGTTTCACGCTGTAATAAGGTGCTCCTTAATTTGCCAATCGTGTTTAAATAGAGCCACCAGTTTCAAATACCACCGCGTTTCCATCGCTTCATTACTTGCTTCCACGCACACTTGACTCGTGCAACTATTCACGCATTTCGTATCACTGGCATGGGCGGGAAACGTTTCGCCGGGTATTGAATTCATTTAAGGATGTTCCAACGTTTTGATATCGAATTCCGGAGCAGTGTCGTGTAATTAGCTCCGATATTGAGTTCATTTTTGATTCGAGTGGTCCCGGGATCAGTGGTCATGTTTGTTTTGGGTTTTGAATTTGTACAGGGTTTCCAAATTCGCATCAGTTTGTGTTGGGAAAAAATAGTAGAAAAAGTCAGGGTTTAGAAGTAACGCGTTACTTGTAACGTGTTACTCTGAAACATTACATTTTTTACCGTAATGATAACGTAACGCGTTACATTAATTGACAAGTAACGATAACGGGAACGAGTCGCTTTTTTTTGGTAACGGGTAACGAAAATCCCGTTATTTTACATTACTTTTATCTGTCTCATTAAGTTTTTAGCACAACTTGGAACTTTTTAAGAAATTTTTGTGAAACTGAGATCTAAGTAACTTTTAACTTCCTTATATTTGAATAAAAAATTCTATATTTAAAATTTTCAAAGCAACAATTTCGAGTATTAGTAATTTGTGTAAAAATATTGACGAAGAATAGACTTTTTTTACTTTTTATTCGAAACTTTCATAATTCAAAGCGTTGAATTTTAGAAATCCGCATGAGAATATATAAAAATACTTCAAATCTATAGATCGCAAACTCTAAAGCAGGATTTATATGATTTAGAGATCCTGCTAGAAAATTTTATGGAATAATTATGGATACAAGAAAAAAAAAAATGAAATTCGAAAAATACTCAAACTACTAGATTTTAATAGGTTTTGTTACTTGATTTTTAAAAAATTTATGTCATTCCAGGAATCAAAAAAATTCAGTTTCTTCAGCTTTTTTTTCTAAAAAATGTATGCTTACAGAAGTGTATAAGGATATC
This sequence comes from Platygaster robiniae, assembly GCA_028476575.1. Classification (NCBI taxonomy): domain Eukaryota; kingdom Metazoa; phylum Arthropoda; class Insecta; order Hymenoptera; family Platygastridae; genus Platygaster; species Platygaster robiniae. Next base: position 39,345,891 of record CM052019.1, read on the forward strand.
AGAAAATTTTTATATCGTATAACTGTGAAAAATACAAAAAATATTGAGGGTGCTCGAAATACGTATATAAAAAAAACTGTTTTCTGCAAAATCGATCCAAATATACTTCAGAAATTTTGAACCCTCCAGTTTTATCTCATTCCGGAAATTCAAAGAGATGTATTTAAAAAAACTAAAAAATTCCACAACATTCTTTCAATACCTAGAAATGCAGACAGAAAATACGTTCAGAAAAATACATACGAATATATAAAAAATTGAAAATCTTTCAAATTCCAGAAATTCATACAGCAATATATAAAAATAATGAACGATCCTTGAAATCATAGAAAGACTGAAGAAATACGAAAAGTACTTGAATAAGTAAAAATCTATCGATTCAGTGTTTTCTGGAAAATCCTGTAAAACGTGGATAATTTCATTATGTTTAAGTTCTAGGGTTTGGAGTCCTTGATATGTACACATCAATTTATATTATAGAAATACTAAAATGATGTTAAAATATGAAGAAATTCTGAAACATTCTATCATACTGAAAAATACGAACAGTTTCAAAAATACTGAACAATCTTTCAAATCGTAGAAAAATTAAAAAAATTTCAAAAAAACCAACAGAAGAAATGAAAATTTTCATGGATATTATTATTGCTGAAAAATGCTCTCAAATACAATTAATTCAATGCACTTTGAATCCTAGAGCATGAAATTTTTGAAATCTATATATCAATGCAAAGAAAAATAGTATAAATTTATAAAAAGACTAGAAAATCCTGCAACATTTTATAAATACTAAAAAGTACAAAAAAATTCGAAAATTGTGAAAATCTGGGTAGGTTATAAGATTTTCTCAAAAACTATTAAATTTGCGAATGTTTCCTCGTGCCTAACATAAAATCGAATGTCATATTCAGAAACTTCGTGAATTCCAAAAAAAAATAACAATTTGAACAAGCTGATTAATTTTTTTCTCAGGGTGAAAAAATACAGATAAAAATTATTTATTACATCAGAAATAAACAATTTGTATAAAACAAAACCACAAGTACGTTGATATTGTATTTTTTAGCCTTGGTTTTTCGATTTTTGTTATTTACATTCAATTTATTACAAAAAGTAACGTGAAAGTAACGGAACGTTACTTTTTTTAGTGGTAACGGTAACGAGTTACTATTGATTTCCAAGTAACGGTAACGTAACGAATTACTTTTTTAACCTTTGTAACGGTAACGTAATGCGTTAAATTTTTTCAAGTAACTTTCCAAACCCTGGAAAAAGTACATAAAAAGTTTTTGAGTGATGTTAATCGAATTGAAAGGTTTCGGTATCATTATTATCCTCGATACATATTTCTAGAAAATTAATCGAGAATAATAATGGATCAACATTAGTTATAAGAACAATAACATATTGACGTATAGTTAAGGTATTTTGAACCACAAACTTTCTTTCCTGTAGAAAGCTAACTGTCAAACGACTGTTGCACGAGTATATTGCAATCTAACTTACGGAACAGCAAAGTTCAGTTTTTTGCGTCGATATGTGCGACCTTAGCCATACTCATCATGTGAGAAGCGCTTGTGTGTGCTAAAGGGGAAACAGCGTCGCTTTCAAGAAAATTATTTTCTGCCGGCTCCAAAGTTAATCGGCGAACGTGCCGCATGAAACGGAGCGCGGGCATCCCCCAGGAATTCGGCCACGTGGCCAACGAAACGCGGACTGTTAAATCCAAACCCCGAGACTTGCTGCGCAACCCCCTTTGTGTTGCGAAAGCTTTCCCCGCAGTCTGGGGTACTGGCGTATTAAACCAATCAAGACCTGAAACTCATGTGATCGTATTAAGTTTTCGCAGCATTCGTTCCAAAAAATCAAGTTCTTTGACGACAAGAAACCTTTTTTGATCTAAAACAGTTAATTTTCACTTTTTGTCAGTTAAATTCTACTGTTTCATTACGTTAAATTTTGTGCACTAGGAACTAATCAAAAGAGTTGATAAACAGTATGTACTGTAAATTGTTTAATTTGCGCATTACATTGAACAAAACAGAGTTTTTGAGGTTATGTAATGATTTTCATTATCAAATGTTAAGAGATTCTTCAGATTTAAATTTAGTCAGTTTTTTGTTTGAAGAACAATGTCAAGTTAAATATAGACCAATGCATATGAAAGTGTTTTACTGAAAAATAATAATGATGTACGCTGGCTAGAAATTAATGTACGCTTGCGTAAGTTCTTTGACAATTCCAAATTATACGATCTTTTGGAGCAAATGTAATGAAAAGTTCACAGTTGTTATATTCAAGCCTTCAGCTCCTTAATTGAGTCCTCATCAGGAACTACATTCACAATAGAAAATAATTTCATAAACATACAATGAGAATGAATGAAAACTTGACAATAAAATTAAAATTTCTTTACTGACATTCCGTATTGATCGACGCTTTTTCATTTTTATATAACTGAACTAAGCCGGTTTTCTTCTTTTTATAAGATTAAAATCATGTTAGGTGACATTGTTAGATTTTTTCGAACCTCTTCCGTTGATGCAAAACCAGAATTCAAAGATGAAGATATAGAAAAATCGTATTATATTGAAACAAATTATAGGTATGGTATTTTTTTTCATCAATCAAATCCAAAAATATTCTTCTGTTCATTTACCGTATTTTCAGTCCTCTTATCAAAAATCATTTCGGAACCTTATCTTTTTTCATAACTGCTCGAGATACTACTAGATCTATACAAAATCTTTTTATCTTCTCATTTAAAAGTATGATGATCTTTTCATATCATATGTTAAGTTGAGATAAAATGATTCTCTATTATATAACAAATATTACTTCTATTTTTATTTTTGTTTCCCAACATCTTTTAGTTTTCCTAACATACTTGGAATCACAGTCTTCGCAATCGATTTTGTAAACTACAGTGCATTGGTTGTCCTTGAATATATCTTTATCTATTTTTATAATAAGTTCATCTAATCTTTTATTTTTTTCATGTATTAGTTGTATATGTTGTGTCTTTAAAACAAATTATAAATTCATCCAGGAACTTTTTCAATGTACGGTAAAACTATGAATTGTTCTTTTTTGTTTATTTCGCAAAATTCTTGTCTTATGAGCTGCCAAATTTCATCATTGTCATTTTACTTTTAACGTTTTTCTCAATACATTCAATTAGATAATTTTTTTACACTAATATCTCACGTGATCTTCATATATTCTGATGGTGAAATCCTTTATCCAATAATTTAATGACTTTATCAATAAAGCTAAAAACAAAATGTAACGTTTTTTTTAGTAAAAAAATAAATGTCACGTTCTCATGAAGCTGGTTTATAAATATAGAAAAAATGTGGTTTTCGAAATTATTAACTGAGAATACTGTGAAGCAACAGGAGGACACTTGATTTTTGAGTTCAATTTACGATCAGTACATGAATAAAGTAAAATAATATTCATATCAGTTGTTAAAATACAATAAAATTCATCCAACTTTATTTTCATTTCCTGAGTATGCCGCGGCGAAAAATATTCGGAAAAAACTGACCATGTCACCTGCTGTGAATTTACTTGAATGAAGCAAAAAAAACCGACCTTATGAAATTATATAAAAATGAAAAACATTGATTAATATGCAATGTACGTGAGGAGATTTGAGTGGATAGAATTTAACTCTGAATTATTTATACATTTTATTTGATTTTTTTTATATATAATATTGTTCTCCGTTTCTAATATAGCTCCTGATGAGGGCTCAATGAAGGATCCAAATGGTTGAAAATAACAATTACAAAGTTTTTATTATGTTTGCAGAGTAACGTATAATTTGGAATCACTAATCATGGAAATCGAGTGGTACACGTCAATCATTTATTCAGTATGAATTTTTATTTTCAATTGACTACTACAATAAAAAAACAAGTCTTGAAATTTCCTTTTTTTCTGCCGAAATGAGAAGAATGGGATTAAAAAAATCTTTCAAAACTAAAAACTTTACTGCCACTGTACACAATACGCTTTGAAAATTGTCAAGATCTATGACACAATACCAGAAGGAAAAATAGTTACTAAATCTACCAAAAATGTTAACCCACAAAATGAAACTTCCAAATATCGTTGCTCTCAGCCGGAAATTTTCGGATTCAAAGTTTTTTAACTCAAAAATTTCTGAACAAAAATTACAGGATTTGATTTATTTCATTTTCTAACATTAAAGATGAAAAAATATTGATAGAATTGCATGGCAACTTACAGCAATCAATGTAACATTTTTTTGCATGGCGGCAGAAAATCTCCACCGCGACATTCGAGTTACACTCAAACGTTTTAATAAGGTACGACGGCGAATATATTATTGCGCGCAATTTTTCACTGCACGCGAAACGTTCCACGAGCTTCGAGTGCGTCGAAAACTCCGGCTTGTATAGAGGAAAAAACCTGGCGCGCCCGTTAAAATTAAAATCCCTCGTCAATTGACAATATTGCGCTCGCTCGTTATCGAATCGTAAGCCACGCAGGATATTGAATAATGATCAATGGTTTCGCGGTTTCCATTTTGTGCGTACTTGAAATATTTTATTGATACGGTATTACGGATTTGCGTGGGGGTGTATGGGGCTATCGGAAAAAGGATTATTCGGGAAAAATGGAAAGGCTGAAAAGTTGAAAGACGCAATGAAAAAATCGAAAGACGAAATGAAATTCTACCTTTGACAAAGGTTGTAGTGTATGAGCACGATTTTCGATAAAGTCGTCAAAAAATATCAAAGGTAAATTTTAATTACTTCAGTTACAAAATTCAAAGGTCGGTTTTTTAATTTCGCTTTATAAAGTAGTTTAACGTTCGCAACTTTTCAGTTCAAAATTTGAATTGTTTGGCTACTTTTGTTTTCATTGACGACAGTAGTAGCAGAAATCAGATCTTTTTCTGGGGCGAATTAAACGCTCCTTTGGTATATTGACCTCGACATCAATTAAAAGTTTAGCACTGTACCAACTTTCATGCACTTCGATGTGTACGTTTTCTTAGTCTATTATGTATCCCGATATTTTTTTTTTTTTTTTTAGTATTTTCACCGAGGCAATTACGTGCTTTTCACGTCATTCTGGAGTAACAACATGTTCAGGTATTTAAGAGTGTTTGAGTGGAGTTGATTCCACCTACCTTTTGTTCGTGATACGTCATACACTTCGAAAAAATTGAAAGACGTCCCAGAATTTCTGATAAAAACAATAAAGCTTTTAGTATTTAAAATACTACTTCAGAAAAATAATGAAAGTGTCGTAGCTTTCCTCGATTTTTTTCTTTTTATCTTCTTGAAATTATCAAAAGTAATATAAACCCCATCCAAGTTTTTTTTCGACGTCCCCTAATGATGAGACGTCTTTCCGATTCAGAGCTTTTCTAAAATTAGAAACTTTTCTTTTCTTCATCGTGCCGTTCCATTAGTGCTGAGTTTTCACAATGCGAATAAATGGCGAATTCGTGGCGTGATTGCCAAGTTCAAAGGGACGACTTGATAGGCAAATTCGAGAGAACGACGAAATGCCGGAAATTCTTGGAGCTTGTACTATTGCCCGAAAACTATTTAATTTGGTCGTTGTCTATTTCAACTTAACCGAAAGTAGTACGAGTGAAGATATGGATCAACCCCTCGATGAACCCTGAATTTTCGGTCCATGGGTGCTTTATGAATTTCAGACTTTAGCACGAATGGGGAATATTGCGGTCAGGAACAGCTATAGAACAATGTCAGATGGAAGGTTAATATCGAGTCAAATTTAATTGCAGTCGTGAGCAAAATGAGAGGAGTCTTTGCACTTTTGGAGATTATTGGCTTACATAGAGAATTAAAATATTTCATCACGTATAATTTCATTACCTCGAAGATCCTTTGAAGCTTATTTTTTATTCGAGAAGTCTGGTTATGAATGAAGAAATAATATGATAAAGTTTAAAACATCACACTCCTATAATATCCAAGCTTTCAACCATCAGTTTTTTGGTACTCATCAGGCTTTAATTAATTAACCTACTAAGTAGTATCGTAAAAAATTATTAAAAAAAGCAAATCGTGGTTCCTAAAATACAATATCACCAAGTTAACGCAACTTTTTTGGCATATAGAGATGTAATATTATTCTTGGCTACTTTCATAAACTTTTTTATGAACAGTACTAAAACTTCATTAGCCACAAAATTTTTTGTACAATAGTTGATCCCATCAAAATAATACCAAAATCATGTTCTTTTGGAAATAAATAGGTAAATATAACAACATAAATATAACAAATAAGATGGAATTTTATTTCGAATGAAAAACATCTCTCAAACTTTGAAATAAAAGTCATTTGAATATCGAAACTGAGTAGTTTTTTCAGCAATATATCATAATTTGAATTCTACTTTTCTTGTGCCTGTTTTTTTGTTGATCATATTCTCATTATTTCCGATAATCCAAGCTGCAATCATCTTTCTGAAGTATAAATTATATTTATTCAAATTTTTCACACCAATTAATTCAAGTAATGAAGTATTCATCCTATGAATAGTTATTACCGTAGGCATGTTTTAAATGTCTAATATTATTTCCATTTTTCTCTACCCTCTTTTTTAATTTTCTTTTCAACTCATTCATATAAACTGCGTGAATATCCTAACATTGAAATTCATTAACCAATCCTTGACAGTCAACTTTCGAAATTTTATTTCTCTTTTCTTCACTCTCATTTATGATGAAACCATTGATATTAACAGAACAAAAATTTTGTATCGACACCCCCCCCCCCCCCGCTCCCACTATCAAACATTAAGATGTTAAAAATAAAGTCTAAGGTTAGTAACCCAAGTATGGTTTCGTATTCGATCTTTATAAAAGTAGATTAAACAGATTTTAAATAGTGTTATCTTTTCTTTTCAAAATATTTCAAACTGCATCATTAATACTTTCGAAGGTTTAACTTTTAACGCATTTTTTCGGTTTACGAAAACTGTAAAATCATGAAAGAAAGGCTAATATCGAATATATAATATTTTGTGAGCAGTTTTCAGTTGTCGCTAATGAAAGTTATGAAATCATATTAAAAATACTGATTCCTACTTGAAATGCGACAAAACATAACGTGACCTATCCGTTTTCAAATAATGCCCTTTGTAAAACTGTTAAAAAAATCGCAAAAATGTACGAAGGTTTTACACATGCAAGGTTCCATTTTTGTTTTTTATAAAAAAGGTGCAGCACTATTCTCGGAAAGAAAATGAATTCTATTACTATATGTGCAATTATTGCATAAAGTTTGGTTTTTAAGTCCTTAATGGCTCGTTGATATGGAAAAACTATTGTTTTGTTTAATTTTGAAGCAAATATTTAATACCAAAGATGTTGTAACAGCTCATCTTACAGCTTTTCTATGTAGGTACTGCTTTCAAAAATGTTTGAATGCGATTTCAAAAAATAAATATTCAAAAATTTTACAAACAATGTAATGAGCAATACATTCTTTATTATGAACCATGGTTGCATTTTCTAGGGTTCATTCATGTGGCAAGGAAAAAAAATATCTGACACGTTTTAATAAATTCTTATTACATATGATGCTAAAGTAGTTCTAACTTATAGTTAGGAAACTGACGCTTTTTTAAAAAATCGTTACTTCAACATCGACTAGATCGATCAATAATAATGTATGTAAATTATGCATCAGTAATGATACTTTTAATGGAAAAATAATTCCACACATGAATTTCAACGAAAAAATTAAGCGGTTTAATGTAATGATGATGCGTGTGCTTTTAATAAATATTGATTAATTGATATCATTTTCTGCTTTCATGAACTACTATCGTTTAAGTTACCATAAAATTTTACTGATTTCGTGCACCTATATTCTAATTTTTCTCTTGTCGAACGTAACAAGTAATGTGCTAATAACGGTGCTCATATATATGTTTGTATATCCATATTTAATGAAACAAACGCTGCAGAAGAATAAACAATCTTGTTTAACTTAAACGAAATTGTATGATGAGAATTATTTTCCAAATTATCGCGACGTATCAGTACACCCTCAAAAAAGTTCTATGTTTTTCTCGAATATGAAGTAAAAAAATATTTTAATGTTAGAATCTGATAACATTGAAATAAAATAACATTCTACTAACTAATCCAAAAATCTTCAATAATTATATTTAGCACCTTACTTCATGTTCTCAAACTCTACCATGTTTTAGAATATTTTGAAGACTGTGAAAAAAGTTATGAATTTGAACACAAAACATACGAAAAAATGCATGTATTCCAAATTCAAAATTACACTCGCTTTGTGGCACTTGTGTTTGGTATCATTAGAATAACTTGAAATACTTTTTTATGTTATGATTTCACTCTGAGAGTCAGCTCGTTCAATAATTGTAAGTTTCATCCAGAAAAGTACTGGAAAGATATATTACATTTTTTTAATTAGTCATGGAAATCAGTACTACTGGATCTTTCACCAAGTAACGTTTTATTGAATTTTTCATCCTACCCTGATAGAAAATAAGCGTTTTCGGTTGTGTAGTGCAAACGTGAAATTGTTCTTTCCCTCGCATTTTTTTTGTGCGATGTAATTTTGTTTTTCGAAAAACCCTGGGAGTGGTGACACAATGAACCAGAGTGCGCCGACAGATGCGCCTAATGCCTATTTACGAGGGATGCCGTAAATGGCGCGCGTTCATATTTATGGACATTATATAGGGTCCCTTCTATCGCTCTGTTCTTGGCTTTATTGCGTGTACCGGACACGCCGATCGCACCTAAGACGCGGTCCCTTCGATTTTAATTCGAACGATCTCACGAATATGATCACAGCTGCTGAATGAGATTTATGGCATCGCCGCGGTTAGGCGCAGCGTGTCGAGTCCGTCCGTTACCAGCGCGCTCGATAAATTTTCTAAGCATAAACCACGTGAAACGGCAAAAGAAAAAATTACCCTGGAGCCGGAGTTTGTACTTGTCATGGAAAATTAACAACGCCGGCGTCTTTGGAAAAATGAGAAACACGATTTTCGTGAATTCCGGGTGTCGAGGTATCGGCGGGAAAATTTGCTAAGGTTCACAGCCATTTTTAGTACGTTATGCATGCTCGTTATATTACTTTGATTTTTAGAAAAAATCTTACGATAAGAAAAAAAGTTTGACCATCAAAATTTTTTTACAAGTTACAAGTTACTAACCCATTCTTTCTTACCAAAAAAGGAACAAAAAAAATAATTCTTGTTTCAAATCATGAAACGATCTTTCCAAAACCCACACGAAATTCTCTGCATTCACTAACGATGTGAAGTGAATTTCATCCACTCTTCTACCAATTCCATTCAACGTTTTTTCGGGACAGAAATACATAATCTGAGAACCTGCTGCATTTCCTATTCATTCACTTTACCGGAATCATCCGGTTCATGTACTCCAAAAGCTCGCGTCATAGAAATTCGATAAACTGCATAATACGCTGTTATCAGATGAACGATCTAGAGATTTCAACGAATAAGCATCGCATCAACGTCCGGATCCACTATTAATACAACGCGCAACAAAACCTACGGAGTAAGCAATTTTTATGTCCTTTTTATGTGCAGAATATTTGCCATACGCTGTACGGCTATGTACATAGTGGATGAGTGGTTGAAAAATTGCCGTTGATGAAGCTGGTTTTTTCCGTAGTTCATGTTGCAAACCGAGTTTTTATTCTAAACGTAGTATACAGAATTTTATGTCTCTCGTGACCTTTTGCTATTACGATAATTTCAGGGTACTTGAAGGTTGGGAGTAGATATTCGAGACGTCTCTGTTGGGATGAGAGCTAGCACTTGAATGTGAGTCACGTTTATCGCGTAATTAACGGGAAAACTGGGGTAGAAACGCCAGAAAAAGTATATGAATTTGAGTAGAACTAAAATTATTTTTCAGATTTTTCATGGGGAACTTGGAAAATGAAATCTTTTTTTTTCATCTATGAGGACGTATGTTGTAAAGCAATGTTTCTACATTATTTTTAGACAAAAACCTGTTTACATTCTTCTGGACTTGGTTTGACAAAGTTAGAATTTCGAAAATATTTATCTGTATGTAGGGGAGCGCCCAGCAAATATTTTCAGGGTGGTTTTCTATAAAAACGTACTTTTTTCTCAAAATATTTTAAATGTATGAAACATCAAATTTTTACTTTATTTATGAGTAATCCTGAATTTTCTGTCTTGAATTCTATTGAAGTTCAAATTTATCGATTTTATTTGAGATATCAATGTTGCTAATATTTAGTTTCGATACTTTTTATAAACATATTTGAATGTAAAATAAGTATATTATTATTGATGAGTCCGTTAATGCTCCTGACTTAATTGACACTTATCAATTTTCTTCTCATAGAATATTCACATAATACAATTGTTTTTAACGCTCCGTTATTATAATTTACATAATCTTCTCAACAATCATTCTGGAGCCACACCAAATCAGTAATTCAGACAAACATCTTTTTCAAGCTTTCGGCAGTTTATTTTTCCCTCTTCAGGAAAACTGAATTTTACAAAATCAAAGCAACAATCAATAAAATTCCAAATCAATTAATAAATTTTACCACAACATCACTCACTACACTTACTCAAAATATAAATTCCAGCTTAAAATTATCTTATGTGTAAAAACATTTCGTCATCTTTTTATAATATTAAGTGAACAGGAAAGAAACAATATGTTGTTACAGGAACTTATCAGTGATCTGTACACGACTAACATAATTACCTCAGTTTTCCTTCTTTGTATAGAAAACGAACCGATAAGAATTCATATCACATCATCAATGCATGCGTCATAGATTGAACTTCAAAATCTCGTGCCTTATTGTCTATTTAATGTGTTTTTAGTCCCCTTTATGTAAAACATTTCTGAAAACATTCTTTTTCTATAATCTATCTCTCTATCTAAAATTTCCACTTTATCCCAATTAAACTCATGATATATATTTATTATATGTTCTGTTATAACTGAATTATATAATATTTATAAAATAATAAAAATAATAAAGGAAATAATATTTCCTTCGTGTTTCTTAATTCTAGTTTCCAAACATCTTTTAGTCTGTCCTACATATTAAAATTGACAATCCCTGCAATCTATCCTGTAAACTACATTTTGCTGTTTTTTATTTCCCAATGTATCTTTTCCTCTTTTAATAGTATCCATATTCAATTTATTATCAATTTTATATATCACTTTCATATTTTCTTTCTTAAATATTCTCTCAATTCTTCTTTGTCCTTTTTCTATATATGGTCAAACTTAAATTCTCCTTCTCTTATCATTATTATCCAACAATTTAACATCTTTATCATTCTTCGATTTAACATATTTCGAAAAATCAATGCTAGTCTAAATATTTTTCTCTATAAATTCAATGGGATGGTTTTTCTTGTAAAGTAGGTTTTTAATTTTATCAACATTTTTTCTATGAAATCTTTCATCAGATAATGTAATAACTTTATCAACCAATCCATATATTATCCATTTCTTCTGTACAATCGGATTTTTTGAATAAAAATTCATAAATCTTTCAGATGAAGTCGGTTTTATGAACCAATCAAATATTAGCTTTTCATCTTCTCTAACAACTTATAATTCCAAAAAATTCAACTTCCTATCCCTTTCTATTTCACTTGTAAACTGTACCCTATCATTGTATGAATTAAATCCTTTAAAAGTCGCATCCAGTTCATCTTTCTTTGTTATCATAAAAATGCCATCAACATATCTACAGTAAAATCTTGGTTCATAACTCAATCTACTCAAAACATGTAATTCCATATCTTCCATTACTATAGTAGCTAAAATAAGAGAAATCGGAGAACCCATCAGTGTTCCAAAAGTTTGTTCATATATTTTTCCATCAAAAGTAAAATACGCTAATTCCATCAATTTCATAACACTGTCTACAAATTCCTCACAAATTATGTCCATATAAGGCTTTAAAAATCTTTTTCAAGCAGAAAGTTTGTTTTCAGTCTAATTGCTTACGTTGCGCAACTATTCTAGGCTGATAAAAGCCTTGAAAATTTCCCTAGAATTATTTCATTCAAAAAGTTATAAGTATCAGTTTTATGATGTCTATGTACCAAACGTTTTAATTTATTTTGTCGTGGTTTGAATGAAACTATTTGCTTTTCTTTTTGCACTCAACGAAAAGCATATTTTGCAATTTTTTACGTTTTCAAAATGAGCGGTAGTATATACACTGAACTTTTCCTATTTCAAATGGCAAATCTTTTACGCTCATTGTTACCAACTTCGCAGTAACGATATACACGCAACTACAAAGAAATTTCATCGGAAAGAGGGAAAGAAAATCTGACTGGCTCTTAGCTAAACAGGTTATGTTTACATACATAATGCGCACGCGCTGAACACTTTTAGAGAGGAGCCCCCACTCCGACTCCATCGTCGTCGCGAAAGTTTCAAGATTTTTTTTATCATAGTGGTCTAAAAAGCCTACTTTTTGGCCCGCTGTGCGGGCAAAAGAACTTGAAAAATAAAACATACTTCAATTATTATAGTCCTAATGACAAGTATACTTAATTTTTTCATTCTTAAAACTAATCTTTCAACTATTATTGTTATTACCATCCTTATGATCAAGTAACTGTGTGATACAAATATATTTTGATAATAATAAATAGAAATATATAATATTCACAGAACTACGTCGTTCCTCCTAGATCAATGAAAGATTTTCATCGTTCCCAAAATACTGAATCCTTATTTTTTAAATCAATATTAAAATATATGTTTCATTACAACGCCTGTGATATACTGGGCTAAAAATTTGACATCTTTGAAACTTCTCTTAGAAAAAAAAAGAAAACATGATCCTCAAGTTCCCGAGGCCTATGGCTTTTCCAAACATTTTCCAATGACACCAAGATCTTAAAAAAACTAAAACACTGTGAAAAGATGTTGATACACCTCGTAATGACGCCGGAGACGAAAACATAATATCTTTTTCTTCAAAGTCTCTGGTGTACGTTGAACTCTTTTCCCAGCATTTTGCTCCGTACCATGTCAAGAACGTTTTGTCCACATGAACTCTCGTGTGGGTAACCCTCTGACCAATGGCGATGATTTTTCTTTCCCCTTCGCAAGAGCAGATCATCTTGGTTAATGACTCCGATTTATCATGCGTTGATATCTTTCACTAACTTCTTGAAAAATGTACAAGTACGTGGAAATTTCCTTTCACGTGAAAGTGCATATTTTGTAAGTTTCTTCCTTGATTACCTGCACACGCGACTTTTGTTCAATAAATTGCAACCACTGATACATGTTCAATGATAAAGACTCTTTTTCTATTCTGAGTATTCAGTGAAAACGTACTCCAGTGATACTAAATTTTGAGAAACAAAGTTTTCACTGCCTCTATGGCAAAACTGTATTTTTAGCTCCTTCGTTACTTCTTTGTTCCGGATATATACCTTTTACGACTTTCTGTTTGAAGTCAAACAAAACCTTTGACATCTCAACTGGCTGAAAACATCAATGTAGAAAACGTTTCCGCAACAGTTGCAAGTGACGCGGAGGAGGGAAATAATATGTTTGTAGAAGATTCAATAAAATATAGTATACGATCCGTAAATGAGTCGTCACGGGGAAAAAACTCTGACTTTTGACGAGTTATAGCCCTGAGGATCCTTTGAATCAACAGATGGGACGGGGTGCACGTCTGATAAGTCGGCGTCAATGATGTTCGTTGTTCCGACATATGCGCTGATGTTTCTTCGATGTTTATAGGCTTTTATGGCTTCAATTCGGAAATTCATGGGGTTTCGTTTGCTGGAAACTTTTTTCGTTGGCTATGGTGAGTCATTTATTTCTGGGACATGGAATCCATATTTGATTAGAAGTAGTGTCGTTCTTCGACCTATCGTTTTGTTGATGAGTGTCTAATAAGCGTGACAGTTCAACTTTTTTAGTACTTGAATGATTAAATTAAATATAGGGTGATCATAGCTTCAATACTGGTTAGGAAGATGAAATTACGAATCTTGACTCACGCGTACTCAAACTGAGGTTCATCACGAAATGTCTGAGTCTATGCTGCATTTTGAGGAAAAACGTTTGAAGTCGAAAACCTTTTTCACGCCGGATTTCTAAATTGTGCAATTCTGAGATTTCGAAAAATTTACAATTCAGAAATTCGTTTATGATATACTATTATAATCTGATTATTTTTTAAGATAATTGTTTTTTCTTCTTTTTTTCAGCATGGAGAAATTATTTTGGATTTTTTTTAGTTTACCCAGCTTTTTGTCTATTTCCAATAACTTTTCTTAGGATTTCTCTGGAATTTTTACTATGAAAGTACCATAAAAAACTCTCACAATTCAAAAATTGGAAAAAGTTAAACAGTTTTTTTATCCTTTAATGAAATGTAAAAAAAATGTTTTAGGTGAATTTCACTTTCTAGAAGTTGTCAAAAATATATCGATGATAATTTCGTACGATATGATTAAATTTTTTTAACTTAGGGAAACCTTATTATACACTGAGTGTTTCCAAGTATTTTACATTTTTTGAAATTATCCGTAACGTAAAGAATCATTAGTTCTCAAATATATCAGAATTTAAGGAGAAAAAAATTGCAAAGCATAAATGATAGTTTTTTAGAGTGCAAGATTTTATCGGAAATTTATGTAAATCTGTTAAAATGCTTTTTCACTATTCTCTTACTTTATTAGTATTTCAGATAATTGAGATCAAGTTTTTTAAATTAAACAAATAGTACTATATTTTTTAGAACTTTCTGTATTTTTCTGCTCATTCATTCATTAATATTCAAAGATCAGCGAAAATTTTTAAAATAAGGAATATTTTTTTCACTTATTCTTTGTTTCGATGAAATACGAACGAAATTAGTTTCTCTCCCTGAAAAACTAACAAATGCGTTTAAATAGTAACAAATCGTGGCTATTCTTTCAGCTAAAAAATTTTCTTTAAATTACTTGATCACTTGAAAAAATGCAAGTTTTTAGAATTCGTAAAATGCCTTACAAAATTCGGAGAACATTTCAGTTTTTCTTAAAACTTGCCATGAATATTTGTGAATGAAAAAAATTTTGGAGGTATTTTCAAACTTTTAAGTAATTTTGCTAAAATATTTCAAGTTTTCGATTGCGAATTACAAACTTTCGTTTTCAGAGATCTGAAATTGAAAAATTCAAAAACTATGCAAAAATACAATAGAACTTGATTGCATATTAAAATAATACCTTGAATTACGGAATTAAGAAGTTCATATCAACTGATATGATTCAAGTTTTAGATATTGATATTCCTAGATTTCTAAAAGTACTTAACTCTACTGAATCCGAAATTTCTATTCTTTACAAATTTTATTGATATTCGTTGATTGAAAAGTTTCTCAAAGTTTAAATTAAATAGAAATTTTTGTAATTTTGAATGCGAAACCTTCAGTCTTGAATGGCAGGAATGCCAAAATAGTATATACGTAATTGACATTTTTGCAAATCCCTGGTTTGACGAAATGAAAAATTGTAGCCCGAGGTAAAGCCATGGGTTGTAATCGTTTCGTCAAAAGAGGCAATTTTCAAAATTATTAGCAAATTGTTATTAAACATTTTTTTACCTAATTCTACGTGTCACTGATTTCAAATTTAGAATCTTCATTTCTGAGTTTTAAAACTTTTTTGGATTGCATTTTTCATTACTTTTCATTCTGAATCTTACGAATTCCAAATATTGACAATACTCCCAAGATTTCAAACGCTCTACCTAAGAAATCCTATTTATCAATCCAATGTTCCCCTCCATAACAAATTCTAAAAAAATCAAAAACAAAATTTTGAATTTTTCGTGTAAGAGAAATTCCCTTCATACCAAAAACCATAATTTCGAAATCCCTGATATTTCAAAATCCCTGATAATTCCCCGATACTTCAAAAATTTTGGCATTCAAGTCACCAGAAACAAATAACTGAAAAATCTTCTCAAAAAAACATTCGAAGCAATATTGAAAGTGGAACAAATTGTAGTATTGACTGGAAAATTGGAACAACTTATCCATCATCAACTCCTAATTCTGCAGATGTAAAGTGATTCTTAACATCGATCGAAAATTTCGCATATTTCGGGAGTAATCCGATAATAAAGGCTAAATTCATTCCAGATGTACTTTAGTCGTGGATGAAATTATCGCCCATCTAGTTTGTACTTGAACATTTCCCACATCCACGCCGGCAACTTTTCAACGAATCCGTGAAACAGAATTATCGCGTCTCGAATCACGTAATGTGATACCTAACCCCGAGGCACGGGTAAAAATTAAATCCCAGACGAATTGATACTGACGTTTCCTGTGTTTTTGATACCAAAGAGCATCCTATTCAAACTCACCAGTTTTTCATGAGTTCTTCTGGGAAGTCCGTTAGGACCACAGTTTGTTACAATTATTCAGCTGGTCACTTCAGACGTTCAGTCACAAAGTCGAACAAACCACATGCTACTTGTCACCACTTTTCACCACACTCGTTGAAATTTTATCCACTCCACCCAAACAACTCGAACATTTATCGAATTTCTCTCTGCATTTTCTATCGAGCAATTAAGTCGAAACGAAAGGAGCTCGACCAATTAACATCAAAAATTAAGAATTTTTTAAGAATTATTTGTTCAATAATAATTATTTAATGCTTGAAAGTTCGTTCATTGAAAAACAAGGGTACAAAAGTGGTGAAACAATAAATTAGAGAAAGAAAAGGAAACTTTTTTTGTTGAGTAAATCAGTGTGAATTGAGTATTGCTGGAAAATTTTTGTTTAAAAAGGTGAAAAACCACTCGCGTTATCGCGTAATCGTGATAATCGTCCCGCGGCGCATTGCATAATGCCGGATTTTCGCGGGCTGAATCTTTTGAGATGCGCGCGTTTCAGCGGCTGCGCGTGCACTGGCTCTTTCAATTGCCGGCGTCCCTACTTCATTCCACAATGTCCTATGCACGAAATCATTGTATGCGTGAACATGCATGTCTCGTTCAACCTCTGACAAAACTGAAGAAAACTCATGAGTCGTGAGTCGGTTCAACCCCTTTTCAGGAAGAGGAAAAATATGTAAAATGGTTTATTGCTGAAAGCTGTTGCTAAGTGGAAGCAACCCTTATGTAAAAAACGATTGAACACTATTTGTCAATAGTTTTAATCATATTATTTCCAATAGTTACCAATGGTGAACGATAGTTTTTAATTTTTCCAGTTAGTATCTACAGAAACTACAGTCTACTAACTAGTAACTGCTAGTCTAAGAGGGACTTTCATCAAGACTCCCGTCTTGATGATAGCATATTTTCAACATAGAAGTAAGTTCATATTTTTTCAAAATAAACAACATTCATGCATTGAATATTTTTTTAAGAAAGTCGCTCTGGTGATTAAGTTTGTACTCCAAAATTCCGTCTTTGATAGAAAACTTGGCAACCATCATGAAATCCATCGTCGTTCGTGACGTTATTCCGAGATATAATGCTTAATTCTGTTAAGCCTATTGGTAAGTAAGTAATAGTTAACTATGCTTCCAATCATTGAAACTGTTAATAAAAACACATTTTTCATAATCATTTTTGTACACCCGCTCCATTATAAGTCCATAATCAATAATAAGTCGATAATCAGCATTCAAGGGCAAGAACAATAATAAAATGTTTCCAAGCTTTCGGTCTATTTATTCGACCCTCTTCAGGAACTACAACATTTTTCCAATTAAATATTAAACAATTTTTTTAACAATCAATTAGTTACTTACTATTTACATCTTATGAAATTCACAATCAGCCATACTTCTTCATTAATTACATGATCAAGAGGTTTCTATGTCAATTTTTCTTTCTTCACAGTACTTAACCAACATTTTCGTACTTTAGTCAATATCAATGTTTAATAGATCTTTTCACGTCCGTATGACAACTAAATATGAAAAGCTCTATAAAATTTTATATTTATTCTATTTCGGAAATAATTTTTATAAAAAGAACAAGAAGTACAATTAATAGACAAGAGGACACAAAATTTTTAAGTTCGGTTTATGACGTCTTTCTTGATGACGTGGTGTAATCTTATCAATTCGTTTCCTATAAATAGACGCGACTTTATAGAACTCTTCATATTGAGTTGTCATACGGACGTGAAAAGATCTATTAAAAATTGATATTGACTAAAGTACTAAAATGTTGGTTAGGTACTGTGAAGAAAGAAAAATTGACATAGAAACCTCTTGATCATGTAATTAATGAGGAAGTATGGCTGATTGTAAATTTGACAAGATGTAAATAAAAGCTTGGAAACATTTTATTATTGTTCTTGCCCTTGAATGCTGATTTGGCTCCTTTAATGATCGACTTATTATTGATTACATTTTTCATAACTTCTTCAGAATTTTCATCGACCATGTGTTGATGACCATGTGGTACCTAAAGGGTTCTTAACTGGTACCCTATAAGGTACTGCCGCGTTTGCTAGGGACATAACCTAAAAAAATTACAATGCAGCACTTACTGCGTTGGGTTGGTTACTCCTTTCCATTAGATCAGTACTGAATGACGATGGTAACTGTCTTAGGTAAGGAGACAAATTTTTCAGCGCTTTCACACTCTTGAAGTATACTCTGTACTACAAAATAAGTGCGAGAAGCACTCTACCGAGACGCCTCTAACGACGAGGCTCGAACTTTTTTTGGAATTTCGAGACTTGAAACTGTGGAAACTAATACGCATTCCTCAATAATATACAGATGGAACAAGTGCAACAATGTGTTTCAAAAATCTATAAGAATTTTTTTGGTACGTTAACCATGCATTCATCGATGAAAATGAGGTTTTATCATAACTTTCATTTATGTGTCGTTAATTTTTTAAACAATAACTTTGAATAACTTGTAAAACTTGTTTATCATTAATTGTAATTTTGAAGTAATACTGAAATTTATTGCTCTATAGCGCAATTCTCATTTCTTGCAGGAAATTAGAACTAATTCCAATAGGTCCTCTGCTGAAATATTTCCAATTGGTCCTCCAACTCGAAAACTAACTAAAAAATAGTCGTTTTTGAAATTTGTTTGTTTATTTAGAAAATCAATCAAATTTCTACTCGATAATCCAACAGATTTGCCCTATTGGATGATAAGAAAAACTTATGCTATAAACACAATTAGTTTCCGATTCAACAATCTAATAAGATTCTCATTTAGTTAACCAATTGTATTTGTGAAGAGGTTTTTTTTGAACATTTTTGCAAATGACAAACCTAGCTGGAGAAACAATTGGAAAACAAATCAAATTTTTCATATATGTTTCCTGATTTGGTTTGTCGTTTTTTTATTACAAAGTAACATTAATAATATCAGTAATATTTTGAAATCAGTACACAGTAGGCACTGAAAGTTTCGGATTAGTTTTTCAATCGAGAAACTATCTAGAGAAACGGTCATTTTTTCTATTGGTTTGTTCGATTGGAAAATCGATTAAATAACTCTGTGGCTTCCGGCCATAATCGAGAAAGTCACTTGTACCATAAGGCTAAATTTACATGATATTTTGATAAAATTGTGAACGTTATGGCATGTGTGACTTTCTCAGTTATGGCTGGAAGCCACAGAAGTATGTACTTGAAAAACTAAGTTGTTTTTCATTTATTATAGAATTATTTTAAAAATTCTTCCACACTATAAATTAATAAAAATACTAGGAAATTCAATAAAATTTATAAATATGGAATATATACAACTTACAATTTTTTCACATTTTTGATAGGTCAAGCGTATATTTTACAAAGTTTTCCTGTAGAAGTAGACATTTTATAAATATTAGTACGTTTATACGAATTCACATTTATTTTAGAATACTCATCTCAATCCATAAGGTCCTTCTAGTATTTTCAATTTTATTTCGAAACATGCTCAATTTTGTAGAAGATTTCTGAGTATTGCAAAAAACTTAACGTTTTCAAAAGTTTATTGTAAGAAATTTTTGAAATAGAATAGAACATTTCATATGA
Organism: Platygaster robiniae; assembly: GCA_028476575.1. Classification (NCBI taxonomy): domain Eukaryota; kingdom Metazoa; phylum Arthropoda; class Insecta; order Hymenoptera; family Platygastridae; genus Platygaster; species Platygaster robiniae. The sequence goes on from CM052019.1 coordinate 39,365,979, forward strand.
ATTACACTGTGCAACACAAATTATGATCTCGGAAAACAAAATCAAAAGTAAAATCTACACCAAATTTAAGGATACAAGTGTGTTGGGATTTTTCCAAGTTAGTTCGTAAAATCGGTTTATTTAAAAAAAGATAGCAATAATATATTTTCTAAAACTTTGGATGATAAATCCATTGAGTTACACGATTTTTAAAAATTATGCGCCACTTCTATTATTCGTTATGATATTTAGTTATTAATCAGCAAGTTGATATGAGAATGTATATTAAATTAGTAACTGATGATGTCTAATGTGTTGGTGGGGAAGAAAAAAAAGTTCATAATCTCAAGGAAATTCGAAACGTAGAAATAAAAAATTATGAAATAAAAAACTTGCGAAAAATGTGCAAATACGGGCATTCCAAATATTGTTATTAAATTTAGAGATAGTTCGTATAAAGTTACAAGTGCGATTTTCCACACAAGAGGGAAAGAAATATTGAGGGGTCATTATTTTTGCTATTTCAGACAGTCTAAGAGTTGGATAAAAGTAGATGATGATGTAGTCGTTAAAAAACCATGGCCTAACAGAGCCAAAGAATGGTATACATTATTTTTACAAAAACAGTAATGTATTTATTGTTGCGTTGATTACTTCTTTGATATCGTTCGAAAATCATGTATTTCGAAGTATATTTTGCGAAAATTTATAATTTTTTACAAAATCAGTCATCAAAATTGACGTTCAAATGTTGTAAATCCCCATAACACTCTTACGGATTGGAGAATAAGGATTCGTCAGTGACAAAATTAGAAAATTTTTACCAAAAAATAGCCATATTCTCCGAAAAAACATTTTAAACGTAAAATTTGGAATTGAAAGCTCTAGTCTGAAAAAGTTACAAAAAAAAACCAAATCTTTCGCATGCTCTCCGTAAGGGCTTATCTTCATTAGAATGTTATAAGGTTATACATGAATATTATGTTTCTTATACAGGTTTTATACATTGAAATCACTACAATACAAATAGGATCATACGTATCATTTCACTTTTAGTAAATCTGGACTCTAGCTTTTCCAATCACTCACCTGCCCGGTTTTTCTGAAGTATGAAATGAGGTATGAAATGGTATGTATAACATATTCTATTTGAAATTAATAGCAATGAAAATAATATTGTACCAGTAAACACATACAAGTAAACAGTGACAAGGGGAGGAAAGGGGTGGTGCTTCTGAATTATTCGAAATTCATATTAACAATACATAATAGTAGTCGAACAGGTATTGGCCATAGACAAGATGAACATTGACATGGTGCTTCCAAATTATTCGTTTAAAATTTATAATTGTTTAAAAATAGTATTGTATTCTCTACTAACGATTACAGGAAAAGAAGAAGAGGAATTAGGAGGCACTTGTTAATTTTGCATTAAGAATATTGCAGTAACGCGAGGGGCATCTCACTCCGAAGTCGATGGTTTTTTAATGTTTGTAATCCGCGTGTATTCTGATTGAAACCGTACGATACGATAAAACTTGAGCGTGTAGTCGTCAACTAAGGCATGAAGTCGCAAAGTATATAAAAAGGCGATGAAATCGCGTGAATTCTACGAGCGAAAATATAATCATCGGCTTAACGCGCTCCGAACGAAATCTAACGCGTGAATCATCTGAAATCATATGAAGTCATAGCATATAATGCGCTGTAATGCACGAAATCGCAGGGTACGGCTAAGCCTCTGGCCCTTTCTGGGCATGCGCATTGTGGTATTCAGCTGGTAGTTAATTAAAAAAAACTTGATTATGACAAAAATTGTTTTGTCTAAACATTTTTTTAACAATCACTTGCAAAATAAAAGTGTTTTCAAGTTGCATATGTTTTCGAGGTTTTCAGGTATCTTGTAACTTGCGTAATTTTGATTGATTGATTGTAGAAACATACAGCTGAACAAATTGATTATGTAAATTGGACACCAGACTAATTATCAGTACATCAGAAAACCATGGAAAGAATATGCAACTTGCACAAATTTTAAGTTCACGAGTATTTGTTTTAAATAATTTTTAACAAATCAATTTGATAGTCTAAAGCGAGTTTTACAATTAAGGCACCTAAAACCATGGGAAGCACATGCATCTTAAAAAACTTTGATTTTGCAAGTTATTGTTTTAAAAAAAAGTTTGCACAAATGATTTTCGCAAACCTGACAAAAGATTCATTATCAGCGCACCTGAAAACCATGCAAAGCATATGCATATTAAAAAACTTCAACTTTGCAAGTAATCGTTAACAAAAAGTTAAAACAAATTATTTTAACAAATCTGACATAAGATTGATTACAAGCGCACCTGGAAACCATGGAAAACTTGTGCATGTAGAAAAAACTCCAATTTTGCAAATGATTGTTAAAAAAACGTTTGAACAAATCAATTTCTGTCATAATTTAGTTTTTTTTTAATTAATTACGTCGGTAATTTATTAGATTGATTTCATTTTTTTAAATTGTTTTATTCAAAGTTTGAAGACGATAAATACAACAATAAGGTAATTGAGCGCACGGAAACGAAAAGGGTCCGAGCGCGTGGATCGAAAAATATGGTCCATACGGCAAATGTAGTAGACGAAAAAAAATTTTTTTTTTGAACATACAAAAAATTTTTTCTTATACAGGACATAGTAGCGCACCTTTTTTCCTTAATAATCAACTTTTTATCATTGTTACAACAATCAATAGAAAATAAAAACACAAATTTTTTCATTACTCAAAATCAGTGTTTTTTAAAAATAAACTCGTAAAAACTCAATGATGCTCTTGTTTTTTGGCGTTCAAATTTTTATACCTAACATAAAATTCTCTGGCGATATAAACAAAGCTTAGAAATTAGCAAAATAATTTGATTTTCAATTGATAATTAATAAATAATCAACAGATAGAAAAATCCACGTTTTGCAGAATTCGAGCAGCGAGGAAGTTTTTTATTATTCATCTGACAACAAACTTCCAGCGTAAGAATTGATCTCTAATAGTTAAAGCAGTTTTTGAGAAAATTTGAGTTTTTTACCAGCAGCGGTTTAGAAGTTACAACAACTTTTAAGCGAACGCTTAATAGCACGTCGCGTGTCTATATCAACTTGAAAGGCGCGTCGAGTGTGTCGCGACTAGTTTTTCAAAGCAATTTCATTCGCTTGTCTATTTTTGATTAAAAATCATGAAACCAATAGTAAATGAAGCTCATATCTTAATAGAAACTCAGAGCAAAGTACATATATGAAACATATTTATGGCGGAACAAAAGGAAACAGTATGTTATGTAAGGCATTATTAAGGATCAAATAAACATGTTCGTGTCGATATTTTTTATTCTTATAATACGTCTTTTTTGGATCATATCTTAATTATCCTGCACTCAAAAACACACTATCATAAATTTAAAGTTTGTATACATATGTGTACTTAATTTTTAGCTATGTACATAGCCTTGTAACACAAAAATGTTTTTCGCCCTACTAACTCGGTTTGAACAATTTTTCGCCTTAGAATTTAATTTTTTCCTTTTTTTTCTGCCCTCACTTTTTTTTTTTTTTTGTTTCACAAGTGTTTTTTCGAAAAGATTAGAAAAAAATTGTTGACCCTCAAGACTCAAAAAACGAAGCAAATATTTAACATCGTTGATTTTTTCCTGACTGATACCTACAAATTCAGCTTGTTCCGTGTTCAACAAATCGCAAAATTTCACGTCAGAATCGATTAAAAAGTCGACACTTTCTTTATCGTAATCATAGTAAACGTTGACATGACGGTTAGGAAAATAAGTGATTCTGACTGCATCTCTGATACGAATATTTTTGGGAACAACGACTTTCTCCGGAATGAGTTTTTCGAAATTTCGAACTGTGTAATCAGATTCGTTCAATATTGTAAAAGGTGGCCTTCTTGCATCTCGAACGATTTCATAGTACTTTTGATCAGTTTCAATAATTTCAGCGTTTTTTTTTTTATTTCCATACGTTCCGAAATTTCTGTCACACGAACAATAAGAATGACCGCGTACTGGATAAACATGATCAATTTCTGTCTGCAAATATTCAGCTAATAATGAAAACAAACCAAGAATCATGTAATTTTTGTTTTCACCTCCACAACTATCTGAGAACATGTAAATTTTTTCGAAAACTCCTCCTTCGAGTTCTCGCTTTATGGCATCAAAGAGAAAATTACACACTGTATTTCCACCTTTTTTATAATTGCCCTCAGTAAAAAAGTACAAATAGCTCTGCTTTTTTTATCAAAAACATTTACATTTAAATATGTAGCCAGATCAAGCGACGATAAAACTGTGCAGAAACTGATAGTTTCGGCAAAGGTAAATTTTGACCAAAATCAAACTCGATTCGCAAATTTTTTTTTTCCTTTAACATTTTTCTTTTTAACTCGTTGTATTTTTTGACATTATTTAAATGAGTTTTGACTTCCGGGTCATTTTCGTTGAATCGACTATCAAAACAAAAGTCACAAACATCCGTGTGTGGATTACGGAAAGAAAAATTGAGATTGTAATTGAAATATTTTTCATATGAAGATTGACAAATTGGAGGATCAGAATCACCTGTTTTTTCAGTATAAAATTCGAGGAATAAATCATACATTTTTCTCAAATTCAATTCAGGATTATCGAAATACTGCACGGACGAACTCTCTTTTCGGTAATGAGATTCATTGTGAGGTATTGACTCACAATGCTCATTAATCAACTTTTTCACATTTTCCGTTAATGTAGTTTCATGATTTTCATGCGAACCCCGATTGTCGCCTAAATGAACATGATTTTTCATTTTTTCTTGAATCTTCAATAATCTTTTTTTTCCTATTTTCAACAAATTGCACAAAAATGTACGACAAACGGAAACACGGTCTACATTGAGTGACTAGAAATAATAATTCCATAATGTAACTTTTCGTTGGGCACCTTCAGCAATGGAGGTAGATTTGGTTTCAATCAAACTCCTCAGCATTATATTTTGTGACTTGTATTCTCCGTGAAGTTTCCAAAAAGTTTCATGAAAATTCTGTTGAGCGGACGTTTCGATTTTTTCGAAGCACATTTTTACGCAGCATGACGTAACTGATTCAAAATTTTTAGCAGAAACAAGATTTTTCCCGTTATATGACGTATACTCATTACCCTGTAGATAATAAAATGGTTTTTAAAGACTTGCTTTTTAAATTTCCCCGTTTTCATTTTACAATCAAACGACTCACCTCATTTCTAGCTTTTTTAGTAACATTGGCTCTCCATGCACTAACGTTTCTTTTCTTTTTTTTGCTTGAATTTCCTTCAATTTTTTTCTTATCCATTATAACTCGTAAAGAAAACGTGTACGCACAAAACTGACTTGAATTTGAATGAGGCAAAAGTCAAAAATGGGACCGATGCCTTGATGATAAATGGGAAAATAGAGATGCATTTCGCTGGTCGAATTCTGCAAAACGTGGATTTTTCTATCTGTTAATTATTTATTAATTATCAATTGAAAATCAAATTTTTTTTTTAATTTCTAAGCTTTGTTTGTATCGCTAGAGAATTTTATGTTAGGTATAAAAATTTGAACGCCAAAAAACAAGAGCATCATTTAGTTTTTACGAGTTTATTTTTAAAAAACACTGATTTTGAGTAATGAAAAAATTTGTGTTTTTATTTTCTATTGATTGTTGTAACAATGATAAAAAGTTGATTATTAAGGAAAAAAGGTGCGCTACTATGTCCTGTATAAGAAAAAATTTTTTGTATGTTCAAAAAAAAAAATTTTTTTTTCGTCTATTACATTTGCCGTATGGACCATGATATTTTTCGATCCACGCGCTCGGACCCTTTTCGCTTCCGTGCGCTCAATTGATACGTTCAAAGATAGTGAGATAAAACTTTGAAAAAAGTAAAGTCGTTAGAGGTGATGTGAAATCGTATGAAATCAACGTGAAATCATATGTAATCATCGTGAAGTCATTTTGAAACGTCGTATAAAACCAGCACGTATTGACTACACTATGACTTCACCGCGTGTAGTCAACGTCTGAAATCATTGAATTCGGTGTGAAATCGCACGCTTGCGATGTAAAATCGCGTTCTAAAGTACAACATTGATTTAAAGAATGAAATCGCTATCTAACGCTGAAATCGTAAGAAATCGTAAAACAATGCTACTACGATTACATTTTTGGGCGTGAGATGCCCCTCGCAGTAACGTTAATATTGTAAATATGATTATTATCATAACAGGAGCAAGAAGAGAGACGGGTCCAGATTTACTAAAAGTGAAATGATACGTATGATCCTGCAGTGATTTCGATGTGTAAAACCTGTATGAGAAATATAATATTCATGTATAACCTTATGGCATTCTAATGAAGATAAGCCCTTACGGAGAACATGCGAAAGATTTGATTTTGTTTTTGGGTAATTTTTTCAGACTAGGGCTCACACCTCCAAATTTTACGTTGCAAATGTTTTTTTGGGTGTTTTTCTATCAAAAAAGTTTCATAAACACACTGCCTTTTCACCGAAATTAAAACTGCATCAAATTTCTTTACAGTTAATATCATACCAATAACAACTAAAGCTCGTTGAACGCCAAAAAAACCTCTATTGAAAACACTCTTTCTTCACATCCAAAAGACCTTGGCATGCAAGAAAGATATTGTTGGAAAGTATCTCGCAATTTTGCCCTGCTTTGGCGCATTTTTTCCTCGCAATAACCCGGGCTTTAAAAGATGGCGACATTCCGGATTTTTCTCAACGTTTGTTCGGCGCGCCAGGACACTGAAGAATTTTCTTACCAATATTCTCGCAGCAGTGTTATCACCTCGCCGCATTCACCCAGAAAGTTTTGTAGTTATCAAGAAGAATAAAGGACGAGCGAAAAGAGAAAATAAGTGTAAAGAGATAGAAATAAAAGTTCGCCGGGAAAACGTTTAACAAAACTGAACACGGAAGCGAACAGCCAAGCTTCCAGGCTTCGCAGAATGGATTTTTGATCCCATGCTAGAAAACCTACGAGTCCGTACTGAACTGTAAGAAGATTATCTATGATAAAGAAATATTTTTTTTATAACAGATCACAGTTACAATCGAAAACATGGTTATGGTTCTATTTTTGTGCTTTCGCTGCTCGTATAAACTAATATCAAAACATACTCACTGTCATGCTAAACTCTTTCAAGGACACTCAATAATGTAAAAAAATGAACAGGAAATTTGGAATGATGATGGCAGAACTTGTCATAACAACTTTCTGTGTACTCATCTTTTATCAATAACCAGGAAACTCATAATCAAAACAACGTATTTGAAAAAAAAAATAACTCTTTGAATAAAACAGATATTCTTTTTCGAAATGAAAAACTCTTTCCCAAAACTTACACTATAGAACAAAATCTGGATTTTGGAAAATAACGTTAACGAAAGTAAACTCTAATCGTTACTCAAGACTTCCCAACTAAAGGTTTTCGCAAAGTAAGCTCATTTTGTTAATTTATTTGCAAATTGACAAATTTTTTAATATCTTAGTGAATTATCATTCCTTCTTCAATATCCAAAAACAGATATTTATATATTTGAAAATTGAGATCTCATTTCCCAATCAAAACATTAGAAAAAACTTTTCAACAAATTTGAATGACAATTCCCATTTATTTTATATTCTATAATAACCTTATTTTTTCTATAAACCATACATTCACTATTCTGATGCTCCAGTCTAATAACATGGCCGGGGACTGCATTATTGAAATTTTTCGCACGATTCAACTTAAGCATCAATCCACTCGACAAAATACCCGCCAATAAAAAAGAGTCGCATAATAACCTCGAGCCCCGACTTATCTCGCAGACCTTGCGATTATTCGTAGCCCCTCATATCGTGAATGATGCGAAATAGGAAATATTGCAGTGCATGAAAGACGCGAAAAAAGGCTCAGCGCATGTTTACCTGGGATAACGATAATTTTCTCGTATTTACGGTCGGCGGATCCGCTCGCGATACACTTTTTTTTTCGCTCCCCATTATTTTTATCTTTTTCACTTCCCTCGCGGTTGCGGAAAGCTCGAGAAGAAAAAACAAGGAGGGAGAACGTTGCTCGGGGGCGCTCGTTTTCAGTACAGGAAGAAAGTGAAAAATGTTGCGTCGTCGGAACCTCCGACTCACGTAACCGCGAGTGTAATAAGTACGAGTTCACCCGTGCGCAAATTAATACGCTCGGGAATAATTCGCGAGCTGCGAAAAATCATGATGTTACAGTTTTTGTATTTCTGCGTTTCTTGGGAAGGGGAAGATAAGGAGAATAATGATGAAAATCAATACTGTGATTTGTGATTTATTCGATCGTGTGGGTGTCACGGGAGGAAGTTTGAGAGTAAAGGATTCATGGCAAGAAGGAAAAAGGACTGGAAATCTTGTGTTTTTTTTTTCGAGAAAATCTACTACGTCTTTTAAGATAGTAGATTATATTTTGGAAACAAAATATCCAATTCAAAACATCAAAAGTCAAAAAGTTTCATATGGTTCACAATTTACATTACAGAGAGAAGAGTGCAACACTGATTATCTTGGTCCGCAATAATAATTATTGCAGACAGGAATTTGGACAAAAAACTGGCTCTCCGAAAGAATCAGTGTTGTGCCCGCCACATAGATTATTGTATTCCGCAACACTCAGTATTGCGGTCCGCAATAATACAGATGTAACACTGACAGTCGCACCCCGAAACGCTCCTTATTGCGCGCCGCAATACTCATTGTGGTGGTCCGCAATATTCAGTATGATTGGCCCTATTTTTCGAATTTCACGCTCCGCGACACTCAAGACAGTGTTTTGACGAGCGAAAATCATTGAGGCGTCCAGCAATAATTATGCTTACGTATGAATCAAAATTAGTGATCTGTTTTATTAGTTCAAATATTTGACAGGACTGTGAAAAGATTTTTAGGGCTTACCTAATAGAAATGTTACTAAAAATCAATTCTTTTTAAATAGACTTAACGAAAATCTTATAAATATGTTTAACTTTATAGAATTCTATCTAAATTTTATACGAATATGAACTTACCTTATAAATATTTACAAAAACTTCATACGACTTTTTTTCTTGAAAATGAAACTAAAATTCTATAATGATTTTGACTCAATCAAAATTTTCAAAGAGTTTTGACAAACTTTGCGTTTAAGAATGTACAACAATTGAAACTGACAATATAAGAACACACGATTGGGTATATGATCCACGACCATCATTCACTGTCACAAAAGAATGTTCAAATCCTTGTTACAAGTATTAATGTTTTCTGCTAAATCGGTTAAAAGTTTCATTTTATACATTTCTTTAAAAATTTATGTTGTATTTTTTGTTAATCTATAATAAATAAATAAATAATATTCTTGTTTTAAGAATAATCTTTTTTTAGAGAGAGAGAGAGAGAGAGGGGGGGAGAGAGAGGGGGGGAGAGGGGAGAGAGAGAGAGGGGGGGGAGAGGGAGAGAGGGGGGAGAGAGGGAGAGAGGGGGGGAGAGGGAGAGAGGGAGAGAGGGAGAGAGAGGGAGAGAGAGAGAGGGAGAGAGAGAGAGAGGGAGAGAGAGGGAGAGAGAGAGAGAGGGAGAGAGAGAGAGAGAGAGAGAGAGAGAGAGAGAGAGAGAGAGAGAGAGAGAGAGAGAGAGAGAGAGAGAGAGAGAGAGAGAGAGAGAGAGAGAGAGAGACATAAAATTTTGCAAAATATCACGAAAAGTTACAAAATCTCAAAAGTTTATGAATTACAGAAACTCATAAAAACTTGCGAAACCATGAAGAACAGGGTGTCCTAAAATTAGCAGATCATCTAAAAATCATCAATTCCTCATAAAATTCTAAGACACTTTACCCTTTGCATTTTTGAAAATTTGGAACTTTTGAACAGTTATTAGTTATTCGATTTCGTATAATAATTTTTGAAGAGTATCTTTTCTTTCATAAAAGAGATTCCTTCTCTTTCTTAGCTCACTCTCATGGGAATCACTGGGATCACTTAGGTGTGTATGATAAAATGTAGCTTAATCGCCTCTCTTATCTCTCTTTTCAAAAAATTAGAAGATTCTGCATTGTAGAGGTGACAATTGGATATAAGAATATTTTATCTAAAACAAAGGCGAGTTAACGAAAACTTTGATTCATAGAATTGTTTTGTATAACAATTGTCCTTCAAGATAAGAGACATCATTATTATATGTTCCATAACACGCCTAAATTAGCCCCTACTTTTATATTAGAGTAAGCTTAGAAAGAGAAGGGATGAAGGGAGAAGGCCTTCAATCAAAAGCCCCGCCTTCCTGAATGGTGAGTGGACGAAACTGAATTATTAATAACTTTTTAAATTTTGCGAATTTCGAAAAATTATAAGGAAAAAGTTCTTAGAATTTCATAAGGCATCGATGGTTTACTGATGATTCACTGACTTTGGGACACCCTGTATAAGAAATAATAGAAATTATAACAAATTATTACTCCAGTCAAAATATGTCACAATGGTAGATCAGCACAAAATTCTATGAATCACAAAATCGTACATTGTCACACATCATGAAGTCATAATAATGTTATTATTACAACCCTCATCATGGCCATCTCCTAATCCTGATTAACAAACAAACTTTTATCAATTTCACCCTTTACTTTGATTGTAAAAAAGTATCATTAGAAACTATGTTTTTAAAATACTTATAACAACTTTTTTGGCAAATGTAATCGATTATATCAGTATAATATCTTTTCGTAGAAATTCGTTTTATCTAACTAAATCATATTTCGTGAAAAAATGAAAAGTTTTAAAAAAAAGCAAAATATTTTTAACCTTGGGATTCGGATCATTTTTTGGCAATTTTCGTTTTTCAATTGAACAATTGACTTTTCCTGACTTAACTGCGTGTATCAACGTGGTAACCGCGGAGCAAAGCCCGCTGGGACAGCTAGTATTCGTATAAAATTTAGATAGAATTCTTTAAAGTTAAACATATTTCTAAGATTTTCATGAAGTCTATTTAAAAAGAATTGATTTTTAGTAAAATTTCTATTAGGTTAGCCCTAAAAATCTTATCACAGTCCTGTAAAATATTTAAACGAGTAAAATAGATCACTAATTTTCATTCATACGTAAGCATAATTATTGCTGAACGCCTCAATGATTTTCGCTCGTCAAAACACTGTTTTGAGTGTCGCGGAGCGTGAAATTCGAAAAATAGGGCCAATCGTACTGAATATTGCGGACCACCACAATGAGTATTGCGGCGCGCAATAAGGAGCGTTTCGGGGCGCGACTGTCAATGCTATATCTATATTATTGCAGACCGCAATACCGAGTGTTGCGGAATAAAATAATCCGTGTAGCGGGGACAACACTGATTATTTTGGAGAGCTAGTTTTTGCTCAAAATTCCTGTCTACAATAACCATTATTGCGGACTAAGATAATCAGTGTTGCTTTTTTCTCACAGTGTATGTGACGAGCGGGTTTTGCTCGCTCATCTTACCATCATTTTCCCGTAGAAGGAATATCACTTTATAAAAATATTCTAGACAGAATTTCGAAAATAATAGATAGGACTATTCTTCATAAACAATTAACGCGCGGCGATATCTAAATCGCAACAGCTATTCTTAACGACATCGACCATTAACAGACGATTAGACTCACTCAAACGTATACGAATAAATGTACGTTCAGTGATAACAACTTATCTTTCAAGGAAGGAAATATAATTTCTATTCAACCTTTTTTTCAGCGGATGCAAACGGCTAAAAAGAAGCCAAATTTTACCCTCTCTATTCCTCTTTTTTTTATTTCCCCTCAATCAAAAACGGTATATAAGCCGGCGAATTTTGTTAGTTCTTCGGATAGTTCCTCAAGTTAAACGTCCAGTAACTCTTACGAGTCCAAAAACGTCCTGAACACGAGAATTATCCCCGACGGGTCCAATAAGGGTCCGACCTGAAGACGACCCTTCCAACCCCATCAATAACCTCTGAGAGTAGTGTGGTGAAAAACCGAAGTTATACTTCAGGTCCAGATACCCGCTTACACGAAGAATAAATACAACTAGAAAAGTGAGCATAAAAAAGAAAATTCATTATTTAATAGTATATCAGAAAGCCAAAGATCGAGCGGAAAGGACTTGTCCTTTCTGAGCTGCAGTTCCAAGGCAACTCGTTCCAAGGCAAGTATGATTATTCTGAACCTTACATCAAATCTTAATTACTCTTGAACGGACCTTTTTCTTCTTTATTATTTTAATAGTGATGTCGGAGACGCGTATTTGACGCGTACATTTGACGGTCAGATAAAACACAGTTTTCCTTTTTTTTTTTATTATTACTATTATTATTTTATTTTTGACATGAAAACGCGTTGTTATTGCAGTGCCTTCGGTGGAGGATTTAATATGGGCGATTAAGAGTATAATTAGAAGAAAGAAAATCAAACCCAGTGCAAATAGAATAGAATATAAAAATAGGGGAATTCTGGATTTATATACTAAATTGCGAATTTTGAAAAGACTTCCTCTGGAGAAACCGTTCTCCTGGGAAGATCTAGACAACGAGATAGCGAAAGAGGCGTCCAGATATTTCGGGGTTAGTTTAGTCTCTCCAGCAAAAAGGGTTAAGCTGAAGTGCAATCACTGTGGGGTTCAACGGACACAGGAATTAGACCTAAATCCTACTGATCGGGAACTCCATAACTTGGTAAGAGCGGAAATTCCTCCAGAACCTCAGAACCTAAGCCCCCATGCGAAAGACGAAATAGATTCTTTACATTCAGCCCTGATGCAAGATTTAGCCAACATGGGTGAATTGTGGTTTTAGAAACCTTGTCAGAACCATTAACCACGAATGCAGAATTATAAACGCGAATAAGAGAATTTGATATGAATTTGTGGTAATGATTATAAACCCGAATATGGTAAATAGGAATGACTATTGGAAGAGAATTACAAAGGAAAATACCAATTGAAAAATGATTGTAACATTTGAAAAAAATGAACATTAATGTAAAATGTCGAATGCGAATATGAAAAACGAATGAAATTGCGACAAAGGCGGATGTTAAAATTAGATCCGGAAACGAAATAACTTTACGTCAAAAGCGAATATTGCAAATGTTAAATAGGAATTAGAACGAACGGATAAGAATGCGGACGTGAATCAATGAAACTACTACGTGTTCTAAAAGGAGCGCCAACAAATATAAAAATTCTAGTATTGGGGAATTCGAGTACTGGCACTATGCGAAACGCGAGTAAATGACATTCAGCTAAATTTTATATTTCACTTGAACGATATCTTGTAATGTATTATATCACATGTTTTTTCTTAAAAATAAAAGTCATCATAGATGACATTTTAAATTGAACTACGATTTGTTTTTTTACCCACAAACAACACCCTTTTCATCCTTAAGAACGGTCTAAGGGTCCACTTGGGCAGAGTTTCCATTTAGGGTCCTTTCTCTGGACAAGGGAGTCGAAATCTACCAGCGATAAGAAGACGAGAAGTATAACCGACGTTGGATTTGATCAAGTTTTCCGAAATTATTATAATCATCGTTGGTCGATGGAAACTCGCTCGTTACAGTGTAAAACATTCAAAATAAAATATCCAAAACCTCAAAACATTAAAACGAGATGATAATTATTGGGTTAATACCGAGTTGCGGTAAAAATCAAAAATTGCGATAATTTTGAAATGTCCGAGTTGCGGTCATATCCGAGTTGCAGTAGTTTCAAAATGTCCGAGTTGCGGTCTTATTCGAATTGTGATAATGTCTAATCCGAGTTTGGGTAATCTGAATTATAGACTTACAACCAATTGCCTCGAGCCACTGATAAGTGAAAATTTTTATATGTTCTGTGTCAGTGAGTCAGCTACTGTCTAAAGGGAACGAGCGCTTTCTGTATCCGCAAATTTTTAATTGCTTAACAAAATGGTTGATTTAACAAAAATGCTCAGCGAAAAGGGCAAGACTTTATTGCTATTAAACAATTTTAAGTTTCGCGAGTACAGACAATTGAAGTTTAGTGAAAAACAGTGGTATTGTACAAACAAATCATGTGCTGCTAAATTGTATACAATAGGCCAAGATGATTTGTTTTCAAGACAAATCATCACTCGGAAAATTAAAATTCTATTAACAGACAGATGGTTAATAATGCTGTGAAAAGAAAAGCCCTGGATGATGGATTTCGTGAACGACCTCGAAAATGATTAGGAGAGAAATCGAAAAAGACCAAAACATGATAAAAACAATAACAGATTCTGATATCTTGCGAATAGGTGACGACTGTTCATACACTGCGTACACTTGTAAGTTGTTTATTTTCCCGTCCATTATTACGTATTTTTATTCTGCAGGAAAAAATAAGAACCGAGCGAAATTGTCGAAGTTTCCAAAACTGCCGAAGACAGTAAGCGACGTTCACAACTATTTAAACGAAATCGACGTCATTACCATCTCAGGGGAAGAATTTTTAATGCATAAAGATGCATTTACCAGCACGATTATTTTTTCTTGCAGAAGCAATTTAGAATTTTTATGTCAACTAGACATCATATTGGTCGATGGTACATTTGAGTATTGCACGAGGTTTTTCACCCAACTATTTACAATACACCGCTTCAAAAATGGAAAATACATACCTTTGGTATTTTCTGTAATAACCTATCGACTTGATTTTGCGCCAAACAAAATTGTCTCTGATTTCGAGAATGCCATTCTCTTGGGTGTCACGAAGGAGTTTCCTGAGGCAGATTCTATAGGGTGTCGATTTCATTTAGGACAGGCATGGTGTGTTTTATTATTTTATTATCTAACCTTGTTTACGTTCCACTTTTTTACAATAATTGCTATTCAAGGTGGCGGAAAATCGCTTCTCTGGGACTGACACAAGATTACAATGATACCGATTCTGAGATAGGAAGATGGCTTCGCTACTTTTTTGGTCTCACTTATCTTTCGCATGAACATGTGGGTGACGTTTTCGTTGAATTAAGTTCGCATCGAATCTGTGATTCAAGACTGGAGGAATTTTCCAACTACTTCGTGGATACATACATCGACAGTGACAGTCGTTTTCTACCAAGTTTTTGGGCAGCGCCTGATTTAAGTCCATGGAGAACGAACAACGGATGTGAGGCCTTTCACTCAAAATTAAAATTCGAAAATAGTTCACCACACCCAAATATTAATGACTTTTTACAAATTCTAAAAGGTCTCCAGATCGACACATACGCAAAAATAAATTCGTTCTCTAATTCCAATTGTAAGAATACAGATGAAAAGGAAACAGTGTTTTCGCCAAAAGTTTCTCAATATGTAGAACGAAAAATTGGTCCATTTTCGTATGTAAAATTCATGTCTTCCCACAGTCATTTTGTTCCAAAGTGAGCAATTTTTTAAATGCAAATTTTAAACTGTGAAATACTGAAATAAATGATCTCAAGTTATGATTTTTGTTTTATTATTAAATTACCGCAACTCGGATGTGACCATAACTCGGTCTTTTTAAAATTACCGCAACTCGGATATGACCGCAACTCAGCCTTTTTAAAATTACCGCAACTCGAATATTGATAACGATTTTTGCAACTCATTACCGCAGCTCGGATAGTACCGATTATTGCAATGATTACAATTGTATATTGAGCAATATAATTTTGAAAATTTTAATTTTTTTTAATTTATATTCTGATGCACAATCAGAAACAGTTAACAACAATTTGAGTATAACTTTGTGACCGATTGAAACGAAATATTCATGATAAAATGATAACTTGATAACTTCAGGCATGAAAAAGCGATGAAAATGAACAAAGTTGAAAAAAAGTTTTGGACCTTATTAGATTAGTATCATTCCATATTTTTTTTATTGAAAATACCAAAACTTTTCTCATTGAAAAAAACGAAACTTAAAAGTATACACCTAACATTTTTTAAATGCAACTATTTCGAAACATTCAGGCAATTATAAGTAATAAATAATTCATTTATAACATATATAATCATAGCTTAGTTCACTCACGAAAACGTGCATATCAACAAGAATATATAATCACTTGCCAAAGACTCCAATCAACAAAAATAATTATGGAAAAAATATTAAATCTGCAGGATCGGCGCCCCACGTGAGAAGAAAAAAAAAAACAGAAAGGACGAAGGTGAATCGGGGCGTGATCCTATTCAGGTTGGCCAAAAACATCGGGAGCGTCGCGCCCTAGAGAATGAGGGAAAAGCCATCAAGCCTGATAAATAAAACGTTAGCACGACTGTCTGTATTCTTGCAGAGCTTGAACGTGTACTGAAGCACTCCAACGTGGTGCGTACATGCATTCGTGGTTCGAGAATTCGCGTTGCACGCACACGAAATCTCGGTGCACTCAAACGTATGTGCCCTTCAGGCGGACAAAGCCACGCAACCCTTCGCGTCGTGTTCGCTTTCTTCCCCGGCGTATAACTAGGAGACAAGTTGAGGATTATGAGGACGCATGAATAGGACCGGGGAAAGTGAAAATATCTGCTCCTGACATCGTTGCGTAATGCGCCTAAACGCGCGTGCTTTTCGGCTAATGAACTTCACATCTGCACTGCGCAAACGTGAATCAGTGAAATTTTCACTCATTCGACAATTAAGTTGTATGATCATCAATGTTTGAAGACTTCAGGTTGGAAAATCAGCTAGAAGCTGTGATTGTACTTGCTGAATCACTTGCCAATTAAATTAATGAGACTGTTACTTATTCGACACGTGGTTGTTAAACAACTGATTTTTTAATGATTGACGATGACAAATCAGCAAAGGTTTTAGGGGAAAATGATTAAAAATCATTAATACTACGAAAGTTTTCCAACATCTTAAACGTTGTATTCATTCTGACATTTTTGTAAATGAACTTTAGGCCGATTGAGGAAATAAAACTTGAAACCCTAAGTCATGAACTTTCTTTCTGGAAAAAAAAAACAAAAACTGTTGAAACATATCGAATCTATTATAAACTGTTCAAATGTTGAACATCATATGAAATATTGTAATGTTGATAAGCTGTTATACATTTCAACGAAAGGTAAGCCTGTTATTATCCATCGGAAAAATTAAAGACGTCAAAAATCTCATTATTCTATTCAAGTTAAAAAAAAATGAGTGAATATGTTAAAACATTTTGTGCTGTTGAAATTTCATGTTACATGCATGAATAATGCAAGTTTTTTTTCCCGGGGAAATCTCCCCGGCTGGAAATACATCGTGGCATACCCTAATTCTGTCCAGGCCCTATCCAGGATCGCCTTTTAGAGGCCTGCCCTTTAAGGGCCTTACCAAGCCCAATCCAGGTTCATCCTTAATAGGCCTACCCTTTCGGGGCCTTACCGGGCCCATGTTAGGCGAACTTGAATTGGGTGAAGTAAGGCAACACTGCCTTGGGCCAAGTCAGATCAATGTTCATCGCGCATGCGCGGAATCTTGTCGAACAGGTGATTGTAAACCTAACAAAAACAGTTGTTTTTGTTAGGTTTACAAAAACAACTGTTTTTGTAAGCCTAAATGTAACCTTCTATAATTCTACCATGTTACTGGCCAAATTTCATCGCAAAATGTTAATTAATGTTTGGTCGACCTTGGTCGATTCGTTGTCCACTTGGAAAAGCCTCAACATATAGCGACAATTTTTGCATAAATTGGCCATATTCAACGAAAAAACCTTGGGTGTCAATTGCAAATTACATGACTGTAACCATGAAATTTGAGACAACTTTGATGATACTAACACCAAAAAATGCGCTAGCGTAAACATTTTAATTAGATGACTTAATTTTTGCGAGTTGCGTAATATCCGCGGTATGTACAATTCCTAGAATATCGACAAAGGATAAAGGACTTTCGCCTAGAGATGCGTACGTTTCTGTGCTCGTTTTTGGAACTAGTTTTGAAGTCGGTAATTTGAAAGTAGTTGAGACATGATCTTTTTATTAACGAAACACTTGATCCCATATCAATTAAAAGTTTAAGGTAGTTGTAGCGACTTTCAATTTTCTATACGATTCTTTTGAAATATATTGTACACTGAATATCTCTATTGTTGCAAAAGCTTACATGCGAAAAATCAGGAAAATCGACTGTGTCAATTAATTAAAAAAAATATTGAAAATAAGATATGGATGCGGTCGCATTTTTCGTTGTAGCAAAGGCATTTCCTATCAGAAAAATAAGCAATAAATCTAGCTAAATGGAGTAAGCCATGTAGTTTTTACATTTTCAAAGCACAGGACTTGAAACCGACAAAATTTTTAAAAAAACCAAAAAATCCACTGAGCTGTCACTTTGTATTATGACTTTTGAGAAACATGGCAACAGTGTGCTGCAGAAGACAGCAATTTGTATATATATTGCGCGTGTGTGAATGGGTACACACGGAAAAAAACAAGGTGGTAGGTGAAGTTGCCAAATCTCTCGAAATATCTGCCCTACAGTCTGAACCAAGCTGCGACAAATAACCCAAAGAGTCTGAAATTGCCAACGCTACAACTACCTTAATGCTTTTATCAGCAGAGTTGGAAAATTTCAACTCGAAGAGGACGTAAGATAAATAACTTAATAAAAAAAAAAAAATTATGAAAGGCATCATCAATATCGTTATTTGTTTTCAATTTATTCTAGCGGTCTCGTTACCAGGCTGGGTTTGCGAAAATTTTCTTGCTCGAAATTGACGTTGCCTCGTTGGAATGAACTTGATTGGGGATTTTCTCCCGTACAAGTGTTGGATTTCGGGATTTGATTTTGAGGATAATAATTTCGGGGATTTGTATTTCGATTTTGGTAGTCTCCACGATGTTTATTTGCCCATTCCCGTTTTCGACATTCTTCGATAGAATGTCCCATATTTTTACAGTATTGCATGGAACAGGTGTTAGAGGCTATGATCGAGATATTGAGTTTGGAATAGGATTTCGGAGGTTATCGTTAAAAATATTAGTCGTGAATCATTTCTAGAACTTTTGAGTTTGATTTGAGGATTCCGTCGATTTGAATTTCGGAAGCATTTTTCATTCGATCGATTGCAAATGAGACATTTATTCCGTCTATTGTTCACGTTAATTCTCAACGCTTTTTCTTCGATAATTGCAGCAGTAAATGCTTCGTTAATTTGTAACGAACTCACGGTAACGCAACATTTGAGAAATTCGCGGTTGTGAGTGATATACGAAGCGATTTAACGTCATCAATTTGACCATCGAAAATTTCCCAAGGAGGTGTGATTTGCCGAAATTGGAACTGTGAAGAGATGCCAGAATGCGAGATGAAAGAGCTTCTAGTCTTTGATAGAAAAATTAAACGATTTCGTTTGAGTTTTGTCCAAACAAATGTAATTCATCCAACAGCTGATCGAAAGGTGTTTTATCATGGTGTAATTTTAAAAGGAGGTTTGATATTTGGTCCCAAGTTGTGAGGTGACAATGAACGTCAACCTGTTCGCGAGCCTTGCCAGTTATTAAACTTTCAACGTATAATAAAAATGTTGGTTTTTCTTCTTCAGCCGCAATTTCGAAAACACTATCAACTCTCTTTACGAAACTGCGGGCCATAGATACTAGAAACCAGGATTGGACACTCGCCCGAAAAAGGCTCGAAAAAACAGGATCTATGCTGTCAGCTACGTGGGAGGAACTTTATCTCTATCATCAGTTTTTTTCTATTTTTTATTCTCTCTTCTTTATACCTCTACCTGTTACCGGGCGCAGCTTGTGTTGACGCATAGATACTAGATACTTGTTTTCGAACTGTTGATAACGTGCACGTGGAGTCATTGACGAATCATGCACTTATCTCAACGAGTGCAACAGAAAGCCATTCAAGAAAAATGTGTAAGAGCGAAAGAAAAGAGCTGGTGGTAGGGATACAAGCTCCTCCCACATAGCTGACAGTATAGGTCCCGTTTTTTACACAATGAGTGTCCAATTATGGTTTCTAGTATCTATGCTGCGGACCTTAAAACGGTCCCCATCAAATTTTTCAGTGTATAATTTTGTGAGAAATTCGATTCTATAATTGATTGTTGGATTCATACTGAATCTTTATCAGAAAAATGGTGGATTCAGATGACTTCCTGTTTGTTCTAGATAATGATAGTTAATCTTTTATTTTATCAAATAGTGGTCAATATGAAAAAGGATTTTTAAAGTTTTAAGTATGGTTTGAAAAGAATGGGAAATTCTGAGGGAACAAGTAAAAAGCACCACCGTTTTTGCCAGTATCTTGAAAAAACTGCCTGTAGCTGTTCGTCCCCTAAGTCAGTCCTCGGAAGCTTTCCGGTGTCGCACTGGGCTTGTAGAAGGGTTCGTAATCTACGGAGAATCGTACCTGCGCTGGTCCCGGTTTGCTGTCTCCAGGTGTGACCATCAAATGTCGAAAATGTCGCAAATATGACAATGATTTATAATAACAATTTAATGATCGGATATGCCTCAAAAGTTGCAAGTTTATTACAATCGCGACGTAAAGCGAAGTAATTTAATATGAGCAAAAAAATAGAAGAGCAAAATAACAATAATGTATCGAGGGAAAAACCAGTCACTTAGTTAATCGTCACGAAAAGAAAATTGAAAATCCAATTATGAATTGGAAACCTATTTGCGGCTCATTACAATTAGATAAGGTTTCTGATTTAGTATCTGGTTTTAACAAAACAACTCAAATAAAATGGCAAAATTTGCAGGTCTACGGCAGTAGTTTCATGATATCTTACAACATTTTTATCATTTTTAGCATCGAATGTAGGCGAGTTTTGCGCTCGCGAAAAAGAAAAAAAAACTCTAAGCCAAACGAGCACTTTCCGAGCGCAATAGGTCGCGAACGAGCGTAAAAAGCCTGTGCATTCGCTATCTTTAAGACGACATCTCTCACTAGTCACGGGAAATGGCGTTCGCAATCTTTTCCCTGAATGCCGGATTCGAGTCTCATTCAAAGCGGGATATTAAATGAAAACAGAAGTATCCACGACGCCGTGGAATTCGTCCAATATTTGCCCAGAGAAATATCGCAAAGGAACCATCAGCGGAGACCATTAGCAACATGGCGGAAAAAGCGGGACGTAAAATCGGCTGGAGCGAGACGCGAAATTGTGTAAGACGCTGATATTAATCGGGGCAACTTTCAAGTTCCGGCTTCATGCTTCTTGTCAACACCGCCGGCCTTTGAACGCCTTCGGTTTGAGACGATTTACCGTAGTTTGCGAAAAAGACGCTCGTTGATTTAGCGAAACGAATCTTCAGTTAAGCTGCAAGTGAAATGAGTTGATTACGTAGGATATTTCAATCTGAGAGGAGTTCAAGAAGTTGCTTTTTTTCTCCAGGCCTGGAAATACTTTACAGAAGCCCGAACTGTAAATACTTGTAATATTTTTTAATTGAACTGCTTCACCTTTTAGTTTGGCTAAGGACAGGAGCAGATTTAGAGCTTATTTTTTTTGGGGGGGGAGGGGGAATCGAGTGGACTATAATAAGTAAATAAGGTTATTAATATATTCTTGACTCAAAATAAACTCAACATATCATGTTAAAAAATTGTGTGCTACATATTTCACTAGAAATTATTTTTACATGTCATTTGAGCAAAAATTTTATATTTTTAGATGATTCTCAATTTTGAAGTGAAAATGTGATCTGGAATTTGTATATGATAAATAAAATCTATTTTTCCTAATCATGAGTGCTGAAGAATATAGTGAATATTATATTCATTGATGTGAATGCACTATTGATTACAGAAAAAAATTTACAATTTTGCGAATTCCGTAGCCAAGATATCAAGGTAACAAATCTCTTAATCTTTTTACGGGTTTTCTTTTCCAATTCTTTTAACTTTTTCACTTTGCAGTAAATCCGATGAAAAATCTTCATCTAGACTTTATGAATTAAAAACACTAAATATATATAAAAATAATAAATTTCTTCATTTATAAACAAAATTCATAAAAATGCAATAAAATTTGGTAATACTTAGGAATTCCGGCTCCAGCTGGAAATGGCTCAAAAATAATTTATTTTTTTTCCTTTTCGGAGTTTTTTTGATGTTACAAGTTCTGTAAATGCGGGGCAAAGCAAAATCATGAAAATTTTTAATTGTTTAGATAAAAAAAAACGCAAAAAAAAGTAAGTGAAAATGTTGTTTCTTTTGGTCGAACCTGGAAGATTTCTTGCAACCTTAGTTATTAATCACTGTTTTTTAACACTCTTAAAGACTGCTGCGGTTATTTTTATTAAGGCTAGGTGCGGCTCTTTAGGAACTTATAATTAACAGAACCCAAACGAATTTTCATTAAGATTAGGTCCGGCTCTTTAGGAACCTATAATTAATAGAATTCGAACAAATTCTCATAAGTTTCTAAAGAGCCGCACCTAACCTTTATGAAAATTCGTTTAGATTCGATTAATTAATAATACGTTACTACAGAGCTGCACCTAACCTAAAAAAAATAAATTATTTTTGAGCCATTCCCAGCTGGAGCCGGAATTCCCAGGTATTACCTAAAATTTGTATTGACGCAAAGTACTTAGGTTTTCGAAAATTTTTCTTCAAAAATGTCAACACTTCGAATTTTCCTAAAATTGAACTTCCTATTTTTCACGGATAAAATCAATAGCTATAACATTGTCGATTTTCTAATTTCCTTCCTTTCTTTTTGCCTTCTAAGTACTTTCAAGTAAATTTGAAAAAATTGTATGTTAAAAAATTAGTGAGATCTGAAACTCGATATAATTGATTTTTTTTTATATTTACTGCCCGATGAACCAAATGGAGTTGGATTTTAGTTGAAATTGCCTAGTTGAGTTGCGCAAAAATTCATTGGTTTTACAACCGCAGTACCACTCTGTTTTTTAGGCAAATACGTCGGATGAAAAAGTCGAGTTAGAAAATACCCAACTTTTAGGCAACGTGACTGAACTTTACGGTCGGTCCACAAATGTCGCACATTTGGCCAATTCTCGCACATACGTCATTATGGAGTGTGGTCCACGGAATCCGTAAAAATTCGACAAACTTTTGACGACTATGAAACGCGATTCCTCGAATTGAACAGAAGTCGGTCAAATGCGTACCAATAGTTGGGACGTCGTTGAGCTAAAATGTCGGATACATTTTGGATTGACATCTGATAATGTCTCGAAAAATTTGGTTTTCAGAAAAAAAAATTTTTCTTCTATAATTTCTCCATCTTTATTTTCATAGAAACCTGGTAGAATTTTGAGCAAAACAATCTCTGAGCCTTCATTCCCTCTTTCCCGTCGCGGAAAAATGTGAAAAAAAAACTAATGAACAGTGGCGTAGCTAGACATTTTGCCGCCCGAGGCAAAAATGAGAAAATACCGCCCCTTACCAAAAAAAAGTGATAACCTTTTTTTTTATTAAAAAAAATCAAAGAAAATGAAAATCTTTATAGACATTAATTGCTGAAAAATCCTCTTAAATACAAATAATTTTATGAACTTTGAATTCTAGAGCATAAAATTCTTGAAATCTATATATCAATGCACAGAAAAATAGTACAATCTTCCAAAACTACAGCAAGATATTACACATACTTACTGAAAAATAAAAAAAAAATTCAACAATTTTGAAAATCTGGGTAGGTATTAACATTTCCTTAAAAAACTATTAAATTTGCTAATGTTTCCTTGTGGCTAACATTGAATTAAATGTCATATTCAGAAATTTTGTGAACTTTAAAAAATATAAAAATTTGAACAAGTTGATTGTTTTCTTTCAGGGTGAGAAAGTGCGGATTAATATTTTTTATTATATCTGAAATAAACAATTTCTTTAGAAAAAAAACAAGTATGTTAATACTGCTATTTTCAGCCTTATTTTATCGATGTCTTGTTATTTACATTCAGTTTATTCCAAAAAGTAACGGGACGTTACTTTTCTTAAGTGGTAATGGCAACTAGTTACTATTTCTTTTCAAGGAACGGTAAAGTAACGAATTACTTTTTCAACTTTGCTAAAGTAACGTAACACGTTACATTTTTTTTAGTAACTTTCTAAACCCTGGTAATTTGCATTACTATTTGGCATATATTTGTTGAAAATTACATCTATTAAAATGCTGTGAAACGTACAATATCTGAATTTGTACATCTAATTCACTTTTTTACTTGAATGAACTGTAAAAAATAGTTCATAAAACTATGTAGTGTCTCAAATTAAAAGAATATTTATTATTTTCTCAAATGTTAACAAAAGATGAAGAAAAATTACGGACTCAAGAAATCGATGAATTTTTATACTGAGAGTTAAAAACTTATTTATTCAATATCCTTTTATACATTTTAATTTCCACTACCATCCATAGTAATTTACCATTATGAGGATTACCTAATCACATGACAAAATCGTAATAATTTTTATCAACTTGCTCTCATACATTATCGAGTTTCAACTGCATATTATTTTCTGTCGGAAATTTAAAAACAAATCAATTGATTCAGGTATGACATCCCAAACACCGGGAAAAATTGCAACCTTTGCAACAGAGACATCAAACGCTCGTGAAATGCCAGTTCCCAAAGCCATTCTGAATCACAGTAGTGCGCTGACATTTCATGGTCTCGATAATTAAAACGGTTTTGATTTGTAAGCGCCGCTTCAAATAATTCATACTGCAATATATTTGTCGTAAAACACGAAAATCCATTTCATTTTTGCTTCTTCTAGCAAAATTTGTAATTGGTATATCTGGGTCCAATAACGGTTAAATCGAACTTAAATAACGTATAGTTGATTATTTCATCAGTGATTTAGTTTGCATGTCTTTGCAAAATTAATTTACATATGATATGATGAATTATTCAAGGAGAAAATTGTAAGAATAAACGAACTCACCTAAGTGAAGTTCGATCTTAATTACATCCAAGGTCTCATCGGAAGACACTACGTGAAGTCGTATCTCTGTGCACACATTTCTAAAGAATTTAAATCAAGTAATTATAAATAACCGAAATTTCAACAACCTTCAGGCGTGATCGTCACCTGTCATTATTCAAAGAAAAGGAAAATCGGAAAAAACCATTATAATTCGGATGGGTGAATCTCACTAATGTAAGGGAGACCTTGGATATAATGAAGATCGAACTTCACTTAGGTAAGTTCGTTTAATCTTAGAATTGAGCCCCCGGATGCAATAACTCGCCGAGCGCTCGAAAACGCGTAAAAGTATTGTCCGCGCGGTGATGTCACGAGTCAAAATCAAAATCTGAATTTGGCAAAATGAAAAATACTGCTCGATAGCTTTTGAAAAATGAGTGTTAGTCTTCGTTTGAACTTTTTTTGTATACATCATAGTTTTTAATAAAAAAAATAAAAACCGATAATTTTTGAATCGAAAAATCAATGTTTTTCAAAACTTACATCGCCGCTGAGCATTCATTTTTTAACGTATTTACACAACTTTTGTATACTTTTGTTCGGGAAGGTCTAGCGATGAAGACAGCATCAAAATATTTATAAAAAGTTATTAACAACTGACTTTTTTTTTAATCCGACTGAAAAACCATGTTTTCTGATGTTCGCATTAAAAATGTACCGAGGGAATTTTAGTTTTTAACGGGGTTTTCACGCTTGTCATAATTTTAAGTGTATTGTCGAAGTTTTTGGAAAATTTGAGCTCTCTAAAACTATTATTTATAGAAAAGCTAGCAGGCACAACGCGCAGCGCGATGTGCTTGAATTTTTCGCTGGTAGGACTAACCGCGGAGCTCGAGCTAACGACGAGCTTAACGTTTTTTTTTTTACTTTTGCAGAGACTAACATTTATATTTTGTCAGTTCAGAAAAAGTATGTAACTCTAAGGTGAAAGTGTTTCAGATTTTCGAATTTTGAAGACTTTTAGGTAAAAAATTTAAAACCTCAACATTTTCAAAAATTCTTAAAAAAGGTGGGAAATTGATCACTTAGAGCCACTTTTTTAATAAAAGTAATTTCTTATCTACTTATTTAAAACACAGCCCCACAAAATAAAAAAAGTACCTGGATTTGGGATCATGACATATGTTTTCCTAATCTCAATTTTTTTTGTGAACTTCAGTGTTTTTTGTTGTTTTTTGAGGTTAAGGTCGAACCTAGACCCGTTGAGCCAATTATGATGACGAATTCTCGTTCAGCACATAAAATCACATAGAAAACCATATTTTTCATTCCTAGATCAAGAATCTTCTTTTGTACGTAGCTATGCACCATGCACCCACGCTGAAAAATAGTATCTTGATCTGGGAACATGACACATGTATTCTTATGAATTTTAACCCACTGAATCGGAATCCGCTATCCAAATGAGTCCCACGGGTTCAGATATAGCCCTAACAATAATTTTTTTACGAATTTAAGTAATTTTTGTTATTTTTGAGGTTAGGGCTTGTTGGGCCAATTTCGATAGCGATTCAGCGCGTCAATATACATAGGAAAACATGTGTCGCGATCCCAGGTCCAGGTCCTTTTTTTATTTTGTGGGGCTGTGAAATGATCAATATTTCGGCCCTTATCAGGATTCTTCAATAGAATACAATTCAATATCAATTCAACACACAAAAAAAAGCGATAAAAAACATAAATGAAAAAAACCAGTACTCACAACTAAAAATCCATAGTAAATTTCAAGTTAAGAAAATCAACTGATTTTTACAAACTGCAATTGAAAACACAACATTAAGCCATTGTTTCAAAAGAAAGGCCGCTCTCCATACTTTTCTCAGGATATTTATAATATGAAGCAAATGAATAAAGTTGGCCTTATTAAATAATTCTCGAAAATTCCCTAGCTAATTTGAAAATTTCTTTAATCTTATCTTACTTCCGCAGTTCAAAAAATTATTTTGAGTCACTGAAAATTCCTGAAAAACTTTTGGATTCTTAAAAAAAATCTTTATCATTCATTAGAATGTAAAGCAATTCTGAGCTAATGAAATTCTTGAATCTTTCGATAGACGACGTTTTACTGTGCAAATTTCCAAAAAAGAAACTATGCTATTCCAATTTCTTGTCTGAATTTCCCTAGACCAGCTTTAAATTGAAAAAACAATTTCCTTGCTTTCATCTTGCTGCCACAGAGGACCATCAGATTAAAGTTACGTTCCTGGCGTTAAATTTCATTTTGTCACATTGACATTGTTCAGCAACTCATCGCCGACTTTAATTTGTAGAGGGTTCGGTCGCCCCTTCAAATTTACTAACCCTATTAAAAAGACGACTTAACGTGAGAATCCTTGAATGGACGACCGGTCAATTTGAAATTACACGTGTTTTTGTCAGCTACCAGGGACCGTAGAATCCCCAAACGAAAGATGATACGAAACCTGAGTGGAAATCGAAGATCAAGATAGCAAGATGAAGTGAATCGGATGATTGTTTTAATCATCTCTCTCCAAAAAAATATGAAGAACGTTCATCAAACGCCTTTTACTTTTTATTTTGAAATATTCAAAAACACCACACGAAATAATATACTTTAAAAATTTCATAAAAACACAATCATAACGATAACTACAGATAATCGAAACGAAAATACATACCCTCGAAGTGAAGTGCGAATCCAATACAATAAAGATGCACAATTTGAGCCTCAAGCGAATGCGACTCGGAAGAAAATGCGGAGATGAGCCGTGTTCGCGAGTATTTTACATTCAACGCGCCAGGTATTATTCCCTTCGCGCACTAATCTCAGTAAAAGCAGTAGCGCCGTCAAATGTGACTTTTACTTGTTCCTGAGTTAATGGGAATATGGAAGGTGTGACATTTTTGTACTTCTATTTTTTAAGAAACTTCAGCGAACCGTCATCACTAACGGTCTGCACTCTCCACGATAAATTAGCAATCGAAACTTGAAAATTCAAACAAATCTTTTGAAGTTTTCAAAGATTCCACAAAAAGCTGTATATTTTTTTAGAATACTTTTACTAAAATCAGTAATTCATCAACATATTTCAGGATAAATGAAATTAACGATGCATGATAACATTTTTTTACTGATAACATAGCAGACCTTTGAAAAATGCTTGAGAATTAAACAGAACTTCAGAATATTACTGAATCGGTGTCATCTGCTTTTTTATACATTCGGAAAAAAAGAATGGTCCATACAGGTCCTCGAAGTATATTTTTCTTACGTGTTTTTCAAACACAATCTTTTTTGGACATCCAGACAATATACATTTTTCCTTTGGAAATCGAAAATAAATGTGTACATTTATTTGTCAGGGAAAGTTGTGGAAAATTACTTGAAAAAGTTTAACGCCGTTACCGTTACTTAGGTGAAAAAAGTAATTCGTTGCGTTACCGTTACCTAAAAAGAAATAGTAAATCGTTACCTTTACCACCAAAAAAAAGTAACTGCCCGTTACTTTCATGTTACTTTTTTCTAATAAATTAAATCTGCATAGTAACAAGATATTGAAAAACTAAGAATGAAAAAAGTATATCAAAGTGCTTGTTGTTTTGTTCTAGAAACTGTTTATTGCTGATATAATGAAATTGTTTGAGACGGGAAAAGAGAAGAAATATTTCATTTTTATTTAATTTTAACAAAACGTTTTATTGCTAGAACAAAGCATCATATTTTCGAGATTTGTTTTTTGTTGGGACGAGCCCTCCATGAATAATTTTCTTAAATGAGGAAAATTATTAAGCATTTGTTAAAAATAGTATATTTCGTAACAGGCACGGATGTGCGAATTTGGCGAAACGGGGAAATTACGGTTCGAGGCGAAGCCGAGAATTGTAACCCGTTTTGCCTATGAGCAAAACTGTGACTGATTAATAGGTGGCGTAGAACGACAAAGGGACCTAAGGACCAAACTCATCTTGGCTTACTTTCTAATGCTTTCGAGTCACGTAATTTAACCATTTTTCACTGTTAAATGCATTCTACATTGTAAATTAGTAACAGCAGAGAGCTATTTCTCAGAAAAACGTACCTAAGAACATTGCTTACTCCGATAATTTGCATTTGCATTTGCAAACAGGAAAATGAAAACTATCGAAATAAATAATGTTTATAAGTTTTTTTTTCGAAAGAATAGCTCTTTGCTGTTACTTAATTACAATGGCCGCAGATGGTCGGAACATTCCGACAGGGTATTTTCATGTATTTTCATGTGGATTTCTAAAATTGAATATGATGAGCGAACTCGTACAGAGAGGACCTTGGGAGAGAATTACCTTTCCCAGACCCTCGAAACCTTCGTTGTTTTTATAGAAGAAAAGAAAGGAAATTTCAAGCAAACACCAAAACACTTCATTCAATAAATAGGTTATAATTCATATAAATTATTGCTACAAGCTAAAATATGAAGGGTTTTCTTACTTGTTTTAGATTCTTCATCGATTATAGTTGCCGCAAAAAGGGAACTCCTTCAATAACGAAACATATTCGACCGATTCAAAATGGAAATCCAATCATCAAACTTTAAAAATGAACTTTTCCATTAACTTAAACATGAAAACTTCCAAATGAAAAGGCTATATAAAAACTTCTCTTAAAAATGAAAACTTCTATTAAACTCAAAAATGAAACTTTTAAATGATAACCGCCTTAAACTTAAACCAAAATTTCAAAATTATAACTGCTAAATGAAAACTTCTAAATTATAACTGCCCTTTAACTTAAAAATGAACAGCTTCTAAATTATTATTAGCTCATTAGCTCGAATCGCGATCTTATATAATTGCTTAAAATGAGTGGGGGAGAGAATGATAAAACAATTTGAAAATCACGAAAAGCGAATTGTGAAACGAGTTTATTCTTTTATTGTTGGTTTCTTTGTTTTTATTTGGCAACGTTTAAAAACTGAATTCGAACGATAAATGAAATGAAACTTGTGCTAAAAATCACGAAAGGATTATTATTTCTTTCTTTGCCAAAAGAGTTGCGCAAACCACTGAATCACATTTTTCATCATCTATTGTTTCATCATTTTGGGTAACAAATATAGAAAAGCGACCTCGTTCTTCACATGAGAATGCTTCGAATTGTGAAAGTTTCTAATATAAACAGAAAAAGCATACTCTTGCCGATATTTGTATACAAATAACAAATAAATAATATTTTACTCTGTTCCAGTAAAAATTATGAATATAGTATTTTTATTCGAAAATAAGGAAGTTAAAAATTACTTACATTTCAGTTTCAGAACATTTCCTTAAATGTTACGGATTGTTCTAAAAACTTGGCGAGACTGATAAAACTTACTGTGAAATCTATTTGATATTGTTACTTGTTAATTAATGTAACGTATTACATTATCGCTACAGTAAAAAATGTAACGTTTTAGAGAAACGCGTTACTTGGAACACTTTCAAACCCTGATATTTATAATATGAAAAATTTGGCTCATAAACTTTGAATCAAATTGTGCAGCTGAATGTTTCCTTACGTTCGTCATGCAGTTATGAAATAAGGTACCTTTATTGAATGTTAATTAAATGACATTCCCGTACGAGAGGAGACGAAAATCTTTAAGCCTCGTACCAGCTAGCCCTTGGTAGGTGAATTACTGAAGTAGCAGACACCCCCTTGTTCGTGACTATACTCTCTACTCGCTCAAGTACCCACCGAGACGCAAAGGGCAATGCCTTGTTACTTTTTTCTTTCCAAAACCTTTTCATGATAAACTACATCTGCATTCTGTCAAGTTCCTGTCGATTTTCATTGTTTTAAGGATCTTGAATATGAAAAAAGCATGATAAATTTAAAATTGAATCATGAACATATATTGCAATTAAAAAAATTCATATTTAGTAGAAATTCATCGGCTGACCTTCCCCTTTTTTATCATCTTCCAGGTTTCTGTTGGGCAGTGTATTTTAAAGAAGAACGCCGAAAAGTGTATATGTACTCACATCAGTGATCTTGTTACTCTCAAAAAACATGAATGAAATCGCTTTTTTTACTTCGTCAATTTATTTTCAAGTTGTAGATATTTCGTATGTATGATTCGATTTTGAAGATGAAATTATTCTTCTGATCAACCGAGATAAAATTTTTCACGGGATTCTTTTTTTGTCACTTTCGGTCTATCTTTCAAGTAACAAACGTCCGTTGGATGTTCTACATTTTCTGGGATCTGTCTCTGTGGAACTAGATCAGGAGGGACAGTGCCACAGCCTTGGGGGTTCTCCTTGCGATTTACGGTGATTCGCGCCCCTCCCGCGGAATCTTCGCATTCATACGTCAGTGAAACGACCTGAGCCAATTTTTCATTTAGTTTATGACTAATGAAAAACAAACTTTTTGAAAGTTTGAACACTTCGTTTATTAGGTTATAGACATCCTTTGCGGAAAAGTATTACAGACCACTACACCCAAAATCTACACGTGTGTGGTCTGTAATAGTTCGTATTACTTTAGTATGGGGACCACTACAGATACACTACACATGTAGTGTGTTGGGTGTAGTGGTTTATAGTGGTTTGTAGTACTTTTCTGCAAGAGATGTTCGCGATATGCTCTAGTACCTTTTTTGTCCCTTATTAATTCTAAACTTTAGAAAAACCTTGAGGTGACCGATCGAGTGATTCTAGAAAAACAATTTTTATTTCATTCGAACCGGTACTAGTCTGAATTATGAAGTTTATGATAAAACTAAGAGATATAGCCATAAAAAGGCAAAATCAAAAAAGTCGCCACCAGCGATTTTAGTATTTGAATGACTGCTTCATTTTTCACTTGAGTATATATAATGTGACCTCATAAAATCTTTTTAAGGATTATGCAATACAAATCCTAACAAGGAAAATCTCAATCTTAGGAAATAAAAAAATCATATGAGCAATATTTTGAATTGATTTATATAATAGAGCTGTAGGTTGAAGTTATACTCAAATTGAATAATTCAGTTGGAATGAAACATGACAATCTTGCGATAAAATAGCGGAAAAATTTTCGGAAAGAAGATTTGAACCCAGGTCTTTCGAAAATCTGCTGTGTATCTCGCTAATCCACTCAGCTATGATTACATTTAGTTTGAGGGAAATAAATAGATATAAGAAACTTGCAATCCTTGTAAGAAACTCACAATTCCTGATAAAGATTTTTATTTTTTCGTAATAATGATGAGATTAAAATGTATGTATAAAAATTTATATATATTGTAGAAGCTCATCGAAAATACTGTTTTTAAAGTTTAAAAACGTACATTTTTGAACTTTATTTTTATTGAAATTCATTTATTTTTATTTTTATCATAAATATTTAGCTTGATTGAAAAACACACTTTGATACATTGAAGATGAATGCAATTATATAAAATGTTACCTAAATAGATCAATACTTTGGAAAAATAGTTTTGAAAGAAAAAAATATGCATAGGGAGAAGTGCGTGAATTGCGGCACACGTCAATATTTTTGTTTTAATTGGTTTCAATCGTTTGCTTCAAAACTGTTCAAAACACACAAGTTCATATGAAATTCACAATGAACATAAACATGCAAGAAATTACCTTAGATATAATTTTCTACTAACTTTTTGACTTTTCTCTGATTTATTTCCTGACGGGTGGTTACTATTCGCTGGGAATGTTTCATATAGAGAAATCCTTCTTTGATGACCTCGATAAGGATTAACATGAGGATGGATTGTTCTAGCGTTTTCAACGGTTCTTTGGTCTAAAATTGCAGGGCCAACGCCAGAGCCTTCAACGCTGCTAGCTAGATTGAGTCGCCTGCACTCTTCCTCGCAATTATATATTGATGAATAAATCTAAAAAATTTTTACATAGGTTATAAGTTTCAAAAATACAAATGTTCGAAAGTTTCTGTACCTCATTTACAAGATTATCGAGTCTTTCCTGGTAGTGTTCTTCTCCTATATGATGACTCATTTTTTAATTTTATTTTAAGATGAAATCGTAATACTCGGGAAATTTAGACGATTTACACGTTTACAAAAAACAAATGAAAGTTTGTCAACGTTTTGTAAATGAATAAGTATTCTCACTTCATAGGGTCAAGGGTCAATACAAAAAAACAAACTTATTATTTCCATATTTGGTAATTATTTTGCCCTAAATAATTATTTTTTAAAAGTTGCAAAAAATTCACGAAGCTACATCTAGTCCATTAAATACAATTTCTTTTATGTTCCTATTTCTTAAGTTAATTGAAGCAATTGCAGAATAAATTTTACTGTATTTTTTGGAACATTTAGTAAACCTTTTTTCCACTGTTTATTCTCTGCAGTATAAAGTACTGCATATATAGTACAATATAAGTACTGTCTTTTTGATTCTTTTTTTTTTTAGTTTTATTATCAAAATATTAATTAAGACCATGATATATCGAGAAAAATCATGGGAGACAATGGCAGATCATGGAAACCGCATAATAAAAAAAGTGATGGAATAAAAATACACTATCTTATAAATATTCATTAACAATTTATTAATTCATACAACGTATGCAAAAATTTCATCAGTCTGTTCACAAAATACAGTAAATATCTGTTACAAAAACATCGGTACGACACAAGTCAAATTTTTAATGGAATTTCAAACCTATGTTTCTTGAGTCTCGTTTATACACGTGTACCAGTAATAAAATTTCATAAGTCATGAAAAAAACTTTGTATAAAAATAAACGAAAAACAAAATTATTCACCATTCATCGAGAGCACATTCCGATATCCTGAATAAAAATTCATATCTTTTTTACCTTCACATCACGCACTCGCTTAAACTACATTATTAAAATTATATTATCTGGAAAATTTATCAACGTCGTTTTCGTACAGAAATCATGTTCTTTTTTTTTTTAATTGAATTTCGGTCGAAATTTCAACGCAGAAAAAATACAATCAAGTTTTAAAAACGAAAGTTGACGAAAGTCGATCATTCGGATTCAGAGAATTCTTGACTGGCCAAATGGTAAAAATACGATCCTGTGTTTTGGATTAAAAGGTTTGGCTCGTCAAATTCCAACATTTCTCCATCTCCCATGACTAAGACTCTGAAAGTTTGTAAGGATATTCTTTACTAACTGCTTATTAAATTTTGTCCATAAAAAATTCCAGTGATTAGTAGACAACGATACATGATTTTTTTTGTTGCCAACTTTTTTAATGCTGGAAAATTTGTAACCGCATTTAAAATATCAGAGTATTGAAAATATACCTTAAAGAAACCTTACTTATAAAATTTGATTGTTATAACTAAATTTATGCATTTTAGTTGAATGCATCAATTTAAGAAGTCGTCGAAATTTTTCACAATTCACAAAATTTCTGAACAGTTTCTGAAATTCTGCATTTTTTGAATTCCGAACATTATAAACCATATCTCTATACGAGGAATAATTTTTGATTCCAAAAAATTTTAAGAATGTAAAATAGTTTTTTTAATTTTTCGGAATCGAAATAATTTTTCACCATCTTAAAAATTTTACGAAAATTTTCTGAAATCCAGCAAATTTTGCAAATTTCCGAGAACTCATGAAAATCTCAAGTATTTTTAATGTTCTTAACATTTTTTTACTTTAGGAATTTTAAAAAACAATTTTTAAAAAATCGTCTCACTCATAAGTATTTTTCGTAATTTTTCAATATTTTTCAGGTTTTTTTGATAAAAAAAAATTGAAGAAACATTCTATACAGTTCCAAGAAATATAATAATAAATACAATCTACAAAATTTATGAACAATCTCTTGAATTTGTAAAATCCTCCAAATTTTTTAGAGTTATTGACAATATTAGTTTTTTACAAGTATTTGAATTTTTCTAAACTTCAAAATGTCAAACATGATACAAACTACACAAACTATTTAAAATGTTACTAAGTTGTATAAAAATTTTCCAACTAACAAAAACTTTTCGTAATATTTCTATCGAAAAATTGAGAAACATTATATGTATTTTGTAAAGATATGAATCATAATACAACTTATAAAATCCGTAATCATTTTCTGGAGTTCAACGAATTTTCTGAATTTTTTAGATTTGTTGACAAACTTTGATATTTTTGATGTTTTCTATGATATTCACGAAATTTTCAAAATTCCAAACGTACTCGAACTATTCAAAATTCCAAATTTCACAAACATTTTCCCGATGCATCACAATTATTTATAGTTTTATGGACGTAAGTTTTCCACATCTTTATTAAAAAATGGAATAACATTATCAGGCACATTATAAATAATTAAAATGAAGAAAATTTACAGAATTTCTGAAAGTTTCCTAACGTTTTATAAATTCTTCGAATTTTATAGAATCATCAACAATCTTTAAAATTTTTCAAGTTTCTAAAATTTTCGAAATTTCAAATAATATTGAACTTATTCAAAATTTTATAGGTAAAATAAAAATTTGTTGAACTCTGTATGATTTTTTGTATCAATACTTTTTGAGTATTGCATATTTTTACTGAAAATGAAAAAAACATCATCTTGCATAACTAGAAGAAATATAGTAATGAATACAATTTAAAAAATTTATGAGCTTTCTCTGAATTTTACGAATTTTATAGAATTGTTTACAATTATCTGGATTCGCAATGTTTTTAATTTTGAAACTTTCAAAATTTGAAAAAAATCTTTACAATACTCAAAAATTGAGAACTTGATAAGAGTTTATCTAACCCATCAAGGTTTCTAATAATAATTTTGGAATACTTCACAAGGTTTTTAGATTTTCATAAAAAAAAAAGCATCGTCATGCCTATCCCGAACCAATACGATAAAAAACAGAATGCATAAAATTCATAGAAATAATCGGAAACTATGAAAATTTATCGAATTTCATAGAATTATTGAGAATTATTGAAATTTCAAATACTACTTGATTTTTCAAATTTTTAAAATTCAGGACAATATTTAAACTATTCAAACATCTCTTAGGTTTTATTAAAATTTATCGAACTCATTCAGATTTTTTGTACTTTTCAATACTTTTTGAGTATTTCATAATTTTATTGAAAAATTAACAGTACATTATCGTGCATATTACGAAAAAATCGAATAATGAAATGAATACAATCCATACAATTTCTGATCATTCTCTGAAACTTTACCACTTCTTCGGATCTAAAAGGAATATTGACAATATTCTAAATTTTAAGTATCTATGATTTTAACATTTCAAAAAATGAAACAATATTCAAACTACTCTGAACTTTTAAAATTGAATACGAACACTCGTCAAACGCATAAAAATTTCTCATTATTTTAAAATACTTTTTCAGTTGTTCAGATTTTTATAAAAAAAAAGAAAAAAAACATTATGCATGTCTCAAACAAATACGATATAAAACATTGCATTAAATCGCTTAAAATCTTATCTGAAATTCTAAGAATTTTCCAAATTTCATATAATTGTTAACAATCTCCAGCATTTTTCACGTTTTCCAATTTTTTCAGTTCTCAAAATTTAGAATATTCAAACTATCTAAAGCCTCCTAGGTTTTATTTAAATTTTGTCGAACTCATTAAGAATTTTCGTGATTTTTCAATACCTTTCGAGTATTTCAGGTTTTAATTGAAAAATAAGGAAAACATCTTGTGAAATTCGAAGAAATATAATAATACAAGTTATAAATTGTATGATCCTTGCATAAAATTCTACAAATTCTTTAAAATTCAAAGAATTTTTGAGAATGTTGCAAATTTTAAGAATTTTTGATTTTAAAGTTTCTAAAATATGAAATAATATTCAAAGTACTCTACTTTTCATAATTTGATTATAATTTGTCCAATTCACTAAGATTTCATAATTCTTCAAATACTTTTCAAATTTTGCATATTTTAATAGAAAAATAAAAAAAGATTATTATGCATATCCTAAAAAGATACAATATATAACATTGCAAGAAATTCTTCAAAATTATAGAAAATTCTACAAATTTTCCAAGTTTTATATAATATTATCAACGATCTTTCGAATTTTTGATGTTTTTCAATTTTCATGATTCTCGAAATTTAGAATAATATTCAAATTATGTAAAACCTCCTAGGTTTTATAAAAATTTTTAAACCAATTAAGGTTTTCGAAATTTTTTAATACTTTTCAAGTATTCCAGATCTAAATAGAAAAGTTAAAAAAACATTATCCTGCATGATTCGAATATAGCAATGAATACAATCCCGAAAATTTATGATCATTTTCTAAAATTTTTTTAATTTTATAGAATTATTGACAATCATCCAGATTTTCAGTCTTTTTGATTTTAAAATTTTTAAAATATGGAACAATATGGAAACTATACTCTAAACTTTCAAAATTTTATGAGAATTAGGTAATCCGACTCACCATGATTTCTCGTATTTTTCGAATGCTTTTCGAGTTTTTCACACTTTCATGGAAAAAAAAACATCATGCATATCCCTTACAAATACGACAAAAAACATAATTCACAAAATACACATGGTAAATATCTAAAATTCCACAATTTTTTTATTTTTATAGAATTACTAACTGTTAATCACGAATAACTAGCTCTTAACAGCTATTTGACGGCGGCTGTGCCCTATGTTTGCTTCATAGTATTATTATATTGTATAATTTTTTAATTTTTGTACGACGGTATGTTTTATGGGTGCTTTGATTATACTGTGAATGTTTCTAATTGCTTTATATTTTCGTCAAACTTGCATCAAAAAAAAAGATGAATCAATCGAAGAATTCATAAGTGAATCAAAAATAATTAAATTGAAAATAATCAAATCAGTTGTTCTATATTATGACAAATTTATTTAATCATTCTTTTCTGTAAGAAGACACACTTATTAATTTTTTTTATCAATTTCAAGGTATGTAATTGCAATAATTATATTTTCTACTATAATTTTTCCTATATTTTAATTTAATCACATAATCAGTGACTTTTCATTTGTGACAGTATATTATTCAATCCAGCCAGTAACAGCTAGTAATAGTAAAGTGCCTTTACTGATATGTATTACTGGATCCAGAATATACGTGGGGGCCCCCGAGAAAGAAGAATTATCTCATGTCTTGAAAAATAATAAATTTCCATGTCGAGTAATGAAATCGGTGTGCAACTGGAAAATAGCCAATTGATTGTTGATAAAAACATAATTGAAGAGCAATATTATGAATGTGCCATATTAATTCAAGAACATAATAAGGGCTTTTATTGAAGGCATTTTACACAAATTTATTGTTTATTATTTTTATTTCATAAAAACTAACAGCTACTTTCATGATTAATAAATAAATGTCACGCATACATCCTACAAAAATTCACATAAAAAACAAAATAAAGAAAACTCGGAATTTTGAATAATGAACTCGAAAAAAAGTCATATAAGAGTTATTTGAGAGAAATTGTCTGGGGACCAAATACCTTATAGTACATGGACTGGTATTTGAGCGAAATTTTGTGTTCAGACATAGAAGTTGGGCCTGAGGGTAAAACGAAGCAAAACAATGGGACCGACTCCACCCGAAGGTTCCGAAGTAACTCGAGCGAAAGTTCGGCAAAACTCGTTTACATCATTAACATACTTCTTCGTGCTCTATTTTATGAGTTTTTCATCAAAATAAAAAATGTTTTTTAGTTTCACGGTGTCTCTCATTATTATTAGTAATCATTTAATTTCGATCTCAAAGCTGTAGTCGCATGGTGCTCAGTGACTAGATACGGCACTGTACCCTCAGGCCCATCTTCTATGTCTGAACACATTATTATGCTGATATGAGTGGGTAATACCAGTCCATGTACAATAATGTCTATGCCGGGGACCCTTCATCTATAGTTACGCTACTGTCTCACTGGGTCGGCGATTAGCTGAGATGTAGTCAGCTGATATGTATAATAATATATTAGATATATAAAATTAATGCATCTAAGTTTTTGTTAATTAAAATAAAACGATAAACATTTTCAGATCGGAAGTGACTCCTAATCCATCTCTAATACTAATACTAACTTGCATGCGAAATTTCAGGTATATCTGTTCAGCAGTTTAGTCATACACTGGTAACAAACATTAGGCGTCTTGGTTTTACATATTAGATTAAAGATTAAAGATCAACGATCTTCGATTTTTTAAATGTTTTTGAATTTCTCAAACTTGTGAAATTTAGAACAAAATGCAAACTATTCAAAACCTCTTTGGCTTCATAAAAAAATTGTCGAAATCATTAAGATTTTTATCGAAAAAATTAAGAAAACATTAGCTTGCATAATTTGGAGAAATATAGTAATGAATACAATCTACGACATTTATGATCATTTTATGAAATCTTGCGAATTCTCCGAATTGTATAGAAATATTGACAATCTTTCATATTTGCAGTGTTTTTGATTTTAGAATGTTTCGAAAATGAAACAATATTTGAACTACTATCAACATTCAAAATTTGATTAACCTGACCAAGATTCCTCGTAGTTGTTTCTTTTTCCTTTAGAAAAATTTAAAAAAATCATTATCATGCATATCACAATCAAATACAATAAAAACCATAATCCACAAAATACACATGAAAAACACCTGAAATTCCACAATTTTTGTAATTACATATAATTGTTGACAATGTTTAAAACGATTAATGATTGTTAATTTTTTTTAAACCATTGTCAATTATATTTGACTTACCTATCACAGTGCATTATTGTCCTAATTCTATGAGCAATTGTTATCACTGTCGCACTTCTGAAAGACGACTTGATCGTAGATTGTATGGCTCGATCCGTGTCTTCGTCGACATTGGCTGTCGCTTCATCGATACAGAGAACCTGAATAGCAAGTAATATTTTCACGTCACAGATAGGCTGAAATCTACGTTGGATTTTAAATTTCCAGATTACAACGATGAAAAAAAACATTTACCCTGGCATTATGCAAGACAGCCCTGGCGAGGCAGAATAACTGTCGCTGTCCTTTGCTGAGGTTGCTGCCATCCTCTTCCAATTTCGCTCCCAAACCACCCAAACGAGAAACCAAAGATTGAAGTTTGCATTTTTCCAACGCACGGAAAATTTGCTCGTCTGGATACTGTTTCAAAGGATCGATATTTTCTCTCACAGTGCCCGAAAATAAAAACGGATCCTGAGGAATGATGGACATCCTGGACCTAAAATCACGAACAAAATTTTCATTTCATCTATATTCCAGAGGAAGCAAAAATATTGTACATTCTTAACCAGCTGTTATAGTAAATAATTAATTTCAATGGAAGCAAAAACATTAAACATTTTTCACCGCACTGATATATTAAATAAATTAATGTGTTACCTCAAAGCGTCCAGCTGCAGTGTTTTGATGTTAACGTTGTCAATCAAAATTTCCCCACAGGTGATTTCAGTGAGCCTGGTAAAATGAAAAATTTATTTTCCTCTTGAATCAAGATTTTTTTTTCAGAATATCATTACATTAGTACCTGAAAAGAGAAGTTAGAATTGAACTCTTTCCAGCGCCTGTTCTTCCCACGACGCCAATTTTTTCGGCTGGTCGGGTTGTGAATGACACACCTTGCAACGCGAATGGCAAATGGTCCCTGGTAAATACATAAAACACAGTTATGAACATAACGCAATTGATTTCAAACATGCAACTGTATTGTAATTCAATAAATTGATATATCAGACTTTATATCGATATATTCATCAACCTATATGACCTATACTAAGGTACTAAATGTATGAGTATGTTCAACCGCCACCATTTTGTGTCCTGTTGTTTATTGGCGTGGTTGGTGTTGTGTTGGTGTTCATTGTGTTTAAAAACCAACACTTACTCTATATATATAACACGATATTCGAAAAAACCGAATATCAAATCAATCAATATTGATATTTTTCATTTTTGTCCTATCCTTAAGAAGAATACATAAGGAGT
The DNA here is from genome assembly GCA_028476575.1 of Platygaster robiniae. NCBI lineage: Eukaryota > Metazoa > Arthropoda > Insecta > Hymenoptera > Platygastridae > Platygaster > Platygaster robiniae. Next base: position 39,406,855 of record CM052019.1, read on the forward strand.
AAGAACTCCCCATCTTTCGTAAAAAATAATATGTGCACCTTTGAGAGAAAAGTCGTACTCGGAGCAGAAGCGACTGTTTTCTCTCCCGGTGCACAATATACCTTTTTTGGCTCTTGTTTTAATTTTATCGAAACCTCAATTTTTTTATTTTTATTCTTATTTTTCACTGGAACAGTTTTTATGCAATACGAAAAATTTCATTTTGCTCGACGTTTCTGAATCTATTTCGAAAACTTTTTTTTTATCAATTGCAATTGATGATGAACAAGTTTTTATGAGCCACCTCGAGATTTTTTTTTCAGTGTATACAAGTATCTTAGGTTTTTACTCCTTATGTATTCTTCTTACCTATCCTCAAGTGCAACACAATTGATCATGTAATTCGAAAAACCATATCTATTACAAGACTCACCGATATCTCAAACTCACGTCCCGAAAAGTGACGATTCCTTGAGTAGGCCAAGCATAGGGCGGATTTTCACCGCCTAAGTCAGTGCCCTCAACAGGCACATTTTCCAAGTACTGCTTGATCCTTTCTACCGCGATCATTTCCCTTTCGGTCTCGGTAAAAGCGTTCACAACGCCTGACAAAAGTCCCGACACAGACAAAATATAAGTTATCGCAAGACCAGTCAACGCTGTTTCGGATTTTTCATACTGGTACTGAACGACACCGGCGACGCAAACGCCACCTAGAAGCGTCGCGCCCATGAGCTGCAATCTTCAAGCAAAATATTGAAATGAACTAAATTGTTAAATCGAAAATTAAGGCGGATGATTATAGAAATAAAAAGAAATAAACCAAGTCACAAAACACATAAGAGCTGAATACATTAATCGACAATGCTGAAAAAAATTTACCTTAAGGCAAGCCACTGACTCGCTGCAACCGACGTGAATTGGGTTTTCTGATTGGTTTCTAAAAACAAGTCGTTTTCATGCTTAAATCTAGGAACGACTCGCAAGGCTCGAATACAACTTAACCCTTGAAGAGTCTCGGAAAAATGAGCATACAGAGGCGAGAGAGTTGTACTTGAAAGTCTCTTTAGTTCACGCGAAGTTAACCTGAAAAATTAACATATTCTGAACAGACGAATCGTTGACAGAGTAAACAAAAACTAAAAAATGAATAGGAAAACTGAAATGAGTGATAACTCTTAAATCATTGAGTCAATATACATCTATGTCGAAAATGTTAACAACAAGCATATTTTGGTTTTTGTTACCTGTAACGATTTTGTACGAAATTGTAAAACGGCACAAGCGCTGTCAAGAATAAAACGACCCAAGGCAAACTGTAAATCGTGACAAAAATAGCGCCAAGAAGTCCGAACAATTGAGCAAGCAATATGTTTGCAATGAATGGAAGCGAATCGTCCACCGTATACGTGTCTGAAGAAAATCGGTTCAAAATCCTGCCGAGAGGTTGTAAGTTGAAAAACGACATTTTTCCCTATAAAAATTGTGATTAGCAAAATTTTTTATCAGTTTGTGGCATTCTTACAAATCACGTCAAATTATAGTCCTTGAAATTAAGATGTGCAAAAAAAAATTAAATCGTACGTAAATTTCCAATAAAATAGGAATCAAAATGTTACAGGATACAGGAAGATTTTCAACGATAATTACCTTAATGACAGTTTTAAGTAATTGTTTATGCAGTACAGTCGCAGAACGGAGACCTCCATACGCGAAAACAAATGCTCGAAGCAGTGTGAAGAATGAATTCGAAACAGCGAGAATTCCGTAAATCATCAGGTAATAATGCATGTTTTTTGGAGTTTCTCCAGTTTGGGAAACTGTGACGTGGGAACCGTTGGCCCGAGTGGCCCAGTATGAAATCCATCTATAGAATACGAATAATTTTCGTCAAGAAGATTATTTGGAATTTATTGTTTCAGCAAAATACCTGACACACGAACAAAACTCATCAACATTATCGATTTAAAAACGAAACTTACAAATCTGTTACGTTTCTCGAAGTTTGCATCAAAATCATAGCGAAAAATACGCAAGTGACCAAAAAAGGTCCCATGGCTTTCAAGTAGGTGGCGCAAACGCCCAGTCGCAAACTCCCTTTTTCAGCAATTTCTTCGTTCAACAGTGAATCGCCAGAGTCATTTTTGAGTTCAACGGCATCACTTTTCGAGTCATCGATGGGAATCGAATTAATTCCCGCAACATTCAAACTCAAGGGTTGCGACGACAACAAAATGTCCTCCAAATCCGGAAGAATTTTGCTCGGATTTCCGGAGTCCACAATTTTACCATTTGACATTTTTAGCACGACGTCTGCGTGCACCAAAAAATGCGTTTGGTGAGTGCACACGATTCTGGTTTTTTGCTGAAAAATCAAAATGATCTTAAGGTCCTAGAAAAGGGTAATCGATTATTTTTATTTTAATGTTCCATTATTTTTTTTTTATTTATTTCTCATAATTTTCTGTAATAAATTGAAAATTTTCAATTTTGCATGTTTTGACACTTTCATTTCTCACACAATTCTTCGTTTTCTTCCCTTCTTCTCTTATTTACGATATTGGTAATGTAAATAAAGAATTTTTCATGGTTATCGGTGTAAGTTTCCCTAAAACTAAGGGGAAAAAGATAACTTCATATATTTAAAATAGGATGTAAAAATTTATGTTTTAAATTAAGATAACTACAAATTACACGTTTCACATGTAGCAAATTTGAATTTACACATATACTTTTTATACTACGGTTTTGACGTTATCCCAAAGCCATCGCCATTATTATTTTATCTGTACTTGTTGTGCAATCTACTATTCAACAGATTATCATATTTTTATAATCACCTTTAAAAGACCAAGAATGACGTTTTGGAAGATAAAAGTGGCAACTCCTGGATCAAGAGTCGCAAAAACGTCGTCGAGTAAATAAATATCTTTGTCAGCGTAGATTGCTCGAGCCAAAGCGATTCGCGTTTTTTGCCCACCACTCAAAGTATTCCCAGATTCTCCAACTCCAGTCAAATCTTTTTTCGGAAGATTTCGGAGATCTTCCAAAAGTGCGCAAGCTTTCAAAATAGAGCTGGAAAATATTTTTTTTCAAGTTTTCGACGAAAAACGTTCATAACTTAAACTTTTTTTTGCAAGAAAATTGGAGAAAATACATGAAAGCTTTTTTTCCGAATTATGTAAATCAAGTGCAGTAAAACTTATCGTGTTGTCGCATTGTAAAACCGGTTCTACAATATGATAATACCACAGGTTTTACCGCACATTAATTCATGGTAACGTAGACTACTGACGAAAAAACTCACTAATATTTCGTGCGATCGTAAACTTTTCCAAACAAAATGTTGTCTCGAATAGTTCCCCTTTGGACCCAAGGATTCTGGCTAACATAGCCAAAGCCATTGCAGAAATTTTTTACCGAAATGCTGCCTCGGTCTTTGACGATTTCTCCCAAAATGGCGTCCAGAAAAAGCGTTTTCCCGCTTCCCACTTTTCCTATGACTCCAATTAGTTGACCCTGGTTCGAAAAAATGATAACCTTAAGACATATCATTTATCTATTCGATAAAAAGTAATAAATTAGTAAATATACAAGATTATACAAGATTGTTTTGTAGTTTCGAATCTTTCCTAAAATAAAAAAAAAAAATAATAATAACAACAGCACACAGAAGTGTGCCGTTGCGTAGAACTACGTCTTTATATAACATGCTTTATGAGACAGCCGCCCTTTCGTGACATTCTACCCCCCCCCCCCGCGATATATATTTACAAACCGTGGGGAAAGACGTAGTTCTACATCAAAATATATAAAAGGGAAATTATGAGAATCCTACCTTTTCTATAGTAAAATTGAGATCTTGGAGAACAAAAACTTCGTTGGTTTCAAAAGTAACATGTCTTCTGCCGTCGGAATGTGAAGGTACATCTTCCGCGTCTTCGTCGTTTTCTTCCCCCAAACCATTAATGCTAAAACTTGCTTTAGAAAATGAAACGTCAACATTTTCTGTGGCTCTTGAATAATATTGGTTTGTATCCAAATCGGGCAACTAGAAGGTTTTTTAAAAATACTACAAATATTCTACAAAGAATAAAATTTGAATGTATTGTATAAAACAATATAATATTGATTAAAAATAGGCGATACGTATCAATACAACGGAATACCCATATATGTAATACTCCTATAATTACTAGCAACCTATCTCGCCTGTAAGTGGAAGGATGTTGAATAAAAGAGAGACAGAAGATCTATACCACATGCTTACAAGCTCAACTTCTAAAAAAGTTCTAAAAAAGGACAAACGTATATATGTCGTATAAGTCTATCTCATATTTTTTCGGCATGGACGTTTCTCTTGCTAGCAATATAGAAGTATTACATACATGGAAATACCGATATTTTTTTCCGATATATCAGAATTTTCGTAGGTATCGATGTATTAATTTAATGATAATCGTTGTATCGATATTTTTGTTGCTGTATTAAATAATATCACAAGCATTTTAGCTGTAAAGTTGAGACAAAAAGTATTATTTTTAATTATTTTTCAAATGAACTCAATTCAACATCCAGAATTTCTTCCAACATAAATTTCATTCTTCTTCTTCAAATTTTTTAACTTTCAAAATACAATAGTTCGATGATCCATATCGAGGACAGTTTGTCATTGTCAGTTCCAAAAATATGATTGCAGGAATATTTAAATTACGTGTAATATCTTTTATAACGATTTTCGCATGATTTTCTTAAAAAATGAATATCATTCAGAATAAAGATTATAAATTCAATCCATAAAATTTTTGAAATGATATATTTAAAAATATATATAACGCTAGCAATCTATGAAGTAACTGTTCTATGAATGATTAATTAATATAAGGAAAATCTATGAAACTTTAAATTGTAAAATATAAAATTTAATCTACATAGAGATGTATAAAATATTGGAAATCTTGATATTTGGGAAAAAAACTAAAAATACTGAAATTCCATCACATATCTATGAATAATGATTGAATTTTGTCGAAAATCTATCAAAAATCTGGAAATCAATCAAACTTTGATTCATAAAATTGGTGCATCGAATTCTAAAATTTTTTGGAGAGATCCATAAAAATGCTAGAAAAGTCTAAAGATCATATAAGTCTGTTAAAAATACGAAAAATTCTTAAAGTACTTCAAATCAACGTTTTCTGAAAAATATATCGAAATAATTGAAATATTTCGATTTTTTCATTCCAGGAAAACACGTTCTAGAAATCGAAGGAGACATACTTAATAAAACTAGAAAATCCTAGAACATTTTATAAAAAATAAAAAATACAAAAGTACAAGGAATATATGAAAAACTACAAATTTACTAAATTTCAATAACTATAGAATAGAATTCTAGAAATAACAATTTATATAAATACAGTAAAATTCTTCAAATCGTGAAAACACTGAAGAAATACGGAAAATAATAACAAAAAACCATAGACGGATTAAAATACTGTTTGTTGTAAAATCTATTTAAAGACGAAAAATTCAATAAACTTCAAATGCCATAGCACAAAATTCCAGAAATTTACATAGAGATCCCTAAAAATGTAAGTATCAAGATATAGAAATACTAGAAAATCTTACGAAATTGCATGCATACTAAAAAACACGAAAAATTTTGAAATAACAAAAATCAAGGCAGATTTCATTATCTCATAAATCTATGAAATACTTGAAAAATTCTTAAACTTTAAATCTTATAGGATCAAATTCTAGATATCTATGGGGACGCTCACATATTACATAATTAATTTATAGACCATTTTCGACCCCCTCCCCCTACTGATGACTATTGATGACATAAACGATTTTCTTGTTAACTGTGAAAACAATGCATTTAAAAATTCAAAAATGATTACGTCAACGATCCTATAGCTACCCCCCCCCCCTCCATGTTGTGATTACGTAATATGTGAACGTCCCCATTGTATGCATCTGTGTATTAAGAATCCATAAATCTCTCAGGAAATTCTTCAACTGTATAAGTACTGAAAAATAAGAAAAATCACTAGAGTAGGTACGATAAATCTGAACAAACTGTTTTGTAAAAAATCCATAAAAATCCATGCGATACATCGACATTTTAATATTTCCTTTCCGTTATATTGATATTGAATATAGGATGAGTTGATATAGAAATTTTTCGTTTCGATTCCCATCCCTAACATATGTGACTTGGAATCAGGAAATGGGGTTTGAGAGGTAAAACCGTAAAGCACATTTCACTTTCCGATGCCCTCTCTGTCTTACTTACAGTAGAATAGCAAGGTCCCCCGAATATCCAAGTTTCAAAAAATACTCGACCCAAAGGCCGAGGTACAATAGAGTTACCGATGACATGAAAAACCTCGCATTGATAGTAGACTTTTTTCTTTTTTTTTTATAAAGTCATTCTCCTTCACTTTACTTTTTATACTACACTGGGAAAAAAAGCATGTACCGCCATTGCTAGGCAAGGTAGCTGTGTCAGCTGTTGTCACGTTGCCGCACATGTAGCACTGCTACAACCTATTGTTCCAGGACTCCTACACTTCAATGGGAACGATTCTCGTCAAAATTTAGGGATTGGTTTAGAAACGAGATGTCGTTGTCATCAAATTTAGGTGTTTATATTACCGACACACTAATAAAAATACACATGAATACACATAAACAAACATGTCACAATGAAAAATTGATAAGTCGATGAAGATCGTGACGTGTCCTAAGGTTTCCAGGTTTAAAACCGAGATGGCGCAAAAATCATTTTCATTTTTGGCGAGAATACTTTAACATGGGAGTGTAGGAACCCTGTATTGTTCTCAGCAAAAAAAAGTGGGACCAACATCTTCCATTGAAAGGTCAAAGATAGAGGAAGCTGAATCGTGCCGATGTCCTACGAGCACGGTGCTCGTAGAACATCGTAGAACGGGTCGTGTTTAAATTCGTGGCATTCGTACGAGCTCGTGAAACACCGGCACGATTCGGCTTCCCCTATCTTTGAAATTTCAACAAAATGAACGAAGATGTTGGCCCGCTTTTTTTCGTTCGAGTAGCAGTCCATGTACTATAAGGTCTATGTGATAACCAGGCAATGTTAAATCAACATTGTGGTCATGGAGGACTAACATTTTCCACGTTTGGTACGCCTGCCTTGGGCCCTTGGCATGTAATATTGGGCTCTCATGATGACATATGTTGGCACATCATTGAACAAGGCTCCGTGTGTGCTAATGTGTGTGCAGTCGTGTTTCAAGTTTGCCCTAACCTTTTTTTCCCCAGTGTATTACACTTGTTCAAAAAATAGAGTCAAGGAGATGAACGACTTGGAGAGAAAAAAAAGGAGAAACAGGTTTATCTGGTTCCATCAATATTATCATTGCGTTTTTTAAAATGCGACGTTGCCAAGCGTACCTATGGTCTCTACAAAAGTGACAGTTATAGGTGTTTTTTGTAAATTTCTCAAAAAATAGTTCGGTAACCCTTGTTGAACTTTTGCAAGGTTTAATCTTTATGATAAAAGTAATTTCTAGTAATTTTTTCAGAATTAATTATAGAAAAGTTTTTGAAATATAAGCGGGAATGCATGATTTCCCATATATGCGCATGTTAATTTCGAATAATTATTACTCAAAAATCAGTGCGGTAAGCAATTATGAAATTTTTACCATAGATTATATACAATATTAAAATAAAATTCTGAAAATTTCAAGAAAATCTATAGAAAATTGCCCAAGTGCAATTACTACCTTAACTTCAATACCTATGTTTCCTTCCATGGGGGAACTATCCTATTCTGCTGAGAGTCAGCTAGAGAAGGCATCGAAAAGTGTAAAATATGCCTTACGGCTTTACCTCCCAAACCCCATTTCCTGATTCCAAGACACATACACTAGTTCCTCGCAAGAACGAGCATTATCTGTCCTTTTTTTCTAATGCTAACAGATCAGAATAGAGAGAGAAGAAAGTACTCGTTCTTGCGAGAAACTAGAGTATATAATTTATAATATTTAAGGATGAATTAAACTCACATCCAAAAGTCGTTGCACTCGTTTTACCGAAACCCATGCTTCTGTAATGCCGTTCAGAACCCATGGAAAAGCATTTAATGGTCCGATCAACATGTTTAACAACGCCATACTCGTGAATACCACTTTCGCATTCAATTGGTTACCGATCAACACGTATGTTCCAAAAGTAAGAATCGACACAATTATCGGTGTCGTGGCCCAAAAATAAACGCACAAAGCATCTAAATATTTTCTGCCCCGGAGATGCTTCAATTCACCTTCTCTGCGTTCTGTAAAAGATATAAAAATCCTCAACTGCTCGTGTTTGGAAAATTCATTACATTCACTGCTTGCAAAGCGTCGATATTATTTCTCTCACTTGTTAAGAAAATTCAAAGGTCCTTCAATCTGGATTAAGTATTGATACTACATTGAACCATTCAATAAGTCTCGAAGTATATATGTTTTTCTCGAAGCTTTCAATAACAAATAACGCTGCCACCGAAAAGTCATTCTACCTTTGCTCACTCTTACTCTAAAGACCGCGAACATTGAATTTTTTCAACATTTATAATGAAAATATTATGCATGAAATTGTACCAACTTAGGATAATTCTCATGAATCGTTCTTCCCAAACGTTGAGTTTTATGGTTTTTATTCCTCGTAAAGTTTCTCCTGTCAATCTCACTCTTTCGTCTTTGCATTTCATAAGTTTTTCACTGAGTTTGCCGATTTTGTTGGCAATAACTTTGTTGACTGGAATAAGAATAATCGCGAACACGACGCCGGCTAAAAAAGCAATCCCCAACTGACTGTACAAAAGGTACAAAGTCACGATTAACTGAAACATAAATTTTGCGAGTAAGGGTTTTTTTTCTGAACATTTTTACAATTTTTCATACTTGACATGAAACACAATTTTTTACCTGAAGAGGAATGCTCCAAAATGTATGAAAACTGGGACAACTGTTAACTATTCTGTCAGTGTCGGTGCTCATGAAGTTCACGATTTCACCGAAAGAGAAACTCTGATTCAATTTCGTTTTTGGAGACTGCACAATTTTATGGTAAACCAGAGTTACGATGCTCGCGCGTATTTTCAAACCCACAACTGACATCCAAAATGTAAATTGCGTATTCAGTAACGCTCCTGAAAAAAAATTCCTAGTTATTTCCATTTCCATTGATGAAATGTATTGTTTAGAATGTATTTTTTGTTGAATTTATGTTCGAAATATTATTCGAAGTATTAAAACTTTATTTTTTCGTTTTTTTATGACAAAATCCAAAGCGAAACTCGATTTGAAGCTAATATGTTGTTCATACCAAAAAAGGCAGTTGTAAACATTAGCGCTGCGTAAATATATCCCTGGATTACCGATTCTCGTTTCTCTCTACTATCGATGAATTCTATAAATTTGCTCAGTAAGATTGGAGCAACAAAGGAGCAACAATCAGCGGCGAATTTGAGGATTCCAACGCTGTAAAATTGCCAGCCGAAACATTTGTGTAAAAGTCGAAGGAGGGAAAACTTAGAGGTTGTTGTAAATGTGACGGAATCCGATGCAAGATTTGTGTTTCGATTTTCTTCTCTCAAAGGCTGCAAAAGCAGGAAATCAACTTCATTGTCAAATTTTTCATATATCATTAGCTTTAAAATTTTCATGTTTGGCAAAGCAGTTACAGATTACCTAGTTTTTCGAGATTGTTTGAGTGTTTGAAAATTAAAAGGAAGACCTTAATTCATCTCTTTAAAAAATCACTGAATTTTCGTGTTTCTAAGAGGGCACTCTACCTGGAGCCTGAAAAAAATGGTCGTTTTTCCGAATAATTTTTGAAGAGTAAAGCAATGAAGCAACTTTATGAAAATTTTCTTATACTTGGATACATGTCTAAGTTACAATTTTCTATTAATCATGTAAGATAAATTTTCAAAATGGTGGCTGTAGCAGTCATCTTCCGATAGGTCCTCTAGAAAAATCGATTTTTGCGGTTATCATTTTACAGTCTGAACCAACCATCAAAAATACATAAATTTTTTTTTGTTCTATAGATAAAGCTTGTCTTAAGTGTGTAAACCTCTAAAACATATATAAACAAATTGTTTGAATAATTTTTCAGTCGCTCATCACAACAACAAAAATAGAGGAAGTTGAAAATTTTTCTTTATCACATAATTCTGTTACTAAATTTCAATGTTTATTAACGTTTCTAAGGTTTACGCACTTGAGACAAGCCTTATCTTTACAACAACAAAAATTTGTATGTGTTGTCGATGGTTAGTCCAGGCCAGCCCTCTCCGACTCAGTAAATTTGCGGATAGGGACAGATTTCACCGATAGGGCGGCGCTTGAAGCATGGAGGCTTCGGAGGCCTTCTCACGTGTACCCCTCTTGCCCCGTTCGCATCCCTTTCCCCGCTCCTTAGTCTGAGCGCTAGCGAGCATGGGTCGGAACGGGTGGCGCGGGAAATGCGGGGCTCAAACGCAAGAAGCGCAAGTAACAACGGCAAATCGACGCAACGGACGGAAGTATGTTCTGTTCTAAACGTTAAGGCTTACGAGAGAAACGCTTAAAAGTGACTAAATTGATTTCCCCCTTCGCATTATTTCTTTATTGGAAATAATAAGTACATAAATCGAATAATGTGTTTGCCCTGGCAATTAAACTTCAACCTTCGAAGGTTATAATTGGGTTAAAATTCGGTTGTAAATTTTTTAAATCAAAAAAAGGCCTTGTGCACGATATTTTTGCAAGGAATAGCATCGGTTCATCATTTTTGATTATTTATTGGCAAATTTAATTGTCTAAATCATAAATTTTGCCTTTAATTATTTTTTTTTATGGCTGAAATTTCATTAAGGTACACGTATCTATGGATAGCTTACAATTTCTAATAAAAAATATTAAAAATCAACGCATCCTAGAATGTAGAGCATGTCAAAATGATTTTTTATTTACAATTAGTTATCTGCATCGTTTATATAGTCTTCTTGCGTTTTTAATATTTCAAGGAAATCCCAGCCATAAAAAAAGATAAAATAACAATTAAAAGGTCAAATTTATAGTTCTGACGATTAAATTTCCCGATAGATAATCAAACATGATTAACCGATCCAATCCCTTGCAAAAATATCGTGCCCAAGGCTTATTTTTTTCACTTAAACAATATACAACCGAACTTTAACCCAATTATAACCTTCGAAGGTTCAAATTCGGTTGAAGATTGTTTGCTAGGGTGCCGATATTTTTATGCTATCAAAATTTTTCGAATAAAACCGAATTTTCAACAAATTCTGAAATTGTTGTGATATTTTTTACTTTTAAATAGATTTTAAGCAATATTGAACTCCTGGCATAATTTTTTGAACAATGTAACAAACTATATTATGGAACGTAGCCTGAATTTCATTGTATTTTCTTTTTTTTTTCACGCCATGTATTGCCCCTGGTGACGGGGCTCCGAGAGACTTCCGAGAGACTTCCAAGAGAGTTCCGAAAGCGGACTCTCGGACCCCCGTTACTAGGGCATGTCTAAACAAACTCGAATACCATTTAGTTTCTAATATTAGAAGTTCTTGAAAGAATATTTTTGTCTCGTTAGTGCTTATGTAAATCATTGCTTAATCGAAATATTTATTATATGGTCGTGTAGTTTTTCAATAGCAGAATTTTAGTAACTATATAACAAATTTTAAGGCAATCTCGAGTTAAGTAATCATCAAAAAATAGAATTATAAAAATTTTGAGAATGTTTCAAGAACGATCGAGTTATCAAATTTGTCAAAAAATGATACTTGCTGCCTGAAGCGAAAAGTTTTGAACTAGAACTAGTTCAAACAAATTTCATTTCATCACAAAGAAATTTTGCAATAGATTCTTTATTATTTCAATATTTAATTATCCAACAATCAGAACATTCAAAAATACAACGTCCGTGAGTTAACACGGTCAACCCGGTCAACGCAGTTAACGTACGAAACGTACGAGTATACAAATACACAACAAAAGCAAAACAATCGACAATCGCATGCGCTTTCCGCCGCCCGCGCTTCCCTCTGCTGCCTATCGCGGTTTTCCCTATTACCCCCATTACCCCTTCCGAAAAAAGCCTCCAAGCTCGACGCCCCATCTACCGGTTTAGTTCATTTCGTAAACGTAAAACTGTTTCTACAGCGGAATAGGGAGTCGGAGAGGGCTGGTCCAGGCTGTAGAATGATTACCACAAAAGTCGATTTTTCCGGAAGACCTATCGAAAGATGACTGCTACAGCCACCATTTTGAAAATTGGTGTTCCACGAGTAATCAAAAATTATAATTTAGACATGTACCTAAACATACGAAAATTTCACATTTTTAAGGTTTTTTTTTTCTATCGAACAACGATGAATTATTCAAGTAGGGGAATTTTCGTAAAATTTGTCAAACAAGCCCATAGCCAGGTCTGTACGTTAGAGGGGGCAAAATTTTAATGAAATCATTTTTTTTCAACAACCAATTAAAAAAAATGCGATTCGAGAGAAGAAAAGATTTTTTATTACGATTTTTCAAACATACTTTAATGAAATTTAATTTTTTTACTGTAAAAATCAGCTGAAAATTATGCTTCGTTCCATTGCTTAAAAGAAAAATTCGATACAATTTTACTAGCAACTACGCACTTGCTTTTGGAAAAATTTTAATATCTGAGAATTTCAGAGGGGACAAACGATGAACTTAGGGGGTTTTTGCCCCCTTTGCTCCCCCCCCCCCTGGCTACGGGCTTGTTATCAAAATACTCGAAAATTCAAAAAAATACTAACTTTACTCGTGAAAAATTTCTTACCCTCGCAAACCCTTGACTTTCAGTGTTAAAAAAAAATGTTCGGAAAAAACTAAATATTTCAACTTTGAATCACGATAAATCATCGAGCTCAGAAAATTTCCATTAATTCAAAGTACCCTAAAAATTTTTTTATTTCCATATTTGTTTAATTAAGACACATTTGTAAACAAATTAAAATTCAGTGCTTTAAAAAAAATTCAAAAATTTCATAAATTTTCTACTCAAAATTACGAGTATGCCCAAAAAAGATAGCTCGAGATTTCAGAAATTCGATAGGTTCATATTTTGGAATTGCAATCTCGGAATTCAGTAAAATTAAAACTACAATAAATAATTAAAATAATCCAATCCCAACGCAATGTCCCACAAATTGAGTAAAAAAATGCACAGAAAAGTTGCACTTTTGAATTCGCATGTTTAACTTTGTATGAGAGTTACAAATTACAAAAAACTTCTTATTTCATTGATGCGTGAATCTGGAATCAATTTTCAAATAGACGATCGAATGAACGTTATCAAGTGTCGACGATTGTGTACACGCACCATTTCCTGAACACGTTTATCTATCTCTTGGCTGATAGCGGCGCAGCTGACGCTCTCGGGCAGATCAAAAAGATCGTCAGCGTGGTTCAGCAAACCCTTGGCGCCCTTCTCCATGAGGCACGTGGTCCAAAAAAAGAAGAGTTTCGAAAAAGTGCCCGAGTTCTCCATGGCGACCCCCAGATACCCCGGATCCTGCTCCTCCTCGAATCTCACATAAGAAGAAGACGCCGGACTGTTGAGCAGCGACGTGCGTTCTCCTATCTGTGTTTTCATAACAAACGACTCATTATCATAATTTGATGGAGATCGGGAAAATCTTGAAACCGTCATTGAATAGCGAATCAATTTTTTTTCCCCAATGATCGGTGCGTGGAGAGGAAAAAAAAGCATAGAAAAGCGCAGCTCGAGATCATTATCGGTAAATGAGAAATTTAGTAAACAAGGTGCGTGAGCGAGTGTGTCGTGACATTCCTTTTTCAATGAGCGAAGCTCTTGGGTGAACGAGTTTTCCGTGGTTTTTCTCAGTTTTTCTCGAGGTTTTATCGATGGGTAGCTTTTGTTTGATGCGATAATGAGTCTTGGCGAGATTCACAAGCGAGTAAGGTGATTTTGGTATTTTGCGAATTATAATTCGTAAAACACCATATCGAAAAATCTCATTTAGTTCAACTTACGAAGAGCGGTGGAAAAACTTGTGAAAATGTAAAACTTTTTAACAGTATTTATCTATAATCATACGTTCCTCAAATATTCATCAATATTAAATAGTATGATAAGATTTAAATCTGCTGAAACCGAAAAAAAAAAAAATTCTTTTCTTCCTTATTGGCAGAAATAGGTCAATAAATAACCTTACTATCTGTTATTTTCTAGCTTTCGGCTGTCAAAAAACCCTCCTCAGAGACTACTATTATTGTTTAAAAATGTGAATATTTTTAAAACGAAATATATAATAATTTCATATAATTCGACATTGAAATATAATACAACGTTCATTTTATTTCCATTTCAGTCAGGAAATCTCACATCGAGTAATAAGTATTTGAATATTCACGAGTAATTTTAAAACTGTTACCTGACGAGTTTCGGTTTAAAAACCCCTCCCTAAATTCGGGTAGAATTTGTTATTATTTCATCCAAAAATATGGAGGATGTTATAATAATACATAATGGAAATACAAGTTATAAAAAAGTGTATTAAGCAAATGATAGTATATAACAGAATAAGGAAAAATTACCAAAAATATATTTACTGAAAACTATAGTACACAACGAATGGTTTTATGTACATAAGTTGTTAAAGTTAAAGAAGATGTACGCATAACCCTTAATTTAACTAATTCGAAAATAAAAATCCTGGCTTTAGAAGAATTATATTTCTTAAAAAAAATTTAATCTATAATGTTTGGCTAAGATTGCGTAAAAAATGTAAATTTGAAAAATTGTTTTAACCCAATGAATTGTGAAGGAAAATCAGAATCTACGAAAATGCTGAAAATCGCAAATATTTTCAAGTCTGAAGCATCGAATTCTAGAAATCTACATAAAAATCCTTGAAAACACGAGAAAATCTTTGGAATTGAACAAGTTATCTAAATTCTATAAAACAGCTGTTTTCTGGAAAATCGGAACACACACCTTCGATCTATAAAACTTCGAATTTAAGAGTATCAAGTTCCAGAAGGCGTATGATGTAGCGACCTAAATAATACCAGAAATCTGTAGAAATACTAGATAAATGTGACGAAGTTTTATGGATACTGAAAAAAATACAAAAATTCAAGAAATTTGTAAAACAACAAATCTATCCAGATGCAAATTTCACAGAAATCTACAAAACTACTAAAAAACGTTCAAAATTGGAATTCTGAAGCATCGAATTCTATAAATATGTATTGAAATCTACAAAAATACCAGAACTCTATAAAAATGCTTTAAAGTTCTTCGAAGTTACAAAAATACTGAAAAAAAGCGCTGAGTACTAGAAATTTTTTAATAATCAAAAACTACAAAGATATAATATTCTCTCAAAAATTTACAGGACTTAAAATCCTGGAGCATGATATTCCAGAAATCTGAATAAACATCCATAAACAAACTGACGAATTCCTCAAATTGAGTGAATTCTAAAAAAATACCGAAAAAAAAAATCAAAAAGTACATACTGGACAACTGTATGAAAGATACTGTTTTCTGAAAAATCGATTCAAATACTCAAAACCCTTGAAACTTTTAATACTGTAGCATCGCATTCTAGAAATCCATAGAGTGATCCATAGAAATATTACTAGAAAACTATTAATATAGGGTCATTATTTTTAAAATCAGTTTGGTCGTCACTGACCAAATCACCGATTTCTCTCAAATTTTTTAAAAATATACGTAAACTAGTTTTAAAACATACGTATTTTTTATTTTTGGCTGAAAATTGGTTTTTTTCGAAAAATTCAGATTTCCGATTAGGCTTTCAAATTCAGAGTAAAGTCACTTTTGTCAAAAACTTTTCTTTAAATTCTTATTTCACATGAGAAAATCTATGGATTTCAATCATTTTTGTATGAAAACGTTTGAAATTGTACGAAATTTATGAATAGTGAATTAAAAATATTTCTCGTAGCGTTGTTGAATCGTTACTAACGTAAATGAAAAAAGTGTAAAAAATTTTTGAGTAAATAGTTTTCATATTGCATCATATTTTTTTGCATTGCTTGTCAAAGGTATGAACTACATTTTGTAAAAACCATTACGTGCCAAAATGTTTCGTTCATCTGAACAGTCCTTGGCTTCGCCTCGAACTACAATCACAAAAGTATACGGTATTTTAAATTACGAGTATGGTAAAGACGTGTTTGTATCGTAAAACGGTACAATAAAGTAGTCTTTAGATTACAAGTGAGAAAAATTTGTTACACCAATAAACATTTGACGAGAGATTTGCTAAATAATGGCTAATAACGAAGCGTTTACAAAGAATGTTACAAAAACGAATAATTTACCAGCAATAAAAGAAGCTTTTCAACTTTAAGAAGATTGAAGAATCGACTATATTCGGGATACCATCGATCCTCTGAATAAACTTTATTCAGTGAAGTATTTATGATATCAAACTTAAAGCCAGTGTTTAGATAATTGTTGAAATTATATTTTTTCATGATAGAGTCACGTCAATACAGCATATTCAGTTTGCTAGTCGGTCTATTAAAATTTTTTCTTCTAGTGAACTAATGAATTTTCAAATTCATACTTAGTCAACGTTACTTTAGACAGTAGTATTTTTGAATGCATAAAGATTAAAAAAAGTGTTGTGGACTTATTTATGTCCCTCTAACCTCAAAACCCTCACTTCGTCTCGGTTTCATCAGTTACCGGAACATAAAATATCGTACGCACGGCGTAAAAACGACATTTTCTAACAATTAGCAAATCGAATCAGGAAAGGACGAGCACAAAAAACATCGGCAAAGAAAAAAAACAGCAGCAAACAAAAAATCACCAGCAAAGAAAGGATCAAAAAAGAACCAAGTTCTAGCTCTGATGAAGATCGTGATTTATGCACGATTTGTCTGCAACTCATGCCCGAAATTATCCTTACCATTTATTTAAATACCAGACACCATACGATCACATGTAACAAAAAGGACCGTCAACGATCACATCATCTGAAATGCGTCAACCCAACTACTAACATCTTCTATTGCCCAGATTGTGACTCGGACTTGGATATTTCTTCAGAGAACAAAGAATAAGCCACAATTTTGCTCATTTTTTTTACATTTTTCATTAATTGTTTACTATTGCAAAAATTTTTCATTTTTTATATTTACTCTTTAGGTGTATTCTTTGAACCTTCTTTGACTTGAAACGAAGAATTGATAAATTTGTTACAAGATTTGTATCAAGTTTTTAAAGTTTTGTAAAGTTTCCCACTTTACCCCACGACTTTCAATTTTGGCCATTTTGAACATGATCAGTAAAAGCTCGGTAGCTCAGAGGAAAATCAATATTTTCGGTTGGTTTCTGTGACAAAAAGATAGTTTATTTGATTCTCTTAACTATAGGAAGTTTGACCATGTAAAAATAATTACTCATGTTCATTTAACGGAGCTCCAAAAAAAGTTTCCCACTTCACCCCACTTACCCCTATATATATATATACTGCTAGGCTAGAGGCGGCCACCTTTGTATGTTTAGCATTTCTACAAAGTTCGCTCAAATAAACGTCCGACGCCGACGTATGGATGGCTGCTGATTACAGGCGGAGAGTATAAATGCCGTTTGAATATAGTTCAACGGAACAAATTTTCATTGAATTAATGGCTGCTGTCTACAGGCCAAATCTATAAACAACGTTTGAGCAAATATAGCTCTTACTGAATTGTACTATACACATTTTTTCCGCTTACTGGCAAAACGTTTAATCAGTTTTTGAGGTAAGTAAATGCGAGCAATAATAACTTCAACCTAATTGTGCTGACCAGTGAGGAATTGTATATTACGCTCCCAAGCATTGTTAATGTGACTGATCGTAAGGTGATCATTTCGCTAATAGTGAAATAGGTATTCATTAATCACTTTTTCACTGAGTTTGTCATTTTATACTCATGCAGTATACAGATATTATTATTTTTACTATTTTTTGTCAATCTGCATTGACATTTTTTGTAATATGTCATCAGAAATATATGCTCATCGTATATGATGAAATTAACCTAAAACACACAAGTTTTGACTAATCAGATTTCTTAAATCAGGGTCACAAGTTTTAACTAATCAAATTTCTCATATTTTTGGCTCGAATATTTTTTTTGATTTTGAGTTTAAAAAAAGTGGCAAAGGATTTTTTTATTTAGAAAAATATAGAGAAAATTTCGGTTAATTTTGTTTCAAGGTTTCTGTCCCCACTTGTCGGAGGAGCGCATTAATTGTTTAAAACTTGTGGCTTTGATATCTTTTTTGTTTTTGAGTTTTGGAAAAATTGGAAAAGGACTTTTCGACTCAGAAAAATATTAAAACAAAAACAGGCCAATTATCGTCCGTGGTTTTTGATACATCCTGTACAATTGAGTTGTTTTATTAGTTTCATAACGTACGACATCTTATTCGAGTAGTTGCTTTTAAATTAGAAAATCAATACATTTTCACTTCTTACACTGATTTGACGCTTAAATCTTTCACGTTATAAGGCAAAAATGAATAAGCTTTTAGATAAGCAAAAAATCTATCATCTGTAAATGGGCCAACATTTTTTTGAATAACTTCAGGATTTTATATCACACATGTCTGGATTATTGGAACATTGAAAGTTTACGCTTGAAGTTCCGAAAAATAAATATCATACTGAATAAAGTTTATTCAGAGGATTGACGGTATCCCCTATATTCAATATTAAAATTATGTCACAAATGCTTTCCCCTCTGAAAAAATTTTCCACAATGCCACTAGAAATGAATGAAGGTCGAATGAAAATGCGAGAAAGGAAAAATTACATCCAGAGAAAAAGAATAGCCAATGCGATATGACGGAGGAATGAGGCCTACACTCGCTCCTGACGACAACGAACATCATCCGTCCTTTTTTTCTGATGCTAACAGATCAGAATAGAAAGAGACGAGAGCATTCGTTGTCGTCAGGAACGAGAGTACCTTATGAGGGGAAACGTAAATAACAAATGGTAGATATAGAAAAGAAAATGAGGAAAATTGATCGGGAAATCGGTCTTCACGGTGGCGGGGCGATCAGCAGAACAAGGGATGAAGCTTTTAATAATAGAAAGATAAATTCAAATATGATTAAGCAAAGCTGTTGTCTAGCTCCTGACGTTCAAAGCACCTAAAAAATACATTTTTAATTTCCTAACCTCTCGAATCCTCGATCTCTCCGTGGAATTTTTCCCAGGTATGAGAGAAAGGATGTAGAGCACCAGGAGGCAAACCGAGATAATGTTGAAAATGAAAGGCGAATTGGGCCCGACGTTTTCCTGGGGCCCGTCAATGATGCGATCCCTCAAAAGAAGGCAAAGAACGCCCGTCAACATCAACGATAAAACCCTGACCAACATAGGACCACGTGGACTGGCCCCACCACCTTTTCGCATCGTCAGTAAAAAACACAAGTGGACGAACCATGTTAACCCTTCAGTCCCGGCTAATAAATAATCTGCAAGATTTTTTTACAACATCTTGTTTACACGAAACTTCCACATCGTACTTTAAAGTCTTATTAACATTCTGAAATTGGATGTTTTTTGTTTCATAAACAAAGTGATCCTACCCATCTCTCACTTACTCTTCATTTTACCAGACAGTAAAGGGAATTGTACTTACTAAACAGTGGTTTATAAAAATCAAATCTTCTGATTTGCGAGTAAAGTTTTAACCATTTCGCATTGCAACGCTATTTTGTTTTTATTCAATAAATCGTTCTCACGATGAAAAATGTATTTATTTCGCACAATTTTTAATCTTCAATTTGCTCGAATCAGAAAATTCTGGTTGATCAACCCGTTACATTTTTTCTCAAATTAGTGTCTACAATCATGAAATGTGAAGATCTCATTACTATAAATTAATTATTGAATTGCAAACATATTGTCATTAATTGCTTTTTAATAAAACCAAAGACTCCAGAAAAATTGCAACCTCAAATTCACATTCTACTCACAATATGTGTTACTCCAACGAAAGCGCGAAAAAAAAAGTTACAAAAACGCTCCAAGCAACGAGCGACTCGTCTATTTCATAACTGAAGCGTAAGTAAGTAATTCTCCAACTCACCAATTGACTTGGCGGAAGTTGCCTCGTTGTCTAATCCGGCGCGCAATTTTTGGTAACCCACATTCTGCCACTTTCCATTTTCCCCCTCCTCGTTCCTTCTGGAACGTTCCGATATTTTCGAGGAGAACGAGTTTTCGTTTACGAAATTTCGGAATCTGTCATATTTCGCGATTTCTTTATCAGAGGATAAATTTTCGTCGTTTATAGATGTCGTCGTATTCAGAGAGGGGTAACCGGAGGAAAAATTCGATAACATGATGTAAGCCCGAATCATGGGAATCAGCGCAAGACATAAAACGACTACAATGCGAAAATTTATGGCCCGGACAGAGTTTTGGTCCCGGCGCCAAAATTGGGCCCATCTTCCGCAATAGTATGCGGAAGTCGTGGCGAACAGGACCAAAATTGGGATCTGGAAATTAAAATGAAACGTTTTTTATTTATCCTTGATTCAGATGAGATAAACAAATTGATTAATACAGAGGAATACGGTATTGTATAAAGAGCAAAAATAGTACATTTCGCATATAGGGAAAAAAAAATTTCTAACGAGGGTGTAAGTTATATCCCGAGCCGAAGGCGAGTAACTTACACCCTCGTGAGAAATTTATGTTTTTCCATAGTGCGAACGATTTTTTTATTTTAGCGGGCAGAAAAGTAGGCTTTTTAGACCGCTATGACATAAAAATATATTATTTGGTTATTTAATGATAAATTATTTCAACTTATATAGTACTTTCAGAAAAAACGATAAAGTAGATAAATTAGTCTTGACAAACTTAAAATTTGTACTCAAGAACTAAAAATTCATATTTTTGAATTTTATCTCTCATGAATACTCATGACTCATTTTTCTATCGAACTGACTAGGGAATGGGAGTTGAAAATTGTTGAAAATGTAAATTTCGAAATTAGAAATTTTCGTGATTTTGATTTCTTTGGAGAATTTATTCAACGTCAAAATTATCACAGTTGATGATCAATCAAAATTTCAATATTGTAAGACCAATTTGCCTTCATTATTTATCATTTTCCTTAATGCCATCAATGAAATGATTTTGCAAAAATATATTTTTTTATTATTAAAGAGTGTTAGTTTGATTTTTCTTCATTGAAACAAAAATTCGCTATTTTCGAATAACCCGCACATTTTGCCGAAAACTCTAAATGCAGATTTTTGTATGATAAAAAAATTCAATTTTTCAAAGTATAACCGCCTAATGATGTAGTAAATTCAACTTATTGATGCGAGTTGACCATTTATTTTACTAACTAAAAATTTACAATTTCTTAATTTCTTATCCAAAGTATCGATCAATCTTTTTGAATTCAACATTGTAATTTTTTATATGTTGAATCTATACTCATCATAATTTTTTATTTATTCATACTACAATTTTTTTTACAAGGTAGTAAATTTCATAGAAAAATATTCATAAAAATTTTTCAATTCAAAACATTAATAACGAGTTTTTCCAATTATCATTTGGAATTTATAAAAATATACTTTTTATGCAGGATTTTTTAGTTCTTTTTTCTTTTTATCGATTGAAAAAAAAAAGAAGGATGGAACAAGATAGCATCTATTGAGAATGCCTCTATGCTTTTGTTTTTTCTCTTCTCTCCCTCTCTCTCCCCCTGCCACCACCTCTATTCAAAGGGGAGCAGAGGGCTGATAAGGATTGCACAAGAAGGGGGGGGGGGGAAGAGATTTTTGTGGTTCTGTTGAGGAAAAATAGGGGAAAAATGAATAATTATAATAAAAATTAGAAATTAAGACAGTCGTTTGTTTATTGGCAGACGAACACTCTTCCAAAGAAGAAGAGGAAACCGGGAAGCAAATAGACAAGGAAACATTGAGTCTCCTTGGGGGAAACCTGGTAGAGCAACCTCGGGATCGCGCCATTTCAAAGGACCTAGCAGACCTTTGGAATAACTGGCTAGCTTCCGGACTGACGAAAGATACCTTGGAACGACTCTTAAAGGAGTATCCTCGAGGGGGGCTTTGTTTTATCCAAGCTCCAATTCTGAACAGGCTAATTGCTTCCCAACTCTCTGAGACAACCCTGAAGAGGGACAAATATTTCGCGAAATCTCAAAAAGTGATAGGTTCAGCATTATCCGCCCTGGCCAAATGTTTGACACAGCTTATGAAAGAAGACGAAGAGGGTATCGACAGAGAAACCCTTCTCAGTGCCCTGGGAGACGTGGGTAAACTTATGAAACATGCTCGTTTGATTGAAACAAAGCCAGAAAGGCTTTTATTTGTCCTCAAGTGGAAAGTGGTTTGAACCAAACTCTGATCGAGTCAAAACCAGATAAATTCTTATTTGGAGAAAATTTGGAAAATAACGTAAAAGAAGCGTGCTTGGCAATAAAGTTGGAAAAGGATTTACTTAAGAAAAAGACCCCCCTCCAAACACAAAACTTAAACCTCAAAGGCCCGGCCGGAAAACGAAGGAAGGGCTATCCGTCGGGCCAGCAGTTCCAGCAAAAGAAATTTTGCTTCCAAAAACGCCAATAAGTTCATCAACCACCTCACAGAGAACTACGTCAATCGTACCATGGCCAGAACCAAAACCGTCAGCGAGAGCAGGGCAACCCCAACCTCCAAAAAAGAATTAGAGGAGAGAAATGTAGCTGGGCGAATTAGGTTGTGTTTGCCTCAATGGCGAGAATTGAGTTCGGACTCATCCATTTTGCAGAGTGTAGAGAGTAACATGATACAATTTGATCGCAAAGTTTTTCAGAACTCAAAACCCAGACCGAGGACCTGGTCCACAAGAGAAAAGATGGAAATGAAAATTGAGATTGATAGACTGTTAAAAATTGGGGCCATTCAAACCTGTACCACGATTACGGACCAGTTCCTCTCTGATTTTTTCTTGGTTCAAAAATCAGATGGCTCTAATCCGTTTATCTTGAATTGAAAGAAATTGAATAAATTCATAAATCCACTTCATTTTAAGATGGAAGATTTAAGAGCGGCCTCCAGACTTCATGAACAGGGTATTTTTATGGGGTCAATTGATTTGAAAGATGCTTATTATTATATACCTTTACATAAAGATAGTTATAAATTTGTGAGATTTGAATTTGAGGGCATCCTTTTGGAATTTGAATGTCTGGTCTTTGGCTTATGCACGGCACCGTGGATTTGTACAAAGATTTTGAAACCAGCTCTGAGCCTTTAGAGGTCTCAAGGTTGGATGTCATCCAGATATCTCGATGACTTTTTGTGTTTTGGGACAACTTACGAGATATGTGAGAATAATCTGAAGGTGACTAGACTATTTCTTGAAAAATTGGGTTTCGTAGTTAATGAAAGGAAATGTAAATTCATTCCGGACACCAGATGCAAGCATTTGGGGTTCACTTTAGATTCAGGGAAATTTGGAATAGAATTACCTACAGAGAAAAGATCCATATCACTGGAATTGATCGAAAAAGTTTTGGAAATTCGTGAATGTACAATATTGATAGGATCACTTATTGCAGCATGTCCAGGCGTGAATTATGGTTGGCTTTATACTAAGGCAATGGAGAGAGTGAAGATGTTAGCATTAGAGATCAGGGCCATTATGAGGCAGTTATGACAATCCCTGAACACCTTCAAAAGGATTTAGAATGGTGAAATCCTTACTTATCACGAGGTGCCCCATTTGTACAGCCTGGTACATAAGGATGATTTTTACTGACGCTTCACCATTCGGGTGGGAGGCGTATTGCTGTTAAAGTTCAGCACAGGGACTTTGGTCAGCTGAGGAGAGGTCTTGACACATTAATTATTTGAAACTCTTGGCGATTCTTTTGGGCCTGAAAAGCTTTGCGACCAATGACTCTAACTGCGAAATCCTACGCAGGGTGGAAATTCAGGCTATCTCTTATATTGATAGGATGGGTGGGGTTCAATACAAATATCACAATGAACTGACAAAGACAATCTGCAAGTGGTGTGAGAGGAGAAATATATTTATTTTCGCTTCTTACATCCCTTCCAGCGAAAACATTCAGGCAGATGGCTTGTCACGGAATTTTAATGTTGATACGGACTGGGAATTGAACGACCGATACTTTAATGTAGTGACGCAAATTTTCGGCCACCGTGAGTTAGATTCGTTCGCTTTAAGAATCAATGCGAAATGCAAAAGATATTGCCCCCGACATCAGGACCCTGGGGCAGAAAATATTGATGCCTTTACCAGTTCTTGGGGGTCAATTTTTTTCTAGGCTTTTCTACCCTTCGTGATTATTCTGATGGTGATAAATAAGATTATATCGGATAGGGCCCGGGGTATTCTGATAGTGCTGGATTGGCCAGGTCAACCATGGTACCCTAGGTACCAAGAATTACTGACTAAAACTCTGATAAGATTCAAGCCATCAAGGGATCTACTTCTTGCACATTGTAGGTCCAGACAACACCCCCTTGCGGACAAACTTACCCTGATGGCAGGAGTCTTATCCGAAAGGCCTGCATAAGGAGGAATGTGTCCCCTCAGGTTGTGGTAGTAATTCACTGAGCCAACACACATTGAAACAATATAGATCATTTAGATCTTGGTAGGTTTTATTGCAAAACGAGTGGCCATGATCCTTTTTGTACCTTGGAAGATATCTTATTGCAATTTTTTTATAATAGATTTGAACAGAGGGCGGCGTTTGGGTCTCTAAATTCAGCCAGAATGGCAATTTTAGTCATTTAATGAAGGATTTGTCAGAATATAATTTTTTATCTAGAATTTGAAGGGCATTTCTCATCTGAGACCCCCAAAGCCAAAATACAGTTTCACATGGGATACAAATATTGTTTTGGATTTTTTAGAAAAGTTCCCTAGGATGTCACATATGACCCTGAAACAATTGACGGAGAAGTTGATAATGCTTTTGGCTTTGGCTACAGCGCACAGAGGCCAGACATTTGCTTTGATCGACATAAGAGATATTAAGATTAATATATCCACGGTGTATATTGTTATTCGGGATAGGATTAGGACCTCCAAACCAGGGTGCCTTCAACCTCTGTTGCATTTGCCTTTTTTTAAAGAGAGAAATAGTCTGTGCGTAGCCTCCTTAATTACTCACTACTTCAAAGTCACTCGACCATTAAGGGCCCCAGAGAACATGAGGTTATTCATTGCTATTAGGAAACCATACGGGGCAGTAAGCTCCCAAACGATCAGTTGATGGTTCAAATTAGTCATAACACAAAATGGCATAGACACTTTGGTTTTTTCAGACCACAGCACAAGACACGCGGCAACCTCCATGGCACTAGAACGGGACATCAGCCTAGACTTGATACGTCAAACTGCAGGTTGGTCTGAGAAATCCCAAGTCTTTGCCAAATTTTACAACCGACCAATTGTTCGAACGGAAAGGTCTGATTTTGCATCTTGTATCTTGCGACAACATAGAGCTTAGGTTGTAAGTCTACTTGTATTTGTATGTGTTTCCTTGTATTGATGTTTGAATGCAATATAGTGGATTTGAGTTTGAGAAAGGAAGGCCATTGTTTATGTCTTTTGTTAGGATACTTGATTGAATTACTACTCTGAACAACTACATTGTGATCTCGAAAAGTGAACCATAAAATATAATTGACGATCAAACGAACATACCTGTTGTGAAGTTCGATCGTAATTATATGATAGGTTTGCTAGAGATGATCGTATCCCTCCCTCCCCTAACCCCTTTTGATTTGATGACTTTGAAATAATGAGGTCTATTGGGTAGGATGGGGTGTGGTTTTTGCTCTAATTGGACTGTAAACGTGTGACATCTCGCAGAGTACGAGAGGTACTACATTGTGAACATCTCAAGTGAACCTATCATATAATTACGACCGAACTTCACAACAGGTAAGTTCCTTTGATCGTCAATTAAACTCATTTGCTTACATCTAAAACGCTCGAGTAACTTTACCATAATCTAGGAAAAGAGATTGATTTTTGTAACTGAAAGCCCTAAAAACAAATATGTATCATTATATTTTATTTATTCAGCCGAAAATTATGGTATATATTTCAACTTTTTCCGCATGTTTTATTTCACTAAGTTCATACAGATATCAATATCACGTAAATAGTTAAAAATTTATCGGATAAGAGGGATTTTACAAAAGTTTTTTTCCTGTATGCAGATGGAGGAGAACTGCGAGAAACCTTCCTCTCCGCATCCAGAGAGGATGAAGAAGAATTTTGCTCCAGTTCAATACCCTAATTTTTACTGTAAATTTATCAATTGCAAGATGGAAATCAAAAAATATTGAGGTATTGTTCATTCTCTTTTAAAATTGAATTCATTAACATTAGTATCCAAAATATTACAAATGTTTATCAAGACTACAGAAGTTCAACGACTAATTGATTACAATTTATATATTAAAACTATGCAAAGATTAAATTCCAGGATCAATTAATCTTTAATAGAAAATAACTGGTTTAGAGTAAAAAATTCAAAATGATTAAAAATTAGTTTTTTTAAATATCATTGAGTAGTTTCAAAATTTTTGTTTCTTTTGGTATTTCCAGTTATATGAGTATTTTGAATTGAACACAAACTTTTATATCTTTTCAATCTCAGGAAATATTTTTATTAGGTGCAAATTGTTAAGTCAGTTATTGACTCAATAATATATTCGTTTTTTTATTCAAAGAATTCTCAATTTCTTTTGCTAATGTTTGGACTCTCTTGTATAGAGTCGTCATAAGATGACTGATTATTATCATCAACAGTTCGTTATTCAGTACATGATCATTTAACTGCTATTGATGGAAATGTTATTCTAATCACACTAACATGACCATATACTTTATAATAATTTTCGAAATTGAATTCAATGTATGATATGGACTCTTTACAATAGAGTCAAAATACCAGAAAGAAAACTAATGCTCGTTCTTTTGATAAAATGAGGATTATCCTTATCTAATATTGAAAATATTATTTCATATTCCTTGAAGTTCATAATTTTTAACTTGAATTTTAATATTTCTACATTTTCTAAGCTTAAGAACTTTCTAAGAATGCATACAAAATTTTTTCTAAAAAAAGTTCATTATTCAGAAACGATAGTTTTTAACTTTCGACTTAATTATTCTAAGTTTTTTCAAATTAACCTTTAGGGATCTTTAAAGTAGAAAAATACCATATGGCTGGTATAAAAAACTGCTACAAAAATAGATAAATGTATATAAGTATTGAATCTTATTAAATGTTATATCAATATAATAATATAATTAATTATAATATATGATTTACTATAATAGAATATATTATTCTACAATATATCTTATAACACAATATATTTGAATCTTCAATTCAACCTTAACTTTTTTAAATATGGGTAATCAATCCTATGAAACACATAACTTAGCGTAAATTATTGAATGTATTTTAATTATATAATCTTAAAAATACAGGCATGTGCCCATAAAAACAGTATGTTGCCATTATTACATTAAAATGTAATAAATAAGTAGAGAAAAATACAAAAAAATTATTAATTAATAATTTGAAATAATGTTTCTGGTTAGGTTCGGCTCTTTAGAAACTTAAAAATAAAACAAATCGAACAAACTTTTTTCGAATTTTTTGGAAAAGCCACAGCACTAAAGTATTACCAAAACTGCTGTTCTGAATAAATACTTTAGTTCCATCGTTCAATTTCAGTTTAAAAAAAATTTATCGGACGTTATTTTTTCTGAAATTAGAAAATTTTTAAAGTACTGTTAAAAATAACAATAACCTGTAAAAACAATTGTTGATAACAAATAATGAAATTCTGGGGCTCATTATCCAAAGGATGATATGGGTGGTTGCACAAATCTCGCCAATCCCACGTCGACGATTTTCCCTTAGCGTAAAATTCTTCCGGTGATTCCATTATTCAATTTTTCTATCACTGTCAAACAACGTTCGCAAAAATCAGCCAATACATTTTTTAAACCTTACAAATCACACACAAATTCTCGATCAAACGGAAAAAAATTTTCACTTTTTTGTAGTTGTTCTAACTTTGGTAAACATTGTTGATCACTGTCACTTGATTGACATTTTCTTTTGTACTTTCGTTACTGTTTTTTAAAAATTATCAGTGCCAATGTCAGTTCATGTCAATTGAAATTTTTGGAATTTCTATTCATTTCTATTGGCGTTTTCCGAGTAACCTGAGTGACTTTCTCGTACGTGCTCGTACGAGAACTAGGGAAATTTGGAGTTTTTTAAGCTTTTTCTTGGTACGTGCCAACAAAACAAGCTTAAAAACCCCAAACGATTTCTCTCGACCCCCCCCCCCCCCCACCCCGGTAACAGCTGTGACAACAGCTGACAGCTGTTAACAACAGCGAACAGTAAACAAAAAAGTGCAAAAAAGAAAGAAAACTTCACGCATACTGTTTGTCAATAATAACTGAATTGATAACTAATAATTGCAACACACTGCCTGATTTATGAAGGAATAATAGGAATGAGTGCTGCAATGAGTGATGGTATGTAAAAACACTTTTTTGAAAAAAAATATTGCGTAAAACTGTTTGAATAGGAGATATTGAACACTGGAAAACAAAAATCTAAGTTTAAATATTTTCTATGAACACATTAAAATTTTACTATGAAAACAATATTGGTAGGTAAATAATTCAGCGTAATTATTATAATTTTTTAAATTGATTTACATAGCGCGCATACGATTTATAAATTTATGAAAGAATAAGAAAATAAATGTGACAAAGCATAATATTCAAAATAATAATGAGGTAAATGTTCCACTTTAGAGAAATGCAATGATTTTTGTAGTGTTTTTGTCTCCAAAAGTATTTTTAATAGAAATTACTAATAAAAGATGGCAATAAGCGCTCAGTTGAAACTTTTGTGCATCACATGCAATTAACGTATTGGCATTAACAACTATATTCAATTCAATAATTGATAATATTTGACAATATTACAATTAACCTATTTGTACAGTTGAATTTGTACGCGAAACCCAATTTGTACGAATCAAAAACGTCCTAGTTTGTACGATAAATGTCATTGTGTATCATAACCAAATGACAAATTCGTTCATTTCCATGAACTCGTCGATGAAAATGCAATGAGAAATTGAGGGGTAGTCGAGGAGATTTTTGGGGAGGGATTTATTTGAAAAATATTTTTTTTCACACAATTTTCAGTTTGTTATCTTTTGCTAAGTATCTAAAATAAAAAATTATATTACACTGTTTATCCCTTGTACAAACTTGTAAAATCAGTCACGATGTCTTTCATAGTACAGTTAAAATATCTATCACATTGTCTTTCTTGCCGTTTTTTTTCTTTTCTTGTCAAATTCTTGTAACAAATGTATAAAGAATATGTTAAATGGAATGAAGAAGCTTTCACAAATGAAATAAGCATGCTTTTCATCTACAAAAAAGTGCAATTTACAATTTAACATATTTCATGTCTAAATCCGTACAACTTGCGATACGTGTTTTTTCCCTACTGTATTAGTAATGTTGAAAAAATACAATTTATAAAATAATTTTACTATTTTTCATACTGATATTCCAAAAAAATATTTCATTTACTTAACCCTCAGCGAAGAAATTTTCACACGCAATGTTTTTAATGCTATTTTCCTACAATAACACACCTCCTGTCAAAATTCAACCCGAAAAAAAAGTGGAAAAATGCGTTCGATCGATGACAGATGGCTAAATGTGTCATTATTTAGCGTTAAAAAATACAAATTCATAATTAAAAGGCTATAAAACCTGTATCAGAAATATATGTTATTCGTCCAAGAATGTGATTAAACTAATAATCACGTGTTATTTATTAAGATTGTCAAGTAATTTTACGTAATATTCAGTATTCGTACAAACTGGGTTGCTCATACAAAGCAGGACATTCACCTTAATGGATAATGATAAATTATGAAAAAATACAGGATGCGCAATATATTACAATGGTATGTAAACATTAAATAACTTTGAAAAGAAACAAACGATTTCTTCCAAGTGAAGTATTGACATTTAGTTTGGTTTCTTACAATTTATTTGGACAAGTTTTTGAATTCGCAATCAATAAAATGGGCCACCTTTATTAGCCACAGGAAATTGAGACTTTTTCTCTGCTTTTTTAATTATTGTTTTTAACAACTCGGGTAAGAAGAATTGCAGACATTCTGAGCCAATATTTACACTAGATTCATAAAACGCTATCGCATGACCGAAAAGTGACTTTTCGAGTCGGCATTTGCGCCAAAGCCATCATTGGGCCATATTTTATTAAAGAAAGTGAAACAGTCGATGAAAATCGATATTGGTGGATGTTGGGTCATTATGTCTGCCTGCAACTGCGTGAAAAAGGTCTTGACAGTTACTGGTTACAAGAAAACGAAGCACCATGCCACACTGCAAATCAAATACAGTAGAAGCTGCGAGATTTCCAGCTCCCACACTTCCACTCTGCCGATTTCTCCTCCGCTCCGTTACTCCTACTCTACCCAACTTCCACCGTGCAAGGGCACGCCCACATTGTTTTTTCGCCGCGAAACTTTTCACGCGCGTTGCGTGGTACACGCTTGTCCCGGGAGTGAGGGCTATTTGAGACTTCCATTTCGCTTCCCCCACAGCCCCGAAAAGTAGAAATCTGGCAGCTTCTACTGTAATTCAGTTTTTGCAATGAAAATTCTGTGGACGTCTTATGTCAAAAAAAGGCAACATTGACCAGTCACCCAGATCACCAGATTTAACGGCACCAGACTTCTTTTTCATGTGTTCTTTAAAAAGCAAAGTTTACGCCAACAAGCCTCAGACTATTGGCGAGCTAAAGTTAAACATTCGTGCCGAAATCACCGTTAAACAACCCGAAATGCTCAAAAAGGTAATAGAAAACGCATAGGAAAGGTATAATTTTGCTGTGACCAATAAAAGTGGCCACTTGATTGATTTTGAATTCGAAAACTTGTTCAAATAAATTGTAAGAACCCAAAGTAAACATAAATTTTTCATTTATAGAAATCGGTTGTTTCTTTTCGAAGTTATTCAATGTTTACATATCGACATAAAATATGGCGCACCCTGTAAAAAAGAGAAGTTAATAATTACAGTCGCCTACAAATATATTGCCGCTAAATATATCGCCGTTCTCTTTCATTCGCTCGAGCTCTGCCCGCTCCCTTAGTGCATGAATTTTTTTAATAGGTGTTTTTTTTATTTACGTTTTACTTTTGTATGGATTTTATATAAATTTTTAGAATTTGATGATATGAGATTCAAAGTTTCTACATTTTTAGCATTTTCGTAGATTTGAATTTTTTTCGTTATGAACTGAGTTGAAAGGATTTCAAAATTTATTTTTTTCGAGTATTCCTACATTTTGATAATTTTTCCTTTTTATTAGATATATATTACGTACTTATATTTCTATAAAGTTTTTTTCGTTTTTTTTTTTTTTTTAAGCTATATTGATGTAACCTTTTTTTTACAGGAAACAATGATAGATTTTATCAAATTTTTTCGAAAGCTTTGAACCCCTATAACCCCTCTATGTATAAGCGCCTGCCGATAAAATTAGATTGTGTTTTGTTTACATGTATCTCTTTTCCTTGTCTCATCTGTCACAACTCTCACTTTTGTCGCTTACGTTTTACTGCGTTTTACACACTTATTTCAGTGTAAAAACTCGCTATTTCCACACGATTTATAATTTTTCTTCAATTACCGCACACTTTTATAACATCGATATTTTCCAAAACTTCTCCACTTAAAATTCGAATTCTACTCTGCAGCTAACTCAACTTTTCCATCAGCCAATAATATCACGAATAAAATATCACTACTCTGAAGTTTGCTATTCGACATCAACTTTATTTTTTAGGATCTAGGATAGTATAGATCAGTCGAAATATAAGTTAATGAAAATAACCATTTCAACTGTAGATTTACATTATAAATGTTAGACTGTGTATAAAAATCAAACTACATTAAGACAAACAGATTTATTTTTAATAAAAAACATTCTTCCAACTTCGAAACTCAAGTCAAAACGATATCAAACACCCAAGGCTATTTGTAATTATTACGACTTATGTATTGTAATTTGTGTTCAATTTGTCCATATAAGTCTGTTGGTTAGTTGCATTTTCATCATTTTTCGCATACATTGTCTCTGTAACAATTCTTTTAAAATAATTTCTTCACTTATAACGTTCACATTATTCCAATTAAAATCATTATGCTTTATTTTCTATAGTTAGTCACTACCATGATCATCCCTCATTTATCGTTTTTGGAAGTCCTGTTTGTTTCGCCTATGTGAATTTTTGCGCATACGATGGTATCGTCCATAAAAATACAATACTCATTCTTGAGTAAAAAAGAAAAATGATGTATTAAGAGAAAAATTTACGTATTGTCATGTTTACGTATTTAATTAATTATACTTTGTTCAAACTTTAGATTCATGATTGGGTCACAAACGACAGTAAAAAACTTGAAAAATAAAAAGGCATGTTCCAACGACCGAAATTTGTAGATACTTACTCTTATGAATTTCTGCTTTATCTCCGATGATCGTAATCGTTGGATACTATATTTTTTGTACGTAATAAAAAATTTGTGCAGAATACTAACATGAGAAATTACAATTATTGTTTCCCTAGATGAGCCAATGGAAGCAAAACCTGGAACGACAAAAAACGCAGATGAACCCTTCGCAATGAAAATGACGAATCCTGAAGACAAAAATGACTTCACCGAAGAAATTCTACACCACGTAGCCCATTCAAAAGCAGTTTTCAAAAGTCAACAACAAAATGATCCCGCATTATCATACGAAGAAAAACGAAATATCGCATCTGAAATCCTCCATAAAAGTCCATCGTTATTCCTCTTCAGGTTTGGTCGATTCCTGGAGAAAGATCATTTGAAATATTTTAAAGTTGAAGAAGATGATGATTACGAAATTTCATATCAACTGAACAAGCTGGAAAGATACTTCAATGAAACTCAAAGACAAATCGATATCAAAAATAGAAGATTTGAGGCTTTGAAAGTTCTAACTCAAAAAGGAGAATATTTTAGCGAGAAAGAAATGATGAAGAGAAACCCTTTGCTCTATGAGCAGTTAATTGAAAAATATATGACAGAAGAGCAAAAAATAAATAGAGATAAAGTGAGTTTGACAGAGATGACTGCGCTAGAGATTATCATGGACAAAGTGGATAAGAATTATATAGAGAAATTGAGGAAATCTCAATTGGAGGTAGAAGAATGTTCGAAAGAAGAGGAAAATGAAAGTGATGAAGAAAAAATAGATGATAAAAAAGCTGCCCAAGAGAAGAAATCGAATTTGTGGGGAGAAATTTTTGAAGATGTGGAAAAAGAGAAGAAGAAAAAATGTGATAAAATCCTGACTGATGACGAAAAGAACGCTTTGAGGGAGGAATTTCAGAAGACTATGTACTGTAGCTTTTTGGATGGAGAAGATGAAGGTTTCGACTATAGGTACTAAGAAATAAATTTGTTTTCCATTTCATGAAACTAACATTTTTCGAGCCATAGAACAAAAGATTTACATTTATAAAATGTTTATTATAGACTTTGAGTAATTCTATTGACTATCCATAGCAAAATCATAGAATCTAAGGTTTCTCATTCCAAACATACATATTTTACATTGCAACACTTTTTTTGAGTCATTGTGAACATACGGTGTAAAAATTTCTAATAATGCTGATATTTTTGTTTCTTATTGCAGCACTGTTGATGATAATGAAATGTATGACAACGTCGATATAAGAACCCAAGACGAAGAGGAAAAATATTTTGACTCTGAATCCCCAGAATTGGTCGCAGAAAGAAAAGAAGACGAAAGTGAAGACGAATTGGATGTTTACATGAAATCTATTGGAACGTAGTAAAAAACGCGCACACACACACACACGCGCGCGCGCGCACGCACGAAACATGCACTGTAAAACTTTTGTTTGTGAAATCACAGTAGACTTTACAACAAAGTGACTTGTGCTGAGTACGGTAAAACGGCGATCGCGCCTCTGAAATTGATAGAAGGCCGCGATTTTCGGGAAGTATCGCAAAATTTGTAAGTGGCTGCTTTTTTCAGGAAAAATGTCAATAATGATGGAAACTAGCAAAATAAAAAACGTGCTTTTGTTCTCTTAACCTATATTCATGTCTAAGGATTCTTTGGTATTTTCAATGTTCAACCTGAAAAACATTTAAAAAATTCTCATAATACACTGCCCTTGCATCTGTTGCTTCATTTTTCAAATAACGTCAATTTCTTTGCAGCTTATGAGTTTCATGTATAAATATTAAATTAACGTTAGGATTGCTATGACTTTATGCTTTGACGCAAAAAATGAGAAACGCATCATGTAGATAGCACTATTTTATACATTATTTGAAATCACTACGCATTATTAATTCAGACGAAATAATGATTGATAATGCTGAAAACTTTCGTACATTTCATTATTACATTCATACATTCCGTACATTCATTTCGTACATTCATTGATTGTCAAATAATATGCGAGGGCAGATAAAAAATGATGTATTGGCTGAAAACAATTGGGAAATAATAAGCTGCACACAGATTTTAGGGCAACTCAGTAAAATTTGTAGCTCGCTTGCGAATTTTTCAAGGTTTCAGTTATTTTGATGTCGGACAGTGATTTTCACGAGCTGATTGCTAAAATGATGATGCTTGTGAATGCACTGCACTCAGTCCTGGTCGCTTCCTTATCAACGCCCAGACCAGAGAATTTGCTAGCTAGACTGCTTTTTTACAGAATGGCTCTGGAAATTACGTTTCTGAGCGTAGTGAATTGACCGCCTTCTCTACGTTTCACAAGCCACTCCTTTTTTTCACTAAGCTAAGCACAGTGATATTTTGTTGTGTTTTGTGAACTTACCTGTCATTTAACAAACAAATGTTTACAGTGTGGAAACAATTTATTCTTAAAAATGTGTACATACAGTAATCATAAGTGAAAGTTCTTATGAATAAAAGCTACTGTTAATTTAAAGTCTATTATTTTCAAAAATCTTAAGATGATATTTACAATTTTCAGTAATTTTTGTTACTTTCCAATAACACAAGTAAAATATAAATATTATTCTAAAATTCATCAATGAGCAAAATGTAACAAAAATTTTACAAAGAAGAGTTTTAACACACTAGAACAAGCCGCGCGCGGATGTTCTAGTTGAGATTCGAGATTTCAAATCATTGGATAATATCATCACATATGCAAAATTTTTTGAACTGTATATATTATGAATGTCATTTAATATGTTAAGTATTCATAAATACTTTTATTAGCAAATATAGTCAGGTACATTATTAGATGAATATTTCTTTGTAGACATGATTTTTAATTCGCATACGGTCTGGAACATTACAATCATTATTATTTACATAAACTTTCAATGAATCCCATGATCGCACCCGTGAAAAAGCAACGTATAGTTGACCATGATTGAAAACGTCTTTCTTTAAATCTATTCCTATCACATCAAACGTTTGGCCTTGCGATTTGTTTATCGTCATAGCAAAAGCTAATTTAATCGGAAATTGTCTTCTTCTAAATGAAAAAGGATATGCGTTTTCACAGTTGAGTGTTACTCTGCAAATGAATGCGATTTCTCCAGATCTACTACCTGTCAGTATTTCACATTTTAAAACAGAATTTGACAATTCTAAAATTAGTAGCCTTGTTCCATTACATAAACCTTCGCTTATGCTTAAGTTTCTTATGAGCATTATCACAGAATACTGTCGAAGCCGCAATTCGTGTGGAGGTAAACTTGGTGGGTTCAACGTATTCAAATATTCCGGTAAAATAGCTTCATGATTAATATCTTCTTTGTCTCCGGTGATTTCTGTGCTATCAATACTGGTAAAAACCTTTTCCGATTTTTCATCAAGCATATTTACAACTCGCTGGTTAATTTCATCAACATCAGCATTCCGAGCCGACAAAATGGCATGCTTTGCAGCGTGTCTGTATTTTCTCATTCTAATCATGTTTCCATATGTGTCTTCAACAATGTCAGAATCGATATTTGCAATACATTTTTCTGGGACTTCAATAATTTCTGCGGCATCATTCAAATTGCCATTCCCCATATCAAGAAGAAATCGTGAAAAATCTCGTTCTGACGGCAAAGCTCTCATGTTTTCTGTCAAATGATGTATTTTGAAATGTGACCAAACTGAACTGTATTTTATTGATAAATTTACAGTTTCAGTGCGGGTCGCATGTTCTTTCACTGGCAACAATTGTCTGAAATCACCACCCAGAATAACGAACTTACCACCAAATGGTAAATTATTTTCCATAAAATCTCGCAACGTTCGATCCATAACTTCAAGAGCATATCGCGGAGCCATTGGTGCTTCATCCCAAATAAACACATCTGTATTTTTCAATTGATTTCCTTCTTTTGATTGAGCTTTGATATTGGAAGAAGAGTCCGAAAATAAAGGGACAGGTAGTCCAAGAGTTTTGTGGACAGTTTTTCCCTCTGGAAGTAAAGTTGCAGCAATACCAGTAAACGCCATTGTGTTGATGGTTTTTCCTTTCTCTTTAAGCAAGTAGTATAATGTTGTGTAAACGAACGTTTTTCCCGATCCTCCTGGTCCGTCGATGTAAAAGCATTTTCCATGATTATCACCCTCATTAAAAACTTCTAGAATGATATCTACGATTTCTTTTTGTTTCTCATTCAATTTTTCGTATTGTTCTTGTCCTTTGAAAAATTCATGCAATAAGAGTTCCTGTTCCTGCTCTTCAAGTTCGATTGTGATTTGTTCCATTTCCGGGAATTTTGATGAATCCCAATTTTCTTTTATCAAGATGTCCTGTATGCTCGAGTAGCCTTTTTTGACACCTAGTGTTTCTCCGAGTCGTCGTATATAATCTTCTGAAAGAGCGATCTTGAAATTTTCCCAAAGATCTCTAGGATGAACAGGTTAGCAGTGAATCAATATTCGCACAAAAAGACTGCGGAGTTGGCGTGGCATCATCCATGATTTCGCTTCATTCATTGCACGTTCCCATTCAGCATCGTCTTCAATGAGACCACGCGATAAACATGCGTCTGTGAAAGTTTCCATAACCTCTCCCTCAAATGTTTTAAGATCTTTAAAACTTTTAGCACCCTTCACATTCAAAATGAGAATACGAAGATTGAATAATTCGATTTGTGCAGGACTAACCGAGTAGATTCTACCGATGACGTTACATGCTTTTTTACGCTTTTCCCATCGGTCAATTTTGGTTCCATCGATTTCCACCTTTTTCCAAACATAATGTTGTGGAATGTCAGAATAAAGATACTGTCTCGCATCAGGGTCACGAACGTTCAAATCAAAGTAATCTAAAAGCATCGATGATTTTTGCAGAGCTGTTCTGATTTCTTCTTCATTTGAGCAATTATTTATAATCACGCTCTGTTGATTCGGTAAGTGCACCGGCAGTCTGATGATGTTGTGACTTTTGTCCTGTAACTTTTTGCTAAGAATTCGCCAGCATGCTTCTACTGGACTAACATAGCGAGCATCGACATAACTACGAATTTCATCATGATCGATTCTTGTTTCGTTTGATTCACTTTCAATCACAACTGATGCAGCATCGTTTCCTTTGAAAATGTACTTATATATGTATTTGACAGAATTCACTGATGACACTACTTCTACATTGATGTGACAGTTGAATATAATTGCAAGGGTTGGACAGTATGGAACGACGTATCGGTTGTCTACTGAGTGGTTTGCACATTTCTCATGCATAATCCCATCATCTACTCGACGATACTGCGGATAGCCGTTTTCATCCATGGTAGTCTCTGGTTGGAAAGACTTAGGGAAATGTTTACTGCATTTTCCATCTTTCATACACCAATCACCGCAAGGACCATGAATCATATGTTTCATAACAATTTCATGCAAATTTTTATCAAAATTGGGATCAGGGATTTCAGCAGCAACAAATTTATCCACAATGTCCGGAGTATTCACTTTGCAATCTTGTTTCAGTGTTAGCAACAGGTGCATGTGGGGAAGACCTCGTTTTTGAAATTCAATCGTGTAGACAAAAGCTAACACTTCACCAAACAATTTTTGACGAACAATTATGTCTAATAAGCATTCCTTTTTGAGGTGAAATACTCTAGCACAAATATCTGGTCGATCTGCTGCTTGTTGGTTAGGGAGTAAATTATCTCTAATTTCTCTCTAATTTGGATTGCACGTCATTGTCACAAAAAGGTCCGGTTTCCCAAATTTTCGTACTATCGCCATTGCGTCTTGATAATGTTGCATCATGTTTCGTGGAGACCCAATAAAAGAAGAAGGCAAAATTATCATTCGTCCGACTTGTGAGCCACTTTTGTCAGCATTACTATGCAAGTGATCCATCAAACCTTGATATGAATCAGCTCGTAATTGTTTTTGATTGAATCGTATATAATTAGTTCTATCTTTTTCGATCTTAACGTAACTATCGACAACATATTGTTGAAACAATCGTCCTGCCATCAAAATTGTATTTTTATCGTCTCGAACAGCAATGCGATGCTGCACATACATTGATCGTGTTAATCTTTTATCACCATCTTTTAATTTCATTTCTGGATGCCACCCTTGAGTACCATATGGATAAAATAATGGATAAATCCAAGGCTCAACATTCGGATCAGTTGAGTTAACGTATTTCAGTGTTTTTTCAGATTTGTTTCTAATCGTAACATACGAATCAGGTATTTCCCCGTCTGCCGTAGTAGAAAAAATTGCAGCGACTTCGTTCGATCGCTGAGCATTATATCTGCCCTTATCCAAACCAGATTTTGGTAAAAATGTTAATTGCAAGTCGGTGACATTATCTGATGCGTTAGTGGCTGATTGTTGATTTTGTACTTCTTCATGCATCATTGAGTAGGATTGAGCGAAAATGTTTTCACGACTTATTTCATTTCCAATCAATTCTAAAAGTTCGGAATCAAGATTTGAATTCGAGCTGTGGCGACTTTCGGTAGCCTCTTTTGCATCGATAATAAAAAGTTGCCCATGAGTTGGGTTTTCATTGGCATTTGGATATAAAGCAGTATTTATCTGATAATAAATTTGTCCTTGAATTTTGAAACAGTAAGGTCCACGTCGTTGAGTTGAGAGGTCATACAACTTTGCGTTGAATGATGCAAATGAAAATGCATTATTATAACCTCTTATCCGATCAAGGAAATGACTCGATTTGACATGGTTTTGTTGAAATAATTGTTGAAGCAATGGCGGTGGTTGAGGCAAAGGGTTCAAAATGACCTTACCATGTTCACAGCAATCAGAAAAAGAAGAATCTTTGTTTGCGACTTGTTCGGCTACAAAATGTTTTGCTGTACAATGTTGACAACGTATGTGCATTTGTCCAATGTAGTTTTCGCTCAAATTGAGTAGAGTATCAGGCTTATGAGAAATATCAATATCAACAAAACCTTTATGATGAGCTCGATTACTACGAACAATTGAATTTCGATTAAAATTCTGTGATTCTTGAACCAAATTAGATACATTAATCGTATTTGAGTGTTGAGATACAGTTGCAACTACTTCGCGTTCATTTACGTGAGGTTGTTGATCTTGAGAATTAGGTTCTAATGAATTTTCAGCACGAACATCACCACGAATAGAAGCATTCGTTAGTGTTCTCTGCTTCTCCCGATATTTCCGTTGATATTCAGTTCGCTTTCTTTTTTTTTTCAACTTCAAACTTTGCTTGTTCTTCTTCGGTACGAATGATCTTACGTCGCCCCATATGTTCAAATCGACAATGGACTATGTAATTAAGTATTCAAGTATCTAGATGTATAGTTTTTAGATTTCCAAAGTTTTAGAAGGTTTTCAAGTATTCGGATATTCGGGTATTCGGGTATTCGGGTATTCGGGTATTCGAGTAGTTACGTATTTAAGTATTCAGGTAGTTAGGTTTTATAATATTTTTTTTTATAAAACAAATGTGAGGTTGAAGCTGGCTCGTCATTCACTGGGCAACTGGTCTATTGAGATTTACCTGGAAAGAAAAAACTCACTTCAAAATTCAAGAAAAAAAGAAAATTCACAGAGAAAATTAACGGTTTCGGTAGCCAAGTGATTAAGCCACTGCCTTAACCACTCGGTGGTTTTATTTCTAAAGAAACGATCCCTCAGGATTCGGAGCGCCTTTTGGGGCAATTCAACTCAGTAACTGCCTACTTGCAGAAAGGTTTGCCATCTCTCTTAGATTGAAATAGTGAAATATCACTTATTCTTAGTAGCACCATTTTCTTTTTGTACAATTAGTGATGAATAACTGATTAATTAAGGACTTTTCATGAAAAATTAGTGGTTTT
The DNA here is from genome assembly GCA_028476575.1 of Platygaster robiniae. Lineage (NCBI taxonomy): Eukaryota > Metazoa > Arthropoda > Insecta > Hymenoptera > Platygastridae > Platygaster > Platygaster robiniae. The sequence goes on from CM052019.1 coordinate 39,447,416, forward strand.
TTAGTAACTTAAATAAAATAATCAGTGAAAAATTACCAAGTGAACAGTGCTAAAAAATAACCTATCAATTAGCGAAAACCTACTAATTGATTCGTGAAACATTAATAATTGCTGGCGAGAAGCCACTAATTGATAAGTGAAATATCAGCAATTGAAAAAGGGAAAAGGATGCTTCTGAAAATTAGTGACTTTAACCAATCAAATCTGAAAAAGATAGTTTCCTTCGCAGGTCTATGGCGGTTAAATGAGCTTAAGTCCCAGATGGGTTAAATAAAGTCGGCCGTGGACGTGAAATTCGCAAAGAAATGATGTAAGAAAACGACAATGACCTCTACGACTTCATATTGGAGTATGCGTATGACGAATAAAATAAATACAGAGCCTATGATAATTTTTAAATTTTATTATTCTTGTTATGTATGAATATGAATTGAAAAAATTTTCATATCATTTGATTACGTCAATCATCCAAAAAAATTATCAAAATATTGCGAGATAACGTAGTGTTCCGTAAAATAAATAAAATTAGAAAGCAAATAATTTTTTATTGAAAAAATGGAAATTTTTTCATAATGGGTTATCATGATTATAATAATTCAGTAATCAATTGATCGTCGAATTCAGATCCTCTGACTAAAATTATCACATATACTTCAAAACATTTCTTATCTGGTGTAAAAGTTGATATAAAATTTTTAAATAATCTCAAAGTCACCATCATTAGAAGTAGTAGATACTATATCTTTAAAGAAGTAAACAAAGCCAGCAATTAATCGAATTGATAAATTAGAGATACTGTATTTCATAAGTAAAAATACTGAAGAAATAGTTTTAGGTATGAAAAATCAAAAATTCAATCTAGAATTGTTAATCGAAAATTAAGTATGTGTGTAATATTAACGTTCAGTTTGACCGAGAAATTTGGTAATAATTCATATTTTTACAAAACGAAAAATTAATATTTTTACCAAACAAAAAATGCATTTTTTTATGTCATCATCATTATGTAAAACAATCAAAATATAACTTCAAAATATTGTCTATACCTCCGACAGTCAGGCTGTTGAAAAAATTAGTGGTCAATTTTGGAGAACGTGCTTAGAGATCATGCACTGGAAACTCCGCGATATAATCCAAAGATTGGAATATAATATTGGTTGTAAAAAATCCACGTATAGCCCAGCTCCGGTACAAACCAGTCCAAACAGCCTAAAAATGTGTATAGAAGTTTAAATATTGCTGTTTTCAAATTTACTGTATGTTTTGTTCATGGTTTATAAACTTGTAATAATTATTGTACTATATAATTGATAAAAACGTTAATCGAGATTTTCAAGTCACTTTATTTTAAGTATTATATGCTGTAATAAAACTTTATTGAAGATTTCTATGAAATGGATTCAGATACTCCAATAAAAACGAAAAATGATGTATGGGAAAAACTTTTTTCTAAAAGTTGAATCAATTGTTTTCCATAGTAAAAAAACCGAATTCCGTGTTTTAGCACAAGTAAAATATACAAAAAGTTGCCTACATTTTAAATTTAATCTAAAAATATTAGGGGTGTGCGGGAGCGAGAATTTCGGGGGTCGGGATAAGTCGGAAAATTTTGCATCGGGTCGGGACGGGATCCCGAGTTGTTCGGGAATCCCGAACTTTTCGAGATTTCCGATTCTTTCGGGAATCCCTAACTTTTCGGGATTATGAGGAATACTTTAATTTCTGCTGTGACTTGAAGTCTACGAATTGCAAAATGCTACCCGTACAACACAAGACTCCCAGAAAAGGTCATTTTACTCCCTGGGAGTTCCCTGGGAGTTCCCTGGGAGTTCCCTGGGAATTTTTCGGAAGTCTTGTGTTGTATGGGTAATAAATCCCAGAGTTTGAAAGCCCATCAGAGAGATATTGTTACCTTTAAAAACTTATAGAATTACGTATTTCGGTTAACAATGTGTAACGCTCAAAATTTTCGGAACTGTAAACTCAGAAGCACAAGCTTACTTCCGAATAAATAAAAATAATCAACATAATCGTCTTAAAGTGATATCATCTTATAAGACAATAGTCTAGTAAAATATATGAGAAATAGGATCTTTTAGATAGAATAGGATAGAATCTTTTATTGGATGAACTTACAACGCAAGGCTTTAAACTTTACATTTTTTATATTAATTGAAATTTAAGCATTATCGTTTAGATTCAATTTATTTTTATGTGGCTCTTATTTTCCATTTCTTAGTATTTATTTTGTAATCAATCAGTTGACTTAAAAATCGAAAATGATGCCTTGCGTTGTAAGTTCATCCAATGAAAGCTATTTCTCATATCTTTTTATTAGACTATTGTCTTATAAGATGATATCATTTTAAGACGATGATGTTGATTATTTTCTATTTATTTGGGAGTAAGCTGGTGCTTATGAGTTTACAGTTCTGAAATTTTTGAGCGTTATACATTGTTAACCGAAATACGTAATTCTATAAGTTTTTAAAGGTAACAATATTTCCCTGATGGGCTTTCAAACTCTGGGATTTATTAGCATTTCGCAATTCTTAGACTTCAGGTCACAGCAGAAATTTAAATATTCCTCATAATCCCGAAAAGTTAGGGATTCCCGAAAAAATCGGGAATCTCGAAAAGTTCGGGAAAGCGTCTTTCCCGTCCCGACTCCTTTCCCGACCCATCCCGACATCGGGATTCCCGAAAAGTCGGGATCCCGCACACCCCTAAAAAATATTATTGCCTATATTCCGGGCACATCGCTGCTGTATATCTGTTTTACTGACTGTATTTTCCTGTGCCCGGAATATAAGCAATCACATTTTTGGATTTAATTAAAAAAGTAAGCGACTGTTTGTATGTTATACTTCACTGTGCAAAAATCATAAAAAAAATTATTCTACGCTCTGAAACCTCTGAAACGCTTTTTACACGTATTCAAGCCAGAGACCACAATTTGGATGCGGCCAGTAGCGGCAAGGCACGTAATCGTATGTATACTATACCTATATGTATAATGTATATATAGGTAAAGTATAGTATACGTGCCTTGCTGCTGCTGGCCGCATCCAAATTGTGGTCTCTGATTCAAGCACATTAACATGAGAAATCAGGTGGGTTCACCGAACGTTCACCAAGTTTCGGTGAAGGTTTTGTGTGAACGCGCGTTTGCTAGAGAAACGTAACCTGAAAAAAATACCATACCTTTGCAAAGTAATGTGTGTAGAAGAATAAACACTGATATTTTTTTGATGTGCTTGATGACGACGTAGTGGACACTTGTAATAATGATTTCTCGAAACACATTCGAAGAAAATATTTATTTAGTAGCTACTCTTGCACAACGTCGGTGGTGGAAATTGATACAAACGACGATACTGACGGAGCACGAAAAGTATTCCAGCAATTTAACCCAGTACACGGCTCTCATGTGTAACCATGGTAACCAGAATTATTATTTCTTGTAGGGATGAAAAAGTATCTTTTTTTTATCCTCTTCAGATGTTAAACGATATTGAGATTATCCCGGTTATATAGAATATGCGCGCTAAGATTTAAATTTTATGAGGAAATTTACTTTTCTAATTTGTATGACAAATATTCTTTTTATAATGTCAATCTCACATGAATAAATAATGTTCAGTGCGAGTCTACTGAATGTGATAATAAGAAAAATGAGCAACGATGATAGATATTGATATTTATGAATGATTAAATTTGAATGTTGAATTATATATTTATTGACAATTATTGATCACTATTATTAATAAATTAATAGTAAAGAGAATAACGTAAGGACTGGATATCATTAATAGTAAAGAGAATAACGCAAAGACTGATATCAAGAAATATTAATATCAATGTAAATAATGTACAATAATGTAAATATCAATTAATAATAATTTACCGACCTCATCGATTATTGATCATAATAATAATTAATTATAAATTAATAATGATTGATCTGATAAATACTATTGAAACTGTAACATCTTACCTACTTATCAAAGTAAGTGAAAACAACGATGTATATATGGAAATCGGTTTAATCTTGATCGAAGAAGTTTTTTGTTTTACAAATTTTTATTTCACAAAAAAATGGCCATTAAATGACAAAGAAAAATACATTATTCACACTTAAAAAATAATCTATGGAATTGAGAGGAAACAAAGTATTTTACTTATCCGAGAACAGTTTGGAAAAATAATAAAAAGTAGAAATGAGAATCACATTCTAATGGATATAAAACAAATTATCTGATTAAAATACATTCTACAAATGTTCAAATGAAAAAAAAGGCTTCTGATATATCTTCGTTCCCCACAGCTATCACTCTAAAACCGCTAGCTGCTACTCCGTGTAGAGGGTTTTATAGCCATGTGAGAAAATCCGACAAATGAAATCCACATCAATCGTATTTGAATTTCTGAAAGCAAGTAAATTGTGCACGTGAACAAAGAGTTTTGAATGTTCGTCTTAATTATCAATAATGAAAAAAGTTGTTTCACAATTGATAAACAATGCCATAACGCGTCTAGTTAATGCAATCACCTTGGATGTTTCGTTAACATCGAAAATCGACCTTTTTTGTTGTGGGGATTTAATGCCTTTTAACAAATCCCTCGCTTCCATACGCTTGCCCTCAATTTTCTTCACGAATTCCATGCTCGCAATTTGCAGGAAATTCCATTCGTTTTTGTACTTGTCTAAAAAAATTTTTTTTAAACACATTTTATATAATATTAATTTAAATACATAATGATGAAAAGTAATTATAAATGCGTCAAGGAAAATTTTCATCATTTGAGATAAGATGAATTCATTGATAAGAAATTGAAAAAATCACACATACTTTAGTTTAAGATATTTAGTTGTTAGTGTTAGTCAATAGAATTTACATATTTTAATAACGTTCTCGCAGAAAGTTTTTATTATATAATCATTTAACAATGACTTAAAATTCAAAAGTATAAAAAATTACCAGTTTCCTTTTGAATTGTCCCAGTCATCTCAAGAAAATCTCCAATCCTTATGTTGGCATTCTCGGCATAATGCAAGACACGAATCTCGAGCTTGTAGTTATGGTTTGTGATCGAAGCGCATGCGTAAGAGCCAGAATTTCGAGTTATCAATTGAAATTTTGATTTCAGGTAAGCCTTTGTAACTGAAAAAAAAATTAAATTCAGTGTGGTAGAGAGTATGTGACAACAAAAAATAATGAAATAGTTGATACTTACTGACTGGCCCCTCCACTTCAAGAATCTGCGAAAGTTCGCATATTGTAGCGCTCACTTGCATTGGTTCGACATCATTTTCTTTCAGCTCCGTTAACTCCGTTGTCGGTTTAATGGTCAGTTCGAAATCTACGTTTCCGTTGTTCCATTTTTTATCCGCACCTATGGCCCAAGCATCAACAATACTTAGGATCTGTAATTAAAATTTTCACATATGAATAAAATTGATTAATCGTAATATATATTATTAATAAAATAATAGTAAAATTATTTAAATAATAATGTTTTATAAAAATAAAATATATAATATGAATATATTTTCAGAAATAAAATTTTGCTTTATATTTTTTAGCTGATTAAATAATGGCTATTTCAGTTGATTGAATTAAATAATAAATGATGATCGTTGAAAAAAAGTTTTTTTATTAACTTAAAAAAATAAAAACAATGTTTTCTATAATTTTGAATTTTTTGTATACAAAATAAAAAAAATAAATATTACAATCAAAATGAAAAAAAAAAATAAAAATATAAAAAAATAGCATGACAATTCTTATTTCTTTCTCATTTGTAAAAATCAACAAAAAAAAAACGGCTAAAAAATCACAACATTGTTAACTTAACATTGTTAATTAAAATTCCTAACAATATCAACACGTCTAAAATTAATATTACGCCTTCTGGTTATGGATAATTTTATTTTGCAAAAATTTTGAAGAAAATGAGTTTTTTCAACTTCCATGTAAATTAAAATTCCTAAAAATACCAACACGTCTAAAATTTATATTACGACTTCTGGTTATGGATAATTTTTTTTGTAAAAATTCTCAAAGAAATGAGAGTTTTTCAACTTCCATTGTACGAAGATAAAAATGTTATCATGATTTTTTGAATAAAAAATTGATATTCAATATTTCATCATCAAGATCAAAAACAAAATGAAATGTGAATTCATTACTAAAATTTCAACGTGTTCTGAACTTTTAGAAAAATAAGTTCTTTGGCCGACGAAATTGTTAAATATACTGAACTTTTTTTATGATTTAGGAATTTGTAAAGAACTCATTTAAATTCAATAAATAGTTTTTGTCGAGAAAAGCCTTTTTCAACTTTTTAAAAATATTTTTCATGATATGAAATGAAAAATAGTTGAAAATAAAATGAAAAATAAAAATTTGAGTTCCATTAAGAATTATTATCTGCAAAAGCTTCATTAACTCTTCGAAAATATTGTTATTTAAAATGAAATTGAACAGTGATTACGTTACCATATTTGCGCGAATTATTTTTTCCGCCTGAGGAACAGCATCCCCCCATGCGCTGCATTGGATGATTTTGTTTCCGTTTGTCACCAAGAATTTCATGACCGTGAACTTATTTTTTTTATCCCGGGATAACACAGTGCTTGGTGCCTCCACTGTTGTGACTCTTACGACCATTTGTCTTTATTAAAAAAATTAAAAATGTCGAATCAAGCACGTGTATTTTTTCAGAAAAAAAGATTATTGCGTAGATATTGGGTTAAAAAATGTAACTTACACTGATCTTTCCCCCACGACGATTGCATTTATGATTTCGTCGCTTGAAATGTCGATCTTAACACTTTCATCACTCATTTCTTCTGATACTTTGTCACTTTCACTCATTTTTTTTCCGATTTTTGATATTTGAATACTGCTTTTTGCGAATGAATGCGAAAAATAGCGCGTTAATAATGATGAAAGCGAAGACACTAATAACAATGTCGCAATAAATCAATATTGAAAACGAAAGTTAACGAAACAAATGAAAGTCGAAAAGAGAGAGAAAGAGAATCAAATGCGGCGCGCGTATTTGTTTTTTAACTTCTGAAGTTCTCATCGACTTAATAACATAGGATCGAGAATCAAACCAATCAGAAGCCGAATAAAAGTCAACGTCAGCTAACTTCTCAAGTTCACACCGATTTTATTTAATTAGATTATTAGGAACAAACTTTCATAAAATCAGGAAGAAAAAAATGTCGATAAATAATAGCATTAAAAAAATTATAAACTAGCATAGAAAACAAAACATTTTCTTATTTTGATTGTAATAACTTGGATTAACATTGAATTGCGCAAATTTTTAATTCAATTTATGCCCGTCAACATATGTATTGAGTTATGTGACCGATCATTTTAATGTTATGGCAATTTTTAATTATAAAAAAACATGTATTATGAATAAAAATTAGAGCAGACCTTATTCATAATGTACATGATATATATGTATATTTAATTTTAAATATTTTTAAATAAATTTCCAAAAAATTTTCAATTCGTCGTAAAAAAATTAATTTTTTAATGAAACATTCATGAAATTATTTCTCACTTTACTTATGATTAGCAATTTTTCCATTTTTAAATTTTATTTTCATAGCTGTTTTTATAATTTCCATCTTCGTTCTTCAAGTTTCATTATTTTTCATTTGCTTTGAGTTTTTTTTATCACAATTTTTTTATTAAAATTTTCTATTATATAAAATTATTATAATATATGTATAATATATTTTATAGAATTATTTTTTATCATAATATAAATTTTTTTACATTATATTGAGAGACTGAAAAAATTAAATGAAATTCATCACCAAATTTAATAGATTCCGGAGATCAAATTTACAGTTTTTGGTTTTTGAAAATATTAAATCCATGTTCTATGTAAAGAAGGATACAAATATTCTCACTGTAAAAATTTGATAATATGAAAAACTGCTTTAATCTCAAAAAAAAGTCAATCTATATTAGTCTTTGTAATTCAATGATATTTCTTTATCTTATATATTCATACTTAGGCGACTATTGTACTATTTCACATTTTGCTTGTAAATGTTGATTTATATTGAATCTTAAATTCCATTTTTTTCATGGTTTTTTTTTCATCTACATTCTACAAGTTGCACTATTTTTTCATTATCATTGCGATCAATAAAAATTAAATTCAAGAATAAAAAAAATTGCATTTATATAACAAAGTGTGAAATCATAAAGTAAAGGAAAATTATAAAGTAGATATCATTGGACCACAAACATTGATGAAGGTCGTTTTAATTCATGTGATACCAACAGCTTTTTTCTCTTTCTCAATTTTTTACAATTTTAACTTTAGTATCCTTCTGTACATAGAATGTTGATTGAATATTATCCAAAACCAAAACGGAAAATTTATTCTCCCAATCAATGACATTTAGAGATGAATTTCAAGACTATTCCAAATTGAACCTTGAATTTTTCGATCTCCGAAACAAGTCATTATAATAAGAAGAAAATAATTCAAAGGAAAAAAAAAAAAAAAATCATCACAGCCTTCATTTATTTATTTTTTCATTTCTATTGCATTATTATTTTTTCAATCTAATGACTCGTTACAAGAGTTTGAAAAATTAAATGTTGATTTTTTTGATATTGATATTCATCTCTGAATCCCATTCATTACGCAGATAAAATGTAGTTTTTGGCTTTGGGAAAATATTGAATCGACATTCCATAAAAAAAAGGATACTTAAGTTCACATTTGTAAAATTTTAAAATAAAAATAATTTTAACCGGCTTCTGTCTTTCAAGAATAATTTTTGTTTCACTACTTTGTGATTTCATATTTTGCTCATGAATTTGTCATTGCTCTTGATTTTTTTTTATCACTGGCTTCTTTATATTATCATTTTTCTTCTTCAATTTTCTTTGTTTTTGATTTTCTTTGCACAGTTCTTTTCCATATAAGGGCTTAAATGATATCGCAGAAATAAAAATTTAATGTTAAATTTTTTATACTCTTGAAATTAATCTCTAAATCTCATTGTTTTCAAAGTAGAATTTAGAATTTTCGGTTGTGGAAAATATTCAATTTCCATTAAATGCATAGAAGAATACTAAAGTTCACATTTTACAATGTTTTGTTAACCTAGAAACTGAATTTCCTTTTTTAATAAAAAAAAAAAAAATCTTCATGAGTCTCTGTTATTTGATAAATTCTATTTCTTCTGCATATTTATGATTTTTTCATTGCTTTACAGGTGACATTTTCCTTATGAATAAATTTTAGTATTTTCTTGGAATTCATTCTAATCACCTAAAATTTTCATCGCCATTTTGCAAGTTCAATAATTTTCCCATGTTCTTTGCATTTTATTTCCTTTTATTTTTTATTTTAATTTGGACATTAAAAAATTTCACTGTTTAAATCTTCATAGTTTTGAAATTCATCTCCAAATTTTATTGATTCAAAAGATCAAATTTACAGTTTTTAGTTTTATAAAATATTAAATTCTCATTCCATGTAAAGAAGTATACTAAAGTTCAGATTGTAAAAATTGCAGAATTAGACAAAAATGCTTTCTTGAAAAAAAAAAAAAAAAAAAAAAAAATTAAATAAATTTTCATTAGAATTCGTCATCAATCATATTGATTTTTCCTTCACCTTCGTGTATTTTGCACTTATTTTTTTTTTACATTTTGCTTGTGAATATAAAGTCATGTTTATTCCCGGATTTCAATTTTATGACCATTTTTTTAAGTAATCCTGTATTCTGCAAGTTTAATAATTTTCCAATTTTCTTTGTAATTCATTTCTTTTTTTTTTTAATTTTCATCAGGACATTAAAAAATTTCCTTTTAAATTCTCATAGTTTTGAAACTATCTCCAAAGTTTATTGATTCAAGAGATCAAATTTGCAGTTTTTAGTTTTATAAAATATTAAATTCTCATTCCATGTAAAGAAGTATAATAAAGTTCACATTGTAAAAATTGCACTACAAGACGAAAATGCTTTCTAAAAAAAAAATGAATAAAATCATATTTATTTTTCCTTTATGTTCACGTATTGTGCACTTATTTATTTTTTTACATTTTGCTTGTAAATATAAAGTCATATTTATCATTGGATTTCAATGTTGTCAACATTTTTTAACGTTATCATCTGTATTCTGCAAGTTTCATTATTTATTTATTTTCTTTGCAAGCAATGACAATGAAATAAAAGAATGTGTGGAATAGTGGAAAATACGTTAATATAATGAAAAACGAGTACTTTTCAATGCCAAAAACTGATGAAGATGGAATTAATTTTTTTATCAAGGCAAATTGTTTTTATTCTCATGCTCAACTTTTGCAATGTGAATTTTAGTATCAGTCTCTACATGGAATGATAATTTGATACAATTCAATATTTTCCAAACCAAACACTGTAAATTCTTTCTCTACAATCAAAGAAATGTCAAAAAAAATTGAAATAAGTGATAAACATGAAATTGAATGTTAAGAAAAATCATAATCATAAACATGAGGAAGTGATTAAGTATTGGAAAGTATTTTTTTCCTTTACATTATAATCTCTTTATTATAATGACTTGTTTTTGGGACAAAAAATTCTAAGTTCAATTTTCAATGGTATTAAAATTTATCTACAAATTGCATTGTTTGTGAAGAATAAATTTCCAGTTTTTATATTATTATTTATATTATATTTTCAATTATATATTATCAAGACAATTTAAAAATGAATATATATGATAAAAAAAAAAATAAAATCCATTATTAAAATCTGTTTATCTTACAGTTAATTCAAATTTAAATATAAATTAACTTACCTAACAATTCCGGTCGCCCGATGTTGGTGAGCCATAATTTTCTCTTCGTTGCCGGTAGCGCGTGCACGTTGGTCTTCCTTCCGCACCCCAGAGCACAGCACTTCAGCACCATTTTCGTTCGATTTTCCTCAGATTTATTCGTATTTCAATTCGAAAATATCGGAGAGCGCACCAGTGTTGGCCAGGATTGACCAGTGTTTTTTGGACAGTTTTGGTTTTGGATCTGTTTGGATCATTTTGAATTTTCAAAACAAAGTACGATTGTTATGATCAGTTACGATACAATCGATGGCGATCGATATAAAAATTGAATGCAGCGCCGCGTCCGATGTATATCAATGTATTAAAAAATTGTTGTTGAAAAACACTACACTGGGAATGTTTTAATGTCTATGGCAAAACTGGGCAAAACCAAAAACAACTCACAAATTTGCAGTCACTTGCAGTTGCACACAGCAGCACACAGTCACACAGAACATAGTTGCAGTTGACACTAGAACATTTAGGTGCATTTCGGTGTTGATTGATAACAATTGACAAGTGTCGACAAGTATAAGCGAGTGTCAAACCTCGTTCAACTTCGGCGAAAAATGGTAAGTCAAGCAACAAATATTAAAAACAATTACCTAGAAATACAACATCATATGTTTATTTTCTGTTTTTATTGATGCTATCTCACGGTACAACATAACCTGAAAAATAATTTATTAATTAAGTGTTCCTTTATTAATCCACTGTTTCCAATTCATGGCAACATTTTTTCTGTAACAGCAATTCAATACATTTTTTATGTGCCATATCGTATTGTTTTTTGTCCGTTTGTTTATTTGTTTCTTTCGAGGTTTAAAGGTGTGTTTTCAAACGATGACAGTTAGTATAGGAAAAGATTTTTACAAAATTTTAGGTTTTTTTACACTTGATTGTTAATGTCGTGTGATATAATTGCAAAAATATGATGATGAATGTATTGTTTTAAAGAGATTTACGTCTTTTTGCATAGTATCTTAGGGGCGTAAACATGGTGATTTTTTATCTCGTGAAACATCTATCTATATGGTAAAAAATGTGTAATGTGTTCATCAGGCGATGGAAAATTTTGTTGAAAAAATGCATGATTAAAAGAGCGCACAGTAAATAACGGAAGTTGACTATATTCTCAAAATTGTGTGCAGTTTTTCAAATTTACTATTCCATTCCAGTCATAATGAAATTGTGAAAACCAAAAAAAACTAATGTTGAAAAAATTTTTTGATTCAAAGCTGGAGATATTTGTAAAATTTTGATTAACCCTAAATATTCAAAAAAGTTCAATTATCTCTAAATAATTAAACGTGTATATCGGACTTTCTTTTAAAATTCCTACAGATTTGACGAAAAAAAAGACAAGGGTATTTTAAATCTCTTCATACTTTTTTTATGTGTTCTATACATAAAGTTAGTCGATACGTGTGTCAGAATTTTTTATTTTTTTCTATATTTTCAAAAACATTGTTGAATAAATACTGACAAAGTCAGCGGATTTGCTTGCCTTTGAATGCTGATATCTCCGCTTCAATTTGTCATAAGAATAAAATTTTTATTTTCACCCAGCACAAAATTTAGTCAACTTTTCAGAAAATTTATGTAAAAATTTTTACATTGTTGAATAATAACAAATTTCAATAATTTTAATGTTTAAAGTCGATTTTTATAAACGTTCTCAGTCGATAGAAAATTGAAACATGCATTATTAGATTCCTTGTGAAATTCTCTAAAAAAAACTGTTAAAAAGAGTGAAGTCATCATTCTTTTGGTTACAAAAAATTAGTTACTGCTTATCACGCTGCGCGCTCTGTCAAGCGGTCGCTGTGCAAGGCGCGCTGAAACGTTTGCTCCATCGTTTATTCATATAATTCGTTTGCCAATAATGATAAATGAGCTTTTGTTACTTATTTCCATGATAGAATGTAACTTTTTGGGGGATTTACGGGGAAAAGTCCAAATCACAGTTGCTCACAATCACAAGATAATTTATTATAGATGTTTACATTTTCACAATGGTTTTTTTGCACACGAAGATTATATACATCAGCAGTTGTTTGCTTTCACTTCATAATTTTTACTATTGTTGGATGTTCATATAAAGAAAACTGGCGTGCTTGTAATTTTTTTATAGTTTCTGGAATCATACTGTGGTACTTAAAAGTTCCTTCAATTGTTATTGCTTTTTCAAAACTAGTTGATAATTTTTACTTTCCTTGTCATACTCTTCGTTTTGCACAAAATGACAATTTATATTAAGGAGCGTGAAATTTGCCCATTCATACAATTCTTTTGGTGTTCGGATTGAGTTATTTATTCATTGAAGGCTTGCTCTAGCAGCTAATCTGTTTAATGTTCTACACAAACCGTCATACGCACCTTTGCCATGTGAAGTCAGGAAGAAGTGCCACTCTGTATTTATACTGAGATCGTTTTTATAGTGGGTCAAATCAATAAAATTTTTCTTACTTTTATACTGTGCACTTCCCCCATCAAAAAAATATATAATTTTATTGATATGAAGAAAATGTATTCAATTAAAATTTATTAAATGCTTCCAAAAAATGTGAACGGCAACGGTATCGTGATGCAAAAATTCTGAAATCATGGCCAAGCTTCTCATCTGCAGTACATCGTCATCATATTTGTAATAAATCGCAAACTGATGTACTGTTGCTTGGTCATTGTTCCAGTGCACACCTTGAACAGAATTTTGAATAATGAATGCATAGTTTTCTGAGAAATCACAAATAACGATACATTGGTTTTTTTTCAAATTTTGTCTTTCGTCATTTAAAAATTAGGTTTATTTTGTCACGAGGTATGAATGTAACAGTAATTTTTCTAATCCAATAGTCAGTTTTAGCATGTATTTGTCGATCAGAGACACAATAGTTTCGGAAGTAGTTCTGTCGACGTTCGTCCATTGTCTATACGTAATGTTTTCAATATAATTGTCGTCAAACATTTTTTCTAACTGCTCTATTAGTTCTGTCTATTTTTTATCGAATGGGGACGTGTAACTTTTTACGTTAATTTACTATTGCTGATCCCATCAGGAACCCAAATTTTAGAATACTGATTCTTTTGGGAAAAACGACGAAGAATCTAATAAAATGGTCAAAATTACGTTAAAACTACGGAATGAAATGGTCAAAATTAGGATAAAAATTACGGAATAACAAAAACTCGCGAATTATAGCGAAAAATTGCTTTTTTTGCTGTTTGCAAATTTTTAACAGTTTTGAAAATATTTTTTTGAAAGGCTGAAAGTTTTTTTACAAAAGATTATGTCCTTTTCAGATTCTTACACTTTTTTTGAGGTTTGAAAAAAAAAAAAAACATCAGGAAAAACTTTTTCATCTTTACGAAATTTCTATTGCGTCCCGAAAATCGATAAAGCGTGTACGACCTCTAATGAGGGCACTAATGGTTTAGTTTTGACCTATATTATCATATTTTCAAGTTAAAGTGAAATTGGTGAACCACAGGTTCACCAATTACCTTGATGTCAATTCATGGAATGACCCATAGATTTTTGAACTTAAATACTCGTACTTCATTTTTCTTTTAACTTCTTTATCACTAATTGTAAGTTCATTCTATATTTAATTACTCAATATAAATTACTTTGTACGTCTCCGGGTAGAAAATCTTATGTGAACCTTGGCGCATTTGCCATCATTGGACAAGAATGATATTTTTCCATCTTCAAATAGCGGACAATAATAAAAATTATTGTCCTTGTCTTTGGAACAGCAAGAATGCGCCGCATTACACAATATACTATTGTATCTCACAATTCCGATACTTTGTCATAGGGTGTCAATTACAGTCGCCTCTAGATATATTGCCGTGGTTGGGACCGGAAACGGAAAAGTTTTGTGGAACTGGTGTTCCCCCACTTTCCGACTCAACCAACGCTTTTTATTATGGTAGAATTAAACAAGGTATGTTCCATAGACGGACGAGTTTTAGTTTGTTCTGCGCATTTCCACCCATCGGCGCCATTTTTACTTTTTCATGCTCATCATTGGGTAAAAATCCAAAATGGCGCTGACGGGTGGAAAAGAGCGAGAGAGAACAACCGAGTCTGAGAGAGTAAGAACATACCCCTACCATACCCCTACCTGCGCAAGAACATATCTTGTTTAATTCTACCATGCTTTGTATGATTCTCTTCGTCCTCTATTTATATTGCCGCTCCGTTCAACACCGTTCGCATTAGGTGGGAATGGCACACCGCCGGCAATATAAATGGCGTGCGAAACATTTCTCGGGCTCTGAGTTAGCGCACTAGAGGTGGAGGCAGAGCGTGAGCTCAAACTCAAGCGAACGAAGGGGAACGGCAATATATTTAGCGACAATATATTTGGAGAGACTGTACATCTTTTTTAGGATCAAGAATAAGTTGAAACCTTGCACACTCATTCATTGTATTTATCTCAATAAGTTAATTTCTCAGTTTTTTTATTAACGCATGTACTTTACTGTTATTGTCAGACTCAGTCCACGCTTTCGAATTCTGAAAATTGTCAAATTGCAAAAAAACCGAGGAGCATCTCACTCCGAAGTCGATGGTTTTTTAATGTTTGTAATCCTCGTGTATTCTGATTGAAATCGCACGATACGATGAAACAGTGAACACTTAAGCGTGTAATCGTCAACTAAGGCATAAAGTCGCAAAGTATACAAAAAGGCGATGAAATCGCGTGAAATCATCTGAAATCATATGAAGTCATAGCATATAATGCGCTGTAATGCACGAAATCGCAGGGTACTGCTAAGCCACTGGCTCTTTCTGGGCATGCGCATTGTGGTATTCAGCTGGTAGTTAATTAAAAAAAACTTGATTATGACAAAAATTGTTTTTTCTAAACATTTTTTTAACAATTATTTGCAAAATTGAAGTATTTTCTTCATGCATGTTTCCCACGGTTTCCAGGTGCGCTTGTAATGAATCTTTTGTCAGATTTGTTAAATTAATTTGTGTAAACTTTTTGCTAACGATTACTTGCAAAATAGAAGTTTTTTCAAGATGCATATGTTTTCGAGGTTTTCAGGTATCTTGTAACTTACGTAATTTTGATTGATTGATTGTAGAAACATACAGCTGAACAAATTTATTATGTAAATTGGACACCAGACTAATTATCAGTGCATCAGAAAACCATGGAAAGAATATGCAACTTGCACAAATTTAGAGTTCACGAGTATTTGTTTTAAAAAATTTTTAACAAATCAATTTTATAATCTAAAGCGAGTTTTATAATTAAGGCACCTAAAACCATGGAAAGCACATGCATCTTAAAAAAACTTTGATTTTGCAAGTTATTGTTTTACAAAAAAGTTTGGACAAATGATTTTCGCAAACCTGACAAAAGATTCATTATCAACGCACCTGGAGACCATGGAACACATATGCATCTTGGAAAAACTTCAGTTTTGCAACAAATTGTTAAAAAAAAACTTTAAAAAAATCAATTCTGCAAATCTGAGAAAAGATACATTATCAGCGGACCTGAAAACCATGCAAAGCATATGCATCTTAAAAAAACTTCAATTTTGCAAGAAATCATTAACAAAAATTTAAAACAAATTAATTTAACAAATCTGACATAAGATTGATAACAAGCGTACCTGGAAACCATGGAAAATACATGCATGTAGAAAAAACTTAAATTTTGCATGATTGTTAAAAAAATGTTTGAACAAATCAATTTCTGTCATAATTTAGTTTTTTTTAATTAATTACGTCGGTAATTTATTCGATTGATTTTATTTTGTTAAATTGTTTTATTCAAAGTTGAATACGATAAATACAACAATAAGTTAATTGATACGTTCAAAGATAGTGAGATAAAACTTTGGAAAAAGTAAAGTCGTTAGAGGTAAAGTTAAATCGTATGAAATCAACGTGAAATCATATGTAATCATCGTGAAGTCATTTTGAAACGTCGTATAAAACCAGCACGTATTGACTACACTATGACTTCACCGCGTGTAGTCAACGTCTGAAATCATTGAATTCGTTGTGAAATCGCACGCTTGCGATGTAAAATCGCGTGCTAAAGTAAAACATTGATTTAAAGAATGAAATCGCTATCTAACGCTGAAATCGTAAGAAATCGTAAAACAATGCTACTACGATTACATTTGACTTCGGAGTGAGATGCCCCTCGAAAAAAACTCGAAATATTTATATTTACATATTCTATAAAAGTCAAAACCGAATGGGTTCATATTCCTGTTTCACTTTTAGTAAAAAATAAAATTACGGTTTCTATTTCGATTCCGGTTCTGTAAAAAGCCAACGAAAGGGTTTCTGTTTCTATTAATGTTTCATAGATTAATTATTATTTTTATAATCCATAGATATATTTCATATTTTTATAGTTTAATAGAATATTGTTTAATAGATAATTTCTATGCTTTTCCGTATGGGTTTCAGTTCGGTTTCGGTTTCAATAAAATTTTCGATTTCGATTTCAATTCTGTTGAATGTATTCGTAAGCTTCTCTAAAAACTTGATTGAATTACAAGATAAACAACTTTGCCGGAGTGAAATCAAATGTACAAATGAAAACTTATTTCAGCCTGTGATGCCAGTGATGACAGGAATGGAAGAGCAGGAAAAACTCTTGGAAGAAGCTATTGGAACTGTCAAAGTTCAAGCGTTCCAAATGAAGCATTGCTTAGACAAATCAAAACTCATGGACGCACTCAAACTTGCGTCGACTATGCTTGGGGAACTAAGAACTTCCCTTTTAAGCCCGAAAAGTTATTATGAACTTTGTATCCTTTTTTCTGATGAAGGGTATATATATATGTGTATATATATTCATATAGACACAATTTTTATTTCTACATTTCAATTTTTTTATTATTTACACGTTATCGATTTTTATTTCCTTACAAAAATTTATTTATCAGACATGGCAGTTACAGATGAATTACAGCATTTGGAACTGTATCTTCTTGATGAATTTCAAAAGGGCAGAAAAGTGGCTGATCTCTATGAACTTGTACAATATGCAGGAAATATTGTGCCCAGACTGTAAGTTGAATAATTTTAGAAGTCATTGTAAAAATACTTGAATAGCAAGCACCCAGTAAACATTCGTGATTATTTGTGATCATGATGTCATGATGACGTATCACTGTTTCTGCATATGTATGATATCATATGCCGACATAATGACGTCATATAATGTCATATCATGAAATGAATGACATCATGATGACATACATATGCGGAAACAATGGTACATCGTCATGACATGATCACGAATACACTGCTCGATCTCATAACGGACCATCCCAAATCGGATGAAATTTTTTCTGAAAACGGGCAAGAAATCGCAATCTAATTGGCTCTCGTTGTCAGTTAAAGAGGTTATGTTTACAATAAACATGACGTTCATACTGCGCAAGCGCTGCCCATTTTCAGATCGGAGCCCTCACTTCGATTACCTCCGGTTGGGGGTTTATTCAGGATTTTTTTTCTTCGATTTTGAGATCGAGCAGTGTAATCACGAATGTTTACTGGGCATAGTTATATTACAAATAGTACATTATGCACTTAGGAAAAAAAGCCAAACTAGATGGCAAAAATGGTCGTTTTTTGCGCTTGAGTTAATATTGAGAGAAAAAAAAATGTTTCCAGTTATTTACTCATCACAGTTGGTTTGGTCTACATTAAAACAACTCCGGCGTACAAAAGAGATCTTTTGAGGGATTTAGTTGAGATGTGTCGTGGAGTGCAACATCCTTTAAGAGGATTATTTTTGCGCAATTATTTACTGCAATGTACAAAAAACATCTTGCCAGATGTTCCCGAAGGAACCGATGAAGAAGGAACTGTACGTTTTTGTTAACTCAGTAGAAATCGAGAATCGCCAAATATTTTGTCGGAATTAAAAAAAATTGTTATAATCTTGTTTATATTAATAATTAGGTGAAAGACAGTATTGATTTCGTGCTCATGAATTTTGCGGAAATGAACAAACTTTGGGTGCGCATGCAACATCAGGGTCACAGTCGAGATAGAGAAAGGCGAGAAAGAGAAAGGGAGGAACTTAGAATTCTGGTTGGAACGAATCTCGTACGATTGAGTCAATTGGAATCCGTCACTTTGGATAAATACAAAAAAGTATACTCTATTCCAGTTCTTTGACAAAAATTTTTTAAACGAAAATGACAAAATAATATTTGTTTTCAATCGTATAAAGTTTAGAATTTCAAGGACAATTTTTTTTACAGCTTGTTTTGCCAGGAATTTTGGAGCAAGTTGTAAGTTGCAGGGATGCTATTGCACAGGAATATTTAATGGAGTGCATTATTCAGGTGAGTTGTTATTAAAACCCATTTTATTATAGCTTGTTAAGTTGTGGAATTTTTGAGTCATATTATTTAACAAAATCTTTAGTTTCTAAGATCAAATTCCAGGTTTTGAAATTTCGAACTTGTTTTTTGTACACTCTTTAGAATTAAAATACCTTTATTTTTTAATTCTAAATCCAGAATTGTTCAACAGGATATTTAATTATTAATTTTCTTATATGAATGGTTGATTATTTAACTGTTTATTTTCAAAGCATAAATGAGAAAATTTCATGAAGAACAGTAACAAAATGAAGTTGAATAAAATAATATAATAAAATAAATTCAATAGATTATAAAATAGTGAATAAAGAATCTGCAAAACTTTCAAAGATAGTATGAATTACAACGACTATTTTTATGAAAATAATTTATTTCTCAAATTGAGTATCGAAGTTATCGATCCTTCATCATTTCTTAATGTACAAATTTGTGAAATGTCATTACTTTGACTTGGGTGTGAAACATATCAAGTTACAAATTTTTTCAACCTTTGTTACATCAGATTTGTGTTTGATCTTTCATCTAAAATTCAAAAATTTCTACAATAGCTACGTTTTCTAGAAATCCTGAAAAATTCGAGGGAAATTCCCACTTCTGAATTTTTCGCTCTTACGAAAACCATTTATTTTTGTATAACAGTGTGTACTCCTGAAAAAAAGTTCAGCTTCCAGAAAAATGTAATGAGCATAATAAGATATTTTTATTTACAGGTTTTCCCAGACGAATTTCATCTTCAAACGCTGAATCCTTTTCTGAAGTCCTGCGCTGAACTTCAAATTGGAGTAAATGTGAAAAACATCATAATATCGCTTATTGATCGTTTGGCTGCATTCAGTCAAAGATCAGATGGCGTTGGAGGTCCAGGAAGTCCAACTCAGGTGCCAGGAATTCCCCAAGATGTGAAACTTTTTGATGTTTTCAGCGACCAAGTTGCGACAATCATTCAGGTTGTTAATTTTACCTTTATAATTATTCCTTCAAAGTTATTGAAAAATAAGTTGAAAAAAGATTTCATTATGAACTAAGACCAAATCTATTATGTTTGTTTGTTTTTTGTTTTTTTTTTTTTTTATGATTTTGATTTTGAATATATTCTGATAAATTTTCGTTTCAAAAATTTTTTTAAATTTTTTTTCATTGAAGACAGAGTACATACAGGGTGTCCCAAAGTCCGCGGATCACCCGAAAACCATGGATTCTTTATCAAATTCTAAGATACTTTTTCCTTTGCAACTTTCGAAAATTCGCAAAATTAATACATAATATTATATTAATACATAATAAATAACAAAAATGTGTTATTACGTTAAGTAGCGATTTCTGAATAATACATATTAAATTTTACTATAGAAATAGAAGGTTTTATTTACAACGAATTCGGGAGAGAATCGAAAAACGAAAATACATATTTAGGATCGGTCACTGATGAAAAAGTCAAAATTCTGGTAAAAATAAAAAACTTCAATGGAAACAAACAAATGCAAAAAGGGAGAAAAATAATTGTGGGTGAAATTTCTCAGGATGATGGTATTAGTTTTTTAAAATAATGAAAATTCGACTAAAATATTATTTTAAAAAATAACTACATTTTATAGTTCCATATCAATTAAACGAAAATGATAAGATGGAATATTCATACTAAGGGTTTATGAAGAAGAAAAAATTGAAATTTTCGATGAAAAAATGGAACTAACTGAACTGTTGGAAGGAGGTGAGATGTTGAAGGGATGAAAAATTGTAAATGAATGTGGATAGTAAAAAAAATGAGTTTAAGAATGGAGATTTTCTTCCGTTTCGCCAAATTCGCACATCCATACCTGGCACATATTATAATAATATACTATTTACACTCAGCGCTTGGCAGTTGATACAACTCGGGTCTTATGTATCACGTGCCAAATGTTTCTTTTGGTCATTGTGAACGCTCGAGTTCTCGAATAAATGAGAATAAATCTGAATAAAGCTGGAGCAATCGCCTTTCTCTCAGGTCCGTATCGTGCGCGCTAGATCTCTTGACTTTCGCGGATATATTTTTTTTTGAAATAACGCTGTCTCGAACCGTCCCTGCTTTTTAACAATCTTAGCATAACCGTTAGACATGATGTCGAGAATCTGTCAGTTGAGCGGAAACCAATTCGTTTTGTATTAGCTAGCGCGAGCTCAACTCCCAAGCGCTGAGTACATAAAATTATATTCATGTGAGAAATTTTATAAAAATTTATGAATAAGATATTTTCAAAATAAAGATAATTTATGGTACTTCCCGGGAATTCAAAGAAAATGACGGTACGTGAAAGTGAATTACGGGAACTCACAGAAATTGAAGAGATTTCACAGAAAAAAAAATGGCAGAATTTAACAGTGTATGATTGGATTTCAAACAAATCATGGAATTCCACAAAAAAAATTATGGAAACTGATGGCTTTTCACATGATATGACAGGATATCACAGAAAATGACGAGTAATCACGAAATATTAGGGCAACTGGAGGGAAATGACGTAATTTCATAGGAAATGACAGAATTTCACGGTAAATGACAGGGTTTCACGGAAAATGACGGGTTTTTGCGGGAAATGACAGGATTTCTCGGGAAATGACGGGATTACACAGGAAATGACAGGATTTCACGGGAAATAACGAGATTTCACGGGAACTCACGGGGAGTTGCTGAATCACGGTAGGATATATGACGGGGGCGGCGGCAAGTTTTTTTATAATATAGGGAGATACTTTTATAATTTTTAATACCCGCTGAAGGGGTTTTATTTAAAAAAATATGAAACAATATTTGCAATACATGAAGTAGAAAATCATTAAAATTACTTTTTTTTACACCACTTATCAACGGTCTTTTATCTTGACAGTACTATTTTTTAAATATGTAGTGCTAAAGTATTACTTGACTAAGTACTCTTTTTGCTATAGATAGTACTGTGAGCCAGAAGGAGTTTCACTTTATATTATTCATTGTGAAACATAAAAAGTTTTATTTCATATCTATGGTGGGATATTATTAGAAGTTTCCATTTATAGTGGGCCACCAGAAGTTTTACATCAGTTCTAAATTTATGGTAATGTATACGAAGTTTCAACAATATCAAAAGGCAAAATTTTGTGATTTTGTAATTGGTAATATTTTTCGATACATTGAAACCTCGATTTAAGACTTCAGTCCCCTCTACACTGAAACCTCGATTATAGGATTAGTTTACACAGTGGTGGGGACAGCAGGGGCAACAAGTTTTTTTTATAATAAAGAGAAATGAATACTATATGCTTTGCATCAAAAGTTAATTATCCAAAATTTATCGACAAAGTATTAATCAAAACGCCTTTTGATGACTAAATCAAAGTTCACGAAAATTAAATTATAAAAAGTGTACCTAAAGCACTGGTAAAAAAATGTCAATGAAATTTTCCATGAAGCTAATGAAATCTTTGCTCCAAAATTTGAAATCACTTTGAAAACATTACCTGTATAATTATTTCTTCAATGATGACCAGATACTGCACAATGACTGATTTTTCTGTGATTATGTCATTGACTGTTCCTTACTCGTCTAGTTTAAGTCTGAGAAACAAATATTTGTATTTAGTTTGAAAGCTTATATTTTTGAAGCTCAAAACGTTTTGAATGAGATATGATTTTTCTAGACGAGGCAAGATATGCCCCCGGAAGACATCGTTTCTTTACAAGTGGCACTGGTCAATTTGGCTCACAAGTGTTATCCTGATCGCGTCGATTACGTTGACAAAGTACTTTTCACCACCGTCCAAATTTTCCAGAAACTTAATATTGAAAAGTGAGTATAAAATTTAATTCTCATGAAAAGTTATTTGACAGATATATGAAATATTATAGTAATGTATTTGTCATTTATACATGTTGTCTAACATGTAAGTCAAATACATGCCATTTAAATCGTGTATATGTGTACCATGTTTAGATGGTTTATGTTTTAGATTTAATTAGCGCACCTGTAGGACGCGCGATACAAAAACCATAATTTGGATAAAAGTTAAAAAAAATATAATCTTTCAAAATGTCTGACTGTTGAATAGCCCTTTCGAACAAACCAATCTGATTTTGTTACTGACAATAAGCAGATATTTTTACTTACGATAACGATAGAAAATTTAATTTTTTACACTGAAAAAACAGTAAGTTCAATACAAATATACGCGTATAGTTGTTTCGTTTCCTCAAATATTATCTTATATATATCTTATATATATCTTAGTTATAAAGATATCGTATATTTCATACTTATTTCTTTGGATTCTGCAGTATTTGCGACAAATATGCCATTTATTTAACTTAACCAACTTCACGTGCATTAAGATCAAATATGTGTTGAACTTAAATGGCTTAGAAAATAAATGTTAGATTCAAATTAAAAAATGATAGCAAATAAGCTGTCTATATTTGATGCGACTTTTTTGTATGGTAACAATAAATATACCAATACTTGACTAATGCTGTTGATATGCCAACTGTTTCATATGGTAACAGTAAATATACCAATACTTGACGAATGTTGTGAAAAATTTTCGACAATTTTTACAAGCTCAGATAAGCTTGTGAGTGTGTCAGCTTATAAATAAATTTATACTGTTTAACAAAATAATGGAGCCTCTCCTCGAGGAGTGTAGCCTTTCCAGCATCTTCAATGTTATGGAATAAAAGTTAATTACTTTTCGAGTCACTCAAATTTTTATATATCTCTCCGCCTGACCAAAGTTTAAACTCATTAAGGCAAAGGGTCCAATAAAGTTGTTACATTTGAGATCGACTATCTGCTGCACTAAGTCAAGCGGCGGTAACTATTGCCTGTAACTTGGATGGATGAACGTCGTGTAATCGCGCGTGCGCACCTCGGAGAAGACGAGAAAAAAATTATGTTTTTTGACGGAATTGGGACGAATTTCGAGAAATAGTTGTTATAGTGTTATTCACTTAGGGTTTATGTAAACACAATACATGTCAGTTTATTTTTTTTTAGTAAAAAACCTAGGTTGATCTTAGTTCCCAACAACCAAGTTTGAACTTGAGCCAAGTTATTTGAAACTTTCTTGCAAATAGCGATATGGTAACTATTAATATGTCAAGTTTTGTCCGTACTCTATTCGAAGAGTTCATATGAACATGTTATTTACTTGATGAAGACTACTTCGTTGATATTCATAGCAAATACGCAATGAGTAACTGTTAAAATACAGTTCGCTTGAACTTTATTAGATAGTTTATATGAGTGTATCGTTGGTTTGATACGAATAAAGGTTTATTTCGCCATATCCAAGTATGCGATTTAATAATAGTTACCATATTATATTTGATTTAACTAATCCTTTTTTTTTTCAATGTATAATTGTCGTAGAGCGGGCTTGAGCTTTGCTCGAAAGGTATCGATTCGCTTGTAAGCGCCATTAAATTTATTAACATTTGAATCACACAATAAAATCTTATTATTGCATGTAAAATATGGAAATATTGCATTACACGCTCTGGAAAGGATTCCACAAACAAGTGATAGCTCAATAAATATTTAATCGTCAACCAATAATTTATTTTTTCCACACAATTTAAATTGAATTAGATCGCATATCAAAGCTGTTTTTTTCGGGAATAGTTATAGCACATAGTTGATTATCATAAAGTTATTATTTTACATTATTCCATATTTAAGAATACACAACAAATTATTCTACAGTGTGTGCCATATTTTACGTCGGTATGTAAACATTGAATAACTTTGAAAAGAAACAACCGATTTCTTCAAGTGAAGTATTGACATTTAGTTTGGTTTCTTACAATTTATTTGGACAAGTTTTTGAATTCGCAATCAATAAAATGGGCCACCTTTATTAGCCACAGGAAATTGAGACTTTTTCTCTGCTTTTTTAATTATTGTTTTTAACAACTCTGGTAAGAAGAATTGCAGACATTCTGAGCCAATATTTACACTAGATTCATAAAACGCTATCGCATGACCGAAAAGTGACTTTTCGAGTCGGCATTTGCGCCAAAGCCATCATTGGGCCATATTTTATTAAAGAAAGTGAAACAGTCGATGAAAATCGATATTGGTGGATGTTGGGTCATTATGTCTGCCTGCAACTGCGTGAAAAAGGTCTTGACAGTTACTGGTTACAAGAAAACGAAGCACCATGCCACACTGCAAATCAAATACAGTAGAAGCTGCGAGATTTCCAGCTCCCACACTTCCACTCTGCCGATTTCTCCTCCGCTCCGTTACTCCTACTCTACCCAACTTCCACCGTGCAAGGGCACGCCCACATTGTTTTTTCGCCGCGAAACTTTTCACGCGCGTTGCGTGGTACACGCTTGTCCCGGGAGTGAGGGCTATTTGAGACTTCCATTTCGCTTCCCCCACAGCCCCGAAAAGTAGAAATCTGGCAGCTTCTACTGTAATTCAGTTTTTGCAATGAAAATTCTGTGGACGTCTTATGTCAAAAAAAGGCAACATTGACCAGTCACCCAGATCACCAGATTTAACGGCACCAGACTTCTTTTTCATGTGTTCTTTAAAAAGCAAAGTTTACGCCAACAAGCCTCAGACTATTGGCGAGCTAAAGTTAAACATTCGTGCCGAAATCACCGTTAAACAACCCGAAATGCTCAAAAAGGTAACAGGAAACGCATAGGAGAGGTATAATTTTGCTGTGACTAATAAAGGTGGCTACTTGATTTTGAATTCGAAAACTTGTCCAAATTAATTGTAAGGAACCAAATTATACATTAATACTTCATTTATAGAAATCGGTTGTTTCTTTTCGAAGTTATTCAATGTTTGCATACCGACATAAAATATGGTGCACCCTGTAATTTTTCCAGGATTTGTAGAATAATTCTTATCACGTATTCAAAACTATAAATGGGAAAAATTGCATACAGTGTATGCGTTCAAAACTGCAATACTTTTATGGAAAACGTACAAAATTTTTTTTAACATTGTAGCAACGAATAAGATGCCCTTGAAAAAATTCGCCAGCTATGTTTTACCTCACCTAAAATTTGAATGAGGTAATTGCAAAAAAAAGACGAAACTTCCTTTTGACCTTTTTGATATTTTAAAAAACATACGTTATTTTGTTATTATGCCTGTATAATTATACTTTTAGATCATGAACTAAAATGACTATTATGAAAATAAATTGCTTAGTTTTTGTTATTGAATAATTGAAAACTTCTTCTTTCTCATTACAATACGACCTCTCGATAGGGCGCCATTCTGTCTTTACTCGCACTCATGAGGCGTTAATGGAAATAGAAAAAGAAAACCGATGCCCTATCCAGAGGTCGTACTGTATAACCATTCAAATTTGGGCTTGTCTACTGGTTATTAATTTTTTTGTGGTAAATTTTTATCTTCATTTTTTATACATTTGAAACGATTTAAGTAAAATTTTAAACTAACAATTTTTGCAACATTCAAAAATGTAGTAAAATTTTTGTTCTTTCTAATAACATGGCTCTGCTATGAATGATCAAGGATATTAACATGTTGTATATTGAGAGTAATTTCTTTAAAAAAAATTATATACATTTATTTCAAAATTAAACAGAGAAGATTCATATTAGAAAGGATATCTTAAGTAGAATTTTTTCTAATTAATAAATATGCATACATCTTTTTTTCACTTATACACATATATGTCATCATACCCAAATTCAGCCCCGTGCAACTGCCTATGCTTTTAACTTTCAATAGGCGCTTGGATTCTCGAAAAAAGTCGGGCAACTCCGCGGCAGTGTTGGGGGACGGGCTCGTTTTCGCGCCCGTCTTTCGTCTTTCGCGCAGATTGAGAGGGGCAGCAACGTCACAGAAATCCCAGCTTCCCCGGCGTACGTCCCAGCTTTTTTAGCGGCGGGGTACGCGGAGATGAGCGGGGAAGCTGGGATATCTGTGACGTTGCTACCCCACTCGTGCTCCAGGCTGCGCGAACGAAACCCGGTCCCCCAACACTGCGGAGTCCGCGAGCGCCACTAGTGTTCGAGATAGCGCAATATATATGTGCTTACGAGAAATCACGTGTTGACATACATACATCGCTACCTACAATACTGGTGGCGCCGCCGCGATTTTCTGCCAGCTATTGGTTTTGCGAAGCTCGAGAGAGTCACGGGGCTGCCCAAATTTTAACAACAAATTATGATATAGTTTGAAATTATCATTGAATTTGTTGAACTGATCTCTTATATATAATTAAATGATTATTCGATTGTATTTAAGTAAATAATTTCGAATTTATCATCGAAATCATGTAATATTATCAATAAATTGATATACTTATAATACTGTCACTAACTGAATTGTATTTTTGAACAAATCATAGAATAGTTGGTATAAATAATGAAAAAATTAAATAATAATAACTAAAATCATATCGAATACAATAAATTATCGAATTATTTTCTTCTAATTTATTATTGTCAGTAATTTAATATTTATCATGCCTATTTACAACAAAAGTAAATAACAAATAAATCTTTTGAATTTAAAATTACGAATTATTATTATAAATATGTAAAATATAAATAATTTAAACCATTGATTATAACTCTACTTTTGTGTAAATATGTTTAGTTGTTGAAAATCAATTTTTAGTACGAAAATTTATGAAATTTCTAATCAATTTCGTATTCAAAAGTTCAATAAAAATTTTTAATTTAAAGTATATATTTTATATCATTTAATTATCTCAAGGCAAAAAGACTGTTTTTCTTTAATTTGACGCGAATTTTTAAATTATGATACACTTTTCCCCCATAACAATTCAGTGCCTCTAGACACTTTGAAAACAAGCGAGGCCTCATTTATATTCCGGCGTAGCCAAGATGAATAATCGATTGAGACTCACCCTGGCATGCCGTATGACCGTATCTGGAAACTGCTAGAAACTGTGGGTGCCCTGGGTGACGAAGAACTAAAAAATTTTTGAGAATAAGCTCCACATTTTTCAGACGTTACTGAGTAGTCTCCATCAAACCAGCAATACGTCGCCCGCCTAATGACGGCACAGGAGGTGAAAGTTTCAAAACTGTTGAATTTTTCTTCGCGATGCATTAGGCGGCGGGACGACTGAATTGTTTAGGTATGAATTTTTATGGGGGAATAGTGTATTTGAAAAATAGTATATTATGCTCCAAGGTAAATACGGCTGTCATTATGGGCAGGAGTATGAAGAAAATGCGCGCCGTATATTGTGAATTCCGGAAATTGCCTTTTTTGACAGAATTAACAATATACGGCGCGCATGTTCTTCCGACGCGTTCCGAAAACACCATGATCGGCACATGAAGACGGCCATGTATTTTCCGAGGTGCATACGATATTTTATGCAAAATCAGCAATAACGAGCGATCAGGGCATAGACATTATATACATGGACTGCTAGTAGGGCGTGATTCCGTGGCAAATCATCTGCAAGCGAGAGTTAGCCGGTAGGTCAAAGCGAAGAAGCCCGAGTGCGCACGACCGAACCCGAATCAGCTTGACGTTTTCACAGGTTTTCAATTGTTTGTAAACAGATTACTGTAAATACAGTAAAACGGTCCGATACTTTGTTAAGATTATTGATATAGTACCCGAGAGCATTAAAAACAATTCATTCTGCATTTTTTTTTGGTTCACAATAAAACTCAAAAATTTATTTATGTCCGGGGCCTTAAGTGTGCCAGCTACGTAACTGTAATCTCGTGCACATAGCGTCCAATAAGGCGCAGGTTGACCGACTGGCTAGCCCCAGATGTTTTGCCACGAGAGAAACGAGCAAACAATAGGTACGAGCAGTCCATGTGTTTTAATGTCTATGGATTAGGGTCGTCTGTGAAATGATGGTAATGTTTTCGTTTACCGACCGTGCGTATAATAATCAAAATTAGCGATAAAGACCCCAATTGTGACCCTCAAAAATTGGACATAATGAAATTTTTTTCTTTTTTTATTCTGAGTTATGGAAATACTTATTTTGACGGAACGAAAGTTTCGGTCTGTCAAAAAAGGCGATTTCTGAAATTGAAGAAAAAAAATCTCATCATGTTCAGTTTTTGAGGGTCATAATGGGTCATATGGCCGGTTTTGACTATTATGCGTTCGGTCGGAAAACAGGAACATTACGATCACTTCAAAGGCGGCGTATAACGCTCATTACAGCTGATTTCGCATAAAAATTATAATACAACAAATTGAATAAATGCGTATCGCTTAATACTTCTTAAAAAAATTCGAAAAGTAAACAAACATGAAAGTTTGTTTTTTTCGGCAAGAAACAGCAATAACAATTATCATTTTTCTAAGTAAATACTTCATATTGTATTTTATTTCATAATGTTAATACAAACAAAAAACGTGCGATTTTTCGATATTCACTCACAAAATTAAAGGAAAATGAAAAGTATTGTGACGCAAGATTTTTTTTTTTTCATTTATTAATTTATCACTGCCCATTTTTATAATGACTTTGCAATTTTTTTGGTTTGTTTACAAAATCAAACGTCAGCCACATTCATGCGTGCCCAAAAAATCAATGCGGTGACCTCCACTTGTCACGAATTCAGTTCATCATTTTAAGAAAGGAAAATCAAACGTCAGCAACCTTCATGCGTGCCCAAAAAATCAATGCGGCGACCCTCACTTGTCACAGAATTCAGTTTATCATTTTACGAAAGGATCTTAATAAATCTTGATGCACTCGTTCCTGACAACAGCGAACATCATCAGTCCTTTTTTTCTTATGCCAACAAATCAGAATAGAAAGAGACGAGACCATTCGTTGTCGTCAGGAACGAGTGTAAAAAAACAAGGCGTACTATTCAATGTATGCAAAATTTTCCAGATTGGAGTACAACAGCGCAGTTTCCCGAGAACTATCGAGACTCATGAAAATCCCAATCGACAATTACAAAAACATTCTGACGGTTTTGAAACTAGAAAATTACATTCCACTTCTTGACTACTTCGATTACGAAGGACGCAAACTGTTGGCAGTTTACATAATAACGAGTATTCTGGACAACGAGATACTGATTCCAACGCAGGAGCAAGTCGATGCGGTTTTGTCCATGGTTTCACCCTTGGTCCAAGACCAGCACGACCAACCGAATGTTGAGGAAGATCCTGAAGATTTCGCTGAAGAGCAAAGTCTACTTGGGAGGCTCATACATCATTTCAAGTCGGACACTGCCGATCAGCAATACATGATTCTGAGCGCCGCAAGGAAGCATTTTAGCGCCGGCGGGAACAAGAGAATCAAGTACACTCTACCGCCAATCGTGTTCCAGGCTTATCAGCTGGCTTTTACATACAAGCACTTGAAGGACAAGGTTATGAAATGCTATTTTTTTTACTTTTAAATGTACAAATTTTACGATTTTTGAATCAGGTGTAAAGGAGTTAAAAATATTAAGAAGTTAATGATGTTTTCGAATGATTGTAATATCATAACGTTTTTCGCAAGGTGCCGTTAGAATTTCTGCAAAAATCGTGTGCTGTATATCGAAAAAATGCGGAATTCGTATGTTTTTTCTCTTTCGGCCTCGAACTCCCGAGAGACTTACTATTTTTTTATAGTTTGCCATAGATACGAACGATGAATTACAGCATTGAATCGATTTTTACAGTGTTTTGTGTGTCGGCGAAAAATCATGGACTGTATTTAGGACGAAATCTCATGTTCATTAAATGACTAAAAAGACGACTCTACCGTCACAGGTTAACGTTATTCTAAGAATCTGGAAAAACTCATGGGATTTTTTTGAATTATTTGGAAATATTTTATAGGTGCGTCCTAAGTCAACATTCTACCGGGCTCATCTTAAGGACTATCCTTAAGTACATAATTATAATGAAGATAGTATAAAGAACACTTATTATTCAAAATTTGTTGTAGTTTTTACAGTCATAAAACATTAGGAATACGTGTACGTACTTTTTTCTGGTGACTCTTTATATTCGTTTCTTTTTCCACTGTTCATGCTTTGTTCTTATTCTCAATTTTTTTCATAACCCTTATGCTAATATCTACAAAAAAAAAAAAAAAAAATTTCAAAAACAACGAATGATTAGTATTTGCAACAGTAAGCAAATCATTCATTGTACTTCACGAAACATTTTTTTAAATGAACAAGTACGTGTAAACATAGTATACGATATGCAGCTTATACAGCAGTTTCTATATTGGGTCATTTATACTCCCTGCGAGTATGAAAAATAGCGAATGAATCGGCTTTATTGTTAAGCGTATTTGGAACTTTCGAGCATTATGTAACCAATTTTACTAGATTGCTTCGCGCGGCGTACTGTCCGTTCCAGTGTAGTAAAATCTGTTTCGCAAAATGAAAAAACTTTTTACATAGAATTTCGTTTTCCACTCTTCAGCGCAACAGAAAACCTGACGCGTATTGCAAATTTTTTATCTAGTAATTTATGCAACACTCAAACTGTTATTCACAATACGAGTATCGCGATTATGACACGGATATCGTATCAAAAATTCATAAATGGATGTTAAGGCGTTTAATATGAATTGAAAACTATATAAGATTTACCATCTTGGTATCTTTTTGGTGGACAATGTAGTGATTTTTAGAAGAATTTCGTTTAACAACAAAACATTTTTTTTTCTCAGTGTACAGATTATTAATCTGAGAGTAACATTAAAGATCGAGTAATTCCAACGATTCTCATTGCAGGACGAAATGTGGCAGAAAAAATGCCAAAAAATCTTCCAATTCTGTCACACGACTATTCTGGCTCTGATAAAGGCCGAATTGGCTGAGCTTCCTCTGCGTATTTTTCTTCAAGGTGCTCTCGCCATTGGGGAAATTCGCTTTGATAATTTTGAGGTTGTCGCTTACGAATTCATCAGCCAGGCGTTTTCTATTTATGAGGATGAAATAAGTGACTCGAAAGCGCAATTAGCAGCGATAACATTGATTATTGCCACGTTCGAGCAAATGAGTTGTTTCGGGGAAGAGAACGCGGAACCGGTGAGGAATCAGTGCGCTTTGTACGCAAGCAAATTGCTGAGAAAACCCGACCAGTGTCGAGGTGTCGCCACTTGTTCACATATTTTTTGGTCTGGGAAGACTTTAGCGACTGAAGGAAAAGAGGTAATAGTACATTATGTATCTAGAGGTGAAAACAGCCGAATCCTAACTCGTGTGAAGTTTGGATCGGCTGTTTGAGCTCCGTGATGCACACCATAACTTTCACTTCGGAAACATTAAAAATGAGCATATCTAAATCTGTTTCGACAGGGGAAATGAAGTACTGAAGGCCTCTTCCCCCTGCCGTGCGTCATTCCCGACCGCCTTCGTATCGGCCTTCAATGCTTCATTTGCCCCGTCCAAACAGGTTTGGATTTGCTTATTTTCGATGGCTGAGAGGTACAAAGAATATTCACTTTATGGAATTAGCTTGGGTATTTATTTCAAGTATGATTATTTCAGATGCAAGATGGAAACAAAGTTTTGGATTGTTTGAAAAAAGGAATAAGGATAGCGAGTCAGTGTATGGACACTTCGGTCCAAGTTCAATTATACGTGGAATTGCTGAATCATTACATTTATTTTTATGAGAAAGGAAACGCAGCAGTAAGTAACGATTTTGAAATAATCGAATATAAGTATTGCGATTGTCATATTTTACAGGGACGAAGCAACTGGTGGAATATACTAATTACGCCCCTCCCCTTTCTTTTTGTAAACGCGTGATATTAATCTAATATGTAGCAACTCGTCAAATGTTCTTATGAATTGGTCATTTCATCTCAAATCGTCTAGATAGTTGGGGTCAGGCCTTTTTTACATCAAATTTTTTTTCATAGTTTCTACATTGTAATCAATGAGACACGTATGTTTTCTTTTTGCTTTATTTTGAGTTCTTTCTTCATGGGAAATTTTTGAAAATTCGTCTAAAAACTCGATCTGCTCTATTGGCGAACGTTAATTTTTTTGCAAATATGATAATTCGAGGAAAAGAAGACCGATCTTAAAATTTTTTTTCTCTTTGTAGGCAAAAGTTTCCACTGCAAGAAAAAAACATGAAATATTGTATATTTAAAAAAAAAAAGTTTTATATCGTGAAAAAAAATTTTTTTTTTGACTTCCAAATTTCGAATTGCATCAGTTTTTTTTCTGAATAGTCATATATACAAACAAAATTATTGTCTGCAAGCTTCCATATACTTCTGTAGCGACAGGAATTCGCCGCGCCATCTAGAAGAACCCATGTTTGGAGGAACCGAATTGAATAGAGAGCCACAGCAAGAGAGAAAACACGAGTTTAGCGAGGGCAAGCGAGGGAGTGCGGGAGAAGGGACTCCGGGTAACGGATAAACCGCGTCTTCTTCTATTTGAAATATAGTTCTAGAGCGCTGATTACTTCTAGACGGCACAGCGATTTCCGTGTTCGGTTTGGGCAACAGCTTGCAGACACTGGTAGTAGCTTCTACTAGCAGAAATGTGTTGTTTGGGAGTTATAATTTTTAAAACTAGAAGTGCCAATTATTCGGTAATTTTATGCTTCATTTATAGAACAAGATCAAATTAGCGTGCCCATAGGTCGCGCGATACAAGAATCGTCGTTTGGACAGAATTTAAAAAAAAGTATATAAATTTTCAAAATGACTGACTGTTAAATAGCGGTTTCAAGCAGACCAACCTGGTTTGGTTAGTGAGCAAATGTTGCTGCTTAAAATTAGAATATTTGATTTTATATCATCTGCGTAGAGCGCGCTTGAGTTTTGCTCGAGAGGTTGTCGATTTGCTTGGAAGCGCCATTATATTTATTAGCGATCGAACCATACTCATTTGTTTTTATCAAATTTGTAATTCTAATTAGAATATTGAATTGATCTTTGCAGTTATTGAAATAATTTTTGATTATATCGATAAAAATGATTCGGAATTCATAATCCAAATGATGTAATACTGTATTATCAATGATTCGATGTATGGTACTATTACTAATTAAATTTTATTTGATAACTGGCAACTGAAGTGAACAAATTAGAGATTATGTCATTGAAAATAAATAAATAAATCACAACTTAATTGAACTTGATAAATAAAACAAATAATTTTTATCTAATTTTTTTTTTTTCAATTATTCAATATTTAATTATTTAATTTTCGTATTAAAAAAATATTAATTTTTTTATTAAAAATATATAATATGAATAATTGAAATTAATCATCACTATTATTTTGTGCAATTATGTTTAGCAGTAAAAATTGATTTTCATTTAAAAACAATTTATGGAATTCCTAATCGATTTTGTATGTCAATATAGAAATTTTGAAATTCAAGTTCATTTCATATCCTTAAAATTTGAGTTATGAATTACAAATTCTAAAAAATTAATTTTTTAAATTATTATCTTAAAAAAAATTACAGTTTTTGTATAATTTTATATAAGGCATTAGATTAATGAAACTGAAAAAACAATTTTTTTGCGACAAACTGGAAAAATAAGACGTATTGCTGAACATCACTTTGAAAAATTCAAAAAGTAAACAAACATGTAAGTTTGGTTTTTCCGAGAAAAACAAGAATGTTTATTCATCATTATTTTTTCAAAGCACTTCATATTGTATTTTCTTCAAGCACAAAAAATTTTTTTAAGATGACATTTCATCAAATGTCAACTGCAGAATCTTTATGAGTCTTAAAATTTTATTATACACACGCAAAAAATAACATGTCATTTTTCGATATTTACTTACAAAATTGAAGAAAAACCAACCATCATGACGTGGCCTGAGATTTTTTTCATTTATTAATTTATCGCTACTCATTCTCACAGCTAGTTAGCAATTTTTTTCAGTTTGTTTACAAAACGATCGACATGCAGCCAACTCCATACGTGCCCAAAGAATAAATGTCACAAAATTCAGTTCATTATTTTAAGACAAGAAATGCTATCATTTCGCCAAAAGTGGCTTAATCGTTATGATATTTTTCTGTAAACAGTAAAACGCTTATTCTAGAAGAGAAAATTATAAAGTTTAGTGAATTTTCTGGAATTTTTTATTTATTGTTTCTAAAATATGAAAAAAGTTAAATAATTTCCATCCCAAAAATTTTGGCATCGCTTCGATTTTTCTATTCTTAATTTCTGTTGTCGATTAGAATTACATGTGATTGATCTATATTTTAACTGGATAGGCTGTAGGACTCGAGTGGGGGAAAACTGTCTATCCCTACCATTGTATGATAAGGTAACTTGTCAACCTGGCCACGCAGGGGTATGACTCCCCCCGCCGAAACGCATGTAAAACTGTAACCCATTAACGTCCTGGTTGAACTAAACCACCAGAGGCGCTGGCAGCGATGTTGCCCGAGAGAAAAGTATCGGGCATCTCTCTTTCGGTTTCTGATTGGTTGAAAGCGATCAATCAGAATCCTACGAAAGAGAGGTCCGATACTTTTCTCTCGGACAACATCACTGCCAGCGCCTCTGGTGGTTTAGTTCAGCGGGGACAATAATGGGTTAACTTTTTCGGCGACCTGTCATACCCCTGTGGCCATGCGAGTTCGTCACACACACACACACACACGCAGGGTGCGTAGATAAGAAACGAAAAGTTGTTCAGCAGCATGTACACAATGCTTCTTCAGAAGCATGTTAATCAAACCCAATTTATTTTTTTATAATTTATGATTTTTTGAATTGTAAAAGACATTTTTCCGTTAGTCTTTTGCTAAAGTATACGTTTCTCATTTTTCTTCTGTCCAAGTTTCTGAAAAATATACACTCATTAAACATACTGGACAAACAGTCAATGAAAGTGTTTTTCTGCTATAGTTAACCGCGTTAGTATTTGGAATTTACGCGTTTTAGGCAAGTGGCATTTATGTCGTAAAATTCTACTTCCTGTATAAAAGAAATATTTCTTAAACCAAATGTACGTAATAAATACATTTTAAAATGCCGTTATTTCACCTGAATAATTTTAGCTGTAGGTTCTCATTTTTTTACTAACGTAACACGTTTTAAAATATTAAAAAATTTGTAAGCTTTAGATACAATTGTGCATTCTAATGACCTTTTGTTCAAGAGAAAACAAAGTTTTTATAGAGCACCAAAATACTCGAAATAATGCACTTTCATGGAATTCGAAAAATCATCCTTCATAAAAAATAAAATCGGGTAAATTTAAAATGCTTCTCAAAATTGTCCACATATAATTCTAATCGAAAACAGAAATTAAGAATGGAAAAATCGAATCTATGCCAAAATTTTTGGTATGGAAATTATTCGATTTTTTGTATATTTTACTAGAAATGTGTGGGAAGACAAATTTTTTCAGTCTTTTGAGCGCCACAAGTCGTTTCTAAGGTTTTATGATGCTAGAATAAATATTCGTTAACAGAAATCAATTCGAAATTTTAGTTTGCCCCACATGCAAAATTCTGTCGCAACGTCCCTGATCCTATATTCCTTTTTTAATATATTTCATAGAGGTGTGCGAGAAGACAAATTTTTTTAGTCGGGACGGGACGGGAATTTTCTTGATGTTTCGGGACGAGAAATCCCGGATTCGGGACGGGATATCCCAAACTCGGGATTTCCCGAAGTTTTCAGGAAACGGCATTTCCCGTCCCGTCCCGAGTTCGGGATTCCCACCCACCTCTAATATGTCACCTATATTATTATATCTCATACGAATAATATAACAATTCTCTAAAAGTATGCAGAAAATTTTGAACAGACCTATTCATCCCATGCAATTTTCTCTATTTAGGTAAGCGTACAAATTCTAAATCAAGTCATAGGAAAAATTCGAGACGAAATTCCGAATTTGGAGCCTAGTGAGGAATCGGATCAAATAAAAAAACACCTGTCGAACACGTTAGAACACCTGCAAAATCGTATGGAATCTCCAGAATCGGAGGGTTTATCTTACCAAGGCCTCGTTTTGTAAACTCGCCCAATACTCATTTGACAAGCTGAAAGGAAAAACGGAACAAGTAGAGACAGAAAACATGGAGTTTCACATTCATCTGTCTCTTAATAGTTCGGTTTTTACTCTCAGCCTTTCATTTCTTAATAATTTTGTATATATGAAGAAAAGCAGAAAGTTGTAGTAGTCGTGGACAAAACGAAAATGTGATGGGATTTTAAATATTTGTTGAGCTGTATTCGATATATTCCCGAAAAAAAGATAATTATTTTCAAAAATTATATCTTGCATTATCCAACATTTTTATTTTTGATATTTAGTCACAGATTGAAATTTTTTGCCTTCGAATCACTGGCTTCGAGTGACTGAATCTCAAAAATCTAATACTTAATTATAAGTATTTCATTTGTTTACTATGTATTTGATGAAGCGAATTATATATGATTGTTGTAATAGATTTTGAGTTATACCTCCCGTTGTTTTCAGGTAATCAAAGAGGAATGTTCATTGTCCAAAAATGAGTTGAGTACGATTCACATGCAAAATACAGATATCTGAACATGTTTCATCGTCAGTCACATAAAAGGGAAATAAAGCAAGATTCCCTTAAGCTTAGTTGTTTATTATAACATTTAATGCAGCTACAAATTGCTACAAAAAACATGTTTATTATAAAGGACTTAATTCGTTTTCGTTTTTCGTTGACTTTTCACTCTTTTTAAGAGTTTCCAAGGAGGATTTCACCTGAGCTTGCAATTGACTGGCGATTTTTTTGATAGCTGTGTAATTCCATTTGAACTCCTTAAGGCATTTTTGAAAACCATCCCAAGGCGCGGCTTTTGTGTTGGCCAGGTACAGTTCCCTCCATAACTGAATACTCGCTGGCGCAACGCTGGGCCAAATAACACCCGCATTAGGTTCGTACAGAGGATTCAAAAATTTTTCCAAAGCTTCAGGCTGATTCATATATGTCCAAAGGCTACAGGTTTTTTCAGACAGCTTTAGTTGGAACCTAGTTTCTTCTGAATCACCTGAAAAAATAAAGATAACTTACCTTTCGCTTATTTCTTTAAATTTTCTTGCAATTTTTATTTATTTGCCGAAACCAGTTAAATTTTTTCTATTCCCAAATTTGACATTCAATTATTCAAAATGTCCAAAAAGTTAATACTACAAACTACGAATTTTTACTGAACCCAATACATAAATTTATTGTACATTAATGATCCCAGAAGTCATCAAATGGGAACATGAAACCAACATCATCACCAACCCAGAAAAGTTCCGAAATTCGAAGCGTAGGCGTTTTTGAATAGTTCTTTCAAAAGTTCCGTGGTGTACTCGAAGCTGAATTGGAATTGCCGAACCAGTTGGAAAAGGCAGTCCAAGAACAGAAGGAAGGTGGGTGCTGAGGTAGAACCTTGGGAGTGTGACGCGTAGTATGCGCAGTGACTAGTGCGAGTTGAAAATGGATGACCGGCTTGCAGCCATTCCCGTTCAATGAGAGCTTGGAGACCTCGCACTGTACGGCAATCAGGATTTAGAATTGTTTGCGACAAACTCGTTACGACCAAAGTCGAGTCTCTGCCTCTCCCACCTGAAAAACAGCTCATATCGTAATAAAAGAAGAGTAGTTTTAATAATAATGAGTTTTGGGAATGCCTATTTTAATGAAGCGAATGGTTATGGGCCGAGGCAAAGCCGAGAAATGAAAGTTTTCATCAAACTGTATTGTCATTAGAAAGGACAGTTCAACACTGATCAACTGAACACGAAAGCATTCAAACAAAAGTCGTAGATATTTATGATTAAGTTATGAAATTTAATACCAATGCAGGAGTATACCAAAAACTCCTACCATTTCCAATTCTAAAAAGAAACATCAACTGACTAAATCGAGATGAGAAATATTCAATGAACAATCATGAGCACCGTTCAAATTCTGCAAATCTTTTGTTGACGACATTCTTTAATAGAAGAAAATTTTTAAGCGACAATAAAAACATATCCAATGTATTTATCTAGAGGCTTAAAGACAGTATGTTTGGAA
Organism: Platygaster robiniae; assembly: GCA_028476575.1. Lineage (NCBI taxonomy): Eukaryota > Metazoa > Arthropoda > Insecta > Hymenoptera > Platygastridae > Platygaster > Platygaster robiniae. The sequence goes on from CM052019.1 coordinate 39,486,648, forward strand.
TCAAGAAACCAAAGTTTTTAACCTCTTCCTTTCCATCACAAAAACCACAGAGTAATTTGAAGTACCATGAATCAAAACAGCTACAAGATCTTGATGAAGACACTGAGAAGTCACGCAGGCTGCGTCAAGCGCATTCTGGATACCTGACAACCAGCCACTATTATCGAGTCTTGACAGCCATTGTGACATCGAACAAATCGTGTCATTACAAGCTTCTATTAATTTCCCAAGACTATCCAATAAATCTGAAGTCCTGATTATAGCTTTGTGGACTTTTCTCCACTGGGGATACGAGGATTCTAATTCAGTTCCCCCTCCTTTGGCTTTGTAACTTTGAGCAAGCGTGGCTGACCTCGTGTCGATGATGTACCTAGGACCAACAAATTTTCACTCACCAACCTGAAAAATGTTTGTTCCAACCACTACTGATTAGGAAGTACAACTTATGAATAAGAACGATTTTTTTATCAAGTTTCAATGGTGACGAACGCTACTTGATACAATTTCGTCCCCTCATTTTATACAGAGTCAATTGAGTACTCAGTTTTTATTACACGATGTTTTTGTATTATACAGTGTCCTAAAGTGTCAATGGAGTACCTGAAAGCTGGATACCTCATATTGTTACTTTCCTACTTTTTTGTACCATGGAACAATAACAGCCGATTAGAACTCGTGTGATTGACGCCTTTGCTTCGCTCAGGCGGCAATCCTCACGCTCGTTCGAAATCGGCTGTTTTTACCCCTAGCTACAAAATATACTATTTTACTTTCTCTTATTTTCGGAAATGCTCAAAACTAGAAGCTTATATATATATATATTGACAACTCTTGAAGCTTGACATAACTTTCAGTATTAATATGGTTAATTGGATTTTAATTTTCCTATTTTTTTATGGATTTCAATATCGATGTTTAAAATTCAATGCTGTAGAATTCAAACTTTTATAGATTTTTGAGAAAGTTATGTCTACATAGCTTTGAAGTATTTTATAGACTGCTTATATTTTTATTTTTCATATATTTCAGTATTCATAAGATTTTGTATGGTTCTCTTGTGTTTCTGTAGATCTTCATGAAAATTCTTAGAATTCAATATTTTAGAACTTGAAGATTTATTGGCTTTTAGTACACTAGAGACTCGTATAACTTAACGGCACACTGTTTTTCATGATTTGGACTCGCCTTTCTTTCCTCTTCTCCTGATTTCGCTACCCCGCCATCACATTTGGGCGCGGCAGAGTGCGGCGAGGTAAGCTCTCGTCGAATCAGGAGGAAGAAGAAAGTGCGGAAACGACGCTTATTAGCCTGGGAGCTAGCACGTAATTTACCCTCCTCATAACCCGAGCATTCAAAATATATCTTAAAATACGCATTTTTACTCGTACATCACATTTGCTGCCACCTCAAAGCGGTGGCACGATGGACGAAATTTAACAACCAATTGTTAAAAGAAAGGACAAAAAAGCACGATTTCCGGAGCGTCTGAAAACTTGCAGGATGCAAGTGTTAGTAACAATGAAGCGATAAATCAGTTGCTGCCACCTGTAAGTGGTGGCTTATTGTTGCTGCCAGTCAACTGTTGTTGCAAAATTTGAGGGTCAACCCTCCTCATAGCCAGAGCTCTTGAAACTTTGCATAGTTAGGGAATATACCAGGTGTACTCCTAATTAATTTCCGGTTTTTTTGCAAATAAAACACATAATTCCAAAAAAACCGTAACCTTTATTTTATTCAAAGTATTTTCCATCGCTTTCTACACATTTTTCCCACCTTTCTGGTAAATTGTGGATACCACGCCAGTAAAAATCATTGCCTTTGGAGGTGAACCACTCGGTGAGCCATTTTTGTACATTTTCGTACGAGTCGAAGCGCTGCTTAGAAAGGGCATGGCCCAACGAGGCAAAGAGGTGGTATTCGGATGGCGCCAGGTCTGGTGAGTAAGCCGCATGATCAAGCACTTCCCACTTGAGCCTTTCCAGCGTGCCACGAACGACTTTCGACTTATGCGACGGCGCATTGTCGTGGAGCAAAATCATCTTCTTCTGTCGTTGTTGATATTCTGGTCGGTTTTCCACAATGGCTCGGCTCAAATCTTTCATTTGCTGTTTGTAGCGAACGGCATTCACAGTTTCACCAGGTTTCAGCAGTTCAAAGTATATAACACCGGACTGGTCCCACCACACACACAGCATGACCTTCCGACCGTAACGATTTGGCCGTGCCGTCGATGTCGATGTTTCACCTGGACTCACCCACGATTTGTTGCGCTTAGGGTTCTCCAGGAAAATCCACTTTTCATCACCAGTAACAATACGATGCAGGAAAGACTTTCTTTTGTATCGTTGAAGCAGCATTTCACAGGTCACTTTTCGATTCTCCATTTGTCTCTCGGTCAGTTCGTGGGGCACCCACTTTCCACACTTCTGAATTTTTCCCATGGCTCGCAGACGTTTGGAAATTGCTTGCTGTTGAACTCCCAACGCATCTGCAAGCTGTCGTTGCGTTTGCGTGTTGTCTTCATCTAATAATGCTTGCAATTCGGCGTCATCGAACGATTTTCGCTTGCCGGAGCGTGCGGCGTCGTTCAGGTCGAAATCTCCATTTTTGAACTGTCGAAACCACGTTTCACATGTTCGAAGTGTTAATGCACGATCACCATAAACTTCCACAAGCGCACAGTGGCTCTCAGACACTTTTTTTCCCCTGATTGAACATGAAAAGCAATGCATGGCGCATATGCTCAAAATTCGGTACAAAATTCGACATTTTTGAAGCGCAATAAACACTTACTGGAAGATTTTTTCGAGAAAATGTCAACGCAGTTCAAGCACTCGATATGACTGAACAAAATGACATATGGTATGTGTTACCAACAGCGGTACAAAACAGAACGCCATCCATTGAAAAAACCGGAAATTACTTAGGAGTACACCTGGTACTTACTTACATGAAAAACATTTCCTGTCTACTTCAATCGGTAGCGAAGTCTTGCTGCCAGGGCGATGTAGTCGTCGTCGTGCAGCAAAGTCTCACATGACCTTGGTACACTGACGGCACTCGGTCTCATGACAAATTCGCTTTTTGGCGTTTGTCAATGTTAAATAATTATTCGAAAACATATGATTGCAAAATTAAAATTTTATTTATTTGGTTATTTAACTATTAACCATTGTGAAAAACTTCCGACCGAGGAAATATTAAAAACGTATCATGTGTATTTCCAGTGTGTAAATATTACAACTAAAAATTCACCACACATTTGCTTCATGCGGAAATAAAAATATCATTGAAAGAAAAACTCAAAAGTTGTTCTAATCTCAAAGAAGTTTCTCGTCCATTGTACCACCGCTTTGAGGCGGCAGCAAATGATTTATGTGATGTAGGAGTAAAAATGCGTATTTTAAGATATATTTTGAATCCTCCGGTTATGAGGAGGGTAAATTACGTGCCAGCTCCCAGACTATTATATTTAGATTTTTGTAAAATGCAATGTTTCTAATGGTCATATACTTTTGTCAAACTTGCATCGAAAAAAAAAGATCAATTATTCGAAGAATTCTTAAGTAAATCAGATATAATTGATTTGAAATTATTTAGATGAGTTGTTGTGTAGAATAAAAAACTTATTTCATTATTTTTTTCTTCAAGAAGAGACAATTATTTATTTTCATTAATATTTTCAAGTTATGTACACCGGAAGTTTGATATAGGCGCATAGGTTCAGTTATTGCGCCTATACAGCGAGCGCTCAGTTTCGAGAAATTTTCTACCGCACCACTCTGAGTGTCCTTTTAAATAAGGCCGGTCGAGGTGGTGAGTGGGAGAGAGGAGCGCGCAGTTTCGAGAAAAATCAGTGCTGGTCGAGGTGGAGAGCGAGAGAGAGGAGAAGATTTACGCCTATTTCGAGCGCGCCTATATCGAGCTTCCTGTGTAGTAGCAATAATTATAATTTTTCGTATATTTGAAATTATTTACATAATCTGTGGCTCCTCATTTATGATAGTAGATTATTCAATCCAGCCAGTAACGGATAATAATAGTAAAGTTCCTTTACTGATATATATTTCTGGATCTATAATAGATGTAGGGGCCCCGGAGAAAGAAGAATTTCTTCCTGATGTAAAAAAATAATAAATTTCAAAGTCAAGTAATGAAATCGGTGTGCAACTGAAAATTATCAAATTTATTATTGATAAAAACAATTAAAGAGCTATATGACGAATGCGCCAAATTAATTCAATAAGGGCTTTTATTACAGACATTTCATATGAATTTATTGTTTATTATTATTTTTTTATTTTTTAAAAACTAACAGCTACTGTGATGATTTAAAACTAATGTTGTGCATACATCCTACAAAAAATCACATAAACAAAAATAAAACTCAAAATTTTACTATACTAAAAAAAAACTATAAATTTTTCATGTTAAACTCTCAAAAATGTCATATAAGAGTTCTTTGAGGAAAATTCTCCGGGGACCCTTCATCTGTAGTTACGCTACTGTCTCACTAGGTCTGCGATCAGCTGCGATCCAGTCAGCTGATATGTTGATATATGTGTGTGTAAAATAAATGCATCAAAGTTTTTGTTAATTAAACAAAAACGATAAACATTTTTGGACTGGAAGTTACTCCTAAACCATCTCGGGAACAATACTAACTTGCATGCGAAATTTCAGGTATATCCGCTCAGCAGTTTAGTCAAACACTTGTAACAAACATATGTAGATTTTATATAATTAGACTTCGAAATTCATATTATTTTTCTGGATCTGAGGAGCAAGTCATAAAAATGTTCGTTCGATCATCAATTACAAGAAAGTACACGGAAAGAAATTCCGGGCTATAGTACTATGGGATCTCCATAGACTCAGAGGGTGAAATCGAGCATAGCAATCAAGCTGCCAAAACAGAGGGTATCTAAGGGTATCTAAGCGTAGCCTATGGAGGATTTGTTGGACGACAGCAATTCACCTATGGGTTTCGCCAGGAGGAGCTGGCGCTGCCAAACCCGTGCCCTTTTTCCTGCGACGAAATTCTCCTGAATCCCCTCAAGCCCCCCTTTTGGTCGGTCACGAACGTTCCCCGCAGCAGCACCCACCGTTCCCCTTCTTGGCTGATACAGGCATAGTGAGGGAGCAAAGAGAGAGAAAGAATCTTGGGATGCGCGAGAGGGCACAAAAAGCGGGTAACATAGGTTTTTTTGGAAGTCTACAGCCACTGATATGTTAGAAGCTTGGAATCTTCAGTACAACGATGCCGCGCGATGCTCCAGCTAATAATAGCTCGGAATTTCTTTCTGTATAAAAGCTATGATGAGTAAAAACAGTTTTTTTTTTCAAGTAGCGATGGTACCTATTAAAATATCTACCAAAGTACCATGACTAATGTTTTCAATCAAAACATGGTAATTTACCCTCGTTTTCCACCACCCAACACCGAATTCAACAATTTTTCGTCTTCCCTGCATCTTTTTCCAGTCACACCACACATAGGTTGGCTACTTCTCAACATTACACTCTGTAACAAAGATACGTAGAACATTTTTTTTGCATGTTCAAAAAATTTAGTTTTAAGATATAAGTAGAGATTCACACACCCCATTGTCATGTCTGTAGGACAACACTGGAAACCTTCCACCATCTCTGAAAGATGCCGAGGAGATAATAACATCGTCTTCTATGTGACGTGGAACAATTATAGCTGAGGGATAGGATTTGCAAACTTTGTACTCTCGGTTCAAATAACTTATTCGCCACTCAGAACCTTGGGTTGCGAGCAACCTCGACCATTCCGAAACTGGAATGTAAGCGAACCAACCATCCTCCGCAAGAATTTTTTGGTTCGATATTTGGGGTTTGTAATAAAATGGGTATTGCATTGTTTGATCTGAAAAATCCGAGAAAATCACTCGTGAAGGTTTTCAAATTTTTTGTCTGCAAGCGAAAGAAGTGATTCAAAGCTTTTTTTACTATGCCTCTGGAGTTCTAAAAATAAATAAAACAAAAAAAAATTGTTTCCAGACGCACATATTATGGACAAAGGAGGACGAATACATCTTAAAATAAATTTCGATTAAATCGGATTTTAATTAACACGCATTTTGGAAAAAATGAAAATTTTTTCATGCGAAGTCGAGCGCTTTTCGGGTTTTGTCGACGTTAAAGCAGGACGCGCAAAGATATCTTTGCGGCACGTGTCATTTTACGCGCCGTGAAATTCTTAGCGGCAGTAAAAACCCCAAAATTGTTTGCATTTCTGGTTGAGAGCGCTGTGCGTATGCGCGTGCGCGAGACACGCATTCACAGTCAACTAACTCAGCAGACAGCGGTGCTCAGTATGGACGCTTTATCATCACCACAAAGATATCTTTGCACCTCCACTTTACTGTCGACGAAACCTGACAAGTACCCGACTTCGCATAAAATATCTTACATAACGCGAGAACAAACCCTTTGACGTCCTCAGCCATGGTTTCCTCAGTACTCGACCGTCAAATGAGGGGTTGCTTATGGGTTAAGTAATATACTATTATTAATAGTATAATACGTAACTAGTTCTTAAATTTTCTATTTACGAGCGTGAAGTTTGGAGACCAAGGCGTAGCCGAGGTTTACAATCACACGAATGAATATAAAATTTATGTTCTAGTTACGTACGATATTTCATGTACCTAGGGCTAGAAAACGAATGTAGAGATTTTGAACTGGACGAAAAGCGAGTTTTCTATGCCAGAGGTACATAAATTAACATTTTTACTCCAATAAGTGACAAACTTTATTTCAAAGATATATGCTTATTTTATAACAAACATATAAACATACCTATAACCGAAAAAATTAAAAATTTCACCCTAATCAGTTTTCAAACTACTTATTTATCTGCAGTCAATATGCAATGATATAAAATTATAAAATGTTACAAAAAAAGATTTGCAGCATATGATTCGATATAAATATGTACTAAAAGTTTATTCATTATTCACAGGAAAAAAAAAAACCAATCAAACCAACAAATAATACCGAGTAAAATATATCAGGCATACATTTTATTCGTTTTTGTTTTATTTTGTAAAATAATAAATATCTTAAAAAAACTAATAATATTATTAAGAAATTGATGATACAAAGAATGCAAATTTTTTAGAAGACAGTTTTATCCACCATGAAGTTTACAGAATATTATTTTTTTTTTAAAGAGTGAAAATAAGTGGAATGGTTTTTTTTGTCGATAAATGTGTTCTTTGTTTTTAAATGGGCCAGAATAAAAGAAAATGAAAAATTGGTCAGAATAGAAACAAATGAAAACAGAATAACTTAAAGTATGGACACTAAAATTGGTAATGGAACATGCAATTACCTAACGAAGATAGTTTTTCTAACGCGAGCGCAGTATTGTTCAAATCTTCTGTTGAATTGACGCTTATTTGAAAACTACGAAAGTCTTTACATTTTAATACCAGGTTTCCGCCTGCGCTCTGATTATTCATCTTTTTTTCTATAACATCGATGTTTCGGTGTAAAAGCTAAATGAATCGATATTTCACATTAATCCACATAAATTATTAAGAAATTTACAAAAAATTTTTCCCTGCAAAAAATTTCCAATAACTAGCTCAAACATTGTTTAACTAAAAAGTATTTCTTTCAATTATATAAGTATTAATGTATTAAAAAAAATATATAACATATAAATATGACAAATCATATTATTAAAAGTAGTAATATAAGAAAACATTTAATTTACAGATTTTAAGGCAGGGGCGTAGGCAGAAAAAATTGTTGAGAGGGTTTTTCGAAAATAGTACATTTCGCATCTAGGGAAAAAATAAATTTCTCACGAGGGATATATTCACCCTTGTAAGAAATTTACTTTTTTCCACGGTGCGAACGATTTTTTTTCTAAATCTAAGGTCTAAAAAGCCTACTTTTTTGCCCGCTTCGCGAGAAAAAATCGGCTTTTTCTCCCGCTACGATAAAAAATACATTTCTTCATCATTCTTGATCTTTGAGGATCTTGTTACAAGAGTTTTATTTTTAATTTTTAGAATTTAAGAATTTCAAGGTTTAATTTTAATTTAAAAATTTCTAAAAGAAAACCTTTATGATTTTTTGGATCTCTTTCGACTTTGTTTTTGAATTTGAACTTTTGATTTGTGATAAGTAACCTCAAAAATATATATATATCGACTTTTCAAAACAGGTAAATGAAGAGCAGCTTTTATCGTCAATTGCATTTAGAGTTTGCTTACTACAGTAGATAGTACCCCGTTATGCCCCTGGAAAAACTTTTTTTCTTTACACTCGCCAAAAATAAACTAACGCGTGGAATGAAAAACGCAAGTATGCAACGTAAACCTAAAACAACATATTATAGCTTCCCTGGCAAACAATCTTCAACCGAACTTGAACCTTCGAAGGTTATAATTGGGTTAAAGTTCGGTTATAAATTTTTTAAATGAAAAATATAGGCCTTGGACACGATATTTTTGCAAGGAATGCGATCGGTTAATCCTGTTTGATTATTTATCGGGAAATTCAATCGTCAGAACTATAAGTTTTGCCTTTTAATTGTTATTTTATCTTTTTTTATGGCTGGAACTTCCTCGAAATATTAAAAACGCAATAAGACTATAAAAACGATGCAGATAACTAATTGTAAATAAAAAATCATTTTGACACGCTCTACATTCTAGGATGCGTTTATTTTTAATATTTTTTATTAAAAATTGTAAGCTATCCATAGATACGTGTACTTTAATGAAATTTCAGCCATAAAAAAAAAATAATTAAAGGCAAAATTTATGATTTAGACAATTAAATTTGCCAATAAATAATCAAAAATGATGAACCGATGCCATTCCTTGCAAAAATATCGCGCATAAGGCCTATTTTTTTCATTTAAAAAATTTATAACCAAACTTAAACCCAATTATAACCTTTGAAGGTTGAAGTTAGATTGCCAGGGTTAGACTGAACCTGACTTTTATAAAATATTGATAAATATTACTAACTTGCATGTGGAATACCTCGAAAATTGTAATTCGACCATAAAACATAGCACTCATATCATAAAAAATATGCTGATGCAACTATTATGCCGGCTTTACTTGCAAAATGTCGGATATTATGTACAACTATGTACATGTGAATTTGGACGGATGACACAACATTGTAGGAGAGATATTAATTTCACGCCGTTATGCCCCATGCTCCCCTATTTTGATAGTTTTTTTTAGTATTTACAAAATTTTTGTCGCATTTTGTAGTATATATGACATTTTTAAGGATTGTTCAGAATTTTCATAGATTTCTATAATTTTTGTAGATTGTAATATAGTTTTTGAGAATACGATGCTGTAGAATTTAAATTTCGATCGATTTTTAGTAATTTCATGAATCTGACATCCATATAAATTTTTGATGATTTATAGATTTCTCGTACATATCTATCCGTATTTTTTTTTTTTTTTTTTTTTTCAGTATTCACAAGATTTGGTCGAATTTTTTAGTATATGTGACGCTCCGCGAGAGAAGGTTCCTTATGCCTAAAAACAAAATTTTACAGGACGAGCGATAGAAGAATTCCAAAAAGAATGCATTGTTAGCGCTTCTAAACACATTCACTGTATCCACACCTGACAAGATAGAATTTTCATTTTTTTTGCAAAAGGAAGAGGAAGTCAAATATTATCAGTGTAGGTAGAAACCTGAAAATCGATTTTTTTTTGCATAAGGGACCTTCTCTCGTGGAGCGTCACATGTATGTTTGAAATTTTAAAGGATTTTTTAAAATTACCATAGATTTCTAGTATTTTTTTAGTTTGCTATATAGATTTCAAGTATTCAATTCTCTAAAATTCAAATTTTGATCGTTTTTCAGTAATTCAGTAAATTTATGTGGAAATTACATCTATAAAAATTTTTCATGTTTTATGCATTTCTTGTACATATTGTCGTATTTTTCTTAACTACATATGAGATTTTGTCACGTTTTTTAGTACTAATAAAATTTTGAAGTTTTAGAATTTCTTTAGATGCATTGTATTTTTGTTAGAGAGCCTGGGGAAAGAGAGTGGCAAACTCACCTTTTTCTGATTGACTGATGAGATACGTAGACATTTTCTACTCTAATACATTTTCATTTCTCATTGTATGTGATCTGATTACATACAGTGAGGTGAAAAATTGAAAATTCCTGAGTTCAGATTTTTTTTAAATAAAATACACAACGTATGATCATGTTTTAATTTCAATATAAGAAATTTTTATCCGTGACCGCCTGTTCCGGAGCCCATTACATTCTTTGAAAAATGAGCGTTCTGTCACCCATTATTGTATGGCGATGTATAATGATCAGCTGTGATCAGCTGTTTTCATTATTCGCCTTCACCCGTCGAATGATGGATTCATTATTCTACGACACCAAAAACAACCAATCTCGAACGTCTTCTTAAACTTCCAGCACGAAAAAAGTAGCCAATGACAGCAAAATTTATAAGAATTCACAAGCACTCACAAGAACTTTTCTCCTACTACATGGAATAGTTATTGATTTTACCTGAACTTTGGTAGGGATTTGAACCCCTAGAAACTCCCTCTGCCTACGTGCCTGAATTTACAGATTACATGAGATATTGTTTGTATGAACTCAAAGGGTACTTCCTAGCTATATTTATTTACAAAACTCATGTATAATATTGTAATGTCGTATAATAATAAAATTACATCATAAAATAATAATGTTATACTATACAATAAGATTATACAAATACTTATCAGACCCTGGAAAATTTACTGTGACGTTCAAATATTGCAACAAACGTCATATATGATATTTGTATATTCATGACTCAAAAACCTTTAGAAAACGAGTAGTGTATATATACAGGAGTATAAATTTTAAGGCCAGTTTTACTGATACTTTAATGAGATTTCTACAAATAATGATAAAACTTTGTGAAACATAGTGCGAACGCACTCTTCATTTCACAACATTTTAGAGTTATTTGTGATAATTTAGTGAGAGTATCGCTTGAAATAGCCTTAAAATTTAACTCCTGTAAATACTAGTCAGATTTTTGAACATTTGCGGGTCGTAAATATATAAATATCAAATGTGATATTTGTGGCCATATTTGAACATTACAGTAACTTTGCCAGGGGAATCAATACATAATTATAAATGATAATACATATATTACATTTCAATAATAATGAATAATATTATAAAAATATGTAATATATTATAAAATGATAAATATGAAATCGTGTATATTATATAGCATATAAGGTGCGCCATCAAGACCTTCCCTATTTTAATATTGAATAACTCGGCCATTTTTCAGCCAATTTGGACAAATGAATAAGATTCATTAAGGGTAAACAATGCCATTTACTGGAAATAAACTCAAAATACAATGTGAATCAAATGACCGCTTTCGTTATGTATAAAAAAGTGGCCTTTTTTCGAGCATTTTTCATAGTGCTTAGTCAGCATTTCGTGAGTAATAGCAGTATTTCCGCTCTTATATTAGCTTTTAGTTTTTCAATAGTCTACGGCTTGTTGGCATATACCTAACTATTCAAATAACCCAACAGAAAAAAATCTAGTACTGTCAAATCCAGAAAACGAGGAGGCAAGTCCATATCAACCCAAAACACTGTGTCGATAGAGGGTTAAGCTGGCTGGCGTCCTTGTTCTTTGGATTTGACAGTACCAGATTTATTTCTGTGGGCCTATTCAAAAAGAAAGGTGCATACCAGCAAGACCAAGGCTATCAAAGAACTGATAGCTAATGGAAAAGAGGAAATTGGCAAAATTGCTGTTATTACGCCTGGAAAGCTGTCAAACACTATGGACAATGCCTGTTCATTTGTCAAAATTGGCTAAAAAATGAGTTATTAAATGTTAAAATAAGGAAAGTCATAATGGCTCACCCTGAGTATAACATATTATTTAGAATTTGTGCATATTGTAATATATATGTATATATGGTAAATATGATTAATACTGAAGATTAGTAAAACTGAATGCCTCAATTACAGTTTATATAAAGTAATGTTTGGATAAGTTCAAAAGATACTTCCATTACTAATATTTATTTACAACAGTGGCATAGCTAAGGGGGGGGGGGGTGAAAAGGTAGCTGCCTCTGGCGGCAAATTGCCACTCCTTCAGTGAGAAATTGATGAACTTTTATTTGAGATTTTCATTACTAAAACACTTTTGTTCTGTTGTGAAAAAAAGCATTAACAGAAGTGACGTATCTAAAAAAAAGGTCATTCATTTTTCTGATGACAAAAACGTAATAAATGAATTTAAGAAGGGACGGCATTTGCCCATTTTTGCCCTGAGCGCCAATATGTCTAGCTACGCCACTCATTTACAAAATTCCAAAATTTAGTTTAAGTGTCTTACGCAAATTTCAAGATGTGGATTTTGCCGGGACGACATAATAATGTGATGCCCGGTGATGCACAAAGTTCCTTTAAGTACAGAGCCGTACTTTTTATCGTCACTTTTATCAACGAATACAACATTTTCTATTTGAGGGGATGGAATGTAATCGACGAATTCCATTTTAAATATCCGAGAACGATATCACTTGTCTTTCATCCTTTCTATCATAATTTTAAGCAAAATATAACGATGTAGAATTAAAAACTATTGTGAACATTGCGAACTGTCCAGAACTGCCATTTTTTGTTTTTGTTTGTACCAGGGGCTAGACGGGGGGGGCAGGGTCAACACCAGTCACACACATGTTATATACCCCGCAGAATAATATCCATCGGGATATCCGATGGATAATCCCGTTACGGTCGTGAATGCGAGTGACAGATCTCTATCTTTGTCGCACTCACAGTGTAAATGGAAATCCATCGGATAACGCATACTATTGTACGTAGCCCCTTAAGGTGCTCCGTCCGTCCGACAACTTTGATTTTATGCGCGACGCAGAATATCTCTGCGCAGCATATCGAAGTTTTGATATATGCATCGTGCAACGTTGGCATCATGCGTTCACGTCGTAGCATTAAAACACATGGACTTTACACTGAGGAGCATTAGATCGCTTCTGAATTTAGGGGATTTAAGCTTGTACTGTTGGACATGCCCCTAAATTCAGAAGCGATCTAATGCTCCTCAGTGTATGTACCTATTGTTTGCTCGTTTCTCTCGTGGCAAAAAATCTGGGGCTAGCCAGTCGGTCAACCTGCACCTTATTGGACGCTATTAGCACTTTCGGGCAGGGGACAAATATCCGGTCCGGACCGGATAATTCGATCCAGATATTTCAAAATGGCGCGGAAAATTTCAAATGAACCAATATATTGTGTATATATTGGTATATATACGCAATATGAATAAAATCAAATTATAATTATTAATAAAAATAAAATCATTAATATATAATATACACCAATTTTGAATTTCCCGCGCCATTTTGAGATATTCAGGCCGGATTATCCAACCCATCCAACCCGGACCGGATATTTGCCTTCCGCCCGAAAGTGCTATATGTGTAAGAGATTACAGTTATGTAGTTGGTACAGTTAAGGCCCCGGGCATAAATAAATTTTTGAGTTTTATTGTGAATCAAATAAAATGCAGAATGAATTGTTTTTAATGCTCTCGGGTACTATATCAATAATTTTAACAAAATATCGGACCGTTTTACTGTATTTACAGTTATCTGTTTACAACCAATTGAAAATCTACACAGTAAAAAACATCTTGCCGAACTACCAGTTTCAAACTAGCAAATAAAACGACCTCCTTTGGAAGGGGTAAAATTACAGACTTGTAGTGATTATACAACAGAGTAGCAGAAGTACTAGGATCTAGTAAAAGTACTTGAAACTAATAAAATTACTAGGAATTTGTAAAAGTACTAGAAAATATTTAATGTACTGAAAAATTTGAGGTTAGGTTTTCATGGCATGAATCGGATTATACAATAACAACATAATGAAAATCAATTCAATATAAACTGCTTTATTCATCACCAACTGAACAAGAGAACATATAATATTTTCTTCGCATAAGACACTGCAAGACGCGATAAAAATGCAGCATCATACGCCATGGTACAAGACGCCAAAGACGCAACAGGACGCTAAGTCCAACTTGCACTTTGACGATTTCATTGCATAAATACGATTTGGTGATACTTTTACCACGGCTGCAGCGATTCTAATACTTTAGCAGCACTCTTACATCAATGTAGTAAATTTACTACGGTCGTAATTCTACCCCTGCCGAATGAGGTCGTTTTATTTGCTATATTGAAAGGTGTACTATTACGCATTTTTAGTACACTTACTAGACGCTTGTAAAACTACTTTATCCGGTGATGTTCATTTACTACACTCTGGTAAATTCGTACTACTTTCTACACCTCTACTATACCCTAGAGAGACTCAAGGGAGAGAGTGGCAATTGAAATCGCTCTTAATTGGAGATGTAGGTATGGCGGCCATCTTGGACACAAACTAAGCACAAACACAGTACTACTTAGTGTACTCGGCCGTCTGTGCGAGGACAGCTGTCTCTGTTTACTTTTTTATACGTGTTTTAAAAGTGTATCTCAAATTCATCAAAATTCATTTGATAATCAAGTAAAGTGCAATTACAGTTATTATTAATAAACTCGAATATATATCCTCACACAGACGGCCGAGTACGCTGAGTCATACGGTGTTTGTGCTTAGTTTGTGTCCAAGATGGCCACCATACCTACATCTCCAATTATTAGGAGCGATTTCAATTGCCACACTCTCCCTTGAGTCTCTCTACTATACCCTAGTAATTCTGCAAGATGTTTTTTACTGTGTGGGAAAACGTCAAGCTGATTCGGGTTCGGTCGTGCACACTCGGGCTTCTTCGCTTTGACCTAGCGGCTAACTTTCGCTTGCAGATGATTTGCCACGGAATCACGTCCTACTAGCAGTCCATGTGTTTTACTGTCTATGGTTCACGTGCTTCGACGTCCGACTGTTATTAATGGTCTAAGGTAGTAGCCGCCATCGACAATATAAATGGACCGCGTATGTGCTACTGCGCATCCATTTCGCCATGAAAAGAGAGGGCAATAACCCATGGGTTACTGCCATATATGTAATACTTCTATATGGTCAGCAGAAAAAGAAGTCTCTCCGACAAGACTACGGTCCCGACAACACTCTCTGTCCTACTTCATTACTCGTTTCTGCGCGGGCGCGAGCTCGACAAACTACGTGTTTATGATATCGTGTTTATATTCCATACATAAATAGCATGTATAACACTGAAAGTATAAAAGAGTCGCACATGCGTACTACGACTCTCGTTATGTTCTATCCTTTACTCTTGTCGGAGATCCCACTTACAGGCGAGAATAGGGAGCTGGCCATATAGAAGTATTACATATATGGCTGGCTAGGACCATAACCTCACCTGGCCAGCCAATCCTGGCCAAGGTAAGAGAAGGACGATCTCTCCTTTTCTTTCTACGAGCGTTACAGCCACGCAGGCAAGACCGTCCTTCCCAGTGCACTGCAGATTATTATTAGTCACCAATATTGTCATGCGCGCGCACAGTCCCATGTTTTCCCACTGCTTCTCCCTAACGGTGGTCAATTTTTATTGCCAAATATGGGGTCCTGTTGGGGCCGCAGAATTATCTAATGTTGGGGCTAATTATTTTGGCAATACAATGGCCAACCTATAGGTCTTATATTGACAGCATGTATAATATAAACATTAACAAACCCATCTGTCGTGCCCTGGCTATTGCTGGCAATAGTTCACGCCTTTTTCGGCGTGAACAACAGTGCGAACAAGTGCGAAATCGTGTTTTTTTTTTGTACTGTTCTTTACACCCCGGATATTTATCGAAAGTAAGTGAAAAATCCGTGATTCTGTACAAAAAATGTACTTGATTAATCACGAAAACCGCGAGTGTCGTATTTTGTCTGATTTTTGGTTATGTTTGCATGTTTCAGAATGTGACAAGGTCGAAAAATAAAACGTCGTTCACCCCAATATTAATGTTGTAAAGGGTCTAGACGTGAGTTTTACAATCAACAATGGTGTAAGGAATAATGTAGGTGTCGTTTGAAATAAAAAAAAGCGCAATAAAAACTGTTTTGGAAAATGAAAGCTGTTGATTTGTTTACCTAGATCGTATATTATATGGGAGAAAAAGATGTTATGTGAATTAAAAATAGAGAACTTATTTATAATAACTTTAAAATATCATAAAAAATGTGATTTGCTTACAAAATAAAAAAACAAAAAAATTGAGCTGGAAGTGGGTTGGTATGGAGCAAATATTTTATTCTTAAATGTCAAAATGTAGTAGCCCACATGTAGTCAATATTAAAATAATATAGTGTACGAAAAAATGGCCTAAACAGTGACCCTTTTAGGGGCCGCAGAATTATCCTGCTATTGGCCAATCCCACTCAACTATATTGGGTACATTTTGGGCAAGGTTTGGCTGGTTTTGTTCACTGGGTTAGACCATAAAGTACATGGACTGAGCATTCAACATGGCGCAATGATCTCAACATAGGAGCGTGTAGTAAAGCCGAACGACAACTTGCTACATTTATTAGTATATCTATATATATTTTCATATTTATAGTACATCTATGCATATGAAAATATACTAGCTATAGTATATTTTCTATACTATTTATTTTATTTATACTATCTATTTTTCTATATATCTATATTTTCTATACTATCTATATTACTATATATACAGATATAGTATCACACGTCATTGCTTGTCGTTCGACTGTTACTACACGCTCCTATGTTGGGATCACTTTTTCCGGCACCGAACAAGATGCTCAATCCATGTACTTTATGGTCTAAGAGACGGTCGGTCCATTTATACATGTCGATGGTAGCCGCGAAATATATCTGTTGTCGGTTGTAGCCGCGAAATTCAAGTGATAAGTGTAATCGTTATTGTAATTGTTTTCGCGTTAATTAATAAATATATAGTAAAAAGTGAAGTGCCCATGTATTCAATTGCCTCCCCCAAATAAATTACGCTACCAAAGGAAATAGATAAATTAATTTCCAACAATCTTGGTGTAGGGTCGTGAGGCATTCGTGGCGCGAAATTCGAACCAGTAAAAAGTGACCGTGGCACGAAAATATTCGAGAGAACGGTTACAAAAATGCGAGACAACGACGAGTTTAAAAAATTTCAATGGCGAGTCAACGCCTACGGATTATCTTCAACTTACACCAACGGCTCAGCGATGTTCAACGCCAGTGATTTAGAAAATACTGTTTGTGAAACCAGGAAGCCAGAACTCAGGGAAAAATTGCACCCAGAACCACTGGATGGACCACTTTTTCCATACTGTCGAAAATTTTAAGAATGAAATGAGGCACCCTCAGAAAAATACAGTTACTGCATCTTTACAAGTTCCTCCAGAAGTTCAAGCGAATCAAGATCAGGTGAAAAGTGCTAGTGAACCGCGATGTTACAAGTGATGTCCGTTTTAATTTAACTAACGCAACAGAATATCACCCTGATTCAAAATTTACAAGTTAATCAAAATCCAGGAAACCGATTTCAAATTGCACCAGATCTTTCGGAAATCATCGGAGAATTTAACGGAGAAACTTCCTCACATGATGCAAAAATTTGGCTTGAGCGTCTAAAGTTGACAGCAGCAACATACTAATGGCCGAACAATTTCACGTTGGCAATGGCAAACATGCAGTTTACAGGAGCAGCTAAAACCTGGTGGGCAATCAAGGTTTCGACAATAAAGAAGTGGAGTGATTTTGAAGCTGCATTCAGAAAAGCATTTCTACGAAATACAAACTTTACGCAAGCGTGGGAAAGGATGAAAAACAGGAATCAAGGACACCAGGAATCCGTTGCCGCCAACTTCCTGGATAAAGTACGACACTGCCAAATGGTTGGATTATCAGATTCGGAAACGAAGGAAATGGTAGCCGAAGGTTTTAAATCACGAGAATTGGCAAGTTTTGTGTTCAACAATAAACACCTCGACATCGACGACTTGTTGAGCGAAGTGGCATCCCTCGACAAAGTTCTACAAACACAACGACAATATCACAGCCAGGACCGTAATAGAAGCAGTCATGAAAATTTCCGCCCAGAAAGAGCCAATACACATCCAGAAAAACGAGCGACCCGAGAGCGAGTAATTCCATTCGAAAGAAATGCTTCGAAAATTGTATGCTTCAAATGTTACCAACCTGGTCACTTCGCAAGCCATTGCCACAATGATAATCAACAGCCTCAGAACAACTCAGAAAACTTACAAAATCAAAATTAACAAAATACAACAATCTACATCGTGTCAGGGGAAGAGAATCAAGAAACAGTCAACAAATAACTGAAGGAGGTCACTTTGAGAAATGGATATTTTACAGCTTTGGTGGACACCGGGAGTAGTGTATGTACGATCCGATTAACCACAGTGATCACGGAAGGTTTTCTCAATTTCAAAGAAACCCTGGTGAACTTTAAGGTTTTGATCACAAGAAAAACCCAGTGATATCTCCAGGAACGGTTCAGGAAATCATTAAAGTCGACAACGTCACGCCAAAAAAATTCCATTGAAAATTGTATCCGATTTCGTCCAAGACTACGACGTTATCATCGGCAGAACCTTCATCGACCTGCCCCACGTGGCTTATTTTAAAGTTGGTGAGAAACTACAATGTCATGACCGACGAGTTTTGGAAAAATTTGCATTTGGAGTCGTAAGCATACCAGCGGGAAAGCCAAGCACATCACAAAACGAAGTATTGGCACCTGGATCAATGAATTTCATTAAGATGACCACTAAAAGTAAGGACGCGATGTTGCCAACAGGATTCGAGATAGACGAGTGCATCACAAGCGTAAAAACAGTACTCCAGATGGAAGAAAGGAAAGAGCCGGTCCACATTGAAGAGCTGAACGACGAAGCCAACGTCACTGACCAACAACAGTGTAAGTTATCAGATTCGACGAATAAATATCAAAGTTGTGACACGAAGATTTTTGTAACGCTAAAATATTTATTGATATTTTTTATTTGTAATTGGTTTTTGCACATTATGTTAACGAATGAGAGGAAAGAACAAAAAGGTTTTATGACTAGAGAATTCCCACAAGCTATTTTTGAGCTGTCGAACGCCCCTTTTTATTTTTTAAAATTAACTGAAGATGTTTTGTTATCGTTTTATTGGAACGGCATACTTGCTATGAAAGAATGTTGGGATGATATTTTACGAAAATTACGAGTGATTCTTGAGGCTTTAAAAAAGGGTTGGATGAGAGCTCAAAAATGGTAAATCGGTTTGTAACCGTCTAAAAATTACCTAGCGTGAGACATCGATTAATGTATACGGAGTGCGAAGATAGTCACGAGTAGTCACGAGCGGTCATGAGCATTCAAAAGTGGTCACCAGTGTTAACGAGTGGTCACTAGTGATAACAAAGGGTCACGCGACACAATTGGTAACAAGTAGTCTTGAGCCAGAAGTGATCACAAGCGATCACGAGTTACGAGTGGTCACGAGCGGTCACGAGGGGTCAGGAGTGGTCACCAGCATTCACGATTAGTCACAAGTGGTCAGAAAGGGTCATACAACACGAGTGGTAATAAGCAGTCACGAGTCAAAGGTGGTCACGAGTGGTCACGAACGATCACGAGTTACGAGTGCTTACGAGTGGTAACGAGCGGTCACGAGGGCTCCGGAGTGATCACAAAGGGTCACACAACGTGAGTGGTCACGAGCAGTCAGAGGTCAGAAGTGGTCACGAGTGGTCACGAGCGATCACGAGTTATGAATGCTTAAGCGTAGTAATAAGCGGTAATGAGGGGTCAGGAGTAGTCACCAGCGTTCACGATTCGTCACAAGTGGTCAGAAAGGGTCACACGACACGAGTGGTAAAGAGCAGTCACGAGTCAAAAGTGGTCACAAATGGTCACGAGCGATCATGAGTTACGAGTATTCACGAATGGTAACGAGCGGTCACGAGGGGTCAGGAGTGGTCCCAAGCGGTCACGATACGTCACAAGTGGTCAGAAAGGGTCACAGGGCACGAATGGTAACGAGCGGTCACAAGTCAAAAGTGGTCACGAGTGGTCACCAGCGGCCACGATTAGTCACAAGTGGTCAGAAAGGGTCACAGGACACGAGTGGTAACGAACAGTCACGATTGGTCACGTGCGGTCACGAGTAGTCAGTTGATCTGACTTTGACTCATGTATTTACAATATTGGTTCCAAGGATCAATTTCATTAACATTATACATAATCTTCCATTTCCTGGTCTAATTTATCTAACCACCCAGGCCCGTGCACAGAAAAGAGTATTTTTTTTGGGGGGGGGGAGGGGGTTCTAATTTTCATGTTATACTTGTAGAATAACATGCAATTGAAATTTATATGGTTTGTCAGTACATGGTCTATTCATAGTGATGTAGATAATAAATGTAGAATAAATAAGTAAAAATAATTCTTTAAATAATCAATAAATAATCGAATGTATAAGGCAAAATGAAAACATCATTTGTTTTCAACAATTTTTACAGAAATTGAATCTTTGTTACGTTTTCAACAAATTTAACACAAGCAACTCAATAATTACAGATATACAAATTCGAAAATAGCATATTATGCTCCGAGGTATATACGGCCGTCATTATGGGCCGATCGTAGTTTTTTCAAGACGGGTCGGAAGAGCATGCGCCTCGTATATTGTCAGTCACATCCTCACAATACATCCTCGGCTTCGCCTCGGACCGTGAACTTTCGTTCCGTCGAAAAAGGCAATTTCCCGAATTCACAATACATGGCGCGCATGTTCTTTCGGCGCATTCCAAAAACACCACGATTGGCACATGAAGACGGCCATGTATTTTCCGAGGTGCATACGATATTTTATGTAAAATCAGCAATAACGAGCGAGGATGATCGTTTGTGAAATGGTCGTAATGTCCTTGTTTACCGACCGTGCGCATAATAGTCAAAATTGGCGATAAAGACTCGAATTGTGCCCCTAAAAAATTGGATATGATGATAATTTTTATTTTTTCTTTATTTTCATTTTGGAAATGCCTATTTTGACAGAACGAAAAGGAAATTTCTGAAATCGAAGAAAAAAAAATCTCGAACTGTTCAGCTTTGGAGGGTCATAATGGGGTCATTATGGCCAGTTTTGATTATTATGCACTCGGTCGGCATATCATAGTATACCATAGTATGATGCTTTTACAATTTTCACGATGATAACTACTGAGCCAGTGAAATAAAGCAAGAGTGACAGGGGCGTAGGCAAAACAAATTTTCGGGATGGGTTTTTCGAGAAAAAAATTTCCTTCGAGATTTTAAAGTTTTTCAGATTTCAGCATTCAAAAGTTGTGCAACTATTGAAGTTCATTGTAGTGCATTTTTCATGTTCGTTTTTAAGATCGTTCGATTCGATTTTCGTGATTTCCATATATGCAAGTCTTTGGATTCAGATTTTTTTTGTAACCTTTGATATTTTTATAATTTTTTTCGTTTCATAATAAACATATACTCAAAGGATTTTTGAGTGTAAAATAATCAATTTTAATTAATTTTTATATAGCTTCCTAGAATTCAATGCTCTAGAAATAAATAAAGTTCTAAAAATTTTTTCATATAAAATATATTTCTAGATGTTTGAGAAAATTGTCCGTAAAAGACTTTCAGTATTTTATTGATTTCTAGAATTTGTTGTTGTATATATTTTTATAAAATTTTGTAATAT
The DNA here is from genome assembly GCA_028476575.1 of Platygaster robiniae. Classification (NCBI taxonomy): domain Eukaryota; kingdom Metazoa; phylum Arthropoda; class Insecta; order Hymenoptera; family Platygastridae; genus Platygaster; species Platygaster robiniae. The sequence goes on from CM052019.1 coordinate 39,508,426, forward strand.
TTTCTGGCACTTTAATAGATTTTAAGTGTTTGGTGCTACAGTATTACACATTTCAACAAACTTGAGTACTTCAATTAATTTTGAAGAAAACCAGTATCATCGACACAGATTTCAAATAATTTTTGAATTTTTCTAGTATTTTTATGGAATTCAAACCATTTGAAGAACTTTCTATTATTCTAGTGAACTTCTCACAGGTTTGTAGAATTGTAAGGATCTTATAAAAGAAATCTATGAGGAACTTATTAGGAACTTATAAGGAACTTATAAAGACCTAGGATAAGAGTCTTATAAACTTATAAGATTCTTATAAAAGGAATCAGAAACCTTATAAGATTTTTATAAGATCTCTTTATAAGAACCTTATAAGATCCACTTAAGAACTCTAAATCTTATAAGAAAAATGTTAATTCTTATAAGGTCCTTATAAGGTTCTTATAAGAATCAAAGTTAGTAAGGTACATCTATACCAGGTTTTTCGTGTTTTATAGATTTCTGGTAATTCCGTATTTTTTTATTATGCATAGGACTTTATACCTTTTTTTGTATTTTTAGAGATCGTGGGTGTATTTTCAAATTTTCTAGGATGTTAATTTCCAGAATTTGATATTGTGAAAATAAAATTATATTCGATTTAAAAAATTTTATGAATTCTTGAGTAAACTGCATGTATAGTGATTTTCGGTGTTTATTTCTTGTACTTTCGTGTTTTTATAATATCTTGTAGCTTACTTTGTATTTTCATATAGATCGTGTGTATTTTTTCAGATTGTTCAGGAGTACCTACATTTCTAAAATTCGATGTTCTACAATTTAAATTTTAATCGATTTTCAATAATTTCATAGGTTCTCTGAAAAATCACGCCTACATAAATTATTTGTGATGTATACATTTTTTACATTTTCGTTTTATCAGTATTAATACTATTTCGTACTTTTATTTATAGATTTCGAGTATTTATATTGATTGAAGATTGATACATGGGTTTCTTTTAAATCTTATGATCTAGAATTCAAAGTTAATTATTTTCTCACGTGTTTTACGAAACTCTCTTACAGGAAACCTGCTCTTATTTTTAGTATTTTTCAGAGTTTGCAGAATTTCAAAGATTTTCTGGAACTTCTTGGATTCCTATTGTAGATTTTAAGAATTTGATGCTTCAGGGTTAAAATTTTTACAGATTTCTAAGATGTTTATAAATTACAATTTTTCAATTGTGTAATTTCATGAAATAAGAACAATTTTCCTGGCAAAGTCTATGCAACACTGTAGCGTTGCATTTTCGTTGCACTTGCGTTGCACTTTCAAAATCACTTTAAAAACGATCTGACGAAACTAATATGTACAATAATGCGATAAATCACCAATAAGAAGTGTTTCCAATATATAGCAAAAGGAAAAACTGTGGGAAGAAAGTTGAACGTTAAAAAATATAAGATGAAATAAAAAAAACATTTATTCTTTTCTCATTCTCTTTGATTTTACTTCTACTTTTAATCGAATTATTACGTATCATCCGCAAAATCAAATACATGATTCTGTGAAAAAAACGATAATTTATTAATTAATATTCCAGTATCAAAATATCACATGTAATTTTGAGAATAAAAAGTAAAGTAAAAACAAAAAAAATAAAGTAAAAACAAGTATTTCTTTTACCCAGGTAAAATAAGGGCCCTTATTTATTGAAAGCAAACGCCTGTCAATCGATTAGTTTTTTTTTTGTTTTGAATATATGAAACTTAGCTTCCGGTTACATGATAGGTACTTTATTTGATTTTTTATAAAAAAATTAATTATTTTACCAAATTTTTAAAATGATATGATTTTCATCAAAAATACCATAAACTTTCATTTCGCATTGGCAATCGTGATGCGACGTTAAACGTCGCCTGAACATCGTCATGAACGTCGCATACCAAAATGACTTAAAAAAAGTTTTTTCAAACCAAAAAATGATATGGAAGAGTTATATTGTGATATTTCAAGAGATATTTAGCATAAAAACGATAGGATTCGCCTTAATTTGTTATTTTCTATAGTTAACAACGATTTTTCCTTAACTTGATAATTCATAATTTAGGCCTGCAAAAACAGTAAGAAGGAAAAAAATATCAATCTTGTCATGAAAAACATTTATTTCTGAACTTGCAAAAGTTATAGAATGCCTTATACATAATTTATATTATAATAATCCCCTAAGCAAACTTTGTTCAGAATTCCTTTATACTGCCGGAAACTTTCTAAAAAAATTTCCAGAAATATCTTAGCTTATTGGCGTAGCATTTGAGTACGGTTCTGACATAAATCGATGCTCGAAAAAAAATACCACAACCTGACCGCAATCTGATGGAAATTCTTGCTTGGCATGATGAGCGCACCCTAAGGAAAATCTGACGGATATCATTGCGGCAAAATAAATTTAAAAGAAAATGTTTTTTGTATTCTCAGCATTTTTAACGCATGACTATTAATTATGTTATAAACAGACACACTATTCAAACGTTTCTCAGATAGAGAAATATGCTTGGCTATGAAACTATCATAGCCATTCCATAGCCAACCTTGCGCGAGAGATATAACAAAAATTAAAAATACCATCAGATTTTAGACATGGTAATGTTTTCGCACATAAATGTAAGACGAGAGAGTCAAAATAAATAACAATTTAGGGTATGGCGGTCTGCCTTGTAGGGTGCGTCGATTCACTTCCGTTATAGCGGCGATTCACCCCCCCCCCCCCCCCCCTAGATTTCGAATTGAGGGCCAACGACGATATTTTGGAAAGGTATAATCCAAAATAAAAAAGTTAGAAACTTTATTACGAAAGTTGCATGTTGAGATCACCTACCAAGTGATGCTACATCAGCCTCTACTCGATCGTTGTATATGGGTCATTCCAGGTCAGATTTACACCTCCCATCACAGATATCATTGTTATATTTTTTTTTATGTTTTTCAATATAAAAAAAATCGATACGTGTTTTTTATACGGCTGTACAATTTTTTATAGTTAAAAAAAAATTCAGCTTAAAAGCCATGAAACAAGCATTTTTCAGTGTCCAGAACTCGAAAACGCTTATCCTGAGACAAAATTGTCAAAAATTTTTAAACTTTCCTCGTTTCTCAAACCTTTAAAATGTCGAAGGAAAAATTTGTTTAAAAAGTTTCTTCGTAACCAAATTGAAGCATTGGTAAACAAATTGGAATTGCAAACATATTTCAGTAAAATTTCGATTTTTCTTTTCACTGTTGGAATCCTTGGACAAAAATCAAGCAAAAAAAGTTTGGTTTAGAGTGGCTTTCGAAGTAGATCATAAAAATCTGTGTAAATAGTGTGACATGCATTCATAAATAAATTCTAATTTTCAATTGTAATGCAGCCTGTAAAACAGTTTTCAGCAGCATTCAGATGTTTGAAATTGGTACTTATTGTTCGCGCAAATGATAATAGAGCTAGGAGCTACACGGAGAAAAAAGTCATAAGAAATTTTAGTATACCTTCTCAGACTGCAATCGTCATACCTCAGACCTATACCTAAAAATCAGTACATTGGTATACTAAAATTTAGTATAGGATAGAATACTTTTTGCTCGGACATCTACCAAAAATTATTAAATCCTATAAGAAATGTCATAACACGTATTGTATATTTGTAGGAATTTAACGCGGAATAGGCCGCGTTTCGTCTCCTCCCTATATACCTTATGGCTATGATTCTGGTCCGAGAAGGTAAACTAAAATTTCTTATATTTTTTTTCTGCTTGTAATTGATTCATTTTTTTACGTTGCGCCACATTTACAAGAAATAAAGATCAAATTTTGAACAAACTATTTCATTCTGACGATCAATTTAGCGAAAGTGAATGATTTTGTTCTTGGTTTGTCTTCATCAATAGATATGTTAATAGATTTCAGTTAACAAATTCTGCGATCTATTCTGCAATCCTAAGACTGTTTCTAGGAAGTAATGAACTAATGACTGTGTTTGTAGACTAAAAAAAAAATTATTTTTTCAAAAACCATTCTGACAACTTATTTTAGCTTCTATGAATTGTGATTGCCACTTTATTCGTATTGTGTACATCTTCGTATATTTTTATAACATTTACTACTAATTATACTTTATGTATCTTTCTTAGCCAACTAGTAGTAATAGACTTCTTCAAGAGCCTTTATGTTTTGTTATTTTGTGACAATGTCAGATTTTTTTATGGTAGCAACTAATGAATCATTTCGGTTTTTTGTTTTTCGCAACTTTGAGCATACGCTTTCAAAACTAAAAGACCTCAAACCCTCCTGCCGAGGAATTTCTTGTCAACCGACAGACTTTGTTCATTCTTATCCATCATATAAAATTCGCCATATTTTTTTTGATAGAAATTGATAACGCTATCGTACTTAGCGACCTCAGAAACCACTCAATACTAATTTTCATTCCAATAAAATCTAGTCTTCACATTTTTACTAGCTTTTCGGACTTTTGGACCACTGTGGAGGTGGCTAAAGGCTATAGTCAAGTGTATCCACCATACTCATTGCAGTGGAGAGCCGGAGCCGTTTAACAGAGTTTAACCTAGAATGCTGTTAAATGCCGTGTGACAGATGGACATTAATTATGTTGATACCGTATTTAAGTTTTTTGATTAATGGAATTGGCAACGGCCAATCGCAGGAAGTGATACGAAGAGTCTTCGTGAATATTAAGGTGTTTCGACTGTACTCAGTCCGGTGAATTAGAGGTATTCAGCACGGTGGCCCGGCGAAGACATTGCTTCCGACATAGGTAATGTTTACTGTCAAAAAGAATTACGTTTATATACCGTAATGATTATGGTAGATACCGTTGTTTCTATGGTTTTGACCGTAAAGAGTCAAGTGACTGTGAAAAAAGTTATTTTCACCGTAACCAGCAAGATTTAAGTCAGCAATCATCGTGGTGAATTTTTCTCAGTGCAGTTTGTCAATGGTGCCCCACGTTGAATGAATAGAATGGGGCTCTATTAAAAAGACCATTCACATTCTTTAGTTTTCAACTGTTTTGAATGATATTTTCAAACAAGGGTTCGACATAAATCTTCTCATTCTTTTTCAATTACACTCTGACCTTTTCACCTGAAAATCGCTCTGAACATTCGCAAAAAGTGCTTTCACAAAGAGAAAAAACGATACTCATTCATTGGGCGCGTGTCTTGATTCCGGGGCGGAATATCGAGCGCCTCGCGGCGCCGACGCCAAGAGTAATACGCGTACTTACTTGGCCGCCAGACAGTTCTCACAGTTTTCCGCGAATGCTCGAGCGACAAACAAACCAGGTGCAGGGAACAAAATAAGATTTTACTACAAGAATTATTGAAAAATCAAAAAGTAGTGTGAAAAACGATTGACACATTGATCGCGAAGTTATCGGCACCGTGACAGGGTGAACTTCTCCAGGTGCCATTTCTTAATAAGTGACTGATAGAAGAGGAGAATAGCACATTGCGAGAGGCTGAGAGAGCTTAGGTGGCAAGCAAGTGGCTTTTGAACGAAGTTGAAGAGTGACATGAGAGGCGGTTTCACGATCCGCCCTTTTAATCGGTCCCTTTCAGAGTCATGCATGTCGCGCATCCCGTACGAGGTAATTGCAATCATTTTTCTTACGTTTTTCCACAGCTGTTGATAATGAATCTGCCTTTTTTTTATGAAATCGTACATACATATACTTGAGCGTACACTCAAAACTTGGAATTTTTTGCTCACGCGAATCGAATAAAATCTACGATTGAGGGTGCAAAATCAGGAAAAAAGGAAGAACAAACGAGTCAAAATCAGCAAGAGATTCAGGGTACAAAATAATCCGAGTTTGAAGTATATAGGTCCGTCCTGTAACGTACTCTAATGTCCTATTACAATCAAGATTAAGAATTTTTTCTCAGGTATTTCATACTTCACTTAGTTCAACGGAAAACTTATCTGGTTAGTAGATTTGACAAATGGAAAGTAATGCGTTTCCAAAATACGTATGTTTTTGAAATTCTTCAGTTCACGATTAAAAATAATGATCTTGTTAAGAATATTACGTTTCCAACTTGGAAGTTATGGAATTGCACAAAGATCACATTTATGGGTTCTAAAATATTTGTGAATTAGGAAGTTTATGCGATACAACGAAGTATTATGCATGAAATTTCGAATTAGAAATTTAAATTGAAAAATTATCAAAACGTCTACTTTAAAGTCTAAAAATTGAGAAAATATTTAATTCTAGTTTACCGAATTATAATTTTAAAGTTTAAATTTAATTCCATAAGTTGCTGTTAGAAAACTTTTTAAATCCGCATCTGAAGGGTTCTTTTGTCCAATTCGAACCATTTTCTGAAAAACAATGAAAATTTGATTCATTAAGTAAGAAGTATTTCAATTTTAAAGCCGGAACCAATGATGGAAAATCAATTGATTTGAATATGTAATTGGAATGCCTTGAAAATGTAGAATTTCATCTTAAGTAATTTTCACAATTTAAGGTTTTTTATGATAATTGAAGTTTTTATCACAAATGTGATAGTTTCGAATAATTCTGTATGCTACTATAGGATGCTATAGGAGTTATTCAACGTAAAGTTCAGAAGTATTCCATTCAATCATCATTCATTTGCTGATTTTTGAATTCCCGTATTACTATAAACTAATTGAATTCTTCTAACATTTTCAATAAAAGGAATCCTTAAATTTCAAAGTTAGTATTTTCAAATGTCTGGAATTCCTTTTTTCTTTTCCATTTCCTCAAAAACTACCCTCGCTCGGGATTTCCCTTTTCCCTTTATAAAAATTATAGAAACAAACTCTTCAACTATTTATGAACTATTTAAAAATTTTTAGCCGTAAAAAAGGTGATATTATATCCGTGTTGAAAAATTTGGTGAAAATGTATCGAAGTAGGGTCATTCTGGGAGAGATGCCGCACATTTTTGAAATCGTCGGTGAGACCAAAAATGATTTATTTTTCAATCTCATTCATAACTCCATAACCTATAACATGCTGGAATAGTTTTTGATGCTGAAGAGTATTTTTTCTAATTACCAAGAAAAAAAAAAAAAATTCCATTTCAGAAGAGATTTCCTATGTCCGAGTGAAATACTGAATTAAATAAATTGGTAGAAAAATGCATTTTGGTTGTTTTGATGGAAAGTTTGTGATTGATATCAGAAATGTTTTCAATTATCGGGATAAGTCACTCGCAGTTTTATGTCATAATCACCATAAAAAAATTTCTCCAAAATTATGATTTTTGGAGATTTTTCGTCAATAAATTCTAAATATTTGCATTTTTTACCGCAATCAATACACGAATCATCAAAATATGTAACAAACAAATCATTTTTTTCTTTTTCATTGTATTCTTTGCGAGTTTTCATTTGTACGAATTTCTGTTGTCACTATTTTTCTTTTTCTTTCTTTTTTTTTTTTTTTTTTTTGTGTGTAACACTTGGTTTTTTGGGAGCATTTTTCTTAACTCTATTAATAAGGAAGAATCTTTCGAACGGGTGATTGATTTATAGAAGTTATTTCTGTGAATTTTAATAGACAACTGATTCGCCAAACGAGCACAGAAAATTTTTTAGTCCCCAAAACGCAACTATACGTTACAATTATTGTGATTTATTTTCTCAAAGAAGCGTTTGCAAAATATTAGCTAAAACACCTTTTTTAATCTTTTTTCAATCATTTCCAGAAATATCAAGAACAGTCGTTTATATAATCATGATATATTAATATCAATCATTTGAAAGGTTATTTGTTACGGTTATATGCTGTTTTCGTTAATCGAAAAAGTAGTTTATGAGTTAGAGGTGTTGTAAAGTCGAAAGTGACGCATTAATTAACACGAGTAGTTTTCAAAAAAGTTCAAAATTTTCACCTTTTTCAAACTTTGAGCGTGTGTAACTTTAGTACTACTATTTCAATTAACACAAACAGTATATGTAGTTATAAAGTTAACAAGTTAAACTTTCCAACGATGTGTATTTTATTTTAACTAAATAGATTGCTCTTGATATTTCTGGAAATAACTTAGAAAAGGGCTGAAAAACATATGTTTTGCTAATATTTTGACAATGCTTCCGATGAAAAATGAATGACAGTTATTTTTGTACTAGCGACTCCAAATTAGTCTCAAAAACATTTTTTCCACGAGGCATATTTTTTATGTAAGCTGGTGTAATTAACTTCTACCAAAGTGTTATCTAAGGTCAGCTTTCTTTTTCAAGTTATTTTCCTACCAAGCCTACCATTATTAATATAATAATGGTAGGCTGTTTTTTGTGTAACAATAAAGTGAATACATATAAAAAATTTCATTCATATATTTATAGTTATAATTCTACAAAATACAGCTTAAAATTACTAAAAATAGCGATTCCGAAACCTATAAACAATAAATTTTTCAAACTTAAAAACAAGAGCTAGCTTTTGAAAACGCTTCGGTAGAAGTGGGTGTTTATTTTAGATAGTGTCCATCCTAACAGAGAATCAATGTTTAAATTGGTCACACAATACTATGTGTTATAAGAAAAAAAAAATTGGATTTGTTGATTACACATTTTCTCATTTATTATTATACATACCTTTAGTCTCATATTATGCTCTCTTAAATCCAAAACAGTGGAGTTTCACTGAAAAACAGCAAAAAAGGCGCCACTTGTGCGAATCAGTGGAATGTTATAACAAAAAAAATTACGTAGTTCAAAAATAACAATTAAATGAACAACTAAGGATTCCACTGATGTATCAGTAGAAAGGGAGCCACGGTTAATCAATGGAATATCATCGTTTTGGATTTAGAGAGTGTGTGTCACCTGAAAAGGTTGGATTCGCTAAAAAATTCCGAAAAGACAAGTTTCGAAGTGAAGAAATCTTTTGCATTCACTATCTATCAGTTAGTGCCTACTGTATTTTTTTGTCGAAGCGTGTGCCTCACTAATAATGTGATAATAATATATAAATATAATAATAATAAAAATAACACCGTCATTTTCAAAATTAGAAAAAAATACCTTGAGAGTTTTCGTCTTAGAATTTTCCAAGAAATCTTAATTTTCGGGCACTCATCTCAGGACACCCTGTATGTGGCCTCTGTAATACCGACAAAATCAATGTTCTCCGTCGAGTTGACTGTATGAATGAATGAAATTGCAGCGCCAAATATCAAAATCAGAGTAAATCAAGGCGGGTAAAACGAGCCGGGTGCCAGCAGGTGAGATCGCGTATTAGCGTGTTTTTGTTATTGATCATGTATATCATCACGATTTCAAAAATAATATTTGAATGGCGAGATCTTCGCAACTGCGTCATGATCGCGTGGGACAATACGAAAATACATGCCGGCTTTCTATTTTCAGCCAGATCGAACAAGACACGGAGGCAAAACAAGAGTTGAAGAGACCACCCGTAATTTTTGTTATTCATCAAAATCGATCAAAAACTCGTGGAAAATATTTTTGAAACCATTGTGAAATAGGTTTGACGATGAGTTACGTTTGCTTTTGCAAACACGCGCTGAAACAAAAATAATTTGCACTCGATTCGAATGTGGGTCAATAACGCCGGGTTGAGTGAAAGTAAAAAAAATGTTTTTTGTAATTATTTGTGAAACTTGGTGGAAAAAATGCTTGTTTTACCCATGCTTGGATTTTGTAGATTAATTATTCCTTGACTAGTGTGGTGAATTAAAATATAGTTTGTGGCAACTTGAGAATATGAAAATAACTACGTTTACATATAATGGGTAAATTAAATAACGAAAGAAAATTTTGAATGTAAACTACAAGATTACTTTCATAAAGTTCACCTCGAATATTTCTGAAATTCGTATTATCTATTCTTTTTAGGTACTCGTGTATTGACCATAAGAAAAGAAGTTCTGATGATTCAAAGAATTTGAATCCCTTTTTTTGCAGAAAATCGTAAGAGCCTAAAGAAACACTTTTCTAATTAGGTTCATAAAATGTGCTTTCAAAGTTTTGGGAGAGAGTGATCACTAGTCTAGTTATTCCACTAAAATTGAATAACTTGAAGCGAAGAACAATCGAGCAATTGAGTTTGAAAGAGCCGAGAACAAATGTCAAGCTTAAGTCGTTTTCATAACGTCGACAGGATTTGACCGGACGCAAATGACGCTCTTTCGATGCGATAAATTGTATCTCAGGTTTCCACCAAGCGTTCCTCGTACACATAACGACCCGCTGATTGTAAAAGTTATTGATACTTGGAAAAAATTTTTTTTCTACTCTTCATGTCAATAGTTTTGTATGCGTTCCCAGAATTTACCATTAAATATTTATTTTGTTCAGTTCTTTGAAAGGCTGTCAAGTCTAAATGCACATACCTAATGATAATCATTATATCATCTCATATTAGTTAATTTCATTTTTTTTGTCGGATCAAAAACCTAAATTCAGTACTATGAAATGTTCTGGAACGTTTGAAACTTGATCAACATAAAAGATTGGAAAATTCATCTTCAAAGATATATTGAATCTCAGTCATAAGAAACGGTCGAAATTGAAAAAAAATTTCGATGAACAATAAGAATAACTGTTTCCTTTTTCTATTTATTAGATTTTCTGGCTCAGTTTCAAAATACATCGATCTACATCTAACCCTAGATTTTCATACTAAATTTCGAATCCATTTTGTCGACAATTGGAAACTCCACGAAGATATGGAATTGGAAGCTTTTATTGATTGTTCCAGAGAATACTTGACAAAGCTGTTAAAAAATCAATGTCACTGAGAAGTACATCTCTATTTAGTGACACGAGAATTTTACTCTGACTTTGTGTACTCTACTATGTATTCAAAAATCAGTAAACCAACAAATTAACTGCACATTAAACAAACATAGGAATAAAATCTGGAAAACAGTAGTATTGAACTTGTTTTTGAATATGGTTGAAATTACTATGATAATTATTATACCATAAAAAATTATTGATTGAAACGTCGCGCATGGAAATGATAGTAAATTTATTGACAGGCATTTCTGCTCTTGATAATCATTGAATGTGAGCCAGTGTATGATATGTGTAAATTAAAATCTTATAGTTTAAGTGGAATAATTATTGCTGGAAAAATAAGCACGATGAACTCGACTTGATCCAAGCTAACTAGCATCAAGATCATGACCTTGTTTGGCCTTTTGAGCCCCCAAATCCGAGGGTATTCGCGCTTGGCACTGAATCCGGTCATCATCAACAGCCGCGACGAGACAACCCCGTTCATGAGACTCGAATTTTGGCACGAGAAATTATTCACTGCAAATTAAGCGAGTAAATAATTTTGCTGTGATATTGCCGTCCTCATAACTTCACGTATTGAATCATCACAGCTAAATATAATTATCTTCAACACATAAAATTTCTGAATGATGTTGAAGATAATTCAAAGCTGACACGATTTCAGCACGTTTTGGTAATCCTTCGACTTCATTTCTTTCTCACAGTGGTTTTTGATTTATTTATCGATTTTCAATAGTGTTTGTTAGTAATCTTGTATGAATTACGTTTTGGTGCCATTTAAATGATTTATATACTTTTTTTCTTTAAGTTGAAATGAAAGTTCAACACTTAATCCTTACGTCAACAGACTGTAGAAAATATTATTTTATGAAAGTTGTTACATATTCGTATTTTTTATAATATAAAGAATCTCTACCTTTGCTAAGCTTCAAACATTGATAATTTGTAATCTTTTTGATCCCTCGATTACGTTTAATTTCGTTTTCAACTTTCAAGACATTGGTTTCAAGACCAAATATTGTGATATTTAGGTACTTGATTATAGTTATTATTGAGTTCCGAGACGTCGTTTACATACTAGTTCTTGTAAACGAGTCCATAAGGGTAGAGATTCGACCACTCCAAGAGTATAAGTAATATAAATGTGAATAATATCGACGATCATGTCACTAATAACAGAGGAAAAGGACCATCAATAAAAAATATCTCTATTCTTTACTGAACGACCACATTCTACTAGCCTTGTAAAAAGTGCAGTCCTTATCAAGTATGTTTATCAGTCACTGAAAAGTTTGTTATCTACGTTGACATTATTGATTTATGCACTTAGCATTTTCGCTACTTTCTTTTTGAAATCCTATACGTAAACGTTATATATTCTTGTTAAATTACTGTATTATTTCTTGTTTAAAATTCATCAGAAACTGAAAATGACTTGATTATCAGTGAGAGCTTGTCCATCTATATTGCGTGATTGACTATAATATAGAGATAAATGACAGGCTGAGAAGAAAAACGAACAACTAGAAACAGAAAACATGAAGTTTCACATTTATTTATCTCTTACTAGTTCGGGTTTTCCTCTCAGCCTTTCAAATATGGCTCAAAATAATTACAAAAAAGATTCATAGAAAAATTTGTACAGACGTTGCAGAATGCTTGTTGTGTGTATTGGCTACACAACATATAGGACTTTACCATGCGTTGAAAATACATGAGATACAAATTTGAAACCCGTAATACAGTTGGATTACAATTATTTTTCTAAAGAACATCTTGCTAGTGATGAAGGAATGTTTTTATCCCTAGCTTAAGGAGTTAGCACAGAAATAAAACATTTAAAAGATGTAGATTTTTTGTCGCAAAATAATTAGTCGTTAATTATTGAATTCCAGTTCGTCAAACTTTTTCACTTTTCGGTGACGATTTCTACAAATGAATGGAGTTTTTCGGCATTAAAACGACTGAAAAGTTATATGCGGGTGACGATAGGTCAAACAAGATAAAAAATCCTCGCGGTCCATCATATTTATCACAATGAAATTGATAAAATTTACTTTTAATTGTTGATGGACGAATTGTTTTTCAAAATACAAAACGGGCTATTGTCCTTGCGAAAAATTGAATGTAAAAAGAATGTTGAAAACATCAGGATAATATTTTTTCAAAAATGATAAATGAGAAATCGATGAATGTGTTTTTCATTCAAAGAAAGTTATGTTAAAAAATTTTGAAAATAGTCTATAAAAAAAAAGGAGCAATAAAATAAAAAATAAGTAATTTTGATCTCAAATCGAAAGAATTAAATTTTCAATTGAACAAATAAAACAAATTCAAAAAAATTCAATGACATTCTAAATTTTCGATATTTTCAATTATATCCCTGACGATAGTTTCGCAACTTATAATTATTTTGAGTATATGGTTCTGACTTTAAAGGATTACATGAACAATTCTGAAACCATTGTCAATGCTTTTGTGTGATAATTTGCAAAAATTAAAAAATGTTTTTAGTAATTTTGTACTTTTATCATACACTTGTAGTAGTTAAATTTTAAACATTATCAACGTAATTCAAACGTAATAAATTATACACCTACCTCGAATTTTAAAATGATTTTGAATTTTTCAACCGCGACTTTAAGTAATCACACTACGCATTTCGAGAACAAAAAAACAGAAATAGGAAACTATCAGCAGGATTCGAAACTCGTGGCAGTTTTATACCCAAATTTTAGTAATGCAATTGTGAAATAAAAGAATCAAACGAAAAATATAAAACAGTCAACAAAAAAGTGAAAATGCATAGATAAATTGATCTTTATGCTCATCTTGAATGTAAAGTAATTGAATTCTGAATCATTTAGACGGAAACATTTCAAAAGTTATGGAAATTTCGAAGAACATTATAACTTTTTACTTTTAAACCCGAATATCAAGGAATTTCAGTCTGAATCGCAATAACGGAACACAGAATGCAAAATCATTAACCAAATTCTGAATCCGTTGTAATTTTTATAGTTTTCTACACAAACTTTTCATTCAGTTTTAAATTAGAGAAGCAGAACTCAAAATTAAAGAATAACCAACGAAGTGTAGAGTACTTCTAAAATTTTCGCCTTTCAACTTGAACTTTTTGTATGTACATAGTTCAATTTTGAATCCAGAAATAAAAGGATAAAATCAAAACGATCGAGAAAATTTAAAACTTGAATTAAATTTGTGATATTAAGCCAAAACTTTCAAATACTCCATTGTTTACACTACATTTATTAGTGAGAAAATTCTAGAACACCTTAGAAAACTCAATTATTTTGTAGAATTTTGTAAGTGTGGTACAAAACTGTTAGCAGGAAATATTTGAGTCTAGGTTTTAAAAAGGAAACAAAACCTCAACATAAGTGATAAAATTAGAAAAAATAGAATCGATTTCGCACTTTTCCAGAAAGAGCAATTCTAACATAGATCTTGTAGTACATGAATTGCGCTTGCCTATTGTTCTCCATGTGTTCTTCGTGTGCCAACATCTGGCTATGTTGCTTGGGCAAATCAGCCCCTCATTGGCCTAAATGTAACCCTAAATCACACTTGCGGAATATTCTCCTACGACAACTAGTCGCACACAATATTTTGTTCAACCTCCGCGAGAAATATTAAATTAGGCGAAAATAATAACGACGTATAATATGGATCGCTAATCTGAATGCGCGAGCTATTTTTAGTAGAAAAGAAAGGAGTGATAGAAATGGATATATAAATATATATATAAGGTAGAACGTGTAGTAAGAGATGGCTAGGTGAATTACACATATCTATTTCTTTCTATACGTGAATGGATGCGCAGTCGACATTAGCGATCCATACTATACGTCGTTGGAAAATAAACGACCCGCCGCGATACATTGTTAATAATGCCTTGATCAATCAACAGCGGCCACCTTGGGAAATGGCCGCCATCATTTACTTACACATTTAGATTTGTAATACGTCAAAATTCCGTTTTTAGTTGTAAAACTGTACGAGAATAGTTCTAAATGTACATGATTAATGGTACAAATGATTTTGGTGTCATATTAACTTTGTTTTGCGTTCTTCTTCTAGGAGTCAGGATATTCATGATTTCGCCAACTCTCAACAGGGCCGCGAAATTAAATATTTCTTGCTGGTGTTGAACAAACAACTTTTCCTTAACATGTTATTTCATAATTTAGGTGTGTAAAAACAGTTTGAAGGGAAAAATATCAATCTTGTCATGAAAGAAATTCATTTTCTAACTTGCAAAAGTTACAGAATGTCTGATTAAGTTTTTTAACAGTTGAGAAATTGCAGATAATTAAAACACCGGTCTTTGCGTACTCGATACTTTGAGATCGATGCTTTTGGGTATCGGTATAGTGTACACTTGGATCGGAATCGTCTATTTCAAAGTATCCATTACTAGCATCTATTATTTTTCCTAAGTATTGGCCATCACTAGTAACAAGCACCCACGTTTTTTAAAAATTCAACACTGCAAAAAATGGTGTCTTGCCACGAGACACTTTTTGACGCCATTTTTAAGACTTTTAAAGATGTCTTTAAAACACATCTTTTTGACACATAAAAGTAAGACACTTAATGACTGAAGACATGGATTTCGCGTCTTTGTGTCTTCTACGGAGACATGTCTTATATATATTTTTTTGCAGTGAAGGTGTATGAGTAAAGTTGTAACGCAATTTCAGGTATTTAAAAACATTGTAAAATATTATTGTAATGCTCTCTTTGGCATTAATACGTGCGTCAACATAATGTATTAAATTGCAAAAGCTTTTAGAAATAGTATATTACTTTACACGAAAGCAAACCCTCGTTTGACGGCCGAGTACTGAGAAAACCACGGCCAAGGACGTCAGAGGGTTTGTTTTCGAGTTATGTAAGATGTTTTATGCAAATTCGAGTGCTTGTCGGGTTTTGTCGATGGTAATGGACGGTAAAGTGGACGCGCAAAGATATCTTTGTGGTTACGATAAAGCGTACATGCTGGTACATGCTGAGCACCGCTGTCTGCTGGGTCAGATGCAGGGGGGTGACGCTCGGAAAAAAGTGTACCACGGTTTCGTGATAAGTCGCAGTTTCTCAGTTTGCTCATGTGGAGCGCCAGCAGTACCATTGAAATAGAGTCAGAGATCTATGAAGCCTGTACATAGAAGGAGGCTTCATTTTATATGTCGCTGCTAACAGCAGAATATGCATGGCCGTGGCCTCTCGAATCCCCACTCTATAGCCTTTATTTATTTTTTTTTTCTGTACTGTGCAAACGCTACACTTCTTCGATTCTGTGCAACTTTTTAAATTCCTGCTTGATTCCCAGCTTTGCGTGGCGGATTGAGTGACGTCAACGGGCGGATTGCGTTGCGTCAACGGGAGTGCGCAGAGCTGACTAAAATGAGTCAGTTCGCGCAGTACAGAAAAAAAAAATTAGTGGGGATTCGCGCTACTAAACCCTTACATATTTGTCTTCCTATAGTCGTGGGCCTCCTTCTGCAGGCTTCATACAGCTGGCAGACTGCTTGCTCTGCTGCCCGACTCCGACAGGGTTCGCAGGACCGGCAGTAAATACGCAACCGCCTTCCCGGGGCGCCAGTGTTTCGCACACGCACTTTGGGTGTGATTAGGGAACTCGAGCGTGTGATACAAAGCGTTGCAGTATGCGTAAATCTCGTTTTTTACTTGCTTTTATCGCCTGCTTATCGTCTCTGATCTCAGAGAATAGGCAGAGGAGCAAGGCCTCAAAGACCCGCTGCCTTCCGATGTGTCTTGGTCCCGGTGATTTGTCGCCCTGGCTGGGGCCGGTGAAGATGAATTACGAGAGCTGATTGCATTGATACTATGTCTCGTAATCATTCATGCTCTCGACCTTAGTGGCGGAGAGTTTTTGTTTGCTCTCATTACTGAGGTCATGCGGCCTGGTTCGCCTTTGACCTGGGACTGTGGATGCTGAGGTGGCGCAGCCCTACCTCCTTCGGGACGGCGGATGGCAACGTGCGGTCCTGTTCTATCCTTTTCTGCGGTGCATGACTAAGCCCCTGGGACGTGAGCTATGAGAGTTGTAGCCCCCTTGTATCAAAGACTCTCATTGCCTTTTATGGTGTATGTGTTGGCAATCCTGTCTGAGGGCAGGATTGCCAGGGACCCACCTTCGCGTGGTTTTCCCCGTCAGTGTTAGCTTGATGGCTTGCCATCTTGCCTGCGCTGCTGAGTGGTCCTGCTAACCTCGCAAAGGACGCGCACGTCCTAATTTTTCCAAGAAGTGTCAGGTGGCTGCGCGAACGGTTCCTTTCACAGTCGTAGCCTTAGTACTGAGTGGGGCGCCGACAGGTGATTTATCACTTGCTTCGGGATTGCGAAGCCCGCCAAAACGGGTGCTTGCTTTCAAGGGAGGTAGATAGCAGTGTGTTGTTGTTCTTTATGTCCCCTCGTGCGGATTAGATACGTAAGCTGTTGGCCTTGTGACCTCAGTGAAGGAAGTGTCGTAAAAATCGAACCAAGATTGTTCATTTACGATAGGGTAGGAAATTAACGAGCAGCTCAGAAAATTTCTGCCGGACATGTATTTGACCAGCTGATAGTTGTTTGACAAGCGGGTAGTTATTTGACTGGAGGGTAGTTTATTGACTATACTGTTACCATATATGTAATGTGAATTGTTTTTTACAGGTGATATATCATAAATAATGGCGGCAGGAAGGAAAAAAAGTCAAATATCCACAGATCTGTACAATTGACATAATTTATTACAAATTAAAAATGCTTTTGTACATGGTTGAGTGACGCATAACCTACAAATTGTAATCAAAAAATATGCTTTATGACATTATGTGCTGCACATTCAAGATTTCACAAAATTTTTCGAAGCTTAACATTTGTCTACCCAGTAAATTATACAAAAAGAACAATGAGAAAGTTGAAAAATTATTTTATTCGCGTTTTTATTACGTTGTCACTGATACGGTTAAACTGTCACTCACTTGCATTGCACTCACTGGATTTTAAAATCACTCATTGCATTTTACTAACTTGATTATAAATAAATTATAAATAACTATAGTTATTTACCCATGTCGGGTAGGATACTGACCAACCTCTTGTCGATTTACGACTCGCTTATCTTTTTACGAACGCATCGTTATTTTCCTAGGCATAGTAAAAAAACTACACTCAGTGTAGGTCGGATTGTTTCCTAAACTGAGAGTCGATATTTTACTACCTGATAGCTAATCCACTACCAGGAATTTTAATACCCACACTGAAAGTAGTCGATTTCCTTGCCTCTCGTTATTTTCCTACCCCGTGTATGAAATAGACGACACCGAATACGAAAATAATTTTCTACCCGTTAGGTTTTTTACGAGGTGATTTTTTACAGTGCAGCACCTCACACTCTTTCACGGATCTAATTTTATTTCGTCCCACGCGGCTTTACACTCGTCAATAAAAAACGAGCTAATCGTACTCACTCGCGATTCATTGTCGAATCAATAACCAGGGTCAACCTTGAAAGTTCGAGAGTTTTAAAAAGCAACTTCAATGACTTTGAAACATTTTAAAATTATTGGAATGCTCTTATTCTAAAATTTCAAGAGTCAAAGACTAGATTGAATATTTAATTTTTGTCATGTAGAAGTTTTTTGTCTGTCGAAAGCAAGAAAAGCATAGAAACTTTTAACTTGGTTTAATTAATGTGTTGGGATAATGAGGAGTTTCTTTACGAACACTTGCTCTGAATCTAAGAAACCTGAAAGTTTTGAAAAACAAGATGAAACTTGCGTAAGAAACGTATAGCAGCTTGTGCAAGGGAGCTCTAATCCCTGATCACGAGGATCGTTTTGGCTTCTGGCCATTGACTATTCTGACTCCGGGAATGACCAACTGTTGCACACTTTTATACCAATTAGTGCTAATAGTTTAATTTTTGAAATATTTCAGAATTTTCTGATGTACAGTCGAAAGTAAGAGTGCATACTATACCCATGCACAGTAAGACGTAAACAATTCAAATGGCTCACTAAAAATGCCGACAAAAAAATATTTCGAATATTCATGGGAAAATTGTTATTTTCTTTTAAGTAATTAGAAAAAAATAGGACTTCCCAAGTTGTACTTCATTAATTATAATGCATATTTTATTCAATATGATGGGGAATATGTCAACGATGTGGGTTATAAGGATGTAGGACATAAGTAGATTTTTTCAATGAAGGCGAAAGAAAACTGACAATCGGAAAGGTTCTAAAAATAACGGAATTTACGACTCAAAATTGATTTTATGATAAAAAAAGAGCGATGGTTGCGTCAAGTTTATTTGCGTGGCGCGCGAAACGTTTGAAGAAGGCGTTGTAGTAATTGATAAAGTTATTATTGTCCGCGGCGTTATAACAATGTGCGAGATGGCTTGTCAAATGCCGTGTTCGACACAATCGATCATCTTGTTCTTTCGCGACAATGTGATTGTTGTGAAATTGATGAAAAGTTTGACGCCGGTTAAGTCTCTTTAAGTAAGAAATTTTTGGAATATCATGTGAGAATTTCAAGGATTTTACTGAATTAATTTTTTATAGCAGAAATACACGAAAACTTGATGCAAAAAATCATTTGCAAAGTTTATATGAAATTCAACGAAATACCTTCTGAATGAATAATGAAAAGTTTTTTTATTCTACTAATAGGCGAAAATTCCCGAATTCAAATTCATAGACGGGTACACAAATAATTTCTAAGTTTGAAGCACTTATGAAAGTGACCATGATTATTTATCAACTAAGCACATTATAAATACAAGCGTGGAGGAAAAATGAATCAATTTCTTTCAACATATTACAATGATCAATTTTTATAAACAGGGGTCGATCGAATTACATTTATCTTTTAAAAGTATTTCTACATTGAATGATTAAACATCAAAAAGTCAATAGTCATTGAGATAGATTCTAAAAAATCGTAATTCTTTATTCCCAACGACGGACAAAGTGAGACTTTGTTTTTTGAGTATCCTCATCTGCACCCAGATTTTCAGTATTTTTTCCTTCCATGCATTCCACAACAAATTAAACTGGATAACGTTTACGAGATGGCGTCCCTTGCGGAATCATGTTAATGACGCTAGATTTTGAAAGCATTCTGAAAGTTATGTGAGAGTTGACAGTTGTCTGAAAGTTGGGGTTTGGACGATAGAGCGTGTAAAATGTAATTTTGATATTTTGTGAGTCTGTAACACTGTAAGAGTGTAATGTTACACGGAAAAAAATTTTCGGGTCAAATTCCCATAAAAAACTGGAATGGCAGGACGAGGGTCGAATTTTTTAGTAAAAATGTCAAATTTGTGTTCAGTGATCTCAAAAAAAACACGAAAACACATTTTGAAGTTTTACTATGAGCTTTTCACAACATTATGGTAAAATGTCAAAATCGGATAAATTAAAAATCGCAATAAATTTTTTCAGAGAGCGCCATTTACATAATGTTTAAAAACAGCGCATGAATCTTCGAGTTTAATGTCCATGGACGCGAGATTTTCAGTTTTCGCGGTTCTCAGGGTTCGATTTTCAGGTGTTTCGTTGGTTTCAAAAGTGATCAAGATTAAAAATTTCACGTTTTTTTTCGTTAAATTGTTAATAACAATGAAGGCTCACATAGTATCAAAAAAACAAGGTCAGATTCTGAAAGAAGATAAAATTTCGGCTTGGAAAAACCTTAGCTGGATTTTTTTTTTCAAAAAAAATTTTCTACATGGTTTTTTTCACCGCTCAAAAGTTGGTCGAAAAAACGTCTGTTTAGGCGCTAATGGGTTAATCGCCTCTCCTGAAAACTTTCACTTTTGGATTTAAGGTCCTTTTTGTCAGTTTAAGATTCAGCATTTGATTTTATTATTATACTAACCATAAGATGTCATGGGTCAATTTCGCTGTAAAGTAGTGTTATAGATTTAGATTTCCCTCAATATGTTTAAATTTATCACAGAATTTTACGATTTGAATATTTTTCTAGTACTTTGATAGACTTCTATATTGATATAATTTTAGAATCCAATGCTCGAGCAATTGAAGTTTCCTGATCCCCGGAATTACATACATTTTTGAAGGATCTAATATAAAAAACTAATTATTATCCAGTATTTACAGTATTTTTCGTGTTCTTTTTGTATTCATTAAATTACGTAACGTTTTTTAGTATATGATTCATAGATGTTGAAGATCTTGCTATAGATTTTGAGTATTTTCATGTATGTATTTCCACGTGGATTTCTAAAATTTATTGCTTTGAATTGTGAAATTTTTTTACAAAAACGGAAAAAGGATATTTTTCGTGGATATTTGTATTACAATTACTAAAAGCTTACTATGTTTCATTAAAAGTTGCATAAATATATAGAATTTTTATTAAAAAATAAAATAGTGTAAAACTTCTGACATCACAGTTTTAAAATATTTTTTAAAGATTATAAACTGTTCTGAAAACTTTTTAAGGCTGATAAAGTAACGTCAAATAAATAACGGAATTCCTGGTTACTTGTTACCAAAAAAAAGTGACTCATTCCCGTTATCGTTACTTGTTAATTAATGTTACGCGTTACGTTATCATAACAGTAAAAAATGTGACGTTTTAGAGAAACGCGTTTCTTGTGAGATTTATGACTATTCAGGAGTTTAAGTAGATTTGAACTCTGAAATTGATCAAAACAATATACATTGTTCAAGTGAGCATATGTCAAGTATACTAAAAAACAAAATTATTAGGAATGAGCTTCATTTGAACTCGATTTCAAAGCAAAACAGTGAAAAATATCTGAAGCATTTCGTCATAATTTAAACATTTCTAACCAGTAGATTCAAATATTGCAATAAGAAACTTCAGGAACTTTAAACGATTCCCAGATTATCCGGCGATGAAAAAAAACGATTTCGTATTCGGAATTCTTGCTCAAAGGAATCTCAAACGCTTCTGATTGTTTCTCAGCAAATCTGGGACACGAACCGCATTCGCTCAATGGAAATGTGGCACAAGCACAGTACCAGTCGCAGTTCCAGCAACAGCAATACCTTCTTCAGCAGCAACAAGTTTCGAACAACGGAAAAATGGACGGAGGAAGAACCATCGCCGTGGATGCAAACGGACGAACGGTCCTGGTCAATGGCTGCTCGAAGGAGGGGCGTGAAAAAGCGGGCTCTCTTGGAGGTAGAAGTTTCGTTAATTATCATTCATCGACCATCTATCACGAAAATAATTAGCAGTATTCGTATATTCATGTTTCCATTTGGTATGTTGAGATAACGACTTTTTTGGATTCAATGATTGTACATGTACGTAGAAGTGATAAACGCTGACTGCTATTGAATTCTGATGATTCACAATTATTTTAAATCCTATCTGCCGCCCGACAGTTGAGGAAAAAACTTGTTAAAAATTTAGAAAGGGGTGAATCGAGGCAAAAGTTACACTTCTGCTTGTATAACGAAAATAGATGTTCATTCTTATCAGTGGAACCGGGTGTGTGGGCAGAAAAAGGTTTACAATGGGTTTTGCGAAAGAATATACTTCCTTTGGCATTTCATAATTGGTAATCTTTGACGGTATAGTTTCGAGAGAATGATTTTTCAAATTTCGGAATTCTAAAGTTATAGAACTTTCGGAATCCAGAGCCGCTCATTTTTCATGTTCATATTGATACATTCGAATGCGATTTTTGTAAATTGTAGGTAACTCAATGAGGTTCAGATTGTTTTTTAAATACTTTTTGTATTTTCTATGATTTTTGCGTGCATATTTTTACGACTCATAGTTCTATAAAATTTCAATATTATTAAAAAAAAAAGTTAATTTAATACCGATCTTAAGTATTTTACAGATTCTTAGGAATTTCGTATTATACGTCATTTTGAAATTTTTGTTGTATTTTGTAGCATTTTTATAGATCTCATGTTTCTTTGAACCGCTCCGTAGATTCCTCAGATTTGATACAATTGTATTTTTTTAAATGTTTAATTAAATCGCTCTATAGATTTCAAGAACGTTTAATGTCCTGGGATTCAAATGTCAGTTAATTTTGAGTAATTTAATGTTTTTGGAAAAAGTTTTTTTCGTACTTTTCTCGTATTAAACAAATTTTGTTGTGTTTCTTGTACTTTCTATCCCTCCTCCTCCCACAGAACATTGCCATTGTTTTGTGATAATCTAATATAGTCTCAGAAATAAAAGTGGATTGAAATTAATTCGTGGGCTGCTGTAAAAGAAAAGACCTTTTTTATGCTGAAAATAATTTTTGTCATACTATTCACTGAAAAAAAAACATATATGAGACATGTCTCCGTAGAAGACACGAAGACGCGAAATCAATGTCTTCAGTCATTAAGTATCTTACTTTTGTGTGTCAAAAAGATGTGTTTTGAAGAAATCTTTAAACGTCTTAAAAATGGCGTCAAAAAGCGTCTCGTGGCAAGACACCATTTTTTGCAGTGTTAACTTTCATATAATCTAATATTGAGCCTTATTACTGAGCTGCGATTAAAGACCTATGTCACTTGTTGCTTTATTATATATACTTTCTAATAACTGACTGATAGCTGGAAATTGAGATAGGTAATACCAAAGTTTGATTAGTGACTAGATACAGTTTCCAATATAAAACATAAGCCAATAAAAAATTACCAAATTAATTCGAACACCACCGAAGTTACGGAGTTGTTAAAAGCTACTGACACATTTGTTTTATTATTAAATAATAGTATATTTTTCACAGTTTTTGGGAACGCCTGGTTTGACGAAACGAAAAATTGCAGCCCGAGGCAAAGCCGAAGATTGTAATCGTTTATTTGTCACATATTAGGTGACATATAAAACAGTGTATCATACAATTTCGACAAAAGCCCACACATTAATTTTAACCTTTTTTTATTTCTGAGACTATATTAGATTATCACAAAACATTGATTTCTCCCTGCTCGCAGCCCCGATTTTTCTGCCTTCCCTAACTCGAATTCTCTCACGGAAATCCGATCTGGCGCAGAGGGCGCCGCTCACCACACCCACGCTCACACATATAAAAAAAGCGCACTGTGATATGGCCTGTCACAAGATCAAATATTTAACGATCGGCCATCCTTGTACATGGTTTGGTCCTCCAAACCGTCGAATTATTAATACTCAATACATGTATACCCCACTTGGCGAGTCCTATCCTTAAACGAAAAATTCCTATCCCATCCTTTTATACAAAATACTTCAAATACGCCGACTTCCACGACACTCTTTTCCGACTTATATCTAGTTTTACATCTCGCTTTCCCGTCTCGTCCGTGTCCGTTCCCTGATCTTCCCCCAATTCGCGTACAATATAATCGTCAGTCTCGGTACCATTTATCCCCTTGCCCCCATCCAGGGCTGGATTAACCCTCAACGGGGCCCTAGGCAACCATCAATTTGGGGGTCCTTTTTTTACGTCCGTTCCCTTCTTTTTTCGATTAAAAAATACAAACTTATATCTTTCATAAAAATTTTATTGTCACAATGTAATAATATCAATAAAATTACTAACTACATTTTAAACATGTCTTTTTCTACATTTGTTTTCGGCAAATTCATCAATTATATCATCAATATCGATTTTGTTCAATAAATCTGACTCAATGCAAAGTATACCTAACATCTCGAGTCGCTCTTGTCGCGTAGTAGCTCTTTCAGCAGCTTTGATTCTTTTTAATTGCGAGAAGGATCGTTCGGCAGAACAATTTGTGATCATTAATGTTAAAAAAATTCGAAGAGCTATTTCTGTGTTAGGAAATACTTCGGCTAATTGATCTTCCATTAGAATCTTATACAAATGACTATGATTTTTTTGTGCATCGGTGTATCTGGAGTTCACGTAACTTTGGAATTGTTTCATTTCAATGAAAAATTCTTCCAAATCTCTAGGATAAAAACGAACTAAGTTATTTATAGCTTCGTGGAGGTCTCCATCACTTAGAGAGAAGTTGATGAGAAATGCAAATCTCTCTGACTCTTCCATATACACTTTCGCACGCCGTTTGATTTCACTGTGAAGATTGTCGATGATTTCGAGGAAACCTTTTGTTCTAAAATCATCGCGAGGCGAAAATTCTACTTCTGGAGCATTTCCGTCATTAGGTTGTTTTTTTCTACGACGAGTACGTTTTACGATTTCTGTATAACCTACACCAGGTAATAATCGTTTTGTTTTTTCCTCGAAATCATTGAACTTTTCACGGAATGAAGCTAAACTCTCTTCTAACGATCCGTACAAAGAAGCACACGTTTGCAAATCTGCTTTTTCACTTTGCAATGACTTACTCACTGAACGCATAGCAGTCAAAATAGAGTTCCATAAAATCAACATGAAACCAAATTCGAATTTTTGCATTTTATTCGCGATACACGTCGCCTCATAACGAGTATCAGTATTTTGTGATTCATCATCAGCAATGATTTCTAGAGCCTCTAATATGATATCAAATGAATCGTAAACTGCATTCGTCGCATTCGAATGTGCTTCCCAGCATGTAGTTGACAATGTCTTCGAAGTTTTCTCATTGTTTATTTTATTTTTTAATACGCCCCAACGATAGGTGGAAGCGGAAAAAAAATTATATAATGTCTGCATAATGGCGAAAAAATCTACTGCATAAAAACAGCACTTCACAGCATGCTCTCCAACCAAATTAAGGGAATGCGCGGAACAGGGAACATAGATCGCATTCTCATTCAAACTCAATATTCTTGCTTGCACACCTTTATACTTTCCGGACATGTTGAATGCGTTGTCATATGATTGTCCTCTACAATTTTGAATATCTAAACCACAGTCTTCAGTAAGAAAGTTTAAAGTTTGATTCGCTAGACTTTCACCAGTATGACCTTCCAACTGAAGAAAAGTTGTAAACCTTTCGACTGGTTGAAAATCGTTCGGAGAAACATATCTTAAAATAATAGACAATTGATCAACATGCGATACATCAGGAGTCGAATCGACAGATAAGCTAAAATACCTAGCCGAAGTAACCTCTTTTAAAATGTATGATCTGACTTTTTTACCCATAATGTTAATGAACTCCTCGCAGATCGTCTTTGATAAGTAAGAAGTTACACCTGTCCCAGCATTGCCGTATCTAACAATATGACCTTGCAAAAAAGGATCGAATTTCGCAACGAGTTCAAGTAACCCTAGATAATTTCCGTTGCCCGGCACCCCGAATTGCTCGTTCGAACCTCTGAATGACAAACCTCGCTCTGCTAATGTGGTAATGACAGCAACTACCCGTTTTAAAACGTCGCGCCAGTATTTTTTTTCACTTAGTAGTTTATTCTCGAGTAGTTCTGGCAGATTATTTTCGTCCTTTCGTTTTTGCCGGTAAATCAGCAAACACTCCCGATGTTTTGGATTTTTTTCATGCTGTTGTAAATGACTTCCGATGTTTTTCCAGTCATCATATCCTTCACGAGAAAGTTTTATCGATTGGTCGGGTGGTAGAAATATGATAGCTTGCAATAAAAACAATAGACAGACCCTGTGAATAAAAACCAAAAATTATTATTATCAATTACACTGTGTGCCTAAAAATAATTTTGAAAATTATAAAAAAACGAAACCTGTCTAGAATGGTTGGTAATGACCCCCTGAATACTTTCTTTACAGGTTTTTTTAATGTTAAGTCTATTTATTCGACCGGCTTTCCGGTTTTCTGTCATTTTCCGTTTTCTTTTCTCTGAATGTTTTTTCAAGGTCAGAGAATATAAAAAAAAGACTCATTGACCGCTATTTCAAATTTTTTCCCGTGCAGTTTTTGACCTATTTTATTCCAGAAACGTGATCAGGTTAATAAGAGGACACAACTAGTCTTTTGTTCGAAAAAAAGGACCAATATTACGTGATCAAAAGCATGCTTTTAAAAAAAATTAATTTAATGAGTAAATCGAAAACGAGGGCTAAATTTGAAAAAAAAATGTAATGGAAGTATTTAAAGAATCATCACCAGCCATTGTAGACAGGTTTCGTATTTTTTTTTTTTTTTTTTTTTTTGTAATTTTTGAGGTCACACAGTGTTAAAAATTATGTGAATGATACACAAACTATGAATTAAGGGTGGATGAGTTACTTTTTAAAAGAAACTTGGTTGAGTTGATGTAACTTGTTTAAGTTAATGTAACTTGGTTATATTACAAGTTACTCATAAATTTTCAAGTAAGAAATTAGAAGTTACTTTTTAAGCGAATTCGTTCAACCTCAAGTTTTATTTTTTAAGGATTTTTTTTTCTTGCTAGAAAAAAACCTGATTCTTTCTCAAAAAATAGAGTGAATTTCGTGAAAGAAATTGATTCAAATCATACATCACCTTTCATTGGTGAATAAATAAGCCAATCTCGGTTTGTTTTTTCTCCATTTGGTTTAGTCCCAAAAAATACGTTGGGCGAACAATATCTCGATGTTAATTCGTTTTCATACCAACGCTTAGATGATTCGAATGGTCCAGTCGAATTTTGACATGTGGATGGCCCATGTTCAATCCAAAATCTTACATCTTCACTAGTAAATTTTTCCCATTTTCCTGGATCGTTGGAACGGTTGGAAATTTCTACACCTTGATTTTTATGTACACTTTCGCCCACAAGAAATTGGTTTGAAGATTCAGGTGTTGAGTTGACTGGATCATCGTTCAATTCAGGACTTGTTGCAAGTCCTTGACTGCCTGATGAATTTGGTGTTTTTACGTTCCGATGAAAATAATTGTCGAGTTTTGGAACTTTTTCTAACACTGCACTTGTTCGTGATCGTTTTTCTTCGGCAACCTTTCTTTTTTGCGCACCACTTAAATATGAACGAGACATTTTTTTACAAAATAACAACTTAAGACACAAACGATGGTTTTAGTATTTACTAGTGTATTGCACTTAAACTATCACTCCCGAAAAATGATGGTCTCACTACGGTAAAGAAAAAAACGCGGACATTTACGAGATAATAACAAGGATATTTCATTCACTTATTCACTTTACACTATGTTATTGTTCACGGTGAGTATTCTCAGACGTGACTATCCCCGTACAGCGAATTCTTCGTCTTATATACAAATTCAAGTGTTCCAGAATATTACAGAAAATTCCAGTCATTTATTGTTCTCGAATATTCTCGACCTTTTCATTGATTTCTATTCTCGAACATTCACGAAAACGTATTTGTTAAATGATACCAAATGACAGGCTCAGAGGCAAAACGACACAAGAATTTCCAAGAAAGGATAAAAAATATGCTGACTCACATAAGTCGGTCTTTCTTTTGGGAATTCTTGTGTCGTTTTGCCTCTGAGCCTGTCAAATGATACATTAATTTATTTGTCATTTGTCATCCATCATTCACTCATTCATCATTCACGTTGAAATTTCCGCTTGAAGGCTTCTATTCAAGTCAATTGTGATTTCACTTTGTTTGTTTTATTATTTCGTATTTTTTCAATTATTTTCAGTTCTGATTATATTTTTCTTTCACTCTCTAGAATTGTATGTTTGTAAGAAAATTTTAGAAGTCTTTTTCATTTTTCGGGGGCCCCCTGAAATCGGGGGCCCCAGGCAACTGCCTATTCTGCCTACTTGTTAATCCGGCCCTGCCCCCATCATTCTCTACTGCATTTCCCGTTGCCACCGGTCTCTCTCCGCTCACGTCTTTCTCGCAATCGTCACACTCACTTCATTCGTAACCATGCCATATCTTCAACTGACTAACATAGGCTGTAGTTTCATACCCGTGGTCTCACGATTCATTTAAGTTTCCGAACACGATAGGTATCTTTGACCCTGTCGCCGACAATCACCAATGGCCCTGTGAAAAGCGCCTGTAACTTCGTCGAGTTCCCGGTGGAAATTGGGTTTAGTTTCATGAGAACAATGTCGCCCACCCGATACCTCAATGTCTGTATTTCGATTCTCATCGTACCTCCTCCTGTACCTTTTGTGTGTACCTCGATTGCGCCGCGACGATTCTATCACAAATCTGCCCCCAAATTTCCTCCGGTCTCTCATACGATTCCACGTAACTCGTCAATTCACGCAGATTCACCTCGTTGAACCTCTGCGTATACCCTAACAACGATTCAAACGGTGTCCTTCCGGTCGTTACACACAAACTCAAATTCAAATCTTTCCCACTGTTTCCAATTCTTCTCTGTCCCTACTCCGTCGCGATTCTCATGATGGGAACAACTGTCGAATTAAGACGTTTGATCTGCTCATTCACCTGCGGGTGATGACTTGAATTCAGGGTATGTCGGATACCATGTTCCTCGCAAAACGCCTGGAACACCAAGGTTTCCGGAACCGGTACCGTTAGTTTCCGGAAATGGCCCAACGTGATCGACATGAACTATTTCGAATGGTCTCCTCCCCGGTGGAATCGAGTGCAATTCTTCCACGCCACGACCTACCCTACTCTTTGCCTGAATGCAACTATAGCAATTCTGAATATGAACTCACACGTAACGAGCCATCCCCGGAAAGTAATAGTACTTCCTAATTCAAGCGATCGTCTTGTCAATTCTGGAATGACTGTTCAGTTCATGGTATCTAATCACAATCGATTTCCGCATTGCCTGAGTAACCACATATTTCTCTACCATCATTCCCCCTTTTTCGTCCTTAAAATACAAAACTCCATCCCTCAGTCTGTAATTCCTAACTCTATTTTTCTCATCCCTACTACGTTCCGATTCTCCCTTTTGCAAAATTCCGATCAATCCAAGTAATGCAGGATCCTTCGTTTGAAACATTAACACCTCATTTTCCTATACTGAAATCTGCATGACGTCAAATGAATTTCCCCCCACAACATCAACTGGTGCGCGCGTCAAAGCGTCCACGTGTTGAATCAACTTCCCTCCCCTATGACGTATTGTAAAATGATACTGTAAAATCACACCAACCCACCGAGCCATCTCCGCATTCTGCGTCTTCCACGCATCCAGATTCACAAAACATTGGCAGTCTGTCATGATTTCGAACCTGATACCGATCAGGAAAGGTCTGAGGCGCTCCAAGGCTCAAGCGACCACTATTAACTCCGAACTAGAGGAATGGTACTTTGCTTCTACCTCGGACGTCCTCCGACTAATCGCGTACACCATCTAGAGCAGACTATCCCCCCTATTTGTCTGAAGCAAGATTGCCCCCAAACCTACAGCTGATGCATCAGTATGCAGTTCAGAAACCTTCACAGCAAACGAGAAAATATTGGATGATCAAATCCTCAATTCGAACTCGATAACTTTGAATACTTTTCATGTCGGCACTTTGATCTTTTATGGAAAGTATTCAAAGTCATCGAGTTTGAATTGAGGATTTGATCATCCAATGTTTTGTTGTTTGCTGTGTTTGCACCAGGGCTGAAAGACTTCAGCTCTGGATCACTACATAGCCTCTCTTTAATCAAAACAAACACACGTTGTTCCTTCTCCGACCACTGAAACTCGCTACCGTTTTTCAGTAAATGCGTCAAAGGTGCTGCCATCTTGCTAAATACAGGTACAAACCTACGAACAAAACTAGCTTACCCAATGAAACGCCTAACTGCATGTTTAACTCATCAATCGCTTTTACTTTCCTTGGACCCGGTTGAATCTTGCCTCTCCCTCGTAAGTATCCTTGATATTCTACATGCGGCATTCAAAATCTACACTTGCGAAAATTCAATGTAAAACCTGCATCTCGCAAAAGTTGAAAAATCTCCCTCAAATTCTGAATCAACTCTGACCAATTCTTCGCAAAAACACAGATGTCGTTAAAGAAGGTGAAAGCTATTCCTTTCCTGGCGGCACTCCCCAAAACCTTATTCATGAGTTTAAAGAAAACGCGTAGCGCATTTGTCAGCCCGAACGATTCCCTGGTAAACTCCCCTGACTGAGTTTCAGTCACGAACGCGGTCTTCTCGCGAGCCTCCTTCGTCAACGGTATTTGTATGTAACCACATGCAAGGTCCAAGGTCGCGAACACATTCGCATTATTCAACTTTTCCAACGAATCGTCAAAATTCGGGATCGGGCAATTGACTAACCTCGTTATCCTATTCAACCTCCTGTAATCCACAACCATTCGTGCGCTTCCATCAGTCTTTCTAACGACAAAAGCCGGGCTCGCAAACGGAGCCGTATCTGTGATGATCCCCGCCTCCCTGTGTTCATTGATCACCTGATCCAAATCCACCCTGTCCTTGACGTTAAACCGATACGGACGCGAGCGCACGAGTTGAGAACCCTTGCTAACCTTGATATCCGTCGTTATTCTATCGATCACTCCAATTTATGCCACACTATTCGCAACACGATCCCGAAATTCACGCAGGACACCTAGCAGTAGCCCCCTCTATTCTATGTACTGTTATATTCTGATTCACACATATATCTTCTCTTCGAATATTACCATTTAGCCCTTTCTGTTGCTCAAGTTTCTCTACAACCATAATATTCCCGCCAATTCTCTATCCAAACGCGCACCCAATCGCCTATGAAATGAACATCGCTCTTTCGAATGCTATTGAAAGAGAATCTTTTTTCGAAGTAGTTTTTAAATACGGAGCGATTTTCAAGAACGGTTTTAAAAGCGCTCGAATCCTCTCTCTCCATACTCACACTACCATCCGCATCAATACCAAGATCCGTCAGCCTAAGACGACCGAATACACGGACGCAAGTCTTGCAATGGTAGGAATGGATAAAAAGAGAGAGGAATATCGGAAGCTATAATCGAGCTGCCGTTTCTTCTTTCCTTTCTCCCATAGAATCTAGTCTCGGACGCGTTGGTCCCTTTTGTCGGAGCGCGTCACATATAGAATTAATATATATAGAATTAGATTATATATACAATAATTAAGATTTCGGCTTTGCTTATGCACTCTTTGTATTTTTTTTCGGCAATTTTATATGTCCTCAACCTACTGCAACTTACTTTGATTGTAATTACGTTCATTTCAACGAAAATAACGCTATTACTATGTTTTTCAATTATGGTTATTTAGCGGCTATGCTAGGCTATACTGGGTTTTGGAACCAACATAGCCATCTTATAGCCGACCCTCCGTGAGAGTATCTGCACTTATCTCAACTTATCTGGCTTATCTGACAATTTCTGCTTCTAACTTATGTGTGTTAAGAATTAATGCACTATTTTTCCGAATGTTTTATGGCTGTAGGTTGCAGGAAAATACTTATTATATATACTAAAATTGATAGCCGGTTTGTATTGAAAATAATGAGATATTCGAGAAAGTACCTAACTGGTACTTAAGAGGTACTTATTTGGTACCTTATAAGGTACTGCTTAAGTATCAATTAGGTACCAGAGCATTTGCTAGGGATACGATACTCAAGAACAGTGAAAAAGTAACGGCAATCAAGGATTTTCACTCTAAGAATGAGCCGATTCTGCAAACTACCGACCTCTCACAGTGGTTTGACGAAAACGTCAAGGATCCCCTGATGAGTGACGTGGAAGATTTTCAAGATACCGACTCCGGATGGACTCTGCGCTGGATTCTCAACCTCATTGTTAACGTAAACAAGTATTATCCAATGCGCGAGAGCTCGTATATTGAACTGCCACAATTCATGAAGAATAAAAAAGTTTGTGTGAATATCAAAAACGACGATGATCAATGCTTTGAATGGGCCCCCCTTGCAGCCTTGTAATCCGTTACGAAAGACGCTAAACACATATCAAAATACGAAGCTCATGAATCGAAGTTAAAATTCGATGGTATTAATTTTCCCGTACAACCAAAAGACGTGTCGAAATACGAAAAACATAAAATTTCAGTCAACGTGTATATACTGCAGAAAATAGAAAAAGAGAAATTTATCGTCGCTCTTATCTACATTACCAAGAAGAAAAAAACGAAATACGTCAACCTACTGCTCCACCAAAACGACTACGTAGACGAAAAAGAGCCGAAAGACGCAGAGGAAGAAAGCAATGAGCCATTACGTGGGGATCGAGGACTTGTCGAGGTTGTTCAGCTCGCAACTCACAAAAAGAAGCCATGAGCACCACATGTGCTACCGCTGCCTCTACTACTTTAGAACTCCGGAGATATTGTTGGCCCATGACGTCAATTATAAAAAAATGAATAAATGTAGCATTTATACTACCTGATCCAAAGAACTACTGTTCTTATTATACATATTTCCTGAATTTCAAAAATGCCTAGAAAATTGGCACTCGTTGGCTATGCATACTTCGAATGCATCTTGAAGAAAATCGATGGGCAGTCCAATTCGAAGACAAACGTTGAGCAGATTCACGAGGCCAGCAGCGTTGGATACTTTGGGAAGTGCAGTTATAACGAAGACCTCTCTCGGTACAACTCTGAACGTGGCCCCAATCCTGCAAAGTGGTTTGCCGAAGAGCTTCACTAGAGGCCCTTAAAAAAGAGAGACTGGCAATGGGGCTACAATATGGCCGACAATGAGTGTCAGCTAACATCAACCATCAGCCAGTTCAGCCGTCATATACAATACACGAAAAGTGAACAAGAATATTTACGACTTGTATTACCTAGCTCAAAGCTCTCTCTCATTGGCGCAGCGATATTGTATTACCAAGCTCAAAGCTTTCTTATTGACGCAGCCACATTTTAATATTATATTGAATGGGCCAATAAGAAGGTGGGGGACGTTCATTGCCAGTCTTTCTTTTTTAAGGGTCTCTAAGCTTCACCAACTGAGGAAAGTCGTCGACGACGTTCACAAGAACCCCATGGACATGAACCTCACCGTCAAAGAAGAGGTAGCCTTCAGAAAAGCAGCAACTTGCCACGTTTATGGAAAACAACTGGGTCCCGAACGAGTCAGAGATCACTGCCACCTTACCGGGCGTTTGACGTTTACCACGTTCCTGTGATTGGCGTAAGGTATATCGCCAGTTCCCCATGAAATCCCGTGGTAGTTTCGGGTCAACCAGGAATTCGCCACCTTGACTATTGCTAGCAGACTCGACCATGGGCATGGAGGCTGGAAAAGGATTGTCTCCACGTTGACGTCTTCAGAGGGTTCGATCCTGATGATCACCAGCTCCTTGACCACGAACTTGTTTCCTTGGCCGAACAGCTGACTTTCAGGCATAGGGAAGTTAAATTACATAATATAACTTTTATTTTAATGCATTCTTTTTCATTAATTTTATTTGTATTATTGAATCGAATGAAAATTTTTCGTCTTACATGAAATAATAATTTCTTTTATCCGAATTCTGGAAGGGGTTTGATTCTCTAACTCTAATACTCTCCTTTGCCTACGCGCCTGAGTGCATCATTACTGCTCAGGGATGTAAGGCGATAAATTCACCTGTAAATAATCGGTAAATTACCGGTCATGACCGTCATTTACGACCAGAATATTTTTGTAAATTTTGACTGCCAGTTGAACTTAAATACTGGTCAGAAATTTACTATCGTGACAGTCAAAATTAAAAAATTCAGAGAAATGACTTGAAAAAAACCGCAACTCGTTTGTTATTACCTATTTATTTCACTAACCGAGTTTTTATAAGGAAATAAAATTTCAAAAATTTGATTCCTGAAAAATTATTCAATTCATAATCACAACTTTTCCAGTTGAAACGAGTTATTTATAAAAGAATAAACAAATTTCTTCGTAAAAATGTGTAGTTATTTGGAAATTTTTCTTCAGTATCTATCTTTTCGGAAAAATTTCTATATTATTGCGTCAGTTTCATAGATTTAGAAAAGAATATTGTACTTTCAGTTATAAAATATTTAATTGTGGTTCAATTTTTAACATTCTATTCATAAAAATTTATTATTCATTATACCGTATTTATGGCAAATACTGGCAAATTTTGTTAGTATTTGCCATAAATGTAGTAAAGAATGGAAGAAAATTTAGGAAAAAGTGCAATATGCATATATGCAAGACTAAACTACGACTGCAATATTTTACGGTAAAAAGTAGAATATTTACCTTATGGGTTAGTTTTGAAAATAACTTCATCTACATTATCAGAAATACCATAATCCCAAGTTCTTTATATATCGTACAAATGATAACGTTCAGACAACTGTCAACTTTCACACAACTTTCAGAATGCTTTCAGAATTCAATTAGCCAAAAGGGGCCGAAAGCGCCGGAAGTAAAATTAATGATATCCCATTATTTGATAATCAATATGATAATTCATTGATATCCCATGTACCAACATTCTTTCGGCTCACTGAATTCTGAAAGTTGGATGAAAATTGCAGTTGACTGAAAGTTGGCGTTTGGGCAATAGCTATATAGCTATCGCCGAAGACAGTTATTTCTAAACATAAATATTCAGTTTCTGCCTAGTTGTTGATGATGGCGACATATATATTGGGTAGTAAACGTAGTACATAGTACACTAACTTACTCATAAGTTTTTTCTAGAAAACTGGAAAAGCCATTAATGAAATCTTGAATAGCTAGATTGGCAATTTTCACCTTGAAGTGCTGGAAATCGTTTGGTCAGTTACGTTTAATCAAATTTTTTCATCGAGTTTCGGTCATAACCGGTAATTACTGGCCGGAAACGAGCTTTAGAAGTAAAGTAAAATTGAATTGTTTTAAAATTTGAGCGTAAATGACAGTAAATGACGGTCAGAAATGACTATAACCTGGCCCATTTTTGAAATAAAACTTCCCTGCTTACGTGCGGTACTTTTCGCCGGAGTAATACAGAAGTGGCAAGTCACAGGGTTTTTAGGTGAGTGAATAAGGGTAAGTGGGGAAAGCCCCACTCGCTGTCCGTTACGAGAGTATGCAAGGGGAAGAGAGAAAGCGCGCTGTAAAAAGAGACCGAATGATGGCATGTACAAGTGTAGGCAGGTATACGGTTAAGATAAGGTCAGATATCTTTTGCCGGTAAGCAGAAGCGATGGCGGGAGGGGGGATCGAAAAAGATTTTGTCTGATTTGTTTAATCTAGTCACGTTTAAGCGGCATGCCTATAAAAACACTTCAGCTGCTGTTTCAATTGTTTTTCTATACAAATATATTACAGGGACGAGCATGTTCTTCTTGGAACGAAAAGTTTTTGTCTCATATAGTTGAAAGTTAGTAAGGTTTAGATACAATCTTTTAAAATATAGGTTGACCAGACGTCCAGTTGTCCGACCTAATAATAGATCCGGTCACTTTCAATGAAAAAAAAAGCTTTTGTGTCAAAGAACACAAGGCAGAAGTGAAACTTCATGGGCATGTCAAACTGTAATGACTAATCATATGATAAAATATAGAAAAAATTGATGAACCACAAAACAATCTGAGCAGATGAGAAAGAATATACACTCGTCTGTCCTTAGGGGAGACTTCTTTAAGGGAGACTTGGGCCGATATCTAATGGACCGCGAAGAAAAAGTATGCGTCTTCAACAGTTATTTCGTTTGTCTCGGGCATCAAGGCTGGCGACGGAATGTCCCATGCTGATTTTGACGGGAAATTTCAGTACCGTATGATACACTGTCTCGAGCTGTATCTCTTATCGACGGACGGGTGTATATAATAAACACCAAAAAAAAAAGTAACGTAGTAAAAGGTACGTAGGGCGAACAAAAAAATTAAAAACAAAAACAAGGAGTCACTTTGAAACTCGAGTTCTACAATAGTGATAGTAGAATCGAAAACAATGATTTTAAAATTTTCAATTTTGCTATCGTTTCACTTCTATTGCACATCTAATTTCAAACAGTAGTAGGTATAAATGGCCTAACGTAGCATACATACGCAGTATCCAATTTCATATACTATCTGAAATTGAATGTGAAATAGAAGTGAAACTATAGCAAAATTCAAAACTTTAAAATCATTCTTCTCCGATTCTACAATCACTATTCTAGGACTCTAGTTTTGAAGTGACTCCATGCTTTTGTCTTTAATTGTTTTTTGTTCGCCTACATACCTTTTACTATGTTCCTTTTTTTTTGTTTTTGTTGTTTATTATATATATTTTTTCTCATCTGCTCGGATTGTTTTGCAGATTATCAATTTTTTCTATATTTTATCACATGATTAGTCATTACAGTTCGACATGCTCACGAAGTTTCACTTCTGCCTTGTGCTCTTTTTTCTGGCTGGTAAACTCTAATTCCTGGTAACTGCTATATTGAATATCAGTGAAAATTGATTAAAAATTACATTTCACACTCTGGAAAAAGTTTTGTACATATTTGAACTCTATTTGTCCTTTTCAATGTGCACTAGGTGTGGGGGATGACGAAGACGGGGGTGGAGGGGCCGGAGGGCTGGAGAGGCCGGACCCAGAGGAGGACAACGCTGTTCACCTCAAGAGACGGGTGGGACTCGTCAGTGGGGTGGCTCTAATCGTTGGAACGATGATCGGCTCCGGTATCTTCGTCTCGCCTTCGGGCCTCCTGGTGCGCACCGGGAGTGTTGGTATGAGCTTCCTGGTTTGGCTGGCCTGTGGGCTGCTCAGCCTTTGCGGGGCCTTGGCCTACGCCGAGCTTGGCACCATGAACACTAGCAGCGGTGCCGAGTACGCCTATTTCATGGACGCCTTCGGCGCGCCTTACGCCTTCCTCTTCTCCTGGGTCTCGACCCTCGTGCTAAAGCCCTCGCAGATGGCCATCATCTGCCTCTCCTTCGCTCAGTACGCGGTTCAGGCTTTCACCAGCGAATGCCCACCCTCGGCCGAGCTCACAAAGCTTGTTGCTATCGTCGCCATCGTCCTGATCCTCCTTATCAATTGCTACAGCGTCAATTTGGCCACCTGCGTCCAGAATATCTTCACCGCTGGCAAGCTTATCGCCATCCTTGTTATCATTGCCGGCGGGGTCTTCGAGATCGCCCGTGGCAAGACCCAACATCTCCGGGTCGCTTTCGACGATGTCCGGGACTCCGTCAATATTGGAAAGCTGGCCACCGCCTTCTACACGGGTCTATGGGCATACGATGGCTGGAACAACCTAAATTACGCTACGGAAGAGATCAAGAACCCATCGAGGAACTTGCCGATGTCGATCATGATCGGGATCCCGCTGGTAACCATTTGCTACACGTTGATAAACATATCTTATCTGGCGGTTATGTCACCAACGGAAATGATCGAGAGCGAGGCTGTCGCTGTGGTAAGTGCGGGTTTCCAAGAATTTCGTCTGATGACCACATCAGCTTTTTTTATGCTACGAGCATTATGTGTAGCGTAGGCTGAAGAAAGGGGATTAACAGCGCCAAAAATTGAATTCGAGATAATCAATGATTCTGAACATAAAAAGCTTGCTCTATCAAACGAGCCTACTCTTGAAAATGTATGATTTTTTTATTTCATAAAAATTGAGGTACAAAATTGTACGGTCCATGCTACGCTTAGGGACTTTCTCTTTTCATCTCGATTTTCTCGAAAAGCGTCGAGGTGCTGTTAGTACCCTTTTTTCAATCCACGCCACATGCTTCAGTATGATCTTCATCCTAAGTGCCATCTGAACCAGATGCTAGTTCCGCACATTATATTAAATAAAAGTTTATCACTTAATTTGGCTGTTATTTCATTCCAATGATACATGAACGGAATGAAATTACTATGCTTTTAAAAAAGTGATAATTATCTGTAGGCTGTTGAATCACTTCGCTACTGATTTTGACTAAATTCATCACCTTTATCACTGAAACACTTTAAATTCAAACACTAAACCACACAATAAAAAGAAAAAATGGAATCTTGGATGGAATTTTATTGGAATACTTGTATTTCAGACTTTTGGAAACCGAATTTTGGGTTCTATGTCCTGGCTGATGCCACTGTCTGTGGCTGTGAGTACATTTGGCTCGGCAAATGGAACGCTTTTTGCCGCTGGTCGGCTTTGTTTTGCTGCTTCCAGAGAGGGCCATTTGTTGGACTGTCTAAGTTATGTTCATGTGAGGCGCTTTACACCAGCGCCAGGACTGATTTTTCACTCATTGGTAGCAGGTAATTGAGTTATTATCGGCAATATAAATTTTTCTACAAAAGTTGTAGGCAAATTCAATGATGGCTAACGATTGACGTAATTTTTCTTGGAGTGAACTAAAGTCCCTGTAAATGAAAGTCTGGACACAAGCATTTACGCCCGTGAGTGCAAGTAAGAACTCTCTATCCTGCTTAAACATGCTCTATCCTGCTCTATCCTTTTCCTTTCCTCTCTTTTTGAACAGGAAATGGCGGCGCTGTGACGTCATAAATACAGTCATAACGTAAACAAATAT
Source organism: Platygaster robiniae (assembly GCA_028476575.1). Lineage (NCBI taxonomy): Eukaryota > Metazoa > Arthropoda > Insecta > Hymenoptera > Platygastridae > Platygaster > Platygaster robiniae. Next base: position 39,547,468 of record CM052019.1, read on the forward strand.
ACCGCCATTTTTTGTTCGACAATGGCGGCACCTGGCTGCACCAATCAAAAAGTTGACACGTTGTGTCCAGACTTTCATTTATAGGGACTTTAGAGTGTACCATTAGATTGCAAATAAAATGCTCTATTGAAGAGTATGACTCTATTTTTATGGCTTTAGATTTGGATGGATTTGTATGATTGTGCAACAAATATTCTTGGATACTAAATTTTTTGAAAATTTTCCCTTATTTATAAAATAATTCCTATAGCGTGTGTGAAATTTACCAGATCAATTTATGGGCAAAAATTCTCAACAAATTCATCAAGCTTTTTTAACAGTGTAGATTTCCTGCAACTTAGGGATTCTGTAGCTTGTGATGAGAAGAAACATAACATTGAAATTGTTATTTAACGAAATAATGCAGTCTTCACTAATGTAAAAATTACAGTTTTTATCAATAAACCTTTGTAGGCGTAATGGTTCTGTCAGGCAACATCGATTCCTTGATCGACTTCTTCTCGTTCACGGCCTGGATATTTTATGGAGGAGCGATGCTTGCGCTATTGGTGATGAGGAAGACAAAACCGGATCATCTGAGGCCGTACAAATGTCCTTTGATGATACCTGTACTGGTGCTTGTCATATCAATGTACCTGATTGTTGTTCCCATAATCGAGCACCCACAAATCGAGTATTTGTACGCAGCTGGGTTTATTGCAGCGGGCATGTTATTCTACCTCCCTATTGTCAAATACGGATATGTCCCGCAATTTATGCGTAAGTGATGAGTGTGATTCCAGTACTCCAAATGATTTTCTTATTATACACTTTTAAACGATAAGAATTCAAGAATAACCAGCTCTTGCACTCAAATTCGCACTAAATTTTAACATTTTTTTACAGATAGAGTCAATGCATTTCTACAAACGCTGTTAGAAGTCGCTCCGACATCAACAGTTTTTGATTAAGAAAAGAAGAAAAAAACAAAAAAGAAAAGAAACACAAACTGCAATGGATTTAAAAAAAACAAAAATTTGCTGTATACATTCCATTGGGACTTGACACTATGAAAACTTAATATTTCAAAGGAATTGAGCATTGTTACTATGTTTGTGCTCAAACTTTGCCAAAGTATACTACAGAGAAACGTATACGTTATTTTACTACTGCGTTTTTTTTCATGTGTGTATATAAATACATATTACTATAATTACAGAGAGTTACAATAATAAATATATAATGGAAATAGTTCAATGTTGTAAACAACCGTAAGATAATCAAAATAAAGATTATAATTCTTCGTCAGAATTCTCTGTACGTTTGCTTTTCTCAGTTTGACTAATTCACAGTATTTTTTCAGGACGATTGCACTTGAGTTATTTTACAGTGGTTCCTCAAGAATAAGAGTTTATAAAAATTATATTAAAACGTCTCTTTACAAGAAGACTCAGTGAATATAGAATTCATAGAGATAAAAACATTTCAACTGCGGTTAAGATTTTTAAACAAGTAGTTTAAAATTTTCTTGTTATAAATGATCTTGAATCTGCTGCAAAATAATGATGAAGTGTTAATGTTGTCATGTAGCGTATACATTGAAATACGTGATTTATAAGGTGAATTCCCAGATTGACAAGTATCTCTGCTGATAAGCGTTAATATTGATGAAGTCTTACATTTTGCGGAAAAAACATTTTAAACTTTATTTATCGCTCAAAGCATGACGAAATAGTAGATTGTGCACCAAAAACGCAGAGTAGGCTTTTGTCGTTCAGACTGAATTTTCAGTTCGAGGCGAACCTATTTTGGTAATTGTTAAGGACACTCACTTTTCGGAAAAATTGGTTTAGAATACCTTAAATGGTTATTTCTAGAAAAAAAAAACCTAACTCAAGTTATTTTGCTTTTGGGGAAAAGTATTTTTTTTTCTTCCCCTAAAGCAACATTACTTGGGATAAAAAATTTTGTTATCCAACATTTTTTTCTACCAGGTGTACTCCTAAGTAATTTCCGGTTTTTTCAATGGATGGCGTTCTGTTTTGTACCGCTGTTGGTAACACATACCATATGTCATTGTGCTCAGTCATATCGAGTGCTTGAACTGCGTTGACATTTTCTCGAAAAAATCTTCCAGTAAGTTTTTATTGCGCTTCAAAAATGTCGAATTTTGTACCGAATTTTGAGCATATGCGCCATGCATTGCTTTTCATGTTCAATCAGGGGAAAAAAGTGTCCGAGAGCCACTGTGCGCTTGTGGAAGTTTATGGTGATCGTGCATTTACACTTCGAACATGTGAAACGTGGTTTCGACAGTTCAAAAATGGAGATTTCGACCTGAACGACGCCGCACGCTCCGGCAAGCGAAAATCGTTCGATGACGCCGAATTGCAAGCATTATTAGATGAAGACAACACGCAAACGCAACGACAGCTTGCAGATGCGTTGGGAGTTCAACAGCAAGCAATTTCCAAACGTCTGCGAGCCATGGGAAAAATTCAGAAGTGTGGAAAGTGGGTGCCCCATGAACTGACCGAGAGACAAATGGAGAATCGAAAAGTGACCTGTGAAATGCTGCTTCAACGATACAAAAGAAAGTCTTTCCTGCATCGTATTGTTACTGGTGATGAAAAGTGGATTTTCCTGGAGAACCCTAAGCGCAACAAATCGTGGGTGAGTCCAGGTGAAGCATCGACATCGACGGCACGGCCAAATCGTTACGGTCAGAAGGTCATGCCGTGTGTGTGGTGGGACCAGTCCGGTGTTATATACTTTGAACTGCTGAAACCTGGTGAAACTGTGAATGCCGTTCGCTACAAACAGCAAATGAAAGATTTGAGCCGAACCATTGTGGAAAACCGACCATAATATCAACAACGACAGAAGAAGGTGATTTTGCTCCACGACAATGCGCCGTTGCATAAGTCGAAAGTCGTTCGTGACACGCTGGAAAGGCTCAAGTGGGAAGTGCTTGATCATGCGGCTTACTCACCAGACCTGGCGTCATCCGACTACCACCTCTTTGCCTCGTTGGGCCATGCCCTTTCTGAGCAGCGCTTCGACTCGTACAAAAATGTACGAAAATGGCTCACCGAGTGGTACCCCTCCAAAGGCAATGATTTTTACTGGCGTGGTATCCACAATTTACCAGAAAGTTGGGAAAAATGTGTAGAAAGCGATGGAAAATACTTTGAATAAAATAAAGGTTACGGTTTTACTGGAATTATGTGTTTTATTTGCAAAAAAAAACGGAAATTAATTAGGAGTACACCTGGTATAAATACCCGCTCAAGTTATTTTTAACCCATTTTTCCTAAAAGTGAGTCTCCTTAACAATTACCCCTATTTTTATTTGAGGGACTGTAAATTTTTATCAAATCTTTAATTTTTGAAAGATTATTGTATCTGTATTTTATATGTGGAATTATGAGGACATATTTTTTTTAAAATTCTTTTTGGTTCATTACTCAAGTATAATGACGTACATATCAAATAATAAATCTTAACCCTGTTTCGTTATGCTTTATTTACATTTAAACTTTTTTGTATCTTCAGAATTAAGATATTATTCAAATTCAACATACTTTTTCTGGCCCTTTGAAGATTACATAATAATTTAATACTATCTTTGTACATTAATTCAGTACTGTTTTCATTACTTATATAACTCACTTTTTTCGTTATGTTTTTTCGGGAGTACAATTTTACTCTATTTTCATTAATTCTAAAATGCTCACATTGGTGATGTTTGGCGGTGGTTGGAGGGAAAGCTGGATTTCGTTTATTTTTTTATTCAAAGAAACTTTTTTGGTCCGAAAAAGTTTTTTGTCAGTAATTAAAGGGTTGTTCGTGGACTTTACGAACACTATTCTTACTCCTATAGTCGACCTTCACCGCTCTCTACTTTCCACTACTTCCTTTCTTTTCCCCACTTGTTCCCACCATCGCTCTTTCTTGACAGGCGAGATGCAACCTCCACTTTTTTTTCAATCTTCATTCATTGTTCGCATTGTTCTGACTTCGAACGGCTCGAACGTGTTGGATTCATTGACGTATAGAATGGACTGCTAGTCTGGGATGCGCGAGCCAGACAGCTGTAGAAAGAGAGAGATATATGGAGAGAAAGAGAGTAACCAATCACGGCATTGGTTCACGATTCAGGAACCAATTAGAAGACAGTCAGACAAGAGCAGACATAACTTTTATTCTTTCCCTCTCTTTCCATAGCCTACTGGATGAGCAGTCGAACAATAGCAGCCCATTTCTCTATGTCGATGGTTGGATTTCGTGATTTCGTGGAAAAGGGACGTACGCGTTTGTATATCTTTGGGGCTGTCCATAAATTACGTAACGCAATTTTCAGTATTTTTTGAACCCCCCCCCCCCCCGCGTAACACAATTCTCCATAGCGTCAACACAGGATGTAACGTTTTGTCTGACCCCCCCCCCCCCCCCTAGAGCGTTACGTAATTTATGGACAGCCCCTTTCTTCTGCGCTCCCCTCCTCAACCGATAGACTATAGTTGCTCATGTTGCACGATTTACTCGCGTTTGCTACATTGAAATGGAATCTTGCAACGAGAGCAGAGGGGGAGTGCCTGTGAAGCATAGGCTGCTGTCATGTTAAGGGGGGATACTTGTTAGAGTTTGAAGGTGTGCTTCGGACGCGCGGGGCACTGCCATGCTTGAGAAGCTCACTTTTTCTCTGAGTGTGGACGGTTAAAAAAATTTTAAACGAGCCAAAACCGATGAAGTAAACAATTCAAATGATCATGATTATCAAAAACATGTGTCTATTTTCATGGAAAATATTTTCTCGACAAATTCATACAATTTTTGTACAATATCATCAATTTGAATCTTTATCTTGGAACGTGAAAAAAATTTCAGATGCAGTCGTCTCCCTAAAAAAAAGTACGAAAATTAGTTTCGAAATCATTAGAAGCCGAGCAGTTGACATTTTCAAAAAAATTTTTACCTCTATTGCATATTTTCCTCGATAAACTTCTCCATCGAAATAAAGACGGTCCAGTTCAGGTTGCTCCATAAAAAAATCCTTACCTTCCATAGCCTGACTCACATCAGGAAACATGAAAATTTCTCGTCGAAGTGCAATGAATTGTCTGAAAATTGCATTAATGAATATTAATCATTTATTCGTCACTATAGCACTTGATTGTGGACTTTGATTGGTACAACAAAAAATTTTTGACTTAACGAAAACCTTTCTAGCATAATGTTATTCCTCAGCAAAACTTTTTCCCAAGTATCCAGAGCAATGTCAGCTTGAATTGCGGAAATAGTTCCTGTTATTTCGACCAGCATTTTGCGATCGGCATCGCTTCCACTTTTCGACCAATTTAAAATACTTTCTACGTGTGTCATATCAGGCTGTTTGAAATGAGAATATCAACAGTAAATAATGGGAAGTTCGAAAAAATTGGTATTTCATAATGTTTCCTTAGAAATGCATACTGATGGAAAATCTTCAAGCTTGATGGGTATGTTTTCCGAGCCCTCATCGAATTCTAAAGGTTCGTCATTCACCTGGAAAAATCTATATATTTGAAACATGTATGTGAAAACATAAAATACCAAAATAAAAAGGATTTATCTTCGAAATTTTTATAATTGAATTTGTATTGCAGCTTCTGTGAGTGTTAAACAATCATTTATGTTTTGAAAAAACAAATAACTCTTTCCATTTCATATCAACCAGTCTATTCGGGTCATGATATTTACTCTCCTAATCTGAAAAAGTGAAACTTTACTGTTTCGCAGTGCATATTCACTGTCTAGCAGTGAAAAGTCTTCCACCTTGAAAACAGTGAATATTCACTCTAAGAACAATGAATATTCAGTCTAAGAACAGTGAAATTATAAATTCCACTGGCGAATTAGTGGAATTCCACTAATTCACTAGTGCATATTCACTTTTTATAAATAGTGGAAGATATTTCACTGTTTTCAAGTTTAGAGAGTAGTTTCAGTGAAATTTTGATACATTATTTTTTCATCAATTTTATTTCATGGGACACGAGTTTTCTTCTTCATCCAAAAACAAATCGTTCTACATTTTTTTCGTGATTTTGTTTTTCCATTTTCTATTTCTTTTATTAATTCTTTTTTTTATTCTAGATATCGCATTGCCCCACTGAAAATAAATCGAGAGCGCTTTTGAAAGGAACAAGGACCATTAGTCAATCAGTTGCAATCGACATTTAGCAATAAATAAAGACTCTGACATTATTTAAAAAAAAAACTATCATCTTACTTTTCCTTCTCAAAATTGTTAAACCTAAATTTAACAGTGTAGACTTCTATCTAGCTAAGAGACAAGTATCCTAAACCATATTTATCAAAACTATGTTTTTTTCATAACGAAGTTTAATTTTCAATAATTTTGCATGATGTTTATGACGAATTCAATACAGAGTGTATAATTCGTCCATGAAATATTCATTTAAAAAATGTATAATACAATTCCAGTTATTAGAAATTGTCAGAAAACGTAAAACTCACGGATTTTGTATAGACAAATAAGTTTTCTCGCGTCTCTTAAGATAGCAGAGCAAATCTAGCAGAACAAAAAAATTTTTTTTTCCAAAGTTAAAGGCAATTCACAGACTAATCAGATGCCCTAATTATAAATTCAGGAAACTGCAGAAAAATGACAGAAAATGGCTTGAACTTATTTTATTCAAAATTATTTTCACCTCAATATTAAAAGCTAATGAAAAGCTCTAAGAAAAACATGAGGTTAAATTGATTAAAACAAAATTCCGCGAAAAATCATCGATTTTCATCTTCAGAGGCTCGTACCAGCAAAAGCAATGCAGAAAAAGTGCTAAAAACTATTTCATTAAAAATTTTTTTAACATCAACAATAAAAGCCCTTTAAAAGCTCTAAGAAAACCATAAAATGAAATTGATTGAAAAAACAATTTTCCGAAAAATTGACGATTTTAATCTTCGGAGGCTCAAACCAGCAGAACAATGCATAAAAGTATTAAAATGGTACATTGCTCCGAAGTACACACGATACTTTTTGCCTCGAAAACAGTAAAAATGAGCGTATCAAAACTGTTTCGACATGGCAAATGAAGTATGGAAGGTCGACACGGAGGCTAGAGAAAATGATAGTCCGCAGGGGAAAGGGGGGGGGGTCCTTTTTGGCCCGCCGGATTTCCAAGGAGCCAAAGGAGCCCGCCTTATTACACCTCACCGATTGTCATTTGTCGACTGCCTGCGTGTCGGCCTGAAATACTTCATTTGTTTATGTCGAAACGTGTTTTGAAACGCTCCTTTTCAGTGTTTCAGAAGCAAAAACTAATTTTATTAAAATTTCTCTGAAGTCAATACTTAAGGCTATTCGAAGGCTATGAAAAAAACATAAAATGAAATTAATTGCAACAACAATTTTATGGTATATTGGCGATTTTCATCTTCAGAGGCTCGCACTAGCAGAGCAACTCAAAAAAGTGTGAAAAACTATTTCAATAAAAATTTCTGTAACATCAACAATAAAAGCTCCTTAAAAGCTGTAAGAAAACCATAAAATGAAATTGATTGCCCTCACGGAGGGTCGGCCTTAAGATGGCTATTTCGGTTCCAAAGCCCAGCATAGCCTAGCGTAGCCACTCAATAGTCATAATTGAGAATCATATTAATAGCGTTATTTTCGTTGAAATTAACGTGATTACAATCCAAGTAAGTTCCAGTAGGTTGAGAACGTATAAAATTGCCAAAAAAAAATACAAAGAGCGCATAAGCAAAGCCGAAATTTGAATTATTTTATATATAAAATGATTAAGATTTCTGCTTTGTTTATGCGCTCTTTGTATATTTTTTTTTTTTTTTTTGGCAATTTTATGCGTCCCTAACCTATTGAAATTTACTTTGATTGTAATCACGTTTATTTCAACAAAAATAATGCTATTTATATTATTTTCAACAATGGCTATTAAGCGGCTACGCTAGGCTATGCTGGGCTATGGAACCAATATAGCCATCTTATAGCCAGCCCTCAATTAGGGTGATGTACAGGGTATTTCAAAAATTGCGTAAATATTGGCAAATTTCGGAAAACTGCATCGCCAAACGTTTTGAAGTTTTTTAAACACTCGAAATAATTCTTGTATAATCGAAGACACAAGTTACATTCATATATGGATTATAACTCAAGGTGAACTGCTAGTTCCAGAAATGAATAAAGGTTCGAAAAAATACGAAGAAGCTTTTAAAAACCTGGAAACTCAGCTTAAATGATATTCATAGAATATACAGGAAAAAAATTTTACATTGTAAGAAATTGAGATATTCTATTTAAATTATTAGAAATTCGGTAAAATTAGGATGCTAATAAGATTAATGATGTATATCCTTAAATTCTGAGAGACTTTGGCACTAGAAGAACTACTTTTTTAAAATGGGCTGTATCGGCTGTATTGTTAGAATCAGTAAAAAAATAAAAAAAAACAATATCAGAGAAATAGATGAATCTTCGTAAAGATAAAGGTGATATGTGTATCTGTTTTTATAATCATGCATATTCCCTTTGAGTAAATTTGCTATTATCATATCTATGTAACTATCATAATTTTATTTTTAAATTTTTGAAGAAAATGAATATATTTTATAACAGTTGATCAAGTTTGGCAACTATATGCAAAGCACTATAATGCAGCAAAAAAAATTGTTGAAGCTAGAAATAAGACTAATCTTTTCTAGTAGACTTTGACTCGTTTGTTACAAATTTAAAGTCCGTTTAATCGTGTAACACTCAAATTTCACATAAACTACAAACACAAGCATCGTTTTATTGTGATTAGGTTGTAGTTTACGAACTCAATTGTTTGTTATTCTTTACAATTGAACTTCCCAGTAAACTTCCCAGACTTTGGTTGTTGCGATGTAACTGGTACGTCGCGAAGGTACGTTGTGGTTACGTCGCCGCTACGTCAAAATTTTAGTTTTTTCGTTTCAGCTACGTCATCACGAATCGTCGCAGTTACGTCGCTGCTACGAAACTGAATCGTATATGCAACGTAAATGGTGACGTAGCCGTTACGTTGCATATACGATTCAGTTTCGTAGCGGCGACGTAACTGCGACGATTCGTGATGACGTAGCTGAAACGAAAAAACTAAAGAAGTTTTGACGTAGCGGCGACGTAACCACAGCGTACCTCTGCGACGTACCAGTTACGTCGCAGCGACCCAAGTCGCTTACTGGGTTAAACCGTGTCCTGCAAACTTTAACTATAAATGATCGCGTTCTTTGGAATAAACAATTTTTTCATATAACTGAAAATTTAAAGGTTCTGTTAAAATTACGGATTATCCGATAAAAAAAAATGAATCCTTGATCAGCGTGTCAAATTATGATGATAAAGTTATTTTCGATAAATTAGTTAGTCCTGAAGTCTGTAAACTAATATATTTAAAAAGTAGTTTAAAAATGCACATGTTACATTGACAAGAAAATGTATGAATTATTCGTCGATGAATATTTATATCTTCAGTTCTACATCTATTTCAAAAATAAATGTATTTTTTTATGCAACCTACGCATCATTCTAAAGGAACACCCCTAAAGGTAAATCAATAAAATCTCATCACCTGCTCCCATTCACTCATGATTTGCTCCAAGTCTGCGTCGTTCACATCTTGGAAATATTTCCAATTCCTTCCTTCCTCCAATTCCTCGTCACTTTTTACGTGTGAAACAATGGTTATAAACGCTAAAGTTGCCAAAATTGATCGACTTGAATCTACAGCTCTCATCTCTGAAGGCTTGTATCATTCAGATACAAAAAAAACTGCTAATAGTATATGTGGAATTCACCCAGTGTAATCCTATTTCGTACTTCTGAATTTCACTGATAATTCAAAAAATTTTAAACATATAAAAAATAATAATAGTTAATCGTTACCCCAGATTCGGCAAATATATTTTATTGTGCTTTTATCAAAATGTGGACATTTGAAAACAGAAGCTTTCAGGCACGCGCACTGCGCAGTCAGGCATGATGGATTACTAATCGAAAATAGTGTGGGGGATGGTACACTGAAATCTCAATGCTACCACCCCTGATGAATTAGCACGAAGACCACGGCGATTCAAAATAATAAGTCAAACATGAATTTTTTTAAATAATATCCTTCAAGCAATTTTTTTATTCAAATTACAATTATTATTGACTAAAAACATCTGGACTTGGACGACTCTAACTTTTCTTCACCAAAAAACTCATCAGAGATGAACGTCATTACTTCCTGTTACTCGCCACATTTTCATAATAAATTTTACGAATTACAAGTAACGTAACTTATACTATTAATATATGGGGTAAGATAGGGTAAAATAACTTTTTGAAGTGGAAATTCTTATATAAGCTTATACAGGGGGTAAAATGAAGCGAGCTGGGAACGGTTCAGCGCCACCTACGGAGGTACATGTCGCTTGAACTAATATTAGGAGAAGCGTAACGGGGGTGACGCAGACGACTTAGCAAGCTACATATATAGCATACACGCGCGACGTTTATTATTATGAAAATCAACCTTGGGAAATTTCAATAAGGGTTACCAAACTATTTTTTGAGAAATCTACAAAAAAAAATATACGCAACTGTCACTTTTCAATAGTCTATGTAACTAAGGCTTAGACCATATAAGCTACTCGCGAGCATGGTAGAATTAGACAAGGTATGTTAGTTTCGGGTACGAGTATGGATGGTAGAAGGAGAATATGAATCTCCCCATCTCGCCCCATGTAGCTCGGTGTGATGAAACCCGTCGAAAGCTGTTTCATTCACCACGCTACCGTTCCCCACCCCGTACTGTCCCGTACCTTACAAATAACACGCTGCCGGCTTAGTAGCAAAGAGCGCAACGTAATCATACTATAGCAAATCGTCGCAGTAGTTAACTGCGCAACGTAATCGGACTATAGTATAGAGCTTTCGTCGGATTCGAAAACACCGATTATAGCCAAGTTTCATATCTTTCTTCTACCATCCGTAGGTACGAGTTTTGGTTCGGTTTGCGTCAACAAGGCTAGATACGAAGGAGATATAACTCCCAGCAGGGGGTTGGTCCAAAATCCATCTCCTAATTTCCATGAATCACGTGGTTAAACGCATGCGCGTATCTCTGCTTTGCCGCGATTCTAGATTTCACACTGTATAAAATCTCGTAGGAAAATAACGACACTGAGTTTAGGAAACAATCCGACCTACACTGAGTGTCGTAAAAAACCGAACCAAGATCGTTATTTTACGATAGGTTAGCAAATTAACAAGCGGCTCTAAAATTCCTGCTGGACATGTATTTTACTAGCTGATAGGTTTTTGACTAGGGACTAGTTAATTTACTATAATTTTAAATGTATGTAAATTGTTTTTTTTACAGGTAGTACATCATTAATAATGACAGCAGGAACAAATAAAAATGTCAAATATTCACAGATCTGTACATCGATGGACATGATTTATTACAAATTCGAAATGCTTTTTACATAGTTGAGTGACGCAAAACCTATAAATTGTAATCAAAACAAATGCTTAATGACATTATGTGCTGCACATTCGAGGTGTTTACAACATTTTTTCAAAGCGTAACATTTCTCTACCTATAAAATTATTTGAAAAAACATTATAAGAATATAGAACAATTATTACATTCGTGTTTTTATCATGCCGTCACTGATATGGTTCAATTGTCACTCACTCGCATCGCACTCACTGGATGAGCCGGATTCAGATAGCATTTTGCCTGACTTGATTAGTTATTCACCTATACCCGGTAGGATTTTTACCAACCTCTTGTCGAATTACGACCCGCTTATTTTTTTTACAAACGCATCGTTATTTTTCTAGGCATGGTAAAAAAACTACACTCAGCGTAGGTCGGATTGTTTTCTAAACTGACAAGGGGAGGCTCTCAGTTGTGGAGCGCAGATATGGACCAAACTTAGTACTTCTCTTTTGTTGGCCCATCAAAGCATGTGCATAAAATATTACATCCTAATGGCTATTAGTTAGCAAAAAATATTTATAACAATAAGTGCGGTGCAGTGGAATCCTTAACATGATGCCTGAAACCCAGACATAATGTAGCAAAATGGTATGAGCGTCAGCCTTCCATCCAGGCGTCCCTGGTTCAAAACCTAGCGATCGCGATTATTTTTTTGTTTATTGAAAACAGAATTTTACGAAACGATATTATATTTGTCGTATGAATAAAAAAGATACATGTAATTGAATATGGTTTCGTAAAATTCTATTTGAAAAAAAAAAAGTTATGACATTTGAGATTTGAACTTGGGATGCCTGGGTGAGAAGCTAACGCTCATACCACGTTGCTATATTATGTCTGGGTTCTGCATATCATGTTAAGGATCCCACTGCGCCACACTTATTGTTATACATACTTTTTGCTAACTAATGGCCATTAGGATGTAATATTTTACGCACATGCTTTGATGGACCAACAGAAGAAAAGTACCAAGTTTGGTCAAGATCTGCGCTCCACAACTGAGAGCCTCCCCTTGTTAGTAAATATTTAGGGACACTAAAAACTAACATGGTTGTTTTATGATTCAATTTTTCATATGAATGAAACACTCGCCTCAGAAGTAGTTGTTGATTTTTATCGTGCAGTATTTATTTGAAAAATATCGCTTAGTTGTTGCATAATTAACCCAGATAGCAAAATAATTTCATATTCACATCATACGCAAATCACACGTGAAAAAAAGAAATCACGCGTGATAGACATTTGTATCTCCGTTACCGATTCACTGTTATGTCAATATGAAATCACGCGTGATTTTTAGATTTTTCCCTCGTGGATGCGCTTGCGCAGATGATCATCGTGGGAAAATTTGAATGCTTGTTTCTGTTCTATTACAGTATTAATTCACAACGAAAGCAATAATTGTAAACACATTTTTATTAGGCATCATAATATTATACAATATATAGTATGCTAATGCAGAAAAGACAATCAATATTATATTTAACCACACTTTCGTTCATTTTTTAAACATTTTTTACGCAAATATATAGTTTTAAAAATGTCGATGAAAATTATGACAATTAGAACTGTCACATAATAAAACGAAAACGGTTCTAACCTCCAGGTAAACACTGATTTCGAGGAATGCGGTACTATGGTTTATCACAAATCACAGAACACAAGATATAAACATTTTTCGAAGAAAACCACAAAAAATTATTTAAAAAAACAAAAACAAAACGAAAACACGAGAAATATTTTACCATGATAATATAGCACAAAAATTTCTGATTTCAAAATGACAAGGAATTGAAATCACGCATGATTTTTTGACGCATGCGCATTGGCTAGCATTGATGATGTGACTATGATGTCATTTTGAGCTCACGGGAATGATTTCACAGATCGTATTTCATATGTTTGGCATAATGAGATCACGCGAGTGATTTCATGCATGATCTAATCTGTGAAATCATGTTTGCTATCTGGGAAAGTGTGGACTGCAAAAGATGTATTGTAGTAAAGTTATTTTTCTACGAATGCTCACTTATTTCTTTTACATTTTTTCCAGATTATTATTTTCAAGTATTTATTCGCATATTTTTGGGACTTTGAGTGAAGTTTTTATTTGTTTTCTTTAATTAAACGTTAAGAGCTACGGTGCAAAAAGTAGCCAAATGCTACAGTTTGTATACATTAAAGGGTTTTTTCAGATTTTAAAAACATTCGCGAGATAAGTTTTCTATCGTAACATTATTGACTTATTGTATTGTTTAATTTATTCAAGGCACAATTCAGAATATATATTTTTGCAACTTCATAAACATAACCTGGATCAAAAATCGAAATATATAAAAAACTAATGAAAGTAAAAAACAAAAAAAATTGATCTACTCTGTCTGCTCATTGCAAGAAAGTTCAAAGAATTCTGTTTTCATCATCATGACATGCAGAAGTTCAAATTCTTTGGAAAAGATCAGAAAAGATAATTTTGGTCCCCAAGGTACCTGCTTCAAACTGAGGTGGGGAGTGTTTGCTTGGAAAGTGGTGGTGGAACTGTGTGAAACAGAGGGGGAAAGTAGGGGAAGATGACGTCAACTCATAGCAACTGATGGTTTCTAATCTGTGAACCCTGGAACGGACTGATTTTACTAGAAGTGTATCGTTTGCGCAGTACAGGAAAAAAATTGGTGGGGATTTGCGTCACCAAATCCTCACATATTTTTCTTCAAATAGTCGGACCTCCTTCTATAGACTTCATAGCATGACCTTAGACCATATAGCATATGGACTGCTACTACCTATTGTTCTAAGCAGAAAAAATCGACGTCACAAGTCGAGCCAAAGCGCTTTAATGACGTATCTACAAGTCAAGCGCCCCGTGCATTACAGACATGAGATATGGAAAAATGCTGAATGAAATATTAAAAAATGCGAAATTCGACTTATTTCTGCATCACACGCTGTTTCATACTTTTTGGCAAAGAGAAAAACGATTTTACGGCACACTTTTAACGATTTGTTTTTATTGAAAAATATGATGATTCATGATGATCGAACGTTTCTGGATGCACTCGGTTGTGTCCGTCAACTAGTGACGTCAGTCTTGTTGTTCTATGTTGACACGGATAAATGCTGCCTACTAGCAGTCCATATGCTATATGGTCTAAGGTTTGACCGTTTTCTTCTCTCGGGAACATTGACGTATAGAATGTACTGCCAGTTTGGGATGTGCGAGCCAGGCAGCTGTAGAAAGATAGAGATATATGGAGAGAGAGAGAGTAACCAATCACGACATTGGTTCACGATTCAGGAACCAATTAGAAGACAGTTAAACAAGAGCAGACATAACTTTTATTCAGGCGTATGATAGGTCACCGAAAAAGTTGACCCATTATTGTCCCGCTGAACTAAACCACCAGAGTGGTGACACTGGCGGTGCCAACAACCAGGCAGGTGGTTCATTGTCAATACCCGAGGTCGATATCGGTTCTCAGGGGACTGGTGACATTCCGAAAACACGTCGTAGGATTCTGATTGATCGCTTTCAACCAATCAGAAACCGAAAGAGAGAGGTCCGATACTTTTCTCTCGGGCAACATCACTGCCATCGCCTCTGGTGGTTTAGTTCAACCAGGACGTTAATGGGTTACAGCTTTACATGCGTTTCGGCGGGGAGAGTCATACCCCTGCTTTTATGCTCTCCCTCTCTTTCCATAGCCGACTAGACGCGCAGTCGAACAATAGCAGTCCATTTCTCTATGTCGATGGTCGGTAACAGTAGGCTTGTAGCTGGTAGTAGTCCATGTATTATATTATCTTATTGTAAGAACTACCCTAGCAAACGCCCCGGTACTTAATCAGTACTTAAGCGGTACCTTATAAGGTACCAATTAAGTACCTCCTAGGTACCAGTTCAGTACTTTCCTAAATACCTACTCTTTTTTATTGAAAATCAGTAGAATTTTTATTCTATCTTGTGAATGAAGTGTTTTTCTTTATTTTCCAGTGGTCAAACATCCGAAAAAATAGTGCATGAGTTTAAGAAAACCAAAATTAGAAACACTAATTGTCAGATAAGTGTAGATAACGCACTTGTTATTCGCTCGATAACATTCAGATAGTGCACTGTGCGGGAAAATTGAAATGCGCCATCAACTCGGTTGTTCTCACAGGGGCGTACGTAGTTGGGGCACATCAGTCCGCGATTATTATTTTTTTGGATAGTTCTGTTGCATTCCGCGTGTTCCCAGAGTTTTCGAACTTTACCATTAAAATGTAATTATAGACGGTTAACATTCGGAAAATTTTTGCTTAAGTTTTCCCGAACTTAATACACGATAAACATCGAAATGTTTGTGTGGAGGGTTTTTACGACCAATTTTACCTTTAAATTATTCAACTCAATTACTAATTTTTTGTCGAAGTCGGGAAATTGATCACTCGGAGCTAATCTCAGTTAATTTAATTTATTCGATCAATATTTCGGCCACACATGGGGCCCTCATCAGGATCCAGGATCAAAATCAAACCATTGAAACACTTAATATACAATGAACAAAAAACTATGTTATTATAACATTAGACTACCGGTTCCGAGTCACAGTGTTATTTCAGAACATAAGTCGAACACAGGGCATGATTTTAATTGGAAAAATGTTAGCATTTTGGATAAAGAGAGTAAGAAATTTAAAAGGGATATTTCGGAAATGATTTTCATCAAGAAAATTGACAATACACTTAACAGGCAAGAAGATACAAAGAATTTAAATGTGATATACGATAAATATTTGGATATTTTTTGAGGATGTGTTGTTAACTTTAGCCTTCAATTTGTTTTGGGAATAAGATTATTACTTTGACTTTTGGAATCATTGTTATTCGTCGTTGGTGCACTTCGTATGTCTGTTCTCGGACGCACTTAAAGAAAAAATTATTGTTGAAATATAAGAAATTTGTGATTGAAAAGTTTTCATTACGACGATGGTCGAATTTGACTTTACATTTCACACATAATAATTTAATTTTGGGTTCAAAAAAAACTTTTTTGTGAGTATGAATAATTTTTTTATATGTTTTTATTTGGAAAAGTTTTTTGTTCATTGTATATTAGGTGTTTCAATGGTTTGATTTTGAAGGATCCTGATGAGAGCCCCATGTGTGGCCGAAATATTGATCGAATAAATTAAATTAACTAAGATTAGCTCCGAGTGATCAATTTCCCGACTTCGACATTATATATTTAGAACGGAGCATAGAATCTTGATTTCTTATATATCATAATAATTTTTTTATTGCTAGCAATGTCACAGCTATAAAAAAGTACGGTGTAGAATATTTCTGTATTTTATTCACGATTAAAATCGACATTTTCCGGTCAGGATTTAACATCAAATTTTACCTTGAAATTATTTGAATCTAATTTCGATGTACATCATGTATCAAGTTCAAGAAAAATTAAGTAAAAATTTACCGAACGTTAACCGTCCATTATTACATCATTATGGTGAAGTTCGGAAACTCTGGGAACACGTGAAGTGCAATAGAACTATTCAAAAAAATAATAATCGCGGACTGATGTGCCCCGACTACGTACGCCCCTGTAAGAACAACCGAGTTAATGGCGCATTTCCAATTTCCCGCACGGTGCATTATCTGAATATTATCTAGCGAATAACAAGTGCGTTATCTACACTTATCTGACAATTAGTGTTTCTGATTTGGTTTTTTAAAATTAATGCACTATTTTTTCGGACGTTTGACCACTGGAAAATAAAAAAAAAACACTTCATTTACAGGATAAAATGATAAAAAATTTTACTGATTTTCAATAGACAGAAGTACACTGTAAAAAATCGCCTCGTAAAAAACCTAACGAGTAGAAAATTATTTTCGTACTCAGTGTCGTCTATTTCATACACGGGGTAGGAAAATAACGAGAGGCAAGGAAATCGACTACTTTCAGTGTGGGTATTAAAATTCCTGGTAGTCGATTAGCTACCAGGTAATAAAATACCGACTCTCAGTTTAGGAAACAATCTGACCTACACTGAGTGTAGTTTTTTTTACTATGCCTAGGAAAATAACGATGCGTTTGCAAAAAAATAAGCGGGTCGTAAATCGACAATAGGTTGGTCAGTATCCTACTCGACATAGGTGAATAACTAATCAAGTTAGTCAAAATGCAATGAGTGATTTTAAAATCCAGTGAGTGCAATGCAAGTGAGTGACAGTTTAACCGTATCAGTGACAACGTAATAAAAACGCGAATAAAATAATTTTTCAACTTTCTCATTGTTCTTTTTGTATAATTTACTGGGTAGACAAATGTTAAGCTTCGAAAAATTTTGTGAAATCTTGAATGTGCAGCACATAATGTCATAAAGCATATTTTTTGATTACAATATGTAGGTTATGCGTCACTCAACCATGTACAAAAGCATTTTTAATTTGTAATAAATTATGTCAATTGTACAGATCTGTGGATATTTGACTTTTTTTTTCTTCCTGCTGCCATTATTTATGATATATCACCTGTAAAAAACAATTCACATTACATATAACAGTATAGTCAATAAACTACCCTCTAGTCAAATAACTACCCGCTTGTCAAGCAACTATCAGCTGGTCAAATACATGTCCGGCAGGAATTTTCTGAGCTACTCGTTAATTTCCTACTCTATCGTAATTGAACGATCTTGGTTCGGTTTTTTACGACACTCAGAGTAGGTCGGATTGTTTCCTAAACTCAGTGTGGTTATTTTTCTACGAGATTTTTTACAGTGTAGATATTTGGGAAAGTACTTAAATGGTATGTACCTAAGGGATACCTAACTGCCCTAACAGGTACTTCATAAGGTACCACCGCATTTGCTAGGGTAAAGTGGTACCAGCTGGTACGCTTGGCAATGCCGCATTTTGTAAGACACAGTGATAATATTTTCGGGATATTTATATCATTTAAAAATATGAAATAAATTCATAAAAAACACTAAATGCATGCACTACAGTTAAGGCTCTGCGCATGCGAACATGTTTACATTAATTTACATATTTACAGACGCTGAGCGAGATATAAAAAACAGGTGTGATGTTGCCAAATCTACACGGTGAAAAAAGAAATCACGTATCAGCATAGAGGACCAATGCCGCCCCAATGGCTGCAGCAGCTTCGAGTCAATGCTGATACAGCATGGGCTATCCTACTGAAAATATATGGATACGTATACGCACACGCATATATGTGTGCGGTATTTACGAAGCGTGACATCCGCGACCACGAAATCTATGTGATGATAGCCGGAAAGATTAACGAAAATGGATGAAATAAATTTTAATCGTTACGCGGTCGTTAGCAAGCGAAACGAGGTCTTATTTCAACGTTACGAGGTCAATCGTTAATTAATTAAAAAATAATTAAAATCTGAGCGTGAAGTTAGCCGGAATTATTAGTAATATTAACCTCATTACAATTTGAATTGATTAGATCGACAAGAAATCGTTTGCAGGTTCCAAAATCGTTCATTTCATCGTTACGAGGTCAATGGTTAATTAGTAATTAACAATTTAAAAAATCCACGGATTCGAACTTTGCAACGTCCACCATATTGGAATCGTGCGCATGCGCGTACGAGTTTTGTCGTTTGTCAACCCTTGTCAACTGCTTGTCAACCCTGGTCAACCCTGTCAATGACGTCTGATGATGTCGATAGTAAACAAAAACAATAACTACAGTAACACATTATGTATTGTTTTGAAAATTTTACAGTCATGTAATTAAATGTAATTTAGTGTCAAAATGCATAAATCAGCTTTCAAACGATCGATGAGCCACCAAAACAAGGATCATCTCTCAATCAGATGAGTTCTCGCATATTTTGATAATTACCTTCTTTTTGTCAAATGTACTCTGTTTGCTTTGTGAAATATTCATTTTTTTTTCAGGTCGGACCCGTGAAGGGCATAATTTGATTCTGAGCTAAGAAATGGAAGACCAGTTTGTGAGTTTTTTTGCAGATTATGTGCCATAAAAAATTTTCAATAATAAATTCTTTTTTTTAATGTTCGTTCAGATGAGGTATTATTAATAATCATCATAAAAAGACATTTATTATTTATTATTTTTTAAATTTATTTTGCTGCGATGACTTCCATAAGATTTCCCTTAGGTTTTACTCAACACGTAAGCCAAGTATTTCTGTTAGATTGTGGTACTCTTTTCTCAGCATCCATTTCTGCCAGAACTATACTCGAGTTCAGTGCCCATAAGCTATGATTTTTCCGGAAATATTTGTCGAGAAATGCCAGCTATATGAAGAAAATCTGAAGGAATTTTGCTTACAGGAATGTTCGAATCCTCATCACCCAATTATACATTCTTTTTGTACTAATTTGCATTTGATATATATACGTGTATAAATATTTCATTTAATCATTTTGCATACCTTCTGCATACATTTTGTGCATACTCTTTTTATGTAGTCCAGAGCTAACAGATGTCAAGCAATTTCTATTTACAAAACGATTGCTAATAAATGTAAGAAACAATAAAGTATATGTGATTTGTATCCGACCGATCTAATCTTAACGGAATTGAGTTATCATTGGTTAAGATTGAGTTATGATTGGTTAAGAACAGCAAAAATCTATAATCAAGCATTTTGGGTTGTGTTTTCAATAAGGGTGCTTCTAAAATCACATAAAAAAGATTTGGGGAAGGTTTCGAGGGTTCAGAACAATTGAATTTTCTAGTTGGAAAAATAAATTGTCGATAATTAATTTTTCTCGATAACTCTTAACCGTACTCGGTTAAGACTGAAACGCTCGTGTAAGAAGCAACGAATTTCAAATAACCTGTCACCTTCCTTCTGCTGTTGAGACATTGTCAGCCGCCAAAAGAAAGGACTGATTCTTGCCATTTGTTAGATGGCATTTTTCAACTCCTGTATAATTTCAATAAATCATAACATTATTGAAACTGAACTAAAATATCTTTCATAATCATGAAATTTGGTGTATACTTTTAAATTCTTCTTTCCACTTCAAATTTATTCGTTCAAAGTGTAATATATGACTTTTTAATACTCGCTTAATTTTTCAGAATTAAAATATTTTGGAAACACTAAGCAGTGTTGCACAATTCGAGAAATTATGTAATTATGATATGGAAAATGAAAGATTTTGACAGAAAAAAATTACGTGTTCACGTGAAATTTACACAAGGATTTGGAAGAAAAAATTTTTTTTTATAGCAACTGCTGAATTTAAAACTCGGATAGTTGTATGTTGAAGTGAATGTAACTATCCGAGTTTTATTCTCAGCCGTTCATATAAGGCCGAATTATTTATCTAATTGCATCTCACAGTAATTTGACCTATTAACAGCTTTCAGGCAAGGAAAAAATTCAAAGAAAAACTGTTTAAAAAATCAGACATTCTTATTTTGTACTATAAAAAAAAGCTTCCAATAAAATATACTTCATATTTTAGTTGCAACTACAATACGTTAGTCTATAATTCAAATTAACATTAGTATTCCTTAAATATACGACGTAATAAATCATCTCAGCTTTCTCTGATCACGTGGGTATGGTTTATTTGGCTTGGCACAAAAGAACTTGAAATATAAAAAGTTCGTATCATAAACATACTTAGCAATAACAACAATAAAACAAAAATTTTGAACATGTTTCTAATGATAACTGCAGTTATAATTGACAAGCTTATATTATGTAAGGGCGTGTGCACATATAATGTAAGATTTTTTTTACCAACTTTTGATATCCCTTCTCCTTCTTCCACATATTATGTGACTTGAACTCATACTTTCAAGTTCAACTGCCGCATAAATTATAATTTTATGTATTTAGGGATTCTATTTCTCATGAAAAATCACACGTTTCTTCCGATACGAAATTTTTTATCAGAAAAGTTTTGCCTATAAGGACTAACTTATCAATTCTAATAAAATTACCATAAATATAACAGCTTTATATGAAAAACATTTTATAAGAATTTATACTGAGTAGGATTATTTTCTCCAAAAATGAAAAAAATTATTATAAATCGTTCTTCTTTGTCAGAATTCACCAACTATAGAACTGTGATCCATATAAGAATCAGCACCTTTTCATTGAAATTTATGATTTTTCATAAAGATTTGACAAGGAATCAAAATCCTTATAAGGTAAACTTATAAGGAATGAGATCCTTATAAGTTTCGAAATTTCCTTAGATGGAATTTCCGTTTCCTTACATAAGGAATCGAAATTTCTTGATTACGATTCTGAACTCGACAAGATTCAAATTTTCCTGTATTGTTTCTTGGATAATTCTGAATTCAAAAAAAAAAAAAATTCATCTAATGTCCCTCTAAAAAAAATCAAAAAAATTGTACAGAGCATCGACATCTATGGTTACGCTACTGTCTCATTAGATCGGCACAGGCTGCACAGAATGTAAACCCGGACCTACAAACCCATTAGTTTTTTTATTGTTTTTCGTAGTTAGGGATGTAACTAACATTTTGAATGTCAGAACAAGCGAAAAAAATTAGGACTGGGGGTCGCCATCAGAAAATCAGGCACCTTAAAATCGTATATTATTGTATTTTCGAAAAAGTCCGGGTTTACATTCTGTGCAGCCTGATCTCTACTATTATTGGCCGAAACTCCGAATACTCGAATATACCCGAGAGAGTTATTAGCTCGGGTTTCCAGTTAAAATCTGTGAACCCTCTCTTCAACTGTTTTGAAAAAATTATGAACTTCAATTTTTTAAGTTATCTTCGATAATTTTACCATTTTCATTGAAAGTTACTGACGAATAATTTCGTTTGATCATTGAACAATACGCTACCTTAATTGGTAAGTTAAAAAAATTTTTTTTTTGTTAACGAAAATTTTTGGTTATTTGCACATGTGTTAGGTGACCTTGTAAATCCTAAAAATTGCCCTTTTTTCAGGGAAAAGATAGCTTTATCACTGGGTCGATTACTTTAACCAGGATAAGTCTACACGGCGTAAGTTTTTATATGTTTCATTGCACTTTTACATGTAAAAAACAAACTTCAACCGAAATTCAACCCTCGAAGGTTGTAGTTAGGTTGAAGTTGGGTTGTAAATTTAAAAATGAATAGAATAAGTCTTTATATGTTCGATATTTTTGCAAGGAATGGTATTGAATCATTATTTTTCATTATTTATTAGCAAATTTAATCGCCAGAACGATAAATTTCGGCCTTAGATTGTAATTTTTTTCCAGGCATATATATATATATTTTTTTCATGCTTCCATTATGCCTGAAAAAAATGAAAATTTCAAGCCAACATTTATCGTCTAAACGATTATATTTGCCAATAAATAATGACAAATGATGATTTACTACCATTCCTTGCAAAAATGTCGAACAGAAAGACTTATTTTATTCATTTCAAAATCCACAACCCAATTTTAACCCAACTACAACCTTCGCAGGTTGAAGTTTGATTGCCAGGGCATATAAATGTTGTTTTTACAATTCAGATCGAATTTTTCATCGATGGGATAATTTTTCGCATTTTTAGCGCAAGCAAAATTAAAAACAATGTCTCAAATCCATTAAAAATTTTTGTTTGGTAGAATCGAAAATAGTATGAATAAGTTGTGAATGAATAAGGAGAAATTATTTTAATGAAGAAAAATATTACAATAATGCCCTTTTTTGCACTGCTGGAATATTAAAATTTTTAAAAAGACTTTTAATATCTCGATCAAAAGTTACTGACGTGTTAGTTTGTTAGATTATTAAAAAATAACACGTATTTCATTTGTATGTTCGATTTTTTTTTTGTTCGTACAAATTTTTGTATTTGTTGATAGGTGTTTGTTTACTTAGTAGCTTCTAGAACAATTTTTCGTTTTTTTTTTTTTTTCAGTAACTATAGCTACACTGCTGGGTCAATTGTATGATATAAAAAAGGATTTCGGAGTTATAAGTTTTTATTTTTATCCTTAAAACGTTGATTACATCATTGTTATTGTAAAAAAATCAAAATTTCTTTTAAATCATAACAAACATTTCATTGGTCCGAAATCTATTGTTTTTTTTTTGCACTTTTTACTATAATGAAGTTTTAGCCCTATGAGAGCTTACATTTATCTCAGATATCATATCCCTGCTGAAAATTTCCAATTGGTTTTCTAACTGGAAAACCAACTGGAAAAATGGCCATTTTTCCTATTAGTTTTCCGATTGGTTAGACTAATCAGAAAACCAATTAGATTTCCAATTGGTTTTCCAGATGGATTCTTCCATTTGAAAATTTTTTCCAAAAACTTTGTTCACACACATAATTGGGCTTACATTTGGAAATCAAAATAGTTTTCTATTTGGAAACATTTTTGAACAAAATTTTCAAATAGAAGAATCCAACTGGAAAACCAATTGGAAATCTAACTGGTTTTCCAATTAGACAAACCAATTGGAATTCTAATTGGTTTTCTAATTAGTCAAACCAATTGGAAAACCAATAGGAAAAACGACCATTTTTCCAGTCGTTTTTCCAATTGAAAAATTAATTGGAAAACCAATTGGAAATTTTCAGCGGTGATGTTGTAATCAAGTATAATTTTTGCGATAAAGCTATGATAACATACGTTAAAAAAATACGCGGACATCGAACGTGATCCGCGTAAGGCACCCTTTATGCCTTGTACATTGTTCACGCATCATAAGTGATGAAATTTTCTGGGGCCTGAAATTTTTATGTTAAAAACATGGCAATTTAGGGCAACACTCTAGCGTTGGGTGAATGTGTATTTCGGGTAGAAGCGTAGACGGGATTTTCGAATCCTGATCTACTTTCATTTTGTACAGGGTGCGCCATTTCTTATGTCGGTATTGTAACATTGAATAACTTAAACATTTGACAACCGATTTACTTGACTTCACTTGTTTTGGAAACGTCAATTCAGTACAATTTCAACCATGTATCGCTTCACACCAAAAGAACGCGCTGAAATAGTTACTTTGTACATTGAAAATAGTCGTTCAGTTGTGTTAACTCAACGAGCATATCGTCGAAAATATCTTGGCAAACAGGCACCATCTGACAACACTATTCGTCGTTTGGTGTCGAATTTTTGTGACCACGGGACAGTGAAAGATCGCGAACAACCCGTTCATCAACGACCAAGACGTTCAAATGAACTGATTGAAGCTGTCAGAGAGAGCGTTGCCCAAAACCCAAAAGTTTCATATCGTCACCGCGCTCAGCATCTCGGCATCAGTGGAACCACTCTACGGCGCATTTTGAAAGATGATTTGCATTTGTTTCCGTACAAAATGCAATTAACACAAAGAATATTGCCTACAGATCATCCACGTCGCTTGGAATATGGACAAACAATCGCTCGAATAGTTGATACTGAACCTGATTTTTGGAAGCGAATTTTAATGACCGACGAGGCACATTTCAAACTTTCTGGAGGCGTTAATAAGCAAAATTGCCGCATTTGGGGAACGCAGAATCCACACGAGATCCATGAAACGCCATTGCATGACCAAAAAGTTACTGTTTGGGCCGGCGTTTGCGCCAAAACCATCATTGGTCCTTATTTTTTCAAAGAGAACCAAACGATCGATGGAAACCGATATCGGTGGATGTTGGCTCACTATGTCTGCCCACAAATGCGTGAAAAAGGTCTTGAAGATTACTGGTTTCAACAAGATGGTGCGACCTGCCACACTGCGAATCAAACAATCCAGTTTCTGCAACGAAAATTCCCTGGACGTCTGATGTCAAAAAGAGGCGACATTGAATGGCCACCCAGATCTCCAGATTTGACCCCTCCAGACTTCTTTTTGTGGGGTTATTTGAAAAGTAAAGTGTACGCCAGCAAGCCGCAGACCATTGAAGAGCTTAAGGAAAATATTCGTGCCGAAATCATTGCTATACCACCCGAGATGCTCGAAAAGGTAATGGAAAACGCCGCAAAAAGGGCATATTTTGCTGTGAACAATAAGGGCGGCCACTTGATTGATGTTGTGTTCAAAAACTAGTCTAAATAAATTGTAAAGGACCAAACTAAATAAAAATACCTCATTTACAGAAATCGGTTGTTTTTTTTTCAAGTTATTCAATGTTTACATGCCGACATAAGAAATGGCGCACCCTGTACTGTTACTTACATATTATACAACATAAAATCATAATTGTTTCTTAGATTCTAAATTAAAACTAGTGATGTAATTTTGAAATACATTCGAAAAATGTATTTTGGATTCCGATACTCAAAGAAGGAAAGAAACTAATTATTTCTACAATTTCTACAATATTGTTCAGAACATCAGAGAATTCCTTAAAACCCAAAAATCATTCCAAAATGTTAATAGCTACGAGGGGGGACCCAAAAGTAACGGGAATTGTGTTACAACTTTTTTATTGACAAATTTTTTCACACACAATTTTTATCACCTTCAAAGTAACCCCCATTGACTGTAATACACTTGTTCAATCTTTTTTTCCAGTGTTCAAAACAGTTCTGAAATTCATTTTTTCAATGTTTTTTAAACCTTCCAGCGATTTTTGTTTCACCTCTTCTACAGTCCCAAAACGTTTTCCTTTCATGTCCCTTTTGAGTCTAGGGAACAAAAAAAAGTCACAGGGGGCAAGGTCCGGTGAATAGGGGGGGTGAACAATCGGTGTCGTGCCGTTTTTGGTCAAAAATTTCTTCACGGACAACGCTGTGTGGGCAGGTGCATTGTCGTGGTGGAAGAACCAATCTCCTGTGCGCCAAAGATCCGCTCTTTTCTTCCGGATGTTCTCCCTCAACCTTTTCAAAACTTCCAAGTAGAAGTGTTGGTTGACCGTTTGGCCTGGAGGAACAAATTCTGCGTGCACAATACCTCTGCAATCGAAGAAACAAATGAGCAATGTCTTGATGTTGGACTTCACTTGGCGTGCCTTTTTTGGACGAGGCGAGAGAGGTGTCTTCCATTGGCTTGATTGCTGCTTTGTTTCGGGGTTGTAGCCATAGCACCATGATTCATCGCCAGTTATAACCTTAAGAAAAAAATCTGGGTCTTCATCCAACTGATTTTGCAGCTCAAGACAGGCCAGAAGTCGACGCTCCTTTTGATCGTCGGAGAGAAGGCGAGGAACAAATTTGGCTGCAATCCTCCTCATGCTCAAATCTTCAGTTAAAATCCTCTGAATTGAACTCCATGACAATCCAGACATCTCACAAAGTTGATCGATGGTTCGGCGACGGTCTTCATGAACAAGAGTGTTGATTTTTTCAATGTTTTCGTCCGTTCTTGAAGTCGAGAGGCGCCCAGAACGAGGTTGGTCTTCTATTGACATCTCTCCATTCTTGAAACGCGAAAACCAGTCGTACACACGCGTTTTACTCAAAGCATTATCCCCATAAGCTGTTTTCAGCATCACAAGGGTTTCCGCGGGTGTTTTTCCTAACGAAAAACAAAATTTTACAGCCGCGCGTTGCTCTCCGCACTCAGCCATTTCACGTTTTCGCCGAAACGGAAAAAGTCGTTTCACTAGAAAAATTCTTACGGACGAACGAATGCACCCACAGCAAATGAACTTTGCACACTGACTTGGGAGAGTAGCAGCTTGGAAGAGAACCAGTGGAGAACCCGATCCCCCCCTCCGCGGTCCCCCCACCACCTTATTCCCGTTACTTTTGGGTCCCCCCTCGTATTTGAATTTTCTGCTCTGTTGAATATTATATTCTCATGGAATTATCAATTTTTTTAAATTCAAAAACGAAGTTGTTAAATTTATGAAACAACCGTTTGTTATTTTAAAAATATGGTGAGTTGAATAATGATAAAATTTCAAAAGCCCGACCTTAGATATAGCATTAGTAGTTTATTTCTATTTCTTATACACCCGAAATTATTTTTCCAGAACTTTTAATCCATAATAGATTTTTTTCGGAGTTCACAAATATTTTTAATGAATTAAGAAGTATTACAAATAAAAAATTGGAGACTCTTTTTCTAGTTCACTAACTAACAAATTGATGTTAATTAAATTTTTCAACGAAACAAAAGTAGCTTAACAAATTTTTTCACCCCCAAAAATAATTTATGCAATCAAAAATTATGAAAGATTATAATTTTTTTTAACCCTCAACAGTCACACCTTCGCTGTGGGACATGGTAGTCACGCTGGGTGAATTTCACCTATTCAACTTTTGCTGTTAAATATCTTGGATTATAATTGGTCAACTTTCAAAAAATTTTTTTTCACACATGAAGAAATTTATCAAGAATATAATGGTATTAGTTTTAAAGCGATGAATTAAATGTAAAGCATTATAATTCGTTAATAGTTCATAACTGTTCTTTGAAAAATCCATTTTTTTTTAAATCGCGCTGGCTGTAGTTCACCCAGTATGACTATTGAGGGTTAATTTGGAGGTACTTAATTTGATGCTACTGTGAAAAATAATTCGCACAAGATTTCTGTTATCGCTGAAAAAAAAACTTTGAAAATGGGTAGTTTATGTTTGTAAGATCGAACTGTTCAATATTGATGAATTTTCAATTTCTCAATTTCAAACATTACATAAGCAGCTAAATATTAGCTCTTTTCGATTACCAACTTGGTATTTTTCCTACACAAATTTGATTATCAAATTCTTAGAACAAACAAACAAAAAAAAAAAAAATGAACCTTAGATAGTTTTTCCATGATGCGGAAATCACTGAATGACTGAAAAAGATGTCGAAAACAAAACAAATATTTTTTGTACCTGCTTGCTTTTTTTATAGGCTTGTTGGAGTTGTCGGTCACCAGCCAAATCACTTTGTTGGCTACTGCAAAAGGCAAAATTATTGGCAAAAGTGCAACGATCTGGGCAGCAAAGCTCTTCCTTGCACCCCGAACGAGTCCTGCACACCCTACGCTGCCAATATACGTCAAAAATGAAGACTAGGTTTTTAAGAATATGTTGTAAGGTTGTGCAATTATTTTTGACTTGAATTGAACTTCGATACATTTGAGGCTGATATGCTTGCCCACTGAACCTATGAACTCGCAACGACCTCACTATGAGCTCACCCCCTAGTAAAGGCTCGAAGACGCAAGCAGCACGCAAGTAGCTCGAAACTTTGTGCTCCTTGAGTTCTTACTCCGCTCTCTTTCGTCCTTTGATAAAATTCTTCCAAAATGAACATTGTTGTACCTTGTTTTCAATCTGGGTATCTATGGGACAAGTGCCCTACGTTTTTTAAAATTAAGACTGTCTTTTTCTAAATATGTTTACTAGGACACTTATTGCCTTAAAAATGAATTTCGAGTGAAAATTCCTGGCACTTTTGACTGAACTGCTGAAAAAACAACAACGTATAGAACAAAAGAAGTACGCAATGACAGAGTTGCGTCCTCGAGCTTTTGCAAGGGCAGCGAACTGTGACTGTAACTTTAACTGTAATTTTTTAGGCTCACAGCGAGCTCATGGGTTTGTTAAGTGAAAACTGTTAGTATTACCTAAATGTTCCTGTTAACTTACATACTATTATACATTAAGAGTTGCAAATGCTGTGAATACAATGCAATAATTGTTTTATCAAATGTATAGGAACGATCGATATTTTCATATGGATTTGAATTGGCGATCATAAGAAACAGTATTTTTGGAACTCGAAAAATAGGAAATAACATTACTTATATTAGCAAGTACTAAATCGCTCTCAGGGTAAAAACTCGAGATAAAAGACTGCCATGTTATGCTTGAGTTACTAATTAATGGTAAAGCCAGAAGTTATTGAAATAAAAGTATCTTATAATACCTGCTCTTCTATAAATAGCTCATGTTTCACGAATGTTTCATCTTACTTGTATTATCGTTAGTTATTACTATCAACTTAGAAAATATGAATGACAGAATATTTAGGTCGTCAAAATTTTGAGACACGGTTATTTTCTAAGAAAAAGAATATAATAAAATAATTTTTCATCTAGTGTAAATACCTAAGGCTTCCTAAAGTAACACAGAGTATTTGCTAGGGGCAAATTTTTATAACAGATTTATTCCTATTAGTGCAAATAATATCTTTAGTTTTGTTGCAATTTTCGAATGGTCGTGATTTTACTTTGTCATGAGAATTTTAAAGTATTAACAGTGTTTCCTAGCCATGTGAACGTATGTTGTATTCTTTTTTTTTTTTATATATGAGCAGTTACATACAATTTTATATATTTTCGACACAGAGAGAACGGGGCACGCGTAGCCATTGTCCAGCCGAACTTTCACTTCGGAAACTGATAGGCATTGTTCAAATACTGGCTACACGTGTCTCATTCGATAGCAGCCAGTCTCTAGGCAAATCTAGTGTCCGAAATGAAAGTTCGACCAGACAATGCTCAGCAGTGTCCAGAACACTGGCTACGCGTGTCTGGTTCTTTCCGTGTACAACAAACGTGACTTGGAATAACAAACAGATCCTATATGATCAAAAACGAGAACCAAAAAACGAGAAAGAAAAACTTTAAGAACGAGAGAAGAATAAATTAGGAGAAACCTTTCTCTTTCTTTTGTTCGCAACAGCTTGTTAGTACTTTTTATAAATTTATTCTACGGCCATTAGCGATCATAGCAACTTGTAACCCAGCATCCTGAAACCGATTAAAACGCTCAAATCCGATCTGCGCGCTGTATTTTTAGATAGTTACAAGCGAGTGTAGTACACACCTATCGCAGGCGTCCACAGGCGTCTGCGATAGGTGTGTACTACACTCGCTTGTAACTATCTAAAAATACAGCGCGCAGATCGGATTTGAGCGTTTTAATCGGTTTCAGGATGCTGGGAATGTAGCTTATTAGATAGGTAATTTTTAACTATTTTTTCGAGTCGAAAACTCAAAATCAATTTTTTACACTAGGTTCCTTTTCTTATTCCAAGACACATACGACGACGGAGAAGAGAGGATTCCAAAAGATGATAAAAAAAAGTCTTACATTATACGTACATACATGTTCTCATATAATATTATCTTGGAAATGACGACTGCTTTGAATTTTGGTTTCAATGGTCATATAATTGTTGAGTATGTTAGTAATACAATCTTCGTATATTTTCTTCTTTTGTGTCTAGCCAAATAAACTATACCCACATGATCAGATCAAGCTAAGGTAATTTTAACGTTGTACATTGAAGGAATACTTATATCGATTTCAATTATTGATCAAAATTTTGTGGTATAGTTTATTGAAAGCTTTCTTTTTTGATAGTGCATAATAAAAAGGTCTGATTTATTTAACAGTTTTTTCTTTGAATTTTTTCTTCACCTGACAGCTGTAAATGAGTCCAATAACCATGAGATGCTATGAGATAAATAATTCGTCCCTATGTGAAAATAAAACTTCTGTCTTGCATGTTCTCGTGTAAATTTCATGTAAACACGAAAATTTTTTTTTTCGAAACCTTTCTTTTTTCATATCATCCTCACATAATTTCTTGAATTGTGCAGCACTACCTAATTATTATATCAAGGTATTACCCCCATGAATGAATATAGTTGCTAAGTAAATTAGTTTTAGCATACTTCAGATCACCCCATTAGTTTTGACAGCGACAACATTGCATTCACCGTTTTATAAATAATTACTACAACCCAAAAAACATTTCAACATTTTGACAGCAAACGAAAAAAATTATAAAAGTAAAGTAAATAAAATCAATTGCATAACTGAATAAAACAGCAAATAAAATAAATTGAAAAACTAATGAAACCACTGCATTGGTTATATTATTTTATTTACCAAACAACT
This sequence comes from Platygaster robiniae, assembly GCA_028476575.1. Lineage (NCBI taxonomy): Eukaryota > Metazoa > Arthropoda > Insecta > Hymenoptera > Platygastridae > Platygaster > Platygaster robiniae. The sequence goes on from CM052019.1 coordinate 39,578,751, forward strand.
GTGAGAAATGTCAACGTCAAAATACTTGAACATTGGTGAAAATTGCACAGAATATATTGTAGCCAAGTTTATTGTTTTGATGAATAAAGTATCAAATTAGTTTCATTTTTATTTATTTTTTCCAAAACAGTACAGTTAATCTTCGTTCTATTTGCAGCGTTTCACAAAGTGAGTTATGCGCCAATGAAAAAAATTTTTACACAAATTCCAAGTGTGGTTTAGTTTAAAATAGAAAAAAAATGCCTTCATCCATAAGATTACATGTAAACTTTGATAACTTTTCACTAAAAAAAGGTACAGTAAAACAAGTTGTAATTTTTGCAGCTATAATGACGCGAATACCTTTCACACATTTTTTTCATAGAAATCCTGAGTAAAATTTTAATTACAGAGGGAATATCTCAAAATGATGAGGCAAAATAAAATACTATTTCCAAATTCTCAAAATTTTTCAAAAATTAAAAACAAATTTTTTAAATTAAACAATCTATTCCAAACAAAGTATAATTGAAAAATGTTTTCAACCATTACATTACTACTGAGTTTCTTCTGTAATGTACTTCCTAATATCAAACTGATAGTGAATTAGACTGTGCGACAAAATTCAAGCTTTTTTTTAGAAATCGAATTTCGATGTTAGATTATGAAAATACATCCCCCCCCCCCCCCCCCCGTTAAACCAGTGTGCAAAGTGATTTTTTTTTCTTAAGTCACGTTTTTAATTATTTTTTATTCAAATAATTGTATATCATTTCCGTGTTTTTCAACCGATTAGTTGGATTTTAAGTCCTTTTCATAGATTGTCATTGCCACTGAATTCATTTTTTCAGTAATATTTACAAAAAACATTTCATCTTGCATTTATTTCCATGGGAATTAATGAAAAGAAGTGACTGATGATGCTTGAAAAGCCTTTTGTTAACGTCACCATGGGGAACCTATAGTGCGAGAGAAGATAGCTCGAGCGATACTTTTGACCTCCAAAATAGAAAGTTACATCATCATTAGACATTTTTTTAAATGGATTTTCATGAAAATAAACACAAGAGATAAGTTTTTTTTTATTTTTGGAAATATTATTGAATAATTGAATCCAGTGGTATTGACAACCTATCAAAAGGAGTTTAAATCAAACGAATTGGTTGGCAAACACAGGAATTCCATAGAATTATTTAAATAAAAAATAATTAAATATAATTTTCATAAGTCTTTCGATCACTAGGAGCAAGGGTCAAGGAACACACATTCACTTTTACCCTTTTTTTTATTCCTAATTTATTTTCTCAATTTCATATTCCGACTAAATAAAAAATTTTCTGTTTATAATCATTATCATGTAAAAAAAAATATTTTTGTATACAGACGGCATCGCTATAGCCTAACCTGTGTTTGTAGGCAAATTTCATAAAAAAATCTCTTTTAGTTTCGAAGATATCGCAGTAAACGTTTTAAAAAATAATATCAAAAATTTTCGCTATCGACGTTTGCCTCTTCCTCTTCGTCGCAGTGCCCCACTCCTTTCCTATTAGCCCAAGCGCTCGCTCGGTTGTGCTTTCCAGCGATCCAGTGAGATTATTGATTTTGAAAAATAGCATGTTAACAGAAGTAGTGCAAAAACTAGAAAGAGTTATATAAAACAACCTAATTATCAGCTAAACAAAACTTGCTGTAAAATTTGACAGTGAATGTGCTATATTACAAAGAAATTTTTAATTTTCAAAAATAAAACGTGCACATTAGGGTGTCACTTATTTGGTAATGTTTGAATTTCTTGCATTCCAGGCGCTAAAATCAAGCAAGATGCTGAAAAAATTGTCTGTAAGGTTGGAATCGAATTAGACATGGTAAACCAGTGCCACAAAGCAATCGATGTTTTAAATTGAAATAACGATTAATTTTTCATACATTTTGCTTAAATATTAAGAATGCAAAACTTTTTTCATGATTTCTCTATTACGATTATCCGTAGTTCAGAATCAGTTTAAAGTGTTTAATTTTCTTAGTTTCATTGATAAAGTAGAACAATATAATAATCAAATTCATAGGAACTTATTTTCTACCAACAATATAATTTACAGTATTATTAGTATAACATCGCAGAACTTTTAATTTTTACTTAATCTCGTTAACTCCAACACTGCCGAATTTCAAAAGTCGATCAGGAGTTTTTTGTAACTTCCGAATATGCAAAGGTACCAAATGAAAAAAAATATGAAAAAAAGACAAACATCCTATACTCGAGTGCTAGTAAACTAAATGTACATTTAGGCAATACAAGAATCCAAAAAAAAATTTTGTTCTTGACGTTAGATACATAATGAGTGAATAACTCATAATTGGCCAGATTTCAAGAGTTCATAATAAGTTTATAAAAAGTAACAAGTATGTAAAAGCAAAACATCAAGAAATATCTAAAATGAAGGTAAACATGTACTTATTATTGCTTGTAAAATTTGGATAACAGGGAAAGAAAAATCCAGATCTATTTGGTTTTCAACACTACAATGTATGGACAATTACACGTAACTCCCATTCAAAACTTCAGTCGTTTGTGGCAGTAATTTATCATGAAAAAAATTTCAACATTGCCAAAATAAGCGACATCCTGGTATACACAAAAGTTTACAGTGTAACTTTGAAAAATGGATTCATAAAAAATGATTTCAAATAAAAAAAAAAGAATTTATTATTGAAAATTTTTTATGGCACATAATCTGCAAAAAAACTCACAAACTGGTCTTCCATTTCTTAGCTCAGAATCAAATTATGCCCTTCACGGGTCCGACCTGAAAAAAAAATGAATATTTCACAAAGCAAACAGAGTACATTTGACAAAAAGAAGGTAATTATCAAAATATGCGAGAACTCATCTGATTGAGAGATGATCCTTGTTTTGGTGGCTCATCGATCGTTTGAAAGCTGATTTATGCATTTTGACACTAAATTACATTTAATTACATGACTGTAAAATTTTCAAAACAATACATAATGTGTTACTGTAGTTATTGTTTTTGTTTACTATCGACATCATCAGACGTCATTGACAGGGTTGACCAGGGTTGACAAGCAGTTGACAAGGGTTGACAAACGACAAAACTCGTACGCGCATGCGCACGATTCCAATATGGTGGACGTTGCAAAGTTCGAATCCGTGGATTTTTTAAATTGTTAATTACTAATTAACCATTGACCTCGTAACGATGAAATGAACGATTTTGGAACCTGCAAACGATTTCTTGTCGATCTAATCAATTCAAATTGTAATGAGGTTAATATTACTAATAATTCCGGCTAACTTCACGCTCAGATTTTAATTATTTTTTAATTAATTAACGATTGACCTCGTAACGTTGAAATAAGACCTCGTTTCGCTTGCTAACGACCGCGTAACGATTAAAATTTATTTCATCCATTTTCGTTAATTTTTCCGGCTATCATCACATAGGAGACCACGAAGAACTAAAAAATTCTATTTCTTCGTGTCCGCAACATTAATGTTCTCTCAACATGGGCATCGCTGCTAATGCACAATGGTCACGTGCTACATGGGTTACCGGTGCTGCCGCTCTTTTGTATTCATGCTGTGGCAACTCTGAAATATCAGCATTGGCGCCTATGTTAACGCGCTTACGATTCCCAGCCGATATAACAGTTTTCCATGCTGGATCGGGGCAGACTCGAGTCTGTTAGACGGCGAGTTTGTCAGATATGGGAAATTCTAGGAAATTCTGGGCAATTTATGATTGCACCCTAGGATTTTACCCGGGTTTCCCCATAAATTCTCTAGAATTTCCCGGAATTCCCTGTATCTGACAAACTCGCCGTCTGACAAAATAGATCGTGCCTGGATTTGGCCTTTTTTTTCCCCGTGCACAAATTAGGGATGGGCGATATCATATCGATATTTGGAGTTATCGATATTTGGTATTCAAATATCGATTTTTTTGATCGATATCTGACTTACTGATAAATTACTGTATCGATAATTGGGTAGGCGATATATAAATATCGAAATTATACTTTGGATTAATTCTACTAATAGTCTCAAACGAATTGTTGACAAGTTGGCGACTTAGACCATATAGCATATGGACTGCTAGTCCGTATTGTTCTCAGTAGAAAAAGCGTGTCAACTCTTAAGATACTCAGCAAGACTGACGTTACTAGTCAAGTCAAAGCGCTTCAGTGACGTATCTACAAGTCAAGCGCCCTGTGCATTACAGACATGAGATATGGAAAAATGCTAAATGAAATATTAAAAAAATGTGAAATTCGACTTATTTCTGCATCACACGCTGTTTCATACTTTTTTGCAAACAGAAAAACGATTTTACGGCCATTTAACTATTGTGTTTTTGTGTTGACAAATATGATGATTCATGATGATTGAACGTTTTCGGATATACCCGGTCGTCTCCGTCAACTAGTGACGTCAGTCACGCTGTTCTATGTTGATTTCACATAAATGCTGCCGACTGGCAGTCCATATGCTATATTGTCTAAGGTTGGCAAAGATTTATCTATGCTTTACGGCAATTCGAACACCTGCAGCAAGGGCTGTTTTTGTCAAGTTTAGATGACCAGTAATGGCAATAACTTGAAATTGTTGTACCTTTTTCTTGAAATAACTTTATTGTTGCAATAATATAATTGAAAAATTATTTTATTAACAGAAAAAATCTAAATATACACAAATGAATGAGTGATTTGGATGATATATTAATAAGTTATTGACATGGCCGAATATGTATAATTATTATTATTATTTATCGCACACTTCATCTATTTTGCGTTTGAGACATATAATTATCGGTAATATCGCATTAATCGGCATTTTTAAGTCCGATATTCCGATACGATATTTTTGACATTTCGATAATATCGCGATATCAACTATCGATATTTCAGCCGGCGATACGCATCTCTACTACGAATTTAAATTGCGGAGCTGAATGAAGTTGGCCACTCAAGACTCTGTGACTAAATTCAATTCCTTCTAAGTGCGAGAACTACCTTAAGTGACCGAAAAAATCCGTCCGGATTTCGTAATATACATACTATGAATCTATAGGAGGACGCCCAACTTGGGTTTCTGGAATATGTATTGAATCAGCAGCTCGAATCCACACCTATGTCCTTTCTTTCTGCGATGCGCAAACTGACTCTTTTAGGTCCACTACGCATCTTGTATACCGGTTCATAAGCACGTGAATCGGGTGGATTTGAAAAGATGCGCAGTGACGAAAATTGACACGTTGACGCATCGCAGGCCGGAGAGAAGCGTAGGGATTTGAGCTGCCAATTCCATACATATCTGCATACCAGTGATCATAAGTTTCTAGGTGGGGAATTCTGCTTCGCTTGTATATTCAATGGTTATCCCTAGGGTTGTTAGCGGCTGTTAGGTTGACTATATGCGTTGAGTTCAGGTGAGGTTGAATCAGTTAACATTTAAACTATAGCTATATAGGTATTCCACACCACGGAGGTATATCTATATAGAGCGTGGCAGAATTTTTCGGCCACGCTATAGGGGAATTCGGCTACGTGGCAGAAATTATGCCACCCCGATTTCAAACTGAAAGTCAGTCCGAAGTCGGCCCGAATCGGAGAGGTGGCGTCCGTAAGTCGGACTCCGACCTAAGTCCGAAGTCGGGATGTGAACACTTCCGCCTTCGGACCAATTTTGGGACCAACTCTCGGACTGATAGTCGATATATATACCCCACCGATATTCGTCCGATTTTCAGCTATTAAATATATTCAAGAAAGGGCGAACATAAAAAAAACCTTCAAATGCGATTTACAGTTTTTATTAATAGCCGCATATAATCAAAATACAAATACTGCTATTTTTAATGAATCACGATTCCATTTATCATACTCAGTCTTGCGCAATAATACTGTACTATTATTTTATAATACTCGAGTTACAATTGCGGTGATTAGAGTTTAGTCATCAAAAAAATTATTTTTTTGTCGATCGGTGGCGTTCGTCGACAACGTATGATTGCAAAATAATGTCAACAACGTTTTTGTTGACACTTTTTCGTAGATTTGGGAATTTCACCAGTTTGTATGGCTTTCCATCATGATTTTTCGAATTGCCGTCAGACATCTGTATACAAAAAATACGTCGTTGGTAAAAAAAATTGCACATACCGTTCTTAAAGTTATAAATGAATAGAACCAACAAAATTAACCACAAAATGCAAAAAATTTTGATAATGGTATTATGATAATAATTTTATTATTAACTTCTGTACAGAGGGAAGAAAAAATATGTCCACCCGAATATAATTCACCGGAAAATTCCGCATCGTACTGTTGACATTTTGATAACCTTGAAATTATGATACTTTTCGATATATAACGTAGAATACTTACATTTGCCACGTATGTTGCCGATTTATCTTGATTCGCAAAATTTTGTAGTGATTTGTGAGCTCACTTCGATCTGATTGGAATCACTTTAATCACGTTAATTTTCTAAATTCACACGTTCGATCGATATGTTTATTAATTATTAATAATCAATATTCTGCATGCACGATATTATCATAGTTTTTTTTATAATAATACGTACTGCAGTGAAATTAGGTTACATTTCCTCATTGCGCGCGCATCAGACGGACCCCGAATCGTTTTTCAGTTCGGACCGAACTCGGAATTGATCCGATTCCGAATATCAGAAGTCGAGTTAGGATCGACGTCGGACCGACTTTGAGGTTCGGACGCCGAACTAGTTTTTCACTCGGGACGTTTATGAACACTGCTACATACCTCAAAATTCATATACTGATTCGTGGAGATTCGTACTTATTCGTATCAGTTCGTACAAATTCGTCGAAGTTCGTATTGCCATATGATGTGGACAGTGATGTGCAGTGATGATCAGTGATGATCAGTGATGATTGGTGATGATTCAACCAGGGGGTGCTCACTCACGTCGAAAACTTGTCGAATATTTTGAAAGTGTGTGCGTTGTCACCGACAAGCGAAGTGTTAGTGAACGCATACTAGTAAAAAAAAGAAGGGAAATTTCCCCTCTCTCCTCAGTCCTCTCACCGTTCCTACAAGTTGTAGTTCCCGAGCTGGCATGCCAGATCCAGGTTCACTTCGAGCGTTCTGGTACTACATGGAATCTTATGGAAGTGAGCACCCCCTGGATTCAACGACAAGTTCATGCAAGTTCATGATTGTTGTTAATTGTTGTTTAGATAGATAAGGCTTGAGGATGAGCGCTGCGGTGTCGTGAAAAAAACTTTAAGAAGGTAGAGGAAAGCAAGAATTACCAAAGAGTCACCCGATTCTAATATATACGTTTATAAAAATGGCCTTCCAAACAATACGACAGCAGTTTATGCACATGCCCGTAGTGACACGGGCATACACAACGGCTTGTGTCATCACAACAATCGCCGTGGTTTGTAAACCAACGTCATCGCAATTTTCCGGTATTCCTGCATTTACAATGTAACATTAATTTAACGTAATTTTACAGCAACTGGATTTGGTGACGCCGTTCCAACTATACTTCAATCCTAATTTAATTATCTACAAGTATGAGGTAATTGTTTATGTTTTTTAATATTTTTATGCAAGATGACTAAAATCACTGATAACTGGTTTTTGAATGATGACGTTGGTAAATTTTGTTTTGTTTAAGAAGATATTATTTATACGGGAAATTCAAACAATCTTCAAAGTAGTAAAAGTTTTTAAGATTTTTGTTGCGATTGGAATGTTTCTTGTACATGCAATTATCGATCTTGATTTCCCAACATATTGTAAAGTATTGAAAGTATTTTTATATTTACTTTCAGTTTTTTTGGATTAATACTGACATTTTCAAAAATGTATGATATTTGGAGCTGTGCTTTCTGCATTTTTAAAAAAATGATTATATGTAGTTAGTTACAAGTATTAGATTTAATTATCATAGTAGTATACATTTGTATGTAAGATAACTTCAATCAGTGATCATTGCTTTTCTAATGATGTATTTTTTTTAACATTTGTATGAAAGATAAGTCCTTGTTATACTAACCCAGTGATTCCCGACAGGTCGGTAAATAGGACGAGGAAATTTTCCCTACCGATCGGGAATTACCAGGAAATTTTTCTTGTCATTTCCTGATAGGTCAGAAAATACCAGGAAAGTTTCCTGGTAATTCTTGATTGGTCAGAAAATTTTCGCACCTTATTTCTTAGTGTTTCTCAACCTGTCCGGAATTGCTGAGTTAGTTTAACAAAAGACTTCACTCAGTGAAGGTTGGTTTTCTGATGATGTTTGTTAATTTTTGTTTGTTATTTAGGAACCTGTAATTTTGAAAGAAATTTTAAACAATCCTCCAAGTCTAGTAGAATTTATATTTGAAACTATGCTTTCTGAATTTTCAGAAATTTGTCATTTTTAAGTTTATTAGATTCAATTATAGACAAGTATTGAATTTAATTAAGTAATTAGTTTAAGTTTTTTAAAATATCATGTAATATCACTTACATAACTAATTATTGGTTGTTTTTTTTTTATTGATAATGTTGGTTATTAATGTTAATGTTTTTTTTTTTTTTTGTTAATTATGAAACCGAATTTTAAAGAAAAATCAAAATGTTCCTCAGAGTCAAGTAAAATTTTTCAAAAATTTTTGATATGAAAGTTTCCTTAACATGAAATTATGGATATTGATTTTCCAACATATTGTGAAATATTCAATGTTTTCACTTATTTACTACCAATTTTCTGGATTACCATTCGAATTTTGGAAAACTTACAATATTCACAATGATGCTTTCTGAATTTTTAGAAATTGGTCACTTTCTAGTTAATCATATTTAATTATCCACAAGTACAAAGTAAAATTTTAGTTTATTCAACATTTGTTTGTAAGAAGACCTAAATGAGAGATAACTGTTTTTTAGATAATGACGTTTGTTAATTTTTTTGTAATTTGGGAACCTATAATTATGAAAGAAAATAAAAATTTTCTTCAATGTCTTGTACAATTTTTTTAAAATTTTCTTGTGATTGGAAAGTTTCCTTCACCTGAAGTTTTTTAATTTGATTTTCCAAAAGATACTGTAAAATGTTGAACAATTTGGCTTATTTACTTTCCTTGTTTCTGAATTTTCACTCAGATATTTAAAAATTGATAATATTTACAATTATCCCTTCTAAATTTTCTGAATTCTGCCACTTTATAGTTTATCAGATTCAATTATTCACAAGGACAAAGTAATAGTTGACATTTTGTAGCATTTGCATATCAAATTACTTATCTCACTGATTACACTATGCGACAAAAAAAAAACTCTTTTTATGCTATACATCTAAATATTTAGATAAGATTGATTGCTAATGACCCTCTGAACAAGTATACAAGTGTTTTTCATAAAGTTATGATAAAAATAAAAAATTTTGACATCAAATACATAGATTTGCGCTTTTGCCTGATAGAAATCGAGTCATAATTGTAAGAGCTACGGTGTTATATTTTCAAAATTTTATATAATTATTTTCTTGTAAGCAACTGCTAACTTTATGAAAAGCTCTTATATACTTGTTTAGAGGGTCCTTAGCAAACGATTCTATATACGTGTAAATTCCAAGTCACTGGTTAGGATCATTTGATTAAGTGAAGAGCATTTTTGTTTAAACTGAATAATTATAAAAAAATTCCAAGTATTCTTTTCGTCCTTTATCATAAAAATAAATTTTGCGAAAGAAAGGCTAATTCATGTATAAAAAATTTTATATTAGTTATGAATTACAATTTATAAAAATTTATCGATAATAATTTGAACTGCGGGATTAGCTTTGAACTTTCTCTTGGAAATTCTCAGTCGAAAATTTGCTGCTGAATTATTTTTGCCAGAATGGCAGTTGGTAATGTAGGGAATATTTGATTAACCATGAGAAAAATAACAGTTTGCTATCGAAGACGTGAATGATTATGAAAAATAGAAAAAAATAAATTTTTTCGTTTCAATACAGCTAAAAATGGTGCAAAGTAACTATTTTTAACTAATATATGATGTCACGAAATCAGAATTAATGTTTTGTATGACAAAAATTATGCTTTCGTACTTGTCTTCAAATTGTTTCCAATGGTCCCCAAAGTGTGGCCAAAGTTTGGGGACAACGATGTTGTTAGGGCAAATAAGGTTACCTTTCCTGTCGACCAAATCGGCGTCATCAAAATACATGGGTCAACATAGGAAGATCACCCTCCTGTCTCCAGTCTTCTTGCCCTGCGCACAAAGTTATCTTTGTGGTACGTGTCATGTGATGCGCCATAAAATTTTTAGCGGTAGTAAAAGGGATTTTTACTGCGCGTGACATGCATTCACAGTCAGCTAAATCAGCAGACAGCCGTGCTCAGTATGGACGCTTTATCATAACCATAAAGAAATCTTTGCTCGTCTACTTTACCATTAACAAAACTCGACTTTGCATAAAACATCTTACATATAGCGAAAGCAAACCCTTCGGCGTCCTCGGCCGTCAAATGAAGGTTTGCTTTCGTGTTACGTAATGTACTATTTTTTCCATGAATGTATTGATCCTCTCAGTTTAAAATTTCCGTTTTCTAACAAACATTGTGAAACGTCAAACAAGTTTATTCTACTTATAATTTTTTTTTTTTTAATATGTCTCACATAATTAAAAATCCTTACTCCTTATGAAAACATGCCTTCTGAATTTCAGAATTTCGTTATTTTAAAGGTAATCGGATTTAATTATCCACATGTACGAGGTAACAGTTTTCGTTTTATAACGCTCATATTTTATGTAAAACGATTCAAATCACTGATACTTATTCTTATTTCTGCAATTGAAATCGAGTACCTTCAGTTACTATCTTTTTATTTACTGTATGAGATCGAATCACAGTATGCATGCTTTTTATTTTGTCTATTACTTTCTATGCATAAGAAGTTAAAAATACAAGTTACAATCCAAGCATGTTTTTGTAGATGAGTTAACAGAAAATTTATAAACACAATACTGCGATATTTCTTTTATTTTAGATATATGCTCAATGTACAACTTTTAAAGTTGTTTCCCTTAATTGTTGAAAATTTGGATATCCCAGCATATTTGGTTTTAAACTTTTTTGTTCAGAAATTCTCAAATAAAATGTTCTTGAACAGGAATATTTCTTCTAGAATTTTAAAGTGACTGATTGCAAGTTGTTATTGCAGTTTTTCAAGACTTCACAAAGCTTTTTGTTGTTGCAGATATGGCGAGTGATAACAACTTTCCTGTATTTTGGGACAATAGGCTTCAATTTTTTTTTCAATATGATTTTCACATACAAATATTGTCGAATGTTGGAAGAGGGCTCGTTTCGAGGAAGGACAGCAGATTTCGTGATGATGTTCCTCTTTGGAGGCTTTTTCATGATTGTATCCTTCTATATTTTTTATTTTTGCCTTCAAAAAAGCCTTACGATGTTTAGAAATAATTCCAATATTCTAATCTCCCTCCCTCCATCAAAAAAAAAAAAAAAAAAATCGACAAACCCAAAATGCACAATAATATATCATAAGAGAAACTATTTTCCATTGAATAAATTCCTTAACATTCTTGTAGATTTTTTCATTTTTCGTTAATTTATTGTTTTTGGGACATGCTTTTACTATCATGTTGGTGTACGTTTGGTCCAGGAGAAACCCTTTTATTGCCATGAATTTCTTTGGCCTTTTAAATTTCCAGGTAAGATTTTTTCACATTTTCATTATCGTATCATTATTAATTTTTATATTATCAGGGATTTAAAAAATGTTGGTATCTAATTTTCTTATAATGCATAAATGAACTTGTCAATTTTTTTTCAATCCCATGAAAAAATGTATTACAAGAATTTTTTCACTCATTACTGTGGTTATGAATCTCAGCTGGAAGAATAAAAGATTTCATTAAAAAATTTCATTAGTAATAGCATCGAAAATTGTTTTTATAGGCTCCATATTTACCATGGGTGTTGCTTGGATTTTCGGTTTTGTTGGGAAATGCCATATGGGTGGATTTGATTGGAATCATTGTGGGACATATGTATTATTTCGCCGAGGACGTTTTTCCTCGTCAAAGGGGAGGTTTCCGTATCATAAAAACTCCACAGTTCTTGTAATTATTTTTACTATTTAACATGCCAAAACAAATTTTTTTTTTTTTGCAAAACGCTTAATGAAAATGTACTTCAAGTATCTGTATGGCAGCATTGAATACGCCCATTTCTGGTCTGCAAATGTTTCAGCCCCTGAAAACACGCTCTAAAACAAAAAACTACGCACTGATGCTTTGCAAAGCGAAAAATTATGCACTAAAGCATTGCTCCAGTCCGTTTCTTCAGAGACTGAAGCATTCGCCCGTCGTAAATGGACGTCTCATTGCAACCATACAAGTCCTCCAAGTACATTTTTCTTGCGTGTTTTGCAAAAAGAATCGTTTGCACTTCGGACCGTGAGACGTGGCTTGTTCTCTGACCAAGATTAATTACTCCTCGCCCTAAAAGTCGCGCTTTAGGTCCTCGATACAAAATATACTATTTTCGAGCCAATTTTTCTCTTTTGGCAGAAGGACTTTCTTCGATTCGCACAATGAAGATCCAGATTACACACCGTTACCAGAAGACAGGCCAGGTGGCTTCAACTGGGGCCAGGTAGCTCAGTGATACACCACTCTTGCTTCCCGTCGATGATTTCAAACAAAAACTGTTTTCTTTTTCGTTGGCATTTTTATTTCTCGTTCCTTTTAGCGGGTCACGTTATTTTTGAACAAAACTTTCGTTTAAGAACGAGAAAAGCGTTGAGATTTTTGTAATATTTTTGTTGGAGATATTTACTAATTATTCTAATAAAGAGTCCAATTTTAAACAAACGTCTTTCTTTATTGTTTCACCTCTTCAACCTTTTTTTCTCTATAATGAATAATTTCTCGTTTCAGGGAATCCTGTAAACTTCCGCAATCGTATCTCAGGTCGATAAAAAAAAGTAAATTTTTATTGTACCGTAAAACTTCCACGAAAGAATTGTATCGCGATGATTTTGTAAGAAAGTAAACTACACATCGGCGTTACCTTTATGCTAATTTCGTCGTACCATCAATTGTCCCCACTATGTACAAATGAAACAATATTTCTATTGCTAATAAAAAGTTCATATGACCAAGGGGTAAGATTTATTAATTCGATCGTTTTTTTTTTCTTTCATTTTTCATGTTCTTTTGTACTTGGCATTTTCATACATTGCTCAACTTCACGGGTCACGATCGAACCCTCGCAAACACGCTACTAAGTAACAAAGATAAAAACGGGAGTGAAAACTGCTCTCCTTCGTATCTTATGCCCGTTCAAAAATAGAATGCGCAAAGAAACAATGACCGTTGACTTTACAGAAATCACATACGCGTATATTGTTTTGTCTCATTGTAGTTAATGATCAATTATGAATGTGAACTATAATACAATGATCCTGGATCTATTATACAACTTGGTCGCCTAAACGCTAACACACTAGATCGCTACTGTTGCGAGCAGCACGGTTATATCATCTGGTTTACCACCTGCAAAAAAAAATGCATATTTATCTAAAGGAGGATTCAACAAAATTGTCAATTTCACACGATTCGTGGAATTAAATTATTCTCCCCTTACTTCAATTATATTTTACGTTACAGAATGATTATTAAAAGCTGAGTATTTTTGGTTGTAAGTATACTTTTTTTTTTTAATTCACCTATGGCATCGATGCCATTTTCCCTAGCATTTTGGGCAAACGGAGACAGGAACGCCTCATCGAATGCGAGACTTCGAGCCATCAGGGCAATTGTGTTGGCGACGCCCTGGAGTTTCGTCGGATCTCTTTCACCCTCGACCTTACGCATCTCGGTGACTAGTAGCTGATGAGGCACATTGTCGAACACACCATCAGTGGCCAGCAGAATGACGTCTCCGTCTTCTACGTCGAAGCTCGTGGTATCTGCTGACTCAGGACTGAAATTTGCACAAGTTTGCACAAATTACATTACTTTAAATAAAAAATGTACTACGTACTATGTAAAAAAGTGCTTTTTAGGCTAATTTTGGGTCACTGAGTATGAAAAATTTTCAATCTAGGGTGTTAGTATATTCAATCGAGTTTCCTTCCAAGTGTAGATTTGCAGAAAAATCCGAATTTGTTTTTGGATTACATCTATGGAAAGAAGAGGTTACGAAACGAGAGACTGATCATTTTTTAATTAAGAATCTTGATTTATCTATTGTTATTGATCGATAAAGTAAGTGTAATCAACGCCTGTTGCAAAATGTATAATCATCTAGAGTTGATTAAAATATTTTAGTACTGCACTGCCGACTGTTACTGATGGACAAATGTTATTCATCGAAAATCTTATTTTACAAATTCATACTCAAACAATTCTATGGCTTCCCGCCGTAACACAGAAAGTCACTTCTGCCATAAGGCTCATTTTACATGATATTCTGATGAAATTTTAAACGTTACGGCAGAAGTGACTTTCTCTGTTATGGCGGGAAGCCACAGAATCAGATAAAGAAAAATACACTTTGTTAAGAAAATTTTACTTATCAATAAAAAATGGATCCTACAGTATTTCAGATTGTAGAATTTTTCAATGAGGATTTTTGGAAATTAAAATCACTACAATCAAAATATATGATGAATATATATCAAAAAACAAAAATTACAAGCAATTTTCAAAAGCTATTATTTCAAGAAAGGAAATAGGAAATTTTATGGATGCAAAATGTGAAAACAGTTAAAAAAATATCGAATATTTTATTAAACGCTTTAAAAATTAAATGGTTGAATGAAAAAATCATGACTAGAAACTTTTAAATAAATAAATAAATCTTAGTAATATCGACTAGTTGAAAATTAGTTATTCCAATTTTAAGATCATATACGTTTTGTATGACGATTATTTTTATTGGATTTGTTACAAAATTAGAGTTAAAAAGAAAGGAAAGAAGCAAAAAAATTACCAATAATAGAGGTAATAATAAAAAAAAATTACCAATATTATAGGTTTAATAAAGGAACGAAAAACTGCAAGATCGATAAAACTTTCATTTTTATACTATGGATAGAATATTTTTTATCAAGAAACTAAGTAACCTGCATTTAAATAAATTTGCTTTGACAAATAAAGAAGTTTTTTTATCATCATTACTCGGCGTTTTAAATCCATAAATTTAAGATGAAAATTTTTTTATAGAATTGACTGCAAAATGTAAAAGTTTAAATAATCGAGTCATGAGCGAATGAAAAATAGTTGTACAAAGAGAACCAACGAATCATTAAAATTTCGGATTAAAATAAGTGTTTCCAATATTTTAGACGAGGAATTTTCAAAATCGTGAATGATAATATTTTTTCTATTGGAATAAATGGCAAATTCCCATCAACAAGCATTCTTAAGCACTTATAATTTAAAATTCTTAAGCACTTATAACTTAAAATCATAAAATGTTCATGTTACACAACGTTTCTGGATTATAACTTCTAAAAAATGCGTGAATCATTTGAAAAGAGCATATTTTTACGTAAATGACACAAAAAACATTTTGTAATAATAAAATGTGATTGAAACATGCCATAAAAAAAAATTCGATTAGTATCATTAAATAAAATTATATTCCATACATATTAAAAGGGTGGTCTTTAAAATGGCTTTGGTGGAATTTTAACCGTTACACCCCTCAAATCGGCTCCAAATAATTCAAAAACGATCCTCAAATTTTTTTTAGATTTGTATCTCAATGTTAACCCGTGCCTATAGAGCCCTTTTTTTCCTATTTAAATAACATGGGATTTTGTCTTTATCTGGGTCCAGTGTGCACGAATATTTTATTTTGGCGCAGGATTTGGAATGCGTGAATTCGCGAAAAATCCCATGTTTTCCTCTCCGCGTGCCTCTCCTCACTTTGTCGTCGCTGCCCTTCGAACGAAGATGTCCCTTCTACTACTCCTCCCGAAATCCGGCCGGTCCCGAAACTGGTTTTGGTTTACCCCACAGGCCCACACGGCCCCAGCCCCACGCATGCACGTGGTGAGCATAGTGGGGAGAGAGTGCGTGAAGGTGGGAAAGAAACCGGTAGGGGAGTTGCTGCGCTCACCTAGGTGACCAGATTGAGGAGGCTGCCCCTCCCGTATAACCCCCTCCACTGCCCACAGTGCCCACCACTTCTTCATAGCGAAAGGCCGCGGCTGCCGTTTTTGCTTTATTTACGCTGGGCGGTAGGAAAAAAAGGCCCAAAATCAGAGTAGCTTGGAATAGCGGATTTCGTTTCCGTAGTCGATCTTATTGAATTTTCATTTTTGAATATTACAATCTAATAGGTCATCTAGTAATATATCCTTACTTAAAACAATTTTTCGAACTTCGAATCTTTGTTATAGTTAGTCCGAAATAAAGTTTGAAAACTAGACCATTTATTGAAAAAATTTGTACTTAGATAATTATAAAATCTTTAAATTGCACGCAAATTTAACTAAGACTTGACACAATATGCTTCTGAAAAATAAGCTCCTATAATAAGAATGACTCGAAGTTTTTTATTCAAAAGCAGAAAATGTAGTGTATATTAATAAAAATGTAGAATAGAAAAATTCTGTGATAAGGTTAAAATTTATTTCACGCTGCATAATTTTTTTCATTTCATTTTCAAATGAAAATGAAACTCATTACAATTCCAGCACCTATGCTTACAATAATGTTACGCCTTAATCTTATATTACAACAGTCCAGCAATACTTTTACTTAAGAAATTTTAAGTTTAAATCTTATCCGTTACTAAGCAAGTTATTTGGAAGATTTAAACTTATTGGATATCAAAATTTATAAAAATTATTCCATTGTTCAAAAATAATTTCTCAAAATCGAAAAATTGAGTAAAATCCTCGTTCACAATAAATTCGAATAAAAAAAATCAAAATGAGTTTTTTTGAAGAATCCATCAAATATAACATAAAATGTACTATTCTTGGTAAATAAAAATGTTTACTACACGAGATAGCTGTGAAAAATCGATTTGCAGTGTCGTAAATACAACTGCTAAGATCCAATTACACCAAAAAATTTTACGAAACAGTACTCAAATACAATCCATCGAATTTGTCAGGAAAAGCTCAATTTTCAGTTTCAATAAAATGAACTCGAAAGATTGCTCGTCCGAAATGAAAAAGTAGATATTAACAGAGTTAATATCTCTGATTCACTAGATATAGAAAATTGGAATTCAAAGAGTTAACGATTTTAAATGTAATAAATATATGGTTCATACTACAAAGATTTAATCACATAGCTTAAAAAGGTTGACTGGACAATTTGAAATTTTAATAACTCGATACTGCATGTTTCCTGAATAAAACACTGCAAAGTATTATATTAATGTATTATTTGAGATTTTATACTTGGGAGGGTATAAAGTTTCATATTTTATATTCTTCATTCATTTTTCAGATAACTATCTACAAACTTCATTTTTTCAATTTTTTTGAATCTCAAAAAATGAACTTGTTTTTTCGACACGAAATTTTCGAAAAAAAAAGTTTTAAGATATTTATCAAATGAATAATGAATTGCGTCAAAATAAATAAAAATCCTTAATCGCTGCTTTTCCTCTTATAAAGTGTATCAGATGTCATGAGTTCTAAATGGCTTTCAGTAATTTTGAAATTCGCAACCGGTTGGCCACTTGATCATATAGCAGATTTTACCGTGCAAAATGCATCTAACAATTCGTTCGACATGCGATTTTTTTCGTCGGATTTAACATTGGGTACAAATGAAAAAGTCCGCTCAGGATCTGCGTTTGAGTGAGGTATTGTTCTGATTAAGTTGAAAAGGGTACATAATTGTGGAAAACGAGAACTCTGATCATTTCTTTTGATGAGGGCTAAATTCTTTGATATTTCGTCGAAGTCGTATCCGTCAAACGTACGTTTCGTCGATTCTGATAAAAAATACAAATCAGTCCATTCGTCACTAAGTAATTGCAAATAAATGAAATTTTTTCTGTCAATTCTTTTTACTATTTGTATCACTTTGCTCGCTGTTTTGTCGCGTTCTGTATCGAAGAAAAGGATGTCCGGTCTCAAGTAGCTCAAATTGACAAAAAATTGATCATTAATGTAATAAAAATCAGAAATTATTTTTTTCACGGCCACTACATAAAAATTAAAACAGTTCTTCCGAATTTCCATGACTAATTCTGTGTTTCCTTCTTCAAATTCTTGTAAATAAAGTTCACAATTGATTCCAAGAGAAACTTCTGTCAGTGGTACATGGTATTTGCTATCAGAAAAATCAGTGCAGTATATCATATTCAAGTCAAAACTGTTGAAATCTTTAACAAAATAAGAGAGTAGTGTTGTAAGTAAGCCCAAGCATTTTGAGTGGAGTTTGTGAACTAAAGTAACCTGTGACTGTTGGAAAAACAAATTCATCGAATCAAGCAGAGCTAAAGAATGAGATAAAAAGTGAAAATAAGCGAGGGTTTCAGGTTTTTTCATTTCGGTTAAGAGATATGTAGCAGTTTTATTTGATTGTGAATCACCTTGGGCTGTGTCGAAAATCATTTTTAAAATAAACCAATGTTTTATGATCGATCGAATGGATGCTAAACGTGAGAGCCAACGTATCTCCGACCACCGCTTCAAAGATTCTTCACAATTTTCAAAACGTTTCTGTAATTCCAAAAAAATTGAATTCCTTTTCGGACTTTTTGTAACATAATTTACACATTTCACCATGAAAGATTCGACGAAGGGAGGTAAAACACGACTAGCACTACTCGAAACAAGGGCCAACATGTGACAAACACAAAAAATTGACAACAGATTTGGAACCCGACTTTCAAAGAAAGTTTTGAAAGATCTTTTGACACCCTTCATCACTGAGGCATTATCGGAAGAAACTGCAATGGTGCTAGTGATCGGTACATTGTTATTTGTTAAACAATTATCGAAAGTTTCCATTAATTTTGGAGCAGAGCAATCTTTCGAGTCCAAATCTATAAGTTCCAAAAGTTCGACTTTAACATCTGAAGTTTCTGGCTCAACAAAACGTACAACGCCGGACAAATACTTTTTGTTTTGATGAGTCAACTCATCAACAAGGAATGAAAAACAATTTTCACGTAGTATAGATGCTATTCGTTCTTTCTCAATTTGCGCCAAAGAATTCGTTATGATACTCGCGATTTTTGTGCGCCCCAACTTTAAATTTCCTATAACACGTGTATCCTCCTTGTGTATATCCTGAATAACATTCAACAGTTTTTCCGCAGCCCGTAAAGATATGTTGTAATTCGCGATACATGCACTAATTTTTATTTCGGCTTCTTTCACTTTGGTGAGAAAAGGCTTCGATTCGTCGAAACTATGCAAAGGCACAAGTTCATTTTCACCCTTTCCACCGACCGCATTTTCCAGGGCTTTCTTATGACTTGCTGTTTTTGCATGGTCGACAACTTGGGTCTTCCCTGCACTGCAACTTTTATTGCACGCAGTGCAAGTGAACTTGCTTTCATCGTTTGGATTTTTGCAAAGCCAAGACGTCAAGTTGAACTCTGATAGGGTTGGGTCGCTAAACCACGCATCTTGAAAAGTTTTTCTCCTTTTAACCGATGATTTTGATTCAGGAAGTGAACTCATTTTTAGAAAAAAAACTATGATGAAATAAACTGTTAAATTTAAGCTATTTTTAAATATTTACGGTTGATCGTGCCAAACAACAAGAATTGTTCAACTAAAACAAATGTTGAGTGCTTGGGTTAAGAACCCCACAACCGTGTAGTATTATTCGCATGAAATTTGAAAAAAATGGAACACCCTTCATTTTTATCTATAATACGTTATTGTATATCCTAAATTGAAAATAAATAATTAGACACAGAAAATTTAAACTTCAAATGTTTATAGCTACAAATGTGAAAAATGTAACATTCCAAGATTAGAAAAATAAAAAATCCGTATTTCAACTGTTACTTTCCAAACATCGGGTAAGAATTTTAAAAAGCTTCTTTATTAAAATAAATGAGACAAGCATTTGTCCTTTTTGCAATTAACTAGTTAGATAAATAAACAAAAATGAGTATCAATTTTTAACAGCCAAAATTCGTATACTTGATATTTTTAAATTTATGAGATTAAACATTCAAAACACACAAATTTCAACTAAAACATTTTTAACTAAAACATAACAATAATTAATATATCATTTACCAAACAGTCATAAAAGTCAGATTGAATTACATTCAATATTGAAAGGAAAAATAGCAATATAACAATGTATGAAGATTTACTTTAAAATTGAGAAAATTTGAAAATAGAAAAGGTTGCCGGAGATTAGAAATTGCAAGATTTAGGAAAATAGATACTTTTATAAGAAACACACATAGAAAATGTTTTTCGCCTTCACTCTTGAAATAAATTTCCATCACAACAGGTAATAAGAAATGACAAAATGAAAGTTATAACATATTTTTAATCATTAAAATGACTTATTTCTACATAAATACTATTTGACAACACAAGCCGTAGTGGAACCCATCCAAAACTTGAAAAACGATGTACAGGGTGTTTCCAATTTTCAGTGCCAAAAAAAAAAAAAAAAATTCTTATTGAATTTCTAGTCGAAAAGTCCTTTACCACTTTTCATAAAAATCAAAATTCAAAAAGTTGTTCAAGCCGAAAGTTTAAACAATGTATGCGCTCTCTCGACAAGTAGGAGTCAAATTCACTGAGTAAACTTTCCCCAAATTTTTTTATATTTTTCTGAGCCAAAAAGTCCTGTGCCACTTTTCATAACACTCGAAATGAAAAAACATATTCCAGTAAGAAGTTTCAGCCAATCACATTTCTTTAATTTCAAACTCAAATATCTTATTTCGAGTTTTATGAAAGTGGCGCAGGACTTTTTGACTCATAAAAATATGAAGAGAATTTGGGAAAAGTTTGGTCCGTCAATTTGACTCCCACTTGTCGAGAGAGCGCATTTATTGTTTAAACTTCCAGCTTGAATAACTTTTTGTATTTTGAGTTTTATGAAAAGTGGTAAAAGACTTTTCGACTCAAAATTCAATAAGGAATATTGGACTTTTTTTTAGCACGGGAATTGGAAACACTCTGTATATGAAAAGGAGTAAATATGATATGAATAATACTACAAGGTAACACTTGTTCTGAAAACTGAAGAAACATAAAACAAAGGTTAAAAATTCGCCTTGAAACTTTATTTTTTGTATAAATTTCAGTCAAATTTATGTCGAATTCATACAAGAACGACGTATATTCATGAAAAAGTTTTACAAAAAATAAGTCACGTAACTGCAAATGATACATAATTCTCGTGAAATTGAATGAATTTAACATATAATATTTATGGATTTAACGGAGGAATCATTCTTTGCGAATTTTACTCAGCTACTCAATATTGAACAATTCTTCGCCTGATTTTTTGTACCCAATCGTTATTTTCACTGTCAAAAAAGATTGGTAAATTTTCAATAAAAATATTGCAAGTTTTTTTAGCTATATTCTGTACAAGATTTTTCCCATCAATAACTCTGGATATTTTCCATACGCTATGGAACTCTTCCATAAATTATGAGAAAATTTCCAGAATATGGGTCTAACAGAATATAGTGAAAAAATTTCCATATTTTAATTGAAAAATTACCAATATTTTGGAACTGTGTTGTTATACGAAGAAATACACCCCAAAAATTACCTTGAATCCTTTAATCAGCATGAGACGATGGATGAATGTAGGAATATTATTTAAACTTTTGCAAAAACAGATATGTTACGATCTCACTATTTTAAAGTTTTTAATAACCGGAATACTTTTGAGAAACGTAAGATGTTACTAGCTTCGAAAGACGATGGGAAATGAAAGAAAATTTGAGATAAACCTCATTGGTGACGTGGAAAAAAGTAAGGCCCGTCGACTTTCATCCCAAAATGCTTATTAGCTTATCTTAGATAAGGTTCGGGGAATGATAATCACAGAGCTATGTACGACTTTCTAAATTTTTTTCTACGATAAAAACTTGTACTAGTTTTTTAGAATGAAAGACATCAATTGTTTATCATATTTTCAATAGGTTCTATTAGGTTGGAAAGTAAGTTTGTTCAGTTTTTTTGTAAACATTCAATATGTAAAACCCAACAAACTTACTTTCCAATTGTTTTCAACCCAATTTATACTACAATAATTATTGTAGTCAAATACTGTCCAGTGATTCTTATATTTCCGTATAAATTTTTTTCATTATATTTTTCAACTTTCCTCATTGTCAGTTATAAAAATTTCTTTTCATATAAGTAATTCACAATCATGTTGCTCTTTTCCTCGAGAATAGATTTTTGCACTAGTTGGAAAATTCTGGTTGTTTTCTACAATCGACTGTGAGTATGAAGTTGTCTTGAAATAAATGGTTTATAAAATGCTAATTTTTTCTAATGAGTTCACTTCTTACAATAAAATCAACGAATAAATGGAGGAACAGTTTTCAAGTGTTATAGTGATCAACCTTCATAGTTGTTACACTTTGCATCTTGGCTATGCAAAAATTCAAATAAAAAAAGCTATTTTATTTGCACTGCGAGCATAAAAGTTGCAATGCAGGGATAATCCAAGTTGTTGCATACACAAAAACAGCAAGCGACAAGATAGCCCTAGAAAAATTAGTCTAGTGGAGAGGTGGAAAAGCAGTTATAACTATCTATTTTTTGTCGAATCAAAAGAAACAGATATTAAATCTAGCGCATTAATTACTGATAAATCTTGATGTACTGCCAATAAACATGTGAGTATAATACAGGATATAAATAAAGAAGATCATGTCACTGTAAAACTAATATAGATGAGAAAGTTCATTTATAACATCAGTTCAGAATTGGTTTTTTTATGATCATTTTTTTAAACTTTATTTCGAACTAACTATAACAAAGATTCGAAGTTCGAAAAATTGTTCTAAGTAAGGATATATTACTAGATGACCTATTTGATTGTAATATTCAAAAATGAAAATTCAATAAGATTCGACTACGGAAACGAAATCCGCTATTCCAAGCTACTCTGATTTTGGGCCTTTTTTTCCTACCGCCCAGCGTAAATAAAGCAAAAACGGCAGCCGCGGCCTTTCGCTATGAAGAAGTGGTGGGCACTGTGGGCAGTGGAGGGGGTTATACGGGAGGGGCAGCCTCCTCAATCTGGTCACCTAGGCGCTCACGTTGGTGATTTGGAAGGGGAATTCCTAGAACTGGGATTTTTTGTGACATCATAGGATGCACAGTAGCTTTTTCGTGCACACCAGTGAGTGCCAGTGCGAGCCCAAATCGAAAACTGAAATCGCTGCGCTATCTAGAAGTACTCAGCACTCTGGAACTCAATTTCAAATCGAAAAAGGCGAGTTTTATTCGTTGCCGTTCCCTTCACCTCCGCACTCCGTCGCTTTCTCTCTTGCTCCTCTGGCTCTCTCTTCAATTGAGTTCCTCCGAACATTGGGTACTTCTAGATGGCGCGGAAAATTCCTGTCGATACAGAAGTATATGGGAGTTGGCACCCACTGGTACACACTGGTTCTCTCATTTTTTGTAGGTGCAAAGGATGTCTTAAAATCGGATTGACACGTCAAATTATAGGCAACTGTTGCAATTAACTGTAATAAGAATTTCGAAACTGTACACCAGTATTTCGCATGTTAGCCATCATTAAGAAAATTAAGTCTTAAGCGACTCAAAGGTATTTTCGAGAAAATTGATGTTTTTCGACAATTTTCGACTTATCTTCTACACTTACAGTGCAAATTTATCTCAATTGACAACTTGTTGATACATTAGCATATTATTAGAGCAAAATTGACAAATTCACAATAGTTTTCACAAATTGTAGCCTACTTTTCATACAAAAAAATCATTTATGTCGAATTATTTACAGTATTTCCAAATAGCTAATTTTTCCTTAATGAATGAACGATAAAAATGGACACCCAAGATCTAAATTCATTGTAAGAGTAAATAAAAATGCTGATATGCTGTTGAATTGGGATAAAATTGAAATCGAAACAATAGCAATAACAGAAACAAGAAACAAAGTAATGAGACGGATATATATAATTTGTTAATAAATTTGTGGAATTATCAATGTATTGTATCTTATGCATTTCTAGATTTGTCTCGTGTTATTAAAATTAACATGTTATTTTGATACATGTACAATGACATACCTCTCATGTCAATATATTTTGTTCATTCATAGAACATATTACTGTTGTGGAATGAGTCAGTATTTTCTAATATTAATCTATTTTTTTTATGAACAGTAGTCCATTATTTGTGATAAAAATTATGAATTTGTAAATTTCATTCTAATAATATTGTAATGTATCAACAAGTTTGTAATTGAAACAAATTTGCACTGTAAATGAAGATCAGTCAAAAGTTGTCAAACACTCATTTTTTTCGAAAAATACCGATAACTCGCATTAGACTTAATTTTCTTAGTAATGGCTAATGTGCGAAATACTGGTGGGACGGTTTCGAAATTTTTGGGAAATGGAAAAAAAGAGAGCTCTATAGGCAAGAGTTAAGGTTGAAGATAAATTTGTGTTTACATTGAAAGGTTTGATTGATACTTATCATAACTGTCATAATGTCAATTTCAACGAAATTTACTAAACATATCAAAATTAGAAATTTTTCGGTTTGCCAACACAAGCCTACCTACTTTTCATTTTTATGCGATCACTTTTTTGAATAATACGTTATTAGTTTAAATTAGGTATCATTAAAATATAAAAATACCTATCCCTCAAAACTGAACCAGATTGTCCAGGTGGTGGCAGCGACAGTTGAAAAGGAGTATTAAAATAATGCTGTTGTTCTGAGGAACGATGAACCACTTCCCCTTTTCTTAAGACCACAAAGCCGCTGTCTCCGATGTTTGCTGTGTAAATGCTGCTCGTTTCTTTATTGAGGATTATAACGCACGCTGTACTGCTACCTTCAAAATTATGAAAAAAAAAAAAAAAAAAAACGTTATTCTTCAACTTTCTTTTTATTCTCAATTCAAATAATATAATGATTTTCAGTATATGATAATGAAATGAAAAGAGGTGGCTGAGTGTTTTTATTATACGACAGTAAAATTTAAAAAATCTGGATTATAATATTCTATCATTCATTATTCTCGAATTTAAAAAAAAGTTACTGAAAAAATAATGTCCAGTAATTAAAATGTAACAAAAAAAGAAATGGAAAAACAGCTCGAAGAAGACTGAAGCAATTCTTCTATAATCATCTGTTTGGGAATGTTTGTTTAAATTTTCTGAAAAAACTGACTACCTGGACATAAATTTTCTCGGCTTCATTTTAGACAAAATGCATCTTTTTCAAACAGTAATCGAATATTTCAATGAAGTTCTATGAATGTTAGCATTGCAAAAAAATTTACTTTGTAATCTGAATGGTTTCTAAATTGCATGCATTTTTTTAGTTAGAGAATTGTTAAAAAAGTAAGGAAAACTTGAAGAAAACAAGAAACGATTAAGAAACGTTGACTCACCTAATATAGGTTGTTTGTTTTCGAGTAATTCATAATAGCTTCGAGCCAAAAGACCCGCTGGTTCTGTGGGGGTAAACCTTCCCATAGAGACTAGTCTTTCACATGTTTTCATAAGGAAACTAGAAAATTCTCCAGGGTCAATGCCGTAGTGTCTCCATCCTCCAACCCCATCAGCTACGCCTGAAATGGTTGAATTAACAACATATAAATTTTCCTTGTTGTCAATATCAATGCAGAAAGCAAGATTTTATTCATGTTATGATCCAAGGGAAAAGAGTCAAAAAATCTATTTATAACAGTTTGCAATCGAGAGAGAGAGAGAGAGAGAAAGAGAAGGGGGGGGGGGGTTATCAACAATTTAATGCCACAAATTTTTCTCCATATAAAAAAAGTTGAAGTAATTAGTAGCTTTCTTTTACATTGTCAACTGTAAAAAAATTGGGAAAAATCTGTTAAGAATATTAAATTGAAAAATTTATTCTCTTTTCATGCATTTTATATTGTGACGGAGCACTGGGGGGTAAAAAAAACTAAAAATAAACTGTGACATCTTATATAGAAGCTCCTTTACTGAAAATAAAATTTAAATTATGAAATTCGGACGAATTTCATCCGTCGATTAAAAAGAACATGTGATGAAATCTGCCAAAGGATATAATACTCCAAGTATCTTTTTTGTCTTCGTCTAAGTTGTGCTGTGTAACTGGAGTATCTCTCTCTTGCAGGGCCGTAGACAGAAAAACCGGGACTGGAGTATGGCAATTACAGGCCCCGCCATTATTTTCTAAATCTAAGTTATCAGAATACAGTGCGTCCAACTTGAAAGTAAACACTATTTTTTTTCCAAGTCCAAGTTTTTCCACGAAAGGAAAAGGGTCTCAGATTTAGGTATCTGTAGGCGAGGAAAAGAAAGACCCCAATCGTCGCTGGCACAGGCTGACCTGGGAACACTTGAATAAAACTTTCCCGAACTTCTCGAATGCTTTGACTTCCATACAGCCGTTGAATAATGAACAATTTTTCACGCAACTGATACACTACCCGAGGCATTTTCACGTATCATAAAAATGAAATGTTATAAAATTAAATCAATTTCTCGCGATAGGTTTCAAAAGCAACTATCCAGTACAAAAGCGGGAAACAGACTGATATTCTTTAACAGGGAAATTTTTTTTCACCAGTATTTAAAAATCAACATCGAATCCTTCGGGACCTATTAGGTGCTCGTAGCGGCTGGAGCGTGAAAATTGGGGTCTTCCTTTTCCTCGCGTACGGATACCTAAATCTGAGACCCTTTTCCTTTCGTGGAAAAACTTTGACTTGGAAAAAAATAGTGTTTACTTACAAAGTGGACGCACTGTATAAGAGTTCAGGTTTATTCAATAGGAAAATTGCATAAAGGATAATTAGGAAAAATTAAGCGTTTGCCTATGTAAAACATTTTTGTTGACGTCAAGAAACAGAAAATTTAAACAAAATTGAAATGTAACATATATTTTCTGAATTATTTAACGTGTAGAAACTGAAAATACATCGGAGAATTTTTGTAATATAAAAGTAAGAGTTATAGATAAACATTCAGCAGACAAAATGAATAACAAGTTTTGTATATTGTTACCTATCAGACGTTTTTGTACTTGATGAACTAATTTTTTCTCTGAGAATTATTGAATCTTACTTCAAACACACTCTGCGTGCTTTTAATAAGGCGAAGGTGTTGATAATATCTTTGAAATTTGAACTTCAATTCTCTACTTCATTCCCACTCTAATTGTAAGTAGAAGGTTGCTGGTCCTGAGATGAAAGCACACTGGAAGATCGTTCAGCGCTCGTAGCAAAAAACGGCAAAGTAAAAAAGATTCGCTGTGCAACGGAAGCATTGGGAAAAAGTGCAGTCAAATGTTTGCCATTGATCATATTCAAAAGTTTCAGTGGTTTTGGATCCTCTTGAAAGTTCGATGAATGATTTCTCATTCCGCAATTCTTCAGATACATCAGCTGGGTCAATAATCTCAGTTGAGATTAGTAGAACTAATAAAAATTACAACCAAAACAAAACTACTGCCCAAGTCAACTGAGACTTATACATACAAAAACTCCCTCGTGAGCGTGGATTATCAATTTTCCTTCAGTATTAGCACGTATTGTACCTAATGTGTTACCTGTAGCTTTTGGCTATCATGTACTATAGCACTCAAGGAATGGTATCACCGATTTCTGCCGCGAGGCAGCGCGGCCAACGCTCCACCACTGCACTATAATACATATTGCATATAAGCGTACACACTTACACAGCAGTACACATGTACATACTGCCTGTAGGTTCACTAAGGACCCCGAACTTTTCCGAGCTTGCCCGACCGCGCCTGATGTCGCGCACTCGCATACATTTATATATATATATATATATATATAGTAGTAGTACAGTGACTCTCCACACAATTACCCAGAACTGTTTATTTGCGCGCGTTTGCGTTCATCTTATCAATCGAAAGTCGAAATGGTCATGACTTCATAATTTCGCGTGAAATAAATAAGTACGGCGCGGTATATTACTTCATTAAACTCAGATTTCAAAATGCAGCAGTAGCGTAGTGTCGAGCATGCCCACCTCGCATGCTGAAAGTCCCTGGTTCAAATCTTACCCAGGAACAAATTTTTTTTTCTCTCCAAACATGATTATACAAAACTGTGTGTGTGTGTGTGTGTGTGTGTGTGTGTGTGTGTGTGTGTTGTATTGTTTTTTATTTCTACGATTGATTCTATTGAAAACTTACATCATTCATGTACGGAAAGTTTCGTTAGAAATGCATGAAAGTTAAATATTTCTGTAGTATTTTGGTTTACATAGGATGTAATTTACCGATAAATGCTATTGAAATTTGCTATTAGCTACGATTCGATACCTCCGGTACATTAGAACCATGTGAAGCATCGTACAGTAACGCGATTACATTTATAAATATTTTTTGCAAATTATAGGCCATTTCAATGTAATATTTGACAAGCTTTGAGACCCTCACAGAAGAAAAGTACCAACTTTGGTCGAGACTCATGCTCTACACCATGCTCTGAGCATTTATCAGGCGAGCTGTGGCTTCAGATTTAAAAAAATTGTGTGAATAACTATTTTTTTAAACAAATAAATCATTGAAATTACATTTTCTGCAATGTGCAAACGCTTTCTAAATTTATTTGGTACATTGATCACTAGTATGGCATCAGACATTAAAAATTGATTTGTTGAAAAGTTTTTTCAATCTCATTAGCGAAATTGCAGTTTTTGCAAGAGTAATGTGCTTTCCCCAGTTTTCTAGGTCACTGGTCATGAATCTAGTGCCAGGTTCATATAATTCATTCATTGAAATGATTCTTTAACAAATTACCTAAAACGATAACATTATTCGGGAAATGCATATATATGCATTTTATAGTTTTTTAGGTACGATGATTACAAATCTTACATCTTGATTACAAAACTGACCCGTTTAAACTTCAATTAGTATTACTAGCAGATAATTGGGGAATTGACATTTCAGGAAGATGCATATGATTTATGTTTCTCCAAATTGTAAGGTAAGAAGTGTTATTATAATTCATGAAACACACATTTAATAGTTCGGAATTTAGCTTGCGGATAACCAATAATATGAATATTTTCTCCTAAATACTGTAATAGAATAGAGAACTGTAACAATATTTAAATATTTATATTATATGTAGATATTTAGTGATACATAATTATGGCCTGTTGACCTGGAAAATCATTTAAGCATCTTGCAAGAACTTGAATTTTGCGTGAAGGTCCGGTCATTTTACTTAAAAAAAAATTATCTTCGCAAACCAAATGCCAAATCAGTAATAAGCATACCAAATGAACAATGAAAAATAGAAAATAGGAAGATGATGAATCAGTGAAAAATATTCGCATGTGACAAAATAGTATATTGTTTACCGCGACGAATTATTGCTGTTCCGAGGACAAGAACGGCAAATGCGCCAAGGTTATCATAAGATTTTCTGCGCGGAGACGTACAAAATCCAATTATTTGTCATAATTTGATTCCCAAATAAGTCTCCCTGAGGAAAACCTTACACTAGCAATGTTCCTTTGCCATTGTGAACTAAATAGAATCTTCAAGTAAATTGCTGTTTTACATTTAGTTTTGATAGAGTTTACAATGGCAAATTTACATTGTCAATGTAAGGTTTTCCTCAGGGTTGAGTGCATCGATTTTTAAAATCTGGTATTGATTCCTTGATCAGTCTCCTGAAATCAAGGAATAGCATATGCATCTTTTCAATACTTCAATTTTTTTTCAAATGAAAAAATAAATGAAATCCCCCCTCTACCACCCGCACCGAACATTGCCAATGTATAAATGCTAGAATTAATAAAAAGAGAGTGTAATTGTACTTACGAAAAAACTTCATGAAAAAAGTATTGAAATAAGTACTGAATTAATGTATGACCAGGGAAAGTATTTCATTGTTATGCAATTATTAATGTTTATGCAAACACGGGATCAGAATTTATTATATGATATACGACATTATACTTGAGTGGTATACAAAACAAAACAAAAAATTACAAAACATCAGTTTTTACAGTTTGTCATAAAATACAGATACAGTAGACTTTATCAAATTAAAATTTTGTAAAAATCCAATAGTCTTAGAAGTAAAAGTAGGTAAAAATTAATTCGTGGGCTGCTGTGCAAAAAACAACCCACCATATGTTGATAGTAATTTTTGTATTTACATGATATTTCATAATAATAACCAAGCTCTATTACTGAGCTAAGATTATTGATCCGTATTACTTTATTTATACTCATAACTGACAGATAACTTGGAATTTGAATACATAATAAGTAAAGCAAAAGTTTGACTCGATACAGCATTTTCGTGGAAAATGATATCCAATAAAAAATTCGGCTCAAATAATACGAATACCACGAAAGTTGTATATATTCGTTGAAATTTACTGACATGCTTTTTCCATTATTGAATGAGACCCAGTTAGCACAATACTGATTTAGTAACCGATTGTTGCTCTCAAACCATGTGTTTCTACTGCATTTTCAGGTAGTTTTGTGTCATAATTTGTAAAGTTATAAATTTTTGAATGAATGAAATAGCTGAAAAAAAAAGGAAAAAGAAACAACTGTAGAGTAAATACAAAATACAATAGCAATTGTTGCATCACTACGCATCTACTATTATGCGTATAAAACAGTAATTTTATCAATCATGACTGCAACCCACGAATTAATTTTTACCTACTTTTACTTCTAAGACTATTGGATTTTTACAAAATTTTAATTTGATAAAGTCTCCTGTATCTGTATTTTATGACAAACTGTAAAAACTGATGTTTTGTAATTTTTTGTTTTGTTTTGTATACCACTCAAGTATAATGTCGTATATCATATAATAAATTCTGATCCCGTGTTTGCATAAACATTAATAATTGCATAACAATGAAATACTTTCCCTGGTCATACATTAATTCAGTACTTATTTCAATACTTTTTTCATGAAGTTTTTTCGTAAGTACAATTACACTCTCTTTTTATTAATTCTAGCATTTATACATTGGCAATGTTCGGTGCGGGTGGTAGAGGGGGGATTTCATTTATTTTTTCATTTGAAAAAAAATTGAAGTATTGAAAAGATGCATATGCTATTCCTTGATTTCAGGAGACTGATCAAGGAATCAATACCAGATTTTAAAAATCGATGCACTCAACCCTGAGGAAAACCTTACATTGACAATGTAAATTTGCCATTGTAAACTCTATCAAAACTAAATGTAAAACAGCAATTTACTTGAAGATTCTATTTAGTTCACAATGGCAAAGGAACATTGCTAGTGTAAGGTTTTCCTCAGGGAGACTTATTTGGGAATCAAATTATGACAAATAATTGGATTTTGTACGTCTCCGCGCAGAAAATCTTATGATAACCTTGGCGCATTTGCCGTTCTTGTCCTCGGAACAGCAATAATTCGTCGCGGTAAACAATATACTATTTTGTCACATGCGAATATTTTTCACTGATTCATCATCTTCCTATTTTCTATTTTTCATTGTTCATTTGGTATGCTTATTACTGATTTGGCATTTGGTTTGCGAAGATAATTTTTTTTTAAGTAAAATGACCGGACCTTCACGCAAAATTCAAGTTCTTGCAAGATGCTTAAATGATTTTCCAGGTCAACAGGCCATAATTATGTATCACTAAATATCTACATATAATATAAATATTTAAATATTGTTACAGTTCTCTATTCTATTACAGTATTTAGGAGAAAATATTCATATTATTGGTTATCCGCAAGCTAAATTCCGAACTATTAAATGTGTGTTTCATGAATTATAATAACACTTCTTACCTTACAATTTGGAGAAACATAAATCATATGCATCTTCCTGAAATGTCAATTCCCCAATTATCTGCTAGTAATACTAATTGAAGTTTAAACGGGTCAGTTTTGTAATCAAGATGTAAGATTTGTAATCATCGTACCTAAAAAACTATAAAATGCATATATATGCATTTCCCGAATAATGTTATCGTTTTAGGTAATTTGTTAAAGAATCATTTCAATGAATGAATTATATGAACCTGGCACTAGATTCATGACCAGTGACCTAGAAAACTGGGGAAAGCACATTACTCTTGCAAAAACTGCAATTTCGCTAATGAGATTGAAAAAACTTTTCAACAAATCAATTTTTAATGTCTGATGCCATACTAGTGATCAATGTACCAAATAAATTTAGAAAGCGTTTGCACATTGCAGAAAATGTAATTTCAATGATTTATTTGTTTAAAAAAATAGTTATTCACACAATTTTTTTAAATCTGAAGCCACAGCTCGCCTGATAAATGCTCAGAGCATGGTGTAGAGCATGAGTCTCGACCAAAGTTGGTACTTTTCTTCTGTGAGGGTCTCAAAGCTTGTCAAATATTACATTGAAATGGCCTATAATTTGCAAAAAATATTTATAAATGTAATCGCGTTACTGTACGATGCTTCACATGGTTCTAATGTACCGGAGGTATCGAATCGTAGCTAATAGCAAATTTCAATAGCATTTATCGGTAAATTACATCCTATGTAAACCAAAATACTACAGAAATATTTAACTTTCATGCATTTCTAACGAAACTTTCCGTACATGAATGATGTAAGTTTTCAATAGAATCAATCGTAGAAATAAAAAACAATACAACACACACACACACACACACACACACACACACACACACACACACACAGTTTTGTATAATCATGTTTGGAGAGAAAAAAAAATTTGTTCCTGGGTAAGATTTGAACCAGGGACTTTCAGCATGCGAGGTGGGCATGCTCGACACTACGCTACTGCTGCATTTTGAAATCTGAGTTTAATGAAGTAATATACCGCGCCGTACTTATTTATTTCACGCGAAATTATGAAGTCATGACCATTTCGACTTTCGATTGATAAGATGAACGCAAACGCGCGCAAATAAACAGTTCTGGGTATTTGTGTGGAGAGTCACTGTACTACTACTATATACAGGGTGCGCCATTTCTTATGTCGGTATTGTAACATTGAATAACTTAAACATTTGACAACCGATTTACTTGACTTCACTTGTTTTGGAAACGTCAATTCAGTACAATTTCAACCATGTATCGCTCCACACCAAAAGAACGCGCTGAAATAGTTACTTTGTACATTGAAAATAGTCGTTCAGTTGTGTTAACTCAACGAGCATATCGTCGAAAATATCTTGGCAAACAGGCACCATCTGACAACACTATTCGTCGTTTGGTGTCGAATTTTTGTGACCACGGGACAGTGAAAGATCGCGAACAACCCGTTCATCAACGACCAAGACGTTCAAATGAACTGATTGAAGCTGTCAGAGAGAGCGTTGCCCAAAACCCAAAAGTTTCATATCGTCACCGCGCTCAGCATCTCGGCATCAGTGGAACCACTCTACGGCGCATTTTGAAAGATGATTTGCATTTGTTTCCGTACAAAATGCAATTAACACAAAGAATATTGCCTACAGATCATCCACGTCGCTTGGAATATGGACAAACAATCGCTCGAATAGTTGATACTGAACCTGATTTTTGGAAGCGAATTTTAATGACCGACGAGGCACATTTCAAACTTTCTGGAGGCGTTAATAAGCAAAATTGCCGCATTTGGGGAACGCAGAATCCACACGAGATCCATGAAACGCCATTGCATGACCAAAAAGTTACTGTTTGGGCCGGCGTTTGCGCCAAAACCATCATTGGTCCTTATTTTTTCAAAGAGAACCAAACGATCGATGGAAACCGATATCGGTGGATGTTGGCTCACTATGTCTGCCCACAAATGCGTGAAAAAGGTCTTGAAGATTACTGGTTTCAACAAGATGGTGCGACCTGCCACACTGCGAATCAAACAATCCAGTTTCTGCAACGAAAATTCCCTGGACGTCTGATGTCAAAAAGAGGCGACATTGAATGGCCACCCAGATCTCCAGATTTGACCCCTCCAGACTTCTTTTTGTGGGGTTATTTGAAAAGTAAAGTGTACGCCAGCAAGCCGCAGACCATTGAAGAGCTTAAGGAAAATATTCGTGCCGAAATCATTGCTATACCACCCGAGATGCTCGAAAAGGTAATGGAAAACGCCGCAAAAAGGGCATATTTTGCTGTGAACAATAAGGGCGGCCACTTGATTGATGTTGTGTTCAAAAACTAGTCTAAATAAATTGTAAAGGACCAAACTAAATAAAAATACCTCATTTACAGAAATCGGTTGTTTTTTTTTCAAGTTATTCAATGTTTACATGCCGACATAAGAAATGGCGCACCCTGTATATATATAAATGTATGCGAGTGCGCGACCAGGCAGGCTCGGAAAAGTTAGCGGTCCTTAGTGAACCTATAGGCAGTACATGTGTACTGCTGTGTACGCTTATACGCTATATGTACCAGCTCCCTGTGCGCGAGTACCGAGTGCGCGACATCGGGCGCGTCGGGCAAGCTTGGCAAAGTTTGGGGTCTTTATTGTACCTAACCTTCCCCGAGAGGGGGAAAAAATATATATACATATCAACCGGGTTACGTATTTTTAGTCCAAGTTTTCGCCGCTCGAGGCGCTGCGAATGAGGCTGAAGGAATCCCTACTGAAGCAAGTTTTGTATAATACTCTCAGTTGACTTGGACGTTTTTTTTCTTTTTTTTTTTTTTTATTAATTCTATAATCTCAACTGAGATTATACTAAACTTTAATTTGATAAAGTCTAACGTACCTTTATTCTATGAAAAACTGTAAAAACTGATGTTTTGTAATTTTTTGTTTTGTTTTGCATATCACTCAAGTATAATGGCGTATATCATATAATCAATTCTGATCCCGTATTTGCATAAACATTAATAATTGCATAACAATGAAATACCTTCCCTGTTCATACCAGGTGTACTCCTAATTAATTTCCGGTTTTTTTGCAAATAAAACACATAATTCCAAAAAAACCGTAACCTTTATTTTATTCAAAGTATTTTCCATCGCTTTCTACACATTTTTCCCACCTTTCTGGTAAATTGTGGATACCACGCCAGTAAAAATCATTGCCTTTGGAGGGGTACCACTCGGTGAGCCATTTTCGTACATTTTCGTACGAGTCGAAGCGCTGCTCAGAAAGGGCATGGCCCAACGAGGCAAAGAGGTGGTAGTCGGATGACGCCAGGTCTGGTGAGTAAGCCGCATGATCAAGCACTTCCCACTTGAGCCTTTCCAGCGTGTCACGAACGACTTTCGACTTATGCAACGGCGCATTGTCGTGGAGCAAAATCACCTTCTTCTGTCGTTGTTGATATTATGGTCGGTTTTCCACAATGGTTCGGCTCAAATCTTTCATTTGCTGTTTGTAGCGAACGGCATTCACAGTTTCACCAGGTTTCAGCAGTTCAAAGTATATAACACCGGACTGGTCCCACCACACACACGGCATCACCTTCCGACCGTAACGATTTGGCCGTGCCGTCGATGTCGATGCTTCACCTGGACTCACCCACGATTTGTTGCGCTTAGGGTTCTCCAGGAAAATCCACTTTTCATCACCAGTAACAATACGATGCAGGAAAGACTTTCTTTTGTATCGTTGAAGCAGCATTTCACAGGTCACTTTTCGATTCTCCATTTGTCTCTCGGTCAGTTCATGGGGCACCCACTTTCCACACTTCTGAATTTTTCCCATGGCTCGCAGACGTTTGGAAATTGCTTGCTGTTGAACTCCCAACGCATCTGCAAGCTGTCGTTGCGTTTGCGTGTTGTCTTCATCTAATAATGCTTGCAATTCGGCGTCATCGAACGATTTTCGCTTGCCGGAGCGTGCGGCGTCGTTCAGGTCGAAATCTCCATTTTTGAACTGTCGAAACCACGTTTCACATGTTCGAAGTGTTAATGCACGATCACCATAAACTTCCACAAGCGCACAGTGGCTCTCGGACACTTTTTTCCCCTGATTGAACATGAAAAGCAATGCATGGCGCATATGCTCAAAATTCGGTACAAAATTCGACATTTTTGAAGCGCAATAAAAACTTAGTGGAAGATTTTTTCGAGAAAATGTCAACGCAGTTCAAGCACTCGATATGACTGAACAAAATGACATATGGTATGTGTTACCAACAGCGGTATAAAACAGAACGCCATCCACTGAAAAAACCGGAAATTACTTAGGAGTACACCTGGTACATCAATTCAGTACTGATTTCAATACTTTTGTATCTCACTTTTTTTATGAAGTTTTTTCGTAAGTACAATTACACTCTCTTTTTATTAATTCTAGCATTCATACATTGACAATGTTCGGTGGGAGTGGTGGAGGGGGGTATTTCTGAATATAATTTCCTATTTTATTTTTAATCTCTCCTTTATCCGTTTCCAGAAACTTCCACAAAAAATTTTATTTAAACTCTTCGCAGCTTCAAAGCGAGTAGTAATCTGAGCATTAGGAAAAATAGACTTTAATAGGAAAAATTTTCCTTGGAAAAATAGATTAGGAAAGCTCAGCTCCTACGTCAGAAATAATATTTGGATGAAAATAAAATATAATTTATGCGCGCTAAAGTCAAGGATAAAAAATAAATACATATAAAACATCGCTATTAAAATACGATTTTAAATTACGAAAAATAGTATATTGTGTAGCTAGGAGCAAACAACAGTCGATTCAGAACGAGTGAGAGATTTGCCACCTGAGCGAAGCGAAGGCGGCAATCACATGAATATTAAAGCTAAAATATACGGATAAAGGAACAACACTTTCGTATAAGAAAATCATATGTGACGCTCCGCGAGAGAAGGTCCCTTATGCAAAAAAAATCGATTTTCAGGTTTTTATATAAACTGATAGTATTTGACTTCCTCTTCCTTTTGCAAAAAAAATAAAAATTCTATCTTGTCAGGTGTGGATACAGTGAATGTGTTTAGAAGTGCTAACAATGCATTCGTTTTGGAGTGCACAACCTTCTATCGCTCGTCCTGTAAAATTCTGTTTTTAGGCATAAGGGACCTTCTTTCGTCGAGCGTCACATATTATAGGTCAATGAGTATACCTATTACTAGTTGAAAGTACAACTCCGAAGATTATATTCATATTCGGTAGGAATAATGAAAGCAATATTTCATCCATTCGTTTAATGAATGTTGTGCGAAGTCGAATTTAATAAAAACTTAATGAATTTTAGCCGACATGTTTATATCCAGTTTAAAAAATCAATGACATTTTTGACAGTGTGGTTTCAAGAACCCTTCAAATAAAGATTTCAAAATCTTACCCAGAACTTCAATGGGCGACTTTTTAGCATAGAACCAAGCGTCGTCACCGAATTTCCCTTTACTGATTTTTCCACGAGAGAGATCTTTAGGGAAACCACAAACGACGGAGACGAAAGATGCCTCGTGTTGCTTGCTTGCGTGCGCCTCAGCGCAAGCTGAATAATGAGTGACGCCATTCCAAATGGCCCTCGACAAAAATCTCCAGGTCTGCATCATGCGTAGGAGAAATATTCAGGAAAAAGCACGCTTGGATAGGCCGATCTGTTTCAGCGATGGACCTTTACTTTAAGCATCATTCGTTGCTGCTTGGTTTTGAAATCCAGTGAGATTCTCAGAGTAATTTTTATTATCAAAGAGTTGCAGGAACATAATCACAGATGTTTATTTATATCCACCATCATTGTCTTCCTTGATGTGATATTTTAGCGCCGTGTCTAGAAAGAAAAAAAAAATTCTTTGGAGGCTTGGATTTATATGTGTGAAAAATCTAGTTTAAAAAAAATGCCAATACACGGAGAGAAGAGCGCGAGACTGATTATCTCGATGTGCAACAATTTTGACGAAAAACTGGCTCTCTAAAACAATCAGTGTTGTGCCCGCCATACAGATTATTTTTTCCTACAACACTCAGTATTGTGGTCTGCAATAATATAGATACAACATTGACAGTCGCAGGCCTAAACACTACTTATAGCTGGCCGCAATACTGATTATGGCATGTCGCAACACTCAATATGGTGGGCCGCAAAAATTTTGTTTTTCACGCTAAAAATATAACCTTAAAGCTTTTGTAATCCGGGCGATTGTCCTGACATTGTGTTTGTTCCAATAACCATTATTGGGGACCAAGATAATCAGTGTTGTGCTCTTCTCTTACTGTACTAGAAAAAGAACTTAAATTTGTGATTGAAGACAAAAATGCTGATGGAGAGTAGCATGGGCAAAGAGCTTGTTCTCTCGCAAGTAGGAGAAAAGGCTCTCCTCCCAGGCATATGGACAGAGGGTTAAAAAGTAAGGAGAACGCAATGCAAAGTTTTATGACACAAAAATCATTCGTGCCATTAATCTTGTACATTGAGGACCTGTTTTTGGATAGTTTTACAACCTAAAACGGGATTTTAATGCATTCAAAATCTATAAGTGTAAGCAATTATTGGCAGCTATTTTCCAAGATGGCCGCCATTGATCGATTAATCCCACTGATCTTGAAAAACACTGGGTCGGCAATAGGTGTAAAGTCTGAGTAAAAATTTGAAGGTCGACCATATTTCATGGTTCGTGGCTGAGCATGTGCACTGGGTTACTACACTGTGAATAACGAGTGTATGTATAGTAGACGCATACAAGCGTGCAATGTTTACATATTTACATAAGCATTGCACGCTAGTATACGTGCCTCCTACGTATATTCGTTGTTCACTGTAGTAGTAATTCAGTGCGCATGTCTGGCAATGAACTATGAAATATGGCGGACATTCAAATCGGCCGCAAGATGAAGAGTGGGAGGACGCCATTGCCGATCTAGTGTTTTTAGAGACCAGTAATCAATCCAGTGTCAATAATGTACCGCACGCCGTTTAGTTTAGCTCAATTTCATGTTTCTTGAGGTGGTTGAACAAAACATTGTATGCGACTAAATAGTGGCCGTAGGAGAATATTCCACTCGTGGGTTGTTGCACTTGCTACACGCATGCAACAATCTTCATACTCTTTGAATCTCCTCATACTCCCACTAGTAATGGACAGTTATGGACAAAAGTTTTAGAAGCAATTTAAACAATGCAGTAATATAAGTGGATTTGTATTTTTGCATTTATTTTTTCAACACTGTTTTGTAATGGAAAATGAGAAACATGTAAACAAGTGGAAAACTGAATGAAAACAAGTAAAAAAATAATCAAAACCAGAGATTCCAATATAAAAAATTTTTAATGCGAAGTTATGCATGTCCTGTGCATCGATGAATAATTTTAATACTTCAATATTCAAAAAAAAAAAAAAAAAAACATTATTGAGAAAAAAGCAGTTACATTTTTATATTAAAATAAATTGATTTGTTATTGACTTAAAATCGATAAAGATTACATTTTTAGATTTTTGTAAAAAAAAGTTTTATATAAAGACTAGGAAATATTTTTTTCCAAATCAAAGTTTAGAATACATGCTATTCAACTTCTGAAGATTTAATATTTTTTTTCTATGCATAACATACATCAACATGGTTCTGAAAATACTAGTTGTGCAAATAATTGTAAAAATATTATTTACCTATACATTGCTGTATCTTGAATAATAGTTATTATTATTGGTTAATACACAATCTAAAATATTAACATCAACCCAAAAAATTGCAAGTTTGAGTTTATGTATGTAAAGCATTGCACATAAATGGATAACTTTTTATACTTTTATGCTAAAAAAATAAAATGTCATTGAATCGAAATGTATGTAATTTTTAGTTTCGAATTTCAGAAAAAGGTTTTCCATGCAGACACTGAAATATTTGTTTCCGAGGTAAATTTTTGATAGCTGAGTTTTTAAACTGCAGAATATTTAAAATATTTTTTCCATGTATAATATATTTGCAAAATATGTGGATTTAAGGATGTTATTTAGACTAATAATTTGAAATTTCAATGACTTCGAAATCATTGCACTTGGAAAAATTTTAATTAAAAAACGATCAAAAATCCTGATCTCAAGTGAACAAATATCAAATGTGAATTTCTGTATGCAAAGTATTGTACATGAATAGATAGTTGACATACTTTTATGCGTAAAAGAAAACAAATTGGTAAAAAGAAAAAAGCAATGAATTATTTTTACACTAAAAAGAATTGGTTTGCTATTAAATAAAAATATATGAAAATCTTAGTTCTGGAATTCGATAAAAGGTTTTTATGCAGACAATGAAGCAACGTTACCAAATCGATTATCTATAAATGAGTTTCCGAACTGTAAATATTTTTTATCATTTTTTTATGCCTAATATACTTGCAAAAATATATAGTCTAAAGAATACTAGCTGAGCCAATAATATCAAAATTATATTTATTTTAAAATTATTTAACATTCAATAACTCTAGTTAAAAAACAACCATAAATGCAAACGTAAAAACAAAAAATTTCAAATGAGAACTTATGCATGTTATGTATTCGCACTGACTGTTAATGTTAATACTGATATTTTTTTTGAAGTAAAAAATTATTAACAAGGAAAAGTCAGTCATTATATTAAAAAATAAAATGGTTTGTTATTGAATTTGAATGTATTATTTTTAAA
Organism: Platygaster robiniae; assembly: GCA_028476575.1. NCBI lineage: Eukaryota > Metazoa > Arthropoda > Insecta > Hymenoptera > Platygastridae > Platygaster > Platygaster robiniae. The sequence goes on from CM052019.1 coordinate 39,619,480, forward strand.
TTTCCAAAACAGATCTTTCAAGTAGACGATGAAATGCTTGTTTTTACAGAAAATTTTCAAAGTAAAATCAAAATGTGCAGTGTCCTAAAAAATTTTATCCCTACTGAACGGTTAATTAAAATCTGTAGTATCTAACCATAATCTTTAAGGTTGATAGAAATTTGGCTGCAGTGAATTGAAACGTAGTACAATCGATGATCTGCAGTGTTGAAAGGAAAGATTTTAAAGTGTACTAAAACAAAATCTGTACTGTCCAAAAAAAAATCTTGCTATTACACTGAGAGAAGAACGCAACACTGATTATCTTGGTTCGCAAAAATGGTTATTGCAGACAGGAATTTTGATGAAAAACTGGCTCTCCGAAAGAATCAGTGTTGTGCCCGCCACACGGATTATTTTATTCCGCAATACTCAGTATTGCGGTCTCCAAAAATACAGATATAACACTGACAGTCGCGCCCCGAAACACTCTTTATTGCTCGCCGCAATACTCATTGTGGTGGTCTGCAATATTCAGTATGATTGGCCCTATTCTTCAAATTTCACGCTCCGCGACACAAAACAGTGTTTTGACGAGCGAAAATCATTGGGGCGTCCAGTAATAATTATGAATACGTGTGAATTAAAATTAGTGATCTATTTTATTCGCTAAAATATTTGATAGGACTGTGGAAAGATTTTTAAGGCTAACGTAATAAAAATTTTACTATAAATCAATTCTTTTCAAATCGACCTAACGAAAATCTTATAAGAATGTTCAACTTAAAAGAATTCTGTCTAAATTTAATACGAATATGAACTTACCTTATAGATATTTACAAAAACTTCATACGACTATTTTTCTTGAAAATGAAACTGAAATTCTTTAATGATTCAAACTCATTCAAAATTGTGAGATACTTATGGCAAACTTTGCTTACAGCAAATGTACAACATTTTAAACTTACATACTAAGAATACATGATGGGGTATATGATCTACAACCGTCTATACATTTCTTTACAGATTTATGTTATATTTTTTGTTCATATATAATTAATAATATTCTTATCATGTGAAAATTATATTGTCATAATTTCTCACTAAAATAAATTTTTAAAAGGTTTGAATGAGTTCAGTCATATATGAATTCTCAATTCTTGTAATATTTTTTATGTTTATTTTTTATAAAAACAATTTCAAAGTGGTTTTTTAAGATCATTTAACTTCGTGATTAGTATAGGAAGAGTAGAAAAAATTTTCATTTTTATAAATAAATAAAAAACATCAGTTCCTTTGCAACATCAAACTTATAAAAGAAATTCAAACCCCTATTTATTAACCGACTGTAAAAACCCTTTTTAAACTGTTTTTATAAGACCTACACTCAAAAAATTTTACAAGAATTAAGAATTCTTTTAAGACTGACCACATTAAAACTGTCTAAAAATTTATTCTTATGAAAAATTATTAGAATAAATTTACTGATCCGGGGGATCAGTAATTAACAGATTTAGAATAAAATATTTACAAGATTAGAATATTATTTACTATATTTTAACAAAAAATATAACATAAATTTTATGTAAAGTAAGTTTATATTCGTATTAGATTTGGACAGAATTCTTTTAAGTTGAACATTTTTGTAAGGTTTTCGTTAGGTCGATTTGAAAAGAATTGATTTTTAGTAAAATATTTATTATGTTAGCCTTAAAAATCTTTCCAAAGTCCTATCAAATATTTTAGCGAATAAAATAGATCACTAATTTTAATTCACACGTATTCATAATTATTGCTGAACGCCACAATGATTTTCGCTCGTTGAAACACTGTTTTGAGTATCACGGGGTGTGAAATTTGAAAAATGGGGCCAATCATACTGAATATTGCGGACCACTACAATGAGTACTCAGTTCCACAATATGGAATAAAATAATCCGTGTAGCGGGCACAACACTTATTCTTTCAAAGAGCCAGTTTTTCGTCAAAATTCCTGTCTGCAATAATCATTATTGCGGACCAAGATAATCAGTGTTGCGCTCTTCTCTCAGTGTAGAGGAAAACAATAATTCTATGGTTGAGGGAAATTTGGCTACATTTAATTGAAAGTCGGCAACAAGATTTACATGTAAAATTAGAGTATGTATCTCCACATAAAAAAAAAACCAAATTATTTTTAACTTAAAATGAAATGTGCAATCTTGTAAATCACATTTTCATATTTCAGCACTTCAAAAAACTTATCAAAACTCGAATATAAGAATTCTAAGTAACAAAATGCAATATTCAGTAGTCCATGAAACAAAATTAAATATACCATATTCTACAGAATGAAAATAAACATTCAATATTTAATCGAACAAAATTGAATATACAATATTGTATCAAAGGAAATTCAATATTCAATATTGTGTCTAACAAAATTCAATATTGAATCTTCTGCATGACAAAATTTAATTTCCAATACTCTATATAACAAAATTTTGTGCAACAAAATTTTATACAGATATAGTTTATTGTAATGGCAATGAGTTTTTTTACTATCTTGCTATAGTTTTTGAGGAATGATCAAAAATATTAATGATACTAGACTATGAAAGTGACAGGTATTCTTTTTTTTTTTTTTAAGATTAAGTTTTCTTTAAGATGAGTTCACTGAATGACCTCTATTCATTCAAAATTCAACCAAAAAGCAAAACATAACAACTTGAAAAATCTGTGTAAGATGTTTACACATCCTAGGGTGAGTGTGGGCGAGTGCCTGCACTCTCTTGATTTTTTTATACCAACATAATACACTTGCAAAAACATGTTTTTTCAAACATTCCAGTATGTGCAATTTCTATGAATTAATTAATCAAGATACCTTGAAAAACTCTGCAAAATTGATTTTTGAAATTTCGATTGCAGTTTTTCTTCATAAAAGTTATCTTTCTCAAACATTACTATGATGAAAAATAAACTGAGTAATTTATCCCTTTCAGAACGCAACTTCGCCACAGATACAATAAACAATGTTTTTGCATTCAGAATATTCAACAATGCCTTTTCTTGATATGACTATTAATAATGACTGCATAGACTGCATATACCAGAAATGAAAAAAAAAATCGTTTTCGCGAAATGAATCGACAAACAATTGTAATGACTGTAATGAGTCAAGCAAAGCGCCCGAAAAGGCCAAAGAACGCGAAAAAAGTCCAGAGGTTATGTTATGATCGCACGGCTCAGAGAAATATGCAATTTATGCATTTCATGATTCACCATTTTTCGCATATCATTTATAACAAAGTCTCATAGAATTTACAGAAAAACGAAAGCTTACAACGAAACTTTGTTAAGTATTGCGAATTATACAATACTCAGTGCAAACCTTCATCTCAACATTATTAGGGTTCACAGAGGTTTCAGATGCTTTGGATTGAATCAGATTGAATACTTTTAGGGTGCCTTGAGAGCACATGTCATGGACATTTCAGAGGGCAAACTGCAAAGTGCGAATCGCGTCGATAGCGACGAACTGTTAAATACTCACTGCTCACTGTTTCAATCAATTATTTTCACGAGTCAGTACGTAATTCTTGTTGACAGTTTCGCCTTGATTTCACAGAATTTTGTCACCTCGTGCAGTTCGTGGGCACGGGTTCAAATTCAGACCTGCTTAGACCTGGATTAGATCATATAGTACTATATGGTCTAAGGGTTCAAGGGTACGTTCGGAAATCTACTGGCAGTACTGCCGGTAAGAAATTTCCATTGTTCTTTTTATTGGCAGTACTGGCCAGTAGATTTCCGAACGTACCCCGAATCTCCTCCAGTGAAATAGTAAGAAAAGGCTTTTAAGTTGGTAGCAATTAAAAAATTAAAGGTAAAGAAGACCAAAGAAGCTACTGATTCTCCCACACCATAGATGGGGCCAATACCCATATCATTGTGGGGTTAAGTGTAAATAATAATGGCACTTCAACACTTGAAATTGGGTTTTTATTTGGAGATAAATTGTGGAAGACTTGTACAGAATGGAGATCAATTAATGAATGAAAAAAGAACGCGAGAGGCGCTGCCATAGCCCTGTACAATCACAAGTCACAATCACACTCATACCCAACAGTGTCACCAACATAACGCGGATGCTATACCGTGTAACATGTGAACTATTTAATCTGTAATCCTGCCAACCTAGGAAAACCAACCCAGGATCTCTACATACTCCCCCCCCAGTGCTCACTTAATAAAAGCACGAATGAATAGGAGAATAAAAAGGCAGGGATCATGTAAAAAAAAATCGCAGACGAATATCGTCTGATGGTTCATATCTTACAGGGTGATAATAACTCAAATAAATTAATCCCTCAGTATAAAAATTCAATAATAACCTAAGAATCCGCCAACGGAACGGAAAAATGAACCCTTTTCTTCCTTGAATAAGTTCTCAACGCAGGTTGAGCGATAACCGTAGAACTAGGATCACCGCACGACGGAGTGAGAATTGGTTCGATATCATCTCTCAACATAAATGCGGGCTTCAAAAGTTCAACTGAAACATCCTTAGGACGACCATCGATCTTGATAGAAAAAACCCGATCAGAGACATGTCCTAGAACCTTATAAGGACCCTTGTAAGGACGTTCAAGCGGTCTTTTGACAGCTTTCGTTAACAAAAATACATGAGAACATATGTACAAATCCTTATATACAAAAGCACGTCTTTTATGCTTATGAGCCACCGGAATGGGCTTAACTTTTCTCATAAATTCCCGAAAATCCTCAACAAAAATCTGTGGATCAGGAGAGAAATCTTCAGGAAGAAGGAATTCACCAGGGATTCTGAGAACCCTTCCATAAACGAATTCCGCCGGAGATGCTCCTGTATCAAGTCGAATATGAGATCTGAGACCTAGTAAAACGGTGGGCAAAATTCGAACCCAATCTGAACCATCAGCATGACACATGATGGCTGATTTGAGGGATCTGTGCCATCTTTCTATCATCCCATTCGCTGCTGGATGATATGCCGTCGTCCTAATACGATGACATCCTATCATCCGCAGCAAGGCTGCGAAAATCCGTGATTCAAAATTACTACCCTGATCTATAGTCAAAAATTCCGGAGCCCCAAAACGAGAAACCCATGTTTCAAAGAAAGCCCGAACTACTGATTGAGCAGAAATATCCCTTATTGGAACAGCTTCTGTCCAACGTGAAGAACGATCGATAAAAGTAAGGCAATATTGGTAATTCTCACTGACAGGAAGTGGACCAATTATATTAATATGTACATGTGAAAAACGACTATCCGGAGTCGCGAACTGAGCAGGGATCAATTTGACATGCCTTGCTATTTTCGACTGCTGGCAATCCAAGCACGATTTGCACCAAGAAGCAATATCCTTGTGCATGCCTGGCCAGACATAACTCTTTCGAATAATTCTCTCTGTCACCTTCGCACCAGGATGTGCAGAATTGTGAAAAAGTCCAAAAATCTGTTATGCAGAGATTTAGGAACAAATGGTCGAATAGATTCACTGATCAATTCACAATGAAGAAGAGTATGAGAAGGACCCCACAGCATTCGTTTCAACGATAAAGAATAGTCGGGTGAATTGCAAATATCCCTCAATTCTTCGTCTTTACTCTGTTCATTGGCTAGAACCTGTAAGTCAAACTCGGTGAGAAGACGAATCGTTTCAATCCGAGAAAGAGTATCGGCAACAACATTCTCAGTACCGGGGATAAATTCAATCCTTGTTGTAAACTGAGCAATGTATGAAAGCTGTCGGACTTGGCGAGGAGAAGCCTTGTCTGAGCGCTGAGTAAAAGCATAAATCAAAGGTTTATGATCAGTTACTACACTGAAATCCTGACCCTCCAAAAAATGTCTGAAATGCTTGATTGACTCATAAACAGCAGTCAATTCCCTATCGTAGGTACTATATTTCAGTTGAGCTGAGTTAAATTTGCGAGAGAAAAAACCTAACGGTCTCCATGAACCAGCAAAAGACTGTTCCAAAGCTGCTCCCATTCCGAAATCCGAGGCATCAGTGACTAAACGAGTGCTAGCGGATTGAGAAGGATGTGCCAAAATCGTGGCGTTGGAGATGCTTTCCTTACATCTCTCAAAAGCCAACTCAGACTCCCTGTTCCAAACAATCGGAGTTTTATCATTCTTTTTGGAAGATGTAAGATAAAGATTCAAAGGACCCTGTATGCTAGCAGCGGAAGGAATAGCTCTGCGATAAAAATTAGCAACTCCAAGAAATTTCCTCATCTCAGTGACATTCTGAGGTTTGGGGAAATTCTGAATGGCTGTAACCCTCGCGGGAAGAGGTCTGCATCCATCGCTACTAACCAGGTGACCCAAAAATTCAACTTCCGGGCAATCAAAGACGCACTTTTCGACATTTAATTGCAAGTGAAATTCAGAAAGTCTTCTCAAAGCAGTATTCACATGACGCTCATGCTCCTCGCGAGACGAGGACGCAATGAGAATATCATCAATATATACAAAAACAAAATCCAAATCACCAAGAGCTCTATGGATAAACGTTGAAAAGTCTGTCCAGCATTGCATAACCCAAAAGGCATGAAGGAAAATTCAAACAAACCGAAAGGAGTGATAACGGCTGTTTTCGGAATATCTTCATCTGCAAGGGCAAGCTGATGATACGCTCTTTTGCAATCAAAAACCGAAAAATGAGACATGCCATGAAGACGAGAAGCAAAATCCTGGAGATGAGGAAGTGGATATCTATCTGGAGCCGTCGCAGCGTTTAATCGACGATAGTCACCGCAGATTCTCCAACTACCATCCTTCTTAGGAACCATGTGAATTGGACTGGCCCAAGGACTACTGGATGGCCTACAAATCCCAGAATTTACAAGATGTCTAAATTCCTCCTTCGCAGCTTTCAATTTCTCAGGAGAAAGTCGTCTAGCACGTTCAGCGATTGGAGAATAATTCGTTGGAATATGATATATATATGATGAAAAATTCCCCTAGATTCGAGCGGAGTGGGTTGAGCCAGACCCGAAACCTTAGGAAAATTTGTCAAGAGAAGAGAAAACCTCTTATTCGGATCTAAAATACTAGCCGAAAAAATCTGAACATCTGAAGTCTTACCATAAGCACAAACTGATGTCGAGGTATCAACTAAACGGCGTTTCTTAAGATCAACCACAATCCCATAGTGTGATAATAAATCTGCACCAATAATGGGATATGGAACTGCTGCTATACAAAAATTCCAAACGATTGGACGACGTAGACCTAAGTTAAGTTCTAATCGCGTCTCTCCAAAAGTGTCAATTCTCGAATTATTCGCTGCAAATAGTTTCAAGTCGGAAGGGATCTTCGGAGTCTGATTTGAGTATGGAATCAGAGAGATTTCAGCGCCAGTATCAACAAGAAATCTCATTCCTGAGTAACCATCAATGATATGAAGACGTTTTTGAAATTTGAAACCCCCTCCGGCAGTCTCCGAGACGGCAGGGTAATCTAGTTTTCCGAATCCAATTCAAGAGAACGAGATCTCTTTGAATTTGTCCCTAGAAAATGCTTCATGCTGCATGGACCATAACAACGAAAGGCCTTCTTGCCATATTTACGATGAATATGACAAGTGAAAGGCGAATCTGAATCCGGTTTCACTTTCTTACCTGATTTGGAAACTGAACCTGACTGATTCGAGGGTGAACGAGATCTCTGACGAGAGTTAGACCTCGAACGAGAACGTACCATAAATGAAAAATCTCCTTTTTCAAATCCTGAATCGGTTTAGCCAATGATTGAAAATCAGGTTCAGCATAATGAGAAGATGAGCTGCGGCCTTGAACTGCGAAAACTTGACCATCATTAGGTCGATGCTGAATCTCAACTATCTGATCAGCAATTTGAGGGATATTATCATCATCGAGATTTTTGGCAGGAGTAAGAGCAACCTGAACTTCCTTAGGAAGTCGTCTTACCCACATGGAGCGAACCACACTAGCGTCAAACCTGTCACCAGCTAACATCTTCATCCGTTGGAGCAATTCTGAAGGTTTACCCCCCAAAAATTCTTCCTTGCTAAACAACTTATTCAATTTATGCTCTGGTGAATCAGAGAAATTCCTGAGGAGTGCTTCCTTGATTCTAAGATAACGATTCTGAGGTGAAAGATTCCTCAAGGTACTGTCAATTGCTCTTAAAGCATCACTACCAAGATTCCGAATTAAAGTCGCGTACATCTGACGATCGTCAGTAACCCCAAAAGCCTCAAACTGTGTTTCTAAAGCAATAAACCACGAGTCTGGGTTATCTGACCAGAATGAAGGTACGCTAATATTCTTGATTTGAGAGGATGAGTGCGGAATTCCCTGATGAAACGAATTCTCAAAATTAAGAGCATCAGGATGTGATAAATGAATTTGAGGAAAAGAATGAGCCTCTGGATTGAGGGTTGGATTGGACTGATTGGTAAGTGGCATGTCGGACGGACCTGTATTTCCAATACTGGATGAGTTCAAAGTCAAACCTCTTAATCTATCCTCTAACAATTTCGACACGCCATCAAAAAGTTTCCGCTTAAACTCCTCATTGGTTTCACGAACCAAGGATTTAATAGCCCCGGTCTGAGCAACAATGTCACTCTCACCGTGACCCTGCGAACCCTCAGCCATACTGAGTCCAAATTTGGTTCCAGCATGTGTCAGTCCCGGAGAAAAAAATGACATGAACACTACAAAACAAAAAGAAAAAGGACTGCCAAAAAAAAAAAAAAAATCCAGCCAATTCTCACTCAAGTACCTAAAAAAAAATACAATCCACCAGATCTAACCAATAATAAATTACAAATTCCATCCATACATCACAATTCAATGTGAAAATACAATGATAAATATTGATCCTATATTAACAAATCAAAAAGTCCCTCAAAATCCAGAAGAAGAAAAAGAAATACAAATTATGCATCGCTTATACGAACAAAAATAAATCTAAATCACAACATATATCCGAAACATAAGAACAATATCACAATCCCCTTAAATCAGTCGACTCACTCAATAATCCAAAAATACCACAGAGTCAAATCAAAATATTCATATCGCATGATTATCCCAAAAAAATCACGATCACAAATCAGAACAAATTCATTCGCAATAAATCAAAAATATCATCCATGAATTCCAATTGATATAAAGGAAATAAATCTCTCGATCATGGCACTCAATGTCAACAATAACTGAAAAATCACTCGATAATCATGTATCAAATCCACTCGATTCATAAATCATTCAATTACAACATTGATCCCGAAAAGCATTATCAACAACCCTGATTTGAAAATCGGACTGAACATAACTGTCATCAATACATCAGCAGAAATCGAAATGACATAATTGGAATTTCCATCAAAAATAAATCAATCCAAATCATCATACAAAACTCAAAAAAATATAAATTCGTCACTTGAGAAACTCTGAAGACGCAGAATCTGGACGCTGAAAACTGCCATTGACAGCTACGCTGGACATGGCGGCTGACGGCTACGCCGAATATGGCAGCTGTTGGCTACGCTAGATATGGCGGCTGGCGGCCACGCTGAATATGGCGGATGACGTCACGCCACGTGAACGAGGAAACGCTTCCTTGAGAAGTCCATACCTGGTTGACCTCCACAGGAATACAGCGACTTGGAAATGCGCGGAGAGTCAGAGCCGACTGGCTTACTCCCGAATGATCCTCCAAAGATTCGTCTATCTCCTGATAGGCCCCAAGATGCTGAGTGGCGACTTGGCGTCTGTGCGATTTTGCCTCACGACTTTTTCTTTAGCAGCAGACGGCAGAATTCAATGCGTTTTTCGACAGATCACGTCGGGGTCACCAATTGGATCCAAACAGGATCCCTACATCATGTGGCGGCCCTGTGGCGAGTGTGGTGTGCCCACTCTGATGGACCAATCAGGGAGCGCCCACAGCGAGGAGCCAATCAGAGCGCCCACATGGATAGGTCAATTGGAACGCGGCAATGGGAACTATGCCCAGCCCTATCCGACTCAGCCGTAATCGCGCTCAGCTTTCAAGCTTTCAAAAACCCACCTCGAAAATTTCAACTGGTAGATGGCGCGTAATACGTCCCCCGCTCGCCCCGCCCGCTGGCCCATCGGCCCGCGACCCACCGCCCGCCACGCTCAGCCGCCCTGCTTATCCTACCTTCTGTCCGCGCTGGCACGTGCCAAACAGGTGCCAAAGCCCAGAGGAGGGCCTAAGCCAGCCAAAGCCGAAGCAGCCGAAGACCCGCTGGGTTGAGAAAGATGAGAAAATTAAATGAATAGTATATTTTGCATCCTGGAAAAAAATAAATTCCCGCGAGGGTGTAAGTTATATCTCGAGCTGAAGGCGAGGGTTATATACCCGAGGGTGAAATTAATTTTTTTCCGTGGTGCAAACAATTTATAAGACCACTATGATAAAAAAGCCAATTTTTATTGCTACGATAAAAAAAATCGTTCGCACCACGGGAAAAAATAACTTACACCCTCATGAGGAATTTATTTTTTCCCTAGATGCGAAATGTACTATTGAGATATACAGGGATCTTAAAATTGCTATAGTAATTTTAAGCCTTATAAAAACCTTAGAAGAAAATAAAATTTCTTATATACAATAATCGAATTTCTTGTAAGCCTTATAAGGGGACGTTATAAAAACCTTATAAGAAACTGAAACTTCTCATACAGAATGAGTCGAAAAAAATTTTTATGAGGTTTTTTTCTCATAAGATTTCGCCAAGTACATTCTTATTAGAAATTCCAGTTTCTTTTAAGGTTTTTATAATGTGTACTTTATAAGAAATTAAATTGCTAAAAAAATTTCATTTCCTCATAAGGTTTTTATTCGTAACGATAACGTAACGCGTTATATTAATTAACAAGTAATAATTCTATATTAATAATTTTTCATGGAACAATGTAGCGTATTAGTAATTTGTGTAGAAACATTGACGAAGAATATGCTTTTTTACTTTATATTGGAATCTTTCGCAATTCATAGCATTGAATTTTAGAAATTCGTTTGGAAATATATAAAAAGACTTAAAATCTATAGCAGGATCTAAAAGATCTAGAGATCCTGCTAGAAAATCTCATGGAATATAATGAATACAAAAAAAATACTCGCAATACTAGATTTTAATAAGTTTCACATTATTTGATTCTTTAGAAATTTATGTAATTCCAGGAATTCAAAAACTTCAATTTCTCGAGCTTTGACTTTAAGTTCTAAAAATATATGCTTATAGAGGTCTGGAAATAAATTTTTTGTTGATATACTAACATGCATTCAAAAAACAATGAGAGTTAGTCGTATATAAATTGTTGTGAACTGAAATATTTATATTTCATAATATTTCAGAAATTTTGAATTTTCAATTTAATCTCATTCTGGAAATTCGAAGAGATATCTTTAGAAAAATTCAAAAATTTCACAACATTCTTCAAATATTTGAAAACACAGAAAGAAAATACGTAAAGAAAAATTCATGTAAATATATAAAACATTGAAAATCTTTCGAATTCCAGGAATTCATACAGCATATAAATATAAAAATAATGAACGATCATTAAAATCATGGAAAAATGAAAAAATACGAAAAGTACTCATATAAGTAAAAATCTATCGAGACACTGTTTTCTGGAAAATCCTGTTATTATTGATAGTATTAAAAAATTCTGAAAATCTGGAAAGGTATTAAGGTTCTCTCAGAAATCTATTATATTTTTGAATGTTTCCTTGTGGCTAACATCGTATCGAATGTCATATTCAGAAATTTGTTACCTTGAAAAAAATATGAAAATTTGAACAAGCAGATTGATTTTTTTTCAGGGTGAAAAAGTACGAATTAACATTTTTTATTACATCTGAAATATGCGATTTCTATAGAAAAAAACCACGAGTACGTTGATATGGTTTTTTTATTCTTGGTTTTTTGATGTCTTGTTATTTACATTCAACGTATTTCAAAAAGTAACGTGAAAGTAACGGGACGTTATTTTTTTTAAGTGGTTACACGGCAACGAGTTACTATTTTTTTCAAGTAACGGTAACGTACCGAATTACTTTTTTCACCTGTGTAATGGTAACGTAAGGCGTTACATTTTCCTAAGTAACTTCCAAACCTTGCGAAAATTTAGTGAGTATTTAAAAATCACCCTAATGAATAATGCTTTGAAATTATAAATCATCATAAATTTCGTTCAACTAATAATGTCCACATCAGATTACCAGAATTTTTCAACTTTGAAAATTTACGATGATTTATTAAAAATTAAGGGTTGGAAATATCAGTCTTTTAGATTTCCAGGTATGATACGACGATTTATTATATAGTTTAATTTTAAAAGTGTTTTAATCTCGATATTTATAAAAAGATAAGTTTTTCTTGCATTTTTTCATTTCAAAATTATATGTCAACGTAATGAATAACTTGTGATAAAATAATTTAAAATCTGGATTTTCCATTTTTTGTTTATTTATAAAAAAGAAAAATCATTTATGTATTTATCGAAAATTGTACTTCGACATTCCTCATTCTCAGAGAACTCACCTCAAAAAGTTATAATATTGTTGAGTCGTAACCATAGAATTCTTCAAACTTTTAATAATTCGTCTCCATATTAAAATTTTCTATTTATAAATACAATGAACTCATACTCACAAATAAACTTCTTCAAATACATGAAAATATATTATGTTCAGATATTTCATGTCAAAAATAGTTTTCAGTATGGTCAATCCTCATAAGTTCAGTTTCTATAAATGTAACTATTATATTCATAGTTTCCATTTAACCATCTAAGAATACATATTTTTCTTCAATCATGGAAAATATGAGGTCAATTCGACCTTACTTCAATTTAGGCTGTTATTTTCATTAATGGAACTAATAGAACGGCTTCTTTTTTTAAATTTCGAGAGTTGTTCCGGCGCCCAAACCTGTCCCTCCCTCTTTTTGTTACACACAAATAATAGTTTTTTAACAGAGGCTTTAATTACATTTAATGTATTTTAAATTTTCATGTTCAACCACTAGTCGTACAGGTTGATACACGTATGATAGTTTTAGTTTACGTTATTGTTAGAAATAAAATCTTTTTTACTCTTGTACAATATGGAGTGAAATTTACGTTTTTTTTAAAATAAATGTTAATATCTTCAATGAGAATCCAAGTGTCACCCATTTGCGTCAGATCCTTTCTCAAATCCGAATACTGAATTCACGAAATAGATTCAATCAATGTGTTTTTATATGTATGTATAGCGCGTCCTTTGATAAAAGCTATTTTTTTGCTCAATATAAAAAAAAACAATCAAACAAACAATGTTTCTATTCACGTTTTGCGAAAATAAGGAATCTTCCCACTCCTGATTAAAAAAATATTTTCATTCTTTTTAAATATTTGAGATATTTTTATGAAAACTTATTTGTGAATGATTAAAGGATAAAAGATCAACATGTAATGAAACATAAGTAAATTTCACCATCTAGTCATTTGTCCATCTTATTCGAATCTAAAGGTATCACTGCTTGTTCCTTTTTTAATTTATTGAATTGTACTACTGGTTGAACTTACATGCAATGCGTTTCATGCCTTGCTCCCCTCAACCCTCAACCGCCGCACGCTCTTCGTCTATCATCCTTATCACTTACCATGATAGGCGACGGACTTGCGGGGTAAAGAAAGTTTGGCAACCGGTGGGCGAAGGGCATGTGGGGTGAGGTGGGTCTGGTGGTCAAGGGGGCCGATGAGCGAGGGACATGCGGGGTGAGGAAGGTTTGGTAGCCGGGTGGCGAGGAGCATGCGAGGTGAGGTGGGACTGGTGGCCTCTGGGCCACCAAATGATTAAAGCGCCGCCCTAGCGACAGTTTCAGTCCTTAACACGATTTTCAGCGGAGTCGGATGGGGCTGTCTATACCAAAGCTACCAATCGAGAGTTCCTGAAAGAGAGAGAGAGATGAGAGATATATATCGCGCCCGCGTCATAACATTGTTTTCTCGAGCTCTCTGTACAAACCGCAGAACCCCTTGTTTTCCAGTATTATTGAAGTGTTTCTTGTTTATAATAGATACGTTATTTTTTGGCAATCGAATCTTTTATTTCTGTGGACAACCTCCATAGAAAATTGGTGACCCCAACGTGATTTGCCGCGACAAGAGATATAACCTGAAAACCGGCCGTTTTGTTTTTGGGCGTCTCGAGTTTTTTTTGCGGAAAAGTGCAGTTTCCCTACCCCGCGAGCAACCAGGACAAGGCAGGAGGAACCGCGTGACGATGAACAAGCAAGTGGAGGAAGGCCCGAAGGTCGAAGAGGAAGGCGCGCAGGGCGTCATCAACGCGACCAGGATAACCAAATTCCCCCCATTTTTCAAGGAAGATCCCGCGTTCTGGTTCGCGCAGGTAGAGTCGGCTTTCAGCATTCACGGTATCACAAGAGACCAAACGAAGTTCGAATATTTGATTGCACACGCCGACAAGGAGTTCATGCGCCACATTCTTTCGTTGGCGAAGAATCCCCCGCTGAAAACAAATACGGGGCCGTCAAGGCGAAAATCATGGATGCGTTTTCAGAATCCGAAGAGTCGTGTTTACGCCGTGTGCTGCAGGGCCATAACCCCGAAGGAAAAAAACCGTCTCACTACTTGGACGAGATGCGGAACTTGGCAGGGGGGAATGTAAGTAATTCAGTCTTGAGAACCTTATTCGTCGAACAACTCCCCGAGCAAGCAAGATGCATTTTATCGATTTCTGATGAGTCGGACCTTGATAAAATTGCCAAGATGGCCGCCAAAATTGTCGAAATTCAGCACCCCCGGGTATTGCGGCAATTCGCCATGCAGAAAATAACAGGGGCACGGGCGCCTCAATTGACACTGCTACGGAGGCTTTGATAGTGAGTCTGTTTAAGAAGCCTGAGACTAAACTGGAACGACGAGCCAGATCCAGGTCACGGGGGCCTGGATCTGGCCCTGTCGGGCGAGTGTGATGTGCCCACTCTGATGGACCAATCAGGGAGCGCCCACAGCGAGGAGCCAATCAGAGCGCCCACGTGGATAGGCCAATCGGTACGCGGTAATGGGAATCCATACCAAAGCTACCAATTGAGAGTTCCTAAAAGAGAGAGAGAGAGAGGAGAGTAATATATCGAGCCCGCGTCATAATATTGTTTTCTTGAGCTCTCTGTACATACCGCAAAACCCCTTGTTTTCCAGTATTTTTGAAGTGTTTCTTGTTTATAATAAATACGTTATTTTTTGGCAATCGAATCTTTTATTTCTGTGGACAAACCCCATAATCACACTAGTCGTTACCGTTATACTGCCGTTAGCCGTTACCGTTCTGTTTTCAATCACATTGTGCAACACTGTGTACTGCTGTGAACCCTATCGTGCATCTTCTAATATTAGAGCTATTAGAACATTAGACCATATAGTACATGGACTGAGCATTCCCTAATCATTCGCTATTGCGGAGAGTGAAGCCAACATACGTTAGCTATTTTTCGGGCCTGGTCGAATAATCGTAATAAGACTCGTAGCTATTGGTAGCTGCTAGTATGTATATATACTCATAACTACCAATAGCTACGAGTCTTATTACGATTATTCGACCAGGCTCGAAAAATAGCCAACGTATGTTGGCTTCACTTTTTTCGGCCAATGCTCAGTCCATGTACTATATGGTCTAAGATTAGAACTATTAGAATCGTGGGGGGAAAGCCAATGATCGAGCGGAGCTGTCTCCACCCTTAGGTCAGAGGCGAATACACAGCAAACGAGAAAATATTGGATGATCAAATCCTCAATTCAAACTCGATGACTTTGAATACTTTCCATAAAAGATCAAAGTGCCAACATGAAAAGTATTCAAAGTTATCGAGTTTGAATTGAGGATTTGATCATCCAATATTTTCTCGTTCGCTGTGTAGGAATTCCCTTTCCCCCACGATTCAAATAGTTCTAATAGCTCTAATATTAGAAGATGCACGATAGGGTATCCGTTCCGGTGGCCGGTACCCCCTCCACTTACAGGATCGATACGTCTGCCCGTACTAAAACCTAATCAAATTTAAAGAACTAGTAAACAAGAAACTCATTGGTCTCATTGTCGTAGAACATTGAAAATATTTTTTAATCGAGGAAAAAGTTAACGTGTAGGCCATAACTCTGCAGCTTCAACCAGCTTAAAGGCACTTAAAAGTTCAACTACAAATTCATAACACGTACAAACTACAAATGGCACCGAAAAAATGCATGGTACTTGAATTTATCTCAAATACAATTTATAACTTACATTTATCAATATAAGTTGTACATATAAAAATTATAAAAGTAATATAACATATATTAAATAAGTAGATGAGAATGTAATTTTACCATGTTGTCTTTATTATTAAAAAAAATCCAATTACAATAAATATAATGAAAATAATAATTTAGCGAAAATAAGATTACAATATCCAAAACATAATCCTATATATATATATATATATATATATATATATATATAACCTATCAATCGCAGAAAAAATTCACCGAGTAATGAAAATTATGTTTTTTTCTTTAGTTTTAGATAATAATAAGTTTTTTCATCATGGTACAAAAAATCATTACCAATTTTGCAATAATATGACAAAAAGTGAAATTTTTGAACAAAAGGGAGTTTTGATTTTTTTCTTCTTTTTACAAATTAATCTGCAAACGATTACGAAGATTTAGCAGTTTTTTATTCGATGATATCTATAATAGTTTGCGAATCATGAATTTATTCGTTGCCGCGTTCGAAGCCGTATGTATACTCGGCGAATTTCTTCTGCGATTGAAAGGTTTCAAGCAAGGCGCGCCCAAAATGGAAGTATTTAGAGAGTTTCAGATTTTCAAAAAAACATATTTCTCACAAGAAGCTTAAAAAAAAAGTGATACATGTATCTCGTGCTGTTGGATGTAAAATCGAAGAAAAAATAATGCCAAGGAATTTTAAAATCTGAGTGTAAAAAACAGGTAGAACGACCCATATCAACCCATATGTAGTTATTAAAAAAAAGTACGTATGTCCCTAGTGATTCTGGAACATATATGTGACTTAAAAGATTTTAAAATTTTTTATATGTTCAACTAATCTTATATGTTGACTTATACATCACATATATGTTTTCATAATTCGTATATGTTTATTCCCATAAACATATAAGTTTATGGAAATCTTATATGTGCAACATATAAGTTTATGGAAAACTTATATATGAGACATAAGTTTTGAAAAACTTATATGTGGAATTTCTTATAAGTTTTCCATAAACTTATATGTTGCACATATAAGATTCCCATAAACTTATATGTTTATGGGAATAAACATAAATAAATTATGAAAACATATAAGTGATCTATAAGTAAACATATAACATTAGTTAAACATATAAGAAATTTTAAAATCTTATAAATCACATATATGTTCCACACGGAGAAAAAAAGTGTTGTACAGTTCCACAGAATTCATCTAAAGATTACTACATTGTCCACCAAAAAGATACCAAGATCGTAAATTTTGTATAGTTTCCAATTCATATTTTACACCTTAACAGCAATTTATGAATTTTTAATACGCTATCCATGTCATAATCGCGATACTCGTATTCTGAATAACAGTTTGAGTGTTGTATAAAATACTAGATAGAAAATTTGCAATATGAGTCAGGTTTTCTGTTGTGGCGAAGAGTGAAAACCAAAACACCGTATCAGATGTTTCTTTTATTTTGTGAAACAGATTTTACTTCACTGGAACGAACAGTATGCCGCGCGAAACAGTCTAGTAAAATTAGTTACGTAATGCTCGAAAGTTTCAAATACGCCTAACAATAAAGCCGATTCATTCGGTATTTTTCATACGCGCGGGGAGTATACATGACCTAAAAGTTACGTAATGCTCGAAAGTTTCAAATACGCCTAACAATAAAGCCGATTCATTCGGTATTTTTCATACGCGCGGGGAGTATACATGACCTAAAATAGAAACTGCTGTATAAGCTGTGTATCGTATGCTACGTTTACACGTGCTTGTTCATTTTGAAAAATGTTTCGTGCGAAATATAATGAATGATTTGCTTATTGTAGCAAATACTAATCATTCGTTCATTTCTTCAACTTTTTTTTTTTGTTGATTTTATCATAAGGGTTTAAGAAAAAATTGAAAATGAGAAAAAAGCATGACCGGTGCAAAAAGAAACGAATATAAAAAGTAATCGGAAAAAAATACGTACACGTTAAAATATTCCTAATGTTTTATGGATGTAAAAACTATAAATTTTGAATAATAAGTGTTCTTAATGCAATTTTCATTATAGTTATGTACTCTAAAATAGTCATTAAACGAGTCGGGCAGAATTCCGACTCGGGACACACTTATAAAATGTTTCCAAATAATTCAAAAAAATTCCATGAGTTTTTCCAAATTCCTAGAACAACGTTAACCTGTGACAGTAGAGTCGTCTTTTGAGCCATTTAATAAACATGAGATTACGTCCTAAATACAGTCTCTAATTTTTTGCAGACACTCAAAACACTGTAAGAATCGATTCAATACTCTAATTCAACGTTCGTACCTATGGCAAACGATAGAAAAATATAAAGTCTCTTAATTAATACCCCGATCGTGAGTTCGAGGCTGAAAGAGAAAAAATCGTACGAATTCCGCATTTTCTCTATATACAGCACACGACTTTTGCAGAAATTTAACTGCACCTTTCGTAAAACGTGATGATATTACCGGGTTTGGAAAGTTACTTGAAAAAATGTAAAGCGTTAAGTTACCGTTACAAAGGTAAAAAAAGTAATTCATGAAGTTACCGTTACTTGAAAAGAAATAAAAACTCGTTACCGTTACCATTAAAAGTAATAACGTCCTTTTACTTTTACGTTACTTTTTGGAATAAACTGAATGTAAATAATAAGACATCGAAAAACTAAGGCTGAAAAAAATACATTAATGTACTGGTGGTTTTGTTCTATAGAAATTGTTCATTTCAGATATAATAAAAAATGTTATTCCGTACTTTTCCAACCTCGAAAAAAATCGATCAGCTTGTTCAAATTTTTTTTTTTTTTTCAAGCTCACAAAATTTCATAATATGACATTTTATTCAGTGTTAGCCACAAGGAAACATTCGCAAATTTATTAGATTCTTAGAGAATCTTAATACCTACCCAGATTTTCAGAATTTTTAAAATTTTTGTATTTTTCAGTATGTATAAAATGTTGCAGGATTTTTTAGCATTTTTATAAATTTGTAGCATTTTTATGTACATCGATATATAGATTTCAAGAATTTCATGCTCTAGAATTCAAAATTAATTAAATTATTTGTATTTGAGAGGATTTTTCAGCAAATAGTGTCTATGAAGATTTTCATTTTCTTTGATTTTGTGATGCTTTTTCAATTTGTATACCATTTGAAGGATTTCTCAGTGTTTCTGAAACTATTCGTTTTTTTCAGGATGATAGAATGTTGCAGAGTTTTCTCGTATTTTTACGTTATTTTAGTATTCTTATAATATTAACTGTTGTATAAATTTCAATAATTTCGAAATCTTGAATTTGAACATGTGGAATTTCCCGTGTTTTACAAGATTTTCCAGAAAATAGTGTCTCGATAGATTTTTACTTATACCAGTACTTTTTGTATTTCTTCAGTTTTTCAATGATTTCAAGGATCGTTTATTTTTTTAAAATATTGCTGCATGATCTTCTGGGATTCGAAAGATTTTCAAGGTTTTATATATATATATATATTGAATCGACAAGTATAATTTAATTATTCCAATAATAAAAAAGATTTAATCTTCGTGATGGCATTAGTTTATGTATTGAACACAATTACCATGATGATTGTAAATAACAATATTGATGATAACTAAGCATACTCCCTAGTAATTTTGATCCTTGTAACAAAACCTTAAAATTTCTTACGAGAATATAACTTCTGATTATGAGACTTTACAGAAACTTTATAAGAAATTTCGATTTCCCATAAAGAATTCATCAACAAAATTTTATAAGCCTTTATTCTTATAAGATATCATCAAGTATATTCTTATAAGAAAATTAAGTCCTTATGATGAGGTCTTTTAAGTTCACATAATAAGAAATTGAATTCTCATAAGGTTTCCATAAGGATCAAATTTACTAGGATTTTAATTTGTGTATCATATTATTTTATATTACTTATCATGCAACAACAACAAAAATTAATAATAATAATATTAATTATAATAATATTCAGCGTATATCAACTATGTTAATAATATAATTTTCATTATTATTATCTCTAATTTATAAACTACTACTATCAAGAAGATCGAAATTTTTAATTATTAGTTATAAATGAATTATTTATACATGTAAATTCAATATTATGGATGTTTATTTATCATTATTAATAATATTATTACTGTTGCAATTGTTATTACTCGTACGTAAATGGTTAACATCATCGTTTCGCAGGATATATGCCACTTGACTGTGTATAACACACGAAACAGAAAATTACATACTTAAAAAAAAAACCTCTCAGAAAATCATTTATTCATACAACTTTTGTAATAAAACCTTAATAAATATTTGTCTCACAACCAGTACTGAAGTTACAACACAAAGTTGAATAATCTTCGATATCAAAAAACAGAAAATTATAATTTTTTAACGTTTTTTGCAGTGTCGTTAGAACTTCTGCGAAAATCACGTGCTTTATCAAAAAAATGCGGAATTCGTATGATTTTTTTTTCTTCGACCTCGAACTCACATTCAGGGTGTTCATTGAAACTTTATATTTTCTTATCGTTTGACATAGGTACAAACGATGGATTACAGCATTAAATGGATGCTTAAAGCGTGCCTGAAAAATTATATAGTCTGTATTTAGGAAGAAATCTTATGTTTTGATGTACATACGTCAATTTCTCGAATTAAAATTTTTTTACTGTACGTTATTAAAAATAATGATTAAAGCAATGAATTATTCATTTAGTTCATGATGAAAAAGAGTGGTTGATATTAATTAATTGTCAATGAAATTATTAATGGATGATCTAAAATTTCGTCATGAAACATATAGATAAATAATCACTGAGTCCCTGAGACAATAAAAAAAAGTTTGTAAAAGAATTATTCCAAGATCAAACAATCTCGTTTATTAACACAAATCACTTAAAAATTAAATTCAAAAGTAATAGACGATAATTTTATGACAAGTCTCGAAAACACAAGAAGTATTGTGAAAATTGGATTACACAGTAGATTAAAAAACTTTTTTTTTAAATACAATTAATATGAAAAATTTACAAACTACTACTAAAATTTTTATGTACCTTTCAAAATTAAAAACAAAAGTTCTAACACACTGTGTAGTAATTGCAACGTTTTTTCGTTTTTTTTTTATTTTTGGTAGTATATATATTTTTTCATATCTTGGTCTCGATTATCATTACATATTTATTTTTAGATTGATTTCAAAGTATTAAGCATTAGCATTTTCATTTTAACGACTTTTTACTTTTCCCTACAATAAAAAAACAAAACTCTCTCGCAAGATGTATCCATACCTTGCGCGTGCTCTATATTAAACTTCGAAGTATAGCATTCCCATGTACAGCGTTACAGTGAGCGACAAGATATGTGTATAGGGGCAAAGGGAGCTATATATGTTTGCGATGTTTTGTGCTTGCGTGCGTGTGTGTGTGTGTTGTTGTGAGGGTTCGTGATTTTTTGATGATTGATGATGATGTTAAAGCTGCTGCTTGCATAGGAGGAATGCGAGAAAGAAAAAAGAATCATCAAAAATAGAAAGAACAAATGAAAAGCGCTCCTCAATTGTTTTTTAACTTTTTTGACGCTTGTTGCAATATTTTCAAGCTGTTTCGAATTTTTTGATAGAGTGGGTCACGTTCATCGCAACATGAGTCTAGTAAAATTCAGAACGGCGCATCACACTATACACAGCGCTAAGAGTAGTCAAATTTAAAACGCACGGCTCTTGACCTTTGTAACACATGCAGTAAAAAAAGATAAAAAATATCTGCGTTTATACCAAACGCGACAAAACTTTTTTTTACAATGCCTCATTGGGTTTTTTACGTTTTTTTACGAATAATATCTTATTGCTAGCTCGTATGAGAATTAACTCAATATTTTCTGCCGAATGACACAATATTCTTTCTCTCAGTGCAGAATCACTAGAGGTATGAAGTTGGTTGAAGCAACTTCACTCAAACACATGGTTTCTTTTATGTAAATGCAGCTGAATATGAGTAATGTAATATGAAATATAAGCTGTCTATAGAGATAAAATAAATATAAATAGCTAATGAATATTTTAGCCAACCATTCAACTATACACGTATATTTGTGTTGAAATAGTACATTCCTTAAATTGTCGGGAAAAGTCTTTTTTACTGAATCTAAGGGTTGCAATGAACGCGAGCGGAAGGGAGGCATTGTAATCGGAATAGTTAAAAAAACACATCTACCCCGTGTCAAAAAACACTTCTGAACACTACTGAATGAAACAGTAGTGTTCAGCAGTTTTCAGCAGTGTACCACTAGTGTTCAGCAGTGTGTCAGTAGTTCGCCAATAGTTTTCAACAGTGTTACTAGCAGTGTTTCAAGCACACTACTAGCACTTTAACGAACACTGCTCATTCTCACTCAGTAATGCTTTCAATGCTCAGCAGTGCTGATAACAGTATTACAAGCACACAACTAACTTACGTATTGTATACTTCTCATACAACATTAGTAGTGTATTCAGTGGTCAAAAATGTTAACAGCAGTGTTTGTAGCACTCTACACTTACTTATATATTGAATCACCTTCTCATCATACCCAAGATTGTCAAAAGTAATCATCAGTGCTGCACCTCTAGCGCCCCTGGTGATGGGGCTCCGAGAGACTTCCGAGAGAGTTCCGAGCGATTTCCCTCGGAACTCTCTCGGAAGTCTCTCGGAATTCTCTCGGACAATTGTCCGAGAGAGTTCCGAGAGACTTGCACATGCATTTCATAGTTTTTTAGGTCGCTGATCATAAATCTGAGGTCAAATTTGGAAAATTATTTTGTTTAAACAATTTGTATTATCAAATTATGCAAAAAAAATTTACTAAGATGCATATGCTTTTTATGGTTTTTCAGGTCGCTGATAATGAATCTGAGGTCAAATTTGGAAAGTTATTTTGTTGAAACAATTTGTATTAACAAATTATGAAAAAAAAATTTACTAAGATGCATATGCTTTTTATGGTTTTTCAGGTCGCTGATAATGAATCTGAGGTCAAATTTGGAAAATTATTTTGTTTAAACGATTTGTTTAAGCAATTAAAAAAAAATACTTACTAAGATGCATATGCTTTTCATAGTTTTTTAAGTCGTTGATCATGAATCTGAAGTCGAAATTGCAAAATAATTTTGTTCAAACAATTTGTATTTACAAAATAATTTTGCAATTTTGACCTCAGATTTGTGATCAGAGACCTAGAAAACCATGAAAAGCATATGCATCTTGGTGAATATATTTTTTTTCATAATTTGTTAATAAAAATTGTTAAAACAAAATAATTTTTCGAATTTGACTTTAGATTCATGATCAACGATCTGAGAAACCATGAAAAGCATATGCATCATAGTGAATATTGTTTTTTTCAAAATTCGTCAATACAAATTGTTTAAACAAAATAATTTATCAAATTTGACCTCAGATTCATGATCAGCGGTATTAAAAACCATGAAATGCATATGCAAGTCTCTCGGACCCCCGTTACTAGGGGCTATACAAACAAACTCATTATGATACAAAGACCCGGGGTTGACAATCATATACGTCTATCACCTATAGGTGATGAAATGATGATGACAAATGCTTTTATATAAAAATGGTACGGGAAACACTATATATATACCCAGTAAACATTTTGGCTACAGAAACACCTAATTATTGACGCTCAGAAAAGGGTAGCTGCAAACGTAGTGTAGTGTTTAGACAAAAGGTAAGTTTTAAAATTATTGTATATTTTTTCGATTAGAAATTATGCATCAATAAGAACTAAGCAAATTTGACAGGTATGAATGTATTTCTTAACAGTGCTTATACACATGTATCCTTTTAAACAATAAATAATTATACGGTCAAACCATATATACGCTGTATTTATAACTACGAATAAGAAAAATGACATTATCGAAAAGGTAGAAGGAAAGATTTCAATTTTGAAAAATATTATAAAAGTTAGTTCTTACAACTATACAAAGTAAACCATTAACAATGTTTTGCAAAAGTAGCTGTATTAGTCTCTTTCTAAAGAATTCACGAGAGGTATTATAATGACTTCCGCATTCGATTTGTCAATTTTAACACATTTCATTGCCAATTCGGACGGTAACGTTGCTATCAAATTATCGCTTTTCCGGAATATCTGTGACGTTTGATTTTAACTGACCCTAAGGCAAGTGTCACTTACAATTTCTCTATCAAGTGATTTTTCGAAAACTTGTCCCATAATGATATGTCTCAGTTCTTGAGCATCTATCGAAATGACGTTAAAAATTCCTAAAATGTCAATAAAAGTTCCATCATTGGTTTTTACTATACTGTTGCATCTTTTCATTAATCTTTAATAATCGTTTGAATGGTACAATACGTTTTTATGAATAAACCTTTTGTATTTCATAGCTCTGTTTTCAATACGCGTTCCTAAAATTCGTTCTATTTCAAGCTTCATGACAAGACTCATGAGATTAATTACAGTTGCAACTCCAAATGTACGTAAACATGGCCCAAACGCCATGCAGGTTTTTGAAAGTCGAAGATTTTCCGACCACTCGAAAAAATGCGCTTTTGCAACAGCATTGTGATTGTGTTGCGAGAATATTGCAGCAGCTCGTTGCTCAACAACACGGCTTCGTAAATACAACTTACAAATCTGTTCAGGGACAAAGTCAGCTCGCGATTTAATCAAACTAACGATGACGTTATTGTGGCTCTCAAAAACGAATGCTGACGTTGCCCACAGCGCACCAAAGCGTTCGACTGCTTCGCATAGATGTAACAAAAGATGAACATTAATTGTGCAAAAATATGGTTCATACAACTGTCCTATTTGAGACACAAATTTCTCAGTGCATCGTTGAGCGCAAGCTTTGTCATTTGCAGATATTTTTGGGAGAAGAAGATTGAAAATGGCGATTACTAAAAGTAGCCAATGTCTCACATAACGTTCTGGAAGAATCCCGTCGAAACAATGTAAAGAATAGTACAGTAGAAAATTCTTCCATTCGGAAGCTTTCCACAGTCCTCTTTCAGTAATGGATCTTGGAGTCCTAGTAATTTCGATACACGGCTTAGTACTCAATAACTTTTCATCGAATACACGAACCCTGTCTCCTAAATACCATGGCTGACCACGATTCGCAGAGTTGAAAAGAGAGCAGACTACAGTTTTGACAACACCTAGGAGGACAGCGTGCATGTATTCAGACACAAATGAAGAAATGATGTTAAAAATGGATAGAAGCATTAATATCGAATGCCCATGAACGCCATTGACGGCTTCTCCTCGGTTAAGAGCTTCTTCAGTATCTCGTAGGTGTTGTTCGATTGTGCGAGTCTCTCCAATAGGACCTTGATAGATTCTTGCCTGCCTTCTGCCTACCTCAATCGACTCCCCTGGGTGGAGACAAAAAGAGCATCCGCAAAGTCCATTGTACTGCATCAGTCTTTTGAGCATTGGTCTTGCTTGAGAATCGACAGACGAGAGAATCGTGTGAATTTTGACAACTACTTCTTCATTAGCTGGGGTAAGACTTTCAAAACCTGTTGTGTGCAGAGCGTTAAGTTCTTCGACGAAACATTTTAAATAAACTTTCATCTCCGGTTTCTTAGGGCCGTACCAGATTCCAGCTAATATAACGTTATTATTTCTTTCTTTAAACGGCAACTCGTTGATAGGAATGTATATCGGCCAAATAGTTTTTTTTGCAGAGTTACATGTTCGCGCCCCGTCTGTGTTAAATTGTAACGATAAATCATTTTTCCCAATAACATTTCTCGAAATCAAGTTTCGATAAACCTGACCATTTATGACATCCGATTCTCGGTCACATGTTTTTTTAACTTATGAAACAAGTCGCCTTCAACAATTTTTCTTATTTGAGGTTCTAATGGTAACGTAACAAATAGTTATTTTCTCTTCTTAAAATACAGTTTTCGAAACTGCGTTCGCATGCTCTACATATGGACCTGTCATTTCTACAATCATCGTCGAGTATGTCATTACAATCGGGGTAAAAATAATGTCGTACCGTAGTAACATCCGTAGAGAAATTTTGAAGCAAAATGTACTTTGAAGGATAGACTTTCATGGGTGTATGAAGATTTATGAGGTGTAGCAAATTTTCAAGTGCTTTATCTGTCAAACCGTGCCTTTCTGCGAAGCTGAGAATCGAAACTTCACTTTCTTCCCGAGTCAAAGAACATCCATCGTAAAGTGGTACTCTTTCCTACAATCATTAATTTTAAAGTTTGTTTTAGCCCTAATAATTTCGATTTTTATAAAAAATTTATGAAACTTGTATCCCTTATTAAATAGACCTTTTTTAAAAAGTCGTTTTATAAAATCTGTTTAAAAAAAGCTTATCAAGTGCTCCGAACTTCTGTAAAGTTTTTATAAAAATTTAGAAAAAGCTCGATTTTACAAAGGATTTTATAAAAGTTTTGTCGACTTTGGATAAAAATGGGAATAACTAGAACTAATCTTTACTAAATCCTTTTTGTCTTCTACGAAATTCTACTTCTTATTTATTTCCACTTTTCAGAAGAAAATGAACCGACAGAAAATCATTCAAATAATAATATTGTATATTTTTAAGGTATGAAATGTACACAACCGAACGTAACAATTGACGGTCTGTGAAGAATTTTGTGAAATTTTTGTGAACAACATTGAAAATAGTTTAGATCATTAAGCTAAAATATTTTCTTACATATTCCACAAACACTGAAAAAATTATTGGTTGCAGTAAGAAAATTACTTGGTTGGTATAGGCCCAACCAAATTTTTTGGTTCCAGTAACCAAATGATGGTTGCAGCAGCCAAAACTTTCGTTAGTGTGATCAACCTATTGGTTATAGGAATCAAAAAATTTTGGTTGGGCCTATATTGTATGCTACGGCAAAAAATTTTTTTCCGTGAAGATATAGCCGTATGGCAAACATTGATTTTATGAAAAATAAGTTAACTATATGTGAATACTAACGTTCAAATATGATTTTTAGTTATTTATGTTTTCATGAGTTATAAATGTTTTTTTATATTTTACTTGTTCGTTGTTCACATCATCTAAACCAGGATTTTCCTCTAGTCTGTGCTGAATCCAACTCTCAGAACTGTTGTCAGTTTCGTCAGTATCAGCACCATTCTCGTACTTAAGTTCCTGTTTCATGAAAATATCATCCTTGTTTTCATGATTATCTTCACAGTCACATGGAAGGTAGTGACAATTATCCGTTGAGTCGTCATCAGAGATGCTATCATCCATAGTCTCATTCTCATATCGATTGTCCGAAGGGCAAGCCTGTGCAAATATACCACAAAACTCAAAGAACGTTTTTTACAAAACAGTTTTTAAGCTTGTCAGGTTCAAAACTTTCAAAAACGCAAAGTTGCGACTCTGCAGTTTTTTCATTGTTCCGAAAAATCATGAAGTTGTATTGAAAATTTAATTTCTCTTTTAAAATCAAAACCTGATACTAGATTGTTCGAGTCATTTACTCTCCATATTGAGTTATTTATAATTGCATACTCAAAAAACTGAAAAACTTTTTCTAAAACACAGTTTAACGCTGTAACCCTGTATAAACTTTTAAAAATATTTACTATTAAATCTTGAAATATACCGTTCTGTCGCTGAGCACGTCGACGTCTTCGATTTCCTGGTATTGATATTCCGTTTCTACTTCAAATTCCTTCTTACAATCTCGTACACTGAAGTTTTGAATCTGATGAAAAAATGTATAGTTTAAAATAAAGGCAAATGATTGAAGTTTTAAAAATAAGCATTTGCTTGAAAAAAAACTGATGATTCTTTTATCTATTCCATAATAGTGTTTAATCGAAATTCTGTAATGTATAATGTGAAACACATTAATATATATGTATAATATAAAACATAATACAGGGTGACCCCAATTCCAGGGTAAATTATTCGCCAAAAATTTTTTCATTTTTTTTTTGAGTCGAAAATTCCTCAGCTACTTTTTACAAAACACAAAATCAAAAAAGATATTCGAGTTTGAAGTTTAACCAATCAACGCGCTCCTGCGAGGAGTAGGGATAAAAACCAGCGACCAGAATTTACCGAAATTTTCTCCATATTTTTTTTAACTGAAAAGTTCCCTGCCACTTTTTATAAAACTCAAAATCAGAAAAGATTTTCAAGTTGGAAGTTTTAGCCAATTAATCGAGTTGGAAGTTTTAACCCATTTTTTAATAACTAAATTTTTACCAGTTTCTTGAATTTCAAACTTGAATATCTTTTTTGATTTTGAGTTCTGTGAAAAATCGCAAAGGATTTTTCGACTTGGAAAAATATGGAGAAAATTTGAGTAAATTTTGGTCCGTGGTTTTATCCTTACTCCTCGCAAGAGCGCGTTGATTGGTGAAACTTCAAATTTGAATATCTTTTTAAATTTTGAGTTTTGTAAAAAGTGGTACAGGACTTTTCGACTCAGAAACATATGGAAAAAATTTGGTTGAAATATTTTACGTGGAATTAGGGCCACCCTGTATATAATGTAAAACATAATATATAATATGTGTATCATATATAATATGCAATACATAACATATGATATATTATGTATAATTTATGTTATATATTATATAATATGTGATTTATAATATATATGTTTACGTAACATATATTATATAATATATACTATTCATAACATTGATATGACAATTGTGGGTACCGAGGGGGGATATATGACTAATGGATAGAAACGATCAACTCTCCCCCCCCAACCTATTAAAGTTTTTTCTTGTAAATCTTTTTATAATAGTATTGTAGATTCAGAATTGAAAAAAAGAATAATTTCAATACAGTGAGGAGCAGAGTAAACGCATATTGATTCGTAATATTCCCTCTCTTTATCCATTATATGATTATTTTTAATTATGTGATATACATATATATTCTCGAAATGTACCGTTTCATCGCTGAAAATGTCGTCCTCCAATGTTATCGGAACTTGATGCTCCGGTTCAACGTCAAACTCCATTTCACATTCCCGCACACTGCAGTTTTGAATCTAATAACAAAATAGATAATTTTAAATAAGTGTTCAATTCTTCAGTTAAATGCAGTTCAAAAATATAATATATTCTCTCTAATCATTTCACCATTGCATCTATTGTAATAACACATAAGATGTAAGATTTGTGATACATAACTTAAAATGAAGAATATATATTATATTTCTTGTTCACAAAATAGACTGTCTGATATTTTGACATATATATTTAATTTTATTGAAGAATAATAGGATAAAAGAAATTTATAAGAATTGGGATCTAATCTCATTATTTCGAGTCTAAAAAGTTGTTGAACAATAAATTTTTGTCACTCTCCAAGTCTGTACGTTATCATGTATAAACTTTTTCATTTAAATGTATATAATTTACTATAGTAATGTTTTCAATGTAGATTAATGTGAATTAATGCCCTAGTAGTTTTGATCCTTATAAAAACCTGATAAGACAATGAAATTTCTTATAAGAATTCAATTTTTTATAAGGTCACCTTATAAAAATCTTATAAGAATTCAGTTTCTTATAAAGTGACCGTATAAAAACCTTGTAAGAAACTGAAATGTCTTATAAGAATGTATTTGATAAAATCTTATAAGTAGATGAGCTAGGCGGGTTCTGCGTCACCCCACTCCTCCTCCCATCACGTGACCCCCCTCCCCGCGTCGGTAAGGTAGGAATCCAATATGGCGGCGGTCGGTAAGGTAGGGATACTAATGGCGGAGGTCGGTAAGGCAGGTGTGCGGTCGGTAATACCTGTAGTAGGTAATACCTTCGGTCGGTAATACCTCAGTCTTTTTGTTTTTGTTTTGTTTTGTTTTGTTTTGTTTTTTTATATTTTTATGTTTGGTTTTTTTGTTTCATTTTTTTTATATATATCTTTTTTTTGTCGATTGCATTTTTTTTTATCTATATATAATATCATTTTTTTTCGTTTTTTGTTTGTTTTTTTGTTTTGTTTTTTGTTTTTTAATACATTTTATACAGTTTTATTACAATTTTCGTTGTATATATAAACTTATATGCGACGTGAGTAACTTATTAACTATTCATTCAAAATTTCCACCTCATCGTCATCGTCCGACCACAGAAGCCCCAATTTCACCTCGAGCTCTTCTCGGTTTTCCAACATTTTTACTCTCTGGGCTACACGGCCAAACAAACACTGCAATTAAAATTTCTTATTAGTTAAAATTTTATATTTTCAAATCAATTTTATATTCATACTTACAAGAACGAGGTATCCATCTTTCAATTCATATGTAGATCTTTCTATTTTTATTGGAGTATTTAACGAAAATTTGGTATAGTGTATTTGAATCTTGCGCACTATATTATTTTTTTTTTCTTCAGAATACACCCTCATTTGCTGAGGCATGATCACCACCAAATTTCCAATATTAATTCGCCACAAGTCGCAAAAGTTGTACTCCATTGTCATAATGAATTTTTTTAGATTGTTTGACTGATGTAGTTTCGAATCAAACTGAAGTCTTGAAAAAATGTGCATTTTGTTCGAGCCTATTTTTTTCGATAAAGATATTTGGAAATGAAATTGAACACCGCGCGCGAATTCATAAACACCGCGCCGCCTAATTACGCCACCCGTGCGCGTTATCTTTTCTTGCGTTCCGAAGACAACGGATGATTAGAAATCATTCTTTAAAAACTTCAAACACACTTCAGCAAATTAAAAGAAAATTAAAATTATTTCGATAGCTCATCAGTAGAAAAGTATATCAATAATATTTATATGCTGAGGGAATTTTAAATTCAGTTTTTTCATATCTTATTATGATTAATGATGAAAGTGGTTGATACCTTCAAAAATTATCCCACCGTTGATAATTTATCCACAGTTGATAACTTTCCTTTCGTCGATAAGTTGCCATAAGTCGATAAGTTACCCCCAGTCGATAAATTACCTTAGTCGGCAAGGAAGATTTCTACTATGAAATAGTGATTGATCAGTTAGGTAGGGAACTACTTTACCGGCACTACAACTAACCTTCAATTGTTGTATCACCTCGAACTTTATTGTTACGATGATGTAATAATACTCTTAAAACTGAACCTACGTTCAAGTTCCCGCGGCATCATATGTGACTGCGTAAATGTAATTCGAAGATCGACCAATTTTTTTGCAATTATTTATGTTTAAAAAGTTCTAAAAATATGACACCAAGATATACTTTACACCATTTGTTTATAGAGTTGAGTTTCCATGTTTAACTGTAATTCGAACCTCGAGCAATTTCATGCAATTATTTATGTTATGAAAGTTCTAAAAATATGACACCAAGATAAGATTTGCTCCACTTGTTTATAGAGTTGGGTTTCACTGTTTAAATGTAATTTGATCATAGCTGAAAATAGATCTAGTTGTTTATATGAAAAATTGCTGCGTAAATGTAACCCGAATCCTTTGTTTAGAAAAGTCGTCCGCTGCGTAGATGTAATTCAATCTCATTGAAAACTTTCAGCATTCTTATCATTTGTTTACGAGTCGGCATCCTTTGATGTCATCAAATTTATGACATTTGTTATCTTTGTTTACAATCTGACTTCCGTTCCTAGATGTAATATGATCATGATGTTTTTCGCTGCGCAGTTGTCCTTTGATACTTTTGTTTACACTTTCTGCGCAATTGTAATCTGAGTATCCTGTTTTGAACTCAGCGTGGAATTCATTGTTTACAGAAGCTATTGCTCGTTTCTCAGAACTTCAAAGTCAAAACTAAATTTTATCTCTGACTCATATCGAGCAGAGTAGGAGATGATGACATCATCATTCCTCTATATAATAACCTCCGATCTCCCCACCATCAGTCAGTCACATTTTCGACGTGAGCGCGCCGCGTAATTTAAAAAGTGATTGTGAAAAGTGAATATCTGTAGTGTTTTCAAATTTTCTACACGACAATGTGGTTTTTTTACATGACAATGGGGTTTTTTATACCAGTAGTGTTTTTCATATCTTTTCCTCCGCCTGTTGATAAGGATGAGGAAGAGGAATTTTTGATTGAATTGGTAAACAGATTCGAGGAGTTGACTCTGCTTGAACTTGAAATTCAGACACAACGCGCGGCTCTATTGCAACAACTTCACGCTTTGGAAGCACGCGTTGATACAACCTCTGCTGAGCAAGACTCTCAAGAATCTTAATTAAAGCGAGTGAGTTCAACATCATAGAAATTTTCAATAGTGAACGATGTCTGAAAAAATTTTTTTTGTAACAGTTATTTATTTTGGAAAACCTTAGCTTTGTTATTTTAAACGATGGCTCCGATAGAGTTATTTCTACGGTGTTATTTGAAGGAAAATAGTAACGATTGTAGTTCAAGTGATTATAAGGATTCCATGTTTACTTGGAAACTAACTGCGCGCAAAATAGACAAAAATAATATTCAACCCATTGTTAAGTGTCGTGCTCACATTGGCTCTTTTTCCGAGTGGCGTGTGGCAGCAGTAATCTACAAATATAATAGTGGACCTTTCCTTGATGAGTTTGCGCATATTTTTCATCCTGATAGTGAAGAATTATACCTCCCAACAGAACCGACATTGGAAAACGGTTTATTTCCAATGAAAATCAGCATATGCTATCACTTGTGGAGTGGTGTCTCTGAACATTATTACAATAAACAAACCGGTTTTTTTGTAAACGGTTTTAAAAATTTACTTCTCGCAGGAAATCAATCAGACTTTTCGATAATTACTGCTACACGCAAATTCAATGTACACAGTGCGGTCCTAGTAGCTCAATCAGAATATTTCGAGACTCTCTTCAAGCATTCGTGGAAAGAATCACATGAACGTAAAATCGTAATTGACGAGTTCCCTAGCGAAGTCATTGAAATATTTTTAACATTTTTGTATACTGGTAGTGTTGACTTGCATAGGGAACGTCTCGATATTACTTTAAAGTCATACGGTGCCGGCGATTTATTTATGAATTATAATTTGCGAATGATATGCGAAGAGGCAATCATTAAACGAGTCGTTCCTGATAATTTAAAAGTTATTGAAAAATATTTCACTATCTTCTCAAATGTCAAAATTCAAAATGAAATCCAAAAAGTAAGAAAGTTTTTACTATATAGAGAGTGCGCGGTAGACTTGGCAACAGTGTAAAAGACTTGACAACAGTGTGCTGCAGACTTGGCAACAGTGCGTGGTAGAACTAACAGCGACTGCGGCGCCACCGGGATATATAAACTTAAACTCAAGTCCAGGAGCGTCAGTCTACCAACGGGGGACTATCGAATAAAATCTCAAAGTGACATTTAGTTTTTGAACAATGGCGGAATCAAAACTCAAGACCGCGTACGAGGTGATAAACGCTCAAAAACGACTTTTAACACGGGGTGACGCTACCGATCCTACAGTGTTGAACAATGACGCTAAAGCACAGATCAAACAATTGCGCGAACTGAGTGAGAATAGTTCGAGTGCAGTGAAACTTCAATGTGCGCGTGCTATTCAACGATTACGCAGTTACATTGTCCAGTTGCGCGGTTCGCCCGTAAGTGGAGCTGGATTACAAAATGGCGTACAATGGGAAGATCTCAACAGTGCTTTCAAGACACACATCCGCAAGGGTGTCATAATCAACTTGCGCCACC
Source organism: Platygaster robiniae (assembly GCA_028476575.1). Classification (NCBI taxonomy): domain Eukaryota; kingdom Metazoa; phylum Arthropoda; class Insecta; order Hymenoptera; family Platygastridae; genus Platygaster; species Platygaster robiniae. The sequence goes on from CM052019.1 coordinate 39,653,464, forward strand.
TGGACATTACCAAGTTTTTGTTGGAAGCTCGAGAAGTTTTCGTCACCAAAGTGGAAGAAAGTCTGAAGATCAAAAACGCATTAAAAGTCTACACTTCCCTGGATGGAGAATTCAGCATTCTCAAGAACGATGAAGAGGTCGTTGAATTGAAAAACTTTGACACTCGCAGCGTCAGCATCACGCAAACAACGGATCTCAACACCTGGTTCGACGCCAACGTCAGAGATTCATTGTTGAAAAAGATCGAAGAGTTTCAACACCAAGGATCCGGATGGACGCTGCGTTGGATCGTGAGTCTCGGTGTGCACATCAACAAATACAATCCTTTGCGAGCGAGTTCCTTCATCGAACTACCAAAGACAATTCAGAATAAAAAGGCTTGCGTGAACGTTCAAAATTTTGACGATGAGTGTTTCAAATGGGCTATTCTTTCAGCACTTCACCCAGTTGACAAGAAAGACAGAAATGTTAGTCGCATATCAAAGTATAGACCTTTCGAAAATGAACTTAATTTCGAAGGAATTTCTTTTCCCGTTATGCCAAAGCAGGCACCTTTATTCGAAAAACTCAACAATATTTCCATAAATATCTACATACTTTTGAAAAACAAAGATTTTTCAGTGGCTCCTATCCATATCACCAAAGAAAAGCAGAACAGGCATATAAATTTACTTCTCATACAAAATCATTATGACGAAGATGAAGAGGGTGAACCCCTTCGCTACCATTATGTCTGGATTAAAGACCTTTCACGCCTTGTCAACAGTCAACTTTCTAAAACTAACAGCAAACATTGGGTTTGTGACCGATGCCTTCACTACTTTCGAGATTCTGAAAAGTTGAGGAATCACGAAATTGATTGCAAAGAAATCAATGATTGTAAAGTGAAATTGCCAACAGAGAAGAACAACATCCTTAAATTCAACAATCACAAAAACAATATCAAAGTTCCATACGTCGTTTACGCGGATTTTGAATGTTTGTTGAAAAAAGTAATTCCGAACGAAGAAAAAAACACTCGAGTCGTGCAAGTGCACGAGGCTTGTAGCGTTGGCTACTATGTACAGTGTAGCTTCGATAAAGGACAATCTCGCTACGCGAGCTATCGAGGCCATGATCCCGCGCAGTGGTTCTCCGAAGAGTTGGTGAAACTCACCGAAACAGTCCAGGAGAAGATGAAGACTCCTAAACCCATGGAGCCTCTCACTCCAGCAGAGAAGGAGATTTTTCGAAAAGCTGACAACTGTCACATCTGCAAAAACTCTCTAAAAGGACAAGTCAGAGTGAGAGACCACTGCCATCTTACGGGCAAGTTTCGAGGTGCGGCTCATCAAAAGTGCAATCTTCTCTACTAGGATGCGCTCACTATTCCGGTAAGATTTTACGTCATTATATTTTTTCGATAAAAAACTTAAAAAAGATATTTATGAGCATATAGGATTGAGCGTACTATTTAGATTTTGAAAATATATCTCATGTAACAAGGATTCAAAGGTAACAATTGTGGTTTTTTCAGATTATTTTTCACAACCTAAGCGGTTATGACAGTCATCTTGTCATCAAACAAATCGCCACGTGCATCGAGGGACGCGTCACGCTGATTCCACAGACAATGGAAAGATACATCTCCTTTACGAAACATTTTGAAGCCAACAAGATTTCCCTGCGCTTCATCGACTCGTTCAGGTTCATGGCCTCATCCCTGGACAAACTTGCATCGTACTTGGAAGATGACAAGAAAGCCATCGTAAAGAGAGAATTTCCCGATCTCGACGAGGAACGTCTCAAACTCCTCACGAAGAAAGGAGTGTTCCCATACGAGTATCTGGACTCTTGGGAAAAATTGGAGGCTACCCAGCTACCTCCCCACGAAGCGTTCCACAGCATCCTGATAAACGAGAACATTTCTGACGATGACTATCGGTAAACAAACCATTTTATTACCATAACCATTTTGAGTATTATTTTTGAGTTTAAGGACTTGAAAAAAAATTCTTTTTGATTTCAGTCATGCACAGACCGTCTGGCAGTCCTTCCGAATTCAGGACTTGGGTGAATACTCGGACTTATACCTGAAGACTGATGTCCTCCTCTTGACCGACGTTTTCGAAAACTTTCGCGAAAGCTGCCTCGCGTCCTATGGACTGGATCCTGCGCACTACTATACAACGCCAGGATTCAGCTGGGACGCCATGCTCAAACACACGGGTATGGAATTGGAGCTACTGACGGATATCGTCAAGCTCCTCTTCGTCGAACGGGGGATTCGAGGAGGAATCTCCCAATGCAGTCATCGATACGCCAGGGCCAACAATCCCTATTACGCTGCGGACTATAATCCACAAGAAGAGGACAAGTACCTCATGTATTATGATGTAAATAACCTTTATGGATGGGCCATGACGCAATGCTTGCCTCACGGGGGATTAGAGTGGGTTGAAAATTTCCAACAAGATTTTTCGTGGGATGTTGCTGATGATGCGGGTGAAGGTTACATCCTGGAAGTGGATCTCGAGTATCCACAAGAAATTCATGACTCCCATAATGACTTGCCGTTTTGCGCGGAGCACAAAACTCCACCCGATTCAAAATGTGAAAAGCTCTTAACGACTCTTGAATCGAAAAAGCGGTACGTCATTCATTACAGAAATTTGAGGCAGGCATTGCACCACGGACTGGTTTTGCGTTGCATTCATAGAATATTGAAATTTAAGCAATCTCCATGGTTAAAGTCTTACATTGATTTAAACAGTGAATTGCGTAAAAATGCAAAAAATGAATTTGAAAAAAATTTATACAAACTGATGAACAATGCAGTTTACGGAAAAACCATGGAGAATGTTCGAAAACGTGTTGATATAAAACTAGTCATGCAATGGTTGGGTCGATACGGCGCAGAAGCCTTGATTTCAAAACCAAATTTTAGCTCTTGTACGATTTTTGATGAGAATTTAGTTGCTATTAAATTAGCTAAACTCGAGGTTACAATGAACAAACCAATTTATATAGGTTTCTGCGTTCTCGACCTATCCAAAACATGTCTTTACTTGATATGGTAAATTTCATCAAGCAGGCGTTTTTCATCAGCTGCGACAACATCTTTAGGCTTCATCTTGATTGTTTGATGCTTGGTGGCGTTGTAATTTGCTATCAAATCAGGTAAGATGTTGATCCATTTGTAATGTCCTTGGAGGGAGAATCGTTTCCACATCCTGCCCTTGAGTGTACGATTGAAACGTTCGCAGATGGATGCTTTCATACCGCTGAATGTAGAGTACATGTTGATTCCATGTTGCTTCATAAGAGCCTTAAAGTTTTTGTTGTAAAATTCTTTGCCTTGGTCGACGTGTAGATTCATGGGTTGGCGATCCTTGAGCGCAGTCTTCATAGCAGCGGTGACGTCGGGTCCATTTTTGGTTTTTATTGGTACAGCCCAGACGTACTTGGAGAATACGTCGATGACGGTGAGCAGAAACTTGTAGCCTTTATCCTTGTAAGCGGTCATGTCAACGAGATAAGCTTGCCACGTCTCATCTAATCCACGCATATCAACATGACGACGTCGATAATTTCTTCTCGCTGGTTTATGAATTTCTTCCACTAGTGCTTCCTTGAGATCCATGATGTTCGGAGGATGATTGTCGAATGGATTACTCGTAGACATTCTCTTTAGGTGTAACATCGATAAACACTTCCTCCTCGATACGTTTCAAGCGAGTTTGAATGGCCGAAATGATTGTAGAGTTTTCAGTCATATGCTTTTGATACATGTTTGCCAAGATTTCCAACGATTTTTTCAAGTGGTCAATTTCACTCGTTAACATTTCTTCGAAGTCAATAATATTTTGATACGAAGCGCCTTCCGTCTCGTAATCACCCTTTGCGACGTTGACTAATTTTTTATGTTGGAGATCGTAATGACCTTCGGGAGTCAATTTGAATCCAGCACCAGGTGGTCCACGTATGCCTCGGTTCTTGGTCAGATGTCTTCCGAAAACGTCTACACTCGACATTGTGTAGGTTGCGAATGAGGCTTTATACTCCAAGTTGCTCAATATATAATCTCAGCTTCTCTAAGTTCTTCGATAATTGAGTTTATTTCGTTGGTATGACTGTTGTTTCCGGCAGCTTGAGATGCGAGAATCAGGCGTAAGCGATCAACGAGCTCGTTCGGATCGTCCCAATGCACGTAGTCGATGTTCTGTCCACGATGAACCTTATTGTACATAGCTCCTCCTTTTTTGGCGATGTAGTTTAAGTATTTGAAATCTTTGCTTCCACGGGTACTCGAATCCGGTCGATAATTTTTCTTGTCTGCGTTTGTTTGACGCACAATTTTCTTATAATTTTCCATATCACTTTTCGATAGCATGGAGTCTTCCGGATCTTTTTTGAATAACAATTCAATCAATCCAGGCGTCTTCTTATACTTCACATCTCCGACATGAATTGCATCATGTGTAAAACTGATTCGTGCGTTTCCAATGAAGGGTCCAGTTTTCAGTAAACGAACTCTGTACTGTGTATCAAATTTCTTTCTATGATTCACATTTTTCATCATCGTTAAGTACTTCGTCACCGTATCAATTACAGCTGGCGAGCTACTACTGCCAGGTGAAAATGTTGTATTACCAATCGTTTCGTTCAAACTCTTGAATTCTCCATGGGATTGCTCAAATGAATCCTTTTCCGCTTCGGGTGATTCTGCCTCCATTGTTGACAATTCTGGCACTTCTTCCTTGACTTCCTCTTTCTTCACGCTCATCATTTTCACATCTTGCGGTTTTTGAGCTAATGACTGCAGTGGATCGATAAATGGTTTAAAAACTTCATTGATCGACATTTCTACAGCAGCTCTTCCTTGCTTGAGCAGACGATGTTTGCGTCGAATAGCTTCACTGGCTTGCACAATTTGATGCAGTACATCTTTACGCTCCATGATGTCGTCTCGATCGTAGTTCAGGTAATACTGATGCTGTCGTTGTGAAGTCACTTCAATTTATAGAAGCAGTCGAATCCTCTCCTGCATCGACCTTGATCAATGTCACTATCTTTGTCAACGACGAGAAAACCGTACTTGTCGTTCCAGCAGGTAGCACACAGTTCCCGAAATTGCGTAAACGGCATGTCCGTGTTTACATGATCGTCGTAAACATGCTTCAAATTCATGTCATCTTGACGAAACAGTACGAGCATATTGGCGTTGTCTCTCACCAAGTGTTTGGGAATGCGAGCGTAAGTTTGACAGAGATAGAAACTATCCACATCGTGATGCCGTCCCATGCAAAAGTATGCACGTATATTGTCTTGTTTTTCACATGCCACGTCATCGAATATCATCACAGAGTTTTGCTTGACGTTGTCCACACTGACGACTCCCTCGTTGTCACTATACGGAAAATATCCCACTCCTTTGACAGGTTCGATGATTTTCTTCAAGTATTCGTACTTGGGCTGGTTGAGCGACTTTGAGTAGAGGTAAACGTTTTCAAATCTCAATCCGTTGGGATGCGTTATGAGCGTGAGAAGAGCGTTAGTCTTGCCACAATTCGAAGGACCGCAAATTATAGAGCGAACTGTGTTTGGTAGCAGCTTTCCATGACGTTTGATTTTTTCCCGCCTCTGCGTTACATTGTCAAAGTTGATGACAGGTAACTTGATATTTTGCTGTGTAAACTCCATGACTGCTCGCGCGCGTCTGATTGGAAAACCTATAAATACCTGGCTTTTATAGCCTCGAGCTCAGTCGAGCAATGGCAGTGAGAGGTAACGGTCTCGTCAACACTCTCGTAAACAAGCTACCCGTCGAACTTCACATACCAGGCTATCAATTTTGCGGGCCAGGTACCAAGCTTGTTAAAAGATTGGAGCGTGGAGATCGTGGTATAAACCCTCTAGACGCAGCTTGCAGAGATCACGACATTGCATACTCGAAGAATCGGGAAAATCTAACAGCAAGACACGAAGCTGACAAGGTTCTCGCAAAAAGAGCTATCGAAGGCGTCTACACCAAGGATTCTGGAGTTGGAGAAAAAGCAGCTGCTCTTGCGGTTGCCAGCATCATGAAAGTCAAGTCAAAACTCGGCATGGGCCTGAAGAAGAAGATGAAGAAAATGGTGAAGAAGAAGAAAATTCCGTTGAGAAAAGTCGTCAATGCAGCGAAAATAGCAGCAAAAGCTACTGGATCCATACAATCAACTCTGAAAGCCGCACGTGCAGCTGTGAAAGAAGCTGGAGGGAAGAAAAAAGTTCGTATACCTCGTGTATTACCTGTACCGAGCAAAGTTGGAGGCATTTTACCAGCCTTTTTACTACCTATCTTCGCGGGACTTAGTGCAACAGGAGCATTGGCAGGTGGCGCTGCTAGTATCGCTAAAGCCATCAACGATGCCAGAGCCGCCAAACGTCAGTTGGAGGAATCAAAACGACATAACCTTAAGCTGGAATCGATCAGCGTGGGAAAAGGATTGTACTTGAAACCATATGGAGCTGGCTTGAGACTGCATTTAAAAAACGTGTAGAGCTACCGAACCGACCACTGAGACCGATGTAGATTTGTTGAAGTATGTGAAAATTCTTCAAATACCACATTTCCGAGGCGTATACATGAGAAATGATTTGCCGAAGAGTATAAAGAAAACTGAAGCTGCCATTATCAATTTGGATTCTAAAAATGGTCCAGGAACGCATTGGGTCGCTTATCGAAAAACCGACAATCGAGTTATGTATTTCGATAGTTTTGGCAATCTACAACCACCTCGAGAACTTATGGATTACTTCGGTGTCGGTAGCATAATCGAATACAATCACAATCAATATCAAGCCTATAACGATATCATCTGTGGTCATCTGTATCTGGAGTTTCTAGTGAATAAAAGAGTTGATTACGAGTGAATACACGTCAGTCTACTAGTAACAGTCATGGCGGATTCATTGACGCTTATACTCTCAGGAGATACTTCCGTTTTAGAGGCAAATTATTTTCCCCCAATTGAATTGTTCAACCAAAAGAAATACTTTTTGGGGCTGGTGGAATTTTTAACATTCAATTCTATCCCCAACATTGACGTTGATAAAAATAAATTTTACATTGGTAATGATATAATAACAATACCTTCAGGAAGCTACGAGTTGGATGATATAGAAAAATTTCTAAAGGAAGAGCTTCCACAGGATACTCAGCTAAGTCTACGAGCAAACAATAGTACACTACGCAGTGAAATTCGATGCAATAAAAGTATTGATTTTCAACCTGAGAATTCTATTGGTAAATTGTTGGGCTTTGATCCACGAATCATTGAAGCTAATGTGACACACAAGTCTGATTCGCCTGTAAGAATTCTCGCTGTTAACGCTTTACGAGTCGAGTGCAACATAACTACGGGAGCGTATATAAACGATAAGAAAGTGCATACCATCCACGAGTTCTTTCCAGTGGTACCACCAGGATATAAGATCTTTGAAGTGCCAACTCACGTCATTTACCAACCAATCGCCGTACAAGCAATACATCATCTGCAGCTGCGTATTGTTGATCAAGAAGATAAACTTGTGAATTTTCGAGGAGAAGCTATCACTATCAGACTACATGTGAAAAATGAATAAAATGGGAATTGTTTACGGAGAGTATAAAAGTCCAGCAACATGTTCAAAAACCATCAGTCATCGCAAACCTCTCAAACAGCTCACACTAGAGAACGTCCAGTTCCTGAAAGGTCTCGGTCTGAGAATCCAAAGAAAATTTGCTGCCTAATTTGTCTTATACCATGTTATCCGTCGAGAAGAAGATCGTCTTCGATGAGTCTGTAGCGCAATATGAAGTCCACGCACACCAGCCCTACGCTTCATCAACGTTTAACAACAACGATGAAATCCGCATCAGTATCCAGAATCAAGATTCGTATATGCTACCCAGCAAAAGTTCGCTGCATATACAAGGAAGGTTGACGAACAACGATGGAACGACCGCGGTTGAACATACATCGATTGTGAACAATGGCATCTGCTACATGTTTGAAGAAATGCGGTATGAGCTGAATGCTGTCGAGATCGAAAGAATCAAGAATGTCGGTCTCACAACAACGATGAAGGTCTACATTGCACAAACTCCAACCCAAGAGGACATGATGGAAAATGCTGGATGGATCCTTGATGACGCAAGAGATGTTACCGACGCGAATGGATATTACGATATTTGCATTCCACTGAATTTCATCTTTGGATTCGCCGAGGATTATCCACGAGTTATCGTCAATGTCAAACACGAACTCATCACTCTGCGAGCCAACACCGACGTCAACGCGATCACGCAGCTTGCTGCGAACGAAGAACAAACCAAGCATGTATGGAGTGTGAAAACATCGACTCAATTGGAGAAACCGAGATACGTCATAGTGGGATTCCAAGTTGGACGAAAAAATGTGAGAACTGGAAATATGAGCAACTTTGACACGTGTAATTTGCGTGATATGAAATTGTATTTAAATTCACAATGTTTTCCTTATGGAAATCTTAATATCGATTTTCAACGAAACCAGTTTGCTACGTTATATGAAATGTTTGCGAATTTTCAATTATCGTACTATGGCGAAAAATACTCCATTGTTAACAAAAACTCAATTCAAAGATAATGCGCCTCTCATCGTAATCGATTGTGCTAAACAAAATGATTCTTTGATCACTGGTCCAGTTGACGTCCGTCTCGAGTTCGAATCAGGCGCTAATTTTCCAGCCACGACTACTGCATACTGTCTTATTGTAGATGATCGTATCATAGAATACCAACCAATCAGCGGCGTTGTCAGAAAGATATGAAACGTTTGATTGTATCTACTACGCATGCGCTGTATGTACTCGCGAGAGCGTTTCTTGGTCGTTATAAATTTCATAATGTTGAACGTATTTAAGATACTTATCAAAGGTTATAGATTATGTTTAAGGTTATGTTTACATGTATAATTAAGTATATAAATAAAAGATAATTACTATACTTTAGTCGTAATGGATAAGTCAAACGATGAACGTCGTTGTCTTTTAAATGATTATAAATTGTCTGACAAGTAAAAGCCTATGTCGGATAAGAAGGAGAAGGATGAGAAAAAGCCTGATGTCAAGTATGTGAAGTTGAAGAATTGATGTGTTGGTGGTGGTGGGGATAAAAGGAGGTGGATATGCGAGAGCGCGTCAGTGTATCAAGATGAAGTACATCGTCGATATGCAGAGCTTTCACGTATCCAAATTTATCATCAAGGAGCTCGCCGTTCTGCGAATGGGCGGCATCATTACTACCACACTGTTTGAACCACCGTGCAGCTGGGATGAATTGTCTCCGCGACAGAGAAAAATGAATCAATGGTTGACCAAGAATTACCACGGTATCCCATGGGACGCTGGAGATGTGTCCTACGAGGAACTCAATCAAGAGCTCAACAATCAACTCGAGGATGCTAGCTTCATTTTCGTGAAAGGCGTGGACAAGAAAACCTGGTTGCAGCATCATCTACACTCCAACCCTGTCATAATTGACATGCTGGAAATGGGTTGCCCTTCGCTCGAAAAGCTGCGCGTCTCCGCGTGTGAATTCAACGCGTATCATCGACCTGTGCAACATCATCATTGTGCCGCGGAAAACGCTCGGCGTCTCAGGATGTGGTTAATGGAAAAATTTGGCGATACACCATCAATGAAGAGATCTTTCACTCTACTCTCGTACACCGACTCGTTGCAAAATCTGGATTCCGAGGATATCGCTGCACTACCACGAGAATTTTTACTTTACTTTCGGAAAAAATGGATCGCTCAAGCTTGGGAAAAGTTGCCTCTGAAATTTCAAAAAGATACAGACTTTGTTAGTTGTAAGCGATGTGAGAAGCATTGGAATTCAATGTATGACGATTGTGTTGGTAGCGCTCCGATGATAAAAGATTGTTATAGTTGTAAGAAAGAAAAATTGTAATTTTTTTTGAAATAAAAAAAGGAGGGACTAACATGATGGTTGTGTCTCACAGCAAGGGGCGGGGTGGGGCCCCTTGTACAGAAAAAATTATCGTTGAATTTATTTCAGAATATATTTCCAAGTGAAACTGAAGATTAAAAAAGGTTTCATTCTATTAATAGATTGTGACCTCATTGTCTAGGAATGTGATTACGTAATTTCCAAGGATTATCGTGCAGGTTTGAGCCTGGTGACGTCATCATTTCTGGCGTAGTGTTTAAACTTGTCGTTATGACGTCAGTGTATCAAATTACTTCTACGCAATTCTACTCGGACGTTTCAAGGTTAACGGAAAGCGTGTTTGAACTTGTCGTTATGATCTCATCGCATAGGAATGTGATGACGTAATCGTTTCCGGCGACGTGTTTAAACTTGTCGTTATGACGTCAACGTTTACATAACTGCTTTCACATGGCAACAGCGCGCGATCACAGCGCCATCACTACTTATAAGTACGGCGTTCCCGAGCGAGAGCGTTAGTCTGAAGCCAATTTTCGAATAATCAGCATGGATTTCTCAAAGCTCAACAAAGTTGCTCATACTGAGAGTTTTCTCCCAACGCGCAGGATTGCAGAGTTGGAAATCAACAAAAGCCACGCTGTAACTGGAATTCGCTCCGTTGCCACCAGATTTGGACTCAAATTCATCGTCACTCTGGATTCGACATTCGAGACTTTTCTACCAGAGAGGCTCTGCAAGATGCTACGAGAAGATTCTAATGAACTACTCAAACTCGAAGAATCTGCAAAGTCAAAGAATCCAGTGGAGTTTCGGCATCTCGGAGGGAAATTCAACGCCTGCGTGTTTTCTTCTAAAGAATAAATGCATTGTTCATGTAAACGTCGTAAATTGAAATGTAAAAATGTAAAAAATGAAATAAAAAAAACAAAAAAAATATAAAAAAACAAAAAAACAAAAAAATAAAAAAACAAAAAACGAAAAAAACGAAAAAAACATTTCGACATGAGGTATTACAGGTCGCAGGTATTACCGAAATGAGGTATTACCGACCGAAGGTATTATCAACATAAGGTATTACCGACTACAGGTATAACCGACCGCACACCTACCTTACCGACCGCCACCATTAGTATTCCTACCTTACAGACCGCCGCCATACTAGATTCCTACCTTACCGACGCGGGTTTCTCCTTTTGTCTATAAGCGGTAGTACGTGTTGGTACTTCATCATGCCGATTAATTAAATATTTTTTGTACGAAATTTGTTTTATGGCCTTATGTTCTTGTATCCTGTGAAAATAAATGTATTTTTTAACTTTCAACCATCTCAAAAACAACTGTAGTCTTATTTCTATCGAAATTTACAACTTTATAAGCAAGAAATTTCTAATTCTGAGATATTAAATAAAAAGTTTTAGGAACAGTAGCTGAAAAAAAGATACAATGCTGAATTATTAAATTGGTTCTTTATGAATGTTATTCAAATTTCATCAAACGCGTCAAAATAATTTTGACATTCACTATTATGAGAATAAAAGTTTGAAATATTAATAAATTCCTTGTAACTCTGAACCTAATTAAAAATGATTTTTTTTTTCATTTTTTGACATTAACTCATACTTAACAATCGAATTTTCGTATACAGTAAAAATTTAACATAAGCTACTCCATACAAACATTTTAAAAATCAATTAAAAAAATAAAAAATCGATCAGTATTATGAAAAATTACCATATTTTAAAAAATTACAGACATTTTTATCATAATAATTGTTTTACATATTTATTTATTATAAAAATGTTTTTATATATGTAATAGCCCATTTTAAATTTGATCTGTTAAAGAATTTATAAATTAAAATTATAATCAAAATAATTAATTGAATTCAATCATTAAATTATTTAAATAAAATGAAAATAGTTAAAATTTAATTAGAAAAATAAAGAAACTATAGTTTGTAGAGTATCAGCTGACGTTAAAAATATTCTTTGTAGTAGGGCATTTTGAAAAGCCTGCAACAAATTTCTCACCTCAAAACCCGAGACATAATTACACTTAATAGTATTCTTTATGAAATTCGTTTTGTTACATAATTTCACGACTTGTAAACCTTTGAAATCGTGTAAACAAACTGTTAGATTTGAAACGCATGAGATTTGTCGATTTTTTGTAAACAACAAGGACAGCACTACATATTTCATTAGTCAACTTACCTGTTGTCTCTCTTTCTCGCGCGCCATGTTATTTTCTTTCTCTCTCATTTTCACATTGTCACATCACTGCTCACCACTTCTTATTGCTTATTATTGCTGAGCACTGACCGGCTTTGAGCGTTTTTTTGCGACCCAGTGCAATCTACAATAAAATCACAACTTGCAAATCGTTGTAATTGTCGAAAAACCCACGATTTAATTAAACCATTAGACGATGGCTCCAGAGCGCGGTTCAACAAAAATTATAATTGCTATAGCAGGTAATAAGTGAAAAAATTTTGAAAAACCTAACCCTAAAAAACACTTTTTTCCCGGCAAGCGTTTAAAATGTTTGTTGCTAAAGTAGATTGTAGCTGGATGTATAACCTCAAACTCGATTTTTGTACCCGAACGTACCTTTCTTCGCGATAGGTCACGTATACAATAGTCAAAAAAAAACGATACAAAATTTTTGAACAGCTGCTAATAGGCAAAAGATGAATTTTCGTAACAGACCAAATTTGCTATTGGCTATTCCGCAGAAAAATTTTGAAAATCATAGAAAAGAAAAAAAATTTTGAAAACAATAAAAATTTTAATATGTTTTATTAATTATTATCATTATAAATAATATAATATACAAAAGAAAATTATAGAAATTTTAGCATAGAAAAATTAGCAAATGCTTACAAATATGTTACCAGGATCCGAAAAATAGCGTATTTGAACTTTTTTCAGTATTATACGCTGAATATAAAACTAAATATAATAATTGGTTTTTTTTTTATGTTTTTTGAGCCGATTTTTTGTTTACTTCAGTAGAGTTTCAAAAGTATTAAATATGCGCAGTTCACTAAGTTTATTGAATATATGTTCTACAAATACGGTGTTTAAAAATTTTTTGACAATGGAGCATAAAAGATTAATGTATCAAATTGGATTAATAAAATACAGTTATAAACTTGAATATCACTGAGGTAGTTCATTTGCCGAATTATATAAAATTATATTTGGAGATTATTTGCAATGTAATAAAGAATATGAGAAAAATAAAATGATTGATGAAAAAATATAAAAAATAAAAGTAATAAAAAAATTATAAGAATTTTCATCTTACTATATGATTTCTATATTTTAATTTATTAATTTTAAAAAGATTTATGTTGGCTATCTTATATGTTACATTTTGCCTTATACGTGAATTTTTCTATTGAGTATTAGTAAGTGTTTAAAAATAGGCAAAAAGAGTTCGAAAAATAACGTATTTTAACATTTTTGCAGCAATATACGCTAAATATAACAATCGTTTTTTGTTCAATGTTTATCATGCCCATTTTTTATGTACTTCAGTAGAGCTGATTGCATTCTTTGCGAATTTCAAAACGAAAACAACATTTTCGCCATTGCATACGTTGATTGGCTTGAGAATGAGTTCCTTATCTTGGATAGTGAAATTGCTGTTTTGATAAAAAATGAAAATGCACTCACACTGAACTGGCCATCATGTGGGATGGCAAAACCAAACAAAATTAAAAAAATGACTAGGACAGCCAGTTGGGAGCCATGCTCCATTCGGATTTTGGCTGCTGGTAGTGAGTAAAATCATTAATATGAGTAACTTTTCCCATCAAAGTTTTATCATTAATGCCAAGATAAAAAATGTGAAAAAACGGAATAATATTATAAAATTTTTACTATCGAAAATTGGAGTGAAATAACTTTAGTGTTTGTACTTTGATTAGAATTGTTGTGAAGTAAAATGTAGCTGCATAACATTCAATTAAGGTAGTACCTCCACGATAGAAATTATTGACCGATTTGGACGAAATTTGGAAATTAGGTTCAAAAAAATTGAAGAAAATTCCTTGCAAAATTTCAAATTGATACACTACTTCAAACATTCAATAATTTTTACATGCGTTCTTATGGAAACAGCATCATTTTTTCGAATAAATCAAAAAGTTATTGGCTGAAAATTCTGAAAAATTGAGGACATATTGTTCAAAATGTTTATAAACTCTGTGCAAAATCGCATGAAAGTTGACTTCATATTTATGCGACAAAAAATTATTTTATTTTATTCTCATCAACGTAAATTTGGCAACGTCGCATTCCCAGCGAAACTATTGCTGATCGTATATATATCTCCAGTGCTTACCCGTGCTTGCCAGTCAGTGTGTTGTTGTTGTTCGAAAATCAAAACAATGCTGAAATACATTATGAAGTTATGAAGATGGCTTGCATAATCCCAACGTGTAAAAGGAGGAAATCAAATACAGAGGACATGGGTGTATCAGTTACATTTCACAGTCTGCCGAAAAACAGTCAACTTCGATTAAAATGGCTTGAGACTTGAGAGAGACTTTTCTTTCTGCTGGCCATATAGAAGTATTACATATATGGAAAGAACACTATATGTTCTTGCGCCTGTGTTTTGGTTTGAAAACGAACCCGAGTGGAAAAAAAAAGTCGGGAAATAATCTCAACATATCGGAGCGACATCATATGTCGGATATTCTCAGACATTCGTGGCAGAATATCGCAAAAATGTTTTTTAGCATATGATTTCTGTATATTTTTAGTAGAATGTCGCGAAGATATTTTTCGGCATATGATTTTTGTACGTTTCTGGTAGAATGTCGCGAAGATGTTTTTTGACATATGTTTTTGAGCATAATAAAAATGGCACTCTCTTTGGCAAAAGGTTGGAAAAGAAACGTCCCAGCTCAAATTTTTGAAGTTCTTCGACTCATCTACCACGGTTTACGCAAGCGAATAATTTATACGTGATTTGCGCCCGTTCAAAATTGTTGAATTCATAATCACATATCCTTTAAGACAGTTAAATTTCCGTTTTTTTCCACCTTACACGTTATGTGACAATAATTGAAGTGCCGGATGATATAACTTGAACACAAAATGCCGTGAAACTTTTACCCAAGCTACGATTTCCATATTAGATTATAATTTCACGGCATTCTGTGTACTCTGAGTTATATATAATCAGGACCTTAATTATCCAACATTTATATTTACATTTACAGTATGACATGAAACATCGCAAAGATATTTATCTAAAAACATCGCAGCTATGAATTTTTGTAAATATTGCATCAACATAGTGAGAAAAACAAAGCAGCAATATTATCGAGCGTGACGATTTGATGTCGTGACGATATCACTATAGAGATTATCTCACGATAATTTAAAATATCGCTAAGATATTTCTCCGACCTTTTTTTTGCACTCGGGAAATATTGTTTCTTCTCTGTTGTCAAGAAAAGGGGACAGCTTTAGATACTGCTGATTTCGAGTTGATGGGAAATGATATTGAGTATTGAGCAACATTAAGCAATATTTCACGAATGAAGAATATTTGGAAAAAGAGTTTTTGTAAATAGAGCAATGTTTTCATCAATATCATTTAAAGTAGTATAAATGCTAGAAACAAAATTTGTGATATTATTATGATATTTTAATATACGAAATTCTAGAGTGATCTTACATCGGTGTTACATCTCAAACCGAACGATTCAAATATTACCGCCATTTTGGTATTTCAGAAACTTATGTATATATGTTTATGTATTTATGATATGATATGTTAAGAATACACACAGACAGTTGATTATCAGAGTCGGTGTTGATCATTTCAAGTCCTGTTATTTCACACGAATATCAAAATAAAGATACAACAAATTGGCGACGAGGTGAAAAAAAAAATAACTGGGGAACGCCCCGATAAGGCGCCAGGAGAAAAAACCGCTACAAAATCATCAAAATACAACGCGAAGCGCGCGGCGACAATCTTCGAACACGTAACCCCAATGACGTGCCGACGTGACGTCTTATCAAAAGTTTAATATTGAAGCAATTGAAGTGGAAAAAAAAGTTATTATAGGAACGCTTCAGATAGGAACCAGGAAAAGGAATCACCACGGAATCATCGAAATATAATGCGAAGCGTACGTTAACAACCTTCGAACACGTAACCTCTATGACGTGTCATCTTATCAAAAATCCAATTGCAACGATTAAGGTGAGATCGACTCACATTTTCGACGATAAAAATTTTAAAAATCAATAATAAGTGGGGATTCTAACGAGAATTTAAGTTATCTATGGAGAAAAGCATTTTTTTTGATTGGACATAAAACATAACCCTTTTTTCCGGAATAAATCGATATATCACGATCGATCCATCGACTTCGAATACACCAACTATCGACGATCAACCCATCGAACATCAATATATCGACGACCGTAAGCGGGAAAATTCAAATCAACTGATTCATCATGAACGCGAATCAATTTCACCAATTCATGAAACTACAACAGGAGTTGCTATTAAAACTTCTTACACAGCAACAAGAATTCGTGAATACGGCGAAAGAAGAAACAACTTCAAGGTCTGAAAAGTCAATTTTATTACCGAATTTTGAGAATTTTGATGCGAAAAAGGAAAGTTTCCGAAATTAGAAGCTAAGATTTGAAAATTACATTAAAATGAAAGGAATTATGAGTAATAAGGAATATTGTCCAAAATTATTGCTAAATTCAATTGGGGCGAAAAATTTTAATACGATTTCGGCATTAGGAACCCCGACCCCACCGGGAGATGAAAGCTATGACGAATTACCAGGTGTACTCCTAATTAATTTCCGGTTTTTTCAATGGATGGCGTTCCGTTTTGTACCGCTGTTGGTAACACATACCATATGTCATTTTGTTCAGTCATATCGAGTGCTTGAACTGCGTTGACATTTTCTCGAAAAAATCTTCCACTAAGTTTTTATTGCGCTTCAAAAATGTCGAATTTTGTACCGAATTTTGAGCATATGCGCCATGCATTGCTTTTCATGTTCAATCAGGGGAAAAAAGTGTCCGAGAGCCACTGTGCGCTTGTGGAAGTTTATGGTGATCGTGCATTTACACTTCGAACATGTGAAACGTGGTTTCGACAGTTCAAAAATGGAGATTTCGACCTGAACGACGCCGCACGCTCCGGCAAGCGAAAATCGTTCGATGACGCCGAATTGCAAGCATTATTAGATGAAGACAACACGCAAACGCAACGACAGCTTGCAGATGCGTTGGGAGTTCAACAGCAAGCAATTTCCAAACGTCTGCGAGCCATGGGAAAAATTCAGAAGTGTGGAAAGTGGGTGCCCCATGAACTGACCGAGAGACAAATGGAGAATCGAAAAGTGACCTGTGAAATGCTGCTTCAACGATACAAAAGAAAGTCTTTCCTGCATCGTATTGTTACTGGTGATGAAAAGTGGATTTTCCTGGAGAACCCTAAGCGCAACAAATCGTGGGTGAGTCCAGGTGAAGCATCGACATCGACGGCACGGCCAAATCGTTATGGTCGGAAGTTCATGCCGTGTGTGTGGTGGGACCAGTCCGGTGTTATATACTTTGAACTGCTGAAACCTGGTGAAACTGTGAATGCCGTTCGCTACAAACAGCAAATGAAAGATTTGAGCCGAGCCATTGTGGAAAACCGACCAGAATATCAACAACGACAGAAGAAGGTGATTTTGCTCCACGACAATGCGCCGTCGCATAAGTCGAAAGTCGTTCGTGACACGCTGGAAAGGCTCAAGTGGGAAGTGCTTGATCATGCGGCTTACTCACCAGACCTCGCGTCATCCGACTACCACCTCTTTGCCTCGTTGGGCCATGCCCTTTCTGAGCAGCGCTTCGACTCGTACAAAAATGTACAAAAATGGCTCACCGAGTGGTTCACCTCCAAAGGCAATGATTTTTACTGGCGTGGTATCCACAATTTACCAGAAAGTTGGGAAAAATGTGTAGAAAGCGATGGAAAATACTTTGAATAAAATAAAGGTTACGGTTTTTTTGGAATTATGTGTTTTATTTGCAAAAAAAAACGGAAATTAATTAGGAGTACACCTGGTAAGAGAAATGCTAGAAAAACATCTGTCACCGAAAAAGAACGTTCTTGTTGCTCAACATCAATTTTTGTCCCGATACCAGTCTGAACAGGAGACAATCGCAGAATTCGTTGCAGGGCTAAGAGCAGAAATTGAAGACTGTGAATTTCTATGCACTTGTAAAATAGCAATCGCTGATATTTTTCTCAGAGCTCAATTCATACGAGGACTACGGGACAATACAATCAGAGAAAAATTACTGCAAGGCGAACTTTCCGGATTCAACGACATTGTTGACAAAGCAACCACGCTAGAAGCATCTAAACTCGACTCAAAAGAATTGTCTCAAAAATTTTCAACTTCCTCTACGTTCATAACAGCTGCATCAACCAACATCAACAGGATCGACAAGAAGAAAAATTCCGATAAACAACGTGGGAAAACGAACCAACATCAACAATTTTCGAAGCCTTGTTTTCAACAGAAGCCAAAAATTGACTAGAAGTCTCTAGGTTTTGACGAAATGTGCCTCCGTTGTGGCAGAAACAATCATAGAGCTAACGAGTGTAGAGTTGACGCGAAAAAACTAAGATGTTCAAAGTGCAATAACACTGGACACGTTGACAAGGTCTGTATTCGCACTCTATTGCAGAAGAAAAATACGAATGATTGAGCGACCCATCAAATCATCAGAACACCTGAAGCCTAGGGACTATGGTACATTTCACATCGAAAAAGTGCACAAAAATCAACATACATCGGAAGACAACGAACGCTTCCACATCACTGTGAAAATTGAAGGAATACCAACAAAATTCGAAGTGGATTCTGGATCAGGCTACACCTTTTTACCCTGGACTCAATTCGAAAAACTGAACCTCAAAGTACCCTTGATGCCGACATCGATTTAATTTCGATCATACACCCAGGACATGTTTACTCCGGACGGAAAAATTAAAGTCAACGTTGAATGCAACGGCGTTACAGGACAAGAAGAAATCTAAATTGTTCCAGATAAATATTTCGCGCTCCTCGGCAGAATATGGATTTGGCGCTTCAATATCGAATTATGCGCCATAGATCAAGAGAAAACGGGCACAAATCTAGGTTTATCGATTCAAAGTATCAATGATAACAAGATCTTCTCAGAATTTGCAGATATTTTCGAAGCGAACATTGGCTGTGTCCCCAACTTCAAAGTTTCGCTAAAATTACGCGAGGGAGCCAAGCCGATTTTTCACAGAGAGAGAGAAGTTCTATATGCTTTGGCGGACCAAGTCGAGCGGGAACTGCAGGCCCTCGAGGATGCTCAAATCATCACCAAAGTGCCAACTAGCGACTGGGGCACACCTCTCGTCGTGATACCGAAATCAAATGGTCAAGTACGACTATGCGTCGACTAAAAAAGTGGTGTGAATGTATGACTCATTGGAGCACACTATCCTATTCGGAAAATTGAAGATATACTTAACAACCTGAGAGACGCAAAATACTTCTGCAAATTGGATCTTTACAAGGCATACTTACACATTTCTGTAGATGAAGAATCGAGCAGAATTTAAACCATGTCAACACATTGAGGAAAATATAAAGTCAATCGACTTTCTTTTGGAATCAAAACGGCTCCATCTGAATTCAACAGGATTCTCGACCAAATTCTACGAGAAATTCCGGGAACCGAGGCTTATTTCGACGACATTATTGTACGAGGCAGGACCAAGATCGAATGCCAAGAAAATATACGAAAATGCCTTAATCAACTAAGAAAATATGACTTGCACGTGAATAAAGACAAGTGCGAATTTTTTCAAAGACTCTTAGAATTTTTGGACTATATTATAGAAGGAAAAAAAATTTCGAAATCACCAGCAAAAGTTGAGGCAATCATAAAATCGCCAAGACCTAAATCAACAGATGACATCAGAAGTTTTCTAGGGTTGACTACGTACTACGCGAAATTCATTCCAAACGCATCTACAATTACAGCACCGCTTCGGCAACTCCTAACAAAGGACTCAAGATTCAAATGGACCCCTCAATGCGAAGTGTCCTTCATCGAACTCAAAAAGGAGATTTCAAGCGACCGGATTTTGATGCCATTCAACCCTGCTTTACCAGTTCAACTTGCATGTGACGCTAGCTCTGTGGGAATCGGGGGAGTCCTCTCCCACATAGTGGATGGCCTAGAAAGGCCAATAGCCTTTACTTCTAGGTCACTGACATCGGCAGAGAAAAACTATTCACAATTCGATCACGAGGTATTGGCCATAGTTTTTTCAGTTGACCATTTTTTTCAATATTTGTTTAGCTGAAAATTCAAATTGATTACAGATAATCAACCACTTGCAAGAATTTTCCATCAACACGCTAAGCTGACCCCTATGATAGCAGCACGGCTACAGCGCTATGCAGCATTTCTCTCC
Source organism: Platygaster robiniae (assembly GCA_028476575.1). Lineage (NCBI taxonomy): Eukaryota > Metazoa > Arthropoda > Insecta > Hymenoptera > Platygastridae > Platygaster > Platygaster robiniae. The sequence continues at coordinate 39,673,934 of CM052019.1, forward strand.
GGATTTAACTACCAGATTGAGTGTAAAAGGGGTATCGACAACGGAAATGCCGACTGTTTATCAAGAGCCCCAATTGAATCACCACACTGAACCGACGCATTCATCAACATGGAAGTGCACGAAATCTGCAAGATCACGACGGAAACAATTTCAACGACAACACTGACATTTGAAATGATCCGCGAGGAAACAGCCAAGGACCCTCTACTCAAGAAGCTACTACAAAAACTCAAGAAAGGAGACGACCTTGATCTGGAATTCATCGTGGACAACAACATCATATTCAGAGGACAACGCGTCATGATCCCAACAGCTCTTCAAAAAGCAGTCCTGGAGGAACTTCATTACACACATCTAGGCATCACCCGGATGAAACAACTCGCCAGGCGATACGTTTACTGGAATACAATTGACAAAGATATCGAACACCTGGTTAGAGCTTGCACTCACTGCGCAAGTGTGAAGAACAGTCCTCCCAAGGCCCCCCTACATCCGTGGACTGAACCTTCGAATAACTGGCAGCGAATACACATCGACTACGCGGGACCTTTACAAGGTTATCAATTTCTCATCGTGGTAGACGCAAAATCTAAATGGGCAGAAATCGAAACATGTCGCAGTGCAGCTACATCAACATCAACTTTTTCATTACTGAGACATTTTTGCACGTCACAGATTTCCAGAAGTGATGGTACTAGACAATGCCACGATCTTCACAAGCGAAGAATTCCGAAATGTTTGCAAAAAGTCAGGAATATTCCTGAAATTCACTGCACCAGGTCATTCAGCGACGAATGGACTCGCCAAGTGGAACGTGCAAACGTTGAAAAATCGACTCGCCGCTATGAATGACGATCCTACACTAATGCGTGAAAAAGTCCGCGAAATACTTTTTCGTTATCGAGCAATGCCTCTCAACAACGGGAAATCACCCGCAGAGTTATACCTACATCGTTGCATTAGAATTCAATTGGACGCCCTGAAACCTACAAAATTTGAGCAGAATCCAATTCCACCGAAAACAGCACGTCAATTAAGGGTGGGAGAACGCGTACAAGCACGTAACTACTGTAACAACAAAAACATGTGGAAAACAGGAACCATCATTGAAAAATACGGCCAACTCCACTACAAGGTCAAATTCGATGATGGTTATACTATCAAGCGCCACATAGACCAGCTACGCGCCTCTCAAGTTCAACCTCTACAAACAGCGATGTCTTTTGCTCAAATTACTGACAATCACGAGTTAAACGTTGAGAAAGAACCAGCCGAACAATTCGACCTTGGTGATTTGGTAACAGTTCCTGAAATCGAACGGAACGAGCCACAAATTCCAAGTGATACTGACGAACCAATTGCAGTTGACATGGAAGAACCAAGAAATGTTCCACCCCCATGACGTCCTACCCGGCAACGTCAGCTACCAGCATATCTTCGAGATAACTATATTTTGTAATTTAAATACTTAACAAAGAAACGTATACCAAATTTGTTCTTTCCACAGACTCTATCATTCGAGCCGAGAAATAGAGAATAATTATCAACATCAATTTTCGTGTACATTATGAAAGTGACATTTAATTTCAAGCATTATATTTGAAAGTAATTGGTATACACATTACACGATTCGATTAAAATTTCATTATCAATTTATACTGTTTTTCAATAAGGGTGGGAGATTGTTACATCTCAAACCGAATGATTCAAATATTACCGCCATTTTGGTATTTCGGAAACTTATGTATATATGTTTATGTATGTATGATATGATATGTTAAGAATACACACAGACAGTTGATAATCAGAGTCGGTGTTGATCATTTCAAGTCCCGTTATTTCACACGAATATCAAAATAAAGATACAACAATTAGCAAGTTGATTTGTTCCTAAGAAAAAAATGTATTTTTCTCGATTCTTTAATTATTCGTATAATTAAAATGATTCCACAAAACCGATACATTACTGACTGGTATGCGCGAGTAATTATAAGTATACATCAAAAAATGACTTTTTTCAAAATTATTGTGATTTTCCGTAAAAAAAACCGTAAATTACGCGTTACTTGCCCTAAAAATAAATTACCGGTAATTTTCATTTCTAATCAGGATGCAGCACTAGAGAGACTCAAGGGAGAGTGAGGGAGAGACATAGACATTAAAACACATGGACTGCTAGTAGGGCGTGATTCCGTGGCAAATCATCCGCAAGCGAGAGTTAGCTGGTAGGTCAAAGCGAAGAAGCCCGAGTGTGCATGACCGAACCCGAATCAGCTTGACGTTTTCACAGGTTTGCAATCGCTTGTAAACAGATTACTGTAAATACAGTTAAACGGTCCGATATTTTGTTAAGATTATTGATATAGTACCCGAGAGCACGCAAAACAATTCATTCTGTATTTTTTTTGGTTCACAATAAAACTCAAAAATTTATTTATGCCGGGGGCCTTAACTGTACCAGCTACGTAACTGTAATCTCGTGCGCATAACGTCCAATAAGGTGCAGGTTGACCGACTGGCTAGCTCCAGATGTTTTGCCACGAGAGAAACGAGCAAACAATAGGTACTAGCAGTCCATGTGTTTTTACGTCTATGGGGAGACAGTGGCTATTGAACTCGCTCCTGATTGAAGCTGAGTAAAAGGCGGCCATCTTGGACACACGCGCAGTGTGCTACTCAGCCCACACACAGATGGCCGAGTGTGGCCGAGTCAAGTACAAGAAGGTATATAGGGAGGAGACGAAACGCGGTCTATTCCGGCGTGCGGAAATACGTTTTCCTTCTCGCTTCCCCCATGAATGCTTTCTGGCTGAGAGAAAGTGCCTAGAAGCGTTGTGCGCACTTGCTCCGTCAAAACCAGCCCTGTGCAACTTGTGTAGTTCTCTCTTCACGATCTTACCACGGCTGCTGGCGCGCGCTCGCGCTCAACACACTCACACACATAAACTGTCGTGTGCAACAGTCATGTGCAGTCGTGTAGGTCGTGTGCTTATTCCTATCGCAGCTGTCAAAACACAGTCAAAATAAGCATACCGTATTTTCGCTGTAAAATGAGTTGAATTTTTGTCAAACGTCTGCTGAACTGCATCGATTTTTGAATTTTTTTTTAGTATTACTAGTTCATGGTTTCTAGTGGCGAAAATGTTATAAATTATAGATTACGGATATCGATATTAGAGGTACTTTAAAGCTATTTTACTTATTCAGATACTTTGCTCAATTTTTGTTTGCAAAATGTAATACTGAGGATACTTCATAGTGATTCTTATTATCTGCAATGAATTTTTTTTCAACTTTTAGCAAAGCCTTTTCGTTTTTATAAAATTTATAATGGTTGTTGAAAATATATGTATGTACATTGATTTGTTTTTATAATAATTTTTTTTCTTCTGATCAGTTTTTGTGTTATTTTTTCTGTGTGCAAAGTATGAAACTTATTTTTATGAACATCCTAATTTTACAGCTTTAAAAATATATCTATTATAAAAAACTTCAAATTTTCGACTTTCTGAAAATTTTAATTGCCAAGTTTCAAGGGTTTCTATAAGAATCTCGTTTGTAAATTATAAATGAGGCCTTGTTAGTAAAATTTTTTAAAATGTCTAATACATCCAAAGTCACATGACAAAACTTAATCATAAATAGTAATTTTAATAAAAATATAAATATTCACTATCTACATTTTATAAAGCATTTTTACTACTCAGTAGTGCAATTTCCAGAAACGAAAGGCGAATGAAAAAGTCTTTTTCGCATTTATGTCATTTCAAACACTCTGGTGATTAGGCGTATACAGAATCTGGTGCATAACTCAACGCAAGGACAATTCGACAACCCTTTTGAAATAATTTGCAATAACAAAACTTCTTGAGAAACTTTCTAGAACAATTTTACTGAAAAATTTCAGGAAAAAAAATGTTTCAAACTAATTTTATATAAAACTTCTTGAGAAGGTATTATGTAATAAATGTAATAAATAAGTGTTATTGTAAACCTCCGCTTTGCCTCGGTCTACAAACTTCACACTCTTAAATAAAAAATTTATGTCCGAGGTACATAATCTACAATTATCATTATTATTATTATTATTATTATTATTATAGTTTTTTAGATCAATTGTCTGATTGCATTTTTGTTTAATTTTGTAGAGGGAATTCTCGACCCTAGAGATGTTTTCAAATATAAAGAACAAAGCGTTGGTAAATTACTGAGGTGTCATTCTAATAGTCCATGTGCCTTCTCCATGCCTTGAAGGACGGAACAATTGTGTATATCTATATAATAATTTGTTTACTGAAAATACACGATTCGAACTCTCTGACACTGAAATGAGAAAATGACTCATATTTATGTTGATAAAAAATTAAATTAGTTGTAACATTTTTTTCTTTCAATACATAATGATAGATCAATGAATAAGTAAACTTATGTTTACTCAGTCATTGATTCCTTCAATAATTTATTACTGAAAGTTCAAACTTTTGTACTAATTAATTGTTTTTTGTTTACCACTTAGTAAAATGAAATAATTACATAAAAATTAAAAGAAAGGCCAAAATCACTAATTATTATTGACAAACGCTAAATAATTAGTGAAAAAAAAGTAGCAGTAAAATTTTCTAGTATTAAAAAGAGTAACGGCTTCCGACTTTTCACTAATTTACTGTAATATAAAAAATGTAGGCGTGTTTGTAATTGTCTGATTCACTTTTATTCAATTTCCTTGTCACATTTTTTTTTTTTTTTTTTTTTTTTTTTTTTGAATTTTTGATCAAAGCATTTTTAACTCAGTTTGCAGTGAATTTAGCTATTTTTTTTTAATGCTGATTTTGCTTCTCCACGTCTTTTGAATCTTTTACAGCCTTCCTCATCCTGATCATCAAAAACGTTTTGACCACTTCAGTCATCACAAAAGTCTTGTGTGGTTCACATGGGTAATTTGGAATACCCAACTCCAATGCTTCGTCTATGACGTTGTAGGCCACTTCTGGAGATGAGCAATGCTTCAAAAAACAAACTTCTAAAGTCTTTACAAATTTATAGAGAGCAATATGAGGATAAACAAGATCCTCTTGATCTTCACCAACTGCATTATCACAATTTTGATCAGTGAAATTTGTTGCCTCTGACAGTACGTGACATGCACGATTCGTCAGAGCAGTTTTGCATGCTGTGCAATGTGTAAGTGTTTTACACTCAAGCAACATTTTGCACATTCTTCCAGTGACATAGTATGAAAGGCAATCAATCTTTAGAGGGCCACAATAGTCATGCTCAATGGCATCGAAGTAGTCCCATTCAACATTCGTAACAATTTTATCTAATTTTTATCGTAGAGATTGAGTAAACGAGCGACGTTCACTCGAGTTGGACATTGATTTTATGTCTGACAATTTGATCAGTGGAGTAGTCGGACTTTCTTGTGAAATTGAACAATTGCCAAACTTTGGGGGTTTCAAAACTGCAAAAGTGGACAGGATTTTGTATATTTGAAGGAATGTTGGGGTACCTGGATGGTCGTTACTTCCGCCTCCTTGCCGAATACAGCCAAAAAATCTCTGAAAACATTGCCTACACAGAGACACGTTAAAAAAACACACAAATAAGGATTTGTTTATAAAATTATTTAAGAAGGAAGTATATTTTCCTACAGAATATATACAATCTTCAAACACGAAAAGGTTCCACTGTCTACAACCCAGTAAACCACTTGACGCATGCAACGTACAGGCAACATACCGACATTGCCGTCACGTTACGGCGACGTTACATGTGAAAATCTGGTTGATTGGGAATATCTTACAATAAAATAATAGAACATGCCTTACAAACAATACCAAATCCCCTTTTCTAATTAAATTAATGCCGCCATTTCATGCAAAAACCTTCGAAATCCCAATACAAGTAACTTATAGTTCAGATGTGTAGCTTTATCAGTTGATACTGTTGGCATGAAAAATGTGGACTCGATCAATTTTCGAAATTGTACTTTAATATCTCATTAGAAATTTAAAGGTGCAATTTCAGACAGTGTAAATAGAGCAGATTTTCAAAATAATACGCGGAAGAAAAAATTTCAGTTTCAGCATTCGAATGATTCAGTCCAATATAGCTATAATTAAAAATTGCAATCTAAATTAGATTTCCAAAACCTAAACTGTTGTTGTTGTATCCGAAACTGTAGTGGAACCGCATTTAAACAAATTATATAACTCTGCGGGATCAAAAGAGGTATGTTCAGTAAAAAATCTAGACTTATGAATATTTATGTAAGATCTAAATGTGGCGTGGACTGAACAATAGGCAGTAGTAGCACCAGAAATCGAATTTGAGAGTCAGTGACTGTCAATAGAGAAATCTTGCTCTATCAAACGAGTCTACTCTTGAAAATGTATAATTTTTTTAGTATTAAATTCTCATGAAAAATTGAGGTACAAAATTGGACGGTCCCTGCTACGCTTAAAAACTTTCCCTTCTTAATCTCGTTTGTCTCGAAAAGCTGCGAGGTGCTGTTAGTACCCTTTTTTCAGTCCACACCAGATCTAATTATGTCTTATCATTTCATTGCAGTAATGAGAAATATCTGCTATCTATGTACACTGCGATATACAGAAGATACTCTGTAACGTGAAAAAAAAATTAATTAATTAAACAGCACACAGAAGTGTGGCGTTACGCAAAACTACGTCTTTATGTCACATGCTAATGTCAAGTATATTTAGAAATTACATTTGATTTCATGAAGTTTAACACAATTTCGTGATATATTTTCGTGAAAATATACTCGGCTTCTTTCCAGACCTCCTTTCATGACACATTTTGTGACATTCTACCCACCTCCAGACCTCATCTCCGTGCCACATTTGCGTGACATTCTACGATGCCCGCTATTGACCAACCGGGAAAACCCATAGATTTTTTAGTACATGGACTGCTTTTTCTGCGAAAAAAAGCAGGGCCAACATATTCGTTCATTTTGTTGAACTGTCAAAAATAGGGGAAATTGAATCGTGTCAGTGTGTGTCAGTGTTTCATGAGCTCGTACGAATTGGCATTTATGCCACGAATGGAACATCGTAGAACATTGGCACGATTCGGCCTCCCCTATCTTTGATATCTCAACGAAAAATGTTCCTGATTTGATATGCTGAGAACAATATGTGATAGCAGTCCATGTACTATAAGGTCTATGGGGAAACCATGGAAAACCTCTTGGCAAGCAAACGGTTGTGAGCTCGAATCCACCCGGAAGGCGTGGATATTAGAAAATCTCGACGCCCTGCCTCCCAATAATTTATTTCCTGGGAAGTAAAATCTTGGGCCCTAGGCAGGATTCAAACTCGCAACCTTCGCTTATGCAACTCGGTGGCATAACTACCTGCCTACAGAGGCGGTCTGTAATGATATGCATAAGAAACGCATATAGAAAATGGTAAATGCTTCGTACTCAATGAAATTCTCGTATCGGAAAAAAAGTTAGCCTACAAACGGGTACTGGAAACTATAGTTGGTGGTCAACTCTATGGCAAATAGTAGTTGTTAATGGTGAAAATTTTCTTTTAATATGGGGTTGGGGATATAGTTTTGTACAAACCTCCAGGGCATCTTGATTTATTCTTCCGGAGAGAACGCTAGAAAAACCATGATTTTTTATCAAGTCAATGGTGAGATCCTTCATGGCATGAAGTGTCACCCTCAGACCTTCCGCAGTTTGTCGTGTTAAAAATTCATTGTCATTAATCAGTCCATTTATTTTAAGTGTCTCCCATGAGTCAAGCATTTCGATGGACTTTTCAAGAATCTGTACATTTCCAAACTGTATCACAACTCTTTGAATCTTGATTTGAAAATAAAATTCACATTTACTCAGTGTTGCAACAAACCTTAAAATCATCATTTCCTGGTACTAAACCTTTGCTAATGTCGATTCGATTTAGAGCGTCAAACATGCTATTCATCATTTCGCAAAACTTTATTGTCCCATCTACATTAACCAAATCTGCTTGAGACCTTTCGTATCTTCGTAGGCCTTTGGCGACCGAGTTACTTAAAACCTTTAGAAACGAAATTTTCAACGAAAAAGTTTACGAATTAACACTAGCTGTAACATATACTTGAGTAAATAAGTATAAGAATATAATTTAGTAACCTGTGCAGCAAGTGAAACTTTCATTTTGGTCGAAGTTTTCAATTCGACATGATTTTCTGTCAATTTCGGACAGATCCGATAAGGCATGATTTTGTCGACATGGTATAACGCTCGAATATGTTTCATTGAAGCAGGTGGCACTCCCAAATCAAACTAAAGAATAAAGTTTATTTTGAAACATTTGCAAACCTACATTAATAAATCATTCTTATCACAATACTATTAAACGTGGTTGCTACCTGCAAATCATGAGTAAGCATTCGATTTCTTATAGTCTTTAGAAGGTGAGGGGTATCGGAAAACACGAAAACTTTCATATTTTCGTGCATAGGGTTTTGAAAAAATGGCTTGACGTCTCCAATGCAGCCTTTTACTCTCAATTCTGTCCAAAATTTTCTGTTAGTTGCGGCACCATCCGTGACAACACCATGGATTTTCACACCTATCTTATCTAACAATATTATGGATTTGATAATCAGTTTAGCGAGACTTTCTCCACTGACTGATCCTTTTGAAGCGAACACTGCAATCGGCTGCGCTGAGTGAACGTTATGAAGTGGCTGGTACATTATAACAAGCCCATGATCAGCTTTTTCTGTGACGTTTTTCGCTTAGTAGCCATCATGACCGAAATCAACTAACCCAGAAATAGTTAGGGAATTTGACCGGACATTCGTACTGACCCGTGTCGACATTTCATCTAAGAGTAAAATGCCATGTCTTTCGCTCTCATGTTTTTGAGAAATAGCACTTTCAAAAATTTTGAAAAATTGGTCATCGAAACCGCAGTTCGAATCGATGTATGAAAGGTACCTAAAAACGTACAAAATGAGCACTATAGAACAAGTAAATGAAATAATTGATTTTTAATTTCAATCTACCACATAATTTTGCGAAATATATAATCGTAAAAATTTTCTCAATTAAATTAATCAGTAGACTTTACAACAAACTTTTTTTTGACAGCTTTCTGGAGAACGTATTGAAGATTGAAAAGAAGAGAATATTTTTTACATACTTTTGTACGTCTCTAGGCTAAAAACGCTCGTTTTCGCTCCGCTCAAACTTGCGTTTTTTCCCGTTGACGTACAAAATTTTATGTCTACCCTGCTGAAAACTTCCAATTGGTTTTACAATTGGAAAACCAACTGGAAAAATGGCCGTTTTTCTAATTGGTTTGACTAATTGAAAAACCAATTAGATTTCCAATTGGTTTTCCAATTGGTTTTCCAGTTGGATTCTTCTATTTGAAAATTTTTTTCCAAAAACTTCCTTCACACATACAATTGTACTTACATTTGGAAATTCGAGTTTTCTATTTAGAAAAATTGTTGGAAAAAATTTTCAAATATAAAATCCAACTGGAAAACCAATTGGAAATCTAATTGGTTTTCCAATTAGACAAACCAATTGGAAAAACGGCCATTTTCCCAGTTGGTTTTTCAATTGGAAAACCAATTGGAAATTTTCAGCAGGGTACCTTCGGGCATTTGCCATCCTTGGACAAGGACGATATTTTTCTCTCCTCTCAGTTAGTACCTCGGACGAAAAATTATCGTCCTTGTCCTCGGAAAAGCAAAAATGCCCAGCTGTAAATAATATATTATTTATGCAGCTATGCTTACTTGCGTATCGTTCGCACACATGGTAGTGGTAGAACTCCCAATTCTCTTATCGTATTGTAGGCTTTGGGAGAACGCAAGTGTATCAAAATACATGTGAGCAACCAGTCTTCCGAATATCTTTTGCCTTTTGGAGACGCTTTAGCAGTTGCGCAAACTTCATTGACAACTTTTTGGAGACTATCCGATACATTCAAATCTTTCATTTTTTGTTGCAAGGACTTACTTTCTATCTCTTGTATAGTTTGTTTATCTTTTTCAATTTGTTCTTTTAGTTTTTTGATGTTGCTGTCGAGTACTTTGCATTTTCTTGTTTCATTACTTTTTTCTTGGCGCAAAACATGAACATATTGAAGAACGTTTTCTGGAACAGAACTTTCATTACAGATTCTGAAACGCTTTGAACTGCTCTCTGTCTCATTTTGTCGCATTTTTTGACGTTCGAAATTTCTGGATAAATTTTTGCAATGTTGACAACATTTTGCATATTCAGAAATGACGAGGGTGCAATTGTTGTGTCTCCATTTGTTTCCTGTGTCTTTGTATGCGACAGAGCTCGTTACCAACAAATCTCCTACATCGCAAGCTCTGCATACTGGCTTGCTATCTACGATTGATATCAATGCCATAAGATCTTCAGCAGAAGAAATTCGATCATATCTTCTTCCAAAAGCAACGAGGTCGACTGGTTGGCCTAAAGGAAATGTTTTTTTTTTTTTTTTTTTTTTTTGCAAGTTTGAATCATTGTTTAGAATTGTGATATCTTGAAATATTAGTATCCCGACCCAACTAAATTTATACTCAAAACATTTAAATATAAGGGAGATCTGCTTGTTACAGTCTGTTCAACAAGAGCATGTCTTCGATTTTTTAAAAATAAAAATTTTTGTTAACTTGACGCTGTGAAATATGGCGGCAAAATTTTTAGATGACGTCAAATCATCAAAGATACGCTCTTCTCGAACAGACTGTATATTGAAACCTAACACCTATACTTTTTAGTTCCATCAATTTCCTAAAACCGAACGGGTTGTTTTGTTATAATTGTTTAACTTTTTTATTTTCCTACTTTATTATAGTTCCAGTAAGCGTTTCAACGCTATCACCTAAATTTTCTTTAATACAATAGAAAATGGTTGTAAAGAAATAAATGAATAACTAACCTGATACTCTTACTCGTACAGTCAAGTCAGAATAAACAACAATTTCTTCTAACCACTCAATCATAACGTCGTTGTTTTGAAATTTTGCGACAGGTTTAGTGAACAAAATGTAAGGCACATTTTCGAAATTTAACTGTTGTTGATGCCAACTTTTAGGAATGTCCAATTTCAAATTCAGTAAACTATCAATACTGAAACTATCGCACTTTTCGGGTGTGTCAAAGTCATTTGGATCTTGGGGAATTATGTTTTCTACAGGGTCCACCTCTTCCTGACCATTTTCTGCGTTCTTTCCCTCGTCTTTCGAATTGCTTTCAGACCATGGAAAAATTGTGGGCCTAGCGTTTTTTTGAAGACGAACTCTTTGTAAAGGTGTCTGAACAAAAGCAAAGTATTAAGCGTTTTTATTAATTTTACTTAAGTAACGCTTTAGTATAATAAAGAAATTTCATGACAATTTTCAGGGTTTGGAAATAATGCGTCACTCCGAAACGTTACATTTTCCTAAATATATATTTTTCAAAAAAATTCGAACAATTCAATCAAGCTCATAATTCTAGAACTCGAAATTCTAGTAATTTGTAGAACATTTCATCTAAAAATACTGAAAACATGCACAAATAATAAAAATTCTGCAACATTCCGTCGTCATAAAAAATACAAATAGTTTCAGAAAAACTTAGAATCCTTACAATTGCAGCAAAAGTGAAAAAGTGAAAAAAAAAATTAAAGGGAATGAAAACCTACATAAACACTAGTTGCTAAAAAAGTCTTTCAATAACGAATAATTTATCAAACTTGGAATATTAGAGCGTTCAATGCCTAAAATCAATGCCTTCTGAGCAGCATTGATAAAAAATTTTCTTAAATCTGTGTAGATAGAAAAGAGTCAAAAATATAGTAAATTTTCACATTTTTCCTGGTGGCTTACATTTAATAAAATGTCAAACTCACAATTTTTGTCCTAAAAACAATCTAAACATGTGAACAAGCTGATTGATGTTTTCTGCAGGGTCAAAAATACAGATTAATAAATGGTTGGGGTACACTTTTCCCCGAAATTATTTTTGCCTAATATTTTTGTTCCCTAAAAACTCCTTTCCCATTGTAAAAAAATCCAAACAAAATTTTTTTACAATGTAAAAAAGTCCAGTTAAAAATTTTCAAAAATTACTGCAATCGACGAAAAAAAACTTATTGAAGGTAATAATTTATATATCGTATTATGATAGAACTACATTATATTTAAAAAAAAAATTTTACTCTAAAATCAGGTAACTGTATTTAAATTCTCTTATTTTAGTTAATTATCGTGCTGTCACTTATGTCGTCTAATTATTAAACTGTAAGAAACATGAAAAAATATATACCATCGCATCGATATACCATGACTTCGTTGAGGGAGAGGATGTTATTACATATTTGAAAATTCTAGGGCCGTATTTGGTTATGTGGAATGTTTGGTGATCAATCAATCATTGAATTTTTGAGAAAACTATATAAAAAAATGTAAATATCATATGAAAAATATTTTTTTAGGAAATATTTTTATTGCGAAAACTTGTATTTGGAAAAATCATTTGGGAAAAAATTTTTTTTTTTTTTAATTATATTGAGACAAAAATGTTGGGAAATGTTTTTGGGCAAAAATTTTTGTGAGAAATCGATTTCGGGAAAAGTGTCCTCCAACCTAATAAATACCTAATGTATTTCTTTGCTTAACAAATTTTCATGGAGGGCTTGTCCTGAAAAACAACAGGTCTCAAAAATTTGATGTTTTGTGTGAGCAAAATATTAAAAAAAAAAAAAAAAAAAAAAAAAAAATGAATAAAATAAAATGCGTGTTATTTTTCCATCTTTCATCTTGTTACTATACATGAAATAATCAGTTTCTAGAAAAAAACCACGACTACATTAATATTGTTTTTTCATTCTCAGTTTTTTAATGTATTGTTTTTTAGATTCGATCCATTCAAAAAAGTAACGTGAACATAATGCATTACATTATTTTAAGTAACCTCCCAAACCCTGAAAGTTTTTAGGAAGGAGAAACTGGTATGGATTTTGTATAATAAATAAACAAACACTTCAATATGCGCCAAATACACCCATCTTTATTACTTTCATTTTCAAACAAAAAATGTACATACAAAATAAAAAATAAATGTAGTTAAAAAATTGAGAAAGAAATATATTCTGTCTGTAGAATTCACGAAAAAAAAGAAATATAATAATTTACCAAGTATAATAATGACAAACATGTTATTAATATATTAAAAAATTATAAACATGTGATGTGATAATCAATTAAGGTACATGAATAAATATTCAATAATGTAATAATAAGAATTGTTTCATACTTTTTTTAACAGCAGCTATGAAGTCTTTTATAATTTGAAAATTTATAATAATGAATTTGAAGAATATGAAATATATATAAAGATTGTACATTTTAAATAAAATGTTTTAATATTAAAATAATGGTGATAATAACAATTTAAAGATAACAATAACAACAACAAGAATGGTAACAGTATAAGAACAATAACAACTTCAATAAACTAACAATTTACAGATAACTATAACAACAAGAATGGTAACAGTATAAGAACAATAATAACTTCAATAAACTTACAATTTACAGATAACAATAACAAGAATGGTAAAAGGAAAATAATAATAACTTCAATAAACTAACTTCGTTCACTATTTTCCCATACTTGTCCATAATCACTTTCGTTCGAATTATATTTTTTTCTTTGAAATTATTTTCGCAAACTCTATGCGAAGATTTTAATGACGTCAAACGACACGCTTTAAGCCACTCATCCGATTCGGAGGGATTTGTAGGGAAGCGAAAAACGTATATTTTTCCCAGAACAACCGAGTACTGAGCACAAATGTCGTGAACTCATTTTTTTTTAACTGCGAATAATATAGAATACGATTCAACGACACTGTCCAACACGTTTGTATGATTATAGTGATTATAGTGGATTATAGTAAACACGGATCAGCTGACTGCAATAAGTCGTATCAACGGCATCAGCGTGGCTAAGAATATACCTATATATTCTTGAGTGCGGCTTATTCTGCGGCCTAGACTGGTGGCGCCTTCAGAGTGCCGTTTACTTTATGCGAATCGGGATTTCTGCGCTTGGGATACCAAGTTGCACAGGACTGGTCAAAACGCAAGATAGGAGGAAAAGAGATGGACTATGAGGGAAGCCTGAGAGTAGGGGCAGCTAGCTGGAGTATCACTTTTCAGCGCATCGTGCCACATAGGCCTAGCATAGTACATTCGTTTCTTCCCTATATACCTTCTTGGTCATATGACATATGATATGACCGTCATGACCGTTACGAAATTAAAATCCTATAGAATTATGAAGAACTGAATGAATTCTTCGAAATACTACTGTTTGAATTTTTTTGTTTCACAAAATTATTATAATAAATATGTACAGTTGTACTGCTGAAACTTTGAAATAACAACTTTTAACAAAACAAGCTCACAAACTCTAAATTTGCCTAGTTTTTGTAAGAGAAATATTTCAACAATAAGCAGCAGGCCCCACTCACTCGAAGTCTCTTATAGTTTATTGTGAGAATCACAATATGTTGCAATGTGTATATCTATTTCAAAATTCGTGTATATGGTATCTTGAGCATAGTAGTTATGTTTTAATAATTTGATTGATAAAAAAAATTACACGTTTGCTTTTATCTACATTTATATTATAGTTTATACTGTTGTTTATATCTCATGCTTGTTTCGAGCAATGACGTCACGTCATGTGTCTTGTGACGAAAAAAATCCCCTCGTCACATGACAGTCACGGGACTGTCATATGACAGACATATGAACACATGACCGTCACGCTACATCACTAGCCAGGACTTAGACCATATCTGTGGCTTCCCGTCATAATCAAGAAAGTCACTTGTGCCATAAGGCTCAGTTTACACGATATTCCGATAAAATTTGAACGTTATGGCATGAGTGACTTTCTCGATTATGGCGGGAAGCCACGGATATAGCATATGGACTGCTAGTATCTATTGTTCTCAGTAGAAAAAAGCGTAGCCAAGATACTCAGCAAGACTGACGTCACAAGTCAAGCCAAAGCGCTTCAGTGACGTATCTATAAGTCAAGCGCCCCGTGCATTACAGGCATGTGATATGGAAAAATGCCTAATAAAATATTAAAAAATGCGAAATTTGACTCATTTCTGCATCACACACTGTTTCATACTTTTTTGCAAACAGAGAAACTATTTTACAGCACAGTTGATTATTTGTTTTTGTGTTCACAAATACGATGATTCATGATGATCGAACGTTTTCGGATACACTCGGTTGTCTCCGTCAACTAGTGACGTCAGTCTCGCTGTTCTGTGTTGATTACGCATAAATGCTGTGGACTAGCAGTTAGCAGTCCATATGCTATATGGTCTAAGGGCCTGGATAATCTGATCCAGATATTTCAAAATAGCGCAGGAAATTTCAAATGCACCAATATATTTTGTATATATTGGTATATACACAGTATAAATAAAATAAAATTATAATTCTGTGGCTTCCCGCCATAACCGACAAAGTCACGCATGCCATAACGTTGAAAATTTCATCAGAATATCATGTAAAATGAGCCTTATGGCAGAAGTGACTTTGTCTGTTATGGCGGGAAGCTAAAGAATTATTAATAAAAATAAAATCATTATTATATAATATACATCAATATATTGCTGTCACGCTGTAGCGTGTCCCTTAAGGGACACCTTCTCCTTCTTAGTTCACTATGATATTGGAAAACTGGACATTTTCAGCTTCCGATAAATTTTAAAACTCAGAAAAACAAACTCTTCGACCTGAATTTAATCAAAATTCATTTTCACTTGAAAATGGATTTTTTTGATAGTATTTACCATTACAAAGGTAAACCTAAACTGATTTTGTTTGAAAATGTTTTTGTTTATAATATTGACAACCAAAGTTTTTCGTCATTTTTTGTTTTATTGAACTAATTGCGGATGATCTACTTTTTCGATTTTTATACTTCTTGCGGCAATCGAATCGTCATTTCACATAGATTTATCATGATTTTTTCCGCTTCGAAAACTTGCATTTTCAAACAATATTTTTGTACTTGTTCATAACAAATTGATAAACTAATGTGTTCTTAGCCCTAGTTTGACTAGAGAAAAAAACCACATAAGTATACTTTATTAAGTTGTCTCTCATATTCCGTTTAGAAAAAAAATTCTGATCGCATTTTGAAATAAGATTATTCAGTCGAAAACATAGTCGCGTGAGCTGCTAAAGCTATGCTGTTCGTTCACGCACATTTATTCATCACTGTTTATCACCGCGCAAATGCTTCTCGTTACATAGAAAGGATTTCGTGGGTAGATAGATAACAAAATGTTGAAACGTACATACTTAAGTGTCATATAATCTTGACATCAGTTTATTTCAATTTAGCACCCCTATCAGCCTGCTGTGGACGTTTGCGGACGTTCCGAACGTCCACAAACGTCCGTGAACGTCCGCGAAAGTTAAACGAAAATAAAAGCCAATTATTAGGTGAAGTTCATCCCTTGAAATTGGCACATGTTTTAAGGGGGGGATACCAATTAAATGCAAAAAAAGTCACTTGACTTTCGGCGTGGATAGAGAAAAAACTGTTATTACACGTAATGTAAAATTTTGTACGTAGGTTGTGTGTTATATTAACTAACAATATAGAAAAAAATTTTCGCAAAATTCGCATTTACTTTCTAGTTAGAGTCGCGAAAAAAAGAGTACCCCAAATTTGCGGTGTGACAAATTGCAAATCTACGGTTAAACTAATTTACATAATTTTTTTCGCCAATTACAGAGGAAACAAATATGCTGCCCTTGACGAATGATTTTTTTGCAAAAAGTGCTTTGTTTTTTCATAAAAGTTTGCAAATCAAAAACAAAACAATTAGTAAAATGATTATTTATGTTTATTAACAAAAAATTTTTTTTTTTGCAAAATCTGAAAACGTCAAGGGCAAGTATATGTGATAACAAAACTATTTTATTCACACTTTTTTGCTATAGAAAAATTTCTTGAGGCCCTATCTGTCACACCGCAAATTTACAGACTCTTTTTTTGCACGCTTGTAACTACAGGCTAGATGCGAATTTTGAAACAACATTTTCTTTATATTGTTGTAAACGTAACATACTGCATATGTAAACAATTTAAAGATTACTAGCATTTATAGTTTTTTTTGCTATCCTCGCTCGAAGCCAAGTGACCGTTTTTTCTATCTAATTGGTATTCCCCCCTTAAGCCACTTTCACGTGGTAATCACATCGTCATTCAAATGCGCCTTATTAAAAAAAAAAAAACAAAAAAAACAGTAACGATTTCGATTTATATAAAAAAACAGGTTTTCCCATATGTTTAATATTCGCAAAAAAATTGCAATACTCTACTCACAGACTTTTCCTGTTTTAAAAATAGTTATTTATTTGAATCATAGGTTGTTCAGCTCTTTCAAATACTTTATATACAATGTCATAAGGAAAAAAATACTACACAATCGAGAATCCAATTTCAAATATTTAACTTTTTTTAAAATCAATGAAATCAATTCGAATGAACTTAGACATATAATGAAATTTCATTGGACATAAGATTCAAATTCAAATGCTTCGGTCAACTTCAGGGAATTACAGGATTGAAGTAAACATTCAACATGGCCGCACCCATTGGGACAATGGCCGCGCCCATCGTGGTTGCTCCTTTTTCTTTTTCGGATAATAAAATAATAGAATTCACTTGTTTTTTCGTTTATGACAGTCCGTGTAGGTGTAAGTGTCCGTGTACACGGTTTGGGACGGACGAGAAAAACAAGTGAATTCTATTATTTTATTATATCAACATTTTTCAACATCTTTTGCACAATTTAGTTACAGAACGACCCTAATTGACTAATTACATTATTTTGGTTTTTATTTTTCGACGAACAATTAATGAAAAACTCGATGGACGTTCGCGGACGTTCCGAATAAGTAGATAAATAAATAGGGACAGAATAAGTAGTATTTCCAAGGATAATATACTCAAACAATTTTTTTCAATGAAAAATAGTGCAATCAAGTGAATTTTTTTTACATTGTTTTCAACAAATCTGATTTCTTAACTCTAAAAATTTCAGGAATTTGTGTTATTAAATAAAGAAATATTTTCTCACTTTTATTACAATGCATTGCTTTGAACTCATAAATGTTCAATATAAAATTTTTTATCGAATTCATTGTAAAGTGAAAGCAGAGTTGAAAAAGTGAGAAAAACACGAGTGGAACATAGTTCATAGATATAGATTACACTAATATACAAAAATTCTTGACAAGAAAAGATGTGTGATCTCGATATTTTGCATTGATGATGAATTTTGTAAATTATGTATTAAAAATTGTAAATTCTGAAAGAGATTATTAAGAATGGAATTTTTCACACCAGAAATGATTGCAAGAATCGCTTTATTTGACGTGCTTATTTTTGTAACTTTGCCCAGAAAATCTCATCCCAAACTCGGACATAGATATCATCCAATTTCGATCAAATCTAGAATCGAACTCCGGATATTTTATTATTCATAGATGATATCCGTGTCCAAATCTGGGATGTGGTTTTCCGGGTGGTTCGTGATTTGTCTATTCAATATATTAACATCAAAACATATTGATTATATCAATGTCATTAATTGTTAATATTTAAAAAAACCGGCACGGAAAAACTGAAAAATGTACCCCCAGTAATTTTGATACTTATAAAGACCTTCATTATACTAAAACCAAATTTCTTATATTAAGGGGGTCGTCTACCTTCGCGCTTAAATTTAGTAGTCATTTTCGTCGATGGATTGCGAGAAAACTAAACATGATATTAACGTAAGGTTTTTTTTATTTTGTTGGTACATTCTCGAACTTCAAGAAGAAATATTTCAATTCATTTAAAGCTGGTTTTCCTGGCTTGGCCGCGTCCCTTAATTGACCTCTGCCTGAGCGACATGGTAAAATTTCTGGCACGAATTCTTAGCCCCAGAACCTTGAACACGAAACAAATGATTTTCACCTAATTTTTACTACTATGACTAGGTTAGGACACAAGCTTTTTGGAATATATCTAAATTTGACAAAATGGCGGCCTTACAAAAGGAAAAAATGCTTTTTACACTGTTTTTCGGGCAGAAAAGGGCCTGTTTAAAATTAAAAAAAAAAAAATATTTTTGCAGAAGCTCGTTACCTGACCTACAGTAACGTTTTATGAATAAGGAACAGTTAGCATTTTTCAAATATCTTTCAAAATTCCGCCAAACTCGTGTCAACATTTAAAAAAAACCTACACTAGTTTCGGGAAAACGCGTTTAAATCTCTATAGTGAAATAATACATTATTGGCAAAACTTGCAGTTTAATCATCTTTGCAAAAGCCGTAGAGTTCTCCATCTACGTCAAATAAATGTTGCTGGATCGCAACTTGTGAAAACACTCAAAAACTTTTCACAAAGACTTTATTGCCATTATCCATGAGGAATAGTAGGCAAAGTTTCGGCATGAAAGGTCCGGACGAAGCTTGGTATGGTGCTACGTAGTTCATCGTTTACCATAATTTTTTCGAATAAATTCTTCATAGAGCATATATCTAATCACGTCTAGATCGGAAATAAGAAAAAAAAATTGATTTTCTGATATCGCGAAGGTAAGACGACCCCCTTAAAAATTTAATTTCTTATAAATTCTTTATAATGTGCACCTTATAAAAAATTGAATTCTTTTAAGAAATTTATTATTTGTATGAAGTTTTTATGAGTATCAAAATTACTAGGAACGAGAAATGTACGGGAGTTTTTTTCAGCCTATTTATTTACAGAATGTAGACATGTATTCGACATTTTTACGGAAAAATTCACATACTTGTATAAAAAACCCTAGGCTAAGAAAAAATTTTATCCGCGAGTATAGAAAAAATACAAAGTATTCTTACAGCGAACAATCTTTTTCGAGGTACATTGCTTTCTATGGAACCGGTCTACATCGTTTTATTGACGTCACTGTCTTAATTCAAAGTCACAGAATGTGAACGCTACAGGCTCAACAAGCCTCAGGCCATTCCCTTTTCCTTCCACCTTCTTCATTCCTACACTTGTTGCATTCCCAGATGTGCCTCAAATAGACGCGAATTCGACTCTATCTCGCCCAAGCATAAAATTTATGCTTTTTCACTCGGATCAGTTCAATTTCAAATGCGAAAAATGCAAGGGCGTGGCAATAAAAGTGCAGAGTTTAAAAGTTTAGTGGTGTCCGTGTAATTTAAATGTGAAACTTGTTCTCCATGGATATGATGAGAAAACTGGGAAAAGCGTAAGATGCATTGACATAATGTATCGGCAGGTGAATGTTTTTTTCAGTTAAGATTTGCAGTTGTAACATCTAGGAAAATCGCTAGGATCCATTCGAATGTTTGCGATTTTATTAGAGATTTCGTTCATTCAAATATTAAAACATTATTGATTGTTGGGATGGATTTTTTTTAGAAACTCTTCGATTCGATTATTACATCGACAAATCGGTAACAGATTACAAAAAGGGATGGTAAAATGTGGCCGAGACCGAAAAAGCTGTGCCGAACTTGGCCAGTGGTCCTGTTTTTGATGGTCCTTGTTTGCCTTTTTTTTGTTTGGAACAAGCATCGTTATAAGGAGGTCGATATTGAACAGGACTATGTGTCTTTACGGTAAATACGATTTCGGCAAATGAGTGGTACATTTACAATTACATTTTATTTAAACGTTTAAGCCTAGTACTCTATTAAAATTTGTTATTCTACCTAAATTACTTGTAATTCAGAGCCGAGAAAGTAGTGGAAGAGTATTATTATGATATTGGACAAATAAATTTATAAACTAATCATGGACTATTCATGTCACTAAAGTTTCAACTGTCGAAATTTTTTTGTGAATACAGGTTTTATTTTATCAGCATATTTATGAAAATTCTGTGCAAACAAATCCATTTGTATAACTGATCAAACTTTGTATAAATAATGTAAAAAGTGTTCTGGGAAGCGAGTCAGTAGAATTAAAAAAAATTTCACGAATATTTTAAGACGACTTGATGAAAACATTATCAAAAGTATTCTTTCTTATTAAAACATTCTGTATTGAAAATCTTTTACAGCCTTTTTTTACTTGAAAATTTCGGAAAGTTTTTTAGGTTCCTCGTTAAATATGTTAGTTTAACTAAAGTCCTGTAGAGTCGTAGAAATGATATAAGAATCATCCCTTAGTTTTTTAAGATGATACATTTAACGATATAGGGCAACGAATTTTTTAATTAAAAACGTTTCGTAAATAGAAACTGCCTATGTGTAACACTGTTTTACTAAAATAATCTATCTCTCAGTGATATCACCCTAATAAAAGCTTTTTGTTTGTTCTGAAAATTTTTTTAATTGAAAACAATTCGTTGCTCACCAACATCTGTTTGGTATACATGTATCATTTAATTCGGATAAAAATTATGTTTCGCAAAAGTATACAATAATAGTTTGAATTGCGAGCGATACTGTTAACTATTGGAAACTCAGTTCCCCATCCATCTACTGCATTTTAGTTTATTCAAATGTTGTAAATTCGAAAATTCGAAACGTTGCGAAAAAAGTTCGTAGGAAGAAAAATTATGAAAAAAGAAACCCCTCAAGAAAAATAAGTATATATTCAGAAAAATTTCCTTTGAAAAAATTGAATTCGGAAAAGGAGCATGCAATTGATTTTTTCCAGGCTCCTAATAATCTTTTGAAATTCAAAGATTTTGATTCAATTGCAACTTTTTCGCTATTTGAAGTAATTTACTAAGTAGAAAAAACGTATTTGAAATTTTCCATGATATGAATAATTGCAACTCACATTTGAATGAATCGAAATTAAAATTACTTATTATAAATCATTTGTACAGAGGAATCGTTAATAATTGTCACTCTGAAAAAAAGTAAAAATAAAATCAATTTTCGTAGAGTATTCAACATAATATTAAAGAATATTTTTTATGGTTTTTCAGGCATTGTTCAGGTATTCGAGAGATTGATATGAAAATTTAAGCTGCCAATGAAAATCATATCATCTCGGAATTTCTCAGATAAATGAAAGTTTATCAACAATTATTTTAACTATCGGATAGTTGTCATCTGAAGTTTTTGCCAATAATGTTGTATCCGAATGAATTCAATTGAATTTCAATGAGTCTTGGGAATTTTAAGCAACTTCAAAAATATTCTGCATTTTTTAATGTATACAGGCCCCGGTATCAAACAATATTTAAGGAATCTACTAAGAATATTCCTAATAATATTCCAAGAATGCATTAGATATAATGTACGATAACTCAGTTGATTTTTTTACGATTCGAAATTCATGACTGTTACACTTTGTTGTTCATGTAAATGGTTGTTCGCCTTCAGTTTTCGAAAATGTATACCATTGTCATTAATTTATATTTGATCTATAGTGTAATAAATAAAAACATGGAATATACAAAAATTAAGACATACAGAATCAAATTCGTCATCACAAACTCTATTATCAGAAATTCCAAAAATTCAAAAAAATATTGCTAAAAGTTGTTACCAAATTTTGCTAGTACAGGAAAAAAAATGCATGAACGGCACAGAATGTCTGTGCCGTTACGTGAAACTAAGTCTTACGGTAGCTTCTGAGTTGCGGCTCGAGACTGAGGAATGTCTGAGTTACGGCTTTCCGAGTTGCGGCTCGAAGTGTGGCTATCCGAGTTGCGGCTCCAAGTGCGTCTATCCGAGTTGCGGTTTTCCGAGTTGCATGTGTGTGAAGCTCGTGGAGTTTCCATGACAGTGGTGTCTTCGCTAATTCGTAAGCGATAGTGGAACATGAGGAACTAAATTTCTTACAATTTCTTATAGGGTGGAACGCAGATTATCATAGGTGTGAAAACAGGCGGAACGGTGTTTTTGGAAAAAGCAATCTATGTTGGGTTGGTTTTTTTTTTAGAAGCGCAAAAAAAGGTGTTTTTTTGATAAAGCAAGATTTCTTGGGTTAATTTTTTTTTTAGAAATGCGTGAAACGGAATTCAACCTTATGAAATTGTAGTTTTATAATTTATATAATTTAGATCATTTAGATGGGTTGTTTTTGTGTTTTCAAAAAACACCGTTTTGCTTGAGTAAATTAGAGATGTATACCGAAACTGAAAATATCGGTATATTGGTATCGCGATATATCGACATCAACTTTACTCGATGCAGTTTCGAATAGCCGCACTCTAAGCTGCAACTCGAATAGCCGCACTTAGAGCCGCAACTTGGATAGCCGCACTTAGCACTAAGAGCCACAACTCGGATGGTTGCACTTGGAGCCGCAACTTGGACATTTTAGAACAAGTTATTGAACCGGAGCAAAATTATTTTCTATCCTCTCCGGCTTCGGAGAGAAACTTTTGTCGCAATCTTCCTCCTCTCTGGATGAGGAGAAAAAAATTTCTTGTAATCTTTCTCCTCTCCGGATGAGGAGGAAAATATTTTTCGCAAGCTCTCTTCCATCCGCGTACAGGAAGAAACTTCTTTCATAAAACCCCTCTTATCCGATAAATATTTAACTTTTTACGTGATATTGATATCTGTAAGAACTTAGCGAAATAACTTACGCGGGAAAAGTTGAAGTATGTACTATAATTGAGTGCTGATTGATTGAAAAATAATCATATGTACATAATTTTTGTTGGCGTTTGTCGTTACAAAAATAAGGTTCTTTCTCTACATTATTGTTAAGTTACCCGAGCGTTCTAGACCCAAGCAAATTCGTTATATTCAGTTCAAGATTCAGTTGAGGGTATCTTGTAGCGCTTTGTCACTTATGTAGAAATTCAAACAGTTTTTTATTTATCATAATTTTAGTACGAATTTTATTTTTCAAAAACTTATCTCAGCAGCAAACTATGTACTAAAAAGCAATAAAAATATGAAAAATATTTTTTCTCCATCATAAAATCTATCCTTAGGACAAAATTTTATTTTGACATTGTAGTTCCGTCTTACGGATAAAATTTCCAACAGTAAACATTATTTCTTTTCAGGTGTGCTTTAGTACCAAGTTTGTCACTGAGGTCAGTTTTTACAAAAATTGTCATATTTAAAAACTTTTAAATAAAAATAACAGTAAAAATCTGTGCCTTACCGACAGTGCACCATAGAACGCTCTAATTTTTGGTTAAGACGACTCGGAACATACTGTAGTGCAAAAAAGACGCGTAGAATAGAAACTGGTTAAGTGAAAGAAAGACGAAAGGAGAAAGTCTTCCTAATTGTCTTAAAAATAAAAAAGTCTTTTACAATCAAAACTCACATTTTCTTGCTCACGTAAATCGAGTCAAATCGCGTGAAACTTGTTTTTCCTTGCCTTATGATTTAAAGGGTTCCTACTTCTCTCGTCGCATCAGGGCCATCAGGTATAAAAACAAAGATAAAAGAAAGAATAAAAGCGTTTGAATCAGCAAGAGAATCCAAATGAAAAAAAAAAGTATCGCCAAAAAATAAAAGTTTGTAGTGAATTAATTTATGAATGAACGCATAATGATGCGTGTTAGATGGTTTTCACCACACAGAAGCTGCTCCAAATATTAAACTTCGATGCAAAAAATTTGTTACCAGTAAATACAAAGTAATATGAATCAAATTTCGAGTTTAGAAAATTTTCAAGGTTTCTCAACAATTAACTTTCGTTGTAAGATAAACAATCTATTGTTTCTAAATGGAGTAGAGTCGGTTAGAATGGAAATTTAGTGACAATCAACCGACACATCCCTCTAACAATAAAAACCGAATTCTTTCAATTTTCCGCTGATAGGTTGTGAAAAAATGCAATGTTCTGCTATTTTTGTACATAAAAAAAATGCCTACTTGACTACGCTTATGTAGAAGTAGCAATACAACATTTTAATAGTTCAGCAATAATTACGAAAACAATTTGCTCGATTTGCTTATACTTCAATGCTTATTAGTTGTACGGAAATATAGCTTGTTGCTGTTGTTGTTGGTAAAAATTGAAATTTCTCACACTTCATGTGCAGTAAGCGTACATGCAGAGAAAAGTTTACTAAAATCAACCTTATTCTTAGTCAAATATGAACCTACCCTCACGAAAAAAAATTATTGAACACTACAAATGTAACACTGCACAGTAGTACGCTGTAGTGTTCTGTAGTAAATTAGGCAATAGTATCTCGTAGTGTTTATAGTGTTACACTGGTTGTGAGTCTATAGTGTTATATCGAGTCTATAGTATTATTAAAAAAATTAAAAAAAATCCACATACAATGTGTATGTACACATTGTATGTGTACCGTACGATTTGAGCTATTGAAGAAAAGTAAATCTTTGTAGTCAAATTTCAAATTTATGTTTGAATTTCACTCGTTTACAATTCCGATTTTAATATAAGTTTCTACATATACGAGTATATAGATAAATACTCATTGATAAAGAACATTCTGAGTTATAATCAGTTTTAAGTGACAGTTTAAAATGCAGTTCATGCTCAAGTTTTAATGATTTCATTAGTTGTTTTTCTCATGAAATTGAACGAACTTTCTTTTTTGTTTAATTAAACTTGCAGTAGTTCACCGTGAAAAGTTTCACTTTTCTCGCGAGTTCTTAAACACACCAATTTTTTTTTTTTTTTCAAATGTTATCATAATGAAATTACTGTAAAAAGTCAAAACTAGAAATGTGAATTTTAAGTTTGATACTTTCAACACATATATTAAACGAAGGCAATTTTAGGCAAGAGGCACGTAGGTTGAGACAGGACGTAAATTGAGACAGCTGAATATTTTCACTCGATTAAATTCAGGACTCGAATGTTCATGCACCTAAGTAGTCATGTCATTAGTCGAAACTTTTTATAAAAGAGAGGGGCGTTTCTTCTCACTTGGTGTACTTTATACAGAGCGTTGCCAAGAATCTCTAAAAACAACTAACTAGAGTATCAAGTTGAGACGTGAGAAAATAGTAGTGTTTTGCGCTAAAAAAAGATCGATATAACATTTCTAATCCAGTTTTACTTCTAGTGGAATATTCTAGTTGAATTTTGAACATGCAGAGTCGTTATGATAGAAATATGCGCCATGCCAAAATATTATCGATGCACGTAGGTTGAGACACGTTTAGGCACGTAGGTTAAGAAAATCTGTGAATTTTTTTGACGCTGCATATTTAGGAGGAAAGACGTCAGAAACGTCATATTTGAAAACCTTTCATGTTTGATAAAAATTAATGAGTTTTTCAAGCATTATCTACTTTACCTACTTTTTGCTTTTACTTTACTTTTTTTCACTTATGATTATAATGATAACCTTGAGAATAAATAAATAGGCAATGAATATGAAAAATTTTGGGGCTCGATAAATTTTGGTCTGAATGTTCAACAAAATTATTCACTGTCTCAACCTACGTGCCACATTTTTTGGGCGCCAAAAATCGAGTGTGTCGAAGATTGTCCATAAAAATTTTATTTTTGAACCAAATCGATTTCTTTAAAAACCAATGTGTACATCCTAACAATGCCTTTCCAACGGTATATAGCTTCACGCTGAAACTTCTTTGAGTTAAAAATGGTAACCAACAAATAAAACCCGTCTCAACCTACGTGCCTCTCTCCTATATTTTTTCATTTCAGAATAATAAACTTAATATTCTTTCTATTTTAGAAAATTGAAATGATATTTTCTTCAAGTTAAGTATCACTGAACAAATAAGATATTCACTTTGATTTTTCAGATGGTAATTTCTTCATTAAATAATATTTTTTTATGTGTAATTTATGCGAAGCAATCAATTTCTGTATTGTAACCATTATAAAATAGATGAAAAAGATAAGAAAAAAATTTTTTTTTTGCGATAAAAATTTCGAAACCACGAGCTCGCAAATACATTTATTCCACGAGCCTAATATTACCTATTTCGGATCAATTCTCGAAACTAGGCCGAGCGTTTGTTCATTTATCCCGTTTTTGCAAGTAGCAACAAAATTTTCCAGATTTTCTTATTTTTTATGATAAAATATCAGTCTGTAATTATTTTCCTACAAATAGAACAATTAAAAGTATGATTTTCTAGTTACAAATTACCTCTCCTTTCTTTATCGATCACTTTTAAATAAACAAATATTTCGAAACGCAACTGCACTTTACGGAAGCACGGAAGTATTAAGAGCATTTTAAAGTAAAATTCGACTAAATCGGATGATAACAAGCAGAGTAACAGCGAGTTGAACAAGATGAAAAATCCGACCCGCGGAGCGATCCGAATCTAATCCTTAAGCTTTCATGCAGTTTTTCTAACCATTCTTCTTACTGCTGCGAAGAGTCACGCGTCTCGACCGTTCACTGAATTAACAATGAACTGAAAAAACTTAAACGTGTAATTTGCAGCCTATCATTTGTGAAAAAAACTGAAATTTTTTCCCGGCGCTATTTATCTTAAAACATTATCTTTTGCTCAGTTACTGTGCAGCTAGCGAAACAACCAGGGTATTGAACTGGAGCAAAAAATCGCTCCTATACGCTTGAAAAAGTTCCTCTCCGGAGAGAAACTCTTTTCAGAATCTTCCTCCTCTCCGGATGCGGAGGAAAAAAATTTCTCTGTCTTCCTCCTCTCCGGAGAGGAACATTTGTTGCAATATTCCTCTTCTCTGGATGCGGAGGAGAAAATTTCTAGAAATCTTCCCCCTCTCCGGAGAGAAACTTTTTCGAGCGGATAGGAGCGATTTTTTGCTCCGGTTCAATGCCCTGTTTTAAAACCCTCGTTTGTGACTGTGCGCTGCAACTCGGTATCAACCACGTCTTTCAATGACAAGTCTGATTTTAAAAGCACCGATATTTATTGTACGAAATATTTTTGCTGAATAACAGTTCAAAGAAACACCCAAATCATATTGTAAAGTATGACTCTTGAAAACATTGTAATTTTTCAATAGATAACGATGTTTTATGAAAATATTTTCTCTTCCGTTGCCGTTGCCGTTGCACAGCTATTTACCCCCCTACACCCAGCGTTGCCGTTACTGTTGCATAGCTTTTTACCCTCCTACCTCCAGCGTTATCGTTGCAGTTGCATAGCTATTTAATCCCCTACCCCCAGCACACTTATTTATTGTTTAACGTCTCTTATATGATTAAATGTTTCTCCTTTATTAAAAAATTATTATTCATAAAGTCTATCTTTTATTTACTAACCGCAAAGCAATGTTTACTTATGAATCAATGTCAAGAATTGTCATTTTCAATTATAAATATACAAAAAAGTTATTTTTGATAGGTTATTGGATGATCAAAAAGATTATATTGATCGTCGTGGAATGCACGTAGTAGTTGGGCATTATATTGGTGATTCCATCGATCCTCTGAAATCACCGAATATAACAAAAGGTAAGAAACTAAAAAGAAATGATGACACCAAGACAAGAAAATATACTTTTTATGGTTGCCGCATAAAATGAGCGTGTTTTGTTGTTCGCAGATTGAGCGTAAGAGTCCCTTTTTCGAGCGGTGAAAGACAGTGAAAGGACCCGTGGCCAAATGACGGTGTTAGGGTACGAGGTCACCAATTATTCCACAGGTCACCAATTATTCCACCGACTCTAAAAGGGGAACCTACGTCTAATCACTATGCACCTATACACGCTTCTAATTTTGTGCGGCTACCAAAAAAAGTACAGTGCAATCACGGGGGAGAGTGTTTTCACGGTTTTGGCAATATTTTTGGAACTCGTGGAACACCTCGTGCCTTTGGCGCTTGGCTTATTACTCGTTTCGAAAATTTTGCCATGAAAAGACGCTGTTCTCTTCCTTAACATGCAATATACTATAAAGGTACCTCATGATTAAATGGAGGTAGACGTAGATGCCAATTATTTTACTCGTTCTTATACATCATTGCAATCACAAGTGTTTTATCATCTATGTACTTGATGCAATCTAATTTCACAAATACACTCGTCCGACGATAAGGGATAATACTCAGGAGCAATTATCTCTATACAAAACGGCACTTTTTTTCCGGCATAGCCAAGATGAGTAATCCTTTGCGAGCGTGCCGACTTTGAACCATCTCGATAAAATCAGTGTGACACGTTCCGTTGCCAGCATTACAATGGTCCTAGCTAAGCGTTAACTTTTGGAGATACTAATTTTTCTCTTCACGCTTCATTAGACTTCTGCTCGAGTATCCCATATCGGAGTCTCTGTCATCGACGGAGGAGTGTATTATGTTTAACTTCCAAAAAGTTGTTTGTCGATCAGAATTCGGTAAAAGTCAGAGATGAAAAAGAACTTTTCAATTTTAATTATCGTTCGTGTGCGTTTATGCCAAATGTTGAGTAACCAATTTCCGAACCATCATTGCACTATCATGTAACTTTTGCTTTGAATAACGAAAATATAATAATCAAAATATCGTCTCTTGTCGTTTTCATGTAAAACAATGTGAACGTCATATGAACATGCATAGCTTGTAAGCCAAAACTGTCTATAGGTATTCTAATAGTTGATAAAATAGTACATTGTGCACCGCGGCGCCGTATTGCTGTTTCTAGAACAAGGAAAAAAATTTTTTGTCCTATGCGCTAGCCGAGGAAAGGAAAAGATCGTCCTTGTCCAAGGACGGCAGATGCACCAAGTTTTACATAAGATTTTATACGTCAACAGACGAAAACGCGATTTTGAGTGGCGTACAAGTATCGTTTTTTTTTATTTTGATTATATTTATTGTTATTTGATTGATTTGAGTAATAGATTAAATGCGACAGGTTTCACTGAAAACTAAAAAAGGAACAGTAATATGTGAGACTTTTCAACAAATTCAAATGAGTATATTATTTTCTAAAGATCAAAGATACAAATTTATAATAGGTACTTATATAATTTCACGCCATCACTGTAAAATTCAACACTGGCTTTTTTCAACTGTGAAATTCTTATACTTTCAATTTTCGAATAATATTGAATGTAGATTAATGCACCAGGCAGAAGTTGCATATTTTTTTTAAATGTGCAACGGATTCAAAGTGTTGATAATAAATTATTTAACATTTATAGAAAAATTCCCTAAATGCAAGAGTAGTATCTTTGAACAACCCTAGTAATGGGGGTCCTAGAGACTTGCATATGCATTTCATGGTTTTTTAGGTCACTGATCATGAATCTGAGATCAAATTTAGTAAATTATTTTGTTTATACAATTTGCATTAACAAATTATGAAAAAAACAATATTCACTATGATGCATATGCTTTTCATGGTTTTTCAGATCGCTGATCATGAATCTAAGGTCAAAGTCGGAAAATTATTTTGTTTTAACAATTTTTATTAACAAATTATGAAAAAAAAAATATTCACCAAGATGAATATGCTTTTCATGGTTTTCTAGGTCGCTGATCATGAATCTGAGGTCGAAATTGCGGAATTATTTTGTTTATACAAATTGTTTGAACAAAATTATTTTGCAATTTCGACCTCAGATTCATGATCAGCGACCTGAAAAACCAAGAAAATCATATGCATCTTAGTAAGTATTTTTTTATAATTGTTAAAACAAATTTTTTAAACAAAATAATTTTCCGAATTTGACCTCAGATTCATTATCAGCGACCTGAGAAACCATTATAAGCATATGCATCTTAATACATTTTTTTTTCATAATTTGTTAATGCAAATTGTTCGAACAAAATGATTTTCTAAATTTAACCTCAGATTCATGATCAGCGACCTAAAAAACTATGGAATGCATATGCAAGTCTCTCGGAAGTCTCTCGGACCCCCGTCACCAGGGAAGTCAAAATTTTATCTTTTCACTTTTGTAAAATTTGGGAATTTCAATATAATTTTTTTTGTAGGATAAATCTTTTATGAATAACTGAATTCACGTAATAAAATTTGAACAAAATAGTTTTCTGAATATCAAGCAATCCTGTATTTGACGAGCTGAAATCTTTGTTACAGAATTGATAAATAAGAACATGTTCTCTCCGAGACCTCATGCTGGTAGAAACGGTGAACCGGTTATTATTCCTCCGAAGGATTTTCCGATAATGAAGCAACTTTTTCAAATAAACAGATTTAATTTGATGGCGAGCGATCGCATTCCCTTGAACCGAACGCTGCCGGATGTCCGCAAAAAAAAGTAAAATATTTTACCTTAGAAATAAGCTTTGTAGCTGGAAAAAGAAAAAATTCAAACAAGTTTTATGAAACTTGTAAAGTAATTCAACAAACTTATTAGAATCTCTCACATTTGTAAATTGATGAGATAATTTTTGAGAAAGTTTAGGTTTCACTGGTTTAGGTTTATACTGCGTTATAATCTGCATGTTTTTTTTACTACTTGGAAGAATATAATTTTAATGAAGTTCACAATTTTGAATATATCATAAAAGTCATGCTGCAAAATAATGAAACATGTTGGACAGAAGCAAGGGGGGGGGGAGAATTATTCACCCCTTGCGGACAGCACTAACATTTTTTTCTTATGGCAGATGCAGCCGTTTAGAAAAGTCAATCCATTTTACTGCTTTTTTATAGCTGTTATTTTTTAGATGCAACGTCAGGTATTCGGCAGTCAAGAATCTTCCAACCACGTCAGTCATCATAGTATTTCATAATGAAGCGTGGAGTACGCTTTTAAGGACTGTGCATAGCGTAATTAATCGATCTCCTAAGCACTTGCTTCAAGAAATTATTCTAGTTGACGACGATAGTGATAGAGGTACAAAAATTCATTTATTACTTAACATAATAATACTAATCAACTGTCCTACAACGATTTTGCAACAGAACTGGAATATTTTTTTTTGTGATCAGGGCACCCAAAAACATAAAAATGTGAAAAAAGGAGGTCAGCCGGAGAATTTCGGCGTAATATTAATTTTTCTATTTGTTGAAGAACTCGCAAAATGTGACCCTGTTTTTTCTCATTTAAATCCAATTATTATCTTTGGTGCACATGGAATATCAATCAACGTAACTTTTTCTAAAGAAGGAGGATATTGTGTAGATTTCAAGCTATTACTGTGGCTATTTAACTCACCTGTTCGAAAGATATCGTCAAAAATGTCAGAAAGTAAATCTGATGAAAACCTCATTTAAGTCGAATGAATCAAACTTTGATGCCGGAAATCTTTACAACCGGTGAAGATAATCCCAAGTTTTTCTAACCTATCTTGAAAGAAATTTTATAACAAAAATTTTGGTATATGCTGATCTTCAAAAATGTAATTTTTGTATTGAATTTTGTAAGACAGTGAACGAAGGAAAATGGATAACCCCATTTCTTACAGTTTTCAAAAAACAAACATTACATACGTAAAAATGTTCATTATGTGTCATTGTTTTGTGTGAAACTTTTCATTTATAACTAAGTTTTTAATTTTTAACTTCTGGAGTATCAGTTGTTTCACTATTTATTCTGTTAGTTCAAATTTTCACTATAGCATATAAGTGGTTTTATAAAGTGAAATGGTTTCAGTACAGTTATAAGTTTGCAGTTAATAACTAATAAAAATTTCTGTATAACTTTTTTTAGAACGTAATTTATCTACTAGAAAATTCGATTGAATTTTGTTTGTGTGTAATTATTTTACTATTCCATTTATTTAGTAATAAGTATGAAATTCCCTTTTTTTCGTAAAATTTTTAAAGTAATGCACGCAGTTCGGTGGGTAAATGAAACCATGGGTTGAAAAGAATGAAAACACTATGAATAAATGTAACAAAAAAAGTGTTTCAAACGGTTTCTCATAAATAAAAAATTGTAGAATTCCTGTTGGCTCCTCTAAAACAGCACGTTAAAACTCTGCCAGTGGAGACAAGAGTGCTCAGAACTGGATCGAGAATTGGATTAGTCAATGCTAGACTGATGGGTGCCGAAGATGCAAAAGGAGAAATTTTGACGTTTCTGGATGCGCACTGTGAATGCACGGTTGGTAGGTAAGCTCTTTTTTTTCTTTTTAGAATTTCCAGGAATGTTATTAACAGTGTGATTATCACAGGTTTACAAGTTTCGGTAAATTTTTGGACCCAGGCAGGCAAACATGTTTTTTCACGTATCTTTATTCGCTGAATTCGAATTTGTTGCCCATTTTTCGTCATCAGGTCAGGTTTCCAAGATAATGAAAGCTGGTAATTTTGCGTTTTCGCAGAGGCTCGCAGGTTTTAATTCGGGTATTATGTCAATGTTGATTATATTATTAAATTTTATTATTGACAGCTATTCAAAACCAATTGATTACAGTGCCAAACAGTTCATTTAAAGTCAATCAAAATACTTTCATAATGTTAGTTTCGGGCACATTGTCCTGAACAATGGGGAGGTTAGAACAGATATGCTGAGAACTGAATATTTACACTACTTTGGGGGTATTGTGAGAAGTCATGAGTAGAACAGAAAAATCATGAGTGCCAACATTATTTTTTAACGCTCGTTGACCCTAGCTTTACAAAATGTCAAAATTATTCTTATCGCCGATACTCGAGTAGCGTTTTGTCTTGGCCAATAATAATTAGTGTCGTACACACATTATTAATAAATTGGTTTTTTTACATTCACCACTCAATACTGGCCGAAAATTGGTCCGGTATTGGAATACCGGTAATATAACTTCTAACTGAAGATGGCAGCTATATAAGTATATCTGTGGTGGACCTATGTGATGATTGTTCATAGGGTCAGCATCACATTTGTATAAGCAAGCTAATATTGAAATTCCGATAAAAAACGATGGCTGTGCAAACACAGATTCTACGGTAAAAGATTCACATGAGGTTTCCTGTATTGGAAGCGTATAGCTATTTCAAGTTATTCCTACATAGGTCATGTAATGTTGCATGCTTTGGAGAGAAATGCAGAGTTAAATCAATGGTTATTTCTTTTACTTAACAAACGTTACTAATATCATTTCAGAACATAAAAAAATTTGAAAGGTCTCGAAATATTCATTTTTCACTATACCTAACTGAATTTCTTCCCTGTCTTTTTTTCGAAAACTACGGACGGGTAAGGAAAGCTGCACATTTAAGATTTACAGACAATCTTGAAAAACTATAAGGTTTACTGATATTCGAAAATAATCAGTAAATACTGCTGGTATTTTATACGTTCAACAGAACGTAATAATGACAAATAACAGAGACCAATGCACTACGTTTCAAATTTCCGACATATTTTCAAATAAAATTGGATTCAATGGTCAAAATTGAAAAAAAACCTGAGTCACGTATTTCGAAAATCTGACCTGATTGAATCGTGATCAGCATCAAAAACAATTTTGAAATCTTAGCTGCTTGGGTCCAGAACCTTGTAAACCTGATGTGTTATTGTTAAATTCTCATTGTGACTTGCTCACGTTTTTTGCAGTCATATTTATTTTCTTGTCTTAGATGTATTTTTTTTAAGCTGTTATTTTAGGTTCTACGGAATCAAAATCAAGAATCTAGAAAACCCTGGAAATCCTTTAAATTTGAAATAAAATAAGAGCTGCGAATCTTAAGAATTCTCTTGAATCGAAACTTTTGTAGGTTTAGTCGAACCTGAATGAGCTATCAAATTTCGTAGAGTTCAAAAAATTCAATTTGATGAAAATTGAAACTTACAGCAAACTTTTTACAGTACTCCTTCTGAGTAGTGCCGCGGTCGTCCTTTTCTAACAAATTGATGTGACGTCATAGCATATGGGAGTGACAAAAAAAACCGCGGCTCTATTCAGAAGGAGTACTGTATTTTAATTGGTCATTTTTGAAAAATGGTTACTTTTTAATAAGCATTTTTCAAAATTCTAACGCATGTGCATTTTTCAGGTTGGCTAGAACCGCTTCTTGAAGCGATAGCTGAAAATCGAACAAGAGTCGTATCTCCAGTCATCGACATAATTAATGATGATAATTTCAGTTACACGAGGTATTTCTAAACAGCATATTATTTTTTTCTTTTCAAACATAAAAAATGTTGAAATTTCTCAAAGTTATACGCGCGGATTTTTGACAAGACACTTTGATCTCGCCCTATATCAGAAAATTTACTTATGATAAGTAGAAGTATGCTTACATTGCACTTATCTACAAATTATCAATTTATATCGTGAGCATCTTTCTAACGAAGAGTCATTTAAATTTATTTTGAGTCACTGATGACTCATTTAAATTCACAGTGTTTTTAAAAACTTAAAAAAAATTGTGTTCTTTGGTACTTTTTACATGAACGAATATGATGGATGTTTAAAAAAAATTATTTATTTTTCAAACGACTACATTTTTGAATAATAATAAATAATTTATAATGAAAAATTATTATTATAAAAAAATGCATTATTTACCAAGTTTTTGTATATGAATAATAAATAATGAATAATTTATGAAATTTATTAAGTTTTTCAAACTTTATCTTTCTTGTTCATAAAAACCCACCATTTTGAAACCAATTAAGTGGCCATAATCCGATCTGGTCACTATATTCTCGGGATACGGCTCGCCGTATTTACGAGCGAGTGTAGCACATATACGGATCGCCGGATTAACGGTGGCTGTTTTCGATGTATGAGCCGGAAATACGTATTTTTTGGCTCATACCAGCTCATACGTCGAATACAGCCATCGTTAATCCAGCAAGCCGGATCCGAGAGAGTTGCATTATTTTGACTGAAGCTAGAGTGATGCACGTTATTTTTTACAATTTCTTTATTAAGTGGTCGATTTTTGAGCCTGTTGAGTAAGTGCGCAGTATAAATACAGTCACATACAAAAAATGGCTCACTGAAAGCAGCAAAATACTTGTCATCCCGCTTCTAGGAGGTTAAGTAAGGCAGCTAAGTAGCGACAGTAGCGGGATGAAAAGTAATCAGGGGGCCTATTCTTGAAATTTCTATGGTATGAGAACTAGGGAAATTGGGTGTTTTGAGGTTTGTTTTGTTGGTACATACCAACAAAACGAGCTTAAAAACCCCAAATTTCACCTGGAGATGTAAAAAATATTTATAAAAATAATTATAAAAAATAATTATAAAACAAAAATTACCTGGAGATGTAAAAAATAGTACATTACGTACCAGGGAAAGAAACCGAGTGATTGCAGACGAGTGCCACTAAAATCAGCCCGAGTTTGCATCACGAGGTCGTCCCCTGGTAGATACCGTATTTTTCTTGATAAGAATAATTTTGCCGGCTTTTGTCGCCGATAAGCCATCGCAACAGCATAGACATTATAGTACATGGACTGCTACTTTCCCTATTTATCCCATGCATCAAGCAAAAGCCAACATAGGAGGTAGGACTGACGTTAACCAGTGCCGTCTCTAAGCGCTGAGGGCCCCGAGACTACAAGCGAGTAATCGAAAGTTCTCGGGTCCCGTGCTTTATTAATTTCTAAATTTATGCAGAAAAATTTTTTTATTGTAACACATGTTTTTTTCAATGTTACTGTGCATTTTTCATGCTTTGTGAGTGATGGTAGAAAAACTTGCACATGATAATTTACAAAAAATAATTCTTGTATTTATCAAAAAAAGTTTCATTTATTGATGAGACCATAACACCATTTTGGTGTACAAATGCCTGACATATTTTTCAACTTGGCTGTTCTTTTATTCTTTATGGTTAATGCGAACGAATAAATACAATTTTGTCACAAAATTGATTAATTCGTCATAATGATCACTGTACTTTTCGAAATGCTCAGCAGAAAAAAAACGCATACGTGCATTTTTTACAAGATTAGCTATATCTCGTTGAAACGTTGATTTATAGATAACATCAATGTTCTTGCGAATCAAAGACTCCAAAAACAAACAAATTTTAATCAATTCTTCCGAGGGATAAAAAAGAAAGCCTCAATTTTTGATATCAATTAGGAGTGACGAGCCGGCTTCCCTAACAATCGCATAGTGTTGTTTTTCGTTTTTCCCAATGTGCCCTGCAAAAATGACGCATAAATATAAATTTTTTTTTATTATAATGAAAAATCAAAAGGTTATGGGAAACGAACTTGTTTAATGGCGAAACAAAAATTACTGAAAATTACTCACGAAAAATTAATGAAAAGAAGACAAACAAGTAAAAATGCAACTGTAGATAGAGCAACCAAACAATTGCAAAAGGTATGAAAAAAAAAAAAAAAACAGGAAATCATTAGAATCTAATAAAACTTTTGCGTATACGACTTGCTTTTATGTTGATATTTTTAAACTTAAAAATATTCGTAAAAAGTGAAAGACATATGTTTTAAAAAATATGAACGATGCACATTTTTTGTGTGTTTTTGATTTCTTATTTATTTCATAACCGATTTTCGATGTCTTTAGGATAATATTTATTATAACTTACTGATCAACGAAGAGAATTGTGGGAACAGCATTTTTTTTTCAAAAAACGTTTTCGATCATTTCCAAGGCCCGAAAAATCACTGACATTGAAATGACGATTACAGAGCTGGGCTGTTAATGTTTTGAATTTCACGCTTTTTGAGGTCAAGCCGGAAAAATTCACCCACTCTTCTTCCCTGTTCGTTGGGAATCTGAAAAATTCCCAATTTACATTGCTTATTTACTTGGATCAAAATAAAAATTTAATTTGTTAGAAATTTATTATTTAAGATTTCAAGATTTACTAGGTAAGCTAAATTGGGTCAAGAGGAAATGAAACACCGAAAATTATAAATATGAAAGATAGATTTATTCACTTGGACTTTTTAAACTATTACAATTGAATCTATTTGAATTCGCGCACTTATCACTGCACTTGAGAAATGGCTACGACCCTTTCTCTTTTCTCTCTCACTCTCACTCACGGTAACTTTCTCGGCTACAACCGATTGCCAACTTAACGCGCACTCGACAGTGTTCGAATCACGACTGAACTGAACTACTAGTGTCGACGGCACTATTTATAGGGGAACCTTGTATGGACCTAGATTGTTCTAGAAGTATCTGGTAGCTTCTTAATGCCGCTACCCTGTTCCAGCGTGTTCTAGAACTTTCTATTTCCTTCTATATCATTCTATCGTATTCCATCTTATTCTCTAGTGTCCTCTAGCCTAAATGTCATTTTCTCTTAATCCTATTTTGACAATATTAGTAAATATATAATCGCCAACATTCGGTCAACCTAGTTAACATCTTGGGCCCTCAAGATGGACCACTTCTTAAAGGGCGTAATCGGATAGGTGCCGAGGGGCTCGTCTCTCCCTCCGCGAACTCCTTGGTTCCGCTTGAGCGTCCTTGGATGATTTCGTCTCCAGCTCGCCACTCATATTTACAACCTCCGTATCGTCCTGATTTTCATCATCAGTGTCACTTTCTGTTTCGCAATCGTTCGATTCCCGCGCTCGCCAAATCTTCAGTTGACTAACGCTCGCCGTCGTCCTTCCCTTTTCCTTTCGGCTGCCTGAAACTTTCGCGATTTCATATGTGTCTCCAGGCAAAACTCTTGTTACAAAAAATGGTCCTTTATACACACTTTGCAATTTCGTGCTATCACCCGTCGCAGTTGGGTTGGTTTTAACAAAAACAATATCCCCTACGTTGTATTTCACATTCTTCAATCTATGAGAATCGTAATTCTCCTTGTATTTTTCCTGCGCCCTTTGAATGTTCATTCTGACTTCGTCCTGAATTTCTGCAGGCAATCGATATCCCTCACAATGAACAGTCAAATTACGCATTTCGCCATCATTGAACCTTGGTACATAACCGAATAATGCCTCGTACGGGGAAAATCCCGTTGACTTGCTAACGGACAAATTTAGATCTCGCTCAATGTATTTCAACTTCCTGTCCCAATCAGCGCCATCTCTGTCCTCAACTACCGCTCGCATCAGAGGAACAAGTGTCTGATTCACCCTCTCTACCAGGCCATTTGCCTGTGGGTGACGTGAGGAGTTCAACGTATGCCTTATTCCATGCCTTGAACAAAACTGTTCGAAACTATTTGATGTGAAACCTGTTCCTCTGTCACTAATTATTCGCTGTGGGGCACCAAATTTGTCAATGAATCGCTCAAATCTATTTATGGTTGTGACCGAATCGACACTTTTTACAGCGAAAAGAGTGACGTACTTAGTCAGTGTATCGACAATTGTCATGATATATCTATTTCCGCCTCTTGTCGGAACAAAGGGACCTACATAATCCACATGGACTACTGCAAAAGGTCTCGATCCGGGTGGAATGGGGTGAAGTTCCCCCATTCCCAGTTCGTTTCTTGTTCAAGATACACTCCAAGAAATGTTCTATGTGCCTTTTGGTGTATAATCGCATTTTCGGAAAATAGTAGTATTGACTAATGCGTGCCAATGTCTTATCCAGACTCAAGTGACTGGACGAGTCGTGATATTTTATAACAATCGATTTTCTCAGCGCATTGGGAATCACGTAAAGAAGTCTCTCTCGACCGTTTGCACAGTTTTTCCGATACAAAATGCCATGCCGTAGCTTAAAATCATGAATTTGACCACGTTCGCTTTTTGTACGCTCATGTTCGGGCTTTCTTAGGATATCAATCATTCTTTTGAGAACAGGGTCACTCTGTTGGTAAAGTAGAATTTCGTCATCTCGAGTGACGATCTGATAAATCTGGGTATTCTCACAACTCTCTTCTTCAGGGGCGTCTACTGGGGCACGAGACAATGCATCTACGTGTCTCATCGAAGTCCCTGCCTTATGCTGGACTCTAAAATTGTATTCAGACAGAGTGACGCTCCAGCGAACAATCTGTGGATTCGTCGTCTTGTGGGCGTTCATATAAACTAACGCCTGAC
Source organism: Platygaster robiniae (assembly GCA_028476575.1). Classification (NCBI taxonomy): domain Eukaryota; kingdom Metazoa; phylum Arthropoda; class Insecta; order Hymenoptera; family Platygastridae; genus Platygaster; species Platygaster robiniae. Next base: position 39,713,728 of record CM052019.1, read on the forward strand.
AATCCGTAACGATTGTGAATTCTAGCGGTAACAAAAATGAACGTAGTCTTTCTGTTGACCATACAACGGCCATCAACTCCAATTTGCTCGAATGATATTTTCTTTCTGTTTCGGAAGTCCTGCGCGAGACTGCGTAAATCGGGTGCAATTCATTCCTTGAATTTGACTGAAAAAGAATACTGCCAATTCCCTCCGCGCTAGCATCGCAATGCAACTCAGTTATCTTCGCGTTTGTTTGTTGTAATCTTCGCAAAACCCGGCACGAATCTCCGGAAAAAGCTCGTTAGGCCATGAAATCTTCGTACTTCATGCACATTTCGCGGTTTTGGAAATTCTTCGATCGCGCGTATTTTATCTTTTCCCGGTCTGATACCATCAGCGCCGAGAGAAAAACCAAGGAAATCAACTCGCACTTTCCCAAAAAAACATTTACTTAATTTCAAAATGAGACCCGCTTTTCTCAACGCCTCCAAGATCAAACGTAATTTTTGCAGCAAATCTTCCCAGCCTTGTGCTGGAACCAAAATTTCATCCATGTAGAACAATAATATCTTATTACGTAATGGACCCAAAACTTGTTCCATCAATTTTGTAAAATAAAAGGGTGCATTCATTAAACCAAAAACTACTCTAGTAAATTCCCCCGTCTCGTCAGGCGTGATAAAAGCGGTTTTCTCTCGCGCTTCTTTCGACAGTGGTATTTGTAAATAACCATTGGCAAGGTCAAGAGTGGCGAAAATCGTAGCACCTTGTAATGACTCCAAAAATTCATCCATGTTTGGCAATGGAAAATTTACGCGTTGCGTCTGAGCATTCAACCTACGAAAATCGATTACTAATCGATTTTCTCCACTCTTTTTCTTGACTAAAATGACCGGGCTCGCGTAGGGTGAATTCGTCTCTTGTACGATTCCCGCTCTTTTCCATTCACTTACAATTTCCCGAATTGATTCGCGTTCATTTGCATTAACCTTATACGGTTTGCACGATATGGGCACGCTTCCGGGCTTCTCTACAATATTCATCTCGATAACATCCGTTTTCCTAGTTCAAAAATGTTTTTCGCGACACAACAACGGAACTCATTCATTAAATCTAGTAACTTACAACGCTGCTCGTTGGTCACACTGTCCTAAATGTTCAGCTCCTCCATTTCGATTGGTTCCGTCCGTGGTTCAGATGGCGCCACTTCCTCGAGTGCCATGACTTGCTTGTCTAGAGATGTTCCAGTGTCCAATGCGTGGGATTTGTTGTCGAAATTTATGACAGGCAGCGTCAAATTCTCGTTTCCAGCAGCAATTTTTATGAAGTTGATCGACTCCGGTATCAATAATTCGGGTTCAACCGTGCTGAGCGTTGTTGTGGGTGTATTTGTGTCAATTTCCGCGAATTCCTTCAGCACATGTCGGTCGTGGAATTGAAGTTTTTCTCCAATTTTGTAGTAGGCTACATTTGGCAGGTCAATAAAGGTGCGGCCGACGATGACGTCCCACTCTTGTACATAATCGGGGACGATCCGGAACGGGACTCGCGTTGGGGTGACATTGTCAACGCGGATTGTTTCCTCGACAATCCCTGGTGAGATGACCGGGTTTTTGGATTGGCCAAAACCGTGCAATTCGCTTGGGGTGCGTTTTACTTGGAAACCTTCTGTAATTACCGCGCTGGCTCGAATAGTGAAAACGCTGCTCCCGGTGTGGACAAGTGCTGTGTATTTTCCGAGACCGATTTGTACCTCTTTTAAATATTTGTTGATGGATCCCGGGTTTTCATTGGCTGTCAGAGCATGGATCGTTGTATTTCTTGGTGGTCCGTTGATGGGTTGATTTCTCTGTGATTGACTTGTCTGATTTTCCTTTCTTAGGTTCGTACAGTGCTTTGCGAAATGGCCTGATTTGTTACACCGATAGCAGATGATTTCGCTGCCCCTTTGTCCTGGAGATGATGTTTTTGGTCCAATGCTTGCCTCCAGGTGGTATCTCGGCCTGTCTAGTTTCTGATGTGATTTTTCTTGGAGATGACGTTCGTGACTTCCTCGACCTCGATCATGGTACTGCCGTTGCATGTGGAGGACTTTTTCCAGGGCGATGACTTCGTTAAGCATGTCATCCATGTCCAAGTGCTTGTTGTTGAATACGTAGCTTGACAACTCTTTGTTCCTGAACCCTTCCGCCACTCGTTCTTTCGTCTCTTGAGTTGACATTCCAAGGACTTGGCAAAGTCGTACCTTGTCTAGGAAGTAGGCTGCTACCGACTCCTGGGTACCTTGAATTCTGGCTTCCATATTTTTCCAGGCTTGAGTGAGGTTGGTGCTGCGCAGGAACGCCTTTTTAAATGCAGCTCCAAATTGGCTCCAGGTTTTTATGGTTGAGCATTTTATAGACCACTACGTTTTTGCTGCTCCCGTGAATCTCATGTTCGCCATCACCAGGGTAAAATCATCCGGCCATTTGTAGGTCGCAGCAGTCAGTTTCAGACGTTCAAACTATATTTTTGCTTCGTGTGAGCTGGTTTCGCCGTTGAATTCTCCAATAACTTGGGTCAGGTCTGGGGCTATTTGACATCCATTTTGCGGGTTTTGACGTTGTTGCAGATTTTGGATAAGAACCGAATTTTGTTGTGTCAGTTGGGCCAAAGTGTTCACTATTTGTATCATCATTGAGTCTGTGGAGTTGTTTGTTTGACCTGGAGTTTCCTGGGTTATCAATGGTTGTGTCGCAGTTGTCCTCGCGGGTCCCATTGTGTTTTTCAGGTCCTCGATTTTATTTAGTAATGAGTTTTCGTGCGGTCCACGAGGTATCTGATTTTGATGATAATTGAAGTTTTGGCGCACCGTTAAGTCAAGGTCACTGTTGTTGAATAGGCTTGAATCATTGACCCTCGTAAAAGACAATCCGGCGGACTGAACTCGATTTTGGAAGGCTTCGAATTCGTCACGCATTTTTCCTTTTCCTTCAATGCCACGTACACTTTCGAATTTTTGCGCCACGTATACTTTCGAATTTTCGCGCCGCGATTTCCTCACTTAACCCCACACTTAGAATGTTAGAAATTTATTATTTAAGATTTCAAGATTTACTAGGTAAGCTAAATTGGGTCAAGAGGAAATGAAACACCGAAAATTACAAATATGAAAGATAGATTTATTCACTTGGACTTTTTAAACTATTACAATTGAATCTATTTGAATTCGCGCACTTATCACTGCACTTGAGAAATGGCTACGACCCTTTCTCTTTTCTCTCTCACTCTCACTCACGGTAACTTTCTCGGCTACAACCGATTGCCAACTTAACGCGCACTCGACAGTGTTCGAATCACGACTGAACTGAACTACTAGTGTCGACAGCACTATTTATAGGGGAACCTTGTATGGACCTAGACTGTTCTAGAAGTATCTGGTAGCTTCTTAATGCCGCTACCCTGTTCCAGCGTGTTCTAGAACTTTCTATTTCCTTCTATATCATTCTATCGTATTCCATCTTATTCTCTAGTGTTCTATAGCCTAAATGTCATTTTCTCTTAATCCTATTTTGACAATATTAGTAAATATATAATCGCCAACAAATTTATTGATAACAATTTCTTACATGTGATATGATAGCTCCTCGTTTTCATCATTCCCGCTGTAATTCACCGGTCCGCACACTACGCAATAATGAAAATAGCGACTTATTTTCTTTTTTTTCGCACTTGAACAGATTTTTTTTACGAAAATTCTTCAAAAAGCAACTGATTCGACACTTCAAAATATATATTCCAAGTATTGTCAAAACACGTCAAACGCGAATCGGTCGACGTCGGGTGAAATCGGGTATGCTCGTTTTGACGTTAGTCCAATCTCCTATGTTGGCACACGAAATCTGCCTCAATTAGCAGTTCATGTACCAATGTACTATAATGTCTATGCGCAACAGTTTCCACACGCCCAGTAACAAGTAACAGTCGTTAAAGTTTACGTATCTGTTAAGAGTTTTAACTAATCACCGAAACGAAAATAAATCACACGGCGGTCATTCATCCAATCGCGGAGACGAAAATAACTATAAGCAAGGGTAAGTTTATTTACTCGACGCGAGCATGGAAAATGGCGGCTTTCGTAGCCTCTAAGCCATCGCGAAAATGTCCACATGCAGCCCACTAACAAGTGACGATCGCTTAAGTTTACGTAAAAGTCTAAAGTTCATTTTCGCACCTACTTTCGCGTACCAAGGGGCGAAAATTTTTGCATAAGTACGCGAAGGTAGGTACGAAAATGAATTTTGACAGATACGTAAACTTAAGCAATCGTCATTTGTTAGTGGGCTGCATGTGGACATTTTCACGATGATTTATCGGCCATTAAAGCCGCAAAAATTCCATGCTCTTGTCGACTAAAATACGGTACGCACCAGGGGACGGACCTCGTGATGCAAACTCGGGCTAATTTTAGCAGCACTCGGTTTTGTCCCCTGGTACGTAATTTACTATTTCGTCACGAGGATTGGATAGTGCGAAATATTAACCACAATGTGCTGCATTCCATCATTTTCGTAACGTTAAACGACATATGAAAGCTGCCATTTTCCATGCTCGTATCAAGAAAACATTTTTTTGGCTGTGAATCAATCGCTCCTCGAGGATGATTAATTCTGCCATTATCATATTTTTTTCAAAATTTGACTCCATCGAGCTGTGAAACAGAGTTGAAAACTAAAATTTTCAGATCGTTCGAGCTACATTATGGTGCCTTCAACTGGGACCTGCATTTTCGTTGGTACGCCCTAGCTCGGGAATTGTTGAAAGACCGTGGAAGCGTCAATGTTGAACCCTTCAAGACGCCAACAATGGCAGGAGGGCTTTTTTCTATGGACAGAAACTATTTTTTCGCTCTTGGAAGCTACGACGAACAAATGAAAATTTGGGGTGGCGAGAATCTTGAGCTCTCTTTTCGGGTCTGGCAATGCGGTGGAAGCGTGGAAATAGCGCCCTGTTCTCACGTTGGTCACCTATTTCGCAAATCTTCGCCGTACACGTTTCCTGGTGGCGTTGGCGAAATTCTCTATGCGAATCTAGCTCGAGTAGCTTTGGTCTGGATGGACGAGTGGGCTGATTTTTTCTTCAAATTTAATCCTCGTAAGCTGATTGCTGTATTTAATCTGTCCGGAGTGCGTATTGACAGTTATTCTATAGGTGCAGAAAAACTGTACTTTATATAAAATTGAGTTTTTTCATAGTAAAGAGTCGAATGATCATTTCACAAATGTTCAACAATTTGTTAACTATTGATCTTCTCCATGAATCTATGTAAGAAATAAATGGTTTTCATTGCTTCTTTATAGAAGCTGCACGATTGAAGGACCAGCAGGCAATCAGGTCTAGACTCGATTTACGTGAAAAACTAAAGTGCAATAGTTTTGAATGGTACTTGGATAACGTTTGGCCTGAGCACTTTTTCCCGAAAAAGGACCGCTTTTTTGGCCAGGTAAAGTGTAACAATTTCAATATGAAAAAATGAGTTTGAAACATTTAAACATTATGGATTTTTTATTTTGTGATATTCATACAACTATTTTACGTAGTACATCATTTTTATACTCTCGACTTTTTTTACTTTTCATTTCGAAATTCTCTTCTCCGGAGAATTTTGTTTGCCATAAACACTGACGTGAAAAAGTCTGTTTGAAAATAAAATTTTCCCAAGTTATATAATTCAACCGCAAAAACATTTAATACACACTTTAGAGCAATATTTGGACATTCATTTGAAAAAAATTATGGTACAAATACAATATTAGTTTTCCATTTAGGGATTGAGTTAGATTTTCATGACAAGATTTGTATTTTGTAAAAATTAGATCAAATAATTGTTATCGATATTTTTATTTCAGATCGTGCATCTCTCAACTGATCAGTGTTTGATGCGGCCCGAAACGAAGGCTTCCCACAGCCAGCCTTGGGGCCAGGTACATTTTGAGCAATGCATATCGTCGCCCAGTCTCAGCCAAATGTTTGTCGTGACCAAAGATGGTGTTGTGATGACAAACGAGAACGTTTGTCTCGACGCGCCAGATAAAGACACGAAGCATGCCAAGCCCACGGTCAAAATCCTGGCATGCTGTGGTCTTCCGCGACAAAAATGGCACTACGATGAAAAAGTACGAACATGCATTTAATTCGTATTAAAGTCGATAAAAGATCATCTACTTAAGCCGTTTTTTCGCATTTTTCAGATCACTAACGTTATATCAAATTAGTATCTTACATATCAATGAGATGTTAATCATCGTATCGTCTTTACAGTATTTAACTTTTTGATACTCTGGTTGATCTGGAAATGTAACGTTGTGCAATTATTTAAGAGTTGTGATTTCCTGGTACTCGACAAATTATGCAAATCTGTTTATAATGTGTTTGTCTGGTACGCAAACGGGGTCAAAAGTGTATTTATCTTTTCGGATTCGGAATCACTGTTTCCGATATCCCTGTTATACGAAGCGTCCTCAAAACTTTGAGAGTGACTTTTTCGCAATGAGTGGTACAGCGGATAAACAGCCATGATTTGCAACTTCATGATGTAACTAAAAACTACGTATTCAAACTGCGTAACACTGACATGAAGAGCATAGTGCGATCATTTTCTAGAAGGGATTTCACTTCATCGTCCATGGCTGCTTTCCACCGCTCCGAGGTCGATGACGTCATGGCCTGCTCAAAGTTATCTGGTTCACTGGAACCTGCTGCGGAAAACATGGCTGTCGAGTACCTTGCCGGCACTTGGACATCTTCGCGGTTTCTCAGGTTGTATTTTGGTTGATCTTGGTCTGAAACCTGACTTTCCTCGTCTGGTTGTGTTGCGTTGTCCCGCGCCGGTTTCCGTTCTTGAACTTCGTCCTCGATGGCGTCCTCAGAGGTATCCCCGAAGGCTTCCTCGATGACATCCACGGGTTGTACCTGGAAATTCATTGTTTTCTTCGGTGTTTCTCTTGGCATTTCATCCTTGAATAATCTTCCAGTGAAAAGCATGTCACCGTGAATCTTAACTTGATCCTTTTCTGGAAACCAAACGCGGAAGCCCTTGGTGTCACCATCGTACCCCACGAAGAATCCTCTCTTCGCTTTGACGCTCCATTTTCGGTGCTTTTCTTTTGGAACATGGATGTAGACCAGCTCGCCAAAAATGTGGAGGATGTTCATGTCGGGTGGTTTTCTCAGCCAGAGTTCGTTCGGCGTGTTTCCTTTCAGAGAGTTTGTTCCCGTTTGGTTCAGCGAGTGCACCGAGTATTTGATGGCTTTGGCCCACATCTTTTTTATTTTATTCCAGCTTCAAGGTGTTTTTCAATTTTTCTTAGGTAGTGATCGATCCAGGTGGGGGGTTTCGGCCTTGCTTTTCAAAAAGCATGACCTATGATGGCTATAGTCATCCTTGAACAAGAGAAAATACGTGGCGCCGCCCAGAGATTTTTCCTGCATGGGACCACAAACATCCGTATGAATTAACCCACCTATTTTCGTTGCCCTGGACTCGCTTCTTGGGAATGGTAAGCGGTGCATTTTCCCAGGATACAGTCCGTGCAGCAGAAAGCCTGATGCGCGTAGTCTGTCTCGGACATCCTGAGGACGTTCTTGACCTGGGTGACGTTCTGATGTGTCATGCGCTCGTGCCAGGTTTGGAGAGAGATCTTTTTCGCCAGATTTGCTGTCACCACGGAAGTTTTCTTGATAATCTTAAATTTCATTTGGAAAAGCCTGTACACCCCTGCTCCCACCGCAATCACGCTTTTATTTTTGACCAGCTGACAGGTCTTGTTGTCGGATTTGTGCTCGAGACCGTTGTCAAGCGCGGCTCCCAAGGAAAATAGGTTTTTCGTCAAGTCTGGAAGGTACAAAACATTTTTCAAATACTTAAGCTTCCATTTCCGGCCATTGAAGGCAAAAATGTCGATTCTCCACGTCCTAGAGCCGGGATCAGCTTCTCGTCGCCAATTTTTACGGATTTCTTGTCCTTGAACTCGGTGAAGGTTGTGAACCACTGGCGCCGATTAGACATATGGTCCGATGACCCAGAGTCCATGAACCAGGCCTCGATGTCGGTGCTACTGTCAGCGTCCCCAGATGTCACGGTCTCCCCGATGGTTGCCTCGCCGTTGCCCGCTCCTGTTGAGGTTTTATTCTCGTCGGAGGCTTTTTTCTTCCAACAAACCCGGATCCAGTGACCTGGTTTATGGCAATTATTACATCTCCCCAGTTTCTGGAATTTTTCGTGCGCGTTTGGGCCCTGATTTCTACAGAATCTTTTGTACACCGCGAAAGCGGTGCTCTCGTGGTTCACTGTGCCATTTATGCGAGACTCCTTGATCGTAAGACGAGGAATTAAGTTACTAAGGGTTCGATTCACGTAGTCAGTTGACTCCCAGGCCCTAATAAAATGATTCATGGACTGATGGAGAGTCTTTAGCACTTTTGTGATAATCATTTGATTTGGAATTTTCTCACCCAGGTTTTCAAGTCTCTGCGCGAGGTCCTCGAGTCGAGCCACGTGTGTCGCGATGTCGTCACCTGGATTCTTTTTTGTCTCGTACCATTGTTGGAGTAGCATGTGCACGCTCGTTTCCGATTTTTGCTCGTAGATCAAGGATAGTTTTCCCCACATGGACCTGGCTGACTCGCAATTGATGATATGAAGGAGTGGCTTTTCCTCGACGGTGGTCGCGATGATTTTCTGGGCGATGCTGTCCAGTTTTTTCCATACCTGGACTTCCCGATTGTGCGCCGCCGTGTCGCCTCCGGCTGCCAGGGTGGGCAGAACTGACTCGCCGTTGACGACGTCGCACGCTCCACACGCTGGCAGGGTGATGTGGACACAAAATTTCCATGACGCCCAGTCCTCGATGCCTTTCAGTTTCTGGATTCTCACGTGTTCATTCTCGGACACGGACATATTTCAAAATTTGAACACGTGTTCCGACGGCAAAAACAAACTGACTTTGCGCTAATTTCCTTTTTATGGATTTTCAACAACCGATAAACGATTTGCGGGAAAAATAGCCGTTGTATCACGTCACTGGGTCCATAACTTGTTAAATTTTGGTTCGGAAAACGAATAATGCGCGACGATTGCTTGGCAATGTATGGATTTCATTCGAGAGATATTTGATCATCGAAAGCGGAGTGACTGTATTTCCGGTTATTAAAAGGGCCGTTGGTGGGGAGCGAGAGAGAGAGAGACAACTAGAAAAAAGAGAAAGGGACAAGGACACCTTTGCACCGCGTTGGCACGGTTTAGCTCAACAATATGGCGGGATAGTTAATATAATCAATTTCTTTAAACTCAACAGTCATTTTTGGTTTTTTTTCTGATGAAAATAAGCGTGGAAAACTACAAACTACACAAATTTACCGTTTGCCGGTTCCTGGGCTTCATCAAAACGTAATTTCGATTATTTAAAAAGTGTAACGCAAACTGTAACGCTACAGCGTTACGTTTGGGTTGCCTGGGACTGTAATTAAATTTGGAGGTGGTTGTTATAAAGTCACAAGTACGTATGATTTTGCACACAGGAGCAAAGTGAATCTTTAAAGGTCTTTATTTTTTTTATTAAAGATAGTCTAAGGGTTGGATAAATGTAGATGATGATGAAGTCGATACAAACCATGGCCTAACAAAGCCAAAGAACTGTATACATTTTTTATATATATAAATTTAATAATTAATATATTTATTGTTGCGTTGATTACTTCTACCATCGTTCGAAAATCATGTATTTCTAAATATAATAGCGAAATACTTTTGCAAAAATATATAACTTCTAATGAAACTCCTATAGATTGGAAAATAAGGATTTGTCACTGACAATTAATAGAACCTTTACGAAAAAATAGCCATATACCCCAAACACACATTTTCAACGTCAAATTTGGAGGTGAGGGCTCTAGTATGGAAAAGTTACTAGCAAAAAAAAACTCAATCTTCCGTATCCTCTTCGTAAGGGCTTATCTTCATCAGAATGATTTATGTTATAAGGTTATACATGAAAATGTTTCTCATACAGGTTTTATACATTGCAATCACTACAGAATCATACGTGTCATTTCACTTTTAGTAAATGGGGCAAAATTTGCTAAAAATCCCATCCAAAAATTTGTTGTCTCCAATTGCCACCAAACTTTGTGGAAATGTTGCCGTATAGAAGATATTTTACTTTGCGTATCAAGGGGTTGGTATACTCAGTGGTTGCTGTTGCACAGGGGCACAAAAATTGATATTTCTTCGCGACTTATTTATTGCGTATTTTATTCCAGAAAGTATTTAATCGGACGAATGTTAAACGAGGTGTGTTTCTATAAGATTTTTTTCGTACTTTCAGATTTAAATATTCACAACAGCCGGAAAATATTTTTAGTTCGTTAAAATCGAGTTTTCAGCTTTGCTCGAGTTTTAGGTGAAGTTTAACTACTCTGATTTAAAGTTCCAGTATTCTAAAAGCTTGATTTTTTATCTTTAAAATAAGGTATGGACCAGAGTGGAAAGCTCAATAGATGCTGATGTATGAATTATTCGATGTGCGCTCGAAGTATGCTTGGAATGCTATCGGTAGACCAAAATACTCATTGACTCTCGGTATGTTCCAAAACGTTAGAGATAATCAAAACATTCGTATCTTAACTTATTTAGTAAATTTTTTCCCAAATATTAACGAATATTGAATAGAACATAACATTTGCAACAGAACTACTTGCTATTGAACTCATTTCACAGCGCATAGCGTAAAAATCGTTCGAATAAAATGAACACTTATGAAGCATTAATAGATAATAATGAAGGTCGTCTATCGTTGATTCGGTGATCATAATTTTCTCCAAAGAAAACTGTTCTCTTAAGCAATCTGCAAAGAAAATGTCAAACTGATTTTGGATCACTAATATGAGCATTAGGAAATTGTTTGTCTTTTTATATTTATATTTATTTTCATGAAACCGCTCATATAAACACCATTTTGATAGTGCTTTACTGATTGAGCTCGTTTTTTTCGTATTGATAGATCTTCACACTAATACAAAAAATACGAGAGCTATCCATATTCTTATCATTCAATGCCAAGTTACAATAAAATTGGTTCAGTGCGTCATTGTAAATAGAGCAAGAAATTTTTTTGGTTAACTCATTCTCATCATTTATTGCTGATCAAAACTTTGTTTCTTGGAAATCTGCAGCATTTATCGAAGTTTATGAAAACGTGCATAATTTGATCCGAATTTTTTTCTCGCCTTCTTCACTTTTTTTTGCTATTCAAGGAGAGATGGACGAATCTCTTTCGGAAGAGACGCTGATTTTTTATTTTCTTGTTTCCTGCTGTGTTTAGTTATAGATTTTGTGCTTAAAAAGTGAGCGACGAAAATTTTCAGGTGAATCGTAAACATCTTCGAAAAAAAATCGAAAAAATAAGATTTGCTGACAAAAAAACGATTACGAAAACTGAAGAACACATAAAGTATCTGTTGGGTGCAAAGATTCTTCCAATGACAATCCACTTTTATTGCAAAAGACATGTACAATAAATATACCTTTAAAATACGGTAATAAAGCATTTTTGGGAAAAAACTTTATTTTGTGCAACGTTTATTGAAGATTTTTCAACGTCGTCCATCTCTCCTCATCAAATCCATCTATCCCTTGCAAAAAAACATTGCGTGCCACTGTGCGAAAACATTATGAGCGTGATGCGTGTTGTTCCTCATGCATACTATAACTATGTATACCAGTATATATAGATATAGTATGCATGAGGAACCACACGCCCATAATTTTTTCGCGCAGCGGCACGCAATGATTTTTTGCAAGGAATCCTCCAAATTTTTTTTTTCTTTTTGAAAGTGGACGTATATCTAGACGTGTAATTTTGACAACTGAAGCAATGCATGGTTTTGATCGAAAGGGTTCAAATTAAAACTTACACAGCTTGGAGTTTTCTCTTGTTTTTAATCAATAGCTCGATTTATGAAAATATAAAAAATTGTCCAACTCTCCTCCTTTTACCCTACTTTCTCAGATATTTAAGGATACTTTTAATCTTCAGATAAACCGGTTATAAAACCGAGATGAAATTTGCTGTTTCAGGTCAAGTCATTTTTGCATGTTCCATCGGGTTTGTGCTTGGAAATGTCAGATCCTAAAGAAGGCCTTGTCGTCGCTAATTGCAATGGGAATGCGGAGCAGCAATGGGTTATGAAACCCGTGGAATGGAAGTAAAAATGACACAATGTTAAAATATCTTGTTTTCAATGTCGATATTTGAAAAAAATAAACTTTTTCATTGAGAAGTTGTGTTCTATCCGCAAAACCTGAAAAGTTACTCTTAAGGGCCGATATTTCACTATGATGTCTTACATAGGAAAATTACAAGATTCATGAATAACAATGAAGTTATAATTAATATACTTTTTTTCGTGATTTGAGTCTTGTAATAAGTACCTGTGACGGATTTTTTTATATTAAAACGAGCGTGAAGTTCGTAAATCGAGTCAAAGCTGAGGCATGCAATCACAAGAATCAATAGAAAAATTGGTCACGGAGTAAGTTTTCGAAGAACACGTAAAAGGCTCGGATGTACATAGAGTTATCTAAATTCGCTCCTTCGGATGTTACTTCACCACAGAAAAACATCCATAACAGTCAGTTTTTGACTTCATTTTTTCCTGAAAAAATTCCTTTTTATTTTGCAATTATAAGCTACAAATCAAAATACAAAGGGGAATCGATCACGAAAGAATAATAATACTACGAGATCAGACCATGAGTCATCGAAGAATCTTCAATCAAGTTTCGAGTGACAGGGTCGCGAAACCGTCAGAAACGTCAAGAAAGGAAAGAAGCGAGGATACTTGGTACAAAAGCACCACGGCCTTCGCCTGGACGTATTTGCCTACACCCGGAGATAATGTCAGCTGAAATAGTAGAAAAAAAATTGACTGCGCTCACGGCTATTAAAACCCGCTCGGACGTCACAATAAAGAGCATCTTCTACGAGGCAAGCTAGAATAATTAACAATTATTCTTTCGAATAAATCTGTCTCGAGAATACGGTTGAATAATCAGCTGAAAAATGATCATTCTGGATTTTTTTATGACTTCTCAGCTCTTACAAAAAATAAAGTAAATTATCCTTTCAGATTCTGACCTAATAATCATGACTTGTTTGTCCTAAAATGTTAGATATGTAATGTTTTGTTCTTTGTTTAGTAATATTGTAGTTACATTCTAAAATCTTCAAAATGAACGCATTATGGAAGTGGAATCAGTCAAAATTCATCTCATCGGCCATAGTTAGATTATGCCAATACATTCTGCTATACATGTATATTTTTCAAACCAATAAAGAAAAATGTAGCAAGATCGTACGAAATACAGACATTGGATAAATAAATAAAATCTTACGAAAAAGAAGCTTCCTACTTGAAAATCTCGTAAATCATCATAAAGCGAATAAATTGAAAACCAACCATGGTCACGCATTTTCATGATTCACTTTCCATACAAGCAAAAGCAAAGGCTGGACAAAAAGCCGATTTCGAGTACACCGAAAGTGCGATGTACGAATACCTTGACGTAAACAAGATCACGCTTTTTTATGAGCCTTGCGTCGCTCGATTAATCATGAAAAAACATCTCTCTCCGGGCGTCGATGTTTGTATATGCCATCTACAGTGAATGCCTTAATCTCAATGCGTTTTGTCTGCTGGTTGGCACAGTTTCAGTATTGAGGTCAAAGTCGCGTCCTCCGAGAGGCCAGAGAAGATCGGCCGATTGCCATTACCGTGTCAGATTTTTTCATGGCTATCATGTATGATTTTGCATAGGGTTGAGATTGCATTTTCTGGTAAGAGGGGTACAGGGACCATTAAACGGACACTCGAACTTACGAGTAGATCACACATCATGAACCACATAATGTGGTTCACATCGTTTTATTTTCACTTATTTGTAAGTTTTATCTGGATTTTCCTTATTTGATTGTACAAGTGATTAACTCATAAATTACTTGGTAATTTCGAAGGTACTTCACAACTGTTTGATTCTATTACAGTAACATATTACAAGAAAACAGAATGTTTCGAGGCATCCAAATAACGAGATTTTCCAGTTCAAGTATTTAAAGTTTATTACTTTCTTCTTTTAAATGAGTTCATCATGACAAGTATTGGAATCGAGAAGAAACACAAATGTCAAAAGGGTCTACTTACGGGATGTACCAAAATCCCCGAACCCAAAAGAAAAACGATATTCTTCATTGAATTTCAAGTCAAAAAGTCTTTTACCATTTAAAAAACTCAAAATTGAAAAAGTTATTCAAGCTATAAATGTAAGCAATAAGTGCGTTCTCTTGATAAGTGGGGGTCGAATTCATAGACCGAACTTTTTACAAATTTTCTTCATATTTTTCCGAGTGGAAAAGTCCTTTGCCGTTTTTTTTCACAGAACTCAACATTAAAAAAAATTGTCGAGAAAATAGTTTAAGGAATCCGATTGGTTAAAACTTGTTACCCAAATATCTTTTTTGATTTTGAGTTTTGAGGAACGTGGTACAGGACTTTCCGACTCGGAAAAATATAAAGAAAATTTGAGAAAAGTTTGGTCTATAAACTCGACTCCTATATGTCGAGTGATAGCATTTATTGTTTCAATTTCCGCCTTGAATAACTTTTTTAATTTTGAGTTTTCTGAAAATTGATAAAGTGCTTTTTGACTTGAAGTTCAAAAAGGAATATTGAGTTTTTTTTTGGTTCGGGTAATTTTATACACCCTGTACATTTATGTTAATGTATAAATAAAAATTTAATATATCATTTTAACATCCTGGAAATCGATATTCAAGCTCAAACTATTACTTTGGAAAACATGTTACTTTAGACGAAAAATTATATCATTTCTATTGTCTCTCAGTAGCTTTTTTCACTGTGTATGCTACTCGAAAGATTATCTCGTATTAGTAGGAAAATCTTCTATTTTTTTCTAGAGTTCAATGTTTTAGTGTTAAAAGTTTCGTAAAGTATAAGTATTTTTACAGATTTTTGAAAAAAATTATATCTTTACATACATTTAAGGCATTCTTATATTCTGGCTTTCCTATTTTAAGGTATTTCATGGAGCACTAGTATTTTTAGAATTTTTCGAACTAACTACGTATACTATCAATAAAATTTTCAAGGAGATTCTATTTTCATAAAAATATTTCTAGCGTTTTTATAGATTTTCATACAGGTTTCGAGAATAAAACGACAAAGAATTTGGAAACGATCAAATTTTTTAACGTGTTGATGATGTTTGCAAGAAACAGTATTTCCAAAGATAACTGAAATTTCATGGATTTCCAGTACTTTTTTTATCGTAGTTTTTCATTATTTCCATAGCTTGGATAATTTTCTGGCATTTTTATCGATTTTTATATAGATTACTAGCTGCCACTCGCGGGCTCCGCCCGCCTGATATGTTCGCTTTTTGGTAATACTATATTTTCTTTGACTTAATTTAACTTGCACAAGTTGAAAAGTCTTTATCCTCATTCATTTTTATATATTCTCAAGTGACGTTTACATTTGAATATCAACGAATCACTTTACAGTACGTTGTCTAAAAATACTTATTGTGAAATTCCACAAACATTGTAAAGTCTTATCCTCATTGAATGACAGATCGTAATCTTTGAAGACGTATCCTTATGATACTATTTGTAAATTTTGCACAAAAGCCTTGAACCCACTTATCTCATTCAATAATAATGTGAGTTATATTTGATTCTACATCATATCCTTGAATACATTTTATTCTACTACTAATTGCAAGTATGCCCAGACGCCCTGAATCTTTTTGTCTCAATTAAGTTGGTTGAGTTACATTTCAGTGAGGTAATCGTTTTCGCATATAGTAAATAAGACAACGTACAAAAAGAGTTTGAAAATACGTAGTATTGATAAAATTTCAGTAGCCTTTAACAAAACCTATTATAATATTTTAATACGTATTCCAATAATATATATTGTAAATTTGTACTATTGAATTCGTTCAAGGTTAGGGAACAAAAACACTGAAACTCGAGCTAGAAATAAAGATGGTGTTTATTGAAGGAACGTCTCTGGGAAAGTGCTCAGCAATTGAATAGATCAAGAAAATTTCGCAAGTCGGTAGAATCCGATAAACCCAATATCCTCCCTGATTCGACAGACTTCAAAAAAATATTTAAAAATAATTCGAAATTACAGAAAAAATTTCGCAATCGCAATTAATTCTAACTGCAATCACAACAAAATCGTCACAGTCACGCGTTCCTTAATTCACTCTTGCGCATTATAAAGAGTTGTTCACGCAAAAACTCAAACCTCGTTCCCCAATTTCATTTCATAAGATTCGCACAAAACATTCTTGACAATATCAATTGCATTTTGCGGGCGTGACGTGACAATACCATCATCCACAAATAACACGAGAAAAACCTCTTCCCCCTCGATGATACCGCGAAAAACACACTCATCTTCCGCACATGGTTTCAAACTAAGTTTCGGGAGCGTGACACTAAATTTCCTATTCCAGCATCGAGCGGCTTGTTATAAACCGTACAACGATTTTTTCAATCGGCACACTTTCACGAAATTTTCGCCACTTTTTCGTGCACTACACTCATTTTCTTCTTTGTCGACCAGTGCTTTCGGCACCTCCATGAAAATTCCTCGCGAAGATCTCCATATAAAAAGGCTGTCTTGACGTCAAACTGAAGCATCTCTAGATCCAGGTGAGTGACCAGTGACAGGAACATCCGTAAGGACTCATATCGCACGACGGGTGCAAATGTCTCTTGAAGTCGAGTCCCTCGACCTGCTGGAAACCTCTAGCACAAAGCCTCGCCTTGAAGCGCAATGCACTTTCTTCTTCGTCTCGAGTAATTTAAAAAACCCATTTAGAGTCAATGATTTTCATCTCATCGGTACTAGTTACAAGCTCCCAGGTACCGTTTTCCCGGTGCGCCTGCAATTCCTCTTCAATGGCCCTTTTCCACTGCGCGGATTCGGGGCCACTGATTGCCTCTTATTAATTGATTGGCGTGAGTTCAGCGACGTTCGCCTGGAAAAACTTTTGTGCCGGCGTTGTGCTACGATCCTGGAGATGATAAGGGTGTTTTGGTTCACCGTCGTGTATTGCCATCGCGCTCGCTTCCCCGGTTCCCTCCGACTCGTCACTACCGTCAACTTCTGCCTGCACGCCAGAATTCTCTTCCCGAGGTAAAGCGACCTCGAATTCTTCCTGGAGTGGGAATGCGTCGATGCTATAATCGTCTTCATTAAACACGACGTCTCTAGAAACTGATATATTCTTTGTTGTTGGGTCAAACAAACGATAATTGCTGGAGTTTTCTTGATATGCAACAAAAATCAGTTTTCTAGTTTCGGAATCGAATTTTCTCCGGAATTGCTTGGGAATGTGTGCGTAGGCTGTGGAACTGAAAATTCGAAAATGATCCACTCACGGGTTCTCACCATGCCAAGCCTCGAAAGGGGTTGTTCCAGGGTGTGCCCGAGACAACGTACGATTTTGTAAGTACACTGCAACGTTGACAGCTTCAGCCCAGAGCACCGTTGGCAAATCTCTTACCTTGAGCATCGTCCATGCCGCCCCGACGATAGTGCGCTTTGCCCGCTCGGGCTTCCCATTCTGTTCCCGGTAGTAGGGAGCGCTATAGGAGACCGAAATACCCTTGTCAACGAGGTATTTCTTAAAATCCTTGTTGACGTATTCGGTATCGTTACCGGAACGAAAATTCTTGATCGGGCGCCCGAATTTCGTTTCAACAATCCTTGTGAAATCTCGAAATTTCTTCAATACTTAGGCTTTTGAACGCGCGAAATACACACAGCGGAAACCAGACGCGCCATCGATGAACAAAATGAAATATTTCGCCCCTCCCAATGATTCTACGCTCATTGGTCCACACACGTCAGAATGAATGGACTCATTAACCTTCTAAGATTTCCGCTTTCCGATTAGCCCTTCCCGAACTGACACGGCTCGCAGAAAAATTCGACGACCTCGGAAAAAGTAGTGCCCTTTACGAGACCCTGGCTTATCATCTTCTTCATAGTTGCTTTGTTGACTAGCCCGAATTCTCTTGCCACTTCTTCAAACAACAAACTGACTCGTTTGTGTTTGCCTGACACAAAGTACCATCTTTTGGGACGATGAAAAACAAACGATAAATGCCGTTATCTTGTTTTTCACCTTCATCTACGACAACACCGTGCTTCAAGATCAACACGCGATTGTCCGATAAGTTGACCTTGAAACCTTTTGATACACTCGCGCTGACTGTAAATAAATTCTTTCAGAAGAAACAGGACAGGGCTTCTATTGAAGGTCACCACGAATGCGCAATTTTGGCTGCTCTCCGTCTTCTTATCTCCTTTTTTCTTTTTTGCAGGACATTGCCTCGCAAAATGTCCCTTTTTGTTAAAAACGTAGCACTCTCGATTGGATTTGCCAGACTTTTTCTGCTCCTGCTTTGCTCCACTGTTCGTTGACGAAAAATCTGCCGCACATTCATCATCCGCCATAATGCGCGCTTCTTCTTTCATCAGTCTTTCTTGCAAAGTTTGGAGCGTCTGCCTGTCAGAATCTACACTATCCCAGGTTGTTCTCAAGGCATTAAATCGGGGAGCCAGACTTGCCAGAATCTTCCTTATTATTGCCACGTTAGACACTTTTTCTCCAACGTCCGCTAGTTGGGCCGCTATGTTTAAAATACGGGCCACGTGTCTCACCACAATATGATTGAAATCCATTTTAGCTTCATGGAATCTTTGGGTCATTATGAGCTTATTGGTTTCCGATTTTTGTTCATGAATCGCCACCAATTTCTCCCACATCTCTTTACTGGAACAACATGTCAGCACGCTTTCTACGTGTGCAGATTCTAACGCTGTCGAGATTAGAAACATGACTCGGGCGTCATCTTTGACCCAGGATTTCATCGCTTGTGCGTCAATTTATTCGGGTTTGATTCTGATGCCTTTTACTACATCGTCAATCCTGCTGGCCATAAGAATTGCGTTAGTTTGAAATTTCCATACTTGGAAATTGGTCCCGTTGAATTTGTCCAAATTTCTCGTCGAGAGTTGGTCCACCATATTGCTTAGGAACCACACGCGCTCTCACGTTCACTTTTCTATGAATCACTCAGAAAAAAAAATTTTACTGACTTCACCGTGCTCAAATTTTACGTTACGCCTCGCGCATGACAGGCGAGTTTTTGTTTATCTAACAGTCTGCGAAAACCGGGCCCATAACTTATTAAATTCGTTTAAGGTCAGGGAACAAAAACACTGAAAATCGAGCTAGAAATAAAGACGGTGTTTATTGAACGAACGTCTCTGGGAAAGTGCTCGACAATACAAGATGATGAAAAATCATCTGTCCCGTAAGCATAAATACGCTGGCGCAAAATAGATGAAGAAAATTTTGAAATTCGGCCGAATCTGATAAACCTAATATGTACAAACGATAATATTTTAAACTTTATTAAGTTAGTAACATCGACATATAGATATGGACCGCTAGTCAGAATGTGCGAAAAAGTATAGAAAGAAAAGGAGAGAATATCCCTTTCTCTCTTCAGGCAGTGACCAATGACATTCGAGGACGACGACCAATGACAGCCAATGACCCCCAATGAACCAATCAGAAAATGTCAGACAAAGAGAGGAATTGGCGGCCGCCTATCTCCTTTTCTTTCTGTATTAAAATGCATGCGCAGCAGTCATTAGCGCTCCATTTCAATATTATGTCGATGGTTAGTAACGTAGCGACTTCATGGAAGCGTCAAGCATCGGACGTCGAGTTTTTACAATGCAACAGACAGAGAAAGAAATATTTCTCTCTCTCTCTCTCTCTCTCTGTTGTATTATGTTTGTGCACTATGTTCTTCTCTTTTTCTCAAATCACATAGGTATTTTTAGAAATCAATCCTCACAAGCAGAGAGGCAAAATAAACATACTTCCCGCCACCTTTGGAATTCCTAGTTCTATTCTATTTTTTTGATATGTGTATTCTAATGATAAACGAAGAAATTAGTGTCTGAAGACTCCTGCACAATAGTGTATACTTTCTGACTCAAAACGTCTCCCTTACGCATATTTGCTCTCATCAGCGCAATAAAAAATCATGCGAAGCATCCCGACAAAACCGTAAAAAATCCGATGCCACTCCATGCGAATCGTCGACCACCCCAAATTCCACGCCTGCGACGATTGTCGTGCCAAAAGCGCGGCGAGAACTTTTGAATTTTGAAAGCCTGAACGGGTGATTTGTCCACGCGGTCACGTCGCTATGGCGAGTCAAGTTGTTCCGGTTATTTTCTCACATTAATCGTCCTCCCGTTGGAAGAGGCCAATTTTGAGGAAACCCATAAAAGAGCTCGCTGAGCTTTGACCCCGCGGCCGGTTTTATCGCTCCGAGCTCGGGGAATGATTTGCGAAACCTCGGAGAAAGCCCTCGTCAATCCCGGGCGTCTTCCAGCTTTTTTTATCCCGCCTTTGTCAGCGCCTTTGACGCGCATTCACAGCGTGAGGTCAAAGTTGACGCCGAAAATTCGCGCGTTTAATCAGGAGATGAATCTGGGCCCGAGCAATTGGAACGAGTTGTTTCGTTACGGATCTTTGTGCGTGTACTTTAAATTGAAAAAAAAGTTGATCGAACAATATGCAGAAAGTAATTATGGAATGTGTCACAAGAAGTCACTTTTATTTTGTAAGAGAAATTTCAGGGTTCGTTAGAACGTTTAAGGTGCTCAGAAATCAAAATAAGGGTATTTAAATTCTAGATATCCACTTTCTTCTATCATTGTCCTGACATAACAATTATTCCCATTGATTTTTGCAACATTCCTCGACTTATTTCTCTTCTATTAATATGTCCAAATAATTGAGACTATTCATTAAAACTGCGAAATGTTACCTTTAAGCACTTTAAGTTAATGACACGTATAATGACATAAAGAGAGAAGATATTTTCGACAAAAAAAATTGATCATAATTATGAAATATTTATATCCATAATCATCGTGAGTATATTTTTTGTTGAAATTGCATGAGAAATAGAACAGCTTACAATGAAATTTTAAATAATCAAGGATTATTTTCTTGGTGATAAGCCTCGCGCTCGATAACGCTTTTGGACTTCCTCGATCGATTCCTCTCATTAGCAGAATTTACGTTTCAGATAAGGCGAAGCTTATGCGCTACAGCCACAGAAATAATTTAAACGCGCCGTGGTCGAATTCAGAGGAGAATTGCTCATTACAATAATTAATACCCAGGATTGTAATTTAGATATCAAGATAATGAGTGATAATGTCATTTTATGTATAGGATGATTCGATTCACGATTTTTATCGAATTTGTGGATGCTGAATGATGAGACGTCGCACTTTCACTCTTTTGAGCTATTTCTGTTGATAAACTTTACAAAGTTGTTGACATTTAGTGAATTAACGATTCAGGGTGAGAGTGATTTTGGGTTTACTTGCGATAAATTTTTGATGTAATATTAGGGATTAGAGTAAAAACAGATGAATATCATGTGTTGTTACACGAGTCATCATTTTTAATAAAATTGAGTCGATTCAGGAATTTGTTCTGACTGAAATGATGTTTCCTAGTCTTTTGTCTAAGAGATCAGCTATATGTTATTGCAATGATCTTTCTTATATATGCAACTTGTTAATGTTTCAATCTGAAAAAATTAAAAAAAAGCCTAAGGCAGCTATGTTTCCGGTGTAAAATACACAGGAAGAGATGATTTTTTCATGAAATCCTTTACATTGCTTTATTTTAATGTTATATGCATAGATTTAAAATATGCAAAAGAGAAAAGAAGTTTTCCCTATAAACGAAAGCTTAGTTCACCTTACAACAGCATCTGTTATACGAAGACTTCTTTTTGTATATGAAAATGTATCATAAAATAAAAATTGTTTATAAGGCAGGGTTCACAAAAAAACAATGACCTCGACTACGTACCGAATATACAAAAACTGTATTTATACTTCAAAAAAAGTACAAAATACTTATAATAATGTAGATAGTTACACTTTGTACGATGTGATAGTAATGAAGAATATTACATTTCCACCATCCCATCAATTATCAGGGACGTCAATTTTGGCAATAACGCAATCACAACGCTCAATGATGCGCTGTGATTTTTTTGCATTTGTTAATTAACAGCTCTTGAAGATTATACTTTTGAAATCTATAACTTACTATCTTGGTGAGTTACAATCCAAGATCAAACAGATGGAGACTCTCCAGGTTTGCAGTGTTTAATAGAATGTTAATAGTTTTAGAAAAAATATGACGACAATCTGTAAAAAACCGATAGATCTTTAAAAGGTTATATACACTCGCGCTCGAGAAATAAAGGGGATTTTCACGATTTTTTTCTAAAAAAACTAAACTATTTTTGTTTGGTAAACTCAAAGCCTATTTATGTATTCATGTCGTAAGATATTTCAGAAATTTTTTAGTAAAAAATTTTCGCTATTAAGGTTGTAGCGACAATCGTGCCAAAACAACATTTTTCTGACACCGCGTGCGGTGAATATGATAAATGAGCAACTGTTCATCTGTAATACAAAAAATTTAAAAAAACCTCTACTTTATACCTTTCCGCTTTGCGTGAACGAAGGATTTTGCTGAATGAATATTTTCCTGAAAATATAAGTCATTTTCCTAAAATGTTTGACTTTTCAACGTCTGGGCTTTCGGCTTTTGCAGCAAGAAAAAAAAAGTTTTACTTAAAATTAACAATCTTTCGTTCACGCAGAAGCTATTATAATTATTAACAAGCTTAAAAAAATTCAGACTGTTGAGATAGTGTGTCTGGAGCAAGGCTATGAGCATCATGAACAGCTTTTAACGGCCTTCGTGCCTTCGCTGACTGCGTGCTTGCCAAGTTCACCGGGAAGCCGAAGACGCACGGCCGTCTGGATTTCCCGGGAGGTGATGGTGGAACGCTCGAAAATGTCGCATACTGGCATAATTGCTGTAGTGCACCCAATTACGAAGATTCCATTCTGAAAAAAATTCTAAAATACATTGTGACATAGATAAGTAAAGAGAAAATAAGTTTTTCAAAAAATATTGTGTTGTTTTTCCAAAAAAACTCGTGAAAACGCATATTGCATCCTCGAGAACAAGTGTATATTACCCTTTAAAAACCGATGCTATTATCTGATACACGTATTATTAACATTTGACTGATGACTGTATTATTAACATTTTTCAACTTCGATAAACAAAGCTCTCTCATGTTAGGGTAAGACGCTACTTCAGAAAGTTGTTCTTCAGATAGTTTTTCTTCAGATAGCTCACAGCAAACGTGTATCATGAGTATTCGCAAACTTGAGTTCATGTTTTCCGGTGCTAACAAACTCGTGTATGTACTTTCGATTGGAACAAAAGCTAGGTCAGGTAGTTGACCCAATATCGGTAAGATTTCCAATGTATCCTCGGTAGTATCAAAAATCGTATGTAAAATTACATCGGACAGAAGCAGAACTATATAGCTATTGATCAAAGATTGTAAAATATACTCTCCGAATCTAAATATATTTAATTCGAAAAATTGTCTGTTATATACTACAGATTGCCTAGTTCAAATTCTCACAATGTGATGTGTGAAATATGAACACATTGAATTATTTACTTGTGATTTTGAGTTGTTTTGATACTTTCGGAACAGTGATTTTTTGACGAACGTGATTATATTTGTGTTTAGCTTTTTTTTGGAATTATCTAATATTATTGGAATTGGAATCTTTTTGCTTTTCATCCTGGATATTTGGTCACGGTTTCCCGACGAAGGATTGTGAGGACCGGAGTTGTAAAGGGTTTTGTTGGGATTCGTGTGATTGCTTGCGTGCGGACATTCATTTTTCCACGGTTGGACTTGGTGTTTACTTGCGGCCTGGAGTTTTGTCCGACGATGTTCTTTTGATGACGCTAAGGAAGGCAATCTCATTTTTTCTTGACCAAAACCAGGAAAGATTTTTTGAAATTTATTATTTTTGATATTATGACATTTGTTTGGAAGTTTTGGAGAAGTGTTGATATGCATTGATTTGTCCTTGGGAATTTCGTCATAATTTTTTGTTTTTGGGTTTATCGAAATCTTTTATTTTGATTCATTCGTGATATTTTTTTTTGTTTTGATTACTTGAATTTCCATGTTCTGATGATTGATTTGCTGTGATTTTTTTTGTGATTGTTTATTATATGATGTTATTTTTTTTTAAATAATGATGAATTGATTTACAATTGTAATTTCTGGGTAATTTGAACGAGCTGATTTTATTGGGAAGGGAATGTTTGATTTTTTTTTTTTTTTTTTTTTTTTTTTTTTTTGGGTATAATTAATTATGAATTAATGATCTGATGTGATAAAGAAAATGGATTTGAATTTCGTGAGATAAGATAGATATTTATGGGCGATTTCTTTTGTTTATAAGATGATAATGGATTAATGATTTTGTGGTGTATATTGAGTGCTGCGCGATTACGGAAAAATTTACAAGTGATGATTTATAATAAATTTGGGAAATGTTAATGATGTAAATAATGGAATATTTATTTATTGCTTTTATTAACAACTAAGATTTCTATATTTAATATCTTTTTTTTTTTTATGAATACAGTTGAATTTGAATGGGTAACAATAAGTACCTATCGGAACGTTACAAACCCAAAGGTGCTCAATTTTAACCGTTCGTTAGTCTTGGGAATTTTCGCTGCGTGACGTTACTTTTTCAAATAAAAAAACCCTTATTATGAAGTGGCCAATTTCTTTTTTTTAAATTTGACCTCAATTTTAAAATTTTTGATTCAGAGAATTCCAGATAACATTTTTACAAATATGATAACAATTTTTTAGAAATCTGTCCGCCATTTTGGATCAGCCATTTTTTTAAATTGTCGACATCAAATTTGGATTCTCCGTCTTTCAAAACTATTGTCTACAAAATTTCAAGTTTTTTAATCGACTTTTTTATTTTTGGCCAGCTTTTAGGTCGTTTCAGACCACTGTTCGATGCCTATAAAATAGACTCTCATCACAGGTTTTTCTTCGTAAAAAAAAAGACGAAATAATAATTATACAACTCATCATATAGTAATGCAAATTTATTCAATAATAACTCTTTAGCACAATTGACTATTCCTGCGCGCGCGCGTGTGTGGTATCTGAACAATCCTATATCTTACAATAAAAAACACCGCGCTTTGAACACAATCCATTTGAAAAAAACGTCGTAGGTCCGGTGTTGAACCGTAGCAAAATGCTTTATTTGTTATCATGAATGGCAATCAATGGAGATTTTATTAGTAAAAGAAAATTTCATTAATTCCCCATCGATTTATTTCCACCAGTAGAGCATTTTTCCACAGGTTCGTATTTAAGTTAAGATGTGTAGAGAAAAAGAAGAAAATGAGATGGGAGTTTATGAAGACGTACTATTGTAATAGTTGTGCATGATAAAATAAAACGCACGAGCGGACTGGAAACCTCGTGGAAACTAGACGCCGGGAGTAAAAGCGAGACAAAAAGAGGAACGCATTGGTTGTAAAAGCGCGAATTCGCGATCTATTTGTGTACTGTACTTACTTCCAAGCTCTTGAATCACGCTAGCGGGATGAAATTGACAAATATGATTCTTATAAGTCCCGGACGATACGCTAATTGGAGCTGGACACAGTGAGGCTGGATGGCACGCTGCTCATCAGCGTTAATTTTGCTGTCTCGACAGTTCTCGACCAGTTCGTGGGTGTACCGTAAGCTCATCGTCTATGTAGTCTATGTACACTTTTGCCCACTTCTTCGTGAAGGAAAAGATGGGATGAATGTAAGAAAGAAGCGATTAAATCATGAAAATTGTACTACGGCTAGAGCAGGATAAACCATTTTTATTTTCAAGAGGCTCTCTATTTGTCCCATTTCGTCGGTGGGTTTTTTGAGGTTTTCTTCAGGGGTGTTGATACTATAGTGAGAACATTGAAATATGTTCAGAAATTCAGTATTTATGAATGGAATAAACATCAACAAACATGACCTCGTTATAAAATATTGTTTTCAAACGAGGATTTATATATATTATTGAATAGTTTGAGGATACACTTAGGTTGACACTATAATAACAACACCTCTCAATCACATTCATTTTGAAGCGATTCTTGAAAATTGTTTACATATAGCGAATGAGAAAAAACGAAGACGTTCGAAGAGGGGAAGAACGAGAAAAATAGGAAACGCATGAGAATTCGTACGCTCGACGCTGTACACATTTACAGTATTTACAAATTACAAAAAAATACCTGCGCTTCGTTATTTTATTGAGCCTCCGTTATAAAGTCTAGTGCCTAAAATATTTATCGTACATATAGAATCTGCGTAACGGACGATCTTTTATATATTACTATCCTTCGAAATAAACTCTCATATCTCTCTCTTTAATACAAAGACTCGTGCGAAAAAAATCCGCGGACAATCTAAAGCGGTACTATGTCGCGAGCTTTTTGAGAGTGTTCAGTTCAGTGAGTTCCTCGGGCTTGATTCTATCAACGTGGCGGAATGTATGGTGCTTTTTTTGGTACAGACCGATAGGTTGAAATTTTCGACCGCGAGTTTGGTTTTGAAAAGTTTGTCTCTATAGTCAGGGAGATATCTATGACGAGCGATTTATAATAAACATTTTGCGAAGTTGGTTTTTTAGAAGACAGATATTTTCCTAGAGATTGTGAGTCTATCTCCTTTTTCTTCTGTTATTTTACTTGATATAGGCCTTGTTAGAAATAGAAAATATTTTTGTTGTTGGTAAATATCTAGAATAGGAAAATCTCACGTTTGACATGAGAGATGTCCGGTTGATTGCAAGTAGAACTTGGTAAGAAAAATTTGTCGTATGATAAAAAATTATTTCCAAAGTAATGTGTCACTTAAAAAGAAGAAAGATTTTGCGATTTTTAATTTTCTTTTATCCACGACCGCCACTTCCTGAGTCTATTACCGCCTTGAAAAATGAGCGTTCCACGCACGGTGTTTACAACACGTAAAAATGTATCATCAAATGATTTAAATTGAATTGATGTTATAACCTTAACATCCCTAGTCCCCCTCAGAGATAAGGAATCAAACACAATTATTATTGAAAAATATTTTTCCTCATTATCGATTTCAACTGCAATAACGTAAATTCTCACAGTGAAATTCTTAATAGTGAATAAAAAAAAATATAATGAAATAGAATAAAGTAAATAAGAAAATTTTTTAGATTCCTATTTTGAAATATTGTAGTAATACCGAGGTTTGTCGGCACCGGTCTCAAAATTTTATAGGAAGGGGGAATTACCACAATTTCGAAATCCGCGACGAACGCTGGGCGTGGGAGAAAAAGAAACGATTCAAAGCACGTGAGCGTGTAATCGCCGAGATCAAATGCGATGCATGCTCTCCCTGTGAGCGCGCGGCTCTTTTACTGCGTTCCACTTTCGGACCAGCGTCCGATCGGGCGTCGCTAGCATTCGTTTTTCCAGGCCAAAATCAGTTCCTTCGTTAAAAGTAATACTCGCGAATACAATGAAATCCAGATTTATTTTAAATCTCAAAAGAATGAAGCTTCATCATTTGGATATTTTTTTCCTTTCAAACTACCTGCACTAGGATATTTCTGGTGGTCGGCGTCAACTTTTACTAAACCGTTATTATCAAGAGAAATTTTTCATTTATTTTTCCTAATGTTAAGTTTTAGATTCATAAGATTCTTTTCCTTTAATTAAACTAATTGAATTAATCCATCGTCTTTTTTATCTCGGAATAAATTTTGCTAAGACTTTTTCAGAAAAAGTCTTGAAAGATTTTTATAAATAATTATTGAATTATTTGAACATTTTTTTTTTTTTATAATATACCTTTATTTGATCGTTTTTTTCCACAAGATGCTTTTTTTTCAAACTGTAAATCTACAATCTGTTTATGCAACTTTTTTCTAATCAAAATTTGTAATCATAATAAAAAAGCGAGTAGAAAAGAATATGGAAAATAATATGAATATAATTATATCAAAAAATATAAAAAAATACGAAAAACGTTGAAGATTGTTCAATTTTTACAAATTACACAGAAAATCACTGTTTGACAACAAACCTGAAAGATACTGTATT
Organism: Platygaster robiniae; assembly: GCA_028476575.1. NCBI lineage: Eukaryota > Metazoa > Arthropoda > Insecta > Hymenoptera > Platygastridae > Platygaster > Platygaster robiniae. Next base: position 39,741,959 of record CM052019.1, read on the forward strand.
TAAGATACGGTTCTATAGCAGATCACGGTCAGTATTTATAAACGTTATTAAAAATAACAATATTTATATTGCATACTACGTAAAAATACCAAACACTATTATGAATGAATGTAATTCAACCCTCTTCCCAAAAAATAAAACATTGAGGAAAATTTTTTATGGAAATGAGCATCATTCAAACACTTTTCGAAAATTTAGTGGATAACGAAAAAATTGTGTGAAAAAGTGTTGGAAAAAAATTATGTCAAAAGAAGAATCAGAGTAAAACTCAAGAGACAAAATTCGTTGCGAATAAAAGTTTGTGAGAAAAAAAGGTTTTCGATCAATTATCATTCTGATAAATAACGTTGGAAAAATTTTTCTTCGGAAGAAGGGATCAGGGAAAGTGGTCACCGATATTTATGTTTCTGATAAAAAGAAGGAGGTTTTCGATGTCTACAGTTAGAATTGAGTGTACGATAAAGAGTCCTCATGATACATCACAAAAAAAATTATATAATTAAAAAAAAATATGCAAGTATTACCTGAAATTGTAACCATTCATCAGATTACTTCGATCTCAATATATAAGACATCTGAAATTTTTAAGTACAAATTTTTTGCTAGTGAAGTACATGAAGCTTTCATTTCATGAACAAAAATTATTCAATATTACTGCTTCAGTTATTAAAAAAAATGATTAATTTCTTATTATTGATTCACGCTTTTAATAACGTCGTGACGTACTTGGTGGTTTTTCAATGTTCTGAAGTCCACTAAAAAATGATTTGCGCTGATATAGTATCTTTATATAGCTTTGAAAAAAATTGTAAGTGACTTAATTGTCTTTTTTTCAAACATCGCCATAGACTTGATGTACTTCATACCAGTTTTTAAGAAATGTTTGTAGTTTCCAGATAAGGCCTGATAGTGGTCTGAAATATAGAAATAATAATTAGAGAAATGTAATTTTTCTTTTCGTAATCATAATATCTGGCTTCAAGGAATCATTTTGATTTTTCACTGATACCACAGAAGGTTTCATACGATGGTCTGTCCGACAAAAGAAAATTTGAACATTATTAGATAGAACAGGTACGTGATTTTTCAACAGATTACTTTTTGCAATAAAATACTGTCATCTTTGAATCTTCTTCATGTTTGAAAAAATCAGGAATGTATAATTTTTTGCTCATTTTATCTTAAGACACGAGCGCCCTCGAAACCCGACGCGCGATTCTGGTATTGTGTGTCCCACGTTGCGAAAGGCAACGATCGTCGTAAAAGCGCTGCTGAAGCGCAGCAAAACAAGAGAGCGAATTGTGCAGAAATCGATCGGAGAGAAGTCTCTCTATCCTCTTCTCTCTCTCGTTTTTCCGCTATCTCTCTCACCCGCGAGATCGGCGAGGCTTCTTTATTGCGTTTCACTTTCGCGATGCGCCGTCTGATCTGGGCGTGGCAAAAGTGTAACGCGACGATTTACCAAGACGGAAACTACTCGAGGCATACATGCTTTTTCCGGCGACTTTTTACCTCGGCAATCACGGAAAATGCTACTAATGAGGTTTTTTTCCTCCCTCGTTATTGCGGAGATTGGTTCTTGAGATTTCTCGGTTTTTGAGTTGCGCAGACTTAAGGGTTTTGAGGGAAAAATGCGAGCGATGAAGAGTGGCTGTAGGTAATTTTAGAATATTTTTTGTGAGTGGTTTTTTGTATGGTGATTGAGGAAAATGTTCATCATGGTTTTTTGTATGGTTTACTGCTTATTGGTTTACTAGTTTTAAATTTGTAGTAGCCTTTCACGTAAATTTTTTTTCCTGGGTTGCTATTTTTGATGGTTTTACCTAGGGTGTCTGTAAGAATCTCGTAATACAAGAAATATTTTTTCAAATACTCGCTCGAAAAATTTTCCACCCAAGTTTAATCTATCATTCAGAACAGTCAATAAGAGTTGAATATCGTAAGAAAGGTCATGAGATCCAGCAAGAAACTTTTTTAAAATCGTATTCAAATAAATAAATATTTATTTAGTTTCAGTAACCCTTTTTCTGATTGTAGGGCTTTCAGCAATTGTCTTACTTTATCATCTAGCCCAATTTTCACTAACTGTAAAAGTGTGTGCTACTACTCCCAAGATCTGCACAGTTAGTTCCAGAAGCTCGAATCATCCACTTCACTGTTTGGATTAATAAAAGAATATTTTGACTCAAGTTCATGTAGTGCAATGGGGTTATTTATTTATTGGTTTTCATTAACGTAATAGATCTCATTTATTGACTAGGAAAAGAGAAGTTAATGCGCTACTGATTATTGTGCTACTGATGAATGGAGGAAGTTTTTGGCGAATCGTTATACCAATTTGGGTTTTTATCCTTCATGCTAAAAATGTAACCTGGAGTTTCGATTTTGCTTTTAAAAGGAGCTTAACGTTAATTGAAACGTTAGCAAGAAAAATAAATCGACGTTTGTCATAGAAACTGGCTGGTTATTTGGGCTCTACACTTATTATTTAGATACTGCAATTCAGAACCTTCATAGCTTCACTATTTTTTGTAACAAGAACGATAGATCGTAATATTATTCAAACTTACAGGAAAGCGGAAATGGAATTTATTGGTATATTTTTTCATTTCTAAATAGCGAGTTTCACATACCATAGGATTTGAAAATTTCAGGACTTGATTATTGTGAGACACATTTAAAAATCAAAGAATATTTTCAACAATAACTTTTTTCAAACGCTATCTATTTCTCTATTTGTACACAATCAAAAGAATTTTTCCAATTCATTTTGTTCTATTTTTTGCCTTTTATATGCATGGTACCAACCAAAAAAAATCAATTCATTCTCAGAAATAACTTCAAGTCTTTGCAATTTTTTTAAGTATATTCATGAAGAGAAGTTCTATGTAAGAAAGAAAAGTCAATGAATAAAAAAAAGATTTTCAGTCGGATGATAGCTCATCTGATTTTTCTAGAAAATTCAAATTGCACGATTTTTCATTGTTCTAGTGGCTCCTTGGAATATGGCTATACAAAATGCATGCAAAACATCGATAAAATCTCTCGTGAAAAAACCAATAAGATCATTTTTAATAATATCCAGGCCAGTGAAAACAAGAACATCGACGCAATAACGATCTTAATCGCGTCGTCCAAGATCCACGAAACTTCGTGAAACCACTGAAACGTTACATTCAGAAATCACGAGTCAAAAGGCCCTCGGCGCTTTCTTGTTGAGTTTTCCCTTTAAACTAACCAATTTTTATAATCTTAAAAACGTCTCCTTCTCTCTTCTTGATATTATTCTTTGTTGCTAGTTCTATGTTTTTCATACTACGAAATTTTTTCTTTTTGCATATAATATAAGTTCTGAATCACAATTTTTTTTAAACTGAAGTGAAATCTCGAATTCATGCAATTTTTTGTATCAGTTAAAAAATTCATCACTAATAGTTAGAAATTTGTCAACTTTTCTTGTTCGTTGATTGAATCAAAAGATCAAGCATTCTGGAAATTGTTATTTCATCCACAGTTCCATTTTTTAGAAAAAAATATTTTTTTCTGAGCTGTAGGGTTAGGCATCACAAGTTAAGTATTGATCAGTATCGAAATTGGTTAACACCAGTATCGATGTATCAGACCAGGAGTCATAGATTTTTCGATAAATCGATACTTGTTCGAAACATTTTGAAATATCCAGATGTAACGAGGAAAGGGATCTTACAAAATAGAACATTTCGATTTGATTTTTATATATCACGCAAAACAGGAAAATTCAAGTTGAATATGAGAGACTTAAAATAGAAAATATTATTAAAAACTTTATTCGATTGTGAACATGTGATAAAAGATTAAATATATAGAAAAAAAAATTCTTCAATAATATAGATAATTAGAGTTTTAGCAAGTTGGAGATTTCATTTACGATTTTTTTCTTCAAAAAACTGAATAAGGAATATTTTTAATCAAGCAATGCAAATATATATTACGATTCTGTTCTTTAAAAGTTTTCTGGTTTGGAAAATTTTGAGTAATAAGTATCAAGAACCTTGGAAATCAAAAATGATAATTATATATTTATCATAATCATAAATTCAACACTTGTGTAACGATATTTAAAATTAACGATACTAAGAGTTTTTGATATTTTTGAAAATGTTGAATTTGATATTTCTTGAAATTTTGAATGTTGCTTACTTTCTATATAAAAATATCCGATATTTTAAAATTATTATTTGTGACGCATAAGCAGAGTGTTGATTTCTTTAAGTTTTCCACAATTATTATTACTGATAAAAAAACGATAAAATTTATGAATCAAGTGAAACTTGGTTCTTTTTGAACTTGCTTGAATCATCGTAAATTTCCTTCATTAGGAAACCAATAGTTTTGCTGACTTGAAAATAGTTCTACTATTCCTGAAGTATCAATGTGTAATTATATCTTTTAACAGTTCATCTCATTGATTGATATTTTCATTACTATAAACGGAAAATTTATAATTTCTTTTGATAGATATAAGAATTTTTCAAAATGTGGCGATTTTTTATTCGATCTGAATAACATAAGAACTCAGTCTTTCAAACAGTTTATAAACACTGTTGTGATAATTCAAAATATGACTGATATTTATAAATAATACAGATTTTGCTATTGTCGATTGTTATTTATATTGGTTAAAAATGACTAGACAGTCAAAGTTGTAATGTCTGATCGCAGTAGTCAATATTTGACTGATTTGAGAGTCAAAATATTGAATACTCGTAACTAGTAGAAAAATTTCTATTAATAGTCATTTTTATATTCAAAGTTTGGCCATCACAAATCAACAAATTACGAAATGAACCAATGTTTGAGAGGCTGTGCAACACGAGTAACTAAATTTAGATGTCTAGATTTTACTATTGAAAGAATAAAAAGTGTTTTTGTTTAATTGTTTTTTCAACTTTTCTTTTTTCCTCCTTTTAAAGCCATTCAATTGGTATTGCCAATAGCCTAACCAATTGGCAAAACCAATTAATAAATTGGCATTTTGCCAATTGGTCCGACCATTTGGAATTGCCAATCGACCCGACGATTATAATTGCCAATTGGTCGGACCATCTTCGGGCTAATTAGCGATTCCAAATGGTCGGGCTATTAGCAAAACCAATTGGATTTTTTCAGCTGGGAGTGTACTTCATACTTTGACGAGGACTCATAGTTAAAGGTCAAAGGCTTCAAAATTGATAAAATAAAGAATGAAGAAATATTTTGAAGAAGATGTTTACTTAATTCTTGATGATCTCGGTTGAATTCTCGATTATAGTTGGTTCCCAATGATTGAATAAACCAGAGGATCCATAAAAACAGAAATAAGGGGCATTATGATATAGATCAACAACCCTTGTATCGATATTTGATAGCAAAGTATCGACAGCATAATTATTTCTAATTCCACGAGTTATCTCATTCGACTTTCCACCTCGCGATTTTTCGCGGCGCGTACATTACGCATAATGGCGCGCAAAAGAGCCAATTTTCCGTTTTCGAGTCGTAGGCAGTGGCTCGAAAGTAGCGGCGCGCTCCTAATAACGATACTAGGCGAGTTAGAAAGTAAGAGATCGATCCACGACATCATCCAGCGGAAGATGTTTATTATTAAATCGCTCGTCTGCGGTGTGGTAGCTGCGACGGAGGAGGCGAGAATTTATCGGCCGATCGGTGCCGGGGGCACTTTTGCGAACATGCCCCTCTTCCCTCAATATCATCTTTTTTTCTGGCACTTTTCTCGCGGCTTTTCTATTGTTCGAATAGCTGTCGCGCGCAGGCTCTTCGGAAATTTCACTTTCTAAGTCGTAAAATCGACGGGCATTTTCATGCGGAACGAAACGCTCCCGATTATACCAGGTTTTTGTCAATCCGCGAGCGTTTTCTCCTCCGTCGCAATAATTTCGCCAGGGATTATTCACCGTGAAAAGAAACAGAACCCCTACTCTGGACGAGAGAACACATTTTCCGTGCCTGTGGCACGTAATGGTACATTTCTCGACTAGCGGGGTGATGTGAATTTTCATGCAAGAATATTTTTGAATGAGTCGAGAATGACGGGATATACCACTTAAGGACGATCATTAGTACGACTCTGCATACACTGGATAGGGATGGGAACCAGAACGAAAAATGTCGATATCAGGTCTTTCGATATTCCATTTCGATGTATCATATAGATTTTTGAATCTATATGATACATCAATATCTACAATCTATACTACGAATTTTGAAAATTTCCGTTTTTTTATACCTTTTTCATAAACAAATATCACTTTTTTTTTCATCATATTTTTCTCTCTAAATTTTTGAATTTTGAAATTCTTGTAGGTCACATAGAACAAATAAGTCTAACGAATAGAACAAAAAAAATTTTCAATTTCAGTTGAAAATTACGGCCGCTATCGTTCACGAAGATGGATTTCGTCCGCGTCGAGACACTACGGTATTCCCTGGATTTTTCAGCAAATTTAAAATTGTGCGGATGTAATTTTTTTTTGTAAATAAATTTCAAGATATGATTAAAACATATCCCTAAGTTCTTATGTCTGTGATGTTTCTTTCTGTGAGAAAAAAAATCATGAAAAAACGCTCATTTTCCGCGCTCTTGAGGGGACTGTCTCCTTTTAAGAAGAATGAAATTTTAGTGAGAAATTACCGACCTAACTGTTAAATATTATATGAATCGAGAAAAAGTAAATAAATGAAAAAAATAAATAAACAAACAACAAAAATGAAAGAAACGCCAAAAATGCTAATACGATGATGATCGTTTGGTAAATGCATCGGAATGAAAATTTAGAAACATCGAAAAGGGATATCGATATTCTGATATATCGATACGTATCGCCTACCCTAGTACTGAAACACGTGCTCTCCTTGAAAAGTGAAAAAAAAAGTGTGCACGTTACCGAGCGAGGGTTAGAAGAACACACATCACCGAACATTCCTCTCTTTACTCACAAACTCCCATAAAACTCGTTTCCATATACGGAAAAGCAACAACTCAAAATAGTTAACCGAAAAAAAATTCAAGTTTCACTCGACCAGCGAACAACTTGAACCTTCCTCGTAGTCTCTCCTGATCTAAATCAGGTACCGCTCCGCCAATAATGAGCCCTGTCCCACCGCAAAATATCACATTCGCGTGAAGCCCTTAGAGAACTCTACAGGCTCTGTCGGTAAGGTAGAAACTTCCACTTCTTTTAATCATTTTCTTTCTCAAACATTTTTTTCGGTTGAACCATAGACATTATAGTGCATGGACTGCTATTCGAGCGAAATTTCATGTTCAAACAGAGAAGCTGGGCCTCAGGGTAAAACGAAGTGACTGACTCCACCCGAAAGTTCCGAAGTGGCTCGATTCGTTTACTGACAGAAGTCCAGCAAAACTCGTGGACACCCGTGGTCATTCGTGATTTTGTTTACATCAGTTTACATCGTTTATATGCTTCTTCGTACACTATTTTTTTTAGTTTTTTATGGATACAAAAAATATTTATTAGTTTTGTGCTCTCATCAATAATATGATTTATCGTTTAAAAGACAGGGCCCCGGTATATTAGATCTCAGACATGTAGTCCCATGGCGCTCAGCGACTAGACACGGCATTGGTACTCTGAGGCTCATCTTCTATGTCTGAACACATCCTTATGCTGATATGAATAGGAAATACCAGTCCATGTACTATAATGTCTATGGATTGAACTTAACTTAACGACAAAGTAGGAACTCAATTGTACTTATTTAAAAAAAACGTATTTTACAGGTATAATTCACAACAGCTATTTGCATTACGAGAGCGTAAAGTCAAAAAGTGCAACCGATGGTGAATTTTGCTTCCCGAAAGTGGTGAGAGAAGAATTCACCCGAGAATCGCATTTTTTTTACTGAAGCCCTAGTGATGCACGCTATTTTTCACAATCCTTTTATTGAGTTGTTTGAGCCTGTAAAGCGAGTGCGCAATACAAACAATTGAACGAGTCACAAACAGCAAATGGCTGACTGAAATCGACCGAAAGCAGCAAAATACTTGTTATCCCGCTTCTTGAGCAATCATATACGGTGGTTAAGTAATGCAGCCGAGTAGCGACAGTAGCGGGATGAAAAGTAATCCGACATCTGATTGTTGGTTGAGTAGCGGGATGAAACTTTTCATACCGCTACTCGATCAACAATCAGATGATTGCCATCGGCCACTTTCGCCTCACTTTACAGGCGGCTAGAATCGACCATTCAATAAAGGGATTGTGAAAAAAAGTAACCGTGTGTTTTCATAGTTGAGTACTTTTTTTGTCGCCAAGTTCAGATTCATCAAAAAAGTGGTTTAAAAAATGATCAAAACTAGAAACAGCAGTGAATAGTCATACCTTACCAACAGATCACTCCAGAATAGTCTTAAGCCTAAACTCGTGAGCCGACAACGTCCCCACTTCACCGCACTCAAGTATTGTTCCTCGGCGACATCGGCGGGGAATTATTGTTCTCTCTAGGTTCCTCATGCACGCTTTCGTTGCTGCTGCTCGACCTGGAGCTGAGGTTTTCCCTGTCGCTGAAGTACGACGAGTCTCCGCGTTTCTCCTCCAGCCGCAAATGTTGCTTGTCGTTCCTGAATTCCTCTCCGGACGGGCCCAAAAGTCCTGAAAAGTACGGGATGCCCTGCCTTTGACTCGTGATCTTGCCCATGAAGCTACGGATCTCTTCGAAGTAGGATTCGTCTGCTCGCGGTAGTTGGCCATGGTACCTCGACCTGACCTCGTCCAAGATCGTAGGTCCGTCAGCATCATGCTTCTTGAGATGCCGATCGAGATTCGTTTGTTGGCCGAAGCATCTTTCGCACAGTGGGCATTTGAAGGGCTTCTCTTTATTGTGGATGTTGCGCACGTGGCGCTGAAGATTGCTGGAGATGCTGAAGGAGCGCTCGCAGTATTTGCACTTGTAGGGCTGTTCCCCGGTGTGAGTGCGCAAGTGGCGGGTCAGGTTCGCTGACCTTGGGAAGACCTTGCCGCAGAATTTGCAGGAGTACCTGGGGAGAACGCAAGGGTGGAGTTGAGTTCGACCATCAGTAAAAACCTGAGTCAAGAAATTCATAATCTTTTGGTCCTTGTTTGATTCTTCCAAGAGGACAAAACAAAGATGAAGGGAGAAGGTGGAGGATTTTGGGAAAACGAGTGAAGAAAAAATACTGCAAATTTTTATCATTAGTCTTAGGAATATGTTTGCCCTTCATTAGTTTTATCACGATGTTCACTTTAAATCTTCTAAACAACGTCTGTATTACCATCTTTTTTCAATTCTGCATAATGAACAATCCAGCAAGGTTCAGAAATGCATAAGAGATAATCTATAGTAAATTTGCAACTGTCACTTGGCAACACTTCATCGAAATTCTATTTTTAACGCTTGGATGCTGTAAAACATATGTTTATTACAGTATACATATATTTTAACAACTGAAGATTTTGGCTTTACGAAAATCGTGTTTTTACTTCGAAACGAAACAGTGAAAAAACATAATACAAACAAATATTGTTTCTTTGCTTCGAATACGAAGTTTTATGTTTATTCATTGACCTCAACAATGTCAGTTCTGCAATGTAACATGATCATATTACACTTTTTTCATCAATCGTAAGTCATGGTGAGATAAGTCCGTAAATAAAAGTTTGAATAAAAATTAAAGTTTGCTATAATTAGTTCTTTGTATAATAAAATTTGTATATTGTAACTATTACGTAACATACACGTACGAAAAATAAATACGATACAGTTCCTGCTCAAAACTAAAATTTAAGCAAGATAGAAAATCAACTTGAATTTTATTTCTCTGTAGACGGCTGCTGATTAAGATTATTAATAAATACATATCTGCAGTTAAAAAGTATTAGTTCTCAATTTCTGTAAAAGTTCATAAAAAAACTTACAGGGTGCGGTCGCAAAGATTTCTAAATTCTACGAAAAAGACTGATAACCTTTTTTTACGGGAACTGCAGCAAAACATCTTCGTTTCTTCAGTCAAATTTTTCTTGTGTTGATATTTACTGTTTAGTTTAAAATGTAGATTTTTTGTGATACATCACGATGACTTGTTTTCCTATGAAAACTCACTTTTTAATCATAAGCTGAAATATCTTGAAGTTAAATCTTTGTTACCAGTATACTTGCGGATTTACTGCACTTGATAATTTCATTTTGTACTATACTTGAATTTTTTCGCCTTTTTAATGCAAAAAAATAAAAAATGATACATTATGAAAACAATCATTTTACGAAATAAGTAATGTATTCATTACTATAATTATCCATTATATATCATGCATTATCAAAAGTGTCCCTGATAAGACTATAATTTATTTAAAAATCAGGTGCATCAAGAGAAAGTTGCTTTTAGTCTAGCTGAAAAAGTTTTAAAATTATGTTATAAACTATTTCATTCTATAAAAGTGAAGAGAATTGGTGATTTGTTGTTAATGGATGATACCCCCATGAAATTTCTTATAAAACACCAGTACGAATCTTATAATTCGTATAAATATTAGATAGACAATGGCCTAACTTAGAATTTGGTGAGATAGGGAAAAAAGAAACCAGATGGAAAGAAGTATAGATTCTACCATACGTTGAGAATTCACATGTCCTGACTTAGAATTTATAAAAAAGTATGAGTTGGTAATAATATATATATAGGACTGACAACAAATTGAATGGAAGAATCAGGAAAGGTTCAGATAAATTTGGAAAAATGGATTAGCAAACTGTTTATAGAATCAACTGTGAAGTGGGACAGACAGAGAGATGTTTGAAAAGACTAGAGTTTTATGGCATGAAACTGATATTCATCATTTAACATGGAATCATTCTATCCTAACTCAACATAAACTTGAAAATAATCATGATTACCAATAGAATGATGTTAGAATTTTGGACTAAGTGAGTCATTAGGTATAGAAAGAAATTGGTCACGGAAATGATTTCTATCAAGATTACGAAGAACATGGTTAATAGAGAGAAAGATGCCAAATTTTGATGCCTTGTTTACGATCAGCATTTTGAGGGAATCCGTAAGAATTATCATTAATTCGTTTAGCAAATATCCATCCCCATATTTTGTATCTCAGTTTTTATGAACAAAATAATTTCGTATGATTGTATGAATTAGAGGATTTTTATTTTTATCTATTGATAGGACGGGACTTCTGGATAGTTTTGTAAGTAATTCAAAATCAATTGTTCCAGAGAAAATGTTTCTAATTTTTTTGTACATACTTGAAAAAATAGCCCCTGAAGAAGGCTTCATCGGAGCCAAAATCTTGAGCTTTGTTGGTGAATTATTTTACTATCCACAAAGAATGATTGCCCCTAAGGATAATCTAACTTTACATGTAACTTATTTTCTTTTGTGATAAGCCCCTGATTCATACAAAATTCAAAATTCCGGCTCTGCACTCACCTGTCTTTGGGTTTCAAGCCCGCTCCTGTAGGAAACGCGGGCACCCCGGGCTTTTGCTCCTGGGGTTGCGGTGGCTGTTGTGGCGGTGGCAGAGGACTTGGCGGCTTTGGGGGCGCCGAGGACGAAGAGGTTGAGGAGGAGAATCTGCTCGATGGCAAGGGGACCATGGTAGGCAGAGCTCGCACCTGTATTTTGGGCATTTCCGGTCTCTGGTGGGAGCGGTACATGGCCTCGAGTACGAGGGGGTGCACCCCGTGGTGCTGGGGGAACAGCACTGTGGGGTGGTAAATTTGTGGGCCAGGGCTGTTCTGGTTTAGAGCCTCGACCTCGTTCTGGTTTTCATCCCTGAGGCGCTCTTTTTTGTGGTCCACCCTGAGGTCCAAGGGCTCGCAGTCCGGCTGGGCCGGAATCTGTTGGGCCGGGCTCATGTGGCAGTTGTCGCTGTCACGGTGGCTCAGGTCGTAGGGCAGATCCTCGGTGATATCCCGCGCACTCAATGGGTAAATGCTCGCCTGCTTGGGGCTTATGTGGCCCGGCATTTTTCGCGGGCTTGAGTCTTTCTCGCGCATGGCTCGCGGGTACAGCTCGGGGAGGCTCCTACCGTGGGGGTATCCGCTCATTACACCAGCCACGACCTTGCGCCTTCTTCACTCCTCGCCGCGGGACGAAGATCTGCAAACGAGAAAGTTACGGGCGCTCGTTAGAGGAATGCCTTTTTCTGGGTACGGCCTCGACGTGGGAAACGCGGGAGGACGCCTCGCTCACTCCGTGCAAGGTCTGGAAATGGGACGTCTAATGTTATGCCGATTTGATCTGATAAGGGGCGAGAGTACCGTTAGGACGCGTCGATTTATCATGATTCTGAGCCAGGGGGGGGGGGGTCCAAAATGAGTTTGGGGGCAAGGTGAATCCCGTTTCACAGCGTGTGTGCCAAAAAAACTACTTTTAGGACAGTTCATTACACTTAAGACTCAGAATTTTTTATTCACGCGACTCGTTTTTTTTGCCGGTAAGGAGTTTCTATCTTCTCTCGGTAAATTCGCGATATTAAGGTGCAATATCAGAAGAAGAGGGAGGATGAAGAAGTCAAAATCAGCAAAAGGTTTTGGGCGCGAAAAGACTGTTGCAAGAGAATCCGAGTTTGTAGTGTTGTGAGGATATTTTGAAAGTGGCATCGCCACCGAAGAGGCAAAAGGATTTTTATACTTCTTTATTACAGTGTTTTATAGTAAGTAGGTTTAACTACGTAATCTAAGGTGTCGTGCATATAACACGTTACGCTATTAGAGGGCGGGTTCAGTCAATTGTGATGATGTGTGACGTTAGGGGAGTGGGGGTCACCTGTCGCGTTACGTCACACTTATCATTGAGAATGCTCTACATATTATGACCAAATTTGTTACCAAATTTCGTTTGTAAAACATTTTTGGTTTTGTGAATTTGCAGCATTGTTTTTCACGTCAGTTACTTTTTGTCCTAAATCTTGAGACGTAGTATCACTTTCATTATTATTATAATAAAGATTTAAGTTGTTTTCGTTAGATGTAAGATAATGTAACTCCAATCCTACTATTTAACCTCGTAACTTTGACTACTCATGAAATTATGATTTACTACATAAATCTTCATTATTTGTAAAAAAATTTATATAATTCAAAAAAACAGAAAATCTATAGGTGTGATGTTACGTAGTTAAGTGTGACTTACGAAAAGGGAGAGTAGGTATAAAATTTCCCAAAATTGCATGGCGTATTGTGTGCAAGATCTTTAAAGCAACCTTAAAGAATTCATGAATATTCTGAAATTAAATATTAATTATGTGTACGATGTTTACAAAAATAATGCAAGGTATTTTGTATAGTTCGCTCACGTTCTATGCTATTAAAAAATGAGTAAGGTATATATTTTGGATATCACGAAATGTTTTAGATAATTTATGTGTTTTTTACTCGGAACCTAATAATCAGGAAGTGTTTTCAATGATGCATACTTCTTGTTTGTTTCATTGCATTTGACAATAAATTATTATGATTTTAGTAAGATACTGAATATAGGACATAAGCCTTTTTTCTCATTATGCAGGTATATAAAATTTTCATTTAGAAGCAAGATGTTAGTCATCAAAATTATCAGCTTCTTTATATAAATGTTAAGGTGATGCCAGATATGATAATCTACAAATAGGACATTCATTTTTCAGGATTTTGGAAGGTGAGTTAAGAAATGAGAAATTTTTTTTTCTATTCGTTTTCACAGATATTTAGGTAATGTACAAGCTTCAAAGGATTGTTGAAAAAAATTACTTTTATAATAGAGCTAGAACAATGAAACATGAAAAAGACTAACATTCATAAGTTGTTTGAAAAATTTTCTGAAGAATACCAATAGTATTGTTACAATAATTTTAGCTAAATGAACTAGAAGAAACTGAATCATTATTATATTGAAGTTTTTTTCGCTATTTATCGAAACTTTATCATTAAGAACTTTTCTGCTCGTCCAAAACTGATGGTGACCAATTTCTGAGTAATTGATTCCGCGGTAGACATATCAACTAACAAGAATAAACAAATTTTTATGTTTTGAAATAATATTGTCATATATGAATAATATTTCTCATGAGGTAGTAATGGAAAAATCAAAAATTCTATTGAATTACTACCAGGTCAAACGGTATCGAAAAACTAATCAGTGAATCGGAGATTTGGTCTTGTTTGAAGAAAGTACTGTATGCATTTGTTCTTCATTTGTTGAATATATTTCTAAAAATGTTATCAATTATTTAAGTTATGAATTTAAAATTCTCCAAACATAAGAATATTGAAAATACATGAAATACTCGTAAGATGTTAGTGATTGTACATTTACAGGAATTTCGCTAAAAGTTGAAATTAGGTGAAATGTCCTAACATTTACCATAACTTTATATTCTGAATTTGCCGATTGAGAAATACAAACTAATAAATAAATTTCAGCTAAACTTTTAATAATTCAAGTATGACAAACCTGTCTTTCATATTTAAATATCTTACGCGTTTGTTTATACTTTTCAAGTGAAAAAAGTTCAGCAAGGTTACGATAACCTCAATTGAGTTTCCAACTAACTTCCTTCAACTCTCGGAATAATTGAATCAATAATTATGTAAAACATCATAAAACTGTTCAAGGCTGAAATTGTTTACAATTTTTTTTTCACAGCAATTTATACCCAGAATCCTATCAATGATGAAAATGTAATGACTCTCGGAGAGGTTCCAAACGAATTTTAAATTTTAAATATCTTTGTCGCAAATATTTTGATGATAAACATTCGAAGCTATTTCTAATGATAGGTGTTAGTAATTAACAATAACCCGAAATGAGTGAATTTTCTCTCTTCAGTTTAATTTGTAAAAAATTGACTATCTTGAGTGGCACCTTTTTTTCTATTGAAATTAGTGATTGGTCATTAATCAAAAGTCATTTATTTCTACATATTTTTTGACTGATTTTCAAACATTTGTTTGACCGAAATAATAAGTGAACAAGCCACTGTTACAATTAGTGAAATATTACCAAATTTGAGTAAAACACCACTAATTCATAATTTCGATGTCATTTACTTATTAGTGAATTATCAAAATAATAAAAAATTGAAGCGTGTCATTAATTTGTGATTAATTACTTATTGTTAGTCATTTTCCACTTATTTAATCTAACAGAGTTCGAAATTTTTCCACCTTACAGTTTTGGCAACAATAAAATTGTGATTAAAAAATCAATTGTGTGATTTTTCCCAAGTCTTAATTTCACCCGCGCTTGCAATCACAGTAAGCAAAGGTGCATTTCGCATGTTTTGCGTGCTTATTTTTCTCCTAATTTGTCAATCGCGCGAAGCCTGCAATCAAGCTGCCAATGGCACGCGGGACAATTATCTGCCAGGAGATCCAACAGCTCGCGCTATCTCGAAACCTCGCGGCATTCAAGTCTCTTTGTCGCGATGAGGCGTTGATGTCTTCATGAGAAACCGTGATTTTCAGTAGCGGAAAATTTCCTGCAATTTCAATAGTGCATTGAAACTGCTAGTTGGAAAAGCTTTCAATTCCTAACGAGCTTGAAGGTTTTTTATCCTGTGCAAAGCGAGACCGTCACTCAAATGTAATTCCGCTTCTTGAAATTTTTCAAAAAAATGAGTATTTTTTTCAATATCTTTGGTGTATAAGAATTGATCGTATTTTGTTAAGTGAGAAAAGAGCATTCTTCTCTTACAGGTAAAGCAAGAACTCTTTTTTTCATTCTTTATTTATGTTTATGTGTAAACATCTTTACTCGCGGGTAGCATAATGGAAGTTGAAATTTCTGCAGTAGACTAAAACCAAAAATTGTAGTGTCCAAGGTGAAAACTGTAGTGTCCGGACACTACAAGAAATTTGTAGTGTCCGAGAAAAAATGTTATATTATTTTTTTTTATTTCCATATCAGAGTAAAATCAAAATGTTTAGTGTCCAAGTCTGTAGTGTCCTTGGTAAAAATCATCTCTACGTCCGAGTAAAATCAGAATTCTGTAGTATTCAAGTTTGTAGTGTCCAAAGGAAAGTTTTATCCTCACCATCAGAATGAAATGAAAATCTGTGGTGTCCAAGTCTGTAGGGTCCAAGGGAAAAATATGATAAAAGTTGAAATTTTCGTGGTCAAAATGAATGAAAAATTGTAGTATCTAAGGTGAAATTTGCAGTGTCTAAGTCATTATTTTCACATCAGAGTAAAATCAAAATTTGTATTGTCCGAGTGTCAATGTATTGCGCCTGATTGAAGTCAAAATTATGTACGGTCTAAGTTTCCAGTGTCTTTAGAAAAAAAAGCATCTCCGTGCCTTATTAAAAGTGTAATTAATATATGTAGTGTTCAATTATGTAGTGACTTTCGAAAAATTTTATTTCTATGCTTGACTGAAATCAAAATGTGTAGTATGTATCTAAGTCTGTATTGTCCTTAGAAACATATAATCTCCACGCATGAGTGAAATCAAAATTACGTAGCATCCAAGAATTTAGTGTAAGAGGGAAAATTTCATCTCCACCTCAGAGTGAAATCAAAATGTTTAGTGTCCAGATTTGTAGTGTCCGAGAAAAAATCTTATCTCTACCTGAAAGTTAAACCGAAATCTGTAATATTTAAGTCCTTTATATCAGAATCGTTAGTTTCTATTGGTTTCTATGAAAAAATTTTTACGATTGAGTAAAGCGAAACCTATATTTTTCAAACGAAAATGTCAACGGCTGAGCGAAACGTAAATCTCTAATGTCGAAGGGGAAGGTTCAAGAAGGAAAAAAAACAAAATTTGTATTCTTCAATGAATAATCATACAATTGAAGGTGAACCATAATCTTCAAGGTTGATGGAAATGTGGCTGCAGTGAATTGAAACCTAGTACAAAGGGTAATCGAAAAGAAAATCTGCAGTGTCGAAGGGGAAAGTTTCAAAGTGTACTGAAACAAAGTCTGCACTGTCCAAAAAACAGGAAAACCATAATTCTATGGTTGAGGGAAATTTGGCCACATTAAATTGAAATTCGGTACCAGGATCTTCATTTAAAATTTTAATATTTATCTCCACATAGAAAACAAAACCAAGTTACTTTTAAGTTTAAATGAAATGCACAAAGTACAACCTTGTATTGAAATCATATTTGTATATATTTACTAACCCTTTAATAAACCTATCGAAACTCGAATACAAGCATCCTATGTAACGATTTCAATATTCAATAGTCCATATATAATAAAATTAGATTTTCAATATTCTATGTACCAAAACTCAATATTGTATCGTACAAAATTCAATATTGAATCTTATGTATGATAAAATTTACTTTTTAATACTCTGTACAACAACATTTTGTGTAGCGAAATTTTATACAGGCGTAGTATATTGTAATGGAAATGAGTATGTTTACCATCTTGCTATAGTTTTCGAGAAAGGATTAATAGCCATTTGCATTACGAGGGCTGAAAGTCAACAAATGCAACCGAGGGTGAATTTTGCTTCCCGAACGAAGTGAGGGAAGCACTCACCTGAGAGTTGCATTTTTTTGACTGAAGCCCGAGTGATGCACGCTATTTTTCACAATCCCTTTATTGAGTGGTCGATTTGTGAGTCTGTAAAGTGAGTGCGCAATACAAACCCTCGAACTAGTCACATACAGCAAATGAAGATTTTTAGGTTATGTTTACTGATTTGCACGACTACTGCAGACTGCTGTGCTGTGCTGTGCGGAATCGATACATAAAGGTACCGAAACTTTTATCATCGAACATCAAAAAAAGCGATTGTAGGTATCCTTAATATATAGCGTTAAACGGAAAAAGCGATCGCGGTTATGAAAAAGTGAGTCAAGGAGAAAAATACATCGCGGTTCTGAAATATTGTATCTTTCGACCCATGTCACTTTTCATCCCGCTTCTAGACCAATCAGATGCTCGGGTTACTTTTCATCCCGCTACTCGACCAATCAGATGCTCGGGTTACTTTTCATCCCGCTACTGTCGGTAATGCAGTCTACTCGGCTAGCTTCGGCCACTTCCGTCTCGCTTTACAGGCGATGAAAATCGACCATTCAATAAAGGGATTGTGAAAAAATATTTATTGATACTAGGCTATGAAAGTTTCACGTATTTTTTTTTTTTTTTTTCTACCTCAGAGTTTTCTCTAGGATGAATTCACCAAATGACCCCTATTCATTCAAAATACAACCAAAAATCAAAACATCAGAACGACTTGAAAAATCTGTGTTTACACATCCTAGGATGAGTGCCTGCACTCTCTGTTTTTTTTTTATTGTTACTCTATTTTAAATACTTTTGATTGTTTGTATTTTTTATATAAGATTGTATTTTGGATTTATTTGTTTAACTGTGACTAAATGTCGATGATGCTTCACGCTTTCAAATATGTAAAGTTTGTAATTGATGACCCTAGTAATTGTTTCAATTATGAAAAAGTTTCGTTTTGTTTACGTTATTGTTTTTTTGAGTTGAAAGATGTGTGATTGCTGATAATGGCACTGCTTACATGGAGAGATCGTTTATTTTTTTTTTTTTTAAAACAAAAAACGTTTTACATTAGAAAAACAATGCAAGAATTACGTAGCTTGGAAATGCTCTCCCGGAAACGGAAAAAAACGTAGCCTTTTTGTGGATAGTTTTGTTTCAAAACCACGTCGATCTCTAGGATCTCCGCCGCGTTCCGGAACATTGAACTTGGCGACATTTTGCAATTACAGATCGCGCGATAGTCATCTTATGTAACTTGAAAATTGCTTTTTTCTTACAAAACTCGGTGACATGCAAAATTTTTCAGTTAATTATTTAATACTGTTTGAGAAATATTGAGTTATGTTACTTTATACTTTTCTAACTGTAGAATTTTTTTTTTATGAGGTGATATCGGTAATTTTTAGAGAATTGGAAGAAAGAATCTACCAGGTTCGAAATTAACTGCATTCTGTAGAACTGACAATGTTTGGTTAAATGTTGAAAATTTTTTTAATGCTCCATTGGTGATGAAACAACTACAAGAAAGTTTTTTTGTAGGATATCTAAAACTTCGTGAAGTGATTTCCTACATCTTAGAAAAACATGAACCTAAAAAATTTATGTTTTGGTGAGATTTTTTAAAAAAATTATTCAAATTTCAAAAGATAAGATCTTGGGATAACTTTGAAACGTATAGAAAAATAATAGCGATTTTAAGATTCTTATGTGTTTGAGAAAACTTTGGACTTCACCTTCTACACAGTTTTTAAATACACAAAGTAATATTGGAACATTTGAGCTATCATGATGTTAAAAAAAACGTATACAATATATGTTTTTTGTGAGATATAACTGTAAGAATATTAGAATGACATTTCCTAATTCGAAAAAAATGCAATCGCACCCTGTAAATGTAAAAAATCCTCCTCAAGTTATTTTATGAGACATGCCGAAATTGAAATATAATCTTCAAAACTGTCATGGAGTTCATAGGAATGCAAAACTTTTTTTCTATAAATAATTTTATACAATATACATCAAAATTACGAACTAAAATAAATATTTTGCGTTTTTGAAAGATTTTGATATTTTGTGAAGCAGATTGAAGTTAGCAGTATCAATTTTTCTAAGAATATAAAAATTATTTTTTACCATCCAAAGAAATTGAAAAGTTTCTGAAAAATGATTTGAAAAATTTCCAAGAGGTTTCGTAAATTATGGTGATGGTAAAATTGTAGGTGTTCCAAAAATTAATGTCATCAAATCAATTCTGGAGAGTTCTCGTCTCGCTATTTTACGAATTTTAAAATCCCTCCTTATATTACCTGAAATTATGTATCACAATTGTCAATTCGAAGGTTTTTCGGGATCAAAAAAAAGTTACTGACAAATATCTCTATAAATCTATAAAAATCTCAGGTTTTTGATGAAACTTTAAAATGAAGTTTATCCTAGAAAGTCAGGTCAGACTCTTATGCACCGTAAAAAACTTATCATGTTTCGAAAAATTATACGGCCTGCCAAAACATTTAAAAAAAATTGTTGAATTCAGTTTTTTACTTATTACGTTTGAAGAATATAAAAGTAATCCAAAGTATAAATGATTTCGAGACTTCGCGAGTATCTCGACAACACTGCTATCGAGATCTCCATGTTCTATTACGTTTTCTTTTTATGAAAAGTTCTTCTGTAGCATAATACAATAAATTTAAAATTCAAAGAATTTTATGTACCGACTTCAAATATAATAAACTGCTAAAAGTTATTTCGAAAACTCACGAAAATTATAAGATCTTTACATACTTGACTCTCGATATCTCACAAAAACATTGACATGTATAAAAAAAAACTATAAAAAGAGTGATTTACCCTTCCGCAGAATGTTTTGTTTTTCTGCAATAAAAAAAGCGATAAAATTGATTTTCTTCGCCATTTAGGACAAAACAACAAATATAAATATTTTTTTTTTTTGTAGCTGAGAATAGGTTATGAACTACATGATGAAAGCAATAAAATTGAGAACCTTACAGATGGTAAGTGACGCTTTTAATTGTAGTAATGCTTTGTTGAAATAAAATAAGTACAGTTGGTTTACATAACGTTATTAACATTTTGTCAAAATTATCAACAATATTGTTCTATACTTCAAAATATTTTGCAACATTAGACCTTGCAAAAATTTTGAATCAAATGGACTATACAACGGAAAATGGGAAATACTTGGTACTTGGGTTCATTGCAGAAAAAGAAATGTTTGGATTTCGAAAAAAAATTTCGATTTGCCATATAGATTAAGACAAAATATTATTTCGATACAAGGTATTAAAATTATTACTCCCCTTGCTTAAAGATACAAGTTTTGCAATGAAAGCATATCTGTACATTTTTTTCCTAATTGTTATTTTGTAATTATTTCAAAAATTAAAAGTCTTCTAACGTTCAATAAAAAAACGTTGATGATTCCATATTAAAACTTTCAGTTTATGTAAAATGATTACAATGAATTGAAGTTTTCTCTGAAAAGTTTTCATTGTTTAAAGCGAGTCACTAATTATCTGTGAAGTTCTCAGTTTTATGGCTTTTACGTCGTGGTTCATAACCTATTCTCGGCTGTATGCGAAAAACATTATTATTTGTTGTTTTGTCCTAAAGGGTAAAGAAAATCGATTTCAATGCTCTTTTCATTGTAGAAAAACGAAATATTCTTCTTAGGGGTAGATCACTCTTTTGAAATTATTTTTTTTATACGTGTCAATGTTTTTGGTAGGGATTTCACTACTTTTTTCATATGTAATATTTCAGTTCATAGCATTTCTCAGAATTGTCTTCAGATTTGTACAGTTTTGTATGGTAATAACAATACTTAGTGAAATAAGGTTCCCTTTTCTCCCGAAGTTTTTTAAATGTGTGAACATATAATATGAATAATGATTACCTTTATTGATTACAATCGCTTCATATTATATTTGCATTCTCGTGGAAAACCAATAGTCTCACACAAAAAATTTAGTAATATTATAAATTATTCAGTATTAAGATTCGCGTATAAAAAGGTTTGACATAATAATGATTAAATTGGTATGCAATAAATTTTTTAATGATAATTTTTATTATCATTAAAAAATTAATTTTTTAGCGTGATTACTTAATGTTTGGAATTATAACTAAAAAACAATCAATTGATAGTGGTTACCAGTTGATAAAAAATAAAGTATTTTTTTACGTCTTGTTTTCATTTTAAATTAAGAATAGATTTGAAACATAAGAATTTTTTTAAATGATTTGTTTCCTACAGTTAGCGAAATAACTGTCAAGGTTAAAATAATATATTATTCATATTAACGATATCTATAATAGTAATTAGTTTATTGCCATAATTGCCATTAATGTACAATATACTCTTACATATTCACTGTAACATTGTTATATTCAATAAAAGTTCCTTATATATTTTCTTTACGTATCCTTGTCGTGCATAGTGAAAAATTCAAAATATTCGAAGTATGTATTTGAATCTGGGAGAAAGGGGATTTCTATTCGTCACTCCTATAAAGGCGAAGAGTCTCTTGAGTCCTAAGATTACTGATAATTTCCATTGGTGATAAAATTCACTTTGTTATTGTACTGATAATATAATGAATATACAAACATAATTTAATAAAGTTGTATTCTTTACTCAGTACTTTTCTGAATGTTTTTTTAGATGAATTATAACTTACTCTTTACATTTTCAAACATTAATGATTATCAAAACATTAGAACGAATGTTTCGACCGTGAAACTTTCGATTAAATATTATAAAATGTTAATTATAAAAGCTATGTTAAATCGTTGTGCCTTTTTTTCTAATTTCTGATAGTGATGATTTTAAAACATGGTTGAAAGTCCCACGCGCTTCATAGAGAATTTCAAACATTGGGTTAGGTAAAAACTTGTTCGATTCGTTTGAGTTTGTTCAATGTATCTCGGAAAAATTCAGCTCACGCCAAAAAATAATAACATGCGTATGGCTGAAAAAATTCAAAATATTTTGAACTTCTGGTGTGACGATTTCTTCTGAAAACGTGAAAATATAATAATTCAAGAGTCTTTTGAGTGCGGGAATTATGCCAGTGAGTGTAAAAAAAGTGCTGTGAAAAATTCATACAACTCAGAATGTGAGGACACAGGGTATTTTTTAAGATTTAGCACCAAACAGAATCGCCGACCATCCCAATTATTGTATACTATGATAATACATAGTACATATACTTGTCCCGGCTTTTTACTTTTTTTTTTAGCAGTAACAGGCCTGGCCGAGCCTTCAAGATGTAAGTTAAAACCTTGCAAATTTACACGAAAAGAAATTATAATTGAAGAATCTAACCAAAAACACAAATAATAGTATGTATGTGATGTAAGATCTCATTATTTAAATTTCAATTTATTAAAATCTTTTTTGAAATTAAACTTTTTAAAATTCAAACGTTGAAAGTTCACTAACAAAAAGTTGAAATTGCTTCCCTGAAAGTCAGTGGAATGCAAGAAAAAATGACAATGCAGAAAGTAGGAATTATACTAATGTATCAATGTAAAAAAAGCTACTAGAAAATTGTCGAAATTGTGCTGACTTTTCTTCAGATTATTTAAACCTAATAATTTCACGAAGCACCATGTGTAGTCGTGAATGACCCTGGCTAAAAAATTTTATCCTGCGAAGAAAGTATCCGTTATTTCAATCCGAAAAAATTCTGGGATCCAACTATCCTTCCAGTGCTAACATGAGGTTTAATCGAAAAAAAATTATTCATAGGCTTAAAAAGAATCGATTATTACAAAAAAGTGTAGGATGAATTCTTTTACACAAAAAATTACAATTGAGTCAGTATTCATGATTTTTCCTGAAAATTCACACTGTGACTATTGAAAAGAAGCTCTTGAAAAAAAAGATTAAAACGTTGCAGTTTTAAAAAAAGTAGTTTTTTTGTGATTGAAATCGGTCAAGTACATCGAAAATAATAAGGAATGATGTTTAATAACTATTTTATTCTTCTCTCATTTTTTATTTTGCGTTTTGCAAAATCATACCTTATGAAAAAAATGTGGAGTCTCAGAGGACCCCAAAGTCGCTTTAATGGGACAGCCTTCTATAGACAGGGGTTTTCGCGCCTCCAATTTGTCCATGGATTAAAAAAAAACTATCCATCTGAGATATTTAAATTTTTAAATAATTATTCTTCTTTACTTATTCTAATTACAAAAAAAAATTTGTTCAAAAAATCTTGCTTCGATCCCGAGATATGGGCTGCCAAAGTTGACTGTGCATTTTTCGGACAGGCAAACGGAGCCTCTCCGTTTCGTCCTCGGAGCCGGAGGAATTTTGTAAAAATTGAATTTTTTTTCCTATATTGTTGATAAAAGTTGTGATAAAAAAAATTTTTATAACAATTGGAAGAACTTCATTTTATTAAAGACTTTATAATAAACAAATAGTGTCAAATATTTTGGTTCTAGAATCATTTTTGGAGGCTCCAGAGTGCACGCCGTTCACCTCTCCAAAAAATGCACGGTCAACTTTGGCAGCCCATATCTCGGGATCGAAGCAAGATTTTTTGAAAAAATATTTTTTTGTAATTAGAATAAACAAAGAAGAATAATTGTTTGAAAATTCAAATATCTCAGATGGATAGTTTTTTTTTACCACGGACAAATTTGAGGTGCGAAAACCCCTGTCTATAGGAGGCTCTCCCCTTAAGGGGTAAGTTTTGAAATTACTGCAGATGATGTAGAAATCACTGGTCTAAAATATACACCGTACACAGAGTAAAAAATTCTTCACTTCATTTGATCCATCAGGATTTCAGTTGGAATAGGCATCTTAGTCAGTAGTGCTGATGGAATTTTCAGTCGCTTCTACTGAAAAAAAGTTGGCTTGTTAAACGAATATTCTTTTTTTTGCATCCATTGTCGATATCATTTCAAAAAAAAAAGATATTTTTAGTTTACACAACTGAAAACCTCAGTTGCATTATTTCTTTCAGTATAAATGATTGTATTTCTCAGTGGCAGCTATGAATCCAATAGAGTTTTTCAGTTGGAAAACACGTTCATTTTATGTTGCTACCATCAAAATTCTTTTTCTGTATCTCTGGAAAATCAGAGAAATCATGCTGATATATTCTAAGAGAACCTGAGTATGAAAATTACTGGAGATCATTGGGGCGATCTGTCGCAAAGGTGGACTAGACGGGGGACATCAGATCCGCTCTCGGATACCGTTGCTCTGCTCCAGTTTGTGTAGGCAAAGCCGCGACGGATGAAAGAGAAAACCCCTCGCGCGAAAAGAAAAAAAATGCGAAAAAGGCGCGATAGGCTCTCTTTTTCCTGAGAGCAAGAGTCCCCGAACGAAAGTGAGCGTTCACGGCTGAACGGTCCGTTTCGAGGGCCGCAATTGAACCCGCTCGTTTTCACGTGAGACAGACGCGTTACGTGGGTTACGATCCAGTTTTCGGATTCTAGAAAGTCAAGATGAGCCGGGCGTGGCACGTCCTTGCCATCGTATGATTTCTCTCTGTACCAAGAGAAAAAAAAACATACCCCGAAAGCATCAAGGGCTTCATGCTTTCGAAAAAAACTCCATTGGATGAAACACAATCCAAGAAAAAATATCCCTGAGAACTTAGTTTTGTACAAAATAGTCTATTTCATAACAGGTTGAACATCATGTTTCAAATGACGTGATGTTTGAAGGTTATTAATCTTGTTTTGCAAATAATTGAGACCTTATCAGGTTCACTTGGGTTGATTAAAGTTTACTTAGTTTCAGAAAGATGATATAGCGCAACTGTATAGTATTTTGTAAATTTATGAAAATCAGCTTATTTTTTATAAATTACAAGGTCATTTCATTAGATGAAAAAAATTCTTGCTTCTGGAGAAAACTCCATTTTATGCAACAAAATCTCAGCAAAAACTGGAGCTTTACTGGCAATTGATTTTTTCGTCCATACCTCCGACTCTGTGAAATTTAATAAGTAGATTATGACTAGAAATTGGTGAAGAATCATGAATAAGTGGCACACTTCTCTTAATGTCTATTGATGATTTGACATCAAAAGAGTGATATTGTACTAAAAATTTTGTTATTTTCTACTCATAATTAGTCGTTTTTTACTAAATTTACTAATTAATTGCTTGCTGATTATATAAAAAATCTCCAGGACAAGTGCTCTACGTTTTTGATAATTTAGACTGTCCTTTTGTAAATATGTTTACTAAGGCCATTATGGCCGTTTTAGAACAGGCAGTAATTTCAGAAATAGGAGCAACACCTGATTTTTTATTATTTCCGATTACAAATGTACTGTAAGATTATGAGTAAAAATTGTTCAACTGTTGAGTCGAGAAATCTTCAGGGACAAGCGTCTCACTTTGATGATCTGAAATCGCTTCAAAGACAAAAGAACGTAAAGAAATAGTGATTTCATCAATTTTACTGTACTTTATAATAAAATTATAGTCCAAATAATTATTCTCGTTTTCGAAGATGATTGAAAAAATAGGACCGAGTTCGTCGATCGAGGTGATAACGAAACTAATGTCGAAAGTTAAAATTTTTAACCCATACCAAAAAAATCGGAATAAAAGTGATTTCTATTTATGAATAACGCCTTGAAATTGATAAATCACAATATATGTGTTGATAAATAATTTATGATTCGTCCAGATTGTTGGTGGGGCATTTATACCTGAAAAAAGTGGGGGCTAGTCCCAATTATACTATATTTGCAAATCCTTTCGCTAAAAAAATGTCGATTCACAAAAAATTTTCACATGATTACTTATTGAATGGTCTTCTATGTAAAGAAACGATGTTGCTCTATCTTACGTAAATTGACATTTTAACGATCAAGTAATAAGCACTTCTAAGGGGCTCAAAAAAATGTCTGCCTGTTTTTCGCATCACTAGGTATACATTTGGTAAATTACGAATAGAAAACATACTGAAGTACGACATTTTCGATTGCGTTTTTCCTTTCACAGTAAAACACAACTTTTCTCAAAATGCAGTAGCAATCTCATCAGTTTATGCTATAAATCTACATATCAAGTGGGGTACCTGTCTCGACGGGGTTCTTGTCCCGGAATTACCCAAAGTCGAATAATCATTTCAAAACTACTAAAGAAGTTACTACTCGTAAGTGACAAATGTCTAAGAATGAGTGAAAAATAACTTTTTCAAAAAAGGACATGGTTTTACTTAGGGTGAGTGTTTTTTCGATAATTTAACCCAAAAGAACATATTTTCGGATGTAGTGTATTTTACTAAGAGTAGAAAAAAATATTTTCAATTAATCTGAGGTTTCAAGGTTCTTCATTTTATTCGTAAATAACTGAGCCTCCATCAAAGGACACCTTGTAAATCAATTTGTGTTCGTAGACGTCTTTTTTTCTCAGCACATATAAGATAAATTATTTCATTAAAAAAATTTTTGCTTCGGGAGAAAACTTCATCGGATACAGGAAAATCCCAGCACAAATATAGCTCTGTTACACGTTGATTTTTTTGTCCACAGCTGTCACTCTAAAATTGAATAAGTGAAAAATGACTTATAATGGGTAAAAAGTCATAAATAGTGGCATTCTTCTTTTTATTCCAATTCGTGCAATCGAATGAATGAAGTACTTTCCAACATAAATTAATATTTTTAATTTATTGTAATAGTTTTTTGTCAACTAATTGTTTCAGTCAAATAATCAATAAAGAACTAGCGACAAAATTACATATTTTTTTTTGAAAAATGACGAAGAATGCGTGACGAATTTCCCAATAAATAATAGATATGAGTTTCAATAAACATAAGGTATTTTTCGCTAATACAAGATAGATAATAGTTCAAAAGTTATTAATCCCATTTTGCGAAAAATTGGCATCGTATCAACCTACGTTGGTGAAGACAAAACAATTTTTTGAAAGCCATAGGATTTTCATTATGTTCCAGGAATAAGGGTACCTCCATGGTTTTCCGAAAATTCATAAAAAAAGTGTTATTCGTTTCTTAGCACTAACATAATGATCTCAAGATATTGAAAAAATTTTTGTGCTATTGGAGAGAACTTCATTAGATGTGAAAAATTCCTTACAAAAAATAGGGTATTTAGCAACAAAACCAACAATTATTTTTCAATTTATTAAAGGTTTCAAGGTTATGTTTTTGTTTTACAAAACATTTATACCAATTACCTCATTCTTTTATAAATGAACTTCTGTTGGTACACACTAAAGGGTTTTTTGGAAACCATGAAAATTTTTTTAACTTTGAGGAAAACTTGTAAAGGGCTGTAAAATTGACGCAAAACTTCACAGTTTCAATAATATTACCTTGTACAATAAAAAATTTTTTCTTCATACGTGTATGTTTTTATGTCATTTCATACCTGTGGAGCGATCCTAAACTTCCCGTTTTCGAGCGATGTACGTGTGGCGGGCAGAAAAATAGTTTTTTTTGCCCTGTCAATTTTCCCGGACGTTGACTTCTCTTACTTTTCGATACGTGCACAAATGTCAAATCAGGTAATATTCAACAAATTCAGTTTTGACACACTATATATTCTATTATTTATCACTCTATATGCAATGTTCCATCGACTCGAAAACGGAACGTTAGGATCGCTCCTGGTATAAAACGATATAAAAAACAAATACTTTTGAAAAAAAATTTCCATCGTATTTGCGATAAAAGTTAGATTCTCACTCGATTAAAACAGTTGACACTCGTCTGAAAAATCTAACTTCTGTCTCAAAGAGCAAAATATACATCTAAGGAGTTATTGTTGATTCTAAGAGAACTTGTAAGGATATTTTGAAAAAAATTCTTTAAATTTATACCTCACTTTTGAATGGAAGGTACCACGTGACGCAAGGTTTTATACAAAACTTGTAAGCTAATACATAAACCTGTTAAGTTCTCAAAAATTTTTTGAAGCTTCCTAATGTAGTCTACTAAATTCTTTTACGTCACTTCATAAGTTCTCAAAAAATTAATGAGGTATTTGTGTAGAAATATTTAAATCCTTATAAAATTGCTAAAGAAAAAATCGTAGATTTTTATTTTTACTCATGATTTGTAAAATGTAAGAAATTTTTTTAAACTAACTTTCTTTTCATTTTAAAAGTTTTCGAAAGTTTCTATCGGTCAAACAAGAAAAATTATTGATAAATAACATAATTTGCTAATAAACTGTAATGATTTATTTCTTTATTTCTTTATGATTGAACACACAGGATATCCCATAATTTTACAATAAGCAAACGCGCATACATAATCCTCTGTAAAAAAAAAAACGAAAAGAAAAAAACAACTCATTCCTTCAAAAGAAATACAAAATAAAACAATGCACTAAAAATAACCCTCACGTTTTGGGAAAATACATCAAAAGGAGGCCAAAATTAGGGCAGATTATTCTAAGACTTCCGTCGCAGTAATTTAAAATGTAGCAAGAGAATCAGCAAACCAATCGACATTACCACAAAAACCAGTCGAAACAGACAGTCATTCTTTGACGACGAAGACGAAAGTTTCTACCAGTCACAGATAAAAGTAAAGGTTTGCTCCGCAACGAACGATTAGGTACACGAAGACTTATCGAAGATAATAGTTCAGGGGACATGACTGGCCCATTTTATAATCTGAATACAAAAGCAAAGTCGGCAAGATCTCGCCTTAGTCTCAAAGTCTGAATGCCGAAGTTACACTTATATTCCGTGTACACATGATTGAATCTGTCCATCGGGTCCTGGTCCATAAACGAAATATATCTCAAAAATATATGTTGAACAGATTCAATAATCCTGGAAAGACCCTGGTTAGGGGTATTCCATACCACCGACGCATACTCTAAGATAGATCTGATTAGGGAAATATATAGTCTACGGAAAGTACGTATGTTAAATAATATCGACGTGATCCTTGATTGACCCATGAAATGATACAACTTTACATTTGGAAGCATTTATAAGAAGTTTATTCCTCAAACACCAGTCCACTAAGTCATTAATATCACGCTGGAGAAGCCCACAGTCAATATGATTCCTGACCAGTCTAGTAATCTTCAAGTCATCAGCAAAAAGTAATAATGAACAGTACTTCATATTACCAGGAAGATCATTAATGAAAAAATTAGTAGTAAAGAGCTTAAATGCGATCCCTGAGGAATTCCCGACGACTGTATATGTGGCTGAGAGAAAGACAAGCCAAAGAAAGAAATCAGTATGAACAACATTCAATTGGCCTCCTTCATCTAAAGCATTTGTAATCGACTTATTCAGCAATAGCGAATTGGTCGTTGTAGACCTTCCCATAACAAAACCATGTTGAAAATCTGAAATTTAGTTTTTTAGATACTCTGACAAATGGCCACAAACCAACTTCTCAAAAAGCTTGTGGATAGAATTGATATGTATAATAAATATGTAAATAATGGTGATGATAAATAATGCATTATATAATTTGCATATTGCAATTTATATATATTATTCACTTATACATAGCAATATTCCGAAATATAACCTTTACTCCCATCGCAAATACGATTTTGCGTCATGCTCAAACCACTTCTCAACCTGATATCTCCGCAGTTTCATTCGAATTTTAAAGCGCCGATATCGGGACTGCCTTAACGTTGTCACAGGTCATAGCATATGTTTAGCATCCCACGTTGCATTTTGGAAAGTCGATTTTATGTCGAGTTTTACAAAAAATCTCGATGTAAGAATTTTCGTCGTATTTTCGTAACTTTTATGAATAGCCTAGTACGCCTTGTACTTTAAAATTTTCTATAATTATTGCATGTAATTTGTACAATATTTGAGTTTAAAATATTGTACAACCTTGATTAAAAACGCATTTCCGATGATTGACAGGCTTTCAAGGATAAGTGATTGATGAAAGTTTCAGTTTCAAATCAAACATTCGAATAATTTTCAATAAATGTACCATCGAAGTAAAGCTAATATGAACATTTATTAATAATAAATTGAGACTTATAAGAATGTTTAGAATACGATTTTTTGTTCTGAAGTTGCATAATTTCGGAAAGATATATGAATCATGATTTTTGAAAAATTGTGCCATTATTTTCATTACATTGATACGTGAGATGTTAATAAAATCACTATTTTTCTACATATCGTGACCTTTATAAAGTAACCACTGCTAACGAGCCCTGACGTAGTTTTCGCGCATTTTTCTCTCACTCATGCTTTTACGCACGCTTTTGCGGTCATTACAGTAATTGAGTTTTACGGTGGTGCACTCGTCTTTATGGTCACAACATAAGTGGACCTCACCAGCCAAGAACTCGAGGAGATTCGATAATTCAATGCTAACTGTCGTGTCTTCAACTGAAAATCGTGTGAGCATGTCTGGGACCTTTTTATTTGGGGGGGGGGGGGGGAGTCATTGTAATAATAAAATCCGAAACCTAAAACTACGTGAGTGTTTTTTACACATTATTATTTTAAAGATTGCTTTTTTGATTGTCTGATACTTCAAAAAAGTATCCTCTGTGTATTTTTGAAACATGAAACAAGACACTTTTTAATGTCTAGAAACGAGATCTTGAAAATTTGAAAGTCGATATTTAAATATTTCTTGATCCGCAAATAAACAATTTTAACTATTTCGAAATGATATGACTTGACATCAATGAATATAGGATAAATATTTCGATAGTATGTATATAAGTTTTACAGTTTCTGGATTTAATTATTAAAAAAAATATTATGATTTTTTTTACATTTTTAATTGGTTAATAAATCAAAATTTTATATGAATTTCCCTATTAGAAATTTTTGGAGTGATTAACACTTGAAAATAAAAGTGATACCAAGAAATTCTCAAATTGTGAACGATGTGAATTTTCGATTAAAAGTTGCGTTATCGTGAAGGCCAGGTGCATTTTTACTGAAAAAATTTTTTTTCATAACGTGATTTCACAACTTGCAGGATACTCATTACAAAGTAAAGAATACATTCTATGAAATCCCAATGGTTTTTAAAATACTCATATAAACATAATTATCATGTAAATAGGTATTTTAAAAAATGACATAAAAATTTATGAATACTAGGAATGATATTTAATATGCTGAAAAAAAGCAGTCAAACCAGTTATACAAATTTTACTGTATTGGAGATAAATTTACTTTTATCTTTTTCATTGGCTTGTATAATTTTTTACTTTTTATTGCTGTGTGAAATTCACTTTGTACTTATATTCTGAACGATGCACGTATGACTTTCTTAGCATAGAAAAAAATTGTGCTTGTTAAAGCAGTAAAATCATGTGTTCTTATTTCAATTACATAATACTATGGTTTTGGACTTCTACTTTATTATTTCTATCAATGTTTCAAGACATAAATTGGTACACAAGTTAACATTTGATTATACAGAGATCATTCATGCAATAACAATAATTGGATCATTACGAAATTTGTAATTTGAAAAAAAAAAAAATAATATTTCTATGCGGTGGAATTCAATATTGATTTTTTCACATGATCAGTTTAAAATTTTTAACTTTTTAGTAGCATTTTTATAGCTGCAGAAAACACATAATTTTTTTTCGGAAAGCTGTTAAGTTCTATTTGAAATTAAATTTGATTTCAAATTTGAGGGTTTCAAAACGTTAAAGTTTGATTGTTTAAATTTTTGTGGTTAAATTCTACTCAAGCATTCTGATTGTTTTTTGTTGAACTGTTTTGTTAAAATTGTTAAACTGAGAATTATGAGAACCTAATAATATTTCATAATGCATATTTTTTTCTTACTTTAGGTTTCAAATTTATAAGTATCGAAAAATTTTAGCTTAGAATTTTGGGTTTCTGGCTGGCAATCCTATGATTATGGAAATAATGATTCTTTTGTGTTTATATTTGATCATGGAAATGTATTGTTATCTTGTATGATGAAGAAGTCTTGTAGCCTACTATAATTTTATATGTTCACTTCCACTCAAGTTTGATCTAAAACGCAAATTCAAGCTATCGAAATTCGCGAAAGTCGCAAGCAATAAAGTATCAAATTTGAATAAATATCGTATCCTTGAAAAATTCAGAATTCATCATTCAATATTGTGTTGGTCCTTTGTTAAAATATTCGAAAATAAATAAATGATTATTAATTTAATACTGGTATCAATTAAAATACACTCGTTCCTGAATCGTACAAGCATATATTCTCGTCTTTTTTCTGATGCTAACAGATCAGAATAGAAATAGACGAAAGCACTTGTAGGATTCAGAATCAAGTGCATGAAAATATGAAACTGAATGTTTTTAATTAAAAAATGTTCGAAGACTTATTCTGGATGCCGACGTAAGTTTTTTAATATTTAAAAAGTTTTTCGATGTGAAAATATTCTTTCTTTAGTTTTATTATTTTTATTTCCCAACGTGAGATAATATACTTGTGTAGATCGAACATTATAAATTTTTTTGACGTTGAAAAATCTGAAAATTTAATGCAAATGTGTTAGAATATTGAAAAACATGAAAATATTTTAGTCATGTGATTATGTCTCAAAAAAGTTTTTTTTCGGAATTTTGATACATTCGTGCCACTTTGAAGTTATCATTCGATCAAATTGAAAAAATCTGTTTGGAATTTTTTTTATATTTTTTGGAGCAGAGGTAGGGGGGACGGTTTACTCTCAACTTTCTACCAGTAGACAGTTTACGTAACTGAAAACAAAGAATTTTTGAGAATTCCAATGATATTCGTAAAGAGCTCATTTCTGTGAATCTGAGTAATCAAATTTAAATGTGAAAGACGTTTCAGGAACATGAGAACTAGGTCGAATAAGTACCTGAATTGTGGGCAAAAAAAACTTAAATTTCCGAGGTGTATTCTATAACTTTATTAAAAATAATTTGCATTAATCGTTTGAAAATTCATATTGAGCCCGACAAAATTAAAAAGTTATTAAAAAATTTACGTTAGCTATTAGTTCTCTCGATTATTTTTGAAGATTAAAATGAATGCTTTCGAATTTTATACGCTTCAAAAATTTTTCATTTTTTTCTTTTTTAAGAATACATAATTTAAACTGAAGTTTTTTAAAGTAATAACATTACGAAAATAGATGAACATCGTTATATCAGTAGTTACTTGACGTACATGAATTTACTTTTCAGCCTGGTAAAGTAGATGATAATTTTTGATTTTATACCTCCCTCATTTTTAATTCTTACGATTGCTTAGAAATGAGTTGTAATACATCAGCTGTATTTTTTTTATAGATAAACATGGAAATACGTGAAACGTTTCAAAAGTGACAACACATATTTTTCGCGAACACGCATATCACTCCGGTTTCCGTAATTTCCTCGGGAAATTGTCCTCCGTTTACAGGGAGAAAGGCCTTTGAGGGTAATTACTCTAATGAGTAACAATTCTGCAGTGTCAGGATTGTTTTCCGATGCTGTGTGTATATTATCAAATATTAAGTAGAGCTAAACTATGTGTCGTTTTAATTTTTTTCATGGTAAACGGTATATTGGTGGTTGGAGACAGTTTTCAAGACAGCTGTTTTGTAAAGACAGCTTGTCTAGACAATACAATTTTTTCCATCAGTAACTAACAAGAATCTGAAAGAACAAAACTTTTCTTCTACCTTCTTCCAGTTTATTGAAGAGGCTCTTTTTTCTTATAAAAATTTTGGTGCAAGTGTGAATAAAAGTGCAATTTTGTGCAACCTCTAAATAAAAGTGGAAGACTAGTTTTTAACACTTGCGGAAAAACGATGATTTCTTTACTTTAGATATATAAATTGGATTTTCTTCTGATAGATGGAACGGTGAGAATTTTTATTGTATCGATAATTGCAAAAAGCATGTAAACGTAACATAAATTCCTTTTTTGCCACTATCAGAATTAGCAGTAACGAAATCCAAATATGTAATGTTGAAGACGACGTTTTTAAGGAGTCCATGTCTCAGAGAGAAAAAACAACAAATTTCCATAGTACAATACGAGTTGGAGTATGTGGATGAACTACACATAAATTTTCCTTGGAAAACTCTTATGTGATCTACCGTGTAGTATCTACTAAATAATTCTTGAACTTAACAACGATGGTTTGGGAAAATTCTCTCTTTCGAAAGTGCAGTTTCTCAAAAATAAATCATAAGCATCTGAACTAAAATTTAGATGATTATTATTCAAATACTCGAACTAAATGCGAGGATATTGTAACTAACAAAGAGAATATTTTCACAGATTCTGACTTTTATAGGAATTTTAAATACATTTGTAAAAAAAACAACTTTTTTTTCTGTCCTTTCCATCGATTCCAATTTTTAAAAGTATTCAATATCATTAGGTTTCAGTTAGTATTATTCATGATTTAGTTTATTTAATTATTTTATTCAAATATAAAACTGAAAGATTAAAAAAAAAAATTCAAGGCCAATTTTTTCACCACATGGAATTCACAAGGGGTAGTTCATATATTACGTCGCGCTCTTGGTGGTAGGGGGGGGGGGGGGTCAGCCTGAGTGTGACTAACCATGTTAGTTCTTATGAAGAAATGCGTGACAAAGGGGGGTGGGGGTAAAAAATGACCAAAAATCGCGTGACGTCATATATACATGACCCTTAACTTGAATCACAGCGTTTAATTAATCGATTGAAAAATTCTGAGTCGACAATCTCAGTATTATAAACGTTTCATGAGAGCATCGAAGTCGCAAGATTAAATTGATACTGAATAAAATTAATACAAGAATAAATTAACACTGTTTGATGAGAGAATATGATCTCCAGACGAGGGCCTAATAAAAACCCCGAAAGCTTGAGAAATATGGGACATTAAGTATTCTTATTCCACATTATTAATTGGCTCACAATGATCGTTGTATGGATGAAATTAAAGTTACAAGAGTTTGTTAGAAAAATAGGAAAATGATGATGCTACGAAAAAAGAATTTTTAAAAAACTTGCGTTGAGCCACAAGCTGAATATCAGCAGATTTAAAGCCAGTAGTTTTCCATTTACAGCCTGCTGACTATTATCATAGCAGAATACATATTTTGAAAATTCCAAATTTCGTAAAACAAACAACTTAAAAAATCACTATCGTTGAATGCCATTATCTGTAAAAGATTATTGAATCCTCAATTATACCGAGGATTTTTTGAATCCGTATCATACCCAAAAAAATCGTGAAAAACATGACTCTTAATAAAATGAACGTAAAACGAACAATTAATAGTCAAACTATATTAATTTTTATTTCCACCATATCAACGTCGAAGTTTTAAAATTAAAGCGATTCCGAACTTTGTTTTCGAGTTGATGACAATTTTTTAAAATTTTATTCAGAAAAATTTGGTGCCAGGACTATTGAAGTCGAGACTTTCGTACCCGAAAAAAAAAAAAAAAAAGCAAGATTTATCAAAAAACGATTCAAATCTCTGCAACTCCTGTTGTATTGGAATTTGTGAAAATTAACCTGTGAATATAGGGAACGTTCTCATTCAAAATGTATAAAGTTTACATCTGCAGCAGGTAAAATGTTTCAGGAATAACGTATTAAAAACATATTATAAACATATTCGTTATAAGATACCGAAGTCTTCTAGAATTCAAATTGGAAAATGTTTAATTTTTCGTAAGTTGGTGGTATAAATCCTAACGTTCGTGATTTAAAACTGGTTATTAAGTAGATCGAGCTTGACAAATGCTTCATATTACCAGAGTTAACTACCGAAGTTAGAAATGTTAAATTACTTCGAAACTAATACAGTCTAAGAAAATATAAAATTCAGTTTCGCCAATTGAAAGTTTGTGTTTTTTATCATGAGAAAACATGCGGAAACATTCATATAGTCCTGTTTTCAACAAACTAAAAAGGATAATTTGTATATCCAATTATAAAAAACTTTTAAGGCTATTTAATTTTGAAAATACTACGATAATTAGCCTAATTGGAAAACTCGGAAATCCCAAAATCGTACTTTCTATTATGATGTATCTACATTTCTGAAGCATAATTTTATCCAGTTCAAATTCTCAAGTGAAAAAAACTTTGAAAAACTGTTTTCTGAAGTCTGTAACATAC
This sequence comes from Platygaster robiniae, assembly GCA_028476575.1. NCBI lineage: Eukaryota > Metazoa > Arthropoda > Insecta > Hymenoptera > Platygastridae > Platygaster > Platygaster robiniae. The sequence goes on from CM052019.1 coordinate 39,778,538, forward strand.
TATCGGAAACTAAAACGTACAATCACTTTGTGACTCTGTTAATTGAGTTGCAGCAAATTTCATTTCATAATATTTGCGTTTCAAGATATTCAAATTTTGCAAATTTCCTCGTCAGTTTTAAAAACTCCCCTTCTCTTTAAGTTGACAAACCATAATCTTGATCATTACAATTTACAATAAAACATTTTAAAAATATTATAATTTTTTTAGGTGAAAAGAGCGCTTTAATTATAGAGAAAGTTACAATGCAATATTTAAAAATCAATTATGAGTCAGTGATATTTCGATTTCATTCTTTCAATCTTATACTTTTTTTCTCCATAGAAAGAGTGAGTCAAAAGATAAGAAAATAGAAAATTATATATTTTGCGATCAGAAAACTTACGATTATAACGAAAACTATAAATTGTAAGATTAAAAGAAAATTATTTTCTCATTACAGTACTCTTTCTTAGTAGTCCTGTATTTGAATGATACCTAGCGTTTTAATTTAGCAGAAAATAAAGGTATTTCCAATATTTGAATATCTTTTTCAAAAATATCAGTATGATATTCCTTTATGGCTGAATTCACTGCTGAACCGAATTTTCACCTTTTTTGGAAAAATTAAATTCGTTTTCAAAAAACCAAGTGATGTTTATTAAACAAGAACTTAAAGTTCAATCAATTTAAAAAAAGATAGTAGGGGGAAGAAGATTTTTCGCTATAAGAGTCTCATATAATTGTCATAAGGTAGTATTTTCTCTGAATTCAAATTACCCTTCTATATTAAAAATTCATTAATAAATTTTGACCTTATCACTCCAAAACAAGCTCAAAGTTCTAAGAAATCAAATTCCATATGGTTATAAAATCCATACAATAGCAACATTTCTTCACACTACATCCATGGTTAGTACAACTATACTCACTGCTCATGGCTCTCGTTGACTACAACAACCATATTTTTATATCTCTTAATCTATCGAAATATTAGAATATTTCAAAACTGAGTTGCACTTACCACGGATAGGTTTGAACTAACCATAAACAAGTACGTCAAATCAGCGATAACTACACTGATATTATCAGTATCAGTATTATCAGTGATAACTACACTGATAATACATTTAGTACTTTTCAAAATGTTTATGACAAGTAGTACAAGAATTTCGTTACTTTTGCAGTATTATTGCAGGTTTTATTATACTATTACGGATTTTGTCATTTTTATTATACTCATTACAATATCTTACAGTGAGAATTGCTGATTGTGCTAATAGTTATTTAGGTATGTCAGTTTTTGATAGATCTTCTTAGAAAATTGAAAATGTTTAGAAATAAAATTGTACTACATTATAAATCATACATTCAGCTCTAGTAGTACATACACGAATTTCAATATCCGTGTGTAGTGAAATATCAAATTAGTTATTGAACACTAAAATATTCATGTTTCCAGTTTGCTTAGTATTTTTTTCATGTAGTAAGTTGAAAAAGAAAACTCATCAGTCTTTGGCTCACATTCATGTAATAATGTTAAATGCACAATATGTTGTGCAATTTTGGTAATTGAGAATTGTAATTCCATATTCTACAAAGTATACAGAATGTTGCGGAAACACTGTTCATATTGTAAGACTTCTGAAGCTATATTGCATTTCTTGAAAAATGTATTAGTAGGAGTCACAGTAAAATATTATAGAAAGTACAAAAAAAGTATTTAATAAAAAATGCAGTGCATTCAGGAGTTCTTACAACATGTATCTACTGCCACAATTAATGTTAAAAAAATGAAAAAAAAAAACAGAAATCTGGGCCTCTACGTTACGGGAAACGATGAAAAAGGAGGAATTTGAATCGTACGTGAAATGCTCAGGAATCGTAAAGGAATTTCCCGGGATAAAAAATCAAAGTATCCTTTAGTCTCAAGAGTATTTTGAGTCTCCAAATTGATCATTAAGAGTATTCCGTTTGGCAAAACGGAATACTCATTCGGAGACTGTTGGAGGCTCGAGTCTCTGAATTGAATACTCGAGTCTTCAACAGTATCCAAACGAGTATTCCGTTTAGAAAAATGGAATACTCAAGATACTCGTTAGACTCAAACGATACTCTTGTTGTTGCTTTCAAGAAATAGAGTATTCAAATCGGAGATCACAGGTGACTGTAGGAGACTTTTGGAGATTCGTGAAAAAAATTAGTTTACTCTCGGAGACTCACAGTCACCTTTTTTTAAAATTTTGTATACTCTCGGAGACTCCTTCGATACTCTTGGATACTCTTGGAGACTCGATACTGATTCCGAGACCCAAGATACTCTTGTTGACTGAAACGATACTCTGATTTTTTATCCCGGGTTCCCGTAATGTACGAGAACTTCTTATTATAAAATTTTTAGTAATCAATATAAAAGATTATACTGTCTTAATAACAAATTTAGATTGTACGATTTCTCTATTAAGATTGTGTAAAACTGAATAAATTTAAGGAATAATTGAATTGGATGAGTATATCGAAAAACCGAATTTATTGCATTTTTGTAGAGCATTGCAATGGAGAGAATTTCGAATTCTATGATTACTGAACTATAAACGCCAACAAAAAATTTATAAATAGTTAAACAATTTTTAATTTCTTATCGAACAATTAAACAATACAATAGTCAAATATTTAGAGATCAATTACTAGGATTCCCAAATTCATAACTTTTTTAAGACATTTTTTTATCAGATGTTAAAAAAAAGGCAAGCCAAAAAAATGCGATATTAATGGTTATGGATTCCAATAACTACAAATGAATATTTCGAGATCAGAACAATTTGTGATTTTGATATCGGGGACTAGAATTCTCAAAATTATAAATATACTCTAGCTCAAATCGAATTTATTGCAATCTCAAAAATTTGTGATAAAATTTCTACATACCATTATTATTTGGTGTTGAAATTATTATTCTTTCAATGAAACTTTTTCTGTCAAATTTTTGGCAATGTAAAAGGGATGAAAAAATTCATAACTAAATGAATGGAAAATAGCTATACATAAAGCCTTAAGTAATGAAATATAGAAAATTTTTTTCAAAAAGGATGTGTCATCTTGATATTTTGAAACAAGAATTTTCGAAAATATAAATTATAAAGTCGATATTCAAGGGTGGATTTTTTCATGCTATTCTTTTAATCAAAAACAGTGGAAAACCATTGACAATCAGTGAAAAAAGTAACGTGACTTAAAACAATCAACCAGAACCTCGGCATCTCACTGATTCATCAGTTGAAATAGCACCATCGGTAAATCAGTAGAATTTACTGAATTTTACTGAAAGGGTAGGAATAATTGCAAAAATCTCATTAGCAAGTAACTTTGGCTAGAAATTCATCTATTAAATACATCAACAGAAAAAAATACTAAAAAATGAAGTAACATTATCAAGTGTTTATGTACAGGAAGAATTTACAAAAATTTTTCTCTGTCCACTTCATAGACAGCGTGAAAAAAGGATACCTAAATAACTATCAAAAAGTACAATATCTTAGACTTATACCACAGGAATAAATTTAACTGTATATAATAATTACTGGATTTTCTTCTCAATGCACATCATTTTTCGTCATCGTGGTAGGTTTACCTTAACTGTCATTCCACGAGGGCGACGTAGTTGATAAAAATATCCAAAATTAAGCACTTGTGAAAAAAGGGGTTGTCACTCGAAGGTAGGGTTCCCGGGGGTTGTTAAAAACGTCCGCGGGCACATGTTCCTCGGGCGAACTTGTGATAAGAACTCGAGTACTCGGGAGAAAACGCGGTTTGTGCGCGCAATGTCTTGTGCGGGGGCCTGGTTTTGCGAGTGTCTCGTCGGCAGGACAGTCGGGCCCTGACTGGGGCCGGCTCGCGCGGGTCCGCAGGGCGGTATGGTCCTCCTCCCGGGTAACGAGCGCGAGGAACGCGGCAAGAGTGAGTGAGCGATCACTTCTTCTTTGGGGGGCCGAGCCGGAGCCGTGGGTTGTAGTTCGCTAAGTAGGTAGGTAGGTGAGTAGTCGGTGTAGATGAACGGAGCAGAGCGCCGCGGAATAATCTTTTCCGCGAGTAGCACCACGCTGGCACGCGACCTGCCCGCAGCTTCCACTTCCATGGACCGCTCGGCCGCTCTTTTTCTCGCTCTCCTCGGCTCCTTTTCCTTCCTCGGAGAGGCACCGGGTTTCGAATCGACTGCCCAGGAAATCAGTATACGTACTTGGAGAATTTGTTCAATTACTATTCAGGCTATCATGAATTCGCAGAGACGCAAGAAAAGTTCGATTAAAGTTCTAGTGGAGTAAGGGAAAATGCATGGGTATTGAAGACAAAAAATCCTAGATCGAGTCAATGTGACTATTAGTGGTGTGCGGGATTGAGAATTTCGGGGGTCGGGATATTTTGCATCGGGTCGGGACGGGACCCCGAGTTTTTCGGGAATCACGAAAATGTCGGGGATTCAGAAAATTGCAGGAATTCCGAAAAATCTGGCTATTTTCGAAAGTACTAAAATATCGAAACTTCAGGATCATGAGAAGTATATAAATTTCTGCTCCGAAATACGAGTACATAGTGAGTAGCGAAACGCTATTGAATCACAGAGTTTCGAACCACAGAGAAATATTATTATTACCAAGATTTTCCGCAATCTACGGGAATTGGTCATTGTTGTAATTAATTGAAAAAAAAAAAATGAATAACTAAGTTCATTTACATTGTAGAATTGCTTCGTTAGTATTTGTTTTTTTTTAATTTCATTCTCTTCAAAACGAATTAATTCGCAAATTGGTATTCGAAATGCTAACATGCAATAAAGAGAATTTCAAATTTTACGATTTCTGAATTAAAATCTGGATAGAAAAGTTTGTGAATAGATGGAAAATTTCAAATTTCGATTGAATAACTAAACAATTAAACAATGAAGAATGCATGTTAAGGTAATAAATTCGTGACTCAGAATTGTTTTAAATGAAAAAAATACACCCCACTGACTTCGACTAGATCGAGATTAAATCTCTAGGTTTTTGAAATTCATCTATTGTTCATGAAAATTTTTTCATAGGGTTCACTACTAAATAAGAGCTACAAACAAAGGCAGAAAATAACAAAATTATAGAAGTGCTCTAGTCTTGAAATTTTAGATTAATCAGGAATAAGTTTTAAGATTAAAACAATTAGCAATTTAATTTTTTGGATGAACATTGTTCAAAAATATAAATTGTTTGCACCCGACAACCGAATATACTGCAATCTTATGAATTTATATTGATGAACGAAGGAATTTCAAAATTGCTTATTCGCAAAAATGCTGATTTCCTTAGAGTAATTCACTTTTTTACTTAAGTATTTGATGGAATATATCTGGTTGAAAAAAGAGAACAAGATCATAGTATGTATTGTCCGCTCCTTTAATTTTCGTATTGTCCAAATTTTCTTTACAACGATCACTTCTGGAGCCAATTTTTAATAAAATCAGCAATTTTTTCTTTTTCTAGCTTTCGGCATATATTTTGCCCTCATCAGGAAATTCTTACAAACATCGTTGAACTATTAATCAATATTTTGTGACAAAAAAATTATATTTTGCAGCCTACTACATCTCATTTGGAATGAAAAAAGTCTTACATGAATTTCATTTTTCAGAATAGTTATAAAAATTCATGTTTGGAGTTTAATGGAAAGTTCAGTCTAGGAACTTCAAAATTCAAACTTGCTCATTTTTTATTTTTATTTCATTGTTCATTTTACAACTTCGTACGGATGCCCCTTTTTACATGTATCAGAGTAGAGGTATATGTCACACCAAGATCAATATCCTCATATGCAGTCACGATTCCCGCCGAATCAATAGAGCACAGGTAATTAATAGGCGCAGTATAACGTGTAAACCTTATAACCTTACATTTTAATCGATTCAAATCCAGCATATTCCTTTTAGACCACACCGCTAAACTGTCCAAATCCTCTTGAAGTCTACATACAAACATCATCCGCAGACTCAACACTCGAAAAAATTTTGCATCATCAGTAAATATGAGGACCTTACAATAAATAATTATTGAACAACTTATCAATTCCTCAAAAAAAAACCATAAAAAAATTTAAGAATGAGCTTGTATTGTATAAATATTTTTGTTAAAAGAACATTCTGAAAACGTGGAAATGCTACGAAGTACCCGAAGGAATGTTGAAACGAGGGCATTTCAAAGTGTAATTCGAGTGGCGGTCTCGATGAGCAATTTAATTTTTCACTGATCACAATGTAGCCTGCAAATAAGCGATGGGTAGATGTTCGTGATCAGCCTGAGGGCGATTGCACAAGTCTACTCTCGATCGTCCTGACATAGTTTTAGCCGGCGGGCAAGATCGTGGAGGGCGTTCCGGGGCCCTGGAAAATGTCCGCGCTTTCGCGAGACGGCTCGATTTTCGCGACCCCTGACCCCGGTCTTTCATCAATCTCGCCTTCTCCTCCTCGAATCCTCCAATTTTCAGCTAACCTATATGCAGTTCGAGATAGTTCATAACACTTTCGCACCGGACAATAGGTTACATACTAATTTTGGGATGGGGATCGAAACGAAAAATGTCGATGTGTTGGAATCATACGATATTCAATAACGATATGCCGAAAATGAAATATTGATATGCTGATGTACTCGGAGATGATAATGGATTTCTCAGAAAACAGAGTCTTCATAGATATTTTAAGTATTTTTTGCATTACTCAGTACTCATACGGTTTGAAAAAAGTTCCGGTATTTGTATGGTTATTCACACAAGTATCTAGCGTGAGATCTTCTAGAATTCAAGGTTTAAAAATTCTTTAGTAATTCATAGATTTTGGAGAGAATCGTATTTGCGTGGATAGTTTATTTTTAAATAGTTTTTCTTGTTTTTCATTTTCGACAAAATCTTTTTTGATTTTTGAGTGATTCTTTTAATCAGTAGTGATTCCTTTGTTATACAGATTTCTAGTATTTGGTGTTTTATATTCCATAGTTTACACAGTGCAACACACAAAATGAAACTGTTTCCGTTATTTTTGAAGTACATATTTACTACATTGTTACAATAACTTATTGAACTAAGTGATACAAATGTAAACGACACCACCCAACTTTTCATTGGATTCGGATTTCGTTTTTAATACAAATATCAAGTATTTGCATCCTGGAAACGTGCTGGATATGAATTAAAACTACTCAAGTAACTTTATATCACTTTTTTTTCTATAAAAAACTATCTTTTTCTTCTGAAAATAGTGAAAATTATAGCTATCTGTCATTTCTCATTTTTTTATGTTTTTTATTATTTATTTTTAAAAGAACCGCCTTTCCATGATGGTTGTATTGATTTCAAAAAACAAGCATCGTTTCGCAAAAAAATATTTTTTTTAAGGCTATTTTTGAGTAAATCCGGTAAAATACATATTTACCACGAATTTTTCTATAAGCTTGACAGATTAGTCAGTTGCACTTGACACTGTCGTTGACACAATAAATTTGTGAATTTGACAGACTTACTTTTGTTGCATTTCTTTTAGTTGAAGCTGACAGATTCGACTGAAAATCTGTTGCACTTGACTAACTCGGGTTTAAATAGTAACGACGGCTCCCCTTGATTTGACGATAATTCTTTCTGGAAGATTTTATGGAAATTCGTTGCTTGGAACACGAAAATTGACGAAGCAGATTTATTTGCCCCGTGGACAGATTCATGTTGTCCAGATAATATATTTTTCTTGTATGTTTGACATATTTACTGTTGTCGCATTCTTTTTGATTGAATCTGACAGGTTTCAATAAAAATCTACCACATTTGACTGATTCAGATTTGAACAGTAATGACAGTTTTCTCTGTAATTCGACGAATATTCTTTTCGTGACATTTTATGGAAATCTGTTGCCTGGAACACGAAAATTGACAAAAGATTTTTTAGTTTTTTTGACAGATCCATGTTCTCCAGATAAAAGATTTTCTCCATAAATTTGACAGATATTGTCATTCGTGCTTGACATATTTACTGCTGCAGCATATTTCTTTGAATTTTATTTGACAGATACGAGGATTGCTATTTATATTTCGGGAATAGCAACCCTAGTCTTTTTACTTCAAATCTGCCATTGGCCACTTAAAGTTTGACTTTTTTCAAGAAGAAAGTACTCAGATGATTTTGACTTACGAGCAATATTTGTGTTTTTTACGGTGACTTCAAAAATTCATCTTTGCCCACGAATGGAATTGACTCGTGAACACATTCGTGCGATAATGTTTTACAACTTTCTACCTGGACTATCTCAGCAACAGTTTATCGATGAACTTCATTCGACTTTTGGCGATGAAGCACCATTAAAAACCTCTGTATATCGGTGGTATAAAGAATTCAATCGAGACCGTAATTCGCTCACGGACAAATTTTGTGAAGGTCGTCCAAAATCGGTTGTTGTGCCAGAAAACATTGACGCTGTCCGGGAACTGATATCGCAAGATCGTCATGTGACCTGTCGTGAGATCGAGGCAACCCTAGGCATTAGTATGACCAGCATCTATAAGATATTGCATGAACATTCAGCCGTGAAGAAGACAAGTTCGCATTGGATCCCGCATAATTTGACAGAAGCTCAAAAAAAGACTCGTGTCGATTGGTGCAAATAAAAGCTCAAGAAGTTCGATCGCGGTGCCTCGAAAGCTGTTTACAATATCTGTACAGGTGACGAATCTTGGATCTATGCGTATCAGCCCGAAACAAAACAGCAATCTACTGTATGGGTCTTCCAAGATGAGCCAAATCCGACAAAAGTTGTTCGCGCAAGAAGCACTTCGAAGCAAATGGTCGCCTGTTTCTTCGAAATTACTGGGCATGTGGCAATTGTACCGTTAGAGGCATCGTAGAACGGTCAATTCTGAATGGTACACAACCATTTGTTTACCACAAGTCATCAGTGAAATACGTAAAAAGAAGCGCCAACGAAGGATCACTCTGCATCATGACAATGCGAGCTCTCATACATCGGCTCAAACAACTGCCTATGTGACCGGACAAAGCGTCGAATTGATGGGTCATCCACCTTACAGCCCTGATTTGGCACCAAATGACTTCTTTTTATTCCCACACATTAAAAATAAATTGCGTGGTCAACGTTTTTCGGCGCCTGAAGAAGCCGTCGATGCGTTAAAAACACATGTTTTAGAGATTTCTCAATCATAGTGGAAAAAATGCTTCGAAAATTGGTTCAAACGCATGCAAAAATGTATTGGTCATCATAAAGAATACTTTGAAAAACAATAAAGCCATCCTAGTATGACCAGGAATGCCCGAAAATCTGTCACATTTGACTGATTCAGATTCAGAGAGTCATTCACGGCTTTTCTCTTAACCCGACGATGATTCTTTCTGTGACATTTCATGGGAATCTGTTGCCTGGAACTCGAAAACTGACGAAATACATTCATTTGTCCCGTGGATGGATTTATTTCGACAAGACGAGAAATTTTATTTGTAAGTTTGACAGATTTTGTCAGTACCGTTTGACAGATTCACTGTTGCTGCATCCTATTTAATTGAATCTTACAGATTTGATGGACTCAGATTATCAAGACTATATATTTTTTTTGTAAGTCCGAAAAATTCCCTTCGTGGTTTACTGTTGTCTGATTCTTTTTTATTGAATCTGACAGGTTTGAGTGGAAATGTATCACATTTGACTGATTCAGATTTAGAGAGTCAATGACAGCTTTTCTCTTGACTCGGCGAAAATTCTGTCTGTGACATTTCATGAAATTTGTTGGCTGGAACGCGAAAAGTGACACCTGGCTGAAAATTAGCTGATTGCGAACGGCTAAAGAGTAGGAAGAAACGACGGGACACAGTGCGTGTTGGCGGTACTTCAGGGTCGATCGGGGATCGCGATATTAGCCGGGATCTCGGAGGCGGCTCGGAATTCGCCGATCGATCGATGCTCCTTTGGCGTATTTTCAGCGCGCATCGCCCAAGACCCGTCATTAATCGCCCACGTTCGGCCAACGAACGAGGAGGACGCGGCTTGCGACAATCGTCGACCACGCCGATGCCGGAAGCGGCGTCACGAACCCCGCTCGTACACATTGTTTCGGGCCCTTTTTTCTGCCGTGGCAACAATGACATTTCGCTGATTACATTGCCACTTTGATTGTCTGCGCCTCGCGAACGTGCCAGGTCCCATTATCGATTGTTGTAGCACTTTGTCTTTTCCATTTATGCGCTGGCGCTTTTGGCGAGCCGGGGCTTTTGACGTGGCTGTGTTGGTGGTTTTGTCGTTTGAATTCTTTCTCGAGGATTTTTCTTCGAGTGCTTTCTTGGAGGAATTCATGTCAATGGTTGGGGTACAATGCTGGAAGAGACGAGTTGAGTTTCAAAAAAATGAATAGTTTCAAAAAGGAATTGTTGATCGATCGTAAAGAATAGATACACCATTGAAAGAAAAGTTAATGGTTGAGGTACATATTAGGTTATGATTGAGGAAAAGAAATGCATTTATAATTTTAAAATACGTGGGAATTCTTTATGTAAGGATTTAGACGGATATTCACTAAAAAAAGGATTAGTTAAATCGAAAATAATATGGTAACTATTAATGAATCGCATACTTGGATATGGCAAAATAAACGTTTAGTTGTATCAAACTAACGATAAATTCATATACACTATCTGATGAAGTTCAAGCAAACTTCTGTACATTGACAGTTACTATATGCGTATTTGCCATTAATATCAACGAAGTAATCGCCATCAAGTAAATATCATATTTATATGTTTACTTTGAAAAAGTATGGACGAAACTTAATATATTAATAGTTAACATATTGCTATTTGCAAGAAAATTTCAAATAACTTGGTTCAAATTTAAAGTTGGTTGTTAGAAACTAAGATCAACCTAGGTTTTTTACTGAAAAAAGAACTGATATGTATTGTGTGTAAGTAAACCCTAAGTGAATAACACTATAACAACTATTTATTGAAATTCGTCCCAATCCCGTCAAGAACATAATTTTTTTCCGTCTTCTCCGAGGCGCGCACACGCGCGAGTTCCCGATGTTCACCATCGGGAACATCATCCAAGTTACAGGCAATAGTTACCGCCGTTTGACTTAATACAACAGATAGTCCATCTCAAATGTAACAACTCCATCGGACCCTTTATCATAGTATGATGAAACTTTGGTCAGGCCGAGAGATATAAAAAAATTTGAGTGACTTGAAAAGTAATTTTACTTTTATTCCATAACATTGAAGATGCTGGAAAGGTCACACTCCTCGAGAATAGGCTCAATTTTTTTAAACAGTATAAATTTATTCATAAACTGACACGCTCACAAGCTTGTCTGAGCTTATAGAAATTGTTGAAAATTTTCCACAACATTCGTCAAGTATCAGTATAATAACTCTCAATACACAGAACAGTTGCATTAAACATTGACAGCTTATTTGCTAGCATTTTCGAATTTGAATCCAACATTGATTTCTTACGCCATTCAAGTTTGACACATATATTTGATCTTAAAGTACGTGAAAGTTGGTTCAAGTAACTTGAGTCAAATAAATGGCATATTTGTCGCAAATACTGTAGAATGCAAAGAAATTAGTATAATATATACGATATCTTTATAACTAAGATATATATTAGTAGCTGATAAATATTTGAGGAAACGAAACAACTATACGCGTATATTTGTATTGAACTTACTGTTTTTTCAGTGTTTGATGAAGGAAGTTCATTTTTACTTCCGAATGCAATTTTCATTGGTTTCCAGACTAAATGGTTGGAATAAATTTTTTTAATGAAAAATCCTGAAGAATTTTGAATCAAGAGAAGCTAAATTAATTTTGAACTGGTCATTTACAATGGACTTCAGACATGACAATATTATTAATTTTCTAATTCATATAATCTTTTTTTGGGTTTTTCAAATTTGTTCAAAAGAACTTTTTTTTACATAACTTAATATTTTTAGTGATGAGGGCATCAAATTTTGTTATAGAATATTCAAACGGTTTTCCTTGTGCGTCTCTTGCAGAGAGTTTAGAAAATGATTCCCAAAATTTGACAATCTGAATCATTGTGACGTAAAAAAGAAAAGTTGAATTACAACAGTATACCATTGGTTATTTTTTTCAATTTTGACATGTTTGTTTGGAATTTGAAAAAATTATATTACAAACTAATAGTCGCAATTAAATATTTCAATCATTGATATATTTGCCATCATAATTTTCCAAAGCTGTATCGGATAATACTTTTACCTTGTACTAACAGAAAATTAGTAACTACTTATGAGGCCACTGTGGCACAGTTTTTCGTTGAATGAATAATTTTTTCGAAAGATATTTTAATATGAACGAAAGAAAGTTAAAAATAAAGTGCAGTTTGATACACAACTGAAAAATTGATCATTCCATTTGACCAATAACTTCTGAACATATTTATGAAAAAATCATGTTATTAGCAAGCTGATGATAAAATCGATATATTTTAAATTGTTATTGAAGTATTCATTTATTTATTAAATAACAATAATAATAATTATATTTTATATTTTTATTATTAATTATTATTGTAATAAAAATATTCGCAAAAATGGAATCAAAAAAATTTGCACTGATGATAAACATTTCTAACCTTATAGAAGTTCAACGAAAAATCAGGGATTTATGTAGGTAAGTTAATTTTCTTTAATTTCAATTGAGATGAAACTAACGAATTCAAGTTCACACTCTGAAATGCATATTGTAGAGGTTCTTCACGATTTTCTGATTTTTTTGAAGTTGAGAATGTGGCATATGTATGATTCACGAAAAATTCCATTTTATGGTGAAACAATCATCGAAATTCTATAAATTTACAATAAAAAAGTGAATGAAGATCTTTCATTTATCTTATCTGTAGAAAATGATAAAATCGTTCACTTTTTATTAAAAATACTGCATGTTTTGTGCACATTGTCTATTTTACGAATGCAAGGTTACTACTTGTTATGAAATACAAAAAGTATCGAAATTACCTTTATAATTTTTTTTTGTCTCTTCGTACTTCGTATTTCTTCATTCTGACACATTCTTCAGCATCCTGAAAAAATATGAAAAAGTTTTGAACCATTATTCTTAGTATTATTTGTATTTCATTACATGGTAAACCTTAAATGGTTTACGCAAACACCAGATCATAATTATCTTGGGCATTAAGGAACTCGTACTTTATGCATCAATCATAAGAAACAATAACATTGTTTATGATATATTTTTGTATTTTATAAGGAGTACAACTATTCTCTGAATAAAATATTATTCATAACGATCTACTTTTGCCTAAATATCGTATCCAAGTTTAAAAATTAAAATTTTTTTTTCATTTAAATGTCAATGCGAAATAACTTAAAATTTGAAAAGAATTTGAATCACGAAGTCTGAAATCCCTGCAGGAAAAATAAACAAATGCTTCGCTTAGAAAATTCGAACTCATTACGCCAGAAAAAACGTTTTTTTAACCATTTTTCGAAAATGCTCGTTGCGCAGCATCAATAACGGCAAACGCAGGAATTTACGCTTTATCACGTGGAAATGTGAAAAATATTTTCACACTCGCATCCAGTGGTCATTTTTCCGATGCTCAAGATTCCGAGGTTTCACCTTCATTGACGCCCTATATATTCCCCGCGATACCACGGTGAAAGCACGCCTCGGTATTTCCATACTGCGAATAATTATTGAAACGAAGTGCAATTGCTCTCGCATTCTGGCGTAGGCGCGGTCCGCGAGACTGCGATCCCAGAAGCGCGGGAATCTATGAATTGATTTAATTTATTGCATCGGCATGAAAAAAGAAAAATCGAGCAAGGAAGCGTACGCAACAAAAAAATAAAACCGTTCAACGTGACTCTCACGTTGGCGAAAGCGTTGCAACATGTGAACAAAGTGACATTTCTTTGTTGCCGCTCATTATTGTTCGGGCCTTTTTAATTGCGCGTTATGGAAAAAAAGGTAATTAGCATCGACGCCTCTCAGAATACGGGAGAAATGATTAAGTATCGATTATTCTCCCGACGCGGGATGGTAATTTTTACTTTCTATCGGGGTAACGAAATCGTTCCATTATATTACATGTCTGGCTATCTGGGAAGTAGGAAAAATTAAAAGTGCGAGGGAGAATTGCTTTCTCCGGAAAAATGAGGAATCTTTCCATTATTTTGCAATAATGTTATATATTTAATTATATATAACATTATTGGTTATATATTTAAATGTTACACTGCTACTAATCTAGATATTTTAAAACTCTTTTTTTTAACGCTATAAAATCTGATACCTAAGTCAAAGTTATTCAAACAGATTTTTCAAAAATAATTTAGTGAAGTATCTCTTCCAGCGATTCTGAAAAAATCATTTTTTTGTAATTTGTACTGTATGAGAATGTACATGTATAAACTACTCAGAAATCGTTGATTATTCGTTTGTTCACTCTTTTTTGAGATAAATAATAATTTATCGGTTAAAATAATCAATTATTATATCTATATATATATATATATATATATATATATATATATCGCAGAATGTATGTTGGTATGTTATCGCACCACTCAAAAACAGCTGGACGGATTTTCAAAATTTTATTAAAATCTTTTTCGTCATGGTCTGCGCATGGTTTATAGCTTAAAAAAATTCCGAATTCTCAGTTAAAACATCGGGTAACCAGGAAGTGAAGGTATATGACACATACACACACGTAATGTCACCAAAGTACGAAATGCTACAAAATCATGAAACGTCACAAAATCACAAAATATCATCGAATGTCACAAAATATCACAAAATTCGCAAAAGTAAAATATCACAAATTTACGAAGTATCAGAGTCTTACAAAATTAGGAAATAATGAAATCTCTCCAAATAATGAAATTTTCTCAACAGTTTTGACCTATAAAACGACAAGTCTAAATTCTCTAATCATAAAAAAAAAATTACAAAAAGTGATAGTAAATGATAAAATATTTTAAATTCTTTTTTTTTTTCATAATGATTCAATCGTACTATAAAAGTTTATTTTTTAGCAGAATTTTTGCAGAGCTGTTTCTTATAATTTCCATAGCTAACAAAGTGTTATATTTTGAGGTATTTTTTAAAATTTGTATTAATATCAATAGATTTCTCAAACTTATCCTGATTTGTTACTAAAATTTCAAGAAATCTTTATGTATAAAGCAGAATGTATGATTGTATGTCACCGCACCACGTGAAAACAGCTAGATGGATTTCCGAATTTTTTTTGAATATTTTGTTATCATCCAAGGATGGTTTATAGCTGAAGAAAATTTCAAATTCTCAGTTAGAAGGTTGAGTAACTATAAAGTGAAGAAATATGACACATACACACAATGTCATGAAATCAAAAGACATCACAAAATTACACAAAATGCCACAAAATCACAAAATTTCACAAAAATACAAAACATCAGAATATAAGGTACAAAATACAAAATTTCACGAAACAATGAAATGATTCAAAATTACTAAATTGTCCTATCAGTTTTGGCCTATAAAGTTAAAAGTCCTGATTCTATAATCATAAAAAAAAATTTCAAAATACTGATTGCAAATGATAAAATATCTTTTCATCAATTAATGATTCAACCGTAGAATAAAAGTTTATTTTTTAGCAGAATTTTTTAGGAGATATTTCTTATAATTCTTATAGCTAATAGAGTGTTAGATTTTGAGGCATTTTTTTTTAAATTCTTTTTAATATCAATATATTTTTCAACTTAATCCTGAATTTTTACTAAAATTTTAATCTATCATTCAAATAAAAGTTTTTCATAAACGTAGGTATGCTATAAATTCATTTAATATCATCGACTGAAAAAGGATATTTTCTGTATAATAATATAGAATATATAGTTGCCAAAAATCCCGATATTTTATGAATTTTGAAAAGCATCGGGAATAGCCGCCACCAACTAGCCGTTGACTGCGGGTGAAGCTGTGAGTGATAGTTATTTATATAATAAATTAGGTATATATATTTTTTATTCATTCATCCATCCATTCAAAAATTTACTACTTCATTTACTTCAGTAAAGAAGTGAATCTAAAAAAAAAGTGAGGAGTGAAAAATTTTATACAAAGTGTTGCTACTTATTTTGAATCTACGATACAAAGTTTGGAAATATTCAAGCAAATAGCTAGTGACGTTATTTCCGTATGTGAAGTAGGTTTCAGAAGCCGAAATAGAGGAGATTTATTGACTGACGAGAAAAAGTAAATGGGGAGAGGTAACGTATCGCAAATCAAAAATAATTGACGAAGTCTACGTAATCAGCTTGCGCATTACTCTATTACTGTGTAATGGACGGCAGAAATTTGTGGAGAAATTTGCGACTATTCAGAGGGGTAGCGATTAGCAAAACTGATTTATCGTGATTATCAGGATATGAAAAATGATTTGTTGTTTCTTAAATGTTTCCGAATGGTTGGAGACAGCGAGAAAATTGTTGAATAATTTTATTTAGATTACGCAAGATTGAAGTTGGGTTTCGTGGAGTAGGAGACTGATATTTTTAGATTTTTGTTTCAACTTATTTTGGTAAAAGTTTTGCTTCAAAGAGCACAAATCAAACAAGCTGAGAGGGAGATGATTTCTTCATTTTGAACTAGTGAAACTTAAACTTGTTACACGTTTAAAGTGAAATTTTTCCTGAGTCAGCTGATATTAACTACGTAATTACAAAATATTCATTATCTTAAGGTAGAGTGACCTGTAAATTAATCAATAGTTATTAGGACTTTAAATCAAAAGTAGAGTTACCAATAATGGGTAGAATAAATGCATAATTATCAATGATCAACTACCGTAGAATTGGGTGAACCTGGTACAAAGTATTTATAATTTATACTTTGAATAAATTATTATTTTCAAGCAGTTTTCCAATAGATTTTTCAATTAGAAGACTTACTTAAAAAATATCCGTTTTTCAATTGGTTTTTCTAATTGGAAAGCCAATGAATTTTTCATTGGTTTTCCAGTTAGGATAGTAGATTTTCAATCGGAAAATTGATTGAATATCTACTTGAAAATTCAAATTGAAAATTTGCCACCAGAAAACATATGTCAGAAATCTGACAAGTTTTCCATTTTTGAATTTTGTTGACTTTACAATTGAAAAACTAGTTGCGTTTAAAAGTTTCTTTGTACAAATTATTCGATATGACCCAACCAACTGGAAACACTGTTAGAAATCACAGTTGAAAATCCTAAATTTTTCCAATTAGAGTAAGGAATTAGAAAATCGATGCAAAAAACAGCCATTTTTCCAGTTGTTTTTCCTATTGGAAATCTAACTGGAAATTTTTAGCGAGGCCCTATCGTTTTTTGTGATGCCTCTTCTTGAAACAAAGAACAGCGAGTTCATTCTCTGGTTATTTTCTGTTTGTGATATAAAAAAATATTTTATTTCATAGACATTGTCATTTAGTCTCAGAATTTGTAGCGGTTTCGATACAAGTTTTGAATTCAATTTTAACTACTACCCGATTCACATATTGTGATTAGCCTTTATTTTTATGGAAACAGATGAACTATTAAATTTTTTGTTTCTCTTTCTAGTTTTTAACAATGTTAATAGTACATTAAAACACATGAACATCAATATGTGGTGAGCAAAAATAAAACAATTTTTTAGAAAATGTTTATTTTGACGAAATTTGTACTTCACGTGTAAAATTCACCTTGTCTAACGAACTTTATCATGAAGATCATTGTTAGGTTTTCGAAAATTAAAAAATGTTCTTAATGTATACATTGTTCGTTTAGAATTTTTTATTGACTGGTAATATTTTTACTCAAAGCTGTGTTTGTATTCTAAATATAATTGTATGAATGTCGATAAATAATATAAATTATTTTGTGCTACGATTTTTATACATCTGTCATACGAGAGTTAATAGAAACGTAATCTTTCAATTACAAAATGTGCCAGATTTTTGTAATATCTGTCTTCTATAACATTTTACGTTGTAAAATCTATTGTTTTTCGTTTGTTATAAACCAACTGTAAATAAAATTAGAAGTATTGTGCCTCGTTTTTCAGAAATTAAATCTACCCTTTAACTGATTGCTTTTCGTGCATATCTTGCAACGTCAAATAGTTATAAAAAAGGCCACATATTATCAAGTAAATAAATAGTTCATATCTAATATATTCCTCAACTTTTTTTACAATAGAATTCAAAAAAATTATATAATGAAAAAAATTTCTTTTCTTCGAATATTTTTCACAATTTTACTGCATTTTTCATTGTTTTCTGGAGTTGCAACAAAAACTTCTATTTATTCGAATACAAGAAATTTCTATTATTATAAGAATATTTTTCAATAATTCATATTTTTCGACAACATTTGAATTAGATTAACATACTTGAATCCAATCTAGTCAATTCACCTCGATTCGACCTATCTACATTATGTAAAAAAAAATGATAACATGATGCGTATGAGTTTTCTTGAATTCACTTTACTGTAAATCATCCTCGATGGAAGTAAGATTTATGAAAACTATGAAACCGACCTGGAAAAGCCGAGCATTTTCCAAACACAAACCTGCAACCGTGATTTTTTTCTATAAACGTATTAGCATCAGAGAAGTGGCTGTGTTCAATGCGATTCTCACAGAAAAGTATGCGCATAATAATATCGTCCGAGACTCCATATGTGATTGATCTTCATCCGGCGTATTCAATTGCGAATGAAAATACCGGCATTTGCGTGCATTGTCGTGGGGAAACGAGGGAGCTTGCTGGAGGCACGCGCAACAAGCGCGGATTGGCCAAGATGAGTTTTCCGTGGGAGGAGCGCGTAATGCGACGGTGCACACGTTATTACACGCTTCTCGCATCGCTATAACGCGAACGCCGTTTATATATTATACATGCGTTTTGAGGAGCATACATAAAACATGCCCTGCGTAACTGTCAGCGAGATGCACGTCGTGTCGCGTCTCGCGCCCGCGAACGCGGACGAGGTGTTTTACGATTATTTCTGAAAAATAGCATTCCTTTTTTTCAGCAGTAATCCAGGATAAAAAATCAGAGTATCCTTTAGTCTCAAGAGTATTTTGAGTCTCCAAATTGATCATTAAGAGTATTCCGTTTGGCAAAATGGAATACTCGAGATACTCTTGAGACTCGAACGATACTCTTGTTGTTGCTTTCAAGAAATAGAGTATTCAAATCGGAGATCAAAGGTGACTTTAGGAGGCTTTTGGAGATTCGTAAAAAAAATTAGTTTATTCTCGGAGACTCACAGTCATCTTTTTTTACAATTTTGTATACTCTCGGAGACTCCTTCGATACTCTTGGATACTCTTGGAGACTCGATGATACTGATTCTGAGACACAAGATACTCTTGGTGACTGAAACGATACTCTGATTTTTTATCCCGGGAACTAACACAGAAGAGAATTCGAGATTGAAACTCCTCCTTAACAAACAAAAAAAAATCAAATTTTTTATGTAAGTTTAATGATAGGAGAGCTATCATTTCTTCTTGAATAATAAGGAATTCCACGAATATTTTTATCTTAAGCTTTCGACTTTGAGAAAGCTCTCTTGAGGAGCTATTTTTGTTCAAGTTAAAAAACTTTTTTTAATAATTACAAAAATTAATTCCAATGACTGAAAAAATCATTCAGACGTCCTATCCCACGAATTTATAAAAACGTGATAATAAAAGTATATGTAATTATACAAAATGGCCTTGTCAATAAAATATACATTTTATAGTTATATTCATACTGATACTCACGTTCTCCTCGTTGTTAAATCAGGTGAGACTTTTAAATTCATAAAAGCCGCAATATATAAAAAAGGTCATATGTATTTAATGAAATAACACTTTTTAAATCCGCTGTAATTTCGATTATATGTACATATGTAGGTAATAAAAGTTCTTCGTCTCCTTGTTTACCTTTTTTTCTAAAAACTCATCTCTTTATCTACAAGAATTATTTTCATTGTTCAAATTGTAACAGTTGTCCATTCAAAATCATGATTCTTTCGACGTTTGTGTTGAGTTGAGAAGACAAAATGATTTCCGGTTACTTTCTTTTTTAATATTGTATATTCACAGCAAATATTCAAATACACCAAAAATTTAACTTGACATTAATACATTAGTGTTCAATTTCAGAAGTCAAAATTTCTGTCGGTTAAGAAAAATTGAAGTATGTAAATATTTGAACAATCTACTATTGATAAACTTTTGTTCTCAACGCTCCTTTATTATTTATAATAACTCATCTTCTATTCAATCGTTTTGGAGTCATATTCAATCAATAGTCAGACAAACCTCTCTTTCATTCAAGCTTTCGGCACTTTATTTTCGCCCTCTTCAGGAAACTGAATTTACAACAACTTTTGGAGCACCAACTGAATTTACAACAACTTTTGGAACACGAATGGGATCCCTAATTTTCCCTATTCTAGCTAATATTGTAATGGAAGATCTGGAATTTGATGTTTTTAGTGGGTTGGATTATGAACCAATATTTTATTGTAGATTTGTTGATGAACTGGATATGACTTTTAAGAGCTTTAATTCATACGATGATAGGTTACAGTTTACGAATGAAATAGAAAGGGATGGGAAGTTAAATTTTTTGGAGTTGGAAGTTATTAGAGAAAATGAAAAGCTAATATTTGATTGGTTCATAAAGCCGACTTCCTCAGAAAGATTTATGAATTTTCATTCAAAGAATCTGATTGTATAGAAAAAAGGGATAATTTATGGATTGGTTGATAAAGTTATTAAATTATCTGATGGAAGATTTCATAGGAAGAATTTTGATAGAATGAAAGAAATACTTTATTAGAGTAATTATCCCATTGAATTTGTAGAGAAAAATATAAAGAAGAATTAATTTTTTGAAATATGTTCAATCGAAGAATGGTAAAGATAATAAATTGTTGGATATTGACGATAGGGGAAAAAGAATTTTGGTTTTACCATACATAGAAAAAGCACAAAGAAGAATTGAGAAAATATTTAAGAAAGAAAATATGAAACTGATATATAAAAGTGGTAATAAATTGAATATGGATATTGTTAAAAGGGGAAAAGATAAATTGGGGAACAATAAATTGCAGAGATTGCCAATTTAAGTATGTAGGACGGACTAAAAGATGTCTAGAAACTAGAACCGAAGAACACGAGGGAGATATTCGTAAAATTACAGGAAATAATTCAGTTATAACGGAACATGGAATAAATATGAATCATGAGTTTAATTGGGATAAAGTAAAAATTTTAGACAGAGAGATAGATTATAAAAAAAGAATGTTTTCAGAAATATTTTTTATAAAGGGGACTAGAAATACGTTAAACAGACAAGAAGATACGAGATTTTCGAGTTCGATCTATGACACATGCATTGATAACGTGATATAAATTCTTATCGATTCGTTTTCTATAAAAGGAAAGGAAACTATGATAAATTTGTTGACGTGTATTAACCACGGATGAAGTTTCTTATGACATAATAATATTTTTCCTTATTGAGTCAATGTTATATAAAAAAAAAATGATGGATGAAGTTTCTTATAGCAAAATATTGTTTCTTCCGATTGAGTCAATGTTTTAAAAAAATGACGGAATGTTTTACACATGAGATGATATATTGTTGACCTGAATTATATTCTAATGTTAGTAGATTAAATGATGTTATGATGATTTGTTATACATTGATTTAGAATTGTATTGACTAATGTGTTAATTATTGTAAATTCAGTTTCCTGAAGAGGGCAAAAATAAAGTGCCGAAAGCTTAAATGAAAGAGAGGTTCGTCTGACTATTGATTGAATATGGCTCCTAAATGATTCACTAGAAGATGAGTTAATCTACTATTGACATCAAAATTGTATAATTACGTAAAATCCGACATAGTACAAAATTTTAAATAATAACTGCGTAATTATAAAATATGAAATAGTAATAAAGCACAAATTTAAACAGTTGAATAAAAAATACAATAATTATGAATACGTGTGAATTAAAATAGTTATCTATTTTATTTGTTCAAATATCTGACATGACTGTGATAAAATTTTGAAGCTAACCTCATAAAAATTCCACTAAAAATAAATTCTTTCAAAATCGACCAAATGAAAACCTTACAAAAATGTTTAACTTTATAGAACTCTGCCTAAATATTATAAGAGTATGAACTTAGCTAATAAATATTTACAAAAACTTTATACGGCCTTTTTTCTTGAAAATCAAACTAAAATTACATAATGATTTTAACTCATTAAAAATTGTCAGATACTTTTGACAAACTTTGCTTACAGAAAATGTACAACATTTTCAACTTACATTATAAGAATACACGATGGGGTATATGATCCACGACCATCGTTCACTTTCACAAAACCGTGTTCAAATCCTTGTTACATGTGATAATTTTTTTTGAAAAATCGGTAAACAATCTAATTGTATACATTTCTTAAAGGTTGATGTTACATTTTTTTGTAAAAATGTAATAAATAACATTCTTTTTCTGTAACTGCGATAGCATTCTCACTTTGAACGGCGTTGCAGTATCGTCGTCTCATACATAGTTTTTTTTCTACGTGTGATATCTAAAATTGAATTGAATTTCGAATTTTCGTGAATTCTCGTATTGTGCTAATATTTTGAAACCACTTGTTCGTAAAGATTAATGTCAGTTACTTTCTTAGTCCAGCGATTCGAAATTTATTGAAAAACATTTTTCGTTTCCACTAGTGTTATCTGAGCATAAAAGCGAAACAAGCTAAGAATAATCAAGAACAAAGACGAAGCAAGAAAATTTTTGGTACTCGCTAAAATAGAACCTCATGAGTCAGTTTCCCTATGTCATACTCCCATAATTTCCTCATCTGTCCAACGTCTTTGCCAATCCCAAATTGACTCGTATAACGTTAATCTCACGTCGAAAGACACGCAAGAAAAAGCTCTCGCGGTGGACAAAAATCCGACGACGCTGGGAGTCGGCGTCCGAATGACGAATGGTTCTTATCTGGCGCTCGCGATCGAGTTCCGGGCCCCTCGAAAAATCAATTCGTGGATCATCGATGGGTCCCAGTTCGGAAGTGAGCGAGCTCGTAAACGGTCCGTTACGATCGAGGGAGATTAAGACGAGAAATACCGGGCCGGCATGAAAGTGAAAGAGAGCCCGTGACCGTGTTATCGGCTTGGATTCCATCATCGGTGAACATTGTCTCGAGCGAATAATGCAGCCCAAGAGATCTTTAGCGTCCAGCGGCGATTTCTATCTCCAATTGTCAGGTCCTTGGCTGTACGTTTTAATGCCTCTCGTGAAATGGCGCAACGACCG
The DNA here is from genome assembly GCA_028476575.1 of Platygaster robiniae. Lineage (NCBI taxonomy): Eukaryota > Metazoa > Arthropoda > Insecta > Hymenoptera > Platygastridae > Platygaster > Platygaster robiniae. The sequence goes on from CM052019.1 coordinate 39,801,936, forward strand.
GCACTCGCGGCACCGCCCATTATTGCCCGCGATCGCAACACATCGTTTGGCAATTCGCTGTATCGGCGATCTGGAACGCTGCTGCTGTTCTTGACAACGAAAAAAAAGAACCCTGGTTACACTGCCGTTGTTGCGGGAGAACTAGCCCTTCGAATTGTACTGGGCAACAGTTGGGTGATTATTGCCCAATCTGAGTGGGTGCGGTTGGGGTTTTTGTTGAGGATGTAGTCATTTAAACATAGGTAGAAAAATTAAACATCATTGTTGAAATAGAACAGCTCTAAGATTATCGTCGCTCTCGATTTAGAAATGGCGAATTTCGACAATTGAAATTAGTTAAATGTGACCAGGGCATTCCGGAGGACTTTTTGTCCTTTGTATCTCGATAAAATGCATTTTTTCATTAAGTATATTGTTTGTATTGGAAGGCGTAACCCTCGGCTACAAATTAGATATGCATTCATTTGCAACTGTTTAACGAATAAAAAACATATTTTCCATGAATGAAGGCTAGTATCCTTTCATCCAGCACCCTTTTACTCTGAGATAAAAATTGATTTTGACAACAGTCACTGCAACCCAAGTTATTTAAAACACACACACTCTCACTATCAAAAAGTCGAAGGAAAGTATCCGAAAATGCACTTGTTGCAATAAAACGTCGAAAAAAAATGTACGACCCTGAATAGTATAGGTAAAAAAAGAGCCCATAGAAACAATCACTGTAATTTTTCCAGATTCATGCGATTGTTAGGTTTCACAATAATCGTGGGTGTCCGAATTTCCTAGTGTCCGGAATGCCCCGGTCTCCCCTACTTATGTTTTGACTACTCAAATAGTTGTCTTTACGGTCTTTACCGGATAAACTACGAGGGGGGACCCAAAAGTAACGGGAATTGTGTTACAACTTTTTTATTGACAAATTTTTTCACACACAATTTTTATCACCTTCAAAGTAACCCCCATTGACTGTAATACACTTGTTCAATCTTTTTTTCCAGTGTTCAAAACAGTTCTGAAATTCATTTTTTTCAATGTTTTTTAAACCTTCCAGCGATTTTTGTTTCACCTCTTCTACAGTCCCAAAACGTTTTCCTTTCATGTCCCTTTTGAGTCTAGGGAACAAAAAAAAGTCACAGGGGGCAAGGTCCGGTGAATAAGGGGGGTGAACAATCGGTGTCATGCCGTTTTTGGTCAAAAATTTCTTCACGGACAGCGCTGTGTGGGCAGGTGCATTGTCGTGGTGGAAGAACCAATCTCCTGTGCGCCAAAGATCCGCTCTTTTCTTCCGGATGTTCTCCCTCAACCTTTTCAAAACCTCCAAGTAGAAGTGTTGGTTGACCGTTTGGCCTGGAGGAACAAATTCTGCGTGCACAATACCTCTGCAATCGAAGAAACAAATGAGCAATGTCTTCATGTTGGACTTCACTTGGCGTGCCTTTTTTGGACGAGGCGAGAGAGGTGTCTTCCATTGGCTTGATTGCTGCTTTGTTTCGGGGTCGCAGCCATAGCACCATGATTCATCGCCAGTTATAACCTTGAGAAAAAAATCTGGGTCTTCATCCAACTGATTTTGCAGCTCAAGACAGGCCTGAAGTCGACGCTCCTTTTGATCGTCGGAGAGAAGGCGAGGAACGAATTTGGCTGCAATCCTCCTCATGCTCAATTCTTCAGTTAAAATCCTCTGAATTGAACTCCATGACAATCCAGACATCTCACAAAGTTGATCGATGGTTCGGCGACGGTCTTCATGAACAAGAGTGTTGATTTTTTCAATGTTTTCGTCCGTTCTTGAAGTCGAGAGGCGCCCAGAACGAGGTTGGTCTTCTATTGACATCTCTCCATTCTTGAAACGCGAAAACCAGTCGTACACACGCGTTTTACTCAAAGCATTATCCCCATAAGCTGTTTTCAGCATCACAAGGGTTTCCGCGGGTGTTTTTCCTAACGAAAAACAAAATTTTACAGCCGCGCGTTGCTCTCCGCACTCAGCCATTTCACGTTTTCGCCGAAACGGAAAAAGTCGTTTCACTAGAAAAATTCTTACGGACGAACGAATGCACTCACAGCAAATGAACTTTGCACATTGACTTGGGAGAGTAGCAGCTTGGAAGAGAACCAGTGGAGAACCCGATCCCCCCCTCCGCGGTCCCCCCACCACCTAATTCCCGTTACTTTTGGGTCCCCCCTCGTATAGCAAAAGTATAATTCCACCATTTTATAGTCATATTTTGGTCATAAATTGGTAGATTTAACCAGAATAATTATGTATCAAAGCCTAATGGTAGTATTTACAGTAGTCACAATTTCAATCATTTTTATTTTATCACTCGACTGTTTCGAAGACGTTATATAAGTATTTCATAATGCTTAGTTAATGAAAAATTTTGACATTTGAAAAAGTTCACTTCTATCGGACAAAATGTTGTACGTAATGTTTTTCTATACAGATGAAAATATTCACTGAGAAAAAAACGGAAGTAAATTTTACCATGGAGATTGTAATCTACATGCGTTCACAGTAAAAAAGGAATATTTGCGGCAATACTTATGTATTTTGTCGTATGAAGAAGAAAAAGTACCGCGAAAAAAGTAATTTCTCTTTCTGGGCCCGTCCAAAGAGAAAAATTACTTTTTTCGCATTACTACTTCTTCTACCTATGACAAAATAAAATATTATTGCTGCTAATATTCCTTTTTTACTGCGAATGCATGTAGATTACAATCCTCATGGTAAAACATACTTTTAATTTTTTCTCAGTGTTGACTGAGAAAATCTGCATATTTGACAATTACATTGTCTACACTGTAAAAAAAGTGAAAATTGAATAAAGTCACATCAATTTCTAATGCCCTTTTTTATAAAATCTCGGATATTCACACAAGTTTTTACAAAGTTTATGCATTTTTATGCAGAACACAAAAACATGTATCTTCTCGATTTAAAACCTCAGTGAATTTGTTGCAGGCGTGTATATTATGAAATTTGTACTAAAATTTTGTTTACATTTTCATTGACTTTTTGAGACCAACGATATCAAAATCTGACATTGCAGAAATAATGGTCACCACAGAAATTAATGAAACAATTTTTTTTATAGTCATAAATCTTAAACAAAAATTTTTGTCAAGAAAAATTTGATGGGATGTAAATAATGAAAAACTACTTCATAGGCGATGATTAATGAATCATTCCATTTCAACAATTCTGCCATCCAAAGCATATGTAAGTGTTGTTAACTACATTCGATGATTAGAGGTTTTTTGTCACAAAATATCGGGGGAAAAGAACCTTACCGTTGAATGTAGTTAACTACACGTATGCTTTGGACGGCAGTATTCGATTTCAGAAAAAATGTCTACCCTATGTTTTTATATCATTCGTGATTTGTTTATAATAATTAGACAGTTGTCAGTACATTTTTTTAACAATGAGAATCGTATTTAAAGTTTAAAGATACCATTTTCATCAAAATCCATTGATTTTTGACAAAGTTATAAAAATTAAAAAAAAAAAAAGTTCTTAGTGCCAGTGCATGGTTGTCAATCAATAGAAAAAATTTTTTTTGATTAAAAAAATACGTCTAATGAAATGGCCGAAAGAACAACATATATATCCCAGTGAATTGTTATCTGAAATTCGGATCAAGGTGGACTATTTGTCTTCAAATGAAAATAGTCCTCATTATACATTTGAAACATCAAAAACTGACCTGCGATTTTTTAATTTCTATTGGTAGGGAGCAATAGACAAGTGTAAGGTGAAGAATTTATTCAAGTGTTTCAATTTGAGTACAGAAAATGCGAATCAGTGATGTAAATAATAAATTATCTATTACCTGTTCGATTTCAAGAACGGGAAAGTTGGTCTGAAAATTATAAAATAAAAAAATTTCAATCTTTCGATTGGGGTTATATTCACTTATAGACAATTACTTGAAATTCAATAATTATCGAATCCCGCAAAAGACTTGAATAGGAAATATGATTTAAAATAATTGATATTGAATCTTGAATAGTAACAATATTGCAATAAATTCTGCAGATATAGGATTATTTCATCATGTCTACACTTTACAAGTACATACATAGTCAGCCATATAACTGGATTACTTTTCCGCTTTAGGAAGTTTTCAATAAAGCCTAAATACCATAAAATTTCTTCTTGAAAATTTTGCGTAAAAGATGAATCGGAATTTCTGTTAGGTGAAAGTTTCAAGAAAATGAAATTATCAAAACTTTTAAATTCAAATTTTCCTATAAAAGTACAGCTCAAAATTACTATTCAGAAGGTACATGCGAAGACACGACTTTCAATACCACAAATATTATGCAGCTAAAAAAAAAATTTGTACATTTGTGTGGGCCACATAAGGTCCAATGATTTTAAAGCCTTTGAGTACGAATCTGAGGTCATGACCTGCAGAATAGCTCTTTTTCCAATTAGTTTTCAATACTTTAAAAAAAACTTATTAGTAAAAATGTGGTAACATATTATCGAATGGATAAGGATTTGGAGCTGCTGAATTTAGAAACGAGTTTAGATTAGTGAAAAAATGTGGAAATTCGTTATTAAAGCCTTAAATTTAAAAAAAATGTTTGACGTACGAATTTAACTTGATACAGCATCGTATTTTCATATTGAATTTTTCGTCACGGAACACAGAAGACCTGATGTAAAAACAGAAATTTGGAGAGAATCCGATGAAATGCAAGTATTCCTAGGTATTTCAAATTACTGAATATGCATTTGAAACTATGATAGTTTTTTTTAATAGTTTCTGGCATAACTTCAACGAACTTTATCTTATAGTGTGTAATGGAAATTCTCAGTTTATACTCTCATTTTGAAATTACAGGTAACAAGACACAAAGTAAATAAAAATTTAAAAATAAATAAAAACGAATACCTTGAGGTCCAGAAACTGTGATTGAAGAGTGTACATCTCGAGTTAACTTTCAAGACTTGACGTGTACACTGACAATGAATCCCATAAATGCAATGTATGAGATTTGAACACTAATGGATTCATTACTTCATAAGCATTTTTAATTAGTCATGTGATATTAGTTTTTGAACAGTAGCTATACTCATTTCCTCTCCATAATCACCATTACGTATTTATAGATGAGGTTTTTTTGGTTATATTAAAAATTAGCCGAAAAAAGGCGTGCTAGGTTTCATGATCCAAAATCCATAAGAATGCGATGCTCCAAAAAATCTTATGTGATATATTTTTTGAGATAACGTTGTCACACATTAAATTAAAATGTGATAATTATGATTCTTTTCTACCTATCTGACTCCATTTCTGAATTTAGCAGTTCTGAACTTTTGTCCTAATGATATTTCATTATGTACTCAGAATAGATGTTTCTTGAAATTATTCCTAACAATTATGAGGAACATGCTATATATTGTGCCCTCAAATTCTGATTCAAGGGCTCGAGATCCTAAGAACCACAAATCTCTCATAAGAAATGTATAGACTTTTTTTTGTGGGTCTGTATAATCAATTCGTCATTTTTACTCTCTCGCAAAAAGTGCGATTCTACAGTCAAGTCAATCTTTAATGATCAAGACCGCATTTACCAATAGGCTGGAAAAGCCAAAGCCTAGGGCAGCAAATTTTTGGGGCGCCTTTCGGTGGGAGAGAAACTTTCAGAATTCAACAACACATATGGTAAAAAAAAAGAATGAAAATTTTTGGAATCGAAATAAAGAAAATGGAAAAAAAACGAACGAACGAACAAACATTCTTTTGCACGTGCATGAACGTATTTAAGAAAGTGTCGAGAATCGATTCAGATTTGGAAATAGAATATAAGACTCATATTAGTGGAAAAAAAAAACAAGAAAAACTTAATTTGATTAAAATAGAAAAGAAGTGAGATACAGAGGCAGCAGAACGTGATTTTTCCGAGTCGGTTGTATATGATTTCATTTTTTTGGGGGAGGGATGTTATGATTGTATTTTGTCGAAATAGGCATGGTAATGTTTGGACATTTTCGGATTAAAAACTATAGAACTTGAAAAACAGTAAAAAATCACGAAAATTCCTATAAATCGGACAATTTTTTTTGATCAATGCCAATTTCTGAAAAGTTTGTTAATAGATTAAAATTTAAAAAAACCTGAAATTTTCGAAATTGTGGATCACATACAAAATTTGCGAAATTATTACAATTTCAGAAAATATAAAATAATTTTTGAGTTTTCGGTCTAAATATTCACGATAGTGTTATTTCGAATTTTTAACAAAAATTTGGAATACTTGAAAAGTACTACCAAATCGGAAGGAATCTTTGTGAGCTGCACAAATTTTCATAAATTTTTGAAATTTTGAGTAGTGAGTACTACGTTAGAAATTTTGAAAATTTTGAAAAATCAGAATGTATTGGAAATGATAGAAAATGTCAAAATAAATCGAAGAAAATCTAATATGTACAATTGAAGAAAATGTATATTATTTTGTAAATTTGTGTTTCTCATAATATTTCTCCAAAATATACATTGCAATATTTTTTACATGTTGAACGAAAATTTTGAATACTTGATAAATATTCAAAAATCATGAAAAAAAACTTTACGAGTTTGACAAATTTTATAAAATTTTGGAACTGTTAAATATTAGGTTTGATGTTATTTAAAACTTGAAAAATTTTGATTAATCGTAACACATGAAAATTCCAAAGTTTGTCGATTATGTAACCTAAAAAAATCGAAATTTTTCCATAATTTCAGGAAACGTCCATCATTTAGAAAATGTGTTTATTATTTATATGTATTTCGACGAATTAGGCATGCATGAAAATATTTTTTCAAATTTTTTCATGCGCATTACAATTGAGCCGAATGTACTCAAAAAGTAATCAAAAACTAAGAAAATCTTAAAAAGTTTGATAATTTCCATTAAATTCCAAATGTTTTATAGTCTGCATCATGTTTAAAATTATGAAATTTTTTACAAATCGGAAAACATTTGAAATCCTAAAGATTATGCAGTGACAAACTGTGTTGCAGAAAGATCATTTTCATGTTTACGAAGAATCAAAAATTACCTTCATTCAACGACGTCAGAACACCTAACGTCAGCATTACCTCTACTCGCGATCGAATCTTCTTTATGCGTAAAACTTGTTTGTGAAAAGTTGATTAAAGAATTTTCTAAGAGTAAAGTTCGGTGCAAAATAATTTAAATTATGAAAAACTCTATCCATTGTCTAAAATTTGTCTGGCATCGATCCATATGTTGTTACATATTCAAAAAAAAATAGCTAAAAAACTTATTTGTTATGAATTTCCGGATTTCCTTGATTTTCATAAACCTACATAAATACGACGTTTAGACATTTGTAGAGGCGTTAAAGGGGGCCTAGGGCGCATGATTCCTTAAATCCCGCCCTGCTAATGATACGCGCCTGAAAACGACACTGAATTTCGTGCGCATCGCACTTTCGAGCGCAGAAAAATCCCTTGGAGCGCACGTATGCATACATCTGTATATCTTCAAAGGCGCAGGAAGCGCACAGGTTAAAAGATCACTCGGAAAAAGAGGAATAAAGGAATCCGATTACGCGCACGCATATACCGGTGCCGCGTAACTGCACGATTCGCCCATTAAGCTTTCGTCGGCTCGTGTGTATGAAAAATTTCCCCGGCACATGCAAATGTACCCGCGAATATCACAATAATTTGTTTTTATAATTGCCGTCGACGCTTCGCATTGTTGCGGTTTTTTGGACAACTTTTTTCCCGATGCAGAATCGACGTTTTCCGCTGGCAGTCACTTGGCGAAAAACGAACCCCTTGCACAATACCGAGAATATTGCGCTTTCGTTTCTACGATACAATTTAGTTGAAATTACAAGTTGCTGGTGCCTTATTCCCAACGCTACGAATCACTATTTTTGCAACATTAAGTAGCCGGCAATTAAATAACGGGCCGAACAAGAGCGTCAATTGGATCGGGCGAGGGCAAAAGGCGACGCGAGGAGAAAGCGAGGTGTGCTGATGAGGACGAATAACGAGTAGGGTTGTCGACATTCTCATTGATTTACGGATATTTTAGGATTAACCGAGTGGTAGCAATTATATTTCACTTGAATTGGCGATATTTTGATGTTTTGTAGGACTGTAAGTAGTTCGAATAAGTAAGGATCTGTCAGAAGTAGAATTATAATTGATGTTCAACTTTTCCTACGGGACTGTTAATCATTCATTTTCGAATCAAATGTTTTTTAATGTCACTTACCATTACTAGCGAGTGGATAACCTATTACAAAAATCGGAGCGTGTTGAATCAACACGCGTTTGAAGTAAAACTTCTCATGCTGCTTTCTTTAAGTTTCCGATGTACATATTTTTATTCCTCTTACCTTTTTTAGTTCAAACAGGTTCATCAATTTTTCTTATTTTTTAACTGTAAATCAGTTAAAAAGTTATTCATTCTTAATTTTCAGTCGAATTTTTCAATGACATTCTTACACTCTTACAGTGTTACAGACTTACAAAATCTGAAAATTACTCCTTACACTCGAAACACGCTCGAATATCATTGACCTCAAACTATTCCAATCTAACATTACACTCTTAAAGAATTACAGATTTACGAAATCTTAAAATTACACCCTCAAAATGAAAACATTATAGTCTTAAATTTCAACAAAATCTCGAAATTACTGCCTGCAATCGAAAATATTACCCTCTTACATCTTACAGTCTTACATCTTACATTGTGAAATCCTGAAATTACTCCCTCCAAAGGAAAACATTACAGTCTTACATCTTACAGTCTCACATTACTACGAAATCTCAGAATTACTCCCTGCAATCGAAAATATTAAACTGTTACATCTTACAGTAATATGTACACCTTACAGTCTTACATCTTACAGTCTTACATTACAACAAAATCTCATGCTTACTCCCAGCATTCGAAAATATTACACTCTTACATCTTACAGTCTTACATCTTACATTGAAAAATCTCGAAAGTACTCCCTCCAAACGAAAACATTACAGTCTTACATCTTGCAGTCTTACATTGCAACGAAATCTCAAAATTACTCCCTGCAATCGAAAATATTACACTCTTACATCTTACAATCTTACATCTTGCATTGTAAAATTCCCAAATTACTCCCTACATAAATTATATTCTAGAATACATTACATTCCAGAAAAGTGATAATGCCGCCTAAAAGGTTATACTTCAAAAACTGCTCTTATTAATGTATGCTTGTTATTCTTCTGACATAGGTTAGGTTCACATTTTTAGGAAGATTTTATAAAATTACACGTTATAACATTCTAAGCATTCATTACACTGTTAAAAATTTTCCTAAATTTCATACACTTTTTATTCAAAGTGTATTAAAATCTACTTTAAATTTTGTAAGCCAGCTGTATGAAATGTATATTAGATACACATGTTTTAGAAGTGTATGATTTAGGGACACCTACTTAAGTTTAATGCACTTTCTGTAGTGCAGTGATTCGGTAGTGAAATGTACCTGAAATTTCATAAACTTGATATTTAAACCATAAGTAAGATAAACTTACTTTAAATGTGTATAAATTCGAGACACTTACTTGGGCAAAATACATTTTTCACACAAGTTGGTTGCTACGCTCGTGCTCGCTAGGTGGCTACACCAAATTTTTTCTCAAATGCAATTTATTGTGGAAATCCTTCAAATATGAGTGGAAACCATATTAATATTAAGGTGAAGGGCCTGATAGATACAATATTACATGCAAACAATGCGAAGAAATAATTTATCTTTGAAAGTGTTTTATTCAACTGAAATTTAAAAATATTGCTAACAACTGAAATAACTAAAAAGGAAATTTAATATAAGAATGTTTCCTGTGAATCTTTTCTCAAAATCAAAATTTTTTGTATTGGAATTTCAACAGAAAAAAATTTGGTGTTGACATGGTTTGTTGGGATGTAACGCAAATTACACATTACTTGTATTAAATTTAATTCATACATTTTTGTATGATTTTAATACATCAGTGCATTATTACAAATCTGACTTAAATTCATCTAGAATATAATAGAAGTATATATTAATGTCATTTATAAATCCAAACACACATTATGTATGAAATTTAAGACACTCGTATAATAAAGTAATGTAAGCGTGTATTTATTTAGTATATTTTTAATACATAATTAACATGGGTCATGTGAACTTAGCGTTATACGCGTTATATAATATTTAAGACAAAAATTTCTAACAGTGTAGATTAAATTAATGTTTTCCAAATTTCAACTCTCTTTGTACGTTTCTCGGAAGTTCAAATTTGAGGCCTTTTAATTAAAAGTAATTACATATTTATAGAGCAGAGTTGGGATCTAACGCATTACAAACACACTGAAAAATTGATTTTTATTTTTAGATGCAACAAAATAATGGCACGGCTTGAAAATCAAATATTGCTTAAATTTTTTTCATGTCCACAATTACTTTCAAGCGCGAAAGTCTCAAATCAGGAAGATTTATCATAATTTTAGAAAATAATTCTATATTTGCAGCGCAAATTTGCGCGTGTATTTTAGAAAAAACTGTTGCTTGTAGAAACATGAATTTTGGACATTTTGTATTTCTAGATTTACTTCAAAATATGAAGTAAATGATTTGTCGAAAGTCGGTTTCAGTATTGAGATCTGAGCAGTCAAAGTGGACTATGCCGTTTTGGTTTGCGTATATCATAGCCTAAAAATGGTTCGACCAATTTTCATAAAAGTTCATGACATTGTACAAAGATCAATCAAATAAATAGAGCCTCAGGTTTCTTTATTTTTTTTTTTTTAATTCAATAATTTCGTAATTTTTGAGTAAATAGAGAGTACTTTTTACCTCTTAACATTTTACTCCAACTAAGTAGTACCTAGTCTATTTTTTTTTATGTGCTCACTTTTTTTCCGGATTGAAGACATTCCGGAAAGTGGGTGAGAACGCCCGAAAATATGTTTTGTTCCTCCAAAAAGTTTTGATAAAACTCTAAAAAAGTTGAACACGTTCAATCTTTTTGTGTTATTAACTATTTTATCATACCAGAAAAATACAGTTTCTAGAACACCACGAGTACGTTGATATTGTTTTTTCATTCTCAGTTTTTCGATGTCATCCAACTCATTCCAAAAAATAACGTGGAAGTAACGGAACCTTCCCTTTTTTAAACATTAACAGTAACGAGTTACCATTTACTTTTCAATTAACGGTAACGTAACGAATCATTTTTTTCACCTAAGTAACGGTAACAAAACGCGTTACACTTTTTTAAGTAACTTTACAAACTTTATGAATAAGAATGTAATAGGAAAAAGTATGAAATAAAGGAAAAGGTTGGGTGGAAGATTGCGCAACGTATTTTAAGGAGAGCATTCAACGCATCAAGTGAGGCTCATTCCGTGTGCGATATACTGCATTCTTCCCACACGTATATGGGACGTGCTTCCGAGATGCCCGTGGACGATACCCCGCGCAGGGCCATTTATGGGACGTTGCGGGTATAGGCCCCGAGAGAGATTTCGACCCACGTGGAAAGCACGAAAATTATCAGTCACGAGGTTAGAAATTAGTGACATCGTTACCTGACTTGATTTGCACCATAAGTTACGATGTGCTCAGAGTTAATGAGAGAGAGGAGTGTCTGTCTCAATAAGACATTTTGTGACATAGAGGGATGTAGTAGCAAAACATTTTTAATTAAAAACTTTTGAACAAAGCAACAATTAGATCGTGTGCGATTATTTTTCATTCCATTAGGTTTTTTATGAGGTAGAAAACAATTATTTATGATAGTTATTTCGATTGCATGATGATAAAAGAAAATAATAATCAAAACCCTGAAGAAATTCACTATTCGAGATACAAGTGGCGAAATTCAATATCTTTCTTTGAAAACCATTCGAAGTTTTTACAGCATTATTATACTGGCTATTGAATGTGTATGTTTTAATTAATGATGGTGAAAACTTTATGATGTATTTATAATGATACAAAAATATCTGACGTATTGTCGCACTGTAGAACTGGTCTTATAATGCAACTATACGCCCGGGATAAAAAATTAGAGTATTGTTTCAGTCTCCATGAGTATCTTGAGTCTCGAAATCAGTATCATCGAGTCTCCAACAGTATCGAAGGAGTCTCCGAGAGTATACAAAATTTTAAAAAAAGGTGACTGTAAGTCTCCGAGAGTAAACTAATTTTTTTCACGAATCTCCAAAAGTCTCCTACAGTCACCTTTGATCTCCGATTTGAATACTCTATTTCTTGAAAGCAACAACAAGAGTATCGCTTGAGTCTCAAGAGTATCTCGAGTATTCCATTTTGCCAAACGAAATACTCTTTATGATAAATTTGGAGACTCTAAACACTCTTGAGACTGAAGGATACTCTGATGTTTTATCCCGGGCGACATGTGACGAAGACAGAGAGAGCGATAATACGACCGGTTTTAATGTATTGTTTGTAAAAATTAAAAGATTGCTTACCACGTATAGTTATAGCTGCAAATATTGTTTTTATAATTCTAAAATAAAACCAAAAACTTATTCACGTGATTTTGTGTTTCCTGTTTCTAAATTATATACGTATATTTAATTTTTATAATAGCCAAAAATGCCCAAAAAATTGAAAAATTCTTTAAAAATATGCAGTCAGTGAAGCAAAAAAGATGTCACCTTGTACTTTGAAAGAAAGAAATAAATTTGTTCTTTTACTTTCGGTACCAAAACATTTTCTTTCATAATGCCTTAGATTTTTGTATATGAGTCGAGTGAACTTCATTTCCTGAAAAAATTTTATTTGAGTATCTCGAATTTTTGCAATAGAGTTCCGTTGAGGATACCTGGATATATACTTGTTAATTTTTTTATTGTTACAGTGTAGAATATTAATATCTGTAGTCTAAAAAATTTTGGTAATTATCGAGCATTATTAAGGGGTACGAAGTGAAGTCGGAATTTGCTACGAAAAGTTCATGAGATTGTATGGATTGTAAAATATCTAGAGGTTTCTGAATTTGTTGGGCGTGTCGTAAAAGTTCGATTAAAATTTTATTACTGTAAATTCTAAGCTCAGAAAAAGTTGCCATAACCTAACAAGCTTACAGTTTAATGAAACCCAGAAAAAAAAATCTTAAAAAATTGTGGAAAAATGTTGACATCCCGAAAAGTATTAAGAACTGACTATGAGATTATTTTTGATATTATATAATACTCTAACAAAATGATTTTGAATATTTTTATTTTCGTATGAGTTTCTCTTTTGCGTTTTCTATAATTTAAAAAAAAATTATTTTCATAATTAAACGATAATTTTAAATCTACTGATCTCGAATAAAATAACGTGTATAAAAACAGCAAAACACTAAAATAATTACCCTTTGTTACAAAGCATCGTAAGTGGATAATTTGATGATAATCATCGTTTTCATTATGATCTCACGTTCGCACTTACACACTTTAGTTTAGCGAATAGCTCATTAAAACTCAAACGGTACAACGTCGAGTAAGTGTTCAATAAAATGTCGAGTGAAACTTTATATTCAATTTTACCACTGTGAATTTTACATACCAATAATGTAACGATTATTATGCGAAGTATAAACGTCCTCATTCGAAACACTAAATCAATGACTTTCATTCAGGAAAATTTTAAAAATAATTAAAAGAGATTAGGATCTGTTTTTGTCTGAAGCTTCTACTCAATTCCATAAAAAAAATTTCAGTAATAATTGATTAATTTAATATAAAAATTGGAATTTTTCACCTCAATATTTCAGTATGTAACTTTGTTCTTAATTATTCCAATAAAGTTTAAAAATTTTCATCAACTTTGTGGCATATCTTTGTCAAAAACTTTACTTCAATTTTCCAGTATATTGAGATATGATAGGAGACAAAACTGGATAGATCAACTTCAATGTAAAATTTTACGAGAATAAAGTTTTCTAAAAACAATACGGAAACGTTCTTAGTTACGAAATTGATAATGTTAAATTTTTTGAAAGTGATTTTGTAAAGTAGTAGATAGTCTACTATATAAAAGTGAAAAGTCAAAACTTTGACCAGGGTACAAATCCACATTTCGGGTTCGATCGTCATGAAATTTCGCATACATATTATGCATGCTTCCGGACGCGTCGACGTGATATTCATTAATCATTTTTTTGCATGGATTTTGAAAAATAAATAATCAATGTTTCCATGCGGAATACATTGAGAAATATGGCGGACGGTATTTGGCAAGCACACTATCGATATATCGATTATTGTTCAGGTATTCTATCGATTGTCCGCGATTTGTAAGATGTAAACAAAAGTACAGAGCAACAGAGGTACATAACATACGTAACATAATTTTATTAGTTTTATAATCATTATCAATGATTATTGATGATTGACAATTGATCATTCATTTATAATCTTTTGATCATTGATCATTGTTAAAAAATAGTGCAATTGAGTAGTGGAATTCGGTTAAATATCAAATTCGAGACTGCCAGCAGTAAATAAAAATTAAATTTTTTGTTCTTCATTTACATGCTTTTTGATATGTTTAGAAACTGTAGGGGTTTTTTTTTTTTTTTTGAAAGATTTTATTTTTTGTTTGACAATTCGAAAACAGATCGTAATTTTTCGAAAGTTATTCTCGTTATACTTATGTATACTTTAGTGTAACGGCTTTTCCAAAAAACGAACTGAAGGAAAATTTTTTTTGCAAAATCAACGTAATTCAGCATGAAATTTGGAAAATAATTGAGAGCAAGTTCCAAAATTGATGCAATTTGTTTAAAAACAATGCAAAAGTTGGCAAGTGACAGTTGCAATGTTCGTACATAAATCAACAAAAATCTGTCAAAATGAAGGTCCTACGGTAGTGATAATAAAGTGTGATGTTCGCTGCATCAATTTTTCAAGTTAGGAGGTGATTTAATGAATAGCAATAAACAATTTTATGTTTAAAAAAAAAAAACAAAAAGTAGGTTTAGGTGTATCTCTTACTTTGAGTAACTAAGTGACATTTAATGAGTATTTGTGAGTATTTATCCGAAGGGAGATCGAAATATCGTTCGTTGATTCCACAATTATATGAGTTACGTTTTTGATGGTATCGAGTGCAATATCAAAAAAACCACATTTTTTTACAAAGTTCTTAAAGACTGAAATTGATTTGAGTCTGTTAAAATTTTCTTTTCATTTTAAATTTTGTTATACAGCTAAAGGATATCATGTTCGAATATGTATGAATTTACTGCCATAGGTACATGACAAAAATTCCTTCACTTTTTTATTTATTTATTTTGTTGTTGTTGAGGAATACGTACGAGTATGTTTCTTATCTTCTGTATATATTTTGATAGATATATGTGATTAGTTTCTTGATTTCACACTACTGTTAAGTCATGAGGTTTCACAAGATTCTTACGAGAAAAGACTGTTGTACGTTAAGGTCTTTATAAGGTTAAGTAAACTCCAAGGGAAGATTACTTGATCTAAATTTTTTTCAAGTTGAATACGAGCCTTCATTAGGATAAAAACACTTGAAAATAATGCGCTGTGATTATCGAAATACGAGATCGACGTTTACTGCGTTATGAAGTACAATGTCAAATCAGGACACCCTTTCACAAAGTTTCTTGAAAATGAAGTTAATTTAGTTTATTTAGGATTTCAGTGAACTAATTTTATAAGCAGCACACAAAAAGACGGTAAAGAGTTAAGGATTTCACGTAGTCAAATAATCTTTAAATCATTATTGGAAACATCTTCTTTATTACTACGCATTCCCTTTCCCAACCTTCGTCGTGACAGATGATAAAAATGATTCCATTAAAGATATCGAAAATGCTAACAATAAACAAATGACCAAACCCAAACCGAGTGTAAACGCGGAGCGAAGCCCGCGGGTGTCAGTTAGTATTATTATATATCTGAGAAACTAGAAAATAGATACTTTTACATTCAATGAAGTTGACTCAAGATAACAAATCATAATTGCCTACACTCTCAAAATAAGTAGAAGATCCTTCAAGATCTTTCAATGATAATTCATCCCTTACCTGAATTAAATTCAAGCCCTTACATAGATGTACCATAAATAAATGCATTTTTTTTTTCTTTTTTTTCGCTCCCAACATCAAATTTCGGTATCAACCAATAAAATGATACGGTTTATTAAGAAATGATTGTTGTTGAAATTTGAAAAAAGCGTAAATTCGATCGACAGTTGCTGAACAATACCATGCCCTACCTCCCATAAGGCGCGAATGAACTTTCGCGTCCTAAAGTGGCGCATTGTGGCGCAGGAAAGGCCACCTCATTTGGGGAGAAATTGCCCGGGGTTCGGGGATTGTAATCGCGAGTTTCATTTGAATGGGACGTACACGGCTAAACATGGAAAATGCAGCGGCTTGGTCGGAACACGTGTGCATGCACGTAAACGCGGGACCAGGGTGGGGCACCCGCGAACACATCCGCTGCCCGACTCTTCGCCGGTTTTACTTTCCCTTCTACGCGGCCCCACCGCGAGAGAGTTCCAGAGGACGTCGCGGCCGGGGACAAAAATCCCGGGGCCTTTTTTGCCCTCGCTGCGCTCTTTGAGCTGCGACTTCCACGTAGGACCGTCAAATGTAGGCGCCTGAACAGGGGCACCACCCAGGATAAATAACACTGTGGAACAAAAAAAAAACGATGTAAAAATTATATGCAAAATGATGGTATTGGTCACCGAAACACGTGTGCAAAAGGATTCTGAAATTCATAGCGGAATTTGCGAATGAAAAATGTTTACAGACTTTGACATGTAAAAAATCTAAATTCTTCATTTTTCATGCTATTTTAAAAATTGAAAAACTATTTTTTCTGTTTTTTCACTCAGAATTCGAAAATCTTTACAAAATCGCGATCGCGTAAATATTTTCATACGCGAATTTCCAGACGAAATTAATTTTTTTCCTTCTCATTCTTTCCCTTTAAACCGTATCGAATGATGTTTCGAACCTAATGACTTGGGCACTATAGACTATATGACGACAAAAGATGCCCGAATGAAGGTAGAAGAAATAGATCTTCACGCTTCTCAAAGAATGAAAGAAAAAAAAAGTATACGGGGAGCATTTTCAGACAAATAAATCACAAGTTAATGAATCCGAGACAAATGACAAGAAAAAAAATTTCATGAGTGAATTCGCGTTTTGAAGTATTAATGCGATCGATTTTTCGTAAACATTTTTGAATTTTGTATCAAAAGACAAAAAATGGTTTTTTAATTTTCAGAATAGGATGGAAAATAAGTTTTTTTCATTACCATACTTTCACATATTAATAATCCGCAAATTTCACTATGAATTTCCAAATTCTTTTGCATACCTATTGCATGAAAGAAAAATATTGGGATTTGGCAAAACCCAAATTTTGTTCTACAGTGTAATCAAAGTAGCTCCAAGTTTCACCATTTTGGCAATTCAGAGACTTTACATAATCGAGTCTTCCAATTTAACACTCGAGTCTTCAAGAGTCTCCGAATGAGTATTCCGTTCGGCCAAATATAATACTCTTGAAACTCAAAGATACTCTTATTGTTCATTCCAAGAAATTAAGTATCTGAATTGGAGATGACCAGCGACTGCATGAGACTTTTGAAATTTGTTTGAGAATTTTCTGTACTCCTGGGAACTCATCGTTTTTTACAACTTTGAATATTTTAGTAGACTTCAAGTCACTTTTTCAAAGCATTCAGAGATTCTTTAATACTTATTTTGTAACTTGAGACAAACTTTGAAACTGATATGATAATCTTATCTTATACCAAGCAAATTTTTTCTGTTTCTGAAGCCATTCCTGTGCCAAACATTTGTATTTTGACATTTGGAATGAGTCAAAGAGTTTTCCTTTTCTGTTTCTAAATTCATGACATGAATGATGTTTTGCCATTTTGAAGTTAAGACGGAATGCAGTTTTCTATCCGAAATCTGCAAAAAAATAAACTGTTTTAGTCTACTTTAGTAAAAAATATCGCTATGATAAAATTTTTCTATTAAGATGTGAAGATTTCATAACTTCTTATTTTTGTATAGAAACTAAATTCTTCCATATTTGTAAGTATACTACTATCCACATCATTACTCACTGAAAAATAAAGTATAAAATGCCTTTTTCTACTTTACAAGTCACAGGTTAGCTATATATATGTTATTTTTAGTTCACACATACTATATTTTCCTATTTCTCCATATCTAAGTGTTTTTTTTTTCAAAGAATGATTAAATTTTTCAATTGCAGCTATGACGCTAATAGAATTTTTTACTTACAGCAAACGAGAATTTCTGTTACGTTGAATTTTTCGTCTCGTAATTGATAAAATGTAGTCAAAGTGTTTGAATTGATTTCGCAAATTTGTAAGAAAACCGAAAGAAGGTGACAGGTTCTACTATGATGAATTTGAATACTCAACCCTGATAAATTAATTCATCCTCTCGTTCTGACCGAAAATCTTTTTTTTTTACCTGCATATATACGTACCAGTTGACTGAGTAACCTCAACTTTCGAAGCTTAAATGTTTTCATGACAAAATTCTAGAACAAGTTATAAATACGTAGGTATACATAGTTGTATAAAATTTAATATTTTCTCACATAAATGCAAGAACTTTTTTTCTTTTTGTACTGTCGAAAGTTATTTCAAATTAAACCAATAAGATATCCCTTGAATTGATTGCAAAATAACTAAACGCAAATGATAAATGATGTGGTAATATGTTAATGACCGTTATTTAGAATCAATAGTTCATGTACACCTGTCAGAAGTTCATTATATGTTTTTTATTTCATTAAAAAAAGAATTTTTATGTATACCTGTGGCGTAGAAAAACTCGTTTTGCATTAAGTGTAGAATCTTCAAACACAGTTTTTGCAAGCTTTTTTAGAAGATGAATAAGGATCACGTATTTGTCATCAAATAATGTCCTCTTGAAGTCGTGTCAAAAATATTCAAGACACGTTAATGTTCAATAACTCAGGATATTTACAGTCGCATATTATTTCTGTTGCCACGTTAACTATATTTGACTGACGAAATGGGAAACATAGTGCTAAACGATTCAATCAAAAAAAAACATTTAAATTCAAATATTCATCTTGAAAACAATGAATTTACTATAGATTTCTTTGAAATTCTTCTTGTATACGTAACAACGATTATTCAAAAATAATTAAAAATAAATTTCGTGTAAGATGTGAGAAATTTCAAATTTTGTTCGTCAGTGTCATGTAGATTCTTCGCAAGAAATCATCTTGAAATATTTACATCTTTATAAAATTTTCGCCAAGTTACATGAAAATTAATTTTCAAGTAGGCTCGCCAAAACGAGGAGCAAAAAATGTTTTCCCCTTCTCCCTACTTATTCTGCCCTGGTTGGATCAATGTACGTATACCATCTATTTCTCGCGGTGAAGCCGAGATACGTGAACTCGGGAGACCACGCCAGGGTGGGGCCCTATCCGCCGCCCGAGCACCGTTTTCAGTTTCACTTTCTAACATCCCCCCCCCCCTTCACCGGAGCAGCAGCCACCCGAGATCCACTGCGGTTTCAGAGGAATGAAGTTCTTGAGTTGAGATGCTGAAGTTTTTAGCTTTGGTATATCCACGTAGAAATTAATTGATTGCTTTGTTCTTTCGTTTGCCTAAGATCCTTGTAAGGAAGCTTAATTATTTCTCAGGTAATTTGTACCTCGACAGAAGTCGGTGTAATTATTGTTAAGATATGTGAAATCCTTTTGGAATCGTAGACTTTTTTTCAGAGAAAAAGCCGTTATTTTCTCGTAAGATCGTGATCATGAGATTATGATAGAATTGGTCACTCTGATGAGGCCTTATTCAGAGTTCAAATTATGAGCAGGCTATTAAAGTACTTGATTTTTTGAGAATTAAGATATAAATAAACATAATCGCATTCACTCCAATAATTGCATTAGGTCTACAATCGTCAATAACGTAAAATCAAATGTACCTCAAAAAATAATGCAATAAAATTACTAAAATCATTTTTTCTACCTCACTTGCAAAGTTAGTGTTAATATCGCAAGTTTGTTAAAAATTTTGATCAAAAGTTGAGACATAGAATGATCAACCGTAGAAGATATGAATGTAACTTCAAGTAATTTATTATAAAAGTACAATACGTTTGCAAAAATTGTCGAAGCTGAGTTAAACATAATTTTCAAAAATGAAGTATATTGTATAGAAAAACAGTTATTAGTTATTTATACACTGCTTAAGCTATGTGAGGAATTTTCTTCGGAATATGCATCAATGACTTTATGAGTCATAAGACTTTCATTTTACTGCCGTTTTACACTCCAATCAACAGAAAAAATGCTCAATTACCAGATAGCCATTGATACAGTATAGAAAAGTGTGTGTTAAATTAACAGTTTTACTATCATCAATCATCCATTTGAAGAAATGATGATAAATGATTTCTGTCAATCTCCTCAGTTCCCTCGGTTTATTTCTTTACTTTTTGACGATACGTCTTTTTAATCGAGATTCTTCGATTCGAAATCAGATTTTATTCATTTTAAAACCCATTCACGAATTTCTTCACAAGCTCTATCTTTTAATGACATTATCTTGATGTATCTTCTAGATAACTTTCATATCCTGTACGTTTTCAAAACACAAACTCTACGAATTTTTTTAAAATTTTCATAATTTAGAGAACCTTCTCACTGTATGTTAAAACTATTATTGTATATTATGTATATGTCAATGTATATTATCAACCAAATCTCAATGCAGGAAAGAGTAGAGTAAAACGGGGTAATTCATGTTTTTGTGATACAACCAGCTGTTATCTACTGTATACTTTGCAAACTTGTTACCTGTTTCAGTAAGTCATAATTTCAAGCGATGTCATATGAAAATGAGTTGTTTATTCTTTTTAAAAGCTCTTGACAGTTTTCAGCCCTCTCAAGGTACGAGTAAAAATAAAAATTGAAAACTCGGTTAGGTCAAATCGTTAATGAATACTCAATCATTGAGTAAAAAAAGTACGAGTCGGGTAAAACGGGGTATTCTAAATTTGGTAAGGTTTTTATCTTATTTGTTATTCAATTACATAATTCGTTTTGATGATATCCATGTAAATTTGAGGTAGATATTCATTTGCATATTAAAAAGAAAAGCATTTGCCGTTTCAATAAAACTATTTTTGCCAAACGTCAATTTCGCGCCGTCAGTTGCGATTAGAAAACCTTTGGAGTGCTCAGAAAGAGAAAAGAAAAAATTGACAGTGGCAGAAAATATGAAAAGTCTAACTGTATGAACAAGCGATCGGCCCCCCCCCCTCCACCCCTCATCCAGAAAATCCTCTTGGTTGAGTGTCCATTTAAGAACATTAATTACTAAGAATAAGGATTCTCTGAGAATTTTTGACATTTAGTATGAAGAAAAACTGCAATCATCATTTAAAATTTACTCCTGAATTATAGGGTTGTTCTCACAAAAAAGAAGGATTGAAATCAGAAGCATGCGTTGGGAAACAGCAGTACCTATATCACTAACTTATGTCCAGGAAATTCGACAACGAGAAGGAAAAAAAGGCTGGAATAAGAAAAAAAGAAGAAGAAAAGCAAAAAAAATGCAACTAAGACAGTGACAAAGAATAGAAAGTACTTATTATTATGTTCATTAATGCTGAATATACAAATAAAATAAATTTTTGCTAAACTCCTAATGGGACCCCATTCGACTTGATAGAACAAAAATTACAATTTATTTCAAATAAATTTTTTGATATCTTGAACTTTTTCAATCTTTGTCATTGTTTTTACTCCCTTTCTAGACTCATAACTCTCTAAGAAAAACCAACCGTCAAATTTTTTCATTACTTTTACGATGATCGACAATTTAATTATTAAAGTAGCCCATTTTACTCTACTCTCCCCTACATCATCAACTAAATCATTGTGCATTTTCAACAATAACTTATAGTCACATACATTCCCAAAATGAGCTAATAAATTAATACATCTCCGATCAATTCGTGGAAAGAAGCTTCCGAAGTTCTCACACTCGCGCGGAATCTCGCGTATTAATTTTCAGCAAAGTGCGTTCGCCAAGTGCCTCGGGCTTTTTCCCGCCGTTTACATTGCTAATCGTCGTGATTTATTCGGGCGCGTCGATTTACAACAATTCGAATAGTCAATTTATATGACGAATAGAAAGAGAAAGGGCGCTATGCGGAACCCTTTGAGTTCGCCGCCTCGCGATGTTCCGCGATGCAAAAGCACATCGGCAATAACGACAAATTGATTTCCCGGGTCAAGGTATGGTAGTCAAAAAATTTTTCTCCGGAGAGCATTTACTGTTGGCATGTTTTTTGATCGACGTAGTGAGTTCATCATTCATTTTTAGTGCTTTTTCAGGTTGTATACGTTTCTTTCAAGGTGCTGTACATGAATTTTGTTTCCCGGATGATTGAATGCAGAAATTATGTGAAATTTTGAAATATAATGCAACTTGGAAATAAATACTCAAAGTTTAGAGGTTGGCAAATAATGAAAAAGTTGAGATATAATTGAGAAAGGTCAATGGAAGATTATTTTAACACCGTTAGTGGCATTTGTGAAAACTTTAAAAAACAAGCTTTTGTAAGTGATTCGCGATTGAGATACTTAACGTATGCCAATGGATTTAACTGCGATAAATAGAAGATAAAGAATCTGGATCAAGTAACCTTTAAATCTGTCATGAAGCATGATCGATATTTTTCTGAAATGAGTGGATTAATTAATAGTATAATATTCTTATGAATTTGTTTTCAATCAACTAAGTGGAAGGAAAAGCTAAGAAATTCTGATAAAAAATTTTTGTGTTCGATTTCCTAAGGTTGATAACTAGTTAATATATTTTGTACTTGTATTTCAGACAGGAACTATAATGCTTGGATGTATGTATTTTCGTACGGTAGTTTCAGTGTAAATGAGATTAGTGATGTGACGTTTTTATTTCTAATTAGATGAAATTTGCAAGTGTCATACATGTAGGTACTTGACATTTTTAGAATAGTTTCACTCGAAAATATTCTATAATATATGCATAAAAATAAGGAGGGCATATAAATTCAGATATTTTTATAGCGTTTTTCAGAAAAGCAGTAGTAAATGAATTCAGAAATCATTACTCTAAATTGCCTCGGATCTTAATTTAAAATAACGATTCTAGATTAAATACACGAAGAAAACTCAATATTCAAGAAAAATTGATAGATTATTCATAAAAATAGTGAATTCAAGAAAAATTTCCCAATCGCTACGAAAGCCCTGTTGAAATTCAATGAAATATGAAAAGAATTTTTCTGTTCAAAAATAATCTTAGCATGTTATGAAAATTAAAGGTGATAAATGAATTTAAAGTACCTAGAACAGTTTAGGAGATATTCACAACTTCGTGAATTTTACTTTTATTCTTTCGATTTTGAACTTCAAATATTTAAGAAATTTCTGCAAGTGGTCCGTTTTTCAATAGAATCAACGTTAAAAAGTTAATGGGTTCTAAAAACACTAGTGAAATAAGAAAATTAGGAAAATATTTTCGAATGTGAAAACTATAGTTGAATAATTTTAAAACCAGAAACTGAACCATATCCTTCAAAGGTTTATTACAAAATCAACTTTTTTGTAATAGTTTGTAAATATTTCGAAACGATAGTATAAATAATTAATAAAAATAATAGAAATTGTTGGCGACGATTGCCAAAAATATTATAGATCATCTTTTTTCAATGATGCTTAGGAAACAAGTAACAATTTTTTGCGAATTTGAGCAACGTTAAAAACCTATACCAAATGCCCGGCAATGTCTGATTTAGTTTTAGTATTATTTTATAATAAATACATTCCTTATCCTTGAAATATATAAATTCAAAAACAGAGTTCTGATTTCGAAATCCTGAAACGTTATTTTGAGTCAGAAAATAAATTTTTTCTCACTTTGTCAAATTTTGTCGGTTTTGGTATGTTGAAATTCAAGAAGATTTGAAAATTTGCGAGAAATCTTATATCTTTTTGGTTTACTTAAATTTTTCAAGACGTTGATGACATTCCTTGGCACTTCATGTACCAATGAATGATCATTCTCGACTCTACGTAATTGAAAAAATTATTCATGAACGATGAATCGAAACCGAATGCGATTTTGAATGTTCACCGTGAATATGCTGATGATCTCAACATTGAAACCCAAATGGATAATTTTATTTCGAAAAATTCAAAAGTGATGGAGTATTTATTAAGTCTTGTAAATGATGTACATATACATTAGAAACTTGTTTTAATTTTTTTTAAAATCGCGTATTTATTGTGACGTGCCAGCCTATAAATATTTTTGAGAAAAAATGGACCACTGAGTATAAAAATTTATTTTTGTCACGAGGATTGGATAGTGTGAAATATTACATTTCAATGTATTGCATTTCGCCATTTTCCACGCTCATATCAAGAAAATAAATTTTTTTCAAATAGAAAGAGATTTAGGAAATTTTTTTTTCCCTCTTGTCGACTTTTACATTTTACTTTTTGTTTCTATATATGAGAGTTAGAAAAAATAAGGAAATGTAAGAAGGGGGGGGGTCGAAAAGGGAGGGGATAAAAAAGTTGAAGTCTACACACCACTCAAAGACGTTTCTCCGGCCCTGCCGATAACTCTTGTTTTTCTGAAATCGTCTCGAGAGCACGACGCCAAAGCCGTTGCGAGGACTAGAATAATAGCTTTTTTCCCCGATGACCGACTTGTTCCGCGCCATCGAGTTTCGGGCCTTGAAGTCTAGCAAACTGTACCCACTTTTTACTTCGATAGCCCTAAAACGATCTGCTGGAAAAAAAGAACCTCAATAGTCTCAACGAATTTCGGGCGAAATATTGAGAAAATATCGCGAAAGTCGACTCTGATTCAGCGTTTTTTTCTTTGGCCGAATTCCTCTGACGAACTTTTCCTTTGTGATCATCGCTTAGTAAGGTCGTTAATGATACACAAATGATGCAGGAAACCTCCAGGTGCTACTCGCGTCACGTTCAACTTGTGCCCGATTACTGCTTTTGGAGCACTGGATCGCCTTTAGCGCCGCTTTTTTCCGTTCTTAGTCACTTCCGCGTCTTCGAATCATACCAAATGTCGCGTTCTCAGGGTCGCTCGAGAGCTTCGGCTCTTGGCAATCGATTCCGCAAAATAATCATTACTCGCGATTTATTGCTTTTGTTACTTTTGCTTGGATGCGAAATTGATGTTCAGTCAATTCATGAAAGAAACGAATACAATTCAATTTATGAACAGTCTTTGAATTTTTGTTTCGGATTACGAAAACAACTTGAATATTGCATTTTTAGAAAGATTATTTTAAAAATTTTAAACGATTATCACATGTGCTATTAAAAATACACATTCTTATTGGATCAGTACTAAATATTGCGTAAATTTTTGAGAATAATGTATGAGTTTTTGCGCATTGTAAATTACACGAAGACTTAATTACCTGCCAAATCAAACTTTCTCGCATAAAAAAAAATATGAATGTCAGAAAAAATTTGAACCGTGACTCAAATACCTCCCAAAAAAAAAGATTTTACTCGTGCATGAGTAAAATCGTAAGTTTTTTATTGAAACGACCTGATCGTATACCTCAGTAGTTTATATAATAACGAGCTATGAATGCGGAACACTTCATCACCATCACCACCATAATCATCATCATTATCATCATTATCAGTAAAATATCAAGTAGGCATACTAATTTCATAGAATTGCTTCGATTGAAAGAATCTTACTCTGCATATCATTGCACTAATATGAGTTGTATTGTACATCGATAAAGAAAATTATATGTTAATACCTATGACTTTGATTCTACACATCATTCGATATAATACACATCGCTGTTACAACATACATACTAATTTTAGGTAGATATTCTATTGATTATTGTTTATTTATTAATGTAGAAAAGCGATTGAAGAAAAAGAACTGTAAAAATACAATTATATGGGAATGAATCGAAATCTTACAGGTTATGAGAAAAGCAATCGCAATAAATGAAAAATAGAAGTAACTTTTGAAAAAAACTAAGATCCGTAAAAGAATCGAACAAAATTCAGTATACTTCCAGATGGGAAAAAATGTTCTAAAATGATAAAGAGGTTACAAATAATCTTTGGTATTCAAGTCTTATATTTTTAAAGTGACAATAAACATAATTTAGTTTCAAGATTATACTAGAATCTCATTGCATTTAGACTTATTCCAGGCTTTCTTTATTGAGTCAATATAATAAAATATTTAATTCATTTGATGATTTAGTTGTTATTTTTATAATTTTCCGTTCAAAATATTCAATTTTCAGAACGGTGTAGTTGATTGATTCTTAATATATGTCGAAAAATATTACGTGTTTTTACGGTAGCAAATAAACTAAAATGTACCTAAAGGAGATAGGAATATTTCAAAATATCAATTTTATTTTGTACTGCTCTAGTTCAGCGAGAAACTGACAATCTTCATTCAACAATTGATCGACTCATTGATAAATCCAACAGGAACGGGGATTAATCATTCTCTTCTTGCACGTTTCGCTTCAAACTTGATCGGGCTGTCGTGTTAGCTGTACGTGCGCGAGAATTTTTTCCTCTTTACGCGCATTGCGATACATTCATCAGTGCTGAAAACCTTTTGCTTGGAAATTTGAACATGCTATAAAAAATTTTATTTTGATTGATTTTCCGTCATACTTTTTGTTCCATTAAGGACTCACAAACAGCATATTTGTATAAAAACACTGAAAAATCTGTATATTTTGAGTTAGAATCGTGGCGACATAATTATAATTAAAAAAATTTCTCGATACCAGATTTAAAAATGTTAAATTGAGACTGAATTTTTGAACTACATATTTGTAATTTTATAAATCTTACAGAAATTTTAATTTAATCTGTAAGTGGTTAATAACTTTTTTTAAAGACTCATTCAATGTTCCGGTTCAAAATATTCAGAATCAAAAGATATATTTATAAATATACTAAATATCGATATAAAAAAAAAGGAATAACAACAACACCAACTTCAAAAGTTGAAATTCGAGAACTAGGAAAGTCCCGTAATTTAAGTGCAAAATTTGGACGACCAAATGAAAAAATAAATTCATCTGATATTGTAAAACATTTTGATACCACTTTAAAGAACTAAGATTTCGGAATTCCAAAAAAAAAATTTCATGATAGTATGTACCAAAACACAAAATACATATAAGTCGTCCATTTTTTTCAATGAATTGATGAATAAGCCAGGCATTAATTATTTATACACGTTTGTCTTTAAAAACTTTTGCATTGCTTCATAAAGAAATCGAATTCAAATTATGCAAATAATCTTCTGTGCTAGAATGAAAATGCCATTTTTATTTTTAAATGAACTATGCTACTCAACCTTGCTTTTTTGTTATTAATTTGTTTTATTTCATATTTTCTGTATTTGCTGCTACTCGGTAGCAAGGTTGGAATTTTTTTCTCTACATATTTTTTAAAGTAGGATTCTCTAAGTTCTTAATTGTAATTTAGTTCTCAAATGAACATTTTGAAATTTTTAAATAAATAATGATAAATTTTTGTCTGATCTTGAAAATTTTGAATCGGCACATTGAATGAGTTGTTAAAAAATGATTTGTTACTTTACATTCGATTCGTCGAATCTGTCCAATACGGAAAGACAAAAACTTACCGACCAGATTTAAATTTCTGTAAGACACAAAAAATTACAGTTTATTTTTAAATTCTTAAATGTTCTAAAATGTTTATTTAAAGTTATAAAATGTAATTTATGTTCTGCATTTGGAAATTTCAAGAATAGAAAAATTGATAACTTGTCAATTGAAAATACTTTAATAAATTTATATGATACGATAAAATGTTGTAGTCTGAATAAGTATTCGATTCCTTAATTATTTACTTTATATTATAGAAATTAGGAAAAAAATCATTGGTATACTATACAGCTTTAATCGAGAGTAGTCCTAGTCCTGAAAAAATTGTTTTAGCCATTGCAGAAATAACAATAACTGAGCAAAACAAGTGGAGTACAAAACATATAACCCAAAACATAAGAAAAACAGAAAAATAAAACAAAAATTAAAGTCTTTAATACCTGGATTCCAAAATTTATAATGTAGGTACAAAAGTCTGATAAATACAATATATCCCAACATATTTTTCATTTCAAATTTATTTAGATTTATTCAAAATATAATTATTATCATCCAATATTAACCAACCGTATATATTCTTCACAATTGTTTAAAGTATGACATGGCTTTGAATCGCTGAGTATTTTGATATTAATATTTTTGTAAATTTTTTCACAAATTTTTACTTGATAAAATAAAACCTTACGATATCGAAGTATTTGATAATAACAACTAATAAATAGTTCACAGAAATTTTATTGTTATTTCATAACTTGAAAAAATGAAGTATTTGTCAACTGGTTTGAGCTATAAGAAAAAAAAAAAAAAAAAAAAAAAAAAAAAAAACGAAAATTATTACAATCGGTGAAAAAATGTTGGATTCGATAAGTACTAGATCATTCTATTATTAATTTTACAGAAAAAATTGTGCATTTTACATGTTTTGAAATTTTTGAGGTTTCAATACTGGTTGATTGAAACGTTTGGTCTATTGAATGTGTCAAGTTTAAGATTTCTCAGATTATATGTTACAATATGAATGATACGTCCTCCAGCTCCAACGAAAAAAAAATAAAATAAAAAAAGAAATAAACGCACTTCCAATTTTACACGAAAAACCATGGGAATTGAAATAACCACGACCCAAATTTCACGCTGATCTTTTGACTTTTCCCCCTGACCGCTACAGGTCTTTCGAACCGGGCTCATTATTTTTCTTTTCTCACTCCGAAAGTCCTAATTACGTTGCACGTAAAATGCCGCTACTCGAAGAAAGGAGACGATAATTTTCGCAGATAAAACTGTCTCCGCCAGTAATGACAGTTTATCTTATGAGCGTACACGAAATTCGCATAAAAACTCAATTAATCTCGAAAAACCTAGCGCGCTCCGCGGGCGTATCGAATGGTCCGCGCCTTTCGAATCCTTTTCCTTACGCGCACATATATTTTGAGTCAATTTTTAAGAGCAGCCCCAAATCCAGGTGCAAATAATCTGTGTGTCGTATTAGTGAGAGAACGTTCGAATCGACATTTTTATCGACAAGTACGCGGAAACAAGTTCTAATTGCGAAAGTCGAGTGGCTTGCTGATCAAGGGAGGGGCATGAGCTCTCTTAGATAGCAGGATTGAAACGAAAAGTCACGTTGATATTCTTTGTGAATCAATTAAATATATTCCAGAATTTGTTTTAAAAGTTTACGACTGTATCGGGATGATAAAAAGATACGTTCTTATCCACATGTATTGTTTAATTTGCTATAAAATTATCCCATTCGTAATTTTTCTTTTCAATTTTTCACAAAATTAACATCATGACATGATTTGCAGAAGCTTCTCTGTTATTTTACTGTCGTGAAAAGTTAAAAACTCTTGACTGTTATCGAATAAGTAATTTTTTCTGATAGAAATATAGAGTCGATAAAATAAAATAAATAAGAGAGGTGGTTCGTTATTTTTTTTTTTCGAAAGAAACAATCTTTGGACCTCTTGATTAAATTAATAAAGAATAAAAGAGGGGCGAATGTACGTTACAATAACGACACAAAAATTTCGAAAACTCTAATTTTCTCAGAAGATAATATTATCCATACTTATCCACATCATGTTTAATATTTTCTGTAAAGAAAACATACCCTATGATTTCGCAATTTATGTGCCAACTTTTCTACTGATAAATGATTGTTTTTCGAATCTAATCAGAAGCGTGATTCACCGCCGATTCCGCTAGCTGTGACATACAACTTAAAAATTTCCGGTTTTCAAAACCTGTGAAAACGGAATTGTCGCTTCTGTTCGAGATAAAATGAGCTTTTTTATATTTGAAATTTTTGTTTATCAAGGTTTTATGAATTGAAGTTCACTTCACCTTCAATGTGCTTTTGAATCAAACTTACATTCATTCGAAAAACAAACATTTTTCTATCCCTGCCAGAATTAAGTGTTCTTTTAATATTATCTTGAGAAGCACAGAAAAGGATTATTTTGTTGATCATGGTTTTTGAGCATGACTTTATTTGTAAAGACGAAAACTCAAACCCGGTAAAAAAAGTTTTTTTATTTATCAATATGTTGCAATGATACGATCGAATCATTTGATTGAAACAGCTATACCAAACTACGTAAAAATGTAATTTTGATGAATTGCCGTATGTAAGTTTTTTGATAAATAATAAAAGTAAAACAATGTAATCAACTTTCTGCTATTTATGGCATACTTGTACAGAACGAAAACAATCTTACATGCTAGACATCGTTAAAGTTTGGAGTAACTACTCAATGTTACATGCAACTATCTAATATAAAAAATGAATTCAAAAATTATACAAAAAAGATGCTATGAACAGTGTTTTTCGACATCCTTTTACACTTTGAAAAAATGTGACTATTATCCATCATACACATTGGTGTCAGTAGATTTTATTCATAGAAGCGTACAATAGTGAGAAATCGGAGGGAGAATTAAAGAAACAAAAAAACAACGTATTCAAATGTGTCTTTTCTCTCCATTTTCAAAAAAAAAAAAGAAACAAACAAACAAACAATGTAGGAATGGAATCAGCAAAATGAAATAATGATATTGATATTTCAACAAACGACTAACGTTTCGCCTTTTATTCAAAACATCTTCAGAGGCAAAAACTCCTTTGTACAAAATAAGCTATGTTCAAGACGTTAGTCTACAGTCTACACAATTCTAAAAACGAAAATAAACAATTCAATTTTCCACCTACAAGAAAGTCGATGTCACGATAGAATCAATGATGCTGTCATTGATTCTATTCTGTAAATATGTGTAACAGCAAAACAGCTGTCCAAAAATTACGTAACGTTCCCAGGGGGGGGGTCCAGCTCGATGTGACAATTTGTGACCCTGGGGAAGGGGGGGGGGGTCAAGCAGAACGTTACGTAACAAATTTATAATGTTATCATGTACCCTTAATCACCATGAGAAATCGATTAAATTTTTTTATCAAGGATTCTATGTAATTAACATTTAAAAAATAGTCTATCAAAAAAATTATCGAAATGCGAAAGAAGTCATTGTAATCTTGAATACGTGGATTTCATTTGAAGTTCAACGAATAGAATAAATAGAAGAAAGTCAAATAAATTCGTAATTTGTATGATTCTTTATCATGATAATCGTGCGAGTTTTGCAAGCTTCAATTATTTATAATTTCAAATATTTTTCAAATTTGAAGTTTTTTTAGCTAAACTTCAAGTAAATGATTGTGTCTTGTAAGGGTTACTCAAAATATTCTTGAACCATTGTCAATGATTTTTTGTAATCAATCACAAAAATTGCGAAATATTTTTGTTATTATTGTACTCTTAAACATGAACTTCTAGTGGTCAGGTTTCAAATTTGATTAACATAATATAAACTAAAACACTATATAACAATTTAGAAATTTGTAATTATTCTGAATTTTTGAACCACAAGTTTAATTTATTAAACTTTGAATTTCGAAAAAAATTTTTTTTAACTATTAGCCAAATTTGAAACGCGTGGTAGTTTGAAACGTGAATTCAATCAATTCGAATGATAATGAAAGAAATCAAACGAAAAATCTAAAAATCATCAACGAAAGTGGAAATTTATAGCTACATTATATTTTCTGCTCATTTTAAATGTGAAGTTATTAAATTCTAAATTATGTAGATAAAAACAACAATAGAAAAAGTTACAAAAAGATAGAAAATATAGTTATTTTTTACTTATGTACCCAAATTTTAATAATTATCATTTTGTATCGCAAAAACAGAACACAGAACGTAGAATTATTAATAAAACTTAGTATCCGCTGTAATTTCATTCAGTTCTAAATTCAGAAAATAAAACAATAAATTCAAAAATGACCAACGAAATGTAGAATCCTTCGTAAGTTTCTACCTTTTGACTTGAACTTTTTGTATATAGGTAGTTCGATTTTCAATCTAGTAACAAAAACAAAAAATTAAAAACGACTAATAAAATTCAAAACTTAAAGTAATTCCTTACATCGAGTCAAAACTCTCAGCTACTTGACTAAACTCCATACCTAGCATATGTAAAAAAATTGAATCACAAGGGGAAAATTAAAAAATTGTGGGATTTCGTACCTGTGGTACAAAACATTTAGCAAAATATTTGATTCTGAATTTCAAAAGAAAAACAAATATCTTCAGATAGGTACCAAAATGAAAAAAAAAAATGAAATAATTTCGAACTTTTATAGAGCAATTTTTGCAATTATATTCTGGATTCGAAAATTAGGACTGACATTGGCAAAATGTCAGTCATTATAAAAATGTGAAAAATTGTACAGCTTTTCAACCTATAGATTATAACTTTTCCGACGTTTCAAATATAAACCTAAAAAATATAATATAATTTTTAATGCATCAAATAATTAGGAACAAAATAATACATGTCCCAGGAACTACGTATTTGAGAAATTCAAAGTGAAAAAAAAACTGTTAAACTAATTATAACTAGACAATTATAAAATTTTAACAATATAACGATTCATTTTCAAAACTTGGAGATGCTCGTTTAGCGATTTCAGGTGTTTCAAAATAATAAACTTTTTTTTTTTAATCTTGCCTGGTCATTTCTGCGGGTGTCGATATAATTTATTGAATTGCAAAAACTTTTGGAAAACATTGTTTGAAATACAAAAACAATCCGTGTTTTTATTGCTATTGTGAAATACGAAAAATTGCTGGAAGTATTTATATACATATCTATATATATTGTTTTTTAAACCACGTTGCATTACACCATCGAGGTGGGGAGAGAGTAAAAAAATCCAGAAAATTGCGTTTCGTCATTTATAGACAGCCCCTAATATCTAAATAAATTCTGTTCCCTACCTAAAATTAAATTGAATCCGTCGTCACGACCGACAAAAGAGTGACATCAAATCCTACCTAAAATACGATGAAAGACGTGCTGTCAGAAAAAAACTGACGACAGGTCCAACGTCAAATCAAACGTGAGATCTGACATTTGAGATCCGAATTTCATTTTCAGTAGAGTTTAGCCTGAAAAACGAAACAAAATAAAAATTAAAAATTATAATGACGCAAAAATCTCGTAATCAAACATTTGAAAAACCAGTTCCGTTACTCAATACTTTACTTTTTCCATGTAATGATATTTATCTCTATAATAATCTCACTGGAGTTACCACTACCTCGTTTTGAATTTAAGGCTTCTGTCATTCGTAAAATGCCTCCATTTTATTTCTACTCGTAGCGCGATTCAATTCCTGGTATAAATTTTTTGTGAACCCAAGAGAACTCTCGCTGCGGAAAAAGTCGCGATCTGGTTCGACCCAAGGGGCGCACGCGAAGAGATATGCACCGGGGCGTTGTGTGCACCAAGTACGGTATGCTCCAGTAGAATCGTGATTACGAAAGCGCCGGACGCACATCTATTAATACACGGCGTGCATGCATGTAACGCGTCCCGGGTTATCTGCGCCAGTGTGGGTGTTATCACGACGCAGGGCGTGCCACGGAAAAGCTGCAACGGCACCGCGAGAATTGTCAGCCTCCGCGAACGATCCGGATCCGTTTTATTCCTTTCTTCGTCTCTCGACTCGGGCTGCTCTTGCCACACGTTCCTTTTCCAGAGAAGAAAAGACGCTTCGATTCGCGTCATTCTTATACCACAGCCGATCCGATGGAATTTTCTTCTTCGTCGCTATTGCTTTAGGGCTTTCTTTTAGCGAACATGATGTGACGTAACGTAGGTGTGTTTTATTCGCACGTATGTCAGAGGACGAAAAGTTTTTCACTCCAGGAATGCTCAGTGAATTGCTGGCTTTATAGTGAGATCCTAGTGAGCTCACAGTGGCTTAACACAGGGGAAATTTTGTAGGGGAGAGTAGGGTAAAACGGGGTACTTTTATTAATTGAATTGAAAATTAGCGTAAACGTAGTGAGTAAATTTTATGGTTAGTTTTTTACGGAGAGTTATCAGGAAAGGAGGTACGAACAATTAGAAAGATCGGAAAAGTTCAGGATATTACAAAATCAATTGTAAATGAGTTTTAATTTTATGGTCTATCAAAAATTTGTCGGAACAAATGGGGTCCCATTGAGATTTTTGCAAATATTTATTTTATTTGTGTATTTTGCATTGATGAACTCAATATTAACTAATTTTTATTCTTTGTCACTGTTTAGTTACTTTTTTTGTCTTTTTTTTGCTTTTCTTCTCCTTTTTTCTTATCCCAGCCTTTTTTTCCTTATTGTTGTCGAATTTCCTGGATATGATTCAGTGATATAGGTACTACTGTTCCCCGACGCTTGCTTCTGATTTCAATCCTTTTATTTTTGTAAGAACAACCCTATAATTCAGAGGGCAATTTTAAATGATGTTTGCAGTTTGTGTTCATACTAAATGTCAAAAATTCTCAGAGAATCCTCATTCTTAGTAATTAATGTTCTTAAATGGACACTCAACCAATAGGATTTTCTGGATGGGGGGGGGGGGGGGTGATCGCTTGTTCATGAACAAAGGTTTTCTAATCGTAAGTGACGGCGCAAAATTGACGTTTGGCAAAAATATTTGTATTGAAACGGTAAATGCTTTTCTCTTCAATGTGCAAATGAACATCTACCTCAAATTTACATGGATATAATCAAAATCTTACCGAACACTCTTTTTTACTTACGCTAGAATACCCCGTTTTACCCGACTTGTACATTTTTTACTCAATGATTGAGAATTCATTAACGATATTGGAAATATGAATCTTTAGAGGGCTAAAAACTGTCATGTGCTTTATAAAAGAATGAACAACTCAATTGCATATGACATTGCTTGAAATTATGATTTACTGAAACAGGTAACAAGTTTGCAAAGTATACAGTAGATAATAGCTGGTTGTATCACAAAAACATGAAGTACCCCGATTTTCTCTCCCCTAATATTGTGGATTTTCAAATTGCTTGATCACACGGAGTCAATTGCACAGGAGTAAAAATTCAAAATTAGTCATTGCAATCTCTGAATTGATTTATTTATACTTTGGGTTGCATAAAGCACTTTAGAGAATCTGCACTACAGTTATAATTATCATGTGGACCGTCAATCATAAAAAAAAATAAAAATCACAATTATTTATCAGAAATTTACAGTAATGAAGAAAAAAAATCATTGAGAGATTAGACTGCAGGCCAAAACTTCAGCATTTGTGTCTTGTGAAAAGCACAATTCCAATTTATGAAATACTTGAACTAGATAATTCAGCCAGAGTTCTGCTTCTAACAATTTTGAATGCAATATAATGAATTAAATGTTTTGATGAAAAAAGAAGCCAAAAAGAGGGATACGACTAATGCGCCATTACCCCAAGAAATCTTCATAAAAATTAGGCGCGTAGGTAAAGAGAGGCTTATGGGGTTCAAATCCTTTCCACAAATCTATCACATTTTTGAAAATCCGATGAAATTTGAATTGAAAAATAACGAATGAATTAATCTATACATGTATACTTCTGGAAGACATGAAAAATATCCACCATCTATAAAAACACAAGAAAAAACTACAAAATTATACAAATAGTAAAAAAAAGGAAAACAGAAAAAATGTATAAAAAACAGAAATTTTTAAAAATGTGGTTTTCTCGAAAATGAAAAAAATTGTTCAAAATCAATTCAAATTTGAATTTCGAAACATACCTACCTATAATTCCAGGAATCTAAGTAGGTATGAAAAATCTGGGAAATTTCCCATGATTTATAAAAATACAAGAAAAAGCTACTAAATCTTTTAATTACTTAAAAATTTGAAAATACAAGAAATCTATGAAGAACGTTAAATGTATATAGATGGTATTTTCTCAGAAGTCCATCAAATTATTGATAACCCATTTTTATTTGATTTCTCGAACGTCAAACTCTAGAAATCTTTTAACAAAAATACTATGAACCGTAAAAAATTCCAAAAAATCCTTCAGGTTCAATGAATACTAAACATAAAGCAAAAAATATTGCGAATCTTTTAATGTTTTTGTTTTTGTTTTTGTTGTTCGTTTTAAAATCTTCACGCCATTTTGACAGTAAACGAATCATGACCAGTTTTGACATTCTTCAAAAATTGTCATTAGATGTGGCAGTTTTAACAGATTTGAGAGTATAAAAATTCTTACTCCATATTATTCAGGCAGTTGAGACGTTTTTTGATGTATCTTAAAGACTCAGACATTCCAAAACCTTCGAAAAATAATCATGATTTTGTCCTTCTGACGATTCATGACACTTTATGTAATTTTTATAGCTGTTTCAAAAATTTGACAGTTTTATTGTTTTGGTTCGACAGTTCGCTTACGAAGAAACATTGTGAAATTGACTGTTTTACAGTTCGTTCGACTTTTTGCGGTCAAAATGATAACTGAGGGTCAAATCAATGTTGACAGTGAATTTGACTGTTGATGGCCAAATGATGAGTGTTTTTCAGTTGAATTCAAAGTAAAAAGACTAACTTTAATCGGAAGACAGTTAAACTTTGGCTGTTTGATATAGTCAACTCGATTGTCAACAGGCAAAAATTCTCCACTTCACAGTCAATATAATATATGTGACTAAAGGATGACTGACTATATGTGATTGGTAAAGATGAAATATTTCCAGTTATACAGTATTATTGTTATTCTCTCAAGTTTTATTTCTCGTAACGAGATCGACTGTTGTACACTATGATGCATTAAAAACTCACAAATGTGAAAAAAAAACATAATTATCAAAACCATCAATACTTTTCAACTTGGAAAAATTAAATTATTAAATAAATTGTCTCTGAATCCTCAAGAATAAAGGAAATTTCGTTTGTAAATAATTTACTGTAAAGCGACTGATTCAACAATCCATGACAAAGCTATACAAATTGTATAACATTGCAACATCTCGATACAATTCACGTCTATGGAGTACATGCAAAACTTCGACCACATATTTCTCGAAACAATTAAATAATGTAAAATATATGGGCGCGCGGTACGTAATTCCGAAACGATACATCACACGCCCGATACTTGGCGCTGCCAAGGAAACATATCGTTATCCATGCATCATACAAATCGAACAATATATAACTCCTTCGTTGCCCAATATCACAACACAGCCAGCTTTTTACCCTCGTTTTTCGCCTCACATTCTCGAGCGCGTCAAATCCCATTGACTCCCATTTGCCGCGTTTCTTATTGCCGTGCTCCTTTCGGAATGCACGCGTGTATTATATTGTCTTTCGCAACATTGTCCGAGGCTTTCAAAAAGCGCGTCCAATCGGCCGTACACGAAATAAGCGATTCGCGTGCGTGATCCTTTATTCGCCGGAGACGAAGGTAAATGTTAGAGGGACACATGCACGACCAGGCGTGTGCATAATTTTATCAGCTTTATATTGCGCAACGCATTTCGCTCGGTTATTCACACGGGATGGTATGTTTGGCTTCGGTAGGTGGCACGCGAAAAAATCTCCCCTGGGATTGAATTATCGCCCGTGAAATGCCTTGTCGAAGCCTTTTCTGGCGTTATTCAAACAGATCGGGACGCCAGATCCCAGGCATAATAACGTAACGACGTCATAACTCTCCGCTTTCGATGATTCCCTGAGCTTGTTCGCACTTTGTTTACAAAGTTTCCGCGAAATTGTTTGTCATCGTTAACAATGCGTTTTTCTGGAACGAGATTGATTGGTCTTCGGCGTAAAAATGGTAGCGTTGCAGGAGGCCCAAGAATCGCGCAATAAGGACATAAAAAGGTATGGGGAAATTTTTTCAAGAAAATTCTCACGGGAAAGTACTATGACCGATCTTTTCGATTGGCTGCTTGTGTTTGTGCTCAGATCTAATAATTTCTAGTTTGAGGTTAGAAACACTAAGAAGGAACAGAAAAATGTCATCGTGGGCTATAAGGTTTTAGACTAGTAAGAATGCAATATCCGGGCTAGCATCAGCAGACTCTGATTCTCGTATAAGCACAGATAGTGATTCAACGTATGTCGAAGTCTTCTTTATTTGAGGTTTCATGTCGCGAATTACTATGTATCAAATATTTTCATACAAGTGAAATAAAATATAAAATGACTGCTGAATTGCTCTATTTCTTCTGAACTACCCCCATCACTTTTGCAAAAATCCACTATACTTTATAAGTTATTTTTAAATATAAAAATAAAATAAGTTTTTTTGACTTGAACGATCATAGAAACTTTCATATGCAAAATTCTGTTAGTTTTAAATTGTTTTTAGTAGTACACATCCGCCATATTATATCCGCCATATTATATCCGCCATTTTAATTTCCAAAAAAAAATTATTGATTCATAATCTGCGACTTCGTTAACACGAATGTGCGAAGTTTCATGTAAATATCATTATTTTTCGACTTTTGGTCAGCTTTTTCGGGAAATTGGCCACTGTGCAGTGGCGCAAACTGCAGATTACGATAGAAAAATTTTTTTTGTACTTTTCTGGACATTTTGGGAAAAACATGAAAATGAGGATGAGGTGGACATTAGAGTTTGTATGAGTGCAACTTGACTTGTTCAAAAGTGACATGTCACTCGTGAATATAAATGTAATGTTTTTTTATGAAGTTTAACCTTAAAATCAGCTTAAACTTTTTTTTCAAAAGAGATTTCAATTCTCATCAGATACAACTCACATTCGAGAGAAATTTTTACATTAGTTCGTTAATTTGAAGACATCATTAAAGTCTTTTTCAATCGATGAACTTATTATCATCATCTACATGAAGTATAAACTGCTCGCTTTTTCATTGGTGTCAAATCATTTCAAGTGAGGAATATCTGGATGTCACTGTTTTTTAGAAGGATGCAGAATAAAATGATGTATTACGCAACAGTAACAAATGTGTGAATTACCTTGTTTTGCCAATGAGTACAATTCTGCTCCTCGCGTGAGATATTTTTTATCATAATAGTCAACAAGTCACTTCAAAATGTCAGTTTTGAGGTAAGTGTGATTAACAAGTAATTTTTGAGTTTGTTTTATTCAGTGAAATTTTTTAGTCCCATTTTGCTACAACTATTGTTGTAAAGAAGTAAGGATTGATGATTAGAGAGGGAGGGAGACACTTGTGAACTGCTAACATTGTTAGAAATTTCTACACTATGATTTTTTCGATTTTCAAAACTTATTTTGAGAGAATTTCCGAAATATCTTGAAATTCAAAAACTATTTAACCAGTAATAAACTGTGTGAATACTTGATTATTTTTTTCAATACTAAACACTGAAGAACAGCTCTTCATATCATAAAAATTTTTAAATTCCAATTTTTTTTTACAATAACTTTAACTCTTCATCAGTTTTAAAACTATTTATTTCATGTTACTGGAACTGATACATTTGAAAGATTACGAATCATTGAAAA
Organism: Platygaster robiniae; assembly: GCA_028476575.1. Lineage (NCBI taxonomy): Eukaryota > Metazoa > Arthropoda > Insecta > Hymenoptera > Platygastridae > Platygaster > Platygaster robiniae. Next base: position 39,841,584 of record CM052019.1, read on the forward strand.
AGGATGTTCCATAAAATCATTGAACTTGTTGAAACTGAAAAAGTCATGTCTTCCATGTCTATTTTCATGTTGTTAGTATTTGAAAAACACCCATCTTACATAAGTGAAAACGTAATATGTTTGAAAACTTGTTCATTTGTAACAGAAGTCTTTTTAAACTCATTTTCCTTGTTCATTTGAAATGGTCACATTTTTATATACTTCCTTCTTCGTCAAAGTACACACGTTTTGCTTACTCTTCTTAGTTACAATAAACGAGTTTTGAGTGTACAAATTGTAAGTTAAATATTGATCATCTTGGACCACTATTGATACATTACAAACAATCATAATGTCTAGTAGTGGCCAATATTACTTGAAAATTTTTGTATAGCTCACATTGACAGTGATCAAATTATGACAATGCTAGCCACTATTGAAACGTCGTTAAAATTATGTATGGTATCCAATAGCGTACTATCTCCCGAAAAATTTTGTAAAGAAATTGTATATAAGATAAATTGCTTCAATTGTGATGTATGTTATATTGGGCAAATGAAAAGGAATCTGGAAACTGGATTGAAGGAACATGAAAGTATTTCAATGTTATTGCAGACAGTAGAGTAAAAATGGGCGATGATTTTAATTAGAAGGGAGTGAAAGTATGAGCTAAAAAGGATAAATACTTTTAAAAGATGTGCGTCTGAGAAACGATCGCAAAATAAAAGACACTTGATGTATCTGAGTTTTAAGTGATTGTCGGTTATGGTATTAGTTAGTCTTTATACCATTCTCATGAACAACGACGCGTTGGTTATCTTCCTTTTTTGACATCTTTTTTAATTCAAACGTATAATTCCAAAGATGGTACAGAAAATTGTTGAAGGCAAATATGGGACTCAAATATGTTATTTGAGTAAAAAATAATACATAATTATGCTTCATAGCTCAGGAATGAAGAAATGTGTGCCTGCAGTCATACTTTTAACTTGAAATTGTAACATTTTGTTTGTTTTCTTTTGTAGCATAATTGACGTTATGTATACTGACCTTAACTTTTCTGCATACATATTCTGAAGAGGGCTTTCTTGAAGCCAAAATATATATCGATTCAGAGATTACAATAAGCCCTCATGTATTTTGATTTCTTTACTATTGGTTTCGTGAGATCCATATTCTAGGACTTGGCAATATTTTTAAACTGAGTCTAACGATAAGCGTTGTAACGCTATAAAATCCCTGCTCCTGACAATTTGATATCACTATTGTACTATCATTCACCGCTGTACTGTACTGTTGACCACTATTTCAATTCACAGAACTTATCTCAATTCCTCAAATGTACAAATCCACCTGTACCATTTCAATCTACAACTATTCCATACTATTATCATTAAATCATGATAATCATCGAAACACTATTCCTAGTCAACAATCAAGCCGACAATCATCACAATCCTAGAAACATAATTCTTCCCAGCCGGCCACGAAACAATAACCACCGAGGAAACCCATTTTAATCATTTGCCTGTAAAGCCTAACCTCATTAGCGGCGAAGAATTAGACAAAAGACACATGTATCGCGCAATTAGTGACGTGGACGAAAGCCGGGACAAAGTCGGGCGCCGTGAGTACATCGCTTCTCACAGTGGCAGGAGAAGGGGGGGGGGCAGGAAGAGTTGTAAGGGGAGAGGAGGGTTTAACAAGCAAAAGAGTAGAAAAGCATGCAATTCCCGTCGAGTTTCACCGTCCGTACGCAATACGTTTTCCGCGGACAATTTCCTATGGGCCGACCACCCCGAGTCGCATTAGGAGCAACGGCATTAATTGGACGCGCATCTTCCTCCGTGGGTATTTTCACGGGGGGAAATCGCAGCGCTCGACATGCGATGGAACTTTATCTGCCGGGATCGACGTGTCGCGAAGTGGGCGGACTTTCTTTACCGCCGTACACTCGAGAGCACTTTGCATGTGTATTAGCTCGGATCTACATACTCCATCGGCCACGAGTACATCCCATAAATATTTATTGAGCCTTCCAAATGCGGTTTACTGTTATATTCGCGATTGATTCGCGAGGAAAAATGCATGGTATCGGGAATTATGTGGACAAGGTATAGGTTAGTGATGTATATTATGTTGGTATGTTCTCTGTGGTGATGGAACATACTGTTTGGGAGGTAGAAAAGAATGTTTTTTTAATATTATGAAATTTCAAAATTCTTCATCTCACGGAGTCTTTAGCAGAGGAGTCAAAAATCAAGAGGATCATTGCAATCTCCGAAAAGAATTTATTGTTTTTTGGTTTGAATAAACCCCTCCACAGTGGGCCAGAATCCTAAAAACATGGCCAAAATTGAAGGTATAATCAAAGCTTCACAAAATAATTTGAACAAGAGTTTACGAAGTCACTGATTACGAATCTGACATCGAATTTTATAAAAACAAAATGGCGGATTCAAAATGACGGATATTTCTATAAAAAACCCTGAGGATCCCGAGGGAGCCACCATGGACTCCTTTTGGACTCCTTATGATTTTATAAAATTTCATGTGTTTTAGCCCAATACTTTGAACGAATAATCATCGTAAACACATCGGAAATATTTTTGTTCATAAACGTTTTACATACATATCGTAAAAAACTGTAAAAACATAAAAATAGTCACGTGTAAACGCAATGTCATTCTTCATGGATAATACTGCCTTTTTTCAAAACGAAAAATCTACTTTAATTTATTTCGCAACTGTGCTGAAGAAATCTTCGAAAATTCACATTTATTAGAGTCCTTATTGAATGAAACACTTAAATTCTCACACACACGCATTTGGACTCCTTTTGGATTTCTTAGGGGTGCAAAAGAACTCCTCTGGACCGTTCGGGAATGTAATGACTAGTACTTCAAACAAGAACTACTGATGTTCAGAATCGCTGAATACTAGCAACATATTGAAACCCTCAAAAACAAAATGATCGATTCAAAATGGCAGATTAATTAAAAAAACGAACCCCTCGTGTATGAGAAATGAGCTTCGAGAGTATGTGAAGTCTACTGATTTTGAATCTGATGTCAAAAGACCACAATACACATATGTTTCGTGGCCTTAACAGTTTTTGAAAGTTTATCACAGTTTTAAAGTTTTTTACATTTTTCGGTAGCAAAAATTTATGCGTATTGCCCAAAAGCAAAATTGTGGATTTAAAATGGGATATCACTTTCAAAAAATCTTATAGATTCTGTGTAAATTTTGTTTCTGTGTTTTTCGTATGAATTTCGACGATACCGAATCGAATTTTGTAAATACCTTAATTTGTGAATGCAGTTTTTCGTGGTCACTCAAAAAATCCATAAAAAACTGTTTCTTGAACATTATTCTGGGACTTCGAAGTTCTGTATAGTAAAAGCAATGAGTTTTAGATGGAAGGATATTTCGCTGATACAGTAAAACACTTGCAATTAATTTTTATCAATTATTCCATCATTATCATTCATAATAATTCTTCTACTTGTTTACAAATTGATCTATTTATGTAGATATTTATCAAAAATCCATTGTACTTGTTTATTGTATTCGTTTTTTTATGAATTATTGTACAGTTCATTAAATATTGTTCGATTCATTCACTGTCGTAAGAATCATCACTTACACTTTCATCGCTTAAATCACCCGAAATTTCACTCAATGATTCTATAACTGGAGGTGGGATCAACAAATGCAAGGCAGACGGAAAAAGTGGTTTTTTTTTTTTTACTGGAAGCTGTCGCAAATTTGTGATTAAAAGATCTGAAGCAACAAAAAGTCTAAGGAGTGCATCTTCCAAATTTTTTGTCTGGCTGAATTTTCGAGCGAAATCTTCTCGGAAGCACTTTATATAATTATTACACGATTCTTGCGTTTCAATAAGAAATTTGATATCAGAGTCGTATCTGCAGCTATCTGCAACTACTTTTTTTTTTAGTTTTCCTCAGAAATGTTTATATAACAGTTTTTACAAAGAATCTTTATAGAACACTGCAGAACTATACACTTTCAGCCTTGGTAAAAAGTAATATTTCACAACTCATCGAGGTGAATTATTCTACACTTTTGACAATATTTATAAATAGATACGCAAACGATTTTAACTTTTTAATTATACGAGTATTTCCGTATCACACATTAGTTAAAGCTGCAAAACTTGTTTTAAGAATTCGAATTGATGCAAAATTGATGTTGCAGAGTTAACTTTCTGCTATAAAATTTTTTTAATTAATATTTTTGGTCACTAGAACCCTAAAAAACACTAATTGACACAAAAAAGGCTAAAGAAAAAACATTCTTTTTTTGACTTTTGGCTAGGTTTTTGGGATTTTTGTAAACTGTGCCCTCCATAGAATTTGTATAAAAACTGTCAGTCTTATGCAGCATGGAATGAAATAATGAAAAAAAGGAAGAAAAATATAAATTCATGACAAACTTACAATAACTATTTAAAGATAAGATTGTTGGCAGAAACTTCTTAATTTTTTTGTGGTAAAAAGCATAAGCCAATTTAATACAATACTCGAACGAGATATTTCAGTCATAGTTCTGCCTTTGACAATATTGAACGCAATCTTATAAATTAGAATATGTTTCAATGAAAAAAGAGGCGCCAAAAAAAGGTGAGCAACCAATGAATCATGATCTTGAGATATCTTGGAAGTTATTTTTAATGGTATTTTTTAAACTTTTCAGAATCACTCGTCATAACATTTTTCACATAGAAAATATAAATTGATTGCTTTGAGTGAAAATTTTTCTTGACGTAGAACAGATACTATGTGGTCGAAGGATAAAGCTTCTTCAGTGACCTTTTTTGGGTCAAACGGTTGAATAACAGTTAAAGATAAGCGTATAACAGAATTATTCTAACTGAAAATATAATGTACCCGTACATCGTCATCTATTCCATTAAACCCAGTCAAATATTTCCAGTTTCTGGTTCAATTTCCTGGCACTGATTGGAAAATTTTACGGCGGAAAGGTTTGCTGTTTTATTGGTTTTTCTTCATTTTACGACGTCTTAAGCTACACCTACGTAAGTTTTCTAGAAGTGTATGAGGAAGTATCTTATCCTGTATTACGTAGTGGCAGATATTGAAATAACTTCTGGTTAAAAAGGTAGAAAAATTGGCACATGCTTGATTCTCATCCGGTGCTTGAAGTTAGTTGGATTGCATATGAACTGTGAACGAGGTCAAACATATTATTTTATTGTAAATTTTGAAAAATTAGACTTTTTCCCGAATTTCGAACATAATTTAAAATGGTCAATTCATTTTTGAATTAGGAATATCTTAGTTGAACTAACTTCTGTGAACATCGAACTTATTGAATTCAAGTCCAGAAATTTAAAATTTTGTGATTGTCTAATTTCAGATTTCGAAATTCTACTATGTCACACAACGATTTTCAGTTGTTGACGGCATGATGAAATAACATTAATTTTATTTGTAACATATCAATTTTTGTCATAAAAGTGTACAGAATATAGTTTCGAAATCTTCAATCACTCCAATATTTTAACTTGATTATTCATGTACAAAACTTGCATGATTTTACATTGTCTTAAAGAAGAGGTATATTTATTTGAACCTGATGTAAGCAAAATGTGCTTTTATTTTCAAAACTCCCAAAATTTTATACATGAACTGAAATAAATATAATTTTCTCCAATTGTAATCTAGTACTTCAAAATTTTTCCACGCACTTCTTCAGAATGCCAAAAATATGATTTGTTGATAATAATTGTTTGGCAATGAAATACAGCTCTTCGTTCGTGTATTATGATAGATATTTTTATAGATTTAAATACAGCTTTCATGCGAATCTTATAAATTCACTGCAAAAAACATAACTGCGAAGACACAAATAGGGTTCAATTTATTCATTTTTTTGAAAAAGTATCAAAAAAAGGATACTCATCATCCCTGGCAACACAGAATTTCTCTGTCAGTCTCTATAACTTTCTCTAAATGCTATTCCAAATCGAAAGAATCCCAAGTACCCAACGAATTCTTCGCAATGAATGAAAAAGGGTAAAACACGGAAATTTCACACTTGACTCTGTCTGAGCTCGGTTTTGGTCCACATACAAAAGATTCGTGGGCTGTTTCTCGAATGAGTGATCATTGCTTGGTATATGGGATGTGCGCGATAATCTGGCGAATACGAACGCGTCTTTCTATTGAAACCGCGGAAAATTGAAAGAGCACGATATTATCGTGCATGAGTATTTGCGCAATCAAATAAATAGCGCTTGGGCTTCCGCGATCCCGCGTTATCCGACTAATCAGGGAGGCCCGGGATTTTCTCGGGGCCCGCGTTGGCACGATTTGAAGAATCTCGTCACCTGGTAATAAAAGGTATTCGACCATTGAACGGCATCGAACATTTGCCAACAACAAACAATCTAGTAACTCGCACCTGAGAGTGCAATTGCGCACTGTTAAAAAAAGGTAATTTTTATAAAAGTATTGGAAATTTTTGACCCGTATTATGTAAGGGTTTTTTCGCATAAATTCATATGAAAAATTTTACATATACTATGGGAATTTATTTTTGGGAAAATTCCCACACAAAATATTAGTGGAAAGCTTCCAATACTTTTATGGAAAATTCACAAACTTTCTTGAACAATTCAATTAAATCCAGTAAAATAATTGTAAGTTATTAGAAATTCTTTGCGATTCAAATTTTGTATCTATAGACTTTAATTTGAAGTCATACATTATCGTTATTGGTGTGTTTCCGTCAATAATATCACAGTTGAAATTTATATTACTTATGAATAAGGGAGAAAAATTCTTATTGATTTGTAATTCTTTACCTTTTCCAAAAGTGAGTGGGTTTGACCAATTCAATGCATAGTAGTTCAATTTGAACTATTTTATGGTGTCTGTTTTCTTACTAAAGATGCTCGATACGTATCAATATACATATAAAAATATCGTTATTTTTCGTCCATATACTAGAATTTTCGTATCGATAAATTTATCATACGTATACAAACATTGTATAAAATAAAGTATGAAAAATAAAAATATCTAAAAATTTTTGTTTCGGCTTTTGTTTTTAATTAACTTGAACGTTCATCATTTTGGTCAGTAATTTCTTTAAACATTAAATAAATTAATGTTTTTAATAAATGATCTTTTCAAAAATAAGGGTTACATGCCCTGTATGGAGGACAGTCTTTGGTTGTCAATTTTTAAAATATAATGGCAGAAATATTGAAAAGCTCTCAGAATTCTTTAATAACGGTGTTTTTTTTCTTCTACAATAACTAGAATAGAGAGTCAATATGATACGCTAGATTCTTTATATTTTTTCAAATAATGTAGATTATCAAAAACGAATAGAATACTAGGTAACAATACAGTTCTACAACGAAAAATTCTTAAAATTCATATAGAAATTTAATAAAACACTAGAAATATTTAGATCTTGTGTTACATCTTACAAAAACCTAATACATTTTCAAAATACATCAAATACCAGGAATGCGAAAAAATTCTCTTCAATCCTGGATAAATTGTTATATTGTATGTATACATATTATATTGGATATAGTGGATATTGAACATCATATCGGTTGATTCTGATATTTCGTATGAACAGTTATCAATATTATATGAATGACTTCAAATTCTTCCACTTTATTTCTAAATAGTCTGAATGACTTAAAGTTCAACACTGTGGACTTTCAAAAAAACTTTTTATTGTATCAAACCAACGTTTCGCAAGGGGTCCCTTTCCTCATCAGGTATATGATACTTTTACAAAATGAAAATTAGCAAAATCCTAAATTGAAATGTTATAGATATTTTTTCTTTCGATACCCATCTGAATTCCTTATTTTTTTGACACTTATTTAAATATCGAAAAAATCAGTAAAAAACAGTAAAATTTTACTTCTTCCATTAGGAGAGGAATCATTCAGAAAAACTTATTCTTGATATAAATGTAATTTGTCGATCCTATTACTTTGTTTGCCTCTTGTTTTCCTCTCGTTCGCTCAACGTTCTCTCGGTGCTCGAGCGAGGCGAGCGATAAACCTCGCGCTACCTATTCATTATTTCTCGTAACATCGATCAATTCCAAGGCCTTGCCGAAATGCAGAGAGCGTGGAAGAAAAAATGATAGTCGGGAAACCGTGCCACGCCGATCTCGATTTCGATTTCTATCGGGTCAATATTGTATTCGTGGCTTTTGCTACGGAGTGGAATACTCAGCGATAGTTAATTAACCGAAAGAGAGAGGTTTGCGACTGGGACATTTTTTTTCTCTCTTTTGGAGCAGTTATGAAATTGCCTTCGATTTTCTTTCAGGCTCATTTTTTTCATCGTCGTATCGATTTGGAGATTTCGTGATAGTGATTTTTATTATGATGATGGTAGGATGAGTATTTTGAAACTCTGATGCTTTTGATAATCTGTGGAATCTTCGAAAAATCCATTAATCTGTCTATGATTCAGAATTTAAACTAAAAAAAAGAGAGAAAAGAATTTCAAACATTCTTTTTTTTTATTTATAATTATTGTAATGTATATTTGGTACAAAATTATATGTAATTGAGCTCTTGATCATTCGATACACGTTAGAATTTACAATCCCGGATTTTCGTTTTAAAAAATCTTATTTTTAAAAAACACAGAAATTGAAAATAAAATTCTTACATTAAGAAAATCGATACAACTGACTTTCTTTCAGTACAAATACTAATTTGAGACTAATTCAAATGATCATGAATTTACCATTTTTGATTTAAGAACAGTATTTCAAAAAACTATATTGCAGTTACCTTCAGCAAAAATTCCGGCCAAAAATAATAAAACACTGTATTCAAATGTTTCAAATAAAAAAAAAAACGGTATGAATTTTAAGGCAATGCACAGCTAAGTCCACTCCCATCCAGGCACAAAATAACCCATCATCATCTGAATCATCATCATTCCAAATTACTACTCTCCACCGCAGAATATTAAAACAAACAATGAACATCATTGATCTTCCCTTCTCGATTGACCCCAATATTGGCAAAAAAAAAAAAAAAAGAAATCCCCTAGTCCAATGCTTATCTTCTTTCGATTGTGAGGTACACGCCACAACCAACTTCAAGGATAAAAAGTGAACGTCTGTTCTAGGTCGCGCGGAGATTCGGGTGCTTATCAAAATAGGACGAGAAAATCTTATCTACGGCTAAACAACTGAAACACCTCGCACTTGCGGACTTAATTGCGTGGAAATTCATTGATCCTTCGATTAAGATCGCACTCTGAGATACGCGCTCTCGCTCCGGGCACGATTTGAGCAATCCGCGAGAGTTCGTTTGAAGATAATAAAAGCCTGAGGCGCCGCTAATTAAAAATACAAAGATTCCAGATTATTCCAATCTGGCACTTGATAAATAAACAAGTCTGGAGAGCAAAACTGGGTCTCATGTAAAAAAAAGGCGTTTTATTGTTCAGAGGAAGAAAGAGAGAGAGAAAGATTTCGCGATTGGCGAGAGGCGGAAAAACGCCTCGTTTTTCCGAGCTCGTGATCGGTAACGAAATCAAACGCGTTCTGACCTTTTGGAGTGATATGAAATTTTGCCGCATCAAAGGATAGCGCGGGAAAAAATGTGTAACGCGTTTATTTCGTAGTTGCGACATGTTTCAAACGCGGCTCTTCGGGCTCCTTTTATTCCCCACTGAAGTGAATACCGAACAGTCGGCGGGATAGTTTAATCGTGCGTAAATTCCGTGAGTTACGGCTCAGAAAACTTGGGAAATCGTGATCGAGGGAGAAAATAGGGATGATAATTGCCGTTGGTGTAGGTGGCGAGTTGCGAAAGGCGGCGAAAATGAAGGAATGAAAAAATTATTGACTGGTGCGTGTCAGGATCAATGTACGTACCAGGCCTACGAATCAGGAATTTTCAGAGAGAAAAATGAAATATCAAGTGTGCAATAATAAAAGTTGATTTAGCTGTCATTTGTGAATTCATATGTATACGAACCATTATAAGAATCTAGTTTTTACATATATTATTTATAATACATTGCTGTAAAATAGACATTAAACGGTTGAACTAGGAACGTAGGCAGAATTAGTATAATACGTAACTAGGTCACGAATATTATATTTATGAGTGTGAAGTTTGTAGATTGAGGCAAAGCTGAGGTTGGAAATTTTGTTTAAAGACAAATTCGGAATTTTTTGACTGGACGAAAAACAAATTTTCTGTACGAGAGGTGGATAAAAAATACTGATAGGAGTTGTTCAAAAAACTATAGATACGTACTTCAGGATTTGATAATTTCTAATCTTTAACGATTTACTCAGAACAGTTCGATTTTTTAGTTTTTTAGAATAAATGCACCACTCTGGATTACCAAATTTCTATCACTAAAAACTCACGGAATTCAAACGCATCAATTATTATTATAGTGAGATCTGATTTTTGTGATTTTTAAGTCACTCTGGTTAAGAATTTTTTTCTAATACTTTAAGTACCTACGTTTGATGTTTTTCTAGTATTTAGTATCCATAAAACGAGAAAGATTTCTTTTTTTAATTATCGATTCATATACAGCTTTCTCGAATTCGATGCTGTAGGAATGCAAACTCATGTCAAAAATACATACACAGATTTTAAGTACAAACGTCGGGAATTTCTAGAATTTATGCATCATACGCAATTTATAAAATTTTTTGGTATTTTTCTGTATTACTGTAGATTTCCAGTAATCATATAAATTGCTTAACAGATTTCTAGAATTTGATGCTCAAGAATTAAAAATTGCAATAATTCTAGTTTAGAATTGATTTTCTAGAAACAGTGAATCATTTACGGATTTCTATTATTTTTTGTTTTACTTCTTGTTTTTCCATATTCAAACAGTTTTAGAAATTTTTTGCCAGTATCAAGGATTTCTATACATGTTACTGAAGTTGCATGCAGTAAAATCTAGAGTTCCACTTTTTTAGAAAATTATATTTCATCTACATGAATTTTCAATATAATGTATCATTAAGAATGGAGGTATTGTCCAACCTTTTAGTATTTATGAAATTCAGAAAGATTTACTATTTGCATAGATTTCTAGCATTTTTGAAAACCATTGTAGAGTATTCTAAATTATTGAAATTCTAAATGAAATTAATCTAGTCACTCAGAGCTACTCATTAAAAATATTTTCTTTATTATTCTAGGAAGAATAAAGAAAGATTTCGGATAAAGAAGATTTCATGACGATTAAAGGAAACAGAGCGGAAAAGAAAGAACGGCAATGTAATCTATTCTAGATTATTATTATTATTATTATTATTATTATTATTATTATTATTATTATTATTATTATTATTATTATTATTATTATTATTATTATTATTATTATTATTATTATTTCAATCATAAATATTTTTTAAAATACGTATGAAAAAAAAATGAGTTAATTTCAGATATTTGATAGACTTCTTTCATTTTCATACTTTTTGATACTTATAAAAGTCCGCAATGTTATTTATTATTTTATGAGATATCTTTAATTTCTGTGGATTGTTTAATTTGTGTCATTTGATGCTCTAGACTTTCAAGTTTTTTGATCTTTAGCATTAAAGTATATTTTCCAGTCATCAGTCTCATAAATATCTAACACTTCTAGTATTTTATTAATGCTGGCATGATTCGAAAGATTTTTCTTCATTCAAGTGAATTTCATTGTAAATTTTTAGAAACCAATAATCAAGTATTAGAAGTTTCCACTTTTTTTTTTCGTTTCCATTGTTTTTTTTCCAATTCTCACAAGGTTTAAAAAATTTTTTTAATTTTCATTGTCCATGTTATTCTATCCAAACATTTATACATCCTAATTAGAATTCTGTTTTGAGGAAAAATTCTTCTAAGGCATGATTGTTGTTACTGAGTTAGTTAAATGAAGAATTCTGAATTTTTTTTAACATTTAAGCACCCACATGGAACTTTGTGTGTTCGCTAAGTTTCTGTAAATTTATCATTAGTAATTTTTATATTTGTTTATTGTTCTTTATTGTTATATATATTTTTTCTTTTCCATTCCTTTATTCAATTTTTTTATTGTAAGTTTCTTACCATTCATTACTTGCAAACTTACTTTTTTTTTCTTACCCGAAGTAACCATCAGTTCTATCCAAACTTGGGCAGGAGTTCAAACACCTAAAACACTTCTCTGCCAACGCCTCTGCATTGATCCCAAAAACTTAGTAGGTCCAAATGCACAATTCTCTCACTCACTCAATCAATGTAGAAAATATTATTAATTCACTAACTTCACGTTTCCATGTAAAACAGTACACAAGTGCCTAACAAAACTTTCCGAAAAAGCAATATTGGGAAGAAGAATCATTGATCAGAATATTTGTGCAAAATAGGCAAAACGCTCGAGGAATATTGAGGCTTATAAATCAGCCACACCTTTCCCCTCTCGAGGCAATCACGAGTCGTCACCGTATCGGCAACATCCCTGCACACGATGCTCCTCGAGATGTTACGTCGCCGGCCTTAGGGTTGTTTCGTAAAATATCCGCCAAAAGAACATAACCTAAACGCGAGATCGCTGAAAAGTTCATCGTGTCTGCATGCTAAACGCCGGGACGTTTCCTGCTTGGAATATCGCCTGGGACTTTGCCGAAAGTGGGACAAGTCGCTTTTTCAACTTGTCGGGATATCGCCACGCGCGGGGGGATAAACAATGAAGGAGGAAGTCGCCGATATTCGAAAGCTAGACGTCCATTTTTTTCCGGCTCCGCATCACGAGTTTCGCGAGGTCTCGTTTGGGCGTTGTGACGGCCCCGTTGCGACCATTTCGCACAAAGCAAACGAAGAAATTTCGGTTTTCAAAAATGTTGGATCTGAATTTAAGTCTTTAGAATGGGTATAGGACTTGAAAACATCACTGTAAAACATCAATCGTTAGATGACTTATTATCACCTAAATAACATTGGTAGCGACTGTTTAGGTAAAAATCTTGTAAAATCTTTACAGATTTATCTGTAATAATTTTAAACTTAAAAATGTGTAACGTTAAGGAATTTTAATAGTTGAATCTTTCAGCTCCAGCAGATTGCTGTTTCAACAGATTTTCTGTTGCATTCTAAAAATTTAATGGGTACATTTCAACAGATTTTTATCGTGAAAATTTTACTCGATTGAGTCTATTTAATATCAAAGAAAGTTTGTTAAATTTAATAAATTGAAGATTAGGGTGTCATTTGAAAGTAGTATTTGTACTTAGCATTCGTAAAATTACACCAAGTATAGTGGTATTATAATAAATTGCCGTGAAATCACTATACTATATTAAATTTACTGTTAGATGTAAAATTCTTAGTTGTAGGCAACCATACCATGTCCATTGATGTAATTTTACCACAGCTAACATTTCATCAGAAAATCGTAATTTGAAAAAAAAATTGTTTATGCGAAACGAGCGATGTATGCCCCTTGTGAAGTAATCGTAATGTTCTGGTTTACTGGCTCGTTTACTTGATAATAGTCAAAACAAGCCATATAGACCTCATTATGACCGAAAACGTTAAACATAATGAGAGTTTTTTTTTTCAATTTCGGAAATCGCCTTTTTTGACGGAACGAAAGTTTACGGTCCGTCAAAATAAGCATTGCCAGAACTAAAAAAAAATCTCTTGTCTTAATTTACGTTTACATTTGTATATTAACGAATTCCTTTACAATATGTTGTCTAAACAACTTGCACGAATGTGGTAAAGTCTTTACCCTCATTGGATAACAGATGATAATCTTTCATTATCATCTTAATTATTTATCGTTATTAATTGAGGTCATCCTTTTCGCATATGATAAATGAGACCAACCGACGTACAAAAAGACTTGAAATATACGTATAAATTGTATAATGCTAACATTTTGACCTTTTTTTTTTTAGAGATCGATTAATAATTTTACAAATAAACCACCGCTAATTAAAAAAAAATAGGGAAAGTGCTAGTCACTTGCGCAGATTATGTTGCTAAGTCTTGTTACCGTACAAAACTGAAGATAATTTATTGCGAGAAAGTACCGAATCTTATTTGAAAAAAGTAGTGTAATCCCTCACAAAACCATTGACACGTATAAAAAAAAGCTAATTCAAAAAGGGTGATCTAGGTACCCCTAAAAAACTATTTCATTTTACTGCCGTGAAAAAAGCAAGGAAATTGATTTTTTTTACCCTTTAGGACAAAACAACAAATATTAATATTTTTCGTATGTAGACGAGAATAGGTTATGAACCAGATAATAAGAAAAAAACTGAGGACCATACAGATAATTAGTGACTCGCCTGAATCTATGAAAATTTTTCAGAGAAAACAAATTTTAAAATGAGGAATTCTAAGATTTCGGAATATTACGTATATGAATGAATAAAATTCTTACAAATTATTTTCCATCAACTAAACTTATTCATATGGATCGTCAAAAAACATTCCATATATAAAATGATTACAATACAACAATCAAGAAAAAAAGGTATAAAGATGCTTTCATTGTACAACTTGTATCTCTAAGATAAGGAGAGGGAAAAGTGTAAGACCTTGTATTGAAATAATATTTCATCTCAAGCTAAATGTCAAATCGAGTAATTTTTTTTGAAATCCGAACATTTATTTTCTGCAATGAAACTAAGTAGCCTACCTTTTTTGTTGTATTTACCAGAATTTCGTTCTTATCTGTAAGACGTAGAGTCAATATAATTCAAAATTTTTCTAGGGTGCATTGTTGTTTTGTCGCAAAGGGTTAAGAAAATCGATTTCATTGCTTTTTTTATTGCAGAAAAACGAAAGATTTTTTTAGGGAAAAATTGCAATCAATTACATATTTTTTTAACTCTAAGAATTAGTTATACAGTTTTCAGTATTTTCGATAGAGTCGTATAAATCTATTTTGTGGTTCCATGTCTAATAGTTCATTCTAATCCTTGATAGTAATAACTTAGTTGTAAAATTAAACCATTGCTGTAAAGATTATAATAACTTCTCCCAGAATTTTTTTTAGTATGGATCTTGTACATTAAACCATTACCTGGTTGTAACATACTGTTTTTTCCGTAGACAATAATTTCGTCCATTTACTCCAGAATAGCGAGTGTTGCAATTAACGCAAACGTTACGACCATCGTTGACTTGGCGCGGGCGTACCACGCGACGCCCGGAAAAAAACGACCCGGCGTCTTTCCTGAATTGTGCAACACATCGCGATAAAGTCCCGATTATATCCCCCCGTAGCGTTGTTTAACGATTTATGTTGTCGATACCTCGGCCGCTTTGTCTGCATTTACATCGCGATTTAAATCGTCCGGACTCACCAAGTACTCGTGATCGTCGCCTCCTTCGAATCGTGCTTTTCGGCTAAGAAAAAAGGCCCAGACTTTTTCTTTCTCTCTTTCTTTTCGCGTATGAAAAAATTCCAGCGAAATTTCAACGTAAGATCACCGTTCCTTCACGCTATTTGACCCAAAATATTGAATACAACGGGGTACAAAAAATCAAAGTTTCTTAAGCAAGAAACGCTGAATCTCGAACGGAACAAATCTGATCTACATTTCAGCATGAATTTGGCACTTGGTGTTTGGCAAGTGGAAAGAAATTTAGACCGTGCAAAATTCTAGGCGAGTAGATTAAGTATTCGAATTTTATTTCAGGTACATATATATATTCCAATATGTTTAAATATTATGAATGGAAGATAATTTTTGTAACAATGGCAAAATACGTTGTGCTAGAAATATTTACTTGATTTTCTGTCTCGTGCAAAATCACGGTTCGTTCCTCCCGAATCTCGAGTACGCGGCTTAGAAAAAAAACCTGTTACGGAAGTACAGTTTTTATCTAGTTTCGATGCAAATGCGCGAAACAAAGTTTTTCCCTGCTGCCCGGAATTATTGAAGGCGATGGTTATCGGAAGTCTCGCGTGTCCTTATAGGATGGCCTTTCTTATCGGAGTATATCTCGAGGACATCGTGTTCAGCAATAAAACAGCGGCTCCACCCACTCATCTGCGATCCGCGTGATTATTTCCTGAGGCACTGCGAAGCCTGGAGACGTCAAGGATGATCGTTTCTAACCGATCTAGATCTGACGGACGCGCCGCGTCATCGCTCTGATCCTTTTTTTAGTTCCGTGTTTGCGAGAAGAAGGCCAAACGTTCTTGAATATTTTCACGAAAAAATTAACGAGAAAAAAATTAGCTCAATATAATCTAATTTCTATTTGGATATTAAGATGTTGAAAAAAATTTTAATATTTCTTCTCGTTATCATTTGTTGGGCATGAAATACAACAGTTACATTACTTTTGTGTAAGAAACGTTCACAATTTCTGATAATTTTGTAAATTTTATAGCATTTTGTGATGTACGCAACGACTGTAATAAGGACCGAAAAGGACGGAGATGACGAAAAGAAATTGAAAGAGTCACACACTAAATCCAAATTTCGTCACTGATCCGAACAAATTCAAAAAATTACATAATAATTTTTAGAATAATGATCCTAAACAGTATAGCAGGATTTGAAAAATTCAGAAAACCTCACGTTATTTATTGGATACAAAAAAAATGCACAAGATCCCCAACATACCTATTGTTGAATAGCTTTTCATAAATGCGCGATTTTTTATATTTTCATTAATTGCGCTGATAATTTAAAAAAAGGAAAAACTCCAAGCAGTGCAAGTATTAATTTGAAACCTTTTGATCAAATTCACGTATTGCTCGAGTTGCCAAAATCACACACGTAAACATGCAATGAATTAAAAAAAAAAAAGTTGGAGGATAGATGGATTTGACGAGGAGAGATGGACGACGTTGAAAAATCTTTAACGAACATTGCGCATAACATTATTATGGCTGAAGAATAATTTATCATCGTATTTTGAAAATAAATTTTACGTACTTATCTTTGGCAATGAAAAAAGATGGTCATTTAATGAATCAACAAATACTCGATGTGTCCTTAAGTTTCTGTAATTGTTTTTTGTCAACAAATCTTTTTTTTTTTCAATTTTTTTTTCGAAGCCTTATTAGAATTATGTAACTTCAACACAGCAGGGAACAAGAAAATGAAAAGTCAATGATTCGTCCATCTCTCCTCAAATAGCAAAAAAAAGTAAAGAGGGCGAGAAAATCATTCAAGTCAAATTATGTTCCTTTTTTATAAACTTTATTTAAGAAAAACACGCCAATGATTAGATAAATGCAGCAGATCTCCAAGAATCAAAGTTTTGATCGGCAATAATGATGAGAATGAATGCACTGAATAAATTTCTGGGAATATTTGCAATGACACACGGAACTAATTTGATTGTAACTTCGCATTGAATAAGAAGAATACGGTGAACTCTCGGATTTTTTGTAGTTGTGTGAAGATCCATCAATTCAGAAAAAACGAGCTTCATCAGTAAAGCACTTTTGAAATGACGACTTAAAGTTCATTTCTCTCCACGTCCATCTCTCCTCTAACTTCCCCTAATTTTAGGAATCAAATAACTTCAAATTTTCGATCACTGAAATCTAAACATATGTGTAAATAATACATAATTAAAGTGTAACATGATTTTTATAAAAATTTATTACAACAATGTTATCGTTTTTCTGAGCATTCGAAAATTTTGTGCAAAATGTAGATGTGCATTTATACCTTTGAAAATTTCTCATCTGGCATATAAAAATCATACATTGCTTCCATCTCAAAATCTACCTGTCGTTTCTAAAATAACAATGTAGAATTAGCTCATTTGCACATAAAAAGTGTTATTTGCTTGGGAAAATTTTTTTCTTTTAGAAAAAATATATATCCTGGAGAAATTTTTTACGTAGTTGAATTAAAAAAAATATAGAATTCCATCGTGAAGTTAATACCAATCTGATATAGCTAGGGTATTCAATTTTAAATGTAAAATTTCAAATTTGATTCAGGTCACGGAACGAACTTTATTGAGTGGTAACGGTAACAAGTTACCATTTCATTTCTATACTACCTCATTCTATCTATTTTACTGATTCAATCAATGAAAGAAAAATCAGTTTATTTGTTGTTTGTATTTACATCAGTCATGTACACTACATAAAGTACAGACATTCGTTTTCACCACATATATGCTAATTCAACATTTTGTTTGTTCAACGCATGTCGTACAATGGTATCTTTATATTGCATAAAGTATTACGTAAGTAACAAATGAAGTTTGTACGGTTTTTCGTGGAAAATGTAAATTTATTGTAACTGATGACAGTGTTGCCGTTTATACCCATCATCAAACTTGTTGAACATAGTATAGATTTCGTGCTATTAATGTCGCTTCAAGAGAGCTGATATTTTTGCACTTTGCATCCATTGAAAAGTCTGGTTCTTGTGAAAACTGCATAAAATGAATTATAGTTCTAATGTGACTGTACTGCTTTCTGATACCTGTTTCTCCTAGAATTTTCCAGAAAACTGAAAAATTGCGTTATACGCTTTGAGAGATACTTTTTTTTGTATCTTTTCATTTATTCAAGTCAGTTCTGAGATAAGGAAGTAACCAAAATATTTTCATACGATTTTTTATTAGTTTTCTGGAGAAATTCATTTATTACATATTAAATCTAAATGTACGGAAAGTACACAAAACATCAACAATGCAAATGATTGAGGTTTAGAAAATTTGAAAATTAAAATACTTCAGCACAAAACCGAATCGACGTAATATTTTTGGAGTTGTATTATTCCACATTCTACTAGAAATTTCAAAAAACCTTGCGAAGAACTTCATCCGCACTTTTTTATTCTACCAAAACGCTTAACGATTTAGCGAACTTTCCCTTGAATCGCTGTAAATCGGTTCCCAGATCATCAACTTTCCCTTTCAACAACGCGTTAACGAGCAAAGTCCCGAAATACGCGTGTTCTTCAGGTTGAATTTTTCGGTCAAAGTAAAAGAATTCGCGGCGATCCGAGATTTAATGTGTCCTCGCAACTGAGATGAAGAAAGTAAATGCTTGGAACGGTATCCGCGAGGAAGCTCAGAATCCGTATGTAATTCGATGCTTGCACTGATAAGGCAACGTTATCAGCTGCTCATCTCAGGAAATAATAGCGAGGAAAGTCTTTTCGTGTACTCAATGCTCCCGAGCATTTCGTTTAATTGCATTCTTGAGATCCTTGAAACCGAGGCCCAGTGGTGCTGCAGTAAAATGTGGCTTCGATAATCAAAACTTCTTCACCAGAAATTTCGATTATATAATGACATAGAGATTGCTGAAAAAATTCAACAATTTCTCTATGGTCGCTATAAATTTCAACGATCATAACAAAAATAATCCTACTTAATAAAGACTTTTTCTTACGAAAGGACAAATAATGAACTCCTTCAAGTAGAAGCCCTTCCATTTATAAACCATCCACTTGTAACGTAATGAAGCGGAACGGCAAAAACACTCGTCCTGGAAATTTTTGAGTTGACCGCCGAGCTTCTGGGCTCGGAATCGTCATTGTTAGCAGTGCCGTTCTTCAATTTATTAGATTTACCTATTTATTCTTCAGGCTTTGATGCAGTCACTGATTTATAATTATCCCCCAAGCTTTATAAATGGGTGAGCGCTCACTGTATTTGGAATAAGGTTCCAAGGCCCAGCTGAGGACTATAATCACGCGAGTAAGGAAAATGGTTAAACATTCTAGTAATAAAAGATATTTTACATTACGTGTACAGTGAAGACGTTTTTGTACCGTAGAAGGTAGCTATTTGAATATTCATCAAATATCAAATTGATCCCCCGGAGACAAGAATTGTTTTTTATAAATGAAGAAACCCTATTTCTCACTCTGAAAATTCTATATTTCGGCCTGCAATCGAGCCCCCATCAGGAAACTGTATAGATACGCGAATAAAATTCATTCAAAAACAATGAGCACATAACAATATTCTTCCAAACAGGAATGTCGAGACTACTTGACAACTTTTTAATGAAATCGAATCTATCACTATTGTACAATCTTTCTTTTTTCTTATAAATGATTTCATGAGAACTTGGAAAAATCCTTTCGTCCACTCATAATAAGAAGCACGATAAACATTACACAATTTATCATTTTCCGTCTGTATTTTAAATTGTACAGCAAAGTATTCTTCAAGTTGTGACGCTGCAGCTTCGCGTACTATCAACGACTGACTATTGTAATATCATAACTGAGAATACCGTTTTACCCAAACACACGGAAAGTAACACGTAATTTTCTTTCAATTGATTAAGACTCAAAACATTTTAAAAAACTCATCATAAATAACATTCACGTTCTTCGTTTCCTCTTGTCTATTTCATCAGTGTCATCAGTCTTTTTAGCGAATATCATCTCAGATACACTCCTCTGAAAGTAATGATCTTCTTTGTCCAATATTTTAGCATTTTCGCAATCGAACTCATGTTCTTTCTCAATTCTATGATATAGGAAGATTGAAAATGAAAAGAAAAAAGTGATAGTTTTACCTTTTGTTGAAAATCTGGGTAAGAGAATAAGGAAAGTTTTTAAAAAATACGATTTTAGAGTAGTAAATAGAATTAATCACAAACTTAAAAATCAAATTTTAAAAGGAGGGAAAGACAAATTATATAATTATGAAAAACAGAGTGTCATTTACAAATTTGATTGTAAAGATTGTAGTTCTACTTATATCGGCCAGACAAAAAGGAAATTAAAAACGAGAATCAAAGAATAGAAGAATAATATTAGATCAATGCTGACTAGTCACACATTTATAACTCATCTTCCTATTCTCCGTATTTTTATGAATATTGAAATGTTGAACTCTGCTTTTTTAATCAATTCCTCCGGGTGATTACTTTCATTCAAGATATCTTTTACAGTTTTCAAATTCTTCTTTCTGAATTCATAATCGGCCAACTTAACACTTCGGTTTACCAAGTTAAATATAGTACCATTCTTCTGATGTAATGGGTGCTTGATAGTACGTGAAGCTGCAGCGTCACAACTTGACGAATCCTTTGTTGCACAATTTAAAATACAGACAGAAAATGACAAATTGTATAATATTCATCGTGCTTCTTATTATGAGCGGACGAAATGATTTTTCTGAGTTCTTGGGAAATCATTTATAAGAAGAAAAAAAGATTGTACAAAACTGATGGATTCGATTTCATTAGGAAGTTTGTAAGTAGTCTCGACATTCCTGTTTGGAAGAATATTGTTATGTGGTCATTGTTTTTGAGAGAATTTTATTCGCGTATTTATACAGTTTCCTGATGAGGGCTCGATTGCAGGCCCAAATATAGAATTGTCAGAGTGAAAAATCGGGTTTCTTCATTTATAAAAAACAATTCTTGGCTCCGAGGGATCAATTCGACATTCGATGAATTTGTTAAGCGGAGTAGTGTTTATAATATTATTCAAAATATTATTTGAAAATTAAAAAATTATTAATTAAAAACATACACTTTTGGAAAACCCCTCCAAAAGAATTTTTCAGCCTGGTACCACATAAATTTTCTTCGTTTTCCCACTAGGTCATCTGATCCCCCCAACCAAAAACGATTCTTACTACGCCTTTGCCAGGCCAAAAAGAGGTGAAAAGGCCGAGCTGCCTCGTAATAACAGCCGTCCCCGTCGTTATTCCACATTACACAATTAAGGCAGAGATTCTCTTTATCGCCGCCGGGATCTCAAAATGATATTCATTAATCGTGGGGGTGAGGGAGAGGGAAGGGGCAAGGGGGGTCGCGGCGGAAAACCTCGATTTTCCAGTCGAAAAGTATGGCGCGCAGAAAGGCACTGTGCGAGCGATATATATTTTTCCGAATCTCCCCGTAACGGGTTAAACGGGATAGACAACTTTGTCCGCGGTGTCGAGATACACACGACTCGCTTCGCACCGGTTTCGCGAAAGATTCGACTTTTGCTTGCATCCGAGATAATTGCCGCGATTATTATTTTATAACATTGTTAATAACCGACGCGGGCAATAAAAGGTTAATTGTTATCGTTAATAACACGTTTGGCAGCGTGAAAAATCAGACCCGGTCGGTTGCTTTTGCACGAGGGAAGAAGTAGAGTTGTCGAGTGGTTACTATCTTCTAGAAAAATTTAGAACTTTGAAGTTTTTGAAATTCTAACTTGTTATTAGACTTGTTGGTAGTCAAAAAGACGTTTTTGTCTGTTAGAAGTCTAACAAAGATTTACAGAGTGAGGTTTTTGAGGTTACATTCTACTCTCAATTCGAGAAACATCAATTTTTACTGTATTCAACACCTGAAACTGAAAAGTGGAAGAATATGGTCTAACCTAAATATATATATAGTTTATTTAAAAAATATATACCCTTCAACTTCTAATTGTAATGTAATTTTGCATAAATGTATTTTTGAAAGAAATATGCCTTTTACTGAAACATAAAAGGAATATTTCGTGTTAATGAAACAATAAAAAGTATTTCGAAATTAAAAGTAATCAATGTTTTTGATTTGAGAGTTGAGGCTGTCGCAGGAGGGTAATTCTCAAAATAAGAATCTTATTCACAATTCAGGTCGAAAGTATACTTTCGTTAAAAAGTAGACATTAAGAAATGTAAGAAGCATAAAAAATTGAACTTAAAGATTAGGAAAAGTTATTCTTTCGAACTTCAATAATTCAATGTTACCGCTAACTCTGACAGTAAAAAAATGGGAAAAGTAGCATGTGTTAATCAAGGAAAAATTAAACTGCAGAATAAATAAAAAATATTACACTTGAAGAACTAGCAGATTACTTTTCAACTATATCATTGTAATAATTTTCCTTAAATACTCAACGTCGAAATTTTAGTACACAAAGCTCCTAGATTTGTAGTTTAAGCTAGGCTAAAATATTTTTAAAATTACCGATTAAAGTTCAAAAACGGAGAATCGCAATGTTTGAACCTTTAAATTTCGATCATTTGATGTAATATCTATTTTGGATGTGTAAAAACAAAAGATAATTATCAATACCGAAAAGTGAATTTCTTTTGCGACAGTTTATTTTGAAATCAAATAGAAAAAAATTTTGATAGAGAGAAAATTATAAAACGTTAGAGATATCATGTGTCAGTCTTTGAAAATTGTAACAATTTCATGTAAATCGGTATAAATAAGAAACTTAAAGGATTCTTGATAAACAATTGTTTTTGTAACAAAAGCAAGCATTTAAAGATATAAAAAGCTCATAGAAACCTGGATAATCAACAGAAATAATCATTTGAAACTTCCCTGCTGAAAATTTTCAATTACTTTTCCGATTTACTTTCTGGTTGGGTCGTCAAATTGAAAAAGCAATTGGATATCCAATTGTTCAATCTGACTGGATGAATTACTCCGAAAAATTCACGTTAAAAATCAATTAATTTTTCTATTTGAAAATTTAATTCGTTTTTTACTGGGAAATCCAATCCCAAGAAAATTTTTCGGTGAGACAAATCAATTGGATTCTCAAGTCTAAATATAATTAGTTTTCCAATTGGATCAACTAATTTGAAAAACAGTTTGTTTTCCAATTGGGTAGTTAAAAAGTTTATTTTCCTGAAAGGAAAATTTAAAATTATTATTTTTTTAAAAAATCATCGTTCGAAGCTGAAACATGGAAAAAAATTGAAAATTTTCAACCTCGGATTTCGAGTAATTTCATGTAAATTTTACAGTATAAAAATATCAATAATTTTAGATTTTCGTGCATTAACAGTAACATGAAAATTCTTCTTAATTGGAAAATTCTGAAAAAGTATTGAAATGAACGACGTCACACCTAAATGTCATTGAATCTATAATTTCAGTTGAGATAAACAAAATCAATAACAAAAAAACGACTAAAACAAAACTACTGTCAGTGTCTATTGATATTGTCTGTAGGAAAATCTTCTCGGGATAATGGATTTATTAGTCCGTCATCTTCAGCATTACACGCATTGGGGCAGCAGGCAGCAAGAATAATTACTATCGCCAATTTTCGCGGCGAGGTGGCACGGTCGACGCGCCACAGTTGAACTGTTATACATTATTTATATCTTTTTTTATTCTTACTATTGCTTTTATCGAAAAAAAACATTTTTTGTTTACAAAAGAATTCGTTAGAATCGCATGAAAGTTAAATGTTTATATACATGGTGACTTTTTTTTAAAATAATATAATTTTTCGATTAAGGCAATTGTGAAAAGGAAGAAACATATAAATTTACGAATACCACAAAAGTTGCGTATACATGTTGAAAGTAACTGTAATACTTTTTCCATGATAAATAGATTCGAGTTTGCACGTTACTAATATAAAAACCGCCCCTGTAAAAATAATTTCAATTGTTCGCTTATAGTTTGCCTATATATTATGAAGCCAACATATAGCTCAACTGCATCTCAGCTATAGTTTTTACATAGAATGTATATATTTTGTATGAAGTTTACCTACAGATTGCACACACGCAAAATATAGACAGTTTTCAATCTATAGCCGGGTTATAAGCTGATGACAATAGATGGTTTATATAGCAGGCCAAAGTTTGATGTTAACCTACTTTTAATGCTGAGACCATTAGTGTTTATATAAAATTATTTTAGAAAGTTAACCGTATCTGTATTCCACGTGAAACTGTAATAACTGATGTTTTTGATTTTTGTTTTGTTCATCACATAAGCATAATGGCGTGTAACTACATATATTAAGTGGAATCCTGTTATCGCTTTGATTTATTTGATTTTCATCTTTTTTGACTCCTCAGGATTAGAATATTATTTGAATTCGACATAATACTACCTACTACGTCCATTTTAAGGTTACTAAACAATGAAATAATTTCTTTGTTCGCATATGAATTCAGTACTGATTTCAATACTTTTGTATCTCGCTTTTTTCATAAGGTTTTCTCGCAAGTACAATTAATCTGTTTTTATCAATTCGAGCATTTTCGCATTAGTGATGTTCAATGGGGGGTAGGGAGGGAAAGTTGGGAGGTCTCAAATTTAAGTTTCTTATATTTTCAACAAAAA
Organism: Platygaster robiniae; assembly: GCA_028476575.1. Taxonomy (NCBI): domain Eukaryota; kingdom Metazoa; phylum Arthropoda; class Insecta; order Hymenoptera; family Platygastridae; genus Platygaster; species Platygaster robiniae. Next base: position 39,866,612 of record CM052019.1, read on the forward strand.
ATAGAAAACTCGCACACTAAGAGAAGAGCAGGACACTGATTATCTCAGTTCGCAATAATAGTTATTGTGGACAACTGAAAACTGAAAAACGAAATATCAGGTCCATAGCCAAGATAACAATAGCGTTGAGGTTATATTTTCACCTCGGAAAACAAATTTTCGTGGATCCATAGTTTGCATTGCGGCCTGCTATGAGTGTTTCGGTGTGCGACTGTCAATGTATCTATATTATTGCGGACTGCAATACTGACGATGAGTGTAGCGGAGAAAAAATCCTCGTGGCGGGCTCAACACTAATTGTTACAGAGAGGCAGTTTTCCGTCAAAATTTGTGTCTGCAATAACCATTGTTGCAAACCGAGATAATCAGTGTTGCACTCTTTTCTCAGTGTAATAGTTAGACTAATTTCAACACTTTGTATATTCGAAGCATATGAGACTAAAAACACGGTTTGTTCCAAAAATTTTTTTTCTCGTGAGCCCCTGCACAAGTCAACAGATGATCGATAAAAAAAAATAGTCAATCACGATCTAATTTCTACGAATTTCATCAAACGTCAATAAGACAAATGAAATAATCTCGAAACGATCGCAAAACATCCTCCAAGATTTCAGATACTCCCACTCAGTTCCACTCGGCAAATTAATTCAGTAGTTATTCCAAGTACGAAATCCGCTGATACCTCCTCTCAATTAAAGAGGGTGCTGCTCTGAAATTCCATCACCCTCTCATTACCCCAGTGTTTCACTGCAACCTTCTCTCAACCTTTTCCGGACGATGAAGAGAAAAAATCTTCTCTCCCGTGTTTCAGATCCTCCCGTTCATCGAAAAGCCCGGAATTTCAAGGGTCTGATCGACCTGTAATTGCGCGGGCAATTAGAGCTCGTTGCGCAATCGAAGCGCCTTTGCCCAGGTGGTCTGCCACTCGCGGTTTACTTTTTCCCAGCGACAAAGAAGCGGCCGCAATGCCGCAGCGGGCTCTCTCCCTCTTTCTCGTTTTTACCTAAAAAAGGCAGGCCCGGCCGTCGCTCATCGGAAGGGGCTTATCGGACACAATTGACGTGGGCCATTACGCGACAAGACGGGTACCCGCGGTGCCGGGCGATTACGGGTAATGCGCGCAACGTACGTTTTCAGGATTGGAACGGCAGCGCGGTGTTGCGATAGTCGCCCTTGCCGAGGAGCCCCGGGCACGGGCGTGGGCCTTTCACTCATGCCATCCGCATCGTTGTCTAACCGGCCACACGGTTCTCCAGGTTCTCCACACTGTACAAAATCAATCGTTAAATTACTACTCTCCATGTAGCTCGAATTGAGAACTACTTTGAAAGTACACTGAGAAAAAAATTCTTGGATAAATTACCATAAACTTTAGAACGGTGGTACCACTAAGCCGTTTCTATTAAAGATTACTATAAACTGTTGGAGTTTGAAATTATAGGATGATTTCATGTAACTTTTGAATTAACTATTAAAATTGTAGCAGGGAGCCATACAGTAATAGGATTTTTTCCTTTAGTAGCATACGTCATATTTTTCCAAAAACTATAGTAATTTTAGTCAAATATAAACGTGAAATACTTCATTCAACTACATCGGTTTATATAAAAACTTCTCTGATAAATTACACAGTGGAACAAAAAAAAACCCAAACAAAATTTCACATAGAACATGTACTTTATGACCTCCTGAAACTATTATCCTGAATGTTTTTTCTCCTTCACGTCACATTAGCAAGTAATAATTTTTTAAAGATTCAATAAATTAAAATTTGTACCTTCTTCAGTTTTCACGCTTTTGGATCGTAAAAAAAACTATGTTGTTCAGTTTTTTCCGTAGATCTCAAATATACAATTTAATTTAAGATTTAATTGCTCCTTCAACAATTTAGTTGTTATACGAGAAAACTTTTTGTCGGAATCATGGATTAATGATTGACCTGTGACAGCTAGCATTCGAAATATCAATAAGGTTTTTTCCCTCTCTCCACTTTTTTTCGAGGACCACAAAGGATCCCTTCGCCCGAGAAACGACTTTTCGGATGCTAGCCGTCACGGATAAATTAGTGATTGATGATCCCGCGAAACAGTTTTTTCGTATAAAAGTTAAATTGTTGAGGGAGCATTAAAATCGTAAATTCAATTATATATTTGAGATCTACGGAAAAAACTGAACAACATAGTTTTTTCACGATCCAAAAGCGTAAAAACTGAAGAAGGAACATACTTTAATTTATTAAATCTTTAAGAGTATATTTTGTAACTAGGGGCCAAAACAGCCGATTTAGAACGAGTGTTATTGCTCCGAGGTACAAACGATACTTTTTGCCTCGAAAACAGTAAAAATAAGCGTATTAAAACTGTTTCGACATGGCAAATGAAGTATTGAAGGTTAACACGGAGGCTGGAGAAAATGACAGTCGGCAGGGTTAAGGGGGGGGTCCATTTAACCCGCCGGGTTTAACTCGGCGGGTTAAAAGGATCCCACCTTTCCCTGCCGATTGTCATTTGTCAACAGCCTGCGTGTTGGCCTGAAATACTTCATTTGTGTATGTCGAAACGTGTTTAAATACGCTCATTTTTAGTGTGCGAGAGGTAAAAAAAATTATTACTCGCTAATGTGACGTGATGGAGAAAAAACATTCAGGATTATAGGTTCAGGAGGTTATAAAGTACATGTTGCCTGTGAAACTTTCTTTGGGTTTTTCCAAAACTCGATTTTTGTTCCACAGTGTTACCATAGTTTTACAAGACTATTTAATGCAGCGACTTTTGTCGATGTTTACTATGCTCACAAATTTTAATCAAATGTAATATAAATACAAATGTAATATAAATAAAATACTCATTTGCATTACGATTCATCACGTGTTTCAAGAGGTCGATAATTTTATTGTGTATTCAAACATTTTTCCAAAAACAAAAAAAAGGATATAGTCGGTAACATGCTAAAATTCTAAATTTTGTCAAAAAATCCATGACAATTTGCTAACTTGATTTTTATTGCGAGAGAATAACGTATTTTACTTTTAAAAATAATAGTGAAAAGCAGAAGCACTCGCCGAAAAAAATACGGTTATCTTAAAAAAAACCACATAATATCTTTTCTTACTTAAAAATTAACTCATACGGAAAAAATCGCTAATTCGTCGACAAATCAATGTCAATTTTAATCTTCACAAAATTCGAAGTTGCCGTACAAAAAATATTTTTGATTTCATCGTGTGGAAATGATGTATTTATAATTAAGAAACATTGACGATAGTGTCCAAAATTGGTAGAAAGAATTGATTTCTAAAAAAAACAATTGTACTTTTAAAAATAAAATTCGAAAATAGCTTTTCCGACAAAAACAAAAATTATTTTGGCTGAGGTTATTTTTTTCCCTCCTCTCGTTGTACTTAATTGTAATTTGATTGTCTGATCTTTACGCGTATTTAATGAAAAAAAACAACAAAAACTCTATGATATATAATAATTGTTTTCTGGACTTACCTCGTGTTTCTGTTCCATGAAATTAGGTTTTCTGATCCCTTTCTCCACTTTTCTCGGTGAGCAGGCGAATGACAAAAAACAAAACACTGCACTACACAGATATGCCACGCGCGATGACGCACATAATATACAAACTTTGAATGAACGGATTGAAATTTTTACCATAGTTTTATAAGACCGAGTACTACTTTCCGAGTCAGTTTATCATATAGTTAATGAAATGTTCACTTCTAGCACCTACTTAAAAGGTTTGTAAAAAACTATAGTAATTTTAGTTCAAGCAGACAGGAAACTTGCCAAAAAGCTTTTCCAAAATTCATTATATTTGGTGACTCAAACAGGCAACACTTTTTTTTACTATAGTTTTGGTAGAATTTACTCTTCAGAAATGCAAAATTTCAGAAAAGTTTCTGAATTATTCCTAGAAACGGTTTAGTGGTACCACCGTTCTAAAGTTAATGGTGATTTCTACAAGAATTTTTTCCTCAGTGTACTATTTTTTACAACACTGTCAGAAATTTTTGTATTGATTTTAATGAACTTGTGTTGGAAGTTTTTTACATAAACGAATGTTAAATTTAATAAACGGTGTTCTTAACATTTCATAAACGTTTTTGTATTTCAATAAACCTGTTTGCGGATTTTAATAAACTTGAATATAGAATTTCACAAACAAGTATATTAAAATCCATATACTGGTTTGTGCAATTCAATAAACATTTAATGCATATTTTGTTTAAACTTTCAAGAAAAAACGAATTGATACTTTCATAAGTATATCTCACTAGAAGCTTTCGAAAATTGCGAAATAACTCCAGAAAATTTCTCGTCTCAAGGAGGATTTGCACCTAGTACTTTCTTACCTAAGCTACCTAGCCTATACGTTTTGACAACTGAGCTTATGTCACACCTGAGCAATGTTAATTCTTTTCAGATCATATGCATTCAAAGGTTAAATGCACATATTTAGAACTTTCAATAAACTCTGTAAAGTTAATGAAAATTAATAATACGTTCAAATACAAAAAACTATTACATAGTTTTTTTAAATTAATGATATATTAAAAACTGATGCTCGTATTAGGAATTCAACACCCATGTTTATGAATTTCAAAGAACATGTATATTGATATAGAATTCTCACAGAAATGAATAAATTTTCATATACTTAAATACATTAGAGTGTATTAAATTTAACCGCAGTGTGTGCGATTGGGATTCAATATACAACTTTAGCATTTTTAATAAACTGTCTATAGATTTTAATAAACGTGTAAAAAAAAAAAAAAAATTAATTCTACTTTAACATACCAGTTCATCATTTTTCATACAACCTTAATATATGGAAGTTTATTAAAATTTACAACATTTTTAACAGTGTAGGTGTTGATGAATTACATCAAGTGTTATAATATTACAGTCTCTTAAATATTTGAAAGAAATTATAAGTAATCTACTTCTGAGTAATTTTTCACTTATTTAGAATGAGAAGTCGCTTGAAAGTAGCGAGATTTCATTTCACTGAGAAGTAAGCTTAGGCCATTTTTTAGAGTGAAATCTAACTAGAATTAAAGAGTGCACTGAAAAAAAGGATTAGTTAAATGAAATATAATATGGTAACTATGAATAAATCGCATACTTGGATATGGCGAAATAAATGTTTAGTTGAAACAAACGAACGATATATTCATATTAACTATCTAGTAAAGTTCGAGCAAACTTCTGTATATCAACAGTTACTATATGCGTATTTGCTATGAATATCAACGAAGTAATCGCCATCAAGTGAATATCATATTTATATGAACTCTTTCAAAAAATATGGGCAAAACTTGATGTATTAATAGTTACCATATTGCAGGAAAATTTCAAGTAACTGGCTCAAAGTTGGTTGTTGGAAATTAAGATCGACCTAGATATTTTACTAAAAAAAAAACAATTGACGTGTGTGTTGTGGGTACATATCCCCAAGTGAATGTTTTTTTCCTATTTCTCAGAATTCGTCCCCAATTCTTTCAAGAACATAATTTTTTTCCATCTTATCCGAGACGCGCGCGTGTGACTACCCGATGATCATCCATCCACGTACAGGCGATAGTTACCGCCGCTTGACTTAGGGCACCTGATGGTCTCTCTCAAATGTTACAGCTCCATTTATCCATCGACATAAACTTTGCTCATGCCGAAAGATATACGGTGTGTCCCGCGGTTGAACCAAACACTTGAGTTAGTAAGTTAGCTAAGCTAGTACTAATTCCATAAAAAAAGCATAGGATCAGTGCTACCAACTTAAATCAACCGTTTACTTGAACCGCGGGACACACGGTATAAAAATTTAAGTGACTCGAAAAGTAATTTAACTTTTATTCCATAACATTTAAGATGCTGAAAAGGCCACACTCCACGAGGAGAGGCTCCATTATTTTGTGAAACAGTGAAAATTTATTAATAAACCGGCACTCGCAAGCTTGTCTAAGTTTATTAAAATTGTCAAAAATTTTCCACATCATTCGTCAAGTATCGGTATACTCACTGTTACCATATGAAATAGTTGTATATGAACAACATTAGTCAAGTATCAGTATATTGACTGTTACTATATAGAACAGTTTTATCAAATATAGACAGCTCATTTGCTATTATTTTTGAATTCGAAGCTAACATTGATTTCTTATGCCACTCAAGTTTAACACATATTTGATCTTAATGCACGTGAAGTTAGTTCAAGTAACTTTGTTTAAAATATGGTATATTTGTCGCAAATACTGCAGAATCCAAAGAAATTAGTATGAAACATACGCTATCTTTATAATTAAGATATATTATAATAGCTGATGGATATTTGAGAAAACATCGCAACTAAACGCGTATATTTGTATTGAACCTACTGTTTTTTCGGTGTAGGTGTTGGTGAATTACATCAAGTGCGATAGTATTATAGTCTCTCTATAATTTGGAAGAAATTATAAGCAATCTAATTTTGAGTGATTTTTCTTTTATTTCGAGTGAAAAGTCACTTGAAACTAGTGAGATCTCACTTCACTAAGAGTTAAGCTTTAGTCATTTTTTAGAGTGATCTCTGGATATGACATTTTACTTTTTTCAAGTGAATTTTCATTATATACGAGTATTTCCAGATCGTGTTTGAGTGCTGGTATTTTGACTCGAATTAGAGTGAAAATTCACTGTAAAGAATCTAGAGAGTACTATATTTTAGTAAAATCGATGTGGGCATTGTTTTTGGTATGACATAGAAAATTACTAGTCGTAGGAAGTTACACAATGACAAATAAAATGAGTTTCATATACCTAGCGTTTTATATTGGAAATCCTCACTCTAAAGTAAAAAAAAACATGATTTCACTTTATTGTTAAAGATTATGATAAAAATGATAAATAAAATCAGAAAATTGTACAGAGCATGAAATGTTATGTTACAGTCTTTGAAAATAGTATTCTTAATATTATGGATAGAGTAAAAGTACATTAAGTATGGTAGTATTATACTCATTCAATGACTCTGAGTATATTTTAACCGTACATTGTGACAAACTAGGGACACTTAAATTTAGAGTGATTTCCAACTTATTAGAGTGAAAAGTCACAAAAAAGTACTCAGTGAGATTTAACTTTTTAGAGTAAAACTCATTGCATTGTATAGAGAAGAACCTTACTAGAATTCGAGAGTAGAATTCGACTTATCCAAATGTGACATTTTGCTCTTTTTGGGTGATTTTTTTCTATGTACAAATGAAGACTCGATGAAGAGTGAATTTCACTTTGAAGAATAATGAGAGTACTACATCGTATTCAATCAACGTTCAGATGTATTTTGAGTGTGAGTTGTAAAAATTTCTAGTTCGAGGTGATAACCATGCAAGGGATCTGACTTTACTGCAGCTTGTATTTTAATTGAAAACCCTTCATTCGAAATAAAAAAAATGTTCTATTTAAACAGTCAACATTATGATTTAAATGATTATAAAAATAGAGTATTATACAGAGCAAGAACTTAATTGGTACTTCTCTTGAAAATAGTATTTCAACTAGGCGTTGAGTGAAAGTAGGTACATTAAAAAATATATAGTAGTTCTATACTTTCGTAATCCCTTGGATTGAATTTTAACTCCACATTTTATCAAAATACTACTACAACTGAAACTTGACGTATAACTTACTTTTTTTTTCACTTTTTTTAGGAAACAGTCACTGAAAATATTTAATGACATTCCACTCTTCTTACAGTGAAAACAAATAGAATCTGTAAACACTTGTTGTAAACATATGATTTTCTGAAGAATCACTTTCCGAACGTACTTAAGATTAATTGTGAAGTTACTTTTCGCTGCATACGAAAGTTATACCGATGATTAGAATCAAAACTCTATTCCTTGTGTAATGGACATATTTTTCCAACTGGTATGCTTTAAGCCCCATAAAGAAAATTCATTTCAGAACATGGTTTTTCACAATAGATAAGGCAAATTTACAATGAAATTTTCATAACATCCCTGTTACGATGTTCTAAAAATTTCTGAAAATTACGCTCATTAAGTTATCTCAATCACATAACTTAACTAATGCAAACTCAACATAATCAGGTAACAGTAATTATATATCTACTTCAACATAAAACAATCTCAATAGGCAGCATAAACATCTTCATTATCACTATTAGCACTAATAAAGATCAGAAATAATTATCTAGTGACCAGAATTCCGCAATAATTATTATGAATAACGGTAAATGCACTCTATAAAACTCTCTTCCATTTTCATTCGAACAAAATACACTATTCATCTCCGCAAAAAAAAAACACTCGAGTCTTTTATCAAGCACTTGCCACCCCGTCATTTTCCTTGGCTATCTCGCTTGGGAAATCCATACTCGGTTATTATTGTCGCCGCGAAAAAACCTCGTTGGATTAACATATTGATAGCTGATCGTGGACTTTTTTATCAGCTCGAACAAGTTCCCGGTGCGATTAATAGAATAATTAATCGAAGATCGTTAATTTGTTGTTTATCCTCCGTGACGGAGCTCACGATGAGAACCTGGAGAACTTTCGCTGCAAGATGTGGTATGATAAGACATTGATCTTTTTTCTCCGGGGCATATTTAAAAAGTGGTCCGACGTATTGTCCTTCGATTCCGTTCACCTGAATTTTGTGACTGATGAAACGCGATCATGAAGAGCTGATGAAGAATTTGTTTTTACAGTCAAATTTGAATTCGAATTTTTCAAAGGAAGGGGAAGGATTCCCTGACAGGTATTATTTCTCAGTGCCTTACCTTTTTTTATTTCCTCTCTTTTCCAGTTTCGTCATTCAGGTTCTGTTCATAATTGTCGACATATTCACTGTAGAACGTGTTCTTATAATATTTTCAGTTGTGGATCTCAAAAAATACTAATTATGAGTGACACCATTCTAACCAAAATCGTTTGAAACGTTCATCGCACTTTAATTGGCGAGCGCATCGAGCGCCACGATTGCAACGATTCGGTTTCTATTACGGAAGTGCTCGATTATCAAATCGAAAGTGGCGATCTCGAATCAACACTCCCGAACGGCCATTTGAATTTCAATGAGACGCAAAATGCTGCTCGACATCCGCATTGTTCGATGGCCTGAGCTTTAAGCGATCCGGAGAATATTGCGGTTCATTTTTTTTGGTCGACGTTTGTCGCTCGCCGAGGATTTTTTGTTGCTGTTAGAGAAAGTGAGACCAGTGATTCATATGAATGTTACATTTACGTAATTTTTGCGTCTTCGGAAACACGTTTTCCTAGTTTACCTCGGTGATGGATACGGCAAAAATGTGATAAAGTTATCGGTTGAGATCAGAGTTTCCTTTCGTTGGGATTTGAGAAAAATCGGATTATGTTTGGTTCGTGGTGTGGTACTTAAATCGAATCAAGAGAGGTTTCCTAGGGATTCAGAGAATTTGATTTTTTTGAGTATTTTTCTAGGTAATGGCATGTTTACATTACTATGAAAGACGCTGGTTACGAAGAAGGTGAGAGATATTTCATCTTGCTCTACGAGACTAATTCATTATATTGAAATAGTACATTATAAGACAAGTGTGGGGAATAAATGGTTTCATGAGTATTAGGTTGGAAATATGAGAAGATGGTTAGAAGATATCATTTTTGTTACTCGGTACTCTCTTAGATAGAATTAGACAAATTTTTACTATTTGAAATAGTAACACGTGTTGTTACTAACAAAATAGTCATTTTTGTAGATTTAACTATGTAATTAGTAAAAATTTGACATCGAAATAGTTGAATTTTTCACTAATTAAAAATAGTCGTACATTTTCACTATTTCATAGTCACGCTATTTTACTATTTTCTTAGTCGAAATTTTTTTACTAATCTAATAGTCATCTCTGACTATTTCATGAGTTACATTTCGGCACTGTTCGATCGTGTTCAATCGGCACTGTTCGGCACATAACTTTATACACTCTAAGTGACTCTGTGAATGCACTGCATTTAGCGGAAATATGCATTATTGTTTATTATCAGCGGAAAAAAAAGCTAAATTAGTGTTAATTTTCATAAGTGAAGAGGATAACTCGCAGGTGAAAAGAAGTTAAATATGGCATTTCATATTGACAAAAATGTTCGGTTCAAGGTGATCGTCAACATAAACTGTCACAGACTATGAATATTTTTGTTTTGATCAATGAAAATTATCGATCGATATCCTTTTTCAGCAATATATACGAAACCCAAAAAATTGAACGTTTGAATTAAATAATTCAGAGAAATTCTCGGTATTGCTAATTTTGGACTTAAAAATATTGTTTGTATTTGATATTTTGATGGTTTTACAATGCGAGGTTACAGAACATGTTGAAATACAATGAAACTTTTTCTTATTATCTTGAACGCTAAATAATCAATATATATGTTAATTAGAATTTTTCATTTTTTTCATGAAACAAATTTTGTCAGACAGATATCAACTCGAGAAAAAAAGAATTCCGCACAATTTTTTTCGGATTAGCCAGCAAATTTATCTATCAGGCCTATTTGTCAAAAATCCCAACAAAAAATATATTGCACGTGTTCAAAAAAATTTTGGTACCGCATTGGAAGAAGATTCATCAGTAATATTAGTGATTGGTTAATAATAATCAGTTATTACTTCGATTTTGCATTTGATTATTAGATATACAGGGTGCGCCATTTCTTATGTCGGTATTGTAACATTGAATAACTTAAACATTTGACAACCGATTTACTTGACTTCACTTGTTTTGGAAACGTCAATTCAGTACAATTTCAACCATGTATCGCTTCACACCAAAAGAACGCGCTGAAATAGTTACTTTGTACATTGAAAATAGTCGTTCAGTTGTGTTAACTCAACGAGCATATCGTCGAAAATATCTTGGCAAACAGGCACCATCTGACAACACTATTCGTCGTTTGGTGTCGAATTTTTGTGACCACGGGACAGTGAAAGATCGCGAACAACCCGTTCATCAACGACCAAGACGTTCAAATGAACTGATTGAAGCTGTCAGAGAGAGCGTTGCCCAAAACCCAAAAGTTTCATATCGTCACCGCGCTCAGCATCTCGGCATCAGTGGAACCACTCTACGGCGCATTTTGAAAGATGATTTGCATTTGTTTCCGTACAAAATGCAATTAACACAAAGAATATTGCCTACAGATCATCCACGTCGCTTGGAATATGGACAAACAATCGCTCGAATAGTTGATACTGAACCTGATTTTTGGAAGCGAATTTTAATGACCGACGAGGCACATTTCAAACTTTCTGGAGGCGTTAATAAGCAAAATTGCCGCATTTGGGGAACGCAGAATCCACACGAGATCCATGAAACGCCATTGCATGACCAAAAAGTTACTGTTTGGGCCGGCGTTTGCGCCAAAACCATCATTGGTCCTTATTTTTTCAAAGAGAACCAAACGATCGATGGAAACCGATATCGGTGGATGTTGGCTCACTATGTCTGCCCAAAAATGCGTGAAAAAGGTCTTGAAGATTACTGGTTTCAACAAGATGGTGCGACCTGCCACACTGCGAATCAAACAATCCAGTTTCTGCAACGAAAATTCCCTGGACGTCTGATGTCAAAAAGAGGCGACATTGAATGGCCACCCAGATCTCCAGATTTGACCCCTCCAGACTTCTTTTTGTGGGGTTATTTGAAAAGTAAAGTGTACGCCAGCAAGCCGCAGACCATTGAAGAGCTTAAGGAAAATATTCGTGCCGAAATCATTGCTATACCACCCGAGATGCTCGAAAAGGTAATGGAAAACGCCGCAAAAAGGGCATATTTTGCTGTGAACAATAAGGGCGGCCACTTGATTGATGTTGTGTTCAAAAACTAGTCTAAATAAATTGTAAAGGACCAAACTAAATAAAAATACCTCATTTACAGAAATCGGTTGTTTTTTTTTTCAAGTTATTCAATGTTTACATGCCGACATAAGAAATGGCGCACCCTGTACTTGACGAATAAATGAAAATAAACTAATTTGGCTCTAATTACTAAATTATAGCGCTACATACATACCAAATGAATTAATTTGTTTCCGAATCGTGACTCATGTTTGTTTTAAATTTTGTGTAATCTTTCCCATTTTCATCCAGAGAATAATGTCTCATATTTTTTATTAAATATTACAAAATAAATCGTTTGAAGAAAGATGATGATTTTACAAAAAAACTGGTATATAAGAGATTTTTGAATAAGATTCATTTAAATTTATTGAATTAAATTAAAATTAGATTCATTTAAATCGAATAAATTAAATTTGAATAGAATTCATTTTAATTTATCTAATTCAATTGATATAAAATTCATTTTAATATATTCAATTCAATTTCAATGAAATTCATTTAAATTTATTGAGGTAAATATAAATAAGATTCATTAAAGTTTAATAAATCTGATTGAAATAAAATTCATTTCAATCACTTAAAGTTTATTTGAATGAAATTCATTTATATTTATTTAATTCAATGATGATTCAATTCATTGAAATTTAATAAATTCAATTGAATCAAAATTCATTCAATTGTTTTTATTCAATTAAAATGAAATTCATTGAAATTCTATTTAAATAATATTAATTTAGGTTTATGTAATTGAATAAGAAAAAATTTATTTCAATTTCTTCAAATTAATTATAAGAAAATTCATTTATTATTAATAAAAAATTTTAAAAATATTTATTTTACTGTTTACTTCAAAAATATTGCAGTTTTATGAAGCTTCTTTATGAAGTGCTTGATAATATCCTCCCTATAAATTTTGTTTATTACTTAAGTTTTGAAAAAAAATTCGAAAATCTAAAACCTTAAAGTAATAAAAAAAACTGCTATATTCAGTTTACTGGTGAGTTGAGTCATAATTTTTATTCAAAAAATGGTGTTTTATTACACATGTTTCTGAACAGGTTACACAATTTTTGTCATGGACACGGATTGGCGGATGGACAGTGACGGTCTTAGTGCAACAGAACTAGCTAATTACCCCAAAAAGGACAACTCAATTAATCTCGACGAGGAGGCAGCAGCAACAGTAATTGGTTGATTTTACTTTTATCACTTACTTGTAGGGTAGAATAGATAAGGCTCGTACTAATCGAAGAAAAAATTCAAATAAAAGATCTCAAATGTAGGGTTTAGGATGTTGGTATAATAAATAAACTTCAAAGTTATGAACTTGATATGAACTCCATTTAAAAGAAATTATATACAAAAAAAATTCGTTGGTAATCGATTTCGTAAAAACCCATCTGAATCCGATCACTAATTTGATAGTCATTTTTCAATATTGGAACAGTCATTCAATGACTTAATCATTGGTAAAAATTGACTACTGGATTAGTGATTTTTGTCTCTTACACGCACAACATTTAATAAAGAATAAGTTATATTTGACTAATTATTCAGGTGAAAAACTACTGATCGATTCGTCATTTCTTACTATTTCAAATAGTAAGCTGGTTTCACTATTTGAATTCGTAATTTTCAACTATTTCTTAGCAACCGGATTCCTACTAATTCAAATAGTAAAAAATGACTATAAAATAGTTAAATTTGACTAATTCGATCTGAGAGTGTAGAGAACTGTGTGACAAAGCGATATTTTTTTATGATTCAAGACAATCTGCAATAAAAAATGAATAACTTTGAGACACACAATTAAAGAGCATCAGATTTCCAGGAAAACCGGGACGTGGGGTGTATATTCTGTTCACCTCTTTGTCGAGGTTCAAAAAAATCTCCGGAAGAAGATTCCACTCTCCGCATTAATGCGATCCTCGAACTGTAATGCCGTCGCGGTGCTCTTATATCGGTACCGGCGTACGCTGGATATTGCTGCTTATTAACTTTGTCCGTCCGAGAGTGCCGTTCCGAAGACTAACGGTCAGTTTACGTCACGTTGTAGCTCGCGCACACTCATGAGTAAACACATTATTCATTGGCTTATTTACCTGTACTATCGACGCTCCCGCTCCAGAAAAAAAATCCGAAGAAGCAGGCGAAGCACCCGAACGAATTTTCGTTTCATGGTGAAAACATTGCGTCACGCTTCAATCTCGAACAAAATATCCTCGTAGAATGATCTAAATTAGAAGGAGAAAATATTTGCCCGATAGTTTGAAGATTTACGATTTTCATCAATTTTTTGCCAGAGCTCTCAGTGCGCTAAAGACCTTCTTTAAAGGGAGCAGTAGTCGTCTCAAGGACAGCACATTCTTCCCATTCATTTTTTCGACGAGGAGAGTTGATTTTTCTGGCCTGGAGGCCCTGAACGAACGGGCCCAAATCGGCCGCTCGCGGGGCCTTCAAGGAGATGAACCGCCCAAAAACACTCGTCATTACCCACCCCATCCTTGCAGGGACTCTTGCTTTCTTTGCGCGCCTTTACCGCGAAAAAGCCGCAATTAAAGCATACCTTGGGCCGATATCCTGGCTTATTACTTCGAGCGATCCCGCTTTTTTCGAGGCTAACATATCGAAGACTGACATAATTTTTGTTTTGGGATTTTTTCTTTCGAAGAATTCTGTAAAGGTACTGGAGATATATTGCACAGTGAGATCACTATTTCTTTCTTGAGAGTGAATACAGATAAAAAAGTGGTTTTGTTGAAAAGATTATGAATATTTCATATACGCAGAGGTATATCCAGGAAGAAAGTACTGAAGGTTCAGAACTTCTCCCACCAAAAATATAAGTGGGTGATTGTGAGTAAACTGTACAATTAGTTTCCATCGGTGTTATTATCAATGACAATAAATGATTGACTTTACAAATTTGATGTTGTTTTGTCAGTTTCGATGTGTTTAAATGGGGCACATGCATAAACAGTCTAATAATTAAATCATACGGCTAATGAGATTATGCCGTATACCCCAAATGTCAGGTACGTGGCATATCCTCAACAACATTTTTCAAATATACTGACTTTCGTATACGTCAGCATTCGTCATAAAAAAATGCGGTTTCAAGACATAAATTACGTATCGAATCTTGTCCATCAGTTTTGAACAATTTCTCGCGCTTACCATTATGCTTCGATTATTACAATCTGGTTGTTTATTTGACACTGCGAAAGACATAGTTAAAAAGAGGAAACAAACAGGCCAGTTACGTGGTATACTAATATAAGTTTCTCATGCTGATTATATTGTCTGTTGGAAGGTTCTATTGAGACGAATAAATAAAGGTATAGCTAGTAAAAAAAATTGATGTACTAGCTTCGAATCCATCACCCAAAGTTGAAATGTCAGTTGCGTGGTATGCACTCACACGTCAGTTGAGTGATCAAACCATACTCTCAAATATTCCCTACAGAATTCAGATGTTAAAGATGCATGAAAAGTTGGAACGTGATTACTTTTTTCACATTACAGTTGTAGTAAAGTGGTGTAAGGTTTGTATTTTTAACACATAATGGTAGCAAAAATATATTTGGACAACTTCTATTCTCCGAAAGTTATAATTCAAAAACCACTGGTAAAATTGTACAGGTTTCCGAGAATCGCTCAAGTACTCGAACAATTTTCATAGGGTTTTAGTTCAAGCTGGCTTCGAGAACATACAAAAAAACTCTATAAATGTGAGGAATATTTGAAAGTTCAGTTCATGGGTAGGTCTGCGTGTTTAAATGATATTTTGTATCAAAATATCATCTAAATCTTTTTTACAGCGGAATAAACGAATTAAATATTTTTATAACATTTTTACAATACTTTTTATGCTTTTTCCTGAAAATCCATCAAAATTACCAGTTGCCTACTAGAGAAATCTGATACCATTCCCTTCGATGTAATCTCGTAAAAAATGTTAATGTACATTGGTGACTCAGAAGAAAGATGAAAAAACATATGTATGAAAGAGCTCACTACAGATGACATTTGTTAATTTTGGGTTTTTCGCAAAGCAACAAAATTATTATTTATTTGAAAATATACACTTTAACTTTTATAAAAAAGAAAGTAATTCTCATGCGTAAGTGACACGATAATATTTTTTTTTTTTATAATCATTTTGCATCAATACCCTATTTTGCATCAGTAAAAAAGAACTGTAGTTCAAATGCCAATAAAAAACGTATTTTGGAATTTCGTTCATGTTCAAAATTTTATTTTTACACTATTCATGCTACAACACATAAGTAATACAGTCGTCACTAAAAAACTGATGAGTGACATCTCATAGCAAAGAATAGCGATATGATTGATATGATAATATATGAGCGATATGATGAAAAATAAAAAATTGAAAAAGTATCTTGTGAATTTTACAGATGATTTCTTTCTGTTTATCGAAAATCAAGGAAAAAATTAAACTGCATTAAAATTGTCAGATGCTTCATTAATTCCAGCGTGTTGAAAAATTTTCGAAAATTATAAACATTATAAACACCATCTCACTCATATTTATCAATTCCTATATCTAATAGATTGTATTCACGAGTTCTTTCTTAAAATAATTTCCAAAACAATGTTGCTGGTTTCAACAATGTAGTTTTCGGTCCACCACTCATTCCTGCACATTGCTTCAATTTTGACATAAAATATATCAAAACACAAAGTATTTTTATGTATTTGACAACGCGGAATTGATCAGAAAAATGTAGTCTCAATAAAGAAGAGTGAGGTGGTTGATAAATAATTTTACCATCATCATCAAGAATTAAGCGAAATCCTCGGAATTTCTCACAATGTCATACATTCTGCGAAGAAGCACTGTATTAAACATTTTCACCAATTACAAAATTTGTAACGAATTTTCTCTTGTAACTTCGACATATTCATAAAACACTGTAAATATGTCAGTATGACTTAAAATTATACAAAAAAACCATAAAAATGTTTCTGTTCACTGATTTAAATGAATACATTTATTCAAAGGCAGTCTTTCATTCTATGAATTTCTGTCGTTCGTCATAAGCTAAATCTAAAGATTTTCCAGTACTCAGAATTTTTGAGAGAATTTAAAGTAAGTGTTCTGGATACTCTCCTAATCTATAACAGTGAATTTTTCCTCTGTGTATATCCAGCCAAAAGACTGTTACTCGAAGAAGCAGTGAAAATCCACACTCATAGATTGCAAATTCACTCTAAAATATTGAATCTACACTTTTAGAGGAGTGGAATTTCATTCTTGATTTCTAGCCAGATTCCTCTCTAAAATACTAGTTGAATTTCTTGCAAGAGAAACGATATTTTACTACTTTAGAGTGACTCTTCACCCTAAAAAAGTGGATAGTGAATACAAGTTTGAGTTGCAGTATATTGACTCGATGTAGAGTGAAAATTCACTCCAAGAAAGCAAGAGATTATGCAGCTAACTTAGGTAAAAAACGTTTAACGCATTCAGATCCTTGATAAATCCTTTCTCCCCTTCGACTCCTCTTCACCATGAGTGTCGTAATCATGTATTCTCAAAAATAAGCAAATCTCATTGTCACGTCTGATTCCTAATTCCGAGATGCTGCGTTTCGATAAGTCACGGGAGTACTAATGCGAGGACGATAGATGGTTATCGCGCTCGGCCCACGCGAGCTACGGAAAATATTCGCGAACGGAACTCTAAATCAGCCGCTTGACGCTTGCGAGCTTCATCCCAAGGTTTATTTCTGTACCTTGTAAACCCCGGCTTTTCATGCTCCCAAATGTGGGCAGGCCGTGAATCCTCGCGATAACGGATTATGATTCCGGGCTCCGACGCTCGCGAGGAAATGCACGTGGGCGCCGAGCGTTGGGCCTGATGCCCTCACGTTGAAGGGACTTACGAGCTTGGCCAAAAAGCGCGGATGATTACTCGACATTTGAAATTGCTGTGGGAGCAAGAGTCACTGCAATTTAGAAATATGCGTGGATTTTCTTTGAAGAGGTAATGTATCGTTAGTATCTGGAACCTGGTTCGAATTGACGACGGGCTAAAACTGAGAAATCTGAGAAGATAAAATCTAGAAATTCGAAGTGTAAATAATGAAAAAAAAATCATCTTTGATAAATATGTAGCATCTTAGTAGGGAGAGGGCACTACAAAAAATCATTGGCTTCTAATGTGATTTCTATCTTAGTTGCGTATTTTTTTCTTTAATAAAAAATCGAAATTGCAATAAATATCTTTCGAAGAAATAAGGAAATCACCCCGAGTCGAAATTAGAATCAAAATTATAACCAACTTGAACCTATTATATCGGATTTAAAACCTTTATGACCTGCGAAATCTGAAATAGCACGCAATAATCCTCATGAGTGGTTTTTCAACCATTTTAACCTACGCATTCGAAATCAAGATCGAAAGTACAACCGAGTTAAACCTGAGAAAAACGAAAGCAAACTTTCATGACTTTCTGTTTTGAATTTGAAAGAACTGTTCCAAAAATTCGATTATGGAAAGGACTATATTGAATGATAATTTTCCTTTTCTCCAAGTCGAAAAAATTAATCACATCACTTGCGTTTGCTAATTATCACTGAATTTAAGGAATAATTATTTTTATTGCTATTTTAAATTAATTACAAAAATATTTAAACATTTCAAAATATTTTAGAAACATTTCGGAATATTTAATGTCAACTGGGAGTTCCTTGAATGTAAAATCTACGCTTTGAAAAGAACGAAAGAAGAAGAAAGTTCATTTTTCTAAAAATTTGAAAGCAATAGGGGTATATTGATTTCTTATTGAACGAACTTACTTCTCTTAAAAATTTTCTTATCTGACGCTGTTACAAAAATTGTATGTTGATAAGAGAAGAAAATTCATTCTAATCAAATTAAATTTGTTTCTGATATATTATAGAAATATAAGGAAATATCATTTATATTCAAAGAAAAAGTTAATTTATATTTATAATACAGTTTATTGCCTACCACAATTTGCTGTACTTATATTTTACGGTTTTTTGAATTCTGGCGCATTTCTGACCTAGATCGTCTTTTGTTTTTGTTTTCGTTTTCATTTTATGTGTCAATACGGGGTAGATATTGTTTTCGAGAGTTGAAAGTTCATAAAAAGTCCGAAAAATGGGCTGAAAAAAATTGCTTTTATTTAGTAGATAAATAGTTATTATAGTGATACTGTAGATTGGTAGATTTGACGTCGTTTTCAAAAAACAAACGATATATCAAGGGCATTTCAAATGAACAAACACGAAAAACAGCATTTTCGGGCCAAAATACTTGCGATCGGTGGTGCGTTACATAAATTACTGTCGCATAATATTTATCATGTAAAACTTTATAAGGCCGATATCAAAAAAATGCACCAAGAATATCTAGTACAAAATTTTCATGTATTTGTTAGAAATGTTCTTTTATGTACCTCCGGCATAGAAAACGCGTTTCTATGCCAGCCCGAGATCTCTAAACGCGTTTTCTATGCCCTCGGTACATAAAATATCGTTCGTAATAGGCACGGATGTGCGAATTTGGCCAAACGGGGAAATTACGGTCCGAGACGAAGCCGAGGACTGTAACCCGTTTTGCCTATGAGCACATCCGTGCCTGTTACGAAATATACTATTTAGTACGTTTTTTTGATTAAGATCCTTGTGAGGAAAACTTAGACAAGCGAATATTTTTGAGAATATTAATGGCATATTTTTATCATGTTTTACGCTACTAGATCTTGTATTATTTTGAGAATGTTGAAAATTGCCGTGTATTTCATGCCCAAATCGCACATACGCAATGTGGCATATTTTTCGTCGCTGTTGGTTATAAATGGTTCAAATGAGGTTCAAAATAAAACCTAGTCCAGGCGTAAAATCTGTAAAATCGATAAGAAATGCCATGTTTATGGTGCAAAGTTGGTTTAATATGAGCTTAGTTTGAACCGATGACAACCGAAAAATCCTCGATTTATTTGGTTCAAAGTTTGATTCTAATTTCGACTCGGGACTATTTTTATATCTGTCTCAAAATATTCACATAATTCATTTTTTTACAGCCTCATTCTTTCCTCGCTATACTTTTTTTCAATCATTCCATCAACTATTTGTCATCTCCATTCCATGCACCGTCACTAAAAACCAGCTTGTTATTACGGATCTTTACATAATTCCACGTATCATTCCGTTCCTCGCGCGCGTTCACGCGCACTGTATATGTACGGCCCAGAACTTTTGACCAGACAAAAAGCGCACAATTAGTTCCCGGTTGCCTCCGTCGTCCTGCTTTTGCTGACTCGGCGTCGAAAAGAAATGCTGATGCTTTCGCGTCCTGTTTTACAACGACGGCATTGTTCGCGATATCTCAATAATTCAGCTCTTTACGCGCCGTACGAGACGCTCGATCGATCGTCGATCTTACGTAAAAGTGCCAACCGCGGCGAAATCGCCCAGAGTCGCGGAAAATCGTATCGAAATTCCAGCTCAATTAGCGCATCGCCTGGCGCCGTAACGAGCCACTGAGGCAGAATTTATCGGCCCCTGTCGTTTTCACAGCGCTTATATTTATTATGACGAGAAGAACATTTTTATGTTTATGTGGTTATGTGCAGCAAGGCCCTCGTGATGAGGAGTGTTTGGGAGAGGGAGACCTCGCAGGCTCAGAAATCTACACTATCAGAAAAAATATGAAGGAATGTCACCATTTCAAATGGGAAGTTACTTTCATGTCTCGTGATTATAATTCTTCATACTTCATTTTAGTTTGTATAAAAATTCGCATGGAACTTGTTGACACCGTAAGGACTCCGGTTTCGGCCTGCGATCGAAACACGTCGTCCTTCCATTGTCAACCTCATCATTAAAGAATCTAGATATTTGAGATTTTCAGGGAAGAAGTGATATACTCGTACCTATGGAAAAAGTACTATCATTTATAGAATTTCAGAGTACAAAACTTATTGAAAAAAACATAAACAAACTTATTGAGAATTATGGTTTGATACAAATGTATATAAGTGATCGATGAAAATTCTCATTTTCTAGTGAAAGTTCTGATGGTACCGGAAATAAAAAAATAGAACATGAAGCTAAAAGATATAGAAATTGAAATTCTGTTATTGCTTAAAAATGGGGAGAAGTAACAATAATTTAAACTAGCTTCTCTTTCTAGTTGAAATTGTATACTTGGATGATTTTAAAACCACTGAATATTACAAAATCTATAAACAAATAAAAGAAAAAATGAACAAATTATAAAGTTCTTGCTACTGTAAGAAAACTTCCGTAGCATATGAACAAATTCAAGAATATCATTCATATTAGTGTTTAATAAGAAAAAACACTTACTTTAAAAAAGGATACGAAAATTATTATAAATATAAAGTATCATATACAACTTTATTGGATTTCAAATAATAACGAAAGTTTGTTCTGCTACAGTGCCTGTATGTTTGGCCATAATTCATTTTCATAGTTTTTTCGTTTCATCGTTGACTAATTGTTAGTTTTTTTAACGATTTTTCAATATTCCTGTATTGCTGCTGCATCCTTCAAGACTATATATATTTTTCCAAATCATCAACTAGCGTTTAAAAAAGTAAATGCAGCTAAATTTTTCTCTAAATCTTTGTATTCCATACTGTTTTTAATTCATATTAATATAACATGCTTGATCTTAAACATCGATGTTTTTTGGATATGTTGATGAGCGTTCGTACTTGACGGTCTCCTTTTAATTATTAACAATTCACTTCCACATACCAAACAATTATTTTCGCTATGAACATTGTTTTCAGAATTTTTTATTATCTATGGAAAATATTTTTCGTTTAAGAGTTTTTCATTTCCTCCTTATGTTTTACTGTATTTTTTTTGTCTGTTTTGTACTTTGTTATATTTTCAAGTAAATTTTCATAATTTTCTGGTTATTTCTGGAGATTTTTTGTTTTTTATTATATTTTAAAATATATTTACAGACAACTTTACAATTTATTTGTAAATGAAGTACTTTGATGCGCTGATTGTAACGTTTTTGCAGATTATTCTAAATTTTTGTAGTATTCCTGCATATCTGAATATTAATTTATTTTCTTTTCATTTTTTATTTCCTAAAAGTTTTTCTCTCTAGCTGAAAATTCCTGTAAATCGAAAAATTCGTCAACATTTCCTAATTTCTCTGTGATTATAAAATCAAAGACATCAATTTCAACAAAAATGTTGCGTTAACGATTACAAAATCTCCTCTAGGTACGTGTTAAAGTTGATATAATACAGGATGTCCCAGAGTCCACGAATATTATTCCCTTGCATTTTTCCCTGCAGTTTTCTGAACCAAAAAGTCCTTTACCATTTTTTAAAAACCTCAAAATTCAAAAAGTTATCACATCTACAAAATACAACAATAAATGCGTTCTCTCGACAAGTCGGAGTAGACTTCACTGACTAAACTTTTCCGAAATTTTCCTTATTTTTTTATGAGTCAAAAACTCCATTGCCACTTTTCCCAAAACTTAGAATCAAAAAAATATTTTGGTCACAAGTTGTAACCAATCAGATTTCTCAGATTCCTTGCTCCAATATCTTTTTTGATTTGATGTTTTGTGAAAAGTTCAAAGGACTTTTCGACTCGGAAAAATATAAAGAGAATTTTGGAAAATATTGATCTGTGAAGTTTACTCCGACTTGTCGAGAGAGTCTATAGTGTATTCATTGTTTTAATTTTTGGCTTAAATACCTTTTATAATTTTGAGTTTTTTGGAAAGTGGTGGAGGATCTTGCCACTAAGAAAAATGAAAGGAAAAATCTGTTTAAATAATTGTCGTAGACTCTGGGGCACCATGTATAGTCAGGATTGATTTTTTCATCCATTCAAAAATCTGGAATTGGAATTTATATGCTCAAAAAACTTTCTTTAAATATTTAAAAATTTAGCACTGTATTGCTTTTGAATTTTCCATATCACTGATTGATCCTGTAATTGTAGTTCGTCCTCTTCCCTTATTCTTCATCTTGTTCATTTTACTTTATCCTACGATCATTTTGAGGTTATTTGCATGATAGCATGAACTTGAGAAACATTATTAACATTATTTGCCTACGGATAGACACTTAATCGTCCGGAATGAAAAACTCGCAGTCGGTATTGATAAAGCTATTTTCATTCGGTTTCACCTTTAATAAACATCGGCTGGAATGGAAAGTAATAGACGAGACGTATAAACTGATTGGCGACAATTTATGGTAGAGAGTGTGCAGAAGCGTACGCGAGCGCATATGATATATTTTCGCTACCAGCTCTGGAGTTACAGTCGAGGCTACCAGTTAATGCTCGCATCGGGAGCATCGACTGCGCTGCCTTGGCCATTACATGGATGTATCCAGCAGGGCACCCGAATGTCTTCATGCCATTGCATTGTGCTCTGCCCACGCTTCGAATTGCGGACGAGCAATTTTCGAGAAATCAGAGACGCCGCCGAGATGCACTTTCGCGATGGCCACATTCCCTGCCATTTTCTCGAGTTTCTGTCGTTTTCGGCTGAGAAATGTCGGCGCAAAAAATTGGCACTCTCCTGCGATACAATGCCGGTTTATGGGTACTTTGGATTTATGTAGGCTGTTTCTTGCCAAGTACACGAGCAACGTATCATTTTCAAACACTTAAGTCGTGTGTTCACTAGCAGAATTTCGAGTCCAACAGACACTCAAAAAACAAAACAAAACAAAATTGAAAGTTATTGGATTACTCTTTCGGATTTTTGAGGGTAATGAAGAAATTATCTTCAACATGGAAAATTGTGTTCAATATAATATTCAGTTATTTTATATTTGCTTTTATTTAATTGATTGATTCGGAATCAATTATCAGGTAGGAAAATTGACCCATTCACTTATTGCAGGCTCGAATCGAGATGAAGAAATTCCCGGAAAATTCGTTGATGATTACAGTAACTGTGGAAAAAATAATTCTAGAGAATCTTTGATTATCGTCTGATCTCGCCCAAAGATTTTGTAAGACCAGTGGTTGTTTTTTTGCTGAAATAACAAATCATTAGAATTAGAACTGAGTGAAATTGTTGTACTTCGTATAAATACACCTTATCACAGTCAGGCTTGATTACAACATTCGCCACTCATTTTTCTTCCGTGAACATGACGCAATAATCGTTGAAATTAAGCGAATTCAGGTTGAAGTACGAGAAGAATGTGATACAATTTAACGTGTTATTATACAAACTTGTAGAAGAGATTTTCAAACGGAGAATATGAGTGCATATTGAATGTGCCAACTTTCTTACAAAACTCTCCGGATGTGGCAGTGATAACGAATGATGGAACGACTATTTTCGTTTTTTTAATTTTAATAGAAGAAGTTTTATCATAAGATATTGGTGAAATTGGTTTCTGAGGAAAAAAAAAACATGTTTGTTTACTTGTAACCCTCTAATTTTTTACAGTTATTTTGTAAATCAAGTCTTTATTTTTACATTAAATACAGTAAACGTTTCGTAATTGATACAAGATTTTTCCTAGTATATTTTTCTACTTTGTGACATGGATAACTCCATTTGTAGTAATTTTGTTAAACTTAAATGATCATAGTTGATTTTTCGCTTTTTCAGATTTCTATGTACCTGTCTCATTTTGTGGCGCTGTTAAAAAATTCATAATTTTTTGTTGCTAAAGTTATCTATTTTTTTACCTGCTAAATCTTTCATTTAAGATGTTTCGTTCATTTTTGCACAAAATAAGAATTTCTGATACAACGTTGCTTCAACCTACGATTCGCTACATTATTTCACTACATCCACTTTTTTTCACACCTACCTCAAATACATAATTATATTATCATAAGCGCACTTGTAAAAAAAAACCCATTTATTATACATTAGATTTTTAATATTCTATTTCAATCTGCTTTATAAATTAATTGTTGACATTTTGATCCCTATGTGTAGGACTCTTTTTAAGTTCAGGTTAATATAATATCAATAAAATTACAAAAAACGATCAGATAAAAAGATTCAGCGATGACACGTTAATTTATAGCTGGAAAGCATACAATTTGAATTACAAGTAAAAAAAGAAAATACTCACGCAGTTCTTTTAAGTTGTTAAATAAAATCAGACCTGTGATGAAGACTAATTTTCGAAGAAAAATTAAGTTCTAAAAATTAAGTTCTAAAAATTTTAATGACCTCCTCTCTTACTGAAAGTTTTAATACTTAAATTTCATTTCAGTTAATATAATTTTTTCAGACAGTAGAATTCATCAATTGTACATGGAATTCTGAATAACGTTGATAGTACGTTGCTCTTTGATAAAAGAAAAGAAAATGCAACATACAATAATATAACTAGACTGAAGTTTTTTTTGCAAATTTTAGTGTTGTAATGATGAGTAAAACTATACTAAGGATTATTAAACACAAGCAGAATGTTTGTCTTCAAAATTCCATTTTTTTAAAATTATGAAATTAATAAGAGTGGTACTGGAACTAGACGGGAAAAAATTACTCACTGTAAGAGAATTTTTGATAAAGTCATGTTAAATACAAGCAAAGATGAAAATTAACTTCATAAGCAAACAGGCATCAGTGCGATGTATATAAATTCATCATTAAACTTTTTGTAAGTAAGACTGAAATGTTGAATTCTCTGGAGAATTTGAAAATCAGGATATATAAAGGCTTTATCAATGTATCTATTTTTTGAACGTTCGTTTCAGTAGCATTTTAGAAATTGTAAAAAACACTAATCGTCTGTAAATAAGTCATATAATTCATAATTTTTACAACTTTAAGTAGAAAATCAGAACTTTCGTTACAATTTTTATAACGTAAAGAATAATCATAAAGTTATAGAATGACACTCATTAAATGATTTAAAGTAATCATGATTATTTTTTCGACTTATGTTTCAAAAGTATAACGAAATATCTTGTTGTTGTTTGAAATAAAGTCTCGAAAAAATATCAAAATGCCTATATTATTTTTTACGTTTGACTGGGATATCAAGTATTTATTTAACTGATTCTGACCAAAACAAATATAACTCAAATTAACAGAAATATGATAATTTTTCGAGGCATTCTAAATGCAACACAGTAATCTACTACTGAAATTAAAGAGTATTTCACTGATTGACGAGTAATTATTAACTGGTAGATTAGTGGCGATATATCGTCATTTTTTCAATAGACAAAAATATATATTTCTTAATAAAATCCAGTCGAAAAGCTTAACAGTTTGAGCAAAATAATTCTGCTTTTTATTGAAAAATAACAGTTTTTTACGTTTTTTGAAGTCTTTACATACACAAAACTTTAATTCACTCATAACCACAACGCTTTATCACATTTTCTCATCATGTGCAAAATACCAAGACACTTGAGCATAGAGAAACTACAATAAGTGTGTTGAATTTGTTATATTCCAACCAGTTCAAAAAAATTAATTTATTAATCAAAACTCCTTTTTGGGTGTTACATTATACTGACTACAAAAATACTTTTCGACTACGGGCAATTCTTCCGGAGTATCTCAGAGTATGTGTCTGGTTTTCTCTCCAGTTTCGGGGATATATACATATTCGCCTTAGCTAAAAATTTACAATCGTACAACAATGATTTGCTCCAATGATTCAAAGAACTATTACGACGATAACAGGAATCTATTTGCAAAAGCAAAAATAAGTCTTGCGAAAAAATAGAGTCATTACGATGATAAATAGATATACAACAAATTAATTGAATATAGCGTGAGATGCGACAACTTAAGCCAAAAAAAATTATAATCAAGAAAAATCGTAGCAACTCACCTGTCGCTCTTAGATCCAAAGGAGTAAAATTCGACAATTTCTGCGTCGAGACATTTCATGAAATCACTACTCGCAAATTAGAATACGCCCTGATTTCACATTTGCTTTCCAACTCCGTTCACCGAATAATCCGTGATTATCAACCTATTCAACAGTGGTTGAAGAGATCACTGATAACAGCAGTGACGATTCTACTACCTTAGATAAAAATGTATTTACTGAGAAAGCTGTTGGTTAGAAAAGTATGACTATAAAATCAATTAGAATTCACTGTTTATCAGTGGTTTTAAATTGAGGGATGAAATCTTAATACAACAACCTGGTCCCCGGGTCCCACCCCTTCTCCCAACGGTCCCCAACCCCGGGAAACGCCATGAAAAATGGGATTCCGTAACGATGCATAATAATGGCGCTCGCTTAAGTTCAAGGCGTGTAGACGGCGTACGTGAGAATCGGGACGGCAGAGGAGACGAGCCCGTTTCTATTTCCATCGTGTGCATGCCCGAAGACGATCGGCCTAGTCAATCCGGCGATTAAAAGGTCTCCCACGTTTATCTCGGCGCGACGTGCTCGAATCGGCGCGCTCGGCAACGCTCGGTTAAGGGGGTACGAAAATTGTCCGTGTGTGTCGGAGGCCACGAAAATGTTAAGTGCACGCCTCGGAAATCTGCATAGAGTGCGCGAATGCGCTATCGAGGCGGTATTTTACGTAGAAACAGTTATAGAGATAGTGGCGGGCAGCGGGACCGTTTGCCGGAACGAGAGAGAGGCCTAGACGCCGACGGAGAAAGACGGGAGAAAGGAACGAGAGCGAGCGGGACCATCCGAGTTGAGGCAGCAGCGCGAGGCTCTCGCGGTATCGCGGTATCAGAGCCAGCTTCCCCGTGCCACGCCTTGTAGCTACGCCGCACGCTCATGTGCAGCACCGCAAGATCTCGGGGCCTTTTCTTTTTATCCGCAGCCTCGCGAGCGAGCGTTTCTACATCGCGGCCTTTTGTCGTGCTCTCTTTTCGCCCCCATTTTTCCGGCGTTTCGCGCGCCGGCACGAAAACGTCCATATTCGCAGTCGACGTTGTCTTCGCATGAAAGGGTGCTCTCTGAATCTGATTCAGTGAGAATTTCACTGGTTTGTTCAGTGTGCTGTAGAGAGACTAATTTTTCAGAACTCTTAAAAATCAGGCCCGGGATGAAAAATCAGAGTCTCAAAAGGTATCCAAATTCACGTTCCCAAATAATTCAAAAAAAATCCCCAAATTTTTTCAGATTTTTAAAACAACGTTAACCCATGCCGGTAGAGTCGTCTTTCAACCCTTTTAAATAACATAGGATTTTGTCTTGGAGGCAGTCTATAATTTTTCACAGATGCACAAATCGCTTTAAAAATCGGTTTGACACGACAAGTTATTGTCGATAGTTACAACAAACTGCGAAAAAATTGGCAGCTGTCTAAAACAATCATATGTCTGTTGGTTCGAAGCCAAAAAACCAAAAATCATGGAAATTTCGGCTTTTTTCAATGAAACAAAGTATGTACAAGATTACAAGAATCTATGTAATGTATACCTACATGAAATTCTATACGTTCGTGAGTATTTTTTATCGTTATACAAGTAGAATTGGTCACATTGCTACAGTTTCAAAAATGTGCATCACAATTTTAATAACGAAATTCGATAAATAAACAAATTTCTGAAAAGCTACTTCTTAAAATAAGTTTCTTACTAGATAAATGGCACTTATCGGAATGAATTATCTTGTATTAAACTATACTATCAATAGTAATGGTCATAACGATAGTAATAATAAAAGTAGTAGTAATAATAATAATTATGATAATAATAAGAATAGGAATAAGAATATAAATAGTTCTAAATTGGTAAATAAGAATGAATACATTTATAAGTCGAGGGAAAAAGCTGGTTATTCTAATGACACCTTATTTGTTTTTCGAAATGATCATGAACTATTGTTATAAGGATAATTTGAAAATACGTATGAGTAACGTCAATAAAAATAGTAATAACCTTAATAAGGAATATCATTCAAGATTGACGAATGTTTCTGTGATTTCGTTTGCAATGTTTGATGCGCTCAAGTACGAGTTTTGAATAATTTGTAATTACAAAAAAACTTTCTAGAGTTGATGGATAAGGCAAGTGTCTCAGTTGTCAAACAAATCTAGCCATTTTTGCAAAAACTGCAAACTTTTATGGAAATTCTGCTTCTTTGTAAAATTGTTGATATTGTTCAGTGACTGATGGATCCTAGAAGAATGAAAATACATGATCTTCTTATTATCCATAATTTAGCAATAAATTTGATAACATGGTATTGATGTCTGAGAGTTAACTATATTGCGTGTTGTGTTACAATAAAAATCTTTCTCTATTAGTGCATTAGATTGTTCGCATGATTATTATTCCTATTTATATTATGATCATTATTATTATTTTTATCATTATTATTATTACTTTTGTTATTATCATTGTTATGACCATTACTATTGATAGTATAGTTTGATACAAGATAATTCATTCGAATAAGTGTCATTTATCTAGTAAGAAACTTATTTTGAGAAGTAGCTTTTCAGAATTTTGTTTATTTATCGAATTTCATTATTAAAATTGTGATGCACATTTTTGAGACTGTAGCAATGTGACCAATTTTACTTGTATAACGATAAAAAATACTCACGAACGTATAGAATTTCATGTAGGTATACATTACATAGATTCTTGAAATCTTGTAAATTCTTTGTTTCATTGAAAAAAGCCGAAATTTCCATGATTTTTGGTTTTTTGGCTTCGAACCAACAGACATATGATTGTTTTAGACAGCTGCCAATTTTTTTGCAGTTTGTTATAACTATCGATAATAACTTGCCGTGTCAAACCGATTTTCAAAGCGACTTGTGCATCCGTGAAAAATTATAGACTGCCTTCAAGACCAAATCCCATGTTATTAAAATGGGTTAAAAGACGACTCTACCGGAACGGGTTAACGATGTTTTAAAAATCTGAAAAAATTTGGGGATTTTTTCTGAATTATTTGGAAACGTTCTGGGGGACGCCGGCATCAAAATTCCACCTCACTCATTCGAACGACCACTCTATAGGTTCATGTAACTAAAATCACTTAGTTTGTCCTTGTTGAGTTGAGTGAACCACTCGATTGGTTGAATGAACAAAGCATCATGATTCTTCGTAACAAAGAAGTTTTATTGATCTCCTAATTATTTTCCGGTTTTTTTGCAAATAAAACACATAATTCCAAAAAAACCGTAACCTTTATTTTATTCAAAGTATTTTCCATCGCTTTCTACACATTTTTCCCACCTTTCTGGTAAATTGTGGATACCACGCCAGTAAAAATCATTGCCTTTGGAGGTGAACCACTCAGTGAGCCATTTTCGTACATTTTCGTACGAGTCGAAGCGCTGCTTAGAAAGGGCATGGCCCAACGAGGCAAAGAGGTGGTAGTCGGATGGCGCCAGGTCTGGTGAGTAAGCCGCATGATCAAGCACTTCCCACTTGAGCCTTTCCAGCGTGTCACGAACGACTTTCGACTTATGCGACGGCGCATTGTCGTGGAGCAAAATCATCTTCTTCTGTCGTTGTTGATATTCTGGTCGGTTTTCCACAATGGCTCGGCTCAAATCTTTCATTTGCTGTTTGTAGCGAACGGCATTCACAGTTTCACCAGGTTTCAGCAGTTCAAAGTATATAACACCGGACTGGTCCCACCACACACACGGCATGACCTTCCGACCGTAACGATTTGGCCGTGCCGTCGATGTCGATGCTTCACCTGGACTCACCCACGATTTGTTGCGCTTAGGGTTCTCCAGGAAAATCCACTTTTCATCACCAGTAACAATACGTTGCAGGAAAGACTTTCTTTTGTATCGTTGAAGCAGCATTTCACAGGTCACTTCTCGATTCTCCATTTGTCTCTCGGTCAGTTCGTGGGGCACCCACTTTCCACACTTCTGAATTTTTCCCATGGCTCGCAGACGTTTGGAAATTGCTTGCTGTTGAACTCCCAACGCATCTGCAAGCTGTCGTTGCGTTTGCGTGTTGTCTTCATCTAATAATGCTTGCAATTCGGCGTCATCGAACGATTTTCGCTTGCCGGAGCGTGCGGCGTCGTTCAGGTCGAAATCTCCATTTTTGAACTGTCGAAACCACGTTTCACATGTTCGAAGTGTTAATGCACGATCACCATAAACTTCCACAAGCGCACAGTGGCTCTCGGACACTTTTTTCCCCTTATTGAACATGAAAAGCAATGCATGGCGCATATGCTCAGAATTCGGTACAAAATTCGACATTTTTGAAGCGCAATAAAAACTTACTGGAAGATTTTTTCGAGGAAATGTCAACGCAGTTCAAGCACTCGATATGACTGAACAAAATGACATATGTTATGTGTTACCAACAGCGGTACAAAACAGAACGCCATCCATTGAAAAAACCGGAAATTACTTAGGAGTACACCTGGTATTTTTTATGTATATCAACGTTTATTATTGCTACTTGAACAATTTGACTGAGACATCAAACTTTGTCGTTACAGCCAAGTAACAAGCTTCTGAGAACAGGGCATTTTGGTGCTGTTAACCTTGTTCATAATTGATTGAACAATTTTTTGACTCATGCGCGCAGAAGTGTGTGGGGGAGGAACGGTCCTCATGGTGCGTCATGAACCTTTGTGAACTGTGAATCTCTTGTTTTTACGTCGTGCTTTGTCGGAATTTTTTTTTTCGGTAAAAATTGGTGAACGTGTGCGTATAAATGAAGTGAATAATTTATGAATCGCACTCTGCGTTCGTGGTTGACGAAATTCTTTGGAAATCGAGATGTCGTCCATGATAAATATTGATATTATTCGAAGTTATTATAATAAATTATTTATTCAACCGAGTATTAAGTTAACGACACAAAGTGACATGATACGGTTAACCAAGAAACGGGAATATTTAAGTCCAGAAATTTCTTTTAACAGCTGAATATAACCAAATAGGTTCCTTATTTGAAAGGAAAATATGATTGTTTTTAATAACACGCATGATACGTCACACTATATTCTTTGCTGTAACAAAAAAGTAACATGTTTTTGACAATGAAGTAAAATTGTCGACAGAACTAAGTAGCGAAATATAAGCTTTTCCATTTTGATCATTCGTAACCAAGTCGATTTGGTGCTACTAACCATAATGAAAGACCATGCCAAAATGGTACGGGCAACAAAAAATATGGTTAGGCCTATATCAAGCATGTGATTTTGTTGAAACAACCAAGAATCTGATTACCTCAACTAACTAGTTTTTTCAGAAATGACTTTAGTATCTGAAAGTGTTTCAACCTTTTTTGAAAAGTCTTGCAACGTCTTCGACTGTCTCTTTTAAAGATTTCAGAGATTTTGCTTCCAGGTAAGGTCTCGTTTTGGAATACAGTAGAGCCTCATCTATTTAGAATCAACCTATTTAGAACGTAATGAAGTGGAACTGGAGAAAGGCACACTCTGAACTTTTGGATTGCCCGTCGAGCTTCTGGTCTCAGAATTATGACTGTTAGCCCAAAGTCCCTGTATATGAAAGACCGGACACGACATGTCCATCTCGGGATTGGTTGATTTGGAGGTGCTGCCATTTTCCGCTCGCTCCAATGAGAGAAACGCGGTAAACTGCAGTAGATTTAAATTTTAAACAAGAATTCTTCACCGATTTGTATTTAAAATTATTATTGTACTTCTTTTTTCGAGTGAAATTTCATAAAACCGATTTGGAAACTGTATAAATGTACTTTGTACTGTGGATTGAAAAAAATACTCAATTTTATATCTGAAACCAATTTTCCTTGATTGAACTTTCAAAAAAAATTTTGCGAAAAATAAAAACCAAATAAATACAGTTGAATATTTCATATGATACAGTAAATTTATTTTATTTATATGATTCTTCATTACTCATTGAATAAAAATTGTGATTTGGGTAATTGAAATTCATAATTCATTTATCATTATTTATAATATCTGATAGAATATAAATATTTATTATTATGTATAATATTAAACATACTTCACGTAATATAATATATTTATCATTTTATGATTTATATGAAAAATATTTCTTATGTTACATAATGAGCATTGAATACTTGAAAGTTTTGATATACTACGAAACTGAATTTTTTCAAAGTTAAAAGAAAGTGAGACTGACGGATCAACACGGGTCAACAGGTTTTGTTTATGTTTAAAACTATGTGACTATAGAAATGACGTCACGCAGCCGCAATATTCCGCTCGAAAAGGGGGAGGGAAGGAGGGGATAGTACAGTATAGACAGTTCTCGCTCCAACTCACGCGCGTATATAGTCTGGACTTTCCAATACAGGGATTTTATGTCCGCCGTGCCGTTCTTCATGCTTTATTACATTTGCGCATTTATTCTTCATGCTTTAATAGATTCACCGATTTATAATTTTATTGAGCCCTCAGCTTTCTAAATGCATACGGCTCTAGTGTACTTTTGTCTCCTAAAGTATCCTGTGAGACTTCAGGGGACTTATAGTCTCCGAATAGAATACTTTTTTATCATGTAAATTGAATTCACCATTTAATAAAGATTGAAGAATTTATAATATGACTTTTAGAATTTAGAAATTTTCGTATTAAAATTATCTAGTATTACGTTTTGTTGCTAAGAGGTTTAGCAACAAAAAAATTAAAAATTAAAAAAAGTTTGGTAACAAAAACTTATCTAGCATGGAACCTTTGTTGCTAAAAAATTTAGTTTTTGAGAAATGATATGAGCGTTTTAAGATCTATGTAATGGTGTCTAGTTCAGCATAGTATAATAATACATTTGTTAATTTCAAAAATAAGGTTTTTATTTTAACTCTCAAAATTGTTTCCAGCAAAGTTTAATTTTGGAATACCCAGTCTCACGAAGTTATATTGAGACTTTAGGCGACTAAAAGTACCCTTTTCTTAAAGATGTAACTTGTAATTTTCCAAAAATGTTTTTTTTGAAACATTTTCATAAAATGTAACTTCTTTAAATGATGTGAATTGAATTCACTTCCTTGGAGACTAAATTATTTCATAAAGTTACTTTTCTAATTTGGAAATTCTCATAGAACAATAATGTTCTTTAAGTTTTCGTTGCTTAATAATTAAGTTTTGCAAATGTGCTTTGTGCGTTTTAATCTAGATAGTATAGCATAACAGGTTCAGTATGATGAATCATGCATTCGTTAGTTTTTGAATCAAAGTTCAACGAATCGTTAAACTTTTATACTCATTGAAATTTGTTTTCGGCTCATAATTTACATGTATTTTTACTTTCCTCAGCAAAATTTGTAAGTGCTTTTATACACTTTGGAATGGCTCAAGTAGTATCGTCTTTTCTCAACTATGAACTTCATTGTAAAGTATACCTGAAATCAAACAGGTACATATAAACTGTATAAGTTGTTAGGAAATTCGAAAATTACGATTCGGTAAGTTGCTAATAGAGGGTAGGTCAAAACTTTTTTTTCCCAACATTAATTGTCGCGATGAGTAAAGATACTCGAAACTACAGTAGTGAAGCTTGTGTTTTAATCATATTAAAAACAGGACAGATTATCTACGGACTGATACGAAAGTCGAAAGGCATTGCGGAAAATGGTGAAATATCATATCGAGAATGTTATTTTTCGCACTTATCAATTCAATGCAACTAATGGAATCGGTTTCTTTGAACTCTATTTCTCTGTGATCAAATGATCGAGTTCACGGCATTTGCCTAATGAGTTTCACTTTAGTAAAAGCCTTACTTGTCAATAAAATAAAGTAAGTTTATGAATCGTTTGTCTTTGTTCTTAAGTTGGTTGATGTATTGGGCTTGATAGGTATTTTCTTTGTTTCATATTCATAGTTTTGGTCCCTGAAATTATTCGAATTTCCATATATCTGGCCCTACGTTACTATTTACATATGTTTCATATCGAAAAAATTGTGCCAAAGTCTTTTTAAACCAATAGTTCTTCAACTCATAATAATACAATTGCCAAAATACTTCTTCGAATTCCAAAATAATTATTATCATAAGACGTTGTGTTCTCTTTTGTTACTATTCTAGCAGTTATAAAAGATAATCTAAATCTGCCATGTACGACATCTTCGATTTGCATGCCTGATAGGCTGCATTTATGAAGACGGACAGTATTTGTGCAAAAATTATAATACGCCCCTAAAACAGTAAAAATTTGTATCAGGTTGCAATGAGTTAAGAATACACAGATTCAGATTCAGAGCGAATATCAGATTTATTTTGCAGAGTTTTCTACTGCATTCTCGAAAGAAGCAAAATAAAACAAGACCATCACATGCAAATGTGGACGAAACACATCTCGAAAAAACCCAGAGCTCGAGATTGACGAATGTCGAGGGCTTCGAAAGTTTCGGAGGTTTCGAAAGCCGTCGGAGTCGCAATAAATTTATGGGGACACTGTTATCGCCGCGTAACCGAACAGCGTGAATTTTTCCCGAAACTAGGCCCAGCGTATGTA
This sequence comes from Platygaster robiniae, assembly GCA_028476575.1. Taxonomy (NCBI): domain Eukaryota; kingdom Metazoa; phylum Arthropoda; class Insecta; order Hymenoptera; family Platygastridae; genus Platygaster; species Platygaster robiniae. Next base: position 39,901,890 of record CM052019.1, read on the forward strand.
TCTCTTTGTTCGCGATCCGGTTGTAATTGCCGCGCTTATGGTTCTTGTTATGATGTTCTCACGCTCATTATCAAATTGAAGATGTTAATCGGGAACAGGTTGGCGGTGACTGGAAGTGCGGAAGCTTATCGGCCCCGGCGATAGCGATGTCATCCCGCGGCGATCCAATTCTCACGGGCCACCACTGATGGACCCGTATCCTTGATTTTTGCCCTCGGCAAGGTGTTATCGCGGGGCTGCATCGGGATATGATAACGTGGTGTCGAGGGGGGACGGGGTCAAGGGGAACAAACTCGTCGCTTTGTCGTGTCGTGGACATTACGCGGATACCGGCGTAGAAAAATATGTATCTCATTTCATATACCGTAAGATGGGGCGATGCGTTATCAGAGGTATTAAGTTCTTTTTTATTCCAAGGAAGTATAGCTGGAGTCAGGGTTTGGGAGGAACGCGTTTTTCTGAAACGTTACAGTTTAAGCTGGAGCATGAAGTAATGGGTTGCATAAGTTGCAATGATTACAAAGTGACGATACTACTGCAAATTGGCTTTTTTTCGTTTAGATTATTACATTATTACATTATTATTGGTGTCTTCATGACACTAGAGTTCGTTTTAAGTGCATGACAAGTTTACAATTATTATAATATAGAATATGACGTTCACGTATGTCAGAAAGGGAAAAAGCAAAGAAAAGCTGTATTGTATTTAATCATAGAAAATATAGTGTATGCACGTAGAGCAGAACTCTTTACACAAGTACATATTAAAACTTATAGAGCAGAAAGAAATAAAATTAAACTGAATATGATTCATTTTTTGCGATGGTTTATTGTAGGAAATATAGGGGAAAAAATTTTTTTCGCAAAACGCAAAACGGCAATCCCAGCAAAATAACGTTTCATGAAAGTGTTTCAAATTTCATGAAAACTGTCAAGTCGTTCTTGCGCGATCCGTCACACCAGCACCAGTTTGGAAAACATTTCGTTTATTGCTTCATCGCCACTCAAAATAATCGAAAAAGATAAGATGGAAAACCAAGAGTTACAATGGTAAACTTCGAAAATCATCGTTAAAATATCGTGGATATATTAGTGAATACACAGAGCGTCCGTACGTAACGCTTAAAAAACGAACTTCTACTAGTTTCAAAAATCTACAAAAATTATTGGTTTAACATAGCATATTTTTAACTTTGAATGAGAATTTTCAAGTGAGTAGAATCGTTCTACAATGCAAGAGACATTAATATGCATTTTTTTCGTTACGTACGGACGTAACAAATTGCGAATTTTTAAATTCCTTGAAAAATATGAAATTAACTATTGACAAAAAAGTCACTTGATGGAAAATACTTCCTAAGATACTTTTGTTGCACCGATATCAGTAATCACTGGTATTGTTCGTTTTTGAGATATTTTCCAGACCTCAAAACGCGAAGTTGCGCGTCTATGATGTTAGTAAGCTGTTTGTTTGTATATTCCTGAATTAATCATGATGTACAACCGCATAATGTTGAATTAGAACCCTTAATAATGCGAAAATGAATAAAGAACCACATTACTCGAGCATTTAATTTTTTCAGGTAGACTGTAAGATTTCCAAAACTACCGATATGATGGTCGTCGAATGTTGAACTGCGAAATCTGTTGGAACCTTTGAAGTTGCGAGAGCTGTTGAAAAAATGAAACTGTCAAAATCTTCAAAATGAACTTCAAATGTCAAGAAATTCATAATTGTCAAGAATTTTGGAACATTCAAAAGTCTAACTCACTTTCAAACAAATATTGTTCGTATGGCGCACTTGGTTTCATAAAAGAAACAAAAGGTATCGATTTCCGAGTCAATGCAATCTTTAATGTTAAAGTCTATATTTCGGCTACTTTTTAGCCCTTTTCAAGACGTTGTAATTCTTCAATATATTTTTAATAGGGTTGTTGATATTTTATCGATATTTCAGAATATCGATATTTTTGCTGACGATATCGATATTTTTGCGATGATATTTTTATCTCCGATATTTATCGATATCGATATTTTCAAAATATCGCTAAAAATATCAAATATTGATATTTTTCGACGATATTTATCGGTTACTGATATTCATTAAAGATAAGAATTGATATTTTTATAAAATATCGTAATAAATATCGATATTCTTGCAAATATCGTAAAAATTATTAATTTTTTTTTTAATCGTACATCCAGATTTTTTATCGATATATCGGAATATTGATATTTTTTCAATGATAAATATTGGCCTATGATAATATTTTTTTTCCGAACGATAAATATCGATATCGATATTTTCAAAAATATCAACAACCCTAATTTTAAATACATTGTCTAACATTATTCTCGTAGTTTCGGCATATTTCCAAATGTTATCACTTACTAGGAAATCACTACCTTTTCTCCACTGTAAAACTGTTGGGACAGTCAAACCTTCTCGAAGAGTGACAAAAAGTGTCGACATTGTAATAAATCGTCTATTTGTCAATTTTGTGAAACCTGGTGAAACTTGTCAAAAACTACCAAAAAAGCAGAACTCCAAAATAACGGTAATCCACTAATTTTCTAATGGTTCCTGAATTAAATAAAAAACTGGTTAGTTTTTTTAAAGGCCACGTGATTTCGAAGACTTGTATCCTGTATATTACTGATTCTTACAACCAGCTGTGCTCTCGTCACTACTAATTTTTGGCTTTATTATACATTATCATGAATTTTCAAAACTGCCAAAATATTAATGAGCTACACACGCAAAAGCATAAGAATCGCATATTGCATTTATCACTATTGAAGTTTTTTGAAACCTATACGTTTTTTCTCGCCTGAGCTTACTTTCAAATGGGTTGTCCACTGGGATTATATGTAACTTAGATATTCTGTAAAATAATGATTCATTGAAAAATATAAAAAAATCATGTTACATTTACTACACATTTACTGTCAAAATAACAACTTTCTATTTCTATCAAAGGAATGGAGACGTTACGATTTACAATTTCAATGTAAGTTGTTTTGAAGTAATGTTTCACTTCTTGAGTAATTAATCAAAGTTGAAGATGAATATGCAACTATTTACTTTTTCTATTTTATTACTTCTTCTCAATCAGTACAAACATTCTTATGTCATATCATAAAAAGTCAACTGAACAAACGTCACGATATTATTTTTGTTCTCTGCGTTCAAAAACTAGTTTTTTTTTTCCATTTATAAACATAAATCCGGAATCCAAAAATTCTTCTACTTTCTAATTTATTGAAAAAACATGTTCTAGGAATATCTCTGAATTATTTTTTAGGACCTCTTTAGACAGTTGATCGATAAAAACAATAACATCTTTTCCGAAAATATTCTAAGAAAATAACAATTGAGAAAATGCAACTCATAAAAAACTGTCTGAGATTTTTTGTCGGCGCACGATTTGGCACCCCGTGACGCGCCTGGGGTTTTTTTCCCAGTCTTCCCCAGGGAGTTTTGTCGCACTGTACGGAGAGAAATCGCTCTTACAGGCCGACAATCGCGACTCGTAAAATCGCGGAGGACGGATGATCTCGTTCGGCCTCTCGCCACTTTATAAATGGTCATAACCAGAGGCTGCGCGCATCGTAATCGCTCCGCGAGCCTTGTTTTCCGCCGCGTCTTTAGCCTCGGAAAAGAAAAAAATCCACGACCGTGAGAAAAGTCAATTCCCATTTCCTTCTCTCGTTTCTACGCGTCCGATACGGAGTAAAAGGTGAATTTCTCATCCACCGAAAATTATTCCGAGTCGCTTACGAAAGTCCTAAAGTAAATCGAGCCTGCAAACACAACGCGTCGTTTATGAATATACATTCCGGCGACTTTCATCGGATGACAGCGATAGGCCTTATCGAATCTTCGTGTGCTCGGATGAAAAGCCACTTTTGCACACGTGTGTATTCGCTATCGATGAATGCCACGCGATGCTCTCGGCAGTTTTGGAAAATGAATGCCAGGGACAAGATTTTTGACTGGGAATCGTTTCTTGCTCGTGATCGTGAATGTTGCACTGTGAACGAGTTATGTCATGTTTCATACAATGTTAAATGATCATGTATAGAACACAGTGTTACGGATGAAAAAAGTATAAATTTTCGACCATACTGCTCCAATTTTTAACTTCAGAGTATGAGATTCTAAGTAGAAAAAAACGAGAGAGAGAGATCATTCTATTTTAAGCTGCAGTGATGATAAAAGTTAATGAATTCAAAAAGCCACTGTTCATTAGAGTAACGAAATTTATGTTTTTGTTGTGAGTAATGAAGTTTTTTAACTATCGTTCGCAGGAACTCAAAATAAAACAGAAATGTTACTTTAAATTATTTGTAACGTCAAAAAGAAAAAAATATAAAAATTATGTTTCAATACCAAGATATCAGCTGTCAAAGCAGACCGTGTAGTTTTTGACAGAGCAATTTGCATTTTAGTACCTTTGAAATCGACTATGGGCCAAAATTTCATGTATATATGTTTAACAGGCGCGTAGGCAGAGGGGAATTTGGGGGGTTCAAAACCCTCCGAAAATTCTGATAAAATCAATAAACTTGAAATGTAAAAATGAACAAATAGATAAACAATAGAAATATAAGTTGAGAATATGCATAAAAACGCTAGCAATATAAATTGAAAATCAAAGTTAAAATTATCAAAACGTAGGATTACGTAGAAAATATGGATCATAAAAATTGTTACAACCCGCTGAATGATCGAGAAAAATAAAAATCTACGAAAATGCTAAAAATTTTGCATTTGACTGTGAATCTTAGATCAACAAATTGTAGAAGACTAATAAAATCAATGTACAAGTATTAAAAATCCTTCGATTTACACAAACTCAAAAATAAAAATCAAATTAGTTGAATTCTATGGAAAAACTATTATCTGAAAAATCTCGACGAATGCTACGATCTATAAATTTTGGGATTTAAGAGCATCGAATTCTTAATATACTAAAAAATTATAAAATTTCTAGAAAACAAAACAAAATTTTTTATTTATTTCAAAAATATGAAAAAAAAATAACGATATAAAACATAAAAAATTTATATGAATATAATTTTATCATTAATTCTTTAAAATAACTGAGAATAGATCGAAATTTGCGTTTGGAAGCATAAAGTTTTTTAAATCTTTGTAGCGATTAACAAAAATGTAAACAATCTATAAAAATACTTTGAAATCTTCCAGGGTCTTATATATTAAGCTAAAAAAATGTGAAAAAAAAGTTAATAGGTTTACAAGCTTACATGTTTATTAGTTTACTTGCTTACTAGTTTACTAGCTTACTTTTTTACTCGTTTACTATCTCAATACTTTACAAGTTTAGCAGTTAATTAGCTTACTAGTTAACTAGCTCACTAGTTTTTATTTAACTAGCTAACTAGTTTACTATCTTAACTTTTTAGTAGTTTAGTAGTTTACTAGTTCATCAGCTTACTAGTTAACTAACTTACCAATTTACGAGTTTACTAATTTACTAATTTACTAGCTTACTAGTTTACTAGCTGACAAGTTTACTAGTTACACAGAAATCTTTCAATGTGTTAAAGTTTTGAAGATATAATTTTTTTAGAAATGTATAAATCTTTCTGTCCTGGACCATATGTATTAATATGATATTATAATTGTATATAGTTTTGGAAATCTTTCTGCGAATGTATACAGTAAACAATAAAAGTACATGCAATTCAGTTTAAACAATTTATATAAGTAAACATACCTTCAAGTGTTGGAATACTAAAAAACTATTGAATAAAAGTATTGGAAATTTTCATGAAACAAATTTTCGTCTGAAAAATCAATTTAAATTCTCAAAATCGTTGAAAGTTTCAATACCATAGCATAAATTTCTAAAAACCTACTAAGCGAACCATAGAAATGTTGGAAATATATAAAAATAACAGAAAATACTACAATATTTGATGAATGATATACCTTACGAAAAAAATTTAAATTTGTAAATTATCTTTTACCTAGATGGTTAAAATTTGCTCAAAAATCAATTCGAGTATATAAATTTTTTAGAACTTTGATTCCTAAAGCATCGAATTTCAGAAAGCTTTATATGAACTCATATTACTTACTATCAGATAATGCAAAAAGTTGTAGTGAAAAAAATTGAAACCTCAGTTACTAATTGAAAATTACAAAAATCGAATTCCATCATTGACGAATATGAAAAATGTGCAACTCTGGATTCCAAAAGTTGTACAAATTTCAAATTCCAAAATGTATAATCTTTCAAAATCGCTCTCTTGTATTCATACTGCCAAAGATTAAAAATTATGAAATCCCGAAGGAAAAATATTTTTCAGAAAAACCCCTTCCGAAAATTTTTTCAGCCCACGCCCCTGATGTTTAGCGACTACTGTACAGTATAATCTGAACTTAGGAACTCATTAACTTCAAATTTTGAAGATTTAGAGTAAATCAATAAAAGGCAAAAAAAGTTCCCCAATTTATCAATTGACTAAGCCATCAGAAAGTAACTGGTTCCAAGATTGAGACCTCTGAATACCGAATAGTTTTTCTATTGGGCACGAAAGAAACTGTCTTCAATTTGAGGAAATTACTAGTTTGATTATGGTCATTTACATGTATTCAAGATTTGACATGAAAATTATTACAGGTCAGTAAAATGATAGGAGAGTTGGGATTGACACTTGTGAACCTGAGATCGAGACCTTTTATGGCCTAGTGGCGTTTTTTTCGGGAGTTTTGAAAATTATGGGGAATTTGAGAAAACCACGTGATTTAGAATCAATTTTGTAGATGCAGGAACACTCGTGAGAAACGTTTTCTGTGTTATTAAATTTGTGAGAAATTTTTTGGTAGGATAATATGAGAATCATTTCAAACTCAAATTTTTAGATACCAGGAGTGAGAAAAAACGGAATTTCTATGTTTTTGAAAATTTCGATTTTTCAATTTTTTATAAATATTAGGTTACTTTATGTCTTCAATGCAATGTGCATTTTTTTCTCCGTACCTTTGATTTCTTGGATCAATCGTCAGGTAACGTGATCTGAGTCTTGACAAGCTTATAGTTTATGCACATATTATTTCAGTTTTCAACGGTACTACTTATATGAACTGTAAAAACTGTAAAAACTTTGAAACTGTCGATATTATACATATTATGTTTCTGAAAGTTTTGTAAACTGTCTGAAGTTTCAATTTGTTCAAGCAGTTTTAGAAAAAGGTAAAGTCAAAAAAAGTTGTTACTGTTAAAAATATCTCAACTGCCATGGCTGCTTTACCTGTGAATATTGTGAATATCAAAAGTTATTGAAACTCTTTAAATTGTTGACTCTAATGCTTCAAATGATTATGAAAAACATTTTTATTCGTTCCTCATATCTAATTGCAATGTCTTATCTTTGTCAACATATAAAAACATTATTCATCATTTTATTTGACATAATCCATGCTTTTTTCGCAAAATAAATTTTCCGAAAGTAATTCAATCACCTATCACCAGTCACTGCTTCTCTGAATGCAATTTGAAATCCGTATTTTCTTTGTAAACTATAAACAGTTCTGAAAGACCACGAGTTGCTTAATGTTATTTTTCTCCTCGTCATTGTGCGTCCTTGCTTTCTCACTTTCGCATCTGACGAAATCGAAGAATATCACTGTTGTTTTGCAGTAGCGTTAAATTTTTTTCAATGTGAACAAGCGATCGTGAAAATGTAAAAGCAGTTGAAGTTGCTGAAGTCATTCCTATATTCTTCATGACAGTAGTAACATAATTGAATGGAATAAACGCATACTTATTTTTATTTATATGATTTTGAAAGACTACATTTCGATTTCAAGATGAAAAACACGAATTAGGAGAAAAAATTACTGCAGTGAATAACTTTAAAAAATTTCGCAGTTGAGAATTATGAATTTTTAAAAAATAATTTTTTATTGAGAGCTAAACTAGCTGAGTTGTTAGATTCAAAGGGTTAAATAAGGCCCATATGATGAATTTTATGACCACTATCAGGTCATCATTAGGATTTTGACAAATATCAATTAAACAAATAAAGAAAAAATGATTCATGAACTCAAAACATGATTCCATAAAAAGCGCCATATTTAGTATGAATTGTTTTCTAATATTCAAAAAATTATTCACCCTTCAACTATACAAGTATTGAGGATAGCATTTAGACTAAAGATCGACTATATGTATAGAATTATTGGAATATAGATATTTTTCGATGTATTAGACTGTTTATATTGATATATTTACTAACTAATAATCGTTATATCATCATATTCAATTTCATCTTCCTTATCAAATTTTTCTCCTTTTAAAGTATCATAGTAAATTGGCCTATAAAAAGGATAGGCTGTGGTTGTCTGTTTCATAAATATAAATGCAGGAATATTCAATTGACTTCAAGATTATTTCATAAAAATATTTATATGATTTTCTTCTTACATAATAAATATATCTTGTAACTTCTATTATGCAGGTTAATAAAAATTTCTGTAATGATGCATTGAAAATTTATGAAATGGTAGGACTCTATGGAGTAAAACTGTTCTATGAACGAGTCATACACTAAAAATAAATGAAATATCAGAATCTAGAACATAGAATTCTAGAAATTTTTATGGAATCTATACAAAGGCGTAAGAAAATCTTACGAAATTCAATAAATGCACGAGAAATTACAAAAAAATGCATGATAAAAGAAAAACCTTATAAAACTTATATAATTTTTGCAACAATATTTGAAAATTCTGAAAATAAATAAGACCTTGATTTGAAAAGCTTGAAATGTAAGAAATTTACAAAGAAATTTGAGGTATGAGAAATTTCAAGATATTTTAGTAAATCTAACAGAACTTAATAAAAAAAAAAACAACAATAAATATGAGATGAATTGAATTAAAAAAATGTTAATTGAAAATTTTACATACACAAATGCACACAAAAAAATTCCTAAATCTTATTAAATCAAATGGATACAAAAAACTATAAAACATACAAAAACATTGAAAATGTACAAATGTGAATGTCGATTGTATTTTCCCAAAATGTATTCGAAATTAGAAAATAAATAAAACTTTGTTTCCTGGAGTATAAAATTTTTAAAAAGGTAAACAGAAATCTATAAAAATACTAGAAAATGATCAGGATGATTAAAATCTTTTACAAGTAAGTAAGAAACTCAAAATGTTAAGAATATATGATGATTCTTTATAAATTTATCGAAATAATTGAAATATTTCAAACTCCGAATTATAGAAAATCGAATCTTGGAAATTCATAGCTGTATAAAAAAACAAAAACAAAGACACTTTAAAACATTTTATGGGTGCTAAAAGGTACACAAAAAAAATGTTCAGAAACTAGAAATTGCCGAAATGATAAAAATTTTTGAAACTCGACTAACTAGAGTATTGGAATCTAGAAAATATCTACAGTGATTCAGAAGCAAACAAAAAAATTTTGAAAATCATCATAATGTTGAAGAAATATATACGGAAAATATTGAAAGAACTATAACTCCAATCAGATATCGTTTTCCATAAAAATTCATTGAATAACTAAAAATGTAATAAATTTCGAGTGGCCAAGTATCAATTTCAAGATTTGTAAATCATAGCGATCCAAAAAAAACATCAAATAATTATTTAAAATAAAGAGAAAATCATAAAAAAAATTAAGATTACTAGAAATTGCGAAAAATTCTCAAAACTTTAAATATCCAAGCTTATATAGTTGTCTCAAAAATTTATAAAGTTACAAAAAATCTTCCAAATTTTGAATTCAATGGGATAAAATCTAAATATCTATGCATAAAATTTGAAACACCAGAAACTCTTTTAAATTTTAGGAGTACTGGGAAATACCTCGAATACTAAAATAATCATAAATTGATATATTGTTTTTTGAAAAATCCATCATTATCCATGAGATGTCACAGCACATCAATATTTTATTGGGTATGGGAATAATTTCCCGCCCTTTTCAAAAAGGTGTCATTAATGATATTATATTTGTGTCCTGTCAACTTCAACACTCATGATTTAAAGGTGTAACTTTAGCGTTTCAAACTTAAACATTCTTTTTTATCATTAATCAAAAATGTCAACTTGCATCTTGAAAAAGTGGCGTTCGCAGGAAGCAATGTTTCATCGAATAAAAGTTCCGTTGAAACGTATCGTAAATTCAGTGATCTTTGCGGTGATCACGCTCCACCCAATACAACTTGCAAAAAGTGATTTTGATGATTCCAAAGTGACAGTTTTGACATCATTGACAAAGAACACGAATAAGCAACAAAAAGTTTTTTTAATATTAATCTACATGAAACACTGAATCAAACTTCATGACAAGCCCTAGATAAGTTATTCAAAGAATTTGAATCGAGTTTCGAAAGGAAAACTTTACAAATTGGGAAGTTAGATATAATAAGCTTATTTTGCTGCATGGCAAAATAAGCTTATTATATCAGACGTTAGGCCAGACGATGATGAACCTTTAAAAAACTATTTTGAAGGAGTGAATTTAAAAATCTCGCTCTACTAGCTGTATTTTCCAGACATTACACTTTCGGATTACCATCTTTTTCAATGTATGCAATCAACCCTAACTGAAGAGCAGTTCACTTTTTACGAAAGTATCGAAAAACAGCTCAATGAATAAAATCGAGCTGAAAAACCCTGACTTCTTACTGCAAATATCCATATGCTGCCTGAAAGATGTGGGAAAAGTTGTTGTTTCCGATAGTGCATATTTCGCATATTAGATTTTGTATTTTATTGTATCGGATGATTTCACTATTTCGGAGGAGCCGACATTGATACATGTACTCCATTTCGATTCCCATCCCTTATCTAAACATTTTATTGATAAAATGCTATCAATGAAGAACCTTGTATTTATTTGTCTTGCAAAACAACTCTGAAGAAACAATACAGTTGTCATAATGACAGTAAAAATCAAATTCGTGCAAAACATATTCATAGTTGATTTAACCGTACTCAAACTTTCTACCACTCTTTTATAGTAACGTGACAACAAAATTTCAATCTCCAAAAATACTTTTGCCACTCCCAACTACAATTTATATAGTTGCAGAAGCTAACGTTCATTTTCTTCTACCAATAATCGCTCATCTTCACTGCTGAAGTAACCAAGTTCGTGTTCATGATAAGGATATTTCCCATCGATTATGCAAAATGAAATAGCCGAGTCGTTCAATCGTGTAGGCCATCAATTTCCTCGATAATGGGGGTGATTTTTCATCGGTGCGGGGCGAGTATTTAACGGTACCGCGACATGGGAGATCAGTTTTTCCGAGGCCGGAGTTTCTTCAAAGGTGCAAAATAATGTCGACCTCGTCGGAAAGCAAGAACTCATGGCGTAGATGTTGTAAATGCATCGTCCTGACAGTAGCGAGTGAACTGCCCCACCCACGTAAAAAGGCGAATGTGCATGATCGGCCCGTTACACCACGAGCTAAGTACAGTCCTGGGCACAAGTTCGAAGGTACACGGGGTACACGGGGAGCGTCCCATTCAGCCGCCTCGTATACCATCGATTCAACCAAAACGGTAAATCAGCTACCGAGAGGAGCGTACGTACACGAATTTTTTTCACCGCGTTCCGGTAGTGGAGATGCTCGCCGGTTATCGAAAGTATATAAATAATGAGGACATCAATAATTCATTCAAGTGAGACGGCAGAGAAAGAAAACTTCGGTTATTGAGTTGTTGAGGAGGTTTTTAGGTAAGATTCCTGGCAAGGTTTTCTTGGGGGTTTTTGCGAAGAACTTGTGTTTCGATTTAGGATTGTAAGTTAATACAACTTTGAGAGTCACACAATTTTCATGTACGTTTTTTGTGATTTTTTAGTCACTAAGTTTAGGATTCCTTTTATGAATATACTTTCAGTATTTGTTATATTTCTTCAGTGATTAGACAACTTGAAGGATTTCCTTCAGTATAGTATTTTTATCTCATTCCAGTTTGGGATTTTGAAATGTGGTAAATACCCCCCTCTACCCCTCTCCTTCCCTTGTTGTACGGCCATTGGTTACTTGGAATATTTCTATTAAATTTTGTCCTGAGAGTCATCCTAAGTAAGAATTTTTTTTCCTTGTAACCCGCTGAGTCAGCGTTATTCCTCGTCGCAGCTTCGGCCCCAGTTCCTTGCGCTTGACTTTTGCGACTAATCGGCGGTCGCGATGCAATCACTCCACAAGGTCCGTTACAGAATCCGAGAGTTTTGGTGCTACTTAAAATTTTTTTCCGTGTAGTAAAATTGATTTATTAATTTCTACTATACGAGCTATCGAAAAGATGTGTAAGCAAAATATAGTAAATAAGCAATTGTCGTAGAAAAGTGTCGAATGAAGTATAGAAAAATGCAGTTTTTCGGAAATTTACTATACCGGGCAATGGAAAATTTACTAGCTTTTTTACCATATAGTTAAAAAAATTGATGAAAATTTTTTCGTGCTTGGGTAAGATATTTTTAGTACAGCGACAAGGTAAAATAATATTGTTCCATAGTAAAATTATTATTTATACCTTTCACATACCAGACATAGAAAGAATTCATGAAAAGAGTAGTAAAATTCCTATGGTCGAGGAAAAATTCTATTGCGGTATAGTAAATTTCGAGGTATAGGAAATTCACTACACTACGTTATGGGAAGTTTACAAACTTTTTTTACAGTGTATAGAACATGGACTGCTGATGCCTATTGTTCTCGATGTCAAATAATGGTCCCAAGATGACGGTGGAGTAACGCTAACCAGTGCCGTAGTTACGACTAATGCGCCCTGTTCAAAGAACAGGGACGTTCACACTGTTAGTCCTAAATTTTTTATTTAACATGAAATATCGGTTTTTTTTTCATTAATTTTTAGTCGATGATTGTACTTATTATTCTAATTACTGTTTTAGAGGGTGAAAAACTTTTAAGTTAAATAAGAAATGAAACTATTAGCTCGATTGAAATGATGTTGTTGATAATATTCAAATGTAAATCTTCATTCATATTGATAATATAATTGGCTCATTTTACCGATATAATTTGACAAAATAAAAATATTTAAGTTACGATTCTTATAAAAACTGAAACCTAATGATTGTTACATATTGAAATCAGTAAACCGTAAATTGAGAATATTTGTTAAATACGTATGAAATATTGACGAAATAAATTATTGTTCAGATGAATGGATTATTTTAAAAATTCATTATGAAGTTAGAGAATGGTTTGTCCCATATCCATAGTGTTTTCTGCTGTTGTTGTTTTTTTTTTTTGTATTTTCATAGATTCATAGTATTTTAGTAGGTTGCTATACATGTTTTATGAAATAGTTGCTCCAGAACTTGAATATTCACAATGTAAATATTTATATATTATTTATTATTATTATATATTACCTCATGCGTCCATTAAAATTCCAGAAAACACTGCTTTCGTTTTTTATCTTGCAGTTTCAGTATTTCTTTATTGTTTGCAAATCTCGAGAGATTTTCTGTCATTTTCGTATTACATTTCGAGAATTTAATGCTTTAAAAATCAAAGATTTTGTGATTTCTAGCATTTTCTCGGATTCAACATTTTTTGAAGAATTTTTACCACAAAACCCTGTTGACGTTATAGAATGAATGTTTAATTTCTTAAATATGAATTCCATATTACCTTCTAAACGATAAAATTATTAACGATACAATTTATACCGTAAAACACTCCTGTTTTGTCAAAAAAAATATCAATCATAAAATAGGATTTACGTCTGGTCTTATAAATAAAATATTCCGTTAGCATCACGGATATCAATGAAAGATTCGAATAATTTTACTATAACATGTTGCAAATAGCGCAGCTGAGATATTAAATTAAGACATAAAATATTCTTCAATGATATGTAAAGCCTCGAAAGAGCGCGATAGGCAGATTGTTTATACAACGGCGCAAACGTTTTTGTCAGAAAGAAAGACTGCAAATGCACTCAACACGACTGACGTTTATAGTAACGCCTATCATAGTTTTAATTTAATAATATCAAATCAAATAATAATCCTCATTTTTTGAACATCACAAGATGTCAAATATTTCACAGGATTCAGAGTATATTATAAAATTTATCAAATTTTTTTTTTTGCAATCATCAATAGTCCAGCATTGAAACATGCTACAAACAGAATTTTTCATATGAAAAAGGGGTGTTTCTAAGAAAATTATGGCCAAAAATAAAAACTCGTCTCAAAACAACCCATTTCACCTAACCTAAAAGATTTAAATTCCACCGTATCTTTTAAACTCTCAGTTCTGCCTTACATGTTTCTTTTTTCATTGTTTTTCATGTCATGACATCGAAAGTTGATAAACTAAAAACATTCTTCGAAGCCCCGAAAGACAGCGTGTCGCGCTAAACGGGTTATCGCCAAAGCGATACGACAGAAGCTGTTCGGAGGCGACTGTGGCAAAACGCCAGGTGAGATATCGTTTTACAGACAACGATATCAGTTCGTTCCCGATATCATGGAAATATTGTGCACTGGTTTTTTCTTTTGCTTCATCGTCATTAAGAAAATTGGAAGCCGTAAAAATGTCGTTATCAAAAGTGCTTGGGTTTACATGCCTTTCGAGCGTCACAGAAAATGGAGGTGAGATAAAATTACTCTATTTCATACCTCGTTCAAAAATCATTTTGCATCACAAGTTTCTATATCAGTAGATAATTCAATGCATCACATGACCGTTTTTTTCAAATTCTGATTGTTATATCTATAAGTCAGTAGGTCTATGTGATTTATGATAATAGATATCTTATTCTTATTATGTCTTGCAAAGTCGAGTGAAGATTTTTGAAACTGCACTGTTAAAAATGATTGAAAATTTTTCATATCTTTATATGGTATTCCTTCCATAGATCGTATGGGGAAGTATGATACCATACTTTATATGGAAGAAATTTCATAATTTGGGAAAAAATAATTTCATACATTGGATTACCATAATTATATAGTAATATTTTCTTCTTTATGTTGTATTTTTTCCATACTTTGCCTGGAAAAGTGTAAAATTATATTACGTATGGATAAAGTTCCAGAAGTTGTCGAAGAATTTTTCCCATACTTTGTATTACCATAATTTTATACTGATTTTCCTATTGCTATTTTGGAATTTATCCATACTTTTTGTGGGATCGTAAAACATTATACATTTAAATTATCTTCTCTACGACCATTCTGGAGCCACATCAAATCAGTAATTCAGACAAACATCTTTTTCAAGCTTTTGGCAGTTTATTTTTGCCCTCTTCAGGAAAATCAAAATATAAATTCCAGGTTCAAATTATCTTATGTGTAAAAACATTTCGTCATCTTTTTATAATATTAAGTACACGACTAACTAGTTAGTCGTGTTATAAAAAAATATATATAATATAATATATATATAATATTAAGTACACGACTAACTAGTTAGTCGTGTTATAAAAAAATGACGAAATGTTTTTACACGTAAGATAATTTTAACCTGGAATTTATATTTTGATTTTCCTGAAAAGGGCAAAAATAAACTGCCAAAAGCTCAAAAAAGATGTTTGTCTGAATTACTGATTTGGCGTGGCTCCAGAATGATCGTAGAGAAGATAATTGAAATTATAATAACGGAGCGTTAAAAAAAATTTTACAATATACCTTGTATGAAAAAATTTTCCGACACTTAAGAAAAAAATTGAAAATTTCTCATATCTTTATGGGGTATATTTTCCATACCTCGTATAGGAAGTTTCGTACCATACTTTACATGGTAGAAATTCCATAATTTACCAAAAAAAATTTCCCTTATTCAGGATTAATGTTATGTTATGGTAATTTTTCCTTTTCTGTGTGGTACTTTTTCCATACTTTGGAGATAAAAGTATAGTATCATACTACGAATGCAAAAATTTCCACAAGTTGTGAAAGAATTTTGCCATTCTTTGAATTACCATAATTTCATAGTCTTTGAACTAATAAATAACTTTAAACTATTTAAAAGAATTATTAACTTTGAACTAATAAAGTATAGCTGAATAATCGTTGTTTGTAGTACTTGAGAGTAAATTTACTTCTTTGAGTGTTTGGAGACAAGCTCATATTCAAATTTTGAAAATTCGCGCGCTTTTCCAAACACTCACCAGATGGCTGTTGGATTTTTATCTCATATTCCAAGTTTTGTTTAGAATGGTTAAGTTTGAGAAATGTCTCTGAGAAATTGAGGAGCATACTTCACAGGATCATTTCTGTAGTATACTTTTATGGAAAGTTTCTATACCTATACATGGAAGAATTCCATTCTGCCCATAGGGAATTTCATTAACTACTTATGGGAAAAATCTCACCTTTACAGTGTTTACAGTAAACAGCAATAAAGGTTGCTTAAATCTCACCTTTCATATGGTTATAACAACCATCGAAGTTTTTCACTCGTTGCACGTAGTATGAGCGTACAATGCTTTGTATGAAAATGAGTCCAGATCCTGTTGTAAAGTTGCAACAATCTCTAATCATTGCTCCTGATTAGCTACAAAAATATCGACGTGCGTCACTGAGATATCCTCGTTACGAAACGCTCCGCGGATTTACGTGGTTTTTGTCGACGTGATTATGTATTTTCGCCTCTCTCCGCCGAGCTCTAGGAGTTGCCCAAGCCCCCGGTTATACCGAAGAAAAAGGGATCGATAAGTCGACGCTGCGTTCGATTATGATCGGCCGGAAAAATTATAGCTGCGTAAATACACCACGGCCATTCCATCCTGGCCAAGGCATATTCGTAATTTACATCTACTTGTCGACACTTCTCGTAGATCTCGCCGTAAGTGTTCGCCACTCGTTTAATTAGATCTCTCCAGTGCAATATTATTCAACGCGCCGGAGAAAAAGAAACGCCTGATTTATTTACCGGAATCAGCCACGAGTTGAAAAAATTTCATTTTTTTTAATACATGAAATATCCGATTGAGCTCTAAACAATGAATGGTCCAGATATAGGCATACTAATATATGTTCAATAATTTTCACTATCAAAATTCATTTTATTCGTTTGTTGAAAATTTTATTCTAATTTTAATTAGAGTAAAAAAAAGTTCTAATAAAATTATAACAATAAAAATAATAAAAATTTCAATTAAGTTTTTTTGGCGAGATATAAAATCTGAGAAATTTTCAAATGTTTTGCTAGTAATAAAATGGCATTCGTTATTATAACAATATTAACCTGTTATTAAAGATAACATATGATTGTTGTAAAAATATCACCACACTTATTATCTCCTTATTTATTGTAGTAATGTCGTTTATTGTTAAAGTATGTCGTTGGAATGATAATCCTCACTTCTTATTGTGAAGTGAAGTCTCGATCGTGTCACTTTTTCGTGAATGATTTTTTTCCAATAGTTCAATAGTACTGAAAGTATATTCTGATATTTCGCAGAATGAAATACGTGAATAAAGAAATTGCAGAGAATGACGTCAATTTAATGACAAAAGACAGTTTTGATTGCTGTAGTTGCAAATTTACATATTTCATTTTCAAAATCATCAATATTACATGTTTCATAAATTTGTAAGCATAAAATAACAAATAGAAAATTCACCGAATATAATCAGTAGAATGTATGCTTTACTGAAAGTTGACAATTATTCATCATTTCATCCATTAAAAAATTAGCAGAAAGCCCCGAAAACCCATTGGTTTTCGGGGCTTTCAAAAAGGGAGCAAAAATGTATCTCTAACATGTTTAAAAAAGCGTTACCAAGTGTTCAACATTTTACATATTTAATCATTGTGTTCAAAATAGAGCCTCATATTTATAGTAATTTGATGCAAGATTCAGTGACAAACTACAAAGACCCAATATATTTGTTACACTTGAGAAAAACATTAAAAAAACGCTGTAACGAGCAAGTAAACAGTACAATAAAATATAAAGAATAAATTATGTACGCGTAGAACTACATACATAAAAGTATTACTTTAGAATAAATACAATGTCTAATAATTATTATTTTGAATGATGAAGTAACCTTTCTCCTACAAGGAAGGTATCTATTGTGGTATTTTTCCAAATCGCGTCATCCATAGAGTTGTCGGGGATTTCTGTAAATTTTTTAATTGAATGAAAAGATGAATAATTGCCAACATTCAGTGAAGCATATTCCATTGATTGTATTTCGTAAATTCGCTTTTTGTGATTTCGCGTTTCTTTTACAACAGAAAACTATTAGGGTTATTTTTGAAATAAAGGATTGATATTTCTCCCTAAATAGGGATTATATCTTTTTATTAATATCTATCGTATACTAACATATCATAGATCAGAATATGTGAGATCATTACTTATACTTACTAGAGAAAAATTCAACATAGTTCAGTGCTAACCTAGAACTCTTAAAAATAGAATTTGAAAAAAAACAGTGCAAAATGATCAACAACATTCAGAATGATTTAAATAATATGCTTTGCCAACTGAGGAAAAAAAAACTAGCATTTAACAATTTTTTTATATTTATTAAAACCAATGTAGTTCTGTAAATGTTTGACAGATTCAATTAATAGATACACCAGCATTTGGTTTTTTCGTTGATAATAACAGTATTTGACAGTTTCCATCAATGCTAAGCACTGTATTATAGTTGTTATTATAATTTTCTTTTTTTTTCCATATGATACTGTACAAGAAGATTCACAACCTAGAACAGCAAAAATTTTTTTAACGTTCATTAATTTATTAGGTTTATTGATTCTCACTCGAATTGATTTATTTCTTTCAAACACAGCTTAACGTGCATTAAATAATGTTGTTGGAACATTAATTTTATACACTTTGTACATTTTTCTATCGTTCTAGAGTTGTATTAAATGAAATCACAAACGTTGAATTACAGTATATGTTTGAATTTATTCTCTGTGATTCACATTTAATTTTGCAAAAATAATTTATTAACTCATTATATTATTAAGTAGGAAATTTGATACATCAGCTTTGATAATAAAAGAATTTGCAGTCCTACATGAACTTGATACAGCAATCCTCATTTAAACATTCTCTCGTCAGAAATTTCCGTATTTTGAAATCTTCTTCTAATTCAGCTGTCCATTCAGTTTGTCGAGTAACGTTATTTTAATCACTTTGAGAAACTTGTTTCCGAAAGATACTTTTCGCAGTTTATAGCTTTACAGCAGTGAACTTTTACGAGTTTGATCGAATTTATGTAATAATATTATTCCAGCTAAATTTTTCGATATTTTTGTTATGTCATGAACCAATCAACTGACAGAATATAATTTTGCATTAAAATAATTAAATCGAACCGTTATGTATGTACTGCATTTTAAGTCTGAAATGTCGAGTTCGCAAATGAAAAGAAAAAAATTACGTCTTTATTCAATAAACTTGTAAAGCACAAGAACTGCAAACATCTAAAAGAATTATTCCAAAAATGGGATGGTTTTCACAGCATCGTACATACTAATATTTAGACTCAAAATTATGACTTATAATCAGCAACGAATTTTTAAGTAATTAAAATTTTGTTACAGTTGGGAAATGAAAAGTACCTACTCGTTCCGAAGATTAAGTAAAAAAAAATAACTTGAATTACAGTATCGTGAAAGTTATCTTGTTTTCTCAGTTCGAAAAATTTTGAATTTCATGAATAAAAAATTTGCAAGAAAATAACACAGTAGCAAACAATATGTAAAATGGTAAATAAATAAAGCAATTTCCTTGCGTATATGCATTACTTTGAGCGTACCGAAAAATCTTAGATCAACATTCGATTATTTTCACCGCTCTAACCTCCCACATGTTGCTTTACATTGCAAATGCAATTTTGCCCCAGAGCACGAAATCCGGAAATGTAAATGAGCCCGGTGATAATCGTAAATAGCCGCGGTTGCGTAAGATCGGGAAGGTGTCGAAGCTGAAGAAAAATTAACGGAATTTTTACACCATCACAAAAAGCCGCCACGGATAATCATCACTGTCTCTTGGACATCAGCGCGTGGACGCCGCGGGCGAATTCGAATCGACTCGCTTAATTATCTCGAAACGTGACGAGAGGTCGCCTATTTTTTCGCCCTCGTCCGACATTTTTTCCGGCTATCTTTGTTTAAACGCGAATCTCGACCGAAATCGCGGCTGGAGATATTGCGTGTCGATTCCGCCAAGTGCCATTGTTAATAAGGCCCAGTCATTTTGAAGGTCGCGATGGATCATGAACGCCACGATAAATCACGGTGACGTGATTGGACGGAGAGAAGTTTTTTGCCTTGTTTGCTTCTTAGCGGGGATATCATTTTTATGACTTCAATTCGATGATGGATTGCAAGAGTTTGGGTACTAATGGGGGATTTATTGGGAGTTTTTGTGCTTGGGAGATCGATATCTGGAAGTGACTGAAAGTAATTGGTTCTAAAACCAAATTTTTGGGATGAATTTGAGTTGGAATTGTCTTACTCTTTTTGTATACTTAGCAAGAATTATAGTCAGGGGCGTAGGCAGAGGGGGGTTTTGGGGGTTCAAACCCCTACCGTAACTCTGATGAAATCATATTTCATGTAAAAACAAAAAAGCTACATCGATAAACAATTGAAATATAAGTTGGAAAAAAATGTGTGAAAACGTTAGGAGTATACGTTTAAAAAAAAAGTGCAAATCATCAATACGTAAGATTACGTACAAAATATGAGTCGGAAAAATTGTTTCGACCCAGTGAATAATGAAGAAAAATACAAATCTACGAAAATGCTAAAAATTTACAAAACTTTAGATCTTAGATGATTGAATTCTAGAAATCTATATAAAATTCATTTAAAAGTATTGAAAATTTTTCGATTCATACAAGCCAAAAAAAAAATGAAATTCATCGAACTCTATGAAAAAACTGTTTCCGGAAATATCTCGACAAATCCCTCTACAATCTATAAATTTTGAAATTCTAGAGCATCAAATTCTGAATATTATTACTATAAATCTATAAAACTTTCAGAAAATGCAACAAAATCTTTTCAATATTTTAAAAATACAAAAAAATAATAACGATATAAAACATAAAAAATCTTGATAATTGTTATTTTGCCATTAATTTATGAAATTACTTATACTAGATCGAAATTCGCATATTGAAGATTTGAGTTTTTTAAATCTTTGTAGCAATCTACAAAAGTATAAGTAATCTACAAAAATTCAAACTTAAAAATCCTTCAGCGTTTCGAATAATATACTAGGAAAATGTGAAAAATAAGTTTACTAGTTTACTAGCTTTAAAATTTACTCGTTAACTAGTTTACTAGCAAACTAGTTTACTAGCTTACCAGTTGACAAGTTTACGAGTGTACTTGCTTACCAGTTTACTAGTTTATTAATTTACTTGTTAAAGAGTTGACTAGTTTACTAGTGCACTAGCTTACTTGTTTATTAGCTGACTAGATTAATAGCTTACTAGTTTACTGGTTTTTTATTACAAATTTTACAATTTCACTAGTTGACTATTTTACTTTTTTACTTGTTTACTATTTAACTATTTTACAATTTCAGTAGTTTATTAGTTTACAATCTAACTTGTTTACTAGTTTAGTAGTCGACTAGCTCACTAGTTTGCTAGTTTACTCTTTCTCTAGCTTACTAGCTTACTAGCTTACAAGTTTACTAGATTACCAGTTTACTTGCTCACTAGATTGCTAGAAATCTTTCAATATATCAAAATTATGTAGGAATGGTTTTCCTAGAAATTCGAAAAAATTTCTGTCCCGGACCATAATTATTATAATAATACTATAATTATATATAATTTCAGAAGATATTATAGATATTCATGTAGAGAACAATAAAAATACATCTAATTTAATTAATATCATTTATACCATCAAACATACTTTTGATTGTAGAAATACTAAAAAAGTAGGGAATGAAAGTATTCTTCATAAAAGAAACTGTCGCCTGATAAATCAATTTAAAATTAAAAAACTGTTGAAAGTGTCAATACTACAGCATAAATATCTAAAAATCTATTGAGCTATCCATAGAAATATCAAAAATGTATAAAAAAACTAGAAAATATTACAAAATTTGATGAATAATATACCATACGCAAATAATATAAATTTATGATTTACGTTTTATCTGTGCGGTTTAAATTCACTCAAAAATCAATCAAATATATAAATTTTTTAGATGTTTGATTCCTAGAGCATCGAATTTCAGAAAGCTTCACAGAAACCCATATTACCTAATATCAAATAATCCTTCAAGTGGTATAAACACAAAAGTGTTAGTAAAAATTTATGTCTCAGTTACTAATTGAAAATCACAAAAATCGAATTCCATTGTTTACGAACATAAAAAATGTATGACTCTAGACTTCAAAAGTTGTATAGCTCTTATATTCTGAAATGTAAAATATTTCAAAATCGCTCTCTCATAACCATATTGTCAAAGATTGAAAACTATGTTATCCAGAAGGAAATGAAATTTTTCAGAAAAACCCATCCCGAAATTTTTTTCTGCCTACGCCTCTGATTATAGTAGATTAATCCATCTACGGTAAACAAGTTCTTGTTTCAATTCATGAGACTTATAATTTTTAATCATGAGAAATTCAATACGCAACAGTTTTACTTGATTCTTGTTATTGTAGAATATGTGAAAAATTTCGCGAATTTGAACATCTAGACACGTATCAGTCAAAGTCTCGTAATTCTGTCAATACAGATGGCTGAATTATGAGTCAACAAGTGATTGAGAATTTCGAGATTTTAAAATCTGCAAACTACCGTTCTACAACTTACAGTTATGTGATTTATAATCTAGAAAGACACCACATACAGTTTAGGGTTTTAGACAAAAATATATAGTTTTTTAGCAATCTAGATGTCGGATGATTCTGTAATTTCAAGCTCGAGAATTCAGAATCAAAAATGAAAATAAGCATTCCAGGTGAACGTAAAATAAAAATTTTAGAGTTTGAGGTTATGGAATAAGAACGGATGAAATATAAAGTATTCTCCTTAACCCCCAAAAATAATATGCATTCTTAATAATAGAAAAACGGTACATTTGGAGATAACTATTTTTTTTTATCAATAAATTGCTTGTTCACTTTGATACTCGTTGAAACACTAATTTCCGGTAGAACGAATTTTGAATTCTAAAGTCCATATATCTTCTGTTTCAGGATACTACTTCTAGAATTGTTATACGTCACAAGAGAGTCTCAGACTAAAAATAAATGTCCCATAATAAAGAGGTTGTTTTCTTCGTAGAGTATAAAATTCTTTTGTTTCGAATTTTGTGATGTCATATCGTTAATTGTTAATATATGTAACAATATAGGTTCTAAAGTTAAAAACTTTGAGGTTAAAACCACAAAAAAAAGAGTAGAAGGATCCTAATTCTCCTGATGGATAGTTCCATAAAAAAATATATATATAATAAAATGAAATAATATACTTCTGAAAGTCTCGATTTTCGGTAACAGAAGTTTTGAATTCTGCAGTAGAGTGTTCTTCACTTCTGAAGAAAGATTTTTCATTCAAATCAATAATATCTGAAAGAAGAATTCTTTTTGTAAATATTGAGAGAATAAACTAAAAATCCAGACATTTACATCTTTAATTAGATAATCCCAGAACTGTACATTCTGTAATAAATAATTTCATTATTAAAAATTTGGGACTCGAAAATTCCTGAATTTGAAAATCTTCAAATAATAGAACGATGATCGTGAAATTTTAAAATAGAAAAAAGATTATATTCATGATGGCAAAAAAACTGTTGTATGTATTGAAATAGTCATTTTCTGAAAGATAGTTTCAGATTCAAAATATTTTCGAAAAATTTTAACTTGCGTGAAAATTGTAAACGATAAAGAAAATTCATCTTTCAATATACAACTCTGTATTCAGTTTAACTATTGATCGAAAAAGTTTGAATTGCTGCCTCATTTTTTACGATCCTGAGTTATTATAATCTATTTACTTCTTTACTCACATAGTTTCCTTTAGCTTTATTGTTTTCGATCTTCATAAATTTTGCAACTTTCTTGGTTTCTCTTTAAACTGTAAAATATCGAGTGATTCGCTCGTTTTTCATTGTTTCCATTGATGTCAAAGTTCACACTAACCAACTCGAGTAGCAACTCGCTGTAAAAGAGAAATGCTTGTGCTAGATGAATCGTAGCACAAAGTATTTTCACATAAAAATGAAATATTTTTTCTGGATCATCATATTATTGAGGTTTATTAGAAGCAAATCTATATAAAAGAAGCTTTGGTTGATTCAGTTCTTTACATACTTTTGAGATTACGATTTCAAATAAAAATATGTACTGCAAATACATAGATATTTTTCCAGATAAATATACTTCAAAAATGGATGCAAGAGATGGTGAGAGAAGGAATTAAAAAGAATTAGAGAAAGTGTTATTTTTCCAATCGTTTCAACGTGTTCACGAATTTGCCAAAAACGAATCAGTGATTTATATAATAAATACTTTGTTTATAAGATCTAGTTCACATACAAATTTTTCAGTTCTGCTCATTCTGGATAAAAAGTTCTATAGATTAATGTTTTTTTTTTTTTTTTTTTTTTTTTGGAATAAATAAAACAGGAAAAAATCAATAAGATCGTACATCGAAGTTTCTTAATTTAAAAAAATTTCTTCATTAATTTTTTTAAGCATACGTGAAAAAAGAGAAATTTTCATTTCTTGTATCCGAAAAATATTTCAGAGTACACTTTATACTTATTAAATGTTTCCGAAAATAATTTTTCAATAAATTACTATTGAGATTCGAAGATTTCTTTGTCAATAAAGTTTCAATTTTTTTTCAATAAATACTGTAAAAAATTATTGTCATTAATGAAATTAGGATTATGTGCATTTTAGGCCAACTGTCAGCAATCTCTTAATTTATTATAATTAATGATTCTCTATCGTTCAATATTTATCTTTTCTACAAAAATATACTTGTAGAATGTTTATCGACTCTACCTCCAAGAATACAGGTATTATTTACTGCTAACTTTTTACGCTGTAAATTTGAGCTGCACGTTATATCGAGGTGACGTTCACAAAACATAAAATTTTCTAGTCCCTCTATAGGTAAGACAATATTGATAATAGTTACAACTTACGTAATGACTTTCATTGAGTGTCTGCTCCGTGAAACGTCTGAACACGAGGTTTCTTGTAGCAAAAAGGGATTCGACGCGCGCTGAATTCCGCAGCTGAATTAACTCGGTTGATTGAAAGATGCGGCTTTTTACAAAATTTTATTATGTATCGTGCAGACGTTTTCAGCGCTTTCTACGTTACTTTCAAATGAAAATCTCTTTTTTGTTCTCGAAACTTACAAGATTATACGACAATTTTATCATTCGAATTCAGAGCGATTACATGGAGGGCTTTTCAGGAATAGGTTTAATGGAATCAAGTTCCACAGAATAATATACGATGAAAAATTTAATGCATTTTTTGGTGATAGCTTACAGTTTACCAAGAACTATAAACGATAATATGAAGCTTATGAACCAATATTTTCACGTTCCTCATTTCGCATAGTATAAACCATTCTTACTATTTCTCGATTATTTAGGGAAAAGGTGCTTAAAGTTACAAATTCGTATTTAACACAAAAAATTATACTTATTTTTCATTTTTTTTACAATACAATGCACGAACTATCGCCCTTTAAGTGTACAAATACGAAATGGAAACGTATAAGAGCCACCAGTAGAATCAAAATAAATAAATCGACTAACAAAACAGCAGTGAGAAAATCTAAAAATATAACTGATTCAGGCGCGTAGGCAGAGTGGAGTTTTAGGGGTTCAAACCCCTTCTGAAATTCTGATAAAATCAATCAATATTTCATGTAGTAAATACAAAAAGTTACATCTATAAACGATAAAAACAAAAGTTACAAAAGAATGCATGAAAATGTTAGCGGTACATATTGAACAGAAAGGTAAAAATTATAAAAACGTAGGATATATAACGTAGAAAATATGAATCAGAAAAATTGTTGTACCACATTGAATAACCAAGAAAAATAGAATCTACGAAAATGCTGAAAATTTACAAAACTTTAAATCTTAGATAATCAAATTTGAGTAACCTATGTGAAATCCATACAAAAGAATCAAAAATCTTTCGATTCATACAAACTCTAAAAGAATAACGAAATCAAGTGAATTCTATTTAAAAACTGTTTTCTGAAAAATTTCGACAAATGCCTCTACGTTCTATAAATTTTAGGATTCTAGAGCATCAAATTATAAATATACTGTAGATCCATGAAAATTCTGGAAAACGTAACATAATCTTTCATATTTCAAAAATACGAAAAAAGAATAACGATATGAAACATGAAAAATCTATATAAATGTGATTTTATCATCAATTCTTGATATTACTGGGAATAGATCGAAATTCGTAATTTAGAGCATCAAGTTTTTTAGATCTCTGAAGCAATCTACAAACATATAAGTAATATATAAAAATACTTAGAAATCTTCCAGGGTTTCATATATTATATTAGAAAAATAAGTTTACTAGTTTACTTGCTTACTAGTTTACTAATTTACTTGTTAACGACTTTACTAGTTTACTAGTTCACTAGCTTTCTAGATTACTAGTTTACTAGCTTACTAGATTTATAGTTTTCTAGCTTTCTAGTATTTATTTAACTAGCTTACTAAATTACTAGCTTACTAGTTTACCAGTTCACTATTAGAAATTTGACAAGTTTACTAGTTTATAAAATAACTAATTTAGTTGCTAACGAGTTTGCAAACTTACTATTTTTCTTCTGTACTTGTTTACTGTTTTACTATTTTACAATTTTAGTAGTTTACTAGTTTACTAGCTTACTTGTTTACTAGTTTAGTAGTTGACTAGCTTACTAGTCTGCTAGTTAAGTTTTTTTCAAACTTAACTAGCAAAAAAAAGTTTACTAGATTACCAGTTTGCTTGCTTACCAGTTTACAAGTTTACTAGAAATCTTTCAACGCATAAAAATTATGTAGATATAGCTTTTTTAGAAATTTATGAATCCTTCCGTCCTAGAGAATAATTAATAAAATAATACTACAATTATATGAAATTTTAGAAATTATTTTACGAATTCATATAAAAGCAATGAAAATGCATACAATTCAATCTACAAAGTTTATACAATTCAACATACTTTAAATTGTAGAAATACTGAAAAATATCGAACAAAATTATTGAAAATCTTTATGTAAGTAACTGTCGTCTGAAAAATCAATCTAAATTCTCAAAATTGTTTAAAGTTTCAATACTATTGAGCAACCTATACAAATATAAAAAATATATAAAAATACCAGAAAATACTAGAAAATTAAATAAATAATATACCATAAGACAATAATACGAATTAATGAGTTACCTTTCATCTAAATGGTTCTAATCTGCTCAAAAATAATTTCAAATATGTAAATTTCATAGAAGTTTGACTTCTAGAGCATCGAATTTTAGAAAGCTTTTTAGAAACCCATATCACTCAATATCAGACAATCATCTAAGTGGTATAAATACAAAAAGTAATAAATAAAAAAATTGAAACCTCAGTTAATAAATGTAACACACAAAAATCGAATTCTATTATTTACGGACATGACAAATGTGCAACTCTGGATTCCAAAGGTAATATAACTTTTAAATTCCAAAATGTAAAATATTTCACAATCGCTCTCTTGTAGCCATATTGTTAAAGATGAAAAATTATGAAAACCTTGAGGAAAAATATTATTCAGAAAAACCTCTCCCGAAAATTTTTTCTGCCTACGTCCCTGAACTAATTAACTGCTTTCAAGAAAGAAGAAAGTGGAGATGATAACAATTCATTACAATTATGACGCTGTTTAGAATTTTGTACAAAAAGACAATATCAGTAGCAGAACGTCGAGATTGTAGTGAGCTAATATTACATTTCCTCTCATATTGAGAATAGACATACGAATTAAAAGGAATAGGATCATTCAACAGCAGCATATAACGTCTTAAAAATCTACGTTGGATTTTCTCAATTGAATAAATATCTGCTGAAATATGAAGGGAAAAAATTCTATTGATCAAACTAACATACGAAAAGCTGTGTTACACAATTAACATGCGGGGTAAGTGACAATGACGATGAGTATAAAATTCCGAAATCCATTACCTCGCTAACAGTCTGCAGAAACGAGCAATTGATTGAATAAGGGAATACAACAACTGTTTTATCCATAAGTGAATTTCATAACTTTACACTTATTGATATACATTATACTCGGAAGACCGTTCTGCCTGGACCACTCAACAATGCCTAATTATATAAAATATGAAAGAAAAAAGATTCATCCTCATCATAAGTAGGCTGATATGAAGAAAGATATGTCAGGTAAAAAATTATTTTTGAAAAATCGTCTATTTATTATTCTTGTGATTAGAGGCAAGAAAAAGAAGGTAAAAAGCTTGGCAAAAAGAAGAAGAAATAACCACTAAGAACCTAAGAAGACATAGTAAGCTTACAATAACTTACGAAAATTACAAACTCTACTGACAATAGTTACCAAGACAACTTTCTATTTTCTTCATTTATTGAACGATATTTTATCTGAAAATACTCTCTTTACCATCTTTCGTAATTTATTTGATTTTTTAAAACCTCCAATGCGCTGCAATAGGTTATAAAAAAGTACATCAGTACAAGTTTTATGAAACCATTTTTTTTCTTACCAGAAATCACGAGTCCCAAGTCAAGTGTGACGAATCATACACAAATGAAAAATAAAAACGCTGAACTACCGAATCCGGGTCAGGCCCGAGTGGCAAGTCAGCGCCCGTAACAAAGGCCGCGCAACTATAATAATTGACAAAGCCAGCGCTAGCGAAAGAAGGATTCCAGCTCCTCGGTGCAAGGTCGGGCGTGAATATTCGCGTTTACCTGCGTTCTTAGCGATGCATATCGCGAAACGCAGAAAAGGGGCCTCAACAAACTTGACTTAGAAAACGCCGAACAATGCGATATTTCGCCAGATACGCGGGCTTTGATTTACGGCCTCTCGCTTGTTACGACTTATTGGGCGATCGTTCATATCTCGATCGCGGGAATCGAAAACGCGCGTCCTTGATACCGATGACGAACACGGCAAAAATCAATTAAAACGACCCTTGTTATCGAAATCAGAGAAAGTAATGGGCTCGCCGAGTCTCAAATAGTCAATTACCGACCTCTTTAGAGTCGGCGATAGAAAATATCCTTACGAAAAGTTGCCGATGAGGACGTAGAATTTCAGGAAAGTTGCCGCTGCTATCATTGAGTGTCGATGACTTTCACCGGTATTATTTTTCGAAAGTGAAAATTTAAGTCAGTTAGCATATCGTACGTAGAATTTTCGAGTGTGATTTAAATAGAGCTTCGAGGTGGAATTCGCGAGAAAATAATTTTCCTACATTTTGTTAATGATTTCTTCGATATGATATATATGATGATTGTTGACATTATTTCATTGATAAAGAGTCATTTTTTTCAGTGTGAATATTCGAATTTTTTTTGGTTTCTTAATCTAAGAAAAAAAAAAAACAATAATAATATAGTCAGAAAATTTCATGACCAATAGGAATAGAAATTAAAATGAAAAATGTCAATATAGACCTTATGTACCTATAAGAATCATTCGATTAATTATCAATGTTTTAATGTATCAGGAAGAAAATATCACAAAAATTTCCATAGATTTTAAAGGAAAATTTTTTTTTCTTGATTTGCAATCCTTTTGGTTCTTGTTGAAATTTTTAGTAGGCTATTGGTAAATCTGAAGAATTTTCCAGTATCTTATTAGATTTTTGCATAAATATCTAGAATTCATAACCATTGATTTGAAATTGAAAAAAATTGAAAGTTATTGAATGTATTTGTGAGGCATTCACACATACCTAGATTTAGTGGCGGATCTAGAATTTTACTACCAGGGAGAGAGGGGTTAACTTTTCGAAGGATTTATTTTCACCAGTGACATCGTCTTTTCACGTTGCCAAAAAAAAATTACCACCATCCCTACGGGGGGAGGGTTGAACCCGAATCCCCCCCCCCGCCATAAATCTGCCACTGCCTAGATTCAATTTTTCAAATATGACGTACTTTTGTATTCATAAAATGATTTCAGATGTTTTAGTATTTTTATAGATTTTAGGTATTTTTAAGAATTGCTACTATAAAGATTTTGTGAAATTTTTGTTCAACAATTCGAAGTTCATTATATTTTTTATTTTAATGCATTTTGCAAGGAACAGTACGTATCTCCCTGAAGTTATAGTTTTTTGGATTTACTTTCATATGCTTCAGGTATGTATACAATTCGAAAGATTTTTTATTACTATTATTAATTGCTGTAGAGATTTTCTAAATTTCGATGCTCTAGTTAACCAAGTTCAAAATGTTTAAGGTATTTTATATATTTCTAGCAGTTCTTTTTTCAGTATTTTTGATATAATGTAGGATTTCTTTGTTCTTTAAAATACGTTTCCACAAATCTAAGACGCGTTCTTTTAAGTAAAAAAGTTAAAAATATGTCAGTTGTTTTGATATATACTTAAGACATTCTAGAACTGAAGTACACTTAGCATGTCTGCGTATTTTTAAGTGAATTTTACGATTCACAGGATTTTCTGGTAATTTTCAGGATTTTTCTACAGAATCCTAGAATCTGATTTCATAGGATTTAAATTTTTTCAAATTTTTAGATTTTGTATTGATTTTAAAAAAAACTGGAAAAGTATTTCCAAGTTTATCTAATAAAATGTTATGACGTATTTATCATTAATTTTTGAGAATATTTAAATTTTGCATGATTTTCTACAAAATTGAGAAAAATTCAGTATTATCATAAATATTAATGAAAATTTCGAAGGTTTCGTGCTTTTTGAGGCAGTCGTTTTACTTTCCAGAAATCTTTTATGCATTTAAATGAATATAATATGTATTTACAAGTACACGTTTCTAGTTAGGAGTGTTTCTGGTTCTTTTACGTATCGATTGAATTTTGTAAGATTTTCTTAAATATTTTAGACTTCGCAATATTTTCACGAATTCATTGTATGCATGATTAATATAATTACAGAATGTGATGTTCTAGGATTCCAAATTCAATTTTCCAATTTTTTATCAATTTTTCAAAAAAGCTAAAGAAAATTTGCGAGTATCTAATGCAACTAAGGTTTTCAAGTAAGGCAGGAGGTTGGGTTATGGGCCGGGTTTCATTTTTTGGATATAACTTTCTATAGAATGAAGATATTAACGAACTCAATATACCGTTGGAAAGGTGGACGCCATACGCAACTATTCATTATTGCAGTTTAGTGTTTCATGAATGTGAAAAGGCCAATTTTTTGAAGCTGTCTTTTTTGGCTAATTCTCAAAATTGGCTGAGTAGTGAACCATCTGGCAAAACTTGATCGAAGTTGGAAAATGGATAGTATAGTTTTTCTAATAATTTCCTTATATAATAATGACGACGATTTCGTCCTCGTTGAAGAGGATGGTTTTTTTTCGGTTGGTATAGTTAAATTTTCCAATTTTATGATTTCCTTCACAACCTCAAAAAAAAAACAAAAAAAAGTCGGAAAATCTCATAGCCATCCTCGACTCTCGAAATCAATCATTTCACACATTACACTTGCCTCCCCACATCTTATTTAATTACAGCCTGATGGCCTCTTCTCACATAGATACTATCATGTTACCAGTCCATACATTTTAATAATCTCGATCACGATCGATAAATTAATTTCTAACTTCAGCACTACCCCCAGGAGAAAATACGGCTATCAAGGCGCTTCCTGGTGAAGATAAACACGACGAAAGTCGGCGAATGTCAACGCGGTATTTGACATCCGTACGTTCACTATTGCACAAGCGTAGCAAATTCTTCGTACGAGTACACACCCTCGCGTTTCATATACGCCGCAACTCCATCACGCGATTTTTTCCCCCGGAGCGATCGGTGAAATTCGACGATATGTGGCTGTTCCCGCGAGTGAGCACTTTTATCGGCGCGGATAAGGAAAGGTCGAATCGAAAAATGCGTATGTATTAATTCTGAATTTATTGCTGCCACGCCAGCCAGTCACTTGTAAAAAAAGTCGTCTCTAAAACTCAAAATTATTTTTGATTTATACCAGGCCCGTGCACATAATCCTGTATTTGAGGGGGGATTTCAACTTTCATGTTGTACTTGTAGAATAACATGCAATTGAAATTGATTTGGTTTGACAGTACATGTACCATTCACAGTGATGCAGACACTAAATATAGATTTAATAAGTAAAGAAATTATTGCATTAATCAATAAATAAACGAATATGTAAGGCAATGTCAAAACATCATTTGTTTTCAACAACTTCTTACTTCTACTTTATATATTGAATTTTTGTTGTTTTTAACAAATTCTACACAAGCAACGCAAAAATTACAGATACACGATTGCGGAAAACACGTTAATTATTTCTTCTTTACGTTTAGATGTATAATCAATGCAAAATAAATAAAAAAAGAAACACTTTTTATTACTACACTATACACATATTTAATGATTTAAAAGGTTACATGCCTTTTTTGAGGATGGTTTGAATAATTTTTTGATGTTTATAGCACATACTTCTATTACATGGAAGTTATATTATTGTGATAGAATATTGTCAACTTTAATATCAGCACATTATTCGATGAAAAAATTATCAACACATGGTGGAGTTATGGCCCTTTCCCAACCTTTTTTTTTAACGGCTTGCAGTGACTGCAATGCAAATACAATAAGTCAACTGAAATTATATTATCCAAAAATGTTACATTTTTCAGTGTAACGATAACAGGAACGAGGTTCTTTTTTTTGGTAACGAGTAACGAAAATCGTGTTATTCATTTCACATCTGTCTCATCAAGTTTTTGGAACGATTTGTAACTTTTTAAGAATTATGTTAAAACTTAGATATAAGAAATTTTTTTTACTTCCTTATTTTCAGATAAAAATTCTATAATTTTATAATTCTAGGTGAAACGGAGTGATATATTAGTTATTTATGTACAAATACCGAGAAAGAGTATGCTTTTTCACTTCTTATTAGAGATTTTCACAATTCTAGCAGTAAATCATAGAAATCTGCATATAAATACATGAAAAAACTGGAAACCTTAGTTTTTAAAATCTATAGCAGGTTCCTTATCATCCATAGGTTATGCTTGAAAACGTTACGTCATTTTATTAATACAGAGAAACAATAAAGTACGAAAAATACTAGAGATTATTTACTTTTTTTTTGGAGCTATAAGATTCTTCGAAAATTTCTGTAATTCTAGAGATCAAGAAACTCTGATTTCTCGGGCATTGAATTCCAATAATATATGTGTATAGAAAACCATAAAAATGTTAGAAAAATGTTCAAATTTTAAAAATCTGTTCCAAATTCATAGAATATTGAGGACACTCTAATTCTATAAAGAAACTGTTTTCTGCAAAACTGATTGAAATACTGCACATATTTTAAACTTTCAATTCTTGGAAATCTAATTCCGGAAATTGAAAGAGATATCTTTGAAAAGACCACAAAATTTTCCAACGTTCTATCAATACTAGGAAATACAAAAATCTATACAACTTTCAAAACGAGAGCATCGAATCCCAGAAATTTATACAAAAATATACGAGAAAACTCAACGATTCTTCAAATCGTAGAGAAACTGATGAAATACGAAGGACACTGAAAGAAATATGTATCTATTAAGACACCTGTTTTCTAAAAAATTCTTATGGAACATGAAAAATTTATTGAAGTACACATTTCAGAGCTTGAAACTTACGAAGTCCATGTATAAAAATTTATATGAAAATGCTTGAAGTATATAAAAATGCTAGAAAATCCTGCAACATTTTATACATCCTCAAAAATGCGAATAGTTTCAGAAATACTGAACAATTCTTCAAATCGTAGAAAAACTGAAGGAGTACGAAAAATACTAAAAGAAATAAATATCTATTGAGACACTGATTTTTTCAAAATCCTTCGAACACGTAGAATTAAATAAACTCCAAATTTTACAGTTCGAAATTCTCGCTATCTATAGAAATTTAAATGAATATGCTGCAATTTAAGAAAAATACGAATAGTTTCAGAAATACTGAAAAATTCTTCAAATTGTAGAAGATATGTACGAAAAAAACCAAAAAGAAATGAAAATCTATTCAGACGCTGTTTTCCGAAAAATATAATGCAATGCAAGATATCAAAATTTATAACAAAACGTAAAAACCTATAATAGAAGCATTTCTTCGAAATCGTTTGAAAGATCTCGTTAGGGGGGATTCTAACCCCCAACCCCCCCCCCTCACCCCGTTCATACGGGCCTGATTTATACATATTCCCGCATGCTATGTATAAAATAATGAAAGGAGGTGTGCAAAATGACTTTTAATAAAAATGCTATTATGTCTTTAAAGGAAGTATTATTCAGCAATAACTTTATAATAGTAAAACTATTCAACCAATAACCATATTGAAACTTTTTCTATTTATGGATAATATTTTGATTTTGAACATGCAAGAGCTCAAACATTTTCTTTTCTTTCTTATTATGAGAAAATTTGGTTCTAGGCTGGTACTAACTCAATCAACAATATGTTTTCTTTGAGTGCGAAAGCTTGAGTGGAATAAGCGCAAGGCGTTTCTCATTCAAGGTGTATAATATGACACTGTACACGCCGGTGAAAACTGATCCCACGTCGGGTGTACCAGGAAGGAAGAGATAACGATGCATGTACGATCATCGCGCCCATAGATCGTCCGTTGTCAGGGCAGATACCGGGCGCGACGAGTTATAATGTACGACGTCGAATGGAGGTCGATTTAGCGCGGATGCGCTGCAGATTTCGCGGCCTCGTGAGGTCGACTCGTGAGAATGTTTGGCGAGGTCCGAGCGAGGAAGGTAATTGCTCGATTACGTGATGTTAATAGAGTTTGATTTTCACGAGAATCTTTTCCGTGCCCTAGTTTGAAAAAGTTGGAAGGGGGATGAGAGGAGGTTTGAAAGCCAGGAGCCTTACAGACAGTTTTGCAATAGGTGGTGCACGTTAATAAAGTACACTGTGTTACTTTGTTTTATGCAAAATCGAGAAAAATACCTACGATCTTCTCAACTACCAACACTAAAGCACCGAAGTGTGAAAAGCTTATGGAAAAATAAATATTTGTACTAGAAATCGATGAATATACCTACCAGAAAATGAAAATAAATCTTTTAACCCTGATAAAAAAAATAAAATGGTATCAATTTCTGAAAAATACTACATTTTTATACTTCGAAGTGATTCTCTAAGAAATTTTTAGAATTACTGAACATTCATCATAATTTGAATTCCACAGCATCGATTTCCACAAATATGTTTAACAACCTGCAAAATTAAATGACTCTAAAAGAATACCTAAGAGTACTCCAGTTTCATAAATATTCTTGAAAAGGAGACTCACCAGAAATCTGTATACTAGAAAACAAGGTAGAAATTTTTTTTTCTAAATTAAGATTGGAAACGTGGAACTATTCAAAGTGTGACTCTAAAACATCTATAGAGAAATCCATATAAATACAACTATATTATTTGAATCGTTTTGTAACTTAATGAAAAAACTAGAAACTATCAACAATATAAATTGAAATACTCAAAACCGTAAAAACTTTCAATAAAACATCATTGAATTCTAGAAATCTATTAGGGGAATCATGAATATAATAGAAATATATATACATACTAGAAAATACAACCAACAGTTATCTATTACATACAGTACGAAAATTCTGAGAAGTCCACGGAATACTTCAAATTTGTGTTGACGTTAGTGTCTCGAATATCTGAAAAAAATTAAAAGATTTGAAATATCAAAAATTTGATTTCTATACCTTGAATATCTATTGAAAATCTACAGTGCAATATATAATAAAAATGAAAATCCGTAGAAATACTGAAAAATTTTTCCAAGTTCCATGGATACTCAAAAAAATGGAAAGAACTATAAATTATTGAATACTTAAAACTATATTGACATAGTTTTCTCAAACATTAATCAAACTTTGAATCCTTGAGCATGCAATCCTAAAGCTCTGTAAAGAAATTCCATGAACATACTGGAAAATTTTTCAAATCGATTGAATACAGAAAAAATACTGGAACGAACCAAAAAAAAGTATCGGAGTCTGTTTATAAGATGCTGTTTTTTTTTTTTTAATTTAATACCCAAAACCATTGAATCTTTCCATTCAATAGCATCAAATTCTAGAAGTATATAGAGCGATCTAAAGAAATATTTTGAATTCCCAAAAATATTATAATAAAATTAGAAAATCTTTATAAATTTTAGACACCATATCATGATTCTCAAAATAAATGCAATACTTGAAATCTTTGTAGTTTGTCATTTCCACAAATATATATCAAAAATGGAAAACATTCAAAAACTTTGTTTTAAAGAGTATAAAATCTCAAAATTCTATACAGTGATTTACAAAAATTTTATACATTTCTTTGAAGTACTTGAAAATGCTTCAAAGTTTCATTAATAATAAAAAAAAGTGAGAAATACTTGAAATCGTATAAGACTCAAAAACCACAAAGATACATTTTTTTCCAAAATGTATAAAAATTAATCTCTTACAGCATTCAATTCTGGAATTTAGATAAAAATCCATGAACGTACTATAAAATTCTGACAATTTTATCGATTCTAAAAAATACAAAAAACAAAAAAATTGTAAAAGTATTACATTGGGAGTTCGTACAAAAGATCCCTTTTTCTGAAAAATTAATAAAAATACATGAAACTGTTGGAAATTTTCGTACACACTATAGCATATAATTCTAAAAAGCGATCTATATACATATTAGAAATCTATAAAAATATCAGAATAGAATAAAATTTTTTCTTTAAATATACTTAAAATGTAAATTTGAGCTATCTATACCATACTTGAAATATTTATAAGAACATTTTCTGGAAAAACTATGAAAATATAAAAAAATTTGAAGAATTTCGATTCCTAAGGCACTGAATTCTAGGAAGCTTTATGAAAATTCGTTATTTTATTATAAACCCCTCAAGTTGTGTACATACTGAAGAATAAAAAAAAACACTTGAAGTATCAGAAGAAAAATCAAACCTCTATAACTTAAAAATCACAAAAATTTAATAATATTATATTGAATATGAACATAAAAAAGTACGATCTGGACTTCAAAAAAAATGCAACTAATAAATCCCGGAAATTAAAAAATTTAAAAATGAAACTCTCGTAGCCAAATAGTCGAAGGTTGAAGATAAGACAAACTCGAATAAATACATTTTTTCGAAAAAACCTTTCTGTAAATGTTTTTTGCGACATCATGCAATGAAAAAATCATAAAATTCTTCAATTCACTTTGACGATAATATTATATTACAGAGAATGATAACTTTTGAAAAACGTAAACTGAACGACATAAACATTGTCTGAGTTCTAATTTTTTTACATATTCTTATTTGCCATTTTTTAAAGTTTGAGAAATTTTTTCATCACTCTTATATCACAATAATTGTGATTTAATGACCCTTTTCGACGGCTTTCTTCATTTCAAAATTCAGAGATGTTAACTTACGATTACTTCATTATTATGCAAAATTACCACATTTTACTCTCAAGAAGAATCATGAATGTAATATTACGTAGTATTTTGATTCCCGACACCTCATAAATTGCCGGTTCCAAAGTACTGATTAATAAGAGAATGTCAATTACTCACCTTTCAATCTCGCTACGGTGTGACTATTAATTTCAACCGATTATCAAAAAACTGTTTTTGTTTGAAACAATTGAATTTTTATTATTTAACCCTTCACGTATGATTATAAGATAACTTTCATTTTGATGAAGAAACATTCAGAACTTATAGCTTAGTGGTTTCATTAGTATTTAACGTAAGAGAAAGAGTATGAATCATTCTTTATGAACAAATTTTCAGAAAAGGTTCGAAAAATGTTTGGCTAGCTGACGAGATTTCTTATCACTAAAATTCATGTGGAATGTAAATTTGATGTTATTTAACTCTAAATGACAAGGTATTGTTTATAGGTTGGATTGTAAGAATTGTGATTGTAAATACGTGAACCAAACTTAACGATGCTTAGGAACGAGAATAAAAGAGCATGAAAATAACATCAGACATTTGACGAAGAATCACTCGATTTTGACTAATTGACAAGGGTCATGATTTTGATTGCTGTAATGCTAAAATTTTGGATATTGAAATGAATTATAGGAAAAGGTCAGTGTCCGAGATGATTCATATAAAAAAGACAAGGAACACTATGAACAAACAAGAAGACACGAAATCCCTGGGCGCGATTTATAATGGTTCTATCATTATAGTTTTCATTTCATTTTTGGGTTCTGTTTCATTGTCACGTTGCAAGTTGACGAAGAAGGTCCCTCATATTAATAGAGAAGTTCTATCGACTAAATTTGTCATTTGATTCATAATGACCTTCCAAATGATAATACACTTGCTGTTATAATTTTGATTGTATAATTATACAGAAATTTTCGTAAGTAAATAATGATTTATTGTTGTTACTAAACTTGTGCAAGTGCTAATATAAAGAAGAAAACTTATGTTTTTCTATAAGTTACTATTTTATTTTATGTTTTTTATTATAATATTTATTTTATATTTTATTTTTATGTATTTTTATATAGTTCCCGATAAGAGATGAATCAACGGCCGAAAGCTCAGGATATTCAATTCTCATGGTGTTTAATTGAAACCCAGAATATGAAAGTACATTAGCTCTAGGAAATCAGTTTTTTTGGGAATTAAGCAGAAATGGAGCGTTATCTGATGTAAAAAAAATCAATTTTTTAAGTTTGTGTAAACTGTAAAGAGTTTATTCCAATTTTTATACGATGATCTTATTTATCGTAAAAATTGCTATTTCAATTTTTGTGTCTTTCAATCTATTCGCACAAACTTCAACGCACCTAATAATGTTGATTTCGAACGTAAAATATTAAACAAATGTGTCATATTTTTTTCTGAAATTTTCAAAAAATGTTATTACATGCGCAACAGTAAGAAAAACTTGACAATTTTCAAGACATATGATGTTTGCGATGTGTTGCAGCCAACTTCATACAGCCAAGATATAACTGCAGGGCCAGATTTACCAATAGGCCGGAAAGGCCGAAGCCTAGGGCGACAAATTTTTGGGGGCGCCTTTCGGTGGGAGAGAAACTTTCGGAACTTAACAACACATACATTTGAAAATGAAGAAGGAAAATTTTTGGGATGGAAATACAGATAATGAAAAAAAAAAAAACAAGCAAAAGAACAAACTATCTTTAGTGCGTGCATGGACGTATATTTAAGAAAGTGTCGGGAATCGATTCAGAATTGAAAAGAAAATATAAGTACTGTATTAGTAGGAAAAAACAAGAAAAACTTAATTTCATGGAAATAGGAAAGAAGTGAGATACAGGAGCGGGAGAACGCGATTTTTCCGGGTGGGTTGTATATGACTCCATTTTTTGAGGGAGGGGTTTTATGATTGCATTTTGTCGAAATAAGCACAATAATGTTTTTACATTTTCAAATAAAAAAACTGTTTAACTTGAAAAACAGTAAAAAATCACGAAAATTACTATTGAGTTGGACAATTTTTTTTGATCGTTGAAAATTTCTTGATAATTATTTAATATTGAATAAGAAACCAACTTTTTGTCGATTTTCCAGTCTTTTGTTGTTTCTTTCTTCCCAATGTTTCCCAAAGTTATTTGATAATTTGAAATTTCAAATAATCGGAAATTTTTGAAAATGTAAATAACTTACGAAAATTCGCAAAATTAGTACAATGTCAGAAAATATGGAATAATTTTTAAGAGTTTTTTTTTTCTAAATATTCACGATAGTATTTTTTCAAATTTTGAACAAAAATTTGAAATACTTGAAAAGTACTACCAAATCGGAAGGAATCTTTGTGAGCTGCACAAATTTTCATAAATTTTTGAAATTTTGAGTAGTGAGTACTACGTTAGAAATTTTGAAAATTTCGAAAAACCAGAATGTATCGGAAATGACAGAAAATGTCGAAATAAATCGAAGAAAATCTAATATGATGTACAATTGAAGAAAATGTATATTATTTTGTAAATTTTTGTTTCTTATTATATTTCTCCAAAATATGCATTGTATTATTTTTTATATGCTGAAAGAAAATTTAGAATACTTGGTAAATATTCAAACATCATGAAAAAAAATTTTACGAGTTTGACAAATTTTATAAAATTTTGGAACTGTTAATTATTAGGTTTGATGTTATTCAAAACTTAAAAAATTATGATCAATCGTAACACATCAAAATTCAAAAAATTGTCAATTATGTAACCTAAAAAAATCGAAATTTTTACATAATTCAAGAATCATCCATCATTTAGAAAATATGTGTGTTATTTATCTGTATTTCCACGAATTAGGCATGCATGACAATATTTTTTCACGTTTTTTCATGCGCATTACAATTGAGCAGTATGTACTCTGAAAGCAATCAAAAACTAAGAAAAATCTTGATAAGTTTGTTAATTTACAGTAAATTTCGAAAATTTTATAGTCTGCATTACGTTTAAAATTATGAAATTTTTTAAAATCGGAAAACAATTGAAATTCTAAAGATAATGCAGTAACACACTGTGTTGCAGGAAGATCATTTTCATGCTTAGCATTTACCTATACACGCGATCGAATCTTTCTTCGGCGTAAAACTTGATTGTGAAAAGTTGATCAAAGAAGTTGCTAAGAATAAAGTTCGGTGCAAATTAATTTCAATTATGAAAAAATTCTATCTATCGTCTGAGATTTGTCGGGCATCGATCCATGTGTTGTTACATATTCAAATAAAAAAAAGGCTGGAAAACTTATCTGTTATGAATTTCTGGATTTCCTCGATTTTCATGAACCTACATAAATACGGGGGGGGGGGGGCAGAAATATTATTGGCCTAGGGCGCATGATCTCTCAAATCCGGCCCTGTATAACTGACCATCTCAAACGAAGGCAAAAACGACTATTCCCCACGCATCTAAACCAGCTTCGACTTGTAACAGCTCTAGTAACGTCACTCTACTTTGTGATAAATTAAAATTAAAGCTGTGAGCGACCGATTGGGCAACGTGCTCGCGGCCAGCGCGCGAAGGAATGCTAATACATTCACGATCTGCAGTTCGGTGGAACGAAGGGAAGGTTGAACGACTCGTTAATATATACATAATTGAATCGATTAGCCAATTTTCTTGCTGCGTCGCGGCCCTTCACTCTCGTCGCTGCGACGACGCAACGAAAGTGGATCTGTCATCCCACGTGTATATGTAGAGGCCGGCGTCCGTTCATTTTTTCCCCGTTCCGCGTTACCGATATTACATCGATACCGTGATGGTGCAACCCGTGGAATCCATACGTAGAGAGATGAAAGGCGTGTCGTCGGTGGGTGTTGTTCGCCCGAGCAAAGACTGTAACGGCTCCAAGGACGCTCGGCTCTCCCAGGAAACTGCATTTAACTGACATATCCGCGAGGACACTCGCGTCTGTGAGAGCTTGTGTCGGAGATTCGAAATGGATCGAAACACAAATGATGATTAAATTGTTTGTTACACTATTTACTAGAGGAATGTTATTTATGGTGTTGAAAAAAAATTAATTTTTTTCCATTTCTTCATCTCGTACATTAACTGAACAGAGAAATTCATCCAGGGATAACAAACGTTGAATCGTTTTAGATCCAAGAGTATCTTGAATTCCGGCATGAGTATCATCGAGTCTCCAAGAGCATCCAAGAAGGAGTCTTCAAAAGTATCATTAAGTCTCCACTAGGCACTTTTAGTCTTAGATTCGGATACTTCATCTTTTGGCATGAGTCTCGATTATTAAATACTGCAGTATCATGGTAAACATATCAGAGACTCTTGTTTCCTGAAGTCATTTTTTTCATGACTGTAGTCCCCAACAATCTCTCAAGTATTCATTTTGGAGGATTTAATTCACGTTGATTTTTCCGAAAACACGAGTTCGATTCCGGATCATAAGATTTATCGAGGACTGGAGTATCCCATATGTTCATTTCTGATCCTTAGCAACTTAATTTTTTCAAAATCGAGATGTTTATACGTGCTCTCATTTGTTGAAGACTTAGGTATCCTCAAGATAGACTTGCAGATAAATTTTTTCGTGTTGAAATAGCAACAATCGATGAATGATAAAAATTGAAATCATTTATATTTATTTTCCACAAGTGAAGTCGCTTGATAAATGAAAGATACTATGGGCCTCATCCATCCGTAAGACTTCAATATTATTTTAGCAAAGTTTTGAAAAGACATTTTTAAAAAAAGTTTGCAGCTGCAACAATTTGTCAATATTCTATTTCCGAGTGACTTGATTATATTCGAATCTAACACAAAAAATGACTCATATTCTAGAAATATGGTAATTGCGTCAAAAAGTAAAAAATTTCAGAAAACACTAACGAAATTACTGAAAATTACTAACGCCAAAAGTTTTCGGCTGACTTTCATGCTTTTTTCCTTACCATTTTTAAAACTCGCATTGAGGTTGCCCGAGCAAACCACCTCCACAAATTCGTACTTCTCTCAACTTCTTCCTCTGGAAAAATAGCAATTACATCGACACGTTGTTTGCCCTGGGGAAAAATTTTCCTCGTGAGAACGCCGAGATTCTCCCCTCACGAGTTCACGCGTCGGAAGAAATGATTATGATTAAACCGTACGCGATCGATACATTCCATTCGCGACATTTGACAACGCAACTCGGGATAATTATCAGCGCGAGCATGGCTTTCACACCGTCGTTTCGCGCCCGCGAACAATCGGAATCCAGTTTTTTTCCCTCCGCTACGCGCGAAAAAAATCGCACTTCCATTCGGGTGTGGGAAAAACGAAAGACTCGGTAAAAGGTTTTTTTTGCACCCGAAGTAACCGCTCCGATTCACACAGAGGGAGATCGGTGGTTCAGGGCCGAGACTGTGACTGACGCACAAAGCGTACGCGGCGCTCTCACGAAAAATTGCCCGGCATTTTCCATGGAAATGAGGAAAAATCATGGTTTCAATAAAATGCAGTGAATTAGAATTGAGAAATTGGGGAAATCGCGTGAATATGAGTGAAAATTTCGTTGGAGTAGAATTATAGAGGAATATTGTTGTTCATTAGGAGAAATTCATGGAAAGGATGGGAAAGCTC
Organism: Platygaster robiniae; assembly: GCA_028476575.1. Taxonomy (NCBI): domain Eukaryota; kingdom Metazoa; phylum Arthropoda; class Insecta; order Hymenoptera; family Platygastridae; genus Platygaster; species Platygaster robiniae. Next base: position 39,945,262 of record CM052019.1, read on the forward strand.
AGAATCTTAGGTGTGGGAAAAAATACATACACTTGAACCTCTTATTTTCTAAATAAATTTATTCGCACATTTTGCCCAAATTTCTCGCTATATCTACATGAAAATATTAGAAAAAAATTGCAATCATATGACAAATCAGACATTTCCCAAAATTTCAGTACTACTTCATTTACATCATTACTTGAAACGTTTGGAAATTATTCAATAATATGTTTTGTTTATTAAGGAGAATGCAAACTACCGATAGCAATTTCATACAGAGAAAAGATAAATTTTCAAGAACGTCTTTTAGTCTCAGAACCAACAGTTTATGCAACGAAAAAAAAAAAAAAAAAAAAAAAAAAACAACAACAACAATCGCCAATGACAAACCTGCATGAACATTTTTAATTAATCAAGACGTCCTCCCCCCCCTCACCCCTTTTGGCAAGTACACCTGTTTTTTGCGATTCTGGAAATCGAGCGTAAGGACGCGGGTTTTTCGCTTTTTTCCTTGGAGCTGGGGCAACGTACAGTCCAGAGCAGTGGACCGAACAAGGAAACATAACGTATACAAATATTCTTGATTACTTAAATGAGAATAGATTGAAATAACAGAATGAATTTTTTTTTCGTAAAACTATATCACTAAACCAATTAGAAAAATGATTGAGTTATTGACAAATGCAATTTACAGAGCAGAGTTGCTTTCAGTAATACTAAATAAAGTATTAAGTAATACGAGATAAAATCATTCAGTAATAATAAATAAAATTCAAACCGCATAAAAATGCATCAAACTTCGGCCAATGGACGATTTTAGATAAAAAGGGGGTCGGTTCTTTCAATCCGTTTTTTTAAAAACTTTTTTCCCAATCAAGGATCAGTTCCAAAACATATATTCCAAAATAAGGTATTTCCAAAACAATTTTTTCCGAAATGAGGCATTTCCAACATACATTTGTCAAAAAAAAATTTCTGTCAAAAGAAAGTTTTTCCTTCAACATTTTCTTTCTAAACAACAAAAATAAATTATTTTTCTAAATTTCGATATAATCAATTTTGAAGTGCCAAAACTGTCTTTTTTTTCATGACAAAAAATCAATAAAGAGTATGGAAATTTTCAGGTTATTTATTTGCTTTAGTTGTCAAAATTTAAACTGTCAAATTTTTCATGCTTCTAAATTTTATCCCGGATCTTAAGCTGTGTACAAGAATAAAATATGGCTGAATTCATCAAATCGAAAAAACAAGTCTTCTAGGTTCCCTAGGTATAAGCCAGCGTTCTGGAATCAGTATGATTTGGTGAGACTTGTAACTGCAAGAACAAATAATACTACAGAGGGATGGCACAACAGGTTCCAACTTGTTGTTGGAAAGCCTATATTCTTTTCTTGAAGAAGTCAAAAAAGAACAAGGTGACACCGAAATCATGCAGCGTCAGCTCCAGTTAGGGCAAAAAATCAGAAAAGAGGTAGATCCGAAGAAAAAACAGCGTTAAGAACAAATTTGAAAACTTGTTGCTCAATACCATTACAATGTCGATAATGATGATATAATTCAATATTTGAAAAATTGAGGTCATAATATACAATTATAAATACACACGCTAAATGACACTTTGATAAATAAAACCATCGACTTTGATATGGCTGCAATATGCATTTCTTTTATTAAACAATGATATTTTTCGTAATATTCGTTTTCTTGTGGTATACTACTTTGATGTATTACGAAATTCGGGCTTGGTACTATTGGATATCGGGAAATTCGTGTTTGGTATTATTGCATACTGGACGCTTTGGATTGGAAATGCTCTGGCTTAGAAAATTCTGAATTGGAAAAAATAACCTTTTGAGCTCGTGTAATAGAAAATTGGTACGCTAATCGATTTTATTTATTCTTGATAAGTCTTCGTAATTCATATTCGTTAAATTTTCAAAGAGACGTAATGTTTCTCGATACCTCTAATCAAATCAAATTGCGTAAAAATTGACAAAAATAGCAATTAATCATACATGAACATCCAAAATGTAAACATATCTAAAATTCCGATAGCTAATTGTGAAATATGTTTGTCACCGATTTTATTGGTTGAAGGATCTAATTTTCCTTTTCCATGTAGTAACTACAACTACAATCCTTCAAACTGTACAAAGTCATTGAGTTACATGTCCGTTGTCCACTCAAACATATCATTGCAACATACCATCTGAAATGAACGTCTGGATAGTCCAAAAACATTGCGCTTGTATTGCGGATCTACGATGATTTATAAAATGTGCACGCAATCGACGAGAATGCCTGAAAAATTCCCGGATTGATAGTGTATACCGAGGCCCGTTGGGCGAATGTCATCCCGACGACGACAACTCCTACACGGCCGTAGAAATTCTCGTCGTGAACGTGTCGAGGCCAATAAAGGATCTATATCAATATAAATCGAGATCTACGGATGGCGAACACGGACGAAGCTTGTAGGCAGATCGCGAAAGCTTATTACTATGAGGCATCGAGGCATAGTCGGGGTCGGACTATGGGTGGTCGATTAATGAATATTATTTCTGACGAATGCTTGAGAAAGAAGGACACTTCTTGGAATCACATTGTATGATTCAAAAACAAATGGTTTAGATTTTTAACTATAAAAACTGATTAAGGCAACTCCTTGATTACACTTTGATACGATCGTTTTTTGTGTAGTTGGCAAAGTGTTGTCAAGTGGTGGTCAAAGAATCTATGAAACAGAAATAAATTAATGAACTTATTTATTTTACACTTGATGCATAATAGTAAGTTGAAGGAAAAATGCAAATAAGAACAATAAATCATCCTCGCCATTTTCCATTTATTATATGTTCATTTATAATTTGTTTTTTTCATGACATAAATATTTAAAATGATTAAAATAATTGTTTACTGATTGCCATTGCAAAAAAATGTAATCCATATAAGTGAATTATTTCTTACATGATCGCTGTATGTCCTCAAATAAATCAATCTAAACCTTATAGTTATACTACGTTTCAAAACACAGACTAAGCTTCAATTTTCAAAATTTTACATTAACTTACAATGAAATTAATAATGTAAATAAACAAATGGATTTCGCAAATTTTATCTAAATATATCAATACTTCTTTCAATAGAAAATATTTTCAGAAAATGTGTAGAAATTTCATCGCAAATAATGTACTTCAAAAGGACTATTGTATGGTACTTATCAGATAATATAAATGACGAAATTAAAAAAAAGGAGTGAAATTTTTCTAAGCCTCATTAAATAGCATCAAATTCTAGAAATATATAGAGCGATCTAAAGAATTATTTTGAATCTTCAAAACTATTATAAAAGAATTTAAAAATCTTTATAAATTTATGACACCATATTATGATTCTCAAAATAAATGCAATAATTGAAATCTTTGTAGTTTGTCATTTCCACGAATATATATCAAAAATAGAAAACATTCCAAAACTTTGATTTCAAGAGTATAAAATCCCAAAATCCTATACAGCGATTTACAAGAATTTTATACATTTCTTTAAAGAACTTGAAAATGCTTCAAAGTTTCATAAATAATCAAAAAAAGTTAGAAATACTTGAAATCGTATAAGACTCAAAAACCATAAAGATACATTTTTCTCCGAAATGTATAAAAATTTATCTCTTACAGCATTCAATTCTAGAAATTTGGATAAAAATCCATGAACAATTCTTCCAAATTCTTACAGTTTTATTGACACTAAAAAATACAAAAAAAAAAAAAATTCACTTTGACGATAATATTATATTATAGAGAATGATAACTTTTGAAAAATTTAAACTGAACGACATAAACTTATTTATTTTACAATTGATGCGTAAAAGTAAATTGAAGGAAAAATGCAAATAAAAACAATAAATCATCCTCGCCATTTGCCATTCATTATATTTTCATTTGTTATTCGTTTTTTTTTATGACATAAATATTGAGAATGATTTAAATAGTTGTTTACGGATTGCAATTGCAAAAAAATGTAATTCATATTAGTAAATTATTTCTTATATGATCGCTGTGTGTCCTCAAATAAATCAATCTAAACCTTATAGTTATACTACGTTTCAAAACACAGACTAAGCTTCAATTTTCAAAATTTTACAATAATTTACAATGAAATGAATAATGCGAATAAACAAATGGATTTCGCAAATTTCGTCTAAATATTTAAATACTTATTTGAAAAGAAAATATTTTCAGAAAATGTGTAGAAATTTCATCGCAAATAATGTACTTTAAAAGGCCTATTGTACTTATCAGATAATATAAATGACGAAATTAAAAGAAAGGAGCAAAATTTTTCTAAGCCTCTTGACTTTAAAAAACTGCGAAACCCATCGAGAAAGACATTTTACCAACCAAACAACTAGATGTTTGTAAGACAAAGCTGTAGAAAAAATATTCTGTAAATAAAAGACCAACTGGACCAAAAATAGGACAAACAAGAGCTCTCGTGCTGAACGCCGTGATCCAGTAGCCAGACAATCTTAGAAAGAAGATAGCTTTGTCCCGTTTGCACTTTTATGAAGTGAAACTGGAGTAACAGTTTCAGCGGAAAGTGTCCAAGTCTTGTAATGTTTGCTTTTTTGTCACGATAAAAACATTTGTATAATACATTGTGGTTCTTGTTTCTGTCACAAATGATAAAAAAAGTACATTCTCACTTTTGTTTAATTAGAAGATTTTATGTTCAAGAAGTTATACTAGGAAAATTCTAACTACTCTATTATGTTTTGAGTTTATGGAGCCACTAAAATACAAGGGTAAAATTGGTGAAGGTTTTTTCTAGCCTACCTTAAAATAACCTGCAAGTTATTTTAGATCATTGATTATAACAAATAATATAGAGACTATCAGCTTTTTTTATGACAGTTTCATTTTTCAAAAATTACAAACAGTATTTGAAAAATCCTTAAATTTGTTTTCCATAATTTTATCAACAAAATATGATAGTATAAGAGTAAAAGAAATCGTTATCTTTCAGCTTTATTATTTCAGTTAAAAAAAAACAACATTTTTTCCGATTTTCATTATTCCGATTAGTAAGCTTTATGTTACACGTAAATGTAATAAGTACTTCATTCAATAATATCAGTGTTCATTTTTTCAATATTTGCAAATTTTATCATCCCTACAAATGATTGCCTCATTATAATTGAAGTTTTTAATTTTTTTCTTCGAAAAAAACAACAAAAAATAGCTTTTGTTTTTGTTAACACTTCTAATGTTTTGAAAGACTGCAGAAAACTGATCAAAATCGTAAAAAAGTCGAACAAAAAACAAAGTGCGGCAACTCTATGTATATCTTAAAAGTCTGTCAGTGCCGAAGGCAAAGTTTTTTTACTCACAACGAATATAATTCGTTTAATCAAGATGTATCCAGCAACTTTTACTTTGGCGTTGTTATCTTTTTCGGGAAAAGTGATCCAATTAAAGTATCCTCGTTTCTCTTAATGAATCTGCAAGCTGGAAATGGCACCAGAAAAAGGTTGGGCAACGGAAAGCGCTGTTACCTTTGTCGCTATTCTATTTGATTCGAATCAATCAACGCTTAAGAACAGTTTCCAAACCGCGTGAGATATTTCCTAATCATCTTCAAACCTTGTTTTATCTTTAAACCTTAAATACTTTTCTCAATTTCAAAACTGAACGTTTGTTCAAATGATAGCAAACATTTGCAAATGTGGGAACTATTTATTGCAGAATTTGCATCTACCTTACTTGTAAAGTCTGAAAAATTAATATTTGGGTCATTCCAGGTGAGATTTACACCTCTTATTACTGTTACATTTTTTTTATGTTTTTCAATAAAAAAAAATCGATAAATGTTTTATGTTTGGTGTAAAAAACTTTTTTTACGGATGTACGATTTTTTATAGTTTAAAAAGAACCCGGCTTTAGACATGAAACAAGCATTTTCCAGCGCCTACAACTCGAAAACGCTTATCCTGAGACAATATTGTCGAGGGAACAAATATGTTACTCGTTCCGCAAACCCTTCCAATTTTCAAGAAAAAATTTGTTCGAACATTTTTTTCGTAACAAAATTTAAAAATTGCTATGCAAATTGAAATATCAAAAATATATCAGTGACATTGTAATTTTATTTTCACAGTTAGAATCCTTGGGAAAAATCCATCAAAAAAAGTTTGGTTTGGAGTGGCTTTCGAAATAGTTCAAAAAATACGAACAATACAAAGCGTGAGCTGCGCGCGATAAATGCACGGTGTTGTTGTGAGACAAGATTGATATTGATAACCAAATGAAATATTCTTCATTATGAATGCCTAAAAATAGTTTATTACGCTACCATGGTACAATACTGTGAAATTCGAATAGTTTTTAAAATCAAATACAAATTCACTACAAACATCTCTGCTTCGATTTTCTAGGCTTTTTTTTCCGAGAAGCAAACAGTAATTTGCTAAACTACAGATATAAGTGAAAAAAAAAAAAAAAAACAGATAGTACTGCAATCAAATACACACACGCTGTTTTCTTGGTTATTTATTTCGATTGTTGAAATCGTTAAAATTGTCATTACAATAGCAGGGAATTCTAAAAACCTATTAAGCGATTTAACGACAGCAAAAATCGAGAAACCTATGGAATGCCTAAAATCTATGTGAATACCATTTTTTTTTTAAATCTTTTGGATTATCAAAAATTTAGAGAACTTCTTTTCTACAGCATCGAATAGAAATATATACATAACTAGCTGTCCCAGCGGGCTTTGCTCCGCGGTTACCACGTTGATACACGTAGTTTGGTCTGGAAAAGTCAATTGTTCAATTGAAAAACGAAAATTGCCAAAAAATTATCCGAATCCCAAGGTTAAAAAAATTTTGCTTTTTTTTTTTTAATAATATTCAATTTTTTCACGAAATATGATTTAGTTAGATAATAACGAATTTCTACGAAAAGATATTATACTGATATAATGGCATTTGCCAAAAAAGTTGTTATAAGTATTTTAAAAACATAGTTTCTAATGATACTTTTTTACAATCAAAGTAAAGGGTGAAATTGATAAAAGTTTGTTTGTTAATCAGGATTAGGAAATGGCCATGATGAGGGTTGTAATAATAACATTATTTTGACTTCATGATGTGTGACAATGTACGATTTTGTGATTCGTAGAATTTTGTGCTGATCTACCATTGCAACATATTGTGACTTGAGTAATAATTTTTTATATTTTCTGTTATTTCTTTTACACGGTGTCTCAAAGTCGGTGAATCATCAGTAAACCATCGATGCCTTCTGAAATTCTAAGACACTTTTTCCTGTACAATTTTTCGAAATTCGCAAAATTTAAAGAGTTATTAATAATTCAGTTTCGTCCACTCACCATTCAGGAAGGCGGGATTTTGATTGAAGCCCTTCTCCCTTCATCCCTTCTTTTTCTAAGCTTACTCTAATATAAAAGTAGGAGGTAATTGAGGTTTGTTATGGAACATATAATAATGATGTCTTTTATCTAGAAAGAATTTTTATACAAAAAAATTCTATGAATCAAAGTTTTCGTTAACTCGTCTTTGTTTAAGATAAAATATTCTTTTATCCAATCGTCACCTCTACAATGCAGAATCTTTTAATTTTTTCAAAAGAGAGATAAGACAGGCGATTAAGCTACATTTTATTATACACACCTCAGTGATCCCAGTGATTCCCATAAGAGTGAGCTAACAAAGAGAAGGAATCTCTTTTATGAAAGAAAAGGTACTCTTCAAAAAGTAGTAGATGAAATTGAAATATTAATAACTGTTCAAATGTTCCGAATTTTCAAAAATGCAAAGGGTGAAATGTCTTAGAATTTTATGAGGAATTGATGATTTTCGGATGATCCGCTCATTTTAGGACACCCTGTTTTTTATAGTTTCGTAAGTTTTTATGAGTTTTTGTAATTCATAAACTTTTGTTATTTTGTAACTTTTCGTGATATTTTGCATAATTTTATGCTTCTGTGATTATTGTTCTTGTAACTTTTTGCGAATTTCGCAAAATTTTATAATTTTTTGACTCAGTGTGTGTGTGTGTGTGTGTGTGTGTGTGTGTGTGTGTGTGTGTGTGTGTGTGTAGTTTCAAAAGTGCAGCGGGGGTGTAGGTGGGGGAGTAGGCCATATCAGTTCGTTGACAAAAACATGCTTATTACATTCAAGCGAACATGGTTAGTAACTGTGCAAAATTTCAGTACGTTTCGTGCAGTAGTTTTGAAGTTATTAGCGCAAAATGTACAGACATTCAAATTTATATATATAAATGATATTAGATTCATTGAGGCTTTATAAATACTGAAAAAAATGAAATATTCTAAAATCTTCGGAAAAAAAGTAAAAATTATTACCCTAGTTACTTGACAATCACAAAAATCGAATTCGATTACGTCAAAAACGTATAATCAATGTGTACTTCTCTAGGCTTTAAAAGTTTTCATAAACCGCATCCCCGTCACCAGATTGTTGAAGATTGAATATTAAAAAATCTCAAAGGAAATATTTCCTTCTAAAACATCTCTCTTAAAAATGTGTTCTACCTCCGCCTATTAGTATGATTCAAATACTTTTGTGGAAAATTTTTTATAATTTTCTGTTATAGTGTCAGTTAGCATACTTTTTACATTGCTCGGAGTCCAGGCACGTGCCAAGGTGGTGAGGGTACGTTCACCGGGAAACACTGGACAACCGTTACGAACGAGCCTTTACGAATAGACAATTACCTAGCCCGGGATCAGCGAGTGGTGCACGATTTTCCGACGACGGGCGGTGTCGTTGGCCAGATCGGCCGGGCGTGATGCCCCCGGGATTTCGTGGCCGTACTTTCAGATTGATTCTTGGCCGGAAGATCTAGCCCGGATCATTTCGCCGAAGAAAGTCGTTATTTATTCATGCATTTTTCCAGAGGAGCGCCCAAGGAATCGAACAAGAAAAAATTTTTCCCATTTTTACTCCTCAAGGAAAATTTATCAATGACTTTGTAATAAGTTATAACATCTGTGTTCCATATCCATGAAATTTTATAAGAAAATTAGAGGGATGAAAGAGATGATTTGTATATGATTAATTCCTGATAGAAGAATAAGAATCTTAATTAATATAAGTTTTTTTTTATCTGCTTTCAAAAATATACAACAACAAAAAAACATTAGAAAATATTGAAAATAAACGTATTTTCATGAATTTGTAAATTATCTATATAATTCTGAAATAATAAGAAACTACACATGTGGACATAGGACCTCTCGGTAATAAAAATTATTCCTGATTAAATCAGTAGTATTAGCATTTTGCGAATTACACTCAAGTAATTGCAGAAGCTGCTAAAAGTGACGTTGCGAATTTTCAGAAAAAAAAAGAAATTTCTTGACTTTTTCCAAATTCATAAGAATTCTGATTGAAGATAGTTTTTTTTTTTTTTGCATCGAAATGGCACGAGCGGAACCAGTCGTGAGTACTTTTCACTGGCCAGAAACATGTTTCGGTTTAATTACTTAGTTAGTCTTCAGGAGCTATAAAGAAGACAAGTGAATAGTGCTTTCAAAGCGATAATCGTTAAGTATCTTGTGCTTCCAGAGGTAATTAACTGGGCACCGGAAGACGAACTCGTGTCGATTTGTTTTATTGGGTTCGGTGAGAAATATGCTCCACAAGGGTGAAAAATTTGTTTTTTTACATCATTCGAATACCTCTCATGTATCCGAAACAACGTGCAATTTTTTGCCCATTCATTGCCAAAAAGATACATTAAAAGTCAATTAGATTTGATGATTATATAAGTTGTGTGTGTGCTGCTGACGTTTCTTTAATCGTAGAAATTTGAAGGTTTCGTGACAAAATTATTATTATTTTGGTTCATTTTCAAACGCAGTAAAATTCGCCATTAACGTAAATTCATTGTAATTATCCACAGTTATTATTTTAAAAGAAACTTCTTGGGAATAGTCTATTTCTCTTATTTAAAAAAAAGTTAAAATTAAAAATTTTTCTCTAGTTTCGAAAAATTCTCTCCTTTTGCGATAGTTTTTCGATGTCAGAAGCAAATAGAAAAATGATAAATATCTGAAATTTTCCTTCCAAAACGCAATCTTGCGATCTCTCTAAAACTTATTTAATATTTACTCAACAAAAAACATAGTTATTTCTACTCAAGCGAAAGCATTAGTAATTCACTTGCAGGGCCGGTTTAAGAATAAAGGCAGAGGCCCTTTTGTCGCCACGAATTACTTACATTATACATAAGATTATGTCTTCAATGCATTTCATAGACTTGTTATCACAATTTCAACTCAGTTATTTAATAGAGCGTAGAAGACAGTATAGTTAAACGTAAGTAAATTGTTCCAAATAGCATCTGTTTACAGTAGTAACAAATGGACTACCAAAATCATAGCTGGTGGGAGTCAACTAGAGGTGAGTCGCTACGCTCTTGGCTCAGCACTGCTAAGCTATATTTACAAAAACTACTTGAAATGTGACGTCATCAAAAAATTTTTTTCGTTTCCTGCTTTCATATTAGCCTAATTCAGAAAATCACTGATATATTTTAATTTGTGGGTATATAAAGAATCGCAATCAAACATTTTTTACATGCAAACTAGCATTCATATGTGAATAAACATTGTTGAAGAAATTCTCTGTCCGAGAAAAATTCTCTTTTGCCTCTCAAACACTAAAAAGGAGCGTTTCAAAACACGTTTCGACTTGAACAAATGAAGTATTTTAGGCCAACACGCAGGCTGTCGACAAATGACAATCGGCGAGGTGAAAGGCGAGCTCTTTTGGCTCCTTGGAAACCCGGCGGACAAAAAAGGACCCCCCCCCCCTTAACCCTGCCGACTGTCATTTTCTCCAGCCTCTGTATCGACATTCAATACCTCATTTGCCATGTCGAAACAGTTTTGATACGCTCATTTTTACTGTTTTCGAGGCAAAAAGTACCGTGTGTACCTCGAAGCAATATACTATTTATTTTTAACATGAACAACTACATTGTTAATATATATATTGCATACAATTATATGAAATATTTTTTTATCATTACTTATGACGTAACATATGTAATGAATAAGCACGAAAATTCAATAAAATAAAAATTCGATACTTTAAAATTTTCAAATAAATTAAAAAAATTAAAAACACAGTTTTCATGAATACAGCACTAAAATTAATCAAAATTATGATCCAGTCTTTTTTTTATTATTATGTTTATTATATTTATTATTTATCATATAATTACTGTCAACATGTGTATTTACATATTGAAAAATGACAATAAATGAATCAGTTAAACTAAGAATCGTAAAATGAATAGTATATTGTATAGCTAGGAGCTAAAACACACGATACTTTTTGCCTCGAAAACAGTAAAAATGAGCGTATCAAAACTGTTTCGACATGGCAAATGAAGTATTGAATGTTGACACGGAGGCTGGAGAAAATGACAGTCGGCAGGGGAAAGGGGGGTCCTTTTTGGCCCGCCGGGTTTCCAAGGAGCCAAAAGAGTCCGCCTTTCACCTCGTCAATTGTCATTTGTCAATAGCCTACGTGTTGGCCTGAAACACTTCATTTATTTATGTCGAAACGTGTTTTGAAACGCTCCTTCTTAGTGTTTGAGAGGCAAAACAATTTTTTTTGTTGACTTTTTCGCTCTAATAAACAGTAGGATTAATATTAATGCATTTGGATATAAATTATTGTAAAACAATAAGAAACTCACATCATGCAAAAAATAAAGAATATCTAATTAAGAAAAACAATTCTTTAAAACATAAAAATAATAAAAAAATACAAACTGCAATTTAATAAAAATGCTGAGAACATTATAAAAAGACGAAAACAATTCGTTGTATGTATTATAATCAGGGCAACCAAAAATATTTATTTAAATATTTTGGCAGTCTTTCGCGAAACGTAAATATTTCACCACTTTTAGATTTTCCGTAAATATTTGAAGGTTTTTCATGTTAAATCCCAAATATTATCAACTATTTTTGACCATAAAAAATATTGTACTTGTTATACATGTTTCGCCATGAAATATTAGTCATTTTCTTCAATTTGCAGTTTGAAAATTACCGAGAAATTATTCGACATGACTACAGATGATCAATCTGTTTACATTTCAAAATAAATAATCAATTGATTATTGTGTTGCTTTTCAAGCATTCGATTCAGTAGGTGAAACGCTCGAGTCATTGCATGAACGACCAGAATTCAAACGAAAATTCGATTCAGTTGTAGCTCGCAAGTTAGGGCTATCAAAAATCAAAAAAATTTTCAACATTTTGAGTACTGGGAAAATCACAGAGCCAGATGAATTCGTTGGAAGCCTTTCAACAACTGAAGTCGACGCATTCAAATTTACATCGCTGACGTCGACGAACGTCGAACGGTCATTTTCTAGATACAAAATGTTTGAAGCGACAACCGAGGCTCATTTCTGTTTGAGAACTTAGCAAAACATGTAGTCATTTTCTGTAATAACTTTGATTTGGAGACGAAAATATAAATAAATATACAAAAAAAAATAAAATTTGCTTTAATTTGATCATGAATATTTCCTGCATATCAATAGCTTATCATGAATATTTCGCTGTTTTTTAGTGCATGAATAAATAAATATTTTGCATTTAATTGTAAATATTTTTGGTTGCCCTGATCAAGATATAAAAAGCTTTTAATGTTCTGATGATGATCAAAATGATCTAAAATGTTCATATTGGGACAAAAATGTCGACTCGGGATATTACAAGTTGAATACGAAATGTGAAAACTACTGCGAGACACATCTTTTCGCTATAAATTCACTAGCACTCCTTTGAAAACCAGGTGGCCCGCATTCGACTGTTTTCCTCAACCCGATTTCGCAACAACTGCCTCGCCCGCTGCCTCTCTAGCGTCCGGCGAGTGTCGCTGACTTGCTACACTTTTAACGACGTTACGGCCCCGAGATCGCGATCCTCGGAAACTACTACTCGCGAGGGCAGGACGACCGGCGCTCACTTTCACTCGCTCGCTTTTCATTAGAAATTCATCCCGAATTATTCTTGCTGGCGTCTTTTCCCGCTTTTCGCGATCCGGAAAATTTGCATCCCGATAACAATGCCAATTCTCACGCTTGCCGTTTCCTTGGCGTTTGGTTCAAACCGTTGGAACAGAGTTTTCCGTATCCTCTGGATTTCTCGCAACAGAGAAAATCTGCTATTCATGAAAGAAATTTGTTTGATCTAAGAAGTTGTTCTACTTCTGTATGGGAATAGAATAAAAATTGTTCTTTTAGGGTTGTGCAAAAGATGATGATGTGGTTTCATACACTTATAGGAATTATAGCGAGTACAAATAATAAAGATTTTGAATTTCATGACTTGGGTAGGATAAAATTATTATTACTCAAGGGCTGATATTTAATAATTAGGTCGAGGATAATTCCGTTTCATTCTTGCGATTTCAGTAAATTGAGGAACTTGCTCACTATGGAATGTAAGGAAGCCAGTTGAGTTTTGGAAAACATTACCACTGAGAAATTTAAAAAACGCACCTAATAATTATTATTATCATTATTATGATTATTATTATTATTATTACCCATAAATGAATGTAACTCTAGTTTTGAAGAACATTACAAAATTCTTGAATTTTGTTAAAAACTTCTATTTTCTAACGCTATTGGTTTGGGATTCTAAAATATAACTGGTTATTTTCAATTATTGTTTCTCTGTTGCAGATTTTCAGAACTTTTTCCCATTAAATATTTATTTGTTTATGAAATAGAAAAAGCAGCTACTGAATTTGAAGAATAAATGTTTCAGTTAATATATTCTATTCAGCTTTTTATTGTATTTATTTTCATAAATCTAATGAACAAACACACAAAAGAAACTGCAAGAAAGCTTTAAAAAATTTTAATAAAAACAGGATTCAATGTTTTGTAAAAATTAAGTTATCAAATAATTCTTAACACACCTACAGCTCCAAAAATGTTGACATAAAGAATAATGAGAACAAGGCAGTATTTTTTTTTAATTCAAAGAAGACTTGAGAATTTTCTATAAGTTTCTCCTATACGTTTACGTTGCTTGCGTTCACACCGAAAAATTGAATACCATATCTCTATTATCCAAACACACAAATTTTTTGAAACATTTTATTCAAGAAAATCTCCAAAAACTAATAATTTTTCAAAATGTTTTTACTAGTTTCCAAACTCGTCATACTCTATTTTATTTCACTTAAGTTTGCAAATTATGAATTTTTTAATCATCCAACTATTTGAATTTTATAAAAAGAATTTTTTAACTGCTAGTTTTCAAAGTAAAGTCTCTATCATTAAAATCTCAAAGTTCCTTTCGAATGTGTGAAAATTGACAGAAAAATTTGTAAATATACATATTAAATTTGAGCGATCGATCAAAATTGTCACAACTAGTCTTTTGCAGGGATATGTTCGGTAGAGAGTTTTCTGTTTTTATATTACCCTGAAAAAGTAAAATAATAGTTTTTTTTTTTTTTTTGAAATCTTCTTCATTACATAAATGAAAGTATATACTTAATACTTGATAAACGTATATGAAGACGAAATTTATAAATGTATCTGATGAACATGAATTTTCACAGAAAACCATTTCTTTATTTTTTTCTTGTATAAACCATTTGTAGAAAAAATGTTTTAAAAAATCAGTAAATTGTAATGAATTTATTTTAGGCTCTAATATATTATTTCAAGCAAACTTTTTCCTTAAATATTTTTATGAGTAGCACATCAACACATCTCAGAATAATATCCTCATTAATAAATAAAATAGAACGTTGATTTATAGTACATGATGTTATTCCAGTAAATGAGTTTATGAACAATACACCTTATGATGTTATATCCATTAACATTTTACCTCGTAAATTAAAGAAAGTACATAATTTGTCGTAAATCATTGAGCTTCTAATGACTACATACCCATCATTCATTTTCATCAAAACAAGCTCTTAGATAAAAAAGAAGATAATTATTCCATGTATGATTACAATTATTATATTGCAATAAAAATGTTTCTTTTAATTGTAAAGCATGCAATTAGCAAACTTTTATTCGTTTCAATATTTGCGGCAATTAATTATCAATTGTTAACAATGAATGAAATTTTTCGTAATTAGTCATCAAAAATGAAATATTAGTTCTCGTTTTTTTTTTTTTTCATCAATTCTACTCATGGCATTTAGCATATATAGACTGATTTTTTTTTTTTTTTGAGTGTGAAAATATTTTTTTAGAGTATACATACACTTGTATTTTCATCCTAGCTGTACATTGCAATTTAAAAACATTCAACGATTATACGACATGTGCAAAATATTCTAAATATTCTGCCAGTTATTCTCTAAAAAAAAATTTTGTTCAAAAATAAATGAAAACGTTGAAAAATGAAGTTACAAAATAAGATGAATGATTAAATGTAGAATGATTTTTATGTAAGGATGATAATTTTTCTAGACGAATCAGTGTGAAATTCAAATATTTCCTAACAAAAAGGAAGGTAGAATAAAAATATATTATTTTCTTTTCAAAAAATGGAAGAATCTTTTTAATATTTTCTCGAAATCACTGTTGCAGTTGAAAATTTTTAAAGTGATAAATATTGTTTGGTAATTAAAAAACATTGTATAACAGTTTAAGTTATCAACATTATTCAGTTAAAGTACTTTCCTGTTTTTATTCGTGCATGTTTTTTTCATTTCTCACTGACTCATTGTCAGAACGAAAAATTGTGTCTTAATATAGTGATATTTTTGACGACTGAAGTATTGAGAGTTTTTTTTTTATAACAATTTTGTTGCAAAACCTACTGTTTTATAAATCGTAAGCCATTTTCAAAATGAATCTTATCAGGCTGTGTCAATTTCGGTACATATCATTTGGAAGCTATTTGTCTGCTCTTTCATATGTCATTTTCAAATTCATGCTCAGGCTACAATGACAGCAGTTATTCAAAGCCAAAGCTACTATGACGTTTTTTATTATTTGAAAGATTATTACTCAACATGTTCATTTTTTAAAAAATTCATATACATAACATTTGGAAGCTATTTGTCTGCTCTTTCATATGTCATTTTCAAATTTATGCCCATGCTACAATGGCAGCAGTTATTCGAAGCTCAAGCTACTATGACGTTTTTTTTTTTTTTTTTTTTCGAAAATTTATTATTTAAAATGTTCATTTTTAAAAAATTCATATACATACCATTTTGAAGCTATATGTCTGCTCTTTAATATGACATTTCAAAATTCATGCTCAGGCTACAATGACAGCAGTTATTCAAAGCTGAAGCTACTATGACGTTTTTTATTATTTGAAAGATTATTACTCAAAATGTTCATTGTTTCAAAAATTCATATACATACCATTATGAAGCATGGATACGAAACCAATCTCTAAAATACGTTGCGATTAAAGTTGTCATTATTGTCCTAGAAAAACTTTACTTATTTTCTTTTGTTTCTAAAATGAATTAATACAAACCCTATTCCTGATGCATTTTAAGAATTTCAATCAGGAGCGTGGGCAGAAAAAATTTTCAGGAGGGGCTTTTCTTAAAAATATTGTCCCTTCGCTATTTCATAATTTTTCATCTTCGACAATATGGTTACAAAAGAGCGATTTTGAAATATTTCACGTTTTGGAATTTGAAAATTATACCAGTTTTAGAATCGAGAGTTGCATATTTTTCATGTTCGTTAATAATGGAATTCGATTTTTGTGACTTTCAATAAGTAACTAAGATTTTAATTTCTTTTACAACTACTTTTTGTACTACTACCAGTGTAAGGATAATTCGAATTTATTTAATATGGGTTTCTTTAGATTTTTCTAAACTTCGATGCTCTAGGAATGAAATTTTTTTAAATTTATATACATATTTGAAATGAGTTTTGAGCAAATTTTCATCACACGGATAAAAGATACATAAGAAATTTATAATATTTTCGTATGGTATTTATTGCAAATTTTGTAGTGTTTTCTGGTATTTTTATATGTTTCTAATATTTCAATGGATCGCTCAATAGATTTTCAAAAATCGATACTACAGTTCAATAAAACCTTCGACGATTTTAAGGATTTAATTTGATTTTTCGGACGAACATTATTTTTATGAAGATTTTCAATACCTCTATTTCATATATTTTAAGTATTTCTACAGTTAAAAGTATGTTAAATTGTGTTAATTGTATCAATTGAATTGAATGTCATATTTTCATTGTTTCTATATGAATTTCTTGAATAATACTTAAAACTCTACTATCATATTGAAAGTAATGCTCAAGGATAGAAAGTTTTATACATTTATAGGAAAATTATTTCCACATAATTTTTATGTATTAAAAGATTTCTAGTAAGCTAGTGAGCTAGTAAACCACTAAACTTGTAAACAAGCAAGCTAGTAAACTTGTAAAATAGGAAACACGTGAAAAAGAAAAATGATAAACTAGCAAACTCGTTCACAATGGTATTAGTTATTTAGTAAACTAGTCAACTTGTCAAATTTTTAATACACAACTGGCAAACTAGTAAGCTCGTTGATTAAAAACTAGTAAGCTAATGAACTAGTAAACTCGTTAACAAGTATAATCGTAAACTAGTAAATTTTTATTCTTCACATTTTTCTATTATAATATACGAAACCGTAGAGGACTTCTGAGAATTTTTATGAATTACTTAAATTTTTGTCGATTGTTACAGAGATTTCGAAAACTTGATGCTTTAAAATGCGAATTTCGATATAATATCAGTTATTTGAAAAAATAATGATAAAATCGTG
This sequence comes from Platygaster robiniae, assembly GCA_028476575.1. Classification (NCBI taxonomy): domain Eukaryota; kingdom Metazoa; phylum Arthropoda; class Insecta; order Hymenoptera; family Platygastridae; genus Platygaster; species Platygaster robiniae. The sequence goes on from CM052019.1 coordinate 39,963,089, forward strand.
TTCATATAAATTTTTTATGTTTTACATCGTTATTCTTTTTTTTTTTTTCGAAATATTTAAAAGATTTTGTTATGTTTTCCAGAATTTTCATAGATTCATAGTGTATTTAGAATTCGATACTCTAGAATCCCAAAATTTCAAAATCTGAGTGGCATTTGTCGAGATTTTTCAGAAAACAGTTTTTTTCATAGAATTCAATTTATTTCATTATTTTTTCCGAGTTTGTATGAATCGAAAGTTTAATACTTTTAGATGGATTTTATACAGATTTCTAAAATTCGATGATCTGAAATTCAAAGTTTTGTTAATTTTTAGCGTTTTTGAGATTTTAATTTTTCTTGATTATTCGCTGCGTTGCAGCAATTTTTCCGATTCATATTTTCTACGTAATCCTACGTTTTGATGATTCTTACTTTTTTATCGAATATATACTACCAACGTTTTCGGGCATTTTTCGTAACTTTATTTTAATTGTTTATCAATGTAACTTTTTTCATTCTCTCATGAAATATTGATTGATTTTATCAGAATTTCGAACCCCTAAAACCCCCCCTTTCTACGCGCCTGACTTCAGTGATTATACATCATCTCATTATACTCTTGCAATGCACGTTCCGTTTCCGGATGATTCGAAAAATCCGCGGGGGTGAATTACTCCGTCGGTATCGCCCACTTGACGCAGAAACCGGTCGCGGTCCGGTCCCGGGGTCGCCCGTCGTAATGACATTTAAATGGCTACTATTGCGAGCGCGATAGATAGGCTATCGTTGCACGCGCGTGCATATCGCACACCGGCGTTATTTCTTTCTCGCGCAGGTTAAAAGAACGGCACACGCCTCGCGCCCAGTGTGCTAACGTCCGTCCACGTGCAGCGTTTCGCTCGCTCGTTGCATGCTCTACGCGTTCACAATTAGAGAGGCAAAGAGGCTTTCTCCGCTGGACCACCCCGCCCACCACCACAGGAGCGACGTCCGCTGGCGTTCGATCATCGTTTTTTCGCTTTCGACGCGAGGAAGTGAAATCGCAACGACGCCGACGAACACGACGATGATCCCATTCACTCTGTAGCAAGAAAAACGGAGATTCTTTTTCTTTCGAGAAGAAAAACTAATTTTATTTCTGATGATTTGGATTTCAAGCAAATTAATGAGTTAATTTCACTCTCACGACGTTCATCCTTCATTTGAAACTTTTTAAGAATGAGTTACAAGCTGAGATTGACGAACATCCACCCATCCAAGTACTGTTATCAGCCACTGATGCTTCACTCGTGTGATCGCCCGCTTTACATCGGTGAGAGCGTCAGCGCCTCAACGTCACCACTAGTTTTTAGGGCATTCATTGTCAGATGAAATTACATATTTTACTGGTCTTAGCAAAGGACATTTTAAATACTATGATGCTTTTTTTCATAAACGTGGACGATGAATATCCTGTTCGCTCTGTAGCAAGAAAAACTACAAAGTTCATTGCTTTTGAGAAGAAAAAGAGTTTTTATTTTAAATGATTTTGATTTTGAGCATATCGATGGGATTTCGTTATTCATATGGCATTGTTTGAATAGTTTTATGTATGAATTTATCAGCTGAGAATCGCGAACGGCCATCCATCCATGTACTGTTATCACCTACAAGATGCTTCAATCTTGTGATCGTCTGCTTATCTTCAGTCAGGGCGTCACCACGTCACTCTCAGTTTTCGTACTATTCAGATAAACTCATTTATTTCACTTTTTTTAGCAAAAGAAATAGTAAATGTATTATTAATTGAAACATTCATTTTAAAATAAACTCATACACTATGATGAATATGTAAAAAACGTTTTACAACTTCATACGATGATGACAATGATCCCATTGATGTACTTAAGAACAAGAACAATACAATAGGAAAATACTATCTTCTTGGGAAAAAACAGTTTTATTTATATAATTATAATTTTTTTATTCGGGTGATTGGGTCAATTATTATTGTTGCTTTTACGTCGAACATCGTTGTTGATTTTAAAATTCAGAAGCACAAGTCGCAACTCGAGATTAGTGATTGACCATCCATCCAGGTACGGTATTTACCCACTGATGCTTCACTCTTCCGATTGTCTGCTCATCTCCAGAGAGACCGTCACTTCGTCATTCTTAGTATAGGCATTGAACATGAAAATTATAAATCTTTAAACACCTGACATTATGAATTTCAGCAATAAATACTTTATACTCATAATAACCTTATGATCACTCAGATGATTAAAACATTTTTTTTCGAAATTCATTATAAAACACTTACAATAAGATATTTAAGTTCATCGAAGCAAAGATTAATTCTTCAAATTCGTATTTAAAAAAAAAATAGGTCGGTAGGTGAATAATACCTACAGTGATGAAGAAAGTGCGAATCAGGCAAATTTTCGTTGAAACAGACGAAATTTTGTAATTTTCTTTTGCAAATATCGGACATTTAAGGCTTCTATTAGTTTTTCGATATATTTTTTCTAAAATTTCATACCAATACGTCAAATAACGAAAATACACATTGTAAACGAGTAATAAAATCAATATTTTGAGATGTATAATAATCTGTCTAAACATTGTAGTATGTGTCTAGGAATAGTAGGAATACATACAAAAACACCATGGCATGCGATGACATGGATAAATATTGTAGAAAAATGGAAGAACACTATTTTGTACTAAATTAACAATTTCCAGTGAATATTCTGGGCGTTTAGAAAAACCATATTATATATTTCGTAGATTATAATCAAGCGTAATTAAAAGGTTTGTATATAACAGAGTTAATTTAAACTTTATCGGACCTTTGCGAGTAAATTTTTTCTTTAAATTTACAAAAGATTGTTGCATTATCAATTTGACAAAATTCGATGAACAGAACTGGAGAAACAAAAAAAATTTAATCATAAATATTACAAACGTTGGACAGCTGGACGATCCATAAGATATATTATATTTCAAAGAATAATGTCAGACCAATCAAATAAGTTTAAAAGTGTATCACGAATATTGTTCATGTATCCTTTTTTTTTATTAAGTTTCCTAATTATAAATAATTGAGCTTATCTCAGCTGAATGAAAATACAGTCGACTTAAGTTATGTAGTAAGAGAAAAATTTTCTAGATAAGGTGAAAATAAAGGTAATCAGTATTTGTGTAATTTTAAATGATTTTTGAAAAAAAAAGTGAATGATATAGTAGACTTTGGAAATAAATGTACATTCTCTTACAGCAAAGCGTTTACACTGTATTAAAAGTATCCCTATAAAAATCATTATTTCAATGAATAATTCGAACTGTTCAACATTTTGCATTATGAGTTGTTGCACATTCAATATTTTAGCAAATATATATAAAGCATACGACAGAATTTTAATCATATATTTTTAGAAGAATAACAATATTTTATCCATTCTATACATGTTTGGTTTTATTTACTGCTGTGCATTCATTCATTATGATTATTATAAAAGTAACAACAGCTGCGAACAATCTTCAAAATACTTCCTATTGAGCTGAAGTTTTAATAAAACTTCTTCCCTTGATATACTACAATAATGCACATATCCCTGTATTATGAATATGAGAAAAATTAGAAAGAATATTTTTTTCACTTCCTTAATGAATACTTGTCGCAAAGACTTATACTGAGAAATTTTTCGCCGGAAGAAAATTTCTCTCTTCGTCATTGAAATCCGATCGCGTTCCACGGATCACAGAACCCGATAAGTGCAATGCAGTCAAATATCTCGCTCGCTCGTTGACGCATCAATTTGTCCAGCACTTCACTTTCTTCGAGGTCGATGTATCCACTATCGTCTGAGAGAGTCTTCGCTTTCAACGCAAAATAAAGTACAAAACTAGAGCGCGCTCGATTTTCCGCGGTTTCCAGATGAAAGATACTGGCAGCCGTACGTTATTAATCAGAGACGTTCCATTAGCTCGTGCATCGCGCGGCCGCGAAAGGAACGATTTCATTTTCGTGGGGGGGCATTTCGCGGCGGGCCGCAATTTCGAGGCATAAAGAGCGATAATTGATCTGTAATTCCGGCCGGATCCGCGCTCGTAATTCCCGGTAATCGCCTCCATCCTGCGCATTATGACGGCTTGTTTTGCGGGGCGCGTAACGAGGGAAAACGCGCGAACCTGAAGCCGTGGGTGTTTCGCGAAACGACTCAATAATTAAGTTGTGGACGGGATTTTAAGGCTGAGGCGTTTCGAGAGTTTACGAGCGTGGTTTCCGAACGTACATTGTGTTTCATGTTCAAGGCGATGCTTACTGTGTGTTTCACGATATAAGCATTGGTATTGAATGATGAAAAATTATATAAATTTTCATTTGATTAGAGTCTAGAAATTATTACTTGTGGTTCCTATTGTCTAATTTTTTCAGTGCGATTAATGTGTTGACCTTCAATTGCTGTTTTTCAGAGTCTTAACAAGAATTCATTTTGAAAAATGATTGAAAAATTGTTTGTATTTGCAAATATTTTGTAATGTTTCTACAATTTTTGGACCCCCTTCGTACTCTACAAAGAACCGCTATTGAGATAAATGAAATCCAAAGAACTTTTGAGTTTTACCAAACGCCGGGGGTTGGGTGGAGGGGGGAAGGGAAGATTCAAATACACTAAAATAAGTCCATAATCAATAATAAGTCGATCAACAAAGGAGCCAAATCAACATTCAAGGGCAAGAACAATAATAAAATGTTTCCAAGCTTTCGGTCTATTTATTCGACCCTCTTCAGGAACTACAACATTTCTCCAATTAAATCTTAAACAATTTTTTTACAATCAATTAGTTAGTTACTATTTACATCTTGTCAAATTTACAAAAATTTACAAAATTGTTTGAGATTTAATTGGAGAAATGTTGTAGTTCCTGAAGAGGGTCGAATAAATAGACCGAAAGCTTGGAAACATTTTATTACTGTTCTTGCCCTTGAATGTTGATTTGGCTCCTTTGATGATCGACTTATTATTGATTATGGGCTTATAATGGAGCGTTTGTACAAAAATGATTACACTAAAATAAGCTTATATCAACGCCTCCTCCCTTTTCGCGATTAAAAACGACGAAGGTTAATTTACAGAATCATATCCTCCGATTGTCACTTCTATAGTACATTTTTGATTGAAAATGTGACTTCTTAATGATATTTGACCCAGTAGAACTTGAATTCGGTTAGAAATTTTTGAAAAAAGTTTTTCGTTCCTTCAAGGGCAAGCACTAGATTCAAAGATTTTGGAAAAATTTGAGTAGATTACGGATGAAATGGAGAAACTTCGAATTTTTTTCTGAAATTCGTCACATTCTACAACTTCTTCCTTTCGTGTGGAAATGACCGTCTTTACAACACTGTGCGACAAAATAAAGACTTTTTTTTATATGGAATTTTGACGCTTGATTATGAAAATATATACCCTTCCGAATAAAGGTGCAAAGTGATTTTTTTTTCTTGAGTCACGTTTTTGAGTAATTAATTATTAAAATAATTTTATGGAATTTCCGTGTTTGTCAACCGTTGGGTTTCATTTAAAGTCCTTTTTATAGGTTTTCCATGCTACTAAATACATTTTACAATAATATTTACAAAATTTATGCATTGATTTTCTAGAAAATAAATCAGTAATGATGCTCAAAAAGTGTTTTGTTGCCGTCGTCATGGGAACCTACTGTGCGGGAGAAGTCGTTTCCAGATTTTCTATTTCAAGTCAGAATTTAGAATATCGACTTTAAAGGAACGCTCGAGATGATTTCTTCTACAAAATAGGTTCCTCATGGTGACGGCCTTAAAGACTTTTGAGCATCATTAGTGGTTTATTTTCTAGAAAATCAATGCCAATAATAACATTTTTTTTGTAAATATTATTGCAAAAATGTATTCAGTGGCATGGAACACGTATAAAAGGACTTTAAAACAAACGAATTGGTTGACAAACACGGAAATTCCATGAAATTATTTAAAAAATTAATTACTCAAAAGCGTGACTCAAGAAAAAAAATCACTTTGCGCCCTTTTTTAGGAGGGTCTATATTTTCATTATCAAGCGTCGAAATTCTATATCAAAATTAATGTCGCACAGTGTAATTCATGAATTAAACTCTATTTACTTAATGTAGAAACTTGAAAATTTTTGTCGAATTTCAGGTATTGCTTACGAGTAAATTCAAAAAAACATGGTGACGAATAGACCAATCAGAAGCAAGTAGGGATTTTATCAAAAAAAAAATTTTTTTAGTATAAATGGTGATATTGTAAAATTTTACCCTTCTTGCAGTACGTGTTAATATGCATCAATCTCGATGAAATTTTTGCACTCGCACATACTATCTGAATCTAAAACTGTGGAATACCATTGATAAACAGTGGAAAGTGCACCACCCAGAATCAGTAGAATACTGAACAAAGGAGAGAAGTCACGTGACTTGAGTAATAACCAACAAAAAGCCTTGAATTTCACTAATTCATCAGTGGAAAGGACGCCACTCGTTAATCAGTAAAATTTCACTAAATTTCATCCACATTAGGAATTATATTTATTAAATCATAAGTATTATAAAAAACCTTCGAAATGAGTCATACCTACGTATACACCCATTTTTAAATATCTCAAAATCGTAAATAACTCGATATACTTCCCAAACTTCAGTTTTGAGGCAATAGTCATGTGTTTGCTCAAAAAACTTGACAAATCATTTACTAATATCTGTAAAATTTCTTTTTGAGAACAGACTTTCGCATCCTCGGCCCAACGACGGCTTATCACTCGAGGAGAGAAAACCTTTCACGGCGGGCATCGCGCGAGGGTTATTTATCCGGGTGTGAACGCTCCTTCAAGCATTAGCGCTCGCGTGGCGTACGGCAGTTACGACCCACATCTGAAGATTAAGTACTACCCGGGCCCCGTTTCTCGGGTTAGAGGTTCTCAAAGCGGCCCCGCCTTTGCCGCCTCGTGCCCCACAACGCAAACAACACGTAACGAAATCGCGCATAAATCGCGAAAATTGCCTTGCACCCGAGGAACAGAATTATCGGCGTTTTACTTTTGCCGATTTGAATGTGGTGCCGAATCTGATTTCCAAGTTCCACATACGGACGTCTATACGTGGACCAGTTTACGCATATTCGGAGGTATTATAACTTTATTGAATTTTCAGAACATCGCAAGAAGATTCGTTCATGCATTAATAAAATTAAGAGTGCCTTCGAGAAATTTCTAGCAATGACATAAAAAAATGGAGAAAAAGAAAAATGATTTGAAACCTGCAAGATTTATTGGAATTCGCTATCCATTCTTTACTTGCAACTCACTATTTCTTCAGTAGACATGTTACGAGATACATTCTGAATTAAATCAATAACTCATTGTTTGAGTTAGATTCCTACTCACGCAATCTATGAAAGCGGCGAGCAGTTTCCACTGCAATTCATAGAACCACTATCAGTTTACCGGGAATAGTTGTTCTTCGAGTGAGAAATAGAGCGACAGAATCCGCCTCGTTCTTAAAAAATGCGATATGCAGCTGCAGGCGAGCTCACCGTGGAGCGACAATCTGTTCTCCGCATTTTTAAAGACGTCCCGCCAATGACTGGCCCGCCCATACATCCTCTCGCTCGAAATCGAGGCAGCATTTCTCCCTGGTTTTCCCTTTTCGCGTCGACAGACCAACGTTATATGTGAACTCGAAATGATCAGTAATTATTCGTTCATACACCACGTGCGAGAAGCGAGTTCTACAGGTGTAGCTAGCGATGACAAAAGCAATTAGAAAATCATATTACGGGCGCAAATTTCTGCGGTAAACTAAGACTAAAATCTGTAGTATCTAATGTCCAAGTCTGGAGTGTCTGAAGAAAATTCAATTAAACTTGAAATTTCCGCGGTAGGCTTAAATTAAAAATTGTAGAGTTCAAGGTAAAATCTGTAGTGTCCAAGTCATTATTTTCACATCATAGTAAAATCAAAATTTTTATTGTCCAAGTCTGTAGTATGTCCCTAGAAAAAAAGTACCTCCACGCTTAAGAGAAATTAAAATGTAGTGTCCACGTATGTAGTGTCCGAGAAAAAATATTATCTCTACCTGAATGTTTAATCGTAATCTGTAGTATCTGAGTCACTATTGGTTTATACTGAAAAACTTTTAGGATCGAGTAAAATAACATCTTTTTTTTCTTCAAAATGAAAATGTCAACGGCTGAGCCAAAACGAGAATTTCCAATGTCAAAGGGGAAGGTTCAAGGTAAAAAAAATCTACATTTTCCAATGAAAAATCATATTATTGGAAGCACACGTAATCTTTAAAGTTGTGGGAAATGTGGCTGCAGGGAATTGAAGCCTAGTACAATGTATGATCAAAACGAAAATTAGCATTGTCGGAGGGGAAAGTTTTAAAGTGTACTGAAAAAAAATCTGGACTGTCCAATAAAAAATTCTGCTATTAGAGGAAAACCATAATTCTATGGTCGAGGGGAATTCGGCCACATTATATTAAAAGCTGGGACCAAAGTCTTCATTTGAAAGTAGAATGAGCATCTCTACATCGAAAAAAAACAACTTTTTTCAAGTTTCAATGAAATGTATATTTCAAAACTTCAATAAACTTATCAAAACTCGGATAGAAGAATCCTATGAAACAAAATGCAATATTGAATAGTCCATATCATCAAATTGAATATTTAATACTGTATCGAACCAAATTCAATATTCAATATTGTATCGAATGGAATTATTTCAGATACAAAATGGTAGCGAACAAGACTCAATATGGAATCTTCTGTTTGACAAAATTTAATTTTAAATATTCTCTAATACAAAATTTTGTGTTACGAAAGTTTATACTGTCGTAGTTTATCGTAATAGCAATGAATATATTTACCATCTTTCTATAGTGTTTAAGAAAAGATTCAATATATTTATCGATACTAGGCCATGAAAGCCACACTTTTTTTTTTGTTTTTTCTTTTTTGACGTAAAAATTTTTTTATAGATGAATTCACCAAGTGACCTCTACTCATTCGAAATTCAACAAAGAAGCAAAACATCATAACGACTTAAAAAATATATGTATGTACGATGTTTACACGTCCTAGGACGAGTGCTCACTTTCCGATTTTTTTGTCTATTATTATGGATGCATCAATGAAAAAAATAGATTCCATCTATGAAAATAATGAACCTTTAATAAAATTAAAGTGTTTTTTTAATATGCATATATTACACACTAAATTTATTCCCACTCTAAATGATTTCTCAACGAAAATGTATATCAATAATTTTGTTTAATTCGAGTGGATTTTGACATGGGTACATTTTTTTGGAACGCATGTTTCCTGATGAATCAACAGCTGTTTCAAAAAAACTTTATATTGTACATAATATGAATTGTACAATATAAAAAAAAATTGTGTTCTATACTTGATGATACAGTATATATTTACCAATATAGAAATATTTAGTGTCTTTTCATTAAATATATTCTAAAAAAAAAAGATTGAAATTCACATATCTAATATCTGAAAAAAATATTTATTCAAAATTTTTTTGAAATGCTTTTCATATACGTGTCCATGAAACTTCACAAATTTTCAACACGATTTGAAGAGAAAGTCTATAAAGAATCTATGAAATTTCAAATTTTTTTTGATACTGTACAAAATACTCTGAAGAACTGGTGTACAAATCTTCAATGCCTCAAGTTACAAGAACCTTTTTCCAAGTTCAAAATGTTATTTAGAGCGATTACAATACAAATTTTGCAATACCTAGTAATATCCAATCCGAATTTTCCAATAACAAATAATAACAAATATGTCATTTTGTTCATTTAAAAAAGTTTATATCCAAGTTACATCAAAAGCAATTCTTTTATTAATTTAACTATTATTAGAATAGCTGAGAGGAAGAAACCAACTAGTAAAAGACAGATGAATGTGAAACTCCATGTTTTCTGTCTCTACTTGTTCGGTTTTTCCTCTCGGCCTATCATTAATGTGTTTATTTGTTTTCGTATTGAGGAAACTAATTTTTCCATATCGAATCATTTATTTGGTTTCAATTTCGTAACATAACACAAAATATAATATAGGTATGTGATATATTCAAAAATTGTATAACCTAAAAATTGTCGGATTCCATATCAATTTTTCGTCATGAAAGTAAATAATGGTCCAAACAAAAATCATAGGAACTGTTTCATAGAAAAAAATTTCAGGAACGCCGGATATCAAAATACATTTTTCACGGACAATTAAAGAAACCTTTTCTTTCTGAGAGCCTTATTTATGAAAAATTTTTTTTTAAATGCCTGATTGACGCAACTAATTTTGGGAACTTTCGAAACTTTCTGTAATTATAAAAAAAAGTTTTGGAAGAAGAGGACTCATGGAAGAAAAGCTTTTAGGTAAAAATTTTTAATAAAATGTGTGAAGAGGACTGTCTCCCTACGCATTAAAACTCAAGTCTTGTTCAACTACAGTCAGGCAAAATAGATTAATAATTCTGGTAAATAATTTCTGAACCAGATAATTGAACTTTTTGAACCGACCTTTCTTTCAATAAACAATGAATTTATCAAGAACATGACTGTTACAATGAAGAAAACGAACTGTTCGATTTACGACTAAATTCATTCATCACAATAAGATATTAAGTAATGACCATAAACGAAAATTTTTCATCAAAAGTACGTTGTAAAAGGAATCCATGCATTAAAACGTCCTAAAATATCTGCACTCGAATAAGAGAAAACCGTTCATTTCACCATTTGATGTTAAAAAATGATGTATAACTTTCATCTACGACTCGTCCTTTTTTGGTAAACTATAAATTCTTACATGCTAAGGTTTCCTCTTGAGATTTTCCGTACGTGATATAATAGAAACGTAGATGGTTTTCTATATGAATTGAGCGCGCGATGCGCAGTTTTTGCTGTATCCAACGGCAGAAGACACGAGCGACGAGAAGCGCCGCAGGGCGGTATTCCAGGTGGAGATTTTCTCTCGCGATCTCGGCAAAAGTGAGAATAAACGTCGAGAAGAAATCCCTGCTTTACTTTTACCGCCATCACACTTGATATTATAATCTGGCTTTACAACGTGAGACGAGAAAAAATTCTCCAGGAAATATCGCTTTATAGGATGAAGTGGAAGAACACTTGACTATGAGAATCGTTTTGCAACGATTATGTTCAATGTGATTCTACGTAACTTTCGATAAAATGTTATAGAAAAAAATAAATGGATACAAACACTTTTTTTTAACTTTTATTGGAAAGGAGAAAGGAAAATAACAAATTATAGTATATAAAGAATTATGATGGATAAAAGGAAATCCTAAGAAGAGAAATAAAATGATTATAAAAGACATAAAATTGTTTATTATTTGCATTTTTCGTCATATGAATGTCTTCTTTGTCTTGTCTGTATAAAATAAAAAAAATTTTCTCTATAATAAAAACGAAAAAAAGACCAATTTCATCTCATAATTTTATGACCTTTTTGTCGTTGATCAAGACAAAAACTGCCTTCCACGTAAATTCGCGAATAATCACGTGAAACTGGTACAGGGAAGAGCAGAGTGCAAAAAGAAGAGAGACGAGGAGAAGAAGCAGACCAGTTACTCTTCTTCGGTCAACATATCCGGGCCTTATACGTCACGCAACCGGTCTAGGCGTACACTCGTTTCATAGTAATACCTTTACGGATCCGTAAACTTACAAGGAACGCTATGTTAGAAAAAAAGCAGTCACATTAATCAGATATAAAGGCTGTAATAATTTTTTCTTCGCACTGAACATTGACTAATTGAATAGAAAATACTGCTATTTTTCGAAAATGATGTCACTCAAACCTAGGAATGAGCGATACGTGTCGATATATTGGAATATTTGTATTTGTTTCCGGTTTATCAGACTTTTTATACCGATATATTCATTAACTGATAATTTTTCATAAACATACTCTTCACAGGCAGGGCCGTAGACAGAAAAATTGGGCCTGGGGTATGGCAATTATGGGTCCCTTCATCATTTTTTAAAGTTTAGTTATCGGAATGCAAGAGTTCAGGTTTATTCAATAGGAAAATTGCATAAAAGATATTAAGGGAGAATTCACTGTTTGCCTATGTATAACATTTGTATTGACGTCAAGAAACAGAAAATTTAAACGAAATTGAAATTGAACATACATTTACTGAATTATCCAACGCGTACAAACTGCAAATACATTGCGGAGTTTTCATTATATAAAAGTGAGAGTTATAGATTACCATCCAGCAGGAAATACGAATAACAAGGAAGTTTTGTACATTGTTACCGATCATTCGTTTTTTTTACTCGACAAACTAATATTTTCTCTGGAAATTAGTGAATCTTACTTCAAACACGCTCTGTGTGCTTTTGCTAAGGCGAAGGTCTTGATAATGTCGTTGAAATTTTAAATTCAATTTTCTACTTAATTCTGACTCTAATTGTAAGCAGAAGGTTGCTAGTCGATTTTTGGAAATTTTTTATTCTTGAGAGCACACTAAAAGATCTTTCAGCAATTGCAACTGAAACCGGTAGAGTACAAAAAATTCGCAGTGCAACGGAAGCATTTGGAAGAAGTGCAGTCGAATTTTTGCCAAAATTTTGCTATATACAAAAGTTTCAGTGGTTTGAGATCCTTTTCAAAGTCCGATCAATTAATATGTTTCAGACGAATAATTTCTCAGTCCGCAATTTGTCATATAAATCAGCGGGATAAATTCGAATAAAATTTGCTGTTTTCTTTGTGATCTCTTCTTCATCCATTTCTGGAAACTTCCACAAAAAATTGAAAATTTCATTCAAATTCTTTGCAGCTTCAAAGCATTAGAAAAAACAGACTTTAGAAAAAATTTTCCTTGGAAAAATGGATTTGGAAAGGTCAGCTCCTACCTCAGATATCAGATTTGGATCGAAAGAAAATATGATAAATAATAATTTATACGTGCAAAAGTCAAGGATAAAAAAACTTTACGTATGAAACATTGTTATCAAACTACTATTTCAAACTACAACAAAACATTTTTTACGACACTTACGCAGTAACACCACTGTGCGACAAAATTGAGACTTTTTTTTTGATATTTGGTTTTGACGCTCGATTATAAAAATATAGACCCTCCTGAACAAGTGTGCAAAGTGATTTTTTTTCTTGCGTCACGTTTTCGAATAATTAACTATTCCAATAATATAATAGAATTTCCGTGTTTGTCAACCGATTGGTTCGATTTCAAGTCCTTTTTATAGGTTTTCCATGCAACTGAATGCATCTTTGCAATAATAGTTACAAAAAAAAAATGTGTTTTTGGTTTTTATTTCCTTTTAAACAAAAATAATTAATGATGCTCAAAAAGTCTTTTATTGCCGTCGTCAAAGGGAACCTATTGTGCGAAAAAAATCATCTCGAGCGTTCTTTTCGAGTCGAAATTCCGAATTCTTACTCGAAATAGGAGAGCTCGAGAGTTTAGATTCTTTTGTGAATTTCTACAAATTTTTCAAAATTTTTTGAAAATAGCATAAAAAACCGAGCCCCTTCAAAAACACCGGGCCCGAGGGGAAATATCAAGTTACCCCCCCCCCCTTGTCGTGATGGCTATTCACAGGAATATCTACAATTATTGGAAATCCTTGAATCTCGTAGAAAATTTTACACGATTTGTTTAAACCACGAAAATACCAAAATAACTTGATGATAAAAATAAATGATTTTATAGAATACTCATTTTATTTTTTGAAAAATCTTTTAAACTCTGGGCGTAGGAGAAATTGTCATTTCAAGGGCGTTGGATTTAAGAAATTCTTACAGCACCTATGAAGATACTAAAAATTTCTGAATCTCTCGGAAAATTTTACGGAATTCAATATATACAGAAAAAAAACCAAAATTTTATGCGATTTTTGTGAATGGTGATTGCATCTGTTCAGAATTCAATGCGGAATCAAAAAATCGATTCATCTTTGACCTCTCAGAGCACTAAATTTCTATCATTTTTTTATCAATCAAAAAAAAAAAAACGAAAAATCCTTCTCTTAGGAAAATCTTCTAAAAATTATCAAATCACTGAAAGTACTTAGAATCCGCAAAATTCACTGATAAATACATCGACATAGATGAAATTCATTTGATTTTGTATTCAAGAAGATCACACCTTAGATATCCGAAGAAGTATAATATAAAAAAAAAAATAAATAAATCGATAAAAATCAGAAAATATGTACTACAACAGTTTTCAAATACGGTAAAATACAAAAAATTCATGAAATACTTGAAATTTATGAAACTTCACTAACTGAAACGTCGAAATCTCGAAAATCTCTTTAGCAATTCACAAGAATGCCAAAAAATACTTTGAATCTTATAAACTCAGAATAGGAAACAAAATATTTTAAGAAGTATGAATGCATGAAAAAACAGTTTCTTAAGTTATTCATCTTAATACAGCAAATTTAATTCACTTTGAATTCGAAAGCTCCAATTTTTAGAAATCCTAATTATATCAATCCATAAAAATACGGACAATCCGTAAAAATACTAGAAAATTGTAGAATATATTATTTATCATACAAATAGCGAAAAATTTTTAAAATTTCCGAATGAATTATAATAGTTTTTGAAAACTGTGAAATAACCAAAAACTTTGGTGATTTCTAATTCAATGGGAATTGATTCTATAAATCCATGCGAAATTATTAAAAATACCTTGAAACTGTATGAGTACTGAAAAATAGGAATAAAAATCAATGCATTGCAAATCTCTGAACAAAATGTTTACTGAAAAAGTTCATTAATATCTATTCGTTACATCACCATATTGATATTTCCTCATGCATATATCGATATCGAATATGGGATCATGCCAATACATCGAATGAGCTGATATTCATATTTTTCGTTTGTAATCCAATCCCAAATTAAACCAACCTTGTAATTATTTTATGGTTTTTTCGTTTTGTTTTCGGAAAAATTAACCACATAAAACCTACTTAAAAAAACTACATCCACATTTCTGAAGAGTACACTAATAAAATCAGTAATCAGTTTTTAGCAAAATGAATCTTTTCATTTAAGAAATATGACAAAAGTTTCAGGTGCTCAGAAGCATAGATATTGGGACGATTTCAATGATTTTCTTGTAGCTGTAATCTCATGATGTATGAAAAATTGAGTGTCTGACAACTTCTTACAACAGTTTTTTATAGACAATCATTTTTCAGAGTGGTAGTATTTAACGTACCTATTAGAGCAAATTATTTTTTTGATGACCTGCACGTGAGCCAAATTTTATTGTCGATAGATGATTCCAAAGAATGAATTTCTTCTCAACAAAGGAGAACTAATGAACGTCGAGACGAGTCGATAATCTTTGCGATTTATGCGCGAAACTCGCCATCCAATGCAGGCTGACGATATCAAAATGTTCCATATTTATATTCGAATGCATGCGGCACAACTCGTGACGCCCGTTTCACTCGATGAAGACCCGAGTGCTAATTAATAATTTGCGTTGCTACTTTTAAGCGATTATGCAAATGACACGTCTGTCATAACTTTGTGTGCTCGGCTCCTCGTTTAGAGTCTGGTGATGATTAATGTTCGTGGATGAAGCTGTGGCTGTGGAAAAGGAAACGGAAGGTAGAATTTTTTTGTTCCTGTTGTCTCCACTTGATGAATTGATATTCATAGTGTGGCTGTTTTTTATGTTTCATTGAATATAATTACCACAACGTTCGTAATGATAAACAAAGATGTAATCTCCGATGATTATAATAATCATCATTTGGAAATTAAAATGGAGAAATTTTTTAGAGGAACTTTTGCGTTCATGAATCATTTGCATTCAATTCAGTAAGCATGAAACGTCAATTTTTTTGTCAAATTGAAAATAGAGGAAAAAATGTTGATTTGGAGTTTTCATTTTCCTGTTGTTCGACTTGCGTGAAAATTCTCTAATTTATTTTCTAAAAACTTAGGAGAAGCAAAAACAATAGAGATGATCTTTTTTTTTATTTCTTTTATTTATTTTTTTGTTTTTTTGACTAAACATTCTCGTTTGAACTTTTACACATTCTTTTAAAAAGCTATAGTGCATCAATCGAACGGTGGAACTTTTACTTGAGCAGATGGATTAATAAGACACCATGGCATTTTTTCTGTCACGCGACACTCTCACTCTTAAAATTCTCTCGGAACATGCGAAACCGTTTGCACTTTTTTTTTGGCTAATAGCTTAAGATTCTTTGTTATTTTCATTTTCACTTGAAGCAAGGTAATGACAAAATACGTTGAAGCTCAAATAATCTATATGTTATCATTTTTTCGATACACGAACTTTCGATTTTTCACAGCAATTTAAGATTCTCAACGCAGTGATTTCCATGTTGAACATTATTACAGAAATGTGTGGCGAAAAAGGCGGATTTTTAGCTTCATTTCAGATAATAATAGATCATTATATACAATGTTTACATTTACTAACTTGGTGAGATATATTAGTATATTTTTTGAAGGTTTTTCAATAACATTGAGATTTTTTCGAGAAAGAAAAATGACTCTATATTCACGAATTTACTTGAAATTTATAAAATGTGATGTCAGTTTCCTAAATATACTGTGAAATTAATGAAAGCTTGTCAAAAAAAATATATAACCCATCAGATCTAAGCACTCAGATTGAAGCACAAAAACCGTCAGAAAGGTGATGTGCACCTTACTGCGTACTATGGCTGTCTGAAAATGAAACGGAGTGATAAAAATTCCTCTATTACCAAAACAAATTAAAAGTTGATAATGAAAGCCAATTTATCGACAAATTTTAAATCATTTTAAAAAATCCATCGTAAGCCCCATTCAAATCTTCCGTATCCTCCTGTTTATTGGGAGTAAAATCTAACTTTTTGATGTGGATTATCTCCGAAATATTCCTCTTGTAATAATCAGACTCCCTATCTAAAATCGTCACATTATCCCAATCGAAATCATGCCCTGTTTACGTTCTATGACAAGTCAAAACATTATGGTGAGAAAGTGATAATATAATAGTGTTCCTATGTTCTTTTATTCTCGTACCTGAATTCCTTTTAACCTGAACAACGTAACAAAAACTGCATGTTCTACAATTAATTCTATATACAACACCTTTTTGGTCAAACAAACACAATTTATCTTTCCCTCTTCTTATCATTTGATCATTTAATTTGTTATCTATTTTGCTGATAATGTGTACATCATATCTTGTCAAAACTCTTTTCAGTCTAATATCTAATTCAGCATTATGAGGAAAAATTAATTTTTTCTTACTTTTAATATCATTTTTGTTAAGGTTTTTTATACTCCCATCAAGAAATTTAACCCTCCTCTTTATATACTTTTCTACAAATGAACAGGATAATTATTGACGCGTAAAATGTCTTTAATAATATCAAAATTCTTGCCATGAAACGTAATGTCAGCTAGTTTGGAATTTTTATCAATCAAACCAATCACTGTGCTATTTTTTTGTTCTAGTGGGTGTTTGGAATAAAAATTAATAAACGTCCTTAAAGAAGTTAGTTTTGTATGCCAATCAAGTTCCCACTTCCCATTGCCTCTAATAACCTTCAACTCCAAAAAGTTTATCCTTCCATTTTCTTCAAGTTCATAAGTGAATTATAACTTAGGGTGGTATGCATTAAAAATATCGAGGAATTCCAGTATCTTATTTCTAGGTCAAGTCAAAACATCATTTACATATCTTACGAAGAAAGGACAAACAAACCCAAATGATTTCAAACAAGTATCCTCTAAATCCTGCATAACTATGTCTGCCAAGATTTGTGAAATCGGAAAGCCCATAGGAGTACCAAATGTCTGTCTAAAAAATGCACCATCAAAACTAAAATATATCGGCTCCATCAAAATTAAAACACAATTTATAAATTCACTCTCCAGTATCTTCGTACGCTCATATAGAAACTTATTAAATCTATTTTTGAACGGAACAGAAACTAAGACTTTCGGAATATTTGTAAATAAGTTAGAAACATCAAATGAAACTAAAACATAATTATCAGGAATGATTAAATTCTTCGAATATTCCTTCAATTTTTTGCTATCCTTGATGAAATTCTAGTATTTCGGTAAATGTTCGTTCAAAAAACCTTGTATAAACTTGCTCAATCTATATAATTTATATAGATTATTACAAAGTGTTTTTAGAATTTTGTTAATGATTTTATAAAGTAGTGATTATGGATATTAACAGAGAAAAAAAGGAACATTAGATTACTTGATGCTATTTTTTTACTCTATTGCAGGAGCTTCGGGACTGTATTTAACACGAAAAAATACTTAGAATAAAAATAGTACATTACGTAACATGTAGGTATGGATGTGCGAATTAGGCAAAACGGGGAAACAACTGACCGAGCTGAATGCGAGGTCTAGGATTTATTTCGTGGGAACGAAATAAGTTTTGACGAAATAAATCAAATTTGGTAGTTGCGTTTTCAAAATGAAATTTTAGCAGTGTAGAATGAATTTCTTTTGAAAGAGATAAAATTGTTTATCTGCATAATTGGGATATAAGGTCAGATTTACAAGTGTTTTTTCGAATCAACTTAGATTTTTTTTTATAGAACGTACATGCTTAAGTAGATTCATCTCGAATGAATTTAATGAGTTAAAAGCAAAGCCACTTTTCTAGGTGTATTACTGAAAACATTCAAAAATACTATACTATTATGAGCTACTATAAATCATTTTAATAACGTGATTGTAATGGACAGGCGTGCACTATAGTAGTAAATAGTGGTACAGTGAAATGAAATGAAATGATGAACTTTTTGGAGTTAAAGGTTATTAGAGGCAATGGGAAGTGGGAACTTGATTAGCATACAAAACTAACTTCTTTAAGGACGTTTATTAATTTTTATTCCAAACACCCACTAGAACAAAAAAATAGCACAGTGATTGGTTTGATTGATAAAAATTCCAAACTATCCAAATATTAAGAACCTTGAGGATAATGATATTAAGAGTAAGAAAAATTAATTTTTCCTTATAATGCTGAATTAAATATTTGACTGAAAAGAGTTTTGACAAGATATGATGTACACATTATCAGCAAAATAGATAACAAATTAAATGATCAAATTATTATAATAGGAAAAGATAAATTGTTTGTTTGACCAAAAAGGTGTTGTATATAGAATTAATTGTAGAACATGCAGCTTTTGCTACATTGGTCAGGTTAAAAGGAATTCAGGTACGAGTATCAAAGAACATAGGAACAATATTATATTATCACTTTCTTACCATAATGTTTAACTTGTCATAGAACGGAAACAGGGCATGATTTCGAATGGGTTAATGTGAAGATTTTAGATAGTGAGTCTGATTATTATAAGAGAAATATTTCGGAGATAATCCACATCAAAAAGTTAGATTTCACTCTCAATAAGCAGGAGGATACGAAAGATTTGAATGGGGCTCACGATGGATTTTTTTAAATGATTTAAAATTTGGAGAAAATTGGCTTTCATTATCAACTTTCAATGTGTTTTGGTAATAGAGGAATTTTCGTCACTTTGTTTATTTTCACATGCTACCTATAGTCCGCAGTGAGGTGTACATCACCTTTCTGACGGTTTTTGTTTTTTATCATGTTTCTTTGGCTGGTTTTGATTGATATCGTTTATACAAGTTAATTTTGACAGTAGTTAAAATGTATATTTGTTTTTGACAATGGTCATCTTGAGACCAAAGAAGTTTTATGACAATTATTGGGATACACGATCACGTATTTGTTGAGTTATGATGTACAAATTGTGAGCAAGACTTATTGATTCCTTTATTGATATTCGTTAGATTTTTATACGTGTTTTTCGAATTTTGTAACAGTTCCTGAAGAGGGCCGAAATTATTGGCCGAAACATAGAAAAGGATTGTTTTTTCACACTATTGTTGTGTTTTATTGAGGTTTTGTAATGACGACCTTAGTTTGGCTCTGCGTGATCAAGATTCGATAAAGTAGTAAAAAAATAGAAATTAATTTTCGCTTAGTCCCTTTGTAATGACTAAATCTTAGTTAATGGCTGGTCCGGCTCAAGAGCGAGAGTGGACGCTGTACCGTTATGATTGCAAGAGACATCGCAGCCTCCGACTCGCTGCTGTTTCAGCAGCCAGGAAGAGATAAGGAATGCGGCGATGCTCTCTTTCGCGACTCACGGGCTCATCCGAGTGGCCGCTGCATCGTTATCAGAGACCCCGCGTCTTGTTTTAATCATTTTACGTCCCGGCAGCTTCGCATAAGGCACATTTCCTATAGCGGTACTCAGCGACTCTCCTATCCTCGCTTCGCAATTACCTCGATCCGGTCGGCGAAATTTTTTTCCTCGACCACGGCTTATCGCTCTTATCAACGGCGTTTCAAATAACATTTCTTTCAGTAGAAGTTTTGGAATAGTAGGCTAATTGCGGAGATTGGATTCACAGAGAATCGGATGTACTGGAAAGCGCTCTAGTCCATACCGGAAATATTCGACATATCATAAAACTTTTTTTAGACTCCTACAAAATGTAGACGAAGTGCTTCTCTCCTTTCTACACCCAGACAACTTTAGAACGAAAATTCTCAATATTACTGCTAATCATTATATTTATTTCTTTGATTCTCCCAGCTCCAAGGTTTCGATTTAGAAACCCCAGCGAAAATTAAATGGAACCGCAAACGTATGAAAAGCCCGCAGGTGCGTTTTGTCGGCTTTCTCCTCGTTATTTTGTTATTTTGCTGGTTTAGAAAAATGTTCAGAAGCTACTTTTGGTCAATTTTAGTGTGAGAGGATAAAAATTGAAAAGTGGTAGATAAGAGATAAAAAAAACTATACATTTCCTTTTCTAATTGAACTGCTCGTAATGAGTTCAGAGGAAAGAAACTGGTTCAGATGGGAATGATGTCTTTCTTCTGAATTTTTTCGAAAGAAAACGTAACTTCGACTGATGACGCAATCAATTTCAGAAACCAGCGACTTTGTTGCGAGAGTAATTAAAAAAGCTTTATTCCTGACGTAACGTAGGCTCATATATAGACTCATGCAAAACTGGGTGGTCATTAAAAAGATAAACGAATTTTGGGTCACATGCGTAGAAGAAGAATTCCCGGAAAGGAGAAAACGCGTGAGAAATTGGCGTATCATGGACGAACCCGTGCGCGATTGCCGCGGAATTTCGCCGTCTTTCAGGTATTTTAATTGCCGTTCAGCCCGATTTTCCAATGAAAAGCGTACTCTCGGGGATAGAGGAAAAAAGTTTTCTCACGAGCGAGCGATTCCAGGTCGAGCAGGCGTCAAAAGTTGATCGTGACCTTGCCCAAAAACATTGTAATTTGAATCATTTACTATAAATGTGCATTTTCAAGCAGTCATTTAGCAATCAAAAGATATTTATATCATTCACGTTTTTCATGTATCAATGAACCGAATTCATGACGCTAAAATATAGAATATACGTAACACATGAAGAACATATATTTTTCAAAGAATATAAAAATTTTGATATATCACATACACATACATTAGGGTGGTCCTTAAAATGGGTTGGGTGGAATTTTCATCGAATCCATAATCGTTTCCAAATAATTCTAAAAAAAATCCCTGAATTTTTCCAGATTTTTAAAACAATATTAACCCGTGCCTCTAGACGCGTCTTTTTTACCGTTTGAATAACATGGGATTTTGTCTTCAGGACAGTTTATAATATCCGTGAGATTCAAAAAGCACTTCAAAAATCCGTTGTTGTCCGAGAGCAAACCGAAGAAAAATGAAAAATACTGAAAAAATGAATGTCTTCAATACAATACCATATAGGCATACCTCAAGTGAAAAAGTTCCATACATGTCCATATATGGATTTTTCATGTTGAGAAATATATGGCCATATAGAGGCCATATTCGTTTTCATTCATGGCCATATTTGTTCGCCATATATGTGGGAGAGGGCCATATATGGCAGTGACAAAAGACTACATATGGGATGCGTGCACATAAACAAACCTTTCATATATGACACGCTGATAGCATAAGCGAGCTCACGCCAATGTATTTTAAATAGGCGTTAGATCGCTTTTGCTACCAGCGTGTTATATGGAGATCGGTGCCATATATAGTCATGCATGGTCCCATATACGACCCATATATAGCTATACATGGTAAGTCATATATGTATGTATGTATGTATGTATGTATGTATGTATGTATGTATGTATGTATGTATGTATGTATGTATGTATGTATGTATGTATGTATGTATGTATGTATGTATGTATGTATGTATGTATGTATGTATGTATATATGTATGTATGTATAATTCTTATATGGCCCATATATAAAACATATATGAAACTTTTTTACTAAAGACAGCATAAATATATGATCAATATGAAATTAATAAGGTTAGAAAACATTTTTTAATACATTAATGAATCTTTTTTTACTATACAATTCATTTTAGTTACTTATGCATAGTTAAAAATTAGCTAATTCGATTTTCCAATTGACAGGAAAAATAATTGTATCTAAAATCAGGTATGTATTGAAGGATGTTATTTAATGGTAAAATACGTTGTGTCACAATTAAAGATTTAGTTTCATTGATGACTGAATCACAATTTTTGTTTGTCATACATTGAAATTTATCTGGATTATCATTATTAATAAACTTGCGTCTTGAAAATAGATAACATATACCAGAAATTTGTAATTATCAAAATTTCAAAAACACGGTGGAATAAATAAAATTCTTTATTCTCATATAAAAGGTTAATTTTTGCACAATGAATTTCAAAATACTCGTCAGAGAACAATAACACAATTCTTTGAATGTAGCCAAGTTATTGATTAAGATGAGATAATATCTGACTTTGGGGTTTTTATAAACAATGTATATATTTTTTCACTTGTAATCGTCATAAAAGTATATTATTAAATCCGTTTAGTGTTATAATGATATTAGCGATTTTTCTAATGTTAATTATGTGGCCTGTATATTGCTATATATTTCTCAACGTGAAAAAGCCATATGGACACATGTGGGAGTTTTTTACTTGAGGTACGCCTATATTGTATTGGAAACATGCATTTTTTCGGTGTTTTTCATTTTTCTTTGGTTTGCTCTCAGACAAGGCAGTGGTTGTGAGCCTTCCCAATTTTTTTGCAGTTTGTCGCAACTATAGACAAAATTTTCCTGTGTTGAACGGATTTCAAAAGTGTTTTTTGAACCTCACAGTAATCATAAACTGTCCTGAAGACAAAACCACATGTTATTTAAATGGTAAAAAAGACGCGTCTAGAGGCATGGGTTATTATTGTTTTAAAAATCTGGAAAAATTCAGGGATTTTTTTTGGATTATTTGGAAACGATTAAGGGATGCGTCCATCAAAATTCCACCCAACTCATTCTAAGTACCACCCTAATATACGTACAATATAAAACATTTCCTATCGATTCAAAATTATGTATATTATATGAATGTATATGTAATATCAAAGCTAAAGATTTAAAATTATTTTCGCATTTTTTTAGCACCTATAAAACTTCAAGAGACATTTTATTATTGTAGATTGCTTTTTAGATGTATAGCATACGATGCTCTGGAATCATAATTTTTATCTATTTTCAGTACTTTCATACACTTCTTAGAAAATTGCATCTATATAGATTATTTATGTTTTAAAGATTTATTTACTTTGCGTTTTTTTTTTTAGTATTACAAAATTTTGTCGCATTTTTTCGTACTTCTGTAGATTCCTAGTATCTTCCGGTCGATGCCTCGGCAAAACCCGAACTGCCAAGGCTAATAGTCGATAAGGCAATTCAGATTTTTTCATCCAACAAGGAAAAACCTATTTGCTTAGACATTTTTTCCAACAAGAGCGTGAAATAATACATTACGTGCCTGTTAAGTGAAGTATTTTATGCCATGATAACCGAAAAGTCACGTCAAAATGTCAGTTTTGAGGTTAAAATGGCGTATAAGATTTTTGTCGCAAATTTACCATAAGTTCAATCGAAGTCTGTCGAAAATTGATTCAGGTAAAAAATCTTATTCTCTATTAATGATTACACATATAGTATCTTCATTTTTATTTATTTTCTACCAAACAAATTCTGACTAATTTTTTGAAAGAAATTGTTGTATCTTTTCTGTGCATGGTTGTTATCCATAGTTATTGAAGAATGAGTAATCACTAATTTCCACAGCTGCGAGTCTTGAAACCAGAAATTTCAAAAATGGTTCCGGCCTCGTCGAAAGAGCACTTCTCGCACTCATTTTGTACAGAGTGTGAAATCTCTGAAGAATTCATCTCCTTTCCTGAGACAGTCACCAATCAAACGGAAAGGAGTCCCAAACAAACGCAGTAAGTACTGCATGTATCTTCGTTATGTTATGTTGCGATTATCTATATGTGTTACAATGGCGACAAATTAGGAAATTTCAGAAAAAAAAATTCATAATCGAAACTACTGTACGAATGCAACTCGTTTTTCGAAAAATTCGACTCTGTGGCCATATTGTTCCGATGTTCTATACAATTCTTTGATATTTTTATCATCATATCACTGAACACTTTAAATGAACAGTTGAAATAATATTTGATTGTAGTTTTCGATGAGATCTATTTACAATTAGATTCATTTTGAAGTCAATCAGAAACAAAAATGATCAATTTACCCTCTAATCGTAATACAACGATGAAATCGTATTCATTTGAATCAGATAAAATACCATATTCAATTTTCTGGAACAGTTCAACTTTGACGCAACAATCGAGTATTCCGAAGCTGTTATCAGGGACATTGATTTCGTGTTATAATGCTGAGCTCCAACTGCAACACAAGTAACAAGGTCTTACATTATACAATGATCTTTTTCAGATTTTTTTCATTTTTTGAACTATTTTCCGAACCTATTTGGAGAATAAAATGAACGAAATAATTTCTACACAATTTATACTTTTACAATAAAATATATAAGACAACTGTCACCAGAACAAATGTTTTTTCTCACTTGGTACACATCAGCAAATGGAATTTATGCATATGAAAATCTACAGTATTTTTGTTTTATTTTAACTACAAACCAGAAAACGAAGGTAACGTAACAAGTACCTTTAAATATCAGTTGCAAAGAAGATTTGTCATAGATTATTATAAATTATGTTAATGACTGTTGATAAATTTTGCATTTATGCGAAAATTGAAAGAAAGGAGACTGACCTTTTGGACTGCGACTCACTAATTCGTACAATGCTCTGCACTTTCCACTATTGTTAACTGCTGCATATTCAGGGGCACACTTATATTTCAGTTGTATAATTTTTCCCTCATTAATTTGCAATTTGTTGTTATCAAAACTTTTAAAAAGAACAAATTTAGTTTGTTGATAAGTGCTCTCATACGTTGAGAAAACTACTGTTAACATGACGATAATCGTAAGTTTGATGATAAGTGAACCCTCCATACTTATTTGACAATGTCGTGACGAGTGATTTGATCTAGTGATAACAGTTTTAAGCTACGTGTACAGTAGCCAGTAATATGTTTCTGTGAAAGCATTCTGCGCACGTTTTTATGTGAGAAACAAGGCAGAGATATTTTTCTGTCAGATATTATGATAAGTTGTACGTTCGAATTCGACATAATTATTGCATGCATGATCGCATACGCTTGGATGATCAAAATTAGGACTAAATTACTTTGCGGAATGCTTTTACTTTCCAGATAGTAATGGCTTGAATCTAAAAGTAATATATGGCAACAAAAGAAAGTGGATCAATTTATATAATCTAATAGCATACAAGATAGTTTAATATGATATAATCTTTTTTCTACTGTAAAACTGAAATTATTTCGACATTGATAATGAAAAAGAAAAACTATCAGATGAAATTTTTTATGCGGAAAATAATTTGAATCGAATAATGTGACAAATCAATTTACGAGATTTTTAGATTTTAAAAGAATTGATGTCAATAAATAATTGTAAGAAAGGAGAATTCATACTTATATATATGTATATATCAGGAATGGGAATCAATACAAAAATATAATATTAGCTCATCCGAAAAATTGGAATCATTCGATATTCAATATCGATGAACTGTAAAAAAACATCGATTGATGCCGATGTGTCGTATGGATGTTGATGTATTTTTCAGAAAACAGTTTTTTCATAGATATCCGTATTTTTTAAGTACTCGTACAATTCGAAGGATTTGCTAGTGTATATTTTTATAGAATGCTCCTGAGGTATCTAGAATAAGATTCTATCCTATTAAAGGATTAAAATGTCAATATTTCAGTATTTTACTGTATTTTGATATTTTTAGGATTTTCCGTGTTTTTTACTGTCTATGAAATCTTGCAGGATTTCATAGTATTTGTATGTAGCATGTAGATTTCAAGTGTTTTCAAGGTTTGATGTACAGATTCGTCGAATTTTATAGTGATTGAGAATCCGACGTACATTCGATTTCTTGTTTTTGAATGGGTTTTTCAGAAAAAAGCATTTTCATGTATGATTAGTTATTTTCGAATTTTCCGGTTTTACTATTGTCACAATTCAAAGGACTTGCAGGTATTCTTATCAACCGTTACATAGATTTCTAGTATACTTTGCTCGGGACTTTGCTGTAGTTAAAAAATTTTTCGAGATTTCAAGCTTTCAATATATTTCTAGATACATTGAATACTTTATAAAATTTTAAAATCCATTAAATATTTTTCAATTTTTTTCAATGTGTTTCTAGAATTTTTATTTTTAGCATGTATTCATACAATATTGTAAGATTACAATGTTTTTTTTATATCCCTTTAAAGTCTAGTTGTTCTGGAATTGAAAGTAGGAATTCTTTTTATAATTTTGATAATTATTCAGATAACATAAAATATTTGAACATGTAAAGTGTCAAACGTTTTTCGTAATAACTTTCACGGTTTAATAAATTTTCAGGTAATTTATTCGATTTTTATAAGAAATTTGATAATTAGGGGCATATGAATCAATAGTTACTTAATCGCCAGATTTTTCATTGTTTAAAAAAAAAGTGATTAGCATTTATCATTATTTTACGAAATATCTACTATTCGAAGTATTTTTTGCTGCATCCTGTATCAGTTTAGCAAGATTATTTTTATAAGTTTCAGATTTTGTGTACTAAAACAAATTTTTTTTATTCGATTTTTCAAAAAAAGTTCTTGGAAATTGGGATTTTATATAATTTAATTTATCAATACTTTTATACAGGGTGCGCCATTTCTTATGTCGGCATGTAAACATTGAATAACTTGAAAAAAAAACAACCGATTTCTGTAAATGAGGTATTTTTATTTAGTTTGGTCCTTTACAATTTATTTAGACTAGTTTTTGAACACAACATCAATCAAGTGGCCGCCCTTATTGTTCACAGCAAAATATGCCCTTTTTGCGGCGTTTTCCATTACCTTTTCGAGCATCTCGGGTGGTATAGCAATGATTTCGGCACGAATATTTTCCTTAAGCTCTTCAATGGTCTGCGGCTTGCTGGCGTACACTTTACTTTTCAAATAACCCCACAAAAAGAAGTCTGGAGGGGTCAAATCTGGAGATCTGGGTGGCCATTCAATGTCGCCTCTTTTTGACATCAGACGTCCAGGGAATTTTCGTTGCAGAAACTGGATTGTTTGATTCGCAGTGTGGCAGGTCGCACCATCTTGTTGAAACCAGTAATCTTCAAGACCTTTTTCACGCATTTGTGGGCAGACATAGTGAGCCAACATCCACCGATATCGGTTTCCATCGATCGTTTGGTTCTCTTTGAAAAAATAAGGACCAATGATGGTTTTGGCGCAAACGCCGGCCCAAACAGTAACTTTTTGGTCATGCAATGGCGTTTCATGGATCTCGTGTGGATTCTGCGTTCCCCAAATGCGGCAATTTTGCTTATTAACGCCTCCAGAAAGTTTGAAATGTGCCTCGTCGGTCATTAAAATTCGCTTCCAAAAATCAGGTTCAGTATCAACTATTCGAGCGATTGTTTGTCCATATTCCAAGCGACGTGGATGATCTGTAGGCAATATTCTTTGTGTTAATTGCATTTTGTACGGAAACAAATGCAAATCATCTTTCAAAATGCGCCGTAGAGTGGTTCCACTGATGCCGAGATGCTGAGCGCGGTGACGATATGAAACTTTTGGGTTTTGGGCAACGCTCTCTCTGACAGCTTCAATCAGTTCATTTGAACGTCTTGGTCGTTGATGAACGGGTTGTTCGCGATCTTTCACTGTCCCGTGGTCACAAAAATTCGACACCAAACGACGAATAGTGTTGTCAGATGGTGCCTGTTTGCCAAGATATTTTCGACGATATGCTCGTTGAGTTAACACAACTGAACGACTATTTTCAATGTACAAAGTAACTATTTCAGCGCGTTCTTTTGGTGTGAAGCGATACATGGTTGAAATTGTACTGAATTGACGTTTCCAAAATAAGTGCAGTCAAGTAAATCGGTTGTCAAATGTTTAAGTTATTCAATGTTACAATACCGACATAAAAAATGGCGCACCCTGTATAAAATAATTCTTCCAAATTTCAATATTTTTAATCCAATCACGTTTCTTATTGTATTTTAGATTCCCGGTCCCTTTTATATTTATGTTAAACATTCAATTTGATACAATTTTTGAGCACTTTAAAAGATTTTTAGTGTTCCGTAGATTTAAATATGAATTTTCAGAATCTTAAGCCCTAGAATCTCAAGTTTTACTGATAATTATGAGTATTATAATAATGTCGTTTATAAAACACTGACGTGATATTAACATTTCTATGAATAGTATGATTTCTGATACATGTTACTAAAAATTAAATAGATTTCATTTACTTCATTGTTTCCAATATTATTTATTATATGAAATGGGAATTATGGTAATGATATTTCAAAAGAAAATCGATGTCTTTTAAATATTTCAGCAATTATAATTTCAAAACCGATAACTTTAGACTATTCTTCATTAAAACGATGTAACTGTATCATTTTTAAAGTTGAAAAATTTTACAGAGAATAATGAAACATATGTTGGGAAACAGCACTAACCTGAAGACTGAATGCTTCAATTGATTCAAGCGAAAGGTCAAAATGAAAGGTTTATTAAATTAAATGTTTAAAATAAATATAAAAGGAATCAGGAATTTAAAAAACAATAAGAAACGTGATTAGATTAAAAACAATGAAAATGAGAGCTACTGTATATAAAATTATTATTAAATGGATATATATGTATAATCCCATTTCCGAAGCCTTTTTTTTAAAAATCGAAAAAAAGATGTGTTTTAGTACACGACATCTGAAAGTCATAAAAATAATCTTGCTAAACTGATACAGCATGCAGCAAAAAATACTTCAAATAGTAGATATTTCGTAAAATAATGATAAATGCTAATTGCATATTTTTTTAATCAATGAAAAATCGGGCGATTCAATAACTATTGATTCATATGGCCCTGAATAATAAAATTTCTTACAAAAATCGAATAAATTACCTGAAAATTTTTTAAACTGTGAAAGTTATTACAAAAAACGTTTAACACTTTATATGTTCAAATATTTTATGTTATCTGAAAAATTATCAAAATTATAAAAAGTATTATTGTATGAATACATGCTAAAAATAAAAATTCTAGAAATACGTGAAATACTTTGAAAAGTATTCGATGTATTTCAAATGATGAGTAAGGATTGAAAAAAAAGTTTTCCATAAGATTGAGGTTACTCTGAATTTGACAGCCTAATTGAAAATCTGAATTTCTGGTAAAAAACCAATTTTTAGCTCAAAATGTAAAATAAGTATTTTTTTAAATTAGTTTACATATCTCTTCAAAAAATTTGAGAAAAATCGGTGATATGGTCAGTGACGACCTAACTGATTTTGCAAATAATGACCCAACTATTACGTATTCCCACTATCCCAATATTCTCAATTGAGCTGTAACACCCCTAATTTGTGAATACGTGAAGAAAAATATTTCGAGTTTCGAACGTTTGACCCCACGCAGTGCGGTAACGATGGTGTTCAAAAATGCTGTAATTGCACTTCATCCGTTAGCTCGGCGATTGTGCAACGATAGCATTTATGTCGCTCGCGGAGGCTGGCGCGACGTCAAAAAGCGCCACCCGGGAAGAAAACGAATCCCGAGGAATCGTTGAAAACCGCGTAGCCCGTTTTTGCATAATCACTTCTCGGATAAATGAGGTGAATTACATGTGCCAGGTTTTATGAAAAAGAGGGCCGCGACTAAATCATAAGCAGGCATTAAACGTATCGCCGTGAGATACGGTGCTCGTTTAATGTCGGCCGCGTGGCGTATCGAGTCGCGGATTACGAAAAAACAGACATTCCGCGCGGACGAAAATGAGACGTTTCCTCGTAAATTTTCACAAAATAATTATCGAAGTCCGGGCGCGGATGCCGAGACATGCTGACGTAATCGTGAAAACGGGAAAGTTTCGTAAGAGTTTCCCTGGATTTTAACGATCATCTCTCTGCAGCCGATGACAATTGTCTTTCAGGTAGTTCTAGGAATTTCGATGACTGGAGTCACTGTTATTGATTAAAATCGCCCAATTTACAAGACATCAATTTTTCGGTCTCTTCTCTTATTTTAACTTCGAGAAAAAGAATTCTTTTCGTTTTATTTCAGATATAATGAAATTAGAAACACGATTTCTTAGATACGTATAGAATTTTTCAAGAACAATGTATACGACACACTCAATATTCTTATAAAATTTCTCAGTTCAAAGAAATAAGCCTAAGAATATGGAATGATTCTGAAGTATAGATATGCCTGTAGAATTGTTGAAAGTATAATATCATTTCTAATAAATTGCGAGTACACACATTTAATAAAAATTAAAATAACGATATTTAGAACATTTTATTCACTTCAATGTAAGTTTTTAAAAATCCTCTAATTAGACTACCTATTTTTTTTTGTTTATTTCGGATTTTCAATGAAGAACTCGTCGAATATAGAATATTATGAAAACGAATATGCAGATTTGTAGAATTTGCAGATTTTTGCCCGAAATACTCAATGCAAAAAAAAACAGAATTAAAAAGTAGTGATTCTTACTATTTTTTTTGAGCACCTTTAAAATTCGATTAAACACTATTCGTGATAAAGAAAGTCGCAATCAACGTTGTGTAAGTTAATGCTGCTTCAGCACGAGTTTTCTTTGGGCAGTAGTGAAACTCAAGTTTACTGCTGCTTGAAAAACTTCAGTCCAGTTTCACAGTCAGAAAAAGGTAAAAATTATGTGCAGAAACTTAAGAAATTTTGCATTCACTCTCTTAGCTCTACATATAAAGAATTTAAATATTTCTCAATGCGCTGAAAACATACTACGTGCAGAGTAGGTTTTTTTATTTTTTTTCAAAAAACATTTCTCAGTTTGAAATATTGTAAAAAAAAAGTATTCGTTTTCAATTTGGAAAGCTGCAAGAGAATCCATTTTTTATGAAAAAATGAAAAATAAAAGATCAATAAAAATACGAAAATTTCTAGGTCAGTTTTGAAACTTTGCATATTCCTTTGATCAATCATTGTATTTAAAACAAACGTGACTTCACTTGGAATGATGTGGAAATTTTAGATGGAAAAGAAAATAATATAGAAAGTGCGATTGTTGCGATTGTACGTAAAATGAATAATTAGAATTCAGGAAATAATCGATAAGATACAGAAAAGTTGAAATTGGAGTTATTGGTAATAGAAGCAGAATTTGTCTTGAATGTTAAAAATTCTGACTTATGACTAAGATTTTAAACTTCGAGACAAATTTTTCCATCATTATCATATTTTATCATATTACCGTAAATTTTCCTGTATATTTTTATTAGACTTTGATAGAACCCGCCTTCTTATCAAAAATGTACTACCTTATAAACTTTGAGATCTGATCATTCAATCATTTTATCAAAAACAAATGAAATAAATAAAAATCGAGTACATATTTTGAATATTCTTAGATTTTCAATATTTCATAGTCACTTTATTTTCCTGTTACATAAGTCGGAAATATTTTAAAAATCTAAGAATCGTTTTTTTTCTCATAAGTTATGTTCCTTAAAATAAAATCAATATTTGTTTATAACTTTATTTTGTAGAAAAGAAATGTTAGGAGAAAAACTGCCAGAAATTTTTTGTTTTGAGATCACATAAACTCATGAAAATGAACTTATTTGATAGTCATTTTGTACGATTCAAATAATCATACGTTGACTTTATCATTGGTAAAAACTGACAACGAAATGTGTGATTTTCACCTATTTTACTAGTAGAACAGAAACTAAAGAACAAGTCATACTTGTCTATAATAAATAAAGTAAAAAAGCTGCCAATCGATTCGTCGTTTTTGCTATTTTCAACAGAAAGCTAGTTGTAGTATTGAAATAAATAATTTTTTATTTTTTCAAGATAGCCGTCTTCGGAAAAAGTGATAAATACGGAAACACATTCAAATGTGACTGATTTGATTCGGGAAGGGAATCATCTCTAGAAATAATGAATTTGTCGAACACAGCTCAATAAGCTATCTATTAAAATGAAAGCCACCCACAGTTTCAGCATCCAAAAAAAAGGTACAAAAAAGGTTTACGTTCTTCGAAATCGGCACGTGACTCGTCAAAATATCTCTCGGCTCCCAAAAAAAAAAACAAAAAACGACGCTATCTCCTGATCATGGGCTCTTAATTTCATAACCCGATGCCGCTTGGAGATTAATTCAGATTAATTTTCGAAACGCCTCGAATCGACACGCGTTTATTATGACACGTTCGCCCCGTAAAAGCGAAAGCAATCGAGAGCGGCGCGAAAATCTGCGAAAAATGCGCCCGGTCTTCCGAGGAGCGGAAAAAGGATAAAAAGGAGAAAAAAGCGATTCCCCGCGATTGCATCGGATACACCCATTGCACGCGCTCGCTCGCGCGATTACAGAAAAAGAGCGCGATCTTGCGCGGCGCAACTCTCGGTGAAAGTGAGCGCATTCCATGGTCGCAGCCACGCCCAAGACTGATCGGCACACAGATTCGCGGATCACACACACGGATTTCTCGGCCAGCGGATCCTGCGCCGTTTTCTCACCTCTTATCACGTCGCCGCTGCGTTTAAATATAAAGCCGCGGCTTGCGCAAGGGCCGCCGCGAGTCGTGTAAAAATCCGCCTTCTATTATAAGAATGTACGATACATTTATCGGGCAGGGCATTCGGTAGAATCAAGGAATGCACGCAGACTAAAACGTTACATATTGTTTTGCGTGTTGGAAAAGCGGAGAATCTCGAAGTGAGGGTACTTATCACGAGCGTTACCGGGGATAAAAAATCAGAGTATCGTTTCAGTCACCAAGAGTATCTTGGGTCTCGGAATTAGTATCATCGAGTCTCCAAGAGTATCCAAGAGTATCGAACGAGTCTCCGAGAGTATACAAAATTATAAAAAAAGGTGACTGTGAGTCTCCGAGAGTAAACTAATTTTTTTCACGAATCTCCAAAAGTCTCTTAAAGTCACCTTTGATCTCTGATTTGAATACTCTATTTCTTGAAAGCAACAAGAGTATCGTTCGAGTCTCAAGAGTATCTCGAGTATTCCATTTTGCCAAAGGGAATACTCATTTGGAGACTATTGAAGACTCGAGTATTCAATTCGGAGACTCGAGTCTCCAACAGTCTCCGAATGAGAATTCCGTTTTTCCAAACGGAATACTGTTAATGATCAATTTGGGGACTCAAATACTCTTGAGACTAAAGGATACTCCGATTTTTTATTCCGGGTAGCGAGGGTAATGATTGCTCGAGTTAAGGATTGGGATTTTTCTAGGACCAGTGGCCTAGAGTCATTGTTTGGTTTTTAATTTGGGAATATTCTAATTCTAATTTTGGAAAGATTTTCACAATGAAAAGCTGTAGAAAGATACCAGAATAAATTTGTGGAAAACTGTTGAAAAAATGTTGATAGTGTTAATAAAACAGACAATCTATTAAATTTGACAGATTTAGACAGATTCATCCAATAAAAATTTATCTAATTTCCAGATTTTTCAGTTGAAAATTATAAACAGATCCAGGCCCGCGCGGACGGTGGGGGGGGGGAGCTGAGAGTTGCCCCCCTCCCCTCCCCCGCACAAGATCTTTCAAACGATATCAATGAAATGCTTCTTTTATTGGTTTTTACGTTTTGATATAAATTTTGATTTTTGCATTGCATCATATTTTTCAGAAAACAGCGTCTGAATAGATTTTTATTTCTTTTTGGTATTTTTCGTATATATCTTCTGCGATTCGAAGGATTGTTCAGTATTTCTGAAACTATTCGTATTTTTCAAGATCTATAAAATGTTACAGGATTTTCTAGTATTTTTATATATTTATAGCATTTTCATTTATATTGTTTTGATTCCCAGAATTTCAAAATGTCAAATTTGGAGATTATTGAATTTTACGTGTCCAAAGGATTTTTCAGAAAACAGTGTCTCAATAGATATTTATTTCTTCTAGTATTTTTCATATTTCTTCAGTTTTTCTACGATTTGAAGAATTGTTCAGTATTGCTGAAAATATTCGTATTTTTTAGGATGCATAAAATGTTGCAGGATACTCTAGTATTTTTTTATACTTCAAGCATTTCGATGTAAATTTTTATACATGGGTTTCGAGAATTTCAAGCTCTAGAATGTGAATTTGAATAAATTTTTCATGTTCCAAAAGATTTTTTCAGAAAACAGGGGTGTCGACAGATTCATATTTCTTTCAGTATCCTTTGTATTTCATCAGTTATTCTACGATTTAAAGTGTTGTTTAGTTTTCTTGTATATATCTGTATAAATTTCTGGAATTCGATGTTCTAATTTTAAAAGTTGAATAGATTTTTAATATTCCATAGATATACTTGTATTTTTCTATAGATGTATTTTCTTTTAGTGTTTCCTAGTATTTATAAGGTTTTTTTTAAAGATATCTCTTTGCATTTCGCGAATAAGATTTCCGAGAATTAAAAGTTTGAAATATTTGCACACAGATTCTTCACAGATTTAGAGTGTCCTCAATATTTTTTTGAATTTTCAACAGATTTTTGAAATTTGAACATTTTTCCAGTAATTTTATGGTTTTTTATACACGTATTTTTTTTTAATTCAATGCTCTAGAAATCGCAGCTTCTTGATTTCTGGAATAACACAAATTTTCGAGAAATCTAATAGCTTTTTTAAAAAAAGTAAGTAATATTTAGTATTCCTCGTATTTCATTTTTTTTCCGTATTCATGAAATTACGTAAGGTTTTCTAGCATAATCTATAGATTAAAGGGATTCTGCTATAGATTTTAAGAACTAATGTTTCCAGTTTTTTTTGTGTTTATATGCAGATTTCTAGAATTTATTGCTGATATTGTGAAAATTTCTAATAAATAGACAAAAAACATACTCTTCGTCGATATTTTTACATAAATTA
Source organism: Platygaster robiniae (assembly GCA_028476575.1). NCBI lineage: Eukaryota > Metazoa > Arthropoda > Insecta > Hymenoptera > Platygastridae > Platygaster > Platygaster robiniae. The sequence continues at coordinate 39,998,643 of CM052019.1, forward strand.
CTAATGTATCACTCTGTTTCATCTACAATTATGAAATTATACAATTTTCATCTGAAAATAAGGAAGTAAACAAAATTTCTTATATCTAAGTTTCAAGATATTTCTTAAAAAGTTACAAATCGTTCCAAAAACTTGATGAGATAGATGTGAAATTAATAACAGGATTTTCGTTACTCGTTACGAAAAAAAATATTACTTGTTCCTCTTCTCGTTACTTGGTAATTAATGTAACACGTTACGTTATCGTTACCGTAAAAAATGTAACGTGTCTGAATATTTCATTTCAGCTGACTTATTGTATCTGCATTGCAGTCACTGCAAGCAAAAAAAAATTGGAAATGGCCAGTACTCCACCATTTGTTGATATTTTTTTTTCTTAAATAATGTTCGTATATAAAAGTTAACAATATTCTATCACAAAAATATAAATTCCATGCAATAAAATTATGTGCTATATACTTAAAAAATAATCTAAACCGTCCTTAAAAAAGGTGTATAACCTTTTAAATCATAAAATATGTGCATAGTGTAATAATAAAAAGTGTTCCATTTTTTATTTATTATGCATTTGTTATACATTCTAAATGTGAAAAAGAAATAATAAATGTGTTTTTCGCAATTGTGTATCTGTGAGTATTGAGTTGCTCGTGTTAAATTTGTTGAAAGCATAACAAAGATTCGATACATAAAGTAGAAATTGTTGAAAACAAATGATGTTTTGATATTGCCTTATATATTTGATTATCTATTGAACCGTTTAATATTTTTTTACTCATTGAATCTACATTAATTATCTCAATCACTATGAATGGACCTTGTACTGTCAAACCAAATCAACTTTAATTGCACGTTATTCTACAAGTACAACATAAAAGTTCCCAGGCACAAAATTATCAGGGAAAATCCATACATTAGCGTGGCATTAGCTAGATCGGCCACTATATAGGAATCTCTGGATTAAGGCTAGACGGGCGCTCGTTGATAAAATTAGGATTCGCCAGACCTTCCCTGGCTTTATCTTGGCCCTCTACAGGATTATTCATGTAGGGGCGCTGTCACGAATAATCTAGACAACCCCAAGCTAGCTTTCACTAGATGTGGCCTGGATAGAAAATTCTATCAAGGCCCCATCTAGGCCCACATTAGGATTGCCACTGTACTGGGGTTTCCAATTATAATCTCAACAGGACCACTCCTGATTTTACTAGATTTATCCTAGATAGAAAATTTTATTGAAGGGCATCTTCATCTTGGCAATCATTAGAATCAGCACTGTACTGGGTTTTTCACTCAAAATCTGGACAGGCCCCTTCTCGATTTGCCTAGTCAAAGCTTTGATACAAAATTTTATAACTTCGGCCGTTTGTATACAAATTAGACACCTAAAAATTGATTTAAAGCTTGATGTTTCAAGGAATTAATGATTCAACAAATGTTTAAATATGTTTATTATTATCGTTTTATTTTTTACACTAAAACAAAAATGAATTAGCCTTTATTCAAATTTTGAAAATTCGCACGCTTGCTTAACACTTACCAGATGACTGCTGGATTTTTTCTCATATTTCAAGTTTTGTGTAGAATGTTTAAACCAAGTGCATGTCTGATGTGAGGGAAAATTAAGATCTTATTTCAAGGCTCATGAAAACTTCGTAATTTCCTCAACTGTCTCTAAATTGATGGTATGTAACAACATATTGATCGATGCCTGACAATTCTTAGACGATGCATAGAATTTTTTCATAACTTAAATTAATTTTTTATTTGAAATTAATTTATTTGAAATTAATTCCAAATGTTTTCCGATTTTTAATATATTTCATAACTTTGAACGTAATGCAGTCTACAAAATTTTCGAAAGTTAATGAAAATGATCAAACTTATAAAGATTTTTCTTAGTTTTCGATTGCTTTTAGAGTACATACTGCTCAATTGTAATGCGCATGAAAAAACTAAAAAAAAATGTTTTCATGCATGCCTAATTAATCGAAATACATATAATAATCAACACAATTTATAAATGATGGTCGTTTCCAGAAATTATGAAAAAATTTCGATTTTTTTAGGTTACATAATTGACAATTTTTGGAATTTTCATGTGCTACGATTTATCGAAATTTCGAATGTTTTGAATAACATCAAGCCTACTATTGACCAGTTTCAAACTTTTATAAAATTTGTAGAATTCGTAAAGTTTTTTTATGATTTCTGAATATTTACTAAGTATCCTAAATTTTCGTCCAACATGTAAAAAATATTACAATGCATATTCTGGAGAAATATAATAAGAAACACAAATTTACAGAATAATATACATTTTCTTTAATTGTACATAATAATAAATTCCCTCAGCTGGAAAATTTGTCCAGCTCACAAAGATTCCTTCCGATTTTGTATTACTTTTCAAGTATTTTAAATTTTTGTTAGAAATTTGAAAAAATACTTTCGTGAATATTTAGAAAAAAAAACTCTCAAAAATTATTCCTTATTTTCTAAAATTGTACTAATTTTGCGATTTTTGTAAGTTATACACATTTTCAAAAATCGAAGATTTTTAAAAATTTCAAATTATTGAAGAACTATTAAGAAATTTTCAATGATCAAAAAAATTGTCCAACTCAATAAGAATTTTCGAGATTGTCTACTGTTTTTCAAGTTTCACGGTTCCTTATTTGGAAATTTCGAAACATTATCATGCTTATTACGACAAAATACAATCATAACACCCCTCCCCCAAAAAATGGAGTCATATAGGGCCTACCCGGAAAAATCGCGTTCTGCTGCCCCTGTATCTCACTTCTTTTCTATTCTCATCAAATTGACTTTTTCTCCTTTTTTTTCCTACTCATACAAGTCTTATATCCTCTTTCCAATTCTGAATTGATTCCCGACACTTTCTTAAACATACGTTCATGCACGCGCAAAATATTGTTTATTCGTTTGTTTGTTTTTTTTTTTTTTTTTTTTTTTTTTCATTATCTTTATTTCGATCCCAAAAACTTTCCTTCTTCATTTTTTACTATATGTGTTGTCAAATTCCGAAAGTTTCTCTTCCACCGAAAGGCGCTCCCAAACATTTGCCACCCTAGGCTTCGGCCTTTCCGGCCTATGGGTAAATCCGGCCCTGCTGATGATCGAAAGCTAGGGAACTAAATAAAGTGATTATAATCTAAAGAGGAAAAAATAGTGAATGATTATTGAATTTTTTCAAAAGAAATTGGCTCCGATGATCCTTTGAAATTCTTTTCTATTTTATCTTAATTTTAGTTAAAAGTTCGATTTAATTCAAAATTGAGTTCAAAAGGCAACTTTTTGGTAGAAAAAATACTTTAACTCTGTTCAAAAACTTTTCCATGTACTAAACATCTCATAAACTATAATTTTTCATATTTATATGGTATGACATTTCTTCTCAACGTTCTATTCGCCTAACATAAAATTTCAATAAATATCTCCCGCTTTTGAAACTTGTATTTTTTTCACCTTATCAATTCTTCAAAGCCCTGTTTCCTTCAAAATCACGTTCAATATTCTTGCCTCCAAAAAAAGGAAGAGAAAAAAACAAGCATGCACCCATTTTCCCAATCGAAAATGTGCGAAACCTCGTTGCAGGGTGTAACAGAGCCCGAGCAGAGAGTGCCTCCATTGTGGGAAAAGCATAAATCTCGTGGATGCACGTGGAATCTAATGTGGGAAAAGCGGAATATCCTTGTCGCGCTCGCTGCTAATGCTGGTAATACGATCGCATCGCGATAAAGGGATTCAACTCGTACGTATGTATACCGAACGAGAGAAAAAGAGAGAGAGGCATCGCGCAATAGGGCAGGGAGAAAGATTAATGGCCCGTTGAACGCTGGAGCCTCTTTGGCAGATTTCCACCGAATCATTACCAGGGGGTGGGGGAGGGGGTTGTAGGGGGGGGGTTTGCATTCTCTCGCGTCATACGTTATGCGGTGCTTTCCCGCGAGGCGATCGCATCTCGCCGCTGCTCCTTATCAATATCTCGACTACTTTCACTGTCTCTCAGGAGCAGCGGCCTCGACAGCTTCGGAAAAGCTTTTTTCGGAGACCAAAACATGCCGCGCCCCCGAAGATGAATCGCGAGGCGTGATACGGAACTTCACCTCGAATTTGAATTAGAGAGACTTCTGGGGTTTGCAGGGGGTAACCTGTTAACAAATGAATCAATTATCGACTAATTGTAAGCACAAAATAAAAGGCGTCGTTTACTGAACATTCTGAGTCGATTTCACAGTTCGGCAAAAATTGACTTTCCGAGTTGGAATGGGAAAATTTCATCCAAAACGTGTAGGATAGGTTGCCAATAAACGATTCACAAAGCAATTTTGTTTAGTTAGCTACCGTTTCCGAGCAATAAATTTTTTTAATTTTAATTGTCTTTGATATTAAAATCCGTTATTTTTGACTGATTTTCATGAAATTAGACTTTATTTTAAATTTATTTATTTAAAATTTTTGAAGATTTTTTTTTTATATTTTTTTTTTATCTAAAATTTTTTTATTTTTTTTTCATTATTTTAAATTTTTATTTATGATAAAGTCAGAATTTTTCTGACTTTATCATTTGTCACGCTCGCAACGTGATGGAGACCTTTTACTATTCAGATGCTGCTGGAAATCGACGAAAATATTTAAAGTTCGAAACATTGGTTTTTTTGCAAAAATAATGACGGGATCGGTTTCATCGCCTAGGAAAACCCACATGATAAGTCTAATTTCATGGAAATTGGTCAAAAATAACGGATTTTAATACGAAAGACAGTAAAATATTTTCAAAATCGTTTATTGGCAACCTATTCTACACGTTTTTGATGAAATTTTCCCATCCCAAATTTCATGCCGAACTGTGTTTTGAAAGGGAATTTATTAACAGCTTGAATTAAATGTGGACGTGAGAAAAACATTTTTCTCCAAGGTTTGTTTCTTGTTCACTCTCGTTTTTATGCAGTAATTGAATATTGTTACAACCGTTGGAAGATGTTGAAAAGTAAAAATTCTCAAAACTATCATGAATCTGCAATAATGTCTGAACTTTTGGCAACTGTCAGAACTTGTGGTCAGGTTTATAATTCTTTAAAACCATTGTCCATAATTTTCACAAAAAACTTGGCAAATGGGATCAATCGTATGGTAATAAAGCTAAAAAGAACTGCAAAAGCTTGTTTCAACGTAGGACTGCTTGAATTGTCTTTAATGTTTCCTAAACTATATGAAAAGTTTATAAAATCGATGAAAATTTATAATTGACAAAACTGTATTATTCTCAAGACACTTAAAAAAAGGTGAACGAAGAAATAATTTCTGTCTTGAATCAGTTCGAAGAATTTAAAAACGTGTCTTGATCATGTGCAGATTCATTATCGAAAATTTTCAACTGACCATATAGATGAAATGATTTTCACTGAATGAAAAAGGAACGACTGAAAACAACACAAGTTAAAATTATTCTTTTTTTTTACCTTAGCCCTACGAAAATAATTCGAGGGTTGTTTGATAAAATGTTCAAGAAGAATCTACTCATCAAAATCCCGTTAACTTGAATTGATTTTATTATACGCTTTATAAATATAAAAATTTATCCATGAATTTATCAGTTTTTTTATTGATTTATTGATTTATTTGCTTATTTTGGGTTCTTATTTATCTTTCATTTCTTCGTTTGTTGAAATCATTTATTTGATAATTCAATAATTTATTTTTTATTCATTCACTCATTCAATAATTTGTTTCTATATTTGTTCATTAGTTTTTTTATATGCTTTTTCACCTATGAACTTTATTATAGTTTTCATATATTGATGCATTTATGTTTTTTTAACTTATTTAATAATTCATTTTTTTCTATCATTCATCTACTTATCGAATGTTTTTTTTTGTGATTCATTGATTTTTACATAATATTCATATATATTCACTCATTAATTTTCTTCTCATTCTTCTATTTAGTTATGAATTATTAAACCTCATTATTATTTCATGCATTTCTACATCGATTTATTTATTAGTAAATTCATGTATTAAATAATTTTTTCATTTTCTTTTTCTTAGATTTTTTTGTTTATTCACTCATTTATGAATTTTGAAAACTTATTCATTGGTCATATTATACATTCATTATTTATTTATTTATTCATTCTATTATTTTTTCCTTTATCTTCTCATGCAATATCAAATTATCCATTTATTTATTTGAGTATCGGTCTAAGAACATGAATTTTATGAAACAGAAAGTATATACGTGTAGGCTTACCAGGGTTTCACGATAAACGTAATATGAGTAACAAAGCGTACAAATAAAAAAGTGTACACAATTATTACAAATTTAAGAGAAATAACGAAGGTACATTATTCTCGCAAGTACAAAAATGTTAACTATACTTGACCATATTTCAGTTTTCAAGATTGTCACAAATACAAAAAAAATGTCGAAGATACAATTTCGTAAAAAATTCATCATCCTTCCGAAATTATAATACTACAAATAATACGAAAAATTATTGAATACTACAAAAAATTACGCAATATGTGACTCATACGATTCTGTGTTATTGTTTATATGCCAGTTGATCGTGTTTCTCCGTTGCATGGCAATTGGCACCGGCGTTGGCTGCGGCTTTGATTCACCTCTTCCAAGTGTACACCGTTGATGTTCACACGCTCCTTGACTCGAGAGCAGCCGCTTCTTCGCTATCGCGCTTATTTAAGACGCCGACGTTCGACTTCTGAATGTACTCCACGATTCATGAATGTCTTACTCAATCCTACCATAGTTTCCCTTGCTCTCCTCGTGTTGCTGTAATTAAGAATACGTTGACTTTTTGTTTCGATCTTTGTATTTGCAATTGTCGATGGGCGATATCGGTTGAGGATTTGTTGTTGTGGTCTAAGTAACGTGGGAAAAATGAGTATGTTTTGTTGCGGTTTGGAAATAGTCGGCTCGTGTATGTTTTTCATTAAGTGTCGAATGCATGAAATTTGTATATTCACTGAATTGAATGGTTTTTTTTTAAATGTTTACGTTTTGATGTACCTATATTCTTTTAATAACCCGTCAGAATCCAACTGTTCTTTATATATATAATTACCTCCAAGAGAATAAGAAAGTAAGTTTCATTCAAGAAACCTTTGTTGTGCATTGAGCATTCTGAAAATTTATTTTTTGATTAGTTGTGCATAATAATTGTTGTATTACGGGTGCGTAGGCAGAGGGGAGTTTTGAAAGTTCAAACCCCTCCTGAAATTTTGATAAAATCAATCAATATTTCATGAAAAAATAAAAAAAGTTAGATAGATAAACAATAAAATATGAGATGCAAAAAAATGCATTAAAACGTTAGCAGTATATATTTAATATGAAAGTATAAATTATCAAAATGTAGAAATATGTAGAAATATAAATCAGAAAAAAAAAATTTACGAAAATGATAGAAATTTATAAACTCAGATCATCAAATTCTTGAAATCTATATAAAGTCCGTATGAAAGTATTAAAAATCTTTCAGTTCATACAATCTCTGAAAGAATAATGAAATCAATTAAATTCAATAAAAAAAATATGTCTGAAAAATCTTAACGAATGCCTCTAGGATCTATAAATTTTGAGATTCTAGAGCATCAGTTCCAAATATACTGTAAATCAATAAAAATTTTTGAAAACGTAATAAAATCTTTTAAATATTTCAAATATACGAAAAAAGCATAATGATATAAAACATAAAAAATCTATGTGCATGTAATTTCATCAATAATTCTTGAAAGTAATCATAATGGATCAAAATTCGTATTTTAAGGGGTCGAATTTTTAAATCTCTAGAGCAATCTATAAAAATATGAGTATTCTATAAAAATACTTAGAATTTCTCCAGTTTTACGTATATTATACTGGAACAATGTGAAAAATAAGTTTACTAGTCTACTTGTTGACCAGTTTACAAATTCACTATTTTTCTTTTCTACTCGTTTGCTATTTTACTATTTCACTACGTTAGTAGTTAACTATTTTCCTAGTTTACTTGTTTACTAGTTTAGTAGTTGACTAGCTCAGTAGTTAGCTCGCTAACACTTTTTCTAGCTTATAAGTTTACTAGATTACTAGTTTACTTGCTTACCAGATGACTAATTATCCTTCAATACATAGATCATGTAAAAATATTTTTCTTAGAAATTTTTAAAGCATTCTGTGCTGGAGTATAATTATTATAATACTATTATTATTCATATTTGGTAAATTATTTGGAAATTTATACATATAGAAACAATAAAAACACATCCAATTGAATTGAAACAATTTACGCAATTAAAAATACTTTCAACTCTAGAGATAAAAAAAAATTGAATAAAAGTACATATTAAAAATCTTAATGGAAGAAACTGTCGTCTGAAAAAACAATTCAATTCCTCAAAATCGTCGGAAATTTCAATAAAATAGCACCAATTTCTAAAAATCTATTGAGCGATCTATAGAAATATTAGTAATATATATAAATACAAGAAAATACTATAAAAATTGGATTAATCATATACCATACGAAAATGATATTAATTTATGAAGTACCTTTTATTAATGAGATAAAAATTTGCTCGAAAATTAATTCAAATATTTAAATGTTTTTGAAGTTTGATTCCCAGAGCATAAATTTTGAAAACCCTTTCTAGAAACCCATATTACTAAATATCAGATAATCCCTTAAGTGGTATAAATACAAAAAGTATTAGTGAAAAAATTAAAACCTCAGTTACTAATTCAAAATCACAAAAATCGAATTTCATCACTCATGAACACGAAAAATGTGCAACTCTGGATTCCAAAGGTTGTATAACTTTCAAATTCTGAAATGCAAAATACTTCCAAATCGCTGTCTTGTAACTATTCTGTCAAAAAGATGAAAAATAATGGAATTCAGAAGGAAAAATATTTTTCAGTAAAACCCCTCCTGAAAATTTTTCTGCCTACGCCCCTGTTGAATTATTATCAAGCAATAGATCTGCTGTAGAATTTAAAAGAAAGCAGCACTAATAAACAAAACAGAAAGGAAAAATTTACTTTCTATAAAAGTCATATCTAAGATTGACAATTTCAAACAACACTCTGTCATAATCAAGCGATTCGCTAAAAATTATCGCCTTATAACGCCAACAAATCGGTTACGTTTTTCATCAAAGTTATTATCTTATTCTGCTTTTCTTTTGAATCAGCGCTGCAAAACAAATTCTATGATGCGATTATATCGAGTAAACTCGTTCTATGAAGAATACGTAAAACGGCTAATTACGAGGAAAGTACTTTCGACTGATAACCCGCGCTGATACGCTATAGTTTTTGCAAACAACAATTAGAACCTCGAAGTGTTTACACGGTACCGTTATCGTTAATCATGCTTTGCTGTTAGGTTTAACTTTGAAAAATGTGATGAGTTTTTAATTACACCGCTGCCAATTTTCAACATCGATCCGGTGTAATTTTTTCGTTCCAGAATCAAATTTATAAGATAATACTTGACCAGGAGCGTAACAAAAAAATGTCTGAAAGTGGGATCATAATTAGAAAAAGTTTTGAATTCGAAGCAGCAAGGATAAGTAGTAGTAGGTAGGTTTAAAATATGCAAGATTTTATGCTTATCTATGTTTATTCACGACTGAGCTTATTTAACGATAGATTCTACCAATCATGGTCTTTTTCACGTTCCTATAAAATATGATTTCTGATCCGAATTAAATAATCAAAAAAGTGGTTTTGTTGATAACAAAATATATTCTAAACAATGCCTGAAGCGGAAAACTAAGTTTACTCTTTCTACCCTACTCTCCTGACATCAATGAAAAATTTTTTGTTGCATGATGTTTTAATACAAATAAATGTCATAAGAAGACGTGAAAAATCCTAAATCAATAACGTGATACACATTCGAGCGACTTTTTAACTAGTTAAACCACGTGGGGCATATCACGTAAATCCTTTTCTCTTTCTTCGAGCGTCAAAGCTTCGAGAAGGCATTTCAAGGATTCGCGAGAGCCGCTGACTTTCGTTCCGGTGCACCCACACGTCTGTTTAATATCTATCGTGCGAGCTCTAAAATGCAAAAGCTTCAATATTTCGACAATTATTGCATGTTCGTTGATATCTGAATTGGTTTTTGAACCATAGAGATACAATACATACAGAAAAGGTTGTCAAGAAAATCGTATCTTTATATAACTACAAATAATCATGCAATTAATTGTTTCTTGGATCACTCATAGTGACAGAGGGATTTTTAAAGATATTCTTTAAGAAATATATAATAGCGGAAATTCAAATGCACCAGGAAAACTTGACGTTTAAATATAAGAGTTTTATTTTGGTAGTTGAAATTTATGTTGTTTCAGCAAAATAAAAGTGAATATATATGTTTAAAAATCACTATTGGCACTTATATTGTAAAATAATTCAAAACTGAGCATCGATACAAATTGTTATTGCGGAACGATAGCGTATTCAGTAGTTTGAAAGCACAAATTGTAACATCAATATGTACTCGATAAAGTGAAGATTTGAAAATGATCGTTTGGAGCCGAGTTCCTTTTTCATATCTCCAATATATTTTCCTAATCAATATTTCGACCATCGATGGGGTCCTCATTAGAATCATTACAAAGATTCTATTATGTAAAAATCGTGATCAGAAAGAATCAGTTCAACATCGACAATCGTTAAAACGTTTTACGTTTTATTTTAATGAAGTCATCAATATATATTTAAATAAAGTTTATGTGAATCATTGATGTACGCAATTTTTTGTATAACTTTATTAGTATATTAACGACTTGATTGTCATCCTGTCTCACTTGTGAAAAATTTTAACGATGGTCGGTGTTGACCTGATTCTCTCTGATCACAATTTTTAATAAGAGAATCTAATAAAAGAAAAAAAACGTTTGGCTCTAAGTGATGAGTTCCGATTCTACACTTTATTGAAAGAAAATATAGATGTTAAAATGTATTAATATTTCATAATCACTTGGAAACAATAATTTGAAAATAAAAGAAAAAAAATTCCCACTCATGAATGGAACGTTTCGGCATGTAACGACTTTTAGAGAATGCAGTTCGTACCTCTATCTGTTTATGAAAAAAATTATGCAATAAAAAAATTATCTAACAATAAAATTTTAAGTTCAGCAACTTTTTACATATTTTTTTATTTACGGTAATAACAATTTAACAGCTCTTTAAGAGAAATTTACAATCCATTATTTAAAAATTTCCTACAATTTCTGACAGTTAAAAAAAACTGTACATCAAAATTTTTCCAATGAATAATTATGTGTTTGGTGTATTTTTTAATTTTTTTTTATTTTTTTACTCATTCAATAAATTCCAATCAAATTAGTGATACAGTCAGAGATGACCAGATCAATTCTGAATTAAATGCCCCTGAAATGAAATTCAAGGCATCCGATTTCGTCACATGGATACCTTATCATTCTGTTACGACAAAATATTTCTCTCAATTAAAAAATTTTAATTCCAAAAGTATCGAGCATGAAAATGTGCAGCCCCAAAACTTCAAATGAAAGGGTTTTAAATTCAAAATTCGAAGGAATTCATGTTTTAACTTTCAAATATTGATTGATTGATTAATTAAGGTGTTTATTCAATTATCAGTTCACATGTATAAATATTTACAAAATTTGCCGAATGAACAAAGTAACTCGTGGATATTACAAAAAATGTGTACGTCGGGTACTCTTAAGACTCGCATACTATACTCATACGATATAACTTTCTTTTTTTTTCTTTTCATTTGTGTATTAATGACTTAAAAATTCAATATAGCGATAATTTCGTATGTTTTTAACTGACTGTAGGAAGGAAAAAGTAATTCCCTCTCGGGAATGACAAAAACCTGTCGCCTATTGTAATGTACTTTCGAATATTGAAAAAACATTATAATGAAAAACATGTGGAATATGACCTTGTTATATCTGAACAATACATTATATAACACAACAAATATTTATGCAACGGCGATCTCAAAAAACTGATAGTCTTTAAACCTCTTATTCATTTATACATAAGGCTCTTGCAAGGTAACAGACACTTCGGAATTGGCGGAAAAAAAAGTCTCAGAGTATCCAGTGCGGTCATAAATATCCCTTAATCACGAAGAACTCATTATCGAAGATTGAAAGCGAGAGGCCCGCTGGCGTCCTCGGACGAAACGAGTGTCGCGCCGGGCGCTCTCTGATGCGTACGATTTAACAGGGGATAATATAACGCGGACAAAACGGGCGTGGCTGGTTTACGTAAGTTGCGCAAGACAGTGCAAGACTCGTTTCTTTCATTTTCTGTTCGGTCCTCCGCGATCGAAATCTCCGCTCGGATCCTTTGACATTTCGCGCACGGCTGCGACACCTATTCTCGCCCTAATGCTCGACACTTCCGTCACTCGATAAGGATTAAGCGCTGCCCGCATGGCATTATTCACCAAGCGACAAGAAACGCGGCATTGGTTTCGCTGTTTTCGTCGAAACGTGGAATATCCACGCTGGGCGCGATACACGCGTGTACAAAATACACGACAAGCCGGAGGGATCCGTCTTGAAATTCGAGAAGATACTTTTGTAACTTGGGAGAGTTACGCGGGAATAGGTCTTCCGAGGATAGTACGAGTGCTCGTTCCAAAAACAGGAATTCGTTACGTTAGCATTATTTATAGTAAAAAGGTAGCTCGACAATGTCACTGTGACCCTAGTAACCTGCTTGCCGTTAATGGCGCATATTGCAAGAAGATGTGATCGACAAAATCGAAAGAAAACTGAAAAAAAAAAGGAAGTTCGATACAAATATACGCGTATAGGTGTGTCGGGTCCTCAAATATTCATCAGCTATTAATATATATCTTAGTTGTAAAGATATCGTACATTTCAAGCTAATTTCTTTAGATACTGCAGTATTTGTAACAAATATACCATTTATTTTGACTGAAGTTACTTGAACGAACTTCACGTGCATTAAGATCAAATAAACATGTTAAACTTGAATTCATTCAACACGCGACACGACTCTTTCAAAGATACGGAGATCACGTCAGTTTTCATATCGTCAACTCTGAAAATACGTATCACTTTCTTTCATCACTTGCCCACACTAATTTTTTGCATCGTACCTGTATAAGAGTCCAAAAATATTTGTAGTTCATCCTTCGTAGGTGTAATTACGAACACTTTTGTCCACCGATACAAAACGTGTAAAAAATATCTGTACTTGATTAGTATTATCCTCATTATCCTTATTACCACACTCTCATTGATATTATTATTACGATTAAAAAGTTAACATTTCAACACTGCTATATTTTTTTCTCCCAAGATCATCCTTTTGTTCAGAAACAAAATAATTTTATTCTCAAACGTCATGGTCAATTTCGCCGGTCATGACGGTCAGGATTTCATGAGTTTGTATGTGAATTGACCGATCTGAAAAGTTTCTGACCGTCGGCGATAGAGTTCAAAAAAATCCTCGGAAAAATTTGACACAATTTATTCCAGCTGTAATAGACAATAGTGAAAATAGGAAATTCTTATCCAATGAAAAATCAATATGCTACAACTTTGGATAGTAAACTGCGATGCAAATTTTTCAATGTTATTCATTGTAAAAAAGGCGAGCTGCTGAATGTTTTCTAACGTTTTCTTTCTCATTTTTAGAATTTTACTCTGGCAAATCACTTTTCAATAAATCAATACCGATCCTATGTTCTTCACTGTCTCTGTTTTAAAAATTCGTAGATAATGATCTATAAAAGTGATTTTTCCAGCTCATACAGTATTTGGACGGTTCCTTTTTGAATTATTAATCTACCCGCGAGTGTTGATGGAATTCCTCTTTCAATTGAGGGTATTTGGAAAAAATTCTTAAGGGACTTCTAGATGAGATAAATATTTAGTAGGCAATTAAGGGGAATGAAATAGGCCTGCTCTATATTGAATTTGGCGTTACCTAAAAAAATTTCAATAAACATACAAAACAATTCTTAAAGATAAATTGTACGAGTATTTCAAAGTTTACTGCTGGTTTTGTTCGACCAGTATACATATGTATACTGATCATTTGTCGTCAACAGTTGACCAAATTTTTTCTGGCGATTGGCTGTCATGACCGTCAATTGACTGGTCAAATGACCGTCCAATTAACCGACTCATATCGTTGGGTGCATCGAAGAATTGATGAAATGTGGATATTTGGAATATTGAAAATCTTGAAGTGCAATGATGCAGAAGTATTAGTGTTTGAATTTTCAATGTATAGTTGGGGTTTCGATTCAAAAAATTATTAAGTGAAGAAAATGTAGGTAATAGGTGGAAGAGTATTAGGAAGTATTGTTTTTTTGTTGATTAGTTTTTGAGAACCAAAAAAATAAGCGATAGAAGATATTTTCATGCGAGTTACTCGGTGCCTCAAATTATGTAATTATTAAGAACGATTTGGCCAGTCAATAAATTCATTATCAAATACATACACAAAATTTTAGTTTCTTGCTTTTCATCTTTATCTACTGGTTTATATATACTTGAAAGTACAACTTTGAGTTACGAATATTAAAATCATAAATGGTAAAGAGATTAATCGTTTTTAAAGATACGACTTCTCACGTTCAAACGGTTGTAACTGTTTTGGCAATCTTATTGATTTGTTGAAACACTATACTGAAAAAACAACGAGTTCAATATAAATATACGCGTATAGTTGTTTCGTGCGATCAAATATTTATCAGCTATTAATATAACTCTTGATTATAAAGATATCGTATATTTCATAGTCATTTCTTTGGATTCTGCAGTATTTGTGACAAATATACCATTCATTTGACTCAAGTTATTTGAACCAGCTTCACGTGCAGTAAGATCAAATATGTGTTAAACTTAAATGGCGCAAGAAATCAATGTTAGATTCAAATTCAAAAATGATAGCAGATAAGCTGTCTGAATTTCATGCAACTGTTCTGTATAGTGACAGCGAATATACCGAAACTTGACGATTGTTGTGGAAAATTTTCAACAATTCCTACAAGCTCAGACAAGCTTGTGAGCGTGCCAGTTTATAAATAAATTTTTACTTTTTAACCAAAATGGAGCCTCTCCTCGAGGAGTGTGGCATTTCCAGCGTCTTCGATGTTATGGAATAAAAGTTTAATTACTTTTCGAGTGACTCAAATTTTTATATATCTCTCGGCCTGACCAAAGTTTGAACTCACTATGATAAAGGGTCCAATGGAGTTGTTACATTTGAGATCGACTATCTGTTGCACTAAGTCAAGCGGCGGTAACTGTTACCTGTATCTTTGATGGAAGAACATCGGGTACCTGTGAGTGCACGCCTCGGAGAAGACGGAAAAAAAATTATGTTCTTGAGGGAATGAAGACGAATTTCGAGAAATAGTTGTTAAAGTGTTATTCACTGAGGGTTTATGAACACACGATACATTTTAGTTTTTTTTTTTAGTGTAAAACCTAGGTTGATCTTGGTTTCAACAGCCAACTTTAAACTCGAGTCAAGTTACTTGAAATTTTCCTGCAAATAGCAATATGGTAACTATTAATATATCAAGTTTTGTCCGTACTTTACTCGACGAGTTCATATAAAGATATAATTTACTTGATGGCGATTACTTCTTTGATATTCATAGCAAATACGCAATGAGTAACTTATAATATACAGAAGTTTGCTTGAACTTTATAAAAAAGTTTATATGAATATATCGTTAGTTCAATTCAACTAAACATTTATTTCGCCATATTCAAGTATGCGATTTATTAATAGTTACCATATTATATTTGATTTGATGAATCTTTTTTTTCAGTGAAGAAAGTTAGACTCCTAAATTGAAAAAATTAAAACAAGGTACACGAATCAAAAAGTTTATTTCATCAAGATTGATGAAACTAAAACCCGAAAAAAATCATGATTTTAACACATCTGTACAAGAAAAGAAAACAAGATGTCTCGAAGAATGCTCGAGTTCTTTCTCTAATCACGGGGAAATTCGAGCGCGTTTCGCGGGTACTTTTACGAGCAACATTTTTATCACTGTAAAAAGCAGTGCCTCGACGATTTGAGGACGTTTCTCCGTCGTTTTCACTTTTTATGTAACAAAATCTGCGATTGCGTTTTGTCGGCCGTTCCTTAGTCGAGCGCTTTGCCGGCGTGTCGTAAAAATCTCTTGGCGAACGCGAAAATGGCTTTTTCCCTCGGAAACGAGAACCTCCACGGATTCGCGATTCTTGGGCATCTATAGCTTTATTTCGCAGCGGCTCGCGTTCCGCGGGGAAAAAGGAGCGAGAGTGGGTGTGTTACGGGTCGATCGGGTGTGCGACCATGCGTTGAAATGAAAGGAGACGCGCTCTCGCGAAAAAAGCCCGAGCAGCGCACGACTTTTTGAGATACCTCGCGCAATCGTAATTAGTATCTCATTCCATGAAAGTCCACGAGTTTCCAATCGGGAATTGAATTTATATTGAGGATGGATCGATCCGTTGGGACGATTTCGACGGTGGATATCGATGGCTGAAATTCGTATAAAAAAAAAATTTTACTTCTTTTGCATACTAGCTGATTGTAATTCTTCTTATAACTTTTTGGCACTTGGCTCTTTGTTTTACAGGTTTGACACAATTCCACAGTTGCATCGAGACTGTTTCGCAAGGAGCAAAACGTGAAATTCCATTTAAAAAATTACAGTAAAAGTAAAAAAAATTAACAGTTTCAATTATCTCTACAAAGTGTCTAAAAGCAATGAGAATACACATGGAAAATTTCGTATTTATTTTCAAAACAGTGTGAATTTGGATAAGATAAAAAACACGGTTATTTATTTTATAGTTAGAAATAGCAGAAGACAGATTTAACAAACAAAAAAAAGGTCAATTGAATGAAAAAAAATGTCTAACTACTATCATTTTTACTTACATTGTTGAGCACATAAAATTTATTGAAAGGTTAACAATAGGTATTTTTCAATTTTAAGCTCCTTTCTTGCTTCTGAAAATGTGAGAATTAATTCCACATTTCGTTTAGTACGTACTAGGAGTGTTAAATTCCAGTTCACAGAATATGAGTACTGCGTTGTAAATAATTGCGAGATAAAACATGCATAACTATAAAAACAAAGAATATCTATACTTGTGTAATTGTCTTAATCTGGAATACAATAAAAATAGTTATTGAAAAAAGAGAATTTGTGTCAAGATCATTTTTTTCTGGAAGATGCATAATGATAAATTTTTTTCCGTGAATAAATAGATAAAAAAAATTTTTTCTGAGTTTAATATTTATATATTCTCGATATTTACATTTATTAGAAATTAACGGTTCGCAGAGAACTTTCTTCATTTTTTTTTATGAATGAAATTTGTTTCGCTTTTTTCGTACATTCAAAGATATACAGTATTTTAAAGGATTAAAGTATCTACACATTTCCTCATTTTAAATTTTACTCTACTATTATTTCAGAGATTTCGAGTACTTAAGTATTGTACGAAATTTTTCAGTGCTTACACAATCAGGAATATGTCATGTTCTTTTTATGGCTTTTTATGAAAAGTTCAAGAAACAAATACTCCAGATTTCGAAATTTTTCAAATCTTTAAGTATTCATTAGGATACTTTACAAACCAGTTTTTCTGTAGATTACTCGTACTTCATTTCATTCTAGTGCTTGAAGTATATTTGTGTTTTTACCAGTTTTTTATAATTTTTACGTCCTTTTCAATTTTAATTGGTTTTTGTGTATACTTTTAGAGCTCAATGGACTAGAATAAAAATTTACATTGCTCTTCATTAGCTTGATAAATATTGTTAGAGATTTTTTTAAATGAATTTTTTTTGTCTCGTTTTTTAAAAAAGGTACATATCTCTCGATGATTTTCGTGTGCATAGAATTATCCATAATTTTCGAGTACATATTTT
Organism: Platygaster robiniae; assembly: GCA_028476575.1. Classification (NCBI taxonomy): domain Eukaryota; kingdom Metazoa; phylum Arthropoda; class Insecta; order Hymenoptera; family Platygastridae; genus Platygaster; species Platygaster robiniae. The sequence goes on from CM052019.1 coordinate 40,016,611, forward strand.
GTTTTTTTTCAGAATTTCCATATATTTTTACACATGGCTTGAGATTTCTATCCTTTTTCATAATTTTTTTTTTATTTCCAAAGAAATTATTGTATACAACCTAATAATAATTATTTCAAGATATTTTCATTTATGTTACAAGCATGAAAATATAACACATGGTCACAAAATGTTTAAATGACAGTGACTGTTAATTTGTTAATAATAATTAATCTGAATGTGTAACATCGTAAATTCGGATTGTTTCAGAATTGAGAACATCGACGATTCATCCCAGAAGACTTTTATGAATCTCTTAATATTCTATCAGATTTTCATAAGGCTAAGAGAAAAAAAAATCAATTCAACAACAAAGTCTAGTACATACATAAAAAGAATATAAATTGTTATGAACCAGACTCTATGATTAAATAGAATTTTTTCAATCTGCCGGAGAAATCCTAAAATTTGTAAATGTATAAGGACCAGGGATGTGAGACGGTAAATTTACTAGTAAATTAACCGGTAAAATACTAGTCATGTCCATCAACTACGGCAAAAAAGTTTTTGTCAATTTTGACCGTCAGTTTACTTTACTGGTCAGAATTATTGTGATGGTCAAAATTATTACATACAAATATAACTTGAAAAAATGCGCAACTTGTTTGTTATTACATCTTTTTTTTTTTCGTTGAATTTTCATGAAAAAAATGAAAATAACTTTAGTTCCTGGAATGATAAATCATCATACAATTACAAATTTTCATTCAAAACGAGTGATAGATAAAGAAATAATTCAATCACTTTATAAAAATGTGTTGTTCATTTGTGAGTATTTGCCTTCCGTATGTATATTTTTGTAGCAATTTCTATATAATGTATTACATGTCAGTTTTCTACACTGATTGAAAGACAAGATTATTGTACTTTTCATTATAAAACAATGTAATTATAGATCATTTTCGACTACTGTACTGTTTTTTGTAGAAATTCCCTATTCACTTTACTATATCTGCGGCTTCCCGGAATAACCGACAAAGTCATTTCGGCCATGAGGCTCATTTTGCATGATATTTTAATTAAATTTTAAACGTTATGACATGTGTAAGTTTGTCTGTTATGCCAGGAAGCCACAGATATTAATGGCTATAGTTGGCAAATTTTGTCAAGTTTTGTTATACTTTAATAAATGTCGTAGCATATGAAACAAATTTCATCAAAGAGTGAAATATTTGAGACTGAACCATCATCGCGGTATTTTATAATAACAATTACAATAGTTTTTTTTGGGTTGTACAATTTTGAAAATAACTTAATCAGAAAAACCAGGGTTTTATAACTTTTATGATTATCGCCGATGGCAATGATTTCTAAACATGAATATTAAATAACTGTTTCCGATTCATTGTTGGTGACAACATATACATATATATTGGAAAGCAAACGAACCACCTATGAGTTTTTCTAGGAACTTGATAAATATTTTTTTCTAGTCATTTTCATCTTTCTAAACATCTTATATGAATCTAATTTCTAATAAAGTGCACCTTGTAAAAACCTTATACAAATCGAATTTCTTATAAGGTGACTTCATATAAACCTTATAAGATAATTGAAATTTCTTCAAAGGATGTATTCGATAAAATCTTTAAGAAACAATCTTGCAAAATTTTTTCGATCAATCATTTAGAAGATACATCAATTTCTTAAAAGTTATTTCTAAGGTCACCTCCTAAGAAATTAAACTCTATTAAGGTTCTTGTTAGGTGCACTCTATAAGGGATTGAATTCTCATAAGAAATTTTTTTTTTGTTAAGATTCCTAGAAAGATCAAAATTACTAGGTTCATGAAATGTGAAACAACAGTAATGGTTATTTTAACCTGGAATTGTTGAAAATCGTTTTGTCAGTTACGTTTAGTCACATTTTTTCATCGAAATTCTGTCATTACACTCATAGCCGATGAAAACCGACTGAATACGAACTCTGACGCCAAAATATATTCAGAAAGTATTGAAATTCGACTATACATGACAGTAAATGACCGTCAGAAATTACCATTAACTGACCTTTTTTTTCCGACCAGTAAACTCACATCCCTGATCAGGACTCTTCTTGAAAGAAGTTTCCCATATTCTGCAACTGTAATTGTTGAAAAGTTAAGTTGTCAATTACACATCACACGCTATCATTTACTTGAAAGAAATAAAAAGTCAAAGTTTAAAAACAAGTGAAAAAAGAAATCAGCTTGTTATTTTACGCATCAAAGCAAAACTGCGATGAATTTTCAAACTGTCGGTAATCGCGCAAAGCGCTAATACGATTTTTTCCACTTTCTAATCTCGAGCACGGAATTCCGCGATTAATTCAGCGTCTTTTTTTGTCATCGGCGTATTGGCAATTATGTTCGTTCGCGCGTGGAAAGTTCATTTACACGCCGATAATTCTTGTCTCCTTTCGGTCTGTATAATCTAAATATATATCGCATCGGTGTTCGATCAGTTACGTAAAAATGAAACAGAATTATTCAGATAACGCGGGTAGAGCATATTGGTTGTAATAAAAAAAAAGTCCAGAGTGCTGAGTTTAACTTGTACTTTCCCTATTTCTGTTCAAATTCATTCGCTTGATTTCTGAATCATAATGACGTCAATGTTCTGAATGTGTTAGGTATCGATGTATGATTTCAAATGTACGTTAAAATTATTTCAAAATTGTAAATACGTCAGTTATACAGAGGCAATTTATTTTGGATGGTGTGTCTGCGTAATGGAATTCTTAAAAGGTTTCTTATAAGGTGCATCTCATAAGAAATGGAATTCTTAAAAGAAATCCCATTTTTCCATAAGGTTCTTATAAGAATCAAAATTACTAGCGTTATGTAACCTAGAAATTTATTGAATATTGTACTCATTTATGGACGCTCTTTTACAACATGTAAACAATTGTCTTTTTTTTACAATTCAAGACTATTCCAAGAATGATAATTCATTTTCATGCTAAATTCAACAATATTTGCAAAGTATTCCTCAACCATCAAGGCACATTCTCAATCATTTTTCACAATAAATATTCCTGCGAATATCTTGCTACTTACGTGGGATTAAAACATCTTCAATTAAAAAAAAACTATAGCAATCACGATGACTAAATAAAAACTCAAATTATTGAAAATACAGTTATTATAAATTGCACATTTAACTGGCTACAAATGGATTGATAAAACTTGAAAATCGTGAAAGTAAAGAATGTATTTAGGTTATATTTTCAAGCAGAGAACTTATAGGTTATTTCATTATTGTGCTTTTGCAGATTAAACCATAAAAATTGAATTTAAAAATTTCACGTAAGTGAACGAGCGTTGGTGAAAAACTTCCCTATGTTATTTTCTCATGGTCTTGATTCAGACTCTGTTGCTTTGCTCTAGGGCGCAGCACAAATCGAGACAGCTTTTCAGAAAAATATCAACCTCTACACAAAAATTTCAAATTTTTATTTTTTTCCTGGCAAACAAATACAAAAATATGTTTCAAAAAAATGAAATTCTATAACAAGATTCGTAGCATTAATTTTTTCTTTTAAATCGAATAATTGGAAAAATCATTCAAATTTTTATTCTGTTTCTTTTACACGTCATTTTTGAAAAAAACTGAACTATAATATAGTTAGAAATGGTATGAAGTGATATATTTTTGTAATATAATTCACCATCAGCAATGGAAATAAAAAGTGCCATATGATTACTGCGAAAGAAATTTCTGAATGAAGTTGAAGCTTTTTTCGCAACACTATTGAATTCACAATTTATACATTCATATCGTAAGTAAAACATAGAATAATATGTTTTTCGACGTATATCAACATAAATAAAGAAAGTTATGTTTCATTAATTTTACGTTAAATAATGTGATTTTATTCACTATTAACTTCGTCAAAAATTAAGAAGATACCAATTTATTTTGCAGCATTTCACAACTCAAAATCCTAATGAAGTTTGTCGGTCTTGAAGTAATACAGTAATTGGTGGAGTGGTACAGTGATTGAAATGCGAATGTTTAGTTAAATCAAAATAACGATAAATTCATGTAAACGATCTAATAAAGTTTAAGCAAACTTCTGTATATCAACAGTTACTCATTGCGTATTTGCTATGAATATCAACGAAGTAATCGTCATCAAGTAAATACTATCTTTATATGAACTCGTCGAGTAAAGTACGGACAAAACTTGATATCTTAATAGTTACCATATTGCTGTTTGCAGGAAAATTTCGAGTAACTTGACTCAAGTTTAAAGTTGGCTGTTGAACTAAGATCGACCTAGGTTTTGCACTAAAAAAAAAAACTGAAATGTATTGTGTGTTCATAAACCCTAAGTGAATAGCACTTTAACAACTATTTCTCGAAATTCGTCTTCATTCCCTCAATAACATCATTTTTTTCCGTCTTCTCCGAGGCGTGCACTCACAGGTACCCGATGTTCTTCCATCAAAGATACAGGTAACATTTACCGCCGCTTGACTTGGTGTGACAGATAGTCGATCTCAAATGTAACAACTCCATTGGAGCCTTTATCATAGTGAGTTCAAACTTTGGTCAGGCCGAGAGATGTATAAAAATTTGAGTGGCTCGGAAAGTAATTAAACTTTTATTCCATAACATCGAAGACGCTGGAAATGCCACACTCCTCGAGGAGAGGCTCCATTTTGGTTAAAAAGTAAAAATTTATTTATAAACTGGCACGCTCACAAGCTTGTCTGAGCTTGTAGGAATTGTTGAAAATTTTCCACAACAATCGTCAAGTTTCGGTATATTCACTGTCACTATACAGAACAGTTGCATGAAATTCAGACAGCTTATCTGCTATCATTTTTGAATTTGAATCTAACATTGATTTCTTACGCCATTTAAGTTTAACACATATTTGATCTTACTGCACGTGAAGCTGGTTCAAATAACTTGAGTCAAATGAATGGTATATTTGTCACAAATACTGCAGAATCCAAAGAAATGACTATGAAATATACGATATCTTTATAATCAAGAGTTATATTAATAGCTGATAAATATTTGATCGCACGAAACAACTATACGCGTATATTTATATTGAACTCGTTGTTTTTTCAGTATAGTGTTTCAACAAATCAATAAGATTGCCAAAACAGTTACAACCGTTTGAACGTGAGAAGTCGTATCTTTAAAAACGATTAATCTCTTTACCATTTATGATTTTAATATTCGTAACTCAAAGTTGTACTTTCAAGTATATATAAACCAGTAGATAAAGATGAAAAGCAAGAAACTAAAATTTTGTGTATGTATTTGATAATGAATTTATTGACTGGCCAAATCGTTCTTAATAATTACATAATTTGAGGCACCGAGTAACTCGCATGAAAATATCTTCTATCGCTAATTTTTATGGTTTTCAAAAATAACCAACAAAAAGACAATACTTTTTTATACTTATATACTTATGACCTTTTTTCTTTTCCTTTATCAATTTCTCGACTAGAAACCCGAACTATTTATTGGAAATTCAAGCACTTATACTTCTGCATCATTGCGCTTCAAGATTTTCAATATTCCAAATATCCACATTCCATCAATTCTTCGATGCATCCAACGATGTGAGTCGGTCAATTGGACGGTCATTTGACCAGTCAATTGACAGTCATGACGGTGAAACGCCAGAAAAGTTTCCGTCAACTGTTGACGTCCAATGACCAGTAAACAGATGTATACTGGTCGAACGAAACCAGCAGTAAACTTCAAAATACTATTACAAATTTTTTTTAAATTTTATACATGTATACTAAAACTTTTTTAGAGTGTTTTTTATGTAGAGAGTTTTTTTTAATATGGAGCAGGCCATTTCATCATCCTAAATTGCCTACTTACTGTTTCTTCCATCTTGAAGTCCCTTAAACAATTTTATCAAATACCCTCAATTTAAAGTAGAATCAATCTAAAGACTCTAGAGTCAGTGTTGATACTGAAGAAAATAGGATCGGTATCGATTTATTGAGAAGTGATTTGCCAGAATAAGATTCTGAAAATAATAACGAAAACGTTAAAAAAAATTTAGCTGCTTGCTTTTCTTACAATGAATAAAATTGAAAAATTTGCATCGCAGTCTACTATCCAAAGTTGTAGCATATTGATTTTTCATTGGATAAGAATTTCCTATTTTCACTATTGTCTATTACAGCTTGAATAAATCGTGTCAAATTTTTTCGAGGAATTTTTAAACTCTATCACTGACGGTAAGAAACTTTTCAGATCGGTCAATTCACATACAAACTCATGAAATCCTGACCGGCATGACCGGTGAAATTGACCATGACGTTAGAGAACAAAATTAATTCGTGTCTAAACAAAAGGATGATCTTAGGAGAAAATAATACAGCAGTGTTGAAATTTTAACTTTTTAATCGTAATAATAATATCAATGAGAGTGTGGTAATAAGAATAATAAGAATAATAGTAATCAAGTACAGATTTTTTTTACACGTTATGTATCGGTGGACAAAAGTGTTCGCTCTCGTAATTACACCTACGAAGGATTAACTACAAATATTTTTGGACTCTTATACAGGTATGATGCAAAAAATTAGTGTGGGCAAGTGATGAAAGAAAGTGATACGTATTTTCAGAGTTGACGATATGAAAAACGACGTGATCTCCGTATCTTTGAAAGAGTCTCGTCGCGTGTTGAATGAATGTCAGTAAGAACATGGAAACGCGCGTGCGATCATTGCGTAAACCTATGCAAGTTGAGGAATCCCATATTCGAACATCGCGTATTGCACGAGAGACATTTGAACTCGTTTCATATCAAAATTTTGTGAACCAAAACAAGTACTTCTTTTACACTTATTATTTTTTTAATCAAGTAGTATACTCTACTATTCAAAGACGGGTGCAAATCTTGTGAAGATTTATATAATTACAATGATTTTTTCCTCATATTTCATTTTCGCAAAACAAAGTTAAAATAGTATGTGTCTTTTTTATCACAATTGCATAACATGTTTGTGACTTTTTCATGTCTATAAGATGACGTATTATAAAGTTGAAATAATAAGTTGTATTAGCTACTTGAAGAAGTATCTAGTCTATCAATACAAATGAAAGTGTTTTTTTTTTCATTATTCATAATTAAGTAACTGGAAAAATTTTTTTTGCTCCTTAAGAAATATGAAAGAGGTTCATGTGTCTCTTCAATCGTTCTGCATAATAATTTTCGAATTATATTAGTTTGCGAATTTTCCTATCGAGTCCTCTTTAAAAGCGAGAAACAATCGCCCACGAGTTATGGCTATTGACAGCAATGTACATGTCGGCTGAAATTTTTTTATAGTTTCTTAAAAAATTTTTTCCATCAAAATATGTTAGATTTTACATTCAGATATATAGTATAAAATTATTTCATACTGAATGAGTAGATCTAAATAAAAAGAAAAAGTAGATGAATTTTATATACTTAAGTTTTTTTAATAATTTTTTTTCAGTAACTGTAAAAAAAACTCAGTCGATTCGACATTTAACGTCCTGGTATAGATATTTATACTTGAGATATCAGTAATATTCTTCTAATATATCCATATATTAATAATAAAAACTACGCAGGAATTTTTACAAAATCTACTATCTTAAGGGATTTTGTACACAACTTGATAAAACTTTCTTTATTACATTCATCTCGTTATTCTTCTTACCAATTTTCTCCTTCAGCTCTTCTCTCTTTCTTCGATTTTGCTTTGGCTTTTGGCGACTAATACGAATTTAGATACGCATATTTTGCTTTTCCCCCAAATACTTTCTTCATCTATGACTTTTTGACGAAAGTGCAAAATAAATTAATAAATCAACATCGTGACGAATTAGAGAACCCCTAACATCACAATTTTTCCACAACTTAAATATCGCAAGCGATCGTTAACGAGTAAGAAGATATCGCTGTGTAACAATCACAGTAACAATTTAAATACAGGGTGTCCCAGAACTTAATCGTTAAAACTGAATCATGGCATGAAAAAAAAGAAGGGTAAATAAAATTACTTAGAGGATGGTAACTTTTAATTGAAAAACTTGTGAGGACGATTGAAAAAATAAGTATTTAATTGTTAGCATGTGTAAATAAAATAAAGGCATCAGTTATTTTGCAATGAAAATATTTAAGTTCATCATGACGTAATTTTTTTTTGTGATAGAAATCTACATAGAAAAAATTTTCTCAAGATTTCTTGGGAAAAGTAATTTTTAAATATAGTGAGAATGGGAAAAGTATGAATTTTTTGTTATTGATTTTGCCATTTTGTACATATTTTATTTTGGAGAACTGCTGTTTCAAAGCTCTAAGAATATATGCATTTCTTAACACATTATGTGTAAAGTGTAAAAGAATGCAAATCATGAACAGATTTCATTTTATAATCCATGTATCATGAATTTTTATTATTCTGTATATTCTAAAAAGAATTTGATTACGTTTACTTTTAATTTTGTCCTTGAAAAAATTAAACTTTTTTTACTATCTTTGAGATGACTCATTTTGTGTTCCACAGTTTTCAGTTCTTCAAGTTTTGAGAATTTTCATCTGAAATTTGGACCCGTTTTAAATTAGAAACGTCCAGATTTTTTTTTATTTTTATATAGTTACATTTTGTGTTTTCCAAGTTTACCATAAAGTGCAAAGATTTAAACTACACGGGTGTATAAATTTTAGTCATTTACATTTTTTAGAAGAATTGAGGAAAAATGTTACTTCAAGTTTATCCCAAAACAGTTCAAAGTTTCAAGATAAAAGAAAACAAATATTTTTTTCTGAATGTAAAATATATATATTTCAGTTTTAGAATAGTGTTTTCTTTCTTCAAGTTTCTTCAGAACTTGAAAAGTTAAATTTTGCATTTTTATTAAATTTAAGTTTTAATGATGAAATTTCGATTTTGGTTTTCACAGATTCTTAATTGTTAACGTGTACATTCGAAAAAAATATTTCTGGCTCTGTTTCTGGAAATTATTTATTACTTCTAAAAAAATTTGAAGTAGGAATTATTTTTATTTATATTGCATTTATTTTCTTTGTCTCAGAGTAATAATTTACTTGTAGATCAAAATTTTGAATGACTCTATTTTCCTGTAAGGCTGTACTCATTCATGGTAAATATTTTGATTTTCGAAGAATTATTCAGTCACAATGTTCAACTTTTTGTGATCCACTTACCATTGTTTTTGTTATTTACTTTGAATTACAAACTCTTGATTAGAAAGGAATGTTTGCTAGAAACTGATAAATAATAATTATTACATATTTCCACACAATTAAATATGAAATCAACAGATTGGTCACAAAGATGTTGTAAATTTTGTTTTTATTGATGAATGAAATTTTAAACTTACTATTTTCCATACTTTGAAAAAAAATTTTCTTCCTATTTTATTATTATGAATATCAATCAATAATAATTCGTTTCATCAGTTCATTTTCAATTATCGTATTTATTAAAAAACAGAAAAAAGTGTCCAAGTTTCTTAGTTTATAAAGAATATAAAAATCCTGCATGTTCAGCAGAATAATTTTTTTGTATCTCGACAATATTCTTAAGAATCGAATACTTATTTATGTAAAAAATTATAGAAATTGATTCCCAAATCCACACTTGCTCACATAAATTGAATACTAGAAAATTTTCATTGAATTTGCAAAATAAAATAAACTTAGATCGATTTTTGTGAAAAATAAACAGTTTGAGAAGCTTCTTCGGTATATACTTGTTATAAATAAAAACCACTTGCAATATAAATTTTTTACGACCAAATCCATGGAATGACCATCATTACATGACAATTTATATTACCATCACCAAATAATGAAAAACATCAACTATTTCAAGAACTGCAAATGTTGCTCTAGATGATCCTTTTCTTCTCTTTTTGTGGTTAGCAATGTTTTGATCAAGTTTTGGGTCACCCTTTTGAATAAAGATGAGATTAACTGACAGCCATTACATCATGTCCGATGACGATGACAATGAAGAATTGTTCTCGAAGCTCAACGGTTTTATGCTGTAGCGCAGCAGAAAAAAAGTCTTATAGGAACTAGCTAAGACGCAAGTCTATCCTATTCATCCGCGTCTTTTCTGTTTCCAACGGATATCATTGACTTAATCAACGTACTCGTTCTCACGTTTTGTAATGCGAGAGTCGTTGGAAATGAGCTTAAGTGTAAAAGTTTTATCACTTTTTTTGCTCTGGATAGTGAAATTGAAGCTTGGAACACGTACTTTATTTGTTTCAAAAATAAGTCCATACTTTTATGGCATAAGCATACTGTGGGCCTTTTGTTCTCATTTGTAAGAGAACTGTGGAAGAAATGACATGAAAAAAAAGATGATTATAATCTTACACTACTTTTGATGTAATAAAGATCATTATTTTGAGTCATCATTCTGAAATGAATTTTACAGATGAAAATCAATTCATAAAAAAGTTTTTAATAAAAGTAGTTACATGTCATTGTGAATTTACACATTGTTTTTGACACGTTCTGAGATTCATATTATCAAAAGTAAAGTGTAATCAAAATACGAATCTGACATTTGGCATGAAACTTTTTTTAACTGGCTTTGTTAAAAATTATCTGAACAGAATTAAAAAATTTTTCTCCAAGAGAAAATTTTACTATTTGAATGTTAGAAGCAACGACACTCAGCCACTTCTTTTACAGAAGAAAATATGTATGACTAATCCAAGAAATGACTTTAAAACCATTTTGATATTTCATAGTTACGAAAACCATCAACTCTCGCATAAAAAACTGACTCTAACGAAGATCCCTACCGAAATCATCAACCACCCCGACCCATCAACCAAAGAAACCCAAAACAACTTATCTCCAAAAGCGCTATGTGGAGACCTCAATAACAGGTTCTATCACCGGCTCCGAAGTGTTGTTATTCAAAAGTTCTTTCTTATCCCGGATTTTGAGCTCGTAAACGTGAGAAGAAGGGACTTCTTTCGGGTCTTCTGGTGAAAGACGGTCGTCTTCCGCGAGTGGTGACACATCTCCATCATCGCTTTCGTCATCATCGTCGTATTCCACAGCCTTGGTCTCGCAAGAATCGCGTAACCGAGAAGGTAGATACGCAGGATGATGCGACAATCCATAGCCAGTTTCGCCACCATACGCTACTTTTCCCATAAACGAGCGAATTTCGTCGAAATAGGCGTCCTCGCGCTCGTTGTCGTTGCTACTACCTGGGGAATCGGCGACGGCGACGACGCCACTTCCGTCATCGGCCTCGTGCTTCTTCAAATGGCGGTCAAGGTTCGTTTGTTGACCGAAGCATCGGTCGCAGAGAGCACACTTGAAAGGCCTTTGCTTGTCGTGGATGTTACGCACGTGGCGCTGGAGGTTGCTGGAGATGCTGAAGGAACGTTCACAGTACTTGCACTTGTAGGGCTGTTCTCCAGTGTGGGTACGCAAGTGGCGGGTCAGGTTGGCTGACCTTGGGAAGACCTTGCCGCAGAATTTGCAAGAGTACCTGCATGAAATCAAAGTGATTATGGAATAAAAACAAGCCTTGGTATTGTATTATCAATATTTATACGTCTTAGAACAAACATGAACTTGTAAATCAAAGAGTGACGCACATGTCGAACCAAAATGGAAGAATTTATATTACGGACCAATGCACCTACCTGTCTTTCATCTTGCCAGGACCAGGGTGCGGCACAACGGACTCCTGAAACTGCTTCACCCCAGGAAACCCTCCAAGCGGTGTTCGCGCCATTAGGTCAAAACCTCCAGGATGCCTAGGAGCGCCAAAGCCATTCATCAAGGACCCAAAAAGAGGAAACCTACTCGGATTCCCGAACGCTGGGAGCGAAGACAGAAGCCTTGACTCTGGAGGACCACCACTCATAGGATTAGGTCCAGGAAACGACGGGAAACCACCTCCGGATGAAGATCTATACATAGCTTCCAAGAACATCGGATGGATAGGCCTAGGGTACGCCATATGAGGAGTTGCTGATTCCATAGAGACCTGTGGTTCCTTCTCCTTCACCGGCTCCTGTTCCGGAGTCTTCAGTCTGGGTACTTTCACCGGTGTCTTATGCTCCTCTTCTTGAGGAAGTGGCGGTGGTACCGGTGTCGCAGGTTTCCTCTCAAGAACAGTGAAAGGACGTTTCCTCTGAACTCTCAGATCAAGAGGTTGGTCCAGGACCTGAGTCGTTGGCTTGAGATCCTTGGGAGACTTCTCTTCATCGCCTTCAGATGCTAAAGTCGAAGTTGCTTCTTCGGCAATTGGTGGCGAGACCTTGCAAGGCCTTGAAGGAACCCGAGGTGGTGTGAATCTGTCCTTCCTCGCGCTTTCACTTGGTTTCTCTGGAGCAGGAGGTGGCGGGGGTTCCTCTATCTTCGGGGGGTTAAAAAGAAGAGGATTGTTAAGGAAGTGAGAAGCATTGGGAAAGATTGCAGGGTAGTGGTAGAAGTGTAAGGGACTTGGTAACGCAGTCACTTGAGGTCGTGGGTACACAAGAAAAGGGCTTGGGGCAGCGGAGCTTGGCATTTGGGGCATCGTCGTCGGATTTGACGGTGCTGTCGAGTCACAGAAGCGCTTATGTTTGGATAAAGAAGTTCCTGTGTTGAAGGACTGACTGCATTTAACGCAAGTTATCTGAAGTCTGCAATCGGCGTGCATGCGCTTGTGTCTGCAGAGATTGGAGAACTGGGTGTAGGCCTTGCGACAGACCTCGCACTTGAAGGGTTTAACGGTACTGTGGATGTGGGTGTGTTGTTTCAGACCAGAACTTGTGGCGAAGGTTTTTCCACACTCGACGCATGCGTGGCTACGGGCACCAGCGTGGTGGGTTCGGATGTGGCGCTGCAGGTACGAGTGGTCTGTGAACACCTTGGGAGGAAGTTTCTATAATTAGCGACATTTGGGAATTTTTCAAGTTGTGGAACTGGAGAGAGTCAATGTGCGTTTGGGTGCCATCGAGAGTAATTACCTTGGGGCAGTTCTCGCAAGAGTATTTGCGCAAGTCACCGTGGACAAGGGCGCGATGTCGTACGAGTAAGGGTCGCCAAGAGTAGCCTCTGGGGCAGGTTTCACAGCGGTGCTGGTCTGGAGGGTAGCGATGACAGTTGATGAGATGAGTGTCCAATCTGGAAATGAAAGGACTAGTTTTAGATATTTGATCTTGCGATTACTTATTCGGATTGTTAACTGGGAAAAGTTTAATCGTGTAGCAAGAATCTTCTGGTCTCAATCAGTTACTCTGTTACTTGTTTCCCAAAAAATCTAAAGATTAATTTTTTAATTATCAGGAATCACTTATATTTGCTGGATTAGGCGATAATGTATTTTTAGATTTTGATCATGAAAGTCTCACGTGAAAAATGACAAAGTCCTTTTTAACAAATATCATCCAAGTTACAGATATTGATATAATGATGTGTATTCCATATCAGTCATGCTCCCAGCTAATCTTCAAATTATGTCAATTCCATCAAAATTAATGTCACTTTAGTAAACTTTGATGTGAAGTGATAAAAAAGCCACACGGACGCTGTTCTATATCAGGTAGACAAACTTTTTATTATCTTTTGTTCTATGAACCTCACGTAATATTTACTCAATATTCATGGGTGGTTACACTAATTTTTTGCACTCGAATTTTTATAGTAGAGAGAAAACAATGTAAAGCGTATTGGTTTCAATTTTATTGATTCAGAGACAATGTTTTTGTGTCTGTTTTTGTCTTGGTGAGATAATGATATAAGCTGCCTTATTTTAAATTCCCGTCACCAAATTTCATAATGATGAACAGTATCACAACTAGAAGAAGTGGGAGCAAAGTTCTTTATACGTAACATGTAAAAAGCAAAAGGATGGTTAAAAAAGTAATTTTTAAGTGATGGAAGATATCATCTACTGGATAGTAAAGGGAATAACGTGTAAAAAATTATCTAATTTTGAAAAAAAATAAAATAGAAAAAGAAGGTGATAAATAATTTTCCTCAACTCGAAACGTCATTGTACGTCATTGCACCCAAAGATTGACTTATACCTGCACTCATCAAAGAGCTTGTCCTGCGAATTCAATAAAAAGAGTCGAGTCTTTTGTTTCGTTTTCACAACAAAGCCAAACAACTTATCAGAATAAATTGAGCAATGGCCTGTCTTGTAACGCGTAAAAGGAATGGAGGAATCGATTTTACAACAGTCCCCAGAAGCGTGTCGTGTGAAATCTATTCCTACGGCAAAATAAGATAGTGCCTTCGTAGTGGCAAGCGCCAGACGAGCTGGGAGCACGCGACGTCGATGATGTATGCAGAAACAAGTACTTTCGTACCCCCGAAACTGGATCCCATCCGGAATTTCTCGCCTAACAACAGGTGATCCTTACTTTTCGACGCCCGTGAAAAGTCAAACGCGTCAAACTGTTTCGCACGAAGGGAAACACTTTGCGTGAGATCCGAGGAAGATAGGATTCGATGAATAATCGACGGCTTAGTCGACGACCATAAGAATGATAAGATTTTTCTATTTGTTTCCACCAAAACAGCTATTGTCTTATTCAGTGTGGAAAAAGCTGATTTTGTCATGGAAATCACGATTGCCTAATATGTGGAGTAAAATGTCAACTATACTCGGGTCAATACATTAATTTTGGAGGCTCCTGATTAACATATTTTGCTCTACTGGAAAAATTACTTTTAGTAGTTTGAAGTTTACGTCATCTTTCTTTTGTAGTTTTTTTAACAAGTATTTGTGAAATATATATCTCGAAATCGATTGCTGCAAAATTTTTCAAACAATAGATTTTGTAAATATCTTTTCACGTTTGTAACTTTGTAAATTTTGGTCTTCACACTTTCTAAATGTCTTATTTAATATTTTGAACTCACTTTATATTCAGCTTATCTTTCTTCTTACAATGAACAATTTGTCATTACCTTTCAGCAGAATGAAATTCATAAATTATTTTTAAAGCGTAATACATTTTATAAATTTTTAAATGAAATTAAATATTACTCTAGTTTTACATCTTAGTACAAAAAAAGTTTTGTATGATATGTGTACTCAAAGATTACATCTCATTTTTGAAGAATTCTTAAAATTTATATTGTGTGGTACAGTTCAAACGATAATTCGAATGCTGACATTGAAAATTCATTTCAAAATTCAGATTTTAATCATTGCGAAGGAAGATGAGATAATCATGAAAGAAGTGATACTTCGATAAAGATTAGATAATCCGTTACAAGGCAGATCTTTCCAATTATTATTCTTTCATTTTTTCCATTAGTGTTTTTAAATTGTTTTTTCAAAAACAATGTGCAAGCTTGGTTCATAGAAAAATTTATGTTCATAAATTTATAATTTTTTTTAATTTTACGTGACTAAGGTTGTTACTAAATTTTTAATGTACATTAAAAATTCAAATAATCGCTCCTTCCACAAATTAACTAAACGTGCATAATGAACGTATTTTTGTTCGGAGGAAAATCTCAGTTTTTAACAAAAAGTAATGTAAATTGTTTTTTTTTTATATAAGTTTGGGAAAACTACAACTTTTTTACGATTACATTTTTTTACCTGATATTATATTTTGAAGAATCTAGACGATTTCTGAGATTATCTGTATTTCGAGAATGAGAGCTTTATTTTCTCCTCATAAATATAATGAATTTGCAATTGATGATTCTAGTTTCAAGATAGGTTCAAGAAAAAAACTCAGCATTTGATTGTATTAGTTTATGAATTTTTTGTTCGCTTTATGTCGATAGTAAAATGTAATAAAAAGTCATCTTTATTTCTTTTGAGTTCACAAATAAATAAATTTTGAAATACTTGTTTGCATGAAGTGTGAATTGCAAATATTTAAACAAGTATTTTCCATTCAACAATGGTTCCATGTGAAAAGCTAAACAAACTTTTACTGTTGTTTTTGGACGAATGATTTTTTGTGAATATTCATCGAATTCTCGCCAATCTTTTTCTCTTAATAGTACACCTATGATAGACATATCAACTTTCTAATCTTCCATAAACTGAGATTATATGGATTTTGTGTGATTCTTATTTATTCTATTGTGACCTGATTGAAATTTCACACATAAATTTTACTGTAGCTAACCAGAGTGAGAGTTCATTATATTGTTTTAAAATGATTTATCAAGGAAGTTAAAAATGGACGGTACATGGTAGATCTTACAAAAAATCTACCTTGACCTTACGTCAAATAATATCAGGGGCGATACCAGAAACGATTTTGGGGGGGGGGGGGGGGATCCACAAAAAATCAGGCTGATTATCTTTTTTTTTGGAAATCATTCTCAATCAATATAGGATATGTCCTGCTGTTGGGGGGGGTGGGGGGATTTCCCTAATTCCCCCCCCCCCTCCCCTTGGGACCACTACTGATAATATTATCGAAATATTAATAAGTTAAAGATGCATAGAAAAACATTCGTTCATTCTCCAGGTGATTTCAAACGATTAATGTTCATGCATAATTTCGTGCCTTGCCTTCAATTTTTATAGCAAAAACACGTTCAGAATAACTTTTTATGTTTGAAATAAGTTCGGCAGGTAACTTTTTCTATAGGTGTATGGAATAACTTCTCACTATAATCATTATTCAGATAAGAAAAAAAAAATCGATTGTTTTCAGGAATCTGATTTTCATTACAAACATAGTGTTCGTTATATTTATGAAAATTGAACTTATATGTGAACAAAATGTTCTGCATAACCTCCTAATAACAAATAATATTCATTAATTTTGTGATTTGAGAATCATGACCTATTAAAATGTAGCAAACGAGTATTATTATTTTTCTACAGTCGTAAGTAAGTAGCAAAATTTTTATGCGACGCCTATTGTTATTTAAGCATCCGATTGAATAATGAAAAAAACTATATTGGAACAAAAGCATAATATTAATAAAGGTCATGCCATTAAAAAAAAAAACGTTGACATGATAGAAAAATATAAACTATCTTGAAAAGGTATGCTGCTTCTTGCAATTATTGACATGGATGATTTTCAACGTGCAGCATAAGGTATAAATTGCGATAATTTCAAATAATAATTTACAAATAACCGTCACTTCACTGTTGACTTTTATGAAAAAAATTTTGTTATACTCCAAAACTTGAACGTTATTAATGATTCACGAAGGAACTGAAAATGATTCATTGACTTACAGGAGTAAATTGTGGATGATAATATAATTATAAAAAATCACAAAAGATTATTAGAAAAACTGTACCAAAATTTTTAACTTTTATGATAAAAATTTTTACATGGTAAAGCATTCGATATGAAAGAAAGAAACTGAGTTATACAGCAAATACGAGGGTACAACAATAAATTATAATAATATTAGTGAACTGTTGAAATATTATTGTTTCGTAACGCAAGATAAGACAAGATAATTAACGCAAAGGACAATATTGATTCTCATAAAAAAATGTCATCTCTAATACTTACGACAGGCTTACCTTAAAAAAATTCATAAAAAAATCTCACTAACAAATTATAAATGCCTCAAGTCACATTACCAAACAAATAAGTTAATGTTCACAAATCAAAATAATTTAGTTCATACATGAAAATAATAATACAATAATGATAATCATAATAAACCAAAAACATTCTAAAAAGCACAAAAAAAATCAACTCACAAGTCCACGTGGTGAAAGGGCTTGTCGCAAACAGCACAGCGAGTCTCACTCTCACCCTCGTCCTCGTCGATGTTAGCACCAAGCAAGGAAGCTGCAACCAAGAAAAAGCCCTTTCAGTCACATCCAGAACAACCCTCGAACCGAGAAAAAAACTAGACCAGGACACGAACCTACTCCAAGTCGCGTCTATGTAAAAAATAACTCGTTTTAATCGCTAGCTGAACGTCCGAACGCCCGTTTGCTTGGAGAGATCGAATCAACTCCAATCAGTCGGAGAATCGCGATAAACGATAATCGGAGAAGACGCGAACCGCGGAAAAGACAATGCGGCAATGATAATTTGGTTCGGGCGGTAAAATAAAAGTTGGAGTTAGTGAATGCCATTGGCGGACCGACTCGAGTGGACGGCAGCCAATGGCAGGGACGAATCGGCTTTTTCACCCCCCGCAGTTAAAATCAGGAAGTCAGGGAATCGCGTTCGTCTCCGACCAAATGACGCCGGCTAACTACCACCTATAATGGCCCTCTCCACTTCCTCCTCACGTGCATTCTCGTCGCACCGAGAGCCATTTCATCGGGGGTCAATGCAAAGATTTTTTAGGTTATGGGGAAAGAAATCGATAGTCCTGTTATTGACTTGGTACTTATCTGTGATATATTTTTCAATTACACATTCGTAAAATGAGCAATCAAAGTGTTTTGCCACGTTATGAGATCTGTGTTGTGAAAGGATTCGCTTATCATTTCAAGTGCGATGGAAGGTGATTAGAACGAATTGACTGTGTCAAATTATGGAAAAATTTGTAGATTGTAGAATGTATCTGATCCAGAAGCATAGTCATTTGGCGATAGAAAGTTTTGAGGTTGTCCCTCATTTTGGTACGATTGAAGGAAACAAACTTGAATCAAAGAACACTGAAACTCCTGCTGGAGTATTTTCTTGAGCCGTGAGAATTTTATTTGATAACACGTTTTTTAGGTTCAATGGACACTTTTTGACAGTTTTTCAGATATGAGTTGTTTGGGTGGATTAGGAGTTACACCAATGAAATATTACAGACTCGTTGATGATATTTTCATGATTATCCCAAGGAGTAGGATTCGATTGATGTTAAAGGTATTTAACTCTTATCATAAAAGGCTTCAGTTTACCTTTTAAGTGGAGGATGATGATAAATTGAATTTTCTTGATGTTAAAATGAAAAAGGAACCAAACGGATCAATTAAGATAGATTGGTATCAGAAACTAACTGCATCAGGGAGATGTTTGAATTTCTTTCATCATATCTATTAAGTAAAAGATTGGCACTATTTTTTGCTTGAATGATCGTGCTTTGATCTTGCCTGATGACTATATAATAGAGTTAGAGAAATATCGAAGAAGAACAGCAATCCTGATGATTTGATAGAAAGAACAAAAAACAGGAGGATAATTTGGAGGATATTTGGTTAAATTGATAGTATGAATTGCTGTAAAAATTGTAAAAATTGGCAGGTCTTGAAAAGGGCTCAAAACCAGAGCCGAAACGTCTACATTTGTTAATAAAAAAAATTTTTAATTGGACTGGGAAATCGAAATTATTATTATTTTACATTACCCAGTGCACAAGTATATTATTTGAATCATTTTTTCTTGACAGTTTTTTTTTCGTCACACATAGCAATTATTTGTTTACTTTTTTACATTACAAAACAAGAGCGAACTGAGCTCAGCAAGGACTTCGCTACCAGAAAGGCTGACAGGGTACACTGTTAAAAAAAATTTTCCATAAGAGTATAGAAAGTTTATAACTCATATTCTGTATGGAATTTTTCCTATTAATAGACCTGGAAAATTTTCCATAATTTGCAGGAAAATCTCCATAGTGTATGGACAATTTTCTGAATCTATTTATGGGAAAATTCCCTTAGAGAATAAAGCTTGAAAACTTCCTATAATTTGATGGAAAATTTACCATTTTTTTTAACAGTCTATCTTTTCACTTCACAATTCCAAAATGGGCTATTATATTCAATGTGAATCATGATTGTGACTATCAATTTCCAGAAATCTGTATAGGATTCCACAAAAGAACTAGAAAATCGTACTATATTTCAGAAGTGCTGGAAAATACAATAAATACAACGAATTTCTGAACACATGTAATGTGTCAAAACAAAATTGTGTCAAGAGTTAGTTATATGCCTAAAACGCATTCAACCCATTTAAATATCAGAAAATCATTGTAACAGAGAACTTCACGAAAATATTTTATTATATTATACGTCCGTTAGACAACTGAAAAAAAAATGGAACATTTTTTCCGTTAATTTATCAATTGAGATTTGCAGGAGATCCATATGAAATCTACTCTTTTTATATGGACGGTGACGTCATATCCTTCTTTTCACTTTGTATCTCTAGCAATTTTCGGTTCATAAATAAAAGGGAAAATGCATGTTCCTTTTTTTTTTTAATTTTCTATTCGTATACGTCTAAAGTGTGCACACAAAATTTTTTGGATTGACGTTTTTTCTCTCTTTTTTTCTTGATTATATGTAAAATACAAAAATAAGTAAAAACTAGAATTCTTTGAAACAATACATATTTACAATAAATTATGTGAAGGAAAATAGGTTGGGATTTTAGTAATCTATGAGACTTTAAAGTCGAAGCTTCAAATTTTGAGAATTCGTATGAGTATCTACAAAAATAATATGAATCTAGAAAAATACTAGAAACAAGTGCAAAATTTCACAAACATTTGCAAATATGAAAAAGGCTCGTATTAATAGGTGAAGTATTCAATTCCGTCAAGGTATGATTTTCTCAATAATTCATGGAAAATAATGAAATCTATTTTATATATTAATTCCCAAAATCTTTATAGTAAAAATCCATTCAAATGCGAGGGAATTCATTACTATCTATTCATATGAAAATAAAAAAACGGGAATCACAGCAAATCTAAAAAAATTGTTTATTACGTAACACCTATGGAGAAGCAGTTTACTGAAAGATTTAATGAAGTACTAATAATTTCCAAAACTTCAGTTTCAGGGCATAATATTCTAGAAATGTATGTGAAAGTCCAGAAGAATGTAATAAAATCGTACAAACTGTAAAAATACTGGAAAAAAAGGTAGACATATACAAAAAGTGCTGAAATTCTATTTAATTTATTTTGATATATAAAAGCTTGAGATAGCGAATCGATTTTTTGAAGAAGATTGAGTTAATAAAACTGAACTGATAGATGAACAATATTGATATAAGAACCGATTTTTGATCTGTAATCCTGCATTTTCAAGGAATTGTGTCACCCATCTCAAATTATTAACTGCTATGAGTAAGAAAATGAGTGATCATAAAACATGTCAAGAGTGAAAAAAAGATGAAACAGCGATAGCGACATCACTATGCATCAATTACGCTTTATTTTGTTGTTTTTTTATTTTTTTGTTCATCACTGAAGCATAATGGCATGTCACATATCTTACATATTAAAATCTTGTTTTCGCTATGATTTATTCACGTAACAGCTTTTTGGTCTCTGTGGAATCAGAATATTATAAGAATTTAACATAAGTACTCCCTTTGGTCATTAAAAAAATAATGATCAACAGTCGAAAACTTTATTGTATAATCATACAGTGCTGATTTCAATACTTTCTTATCTCGAATTTTTCATAAAGTTCTCTTGGAGTTACAATTTCAATCTGTTTTCATTAATTCTAGCATTTATACATTGGCTATGTACGGTCAAGTAATGATGCAATCCATATTTATTGGAATATTGAAATAAAAATTAACTCTTTTCAAGTTTGAGTTCGGATCTCTTGGTAAAATGTCGTTGCGACGCCCCTGGAGACTCAGTCAAGGAAAATCTGTTTAAAGTTAGTGAACTCGATAAATTAATTAACTTGTGCAACACAGCAGACTCGCAGTTAAAATTAGGTGATTTTTAATTATTTCAATCTTATTAAAAAAAGTCATCATTTAGCTGTACATATCAAAGACACTTACCCAAAATAAATAAATATATATAAATAGTGATTGAAGAGTACATCAAGTTACGCATGTTAGATTATCAAATAGAACACCAGTATTGACCATTTCCAGAAAATTATTTTTTTCTATTTCCATCAAACGCAATTTTCAAAAGTCGACCACATCCTCGTTGTCCAAACACACGACAGGAGCTGAAAATTAGTCGTGGATAGGAAGATGATTACCGTTCCAGCAGGGGGTCTCGCATTGTGCCCCGTTCCCATGAAGGTCCGTTGGGGGCACATCCGCAAGAGCCATATGGTAGCACAAGTGTACTACAGGAGATTTAAATAACCGTTGCGCGTCATCTCGATTCTTCCCTTTGTACCGTGCCAACAATTACTCGTAATTATAACTAATTTTACGAAACTGGTTAAAAATGTGTAAATGATTCGCACGAATGACAGGTGTCACTTAGGCAATGGAAATAATTTGTGAAGTTTGGTGAGGTGTAACGTTTTAATTGAACCGTTAAACGATTCTCTGGAAAAAAATTACACAGTGTTTGTTACAAAGAATTAGAACAAAAAAATCGATCCATTTCATTAGTTTGAATAGTAGGTACCTACTATTTGTGGAGTGGAATTTTTTCTTGATAGAGATTGTTTTAGATAGAAGTTTTTCAAACTGATATTGTATGGTCCAAAAAATTAGGAGGTGTGAAAATTTGTATTGACAGGCCATAAAATGTCGACTGATTCATTAAAAATCAATTATTGTGAATTTGATTACTCCTTAATAATCAAGGCTGGTTTCCGTCATGGAATTCGCCTCAAAATAAAAGTTTATAGGAAAAAGAAGGAATATATGAATAATGATAAATAAAATTAGAAAATGATTTATGTAAAAAAAGTGACGATGATTTTCAAAAAATTCGAAAATTTCTATTCTTCCATTGAAATTTGTCGGAGTCGACATTTTGATGGTGAACGAATATTTAAAATATCACACCAAAAATTCATCTTCTTTTGAATCAGAATCTTTTTGATACCAATAAAACAACTTTTTTCAATTGAATTTTCACACTACATTTTCTTTATAAGAAATTGCTTTTTCCTACATTCAATACTATTTAAAAACAAATATTGTGTATCTCGAAAGATCCACAGTACAGATTTGATCAAGAATTTCTATAAAATAGAAAAATTCTCATTTTCCAATCATAAGTGGCCAAAAATTCCTTCCAGTGTGTTTACTGATCTGAGTTTACAATTCATTCTAATGTAACGAAAAAGATTACAAATTCTGAAAATTTATTATATAAAATATTACTATCAGAAATGTCCCAGATTGTAAAAAAAGAAGTTTTCTCAGGGGAAATCTATAGGTACCTAATTTTTTAAACCCTTTTATTTTGTAGTTATTCGATGAAAAAATAACATTCAAAGTCGATCGACTTTAAACTCTTAATAACGATAATGAAACGAAATTTCATGAAGTGAATAACAGAAATTTATTAGAATGTGAACTATTGTGTTTTTATATTTATAATATGTCAGATTTTCGAAAATTTGCAATAAAAATATATCTAATTATGACAAAATGTTTTGATTGAGAATCTGTTTTTCATTAATTGAACGAGAAATCAGAAATATGATTATATTTTATATTTTATACCTTTTTTTACTCTTTAGTTTTTTAGGTGATTCAATAACAAAAATTGGCATTGAAAATTATTGTTTTCCATATTTTTTCATTCTACATATGACTTTGAAAGATGACCATAGCATTAGAATATGTTATTTGAATTTTAATTGTCAAACACAATTTTTTTCATACGAACATACATTTTTTCGATCGCTTCATTTTTGAATTGTTCAATCACAAAACAGAAACTGTTAAACAATGTCTACATTTTACGATCAAGTTTGGAATTTGAACAATAGAAAATAAAAACTTTCTTAATCATCATTCTTGCCTTTCTAAAACTCAGTAAACTGTAGTATAAATTCAGAGAATAATTATAATCAGTCAATAATTAGTTTTTGAAAACAAATTTTGATCTAGCATTGAATATTTTCATGAGGAATTTCGCTTTTTGATGAAAATGATGGTTTTCTCGTTTTTTTTCCTTTTCTTTCGATAGAGGCGATTCCGTTTAGTACATTCTCGAATCATAAAAATTTTTAGGTATTTATACACTACATAGGTAAGAAAATAATTATCTCCTAAAAACAATTTTTGGTAGTGTAATTCGTTGTATCTGACAGGTAAAAAAATGCGCCAGTTACATAAAAAAACAACCGTTCTTTAAAGCTTCTACTTCTTAAACTTAAACATATAAATAGTTGTACAATTCCTTGCTATACAAAGCAAAATATTTGATGATAAAAAAAAATTCCTCAAAATTAACACCTGTGCACATGAGCCATATCTAAGGCTGTAGGGCGGTAAATTTACCAGTAAATTAACCGGTAAAATACTTGCCATGACCGTCGATACAACAAGAAAGTTTTGGTCATTTTTGACCGTCAGTTTACCTTACTGGTAAGAATCATTGTGATGTTCATAATTATTACATACAAATATGACTTGAAAAAATGTGCAACTTGTTTGTTACTACATCTTTCTTTCTTCCATTGAATTTTTTTGAAATAATGGGAATAAATTTAGTTTCTGAAATGATGAATCATCATAAAATTACAACTTACTATTCAAAACGAGTTATGGATGAAGATATAATTTAATCAGTTCATAAAAATGTGTTGTTCATTTGTGAGTATTTGCCTTCGGTATCTTTATTTTTGGAACAATTTCTATACTATGTATTAGATATGTATATCTATATCTGTGGCTTCCTGGAATAACCGATAAAGCTACTTCTGCCATAAGGTTCATTTTACACGGTATTTTGATAAAATTTTAAATGTCATGGCATGTGTGACTCTGTCTGTTATGCCGGGAAGCCACAAATATTTATGGCTAAAATTGGCAAATTTCGTCAAGTTTTGTTATAACTAAATAAATGTAGTAGCATATGAAACAAATTTTATCAAAGAGTGAAATATTTGAGACTGAACCACTATCGCAATTTTTTATAATAACAAGTATAATATTTTTTTTCGGGGTGTATAATTTTGAAAGTAACTTATTCAGAAAAACCAGAGTTCTAAATCTCTTATGATTATCACCGATGACATTAATTTCAAAACATGAATATTAAATATCTGTTTTCGATTTATTGTTCGTGACAACATATACATATACATTGGGTAGCAACTGAATCACCTATGGGTTTTTCTAGAAACTTGATAAAGCCATTTTCCCAGTAATTTTGATCCTTCTAAAAATCTTATACGAATTCAATTTTTAATAAGGCGCACCTTGTTAAAACCTTATAAAAAACGAATTTCTTATAAGGTGACCTCATATAAACCTTATAAGGAATTGAAATTTCTGCAAAGAATGTATTTGAAAAAATTTTTTAAGAAAAAAACTTTATAAAATTTTTTCGATCTATTTTTTAGAAGATAGATCAATTTCTTATATGGTATTTCTAAGGTCACCTCATAAGAAATTGAACTATAATAAGTTTTTCATAAGGTGCAACGTATAAGGGCTCTAATCCTTGTAAGAAATTTCTTATGTCGATAAGGTTTCTGTAAAGATCAAAATTACTTGGTTTATGAAATGTGACACAACAATATTGGTTATTTTCACCCGGAATTGTTGGAAATCGTTATCAGTTACGTTGAGTTACATTTTTTCATCGAAATTCTGTCATGACTCTCATGGCCGGTGAAAACTGACCGAATATGAGCTCTGACGGTCAAATATATTCAGAAAGTTTTGAAATTTGACTATAAATGACAGTAAATGACCGTCGGAAATTACCATTACCCAACCCATTTTTTCTGACCACTAAACTTACATCCCTAGCCATGTCACACTGAAATTAATTTGTTCTATTCAAAACTTAGTTACTCTTCCAAAAAAACAAATAGCAACAAAACATTTTCTTTCTGGACAATCTCGACATGTACAGATCCTACTGCAAAGTTTCACCAAAAGTCAAAACACCTGAATGAACCCTCATCAAAAATATAGGATATTCAACCAGACACGATAATAAACCGCTATCACAGATTACACCAAAATAATTCCACGCAGAAGCGACGTTGTGGAAAGTCAACAGGTGGTATTTGCGCCCCCCAGCCAAGAGTCATGTGGCTGTTCCCTGGGAAAAAATAACGGCAATCCTCGGCTCTTCTGCGGATAAACTTGTGATAAAAACAGAAAATTTTTTTTTTTCCCGCACGATGACTCCGCAAATTTTCCCGAAACGCGGCGTCGTCACGTCATTAGGCCCATGAATCAGATAGGGCTGGCGCGCGACCTGGACCCGCCGCCCCCTCGGCGAAAAAAGTGTCGCGTGCCCTTTGTGCGATACCCCTTTTTTTCGGCGTCAAACGCACGTACACGCGATTTTCTCCGTCCCTGGTTACGCGCGTGTTAATGGACAATGCGAGTCATAAATTATCGGTGCTCTAATAGAGCCGTCCGCGGGGAGGGGAAAAGCCAGATAGATACGGATCGCGCGATTGAGTCGTGCGTTGGGGAAATAATGAACGACGGAAAATCGGGCGCGTCGTTTATATGTGCGATCCGACAGTTGGTCGCACGCCTACTTTTGTACCGCTGTCGGGATGATGTGGTTCATCATGGGACGTTGTTAGATGAGGTAAAAACTGTGTTTTTTCCGAGTTCCCATGTGTAGGAGTTGTAGATTGTACAGAAGCGACAGATTTTTTCGGAGGCAATGGCGTTTTCACAGATGTGTACATAAAACAATCATAGTATGGATATCAAGAAAAAAGAAAATTTTCTTCCAATGCAAATGTTGAAGGAAAACTCATGAATGTGAAATATGTTGCAAATGCAAAATCTTTGGAAGCTACGAGTTTGAAAATTTGTTATCTTTATCATTTTAAAAAATTTATTTAATAATCAGGATGCAATAACTTTGAAGATAACATCACTGTCAGAATGATTTTCTAACAGGAATTGAAATTTCAAAAAATGGGAACTTATGGACCTTAGCCCCATAAAGTTATAAACAGATAAAATTTTTCCTCGTTCAAACCTATGCAGTCCAAAACATTTATAAGTTATACCGTTGAAACTGTATAAACTGCAGCCTCAGAAACTTTATTTCTAAAATATCAAAAAGAACTTTGGAAGTATAAAAATGGAACAATTCCGAATCACAGACCTTTCCAACCTTAATCCTTAGATCCATCAGCACTTTCTTTAAAGTTATAAAAAAATTGCATTTTTTTTACCTCCCAATTCATCAAACTTTTATCTCTTGGTTTGTAAAAAAAGGATGTTTCCTCCAAAGTTGCTTCAAAACTTGCCTTAGACCTGTCTTGCAATCTTCACATTCATGGATTAAACTTTTTCTGCACTAGTTTCATACTATATTATTGCTCTCCTCCATTCACGATATCGTTTATCTTAATCAATCAAATTCGACCATCACGAAACTTATTCTGAAATCCTGTTTTCGTAAATTCATGACCTAAGCGTGCGAATGCCAACGAGGTTTTTCAGGATTGGTATCACTCGTTGAATGAACGACATTGTCGAGATCGCATATAAGCTGGTATAAAGGAGCGCAGCCTCGGCTGCATATACAAAGGCACGTGGCACAATGCGAAGCTGCCGAATCGAAATATTATATCTGAGGTTGAGTCGTCGCTCGAATGCGAGCGACACACCCCGTAGGCGTATTAAAATAATTCCTGCGTTTTCTCTCCCTCGCGTTATGAAAAACTGATCCTTTTTACCGGGGCACGCAGATGCCGCTGGCAAGGGTTATCCCGGGGCCATTTGTTTGACATCATTATTCCCATTACGCGAAACTAATTCGCAAAACTAGCCGTTTATTTTTCCCCGCACGCGGCCTGATTTTTTTCTCACTCTCGGTTTTCTATCAGGCTGTTCATTCGTGGTTTCGATGATTTTATGGCATTTCTTTGTGAGTTGATAGTACGACGATAAAAGTTCCGAAAAAAAATTGGTTATAACCAGGGATGTAAGTTCACTGGTCAGTAAAAAAATGGGTCTGGTAATGGTAATTTCTGACGGTCATTTACTGTCATTTATAGTCAAATTTCAAAACTATTTGAACATATTTCACGGTCAGAGCTCGTATTCGGTCAGTTTTTACCGTTCGTGAGTGTCATGACAGAATTGCAATGAAAAAATGTGACTAAACGTTACTGACTTAACGATTTCCAACAATTCCAGGTGAAAATAACCAATATTGTTGTTTCACATTTTATAAAACTCGTAATTTTAATCTTAATAGGTACCTTATCAAAAAAAGAAATTTTCCATAATAATTTAACTCTTTATAGTGTGCACCTTATAAAAACCTTATTAGAGTTCATTTTTTTATGAGGTGACCGTAGAAATACCTTATTAGAAATTGATATATTTTCCAAAGAATTGATCGAAAAAATCCTATTAGGTTTTTTTTTTAAAAGATTCTATCCAATACATTCTTTGAAGAAATTTCAATTTCTTATGAGGTTTGTATAAGGTCACCGTTTAAGAAATTCGATTTGTATAAGGTTTTTACAAAGCGCACCTCATTAGAAATTGTATTCTTATAAGAAATTTCATTTTCTTATAAGATTTTGAGAAAGATCAAAATGCTCGAAAAATAGCTTTTTCAAGTTTCTAGAAAAACTCATTGGCGATTCATTTGCTACCCAATATATATGTGTATGTTGTCACCAACAATAAATCGGAAACAGATATTTAATATTAATGTTTCGAAATTAATGTCATCGGCGATACACATGAAAGTTTTCAAATACTGTTATTTCTGATTAAGTTATTTTCAAAATTTTACACCCTGAAAAAAAGTATTATACTTGTTATTATGAAGTATTGCGATGATAGTTCAGTCTCAATATTTCCCTCTTTGATGAAACTTGTTTCATATGCTACTACATTTATTTAGGTATATAACAAAACTTGACAAAATTTGCTAATTTTAGCTATAAATATCTGTGATATCCCGGCATCACAGACAAAGTCACACATGCCATAACGTTTTTAATTTTAGTTAAATATGATGTAAAATGAGCCTCATGGCAGAAATGACTTTGTTGGTTATTCTGGGGAGCCACAGATATAGCAAATTAAATAGGGAATTTTTTAAAAAACAGCACAACAGTCGAAACTGATTGACAATTACTTTGTTTTATAGTGAAAAATACAATACTCTTATCTTGCAATCAGAGTAAAAAACTGACATGCAATACATAACATGGAAATTCTTCCAGAAATAAAGATACTGAAGGAAAATACTTACAAATCAACAACACATTTTTATGAAGTGATATACTTATAACTTTATTCATAACTCGTTTTAAATAAAGAGTTGATATTGTATGATGAATTATTATTTCAGCAACTAAATTTATTTTATTTTCTCAAAAAACTTCGATGAAAAAAGAAAGAGGCAATAACAAACAAGTTGCACATTTTTTTTTGTCATATTTTTATGTAATAATTTTGACCATCACAATGATTCTGACAAGTAAGGTAAACTGACAGTCAAAAATGACCAAAACTTTCTTGTTGTAATTGACGGTCATGACCAGTATTTTACCGGTTAATTTACTGGTTAATTTACCGCCCCAAATTCCTAGTCATAACAAACACTTCCAATCTATTATTCTCGTAACAAAAAATGTTTGAGTTCGCTATATTTTTCTCTATTTTTGTTTATTCGTTTAGGAGATGTAATTTTAGAAGACACAGTTTTCCCATCTTCCAAGACTTTACGCAACCATAAAACTGATATCACTTATTTCAAAAATTCTCTTTTATTAGGAATCACCATCAATTTGCTTTGAATTTTGTTGTTTATTTAGACTGTTGTGAATTCATCGTGCCCAGCGTAATCACCGTGCAAACGTTTGCCCGGAACCAACGAGCATCGTTTCCGGAACGACCCCTAAATATGAAACACATCGACTCACCGAAATGATACGGATTTTTCTCGTCTTAATGAGAAAGCCGGCGCGTAGATAAAAATGAAAAATGCCGGGAAATTAAGAGTCCCAATCGCAGCGATTGCGCGTTGGCAAAGTTTGACAATGCCGGCTTTTAATTGCCGCGACATCTGGGTGTCACATAATCTCGCCCTACCCGTTTTACCCTGATTAGCGCGGAAAATTATATCCGTCGAATCTCGGCGTCTTATTAAGCTCGTTTTGACAGTCAAGTTCAGAACTTTTCTGAAGAAGGAAAAGCAGAGGATAAATAATTGCGTTAAAAAATTTGTAGTTAGTAAGTTATGATTAGTCACTTAAAGGTATCTTGTGGTTAGTGAGGAAAAGTTCAATCAGGTTCAATTTTTCCAAGTACTAAAATGTGCATTACCCTTTTTTACAAGCAGAACTTGAATATGGTGGAATATGAAAAACATAAGAATGAAATTTCTTGTTCAAAGAACAATGAAGACTGTACATCTTCATGTTTCTTAAACTTTTCTGTAGCCGCACAAAATAAGCGTATTTTGCTGCTCGCGGATTGAGCGTAAAAGCCCTCTTTTCAAACGGTGAAAGGCATTAAAAAGACCCGTGGCTAAACAACAGTGTTAGGGTACGAGGTCACCAATTATTGCCCTAATGCATATTGCCCTCGTCAGTAAAAGACACTGTTCTTCCCCTTGATATGCAATAAACTATTTATCTTATTTTAAAATGATTATAAAGAAGACCTTTTCACTACGAGAAGGTAATGACTTTCTTTTTTTTTTTCAAAAAGTACACTTTGAAGTGAACAAGATGAAGATCTCGCAAACATGGATAAACATTTTTACAAGAAAAATGAAGACTGTTGATGCAGTGACTGCCATCGACTGAAAATATTCTGCTTGGCAAAAGTAAGAAAATTTTTTTGCTGTTCATCCGCGATTTCAAAATTCTGCTTGATAAACCAAAAGTAATACATTCTCCGGAAAAAAATAATAATTTTTGAGCATGAAAACCATGTCTGGCATTATTTTTTGCATTTATCAAATCAGTACGAGCTATTGTAAGAAATCTGGTAATGACAAACATTATCGGTATTATTTGAATTTTTTTCATGTATAAGTTGTGTTAAAAAAAAATTTTTTCCTTGAAATTAAAAATCTTAGGATTGTAATTGAAAAAAATTAGCAAATTACACCTTAATTTTATTAGTTCAGATGAACTCTATTTCAAAGAGTATGAAAATATGAAATTTTGACAGGTTTGAATAATATTTGCTTTTTTTTCGTAAGATATAAATCATTTCTTGTACTCAATAAACATCTAATTACTTTGTTAACATAGATCAAATATATAACGTTATAAGATAATATGTTGAATAGATTGATAATAGGAATACACCTTTATTCCGGACGTCATTGAGATTATTTATCAGCTATAAATCATCAAGTTTTGTGTTTCTGCCACACTTACTTCCAAAATTTTTCCAATATCTCTGTCTAATTCATAAAAAGTCTGGGATTACCAAAATGACTGAGGCATATGATAAAAACGAAAGAAGTTATCCATGAATGAAATCGTAGCTTTTATGTGCATAAATATATTAGTGTAAATATTTGCTGATTATCTCGAAGGTGGGTAAACTATATCTTGAATAACTTAAATTCAGCTTTTAATATGGATTCCTGTAAATCTTACATGAAAAGTAATTGCAGTATTTAGTAGGAACTGAATTAAGGAATTGACATTGATCGAGAGTTCTTTGTATATGCTGGATGAATATTGCTTTTTTTTAGAATTTTCAGGGTCAAAAACTAAGGAAATTTGTTCTTTAAGAGGTTTCATATACAAGTTTTTTTATATCTACTTTAGGACTATTTTTTTTTCAAATAAGAGAATTGAAATCAAGGGCATGCTGTGTTTTACAAACACAATATTTTTTGAGAGGCTTACTGTGTTTGAAACACTATAGAAATTTTAAAACAAAAATAGAAAAAAAACGGGATCGAGATAAAAATTTGTTTGAAAGTGTACGAATTCTATTAATTCAATTCTCCATTAGTGCAATAGTTATTTTCTGTATGAAAATTGACGACTAAAAACTAATAGAAAATTTTTTACTACCCGTGATTCATTAATTGTGCTAAAATTTGTCAAGAATACAGTTTATTGATTAATGGAGGTAGAATAGTAATTAAAAAGAGTTTTTCAAAACGATTTCCAATTATCACGTTTCAGATACTTTCAGAAACTTTTCATGAGGTTTTAGATTTTATATGACGATATCCAAAATGGTCAATAGTTTTCCGTTGTAGAAAAACCGACAATTTTTTTTATTGTTTTTTTTTACCGCTTAACTGTCGAAATAGTCAATTTTTGTTGTAAATGTTAACCAATATTTTACCATTATTAAATGACTCATTTATTCGTCTAATTTTAATCCAATACACTTAGATTATTACTGAACTGTACGGAAACGTCTCTGTTTGAAATTTAACAAATTTATAAAACAATTTTCGATCCCACAAAGAAAGGTATCAATGATTGAATGCTTCAAAAGTATAAAAAATAAAGTTGATCCCTGTTGGAGACAAAACATTAAAATTGAACTGCATGTGGCAGTTTTTCAATAATCAACTGCCTCAAAACATTTTTTTCTGTACTTAAAACAACCTACAACTCTTTTTATCTTGAAAAAAATTGCGTACATAACAAATAAAACCTTAAGTAAGCTTTTCTGCAATCATATTTTTGTAATAAGCACATACTGGAAATTGACTGTATAACAACTATAGGTACAAAGTTAGATTTCTTATGCGTACAAGTATCAAAATTGTACTGTTTTAATAGGGCAATGAGTTACGGTATATCATACTAAAAACGCCCTCAGTGTTATAAGAAAAGACATTAACAATTGAGTCTTGAAACACTATAAATTTATACCGTATTACATTCAATCGACACAAATAAACAATTTACATTGTAAAAAATACATTGATCGGTAATTTACCGTAGTATCAGTTCAAAAAATGACGCAAGATGGAAACAAAATGATGAATACACAAAAAAAACGATTCAATTGCTTCAACTGCATTTTTTTATACAGGAAACGAAAAAATTACTAAAGTTTTCCTTTGCTCCAAAAGAAAAATGTTTTTGGCGTCATAACTGCGACTGAGAAATTCAATCATTTACTGTATAAAAAGGTCAAATTAAGCAACTGAGATATTCAGTAAACCGTCATCACAGAAAAATTCATTTCTGTAAACTGAAAATAGCCTTCGTTGTTACGTAAAATTTAAAATTGCACTGTTAG
Organism: Platygaster robiniae; assembly: GCA_028476575.1. Classification (NCBI taxonomy): domain Eukaryota; kingdom Metazoa; phylum Arthropoda; class Insecta; order Hymenoptera; family Platygastridae; genus Platygaster; species Platygaster robiniae. Next base: position 40,049,643 of record CM052019.1, read on the forward strand.
AAATACTATTCATTCAATAGTGTCAGATTTTTTTCTCAGTAGAAGCTACTGAAAATTCAATCTTCCCGACTGTCGTTTTCAATGACGTTAATTTAAACTAAAATCCAATTAGATCATCTGAAAATGAAAAAATTTTTCCTCCGTATGATAGCAGCATGTGTATGTTACTTGAAACCGAAAGGTTTTATGACGAAACTTCAAAAATCATCACCCCATATCCAAAATCCAAATCAGGGCTTCCACAACCCAGTCATAAAAATAAGGGCGCGAATCTAATTATGGCGATATCGGGTAACGAGATCGGAATCAGGCAACGGTGCCTCGTGCCGAGTCAATGATGTGATGGTAATTGCAAGCGTTGGGTCAAGCTGGCCGACGGTTTGCCAGGTGAATCACGCTGAAGTCAGAAGGGCATAACGAGTGCCGTTGCGCACCCGCGCACTTATTCCACGATTTACAATCAACGATTTGCCCTGCATCGACCCTACGCGACACCTGCTCATGTCCACCCCCCTCCCTCCTATCCAACAAACGAATTCTGATCAGGGATGTGAGGCGGTAAATTTACCAGTAAACTAACCGGTAAAATACTGGTCATGACCGTCAATTACGACAAGAAAGTTTTGGTCAATTTTGACCGTCAGTATACCTTACCATAATTATTGTGATTGTCAAAATTATTACATACAAATATGACTTGATAAAGTGTGCAACACGCTTGTTATTATATCTTTCTTCTGTACGTCAAATTTTGATCAAAAAATGAAAAAAAATTTGGTTTCCAAAATAGTAAACCATCATACAATTACAACTTTATATTCAGACTGAGTTATAAATAAAAAAATAATCAAATCACTTCAAAAAAATGTGTTGTTGATTCATGAGTATTTTCCTTCAGTATCTATATTTTGTCGGTTTTCTACACTGATAGTAAGACGAGAGAATTGTACTTTTTACTGTGAAACAATGTAATCGTAGATCAGTTTCGACTATTGTACTGTTTTTTACAGAAATTTCCTATTTACTTTTCTATATCTGTGGCTCCCTGGAATAACCGACAAAGTCCCTTCCGCCAGAAGGCTCATTTTACATGGTATTTTGGTAAAATTTCAAACGTTATGAGATATGTGACTTAGTCTGTTATCCCGAGAAGCCACAGATATTTATAGCTAAAATGGGCAAATTTTGTCAAGTTTTGTTACACCTAAGTGAATGTAGTTGCATATGAAACAAATTTTATCAAAGAGTGAAATATTTGAGACTGAACCATCATCGAAATATTTTATCATAACAAGGACTATAGTTTTTTTCGGGTTGTATAATTTTGAAAGTAACCTCATCATAAATACCAGGACCCTAGTAAAAAAGTGCCATATATGGAACATATACAAATCGTATATGTGTACCTTATGGTATATATATGGTTGGTCACCATAATAGCATATATGGTTGGTCATATATGTCTAGAGCTGTATAAGGATCATACATGTTTTATATATGGCAATACATATATGAATCATATATGATATGCATATCATATAAAAGGGACATATATGTTTCATGTATGAAAGTCAAATTATATATGATAGCTTATAAGGAACATATATGGCACTTTTTTACTAGGGGATTCTAAAACTCTTATGATCATCGCCAATGACATCAATTTCTGAACATGAATATTAAATATCTGCTTTCGATTTATTGTTCGTAACATATATATATATATTGGGTAGCAAATTAATCACCTAGGAGTTTTTCTAGAAACTTGAAAAAGCCTTTTTTCTATCAATTTTGTGCCTACTAAAAATCTTATAAGAAACTGGAATTCCTTATAAGAATCCAATTTTTAATGAGGTGCACCTTTTAAAAACCGTAAACAAATCGAATTTCTTATAAGGTGACCTTATAGGAAATTGAAATTTCTGTTAAGAATGTATTGGATAAAATCTTTTGAGAAAAAAACCTTATAAAATTTTTTCGATGAATTCTTTAGAAGATAAATTAATTTTTCATTAGGTATTTCTAAGGTCACCTCATAAGAAATTCAACTTTAACAAGGTTTTGTATACGGTGCACCTTATAAGGAATTGAATTCTGACAAGAAATTTCTTTTTTTTATAGGGTTTCTATCAAGTTGAAAATTACATGGTTTATGAAATGTGAAACAACAATATTCGTTATTTTCACCTAAAATTTGTTCGAAACCGTTAAGTCAGTTACGGTAAGTCACATTTTTTCATTGAAATTCTGTCATGACACTCATGACGGTAAAAACTGACCGAATATGTGCTCTGACCGTAAAGTATATCTGGAAAGATTTGAAATTTGACTATAAATGACAGTAAATGACCGTCAAAAATTACCATTATCTACTTTTTTTTTCTGACCAGTAAACTTACATCCCTGTTTCTGATAATTAACACTATGGTCAACACGCTAAACTCACCAGTTTCCCGCTCCGTCCTGTCTTCAGTCGCGTTCTTCTCGAGCATGTCCTGAAGCTGAAGTGGTTCTCGGATGCCCAGAAAAAGCTCTTCGCCAGCAGCGACGTGTCGCACGGTTTCATAGAACATCTAAAAGAAGTAATTTTTATTCACAAAAAAAAGTATATAGCAAAAAAATCTGTTGACAATTATCAGCAGATGGCGGTGTTAGAGTTTTTTTTCAAGATTGGCAAGGGAAATTTCATTGAAGATTCTCGTAAAAATACTAGTACCATGAATTTTATCTTGTGCTGGTAAATTTGTCTTCCTAATTTTTCCTATAAAGAACTCATATTCCTACAATATATTAAGCAATTTCAATTAATTCAAATCATTTCAGTGTCCTTATAATGTCAAATTTTTTTCAAACTAGATCTGAGCCAATATAGAGAAAGTCCTGAAAATTTTTGTTTGTTTGTAGTAAAACAATTTCTAGTTACATCCTTTAATGAGTATGAATTTCAATCAGGATGAAATTCTTGTCTTAAATAACATTAATCATACCTTATAGAAAAAATTCAGGATGAGAACCTTTGAATTTCAGGGTCTTCATTGAGTGAGCTTTGAAAAAAATTACTCAGAGTTGAAGAACACGACAATCCCTTATCAGCTTGTAATTTTTGTAGATCTTTATCTTAGTGATATATTCCAGTCTTCTTCGAAACTACGAGTTTTTCACAAAAATATTTACAACAAATCTGTAAAAGTGAGAATTTGGATATATATAGAAATAATAACCTAAGGGCCAGCTCAATATCAATAAAGATTTTAAATTCCATGAAGTGTGAGTAAAATTAATTTATTGAACAAGCTTTTCCTACGTTCAATATTTTTTAAAGTGAAATTATCGTTTTCATAGCTATCCTAACATTTTTCAGGGAGAAATATTCTGTAATTGGAAAATAAAAACTTGGTCACTCGATGAGATGAAGAAATCAATTTTGGATAGATAAAACTGAATCAAGACATTATTTCGAAGAAAAACACCAGTTGTGATTATATTTGAGGTGGCCTGATGAGATCTACGGTTAAATATCGATCTTTTGAACTTATTTTTTGATCTCTTACCTTTTGAAACTGGATTATTCCGGTTTTTTACGGGCATTGAACATCAGATTAAACATAATTTCTTTATTTTTTTGCAGGTACATTTTTTCGAAACTTGTGTCACATTTTTTTTGGTAATCAACCACATCGAACGATTTCATAAATAGATTTTATTTTTCGAAGATTTGCTGTAAATCATGAGCAAGTTACAATTTCTTTGATAATCTACTTTTCCTTAGATTTGGTTGAGTATATGATCAACAAATTGATTTTAGAAAAATGTTAAACATTCGGCGGTAGGAATTTTTTGACATTTTTCGTTGCCTACTGAATTTTCTACGAAAAAATTATTCTATAATCATAATAGTGTGAATGTAAATGTTGCAAATAAAAAACATGATCATTTTTTTCCGATATTTGTTTTTTCGAATAAAAAAATTAGATGTAAGGTTGGTGCAAAACTGATATTATTTATTCAAAAAATCCTAATAATAAATTCGACTTATGAAAGCAAGAATATAGAAATCGGAAACATGAATTTGTAAGTCTTCAACTTGGAGCCCTGAATTTTTCATTTGTATTGTTCATCCTAAATGATTATTTAGTAGCATTTTCCATGAAGATTTTTAAAATTTATTTTCATAAATCTTTTCCATTGTAATAGAAATTCGAGTTCCAGAAAATAACTGTAATTTGATAGGATTAACTATTTGCCATAAATATAATGCTGCAATTAGTTAATTTTTATACAATATTTATATAAATATTTTTCATAATAACCATTTTACTGTCGCGAATAATTCAGTTACATAAACTGTTTCATCATGAGAAAAATGGATTTAAACTGTAAATAAATGCTTTTTCGATAGCATTATATTTTGCCTGAAACATGTCGTTCTCAAAAATCGTTGAGAACGCATTTTACAAGCTTCCCTAGTGATTCAAGAAGCGACAAGGGTGACGGAAACGGGGCCTACCCTGGTTCCACTTGGGGTGATTTAATACGCCCACGCTCCCATGCCTCCCGAAGCGTCCCGGTGTGTCCACACTCGGACACACCGGTTTCCCCAATAAAAAACAGTTTGATATTTATATTCTTTATCATTACAATTTTAAATTTTATGCAGCATTCCCTAATACATATTTTTTTTCTATAATGCTCAGAGATATTATAATAACGCCTTTGAAGATGTTTCAGTAACCCATTTTACGAATCAAAAGGTAACAAATAAAAATTGCAAAGCTATCTAAAATTAGAGGCGAGTTCCGTATATGTGAATGGAAAATATAATTTTCCGAATATTATACATAATTTGATAAAATTACGCTTAAAGACTGAAAAATTCAAATAATTACATAAAAACAAAAGGATTTCAAACTTCCGCTTATTTAATTGAAAAATTGGAGTTTCATGATAAAATGACATGATTTATATAGGTGACCCTGAATATTTCTGAATTCCAATTTTAACATTTCAAAACATGAAAAATAGTTTAAATCGAAATCTCTCTATTAGAAATTCATGACAAGAACACTCAACCAATTGTAACAATTGAATAATAAAAACTAATTATGATAAGTATAATTTTCTCTGCTAAGTCAAGATTTCATTGCCTCAGATTTCTGATTCCAAGTCCTACAATTACGACCATAGATTACATCGCGTGTTTATCATCTGCACAAAAATTATGCCCTTTCGGCCCTTTAATTTGATCTCGAAATGCCCGAACTGCTGTACACGAGTTCCGGACGTTTATGGAGTCAATATAACAGCAACTGATTTCACATATGCCGCTTGAAAGCGACCCCACGTCACGGTACAAACCCCAACGACATTTCCCTCCTCATTGCCGATACCCCAGTGATGGAAATCCGTTTCTGCGAGGCTTGTTTGCACCCCGGAAACAATTGCGAGCACATTTAAAAGTGACAATTGGTCATCGCTGCTGCTAATAATTGTAACATTATGATAAATGACCGTTTCCAATCAACATTCTGGGTGTGACGTGCACGAAATTGTTCTTCGAGAAATTAATGTTCCCTCTTGACAATATTTTAAATACTTGGTAGTAATAACTAGAGATGCTTCAGAAAGTAGGTTTTCAATTATTCAAGTAGTTTGAATTTCAACCTATTATATAGTGAATATGTAAGAGCTTTTCATCATCCATTTTTTTTACAAATTTCCTAATATTTATTAGTATATAATATTTACAGTAAATAAAATAGTGAAATTGGTCACCAGTTCTCGATTAACTTCAACTTCAGAACCACTATTCTATCCTATATTGCATAATCCAATCATATTTTCGAATAACATCCCAGTTTGCTGATAAAAAGACAGCAAGCTAATAATTAATCTCGAGTATCATTTTAGAAAGATGAAAAATCACTGATTACAAATTAATCGTACTCGAAGTACACAAGGATGACCACTCCAAAAATCTAGAAGTCACAAAGAAATGGCGTTGTTTTTTTCAAATGGCGTTTGAAGAACGTGATCTTGATAATAATCAGGACAAGATAATCAATATCTTTCGTGAATTATTTAGAAAGAAATTTTCAAGGCCTGGAATTCACTGAAACATTTTGAACATTTGATGATCATATCTTATGTGGCAAAAGTAACAGGAAATTAATTTGCATATAATTAAGGACGATTTTATTAATTTGCTGAAGAAAATGGAATCCTCAAAAATTTTGTCCTATTCAAACGAGAATCATGATGAATCTTTTGTGCAAAAATTGTTTTGAATATTTTAAAAATATCTCTTTATTCTTAGAGAAATTATTTTTCATTTTATCTCACGAATTGTCATTTTTCGAATAAATGTTCTCATTAGAAGTGTGATACAGAGCTTGAAAAAAATAAGAAATTACGTACTGCATTTACCTGTCCACTAATCAAAACATGCCTCATGTTGACTGCCTGAGAATTCGACGTGCTACGAATATATTTCAACCAATTGCTTTTTTCGTGGGAAGCGTCCAGCCAACCTTTCGTACCGCTGCCAGGCACACGAACCTGCGCACAAAATGTCAACTACTTAAAATAAAAAAGGAGGATACGAAAAAAAAATGCGCAATGTATTATTATGAACCTTTCAATTATCGTAAGTAAATATTACGATAAAATTACGAAAACAATTGAAAATACTTTTGTAAATACTTAGAGTATTGAATAAAGATTGAATTGCAATGACTAACAAGTTTAAAAAATTTTACTGAATATTACTAATCTTGAACTCACATGAGTGTATACTAATCACTGTTACTTGTTTAAAAAAAAGGGGGCACTCTAATTCGTAAGTATTTTTAAAATAGTAAAACTAATCGCAGCATTTAAAAAAGTACAGTTGAATTCTTATAGTCGTAAAAACTAATATATAACCAGATTCCTTGAACCTAGATTATCTATTTGACGTTATACAGGCAATTTTAAATCGGGAACTTTATAATTGAAAAAAGGAGTATTTTGAAGTTTTTACAAATATACCACGTAACATTTCAGAGTAAGTTATTTTATTTTTTATATTTTTTCAAAGGTTTTATTTTCCAAGTTCTATTCATTTTTCTTTTTGATATTCAACACCAAAATCACAACTAGGCATCAGTTGTTGAAGAAAATTTCCTATTATTATCAACAAATTAGCTTTTTCGTCATCAACTGTGTGCATCAGCAATTTTATTCCACTTGATAAAAAGTATTAACAGTGTAGTCCCATATGGTTTTTGAAATCTCCACCAGTGCAACAAGAAGATATGAAAAAACAATAACTTAATGCTTTATGAATATCACGAAGAAAGAATTGCCAATGTAATTTCGTAGTCTAAGTATGATAAAGGCAAAACAAAGTTTTTCATTGAACGACAAATGTACCTGAAAAGACCACAAATTCAATAGAGTTGCTGAAAAATTTTAACACCCGAGATACGAGCCAATAATTTTCAAATCTTCTAATATACTTTAAACATGCAGGGATTTAATTTTTCTATCAGACTCTGCATAAAATGAGAATCTATTTTCTATTTTAGGCTCTCAAATAAATAAATTAAACGTAAACCCCTGAATTCTACTTGGTCAATTTTACTCACAGGAAGATTACTTCAAGTCACGAATTTTTCGATATTTGCGACTACCTTGGAAGAGAGAGTTATTCAAATCCATTTTGTTCTCTAAATACGAAAGAAGCTGTCGTATGTCACTTTTGCGAAGTTGCGTTTTTTAAATATTAGCCAGAAACATGTTTATAAATTTTTTACATCATTTCCAGAAATATCTAGAACAATCGACTCTATTATTACGAAATGAGTATTATTCAAAGAGTGTACTTGTAAGCTTTACATTAATATGCTATTTTTGTTATTCGAAATAATTGTCTAAAAATTATGCGTGTTAAAAGTAAAAAAAACATACATGAACATGGTCCTCCTATGATACATATTGTGATATTGGAATATCGATATTATTTTCCGAAATATCAGACTTTTTATATTGATGTATTTATCAATTCATTATTTTTAAACTGATATTTTCATTGCGATTTTAAACGATGTTGCAGTCTTTTATTGTAAAAAAAAATTGCATGGGATAGATATGTAACTTCATTTTGATGTTTTTCTTTTTTTTTCAATTCACTCATTTAGCATTAGGATCAGTAATTTTTTTGAACATCAATTATACTTATTCTTTTTAAAATTTCCTACATTCAAAATATTATAGTGATATGGTCTCTAAGACAATCTGTGGATATCTGTTTTGGCAATATAATTGCAGAAATATTCAAAAGAGGCTCAGATTCTTTCAAGACGATAATCTCATGATTTTGTTCTTACGTAATGAATTTACTTAAAAACTAATAGTATTCATTTATTTCACAAAAACTTTTGTAAATATTCATCTATCTGTAAAATACTAGGAATCTATCAAGCGAATAAACAATTATTGAACTAAAAATCTATGTAACTACATGTTACATTCTAAAACATGAAATTCTATAAATCTGCATAGAAATATATGAAAATACTGAAAATTGTAAAATCTGCTAGAAAATCTTACAAAATTAAATAATTCCACGAAAACACCAAAAATATTTCAAAATAAAAAAACATACTTGTACATTAAACACTCATTAAATTTTTTCAAAAATCCATATCATTTTTTGAAGATAATTAGATTTTTATTTCTGAAGTTTCGAAACTTAAAATCTATGTAGAAATTGAATAAACAAGAAAATTGAAATTCCTGAATCTTTTCAAAAATAACCCAAAATTCATAACCTACAAAAAATACGATAAATATTAGATATACTATAATTTTATTGGATACCAGTAAATCCTGATTAAGTTTTTTCAAAAATCTATAAAAAATCAGGAAATCGATAAAACTTTGTCTTCTAGGAGTATATGATTTCAGGGATCCATATTTAGATCGTTAAAAATATCAGAACATCTTCTGGATCGTCTAAATCTTTAAAAAAATGCAAAATACTAAAAATTACTTCAAATTTGGAATTTTTTGAATTTTATTGAAGTAACTGAACTGATTTTAAACTTTGAAATCAAGGAAACCACGTCTTATATATCTGAACAGATATCTGACGAAAACTAGGAATTTCTAGATCATTTTATAGATAAGAAAAAAAAAAGTAATGTATAAAAATTTTATAAATATCTAAAAAAATAAAAGTTTATATAACTTGAATAACTAGAGCGTTAAAATCGAGAATATCGTTAGAGCCATTCATGAGAGTAACTGAAAATCCTTCATATCGACTAAACACTTAAAAAAAGAAAATACAAGAAGAGCCATTAATCTATGAAAATTCATTGAAAAACAAAAATTTAAATAGAGTTCGAATTTAAAGGCAGAAATTTCTAGTAATCTAAAACATAATAATCCATAAAAATACTGAAACATTTGAAGTCATTTTGTTAATACTAAAAAATATGCAAAATTCAAAAAGTTTCTAAAAACAAGGTATAGATATGTATACAATTGTCTCAAATAAAATCTGTGATAAAAGTAAAAATCTTCAAAATGTTGAAACCTATGGGAACGAATTCTAGATATCTATGCAGAACTCTACAACAATACCAGGAAATCCGTGACATGATATGATTACTGAAAAATACTTAAAGTACGATAAATCTATTAACAAAATGTTTACCGAAAAGTTTATCAAAATCCCTGCGATATATCAGCATACAGATATTTTCTTTCTGATTATCCTTCTCAAAAAAGCTCAAAAATTCACTTTTCTTTAACTGTGGAAGCCTAGAACTTAAAAATCATTGTTTCTATTGACAAATACAATATGTCTTCGGAAATCTAAAAAGCACGCCTTTCCAAGAATCTAACTTAAAGTAAATTAAATCTATTGCTATCAATATTTTTAGCGAATACCGAGAAAATAGCTCAAAGACGTTTCATGCTCATATTTCGGCAACTCTTCTGCCGGTCAATTATGACAATTATGTTCGTACTCAGCAATCCAAACTTTGTCCTAAAACATTTTTCTCAAGAGTTACACTTTTTGTTTCAATTATTGTTATATCTGCACTTAAAATGCGTGCGAAAAAAAAACAAACCACGATCAATAGGGGAAAGAGCGCTATCAAGTGACAAATAAAAGACCTCGATTGCAGGCAAATCGGGGGTTTATTCGATACGCTTCCGCCTTAATGGGCCCGAAATTTGCAGTGTAATGTTTGGATCCGGAAGATTGGGTTTAACGGGCTGGCGCTTTTCACGGCACCCTCGGGTCCCTCCATTAGATTCCACTCCTCGGTGGCTTCTTTTCCCTCCGCAGGCGAGACAAGTGATTTTTTCAATTGTCTTGTGGGATCGCCGGGTCGCATGGCCGGCCAAGCGTTTCACCCCCATCAGCGGGGGTGAAACGGCAACTATCGCTTCACAGCGACCCCTGCGTCTTTCGAGCGACCATCATCGCGTTTCGTCGTTAGCACCCCCTCTTTGTCACTGGCAAACACTTTGCGGCCAATAATTACGGCTCTTTTGGACCAATGATTTTCCTAGGGAAAACTATGCATCGGTCTCTACCAATCGAATATGTTACTTCATTGGTGTAAGCGGACTAACCCCAACCCTCTGATGCAGGAGTGTAGGCAAAGCAAATTTTCAGGAGGGATTTTTTGTTAAAATAAAGTCTATAATAAAGGATTTTATCATTTTTCATCTTCGACAGTTTGATTTAAGGAGTATGGTTTTGAGATTTTTAATTTTTTTTTATGACTTTTAGAATCTGGAGTTCTAGATTTTTATTAAGCGTATTTCTTATGATGGAATTTGATTTTTGTGATTTTAAAGTCACTGCGAGAAGTTTAGATTTTAGATTTTTTCTTATTCTTATTCTTGATTCTTATTTCTTGAATTTTATATTCTCATTATTTTATTGATTATTATGTACATATGGTTTCTTGATTCTTATATTTTATTAGCGTTTGTTCGTATTTTCATAAAATGATTCATGTTGCTTGGTTCTTCGTCTTATTTTTTTTACTATGTATTCTTATTCTTACACGCATTCTTATTCTTGCTGTTTTTTTTTCATACTTTTTCATTATTAATTAGACATAAAAAGGTTTTTTTATTCATTCTGGATTCTTGAACATCATTTTGAAATTCCATTCTCCAGATATTAGGGCAATAAAAATTTAAATATCTGAAAAATTTTAAAGAGAATAATATACACACAGATTAAATGTATTTCCTGGATTTTTAGAAATTCGGTGTACTATATTCTTCACGAAATTGTACTATATTTTCTTGTATTTTTATGTTTTTATTTCTAAAATATTTAAGTAAGTATGGACTTCAATACATATTACAATAACTTCAATCAATTCTTCACATTAGAGTACGTCTCATTCAATTTCCAACATATTTTTTATTCTTTATGTATTCATACAATTTGAAAAATTTCCTGCTATAAACATGAATTTATATATAGACTTTTAACATTATGTGCTCTGATAGATAAATATATATATATATATATATATATATATATATATATATATATATATATATATATATATATATATATATATATATATATATATACATAGTTTTATAATTATTTGAGATCAATTAATTCAAATAGTTTCATAGCAATAACAGATTTCAAATATTATTCAAATTTTCATTATTTATAGAATTTCGAAAATTTTTAATTTTTTTCATTGGAATGAAGTATTTTGATATAAATTGCTGTATGAAATACTTGAATTCAATGCTCTATAATTTAAATTTGAATATATTTTGAGTATTATAATAGACTTATAAAAAGATTGCATCTACGTTAATTTCTTAGTATTTAACAGATACCTTGTACTCGTATATTCTTTGTTTTATTTACACTTTTTACCGTCTTCTTGTTTTTTATAGAATTCTTGCCTTCCCTAAAATTATATTCCACATTTTGTTTCAAATTTGATGCTTTAGAATATGAAGTTTAAGAGATTTTAGGTATTTGTTTGGATTGGTATGAAAACGGCACTTTCATAGATTCTACTCACTTTCTATATCTCTTCAGTTTTTTTATGATTTTGAAGATCTTGTATTTTCTTAGTAATTTGTTTTTCCTGAAATTCGATGAAACAAGATAAAAAATCTTTTAAATTAACCGTATTTTTCTAGAGTCTAAGTTGTATTGAGCATATACTGTGTAAAAACCGTTTTCAAAATTTCAATTTTCACGCTTTACTTATCAAACATTTGTGATGAGAATCTGTTGAAGAAAAATTGTTCCCAATCATAGACTATAGTTTTTTTTGATTGGATGAAATCAAGGTTATTAACTTCGTTTAAATTTAAGAACTTCTACTAATCGGTATCACTTATTTCATATCCAAATTGAAATTTTCAATAATAATTAATCATAAATATATTTAATATTTATGACTCATTATGAATATATTGGAAATTATAAATTAGCATATCTTACATTTATATCCAAACAATAAACTTTCTTCATTACAATCATGATTTATTATATTTTTGTTATTGTTTTACAAGAAATTGGAATGTACGGAATTCGGTATGAAATAAACTCGTAAGAAAATCGGGACTTTGCTCGTTTGGTAAATTATTCCAACAATGTAACACGAATATTGAAGACGATAAATAAATGTGAGCTATTACGATTGTAAAAAGATCGAAATTACTATCAAGTTGATTAAGCACAGGCAATGATTATACTTTGCTCAATGCTGAACGGATTTTTTATAAAATCTGTTTTTAATTAAATTTTTAGTACTTATTTTATACCTAACACTTAGAAAAGAATTATAAGTTCAATACTTGCATGATCTTTTTTAATTATAACATATCTACGAACAATTATTTTCACGCTAAATTAATTTTCTAAATGATTTGAGTCTCAGTAAAAAAAATATATATCTATCTTCTGTACAAAATGCTATGTTATTAGAATGGAAAAAAGATAATCCTACCAACAAAGGCTGATATTATTGTAAAAACCTGAAAATTTCAGGCATTTTTTATTTATTTGGTAACGATTCAGGAAACAATGCTTTCTAATTTCTAACCATCTCCTTTAACGAATAACTCATTAACTCATTTCTTGTAATTCAAGATGTGAATGTAAAACACCCAAAAAAAAATCATTAAAATCCATCTAAAGTTAAGCATACACTCCAACCTCTCTCGATAAAAGAAACCGCGATAAAGGAACTCATCCAGCAAACACCTCTAAATTAAAAAAGTTCTCTCAGAGAACTTGAAAGATAAAAAAGGACTGAAAGTCTAATCTCTCTTATCAAACCGCAGGTAACGAAGCACCACCTGACGCGTTTGACGCAACAATCAATAAGATATCACGCGCTAGTGACGGTAAACAAACAGATCTCTCCGTGAATTCCCGCCAATAGAGAAATTTTTTCTGTGGCAATAAATGGGGCCGCAACAAAAATCGTTTTTAGGCACGAACCCTCGTCACATCGAGCCGACTCCGAGTGAGATGTCACAGACTCGAGTATCCACAGGACACGATATCGATGTGCTCATACAATCGAAGAGTAAAGGGAATGAAAAAACAACGATTTTCGATGTTTCCAGATGGTTTCTGATTCTGAATATGGAAGAATTTTGTTAGAACGTGTAATATCTCTGGGAATACTTTTCTTTTTGATAACAGAATCCACAGTTTGACTCATCCTCCTGAATCACACCAAATTAGATGTAATCGACAATTTGAAATGAACATGTAGGACTGAGGATTGAATCGAAAACCACTAACTGTACTGGAAACGCCCGGGATTTATCATAAAAACGCGTTTTATGGTTTCCTTTTTCCTTTTCTCCGTATGAACGTGAAGAAGAGCAAAAGAAGGATGCGTCTCACAGCAGGGAGCTCGTTGCTTTGTCGGCTGTCCTGGACATGTGCTTACAATTCGAGCGACAGATTTTGCCTTCGAAGCGCTGTTTCCCTGCACGCATGCTTTTCCCAATCCTCGGATTTGCGTGAAACCGTGAATGGGGCCCCGATGAAGACGTTTGTCAGAGACGCTTTTTTGTGGAATCAATCGCGATAAGGTTGAAACTTCTACACTATCTTCTCATTGAATAAAAAGGAACATGAATGGGATGGTTTTTTCAAGATTTCATGATGTATTTACAAAAGGATTATGTTCAGGGGTATAAAGAGCAGTTTTCTATTGAATCTGAAATTTTCGTTATGAATTTTAGCTCATTTTCCTCATATTTCTCGTATTATTCGTATGTTTGTTCTAAACTGTAAAATAAAATTTGGTAGATTTCCCATTAGAGTATTCAAAGTTCTTAAACCATGTACTGTAAGGGATTTTCCCCATAAGTAGCTATTGCAATTTCCCATGTGCGATAGTGAAATTCTCCCATACATTGGTATGGGAACTTTCCATAAAAGTATTGGAAGTTTTCTGCCCATAACCTGTATGGGATTTTTCCTATAAATTATTATCAAAATATCCTCTAAACTCCAGACTCTGTTCCCAGTCTAGATATGGGATATTGTTCCTCATCATCGTGATTGCATCAACTCTGCCTTTATGGCGAGAATAATGAAAATTCTACCACAGAAATCATCCTGTGAAGTATGATCTTAAATTTCTCAGTCACGTTTCTCAAACTTAACAATTCTAAACAAAATTGTTTATACGCTTCGCTATCACAATTTAAAATTGTTCTTTCACGATCATTCTGGAGCCAACACCAAATGAATAAATTCCAACAAATATCTTTCTTCAAGCTTTTGGCATTTATTTTGCCCTCTTCAGTAAAACTGAATGTAAAAAATCACAAACAATCAATAAATTTCAATTTAAACAATAATTTCCATCACAAGATCACTTAATCCACTTACTCAGAATATAAATATCAGTTGAAAATCATCTTATGTGTAAATACATTTCGTCAACTTTTTAAATATTATCGTATGTGTAAAAAACATTTTACATTTTAAAGGGATTGAATTTATCTAAGGAATTTAAAATTTATCTTTTGATGTGACATCATTGTTTACAAATATCTCGAAGGATGACGTGAAAAATTCACTTATTAGAAGATACCGATTTTTAGAGCCTTATATGGACATACCTTGTGAAGAATTTGTAGATAGTGTTATCGAATTGATGGAATTAACATATTTTACTTTTAATGGAAAAATATACGAACAAACTTTTGGAGCACCAATGGGTTCTCCGATTTCTGAATTGAAAAAAGATTTATGAATTTTCATTCATAAAATCCGTTAGTACAGAAGAAAGGGATGGTATATGGATTGGTTGATAAAGTTATTAAATTATCTAATGATAGATTTCATAGAAAAAATTTGGGTGTAATAAAAAATTTACTCTACAAGAATAACTATCCCATTGAATTTATAGAGAAAAATATTAAGAGAAGAATTGATTTTTTGAAGTATGTTAAATCGAATAATGATAAAAATGATAAATTGTTGAATAATAATGATGGGAGAGGGGGAATTTTGTTTTAGCATACATGGAAAAAGGACAAGGAAGAATCGAAAGAATATTTAAGAAAGAAAATATGAAAGTGATATATAAAAGTGATAATAAATTGAACATGGATATTATAAAAAGGGGAAAAGATAAATTGGGAATTAAAAGACAGTAGAATGTAGTTTACAGAATAGATTGCAGGGATTGCCAATTCAGATATGTAGAACTGACAAAAAGATGTTTAGAAACTAGAATTAAGGAACACGAGGGAAATATTCGCAAACTTACAGATAATAACTCAGTTACAATAGAACATAGAAAAAATATGAATCATGAATTTATTTAGGATAAAGTAAAGATTTTAGATAAAGAGATAAATTATAGAAAAAGAATGGTTTCGGAGATGTTTTTTATTAAAAGGAAAAAAAATACTTTAAACAAACAAGAAGACACGAGATTTTTAAGTTCAATTTACGATACCCGCATTGATGACGTATGCGTTCTTATCGGTTCGTTTTCTATATAAGGAAGTGAAAACTTAGGTATTTTTGTTAGTTGTTTACAGACCACTGATAAGTGCTTGTAATAGCGTATTGTTTCTTTCCTATCCACTTATAAAAAATTGACGAAATGTTTTTTACACATATGATAATATTTAAAAAGTTGACGAAATGTATTTACACATAAGATGATTTTCAACTGATATATGGTATATTCTGAGTAAGTGGATTAAGTGATCTTGTGATGGAAATTATTGTTTAAATTGAAATTTAATGATTGTTTGTGATTTTGTACATTCAGTTTTCCTGAAGAGGGCAAAATAAATGCCGAAAGCTCGAAGAAAGGTATTTGTTGGAATTTATTCATTTGGTGTTGGCTCCAGAATGATCGTGAAAGGACAATTTTGAATGCTAAACAAAACTTTGAATATGAGAAAAAAATCCAACAGCCATCTGGTGAGAGCTGGGAAAAGCGCGCGAATTTTCGAAATTTGAATGTGAGCTGGTCTCCAAACACTCGAAGAAGTAAATTTACACTCAATTCCTACAAACAACTATTATTTAACTATATTTAATCAGTTCAAATTTATTTATCATTTTAATATGTTTGAAAGTTATTTATAAGTTTAGAGACTATAAAATTATTGTAATACAAAGAATGGCAAAAATTCTTCCACACTTGTGGAAATTTTCTCATACGTGGTATGATACTTTACTTTCCTATACAAAGTATGGAAAATGTACTACACTGAGAAGGAAAAATTACTACTATATTGTAGTAATCCTGAATAAGGGAAAATTTTTTTGGTAAATTATGGAATTTCTATCATGTAAAGTATGGTACGAAACTTCCCATACGAGGTATGGAAAATATACCACACAAAGATGTAAAAATTTTAATCTTTTTTTTAAGTGTTAGGAAAATTTTCCACACAAAGTACGATGTTATACTCTTCTACAAAAAGTATAGAGAAAGTACCAAGTACCAATAGGAAAATCAGTATAAAATTATGGTAGTCCAAAGTACGGGAAAAATTCTTCAACAACTTCTGGAAATTTTTCCATACGTAATATGATTTTTTACTTTTCCATGCAAAGCATGGAAAATATACAACATCAAAAATGAAAAATTACTATACAATTATGGTAATCGAAAGTATAAAAAATTGTTTTTTATTTTATGGAATTTCTCTGTTATAAAGTATGGTATTATACTTTCCCATACGAAGTATTGAAAAAATACCGCATAAAGATATGGAAAATTTTTAATTATATTTCAACAGTGTAGCTATGTTTTGAGGATCATTCTATGTCGCAAAATAATGATTTAAATAGACAGGAGCAAGGCAGCTATGTGTCACTATCTGACATTTTATATTTTTTCCCAGAATTCTTTAATAAATGAAAAACTGTAAGACATTATTGAATACCATTTTGTTTTTCGTTTCTAGGACGTACTCCTTAGTTATTGCAATGTTGCTGAATATCTAAAAATACAAAATATAGATAAAAAAGAACAAGAACGAAACGTCAATATAACACCTATTGAAAAAGCTAGGAATAACTTATTTTCATACATACTAATTATCTGGAGAAATGAATTACAATTTATCTCTATCGAAATGAAAGTGAATTAAAATACCTATCAATTCTTGTTAAATATCAAAAATTTCCGAGAAATCGTGCACAAGCTTTTAAATGCTACTCCAATTTCACCGTAAACCATGGCAGAAACACATTGCCATGTTAAGTCGTCGAAAAATGTTTTCTCTGCCAGGAATGTGAACGACAGAAGACCCATGTCCGAGGGGTACACAAAACTCCTGATGATAGCTTCTTTTGTAACTTCACACCTACTGAATGACCCCAGGATTTGCCGAAACGAGGAAGATTCGTGGACACAGAACAGCCAGAATTAGACCCTAAAATCGACTGCGTTCCACATCCACATCGCATCTTTTTCAGGGCTCTGATTGTCATCTCTTTCAAAACGTATCTTTTTCCTCTGTACTTTACCCAAGACCCGCTCGAGCGCATCCACCCTCTCGCACAAATATTTATCCTGAGGCGTTCGTTCACGAAATTTCATTATTACTAGGCATTCATGATTTTTGTGGAAGTCATAAACCTTTCAGATTCATTTCTTGATTTTGAATTTACATAAGTATTAAAAATATGAAAAATGAAACAGAGCCAAGCAAATACTTTGAAGCGATTTTTTTAGTATGCTTGGGTGAGAAAATGTGAACTTTTATGAAGCGGAAAAAAATTACTATGATAAACACTCAGTGAGTTACACTGAATGATATTTGTAACTTTGAAAAAAAAAATACGTACAGTGATATTACGAATAGTGAAAATACGACGAAGGTATAATAAAACATAGCAAAATGTTTTTAAATCTTAATATTAAAGATTGTGTAGAAATATTGATATTCTGACATAGATATTCTGTAAGGTCATTCCAGTGCTCGCACCAAGTGTCGTTGAGTGTCGAAATTTCTAGGAAGAGAGTACTTGCACTCAATAATTAGCTCTTAAATAACGGGGCTGTTTATGACGCGACATCTTTGCTTAATCTCTCTTCCCCGTAGTACATTCGACCCTTGTTCTATTAGCAGGTAGAGAAGGAATGTGATTATTGCTTCAGTTCGCCCAAGACGTACAGTTGGAAGAAAAAGTTTTTGTCGGTAAATATAACGTAATAAATACATTTATTAAAGAAAAATGTTTGATTGCTTAACTATATGTTTACATTGCAGGTTTTCGGAGAGCCACAAAGTAACGATAAAGGCAAAAAACTACTCTTGTCAAGTTATTATTGACAAAATTTCCATTGTTTACTCTTTACAAGTAATGCTCACATTATTTGAATTACTGAATTTTCCGTTTGCAGAGATAAACATGTTCGTTGGATGAGCTACTAACTGCCAAAAAAAAAAAAAAAAAAAAAAAAAATCTATTATTCTCGAAGTTACAACCGAAACGTGAATGTAAGTTATACTTATATAAAAAAAAACTTGAATCTCAAAAAACACAGTTATTTATATCCGTGTATAACTATATAATAAAAACCGTATACAACTAATTCCCAAAATATTGAACAACAATGTTAAAAAAAATTAGTGAATTTCCTATAAAAGTGTTGGATGCTCTTAACCCATACACTGTATGGGATTTTTCCCATTAGTAGTTATGAAATTCCCCATGTGCGAGATAGAATTTTTCCGTACATAGGTATGTAAATTTTCCATAAAAATATTGGAAGTTCCTAACCTGTATACTATATGGGATTTTTCCCATAAGTAGCTATTGCAATTTCCCATGTGCGATAGTGAAATTCTCCCATATATTGGTATAGAAACTTTCCATAAAAGTATTGGGAGTTTTTTACCTATAACCTGTATGGGATTTTTCCTATAAATTATTATCGAAATATCCTCTAAACTCCAGACTCTATTCCCAGTCTATATATGGGATATTGTTACTCATCATCGTGATTGCATCAGCTCTGCCTTTATGGCGAGAATAATGAAAATTCTACCACAAAAATGATCCTGTGAAGTATGAGCTGGTCCCCAAACACTCGAAGAAGTAAATTTACACTCAAGAACTAAAAACAACTATTATTTAACTGTAATTTATTGGTTCAAAATGAATAATTATATTAATATGTTTTAAAGTTATTTATTAGTTTAGAGACTATATAATTATAGTGATCCAAAGAATGGCGAAAATTCTTCCACAACTCGTGGAAATTTTTCCATACGTAGTATAATACTATACTTTTCTATACAAAGTATGGAAAATGTACCACACAGAGAAGTAAAAATTACCATTACATTGAAGTAATCCTAAATAAGGGAAAATTTGTTTCGTAAATTATGGAATATTTTCCATATAAAGTATGGTACGAAACTTCCCATACGAAATATGGAAAATGTACTGCATAAAGATATGAGTAATTTTCAATCTTTTTTTCAAGTGTCAGGAAATTTAACCATACATAGTATGATGTTATAGTATTCCACAAAAAGTATGGAAAAAGTACTAAATAGCAATAGGAAAATCAGTAGTAAATTCTGGTAGTCGAAGGTATGGGAAAAATTCTTCGACAACTTCTGGAAATTTTACCATACGTAGTATGATTTTATACTTTTCCATCCAAAGTATGGAGAAAATACAACATAATAAAAGAAAAATTACAAAAAATTATACTTATCCAATGTATGGAAAATTTTTTTCCAAATTATGGAATTTCTTACATTTAAAGTATGGTATCACACTTTCCAATACGAAGTATGGAAAAAATACCACATAAAGGTATGGAAAATTTTCGATCATTTTTAACAGTGAATGATAGGAAAAAATAGAAAAAAATTGAAGAATTTTTTTTTTCCCCAATCCACTCATTCTCAAATATCTTTCATGAAGCAGAGACCTCCAAAAATTAATTCCCACAAATCACCGAATCAACCCCTCATCGCCAATATTTCGATCGCGGAAAATCTCTTGTATGATGCATCGACAGTCACGTGCGAAGAGGCTCTGTCGACCATCTACTTGACCCACTTGACTTGGCCGAGGAAATGATGTAAGTAATGACAAGGAGAATAGTGCCCTTCGACCCGTATCTAACGCGCAGCAGATGCCTCATGTACGGCGATTTTCGCTCTCGCAGCATGTGCCGCGTTTCCGAGGGAGGCTGCGCAACCCCCACCCCAATTTTTTCCTGTCCGAGCGTATAAATTATATCACGTCATGCTCAGTCCCTTCTATGATCGATCATTAGAAGACTATCTAGCAGAAAATTCGACGAAATTGTTTTCGCCCATGCAAAGAAGGACTCCCGTAACCTGCAGTGACAGGATCGTGCACTGTCAGAAATTTATGTATTGAATTCAAGAGATTTTCTTTGAAGCAGATTACACAAGTTGCTCTATTATATCATAGATAAATCTTCGAAACAAAACGATATTTTCTGTGACAACCATAAAATGTCTATGAAGTTGAAGTGTAAGTAAATAATATGACATACATTGATGTCAGATAAAATTCAAATGATTTCTCAATGCAAACGCATATGAAGACTTTTTTGAGTTAGTGTGTGGAAATTTCAGACAAAAATTAGTAAATTTAAACAATTTTGTACAATACGCAACACACATTTTTTTATTGATTGTTGATTTTGAACGAATTCAATTCTCCTAAAGTGCATTGTATAAAAAATATCTAGACAGGATTTGCTTTAAAATATTTCATTCAACTATATTATGAAAAACTAATCAGTATTATATTTCTTATTCTCAAGTTCTGACATAAAAAAAATGTTTTTCGACCGTCACTATATTTTCTTCAATAACGCTAAATGACGCGCCATAGATCAGAAAAATCACGAATTTATAAATCTTTCTCGAAGTGTGCAGATCAAATAGCGTCTCTAAGTAAATAACGAAAGATTCAAAAACGCTTCTCGATTGTTGACAAAATGACCAATGGACCTCAGCGCTTGATATTTATACAAGTGAGTTTCGTGGACGCCGCGGGCAAAGGGTGCAAACGCGACCGGACAAGTTTGCTTATTGTGTGGCATGTCAACTTGCGGGTTCAATGCCAAAGTTACACACCGAAGTGCGAGTTTATCGTGAGTCGCTTCGTTTTTCGGGGACAAAGGAAGCTAAAATTCTCAAGGGAAATTCGCTTCCCTACTTCATTTTGCAATTAAAATTGCTTACATACGTTACATGATTTTTTTTCCCTTAACACCATTTTGATCAAGAGAATAAGCAGCGGGGTGGGAAAATATGGTTTTGGGATTTAAAAAATGAGTAGAAAAAATAAAGAACTCGTGTCGAGATCATAAAAATATCAAAGATAAATATTGCTCTAGAATGGTCATCAGCTTGCAAAAGTATTTCATGTACATTAGGGTGAGTCAAATTTTTGGTCAATATTTAGTACCCCCTAGTAGTGTTCTATGGATCATTTTACGCAACTTTTCTTTAGAAAGTATAGTTCTATTTTCAATTCCGAGCCTCTGCTTCTTTGAAAATAGGTACTTTTTCAACATTTTCAAGGACACAACATTGGAAAAAAAAAAACAGAATTAACATCTTTTTTAATATATAGTGTTTTTGTAGTACGAGCAAACTGAATCTGACGTTGGTTGGGCAATAAAAATATGTTTTGATAATCGATTTGTACAAAAATTACTTAAAATGGACAAAAATGGCCACAAATCAAAATTTTTGTATGAGAAGTACCCTCATTTTCATCGTAATGACTTGAAATTTCGCACGGAATTTTTTGAACGACAAAATATGATTCTGAAAGTTACAGTGTAATGAAGCAAAAAGTCAGGGTACCTCCGATACGAAATTTTCGATTTTTAGCCTCTTATTGCTGAAAAATTGAAAATTTTTTATAGAAAATATCCTTTTTTCCATCGTTAAGACTTCACACTTGCTAATATAATATATTTGAGTGAAAAAATAAGATTGACAAGATTTTGTTATGATATTACTACAACTGTAGATTTTAGATGGAAAACGGAACCTTATGGAAGGCCAAAATTCGATTTACCTTTGTTTGCTCTCTAAAAAACAAGCGTATTTTTTCCATATTCTCCAGAAGATTCGATTTAACTTTTCTAGAAATTTACAAAAAATTTCATTATACTTGGCGCATCGACAAACTGCATTACCGTCTTTTTATTTTCAAAAAAAGGCGTTATTTGTATGAATCAAAAAATTGAAATATTAAAAAATCTTTTTTCTGCAAGTTGTTTTTATTGACATGTTTAATTTGTGAAGAAAAAAAACGGAATATAAAAAATACGCTCTTTTCATTTAGCGAGTAAACAAAGGGAAATCGCATTTTTGTTTTCCATAGGGTTCCGTTTTCTATCTAAAATCTACAGTTGTATGTAGTTGTAATATCATCACAAAATCTTGTAAATCTTTTTTTTTACTCAAATATATAATCTGAGAATGTTTGAAGCCTCAACGATTTAAAAAAGCTTATTTCCTATAAATATTTTTCATTTTTTTGCAAAGAAAGGCGAAAAAATCGAAAAAATTGTATCGAACTTACCCTGATTTTTTATTTAATTGCACTGTAAATACAAGAATTATTTTGACAAACAGTATTTGTCTTAAAAAAATAGTCTGTGCGAAATTTAGATTCTTTAGAATAGAAAATGAGGGTACTTCTCATACAAAAATTACGATTTTTGTCCATTTTAAGTAATTTTTGTACAAATTACGTACCGGAACATATTTCCATCGTCCAACGAATAACAGATTCAGTTTGTTCGTATTAAAAAACCTCCACATATAAATATTACACATATGTTAATGCTGTTTCTGTTTTTTTTTTTGTTTTTTTTTTTCAATGCTATGTCCTTGAAAGTATTGAGAAAATGCCCATTTTAAAAAATGTGGAGGCTCAGAGTTAAAAAAAAATTATACTTTTTTCCGAAAAATTGTTTAAAATGATCTCTAGAACACAACTAGGGGGTACCAAACATCAACTTTTTTTTCTCTATATGATTCGAAGCATCCTAATGTACATACACTGTTGAAAATGATTGGAAAATTTCCATACATTTATGTGATATTTTTTCCATACTTCGCATGGAAAAGTATGATACCATACTTTATATAAAAGAAATTCCATAATTCGGAAAAAAAATTGGCCATACTTTGGATTACCATACGTTCTTAATAATTTTTCCATCTTTCTGTTGTATTTTTTCCATACCTTCCATGAAACAGTAAAAAATCATACTACGTATGGAAAAATGTCCAGAAGTTATCGAAGAATTTTTCTTATACTTTCGACTACCATAATGTAATACTGATTTTCCCATTGCTATTTGGTACTTTTTCCATACTTTTTGTGAAATAGTATAAAATCATACTCTGTACGAAAAAATTTCCTGACACTTTATAAAAAATCAAAATTTTTCATATTTTTATGGGGTATATTTCCCTACTTCGTATGGAAAGTTTCGTACCAAATTTTACATGGTAATTTACCAAAAAAATTTTGCTTCATTCAGGATTACTATAATTGTATAGTATTTTTTCCTGCATTATGTTGTATTTTTTCCATACTTTGCATGGGAAAGTGTAAGATCATATTACGTATGGAAAAATTTCCAGCAGTTGTCGAAGAATTTTTCCCATACTTTGGACTACCATAATTTTATACTGATTTTCGTATTGCTATTTAGTACTTTTTCCATACTTTTTGTGGAAAACTATAACATCATACTTTGTATGTAAAAATTTCCTGACACTTAAACAAAAGATTGAAAATTTCTCATTTCTTTATGAAGTATATATTCCATACTTCGTATGGGAAGTTTCGTACCATACTTAATATGGAAAGTATTACATAATTTACCAAGAAAATTTTCCCTTGTTCAGGATTACTGCAATATTATGGTGATTTTTCCTTCTCTGTCTGGTACTTTTTCCATACTTTGTAGACAAAAGTATAGTAATATACTACGTATGGAAAAAATTGCCACAAGTTATGGAAGAATTTTTGCCATTCTTCGGATTACCATAATTTTATAGTCTTTGAACTAATAAATAACTTAAAATAATTGAAATAAATAATAACTTGAAACTATTAAAGTATAGTTGAATAATAGTTGTTTGTAGTACATGAGAGTAAATTTACTTCTTTGAGTGTTGGGAGACCAGCTCATATTTAAATTGTGAAAATTCGCGCGCTTTTCCAAACACTCACCAGATGGCTGTTGGATTTTTTTCTCATACTCCAAGTTTTGTTTAGAATAGTCAAGTTTTAGAAATGTCTCTGGGAAATTTAAGATCATATCTCACAGGATCATTTGTGTAGTAGAATTTTCATTATTCCCGCCATAAAGGCCAGAGTTGATGCAATCACGATGATGAGCATCAATATCCCATTTCTAGACTGGGAATAGTCTGAAGTTTAAAGGATATGTCGATAGTAATTTACAGAAAAAATCCCACTCAGGGTATGGGTAGAAAACTTCTATACTTTTAAAGATTTCATACCTATATTTGGAAGAATCCCATTTCGCACATAGGGAATTTCATTAGCTACTTATGGGAAAAAACCCATACAGTATATGGGTCAAAAACGTTCAAAACTTTTATGGGAATTTGACGAATTTTGTTTTTACAGTGTAATGTACATGCTTTGGTGAGAAGTATGCCCAGTTTCAAGAAAATCCGCATTCCACAATCAGACCTCCCTTACCTCAATAGTCCGTAATTCCACTATCATCTTATTCTCAGACCAGACAGTTTTTTACTGGCAGCTACGTTAATGTTCGTAACCAGAATCGATATATTCTTAAAATGCACTTGAAAAGGCCCTCGAAGAAAAATGACCTAACTGTAAAAGAAGTCGTAAAGCAGTCTCGAGAAAGCACTTTCGCACCCTGGGGTGATAAATCAGGTCGGCGTTATCAGCCGGGGATAGACGTAAGCGACACGTGTTGCCCCGCATTGATTGTCGCCGGCCACTCTCCCGGGTCGTCTTCTTCGTTAGGGTAGATCCTGGCCGCGACCGAGGAGCGAGCAGAGCGCCTAGGGGAGGAACAAGTCAGCCACTCCCTGGGAAGCCAGTTCTCCCGGACTTAATTGAACTTGTTCGCAACTCATAACGAGAAGTCGGCCAAGTGCGGCGCTTATAATTTACGGGAAACAATCGCGCCTTTGATGTCCGGGCTTTGACGGGGCCGCGGTTACGCGGGCGACACGCGAGATCGCGTTAGGGATAACATCGATGCGAGGAGCTTTTTGTCTTGGGGGAATTGATCGAGCGGTTTGTGATTGTTCGAGGTTTCGTCCCGAGATGAAATAGGATTCTTAGATTGAATAAGTGGGAGTTATACCGTTTCAATTAGCAGGAAACTTTTATTCTTCTTTTGCAGAAAACGTCGTGATGGCAGGGGCGTCGCAACGAAGTTTTACATGGAGGGGCTGACTCAAATGTCGAAAGAGTGAATATTACTTGTATCAATAAATATTTGCCCTAGCATCATAATATCGTAGAAATCGATTGGCAAGCTCATGCTTTTACTTTTCAAAATATATCTCTTTCCGTATCAATTTACAATAGCTCATTTCTAACGTCTCACAGTACATACGGGTCATTTCATATCAGATTTACCACCTAACATTCGATTGTAACGAAAATTTTTTCTCGCATTCTCACCAATCAGAAACTATTTATTTTTAGAAACAGTTCTCGCAGTCAATAAATATTGTACTGCGTTTAAACTTATAGAAAAAATAAACCTTATGCATTTTTTTATAATATCACTTATGTTTACGCGAATTTATAATCAAATTATTACGTTTCAAAGTTGCACCATTTTTACGAGGTTTTTTTGTCTCTAATTTTTATTATTTTACCAAGAAGATTGTGTCCAGAATTTCAGAGTGGGTCGTGTAATGGTGTACGAGAAATTTCATCAATTGTGACGCGGTTTCTAAAAAGGTACCTAACGACCAAAACCTAGATTTTGAGATTTTTGCATGGTTCAATGGAGTAAATAATTATCTTTCATTTGCAACCAGTCTCACGTTTCTACGATGAAAATTAAGCTCAGGATATTTTTTTTTCTGAATGTATATTCTAATGATATTTTCGGTAAAATTTGGTATTCCGGTAATATCTCGTATTCGTAGGAATGTTTCACATAAGTTTCTGAAATGTGAAGCTCTAAGATTTAAGGTTTTCTGGTTTTTGAGAAAATCATATTAGCGTACATTCAAGGTTCTTCATATTCTTGACTTCCTGTTTAAGGTATTTCATTGAGTGCTAGTAGTTTAAGAATATTTCGTACCTAATAATATTCATTATATTTTTAAGAATATTCTAGTTTTTTTATGTATTTCTAGCATTTTGTAGATTGTTGTATAATTTTTAAGAAATTGATTATCTTAAGTTTGAAAAACAGTAGATATTTAGTATTTAAAGAATTTTTCAGGAAACAGTTTTCCCACAGGTAACGTGTATTCTAGAACTTTTTGTATTCCCTGTACTTTTTCAATAATTTTACAACTTGAATCATTTTATGGCATCATTATGGATTATTGTAATTATTTGGACATTTTATTGCATTTAGATTCAAGATTTTACGGATTTTATAAAGTATCCATCTTTTATTTTCTCGTATTCTTCAAATTTTTTATGATTATGATATTTGGCAGGGTTTTATGAGTTTTTTTGTAGATCTCTCGTATCTTAAGAATTACAATATATGTAGGTTTATAGAGTTCGGTCCTGAAAGATCCTAATTCTATAGATGTTCAGTATTTCAACAAATTTTTCACAAAGCAACATCTTCATAGATTTCAGGTATGAAACAGATTTCTAAAACTTTTGGTTCATTTTGAATGCTTTCAGTATATTCAGATATTTTATCAAATTGATTTATGTTTTGAAAATAAGTATCCTTGGAATTAATACGTTTCAAAATATTTCCTATTTGCATAAACTTTTGAGAAAATAATATGCATAGAATTTCAGCACTATATTTTAAATTCCAATAATTTTTTTTTTTTTTATGTATTTCTCAGCATTTATGTAATGTTTTACTTATTTTATGTATCCCAAATTTTGTATTTTGAATTTCAATAAAAATTGTAGTTCATAGCATGTTCATATCATTGATAATTATAGAAATCCAGTAGGATTTTCTATAGAACCTAACGAGTAGGTTTTGAATAAATGTATTTAGTATTGTTAAAATTCGTGAATAAATTCCTAGAATTTCATACTCTAGAATCTTAAATTTTATAGATTTTTGATGTTTTAACGCATTTCTGAGAAAGCAGCGTCTTCATAGATCTAATTTATAGATTCCTATGAATATTTGAAGAGTTAAGTGCTTCACGGTTAAATGTTAAATACACGTGGTATGCAAAGAAAAATGAATAATTAAATAAATAACACCATATGCAATTTCAGAGTCCCATATCCCAAAGTTTTCTCTTATTCTCAGACTTTTTTCCTATTTTTTAGCATTTTTCAATGAATTTCGTACTATTTTCTACTATTCTTTTACACTTCTAATATTTTGATAGATTGCTGTATGAATTTCAAAAATGTTATGGGTACTCTAAATTTCAAAGTTTTAAGAATTCTTATTGTTTCGAACGATTTTTTCGAAACACAAATTTTTCTTGATTTTTAATGTTTCAAATAGTACCTTATTAGTATTTTTCCGATTCTTTTAATATTCATCGAATTCGAATGATTTTCTGATTTTTTCATGACTGTATTATTAATTTTAAGAACGAAATGCTCTCGGATTCTAGGTTCAATAGATCTTAGGCAGATAAATAGTTAATTAATACAATTTCATCTTATTATACTTCGTTTACTTATAGATTTATTGTGTTTTCTGTATTTTTCAACACTTAAAAAATTTTGTACGATTTTTCAGTTATTTTGTGAAACCTTACACGGATTGTTAGAATTTTATGCTTAAAAAGGGGGGAGGGGAATCAAAATGAATATAGTACCTCTCCGTTTAGGATTACAAGGGGTCAAGTGCCATCCTTGCCCCCTGGTTGCTACGTCCCTGCATGACAGAAATAAGTGGTACTGCTTGTATTCAAAATACAATTGATTCTCAATATAATTGATTTTAACAGATAAAAATCAGTCATAGGTAAAAAATTGTTTCAGGAAATAGTTATGGAGAAAAAATAGAATGAAAGAAAGAAAATACATTTGGAAATAATATGCATCTAAAATATAGAGTGTACATCAAAATATGTATAGAAAAATGGTTCCGAAATTTTATTTTTCATACCCTATTGAGTTTTGTGAAAATAGCAAAGGACGGATCATCGTATAATTTCTTAAGGAATCTATATTTTCTGAGTGTCCAGGTCATCTTGGATCACCCTGTATGCAGAGAAATAGTTCTGATTTTTTTATTTTTCAACATACCCTTATTCAGAGATTTGGAGAAACACAGAAAATATTCTGTCGTATTTATAAAAATAGTGAAGATCAGAAAAATCATGACTTTATTTTCATGGTTTCAATTCGTGTACAACATGAAGTTGAACGTTGTGGCAAATAAGTCATCGTCGATGTAAGGCAAAAAGCAACCCTTCACAGTCTGTTTTATTTAAATGTCAAAATACACGATTTACAAGTGGCACAGGGTCGCACGTATCATTTCGTTATTAACATAATAGGAGAAAAGGTTTGAGCCGTCACTCAAAAACTCGGTCCTGCAAAAAAGGGCTAGTTAGCCTCGGCACCCTGCGAGGTGCAAAGCGTACTCTCGTCAATAATGTGTCGTTTTGTTAACACTTCTCGAGCCTATTTCTATGCACGCGGCCATTGCGGTGCGTGCTCCTCCAGCTTATGAATTTAATGTATTCGCAACTTCCAAGGGAGAAATGAAGATTCAGTTTACGTATCATGTCTTCGCAGGCGCGTTGGCAAAGGAAGATTTGGGGGTTCAAACCCCTCCCGAAATTCTGATAAAATCAATCAATACGTCATGTAAAAATGAAAAAAGTTACATCGACAGACAATGGAAATATAGGTTACGAAAAAATGCGTGAATAAGTTAGCAGTATATATTTAATGAAAGGGTAAAAATAATCAAAACGTAGGATTACGTAGAAAATAGAATCAGAAAATTTTTTTCAACCTAGTGAATAATCGAGAGAAATGAAAAACTACGAAAATGCTAGAAATTAACAAAACTTTAAATCTTAGATCCTCAAATTCTAGAAATCTATATAAAATTTATACAATAGTATTAGAAATCTTTCGAATCATACAAACTCTAAAAGAATAATGAAATTAATTGAATTCTATGAAAAAACTGTTTCTGAAAAATCTTGACGAATGCCTCTACGATCTAGAAATTTTAGGATTCTAAAGCATCGAATTCTAAATACACTATAAATCTATAATGATTCTGAAAAACGCAACAAAATCATTAGAATATTTCAAAAATACAAAAAAAGAATGACGATATAAAACATTAAAAATGTATATTAATGTGATTTTATCATTATTTCTTGAAATTACTGATGATAGATGGAAATCGGCATTATAAAGTATCGAGTGTTTTAAATCGCTGTAGCAGTCTACAAAAAAATAAGTAATCTATAGAAATACTTAGAAATCCTTCAGGGTTTCGTATATTATACTTGAAAAATGTGAAAAATAAGTATACTAGTTTACTTGCTTACCAATGTACTCGTTTACTAATTAACTTGTTAAAGAGTTTACTAGTTCACTAGCTTACTAGTTTTTATCGCATAAGCTTACTAGTGTCCTTAATAACTATTTTACTTGTTAACGAGTTTGCAAGCTTACTATTTTTTTTTTCACTTGTTTACTATTTTACTGTTTGACAATTCCAGTAGTGAACTAGTTTACTCGTTTGCTTGTTTAGCAGCTGACTAACTTACTAGTTTGCCAGTGTACTCTTTTTTTTGCTTACTACTTGATGAGCTTACAAGTTTATTAGATTACCAGTTTACTTGCCTACCAGTTTACTAGTTTACGAGTTCACTAGATGAAAATCATGTAGATATAATTTTCTAAAAAATTCATAAAACTTTCTGCGCTAGAGCATAATTATTAATATAATACTCTAATTATATATTATTTCAGAAATAAGAATAGCAATTCATTTATAAAACAATGAAAATACATACAATTCATTTGATACAATTCACACGATTAAACATACTTTTAAATTGTAGAAATACTAAAAAAATATAGAATACAAGTATTGAAAATCTTCATAAAAGAAACTGACGTCTGAAGTATCAAGTCATATTCTCAAAATCGTTGAAAGTTTCAATACCATAGCATTAATTTCTAGAAATCTATTGAGCGATCCACAGAAATATTAAAAATATATGAAAAAGACTAGAAAATACTACAAAATGTGATGAATAATATACCATATGAAAGTAATATAAAATTATAATATACCTTTTATCTGTGTGGTTAAAATTTTCCCGATTATCATTGCAAATATTTAAATTTTTTAGAAGTTTGATTCCTAGAGCATCAAATGTTAGAAAGCTTTAGACCCATATTACTCAATATCAGATAATCCTTAAAGTGGATTAAATTAAAAAAAATATGAGTGTAAAAATTACATTCTCAGTTTCTAATTGAAAATGCAAGAATCGAATTCTATGTTTTACCGAAATGAAAAATGTGAAACTCTGGATTCCAAAAGTGAAATTACTTTTAAATTCCAAATCGTGAAATATTTTGAAATCACTCTTTTGTACCCATATTGTCAAAAATGAACAATTATGAAATCCCGAAGGTAAAATATATTTCCCAGAAAAAACCCCTCCAGAAAATTTTTTCTACCTACGCCCCTGTGTCTTCGAATTTTCGCAGATAGTAAATCATACATTTCAGTTACATTTTTAAAATCATATGTACGCTTTCTTTTCAAATTTTCATGAATGTATAATACAGACAAAAAATATTCTAGAAAATGAAGCTTTGGGAGATTCATCAAAATATTTGAAACTAAAAATAGTTTGCCAGTAAAAAACATTATGAAATTTTTCTAACAAGTTTCCTACATTCTGAAAAACCTCATACATTATATGTTAATGCTGTTTCGAGCTGCAATGCTCAGAAAATAGAAACAAATAAAATATTAGTAGCTTTCCTTATATATCATATTATTACATGTACGCATAAATAGTGGCTTCAAATTTTTCTTCTACTTTGATCTCACTTCCTTAGATTTATATGAAAAAAAATCTTTAGTTTGCAAGCGATGACCACAGTGATTCATGATCCAAACCTTCAACGTTATGACAAGCCAACAATAAAACAGATCCCCAGGACACTGATTGTCACTTGTTTCCTGCCGATTTTCAAGGATCGGTTCTCTCTTTCTCACTGGTCATCTGAAATTCAAATGCCAAGGAAAACCGAGATGGCCCGCACTACGTAACCCTACTCCTTGAGAACTGGCGGTTCTTACTTTCGCGGGGTTTTTCGTTGGACTTGGGTATATCGATTTGAATAT
Source organism: Platygaster robiniae (assembly GCA_028476575.1). Taxonomy (NCBI): domain Eukaryota; kingdom Metazoa; phylum Arthropoda; class Insecta; order Hymenoptera; family Platygastridae; genus Platygaster; species Platygaster robiniae. Next base: position 40,081,721 of record CM052019.1, read on the forward strand.
AACATTTTCGGATGCATTTCTCTCTCTGCATTATTTTCCTTCCTTACCTGGAGCATAATAACTTCATTGTCGAGTCACTTCCGGGGCTTGACCGCTTGTAACGCCTCGACGGGACCGGACAATGTCCACGAATAATGCTCTTCGCTAACGATGTCGTGGTAGTTGCCAGTCTTTTTTCAAGTACAACTTTTTTTCCTTCAAGTGCTACCACGATTAAGCAACTACTGTAGTGAAAGGATCTAAAGTAACCGACGTGAGGAATTGGATATCAAAGCACTGTTGAATTTTGATTTGAAAAAAAAAAAATATATTCACAGAATGATTCATACTGTATAAATACTGACGATAATTGAATATCTTGACTGAGGGATGAGATAAGTAGTTCCCTAAGATAGAGAGGGCAATACGCATTGATATACATACTGGAATACTGATGTTTCTTTCCGTTAGATCATATTTTTCATATCGATATAATCTGCAACTGATAGTTACAGCAATGTTTCTGTGTGAAAAAAAATTGAGACGAAAATTTTATTCCTATCGTTTTTTTTTGCCTTAGCCAACATTCAGGTCTGTGATTTTTTCCAACATCAATTTTTTTTCTACTTGAATTTTTTTATTTTTTTAAATTACATAATAACATAGTCTACATAGAGAAACGTAGTTGTCCATTTCAAAAATATAATTACAAAAGTATTTAATGAAAGATAAGATACTAACATAACGATTTTCTCATGATTTTAATTATACAAAATAAAAACTTTACTTTAAAATGAATAATAAATAAACTTATTTCTCTAAGATTTTGGTAATAACTAATTGAAAACTCTTGAAATATTCCTTGTGAACAAACATTAAAAAAAAACGAAAACAATGCAGGACCATTAAACGCAATATAAAATAAAAAAGTACGTACATACAGAAAAATTTCTATGATTGTGTGTAATAGTCCTGTAGTATTTTTATTTTTCTTAATAGTTTTCCACAAAAAATGAGAAATTTATAAAGTAATTTTTTTAGATTCGGATCTATTGTGTTCTGATCTGTTCATGTTCTGATCTGGAACATGAAATTCTAAAAATCAATATCGAAATATTTATAAATCTTCAAATCTGCTAGATTATCTTAAAAAATTCAATAAAAACACAAAAAAACTAAAAACAGTATGAAAGAAAAAGAGCCTCATGAAAAGTAACAGAATTATGTACAAATAATGTTTATTTTCTGGAAATTAGTTATACTGTGATTCCTAGAGCATTGAATGTTAAAAAACCACAAAATTATGTAAAATTTGCGAATCATCTTAAAATTCATACGAAATTCGGTAAATACAAAAAATACGAAAAATACCGATTGTTTTTAAAAATAAATGAACAAAAAAATTGAAAACAGAATAAATTGAAGAGATGCTTACGATGTTAATTTAATTAATTTAAAAATCATACGTTTTCTGGAAAGTAGTAATACAGTGATTCATAAATTATGAAATTTTTAAAATCCACATGGAAATGGATACAAATATTTCAAAGCTGTAAACCCTTTCGAAATCATTACAAAATCCAGTAAATACAAAAAAATACACAATTGAACATACTTCTAACTGTAGAAATACTAAGAAAATCTGAAATAAAAGTATTGAATGTCTTCATAAAAGAAACTGTCGTCTGAAAAATTAAGTCATATTCTCAAAATCGTTGGAAGTCTCAATACTGTAGCATCAGTTTCTAAAAATCTATTTAGCGATCCATAGAAATATTAAAAATATATAAAAATACCAGAAAATACTACAAAATGTAACTAATGATATGCAATGCGAAAATTAAAAATATTAATGATGTATCTTTTATCTGTGTGGTTGAAATTTGCTCAAAAATCATTTCAAATATAAATTTCTTAGAAGTTCCATTCCTCGAGTATCGAATTTTAGAAAGCCTTACAGAAACCCATATTACTTGATGTCTGATATGTAATCATCAAAGTTATGAAAATTCAAAAAGTATTGGTAAAAAAAAAATTTTACCTCGGTTGCTAATCGAAAATCACAAAAATCGAATTACATTATTTACGAACATGCAAAATGTGCAGCTTTGGATTCCAAAAGGTGTATTACTTTCAAATTCCGAAATGTAAAGTATTTTTCAGTAAAGCCCCTCCTGAAATTTTTTTTCGGTCTACGCCCCTGATTGATATTTATCATTTCAATTCCCATACCTTCCTAAAAACATCACAGGAATTCGTACATAGATACTTGTCTTCTCTGTAAACACATGTAATCTTGTATGAGATCATTAATCATTTCATCAATATCGTGGTTTCTTCATATCGCGCAGCGAAAAACACGTTTGTCTAATTTTAATCGTGGCCGATTACGTGGCCATGACTTTTTGTAAATGCCCGCTCGCAATTCAGATAAGTCATTTATATGGTTTGTCACGAGCACGCGTCGCAACACGCGCTTTTCCAGGCGATTTGCTAAAAAAGCGCGTGCGTTGCTCCGTTAGAGTGAGCTTTGGGGGCGACTGCGATCACGTGGAAAAACGGCCCTCTCGAGGCCCGTATTGTAGGGCGCCGTTCAATCGAAAAACCTGGCTTCTTTCAGCGCCACGATGAAATCACTTTCTGATTAGTTAGAAATTTTCAATATTAGCTTGTAATAAGTTGTGTAAGCTTGAGATTTATAACCAGTGGTGCTTGTAAAGATAATGATACACTTTAGTAGATAAAAGAATAAACATATAATAAATTCATATTCAGCAAAAACTATATTTGCGGTGCTCCCATGTATTCAATGTCCACCGTTAAAAAAAATTTGGTAAATTTCCCATACAAGAATTGGAGGTTCTTAGTCCATATACGGTATGGGATTTTTCCCATGAGTAGTGCATCAAATTTCCCATGTGCGAAATGGAATTCTTCCATACATAGGTATGGAAATTTTCCATAAAGGTATTGGAAGTTTTCTACCCATTCTCTGTGTGGGATTTTTCCTATAAATTATTATCGAAATATCCTTTAAACTTCAGACTATTCCCAGTCTAGAAATGGGATATTGTTCCTCATCATCGTGATTGCATTAACTCTGGCCTTTATGGCGGGAATAATGAAAATTCTACTACAAAAATGATACTGTGAGATATGATCTTAAATTTCTCAGAGACATTTCTCAAACTTAACCATTCTAAACAAAGCTTGGAACATGATAAAAAATCCAACAGTCATCTTGTGAGTGTTTGGAAAGGCGCGCGAATTTTCAAAATTTAAATATGAGCTGGTCTCCAAACACTCAAAGAAGTAAATTTACTCTCATGTACTACAAACAACTATCATTCAACTATACTTTATTGGTTTGGAGTTATTATTTATTTTTATTATATTAAGTTACTTATTAGTTTAAAAACTATAAAATTACGGTGATTCAAAGAATGGCAAAAATTCTTCCATAACTTGTGGGAATTTTTTCCATACGTTGTACATTACTATACTTTCTTCTACAAAGTATGGAAAAAGTACCATACAGAGAAGGAAAAATTACCATAATATTGTAGTAATTCTGAACAAGGGAAAATTTTTTTTGTAAATTATGGAATATTTTCCATATAAACTATGGTACGAAACTTCCCATACGAAGTATGAAAAATATACTTCATCAAGAAATGAGAAATTATCAATCTTTATTTCAAGTGTCATGAAATTTTTCCATACAAAGTATGATGGTATACTATTTCACAAAAAGTATGGAAAAAGTACCGAATAGCAATAGGAAAATCAGTATAAAATTATGATAGTCCAAAGTATGGGAAAAATTCTTCTACAACTGCTGGAATTTTTTCCATATATAATATGATCTTACACTTTCCCATGCAAAGTATGGAGGAAATACAGCATAATGCAGGAAAAATTACTATAGAATTGTAGTAATCCAAAGTCTGGAAAATTTTTTTCCAATTTACCGAATTTCTTCCATATAAAGTATGGTATTATACTTTCCTATACGAAGTATGGAAAAAATACTATATAAAGATTTGAAAAAATATAATTTTTAATTAGCAATTAGATAAAATAAAACTTTTCACAGGTTTTATCGTGAAAATGTTAACGGGGCAATCGGCAAAATACAACATTTTGTTGAATTCAACGAGTTCAGAATTTAAAGATTATATGATGCCAAAAAGAACTACCTGCATAATTGGAGACAACAATAAAAAAGGAGAGAAGAAAAATCTAAGCCCAACAAAGGACAAAAAATTAGAAAAATGTCACGAAACGCCCGGAATCGTTGATTAGAAGAAACAAGCAAGGGATGATTAGATCGTACAGGAAAGTTCAATCGAGGGATCACGCGCTGCTGAGCTAAACCCTAGATTGGTTTAGCTACCACGAAGGCACGGCGTTTCGATCACGCGTCACCGAACTTTCATCTCGCTTCTTCGACATTTTTTTTTCTTCCTGGTGAAGAGATTGAGAGACGTTGACACGTTTTAGCAAAAAAAAAGCCGCGCTCAGCAGGTGGGACAGGCATCGATACCCGGGAGCCCCACTTTTCGCCACCCGATGAATGAACAAACAGCCGCGTTTTAGGGCGAATTTTCGGTTTGCCCCGTTTTCTGGAATGTGAGAAAAGGATTAGGCTGAAGAAATTCAAGGGGAGGGAGAGGGATGAATATAATAGGAAAGACGAGACGCGAATAATATGGCTGATTTTGGGCAAACTGTCACTTTTTGAGGGCATAGTTTTACTAAATCAGAAAGCGAGAGGAAAATTTACTTTCAACGTATTAATCTACATCAAAGAATTATTCAATCATATCATTCATCGAACTGTTATCTTTCTTTTTTTTTAATTTTCTTGTTTATGAAAAATGAAATCATAATTGTGAAATGTAAATAAAAATATTCTAAATGGAGATGACGAAAAATAGTAGAAATTTTTAAATACTTATCATTTTGTTCTTCAATGAAATTCAGTGTATGTATTTTGAATAAAGCTTTTAAACATAGATTTAAAATCTAGTTGTTTAAAAGTTTACTGATATTTCAAAACAAACAAAAAATACGTATCTAGTTGAAATTATACCTAACTTTCAAATTTCATATGTCCAAGGATGAGTGAAAGTCATCAGAATATCAAGAAGAAAAAATTAAAAGTATTATTGCATTTTTACGTTTTTTTCTAACGAATAAAAAGGAAAGTATTTTGTATTTTTTAAACTTTCAGTGAAAAAATTTTTCGATAATCTGTACGAATATTAACTTCAAATTGTTATAAATTGTAAATTATGTTGCACGCAAATGAATCTGAGTTGGATTCAAAATAGACAAAGAAACTAGAGAAAAATTTCACGAAAATTAAAAAATTTTCAATTAATACTCATAGTATACATTAAGTAATGAAAGTAATTCGAATTTTGTTCTAAAAAATTCTTTCAAAGCAATTTAGGATCAAATTCAATAAATCTACAGTGCAATTCATAAAAATACAGGAAAATCTTTTGCATCATATACAAATTTTGAAGAAATACGCAAAGTTATAGAATATTATAAAAGGAGTGTTTTCTAGAAAATCTGGAGGAACCAAAAAAATAAAAATTTTAAAAAACGCATGTAGCAATTGATAAAAATACAGTAAATCTATTAAACACTTAGAAACGCTACGAAATATTATACATACTAAAAGGAAAATACATAAAAACAAGAAATCTGTGCAAAACTCAAAATCTATGTGGATGTAATTTTTCCATGAATTTATCAAAATTTGCAAGACATACAGTAAGTCAAATGATAAAGCATCTTTCACTACAAATTTATACAGCAATCGACAAATGATGTTTGCCAAAAAAAATTAGACATGTAGGAAAATAGCAATGATATAACCGTTAAAAGATTCAGAATTACTGAAACAGCCAAATATACAAGAAATCTTTCATTATTAAAAAAATTTGCAGAAAAATTTATGAAAATAAATCTCAGAGCATGTAATTATAGAAATTGTATATAAACAAATTAGGAAATACTTGAAGTTACATCAATCCTAAAATAATACGAAAAAAAAAAGAAAACGAAACAGTATTGGCTATATGTCTGGAAGAATCTATTTTCTGAAAAATTGAACCAAATACTCAAAAAATGCTGAAAACCAAAAGAACTCATAAAGCTATAGCATTAAAAATTTTATGTATATATATATATATATATATATATATATATATATATATTTTTTATAGTCGTTGCTATACATAGCATCAGATTCTAAAAATATATGAAAATTCTAGAAAAAATTGAAAAATTCCAGAAAACAACATAAAATAAAAAAATTGTCAAATTTCATAAAATAATAAACATTTACCATACAGAATTTCCTGAAAAATATATAAAGTAATGTAAAAATTTCCTAAAATTTCGGTTCTAAAAGCATCTCATTTACTATAATATTAGAAGATCCATCGACTCGAATGAACACATGAAAAGTACCATAAGAGAAAAATGCAGACCTCACCATCAGTAACTTGAAAATCACGAAAATCGAATTCCATTATTTTTCGTACTAATATGGAAAATGTGCGAATTCGAACTCGAAGAAGGGTGTTACTTTGATATTACGAAATTCAATAAACGTAAGCTGTCAGGCTACTTTTTTTTACCTTAGCCTTCTCGACCTCACTGGGTCTCTTGATTAAAGATTCGGACTCCGGTAACCCGATAATCAAAGTTTTTAAATTAAGAAATCCTGAAGAAAACATATTTTTTTCGAACAACCCCTCCTGAAAATTTGTTCTGCCTACACTTCTGGCTGAATATAACTTTTCTGATCCTTAATTCAAGTCTTCTATTTCCTCAACGTACAGGTTATACAGAAAGAATCACAAATATAAAATAAATTCGGTCAATAAATTATTAACCTTCAGAATTGTCAAATTCACTTTTTTTTTTAACATTTCTGAGTCTATTTTATATTCCATTTATCATCCTTACCTCATATATTCGAAAAAACCTCTTCATTTTCATATTACGATTTTCAACAAAATTACACCTCATATTATCTGTATCTCTAAAAATATTGAAATTATTATCTTAATCTACTCATCAGTAAACATCTCTGAATAGCAAATCCTCTTCGAAATGACTTATGACCGATTCCATTTCGATTCAACGAAGCTTTACCGGTCGACATTTTATTTTCGCTTGAAATTCATGTATTTTGTACCTTGAACTATTTCATTCGACTATCGTTTTTTATTTTGCTGCAAAAAAATTTTTTTCGCCAGTTTTATGAGATATTTGTCTGAGGCTGTCAAAACTGACTTCCCAGGTTACCCAATGGAAAATTTTTTTTAAATTGTTACAACTTTAACAATTATTGACCGATTTTGATGATTTTCATGTTAAAATGCGTGGAAAATTTTGAAAATTGGAATTATTTCAGAATTCATAACATACCAATATCTCGCCTCGTTCAAATCGTGATAACGCAAAAACTGAAAAAAATTTTGATAATTCATTTTCTCAAAACGCATTTTTTTTTCTTGATGAATTTCTGTTTGTTTGTTAGAACAATGTTTGAACTTTCTTTTGGAAAGTTTCGGAAGAACAAAAATTTTTGGTTTCATAGATATGAGTTTTATAAGAAAATGTTCAATTTCTCCATGTAACATCATCTGAGTCTACCCACTTTTGTCTTGAATCTAATTTTCGTAGTCTCAAAATTATTTTTCTAATTGAAAATTTACAGAATACTATCTGCTAGGCAGTTTTGGTAAAATTTTATTGGATCGAAATAGAAAGAGCGCTGCTGAGAATCAACAGAATGCAAAAAAAAGTATGTAAGTAAGTCACGTAATTGAAAAACAAAAAAAAAAACATACAAACAAATCAGCAATAAGAAATCGGATTTATAATCACAAATAACAGTGTAATTCAGAAATCTATGAAATTCTACCTATTATTTATATTCAGATAGATTACGTATCATTGATTTATTAACTGGATTTGATGTTACACCATTGTCAATTGAAAAATTCCCCCTGATGCACTTCTAGATTTGCAATTAATACGTGTATTTCTATTTTCAATGAGGAACAAACAAGCTTGGATAACAAAACATGTGCAATGAATATTATATTGATACAACTTAACAATCTCTTTGAAAGAAATTAGAGTTTACATGGCCAAACTTTAAAAACCACAAATTTTCACTCATGTTGACTCGTCCAAGCCATGAAAACATTACGAATCTTTCTCTAATTTTTTTTTTCCAGTTATGCTTTTCTCGAATTTCTATTACATACTCTTTTGTATATTTACAACGCTCTTCAAATTTTCTCTGAAAATCTCCAATCATCCGACATTGATACAGATTAATTCGATTTTTTGTGTACAAGTTTGATATTTTCCTAAGATTGATTTGTTGGATTTACTTTATTTTGAAAGTTCTTTCGTCAAATGATAGTGTCTTATTATGTAATATTTGACAAACCTTCCGATGTCATTCCTTTTTTTTCTCGTCGCCCGTTGCGAGTGAAAATCTAATTTTTCTACTTGTATTTTTTTTCGCCGATATGAAACGTATCTAACTGCGTCATGAAAAATATCTCTGATGCTTCATTCTATTCTAAACTTTATTTGAACGCACTCTTTGTATATAGTTTGTTACCCAAGCTTTTTTGTTCCTCATAGAAAATACAAATACATGTAATAATTTCAAATCTAGAACTGCATGAGGTAGAATTTTCCAATTGACAATGATGTACCATGAAATCCATTTTATATTTTAATGATAAATAATCTATCCGAATTCAAATAGGTTAAATTTCATAGATTTATCAGTGACACAGTGTGATGATAAGTTCGATTTCTTATTGCTGATTTGTTTTTATGATTTTTTTTTACATTAATTTTTTATGCGTATTTTTCGCATTCCGTTGATTCTCAGCAGCGTTCTTTCTATTTCAAACCGGTGAAATTTTCCTAAAACTGCCTAGCCGACCGTATTTTGTAACTTTTACATTAGAAAGGTAATTTTGAGACTGCGAAAATTGAATTCAAGACAAAAATGGGTAAACTCAGATGATGTTACACGGAGAAATCGAACATTTTCTCCTAAAATTCACATTTATAAAACGAACCATTTTTGCTACAAAATTTTCCAAAATGGAGTTCAAACATTGTTCTAACAAACAAACAAAAATTCATCAAGAAAAAAAATGCGTTTTGAGAAAATGAATTATCAAAATTTTTTTAAGTTTTTGCGTTGTCACGATTCAACGAGGCGAGATTGAGGTATCTCATAATTTTGAAATAATTCAAATTTTCAAACTTTTCCACGCATTTTGACATAAAAATCATCAAAATTGGTCAATAATTGTTAAAGTTGTAACAATTTGAAAAAAATGTTTCCATTGGGTAACCTGAAAAGTCAGTTTTGACAGCCTCAGACAAATATCTTATGAAACTGTCGAAAAAAAATTTTCTGTTGCAAAATAAAAAAAGATTGTCGCATAAAATAGTTTAAGGTACAAAATACACGAATTTCAAGCGAAAATAGAATGTCGACCCGGAAAGCTTCGTCGAATCGAAATGGAATCGGTCTTATATGATTCTGCAATATTTTTCTCAAACTTCGTTATCAACCATCATATTCTTATCCACCAAATTGAAAACCCTAATTTTTTTATGTAAGAGGCATCCGGTGTCCAATTTTTTCACCATGTGGGAAATCAACAATGAACCAAAATATCGTCAACCGATGGCATTTCACGATCTTATATTGGCCCGGTACATCCTTGATCTCTCCCTTTTCCGCGAGTAGCATTTATCCGGCAGATGCCTCGAGCGGATTTCATCTGACGTGGATTCGACAGGAGCACACGTCGTCACCTGGCGGGACGAGATGCGCTGTCGCTCGGGAAATCGCGGCCGACGATTGATAGGTCAAATCTTGGGTCAGCTCCGGTGGCGTCCACCGGTCAAGGGGTGTGATAGATATGATAGCGCGGGCGCATGTCGCGCTGACAAAATGTAAATGGCGCCATCCATCTCGCCCCAACAAAAAGCCCAACCGTGCCAACTGTCGGCCGGCGATTACAGAATAGATTAAACCGTAACTACCCCTTCGCTCGTCTCAACGCGCCGATCTATCAACCCCTACACCGACATCGAGGATGTCTCTCGCGAGCGAAAAAGGAACGCTTCATTTCGCGATTCAACCGAGGTTTGCTCTTCGACAATTTATTGATTTGTTTGTTTACTGAATACACGGGATTGACCCGTTACACTATAAAATATACAATGATATAAATGGTCAGTGCAAAATCAAGCGGAGAAAATTGTTATAAGCAATGATACTTTACAAAATCGACATCAGAAAAAAATACAGTACGTCATTGTAAAAATAGAACGAATAAATCAAAGTAAGACATGTACGTGCATATATATCTATGGTGTTTAAAAAATAGACGATATCATCTTTGTTCGTCCAAGAGAATGGGTGGAACTGTCATTCAAGTGTTTTTTGCAAATGAAGTTGGAATCGACTGAAAATTTATCAATTGAATGTGTAAGAAATTATTTGGTTACATTGAAATAATAATCAATGCGTGTATATCTGGGGAACTTAATGGATTTGTATGAATATATATTTGAATAAATCTAATATAATTAATAAATTCAGATGTCGTTTTCAATGCCAGTGAATATTAAAAAAAAAATGAAGTAAGTGATCACTAGAGCAAATAATTATTGAATTGTGTGCAGAGAACTTGAAATTCCTACGAATATCGAAAAGATTGATGATTGTGATCAATTAAAAAATAATAAAATATAATTCTTATGAAAATAATGTGGCTAGATTCAACTAACAGGTAAGAGAAATGCGAGAAAATGTGAGGAACTATTTACTCCAAATGAGTGTTCAAGAAACAATAGAATCATAATGTATGTTATAGCTTGTTGAGGATAGAAAAACTCAGGGATCTAAACGTTGGGAAATTAATTTATTTATGCAGGCACATTTCCTGAAGTGGCCATGAACATATAAAATCTAATAATATATGTATTTATTAGTTTATGAACTCTTGTTTTGAATGTAACATTAACTTCTTCGTATTGTTCGATGAAAAACAAAATTTTCGTGCTGAATGTCATGACTAGTCAACCAAATGTGAATTACTGACAAACTTGATGGAAAAAGAGCGTTCCAATAGTCTTCCATTTTCAAATATTGATTATCACAATGATTTTTGTTAAATAATGAAATATAAGAATGATAAAAAACATTTGTAAAACATATTTTTTTTTTTCTGATAGGTCAAAAATTATTTATCCATGTTTCGAAATTTTCACAAGCGTTGATCTACTTATTTTATTTCTTGTAATATGTTTTAATTTTGACGTAAAAATTTACTGATTAATTCATAAAATTTTCAATTTTTCATTAAAATAAATCGAATTTTGATGAAGCAATCTGTAATTTATAAAATCTTGATGATGTACATCAAAGGTCCATTAACATATCCATAATTTTTTTTTTCCATAAAGGCATTTATCAACTTCACCAGACTGTAAAAAAGTTCCAAGGAAATGTAATAAATATTGTATAGTTATTTTGGAAGCACTCACTGCATCATGAAAATAAAAAGAAGCAACTTCTAAAGAACTGATAAATTTATGAAAAATTTGACGGGTTTATACGTGGTTGTAAGAAAAGTATCTAAAAAGTATAGAAACACTTATTGTATTTATTTTATTATTCAAAAACGAATTTTTTTGGAGAATGTTTTTCTCATGGATGGCATAATTTATATCAAAAGTTTTTTATTTAAACCTCTAAATTTGAATTTGGAGCACATTTGGAAGAATTATTTCAGGAGTGGGTGTCCTTATCCGGATCATTTTTTGAGCAAAATATATTTGATATGATTTCAACTTCATGTAAATTTAAGATAATCAACATTATCATACATTTTCTAATCAATTATGTACGTTAGCTATGAAAGATTCGTTTTCTTTCAAAGCTTTCTTTATGTTTTTCGAGATTTCAGAAGTAAGTCCCATAATTGTTTCTCAAGTTTTCCAAAGATTTTCGAACAAAATTTGGAATCGTCGCATGTGTGAAAGTAAGAAATATTCTGATATCATATCAAATGGTACAAAATTTGATAATTCAATAAATTGTATGTAAAAGTTCAAAAAACGTCATCATTTTCTTATATTTATAACTTACTTAAACGATTTCGAATTTTTCCTTTCATTCAATTTTCGTAGTGTGTGTTTAAAAAAAAATGTATAGCAAGCACAAGAACCGATCAGATTTTCCAAAAAAAAAAGATACTTTGTCAATTTATGAATTTTGAAGTTTTCGTTCCATTATTCCACATTTTCCAGATACTCTCAAAAAGAGTATAATACGAAAAAAAAATTTTATTGGAAGTACCAAGCACTGTTCAATATTCTATTCACGAGTAAAACTGAGGAAAACTCTTCATAGTAAAATTATCAAGTCCGGTAGGAGTTCTTCCACCGCAACAACAATAAAAAAAATTGTTGCTGTAGTTTTCTCAAAAAAAGGTAGTTTTTCCAAACATATCACTTACCTCCCAAGCATAGCGCTGATCGAAGGGCTCGCCAGCCCATTTGCCAAGAAAAGGGCCAAAGCGAGCGCCGCATCGCACGTCCTTCCGGGCCCGCACGATGGGCCCCTCGGATCTTCCGATGCCGCCAACCTCGATCTCCGGTACAGGGTATACCCACTCGCAATCACTTCTTTCCTCAGCTTCTTGCTTCACTGCTTCGGCTGCAAGCATTTTTTTCCGCACTTTTTTCTTATATTTCGGTCGAGCTTTGACGCGGTTATAAGCGAGGGGTTGTTTATATGCAGAGAAATTTGATACCTGTCAGTTTCGTCATTTTTTCAAGCTTTAGGTATGCCAGGATTTTAAGTATTTTTGGGTTGATAAGAATAGAAAATTGATTGTGAAATGAATTTTGGACTAAGGTGTGAATGTGATACAATATACCAAAATAGGATGACAGTATTACAAGAATCTTCTTTTTTAGTTTATATTCTTCTTTCTTGGTGCAATCATGGTCAAAACTGTTTATGTGTGGGTCATTATGTTTAAAATCAGTTCAGTCATCACTGACCAAATTTTAAGAACCGATTTATCTCATATTTTTTAAATAGTCACGTTGACCAGTTTTAATACATACGTATTTTTTAGCCTACGTAGATTTTCCAGCCTGTCATGAACAAGTGATAATGAAATAAAAATATATTTTCACTTTTCATAATCTTTAAACACTGTAATATGTCCCAGTTAATGATGATGTATATTATAAACGAAAAAAATAAACAAACATTTCCTAACTAGATGTTGAACAGCTCGGAATACAATTTGAAATCAAGCTTTCGTGCGGATCACTAGATTGCTGAAATACTGATCATCACACATAATTACATAAGAAGACTTTCGTTTTCATTCCTCTGAAACAATCTATTACATTTTTATTTTTATGTAGAATTCTGAAGGTAGGTCTATTATCAATCGGAAAAATGTTCAACTGTGGAATTATGCGATAATGTCATCTATTTTTTCGTCCAATATTTTCAATTATCTCAAAACTTTTCTTATCTTTTGAGGAAAAATAAATACATATAAAAACGATATTTCATGTCTGAGAAACTTTCATTTTATTTCAAACTAAATAAATTATTTAACATGCTTAACGTGTTCACGTTTCAATGTTTTTTCGGTGAACAAAGATGCTTTTCATCGTAATACTATTTTTTAAATATAGATACATCGAATTGCTTTGCGAAAAAATAAAAGATTTCAATTTTTGCAATTTCACTGAGGTAATTTCTCGAATTCTAAGCTTAATTTAGTAATTATCATCTATAAACAATATGCAAAGAAATTTTGCAATCAGACCAGGTCCATGCAAGTAAATATAAATATAAAAGTTATCCTCAAGAGATACGTATGAAAAATTGATGTCATGATATATCCCGGGTAATGAAAAGTGAAGTTAGGAAATTATCATTCAAAATATACTTTATCATCGAATAAGACATACTACTGTCTTAAGATCAAGAAAAGTGAAAATATATCAAAATTTTATAGTCACTCAATAATGACAGGCTGGAAAATCGGAAAAAAATTCTCACTGACGAACAAAACATTTTGGCATGTAACAGTTTCTACAGAACGTAGTTCATATATTTACCAGTCAATGAAAAAAGAACGGGAGGAAAAAAAACTAATACTATATGAAAAGGTGTTTACTCACAAATTTTTTACACACTTTTCATTTACGCATATAACAATTTAACAACGCTACAAGAAATATTTTTGATACGATATTCATAAATTTCGTACACTTACGAACGCTTCCATACAAAAATTTTTGAAATCAATAGATTTTCTGATGAGAAATAAGGATTGAAGGAAAAGTTTTGAAAAAGTGAGGTTACTCTGAATTTGACAATATAATTTTAAATCTGAATTTCTCGACAACAACCAATTTTCAGACCAAAATAAAAGATACGTATGTTTTAAAACTAGTATACATGACTTTTTAAAAATTTAAGAGAAATCGGTGATTTGGTCAGTGACGACCAAACTGATTTTAAAAATAATGACCCGTGTATAAGTAAAAGAAATTACATCAGATATTAAAAAAAGTTGAATTACAACTGCTGTAAAAGTTTCCAAAACGTAAGTCATAAATTTTACAATACAAAACGTAGAAAAGTCAATTGTTAGAATTTCCAAGGTAGCAGAATAGTAATATGTAAGAAAAAATGATAAGAGAAAGGAATGTGAAAAAGTTTTTCGATCTTAATTGCATTGAGATCTATTAAAATTCTTTTTTTCGAAATAATAAAATTCAGAAGCAAGAGATATTTGGAGCATTAATTTCTTTAGAAAAACCCATCATTATTTGAAAACCCAATTCAATATGTACTTCCTTCATCCCCACTGATTGTTCTTCGGCGCCAAAAGCCTATAATCCTCATCAACATACCTGCATGATACACACCGAAAAAAGAAATATCAGCACTTGCCATAACCATTCCAGAACTTATCTCCTGACAACCCACAACACAATGAAAAAAAAAGATCCAAACTGGACAAAAAAATCCTCTGTAACTTAAGCCCTTTAGCCTCGAAAGTAAAACTCCAGTTCAGACTAACATAGAATTTTTTACTTTGCAGATATCAGAAATTATCTAGAATTTGGAGCTACCTTTGTTAAATCATTTTTGAAATGAATAAGAATCATATTTTTTGTCAATTTATAACTTTAGGCGTTTTATTATTTATACAGGTAGACTAATTCATTTTTAAGGAAAATTTGTCCAAGGTTCGTAGAACCCAAAAAAACCCACAGAACCTTAAATTCTGAACTGTAAACTTTTTCGCTATATTTTTTTGCGTGCTAATAACAAGTTTGAAAACTGAGAAAAGAGTAACTTACGAAACTCGCTTCCATAGCAATCTCTAGGTTCAACCTTGTCTCTTTTTTTGTTTCGGTCGTTGTCTCTTTCTTCTTCGGCTGTGCAATCGCGATTTCTTCCATATTTCGAGTAATCTTGGACACCCTGGGAAATGGGTTTTAGGTCTAAAGCCACGCCGTGGAAATGTGAATTTTCTTCCATTTCAGCGTTGTCTCCACACTCGCTGCCTAATCCTGTTTCCCCTGACGCTTCTCCTTCGTCACCGCTTCCTGAAAAAAAAAATCAACAATTAAAGCTCATGCTCAATACTTTGCGCGACTCTTAGTACAGAGGAAAGTCTGAATTTCAGTAATTTAAACAACAATTAGTTTTTTGTGTGTTATGGTGGAATTTAGGAGTCATTTTGGATAAAATAAAATATTGGAAGAATTGGAAAATTATCAACTCAACCGAAAAAAAAAGGATAATCCTATGTAAATTTCAACTAATGGCTTACATTTTCTTTCATGTTCTGGAAGTTTTAATTCAGTGAGCCGAATGATTTAATCATAAATCACACTGTCATGGAAAACTTGTTAGACACTAAATTTTTTGTATTGATTCTTTCAAGATAAGAAAATTTGTATATATACACATTTTTTATTTTATTATTAAATTATGTTCTATTAGTAAGATAATTATCTCCAAAACTTAGAAGGAAAAGGTGTAAGTAATAGTTGAATGACGAAACACTTCCTTTAAACTTTGTCAAAATTAATAATCTTCAGGTGCAATTATTTAAAGAAGATGATAAATAAATCTACCAAAACATCTCAAGCTCTTGTCTTTACTAAAGCCTTCTTCAGGAGCTATTCTTATAAACACACAAAAAATTGGAGCGTGTTGAATCAACACGCATTAGAAGTAAAACTTCGCATGTTACTTTCTTTAAGGTTCCTATCTATAGATTTTTAGATACCTCTAACCTTTTTTAGTTTTAACAGATCCCTCAATTTTTCTATGAAGTATTTTTTTTCGTTAATCAGTTGAATAATGCTGCCTAAGAAGTTTTACTTCAAAAAGGTTCCTAAGTATAGATTTTATTCCTCTAAACTTTTTTAGTTCTAACAAGTCCTTCAATTTTTCTGTGTGGTATTTTTTTCGTTTTTTAACTTAAACCAGTTAGGGAATTGGTTCATTTCTTATTTCCAGTTAAATCTATTGATGACATTCTTGTTGCTTTTATAAAATAACCTTATATATTATAGTGATTTCGTAACATTTTGTGATTTTGTGACATTTGTAATATGTGACATTTTGTGATTTTGTGACATTTCATGCTTTTGTGCCATTTTGTGATATTTTGGATTTTTCGTGATTTTGTGACATTTTGCAATATATTGTCGTTATGTGACATTTTGTGATTTTGTGAAATTTTGTGATTTGGTGACATTAAGTGAATTTGTGATATTTCGTGATTAATCATGAGCCATTCAATTATATGGTAGATTTTACTTACATCATAATTTCACAGTCTTACAGTTTACAGTGTTACATGTTAGAATGTAAAATCTCCAAGTTACTCCTAACATAAATTTTATTTGCTAGAATAAATTACACTCCTGAAAATTGATAATGCCGCCTAAGAAGTTTTACTTTAAAAAATTTCAATCACCTCAAAACCGGTCCAGAAACCTAATTCTTTCAAGTAATAAAAATATAATTTTCATAATCTATATAATTATGAAAAATAGTTTTGTCAATTAAAATTATATTTTTTGGTCTAATTTACAAAAGATCAAATATATTTGAACTATTGATAATCATGTTCTCTAATTCCCTCGAAATATTGATTTGAGGAAGGACTTAAAAATTTGTTATTTATCTGTTCATTTACCGTGTATTCCGTTGTCCTCATCAAAACTATTTACGAAACTAATATAAATTCTATAAATACACTCTTTACCCAAAATCTAATTTTATTCACAATCATAATTTTACTCAAGTCTAATGTTGAGTTACGAAAGAATGATTCCTATGTTCTCTAATCTTTTAAAATATCTTTCTATTACGTATAAACATTCACAACCATTACATATAGTCAGTTCAATAAACGTTATCTTGCCGTTCCATATTACAATTCAACTTTTCCGAAGAATTCTTGAACTCAATTCGTTACTTCTTAAGTAACACAGAATGCATGAATATCATACCTCAAACATACATATTTTCATCTGCGATATTATGTGCGCCATTTACAAAGCAGCAATGTTTAATTTGAATCAAGAATTTTATGAAAAATCTAATAATTGTCTTCCCACAAAAAGCATTCTCCCAACTCGCATCTCGAGGCTATTGTTGTTCTTGGAGAAGCGCAAACTACTATTATACTCTCGATTCCCACAAAAAAGGACCCTTTTTATCGCAGTTCTTTGTTTGCTCCTCGTTTTTACGATCTCTCTAGTCCTCTTCTCGCGATAAGACGGATCCTCGAAAATCCGCACCGGATGCGCACTATCTTATCGCGTGATCCGGACACTCGATCCCCCGCGCTAATTGACTACCCGATCGCTTGTGGACGCGAGAAAATCCTTCACGGAGCGATCAGCTCAGGCGCCGCTCGTAAAAAAAAGGATCATCTCAGCCGAGGCGTCGTTTGACATGCTCAAAAACTTGTTTACACGAGGCTCATGTCACGGAAATTCACTGTATCCCGCGTTTCATTGAGGGTGAAAATGGATCATTCTAGTAAATAGGAGGTTTGGCTAGGGAGAAAAATACTGGAAAAGATTTGGAAATGGAAAGAAAAGAAAATGGCTTTTTCAAGTCGCTAGAAAAACTCATGGGTGATTCCTTCGCTACCCAAAATATATGTATATGTTGTCACTAACAATAAATCGAGAACAAATCATTTCCAGAAATTATTGTTATCGGTGATAATCATGAACGTTTCAAAATCCTGGTTTTTTCGATCAAGTTACTTCCAAAATTTTACATCCCAAAAAAAAATATAGTACTTCTTTTTAGGGAATAGTGCGATGATGATTCAGTCTCGAATATTACACTCTTTGATAAAATTTGTTTCATATGCAACTACATTTATTTAGGGTTAACAAAACTTGACGAAATTTGCCAACTTTAGCCATAAATATCTGTCGCTTTCCGGCATAAAGACAAAGTCACACATGTAATAACGTTTTAAATTTTAGTTATATATCATGTAAAATGAGCCTTATGGCAGAAGTGACTTTGTCGGTTATTCCGGGAAGCCACAGATATAGCAAAGTCAATAAGAAATTTCTATAAAAACCAGTAGAAAAGTCGAAACTGATCTACAATTACATCGTTTTATAGTGAAAAGTAAAACACTCTTGTCTTACAATCAGTGTAGAAAACTGAAATACAATATATTATATAGAAATTCTTCCGAAAATATAGATACCGAAGGAAAATACTCACAAATGAACAACACATTTTTATGAAGTGATTTAATCATTTCTTTACTTTTTACTCGTGTTGAATAAAAAAATGTAATTGTAGCATGGTCGATTAATTTAGAAACCAAATTCATTTTCATTTTTTCATAATAATTCGATGAATAAAAGAAAGATGTAACAACAAACAAGTTGCACATTTTTTCAAGTCATATTTGTATGTAATAATTTTGACCATCACAATAATTCTGACCAGTAAGGGAAACTGATGGTTAAAATGGACCAAATCTTTCTTGTCGTAATTGACAGTTATGACGAGTATTTAACTGGTTAATTTACTCGTTAATTTACCACCTCACATCCTTGGATGTGGGCCACTTAGGAGTCAGTAACGTTCGTATAATTCAAAATTTAAAAAAAGTAATGAAAGAATTGTTTTCTAGTGATGTCCGTTGACAATTGACTAATAGACCTCTGTCAAGAAATCTGTCTCTTATGAATAGTGCTAATAAACAATAGTTTTTTTAATTGTAAGTTACTTTAAAATATAAAAAAAGAAGTTTTTCTTCAATGATTTACCTACTTTTAAGAAAAGAGAAAACTTGAACTGTCAAAATATCCAGCAAATGCCAACATTTTTTCAAAATAAACAGAAAGATATCATTAAAAAAACCAGCCTTGATACTCACTACAGTAAAAAAATATACTTTCTGAATTGCCAATTCACAATTTTTAACGCCATCATTCAAGGAATAGCACAATCAATCTTACTTATCATGATATTTAAACTATAAAGTCAAGCATCTTGCATGGCTTTTCAATCATTCGATAATTTTTTGGAAATAATTACAATAACTGTTTAAAACACAGTTTGTTTTGAGAGATGGATTTCCAGTTTGAAATTATACAGACAATGATTCTTTTTAAGAATAAAAAAAAACACACACAATCGAATATTTCAGAAATTTTTCTTAATTATAGGAATTTTCATTCAATAAAAAAATATTATTTGAGAATGATAAGATCTAACTTTATTCTCTTAATTCAGAAAAAATGTTATGCAACTCTCTTTTTCTCCCAACATTCCTGCATGAAAGTTCTAGAATCTTCCAACTGTTCAAAAAATTAGAATCACATCCACCACTTTCTTCTAAACTTATATAGATCCCGAATAAAATATATGTCTGTCTGTTTAATTTAAGGGAAAAAGAATGTTTTCGAAACAGAGATAAATGCAAAAAAAGACAGTGCGACAATTAAAATTTCTAAGAAGCTACTCGAAATAATTAATATTTGCGTTTGTCACTTCAAAATTTATTGGATACATGCATATACAAATGAAAGCATATCGAAAATATTTGCAATAACTTTAAGATTCCAAGTATGCTGATTCAAATTGAAGTATTAAGAACAGCGTTCACGCACAGTGAAAATTCGCGTGGAAATATCACATTCAAAAATTATCACTTTCTTAAAAAAACAAAACATTTGCATGATGATGATAAAAAATCGTTCAATAGGACATTAGTTCTTCATCAATGTACTGCGATATAAATAATCTTACTTTGAATGATGAAAAATGTAATATAATATCAGTTTCAAGAAGCCGTAAGAAGTATAACTTCGAATATAAAATTGATGGGACAGCAATAAATTAAATCACACAAGCGAGAGATTTAGGTATCATTATCGATGATAAGCTGACTTTTGCATCTCACAAGGAATTGATTATTAAGGAGTCCTGGAAATTGCTAGGTTTTCTGAAAAGACAGACTCAGGAATTTGAATCGTTGAACACTATAACACGGCTATATAAATCGTTGATTGTTCCTAAGCTTATGTATTGTTCGACAATTTGGTCACCTTCAGCTGATTTTTGAGTTAAAAGGCTTGTAAGAGTTCAACACAAATTCTTATCATTTGCAGATTACAAAGAGAGAATCACAAATCCAACTGTGACTCACGATTATACTGGTATTTTTAAGATGACGGATGTTTGTTCACTTCGATCTAATAGGTACATGAGAGATGCCATTATTTTATTTAAAATACTTACTGGAGTTTTGTAAACTGCTGCGAGATTGTTTCATTTTAAATGAGTCAACATAAAGTACGCGTACGGCTGCGAATTTTGTAAAGAATGATCATAGAAAGGAATTCACTTCTAATTCATCAATTCCTCGAATGATATGATTGGGGAATAGAATTGTAGATAGAAGAATCTGAACATCCAGCCTTACAGAATTCATTAAGGTAATGCATGGCTTCATACTGGATTATGCCGGATAATATTTGATGATTGTCATAAATATTGTGTTTATATCGGCTTCATGAATTGTTATGGTCTTTGGGTAAATCAGGATTTTGTATACTCTTTGTTTTTAAGAATTTTTGTATTCTGGGCATTTTCTGCCTGTTGAGAAAATAAGACAAAAAAAAACAAAAAAATTCAGCAAAATTAGCATATGATTACATATTCGAAACTTCAACAATGTCATTGATTAAAAACATATTTTATTTTGTACTCTTGTTGTGAAAAAATTAAAAAAATTTAAACTCCTTTGAAATACATTATTGGAAAACTAATTTCAAAGTCAAACTCAATGTAAAACTTGAAAAAATATCTTTTCTATTCAATAGATCTATCTCTTCAAAATGCCAAAACTATTCTCTTGAAAACACTTCTTGTATAAGCAAATCTTCCAGCCTAGTGTCAATATCATTTCCACCATTTATTACAAACTCAATATAAAGTTCAGAATGTTATAGAAAAAATTTTCTAAAAGCTTTTTAAACTCCTTGCGAAGTTTAAAAAAAATTTCTTCCTGCAGAATGAAGAAAATTTAAAAAAGACTCTGAAGTTCTCTTCAACAAGGTCTAAATCTTTTCTAACTAACAGATACTGCTTTCGCTCTACAGGTCTGAACTGGGATGTGAGGCGGTAAATTTATCAGTGAATTAACTGGTTAATTACTGGTCATGACCGCCAATTATGACAAGAAAGTTTTGGTCAACTTTGACCGTCAGTTTACCTTATTGGTCAGATTTATAGTGATGGTGAAAATTATTACATACAAATAAGACTTGGAAAAATGTGCAACTTGCTTGCTATTACATCTTTATTTTTTTCGTCAAATTTTTATGAAAAAATGAAAATAAATTTACTTTCTGAAGTAATAAATCATCAAACAATTACAACTTTCTATTCAAAGCGAGTTATGAATAAAGAAATAATCGAATTACTTCATAAAAATGTGTGTGGCATTAATTTCTAAACATGATTATTAAATATCTATTTTAGATTTATTGTTGGTGACAACATATACATATATATTCGGCAGCAAATGAATAACCTATGAGTTTTTATAGAAACTTGAAAAAGTCATTTTTCTAGTAATTTTGATCCTTCTGAAAATCTTATAAGAAACTGAAATTTCTTATAAGAATCTAATTCCTAATAAGGTGCGCCTTTTAAAAACCTTATATGAATCGAATTTCTTATAAGGTGACCTTATATTATGCTTATAAGCAGGGCAAACGAAAATATTTTTTTAAATAAAAAATATTTAAATAAATATTTTGACTGTAAGCGTCAATAAATGAATATGATATTTATTATACATATTCCGTTAATATTCTAGTTTTTGGGAAATATTCCTGATTCTTTTCAGAATCATGTGTTTTGGGCTAATGAAAACATTCCTCATATCAATACAAAATTTTTGTTTGATATATGGGCAATGAAATTTTCATTGGATGCATGAAACATTTTTTTTCGTTTATTACAAAATTAGAATCCCGATCAACACAAAATGATGGGTTAAAGAGAGTTCTTCAAATTTTATCAAACGAGTTGTGGCTTCATACTCAAAATAAATAATCTTTGATGATTGACGAAGTTTATTTTTTATTTTCGGAAATCTTTTTTAGCATGAAATATTATATTTTAATCAATAAAAAGATCAAAGCATACAATGGTTCATTCAATTGAAATATCCATGGAATTTTTGAAAGAATGAATTGTTATAAATATTTAACATCTTTCATAAATATTTATGCTTTTTTTTCGGAAATATTTTCAGTTGCCCTGCTTATAAGACTTTGAAATTTTTTCACACTATGTGTTTCATAAAATCTTTTAATAAAAAAACCTTATAAAATTTTTTGATAATTTTTTAGAATATGTATGAATTCATTAAAAGGTATTTCTAAGATCACCTCAAAAGAAATTCAACTCTAATAAGATTTTTATAAGGTGCACTTTTAAAGGGATTGAATTCTTATAAGAAATTTCCAATTTTTTGAGGTTTCTATAAACATAAAAAATACTAGGTTTATTCAGTGTGAAACAACAATATTGGTTATTTTCACCTGCAATTGTTGGAAATCGTTTAGTCAGTTACGTTTATTCACGTTTTTTCATCGAAATTCTGTCATGACGCTCATGACCGGTTAAAAAACTGACGAAATAAGAGCTCTGACAGTAAAATATATTTAGAAAGTTTCGAAATTTCACTATAAATGACAATAAATGACAGTCAGAAATAACCATTACCTGGCTAATTTTTTGCTGATCAGGAAACTTATTTCCCTGGGTCTGAAGCAAATACCGTTGAATACATTAAATTGCACTTCTATAAATGCTTTTTTTTCTTTAACCGACCGTAATGAAGAGAATTCACTTTAACCCTACCTTACAATTAAACGTACATGATACAGAAGATACAGTATAAATAAATCTGTGAAATATTTCAAATAATTACATTCAATTAGATTTAAATAAATTTTTTAAAACTCTTGCAATCCAAATTTGTTAAATAGAAGAAAACTTGTGTTAAACAGTATCAGAACAAAAATGGACTCTAGCCTATACTATCGTTAATCATCCTTCCTCACACCGTGAAATTAACAAAATCATTTCGATTTTGTAACAATATAATATATTGAAAAAAAAAAAACAGTCAGCAAATTCTATATCATCTATCGCTTCTCAAGACGAACATTACCTTCCTTTTCACTGAAATTATCATTAGCCACTCACACAATAATATCCTCATATCAACTCTTTCTCCCCAAACAAATGACTGTTACTTTTCATTCTTCAAGAACCTAAACACCTCCATAACTTAAATAAATAATGGTTCAACCCACCCTCCTACGTTCATGAACTACTCGTATTAAAAATATTGAAATGTTCCTTAAAACTGTTTTTCTCTAATTATGTCATCCCTTATTCGATCAATTATTGTAGAAAAAAGTCCAGGGCAGTAACCCCCACCCCTTCACACCTACACTCCAAATCCAACTTATCTACAGATGACCCCAAGCACCTTTCGTTGTAACTGATAAGGTTCAACGTCTCGAGGACTCACCCTGCATGTCCTCGAAATCGAAGCAGTCCATGGGGAAAATCCTTGCGGGAGCCCAAGAAAAACTCGCGAAACACGGAACGATAACGTTTTCGCAAATCACATAGTCCCGCGATCGATGATGATGACGCGGTGGAATAAAAAGCTCGGGTAAAGGACGCGACGCGTCAGCTGGCTCTCGGCGGACTAAATACGACGAGGCCGAAATCGCGGATGAGACGGAGGATGGCACGGCTCCCTCGGGAACAGCCGGGACGATCCTGGGGTGTGGCGAGGGAATCTCGCCGCGAGAGCCTGGTTGGTCCGCAGGGCGGAGCCCCGCGCGAGCTCCCCTCTGCTTTTCGCAAGGGATGAAAAGAGGGAGCCGACGCCAGCACCGAAGTCTGCATGCGCAGCATCCCTCTCTTCGCGAGACGCTTCTTTGGCCTGGCTGGTGCACGCGAAATAGCGAAGGCTGTCAGGACCAGAGACGGGAGGGATGAGTGTAGAACGAGGTTGCGGAGGACTCGTCGAGGATCGGGGGTTCCGGAGTGGTTTGGGTAAAAGTGGAATTATGTTTGTTGATGTTTTGATTGAGGTGCCCATTGATATTTTGAACCTTATGGAATCCTATTTAGGGTACTTTGATCATTGAGGGATTCTTATAGGTTTATGCAAGGTCAAGCTTTTTTGGAGAAGATGAACCTTCCAGGACAAAATGGAATAATCCATGGATGTATAGCACATAATCGAATAGATAATGGTAGATCCTATTGACAGGTGCGTAGCCAGAGGGGGGTTTTGAGGGTTTAAACCCCTCCCGAAATTTCTGATAAAATCATTTCATATTTCATGTAACAATGAAAAAAGTTACATCGATTAACGTAGGATAACGTAGGGTTACGTAGGAAATATGAGTTAGAAAAATTGTTGCAACCTAGTGAATTTTCTAGAAAAATAAAAATCTACGACAGAGATGAAAAATTACAAAACTTAGAATCTTAGATTATTATGTTTTGGAAATCTATATAAAATCCATATGAAAGTATGAAAAATCTTTCGATTCATTCAAACTCTCAAAGAATAATGAAATTAATTGAATTCTATGAAAAAACTGTTTTCTAAAAAATCTCGCGGAACGCCTCTACGATCTATGAATTTTAGGATTATAAAGTACCAGATTCTAAATATACTATGTATAAATCTATGAAAATTCTAGGAAACGCAACAAAATCATTTAAATATTTTAAAAGTACAAAAAAAAAATAACGATGTAAAACATAAAAACTCTATCTGAATAGGATTTCATCATTATATAATTCTTGAGATTACTGATAATAGATCGGAATTCGCATTTTAATATATCGAATTTCTTAAATATCTGTGGCAATCTATGAAAACATTAGTAATCTATAAAAATACTTAGAAACCCTCCAGTGTTTCGTATGTTACACTAGAAAAATGTGAAAAAAAGTTAAATAGTTCACTATGTTATTTATTTACTCATTTACTAGTTTACTAGCTGACTTCTTTACTGGTTTACTAGCTTACAAGTTTACTAGTTTACTAAATAACTAATTTACTGGTTAACGAGTTTGCCAGTGTAATGTTTTACTTTTTTGCTTGTTTACTGTTTCACAATTTAAGTCGTTAAAAAGTTTACTAGCTTACTCGTTTACTAGCTTAGTTGTTGACTAGCTTACAAGTTTACTTGATTACCAGTTTTATAGTGTACTGGCTTACTAGTTTACTAGAAATCTTTCAATACATAAAACCTACGTAGAAATAATTGACCTAGAAATTTATAAAACTTTCTGTCCTAGAGCATAATTATTAGTATAATAGTATGAGCATACATCATTTTAGAAATCGTTCTAGAAATTTATGTACAGAGCTATTAAAATACATTCAATTCTATTAATACAATTTCTACAAATGAACATACCTTTAATTGCAGAAATACTACAAAAATATGAAATGAAAGTATTGAAAATCTTCATGAAAGAAACTGTCGTCTGAAAAATCAATACAAATTCTCAAAATCGTTAAAAGTTTTAATACTATAGTGTCAATTTCTAAAAATTTTGTGAACGAGCATATAAATATGAGAAATATACAAAAATATCAGAAAATACTACCAAATTTGATGAATATGAATATGAATTTATGATGAACCTTTTATCTATGTGGTTAACGTTCGCCCAAAAATCAATTCAAATATATAAAAATTTTTTAGAGGTTTTATTACTAGAACATTGAATTTCGGAAAGCTTTATAGAAACCTATATTATCAGATAGTGCTTCAAGTGGTATAGAGACAAAAAATATTAGTAAAAAAAATTGAAACCTCAGTTACTAATTGAAAATTACAAAAATCGAATACCATTATTTACGAACATAAAAAATATGCAACTCTGGATTCCAAAAGTTGTATAACTTTTAAGTTCCGAATCGTAAAATATTTCAAAATCGCTCTCTTGTAACCATATCGTAAAACATAAAAAATCATGAAATCCCGAAGAAAAATAATTTAAAAAAAAACGCCTCCCGAAAATTTTTTCTGCATAGGCCCCTGCCAATTGATATTTTATACCTTACAGAATCCTCATAAGGTGACCTCATTCAATGATTCGGAAATTATTTTGGGAATATACGAGATAAATCTCACTAAGTAAATAGAATTCATAATGGAATACATCGAATACATAATGGAATATCTCATTCATATTTTGGACCTTTCGGAATTATACATAGTAATTCTTATTTAAAAAAATTGTAATTTCGTTTCGTGTGATATCTTTTAGGATTACGTCAAAAATTATTTACTTATTTACTCAATTTTCAATTTTTTAATAATAAAAATAAAATTTTCATGAAGCAGTCTCACAGTTTCAATTGTTCAAAAACTACTTATTAATAGTAGAATTCTACTAATCGAAAAAGTGAAAGGGGGGCAAGTTAAGTTTTAGTAAAAATCAACTAATGGAATTAGTGATACAGCTTACTAATGAAATTAGTAATATTTGACTGAAGAAAAATTTAAAAACTATCTTCAAACTTTAGTAAAAATGCAGTAAAATGTACATTAAGTAGGTTTTGACTAGTCTTATTCGTGCTTTATGACTAAAATACAAGCCTGGTTCAACTAATGAAAAAATTAATTTTTACTAATACTTGAGTAAATTGTCACTGTTTATAATAATAAGTAGTAACAACTGCAATTATTGATAATCCTAATTTCATTCGAATGCTACTGATTCGTTATTGTTTTATAGTAAAATAGCTGTCACCCGCAGGCTCCGACCGCCTGATATACTTGCTTTTTGGTAATGCTATATTTTATTTTACTTGCATAAACGTTGAAAATTCTTCATTCTCATTGAACTTTATATATTCTTAATTTACATTCACATTTGAATATCAACGAATGACTTTACAATACGTTGTCTAAAAATATTTATGGTAAACTTACACAAACGTTTGAAAGTCTTTATCCTCATTTAAGAACAGAACATAATCTTTGAATACGTATCCTTAATATGTAATATTAATCGTTGATTTAGCACAAAAACCTTAAACCTTCTTACATATTCTAAATATGATTGTTTAAAATAAAAATAAGAATACTGATTGCAAACTTGCAAAAACGTTGAAAAGTCTGTATCCTCATTGAATAACAGATTAAAATCTTTCAATATGTATCCTTATAATATAAATTCTAAATTTTGCACAAAAGCCTTAAACCTGATTATATTATTTATTTATAATGTTTGTCGCATTTGACATTGCCGGCCTATCTTTAAATACATCTTATGCTACTACTAATTGCAAATATGCTCAGACGCCCTGAAACTTTTTACTATAGTTGAGTTACACTTCATTGAGGAAATCATTTTTGCATATAATAAATGAGACCAAAGTAAAAAAAGAGATGAAAAATATATTGTATTAATAAAACTTAAGGTACCTTCAACAAAACCCCTTACATTATTCGATTGCCGAAAAAAAATTAGCACATTTTTCCATGAATTTTGTGATTAGCTTATCACCCATATTTTCGGTCATAACCTAGAATCTGTGTCTTAGCTTTTGAACATTCATTAATGTTTTTTCGACCAGAGAATATTATGAGTCTTCGATTTTTTAGTATTAAAATAAGTTCTAAAAAATGATTAAATGTTTTTTTGACTGTGGTAACTTCACATTCAATTCGTAGAACTTGGTAGAACTTGAAATTTTTTTTCATACTTTAAAACAGAAAACAATTTTTACTTGTTTGTTAAAACTTGCGTAACATAAACAGAAGTTTTATCTTATCAAGTAATATATTTGTGTAGACCTCAGAAAAACAATCAGAAATTATTACCTACTTGTGCTTTTTTAAGAAAAATGTTCCATAACCAACATGCACATACCGAAATTTAATCAGCTTTTCAAAGGAAATTTTTTTTTGATTTACAGCATGCTGAGACTATTTTTCTTTTGTATCTTATAGAAAATATACTGAGTTTTTTTTATAAGATAAAATACAGTGATACTATACTTAAGAGCTTCAATCTTTCCTAACACTTTTACAACTTTTTTACAATGAAAGTTTTTGCTCGGGTAAGCTAAATCATTTTGTATGATCGTCAATTTCGAAAGGTAGCTAAACTGAAAAATTTATCACATTCGCACTCAAAATTTTATTCACTTGTGATATATCAAAGATTTAAATTTGAAAATGCTCTTTTTTTAATGGATTGTGTCATGATTCGCTATTGGTCAAATCGTTAAATATTACATACTCATGATAATTCGAAGATTCAACTTTTTTGTTTCGAATTGAAAACAGTAAATTATTCTTACATATATGAACATTTTTAAAAGTGTGTATGGAATGAAAAAACTATTATAGATTTTTATTTATTAATTTTTTCTTACACTTATAAGTTCATTCGTCATACAACATTGCACTATACATACAAAAAATTTATAAATTTCTCTTGAGAAATGAATACTGCGTATTATAAATTCGGAATCTGTTAATTATTCATTCATCTGGCTAGTAGTCGTAGAAAAATATTAACTACGCAGTTTAACATCAGAAAATATATTTAAAGTATCTACGTTTACATAAAATTTGAATCAAAAAAGTGAAACTTAAAAAAACTATAAATGTTTCAAATTACCACATACTAAACGATTTTTAAAACCATTTACAAAATTTTTAATTTTGAAGCTTCCAAGGTTGGTGGTCTAAACAAAATATATGTATATCACAAAAGTCTAAAACCCACAAAACTTCAATTATATACACTATGTACAAAATGACGGCTGAATTCTAAAATTTGCTTTATCAAAGAAAAATTCAAATTGCAAAACTGTTCAAAGGCTTCCCGGTAGAACCGACAAAGTCACACATGCCATAAAGTTTAAAATTTTATCAGAATATCATGTAAAATGAGCCTTATGGCAGGAGTGACTTTGTCTGTTATTCCGAGAAGCCACAGAATTTTAATCACATACTAAGAAAAAAATCTTGTACTTTCTGCCATATATATTGTAATTACTGTAATATTTCTTTTAGGTACTTATTACAGTAGTGTATAGTAAAAACCGCTATATTGTACAAATTACAATATGTATGCCACTTTTGCCTGTATAATTTCGGGAAAATTAAAATCTGAAAATGAAAATTTTACTTTACAAATTGTAATTTTTGCCATACATTCTTGCTACGTTTCCTAAGGTCAGTCAGATAGAAACAGGTGATGAACGAGTTTTTTTTCTCGCCCGCAATTTATTTACACATGCATCAAAATAGACCAGCAAAGCTGACCCTCACGTGTATGACACATTTTTTGTGATAAAAGCAGATAAAAGGATTTTAGTTTAGAATCTTTTTTTTACTTTTCAACGCTTCCCCCCCCCCCCCCCCCCTCAGGGGGCCTCTGTTGACTCAGTGGCGTGGAGAACAAAAAAAAAATGCATTACTTTCCAACTTTTTCGAATACTGTATCATATTACAATCTGATGCACTTGAAACCTAGAAAGTACACAAAAATTTTGCAAAAAGAACCTATATAGATCTGTTTACTAAAAAAACTGTATGAAATTTTCAAAAAATCGGGATTAATAGGAGTTACAAGATGATATTGCAAAAAGTACAAGAAGTATAATAGGAAACGGAAGATGTAGAGGAGTTTTTATAACAAAATATATTCATTATTACAATATCATTTGAGAATACTTACAATATGTTATTTAAAAAGTGCTATATTATCTAGCAAAAAGTACAATATGTCAAAGTGATTCCCGTTTACTATACAGTATTGGAATAATTACTATATTTTTTACTGAGTGCTATGTGGCATGACATATCAATTAGTTTAATCAATATTTGGAACACTGCTCCACTGAACAAATTCATCAAATATCAAATTGATCCCTCGGAGCCAAGAATTGTTTTTTAAAAATGAAGAACCCTAATTTTTCCCTCTGACAATTATATAGTTCGGCATGTAATCAAGCCCTCATCACGAAACTGTATGTAATATACAAATAGAATTCATTCAAAAACAATGACCACATATCAATATTCTTTCAAACAGGAATGTCGAGACTACTCACAAACTTCTGAATGAAATGAAGATCATCAGAAGATAGGTACTATTTTTAGCTTGGTAGACCGAAGTGGACTATAAATTTAGAAAGAAAAAATTTGAAGATTATAAAGGATATTTTGAAGAAAAATAATTACCCGGAGGAATTTATTGATAAATATATGAAAAGCAGAGTTTAATATATAAATGTTCATAGAAACATAGAGAACAGGAAGATTGAAAATAAAAAGAAGAAAGTGACAGCTTTATCTTTTGTTGAAAATCTGGATATGAGAGTAAAGAATTTTTTTTCAAAAATACGATATTAGAGTAGTGAATAGAATTGATAACAAACTCAATAATAAAATTATAAAAAGTGGGAAGAAAAAATTATATAATCATGAAAAACAGGGTGTTGTTCACAAATTTGATTGTAAAGATTGTAGTTCTTCGTATATCGGCCGGACAAAAAGGAAATTAAACAAGAAGTTCCACTTCAAAATATCATAGAATGATCAATAATCAATAATCAAAATATCGATAATCATAGAATTGAGAAAAAACATGAGTTCGATTGGGAAAATGCTAAAATATTGGACAAAGAAGATAATTATTTTAAGAGGTGTTTATTTGAAATGATGTTCATCAAAAAACAGATGCTAAGTAGGCAAGAGGAATCAAAGAAGGTGAATGTTATTTATGATGGGTTTTTGAAAATGTTTCGAATCTCAATCAATTAAAAGAAGATTACGTCTTACTTTCACTGTGTTTGGGTAAAATCGGTATTCTCAGTTATGATATTACAATAGTCAGTCGTTGATAGTACGCGAAGCTGCAGCGTCACAACTTGAAGAATACTATATCGCACAATTTAAAATACTGACAGAAAAAGACAAATCGTATAATGTATATCGTGCTTCTTATTATGAGCGGACGAAATGATTTTTATGAATTCTTGAGAAATCATTTATAAGAAGGTAGAAAGATTGTACAATAGAGATGGATTCGATTTCATGAAGAATTTAGTAATTAGTCTCGACATTCCTGTTTGAAAGAATATTGTGATTATTGTTTTTGAATGAATTTTTTTGTATATTTATACAGTTTCCTGATGAGGACTCGATTGCAGGCCGAAATATAGAATTTTCAGAGTGAAAAATTTGGTATCTTCATTTATTTAAAAAACAATTCTTGGCTCCAAGGGATCAATTTGATATTTAATGATTAGTTCAATATTCATGCATTACACGTTCTCATCGTAAATGAACATAACGAAAAAAATGGATCACTATAAACTTAGTTGACCCTTTTAATAGCGTCTTCGACGATAACACAAAATCAAACTTGAAAAAAATCCTCAAATTTTCGAATCATGCATTACTGAAACATCCACAAATGATCCCACATTCACGCACACACGCCTAAAACATCTGCAGAAATTCGTGTAGCCCCAATCAACTTGAGAAAAGATTCCGCCCTGCCTCCCGAAACTCGCATTTTTTCCGATCAAACAGTTTTTCTCGCCGAAAAAAGCCATCCCCGAGCAAAAAATTTCGTTTAATAAAACAGCTTTCCGTCAAACCCTCAAGGCGCAGTTTTCTTTAGCGTGCGATATTCGGAGTTGTAGACAGGACCCCACGTGGAGACGAGGATCAGTCGAGCGCGAATCGAGACCCTTATTGAAGGAAGTGAGCCACTTTTCGCGGTCGAAGGAAAACGTGTCGCGTCCACTTTTTTTCATATCCTTCGCAGCCATTTGTGGCTTTTTTCTCCGGCCTCTCGTTTGCCTTCCATTCTCGGGCGGAAAAAAACGTGCCCGCTGAAAAAATCGTCCGGGAAACGAGAAAGCGACTTCATATTTGAATTCGAGAATCCCGCGGCGAGAGCAAGTCTAAATCTTCATAAGGCGAAATCTCGCGTCATTTTATGCCCGAAAGACATGTGTCGCGCGTAGTTATATGATTCTTTATGGCCCGTTTTGTGCGTGCCCTCGTTCGCCCCCACGATATTTGGAGCCGTGATTTACTCGGGTGTTAAACGACTCATATTTTATTCGGGATTTTTTCTGCCTTCTGTAAAAGCAAGTATTTGCGTTTGTCACGTGATTAGAATCTGGTGGGTAAGTCGAGGTAAATTATCAAGAATATCAACATCATTTTGTACTTAAAATCGAATTTTTCATAACTTTTCAGTGTTGGTGAGAATCTGAGTTCATATTTTGAACAGGTTAATAAAATCTGAAACAATGAAAGGTTAGTTTGATGAATCCAACGATTTCGCACATCGTGGGCCAACAAAATTTATGGACATGACATCCAAAGTTTCGTAAAAATGTTAAATACTCCTTCTGAAGTTATGATCGAATCAATTATTATTTCATGTGATCATAAAAACGTGTAGTAGTATAGTATCATAACGAAAAAAAATGGAATTTAAAAATTGTTGCAACCCAGAAAAATCGATGATTTCAGAGAAACTCCATCCAAAAGTTTTTTCTGCCTACGCCCCTAACATAGGCAAATCATTCCAGTACCAGTTCCTTTAAACATGTTTTATTTTGGCAATAATTCACAATGTTTTATACATTCTTATCTCTCAATATAGAAGAAGTTCCATTGGTTATGAAAATCGTCCTTTTCTATTGTTTAAAGTTTAACTCACCCATATTCTGTAGAAAACTAACTAAAGATTTTCTCAAAGTGCTCTTTAATAACGACGTTCTGGAAAATTGCTGAAGACGCGATGAGGTAATCAAAGGGTTATCAGTGGCTAAAGGACTCCCCGTGGCTCGCAAGCGCAACTTTTGACGCGAGGTTAAGCGCCGGGTTCGAGATGGGGCGCGAAGCTATTAAACTGACAGAAACACTTGCCACCCCCGCGACGCTCTTTCCCTCGGTTCCGTCATCTCTTGGACGGGCGAAGCGCGTCTTTCTCTCTCATCCCTTTAGCCGAAGCCACGTTATTAATTTTTTCACAGCCCCCACACCCGAGATTTTGTCTATTCTCCTCATGCGAAAACGTTCCACGAGCCTGCAACTGGCGCGTTTTCAATTTGATGCGCCAGTTTGCAGGTCACAATGCCTCGGAAATGACCTGCAAAGTTGGGGTGAGTCGCAAGTTGTGAACCATTTCAAAGACGACTTTTGATTTACCTACAATGTACATTGACGTCGAAGAAACATGCAATTCTAGTCAATTTTGATGAATTCTTGTAAGTACACTGAATAACCAGTAAGTTCAATACAAATATACGCGTACAGTTGTTTCGTTTTCTCAAAAATTTATCAGCTATTAATATATATGTTAGTTATAAAGATATAGTATATTTTCATACTAATTTCTTGGGATTTTGCAGTATTTGCGACAAATATGCCATTTATTTGACTAAAATTACTTGAACCTACTTTACGTGCATTAAGATCAAATATGTGTTCAACTTGAATGGCGTGAGATATCAATCATTTAGAGATTCAAATTAAAAAAAGATAGCAAAAAGCTGCCTATATTTGATGCAACTGTTCTGTTCAGTAACAGTTAATATACTGATACTTGACTAATGTTGTTGATTTACAATAGGGATGGAAATCGCAAAGAAAAGTATCGATTCTTGGCATCGCGATACTTTTTGATACTGCGATTCCAAGTACTCGATGTATCGATACCTGAAATTATCCTAATCAAATTGAATATTCATTAAATCATCATAAAATCATTGAATATTAAATGCTTCTAGTATTTATGTATGTTTTGATTGTGTATTGTTAATCTTACAAAATACAAGTTATTTAAAATCAGTCAATATATTTTTATTTTTCCTGGAAAGTCTCAAACAATTTGCAAAAAGGCTTTGTTTCGCACTCAGCTTGTTGTTTTTTGTCACCGCTTACTTTATTAAATGCTTCCAAGCATCACTTTTCCCCGCAGCCATTCTCACAAGCAAACAAGTTGCTCCGGTGTTTGTTAATATTTGTTACGATTTCGATTTGTTTATTATATTTTGACAATGTTTGACAACAGTTGGTTTTTATATTTTCAAATGTCGAAAGAGGAAGACGAATGTATGTCTACCATATCTGTTTTTATGGTGTTTTATGGTATGGCATAAGTAACATATATTGGTGTATAGTGGTTCTTGTCGCTTTAATTTCATGCAAGTGTGACAGAGAGAGCAATACTCCAAGGAACACTAGAGATATCTAGTGTATCGATACTGTAGGTATCGTCAAGTCTTCAGTATCGATGCAAAATACTCGAGCATCGGAACAAAAGTATCGATACTCGAGTAAACTGCATCGATATGGTCCATCCCTAATATACAACTGTTTTATATGGTAACAGTAAATATACCAATACTTGATGAATGTTGCGGAAAATTTTCAACAATTTCTACAAGCTCAGACAAGCTTTTAAGCGTGCCAGTTTATAAATAAATGTATACTGTTTCACAAAAATCAAGCCTCTCCTCGAGGAGTGAGGCCTTTCCAGCATCTTCAATGTTATGAAATAAAAGTTGAATTACTTCTCGAGTCACTCAAATTTTTATATATCTCTCGGCCTGACCAAAGTTTGAACTCACTATGATAAAGGGTCCAATGGAGTTGTTACATTTGAGATAGACTATCTGTTGCACTAAGTCAAGCGGCGGTAACTATTGCCTGTAACTTGGATGGATGAACATCGAGTACTCGCGCGTGCGCTCATCGGAGAAGACAGAAAAAAATTATGTTCTTGACGGAATAAAGACAAATTTCAAGTTCATAGTTGTTATGGTGTTATCCACTTAGGGTTTATGTACACAAAATACATGTCTGTTTTTTTTTTTTTTGATGG
Organism: Platygaster robiniae; assembly: GCA_028476575.1. NCBI lineage: Eukaryota > Metazoa > Arthropoda > Insecta > Hymenoptera > Platygastridae > Platygaster > Platygaster robiniae. The sequence continues at coordinate 40,117,347 of CM052019.1, forward strand.
TGAAAAAGCTAGATTGATCTTAGTTTCCAACAACCAACTTTGAACTTGAGCCAAGTTACTTGTAATTTTCTTGCAAAGGGCAATATGGTGACTATTAATATATCAAGTTTTGTCCGGACTTTCTTCGAAGAGTACATATAAACACTGCATTGACTTGATGACAAATACGCCATATTATATTTGATTTAACGAATCCTTTTTTTCAGTACAGAAAGAATCAAGGTGATCCGAATGATTGATATTTCAAAACATCTAGATTCTTAAGATTCACGCTGAATCACCTCCTCAAAACCCAATCTTACGATAATAAATCCTTCTCCCTTCCCTTCCTACTCACAAAAGCACAATGATCTTCAGAAGAAAAGCTCGCCGTCGAAAACTCTTCTCCCAAGAAACCTCTTCCTCCTTCCTCTACTCGACATGTAAGATCGTGAGCTCGTTTTTTCAAAGCTCATTACCCCGATACTCTCCCGAGGTCCGCGAGCCTCGCACGAAAAGTCGGGACCGTTAAAGGTCCTCGAGACAAAAGTAAAGAAGCCAAAAATGCCCCGGGCGTGAGACAAAGACGGAGGGAGGGCATATTCCGAAAAATCGTGCTCGAAAGTCAAATGGATCTGGTCGATTTCGTTCGAGTGGGCCCGGGGGCCCCGAAGCTCCTTGATCTACCCCAAAGCGATTCGCCTGGATCTGGAACAATGCAGGGGACGGAGACGAAAGATAAAGAAGAAAGGAGGTCGAGAGACACGCTCGCCCCGGGGCCTGAATAGCTCGCATCCCCTAACGAGACCTTCCCTCTCTTTCTTCTCCGCTTGCGTTTCTCATTTGTAAAGCGAATGATTGGCGTCAACGGTCGGGCCCCGAGTCTATAATTTGTTCGAGTCGAGTTGGCTTTTGCCCATTGACGTGTCCTCGTGTGTGTTTTTTTTCTTCTTCTTCTTCGTCTCCTCAAGTCATCGAGAAAAAGAAAGAGGGATGCAAAAAAGGGAAGAAAAAAAGGGAGGAAAGGTACGCCCCCCGCCTAGAGGAACTCGAGACGCGATTGTTGCGCGCCGCTTGCACACGTCGCTGACAATGCGCTACCGGAAGTCACCGGAAGACGATGAACTAACGGAAGAGCCCGCTGCCCGAGGAAGCTGGGCTACGCCTCCTCGGCAGCCTCCTGCAGCTTGTCTTTTTCACCGAGTCCGCGACTTAACGATTTTTCCACGTGCGAGTTCATCCCGGGGTGGGTTCCTTCGACGCCGAAGACACGCGCGAAGTCTCTTCGAGGAGACTCTTCAATACGAGTCATGACATGGGGTATACACAGTGTAAAAAATTTAAAATTTCATACATCTTCAACAGATTTTGCCTTAAACTCATGTTTAAAATATCATGGCCTCGTAACCATAAAGACTTCAAAGAAATTTATGCAGGTGCGTGGGCAGTGGGGGCTTCTGGGGATTCAAACCCCTCCTGAAATTCTGATAAAATCGATCAATATTTCATGTTGAAATCAAAAAAGTAACATCGATAAACAATTAAAATATGAGTTACAAAAAAATGCATGAAAACGTTAACCAGTATATGTTCAATAAAAAAGTAAATATTTTTAAAACGTAGATTTATGTAGAAAATATTAATCAGAAAAATTATAGCAACCCAGTGAATAATCAAGAAAATAAAAATTTACGATCATGATAGAAATTCACAAACTTATATCATCAAATTTTAGAAATCTATATAAAATTCGTATGAAAGTATTGAAAATCTTTCAGTTCATACAAACTCTGAGAGAATAATGGTATCAAATAAATTCTATCAAAAAACTGTTTTCTGAAAAATCTAGACAAATGCCTTTACAATCTATAAATTTTGAGATCCTAGAGCATCAATTCTAAATATACTATAAATCTGTGAAACGTTTTAGAAAACGTAACAAAATCTTTTAAATGTCTCAAATATACAAAAATAAATTATATAAAACATGAAAAATCTATGTGAATGTGATTTTATCATTAATTCTTGAAATTACTGATAATCCCTGGCGGAAAAGGAAGGACTGTAGGAGGACTGTGTGATTTATGTGATCATGTGTGATGGGCCAGCTGCTGGGCCTGCAGGGACAATCGAAAAATACCCGGGGAATTTGAAATATACTTATAATGTGTGTTATAATTAGATAATATTATGATAAATTTATAACTATGTATATCATGATTATCTACAAGTTTCTATTATACATCGATCCTTTAAAATAGTATAAATAACAATATAATATAAAAAATATGGCGTAAGACACTATAATATTACGATATATTAAATAATATATTATTTGATAATATAATAACATGGAATAAAATATGTTAAAAAAAATATTACTATGTAAAGTAACATAATACAGTATAATTTGTAGAAGTACGATATATTAAAATATGATACAATACTATTAGATATAATATATAATGTAATACAAAATCATGTGATATGATATAATTTTATGATATCATATTATATTATATTATACCATATTATATTATATTACATCATATTATATAATATTATTTTATATCATATCATATTATATTATACTTTTATTTTACATTTTTATTTCAAAATGTTGCCTGTATAAAAATAAGTCAACAAAATCGAAACGTTTTTATTTTTTGATTTCCTGCGCTTCAGCACATTCGAGCAGACGAAACAGGATTGACAGTGAAACTTTTACTATGATTTATGTATTGAATAATTAATAATAATGGGATGGAAATATGAATTTTCGCTACTCTAATTTTGCAAAGCGGGTAATTATTCACACATGGAAATAGTTTTTCAATATTAAAATGACAGTATTTCGCTAGAATCAGACTTTAAAAAATAGTCTCTTTCAGAGGACTATAGAAGGACTATAGGGAGGACTATCTTTCGTACTCCCTTTTCCGCCAGGGAATAGATCGAAATTCGCATTTTAAAGCATCGAGTTTTTAAATCTCTGTAGCAATCTACAAAAATATAAGTAATCTATTAAAATACTTAGTAATTCTGCAGGGTTACGTATATTATACTGGAAAAATGTTAAAAATAAGTTTACTAGCTCACTTGTGTACCAGTTTACTAGTGTACTATTTTTCTTTCCTACTTGTTTGCTATTTTACTATTTTACAATTTTAGTAGTTAACTAGTTTACCAGCTTACCCTTTTTGTAGCTTATAAGTTTACTAGATTACCAGTTAACTTGCTTAACAGTTTACTATAAATCTTTGAATACATGAATCATGTAGAAATAATTTTCTTTTGCTAAAGTCAGTTGCAACAATAAATTAACTGAACTGTTGTGAATACATATTTAGTAAGGACTCGATTAACAAATCATAGAAACAGGAAGACTTCTGAAAGTTTTTTTCATCAAAGTTGATTCATCATCTACTAATAATCTAGCCCATTGTTTTTTAGTTTGTGTCGAGTCTTTGACTAAAAATATTTGCGACTCAGCATCTTAAATTTTTTCAAAAGTTTTCCATGGTCTGTAATTTTGAAGTAAAAATCAACTCTTTTGTACCGTCCAAACCGGAATTCACAAGGTAATTCACTTACAGAATATTTACTATATATCCACAATTAATCGATATGATTCGGCCACCTTTCTTTCTCATTGAAAGCAAGAAGTAAAACTTTTCGCGAATGCTGTAAATTTGATTCGATTTTCGACATTTTTATTCAATTGTCAACTATGCTGTTTAGAGTTACTATTTTTGAATGACACAATATTTAACCTCTAACACGTCATATAAGTTACATAGCTATATTTTTGTAAGATTTGTAGTCTTTAAAATCCTAATAATATATCTTTGTTTATACATTAGGTTCTGACTTGATTGTAAAATGAAAAAAAAAAAAAAAAAACCAATTCATTGAACTCTGTGAAATAATAAAGAATATTTTCCAAATTCAACCACCCTAAAAATTGTATTTTATAATTTAGTAACAGAAATCGTTGATCGTACATAAAAACACAGTAAAAGATTTTAATTATGAGCCTCGATTGTACAAAAAAACTCCGAATAAATATTTTTAATGAACACCGAGTATACGAAAAAAAAAAAGATGAAAACCTCTTTCATTACATAAAAATTACATCGCACCAGCAGCGGAACGTAATTACACTACCCGTTTGATCGAATAATATTTTCGTACCTCGTCGATAACGATAGAGAACGCGCGCGGGGTTAATGAATTAAAGCGAGCCCGTTAATTACATCGCTTTGAGGGCGCGATTCACTGATTCGGAAATTCGCCGATAAAAATGTCAAATGACTCGTTGTTGTTGATTCGGTGAAAAACGAAAACTGGGAGTCAACAAAGCTTCGATGGAGCATAGGCTCATTGGAAACGCGCTGTGAGAAACGCGAGGACAGCGTACAAATATTGGTGTATTAACAATACAGGCTAATTATGTTTTGGTACGCGCCTTCCACCCGTAGACCACGAGTTTGCGGCTCGCCCATTGTGATCCGAGCTTCGACACACAGCCTCAGGCTTCGCGTGCCCGACGTTAAATTAATTTTATCTGTGTCCGGATTTCATTCCCGATTCGGCTTCTTTGCCTCTCCGATCGATTTTGATTGATCGCTTTGCCGTTTGTTTTGTGAGGAAACAGAATTGATTTTAAATTTGGGGATTGACGAATTGGTGCTTTTGTCTAGGGTAATATTTATGAAAGAAGAATATGGAAAATTTGACATTGAATGAAACTATAAAGGAGGATACTTTTTTAGATACAATGATTTGGTTAACTATTGTGTACATTCAGGCCCGTGCGGCCGGTTTAGGGGTTGAACGCCCCCCCCCCCCCCCCTCACCCCGCCAACGAGATCTTTCAAACGATTTCGATGGAATAGTTCTATTATTGGTTTTTACGTTTTGATATAAATTTTTATATCTTGCATTGCATGATATTTTCCAGACAACAGCGTCTGAATATATTTTTATTTCTTTTTCGTATTTTTCGTATATATCTTCAACGATTTGAAAGATTGTTCAAAATTTATGAAACTATTCGTATTTTTCAAGATCTAAAAATTGCAACAGAATTTTCTGGTATTTTTATACACTTCAAGCATTTTCATTTAAACTGTTATAGATTCAGAGAATTTCGGACTGTAAAATTTGGAGTTTATTAAACTGAACGTGTTCAAAGAATTTTTAAAAAATCTTGCCCTAATAGATATTTATTTATTCTAGTATTTTTCGTATTTCTTTAGTTCTTCTACGATTTGGAGGGTCGTTCAGTATTTCTGAAACTATTCGTATTGTTTAGGATGTATAAAATGTTGCAGGATTTTCTAGAATTATTATATACTTTGAGCATTTACATATTAATTTTTATAAATGGATTTCGAGAACTTCAAGCTCTAAAATGTGAAGTTCATTAAACTTCTTATGTTCCTAAAGAATTTTTCAGAAAACAGGTGTCTCAATAGATTCATATTTCTTTTAGTAACCTTAATATTTCAGCAGTTTTACTACGATTTGAAGGATTGTTCAGTTTTTTTGTATATGTCTGTATACATTTCTGGAATTCGATGCTCTAGTTCTGAAAGATGTATAGATTTTTAATGTTCCATAGATATACTTGCATTTTTTTATACATATATTTTCTATTTGTATTTCCTAGTATTTACCTAATGTTAGAAAATTTGAAGCTTTTTTCAAAGATATCTTTTCAAATTTCAAGAATTAAATTTCCTATAACTTAAAGTTTGAAATGTTTGCAGTATTTTGATCGATTTTGCAGAAAACAGTTTCTCTACAGATTTAGAGTGTCCTCAATATTTTTTGAATTTTTAACCGATTTTTGAAATTTGAACATTTGTCTAGTATTTTTATGGTTTTTTATACACATATGTTATTGGAATTCAATGCTCGAGAAATCGGAGTTTCTCGATTTCTGGACTTACAGAAATTTTTAAAGAATCCAATAGCTTTTGAAAAAAAAAGGAAATAATATATAATATTTTTCGTATTTCATTTCTTTTCTGTATTCATAAAATAACGAAAGGTTTTCTAGCATAATGTGCAGATTTTAGGGATCCTGGTATAGACTTGAAAAACAAAGGTTCTCAGTATTTTCATGTGTTTTTATGCAGATTTCTAAAATTTATTGCTAGGATTGTAAAAATTTCTTATAAAAAGTGAAAAAGCATACTCTTTGTCAATATTTGTACATAAATTACTAATATATCACACTGTTTTATCTAAAATCATAAAATTATACAATTTTTATCTGAAAGAACGGAAGTTAAAATTTCGTATATCTAAGTTTCAAAAAATTTCTTAAAAAGTTACAAATCGTTCTAAAAATTTGATGAGACAGATGTGAAATGAATAACACAATTTTCGTTACTCGTTACCAAAAAAAAAAGGAACTCGTTCCTCTTATTGTTACTTGTTAATTAATGTAACGCGTTACGTTATCGTTACACTAAAAAATGTAACGTTTTTGGATAATACATTTTCAGTTGACTCATTGTATTTGCGTTGCAGTCACTCCAAGCCTTAAAAAAAAAGTTGGGAAAGGGCTCTAACTCCACTATTTGTTGAAATTTTTTTGTCAAATAATGTTTGTATATTCAAGCTGACAATATTTTATAACAATAATATAACTTCCATGTAATAAGAGTATTTGCTATGTACATTAAAAAAGAATCCAGACCGTCCTCAAATAAGGTGTATAACCTTTTAAATCATAAAATATGTTTTATGGTGTAGTCATAAAAAGTGTTTCTTTTTTTATTTACAATGCATTCGTTATACATCTAAATGTAAAAAAGAAGTAATAAACGTGTTTTTCGCAATTGTGTATCTGTAATTTTCGAGTTGCTTGTGATAAATTTGGTGAAAACATAACAAAGATTCAATACATAATGTAGAAGTTGTTGAAAAAAAATGATGCTTTGATATTGCCTTACATATTCGATTATTTATTGATTAATTGATTAATTTATCCACTTATTTAATCCACATTAATTATCTACATCACTTTGAATAGACCATGTACTGCCAAACCAAATCAATTTCAATTGCATGTTATTCTACCAGTTCAACATGAAAATTGAAACCCCACCCCCCATCCCCAAATACAGATTTCTGTGCACGGGCCGTGTACACTTGCAAATACTTTGTAAATTTGAACGTTAAACACTGCACTTCCCGAGATAAAAAATCAGCGTATCCTTCAGTCTCCAGAGTATTTTGAGTCTCCAAATTGATTATTAAGAGTATTCCGTTTGGCAAAATGGAATACTCAAGATACTCTTGAGACTCAAACGATACTCTTGTTGTTGCTTTCAAGAAATAGAGTATTTAAATCGGAGATCAAATGTGACTTTAGAAGACTTTTAGAGATTCGTAAAAAAAATTAGTTTACTCTTTGAGACTCACAGTCACCTTTTTTTAGAATTTTGTATACTCTCGGAGACTCCTTCGATACTCTTGGATACTCTTGGAGACTCGATGATACTGATTCCGAGACTCAAGATACTCTTGGTGACTGAAACGATACTCTGATTTTGTATCCCGGGTTTTCACAAAGTTACACATGCTATTGTGTAACATGGCAGTATTCCATAGATAGTTTTCATTTTTCTTTTCTCCTCCTTATTATACAAATATGCATTCGTGAAATTTAGAACTCTCAGGCTCACAATTATATTTTAGTACAACCTAAAAAATTTTTTATCACACACCCAAATCTTCCTCTTAACTCGACGAAAGAAGTGATTTCATATGACTGATATAATTTCCAATTGCTGTTACGAAACACCAAGAAATTAATCTAATGATCAACATCACGAAACGATTTGGAAATTTGACTTTCATTAGCTGCCGACCTCGAGCTATTTGCGCGAAACAGTGCTCTTCATTGTCCACCCTTGATCTTGGCATTCAATCTCTCGCCTGAGGAGCGAATCGAAGGGCCAACCCCTGCGGCTCGCCCTTCGTCTCGCATCCGGCGGGGGTTTGGGGCAACTCGAACGTAGCGGGGAAACAGATGTTTTTGAAACGCGAGCCGACATCGTAATCTATGTTCCGCAACATCGTAATTAAAGAAATATGGAATTTCACGAAACGCCAACTTCTGCTTTTTCTCATCGAAGCCCCTTATCAAGCGACACATTTTTTTGTGTAGTTAACAGAAAACAAAAGCCTTAGGCTTTCAACAAACATCAATTCATTGTGAAGAATAAATTCGCAGTTTTTTACGTCCTCTTCATTCATTTTTAAATATTTATTTCGAAATAAAACGATATTTTATAATACATGATATCTGATCGTGAAAACTTTTCTGTAACCTCATTTCAAAGAAGTTCTTTATTTTACCTTTTGAATGCCAGGCTTTCATCTTTAAATTTTGCAATAAAGATAAACCCATTATTTAATACCTTCATTTTAGCTGCATTTGCACTGAAAATCTAATAATTGCATAAAATACAAACTGCCAAAAAATATTAAAATTGAGTCGTAACTCTATTCACTAAATAAAATAACATAGTTAGGGAAATAGATAACTTACTTTTTTCAAGATTAAACTCTATGTATGGTCATACGTTTTTCTAACTGATAAAATCAAACAATTTTAGGTTTCGATTCTCATATTTCTCAGTTTTTGCAAAATTGTCACATTTTTGTGACCTTTTTTATTTTTAGGTATCACGGATTTTCATAACTTTCCATGTTTACTAGAAAAAAAAGTTTCCAATTTAATTAAATCATCTTCTCAAGTTGTACGAAAACTCTAGAGATAAGATGAAATCTAATTTTTGTTATATCTCATGTTACTTGTCCTCTATTTTAAAAAGTATCAGTAAATGATTTTGATTTTTTTATTTGTCAAATCATTTTTTCTTACTCTTCCGCTTTTTTTTGATTGGAACTTGCATTTGATGCGAGTGGAAATTCTATGAATCAAGCCTGAGTGAAAATTCAACTCTAAACGAGTGAAGTTTATTCTTAATTACAGTGAAATTTTTACTTAACGTCGATTCTTAGAAGAAACTAAAAAAATTGCGATTCTTGTACGTGTATATATGATTTGCCAGATTTGCTTAATTCATACAGTAAGTTTTCTGCCACGCCTTAAGAAATTTGGTATTCTTTTTTATTTAATCTGTGCAACGTCTGTTTTAATAGGTTTTTTAAAATTTATATCAAAATCTTTCTAAACCATAGCAATGTATATGTAGGTATCTAAAAATGATTCGAAATTCAAGGAAAACCCGTTGTATGTATATTTTACACTTTCTTCTTCTAAGGCTTCAATTTGAGAACTAAAAAAGGGTCATATTGAAGTTTTCAAACGTGTATCACAACGTCCTAGATAAATACTTTCCAAAAATAAAAATGAAAAATGATTTTTCTATGTAGAATGGATTTGAAACATTTTTAAATATATTAAGCTCCATCTGATGTACAAAAAATAAACAATAAACAATTTAATATGGACATAATAATTCTAAACCATATCCAACATTAAAGAATGGAAAATGTTTGTCTTCAAACTTGATCAATATTTCTTGAATTTTCGTTTATGTATTTTTGATTTTTAACGAAAGGTTACGCTCTGTTATTTCAAATATTCTTTTAAAGAACTTTCGATCCATAATTGACATGCTTAGAATCGTTACAATGAAAATTATCGATAAATTGTCTCAAATTATACGGAGACTCCAATTTTAAAAATTTTTAACTCTTGTCTTTCAGTTTAACCATAATAATATGACGAATTTAAAAGTTAAAGTCGTTACAATTATTTTTATTTTTAACTTCAAGGATCACAATCATAAAAAATTAGTAACAAATGGAATTGTTGAATCTATTTTCGAAAATTCTGTCCATTCAAATATTTAAAATTTTTTATCCTGAAACAGGTGCTTACCAAGATTTCTCCAAAGTATTTCATGATTTCGAATTAAATATACAATGTTTTTAGTTCATAAGAATATTATGTGTTCGAATTTTTACAATCTCTATTCAGTTTACGGAAAAAAAAACGTTTTTAATATTTCTGATTACAAGTTTTCGATTTCTTCGTTTCCCAAATTTTTTATGATAAAATCAGAATCTTCGAAAAATCTTAAGAATCTTATAAAAACTTTGTGAATTCTCCAAAATAAGTGAAACAAGCTTAATACAAGTTTCGTTTTTGAATTTTTACTGTTGAATCTCAATATTTTTGAATACAAAAATATTGAGATTTTCGATTTAATAAATACATTGCGACAGCTGAAGCTCAAATAAATAAAAAATAAAAATGTTTTACAAAAAAATATTAATGAATTGTTTTGGAATATCATCATCCAAATATTTACAGTACTAAACCTACCCACATTACGATAAAATCCTGGATTTTCACCAATTTTTCAATCAATAACTCAAGCTCTACGATTAAATTAGTCAAATGTACAATTTTTTAATTACACGAATTGAACTTTGTCAGTTTTCAAAAACAGCCTTTCTTCTATATTCCTCATTTTCAATATAAAATTATTGGTTAACTGATGCTCAAATTAACGTGCTGGGATCCATTGCAGATTTTCTTTTATTTCCAGACTATCTAACATTAATGAATTTTTTCACATTTCATGTAACTTTGAAATATCTGCCAAGTCTATGTTTCCTGTTTTCTTATCCATTACCAAAGATTTAAGTTTGCTGGTCAGAAAAAAATGTGTCAGGTTATAGTAATTTCTGACGGTCGTTCACTGTCATTTATAGGCAGATTTCAAAAGTTTCTAAATATATTTTACCGTCAGAGCTCGTATTTGGTCAGTTTTTAACGGTCATGAGTATTATGACAGAATTTCGATGAAAAAATGTGACTTAACGTGACTGACTAAACAGTTTCCAACAATTTCAGGTGAAATTGACCAATATTGTTGTACCCCATTTCATAAACCTAGTGATTTCAATCTTAATAGAAACCTTATAAAAATAAAATTTGTGATAAGAATTCGATCCCTTATATGGTGCTCCTTATAAAACCTTATTAGATTTTAATTTCTCATGAGATGACCTTTGAAATACCTTATCAGAAATTGATATATCTTTTAAAGAATTGATCGAAAAAATTTTGAAAGGTTTTTCCTTAAAAGATTTTATCAAACACATTCTTTGCAGAAATTTCAATTTCCTATAAGGTTGATGTAAGGTCACTTTGAAAGAAATTCGATTTGTATACGGTTTTTACAAGGCGCACCTTATTAGAAATTGGATTCTTATAAGAAATTTCATTTTGTTAAAAGATTTTTGAAAGGATCAATGTTACTGGAAAAATCGCTTTTTCAGGTTCCTAGAAAAACTCATGGGTGATTCATTTTCTACCCAATATATGTGTATATGTTGTTAGGAACACTAAATCGAAAACAGATATTTATTATTCATGTTTAAAATTGATGTCATCGGCGATAATCACAAAAGTTTTTGAATCATGGTTTTTCTAATGAAGTTGATTCCACAATTTTACACCTCGAAAAAAAATATTGTACTTGTTATTATAAAATATTGCGATGATGGTTCAGTCTCGAATATTTCACTCTTTGATAAAATTTGTTTCATATGCAACGACATGTATTCAGGTATAACAAAACTTGACGAAATTTGCCATAAATATCTGTGGCTTCCCGACATAATAGACACAGTCGCACATTCCATAATGTTTAAAATCTTATCATAATATCATGTAAAATGAGCCTTATGCCAGAAGTGACTTTATCGGTTATTCCGGGAAGCCACGGATATAGTAAAGTAAATAGGGAATTTCTGTAAAAAACAGTACAATAGTCGAAACTAATTTACAATTACGTTGTTTTATAGTGAAAGTACAATACTTTTGTCGAACGATAAGTGTAGAAAACTGACATGCAATACATAATATATAAATTCTTCCGAAATATAGATACCGAAGGAAAGTACTCACAAATCAACAACACATTTTTATGAAGTGATTTAATTATATCTGTTTTCATAACTCGTTTTGAATAGAAAGTTGTAATTGTATGATGATTCATTATTCCAAAAACCAAATTTATTTTTGTTTTTTCATAAAAATTTGACGAAAAAAAGAGAGACGTAAAAGCAAACAAGTTGCACATTTTTTCAAGTCATATTTGTATGTGATAATTTTGACCATCACAATTATTATGATAAGTAGGGTAAACTGACGGACAACAATGACTGAAATTTCCTTATCGTAATTGATGGTCATGACCAGTATTTTACCACTTAATTTACTGGTGAATTTACTGCCTCACATCCCTGTCCGTAACAAATACCATCACAATAAAGTAACAACAACCTCATACACTTATCATGGAGATTCATTTCAAATAATTACGATTTTCTTTAAATAATTCTAAGAGTTACTCTGAAAAATACATATTTTTTTCCTGAAACAAATAAAAACCCCTTTCACGAAACTCTCTAAACGTCTCAATTAATGCTCCTCAAACAATTCCACAGGACCAGGCCTCTGCTCTAAAATGCTCCGATTCCTCCAAACATCCCTCCCTGTAAAAACTCCAATCAAACAGAACCGAATGAAAAAAAGAAAATGTTCACAGAATCGTAGAATTTTTGTTTCGGACCACCCCAATGTAAATGCGCGAACGTGATATCGGATCACACGCTCGAATCGTAAACAACGCGCAACAAAAGGTTGACCCTGGCGATCCCTTCGGGCCACTTCGGCGGGTCGCGAGATAAAGGGAGTTTAAAGTTTAAACTCGCATGCGAGGGCAGCTCTTTTTCCAAGCCCGATACGATCTGGCCATTTCCCGGGTGCCTGGGAATGGAAATGCAACTGCTCCATTTTCTGACGGAATGGACGTCGCTCATTAAAAGAGCGACGGGAACGTATCGAGCTTTCCCCACCGGGAATTTCGAAATGGGAAATCGCGAGAAAAGATAAGGGCCGAGATAGCTCCTTCGGGCGCTCGATCACGTCTTACTTCAGGGGCTAGGAAAGAATAGGACAGAAGCGAAATAATGGCCCGAACGATTCCATGGAGCGGGGCTCGAGAACTTAGCATAGAAAAAGACCGAAAATGCGGTGAACGTGGACGAAAAAGTGAAAAAGGAGATCCGAGGGGCAAAACTGCCTGTTGACATCTGCGAATGCGAGTATCTGCGATCTAACGGAATATTTCGCGATTGTGGAAATCTTGCGGAGAGGTGTAATTGATGAAGGATCGGTGTGTGAGGGGACTTTGGGATTTGATTTGGGGGTCCATTCGTCTTCATCAGCTTGGAAACAAAGGGTTGGAGGAAGTTTCGAGGTTGGCTTAGGTTCAGGACTTGGGAAGAGGGATGAGTAATATAATGTAGGACAGGGATGTTTGAGAAGGAAATTGTTTTTCCTTTTATTTTTTTAATTGTGAACATGTATAAAAAGTAATTGTTAGCATTTGATCCATTCAAATCCATTGTTTGTTTTTTCCATGTGATGGGCAGAAAAAAAGAATTTTTTTCAGGAAAATAAATCGGAAAGTAATTCATTCATTTTCAGACTTTCAGCGTTTATTTAGTTATCATCAAGAAATTATCACGTTACAATAAGAGATGAAAAAGACTTTATTAATATTATCAAGCAAAACAAAAAATGTCAGTTAAACTATCCATTATATAGAATTACCATATCCAGTACTACTACTATAGTTTACTTTTTGAATTTTTAATATTCACAACGTAGATATAATTGTTGGGAGTCGATCCTTTCAAATCCTTTACTAATGTAAGTCATACGATCGGTAAGAGCCAACAATTTTCTTCAGGAAAATGAATCAGGAAGTACTTTATTCATTTTCAAACTGTCCACTTTAATCGTAAAATTTCTAATGTCGATTTTTGAGAAAGTTCAATCAAAAAAAGTTTATCGATTTTTGGTTTTCACGATTAATGAAAGATATTTTGAAAATATTATCAAACAAAGCAGAAAACGATAGTTGAACAACTATAAAATTGAATTGCTTTGTCCATTACTTCTACAAAAGTTGACATATTTTTTAATCTTTCGAAGATTGTCAATAACAGTATATCAACGTAAAGCTAACAAGTTTACTTTACGAGTAATACATTTTTTTATCAATTTTTGTTATTATCTCTATCAAAATCAGGAAAAGGCCGAACAATACGTTTTCTGCTCTACATTTTGAAAACACTTCTCCAAAATGTAGATTTATGTCATTTTTATATGAAGCAATTTCATTTGATTCTTAAAAACCTTTTTTCACGAAATACAGTTTTCTTGTAAATTCAAGTGATATAGCACACAAGGAACACGTAGGAAGGGAAAAATGAAATAGCTTATGAAAAAAAAAACTAGACAAAAAAATCACGGTAAAAATAAAGGGAGAGTTACTTATAATTTTTAAGAAAACGTTAAAAGAATAGTTCGTAATTAACTGTATATATTACAACAATTTTTTGTAATTTTTTAGTTACTTCCAGAGTAAAAGTATACACACTGTCAGAAATTCCTTTATTAAATTTAAGAGAAGTCACTGAAGCAGGCTATTCTACTGAATCATTTCCCTTTTTTATAGATGAATGATGGAATATTAAATAATTATGAAAAACATGAAACACGAATTTAGAATCGATTTTCTACTTTTCTCCGAATATTTTTATCCCATTCTTAGAATCGTGTTTGAAATTTTGAAGACATGTTTATGTGAAATATTCTAAGATATCGGACTCTACAAATTGTGTCTGTTATGTATAACGTGTATAGATGAAATTAAATTCAAAAACAAAAAATTTCAAACACACTCCTTGAAATTTTATTTATTTTCAGCAATATCAAGATAAATATATTTATCCTGAGAACAATAAATAATTAGTAATTTTCTTTAAAAAATGACAGTAATTTCATGATATTTGTAACATGAATATTGAAGATACAACTTCAAGTTCATCCATCAAATACAAATTTCCGACACAACTTTCTTCCCCTTGCAAAACATAATTCTGTCAAATTTTCACGACGCGGAGCTATCTTTCCCCGGCGATATTTCACACGTCAAACAAACAACTCAGCGACAGGCGCAATTTCTCGGCGATTCATACCCTGAAGAAACGATAAACACTCGAAGGGTTGCCCCACCGAACATCCCAAAATTTTTCAATACAAAATGTCCCTCTCTTACGGAAAAAAACCTGTGAATGGCATGAAAATACGTGTCCCCGAAAGGATTCAGACGTCATTGTTTGCGGTTAACCCATCCCCGATTCCCGAATTCGAAAAAAACCACCGCACAATGCCCAAATTATTTCGCCACTTTCGGGCGTGAGAAATGTCGGAGATTTTTTTCTTCCGTACTTTTGGCTCTTTTTTTCGATTCATGTCGGTTCTCCTCTTTTGGCAATAAGGGAAAAGCCATAATTCAAAGGGTAATTGAGGGGTCGCGCCCGAGCAAATAAACGCGAAAGAAAGTTTTCTTCGTTCTTTTATAATTTGCTTTTGATCATCGTGATACTGGCGCGTCGCGAGGAAGCGTCGGGGGCGTCGTCTGGAGAAAGAGTAATGAAAGCAATAAATAACTGATGGGAAGTCGAATGCTTTGGAACAAAGGCTATCAGAAACGCGTCAATTTCGTATGGAAGAGAAGTTTTTTCGATTTGTCGCGTTATTCGGGTGACATTCGTATTTATGGTGTTGCGAAAGTATGGAACATAAAATGGATATTTTCTGATGTTGATTATACTGTAAGAAAAAGTTATAAAAATATTTTGTGACAAAAAAATTTTGTTAAAAATGGATACCAGTTCACTTATTGAACACATGTGGTATATTTTTGCAATCTTTTGGCTCAATTTCAGAGTATCAACGATAGAATTTATCAATGTACATAATTCTCAAAATACGCAATTTGCATCGTACTTCTCGAAACAAACAGTCCAATTGTGTGAAACGAAACAGTAAAATTCATTTTCAATAATATTTTTATTGAACAATTATTATTTACTTGTGAGTATAGTCATGTACATTTATTTTTTTAGAGAGTTTTCTAATCACAGGCATACATGACTTTGCATACTAGAAAATAAGAATTTTTAATAAAAACAATAGTTAGTATGAATTTCTTGGCTTCAAAAGGTACTATTTGACGTTTTTTCAAACATATGATGAAAATTGCTTATTCTACGAATTACGAATTAAAAATTTTTATTATTAACCTCCCAAAAATGGAACAGTTTGAATATAATAATTTTCACAAGTGTGTTAAGAGCGTATATTACTGCCTTTTTTTTTACAAAAATGTTTTCGTTGCATATCTTACTGATAATGCATAGTGTACGTAACATATATTTTATGTGATGATACTATTCTTTCAAAAAATAACAATAGTAATAACTTATGGACGCCTTTAGTACTTTCAATAATTTGACAATAATTGTTATCTCAAAAATATAGTCGTCGTTAAGTTTTTTAGAGGTAGTTACAGCTTTAGAGTTTATTTCATTTTTAAAAGTTCTTTAGAAATTATGACTTTTCCGATGTGTGCAGTCTATAAGAGTTTCGACAATTTTTGACATTTTAGTATCATTTATTTTTCCAAAAATGTCAAAGATATCATAGTTCCACAAAATTTAGACACATTCGATCAATGAAAATATTTTTTAGCAACCAACACCTCAAAACAAGTATTTACAATTGCAAATATAAAAAAACGCCATTATTTGTATGAGCTAGGATTTAATTTTTTCTCATTTCTATAGCATTTTTAAAAGTTTGTATCAGTTTTAACAGTTAAAAGGATAACAAATATTTGTCGAATTAGGTAGTATGACAGCGAACAAAGATGTCGAAAAATTTAACTCTGAAATCTATTAATTTTTTTAAATGAAAATGTTTAAAAATAATATGATAAAATTTCGAATATCAGGTATGTTATCATTTCTAAAAATTTTATGCATTGCGAAATTATCAAGACACTGAAACTGTCAATAGTTGAAGTGCTTAACACTTTGAAACGGTGAAAAATCGTCAACAAATTCAAATTTCAAATGTTTTTACTGTTTATGAAAAGTAATAGAAATTTTTCAAGATACTGAAAATAAATCATTATTAACAAAAAAAAAACTTTTTATGTTTCACTATTTTAAATTACAAAACTTTCAAAAGTAATTAAATCGCGAAACTGACATAACGCTATACATTTGTATAAAACTTTGGCAAAAACAATTATCATGGAAGGCACAATAAAAAAAACCAATGAAAAATTTCGTAATACTAAAAGTGATCAAGACTTAATACGAGGGGCGACCCAAAAGTAACGGGAATTGTGTTACAACTTTTTTATTGACAAATTTTTTCACACACAATTTTTATCACCTTCAAAGTAACCCCCATTGACTGTAATACACTTGTTCAATCTTTTTTTCCAGTGTTCAAAACAGTTCTGAAATTCATTTTTTTCAATGTTTTTTAAACCTTCCAGCGATTTTTGTTTCACCTCTTCTACAGTCCCAAAACGTTTTCCTTTCATGTCCCTTTTGAGTCTAGGGAACAAAAAAAAGTCCCAGGGGGCAAGGTCCGGTGAATAGGGGGGGTGAACAATCGGTGTCATGCCGTTTTTGGTCAAAAATTTCTTCACGGACAGCGCTGTGTGGGCAGGTGCATTGTCGTGGTGGAAGAACCAATCTCCTGTGCGCCAAAGATCCGCTCTTTTCTTCCGGATGTTCTCCCTCAACCTTTTCAAAACCTCCAAGTAGAAGTGTTGGTTGACCGTTTGGCCTGGAGGAACAAATTCTGCGTGCACAATACCTCTGCAATCGAAGAAACAAATGAGCAATGTCTTGATGTTGGACTTCACTTGGCGTGCCTTTTTTGGACGAGGCGAGAGAGGTGTCTTCCATTGGCTTGATTGCTGCTTTGTTTCGGGGTCGTAGCCATAGCACCATGATTCATCGCCAGTTATAACCTTGAAAAAAAAATCTGGGTCTTCATCCAACTGATTTTGCAGCTCAAGACAGGCCTGAAGTCGACGCTCCTTTTGATCGTCGGAGAGAAGGCGAGGAACAAATTTGGCTGCAATCCTCCTCATGCTCAAATCTTCAGTTAAAATCCTCTGAATTGAACTCCATGACAATCCAGACATCTCACAAAGTTGATCGATGGTTCGGCGACGGTCTTCATGAACAAGAGTGTTGATTTTTTCAATGTTTTCGTCCGTTCTTGAAGTCGAGGGGCGCCCAGAACGAGGTTGGTCTTCTATTGACATCTCTCCATTCTTGAAACGCGAAAACCAGTCGTACACACGCGTTTTACTCAAAGCATTATCCCCATAAGCTGTTTTCAGCATCACAAGGGTTTTCGCGGGTGTTTTTCCTAACAAAAAACAAAATTTTACAGCCGCGCGTTGCTCTCTGCACTCAGCCATTTCACGTTTTCGCCGAAACGGAAAAAGTCGTTTCACTAGAAAAATTCTTACGGACGAACGAATGCACTCACAGCAAATGAACTTCGCACACTGACTTGGAAGAGTAGCAGCTTGGAAGAGAACCAGTGGAGAACCCGATCCCCCCCTCCGCGGTCCCCCCACCACCTACTTCCCGTTACTTTTGGGTCCCCCCTCGTATCTAATACTATAGCCAAGATTTCTACATACATATTCTAAGACTGAATGATGACAAAAACTATCAAAACCATCTAAACGTTGAACTCATTTGTCATAATTTCCAATTCAAAGACTCATGAATTTTCAAATTTTATACTGTAGAAATTGAAGGAAAATTTTCTAATTTTCCTTATAAAATGATTGAATGTTTGAATTTTATTCTACTTCGATGTCAATTTTAGCATCAATATATTTTCGAAACGTAGTTTGGCAGGAATGCAAAATTTAAAAAAATATTCTAAATTACAAAAAAGTTAACGAATTTCATTATCAATTTGCGGTGAACGCCAGTTTTAATGCCCCCCAAAATATAAAACTACATGATCTTCTGTAATAACGCAGACTGTAAAGAAAAAGTAAAAGAAAAAGTAAAAATTATACATCTGTTCAAAGTAACATAATAAATGAATAAAAACTTCGTATCCTCAACTGGAAGAACCCGAATTCAAATTTTGAAAAATGGTTCCCTATCAACTTGTTGAACACTGTAAAAATTGTTATGATCATTTTTTTTTAAGGATCGCCAAAATTGAGTCTCGTTCTTTGGTAATTGATACGATGAAGCGAAAAAAAAGCGTGTACCATTATTCATCATTCAGTACCCTCTCGATCGAATTGTCTAATGCAGCGCAAGAACGACAAACCCTCTGAGTGCTACACGATGTAAGCCGCTTGAACGAAAGCATGTTTGCGCCCCGGGGAAAAAAGTCGAGACGTCGATGCCGCCGACGCGCCGTATGATAGCTTTAGCGAAAACAAGGAGCGGCAAAAAACGCGTTACGGGACGGTGATTCAATCATAATCGCGAACGATCGCGTCAAGCGATTTTTGCACTTCACACGATTGGCAGTCGGGCCGATCGGCCGCGACACAAGAGTCATCAAAATGACAGAGCATGATCAAAGGCTTCGGCTGTGCGTTTGATGTCTCGAGCACGCTCCGTTTCATAGCCGGCGACAGTTCGGTAATTTCTCATCACGTGGGAATGTCCGATATTCCGAAATTGTGAATATTTATTCTATCAAAGTCTCGAAATTTCTCGATAACTAGAACAAAATCTAAAAAATCTAGCACTTTATGATGCCACACTCAAAAACTAGGTTGGTTGACTGTACCAAAGGAATTTGTTTGGCGAGATCTGGTTCGCTGTACCAAATGCTTTTGTAGCCGTAGATGAATATTTGGTTGCTCTAAGTATATTTTATATATGACTTGTTTCTATCAAATTGTATTACAGTAGCCAAAAATTTTTTTATTCTTCGCAAGCATATTGGATTTTACATCTAATCTACCTAATACAGAATGAGGTTTCAGTGTACATAAAGTGAGTGTGTTGATTGTTCACGGAATGTATAATGTTAGAAATTTTATAAGCGAAGTTATTTTCATTAATTAGATCATTTATCATATATCTTGTAGTGATAAGCACGTGTACAAATGGTTGCAGTAATAAAGAGTAATGTATAAAATAAGTTTTTGCTAAGTTAATTTACTTTGACGGGAGATGAACAATGACACGCAATTTTCGGATGGAGAAAGTCATTTTAAAATCTATTTAATTTTATATCACGGTAAAAAAATAGAATTCGTTTATAATCATAATTTTTTTTTTTTTTTAATAAAAAATTACATTATACAATAGAAAAATTGATTCTAATGTAGAATTAAAGTTAAAATCGTTTATATAACAGGTGTACTCCTAATTTATTTCCGGTTTTTTTTGCAAATAAAACACATAATTCCAAAAAAACCGTAACCTTTATTTTATTCAAAGTATTTTCCATCGCTTTCTACACATTTTTCCCACCTTTCTGGTAAATTGTGGATATCACGCCAGTAAAAATCATTGCCTTTGGAGGTGAACCACTCGGTGAGCCATTTTCGTACATTTTCGTACGAGTCGAAGCGCTGCTCAGAAAGGGCATGGCCCAACGAGGCAAAGAGGTGGTAGTCGGATGGCGCCAGGTCTGGTGAGTAAGCCGCATGATCAAGCACTTCCCACTTGAGCTTTCCCAGCGTGTCACGAACGACTTTCGACTTATGCGATGGCGCATTGTCGTGGAGCAAAATCACCTTCTTCTGTCGTTGTTGATATTCTGGTCGGTTTTCCACAATGGCTCGGCTCAAATCTTTCATTTGCTGTTTGTAGCGAACGGCATTCACAGTTTCACCAGGTTTCAGCAGTTCAAAGTATATAACACCGGACTGGTCCCACCACACACACAGCATGACCTTCCGACCGTAACGATTTGGCCGTGCCGTCGATGTCGATGCTTCACCTGGACTCACCCACGATTTGTTGCGCTTAGGGTTCTCCAGGAAAATTCACTTTTCATCACCAGTAACAATACGATGCAGGAAAGACTTTCTTTTGTATCGTTGAAGCAGCATTTCACAGGTCACTTTTCGATTCTCCATTTGTCTCTCGGTCAGTTCATGGGGCACCCACTTTCCACACTTCTGAATTTTTCCCATGGCTCGCAGACGTTTGGAAATTGCTTGCTGTTGAACTCTCAACGCATCTGCAAGCTGTCGTTGCGTTTGCGTGTTGTCTTCATTTAATAATGCTTGCAATTCGGCGTCATCGAACGATTTTCGTTTGCCGGAGCGTGCGGCATCGTTCAGGTCGAAATCTCCATTTTTGAACTGTCGAAACCACGTTTCACATGTTCGAAGTGTTAATGCACGATCACCATAAACTTCCACAAGCGCACAGTGGCTCTCGGACACTTTTTTCCCCTGATTGAACATGAAAAGCAATACATGGCGCATATGCTCAAAATTCGGTACAAAATTCGACATTTTTGAAGCACAATAAAAACTTACTGGAAGATTTTTTCGAGAAAATGTCAACGCAGTTCAAGCACTCGATATGACTGAACAAAATGACATATGGTATGTGTTACCAACAGCGGTACAAAACAGAACGCCATCCATTGAAAAAACCGGAAATTACTTAGGAGTACACCTGGTATATGATGTATAACTTTGAATTTCCCGTCACAATAACTCACTTTAAACCAACCAACCAGTAGCTTGCTTACTGAAGCGGTCAAAATGGCGACCGGAGCGCGGGAACTCGCTTAGCTGGTGACGTCAGGTGACGTGGTCAGACGTGGTGAAGTGAAAACGCGTAATGGTGTATTTGAGTGCAATACAATGGCTGACGAAAAAACAGCAAGATTACTACAGATTTGGGGCCTTGAAGAATACATTGAAAATTTTAAAAGTAAGCAAATCTGTATTTTTTCCTTAAAATCAACTGATTTGAATTGGAAATTCAGTCGCACGTGCTTGTTTTGTTTTTCCGAGCAGCAGATAAAATCATTCGAAAGTCACGAGCTTAACCTTACATTTTTCACGTGTTGTAATAATTGTAAATATTGACTAAAAGAAAGTGAAAGGAAACAAAAATTTTCACAATGAACCAAAACAAATTTTACCCAAAACCAAAAAGTTTTCCTTGCGATAAACATTCTTTGGTTTGGGACGAATACAAATATGCATTGACAGAAACAAACTCTTTATTATATTTAAGAAAATCACCTCAAACAAAGAATTTCGTTCGACAAAACAAATCTTTTATTTTGGACAAGGCGTAACATTTCGTTATGGCAACGAAATTGTTTCAGTGTACCAAAGTTTTGGTTGGTCAAATAACGACCAAATAATTTGGTTCAGCGAACCAATTTTTGGTAAGGCCAACCAAATCGGTTTTTGAGTGCATTCATCAGACGCCGATTTTTACATTTTTTCGTCATGATTTTCAAAACTTCCAATGTGTATTCCTATAAGACGAAATAATTACACTCGAGGCCATGACAACAGGCGCGTAGGTAGAGAGGGGGTTTTGGGAGTTCAAACCCCTCCCGAAAAATAAATAAATAAAAGTCTCTGATAAAGTCAATCAATATTTCATGTAAAAATGAAAAAAGTTACATCGATCAACCATAACAAATATAAGTTACGAAAAAAGCATGAATACGTTAGCAATATGAATTGGATGAAAAAGTAAAAATTATCGAAACGTAGGATTACGTAGAAAATATAAATCGGAAAAATTGTTGCGACCCAGTGCATAATCAAGAAATATACACATCTACAAAAATGTTAGAAATTTACGAAATTTTGAATCTTAGGTCATTAAATCTAGAAATCTACGTAAAATTCATATGAAAGTATTAAAAATCTTTTGATTAATGTAAACTCTAAAATAATAATGGAATTGATTGAATTCTATGAAAAAACTGTTTTCTGAAAAATCTCGACAAATGCTTCTACGATCTGTAAACTTCAGGATTCTAGAGCATCGAATTCTTAATATACTATAAATCTACAAAAATTCTAGAAAACGCAACAAAATCTTCAAAAATTTCAAAAATACTAGAAATATTAAAGATATAAAACATGAAAAATGTATATAAATGTGATTTCATCATTGATTTCTGAATTTACTAAGCATAGATCGAAATTCGGATTTGAAAGCATCGTGCTATGAAAAGCTGTGTAGCCGTGTACAAAAATATAAGTAATCTATTAAAATATTTATAAATCCTCTATTTCGTTTTTTTAATAGAAGAATGTAAAAAAAAAAAATTTACTAGTTCACTAGTTTAGTAGCTTACTTGTTTACTTGTTTATTAGCTCATTAGTTAACTTGTTTTCTAGCTTACTAGCTTACTATTTCACTAGCTCACCAATTTACTAATTGACTAATTTACTTGTTAATGAGTTTACTAGTGTACTAGTTCACTAGCTAACTAGTTTACTAGGTTCCAAGTTTTTATTCAACTATCTTACTAGTTCACCAGTTTGCTACTACAAATCTGACAAGTTTATTAATTTACTAAATGACTAATCTACTCGTTAACGAGTTTGCTTGTCTATTAAGCTTACTCACTTGTTAACTATTTTTCTATTTTACAATTTCAGTAGTTTACTAGTTTACTAGATTACTTGTTAACTAGCTCACAAGTTTACTAGATTACCAGTTTACTTGAAATCTTTTAATACATAAAAATTCAGTATTTTAATTTTCTTAAAAATTTTTTGGAACTTGCTGTCCTGGAACATATTAATTGATATCATACTATGACTGAACATATGTTTAGAAATTATTTTAGAAATTCATAAAGCAAACAATAATAATAATACATTCAATTCAGTTACTACAATTTTTACAATTAAACATACTCTCAATTTCAGAAAAACTAAAGAAAAATGAAATAAAAGTATCGAACATCTTCATAAATGAAACTGTCTTCTGAAAAATCAATTTTGAATTTTCAAAATCGTTTAAAGTTTCGATACTCTAGCATCGATTTCTAAAAATCTATTTAGCGATCAATGTATAAAAATATTAAAAATATAAAAATACCACAAAAATACTGCAAAATTAGATGAATAATATACCATACAAAAATTATAGAAATTTATGATGTACCTTTTATCAGAATAGTTAAAATTTGCTCGAAAATCAATTCAAACATATATATATATATATATATATACATTTCTTAGAAGTTTGATTCCTAGAGCATCGAATTTCAAAAAGCTTTAAAGAAACCCATATTACCTTGTATCAGATAATCCTTATAGGAGTATAAATATACAAAAAGTATGAGTTAAAAAAATTGAAACCACAATTACTAATTGAACATCACAAAAATCGAGTGTCATTATTTACGAACATGAAAAATGTGCAACTCTGGATTCCGAAAGTTGTATAACTTTTAACTCCTGAAGTGTATAATATTTCAAAATCAATTTCGTGTAACTATATTGTCAAAGAAGGAAAAATATTTTTCGGAATAATCCCTACCGAAAATTTTTTCTGCCTACGCCCCTGCATGACAATATATGTTTCAAAATAAGAGGAATTCGTTTAATTGGTGGAAAAAGATTTATGTAAACTGCTGAGACAGAAGAAATTTTCTTCGTCGCATTGCAATACCGAACAAAAGCATTTTTGCGCAATGGAGCTTAAAAAATAATAATAGTCGTTAGATGAAAATGGGATTTCGCAGCCGAAAACTCTTCTCCGGTCTTAATGGGAACTTGGAGCGAAGAGCACTTGAGGATGTATAATTGCTAGAATCGACGACCCCGCCACTACAGTGCATTACGCTTACCCACTAATGCATGTACTGGGTGGTAGGTATTCTTCATCTCTGCAACGACGTGCAATTTTTTAACTTTGGATTCAACCCTTTAGATTTTATATTATATTCTTCCCTAAGGATTGTCTAGGTAGATGTGAGTTATGGAAAAATTGTTAATTTACTTTTTGCAATTAGATTGTAAATTGAATTTTCTAACATTATAACAAAATCAAATAATTGCCACATTTACATCCATTATATAAAAGGTACATAATTTTGGGTATTGTTTATAAAATAAAAAATAGTCACTACAGTACAAAATAAAATTTTCTCGTAAATGACGTAACTTTTGAAATCATCTTGAACTTTGAATGGACTATGAAAATACAAAATAAATGAATCCCTTGGACATATTAATAATCGTCGAAATTTTAGCCGACTTTCTAACTGCATGAAAACATGAAGAGTACTTGAAACTTTACAAAAAGGTTGAAATTATCGAGAAAGTTGGAACTCTCGAACTGTTAATGAATTTTCATACGCTTGAAGCAGTAGTGAATAAACATTATTTGTCAAAAGTGTTAGAATGTCAGAACTTTCAGAAGTATTGAAAAATCTGAAATCTGTGAAAATTGGGAAATTTAGGGACAATCAAGTGGAACATAAAGAAAATGAAAAATAGAAAAAAATTTAATATTGATGTTAATTGCTGAACTGACAGGACCACTTAAAATGTAAAAACTAACGGATATCTATATTTTTAACTGAATAAGAATAATGCAGTCTAGGAATTTAAACAATTTGTAGAACTGTCAATGACGCTTTCATTTGCTGAATCTTTGAATACTGCTATAATTTTCAAAACTTTCACTGCCTGAATTATTCAGGATTGATAAATTGTTAAGAAAAATTATTCTCTATAGAAGAATGGAATTTCGTTTACCTGCATCAAAGCTGCTTAAAATGTAATTTTTTTCTTCGGTTCCAGAAATTTCAACATTTACAACTTGATCGGAACAGGTTTAAATTGAAATTTCCATTTATTTGAATTTCCATAAGTAAAAAAGCAGCAGTAGTTAGCCTGTTTTTAATTTTTTTTCTTGGTGATAAGTGAAAATTTCGGAAGTACAGGTTGATTAAAAATATATCGGTAAATCTGAATTTCAAATCAAAACACCAGATGTGTTGTGTTTTGAATGATTTTCATTCTCTTTTCTTTTATCACCATTTTCAAATCTCTGACGAGGGCTCGATGTGTAGCAAAAAACTAAAAAAAAAGAAAATAAAAATCATTAAAAACACAACGCATCTGGTGTTTTAATTTTTGGCTCGGATTTACCAATATATCAATTGAATTATCACACTTCACCGAGCATCGAGCAACGAGTGAAAATATAAATATTATACATTTTGTGGAAAATAATTTAAAAACAATTTTTTTTTCAATTTTTATTGTTATTTTCATCGTTGTTATTATTTTCAGTAGCATCGTAGATGTAATGAGCATTTTATACTAATGATAACACTCATCTAAATTTATATATCATTTGAGGATCTCGAATTTTCAGCCTTTCAACTGGGCACTTATTAAGTTTTCGAAAAGATCCCTTGTCAATAATGAAAAATTTGCACCAAACTTTTTATAAGAAAAGTATACAATTCATTTCGCGAAATACCAAAGCAATGGATAAATTGACAAGATATTTTCAATTCATCAAAACATAAGAGCGATAAATTTGTCTTTATTTCAAATAAATAAAAAAATTTAATGAAAGTCGCACTGAAGACATGCATTACTTGTTGATTAATTGATTAAATCATTCGAATCATGGAAACGCATCAAAAAGAAGTGTAGAAGTTTTGAGTTGCTTTCAAAAAATCTTTTTTCAATTTTCGTAACTCATCAATATTCCGACCCTAATTAGGTCCTCATCAGGATTTCCATAAAGTACAAATTATAAAGTATGTAAGTCCCAATAGAAAATATTAAAAATCCTACTTACAAAATGTGTGGGCGTGTATCAAAATTATTCTCCAGGTCTTGCAAAGACCGTCCTTCAAATACTATATATACATTTAAGACCTAGAGAGTAATTTTGCTTCACGACCACACACTTTGTGAGTAGGATTTATATTATTTGCTATTGGGACTTAAAAAGTTTATGATTTGTAGTTTATGGAAATCCTGATGGGGACCCAATTAGGGTCGAAATATCGATGAGTTACGAATACAATGAAAATAAAGTTAGTTCCTAGAGACCAGTGACTATTTTTTACATGAAAATTGGAAAACAAAAAGGGAACATTTGAAATTATCAACAATAAACTTTTTTAAAATCTTGATAAGGGCTAGGATGAATAGCCAAAAGCTGCAATGTTCAGAATAATTTTTTCATTAAATCAGTGTCATCATTCTGTTGCAGAAATTTATAACTATCCATTACAAAACCACTTTAATTGCTGTTTTCATTATTATTTTTATTTTTGTAGTTTTTCTTTCCTCTACCTTATGATTTTTTTTTTTCTATTAATTTCATTGTCTTAAATACATCATAATTTCACTTTCCAGTTCATCCCCTATCATTCAAAATCGAGACAATTAATGCTACAAAGTCAGATTCCAATCGAAAAAATGAAACCCATTTCATCGCTAAAATTTCTCCTACAATCGCGAAAAAATTGGAGAGATGGGGAAAATCGAAAATGAGTCCTCGAGTCGAGGCCGCCCCAACGCTAGTGGAGAGCCTGCGTATAGTACGGGGTTAAACGACGAGCACTAGAAAGCGATCCCCTTTGAAAAGCGGATGCTCTTTTCTGCGAGCGATTCGCAGACAGATGGCCGCGGACAGCGTGCGCGTTTTTGTTTCAAGCGCGTGTACAATCGGCGCATTAGCGAACAAACGGCTCGACAATCGCTCGCTTGAACGCTACTATTGACGGCTCGTCGCGAGCCCGTGGCCACATGTCCAAACAGCAACGGAATCGGGGATGGAAACCAACTCGGCCGCAACAATAATCAATTCGATCGAACGACTCTTTAGCCACGGGAAACAATGACGGGGAAAAACGGAGGAAGCTTAGCCCGCAGAACCCACAACTGCGGATCATTGCCACTTTCGAATGTAAAGTACGATTGTTACACCGCTTGTTTCAGTTCGTTCTCCCATATGCTGTGACAGGGTCCGCATCCGAACTGAGGGGACTCGTGCGGGATATTGGTGGTTTTTGTGGGTGTGGTTCACTGAGAAAAAAATTCTTGGAGAAATTACCATAAACTTTAGAACGGTGGTACCACTAAGCCGTTTCTAGAAATAATGAAGAAACTTTTCTAAAATTTTGCATTTCTGAAGAGTGAATTTTACTAAACCTCTGGTAAAAAAAAGTATTGCCTGTTTCAGTCACAAAATATAATTAATTTTTAAAAAGCTTTTTGGCAAGTTGCCCGTCTGCTTGAACAAAAATTATTACTATAGTTTTTCACAAACCTTTTAAGTAGGTGCTGGGAGTGAACATTTTATCGACTACATGATAAACTGATTCGGAAAGTAGTACTCGGTCCTATAAAACTATGGTAAAAATTTCAATCCGTTCATTCAAAGTTTGTTAATGTGCGTCATCGCGCGCTTCTACGCGCTTGGGCAGTATCTGTGTAGTGGACCCAGCTGAAAAAATCCAATTGGTTTTGCCAATAGCCCGACCAATTGGCAAATTGAATGTTCTGTCCGATTAGCAATCATAATCGTCGGGCCAAATGGCAATTCCAAATGGTCAGACCAGTTAGCAAAATGCCAATTTGCCAATAAATGTGAATTTTGTTTATTATAGATTAATTATACAATTATTCAATTTTTTCACCCTCGGTGGAATTGGGAAAATTTTGCCGAATTTCATGAAAAAATTGTGAAACGACATCGCGTTCCCGCCGATACGAATAATTATTTATGTATTATACCTAATGTATCAGTGCTAAACCTGTAAAATGAGAAAAAACATTGATTTCCAACTTGCGGATCTCGCAGTCAGTAACTACTGGTATGGCGCCAGATTTTTAAATATGTCGCCCTCTAATTTGAATATTCCGCGCCATACCAGTAGTTACTGCAAGATCCACGAGATGGAAGTCAATTTTTTTCTCATTTTACAATTTTAGCACTGATTTATTTGGTATAATGAATGATTTTTCCTATCGGCGGGAACGCGATGTCATTTCAGAATTTTTTTTATGAAATTGGGAAGAATTTTCCAAATTCCACTGAAGTTGAAAAAATTAAATAATTGCATAATTGATCTATAATAAACAAAATTCACATTTATTGGCAAAACGAATTGGCACCTTGGCATTTTGCCAATTGGTCCGACCATTTGGAATTGCTATTTGGCCCGACGATTATGATTACCAATCGGACAGAACATTAAGTTTGCCAATTGGTTCTGCCAATCGTTCGGGCGATTGGCAAAACAAATTGGATTTATTCAGCTGGGGAGTGTTTTGTTTTTTTGTCATTCGCCTGCTCACCGAGAAAGGTGGAGGAAGGGATTGGAAAACTTTATTTCACGGAACAGAAACACGAGGTAAGTCCAGAAAATAATTATTATATATCATAGAGTTGTTGTTGTTTTTTTTCATTAATTCCGTGTAAAGATCAGACAATCCAATTGCAATTAACCTCAGCATAAATTGTTTTTGTTTTTGTCGGAAAAGCTATTTTTGAGTTTTATTTTCACAAGTCCAATCGTTTTTTTTAGAAATCAATTCATTCTACCAATTTTCGACACTATCGTCAATTTTTCTTAATAATAAATACATTATTTCCACATAATGAAATCAAAACTTCTTTTTGTACGATATCTTCGAATTTATTCACGATTAAAATTTACAATAATTTGTCGATGAATTAGCAATTTTTTCCGTACGCTTTTAGTTTTTTTGAAAAGATATGTGGTTCATTTATCAGATAACCGTTTTTTTTTCGGCGTGTGCTTTTGCTTTTCACTATTATTTTTTAAAGTAAAATATGTTATTTTCTCGCAATAAAAATCTAGGTGGTAATTGCATTGTCAAAGTAGTATTTGCATTGTCACATTTGATTAAAACTTGTGAGCTATAGTAAATATTGACAAAAGTTGCTGCTCTTACGTTTTGGTGTGCAAAAAGCAAAACGATTATAATTGATAAAAATTACTAGAGTTTTTGGAACAATGTGACGTATGCTACGAAAGGAAACAATCTTATAACTGTATGATTTCCTGCTACAATTTTAAGAGTTATTGCAAAAGTTATACGAAATCATCCTATAATTTCCAACTCCAACAGTTTATAGTAATCTTTGATAGAAATGGCTTAGTGGTACCACCGTTCTTAAGTTTTTCGTAATTTCTCCAAGAATATTTTTCTTAGTATTTCAGTAGTGAGAATGGAGGATTTTTGAGAAGAAAGTCGATAATGATAGAATTTAGCTAGAGACAGCTTTGAAGAAATTTCTAAATGACTTGCTATGCTTTTCCACTTTTATCATAATATATTCGTATCATCTCTTGGTTTTTTTAAATCTACTATAATTTATGTGCCGTGTGTCCTACGATTCAACTGGACACCTGAGTTGAGTTAGTAGCACTGATCCTATGCTTTTCTTATGGAATCAGGACTAACTCACGCTAACTTACTAACTCAAGTGTCCAGTTGAACCGTGGGACACGCGGTATTTCTAATGGTTTTATTTTATTCTACATTTTTATCATATATCTCTATAATTGTGGATGCATTCTACAGTTTTATTAAATTATCTATCAGTTTATCAAGTTATCTGTGATTATCATGAAGACAATT
The DNA here is from genome assembly GCA_028476575.1 of Platygaster robiniae. NCBI lineage: Eukaryota > Metazoa > Arthropoda > Insecta > Hymenoptera > Platygastridae > Platygaster > Platygaster robiniae. Next base: position 40,147,928 of record CM052019.1, read on the forward strand.
TTATTCTTTTGTTTTTGTTTTCTGAACATTTTGATAGCTTCCCTGTTTATGTAATGCATGATTTTCTGTAATCATCATCGTAAAAATCATTTTCTACAGTTATCAATCACTCACTTTATTCACTGTAGTTTTGAATGATTTCTCATGATTTATCATTACTATCTTCTAATTTTCCATATTTTTCTATCATTTTAAACCATTTCCTGTAATATCCTATCCATTTCCGGAGATTTTCTATGACTCTTGGAAATGAATAATTATTAAGTATGCATTATTTTGATCGATTTTTATAGGAATGATCTTAATTTTCTGCGAAAATTGGGTTACGTTAAATAAGGTAATCAACAGAGTGAACTATAAAGCATGTTTCAAAGAGTAGCCTGTTTTTAGGTTTAATATTCAAATTTTCACACACCATTCTGAGAATTGATCAAAATATTCATGAAAACAAACCTCTCTCACAGCTAGCTCTGCTAGCTGTGAAAGAGAGAGAAGGAAATTGAACATTTTAAACAAGTTTTCGAAATTAACTTACAAATTTTAAGTGGAAATTACTTGCTACTATATTCAGATTCAGTCCAAATTTTCTAATGCTCATTCATAGTACAAATATAATATTCATGTTGTTTGTCTATACTCTAATTTTCATAACTATATTCGTAAATTTTTTCTTTATTTGAAAGTCTCGTCATAAATTACTTCTGTATATTACATTGTGCTTCCATTTTTTCAAAGAACAATTACTTTTTATTAAAACAATCTTCTTCTGGGATTGAAAAGTAAAAAAGTGGGTTTTAATGAACTTTTATATCTCGCATCTAGAAAAGTTTTCATATTTCTTACATAAATTTGGGCGATCATGAGAAAAATTTAACTCATTCTCGAGAAAAATGCCATGAATGTGTATCTTTTTAAATTTGAACTCATTCAAAACATTGCTCAAAGTTCCGGATTTCTTTCAAATAGCACACAATTTAAAACAAATTCGATTATTTTTTAGGCTTATCCATCAAAAATTTGACAACAGTGCATTATAAAAATGACCATTCTGATGTGTTATAATTTTCTTAAAGTATATTATAATTTTAGAAAAACTTTCATCTTTTACATAATCAAGGATTAGGTTCTTCGTTTATTTATAGTTTTATATTTCTTTCTGTTTCATCATCATGATAATTTGTTAACCGATATGATTTAACATGTTTTGGAAAAATACTTTTTAACTTACTATGGTTAATAAAAATTTTTGAAGCTATTGATCGTTTCAGGCTATTTGCAGATTGAATAAAATACAACCTTTTATATTATAGCCTTTGATTATTTTTCGTCATTTTTCACTTTTTTTGAGGACTGCACATGGTTCTCTACAAAAATTTATTATTTATCATTATCAGACGATACCTAACGATTATCTTTTGTTATTCAAAATGATTGTTCATTTTTTTTCGCTTCAATAAAAAAATCAAAGCTGCTTTCAATATATTCATATGATGTTTATCAGAAATGTGAAATAACATAAAGTTTATAATCGCGTCTGTCGATGATTACATGCTTTTTTTCCAAAATTTTCTTGCAGTTTTGAAATTTCAATGGAAATATTTCTAGTGTTAAGATTTTCTATACGAAGATTGAAAAAAAAGGGCAAAAATGTGTTAACAAAACAATCAGTACACTTACAGTAAAATTTTCTTACAAAATGTCTTACAACTTTGTATATTGGTGGAGATTCCAATTTTTTTTTTTTGAGCCTTCAGGGACAAATTAATACTCATTTTGAGACTAAAATGATACTCTAACTTTTTATGCAGATAGTTTTAATACCGAAACAAACTAAAAACTGATCTTTTATATACGTAGCATTTTTCAAGTATCCCTGAAATTTCTTAAGGATAGAAATAATTAGAATCATAATTCATTATCTTTAGTACTCCAAAACGCGAGACAAATCGAATTCTGTTTTAGCCTCAGACATGTGGCGGCGAATGTTTTGTGTGGGGACAAAGATGTTCTTTCGTGGGCGTATCTGGAGTGTCTCGAGTTACCTAGTGTATCATCGATTATGGCTCACAATAGCGTAAGATTGCAGCATCTGACGTCGAGCATAATGGCGTATTACAATATAAATGCTTGAAAACACGTGCTCGAATGTCGAGCAGTGACGTCGTGGTGAAACAGAATCGAAAAATCACGTCTAAAGTTAAGTAACTTTGCATTAAAAACTAAAATAGCTCTACAGGTCAGACGAAACTCTGACACAGGATAAAAGTCGAAAAAACGACAAAATTTGTATTAAATTTTATTCTTTTCCTTTTCGGGAAGTTTCTGAATTTTTTTTTTAATTTATATACCCAACAATATGTTTTTACAAGAAAATAAAGCAATTGAAATATTTCTCTAAATTTTTAAAGTTACAATGAACGTTAGTAGAAGAACTTGGTGCCAATTCTAGAAAAAATTCTTTTTCACCATAAAATGGCTGAGTGAAAATCTACGCCAGAGAACAAAAAAAGCGCAAACGACTCTGTTTCGGGGGCAGGAAATACAATCGGTAAATGGCAGATAATAGTGGCGTGATTGCGCGGTGTCGGGACGTCACTTCCGCCGCGAAGCGAAAGACTGACGCATAATTTCCGGTCCGAGTTCAGGATCCATCGATCAAACACTCGAGGCTCAAGGAGCCTCCTTCGAGAGATAGGACGCGTGCCGATAATTGCGACTATTACTACAACACCTAGACACCCTTGTTAATAGAATATTCCCATTCATTTTTCCATATCTATCTGCGTCATGTTCTGGTTAAGCGATAAGATGTCGAAAAAAAATTTCATGCTAATAAAGAGGCTTTGGGAAAAAAAAACATTGTCAAGAAAATGTTTCTTCTCTGGAAAAATCAAATCTCAAAACGTGTGAGATGGAACCATTCTCCAAAAGTTAGTGTTTCTTAGAATTTGACACAATTTAAACTAACAAATATCAGTTTCCCCCTTTTTCTTAGTAAACGATATACAGCCCAAAATTTCTCACGCTGTATAAATAGTCTTTCTGTGAAGAATGCGATATTTTCAAGTGCGACCTGTCATCTGAGTACGATAATATACTCATCAAGAAGATAGTGGTTACGACGCTATATTCGATTCCGAAGAAGTTTTTTTTTTGGATTCATGGTAGATGAAATTTATGCTTCGAAAACTCCAAGAAATATTTCGAGTATCTTAATAACCATCGTAATCAACACTTTCGTACGATTTCTTTCCGGCACCGACAAAGAGAAATGTAGCAAGATATCGTTCTGTTTATTTAACAACAAAGATGTTAACAAGATGTGCCAAAAGTTTTATTTGTTATAAAATCTACTAAACAGGAAATTATCGATAGATAAAATGTATTTGAACGTAAGAATAAGTAAACAATCATACGAAAAAATACTGAACAAAAAATATTGTTGGTTTAAAAGCATATTTTTTTCTGGTTTATCCATTATATTCTAATAGATATAACAATACATAATTTAGAATTCTTTTTTCTCTACTGAAATAAAATAAGTTAATTTCTCAATGTCTGTGTATTTGTTCAAATCATTATAAACTTTGTAGTTGTAAAGCTTTGTGAACGAAAAAATATTTTATTTTAAAGTTTATTATTTGTTCGTCAAAAGTCTGACAACATGAATCAATTTATTGAGCGAATAATGCAAGTGTCGTCTCTAATATATTTTTATTCAATCAATGAATTCAGGCATAATTTCATCTTGTCATTTTGTCATAAAAAATTTAGCAGAGGCCAAACTAGAAAGTTAATTTGTCAAATATTTCAAAATATAATTTTTTATTTTTTTCCTAGAAACAAATCACATGCCCTAGTATTTTCTAGAACAAAATTACCCATTTTACTGTACGCTCGTAAAAATTTTGCCATTATTCACACGTGCAGCAATGATTTTCTCTGAAGTGATTCTTTGATTTTGCTTTTAAGACGTAGAAACTTTTTTTCTGATGTTTCAGTTTACTTTTTCAAGTTCATGTTTATGAAAATATTCGGGAACCTCTTGAAGGGTAGAATTTCGATTCCTCATACGATTTTTTATTCGATCTTACAATTTGTATCAGTGTAATTTGATGTAACGTTTATAGTTAAGTTCTATTGATGTGCATGTTGCATATCTGATTTTTTTTCAGAAACGGATTCCTTTGAATATTTAATGTTTTTAACTACTATTATTCAAAATAAAAAATCTAATTCTTTTTTAAATGAATACGCGTTTATCAATAAATTTTATTGTTATTCGATTTTTTCTTTTTTGGGAGATTCAAAAAATTTCGTGAATCGTTTTTAAATGTAATGTCAAACTCTCTAACTCCATCAACTATAGTTTGCATGCTTTATAAATTGATGAAAGAAGTTAATGATTATTCATTGATTGATGATTACGTTTCGTTTTTATTTGTTGAAACAAATATATATTCACTTCCATAATTGCATCATATTGTTGGATGTTGTAAAACATAATACAGTTTGTAGTCTTTATTTACGTGTGATCAAATGTAGAAACAAAAATAAACAATCACCTTAGGAATAAACCGAATATTTTCAAAATTTTGAAAGGCTCACTGATTTCATTTCCTAATAGTTATATCACTTTACATCCATCATTGAATAGTTTTGAAAAAAAACTTTCATAAGTAAGACATCTCGAAGAAAGATGATATCTGTAAAGAAAAAGGCTATATCTATGTCTATTTAATTATGACTAGATTTCATTTCTATTCTATACAGCAGGAAATGATACTTCTTTATTTCATTTAATAAATTATTTTTTTGTGACGCAATATAGTTTGCGATCATAAATCGCGTAAGATTTGATGAAACAATAACTATGAATTAACTATTCACTCACTAGCACAAAATTTTCAAAATTTTGGAAGGCCTACTTTTTCTATTAAAAATTGTGTGACTTATTCAAGACTTGTCCATGATTTTGCCACATATTGATAAGAAATCTTTTACGATTTGAATATATTCAAATTAGAAAACAGCTGTGAAAATTATTTGTTATATTTATATTTGAATTTAGTTTCATCTTCTACTACAAAATATAGTACATTCTATTTTTCAACCGATATTTTATTTTTATAAAATGTTGTGGAGTACAATGCTGTCTGCAACAGAAAAAAAAGTTTTAATAAATAAAAAAACATAAATAAACAAACTATATTATTGATAGCACAATATTTCAAAAAGTTTAAATGCACAGTGTTTCTATTTTTAATTTAAAAATCATCTGATGTCTCTCAAAACTTGTCAATTTTTTTACAATTCAGAAAAACTAATTGATAAAATGCGAATTTTTTCATTAGATAATAAATACAAAAAATGATTATTTAATAAATAATATCAACATTTTATTTTCATCGTTTACAACAAAATACGATAAGTATTTTTTTTTATCATATTAATATGTAATGTAGAACACAATAAAGTTTTCGATAAAATATGATGTTACATTATATTTTTCAAAAAAACTAAAAACAAACAAAAATAAAACAGACCCACTAATAAACAATCCGTTCGATTTTTAAAATTTTGAAAGGTCTAATAATTCTGTTTAGAAAATTGTAGCATGTCCTTATGTCTTTCAAAACGTGTCGATCTTCTTACTATTCATAAAATTTATTCCGTAATTTGCATTTTTTTTCTAAATAGATGACAGCTGTTAACAAATTACTGTATATTAGGTTACAATTAATTTTATTTGCATTGAATTCAACAAAATAGGATATTTTTTCTTAATATATTATTAAATGTTATGAAAGATAATACAGTCTGCAAACTTTAATGAAGTTTTATGAGTTGTAACACCAAAAATAAACGAACGTTTTAGCAATTAATGCAATGCTATAAAAATTTTAGTAAGACTTCTAGTTTAATCAAACATAACCTCATGTCCTTTGACATAACTCGATGTTTAAAATAGTCATAAAAACTTTGCATTTGTATACTTGGAAAATAGTCACACTTGTGAGAATGAAATGATTAATGATTACATATTCATTTAAAAATACATTTCATTTTTGTGTTCTTTTATTATGAGTTGTTAAACATAGTATAGTGACCAATCTTTGTAAAGTTTCAGGATAAACGCAACTCTCGCCTTATTTTTCACGTCATTTGCGATAATCATTCTTCGATAAAACGAGGACACGTGATCCCGGACGATCTCAACGTGGTGGCAAATATCAGCCCTCGTTCGTTCCATGTTCGGCGAACTTTATCGTACCAAAAGTAGTTATTCGCCTTATCAGTTCGTCCTTGCTGAGCAGCCTCGGCACGCGAGTGCCATTTCGCATGCCTCCACTTTCGCGAAATGTCAGATTTTCAATGGCGAGTCCGGTAAAGTATATTTTCGTGTCATTGACGTTCCGGCTTCTTGAAAAACTCGTGGACGAGCCGCCAGGATCATTGGGGCGCGCGAATCATATTGGGGGAGAAAAATGAGCAAAATCCATTAGAGGGTGTTGGCGCATTGACGAGGCATAATGTTCCATCACGGATGCGTGAGACGTGAATTCAGCGATGGTGTGTCACAAGTATCTTAATATGAATAGCTTCGAAAAAATTTTGTATAAGGTACAGGGATGTAAGTTTACTGGTCAGAACAAAATGGGTCAGGTAATGGATATTTCTGTCGGTCATTTACGGCAATTTATAGTCAAATGTCAAAACTTTCTAAATATATTTTACCGTCAGAGCTCGTATTCGGTCAGTTTTTACTGGTAGTGAGTGTCATGACAGAATTTTTATGAAAAAATGTGACTACACGTAACTAACTGGACGATTTCCAACAAATCCAGGTAAAAAAAAACCAATATTATTACTTTACATTTCATAAACCTAGCAATTTTGATCTTTACAAAAACCTTATAAGAAAAAGAAATTTCTTATAAGAATTTACTTCCTTATAGAGTGCACCGTATGAAAACTTTATGAGAGTTCACTTTCTCAAAGAGTGACCTTAGAAATACCTTATAAGAAATTAATATATCCTCTTAAGAATTGATCGAAAAAATTTTATTGTGTTTTTTTTTTAAAGATTTTATCAAACACATTCTTTGAAGAAATTTCAATTTCTTATAAGGTTTAGATAAGGTCACATTATAAGAAATGCGATTTGTGTAAGGTTTTTACAAAGTGCACCTTATTAGAAATTTGAGTCTAATAAGAAAATCCAGTTCCTTATAAGATTTTTAGAAGGATGAAAATGACAAGAAAAATGGCTTTATTAAGTTTCTAGAAAAACTCATTGGGGATTCGTTTGCTACCCATTATACATATGTATATGTTGTGCCAATAATAAATCGAAAACAGATATTGAATATTCGTGTTTAGAAATCACTGTCATCGGCGATAATCATAAGAGTTTTAAAATCTTGGTATTTCTGAATAAGTTATTTTCCAAATTATGCGACCCGAAAAAAAATATTGTACTTGTTATTATAAAATATTGCGATGATGGTTCAGTCTCAAATATTTTACTCATTGATAAAATTTGTTTCATATGTTACGACATTTATTGAGGTATAACTAAACTTGACGAAATTCGCCAACTATAGCCATAAATGTCTGTGGCTTCCCGGCATAACAGACAAAGTCACACATGTCATAACGTTAAAAATTTCAATAAAATATTTTGTGAATTGAGCCTTATGGCAGAAGTGACTTTGTCGGTTATTCTGGGAAGCCACAGATATAGTAAAGTCAATAGGAAATTTTTATAATAAACAGTACAGTAGTCGAAAATAATCAACAATAACATTGTTATAGTGAAAAGTACAATACTCTTGGCCTACAATCAGTGTAGAAAACTGGCATGCAATACATAATATAGAAATTCTTCCGAAAATACAGATACTGAAGGAAAGTACTTACAAATCAACAACACATTTTTACAAAATGATTTAATTATTTCTTCACACTTAGCTCGTTTTAAATAGTAAGTTGTAATTGTATGCTCATTTATTATTATAGAAACCAAGTTTATTTTCATTTTTACTAGAAATTCGACGAACAAAAGAATAAAAGTAAATAGCAAACAAGTTGCACATTTTTTCAAGTCATATTTGTATGTAATAATTTTGACCATCACCATAACTCTGATTAGTAAGGTAAACTGACAGTCAAAATTGACCAAAATTTTTTTTTCGCAATTGGCGGTCATGACTAGTATTTTACCGGTTAATTTACCGGTTAATTAACCGCCTCACATCCCTGATGAGGTAATTTCGTTTCGTAAATGATGTCTGATTAACAAGAAAAATTCCCCAGGTACGATTTCATGATCCTAAAACGTTGTATAATAAACTATTCAATCCGAAATTTATAAGCAAAAAAATGTCGCAAAATCCTGGAATCAACATTAATTTTCTTTAAAAATTATTTGCGAATAGATTGAGACCTGAAACAAATTTTTCATAATTTTTCAGTGGGAATCAACTCTGAAGAATATTGCAAATTTGAAGTACTAACTTTACTGTCAATCAAAAAAGAAATAAATTAATAAAAAAACCATTACTCTCCATTGCGTTTACACGAATCAACACAACCCATAAAGAAACTCAGATTTCTTCCATGAAAACCATATAAATTTCCTCCCTGTTTTAATAACAGAAAAAGCAGATCATCGTAAAAATGCAGAAAAACGGAATAAAGAGCCAGGCTGTGATCTTCTCGAAAATCACCATGAATGGCTTCTATTCATTGGCTCTGTGCACGACAAGTTATTAGTCCGTAATTTTTCGATTCATACCGAGAAAAGATCTGTCCCAAAACACAACGAGTTTTGGGTTCATTATGCTGCGAACACTTTTCACGGTGAAACTGCAGGACGAATAAATTACTCGTCTTGCCGCGCGTCGTAAAACCTCCCTCGCTTCGCTCGCTCGGCATCTCCGACAATGGATCCTCTGTGGATCCTTGAATTAACTTGGCAACGCGATGCCGGCGTACGTGCCTTGTTCGCCAGTGCCGGTGGGTTTTGTTTCATTATTCGGTGTTTTTTTTTTTTCTGAAAGGGCTAATACGACGGAAATTGAAAGACGAGGCTTGGGGAAGTTTACGGATCTTGAATGTGGGAAATGTCGTGAGTAATGAAGTTGAGAGTAATGCTCATTCAGATTGAAGTAAGGGAAGTCACGATTAACTTACGAGGAATTTCGCCTTTCATTGGGGCGTTTTTTCAATCATTTGTTTAAATTGCAGTTAGTGGAAGTAAGGGTAGATTTGTTTAATGTTGGTTGAATGTGTGAGGTTGGCTGGTATACCTTTTGACAAGGTGAATTTATTTATTTATTATCATTTTTTTTTCAGATTGACTGTATACTTATTGGTTGTTTATTTACAAATTTTTGAAGTGTCACGTTAGCAAGAAGTGAAATATTTTGTTCAAATGAGTTTCATCTTCTTTTCACGTTAAATAAATTATCAGCATAGTTTGACTAATAATACTGTCAAAATTCTATGCAAAAAAACCACATTTTTAATTTAATTAAGTATCCAAAGTTTATGTTTTTTTTTTTTTTTCCATGCAAAAATACAGATCAATTTTTCGGTTTCCATATTCACGAATAGGGTGTTTCTTGAAAACCATACTATACATATAATTTTTCGAATTTTTAGTTTGAAAAAACACTCGAAACATCTCTCCCATGTCGTTGATTAGTTTGGAGTGCACTGGACATTTCTAGCAAACTTTTTTTGATATAATTAATATTTCTGCAGTTGTATGCTTAAAAATTTTAATTTTAGGAAATTACAAGCCTGGAGTCATGGTTTCGTTTCAAACTAATCTTAAAATGATTTTCACTCAATATCTTTTAACACGGTTTTTTGAATTTGAAATACAAACCATCTACCAGGCGTCGTAAAATGTTTTTAATGGATCCGGATTAAAATTGATTCTTTCATAATATGATGATCAAATCCTGAATATGGTAAATATATATTTTCTCCTGCATAAAAATAGTAGCATTGAGAGGTGACGTATTAAAAAATTAAAAGTGAATGATCATACTTGAAGAAAGTTATATTTTTATAGAATTCGAGATTATTACATATGTAATAATTGTTCTGCTCGTCAACACACGTAGAAGAAATTTTGATTAATTGGTTAAAAAAGCTTGAAAAAAAGAGTTTTTACAACGAAAACCAGTAGTTAATCGAATTCCATATATTCTTATTTTATTAACAGAACAAAGTATACCTTATTATTTTATAATTTTTTCTAAAGTAAATTTTGTTAACATGTATTACAAAATATCAATTATTGTAAGAGTAATATTTCTGAAATGCTTTTTACAAAAAATATAAGGAATACACTTCTATGTAAACAAGAAAGCACGAGAAATTTGAGTGCTAGTTATGTTTTCACGTATTTTTTTAAATATTTTAGAATTTTTCGAATAGAAGGGAGAAGAGAAATTCCATCATTTTTTTTTATCTGATTCTTACTTTGTTTCAGTATGAATATCTGATTGTCTAATGTGATTATTTTTCAGTTACCGTAGATGCATTCTCAAGTTGCATTATAAACGCACCATTTCTGTCTTACAAAGTTTTTTGATTATCATTCAAGGACGTATTTTAAACTTTATTTACTTATTATGAGAACATACTGTTACATAAACTTGTGCAATATGTCTAGGTATCATTCCAGTCTCTAGAATCGCAGTCTCCGAAGTATCTCGAGTCTTCAAATGAGTATTCCCTTTTGCTGAACGATATATTCTTTTGAGACTCGTGGAATCGAGGTAGTATTTAAAACGGAGAGGTCAATGTCCTAACCATGTATCTGAGTATTCAAAAAAATGACGAAAAGTAACTTGATTATTCAAAAAAGAGTTTCAAGGAGACTTAAGTCTTCCAAAACAAAATATTATTGGAGAATCTTCAAAAATACACGAGTATCCGTAAGCACAACTCTAGTTGATTGCAGTATCCTAAATTGTGATAAGAAAAGACTAACAATCCAAAAAATCCTATGTAAAACACTGCTAAAAAAAATTCAAGTAGACAAGATTCGTAGCTTTTACTTAGGAAGCAACTGCACTTGTGAAAATTAAACATGAACAATTCTAGTTTCTATAATTTCTTGCCTTTTTTTTTAGATAAAAAATTAACTACCCGAATTACTTAAAATATTTTAAAGTTTTGCATCATAGGTGCCTACCATTAAAAATTTATGCGCCTGGAAAATTCAATTTCAAAAGTTTTAATGATGTGTCTTTTTTTAGAATACCCAAGTTACAAATAAACGCGTGCATCTACGAAAAGTTAAATGTAGAGAAAAAACTATCGAGGATTGAAAAGTTAATATGCAAGGTATTTCAGTATTCAATAGACCTAATGATCAGGAAATGAATTCGTATGTTCGGAAAAATCGGCATGAGTCTAAGACTACAGTCTCTGAAACAAATATTTCAGCGATTGTCGGAGACTGTAATCTTAAAAAAAATGACTTCAAGAGACAAGAGTCTCTGATTTAGTTACTAAAATACTGTAGTATTCAATAAAGAGACTCGTACTAAAAAATGATGTATTCGAATCTGAGACTAAAAGTGCTCAGTGGAGACTTTTGGAGACATAAAAACACCTTAGATACTCTTGGAGACTTGACGATACTCATTCTGTGACTCAAGATACTCTTGAAGATTGAAACGATACTCTGTGGTTTATTATCCCAGGAATTGTTGGAGACAGCTATAGTTTTGGCAGATGATTATGACGATTCCATTATCAAGTACTCAAAAAAGAATATCATTTCTAATGTTATCGTGAGTGGCAATAGGGTTTTGACTGATTTGATTTTGTCTGTGTTTTACAAAGAAAGGAATTATCCGCATAGCTCCCGAAGAAGATCCATGTGATATCGAAATATACAAACTTTATTCGATTTCGATAAATCAAAATATTTTTCACAATATTGAAACTTACTCCAACTTTCAGAAAACTATACTTTCATTGACTAATACTGAAAAGACTGAAAGCAGTAGAAATTTTCAGATAAAATAAAATTTACAGAGTAAACGATTTATAAAGATGTAAAACCACGATACTTTGGTGTCATGCACGATTTATTATTTTCAGAACTATGACTCGTATGAATATTGAATGCAGAAAGACGAATTTTCGGGGTCTTGGAACACGCGTTTACACCGAGTGGCCATCGAAGGCACCGCTTTTCCCAGAGGGTGCCGTCCCATTGACACGTGTCCAACGTCGTAGTTTATGAATACATGCAGCGGGTGTAAAGCCAACATATCCCGTAACTTGCGATCATTATTTTCATTTTCGGTTCAATTATCTTTCGATCGCGCTTGGAGACTTTTATTGACCCAATTATCGTACAACGTTAAATGATGATCAAATACGAGGCAAATTGGACGTAATGAAGATATTTTAACTTCTTCTGTTCATTAAGCTCGAGCTTTTACTAGAGCATTTTCAAACAAGTGAGTTTGAATCCTTACAATTTATCGAAGTGGGAAAAAAATACAAGACCCATTTCTGAATAATTATTAGGCGACATGATTGATTCATATTTAAAGTAGAGTAAGGCATTTAAAGAAAAATATGTTTCTTTTGAATTCATTTATTTATGGTTGGTTTAGTAAAAGTTTTTTTGGAGGTGAGATTTATTGTTATGGAAGTACTTCTTTTTGACAATATTTGATTCAATTATGGTATCAAATAACACTAACGTTTTGATTTTGAGGATGGTAAAATCTTAGATGAAAATAATAAGATTAATTATGATATTGATAGCACAATGTGACAATTTTTCGGATCCCCTTTTTTATTTATAGAGTCATGTAAGATGAAACTCAGTTCTTGATAGTTTGATCAAGTGAGACCAGAAGCTTAGGCATCCCAGACAGGATTAGAACAGTGCACGCAATTTGGACTTGTCGAGGGAGAGTGAAGAATAAATCCCAGAATGTATACAAGTTTTTTTTATTGGAAAGGGGCAAGTGACCGAGAATCCTCTTTTAATTGATTGCAATTAAACAGGACCACGTAGTACAAATATGATAAGAACTGATTTTGTGTGTGAATTTATTTGTTTCTAAAAGATTACGAAAAAAAAAAAACAAATAAGTTAAATTATTGATTATGGAAACAGCCTTTTTATTATTCTTCTAATCAAAAATTACATATAATTCGTCACAATTTAATAACAACTTCTCTCTCATAAACTTTCGTCTTTCACCAGAAATAATTGAAACATTTACATCCAGCATGCGCAATTTATAACACTTTTTATTAAAAATTTTTAATGCTTGTTATCTGTGACAAAAGAGCAAAATTGATATTTTTAATATAAAAGTTACACAAGATATTGTCTATTTGTTAATAAATAAGTATCAATTTTTATAAGTTGTGAAAAATTCATTGTTGTCGAAATAGATAAAAATGGTCGGTACTGAAAGAAAAATCCACGAGATCATTAAGAAATATATTCATGATCTTAATAATTTGAAAATACAGAAAAAAATTCGAAAAATAAGCTCTTACGATGAGAAAAAAAAATTGAGATTGAATATTCAACTTATTGCACAAAATCTTACTTTTCGTCATTTATCATTAATACAAGACGGAACATGACGAGCTTTTTATATAAAAAAAAGTGACAAAAAATGTTAATGTATATAGTTTTTCATTGCATAAAAATAATAATATTTTAGGGTTTTTCAAATTCTTTTAAGAATCTCACGTGTCATTATCAAAATGATTACGTACAAATATGACTTGAAAAAATGTGGAACTTGTTTGTCATTACATCTTTCTTTTCTTCGTCCAATTTTTTTTGAAAAATGAAAATAAATTTGGTTATCGACATAATAAATCATCATACAATTACAATTTTCTATTCCGAACGAGTTATGAATAAAGAAATAATTAAATGACATTGTATAAATGTGTTGTTGATCTGTGAGTATTTTCCTTCTGTATCTATATTTTCGAGAGAATTTCTATATTATGTATTGCATGTAAGTTTTCTACACTGATTGTAAGACAAGAGTATTGTACTTTTCACTATAAAAAAATGTAATTGTAGATAAGTTTCGACTGTTGCACTGTTTTTTATAGATATTCCCTATTTACTTTACTATATCTGTGGCTTGAATTTTACATAATATTTTGATATAATTTTAAACTTTAAGCCATGTGTGACTTTGTCTGTTATGCACCGAGGCCACAGATACTTATGACTAAAATTGGCAAATTTTGTCAAGTTTTGTTCTGCCTAAATAAACGTAGCATATGAAACAAATTTTATCAAATAGTGATATTTTTTTCGGGGTGTATAATATTGAAATTAACTTAATGAGAAATACAAGGATTCTGAAACTTTTACAATTATCGCCGATGACATTTATTTCTGAACATGAATATTAAATATCTGTTTTCGATTTATTGTTCGTGACAACATATACATATAAAATTGGTAGCAAATAAATCACCAATGAATTTTTCTAGAAACTTGAAAAAGCCGTTTTTGTAGTAATTTTCATACTTCTTATAATAATCTTCTGAGAAAATGAAATTTCTTTCAAGAATTCAATTTCCAATAAAGTGCACCTTGTAAAAACCTTATACAAATCGAATTTCTTATAAGGGAATCTTATATAAACCTCATTAGAAATTGTAATTTCTTCAAAGAATATATTTATTAAAATCTTGAAAGAAAAAACCATATAAAATTTTTTTGATGAATTCTTTAGAAGATATATCAATTTCTTATAAGGTATTTGTAGGGTCACGCCTCATAGGACATTGAACTCTAATAAGGTTTTTATGAGGTGCACTCTATGAGGGATTGAATTCTTATAAGAAATTTCTTTTTTTGATAAGGTATCTATAAAGATTAAAATTACTAGGTTTATGAAATGTGAAACAACAATATTGGTTATTTCTACTTGGAATTGTTGGAAATCGTTCATTCAGTTACGTGTAGTCATATTTTATCATAAAACTTCTGTTATGACACTCATGACCGGTAAAAACTGGCCGAATACGACTTCTGACGGTAAAATATATCAAGAAAATTTTGGAAATTTGACTATAAATGACACTCAATGACTGTCAGAAATTGACATTACCTGGCCCATTTTTTTCTGACCAGTAAAGTCATCCCTGGTAAAGTCCTTCAGAAGTAAGGAAATTTCACTTTTCCTAGAGTGAAATTCAACTCATTTTTTAAGAAGTAAAATGACTGTGATTTAAAGTAAAATCCAACCTCTCTAGAAGGGATAATTTTCTTAAACGAAGAAGAAACAATGCTTACTAAAAAAAAAACCCCTAATGCTCGAGCTTCAGTAACGACATCGACGATATCATCGGTATCTCAGTTGGTTAAAGGAAAAAATCAGTGCATTACCGCTCAGGGCTATAGGGTAAACGCGTTTTCGTTGCATCTGTCGTCGCGCCCTTGTGCGTGAGTTGGTAGATCGAGCGGACACGAGTGCGATCGAGGTTGTTATAAACGCGTCGAAGTCACATGCGAGCTGCGTTCCCGCAGAGTTCGGAGAGTACACACACGTGTAACGAGTCCACGTACGCACCCCGAGTACGAGGGATGCCTTTCAGCCCTGAATAACAGGGGGAGCCCTAAATGTTTTATTACTTAATCATAACGCTATGTTGTAATGGCTTTGAAAACTGAAGAAGAGCCTATGTAATATGCATAGAAGGCCCAACAGGGACGTCAGGTTCTCGTTACGTGTATCATTGTGGTGGGCATTTTGCACAAGTGAATTAACAATGATCATTTTTCATGATTTTGTTTTGTTTTATCTTGAGAAGAATATTAGTGGAAGATAAATTGTGAGTTAAATTATTGACCTGTGCACGAGTGCATGAATTCAGAATGTAGAAGCTGTGTCGATCATGGAAATTGGGTTTCAAAGCATTCATAGGATGTCATTTTATGTTAATACTCATTGAATATATATGAAAAATTTGTTTAGGTAATGTTTTTAGAAAATGGCTCGGATTTCCCAGCAAATTATAATTTATAGAAATGGGTCAAACCATCGAATAAATTTTAAACATGACAATTTCAATAGCATCTACATTAAATTCACCGTTCATGAACTTGCAGATAAGAACTTATCAGGACTTGAAAATTTTGTCAAAGGTATCGGTATTTCAACTACACTGTAACCGTGATTGCACTCGTCTTGTTTTTAGACTTTTCAGCCAACCGTGGCAAAAATCAATCACGCGTTCGCTCGATAAATTTCATAAAATAAACATTCATTTTTGTAATTCAATGGCCTAGTATATTGAAAAAAGATTCCAAAGTTACAACTGAAGTTCAAGTAAGCGCTTCAAACCATGGGTAGTATTACGGACCCCGCAGATATTCACTCAGAAAGTTTATTGCACAATGTAACCTCACTCTAAACTGCTAAATGTATGGTTATAAAAGATATCAAAAACATACAGACGAGCTAAAATAGGAGTTTACTTGAATAATTGTTGAGTTATAATCAGAAATTTCGATACAGCAATGAATCGAAAAAAAGGTGAAAGTAAAATCCAGTCGTTGAAGAATATGCTTCAACTGAAAACTCTTCAAAACAATGGATAATATCTGAAATAAAGGAAGTCGAGAATTCAAGCTTTATGAAATTACTTCAAAAATGTAGCCATGTTACTAATATTGAAAGCATCCAAATTCGAAATATTAAATTTTATCCGGAAATTCAGAATTTGACAAGTGCGGCACATTGAGTAATTCTTCTTTCTCAAATGAAATAAATGAACTTTGTTCTTTATTTTGTCACTTTCTGGAATTCAGGTAAAATGTAGAATTGGAACTTGAAATACTGTCAAATGAAAATTTCAATTAAAAATGAATAATTATGTAAGTTTGAGGACTTGCGATTTTTCGCAGATTATTAACATTTGCCTGTTAAGTCATCAAGATCTCAGTAACGATCAGTACCTTTTATTTAGGGTTTTTTTTATCTCAACAATAGAAACTAAGTTTTTTAGATTAGAATGTAATGGATGGTTTTTATTTTGATACTGTCAAAATTAGTTAAATATTTTTACTTATGATGACAATAATAAGGTTTACAATGATGAGTTACAATGAAAAACAAAACAATACTATTATAAATTGATGACGATAATTATAAGTATATATGTCATAATGTGTTTCTTCACGTGAATAAACTTTTAGTATGTCTAATGAATGTGATTATTTGTGTTGAGACCTGAAAAAACTAAACAACTAAAAATATATTCACAAAATATGCGTATTCATCTCAAATCATCTGCACTAACATTACACTATCAATTCAATTATAGATATAATTGGAAGAAACCTACTTATCTTCGTACTCGTGAACCTAATTAACACTTTTAAAATATAAAAGATTAGGTGGAAATCCGGTCACTCGGAGCCAATGTGTAAAAAATATATGTCCAAGTTTAAATCCCATTTACTTTATTTTCTTCTCCAACGCTCTTTGACGGAGCGTTATATTTTTATTTCTATTACTTTTAAAATAATAAAATCAACTCTTTCATGTAATGATTTTCCTAGTTATCTTATCGTCTGATCCTGTTAGCCATATTACTTTATGTTACATCTAGTAGCTATAACGATAGTTATGTGTTACTATAACATTTTTCTCAGCACAAAATTTAAAATCTTATATAACTGATTTCCCTTTGTGTATTCTTTAGGTAAAAATTGGAAAAAAATTTCGAAATAAAGTTTCAGACTCCTTGAATAATGAAAATCATATAGTTCTAATATTTTTTGAATTATTTATAAATTATTAGAATGAGCCTTATGGCAGAAGGGACTTTATTGGTTATTGCGGGAAGCCACAGATATAGTAAAAATAATCGGTAATTACTATGAAAAACAGTAACAATAGTCGAAAATGATTTACAATCACATTGTTTTCTAGTGGAAAGTACAATATTCTTGTCTTACAATCAGTGTAGAAAACTGACATGCTATACATAATATAGGAATTCTTTTGAAAATGTAGATACCGAAGGGAAATACTCACAAATCAACAACACATTTTTATGAAGTGATTCAAATATTTCTTTATTTATAACTCGTTTTGAATAGAAATTGGTCATTGTATGATGATTTATCATTTCAGAAAACAAATTTGTTTTCATTTTTCTATCAAAATTCGAAGAAAAAAAAAAGATGTAATAAGAAGCAAGTTGCACCTTTTTTCAAGTGATACTTGTATGCAACAATTTTGACCATCACAATAACTTTGATCAGCAAGCTAAACTGACGGTCAAAATTTACCAAAACTTTCTTGTCGTTATTGACGGTCATGACCAGTATTTTACCGGTTAATTGACTTGTAAATTTACTGCCTCACACACCTGGTAATAACACATTACTCGAGTACCTGAAAATTCTCAAATAACATCAATCATTATAATGTTAGTCTCATCATCCTAATAATTGATAAATGATCATCATAATTTAGAGATTTTACGCTGTACATAAAGATTGCTCCACATCTCCTCTACCTGCGACGGATGCAGCATCATTTTAACCGTAACGACTCAATTAGTTGTCAGAAGGGTAGGAGGCGAGGACCGCCCGTGGTGAGGTCCGCCAGTGCATTTTAACGCGCGTTTGCGACAGTGACGACGAGCGAGAAAAATAGCCCGGGTGCATTGACGCGAGAACCACCATAACAAAGGGGATGAAGCATCTCCGCTCATTGTCCGGGGGATGAAGAGCACCCTGTCTCTCTTTCCTACCCTGCCCCGGTCGGGCGGTAATCGCGCTCGTTCGTGCCTCCGCGTGCGTGTGGAAAAGTACACTATATCGTATAACTACATTAGGGGTTGCAACCTCCATCGCAGCACGCGCCAGCTGGCTTATTGTTAAATTACTGCCCTGACGATATCTCCCGATCCACGGGTGCAGCCTCGAGATTTCGCCTAGACAACTCTTTTTCCTGTATAGGCATTTATTTCTCAGTCGTGAATTTAGGTTTCAATCTTTTCCTTCCTTCCGTAGATGAATTGAGTGTGTAATTTTCCATTTTTCAGAAGATTTTTTATCATCAGAAGTAGAATTAGGTATCTCATGTCACATTTGAAACCTGAACCTTAATATGAACCAGCAAAATTCAACAAATTTGGATTCGTAAGAGTGAGTAGGCGGAAATGATGATTAAAATGTTTGACAGTCGATGCTACGCCAATGGGAAGATCATCCTCCGTAATGTATTTACAGCGAAAGGGACGGGCTAGGCGGAGGGGTGAGATTTGTCGGCGGGACAGTAAATGCGTGTCGTACACGGAGCACGCGTGTATCCTCTATTGTCATCCGAGCCGAGAGATTAAGCTAATTTCACACATGTCCGCCCGTTCAACGCGCCCAGCGTTCCCCTATCGCATCCTTTGACAAACGCGACTGACTCAGCTCTGTCTGTCACATGTTCGCTCTTTTTTTCCGGGATGGCTTGTGCAGATTACAGACGCTTTATTACGCGCGATTTATCGAGGTGTCAATGGGGACTGCGAGCTTTTCTCCTGAAGACTTTTGTTATTTAGTACACAATATCTGTAATTTCTAAAAACATACTCAGCACAAAGTGACCATATTTGTAAGATAGATAGGTCAGCGAGACTTTCACTCTTAAATTTCATTAGTAGAATCAATAATAATTAATAATTAATTAATAATAATTAATTGTTATTTCGTTGGTAATTATGAATTATTGAATAAAACTATTGTATTCATCATAACATTTGTTTTTTTTTAATTATGAGTATGTAATTGTTCGTATGATTTTTATTACTTTTTTGTGATTGATTACTTAGATTAGTGATTTTTACACATTTTGCTAGTTGATCAGTAACCTAACAACAATTTAAACTTGGCAACTAATTCATATTAAAACCTAGCAATTGATCCTTCATTTATCAAAATCTAAAAAATTGATCAGGTTCGACTGTTCTAATAAGTCTTTATTACCTTTTTTATCGTCACCAGATTCCTACTTAATTACAAAAAAAAAAAAAAAAAAAAAAAAAACAGTGGAATTTTACAAATGCGATTTGAAAGACAGGTTAGTAATAACAACCAACCCCTTTTCATTTTTTTCATATCAACGTTTGATCTATAGGAAAGTAAATCTTTCTGTGACACACATAAACTATTTTTGTCGGGTGAGGTAGTTATTCAGTAACTTGTTCGATAAATAAACAAACGAAATTTTTTTTTGTTTTCCTCGGTAGATTTTTGTGCTCCCTTCTTTGTTTTAAGTAAAATTTTACTGTTTTTTAGTAATTTTTTTACTTTATTTTAGTAGGAATGTAGTTACTCTGAAATAGTTAAAAACTGCTATTTTAAATCGTAAAAGTATCTTTTGATAATAGTCGAGTATGACTCGTCCTTCATAGTAAGTAACTGTTGCACTAGCAAAATAAGTAAAAATTACACATCTAAAAGTAGATTTTTACCAATTATGAAGTCATTGTTTGACGACTTTAACGCCAAAAAATTACAATCAAATTAGATAATTTGGATTGCTATAGGGTAATTCGGGGCAAAGCGGGACAGTGATCACTTCTGATTTTTTTTCGGATACATGAACTATTCATTAATCAAAAATCTACCGTAAATATTTAGAACAGTTATCAGTCTACAAGGAAATATTTTTTCGAAGGCGAGAAAATGTTATTTATCAAGCTTCAAAATTAATAAAAAAAAAAAATAATTTCGTCCAGGTTTGCCCCCACATACGGGGCAGAGCGAGACGATTTAATAAATAACAAATAAAATGTTTGTTTTTCAGAAAAAACCATAAAATATGATCAAATTAGTACTGTGGGAAGAACTTGAAGGAAATAAATGAAAAATTTTTCAAGAAATTCACAATAATTCAAGTGAAAAAAAAAACCAAAAAGTTATCCGCAACGTCCTGCTTTGCCCCTGACTCCGCTTTACCTCGAATTTCCCTGCAGTAGAAAATAATTATAAAATAAGTAAATTAGTTTTATTTATTTATTTTTTTTCAAAATGAAGTATATAGCTATATCAAGTAAATGACTCGAAGGTCTAACCACTATACTCACATCCGACATCTGATATTAAAAATTTTTTGTCTCAACTTTTTTAACAGTTACGTTATAATCGAACCAACGAATTGAAATTCATTTGTAAACTCAGAAATCTTAACAAAACGTGCCATAAATGTAGTGGATTATGTACCATTTTCATCTAATAAACACCGATGCAATTTTTCGCATAAATTAGCCTGCGCATAAACTTTTACGAATCTTCTTATTTTGTTCCACTTACCCCCTTGAAGATGGAATAAAGTCGTGAAAATGTCACTAATCAAATAATAAATACATTATAAGATTTGTAAAAAGATTTTAACTTCAGAATAGTGAAATAACGTGACTATTAAATGGTAATTATTCACAACTATTTGGGAAAGTGAAAAATTCAACTACATAGATGTGGAGTTTTTACCAGTTTTTACTTATTTCATAGTTGAATCTCCAATAATGACTATTTGGTGGTAGAAACCCGTATTACTGTTAAATATAAAGACATTTTAATAATTACATTGAAAATATCCAACAACTACGATCTAAATAAATATAATTTTCTGTTTTATTTATTTCTGTTCTATTGTTTCTTCAGTTTTTGAGAGAAAGAAAATTTTTGCATGGATACTTACAAAAATTGGAAAAAAATAAAAGTTTAACTTTTTGCAAACAAATTCATTTTTAAGGCGAAACCATTAGTGTTTGATTTGGAGAATCGATCAAAAAAGTTCTTCGCGATATGAATGAATCTAAAATGACAGATTCTAATCCAACTTGACTCGGAAGAGACATGAATTCCGGCTTTCTAAGGTTTTCGGGGCCCCGAAAAAGCTCACTGATCACGAGATTCCTTGATGCGTCGTGAGCGCATTTGCATAGGAAGGGTGCGTATAATAAAGACGCTCGATGGACGCGACAAAAAAGCCGAGAATGGGCCCAACGACAATGAAGAGACGAAGCCGTGTAATTTGGTACTTCGGTTACTCCACACGGTTCTTCTTCATTCCCACGCGACCTACGACCCCGTGCCCGACTCCTCCGAAAAGGAAGGATCTTCAGAGGACGAGAATAAAAAAACGGAGAGAAACCCCGTGCGAAACACTCCCACAATCAATACCACCTTGCTGTGTAATCGAGCAAGTGGCTGTTATTCCCAGGAAAAAATAGAAAACTTGACAACTTGTTCAAATCTGTGCAAAACTTCGACAACACGATGACATACACTGTCTTGTAATGCTGATAACCTGGGTAATGAATAAAACTTAGACATTTTTGCCAAATTTTTGTTAATCTAATTTTTTTGAAATCGAACATAAACACTTTCTAATTTTTTCAGTAAAAGGTCATCGCCCATAGGTTACACAATTATTGAAGTCCCATGTGAACAGAAAAGAATTACTGTTTTTTTCTTCAGGATTTTTTGTTGCAGTAATAATTTTAAGTACGAGACTTGTTGATAAAACGTCCTCAATTTTTCGGGGGAATGTCCATGCTGTTGAGAAAAATTCAACGTAGAGATAATGACATTTGTACTTCTACTAAACTTTAGTTATGCCTCGAGTGTCATTTGACACAGTTCTGAACCTGAATTCACGTTTGTCTTGGGCGGCTTTGTTTCGTGAAGACGTTTTCAAGCGAAGGAACAAACCAGTCGCTTCTTCTATTCATTCATTTTGTACTTTGTTCAGCTCATCTAGAGTGTCTGTCACCTCCGAACGCGTCAAATGCCCTTTGAAAAATTTTCTTCCCTACTCTTGTACTTCGTGGTATGTCGAACGTGCATTAGTTTTTTTCAAATTAACAAAAAAACCGTATTGTTGTCAAGAGAAGGCTTCTGACCACTCTTCTTTTTTCTCTAAATGAAAGAAAAAAAACATATATACAAAAAAAGAAGGGGGTTTTAAGTATGAGTTTCAAGTTTCATAAAAATGTATTCAAATATAAAATTTTGGTGATCCAGAATTAATAGGGACAGGAAACAAACAAACGAAAAATGCTCTCGAAGTAAAAAAAGAGTATCTTTCAGTCTCAAGAGTATTTTGAGTCTCCGAATTGAATACTCGAGTCTCTAACAGTCTCCAAATGAGTATTATGTTTGGTAAAATGGAATACTCAAGATACTCTTAAGACTCAAATGATACACTTGTTGTTGCTTGCAAGAAAATAGAGCATTAAAATCGGAGATCAAAGGTGACTGAAGGAGACTTGGAAATACGTGAAAAAAATTTGTTTACTTTCGGAGACTCACAGTCTCCTTTTTTTTGAAACTTTGTATACTCTTGGAGACTTCTTCGATATTCTATGGATACTCTTGGAGACTCGATGATACTGATTTCGAGACTCAAGATACTCATGGAAACTGAAACGATACTCCGATTTTTTATCCCAGGCTCCGCCGGAATGACTATCAAATGTGTACTATTTTAGGGAGTCAGATTTGATAAAACTTATGAATACAGCGATTTTGTTAAACACTGCACATGAAATTTTTGAAACAGTGAAAATAAAAAATAAATGTAATGAAGTTGAAAATATTATTGAAGTAAAATAACTAATCACTGGCATACTTGATTCAAATATAAAATGTCAAATAAATGAATATACGAATATAAATTTATTATATTTTATTTTCACATCAAATAGTTTTCCTGAACTTAGTAAATCATCAATTTCTATTCTAATGATATGTGTCATTATGTTTCTCCAACAGGAAATTTCCAAATTTTAACATGATAACAATCCATTAATGAGACATATTTGGAAAATGCTACATACGTACATTTGACTATTAAAAAAATTGGTGGGAGAATTAATTTCATGAATAGCTTAAACAAATATATTGAGATTTTTAAGTTTTTTGAAAGTCTATAAAATTTCCAATTGCTCTAAAGACCATTCAGTTGTGCTTGTAAAAGTTATAGGAAGTGCGAGAAGGAGTAAAATTTCTGCTATTTTTTGCTAATTGAGAGTGACTTTGATTTCAGGGGCTTATGGGAATTTGGCATAAATTGATTGCGTATTATTTACGTTTGCCGTGAAGAGTAATTACTTGAAAATACATTGTCAGAGTCAGAGTGAATTATGTTTCCGATAAGAATTTTGCGAATTGAGAAGATAGAATTTATGCGATGTAAGGGATAGTTGTGAAGATTCAGGGAAATATTTGCAGGAAACAGTTTGCAATTGATATCTACAGAATTGATTGTTTGTGAATGAACAAGGAGAATATTGTATTTTATAATCATTTTTACTCAAACATATTAACCTGGTTAGTAGTTAAATAAATTGTTGAGATTTATTTGTACAATCTTGGGGATGTCAAGGGTCGTGTATGACAGTGTCTCCTACAACGGCCCTGGTATGTACGAGTGGACCCAACTTGATAGTTTTTAATAATTGGACGTTCAGCGTTGATTTAACTAACCAATTTTAGGCTTGCACGTCACAATATTTAAAAAACGGTCCCTTACAACTATGTGGATATATTTCAGGTCAGCAGGTGTTTTTTTCCTGCGGAGTTTCGTGTAACGTCAAATTGACATTTTATAAAGAAGAAAAAAAGACATTATGAAATTGTAAGCTTCCGAAAATTTCAAAAACTGATGACAAGATGTCTTCAAAACTTTTGCAATTTTCTGAAAAATGGAAAACTGTTTTATCTTGTGAATAGTATAAAAACATCGATAAAAGTTAAATTTTTTACTTGACGTCCCGAGTATTTCTAATATACCCTGCAAAATCAGAATCTTGGCTGCAACTTTCGGAATGCAAGTAAGACGGGAGAACAGTACGTGCTCCAAACCACCAACAATTGCATCCTATCGATATTGTTTACATGCTCAGCTGTCACTGTACACCGCCCCAGATTTTATACGAGCTACATTGTAGTCGCACTGATGCCAGAATATTCTAGATATTTTCAGAGAGAACGCCACGAGTGTCGCTTCAAATAACCGCAGCAACCTACAACGAAAATTTGTACTGCGTGAGGAAATCAACGCGTCCATATCAATTTCTCGAGTCGCAGGCGCGCGATAAACGCGAACTTTGTAAGTAAATACTTGGTAATCGATAAATCAATGAAGATTAATGTCACGGGGGAAGTGAGCTCAGGAAATTTGACGAGGTAGGAAGGGACTTGAAGGGTACACGAACGTTTTCATAAAGTCATTCTAACGTTTGTAAGAATGTCGTTATACTGGAATTTTTTTCAGAATCACAGTTGAATTCTTCTGTGTTGTGTTAATTGCATATTTATTTCGTTAACTCGATAACAGTATTTTTCATGCAGCTAGAAAATCATGATTAAGTTTGAAGTATTTCATTGAATTTAGAATTTCGTCAGTGTTATGAAATACAAATGTTTTTTCAAAACTTTGTAACGTCTATTTTTTTCTCCTTATTGTCCCTTAAGCTCAAGTTACAGCTCTACTTCAAATGCAGGGAATTCCTGCGCACCAGAGATGGAAGTTTACTGGTCAGAAAAAAAATTTGTCAGGCAATGGTAATTTCTGAGGGTCATTTACTGTCATTTATAGTCAAATTTCAAAACTTTCTTAATATATTCTATTACCAGAGCTCGTATTCGGTCGGTTTTTACCGGTCATGAGTGTCATGACAAAATTTCGATGAAAAAATGTGACTCAACGTAACTGACTAAACGATTTCCAACAATTCCAGGTGAAAATAACCAATATTGTTGTTTCATATTTCATAAACCTAGTAGTTCTTATCTAAATAGAAACCTTATCAAAAAATAAATTTTTTACAAAAATTTAATACCTCATCGGGTGCACCTTACAAGAACCTTAATAGAGTTCAATTTATTATAAAATGGCCTTAGAAATACCATATGATATTTATTCAGATGCCAAAATTTACAAAGTTCATACAATTAATAAACTTCCCGCAAGGTATGTGTATCCGTCGCAGGCCTGATAAAAAAAAAAAAAAAAAAAAAAAAAAAATACATAAAACTAACTTATTGCTAATATGAGATATACAATTTTATGATTATTTATTTAGATCCTCGGTTACTATTACATTACAGTGCTTCAATATCTACTTTTTATTTACAAATCTTCCTCATTAAGTTGTAATAAAAGTTTTTGAATTTTTTTCCTTAATACCATACTACTAAACTTACTTCCTTTTATATCATTATGTGATGAATTAAAAATTTTCTTTTCAACGCAGCAGAAAGATTTGCGATAAATTTCCTTTTTTATGCATGGTAGACTCAGTACTGGATTTCTCTTATAACTTATAGATAAATATTTTTTTTGAAGATCTTTAAAGTTACACATTAACGTATTGCGTAAATAATGTAATATAATATAATATAAGGAGATAATTTATCTTCTAAAGAATTCATCTAAAAAATTTTATACGGTTCGTTCTTAAAAGATTTTATCAAATTCATTCTTTGAAGAAATTTCAATTTCTTATAAGGTTTGTAAAAGGTCACCTTATAAGATATTTGATTTTCATAAGGTTTTGACAAGGTGCACCTTATTAGAAATTGAATTCTTTTATGAACTTTCATTTTCTTATAAGATTTTTAGAAGGATGAAACTTACTAGGAAAACGGCTTTTTCAAGTTTTTAGAAAAATTCATAGGTGATTTATTTGCCACCCAATGCATATATATGTATATGTATAGGTTGTCACGAACAATAAATCGAAAACAGATATTTAATATTCATGTTTAGAAATCAATGTCATCGGCGATAATCATAAAAGTTTTAAAATCCTGGTATTTCTGATTAAGCTACTTTCAAAATTAAACACTTCGAAAAAAATATTGTATTTGTCGTTGTGTAAAATTTTGATGATGGTTCAGTCTCAAATATTTCACTCCTTGATAAAATTTGTTTCATATGCTACTACGTTTATTGAGGTATAACTAAACTCGACCAAATTTGCCAATTTTAGCCATAAGTATCTGTGGCTTCCCGGCATAACAGACAAAGTCACACAGGTCGTAATTTTTAAAATTTTAACAAAATATCATGTAAAATGAGCCTAATGGCAGAAGTGTCTCTGTCGGTTATTCCGGGAAGCCACAGATATAGTAAAGTAAATAGGGAATTCCTTTAAAAAACAGTACAAAAGTCGAAAATAATCTACAATCAAATTGTTTTATAGTGAAAAGTACAATACTCTTGTCCTACAGTCAGTGTAGAAAACTGACGTGCAATATATTATATAGAAATTCTTACGAAAATATATATGTCATAATTTCGATGATCACAATAATTCTGACCAGTAAGGTAAACTGACGGTCAAAATTGACCAAAACTTCCTTGTCGTAATTGACGGTCATTACCAGTATTTTACCGGTTAATTTACCGGTAAATTTACCGCCTCACATCCCTGCTGCGAGCTCAACATCGTTGACGAAAAAATAGTGCAACTCGACGTCTAGTGAATTACTGAGCACGTACAAAGACAGGCCAGCGACGTCGTAGAAAAAAAAGCCGGCTCTCGTAAAGAGGATGAAGAAGGATGGAATATCTGTAGAACTAATTCGCGTGCAAGATAAGGACGACAGGCAGCCAGGCGAGTCCCACTATCGGGGAAATGGTCTCGCGCCGAGTCACTTTGGTGGCAGGGAAAGGCATGGAAAAGAAGGGGCTGCCAAGGAGATGCTATCGTCTCTGCGTGCCTCCTTGCCCTTCCTACCCTGATGACAATATCGCGTGGCCGCTCAGATAACCGCGCGTGTCATTCCTACAACGACCGCCACCTACTTCCATATACTCTCAAGCCTCGATACTTCTCAGCGCCAGCACCCTTCCCCTCTCACCCACCCCTTTATCCTCACCCACCCCTTATTTTTTCAAATACTTCGCCACCGCTATTACGCGTCATGTTCGTCTCTTTGACCACACGACAGTCCCGGCGTGTCATTTAAAGCAACCCTGTCCTTTCAGCTCATTATATTACTCTACCTTTTTCTCGAGCCATTAAAACCCTGCGACCGAGACACGTACTTTTCCCGTCGCATTCGCGACGAAACCCCTTTATCGATCCTGACTTCTCCTGTCTTGAGATTTTCAGGAAACGGTTCTGCCCTTCCTTTTATGAGATATTTACACTGATGAGAAAAATTCTTTGGGAATCGATTGGTATTGTGATTCGATGTGGCGCGTATTAGTTAGAGGGAATATAAAAACAATTCGAAAATATGAATTACAAAAAAAATTTAATAAAACAATAATAATAGGTAATACAATTCGTAAAAATTATCAAAAATATGCTTACTGCAATCTTTATATATTGATATGGTTTCAGGTGTGATCTTGGAATTGAACAATGTTCAAAATTCTAAATTTCACTAACTCAATAATAACAATAATCCTGGTTCCAGAAGAGATTTTTCTTGAACGCAATTCTAATCATGAATGTTTGGCTAGGATAACGTAGAAAATGAAAACTTGTAGATTGTGTTGAATTATTTATAAAGAAAAATTGGGATCTACGAAACTGCTGAACATCTGAAGCAACTTTCAGCTCTCGACCATCAAATTCTAAGAATTTTCGTAACAGAGAAATTAATTTAAATATCGGAAAATTTTTCTCATCAAAGAACTTCAGAGAAATATTGAAAATGATAGAATTTTATGAAAAAATTCATTTCTGAAGAATCTGAACAAATACATCCGAACTTCAATCTATAAAAATTAGAATTTTAAAACATCAAATCCTAAAAATCGTATACAGCAATGTAATACTAGAGAAATATTAGAAACCTGTGCAAATAAAAGAAAACTCGAGAAAATCTTAAGAATACTAAAAAAGCACGAAAAAATTATAAATCTATATAACATGAAAAATCAATATAGATTCAATTTTTTGAAAAATTGACTAAATATTTGCATATTAGTTAAAATTTGAATTCTCTCCAATACTCGAAATTCAAACTCAAAAATTGAGGTCAAAATTACCAAACCATTGTACTACTGCGCGGCTTTTTGGAGGACAATCTCTTCAATTCTGTGTTATTTCTTCAAACTATGTAGAAGATTCAATGACTTTTTTGGCGCCAAGTACCAAAAACTCTAGTGATTTTGTATACATGGTGCGTGAACTCGACGCGCAGTAGTACAATAGTAATACTAGAGATCTAGAAAAATACTAGAACATTTTTAAAAGTTTTAGAAATACTGAAAAAATCGCTAGAAAAGCTAGAAATATTCCAATATGAAAAACAATGTAGATAAAATTATTTTAAAAATTTATAAAACTTTCAATTCAAGAGCGTTTGAATCTGGAAATCTGATTTTTGTTAGAACTGTCGAATAGATTTCAGAAAATATTTACGACGGTTGTTAGTAATTTATTAGAGAGTACATTGGTTTTTTTTACTTATATTAAGTAGCTGTAAAAACATATGGTGATTACTCGATCATTGAATCAAAGGCATGAGGCAGAAACAATTTTCGGGATTTTATAGTTACAGATATTTGACATCAGATTTTTAATTTTTGTCATTTAATCATTCATTGACATTTTGGAGTAAGTGAAACAAATTTTCATGTTTTGAAATCTCTAAGTATAAGATATTTTTTTTTTTTTTTTGGTATTTAAAAATATTTTCAAGAAAAAAATATTTATTCTGATTCAAGGTATTTTTCGAGTTTCTTTTGGTATTTATGAGATTATGTAGTTTTTTTTTTTTTATTTATGTTTTTTTGTTGTTTTTTTTGTACTTTTATGAATTGCTTCATGAATTAGTATTATCTGAGGCTCTTGGAATCAAATTTGTTATGGATTTTAGTACTTATATTTATAAATTTTTGAGAAAATTATGTAATGTCAGATTTTGAGTATTTCAGAGATTTTATAATTTTCGTATTTTTTGAAATTTATGAGATTTTGTAAATATTGCTAGTATTTTCATAGACTTTAGTGTTTCTATAAATTGCATATCTAATCATTTCTAGAATCTATAGCTGTGAAAATCAAAGTAACTAAAAAGTATATAAATCAATTTGTTAGAAAACAAAAACTCTCATATCGATTTAGAGTTAATTTTACTATTTTTTACATTATTTTAGTATTTACCAGATTCAACACTTGTTTTAGTATTACATGTATTATGGAGTTCGATGCAGATTCTCGAAATTCGGTACTGTAGGATTCTGGATATTAAAATTGTTGAAAAGAATTATCTAAATTCAATAGGTTTTTCATTTATCAGAGAGTGTCTAATTTTTTCCTTTTTTTTTCTTTTCTTTTTTTAAGTATTTATGAAACCTAAAAGGATTTTTCAATGTTTCGATAGATTTCTAGTATTTTTATCATTTTCTGTATATATTTCTAAATATTAAATACTATCAAACAAAATTGTTGATAATTGTCGGTATTTACATCTATTTTCAAGAAAATAACATTGACATAAATTTTAAGTATTTTACAAACATTTCTCGTTAACATTTTTCTTAGTATTCCAAAAATGTTGTAGGGTGTTGTGATAATATTATAGATTCCTCGTAATTCTCTGAATAAAGTCCTCATATTTTAGAATCAGATCTCCTAGAATTAATTTGGAAGATCTGAAAGCATTTAACTTCACTTATCAAAAAACAGCACGTGCACGTCTACAGATATCTCTTACATATGGTATTTTTTCAGCGTTGGAATGATTTGAAAGATTTTCTAGCATTGTTATGGATTTTTTATTGACTTCTAGAATTCGCTGCTCCAGGATTCAAAGTACTGAAATATTTAAGTATTTACGTAGATATTATTTTTGTTTTTTATTCACTAGGTTTAAACAATTGTTCTTATTTTGATGATGAAAACTATATTGGGTTTGTATGTGACCAAATATTTAGTAAATTTTAGTAAGCTTTTCTCTGCGTGTAGTCAAGCATATAATATACGGAAAATTACATTTACAAAAAAATTCTTCCAAAGCCAGAATTGTGATTTTTAAAAAAATGCGTACTTCAAAATTCTGAATTTGGTTCAACTTTGTAAACTTGCATGACACCATTTTTAATGTCTTCTCAATTTCTGTTATTTGATTTGTAATGATTCTGCATGCAAATGTTTATTATTTTCTGCTTATTCCATTTTTTCGGTAATCACCAATATTGTCAAGCAATATTTTTTTATCATTGATACCGTTATCTTTCATTATTTATTATCACCAATTTTTGTTAATGCATGCATAAAATAATCATCAATAATACTCGTATTTCGGGAGTGTTTTCAACCCCTAAAACCCCCTCCGCCAATGGCACTGCATGAAATCTTTTTCAATACAAAAATAGTACATCTCACAACTAGGGAAAAAGTGAATTTGTCGCGAGGGGGAAAGTTTTTTTTTTCTATTACGCGAAAATCGGCTTTTTTTCCTCTACGATAAAAAAATCATTATCTTGAAAAATGGCTTCACGATTGAAGATACACTTTAACCAATAATTACCATAGACCATATAGCATTTTAGACCTCATTGCACTCTTAGATCATTATTGTATGTCTTCACATAATGTAATTATTTTGAAGTCAGTCTTTCTTCTTCATCACAATTTTTCGTTTTATTTGCAATAAAGTATCTTGATAGCAAAACCAACGTGCATCGATTACGAAATTCAGCGAAGAATCGGGAGGGTTCACTGAAAGAGTGAGTCGCGTGGGGTCAAAAAAGAAAAGTATTGCGCATAAAGTACAACCGCAGCGGCGTAGGCGACGTCGTTGGCGACTCTCGAAATGACTCTACGTTAAATGAAACTCGTAAAGAAGCTCGTCGAGAACGGAAGGTGATCGCCCTCCTACAAAGCAAGGGTTCGCAACACGAAAGCGGAAAAAATTACTGAATCAAGTTATACAAGGTGTCCTGATAATAACGCTTATACTGAAAATAGTTGACTCATCATTAAAACGCAAATTCAAATTCTTTATATCTAATACTTGTCAATATTTTCTTCTCATATTGAACGAATATATCGGTTCAATAACAAATTTTTTTCTTAATTCAGTACCAGAGTTTCGAAACAGTAGATGTTTTTAGAGTGTTCGTGTTCACATGAATTTCGCAGTCACTATTTTCAAGCCGTATTGAAATTTTTCTACGTATCTTCACTGGCAGGTGTAAAATTTTCCTCATCCCCCGCATCTTGAAAACGCTCTTTGTCGGAACTCTGAGGGATGACGGAAACAGTTTGACAAAAACCAATAATCCCCGCGGTACAAGGAAGACAGAAAGGCGAAGCCTACTAACTGCTTTCGGCACATGCAGGAACACGCGTAAGCATCGGTCATGCGTTCTCCTCCATTCTTTCGCGCATTCAATGCGCTTCTATGTTTAGATCTTTTTCATCCAAGTTTCACCTTACGTCACATAAGTTATAATTCTTCCTCCCGTAATCAAAATGCACTGTGGTGCAACCATTTTTTTGTTGCTACTTCCAGAGTGTATCTACCAAGGTTCGATCTTCAGATGAGCAAAGATACGCCATTTCATGAACGTCTTATCATTCGCTTATATTCTGAGATGAGCTTATCTTGAAACAGAGAAATTGCAGATTTGATTATCTGTCTGAGAGTATTTCAACTTGGTTAATCTCTGTGGAAGATGTGCCAATGAAAACCGAAAGGTCGTCGAAGATGTGGAAATCACACGTGAAGAAAAACAGTTGGTTAAACCAATTGGAATAGGTGGAAGTGATACAACATTCACTTTCCAGACAAGTATAAGGGTTAAAAATGGAAACCGTTTGGTTACATAACGAGTTATCGATTGGTCGTTAAAAGTAGTGATTTCTGTGTTTTGTCAACTAGAGCTAATCGAATGGAAAAATTTAGAAAAAAAAGAGTAGCGATCAAATCAAGTAATCGTTTAATTGAGAGCTGCTGGAAACAATGGTGCATGAATCGCCTTATCAGGGAGGCGTGCTCGCCAGCGTCAATAAAAATCGCTGGCTCCTTGTCCTGTAAACGCGAGGTCTGCGGTCATAGATCAATTTTCAGAACTTCTGTTTCAATCGAGACATTCAATCTTATAGTTCATAACAAATCATGTGCTTCAATTGCGACAGTGAGCAATTAATCTAGTAAACATTTGAATTAGATAACGCAAGTCCATTGCTTTTTATGTATAAATTATCAAAAATAATTATGAATTTTCTAGTAGATACTTGCGTTGCTTCTCAAAAATCCAAACCCAGTATCACGTCAGTATTTACTAACAAATTTAGTGGAAAAAATAATATCAAAAAGTCATTGTGTTGCATGATGACTTTCACTGACTTTGACTAATTGTCAGTTTTGTCACACTTCTCTTTTGTGAAAAACACATGAACTATCACAATTTTACGTAAGAAAAGTATGATGTACGATCCACGGAAATGAAACCTCATCTCACGAACTATTTCGAGCGTTTATCATGCGGATGGAAATAATTTTCCCCGGCGTCGGAGCCAAAGTCGCGCGACGCAACAACCGCGCAGATTTTAATAAAACACTCGGCGAGCACAATGAGCGAAACGTGAAAATCGTCGAGCGCATTCCTCGTACGGATTTAGATTCAGAAATATTGAAGTCGACGTCAGGATGTGAAGAATAATAGGAGAAGGATGCTGAATAAGGGCGCGACAAAGACAATCGTCCCAATTGTATAGACAACCGGTTTAACGTGGCCACGTGCTCTTGTATTTTAAGCACCGTTGTCGTTTTCATTTGCAGTAGCCAATGAATCGATTACCCTTAGATACGGAATTATTCCCCGCAGTTAATTAGGTTGCATTGAATTACGAACCCCACGAGAAGAAATCATTCTCGATGGAGCATTCTTATAAATGGGTGCACAGTCTGTAAAGTTTTAATGTAGATTATATTATCTTGTTACATACTGTAAATTGATATTCCATATAATTTGTTCATCTTGAAAGAAAAAAAAATGTTAATAGATTCTTTACACTCCCCCAATTTAAATATTCATCAGACAAAGTTCTAAAATTATCTGACCCGAGATTTCATCCAAAGAATTTAGATAAGATTGTTGATTTATTGTTGATGAATAATTACTCTATTGAATTTATTTTGAAGAATGTTAATATGAGGATGAATTTTCTGAAATTTGGAATGAATAAAATCAAAGATAGACATATTGATACAAAGAAGAGTTTAGTTTTGCCTTATATTGAAAGTTTGCATCCTCAGATTTATAATTTATTTAAAAAATATGGAATAGGAATAATTTATAGGACGAATAATAAATTAAATGAAAAAATCATTTAAGGGGGGATAGATAAATTAATGAAAATGGATCAACAGGATGTTGTACATAAAATAGATTGTGGAAATTGTAATTTTAGCTATATAGGACAGACAAAAAGATGTTTAAAGACCAGAATATCTGAACATGAAAGCAATATTAGTCATTTAACTGGAAATCATTTAGTCCTCACTCATTATAAAATAGAAAATGAGCATGATTTTAAATGGAAAGATGTGAAAATTCTGGATAAAGAAGGAAATTATAAGAAAAGAATGGTTTCTGGAATGGTGTTCATAAAGGGAACTGAAAACACGTTAAATAAGCAGGATGACACTAGATTTTTAAGTTTTATTTATGATGGATGTTTGAAAATATGATTATCAGTTCGTTCTTTAGATACGACTTTTATAGATGCCGACGTTTGTAAAATTAAGTTCAGTTCTTGTTAGCAAGCTGTTGAGTTTGTTTCTTAAATGTTAATGTGAATTCATGGAAGTGAAAAATGTAAGTAGAGAGAATTAGTTAAAATGAGATAATTATATTTATAGATTAATTGTTATTGTAAATTTTGGTAGCTCCTGAAGAGGGCTTGATAAAAGCCGAAAGCTCGAGAAAGAAAATGGGAAGTTAGAAGAAAGTCTTTTATTTTATAACCCATTGATATTGGCTCCCAACGATCGTTTTCATGATGAATATAAACAAAAATGTGATTTGCGTTTTTTATTCCCAATAAAACTCAAAAATAAATTTATTACAGACAAATAACTTGCTAACTTAGATAACTTTTGAAATGCGAGTTCAAAGGACTGCAAACAACAGGTATCTTTATAATGGCGACGATAACAAAATCTTCTTGCTCATTGTCTTCGACAAAGCTAATGCACGAACAAACTACTCCGATAAGATATATTTTTTGGATAAAAATCGGAATCCGCCAGTGCGACGCTCTTCTTATTCTTCGACAACCAACCGATATCTATCTTCGTTGTAACTCTGTAAGCATCTGTCAGATTTTATGATTTTTCCTCTATGTATTTCACGAACATTTGTCTGTGCCCTGTATGAATAATTCCATGAAGACATTATATTTGGTTGGCTTCTACAGTTCCTCAGAAATCCTAAAATATAGTTTCGCAGTAATCAAATGCTGTTGTGTCCCTTCAGGACATAACAATCTAGATTCCCATTTCCAGTTTCATCCCCTAACCTCTCGTTTCCAAATTCCACACAACCAACGAGCCATAAGCCTTCTTCTAAGTGTCTCATTAATAGTCCAAGATCAGGTTCCCCATTCATAAATACCACACCGTACCTCGAAAAATGAGTCCCAATCGAAAAATCCTCTGTTATACTCACACAAAACGCCCAGAAAATGGCACGTCGTCCCGAAGTACAAAAAGAAGCAACGGAACACGACAGATCCCTGAAACTTTATCAGATACAAAAACCATCCTTCGCCGATCTCTGTTGACTAGACGAGGAGACGCTTTTTTAATTGAGTTGCGGTGCGTGGGCGTAAAAGAAGGGCACGCCAGATTTTTGTAAGTTCCTGGAGGGTGGGTGAGGAGGTAAGGCCAGGGGCCAGAGGTACCCTTCGAGACAAGAATGGACTGACCTACCTTAGGATCATCCGATCTATTCAAGCTCCTTACATTCATCCTTGCGCTCTCAGGATGCGAGACAATGGAAACGATGAAACAGAACCCCCTCGGCGTTTGTGCGCGTGTTTCTCCGGTATTGTCTCCCTCTCGGATATACGACTTCCGGTACGGCGTGGCCACAGACGCTCTCAATGGGATGATTCCGTGATTATTTCTGCGGCCCGTCGTCTTCAGTGCAAATGCGAATGCGCACCAGGCTTCCTCCCTTTCTTCCCTTCGCTATCGTGTTTCCGAAAATTTTTGCGTTTTTGCGAACATGTTTTCAACCCCTTTTACGCTCGAGATTTTTCCTTCTTTGGTTTTTCAAAGTGGGATTTAAGAGATTGCATGACCATCCTCTTTATCGCAGTAAGGATTCTAGATATTTCAAGGTGAAATTTTATAAATTTGTCAAGTGAAAAAAGTTACTAGAAAATAGTCGAAAATTATTGAGGGGAAGTTGGGACGAATCAGTGCGGTCCGCTTTTAAAAAGGAATACTATGTATGTATGTCAATGTGAAAAAAAAAAAAACAGTCAGGTATTTTCAGGTTAGAATGGGAAAAACATCTTTAGTGATAATAACAGAAAATTTCATTCGTAGAAGAAGTATGTATGTATGTTTTATTACTAATAATACTAAAAAATTCATTATTTTTATTCATATCTAACCTGTAGCTAGATGCGAGAAAAAAAATTTTGCATATTTGTGGTGTGACAGATATTAATCAGTTCTTGACGTTTGCAGATTTTTCGAAGAAAAAAATGACTTTGTAATATCTAGAAAAAAAATCTGTAACACGTTTCTCTAATATTTGCGAAACTCCCTTGCACTATCAATACTGTTTTTGCAAAAACATTGTACGTAAACGAATAGAGTATGATAGTGCTCTCTATTATTTATTAACCCAAAAATTAACACTAAAAAAACAGAATGTTTTACTATAGTTATGTGTAAAAATAATCTGTATAGTTTTGTGGCTAATATTATTGCAGGGACAGGCAATAACATTCTGCCAATTTTTAGAAATCTCACTTTCATACTACTTTCTAACAAAAAGTTTTTAAAAATTAAGGCAGCATTTGATCCCTGTGGTATCTTTTTTATTTTCAATGAAATAAACAAACTCTAATAACTTAAATGAATTTTAATCCTAGCAGTTGTCTTCAATTTAAATCGTAATTTTTTAATGTCAGTTATGTTCACATTCTCGTATTATTGCATTATTACGAGTATTGCTTACTATGATAATGTATGAATATATTAGTGATCTTCGAATCAAAACTTACGAAAAATGCACTTTATGAACCAAGGCAGTTGAATTAGAGGCAATGTTTCTTTAAATGAAGAATCATCCATTGGTAGAAATTTCTAGTTATTGATGAGTACCTGGTAAAGATTTTGATCACCTACACAATAAATTTTGGCGTAATCGGAATATAAGAACACTCATTTAAAGAGCACATTGCATCTAAGCACTTCATATTGTTTCATCACGCAAAGGAAATACATACTCTTACAAAAGAGACTTACCCTTCAATGAAAACCACGTACACACCTGAAAGCACTGATTGAAGTCTAACAACTCTAATTGTTCACTCACAACCTGGTAAATCACGAAGAGAAGTATAACATTTCCCAACTAGTGTAGTAAGTAGTAAGGATTATTCTAAGTATCTGATCTTTCGGGAACTCAATACTAACTTCGAAAATTAAACTTTCGTTGAATATTATGAAGTTTATAAGTATATCACACTTTTTAATTTAACATCGTAAAAAGAATTTAATTGGGAAATCATAACAATGAAAAAAAAACTTAAGTACTGTTATGATCTTCCAGCATGCATTTCTGAATTTTTGGAAGAAAAAGTAATTATAACTATTTTTAGATTGTATTGTCCTAAAATTCACCCCTCGCTCATTTCAAGATACGGCTTTTCCTAATTTTATGTGTGTGATGCTGCAAGTTCAAAAAATGATAGATCCCAATATGCACTGTGAAAAACAAATAGAGTAACTAATGGAAATGTTCAATGTATGAATAAATCTCAGATTTCCATGGTATTTCAACAGTATTTCGCCTCTTCTTCCCATTTATTTACAAAAATTTCTATGCATTTATAAAAAAATTTTCATACATACAAAAATATGGAAAAATGTCCATACTATAGTCAAGGTTAGTAACTTTACATACATGTATGTGAAGTTCTCATATTTTTTGTTTCAGTGTAGGAACTAAATATTTGGTTCCAGCAGCCAAATTATTTAGTAAAATATAGACAAACTGAAGTTTTTTTTATGTCAGCTATAGGTTACATTATAAAAGTTTCTGAAAATATGAGGCCTTCATATCCAAGACTCTGCTAAGTGCATGTTTCACTGAAAAAATTTTTGCTGATACCAAAAATTTTTTCCCATCTAATGAAAGTAAAACAATTAAAACAATTGAACTGCAATATTTTTTTTTCTTTCCCAAATTTCCTTCTTATTAGCGTGGGAATAAAAACAGCTTTATTTTACACGTGAGATGAAATAAGTGTATCCTTTCGAAGTGGGCCTAAAACACTACTTTCTAGCCCACTTCGCGGGCAAAAAAAGTCTTCAGAACCCACTATAGTAAATAATATACTTTATATCATGGTAAATATAATTTCTCTCTCTGATGAATATATCCTTCGCGAAAAATCAATATTTTCTCTTAGTACCAAAGCACTATTTTAAATAGATCACAATTTATAAAATAAAATTTTACAGAATCGTACGAAAAAAATTTTTTTTCACTAGTTGCGAAATAACCCACTCTTCATGATTTCCAGACCACGAGAGGATTTGAAAATATGCCAAACAAAGACTTAACAAACCGACTCGACTTTTCGGATCGACCGAACGCGCGGAATTCAATGGTTGATCGAGATTCGCGTTGGATAATCAGCCCCTCTCACCCCGCACGTTTTCGATACTATCGCGGCCGAAACTTCCTCCCCACTCGGACCATCACAATGCGCGGTGCTTGAAAACGTGACGTGGCGAAAACGCGCGCGAGCGCAGACTAATTGTTCGTATACGACCGTATCTCGGGTCTTTTTCATCCCTTGGGTGGTTTTTTTGATTCAAGGGGAGTTTCGAGTTTAGGGATTAACGGACTGTTCCGCCTTGTGGGCGGCTCGAGTTTGTTTAATGAGTTTAGGAGTGAGTCGATGGTTTTGATTACGGCGAGATTCGTTGAGGTATATTATCGAGATCGAAAGCTTTGTTTTGGTAATAGATACAAATTCAATAAACCTACGCTATTGAAGAGCTGTTTTTTCAATCACTTGAATATTTAGAAAGGGAAGTATTCTATGAGGAAAATTTAAAAAAAATGTATTTTATTTAATTTTGCTACGCATGATACAGCAATTTTAGATTTTTACGTACTTTTGGATTTCATTCACGTGAGCTTGTAATCAGGAAATCATATTTTGAGATGACTGATTCAACAGTGATATAAAAATATCCAATTTATCACTTGAGTTTTTGGTTTTATGTGAAACGCCAGAAAACAGGAATTGAATAGTAAATTCGTCAACAAATACATTTAATCAATAAGTCACTACGATTGTGGAGATGCTTATGTCAAAAAATTTGGGAATAAAGTTTATTGCATAAGAGTCATAAAGTCAAGTTTATAAAAATTGCAAAATCCAAAAACTTCCCTCATGAAAAAAAAAATATTAGCAACTATTGGGAACTATTGAAAACTATTTGGAGTTATTGGGAAACTATAAAAAACTATTGAATGATTTCAATAGTTTTAATAGTTTCAATAATTTCCCTTCTTATAGTTTCCATAGTTTCAATAGTTCCTGTAATATTCCTGCTAATAATTCAATGATTGAAATAGTTTCAGTGATGTTCAACCGATGTAACTATTAACTTCAATGATTTTAAATCATTTTCAAATCCGATTTGAAATCACAATTTACTGATCATTCACATGAAAATTGTTAAATTACAATTTTTAATGCAATTTTCAAATTGAAAATAATTTTTAATCACTTTCAAGATTTTCTATGATTTTCGATCATTTCAATGATTTTCAGTCATTAAAATAGTTTCAGTGATTTTCAATAATTTTAGAATCCGATTTGAAATCACAATTTTATGATTATTTGCATGAAAATTGTCAATGCACAAATTTTAGTGCAATTTTCAAACTAAAAACAATTTTCAATCATTTTCAAAATTTCCAATGATTTTAAATCACTTTCAAAATTTTCAATGATTTTTATTCATTTTCAAAATTTTCAATGATTTTTAATCATTTTCAAGATTTTCAATCATTGCAATAGTTTAAATGATTTCCATAGCTTTAATAATTAATCTTCTCATAGTTTCCATAGTTTTCATAGTTTCAATAATTTATCTTTTAGTATATTTCATAATTACTATGGTTTAAATAATTTGCCTTCTTATAGTTTCCATAGTTTCAATAGTTCCTATAATATTCCTGTCAATAGTTTCAATGATTAAAAGTTTCGATGATTGAAATAGTTTCAATCATCGAAATAGTTTCAATGATTTTCAATCATTTTCAAATCCGATTTGAAATCAAAATTTAATGATTATTTGCATGAAAATTTTTAAATCGCAATTTATAATGAAATTATCAAATTAAAAATGATTTTCACCTACTTCCAAGATTTCAATGATTTTCAATGGTTTTCGAATTCGATTTGAAATCACAATTTAATGATTATTTGCATGGAAATTGTGAAAGCACAATTTTTAGTGCAATTTTCAAATTGAATACAATTTTCCATCATTTTCAAGATTTTCGATGATTTTCAATGATTTTCAATGATTTTCAAGATTTTCAATGAGATTCAATCATTTCAATGATTTCAAATCATTTCAATGATTGTCAGTCATTGAAATAGTTTCAATGATTTCCATAGCTTCAATATTTAATCTTCTAATAGTTTCCATAGTTTTCATAGTTTCAATAATTTATCTTTCAGTAGATTTTATAATATCTATAGTTTCAATAATTTTGGAAACTATTGAAATATTGGAAACTATTGGAAACTATAGGATTAAAAAACTATTGGAAACAATTATTCAATAGTTACCAATAGTTTTCAATAGTTTTTTTCTCACAAGGGTTCGATTTTTAGACAGCAATAAAACTTTCACAGTTTAAATACAGCTGGATTTATAATAGAAGAAAACTAGCAAGCGTTATAACTGTCATCTAAATACCTGTAATACTTATTGTAAAACAATCTAGATTTAGACGTAAGAATTGTTATAACTATGATAATATCAAGATTCACCATAACCTAACCGAAGTCTAAAGTTGTCACACTCGAATTCATGTTTGTCAGGTACCTAGAATAAAGGTGTTTTGCAAATCAGACATTTCGTTTTGTACGATAATCTTTCAGAAATAATATCGTAACGAACGTAGTATGAAATAAAAATGAAACCTTTCTTATATTACAATGTAATCAAGGTGACCTACCAATATTAAGGATAAAATTTTTTGGTTTTTCTTGTTCATGTGAGTTTGTCAATGTAAATAGGTCATCATGAAATACATCAACTTTTTTTGTCTTATTATTTTAATTTGATTTTTGTCAATTTTTATTTAACTTTTACTATCTACAAATATAAAAATTAATTAGCAAAAATAATTTGAATAAACGGTTGATCCCAAAAAAGAGATACTAATATCATCAATTTTTGAAATTAAATAGAAACATCTGTAAGTTGCAATAAGATGAAGTTTATTTATAATGAAGAATATCTTGCAAACTTCGAAATCAAAGACATAAAAATATCAAACGTACATAATTATTTCCCTCGGGATTTTCATGATTCACGTTGAACTCTTTCGTATTCTTTTGCTTATAAATCACAAAATCATTATTATTCTCAGGTTAATCATTTCTGCAATCGTCTTTTGAAAACTACGTATATAACTTTCTGTTCATTCAAAATTTTCAATCGGTCATAAAAATTATTCATTCTATGATAGGCTACTACTGTATGTGTGTTTTGTAAATATTTGATATTCCTTTACTTCTTTTTCCTTGCTTTTTAATTTAATTAACTATTGCTCAGAGCCACCTTTCGAAATTTTCCTCGTTATTTCTAATGGAACCACTTATAGGTATTTCTGGATGTTATTCGTAGATTGTTTTCCTTTTCCGAGAAGTCGCAAAAATAATAATAAAAACTTTTTATATCTGTATCATGCTTCTTCCATTCTTCAAGCTTTCGACCGATAAATGTATAAATCCTCAGAATCCTCATTAGAAAATAGTCAATAACAACAATTATCCAAATGTAATACGTGAAGGGTGAGGAAACAAAAGGGCCTGACTCACATTTCAATGTCTCTTTTGCTCTAACGTTTCCAATAAAAATGAATCTTATTGAAAAGTGCGTCAGGCTCTTTTGATTCCTCGCCCTTCATCTGTACAATGACAATAACAGAAAAACCAAAGCTATCTTTCCAATACAATGCAATACAATGCAATACTAGTAGCAATAGTAAAAATCTTTTTTTTCATCTCTTCCTTGTATTCAAAAAGGGTGTATAAATTTGTTTTGGTAAATGTAAAACATGTTCTAAACATGTACTTTTAATATATTCAAGTCATCATTAACTGAATCCAACGTTTCTTCTTTGAAATAAAGGTTTCCATTAAGGAAACATCCAAATATAGTATTCTGTCAATCTTGATAATATTTTCCTGTTTCGTATTTGAGTTCTCTCAACAAAAAACATCACATCCATCAATAGCCACGAAGTTTCTATTACCATTCTCCATGCAAAAATCTACCTTCACGCTTCTGTTCGATTCTCGCACAAAATAAGCGGCAACGCGCATAATTTTCGCAACGAAAGGAGCGTAGGCGTGACGAACGAATGAACAGCAAGAGGATGATCACAGACTAGACAAATGATGAACCACAAACGATGCGCGCGCGCGATCCGCCTCCAAAACGACAAAACAATGGCTCTAAGTTCTTACTAAGTTTATATAATTTTCGAAAATGTAACTTTTTTTATCGATTTTTGCTGCAGAAGAGATAAGATACGCGTACGGATTTGTGTCCATGTTCCTATTTGCGTCCTGACCTAATTCAAAAATGTAAAATAAATAAGTTTCTCGGCAGATTGTTCAATGACGATTATATTAATTATTGTCTACACTGTAAAAAAAATTTATTGTATTATTGCCATACCGGTATTAAAGGCAATTAAACCATTCCAGGGTTAGTAATTTTCCTATACCAGTGTATAATAGATTTACTGTATATAAATAGTATTCACCATACTTCAGTATCGTATTTTTACCTCATTCAAGTATGGGATTTTGAAATGTGGAAGATTGAAAAAAAAAACAAAAATGTGTTTGTCCCCCCCCTTCCTCCTCTCCCCTCCTCCCCCCGTTGTACCCGTCATAGGTGACTTTGGGTATTTTCGTCAATCTTTGTCCTGACAACGAGTGTCGTCCTAAATAGATATTTTTTTTTTCCGTTGAATCGGAGACAGCGCAATCCACTGCCTCAATCCAGTTGCGACCTCAGCTACTGCAGCTTTGACTTGGCGACTTATTGGCGGTCGCAATGCAAATACTCCACGAGGTATTTTAGTTCAAAAGAGAGTAAATTACTCTTTGATGGCATTTAAAACACCCACGTATCATGTGACTTTCGGCTTGTCAATTTTTACCAAACATCTGGGAACATATTGTGGGTTTACAGTAAATAGTAGGCATTTAAATATGAAATGGTGCTAAATTACTTTTTTACATATATTTTGGACTTATAGCATTTTTTAATAGCATGAAGGAATAAAATTTCGTATTACTCACAGTGAGCTAAGGAAAAAAATAGAAATTCTACCCTCGTCCTGCCATTCCAGTTTTTCATGAAAATTCGACCAAAAAATTTTCCCTTGTAGTAAAATGAATACATTCATTTTTACTATACGAGACGTTGAAAAAATGAATAAGCGAAATATAGTAAATAAGCA
Source organism: Platygaster robiniae (assembly GCA_028476575.1). Taxonomy (NCBI): domain Eukaryota; kingdom Metazoa; phylum Arthropoda; class Insecta; order Hymenoptera; family Platygastridae; genus Platygaster; species Platygaster robiniae. The sequence continues at coordinate 40,191,949 of CM052019.1, forward strand.
ATGGTCGTAGAAAAGTGTTGAATGAAGTACAGAAAAATGCAGATTTTCGGAAATTTACTATACCAGGCATAAGAAAATTAACCAGATTTTTTACTTTATAGTTCAAAAAATTGTTGACAAATTTTTTTACTTGGATAAGATATTTTTAGTAAAGCGAGAAGGTAGAAATCATATTGTCCCATAGTAAAATTACTATATTTATCTTTCACCTCACATAGAGAGTATCCATAAAAAGAATAGTAAAAGTCCTATTGTCGAGGAAAAATTGTATTGCGATATAGTAAATTACGAGGTATAGAAAATTTACTATGTGCACTACGTTATGGGAAAATTACAAACTTTTTTTATAGTGTACGAGCTATATTCCCTATTTTGATAAAATTGATAGTCAACACTTTCAAGCTATTATTGTTCTTTCGAAAGCTGTGAGAAGTTTCACCTACACTGTCATTTTTTTATGAATTCCTGGCATTGCACTATTAAAAAGAAATTTTTTTTTTGTTTGATTCTGTGTTACAACATAACCGAAAGACACAATTTTTCCGTACAAGAAATTGGAGCATTGACGAAAAACCTGTCACTTGCATATTTTTGGGGCAGATAGATTGAAGTGGCAGATTTGATTTGCGCACGTACTGATCCGGAAATTGGGAAAGTGGGAATATGGGTGTTAGAAAAAAAGGGGTGTTAGTTAATTGAATAGAAGATTGCGTTCCCCTTTGAAACTTTGGCGCTTATTCAATCACGGCATCGATCTCGAAAGCAGTCTACTAAATTGAGCTACAGGTGCTTTGATTTCTAGCGCCTCGTTCCACTTTTAATCCGTCATGGGATATTATCAAAAAAGAGCTCACTTTTTGAAATGGATGCCAGTGTTTAAAGGTGAGAACTTGGCGATGAATCAGTAATTGCTCATGAAATAACATCGGGGCGAGTAAAACTTTAAGCTTGAATTCTTTATTACGTTAGATATATGACAAGTTGATATTTTCAAAAAGCTGATTACCATTCACAAAAAATAATTAATCAATTTTGAGGTAATCAATTTTTGTATTACGTATGTGTTGTTTCAAAATTGCGGAAAATATTAGATTTAGAAGGATTGCACACGTTTCACGACTCTGCACATTTAAATTTGTTAACTTCTACGTTCGTGAATTTGAAAACCTTTTTTTCCATACAATTCTGGATGGTATTTTATTGATGTATTGTAAAAATCGAATTAATACAAAATTAGATCAATTTTACATGGAGAACAAGAATATTTAGCCACATCAACAAAGGACTGGGAAAAATGTAAAACAATCAAAGTTTCAAGTGTAAAACAACCAATGATTTTCTTCTGCTGATACAAATTTCAGGTTTCGGCTGTTTTGGTTATGACGATCGACAGTTACTAGATAAATCATTATTATTTAACTTAATTAAAAAAAAATGCGAGCTCATTCTTCGCAAATCGAATTTCTGAATCTATTTTCGAATAAAAAAAAAAGGTAGTCACATTTCTGCCAACAGCACATTTCAAATCAACTGCTGTACAGTGTCATGGTAAAAGTTGATTAATTTTCTGATTTCGATAATATTGACTTCAGAAAAACCATATAATTATGAAACAACACAATATTTCAAAATATTTGCCTACATCTCGTCGGAAACTTATTGAATAAAGTTGATATTCAAGTCCGTGTAATCAAAATAGTAAATGTATACGTTCTGCACGTTATTGATTTAAACACTTTACAATAACGAAATTCCCCCATTAAAGATTTTAATTGCGAAATCCAATTTTTAGATTTCAAAGTTTAAAAGCTATGGTATACATCTTTTATTCGATCATATTACTCTTTAAAATTTTCAACGATTAGTTTAAAAAATAAAAAACCTTCTTTTTCTGGAATATCTTTAATAATAATAAAAGTTAAATGTTGCAACATGCAACATTTTACTTTTGGTCACAAATAATAAATTTAAAGATAAAAATTTATAATGAAAATGTTGATGTATCATAACCGAAGGTTCTCTATTATTGCAGGGTCAGTCCCAGAAACTTCATTGGCGGGGAGGGGGGATGAACGAGAAATAAGGCTGATGACTTTTTTTTTAAATGAATTTTCAATCAATCGGATATATCCCGGTTTTGAAAAGGGGGAGGGGGTTCCTCTCATTCCCTCCTCCCCCTTGGGACTGCCACTGATTTTTGAAGTATTTTTAAAAAATGACTTCCTTAAGGACAGAATTTTATTTGAGTTACAGAAATTCATATCGAGATTATTATATTTGAAGCACCAAGTTTAGATCGACTGCCAGTGATGATAGTTGAAGAATTAAACTTTTTTTCTCAATTCTCTACTACTAAGAATATAAGTTACATCCACATCACAATTTTTCGCGAGTTATAAAACCACGAACTCGTGAAATTTACGAAACATACAAAATTCAAAGCTCATCGACATCAAAATTGTTTATTCATTTTAATTATGTAAGCTTCTCATTGGTTCATTTTATTTCTAACTCTCATGTAAATGAAAGTAATTTAAACTCGTTTTGTATATAAATGGTAAGTGCATGAAAAAAAATATTTCTTGTTTCAAAAAGTGGAAATAGTGATTTCAAAATCGTGTAGAGAAAAAAACTTGTGTTAAATCAAAGAGTTTTTATCAGTTTGACAGCGTAGCAATTAACCTCGGTTTTTTTACCGACTTCGGAAGAAATACCGACACTTTACAAACGTACTTCAGAGTCACACAGTCAAAAACTTTATACACTAAGCTAATTGATTTACGTAAATATACATAAGTTTAGACGACGAAGGGAAATTTAGTCAATCTGTAAATTTGATGATCTTGGACTGAGCTCAGAGAGGTAATAGAATAAAAAATTTAACTGTAGTCAAGGAAAAACTCTTTAAACTCAACTTGCACTTTTTGAAGTCTTTTATTTTTCCTACACATACTTTTGAAATGTATTCTGCGATGAAAAGGATGAGTATGAATAAACGAAAGAGTACATAAAAATATGTTTATGTGATTGAAAAGAGAAGTTTTTGTTATGATGACCAAAATGTAACTCATAAAGTTCAATGTCAAATTGATATATGTAATAGGCAGTTTTCTCTCAACATTAAATACACTTCGAGAAACGGTTATTTTATATTTCAAAAAAGTCGAGTTGACTACGAGCCAATTGAAGTTCCACCTCAAATCAGCTAAGAGTTCTAATAAAAATTACTTCAAACAATGGGTTTCCGAAACCATGATGCAGATTCATTTTTAACTTACGTAATTTTCATTCACACATTGCTAGTCTTTCTATTGAACACACTGATTATAAATATGTCACATAAAACTGACTTAAATTGAACAGCATCTGACAAATGAAACATGAAAAATAATAAAAAAAAACCCGCATTCTGTTTAAGAGAAACGATTATTGAAAATTTCCAACATAAACTTTGTATATTATTGGCTCTATACTCATGAATCATTCAATTCACCTAACTGCAATTAGAGTTTACTATGGTGCAGAAATAATAAGATTCCTCAGAATACTTTTTCAGGCTCGTTTTTCAATAAATATCTACCTGATTTCAATAAGCTTTTTCCTGAGTGTCTAGCATAGATAAATAACTTTTCAACCTAAACATAATAAGATTTGGTTATTTCTTGCAAAAAAAAAGTTGTCACTAGCGAGTAAAATCTACTTTCGATTTGTTATTACTTCAAGTCAGAGAGTACCTTACTTATATTTCCTTAATCACGAGCTGAGCACGCAACTTTTAAAGTTATAATTCAAAACCAATACACAGCAACGTATTATATACAGTAAATGCAGATTTTTCTACTGAATACCAAAGTCACATAAACAGGAATATTGATTGGGTCAGTTTAAAGGGTGATATTCATTCAACACAAACTTCACGGTACATACCGTTGACCAATATTTTGAGTAAACCTGACTTATATTTGGCCATACTCGGCAAAAAGATGGCTGTTGCACCTTTTTCTTCATTTCAGAAAAACAATAATCTTGACAACTGATCACCATTCAAGATCATAGTAAGAAGTGGTTCGAAGGAAATTTTGTATTGATCGACTTAATATTCAATACTATCAGCCCCATTCGAAATTTACCCTGAATAACCTTTTGTGGATGTATGCGCAAAGTTTTCTTCCTTGTCTTTCTACTGTATGAAAGAAGAACTCAAATTTCGAACCTGAACCTTTCGGAAATTAGCTCTTATGTGTCAAGATTTCTTTGAAAAATGACTTACTGAAAGCTCACTGAAGAGAACTTTTTTTACATTTTGATAAGCGCATAACAAAAGTTTTGCCTTGAAATCTCGAGACAAAATTAATTAAATTGACACTTCATTTATACGTATCATTATATTCAAAAACGAGAGAACCAAGCTTCTTTAAACTCAAAAAATGTAAAAACTGTTACAGGTTTTTCGTCGCCAGTTATGAAATAATTACTTCATTTGGTGTCTCAATCTTTGAAGAGCTCAAAAAAAATGAATACTCTTCAACATCACCAAACCTAACACTAGCAATTTCAAAACATATGTACTGGGCAGAAACCTTACAGTATACATGGCTGTCACAATCATGCAATTTCCACCATTTGATGAAAAGTTGCACAATAAACAGCTCAAAATTTGAAGTCTCCAAATTTTGGAATGATTTTCCAATTTCCTGAAGGTTATATGAGGAATAATTGATAATATCAGCATTAAAATGGAATTTGAAAAGGATTGTAATGCAAGTTCGCTAATCTCCGGGGATAAAAAATAAAAGTATCATTTCGGCTCAAGGGCATATTGAGTCTCCTAATTGATCGTAAAGGGTATTCCGTTGGGCGAAACTTAATACTCATTCGTAAACAGTGTCCAAAAGGGTATTCCGTTTGGAAAAATGTAATACTGAAGATACTCTTGAGACTCAAACGATACTCTTGTTATTGCTTTCAAAAAATAGAGTAATCAAATCCGAGATCGAAGGTGACTGAAGGAGACTTGGAAATTCGTAAAAAATGTTTTTACTCTCAGAGACTCAGTCACCTTTTTTTCAAACTTTGTATACTCTCGAAGACTACTTCGATATTCTTGGATACTCTTGGAAAATCGATGATACTGATTCCGAGACTCAAGATACTCTTGCCCAGTAAACCAGTAAGCTCTCAGTGAGCTCACAATTTCCGCTTTTAGGTGAGTGAAAAGTGAGCTCACAGTGAGCTCACAGCGAGCAAAAATAGAGATTTGTGTTTATTTTTAGTAAATAATGATAAATACCTAATACTTTTGGGCAGTCGATACTGTAAAAAGAGCTTGGATAGCACATAATCCATTTTTATTTTTCGTACTTTCATTTTCGAATTTTTTTCGGTAGCTTGAGTTTTCATGTCCAATATTTCTTTTTTACATTCATTCTCCACTTAAATGATATTATGCAGAGGTAAGATTCCACTATCTCTGCATACCACCAGGTAGCCTACTATTTTACCTTTTTTTATAATGTTTGAAAATGAAAAATCAGTCACTTTATGAAGTAAATAAATTTAACCAAATTGAACTTTTGTTTTTTTCAATCAAACCAATGAATGTCTATTATCAATGTTGACACGTTTTACATGATTTTATAATTCTTTTTCTTTGTAGAAAATTTTTACGTTTTATAGAAATAATTATTTTAGAACTTTTTCCATAGAAATTCCAATTTTATCTCTGCATAATATCATTAAAGTGGAGAATGAATGTAAAAAGGGAATATTGGACATGAAGATTCAAGCTACTGAAAAAAATTAGAAAATGAAAGTAAGAAAAATACAAATGGATTATGTGCTATCCAAGCTCTTTTGACGGTATCGACTGCCCAAAAGTATTAGGTATTTATCAGTATTTACTAAAAATAAACACAAATATGTATTTATGCTCGCTGTGAGCTCTCTGTGAGCTCGCTGTGAGCTCACTTTTCACTCACCTACAAGCGAAAATTGTGAGCTCACTTTTCACTCACCTAGAAGCGGAAATTGTGAGCTCGCCGTGAGCTCACAGTGTGTTCACATTTGAGCTCGCTGTGAGCTCACTGGTTCACTGGGTGGAGACTGAAACGGTACTTAGATTTTTTATCCCGTGCTAGCATGAACATCAAATGACATACTGAGAAAATTTATTAGCATTTTTTGCAATGTTTATATGCATTTTGGTGTGTCGAGCATATTCTTTTGTTTTTTCCTATACACTATAGAAAACACTCTCAGGATACTTGGAATGTTTTCTATAGTTTGAGCAGTATTTCCTCAGTGTATAGGCTGTAATCAAAAGCGTTATAGGAAAAAACAAAAGAATATGCTCGATATCAAAATTCATATAAACTTACTACAACAATATATGGTACATTCTATTTTTGTATCTGTATTTTTTTTTATAATATGTTGTGGAGTACAATGCAGTTTGCAATATATAATAAAGTTTTTGCCGCTCAAACACTGAAAAAAAGCGTTTGAAAACACGTTTCGACATAAACAAATGAAATATTTCAAGTCAACACGCAGGCTGTTGACAAATGACGATCGGCGAGTAAAAAGCGGGCTCTTTTAGCTCCTTGGAAACCCGGCGGGCCAAAAAGGACCCCCTCCCCTTTCCCTGCAGACTGTCATTTTCGGCAGCCTCCGTGTACACCTTCAATACTTCATTTGCCATGTCGAAACAGTTTTGATACGCTCATTTTTACTGTTTTCAAGGCAAAAAGTATCGTGTGTACCTCGGAGCAATATACTATTTATTAAATTTAACAACAAAAATTAACAAACTTTTTATTTGATAGCACAATATTTCGAAAATTTTGAAAGGCACAGTGTTTCTATTTTTCAAAACTTGTCGATGTTTTACTATTTAGAAAAATTAATCTTTAAAATGCAAATTTTTTTAACAAATAGTAACTACGAAAAATGATTATTTATTAAAAAATATTTACATTTCATTTTCATCAATTACAACAAAATACGATAAGTATTTTTTTTATTATATTAATATTGAATGCACAACACAATAGAGTTTACGATTAAATATGATGTTACATTATATTTTACGTAAAAAACAAAAACGAAAACGAGAACAAAACAGACCCATTAACAATCAATCTATTCGGTTTTCAACACGATGTTTTTAAAATTTTGAAAAATCTACTAATTCTGTTTAAAAAATTGTAGGATGTCTTTATGACTTTCAAAACGTGTCGATGTTCTTACTATTCAGAAAAATTATTTCGTAATTTACGTTTTTTGAAAACAGGTGACAGCTAGAAACAAATTCTTGTATATGTAGTTGAAATTAATTTTATTTAGATTGAATTCGACAAAATAAAATTTTTTTTTCTCTTAATATATTATTATATGGTATGAAGCACAATACAGTCTGCAATCTTTAATGAAGTTTCATGAATTGTAAAACCAAAAAGAAACGAACGTTTTAGCAATTTATGCAATGTTTTAAAAATTTAAGTAAGCCTTCTAAATTCAAAATACATAACCTCATGTCTTTTGACATATGAAACAGTTGAATATCAACAACATTAGTCAAGTATCGGTATATTGACTGTAAATATACAGTTGCTGTAACAGTTGCATATAATATAAACAGCTTACATACCTTCATTTTTTAATTTAAATCTAACATTGATTTCTTTCGCCATTCAAGTTTAACAGTTATTTGATCTTTATGCACGTGAAGTTGGTTGAAGTAACTTCAGTCAAATAAATAGCACGTTTGTCGCGAATACTGCAGAATCCAAATAAATTAGTATGAAATATACGATATCCTTATAACTAAGATATATATTGATAGCTGATAAATATTTGAGAAAACGACGCAACTATACGTGTATATTTGTATTGAACTTACTGCTTTTTTTCAGCGTAGGAAAAAATGCTAAAAAATTCTCTCAGTGCAGAGAAACTCAATTGATTTCAGCAGGACGATAATCACTTAGCTTGTGGTCAAGTCATCTACCCTAAATTAAGTTAAATACCGAGAGAAAACATAGAGAAAATATTTCTATCGCGTATCAATCTTGATATATATTTGCTTAATCCCAGGAAGGAATGTATTTGTTCAAATTTTGTCTGCATATTGCTCAATAACATCCACGAGTCCCTTGTTTTTGAGTGATCGATTGTTAAATAATTCATTCCAGTACTTGAGTCAAGTGCCATTAATTCCGAGAGCATTAAGTCCTAGTCTTTTTTTGAAACATCCCTTCAAACTCACCTTGTGCAAGTCTTCTCGCGACTGGTTTGGATCTCATCTCGGAGCCGGGCCGGGGAACAAAACACTGGCCACGAGGGTGCCGGTCGCCCGATCCATGCGCGCCGAGAAATGTGTAAAGCGTCTGTGCACACCCGAAAACGCGTGCGTTATCGCACGTCCGCGCGAACCGATAAGGCTGATAAGACACCGCGTCGGCCCTTTCGACGTTGACAAGACCCGGTGAATCCGCGCTCACGCAGCCAGCCCTCTTCGGCCTCACTGCCGCCTTCACCTGAGCGACCCGGCGCTACTCCTACTCCCGCTCACGCGAGGGAGAGAGAGAGAGAGAGGGTGAGAGCCCTCCGCGCCTTCCTACCCGCCGCGGTTTCCTTCCTCCCCGTCGGCGACGACGTCCTCGTCTTCGCGGATGTTGCGTTCCTCCTCGCACCTGCGCCTCCCCTCCCTAGCCCCTCCATAACCAACGGGATAGCCCAGCGCCAATGATCGGCCACTGTCTCGGATTCCCCGGCCGCGACAATGGGGGAGGTTTGGCCTCTCCCTCCTTTCCCGGCGGAGGAGTCCCGGTGATCGATGGCGACGGAGAGGATCATCGCGGGGGTGAGTGATACCGGGAGGACACTGGGAGGGCGACCCCATTACGGGGACTACGCCCTGCGAAGGATCACCGCTGTCAGGAATATGAACACTGTTAAAAAAGATTTGGTAAATTTCCCACAAAGGTATTGGAGGCTCTTAACCCATATACTGTATGGGATTTTTCCCATAAGTAGCTAATGAAATTCCACATGAGCGAAAGGGAATTCTTTCATATATGGGTATGGGAATTTTCCATAAAATTATTGTGAGTTCTTAGCCCATGTACTATATGGGATTTTGCCCATAAGTAGATATTGCAGTTTCCCATATGCGATTGTGAAATTCTCCCATATATTAGTATGGAAACTTTCCATAAAAGTATTGGAAGTTTTTTACCCATACCCTGTGTGGGATTTTACTCATAAATTATTATCCAAACATCCTTTACACTAAAGACTCTATTTCCCAGTCTAGCTATGGGATATTGTTCCTCATCAAAGTGATTGCATCAACTCTGCGTTCGTGGCGAGAATAATGAAAGATATACTACAAAAATGATCCTGTGAGATATGATCTTAAATTTCTCAGAGACAATTCTCATACTTAACTATTCTAAACAAAACTTGGAGTATGAGAAAAAAATCTAGCAGCCATCTGGTGCGTGTTTGGGAAAGCGCGCGAATTTCCAAAATTTGAATATGAGCTCCAAACACTAAAAGAAGTGAATTTACTCTCAAGCACTACAAAAAACTATTATTCAACTATACTTTATTAGTTTAAAGTTATTAATTATTTCAATTATTTTGAGTTATTTATTAGTTTAAAAACTATAAAATAATGGTAATACAAAGAATGGCAAAAATTCTTCCATAACTTGTGGAAATTTTTTCCATACGCAGTATAATACTATACTTTTTCCTTCAAAGTATGGAAAAACCCGGGATAAAAAATCAGAGTACCCTCTAGTCTCAAGAGTATTTTGAGTCTCCAAATTGATCATTTAGAGTATTCCGTTTGGCAAAACGGAATACTCATTCAGAGACTATCGGAGACTCGAGTCTCCGAATAGATAATCGAGTATTCAACAGTCTCCAAATCAGTATTCCGTTTGGCAAAATGAAATACTCAAGATACTCTTGAGATTCAGACGATACTCTTGTTGTGGCTTTCAAGAAATAGAGTATTCAAATCGGAGATTAAAGGTGACTTTAGGAGAGTTTTTGAGATTCGTAAAGAATTTAGTTTACTCTTGGAGCCTCGCAGTCACCTTTTTTTAAAATTTTGTATACTCTCGGAGACTCCTTCGATACTCTTGGAGACTCGATGATACTGATTCCGAGACTCAAGGTACTCTTGGTGACTGGAACGATTCTCTGATTTTTTATCCCGGGAAGTACCACACAGGGAAGGAAAAATTACCATAACATTGTAGTAATCCTGAAAAAGGAAAAATTTTTTTGGTAAATTATGAAATTTCTATCATGTAAAGTATGGTACGAAACTTCCCATACGAAGTACGGAGAATCTACCTCATGAGGATATGAGAAATTTGCAATCTTTTTTTAAAGTGACTGGAAATTTTTTCATACAAAGTATGATGTTATTCTATTCCATAAAAAGTATGGAAAAGGCGCCAAATAGCAATAAGAAAATCGGTATAAAATTCTGCTACTCCAAAGTATGGGAAAAATTCTTCGATAAATTCTGGAAATTTTTCCATACGTAATATGATTTTATACTTTTCTATGCAAAGTATGGAAAAAAAACATCAAAAAGGAAAAATTACCCAAAAATTATGGTAATCCAAAGTATGGAAAAATTTTTTCTAAAGTATGAAATTTCTTTCATATAAAGTATGTTATTATACTTTCCCATACGAAGTATGGAAAAAATACCACAAAGGTATGGAAAATTTTCAATCATTTTTAACATTGGAGTTGATGGGGTTCTCGAAGTGTTTGGAGATTATTTGAAATATTTACCGTCGAAAAATAGGGGATCTAATCGAAAAATATCAATATCGTATCTTCAGGTGAGGGAAACTAGGGAGGTTTGAACATGTTAGCATAATATAAACAGCTCTCATTGTTGCTAAGCATTAAGGGGTTATATACCTTTTTGTGCGGACGAAGTGAGAATGGTTTGGAATGGTTAAGAGTGTCTATTAAATTATGTAGCAAGAATATTATGTCAGCAAAGTTATTGTTTTTTGATAGTGTATTGTCTACTTGAAAAAACAAGTAATTATTCATAAAAAATATCACCAATTGGCAAAGTTATGTTATGGCCTTTCCCCCGAAACAACTTTTTTTTGAAGATGCTTGTGGTGACCACGATGCAAGTTGAACAGGTCAAGTTAAATTAGAAAATCGAAAAAATTTCATTAGTCTAGGAATGTATCTAGTTCCTCAACGATTAAAAAAATGAATATTACCTTTAAATTGTATGCAAGAACTTTTTCCTCGAGATTTCGATTTTTCGCACTCTGAAAATTTTATTAAAAAAATCCTATCTGCAAAATAAAAACTTTTCTATAAAAAGCGGTCATTCAAGAACTAGATATATTCCTAGACTAATGAAGTTTTGTGGATATTCTGATTTAACTTGACTTTTTCGACTTCACCGTGGTTACCGCAAACCTCATCAAAAAAAAAGTTGTTTCGGGGAAAGGGCCATAACTCCGCCAATTGTTGATATTTTCTTATGAAAAAATACTTGTATTCTCGAATGAACAATACACTCTTAAAACACTATAACTTTTGTGACATAGCATTTTGCTACATATCTTAAAAAATACTCCAAACCATCCTCAATTTTTCCGCACAAAAAGATATATAACCCCTTTAAAGTTGCAGAATTGAAATATGAAATGTTTATGTTATACCTCATAAAAGGTTCATGAATTTTCGTAAGTTTCTACCTGTAACAGATACAAAACCATTTGTGTTTTAGTAAAAATGTGAAATTTGATTCAAACCTACCATCATTTATACAAGGGAGATTTGAACGTAGTGACAAGAGATTTGAACCTATTATAAAAATGTTGATTCAATGTTTCATTTTATTCAATTAAATTATAGCAGAGGTTGAACATAACATGATATCACTGCAACATGAAGTTTGGTTGTTGTTTTTTGTTGTTATTTGTTAAGTTATTTAGTTTTCTTTTTTTTTGTACTTTTTTGTAGATGAATTTTCTGTTTTCAAAGCGTTCAGCTATCTTTTTTCCACTAATACAATTTTTTCGAATAATAGAAGAAAAACCTTGCGTTGTTGTTATTATTTCTAAAATATTAAATAAAAATATTATTATCATCATTGTCGTTGTTATTTATATGCATAATTATTTATGTTATACTTTATTGCCTTCTTTATTATCATCGTCATTTCTATTCTTGTTGTTATTACTATTAACGATATTTTTGTTGCTGTTGTTGTTGTTGTTGTTGTTATTGTTGTTGCTGTATACAAACACACAAAAACACGTGCACGAAACACACGTACCCAAGCTGGCAAGTTGGAAGAGTGATGAATTTATTAGATTCAAACCTCCCTTAAAGTTCAAGTTCAAACCTTTCATATTGACATTTTGTTAATGAATATGATAAAAATCATTGAAAATGACATCAAAATTTTCGTTCTTTATCATATAGTTTCTCGTGACTATGTCAAATGATAATTTATACAATTCACTGTCATTCGCTTATTTTAACATTAACTAGAAGCTGACAAAACAACCTGAACAATAACAATCCTAAACAAATGTTTTCTATTGAACGATTAAGTGAAAAAAGTTAATTATGAAATTATAAAAATAAACTTCAGCGATAGCAGCAAATTTTCAAATATTTTTGAAGAATTTTTGAATAAATGAGTATTGTAAAAATTGACTAGTTGCAAATTTCTCGGATGTTTCAGAAAAAACTTTGATCATCATAGATTTAGAGTTCTTTGAATATCTTTCAGTACTTAGTCATGCGATTGAAAGGATTTTTTCGTATTTTTATAGATTTTTGCATAGATATCAGGAACTTGTGAATCATCATAGGACATAGGTTGCGATCTGTTAGAAATTTTCGCTGAAAAAACTGTACTTTTAACAGATGTATCTGTCACATTAAACAGATTGTCTGTTGTTTGAAACAGATTTTTTATTATATTGTACTCTGTATTTGATACACTGATTTTTTATCCCAGATATTCATGAAACTCTCAAGAATTTTGAAGTATTTTTAAAGATTTGAGTATTTTCGTTGTTTGCTATGTAGAAAAGTGAAAGTTGATGCTCTATACTTTAAATTTTGATTGATTTTCCATATTGATATTGATTTCCGGAAAAATAAATCAATGTAGATTATTAATGTTTGATATATTTTTGGTATTTTCTTTTTTTTTTTTGCTTTATTTCATCACTATTTTAAATGTTTTCATAGATCCCTATTATTACAGTAGATTATTATATAGGCTTTTAAGAATTTGGTGCTCTGGAATTTCAAGTTCCAAAGTTCGTATATGTTAGAATTTGATAGAGAACCATAATCTTATATAATTCTCTTACCTACTTAATGTACTTATTCAGTGTTTGTACAATTCAAAGAATTTTTTGTACTACCCAGATTTCTATGCATTTTCTAAAATTCAATGCTTCAGGGTTCAGAAAAACAAATTAAAAATATTTCACATGTTCGTGAAGCTCAATTTTTCTTCATTATTCACATAGTTTCATTTTCAAAGTTTCATTTTCACGTTCTCCTAGCTAAACATATACGAGGAGAATTTCGTTGACCTATAAATAATTCTGAAGCCAGAATAATTGTCATTTTCGAGATGATGAAATTAAAAATACTAATCGTTATTCAGCTTAAAAAACTTACGTAAAACAAATTTTTATGTCCTCTATTTATTAGTCATTAAGTTTTTGCTAATTTTCACTCATCGTTATTTTTTTTCACTATTTTTTGAGTGTGTATTTCTATTATTTTCTTTCCCTAAGAATAATTTGACTTCAGAAACTTTCCTCTGCCTGGGTACATGTTTCTAAGAATTCTCTCACGAATCCCGGGTCATGTCGTCTACGACAACTCCAAAAATCGCATGCAAGATTCCCGTCCTCAAGACAAAGCGTTACTGTAATTACGAGTAACGCGAGCTTCTCGAATCGTAAAGGCGCTCTGGGCTTTAACGAGCTCCGCCGATGATTGCAGTCCGGCGCAAAAATATCGCCGGCCGCCTTTAACTCGCTTATTTCCATGCTCATTTCCATCGGGGAAATCATAAAACCGCGTTCCCCGGCTTGGCCCAACTTTCCATTACCACGTCGTTCAGGCTTTCAAGCCCGCGTTTTATATCGATGCGACGCTTTCGCGCCTTGGCCGCGGATTTATTCGTTATCTGCGGAATACCGAGCAAGAGCCGATGGAAACGTAAGCTCGATATGTAACGCGGCGTTAAATTTCACGGGGGCATAAACGAGTCGCGAGCGAAGAGTGTACACGTTGATATTGGCATTGTGGACATTGGTCACGGGTGAACACTTGTCCCAAAGCGAAGCAAATGATATTTACAGCCGTCGTCTCAGATCTTCAATCGTTGATTCGCGACGCATGAGTTTGCGAGCTTACTGCGTTCTTTACCGGGACAAGGTTTTGATGGATTTCTTCAGGAGTTTAAAAGTAGATCGAGTGACGATTCGAGATTATTTTGGAAATTTTGCAGGAAGCAAGACATGGACTACCTTTGTTGTTCCATTATACGTAGGTGGATCAAATTTACATGAGACTTTTGCTACTGAAGGAGCAAAGGTTGAGAGCAAGGATGTAAGTTTACTGGTCAGAAAAAAAAGAGTCAGGTTATGGCAATTTCTGAGGGTAAATATATTTTACCGTCAGAGCTTGTATTCGGTCAACTTCTATCGGTCATGAGTGTCATGACAGAATTTCGATGAAAAAATGTGACTAAACGTAACTGTCCAAACGATTTTCAACAATTCCAGGTAAAAATAACCAATATTGTTGTTTCACATTTCATGAACCTAGTACTTTTGATCTTCATGAAAACGTTATTGAAAAAAGAAATTTCTCATGAGAATTCAATCCCTTATATGGTGCACCTTATGAAAACCTTATTAGAGTTCAATTTCTTATGAGGTGACCTGAGAAATACCTTATAAGAAATTGATACATCATCAATAGAATTGATCGAAGAAATTTTATAAGGTTTTTTTCCTAAAAGAGTTTATCAAATACATTCTTTAAAGATATTGCAATTTCTTATGAAGTTCATATAACGTCACCTTATAAGAAATTCGATTTTTACTAAGGTTTTTACAAGGTGCACCTCAAATTAGATTCTTATAAGAAATTTAATTTTCTTATAGAATTTTGAGAAGCAACAAAATTACTAGAAAAATGGCTTTTTCAAGTTTCTATAAAAACTCATAAGTGATTCATTTGCTATCGAATGTGTATATATATATATATATGTTATCACCAACCATAAATTAAAAACAGAGATTTAAAATTCATGTTTAGAAATTCATGTCATCGGCAATAATCATAAAAGTTTTCAAATCCTGGTATTTCTGATTAAGCGACTTTCAAAATTAAACACCTCGAAACAAATATTGTACTTGTTATTATTAAGTATTGCGATGATGGTTCAGTCTCGAATATTTCACTCTTTGAAAAAATATGTTTCATATGCTACTAAATTTATTAAGGTATAACGAAACTTGACGAAATTTGTCCATTCTAGCCATAAATATCTGTGGCTTCCCGGCATAACAGACGAAGTCACACATGCCATAACGTTTAAAATTTTATCAAAATATCATGTAAAATGAGCCTTATGGCAGAAGTGACTCTGTCGGTTATTCCGGGAAGCCACAGATATAGTAAAATAAATAGGAAATTTCTATAAAAAACATTACAATAGTCGGAACTGATCTACAGTTACATTGTTTTATAGTGAAAAGTACAATACTCTTGTCTTACAATCAGTGTAGAAAACTGACATGCAATACATAGTATAGAAATTCTCCTGAAAATATAGATACAGAAGGAAAATACTCTCAAATCAACAACACATTTTTATGAAGTGATTTAATTATTTCTTTGTCCATAACTCGTTTTAAATTAAAATTTGTAATTGTTTGATGATCTTTTATTTAAAAAACCAACTTTATTTTTTTTTTTTCACCAAAATTCAACAAAAAAAGAAAGATGTAATAACAAACAAGTTGCACATTTTTTCAAGTCATTTGTCTGTAATAATTTTGACCATTACAATAATTCTGACCAGTAAGTTAATACTGACGGTCAAAATCGACCAAATCTTTCTTGTCTTAATTGACGGCCATGACTAGTATTTTGTCGGTTATTGACTGGTAAATTCACCGCCCCACATCCCTGGTTGAGAGAGAAGGAGAATAGTTGAACAACAATGACATCCTTACGCTGTCTTTTTATAAATTTTTCCTGATGTCTTCCTGTATTAACTAATTCTGAGATGAATAAAAACGCCTTCTCAAGAGATGCGAAAAATTCATGTTTGTATATTAGGTTGTTACTTACTTTGGCAATGTTGGAGTTCTTTTCATTTCGAGCTTTTATATTAATTAAGATACTAAATAAAATTTTTGTGTCAAGTTTGAAACAAATCGGACATGATTAACCTGTGCTATAAAGCGACTGAAGTTTTTAATGAGAATTGCGTTAAATTGTTCATACATTTTCCTTAAACATTTACAATTCTCTCAAAACTCATAATTTAAGCTTGGAACTGGGAAAAGTTCAAGTATAGAATGCAACGTTCAAAAGCTAATTTTCCTGGATTTTTCTATCGCTATTATCTGTAGGTAATTAACAAGCAATAAAAAGTACATGTTCGCTTTCAATTTAATGTATTTATGGATGTAATTTCTTTAAATATTTGTAACTTCTATTAAACTCATGAAAGACTTTTCGGATTCGGCAGAATTTTAATACGTAATGTAAAGTTGAAAACCAAATGTTTTTGGTTTTCTCATTGCTTTAATCTATGTGTATTTCACAAGTACTCGAATAGTACATATTTGCCTGAGATTCATGTTTTTTTTTTCTTTATTTTCAATTATTTTCTTTACATATATGTAACTTTTAAAAATTTACTTACAAATACTTTTGAAATGTGGCGAAGTCCAAGTTGATTACGTCAAGTTCAAAGTCAAAATTTCCGTGATATTTCCATGACTATGTAAAGGAAAAATGTAAAGAAAATTTCGGAAAATTTTGGTCTGTGAAATCTACCCCCACTTGTCGTGAGAGCGCATTTATTGTTAAAACTGTTGGCTTATATAAATTTTTGATTTTGAGTTTCATAAAAAGTGGTAAATTACTTTTCGACTTGAAATTCAACTAAGCGTTACGTATTTTTGTTGGTACGCGGAATCGGAAACACCCTGTATAATATAGTATAATATATTATCACGAAAATTTTGATTTTGAACTAAACTTTATGAACTGAAACTCTGCTAAATTTCAAAAGCGTATCATGAGTTTTTTGGAAGTTACCAATATGTAAACGAAACACATGAAGAAATATATAAAATTAAAGCAAACGTTATATTCGAGTGATTGTAAAATATATGTAGATTGGAGCAATGGTAAAATCCGAAAAAATTCGGTTTCTAACGTTACATTATGTATTTATACTCTGCCAAATTTCTATATTCCATCATAAATGTTCACAAGTTACAGATATTGAAACAAAATAAATGATAAATAAAATACATGAAATAAAGGCAAACATGTACTTCGGTTTGATTTTAAAATATAGATAAGATCGATAGAAAAATCCAGAAAAATTTGTTTTTGAACGTAACTTTATGTACTCAAACTTTGCCAAGTTTCAAACATAAATCATAAATTTTAAATAGTTTTTGAATATTTGAGCAAAATGTATCCAAATTCACAATTCATTCTCATTTTAAACTTCAGTCGCTTTGTCCGATTCAATTCCAACTTTACGGAATTTTTTTTTCTTTAGTATCTTGATCGACTTAAAGGCCGGAATAAAAAAATTCTCAAAACTGCCAAAATAAGTGGCACCTTTATGTATATTGATGTAAAACATATCGTTAAACTATTGAAAGAAATGTCATGTTTTCAATTTCTTACATTCCTTTCTTTGATGTTCATTATTGCACTTGAAATGCGTTGCTCAATCAAATTTTGAATCAATTCGCAATGAAGCTGGAAAAGAATTGATTCGTATAAGGATAACTTTTAGGGGACTTCAATTTATGTCATAACTAAAAAAGCCAAAAATGAAAGCAGGTACTACAAAACATTGACTCAGAAATGCTTAAGCATGCATCTGCTCAGATACTCACGTTTTAATTTTTGCTTCACAGCCTCTTTCGTTTAAAAAGACTGAAACAAATATTGAAAATATCAAGTAAGTACAAGAAAAAATAGTAGAGTCCAGTAGTTGGTGTTCTTTGAACTTGATAGAATTGATCTCGTCGTTATTCAGTTAAAAATTTTATAAATAATATGAGTTTGAGGGCAACACAGACGATTTTAAAGATTCAGATCTTAAAAAGTAAAGTATCATCAACCGAGAAAAAAAAATGCTTTGCGAATTCTGCAAGAGATCATGCACATTTTGGACTGTCGAAAAATGGCTGTGGCATTAGAGTACGAGTGCAACCGCTCAGGAAACGTTATTTTATTTAATCGATAAGGCCAGAGTGGGGGAATTGGCCTTTTAGCCAAGGGTCGAGAAGGAAAACGAGTGGTTTTTATAGCCGGTAAAGGATAGGGAGGGTCTCGTATCCTCGGGTGCTCCACTCGACCAGAGTATCCCTAATATACGTCATCCGTTAACGGTCCCTCGATCTCCAATGTACATTGAATTTGAGTGGACCAACTTTACTTATCCTGCCTCTCGATACATTCACCGAGTTTGCCCAAACTACTGAATTCCTTGAGCAGTTTGATATTGGCATGCCCAGCTCTGATTTGGGATCGTCACTGAAGAAATCCTTATTTCAGGGACAAAGTGTTGGGTATAGTTGTGGCACTCTTTCAGATTTGACATTAGTTCGAGAATGTAATTTATGAATATGAAGTATAATTGATAAAGCTTCATCGATAATAGTTATTAGTTAAAGCTTTCGAACAGTGCAACAGTTATTTTCTCAAACATCTGTTTAAATTGTAAGGATTTGATATGTAAATGGTTCTAGTGGCTTTCAGGGATGGGAATCGGAACAATGAATATCAATATCGGCTCATCCCGAGTCGAAAAATTTTTCCCTCAAAATATCCTCAAAGTACTCAATTTGTCTACATTTTGTACCCAAAATACTCGTTTCTATTGTATTCATTTTATGAAAGCCGTACTTTAATGCTCAAAGTGTGCTCAAATGTCTTCACACAATTTTATGAATTTTTAATAGGGCTGGAAAAAGTCCTCATTTTATCATCAAAGTACTCTTTTCATCCTCATAGTGTACTCAAAATACTCGGATCAAAATTTGTTCCATAAAAATGCTCAAAATAAGCTTAATATCCTCACATCACGAAAACTGCCTGCATCTAAAAAATATTTTCTGAGTTCTGAACACTTTTTTGATTGTTTTCATTATTTTGAAGTATTTTTTAATAAAATCATCTTCACATAAAAAAATCAACTGAAAATAATAACACAGTGTAGTTACGTTTCAAACAGTACCAACATTCTCGTCGTCATATTTGTCGACACTTTTACTTTATTATTTTCACACTCTTTTACGATATTAATCTTCTTCGAATACTTTTAGAGTACTTAAATTTATAAAATTTACCCTTGAGCATTGTTTACCATGGCGTAAAAGGCTAAACACTCAAAACCCCCATTGAAAAGTGTATTCTGATGTTGTAGAATGTTGGCTCAATACCCTTCGTCGAAATGCTATCATTTATAGAAAAGCGTAAGTAACCAATACAAAGCAAAAAACAGTTCTACTCCAGACCAAACATAATGAATAAGACTGAACCTTTTTTTATTTTTATCGATAGTTTGCAAAATTAATTGTTTGCATAATTTATGTGTGCTTGGATAGTTAACCAATTACACTTTGATTTGGAAAATTCTCTTAAACTTTGTATCGACCATATATTACTTTCAAAATTGATGTTTTTGCAAGACGCATATTCTTTCCATTGGTTTTCATGTTTCATGTGCACTGATTAATATTCTGATTCTAAAATTATGAAATCAATTCGTTTTAAAAATTTTTTAAAAGAATTTATTTACAAATGTTACACTGTTCGCAGGACACATACATATGTAAATTAATGTTTTCTTTTTTTTTTCAAAATTCATCTACGCGTTTGGCATGGAAAATGGAATATTAATTTTTTTTAAAACAGATAACGTTCCATTCTATTTGAGTTTCGAAAATAACCCATTTGTTGGAGCCGATATATTTTTATTTTATGGGTTTCGATAATAATAAAAGCCATTTACATTCACTTGAAGTTTAGAAAAAATTGATTCCATTGGTTTCATCATTATATTTAATAAAACCCAAACTATAGAAAGACATTGGCTCTAAGAAATCAGTAGTTTTCAAACTATTAACTTCTTTAAGCAATAATTAGGTAAATAGTTGAAAATTGGAGTACTGAAGACATGCATGTTTTTCTCGTACCTGAAAACAATGGAGAGCATATGCTTCTTGCAAAAACATCAATTTTGCAAGTAGTTGTCGATGCAAAGTTTAAACAAACAAGTCTATTGTTTATCACCTCCAGACTGTCGCGTTATTATTTTTATTTTCAGATTGATTATTCAGACTCTTACATATATTTTCTAATTATATGTATTAGGAATATTAATGAAGGTTTCAGCAGAACCTAGAAAATATTTAAAGTAATACGACATTAGAGATAATATTACAATATAAAAACACTGCATAAAGAACTTTTCGTAATAATGGTCTATTCTCAAATTTTAAGGATCCTCTTGTAAGGATGATAGAAAAACTCAGCATTGATGGTCGATGTGGGGAATAGCTTAGTTAAGATGCGTGCGTTTCGTTAGGCAGTGAGAGCGAGAGATAGTGAGTTCGGACCTCGGGATAGGCAAAGGAATATTTTAATTTATGAAAAATCATGTTATCAGTCGCAGACTAAGCCCCTACTCACATTAGTGTTGGTAAAACGCTGTTCAATAATATTTACTGAATGAACATGTTTTTTTGCATTTTTTTTTTTTTAAGATTATTAATTTTCTATTTTTACTCTTTTTGAGGATTTTGAGCTCTTTTTAAGCATACAAAATGAGCATCTTGAGGACAGATTGAGTACAAGCAAAGGCGAAAAAAGGAATTCTTGAGCATTGAAACCAGCGGAGTGAGCAATTCGAGGACAAATCGATACTATTAGGTATGCTCATTTTATCCTCAATGTGCTGAATCGGCACTTAAGCAGCCCTTTGAGGACGAAATGAGGATATTTGGCAGCATGGAGATTATGCGATCGACAAATTCTTAAATATCCTCAATTTATACTCAAAATCCTCACTGAAATTTTTCGACTCGGGATCTGATTTTAAATATTGACATACCGGAAAAATACCGATGTGCATATGTACCACAAAAGCCTCGATGTTTTTTTAGAAAAGTTTGTTCGCTGATTTATATTATTTTTTGTATTTTTCAATACTTATGGAATTTGATAGGTGTGAGGGTAGTTTTCTAAAATTTGGAATTAAGATGACATAAGATATAAAATTTAAAAATTGTTTGTTATTTCATGCATAGGTTTTTGAGGCGATGATATGCATGCCTAGATTGAAAAAAAATTCTGAATTTTTCCTATATTTTAGTTTTTGCTAAAATTTTCAGGATGTTATAGTTTTGAAAAAGATTTTTAGTATTTTTATAGAATTCTTTAATTTAGATTTCCAAAACGCTGTGGTTCATAATTCGGAGTTTATAAGGTTTGTTGTATTTTAATGAATTTTGTTCTAGTAAATTGTAATATCTTTCTAGATTTATAACTTTGTTTATATTCTATGTATTTTTTTAAGAGGATTTGAAGAATAATTCAGTACTCATATTGCTCTAGAGATTTTCTAGATTTCAATGCTTTGGTTAGTATAGGTTTTAGAAATTTTTAGTATTCCATGTATAACAAGTATTTCAATTTTTTTTTTGCAATTGTAAATGTTGCTGTATTCTGTAGTTTTTTTGAAACTTGCTTGGATGTCTTTGATGCGATTTTTTATTGAATTAGAAGTTGGAAAATTTCAGTTCCTTCAATAAATTTATCAGAAAATATTCTGGGTTCCAAGTACTGTTAGTACGTTTCGTATTTTTTAAGACTTTTTACAATTCAATGAATTTTCTGGTATTTTTGGGGATTTATATACACATTTCTAGACTTCGTTGCCCTAGGAATTAAAGTTTTATGAGTTTCCTAATTTTGTATAGGTTTTCGAAAAAAATCAATCACTATTTACAAAAATACATTATAAAATTTGAATCTTCTTAGTTTTTATCACATTTTTCGGATTCGTGCTAAGATTTTCTAAGAGATTCGGAATAATCATTATTTTTATCCATTTTCATATGTGACGTGATCTGAGGAAAAGGATTTATTATCCAGAAAATCGTTTTTCGGATTATGAGTCATTTCGAAAGTTTTGAATCTAATCTTCAATTTGCACAATCTGAATTTACTAACAATAATTTATTTCTGAGCTACGGGTGACTCCAGAGTGTGTTTTGCTTTATTCAAACGCCCGGCCTGTAGAATTTTATGTTTGGAAAGTGTGTTGCCCTTTTTCTTTGATCGCATCACATATAAATTTTACGATACAACACTTTTATCATAGTGCTTCAATTTTAGATGATTTTAATAAATTTTGGAAAAATTGATTGAGTCATTTAAAATATTATTTTATTTAAAGCGTTAAGGGTATTTTTGAGTATTATTTGAGTTGAATAAGATTTTCTGACTGATTGCACGATTTCTAATATTTTTATAGACTTCTATACCTATTTATAGAAATTCATGTTTTCAACCCTAAAGCTGCATCGACCTTTAGTGCAGTATTTGTTCATAGAACAAATATTCCATACAATCATAGTATTTCACTTAATTTTGATAAATTATTGCAAAATTTTTATCGATCAAATTTATGATATTTGATTTAAAGTATATTTTTAAAAAACAAATCGAACCATGAAAATATTGTTATGAATGAATCTTGTTATAAGTATCTATTGAATATTTCCACAATTAAATTTTTGCAACGTATAGCCACAGACTGTCCTCTATACAAACCATAACCAAAGATGTGAATTTACCGGTCAGAAAAAAAAATGGTCAGGTCATGGTAGTTTCTGTCGGTCATTTACTGTTATTAACGGTCTAATTTAAAAACTCTTTAACCATAATTTACCGTCAGAGCTCGTTTCTGGTCAGTAATTACCGGTCATGACTAAACTTAACGTATCTGACCCAACGATTTTCAGCAATTCCAGGTGATAATCACCAATCTTGTTTTTTCACATTCCATAAATGGCTTTTCTATTTGTCTAGAAAAAACTCATGAATGTCACTGTACTACTGCGTTTGCTGGACAACATATGGGGTGTCCCAAAGTCAGCGGATCATTAGAAAACCATTGATAGCTCATGAAATTTCAAGACGCTTTTTCCTTTACAATTTTTAAAAATTTTGAAAATTTAGAGAGTTATCAGTAATTCAGTTTCGTCTAATCACTATTCAGCAAGGTGGAGCTTTTGATTCATGTCCCTTTTCCTTTCACCCCTTCTCTTTCTAAGCTTACGCTAATAGAAAATTGGGGATAATTAAAGTGTGTGATGGAATGTAGAGTAATAATGTCTCTTACCTTGAGAGACAATTTTTACTCTGACCCACATTTTGCGTTAGTTATAATAGTCTTTGGTCTAACTGTCATATTTGCAATACAGTATTTTCTAATTTTTATTAAGTAGATGAGATTAGAGATAAAAAAAAGTACAATAGTCGAAACTGATTCACAATCACAATGCCTAAGAGTGAAAAATACAGTACTCTTGTCTTAAAATCAGTGTAGAAAACTGACATGCAATTCATAATATAGAAATTCTTCTGAAAATATAGATACTGAAGGAAAATACCTGATCAATAACACACTTTTATAAAGTAATTTGCTTATTTTTTTATAAATGACTCTTTTCAAATGGAAAGGTTTTAATTGTGCAATTATTTATCATTTAGAAAACCAAAATTTTTTTTTTCATTTTTTTACAAGAATTTGATAAAAAAAAGATAGCTGCAATTACAAACGAATTGAACATTTTTTCAAGTCATCTTTGAGTATGTAATAATTTTGACCATCATAATAATTCTGACTAGTAAGGTAAACTGACACTCAAAATTGACCAGAACTTTCTTGTCGTAAATGACGGTCATGACCAGTAGTTTATTCATTTATAATAATATTTCAAATGTAACAAAATTCAAAAAAAAGAATATAAATGGTCTTTGAAGAAAAAAACCAAAACATAAATATACGTCTCGAGTTTTGTTTCTACCCAAAAATGCCATATCCCAAAAATGCCATATGATATCGCAATAAAAATGTAACGATTATCGGTTGATGAATATACATGATATAAAAAGTCTGCTACACATATTATATTAGAAAGAAATATCGACATTCCGATATATCTATACACATATCGCCCATCTCAAGGAACAATACCGTATCCCCCAAGCACGCATAATATACCAAAATCCTTGGCCTGTGAGAAGACGTAGAAATAAAAGCAGAACAGTGAAACGAGCGCACTTGCATAAAAAAGGTCGAAGGCTAGAACACGCGAAGCCGCCATAAATGAGCAAACACGGGAGATCATCGCGTTTGAGCAATGCGGCTTTCGATGGGATCTGAGCGCCTATATTTTTTCCTTTGCCACTGTGACATTCGCCGGGATGTATAATTGCATAGAGAAGCGACAGCGGCCTCGTGTCGTGCAGGGGCAGGCTATATCTAAGACGCTCGCATGTCATATCAGCAATCATCGTCGCTGGATGTAGGTATGTCTGTATAATGCTGCGATAGCGCCGCGCCTTCTGTATATCACGAGGATTTCACCCACGTTCGCATGCTTGGAGACTGATGTGACCACGGAGACCGCCTCGTTGGCACATGCGAGCACACCTCGGTCAAGTCGCTGGCACGCTCTGTTCTTACAACTTTTTCTGTAAGCGCTTTCTTACATTCCAATATTTAATTTCAATGTTTTTTCATATGATCATTGAAGTCAATAAATTGTGTTTGACAATAACTTATGAAGGGGAACAATGAGAAATATATTCACTTGTTTGTCGATATTTTTTTCCCTTTGTTTTACCTTATAAGATTTCGATTAAGGGGGAACACTACAGTAACTGCAGGAAAATGAGGCTCGACTATCAATGTTTATTTTAGATAGACTAAGTAAGTTACAAAATTTTGGATTTTTTTTCTTCGTTCATCTATTATTAACAAATGAAAAAGTAATTTTGTATTGAAATATGTTTTCAAAAATGACGACGTAGCAGCATTTTTCCATTGGATGTTTTTTGTGGAGGGGTCCTACTACTGGAAGCTTTTCTCGGAAAATCTGTAACACAAAGCTTGAATATATTTTTTTCCTTTTTTGTTTACTAATTATCTAGAGAACACCGTAGGATTTTCGCGATATCAATATTTTTATTCAAATTGCGCGTTTTTCATGAAAAATCAATATTTTCGGCTGTAAATAGACTGTTATTTTTGTTTATAACAATAGTATATTTCGTAACAGGCACGGATGTGCGAATTTGGCCAAACGGGGAAATTACGGTCCGAGGCGAAGCCGAGGACTGTAACTCGTTTTGCCTATGAGCACATCCGTGCCTGTTATGAACGATATTTTATGTACCGAGGGCATATAAAACGCGTTTAGAGATCTTGAGCTGGCATAGAAACGCATTTTCTATGCCAGAGGTAATAAACTAATTTTTTAAGATACAAAAAAAAAGGCTAGGGTGTTCTCTAGATAATTAGTAAGCAAAAAAGGAAAAAAATATATTAAAGCTTTTTGTTACAGATTTTCCGAGAAAAGCTTCCAGTAGTAGGACCCCTCCACAAAAAAGATCGAATGGAAAAATGCTGCTACGTCGTCATTTTTAAAAACATATTTTAATACAAAATTACTTTTTCATTTGTTAATAATAGATGAACGAAGAAAAAAAATCCAAAATTTTGTAACTTACTTAGTCTGCCTAAAATAAATATTGAAAGTCGAGCCTCATTTTCCTAAAGTAACTGTAGTGTTCCCCCTTCATAGATGGAATTTATAAGGATTTAAAATAAATGGAAGCAAATTTATACCCAGCACGATTAAAAATACATTGTTTGTAATTTGAGAAAAAGTAGTGAAATACTGTGTGTCTGAAAGTAGGGTACAATAAACATTTTTCTGTCCCAGTTTATTGTTGTTTGAACAATATTTTCAAACTGTTGGAATCGTACGAATTTATACATAACTCGTCAATAATACTATCCCTTTCTTCTAAAAAAATAAGTAGAATTTGAATTTTTGAAGAAAACTGTAAATCTTCAATCTTGGTGTGAAATTTTGTTTTGCATTTCACTTTGAATACAATGTATTTTTGTTGGAATTTCGTTAATATGGAAAATTCCTGCTGAAGAACAAAAATAAAGACTGGAAACTTATAAACTAACAAATACAAGAGAAAATATATTGGTCTTCTCACTGGTAATTACACTACAATTTTCAATTCTCATTGGATGACATTTCTTTTGATTGAAGGTCAAAAAATAGTTTCTTACTATCCGTAATGAAATGATTAATATTGTTGATGCACATGTCAAATAATTTCTTTCATTTTGCAAGTATTAGTATTTTTTATTAGAAGGTTTTTTTCGCAAAATTTTTCTTATTAATTAATTGTTTATGAGTTTGTACATTGATTTTTCGAATTTTCTGGAATTTCGAGCTCTCAGCTAACTAACAGTAGGGTTTTGTAAAAAGATTTTTCATATTTAACACTTTTTTCCAAATTTTAAAGATTTAAATTGAGCGTAATATTAGCAACGCAATAAGGAACAATGAACGCAATCAACAAACTTATCAGTTCTACCAATTTTTTTTAGAATTTTGATTATTTCAACAGTTTTTGCACTTGAAAAATTATGCAACTACAGTTTCAATAATTCATACTAAATTTCCTATCTTTTACCGTTTTTGAAAGTTTTGACTGTCTAAATTCGTGTTATTCTTGACAGTTTGAGCATTTTTTTGAATTTTGCGTTTATGACGGTTCTCACAATTTTTACCGCTTCGAACCAATCGTACGACTTGAACACACTTGGAGTACAGAAGCTGATCTGTAAATTACGACAGATTTGAGTTCAAAATGCTTTCATTTTCACGCCAACGTGAATTTTTAATTTTTCTTACAAACGTGTCGATTACGAAACATTTTTGGGTTTTAAATTGTTCAAATTGATTATACCCATATATATTCTTATGAAGAAGTTTTCGAATAAATAATTGTTGAAAATGAATTACCCATCTAGTTCATAAATTTTCCATATCAATGTTTTTTTTTCTAAAAATTAACACTGACTATAGAAAACTTACATAAAGCGCATTATCGAACATATAGTTTGAATGCGTGACCTTTTCATTCAAAAACATGAATAATGTTGTTAGAAAACTCATATTTTAGATTTTGTGCTCCCGAAATTATTAAATTATTATCATTTATTAACTTAGGACATTACCCTTACTTATTGCCCTGACAATTTCTCTATGAATTCTCGCAATTGTTACAAGTTCTGCGGTATTTCGTGATTACCGAGCAATCAAATGCATCTCGTGATTATAAATAAAAGTCGGCAAATTTCCTCGATAGTATCGTGATTTCCAGCTAACATGAACAACGCAACACGAAAAAAACTCCAAGTCTATCTGGATTAATCACCCCTGGATTTCACACTCCGGTTGTCAATAAAAAATCCAGAAAAAAAGTCTCGTACCTCATTTTTACCATGCTAAAAATACTCGTCAGTTCCGACACTTCGGTACTTGATGTTGCAGTTGCTCAAGGTTTTTTCACAAGCCTCTTGTGAAAATTCGCGAAGCTTCGTGATTTGCTAATTAACGCTGGATAATCGAAGTAATTGAGAGTTTAATTACAGACTTTTAGAGCACTTTTTTCATTGGATTCGCAGCAAAGTGTCAAATAAAATAAGGTTGGGTGCATAGGTATGTAACAAAAAGAACGAAAAAATTTCCAATACTTCGAATATTCTTGAATTCCATAACTTCAGAACTGTGAAATAAAAAAATTATTGAGTGTAAGTTTTCTTACCAATTAAAGTGAAAATTTTCAAAAAAAGTAATAAATTTGAGATAGCGTTTTATTGTAACTGCAGTTTCTTTGACGATTCCCTAAAAAACTCGAAATAATTCATAACTTATAGAATTTCCTTCATTGTCGCAAAAGAGTTGTACAAAACTAACATAGTCATGACTATATAAATGATTTTATCTTCTATTAAAAAGGACATAATTAAGGCTAGCGTGACTCTCATGGCGCCCTGGTTATATTTCAAAACACTTCTATATCGAGAGTAGTGAAATTTATCGCGGCAGCTTGCCAAGTGACATATGTCACCGCGTCATCGATTTTACACAGATACGCCGAGCTTGCATCTGCCTCGGAAGACAGACGCCCACTGCTCCCGATGACCATGCGCAAGCTTAAGTCCTGTTATATCTTTGTGGCATACGAGGGTAATTCACGCAAAGGGCAACAAACCTGCGATATGCGAACCTAGGTCAGAGAATAAATTTTCGCGGGTCAAAAAGAGGTCGCGATTCGATGACGACATGATCTCCATTTTCTGAGATTATGGTAGAAAAATTGTACTTATGTACTATGCAAGAGTTTTTTATTTTCAAAATTTTCATAAGCTAAAGGGGTTGAAATCATTTTTCACTCTGTGACCTTATTTAAGGTTCCTTCAGAGATCGTCTAAAAGCAGATTTTAAAGATTCCACAATTTTATTATCCAAGAATAAAAAAAAACAATTTAAGGAATCCTTTATAATGACCATCAAAAGAGACGTCGAATAAAAAAACAAGTCCACTGCCAAAGGGTATTAACAAAAACCTGTGTTTTATTAAAAAAACCATAAAATACAAGTCTATCGAAAAACATTTTTTTACGATTACCTCTAGCCTTTTAGCTTCTTGATCTTTGAAAAAAGTGTTATAATGTTTTTTTTAGCGTGAAGGATGTTCAAATTTGGGATTTCGTTGATATTGTAGATATATCTAAATATTCTTAGAGCATGGAAAACAGAGATCTCGCAAAAGGTATGTAATTTTTTTCTAGTAAAACTGGGCGTCACGAGCGTCGTAATTTAAAATTCATAATGCGAAACATGCATTCCGAGTGGTGAATTGAAACGAGGCAGAAGGAACGAGAAACGGCTGCAGTAGTAGCGGCCACACAATGTGCACCGGGTCAGGTGTCGAGCTCTCGTGTTGGTGCAACCAGTGTAAATGGGTTTGGGTAACTAAAAGCCGAGTGCGAGTGTATCATAGAGAGGGCATTCAGGCGGAAAAACGCAACTAAACGCGAGTAATTGGAAATCAAAGAGGGGCGCAAAAAAGATCGGCTTCGGCTCGCTCTAATTTGACAAACTGCGAGCCCTCGAGAACGAGCGCAAGCCCTTTTCATCCCCCTCATTTTTTTTCCATGCGCACATGAACCAGTATTCTTATCTTTTTTAACGAATTTTGAAGCCTACGGGTTTTACAGAGTGTGAGTATTTATATAATTTTGAAGAACGCGTTTTTTCAAATGGCAGATTATTTACTTAAAACAAGAAACATTAAAAAATGAAAAAATTAACGAAAATATGTATCGCAATCAGGGATGTGAGGCGGTAAATTTACCTGTAAATTAACCGGTAAAATACTGGTCATGACCGTCAATTACGACAAGAAAGTTTTAATCAATTTTGACCGTCAGTTGACCCTACTGGTCAGAATTATTACATACAAATATGACTTGAAAAAATGTGCACAGTTGTTTTTTATTACGTCTTTCTTATTTTCGTCAAATTTTTATGAAAAAATCATAATAAATTCGTTTTCTGAAATAATAAATCATCATAAAATTACAACTTTCTATTCAAAACGAGTTATGGACAAAGAAATAATTAAATC
This sequence comes from Platygaster robiniae, assembly GCA_028476575.1. Classification (NCBI taxonomy): domain Eukaryota; kingdom Metazoa; phylum Arthropoda; class Insecta; order Hymenoptera; family Platygastridae; genus Platygaster; species Platygaster robiniae. The sequence continues at coordinate 40,222,072 of CM052019.1, forward strand.
ACTTCATTAAAATGTGTTGTTGATTTGTGAGTATTTTCCCTCTGTATCTATATTTTCAGGAAAATTTCTATACTATGTATTGCATGTCAGTTTTCTACACTGATTTTAAGACAAGAGTATTGTACTTTTCACTATGAAACAATGTAATTGTAGATCAGTTTTGACTATTTTTTATAGAAATTCAATATTAACTTTACTATATCAGTGGCTTCCAGGAATAACCGACAAAGTCACTTCTGCCAAAAGGCTCATTTTACATGATATTTTGATAAATTTTAACTACGACATGTGCGACTTTGTCTGTTATGCCGGGAAGCCACAGACATTTAGGGCTAAAATTGGCAAATTTCGTAAAGTTTTGCTATACCTCAATAAATGTAGTAGCATATGAAACAAATTTTATCAAAGAGTGAAATATTTGAGACTGAACCATCATCAAAATTTTACACAACGACAAATACAATATTTTTTTCGAGGTGTTTAATTTTGAAAGTAGCTTAATCAGAAATACCAGGATTTTAAAACTTTTATGATTTTCGCCGATGACATGAATTTCTAAATATGAATATGAAATATCTGTTTTAGATTTATTGTTGGTGACAGCATATATATATACATTCGGTAGCAAATGAATCACCGATTAGTTTTTCTAGAAACTTGAAAAAGCCATTTTTCTAGTAATTTTGATCCTTCTAAAAATCTTTTAAGAAAATGGAATTTATTAAAAGAATTCAATTTCTAATAAGGTGCACCTTGTCAAAACCTTATCAAAATCAAATTTCTTATAAGGTGACTTTTTATAAACCTTATAAGAAACTGAAATTTCTTCAAAGAATGAATTTGATGAAATCTTTTAAGAACAAAGCGTATAAAATTTTTTAGATGAATTCTTTAGAAGATAAATTATCTCCTTATATTATATTATATTACATTATTTACGCAATACGTTAATGTGTAACTTTAAAGATCTTCAAAAAAAATATTTATCTATAAGTTATAAGAGAAATCCAGTACTGAGTCTACCATGTATAAAAAAAGAAATTTTTCGCAAATCTTTCTGCTGCGTTAAAAATAAAATTTTTTTATTTATCACCTAATGATATAAAAGGAAGTGAGTTTAGTATTATAGTATTAAGGAAAAATTAAAAAACTTTTATTACAACTTAATAAGGAAGATTTTTAATTAAAAAGTAGATATTGAAGCACTGTAATGTAAGAATGCACTGTAGAATATATTCAGAAAGTTCCGAAATTTTACTGTACATGACAGTAAATGACCGTCAGAAATTACCATTACCTGACTAATTTCTTTCTTGACCAGTAAACTTACATCCCTGATCGCAATAGTAAAAATTAGATACAATAATGATTCCAAGCTCATGTGACTAATCTCAAAGATAAAGCACTATTCAATTTTATAACAAAAACCCTGTAACATCGTAAATTTCAAAGACTCTTTTTTCATGACGCAATAATGAGTTCAAACACCAAGGGACAAGATTGATTTAAATGTTTGCCCTGTGACACGTCCAGTAAATTCTTATTTTTCGACTTTTTACCCCTCTAGGAATTGGCCAGGAGTACGAAGGGTCGCGGGGAGTGAGAGAGAAGGGGATAAACCGCAAGTGAGTGTCGAATTTCAAGGCGCGGTGGCTCGGAATTCAAATTTTTACGAGGAGCCATTATCATTAAACGCATATGGGTCGTTATGACCCACGCCTGACGGCATCGCCTCGTATTTACACATACCCACGCTCGAAGATTAGTACTTCTCCTTCGAAGAAAATCAATCCAATATCGGAGCGAGGAACCTGACGTCTCGGGCCATTACATAAATCTACCTCGGACCTACCACCGATGGCAGTCGCCATCTTCCTCACTCTGAAACTTCGCCATCCTTGGAAAATGAATTTCACGTGTTCACCCTTCAGTTTCAAGAGTGTCGTTTTTTTTCTTGTACTCAACTATCGCAGACATCGAAATTAACAGTATCAGTTGGAAGGATAGTAAACTTGGAAACTTGACATGACTGACTGGACATCACTTCTGAATGTATAAATATATTGACGTATAATGTTTGAGCATCAAATGCTAATTGAGATGAATGTATCTTTACACACTGAGAACAATATTCTTGGAGAAATCACTATAAACTTTAGAACAGCGGTTCCACTTCATTGCAAGATAGATTCATATACCTTCATCGACCACTCTTAAAACTGAAGCAGCAATTCAGACAGTATAAAGAGTTTACACTTGAATATCATATATATTACATACTCAGATTGAAAATATATCAGGATTCCTAACGTATTTCACAAAATGTAAAGTACGTTATTTAGATACGTTAGTTTATTGAGTAACTTCTCTGATAAATTATCATAATATTATAAGAGCTCCTTGAACAGCGATTGAACTTTCAGTGAAAATGCTCGAGAAAACTGATATACGAATGGAAAAGATTAATTACTAAGGGAAGTTGTAAAGCGCATAATACATGTAATGCTATTGTTGCAGTTATTTATAGTTTGGAGAATTCTTCAACATTTATTATTCGATTCTACAAAATTTACGATTTTGAAAAATCTTTATCCAAAATATTGAGGTCACAAATCTTTTTCTATCAAAAACTTCAATATTTCATTAGGTTTATTTGAGTATGCCTTTTATTACTTTCCATTCATTTACATATTTCTAAATTTCTCTCAATTTTCTACATTGCTTTACACTTGATAAACAAATTTTCGTCGAAATCTTATGTAGTTGAAACACTGATTGTTATTTGTCAATGGAAATTTCCTAATTTATAAACACATATTTATGTGATTGCAGTCAATTCAGTTTCTTAATGCAAACTATTCATAATTTTGAAAATTTCTCAATCAAAGTAAAAATCACAAATTGTTCTAGTTGAAAAATATTCATTTGTTATAAATTCGATCCCGGAAGACTACTATCTAAAAATCGATCAATATCAGTAGGTGTTTTTTTTTCATCAATAAGTCTGAACCACGATCACATTACTCAAACATTGATTTTTATATTGCTCAATTATTAGGTAAATCAATAGTTATTTTTGAATTTTTCATCTATTAAACGATTCGGCGATTAGGTTATCGATTCAGAAATCGTAACATGTAAAATTCTATTTATTGCAATATTAGCTTTTCAAAAATGCATTATATTTGTTTTTCCTATAGAAATTATCCATTTATTGAATATTGAAGTGAATTTTATTTGAAAAAATCTTCATACAGCATCGAAACAATCTGAAATACTAGATAGTTAATTTTTTGCTGGTAAGTAAAATTTTTACAATAATGAATTCTCGTACATTGCAGCAAATTCCTGTACAACGCTCATATGCTACGAATTCCTGTACAGTCGACACCTTGCTCAAAGAATGATAGAATAAGTAAATAAATTAATAAATGAACAAATTATATTATCCACATTGAAGCACAGAACATAATTTATACAATTTATTGTTTACTATAGAACATATAATTTACAGTTTGACATAAATAAATAGAAATACACAAACAATGAAATTAAAATAACTTTATTATCTGCAAAACTCCTGTGAAATAAAACTTCTAACTTCATATACGGGGCAACCCGGGGTAAAAAACCAGAGTATCATTGAGTCTCCAAAAGTATCAAAATTGTTTTTATGAGTCTCAAAAAGTCTCTACTGGGCACTTTTAGTCTCAGATAAAAATACATAATATTTTAATAGGAGTCTTTTTTTTTTAAATACTGCAGTATTTTAGTAACTAAATCAGAGACTCTTGTCTCCCTATGTAATTTTTTCATGGCTTCAGTCTCTAACAATCTCTCAAACATTCATTTTGGAGACTGTTACCTCAGATTCAAGCTGATTTTTCTGAAAATACGAGTTCATTTCCGAATCATTAGATTTATGAAAGAGTAGAGTATCCCACGTATTAATTTTCTATCCTCGACAACTTAGTTTTCCCACAATTCAATTTTTTATGCATGCTTTCATTCATTGAACACTGGCTTAGGTATCCTGAAGAATGACTTTAATCAAACCTTAGAAATTTGATTTTTCACTGTTCATCAATTTTTCCTAGTACTGTATAAAACTTACCAACATGGCCATAAAATCAGATAATATATTTATTCCTGTTAAAATAAGAAAACAAAATATAACTTGATTATTATAAGAAAATAAAACCTAAATAATTCATATTCAATTTTTACAAATGCAGTTGCCTAATATTCGTATTTTTCAAGATCTATAAAATATTACCGTATTTTCTAGTATTTTTATATATTTCTAGCATTTCCATTTAAATTGTAGTATTTTTCGTATTGTTTCAGTTTTTCTACGATTTGAAGGATTGTTCAGTATTTCTAAAACTATTCGAATTTATAGTATGCATAAAATGTTGCAGGATTTTCTAGAATTTTTATATACTTTAAGCATTTTCATATAAATTTTTATAATGCATTTCGAGAATTTCCAGCTCTTAAATGTGAAGTTCATTGAAATTTTCATGTTCCTAAAGATTTTTCAGAAAACAAGTGTCTCAATAGATACACATTTCTTTCAGTATCCTTCGTATTCCTTCAGTTTTTCTACGATTGGAAGGATTGTTCAGTTTTCTTGTATATTTCTGTATAAATTTCTGGAATTCGATGCTATAGTTTTGAAAGTTGTATAGATTAATAATACTCCATAGATATACTCATAAGGTTTTTTCAAAGATATCTCTCTGAATTTCAAGAATTAGATTTCCTAGAATTGAAAGTTTGAAATATTTGCAGTATATTGATCGATCTTGCAGAAAACAGTTTCTCTACAGATTTAGAGTGTCCTTAATATTTTTTGAATTTTGAACAGATTTTCCAAATTTGAACATTTTTCTAGTATTTTCATGGTTTTCTATACACAGATATAATCAGAATTCAATGCTCGAAAAATCCGAGTTTCTCGATTTCTGGAATTACAGAAATTTTCGAAGAATCTACTAGCTTTTTAAAAAAAAGTAAATAATATTTGGTATTTTTCGTTTTTAGTTTTCTTTTCTGTATTCATAAAATTACGTATAGTTTTCTAGCATAATCTGTAAATTTCAAGGATCCTGCTATAGATTTTAATAACTAAGTTTTATAATATTTTCATGTATTTATATGCAGATTTCTCAAATTTATTGCCGGAATTGTGGAAATTTCTAATAAAAAATGAAAAAGTTTCATACTCTTTGTCGATATTTGTACATAAATTACTAACATATCACTCTGTTACATCAAAAATTATAAAATTCTACAATTTCTATCTGAAAATAAAGAAGTGAAAAAATTACTTATATCTAAGTTTCAAAAAATTTCTTAAAAGTTACAAATCATTCTCAAAACTTGATAAGACAGATGTGGAAAGAATAACACGATTTTCGTTACTCATTACTAAAAAAAAAAGAAACTAGTTCCTGTTATTGTCACACTAGAAAATGTAACGTTTTGGATAATATGATTTCAGTTGAATAATTGTATTTGCATTGCAGTCACTGCAAGCCTCAAAAAAAAAGTTGGGAAAGGGCCATAACTCCACCATTTGTTGATATTTTTTTCGTCAAATAATGTTTGTATATCAAAGTTGACAATATTCTCTCACAATAATATAACTTCTATGTAGTATAATCGTGTGCTATATGCATTTAAAAATAATCCAAAACATCCTCAAAAAAGGTGTACAACCCTTTGAATCATAAAGTATGCGTAGAATGTAGTAATAAAAAGTTTTTTTTTTTTATTAATTATGCATTCGTTATACATCTAAATGTGAAAAAGAAATAATAAATGTGTTTTTCACAATTGTGTATCTGTAATTTTTGAGTTTCTCGTGTTAAATTTGTTAAAAACGTAACAAAAGTTCAATATATAAAGTAGAAGTTGTTGAAAACAAATGATGTTTTGATATTGCCTGATATTTTTGATTGTTCGTTGATACTATAATTTACTTATTTACTTAATAAATCTACACTTATTATATTTATCACTTTAAATGGATCATGTGCTGTCAAAACAAATCAATTCCAATCGCACGCTATTCTACAAGTACCACACAAAAGTTGAAACCCCCCCTAAATACAGGTTTCTGTGCACGAGCCTGATTCATTTAATAATCACTCAATCCAAAGTATAATTTCCAAAAAGCACATAATTTCACATAACTCTAAAAGCTATTGCAACAGCAAAGCATAGTTTCGTATTCTCAATGAATGACGCATTGCCATAATTCAAGAAACAATTAGCCACCGTATAAAGCCCACTCCTAATCCTCACCATATGAAAAACGAGTTGGAACGGATGAAGCTCGTGAATATATATTTATATACGTATACCTATAGAGAGGGCGAGGACGGGGAACACCGAACTAAATCAAATTCAAAGCTCGCTAAACTAATCGTCGACGCGTATAGTGATCGTTAAGATACTTGTGCGAGAAGCGAGGCAAGGGCAGCAAAGAGCGGCCTGAGACGAGCGGCGCTTGTCAGTGCAAGGGCGAGAGGGGGCAGGAAGGAAGGAAGGGAGCTAGACGGCTCGTGGCTGTGATTAATTTGAATCAGTGAATGGCTGCGAGGGTTTACCGAAGGCAGAGTCGTAATATACTATGCTCGAAGAACCCCAGAGATGGGAGAAGGAAGGGGTGGCGTCGAGGAAGACGAAAACATCCCCCGCCAACAAACCGCAATGAAAAGCTCGCGGAAACGGCATTTGATTTTTCAGGACTTTGTCAGACTCTTTGCGAAAATTCTATGCATTTTTTGTGGTTGCTTCAGAAAATGAATACTCTAGGAATTGTGGTAATCAGAATGGATTTCGAAATCAGAGGAAACTTTGAGAAACCCCAAATTAACTTTCAGAAGTCTTCATTTTGACTAAGAAATCCGAAGTTTACATGTAACAATATCCGGGAAAGTTTTCTCACCCTTTATTTTTGATAAGATTTCTCGGATTTGCTGTTCTTGGTGAAACCCTCCAAGACCTTAGCTCGCGAAAAATTGAAAAATACTAAGAAACGGAGGAGAACAAAAAAGATGAGGATAAAACAAGGAAGCATGAAAAGGCCGAGTCGAGTGCACTCGGAAATTGGAGCAGGAACAAGGAAATGCCCTTTTCCTGTGTAAGTATTTTCATTATTCCCGCTTACTCGATGATTCCACGAGACGTTCTATCACACAACATTACCTCCTACGGCTTTTTCCTTTTCCACGGAGCATTAAGCCCACGTATTTTACATCCGAGATAACAGGGGAGACGCGAGTTTTCCAGTATTGAATGTCGAACTAGCCATGAGGAAAAAGCATTTTTTTCGTTGGTTTTTACAAGCGTCAAATTCGATTTATTTCTGGTGACTTTGCACATTCATATTAGGTGGGTTGAACTAAAGGAAATGGTGTTTGATAGTCCAAAAACCATATTACTTTCCCAAAAACACTGCTAACGTACTTTATCTTTTTCAACATCTGTTTTCATATTATTTCAATCCAAAATAGGGGCAAAATATGCATTAGTTTGCAGTACTTGAAAATTCAAAACTGAAATAATAATTCAACAATGTAATTTGAAAGTTACTATGTATATATCCTGCAATATGCAGAATATTTAAAGTTTTTCAACATGGAGGAAAATCAGTAAATGTGGACATTGGGAATTTATGATACCAAAATTCTGAATACAAAAAATGAGTAAATTCAAATTTTTTTTACTACGGAATAAGAAATAATAAAATTATGACACTGACAACAGATTCTGGGATTTTCGAAAAAACAGGAATTTCGTGCTTTTGACGCCAGTACTTTAGCAATTGTACAATCGAGAACTCCTGATCCGCAAAATTATGGATTTCTGATTTCGAGAATTTTATGATTTTAAATTGTTCATATATGCAGAGTTTCAAACTTGGTATATTTGAGTTTTTTATAATTAGGAGGAATTGATTACTGTGGACATATTCTCTTAATCTGAAAAAATGAAACTTCATTGTCTCGCAGTGCATATTCACTGTCTAGCAGTGCAAAATCTTCCACCTTTAAAATAGTAGATATGCACTGTTTTACCAATGAATATTCACTTTATTCAAATAGTGGGAGGTATTTCACTGTTTCCAAGTTTAGAGAGTAAAAAATTTTGCATAGTATCATAAAAATTCAGAAACTTTCAATTCTATCAAAATTCAAAAATCATTTTACTTTTAGATAAGTTTTCGCACCCTAAAAAAAATCTTTGAAATTCGTGCATCATTATGTATCGACATTTTGTGAGTTCGGTGATTTACTATTCGGGTATAAAAATATACAAATTATTTTTCTATTGAAGACTCTTGAAACTGAAAAAATTTTTTGATTTTTGAAATCGATCACGAAGCATTACATGTTTGGCATGTTATTAATTTCAAGATAATACTTACTATAAGAAACAAAAAAATTTCTAACATCAATCATTTATATTTTATATAAAGTGTATATTAGAAATTGGGGAAAAAAAAAAAAATTTTTCAAAAGTACAATTTCACAAATGACGCGGATACTCAAAGTTTCAGAAATATGGTAATAAAAAAAGATTTAAGTTTAGAATACAAGTTTCTGAATGTTGAAATATAAGAATATTCATAAAAATAAAAAACCTTGGAAATTTATTTGCTTGAAAATGTAGATTCTCGAATATAGGAATTCCGTGAATCACGTATACTGAAATTCAGAAAAAAGTTGTTCGTTTTTTCAATTTTCTCATGAGAAATAATATTAAGAATATGTAAGTTTTAATAGGTTGTCGAAAATTCAATATATTGAATTGATAGTATCCTAAAAATCACAGATAACTCATTCATATATCAATTCATTGTTCGATCGTAAACATAAAATTTGTTGCTTGTGAATAAAAAAAACTTGGCGATTGATTGTTTAGAAACGTAAATTTTTCAAACCTATGTTCATTTCGTGTACAAACATATAACTCCAATTTTTAGTAACAATATTCGAGTTTTCAATTCTTTTGTAAGAAACAGCTTCATAGTTGCCCATTTTATATACAATACTGCCTAATATACAGCTCATGCATCTTCAATGGAAAAACATAGATTTTGTATAGGCATGAATAATTCTTTTATTATTTTACAAAATCTGTACAAGCGAAAACCACTATTATAACAAAAATGACAAATGTACATCAATCCAAAGTAATATTTTTATATTTCAAATTGCAAATAAGAGATATGTATCACACACAAGAAATAATCTTTTCCATAGGAAGTTAAAACTTCTCTTTAATTCAAAATTTCCTATTCTGCTTTTCTCTTTCCGTTATATAGTTGAAACCGTAATCCAAGGATTATCATCATCACCTTGAAACCAAACATCTCCAAATCCTCCAGAATCCATAGAACCAATTTTTCCACCCCTCCAAAGGGTTCGAATTTTTTCCCCGGCATGATAAAAACTCTGGCAAAAAACGTGGGAATGGTTTTTCAGCAGAAATGGCAGATTTCTTTCACGTCAAAGCTGCTGGTCTTCGCATGCGTCTTTTGTTCTCGGGCTCGACCACTTCCGCGGAGCCATCTGCAAGACGAGAGGAGGGCGGATGCTGCAGATTGCGTGGAACGAGAAGATGGAGTTGGAGTTGGGCGAGGGGCAAAAGGGGGCGAAAGAGGTCTCGTCTCGGTGTCTCTATTGATCCTCCGAGGAGGAGCCGCGCGCAGCGCGTCCCTCTTTCACCTCATCCTCGATAACAGCAACGCTGCTGGCAACCAACGTTGGCTTCATCCCCCGGCGATCTCCCTCTCGCTTCTGCCCTGTCGTCCCCGAGCCCTCTCCGTCTCTTGCCCCGGCAGCGCTCGTCAACCTGGGCCACCGGAACCGAAAGGGCTGGGGCTGCTGCAATCCACCTTCGAGCACCCACCTACTACTTGTCTCGTAACTCCATAGAATTCCGACTACGCTCACTGAATCATGTGCCTCGTTCCCCGAGCGCTTTTTGCAGCACCGAGAGTTCCAATGTGTACCGAATCCAAGCGGTTGGAAATAATATTGCACCTGCTGGCGACCCCTTATCGAAAAAATTCAACAAAAAAGAAAGTTGGTTCAATTTTACGAGAAAAACACCTGAAGAGACCATTAAAACCAAAGCATGGACTACGTTCAAAACTGTATCTTGAAACTGATTACATTTATAGAATTTCAAGCAAGTGAAATACATATCTAGATTTAAAGTATGACGAGAAAGTTTCATTTTTCTTCCACATTGCATGTACACTGAGACAAAAATTCTTGGAGAAATTACCATAAACTTTAGAACGGAGGTACCACTAAGCCGTTTTTAAAAAAAATTCGGAAACTTTTCTGAAATTTTGCATTTCTGAAGAGTAGAAGTCTACCAAAATTATAGTAAAAAAAAGTATTGCCTGTTTGAGTCATCAAATATAATGAATTTTGGAAAAGCTTTTTCGCAAGTTTCCCGTCTGAGTGAACAAAAATTACTATAGTTTTTTACAAACCTTTTAAATTGGTACTAGGTGTAAACATTTTATTGACTACGTGATAAACTGACTCGGAAAGTAGTACTCGGTCTTATAAAACTATGGTAAAAATTTCAATTCGTTCATTCAAAGTTTGTATATTATGTGCGTCATCGCGCACTTCTACGCACTTTGGCATATCTGTGTAGTGTAGTGTTTTGTTTTTTGTCATTCGCCTGCTCACCGAGAAAAGTGGAGAAAGGGATTGGAAAACTTAATTTCACGGAACAGAAACACGGGGTAAGTCGAGAAAACAATTATTATAAATCATAGAGTTGTTGTTGTTTTTTTTTTTCATTAACTACGAGTAAAGATCAGACAATCAAATTGCAATGAACCTCATCATACATCGTTTTTGTTTTTGTCGGAAAAGCTATTTTCGAGTTTTATTTTCTAAATTCCAATCGTTTTTTCAAGAAATCAATTCATTCTGTCAATTTCCGACACTATCGTCAATTTTCCCTAATTATAAATACATTATTTCCACATGATAAAATCAACAATATTTTTTGTACGGCAACTTCAAATTTTGTGATGATTAAAATTGACATTAATTTGTCGACGAATTAGCGATTGTTTCCGTATGCAGTTAGTTTTTCTGAAAAGATATTATTTGTGTTTTTGCTTATCACTATTATTTTTGAAAGTAAAATACGTTTTTGTCTCGCAATAAAAATCAAGGTAGTAATATTTGAAAATTAATAATTAGAAATCGATCAAGGTAGCAAATTTTCATGGATTTTTAGACAAAATTCAGAATTTAGCATGTTACTGACGATATGCTTTTATTTTGTTTTTAAAAAAATGTTTGAATGAACAATAAAATTATCGACCTCTTGAAACACGTGATGTATTGTAATGCAAATGAGTATTTGCATTGTCACATTTGATTAAAACTTGTGAGCTATAGTAAAAATTGACAAAAGTCGCTGCACTAAATAGTCTTATCAAACTATGTTTATTTATCACAGAAGTTTTTAGATAAACCGATGTAGTTGAATGAAGTATTTTACATTTATATTTGATAAAAATAACTGTAGTTTTTGAAACAATATGACGTATGCTACTACAGGAAAAAATCCTATAACTGTATGGCTTCCTGCTACAATTTTATGACTTATTGCAAGAGTTACATGAAATCATCCTATAATTTCCAACTCCAACAGTTTATAGTAATCTTTGATAAAAACGGCTTATTGGTACCACCGTTCAAAAGAATTTTTTTCTCAGTGTATGGCGCCAAATTCGCCAAAAATCCCATCCAAAAATTTGTTGTCTCCGATTGCCACCAAACTTTGTGGAAATGTTGCTATATGGAAGAACTTTTATTATGCGTATCAAGGGGTTGCTATATTCAGCTGTTGCTGTTGTACAGGGACACAAAAAATTGATATTTTTTCGCGGCTTCTTTATTGCGAATTTTATACCGGAAAATATTTAATCAGTCGATATTTTCTTCTAGAATTTTTTCCGTACTTCCAGATAAAAATATTTACAACAGCCGGAAAATATTTTTAGTTCGTTAAAATCGAGTTTTCAGCTTTGCTTTAGTTTTTGGTAAAGTTCGACAATTTTGATTTTTTTTGAGTTTCAATATTCTAAAAACTCGGCTTTTCACCTTTGAAATAAGGTATAGAACAGAGTGGTAAGCTCAAAAAAAGCTGAGTTTTGAATTATTCTATGTGCGCTCAAAGCCAAAATACGCGATGACTTTCGGTATGTTCCAGTAAACAAAGAGCTTTTTGTTTGTTTCCTATCCTTTTACCTATCCCCGAAATAATAAATAATAGAAAAATTCAAACCAAGATATCAACACTATGTACGATATCTTGCTTTGCAAAAACTTAATTCAAAAATGGCTGACCTCACAATCTTTACATGCTGGTCACTCTGGTCAGTGTCCATAAGTGAGGTAAACACTGACAAGCCCTAGAAGAAAATTAATAAATTGACCTTTTTTGAAAACAATGAATCAAAATAACGCCCTGGCGCCTGAGACTTTCTTAGTAAATATTTTGTATTGTTAACTTGAATCGGAATTTCTTATTAAAAAAAAACTATTCTATTAACGTAAAACGATGCGAATTTCAATATGAGAACTTTTTTTGACTTTCTAAGTTGTATTTATTGCTTCTAATTTTTGCAATTAGTGTTGTTTAGACTTAAAGTTTCACATTTTTTCCAAAATTGATCAACATCTAAAAAGTCATTAAAATGATTCGAAACTACTTCACTTTTGAGCATGGCCTGCTTGATTTTTCACGTTCTGATTTCCCCGACCCCACAACCAACTCCTATTCCCACCTTCCAGAAGTGACAAATCAAGAAGTACTTTTGAAACCTGGGAAACAGCCCTTGGACTAACCTACATCGGCGGAATTTCTACCTCGAGAATTCAACGAGTCAAGGAACCTAAAAGCGCGTGCATCTCTTTTTTTCTCGTTTCCCATTTCCCATCGAAAAACGTCTCTTTGAGAACCGGCTCAGCGCCAGAGCCTTTGTACTTGTAAAACTACATACGAACGCTGTAAGTCCGCGGACGTGGAAAAATCACAGCGGATTCAAAAGCTCCGAAGCGGAGTTCTGGAAAAAAAGCGCTGACAAAAGGACATTTCAATATTTACAGAGCAGTCAGCAGCTCAGTCACGATCAATGCCCGACGTACGATGAAATGTGTGAAGAACAAAATTCAATTTCATAAAAAAATCCTAGAATCAAGGCCTACTCATCGAAGTAGGCAACTGATAATGTGGAAAGTTGTAAGATGCAAATTTCCGGGATAAAAAATCATATTCTGTTTTGTCAAACGAGATACTCATAATGATCAATTTCAAAGACTCAAAATGCTCTTCAGACTAAAAGATATTCTGATTTTTCATCGCCAGTTACATAATCGAATGACTCGAAAATGAGTTAACGAGTTGATTCTGAAATCATTGATCAAGATCGAGTTTCAGCCGCTGATGTTCTATCAGAATAGAATGCCTGCGCTCGACCAGTCGTATATCAAGTTTATATCAGCTGGACGGTTTTGATTAATTAGCCTCGTTACGTTTATGACTAATTGCGGCTCCGGTAAACTCAGCTTTACTGCTTCTTTATCTCTGCCCCGTAGCTTTTGCCTCGAGCTTTGCTGCACGGATCTCCCGAGCTCGAGCCTGCAATCGATCGATACTCGATTAAAGCACCTTAATGTCGAAACGATCAGAGCCATGAAAAAGAATTCACTGCCGATAAGGAGCAAAGCATCGACGATCGCGGAGGAAAAATAGACGGCGTGCAATCGGCCAATGAAATTTACGCGACGTTTTCTCATCGCTTATATCGACGTGACTATATACTCGCGGATTTTGATTCACTGACTTTTTATCTACTTCGCAGCATAACTTTGAATAGAAGAAGGGTCTTTATATTCAAAATCAGTTTGGTCGTCACTGACCAAATCCCCGAATTCTCTCAACTTTTTTAAATAGTCGCGTAAACAAGTTTTGAACAATACGTATTTTTTATTTTGGGCTCAAAACTGGTTTTTTTCGAGAAATTCAGATTTTTAATAATGCTGTCAAATTAAGGATAACCTTACTTTTGTCGAAAACTTGTATTTCAATCTTTGTATCTCATCGGAAAATCTATGGATTTCAAAAGTTTTTGTATGAAAACGTTCGAAGTTGTACGAAATTAATGAATAATGTTTTGAAAATATTTCTTGTAGCGTTGTTGAATTGTTATAAGCGTAAATAAAGAATGTGTAAAAAAATTTTTAAGTTGATGGTTTCCGAATTGAAACATTTCCTTTTCTTACCATTTTTTTTTTTTTTTTTTTTTTTCATTGATTGGTAAAGGTAAAAACTACATTCTGTAAAAACCGTTACATGCCAAAACGTTTCGTTCGTAAGTGAGAATTTTTTCCGATTTTCCAGCCAGTCGTTAACAAGTGATTGTGAAATATTAATATATTTTCACTTATCTTGATCTTAAGACACTGTAGTATGTCCCATTCGATAATAAAGTATATTTATAATGAAAATTTCCTAACTTCATTTTTCATTACTCAGTATATAACATGACATCAATTTTTCGTGCGTGTCTCTTGAAAATAACTTTTATATTTATATTTACTTGCGTGGACCTGGTTTCACTGTAAAATTTCTTTGCATATTGTTTATAAATGATATTTACCAAATTTAGCTTATACATGGAAATTCATAAAATATATTTTAATCGCGTATATATTCGAGACACTGATTAATGGTTACACATGAGATATTATACTTTATGATCTCACACGTTAAAAAATACTAAAATTCGAGAAATTTCCTAAATAATATTGCAAAAATTAACATATTTTATCCTTTTACGAAGTTATACATACGATGTATCCATACTTAGACAAAATAGTATAATGACAAAAAGCATGTTTGTTTACCGAAAAAACATTAAAACGCGAGCTCATTGAAAATGTTGAATAATTTATTTAGTTTGGAATAAAATGAACGTTTCTCGAACATGAAATATCGTTTTTATATGTATTTATTTCGCTTTAAAATGTAAGAAAATTTTTTAGAAAATTTTAAATATCAGACGAAAAAATTGATGACATTATCGCATAATTCCACAGTTGAACATTTTTCCGATGGATAATAGACCTACCTTCAGAATTCAAAATGAACATAAAAATGTAATAAAATGTTTAAGCGAAGTGAAAACGAAAATATTCGTATGAAATTATGTGTGATTATAAGTATTTTAGCAATCTAGTGCTCCGCACGAAAGCTTGGTTTCAAGTTGTGTTTCGAGCTGTTGAACACCTAGTTACGAATTTTTTAGTAATTTTTTTTGTTTAGTATAAATATCATCATTAAATGGAACATATTACAGAGTCTTGAAATAAAGAAAAGAGAAAATATATGAATATTTCACAACCACTTGTTAATGACTGGCTGGAAAATCGGAAAAAAATTCTCACTTACGAACGAAACGTTTTGGCATGTAACGGTTTTTACAGAATGTAGTTTTTACTTTTACCAATCAATGAAAAAAAAACGGGAGGAAAAAGAAATGTTGCAATATGGAAACCATCTACTTAAAAATTTTTTCACGCATTCTTTATTTACGCTAATAACAATTCAACAACGCTACAAGAAATATTTTCAATACATTATTCATAAATTTCGTACAATTTCGAACGTTTTTATACAAAAATGATTAAAATCCATAGATTTTTAGATGAGAAATAAGGATTGAAAGAAAAGTTTCGACAAAAGTGAGCTTATTCTGAATTTGACAGCATAATTAAAAACCTGAATTTCCCGACAACAATCAATTTTGAGCTCAAAATAAAAAATACATAGTGTTCAAAACTAGTTTACGTGACTTTTTTAAAAATTCGAGAGAAATCGGTGATTTGGTCAGTGACGACCAAACTGATTTTAAAAATAATGACCCAAAATTAGAAAAACTGTAAATGATAATTGGCAAAGGCTAACGAAAATTGCTTATAGTCAAGAACATGAAAAGTGATATTATTCCCCAAAGTGTGTAATTTTTTTTTTTTTAAGTTTCTGGCACCTATTATGTTTAAAGTAATATAGCTTCGCCATTTTGTAATTTAAAGTTTGTTGACATTACAGGAAATTATAATTTTTCGTGCAAGCATTGTGATGTTCACCAGAATAACGTTAAAATTCTAAATTTGAAAAGAAATTCTTACAAATGACGAATAATTGTGATGATATTCAATATAAATCCAAAAAGTACGGTATCAGAAAGTTAACATATGGGGTACTCCAGTCTCGGATAAATTTTTAATTCGGAAATGAACTCGTATTTGTGGAGAAAAAATGAATACTTAAGAGATTTTTGAAGACTATAGTCATGAAAAAATGACTCTAGAGAAAGGAGTCTCCGATTCGGTTATTAAAATCTGAGGCTTATGCCAAAACAAAATGTATTGAAATCTGAAACTCCCAGTGCCTAGTGAAGACTTTAGGAGACTCCTTCGATACTTTTCGATATTCGACGATACTCATTTCGAGATTCAAGATACTCTTGGAAACTGAAACGATACTTCGGTTTTTTATCCCGGGTGAGACTGACATGATGTGTACTCTGTTTTTGTTTTCCAGCCATTACTTTTCCCTGTTTCTACCACAGGAAACAAGTCTCTTCTTCATCGTTAAAGTCTCTGAAGTATCGTCCTTATCTCTCTTGGGGGGATCCCCATTGGCCCGAACATCTTCCCACTTGTTGTCTTGCGGTTAGAGCACGAAATCCAATACCGTGGCCGCCATTGGTCCAAGGGCGCATCAGCCAACTGCCATTGGTCAATAACGGAGCATCTCCATGCTCATCCTCGCGACTGCGCGCATCACGATCCTCTTCTATCTACCAAAATGGTGCTCGGGCGCCCTTTGCAGCGTTTGAATGTCACGTGAAACGACCCACAGTCGAGGGAACGGAAGGACCGTTTTAGAATAGCTACAAAGTCGTTGAATCGTCCCTAGCAATAATGAGCTAGGCTCCAAGAATACTTCGAAAAGAGCCGTCGGGAATACATAACTCCTCGCCACGGAACTACTCACTCGTGATTTGCGTGCTTCGTCAATTTGGGGAGAAATTGATTACGAGGTATATTTCGGTTAATCGTAGGATATTTTAAGATGTTTTATCACTATGGGTTAGCTGTTTATCGTCTCAGGACATTATATCTTGAGATCTGTAACTTGACTTGAATTCATTAGTTGTAGTAATTGTACGACGGAATTAATCGACGAAAATGAATCAATGTTCTTATTTAGAAATTTTTTAGACTTGACTGATCAATTTCATGCACATTTTTATAGCCGTGGGAAATAGGATTTCTCTGATTTATGAATTTGCGATATCCAATATTCCGATGACATTCGCACATGGGTTTTGAGTTCCTGCTGTATTTTTTTTTCTTTTTTGATAAAATATCAAGCGAATTGATTTATACTTTATTTGAGGTATTGTTTTTAATTATTATCTATTTTTTCAATGTAAAACACATTACAAATCGTATCACGAGATCAACGAATTCTGTTCATAGCCCAGGATAAAAAAACAAAATATTTTTTAGTCTTTAGAGTGTTTTCAGTCTGCAGATTGATCATGAAGAGTAATCCAATTAACGAAACGGAATACTCATTCGGAGGTTCGTATTACTCAAGTATCCCAAGTGAATACTCAAATATTCAAGAGTCTACAAATAAGCACATAATTCCATTGGGCAAAATATAACTCAAGATACTCTTGAGACTCGAACAATACTCTTGTTGTTTCTTCCAAGAAATTAAGTATTCAAATCGGAGATCATAGGCGCCTGGAAAAGACCTAGAGACTCGTAAAAAAATTCTTAATTTCTTGGGACTCACACTCACCTTTTTTACAGCTTTGTATACTCTCGGTGACTCCTTCGATACTCTTGGATACTCGTGGAGACTCGATTAAACTGATTCCGAGACTCAAGATACTCTTGGGAGACTCTAACAATACTCCAGTTTTTAATCCCGCGAGTTCCAATGAATATGTCATAATGTTTCAATAAAGATCAGTGAATTGAACTATGAAATATTTATCACTAACATTCAGCAAGTCTACTTCAATCAGTAATTTGCTTAGAAAAAAAAAAACCCTTAAGCTTGTTTGTGGCCAAACACTAAAACAATTCCTGAATATGAAGTTTTATTATCGGTGGAATGGTTTTTCCCTTGTTTTATATGTTTAATACGTTTTTATATGTTCATTTCTTGAAAAAAAGTAAAAAAAAATTAACTTCTTACGTTTACTGGTGTGAAATTGAAAAAAAAAATTTTTTTTGAGAAAAAATCCTGTCACTCACAAGATTACGTCATTATCTAACTTTTTATTCACACTTTCTTGTTATAGATACTTACCCTCAAATCATCTGTACATTGCAAACCGTTTACCACTACACGTAGCGCAACCTCAACTTCAGGTGCATAAATAATGCAGGCCAATCAAGATTTTTACACCAAATGCAATTTTGTTGTACTCTTATAATAAAAAACTATTTGTGTGAAAAATTTAATGTATCTAACATCAACAGTTTTTTTTTGGTTAAAAGGATAGGACGGTCCCCTTAGTCGAGGATTTGTTTGGCAATGGTTAACCTACTGACTTAAGCAAATATTAAAAAGTTGGAACAACCTTTTAGTTAGTGACAAACCTATGTAGCTTCAAGTAGTTTCAATCAGTTATTATTATTTTTTCGCAAATAAACTAAAGTAATGCAACTAAGCTACTAATTTTTATTTATTTAATTTACTCATTCTTTCCTTGTGGTACTACTGAAGGGCATATGGTTGAAAATTAAAGTTGGATAGAAATATGTTTCAAATTTCGTAAAACTACAGAACTTACAAAGCAAGAATCACAAATCTAACTGTAACTCATGATTTATTGAGATACCTAAGATGACGGGTATTTTTTCACTTTAGTGATAAATGCCACTGTTTTATTAAAGATACTGGCATTATTAATAATCGAAAATTGCAAGATTGTTTCATTTTACATTAATCAATCTACAGTATGCGGAAAGCTTCGAATTTTGATAAAAATTTTTGTGAGAATGCATTTATCTACAACTAGAATGATTAGATTGGTAAATGAAATTGGAGTGGATATGGGTTTATCACTTAGCCTAGCTGAATTCTACAATGCGTAGAGTTAATGTATTAGAATATCACTGAAGATCAATTAATGTTATATGCTTAAAAAACTACATTTCCTTTTTCTACTCATTCATGTTTGCAATAATCTGCCTATCAATTTGATAAGTACTTTGGAATAGGAAGTTGAGTTTGTTGTAGATACAATATTAATGGTCGATCATTGTAATATATTACTGGAAATCAATTTCTTTGTTCTCTAAGATTGACTATTTCTTGTTTATTTCCTCTGTACTATACCTGTATTTTTATCAAGTTTAATGCATTTTTATGGTTCGTAGAGTAATCATACACTCTTCGTCTAAGAATTTTTTTTTTGGGCATTTTCGCAGATTGGAAATACAAAAAAAAAAAGTGCAAGATTTCTTGCAACCAAAGATTTCTCTGATCCAACAACGGGCTCTGAGGGCGAGAGGTCGGAGCAGGTATGATAATTATAATTGCAGACGCCGGACGAGGAGAAGAGGAGAACTTCTCGTTTGCGACCGAGTTTTCTGGAAGGAGAGGAGTAAAATAGAGAGAGCTGAAATGCTTCAAGAGCGTTGCCATAGCTACGAGTAACCACAGGAGTGCACAGGAGCAGCCACCGCCATCGGCGATGTGATAGGTGTCACTGACTCCTGGGTAGCGAGCTCGTGACGAATCCGACAAACGCGCTTTGATCAGAGCCTTATCATGTGAGGAGTTATTTTACACGTCTCTCACTGAAATTGCATCTCATATTCGTGCTTTTTCTCAGCTTATGTTGATTAGATGATATATTGACGAAAATTTTTTATAAACTTAATTTTTTGTCGAACGTGACATTTCAACTGATAAAATTATTCAGTATTTAGTATACGAACTTGCAGATCCAAGTTTGATAAAATACATGGATTTAATTCAGAGAACACAAATCAGTTCTTATCCGAAAATGGCCATCTAGGTTTATTCATACGGAATTCATAGAATGAACTCGTGAGTTGAATTTAGTGATTTGAGAAAATTTTTTTAATTAGGAGAGTAAATTTTGTTATTATTCACCTATCAGTCCAGAAATATGTTTCCAATTATGTACCCCTTGGTATCTTGGTACTTCAAACTATTTTAATAGCTTTTTTATTAAAAAGTGAAATTAGAATAACGATTCTAATTTCACATTAAATAATTGTGAGACATCGAAGGGGATGCATAGAAAACTTAAGAAATTCAAAGTATGTTTTATATAAAAGCAAATTGCACCTAAACATTGACAAAACTCGAAATTCAACCGTTAGTCGTAATTATCATGACCTAATTATTTTCGAAATAGGGTGAGTGGAGGAGAGATGAACTTTTCGTCGCCATTTTACTAGTATTTTTCGTATCAAGGGGCATAAACGAGTGAAAATACGAGTATCCACCTTGATACGAACAATGTTTTTTTTATCGAGAACATTAAACAAGCGTTTTCGTTGTTTATGTGTAGAAACCCGAGGCCGCCTTTCCGAATCAATGAATCTGCCGTCCCTAAAAACTGATATGAAATTGGCGACCTCGCAGCTAAACACCGTTGTTTATGTTCGAGATACGAAAAAGTGCTTTACTTATTGAGCTAGTTTTTTCCGTATTGATAGATCTCATCTGACGAAAAATTCGACAGCTCACCATATTCTCACAATTCAATGCGAAGTTACAATCAAATTGGTTCCGTGCGTCATTGCAAGTAGTGCCAGAAACTTTTTTGGTGCATTCATTCTCATCATTTATTGCTGATCGAAACTTTGTATCTTAAATATCTGCTGCACTTATGGTAACACTGACTTGTTTTTAATAAGTAAAGTTTATGAAAACGTACACAATTAGACTCGAATTTTTTTCTCACCCTCTTTACTTTCTTTTTGCTTTTCGGGGAAAGATGGACTAATCTTTCGAAAGAGACATTGAATTTTCATTTTCGTGTTTCTTGCTGTAATTAGTTATTAATTTTGTGCTGCAAAATGTCAATGACGAAAATTTTTCGGCTGATCGTAAGCAGCTTCGACAAAAATATAAAAAAAAAAGATTTGTTGACAAAAAAACAATTACAAAAACTCAAGAACACGTCAAGTATCTGTTAGGTGCAAGGATTCTTTAAATGACAATTCATTTTTATTGCAAAAGATAATTACATTGTATGTATATACCTTTCACATACGATAATAAAGCATTCCTGGAAAATAAATTTATTATGAGCAACGTTTATTGAAGATTTGTCAACGTCGTCCATCTCTCCTCGTCACGTCCATCTAGGCTTCAATTAGTTTTTTTTTTTTTTTCCATGAAATCTAATGCATATTTATGTGTGTGATTTTGGTAGCTGTAGCAATGTATGGTTTTGATCAAAAACGTTCAAATTAAATATTATACTGCTTGGATATTTTTCTTGTTTTTAATGAATAGCTCAATTAATGAATATATAAAAAATTTATCTCTCCTCAAGTTACCCTAATTTGAGATATTTTAGTCATATTCCTTCAAGCATAATTACTGTAAATTCTTAAAAGTTCATTAACTTGCCTAAGACGTTTTGAAGTTAAGGGTTCCAGGTAAGTTACTCAGTGGCTAAAATTATTTCAAACCCTTATCTCTCGTCAAACCACTGTAAATCTATTAGAAGAATCGAATTTTTTCGATATCTTTTAAATTACGATTCTAACTCTTAATTTCTGTTACTTATCGAAGACTTTAATTTCCAATAGACTATAAAGTTTTCTGAAGACTATAAGAACTGCAGTTATTGCTCTTTTCATTTCGAACAATTTAACATATCCTGATGGTGGCTACAAAAAGAAGAGTCAAACATATTGGCAATCATACCTAGAAAAAGATATTTTTCGTCAATCGTGACAAATGGTAGGAAATTATTTAATATTTCTATTACGTATCGTTTTTGGAAATAATCAACTAAAAAAGTGCTACGATTCTATAATTTACTTACAATTAGATATGAGAAAGAAAAATATTTTAATTCACTAGTATGTAGTTCTACCGCGAAAGAGAGATAATTTGAAGATAAATGATATGTATGGTTCGAAATAAAAGAATGACTTAAAATTATTGCAAAAACTTAATTTAATTCAGTTACATTACACACGAGGCGGAGGAATCACTAGACTTTGAATAATCTTTTGAGACATCCAGATGAAGAGTAACCAGTATCTAATAAAATTGTCGATATAGAAAGAAAAAATTGTTTCATTGATGTAGACGAAGAGTAAAACAAAAATCTATCACTCGATTATTTAATGTAAACTCTGTTATTTATACATATCAAGAAAAATATGTATACATATCTTAAAAGAGCAGATGTACAAATCCTTTAGTTTGGTTCCTATTCAAAAAATATTAGAAACCTTAAAGACGGATTTCAGTTTACATTTTCCAGTGAAGATAAGTAGACAAGCCTGACAATCAAATATTTTTGGAGTAAAACCAAATATTTTAACACAAATATCGAAAATTATGAAGGCTACATCAAGGTTTGTATATTTAAACAATAATGTCCGTTTGAGGGAAATTATTAAATAAAAGTTTGAACTTCACATAATATCTATATAAAAATAGTATACTGGGAAAATTATGAAAAATTTTTTTAACTTTTTGACAGTCATTTTTTTCCTTATATCAATAAAAAATTTATCACTCAGTAGTGTATAACTCATAGAAATTTATGTTTTTCAATCGTTCTGTACTGGCTTAATAATAATAATAATCACGAATGACATTGACCTCAGTACTTCGTTACTATAGTTAAACTCTACTCATTGTTTCCAATCCAACAGTCAAACTGAAACGCATAAATTTAAAAACTTACTCTAATTCCTTACAATTTACACAAAGTTACTAGATTTGAAAACTGAATTTATTTTCACGATAAAAGAAGATACTGAGTCTTTTTACGCAATTTTTACGAAATAGAAAAAACAGTATACTGAAAAAAAATAATTCAATTGTCTGTTAATAATAAGAATTAATTACAATTCGAACATCACGTGATGGTCACTAGAATTTTTCTTATTTTCGGGACTAATTTGTATCATTTTGGTTGTTACCAAGCAAAAATGTAAATTAAACAATTATTTATTTATCTAGCACGAGAATTTCTCACATATATATTTTTTCATTATTCTACTTATTCAGCAAATAACCATAACTACTTTAAAGTCAACAGAGCTAAAAAATAGAAGTTTTGAAGATTTTGAGGTTGCAACCATTATTTTTACTTTACATATTATAATTTTTGACTCAAGTTCTTAGTTTTTGAAATCACAATACGTATAAATTCATTGTATGAACACGACTAAATTTATTAGCACTGTACATACAAATTATGGTGACAGTTAATGCTTGCGTTTGCTACTGATGCATTTACTTAGACACTTATACTCATTTTCACATTTATTAGAATAGTATGACCACAAGTCTGAAATTTAATTCTTATCCAGCAGAATACAGTGAATTTTCAAAAATATAAATATATATACACTTCACTGTGATGCATAAGAGTTCAATATGAAATAGTAAAGAGGTGATACGATTACTATTAAATAACAAAGATATTATTCATTGCAAAAAGTTTCATAAAGTGTTTTCCATATACCAACTTTTCGTTTTGGAATAACGATATTATTACAGAATTACTCTAAACTTTATGGGGTTAAACATCATTTTAACCTCGCTGAACTCTCAACTTACAGGTGAACTCCAATTAGATCAAAGTTGACCCCCCCCCCTTGATTAAAATACCTATCAGGTATCAGAGTTAACCTTCAGTCAAAAGGTATTTGTTGTAAGTTTATACTTTCAAAATAAGTAAACGTTACACTCAGAGAAATCTATAGTCAAATACGAACCTCAAAAAGTTTTTTCTTCAATTAACCAAAACACTTTGTCATATCAACTATATTTTTAATGATTTTACTAAATATTATAGTAGACACGAGTGAAAACATTTTAAGTTTCGTGTGTGACTGAGTATTTACTTAATTTTAGTGAACTTTTCTCTGCGTGTAATCTTGAAGAATAAATTACATTCCAATATAATAAAATTATCTATGTTATTTTTTAACAGTATTAGTCAAATTTTTAATTTGACTTTTTTTAATTATTTAAATTTTAATTTTGACTTAAATTTTAAATTAAAAACAGTATTAGTAAAAACTACAATAATATTGTCAAAACTGCAATATTATTCTGAAAAGTACAATAATATTGTACTTTTTAAAATATATACGGCAGAAAGTACAAGATTTTTTTCTCAGTGTATTAGACTCAAATTTCTAATAATTAAAAATATAATAAGACTTAAATTTCGAATTTTTTATAAGATCACCTTAGAATAACCTTAAAAGAAATTGAAATTTCTTCAAAGAATGTATTTAATAGAATCCGTTGAGAAAAAACCCGTATAAAATTTTTTCGAGCAATTCTTTAGAAGATATATCAATTGCCTATAAGGTATTTCTAAGGTCGCCTCATAAGAAATTGAACTCTAATAAGGTTTTTATAAAGTGCACCCTATAAGTGGTTGAATTCTTATAAGAAATTTCACTTTTTTATGGGGTTTCTGTAAAGATCAAAATTACTAGGTTTATGAAATGGGAAACAACAATATTGGTCATTTTCAGCTGGAATTACTAGAAATCATTTAGTCAGTTACGTTTCGTTACATTTTTTCATCGAAATTCTGTCACGACACTCATGGTCGGTAAAATATATTTAGAAAGTTTCGAAATTTGACTATAAATGACAGTAAATGACCATCAAAAATCACCATTACTTGGTCCATTTTTTTTCTGACCAGTAAACTTACATCCCTGGTTTGTCCCTTTAGGACATAACACTAGCATCCGAGATATTTACTATATTTCTAGAATCCCAAAGTGCTCTTCCTGCCATGATAAGGTTTTTTTTTTCTTGCAATGTTCATTTTCTTATTTCATATCTGCAGTCAAAACATTGCCGAAAAACAATCGGAGAGCTCCAGAGCTTCGTTCTGGCTGTTCTGGCTCTATTTTCGGGCGAGCTTAATTTGATTCTCGCCCAAAGGCGGCTGCAACAGCCCGCTCTTGTGCGAGAAGGAATCTTTTGTTTTGTGCCGGCTGCTCAGCTTCGCGATAGTCTTTTTGAGTCACGATCGCGAGCTCTCCGCGTGTTATCCGAGTCTCTCCAGCTCCTTCGGCGAATCGTAAAACCGCGCCCCCGCGCTCGCGCATCTGCGTGACTGCAGAGCTCGCTTTTAGAATCCATTTTTCATGCTCTTATTCAAAAAGGCTCGTTCCGGAGATTGCAGCCACGTCCGAGATGGTCTTTCTCGGAGCGTACGTGACGCTACGCGAGAGAGAAAATAAAGTCTGCAAACACCTTACACCATGTAGCAAACGCAGTCTATTAACTGAACTTTAAACATGGCGGAGAGTTTAAATTGATGCGAAATGACACGGTCCTCTTGATGCAACAGTCATATACGATTCGTTGTTATTATCGTTTGAAGAAGTTTAATACTCGATACATGAAAAATGACCAACAATTTTCGTTATTACAAGTTTGTTGGCCATATCTGTACATGACAACAAAACAATAATAATGAAGAAACAATGAGGGAGAGTTAAGTATTCTGGATCTTATTGCAATGTCTAAAAAATTTTTTCTACACTGGGAAAAAAGAACATCTAGTCAGAGCAAAATCGGAAATATACGTGAGGCTCGTTACTGTTTGAAGGTTAGCCCAAAGCGTTATTACATAAAAATGATGTAAAAACAACACTGACCAATTTTTCATGGCCTAGTAATGCATTTCAATTGATTAGATATGTCAGTTTTTTAAGTAAATTAACAATATTTTTATGAAAATCTTACGATCCTTGGAGCCAAAGTAACAGAAGAAGTAATATTTATCCAGTTAAGGAAAAGGTTATTGAATTAAAATGAAAACAGTCAGAATTCACAAATTTTTCAAAATTACGATCATCCTAGAAACCCACAATACACACTAATCAAAATCTGAAAGCCATCATTAAGGCAAGTCCTTCAAACATTTCGTAATTTCCATCATCATACCAGAATTGACTCCAATTCATCGTTGTAAAACAACATCGTCAATTTATCTCAAAATTCAAGGGAGTCAGTCCAAACTAATATGAAATTCAAAATTCAGGAATGTATAATCGAATTAGGCTAGAAACCATATCATCAATATAAATCAGAACACCTATGAAACTTATTTTCTTTTCTTGTAATGCAATTGATCAAACCAAAGAAACACCATTGTATCAATAATCAGGACAGCGAGTTTCTAAATGCCCTCTTCACCTGAGCCAGAGCTCGAGAAAGAAACCGATGGTCAGAAACATTAATAGAAATAAATAAGTGTGTCTATGTGTAAATAACACCAGACAATCAAAAGTATTAACTTTCGAGATCTGAAAATCGTATAAAAAGATTTATTATTATTACCATTGAAATTCTTATTATCAGTCTGTTTATTTAAATTATTCCTTGCCATCTAAATAAAAATCATTTTTCCAATTTCCTCTTGTCTTTTCTTCATGTAAAATCTTTTTTTTGTGTAAAATCCATATATTATCTCAATTAAATTCGTGACCTGTACAAACTCAATGATCCGTAATCACTGTATGTCTATCATTAAGCTGTCTAAAATTTCTTTCGTGTTCTTAAATTCTCATGCTCAATTTTCTCTTTGCAGGATCGGTATACGCCAAATTACAATCCTTACACTCAATTTAATATACTACACCCTGATTGTCACCATTGCTAGTCTTTCTTAATTACAATCTATTAAAATATCGTTTCATATTCGCCTTATTGTCCACTTTGTACAGTTTTCTTAACCCATATCTACGATTTATTCTAGAAAAAACATCATGCAACCCTTCTATATAAGGAACCACAATCAAATCTTTCTTATCTAACTCAAATTTCTCCTCACTTCTATCTAAATCCCGAATGCAACGAATCCATTACTTGAAATATTTCTATATAAATGACCGTGGGTAGTTACTATTTGTCAAAATCTGTTATACGAATTCAATGTTCTTATCATGATATTGTCTATCAGCCAATGTAATAGCTTTATCCACCAAATTATAGGCAATTCCTATTTTATGTGATGTTGAGTGCCAAGATGAATAATCGAAAAATCCCTGAGATGCCATCAGTTCGCGATATACCAATCGAATTTGAATGTTTCACAATTACGTATTATTTCCAGTTTTTCTAAAAACTTCACCATGAAAATTATTTTACATGACTAATGTTTTAGAAGCTCTTATTCATTTACCACTCTCTAAATATGTACCTGCTGAAATCTTCACAGACTGATCTGTTAATAATTTTAACTAAAAAATCTGTACCTTTGAGGAATTTTAATAGATGGATCCCTCAGAATCAACAAATTGTCTGTTATTTCAATAAATTGTCTGTTGCGTTCTACGAATTCAATCTTTTGATTTGGACAGATTTTCATCGTAAAAATTTCACTGGATTATATCTGTATAGTACAACGAAAATCTATGAAATCCAACGAGTATTGATGTGTATTTTTTTTCTCGCTCTTCTCAGTGTAATTCCTCACTATGCACTGATCCTTATTAAGAGCCAACCAGCTCTCCAATCATGAAGTCATGAACCACAATGAAAACCGCTGAGTTCTTTGAATATATTACATTTTTCTATTGTTTTCACTCTAGCTTTCAACCATATTTGTTTCGGTCCTTACGACAGAACCTGGAATTAAAGTTGCAAAATTTGATATATTCTAGTACTTTTTACCTTAAATTTGTGAAAAAGTACTAGATTTTTCCTTAATGTCTTAAAAATATCAGGGTGACATAAATTTCTAGTACTACAATCCATCCTTAGTTGTTCCAAGGAAACTCAACCGTGATAATTTAGCTTCTTTTCCTCTATGTTGGCGAGGATAGGAAAAACTCGGTCCATTTACTATATGGTCTCGGCGGTTCGCGCGCACTCGAGAGAGGATGAAAAAAGCGCCGAGAGAGTTTCATCTTGGCGACTCAGCTCCGCGCCACTTAATTCCCGTAGTCGCGGTTCCCATGGTAACCCGTGGAAAAACCTATCGATTCTCCCTTTGGTGCCCGCTGAAAAGAGAACTCTTTCAAGAATCCTCTGCCACTTCCAGCGTTGCCCTTTTTCGCTCTTCCACCCCCTGGCTTCTAATATACGGATCCTCTTTACGGCCTGGGATGGAAGGGAAAAAAATGTATACCTTAGGTTTCTCGCCTTCTCGGTTGAGATCGTTAAAGAGGTTTATTTGGCTAATAAGACCGGACTGTGCCGTGCTTATTGGAACAATAAAGAATGTCCCCGTGACGACGAAAATGGCGAGCCGCTTCTGCGGTGCCCGGAACGTGCGCCGGATCTCGAATGTCCGATGGATTTATACTCCCAGGCTCCGGTTGCGAATTTTTCGAAATTGCTTGGTTTTTCTTTTTGAACATCGTATCGACATTTACAGTCGTTCTTGGGCTGTATTTTAATACAGGTACGGTTGCATGAACGAAGTAATTTATCACTCACTGAGAGAAGAAATATTAACTATTAAGATATGTATAGTTGATTATGGCGAAATAGATATATATTTGCCTCAAATATATAAAACTTGTAATCAAGTATAATTTGGTAGCTTTTAACAAATTATTTTATATTGAAAGCGTCATACATTTCAGACAAATGTATGTCTATTTCGCCATAACCAAATATACATATCTTAATATCAAATATTTCGTTCTCTCAGTGCTGAAAAAACTAGTTGGTTGATGTAAGCAAATTCTTGGTTGTTTCGACAAAATGCCCGTACCATTTTGACATGGTCCTTCATTATGGTTAGTAGCACTAAAATGACTTGGTTACGAATGATCAAAACAGCAAAGCTCATATTTCGCTCCTTGGTTCTGTCGACAATTTTACTTGATTTTCAAAAACATGTTGCTTTTTTGTTACAGCAAAGAATAGAGTGTAACGTATCATGCATGTTGTTAAACACAACAAACCTATTTGGTTATATTCAGCTCTTAAAAGAATTTTCAGGACTTTAATATTCGGTTTTCTTGGTTAACCGTATCATGTCACTTTGTATCGTTAGCTGAATAATCGGTTGAATAAACAATTTATCATAACAACTTTGAATAATATCAATATTTATTATGGACGACGATCCCAATTTTCGAAGAATTTCGTCGACCACGAATGCAGAGTGCGATTTATCACTTATTCACTTCTCAGAAACTTTTTACTTGGCTGCAACGGCAAAGTTTGATGTCTTCGTCGAATTGTTCAAGTAACAACAATTAACGTTGATAGAACTAAATAGTATTGTATATTGTGAAATGAATTAAACTTCTTTTTCACGAAGAATCATGATGTTTTTGTTAATTTAACCAATCGAGTGGTTCTCTCAACTAAACAAGGACAAACAAAGTGATTTCAGTTATCTAAACCAATGCATTTTTTTCAGTGTATGTAATGCCAGGGAGAAAAAATATCAACATTACTAGTAGTATATAACCGTGAAAATGATCAGTCATTAGATGCCATTCACACAATTATTATTGTTACAAGAGATGATGGTAATTATTGAATTTTGTTTCGCAAACCAACTGCTTCTTGTACACTGAGAAAAATTTTTAGTAAATTTTACTGAAAAAGATTGTTCATTTTTAGGGAAAACCAAAAATACAGTTGTTTTTACTGATCTGCTAGACAATTAAAAGTATAAGTTATATTTTTTTACTGTGACAGAGAAAAGCTTTCAGAGTGGCGAGACTTATTTCTTCATTCGATTCGAATAAACAGAATCAATCGAACCACCGTTGTATGTAATAAATTTGATTTTTGATCTAGATGTACTTTTTCTTTATTTTAATGAAGTAGTTAGATCGCTTCTATTTCTCCTTGAGTGATAGCTGTTAAAAAGTCTTTCTCTCTGAAATAATGATCGTATTTTTTCAAATTCAAAGGCTTGATATAAATAACGGAATTTGCTGTTCCATGATGTAAAAGAAACTCTCTTCGTCGATATCTGTCGAAAAAAAAAATTTCATTCTTAAGAAAAACACAATTATAGAAAAATTATCAACAAGTTTTTGAAATTCTCACACTTACCTTCAAAAACGCCCAAGTACTGTTGCAACCCCGCTTGCTGTAAAAAATCTGAAATTTTCATCATGCTGAAACGCACGAATTGCGATGAAAAATTAACTTTTGCTGATTTTGAAAAACCATAAACAATCCGGTTCGCGCCAATCGAATTTCCGATTTCAGGTTATCTATTCGAGTTTCGTTTACGAGTACTCAATTTCAAGTTTCTAAACGCTAGTTTCTATGGAACCTATGATTCAAGATCAGTAAAACCCAAAAAAAACTTTCATTCTCACTAATATTGAACGATCAGGATGAGTAAAATTTACTAATCATGAGTTTTTGGTACTTCCAATAAAAATTTAGTTGATTTGATTGAAAAGTGTAGTTGTATTAATAAAATTCATTTCAAACAGAAATTTTCAGTACATTCAACAGGCATAAATTTCTCTCAGTGTAGGTTCATTGATTACCAACTTTTAACATCTCAAATGCCTAAAATTTGGTCTGATATGCCATTTGGTTAACAAGGCTAGCAGAATCGCGAGCAAAAAATTTCATAAGAATTTGGAGTACGTCAGAAAAAAATTGTTATAAGATAATTATCTGAAAGAATTTATACAGAAGAATATGATGAAGAGGATCTTTCACAAAATCAAGAAATGTGATAATGAGAAGGATTGTGTTACTTTTCCGTACATTGAAGGTGTTTCAGAGAGATAAAATAGAGTTTGTAGAAAATATAAATTGAATCTAGTACACACTGTCACAAATCTGGAAAATACTCAGATCATTGTGAAAAGTGAGGACAGAGTGTTCAAAAAACAAAATATAAATTTAGTCTATTAAATAAATTGCAGTGATAGACTTGCTGTTTACAAACATTTGCCAAATGAAATGTAAATTAGGAACTGGACTTGAGGAACATAGGAAAAATATTTCCCAGACGTCTGTTTCATTTTTTGTGGTGTCTTAACATCGTCTAGAGAAGGACCATGAATTTAATTGGGATAGCGCGAAGATTTTACATAGAGAATGGAATTATCGTAAAAGAAAAATCACTGAGATGGCCTCTATTAAAATTAATGGATTATATATTAATAGGATTAATACCGAGGACCTTCATATATGGTACAATAATTTATTAAGAAAAATAAGGTAGTTTTCAGGTCATATGGATTCAGAAAAGGGAATTTTTTCAGTGAAGTTCTTTCAAATGTTTTTTTTTTATTGGGATTGGTCTGATGTCATTGGTTTAGCTGATATCTTGGAGAATTTCAGGCTTGGTTGTTTACCATAACTCAATAGTCAGTCGCACTTTAAACCCACAATAATGTATTGTTCTTTTTTTTTTCACTGGTGTGTTTTTTATATGCTACAAGTAAAAGCGTTTTTTTGAGAATATTTGATAAAAGATCTGTTTCGCAAGTAGTTCGATTTTTATGTATGTTGTTTGAGATTTATTAATTGTGTTTTTGTGACTATAAGAATCCGTTCATTATTGTAGATCTTAATGAGGGCTAAAAGTTTAATATATTGTAATATTAGTCAAACAAATCAGATTCTATCATTTTTTGAATAATTGTCAGTATCAATTTTTGTTTATTATAACAATATTAGTGAGCTTCTAATATAATATTCCTATACTGTCGCAAACTGTAAGTTGCAGAATTAGCAATTTATATATCTTAAGATGCTGTCACTGTAATGGTTTCATCTTAATTTTTCTGGCTTTAGAATCTTCAATTTTCATTACAAAAAACATGAAATTATACGTAGAAATAATTATCAACTGAGATTTTTTATAATCTTACATTCTATACCAACTGTATACTTATTTTTTGCTACGTTTTCCAAGTTTATTGCCCGAATCAAAAGCAAGCATCCTTGGCATCAATCAGAATTGTCTCACAACAAAATTATCATCAGAAATGCCTGAAACATAAAGAACCTAATCACGTAGTTCCTCTTAAAAAATCAGACCCATACATCCTTTTGTATTCAACGACCGATAAGAAAATGCAAGTTTTTACTTACGAAAAAAATAAGGTTTGATGAAGAATCGATAGAGCTCCCAGAGCGAGACACGATTCCCGGATTCCACCTCGATGAACCACCCCCAAAATCCCCATTTACTAACGGCGCTCGAGTTTCTGTCTCCGCCACCGCAGCCACCGTTTCTTTAACTTTAGGGGTTGGAAAAAACAAATAAATTTCCTGCTAATGCCAAGTCCCCAAAGATCGATCTCATCATAATGTTTCAATGTAATTAAGGAATCGTTTTTCCATTTCTTCAGATACATTCCTCATAAAAAGTTATGAATATTTTTTTGAAATAAATTTTATAATGTTTATTTTGGTTCATTAAATATATTTATTCTTCATTGACCATGGTAGATAAAAATTTAATGTAATTGTTTTAATCACATCGCAGCTCTTTCATCTTGTAACGTTACATCTCTGCGATATAGAAATCTGCACTTGACGGAATAGAGCTCAACGTGTACGTAAGTACATCTCACGATGTAACGTCGCATGAAATCTCATTTCAAACTGGAAGCGATTCAATTTCACGCTTGTTCAGCATAGTCTTTGAGACTCCGGCAGAAATAAAATCGTATCGCGTATGTCCCCGTCATTGCGAATCGAATATTTATGCTCGTAAAATCCGAGCAGCGAGCTCGTTCCCGTTGTGCTTGTGTGTAAATTACCTGCGCTTAACGATCATCATTTATAAAGGGCGGTTTTTTATGTAAACAACACAGTGTGACAATCTGTGAATTTAAGATTTTCAAAGTATTCTTCATATTAGCACATGTACGCAGCAAGATTTAATCATTTTGGAATCTTGGTGTTTAGGCAGAGAGGGATTTTGGGGGTTCAAACCCCTCCCGAAATTCTGATAAAATAAATCAATATTTCATGTAAAAATGAAAAAAGTTACAAGGATAAACAATAAACATGTAAGTCACAAAATATGTATAAAAAGTTAGCAGTTTATATACTTAATACAAAAGTAAAAATTATCAAAACGTAGCATCACGTAGAAAATATGAATCAGAAAAATTGTTGCAACCCAGTAAATAGTCAAGAACAATAAAAATCTACGAAAATGCTAAAAATTTCCAAAACTCTGAATCTTAGATCATGAAATTCCAGATATCTATGTAAAATTCATTTAGAAGTATTGAAAATCTTTAGATTCATACAAACTAAAAGAATAATGGAATTAATTGAATTCTATGAAAAAACCCGTTTTCTAAAACATCTCGATAAATGCCTCTACGATCTATAAGTTTTTGGGTTTCTAGAGCATCAAATTCTAAAAATACTATAAATCTATACAAATTCCAGAAAACGAAACTAAATATTTCAAAAAACGAAAAAAGAATAACGATGTAAAACATGAATATGAATGTGACCTATCATTAATTCTTGAAATTACCGAGAGTAGATCAAAATTAGCATTTTAAAGCATCGAGTTTTTTAAATCTCTCTAGCAATCTAAAAAAAAGTATAATTTATAACAATACTTAGAAATCCTCCAGGGTTTCGTGTATTATACTGAAGAAATGTGAAAAATAAGTTTACTAGTTTACTTGCTCACTAGTTTACTAGCTTACCAGTTTACAAGTTTACTAGTTTACTTGCTTACCAGTTACAAATTTACTAATTTACTAGTAAACGAGTTTACTAATTCACTAATTCACTAGCTTACTAGTTCACTAGCTTAATATTTTACTGGTTTACTATTACAAATTTTACAAGTTTACTAGTTTACTAAATAACTAATTTAATTGTTGACGAGTCAGCTAGTTTACTATTTTTCTTTTTTACTTGTTTATTATTTTACAAGCTTACTTGTTTACTAGCTTAGTAGTTGACTAGCTTACTAGTTTACTAGTTTACTCTTTTTCTAGCTTACTAGCTTACTAGCTCGCCAGTTTACTAGTTAAGTAGCTCACTAGTTTACCAGAAATCTTTCAATACTTAAAAATTATGTAGAAATAATTTTCCTAGAAATTTATAAAACTTTCTGTCCTGGAGCATAACTATTAATATGATACTATAAGTATATATATTTTTAGAAATTATTATATAAATTTATATAGAAAACAATAAAAAACATCAAATTCAATTGATACAATTTACCCAAATAAACATACTTTCAACTGTACGAAAACTAGAAAAATACAGAATAAAAGTATTGAAAATCTTCAGAAAAGAAACTGTCGTCTAAAAAATCAATTAAAATTCTCAAAATCGTTGGAAGTTTTAGTACTACAGCATTGATTAATCAAAATCTACTGAGCAATCCATAGAAATATTAGAAATATGTAAAAATACAAGAAAGTACTAGAAAACTTGATGAATTGTATACCATAGGAAAATTATATAAATTTATAAAGTATATTCTATCTGTGTTGTTAAAATTTGCTCAAAAATCAATTCAAATATATAAATTTTTTAGAAGTTGTTTCTCACACCATAAAATTTTAGAAAGCTTTATAGAAACCCATATCACTTAATACCAGATGATCTTTAAGGTGGTTATAATACAAAAAAGTGTTAGTAAAAAAACTGAAACCACAGTTACTAATTCAAAAGCACAAAAATTGAATTCTATGATTTTTTACCAAGATTAAAAATGTGCAACTCTTGATCCAAAAGTTGTATAACTTTGAAATCCCGAAATGTGAATTTCTGAAAATCGCTCTCTTTTAACCATATAGTCAAAGATTAAAAATTATTATATTCCGAAAGAAAAATATTTTTCAGAAAAACCCCTTTAAAAAAACCTTTCTGCATACGCCCCTGCGATAAAATTACAAATATGATTTTAACCCCTGTATAATATTATTTTGAAATATTAAAAAATCTATGCATGATCTCTTTAGATTCTCAAACAAAATCTCTAAATCTTTTATTAAATTATCTGTTTTTGTCAACATTTTGTAAAAACTATTTCTTTAAGCTCTGTCCAATTTTTTAACTTTGCACATTACCCTAGACATGCAAAACAAGTTCGTGAAAAAATATGGAAAATATCAATGAAGTCGGTAGCCCTAGTTTTCTAATACCTTTTATGTAACTATGTGTTGTTTTTCATGAAGCGGATCTGTGTTATCATTTGGTTTTCAAATGCTAATCCACATGACCGAGTTCTCGCACGTTTGAAAATCCGAACTGATAAAAATGAAGTTGCGGGTCATGATGTGCCTAAAGAAATATGGAACATCAGAAAAACTCGCCGTTTGTCACGAGCGAGTTAATTTTTATCTTCGGGAAGAAAACCGAGGCGCACGCTTTATTTCACACCGCAATATAATCGCTCACGAACGATCTCGAGTGCGCGTTCATCATCGCTTGCATTACGCGCATTTCGCGATGCATATTTCAGTGGCGCAAGGAAGAAAATTTTTTCTTCATAAGATATGTATAAATATTTTTCAATAATACTGATGTTCGTAATATTTCTAGAGAACCTACATTGTTGAAAAATGTAAGGTTATTTCATAGAAAGGACTTTAACAGGCATTTTAAAGTAGTGTGCCTTTTTTTACTATTGCGGTCATAGACGACAATGGAAAAGTATATTTTCATTAATTTTCGAGCAAAGCATTTAATAAGCTAAAGATTTGTTTGCGACATTTTTATGAGCACGAAAAAATGATAAATTAAATATGTATAAATGTTTTCAGTGCAATCAACAACTACCCACCAATCACTGAAATGATCAAAAACCAACTTTCTAAAGACAATGAATATGATCATTCCAAATTTTTCGAAGACTAGGAATCTATAATAAAAAATATTCTATTTTATGTACTAATAATCTATGAAACTTTGAACTGTAGAATATGAAATCACAGGAGTCTATATGTATATAAATCTATAAAAATATCATTTACCTAACAACTGCTAGAAAGTCTAACGAAGTTGAACAAAGACACGAATATTCTATCAATTTTTAAAAATAAAAAGATACTTCAAAATACTTATTTTATTTTATACAAAATCTATAAAAATTCTTCATGAATAAAAAATTTCGATTTCTAGAGCATTGATATTTTATAATCTATATAGAAAACAGTTGGAACACTAAAAATTCATAAATCTACTAGGAAATATAATAAAATTCAAAAAATAAATCAAAATGCGATAAACAACAGAAACACAAAAGTTAGATTATACACTCATAAATGCTGATTGAATTTTTTCAAAAATCTGTACAGAATTAGGAAATCAATATAACATTCATATCTAAAGCATAGAATTATTGGAGTTTATATAGCAATACATGAAAAAACCAGAAAATCCTTTGGATCCTTTGAAAATGAACAAGTCACTAAAAGTATTTGAAATCAAGAATAATTTCTGATAAATTTATCAACGTAAATGTAACATTTCAAAATATAGTCCAAGCAAATCGTATCCTTACAATCTAAACAGGTATTTAAATAAAAATAGAAAAACATGTAAAATTTTATAAATAATAAAGAAATTAAAATACATTTTAAAATACATAAAATATATGGAGTATGTACTTAGAACTTTCAAAACTTGACCAACTAGTGAATCGATAAATTCGAAATCTAGAAAATCTCTATAGCAAATCATAAGAACCCGGGATAAAAAATCGGCGTATCGTTTCGATTTCCAAGAGCATTTTGAGTCTAGGAATGAATGTCATCGAGTCTCCAGGAGTATCCAAGAGTATCGAGGGAGTCTCCAAGAGTATCGAAGTTGTTTTTACCTGTCTCTAAAAGTCTCCGCGAAGCACTTCCAGTCTCAGATTCGAATACATCATTATTTAGTACGAGTCTCCTTATCGAATACTGCGGTATTTTAGTAACCGAAGACTCCTGTCTCTCAGAATAATTTTTTTCATTATTACACACTGTTAAAAATGATCGAAAATTTTTAATATTTTTATGTGGTATTTTTTCCATACTTCGTATGGGAAGGTGTGATATCATACTTTATATGGAAGAAATTTCATAATTTGGAAAAAAATGTTCCATACTTTGGATTACCATAATTTTATAGTCATTTTTCCTTCTTTCGGTTGTATTTTTTCCATACTTTGCATGAAAAAGTATAAAATCATATTACGTATGGAAAAATTTCCAGAAGTTATCAAAGAATTTTTTCCATACTTGGGACTACCAGAATTTTATACTGATTTTCTTATTGCTATTTGGTACCTTTTCCATATTTTTTATGGAATAGCATAACATCATACTTTGTATGGAAAAATTTCCAGTCACATAAAAAAAAGATTGAAAATTTCTCAGATCTTTATAAGGTAGATTCTCCGTACATCGTATGGAAAGTTTCGTACCATACTTTATATGGAAGAAATTCCATAATTTACCAAAAAAATTATTAGTATTATACTACTTATGGAAAAAATTTCCACAAGTTATGGAAGAATTTTTGCCATTCTTTGGATTACCATAATTTTTATAGTGTTTAAAGTAATAAATAACTTGAAATAATTGAAATAATTATTAACTTCAAACTAATAAAGTATGGTTGAATAATAGTTGTTCGTAGTACTTGAGAGTAAATTTACTTCTTTAAGTGTTTGGAGACCAGCTCATATTCAAATTTTTAAAATTCGCGCGCTTTTTCAAACACTCACTAGATGGCTGTTGGATTTTTTCTCATATTCCAAGTTTTGTTTAAAATGGTTAAGTTTGAGAAATGTCTCTGAGATATTTAAGATCATACTTCACAAGATCACTTCTGTAGTAGATCTTTCATTATTCTCGCCACAAAGGCAGAGTTGGTGCAATCACGATGATGAGGAACAATATCTCATATCTAGACTGGGAAGAGAGTCTGAAGTTTAAAGGATATTTGGATAATAATTTATGAGTAAATTCCCACACAGGGTATGGATAGAAAATTTTCAATACTTTTATGGAAAGTTTCCATACCAGTGTATCGCAGAATTTCACAATCGCACATGGGAAATTGCTCTAGCTACATATGGGAAAGATCCCATACTGTATATGGGTTAAGAGCTTCCAATAATTTTATGTAAAATTCCCATACCCATATATGAAAGAATTCCATTTCGCAAACGGGTAATTTCATGAGCTACTTATAGGAAAAGTCCCATACAGTATATGGGTTAAGAACTTCCGATACTTTTATGGAAAATTTACCAAATTTTTTTTAACAGTGATCAGTATAACACTCTGAAATAAAAAATCTGATATTATAAATTAAGAAATCAATTAATGGTCCATTTCTTCTTAAAATGGATATGTCAATCAAGTATCTTTCCTGGACACAAGGAGTTGTATTTCACCAATGGTGTATGTAAACGCAAGTTTGTTTCCATCCCTGAAACCCTCGAAATCATCCCCATATTACGCCACTGGCCGATACGTACCCAACGCGGCGAATATTACACGACGAATACGGTAAATGGCCCTAATAACGCGAAATCTCGCCGGCCATAAATACGAGCCCACGTGATATCTCGCGTTTAATCTAGGTGGCATGTCCAGGTTGCAGGGTCTCGTGTGTGTGATACCGTCCGCTAGCTCACGACAGGCCTTATCGTGCTCGTCGCCGATCTTTCTGCTCTTTATGCGATCTCATTGTTCCTTCCAGCGAACTAGCTCCCTATACTTTACGCGCACCAGCTCTCTATCGCGTTTTCCGCTCGTAAATTTTCCGCGCCAGATACGATTACTTTTTATTTCTACCCCCTCTGATAAGAGCGCTTGTAATGCGCGCTCGTCGCCAATTATCGAACCCGGTAGCGAGCTGCGCTGAAAACGTGACACGGATTTTTTAGTGGTCCCGATGCTAAGGATGCAAATTTTTAAAATAAATTTTCCGTGACCCACTAACCAGGACGGTTACTTTCCGAAACAACCAAAATCCGAAAAATTTTTTTCCCCCAAACCGAATATTTGCGAGATGCTATTATCCAGACTGATTCTATAGAATTAACATTTTTTGGAGAACAATGAAAAATGTTAAGATTGTAGAATGGGATGATTTCCTTTGAAATAAAAAAAACTGATGAGGCTGTTGGAATTGAACAATCAAGATTGCCTCATTTACATTTGATGGAAACAAATTAATGCAAAGAATTTATTTGAAATTGGGATATAAAAGAAAATGATAAGAGGAAAACATGAAAATGGGAAGAGAATTTTTCTTATTTTTGTATAGGTGAAATAAATTAATTTATAGGGACCTTTAGAATTTGGAGATAAAATTGAACGATAATTCGAAATAGAATAAAAAATTAACTCAAAGGAACAATTATTAGTTGGTAAAAAAATATATTAATACCGAGTTATATCGACACAGTAACCAATAGTTACACAGTTATTATGTAGTATATAAAACAAATAATTTATTGATTACTTTACAATATTAACTATAAAATATTGTATTTCATAGTTATTCTCGGTCGCGGATAAAATAAAATGATACAAAGAGACCATTGCAACTAAGCAACAAACATTGCCTTAGTGCCTTTTAGATAATGGCTATTTACTCAACGCTTGCAGAAGAAACTTTTTTAACGAATGTGAATTTGCTAAATGAGACGAAGGCGAGTTTTTCAATCGCATGAGTTACAAAGGCCTTTCTGCAAAAGTCGAGTACAATATTTTACATCACAACGTGTCGAAAGTAGAATTTTCAATACGCGAAGCGTGGTAAAAATGCCTACTTTCGCTACTAGTAACGTAAAAAAAATTATAATATGAGATCATTGAAATAGAAAAACAAAACGAAATTATACTACATGATCCCGAATTCAAAATATTTCTCTCCTAAAAATACTTGAACTGGAGATTAACATGAGACATTTTTATAATCCTTTCGTCTAACATTGCATTTGGGATTATTTTCATCAATTTTCTAGCTACACTGAGAAAATTTGTAAGTATTTTTTCGAATGTTTATATGAATTTTGGTGTATTGAGCATATTCTTCTGTTTTTTCCTATAACATTTTTGATAACAGCCTATATACTGAGAAAATACTGTTAAAACTGTAGGAAATACTCCAAGGATCCTGCTAGTGTTTTCTATAGTGTATAGGAAAAAACAAAAAAAAATATGCTCGATAATCCAAAAGTCACGTAAACATAGAAAAAAAGGCTAAAAAATTTTCTCAGTGTAGAAATTCCAATGTTATTATTTAATTTGATTTTCGATCAACGCTTAAGTAGATACATGTTAAGTAGAACTGTGGAAAGTTTTCCCTCCCAAAAGTTTGAATGATTTATTCAGAGGATTTTAAAAATTCGCTTTCCGACTTTTAACAGTTGATTGATAGTTTTTGCAGTCATAGGAAAGTTTTTTTTAAAAGCATGACATGCCAGATTCTCGAGAGTTTTTCATGATCGACAACTCAAAAGTACTTATCGACATTGTTGCATAGATTTATGAAATTTCGGTATTATTTAAAAATTTTTTCAACATTCTTGACGATTTTGCGAGTTTTCAGGATTTAATGGTTTCATCATTTATTGGCAGTTCAAAGAAGACCTCAAATGACCATCGCACCAACGCTAACGACGATACATTTCAAAACAATTTCCTTTTTACGTGCTAAGCTCAGGTTCATCCGAAAACACTCATTAAAAAAAAAAAAATCTTACAAGATTTGCGCAAATTCCATATAAAAACTGCACGTGTCGCGTGATTTCGCATACAGTTTGGGCAATTTTCGTAAAACTTAGTTATGCATATTTGTGCAAACACTCGACACGAGGCCAAGTTTTTTGAGACCTTTCAGTATTGTACAAATTTTTCATAGTTATAAGAAATTTACGCAACAAATTTTTAATTGAATATAATGTACAGAATTACCGAGAAATGAATCTTCTAATAGATACGACCTATGTAGGAATACCTTGAAATATTTATACGCTTTCAATACAAGAAAGCTCACGCGCGTCTAATAACGCACAATATAAGCATTTGAACATATCTGTTCTAACCTTCCCATTGTTAAGTACAATGTGCCCGAAGCTAACATAATGAAAGTACTTCGATTGACTTTAAAGTAACTTTTCGGCACTGTAATCAATTGGTTTCACATAGCTGACGACAATAAAGATGGATTACATAATCAATATTGACATAATGCCCAAATAAAAAGCTACGAGCCTCTGCGACAACGCAAAATTACCAGTAGCATTCAATATCTCGGAAACCTGACCTGATGACGAATAATAGGTACCAGAATCGAATTCTGCGGGGAAAAATACATATAAAAACATGTTTGCCTGCCTGGTTCTAAAAATTTACCGAAATCTGTAGACCTGTGATATGAGAAAAAATCGCTG
Source organism: Platygaster robiniae (assembly GCA_028476575.1). NCBI lineage: Eukaryota > Metazoa > Arthropoda > Insecta > Hymenoptera > Platygastridae > Platygaster > Platygaster robiniae. The sequence goes on from CM052019.1 coordinate 40,263,779, forward strand.
GAAATAGGATTTTAACCTGGCTCTCGAGATGTGAGCAAATTTTACTAACACGTCGGATACATAAAGTACAAGAAGTAATGATATTTTCGGCAATAATTATATTTTCTTTTACACAATGTCTTTTGATTCGTCGAAAACATGTAGAATCACTTTTTCTGTTTGGCATATACATGGATTTCTATGTTAAAAAAAGTTAAATTTCAAAAAAAATATTTCAAAAAAAAGTGTTTCAAATAAATATTCGAAACATGAATTCAATATTTTATTAATGTTACACTTTTAAATGGTGTATTACGATAGATCATTTGAGTTTTAAATGAAACATCCTTTTTCTCTTGAAAAAAGGAGAAGCACAATGATTTATAGACTATTGCATCACTTGCCGATTTTAATCATTATAAAAATTTTATGAGAAATCAAGATATTATAGAAAAAGTTAGCTATAAATTCTTCAAAGCATAAAAGGCAACATTCTGTTAAAACCCCAGTTTTGTAAAAAGTTTTTAGAAGGTCGTCTAAATCTAATATAAGAATTGGGAAATTCATCAGAAACGTCGGCTTGGTGTTAATTAAGCAAAAATTTTTTGTGCAGCGTATTCATTTTGCACTGGACGATTGTGCAAATCAACACAAATTTCATCGCTATGATCCTATATTTAACAGATTTGGAAATACAATTTTGTGCATCATCAAATCTATACCGTGAAATAATTTTTATACCATCCTGTCCAGAGGTACGTGGCGTTTTGCACAATCGTCCAGTGCACAATAAATAGGCTGCACCAAAAAAAATTTTTTCAATTGACACCAAGCCAAATCGTTTGAGATCATATTTCAATAAAATGAAGTTTCTCAAAAGAATTCCGCAGTATAAAAGGTTTTAATTAGGAACTAAATCAGTAGAGAAGTTGAAAAAAAATTCACTGTACATGAGCAAAAATCGCTAGAAATAGGATTTGAACCAGGCTCTCAAAAATTGAGCAAATTTCACTAACACGTAGGATACATGAAGTACAAGAAGTAATAATAATTTCGGCAATAATTATATTTTCTTTTACAGAATATCTTTTGGTTCGTCGAAAACACGCGAAGTCACTTTTTCTGTTTGGCATATACATGGATTTCTATGTTGAAAAAAGTTGAATTCCAAAGTTTCAAAATTGACGTTGATACATGTTATTATTTTTAGTTTTATTACAGGAAATTTTTCTAAATAAATTTTATTGATTTCTAAGAAAAGTATGATTCGTATATCACTTGATGATAGATTTGTAGGGTGGTCTTTTGTTGAATGGAAAAAAATATTCGGTCATAAAAATTATAAGTTCAAAAATAGTAACTGAATGACATTTAAATGAAAAATAATTTTTTTAAATCAATTTGAAGTTCGTCATTTTCGAGAAGTATTTCGTATGTTCAAGTTCTCGTTTTTCTGACTTTTTTGAAAAACAATAATAAATAACATTGCTCTATATGAAAAACGATGAAATTTCATTACGATACCTGTGGAGTAAAATGAAAAAGTAAAAAATAAACAAAAAGTGATAAGCAGTCAGTGTAAGAAAAAAAAATCAACAGCATCTCGAGTTCCCAAGCGGTCACCCATCCAAGTACTATCGAGACTCACTGTCGCTTGACTTCCGCGATCGGACGAGAGCGGGTAGTTCCAACAGGATATGGCCGTTGACAGAGGATATCTGAAGGAACCTGCACATGAGCACATTTTCGACAAGATAAAAATTTTTTTCATCGTGATTTTAAAAAAAAAATCAAAAAATTTTCGACTCTAAGAATTTAAAATTGCATCATTTTTTTCCTTTTTTTTTTGTAATAGTTATTACATAAACAAAATAATGTAGTAGCCACTGCTAGCAGAATCTCGTTGTTTGGGAATAATGATTTTTTAAACTTAAATTGCCAATCATTCAGTTATTTTGGGCTTCATTTTCAGAAATGCTATCTTTCCCGCTAAAAATCCAAGCAATGCATACACCAAAAATCGAAGATATAATCTAAGCAATGCTAAGATATATGTGATAAAAATTATTCATTTTTTTTTATATTTCAAAAACGATAATAAAAAAAAATTTCCCTTAAATTCACTAAACTTTATAATTTCTTCTTCAAGAATGAACCTTTCACTGTTAACAGATAAGAGATCATAACGACCCTGGTGAAAATGTTCCGACTTAAAATAATCAGGCTATAGTCGTAACATTGTCGGACGTAACGACTGCATTTTTAAACTCCAATTTTAGGTAAATCCCATCATGTAGTTTGCGAGAAATCGTCAGAAAAGAAGCAAAATCACATCCTTCAATTAATTATGATGCTAATTATTTGTATATTCCTCGGGAAATTATGATTCACTAAGTATCAAAAGTAGGCACAACGACATAACCTCAAAAAAACATTGTTTTATTGTTTCGATTGTTTCGTCTGCTCAAGCGCGCAAAATTTGAAAATAGTTTCGAAATTTGAAAATTTTAGTTCTTTGCAATCATAAATGAAAGGAGCGTTTTGCTATTTAAGTATCATCAAAATATATAATGATTGAATATTTCAATTATAGTATATTAATTTTAATGTTAAATAGATTAAAGTATATATATATATATATCAGTTATGACATATTAATAAAAACATATTTTTTAGGTTTAGAATTATTATTGATTGAAAATTTATTTGATTATACTAAATAATTTATTATTAAATAATAATTTGATTATATAAATGACAAATTATCAACTGAATAATACGTAATTATCAATTAATTTATTGATTATTACTTTATTATTTATTATGAATTAAATATTAATACATTTTTTTTCTTATATACACTATACATATTGTATATAAGATAATATAATTGTGCTATCAATTTTAATGTAAAAAAAAAATATAATCGATAAATATATAAACAGAGATAAACAAACTTCGTCGGTAAAGTCGCATTGTTCTGTTTTGTTCTGTTTTACCCCACCCAAATACTATTTGTAAATTGTTATTTATTTTCAATAATCACAATTAAAAATGTCTTATTTTATCTGAAATAAATGAATTAATCACTTTTACTTATTTTAGCAACCACATGACCCCGTAACGTCCTATCAGATGCAAGGAAAAAAATAATAAAATTTATAGTCGTAACTTCGTCGAGCGTAACAACTATCTTACGGCGATTAATCGTCGTACTATAGTCGGATTTTTTTCACCGGGGCGATTGAGCTACTTTTTTACTTTTCAATAAAAATTGACGTTTCCGTAAAAATATATCAAATGCCAGTTGTAGGGCTTCTTATTTTCTATCTACTGTATGTTTTTGAATCTCTTCATGTTGAAAAATAACTAAAATATATGGGTAACAAAAAACCACTCCCACAACAAGGATTTTGCTACTTTTTGAAGGGGTTGAAATTTTCTAAATGTTCAATTCAATTTGTTACAACATTATCTGTTTCATGTTTAGAGCCAAAATAATCCACAGCTGTGTAGCACTGCAAACAGAAAATTATTGGAAGACACAAAAGTTGATTCAAACGCACAGCATTCCAATACTTTGTGCGGGAGATTGCGTGAGATCAAAGGCGCCGACGCCAAAAAAAGTATTAAAACGCAGTGAATTTCAATCCTATTTTGTGTCTTCAATAATTTTCTGTTTGCAGTGAGAGGCGCTAGCATATATCTAGCTAAACAGGGGCTGAGATAAATTTTTGTTATATTCCACTGTAGTTCATAAACTATTAATGATCGAAAACGATCGCCTCAATAAAAAATGTCGAGCATTTCATAGCCAACAGTTTTTGTTGACAATTATTTTGAATTGAGTAATAAAAAAGGACGGAGGTGTAATAAGAAAACACCCCTTCATTTTTAAAAACAAATCGTCGTTTTAGCAATAAACTATCGTCAGAAACGAAAAAACTTGTACAACAAGACTTGTTGAGGATGTCATTTCCTACATAAATATTTTGGATCTTCCATATGTTGAAAATTGGTCTAGTTATAAGAAAAACAAAAAACCACCCTTATAAACGAGATGGCGGACAAACTTCAAGAGTTTCATGTTCGCAAATGAGGTCGAATGACCCTTACACACGCCCTAATAGGATGTAAAAGTTTCAGTCTGCTGTTGATTTTTTTTTCAGAAAAGCATTGTATCAGGACTAAATACCCTGGACTAAAAATCGAGGAAAAAATACATCTATTGACGAATTTTCGCAGTTTTGTGACGAAATGTAGATAGTTTATTTGTAGTGCAAAAATGATCGAATTGTGATTGACGCCCAACCCTAGTGGAAAATAAACAATCGCTTGGAAAATAAACAAACAATAAATAACATCGTCGATTTCGCTAAAACTGTGGAAATTTTTTTTTTCAATGCCTTTCAAGATTTCGATGCACCGCACATGAATTGTCTGAATTGCTTTTTTTTTTAATTAACCTAATGTGTATAGATACACATAGTATACTATCGAGTAATGGGATATATTACTAATATCAGTAGAATATCGATCCATAGTTTAATAGAACTTCCAACTTTAAGAGTAAAAACTCCTTTATAAAGTCAGGTATATGAGAGTTCATATAAGTTTTTTCAACGTACATAATTCATTGCATTATTTTCAGAAAAATTCACGACTTAAGGTTTGATGTACAGGTTCATTCATATATTCTCTGTCAACGGCCATATCCTGTTGGAACTACCCGCTCTCGTCCGATCGCGGAAGTCAAGCGACAGTGAGTCTCGATAGTACTTGGATGGGTGACCGCTTGGGAACTCGAGATGCTGTTGATTTTTTTTTCTTACACTGACTGCTTATCACTTTTTGTTTATTTTTTACTTTTTCATTTTACTCCACAGGTATCGTAATGAAATTTCATCGTTTTTCATATAGAGCAATGTTATTTATTATTGTTTTTCAAAAAAGTCAGAAAAACGAGAACTTGAACATACGAAATACTTCTCGAAAATGACGAACTTCAAATTGATTTAAAAAAATTATTTTTCATTTAAATGTCATTCAGTTACTATTTTTGAACTTATAATTTTTATGACCGAATATTTTTTTCCATTCAACAAAAGACCACCCTACAAATCTATCATCAAGTGATATACGAATCATACTTTTCTTAGAAATCAATAAAATTTATTTAGAGAAATTTCCTGTAATAAAACTAAAAATAATAACATGTATCAACGTCAATTTTGAAACTTTGGAATTCAACTTTTTTCAACATAGAAATCCATGTATATGCCAAACAGAAAAAGTGACTTCGCGTGTTTTCGACGAACCAAAAGATATTCTGTAAAAGAAAATATAATTATTGCCGAAATTATTATTACTTCTTGTACTTCATGTATCCTACGTGTTAGTGAAATTTGCTCAATTTTTGAGAGCCTGGTTCAAATCCTATTTCTAGCGATTTTTGCTCATGTACAGTGAATTTTTTTTCAACTTCTCTACTGATTTAGTTCCTAATTAAAACCTTTTATACTGCGGAATTCTTTTGAGAAACTTCATTTTATTGAAATATGATCTCAAACGATTTGGCTTGGTGTCAATTGAAAAAATTTTTTTTGGTGCAGCCTATTTATTGTGCACTGGACGATTGTGCAAAACGCCACGTACCTCTGGACAGGATGGTATAAAAATTATTTCACGGTATAGATTTGATGATGCACAAAATTGTATTTCCAAATCTGTTAAATATAGGATCATAGCGATGAAATTTGTGTTGATTTGCACAATCGTCCAGTGCAAAATGAATACGCTGCACAAAAAATTTTTGCTTAATTAACACCAAGCCGACGTTTCTGATGAATTTCCCAATTCTTATATTAGATTTAGACGACCTTCTAAAAACTTTTTACAAAACTGGGGTTTTAACAGAATGTTGCCTTTTATGCTTTGAAGAATTTATAGCTAACTTTTTCTATAATATCTTGATTTCTCATAAAATTTTTATAATGATTAAAATCGGCAAGTGATGCAATAGTCTATAAATCATTGTGCTTCTCCTTTTTTCAAGAGAAAAAGGATGTTTCATTTAAAACTCAAATGATCTATCGTAATACACTATTTAAAATCGTAACATAAATAAAGAATTGAATATATTTTTCGAATATTTATTTAAAACACTTATTGAATTAACAATCATCAAAATAATCGAATTTCCGAGAAGACTACTATAAAAATACTCATTTCTCGCTAATTCTGTACAATGTATTCAATTAAAAACTAATCGTGTAAATCTGTCATAGCTATGAAAAATTTGCTTAATACTAAGAGGTCACAAAAAGCTGGACCTCGCGTCGAGTGTTTGCACAAATATACACAACTAAGTGTTACGAAAACTTGCTCAAACTGTATGCAAAATCACGCGACAAGTAAAGTTTGCACATGGGATTCGCGTAAGTCTTGTAGGATCTTTTTTTATAAAATAAGTGTTTTCGGATGAACCTTAGCTTAGCACGCAAAAAGAAAATTGTTTTGAAAAGTATCGTGGTTAGCGTCGGTGCGATGGTCATTTGAGGACTTCTTAGGGGAGAAAATGTCTCCGGCGATGCCTGGCCCTGATAACGGACACGCCACGTCGCGTCCTTTTCACAGGGTGCAAAATCGATGCTTCCATCATCGCCGTTGAGGCCGAAGACATTTTTCCCCGGATTCATAAATTCGGTGGAACGAGCAAAAGCCAGGAGAGGGAAACGCGTATACGAGGATAACACGCGACAATCCTTCCTCGCGTTTCGTGTCTTGCACCCTCCGCTCATCGTCAGCGACCCTTCGAATTAATGCATCCGTTTGTCATCGTCCGGACAGTACCGGGGCGACTACTGATGCAAGGGTTACGCGGCGATTACCGTGCATCGCCCAGGCCAACGATGAAACTTGCGACGACAAAATTGCTCTGGACGAGCATCGAATTCTAGAATTTTGTTCGATTCCATAAAATAACTATAAAATCGTAGAAGTTGTTCTGAGAAATCTGCATTGAAAAAGATGTATCTGTCAAATGCAACAGATTGTCTGTTCCAACAAATTGTTGTTATCGTAGATAAAATAAAAAATTAGTGATTTTTCACTGACAAATAGTCATTTTTTATGAATAATGAAGTGATTTTCATGACAATGGCGTATCACAAGTTATTGGTAGAAAATCAATGATTCATAAATTCAATTATATTGAATTATCATTGTAGGAATGATTGATTGAAAGATATAAGAAATATAGAAAAGGGTATTCTTTATCCTAATCCGTAATTTTTCACTGGTTATTATAAGTCATTCTCTAAGTGTTTTTTAATTATCCAAAGATTTCATTGTAAAAATTTTCATAGGGCAATCTGTAGAAGACAACAGACAATCTATTGAATTGAACATATTCAGATTTTTAGAGGAATTTAAAATTTTATATGTGCGGAAAATTATTTAAAAAAAAACATCAAAGTTATAAATTAGTTTAATAATTGAAATCTGTGGAATCTAACGTCCTAGGAATTCATAAGAATATTCAAAAATCATTCAATTTTCATAAATGTTGAAAAAATACTGAAATAAGGAGAATTTTTCTTTGAAACACGAGAAGTCATTGAAAAACCTGTATTCTGACAAATTTTTTGATATACTGAAAATCTGTAAACCTTCAAAGTTTATTAGAGCATCAAATTCCTAAAACTTTCATAGCGATTGATAAAAATATTACTTATTAGAATAATACTTGATAATGCTGCAAAATTCTATAAATAATGGAAAGTATAAAAAAGGCTAAAAATAATCCAACTCTAAAATCCTGAAATTATATATAAATATTTTCATTTCAAACTTTCAAGAAAATTATGAACATACATGAAATTTCAATCGCAGAGTATCCTACTCAAAAACTATATACATGAATACATCAAAATTATAAAAACGTTCACTCTCAGTAGAACGTGATACTATCACTATTCATTACCGTCATCATAAATTTTTAGTTCCTACTTATTTATTTATATTTATTGCGTTATATTCAAAGCAACAGGCAAAATTGGAATTTGTATTCATATAATTAAATGAAGAAAAGATTTCAAATGAAAAAAATTACCTCTGTGGCCCCTGTTGCATGATAAGTTCCATACTTGTATGTGGGAGAAATTTTGAAGGGGCACTGAACATTGGGGTTAAAACATAAAAATATAATTCATGATTATTGACTTTATTTTGCGTGATCACTCCAATCAGCCAGATAAATTTTATGGCATAATTAATCATTGTATCATTAATATACAATAGTATTATTTATATTCGTAACATTTATTTTTTCCGAATTCTTCGTCTGCACATTCATCGAAAACTTTTTTTTTTAATATATAAATCATGCAATTATAATTTATAAAGAATGTCGTACATGCATGAAAATACCTCTAAAAGACGTGGTTGTTCAAAGTTGTAATTATATAGTTTGTAACAGAAGGTGTAGTTTAAATTTCACAGTACAAATGATATTCAAGAAAGTAAATAGGGCATGCATACATTTCTCTGGTTTTTAAAGATGCAATAAAAACTTATAATTTTGCTTTGTCTGGAAAATACGAATTTTTTTGAGAACTTCTAGATGACACTAAAATAGGTTTTTCGAGAAAATTGCTCGAAATTTATTGAAGTATACTGATAGAATCAAGAGGGTCTTACCCACACAGCATTTTTATGAAAATCCGTTAATCTCGTTATGTTAATTTCATTATGTTTATCACGTTTTTCAAAATGTTACTAATATATGTTGTTATTAATTGTAAATATTTTTATGTGGTTTCATTAATTTTATTTTATTTATTTATACACCGATATATACCCTTTACATATGATAATTATTAAACAAAATAGCCTGGAAAATATCCCTATACAAAAACAATCGTATCGTACAAATCGTGAACCGGAACTTACGAAAACAAAACAAAATCATCTCCTCGACGCTATCGTCGTCCATTTGAGAGCAGTACTGTTAATCCCCTCACAAAAGCAGCTAATAAAAAACTGAAAAACTCCAAAGTTCCCGAAAACTCATTTCCCTCAGCCAAAATACGCAACATAGCCTCATTTCGACCATAATTAGTGCGACTAGTTCCAACTTGGAATAAATCCCTCGACATCAGTCTCAGATTCCTACTCGGTACCTTATAATTAACCAATCCACAAAGCTGAGGGCTTCTCACATGACCGTTAATCACCCTATATAAGAATTTCAGATCGCCCACAAGACGATGGGTAGAAAGTGATTGAATTTCATACCTAATATATCTAGAATCATACTGATGGTCATTGCAAAGCATCGGACTCCCCGAAATGTAAGACAAACGCCTCAAAAACCTATGCTGCACCCCTTCCAGTAAATCCACGTTAAGTCGGCTATATGGATTCCAAACGACAGACACATACTCAAGAATGGGTCTCACTAATGTCCGGTAGAGTTTATGATACATGTACGGGTTATTAAAATCTCTGCTTACCCTATTAATGAAGCCCAGCATCCCTGTCGCCCTATTTGAAATAGATCGAATGTGCCTATTGAAATTGAAAGTTGAATCGATAAGTACCCCAAGGTCGTTTACTTCGCTGACCTCGTCCAAGACGACATTGTCCACAGAATAGAGAAATCTCATCCTCATCCTAGACCTCGATATTCTCAAAACCTTGCACATATTAACGTTAAGGGGCAAACGATTTGGTATAGACCACAAAGCTACCTTATCAAGATCACGTTGAAATGATTCCGCGTCCTCTACTGACATAATATCGGCCAGAAATTTAGCATCGTCAGCAAACAGCAGGCACTTGAAAACTGAAAGCGTCTGAGGCAAATCATTAATAAAGATATTGAATTAGAGAGGGCCAAGGTACGAACCCTGAGGAACACCCGATGGTACATCAGTGTAGGAGGACCGAGAACCATTTACCTCAACTACTTGAGTCCTACCTTTCAAATAACTCCTGAGCCAGTCTAAAAAGGGTCCAGATACCCCGTAGGCTTCAATCTTCGTTAACAAAATCCCATGATCCACCCGGTCAAAAACCTTAGAGAAGTCAGTATATACAACATCTACCTGCATTTTATTCTCAAGTGACCTTAATACATGGTTCTAAAAAAGTATCAAATTCGTTTGTGCCGATCTTCCCCTCATAAATCCATGCTGTTCATCAATAATTACATTATCGAATACCCGAGTAATATGTTTGCATACAAGCTTTTCAAAAAGTTTCGGTATTGCATTTAGAAGAGATATAGGCCTATAGTTAGATGCACTATTCCTGTCCCCAGCCTTAAGAATTGGAATCACCCTACTCGTCTTCCATATTGAAGGCATAATACTGACCTTCAATGGTTTATTAAATAATAGCCATAAGAGCCGTACCAAAGAAAATTTACAAGATCTCAACAAAATGTTCGGAATTCCGTAAGGTACAGGACCTGCTGTGGATCTCAGTTCATCAATCGCGTCGAGAACTTCGTGCAATCCAAGTTGCAAATTCGTAAAGTCAACCTTCTCCTGGATAACAAAACTAGGGCTTCCGAAATCTGACTGGGCGTAAATCGAATTAAAATGTCTCGAAAAAAGTCCTGCTATCTCCAAAGAACCCCTCGCAACAATAGAATCTAAGTGAATCTCATCTGGCATCTTAAGATCCCTTCTCAAAGAATGAATGTATCTCCAAAAGTTCCTAGAATCATCCGAGAAAGACACCTGTAAACTCCTTACATAATTACTATATAAGAAGCATACTCTCTCCTTACATTGAGTACGAAGAGATGAATAAATCCGATAATTATCACTACTATATTTAAATTCCTATGAGCCTCCTTCTTCAGAAATGTCAGTCTCTTCAATTCATAATCAAACCAAACGGGAAATTTATCTCTTCTGTCCCTATGAAATAGAACATATACGCTTATAAGCTTGTTGAGAATATCATAGAATAATTCCACAGCCACTTCAATATGTAAATCAGTTATCAAATCATCCCAGTTTAGCAGGTTCAAGTTAAAATCAATTGCCTCAAAGTCGGCCCTGTGGAAGTTACGTGTCAACAAGGTCGTTCCCTCAGTATGAATAGTTCCCTTGAATTTAACATCAAAAGCTAATGGTGGATGATAATTATCAATATGACTAAGTGGATCCGTAACGCTTGTCTGATAAATACCCGTTAAATCCGTAAAAACAAGATCCAAAAGCTGACCATCGTAGTTAGTAGTGGAATTATTTTGAAACAGATTCAAGAAAGCTACAGCCATTGCCTAAGTATCGGCCGCTAGTTTGACTGAGACAGATGTCGATGAATCCGCAGAACAATTGGAAGCAAATTCGCCATCACTCCAGAATATATGTGGCAGATTATAGTCCCCCGCAAGAAAGTACTTAGCTGCAGAATAACGTTCATTTATTCCAATCAAAGAATCGTAATAACTCTGAAACGAGTCCACTAAAATAGGTGGTGGAATATACACTCCACCAATCACCAGCAAATCACTCAAAAAATGAATCAAAACAAATAGCTGCTCTACTGCAGATTGACGCATACTTATGTATGCTGAGGGCAATGAGTTTTTAACCGCTACGAGCACCCCTCTCCCTCTCTCAAATGGACTAGTACAGTTTGAACGATCGCATTGGTACACTTTATGTCTAAAAAACCCGAGTTCTGAATCAGATATTCCCTCATATAACCATGTTTCAGTCAAAATTATAACATCATACAAATACGACAGCGTACACAATGTTTCGCGAAGATGAGACAATTTAGTCCTTAGACCACGAACATTCTGAACATAAATAGATAAATCACGCTGAACGACCGCGTTATCAGCATACCCCGTGTCTACTAGTTTCCCTTCTTCACTATACGAGGAATACCCTTGACATACTTGATAGTGATATCAGTTTCTCCCCCCTTAACTCGCTCATCCAATTGTCTTCTAAACGATTGCAAATGATTCCGCTGTTCAAGAGTCTGGTCTGGGCGCACTGTAAATTTCCGAGTAGCCAAGGCCTGCTTACTGCGAAGAACCGTTAGTGCATCATGCCCAGACTGGAAGTATAGCTTCAGGGGTCTAGCTGTATTATTCTGTTGTTTGCCAAGGCGCAATGAATGAGTTGCCAAGGGTAGGTTTGGAACAGCTGCAAAGGTGTCGTTAACCCGGACGAGGTCGTCCCCGGAAGTATCCTCGGGAAAATTAAACAAAATGACATTGGACGCGCGACGAGCACGTTCTGCCATCTCTTGATAAATAAAACATTGATTCTTTTTTCATAATCACCTTTCTCAAGCGAGGAAATATTTTCACGAAGCCGCATATTGCCACTTTCGAGTGACTTAACCTTTGCTTCAAGATTCGACACGTTATTGGCGATAGTGTCAACCTTATCGTATAGCGGTTTCATTGCCGCCTCTATCAATTTGGGTAGGTCTGCTCGAAAAGCCTCATAATGCTGTTCCATAATACTGTGCGGCATTTCTTTTGTAATGTTCGGACTTCCCCAGCAATGAGTAAAAGCTCCATTGGGAAGTTTTGACAATTTCTTAGCACATGCATTATGAAAAGCCGTGTTACACTCACTGCAGCTGGTCTTTGAAGATATTTTACGAATACACTTGCCGCAGTCAGCACAGATGCTAGAAGATCCCCGTTGCGTCATCGATGGTGTTGATGTGATTTTCGAATTGCCCGTCGCGTTATCAGGCACTGAACTCTCGTTTACTTGGCCACTATCTCCCATCTTGGTTGTAGTTGAACGAACTGGACAAACACAATATCAACAAAGGAGGAAATCCCAAGGCTTCCGTTTCTGACAGTTTTGTAGGTCATATAACTTAAAATACGGATTGCAGAAAATCCGTGCGAAAGCAGAAAGCAACGATGCAATCGCCAAGTGCAGTCGCACCATCTGCAACAGGACGTGCCAAAAAGGCTCGAAAAAATATATTAAAAAAACTGGTTTTTCCAATATCTGTAGGAGCGTTTCAAAATACGCGTGGATACTCACAAGGCTCACTTATCATTTATTAATTAATGACGGAGAAGTAATTTCGTTACATCAATTTACTTGATACTGAAATAGACCATAATAAATCACTATAGTGACTAATAACCAAGAGAAATCATTGAGACAATCTGAGTATATACCCATAACTAAGGTTAGTTAGGTTCTTTCAGAAAAATCGAAAAAAACTTTGTACTGAAGGCGACTTATTAATGATTAATAATTGCATTAAAAATCTAAAAACGTGAATAAACTCAATGTAGAAAAAAATGTAATGACATTTTTGGCCAATATCTGACGAACAATCTTTGATAACACTCCAACTTTCGGAACGTCTGGCGATTCCAGGGAGATAGTAACAAATTGCGTATTTATTAAAGATGACGTTAAAACCCGAGAAGAATGTTGTAAAAGTTATTGACAAAATGATATTTTTCTATTTGAATAACAAGAGCTGCTCAGGATTCAACTTTGATCAGCTGCATATCTGACGTGATAAAGCTTCAAATTATCTTTTTTTTATGTTGATGCTTTGATAAGCATATTCCAATAATATCTGCATGTGAAATATTTGAATTATTTAAGGACTAGAACTAAGATTACATAATATAAAAATTAGTAGTATTAACAAAAACATTCTTTCCTTACTTTACGATATTTTTTGGTACATAACATCCTAATGCAAATCGTTTTCTGATACGTTATTTTTCATCGTTATCCGTTAATAATAAAAAAAAAATCGTAAACAATATAATAGGTTATAGTAGATTTTAATGGATAAGTAATAATATTGAACAATATAATTTTATACTTCAATGATTTATAACTGAAAATGATTCAATTAATATGAAGAGAATATTAAAAATCAGTATGAAACAATGTAGTGAATAAATAGAGAACAATTTTTTTTCCTAATTTTGATTTCAAATATATGTTAACAAAATGAGTCTAACTTTGGAAGTTTTTGCGAATTCATAAAGATTGGCAGTGGGGGAAGTGAGGAAAATTACTCACCTACTTTCTCACTTAGGTGTTTGCTTACTCTTGATTGCATAGCAATGGAATAAAAATGTTTACAATCGCTACAGATACAATTCGCTAAAGATATAAATGTTATCAAACTTGGGTTTCGTAATTAAATCACATCGCATGTGTGCGTCGTGTACGAGGCGCAGTCAATAAATTCCGAGCTTACAGAAAGTCAGTTGAAAAAGATTTTGCTGTCAGGACGCTTTCAACGCCAAACACATCTTGTATTCAGGTTAGTATTCTACGTTTCTTGGTTTGTTTCTTTTACAATTTTTTGTCGCGAATGTAAAACATCATCGCCAAATTTATTGTTGAGTTTATGTACTATCATAGTATGGTAACGAAAATGTTAATTTTTCACAGTTTTTATAAGCTTTACCAAGATAGATTGAACAATCTGCAATGGTGAAAATATTTCCAATTAAATAAATTTGGCATGGGAAATCGCTAATTTTTTTAAATAGGGAGCTTCGGGTACTGTTGCTAACCCAGAAAAAATAGTTTCCAGACATCATCTTTTTTTTCATTGAATATTTTGAAAATGTTAAACAATATTTATTTTCCAAAATGATCGATTTTTTGGAGCCAATGTTTTTTTCATATTTCGGGTTTTAATTCAAATGGTGTTTAATCAAAACCCGAAAGATGGAAAAACATTGGCTCTAAAAAAATGATCATTTTTGAAATAACATGAAATGGTGCGTTATCTGATTCAATAAAAAAAGTTAAACAATATTGTAAAAAATTGAAGACATGAACTTAAAATCAGCCAAACAAACTATTTAAAAAAAATCCAACGGTCATTACTTTTTGGCATTCAATGCCTAAATCCAGAAACAAAGTGAATGTGTAAAAAATTAAAGTGAATGGAACTGGACTTCCAGTTGCTACATGTATTTTCAGTTAGAACGTCGCAATTTCGTTAAAAAAGTATTTTTATATAAAGATCATTGAATAATTTATCAGATTTTGGCTTTGTTTCAATACATTAAGAACAATGTCCACAACAATTGCATCAGTCTGCAACAGTTTTATAGAAAAAAATTACAAAAGAAAGTATAAAAGTACTTTTTTTTAATGAAGTTGATGTACCATCATAACACTTAGAAAAAAAAATTTTTTGCATCAAAAGTAGTGACAATAATGAAATCTATACCTAATTTAAAGATACACGTGTCTAGAATTTCTAATCCTTATAAAAAGAATTTTCCATGAAAAGCTTCGCCAAAGAGAAGTGAATTCTTTCTCGTAAGTTATGAATCGAAATTATTCATTATTTGTTTGAAGGCTTACAACCTTTGGAGCAAAAAGAAAAAATTTTAAGAAATATCGTTCGTAAGAAATATCTTACTACTTTTTTATAACTTATACATGCGTTGTTCATTTGAAAAGTAAAAAATATTTTTCAAGATTTGATGTAATGATCAAGTCCATATATAAAAGTTTTCATATACGTCTTTTTCACAGGAGCGATTGGGGTACAAAATATGACAAAAGATTTTTTTTTAATTTCGTATACCGAATCGCAAAAAATTTATACTTCTACCAAAATTCAACTTTTCCTTTTGAAGATACAGAAAAATCTTTTCTTTTTCTACAGAAAAATTCTACGTTATACGTGTATTAAAATTTTTCGAATCTCAATCTTAGAGTAAAATTACATTCGTTTTTGTACTTTTTTTTTTTTTTTTATTTCAGGCGATATGTCTTTTTCTGGAAAAGTCGTGCTAATCACAGGAGCAGGTTCTGGAATAGGAGAGGCCACTGCTATTTATTTATCGAATTTGGGTGCTTCCATATCAATAACTGATAAGAATCTTGAGAACTTGAAAAAAACCGCCCTACAATGCACAGGTCCAGAACCTTATATAATCCATGGGGATTTAACTAATGAAAAAGATGTGCAGAATATCGTGCAGCGAGCAGTTGAAAAATTTGGAAAATTAGACGTTTTAGTAAACAACGCTGGTATTGCTGGAGCTAATTCATTAGAAGACTATGCATCGAGTTTAAAACTTTATGAAGAGTAAGAATCGAAGACTCTCTTCATTATTTACAGTGGATTTTTAATTTTCACTGTACATCGAGTCAAAATACTACCACTCAAGCAGGAAGGATTTTCTCTTACAGAATGACCATTCACTCCAAAAGTGCGAATCTTGTCACTCTTCAAAAAGTTGAATTTCAATCTCAAATTTCACTCTCAGCTTCGCCTCGGTCCATTATATTCCCGTTTCGCCAACGAGCACATCCGTGACTGTTACGTGAGGTATTTAATGCCACGATAACTGAAAAATCACTTTCAAATGTCAGTTTCGAGGTTGAAAAAGCATAAATAGTACATTTTTTCATGACTACTCACATTTAAAACAATAAACTCTTATAGAGTGAAGATTCACTCTAAAAGTGTGAATCATAACTTTTAGTGAAGTTGAATTTCAATCTTCAATTCTAGTCAGATTCCTCTCTAAAAAATAAAGTAAATTTCACTACCTTCGAGTGACTGTTAATTCACTCTAAACAAATGCTTAAGTTCGAATGGCAGTATTCAAAGAGTTTATGTATAGAGTTTCACTCTATATGAAAGGAATGAAATTTCACTACTTTTGAGTGACTTTTTTTAAAAAAAACGGTCTCAGTTATAAAAGCAGTATTTAGGCTCTATCAGTGTTCTATTATTACTCACATTAAAAAAAAACTCATAGAGTGAAGATTCGCTCTAAAAGTGTGATCGTCACTATTTGAGAACGGTATTTCACCGTTACATTCTAATAAGTATTTTTTGAAAGTTAAATTGCATTCGGAGAGGAGTTAAAAATATTAGGTACTACTTTTGAGCATTTTTTTCGCTCTAAAAAAGAGAAAAGTCACTCCAAATTTGTGTGACAATTTTCAGAATTACTTATTATTGAATTCCGACTGTTTACTGATTTTCAAAAATTCCAGAATTTTAAACGTAATGCAGACTGATATTTTATGAAAATCAGTCAAAATTATCGTAATTATTCTTGATTTTACAATATTTTTCAAGTATTGTAAATTTTCAGGCAAAAATTAGAAAAAAATTTTAATGCATAATGTTCTAAAAAAATAAAATAATGAACGCGATTCACAAAACTAGTGAACATTTTCTGAATTCTTGAAAAATTTCGATTTTTTTCTAATGACTGACAGTTTTTGAAAATTTTCACGTGTTACTTGAAAACTTTTAAAATTCTATAAAAATTCATGTGACTCAGAAAAATTTCTTGTGATATTCGTAAATACTTTTCAAGTATTTCAAAAATTTTCGTTTAAAATATGAAATCCTATGAGACATGTTTTGAGGCAATATAATATAATGAATATATTCATAAAGTTATGAAAGTTTTCTGAAATTTTACAAAAATTTTGATTTTGTTAGAATTGTCGACATTTTTTTACATTTTCTATGTTCTAATTTTTTTAAATTCGCGAAATTTCTAAGGTAGTACCAAATATGTATTCAAATTTTCAAAATTTTATAAAAGCTTGTCGAGCTTATAAAGATTTTTTTTGTTTTTAATATTGTTTTCAAATATGTATCCCTAATATTTGTTCGAAATTTGAAAAAACACTATCGTTCATATTTAGAAAAAACATGCTTCTGAACACAATATACGAAACTCATTGCCATTTGCTTGAATTTCTCTAATTTCAAGAATTTGTTCAAATAACTAACATTTTTCAAAATTTTTATGTTCTGAGATTTTTTAATTTTCAAACATACAAAAAACAAATAAAAGTTTTAAACAATCAAAAATTCATGAATCATTTTCTTTATTTTTCAATGTTTCTCATGTTTCTTAGTTTTTTGTTCAAGAACGTGAAAACATTATCATGCGTATTTTGAGGAATCAAGAAATTTTGATGCGTTGGAAAAATTTTTATAAATTCAGAATTTTCCTGGTAGACAGTACGTACCACTACCCACTATACCTACATCTCCTGCCGCTCCTGCTCTAAGCAATAAAAAGAGTAAGGTGTTTCATTATTCACGTTCGAAACAAAAAAATTTCATTGAGTATAATGATTCACTGTAAAAGTGTGCATCTCCACTCATAGAGAAGTTAAACTCACTCTTATAACATTCTAATGAGACTTTTCAAATCAAATAAGTTGAGTTGTATTCCGAAAGTGAAAAACTTTACTACTTTCAAGTGAGTTTTCACTCTAAAAAAGTAACATGTCATTTCAAATTTGAATGGCATTTTGTTGACTCGATGCAGAAGAAAAATTAGTTCTGTAAAATAAGAGAGTTAGTACAGTGTTTTCATCATTGCTCACATTTGAAAAAAAAATACCTATAAAATTGATAGTTTTGCTTATACTCTTTGAAATACTTTAGGATTTTTGCTGTTAATGTTCGAGCTGCGTATCAAATGATGATGCTGTCTATACCACATCTAATAAAAACGAAAGGTGCTATAGTCAACGTTTCGAGTGTCGCTGCAATGCGAGTCGCCACACAATTTTCAGTTTATTCCATGAGCAAAGCAGCTGTTAACAATATGACTCAATGCGCTGCTCTTGAACTTGCCCCTAAACAGTTTTTTCAAAATTCTTCAATTTTCACTTTCTTACTTTACCGTTTCTTACTTTTGGCTAATAAATCAATAAAATTTCTAGGTTCGAGTAAATGCAGTAAATCCAGGTGTGGTTGAAACTCACATTTTGGATGAGAAGTTCGCGAAAGAACAAGCGGAAGAAATTTTGAGAAAACACAAACAAAGTCATTGCTTTGGACGAATCGCGACTCCTGAAGACATTGCCAAAGGAATCGCATTTTTGGCGAGTGACGAGTCTGGTTTCATCACAGGCGTAACGATGCCAATCGATGGTGGAAAACTTGTCCAGTATTCTCAATAACACGATAAAATTTTTTTCACTGATATAATATTGCAAGAAACCAAGTTCACAGTTTTTTTGTTGTAAACAATCGGAATAAAAAGTATATTTTTTATCAAAAAAAGCTTGTTTTCTCATAACCTTTACCAGTCAGCACAGTTTTAGCAAATATTGAGGTTTAATAAGAAAACGTATAGTTCATGCATTTTTAAATTTATTCTGATTATTTCAGTAAAAAAGTCTATACAAATTTATAAAAAAGTCCGGGTAAATACGATTTACATATATAATATTTCGATGATTTATTGATAGACAAAAACTTCTATCTTGGACGGCGTGAGACAATATTTCGCTGTGACCGAAATTCTCGTGGTATAAAAATACGATGTAATTTGGACGGACAATATTTCATTTATCTTGATATCACGAAATTTTCTTACCATTATATATACAGTTTCTTAAATTATAGTTAAAACAGTAGAGGAAGAATAGCGTTCATAATGGAGAACATATAATATTTTCAGAGCATGAATTTTCTTAAAATATTCGCAAATAAGTATCGAACAAAGATAACAGCTTTAAATATAATGCAACGAATTATCATAGTCAAACATTTTTCACTTAAATGAGAAATGCAGCGAATGTAGAATACGAAAATTGGTCTGCAATTTCCAAGTCGTTGTTCACTCTAGAAACAATCAATATACTACCAACCCTGGCGAACGAGTTACCACACTTTTACCACACTTACCTGTGGTAAAAGTGTGGTAGGTATGGTAGATTTTTTTCTATTTAAATCAACAATTGTTACATGAAATAATGCTTTTAAGGTAATAAAAGATACTCTGTTCAAGTGGAAATGTATTTGAAAGCAATAAGTGTTTCCGGTCATGGTAAATGAGCCTGTAAAATTTTAATGAAAACTTGGTGGCGAGTAGCTTTTGCGCATGCGCCATGAGTACATTCCTTTCGTGGCATGGCCACTGAAGTACTTACCGAGGGGCCAAAAGGCGCTCCTGCATATTTGAATTTTGAATGTGAAATCTATTAAGATTGGATAATAATTTATGTATAATATAAATTTTTTATGATAATAATTTTTCTAACTATTTTCTAGTTAAAATCTTATAAATGTCCAATAACACTGTTTTACGATAAATTTGATGTACCAAATAATGCTTCTGGCAGTTTTTTTCTGCCATTTTTACACCTATACCTTGAAACTCATTTTCTGAGTATGTAATTCACTTGAAAACTATAACTTTGCTGTCTTTGGAATGTACGTTATGACTGTTATGACAGCCTATACAAATTTTTTATAAAATGCTCAACTATAATTCCATTCATGTTTATAAATGTACTTTTATTATTATTTATACAATTATCCCCGCCGTGGATCCGCAATTGAATTCCCCTAGTAATTTAAGTTTTTATAAAGTTTTTGTAAAAATCCGTAAAAAATTTGAGTATTTTTAATAAATTTCCGCTTTTTTCATAAAGTTACTTCATAAAAAGAGCAATTTTCTATGAAGTTTCTATTACTTCCAATAAAGCCACTTTGTAAAAACTTTACAAAATCTTCATAAAATGACGACATTGTTATATAGTGGATTTCAAAATCTACTTTCTAAAGGTTTCTTCTTATAAAGATTTTATGAAGTTTTTATGAAGTGAATTTATGAAAAATAATAAAAACTTTATAAAACATGGCTCTTTCTAAAATGGATTTAATAAAGAATCGGAATTTCACGTAAAATACCCAAATTTTATAAGGAGTTTGATAAAAACTTGATAAAAACCAAAATCACTAGGGTTAGGTGATCCGTTCAAAAAATTCTGACCCTTACGAAATAAAAAATATAATATATCTAATATTGTGTATTTTGATTATGATGTAACATTATTAACAATAATTAATTATAAAAAACATAATAATTACGCATGTATATATAATAATGAAAAGTAAATTAATTATCATGAATGAAATTATTGTTCGGTATTTTATAAGTGTTAAAAATTTTACATATGTTATAAAAAACTTTTATAGGTTGTCATAACGGTCCTTGTACATTCTAAACACAGTCAAGTAATGATCTCCAAGCAAATGACCAGAAAATAAGTTTGAAGGTAGCTTGTATAAGAATGGTAGAAAAAAACTAGTATAAGCATTATTCGGTACATCACCTTAGAAATGAACATAAAAATTATTATAATAAAAATATTTTAATACTATTACATTAATATTTAATTTTGATTGGATTTCACATTCAACATTCAGATGTGGAAGAGCGCCCTTGAGGCCCTCCGTAGCTCCTTCAGTGGCTGTACCACAAATAGAATTTACTCATGGCGCATGCGCAAAAGCTACTCGAACTTTTACATCAGGTTTATTATTTAACTTGACTAGAAATATTTTCACTTTAAATTTGCACTTAAGAACAGTACTTTTGGTTAAAGTTATATTTTTAGAGCATGTTAACAAAAATTTGTCAAGAATATATTGTTTTCGAAAACATGTTGGAGAGTTGTTCCATGACCTCGGCATGTTTCACAAAACGATTTTAAAGGCAACAATTGTTAAGAAAATCCATGCGAGATTGAAATTATGAAATTTTCTTTGATATACAAGCATACAACTGTTGAATATTGATGAAAAAACGATTAATTACCAAAATAAAATCTACCACACTTTTACCACACTATAGCGTGGTAACGCGTCCGCCAGGGAAGATAAAAATATAGTGTATTATGGCATGCTTGTTAAAAATAGTGCACACTAGGGATTGAGCACTGTGAAATTTTGCGATACCCATGCAATTATAATTATCCAACAAAAATATCAATTCAACATTCTGAGATTCAAAGTACAAAAAAAGCCACAATGACAGGATTTGCGAGACCTACGACACTGTGTAAGAAAATTTTATATAGGTGCCAAAAAAAGTAACAAAAATAAAATGAACACTAAATTTGAAAACATATTGTAGTGATTTTGAAATTAAATTACATTTTTTTGTATATTAAATAGAAATTCGGGATTGAACAAATTTTTCAATTCCCTTTTTAGGTTCGATTCTCGACAATGCAAAAAATAGTTGCATATTCTAATTGGAATCTTTTGAGCCATGAAAATTAACTAATCTACACGAAAAAAAAACTTGAAAATTAAAAAATTGGAATAAAACTTGACACAGACAACACATTTTGATACTTCATGTATCAACCTACAATATTATCATCTATTATGAATACAAAAGACATTTTTCGTGCGTTTCAAAATTAAGCACGAATTAAAGGCACTTTGTACTTTTCACCTGTTAATAAGCAGCAATAAACATCAGTCAAAAACGCACTATGCATTCATACATTGCAGTTTTTAAACTATTAGTCAGCGCCTGAGTTTTAATTCACAGAGATTCTTGTACAACAGAGATTCTTGTACAACAGAGATTCTTAAGATATTGATGGAAGGTCAGTGAAAAGGTTGAGCATTGACTTGTATAAGAAAAGTTGATAATCAATAGAAACTCATTTTTCTTCGCAATTAAACGTGGTTCGTAGAACTTTTGAATGCCCAGTTTCCGAAAAAAATATGACACAGATGTTACCATTTTCATAAGAATCAAGTCCCTAACTCGTAGTCAAGCATGCACACCAATGTACACATAGATGTTATAGACAACTGGAAAGACATCATAAAGGAATATCGTCTTCTATTTTCCTTTCTGGAAGCATCTCAAAAATTCTATAAATTCTCGAATATCAGGAAGATTGTGACTTTCTTCGTGAAACTTGTAAGGATTTACTCAACTTCACGAAAAGTGATTATTTTTCCTTAAAGCAAGAGCTCAAGCGAGGTGCAGAGTCACGAGTACGAGCGTTAACACGAATTTCCACGAGCCTGGTAAATGGACAGAAATCGTACCAGCGGTGCAGTCGGTGATTTTTTTGGCCAGCAAGAAATCCTGACCGAGGTACGACCTGTAATTGCGTTTTTCTTTGGGTATGATCACGAGCTGTTGAGTCGCGTCCTGGAAGATCAGGTCACTGTATGGTGGGGCGCTGTAAAAGAGACTGAAGCTGAACTCGTCCGGGTCTTTTTTGCCGTAAAACTGCTGGGCGTAAACGAAGAGGTTGATGTAGGCGTTGACCTGAAAAACAAAGGAATTTAGACAGATGATTAAATATCCAGTTAAATACTTCCAGCAAAAGCGCTGAAAAGGGATAGTAATAGAAGCGAAAAATATCGATATCGGCTTTTCGGATATATATTTGAATCAGACGATATTAGACAGCGGTATATCGGAAACAAATAATGGTATGCCGATGTAATGCAGAAATTTTTTAGTACTCATATCATTTCCCGGATTTTCTATTATTTTTGTGGATTTCGGTAAAGATATCTAGCAGGCCCGTGCGGACGTGGGACAACAAGATCTTCCAAACGATTTCGATTAAATGCTTATATTGTTGGTTTTTACGTTTTGATATAAATTTTAATATCTTGCATTGCATGATATTTTTCAGAAAACAGCGTCTGAATAGACTTTTATTCTTTTTTGGTATATTTCGTATAAATTCAGTTTTTCTACGATTAGAAGGATTGTATCAGTATTTTTAAAATTATCCGTATTTTTCAAGATCTATAAAATGTTACAGGATTTTCTAGTATTTCTATATATTTCTAGCATTTTCATGTAAATTGTTATAGATTCCGAGAATTTCAAACTGTAAAATTTGGAGTTTATTAAATTTTACGTGTTCAAAGGATTTTTCAGAAAACAGTGTCTCGATCAGGGATGTGAGGCGGTAAATTTACCGGTAAAATACTGGTCATAACCGTCATTTACGACAAGAAAGTTCTGGTCAATTTTGACCGTCAGTTTACCTTACTAGTCAGAATTATTATGATGGTCAAAATTATTACATACGCAAAGATAATTTGAAAAAATGTTCAACTCGTTTGTAATTGCAGCTTTCCTTTTTTCATCGAATTTTTATGAAACAATGAAAAAAAAGTTGGTTTCTCAAATAACGAATGATTGCACAATTACAGCCTTTCAATTTAAAAAGAGTCATTTATAAAAAAATAAACAAATTAGTTCATAAAAGTGTGTTGCTGATTAGGTACTTTCCTTCAGTATCTTTATTTTCGGAAAAATTTCTATTTTAGGTATTTCACGTCAGTTTTCTACACTAATTTTAAGACAAGAGTATTGTATTTTTCACTGTTAGGCATTGTAATTGTGAATCAGTTTCGACTATTGTACTTTTTTTATCTCCTATTTCATCTATTTATAAAAAAAAATTAGAAAATACTGTGTTGTAAATGTGACACTTAGACAAAAGACTACTATAACTAACACAAAGGTGAGTCAGAGTAAAAATTGTCTTTCAAGATAAGAGACATCATTAATCTACATTCCATCACACACTTAAATTACCTCCAATTTTCTATTAGCGTAAACTTAGAAAGAGAAGGGGTGAAAAAAGAAGGGACTTCAATCAAAAGCTCTGCTATTGTGAATAGTGATTCGACGAAACTGAATTACTAATAACTCTTTAAATTTTGTGAATCTTGAAAAATTGTAAAGGAAAAAGTGTCTTGAAATTTGAACCATCGTGACGCATCGATGGTTTTCTGATGATCCACCGACTTTGGAACACCCTTATTATATATTGTCCAGAAAACGCCGTAGTACAGTGACACTCATGAGTTTTTTCAAGAAAAATGGAAAAGCCATTTATGAAATGTGAAATAACATGATCGGTTATTTTCACCTTGAATTGCTGAGAATCGGTTGGTCAGTGACGTTGAGTCACATTTTTTCATCGAAATTTAGTCATGACCGGTGATTACTGACCAGAAACGAGCTCTGACGGTAAATTATAGTTGAAGAGTTTTTTAATTTGACCGTAAATAACAGTAAATGACCGTAAGAAATTACCATGACCTGACCAATTTTTTTTCTGACTGGTAAATTCACATTCTTGGCCTCAATAAACATTGATTTCTTCTAGTATTTTTTATTTCTTCAGTTTTTCTACGATTCAAAGGATTGTTCAGTTTTCTTGTATATTTCTGTATTAATTTCTGGAACTCGATGCTCTACTTTTTAAAGTTGTATAGATTTTTAATATTCCAGAGATATACTTGCATTTTTCTATACATGTTTTTTCTTATTATATTTTCTAGTATTTTGATCGATTTCGCAGAAAACAGTTTCTCTTTAGATTTAGAGTGTCCTCAATATTTTTTGAATTTTGAACAGATTTTTAAAATTTGAACATTTTTCTAGTATTTTTAGTTTTCTATACACATATATTATTGGAATTCAATGCTCTAGAAATCAGAGTTTCTTGATTTCTGGAATTACAGAAATGTTCGAAGAATCTAATAGCAAAAAAAAAAGTAAATAATATGTAGTATTTTTCATATTTTATTTTTTTTCTGTATTCATAAAATTACGTAAGGTTTTCTAGCATAATCTTCAGATTTTAGGGATCCTGCTATAGATTTTAAGAACTAAGGTTTTCAGATTATCATGTATTTATATGCAGATTTATAAAATTTATTGGTAGAATTCTGAAAATTTCTAATAAAAACTGAAAAGTATCATACTCTTTGTCGATATTTGTACATAAATTACTAATATATCACTCTGTTTCATCTGAAATTATAAAATTCTACTATTTTTATCTGAAAATAAGAAATTTACACAATTACTTATATCTAAGTTTCAAAAACTTTCTTAAAAAGTAACAAATCGTTCTAAACACTTGATGAGACAGATGTGAAATGAATAACACAATTTTCGTTACTCGTTACCAAAAAAAAAAGGAACTCGTTCCTCTTATTGTTACTTGTTAATTAATGTAACGCGTTACGTTATCGTTACACTAAAAAATGTAACGTTTTTGGATATTATAATTTCGGTTGACTTATTGTATTTGCATTGCAGTCACTGCAATCCTTTTAAAAAAAAGTTGGAAAAGGGCCATAACTCCACCATGTATTGGTTTTTTTTTTCATCAAATAATGTTTGCATATAAAAGTTGACAATATTCTATCACAATAATATAGCTTCCATGTAATAAAATTATGTGCTGTATACAATAAAAAGTAATCCAAACCGTCCTCAAAAAAGGTGTACAACCCTTTTAATCATAAAATATGTGTATAGTGTAGTAATAAAAAGTGTTTCTTTTTTTATTTATAACGCATTCGGTATTCATCTTAATGTGAAAAAGAAATAATAAACGTGTTTTTCGCAATAGTGTATCTGTAATTATTGAGTTGCTTGTGATAAATTCGTTGAAAACATAACGGAAATTCAATATGTAAAGTAGAAGTTGTTGAAAACATATGATGTTTTGATATTGCCTCATATATTTGATTTTTTATTGAAGAAATTATTTTTTTACTTATTTAATCTACATTTATTATCAACATGACTATGAATGGACCATGTACTGTTAAACCAATGTGAAATAAGTTTCACATTGGCCAATAATAAAACAAAATTATATTCATTAAATATAGAAAAATTTCATATTGCCTTATATGTAAGATCATGTGTTGATTAATTATTTTATTTATTCGCTTATTTAATCTACATTTATCATCTACATCACTATGAATGAATCATGTACTTTCAAACCAAATCAATTTCAATTGCATGTTATTTTAGAAGTAAAACATAAAAGTTGAAACCCCCCTTCCCTCCAAATACAGGCTTCTGCGCACGGGCCTGATATGTGATATCTAGATATGGGATCACATAGGATTCGGAATTTTAGTTAATCCATAGAGTTTTCAGTCTATCATACGTTCCGAGATAAAAAAAAATTCGACTAATTTGTCGAATTTTTTGGCATTTATAAAATGTACCAAGATGTTCTAGTATTTTATGGATTTTCGGTAACTATTTGTATAGATTGCTATGATTTAGATTTCTGGAAACTCCTGCTTTAGGATTAGAAGTTCATTACATTTTTTGTGTTTAAATGGATCTTTTAAAAAACACTATCTCCTGGATTCATAGCTCTTGTAATATTTTCTCGTATTTTTCCAGTACTCATACAATTTGAGATTTTTTAGTACTCTCATTATGAAATGCTGTAGAGATTCTCTAGATTTCTTTACTCTACTTAGCAAATATTTATGAATACTTGGTCTTTCATAAATTTCTAGTATTTTTATAATTTTCTTCTTTTGAAACTTTAGTATTCATAAAATATATTAGGGTGTATTTGTTTTACAGGATACCTTTTCAGATTTCTAGGATGCGATTCCCTTGAACTCAAAGTTTGAAATATTGGAACTATTTCGATAAATGTTCCAGAAAACATTCTATATTTCAACTTATTACGGAATTTTGCGTATTTTTTACATATATAAATAAACAAAAAACTACATACTACTGTAAATAAACTACATATATAAATATTAGTATGTATTAGTGTCTTTATTTTTATTTTTATTTTAAAGTATTCTAGTTTCGGTGGTTATCTGTTTCTCGATTTTTTTTTTTCAGGTTTTCCAGCAGATTTCAGGGTTTTCTGTATTTTAATAAATTTCTGTATAGATTTCTGGACTTTCATATTCTAGAATCTAGAGTATTACAGATTTATAGTGTATTAAATGTTTATAAAACAGTAACTTCATTGATTACAAATATTCCATAAATTTTCTATAAATCATCACAAAAATTGTGGTGGATCAATTTTTTAGTGTTAGTTTCAAATCATATTATTCATTTCATTAGAGAAAATCATGCAAACATCGTTATGAAAGGATCTCAACGTCTATTCAATATTCATGCAATTATATTTCAATTGCATGTGAACTTTATAACTATAATCTTTTGAAAATTGAAAAATCACAATATAAGAGTGAAATCGATGTTTGCGGTAATCGCTGACATGAATGCTAAACGAGTAAATTGAAAAAAAAAATAAAATAAAAGCGAAAATTATAAAAAGTCTGCAGTTCCTTTCGCTCAAAAAGGCAACGAAAATATCGATAAAACGATTCTCTTTTGGTGAATATATTAACATAAAAAATATAAAATATCTGAAAGAAATATCGATATTCCAATATATCGATACATATTGCCAATCCCTATCGCTGAATGCTTTCTTCCCTGGCAATCAAACTCCAACCTTCGAAGTCAATAATTGGGTTATAGTTCGGTTGTAAATTTTTTAAATGAAAAAAATAGGCCTTGTGCACGATATTTTTGCAAGGAATGGCATCGGTTCATCATGTTTGATTAGTTATTGGCAAATTTAATCGTCAAAACTATAAATTTTGCCTT
This sequence comes from Platygaster robiniae, assembly GCA_028476575.1. Classification (NCBI taxonomy): domain Eukaryota; kingdom Metazoa; phylum Arthropoda; class Insecta; order Hymenoptera; family Platygastridae; genus Platygaster; species Platygaster robiniae. The sequence continues at coordinate 40,292,016 of CM052019.1, forward strand.
TCATTGTTATTTTTTCTTTTTTTATGGCTGGAATTTTCTTAATGTACACGTATCTAAGAATAGCTTAGAATTTTTAATAAAAAATATTAAAAATTAACGCATCCTAGAACGTAGAGCGTGTCAAAATGATTTTTTATTTAGAACAACTTATCTGCATCGTTTTTATAGTTTTATTGAGTTTTTTATGTTTCAAGGAAATTCCAGGCATAGAAAAAGATAAAATAACAATTAAAAGGCAAAATTTATAGTTCTGACGATGGGATTTCCCGATAAATAATCAAACATGATTAACCAATGCCATTCCTTGTAAAAATATCGTGCCCAAGGCCTATTTTTTTCTCTTAGAAAATTTACAACCGAACTTTAACCCAATTATAACCTTCGAAGGTTCAAGTTCGGTTGAAGATTGTTTACCAGGATTCTGAGCCTTAAAGCATTCTCTCTTGTAACAATATTTTAAAAATAATATTTAAGAATGTCAAAATTTTGCCAACTCGAGGAATCCATACATTCTATATTCATTTTAAAAATTTATGATTCAATTTTCCCAACCTGCGTTTCGTTGTATCCTTCACCACCACGCGTCACAACTGCATTTGCCGCGACCTTGCCTAAATGACATTTCATGTAATCTGTCGTCTGTTTCCTAGTACCATCGGGACAGAGTAACTGGAAGTCTTTGGTGAAGGTGTTTCTGGCCCAGAATTCGCGTCTTTTGCCATCCGTATTTTCAGACACTGTCGTGTGTTTCACAAATGCTACATCTCCACCACCTTCCACGAGGCACCGAAACGCTCCGGTGAACCCATAATAGTCTTCTGACGCGTCTCTTCGACAGTAATGAGAACTCGTTCCATGACAAAGGCCACATAAGTTTTCATGGGGAATCCCTAAACAACCCATGATCATTAAGATAGTAATCAGAACCTTACAAAAACATCGTTGCGTTAAACAATATCTGCATAATATAGGTGCAATTCAGGATCTTCTGGTGTTTCGTATTATTGAACCAGCTAAAAAATATCTATATGAACAAGTTACCACACTTTTACTACACTTAACTGTGGTAAAAGTGTGGTAGATTTTTTTCTATTTAAATCAACAATTGTAACATGAAATAATGCTTTTAAGGTAAAAAAAAGATACCCTGTTTACGTGGAAATGTATTTGAAAGCAATAAGTGTTTCCGGTCATGGTAAATGAGCCTGTAAAATTTTAATGAAAACTTGGTGGCGAGTAGCTTTTGCGCATGCGCCATGAGTACATTCCTTTCGTGGCATGGCCACTGAAGTACTTACCGAGGGGCCAAAAGGCGCTCCTGCATATTTGAATTTTGAATGTGAAATCTATTAAGATTGGATAATAATTTATATATAATATAAATTTTTTATGATAATAATTTTTCTAACTATTTTCTAGTTAAAATCTTATAAATGTCCAATAACACTGTTTTACGATAAATTTGATGTACCAAATAATGCTTCTGGCAGTTTTTTTCTGCCATTTTTACACCTATACCTTGAAACTCATTTTCTGAGTATGTAATTCACTTGAAAACTATAACTTTGCTGTCTTTGGAATGTACGTTATGACTGTTATGACAGCCTATACAAATTTTTTATAAAATGCTCAACTATAATTCCATTCATGTTTATAAATGTACTTTTATTATTATTTATACAATTATCCCCGCCGTGGATCCGCAATTGAATTCCCCTAGTAATTTAAGTTTTTATAAAGTTTTTGTAAAAATCCGTAAAAAATTTGAGTATTTTTAATAAATTTCCGCTTTTTTCATAAAGTTACTTCATAAAAAGAGCAATTTTCTATGAAGTTTCTATTACTTCCAATAAAGCTACTTTGTAAAAACTTTACAAAATCTTCATAAAATGACGACATTGTTATATAGTGGATTTCAAAATCTACTTTCTAAAGGTTTCTTCTTATAAAGATTTTATGAAGTTTTTATGAAGTGAATTTATGAAAAATAATAAAAACTTTATAAAACATGGCTCTTTCTAAAATGGATTTAATAAAGAATCGGAATTTCACGTAAAATACCCAAATTTTATAAGGAGTTTGATAAAAACTTGATAAAAACCAAAATCACTAGGGTTAGGTGATCCGTTCAAAAAATTCTGACCCTTACGAAATAAAAAATATAATATATCTAATATTGTGTATTTTGATTATGATGTAACATTATTAACAATAATTAATTATAAAAAACATAATAATTACGCATGTATATATAATAATGAAAAGTAAATTAATTATCATGAATGAAATTATTGTTCGGTATTTTATAAGTGTTAAAAATTTTACATATGTTATAAAAAACTTTTATAGGTTGTCATAACGGTCCTTGTACATTCTAAACACAGTCAAGTAATGATCTCCAAGCAAATGACCAGAAAATAAGTTTGAAGGTAGCTTGTATAAGAATGGTAGAAAAAAACTAGTATAAGCATTATTCGGTACATCACCTTAGAAATGAACATAAAAATTATTATAATAAAAATATTTTAATACTATTACATTAATATTTAATTTTGATTGGATTTCACATTCAACATTCAGATGTGGAAGAGCGCCCTTGAGGCCCTCCGTAGCTCCTTCAGTGGCTGTACCACAAATAGAATTTACTCATGGCGCATGCGCAAAAGCTACTCGAACTTTTACATCAGGTTTATTATTTAACTTGACTAGAAATATTTTCACTTTAAATTTGCACTTAAGAACAGTACTTTTGGTTAAAGTTATATTTTTAGAGCATGTTAACAAAAATTTGTCAAGAATATATTGTTTTCGAAAACATGTTGGAGAGTTGTTCCATGACCTCGGCATGTTTCACAAAACGATTTTAAAGGCAACAATTGTTAAGAAAAACCCCCGCGAGATCAAAATTATTAAATTTTTTTCGACATACAAGCATACAATTGTTAAATATTGATCAATAAACGATTAATTACCAAAATAAAATCTACCACGCTTTTATCACACTATAGCGTGGTAACTCGTCCGTCAGGGACTCAATACCATGCTGTATGAAGATATATTCAAATTGGGATCTAGTATGCAACTACCAATATTTTGTTCAGGACTCAACGCTCCAGGAACGCAGGATTTGGTAAAGTATTCGGAGGCAGCACGCATCGAGTCGCAGCCGTAACCTCTGATCCAAGAATTGGAAATCAAGTACGCCATAGGGTAGACCCATCCAGCCGCAGTTCCCGAACCAGGGTGACAAGTGTATTTGTTTTTAAGGTAGGTCAAGTCAGTGTTGTCGTCCTCTTCTTTTGCTACAGCAACCACGTAATAATCTGGAGAACCCAGATTGTAGGCTTCGGCCACGAAAGGAATCAGATCGAAACGCAATCCAGCAGTGTAGATGTCACCAGCATCCAATAGAGTTACGTCAGCATTTCTGAATTATACAATGTCATTGGTAAATAACTGTTGGTTTTTTGGTAATTACGTGATTTTGTCATATTTCTTCCATTGTATGTCTCGTAATTTTTGTTTTTAGTTAAAATTAGTCGATTCTGATAGCAGAATAGAAATCAAGAAAGAAATTGAGTGGAGGGGGCACGTTTGGGTTGAACCTTATTCAACCACTAGATCTCTATAAAATACACTCTATATGTTTAATATATTATACATGCATAAATATTCTATACTGACATGAACTTTTAAACAAGTTGAATTAACATTTTTTATTATTATTTGACATTTTGTCACTCACCCATTTTGTATAGCCAGCATGCATTGCTGTTGACTGTACCCTTTGTAACACGATAAATTTGGCTTGAGCAGCTGGGCTTTTAAGGCTGTCTGTAAGGAATAAAAATTTTTTTTGACCGACTTCCAGCAAAATAATAGATCTTGTAGAGAATCTTAATGACCTTCATTTTAATACACTTTTCTAGTTCAACGTCAGAAGTTATGCAGAGGGTCATGCTTTTCACTGGACAGTCTCTGACAGCCAAAACAGCGTCGAGTCCCTTGCCCAAGTATGAAACATACGTTTGGTCTTTTTCGCGTATCGGTGCGAAATCTCGGGCAATGTCCTGTAATACGTTGTGAAAGAACTTAGGTGAGTGACTGGGATTTACATGAAATGGATATACAGAAGAAACTTTTGGAAACTTTTAGAAGAAAGTTTTACAACCATGTATACAATAAGATATATCTGTCCCACATTCACTGTAATTTAAGGAATGGATGATGTGTATTGTTATATTGCAATATCGATATTCTTTTCTGATATATCAGACTTTTTATACTGATGTATTTATCAAATCATAATCTTCATACCAATATTTTCATGATTACATATACATTATAGCATAAACGATGAGGCAGTCTTTTTTTTGTAAAAAAAAACTGCATGGGATGTGTACGTTCATTTTGATGTTTTTTTTTATTTTTATTTTCAATTTACTCATTCAGCATTGGGATCAGTAATTTTTTCAAATATCAATTTTATTCTTCTTTTTAAAATTTCCAACATTCAAAATAATATCATGGTGATATGGTCTATACAGAAGACAGTCTGTGGATGTCTGTTTTGAAAATATAATTGCAGAAATATTCAATAGAGGCCAAGATTTTTTCAAGACGATAATCTCATGATTTTGTTCTTATGTAATGAATATACTTTAAAATTAATAATATCCATTTATTCCACAAACATTTTTGTAAATATTTATCTAAAATTTTGTAAAATACTAGAAATCTATCAAGTAAATAAACAATTATTGAACTAAAAATCTATGAAACTAAACGTTACGTTCTAAAACATGAGTCTGCTAGAAAATCTTACAAAATTAAATAATTCCACGAAAACACCACAAATATTTCAAAATAAAAAAACATACTTGTAAATTAAACACTAATTAAATTTTTTCGAAAATCCATAACATTTTTTGAAGATAATTAGACTTTTATTCATAAAGTTTTAAAACTTTTGTATCTATATATGTAAAAATATAATAAAAAGATTGAAATTCCTGAATCTTTTAGAAAATTAACCAAAATTTACAACCTACAAAAAATACGATGAATACTAGATATACCAAAATTTCATTGGGTATCGGTAAATCCTGATTCAGTTTTTTCAAAAATCTATATATAATGAGGAAATTGATAAAACTTTGTCTCTAAGAGCATATGATTTCAGGAATCTATATTTAGATCGTTAAAAATATCAGAAAATCTTCTGGGTCGTCTGAATCTTTAAAAAATATACAAAATACTGGAAATTACTTCAAATTTACGGTTTTTTTAATTTTATTGAAGTAACTGAACTAATTTTAAACTTTGATTTCAAGGGAACCACGTCTTGTAAACCTGAAGAGATATCTGACGAAAACTAGGAATTTCTACATTTTATAGATTAGAAAAAATATGAAGTAATATAAAAAAATTTTATAAATTTTATATAACTTTAATAACTAGAGCGTTAGAATCTAGAATATTTTTAGAGCAATTCATGAGAGTAACTGAAAATCCTTCATATCGACTAAACACTGAAAAAAAACGAAAATACAAAAAGAGCCATTAATCTATGAAAATTCATTGAAAAACAAAAATTTGAATAGAGTTCGAATTTAAAAGCAGGAATTTCCAGTAATCTTAAACATTCAAATCCATAAAAATACAAAAAATTTCATAAAAATACTAAAACCTTTCAAGTCATTTTGTAAATACTAAAAAATATGCAAAATTCAAAAAGTTTTCAAAAATGAAGTACAGATATGTACATAATTGTCTCAAATGAAATCTATGATAAAAGTAAAAATCTTCAAAATGTTAAAACCTATGGGAACGAATTCTAGATATCTATGCAGAACTCTATAACAATACCAGGAAATCCGTGACATGATATGATTACTGAAAAATACTTCAAGTACGATAAATTTCTAAACAAAATGTTTACTGAAAAGTCTATAAAAAAAATCCCTGCAATATATCAGCATACAGATATTTTCTTTCTGTAGTATCGATATTGAATATCAGTTAATTCTAATATATGTGATACACCGATATTGATATCTTTCGTTTTTATTTCCATCCCTATGAAATTCGACAAGTGCATACTTATGTGCCTAAATTTTTTGAGATTGCATCAACTTAAAATTTGGCTGCATCAACCATAACTATTGAGTTGGCACAAATCTAACTACTCGTAAGGTTGAGGCAACCATACGAAATTCTTTGATAAAATTAAATAAATTAAAACATTTTAGTGTTTAAAAAAAATATTACCGAAAAAATGGATTGCTGTTTAATTAATAAACATCAGTAATTACCGAAAATATAAGATTATGATGAATTCCATATCTGGGTGCAGATTCAAAAATTTCGAAATTCTCTATCGAGTGTATCGAATCTATAGGTTCGTTGTCTCTGTTATTCGGATTGTGAGATTGGTTCTGTTGGTTGTAACGATTATCCCACGAGTTCTCATAGCTCGAATCGTTTCTGTTTTCGTTGTAGAATCTTGAGTCTCTGTTAACATTGAATTACGGACGGAATTAACCCTATGCATAATCTCATCAAAAAATTCTCTGATGTACCACAGTACAGAATTAATCATACGACAAATTTTTTTAACCATTTTTTTTTCACTCATCTAATAACGGTAATTGTAATTATTTGTAAAAATGTGCTATTTTTTCCTATCAAATTGTAAAAAACATGTAATGGTTTTTGTAACTCGTCCAGTTAGCAGCAAAGTTTCATACGAATTCCCACATACACGAATCCTTGACAAATCGAGGATATACCAAAAAAGTTTTTTTTGTTTTGTTAAAACCAATGTAATAAGGAAAGTCATAATCTCCAATTTACCTGTTATTGTAGTCATGCCTCTGTCCGTAAGGATCACCAGGTTGATAGTTTTCGAATCGATTGTTATTGTTATTATAATAATCTGTCGAATTTTCTGGCATATTTTGCTTTTTGCTCAGAACTTTAACAGCTTTTTCTAGAAACTTTTGGTATAGTTTTCTCATGGGTTGATTAGCTGCTGAAGAGGTAACAACAGCGTGTGCAGGGACAGTGCCCCAATTGCAGTTTCGGTACTCATCTATGTTCTTGCGAGTTCCATCACGACAGAAAAGCTCGAATTGTTCTTTCCTGACTGATTCTATATAATTTAAATAAAATACATGGAAAATTCGTTAATACTTAATTTTCTATCTCCAGTCTTAAAAAAGCTGATGCAAAAAAGAGGATAACTTTTCGGAATTTTCGTACATGTTTTACGAAACCATTACAAAGAAAAACAATCGTTGATAGACATCGATAAAATATAAAAAAATATAATTTAAGAAAAATTGAGCATTTACATATACATTAGAATATTTCTAATGCTTTCTAATCGCAATCTCCTGGTTTTTATTGGAATTTTTTATATATCCTGAGATAACAAACGTATTTCAACAAATACTGCAAATCTCTGAAATTCTCATTTTCATACTACCCTACATGGCTTTCATGATTGAAAAAATTTTTATGGGAATGCCTGAGTGAGTTGTTCACCTCTAATGTGTAAAACAAAAAATTAATAAATGAAAAATTGAATTAAAATTCACTTACCCAGTTCATAACTGACTGTGGTCATTTCTTGAACAGTCGAATGCACCAAAAAAGCAATTTCTCCTTTTTCTACGAGACATCTGAAAGCTCCTTCATAGCCAGCATAAGGATCCCCACTCGTGCATTTTACACCGGCAACATCGCCAGTGCAGAGCTCACACATACGATGAGAATTGTCTCCTACGTTTTATAATGTTGGATTGATAAAATATTTTGGAAGCATTTCCGTCTTTTTTTTTTATTCGTCCTAAATATTTATTATTGAATATTCATTTACAATATACTCTAAAATAAATTTTATAAACTTAAAATTTTATTGATTAGCTTCAAAAGTTTTTTTCCCATTGAAAAATACGGAAAAAAATAGTGATTGATTAATAAAATGAGTAATAATATGCGATAGTAAATAGTTATGAAAATAAATAGTAATAAAATACTATTAGTAACAGAAGCAAAAATATATTTTGATCATAGAAACTATAAAAATTTTTTTAAAACCAGGTTTTTGAATCATTGTTTTTTTTTCGATTAAATTTTTCTGTCCAGTCATATTTAGTGTTGAAATTTGACATTGACGATGTTCACGACTTTTCGAATTTTATTTGCCAATACTTAATATTTTATCAATACATAATACAAAATACTCGTTTTGCGCATTTCTCAATATACATTTTTTTTCGTCAAGCTAAAATCCACAAAAAACTTAACTAACGTAAATATCTGCTCGATTTATTACTTCAAGTTTCTGGCTTTAAATTCCTGAATAATTTAATAAATCTCAGAATGTAACAATTTCATTTAATACAAAATTTTGAAACCTTCAAATTTTTTCTGGGAAATTAGGAATTCGAATACTTTCAACTCTTCTCACTTACTGATAGTTCAATTTTAAAGAATATGATTGTCGGATATCATGAAATGACACTTTTTTCAAATTCTCTACTTTATAATTATAGTCATCAAAAACAATTTTTTTTCAATTGTAAAACATTTTTTAGTTAACTGATATAATTTATTTTATAAACAAATAAAACGCTCTAAATTTATTAATTATAGTTTTGGTAACCGACATTTTTTCGAGTTTTCAGGTATATACTGTCTTATGTAACTGAACATAGGAATTATTTATTTTCCAGTTCAAAAACTATCAAATTTTCGAACTACCCAAGTAAAATTGTGTGACTTCAAATTCCACAATTCATTTTCAGCATTGACAATTATCGTTTCAACAGAATGAAGAAGAAGTAAAAAAATTATGTTTTGAAATTCGAATATAGAAATTTTCTAGAATTTCTCCTTCCTTTCTATAACTGAATCCTAGATTCGCTATATTTTTGTGATTAAATATTTACCTAGAGGGTTGTATTTATCGGTTAAAGAATTGACAGCACAACTTGGTCCAAAATATTTGATAGCCGATTTGACGTGATTGTTGCAGTCTACAACTTCCATGCCTCCGTTTCTCATGAGCTGTAAAATAACATGTTTGAAAAAAGAAAAGATATTTTTCTCGAATAATCCTCCTTTTTTTTCAAAAAGCATTCATAAAGAAAAATGTATAAGTTGTCCGAAACATAAGTCATAACGTTTTCTCAGGTATAGTTCAAAGTTCAATAAATAACGTATTGAGAAAATAATTCTTTTTCATCAAATTCATCCTTTGAAAGTACAACAATAAACAGTTCCCTTCAAATCATTTACGTGGATTTTTTCACAAGTATAAGAGACTTGCAAAATTTCAGAAATTTTTAGCAATCGAAGAAATCGAGAAATTCTGTACATTTTTTTCGTAAGTAAGTAACGAAATTTTTAACAACAGACTGAGTGATAACTTGATAATTTTTTAAGTCATCAAATGATGAACAGCGAATCATGATTCCATAATCTTTTGCCGGAATATACCTGAAAGTATGTACGAAAAAAATGTATTCACATTGAAAATTGGTATGGTCCATCCAGCAAGTGTGCCAACTCCAGCGAAACAAGCTCTTCTTCCTCGAAGATCGTACAGACTATTGACATTAGACAAGCTGCCTTTTTTGACGACTGCCACAGCATACTGGTAATTCAATCCAGTGTCATAAATTTCATGCATGATGGGCACCAAACTGTGGTACCTCCCCCCAATAAACACTTCGCCAGCGTCCAAAGTCGTTAAATGAGCTTTTTCATAATCCAACAAAGTCATGCACTCTTCTTTATTCGTGGCCAACTTGCAAGTCAAAGATATGTAATCTCTTCCGAATGCATAAATTTCCCGATCCACAGCCGTTGATAAGGCCATGCACTTGTGGTACTCTGATTTTGAAACTGTGCACCATGTTGCTGTGTTGTTCAATTGTTGACCTATTTTGAAATTTTCGCTATTTTCAAGTGCAAAGATTACAATTGACGATAGTTCAAGGAATATTATTTGAATATGAGTTTGATTCATGAGAATCAACGAAAATAATTAACACAATTCAATCTTTTATATTTATGGTTGGTGGAAAAATTTAAAATTCATACTATTGTAAAAAAGTGAAAAGAATGGATAAACACTTAGTTATTATGTAAAGTAAATTTCACTCACGTACATTTTTCAGATTTCAGAAATTCTCAATATCGAACAAAAAATTGGCAGTTTGCAAAATTCCACTACAAAAATTTTTCAAAATTGCATACATGTTATTCCCAGTGAACTTTCTATTTGGTTTTGGGCTTTCATGCATTCATTTTGGAAATTTCAAAAATGATTGTTGTGATATTTGTATAACAAAATTTTTATGAATTTCAGAACCTACAATGAGCGAGAGTTTTACACTTTCAGAAAACACCAAAAGTATAAATTTTAACCCCAAAAAATGTTTGGTCATTGAGCTTAATACTAGTATACAAAATTAACTGTCATATATTCTATTCCAAAGAAGCATTTTTGAAGTATAAGCAAAAAACATGTTTTTACAACTTTTTTCAGTTTTTTTTTTCAGAAATATTAAGAATGATCAAATCCCCTAAACAAAAAATATATGGCATTCGAAAGGAATACTTGTTAGCTTTACGACAGTGATGTTTTATTTTTTAATCGAAATAGTAGTTCATAAATTATAGACGAAAGAAGTAAAAAGTGCTACTGTAACATGATTAGTTTTTAAAAAAGCTCAAAAAACGCACTCTCCTTCAACTTTGAACACCTGTAGCTTCAAAACTACCATTTTAATTGACAAAAACTGTATATCGTCGTAAAGCTAACAAATACACCTTTCGGATGATATGTATTTCAAGTAAATAAAACCGATCATTCTTGATTTTTCTGGCAATAGCTCAGAAAAAGACCTAAAAACAAGTTATTTTTTGATATTTTGTAATGCTTTTTCAGAAAAAAAAAGTCTAAAAAACACTTTTTTCATTTTCTAAGAATTCTTAAGAATAAATTCGAACTGATATTTTCAGTAAATATTTCGATGTTTCTGAATAATCAATTACAATATCATATAATATTTGTATTAGGCTTTCTAGAAAACATGTAGGTATTTTCCATTCTCATTGTTTAAAGTCACTTATGTAAAAAAAACTGCCTTATTGACTTAAGTTGTACACAAATTTGAAGATTATAAATATGATTATAATTATCAATATAGTAATTTGTGTCTTTTCTCTTATTATAACAGAGATCATTACTAATTATAACATAAAGTATAAAATTATATCAACAAATTTAACAACACTCATTGCATGAATGTAAAAATCGGTGGTTTGCTTTCTCGTACCACACTAAACTGTATAAATCCACTTGGTTATTGCTAATTCATGTTCCTAACAGTTTTATCTGGCAAATTTCTCAAATGGTAGTTTCAAACATATTTTTGTCATTGATACTTTTTATATTCAACTGGTATTTCCATCTGCAGCGAAGAATTGCATTTCCAATGGGATTTTTACAAACAAGTACCAAGCATACAAGAAATAATATATATGCAACACATAATGAACTTCAACAATTAGAATAGGCAAATACTGACTCTTAGTATGTCAAAAATAAATCCTAAAACTTTGAACGAATAGATTTCAAAAAGCCTCAAAATACTTCACAAAATCCCACTATATCCTACATTTTTTCGAAATTGCTTACAAGTTATCCCCAAGAAACTTTCCAATTCGTTCAAGGTTTTTATACATCAATTTAGGCAATTAATTTCAAAAATTTTACAAAAGATTGTTGTGATATTTGCATGACAAAATTTTTATAACTTCCAGAGCACAGCAAGAGTTGTCACTCGTTTATGAAAAAAATTGTAAAAAATAGTTACCTCTGACGGTGTGGAGTAACGTTAAAATGAGTGCAAAAATTGGGGCTACACTAATCAACATTTTTTAGGACTGGTTTGGTGATTGTTTGAAAATGTTTGGCGGAGTGAATTACGACAACGCCCTACAGCACAAGCGATATTATGCCTGCGGCCCACACGTTTAAATACATACACTTGACGCATTGGAAGCTGGATTGTGCATGAATCATTTACTCGTGTTTGTGTGCTTGTGGTTTGCAGGTATTTGATCAGCAGGTGGTTTTGGGCCCGACGAGGATAGGCGAAATAGGCCCAAAGTTTGGACAGTGGCGTGGTGAAAGCTAAATTTTTGCCAGTTATTTCGGAAGTCCCAACGCTTTCTTATAGATTCATAGAATTGGATAAAAGAAAATTATAATGACTAAAAATTGAGCAAATGTATGATTTTTATCCTTTTTGTTAAATAATATCACCCAGGCCTGTGTGCATTGGGGGGCGGAGGGGGGGGGGGGGTTGGAACCCCCTAACGAGATCTTTCAAAAGATTCTATTATAGGTTTTTACGTTTTGATATAAATTTTGATATCTTGCATTGCATGATATTTTTCAGAAAACAGCGTCTGAATAGATTTTTATTTCTTTTTGGTATTTTTCGTATATATCTTCTGCGATTCGAAGGATTATTCAGTATTTCTGAAACTATTCGTATTTTTTAGAATACATAAAATGTTGCAGGATTTTTTTAGTATTTTTATATACTTTAAGCATTTTTATATACATTTTTATACATGGATTTCGGGAATTTCCAGCTCTAAAATGTGGAATTCATTAAATTTTTCATGTTCCAAAAGAATTTTTCAGAAAACAGGTGTCTCAATAAATCCATATTTTTATCAGTAATCTTCGTATTTCATCAGTTTTTCTACGATTTGAAGGATTGTTCAGTTCTCTTGTATATTTCTGTATAAATTTCTGGAATTCGATGCTCTAGTTTTGAAAGTTCTATAGATTTAAAATGTTCCAGAGATATACTTGTATTTTTCTATACATGTTTATTCTTATTATATTTCCTAGTATTTATAGAATGTTGGAAAATTTCAAGGTTTTTCCAAAGATATTTCTTTGAATTTCAAGAATAAGATTTCCTAGAATTGAAAATTGAAATATTTGCAGTGTTTTGATCGCTTTTGCAAAAAACAGTTTATTTTTAGATTTAGAGTGTCCTCAACATTTTTCAATTTTTTAACAGATTTCTAAAATTCGAACATTTTAATAGTATTTTCATAGTTTTCTATACACATATATTATAGGAATTCAATGCTCGAGAAATCGGAGTTTCTTGATTTCTGGAATAACAGAAATTTTCGAAGAATCAAATAGCTTTTCGAAAAAAAGTAAGTAATCTCTAGTATTTTTCATTTTACATTTTTTTTCTGTATTCATAAAATTACGTAAGGTTTTCTAGCATAATCTATAGATTTTAGAGATCCTGCCAAAGATTTTAAGAACAACTTGAATTTCATCTACAATTATAAAACTATACAATTTTTAACTGAAAATAAGGAAGTTAAAATTACGTATATCTAAGTTTCAAAAAATTTCTTAAAAAGTTATAAATTTTTCTAAAAACTTGATGAGACAGATGTGAGATTTTTTTTTACCCGTTTTCGTTACCCGTTACAAAAAAAAAGGAACTCGTTCCTCTTATTGTTACTTGTTAATTAATGTAACACGTTACGTTATCGTTACACTAAAAAATGTAACGTTTTTGTATATTATAATTTCAGTTGACTTATGGTATATGCATTGCAGTCACTGCAAGCCTCTTTAAAAAAAAAAGTTGGGAAAGGGCTATAACTCCACCATTTGTTGATATGTTTTTGATCAAATAATGTTTTGTATATTCAAGTTGACGATATTATATCACGATAATATAAATTCCATGTAATAAAATTATGTGCTGTTCACATTAAAAAATAATCCGAACCCTCCTCAAAAAAGGTGTATAACCCTTTAAATCATAAAATATGTTTTATAGTGTAGTAATAAAAAGTGTTTATTTTTTTATTTACAATGCATTCCGTTATACGTTTAAATGTAAAAAAGAAGTAATAAACGTGTTTTTCGCAATTGTGTGTCTGTAATTATTGAGTTGCTTGTGTTAAATTTGTTGAAAACATAACAAAGATTCAATATATAAAGTAGGAGTTGTTGAAAGCTAATGATGTTTTGATATTGCCTCATATATTTGATTTTTTACTGAAAAAATTATTTTTTTATTTATTTAATCTACATTTATTATCTACATGACTATGAATGGGCCATGTACTGTTAAACCAATGTGAAATAAGTTTCACATTAGCCAATAATAAAACGCATTAAATTTATATGCATTTAATATATTATATATATAATAATATATTATATGCATTAAATATAAAAAATTTTTATTTTACAGGCTGTTTATCGAAAGATTGCATATGTATTGGTAATCGTTAAAAAATGATTAGGTGTGACAATATCAGACTACAAATCCCTTATTTTTATCTCGCTCTTTTACTTAGCACATTATTTCACCATTACATAATAATTACCACACATAAGATTTTTTTCACAGGTTTTTATCAAGTTCAAGAAAAAAATGCCAGGAATCACGAGAAAAAGTTTGAAAAATAACAAAGATACCAAAAAATGGCTGAAAATCACAGAATTAAGACAAACTAATGCATATCTTGAGACAGTTTTTCAATTCCAATGACATTTTATGTAATTCTTTAGACACGCGTCATATTCTTTCTAGCGCTTCAATCATAATGACACTGTTTCCTCTGACGACCTAGAAATAAAAATTATTCATATGAAAATTTAATGTGGTCATCATCGGTCTAGTTGCATTGAATCAATTAAATAACATAAGTTCAATCCTTCCACAAAACGTTTACATTAAGTAAAAAAATTTGTTCATCTAATTTTCATAGCCTCAAGTTATCATCTAATTTTCTATAACTTTTAGGTTTGAAAGCAAGTTAACTACATGCTCAGTTTAATATAAAAAGTATAATATTTCGAATTGTGCTGTCACCTCGTCGCTTCTGGATACGAATTTATGTAAAAAATAATTTTTACTTACAACCATGCCGATATTATTCGTTTTTCCATCTTTGCAATATTCCACGCTCTCATCGATCACCATGTTCATGAAAGGATCGAATCCACGAAGGATACCAGACACGTGTCTTCCACCGTTGAGTTTCACTGTAAACAAATTTTTTAAATCATTAATTATTTGACAACCTCAATGTTAAATTATTCATCGATTCGAATTTACCTCGATATACTATTTGATTTCTAAAAATTTCATTTCAGCGGCAGATAATCATTAAAATGCTAATGATTTGTTTATGAAATGAAGAAACTTTCATAAATAATAAAGTCTGCAGTCTAAAATGTTTATTATTATGTAGTTAGTTATTTCTAGTCAAAATCGAAGAAAATACATTTGAATAAATACTTTTTAGAAAGAAATTTGAAAACTTATGCAATATCGAATTCTTTCAATTTTCAAATTCTATAGATTCTCTAAAATATGAAGTAATTTCCGAAAGAATTCATTCAGTGAATTTCCAGTTTTCATTACTCTGATAAACACTCTTTAAATTCCAGGAAATGTTTTTTACAAATTCTAACAACTCTTGAATAACTCTTATAACAAAAATATGATTTCGAAATCTCTGTGTATTCCATATGATCTTTTTATGAGTCGAAAAACATTTTGTTGTACTTGGAATTCGAAAAGTTACATTACGTTTCAATCTTCAAATTTTTAAATTGTATTTTTTCTCCAGATCATGTAGAAATTTTTTAAGTCATCAAATGACTTCTCAATAAATTATATTTCTTTAGAGTTCATTCCAAAAAATACAGAAAACTTTTTGACAAAAATTAGAAACTTAGTAATTAATAATGTAATAGAAAAATTACTCAATCTTCTAATGGATTTTCATTCATTTCACATCAAATGATATTTTTTTCTACTAGGAACTTGAAAAGTTGCGTTACATCGAATTCTTACAATTTTAAAGTTTGTATGGATTTTCTAAGACATAAAAACTTTTCAAGAACATGTCGAATGAATTCAAGGTTAATTCGATGACTTCAAAGTAAATTCTTTGAATTTCAAACAATTTCTTACAAATTCTAGAAACTCATGAACAACAATTATCACAGAAAAATAATTCACTCTTTTGGTTGATATCCATTCCTTCCACATGATATTTTTATGAGTGAAAAAATGTTTCTTTTAGGTGGAATTCGATAAGTTTTGTTAATAAACAAATAATTATCAATTATATGTAAACAAATAAATTATAATCAACTATAGTTTTTGTCCTAGTTATGTATTATATTTCATTAAGGGAAATTCTAAACTGAAAAATTTCTACCATGAACAGCAATATATTTTATGAATAATTGCAAAACATTGTGAAAATACTAAATAAATCAATTGTTTATATGGATTTAACATGTAATTTATCAAAGTTATGTCTTACAAATATTATACAAATCAATTTCTACATGTGACTGTATAAATAATAATTTTAGACCATAGTTCAATTTTGAAATTGTGTAATTACTTGATTTTTACGGAATTTGAAATCACCTGTTGTTTTTATTGATTATATAATACAATGATGTTATGAGAGTGGTCCTTAAAATGGCTTTGGTGGAATTTCAACTGTGACGCCTCCCAAATCGGCTCTAAATAATTCAAAAACAATCCTTGAATTTTTTTAGACCCTTATCTCAAGGTCAACCTGTGCCTATAGAGCGCTCTTTTTCATATTTGAATAACATGGGATTTTGTTTTAATCTCGGTCTCTAATTTCTTGCCGGCCCATAAGACGTTTTAAAAATCAGTTTGACACGTCAAATTAAAGGCAAGTGTTGCAGTTAACTGAAAAAAAATTTCAAAACTGTACACCAGTATTTCGCACGTTAGCCATCACTAAGGAAATTGAGTCTTATGTGAATTATTGGTATTCTTCGAGAAAATCAATGTCTTTCAACAATTTTTAGCTGATCTTCTCCATTGACAGTGCCAATTTGTCTGAATTGCGGACTTGTTTATATATTTGAATACGTCAGGGGTGAAATTTACAAATTCACAATTGTTTTCATCAAATTATAGCCTACTTTTCATACAAAAAAATCATTTATATTGTATTATTTACAGTATTTACAAATTATTTACTTTTCCTTCATTAATGAAAAATTAGAATGGACACCCAAAGATCTAAATTCATTGGTTGAGTGATCAAGAATGCTGATATGCTGTTAAATTGTGATAACCTTGAAATTGAAAAAATAGCAATAACAAAAACAAAACGTTGAGGCGGATGTATATAATTTTTTAATGCCCTACAATATGTAAAAAACGCCAGAATTTTGAAATAACAATGACTTAATGATTGAATCATGACTTGACATTTTCGGCGAGCTCTTGCAATGTCGAGAACCCAGTCAAGCATATCTAAGTTTTCTTCGCACCTATCAAGATTTACGTTTCTATGGCGCTCCACTGTATTATTACAATGAATATGTGGAGTGGACAACGAAAAGGTATCTCACAGCACCTCGACACTTTTTGAGTAAAACGCGTTTGAAAGTATTTTGTCTGTTTGAGGGGTTGGAGTAGGTAGCGGCGTTTTCCTCCGAAAGTTTCCCTCTCCACTACATTTTTCCGAGTCAGTCGGCAGAAGTTATTAAGAAAAAAAATTTTTAGTGTCCGACTTTCAGCTTGGATTGAATCATGGTTCCTTTGATACACGTCAAAAATGTCAAGAAGGAGATAAAGGCACAACAGATTTGAGGGCAATATTTAATAGAATAATATAAACGTGCAAACATTTTCGTGTCCATTTCTTTCTGTTTACAACTAAATTATTCATTTATTATTCTTTTTATTTATCTCTCACATTCATCATGTTACGATTTATTAAAATTATTACGATATTAAAATATTTTGTTTATTCATAGAATCATTCATATAATATATTATTGTTTTGTTTGAGTCAGTATTTTCTAATATATATCTATTATTTTCATGAGCAGTGGGCTACAACTTGTGAGAACTGTAAACTGTTAATTTGTAAATTTCACTCCAATAATATTCTAAAATATCAACAAGTTTGCAATGAGGACAAATTAGCACTGTAAATGGAAAAAATCAGTCAAAAATTGTCAAAAAACATCAATTTTCTCGAAAAATACTATTAATATGTATAAGATTTCATTTCCTTAGTGATAGCTAACTTGTAAAATACTGGTGTACAGTTATAAAATTTTTTTCACAGTTAACTGCAACACTTGCCTATAATTTGACGGGTCAAACTGATTTTTAATGCGTCTTATGCACCCACGAAAAATTAGAGACCCAGATCATAAGAAAAATGCATGTAATTTAAATGTGAAAAGATACATATATTAACCTTGATATAAGAATCTGGAAAAATTTGAGGATTGTTTTGGAATTATTTGGAGCCGATTTGGAGAGTGTCACGGTTAAAATTCCACCAAAGCCATTTGAAGGACCATCCTAATGTACATATGTTTTGTGTATAGATTTAATTTATGTTACATAAATCAGATAAAGTGATATTTTTTAAGAGCTTTCATGTCCAACAGACCTTCAAAAAAGCCAACAAGCTTTTAGGGAAAAAATTCTGTACACTTCTTCATTTTACTTGAAAATATCAAAAACAAAAATTTAGTAAAATTGCAGAGGCGGCTTTTGTAAAAAAAATTACTTTTTTGGGGAAAAATTTCTAGCGGGTATTTCTAAAAAAAAAAATCAACCCAAGGGATCTGGCTTTAAGAAAAAAAGATTCTTTGGGTTAGGTTTTTCTTTTAAGAAATACCTGCTATAAATTTTTCTTGAAAAAGGCCTTATTTTGACAGAAGCTGCCTCTGCAATTTTACCAAAAATTTATTTTCAATAAAAATTTAAGATTATCAAAAAAAATTTTTGAATTATACAATAGCAACTAGTACTATAGAATATTGTGAAAATACGTTTTTTTTTTTTTTCAAATAAATTTTTGGTAACATTAATTTTAACAATAATTTACTTGACAAAAGCCAAAAATTTGGAACAGTGAAGCCAACTCAGGCTCATGGCACTCAGATTTCACTGCTGATAGTTCTCATGCATACTTTTTAATTGTTATTCACATTACAAAATAATTTTATATTGATTATTATTATTTAAAAATTTTTCAACTCACGTGACAACTTCTTGTCCATATACCTGAAACATACAATAAAAACAATTGTAAATATGCGAACCTAACCTTATTCACGCTGAACATAATATAAATAACTTTCGACTTTATATAAAATATTTATACTTATTTAATAATACTTACTTTTTCAACTCAGGGGGGTGAGCTTTACTCATGATAAATTTGAATTTGTCGAATTTACTTTAATCTTGGATGAAGTAAATGCTAGTAAACACTGGTAAAAGCGGCGATGAGCGGCGATAACCACTTTTTGTTTTGTTGCTTTGTGACACTTTGTGTCTTGTGACTTTTTCTGACTTTTTCAGACTTGTCGTGACTTTTTCATAGACATAAAATACATAGACTTGCATGGACTCTCTATTATAGGGCTGACTAGGGCGGGCATGATTCCGTAGCAAATTATCTGCAAGCGAAAGTTAGCCGGTAGGTCAAAGCGAAGAAGCCCGAGTGTGCACGATCGAACCAGAATCAGCTTGACGTTTTCACAGATTTTCAATTGCTTGCGTATAAGGCCGGGTCCATATCGGACGCAGCGCAGCAGGGGGCAGACACCTCAATGGAGAGATTTGCATTCTTCTTGCCGTAGTTACTGTGCCCGCCGTGGGGCAGCAGGACTTGTCATGTATGAATAAAGTGTATATCTGTATACATAGCTTGGGTTGTGTTGAGTATCACTGACAGGTCAATACAACTGAAAATAGTGCAGTATTCGTGCCCGCCGCGGGGCAGCGCTGCGAAAAATTTCGACAAATTCATAACACGGAGGTGTCTGCCCCCTGCAGCGCAGTGTCGTAGGTGTCGTACGCAGTTAAGGTATTAGTTCTTGCACCTGAAAGAAATTGAGTTTAGTCACAGAGTCTTGCGTGGCCAACTTCATCCAGCTCCGCAATTTGAATTCGTAGATTTGGCAACATCGCAACTATTTTTTTTATATCTTGCCCAGCGTATGTAAATATGTAAATGTATGTAAACATGTTCGCATGCGCAGCCGTAGATGTGGTTCATGCACGTAGTGTTTTTTGTGAATTTATTTCAAATTTTTAAATAGTATAAATATGTCGGAAATATTATCATTGCATTTTTTAAAATGCGACGTTGCCAAGCGAACCTATGGTCTGTACAAAAGTGACAGTTATAGGTGTTTTTTGTAAATTTCTCAAAAAATAGTTTGGTAACCCTTGTTGAACTTTTGCAAGGTTGATATTCATGATAAAAGTGATTTTTAGTAATTTTTTCAGAATTAATTATAGAAAAGTTCTTGAAAAATAAGCGGAAATGCACGATTCCCGATATACGCGCATATTAATTTCGAAAAATTATTACTCAAAAATCAGTGCGGTAAACAATCATGAAATTTTTTCCATCGATTATATACACAGTAAAAAAAATCTTGCAGAACTACCAGTTCAAAACTAGCAAATAAAACGACCTCCTTTGGAAGAGGTAAAATTACAGACTTGTAGTGATTCTACAACAGAGTTGCAGAAGTACTAGGATCTAGTAAAAGTACTTGAAACTAATAAAATTACTAGGAATTCGTAAAAGTACTAGAAAATATTTAATGCACTGAGAAATTTGAGGTTAGGTTTGCATGGCATGAATCGAATTATGCAATAACAGCGTAATAAAAATGAATTCAATATAAACTGCTTTATTCATAACAAACTGAACAAGAGAACATATAATATTTTTTTCGCATAAGACACTGCAAGACGCGATAAAAATGCAGCAACATACGCCATGGTACAAGACGCCAAAGACGCAACAGGACGCTAAGTCCAACTTGCACTTTGACGATTTCATTGCATAAATACAATTTAGTGATACTTTTACCACGGCTGCAGCGATTCTAATACTTTGGCAGCATTCTTACGTCAATGTAGTGAATTTACTAGCGTTCGTAATTCTACCCCTTCCGAAGGAGGTCGTTTTATTTGCTATGTTGAAAGGTGTACTATTACGCATTTTTAGTACACTCACTAGACGCTTGTAAAACTACTTTATCCGGTGATGCTCATTTACTACACTGTGGTAAATTCGTACTACTTTCTAGTGCATTGACTATACTGTAAGTAGTAACACCTCTACTATGCCCTAGTAATTCTGCAAGATTTTTTTTACTGTGTACAATATCAAGATCAAATTCTGAAATTTTCAGGAAAATCTTTAGAAAATTGCCCAAGTGCAAGAACTACCTTAAAACTATTCAACTTTTTCTGCACGCGACCTACGACACCACGCTGCACCCTGGAGAGACTCAAGGGAGAGAGTGGCAATTGAAATCGCTCCTAATTGGAGATGTAGGTATGGCGGCCATGTTAGACACAAACTCAGCACAAACATAGTACTACTCAGCGTACTCTGTCGTCTGTGCGAGGACAGCTGACTCTGTTTATTTTTTTGTACGTGTTTTAAAAGTATATCTCAAATCCATCAAAATTCATTTGATAATCAAGTAAAGCGCGATTGCAGTTATTATTAATAAACTCGAATATATATCCTCACACAGACGGCCGAGTACGCTAAGTAGTACTGTGTTTGTGCTTAGTTTGTGTCCAAGATGGCCGCCATACCTACATCTCCAATTAGGAGCGATTTAAATTGCCACGCTTTCCCTTGAGTCTCTCTGCTGCAGGCATATATGTAATACTTTTATATGGCCAGCTCTCTATTCTCACCTGTAAGTGGGATCTCCGACAAGAGTAAAGGATACACTGGGAAAAAAACCCGTCGTATTAACCGTAAAATCCGGTTGTGCCAACTTTGATGCAAACCGAGACGTTTCAACGTTAGGTTGACGTTGCTGGCCACGGTGAATTCACCTCGTCAATCCAGCCTCGATTGGCCTCGGGGAATCAACGGGAATCCAACGCTGAAACGACCGAATTTGATATATATATATATATATATATATATATATATATATATATATATATATATATATATATATATATATATATATATATATATAGTGATACAACGGACAAAGGACAGCTGACCGTCAGATCAGCATTGGCAGCACACGGGGATTTCCCGTGGTCATGGGGCTGGATTGGCGTGAAAGCAGTAACGTGAAGCAGCCATGTTGAATCGCCGGGATTTTTTTCCCAGTGAAGAACATAACGAGGGTCGTACTACGGATGTGCGACTCTTTTATACTTTCACTGTTATAAATGCTATGAATGTGTGGAATGTAAACACAATATCATAAACACGCAGTTAGTCGAGCTCGCGCCGGCGCAGAATCGAGTAATGAAGTAGGACAGAGAGTGTTGTTGGGACTGTAGTCTTGTCGGAGAGACTTCTCTTTCTGCTGGCCATATAGAAATATTACATATATGACTGCAAGGACCGCAGAAATCCAATGGCAAGCCCGAGCCAAGCATGCAAACTATACTTTTATATATAATATATACAGACATAGTATGGGTGCTTGGCTCAGGCTTGCCGTTAGACACCGTTAGATTTCTGCAGTCCCTGCTCCAGTGGCCACAGTTTAGAAAAAGTATACATTTCAACACCAACTCGCTGCACGTTGGTGTATAGAGGAGGAAGGCAATCATGCGCGCGCCGGTTTCTCTCTTGCACTCCCAGTTGTCTCGGAACGTCTTGGAAGACCCAAAAGCGCACGATGAATGCATATCTATATATATTAGAACTTTCCATTTCTAATACATTAGCCCAATAATGCATCAATTCGTTTCGGTGGTGTCAGCCGACTCAGAGCGAAAATCGATCCGATCTCAATATTGAAAGATGCTTGGCGAGATTTGCCTAACTTACTTGGATCTTGAATTTCTGCAGTTGTTTACATATGTTCAAATATCATCCATACATTACTTACATGATTCCCAAAAATTATTCAAATCTAAACATTCCGAACTTACACATTTTATGATATAATTTACGTAATACATCTCATTTATTTTTCGAATTTGTGATATTTATTTTAAAAATCTGCTGTTGTGTAACTTTCGAAAATTCAATGTACTATGCAAAAATTATTTTTTGATTTCCGTAGATCGTTATATTTTTCGCATCGAATTTATTTAGTAAAAGAAAGATGGAGATCAAAAAAAAATTTG
Source organism: Platygaster robiniae (assembly GCA_028476575.1). Taxonomy (NCBI): domain Eukaryota; kingdom Metazoa; phylum Arthropoda; class Insecta; order Hymenoptera; family Platygastridae; genus Platygaster; species Platygaster robiniae. The sequence goes on from CM052019.1 coordinate 40,315,274, forward strand.
ATTGTGCATTCAAATTCAAAAATTGTTTATTCGTACTCACACGATGTTGTAATTTACACAGGTAAATCCACTTTTAAAAATTTTTCGTTAATGATTGACCTATCAATAGTGATTATGGCCTTTGAAACTAACAGCAAAAATAAACATGGATTAAACATTAATATTGCTGTGCACTCCTCGTGGTACTCGTGGTAAATGTGTAGTCACATTTACGTGAAATAACTATTTCAAATATAAATAATTACAATCTGAAGTTATCATTGTCACATATATACATTTTTGTACGAAAAAAAAAGATATATACATATATACATGAATATTCGAATGAGCATTTGAATTCAAAGAATTGTTAGTTCGCACTTTTGTTATCTTATAATAAGCTTGGGCAATTAACACAGGTAAATCCACGTTCGAGAAATTTTTTGTTGACGATTGAGTTACCAATAGTGATATAATTTTACGGCCTAGGAAACTAACAGCAAAAATAAAAATGCATTAAACAATAATATCGCTATACGCTCGTCGTAGTTATTATTATATCACATATACGTGAAATTACTGTGACAAATATAAATTATAATAATCTAACGTTATCATAGCCACATATTCACATTTCCTTACTTTTTAAAAAGAGACACCACTATGCATTCTCATGATTTTAATTATCACACATGAAAGGAAGAAAAGTTGATATAATGGAAACTTCGAAAAAATTGCTCTCTTGGATCATTAACATTAACATGCCGTGGTTGTAAGCGTGCGGTACAAAAATGCCTATTCATATTTGCAACATAGCAAAATTATATTATCTGTAAACTGTTTTATTAACAAAGATTGCGAATTAAATGAAAGTGAAAAATTTTTGTAATCAGATGTCGTAGATAGACAACATCTTTGAAGAAATTGTACTTGAGTGTATTCTTTGTGAAAATCAGTGATAATGTATTTCGAAAAATTCCGAAAATATGAGAAAGTAGATAAAATAATGCTCGTTCTAGAAAATATTAAAAAATATTATTTATTATTTTCATTTTAAAATTACCTAAAAATCTCGCCGTTTAGCCAAATGACATAAAAATTTTGATTGCTTATGAACAACCATGAATTCTTTGTTGTCGGATTCTCCAACTAGTTTTATAGTTTTTAGAAAATTCAATTATAATTGAAAGACTTATTTCGTCAGCTTATCTTGTTCAAAAATTCTCTGAATGTTTTGAGTGCAATAATTTTTCTTTTTTTTGAACTTACAACAATTAATTATACTCACGAGAGGCACCCACAAATCATATTCAGGAGGGTTTTTTAAAGAAAACATGAATCACTACGTTAATAATTTTGGATAATTAAATGATAATTTTTTCTACAATAACACAAACTCCCTACTTTCTGTCTTATGATAAAATGTTACCTTTGGAAATATAATGAGAAAAATCAAAATTTTAAAGTTAGACATATCTACCTTCCAAATTTCTTGTTATATCATCTTTATTTCTTTTTTGTAGTTTAATTTGAACTATGTATTTGAATATTGTTTTATATCGAACAACATCAAGTTCATTTGCTGATTCCTTCACTTCAAAAATTCAGGTTCACATGCACTAGAGTTTTTAAATTCCAAATGTAAACTCTTTTACATTTATTAAGTTTATCTCTTCACTTCCCTATGGCAAAGCTTGTGCAACGTAAGTGCAACAATATAGCGTTTCAGTTGCGTTGCACTTGCGTTGCACAGGTCATTTCAAATAATAAGAGCATAAAATGAGTGTTCATCCACGAAGTTATTTTGCTCGACTATTGTATTTATTCTCCGATTATTCAGACTTAAAGAAATAATAGTTAATAGTATTTTTGATGAAAATCATTTATAAAACTTTTTTTAAAGAAGTAATTTTTTATAAGCAATCAAATTAATTACCTTTCATGTAACCCAAAACTGACATTCATATTCAAAACAAAAGAAAAAAAATCGATTGACAGGCTTTCAACAAATTAGTCAAAAGGAATACTTATTATTTTCCTTTTGTTTTCTGAAAATCACATGTGCTACTTTGTATTAGTTAATAGATTATCTTTTTTTTCGGACAATCATGAATCTCATTTCATTTGATTTTACAAACAATACATTACTATTGGACAAAAATAAGAGTAGAATTAAAAAGAAAAAGAAAAGAATAATGTTTTTTTCTTTTCTATTTCTTAACGTTCAACTTTATTTTCAAAGTTTTTCCTTCTGTTATCTATTGGAAATACTTCTTTTTCATGATTTATCGCATTGTTGTACATGTGGGTTTAGTCAGATCGTTTTTATAGTGATTTTAAATGTGCAACGCAAGTGCAACACAAGTGCAACGGAAATGCAACGCTAAAGTGTTGCATAGACTTTGCCAGGGTTATGATATGTTAATATTTTCTTTTTTGAAAGAGTGTTAATTCATCGTCCATAATTGTACCTCACACTTTTCAATTTACAATACTAATATGGAATAGTTCACATTACACAGTCAACAACAATGAACCTTAAGAATTAGAAAAAATAAACTTTAAAATGTTTTTTGTACTATAATTGACATGCAACCTCGCGAAAATTACTATAGTTGAATTCGGAAATATGGAAACATAACTATTTTAAATACATACTGGGTATTTTTTTTTATTTTCTCCATGTTTAGCAATAAAAATTTTAAAATTTATATATATATTTTGAATGATCATTTTACCTTTCAAACCTCATAATCTAAGCGTTTGAAAATTTGATTTAAAATTTTATTCAACTTTTTAAATTTGGAAATTCAATCAGATTAGGCTTTTTAATGCCAACAGTAAAATATTGTTCTTTCAAAAAAATTCTAATAGCGTGTTGTTTGAAACAGTTTTACATTCAGGCTATTCAGGCTATTAAAAATAAACTAAAATTTCTAAGTATAAAAAACGTAAATATGGCTATCTTTTCTAAATTTCGGGAGAGGTTTCAACCGCCAAAAACATCACACTCCCTTCTGCCACCTGCCACTGCTATCTAACATTTTGATAAATATATATCATTTTCTACACATACTTATGTACTGTCTATGGTATAAAGTTTTCTAAATAATTTATTATTTATTCAAACATTAATTGAGCTATTGCATTTTATTTATTTATTTATTTTCTTTTTTTTTCAAAACTCCAAACAACTCGTTTTTCAAGGGCTTGTCGTAAAACTTTGCACCATTTACTGTTGTTCTAATTACTACAGTCTAAATATTTTAAAAGACTACAATCTACAATAACTATTCATTGTACTTTTTAGCCTTCATAATTCAGAATTCTGTTTTCTCATACATACCCTTAAACCCATAGTGCATTTGAAACTATCTCATTGGTTAATTATACTTGGACAACTCTTCATACTGATTTTTCCTAATTCGAATACGTCGGTGGATCTTTTGGTACTTCAAATTTTTATGAAAAAAGAGAAATATCTGAATATCTGTCTATATTAACTAACTAACGGCATGTTAATGTTAATGATCCAAGAGAGCAATTTTTTCGAAGTTTCCATTATATCAACTTTTCTTCCTTTCATGTGTGATAATTAAAATCATGAGAATGCATAGTGGTGTCTCTTTTTAAAAAGTAAGGAAATGTGAATATGTGGCTATGATAACGTTAGATTATTATAATTTATATTTGTCACAGTAATTTCACGTATATGTGATATAATAATAACTACGACGAGCGTATAGCGATATTATTGTTTAATGCATTTTTATTTTTGCTGTTAGTTTCCTAGGCCGTAAAATTATATCACTATTGGTAACTCAATCGTCAACAAAAAATTTCTCGAACGTGGATTTACCTGTGTTAATTGCCCAAGCTTATTATAAGATAACAAAAGTGCGAACTAACAATTCTTTGAATTCAAATGCTCATTCGAATATTCATGTATATATGTATATATCTTTTTTTTTCGTACAAAAATGTATATATGTGACAATGATAACTTCAGATTGTAATTATTTATATTTGAAATAGTTATTTCACGTAAATGTGACTACACATTTACCACGAGTACCACGAGGAGTGCACAGCAATATTAATGTTTAATCCATGTTTATTTTTGCTGTTAGTTTCAAAGGCCATAATCACTATTGATAGGTCAATCATTAACGAAAAATTTTTAAAAGTGGATTTACCTGTGTAAATTACAACATCGTGTGAGTACGAATAAACAATTTTTGAATTTGAATGCACAATCAAATTTTTTTTTGATCTCCATCTTTCTTTTACTAAATAAATTCGATGCGAAAAATATAACGATCTACGGAAATCAAAAAATAATTTTTGCATAGTACATTGAATTTTCGAAAGTTACACAACAGCAGATTTTTAAAATAAATATCACAAATTCGAAAAATAAATGAGATGTATTACGTAAATTATATCATAAAATGTGTAAGTTCGGAATGTTTAGATTTGAATAATTTTTGGGAATCATGTAAGTAATGTATGGATGATATTTGAACATATGTAAACAACTGCAGAAATTCAAGATCCAAGTAAGTTAGGCAAATCTCGCCAAGCATCTTTCAATATTGAGATCGGATCGATTTTCGCTCTTGAGTCGGCTGACACCACCGAAACGAATTGATGCATTATTGGGCTAATGTATTAGAAATGGAAAGTTCTAATATATATAGATATGCATTCATCGTGCGCTTTTGGGTCTTCCAAGACGTTCCGAGACAACTGGGAGTGCAAGAGAGAAACCGGCGCGCGCATGATTGCCTTCCTCCTCTATACACCAACGTGCAGCGAGTTGGTGTTGAAATGTATACTTTTTCTAAACTGTGGCCACTGCCCTGCTCTACTGCGCCCTATATAGACCCATATATGTAATACTCCTATACGGCCAGCGTCCCATTGAGCCCCGTAAGTAGAAGGTCCGAAAACATCACGGTGCAGACGATATCGTTTTTTCCCTCGCACACTCGTTTCTGCGCATCCGCTCGCGCATCTCGTGAGAACATGCATATTGTAAACAAACAGTAAACCAGATAAACGAGATAACTGCAATTTAACTGCAAATATTACATATAATATGATAAAAACAATGTGATTTGGTGGTCGCAAAAATGGGTTACAAGTGTTGCCTGTGCGGACGGGGAATTGAAAAGGAAAAAAAATAGCGTTACACTCGTAAGTATATTCGAGTAACGTCACTTTCAATTTGAAATTGTTGTGACAAAATCATTTTCGATAAATTGTGCTTACCGCTTCTTTAATTATTTTTTACAGATTCCCTGATTCTATCAAGGCTCCTCTAATTTTTAGAAAATGGTTATCGGCGTGTTGTTTGGATATAAATGAAGATGTATCTAACTTTTGACTCTGTACTCGTCATTTTGATAAAAAATATCGATTGACTGATTACAAATTCACTAGGCTCCGACCAGAATCATGCCCATCGATTGATGTGCCAAATAATTTATCATTTAAAACTGAAGAAGTGGATGGTAAGATGTAATAAATATTATATTTCTTCTTTTTTTTATTGAATGAATTTGGTCTATAGTAATTCTAAGTCTTATGGAATATCTATGAAATTTTTTTACAATTGTTTAATTGTTTATAAATTTAACTTTTTTATCAATTATTTGTATAAAAACTTTATAGAAAAGCTTGCGTTTTATAGAGTTATTTCATAAAATCTTTAAAAAATCTATATAATGTTTTGTAGGTTTATGTACTTCTCTTTATTACGTAAGTATTTTATAAAAATTTTATAAAGGTTCTATAAAATTTCATAATAAAACGTTTTCATAAACGTTTCACAAACAGTTTTTATCAAATAACTACATGTAATAGTGAAATTTCATAAAAATTCCAGCAATTTTATAAAGTTTCCATAAAAATTATAATTACGAGAGGTATTCAAATTATTATGATAGTACATATTTGTTAGATGATTTATAACATTAATTATTGAAGTTTATCATAATTGGAACTAATAAAAATGATTTTGAATTAAACTTGATTTTACTTTACTACAACTTGCCAATGAAATACATAATTTTGTAAATAAATTATTACTCCTAATGTGTACAGACCGTGATGTTTATAAAAATATTCTTTCTTTAAAAATTTCTTAAGAAAGCACTTTTTAATAAAAAGAAGTTATCTTCTTTTTTTTTTTAATCAAACGAGTACGCTAACATATGGGAATATTTTACAGAGACAACAGACGTTGTCATGTTGGACACTACCGATTCCCAAGAATCAGGTGATGTAATCTTTACAATTGAGAATTTGTCTAAAGACGAAGGAGTTACTCAAAAGACTCCGGAAAATATTGATGACCTTGATTTTGATGCGCAACCAGAGGTAGCAACACCACCTAATTCTTTAGATTTGATCATTCCACAAACTACGTTTGAACTCAACAATTTCAGTGAAAAACATCCGCAAAAACGAGGTAATTGTTCATTATCAAGATCGATAAACATTTTTCAAGCATCACAAATTCATAAATTCTATTACAGCTAAATCTTTGCTGTATGCTGCAACTTGTGTTGTTTAAGTCACCATTGTTTAACCGTTAAAAAAACTAGTTTCAGATTCGTCTTTAGGAACAACTACACCACCTACTAAACGACGTTTTTTGGAATCGAGATATGTATCAGAAATAACACCTTCTGATGTTTCAACCCCACGCAGAGCTACGAAAACATTGCAGTTTATAAAAAAAAAAGATCGGTAGAAGGCTGCAAAGATAAAAGCTCCACAAGACGAGAGGCGGAGTCTTCGAAAGCGAATCAAAAATTTAGAAGATTTGCTATCAAATCTCCAAAATCGTGGTTTAATTTCAAAAGATGCTGCGGAAAAGCTTCAGGTAAAATAATTTTCTACAGTGTACTTAACGTATAAATGTTATCTCGGCAAGGTATAATGTAAGCCGATGTTTTATATAACAACCCGGTGAATGATATAACTCAGTATTTTATATTGTAACCCGGTGTTTAAATGGCTTTCGCAACTTCGGTGAATTTTTATTCTTAAGCTTCATTTTTGAGATTATAACAATAATACATACATAGTAGTACAAAGTGTATTATTAAAAAAAAAAAAAATAAATTTTGCAATCGGTAATTATTTGTTTGAATCATCTTTTACATTTTTAACTGCATAATTTTACATTTATTTATTTTGTTTTTTTCGTTCATGTTTTACAGAGTGACATGCCTGAAAGTATACAACAAATGTTTGACAGAAAACTGAAGGGTAGAGGCAAATATTCGGCTGAATTGAGAACTTTTGCCTTGACCCTACATTTTTATTCCCCCAAAGCATATAAATATGTCAGGGAAACGTGGAATAAACTCTTGCCAGCTGTCTCAACTCTGAAACAGTGGTATCGTGTCGTCAACGGGGAACCCGGATTCACGAAGGAAGCTTTTGATGCCATTGCTTTGCACTCCCGTGCAAAAGAAAAACCTGCGATTGTCAATGTGGTTTCCGATGAAATGTGTATCAGGGAACAAATCATATATGACAAAAAAAAATTTCATGGAAAAGTTGATCTCGGTACAGACCAAAATTCAGAAGAAGATTCGGACAATTTTCAGCTAGCCAAGAACGCTCTTGTACTAATGGCTGTCTCGCTGGATGGCAGTTGGAAAATACCAATTGGTTATTTTCTCATCAAATCTTTGAACGGACAGGAACGCGCCAACTTATTGATGCAAGCATTTGAGATACTAAATGATATTAATTGCAAAGTTTATTCAATTACATTTGACGGAGCAGCTAGCAATATCAGTATGTGCACTTGGTTGGGCGCTAATTTTAATTATGGTGACCCTAAATTCCAACCTTCTTTTACAAATCCTGTCACTAATGAACCATGTTATATATTTTATGATCTTTGTCATATGGTAAAATTGGTGAGGAATACTCTTGGGGACAAAAAAGTCTTAAAAACAACATCTGGAAAAAGAATAGAGTGGGAGTATTTGGAAAAAATATACCTTCTGCAGAAAAATGAAGGTTTAAGGGCCGGAAATAAGTTAAAAAAAAACACATAGAATTCCAAAATGATAGGATGAATGTTTCGTTAGCTATGCAAACGTTGAGTAAGAGTGTCCACGACTCATTAATGTTTTTGAAAAATATTTCAGATAAACAAATACAAAAAGAATTTGAAAATTGCGAGGAAACGGCGAAATTTTGCATGATGTTCAATAATATGACAGATGTACGGAACTGTAAAAATAAACTTTCAAAACAGCAGTTTAACAAACCAATTACGGATGAAAACTTAGATTCGTTGAAAAAACATGCTCTCGAATTTGAGGAATACATAACAACGCTTTTTACTGAAGATGGTACATCAATTTTAAAGTCACAGAGAAAAACCGGTTTCATTGGGTTCATAATCAACTTGAGAAATATTTTTCCTCTTTTCGAAATTTTAAAAAGACATGAAATGAAGTATCTTTTGACTTTTAAGTTGTCCCAAGATTTTTTAGAGACATTTTTTTGCGCGATGAGGGCTCGGGGGGGGGGGGGGGGGGGGTTTAATAATAATCCTAACGCATTGCAGTTTAAAAGCGCATATAAAAGACTTTTGATAAAACACGAATTGAAAGCAGTTGACAACGGAAATTGCTTGTTTGACCAGACACAAATTTTACACGTTACGTCTCGCATGGAAAAAATTGTGTGCCCGGTAAGTCCTCCCGATAATTACACTGCACCTGCACTTTTCGACCACGACTACATAAAGTCTTGGGAAAATTTATCAATGTTTGTGGAGAACACTGTTGAATATATAGCAGGTTTTGTATGCTACAAATTGAACAAAATTGTCGACTGTGAAATTTGTGAGCAGCAGTTAGTCGGAAAAGAAATGCCTCTATTGTCCGCGATTAAAAACCGAGGCCCGTATGTACCGCCGTCTACTGATGTATGCACTCTTTGCAAGACCACGGAAACAATTTTGCGAGAAAATCAGTCTCGTCTAGGATCGGCTAATATTAAATCTATTTTAGTTAATGCTGTTCTGCGGCGATGCACATCAACATTCACCAACGAGATCATGAACAACCATGTCATGTTACAAAGTTTTTTAGATAATCATCGTTTTCAACTGAATAGAATGATTATTAAAAGTTTTATAGATTGTAGATTGTTTCACGAAAGCGCGAAGTTGTCTGAAAAGGATCAGTCCTTGCGATCAAAATATACTAAATTAATATTATTTAAAATCAATAAGTTAAATACTATCGTGTGTGAAAATAAAATGCTTTCTTTTCTAAAAAATATAATTTGGATGATTCCTTCCCCAAATGAAATATGTAAAATCAATATCGTATACATTAAATACATTTACAATATTTACATACACATACATTGTAAAAATATATATCTATATATAACATATAAATAATTCAAATAAAATAATACATATATGTTTCCCAATTCTTTTCTACATTGATTTTTTTCATTGTGTATTATTTCATTTATTTATAATTATTTTCTATAAAATATATGGAATGAAAGATTATATTTGAACCATACAATATTAATTTGTAATAAACATTTGTTCATGTTTATTATATTATTGAAATAGTTTATTCACAAACAAACATCTATTCCATTAATTACTTTGACCAACGTAATTATATTATTGATATTTACTAATAAGTAACCGCATAACAAACCTGTACTTTGGTTCTGCGTTTTAAATCACATATACACATACAAATCCCAAAGTGGGACATAAATTTTAATAAATATTAATGCTATCTCCCACAAATCGAATACGCGTTATATCACACATTGCCGCTTGATTTCATTTGAATTTCAATCGAACGAGATGCGCGAGCGGATGCGCAGAAACGAGTGTGCGAGGGAGAAAACGATATCGTCTGCACCGTGATGTTTTCGGACGACTTCTCTCTCTGCTGGCCATATAGGAGTATTACATTTATGTATAGACCTGGCTTAAACAGATTAGGTTAGGGATGTAACTATCGATAACCACCGCTTTTTTTAAATTTCCAAATACACAAAAATCCCCTTAACATTTGACTCAAACACAGGCCCGAAACTAGCATGAAGCAGCCGGAGCAGTGCCTCCGAGTAGTGGGGGCCCCGAAAGAGCCCCTGAACAAAATGAAATGACCTTTTTTTTTTAGGAAGAGTGGGCTCCATTTTGTTTACTGCACCGGGGCCCCCAAGGGTCTAGTTACGGGCCTGTCCAGACATAATTTCATGAAGTATGAACACTAACCTCTAATACAACTAGCAAATGTTCAATTTCATCTAAGTTATTCAAGTTAAGTTAGACGTTGTTACCTTTTTTTTTAGTTCTATTGTAGGAGTAAAAAAACAAAATAAAATTTTATTTCAGTAATAATGTGGTATTTGGTACTATCGATATCTATCGGTAATAAACAAAACTATAAATAGTTACCGATAGTACAAGCTATCGATAACTATCGATAGATATCGCTATCGTTTACATCCCTAAAACAGATCAGCGTTCGCAGATTTCTATCTTCGTTCTTTTTCTAGTATCAAACAAAACATAAGTTTGTCTTTGTTGCGTAGTAGAATACTGCTATAATCCGCGAACCCTAAAACAGATTATTGTAAACACAATAAAACGGTCCGATATTTTGTTAAGATTATTGATATAGTACCCAAGAGCATTAAAAACAATTCGTCCTGCAATTTTTTGGTTCACAATAAAACTCAAAAATTTATTTATGCCCGGGGCCTTACACAGCAAACGAGAAAATATTGGATGATCAAATCCTCAATTTAAAATCGAAGACTTTGAATACTTTCCATAAAAGATCAAAGTGTCGACATTAAAAGTATTCAAAGTTATCGAGTTTGAATTGAGGATTCGATCATCCAATATTTTCTCGTTTGCTGTGTAACTGTACCAGCTACGTAACTTTAATCTCGTGCACACATGTCCAATAAGGTGCAGGTTGACCGACTGGCTAGCTCCAGATGTTTTGCTACGAGAGAAACGAGCAAACAATAGGTACTAGCAGTCCATTTGTTTTAATGTCTATGCTTTTTGCAACAAAGGCCATGCTCAGTCCATGTACTTTATGGTCTAAGGTATGGACGCAGTGCAGTAAGGGGCTAGGTGGGAGGGCGCGGAGGAGAGCTCCCTTGAATATTAGCGCCACCACTTTGAAGGGAACAGCATCTAGCCAGACAATTCATGAGAGTGTCCAGGGGCTGCACTTATGGCGTTTTCAAGTGACCGATCCGGAGCAGATCTAGAGTAGGGTGGTGGCACTTTCTATGCTCGCCTATGTGAGCCCGTGGCAAGATGCTGCTCCCTTCGAAGTGGTGGCGCTGATATTCAAGGGAGCCTCTATCCTCAGGGGGGTGTAACTCCATGTTAAGAGTTTGTACCGTTAAAGTATATGGCCGCTAGAGGCGCTGCGATCTTTCCAGGTGATTTTTCGCACGAGTTTGTGGGCGATTGTTTGTTTTGTTGATAATTTCGGAAGATATGGAACATATGGAACGACGGGGAGTGACGGGAACCAATAAAAAAAGCCTGGTAAGACTGCAGCGCCTCTAGTGGCCATATACTTTAGTGGTACAAACTAGCCCATTTAAAAAGGCCGAAGTTGCACCCCTCTGCTCTCTCCTGCTCTCGCCCCTTTTTTTCTTCGCACCGATCATATGGACGCGGTGCAGTAAGGGGCTAGGGAGGAGGGCGGGGAGGGGCTCCCTTGAATATCAGCGCCACCACTTCCAAGGGAACAGCATCTAACCAGAAATTCATGAGAGTGTCAGCCCCCTGATCTAGAGCATATTTTTCTGCTGGTACGTGCTCAAATATGCTTAGATCTGCCTAGAAATTGCTCTCAGAGCAGGGTACGTAGTTTAGAAACGTTTTTGCTCGCACACTTTGAAAATTAGTGTCTATAAGCTCTCATAGACGCTACTTTTCGTAGTGTGCGAGCAAAAACGTTTCCAAACTACGTACACTGTCTCAGAGTACTCCGAGAGCAGTCACTTGAAAACGCTATTAGAGAGCCTTAAGGTGACTCGGAAGACGTTCTCTTTTCCTTCTCCTTCCTCTTGACCGGTTCCCTTTCTATTTGTCTTTCTCGCACTACAGTAGGTTCCGAGTCACCTTAAAGGAGAGAGTGGCAAACTCGCCCTGCTCTGATTGGCCGGCAAGATAGGTAGACATTTTGCACTAATCATTCTCATTTCACTGTGCCTGTGATCACAGATTCACATGTGATCCTACATGCGAATGTGGATCGGTGGATCTTGTGATCACATGATCTCACATGACGGTGAAATGAGAATGATAGTGCAAAAGGCTGCCTATCTTGCCGGCCAATCAGAGCAGCGCGAGTTTGCCACTCTCTCCTTTAAGATTCTTTAGTAACACTCATGGCCATAGATAAATGGACCATTGTCAGCCCTTGGAGAGCCTGACGGTTTTAGAAAAAGAAAGATTTCGTAGCGCTAGGTCTGTTTTTTTGTGCTCACTAGGTATTGGCTACTTCAATAGAAGTGGCCAATTCCAAGCGATCAAACAAGGATAGACTTACCTCTGAGGGGGGGTAGGAATAAGTAACGAAATTCTGAAGTTCTTTTTCGTTGAAATTCCCCCGATTTCGAAAGTCCCGAAAAGTCTATTATCTCGAAAGTGAAATGACCAGAACGACTAATATCTCTATATATAAATTGAACCGAACTTGAAATGACCCGAAATCGCGAAATCCCGACCACAAGAAAAGTACCGAAAATAGTATTATCCCGAAAATGCACTGACCCGGTGGCAAATTACACCGATCATTAAATGAACCGAATCGTTAAAGATCCGATACTATAAAGTCCTGAATAATATTGATACGAAGCTTCAAAATCCCGAAAAACACAGTAGAAATTCGGAAATTTGAAGCTTCAGGGCAATTTTATTCAGGACTTTATAATATCTGATCTTTAACGATTCGGTTCATTTAACGATCGGTGTAATTGCCACCGGGTCAGTGTATTTTCGGGATAATACTTTTTTCGGTACTTTTCTTGTGGTCGGGATTTTGCGATTTCAGGTCATTTCAAGTTCGGTTCAATTTGCATGTAGGGATATTAGTCGTTCTGGTCATTTCACTATCGGGATAATAGACTGTTTGGGATTTTCGAAATCGGGAATTTCAACGAAAAAGTACTTTAGCTTTTAGTCATTTATTCCTACCCCCCCCCCCCCTCTGAGGTAAGTCCATCTTTTTCTAATCCTGTCAGGCTCTTGGAGGGCTGACTAGTGGTCCATTTATTTGTCGATGAGTAGCATTGCACCTGTGTCCAAGATGGTCGCTTTTCCGACATCTCCAATCAAGATCGAGTTCAATAGCCACTCTCTCCCTTGAGTCTCTCTAGTGCGCGTTATCTCGAAAGGCGCCAAATTATCTTGATAAAGATGATTGTTCATCTTTTCATCTCCAAGGAATGGAATTTTCTATTTCAAAAGTATGTTCAAAGTTATAAAAAATAAATATTTCAGACGGAAAACTATGTAACAAATTTTTTTAAATATAATACTCGGAAAAATGGTACTCGTAAGAAAAATTAGACGGTCCAACAAACCACGAGTAGCCAAAAATATATCCATTATCTACTAAGACCAGATAAAGACGCCATTTTTAAAATACTCAGAACATAGCACACAATTGCAGAATATTTCAGAGATTTTCAGGATTTTCAGTCACTTCAAATTGCTTGTCATCTTTGTCACTTGCTCCATGTGCGCTGCGCTCTACAATATAGGTTAGTTCAGGACTGAAAAAGCCTGAAACACGGCGAAGACCGCGAAAACCACGATTCAAATAAATTCAGATCAATCATTTTTTATCTAGGAATTCAGTAATTCAAGTTGTTAATTTCACACTAAAAATTTTTAATAATAAGTAAATGCAGGCGGATTACACCAGTCGCTGGTCAGTCCCAGTTGATTTGAGAAACTTGAAATTGAAATGGCGGAAAGGACGGATGAACTAGAGGTGAGTTTCATTGTCTACAACATCTGTATATGATTGTCTAAAATTTGACGTTTACGCGTTCATTGCCGAATAAATTTACAAGGTGTCCACGCGTTTTTCTTAGTGTCGTGTCGATAAGCGTGAATGTGTGTGGCTCTCTATTGCTATTGTCACAATCGTGTTGATGTTTTCGTTCGACGACTTGCTCCAACTTGCTCGTCGCTCGTCCTGTTTTTACGGACATGAAAATGGAAAACAAGAGAGCCTAGTTAGTGATTTACGGTGCGCGTAAACTTATATTTTTGCAGTGAATGGAAACGATGTACGCGCTGTCCAATTTCATGCGGCAATTTGCTGATGACATTTGGTAATACACACCTGGGAATTCCTGAAGACTTTACTCGGGTTGTTTTTATTACGCGAATTATATTGCTACATGTATTTCTTTCGTGATGAATATTTTCATTTTCATTGCCGGTTTTGTACAAGAAAAATGTTTTGACGCGAAATTTTTTAATAACTCTGTTATTAGATTTGGGAGTACTGGAATCAACACCCTTTTGTTCATGAGTTTTTTTTTCTCGTTTTTGAGTGATTGGCGTGGCTGTCAGGAAAAAAGTGTGATTTTTTAGAATGTTCTGATGAGTTTCTTCGAAAAAATAAGGTAAAATTTTCAGAGATGTGTGTGTCTGCGTGTGCGCGCGCGCGCGCGTGTGTGTGTGAATAAAGCATACTTTGCATGTAGCTTTGGAAAAGTCTTCTATTCTTACTGCCAGGAAAGAAATCAACGGAAATTTCTTACTGTCAGTAAAACAGTATAGTTTTTGAACGCTAGGGTCACTAGAATAAAAACAAGAATTTTGTCCAGGTGTGTGCAAAGTTATTCTAGGTCCCTGGGAATTCACTTTTTTGCATAATAGTTATTTCTACATGTTGAAAACAAGTGATTATATTTTTAAATAATGAATTTAAAAACATATAATGAATGATGTAAAATTTTTCAAAAAGTACACAGAGAAAATGGAAACTAAAAAATTTAAAAATGTTCAGAAATAGCTTTCATCAATGTTCGACCCAATTTAATGGATGGAAGTTACTTATAAAAATATTTCATACCTAGTGATAATAAAAAAAGAAAAAATTTGGAAAATTTAAGTCTTTGTGGCTCAGCCCTCTGATTCACGAACCAAAAAGTAGAGATGAAAATTTCACCGATCTAGATGGCGCTTCAGGCGGTTGCATCAGTTTCTCCTTACAGTAACCCGTGCTTCATTCCACCTGCTCAGAGCTTGTGGGATGAAGTGCAGGTTGCGGTAAGGGGGAACGGACGCAAACGCTCAAAGCGCTATCTGGATCGGTGAAATTTTCGTCATCACCTCATTTTTACAGGGAGGGACATGATACAGTGTCAGGGGGCAAATATGGCATAAATTCAGAAAAGAAAACCAAAGGACATAAGAGGCTTAACATAAAAAAGGTCGACAGCCTAGGAAGAGAAGGAGAGTAATTATTAATATGACGTCCATGGAAATATCAAAGCAGAGTTTAGACACAAAAAAGGAGATCCTTTGGGAGGCGGGATCAAATTCAGACATGCTCGCATAAGAGAAGGATCATAATAAATAGTCAAAAAATTGTATAATTTCTTTGTTCGAGATATTACCGTGATACATTTAATACGTATAGAAACATTGTCTGGAAATATATTATTATGAAATAGGTCCTAATGGATAAGGTTGCTGAGTTTTTCTTTTTTTTTTTCACAAGTAGTCTAATTAATACGAAAAACGTTGATCTTGTAATAAGAAGAGATGTATTTTTTCTCAAAATGTTTCTTTTGTTAATGCAGATTTGATGACTGAAATATTTTAGATGTTTTTTAATGAAATCACAACTTTTTTTTTAGTTTTAGAATTCAAAATGTGAATATTTTAGAAATTAGAAAGTAAATTATTGATTTCGTAATATTTGGTTTTAAAAAAAACTCACTATTAAAGTAGCTTTTGTGTTCTGAATTGGTCACTTTCAGACACATGTAAATTATGAAACTTATAGAATGCAATGAAATGTATAGATGAATGCAATGAAATAGATTGATGAATGCAATGAAATGTACTGATGAATGGAATAAATGGAAAATGAGGACCAAAATGAGATGGTCGAAAGTTTGAGATAATGAAGATGTGATAAATTTTGGTCAATCTTTTTTTTTATTGCTCTGCTGTGAGCATTTTCAAAGATATTGGATCAGTGGATCGTAACACAAGTGTTAGTTTCAGAATGGAAGTTTCAAGCAATCTTGAGAAAACATGAAATTCGATTTGTTAGTCATAAAAATTTGAAAAATTGATTTTAATTTTGATATGCATTCAAAGAAATAAACACTATTGCTTATAGTTTAAACACTCACATATTGCTTGCATCTCATTCATCTAAGGCACGAAAAAATCCTTATTAGGAAACATAAGGTTTGCTGTTTTAACCGAGAAATCCTCGATAGCAAAATAAAAATTTTATATCTAGAATACTTGTTTTCATTCTTTTTTCATTGAATTTTTAACATTTGAACTTTATCCCCTTAAATTGTTAGTTTTAGATTTAAATTGATATATACCGAAAACTCAGATTTTCTTGCTCATATTATTCGAATCACATGGCGTGGAACTCATTTTTTCTTGTTTTCGAAGGGTTTCTACTATTTTCTTAGTGAGGTCACGTTGAGAAGGTGGGGGGGAGGGGGTTGAAAAAAAGAGAAAAAATAAACGAGTCAAAATTAACAAGAGGTTTCAGGTGCAAAAAAATCTTTTGCCTCTTAAACACTAAAAAGGAGCGTTTCAAAACACGTTTTGACATAAACAAATGAAGTATTTCAGGCCAACACGCAGGCTGTCTACTAATGACAATTGGCGAGGTGAAAGGCAGGCTCTTTTGTCTCTTTGGAAACCCAGCGGGCCAAAACCCCCCCCCCCCCCTTCCCCTGCCGACTGCCATGTTCTCCAGCCTCCATGACAACCTTCAATATTTCCTTTACATTGTCGAAACAGTTTTGATACTCTCATTTTTACTGTTTTTGAGGCAAAAAGTGTACCTTGGAACAATAAGAGCCGATCAGAACTTGTGTGATTGCCGCCTTTGCTTCGCTCAGGCGGCAAACCTTATATGAATTCTAAATCGACTGTTTTTGCTCCTAGCTACACAATATACTATTGCAAGAGAGTCCAAGTTTGTCATGTAAAATGAAATCCTGCCTCGATTGCAGCTTTCATGTATCACCATCCATCTGTAATATGTAATCATTTTTTATCATTGACACTTATGATTAACCACTTATTCGTCTCATTTCCTCATCTGTATTCAAATGTTTTGAAAGTTATATTTTTATTCAGTCTTTTTAGTGGCTAACATTTACATTCGTCATTTTCATTTATGAACATTCCTTTTTCGTTCAAGTGTAAAATTGAATGTGCAATTCTGCCTCCTACATGAACTGTAAATTTTTTGAATTAAAAGTTCTCAAATGTTTCAGTAAACTACACAACTCTTGGTTTTTGATTATTCTTCAACATTGGTTGATATTTATAGTGTAAGGTAGACTGGGGTAAAGTGGCGCACAGTCTTGTTTTTCCCAATTAAATTTGGTAAAATGTAATATTACTATGGAAAATTCGATCGCTTCTTACTTTTTCAAAAATTCCAAACTGTTTCAAAATCTCTTTAATCATCTTCCTTTCAACTATTAATTCTTTCAAGTTTTCAGCCCTCAACTTTCAACTATTTTCAACTATTTGGCTCCTGGGATCGGTTTGATAATTTGTAATACTATTAAATAAAATTTTATAGCAGGAAAAACCATTTTCAAATAGTAAAAGAACAGGTAAAGAGTGTTCTTTTACTATTTGAAATTATAATTTTGCTTATGATAAAATCTACTTGGTGCAACAGTGGAAAATTTTATTCAAAAAAGTTATAGAATTCTACTCACATGACTTGAATAATATAAGAGGGATAATTTTAATATTTTTATTAAAAAATTTCAGGAACTATTGAACAAAGTTTACAATTTATTAGTTTAATATTTACAAGCAAAAAATTTTTTACCTTTTCGCAAAATAAATTGATGAAATTTTCTATGAACCTGAATAAATGAAGTAAATTAAAAGGTAATTTTATTTTTTAAAGCATAACTGACGTAACTGTAAAAATACGTCATTATATACATACTGTATTTTGTAATTAATACGTATAATTTTTTCAGGCATATAGCAATTAAAATAGTCAAATTCACGTTCTTTTATAAATATAAATGTTGAATATAAAACTGAATACTGCTTATGTTGCTTGAATTTCTGAAAATGTTTAAAACATGTAAATTCTGCAGTCAGAGTGTCCGCGTTGGACTCGAAGAGTTTCACTGAGTTTCACGCATAGCCACGAGCGCCTGTATGTGTGAAGCGATAACGAGCAACCATATTCTCTTATGCTCTTTGTTGCTCATTCTTCCGACACGACCCGACAAAACTGCTCGTTACTCGGTCAAATTTAGGTCGTCTCAGGTAGTTTTTTTAATGATTAGAATTCCCCGAGGACAATCCTTAAAATCACCGTCGTCAATCGACTCCCAAACTTTTCAAATTTTCGGCATCTGTATTCTTGGGAAAAATTTGTCGCTTCGCGTTTAGGTGATGGAAGCACTGTTGAGGTGCGAGAAAGATGCAGAGAATGGGAAACACTTCAGAGGAAGTGAGAGGTCAAGGTGGTGATTAACCCCTCGCCTTAATTAGTTGAATATTTTTGTATATGACACTCGTCATCGTAAAAGTTAAGTTTTCAATAGAAATTTCATTATTCTGCATGTAAAAAGTGACTGATTTTTTTTTAATGCAGGGAAAAGTATTGATTTTCTAATTTTGGAAAAAGTGTGGGGAGATTTATCATTTTCCCTACTTATAAAAAAAATCCTCCTAATCATATTTTGTATTGAAATAGTATATAACATTTAAAAACACATTTTTTCAACAATATGATAAACCCGCTGGTCTTTTTTGAAAAGCTTACACTTTCGAGTGTCGCATTCCTAAACTTCAAATTTGCAGATAGTTTTTAAAAAGCATTGTTGCTTCTTCAGTTGCCAAAAACTGAAGAAGCTTGAGAAACAAAGAAAATTTTGCCTTGAAATATTTGAAAACGATTTGACCACTTGAATCTCATTTTCATTGTCCAAGAATGACATGACAAGAATGTTGACAATACAAGCAGCATATTCAAACAGGTTGAATTTCTTCATAGTTTTCAATAGTTTTCTTAAAGTGCAGACCGTATCCAACTATAACGATTGAAGGCAAGAACTTGTTCCGGCCTTTTCGGGCCATTCAAAGAGTAAAAGACTACCTGTCACGACCCGAATTCAACCGAGTGACGAGCAGTTTTGTCGGGTCATGTCGGGAAAATGAGCAACAAAGAACATAAAAGAATATGTTTGCTCTTTGTCGCTTTACACATACAGGCGCTAGTGGATATGTGTGAAACTCTCTGAGTCCTATGTGGACACTGTCTGCAGTTAAAATAATAATCAAGTATTTATTCTGAAATTTGTACCTAGAATAAATATTGTAATTTATGAAATTAGGTGATGATTCTCTGTAATTATCTAATACGTAATAGAAAATTAGTAATTCTTAGTCTTATACAGACACTTGCAAATTTTCACATTTAGGCATCTAAAGGTTATCATTTTCAATTGGGAGCATTTGTAATTTCTGATATCTTTTTTTGAAATGGTTTTCTCATATTATAATAATGGCTTATATATAATTATAATGGAAACGTAATGTTTAAATGTTATATATGAAATCTATGACGGTCAAGTATTTCCCTACATTTGAGAATTCAAACTTTAAAGTTTGTTAAAAGTTACAAAGAAGAAAGTTAGAAAAAAGAGTAATTTTTGACTTTTTATTATAAATAAAAAAGTTGGAATTTTGAAAATTAAAAGTCACACAAGTTTAGGACTTCAAGTATTGTCATTGATAATTACTTTTGAAATCCAGTTGTTTATCAATTAAAAAAATCGCGATTTGAAATTCTGGAAATGGCAAAGTTAGCATGATAATGTTAGATTTTAATAGTTGCAGTCTTTGATACTTGTGAATGCAAGCTCCATTTCAAAAAACTTTCTACATTGTAAAAATCAAAGAACATGTACCTGAATTTGCAAACGTTTAAAATTAAACGAAAATGAAAAAATATATGAATTTTTATATTTTTTATCATGATGAGAAGTGTCAAATATTTTTTTGGGGAGCATCAAGTTTGTTGTTACGATCCAAAAATGTTCAAAAGTAGCTAGAAAATTTTATTTATATATTAACTTGTAAATATTTTCATGTAATTTTAAACATTTAAAACTTCAGGCACATAAAAATCCTAGAATAATTGGAAACTAAGAGTTGAGAAGTCAATGCTATAAAAATTGAATGTGAATTCCAACATTTAAATGATAAGCATGGCATATGAAAGATAAAAAATTTTAATAATTATGTTTAATATCTAATTATTCAGTCATGCTCCTAAAAAGCGGAAGTTACTGAAATATGACTTATCTTCAAACAAATTTTCAACCATTTTCATAGTTATAAGGAAACCTTAGAATCACTTATATAATATGACACCTTCAGAGGCAAAATGCAACATGTAAGGACAAAAAATATAGAGATTAACATCTATCTGTCTCTTGTTACATTTTTCATGGAATGGTGTCACATTAAGTATTTATAGTTTTAAGTGCTGATTAAATTTCAACCGCTATGTTCCAGAATATGGTCTTAAGTTTTCGGGTTTCTGAGCTGCACACTTTACTAAGTTTTGCTGGGCGAAATAAATCTGGTAAAAAAACAGAATTGCAAACTCGTGCATTGGAACTTTTACGTCTCCGTTCACACCCCGTTCAACTTAAAATACGCGAACTCTATAGAAGTGTACAGTAAGTTGTTTGTTGTGCTTCAAAAGTCTTGGATAAAAATATAATTTGCCGCAATTAGATTTTTCATTGACTATTTATATCCTAAAACGCTAACCATGATGTAAAAGTATTTTACATACCCAAATAATAGGGTATTCCCTGACAAGAATGTTTTTTGGTGTCATCAAAATTGACTTCTGGATATTTTGAGATGCGATAGTAATGTTAACTTGGATAAAAATTTGAATGTTTATTCAGCCTTTTCAAGGCAGAACAAACTTTTCTTGGCTATCAATTGACAATGAGCATCGTTTCCAACAATTGGACTGACGCAAACATTTGAGATCAATTTGTCTCTTACTGTTGCTTACTAATTTGTCTCCAAATATTTTAAAATGACTGCACTGAGAGAAAAAACCATGCATTCATTGAATGAAAATATAATACAATCGAAGCATGAATATTTGTGCTATACAAGTAAAATAACAGTGTCTTTATTGCTTACATCTCATGCTACAAACGCATAGTCACCATGAATACGTTGGAAGTATGAGGTTACAGTTTCACTGTTATAGACTTTGTTTGCTCAAATTACATGCGAGCTACTATGAGTACATTTGAGTCAAGAGAGTTGAGGCGATGGGTGCGCTGGTGAGGTGCAAGAAAAACGCATTGAATGGAAACTGAATTAGATGACAGGAAGCACATAGGTAAAGACGCACCCATAACCTTATGAAGACGTGAAAGACGTTATCTTTGCTTCTTTTTTTTATCTCAATCAGTTTCTATTCTACTTGTCTTCTCACTTTTCAGCAGGTTTCGCCATCCTCTCAAAACCTGTATACATGAGATGTAAACAGGTCTGTAGTCTGGTTGTCACTACCAAATAAATAGATATGATCCTATCACAGTTTAGGTCTCTACTAGCCATTGACTTTTGTGAATCACGTAGTTTTGTGCCTTTAGGAGACATAGAGGCTGCTGAAGTGCAAGAAAGACGCATAGAACGGAAAACAAATGAGTGGAAGGAGGAGGCAGAGAAAACAGCCTCTGTGTCACCTTAACCTTTTGAGTTGCGGCACTAATCAAAAAATGTAGTATCAAATCTTGCTATGTAGGGGTTGTCCATGAAGTATGTGACGCTCTTGGGGGTGGGGGGGGGGGGTCAGAGCAAACATGACCACTTATGTCAACGTTAATGGAGAATGAGAGCCTAACAAGAGAATAAAGTAAAAATTTTTTGGTATCTGCGTTATATAATTTATGGACAGCCCCTTACGTGGCAGTGACAACCATATTGTTTTTTCCATGTTTACTAACCATCAAAACATATACATGTGCATTTAAAATATGACATGAAAAGCACATTACTAATGTAATATGGTTTTCCTGCACATGAAGTTCGACTTTACTATATTCAAACTATATAAGTGGATGTCAAACTTCCAATACATGGTTTTTTTTTCAGTGTATGTTTTATGCCTAAAATATTTTTTTGTACTAAGGTAATACACTCGTTGCTAAATCGTACAAGCATGTATCGTACAAGCAAACTAAGCGAAAGAGCGTGTCCACTTTTTCCTTCTCCCACGCGTTCCGCAATCGCAAAGTTATGGCTTTATTATATTTCGACGCGTTCGACTGTCTGGCTCCGACTGACTCTCACGCATCTTGCTTTGCACAGTCTGCTCAGTTGTTCGAGAGTGGGAGCCCTTCGCACACCCCACGGCAATAAAGGTCACGGCCTCGAGCTGCTGAGAGTACTATACGCAATGGCTGTGGACTTTCATAAGAGTCCACGCAACCCATATATGTAATATTTCCATATGGCCAGCAGAAAGAGAAGTCTCTCCGACAAGACTACGGTCCCGACAACACTCTCTGTCCTACTTCATTACTCGTTTCTGCGCCGGCGCGAGCTCGACAAACTACGTGTTTATGATATCGTGTTTACATTCCATACCTACATAGCATATATAGCACTGAAAGTATAAAAGAGTCGCACATGCGTAGTACGACCCTCGTCATGTTCTATCCTTTACTCTTGTCGGAGATCCCACTTACAGACAAGAATAGGGAGCTGGCCATATAGAAGTATTACATATATGATGCAACCAAAGATTCATTGTTCTGTCCTCAGTCTGTCTCTTTTCCCTTTAGAGGGAGGAGCATAGGCTTTCACGTGGAAACTAGCGCCTCCGTGGCTAACCCGTAAACTAAAAACTTTGTCGGGCTAACCCGTGAAAGTCCACAGGCACTGATTAGATGTCAAAGCTCATCTTCGAGTTTATATACCCACTTCCCCCACTCCCAGAAAGGGTTCAAGGGTGGGGGAATTGGTATATAAACCTGAAGGATGAGCCCTGGCGTCCAGTCCTTTATACGATTTAGCAACGAGTGTAGGTGTAATTTTGAACTCTTGTGAATAATGAGAAAAATGAACGGTATAAGTTAAATAGAAATTTCTGTGATAGGACTAAAATAAGGAGAATTTAAGCTATAAAATGTTAGTAGAATATGTGGAAGTCAGTTTTATTAATTTTTTAGTAAGAAATTGTAGACACCCTTTAAAAACATTCAAATTTGAAATTTTAATAATTCATAAAAACTTATTGAGATGGATTACATGAAAACGGTGCTTTGTGTGTTTTGATATCGAAATTTCGCCAAAAACATTTTTCTGTACCGACTTCGAAACGTTACTGTACACACTGATGTCGCTTTTATAAATTTTAATCCTCAGCCAGTATAATTATCATTTTTTTACACCTATTTTTTAACTTTCTGCATGAAACACTATCATCATCACAGTTTTACAGTTGGAGGACATTTTTTTCATCTCTCATCAGGAAATGTGGTTCACATGCTTGCTCTGGACATGAATATTTGCATTTCGAAACAATATTTTATTATGGAACATTGTTTTCACAATATCTGGTGCTCTGGAGCTAAGGGTCTTTTTCATTTATTGCAGCGCTCATTTTTGACATGTGCCTGAAGTTACATACGTTTAAGAAATAAACGAAAACGGAAAATTGTTTTTTTTCCTCACCGGATGAAAGTGAAAAATGTGTAGTAACATTAAATGGTATCTGAGAAATATCAATAATTACTTACTGCTATAATTTTTGGAGTTAATGGAAATAGTTGTTTTCCGTTTTTATTTATTTTTATATGTATGAAACACAAGAAACGTTTTTGACACAGATTACAAACTTCATATCCAATATAAAAGATGCACAATTATTGAAGACGAATAGATCATATTCAATTATATGTTATAATTTTTTTTTTTTTTTGTCATTATAATTCCATTGATTGCATCTACTGGGAATTTCTAATAATCACCATTTTGTTTTCTTTGCACTGTGCAGAGTGAAAGTAGCTTAATAATAATAAAAAAAAAAATCATTTGAATAGCTAGTCGAAGAAAATATCAATTTTTTTCCAGTCATAAAATATGTAAAGTGTAAGCTCTCCTGTTTCGACTAGTTGTCCATAAAGTTGTTGTTGTTGTCCAATGTGTCGCTGTTTAAACAATTACGAATTTCAAATCATATCTTATATAAGTTTATAATTCAAGAGTTCATTTATTATGTCTATAATTCAAATATTCATGAATTTAATTATGAAATATGAAAATCTAGAGATCTCCAAAAATGGTAGCATTAATACCAAATTTTAAATTATAGTCGAACAAATGTGTAAATCTAAAAGTTTTGAATCTGGGTTTGAACATTGAAATATCCAAAATCCATTTTGAAAATATAGAACATTTGAAATGTGTTTGTTCGAAAAATTCATTTTTTAATTTTTTGAGTTATAATTTTCTTTTTGAAAACAAAATACTGATAAGAAATTTCACTATATTGATGAAAGGAATAGAATAGTTAGTGTTCACAGTGAAATAAAAGTTGAATTATTCAAAAATCAACACAGGAATACGGAATAATATAATGATAAAATTTGTGGATTACATTAGAAATTTCTAGTCATATTATATGTACATTGATCTTCTTACTTCGCAGTTTTCAAAAAAAAAAAATCCTTTTTTGATCTGTGCGATTCGATTCATAAAAAATCTAGTTTTTGAGTTTGCAATTAAAGAACTATTTAAACAATAAATTTAGACCTGAAGTAAAAGCCTTTTTTACTATAATTTTAAACATTGTATTTATATACATTTCAATTTTAATACACACAATTTTTTACGCCAGAATTAAGAACATGAAAAAATATCATTATGTTTGTTTTGTGGAAAACTAAAATAGCATTGATTCGTTTTTTTCGTTTTCTGTGTAATACTAGAAAATTTTAGGCATTTCAGAGGATCGAAACACCACATGTAAGTTTTTCCAATGTGTAGGGATATTACAAAGATTGCAGAAGTTTCGTGTCTCCTCAAGTTCTGATTTATATTATAAAAAATCAAAATAGGTTGCAATTAATTTCTAATTTTCTGACGTTTGAAAAATGTACTATTATGGATACACAAATTTTTTCAGAAAACGGTTTCCATTAAGTCGTTGAAATGTACCTTTCCACAATAATTTTTTTTTATTTTGTATTTTTTTGATAAAGATATATTAATTTACCACGATTTCAAGAAAAATTTCGCTAAAAACTATATGAAACAAAAATACAATTTTTTTTCTATTTTTGCGTGAAATAATCAATAACTTCTCTGCACATCTAGGTTTTTTAGTGGAATCAGTGAAATTGATTGGGTTGAAATTGCATAAAAATGAGTTTGTAAGCTTTTTTGCGGATGAAATTTAGAAAAAACAACTGCTTTCTGCTGACTTACTATCGTTAATTATACATATATTTGAAATACATGTTTCACTCATTATTATGGTTTATCATTAATTGTTTTTTTTTCTAATGTGCACCTTTACTCTGAACACATTCTATTCTACAATGTATACAAATTTAATATAAATGATGAGGTAGAAAATATTTTGAATATAACTCAAAATTTAAAGAACTTGAAAAATTAGTTTAGGTACTACAAAAATCTGAATTAATGTAAGTATAGGAAGAGGGAGGGGGGGTGGGGGGGTAGACTTTTGTCTTCTTTTTAAAGTACTGACATGAAAAAATCGCAATCAATAAATTGAGAACATCGAATATACCGAAGATGTCAATTGCTCTCTTAAATTCAAAGACTTAACTAATAAAAAAGTATAGGCGTGTAACTACCAAATCCGAATATCACGATAAAATAAAATTTTCGAGAAAAAAGTTTGCAACCATTACTACAGTAGTGGATTGCTTTCAAAACTAGAAAAGTTGGTTTGCACATTATCAGTGTAGCTTTTAATACAGGCATTTTTAAAAAATTTACCATACTCAAAGAGAACACCATTCTTCAATTATAATCATGATTTCAGTTTTTTTAATAAAAAAAAAATTATTCACTCTCATGTACGATTCGAAGTTAATTATCCTTTCTATTTCTGCAATAATAATAATATTCAAGAGAAACAACGTTGACATTGATAGCAGTCTTGAGAATACATTTTACAGTATTAAGAAAATGGAATGCTAGACAGTAATGATTTTGATGTTCACAAATTATCCTATCATATCAGAAAAAATTAGGAGCCCTTGCGAATTTTAAAAAACGGTTGTTTGAAAATTCGAACGTGTAGGAATCATTCACTGCTCGCTCGAAAAAGCAAGCATTTTGGAAATGATATAATTAAAATGATAGAACCATTCATAATTCATGTGATAATTCTCATGATCTATCTTTTATTAATTGAGAAAAAATGTAAAAATCATAGTATCATTGGATAGTAATAATACTGATGCAATAAAGCTATCTCTTTTGTCCTTTGGAGTGTCGAAATTTCACTTGTGAAAAAACTTCATCATGTTTTAAAATAAAGAAGAAGGATATAACTATTTTAGAGAATTACTAAAAAATATCAAAGCAATTATTTATGTTCTTCGGCGTGTGGGAATTTCACTGCATAGTAAAAAAAAATAGTTACATGTTTTGAAACAGTAAATAATGCTTTGATTTCTTTGAAATATTCTTGAACACGTTCTTTCGTCATTGATTCTATCAAAATTTTATTAGTTAAACACATTCATCTGGAACTTCTTAGTTCAAAATTTTTTTAATGTGGAGCATCAGAAATGTAAAATTTGTGTAACTTGAAAGAAACATATTTCCTGAAGTTTTCAAAGACTCCTGCTATTTATTTTATTTGATTTTGAAGATTTCTTGAACTAATGAATTACATTTTTGCTTTCAGAATATCCCTGTTATGCATGAAAGTTGAAAATTCTTACAATTTTTTCATGTTGAGCATTTTATATCAGATCTTTAACGTTTCTAATTTTTAGAGGTGTGCGGGAAGACAAATTTGTTCAGTCCGGACGGGAAGTCCCAAAATGTTGGGATCTCGCACACCTCTGATAATTTTAGAAGTAAGTGATGTGAAATCGAAAAAATTTGGATCTCAGAATATTTTTGTAAAGATAAAGACATTGCTTGAAATCAAAGCAATTTTTTTTTCTATCCATCTTCGTCCTCTCTTCTATAAAAATCACGGCCTTTTTAGCGACACTCAAGAAGTTCAGTAACGTTGAACATTTCGGATTTGCATGCTGAATAAAAAAAGAACCTTTTTTTTTAAATCAAACAAATATTTATAAGTTAATTCAAAAGCGGTCATAAAAATTTAATAGTTCTTCAGCTCTTGAAGTTTTCTTGAACTTTCATTCTAAGATAAAAGTGTAATGTTAACCTGATGTCTAATGTGTATTGTTTTGAATAGGAGTGACCAATTGACGCAGAATCAATATAATACTTCCGCTAACAATCAAGAGCAAACACCAATCGAGTCCAACATGAATTCCAGAAATTATTATACTAGGTAAGGTTACAATTTTTGTTTATTTAGGTTGTATTTGTCAGGAATTTTTAGATTTCGGTTTCATTTTGGAATTCTATTCGGAAACATTGATTACAATTTCAATTGGAATTTAAAAAATTGTCAAAAAAGTTTAATTCGTTAATCAAAGTTTTCGAATAGAGTTTCAAATCAGAACTGCCAGTTATAGTTGTCAATCGGAAACTCCAATCTACTACATAAATTTAAGAAATTGACTGCATAACACAATGGTTTTTTACAATTGATAATGATAGATTGGAATTTTCATTTGGATTTTTGCAGCTAGAATTTCTAACTACATTTGTGTATTACTTATAAAAAGCGATTTTGTAAATAAAAAACATAAAACTTACACCGTCTTTCAAACATAGTCGGCTGACAAGTAAATTTTCCAGAAAAAATGTTTTTGTATCAGCAAAGAACTGACGTGATATGGCCTTCAATTGCACAGGTCCACATGGAAAAATATTAAATAATAGCTATTATTTATAATAGCTATAGCTAGTCATTAATATTTCTAAAATAAAAAATTTATACAATCATATTAAAATAATATTTAAACCAAGGTTTAAGATTTTATTAATTTTGATGGCCAACTATATGTGTCGTTTTGATAATTTCCTATACAAAATGTAAAAGCTTTTAAGTTCAAGGAATTTCACGAACAGGATATTTGAGCTTGATGAATAATAAGTATAAAAAATTTACCAGGCAAAATCATGCACAAGCTTTAAGTCAGCAGCAAGCGCAAAATGCAGCGAAGGACTTGCCTCCAGCTCATCAAGCGTCGTTGCCTCAATCACAAGTTAATGCAAGAGGAGCTCCAGTTTATCAAAACACAGGATACGGAAACGTAAGTAATTATTTCATGACCATTTAATTAATTACATTTTGGGGTCGATCCATAATGATTCAGTAATTCTCAGTAGTTCTTTCTTTCTTTTTTTTCCCAAAGCGGAATTACTTGGGTTAGGTTTTTTTTTAGCCATTTTTGACAGAAGTGCCTCTTTAAACATATACTTTTCATCATTGTTAATGATGAAAAATTATAACAATTTTTGCATGCGCCTCACTTTTACAACTTTAAACACCGAAAACACAAGCATTTCTAAAAAAAATTTTTTTTTAGTGCCATTTTTGGCTAACTCCGTCATCCTTGACATTTACCAAAACCTTTTTCTGGGTTTTTTGAAAAAATATCCTGGACAGTACTGACATTTTATTATTAAAGACATCATTTTTTTAAAAAATTATGTATTTTTGGACGAATTAGGAAAACAAAATTTTTACCCCATCATGCCCCGAGCATCGAGCATAACAGGGTACTTCGTTCTTTTTGTCAAACATATATTTTTATTGTTAATAACTGCATCAGGGGTATTTATTATTGATAAGTAACACAATCAGTTGTTGCGGAAGGTATTTTCATTATTAAACAATATTAAAAAATGATTAATCATAAAAAATTTCTAAAAGAAAACCTTTAAGCTTTTTTGGGCCTTATTTGACTTTGTTTTTGAATTTTAACTTTAGATTTGTGATAAGTAACCTCAAAAATAAATATATTGACTTTTCATAACAGGTAAATAAAGAACAGCTTCCATCGTCAATTGCATTTGGAATTTGCTTACTATAGTAGATAGTACCCCATTATGCCCTCGGAAACACTTTTGTTATTTACACTCGCCAAAAATTAACTAATGCGTGGAATGAAGCACGCGAGTATGCAACCTAAACCTTAAACAACATATATCTTAGATTGAACCTGATTTTTATAAAACATTGACAAATATTACTAACTTGCATGTGGAAAACCTCAAAAATTGTAATTAGACCGCAAAATACAGCACACGTCATAAAAAATATGCTGGTGCAACTATTATGCCGGATTTACTTGCAAAATGTCCGATATGATGTACAACTATGTACATGTGAATTTGGACAGAAGACACAACATTGTAGGAGGAATATTCATTTTACCCCTTTATGCCCCATGCTACCATATGCGACTATTTCTACTTCAATGTTTATTGTTTTTATTTACACATTACAATAACTAAGATTTTTGTTTATTTTCCAGCGTTCAGCAAATTCTGTGTACGGAACTTATCCAAATTATGCTCCAAAAGTAATGCAATTACCAACAATGCCTACAATGGCTTCAGCTAACCAATATCCAGTGCATCCAGATGTGCGATTCAAGAGATTACCATTTTTCGACATGATGGGCGAATTGTTAAAACCATCAAGTTTGGTGCCTCATGGTACAGTGAGGATGCACGAAAATAACTTTACTTTCCACCTTACTCCGCAACAGGCGACGGATATCGCAAGCGCTCGCGATTGCAGACCAGGAAGTAAAATGGACTACACAGTCCAGGTAACATCTTGTGATTATTTTCTTATTGCAAATGTCAGTTCAAGCTCGAATTTAGATATTTTAGGTTTTCAGGTTTTTCATATTACTCTGACCTAACCTCAAAATTAATGTTTGTACTTGATTTTACAGCTTTTGTAAGGTAAAATATCCTATGCAAC
Organism: Platygaster robiniae; assembly: GCA_028476575.1. Lineage (NCBI taxonomy): Eukaryota > Metazoa > Arthropoda > Insecta > Hymenoptera > Platygastridae > Platygaster > Platygaster robiniae. Next base: position 40,345,690 of record CM052019.1, read on the forward strand.
AGTAACGAATGTGCAAATTAAGGGAGCTTTTATAAATGGCGTTACAATATTCAAGTGTTTTTTACCCCCCCCCCCCCCCTAAGTCATCACAAAAATAAAAAAAATAAAATTTTTTTCTGTTTACATCTACTGCATAGGACAAAGCGTTTATTCTTAGCTTCATTTATTATCCAAAATAAAATTAATTGCTTCATTCGTTATGATAAATTTAATTTATTCATGAAAATAATGGCAATTAAATCGTATAAAAATTAACTAAAATTTAATAAAATAAGAAATCGAATTGCATGAAATTCTGAGTAAATAGAATTTTTCAACATCAAAATTATACGGAAATTTACAAAAATATTTATAAAAACTACTAGTCAATTCATTTAAATATATATATATATTATATTAATATATTATATATATAATTTATATATATATATATATATAAAAGATTCAGAAAATGAACGATAGTAGAAAAAAATTTATACATCAAGTTACCCTCCTGTAGTACCTCGGGAGCTGCGAAATAATCGCTCCGTACCTGTTTGGACATAGCGAACTTATCCAGATGTCTGCGTTACTTTTTTCAGCAGTCGAGATGGCAATGCACCGCCCATGCACTATATGGTCTAAGTTTCAAACATTTATAAAGGAGTTTGTCATAGAAGAACATGAAATTTCAATGAAAAATACAGGCTCTCCCAAAGTCACATATACAAAAAAAACCTTGGATTTAAATTTCAAGTGGAAAAGTCCTTTACCACTTTTTATACAACTCAAAATTTAAAAAGTTATTTAAACAATTGAAAAACGTCTTATTGATCTCTCAGAGCCACGATTGAACATGGATTAAATAATCCTCAAATATTAATTTAGATCATTCGTCTATATTTCGGCTATAATTAAGCCCTATTCGAGAGAGCGCAATTATTTAAACAATAATTGCGCTCCCTCAACAAGTGGGGGTCGAATTCACAAACCAGCCTCTACTCAAAATTTCCTCCTTATTTTTCTGAGTCAAAAAGTCCTTTGCCACTTTTCACAAAACTTATAATTAAAAAAAATATTCGGGTGCGAAGTTTTAACCAATCAGATTTCTTAAATTTTAGACTTGAATGTCTTTTTTAATTTTGAGTTTTATGAAAAGTTTCAAAGTACTTTTTGACTCATAAAAATAAGAAGGAAATTTTGAGTAGAGTTTGATTTGTGGATTTGACCCCCGCTTGTCGAGAGAGCGCAATTATTGTTCAAATTTCATTTGTGAAAAACTTTTTTAATTTCAAGTTTATAAAAAGTGGTTAAGGACCTTTCGACTTGAAATTGAAAAAGGAATCCAAGGTTTTTTTTTGTATGTGGGACTTTGGGATATATTGTATAAATTTCGTCTTGTGGTTCGACATTCCCCATGGTTCAACATTGCTTACTTTCCGCCTACTGAAAAATTTTCTTTCATATGGAGAAAAATTTATGACATCACATTGTCGAGAACCCCCTCTTGCCCCTCTGTCACATTCAACTTTGAAAAACTTTAATCTTGGCATTTAGCTGAATTTATACATCCTTGCCTGTTACATAATATACTATTAAACTATATGTGGCGTGGAGCGACAAAAAGGACCTAAGGACCAAACTCGTCTTGGCTTACTTTCTAATGCTTTCGAGTCAGATATTGTGCCTAACCGGTTTTGGTCCTTAGGTCGCTTTTGTCGTTCCACGCCATGTATACATTTATGAAAGAAGAAGGAAAAACTATTCAGTATATGTATCAGTTCTCATTCTTTCATAATGTGAACCATGTTTTTCAATTTCACTTTTATTTTCCAGGTACAAATGCGTTTTTGCTTGCAAGAGACCTCTTGTGATCAGGACGACCACTTTCCACCAAGCATTACCGTTAAGGTCAATGGGAAACCTTGCCCGTTGCCAGTGAGTATTTTTCATTTTTAATAAATAATTATTTTCCTGTGAGCTTTTTTTTCAGTAAACCTTTTATTATTACTTTTTTTGTTGTTTTTAGAACCCCATTCCAACAAACAAGCCAGGCGTGGAGCCAAGGAGACCTCCGAGGCCCGTGAACATTAGTCCTCTGTGCAAGCTGTCGCCAACCGTTGGGAATCAAATTACAATAGGCTGGTCTACCGATTATAACAGAAGATACGCGGTGGCATTGTACCTGGTCAAAAAATTGTCCAGTAGCGAATTGCTGAGTAGGCTGAAAGCCAGAGGCATCAAACATTCTGATTACACCAGAGGACTCAGTGAGTTTTTGAATTTGTTTATCTTTTGAGAGTTATTGGAATTTTTGAGAATGTTTAAAAATTTGTGAATCCATCTTATGAATCATGTTTCTGGCCATTCAAGAAGTGATATTAATGTTCTTTCATGCGCTATCAACAGTTCATGATGTGTTGCTAGGAATAATATCGCATACTTGCTAAAAATTATGAGTATTCTCCTGCATGCATCGATGATAATTAATTTCGCATATATTTGGGGCTGTCCGTTAATTACGTAAGGGAATTTTTCAGTTATTTTGACCCCTACCCGCCCCTTCGTGAGGTTTCGTAAGATTTTCGAGGCTCCCTCCCCCCTTTTCCCTATGTAACATTTCAAGTTAGGGTTTTTCATATGATAAAGCAACTCGTATGATAATGTTTTTTCTTTTATGACGTTAATTGCACTGCGTTAAGGGATCATTCTACTTTGAGCATTCGAAATGAGTAGCTTTTTTGAACATATTTTTTTAAAGATTCTAATATGATTTTCAATGCAGAACTTGAAAGGATCGATATAATATACACAATATAACATATTATACACTCGAGAATATTAACGAAGAATAATCTTATTCATTAATTGCACTTTATTGTGAAATACTGACAGATGAACCTCGAAAAGTGAGCATGTCTATGCTATTCATGAGATCTTGAAAACTATTTATCTGGTATTTATGAAATATTAACTACATATTCTGTAAATACGAGCAAACGAATAAAACTTATAGATTATATCATTTTTTTAGTCTTTTTTTTCGAAAAAGTTGTGCGATTTTGTTGATAATGCATTTATATTTGAAATTGAAGTTCGCGCAATAGCCAAGGATACATAGAATATGAATCTGTTTTAATTTTATCTTACGGATTATCCATCTTCAAGATTTCATAAACAGCGTAGATATGCTGACTTTCCAAGGTGTCATGTTTATCTTACAGATTCTTATAAAAAAGTGCATTTAACGAGTAAAAAACTTTTTATGAGGTTCATGAGTGTATATGTATATTGATCTTTACAAGTTTTGCGTTTATAAATCATGATAGATGCTTCAAAAAAAGTTCTCGAAAAAGCTTTCTATTTCAAGTGCTCAAAGTAGAATTATCCCTCTATTGTACAGACTATTCTCTTGAATATTACATAAATACATAAAATATAAGGAATAAAAATACTCATAGAGATATGTTTTATAAATACTAAATATATTAAATATTATTTTTAAAATTACATAAAGTTTAACTCTTACATAAGAATTTCATTCCCCCTTCCCCCTGTACCCCTGTAAGGAAAGCGTAACATTTTTTTAGCCTCCCCCCCCCTCGTCTCAGCCTTAAGTAATTAATGGACAGCCCCTTTTTTGTTTTGAGAAACGACCTTATTTTTTTTTAGATTTAACAAATTTTAATGATAGTAAAAGTATTGAAAGATATACATACACATTATAAATTATTGAAATTGAATGATGGAGTAATGCAATTTAAATAAATATCAATAATAATACTAACTAAGTAAATCATAGAATATTATGAAAATGAGAATAATATGTATTTGAAAGATTTTAAATCACAATATGGCATATAAAAAAATTTAATGATAAGATTTAAATAAAGTCACTGATTATTTATAATAAAGTAGCTTTGTGTACGATGTGAATTCAATTTCACACACTCATTTTCTAGGTTAAATTTGCACACTTCATTTTTGAGGTTAACAGAATAGTTAATCTAAATAATGGAAATCCACATGATTATATATTCGTATGTAATTTTAAAATCTCGCAGAATCATACTGTAGTGGATTTAAAACTCATAATTTACTGATTTGTTTGATAAGTTTTTTAAAAAACCAAATATTTTTTGTCAAGCGTTGTTACCTTGCACAAATTTATGCAATTTTAAATTATAAGTTTTATGTTTGATTAAAAACTCATAGAAAATTGAAAATATTGTATTTTTTCGTATGCAGTTCTTTGAAAGTACGTATACAATTGTAAGTTTTTTCTCATTCTAGTCAAAGAGAAGCTAAATGATGCGGACGCTGAAATCCGAACTACGTCGTTGCGTGCTTCGCTTGCTTGTCCTTTAGGAAAAATGCGAATGATAACTCCATGCAGAGCATCGACTTGCCAGCACTTGCAGTGCTTCGATGCCTCTCTGTACCTGCAAATGAATGAGAGAAAACCCACTTGGAACTGTCCAGTATGCGACCAGCCTGCCCTCTATGACAACCTCGTCATTGATGGGTACTTCCAAGAAGTTTTAAACTCCCAAACTCTTATGGACGATATCCACGAGATCCAGCTGCTCCCAGATGGTTCTTGGGAACTGTCGATGCCAAAGAAAGATAAAGACAAGAAAGACGTCAAAGCTGAAAATAATTTGCCTCAAAAATCCCAGCAAAAGAAGCTGGACATTACTGTCGATTTGGGTAAATATTCATTTCATACTTGATTGTTTTGTCCAATATCCAGCAATAAAATGCTTTTTAACTTTTGTGATTTCTGGATCTCAAAAGCATTCTACAGTGCTCTGTCGAAAAGATAGAGATTTTTACTGTTTTTTAAAATAATTTTTGTGAAAACTGACCTAGGTTACCGATTTGATAATCGAACACACCAAAAGTACGAAAATCACTTGCTATTTATTATAAACTGTATTGTAAGACATTTTGTTAAAAGATTGCTTTTTAATAAACAATCAAAAAAACAGTAAAAATTCCTAGCCTACTGAAAGACCACTACAACATAATGCTTTTAAATATAAAATTCTTGAATCTTATAATCAGGGATGGGCAATGCATATTCATACGTAGGATTCTCGATATTTCTGTTCGATATATCACACTTCTTATATCGATATTTTCGTTGTGTTACTAAACAATATCACAACTTATTTTAATGGAAAAACATGATACGAAAATGTTTGATTTGATGTTTTTTTTGTCAAAGTTTACTCATTTAGCATTTAGGTAAGTCATTTCTTCCAATTTCATTATTTTTGAAATTTTGTTACTTACATAATATCATAGTAACATTGTCCATATGAATAATAATTTGTGTTTGTTAGTTTCAGAAATATAATTCCAAAAATATTTAGGCAATGTCACGATAGTTTCTTTTTATTATAAAATATATTAGCTCTAAAACCAATGTTATAAATTTTAAACAACAATTTTTATAATTATTGAACAATGTTCAACTAAATACTACGAATTTATTAAGTAACTGTTCTATGTAAAATTAATAAATGTACAAACAATTAATGAAACTTGAAATTCTCGAGTAATGAATTCTGGAAATTCATATGAAATTTATAAAAATCCTACTACCTGCTAGAAAATCTTATCGAATTAGATAAATACATGAAAATGCCAAAAATACTGAAAAATGAGGAGGTACTTATGGATACAGATTTAGTTATTCCGAAAATCTATAAAAATGCTGAAATATAATAAAACTGATTTCTAGAGCACTGAATTTCAGATATCTTTATAAATACTAGAAATATTTAAAAGCCTCAAAAAAGCTTATAAAATTCAATAAATACAAAAAAAATATTAAAATTCTGCTCGGCACTTGCTAATGCTGATTGAATTTAAAAAAAAATTTATTCATAATTTGAAAATCATTGTAATTTTGATTCCTCGAGCATGGAATTCTAGAATTTAATATATATATATATGACTAATAAATCTATAAAAATACAAAAAAAAATCTTTTGAATCGTTTAAATCCTTAAAAAATACGCAAAATGCTAAAAGTATTTGAAATCTGGAATGGTTGATAAAGATATCGATAGAATTTAAGCAACTATTTCTAACTTTGAATTTAAGAAAATTGCATGCTAGAAACCTCAATAGGTATCTAAAAAAAAAAAAGGCGAAAATTCTATAAAATTTTGTAAATACTGAAATTCACAAAAACTGTATATAAATACTAAGAGTAGTATATAAATTACTTAAAACTTTATATAACTTCATGAGTAAGAGCATCGAAATCGAGAAAATTTCTACTGTGATTCATAAGAATATTGATAAGTTCTTTTAAACATATTAATACTCAATAAATACTAATAATATTCAAAGAACTAAATCTAGGAAGATACTGTTTTCTTAGAAAAAACCATTCTAATACAAAAATTGAATCAACTTTTATGAAATTCTAAAAATATATCAAAATTCTAGAAAATCCTCAAACATTTTATTAATACTAGGAATTACAAGCTTTTGAAAATCCAAATACATATGATTGCCTCAAGCAGTGTCTGTAAGCTCTGGCCAAATCTGTCGACAAAGTTTGGCGCGCCATCTGAATCGACCCACTTTCTCTAGAACTAATGCTTTCAAATGCGGTTCGAAATTCGAAAACGCCGAGAACGGTCAAGGCCAATTAAAATTTTAACTCCGCTGAACCACTCGCTTCCGTCAACATAGAAGCGAGACGAAATAATGATTAATGGCTTGTGTCGGGTATCCGAAATCACAGTTAAAAAACTCGTGTTTGGTTCCAGAGTAACTTGATGCAATTCAGAGTACGTGGGACTTGGAGAATATTGGAAATACTTAATGTTTTTTTGATTCTACTCTTCAGGTGATTGCTTGATTTATGCCAGTTTTTCATGATTTCAAAATTTGTACATAAATGACGAGTACGTCATTAAATCATAAAATGAGTTTGAGTTCATTCAAAAAGTTTTACACGTAGGAATACATTTTATAATCAATTATTTCGTGTTTAAAAATGATCAAAAATTTCGTTTTTTCTTAATACTGCTGCAAATTTCGAAAGTCTTTTTCAAAATTCTAAAAACAAGTAACGAAATGAAAAATTGTAATAAAATTTTTTACTTCTAATCTAAAATCTTTGTTATTCGACTCATAATTCTGGGACTTGTGAAATATCATCTGATAATAATACAAGACATTTTTAATTCCTTCGTATAACTGAAGTGTTGAATAATACTATTCTGAAAAACAACAAAACTTGTTAACTCCTTAAAATTCCGGTCTGTATTAACTTTGAAAACTAAAAAAAAAAAAAAAAAAAAAACGACGAAAACAGAATCGACGGAGAAAATCAGATTCGAAATAGAAGTTATCGTTTTGAGAGCATTTTGAGCTTTTTTTTTTTTTTTTTTTTTTTTTTTCAAAAACTCCAAAAAGTGTCGAAAATTTTTTTTCTGAATCAACAGAACATTGTCCAACATCTCTATTGTTAAGCATAAGTACCCTGTGGAAAAATGTTTTGATCGTTGAGTAATACTATTCTAAAAAAATTATCCTGTTTTTAAATCCGATGCAATTTCGCTTACTTACACTTTCGAAAAAAAAAAAAAAAAAAAAAAAAACGTTTTTCATGATGCTGGAGAGCATGAAAAATAAGAGAATCGTAAAAATTTTTGTTAGGCAAGTAAAAAATCTTTTCAAATATACATACAAATTTTTCAATTGTTTTCAAAATTCGGTTTGATTCTCGAAATTCACAGTTTAGATATAAAAAACAAAACCCACGTGTTTCATTTTTTTTGGATTCGCAAACATATGATTCAAAAATGCATGAGATAAACTTGAATTAATGGTGAATAAATATATTTATTGATTATTAATAATTTTTTTGTTAATGTTGAAAATTCTCGACGGAATAACAAAGATTTTTGGTCTAAAAATAGTTGTTCATTTCATTTTTGAAATTTTAATAATTGTTTTCCGAATTTAGTTTGATTTTTATAATTGACAGTAAAAATACAGAAAAAAGTATTTTTCACCTTTTAAGCGCGAAAAATAAATGACTGAAAACAGCATTCAAGTAACTCAAAATGACATAAAGTAACAATTTTTTTTGATATTTTTACAATGTTTTTGGGAAATTTTCAAAGCTATGAGTAGATCACAAAGTTTTTTGCATCTAGACTAAAAAATCGTTAAAAAATCAAAATTTCCTTGTTTTTTTCCAAAATTTTGCTTAGTTTTTTATGTATGGTATGATAAAGATAAAATAACAAATATTTTCCCATTTTTCAGATTATGAATCTAATTAATGAAATACGTAGGTATGTGAGAATGTCCAAATAAATTACGAAAAAACGGAAAATGTCTTGTATTATTATTAGATGATATTGCACACTTACAGAATTTTGTGTCAAATAACAAAGGTTTTAGTTTGAAAGTATAAAATTGTATCACAATTTTAAATTGCGTTCAGTGTTTTTAGAATTTCATTCGACTTACCAAATTTCAAACAGTTTTATGAAAAAAAAATGAAATTTTTCAACACTTCTGCTACACTGAAATTATTGAGTGAAAAATGTATTCATATGTGTCAAACTTTCTCAACGAATTTTGACTCATTTCACAGTTTAATAACGTACTTGAAATTTATGTAGAATTATAAAAACAAATAAAAAAAAAAAAACTAGCATGAATCGAGCAATCATCTTAAGAGTAGAATTAAGTAGAATCAAAAAATATTTCAAATGTTCTCCACGTTTCACTCCGAAATTCATCAAAAATCATATATATAAAATGCTAAAGGAAAAATTGGGAAAAATCATCTAAGAATTGCATGAGGAACCTATGGTTTTCGGTAATTGCAGGTCGCCCGAAACACCCTGTATAATAAAATGTATCGTGAATTCTTGTATAACAAAAATTAACATGTTAAATAAAAATCATGTCGAAAAATGAGATATTTTTATGTAAAAAATTGAAACAAAAAGAAAAACCATGTTGAAAAATGAAAAATTTTGATGTAAAAAATTGAAAGAATAATTTAATATTTATTCTTCATTTTTAAATTTTGTGTCAAAGCATTCTAAATTTTGCTTCTTAAATATATTTCTTCAAAGAACGTTTATCTTTTCAACGTGAAATTATAAATCACGTACCACCCTACAATGCTTGAAAAAGAGCTACTCAGATTCTATCAAGCAGAAACATAAACTTTAGAAAATTCGTAAATATAAGCGATAAAAGGTAACGAACACCGAAAATCTTCGCATTCATCTATCATGATCTTTCAATCGTTTTCTTTAGTTTTCTTGCTCTCGTTTCCCTTGCTCTCCCTTCCCTACTCGTCACTTCTCATTCATCCAGCATTCGGCAAAGGCTGGTATGGCAGGCGAAGGGATAGGGAACTCGATTCCAGCGAGAAACACCAAAAATTCACGCGCGAGTCTCTCGCTCTCGCCGAGAGACGAGTTTCTCCCTTCAAAATTAGTTCCAAAAACCTGGGTCAACTGAGATGGCGCAGCGATTTCTGTCGCTGAAGAAAAGATCGGAGCTTACAGACACTGGCCTCAAGGAACCGTGAAGTAATTGAAAATCTTGAAAATATGGAATGGGGATCAAATTCTAGGTATATCAATGCAGAAATCTATAAAAATAATAGAAAATACTTCAAGTTGTATAACTGCTAAAATATACTAAAATTACTTATTGTGAATCAGTGAACAAACTGTTTTCTGAAAAATCCATCAAAATCTTTGCGATACATCGGCATATCGATATTTCTTCTAGATATATCGATAACGAATATCAGATGATTCCAATACTTTGGATGAACCGATATTTTATTTTTCGTTTCGATTCCTATCCCTAGGTACTCATAATTTAAAGAAACTGAGAAAAACTTATTTTCATTGATCCACAGATGAATCAACGAAATCACCGCCTACATCGAGTAGCAAAAATGATAAGAATGAAAAAAAACGTGCTCTCGTTATCGACCTCATTTCTGACAGCGAGGACGATGATGCAGGCCCACCACCGAGTAAACGGCCAGCGCCTTCTACGGTAATGTCTCAGTCTAACACTCAGCAAATTAGCAGCACGAGTGAATCACCCGAGCTGATGATCATTGATTTGGAATAAAACTGTTCCTACATAGATGTAAAAGTTTTCGCAAAGTGCATATTTTAAGTAACTCCTGATTTAACGATATTTATTGATATGTCGTTTTTTTTTTTTTTTTTTTTCATTTTTTTCTATGTTACTTTTTTACAACAGATGATCTTGAGGAGTTGCGCTCGCGTGAAAAAATGAAATCACGTTCGAAAAAGGTGTGCTAGAGTAAAGGAGCCTTCGTTTTTGTAACTTTGTTCTTTCCACTTGATTTTACTAGGATAAAAAAGTTTCTGGAAATCCATTGTAAAATAAAAAAATTTTGCACTTGATGACGTTTTCATTTGATACACCCTATCTTTCTTAATTCGTTTATTGCCAAAATCAATGGACGAGGTTACAAGTATTGTACGAGAAAAGTGTTATAACAATTTATGATACAAAATTGAGTGGAACGCTTTTATGGTCATTGATGGGGCTTTGAAATGGAATTATTTTTGTTTTTATATTGTTATGATTTAAGAAAAAAAAAGGTGGGTTGATTAAATTTGGTTGTTGTCAAAAAAAGGCTGCGGGGGCAGCATGTAGTTGCTCTTGCGTAGGGGAATGCTCGAAAGCTGTTGATCCACGGGTTCTCGTGTGTCGTATAAACTTGGAGCTTGGAAAATTATGCCCAGGGTACCAAAAGTGCACGCCAGGGTGAAGATGTACAGAAAAAATCGGTCCAAAACCATGGCTACAAACTTCCAGTCTTCCATTATCTGCGCAACAAGGTTATTTTGAGCTCATGAAGTATTATTCCTTACAACTTTTTTCTTTATAATGTTTTTGAATGGTGATGTCATGAATTACATTTTGAAAATGGAGTTTGTGTGACATTGCTAAATTTATTTTGTAGTCCATAGGGTATGATTCTTGTTTTCAAATTTAAAAATTCCTTTTTTTTTTTTTTTTTGCAAGATGGTGTTGTTCTTTTTTAAAAATAATGAATTTCTTTCGCTTTTCAATGTATACACTTTTTGATATCACATCGATTTTTCATGAAAATTGTGACTTGGAAATCAGCAAAGTTGGAAATTTTGAGGGTGCAGATGGCTACATATGACATTCTCTCAGTAAAAGCTGCAGTATTTTATTACTTGAAGTGATTGTTTGGTGTATAACTCATGGTTGCGAGTATTTTCGATGCTGATTTTTATATGATTTGTGTAAAAAGTAAATGTTGGAAGTATGGAATGTGTTTTATAGGAATGGGAAAAAATTTTTAGTAGTAATAGAAAAAATTCTTTCTTTTTTTTTTATTAATGAATATTGTTTCATTTATTCTGTATTTTTTTAATGATTGGTGATGGTGTTTTTATATTTTTTGGATTGTGCTTGAGTAACAGTCATCGTTTTTTAATGTGCAAATTTCAATGATGTGTAACTAGGAGCTGAATTCCCCCAGAAATTAAAGAAAGTTAATTATTTTGGTGAATAATTTTAAAACATTTGTGAAAAAATGAGTGTTTTAGGTATATCAGTTGATGCTTGTAAACGTCAGCCATTTTTTTATCTTCCAAAGTTGGTAACAGTATAAGTTTTGACATGCATATTTCCATTAAGGATCATTGTTTGAATGAAGATTTAAAAAATTTGAATCAAAATTTGAGTAGTTTACTATCCCAGCATATAAAATTGAAACAGTTAAATGTAAACTTCAATAAAATCCAAAAAAGACTGTTTTCAAACAGTAAAATTTATAGTGAGAAAGTTTTAATCCAAATATCAATTAAAAGTCGTAGTTATACTTGAAAATACTATGTATTCAATATTTTACCCTCCTATATTTAAGTTTTCTTTAAGGATTTCGAAAATAGAATTTTCGAAGTAATCGAAGCAAATGATAAAAGATTCGACTTGCATGAAAAATATGATTCGCAAATTTAGGAAACAAAATTTTTTAATTATTTCAATAACATTCTGATAAAGGAAATAAAATATAGAGTGAACATAAGTATCCTTTTTTTGATGATCAAAAATTTGAATGTAAAAAAGTCAAAAACAGTGGTTTAAATCGTAAAGATTTATATTTTCAATACCAAAGTTTATACAAGAATTTTTGTTGACTTGAAATTTTTTAATTAAAAAACTTGAATCTAAAGTATTAATAAACTTTTGCATTTGATGAATTTATTTTAGTTTTTCAAAATTCATATTTTGACATTACAAGTTTTTAAAAAGTACTTATTTGAACAAAATTCATTTTTTTCAAATTCTTCAAAATGTAACGTAAGTTTCTTTTCAAAATTATCTAACAAATTTTTCCAACTCCACTAATTCTATTTAAAAAAAAGTAACTTCAAGCAATATTTCCCTCGAGTTGGAATATACGATTCAGTAATTATTTAAAAAATACTGTAAAATTACTTTTTAGAGATATTTTACTTTTTTATTGACATGGTATAATGGCTAAAATTTAAAAAGATGGTGAGTGGAACTTGCCTCGTTGTCTTTGTCTGCATCTTTAATGTGCTGGGCGATGAAACGCACACCTTTCAATGCCGCTAGAATATCAGGCGACAAGTGCTTTGGCATGGTATTTTCGCTGTCTGTCACTGAAAAGATATTGGGTTTCTCAATCAAACGCCGAAAGCAGAAAATCATGTGCTATAAGCATCATGCTTTGTATTATGTAATCCTACATTTTTCTTTATGGTTTAGTTGATGGTTAAACTAATGATGAAAATGAGGTTTTTGGTACTATGGTACTTAAAACTCAATTTTATTGAAAAATGATAGTAAGTAAAAAAAAATAATTATGATTTTTGGTTTAAAAAAATAAAGGATTTGTATGAAAATTCTAAGTTTAGAATTGCTTGTTTTTTCATATTATTACTATAATATTGGTTTTTATAAGGGACAAATTATGAATTTTTCGTGTTTTTGACAATACAGCACTTATTTCTTCATTATATATTCTAATTTATCAAGTATCCGACCCATGAATCCTGCAAAAAATTGGACTTTTAAAAAATAAGAGTACTATTTTTTATTTTTAAACAATTTTCTTTTCTGTATATGTACCCGATTTCTTGTATTGGGCCTTAACTTTTATTTGTGCATAATAGCATACATTCGAAACTAAAATAGTCGAGTTACTCATTTATTTTTGTTAAATAAACAAATTTTTTTCCAATGTGTTATCAGACCCAGAATTTTATTTTCGTTGCAAAATATGCGAATAAAACCTTTGAGAATGTAGTATTTTCATGCAAAAATAAATTCAAGCGTTTTTCATCGGTGCTTTTGTTGAATAAATTACAAAAAAAATGATGATTCTACTGCGATGATCCATGAGAGCGTATTTACCCGACGGACTATATTTACCGGATTCGTGGGGGTGACGAACCTCGTCCTCCCTTATATTTTTATATGTTGATGTTACACTTTCAAATCCTTCTGGGCTACCCTTCACTTCGGACGGATATTCACTTATGCTGTCCCTCAAACTGAAAATCAGAGCGTCAAGTTTGAAGCAATTTTAATACTGTTTTGTTGTTATTCAAAGCGAAGAAAAGCTTTGTTTTCAGTTTAGGTTGTTTGATAACATATTTGACACGCTCGAAGAAAAAAGGCATCAGAGCCTTTCTACTTCAAATTGGTTTTTCTCTGAAGGTGTCATTTCTTTTACGAATATGTCAAGCTAAAAAAATTTCCAGGTTTTTTTCTTTAATATATTTACTTCGGGATTTCATAATTTTTAATCTCCGATAAGTCAAATGGTATTCAATTTAGGTGAATTTAAGTTTTTGATTTTTTCTGTTACTGTTAGTATTTTTCATATTTTTTTTTGTTTGCTATTTATAAAATGTGAAGAATTTTTAGATATTATTTTGATACAGCTTTCTAGAATTCAATGCTTCAGGACACAAAGTTCTAGGCGTTCTTATAATTTTACAGATTTTAGATGAAATAATACCTGCAGATTTTTAGTATTTCATAAGTTTCTAGAATCCTCATACATATTGTACGCTTGGAGAGCTTAAAGTAACTAAAATGTATATTGAGAAATTTTTTTAGCAATAATTTTTCCTATAGTTTATATGAATTTTGTGTATTGAGCATATTCTTTTGTTTTTCCTGTACACTTTTGACAACAGCCTATATGCACTGAGGAAATACTGGTAAAACTATAGGAAAAATTCTACTAAACTTGCGATGAGTTAAAATGGATAACTTTATTCTATTCACTAAACTTTTAAAAGAGCGACTAAAATCTTGAGTCATCCAGTCTGTTACATAAGAGCGTGGTCACGATTACTCGCGATCGGTGAAGTAAAATGGTGTGATATGTTTTTCTCGCACAGAAGGCAGTATTGCCCTTCATGCTTCGTGAAAGTGAATCAGCTGACTATCGTTTTCAATTCGATCTCAGCATTTTTCTAAAATGAGTACCACGTACGCTTCGCGTTTCGAAGCAGTTTTTTTGTACTCGCACCCGAAAGGTCCCAAAATGACCCAAGCGGCTGCTACGAAATATATGTAAAAGTCGCAACAGTTTGTGAGTAAGTGGGTGAATCATTTCAAAGTGGTGAAAAATGTCGATAACTTCCCGAATCGAGGTTCTGTCGGTGTAGTGTCGGAAAAAGACGAAAAAGTGATTTTTGACCTGTTTTTGAAAAATCCGACATTAGCTTTGCGTGAAGGTGCTTCGAAATCGTCCAAAAAAGGTTTGAACATATCGTACGGAACTGTTCGTAGACATTTGATCGCAAATAATTTGAAATTTCGAAGTTCTTTGCAAAAACCGATGTTGAGTGAAAAACATGTCCAAAAATGTCTCGAATGGGCCGAAGATAATTTGGATCGTGACTGGAGCAATGTTATCTTCACCGATGAATCTTCTTTTTGGGCCTTTCCTATCATCAGGCATGCTTGGGCCACACCCACCAACAAATTGCTCCAAAGGACCGTAAAACATCCTGTGAAGGTCCACGTTTGGGGATGTTTCTCAGAAAAAGGATTTGAGAAGTTGCACGTGTTCATGGACAACCTAAACTTTGTGAAAATGAACCTCATTCACAAGAAAGCTTTGTTACTGACTGCTAAAAATTGTTACAAGAAGAAAAGTGACAAATGGATTCTCCAGGAGGCCAACGACCCGAAACATCGGAGCAAGGCCTGTCGCTTGTGGAAGGAGCAAAATGGTGTCATGACTTTGGATTGGCCGTCTCAGTCGCCCGATGCTAATCCAATTGAAAACGTTTAGGCTCAAATGAAGATGAAGCTTGGGAAGAACCAACCCTGCAATTTGAAGCAGCTTGTTCGCCGAATTCACAAAATTTGGAGGTCGTTTTCAGAAGAATACGCGAAAAATCTCGTCCAAAGTATGCCTCGAAGATGACAAGCCATTATTGACGCTGAAGGTGATTGGACCTGCTATTAATGTATTTGCGTGAAAGTTTTTGATCAAATAAAACAATATTTGAAGGAATTTTCGTACTGAGTCTTTTCATTTTCTCACAACAGTCACTATGCTCTTATGTAACAGACTGTACATGAGCCTCCTACAGTTTATTCATGTCAACTAAATTTTAGTTTTCTGTTTTGACGAGAGCTTTTCTTTCAGTGATATATTTATAACAATTTGTAGTCTTTTTTGGTATGTTTTATAGTATTCCTATGGATCGCTTTATAGATTTCTGGAATTCTATGCTGAGTATTGAAAATTTCCACGATTTTGTATATTTAAATTGATTTATTAGATAACAGTAGTTTTTTACAGTTTTAAAGTATTTTTTTCGTATTTATTTAATATTTTGATATTTTGAAGAATGTGTTTTTCATAAACATTTATGGATTTATATACAGACTCCTGAGTTACATGCTGCAGGATTTAGTTTCATAAATTTTTGAAGAAATTGTTTCACATACATCTTATGTGAGTATTGATCGATTTTCAACATATCCCGCATTTTTCCAGTACATTTTGATGAAATTTTAAAGACTTTTCTAGTATTTTGATAAATTCATAATATTTTGTTAATTGCTATTTAAATTTCAAAATCTCAATGCTCTAGAATTTGAATTTGAATATAATATATTTTATATTTACATCATAGATACTTGGGAATATAGTATCCACACGGTTTTTGAGTATTTTAGATATTTATTCTATTTTCTTCCGTAGTTTTTTCAGTATTTTTAAGATTTTATAGCGTTTTACAGTATTTTTATAGATTTTAAGTACTTCTAGCGATTGCTCCATACTTCATATGTTTTTGAAAATTCGGCGCTGTAGAATGTTAATAATAAGTTTTAAGGATCTCCATTTTCCCTAAGAACTCGATTTTTTCATTTCTGAATATTTCATCAAAAAATTATCATATGCAAAATAAAAACTTTAATATGTAAAAGGGATCGTTAAAGAACTAGATATATTCCTAGACCAATGGAATTTTTTGGATTTTCTGATTGAACCCGACTTAATTGACTTGCATCACGGTCACCGCGAGCCTCTTCAAAACGAAAATTATTTCGGGGAAAAAGCCATAACTCCGCAAATTGTGGATATTTTTTCATGAACAAATACTTGTTTTTTGAAGTAAACAATACACTACTGAAAAACTATAACTTCGTAACGAGTATAACTTCGATGTCATAACATTATTGCTACTTAAAAGATAATCCAAACCATCCTCAATTTGTCCGCACAAAAAGGTATATAAACCCTTGAATAACTAAATTTTGATTGTTTGATTGATTATTCTACCTTTTCTGAATTTTTATATCAAATATTAAATAATTTCACCCTAGTTTCAAAAGAGGTTTGCAAAATTCCCTTTCTGTCTACACCATTTTCGTAAAAAATTTAAGAAAGGTTTCAAAATTCTCGTTTTTTCTCAATATTTTAGGTCAAACATTATTGGCACACAGAAATCTTACAATAAGAATAACGTTTAGCTGAGAATAAAGAGAAAAATGACAACTTCAGCAGATGTCTCAACTCAGTGAATAAAAAATAATAGTTTGCAATTATAGAAATGTTACTAAAAAATGAAAATAAGAAACAATATAATATTTTCCATACAACTGATTCCTTTAGAGATTTTTTTCACGAGCTCTGGAATGTACTGATTTCCTAATTATTTGAATTAAATGATGAGTTTTGTGATTTTTTTTTTCACAATATAAAATATCATTATACCTTGTTTTAATTATTTGAATGATGATCATTATTCAAATATTCAATTTTCTGGCTTCGGCAGATATTCGATAGGTGTGAAAGTTGAAACGAAATCCTCTCATCAAAACGTCTCAATATTTCATGTACAAAAGATTCCATCAAGCATCACTACTTAAATCCATAAGGTGTCAATATCTTTTCCATCGAGTTTTTATCTGTACGAAACATCGAGACCTTTTCCTTTTCTCCTTCGTGACATCGGGCATTTTTTTTGGTATCGATAGTTCTGATCAATCAAAACTGAAAAAGTCAGTCTGTTTCATCCCTCGATAACATCGTTATTCGTCATGTTACGCCCTATGAATTATTCATGAGCAATGTCGTACGATTTTTTCGCAATTCCATGGGGAGAAACTTTTTTCACTAAGAAGGTGAATTGTTTTTTTTCTTTCTTGCAAAATGAGATTCCATTGAAAGTTTTTTTATTGAGAATGAGAAGAAAAATGTATCGACTTGCAAATCGTCATTTTTAGATTGTAAAAAAGATTATACTTGGCAGGCGCTTAGGCAGAGGGGGGTTTCGGGGATTCAATTTCTGATAAAATCAATCAATATTACATTTGAAAATAAAAGAAGTTACATTGATAAACAATAAAAAAGCAAGTTTCAAAAAAATGCATGAAAGGTAAAAATGATTAAAACGTAGGATTACGTAAAAATATTAATCAGAAAATTTGTTGCAATTCAGTGAATAATCAAGAAAAATAAAAATCTACGAACATGCTGAAAATTTACAAAACTTTGACTCTTAGATTATCAAATTCTAAAAATCTATATAAAATTCATATAAAAGTATTAAAAATCTTTTGATTCATACAAACTCTAAAAGAATAATGGAATTAATCAAATTCTAGGAAAAAACTGTTTTTTCGAAAAATCTTGACAAACGCCTCTACGATCTATAAATTTTGGGATAAATCTATAAAAATTCTAGAAAACGAAGCAAAATCTTTTAAATATTCCAAAAATACGATCAAATAATAAAGATATAAAACATTAAAAATCTATACGAGTGTGATTTTATCATTAATTCTTGAAATTACTGAGAGAAGATCGAGTTTCACATTATAAAGCGTCAAGTTTTAAATCTCTGTAGCAATCTACGAAAATATAAGTAGTCATATAAAATACTTAGAAATCCTCCAGAGT
The DNA here is from genome assembly GCA_028476575.1 of Platygaster robiniae. Lineage (NCBI taxonomy): Eukaryota > Metazoa > Arthropoda > Insecta > Hymenoptera > Platygastridae > Platygaster > Platygaster robiniae. Next base: position 40,364,165 of record CM052019.1, read on the forward strand.
TTCGTATATTGTACTAGAAAAATGTGAAAAATAAGTTTACTAGCTTACTAGTTTACTAGCCTAATAATTTATTCATTTACTAATTTACTAGTTAACTAGTTTACTAGTATTCTAGTTCACTATCTTACTAGTTTTTTATTTCACTAGCCTACTAGAATATTAGCTTACTAGTTTACCAGTTTACTATTACAAATTTGACAGGTTTACTAGTTTCCTAATTAACTAATTTACTTGTTAACGAGTTTGCTAGATTACTATTTTTCTTTTCACTTGTTTACTATTTTACTATTTTAGAATTTCGGTAATGTACTAGCGTACTAGCTTACTTGTTTACTATTTTAGTAGTTGACTAGCTTACTAGTTTGCTAATTCACTATTTTTCTAGCTTACTAGTTTACCAGTTTACTAGTTAACTAGCTCATTAGTTTACTAGAAATTTTGTAGATATAATTTTTTTTTAATGTTTATCAAACTTTCTGTCCTGGAGCATATTTATTGACATGATACAATAATTACACATAGTTTTAGAAATTACTATAGAAATCCATAAAAAAAAACGAAAAAGTACAACCAATTTAATTTATGCAATTTCTACGATTAAACAAACTTTTAATTGTAGAAATACCAAAAAAATATGAAATAAAAGTATTGAAAATCTTCAGAAAAGAAACTGTCGTCTGCAAAATCAATTCAAATCCTCAAAATCGTAGAAAGTTTCAATACTATAGCATCCATTTCTAAAAATTTTGTGAGCGATGCATATAAATATGAGAAATATATGAAAATACCAGGAAATACTACCAAATTTGATGAATATGAATATGAATTTATGATGTACCTTTTATCTATGTGGTTAAAATTTTCCTAAAAATCGATTGAAAAATATAAATTTGATTCCCAGAGCATTGTATTTCAGAAAGCTCTATAGAAACCCATATCTGTGGCTTACCGGAATAACCGACAAAGTCACTTCTGCCATAAGCCTCATTTTACATGATATACTGATAAAATTTTAAACGTTATGGCACGTGTGACTTTGTCTATTATTCCGGGAAGCCACAGATATTATTACAACTTAATGTCAGATAATCCTTAGAGTGGTATAAATACAAAAAGTATTATTAAAAAAAAATTAAGACCTCAGCTACTCATTGAATATCACAAAAATCTCATTTCATTATTTACGAACATGAAAAATGTGCTACTCTGGATTCCAAAAGTTGTATAGCTTTTCAATTCCGAAATGTAAAATATTTTGAAATCGCTCTCTTGTAACTATATTGTCAAAGATTAAAAATTATAAAATCTCGAAGGGAAAATACCTTCAGAAAAACTTGTAAATAAAAAAATTGATAGCTCGTTTTCAGAAATTCTGATTAAGTTTTCAGATCATGTTTTCTCAAAAAAGCGTAGAAGACTCAAGATATCAAGTCTTCATTTGAATTCTTGTGATGAAGATTCCCAGTTCGAAACGTTTTGCGATCGGAAATTGATACAAGCGAAATATAAAATAAATGAAAGCGTTGGCGTTAATTGGGTACGTGAAAAAATCGCGTGTCTTACCTGACATCGACTTCGTTAGTGTAGCCGCTGTCAAGGTAATCGTCATACTCTGGCGTCGAATACGGCGTACGATGCATCATCAGCATCCGCGGCATCCAGTTAAGGAATACTTGACGCACCCAGGGCGACATTTTATGTGTCGTCGGCGATCTGAAATTGCAATTTCACGGTTTTTTCCAGATGCATTTTATCGTGAATCGCTTATTTCCATGAGTCGCGTCATTAAATATTAAAGAGCTGCTCGACGTGGTTTTGATAATGACGGTTATCGCGTTTCTTAGCGCGGACTTGACTTCATGAGCCACTTTGGTCATCGATAATTTGCAGTGCTTTTGGTTTTGGCTTCAGGGTCTTCGCATTTCTCAACTGCCCGCAAATAGCGTGCATTATTTATGAGGTAACTAGGGTAATCATGCTTGTAAATTAATGATAACACTGAGGGAAATCTGAAATTCCAAAAATAAGAATATAACAGAGTTTTTTTCTTGAAAACTTGGAAGAAATGGGATACGAGAAAATTAGGAGATTCGTTTATTTTAAATTATTTGAAAATAAGGCATTTTGTTAAATGCTCGTAAACTGATTGTGAGACAAGAGTGCAAGCAGAAAAGATTTTCGGAAAAATATATTTCTTTTGGAATTTAATGATTTTTATTCTTTGACGATCTGGTTACGAGAGAAAGATTGTTTAATTTGTTGAATTTCAGGATTTGGAAGTTATACTACTTTTGGAGTCCAGAGTAGCATATTTTACATGTTCGTATTTGACATAATGGAGTTAGATGTTCGTGACTTTCGAGTCATTAAGGTAAAAAAATTTTTTTTTTTATAATAATTTTGGTATTTTTCGTAATTTTTAGGTTTATATGCAACTTGAATAATTTTCTAATATAGAGTACTATTCAGCTTTCTAGAATTCAATGGTCTGGGAACCAAGGTCCTGAAAAGTTTGAATGTTTTCATAATTTTTTTGAGGATATTATAACTACACAGATTCAGACTATTTCACTAATTCCTGGAATTTCGGTATTGTATTTTATTTATAAAATTTCGTAATACTTTCCGGTATTTTTTATGAATTTTTGGTATTACTATTTCAAATTCATTTACAGGTTTCTAAAATTTGATGCTATAGTATTGAAACTTTGAACGATTTTGATCACGTGAATTGATTTTTAGGACACAGTATCTTTCATATGGATTTATACAGTAATTTTTTTCGTATTTTTTAGGGTTGATATAATTGAAAGAATTTTCTGGTATTTATATGTATTTCTTTACAGATTTATAGAATGATATGATGCAGGATATGAAGTTTTATAAATTTTAAAGAAAATTTTATCTACGTATACATAGTTTTTGAGTATATATTAGAAAATGTCTTGTATTTTTGTAGTATTTAATAATAAAAGTTTAAAGGATCTTTAAGTATGTATTTTTATAGGTACGCTACATAGATTTCGAAAATTTATAACTCTAGAATTCGGATTTCAATTGATTTTGAGCAATGCTATAGATTTCTGAGAAAACCGGATATATAATATCGGATAGTTATCATAGATTTTTCATAAGTTACAGATTTCTTGTTTTTTCGTCTTTTTTTTCATATTTACAAGAATGACTCGAGTATTCTAGTATATTTTTTGATTTTTAGTATATACGCTTTTTATAATTTGATCTGAAATCTAAAGTTTCATAATAAAGTATTATAAGTCTAAACAATTTTTCAAATTTTTATTTTCTACGTACGTTATCCTAGCCAAACCTTTATAATTGGAATTTTGTTTAATAATAAATAATTCTCCTGCAGCCAGGATTACTGTTACTTTTGCATTAGTTAAATAAAAAATTCTTAATATTGTTTAACTTTGAGAACCTACTTGAAACTATTTGTTATATTCTTTAGATTCCACTCAGTATATTTTCGGTGATTGTCTTTACTTTTTTTTTATCATTATTAATTATCTAGGTACAATTCTTTGAACAGTTCAATAATAATGAAAATAGCTGGAAACAGTAACTATCTATTACATATTTATGACCGTTCATCTATTTTCTTACCTTATAATCAGTTTTTATATTTCTTGAAGTATAACTATTTTTTTGATATTTAATTTCATTTTTTTATTACTATTCTATTAGCAATCATTATAAGTGATTCCTTAAATTATTCATTTAAAATTTTATATTGAATTTTAAAATGCATATGTCAATAAATATAAACTTATATTTTATGATTCAAAAGATACATATACGTATTTTGTGTATTATTTAAATAACTTATAAATTTTATGCTACGCCTAATATCTCTCGTTAGTCCAACACATTGCTCTTATGTACCACTATTTTTCATTTGTACAACATTTCTTATTCTTGGTACATAACTGTAGAACAGCTTCTTCGACTTTATTTTTGCTTAGCATATGAAAATGTTTACTTAGTTTCTGTATCTTTGTTTTACCGACTCAGGCAATTTTGCACTCATTTTTAGAAATACACCAGACTTCTCCCATTTTTATCGAAAATTTCATTTTTGAATATACAAAATGACGCACTTTTTAATGAAATAACTGTACATGTAACTTCTACTATGTATGTATAATTTGATGCCAAGTGCCCATCTTGAGACTTTTCTTTTGCAATTTTCTTAAAGTGACCGATTTATTTCACGTTCACTACAATCATTAAAAAGTATATAAATGTAAAACTGAGTAATCCATATACGAACATGTGAACTATAGCTGGGTACAGAATTCATTTCAGATTACAAAGTATTGATCAAATTTCAGTGACACGGTCGCACTTTCCATCAAAAAACAAGTCAAGTAAAAAGTTAGAAGTTTAAAATTCAATAACTCCAAGTTTGACGTACTTCTTGGATTACTTTTCAATCGATAATGAAACTTGCAAGCTTGTTTGGACTATTGATTGATTTTCACGCTCATTTTCACGTAAAAATCGTAGCGGAAGTAATTGGACCCCGTTCATAAACGACGTAGCTAATCAGTGAGCTTATCATTTCAAAAGTAACTCCGATTCTTATGAAAGTCTCCATAATTCTGACTTAATTTTCAATTTCTTACAAGATGTTTGTCTCCGATTCAATGACCCTATGAAATTCTGATGATGACATGAATAATCCTAGTTATAAGTTTCTTGAAATGTTGGTAATGAATTCACAAGGTTCCGAGGCAACAGTGATTATTTCAATATTGTTGTCACTCCAAAAAAATATAATTAGTTAGATCATTTTGCTTCGTAGCTTTTCATTCTCACTACAATTTAAACTCCAGCATTTTCATAACAAATTTCAAGAACTGAAAACTCGAAACGAATTCCACAATCATAATCTAATATTGTATTCATGGTACGTTCTTGGGAGAGCTTATTAAAACACACAGTCACTTACCGGAAGTGCACGTTGAGAACACAAACAGTTATCCAAATGGACAACGTCACCAGAATCATAGTAAACAAAAGATATTTCCCGAGTAAAGGAATCGCTAACGAAGTCGGTGGGATAATTTCCGCGAGCAAGAGAAAGAATACAGTCAGCGACAAAAGAATCGACGAGCACAATGATACCTGTAAACAAATTTTTTTATTTTTTATTTCTATCTCGAAATCCAGTTTGATTTTTACAGTCATGTGTAGAAATTTGAAAAATGTATTAATTGTGCAATACTACAGGATAATTTTTTCAAAAACAAATGTTAAATTCTTACTACTTTTAAAAGTATCGCAAATCTTTGTATGAAAAGTTTTTAAATTTTTTCTGTCATAATTTTTGGTTCTGAATGAATTCGATCATGCACAAAAATTGTGTGGCTCTAATGAACATACGGAATAAATAATATCTCGTTTTATGCAAATTCCCATAAAGCTGTCTACATTTTTTTCTGAAGAGGAAGTAATGCATGAAAGGTACCTTTTCTCCAGAGTCACTGGGCAAGTAAAATACCAAGATCGTTAGGAACGTGATGCCCACGCAGGGAATAATCAAATTGACGGTATAAAATAAAGTTTTCCTCCTCATGATTATGTTGAAGGTGATATCTGTGCGAGAGATAAAAAAAGAAAAACAAGTATATAAAATTATTCATTCGAGAGCAGTGGCAAGGAATCGGATCCGCTTTGCTGCAAAGCGAAAAAATTGCGTCGAGTCCGGTGGCGTCGAAATTGAGACGATTAAATCCCTCTTTCTCTTTTTTAAATTTACTTATTTTGAGAACACTTTTTTCTTTAGTAATATATGTATTTAATCAGGTTGATAAGGATTATCAACAAATCGGAAAGGTTAATAAATTGAAGATAATAAAATACGCATATTGATCAGCATATGAGTACATATATAAAGTATGAAGATATGTATATCGATTGGTATTTCAATAATATTAGTAATTTGTGAGAACAAGTTGGATCAATGTGACCAAACCTGTTGAGGGACATAACTTTCAAACCAAAATATCCACTCCAAAACATCCACGTTCATTAACATCCAAAACTCAAAACCTCCAGAACTAATAAGATCCGAAAAATTTTTTTCAGTTTTGTAAGATCTTCTTGCTTTTTTATGTTACAATCACTTTTTGAAAAATTTCAAACATTGTTTAAAACGAGGGAAAGTTTAAGTGTGTGATGTTATGTTCAAAACCAAAATTTTCTGGATTTTCCTATCGCTGTTATCTATGATTTACAAGCGCCGAAAAAAGGCAAACATGTACTTTTTCGGTGCTCGTAAAACAGACACATTAACAGCGACAGGAAAATCCAGAAAAATTCGGTTATTTAAACATTATACACTCTAACTATGCCAAGTTTTAGACATTTATTAAGAGTTTTGCACAAGTTATGAATTTTTGAACATAATCTATGAAAAACTACATGTAAATCCCATTTAAAACTTCAATGGTTTTGTGGCACGTGTTAATCATATCCGATTTGCTTTAAACTTTGCAAAAAAATTTTGTTTTATATTTTTATTGATTTAAAGCCCCGGGATGGAATAAATTCTGACATCACCAAAATAAGTTACATATATATTTACATCCGACCTTTATTTTCACAAATGTCAGAAATTTGCCGTCAAATTATTGCCAGTCTATTGAAGATAAGCTTTTTGGAATAGTAAATTAGTATAACGAGTGCAAACACGGAAACAATGTAACTGTACATAGAAAATATAGGATATCATTTGCATTTGTAAAACCAATGTCTCAAAGAAAATCTAATAAAATCGACGATGAAATGTGACTTGCTAAAATTATTGATATTCAATATACCATAATGGAGAAAAATATTACAGAAAATTACGAAAAAAAAAAATAAAGGACTTTGTAAAATTTCACTTTGTAGAAAACTACACAAAAAACTTAGTCTAGATGTTTTGATGCTTTGGAGTTTTTAGTTTGGATATTTTGTCCTTTAGAAAAAATGAAATTTGAATCTTCTACATTTAAGATGTTTTGGATTGGATGTTTTGTATTCTAATTGACCAATCCTTCTTTAATTATATTTTTGTTTTTTTAAACAACTGTTGTTTTTATTAATGTTTTAGTAATGATTATCTCCATTATAATTTACACTGTTATGGACTTTTTGGAATTTTAATCTTAAATATACTAAATTAGAAAAAAAACAGTATTTTCCGCACGAAAAGTTACTCGAAAATTTGTTCCTCATTGAACTTTGCTCGTTTTTTTTATTGTAGTAATAGTGACCTCTATTACGATTCTTACTTGTATAAATTCTATTTTAAATATGAAGAATTAGGTAACTAAGAAATTTTAGCAAGAAAAAGTAAGTTGCAAATTTTTTTATTTATCTCATATCATTTGTTTTTTTATCGTAGTAATGATAGTCTTAAAGTAATATAATTATTACTACTATAGACTTGTATGCATTTAGCATTTCAACATAAATTTTTATGTACCAAGCATTTTTGAATGATTTTGATGACGGAAAAGACGTGTCTTCAGGCACTGGCTAACGTCGCACAGTGGGCCGGAATCCCAAAAACCTGGCGAAAAATCGAAGGTCCAATCAAAGCTTCACAAAACAATATAGACAAGGGTTTCCAAAATCACTGATTACGAATCTGACATCGAATTTTCTAAAAACAAAATGGCGGACTCAAAATGGCGGGTACTTTTATGAAAAATTTAATGACTAGTGATTATTAAAACAAGAACTATTGAAGTTTTTAGAATCGCTAAATACTAGCAACATATTGAAACTCTCAAAAATAAAATGATCGATTCAAAATGGCAGATTAATTAGAAAAACGAACCCCTTGTGTATGAGAAATGAGCTTCGACCACAAAACAGGTGTTTTGTGGCCTTAACAGCTTTTTCAAAGTTTGGCTGTTTTTTACATTTTTCAATGGCAAAAATTTATGTGTATTGTCCAAAAGGAAAATTGTAAATTAAAAATGAAATATCATATAATATTAAAATATGATAAAATAAATATAATATCAATAATAATAAAGCAATGAGTTTTCAGTGGAAGAACATTTAGCTGATACAGTAAAATATTTGCATTTAATTTTTATCAATTATTCTATCATTATCATGTATAATAATTCTTCTACTTGTTTACAAATCGATCTATTTATGTAGATGTTTATCGAACATCCATAGTAATTGGTTATTGTAATCCTTTATTTTATAAATTATTGTACAGTTCGTTAAATATTGTTCGATTCATTCACTGTCGTAAGAATCATCACTTAAATCACCCGAAATTTCACTCAATGATTATACAACTGGAGGTGGGATCAACAAATGCAAGGCAGACGGAGAAAGTGGTTTTTCTTTTTTGACTGAAAGTTAAATTTGTGATTATTAGATCTGAAGCAACAAGAAGTCTATGGAGTGCATCTTCTAAATTTTTTTTTCTGGCTGGATTTTTGAGCGAAATCTTCTCGAAAGCTCTTTATATATTTATTACACGATTCTTGCATTTCAATAAGAAATTCGATATCAGAATCGTATCTGCAGCTATCTGCAGCTACTTTTTTTTAATTTTACTCAGAAATGTTTATATAACAGTTTTTACAAAGAATCTTGATAGAACACTGCAGAACAATACACTTTCAGCCTTGGTAAAAAGTAATATTTCACTACCCATCGAGGTGAATTATTTCACAGTTTTGACAATATTTATAAATAGATACGCAAACGATTGTCACTTTTTAACCGTATTCCCGTATTACACATTAATTAAAGCTGCAAAACTTGTTTTAAGATTTAAAGTTGATGCGTAAGCCTTTATTAAACACATTTTATTCCTATAAACGTTTGAGGTACTTTCGGAAGCATCTGATTGGGCGTAGTAGTTGCCAATTTTGCACAATGTTGCAGAGTTAATTTTCTGCTATAAAATTTTTTTAATTGAAATTTTAAGTCACCAGAATCCTAAAGACACTAATTGACACAAAAAGGCTAAAGAAAAAACATACTTTTTTCTACTTTTGGCAAGGTCTTTGGGATTTTGGCCCACTATGCGTCGTCCTTAAAATTTGAAAAAATCGAGGGATTTTTTTAATCACTAGAATGTAATTGAGTGGTGCCTACGTCAAAACTCCACCTAAGCTTTTATGATGACCATCCTAATAAATTTCTACAAGCTTATGTTGAATTTATCTAAATTTGAGTTTGCCTCTCCCGCATAAATTTCCCCATTGCAAAGTCCTTGATAAAATCTTGTTTCGCGTATTTTTATTCTTCGTTGCTCGAAAAGCATTGGCTATATTGAATTCCCGTAAACGCTGTAATATGCAGCGCTTCTCGCAAATTACATGTTCGCAAAAAAACTCATATTCGTGGAAAATGCAACTCATCGCAGTTTTTTCTTTGCACTGAAATGCTTGCAGGTGGTGAGGATAATAACCTGGTATAGGCTCGTTGCAGCACTCGGTGTACTCTTCATTCCTCGAGGCTGGAACCTCGAGAAGGTCCCACTCGACGGACAAGTAAAAATCGGTGAGATCGATTCCCACTGTCACGTGATTATTACCAGCTACTTGTTCCATGTGCTTCAGATCAATCTAGTTTTTGAAGGAAATCAAGTTTTGAAACCATGATCGTGCACTTGAACATTGAAATAGAATATGAGTGGAGACATAAAATTATGTATAAAGTAGTACAAGAAAATATGAATTAATTATCCAGGACTTGAATAATAATTTCAGAATACTCATTTTGTAACGAATAAAACACATTTAATCATATTCCAATTCTAAATCCCAAGATAATATGTATTCTCGTTTTTTTCTATGATTCATTATTAGGATTAGCGATGTATCGGAATTAATCGGATGTAATCGTTATATCAATATTTTCATTACGATATTAAACGATACCACTACCTTTTTGTGTTAAAAAGAATTGAGACGTATATTTTTGTTTCAATATGTTTTTTTTTTACTCACTAAGCATCCAGGTCAGTAATTTTTTCAAATAGGGTAAACGCGGGTATTATGGGACACTCCCTCCTACGTTCTACTTGCTTTTTTGACACTACGTACTGCCATTGTAAATTAATCTATCGGTGCACTGAAATAGTCTGTGAAGCCGTTTTATTGCTAGACTTAATTTTTTATTGAATGTCTAGCGTCAATTCTACGAGGCATGAAAAAACAGCCGTATATTCTCAAAGTACGACTCTCATTCGAAAAAATTAACTCGAGTGAAAATTTCGCCCATCTGATCATATTGACAAATAGCCTGAACCTTCAGAAAAAAATGTAAAAAATCAGGGTTTTTTATTTTTTATTTTACCACTCAAGTTTATTACAAACACCTTTCATATACTTCGCGGGTAATATGAGACACTTACCTGCAGCTTATATGAGACACTTGAATATTTATTCCCGAGGCAATTTTTATTGCTTGGTGCAATTAATTCCTGATTATGAAGAAAAAAGTACCATATTAAATTAATCATCTTGAGTCTTTGTTTATAAAAATGTAATTTTATTTCCTAAATTTTGTTGAGTATTCTTTGTTTTTCGATTGAATTTTATCAATTCATGTTTAAAATAATACCTTCTTTTTCTCTCTAATGTCTACTAAATAAATACATCATTCCATTTACAGTCGGTTTTTTGAAGTGTCTCATAATACGTGCACATTTCGAAAAATCTTCACATCTTGAATTTTTATACAAAGTTTCTAGAAAAATGTCAATATACATGAAATGATGACCAACAATTATATTCATATTGTTTTACAGGCATTTTTTATGATTTCAAAAATATTATAGCGATATGGTCTGTAACCTATATAGAAAACAATCTGTGGTTGTTTATTTCTCAAAGATAGAATTGCATGAATATTTAATATTTCTTCAGATTTTTATACACAATGATATTTTTATGATTTTCTTCTAATAAAATAGATAAACTTTATTCCGTAGATGAGTCTAAATTCGTCCTCTTTACTATATTCTTCAAATATTTTATAATGAGAAGATATTTTTGGATGATGATTTAATTTTTTCGAAAATATATGGATATCTAAAATCTGTACTATAGAAATCTATAAAAATAGTAAAAACTTCTAAACCTCTTCGAAAATCTTACGAAATTTAAAAAATACGAATAATACTAGATTTATTGAAATTGCATCAGATACTTGTGAATATTGCTTGAACTTTTTCAGAAGTCGATATGCGTATAACTCCATTTATATATAAAAATTTCCTTTTTACCGTATAAATTCTGAAAAATACGCAAAACACTTAAAGTATTTGAAATTTGAAACATATTCCGATATTCTAGGAAATAGTATTTTAGAAATCTAAAGAGGTAATTGAAAAAACACCAGGAAGTCTTACAATAGTTTATAAATAGTAGAAAATATAAAAGAAAAAAAGAATACATGTTAATTCTAAGGAATGCATCAAAAATTGAACATTTTTATGACTTCAATAACTAGAACATCGGAACCTAGAATATGTCAATAGTGATTCATAGGAATATGTACTAAAAAATCCTTTGATATGTATTATTACTTTAAAAAATACGAAAAATATTCAAAAACATGTCAAACTAAGAAAATGACGTTTCCTGCATAATTCTTTGCATTCTTTAGCTCATAATTCTAGAAATATACATCATAGCAAACCAGTAAACATGAGCCAAAGGGTTGGTGGAATAATGGGTCCATTATATGGGCGATCATTGACGTATTGCCCAATCATGGCTCCATCATTGCACCAAACTTTGAGCTCGTGTTTACTGGGAGTCCATGGAAATATCTGAAATCTCTAAAAATGCTAATACTTGTCAAAAAATGGTTTGAATACTGAAAAAAACGAAAGTTTAAAAAATTTAAAAAATTCAGGTATATATAATTGACTTAAAGATTTATGAAAAGAGTAAAAAATTTCAAAAATTTCGAACCCTGTGGGAACAGAATGTTCAAATTGTATGAGTACTGAAAAATACGAAAAATATTACAAGTACTATTAATCAATCGTTGATACGTCGGCATATGGAAATTTTCGGCGTATTGAAATTGAATGTCAGATTATTGTCCGATATTCATATTTTTCATTTGGATTCCTATCCCTATTAATAAATCCCCGAAACCAGTTTTATTGATCCATAGCACACATTAATATCACTTTTATAATTTTTTTTTTATTTTGGAAAACTCTCTATCAAAGACTATGAAAATCTAGGTTTTAGCAGTTAACTTTCTATTCAAAAGTGGCCATTGTTTCGCATGAAAAGAGCCTCGCTCGGTTGATATATCTTGACTCGTTTACGTAAAAATGTAATCTCGGCCCCTGAGGGTTAATGAATTCGCTCTATTCCGCGCACGCGAGCCCGTGAATAAAGCCGGACGACTGCGTCGCGATAGATTTATATGAAAGGCGCGAACCTGATAGCCGTTGTAGGTCCACGAACCGAATTTCATGATGCAGGACTGCACGTCGAAGGGAAAATACTCGACGTTGATCTCGCAAGAAGATTTATAGATAGCCGGGGGTTTCCACGAGACCTCCCCCGAGTACTTGAGCGTGGCTTTCGTCATGAGCGTTACTTCGTAATTACCGTCAGCACTAAACCCCGAAAAAAGAGTTGAAAAGTGTTATTCTCAATCCCGATAAGGTTGATTTTCCCAGGCATATCGCGAAGCAGCAGGGTTTTGAAGTAACGCGTTACTCTGAAACGTTACGTTTTTACTGTAACGATAACGGAACGTAACGAGTAACGAAAATACCATCATTTTACGTTACTTTTGAAGTAAAACTTCTTAGGCGGCATTATCACTTTTCAGGAGTGTAATTATTTCTAGAATAAAATTTATGTAGGGAGTAACTTGGGGATTTTGTAACATGTAACATTGTAAACTGTAAGACTGTAAGATGTAAGAGTGTAATATTAAAGTAAAACTTCTTACTTGGCATTATCACTTTTCAGGAGTGTAATTTATTCTAGAAAATAAAATTTATGCAGGGAGTAACTTAAAGATTTTACATTGTAACATGTAACACTGTAAACTGTAAGTCTGTAAACTGTAAGACTATATGATGCAAGTCCGAGTGTAGGGAGGAATTAGACAGAGAATCGAAATTAGTCAAGATGGCAGCCTTGTCAAAACAAATAGTATGCGATGAAATGTCACAAAATCACAAAATGTCACATAAAGTCATAAAATCGCGAAATGTTACAAAATCTCAAAATTCCTCCTTACCTTGAAGAAAGTAACATGAGAAGTTTTACTTCTAACGCGTGTTGATTCAACACGCTCCAATTTTATCTGTCTCATTAAGTTCTTAAAACAATTAAGAACTTTTTAAGAAATGTTTTGAAACTGAATAAATTTTAATTGACCATGCGCTCCGTCCAGAACAGTATTCAAGGATAAAAATGGTCAATGATCACACGGAGCCAAATTCTTTCATGTATCAAAAGTTTAATAATCGGATCAATATTTCGACCTTACATCAGGTCCTCTTCAGAATCTTTATAAAATTCAAACAAAACCAAATCTTTAACAAACAATCATTTGAAATTACATTTTAACATAATTATCATCTAATCTACTTACAATTATATATAATGTTCACGTCATAAATCTGTGATTGATATTAAAGGTTTCCGGTTCAAGTCGACCATCGTTGAATTCACAAAAACAATCACAATTAATCAGTAAAAAATCGTCGTCATCTTAATGAAATTTCAAATAAATCAAGAAATTGTGTGCTCAATATGTGTACAGCAACACGTACTCATGACGACTAGCCATAAAATAAAGTCACGAAGGAAAAAACTCTCATCATCAAAACACACTGGAAGCTTATCAATTTGTTCATTGTTTCTTCTATTGGAAGTCCGACGTATAAATTGAGCAAGTTTTTACAAGATTTGATGAGTAAGAGTTTACCGAAATCTAAGACATATATTAAAGGTAGTTTAGAATTGAGAAAATTAATTAAAGATTTAAAAATTCCTTCCGATCATGTATTTGTTTCTTTGGATGTTTCTAATCTTGTTTCTAATGTGCCTAAAGATTTAGTGTATTTGTCCTTGAAAAAGAGATTTAAAGAATTTTTAAGTAAAGTGACTAAAATTTCTGAGAATGAATTTATCAATTGTATTTTGATTTTGATGGAATCCACGAGTTTCAGTTTTGATGGACAATTATATGAGCAGACTTTTGGGACTCCTATGGGTTCGCCGTTGTCGCCTATATTGGCGGATTTGGTGATGCAGGATTTGGAGGTTTCCTGTTTGGAGTCCCTGAAGTTTGATTGTCCGTTGTTCGTGAGATTTGTGGATGACATTTTAGCGTTAATACCGAAGGATGAGATTTTTGAAGTTCCTTCGGTTTTCAATTCTTACCATCCTAGATTAAAATTTACGTATGAATTGGAGGAAAATCAGACTATAAATTTCTTAGAATTGAAAATATGTAGAAATGGTGTTGACACGGATATCGATTGGTATTCGAAACCAACATCTTCAGAAAGATTTATCAATTATTTTTCAAGACATCCTTTACATCAGAAGATAGGAACTGTCATAAATTTGGTTGATGGAAATATAAAATTAGCAGATTATAGGTTTCACAATAAGAATTTTAAGAGAATCATAGATATTTTGAAAATTAATAATTATCCAGAAACTTTCATTAATAGACACATTAGAAAAGGATTCACTTTTTGAAGGGTATTAATAAGAATGATCGGAAAAAAACTGTTGTAGAGGGAACAAGATTAGTATTACCTTTCATTGAGAACTTGAACATGAAATTGAAAAGAATTTTTGATAAATATAATATTCAAATTATTAATAGAATTGATAACAAATTGAATACTGAAATTATAAGGAGAGGGAAAGATAAGTTACCATTTTTTGATCAACAAGGAGTTGTATATAAAATTAATTGTGGTGATTGTGAATTTTGTTACGTTGGACAAACAAAGAGAAACTTAAAAACGAGAATAAAGGAACACAGAAATAATATTAAATTAATTCCGTCCAACCATAGTGTTTTGACTAATCATAAAACGGATACAGGACATGAATTTGACTGGGAGAAAGTTGAAATTTTAGACAGAGAACTAAATAAATTTAAAAGGGACTTTTCAGAGATGATTTTCATTAAGAAGATAGATAATACTCTGAATAAACAGGAACATATAAGAAATTTGAATGGTGTATATGATACATATTTGGGTTTGGTTCAGGATTACAAGAATTGATAAGCTTCTAGTGTGTTTTAATGATGAGAGTTTTTTCCTTCGTGACTTTATTTGATGGCTAGTCGTCATGAGTACGTGTTGCTGTACACATATTGAGCACACAATTTCTTGATTTATTTGAAATTTCATTAAGATGACGACGATTTTTTACTGATTAATTGTGATTGTTTTTGTGAATTCAACGATGGTCGACTTGAACCGGAAACCTTTAATATCAATCACAGATTTATGACGTGAACATTATATATAATTGTAAGTAGATTGGATGATAATTATGTTAAAATGTAATTTCAAATGATTGTTTGTTAAAGATTTGGTTTTGTTTTAATTTTATAAGGATCCTGAAGAGGACCTGATGTAAGGTCGAAATATTGATCCGATTATTAAACTTTTGATACATGAAAGAATTTGGCTCCGTGTGATTATTGACCGTTTTTATCCTTGAGTTTTGAAACTGAGATGTAAGTAATTTTCAAATTTCTTATTTTTAAATAAAAAATTATATAATAATAATATTTAATAGAAAAATGTGAAATATTAGTAATATGTGTAAAAATATTGACGAAAATAGGTTTTTTTACTTTTTATTAAAAACTTTCATAATTCAAAGCGTTGAATTTTAGAAATTCGCAATATAAAAATACCTAAAATCTATGGGTCTCGAAATCTATAGCAGGATCTGCAAAATCTAGAGATTCTGTTAGAAAAATTTATGGAATATAACGAATACAAGAAAAACTAAAATAAAATACGAAAAATACTTGAAACACTGGATTTTAATAAGTTTTATTTCATTTAATTCTTTAAAGATGTATGTAATTCCAGGAATAGGAAAATTTCAATATCTCGAGCTTTGAATTTTGAAAATATATGTTTATAGAAGTCTATAAAAATCTATCTACAATAAGTAAAAATCTATCAAGACACTATTTTCTGGAAAATCCTGTAAAACACGAAGAATTTCATTATACGTTCAAATTCTAGAGTTCGAAATTCTGGAAATGTATAAAAATATTTGTTATAAAAATACTGAAATCACGTAAAAATACTAGGAAATTTTGCAACATTCTATCATCCTGAAAAATATGAATAGTTTCAGAAATACTGAACAATCCTTCAAACTGTAGAAAAATCGTAAAAGTATCGAAAAATCAAAGGAAATGAAAATCTTTATAGACACTATTTGCTGAAAAATCCTCTCGAATAGAAATAATTAAATGAACTTTGAATTCTAGAGCATGAGATTCTTGGAATTTTTATATATCGATGTACAGAGAAGAAGTGCAAATTTATAAAAATACTAGAAAATCCTGCAACATTCTATACATACTGGAAAATACAAAAAAATTAAAAAATTCTGAAAATCTGAGTAGATTAGATTCTTTTAAAAATCTTTTAGATTTGCAAATGTTTCTTTGTGGCTAACATTGAATAAACTGTCATATTCAGAAATTTTGTGGACTTGAAAAAAATATAAAAATTCGAACAAGCTGATTGATATTTTTCTCAGGGTAAAAAGTACCTGGATTAACATTTTTTATTATATCAAATATAATCAATTCCTATAGAACAAAACCACAAGTACGTTGATATTGTATTTTTCAGCTTTAGTTCTCCAATGACTTGTTATTTACATTCAATTTATTTCAACGAGTAACGTGAAAGTAACGTAAAGTTACTTTTTTTAAGTGGTAAGGGTAACGAGTTACGATTTATTTTCAAGTAATGGTAATGTAACGAATCACTTTTTTAACCTTTGTGACGGTAACGTGAAATGTTACATTTTTCAAGTAATTTTCCGGACCCTGCGAAATAGTAATTTGTGCATCAAGGGCAGAGAAAAAAGTTTTTTTCATGATTTTCGTGTCATACTATGTATGCTGGTATATGTCACTTCAATATTGCACTTTTTTATATTAGTGCGAAGAACAAGAAATAAAATTCTTGACTTCTAGTTGCCTTGATGCTACAAATGAAAATTTGTACAACTTACTTGTTGTACAAAACTATGTCCGGTAGCCATATATTTTCGGAGGGCACGTACAGCATTTCTACACCTCCGTATTCTTCAGGATCCCAGCGCAATTTATAATCGAACCATTTCTGTTTTTAAGGAAGATAAGAATTGGTTATTCGCAGAAAGCAAAGATTCTTCGATATAATATTATATCAATACCTCAGGTGGATTTCATTCAGGTTATGAAATACTCTAAGAATACGAGACTGAAGGAATAATACTCTATCGAAAGATAAATAAAATCAGTTAGAATTCTAAAAACCTTGACAATTTTGATAATTTTGAAGAAAAAAATGTGAACAAATTCAAAGAATTATTTTCAGTTTTCTACATCATATTATTTTTTTTTTATTTCACTGCAAACACTTATCCCTCGTAACCCTGAACCTTATTAAAACCTTATACAAACCTTACAAGCATCCAAGTATTCGTAAAAGATTTTCAATCCTTTATAAGGTGATATTTTAAAAACTTTTTACGAACCTTATAAGTATCCGAACTACCTTAGGGGAGACCGGGGATAGTTAGCCTGATTTTGATATTTTGATTATTTGAATTTTTCCTATCAATTTCTTTCGAGTTTACTTTACGTCATTTGATAGCAAGCAAATTTAGCTACTTTTTCTGTAAATTATAGGCTTTGCAAAAGAAGCATGCGTCTTTGCAAGTAAATGTAATAAGATGTGAAAAATGGGCCAACTAGCACCAGTGCTGGGGTTCGTTGGCTCTCTATATGGGGTTTGTTAGCATAGTTGACTAAAAGTGTCAAAAGTGTTTTAATATCGGTGATATTAAAACGGATTGTACGATTCCTATCAGAAATTCGGCAATAGTTCGAAACTTACACAGCTCCACGAAAAAATCGAATCAAGAGTGCGAATAAACAGACCATGTTGACTATACGTTTTTGGAGTTGCTGAATCTGAATCTGAGATTCGTTTGATGCCATCACGTCAGAGTTTTTTATAACCTCAAAAATCTTTTTTTTTTTTCTTATGTCTTGAAACTATGGACTATAGGTATTTCAGAAAAACCCTCAAAAATATCTGATATTTACCTCGCTAAACTATAATGCAGCTGTAATTCATAAATTATTAACTATTATCGAATTTCTGGTAAAGATAAATCAAGATATGCTTTCTTTTTCGCTTGCAAAGCGAGCTTTGATAGTGGAACAACAAACCTTGAATCAAGAGGGATAACTATCCCCAGCAGTCCATTTTCAATACAAAATTCGAATCCAACAATAACAAATGTGGTTAAAATCACAACTTACCATGATAAAGTTGGCCTGGCAGATATTTACCTACGCACTACGTTTTCATTCAACTTTGAAGACGGACAATGCAGTTAATGATAAATTAAAAACTGCGCGGTATTTTTACTCGTGCCAGAGTAAAACGGTAAACGATCTATAATGATAGCTAAATGTATTTTTCGACTGAACAAATTACGGTAAATGCTGTGTTTTAAATAAGTTCCCATATTCTTACAAAGAATGCGTTACTATTAATTCAACTTTTTAAAGTGCCTGCGGCCAACCATCCCCGTCCTCCCCTAAAACATTTTTTATTCCTTAAAAGGTGACCTTCCAAAAATCTGAAAAGAATTTCGATTCCTTATGAGGTGACCTTATAAAACGTTATACGGAATAAAATACTTAGGTTTTCAATTACTATACATTTAGAGATCTTACAATTCCTTATAAAGAATGGAAATTTCCTTATAGGGAATCGAAATCTCTTTAATATAAGGAATTTTATTTTCTTATACAAATTCTCAGTTTTACAATTATGTAATTTGCTTATAAGGTTCCGAAATTCAATGTTCTTATCAATCCCAGCAACTTTGGTTTTTATCGTTTTTATAAAGTGTCTAAAGAAATATCCAAATTTTTAAAGAATTTTGCTGTTCTTGATAGTGACTTTATGAAATCTTCATAAAACTCGTTTAAAACTTTCATTGTACGAAAAATTACTTACATAAAATGGCTAAATCTCTATATGCAATGGTAACTGCGAACCTTATACAAATCTTGTGAATTACTTATTGAATCTATAAGTGAATCTGTAAGTTTCTTTACAAGATTATCTATTCCGTATAAGGTAACGTTTCGGCATCCTCATGAGTATTCAAAACCCTTTTAAGGTGACTACAGAATTTTGAAAGAAGTACTTTTTTTCCACCATTTAAATTTCTTAACGCAGATTATATGACTTCTCATTAGGATTTCCCATTTCCTCAAATGAAACTGCGTTTCTCTTGTAAATAATTGCTACTCATTAATAAGGAAGCAAGTCTTTACAGGGTTTAAAGTTTTCTAATAAGGATTCTTTATTACATTATAAAGAGTTGTAATTTCTTCATAAGGACTGCAGATTTTTTCGAATCAAAACGATTTTCCCGATATATATCAAACTAAATTAATCAATATATTTAAATATAATTAAAAACTACATCTCAATTATATACTGATATTAAAAATGGTTTAATAAATTTTTTTTTGCAAGATTCAGATTTTTCTTATTGTTTTTTTTTCCATATTTTTAAAGAATTTCCGTGTATTGATAGGGCTATAAAATTTTTATAATAATGTTTACCTTACCTTATTAAGATTTGTCTTACACAGTCTTTATAAGAATTTTATAACGTCTTCCTCTACGGATTTTAATTTCTTATGAGGATTATATAAGGTGACCTTATAGGGTCACCTTATATAAATCATCCAACATGTTCGAAAAGATTTAGAATATTATTGCAAAGTTTTGTAATTGAAGAGATGATTAATCACTCTAAGAAACAAATTTGGATCAAAAATATCATACTTATTCTGCAGTGTAGAACAAACTTGAAATTATGACGAAAATTCCAAGTTTGTATGGTACAAACTCCAAACTGTTATTAACTTTGATTTGGTCCGTTAAAATGCCCGAATCAGTATGTTCAAATGTCTACAAGAACTTAAAGTTATTGCATTACTAAGATAGTATAGTACTTTTAATAAAAAGTTTAGAAGATACTACCATAACTTTTTCTCAGTCCATCATTATATACTTATAGATTCATATAATTGCAACTTAATGCATTCTGTAGTCAAATAGAATGTTACTCAATAACAAATAATTCCTATCATTATCAAAATCATCTTGCAGCGTCAAAAAATCGCGTAGTATAAAAAAAAATATCTAAGCCGAAGCAAAAATATTAATGAAAAATTTATACACACCTGCTCCACCCACACATTTGTTGTCATTACTTGATTTTTCAGGTTCTGTAACATAGATAATCCCAAAATTCATCTCATTTCGAAAAGTGCTGCTCAAACAGAGGTAAATATTTGAAAACGAGGAGTACGAACCATTTCAATCAATTGCGACAGTTTCAGCGACAGCCATACAGTCAGAGTTTCCGTATTGTTGACCACCGGTCGAATAAGTCTATTGTAATTCGACAATAAATCATCGTATAGCCTCTTCGTATCAGGATTCGCCTCGTAATTTTTTATTGGAGGCAAACCTGAAACCCCTAACATTATCAAGAAATCACAAAGAATATTCAAAACAAATTAGGGAATCCTATAAACCATAAATATTCACCAAATTATAGCATTTGAAAACAATTAATAAACGCGATATATTATTATCGAAAATTGCAAGTATCTTATGTTTAACAAATGAATTTTCTGTCCTTCGTTCATTTTCTACGAGTATTTCAAAATTTACAGGTTAGAATCTAAATTATGTATTCAGGGCAAACCTAAAAATACTATCCCTCAATATTTTACGCCAATCGAACCCATTTAGAAGTCATTTGCATCGCGTCTGTCCAATCAACATATCGAATATTAATGTAAAAATCCACAAACTCGAAACCTAAAACGTAGTGAAATTCGACAATCATTGATATAAACTTATTACTTGTTTTGTGTTATTGATGATGTAACCGGGAAAAAAATCTACTTTTGAATGAGGCATAATATTTTTCGACTCACCGCTAGAAATTCCGAAGAAGATGATGGATAAAAGAGTTACGAACTTTAACATATTCAATTTCACGGGTTGTTAATGAGGGGTAAATAACAAAACTTGGGTGAATTCGACTGAATGTTATTTTTTTCTTTTCCTAGTGTGAAAAGCCAGAGCACGGGTGACTGTGACAGTATGTGGACGAATTTTTGGTCCAGAGCGCAGCATCCCTTGCGGAGGTGGAGATCAATATTCGACGCCAGCGCCGCAACGCCCTCCCTGGAATGTTTATTTATATAGGACAAATTATGAACAAGGGAAAAATCAATAAATCAATCCCAGCAATTTAAACAGTATAAACTTTTAAAACAAATAATACCTTAGAAACTGACTAAAAAGTTAGAAAATATAAAAGTTTCATCACTAAAATAATTATTTTTAAAAATTTTGGTACTGTATAATAAGTTCTTAAGTTTTCTGTTGGTATACAGTTGAATACCGTTTCCCTTCATGAATTGAAAAAAAATCTATGTCTCATACTCGCTTTTCACAAAAAAATCCATTTTCAAGTTAGAAAAAAGGAAAATTATAATAGTGAATAAATATTGGCCGAAATTTTGCAAATATATAATAAGATCCTAATTTTCTTTTTTACAGTTGATTACTATTTGCTGTAACTAATACTATCATTTTTACAAGAGAAAATGTTTTTTCAAATAGTAAAAAGGAAAATTTTGTGAGCAAAATAATTAGCTGCGAAAATTTTGTTGATATATATATCACAAGTTCCGAATTTTCCTTTTGTTGTATAGTTAATTTTTGTTTCCCTTCATTACTTAAAAAAATGATGTATCTAATACTATCATTTCCAGAAAAGGAAATGAATTTTCAAGTTAGAAGAAAGAAAAATTTTACGAGTTAAATAATAAGCTGCAAAAATTTTGTTGATGTATGAAAGTTTTCAACATTTCTTTTGTTATACCGTGGATCGTTATTTCCTTTCATTACTCTAAATAAATACTGTAACTAATGCTTTCATTTCCACGAAACAAATCGATTCTAAAGTTAGAAAAAAAAATTTCATGAGTAAAATAACTGTTTGCACGAAATTTGAAGATGGAATTAATTTTAAATTCTTGTATTGTTACACACAGTAAATTACTATCTTCCTTCAATACTGAAAAAATTTGTTTTGAATACTATCATTTTAACTAGACGAAATCGATTTTTTAAGATAGAAAGAAAGAAAATTTTGTGAGTAAAATTAATTTTTGCAAAAACTTTCATCACTCAAAAAAATTCCCTATCCCATACGATGATTTCTACAAAAGGAAATGGTCTATTAATTAAAAAAAAGGACAATTTCATGAGTTAAGATGATAAACTGCAAAAATTTTGTTGATATGTAAGCAGTTTTCAACTTTCCTATTCTTTTTAAGTAAACTACTGTTTTCTTTCATTACTAAAAAAAATTCTGTAACCAGTATTATCATTTCCACAAAACAAATCGATTTTCAGTTCAGCAAAAAAGAAAATTTCATGAGTAAAATAACTATTTGCAAATATTTTGATAATAACTATTATAATATGGTCTTCAATTTTTCAAATTCTTTTACAGTCAATTACTGTTTCCCTTTATTGCTTAAAAAAATGCATCGTCTGATACAATCATTTTTAGAAGAGAAAATCAATTTTGAAGTAATAAACAAGAAATTTTTATGATTAATTCAAATATTAGCGAAAATTTTGCTCACTTATACGAATTTCTCCATTTCTCTATTGTTATATAGGAGATAACTATTTCCCTTCATTGCTGAAACAGATACTATATCTAATACTATTAATCACAGAAAAAAAAAATGATTTTTCGAGTTAGAAGAAACTGATATTTTATGAGTAAAATAACAAGCTGCAATAATTTTATTGAATGATATTAAGTTTTTAACTTTTCTATTGTTTTACAGAGTATAGCTGTTTCCCTTCATCACTTGAAAAAAAAACTGTGAAAACTGTAAAAAAAAACAGCTATTTGCGAAAGTTTTTATGATGAAATAGAATTTTCAATTGTTCTATTGTTTTATACAGTATTAATTCTTTGCCTTCATTACTTAAAAAAAAGTTGTAACTAATACTATCATTTTTACAATAGAAAATCGATTTTCAAGTTATAAAAAAAGAAAATTCCGTTAGTAAAATTAATACTTGCAAAAATTTTGCTGATATAAAAGAAGTTTTCAATTTTTCTGTTGGTATACAGTTGATCCCTGTTTCACTTCATCACTTAAAAAAATGGTCTATTAATCGCATCCTATGATTTTCACAAAAGAACATGGTCTTCCAAGTTAGAAAAAAGGGAATTTCACGAGTAAAATAATTAGCTGCAAAAATTGTGTTATTATATGAGAAATTTTCATTTTTTTTTTTTTTTTCCAGAGGATTATTGTTTCATTTGATTACTTAAGAAAATAGTAAAAACTGTAACTAATACTATGATTTCAACATAAAAAATCGATATCATAACATAACAAAGTCAGAAAAACGAAAATTTCATAGGTAAAACAAGTATTTGCAAAAGTTTGATAATATAATGTTCCCAATTTTTCTTTTTTACGCAGTAAATTACTGTTTTCCTTAATGACATAAAGAAATGCTGTATCCAATAACATTGATTACACAAAAAGAATCAATTTCAGGACTTTGAGTTTTTCATTTGTCTAATTAATATTCTCGGATTCTGTGCTGTTTTAATTAGAATGGTGCATGAATTAGGAAAAGTTTCACAATAAGAAAATATAAAAACACTTATCACTTGTTCGATGATTCTGAATTTTCATTATTTATTTACTCGTGCATTTTTTTACAATCTTCGTGTTTTGCGGACGATTGAAAAAAGATAGTAGTTTAAGTCAATGAAAATCTTTGAAAAATTTGACGCTTATTTTCACAGTTTTTAAACAGCTTCCACCATTTCATCAGTTTTGAAATGTTTGACTGATTTTTACGATTTTCAGCAGTTGTGAGAAAATCTACAAATTTAAGTCATCAACTGTTGTACAACAGTTGTTAACAGTTTTTTACAGCTTTAAAAATTCGTCCAGTTTTTAAATAGTTTCTACAGTTTAGGATATTCCAGTGGCTTTGAATAGTTTTACAGCTACGATGTTTTTGTACTTTTTTGAAAAAATTTTGAAGGCAATGAAAGTGAAATTTGTCAAAAATTCCACTGTTTATTAGTAAACTTGTTACGAATCGATTCACTGTTAAAAGTAACGTACATTTTTATTCTGACAAACGGTTAGAACAGTTGATCATACTAAAAATTCATAAATGACGTAAATCGTCGAATTTGTAGTAAAAATGGTCTCAAAAAAGTAAATATGTTCAAAAATCCCTGAATAACTGCAAATTGTAAATATTAGAACAGTTCTAAATATTAGAACTGCTAAGAGCATTAATTCAGAGATTTGAATACCCCTGAAACGCATAAATATACAAGATATTAAAAACCTGTGAACCCAGTGAACCTGTACATATATATTGCCTGAAAGTGATAACAAACAAAAATTTTCTCCAAAATATTATAAAAACTTAAAACATTTTTTACAAGAAGTACCTAAAACAGATCTTATAATAATTGATAGTTTTTTATGTAAATTCGCCAGGAGAGAGATTTTCGTATACTTGTTCTTAAAAAAAATATGTCCCACAAAGATGTGCTCAGCCAATAAAATAAAAGATCTAACAAAATTGTGGCTCTATTTTCGTTAAAAATTTGTTGCTTTTTTTCATGTAATGAACTGTCAGGAAAGTAAATATCCACAGTTCCATAGAATGTTCCACGAATGTTCACTTTTTGGCACCTGGAAAATTTTCCCCAGAATTGTTCGTTGCATCGTCACGTCCCCATAAATATGTAGGTGAGGTTATAACTTTTTTTTATTTGACCTCGTGGGGAGGAATTTAGTGGAATTCCGAAGGGAAAATTACTGTTTTCGCGGGTGAAATAAAAGCGGTTTATGTGAGGACTACAAATGCAATATTCCCAATCGTACATTGTGCAGAGGATAAAAAAAAATAAAAAGAAAATAGAGGTCAAATGTGTGAAGTAAAACGAAAAAAAAAAAATGCTAGGAAAAATATGGTTATAATTCAAAGGTATTTTGGAGCATGTGAGAATTTTCTTGTGAAGAACATCTTGTGTTGCATTTTTATTGCGTCAAAATTCGTTTGAAACTACATCTGAAGTGCTAAAATATCTACTCCTTATCGATCATAAACTGTCTCACGTTGTCGCTCGATTTCTCTTACATTATTTTATATACATCGTGACTTAACTTACGTTTTTTCGAGGCAATTTTTCCCTCCATACATCACACATTTTTCCTTGGAAATTTCATATTGCGAGTCTACGTTAATGGCGGGGTGGTAAATCGAATTTTGCTCGATAAAGGGTCGCGCGAGGAAATTTGGGAGGGATCGATGCGTCACAGAAGCTTTATATATAAGCTACAATAACCGTAGTTTCAACTAATCTAAGCTTCCGAGACAATGTCGTGAGGTGGCTTGCAGATGACAGAGCGCGAAGGGGAATTAATCTTTGTACGAGTCAACTGATGAAGTGGCAATTTCCGTCTGATAGTCAACGGAAATAGGATCTATATACTTATCCACGTCCTGCAATATCGGGCGATCCTATTTGATTGCTCACCTAGTCAGGGTAAACGCGATACAAGTGTTTATTCCAATAATCCAACTACCTGAATTCCAGTCTCCTTTCAATTGGATGAAATTCGTTTTTCGTCCAGTTCAGAAAAAAACTGTTACGATGGTTGGGATTATTTGCAATACATATATGAAAAACTGAAAGTGTAGGACCAACAAATTTTTTTTGTTATCAGCTTCTCCCTCTTCATTGAGATCGTTTTTTCAATTCATTATAATTCAAGGATGAATTGTCATCATAGTTCAAGAACTCATTGCAAATTTTTAAATCTGATAAGTCGATCATTTATGAGTATTTTACTGGAGACACCAAAGGCGTTGTAACGAAATTTTACATGGAAGGGCAAACTCGCATGTCAGAAGGGTCAATATAATAGTATTTATTTTTATGTTTTTATTTATTCATAATCAGGTGTGAAACAATGTTCACAGAATATACAATATATCCCCACGAAAATAGCACATATATATATATATATATTCCATTTGACAAACAATCCCTGTCTCCTATAATCGAATCTAAGTATCGTTTATAAAATACAAATGAATAAAATACAAGTTTATTTCTATGTATCGATAAATATTTATTTTAGCATTATAAATTTCTGAAATTCGATTTGCAGGTTCATGCTTTTACTTTTCCAAATATATCACGTTCAAAATGAAATCATAGTATCTCATTTTCAACGTCTTTCAGAACTTTTTTCAGTATGTGTACCATTTAAAAGAAGTATCTCGTATGTCCGAAAATTTTATGTATTGATTTTTGGGATTCGATTATGTAGGATTTGAAGTTAAATAGATTTTTAGTATTTCCGAGAAAATTTTGTCTGCATTCAACAAAAATACATCAAGGACTTATAGTATTTCGAGTATTTTCCGTATGTAATACCATTTATTACATTTTTAAGGATATTTTAATTTTCTTAAATATTTCAAGCATTTTCGTAGATTATTATAGGGGTTGAAATAATTTGATGATATAGAATTCAAAGTTTATGAGATGCTTAGTATTTCAAAGAAGTTTCCAAGAAACAAAATTTCCAAAGATAAATGGTATATCATAGATTTACATTACTTTAGTATTCATTGTATTTTTTCTCTATTTTTTGAACGGACTTCCATGTCCAAGGATTTAAAGTTTTGAAGATATTTAGAAATTTTACAGTCATTTAAGGAAATTATATCTTCATGGATTTTAATTATTTTATTGATTTTTAGTAATCATAGTTTTTTTCATATTTTTTATTATCATTTGATGCAATAGAATTTTCTGGACTCTTTATGATTATAATTTTTAGCAATTGCGTAATTACTGATTAGAAGCACTTTCTTTTTTGCGTGTAGAGGAGTTTCCAAAAAACGGTATTTCCAAAGATAACTAATACTGTATAGATTTTTAATACCATTAATATACACCGTATTTCTTCAGTATTGCAACGATTTGGAGAATTTTCTGGAATTTTTCTGGATTTTTATTCATATTTTTAGAGTTCGATGTTTCAGCATTAAAGGTTGTATAGATATTGAGTAATTTGACAGTTATTTAAGTAAATGATATCTTGATAGATTACAATTATTATATTGATTTATGGAAATCTTATTATTTTTTATATTTTTTATTCTCATCAAAATTCATCAAAACTAACTTGACACTTTATGAGTATCTAGTATCTGTTTTCAAAAATATTAATATATATTTTTTTAATATGATGCTTTAGAATCTAAAATTTTAGAGACTTTTAGTGAATTTTAAGAAATTATTCAGTAAACAGCATATCTTTAAAGATTTTTAGTATTCTACAGATTTATGAAACTTTCAGTACATCTTGTATTTTTTAAAATTTATGAATATTAATTGAATTCACTAGTTTTTGAATGGATTTTTATATAAATTTTTAAATCAAGAACCTTAAGATTGAAGGGTAATTTAGTCTTTTTTACATAGTCCAAGAATTTTTGTATTTAGCATGTAGGTTTAAGGATTTAATGATCTAGGATTCAGAGTTTATTAGATTTTAGTATTTCAAAGATTTTTCTAGGAAAGAGTGTTTTGAAAGATGTGTAACTGGTATTTCATTGATTCTCAGCACTTTAAGTATTTATCGCATTTTTTCATCATTTTTACAGTTGAGAAGATTTTTTCACATTTTTATGAACTCTTTTATAATTATATTGAGAATTTAATGTTTTAGGATTTATTGTTTAATAAATACTCAGTCATTAAATGGTTATTCAAGGAAGTAATTTCTATATAGATGTTTAGTATCTAATATTTTGTACTTTTATTATTTCAAAAAAAATTTTCTTTTTCAATTTAGCGGAATTTTCTGGGTTCTGTATGTCTATCTAGTATTTTCTAAAATTTCTATATTTATTTCTAGAATATAATGTTCAAGAATCTTAACTTTTAGTAATTTTTCATAAATCCAGTAAATTTTTAAGGAAACAACAGTATCTTGATAGGTAGTAAGAATATTCCACAGGTTTCTGAAACTTTTATAACATTTTGTATTGTTTTAGTATTCATAAATTTTATTGAAATTTTCAATATTTCAAAGGACTTATGGAAAGATTTGCAGAATTTGATACTGCGCTGTTGAAAGTTCATTGATTTTCCTTATGTATATAAATTTTTGGCATGATATCTAGGTATACAGAATTCAAGTATTTTAGCGTCCTATTATTTTTAGTTTCTTCCATAGTTCCTAGCATGTATGAAATTTCGTATTATAAATGTCATATAAATTTTCTCAACGAAGGGTGTTTGGACTCCAACTCCTCCCCTGGATCTACTACTGATTTCCTCCCATTTTTTTTTTTGTACATTTTCGGCTACAAGTTCAATTTGTATGTTCTGCAGCATTAGACTCCCTTAATATTTCACAAATTAAAAAAATGGAAGATGAAATTTGTAAAACCCAACTGACAGTCTGTTGAATTTGACAGGTATATCTGTTCATAGTACAGATTTTTCAGTGAAAATTTTGAACAGATTGCAATCCGTTTAGACTTTCGGAATTAGAGGATTGGGCCCCACGAAAGCTCTGCGCCTCACATTTAATTTTCTCGTTTGGGAAGCGCGAAACAGAAAGCTCTCGATAATCGTGCATCGCGTGTGCGAAATCCTCGAAAAATGTCTTTCAAGCCTAATTGAAAGCCCGTGATGCGACGCGTTTCCCCATTATGGCCCCGGTCGTTGTTGATGCGGATGCTCTCGGGCGTTGTCTTGCAAACCCTCGAAAGGGGGAGAGCTTGCATGCACTCGCCTTTGGGCGGGTAGATGCAAGCTCCGAGCAATATATTCAACGCGAGCAACGTAATAATAGCACGAGCGTGTGCGGAAACAAATGTACGCCCGTGTCTTTGATAATACACATTATGTTTTCCAATGCTCTTTTATTTGGCGCGCGACGCATTACATTAATGAATGCGACGGGGCGTGTTTTTCATTAAAATTCCTCTGCCACGAGTGAACGCGAGACGCCAATTGTGAGGATTTTCATACATGGTTGGCATCGGCAGATATAAATATATTGTCGTTTTTTATTCATTTCTTCATACACTGATCTGGGGTTGCTGAGTATGAAAATTATTGTCATTTATTTTTCCAATGAAGCGTTGTTAAGGTAATAACAATAAAACATATTTTTTTGTTTTTATAATTATTGCCAGAAATATCAAGAATTAGAAGTGAGCGTAGTGTTTCGTACGCTTTTTCGAGAATTTTCGTTAGGAAGACTACTTCAAATATTTCAACAAATTATGCGTTATTTTGAAGGTTTATGTTTTAATGAAAGTACATGAATTTGTTCCAAAGTGTAATTTGAAGCCTTGTATTTATTTGTGGTGTTAAAAGTGACCTTAAGAATAAATAGCAAAATTGTGGACACGATTCTGCACGGAACGGTTATCTTAAACACAAGAAGTAAAAAAGAACCTTTTTGGCTTCCACAGTGCCGAGGTTTTGACGTAGGATTTTTTCAAAATTATAAAAATTGAATAAATGGCAGTATTTTTTGTGAAAAAAATATTATTCTTCAAAATGTGTATGTGTTGGAAGTTGAAAAGAAGTACATGAAGCTTGAAAGACTATTTTTCTAAAGATATATATTTTATATATAAAAAATCGATGGTTCTTAATATTTCTGACAATAACTAAGATGAGGACTAAAAAGCACGTTTTCTTCTGGTATTTCGAAAAAGTTTTTTTACGTTTATTTTCGAATTAAAAAAAGCCAACATGAGTCTAACAAATAATTTTTTCACTTGTGGAATACGTGTGTAATTATAGCAATTGTGTAATACATTGCGGTTGAATAATTTTTCTTAATAATACCTACAATGAGCAAAATTCGTCTGAATCGAAAAAAAAGACGAAGCACAAAATAAATAACTAGTTTTTACTTGATGTAAGGTGTTCTATCCGAGCTTAGGTTTTTTTTAATCAAGTAAGTATATTTTCTAGAAAAGTCTGATAAGAAAACTTGAAAATACTATCAAAAAATTAATCGTTTTCATAAAAAAATTGGCTTTCATATTATTGTGATTTATTTTTAGATCCCGATATTTATCTAAAAAAATGATTGAAAGTAAAAAATATTCTCAAACAATAAGTTATCGAATAAAAATTATGCATCAGGTAGTAAGAAGAATGTCTTCTTTATTCTATCTTTATTTAAAAAAGGTAAGAATCAAATTGAGAATAACATAAAAGTTGTAATTTTTTTTAAATTTATTTTGCGATTGCTGTAAAAATTCATGTATTGGTAAAACTAACAAAAAGGATATTGGATATGTTCATGAATTTTAAGAACACATACTGTTGTTATTGAAAATTGTGTGGATATAATAGGTGTTCGTTTTGTCAATGTTGCAGCGATTAATTATAATCACGTGTATAATTTAGTTTTAGAAGAATATTGTCAAAAGACATCTTCCATGGAAATGCAACTTATGAAAATTGTACTGGTGGTCTCAATTTCATGGGAGACACTAAAAACATAATAAAAATTTTAAAATACTATTAATTATTGATCCATAATTTTAAATTAGATTGTTACTTCTATTGTGATTTTTTCTCTAAATTGGGTTAAAATGATAGAATTTTGATATCATAAAGCAATAATGGAGCTTTTAAAAAATTATTGATTTTGTGGTCCATGATGTCCTAAAGTTTTAATACACTTGATTTCTAATTGTTTCATTTTAAATTTCTCACTTTAGATGTTGTCGATTTTGAATTCCTTTCAAATTTCGATAAAATGCACAAAGATTGTCAATTCATTCTTCATAGTGAGAAACATTATTAAAAGTTTCTCTGAATAGGTGTGATTAATTTTGGCTAATTTTTATATGATTAAGTCGATTAACGCATTTATTTACTCTTGAAAATAGCAACTCGATGATTGTATAAGCAAAAAAGAACTCTAGGGAAAAATCCATTATTTTTTTTAAGAATTTAAAATTGCATTTCGGATATGTGCATATTGATAGATTAATGTACGATATTAAATCTTGATGATTTTTCAAAACTGCAAGTGAAATTTTGATTCAAGTTGTACCGGAATTTCAATTAAATTAGAAATTCTCTACTATTGGCTAATAGTATGTAATGTAAGTATCTTCATGAAGTTTTCAAGTATTTTTGGGCTAGTTGAGAAGTTAGTTGCAAGCGATTAATTTTTGTATGGATATGTTAAAAAAAAAAATTTTTGAAGCTTCTTATCCCAGACAGAGAAATTAAATTTTTAGTGGCGTTCGTGTCACTCGTTTTTTATTGCGAAGGTGCTTCGTGAAGAGAATTTCAACGGACGTTTTAAAATGATGTAAGACAATGTTCTACACTCATCACAGTCCTTTAACCTAACGAATCGTAATTTATTCTAAAAGTTTCCACTATTTTCATCGAAAAATATACACAAGCAGCTATGTACACGTTTTATAGTGATTTTTTCCCTAAACAGCTCAAAAAAGAACACTTTCATACATATATTCTGATAGATTGAAAAATGATTGAAAAAGTTTCATAATAATGGCATAAATTTCGTTGTCATTTGTATTAATAAAGAATAAATGGGTGATTTCTTAAGTTCCTAACTAAAAAGTAAATTAATTCCAAACTGGTTGGTTTAGAGAGCTATAAAGAGGGAGGTTTTTCAAAGGAACTTCACATATGAATCAGCCAAGTTTAATTCGCTCGTAGTATATGTACTATGTAGTCACTCTTTTAGTGGAAGTATATACGATGAAAAAGCATTAACTTTCGAGTATAACACTTTTACGTGCTTCAGTTTGAAAAAAATCAGGCGATGGAGACTCTAAGCTGGGCGAAAAAGGTGAAAAATTCTACAAAGTAAAAGTAAATTTGTTGAGTAGCTTCGAGATATTACGAAACTTCAGTACAAAGTTTTTCCTGCAGTGAGTCTTAATTAAGTTCGTCATAAAATTCTATCATCTTTACTCATAAATTCGTTGTTTGCAAAAAGCAAAAAAAAAAAAGAAAAAAAATGCGAGGCATATTATACAAACACTTATGCTGAATGTGAAATCATGAATGACAAAGGCTTCGCATAAATTTTGCAATTTCAGAAATACACGGTTCTTTTTTCGCTGGCTCCGGAATCGATTAAAATTTAAATTCGCGCGATACTTTGTAGTTGCCCCCAGAACATAAAGCAAAATGCAAATGCGCTCAAATTAATGATCAATTAAGCTTGTGTCACGTCAATAATTCACTGATAATGATCGTCGGAACTTGTAGCTCGCGTCGGTTTTGATGTTCGCGTTCGGTTTCACGATTTAACGATCTCGGTTGAATGTTAATGACCCGAGTGATGTTACTTTGTCGATTCGTCAAATTTACGAATCGAAAGGAGAAACGACAACGCGGTACATGCCTTTTCGCGACGTTGATTAATCGTCGATTACGAATTCGCCTCCTGCGATGGAACGATTTTTCCGAGCAATTTGATGTTGTTACTAATGAAACAACTCAATTTTCCCCAACCCTCAGTGATTTGGGAAAAAAATGTCATGTTTTTGCATTTTTTCGCAAGTGGAAAAAAGTATTCGCATGCATTCACAAAAATTCCACAAACTCATCGATTGTTTGGTGAACAATATCAGGTATTCAATAAAGCTGGGAAACGAAAAAATTTTCTCATTCGACATGTCTCGCTTTGTGTCGTTTTCAAGCCTTCAAACATACTATTTTTTTTTGGGAATATTATTTCCTGAATAGTTTTTCGAAAACGATATTATACATGAACAAAAATAGTATGAGAGAATGGAAGGACATTTTATTTATTGCAAAACTTGTAAATTTTTTTTGAATTTATTGTTCGTCTTCGAATTCGTTTCTAAAGAAAAGAGAATTTGATAAAACTGATGCCTACAAGCGCAGAAGGAAAGAGGTTGAAAAATAATTATTTCATCATTCATTTCTCTCTCTAATTAAGGCGAAAACACGTAGAAAAAAGTCGGAAGCGGGCGATCTAAATATTCAAAAGAGCATTTCTCTAATTGACCCCAGAAACTTTAAAGCTCGATGAATGAATGCAACGTAGAAAAGCTTTTTCTGAAACGGATCGCGTTTCATTCAAATGCGGGGTTGGCTGACAGTTGCAGAATGATAAACTTGAGTTGATGACAGAAGCCCAAGATCGCGCAGTCAACTCTTGGTCTGTGACTGTGATCCACAGTGCAAATACACTGTAGTCAAACAGCGTCGCCTAGAAAGGTAGAGCCGAGAATGTAAATGTTGTACATGGGGACATGTTTACAAGCTTTGGAGCCAAAGGATGAATGGTTAGTAGAAGTTGGACTGTGAGCTAATAACGCTGTCTCGTCGACCGCAAGTCGCAAAGTAATAGCGTTTCCTAATGACTTCTTAGTGTCTTGTTCTTCTCTGTTTTCAAAGTGTTGTATTTCTTGCCCTCTCCCACCAATTTTATTTAGAATGGCTTTATTCTTTCCATGAACAAATAAACTGTACAGAAGAAAATTCATTAGAGAAAGTGCGGGCTTTGACATAATGAATTTTCTCCCCACTTTAGTGGTGAAAACAGAAAAGGGTTCGGGGGGTGGAAAACCCCCCAAAAATTGAAAAAAAAAAAAATTTTTTATAACTCGTCTTCTATTCAATCATTTTGGAGCCATATTCAATCAATAATCAGGTAAACATCTCTAGCATCTTCTAGCTTTATTCTTGCCCTCTCCAGGAAACTGAATTTACAATAACGAAAACAATGATCAATACAGTTCCAAATTAATCAGTAATAAAATCATCATAACATCATTCGATCTACTTACATCAGAATATAATTCAGGTCAACAATATCTCATGTGTAAAACGTTTTGTCATTTTTATAATATTGAATCAATAGGAAAAAAACAATATATTGTCACAAGAAACTTCATCCGCGGTTAATACACGTTTACAACATTACCTTTGTTTCCTTTCTTTTATAGAAAACGAATCGATAAGAATTCATATCACGTTATCAATGCATGCGTCATAGATCGAACTCAAAAATCTCGTACCTTCCTGTCTGTTTAACGTATTTATCGTCTCCTTTATGAAAAACATCTCTGAAAACATTCTTTTTCTATAATCTATCTCTCGATCTCAAATTTTTTGTTTATCTCAATTAAACTCATGATTCATATTTATTCTATGTTCCGTTGTAACTGAATTATTTCTTGTAATTTTACGAATATCTCCCTCGTGTTCTTCAATTCTAGTTTCTAAACATCTTTTAGTTTGTCCTACATACTTGAATTGGCAATCAATCCTGTAAACTACATTCTGCTGTCTTTTATTCCCCAATTTATCTTTTCCCTTTTTAATAATATCCATATTCAATTTATTACCACTTTTATATATGTATCACTTTCATATTTCTTTCTTAAATATTTTCTCAATTCTTCTTTGTCCTTTTTCTATGTATGGTAAAACCAAAATTCTTTTTCCTCTATCATTAATATCCAACAATTTATCATCTTTATCATTCTTCGATTGACCATATTTCAAAAAATTAATTATAGTCTTAATATTTTTCTTTATAAATTCAATGGAATAATTATTCTCATAAAGTAATTCTTGGATTCTGTCAAAATTCTCCCTATGAAATCTTTCATCAGATAATTTAATAACTTTATCAACCAATCCATAAATTATCCTTTTTTCTGTACAATCGGATTCTTTGAATGAAAATTCATGAATCTTTCAGAGGAAGTCGGTTTTATGAACCAATCAAGTATTAGCTTTTCATTTTCTTTAATAACTTCCAACTCCGAAAAATTCAACTTCCCATCCCTTTTTATTTCATTCGTAAACTGTAACCTATCATCGTATGAATTAAAGCCCTTAAAAGTCGTATCCAGTTCATAATTCTTTAGTATCATAAAAATATTATTAACAAATCTACAATAAAATATTAGTTCATAACCCAACTTACTAAAAACATCTAATTCCAGATCTTCCATTACTATATTAGCTAGAATAGGAGAAATTGGGGAACCCATTGGTGTTGCAAAAGTTTGTTCATATACCTGACCATTGAAACTAAAATATGTTAATTCCATCAATTTGATAACACTGTCTACAAACTCCTCACGAGGCATGTCCATATAAGGCTCGAAAAATCCGTATCTCTTATTTAGTAAGTTTCTCACTCTCTCCCTCGAGACATTTGTAAACAATGATGTCACATCAAAAGACACAATTTTAAATTCCTTAGATAAATTTAATCCCCTTAACTTATTTTTCAATTCCAAACTATCTTTAACATAACTTTTTGATTGAAAATCCTATGATATTTTCCCTGGGTCAAATTAAAGTGAAATTAAATTGGCATCGATCTCCGAGTCGAATTGTTTATTTTAATTAAGTGTTCACGGTAAATTAAGTCGTTGACACTTAATTGAAATAAACAATATGACTAGGAGATGGATGCCAATTTTATAACTTTTCGGTTTCGGTAAATGTTTCAAAAGCAAATCCTGAATAAACTTTGCCAATTTATATGCAGGACTACCTATTGAAGATACTATCAATCTAAATGGGTTATCTTTCTAATGAATTTTCGGCAATTAGTATGCTCTAGGTTAATTTCCATCTGTCTCCAATAATTCCAAACATGTCTTTTCATCAATATAATTCCTGTTCTTCCATCTAATTAAAATATCTTTAACTTTATCTCTCATTTTTCTTAAAGCACGTATTTCCTCCTTTTCATTCAATCTCCTATATGTTGACTCATCATTCAGTAATCTTTCCATTTTATCAAAATATTCATTCCTACGTAAAATCACACTTACACCTCCTTTTTATTTTCATAATCACCTCCTGTGATTTTGAAAAGTAATGTAATTAAATATATCAGAATTCAAAGACACAAAAAATGAAACTTGACATTCAAATATAAAGCGTTTAATTTTAAGAGTCAACGTTTCCATTGTTTCAGAGAAATTCAAGTCAACAAACTACTATTGACACTTATATGGCAAAATGATGCAAGATTAAGCATAGTAGAAATGCAAAATAATTATTCTGGAATGAAAATGTATGCAGTACACTTAGAACTTACATTTTAACACTTGAATGAAATATAAGAAAAAAAAAACAACACATGAAATTATTTGATTTGATAGTCAAAATTCTTAGTAAAATAGTGGATATTGATTTATAAGATAGAAAAATTAAATAAATACTATGTCAACATGAAAAATTCTGAATTATCAATACTTTTAAATAATCGCTTTGTTTTAAATTATCCGTTATTCCCAAATTAATTTTTGTCATTATATTTTAACATATTCGATTGAATGATTATGAATTCTTTGTATACGGATGAATCAATAAATATCGAATATATATCATAACTACAAAAAATTTTTTATGTGATGAAATTGACTTATATTTATATATTGCTGACAGCAATTCAATAATTCAGAGCATTAAAAATACAATTTAGAACATGTTTTCGCATATCACGTAATTTTTTTGTAAATTCTGAAGATTTCATTTTTCAGATGATAATTTATTGTAAACAGAAAGAGGGAAAAATTTTCATACATCAAAACAAAAGATATAGATATTCTCAAATTCAAATGATTCGGTTTTCTTTTACAAAGGATTTTAATTATTTAAAGTGAGTTTTGAAAATAAGAAGTACATACAAAAGTAAAATCCTCTATGGTCAGTCTTATTTGTTGGAAAAAATGAACATTCAATAATTATAAAGGAGAAACAAAAACCTGCAAAATTTGGAAGATTCAATATTTTAAACTTCAAAATCTACTCAGTCTGTAACAGTGTAATTTTGAAGGTTGAAAAATAAATAAAAAAAACTTATTGAGCGATTATTTCGATTTTAATAGTAGAAATTCATATACGAAAGAAAATCTAAAAGACTGATTTTTTCAACTTTTCAATTGAGATAACTCTAGGTAAATTTTGAAGTTTAAACAATCAGTATACTTAGAAGTTGCAAAAATAAATACAATAAAAAAAAAATTTCTTGAAAAAATTGCCTCTTGAAGTCAACGATTCAAAGAGTTAAATATATTGATCTTAAAAATTCTAATAATTTGTAGTAGATTCTATTTCTATACAAAAATTTATGATTTTCAATTTTAACACATCAAAAACTGAAGAATTTTGTTACGAGAGAAAACTTCTTTGAAATTCAAATGTTCAATTTATAAAGTACAGAACTTTGCAACCTGTGCAACCCTACAATTTCAAATTGAAGGTTCTTGAAATTGAAATGGAAAGAATCTATTACAAAAAAAAAGGAAAAAAATAGACAATTTATGAATTGACATCAACCAATTTAAATATGTCAAAAACTCTTAGACGCAATGGTTTTTTTGTTTCTGATGTTCCAAGTAATGAAATAAGAAAAAAACTGGTATAATCTGGCACTTGTTAGTAACACGATAACATTCCTGTGTGATGTGAAAGAAAATTGAAAAATTCTATTACATCTAGAAATGTTTTCATTACTTCAAGAAAGTAATAATTCTTCAAGTATTCCGCATAGTCTGCAACTTTTCATTCACGCCCGTTGTACTGTACTCTATGCAAAGAATCCACTTACCTCACCATCTGAAATATGAAAAACATTTCCATACTTTAATATCCTCGGGTTCGAATATAAAAACATGAAGCGCAAAATCAACAAATTTTCCTACCGCACCCTAAGCGTAGCATTTACTCGTTTAATCATTGAACCGCGCACGAAATTCAGAAAGTCGACCAACAAAAACGTGGAGTTGTAAATTCAAGGAAAAAAAGGCGAACAATATTTTTCGCTACGCTGCACAATGGCCATTTTTTGTTCCGTTTTCAACGGCATAAATAAAGGACCGCTTTTCGTCGTTTTTTCTCTCCCAACTCGAGAAACCGAATGGACGCCGGTGGTGAGAAAAACACGAAAAAGGGCTTTTCCCTTCTTGCTTTAGATGATATCTGAAGTTCGGGTGTTTTCACAATTGTGAAAACTCGAGCAATGACACAATTTTGTCATAAGAAGGGTAGAACATATAACTTGGAATTCTATGGATAATAATTCCGTTATTGGTTTTTCAAAAGGTGGAAAAACCTGCCACATTTTTGTAAATTTTTATTCTATTTTATCTTCTATTTTATTCTATATTCGAGAAATGGTACAATCGTAAGAGTTTCAGAACTGGAAATTAAATAACAGGGAGCTATTTTCAAATTTGAAAAGAAATTATGTGATATTACTTGAAATCATGAAATACAGCGAATGAAACATCGAATCTCTGATAATAACATACATATTTATAAAATTTGTTTCGTATTACAGAGGCGACAGAACGGGATATTTCCGGGTAGGTAGTAAATAACTCAATTATTATTATTATTATTATTTTAATTGGTGGGCTTCAATGTTGTATTTCATCGAAATACGCATGATAACTTGTTTACATTTTGAAATAAAAAACCGAAAAATTGAAAAACATTCAAAAATCACGAATATTCCTATTGAGCTGTAAAATTTTTGACGATAATTTAAAATTTTTTAGTAGTCTGTATAACTTTGAAATTTCCAAAAATCGAAAATTTTAAAAATTGTCAATAAATACCGAAAATTAGCGGGGTAAAAATGTGGTGAAACAATTTTTTGAAAATCGTTTTTTTTTCTAAACATGAACGATCATGTTTTTCCAAATTTCTGAACAAAATTGAAAATATTTGAAAAGTATTAGAAAATCAAAAGGGAGCTCTGCTAGCGGTATAAATTTTTATAAAATTTATAAAATTTAAGTACCAAGTACCATCTTAAAAAATTTTGCAAACTTTTAAATATCAGAAATCAGAACACATGGAAAACAATAGATAATGTTCTGGAAAAATCAAAATTTTTCTATAATCTTAGAATATTTTAATAATTACATAAACTGAGTTTCTTATTCTACATATTTCTTTTAATTATGCATCATAACTATCTCTCATATTTTTATCATAAATTTGGTATATTGGAAAATATTTCAAAAAACCAATTGATTCTCCAAAACCGACAACTTTAATAAAATTAAAGTGTTGAGTAGTTGGTTTGATGTTATTAGAAATTTTCAAAATTATGAAAAATTGTAAATAATAAAAATGCAAAAAGTTATCAATTATTCTAAGAAAATATAAATTTTTGTAGAATTTAATAAAACATCCAACATTTCAAAAATTGTGTTCATTATTATATTCTAATGTTTTGACACATGATTAAAATTTAAGAAAATCTAGAAAAATTAATTTTTTCAACAGCTTTCCTTGTACTAATACCGTTGAGTTTCAATTATTAGTTCCAATTATTAATCTTGAAATTCAACAAATTGTTTGGCATGAGAGATTATTAGTGGAATTAAAATCAAAATTTTCTTATCCGGTGGTTTTTCAAAAATGTTGCTTAAACATTCTATTGAAGCAGACAAAACGAATCTTGAAGTTTTTTTTTTTCAATCTTTAAAGGGTGCACGATAAAAAATGTGGATTATCACTCACTATTTTTACAGGTTAAATTGTTGTAACATTATCATTCGGAAACGAGGCCATAATTCTACTTTCACATGTCTAAAAATATATAAAAAAAAAAAAACAATAATTCTGAGAGACCTTGCAATGCTGCAGTGCATACTACAGTAAATTATCGAGAATTTTAAACATATTTACGGAATTTATTGAATTCTACTTTTAGGCGGATTGGATAAAATATTAAGATTGTAATAAAAGTATTTGGGTAACACCAATTTTAGTCGAAAATAAAAATAAAAAAAAAGAGAACCCGGAGTTCTCAGTCCATTTGGAAAATCCTGGGGTTCATTTGCAAAATTTTCAATATTTATTCATAATTTAGTCTGATACGAATGAAGATAAAAAAAAAAAGTTATTGAAAATCGAAAACTTCCGAATATTTTTTATAAATCACTGTCTGTCTCGGCTGGTTTTTGTGGGTAATAGTTAGCGTGGTAATGTCGATTGGTTTGCCGATTCCCTTGCTGGATTTAAAA
This sequence comes from Platygaster robiniae, assembly GCA_028476575.1. NCBI lineage: Eukaryota > Metazoa > Arthropoda > Insecta > Hymenoptera > Platygastridae > Platygaster > Platygaster robiniae. Next base: position 40,404,693 of record CM052019.1, read on the forward strand.
TTACTGTGACGGGAGTCTTAAAATAATGCGCTCTTATTTTGGCCTCCTTTTGATGTATTTTCCACATACGTGTGGATTATTTTTAGTGCATTGTTTCTTTTTTGTATTACGTTTGAGGGAAGAAGCTGTTTTTTGCTTTTCGTTTTTTTTTTCTTACAGAAGATTATGTATGCGCGTTTGCTTGTTCCGAAATTATAGGTAATCCCGTGTGTTCATTTATAAACAAAAAAAAAGAAATAAACTTTGTGAGTTGTGGAAAGTTCAACAAGTCGATAAAACTACAATTCATAAATTTATGCATCTTTGCATCGGTATTTTTTGATACTTTACCCATGCGGAATTCGCAGGTGGATAGTGCTACTCACCATACGCAAATATTCTTCAGCTCCTGTCGTGTAAAACATCGTTCAATATATGGTGGACCATATTTGACTGCAGTTGAAGCCTTATCAAAAGCAGTAAAAAACTTGAAATGTACTCGAATTCTCCTTTCATCTAATTCCTATGAAATTTTAACATGGCTGAAAAAATTCCATCGCGTTGATTGTTGCGTTAAACAAAGGGTTCAGTTTAGTTAACAAAACCATACGTTTTTGTGCTCTCGCTAATTCGCCTTGTTTGCAAGCAACAGTCAGTGGAAACGACTATAGGGAATTCATAGTTGCTGCCTATTAGTGACACACCACGGATTTGGTGCTCGCGCGCTCCAGTGGATAACTGGCTGAATTACTTAACCACGTTAACACGAGTTTTGCCCAAGTTCAAACATCTCGTGGATTATATTTCGCGTTAAATTCCGTGATTGCGCGAAAAGTTTCGGGAGGTTCCTTGGATTCTTCGCTCGGGATTTCGGTTGCGGTTCGTTGATTCGTATCGTCTGCAAAGACAAGGCGCGTACTTGTCACGATTTTGCCTAATTTTTTTAGCACATTGGGATTTCGAAGTTAGTACTCAATTTTCCTTATTTCTATGAAATATTTCATATCTCACTCATTGTTTATTTTACTCTTCTTTTTATTTGTCCCAGTCATTTTATTAGTTAGCAAATGGTTCGGCATATTTTCATGTCCTTTTCAAGGCCTAAAAATACTTATGTATTCGACAAAGATAAGATCATTAACTGAAATAAAGGGAAATATAAAAATTTCCAATTCATACTATGCTTATTTATGATTTACAGTTTGAAGCAAAAAATTAATCTTGAATAGGGATCCCTTTGCACCAGACGGTCCCTGAAATCAACAAACTCAGGTAAGTAAATTTGCACAATTTTATTGCACAGTCGATTATATACGAAAAAATTATAACGGTTTGGAAAGTTACTTGAAAAAAAGTAACGCGTTACGTGGCCGTTGCAAAGGTGAAAAGTAATTCGTAACGTTTCCTTTACTCGACAAGAAATAGTAACTTGTTACCGTTGCCACTTAAAAAAAGTAACGTTCCATTACTTTCACGTTACTTTTAGAATAAATTGAATGTAAATAACAAGCCATCGAAAAACTGAAGCAGGAAAATACGATATCAACCTACTTGTGGTTTTGTTCTATAGAAATTGTTTATTTCAGATACAATAAAAAAAGTTTATCTGTACTTTTTTACCCTGGAAAAAAAATCAATCAGCGAGTTCAAATTTTTATATTTTTTTTAAGTTCACAACATTCAATGTGAGCCACCAAGGAAACATTTGCAAATTCAATAGATTTTTGAGAGAATTTTAATACCTACCTACCCAGATTTTCAAAATTTCAAAACTTTTTTACATTTTTCAGTAATTATTTAAACGTTGCAGGATATTCTAGTATTTTTATAAATTTGTACTATTTCTCTGTACATTAATATGTATAGATTTCAAGAATGTCATGCTCTAGAATTCGAAGTTCATTGAATTATTTGTATTTCAGAGGATTTTTTAGCAAATAGTGTCTAGAAAAATTTTCAGTTTCTTTGATTTTTTTAGAACTTTTTTAATTTTTCTACATTTTGAAGAATTGTTCAGTATTCCTGAAACTATTCATATCTCAAAGTATGATAGAGTGTTGCAGAATTTCCTAGTATTTTTACATAATTTTAGTGTTTTTATAATATGAATCGTTATATACATGCCAAGAATTTCGAACTCTTGAATTAGAACATGATGAAATATTACGTCTTTTACAGGATTTTCCAGAATACAGTGTCTCGAAAGATTTTTACTTATTCCAGTACCTTTAATATTTCTGTTTTTCTATGATTTCAAGGATCGTTCATCATTTTTATATATTGCTGTATGAATTTCTGGAATTCGAAAGATTTTCAATGTTTTATATGTGTACATGTATTTTTCTTCACGTATTTTCTTTTTGGTTTTTTTTTAAAGATATCTTTTTGAATTTTCAGAATGAGATGAAATTGGAGGTTCAAGATTTCTGAAGTGTATTCCGATCGTTTTTGCAGAAAACAGGTTCTTTATCTAAGTGCCCGCAATATTTTATGTATTTTTCCCAGTGTTATACGATTTGATAAATTTTCTAATCTTTTTATAAACTTCTACAAACATAAAGTTTCAGAATTCAAAGTTCGAGAAATTGAAATTTTTTGATTCCTGAAATTATATAAATTTTCTAAAAATCAAAATTTAGTATTTTGTGTATTTTTCGTATTCTATTTTATTTATTTTTTGTACTTATTATGTTCCATAGAATTTTCTAGCAGGATCTCTGGATCTTACAGATCCTGCTACAGATTTTGAGATCTGTAGATTTTAAGTATTTTTAAATATTTTCATGCGAATTTCTAAAATTAAATGCTTTGGATTATGAAAGTTTCTAATAAGAAGTAAAAAAACTTATTCTTTTTCAATATTTTTACACAAAATACTATACTATAATATCCTACATTGTTCCATTAAAAATTATTAATATAGAATTTTTTATTCAAAAATGAGGAATTTAAAACTTTCTTAGATCTCAGTTTCATATACCATTTCCTAATAAGTTCCAAATTGTGCTTAAAACCTAATAAGACAAATAAAAGTAACGTAAAGTAACGGGATTTTCGTTACTCGTTACCGAAAAAAAGTGACTCGTTCCTGTTATCGTTACAGTAAAAACGTAACGTTCTAGAGTAACGCGTTAAAAGTAATGCGTTACTTCCAAATCCTGCAAATCACTTCAGGGTTTCATTATGGATGGCAGATGCGACAGACGCAAAACAAAACACAACCACACAAAAAAATAAAAAACAAAGCGCAATTCACAGCATTAAATTTTATTCGCGTTTTTCAGTCAATGTCAAGTGGTCATGCATTTTTTAAGAATGGAGATGGATGGATAAATTTTTCTTGATTCATCATCGTATCAGGAATGAAAATATACTTTTAGAGTTTTAAATTACACCACGAGCTTAAAAGAACATTTTAAACACGTCAAATTCCTTGGAAAAATTCTTTTGAACCGAAAAATTTGTTAATATTCATTAAGAGAAGAATCCTTCATCTCCTGTTGACTTCAAATTTTTGAGACCTTCTTCGAAATTCTGGCGAAAAACTCAATTTTATATTACTCCTTATAATAACTAGTACAAAAAAGAAGTTAACTTTTCCTCCTTTCGTCTGAATTACTGAAAATTTTACATGTCCGAGAAGCTTACCTTTTAAAAATCTCATTACTATCTTCACTTTAAAAAAGTAAAGAAATTTTTCCTTAGAACTTCTTCATTAGAATATAAAATATGCGTAGCCTTTGATTTACCGAATCAATATCCGAAATAAATTCCTCATTGAAATTCACTTTATTAACACTTTCATCAATCAACACAGTCTTTCTCATAATGAAAAAATTTAAATATCGAATAAACATTCGTTCACCAAGTCGAAATTGATTACTTCGTAATAGACCCTTGCAGATGTCTTGGAAATAAAACGCTGAAATTACTCTTGCGGTGAAAAATAAGATGACAAGAGTCCAAGATATATTAGGGCATACGTCGAGGTTTGTATGTAGTTCCTCCTAAGATAATCAAAGCCGTGACTTTGAATACAAAGTGGGGATGTGTCGCCTGTAGCAAGCGTTAACGAAAAACGTCATGGAATATATTGCGGTATACTCTCTTTGGAGAACATTTTGAGACACAGTCCTATGAAAAGTAATCATGGCCTTAAATTTTAATATTTATTTCAGCCTGATTACATAGGCATGAGAGATTCTTTGATTTTTTTAGTTGTAAAAATATACTTCAATATTGTAACTTTTCATAGGAAAGTACGAAAGAATTACATAATGTGGTTAGACATTTTGGAAAATTTTGATGTATAAAATCCATCGAAACTTTGTCTTGGGTTAAATATACTAACATTCATCTTCCAAGCAGAAGATTGAATGAAAAAGATGAAGAGTGAAAATATTTAGATCATCTTGCGAATTTCGGATTTCATTTTGTCTGTAATACGAAAATAAAAGGCAAAAATATGCGACCCTTCATCTCCTCCGAAATGATCCGTATGCAAATTAGAGCACATTGGCGAGCCACGCGAAATTATGTGATATGCATTTTTGCGTCACGAAAAATTTCCCTTCGGCGGACCTGTTTTACAATTTATCTCGTTAGCGTCTCCGCAGGTTTTCATATCATTACGCCGTTTGACAGAGATTACTTGTCTTTTTTTAATTCAAGAACCGCAGAACCGCAATTAACGAGTAATTAGCCCATGCAAATTATGGCACCCAAATAACCTTATTCCGTAAAAAATCGCCGTTTGTCGAAATGCTGCGATATAAAATGCTCTGTGAAACTTTATTCTTTCAACTCAGAGGTTATTCCTTGTTTTGTTTGGACTTTGTACACTTTGGACACCGAATGTGTATTAGAGTCCCCTAAAAATGAATATTGCAAAAATGTCTCATGTTCTGGATTCTTAAGGTTGTCTTCAAACATTCTAGCGTAATGAAAAAAGTTATGATAACGCTCTGCAAGCAATATTTTTATTTTTTAATAAATTTTGTGGCAGTTGTATTCATGTTTTACAGGAATAATAGAAATTTTTTGACTTCTGCTGTGCAATTAAGAGATTAAAAAGAAAAAAGAGAAAAAGTTTATTGCACGTGGAAACCTAAAGTTATAAATAATTGACACCAGAGGCGCTGTAAAAATCCCTTCTTCTTCCATGAGAACGTCGTAATGGAGCGACTACAACGCCATCATCACCTTGTAATATGACATGTTATTTTCTTATTTTGTTCTCATTTTGAGCATACATGTTCATTTTTAGAAAACGCGCAATCAAAAGCATGAAATATCAAAAAATTTCGCATTATATATGTTCGGAATCTTCTATGTTCACGTAAAACATTACTACATGGTCAGTTGAAGTGAGGTGGAAGAGGGGAAGTAGGGTCTTTTACATATCACTATGATCAGCTGAGAGCAAGCAAAAAAATTACCAATACGTGAATAACCCCTTAAAAACAAAATTTCTAACCAACTGTTAGACATATTTACTTCTTTACCACATAATCGAGATTTTTCTATAAATCTATTTTTTTTCAGGAATTCTGTAATATACAGTTTACTATACTTTCTGGACTTCATATAAATGTTAACAGTTCTTCACATCATCATTTTTTATTCGATGATACTTTGTGAAAGAACTTAGGTACGAACGTACGTAGGAACGAAGGTACAATTGTTTGAGGCTTCCAAATGTGAAGATCTTTATTACACGTTAGGCCTTGATCTTCTGGACATGTTTAAAATATCTTTCGAAATCATGTGTTCCAGAAACACATATTTGTAGTTGTTTCAATGAAATAGCAGCGACAAACTATCCTTCATTTTAAGAATGAGTAGTTTTTGAAAACCAAAATTCATAGAATTACCGAATCAAGCTAAGAATTTTTCAATTACATATTGAAAATCTCAATCGAGTATTGAAAAAACATGCTACATTGGAGCAGAAATTTTTAAAACGAACAGGTTCGAATCGACAAACGCAAAATAATATTCTTCAAAATATTTTGTGTTCCCCACACCGAACATGCAATAATCTAGTTTCATCCAAATCAGATCGTTGATCCGACGGAAATCAGTTATCGAATGAACAGAAAGCTCGTATGAGGGATCGAAAACGATTAATGTTCCGTGTCCGCGTAACAAGTTCTGTCCACTTGATAAATGCCAGTCATCAGTAAACTTTGAGGGCCATCCGTTTCAATTAAAGCAGTTCCCTGTGTACTCGTCCCTTCATCGCAAAATAAAACCGAGCAACTGGTAGCACGATTTGAATGCACGCCTGTCTAGGACGAGAGGAAAGCTCGGAAAAAGCTCATTTCCCTCCGTTCGAAAAGTTCTTTAGCTCCTATTTTGGTGCCCTCTTCAATGAATTCTCCATCAGTATATTTTGAAACGGTAATTATCGTGCGTTTTTTCGCTGACGGCGAATTTAGGGATCGACCTCTTTCGGAAAAATTATATGGTGATAAATCATATTCAAAGCACTGATGGATCGCCCTTTAAGAGGGTGTATAGTGATTGTGAATATTTTTCTTGGATATAGTATAGTGTTATAGAATGGAATGAAGTGGTATCCTGACAATTTGATCAAGGTGTCAAAGTTCGTAATACAAGAGAATCTTTGTCGATATTCTACGGACGCACAGGGGGCCAGAATCCCAAAAACCTGGCAAAAAATCGAAGGTCCAATCAAAGCTTCACAAAACATATAAACAAGGGTTTCCAAAGTCACTGATTACGAATCTGGCATCGAATTTTCTAAAAACAAAATGGCGGACTCAAAATGGTGGGTAATTTTATGAAAAATTTAATGATTAGTGCATATTCAAACAAGAATTACTGAAGTTCTTAGAATCGCTAAATACTAGCAACATATTGAAACTCTCAAAAATGAAATGATCGATTCAAAATGACAGATTAATTAGAAAAACAAACCCCTTGTGTATGAGAAATGAGCTTCGACCACAAAACAGATGTTTTGTGGCCTTAACAGTCTTTTCAAATTTTTGCAGTTTTTTACATTTTTCAATGGCAAAAATTTATGTGTATTGTCCAAAAGGAAAATTGTAAATTAAAAATGAAATATCATATAATATTAAAATATGATAAAATAAATATAATATCAATAATAATAAAGCAATGAGTTTTCAGTGGAAGAACATTTAGCTGATACAGTAAAATATTTGCATTTAATTTTTATCAATTATTCTATCATTATCATGTATAATAATTCTTCTACTTGTTTACAAATCGATCTATTTATGTAGATGTTTATCAAACATCCATAGTAATTGGTTATTGTAATCCTTTATTTTATAAATTATTGTACAGTTCGTTAAATATTGTTCGATTCATTCACTGTCGTAAGAATCATCACTTAAATCACCCGAAATTTCACTCAATGATTATACAACTGGAGGTGGGATCAACAAATGCAAGGCAGACGGAGAAAGTGGTTTTTCTTTTTTGACTGAAAGTTAAATTTGTGATTATTAGATCTGAAGCAACAAGAAGTCTATGGAGTGCATCTTCTAAATTTTTTTTTCTGGCTGGATTTTTGAGCGAAATCTTCTCGAAAGCTCTTTATATATTTATTACACGATTCTTGCGTTTCAATAAGAAATTCGATATCAGAATCGTATCTGCAGCTATCTGCAGCTACTTTTTTTTAATTTTACTCAGAAATGTTTATATAACAGTTTTTACAAAGAATCTTGATAGAACACTGCAGAACAATACACTTTCAGCCTTGGTAAAAAGTAATATTTCACTACCCATCGAGGTGAATTATTTCACAGTTTTGACAATATTTATAAATAGATACGCAAACGATTGTCACTTTTTAACCGTATTCCCGTATTACACATTAATTAAAGCTGCAAAACTTGTTTTAAGATTTAAAGTTGATGCGTAAGCCTTTATTAAACACATTTTATTCCTATAAACGTTTGAGGTACTTTCGGAAGCATCTGATTGGGCGTAGTAGTTGCCAATTTTGCACAATGTTGCAGAGTTAATTTTCTGCTATAAAATTTTTTTAATTGAAATTTTTAGTCACCAGAACCCTAAAGAACACTAATTGACACAAAAAAGGCTAAAGAAAAAACATACTTTTTTTTACTTTTGGCTAGGTTTTTGGGATTTTGGCCCTCTGAGGGACGGTTCAAGTAGTAGAAATGAAAATATTGCCTTAGAAAATAATACCAGTATAGAAGATCATTGCTTGAAACTAAAAAAAGAAGCGTTGGAATATCACAATCCGGCAAAAGAAGATATGGGAAAGAACACTTTGCCAATCCACAACCTTATGTACAAGCCCTGATTCTCCCCCGTTATCCCAACCATGGACGCAGCAATTTCATAAAACGTCTAGGTCTCACAAAACAAAATGAGGACGAAGCCAAGAAACGTACAAAAGCGATATCCCAGATTCCGCTTTGAAAATTTACGTTCGCCTATACACGCGGAACGAAAAAGGCGCTGCGAAATAGCGGTCGAGAGCCAGCATGTGTATTTTATCCTAAATAGTTCAATGTCGAACGAGTTACCAAATCCACTTTTGCGAGTGCCTTAGCTCGGCCAACTCTGTAACTTATGGAAAAATTATTCCGACACGGCGTATAATTCCAAGCACCCAGCCCTTCGCCGAATATGTAATGAGCCGCGACTGCACGTCAATGAAGAACCCTGCCAAAGCCTTTCGTTGCAGGCTTTGTTTATATTTTGAGTTTCACCAGCCACAAGTATTGACATATAAACAGTTAAAGTTTGGAGCTGCTCCAAATAATAAACAATCGAATAAATAAATGGAATAAATAAATGGAAAGGGTGTCACTTATTTTGGCAATGTTGGAATTTTTTTCATCCCAGGCCTTTAAATCAATCAATCATTTTACAAGCAATAAAAAGTGCATGTTCGCCTTTATTTAATACATTTTCTTATTAATTTCATTTACATATTTCTAACTTCTACAAAACTTATAACAGACTTTTGAATTGGGCAGAATTTGAGAACCTAATGTAAAATTCAAAACCAAATTTTGTTAGATTTTTCCATTGCTGTAATCTATATATATGTATATTTGTTTTACAAGTACCCGAATAGTAAATGTTTGCCTTTCATTTGTATATATATTTGTTCATCAATATCCTTTAAATATTTGTAACATATAAAAAACATCTGAAAGTCTTAAGTTAATCACGTTAAATGAAAAGTCAAAATTGACGTTATTTTTCCATTGCTATTATTTGTACTTTAGAAGCGTTTTAAAGTGCGTAATTTTCTTAGTTTCATCGCTGAATAAAAGAATATAATGAACTGGTTGGTAACACTTTATTTTGTATTGTGAATAAATAATTGAACATCGCAAAATATAGTATCATGAAAATTTTTATTAAGAACTCAACGTTATGAATTCGAACTCTGCCAAATTTTAAGAGTCTATCGTAATTTCTTAGAAGTTACAAATATGTAAAGGAAAAAAATGGAAAAATACATGAAATTAAGGCAAACATGTACTATTTGAGCGCTTGTAAAATACATGTAGATTAAAGCAATGGGAAAATCCGAAAAAATTTGGTTCTTCACGTTACATTATGTATTTATATTCTGCCAAACTTTAAAAGTCTATCATAAGTTTCTTAAGAGTTCGAAATATCTGAATAAAATAAATTAAGAAATATATGAACTTAAGGAAAATATTTTCTTTTTATTGCTTGTCAAATATAGATAACAACGATAGGAAACTCCAGAAAAATTTGGTTTTGAATGTTAAATTTTGCCCTTAAAGTGACAAGTTTCAAGCATAAATCATAAGTTTTGCAAGAGTTGCCAATATTAGAGCAAAATGAATGAAAATTTACACGTAATTTCGATTTAAAACTCTAGTCGCTTTGTGGTACGGATTAATCATGTCCGATTTGATTCAAACTTTCCAGAAAATTTGTTCCATTCTCTTGATTGATTTAAAGGATCATTTTCAGAATAAAAAAATTCTAACATTGTAAAAATAAGTGACACCTTAATATATATAGTATATAAGTTTCACCTACAACCAGCTTTGGGTTTTTTTACTGGATTTTTGCACATTTTGACACTGCTGGTTCCTCTGCTCAGCTCACTATCATTGTTATTTTTTTGCTTTCTTCAGGCATAATCATACTTTCCTAATCTAATTTAGAAAAGTAACACTCCTTGGTCAACTTTAAAAAAAAGATTTTTGTTATTGAAAAAATATATTCTTGTTGTCTTCGAAAAATGAACGTCGAAAATGAAAATTGACATGAAAATATATGTTTCATTTCATAAATCGTGAGAATATTCGTTTAATGATCGTTTTGATGGATAAACAGTTCTTAATATTTCGTCATTGATTGTTTCATTGAACACATGCAATTCTCACTGTGAGATGAAAGAAATTTAGCAGTTTTGATTTTAGAATTTTTTTCGACAGCTCAAACATTAAGTTAGAAAGTATAAGCATTTATTTGGCACACATCATGAAAAAATAATATGCCAGCATCGGAAATGGTCAATATTCTATGATTTCGAATTTAAGTGATGCATTGTGATTTTTAGATGGTGCATTTTTTAAATAACAGTTTGTTGTTATAAAAAGAAAAAATTTTGATACTGAAAAAAGAAGTACAAGTATTTTCAAATTTCAAAGATTCAAAATTTTTCTTTACAATTTTATTAATTTGATACAAGTACTTACACTACAATACTTTTAAATTATGAATCTGTTTGAATCTTTACATATTTAACTGTTGATATTTTATACTGAAAGATTTGTAAATTTGAGGTATTTCAACACATAAATCTGTAAAATTCAACATAGATTCTTTCGTTTTAGCACATTTTCTGTTGTATTCTACAAATTTAAATTGTTTATTGTAACAGATTGTCATTGTGAAAATTTTACCAGATTCAATCTGTATAAGAGTACATCGACCATTGGTTGAATTTAACAGAGTCAGATTTAAAGATTAGTACTTTCAAATTTAAAAGACTGATATTTCCAACTTTTTAATTATTGTGATAATTTTTGGTTGATTTTTGAGGCTTGTAGTAAAGAGTATATAAAGTTTCGCAAAATTTTTGTTAAGACTAACAGAAAAATTTGTTTGATAGAAAAAATAACAGCTTCTAAACCTTATGGTTTTGATTATAACGTAATGAAAAAAACATTTCAAATAATCCTCTTACTTTCTTTTCTGATATTGAAAGACATTTTTTAATTCTTCTTTGATTTCAAATAATAAAAACGTGTGTGTACAACCTTTGGATTGGAAACAAAATCCAAAAATTTAAGAATTCAAACAAATTCAAAACCAGCAACCAAAAAATCATAAATCATGAATAAAAAAGTTGTTGCAAATTCAAATAGTAAGAATACGCTGAGACAATTTTTTTGCATTTTTTCCTATAGTTTATATGAATTTTGGTGAATCGAGCATATTCTTGTGTTTTTTCCTATACACTTTTGATAATAGCCTATACACTGCGGAAATACTGCTATAACTATATAAAACATTCCAAGGATCCTGGAATGGACACCTTGAACGGATTTTTGTCTTACAATTTTCGGTCACATGTAGATCTACTTTTTTAACAAGGATGCTTGATACGCCAAAATTCATATAAACTATAGGAAAAACTTTTCTAAATGTATTTGAAGTACAAATGCATAATTTATTGGAAAAGCTCTCCATTTAAATTGTATTCCAATAATCGGCAATTTTTGGGAAATTTCATCATACTCCAGATCATTAACTCGGTTTGTCTTGTGCTATAATGGGTTCTTGAAATGAACTTCATTTACCTTTAGATGCGATCATATTTCACAACTGTTCGTATTCTCTCCTCATAAAGAACTGATTTCAAATATGCAAATCCTGCAAAACCGATATTTATCTTTCATAGTCGAATGAAATTACCGAAGCTCGCAATTGGCTCAGGTTTCAAGGGTAATAAAATTCGACAGGACCGGAGAACGGATCGATCGGGGCTCGTAGTTATTAACAAGAGCTGAAAGCGCTCGGGGTCTTGGCCGAGATTCGCTGGCGTCTTCGTTTTAGCGATTCGCGCTTAGGAAAGTCATTTAGAACGGTGCCGTAAATTCCCCATCCCGTATTATTTTCATTCGCGCGAAACTTTGTTCAGTCGCGTCTTAAATGCCTCATCCTAGCCCGGCAAAAGTTCCCAGTCACTGTTAATGCAGTTAAACGTCCCGGGAATGATGAAACTTTCATAAAGCGCCGTGGAGTGCCGTTCAAATCCATTGAAAAATTATTAATGCGTTTCCGCTGAAATTGAAAGTGAGGGAGGGGGGTGGGCGAAGATGGGGAGGGAAGGAAATTCCGGGTGCGAGAACTCGGGGTAGAACTTCCATAGAAGCATTTCTTGACAGGTTTTGGTTAAATTTTGGTTGGGAAGATTTTAGTACGTTGATTTGAACTAATTTAATTCAAACTCTTACGTCTATGTAAGAACGAGGTAATTGAAGTGTGGTTTTCTAATTGAAAATTTTTGGAAAGCTCTACAACTAGATTTTTTTTTTATGAAAAATACTGTATGAAACGATTTAGAAATACGTAGAATGTAATAATTGTAACATCACAGTCTTTCAGTCCTTCATCTAAGCCTTTATTGAAATTCACAAATTTTTTAAATCATGTACTTTACCGACAAAAATATGTTGCAGGAGCAACCACTGAGACATTTTTTAGATTGGTTTTTCAAGAAATCGTTTATTACTTATGAACAAGGTTAAAATATTCAAATTCTCTTTTTTTTTTCGAACGTAATGGATTCTGAATTTACTCGACTTGGGTTTTATCGAATTCCAAAGATTTGGAATGTATGTACACGAGGGTGTTCCTTGAAAAAAAAATTTCCGTACCCGACCAAAAGTTCTCAAATTTTATGAAATAGAAGACAGTCATTTTTTTTTTTGGTTTTTTATTGAAGTAAGTTGTTCCGCAAAGGCGAAAGCCTCGGAACAATTACGTTTTGTTCACTTTTTGACGACTTGATTTACCTATTCACTATCATACAAAAAATTTTTTTCCGAAAATTATGATGGTTTCAAATTAATGCCTGATGTAACATCATCAATTATTACTCGTAGAAAAGCCGTGCGTTTATACTAAAAATAATAAAATTATGTCAAAGTTTCCGTCATAAATGTTAATTTGTAGCCAGGAGAAACCGTTACTTTCAAAAGTAAGAGAGTTTTGAAACATCTAAAAATAATTATTTTCAATCGCTGACATCTATCTGATTAAACTACAAAAAAAACCGCTGTTTCAGTAGCTTCACCAAGTTCTGAGATTCCTGAAATCCGGACACAGACAAGCTCGGTAGGTATCAAGTTTCTAATGCAAATTGATTATAATGAAACTGGTTTTTCCATAGTTATATACAGCCTGCGTTTTGAATAATAACGTTATTTACCATAACGTTGAAAATATCATGATTTTCAAGAAGAAAGAAACTTTTTTGCATAGAAAATAGTTTGAATCGAAACATGTCGAAAGGAAAAAAAAAACCTCATTTTTCAGATGTTTCTGCCTTTGAGAAATGACTCAATCCAATGAAAAACTAAAAAAAAAAATCACTTTTTTTCTTTCATTCACAGGCTTTGTGAACTTTCGGCTGTGCACGGAAAAAACTTTTTTTAAAGACACCCTAGTGCATACGTCGAATTTGATTCTTTGTGACTGACATATGTATATAAATTAAAAAAAGTATTTGGGTATTTAACAGTTTTTTCCATTCTTCTTGCGCGTAGTTTGGCAACTATCAATATTCTTTTTATAGTCGAGCTTACATCAAATGAGCAAAGTTGAAATTTTCGACATATTCGATTTTCTTAACATTGAACTACACGCGGCGATATTTTATATGGAACTAATTTATTTCTGAGTCCTAACAATAGTTTTGCGCAACTTTTTTCTATGCTTTATTATATGCCTTGAAAATATACCAAAAGTTATTAAAATTCAAAATATGAAAATATCAGTTTTTTAAATTTATAGCTATCATGTATTACTTTATTTTGCCATTGAATTTCAACACTTTTAGTATTATTCCGTACCTAACAAGTTTATCCTGCAATTTTTTACTTTGAAAATGAGTTATAACATATGCTTCAAAGTATAAAATCTTCCATATTTATGAAGTTCATTTTCTCGCCTTTTCTGTTTGAATGATTTTCAAAAAATTTGTTCATTTGTCTAGAATAATTGTTCCTACAAGTTCCTTGTTTTCAAAATTTGCAATTAATTTTTAAAATTATACAGACAAAAATTTTGAACTTCGAAATTCATTGCTATTTCTTATGACAATAAACTGTCATTTGAATAATCAACCTTCCGAAAATCACAATAAATCACTGAAGGTCGAGAATATGAAATATTGACCTATAGGAAATTTATTAAAATATCATCTTGAAATAATAGAAAATTTTTGTACCTCATTCTCATATCAGTATTGTGTTAATGAAGAAAGCATGAAACCGAATGAGAAATCAATTCAATAAAGCTTACACTGATCGCTGATTATTACCAGATGGTTTGGATTTCACGGCTGGAAATCGGGAGTCTATTCAGAGCGTTGTGGCATTAAATTGCTACTTTGCCTTTTGCGACTCGTCCCCTAAATCCTCTGTAATTCAGTTAGCGTAGCAACTTTAATACCCTTGCGTACGCTTGTCAAATTCAGAGAACTTTTACACTTTTAAAATCTGATTCCAGGTGCTTCGACATTTGCCAGCAGAGGAAAAATATTTGTGAAAACTTTCAATCCACAACGAAATTCTTGTTAAAAAGTAAATATCTGTATGTCCACAATATTTCATCATGTTTTCAAAATGTTCGAAACTCACCCCGAAATTCATGAGGCAAAGTTCAACTTTGAGGCTTTAGAATCGAACGGTTTCAAACGCTGTAAAACTTTGGGAAAAGCTATCAGCGTTTTTTGTATTCATGACGTGGAGTTCACATTGTCTGGCGCAGTTACGAAAATTTGCAAAAACGAGAATCGTGCTAACGAAGTCGCCGTTTTTTTTTGGTTGGAAAAATGGTGGCAAAAACGCTTATGGCATGAAACACAATTGTCGCGGATTGTCCGCGCCAATGCGATACACATCTGTTTATACGGGCGCGTACACCCATGCACGCAATCGAGGAGGTAAAATATCGCCTGCAAATTGGAACTGGCGTACAATGAGACCGCTTAACAATGCGTTTGATTCGAATCGAAAACGTCATGAAAATAATCACATCCAGCCACTCCAATTAATGGCGCCCTTTCCCGATCCCCACCCGCTGACGGAAACGAATTTATCGGAAGTCCCGATGCAGAAAATCGACGTCGGCGCATTTTACGCGAAGAGTCAAAATTAATTATCTAGCCCCTGTTCCCATCCCGAATGCGTGATAGCCTTTTTACCTCTTCCCACGCCGCGGCAGATACATTATCCATGTGCGGCGACGTCGCCCTATCCCGATCCGAAAGCCGATCGACCCGATCGTCGCGGAATTCTGCCCGGATTCGCTTAATTATGCCCTTGCTAATTATTCCGATCCGGAGAAGAGATACGCGCTTTCGGCTTACGCTCGCGAATCGTTTCCTCCTCGAATCGAAACCTCAAGTTTCTCTCTTTACCGTTACAAGCACTAATTTCGGGAGTAGAAGTTGACGAATCGTTTTTGGACTTCGATGGGAGTGAGAGTTTCGAGTAATCAGATGGAAAGGTTTTTAATTGATGTATATTGGATGGAAAAGGATTTTCCATCTTCGTCTAATGAGTATTGTGAGAGCCTGAATAAGGGCACCTTTAGGGCACTATGTGAGAAAATTTGAAATTTAGAACAATTTTTGGAACTTTATTTGTAAATAATGTTTGAGATATCATGGACCTTTACGTGGAGAGGATTAAAAAAACTTGTTTTTAATTTATAGTTTATAAGTCATTTTTAGTGAATCTAGTGTACGTTACTTGAACATACACAGTTTTAATAGATTATGTTTGAAAATTTGATGTTCAAATTTAAAATATATTTGTATGATTGAAGTTTCTACCAGAAATTTTCGTGATAATTTCATAAACTGTCTTAAAAGTTTTTTACATAGACGTTGATGGAAAGTTTTTTTTAGAAAATAAAATTTACTTGAATTCTACTCACATTACATTTTTATCAAACTTTAATATCATGTAATCGCTTGTGGGGAGGATTTCAAAAACTTTTGTTCAAGTTTATTGTTATCAAGTTCGTTACAATATATTGAATGCATGTTATAAAAATTTGTATTATTTCAAAAGTATATGTTCGACAATTAATTTATTGAATCAATATTTTATTTACATCTTTTAGGTTTCGTACACTGATAGTAATTGTTTATTTAAACGAACTTTTTTGAAAGTTTTTTCACAGACATTTTCACAGACAATGTTTGAAATATCAAAAAAAAAAGCGACATTGAAAATTCAAGGTGTTTTAACAATCCTAAACCATTTGAAAAACATAAACGAATGAAAAAATTCTTGACTAATTTTTCAAATTTTTAACGAATGTGTAATAATTTATAGAACTAGAGACACTGCGTTTTCTAAAAATCTTGAAAAATCGGAAATAGTTGGTAATGCCAAAGACATTAAATAACTCGAAACTTGAAAAAGTTTTAAATTTGAAATTTGAAATATCATGTAGACGCATGTGGGGAGGATTTCAAAAACTTTTGTTTAAGTTTATTGTTTTCAAGTTGGTTACAACATGTTAAATGCATGTAATCAAAATTTATATAATTGTAATAGTATATGTTCGAAAATTCACTTATTGAATCCATACTTTATCTACATCTTTTAGGTTTTGTACACTGATAGCAATTGTATATTTAAACGAACTTTTTTCGAAGTTTTTTCATAGACATTTTCATTGACAATTTTTAGAATATCAAAAAATAAAGTGACATTGGATATTCAAGGTGTTTTAACAATCTACAACAATTTAAAAAACATAGAAGGATTAAATAATTCTTGATAAATTTTCTGAATTTTTAACAAATGTGTAATATTTCATAGAACTACAGACACTGCGTTTTCCAAAATTTTTAAAAATATCGAGAAATATAGGTAGGTGACGCTTGACAATTTTGAAAATTCAAATAACTATGAATAGAAAATCTTGAGAAATTGGAAATAGTTGGAAATGCCAAAGACATTAAACAACTCGAAACTTGAAAAAGTTTTGAATTTGAACTTTGAAATTTCATGTAGTCGCATGTGGAGAGGATTTCAAAAACTTCGGTTCAAATTTATTGTTTTTAAGTCGTTTACAATATATTGAATGCATGTTATTAAAATTTATGTAAGTTTGGTAGTATATGTTAGAAAATTGGTTTATTGAATTCATTTTTCATTTTTACATCTTTTAGGTTTCGTACACTGCTAGGAATCGTATATTTTGACGAACTGTTTTGAAAGTTTTTTCATATACATCATTTTGAAACACATTTCAAAATTTATAATCAGTTTCACTTGAATTTTACTCACTTTCTCTTCATACCATGTTTGGAAGGTAATAATTACTTATGTGGAGAGGATTTCAAAAAACCATTAGTTTGATTTATTTTTATTTTTTCGATTAAATTAAGCTGAATGCATGTTATTGAAATTTATGTAAATTTGGTAGGATATTTTTAAACATTCGGTAATTTCATTCCCATATTTTTAGTTTCATACAACGCTAGAAGTTATCGTATTTTTATGAAATGTCTCAAACGTTTTTACACAGACGTTATTAAAAATGTATTTAAAATTTTATGGACAAGTTTTACTCGAATTCTACTCATTTTCCCTTTACATCATATTTTAAATATGTATCATGTAGACATATGTGGAATGGATTAAACAAACTGTGAGTTTAATTTATTGTCCCCAAGTCAGCTAAAATTAAATTTACTTATTGCTTGTTTTTATAACTTTTAGAGTTTTCGTAGAATCTATTTGAAAATTCATACTTTATATTTATATTTCATAAATTTATATCATGTTTTGAACACCGCTAAAAATTTTTATATTTTAAAAAACTGTCATGAAGTTCTTACAGAGACGTTATTTTGAAACGTATTCTATAATTTATAATAAGTTTAACTGGAATTATACTGACTTTCTTTTTTTCTATCATGTTTGAAATATAAAATATACTTATGTAGAGAGAATCTCAAGAAACTTTGTGTCAAATTTATTGTTCTTAAGTCGATTATAACAAATTCATTAATTGTAATTTATTGTTATTAAATTAATTTATAAATTTATAAAATGTAGAATACTTTTTCTTCAAAATTTACTCACTTACTCTTTAAATCATGAATATAAAATATTATACTACTAGTATGTGGATAGGATTTCCACAATTTGTTGGTTCAGTTAATACTTTTAAATCGATTGTAACAAATGTAGTGCATGCAATTGAAATATACACAATTGTAATAGACTGCGTTTTATAATTCATCTATCAAATTTATATAATTTTTTTTATATTTGCGGTTTCATACGCTGTTCGCAATTTTGGTATTTTATTAGAAAAAAGTCTTGGAAGTTTTTAATATAGACTTTATTGAAAAGTTGTTCAAGATTGTATAGTAGTATAAGCGTTACTCGAATTTCATTATTCTCTGGGATTTTCGTGGATAATAAACTGAAAAATCATTTCAATATAATTCTTGCTGATTTCATTAAAAATTATTGAATTTCGATCAATATTTTCATTATTTCTAGTCTAATATATTTGCTTATGAATAACAATAACACTTTCATGTAAAAAAACTTCAAAGGCAGTTCATAAATATTTAAGACATTTTAAAAAAAGAAGGTCGTCCCTAAGAGGACATTTTTACGTAAAGTCACTTAAAAATCGTAGAATTTGCGAATTTCCTCAAATCGGTTTTTCCACTTATCTTACGTTCTTATCTAACTTCTTTAATTAAAGATGAAACTAACTTCTCACTGGCGACTGACTTCTTTTATCCTAAAATTTCCTTTCGCTTATGATTTCATAAAATTTTTCATTCAAAAGTGCCACCTATTTACGTGAAGTGATGCATGAGATCCCATGACCATGTCGTACCGTAAATTTGATTCTATCGCGAAAGCTTTCGCGTCATTTCACAAAAATGCGTGTAACATTGATTTGACAAAAACTCGGATTAAAACGTAGAGAAATGAATATTTGTGCGAGGGATGAACACGTGCGTATGACACGAAAGTAATCAACGTCGTTCAAAAGGAAAATTTTTGATGATATTTCAAATCCGTTCTGGCGCATTTTGTTTTGAAAAAACTAAATGAATATAAACGTAGCGGCATTGAGTCATTCTGTTTTTCACTGATGCTCATTTATAGTAGGTACATTGATGTTCTGCCTTTTTTTTTTAATTTTTCCGTTCAACATAAAAAAAAGGAGCTTATTTATATGCTGAAATTTTCCTTTGAAAGTAATATCAAAGCTCAATGAAGGAAGCATTTTTTTCATGAAAAGAAAATGCACTGCTTTTATAATTATTATGTAGCGGTTTTTTTATGTTTGGACTTCAGTATCAAAACTTTTTAGTATTTAAAAAACAATCGGATTTCTCATCTGATGAATGACAATACATTTTTCATACAAATGTTCGTAATAATGAGAAATTACTGAATTTAATCAGATCCATGTAGACTCTGTTCCATCCAATCAGATATCATCAAAATGCAGATCTGAAACTCGTGCACATAATTTGTCACGCAACCGAATGTTCAGAGTTGGTAAATCGCGATGGAAAGTGACATAAAGAAAGGAAGTTGGCTTTGTGTTACCTCACGTTTTATGTATTACTGGAATATATTTTAAGTTTTCAGAGAATGCAATAGGAACTTTAATATAAGAGTAGTAGATTTCTAATAGATTTTAGGATACATTTTTTTAATGATTTCTAGGTTCATGGCGCTACACAGTTGTAAAATAAATAGATTTGAGTGAAAAACTCCTAAAAATCAACAAGTTTTAGTGAAAATCAATAAATTTTGATATTGGGCTATTATATTATTGGTAAGGTATTGAAGTACATATTCTTTTGAAATATTAAATGTTATTATGTAAAAATACTATACTTCGATCTCAAGGTTTCATGATATATTCCTCAGAAAAATTCAAATAAAATAGTTAAAAAATGGCAGCCCATTTTGATAGCATTGATGGTTCAGAATCAAAATAACTTTATTTCGTATGTTCTAGACATTTAGGCAAACAATTTGGAGAAAAATATAAGAAGATTAGCAAAAAGTACCGTTTTAGGTAAAAATTAAGTCCTTAAATGTAAAGAAAAATATTTTTAGCTGCATTCAGAATAGCGAAAAATTCTCTTATCTCACTTTTCTCACGTTTTGCATGGATACTTTTAAACCTGATTAAACCTAGCTTTTCAGTCACCTCAGTGTAAAATTACATTCAACATATTAGGCTGTAAATTTTGTTTTCTAACATGCTAGAAGTATTGTAAATTTGAAATTGGCTTTTACTATTCATACCTGCAAGTTGTGTGTAATTAATGAAAAAGTATGTGAAAAATTAGAATATAAAAAATGATTTATCACGTACAGAGAAAGTAAATATTTTTAAAATAATGCCTATGTGAGTTTAGAGATTGTTTGATGTTATAAATGGTTGAGAAGATATGAATATTTTAAAGTTTATGAATTATTTAAGAAATTCAAGGAATACAGGTATGTAGGATTTCGGGAGAAAATAGTAAATATTGAACTGTGGAGAATTCCATAAATTTCGTA
This sequence comes from Platygaster robiniae, assembly GCA_028476575.1. Classification (NCBI taxonomy): domain Eukaryota; kingdom Metazoa; phylum Arthropoda; class Insecta; order Hymenoptera; family Platygastridae; genus Platygaster; species Platygaster robiniae. Next base: position 40,425,509 of record CM052019.1, read on the forward strand.
GAAAAGTACAGACTGCTACTAAAGTCTTTATATTTTAGATAAAAAATTATTTTGCAGTACGAAGATTGCTGATATGTGGTACGATGATTATAAAAATCTGAAAATTGAAAAAAATTTGCAAAATGTGAGAAACATTTAAAATGTCGAAGATGTTAAATATGCCAAGTTAGATGATTAATTAGAAAAGTATTCCAAATTTCATGAAATGTTGAAAAATTTTGCCAAATATGCGAAATTTCCATTAAATTACAGAATTTGTTATCGTAAAATTCAGAAAATTCTTGAATAAAAAGTATTTAGCAGTACGTATATATGGCAATCGTCAAGTGTGGTAAAAGTTTTATGAACTATTTTAAATTTTTGAAATTTCGAAAAACTGGAAAATATTGAGAATATAAGAGAACTATTATAAATTTGGCTAATTCGGGAAATTTGCAGGATTCTAAGAAATATTGGTAGATTTCACGAAATTGAGAGAACAGGCATTATTATATAAAAATTTTGTTAGTTATGATTAGCATGTAGAAATTTTTTTAATATTAAAAAATAAAGTGACAATGAAAATTTAAGGAGTTTCAACAATTCTAAACGATTTGAAAAACATAGAAGAATTCAAGAATCTTTGATAAATTTTCTAAATTTTTAACAAAAATGTGAAAAATGAAATTGAAAATATTGGGAAATGTAGATCAGTGACACTTCACAATCTATAAATGGAAAATTTTGAGACATTGGAAATAGTGGGAAATAGCAAAGACATCAAATAACTCGAAACGTAGAAAATCACTTAGAATTTTTGAAAAATTCCGTATATTTCGGAAAATTTCAATTGATTCTGTAAAATGACAAATAGTGTAACTTTTTATAATTTTTTCAAAAATCAGTGAATGTTGACAGTGAAGAATTTGCAGAATTTACGTTTAAAAAATATTGAACATTTTGTTTGGTTAACATGTATGAAAAATTGTAAGGATTGCCAATAATTTAATAACAGAAATCAAAAGAACTCGAGAAATTTCGAGATTGTTGATGGATTTTGAAGATTTTTCAAAATCACAAATATTTGTGACATTCAAAAATAATCAATGATCTTAAAATCCCAATATTAATCTAAATATTCAAAAATTTTCAGACACATTCGAAAATTCAAAGGTTGTTAACAAGTCTGGAATAATAAACTATCTCCAACTTTCACAACTTATTTTTTGCACATAATACATAAGTAGGACTCAATACCTGAAAACAGTAGACATTTTTATAAAATATAAAATCAAAGGACCAAAACTGCGAAATAACTCACATAATAGTCGTGATTGAAAGAAATATGCATGAAGTACTGAAACACGCAAAAAAAGCGATTCCCATGCAAATGCGTATTTTCATCCGCTCTAAATGACAACGAAGATGAGAAATCTCAGAAGTTAGCAACAATTTACCTAAAAGGAAGAAAGTTCGACAGAAGGCGGATGGATTGTTTGAAGTGGCAAAGAATGATGGTATTATGCGCACGACCCCTAAGCACATGATCAAATCCCATCAGACTTAATCACGCCTCCGCGGATTCGTCGACATTTCTTGTCAAAGACGGAAATAAAAGCTAAAAAGAGAAATTTTCGACCGAACCGTTCCGCCGTAATTCCTTTCTGATGTAAAAGCGAGAATCGATCATAAAAAGTCGAAGGACGATATGCCGGCGTGTAAAAAAGCGCGATTACAGCAGCGCGAATCCGCGGGTATCTATATACACGCTTCCTCGGACGAGCTGGAATAAAAGCTTTCGATATTTAACGGGGTAAAAGGATGGCGGACATTAACCGGAGCGTATTTCTTTTATCGATCGTCGCGGGAACGTTACGATTTCATACAATCTTTGTTTCATCGCGATTGGAGATTTCCGCGATTTCTCGGGCGCGGCAAAAAGCGCCTGGTCGCCTCTAATAAAGTCTGTCTGTTCGCCGAGCTCGCGTTGGCTTTGTTCTTCTTTTTTTGCTGGCCGTAGCTTTGCCTCTTTCAGGGTGAAATTGCCCGTATTTCTCGGCTCCTTTGGAATATCGGAGGAACTATTTATGTTGGCATTTCATCACTGACACACACGCGGCAACCTGCATAATCCAGGATGCGCATTGCGTATTTCTTCTTCCCGGTTCGGAGCAAAAGCTCGGAGTTACCGGAGTGGTAATTTCATTGATGACTTCATTTAAATGGAAGTACCGAGCGTTTTCCCACCAAACGTCAACCAAGTTTTTTGGGAACTACTTCCTTGAGGTGGAATTGAGGTCGGATCTTGGGAAGGAAAAGTTGGAGGGTCGATCGAATGGCGATGGCTTCGGGAGTTGGTGACTTGTGGGATAATGAGGCTTATGATGAAATTGATTGGGATTGGTTAGTTTGGACAGGTTCTCGTGATTCGAAGGGTTGGGAATCTGGGGCGAAGACAGGGTTTTGAGAAGGGACAGGATGAAGCTCGTTTGAAAATGAAGATCTAATCCAGTCTCAACGTTTTCTAAGAGTTTATGAGAGTTTTGAATTGATTTATGGAAAATAGAAATTTTTGGATATAAACGAAGGAACACTATTCACCGCGCCAAGAGTGTTGACAGTTTTTTTTATAAAAGTTAAATATTGGAAGTAGAATCTATAGTGCAAAATGAATTTTATAGTTTTAACAGAGGGTAGCGTTAAGAGACTAAGATATAAATTAAAGTTTGTACTAAATTTACACACTTTTCAGATACATCAATTATTTTCAGAAAAAAATAAAATAAAAGTTGAATGAAGTAATTAAATAAAAAAGATTGTTGAGTCAATCGAAAAATGCAAGCGTGGCATGAAGTTTCTGGCTTTTCTGCTTAAAATTATTCATTTTACCATCTGATGTAAAAAATTTTCAGCATTCTTTCGGAAAAAATTGTCAAAATACTTTACCACGAGAAAATAATAAAAAATTCTGCCAAAAATCATGTTTCACATATTAGTGATGCACTTTTAATGAGTTCATATTTCCAAAAATTCACTTGAAATAGAATAACTATTTGGTACGTAATATAAAAACGAAGAATTACTGACGTAAGTGTTTTTTTCAAATGAGTTTGAAAACCTCAATGAAGTTCATTTTTTTTTACAACACTACAGTTTCATTGTATTGAAATTTTTATTTTCAACTGGAATTCAGATTATTCCAGTCTTACTTCTGAAAATGTTTCATTCTTGAAAATCGTGAGAAAAAAATTCTTAAGAAAAGTCTGGGAAACAGAAAACCAAAGTTATTTAGGCGATACGCAAGTTCATGAAAAAATTACATGTTGAAAAAGTAACGTAAAACAACTTCGCAACAAGAAATCACAGATTAAAAAAAAGAACTTGCCAAAACATGAAAATCAACTTATTGATCAATGCATATTTTTTATAATTACTACTCAATATTAAAAATTACTATCAATTCAAGAAAAGTGATTTTTCTACATCTTTTTTAAATTTGTTACACCTCTTTGCAGTACATATTTTTGAACTCAGGTCTAGTAGTATACACATTTGCTTTTATGTTCTCCCCAAAAGTCACTCTCTAATTGTTAAGACAAAATTATATGAGTGAACTCCTTCGATCTTGAAATACTTGAATAACTACCCATCACGAAAAATTTTCTTTCACTTTCACAGGATTTTCGTACTTTTCCTTTAAACGTGTGACTTTTTGACACTAAAATCATCATCTTCATGATGATGAGACACGCGATTGTACATGAATGATTAATAATTTGTACATGTATAAATTAACACTTTTAGGCATTTTTCTTTCAAACATAAGAGACTGAATGAAACGAATTTCATACATCGCATATGAAATCGTGCTCAAGTCATAGATAAATGTGTGAAAGAAAGGACAAGGTCAATGAAAATTATATATCGTCTATGAAATCAAAGTTTAAATGTAGTAACAAATTGTATACGAAAGACATAGAATAATGATGAATGTAGGAAAAAAGCGGAAGCTCTTTATTTAAATAATACATATAATGTCCAGGAAATCAGTAATATAAATAACATTTGATTGTCTCTAAAAGTTAAGGATTTTGTATGTTAAACATTAGAAGGTAGGTATTAGCTATAAGAATCATATACTTTTGATAAAATCAAAGTATGTTAAAATTTATTTCATTTGTCCCGTATGACAAATAAATTATTTAAGTAAATATTACAAATTACACATTTTTTCTCCAGTAAAATTTCAATGCTTACAAAAATGCATAAAAATCCCCAAAAAAATACATGTCAAAATTATGAAGTCTAATCTAAATCCACGCATGTTTTCCACAACTTTAGAGTAAAAAATTTCTTCATTTCTTCCACATTGATTTTAAATAAAGAAAAATTGCTTCAAGTCGTAATTTCTATAAACTAACATATCATTAATTTTGAAGTAATAGATCAACTTAATCGATAAAAATCATGCGTAGGAGGATAATGGGGATGAATATGACCCCTTTCCACACTGAAAAAAATGGTTGAAGTAATCAGATTCTCGGTTGTTTCAACAAAATCACATGGTTGATATAGGCCCAACCATATTTTTTGTTGCCCGTACCATTTTGACATGGTCCTTCATTTTGGTTAGTAGCACCATATTGACTTGGTCATGAATGATCAAAAAGCCAAAGCTCACATTTCGGTACTTGGTTCTCTCGACAACTTCACTTGATTGTTGAAAACATGTTACTTTTTTGTTACAACAAAGAATAGAGTGTTACGTATTATGCATGTTATTAAACACAACCATATTTTTTTTGAGAGAACAAACTTATTTAGTTATATTTAGCTTTTAAAAGAAATTTCTTGACTTTAATATGCGTGTTTCTTGGTTAACCTTATCATGTCACTTTGTGTCGTTAACTAAATACTCCGTTGAATAAACAATTTATCATGATAACTTCGCATTATATCAATATTTATCATGGACGGCAATTTCTATTTCCGAAGAATTTCGTCGACCACAAATGCAGAGTGCGATTCATCCATTATTCACTTCAGTAATACGCACGCGTTCACCAATTTTTACCGAAAAAAATGTCCTACAAAGCCCAACGTGAAAAAACAAGAGGTTCACAGTTCACCGAGGTTCATGACGCACCATGAGGACCGTTCTTCTCCCACACACTTCTGCGCGGATGCGGCAAAAAATTGTTCAGTCAATCATTAACATGGTTCAGAGTACCAAAACACACTGTTCTCAGAAACATGTTACTTAGTTGTAACAACAAAGTTTGATGTCTCGGTCAAATTGTTCTAGTAACAATAATTAACGTGGATAGAACTAAACAGTACATTGTGAGATCAATAAAACTGCTTTGTTACGAAGAATCATGATGCTTTTGTTGTTTTAACCAATCGAGTGGTTCTCTCAACTAAACAAGGACAAACAAAGTGATTTTGTTTATCTGAACTAATGCACTTTTTTCAGTGTACACCTGTTTTGTGACGCAACTAAACAAATCAAGCTGCAACTCCAAAATTTGGAGTTCCTCACCGAGTAAGGAGAAACAAATGAGTCTCTAGGAGGAAAGGTACCGGGTGCAAAAGTCAGGTGTTAATCGGGCTGTGACGAAGCGGAATAATGAAACAATCATGTTTTCATACAATTACGTTCGGAGCCGAGCTCTGTCATTGAAAGGAGCGCCGACGAGGTCCCCGAGTAAACTCGGCTCCGGGTGCATGCTCTCGTCGCGCGCGCGTGACGTAAGTCGGAGGCTTCGTTAGCGGTATCTGGCGAAATCGCCGGGACATTTACTCAGCAGCAGTGGCATAATAGACCGCCTGGGTGGGAGTATAATGAGGTATCTGGTTGGGATTAAATGCACCGCCAGCGGTCGGGACGTAGCTGCCTAAAAGCTCCGAAGCGAAACGCGCGATCACAAACGATCGCGAACTGCCCAAGTGACCCGGCTAAACAATTCCCTAACAATGGCTCCAGCCGGGCGCTTCAATGGATTATTATAACGAAGACGCACCAACCATTGCCGGCACTGTTACCGAAACTTTGACAAAGCTTTGTTGCGAATGTGCCGTCCAGCAGCCACTTTTACTGCGGCCACCGACTTCCCCCGGAGCAACATTTGCCACTGATGCGTATCATTTAGGCGAGGCAACATACTTTTCACGTATGTTTCATGTCCAACTTGTGGAGCTTCAAAGTTCGAGCCAGGTTTGTGGGTTTGCTTGCAGTGTCGCGTGAAAAAACAATGCTTCTGGCATGAAAACAGAGTTTATTTTCAAATAGAATCGAAACATGGGTTCGAAATAATAATATCCGCCTGAAATCGGAAAATTACTCATTTATTCAAGTTTTGAAGCTTCGTGTCGAATGCGACACATTATCGGGAATATATATTTACTCGACGTTAAATTTCACGTCGAATTTTAAAGCCAGGAACCTGACAAAAGAAACAACAAGGGTATACAACAGCTATATTATAGAGAACTTCTACCTAGCCGTATCTTAAGGTAACTATCTTCATTTACATTTGGAAGTATGTTCGTCAAGAATGAGAATCAACATCGATATGAATTTTAACATTTTCTCACCTAGTCTGCATGGAAGAGAAGTGGAGGATGTTAAATTTTTGAAGCGTTGGATGTATGTGTGACAAAATTTGATATCTAAGGAACGGTACAAGTTTTCATCATTTTTAACAGCTTGTCAGTGATATTGCAAATAGTATACCGAATAATTTTTTAGGGTTAATTGTTGTCTACAGGTAATTCGATTTTGAAATTAATATTTCCAAGAACCTGGTCATTCAAAATGATAGGATTGCCAAAAGGATAGGAATAATTTTTTTGACAACCTATTTTTTATCCATTATTGCCCAATCAATGATCAAACTCGTTGCTCAATAATAAATCATATTTACTGTCCCTGTCTTAAACCAACATTGGTTCTTCAAGTTGATCGTTTGGAAAGATCCACAATGGGGATATCATCGACCCAAATGATCGGTCTTTAACAAAATGAGGTTTCTTTTTTTTTTCAAAAGAACCGTTCAAAACAACCGTTATATAATATAATCCGCCCACTAAGTATGTTAAATATTGTGTATTGATAAATATTTGATTTGATCATTTTGAATTTAGCGCCAGTAGTCTGCGTGGCGTGATTTGCACTGGGCACATATGAAAGCTGTGCATTTTTTTCAATTTTATAGTAAATAATTATACAAGTGTGAAAGTATTTGAAGCGCTCCAAAGTTGTCCAAAATACGTGCTGTTAATTGTTGCATTGAATTATGTACAGTCTAGATATTAATATAAATTAAAGCATACAATACTATTGTAAAAATATTGACAAAAAAACAAAAAGAAAAATCAATGCATGATCATATTTTTAAATTCTCATCAAAATTTATTTTCTTAGATCTCTTGAAAATTTTTTAGTAAAATTTTGGCAAGAAGGACACTTTGCAAACAATAATACTAGACTAAAAGAAAAAAATCTCGCATTCACCCTGAACTCAGAAAATCATTGAAAATTGACCAAAATGACTTCAGGAATGACCATTTTAATGGTCCAATAGAATCGATCCATGATGGACCACATATGCGGCAACAGTCTTGCACCATTATGGATCAATGAGAATGGACAATGATGGGGGCAACATTATTTTCTTTTGGTTGACTGGAAACCTCACTTTATGAATTTCATTCGTTTTTCACCAAGCAAAATTTCTTGTTGATATAACGTCATTATTTTGTACTATTCTTTATTTCAAAACTATAAAAAACCACTTGCGAGCAAAAGATCCTTTTCGATTTCCTGAAATTTCAAAGGTGGTGAAACCACCTAAGTTTTATTTATCATTCATAAATTTCGTATACAATAAAAATACGAGTAATATTCATATGCTTTCTATGTTCTATTTCAATTCATTTTTATGTGTTCCTGGATGTTTTCATAAAATTTTAATTTTTTTTTTGTTGGTAGAGCGCAAAAAATATGTACGGGATGCAAATGAAATGGAAATCCAACAACGTATTAAACAATAACAATCGCAAATTTCACTGAAATTGTAGAACAAAATATTAACAGTCTTTAATCGCAATGTTTACCAAGAATCATTGTGCACCAATTGCATGATAATTGTTTTTATACATATATAGTTGCATACAATTATTTTTATTACCTGAATCCTGTGACAGCCAGTTGATAAAACGTTGCCATCTGCAAAGCACTCTTATCAAATTGTTGTCATGCATTTGTGGTCTTAAAGAAAAACCTTAAACCTTGGGCATGTCCCATATTATTTCAAATTTCGTGAACTACAAATCGATAAAATAAAATCCTACACTTAAAAATACGAGCAGTACGAACTTCCACCCTGATCCTTTCTGTTTTCAGACTATTTATTTATTATTATCAATGTTATTATTTGTCATATGCAGTAACTCAAATAATTTCTTTATCCTGAATATTGCGAATATCCAATCCCGTAACTAGAATCTCAGCTGTGAGAATATTCACACTTCAGAAGTTGCGAGATATAAGATCACGTTAAAGTTCCGAGACCTAATATCTTGTAAGATATCTCAGTGTATGAATTTCAAACTCTTTTAGTTCCTTGAAATTTATGCCATAAAAAACTTGGGATATCGGAGCTCAATTTTATGTAACAAAACGATTCCGTTCTAACATGATCTCTATAATTCAATTATTTCCAGACCCAGTTGTCTTTTGGTTCATAATAATGTAAAATACCAGTTCCCGGCTTTCAGAATTTCGTACGGTCATAAATTTTCAATTACCTTCCGGAAATTTTTGACTCTCTGAATGCCAATGATTAACGACGCAGAAATTTGAAAAAAACGTTAGAAAAATGATAAGAAATCATTGCTGCGAAAAATCCTAATGGTCATGTAAACCGCGGCCTTATTCAAATCGAAACGTCAGGACCGGGATATAAATTTTAACGCCACGTTTGCTGGCTAGCGTTTTTGTGCCACGTCCGTCTACCCTTCCTGCGGCGTCTCATCTCGCGTGGATTAAAGTTCGGAAGTGCTTTCTCATCCCAATACGTCTATTGTTTTCTTTTTTTTCTCATTCTTTTCGAAGCGCCGCCGCTGCTTCTTACCTCGAAACGTTCCTATTGAATACGGAAATTCCGGTTTCCGGCGGGACAGTGAGACGGATCCGGAATGTTTGCGTCGGGGACAAAGACGCAGCGGAAGCTGTATATCCCGGAATAACTCCATTTCCTCCTGACGAGACTTTCTATTGTTTCGCCAATTTTCGACGTTTGCGGCTGTATCAGTTGGGCCCGTGAAAATTGGTAGCAGGTGCTTTATCGGGAACGTGTATATACGGGGAAATCACCACAACATTTCCCAAGTATGCGATCAACAACGCGTCGAGAGATATCCAGCTGCCAAGTCAAATTATACGCTAGCTGTATCAGACGTTAACGATGTTCCGGGCAGTATGCGCGAGGGGTTGTGCCTGCACAGTGTACACGGGCATCGTGTGTTTGGGTACACGAACCGCGTTTTAAGCTAATTCAATTACACATGGTCATTAGTTCTTGGAGGATGTTCGCTTTTACACTTCTCTGGGCTAACAAAGAGCTTTTTTCTTATATCTTTGTTAAATTTGTATTCAAAACTTGTAACATTTTTTTTTACTCACGAACAATTTTTTTTATTTATTTGATACATTTCGCAAAATATGACAATACTTTTTATCTCATCTTTTCTTTTCTTTTATATCTCTGAGATCATAGATTTCAATAAATTCTCCCTTACTTGATTGGTTGTTCATTATAGCCAATTCCAAATAACTAAAAATAAATCATAAACCCTGCAAATCAAAAAATAAACATTCCTAACCCAATCAGAAACATTTTCAACCTAATCATGAATATTTCCGACCAATCATCACCATTATCAAACCAATCTTGACTTCCTCCCGACGAAACCCAAAAAAAAGATCCCAAATCCTTAGAAACAGGTCCAAAACTGCATCGAAAGGAGAAATGCCGACAACTCACTGACAGCAACAACCCAAATCCTTGAGCTAATTTCCCAAAATACTTCGTTCTTGGATTTATTTCATTCCTTTATGATAAATCGGGGAAATCCTTTTTTGGACGAAACGAGACAATTTATGAACAAAAAATTCACTAATTCACAACCAAACGAAGTAGAATAAAATTCTCACCATTTTTCGATAAGATTTCCGCTCGCACTATTTGTAATATAAAGAATCTTTATTGCCAGCTCTTTGCGCTGTAAAATAAGTCAAAGCGATCAAAAAACAGTTATGGCGGTCGGAGACGCTTAATTTTCGGAGATGATGAAGAAGAAGAAGAAGAAGAAGAAGGGGAACAAGAATCGATACCCATCGATCCGCCCCATATCGATCCAACATTCTCCACTCGATTTCAAAATTCCCTGTTATATCAACTGTAAATGATTCTATGGAAAGCTATTATCAAAACATATATACATAGATCCGTTACAAACTTTGGCTTACAGAAAGTTGCTTAGATAATTTCTTCATGTCTTCGGAAAGGAAACGTTATACTAGCAGTAGTCTTTTTGCGAATTCATCAAATTATGAAAAAATTCGTAAAGTATTTATTAGACTCTGAAATTCTCTGTAGACTTTGTTATACTCAGGGGCGTAGGCAGAAAAACTTTTCGGGAAAGGTTTTTCTGAAATTTATTTTTCCTTCTAGATTTCATAATTTTTAATCTTTGACAATATGGTTACAAGAGAGCGATTTTGGAATGTATTACATCTCGGAATTTAGAAGTTGTACAACTTTTGGAATCCAGAGTTGCACTTTTTCTTGTTTGTAAAGTATAGAATTCGATTTTTGTGATTTTCAATTAGTAACTGAGGTTTAATTTTTTTATTATTACTTTTTGTATTTATATCACTTGAAGGATTATCTGATATTAAGTTATATGGATTTCTATAAAGCTTTATAATATCCGATGCTTCGGGAATCAAACTTCTAAAAAATTTATATGTTTGAATTGATTTTAGAATAAATTTTAATGAAACAGATAAAAGGTACTTTATAAATTTTTATTTTTTTCGTATGGTACACAATTCATCAAATTTTGTAGTATTTTCTGTTATTTTTATATATTTCTAATATTTCTATCGATCACTTAATAGATTTTTAGAAATTGATGGTACAGTAATGAAACTCTAAACAATTTTGAGAATCCAAATTGATTTTTCAGACGACAGTTTTTTTATAAAGATTTTCTATACTATTTTTTCATATTTTTTTAGTTTTTCCACAATTAAAACTATGTCAAATTGTTTAAAATGTATCAATTGTATGAATGTATTTGAGTTGTTTTCTATATGAAATTCTGAAATAATTTCTAAAACTATGTATAATTAAAGTATTATAATAATAATTATGCTTCAGGACAGAAAGTTTTATAAATTTGTAAGCAAATTATTCCTACTTATATTTTATGTATTGAAAAATTTCTAGTAAACTAGTAAACGAGTAAGCTAGTAAGCTGGTAAGCTAGTGAGCAAGTAAGCTAGTAAACAAGATAGCCTGTAAATGAGTAAACGAGTAAATTATTAAGCTTGTAAACTAAAAAACTTATTTTTTACATTTTTCAAGTATAATATATGAAACACTGGGGGGTTTTTAAATATCTTTATAAATTATTTATATTTTTATAGATTGCCACAGATATTTAAAAAACTTGATGATTTAATATGCGAATTTCGATCTATTCTCAGTTTACTTCAAGAATTAATGATAAAATCACATTCATATAGATTTTTCATGTTTTATATCGGTATTCTTGTTTCGTATTTTTGAAATATTCAAAAATTTTGTTGCGTTTTCTAGAATTTTTATAGATTTATAGTATATGTAGAATTAGATGCTCAAGAATCCCAGAATTAATAGATTGTAGAGACATTTGTCGAGATTTTTTAGAAAACAGTTTTTTCATAGAATATAATTTCTTTCTTATTCTTTTGGAGTTTGTATGAATCCAAAGATTCTGAATACTTTTCTATGGATTTTATACAGATGCCTAGAATTTGATGATTTAAGATTCAAAGTTTTGTAAATTTTTAGGATTTTCGTAGATTTTTATTGTCCTTGATTATTCACTGGGTTGCAACAATTTTTCTGATTCATATTTTTTACGTAATCCTAGGTTTTGATTATTTTTACTTTTTTTGTTGAGTATAGATTGCTACCGTTTTCATGCATTTTTTTGTAAATTTTATTTTTCTTGTTTATCGATGAAACTTTTTTTATTTTTACATGAAATAATGATTGATTTTATCAGAATTTTGGGAGGGGTTTGAACCCCTAAAACCCTCTTCTGCCTACGCGCCTGGTTATACTTATAAGGTGACCCTAGCAATTTTTATGAGGAACTAATTAATTCCCACTTACTCGATTTTCCAATCAATGATTCCTCTCTTTGAATTTATATATAAGATCCTACAGCATATGAATTTAATGAGAGGAATAATTGACTGGGAAATCAAGTCCATAAGTGGGAATTATTGAGTTGTTTCAACCCAGTGGGATATATGGATATATTTCTGTCTTATAAGGAAATTTCCGCTACATGGGATTACTTCATAAGGAGTTTTATAAGAATCGACAAATTTTTTTATTAAATTTTAAAATTTTTACCAGACTCATTTTTATGAAACGTTTATTCCAGAAGTTTCACATTCGCACTATCATAAAAACTCACTTTTGGAGATCCAAATTCTTCTAATAACCTCATGAACCTCATTATGATCCATATTTCTTTGTATGTTATGTTTACTATTTTCTTGTTATGCAAACCCATGAAAACCTTTGAAGTAATTAAATTTTTATGAAGTTAACATTTCCTTAAAAAGGTTTCACATTTCTTTCTAAGGATTCTACATTTATATAAGTGAAGAACTGAAATTTTTATACATGGACTGTAAGATTTTTATGTTTTTATGTAAGATATATGTCAAGTTATTACGAAAAGGATACCGACTGATAGATATATTTTTTGACAATAAAGTTAAATAGCAGAACGAGTGGGGAAAAATGTTCGTAATAATTAAATATACATCCATTGAATGTATCACTAGTTTTATGCAGTACATGATTGTATTCAGAAACTATACAAAATTTTCAAAAATTATAGATAATCGAGTATGAAGTTCTTAGAAGGTCGACTTGTAAGGTTCCATATAAAGTATTTCACAAGGATCACTGTAAGTAAAACTCGTAGAGTATAACAGCTGACCGTCACAGTATATATATGAAAAAAAAAGTAAGAAACTAAAGCTGTGATAAGTTGCATTCAAGTGAGGTATTTTTTCAAGAAAGAATGTCTTCCATGAAACACCAATTACCTCTAGTGTGTCTAAGAAGTTCTTACATTTCACTACTCTCTGAAAAAAAATTCTCCAAGTCCTAGAGATTCACTTTTGTTTTTTTAGTGGGTCTTCAAACTCTTCACGTAATGTAATCACTCTAATTCTACCTCGCAACTTTCGTCCTTAATGAGACAGCAATCATTTTACAGTCGAGTGATTTGCTAACGAAAATCTCCCTTATTCTACAGAAATGATCAGCGAGCTTTTGGAGTTCTAATGGCGACTCATTACGTTAAATCCATTGGAAAAAGGTTGGAGCTGACTTTTGTCGACCATTTGTCATGAAAGGCTAGACTGAATAAAGGATCCACCGGGGTCAGCCACCCTTTCAGTGTCTCGAAATTGATTTTATGCGACTTGTGGACAGCCACGCGCGATTTCGCTTATGATAAAAGGGAATTCGCAGTGGAGACAGATGCTGGAACAGCACTGTCCCGTGTGCACAGTGGACTTACGCAGAGCTACGGAAACAAACGAAAGCAGTTACCAGCTCTGGCAAAGCTTCAAGTAGGAAATGAAGAGAGCATCGACCGTGCGAGTATACAACGGGGTGTATTTCCAAGAACGTGCCTAGGGTCTCATCAATCTACCCTCGGACCCTTGTTTTCAATGACCGCAGTGGAATCATTTGCTCAGCATTATCACAATATACGTTTGCTAATGGGTGTTACTCGTCATGGCGAGAGAATCCTTGTATTTGTGATAAATATACGGAAAACAAATTATAGGTTATTATCAAGAATACGTGATTTTTATCGATAATTTAGATCATATTGATAAAAACTCCATACATATGTGTACAAATATCATAATGAATTGTGCATAAGTAAGTAAAATGTCGATTATTTAATCGAGGATGGGAAGTTTTTCAAAATAAAAAATCACTGATTTTCACTTCCGCAATTGTAGGTAATCAGACTAAAATTGGAGGTAAAATATCGATCGTCATGACCTAGCCTGAGAATGATAAAAGCGTAATGTTTTAACTTTTTAGCAATAGAAAGTGATAAACAAAGCTCTAACGTTACTAATTGCAAATTACTCAGGAAAACAGAATATACAAGTAGTTTTTCTGAGGTCATATTATTATTCTATCAAGTATACGAAATAAATAACTTCAGTATCGAGTAATTAAATGTTTCTTTTTTGCTCTGTTACTATCCGTAATCACTACTTCATCAAATCTGGGTCACACAGAGCCAAACTAAGGTCTCCATAACAAAACCTCAATAAAACACAACAATAGTGTGAAAAAACAATCCTTCTCTATATTTCGGCCAGTAATTTGGGCCCTCTTCAGGAACTGTTACAAAATTAGAAAACTACGTATAAGAATCTAACAGAAATCGATAAAGGAATCAATAAAGTCTTCCTCACAATTTGTACATAATAGTTCAACAAATAAGTGAGCGTGTATCCTAATAATTAAGTGTGTCGGTGCAACAACCGTCTCTGACAATCGGAATTGTCCCGTTATTTTTTTTTCGAATAAGATTTCTTTCGAAAGTGAAAGGGACTTACGATACTTTCGAGCGTCAGAGGCGGTTGTTGCACCGACATCCTCAATTGTCAAAAAACTTCTTTGGTCTCAAGATGACCACTGTCAAAGACAATTACACATTTTAATCACTGTCAAAATTAACTCGTATAAAAAATATGAGTCAAAACCAGCCAAAGAAACATGATCAAAAACAAAAACCGTCAGAAAGGTGATGTGCACCTCACTGCGTACTACGGCTGACTGAAGAGGGCCCTAATTATTGACCGAAATATAGAAAAGGATTGTTTTTTCACATTATTGTTGTGTTTTATTGGGGTTTTGTGATGACGACCTTAGTTTGGCTCGGTGTGATCAAGATTTGATGAAGTAGAAATAACTGCAGGTTATAAGTCTATAGCGTGGTCCTTATTTTGGTCATTTTTGAAAATCGATGCAAGCACCCCCCCCCCTAAAAGTTTCGAAATGCCAAAAAAATGCGAGTGTAAAAATTTCATCGAGATTGATGCATATTAACCCGTGCAATAAGAAGGGCGAAGTTTCGAAAAATCGCCATTTTTACGAAAAAAAAAATTTTTTTTGAAAAAACCTTACTTGCTTTTGATTGGTCTATTCGTCCCAAAGTCTTTATGAATTTACTCGTAAGCGATACCTGAAATTCGAAAAAAATTTTGAAGTTTCTACATTTAGTACATAGAGTTTAATTCATGAATGAAAGAGAAAGTCATTTCCATACTAAAGCAAGAAATACTGTAAAATGACGAATTTAAGAAAAAAATTCGTAGTTTCTCCATCTCATAAGTATTCTACTCAAATGTTTCCAAAGTTTTGTTCTCTAGTGCTTGCCCTTGATGGAACAAAAAACTTTTCTTGAAAATTTCTATCCGATTTCGAGTTTTACTCGGTCAAACATGATCAAAAAGTCACTTTTTCAAGCAAAAATGCACTATAGAAGTGATAATCGGATTATATTTTTTTTAAATTCACCTTCGTCGTTTTTAATCGCAAATGGTGAGGAGGCTTTCATATAAGCTTATTTTTCCCTTACAAAAATCGTGGTGGGAGGCCATGCGCGAGTGATTTAGTATAAAATTATTGTTGAACGAAAACAGAATAATGGGTTCAAGAGCAATTTTATTAGAAGACTATAGCTTTTGGATTTCACCATTGCTGCGCAAGGGAACTTAGTGCATACATCGGACCTGAGTAAAAATGAACAAATCCCAGAAGTTAACTTGAAATTCACATTTTATTATAACAATTTTTAGGCCTTATATGCGTCAGTATGAAATTTTTTTAATAGTATCACTTGCTTTATTTTATAAAGCGAAACTCAAGTACAAACATTGTGTTTTGAATGCTAAATAGAAGATGTAGCTTTATAAGGATAACATAACGAAGTTTGGTGGAAAAAACGATATTTTAGTTTGATATTTATATTTGGTTATTTAAAATACTTGGGGATACCTGCAGCTGACTGAAAGTTTTCCACTTTTGTGTTGGTTTTGTGACGTTTCCATGATTCTGAATTGCTAGTGCAACAATTTGATTGAGATGGCATTCCTTGATTTCAATTTTTTTAGCAATCTGACTCCTTTCTTGAATCGAGCAGCTGTGAATCCTTATATGAAAAAATGTCAATATTACACTACTCACTGAAAACGAGGTTCTTTGAGGTTATCTCGAAAACTAATCGAAAAAAGTATGTTTCGTTTCGAGCTTAGATTCATGATCAGCAGCTCAAAATCCGTTGAATTACTATGTATCTATATCGTCAGAAATCACGAACATTTTTTCTGTTCCTCACTGCTATGTTTTGATTTTTCGAAGTAGAATCAGCAACTTAATGTTCTCTCCAAGTCTGAATTGGTCGAATTCAACAGATCGCCCCGTTAGAATTTTCTCGATGAAATCTCGAGAATATAAAGCTTCAATTTGTGGAATGCAAAAAAAATGTGTTGAATTTGATAGATAACTCACTTTTAAGATTGAATATTCAACAGATTGCAATCTGTTGAGACTTAAAAAATTCAGGTTTAGAGACTACGAAACGCCAGAGTTCACTTTAAAAGAATCGTAACTGCAAATCACGAAATTGATTGGACTTGGTCGGAAAACCACTCATCTGGTAACCCTGTCAATCTTCCCCTTTCATCTCGAAGCTTGGCTCGGGTGGCGAAATTTCAATGGAACCTATCACTAATGCCAGTACTCTACTTTTAATGCAAAGTAATGCTTCGGCGCATTAAAGGTCGCTTCCCTGTGAAAAAGTGTTCTTTGGCAGCACTTGAGCAAAAGTAACCGTCGATAAATCAAATCGACCCATTATGCAAGCCGTATCGTGACCAGCAACACGTTTCGAACTCGCCGGAAGTATTTACGGCGCGAGTTAACGACGAGGAAATTGAAACGTCTTCGAGATCTGCAGCGGCGCGAACTTTTCTCCCCGATTGTGCGAGGCGACATTTTTTTAATCATTCCCAGGGTGACTTTAATTCGGTGCGGACTAATTTATAGCTGGGCAAAGAACGCGGTGGAAAAAGGTCCGCGAGTAATTAACGCGCGATAACAAAAAAAAGATACTTACAGGCGGAACAGCGGCCAACCGAGTTTTCCCCTAAATCAGCAGTATACTAAATAAAACTTTCACGACGGCCCTTTTTTACGACAAATGTCGTAAACAGCGGGTCGTCTAAAATGTTGTAAACAGAAGTTTGGTACATAGTTTCTGAGATGATGTACGAGGGGCTTCATCATTTTTGTCTTTCGCGATCGAAAATCATGTGGAATTCGTAAAGTTTGGTGTAACTAGCTATGGAAAAGTGTTTATGTATCGGTACAGTGATCGAGAACTTTTATATTCAATGACAATTACGAACACAATATACTCTGTCGACAGGTGTGCAGGCAGAAAAAATTTTCGAAAAGATTCTTTCGTATGAAAATATACTACCGTTAGGATTTTATTATTATTAAACTTTGATGACATGATAACGGAGAACGATTATTCAAGTTTTTGAATTTAAAATTTCAAAAACTGTGCAACTCTAGAGTCGCACATTTTTCAGGTTTATAAATGCATAGTACGATGGAATTCGATTTTTGTGATTTTCGAGCGACTGAAGTTGAGATTTTTTTGGTCTAATATGTACTTTTGGTATTTTTCATAATTCTTGCGTTTTTATAAAACTTGAAAGATTTTCTGATATTATTGCGGATTTCTTTTTGGCTTCCTAAAATTCGGTGCTCGCAGGATTCAAGTTCTAGAAATTTTTTATATTTTAATGGATTTTAGGGGAAATATTAATACAGATTTCAAGCATTACAAAGTTTTCCAGAATTTTTGTATTGTACGAAATTTTAAAATTTTGTCGCATTCTACAGTATTTTCAAAGATTTTTTCTAAAGATTTTTAGAATTTGGTGCAACACTTGTAAAAGTTAAACAACAATTTTGAATGAACAAATTGATACCACCAAAAGCAGTAATTTTTCTATAGATTTTTAGTATTGTTCCCATATTTTTTCAGTATTTATATAATTCAGTATTTATACAAAGTATTTACAAATTCTTAAATATATCTGTAGCTTCCCGGCATAACAGACAAAGTCATACATGCCATAACGTTTTAAATTTTATCAGAATATCATGGGAAATGAGCCTAATGGCAGAAGTGACTTTGTCTGTTATTTCGGGAAGCCACATATACACAATTGAAATACTGTTAAATTGCGTAAACTGTTAAAACTGAATTGAAATTATTTTCATGGTTTTTTACATAAATTTGTAGAATTCTATTTTCTAGGATTCAATGATTTATAAATTTAATAGGAGATTCTATTCACATAGTTTTATTTATGAAAATTTCTAGTATTTCTCGCATATTTTTAGTATGTATAAAGCGTTGAAGAATTTATTATTATTTTTTACTGTGAATGGCTATACGAATATAAAAAATTCGATGCTATGAAATTCATAATTAGAGACTTTTTCACTAATTTAAAAAATATCTGGGAAAATTGCTTCGATAGAGATTTTTCATGCCGTACAGATTTCTTGTGTTTGTGTCTTTTCTTTTTACTATTTATGAAATCTTTCGCATTTTCTGTTTCTTTTGTAAATTGCTACATATATGTAAATGCATTTCAGAATTTGATACTCCAACAATAAGATTAAAAATTTTCTAGATCGTAGTTAATATGTGTTTAGATTTTACACCAATCAGTTCTTTTATGGATTTCTATTACTTTTAGTATTTTTTCATAGTTTTATATGATTTCAGAGAATATCTGGTATGTGTATTAATTTCTTTGTATACTTCAAGAACTCTATACACCAGGGTTAAATTTTTTCAGATTTCTAACATTTTCGTTGATCTAAATTCTTATTTGTAACAAACTGAGTCAAAACGAATTCTTAGATTTTCATTTTCTACGTTATCCTACCCAAATATTTATAATTAGAGTTTCATTACATTAGAAATTCTTTTAAAGCTAGTATAGTTGTTATAACTAGGAAAAATAACAAATGTAATAATATTTGTAATAAGTCGAGTAGACAAACAAAATTATACATATATTTTGTTACATGTTTACTAGTCTGAGAATTCGGCCCTCTGTTACGAATGAGTGAGAAAATTCCAAATGTTCTTAGAGATCGTTCCTCAGGAGTACAAAAATTGTAAATTTCGATTGATTATTATTAGTTCAAAGAATGTATTCTGTATGCTAGAAATAAATAATGCAAGCTATCAGTTTTGAATAATTTCATGAAATATTATGCATGTGTAAAAAAAATTTTGCGGTACCAATGAATAATTTTTTTTCTTCTGCGAAAAGTTCCATTACTCCTGAACAATAAAATGTAATTATGAAATAATTACGAAATAAAAGTATGCAAAAAACTTTTGTACAGCACATTATCGATTTTAAAATCACTACACTATGTGTGCAGCAAGTAGTTGATTATTCTCTGGACTATCATGTTCTCTGATAAAAGTCTCACTTTGCAAAGTCGATAAAAGTGCATTTCTCCAAGCAGATTATAAAGGCCGGATGCACGTTCACGAGAGAGATAATTAAAAAGCTTAACAAGTTTAAAAAATCAATTTCTCTAGAAGCATCGTGAACGCTTTATCTTGAATACTCTTCATCCGGATTTTTATCGAGAGAGAGAAAATAACAAATATCAAGCATGGATCGTTTACCGTAAAACGAGAACGTTGAATTTGAATCGTCGCTTATCAATATTTGAATAATTTATCAGTGTGTTGATTCTTCTACCTTCGTATTTTTCTAGCAAATATTATTCAATGAAAATCATTGAATTGTATTTGGTATACGTTTGACAATTTTGAACGATGCATAATTTTTGTCAAGGGTATCAATTATAAATTTTTGTAACATTTATGGATTATTCGAGATGATTCATTTTATTGTCAATTGATGTTTCGACTTGTTTTTTAGTACTGTCAAGTCCTAAAAATATGTATGTATATAAACAGCAAAGTAAGAAAAAGCTTGTTTATTTATTCCGAAAATTGAACAATTAGAATCTTGGAATAATTTGAAAGTAGATTTCAACAATAATGTTTCTTCGTTTCGAGTAAAACAATTTTTATCTTTCAAAGTACTAACGTCTTATTTCTTGTATTCCTGAACTCGAAAAGTCTAAGAATCTTGAAAAAATACTATTAGATTATAACTGAAAACTTATAATAACCAATATATTCAACGCTAAAAGATGATCCCTCAAAATTTCCAATGTTAAGTACGATAATAACTAAAATAAGCAATAAGATAATGCAGTAACAATTTACGAAGGAAGAAAAAATCTAAGAAAAAATTGATAGCCTGGATTATTTTAAGGAAGAAAAAATATGAGGACGAAATATAATAAATAGAGTGATTCACAAGATTGTAATAAAAATTATGAAACATTGAATGAACATGTTTAAAAATCTAATAATAGTTCCATACTTTGTGTTTTTTTTATTGTCTGTTTACGTTGTCCAGGTATAATTCCGTCTTCAATAACTTGAAAAGAAGTAAAACGTTTGTTAATAAGTTTTTTCATTCAATCATATTAATAATATTATTCGATTGTCAACAGTTTGCAACGTAAAATTCTCTCGAAATTATACGATAAAAAGAATTGTTAGAAAATATGTATGAACCGAAAAAGATCGACAAAGTATAATGGAATACTTGAGAAAAAATTTTCTTTCTTCTTTCTTCTGTTTTTTGTTTATTATTTGAAAGTGTTCCTTTAAACTGTTCTTGTATGTATTTACATATGCTATTATAATATAACAAACTGAAATGTACGAGAATGATTAATACTTGTTTTTAAAATTTTTTATTCTAAAAATTTTTCTCATGAAAGAAAATGATGAAAAAATTTTTCATCCAAATCCTGCAACACTGATGCATTCTCACAGAACTATAGAAAAACCAACACAGAAAAGCACTATTGAAAAGCTCATAATTTTTTCATAGGTATATGTTCGAGTCGTCAAATTAATGCGGCGAAAGCTTCGAAAATACGCTCAAGATCCTTCTCAACAATAATGGAACAGCGCGAATTTAATTCTGTTTAGCCTTTTGTGAGAAAGAGGATAATCGAAACTTGGTCTTTTGAAAGAGCGGCGAAAAATCACGACGCAGAATAAGCCAGAAAAGCCCCGGCTTTTCCGCCGCTGTATATGATATAAAGCTCTCTCGCGCATGAATGTGCGAAGCTCGTAAAAAAATATTTCTTCCTCCGAGAAGGGACAACTTTTTTTTTGCAATGCTTCGCGTGATAAACAATAGCAAATGAGCAAGAGTTGGAGCGCTCGCATTACCTAGTCGAGCGTTTTCCTTGCAAAAAAGAACCGCGTATGTTGCACCATGTTTTTCGTACCCAGGACGAGGGTAAAATTTAACTTGATAAAAATTTCTTTGAACTTACTTTTTTCGAAACGTGAATAATTACTATGAGTAAGTGGTTTATTGTTTGTTCATTAGTTAAATGCACTAAAAAAATGTTCATAAAAAAATTAGGTAGTTTTGTTCATTTTTTGAAACGTTTGTAATTATACACTTATATCTTTAAAAAGACTTTGTAGAGGTGATTTTTGCAAGATTTTCGTATATTTTACGTTAACGTTTATAAGATTTTTCTTCTATTATTTCGCTCCAAATTTCACCCATCCTGATTGAAGCAATTTATAAAGTCGTCATTTTCAGCTCTTGCAGAGCAGATGCGCCGGAAGCACAGAAACCGCAACCACAACTAAAACCAAAGATTTCGCGTTCCAATCTTAGCTTGGTGGAAATACAGACCCTTTCAGAGATTGGGATTCACACTAGATAAAATGAAAAGTCAATAGTCATTATATTATATAGTGGTTATATTTTAATAATTCTTGTGTCAATAAACGTCATCAATATATAAACGATGATGTGCCTACGTTTATCTTCTCATTACAGTAGAACCCCGTATATAATGAATGCTCAGGGAACGATTATTATTAGTTTTGCGAATGTGGAGAGGAAATGTATGCTCCGACATTTCGCGTCTTTTTTTATATGATTATGTTTCTATTCTATACGTTTTTTTTCACACTCAGTAGTTCTATGCAGCGCACTAATTTTTTTTAAGTATCAAAAGACGAAGGTGCTACAAAGTTTTTCTTAACGACGGGAGTTTTGCGAGTTTTGATAATTAGCGAAACTGAAACAAGGAATTAGTAAATTTGTTCAAAAAAATAAGGCAGTAGCAAATTTAGTTCAAATTCGTCGAAATTGACATAAAACTTCAAAATTTTATGAATGATACAATCTCAAAGGTTCATTTTTTTTAAAATGTTGAAACTGTTGGATTTTCAACAACTGTCAAGTTTGTCAAAATATTTTGTAAAAACTTGAAAACTACCAGAAAACAGAATTTTCAATATTGAATATCAATTCTGAAACTGAAAAAACAATACAAAGTTTTTTTTGCTGCCAAACTTTCAAAACTGTTACAATTGTCAGTATTTTTCGAAACTATACTAACTTTCAAGACAGATGTTTGAAGTATTTAAAGTTTTGAGTTTTGATGAATAGAAAAATAAAGACGAAAGTTGACTTTTTTCGAAAGAATTAGGCAGTTCAGAAAGCGTATGTACTTTACATTTATTA
Organism: Platygaster robiniae; assembly: GCA_028476575.1. Taxonomy (NCBI): domain Eukaryota; kingdom Metazoa; phylum Arthropoda; class Insecta; order Hymenoptera; family Platygastridae; genus Platygaster; species Platygaster robiniae. Next base: position 40,448,580 of record CM052019.1, read on the forward strand.
AAACTGGCATGAACTTTTAATGCTGGCTTAAGAATTTAGAAACATCAATGAACTTTGACACAATTACAATCATTTAATTTTTTCAAAATATTCAATCATGCTTTTAACTGTCGAAATTGCCATTAGATTTTGTAAAAATTTCGAAACTATCGGTACACGGTTCATAGAGTCAAAACTATGAAACTAATCGATAAAACTGTAAAAACTATTTAAACTGTTTTGAGCTGTAAAACTGTGGCATTAGTCAATACTTCCCAAAACTATACATACTTTGCAAAGAGTTTGACGTTAGAAGTATCTTTGTTTCATTATTGCAGATTTATATCATAAAAATTTGTTGGTACTAGGTAACTAGAAAAACACATAAATATTTTTAGCAATGTATAAAGGTATGATTATCATTGTTTCCGTGCTTATCACAGTGCCAAAAATACTAGTTTACAGGAAGAAGCAAACCATTTGAAAAAGGTTCCTAAAAACAATTTTACGTCTCTAATCACAGAAATAACAGGCATTTTTATTTTCAAAGATTCGTTGTTAATACTAGGAAAAAAATTGAATAATACAATAAATAATATTTTTATAAACAAAAAATAGTATAAATGTTGAAAAAAAGGTTTTTTTTTTATTGAAACATAAATTAGCATTCATACTGACAGTTATCCAAAAAACGACTAAAAAACTGCACGTATTTTCAAAGATCAGAAAAATACTTTTTTAAAAAAATTTTGTCACTTTTATTTCAACTCTGTATTATCGAGGTGCTCTTGACAAACGGAAATATTTTAGTTAGTGTTACAATGTCCCTCGAAAATGACAGCAAAATTTTTTTAAAAAAAGGAATTGAAAAAACTACGTAGTATGGAAACTATTAAGTTGAGAATTTATTCTTCACAATAATTATGGAAATCAAAAAAACCTATCCAGCTTTCAAATATTTTTTTCTTTAAAAGTACATCCCTATCAAAAAATTTTTATTTTTGATGTGAATCCTAATTGATGAATCGAAGCAGAAACATCAACGGTCGGACTATTTTGGGTGAAGTCTTAGACTTTGAAAAAGATGATGAAGCTTAGAAATAATTACAACAATGGCGCCTTGATAATGAATTCTAGATTATATAAATTACGACTGAAAATTTTGTATTCAACCCACTAACTAAAAGTCGATATTTATTTACATTCAGTACAGCATTGCTCAAGGATTATATCAATGACTTCAACTTACCCTTTATCTCTGTAGGAATAAACATATGTGTAAACAGAAAGAGTAAAAAAGTATATACAGCAATCGGCAGATGAATGAATGAAAGACCTGTTTTCATGTTCATAATCGCCTCAGGCTATGGGAGGTGCTCTCGCTGCTTCTCCACCTTCGGGTTGTCCTCTCCCAACCTCCAAAACGAAGATTTTGTTTCGTTTTTTTTTTTATCATTATAACACTCTGCACCGTGCCGGCTTTCCCCCTGGTCAAATCCAATTATTCCTGGATCCTCTGGTTTAAAGAGGCTGCCTTAAAAAAAGACTCCACCTCGAATACATGATGAGTCTTAGCGTAATAGCGCCGTCTTAAATAAAGTCCTGTCGAATTGTGGATTCTGGTCTCTTAGCGCTGTTCACTTTATTCATTCTGTGAAATTATGAAAACGAGATTACGTTAAATGTAAATCAGAGTTCAGTGACGAGGTCTGGTTTTCAATTACGCTGCTGTGAAATCCATGGTCGAGGTTTTGTTAATTGAATTACAGAAGTAAGTGCATGATTTGTTATGGGAACTATCACTTGATTTCTCCTGAAATTCATGGAAAATCTATTTTTTATTAGTGTATTAGTATGCGAAAATAAAATACAATCATAATTTTGTTCGTGTTGTCTGAGAAGATGCTCTTGGAAGTTGAACATCTTTTTCGTGCTCTTAAATTTTAGTAAATTGCTGAAGCTACTTGATGTATGAAATGAATACTCTTCTTAGATTTAGTGTCTAGTCAACTATGAAATAAAAGGTTTGATTTTGTATTATTGATTTAAATATATTACACCTTATGAAAATTTTGATGAAGAGTGTTAATGATTTATATTTTTTTTGTAATACATTTTATTTGTTCGTAAAATTTTGTTATTCACGTGTAAATCAGTTCATTACTCATTTATATGATGATTTATATGCATTTCAAGTGCATCGTGAAAAACACTTCGGAGTAATACAAAAAAAAAGAAACAGAAACAAAACAATAGAAAACAAAAAAAAAAATGTATACGGTGTATTATTTACTCTTTTAGCTGCTTTACGTTCTTATATCATAAACCATGTGATCAGAATCAATTACTTACACAATAACGACGTTGTAATAATGCTCTCACAGATCACGTGGATTAAAAGGGCAAAAAAACCTTTTTCATCAGATTATAGCTTGATAAAGTGGTTCATCGCTTTTTACATGTACCTACTTGTTTTCGAAGCAATTTTATCGGAACACAAAGGTGATTGTTCACGAGTAATTTGTTATATTTTTCGCTTATCGTTTGGTATTTTATTATGCTCGGATATTTTTACTATAGTTATTCATTTCAGAATTTATTGTAGGGCTCAATAGAATTTTGTTCTGTATTTTTTGTAATTTTATATATAATTCAATAGCATGCAGCTTTTTTGAATTGCAGTTCAAGAATTGAGCGAAAATTTCAGTTTCCCCTAGTGTAATTAAGAAGACGATTTTGTTAATGGTTAAATTACATGCGAGTCAAAATGAAATAATGCAATAAAATTAGATGAATTTTTTATTATCTTCCACGAAACTTATTGAGGGATGTGATTTTTTTTAATGAACTAATTCATAAATTTCAATTTTTGTGACCTACCTTTTGACTCACTCGGAATAGAAACTAATGATAACGTGAATTTATAACAAAATTTGTTCTTCTTCTTAAATTTATGGAAAGCGTTTTTCAACCCGGTGCTTTTCGCAATTCGAAAAATCATCAGAAATGTTTTGAAACTTCTCATGCTGTTTTCTTTAAGATTACGATGTACAGATTTTTATTCCTCTTACCTTTTTTAGTTCTAAAAGGTCTCTCAATTTTTCTGTATAGTATCTTTCTCGTTATTTAACTGTACATCAGTTAAAAAATTCATTAATTCATTTTTAGTCGAATCTATCAATGACATTCTTACACTCTTACAATGTTACAGACTTACGAAATCTTAAAATTACTCCTTACACTCGAAACACGCTTGAATATCATCGACCTCCAACTATTTTGACCTAACATTATACTCTTACAGAATCACAGACTTACGAAATCTCAAAATTAGTCAAAACGAAAATATTACAGTCGGTATTCTCGACAAAACGAGAATATTACACTCTTACATCTCACACTACTGACACTACTCTGCAGTAAATTGGATGGTAACAAGATGGGAAATTCGGTTTGAAAAGTTATTGTAATTCACGTACAAGTATGTTTTGGCCGTAAAAAGTTTACTTCCGAAATTTCATTTCTCCGCACTATAAAAGTTTTCCAACTATCAACTGTATGGTATTCAGGCTGTAAGTCAGTCACTCAATCACGGATCTCGCGCTAAATGCGCGAGGATTGTAACGTGTATTTTCTCGCACTCGAAAAAATGCAAGTGTCGAGCTTGTGCAGCCCCTAATTTCACCCGACAATCCCGCAGCTCGCATTTTGTTGACAACTTTTGTCTCTCGACGTACAACTTCTGTTGAAATTCCGTTATCATCTGGAACGCCGAGCCGTGTCTCGGGCAGAGTTTGCATGGAATTCCAACTCCACTCGCGGACAGATGCGAAATATTTCATCTTCTTTCGCGTAACTTAATACGAAACGAATACGTCTAATTTGCCACGAGATTAATAACACGTCGCGTTTTCGTTTCTCCATTCGAAAATATGAATACGAGTTAATTTCACTGGGATTGCTCACATTACATTTTATGCTCGTTTTTTTTAGTACCTTCCATGATAAAATATCTGACTCATTACTTATTACTGTTTTGAGCAAAATTTGCCGAAATAACGATTCTTTTTTTCTCCTTCTTCCATTGGTAGGTGTATAAAATAGTATATATTATTCGAAGTGAGCTTTGGTAATGTGTACATATTTTGACGGAAATGAACATGCGATATTCTATGTTTATTTGTCTAATAAAATTTATTTCGAAAGGTACGTGAATCAAAGTGTGGACATGTATCAAAAATGAATATATCAGTCAATAATTGCACAACAAGTCTAATTTTGTCACATAAGTTTACAAGTTGAGTTTTTTTTGTGTCCTGGCGAAAAATGTACGGATTGTAGACATAAAAACGTTTGAAAAATTCTGGATTGGTAAAATACTTGAAAATATTAACACGATAATATATCGATTAAAAATTAATGTCTTTCCCAGTCTTCAAAGTTTTTTACAATGAACAGAATTCATCAACTTCGTATAGTTTTTAAAATCATCGCCAAACTTCATGTTATATTTTTAAATAAAGATAATTTTCGGAATATCACACCGTTTCTGTATTTTTATGAACTTTTCGAAATTCTCAATAATCCATAAAATTTATGAACATTTTCTGCGGTTGTACAAATATTCACATATTCCCAGAATTATTGACCATACAGAAATTCTTGATGTTTTTTGATTTCTTGAAATTTGCGAAATGGTAAGCATGATAATATAAACTATTCGGAACTTTTTACGTCCCCCAAAAAGTTGCCAAATTTTATAGAAATTTTGAGAATTCTAATACATGCTTTAAAAGCTTTGAAGATTTCTGTTAAATAATTATAAAACAACAGTTTTCGCATGTTTTTAAGGAACATGATACTGAATAGATATTTATATTTAATGAACGTTTTCTGGAAATGCACAGATTTTTTCAAAACTTTTGAAATATTGATAATCCAGGAATTTTTGAAGTTGTTCAATTTTTCAAACTTTTCTGATTCTAAAGATTTTACAAACTATTTAAAACTTTCCAACATCATTATAATTTCCTAAGATTGAAATTTTTTTTTCTGTAATTATTTTATTCGTTACTGAAAAAACGTTTACTTGCGTATTTCAAAGAACTATGATAATGAAATAATTTTCAAGGTTTTTGGGCATTATATTGAATTCAGCAAGTTTAAAAATTTTTTTCAGGATTATTGATAATATTTCGAATTTGCAATGTTTTCTCATTTTTTCAAATTTCGGTCAGTCTAGAAATTTTAGAAATAAGAAAAATTACTAATAACTTCTCAGATTACTTAAAAATTTCTTGAATACAGTAAAATTTGTTATGTTTTTGATATATTTTGAGTTGTAAGGTTCTGATTGAAAAGGAAAATCCATAATAATTCATATTTTTAAGCAAATATGATAATGTGCACAGTTTAGTTTGTAAACTTTTTGTGGATCGTGCAAATTTCAGCTATCTTGAATAATCGTTGAAAGTTTCTATAAATTTGAATTTTTTCATATGTTACAAAATTTATAATAAATTAAATGTGTTACAAACTCTTCAAACTTTTTCAAATAAATTATGAATGTTACCAACTCACTAAGATTTAGTGTAATATTTATTTCTTTGCACATTTTTCGAATTGTTTTTTAGAAATGAACAGAATATTATTATGTATGTATATATATGCTGATTTCGAAGAAAGATGATTATCAACAGAACTTGCAAAGTTTATAAACGTTTACTTGAAATCACTGATTTTTTTTAATAAGAAATATTGTTATTCAAAAAAATTTTCTATATGATGTTACATTCAAACTTATCAATAATTAAAACATTCAACAAACTCTCTTAAAGATTCTGAATGATATTAAAATTAGCTAACTAACGAAGATTTTTGTTATTTCGCAATCCTTTTAGATTTATCAACTTTTATTCGAAAATAAAAAATTTTCCCCGTGCATATACATAGTGCAGAAATATAATAAACGAAATAATGAAGAAACATTATAAAATTCAATGTATATAATAATAAACATAATATACTACAAAGTAAATGAAAATTTCCTTAAATTTTATGAATTTTTCTAATTGTTCCGAATGTATAATAATTTATAATGTACAATAAAATTTTCGATATGCTTTTATTTATAAATATTTGAATCATACAAACTACTATAAACTTCCAGTTTTGAATAAAAATTACATGCCATACCTTCTTAGATTTCGAATTATTTTTCAATGTCTTAAAAATTTTGAAATTCTTATCAAAATATGGAAAAAAACTATCCCTTATATTTCGAAAAAATATGCATAATAATAGCCCTCTCCATCTTCTTCTATCTTACTGGAGTCTCAATCACTATACACCTAAAAAAATCACGTTCCGCCACCCTCACTTTTCACAAGAAGCATATTTATTCCAAAGACATGAAAAAAAGTTGTCTTTTCCACCTAAGATAAAAAAAAACCATGCCTTATAAGAGCGTTGCACAGAGCGTTGCGATCGCTAAGTCAATGGTCACGTGATTCCAGTTATAGGCTTTAAATGAGATTGGCACTCACTGACCATATGAAATTTATCAAATATCATTTGCACATATTCCAAAGACATGCCTTACAGAAAAAACACTGAATGTTTGAGTTAGGTGTACGAAATAACACTCAACTGGAGAGTTTTACACTAAATTTTGAGTATTTACACTGAAAATTGAGTGTAAACACTTCAAATTGAGTGAAAAACACTTGAATCGAGTGTTATTCCGTACACTCAACCGAAACAGTTAGTGTTTTTCCGTGCAAGCACAAAGATTTCCAGGACATTCGTCTCCTCTAGCCCATGCTCAATGCATTAATTTTCAAGGATTCACCAATTTCTCAAGAGAGGACCCGACTATTCTACATAAGAAAACCTTGCCACAAAGAAAACACTTCACAGAGGACTTCTGCACCAGTGATCCTTCGAGCCGGATTAGATAATGAAAATAAATGCAAATGCGATGGAAGCAAGACGAGCTTTCGCGCGATAAATGCGGGGCGGTGTAAGCTGGAAAAGGCGCTTATGACGGAAGCCTTTGGGCTAATAAATAAAGACGCCGGCGATAAACAGAATTAATAGGGAAAAACGAATGCGCAAATAATCTACATCAGAATTATACTCCGGTAAACACGGGCGCTGTTTTCGTCGCGGTTCGCCGAGTTTCTCATTACAGAGCGAGATTAATCGCTCCGGTAGGAGCATTTGTGGCGGATGAGTATTAGCGTCATCGCGCCCGTGAAAGGCAGCAACCGCGATGTCACACGTACGCTGTATTTGGAAATAGTTACCTCACCAATTAGCTCTCTCGCCTTCAAATAACACCGCGGGCAAAACCTGCAATTTGCCAAACTCGTTCTTGAGCCGTGCACCATCGTTATTAAATTAAACCCAGGGACCCTATGTGGATCTTAAGTGAAAAATTATGGTCCACGCTGGAATTTTTCGGGATTCGTTATTATTTGTAGAACCCGTTTGATTGTTCGCTTTGCTGTCTGTTTTTTGCTGCTCCGTTTTTCGTTGAACACGCAGACATTTTTTAAGATGAGTGGGGTTAGGTCCTTGGGGTGGAATTCTTTTTTCTGATCTGTATTGATACTCCGAGTCGAAATTAGAATCAGAATTATAACCAACTTGAACCTATTGGATCGGATTTAAAACCTTTATGACCTGTGAAATCTGAAATAGTACGCAATAAACCTCTTGAGTGGTTTTTCAACTGTTTTCACCTACGTATTCGAAATCAAGATCAAAAGTACAACCAAGCTGAACCTGAGAAAAACGAAGGCAAACTTTCATGACTTTCTGTTTTTGAATTAAATGAACACCTCGAAAAATTAGATTGGTGAAAAGACTATACTGAATGACAATTTTCTTTTCCTCACATTACTTGCGTTTGCTAATTATCACTGAATTTAAGCAATATAAATTTTTATTGCTTTTTTCAATAAATACGCGAATATTATTACATTGTACAATGTGCAAAAGTTTAATCAATCACGTTTGATTAGCAGAAATTCTAAAGTATAGACTATCGTCAATTTTCATCGATTATATTAGGGCTAATGTGATCCCTCCATCTTAAGAATGAGGGTCCAACTGACTTGACAGCTTGTGAGACAGAGATAGGGAAAGGAGGTATCAAGAAATCCTGACAATCGGTTGATTTTTTTGATGAACAGCCCATTCAGCACGTTAATTTCAGAAATAATTCTTAAATATTTGAAAATATTTCAGAAACATTTCGGAATATTTAATGTCAACAAGGAGCTCCTTGAATGTAAAATCTACGCTTTGAAAAGAACGCATCATTTATTTTTCTAAAAATTTCAAAACAATAGAGATATATAGGTTTCTTGTTGAATGAACTTACTTCTCTTCGAAATTTTCTTTTTTGACCCAGATCGTCTTTTGTTTCTTGTTTCGATTTCCATTTTATATGTCAAATGTCAATAAGCGTTAAAAATTGTTTTCTAATGTTGAAAGTTCATGAAAGTTTGAAAAATGGGCCGAAAAAAAATTGCTTCTATTTAGTAGATATTTAGGAAAACCGAGCATTTTCAGGCCAAAATCCTCACGATCGATGGTGAGTTCATTAAATTATTGTCAATTTTCAAGTATTCGTCAGAAATGTTCTTTTTAGTACGTTTTTTTGATTAATGTCCCAATGAGGAATACTGGAGGAACGAATATTTTTGAGAATATTAATGGCATATTTTTATTATCTTTTCGTATAATTGTAAATTATTTTCTGCTTCGACGTAAAAAGTTTTTCTTATACTCTGTGTTTCACTATAATGTTCATTCTTACAGCTCAATTTTTTTCATAAAGTTTTTTATTCACTTATTCTTTTAAATCAACAGCAGAGTCCTACTAAACTTTGTAATATGTTCCTGAATATTTAAATGCATTTGTAACTATTTCAAATTATTTAACTTTAAACCTAATTTTCTTTGTAACTACTTAAGAAGTTAAATTATGTAGTTTTTTAAATTAGTAGTAATTACTGGTTTAACTAGGGTTGATGGTGATGAGAATTATTTTTGTAGCTACAATCACTAAGTATAATTTTCTTTATTATACAAGTAAACGTACTATTTATAAGCTTGAACACAATTTCGTGAATAAATGCGAAAAGTGGTTTTTAATGATAAATCGAACTGTATCGCTTTAAAAAAAGAAATAATTATTAAATAACACAATAGTGAAAAATGCAGAATAATCCCATTCCAAAAATTTTTATTACACAGTGACGTGAATTCGCAAAGCAGAAAAAGAAAACAATGTAATAAATTATTTATCGAAAAGCTCTCTCGGAGACTTCAAATTTCAAGTAATATACTTAAGGAAGCTATAGGGAGAAATTCTAGTAGCCAATCCTCTCACTGCACCTCACTGATCCATCGCTATTTACACAACCCGTTCAAATATTTGCTCTGTTGGTTGCTTTTTTTTACGCCGCGACTACAATTTTGTTTCAGAGTTCAGATAGGTGTTTAGGACCCGAAATTTATCGGCGGCTATAAATTTCGAGGTGCTCAAATAGCACTAGGAATTTCGCCTCGAGCGAGGTGAGCAAAAAAAAGGTCTAATTGGGGCCGAGTTTTTTTCTTTTCAGTGGGTCGTTTTTAATTATCGTGGAATTGATCTATTGGAAGTTGTGTTCTTTTATTTCACGTTTTTTCTGAAAAGTTCGGATGACGAACTTTTTCTGTTAAATGCTATTGTTTTAGAGGCTCGTTTAAAAACTGCGTTTTGAAATTGTGCTGATTTGTTGATGTGTATTGCACTTACAAATATTTTTGTTGGTTTTTTTGGGTATCTTGCTGCAATAACGAATGGATTGTGATATTCTACTGACTAAATCCCTAGTCTGAGAGTGCATATTACGACTTTCGTTTATTTTATGTTCATCAGAATAAAGCGTGACCCGCATTTCGTGCCACTGTGACTTGGCTGCCTGATAACAAGCCAATCCTGTTAGTTGCTTTGGGAGCGCTACGTGTGCTCCCAGAAATCTCGCTTTTCCTGTTTAATCCCATAACTCATTACTGTCGTAACACCTTAAATCGTCGTTGAGTACACCGGCTGACGTTCAAATAGCGTCCTCTCCGGCCTGAGCAACTTTGATAATTTATTTTGGGGTCTGCGCTAGCGTGAGACTCGGCTTAGAGAGACAGAGACAGCGACATTTTTATCACTTAATTCAAGATTTTACGCTGATGTAAAAAAATCATACATTGTTTTGCAACTGTGAAGTCAAAAGCGTGTTTTGCCATTGATAAAGATTCTGGAATAATTAAAATTTTATCGAAAATTTCGACAAGTCGAGTAATTTATAGTTTATATCTTTCATTGAAGATGTTTGGGGTCGATTTAAGATTATTATTATCATTATCATTGATATTTTGACTCTCGCATGTTGTCATATTTTGAAACCATAATTTATATAAAAAAAAAACACTGGGCAGGGAAAATATTTTACAACGATTGAAGTTATCGTTATTTTGTTTTGTAATTTCTGCATTTTATCCATCTGTAACTAGGTATGAAAATTCAGTGAAAGCACACATGAAGGAAATAGGAGTGAAAAACTTTGAAGTTTCAAACCTAGGGTTGTTAAATGGAATGAAGTTGTCAAGTCGTTAGCATTCAAGAGATTATTTCATCATAAACCAACGAACAAACGTGGTGCTCGTATCCAAGTAGGTGTGCTTGAACGTCAGAAACTTTGCTCTTGACTTTCTCTATCAGTATCGATTCATTGAGTTTGTTAGAATGCAGAGGAATTTTTGTGGGATGTCAATGTTATCAAATTCTGGTGTAGAATTATGTAGAATATTTTATGTTAAACAATGTCTGTAAATGAAGAAAAAATGAATAGTTAGTTTATTTATTTGTGCAATCACATTTATGATTGGTATCAAGTAAGAAATTTCAAGTTCTTTCCAGTATGAGTTATACGAAAAAATTAAACGAAGAATAGAAACAAGTTATAAAAAGATTAGTAAAAAATTTAGTTACTGGAATCTAGAAGACATACCAATAGTTTCATGTAAGTGCTTCAGGGAAAATGATGTTCAGAATCCTTAGTTTTACTGATTCAAAAATGACAATTCTCTTGGCATCAAAAATATTTTTTTTGAACAGCATGATTCTAAATATTAATGCTAGGCTAGGGCAGCGTTAAATAGTAAAATTTGAAAACTTGTTTAAACTCAGTGAATAATAAAGTAAAATTACCATCTACCAAAATGTTAAACATCTAAGGAACTTTGAATCCGAAAGCATCGAACTCAAGAAATCTACATGAAAATCCATGAAATAACCAGAAAATCTTGTGAAGTTTATAAACACTGAGAAAAAAAAACAAGAGAGACCAATATCTGGAAAAATTTTTTTTTATCTTTATCTTTATCTTTAAAGATGTTTGAAATTTATAAAACTTCAAACTATAAAGCATCGAATTCTCAAAATATAGTTCCATTATCCATGAATGGAATATCCATTATACATAAATGGAATATTATCATTTATCAAAAATATTTCTTGAAATATTTTATAAATACTAAAAAGTATGAAAGTACAAATCTAGCAAATACTCAAAATCTACGTAGATGTTTTTTAAGGAAAAAATAGAAAACCTAAAAATTTTAATAAATTTGAATCATACAGCAGTGAATTCTAGGAATCTATAAAGTAATTCACAAAAATATTGCATATATACAAAAATACGAGGACTTGCTTCAAAATTTCATGAACAGTGAAAAATTTGAAAAATAACGTAAATCCATTCATACTCGAAAAATATTCATGAAAATCCAGAAGAATTTTTCAAATTGTGTACATACTAAAAAAATACAAAAAAACAAACAAAATAAACAAACAAACAAAGATACAAAACAGAACTACTGGAAATTTGTGTGTAATAAACTTTTTTATGAAAGATATTTTCAATTATTGAATGAACTAAAATTTTTATCGCTAGGATAGTGATAGATTATAGGAATCTATAGAACACTTAATCAAAATAGTAGAAATCTATAAAAATATTGGGGAAATCAATTCAAATATTTGGATTTACTAAACTTTTTATTACGATAGTGTTAGATTTTAGAAATCTCTACAGCATTTTACAGTTACACTAGAAATCTATGAAAATGCAACAGAATACTTTACAAAATATTGCCAATACCATGAAGTATTAAAATTCTAGATATCTATAAAATATTTACGAGCTTTGTAGAGGTAATTGTTTTAAAAATATACCAAAATGTTGGGAATTCATTGATCTTTTATTTCTAGATCATTAAACTTCTAAAAAGCTGTGCAAAAATCCACAATAATACCTGAAAATACTTTGAGCTGCATAATTATTGAAGAAATAAAAAAAATTAAAATGTATTAGACAAAAAAAATCTACAATCCAGCAACTCAAAATCATGAAAATCGAGTTTCATTATCTCAAAAACGTTTATAAAAAATTTGCAACCTTAGACTTCAAGATCTCTCGAAAAATAAAAAAATCATTTTTTTGCTGCCAGATCGTATGACAAAAAAATTGAAAAACATCTTGCAAAATTTTTTTTGGATAGGCCTCTAACATCATTTGATGATCGAATTCAAAATCAAGCGAAAATATATTCCGAAAATATCGCAACATCGCATCAATTTCCAGCGTCGTTTTTCGCGACTCTTCGGCTTTGTCAATATCCAGCTCGGCTCGAGTTCCATAAATTAATGCAATTTCAGCAACAACATTTCCGGCTTTCAAGCGAGCAGTTGGTGTGGGTAAAAATTGATTCGATCGAACCCGCTCGCGCTTTCGAGGTTGAGTGGAACCAAACATTGGACGCTTGCGGATACAAGGTGGACTCAATGCCCCGATGACGCTCAGAAACTCCGTTGGATTTCCCGTCACTTGAGTAAATTTCGGGCCCGATCAAATAGTTGAATACGTCGCGCGTGTACTTCAACAAAGGCATCATAATTACGCTACCTTCAAACGCGGTTCCAGTAGTACATTTAAAATCAACACAATACAAATTTGGTTTGCTTTTGCGCTTACACCCTGAGTTGCAACGGACGATGCGTCAGTTTCACATAATGAAAACGGAGAGAAAATTATGCAACTTGTTCATGAACGATCAAAAAACATCGCGAAATAACAAAATGATTTGCAGGTCACCGCATCCTATTGGTACCCAAAATCGCATCAAAAACACTGACGCGCAATTTAAAGAACGAAGGTGAAAAAGCAGGTCGCATAAAAAATGCTATTAACTTTGCCGTACAACAAATATTGCATCGATACAGCGGCTGGGATCTTTCTATGTGTTCTGAAATAACCATTCAGCGGCATAAACTCAATTAAAGTTCCCGTCCATGGTGCGACACGCCGAATATTTTTTGGGCAAGTTATTAACTTTGTACGCGCGCGTCAATGGTGGCACGGAACTTTTTTCCACAAGCTCATCGCTGCTGGTCTCGGAAATCGAACTTCCGATAATTAGATTCAATCGAGGATCACAACGAGAATTCCATAATTGAGTGTAATTTAAAGAGATCGTGGAAACGTAGCGTTTGAAGAAATTATCTCATAGTTTGCTGGTTGTGAGAAGTGGAGCATTTGATTAGAGAAAAATTCATCAGTATTGGACACTTGTGAATTTCATCATTTTTTGCTGTGTCCAGGTTTTTATTGCAATTTTCATTCACATTCTACGTGCAACATACTTTTGTAATTCTTGATTGCATTATATTTCGGATTATTTAGTTTCGACGTTATTAAAACTTTTAAACGTGTGCTTGAATGTAAGTTGATTAATACTAGGATTACGTTTGCATGGTGGATGCTCTTCAAAATAATTTCACGAGTTCTCTGCATTGTTAACATTCATGAGATATTGTACTTTTGTAATTGGTCTTTGAGATGATTAGGCAAAGTTAATGAGTGTTTTGATCTCTCTTTACACTGATTATGAGATTTTAGATTTAATCGCAGGGAACTGTGGAAGAGTATTGAAAATTGTTTCTTTCATTGCTTTTGAATATTTATGATGTGTGATGAATGACTATATGTAAACTTAAAAAAATCAGATGAACTTACTTTTAAGAATTTTTTCATAGCATTTTGTACTCTGTATGAAAATCTTTGACTGAATACTATTCAAACATAATGTACTACTATAAGTCACTATATGTATTTCTAGCAGTGTGCTAATAGTGGTCAGAAGTTCACTGTATATAGTGGTTTATAGTGATGCAATAGTGGTTAAAAAATAGTGATGGATTCTAAAGTTAGTAATAATTCGAAGTTCATTCCTATTAGTAAAAACTTCTTTTCAATTTTTGTTTTTTTATCATTTTCTTGATTCGATATTGACATTTGCCTAAATTTGCGAACATTGTTTCTGTTGCTTGCATAGAAAGTTCGGGGCTTTAAAACTTTACGAGCTGCAAACATAAAAAAAAGAACTCTCAACTCCGAAATTTATGGATTAAGAAAATACAGTTTTGTGTTACAGAAAAACAAAATTTTGTTACCGAAAAACTAGAATTTTCGTAAAGTTCAAAAATTTCATATTTTATAAAGTAAATGAGCACGAGTTTCAAAACAGTGTTGATATATTTTTGTGTCTAGAAATGAGGAATTTGGCAAAAGTGTGAATTTTTTGTTTTCTCGCAAATTGAAGTCAAACGCTTCGGGGTACGAGGAAATTTAATGTTCGAAAATTCAAAATCATATAATGATTGAAATTTATACTAGTTTATTACAAACGATAAAAGATGCTTCGTTAGAAAAAAAAGTAAAATTATTGTGAAACTGATTTTCTGAATCCTGAAAACTGACATTTGATGTATAAGAAAAATTGGAAGATTCTAAAAATTACGGACTTCGTTTCACATGATCAGTTGGAATCGCTGGAATTATACTTTTGAGCTTTTTTAAATATATAAGTGACAATAATTTCAGAAATTCATAAATGTTATGTTTTAATTTCAAAAATGAATTCACTATATTTATGCATGTTCGTAAATACCAAAACCGAAACAAGAAATTTAAAATTGATTTTTTTAGAATTTTAAGTTGAACTTGTCGAAAGTTATTATTTGACCATTTGTGATTCATGCAATATCGATCATTTGAAAATTTGGACACTCGATGATTGCGGAAGATGAACATATTAAATGTCAAAATATGTCTCTCAAAAAATTAAAAACTACAAAATATGTTGTTTTGATGTATGAAAATTTTGTTACATACGGATAAATAATTTTTGCAAATTAAATGATACAAATTTGAAAAGTTGAGTTTTTCATTAATTTTTATGCGATGTTCAAAAATTTGTTGTTTGACAAATAAACACAACTTTGATAGACTGCAAGAAGTCAGAAATTCACTAATGAAAGTTCAAAGTGTAAAACAATATTAATAATGAAGTTGGTCTTCACGACGAATTGTAGAAAATATTAATATGGCAAATCGCAACTAATTTTGCTACTCATAAAACTACGAACTTAAAAATATAATTATATTTGTAAACGCAGATTTCGTTACGTACAGATAAACAATTTTAAGTTTAATGACACAAAACTTAAAAGTTGCGTTATGCTTTCACTTTTATACGATATTTATAATAATTAAAAAAAAAAAAATAATTATTTACCACTATTATAGAAGCTAAAACTACCAATGAGTACGTAGTAGCTTAAACTTTAAATACCTGCTGTCATCGTAGCCTCATCGTGGATTTGAATATGTCATTTGAAAGAGCAGAAAAATAGCTTCAAAATGGTATCTATAAGAATTTTTTCAAAAATGAACTTTTTGAGTTATAATTTTTTGAAAAATAAAAAACGTCATAGCAGCTAGAACTTTGAATAACTGCTGTCATAGTAGCCCGAGCATGAATTTGAAATTGTCATTTGAAAGAGCAGACAAATAGATTCAAAATGGTTTGTATAAGAATTTGTTTAAAAATGAATTTTTTGAGTTATAATATTTTGAAAAATAAAAAACGTCATAGTAGCTTGAACTTTGAATAACTGCTGTCATAGTAGCCCGAGCATGAATTTGAAATTGTCATATGAAAGAGCAGACAAATAGCTTCAAAATGGTATGTATAAGAATTTTTTTAAAAAAGAACTTTTTGAGTTATAATTTTTTTAAAAATAAAAAGCGTCATAGTATATCTTGTAAATAGTATCATTAAGTCTTTGTATTTATGATAGTTTGTAATTGTAAGTGATTATAAATTGTATAGTTCAAGCTTATTGTCATAGTCAAGAGTGAACTAATAATTCGAACTCAATTTGAATTCACGAAAAATTACAAAAAAATTAACTTGTGAAAAAATAGAAATTGATTTACTTTTTTTTTTATATGATTCTAAATTTCCAGCTGTCTCCAAGTTACATATCTGTAGTAACACTTTTTACATTCTCTCAATAAATTTTATGGTTTTAATAAAGGCAGTTGTTTCAAAAATTCTGAATATTTTGTCTGAAATTTACGCAATATTCTTTAAATTGATAAGAGCTTTCGATCATACAATCAACAATGTGAAAATCATGAACACGTTCTTTTACATTGTTGTTCAATCTTCTTCGATAATTATGCGAGAAACAAAAATTATTTTCAAATAAAAAAGTATGTTCTTTTAGAATTCAGTCAAACTTTTCGACGCTGATATTAAAATAGTCTTGCACAGCATTGAAGCTAATTCAAGTTTTCTAAAATCTCAAAACTCACAGAAAAATGCACTGCAACAGTTTTCTTCGAGAAAAAATTAACGCACCCAAACATTCACTGTCCAACCAATTAAATCTATTTAACCTAAATCCATTTCCCCTTAAAGCCATTCCTTCAGAAGTAAAAGGTCATCAACGCTTCAATTAAGAAATCTTAGAAAATACGTCCCTTACAATCCTCGCAACAATTTGAGCTTCGGTTCGATTAAACGAGCAGCGCGTTACTCCATCATCGGCCGGGTCCGAAATTCCTTAATTAAATGTCTTGACAGCTACATTGCTAAAGTCCCCTTTCCGCCATGAATAAAATCGTGAAGACCCTCAGGCGGAAAGTGGCCAGAAGTAACTCGGCAATTAAGTGTCCTTGTCTCTCCCAGTCTGCAACGTTTCTTTCGCAGTTCGCTCTTTGGTCTTGCCCGATTTGCCGTCACCGTGAACAGGGCCCACTCTGCGGTTCCATTGAAATACAAACGCAGAAAAGCCATTACCGTCTATCGACGTTTTGCCCGATCCGGCGAATTCGAAGGCCCCTTTATTCCCGGTTAAATTATCTTGTCCCTGACGGATTTACAACCTATAAAAATGCCCACTCCTTTTCCCCGCCAGGCGCGTTTACAAAATAATAAAGCGCGAGAAATACGATTCGATGTGACCGCGGGATTTCGGGTTCTCGGGCTGATTTGTGGCCCGATACCGCGTTTCGCGAGGTCTACGCGCAGTTTCCGCAATATTTGGATTTCTAATTTCGCCACCGAAAATGGCCTGATTTATCGATATACCCCTGTTTAGCCTGGCTTGACTTGGTGGGAACTGAATTTTGCTTTTGGCTGTGAATGATGAGATTTATATATCTTGACGATGATATTGGAAAATATTCAGCCACTTCGAGTACGTCGAAAACGCACCATATGTGCTTCAGCGGATACAAAACCAGGCAATTTTGAATTACCTTTATTTTTATTTGCGGAATTGGAGGCTCGAGATTTTTCATTATATTCTTCATTACTTGACCACTCGGGGCCAAAAAAGAGGGATTTATGAGTAATACTTCGAAACATCTGTATACATTTCAGCAATAGGGCTGCTCCCTTCAGGGAACATAAAAACTTACACCCAGAGAAATTTCCGTTTAGGTATAAAACGGAAAGAATTTCAAAGCCATCTCGTTTCAAAATGTAACGCTAACCCTTTAATTTTAAAACGTTGGATGTTTCATACTAAAAGGACCTATTAGCAGTGAAAGAGAATCTTTTTCACTGAAAACGGGAAGTTTTCAAACCAGAGGCGTACGCAGAAAAATTTTTCGGGAGGAGTTTCTCTGAAAAATATTTTTTCTACGGGATTTCGTAATTTTTAATCTTTGACAACATGTTACAAGAGAGCAATTTTGAATTATTTTATATTTTGGAATTCAAAAGTTATACAACTTTTAGAATCCAGAGTTTTTCATTTTTCATTTTCGTGAATAATGGAATTCGATTTTTTTTCGTCTAATACTTTTTGTACATTTATACCATTTTATGGATTATCTGATACTAAGTAATATGGGTTTTTATAAAGCTTGCTGCGATTCGATGCTCTAGGAATCAAACTTCTAAAAAATTTATATATTTAAATTGATTTTTCAGCAAATTTTCACCACACAGAAAAAAGGTACATCATCAACTTATCTCGTTCTTGATATACTAGTTTTTCATTATTTATTACAATTTTCACGGATGTCAATGAACTCTGTATTTTACAATTGGAAATAATACTTATTATTATTTTTTACAGTTTTTAGTAATTTTTGATCATGTTTATTTTCCTTAACATTTTTTTTTCATAACGTCAG
This sequence comes from Platygaster robiniae, assembly GCA_028476575.1. Lineage (NCBI taxonomy): Eukaryota > Metazoa > Arthropoda > Insecta > Hymenoptera > Platygastridae > Platygaster > Platygaster robiniae. The sequence continues at coordinate 40,467,164 of CM052019.1, forward strand.
AAAACGTAGAAAGTAGTACCATATGATAGTAAACCACAGTACATTTTTTATAATTTTTCATGATTTCAAATTATTTTTTATAATTTTTCACCAATTAACATAAATTTTTTTGTATTACTCATCTATTCATAAAGTTTTGTGTGCTTTAATAATTTTTCATAATTTACAATTATCTCCAAATATTTCTTATTCTTAAACATAAGCTTTAACGGTTCTAGATAACTTACTTTGATTTTCCATGGCTTTTAATTATTTCAAAATAAATAATGATTACTTAGTATTGTAACAGTTTTATGCAATTGACAATCATTTTTTTCATAATTATAGGTACTTGGTTCTACAATTTTACATGAGTGTTTTTGATTTCTGATAGTCACCTAAGATTTTGGATACTTTTTCATCATTTATCATATTCTGAAATGAATATTTTTTATTTTTAACGATATTTTATTATTTAAATTTTAAACGTTTAGAATTAAAATCTTATGAAAATGAGTAATGCTCAGAATAAAGAAAAAAATTTTTACCTTCACTATAAATTGATTTTTGGTTAATTACTTTATACTTTGTTTTCCATAAGACTTGTAAAATCCAAGTGTTTCATCATTCTTTTTTATTAATAATCGTTTCTTTCAGTTTTAACATTTTCTGTCGATTTCTTATTTTTATTTCTCGAGGATTTGTTATCACTGTTTTAATTACTCGAGTTTTGCCACAAACAGTTAGGCATTTCTACTTTTTCAGAATTAATAACAAAATTGAATTTTTTTCCGCTCAAATATTTCTGTCATCTTAATTTTCACCGAACATATTCATTATATTTTGTACGAATTCGCAAAGAAATGATGGTGCATTGTAAGTTGAAATATAAAATACAAAGGTCATACTAGAATTCTATTAAATTCGATTCGTTCTCTAGTTTTCAAAATTTATATAGATTCTGTCCGTTACAGAAGCTTATAATATGGTGAAGAAAGAGTGTTAATTCACCAATAAATAATAGAAAAAAAATTATAAATCGCCAAAAAGATCCTTGAAAAAAATGACTCTCAAATTACCTAATTAATACGCACTTTTTGCTCTCATGATACCATGATAAACCAGCACATGCATGAACTTCATCGTGATATATTTGTTCTACAAGATTGGTGTATGTGGAATAGAGAACAAATTTCGGAACTCTTGGAGCTAGGAATATACCCAAAAATTTCACGATATTTAAGTATCCACAGTTCCCAGAGTTATTAACTAGTTTGCCTTCATGGAGAAACATTCGTTTTCAAAGAAAGAAATTTATGAGCTATCCGTAGTGAATGCCGACATATGACAGATGCGTTATTTGGGTACCGTTCGTTATACCAAAATCCACACTCACTATTTTCCCGAATGATTCAGAAGCCGGGTGGTAATTGATTGCTTTATTCTCGATACCAAGTTTGTAATGCGTGCTGGGAATCGAGGGACTTGTTTCCGATGAATAAGTAACCTAATCGAGATTCGAAAATGTCCGTGTATCAACATGTCGTAAACGTCACCTTATATGATTAAACATGTTAACGACACACGCTGCATGGGCCTTTCTCGAAATTTTAAGTAAATGCAGAACATTCAAGAGGTATTCTTGAGAAACAAGATCATACTCGGTTTATAATGGCTTAGAGTATTAATCACATCCTAGGAAATGCTTCTTCAGAATAATAATTATTGAAGCCAGAAGTTTCAGTAATGGAGTACATTATGCACCGAAACAGGAAATCTTGTAGTCTTCAGTAACTCGAAACACCATTCAAAAACATTCACATCGAATAACGCGGAAACAAGATCAAACCTCTCGAGTTTCTTCAATATTCTCAAGTTTCTCTCAGCCTTTGCACCGGGAAATCTAGAAAATCAATACGTAACAAAGCTCCTTCTGTACAAAGGCATCATTAGAATAATAATTTACGTCTTGGGTATGAAATATACATGCTATATCAGAATGAAACCTACGAAAACCCAGGGCAAGAACGTAAATACAATTTTATATTCAAGTACAGTACTGCCAGTTCTTTATACAGTCAACCTGACTGGATTTCCATATTGTAAGCACATTTTGCCAGTCCCAAGTTATTCCGACTTTGCGGTCACGATGCTATTGCACCTGTTCGCAGCACATTGTTAGCCATCAAGTATATAACAAGCGAATGTTTCCGTGTCGATTGCGATTTATGGCCAAAGGTCTCGATGTGTTAACGCCAAAATTCCGGAAGCTCAATCTACACATTAACAGTGATGGATGGAAGTTATTCAACAAAAAGGAATTGTTAAACGTGATTTCATAGTTGAATTGAACGGGTTAGTGCAAAAATGGAAATCATAATTAAAAAATGTAGAACAATATATCTGTAAATAAATTAATGACAAATCATAAGAAATGAATTTATTAAACTGTAGATTGAATCATCGTTACTGAGGAAGAGTGAAAGTTGCCGTAACTAGTATGCCGTAAAAAGCGACTCAAGTTTCGTCGATAAAAAAAATGTTTTAAGTAATTTGAAAAAAAAAAAAAATAACATATTGCTATTGTGAAAATGCTTCCTGTCTATGAATACAAAAGTCCTAGTCTGAATTGATTACTGGTTTTAAAATTAAAAATTATTTATACATTTTTGGAAAAATTTTTTTGTCACATTAAAAAATATTTTAAAACACCTTCATTATAATATGAAGTGCTGACCACGTTTGATAAAAATAAAAAAACTGTAGACATTTTTTTTCACTACATATTGCTTAAACATTCGGTGATTGTTTAAATAAATATGAAGAACGATATTCACATTAAGCATTACGTAAAACATTTGCAATTTGCAAAGAAAACGGCAAGTGGTGATCAATTGCAGGAACTCGCATAGCAATTTGGTGAAATATCATTAATGGTTTCGTAAGTTTCGTTGATGAAAAAATTATTTTAAAAGTTGACAAAAAAAAGTATTACGCATGTATAGATGCTTTCTGTCGATCGATACAAAAGATCCGAATTTTTTTTTCTCATTCTGAATTTTTTTATAATATATTAAATAGTTTAAACAATTGTTTGTTAAAAAAAATTAAAAAACTCTCTTATGATCAAATAGTCCCTCTGACGTATGATCCTAATTAAACAATCCATGTAAATTTTTTCGCTCACTCTACATTGTTTAAACAATGAGAGATTATTTAAGCAAACAGTATAACATACACAGCATAATTCAAGTATCCAATCTATTGCAGAAAATAGCCTACGGGGAAACATACAAAGAATAATACAAAAAAATCTTCGACGTACAGTTACACATAAAGAAGGAACATGAAAAAATCAATCATTTTACACTATTTTTCAAATAAAATCATTTCAGAAATCACAGTTCGGGATTACTCGAATACATTTATTTGAGTTGTCATGCCTCATGATAACTCGAATAGAAGTATTGAATGACTTTGGAAATAACGGAATAAAATTATTTCGATACTTCCGGGGATCTGAAATAAATTTATTTGAGTATTTCACTCTTTTGGAATACTCAAATAAATTCAATCAAAAAAAAATTGACCATTCGATTAAATGTCTTTTGTAATCGTCCATCATCGATTATCAATTTTGCCCATCCCTGTATGAAAATAATGAACGTTCGACAAATCATAGAAAAACTTAAGAAATATGAAAATTACTAATATAAGTAAAAATCTATCGAGACACTGTTTTCTGGAAAATCCTGTAAAACACATATTTCATTATGTTTAAATTCTAGAGTTCAAAATTCTTGGAATGTATATAACGATTTTTATTATAAAAAAACTAAAATTCTGTAAGAATACAAGGAGATTCTGCAATGTTATCATACTGAAAAATACAAATAGTTTCAGAAATACTGAACAATCCTTCAAATTGTAGAACGATTGAAAAAGTGTCAAAAAAATCAAAAGAAATGAAATTCTTCATAGACACTTTTTGCTGGAAAATTCCCTCAAATACAAATGCATCAATGAACTTTGAATTCTAGAGCATAAAATTTTTGAAATCTATGTATCAATGTACAGAAAAATAGTACAAATTCATAAGAAATATTAGAAAATCCTGCAACATGTTATACATAGGTACTGAGAAATGCGAAAAATTCCAAAATTCTAAAAATCTAGATAGGTATTAAGATTTTCTCAAAAAACAAATAAATTTGCAAATGTTTCCTCGTAGCTTACACTGAAAAAAATGTCATATTCAGAAATTATGTGAACTTTAAAAAAAACATAAGCATTTGAACAAGCTGATTGATTTTTTCTCAGTGTGAAAAGTAAAGATTCCCATAGAACAAAACCGCAAGTTCGTTGATATTTTATTTTTGAGCCTTATTTTTTCAATGGCTCGTCATTTAGATTCATTTTTATTCCAAAAAGTGGAAACGGCAACGAGTTACTATTTCTTCTCAAGTAACGGTAACGTAACGCGTTACATTTTTCCAAGTAACTTTCTAAACCCTGCGAGAGATAAGAAAGATTATAAAAAAGTAAGGACGTACACTGCGTTGCAAAAGTTTTTAGATATTTTGAAAAATGTATACAAGATAATTTTTTATGTAGTTGCCCAATATGTATAATAATCAAATCTCTATCTATTTCAACAAGCCATTTTTAAAAATTTTTAAATGAAAGACTTTTTCTTTATCAAAAAACAAAAAGTATAGTTAATGTATATTTTTAACTTCACCTTAAAATTGTTGCAAAATAACTGACATTAAAAATGATTTTAAAAAATTATCGAATTCGGTTTCCAATAGCGTATATCGGAGGATTTTTCTTGAATTTCGCAGTGTACATTGAAAAATCGATACACCTTTTGGTCGGATCTAGATATTCTAAGTTCTAACGAAAATTCGGAAACATAAATTTTTCACTCGTGATTTTCTCGAATCAGGAAATGTTGAGGGCGCCAAAAAGCAGGTTCTAACGCCTCTGACTCGGTTCTTGAATTACGATTCTACTCGAGGTCTCTCTTTTGGCTGAAATACTGCGAAACGTTCGTCGATTTAGAGAGGAAGCGCGTAAAAGCCGAGAAATTAAAGCAGTTTGTCATAGCCCTTCTTGCGGTAGTGTCTCATCTTGCCATCCGTTTCACCCTTTCATCCCTACGCATCGCTTGGCGCCACTTATTGACGGTGCTGGCAAAAGTGTACATAAATTATAGAAACGCTGAGAGGTGTCTGATGTATGAAGTTATTGTCTCAGTAATTGTAGAGCTAAGGCAAAAGTATAATTGCAAGCGACTAGAATAATTTTTTCATAACAGTCTTTCAGCCATATTTTCAAGATGTACGTTGTTTGAATTATGATTATAATGAAAATTTAGTTATTGATTCAAATATACTTTGATTTATTTCTAAAATGTTCCCAACTTAATGTAAAAGTTTCCTTATAATAAATTATAACTATTTTTCTTCCAAATGAAAAACGTACAAAAAAAGCCCTCACATATATTTTTATAGTTCTTATCAAAACATTTTTTCATTTCTTACTTATTCCTACAAATCGAACATCCACTCGGAGCCACAATCTGAAACAAAATTGGAGTTTGTTCTTCGATTTACTTTCTCTAGAGTCCACATGCCTTCAAACTAACAAAAAAACTTTTCCTGCCCGTGAAACTTCATATGTTCCCGATTTTTCCTACAAATTCTTCTTCGATTCTCTTGAAGAGGACACACAAACGATGCTGAAAGCTAAGACAATAAGAACCAAGTTTCGAGGTCTAGATTATGGCACTGATGGAAATATCTACTTGAAACCCCTTGAATTGTAACTTTTATGACTACGTTTTCTGCGTGGAAAAAGGTGGTCCGAAAACAGACTTTCGAAAGTTCTTGAACCATAGAAAGCTCGAGTGATCTTCGAATTTCAGACAATAAAATGCTGACAATTCTGCAATTCCTTAAAATACTTATTAATAATAAAGACAGTTTTTATAAACATCAAAAGAAAAAAACTGTTTACTTACACGTCAGAACTTACATAATTTACAAGATTCATTCGCTCATTTTTAAAACTTCAGCTCCAAACCAGCGTCAACAGCATTAAGAACCTGCTTTAGCGTTCGACCTATTTTTACACATCTGCGATACTTATGCACAAAGCTGCAGTTTGGTACCAAGTTCTCTTTCCCAAGCGTTTCCTGCAGCAGAATCGCGACTCCTTGGACAGCGTACATTTTTCTCGGCGCTTTTGCTATCAGTGCCACTGTTTGCCGCTCTCGGAGCGAGCTATTTCTCACGTATTTTCGTCTCTTCCTTCCTCACGTACTCCGGAGCTGCCTTAGCCATTCCACGTCGACCGATCCTGTGCTTTTAAAGGGTCCCCTGGATTTTTATGCAAATACGGAAGGAGGATAAAGAATAAAAAGGCCCAAGCGCCTTTTTTTGCGCTTCCCACTGCGGTACCATTAACGCCAGCAACGCGTCGAAGTATCGTAATACATCGGGATCGCTTCGTTTGTTTCGTCGTCACGTTTCGAAACAGAACGAAATGCTATCGCGAAATGAAGATTGCATCGGAACATTGGCTTCGCGAAAATTGTTTGCGGAATCGTGTTTTTCAACCGCGTCGATGCGTATCTTGCGTTAGTCTATTTTTTGGTGATAGAAACGTACGAATCATTGCGTGAAATAGCTTTTTGAAATACAATGGTTTGAGATAGAATCGAACGGTAGTAGAAATGGTCCATCAAAACTAAGAGATGCTATTCATTTTTTTTTTTTTAAGTTCCTTTAAAGAACTCTGGTAAAATGCAACTCAGGCCCGTGCGGACGGGGGGGGGGGGGGAGTTTAAGGGTTATAACCCTTTCAACAAGATCTTTCACACGATTTCAATGAAATGCTTCTATTATTGGTTTTTACGTTTTCATATAAATTTTGATACCTTGCATTGCTTGATATTTTTCGGGAAACAGTGTTTGAATGGATTTTCATTTCTTTTTGGTATATTTCGGATACATTAAGTTTTTCTACGATTTGAAGGATTGTTCGGAATTTCTGAAATTATTCGTATTTTCCAAGATCTATGAAATGTTACACAATTTTCTAGTATTTTTATATATTTCTAGCATATTCATTTAAATTGTTATAGATTCCTAGAATTTCGAACTGTAAAATTTGGAGTTTATTAAATTTTCCATGTTCAGAGGATTTTTCAGATAATAGTGTCTCAACAGATATTTATTTTTTCTATTATTTTTCGTATTTCTTCAGTTTTTCTACGATCTTAAGGATTGTTCAGTTTTCTTGTATATTTTTGTATAAATTTCTGGAATTCGATGCTCTAGTTTTAAAGTTGTATAGATTTTTAATATTTCATAGATGTAGATGTATTTTCTTTTTTTATTTCCTAGTATTCACAGAATGTTGGAAAATTTTAAGGGTTTTTTAAAGATATCTTTTTGAATTTCAAAAATTAGGTTTCCTGGGGTTGAAAGTTTAAAAGATTTGCATTATTTTGATCAATTTTGCAGGAAACAGTTTCTTTATAGGTATAGAGTGTCTTCAACATTTTCAGATTTTTTAACAGATATTTAAAATTTGAACATTTTTCCAGTATTCTTATGGTTTTCTATACACATATATTACTGGAATACAATGCTCGAGAAATCAGAGTTTCTTTATTTCTGGAATTACAGAAATTTTTGAAGAATCTTATACCTTTCTTAAAAAAAGTAGATAATATCTAGTATTTTTGGTATTTCATTTTCCTTTTCTGTATTCATAAAATTACGGAAGGTTTTCTAGCATAATGTATATATTTTAGGGATCCTGCTATAGATTTTAAGAACTAAGGTTTTCAGTATTTTCATGTATTTATTGCTGATTTCTAAAATTTATTGCTGGAATTGTGAAAATTTCTAATAAAAAGTGAAAAAGGATCATACTCTTTGTCAATATTTGTACATGAATTACTCATATACCACTCTGCTACATCTAAAATTATAAAATTATACAATTTTTGTCTGAAAATAAGGAAGTTACAAAATTACTTACATCTAAGTTTCAAAAAATTTCCGAAAAAGTAACAAATCGTTCTAAAAACTTGATGAGACAGATGTGAAATGAATAACACGATTTTCGTTACTCGTTACCAAAAAAAAAAGGAATTCGTTCCTGTTATCGTTACTTGATAATTAATGCAACCTGTTACGTTATCGTTTCACTAAAAAATGTAACGTTTTTGGATATTATAATTTCAGTTGACTTATAGTATTTGCATCGCAGTCACTGCAAGCCTCAAAAAAAAAGTTGGGAAAGGGCCATAACTCCACCATTTGTTGATATTTTTTTCATCAAATAATGTTTGTATATTAAAGTTGACAATGTTCTATCACAATAATATATCTTCCATGTAATATAATTATGTGCCATATACATTAAAAAATAATCCAAATCGTCCTTAAAAAAGGTGTATAACCCTTTAAAACATAGAATATGAGTATAGTGTAGTAACAAAAAATGTATCTTTTTTCATTTGTCATGCATTCCTTTTACATCTAAATATGAAAAAGAAATAATTAACGTGTTTTTCGCAATTGTATATTCTGTAATTATTGAATTGCTTGTGTTAAATTTGTTGAATACATAACAAAGGTTCAATACATAAAGTATAAGTTGTTGAAAACAAATGATGTTTTGACACTGCTTTCTATATTTGAATATTTATTGATTGTTGAATTTATTTACTCACTTATCAAATCTACATTTATTATCTTCGTCCCTATGAATGGACCATGCACTGTCAAACCAAACCAATTTCAATCGCATGTTATTCTACAAGTACCCCTCCTCCTAAATACAGGTTTCTGCGCACGGGCCTAATGCAACTTTATCTTGTCGAAAGTGTCTTACGAATAATTGTGATTATTCTACACCAACGTAGAAATTCCTTCTCATTTCTCTCCGACTCTGGAAATCTGCATCGAGGGTGTAAAACTAAAGAAACAATCGGTTGTAATCTGATCTTCGTGAGCAAAAGACCCAAGAATATCTGTATGACTTCCTCGAATAATTTTATTTCGAGCCGGCGCGTTGTTCTACGGCTTCGCGTCTGTAAACCGTATATACAAATGTCATACGAGAAACGAATGGCGGAGGCAAATAAAGCGCGGCCGGAAGCATACTTGTTACTCCAAATGCGAGCATACTGTTTTCCGCTAACTCAAAGTCCCACTTTTTCTTTTTGTTTGTTGTAATAGCTACTCGAGGAATATTTGGATATTTTTTCATGTCCCAAATAAAAACGCGCTATTCTCTAATGTTTGCGATTCTCCGGGCGGTGAGGGTTTGCGGGCTCGATGCGATTGTGATTGTGAGTCTGATTGTTCCCAAGTGTAAACAACAGAATGCCAGATTCTAATTGATTTACTCGCACCTGCATTTGCGTTTGTTGCATTGCGATGAAAATATCTTGTTCGTTAGGTATACCAAACAAGTAGTATAGGTATTTGTTTGACTCCGATGAAATATCCTCGATTTAACTTTTCTTTTATATTTTGATTAAATATGGTTTCTGTGTTTATTCATTCATTTTTTCAAAAGATTCTTCACTGGCTTGATTTTTACAATTATAAATGATTACATAGTCATTCAGTGGAGAATTTTTTTCCTTGTAAAACAATCGATCAGTGGTTTCTTATACTTAGAAAATTATGTAAGATATATCAGTGAGGCTCGAAAACTAAGAAAAAATCATAAAATGAATTCATACCTGCACAACTTCTCAACTTTACTTGACAAATATTGTTATAAATTATTGAAAAAGTTAATACAAACAAGGAAAAAGATAATATATATAAATGTTCTACGTTGAAACAGTTGTGACAGCAATACGTCAAGATAAAATATCTCAGATAAAACAGATAAACACATTTGCTAAGACCTAGTGAATTCATATAACATATATTTAACACAAATAGATTAATTAACCTTTTAGGGTGGAAAAATTGAGGATGGTTTAAATTCTCTTTTAATTCATAATTTTTCAATAGTGCACTGTCTACTTGAATAAACAAGCCTTAGTTCATGAAAAAATACCAACAATTGGCATAGTTAGGGCCAATTATTATTTTTTTTTTTTTTGAAGATGCTTGCGGTGCAGTCGTGATCACGATGTAAGCCCAGTAAGTCAACTGAAATCAAAAAATCCGAAAAATTTTATTACTCTAGGAATGTATCTTGTTCTTGAACGAATAATGAAATAAACATTTCGTTTTTTTGTAAGCGATAACGTTTCCCCCAAGAACTAAATTTTTTGAGTTCTGCAAAATAAAATTTTTTGTATGAAAAAGGGATCCTTCAATAACCTTATAATATTCCTAGACTTATGTAAATTTTTTGATTTTATGATTTAACCTGACTCACTTGGCCTACATCGCGGTCACCGCAAGCCTGTTCAAAAAAATTTGTTCCGGGGAAACAGCTATAACTTCACCAAATGTGGATCTACTTTTGTGAACTAATGTTTGTTTTTTTAAGTCAACAACGCACTACTAAGAAATTATAACTTTGATGTAATAAAATTGTTACTACATACCTTATAAGATAATCCAAAACATTCTCATTTTTTCCGCAGAAAAAGGTATATAACTCTTGAAAAACAAATAAAATCGAATGTAGGTAAACTAGGCATATAATTAGACAAAACCAAATTCTATGATTTATAAATAATTCTAATATATGCTTCTAATATTTTTTTTCTCAGTTTCTTCCTAGTGATTTTGAATTATTTTTGTATTATGGTAATGTATAATTTATTTGATAATCTCAGTCCGTCATCTTCGGAAGACTTATGAGGGCTTAAAAAGTTGAATCTTCTGGTTATCTATTATTTTGTTAATTGCGAAGAATGATTTTTTATTGTACTTTCCTTGTTAGAATATATAATATTCAGAAAAGGTAGACGTAAGGTGCCAGCATACCCTCGTATAAGAGTAATTTATTTAAGATATTTTGAATGAAAAATACTGAAAGTGGAAAATAGGTATTCAAATTCCACGAAAAACAAAACAATTATGGAATAGAGATGATTACTCCTAATTTATATACGTCTGCATGGTTCTTCATTTACGCTATGTTTGAAGTCGTAATTTGAAAGGATATCAAAATCAGATGATGAAATGAATGTAAATAAACGAGAATGTTTGGACCTACATAATATTAAGATGGGCAGTGAAATCGTTGTTAATAATTTTGACATTACGATGGTACCAAACAACTAATAAAGACATTTGTTTGACTTCGATGGAATATCCTTGTGCTAACTTATATTTTATATTTCAGTTACATCTGTTTCTATATTATTTATATACATGAGCAAGTTGTTATCCAATCGAAAAATGTTTTGAGTCATGATTTGAAAGGTTCCTTTGAAAACGATGTAAACACACTAAAATGTTGTGAGATATGAATTTGTATTGTGAATAGTTTTAATCCGCTTCGTAAAAATTAAAAACAACGAGATCCGAGCACAATATGTGCAGTGACTGTAAAAATCCCATTAACAAGGTCTTAAGACGTTTGAGAAAAAAGCGGCCCATCTTTCAAGCACTCACATTTCACGGTTCCATCCATGAACAGAACGTATTGTTAAACGAATCACAGGGTACATTGTTTCGCCCGCTGAAGAATGCAAAATCCGACGTTAATCATATTATAAAGGGTGAAATCAGAGAACTCCCGACTAAAATAGGTTGACCGATACAATTGATTGTCAAATTCTTGAGGCTATACAATCATTTGAAACTCGATACGTGCTCTTCAAGGGAGCAGGCTGCAGCATTTATCACTTCTATATTGTACCCGTCTGAAAATGCTCTACATCAACTTTTTTTTGCTGGTCGTGTAGCGAAAGTTCAGTAAAAATTATGGGTTGCTATCAGCAACGAAAAGTTAGTAATGTATCACAGTGTGCACTCGTAATCAAAAATGTTGATCGAAAAAAATAACTGTAATTGTAATTTCATTTGATTAAGGTGTAAGTTCATTTTTTAACGGTGTTACCAAGCGGATTATGATTGCCAACGAGAGACTTCAATGTTATTCCTGTCTTTCTGGTGTCAATGCAAAATATGACCATCATATTGAGCATCGCGTATCACGATGTCGCTATCGCAATCGCAGCGGGATAGACGTGTGATCTCGGGAAACGATAAGTAGCTCGAGCGTGACATCTCCACTCATTTCAACGATTATTTTCTCTGCTCCATCACGTCGAAACGATGCAATGAGCAGCTGGAAATTGCGTAATGAAATTTACTCATATACCTGAAGGCTGGAAAAGCGGAATATTGAGAATATGCATTAATTAAAAATGGAGAGTCTAGATTCGACACAACAGCTTGATAAAACAGAGTAACAGGATGCTTTTAATACCGCACTACATGCAGTACAAATTTTGAGGATGGTATGTTTGAAGGGAAAACATTTGCTCTTCTTGTACGATAAAACATTCCAGCATGAAGAATGCTGCGACGAATTCGTGTTTATAATTTGAATTAGAGGATTTTTCAAACTTTTTCTGCGATCTTTACACCCAACATTCGATTCGTTTCCCTTCAGATTTCGTCAACGTGATTCGAGCCTCGGCATCTGCATGTATGATCCAATACATCGGACATTAACGGACGTTTGTCCCAGCCCCGGTAAAAAAAGAAGAGAGAAAAATTAAATTCCGGGTATGAGAGGCCAGAAATCCAGCTGCTGAGTAATCAAACGATTCATCTCGGGGATATATTTTTTTTCACCAGTGCTAATAAATTGCGGCGAAGCCGAAAGCCTGCTCCCTCTGAACGATTATGCCCTTATCGAGTTCATAAAATCTGAGCCCACTCGAGATTGCGAGAAAGGCCTTGGCGTGTCACTCGAGTGCGTCTCAAAAGTCCACATCCGCGGGGCGCGAGAAAAGGGCGACCCGGGATTAAGAGGAAGTTTGCAGTTTTCCGTGCTTCTTTTCGAGCAATTTCATAGAAGGAACAAAGGAGAGCTGCTTTTGAGCGAATTTGTATGAAACGTGTATGTGAGTGTTCTAGGGAGGATTTGCAGATATTGTGTATTCATGCTGTAGTTTCTGCATTGTTCCACTGTTTCATTTTCCAAGTTTTTTTCGGTGTTATGAATTTATAGCAATTTGAGGCATTACAGTGTATGCTTTGTTGATAATTTTCTGAGGCATACTTATTTTGTTTACTTTTTCTAATGTCTGTATAGTACAGTTAGCATAAAGATGACTTAAATCATAGTGAATTTAGATTTACCTGATCATAGATTGATTATACCATTTCTAAAAGATGAATAAGTAATAGAGAAATTTCTCTTGATAATGTTGTCACTCTTCTTAGGAATCAGTTGTTCTTGTAAGGTTTGACCTAATATCCTGAAATTGAAATTGAAGTAAACGAATGAGCTTTTTATGTCAGGTAGACTATTTATTTTATATTCTGAATACTTTTGTATTTATCTATGTATGTTTTTTGTTCATTAACTATGAATTGTGCTTATTTCTGATACAAAGGTATACTGTATTCAATCATGCTTTTCAGTTATGTAAAAGATGTTAATGGATTTCCAATTGGAAAGGAGTTTACTTGTTTTCTCAAAACTTTGCAAAATTTGAAATTATATTTTTCGAGCATACCATATATGACTCTGAATGATTTTGAAGACATTATTTCTTTCTTATTTTCAAAATACAACTAACTTTCTTATTCAAAAGAAAAAAAAGCTACATAAAAGTCCCTGGTTAATTTCACAAAATTATCAGAAATTAAGTGATTCCTTGTAATCTTTTACAAATTCTTCATTTTTGTTATTACAGTAGACAGTTGTAAAAAAAAGATAAAGTTTTTTTTTATTCGTGAAATTTTATAAGATACATTCTTGAAATTTTGTTTTATGAGAAAAACCCTTGCTTATTATATACATTATTTATCGTGTGGAAATCGTAATTATTGTGATTTGAGATTTCTGAATTTAGAGTTTATTTGCAAAAGCAGAAACTAATGAAAAGTAATGATAGATGATACATTTTAGATAACATCAATACAGGATCCGACTTGGAAATTAAAACAAATAATTGTGATAGTCTACAAGCTCTTGAGAAGGTTATTGTTAGTAAAAATGGATTTTTGATTTACCACATTAATATTCGTAGCCTTAATAAATATTTTGAAGAATTAAAAATGACTATTTATAATATGCACATTAAGCCAGGAATAATTGTTTGTACAGAATCATTTAAAATTAATTATATAAATGAAATTATATTGGAGAACTATGATTTATAGTAAAGAAACAGTGAGATTAAGAAAAATGAGGGAACAGTTGTTTATATATTTAAAGGGTTGAATTATGAAGTTTTCAATATCACAATAGGACAAATTCATGGCTTTAATGTAAAATTATTAATGGGCAAAACAATATCTTATATCACAGCATTCTACAGGTCACATACAGTTAGTGGCAATCAATTTGTACAGAAATTGGCTGAATTCTTAGATGAAAATGAAAAGTTTGAAAATCATTTCATATTAAGCGATATGAATCTGGACATCACAAAATCCACGACGCTTATGATTAATTATTTAAATAATTACTATCAAAGAGGCTCTTTGTCGTTTATTAATAATGATACTAGAGCAACAAATAATTCTAAGTCATGCATTGATCATATTTTTGGAAAATCGGAATTGCATAAAGAAAGTTTTACACCAATAATTTTGAAAACAACCTTTACTGCTCATTTTTCAATTCTACTGCAAGTTGAGACAGAGATAGATAAATCGGAGATAAAAGAAAATCGGCAGATAAGAAAAATTGATTATGAAAAACTTATTAGATATATTTCTAATGAGTCATGGTTAAAAGTATATAATGAAGTAGATGTGGATAGTATGGCAAGTGCTTTCATTAATATTATCAAAATATATTTACAACTTTCTACAAAAAGCTATATGAGTAAAAGTAAAATAAAATTTAGAAAATAATGGATGAATAATAAGTTGTCCATAGTGTGCAAGAGACGTGATGCAATGTATAAAAGGATGGTTAATAACCCTAATAACGATAAATTTAAAGTAACTTTTCGTGAATTTAGAAATGAAGTAAACAAGAGAATTCAAAGAGCTAGATATAATTATTTGAATATGAAGTTGAATTATGCAAATAATAACACTAAAAAATTATGGGAGTTTGTTAATAACTTAATGGATAAAAAAATTAAAGAAAAATTATGTATAAACAGTATAAAATCTCAAGAGTCATTAATAATAAATAATTCGACGGATGTTGCAAACAAATTTATTAAATTTTTCGACGAGATAGGACCTAGACTTGCGGGTTCTAAAAGAGTTTCAGAAAATTGGGAACATAAAATTACTGACGTAAAAAATTCAATTTATATTCGCCCTACTGATGAATGTGAAGTCCATAAGATTATTCATAACATAAAAGTGAATAAATCCGGAGGTGTAGACAATATTAGTGTTAGAGTAATAAAAATTGTTGAATTCTACATACTTAAACCCTTTACTTTTATAGTTGATAATGCAATTGAACAAGGGACCTGGCCTCAAGAATGGAAGAAGGCGGAAATTGAACCAATATTTAAAAATGAGGATAGGAATTTATTCATAAATTATAGGCCTATTTCGCTGATCTCAAACTTTGAAAAAATTTTTGAAAAAATAATCAAAAAGAGAATAATTGATTTCATAAAAAAAGAAAATATAATTGATACTATGCAATTTGCTTTTCAAGAAAATAAATCATCTATTGATGCTCTGAGGTATGTAACGGATAAAATATATAACTCGGTGAACAACTCAAGGCCTTGTTTAGCTATTTTTTTAGATTTAGCGAAAGCTTTTGATACGATCGAACATGAAACTCTGATGAAAAAATTATATAAATATGGTTTTCGAGGTACATCATATCAACTATTGCGTAGTTACTTGAGTGATAGAGAACAACTTGTCAAAATAAATGAAGAGAAAAGTAACTACTTAAAAGTCCTATTTGGAGTACCTCCGGGAACAGTATTGGGACCAATTTTATTTACATTGTATATGCATTTAATAGGTTTCCGCGAGGACAAGTAGTAGCGTTTGCAGATGATACAGCAATGTTTTTGGAAAGTGAAACATGGCAACAACTAAAAGTGATTGCGGAAAACTATTTACAGTCGATAAATACTTGGTTCAAAAATAACTATTTAACCTTGAACTTAGATAAAACTGCCTTTATCACGTTTGGATCTTATGAGGATAGCTTCCCAAGGTATTATGAATTGAAGTTTCATCATAAGAGTTGTACATACAATAATAGACTGAATAACTGCAATTGTCAGGAAATAAATAGAGTATCAAGCACTAAATACCTTGGTTTAATTATAGATAAAAATTTAAGATGGAAACAACACGTTGATGTAATGGTTCAAAGGCTCAGATATCAAGTTTACTTGTTTTACAAACTTAGTAGCTATTTACACCAAAAGCAATTACTTTCATTATACCATGGACTTTTTGGATCTATTATAAATTACGGAATAGCAGCTTGGGGTGGAGCAAAAAATAATGTATTACAACCGTTAATAATATTACCAAATAGAATAGTTAAACTAATTTACCGTAAAAATAGAAATTACCCGTCCAAAATACTTTTTAAAGAAAAGAAACTTATGGATGTTAGGAGTTGCTTTGTAAATAATACCTTGTCTTAGGAGTTTGTGGACTTACAAAAAGAATATTTAAAATTAATCAATAACAAAATGAATAAAAGAAATATGGATTTAAAATTACCCTCAATGAAAAAAGAAATTTATAGTAAATCTTTTCGCTGTTTAAAATATAAATTTTTTAACGCGATGCCCGATTACATTAAAAAACTTGATTTTACAATTATATCTAAATTTGAAATTAGGAGAATAATCAAGAAATGGGTATTAGGAATTGATGAAAATATTATGATGAAACTGTTTGAATACAATGTATAATTAAAAAAAATACACAGTCAGTAGTCTTTCTGTTATGTAAAGTATTTACTGTTATTGACAGATTTATTATTTTGAAAGGTTTATTATTTTCAATTGTATTGAATCTGAGAGTTTATACTCTCCTAA
The DNA here is from genome assembly GCA_028476575.1 of Platygaster robiniae. Taxonomy (NCBI): domain Eukaryota; kingdom Metazoa; phylum Arthropoda; class Insecta; order Hymenoptera; family Platygastridae; genus Platygaster; species Platygaster robiniae. The sequence continues at coordinate 40,484,319 of CM052019.1, forward strand.
GTTTCAAGTTAATTTTAAGTCAGGCCCGCGACAGATTTTTGTTAGTCTTGCGGAAAGTAGATATATGTATATGTACCGACTTTGCAATCATACACCTGAATAAATATTATTATTATTATTATTATTACTATTATTATCATTATTATTATTCACGAATAGAAATAATCCTCAGCTTTTTTGAGTCTATGATCACAATTTTAACATTTGACGATTTCATTCATGTCGATTTGTCAGGAAAACCGAAGAATTTTTATTTTTGTAAGTAGATATATTGGAATTTCCAGTATGATCATACTTTCTGTTGTAACCAATGATCAGAAAAAAATTTATACAATAAAAATAGTAAATTGACGAGATTTTTAAAGTTTGTATGATTCTCGAAAAAAGTTAAACTTTTGCTATATAATTTCAATTTTCATACACATAAACCGAATTCATCAAATGTATTTTGAAATTCAAAACGTTAAAAAAAAGTACAACCCGAGAAATCGATGAGCAGTTGTTGAATTAATCGAATTAAATTCTAACATGCATCGAAAGTCTTCGAAAAAATCCCTTTGAAGTGCGAAGTAGTGAACTTATTGGAATATTCGAAAAATACGTGACAGTATCAAAATATTATTTTGTTTTGGAATGGGCTTAATATTTTTTTATCATCTTAAGAATTTTGTGTATTGCGAAAAACATTTAAAATATGCATACGAAGGTTTATTTTATCATACTGGAATTTTCTATCAATTTTTGACTTGTAATGAAGTTGCAAATCAAAGTTGAAATTAGTCTAAAATCATCATAATGTTTTAGGTATTAGAATATATTTAGAAAGAAGGTCTCTTAATCTGAGTCTGTTGAATTTAACAGATTTCCTGGTTAAAGTTTTCACAATGTAAAGTGCGAAAAATCGACCGATTCAATGTTCCAGAATACAACAGAAAAAAGTTGAAACGAGAGACAAGTTCTTGAATTTTACAGATACATCTGTGTAAAGTATATATTTTTTAGTGAAAATTTTTCACAGAATGAATTCTGTCGAGATGTAACAGATTTAGATGAAGAGAATACTGAAAAATATGAATATCTTAGAAAATTATGTGAAATTACTTGTAAAAAAAAAGTTCGATTTCATGATTAATATTTCAAAACGAAGTCTTGCGATAACAAAAATAAATGAAATTGAAGATATATATTGGGTAAAAGAAACGAAAACAAAATTTCAATTGAGAAATATTTTGAATCACACAATATTGCCCCTTTTTAGAAATCTTGATCTAACCTACGACAGCTGGTAATCACATGATGTACACAAACTTTTCAACAGTTTTTGCATCCAATGAAGAAATTATTGTTACACTTGAATTTTTTCTCTAACTGTAAACGATTTCTTTTACGTTTTTCAAAATTTTAGATAGACTTTTTATGCTACGAAAATTTGAAAATATTATATAGTGATGTTGGAAATATTTTAACTCTTATCCACGTGAAAATCAATAAATAAACTGTTATAACTATTCTGAGTGATTATGAAATACACTAAATAGGTCGTCAAATGACTATTAGGAAGAATGAAACCATATAATTAATGTTCTTGAATATTTTCAAAAATATAAGAATAAAGTTTGAAAAATTTTCAATAATGAGCATAAACTAATCAGCAGTTTTCTCATGTTTAACTTTTTACTTGACATATTTTTCCAATATTTATGGCGAACAAAAACCTCAATATTCATCGTTGTCAATCTTCTCTATGAAATTTCTTAAACATTCACTTTACTCCTAGTCAAACGTAACCGTTTCCGGATCACGAAACAACCAGTAGAAATACGCTAGTTGCACAAATGACAAGTCGCGCATTTTCATCTACAAAGACACAAAACAATCTCAGTTGAAACAGTGCCTTTGGGTCCATCCAATCCCTGAGAAATTCGAGTCTGTTGATAAAGGAGCGTTAGGGAGTCGTCTGCAAAAGAGCAAACTTACGAGTCCTTGCATTTTCTGGAAAAACACCAGCAACTGAAATTCAAGCGTGGTTTTCTGATTCCCGTACATTGTTCTTGAATGAAAAACTTTTATTCCTCAACTTTGGTCAGTTTCGCGATATTTTATCCTGCCCCAGAAAGTTGATTAGACAACTGAAAGTTTCCTAGCGCATCATGTAACTCCGTTTGGTAGGTATCCCGAGCTACGAAATTTCGGAAACTCGAAGGTTACCAAAAAAGCAGAATGAACGAAAAATTTGTTTGAAAGACGCAAAAATAAATACTCTCTGAAAACTTCTGTATCTCATTATTTCGTGATCGATACGTTTCTAAGGTCGAAAAAGTAAACTCTGGGCTGTTTCCGAATGCAAAGGAAAATGGGATGAAAAATGCTTTTAATGATGTTCAAGGCCCTCGTGTGCGATATGGCTCGAGAATGATTGACAGAAACATGATTACTCGTTACATTTTCGTAGCTGTCAAATCGGGGGATTGAATTCGTGAGAGAAATTTTACCGTGAGTGGCGCGTCAGTAATAGCGGGGTATTGGATGGAGGATCTTTTGGAATTCACGGATAATCCGGTATTATCGGCACTCGAATGCTCGGAATTCGACCGCGCGGTGCACTTTGACACCACTTGAATCGGGAAACATTGCTCAAGTCGCAATATTGCGACTTCTGAACCTTTGAATCGTTCCGGAATAAAATTGATTGTCAATGAAAAGTCAAGAGTCCATAATCGTGCATGTACATAAAAAGCTTCATTTCGATGTGAATAAAAAAGTAATTTTTTGGTATTCATTTTTTGATGCAATAGACAAAACATTACATAAATATCATTTTGGAGTGGCAATCAGTAAAACTAATTGAATGTTCAGATCGATTATGGAACTCAGTCATTGTGGATTCACTTACTTAAAATGTAGATTGTCTCTGAGATTTTTGACTCTTCTGATGCATGGTTTGTTCCAGACAAAACTGAGTTACATTTGCCTCTAAGAAATTCGTGATTTATCACAAGAATATAAGTTACGAGCCACTGATCGAGGCACTGCGCGACACGGACGCCCGCTGTCTCCCTTTTCTGCTGGTCACATTTTCTTCACGTTCGCGCAGCATCGCTGCTTCTAGACATTGATATTTGATTGTATGCGTTGCATACTAATGTTCTGCAGAACGTGTCCTTTTTTCGGAATTGAATCTGCGATTCAGTCAGGTCCAAAAACTTAAATATTGACTTTAAGCACTAATGCAAATTGAGATTGTAACAAAGAAATTGGAAGCCCAAACTGTTTCCTAAATATAATGAAGAGGTGATTTCCCAATCAAATGACATCTTCTTTATTCTAAAGCTTCATTTCAGCCATTTTCGAGACCTTTATTGTATAACAAAATGGAGGGAGTCATAAATTTTATAACAAATATATAGAACTATCATGTTTCTTCACGTTTATTATTTATCACAGTAGTGACAGTTATATTAAACACATGCTCATGATTTTCCGGACCATTAACCATCAATTGCAACGCATTACTCTAAAACGTTACATTTTTCACTGTAAGGATAAGGTAACGCGTTATATTAATTAACAAGTAACGATAACGGGAACGAGTAACTTTTTTTCGGTAACGAGTAACAAACTCCGGTTATTTTACGTTACTTTTACCAGTCTCCTTAACTTTTTAGCACAATTTGTAACTTTTTAAGGAATTTTCTAAAACTGAGATATGAGTAATTTCTAAATTCCTCATTTTTGAATTGAAAATTCTATATTATTCAATTTGAATGGAACAATGTGGAGTATTGGTGATTAGTGTAAAACTATTGACAAAGAATATGCTTTCTTACTTTTTATGAGAAACTCTCACAATTTAAAGCGTTGTGTTTTAGAAATCCGCATGAAAATATATAAAAATATTTATATAAATGAAAAATATCTATAAAATCTGTAGATTTCAAATTCTATAGCAGGCTCTGTGAGGTATAGAGATCCTGCTAGAAAATTTTATAGAATATAATGAACACAAAAAAAAAATTCGAAAATTACTGAACATACTAGATTTTCATAAGTTTCATGTTATTTGATTCTTTCAAAATTTATGTAATTCCAGGAATCGAAAAACTTCAATTTCTCGAGCTTTAAATTAAAAAAAAAAAAAAAACATTTTTTATAGGTCTAAAAATATATGTTTGTAGAAGTCTATAAAAAAAATTAGAAAAATTTTTGAATCGTTTAACTCTGTGAAAAATACAAAGAATATTGAGGGCACTCTATAGAGATTATATATAAAGAAACTGTTTTCTGCAAAATCGATCGAAATATATTTCAGAAAATACAAATCTCCAATTTTATCCCATTCCAGAAATTCAAAGAGATATCTTAAAAGAAACAAAGGAAATCGACAACATTTTTTAAATACTTAAATACGCAGAAAGAAATCACGTTCAGAAAAATACGTAAAAAATACGAAACATTAAAAATCTTTTGAATTCCAGAAATTCATGCAGCAATATATAAAAATAATGAACGATCCTTGAAATCATAGAGAAACTGAAGAAATAGGAAAATTACTGGATTAAGTAAAAATTTATCAAGAAACTGCTCTCTGGAAAATCCTGTAAAACACGGAAAAATTCATTGTGTTCAATTTTTAGAGTTCAAAATTCTTGAATTGTATATATCAATATATATTATAAAAATACTAAATTAACCTAAAAATATTAGGAAACTCTGCATTATACTATCATTCTTAAAAGTACGAATAGTTTCAGAAATACTTAACAATCCTTCAAGCCCGTTGAAAAACTGAAAAAGTATCAAAAAAATCAATGGAAAGATAATCTTCATAGACACTTTTTTTACAAATTTATAAAAATACTTAGAAATCCTGCAACATTTTATACATACCAAAAAATACACAAAATTCAAAAGTTCTGAAAATTTGTTTCTATATTGAGATTTCATTTAAAATCTATTAAATTTGCGAATGTTTCCTCGTGGCTAACATGGAATCAAAGGTCATATTCAGAAATTTAGTAAACTTGAGAAAATTATAAACTTCGAACCGGTGATTGTTTTTTTTTCGTGTGAGAAAGTACAGCTTGCCGTTTTTAATTACATCTGAAATAAACAATTTCTATAGAACAAAACCACGTGTACGTTAATATTGTTATTTTCAGCCTTAAGCCTTAGTTTTTCGATGTCTTGTTATTTACATTCAATTTATTCCAAAAAGTATCGTGAAAGTAATGGGACGTTACTTTTTTCAAGTGGTAACGGCAACGAGTTACTATTTCTTTTTAGGTAATGGTAACGTAACGAATAACTTTTTCCACCTTTGTAACAGTAACGTAACGCGTTAAATTTTTTTGAGTAACTTTCCAAAGCCCGCTAATAAATAATATAAAAAAAGTCAAGAATGCCAACCGAATAATAATATTCCAACTTGCCACAAACGAAATATTCCTTCTATCTTCGAAGTTTGAACTATAACACGACTGTTGAAAATATCACTTACTTTTTACTCCGTGACACATTGCTCACTCGCTCGCGAGCATTTTCTATCGTTTTCGACAACAGTAAACTTATTCCATCTTCAACGAGCTTTTTGCTCCAAGTAACAAAGGATTTGTCACTGTTCCATTTTTTTATCCCGAGCTTCGCAGTTTCTGCGAGAGTCCAGAAGTTGCACGTGGAAAGTGACACGGGGAATAAAATCGGCCATCGAGTTAATCGCGCGAGAGAAAAGAAAGAAAGATTGATCTGCCTTCGCGTTCGCCAAGTGCGCACTCGAGGAAAATGTACAACGGGCAAACATCGAGCGTACAAAATCGCGGAAAAATTTCCAGTACGACGAACGTATTGAGAAAATTCTTTACAGCAAGGAAAGAAAAGACCTTTTTCCGGGGATAAGGCCTAATTTTAACGGTGAGAAATTGGATTTTTGTTCGGGGAGTTGAGTGGAAAGCTTGTTGTTTATCTGTAAGAAGCTGAGCGATTGTTCCTTGAGAAAAATTTACGTAGAAGAAAATTTTAGAGTGATAAAAGAGCTAATATAAGCAATGCGTCTGCAAGTCAGATGTAACTATTACTGCTAGCATATGTATGTAAATATAAAACTTTGAAATCTAAAAAGTCCAAGTTTGAGAAAAAATATAATCAACAAGAGTTTGGAACTACATCTATCAATGACATTTTTATTGTAGAAATTGCAAAAAAAATTTGAAAGTGGAAAAATCCAATTGCTTCAACTCCCAAACTTACGGTTGGGTAAAAAATCAGAATACGATTCTTCTGCGGAATATTTTGTTTTCCTTCCCAAAATTATAAGTATACAAATAGATACTGATTTTTAACTTACATTTGAAATTACGAGAAAAACGAATCAAAGCATGTAAACATAAAAATACTCAGTTTTCTGTGCTTTCACATTATCCATTGAATTATTATTTTACACTTTATACTAATGAATGATTCTTGCTCTTTTTCATGTTTTTTATTTATATGATGATATTTTGCTAATGGATTAGACAATTATTGAATCATAAAAATCGGTTTTATAGATAATAGTTTATTGTAATGAAAAATAGGAAAGAAATTTCATATATAAGAAACGAAAGGAATGAATTTTCAAAGTCAAACAATGTAATATTTTCGATTCAAAAATTCAAACCATTTGAGGTGAGTTCTGAAAATGAAACATTCACTCATAAAGTTTCCCACAAATGAAGTTTTTTTAAAAAAGTCAACATCAGAAATAAGAAAAGGGAAAAACCAACAAAAAAAAAATTCCAAAAATTCAATATCATACGCCTTAAAGGTTATGCAGCATTTTGCTGTAAAATTTTGATAATGAAAAAAAATATGAAAAAAAAACTACTTGAATCAACATATAGTTCTTAACATTAAAACTAAAACTGTGTAAAAAATTTCATAGAATGATATTTTCAACTTTTAAAATATAATAGTAATTTTGTGTAAATTTTCAAAGTTGAAATTTTAGTACACAGAAGATCTATGAAATAATTGATTTAAAAAAATATTTAAGCTCTCTAGAAAAAGTTAATATAGCTTGAAATTTTCAATCTAAAGCTTAAATACATGGAACTTCTAAAGTCTAATCACATAGAGTAGATTCCATAACTAGAAAAAAGTTCGTTCCCAATTTCATCGCATACGAGGGGGGACCCAAAAGTAACGGGAATTGTGTTACAACTTTTTTATTGACAAATTTTTTCACACACAATTTTTATCACCTTCAAAGTAACCCCCATTGACTGTAATACACTTGTTCAATCTTTTTTTTAGTGTTCAAAACAGTTCTGAAATTCATTTTTTTCAATGTTTTTTAAACCTTCCAGCGATTTTTGTTTCACCTCTTCTACAGTCCCAAAACGTTTTCCTTTCATGTCCCTTTTGAGTCTAGGGAACAAAAAAAAAGTCACAGGGGGCAAGGTCCGGTGAATAAGGGGGGTGAACAATCGGTGTCATGCCGTTTTTGGTCAAAAATTTCTTCACGGACAGCGCTGTGTGGGCAGGTGCATTGTCATGGTGGAAGAACCAATCTCCTGTGCGCCAAAGATCCGCTCTTTTCTTCCGGATGTTCTCCCTCAACGTTTTCAAAACCTCCAAGTAGAAGTGTTGGTTGACCGTTTGACCTGGAGGAACAAATTCTGCGTGCACAATACCTCTGCAATCGAAGAAACAAATGAGCAATGTCTTGATGTTGGACTTCACTTGGCGTGCCTTTTTTGGACGAGGCGAGAGAGGTGTCTTCCATTGGCTTGATTGCTGCTTTGTTTCGGGGTCGTAGCTATAGCACTATGATTCATCGCCAGTTATAACCTTGAGAAAAAAATCTGGGTCTTCATCCAACTTATTTTGCAGCTCAAGACAGGCCTGAAGTCGACGCTCCTTTTGATCGTCGGAGAGAAGGCAAGGAACAAATTTGGCTGCAATCCTCCTCATGCTCAAATCTTCAGTTAAAATCCTCTGAATTGAATTCCATGACAATCCAGACATCTCACAAAGTTGATCAATGGTTCAGCGACGGTCTTCATGAACAAGAGTGTTGATTTTTTCAATCTTTTCGTTCGTTCTTGAAGTCGAGGGGCGCCCAGAACGAGGTTGGTCTTCTATTGACATCTCTCCATTCTTGAAACGCGAAAACCAGTCGTACACACGCGTTTTACTCAAAGCATTATCCCCATAAGCTGTTTTCAGCATCACAAGGGTTTCCGCGGGTGTTTTTCCTAACAAAAAACAAAATTTTACAGCCGCGCGTTGCTCTCCGCACTCAGCCATTTCACGTTTTCGCCGAAACGGAAAAAGTCCGTTTCACTAGAAAAATTCTTACGGACGAACGAATGCACCCACAGCAAATGAACTTTGCACACTGACTTGGGAGAGTAGCAGCTTGGAAGAGAACCAGTGGAGAACCCGATCCCCCCCTCCGCGGTCCCCCCACCACCTAATTCCCGTTACTTTTGGGTCCCCCCTCGTAGTTAACTACGCTGCGCAACACAAATTTTGATCTCTGAAAATAAAAGCAAAAATGAAATCTACACCAAATATGAGGATACACGTCTCTTATGATTTTTATTAGTTAGGTCGCAAAATTGGCATATTTAACAATTTGTTTCATCTTTCATCTCTTTCTAAAGCATCACTTTAGTAGGGGTGTCCTTCTCGTACCTTAAGGTTTAAATGGAAAGTTTTTTAGAGCTAATCCAGTGAAACCCTGGAACACGTATGTCTTCAAATTTAGTGTAGATCCCATTTTCCTAAATATTTTCCCAGATCATAATTTTATCTGAAATTTGTCGCACAGTGCTAGTTAATTATCGAATCACTCCGACCAAATAAAAATATGTAATCAAGAAAATATTAAAATTTACCGAGTTCAATTAGAAAATTATGAATTAAAAGGCCTCAACATCAAATTTTGAGAAAATGTAAAAAAAGATAATAGATAACATGCAAGTGGAAGTTAAGCTACTTCAATATTGAAAATTTTTCAATGTACTAAATATGTATTTTTGGAAAATCACTTCTAAAAATTTTTCCCCCTATGAACCCACAACTACAATTATAATTCTCATTGTACTCCGATGAGATTATTATGAACTCATTTTTTTCTAAACTGACAATTTTTTTTAGCATTTTTTCCCATAGGTTATATAAATTGTGGTGTATGGAGCATGTAATTGGGTTTTTTTCCTATGCACTTTTCATAATAGCCTATATACTGAGGAAATACTACTAAAACTATAGAAAACATTTCAAGGATCCTGGGAGTGTTTCCTACAGTGTATAGGGAAAAACAAAAGAATATGCTCAATACATCAAAACTCATATTAGAAAAAAATGCTAAAAAATGTTCTCAGTGTAGGTTTCTCCTATAAACTCATTGACTTCCCTCTAACTGAATTACCCATTACTTTGGGAATCGAGTTTTCTTCGTCTGCCAGAGGTGGTTAATCGCTGGGAAGGAAACGGGTAAAAATAATGCACTCTCCTTTTTCCTCTCTGCCCATCCAATGTATTAAGCGAAGCTGCAGTTCCGCCCTTAGCCTTATCTTTGATATCCGAGTTTTGTCCTCTTCCGGGCCAAAGGAAATGACGCGCAAGAGAGATTCTCCTTTACCTCTCGACTCTCTATATCCCTACATCGATCGCTCGAAGGAAGATATCGAAGGATCGCGTTGCGGGGTCGGATTACCAGCTTTAAACTGATAAGCTTTGACGAAGAGACGCGGGATAGGGGAAAGAGAAAATTCTGTGGCGTCCAGTGCGCTCGAGATACGATTCGTCCTGAATTTGAGGACGATGAAGCAGAGTAAATTAAGCCATTCCAGAATGCCGAAAGACCGAAAGAAGACCAAATCTACAGGCAGCCTATTAACGTGACACGAGCAAGTGCATAATCGTAGCTGCTGAAAGGGAAAATTTTATTCAACGAAGCGCCGTTATTCTGCGAGTGACATTGGTCTCATTTTGCGTGATAGACAGCTCAATTATTCTTCCGCTAAATAGGTTGCGTCAAATGAGACATCGTTCTCGCTTTACGGCCGAACGAGTTTTATACGACAATGTCACACCTTCGGCTTCACGCTGGAATCAACGCTTTTTTGCTCGTGTTCTCTTTGTAAATGCAGGTAATGAGAGGGATAACAACAGTGGGAATGAAGTTTGAGCATAGTCTCATGATGAACTCGAGATTAGTACAGTAATCAAATCGGTGGCAAACACAGAGCAAGATGTTTGAGGGTTCAAACACTCCTTAAATTAGAAAAAAATGAACTATATAATATGTAAGTATATGTAACAGCACACATTAAAAAAAAATACAATAAAAATGAAATATGACGTCTACTCTCTCACTTTTAATTGCTAAAAAACTACTGATTGATAGTAGAATTTCACTAATTGGAAAAGTGAAAAGAGGGCAACTAAAGTTTTAGAAAAAACAACTTGTAACGGATTAATATATATATGTTTTGATGGTAGTTTTCCATGGAATTATGTATAGTCGATATAATAGGGAATTTTGTTATCGAGTGGAGAATGTTGGATCGATATGAGGCGGATTGATGGGTATCGATTCTCACTCCACTTCTTCTTCTTCTTCTTCCTCTTTATCTCCGAAAATTATCCGTCTCTGACCGGCATTACTGCATTTGTTCACTTTGGCCTGGTTTTACGTCGTAAAAGGGCTATAGTAAAATATCTTTATACTTTGAATATTGAGTGCGGAAATCTTATTGCAAAATGTGAGAATTTTTTTCTAATTAGTTTTTTGTCACGAGTTAGTGAATTTTTTGGCAATCAATTTAATCATTTTATCCAGAAAGGGATTTCCACAATTCCTTTTATGGGATTAAAACGAGTTTAGGAGTGAAAGATTTTGTGAGATTGCGCAAAGATTTGGCTTGTTGCTTTTTTGGAGTGGTCGGCATTTCCATTTTCGACGCGGTTTTTGACTTGTTCCTGAAAAGATTGGAGACTTTTCTTGGATTGGTCGAGAGGAAGCCATGCTTCTGGAATAACTCTGGGCCAGGGATCTTCGTCATAAACCTTGATAAGATGAGGATTGCATTCATTTTGAACTTTATAAACAAAGGGGAGAGGAAATTGTGCTCATAATTGCTCGACAATTTTTTGTGATTATTTGATAATTGTCATGATTGGGTCCACAATGTTGATGATTGGGCTAGAAATGTTTATTATTGGTTTGCAATGTTTATGATTTATTTTGTTAGTTTGAATTGGAGATATCAAAAAGTCAATTAGGTAAAGGAGAATTCATTTAAATCTAAAACATCCAAAGTATAAAGGAAGAAGAGGAGATAAAAAGTGTAGTTGTCATAATTTTGGGAAGTGTAACAAATAAACAAATTAAAAATGAATAAAAATGTTACATACTGTTTGAATTCGTTATATAGCTTACTGATAAAATTAGTAATATTTGACTGAAGAAAAAAAGTAAATAACTATTTCGAAACTTTTTTAGTAGAAATTCAGTACTATAGTAAGTAGATTTTGACTAGTCTAATTCGTGCATTATGCCTGAAAGTGAACTGTTACTAATACTTTAGTAAATAGTTACCGTTTATAATAATACATATGTATATACCACTGCAATTTTTGATAATCTAAATAGCAATCAACTGCTACTCATTCATAATTGTTTTATACTAAATATTAATCAATAATATAAGACATATTCAGACATTTGTTAAATATTTATTCCTTGAAACATCATGCTTAAAACAATGTTTTTTACATGAACTTTTTTTTCAACTGGGTACATATAACATATAATTTAAAAAAAATTTAACAATTTTTTTAATGAACTTGTAGAATTGTACCAATTTATTGGTAGATCTCTGACTATCTCTGACCTACTAATTGAATTAGTGAAAATTTTACTAATTCAAACTGAGAATATAAATATAACATTTTGCATCTCTAAAGTCGACATTTATTTTGTATCTGAAAAATTAATAACAATAAAGATGTTCAACCATCCGCTATTCACACATCTATTGTAAATAAATGTAAAATTGAGCACAGAGAAAGCGCAAAATAGTAACTGTTGGATAGAAAAAATTCAATAGTTTTGAATCACTTATTTTAACAATTTCATACAAATTTTATAATAATCAGACTCTTAAATCATTTCATTAATGGCTAAAATTCTAAGTGAAATGAAAACAATAATTGAATTTTTGATATTAAGAAAACAAAGAACAAATTAATACTGTCAACTTAAAAAATGCCGAATTCCCCAAACTTCAAAAAAATTCCCATAACTTGAATATAATCAATACCTAAATTAATTTGTACGTAATTATCTTTCATCTTATATAATTGTATGATAATATATTCTTATATATTCAGGTGAAAATATTACTATCGAATATATAACAGAAAAAGACAAAACTGTTAATACACCTTTTCGAATAATATTCATGTAATAATGACAATAGATGACAACAAAATACATTCTAGAACATGACATTTTTCAATATTATATATGAAACTGTACATTTTGCAAATTGAAATTTGAAGATGATAATTTCTTGTAATCAGTAAATGAGACGGGTTCCCCAATATTACATTATATTTTTTTTTATTATATTTTTCCTTATTCGAAAAACTGAATTCATTCATAATAACGATTTGAAATAATGAAGTGAATTTTCAAAATAAGGCATTTGAAGGTACAGTTTTAGACAGTTAATGGTTATTGTTAATAAGTAAAAATTCATGAACAAAAAAGGCGAAATGTAAGATTTTAAAAAATTAAGAAGATTCAACATTTCGAAATTTCAAAATTTACAACTTAATATGTTAGGTTTAAATTTAAAAGGTGCAAAAATTGAAAAAATGTTTTTATTAAACGAACATTTAGATTTTAATAGTAAAAAATCATGTGATCAAGAAATTCAGATAAAAAACTTCGAAATCAGAAAGGCTGATCATTTTAACTATTAAATTGTCACATTTATCTGTAGGATTTCAAAGTTTGAAAATCCAACAAAAAAAAGTGTAAAAATTTATATTTTAAAATAATTCATTACTTAAAAAACTAAGGCCTAAATTTGACAATTCGAAGAATCAAATGCATTGAATTTCAAAATTTTCATGATTTCATGTCCATTTCATTAGTAGCAAAATAATACTGTGGCTTCCCGCCATAATCGAGAAAGTCACTTGTATCATAAGGCTCGGTTTACATGATATTCTAATAAAATTTTGAACGTTATGGCATTTGTGACTTTATCGATTATGGCTGGAAGCCTCAGAATTATGAAATCCCATTTAAGCACATGAAAAACTAAAGAATTTGATTAAAACTTGACAATCATCCTGAGTCAAAATATTACGTACTAAATTCATACTGAAAGTTCTCATTGTCTTTGTTCTTGTATTGCCAACATGAAAGTTTTGTCATGAATGTTTTTTCAAAATCTGCAGGATCCTCAAATAGGAGATTTCAAAGGACTTATTTTATTCTTTATGTGCCCTAAAGGTACATTAAATTTTGAATACTTTGAGAATAAAATGAGACCTGCAAGTTACGCGTGAAAGTGCACAAAAGGATCCTTAAATTTTCCTATAAATATCTAGGAAAATTTTGAGCGAGGCTCTCAAATGGAAATAGTTGATTCACAAATATCAAACTCGAACATGTAGAACTATGAAATTTGAATTTGACTGTCTGAAATTGTTCTTTGAAAGAATTAATTTAAAAAAATTTTGGAGAATCGTCAAAAAGTATCATTTAACTATTCAAATATTTACGAATTCGAAGACGCAAAATGTGTATTTTTGTAAAACCCCTACTGAAATTTTTTGCTGTGTGTGCCTCTCAATCGAGTAATATGATCTATATTTCTTTGTTTAATTCTTAACAGGATGATGATATTAGTAGTAAACGGTAAAACTAGAAATAGCTTTAGATATCTGATGTAATCGAGGGATGAGAAGGTTCATTCGCGCCTACCGATCACGAAGTTCCTTATCAATGATGAGTTCGGTGAATCTCTCGATTGGGACATCGGGAGAGCACTAACACTGACGAGGAGTCCGGCTCTTATCACTCCTTTCCCATCTTTTTCATTCCTGGCCTTGCCAAAAAGAACCACGCGTGAAATTTACGGGAAAGCGAGGGCTCTTGAATCTCAATTTCCACAAGATGCCGACTTTAATCGCATGTTTTCATCAGAATCGCCCAACTTTGAAAATTAGTTGGATGAAGGCGACTTTCCTATGCTTTTGGGTAATGATTACGAGCTGTTCCAAGCTAACTTGTTGCGATCGAAATTTCAACTTTTACTTTCCTGACTGAAAAAATAACATGTTTCAAAGATCATGAGTTTAATACTCAACAAAAGAACAAGTTCAAGTTCCTTTTCGATAAATCTTCAACGTTTAACCCAATACTTTATTTTTGATAAAATCACTTTGACAAACAATTCGGTAATAGAGAAAACGTCCGGTTGAAATTGCAAGCCGAATAATTTACGTTCGCAGAAGGCAACGCGCGACGTTAAAGAGTTAATGATGCTCGTTTGATAAAGTGCATCAGGAGCGAGATCGGGGCCCCCGTTTTATTTACGATGACGCGGCCCGTTGATATTCATCGCATTAGAATGGAACGAGTTTCACGGATTTATGAAAGCGAACGTGTTAACACTTTGTTCCGTTCATTCTTCGCGATTCCGTCTCCCGGTTATTTATCGCACATACCTTGGCCGGTGTGTATTAATCGGCTGTTATAGTAGTATCGAATTCCTGCCAACTTCATAACGTAATGAAATTCAAGATCTCCCAGAGTGCACCTGACGTCGTTACAGGGCTTTCCCCGACTAAATATGGACGTGTCTGTTTATTAAGTATAAATTTCAGGCATGAGCTATTGTATACAAAGAAGGGCTTCGATTAAACATAATATATTCTACTTGATACCCATTCTACAGAATTTTGTTTTCATTCACGAATTCAATCTTATGTTCTGCGTGAATTCAGGTTCTCAATATTTTGGGTCATTTCATTTTCACTGGTCCACGTAATTCCTATTGGTTTTTTTGCGTGAAAATTTGCGTATAACTTCACTATCGAAATTGGTGGAAACGTATTTTTAGTAAGGGAATTTCCATAATATCGGCTAAAAAATTTTGCCCTCTCAAATCCTTCAAATGTGTGTAATTCAGACGGAAATATTCCGAACGAAATAATTTTTTTCGTTCTGTAGCTGGTGCTCCAGTGTAGCAGAAAAAAGTTTATTCTTTATTTTTTTATTTAGAAAAATATTCTTGCAATTGAGATATTCCTAAATATTTCAAAAAAAAATTTCATTTTTAAATTAAAACGCTTGATTGGTTCTTTCACCTTAAATCGTATTCTTTTTTTTTTCGTTAAAAAACAACATTTACGTATATTTCCTTAGAGTTAAAATTTTTAATAGAGAACTACAATTTATTGAAGCCAGGGAGAACTTTTTTCAGTAATTCAAATGCATTTGTTTTTTGGGATTCAATCATTTGACAAAAATAGTTCGAGATTAAATATTTTTGTGTAATTCTGGCAGTTAAGATGTTCAATAAGGAAATTAAATACTTCTTCTAATACTTCTCCTAATACTGGAAAAAAATTCAACAGCGTCATTAATTCTCGAAATTTCTTTGATTATTGTAATAAAAACATGAATTTATTTCGAAAATTAACAAAAATTTCGACTTTCAGTCAATTTTTTGTTTTGATTCAATTATATTCTGATAGCAAAATAGTTCAATGAACAACATTCAATAAAAATCTATGTCCGCAGTTGAAATTCGTTACTTAGCAACTACGTTTTTTTTTATGTCCAAGTTCTATTTTTAAAAAATTTTATGCATAATTGTTAGCAAATTATGTAAATCACAAAAAATTATCCGATTACTTAAGTATCTGTTGAGGTTTATAAGTAAGATATTACTTTCGCTGAAAAAAGTGTTCTTAATTTTGAACATTTTTTTATGTATTGTGAAACAAAATTCTTAATTTTTCTACTAGAAAAATTTTTTAAGGCATAGGAGACCTTCCGTTCTTTTTTTATCAATTTTTTTATTTGTTCTTATTGAGTTATTTAAAAGTTGTCTAAAAATGTATAGTTATATTTATAGCTACAAAAAACAATATATTACTCTCGTCTTGAATAATATTCGCAAAACGCCCGTTTCAGTGTATGATTGCTGAAGAAATATAACCGCAGGTTCTGCGAATCATTATTTTTGAAAAAAAGTAAATAAGTAATTAAATAAATAAAAAAAAAGTAGAATAATATTAGATTAAAGGGTTTCGGATTTCGTAAGTTTAAATTTATATTTTTCAAATAAAATAATTTTGTAAGAGAAACTCATGAAAAAAAACTACGCAATACAAAACTTTGAAGTTGAAAATTTATTTATTTTTTTACAGTATTCAAATAAATCTAGTCGATTTATTTATGTAATTCTAGAACTCATTTTTAATAAAAAATTATACCTTTACTGGTAAATAAATAAAACCTTATGACGATATAATTCCTAAAAATAATGCAATTTTTAGTAAATACAGTATTAGAATGATTGCGAAAATTTCACTAGCTTTGAAAAACCCTCGTTTCTAAACAAGCAATACAGGCTCATACAGTAATCATAAATAAATAAAAACTAATGAAGTAGTCGAACAACGATCACATTTTTAGTCAAAGTTCTTTTTTTATTGTCGTGTAAAAAATATTATTGCAAAAATAAAAATTTTTTTTACGTGTATAGTTTTTGTGTTGTATATTAAAACTTGACCGACAAAATAAAAATTATTGTATAAAAACCTGAAAAATTTAACACAGTTAAAATAATATACGAGGAAATAACTGCAATTCAAACAACAAGAAAAAATACGTATCTCGTTGAGTTCAATGGAGATGCTCTAAAAAAAAGTAACCCAAAAAAATTATCAAACTTAAATTATGTAAATGATTTCACATGACATAAACTTTTTTTTTAATCATCAATTCGAAGCTTTTGTTTAGTATTGGCTTTTTCTCTCTCACGACGAAACAAAAATACTATTCCAGTATGACAAATAAATAAATGATTACAAAGGAGTTTTAAAAGTACAGAAAACCTGATACGCAATCGACAACTCTGTATTGAATTAAAAGTTGACGCATTGTTTATCTTCATCCGAAATATGTTGTACATCAAAAAAAGCGATATGATCAAGAAGTAATCACTCATCGTTTGACCTGGAATGTACTGCAGTTTTAACGTACTGCATGCGAAATTTTTCACTTTAAAATTAATGACATTCGAGATCTCACAGGGCGCACCTGACACCGTTGCCGGGCTTTAGTCATCCAGGTATGTAAGTCGCGAGCGTCGTGACCATGCTGCACTCGAAATAGAAATTCGAGCGGCAAGAAACGGACGTCAAGAGGAAGATATGCGACGTCGCCCTGTAAAATGGATCGCTTAAATTCCTTTTTCCACCCATGCGATGGAATAGAATTCAGGAATTTCGAACACACCGAGTGGAGAATTTTTCGGAATCGTTTTTCGTACGTGGAATTTGAAGAATAAAAAATGTTCTCTGTTCCAACCAGGGGCGCAGGCAGAAAAAATTTTCATGAGGGGTTTTTCTGCAAAATATTTTTCCTTCGAGGTTTCATAATTGTGAATCTTTGACAATATGGTTACAAGAGAGCAATTTTGAAATATTATTCATTTTGGAATTGAAAAAATATACAACTTTTGGAATCCAGAGTTGCACATTATTCATGTTGGTAAATAATGGAATTCGATTTTTGTGATTTTTTATTCCAAACTGAGGTTTCAATTTTTTTACCAATACTTTTTGCATTAACACTACTTTGAGGATTAACTGATGGTTAGCAATATGGGTTTCTGTAGAGTTTTCTAAAATTCGATGCCCTAGGAATCAATTTTTATATATTTGAATTGATTTTTGCGCATTTCAACCACACCGATAAAAGGCACGTCATAAATTTACCTCATTTTCATACGGTATATTATTTATTGCATTTTGTACTGTTATCAGGTATTATTATATATTTCTAATATTTCTATGGATCGCTCAATAGATTTTAAAAAATTGATAAGATATTGAAACTTTCAAAGTTTTCTGGACTTTAAACTGATTTTGCAGACGACAGTTTCTTTGATAAAGATTTTCAATACGTTTAATCCATATTTTTTTAGTATTTCTACAATAAAAAGTATGTTTAATCATATTAATTGTATAAATTGAATTGGATGTATTTTTTTGTTTCCTATATTAATTTCATGAGTAATTTCTAAATTTATATATAATTAGAGTATTATATTATTAAATATGCTCAAGGACAGAAAGTTGTAGAAATTTCTGAGAAAATTATATCTACATAATTCTTATATACTGAAAGATTTCTATTGAATATTATTAACTATTATAACACGTAGGTAAATAAAGTAGTAAGCTAATAAACTTGTTAGCTAGTGAACTAGTAAGCTACTGAAATCGTAAAATTGTGTAATAGTAAACAAGTGAAAAAACATAGGAAACTAGCAAACTCGTTAAGAAGTAAATTAGTTGATTAGTAAACTAGTAAACTTGTCAAATTCGTAATGGAAACTGGTAAACTAGTAAGCTAGTGAACTCGAAAGTTAGTTAAATGAAAAACTGATAAGCTAGTAAACTACTGAGCTTGTCGAATAAAAAACTAGTAGGCTAGAAATCTAGTGAACTAGTAAACTAGTAAAAAAGTTAACAAGTTAATTAGTAAACTTGTAAACTGGTAAGCTTGCAAACTAGTAAGCTAGACAACTAGTGAGCTAGTAAGCCAGTAAACGAGTAAGATAGTAAACTTGAAAGCTCGTTAAATAAAAAAAAAAATGAGCTAGTAAACTACTGAGCTAGTTAAATAAAAAACTACTAAGCTAGAAAGCTAGTGAACTAGTGAACTAGTAAAGACCTTTACAAGTAAATTAGTAAACTAGTAAACTATTTAGTTTGTAAACTGGTAAGCTTGTAAACTAGTAAGCTGGCAGCAAGTAAACTAGTAAACAAGTAAGCTGGTAAACTAGTTAGCTAGTAAATTAGTAAGCTATTAAACAAGTAAACTTATTTTTCACGTATATCTAGTATAAAATACGAAACCGTGGAGAATTCTTAAGTATTTTTATGGATTACTTATATTTTTGTCATTGCTACAGAAAAACAAAAACTCGATGCTGTAAAATGTGAATTCCGATCCATTCTTAGTAATTTCAAGAAATAATGATAAAATCACATTCATATAGATTTTTCATGTTTTGTATCGTTATTCTTTTTTCATATTTTTGAAATGTTTAAAAGATTTTGTTGCGTTTTCTAGAACTTTTATAAATTCATAGTACATTAAGAATTTGATGCTCTAGAATCCTGAAATTTATAGATCATAGAAGCATTTGTCGAGATTTTTTAGCAAACAGTTTTTTCATAGAATTCGAATAACTTATTCTACTTGAATTTGTATGAATCGAAAGATTTTTTATCCTTTTATATGGATTTTTCTAGAATTCTAGAATTTGATGATTCAAGATTCAAAATTTCGTAAGTTTTTAGCATTTTCGTAGATTTCTTTTTTCTTGATTATTTACTGGGTCACTACAATTTTTTTGATTCATATTCTGTACGTAATCCTACGTTTATAAAATTTTTACTTTTTTCTTCAAAATATACTGCTAACGATTCCATATATTTATTTCTAACTTATATTTTTATTGTTTATTAAAGTAACTTTTTATTTTAACATGAAATATTGATTGATTTTATCAGAATTTCGGGAGGTGTTTTCAGAAGTACATCTTTCTTAAGCAAAGCCTTTTCAATCAGAACAAACTAAAAAAATATCACAGTTATTGTAAAACCTGCAAGAAAGTAAATGAAAACATGTATGTGCTCCATTTCATCCAAAATCGAAAACCTTTCTTTTCTCTGAGTTTCGCATTACTTCTTGTATCGATCAAGTGTTTTTCCGAAACTGTTTCACTTAACTTTTCCTCATTCAATGGCGTTGAAGAAAACAACACTTTTCGCTCTTCCTTGAAAGTGAAACCACCCCCTCAATTTGAACTATCAACGGAGCGCCGGCTGTGCGAAGATAAATTCGCCAGTGCTGCCAACGTTTGAAGTTTTTCTAAAAAAGTTAACATCGGGCACTTGATCACCTTTGACAGCGAACTTTGCCGGCGCACTCGACGATGTGTATCGCTTGAAAAATATACGTCGCCATTCACCAGGGCTTTATCGTTGTCGGCTGATCTCCTTCGAGGGCTTTCGTATCCCGGCCTACTACACGTGGGAAAGAGGAGCGTGCCGTACTCACACCTCTATCGCACAATGCAATAACTGTGTCAAGTTACATTTTCAATAGAAAACAGTTTCACTCAATCATCCTATCCATTTCGTACAGGTGTTAGTCTGTCACGCTAATAATCTGACATTACACGTCTAGTTATGAACTTTTAAATATCGTTTCACATCGGTCAAACGCATCAGATCAATTGAGAGATTTTTTTTCAGAATGTTCTCGAGCATAAAGATTTGATTGATGTGTATTTTAACAACCCTTCACTCAGATTTGTGATAAAATTCACCGCATGATATTACTGCAGAAAAATTCATTTTAGAAAAATGAAAATATATGTAAAGAAACTTTAAATTTTAGACAGTTGAACTACACTGATTTAACAGTGACTACCTTTCTACTGATACACCAGTGAAATCCTTAGTTGTTGAGAAGTTTATTTTTTATTTTTTTGTCCCCCATTCCACTGATTCTTTCTGTGGCACTTTTCAATAGAATTCAACCATTTTTACTTTAGAGAGTACTTTTTTGTTCATATTTACATACAGCTATTGTTAAAGAAACGTAATACAACAATTTTAAAAATGTTTGAAAGTTATCTGTTATCTCACGCAAATGGATAAACTTATTATTCTAATGAAATGTAAACTTCAGAGACAATGTAAAATAAAAATTTGCATGTGAGCATCGTGATTTAGCTATAAAATAAAGATCAAATTAACGTGAATGTAAGGCCTGTAAAAGATTTCATTAAAATCAAAAAGCAATACAGTACGAAAATGTTGCACCCCAAAATGTGGCTTAAACGATGACTATTTTTAATGAATTCTTTCTACAATTCTTGGCTTAATAAATTGCAGTAAAACTTTACAAGAAAAAGGAATTGTATATATTTTCCACTTATGTATACACTAATATACACATTAATTCATATTTTCAAGTACTTCTTAGAGTAGTTACAGTAGTTCTTTGACAATGGTCATGAATGTAAATGAAAGTATTTAAAAAAAGGAATAAATTTTCTTTGACAAACAACAATGATAAAATATTCTAAACGACTTTCTTAGCCCTTTTCTCAATGATTGCCGTAAACATCACGAACGATCGATTTTATTAGGTTAAAATATGTATTATTCTCAAGGAATACTTCTTAGCTTTACGACGATATACTGTTTTTCTCATTTAAGATAGTAGTGTTTAGTAACAGGTTTTTAAATGTGAGAAAAACTGCATTTTTTAAGCTTTTTAGGAACCTGCTCATGCCTACGTATATGACCTTTTTCGACTTTTAACACACTAAGACCATTTTTGAGCATTTTTCCCTATAGTTTATATTAGTTTTGGTGTATCAAGCTTTTTTTTTGTTTTCTTTTACACACTGATGATAATAGCCTATACACTGAGGAAATACTGGTTCAATTATAGGAAACACTCTCAGGATTCTTGGAATATTTCCTACAGTTTTAGCGGCAGTTCCTCAGTGTGTAGACTGATATCAAAAGTGTATAGGAAAAAAAACAAAAGAGTATGCACGATACATCAAAATTCATATTAACTGAAGGAAAAAATGCCAAAAAATTTTCTCAGTGCACCTGCAATATATGAACTACTATTTCGATTTACAAAAAGAGCATATCGTGGATTAGAAAAATTATACTTTTTGAATATACATATATGTTTATATTTATTAATATCTCTATAAATCACTTTAAAAAATCTAAATAACATGTTTCTTGCTGAAATTACAAGCTGAGATCTCAAAAAGTTATATAGTAGTTATCTTTTGTACTCAGGAATTAAGTATTCCTATAAAAAACTCTTTTTTTTTTCGATGTAGCCACGATTATCGAAGAGGTTATTTACTAGTCTTATTAAAAATATTCTTACATGAAACTTTTTTTGCCATTAGAAAGTATTTTTTTTTCATAAAAAGAAAAGTATAAATACAGAGGGATGAAATAAAATTTCATGAATAATATATTCTATGTCTATCAATTATCACCCATATTCTAATAAAAATTATGTTTTCTATTATTGGGCTTGTGCAGGTTATGTAATGATATTGGATATATAATAATTATAGTTCTCAATGTAGTTATTCTAAGTTTTGATAAACTGTAAGGATACATATTTTTATAATCGATTTCGATAACTTTCGCAGCTTTTAGCATACTGTACATTGATTCATTCAGATATAAACAATTTTGTATTGTCAACAAATACTTTATTTTTTGTATTTTTAATGTAATGGTTGCATCTCTTATGCGGCTATTAAAATAGTGCGAAAGAAATTGAGTAAGCATAGAAATTTCAGTGCAATCACGAGTGACAGTAAAGTTTGTAACATTCACTTTGTAAACTGAATAGAGTTGGCATTCGTATAGAAAATTGTAAATTTTTTACTCGAAAATCTGTTAAAGGTAACCAAATCGTACAGCAATAAATCAACTCAGAAACAATATTTTATCATTAATTACATTCGTGTTATTGTGTATTCAGAATCATTATTACCACAGAATTAGTTATACATTTATCCATATATATTATTTAACTACCGGATTTTCTTGTACAAAGCACATCATTCCTAATGTTTCACATCTGCAGCAATTTTCTTACATTGATCTGTTAGTGATTCTCGAAGAATTATAAAGTTGAATCCTTGAAATAAAATTACTGTTTCATAAATCATCATTTTGATGTTTTCATGAAATTCATTCAAAGGTAAAATTTTCTCTTCGGTGACTTCTTCTCAAAGTGAAGGCAATCACCTATATTTCTTGAATATGCAAAAACTTTAACTCTAGATCTAGAACTCTAGATCTAGAAAGATAGAAAACATAATTTTTTATAAGCATATAGGTGATAAACATATAATATATTATACATGAAATTTTATTTCATCCCTCCGTTTTCAGACTTTTTTTTATAAATAAAAAAAATTCTTTCAAATGGCATAAAAAGTTTGATATGAGTATATTTTTATTAATACTAGTTCACAACCTTTTCGATCATTGTGGCTACATCGAAAAAGAGAGTTTTTAGAGGAATTTTTAATGTTTGAGTACAAAAGGTAACTACTATATAACTTTTTAAGATCTCATTTTGAAATTTTAGCAAAATACATGTTTTTTAGCTTTTTCAAAGTGATCTCTAGAGATATTAATGACTGTCAATATAAAATTTATGTATAATTTTAAAAGTATACTTTTTCTAATCCGCGATATGCTCTTTTTGTAAATCAAAATTGTAGTTTACAAATTACAGGTGCACTAAGAAAATTTTTTTGGCATTTTTTTCTTGAACTCGCGAATTCCCATTTTTATTCTGAAAATTTAACACATGATTGGGTTTACTTGAGTTGACATTGTTCTTTCATTGTTTGGTAGACCTCTTACTTGAATAAATCTTCGAAACATCGAACAGGGTGTATTAAAACATGGGACGTCCTAGGGCGTAAGCCGATCCCTGGGAATGACTTGTCTCGCGGGCCACATGCAGAGATCTTCTCCCGATTCGTTTTGAAATAAGTCTATTCATCGATGCAAAAATTCACACTTGACGACTTTATCCATTCTATGATTTTGCCGGATTACCTGATAGAGGCATCATAAAACAGCTATCAAATTTTTCATTGAACATCTAAAAACATTCATATCTTTGATGTGTTTAATAGTTGGAACATTTTTCCGATGGAATTTCGGGCTTTAAATGCCTGAAATCTCAATAACAAAGAGCCAACTCGAATAATAATTATTAAAAGATTATTAGGTATTCATTAAGTGTTTAGTATTCAGTACTCCAGGAAACTTATTTAAGAATCATTATACAGTCATAAAAAAAAAATTTTTTCTTCGCTGCCTTCGATTTAAAACATCGAGAACAATTAATCGCCAATGATTCAAAGTGTCGAATTTTCCGGAAAATCATTGAATCGAAGAATTCACGATAGGATTTGTGACAATAGCAGTCACTTTTTGGCGTTCAAGTTTTTTTGTGGCTCGTGTCGCGCATCGCGGGGCAGGCGACATAACGTTTTCAAAGAAAAACACGTCGTCCAAACTTTTCACTTGCAAAAACATTTCTTCTCAAAAGGGCGTCTTTCCAACTATAGAACAGGGAAGCTCCGACAATACAAGGTAACTTTAAAAAGTCCACAAAAGTTTCCGCGCATTCATAAACGCGAAGAAAGAGGACATGAATTTTTCAAACTGCGCCAACGACATTTGATTTTTAACGTCACGAGGAAGCATTTTCATGACAATTGTTTTTCCCATATTATGGCTATGTGAAATTCGAATCCATGGAAATATGCTTGTGCGATTTGACGAAAAAGCCTGACGCTATGAATAAAATAAAAACTGAATTTGAGCGAAGGGAATGGAGCTGAACTTTTTTCTGTCTTTTTGTAACGATAGTTTAATGGCACTCGCTAAATAATAAAAAGGTAGATGAGTATAAGTGGGAGTGTAAAAAGTTCAGTCATGATTTATGTTAGATATCTCTGGAGAATCGTTACCTTTTTTCCTAGACATTAGCTGGAGTGGTTTCATTAATGCTAAAAATTATCACTCTTTAGGTTTCTCTGGAGTCATGGAATTCGTGTTTAATAGTAAAGCAAATGAAACGGCAAAGTTTAAGTGACATGAAAAATTGAAGTTAAAAATACTGAAACATTGAATTTCTTCGCGTTGATAAATTTCAGACTGAACTTGGAGTTCATTTTAATTACTACTGCGTGTGGGTTCCGAACTCTATTCGGCTATGATTCAAAAATTTCTAAAAACATCCATTTCGAAAGTCATCTACGCGTATAAGCCTTTGTATGCTGATTTTATCTCACATTGCTTGATTAAGAAAAACGACCTCCATTATAAGAAATCACAAAAAGTACAACCTATAATTAAAATTTCAGGAGGATCCGTTGAGCAACACAACCTCATTAATTTTTTTACATCGTACACGCATCTTTTTTTTTCAACACATTTTGAAGAACGTCAAAAAAATGAGCGTTCCCACAGAAAAAGTACGAGGGTTTTCTTAATGAAAATTTAGCGACGAAGGTAAATTTTTACTTTTATAAATCGAATGAAATCACCCGATAGTAAAAATCAAGCCCGCATAAATCAAACGGAGTGTGAATATCTTGAGATTGGCTGCGTCGACCAACTTTTTTACATGCTTGTTTATTGTACTTTGGAGCATGTTCGCCTTTTTATCGGCGTTGGTTTCCAACCGGATTCTCCTGGAACCACACACGAGTGTGCTCATACGTTAATGATGTCGCGTACATCGTCTGTTTTAATCACGATCACCTGTTGTTCCCGACAGGTATATAATACCGACTTTCGACGTCAGGGAACTCCTTATTAAAGTGTCTAGCTCGGCTTTATTAATGGATCGATAATACCCATCCTCGAGCGACCTACACCGTAAATTCACAGCAAATCTAAATCCTCCATGGTGCACAATGGAAGGGTTTTAGAAGGTGCAAAATCACATCGAAAACATGCAAAATAAATACAAATAATGACACTTTTTTTTATATGCTTCGATCATTGGGTGAGCTTTTGAAAGGGACGTCACTATTGGAGTTAGTAAGGGGAAACCTGTCGCAATAGAAATTTTTATTTTGCCTCTCTTGCTAGCAAGCATTGAATTTTAAAAATATGTGTAGGATTTCACAAAAGAATTTGAAAAAGGTAGTCAATTTTTGAAGTGATCAAAATTGCGAAAAATACGAAAAATCATCAAAGAAGAATTTCCCTCCGTATTCCATTTATTGATATAAAACCTGTCAAACTTCATATCCAGGAGCATCTCATTTAAGAAATTTTTATTAAAATCTATTAAAATATCAGAAAATCATCTGAAGATTATAAAAATTAAAAAAATATGAATAGCTCTGATATAACAAGAGTTAATGTTTATTTTTACACTGTAAATTTACTAAAATACTTAACTTTGTTCTAAAAAATCTTCTGAAGTACAACAAATTTCTGATACGTTGATGCTTAGAGCATATGACTCTAAAACGTAATGAAGCGTGTATGAAAACATTATAAGTATAAAAGACGACTAGAAAATACTCGGAAATTCAGAAATGCTGAAAAAACGCAGAAGACTGACAATAATGAAAGTCTTCAAGATGAATTAATAGTGTGTATGTGTATATATATATATATATATATATATATAGTAGCGTAACTATGGATGAAGGTGCCCTGGAAAATTTCTGTCAAAAAGCCATTAGATGACATTTTTGGAGAGTTCAACATTCAGAAACTCTTGTTTATTTTTTTTAAAGTTCATTATTCAAAATACAAAGTTTTTTCTTTTTTTTTTCGTGAATTTCGTTAGGATGTATGCGCGACATTTATTTATTCATCATGAAATTAGTACTTTTTATGTACTTCAAATAATAAACCATAAATTGCTATGAAATGTCTACAATAAAAGCCCTTATTATGTTCCTTAATTTATTTGGAGAATTCATAATATTGGTTTTCAACTATGCTCTTATCAACAAGAAATTTGCCAATTTGTTGTTTCTCACCGATTTGATTACTCGACATGGAAATTTATTATTTTTCACCACTGGTAAAATTTTTTTTCTCTGAGGCCCCCACATCTATTCTGGATCCTTTAAAATATATCAGTAAAAGAACTTTATCATTACTAGCTGTTACTGGCTAGAATGAATAATCTACTATTACTAAAAAGTGGCTACTGATAATGTGATTTAATTATTTTATACAAAAAATTTCAATTAAAAATTATAATTATTGCTACTACATAATTGTATTGATAAAGGGAAATAAATGAATGACTTATTTTGAAGAAAAAAAAAAATAAATAAATAATTTAACTTTGTTACACACAACAACATTTACTTATTTTCAATACAATTATTTGTAATTTACTTGTACTTAATTCTTGTGTGAGGCCTACTAGGGCAAAAAATCATTGAATACAGTTTTTCCCTTTCAGTATGCGTTCCGAAACAATATTTTCAGAATTTTCAGCATTATAATTTATGAATTGATCTTCTGTTTCAGCATACCCTGAAGAATACAAACTGAGGTGGGAATATTGCCGGCAACACATAAGGCCGATCAACGGAATTCAAGATGCAAGAGCTCAAATTCTTCGGATATGCAAGCGATGCTGTAAGTATATATTATTCGAGATGAAAAATTACATTACCTAGAACTACATTTAAAACGCATGATTAATTTTCTGACTGTGGAGAAATTTTTTATGTTTTCCTAAAAGTAACCTCTGAAAGATGTAAACTTAATCATGCTTAAACTTTAACATACCACAATTTGAAGAAAATTTCATATGGATAAGTAGAAAATACACATATAAATTACAGATTTAATTTCTCAACATTTTTTTTTTTTTTCTGACTCCAACATTTTTTCCCTTACCGGTGAATCTTGTAAATTATTTGAAAATTTGACTTGACACGTATCTAATATTTCGATTTTTTTTATATTCATCGATTTTACTTTTTCTTGAATCGAATTGAAAATTAGAAAATATTCTATCAATTATTATACTTATTACAATAAGTATAAGTAATAGTAATAGTTTCCGAAATTTGATAAGCATTTCTTTTCGGATTTTGTACATCGGCAAGAACAACGATTTTGCTTTGTTTGATTCGAGGCAATAAAAACTGATGGAACCGAAAGATTGTATTATTGATTATTCATTTTTTTAATAGAATAACTAATAAATCATTTTCAATTTGTATTCCAGAGAAGTGCAAAAGCAGGTTGAAAAACACAAACTTCTACTTACGTTCGGGAGAGACCTGGTGTAAGAAATTTCATTCAAATCGTCCTAGGGAATGAAGAAGTGAAACGTGCAAGCATCGTAACTGTGATTTCTGTTCTTTTTTTCTCAAAAATATGTATGTTGACTTTAAATTTCCAACACTCCGATATTGTTTTATGAAAAATATATTATGTAAGTGTCACAAATAAATGGCCAAATATTGTTACTTTTTGTGTTTCTATATTTTAAACCTTTCCTATCACTTCGAATTCTGGTACTGATTTTTGATAAAAACGATATTTCTACTTTTTCCTCATTTCAGTCATTATTACTAATGGAAAACGATTTTTTTTTTCAAACCAGCAGACTATTTCCTCATTTATTAAAATATGAGAAACTACTAAGAAACAGTTTCATCAGAAACTCGTAAGAAAGGTAGAAGCATTGTGAACTTCTGAAAATTTCAAATATAATGTAGAATTATAAATCTGTAAAAAAAACACTAAACACGTTACGTTTCAATCTACGAAAATTATTTCAGAAAGCATACGAGAGTCTTTGAAAGCTTTCTGAAAGCTTGTAGAAAGTTGAATTTTCAGCTGAATTGAGTGAGTAGGGAAACGATCTCCGATATCATGAAAATTTCGATGAAAAAATAGAGTATTTCTCGGTCACTGTATCTCCTCATCGACAATAACTGCAGTAAAGAAAAACTATTAGAAATGTACTTACAATAGAGGTTTTATTTTTATTTTAGAATCTAATATAGTTATTGGGAATAAACAAATTCGTCATCATGATTCTTTATAAATGAAGAATTTGGATAAAATTGTTCTATGAATTCTATAAATATTGGACCATTATGATTTTTCAAATGTATTTCCATTATATTTATCATTAATGATATTTTATAAACTGGATATATAGACACAAAAGTAACAACTGGAAACTTCAACCATTTCACTGTAAAAACGTAAAATAAACAAATTTGGAGTATGCGAAAATTCGTATAGACTTAAAAAATGAGACTTCGATATTGAAAATATTTCTAAATTTATATACATACTACTAGAGTTGAATATCGAAAATTCAAAATTTGTTTTTATAATTTTGGAAAAGGAATAGTTAACTTAACACCTATTGACATTTACAAATGGATTACTTGTGACTAGCTTCAAACATTCAAAATTTTTAAAATTTGATTTGTAGAAATTGGTTGGAATAAATGACATTCTTCAAAAATTCAAGCTCTTTGAATTGCAAAGTTTGCATCTCGAAGGTGAGAGAGTGAGAAATCATTAACTTTTTACAATAAAACAAAAATAATAATATTGTACCTTCTGGCTGGATGTCGAATAAAAATTTAGTTTCCGAAATCAGGAAATATCTATAGTTCAGTTAACACAAAGAAATCAGTATTACTGTTTTCGTCTTCGGAATACTTTGGTTCTTACTAATGGAACGGGAGGTAAAAATTTGAAATTTTAGTTCGTTACATTGTGGAAGAATAATACGAAAAGTGTATTCTTTTTTTGACTATTTTGATGAAATATAAATATGTAACGTCACGAAAACCAAAAATGTACAGTACTTATGGTTCAAGAATCATACATTTTGCTTTGCAAAAAATGTGAAAAAAGAGTGATCTGCTAACAAAAAAAAAAATATTTTTTCATTTTTCTAAATTTGCATTAACACCGATGTTACTGCTTTTTACATCGCCAAAGAACAAAAATTTTTTTTAGAGGCATTTGACTTCTCTTATTTTAGTGTGCTTCATACATATATGAATGATGTGTGTGTTAGAGGCTTACTACATTTGATACTGAAAATCTACGTATGAACTCAAAAAAAAAACTAGAAAATTGAACAAAATTCATGTTTTCGATAAAAATTTTAAATGTTCCAAATAAGTTTCTTAAATGTAAAATACTTTAAATCTGTGAATACACTGTTTTCGTGGAAATATGCTAAATACGAAAAAACTTGAAAGTTTGGAATCTTAACTATCATTTTTTGAAAATAAGGTAGTAAAGTTATCCAAATATCAGATGCCTTTAAAAAATATAAAAAATACCACTATATACTAATCTTATAACTTGAAAAAAAAATAGAAAAATTGTTATACTAGAAATATATAAGATACTGTAAATCTTAATTAAAATCATTTTCTCAATTAAGTATAACATGAGCAGTATCAGTAAAAAATTAAATTCATCATCATCAAATTTCAAATGGCTTTATGAATTCAGAAATCCGTAAAAAGCCTCAAAACTGTAAAAAATACTGGAGAAAATACGATTTCCACCTATTATACCGCAAATCTATAAATACTCAGTTATCTTTGGAAACACTATTTTCTAGAAAACTATAAAATAATAAAAATACTATCGACATCGAATTCCATATCATCAAATTCTTGAAACCCTATGACAATCTTAAAAAATGCTGGCAATATATTAAAGAACTAGAATATTTTTGAATATTTTATAAACAGCCATGTATAAAAAATTCTTAAAATGCCAGCAGCCTATAGAAGAACTTGAAAAGGGAAGACAGAATGTAAGATACCTTTAGTTATGCAGTATAATTTATCCATAAATATATCATAATGTGATTAATGTATGGAAGTTGAAATCTAAATCAACGTTGAAAATTCTCAGAAATTACAGATAAATTTTGAATGGTATACTGAAAAAAAACTATCACCAAGAAATAGGATATAATTATTTTATATTGAAAGTGATATATTTCAAAAAGTGAAAGCTTGCGTTCGCAAATCGAATTTTAAGATGTTATATTGCAAGAATGAATTGTCATTGATATTTTGTTATGAACATACCATTTGACTTTCTATATTCAAGTCTGGCTTTTGTCAATTTGAAAAAGCAGACTCGAAACGAAAAAAATAAGGCATGTTTGAACGACACTGGAAAATATATTTACAAAATCTTCTATACAAAGAAAAGTATATATTTCAGTATCTTTAGAATAAAAAAAAAATTGGTAATTTTAGTAGAACGTTAAAAATGCTAGTTATATCATGTGAGAACAGAAAAAAAGTAGAATACCTTTTTTGCGATTTCAAGATTTCTAAAACGAGTAATAATATAGTAAGATCCTGAAATTGTCATGAATGTTCTTTTTTTTCTCTGCAAAGTTATCACAAAATAATCATCTTACTAATATATTCTTTTATATATGAGAATTCAGAATAATTACCATAACTTCAAAGCATTTCATAAAATGTCGAAAAATTATTAGTGCTGCTATCGTAATGTAATTAAGTTTCTGGCGCAAAAAAAGCAATTATCGATGCGGGTAAGATAATCCTTATAAAAAAATTCGAGCGACACGATTTTAATACAGCATCGCTTCTTCGACCAGATTATAAAATAATCTTCTGGTATCCTCAATGAATTTCAAAGAGGATATCTTAGTAGCTCAATTAGTGGAATTATCATTCTTGCGAAGAAATTTCTTTGGCGAACTTTGAACTCTCCTTGTGTATGCCTGACAGGTACTGGAGTGGTTTTCAGTATGTCAGAAATGGTAGAGTAATTTTCAATTGCAATTTTTGCAAAATTGAAACACCATTGACGAAAAAGTTTTTCTCTTGTGCACTAATTGTGAAATACAAAATCTAGATTATAGATAGGTTTATTATTTATATGATAATTTTTAACTGTCCAGTTTTGGAATAACAAGATATTCTACTAGTAAGAATATAATAAATGAAAGTAAATAAATGTTAGTGGAATACACAAAATCTACAATGTCATTTTTCTTGCTTTGTTAGCATAAAAACAGTAATTGATATTTTCATTGATAAAAATTTATATGCTACTGGATAGGTATTATTACATCAGGTTATGTATAATGCACCTCAAAAATGCACCAATTCAAGCAAAACAGTGTACTGTATTCAAGACATTAATTATTATCAATACAATCAGAAATTTTTCTTTCAAATCCATTTATACGTAACCGTTAATGCTGATAAAATTCTATCTAAAAATTAAGCCAACTTGAAATAACGATCTAATTTCTCGTTACAAGTGTCGTAAATGTATTGCCCAAATGCCAAGAACTGGCCGTACCCAACAAGTTCCAAATCCATTTCTTCTTCCATGAACTCTTCCAACTCCTCGAAATCATTTGTATGACGCGATAGCTGAAAATCCCATATCGCGAACGGGCTCAGAAACGCCTGGTTGTTGCGAATGTTAAATAAATT
Source organism: Platygaster robiniae (assembly GCA_028476575.1). NCBI lineage: Eukaryota > Metazoa > Arthropoda > Insecta > Hymenoptera > Platygastridae > Platygaster > Platygaster robiniae. Next base: position 40,516,697 of record CM052019.1, read on the forward strand.
TTCATCTGGATCTATCCAAGAGCTATTCGAATTCGTCGCCATTCCGTGCTCAAATTTGACGTCTTCGTTCAATGGTATATAGTAAATTCTGTTATTGCAGCGATAGTAGTTGTTTCCGCTCATTGTCATATGTAACATAAATTTTTTCAATTTCTCATCAAAAGTTAACTGTTTTTTCGCATCCAGCGATCGCATTTTGAAGCGAACTCCTATGTCATTGAACTTGACAGCATTTTGTTTGACTCCTCTGTTTACATCAGCAACTAACTTGACTGGATCACCACTCAACAGCTGTTTCAATTCTTCTTTTACTGTCTCATACTTCCAAACATAAAATGGCGATTCATCAGTTCCATCAAAATGCGTTTCTTCGTGCATATCATCGTCGTAGTCTGTGGATAATGCATCGTTCAGTAGTATCTCTTCTTGCAAATGCCTCACGTGATTCACGACTTGCTCCATCACAGACTCAATATCTGTAGTTGTAAAATTTGTTGGTAATTTATTATTCAATAACAAATCCTGGACAACTGGAAAATAATGTTGCCTAACACCGTTTACTGCTAATTTGTATTGGTCTAGGACAATATTGGCAAGTATCATGGTTTCCAATTCGGTAAAGACTATTTTCAAGGCTTTATCTTCTGATTCATGCCCTGCATGAATTGGTGCATAAACGCTATCGATGCAGTTTCCTAGTTGTATACTGTCTTCGTAAGAATCTATGCGATCGTAGATATCTATCAACGTAGATATTCCTTGATTTATTTTGTTCAAGCACGATTGGAAATCCTCATTTACAGGTAACTCCCCTATCTCTGTTTCAAACGATGATTTTACATCACGCAAGATATCCTGAATCTGCCATTTTTCGATCTGTAACTCAGGAGCCGATGTTCCTTGTAGGTCGTCTATATTTTTTTTCATTTCCTCAATTTTTGGAATCAGAATATCATGAATTTTTTTTTCTCGTGTTTTGAACTCATTGATTTTATCTTGCAATTCTTTGATGACTTTGTTGATTTTGTTAATTTTATTATCGTCACCTGCGATTTCCTTGAAAAGGTCGACTGTCATGTCTTTGCAGCTAGCAATAGCTTCAATTCTTCCAGCTGTTTGTGAAATCGTCGCAATGTTTCTTTTAATTCGTGGTGGTTTGTTTTCCTGAATCATGCTTTTTGCAAGTGTTTGTATTTTGATTCTCATCTCATCGATTCTCCATCCTTGCATACGCTCATGGCCATTTGCTTCCATTTCGTTGATAGCTGATTCGAAGACGAGCGTATGGTTGAGTATGTTATGGTAAGGGGTATTTGCGGAGTCGCAAGTCTTTTGTGAAGTAATCCCAAGATGTGGATTGATAACTTTTTTTATTTCACCCAGTTGTGCTTTAAACAGAGTTAGCCCATTGTAAAATTGTTGCTTTATTGTAGTTATTGAGTTCAGGACATGAAGAATTTCTTGACCATCCAAAGTTGGCTTATCACCTTTCAATATTCCTGATGGACCAAAGAAATGAAACGCTGAACCCAAAATTTTCAATAAACCCATACTCATCCTCAGTTCTAAATCACTACGAAGCTTTTCCGTCATCGTTTGACTTTCTTTTGTATCATCTATTGCATTTTCTAATGTCTTTTTTATACGTTCATCAATGTCAGAAAAAATTTTGCTGATCCCTGGCATGATATCTTCGTCAAAGAGTTTTTTAGCAGTAGTTTTCTTCATTTCCACCGATTCTCTATATTTCTCCTGGTACTCAATTATAGCTTTCTCCAAACCTTTTTCTTTGAAAGAATTCATATCATCTATTACCATACTCAGGAAATTTTTCAAGTCGTACACTGATCTGTAGCTCATCTTGTTCTTCAAACTGAACACTTTACTCAAAGCCGCAGTGTACAAATGATTCCAAACTAAAATCTCATCATCCAATACTTCTTGTTCTTCAAAGTACTCATATATTCGATCCAAAAGAGATTCGTAGAATGGCAAAAAAAAGTCACCAGTTTGTTGAGTAAAATACTGACGTTCTAATCCATGATACTCGTCTATAAAACTGAACGAGTTGTATAGTGCCTTGACGTGTGGATCAGACTCCAATGTTTCGAGGAAAGTTCGAAGATTAGATTCTCTGAAATTTCCTGCTAAACTTTCTCGTATATGGTGCTTAAACTTGTTTATTGTGCGTGCTGGCTCGTAAAAATCAGGTACCAGATCAGGTGTAAGACTATTGCTGATACCAGAGCCATCTCTTCCGCGTTTTCCACTTTCTGTCATTTCTCTGTCCTTGTTAATGCGAGTACATTCTGATTCGACTAAAAATTTGTTGTTGCCTGTTCTAGCTTCATACGAATTTACATCTAGATATGGTTGAAGATCTGTGAAATGAATGATTGTTTCCAAGACCCATGACCGAACTGCTGGCATTCCGCCAGAACCTCCTTTCCCTCCAACTCCAGGTGAGCCTGAAAGTAAAAAGATGTCATCTTTATTTTTTCCAATGATATGCCAATGTGACTGGTATATTTTCAAAATGGTAGTAACTCACCATCCTTAGATACTGGATACGATTGGTATGCTTGCTGTAATGCTATGATCTTGATGTTGCCTCCTTTTCCTCTTTGGCCACCTGCACCACCGTTGCCTCCATCACCACCATTAGTACCTAGATCTCCTCTTTTGTTGAATGTCAGTTCTTTGCGATGCGTTAAAGTTTTTAGACTCGATTCGTTAAATTCGTAACCATCTCTTTCCGACAGTTGTTGGAAGCAATAATTCATAAGCATTCCACTGGCATAACATATTGATAAGTTTTCTAGGTAATCATAATTTACTTCAGGCTTGCTCCCGTCGACTCCATTTTCACCTGTGCAGATTTCATATGAAATAACTATCGTATATTTTTTAACTTTAAACTTGATACAGATAAGAGGAAGACAGAGTAGAATATTTCAACTGCGATGAAGTAAAAAACCATCTTCAAAATTTCCTCAAAGATATATACGTCAGCAAATAACTATAACGATTTGATACTGAATTGATTTACCTTTTGCACCGTTTTGGCCTGGCCCACCATCGCCACCCTCTGACTGGACCGTCAATTCGTGGTCGTTGATAAAAATTTGCCCAATGCCTAGAAGATTTCCTCCTGGTTTTCCTGGCTGACCATCCTCGCCTTCATTTCCTTCGGTTTTTCCTGGAGCTCCTTTCAGCAATATCATCTTATTCTCAATGACTGCCCAAACTGGCGACATAATTGATATCTGCACTTGGCTGTCGATTTTCTCAACGTTGCAATCAATAATAACAGAGTATAAAGCAAATATATCTATGAATTTTGCTTGATGCCAGCAGTGTTTGTCTGCAATGATGTGACTCAATCTGACAATGTTGCCTGTTACTGCCATATTCTTCGAATTATTCGAGCATACAATATTTGGAGTTTCCATTGAGCTTGCTAAAACTTTTCTCAAGGTCGTCCTCTTTTCTGTGCTGAACTGTAAAGTTAGCAAATCATCTAAAAGATGAGAACTTCTTGGTGCATATTTCGATAATTTTTTGAGACCAGTTTCTTCGACTGTTTCAGCAGTTTCACATCTGTTGAGAATGTATTTCATCACATCGCTGACCATCTGTTCTTGGAATCGCATCGACTTAAAGTCGTCGTGTAAATTTATCAAGTAACTGTACCACAATTCAACTTTATGGAGATAGCGAATAGTGTCTTCCAATCTCTTGCTTGAGTCCTTTACCATTTGTATGTATTTTTCATCAATTTTGATTAGGGAATTTATTCTTTCAATAAGGCTAGTTAGCAACTCCGAGTTTTCTGTAGGTATAGCTATATCCAAGTCATAAATAGCGTCTTCGAGTGACTGTGGATTCGCCATGTCAACGCTGGACAATCCTTCAAAACCCTTTGAAAATTTTTCTTTGAGAGCATCAATGTCAGCGGTTCGTTTTTCGTAACGAGTATAGAATTCTTCGATGTGAAAACAAACGCCTTCAAGAACCGATGGTAATATAGACTCCATCAATTCGTTTGTAATTTGTTGAGTACGAGTTTCAAATTGTTTAATGACGTATATCATTACTTCGTCTCTTTTCTGAGAATATATAAATGATTGAGGTAAGCTATCTTGAGACGCTTTCATTAGGAATTTCAGATATCTAATGTGTGTTAGCGTACTTTCTTCTGTTTCAACAGTTGTCATCTCACTCGTGGAACTCACAAAATTTTCCAAAAACGACAGTGGGTCAGAGGCGTCAATTTCATCAAAAATTTGGCGACTTTCAGAAAGAGTATCATTCAATTCTTCATAACTTGTAATCTCTGCGATCACTTCATCGAAATAACTTGTGATTTCTTCGCAAATATTACTGATATCCTCCACAATTTCGTTGTCAAGTATTTCAGCTATCAGTTCATTGACACGTGAAACTGATTCTGGCGATATAATATTGCTAAATTCTGCATCTTCGTCTTTCTCGATGTATTTCAAATTTTTTATCATGTCTTTGATGTCTTCTATTTCGTTCTGAATTCTGTCGTTGACTTTCTGTGAATGATTTTCGTCAACCATGCGAAGAATCTTTATTTTCTTATAGTAATTTTGAGGTCCCTTTTTCATCAACTCGTCTAGTAACTTAAATTTCTTGGAGTGATATTTATTCTTTTCCCCTGATAGATTTTCTTGCTGTTTTTCCTCGTTTTTTAATACTTTTTCATCTTCAAAACGACGTACAATTTGCGAAATAACTGCAGAATCTCTAATTAAAACCAGCTCGTCATCTGCGTTTCGAGTTTGTGTATTGTTGACGTTTGTGATGACCATTGCTATCCCGTTTTTGTATTTGTCAATATCATTTAAAAGGTTTACGATCTTATCGAGTATATCACTTTTTTTGACAGATGACTCGTTGATTACTAGGACTAATTTGAAAAAACTAACGTGTGTCATTAATTTGTTGATGAGGTATGCAACCGTGATTTCGTCATCTGGCGCCTTTGATTCTTTAAATTCAGGTGTGTTGTAAAATGAAATTTTTGATTTCGGGTCCTTTATCAGTGTGGGGAAATCGGTAGGAGATTTTGGAGTGTCACAATCTTCGCAATTTGCAACAGCACTCACCTCAGCACCAGATAGTAGTGAAGTCAGTGTACTTTTATCGGCATCAGAATCCCCAAGCATGATGACGACATTTTCTGTTTCAGAAAACTCCTTGAATTGCTCGTCTTTCTCTTTCCAAGTATCAAAAATATTTTTTATTGCATCTGAAGGTTTTGAAAATATGATAATTGAGAGGAGTCCCAGAATAATTAATGTTCGAACCATTGTAGCTTTTCGTTAGTTTCATAAAAGTAAACAAAAAATTGCACAGAGATGAACGTGTCTATTACTAGAGTATGATACTATACAATTAAAACGATATGTTGTTAAATATCTCCAAGCAAGTGTTATTACTTTATAATGTAGCAAGTATCGTCTTGACCGATAAGTTCCTTTTATTTCTAATAACATATTGCCAATCGTTAAGTTTCACACACGTACTATCGTTTACCAATGATTGAAAATGAGTCGTATTACATCAGGAAGTCTAAATTTCGTTATAATGAAAATTCTGATAACAAGCACTTTTTGTTGATTGATTCATCATCAAATACTTGACCATTCCCAAATAATTAATCGAAAAATTTATGTAATAGATATAGACAAGAATCTGATAATAGATTTCTTGATGATGCGGGCATATCATGAAAGTAAGTTGAATCCTAAATAACATCAACGAGGAAAAAATTTGATTATGATTTTTAATTCGGAAGTCGAAAACAATTTTTGTCGTGCAAGTTTCAAATTCTTCGACGTGCAAGTTTCGGAAAAAAATTATTCACTGAAATAGTACATTTTAAGATAAAATAAAATAAGTTGGAATTCAAATAATATTAATATTTCGCGAGAAAAATAAAAAAATTACACATTCATTGTCGATCTTTTTTTATTCCTGAGAATTGCAAATAGTTATAATAATCGATAAGAGGGAATTTTCCATGTTCACCTTTTTAAAACTTTTAATTAAATAAAAAACTTTGATGAAATTATGATTTGAACCTAATTAAGTATGTATTTTTGAGAAAAATGGAAATGATTACCGGACACCAAAAAAAGAAGATTAAAACATGATTTTCATATGTTGTATGATTTGTAGAGGATAATTATTAAGTATGCATTAATTTATGACAAATTCCATTTTTAATTTTTGTTATCCTGGAAAAAACATATAATATTTATTGAATACAACAAAAGTTGCATTGTCATCTAACATCGAAAAATGAGATGGTTATTCTGTATTTTGTAATGTTTGCTAAAATCGTGAAATGCCAATGCATTTGAAAAATTATATCTTCTTTCTATACGATAAAATAATCTTTTCCGGGAAATAATTAGATTTACTCAGGTTGAAGGTGTATGAATGAATGACTATCAGTTGAAAAAGAATTTGAAAACAATTGTAAAAGAAAAATATATTGACAAACTTGCTTGCGATTATCAGCCTCCTGCGGAAACCAAAAACGATATGTACAACATTCGAAGATAATTTCTTACTTCAAGCAGCCTTTTGTACAAATTCTCGGAAATTTTTGAAAATTTGTTACGATAATAGCGTTATTCCAATTCAAGTATGAAATTAGCTTCTTTCGGTGGATAAAAGGAAATGAGCTTTAAATTGATTTTTACACATTGGGAATTCCATTCGTGAGATCATTCATTCACTTTATGATGATGTGAAATGAAATTTTTCTGAAAAAATGTTGCAGATGTTTAGAAAATGACACGAAACGTATGAAACTACTGTAATTGTTGCATAATGTTATTATTGATAGTTGGTCCAAAAATTTCATGTTCTTTTCATAATTCAAGAGCAACAAAAATCTCATGTTCCCAAGATATGCTTGAGCATGAACTTACAAGTAATTGTCAGAATAATAGTGAATAATATGTCATTTGTTCGATGATAATGTTTTTTTAGGATAAACAAATAAGCTTTGCAATACTGTTATATTTAATTATTTAGATACATTCATCGTTGTTGCTTCATTTGTGTATATAATGATTCCTTGTTGATTTTTTTATTTCCTGTTACGTTCTTACTGTAAAAAATATTTTTAATTTTCTTTGTAAGAAAAATGACCATATAATATTTTTATTTAATTAATTTTTCTTGCTTTAGGTGTCTTATTCATTTTTTATAGTGAAATTCTATCGAAAGTGTATATATATGCTTGCATTATGGTCAAATGAAGAGTCAAATTTTAATTTTAGATAGTTTATATATTACGTATAATAGAAGTTGAAAATATGTTTTTATTTATTCCTACTAAAGCAAAAATTGCTAATCCAACTCGAAAGGTTTTAATTTTTTCATTATCAGGATTAGTATTCTCGAGAAATTCGGTGTCAGAAAAATAAGGTTGGAAAAAAGCTGCCGGGATGAATTTTTCAGGAAATTCAAAAAGTAATTTCAATGTTATCCCATCACCAATGTGTCTGTACGCCGATCAAACATTCTCGTAAACAATCCCAAAAGTCACAGCTTTATTAACACGAATTGAGACATAAAGGCCAGAAAATACGCGACGGACAACTCAATAACGCTCGATAAAAAGCCCGGGCAAACAAAAATACCTCGACAAAAGAGCCGGGGTGAATTGATACACTTGACCCGAGCGGGACCCGAAAAGATCAACCGCCAGAAAAACGTCACCTGCGACAATGAAATTCCTCGCCCCGGATTCCCCGAACCCCTTTTATCGATTCGCCAAGAGCTCGTCCAAGGACCCTGTTCGCGATATATAAACACGTTTCGAAATGCCCTGAAAAAACCATAGCGGGTGAATAATCACACCTGAGTCTCCCTTGTACACGAAGATCGCATCTCGGGCTCGGTCAGCCAAAAAGAAGCGGATCGGTACGCCGCATCTCGGCCTCCAGAGTGCATTATTGAATCCTTTTTTCGGGCACCGAAAGCTCCCGAGGATGAGGGAACGTCGGCCATGCCAAGATGTGATAATCCCAGGCTGATCGCGAGATGCGATTTTCTTCGGTACCGAATTTGCACAAGAAATCGCTTAAAGGCTACACTAATTGCTCAACTACTTTTGAAATTGAACCTTATATAGATAACATACGTAACAATAGAAATAATACCATGGATGTAATTTTACTGGTCAGAAAAAAAAGGTCAGGTCATGGTCATTCCTGCCGGTCATTTACTGTCATTTACAGTTGTAACTTTTTTATTCATTTTTAATTTTGTTTATTTGTTACACTTCACAAAATTATTACAACTACACTTTTTAACTCTTTTTATTCTTTTATACTTTGGAAGTTATTATTTAAATGAATTCTACTTTACTTTATTGACTTTTTAATATCGCCAATTCAAACTAACAAAATTAAATCATAAACATCGCAAACCAATAATAAACATTTCTATCCCAATCATCAACATTGTAGACCCAATTATGTACGTTATCAATCAATCATCAACATTGTCGACCCAATCATGACAATTATCAACTAATCACAAAAAATTGTCGAGCAATCATGAGCACTATTTCCTTTCCCCTTTGTTCATAAAGTTCAAAATAAATGCAATCCTTATCTTATTAGGTTTATGACGAGGATCCCTGGCCCAGAGTTATTCCAGAAACATGGCTTCCTCTCGACCAATCCAAGAAAAGACTCCAATCCTTTCAGGAACAAGTCCAAAACAGCTTCGAAAATCGAAATGCCGACCACTCCAAAAATGCAACAAGCCAAATCCTTGCGCAATCTTACAAAATCTTCCACTCCTGAACTCGTGTTAATTCCATAGAACGAATCGCGGAAATCCCTTTCTGGATGAAACGATACAATTAATTGCCAAAAAATTCACTAAGTCGTGACAAAAAACTAATTAGAAAAAAATTCTCACATTTTTCAATAAGATTTCCGCACTCAATATTGAAAGTATAAAGATATTTTACTATAGCCCTTTTACGACGTAAAACCAGGCCAAAGTGAACAAATGCAGTAATGGAGGTCAGATACGGATAATTTTCGGAGATAAAGAGGAAGAAGAAGAAGAAGAAGAAAAAGAAGAAGGGGAATGAGAATCGATACTCATCGATCTGCCTCATATAGATCCAACATTTTCCACTCAATATCCAAATTCCCTATTATTTTGACTATACATAGTTCCATGGAAAGCTACCATTAAGACATATATATATATATATATATATATATATAAATTCGTTACACAGTAAAATTTCAAAACTTTATGATTATATTTTACCATCAAAGCTCGTATTCGGTCAGTACTTACCAGTCATAGCAGAATATCGATAAAAAAATGTGACTAAACGTAATCGACCAAACGATTTCCAACGATTCCAGGTGAAAATTACGAATATTGTACAAATTGTATCACATTTCATAAACCTAGTAATTTTGATGCTTATAAAAACCTTATAATAAAAAGAAATTTCTTATCAGAATTTAATTCCTTATAAGGTCCACCGTATAAAAACCTTATTAGAATTCAATGTCTTATGAGGTGACCTTAGAAATACCTTATAAGAAATTGATATTCGTTTTAGATAATTGATCGACAAATTTTTTTGGGGTTTTATTGTCAAAAGATTTTATCATACACATTCTTATAAGAAATTTCAATTTTCTATATGGTTAATACTATGTTACCTTATAAGAAATTCGATTTTTATAAGGCTTTTACAAGGTGCACCTTATTGGAAATTGGATTCTTATAAGAAATTTCATTTTCGAATAAAATTTTCAAATGGAACAAAATTACTAGAGAAATGTTTTTTTCAATTTTATATAAAAACTCATGAGTGATTCCGTATACTACTGCGTTTGCTATCCAATATATGTATATGCTATCATCAACAACAAATCGATAACAGGTATGTATTATTTATTTATGTTTAAAAATTAATGACATCGGCAATAATCATAATAGTTTTAAAATCCAGGTATTTCTGATTAAGTTACTATGAAAATTATATACCCGAAAAAAAAATATCGTATTTCTTATTATAAAATATTGCGATTGTTGTTCAGTCTCAAATATTTCACTCTTAGATAAAACTTGTTCCATGTGCTGCTACATTTATTTATAACAAAACTTGACGAATTTTGCCAGTTTTAGACATAACTATAGTAAATTATACAGGGAATTTCTATAAAAAACAGTGCAGTCGTCGAAACCGTTCCACAATTACCATATTCAATAGAAAAAAGTATAATACTATTATCTTTTAATTAGTATAATATACTGACATGCAATACAAAATATAGAAATTTTTTCGAAACTACTGATACCGAAAGAAAATACTTCAAAATCAACAACACTTTTTTTAAAGTGATTTGTTTATTTCTTGAATAATGACTTGTTTCAAATAGGTAAGTTGTAATTATATGATTATTTATTATTTCAGAAACCAAATTATTTTTATTTTCCCATCAAAACTCGACGGAAAAAAGAAAGATGTAATAACAAACGAGTTGCACATTTTTTCAAGTCATCTTATTGTATGTAATAATTTTGACCATCACAAGAATTTTCTGACCGGTAAGGTAAACTGACGGTCAGAATTGATCGAAATTTTTTTGTCGTAATTGACGGTCATGACCAGTAATTTACCGGTAAATTTACCGCCTCACATCATTGAATAATACCCCCAAAATGTGTCAATTTTAATGATCCTTCGGAACTTCTTTTTTAGGGAGATAATTAAGAAATTCACTCATTTTTTTTATCCCAAGCACTTTTTGAAAATACAACTAACCTAAAATAATTAATCATTTTTAAGACAAAAAAAATCCACTATTATGTATAGAACTATCCAGAAGTCCCATCTTATCGTTTCAAAAAATATATATAGGAAAATGGAAATGACATTGTCATAAATCATTAAAATGGGGATTCCACATAGTAAGTGAATGAAACTTTTTTTCTGTAAATATAAAAACTTGGTTATAAATAATTTAATTTTCTTCAATATAGCTTTTTAAGAGGGTTTCATTAAAGCTGAAAGCTCAAGACAAAAGTATCAGTAGATTTATTTATTATCCCTAAAAATTGATCGCTCCGAAGGATCATAAAATTTGTATAATCTCGAACATGATCCTCTTGAATTAATGAATGACACCAAATGATCACTTGACGCTATGATTCTCTTGTTTCAAAGTTTATTAAATACTCAATATTTTGACATTAAGTAGGTCTTGATCAGGATAATTGTAAAACAAATCAAAAAAACTGAATGAAAACTTAGAGACATTAATTTTTACTGCGTGTAAGAGCTTCAAATGAATTATTTTCATAAAGTTGAAACAGACAATTATGAATTTATTCCAAGATTTCTTGTTATGATAACGCGTTGGTAGCTTCCCTCTTTCTGGCACTTTTTATTCATTTAAACATTGTATTCATCACATTGCATGTAAAATTGTTGACGGCAGAATTATGACCAAAATATCTTGTTTGAGTTTTGTATGAATTGAGCTTGTGATTTTTATTGCCTATAAATAAAGAAGATTTTTTGCACAGTCTTATTTTCCCGGATTTTATTTTTCATTATGAATATTGCAAGTTCTCATTCAATTGTATTTTTTTGTTTATTTTTCTTTTTTTTTACTTTTGTATGATTCACATAATATATGAGGATTTAAAATTTCATTAAGATTCTGAAGAGGTCTTAGTTTAAGTCAATTGTAAATAAATCGATTTGGAGATAACAATAGCGTTTTTGTTTTCTGACATCTGTACTATTGGCTCTGTGTAAAAAAAATTCTAGGGTTTCACAATTTTTTAACGAATTTCGAAACATCTTAATATTTTTATTTATCCAAAACAATCTTTTTAGAATAAAATAAAAATTATAATGGAATTTTTCAACCAACAATGTATAGTTTATATAAGTCATTGTGAACTATGTGGATTTGGTTGTTTTAAACAGACGAAAAAAAATTTCAAAACAAGGATAAAATGGGTAGAAGTACTATCCATTGATTTTGTACTTTTAAAAATTTCATCAAATAAATACAGGGCACGTTTTTCATTAAGACAACGTCAAAATATCGGATGAAAACAAAATAAATTCAAAATGAATGTTTCTAAAATGATGTACATTACAAAGACGAACAATACACCTGACAAACAGTAAGATACTAAGAATTCAGATTCCATTTGCGATAAGTATTTCGGTATGTTCCGGAATGACACTAAACGACAAAAATAGTTTAAAAATTGGAAGATTATATTGACTTTTTAATATTTATTGCTAATAGTGTGTTTTGCTTTGAAAATTCATTTCTGTTATTTTCAATCGTCGTCAGTGTGTGTAATAAGACGTATTGTAAACGTACTACGTTTTTTTTATGTCCTTTTTAAAAATTATATAGAAGTTTTAACTTATATTCATTCTCAATATTTTTTATAGAAGAAAAACTCTTAACAATAGTCGTCAGAATATTTAACGATATTTTTTGTAATTTTTTTTAATGTGAGAAATTTTTTTTTCAACTGTCAGTAAGAATCCTGATAAGGACTTAATTACGCTCGAATTATTGATGATATAATACATTTTGAAATGAGAAAATCATAGCTACGAGTGATGATTAAATGTTACCTATTGATTTGTGTATTTGCAAACAAAACAGTAGAGAAAGTATAATTTATATAAAACATGATCTGGTTTGTAATGATAATTAATTTACCTCTTTGACGAATTTTCAGATTCTAACAATTTTCATCTCCGAATTCTAAATTGTCGAGTGCACATTTCAGCATAAATGGTACCACTTCTATTTCGAGTGTTCATTATTCTCAGACAAGTGGCATGAAGATTCCAATTTTCTCTGAAATAATGCAAGGTTGACAATATGGGTTAAGTAATAACAACTTCCTTTAAATTTACTGAGAGTACAGGTAAAACCAAAACCGTTTTTAGTTTTGTTAGAGGGAAGGTTTTACGTGATATGTAGTCACGTAGGTCAATGCAATTTATCTATTTATAATACTTTTTGTAGTGATCTGTGTACATAGATTAATATAATTAATGCGGTTCGTTTAGAAGGTTGTCAAAATAATGGAAGCGCACTAGGCAGAGATGCATAATCATCAGTTATATAACATTACATTTCGTGATCATTTCATGCAACGCCAATAATTATACAACGGTGGTTCGCAGTTATAATTACGTTCTGTGAAATGTAGCGATGAGGGATCTACGGAAAAAATGTAATCAAATCAATAATTATCATATAAATGGATATTTTGCTTTTTTTTTTAATTTTTCAATCAGTGATTAGTATTTCGCACTTTTATTACGATCATTCGCAAACTCGTTCCTTTTGTTCATCCTTAGGACTTAATACATGCGTTCGGTTAATGTTGTTCATTAAAAAATAAAGTTCTTGAGGAGTGTAAAAAACTTCAAAAATGTAGGTATTTTTTGTATATTACATTTTATAGAAGAAATATTTTGCGGATTTTCTTTCATTTGGATGTGATTTACTAGAATGAATGTTGAAACAAAAAATGTGCAAGAGAAAAAAAACTGATGTCTTAATTACGATTGTTTGTAGTTTAAAAAATTCAAGATGTTAAAATTAAAACAAAATAATGAAGGCTTATTTTGAAATATTGAATGGAATTGTGTATACTGCAATTTATTTATATTGCATGTGCAGCAAGTTCTGTTTCACGGTAGAATATTATTTACCTGAACCTTAGTCATTGCTCCGGCGCAGGAGTGTAATTTGCGTATAATAGCACATGGTAAATATGTAACTAAATGCTGAATGCATAGAAATAATATTAGTTTTGACTAGGACGATTGGAATCAGCGACTATAGTTTCAAATCTGATACTGCGAAATGCGCATTTAAGGAATATTATTAATCATGCTCAGAACCGTAATAGTATACTTAGATTCTTTCTAATCAAATTGAGATTCATGTCCGTTGGAAATGGAAGAGCTTGATAATTTTTGCGTACTTAACTTCATGAATATAAAGCAATAGTAAGTGAATTATATGTATTTTTTTAATTACATACTAATAATGCATATGCTGGTGTAAAAGTTCATACTATGGTGAATAATATTTCTTGAAGTATGAAAAAACTTGTTGTGTGATTGAGCTGATTGAAAAAGAAACATGATAAAAATGTTCTAGAATGATCGATTCAAAACTGATATTATCGTGGTTAGCAGCAAACTACTGTTTCATGTTCTCAGCTATTTTCATAATCGGATATTTTGTTAATTGCGAACTTGATGCCGTTTTACATAACCTATTACGCTTCCATATTCAGTGTTTATTGAATATAGTTGTTGTTTATTTACGTACAGATTTGTTTCACTTTTCATCATGTCTGAGTTAATTTCGCTGATGATCCCATTAAGCGAATAATTTGATTCTTTGATGTTAGCTCTGAGACGTATATGGGACATGTAACGAGTAAAAATCCAAAATTTTCAAGAAAAAACCCACTTTCAAATGCAGTTGAAATGAATCATCTCTTCATAAGAATATCGAATTACAAGTTTTTTCTTATATTTCAGGTTGCTTTTAAAGATTTCTATTGATTCTGTCAATGTTATTTAATTCTCAAAATAATTTCCTGCTAAAAAATCAGAAATAAACAAATGTCAAAGGAACGTTCTGGATATTAGAAACAGTTCTTAAAAGTGCCCTATGTTGTTTAAATAACGAAAGTTCTAATTTATTCAAAAATTCTATCAAATTTTTATCAGTAATAATATTTTCTAACACGTTTGAAAATATCTACAGTAAATCAGGGGACAACAGTTGTTACTCAATCGGAAGTATTGCTTCTTCCAAAAGAAAAATAAACTATTTAAAAATATAAAAAAATATCTATACATTCTAACAAGCTCATTACTTTATGGAAAATTTGTCACCTAAACGATTGTGCTAGTATAGGTTACAATCATTTTGATAGTTACTGAAATTGAAATGTAGTTTTTCAGTTTTATTATTTTTAAAAATTTTTGAAAAGTTTTTAAAGTATTGTGATAGTTTTAGCAGCTTCGGCAGTTGACTCTTTAAAGGATAGCTTGAAAGTTGCCAAAATTGAAGGTGAATTTCAGTAGTTTCTACATCTGTTAGAACTCCTGACAGTTTTCATATTGTAACAGTTTCGAGAATTTTTTGCTGTGAAAACTTATTATATTATCAACAGTCTTGACATTCAACGATGATTCGAAAACGAAGATAAATTTTTGTGAAATAGACGTTCTGAAAGTTTTAAACATTTTTTACGCTCTAAATATCAAAATCTTGAACATTTTTCTCAATAAATTCAATCGAGAAATTGTTCTTCACAAACGACTTAGATATTTAAAAAAGTAGTTGACATAAAATAATTCGAATACTTTATTGAGAAGATTAAAAATATTGACTTTTTACTGGTGAAACGGATTTTTTTGATTACAATTCATACTACATTACAGATGTAACATTTCATCGATCTTTCTTCTTTTGTCTGAAATATTATACTAATCGTCTTATTTACTGGATGGATAAAATTGATTTTAGCAAAAAGCTTTTGTCCACTGGAGCAATTTACGAATTATTAAATTTAATACATGTTTTTGACTCTCATCTTTTTAATCTATCTTTATTTCTGTTGTTTTTTCTATACCTTTTTTAAACTTTGTTTTATTTTATACTTATAAGTTATGTTGTTTAAGTGCATACGAATTTTTTTATTAAACTTTTCTCATATACGGTGAAAGAACCAGTTTTTGTTCCATTTTTATTCAGTTTTTATTATTCTATTTCTGTTGTCTTCATTAAATATAGTAAAATTTAACTAATTCACAATACTTTTTTCTATTTTCCAGCATTTCACTGATTCTCAGTTGTGCCTTATTTATTATCTGTTATGGGAACTACACTGTTTTAGATTAACATAATGTATAGTGCCAAAAATAGGTATACTTTCCGAAATATTACCATTTTGATTAATAAATTAATCAGGATGATTATTCTCCGAAAATTTTAATACTTTTTCGACAAAACTCCAAGTATTTGCTTTTTTTGAATGCGACGAATTTTTGAGTATAAATTTATGTAACTCAAAATTTTCTTTCTAATTGTTATAAGTTTAAATAAGTGAGTGTCCTCTTTATCAACTTTTTCAACATACGGTCAGTGGCGTAGATAGAGGGGGATCAGTAGGATTTATACCCCTCCCCACCCCGAATTCAGTAGCCAAATTTAAAATTGATATCAATAATAATTAAATATCACAGAAACCTCTACTTTGAAATTCAGATTTTCAGAATGCCATCTCCCTAATTTCTAGTCTCCTATCTATCTTCTAAAGTTCATAATTCTCGAAATATATTTAAAGTCCTATCACACTTAGATTCTATAGAAAGTTAATTATAATTCTCAAAATATGACGTTCTACAGTAAGAAAATAACAATTATATTACAAAATAATGATTCTTCATACTAAAACCGAATATATTTACATAGTATGTACGATCCGGAATTCCGAGATCATATATTATGAACTTTGGAATCATTAAAGTTCTCACTCTAAAATTTCAATCTTTGAAATCATTTAATGTTGAATTTTGAATTCCAATCATTTCTTATCGCAAATTCATGCAATAGGAAATGGAAATTAAAGTTACATGCATTCTAAAATTTTGAATTCAAGACTATCTTTAAAACTTGGAACTCCCTATTTTTTATAAATTGGGGATTTCTGAAATTTATTTAAAACAGAATCAACCGAGAATAATTTATTTCGTATAAGGAACTAACCTCAAACTCTTCAGTATGGATTTATAGAATTTAATACAGTGAGATCGAAAATTTCATAATCCTATATCATGAATAAATACGATTCAAAATATTAGTATTGTAAAAATCTAAATGATAAAATGTGAAATATTTAAATTAAAATTGTAGATTTGCAGGCTGTATAGTTAGGAATTTTGTAGTTTTCTATACTTGAACAATCAATCATGAATTTCTGTGTTACATTGATCGTAAGTCTGACATTCTACTTTGAGTAATTTTTGAGCATAAGAAGAGGACTTTGAGCAAATTTTTTTCACAGCACTGCATACGGAAAAATAAAAGATTCTCCTATTTTTCATTTATTCCAAAAATTTGTGTTCTTAGGACTGTAAAGACAAAAAATTTCGTATGAGAATTTCATTAGGTATCATCCTTAACTAACATTAACGAAACCCGAGTCGAAATTAGAATCAAAATTATAACCAACTTGAACCTATTAAATCGGATTTAAAACCTTCATGACCTGCAAAATCTGAAATAGCACGAAATAATCCTCGTGAGTGGTTTTTCAACTATTTTAACCTACGCATTCGAAATCAAGATCGAAAGTACAACCAAGTTAAACCTGAGAAAAACGAAGGCAAACTTTAAAGACATTCTGGTTTTAAATTGAATCAACACTTTCAAAAATCCGATTATTGAAAGGACTATGTTGAATGAAAATTTTCCTTACCTCTAAGTCGAAAAAATTGATCACATTACTTGCGTTTGCTAAGTATCACTGAATTTAAGAAATATTTATTTTTATTGCTATTTTAAATAAAGTACGAAAATATTATTACATTGTACAAAGTACAAAAGTTTATTCAATCACGTTTGATTAGCGGATATTCCAAAATATACAATATCGTCAATTTTCATCTATTATATTAGGGATAATGTGATCCCTCCATCTTAAGAATGAGGGCCCAACTGACTTGACAGCTTGTGAGACAGAGATAGGAAAGGGAGGTATCAAGAAATTCTGAAAATCGGTTCATTTTATCGATGGCCAGCCCATTCGGCTCGTAATATTTCAGAAATATTTCTTAAACATTTGAAAATATTTCAGAAACATTTCGGAATATTTAATGTCAACTGAGAGCTCCTTGAATGTAAATTCTACGCTTTGAAAAGAACGCATCATTTATTTTTTTTAAAATTTGAAAACAATAGAGGTAAATAGATTTCTTCTTCAACGAACTTACCTCTCTTCGAAATTTTCTTTTCTGATGCTGTGACGAAAATTGTAGGTTGACAAGAGAAGAAAATTTATTCTAAATAAATTAAATTGATTTCTAATATATTATAGAAATACATATAATTCAAAATCATTTATATTCCCTAGTAACGGGGGTCCGAGAATCCACTCTCGGAACTCTTTCGGAAATCTCTCGGAACTATCTCAGACAATTATCCGAGATAGCTCCGAGAGACTTGCACATGCATTTCATAGTTTTTTAGGTCGCTGATCATGAATCTGAGGTCAAATTTGGTAAATTATTTTGTTGAAACAATTTGTTTTAACAATTATGAAAAAATACTTACTAAGATGCATATGCTTTTCATGGTTTTTCAGGTTTCTAATCATGAATCTGAGGTCAAATTTGGAAAATTATTTTGTTTAAACAATTTGTATTAAAAAATTATGAAAAAAAAATTTACTAAGATTCATATGCTTTTTGTGGTTTTTCAGGTCGCTGATCATGAATCTGAGGTCGAAATTGCAAAATTGTTTTGTGGATACAAATTGTTCGAACAGAATTATTTTGAAATTTCGACCTCAGATTCATAATCAGCGAGCAAAAAAACCATGAAAAACATATGCATCTTACTAAGTATTTTTTTAAAATTGTTAAAAAAAATTGTTTAAGTAAAATAATTTTTCAAATTTGACCTCAGATTCATTATCAGCGGCCTGAAAAACCATAAAAAGCATATGAATCTTAGTCAATTTTTTTTTTTCATAATTTGTTTATACACATTGTTTGAAAAAAATAATTTTCCAAATTTGACCTCAGATTCATGATTAGAAACCTGAAAAACCATGAAAAGCATATCAATCTTAGTAAGTATTTTTTTATAATTGTTAAAACAAATTGTTTTTACAAAATAATTTTCCAAATTTGACCTCAGATTCATGATTAGCGACCTAAAAAACTATGAAATACATGTGCAAGTCTCTCGGAACTCTCTCGGAAGTCTCTCGGAGCCCCGTCACCAGGGATTCAAAGTGAAAGTTAATCTGCTGTACTTATATTTTCATAGCTTTTTGAATCCTGGCGCATTCCTGACCCAGATCGTCTTTTGTTTGTGTTTTGATTTCCGTTTTGTATCTCAAATGTCAACACGAATTAAAAATGGTTTTCGAGTGTTGAAAGTTTATTAAAAGTTTAAAAAATGGGCCGAAAAAAAATGCTTCTTTTTAGTAGATAAATATCTATTATAGTAATACTGTAGATTTGTAGATTTGACGCCGTTTCCAAAAAATAAACGATACATTAAGGGCACTGCAAACGAACCAACAGGAAAAACAGCATTTTCAGGCCAAAATCCTCGCGATCGATGGTGAGTTAATTAAGTTATTGCCGCATAATATTTATCTTGTAAAACCTTATCAGGCCGATATAAAAAAAATGTACCAAAAATATCTGGTATATAATTTTCAAGTGTTCGTTAGAAATTTTCTGTTTAGTACGTTTTTTTGATTAATGTCCTTGTGAGGAAAACTTGGACAAACGAATATTTTTAAAAATATTGATGACATATTTTTATCATGTTTTCGTACTAGAGCTTGTATTATTTTAAGAATGTTGAAAATGCTGTGTATTTTATGCCCAAATCGCACATGCGCAATGTGGCAGATTTTTCGCCGCTGTTGGTTATAAATGGTTTAAATGAGGTTCAAAATAAAACCTAGTTTAGGCGTAAAATCCGTAAAATCAATAATGACTGTCATGTTTATGGTGTAAAGTTGGTTGAAAATGAGCTTTGTTTGAACTAAGTTTGATTCTAATTTCGACTCGGGAAACTTTTTATATTCTCAGCTTCAAATATTTCATCAGATAATTGAAAAAACTTTATTAAAAAGGCAAAATACGACTGCCCATCTCCGATGTAACAGATTCATTGAAACAAAATTCAAGTATCTCCTAGTAACTTCTAACGATTCACTGATCTTTCCTTTTCGATCTGACGAAATCCCCTCATACACCGGATAAACGGGATTGTTCCTAGTCAAAAGCTGAAGTTTACTGGAACAATTATCGGAGTATCAATCTCACGCTCCCAAGATTCGCGATCCGCGGACGGCACCTATAATCTTCAATGAAGGGCCGCGCTTGTGATTCGGGTCCTTCCGCGGCAACTCGTTCATAATCGGGCGCGTTCCGGCGCGCGCGCGACCCGTGGTTCCTCTCGCGGTTACTGAGCAGCCTGGCTGAATCCCTCTCGTTTCATCCAAAAGCCCCCCGCGAAGAGCGACAAAGAAGAGAAAGCCCTCGATCGAGGGGAAAGGGTATGCGCAAGGCTCGCGCCACCCTCCAAAGTCCGAAGTCCGAAAACTTGTCAGTCGCGTCTACACCGTACAGAACAGCGCGTTTGAAAAACAGTCTCAGCCGCCGGCACGTTTTTCGCTCTTTTTTCGCGGATCTCTAACAAATTGAAAACTTTCCATAAGTGCGAAATTCAACAAAATAAATTAACAGTGACAACTTCCAATAGTGCAAAAGAACATGTCATGGAAGTTTTCCAGTGATGACTTGTGAAGAAAGTTGAATAACACTGGAATTTAGCAGTCGATGGACGGATGGACTGACTAAAGGTACTGTTTTCAAGTGTTTTGAGCTTGGAATTCCGATCCTCCTTTGTACGAATTTCTAATTGAAACTCACCAATCCAAGTTTTTGCTACTGCTCGGGATTGAATTCAGATTTGCGCGTTCCGGGCGGAAGGCACAAAAACTTTTCCAATTACACTCAAAACACCATTTGCCCGGCGGTGTTTTAGCATCGACAATAAAAAATTGAATATCGCCGGAAGTTTGCCTCTCGTTACAAGGAAGTTGAATTTACGGAAAAAGTTTAGGAGCTGTTCGTGGCAGTAAATTCTATTCACGGCGAATCATTTCGACGTGGTTAATTGTTCGAGCCGCAAAAGTGAGTTTACGGAGATTGATCGCGAAGAAACGAGCTTTTTGCGGCGTTTTCACGCCCGGCGGATTACGAGGGCTTTTTTCCGTTGGACGTAATCAGCCCCGAAACTGACCATCGCGGACGCCAAGAAGCGGTTACGGCCGAGCCAATCAAACGAAATTTATGCCGCCACAACGTACGTGAAAAAGTGGTTTTAATCAGCATACGAATTTCTCTTGGAGCGCCCGAAAAAAGGATCGGGTTACCTGACTATTTCGTTACATTCTCGAGCAGTAAAAGAACGTTTAAGAGGTTTCACTGGTGCCATTTGCACGAGAAATTGAAAAAATGAGGGGCTTTGAGAACATGGAATGCTATACTCATTGTCAGGCGAATCCTTCTCAATTTTAAGGGTTTTCGATTCCTTTAGACTTTAACGTCAAGTTTTACCTTCAAATTTCAAGGTATTTTAGAACATTTTACTTGAGGGGTAACTCGCAACTTTTAAAGTCAACACTCAACATTTAGGGTTAACCCTCAACCTTCATTGTTGACCCTCAGTATTCGGAAATAATCATCGATCTTCAGAGTCAACCGTCTACTTCCAATGCGAACTCTCAACTTTTAGGATGCATCTTCAACTTTCTTGGTTGACCCTCAATCTTCAGGATTTACCCCCCAACTTTGAAGATTGACAATCAATTCAAGAGTTAATTTTCAAAGTTGAGGATTGATGCATTCAAACTTTATGATCAACCATCAAGTATACAAGTGCTCAACACTTAACATTATGGTTTACGGTTTATGAAAAATTGCTCTTGTAAACCTTTCTCATGCATATTATGTATAATTACCTTCAATAAAATTTTTTTATATCATTCAGGGTAAACCCTAAATTTTTTAAAGTCACCCCTTAAATTTTATCCTTTCATTTTAGGATTTTTTAGACTACTCTCTACTTTATGGGTGACTATCAACTTTCAGGGTTAGCCCCAAACATTCAAAGTTAAGCTTTAATCTTAAGGGTTATTTAACTCTCAAAATGGAGTGCCTATCACCAAAATTGTTAGATCGACCCTTAAATTCCTGGTTTGATCGTGACCTTTTTAGTTTCTTGCATTAACTTTATAATATATGAACACTTATAAAATATTCCATGATAATTATCAAAGATTGCTCTTGTACAGCTTTATTTTCTTGGAAATAGAAAATAACCATCAGTATAGGATCAAAAGTTATAAGTTAATAAATTCAGATTTGAATCACTTCTAATTTGCTTCCAATGTTTCGAAAGGATTTTTTCACTTTTCAGTAGGAAATGCGTTGTGTTACGGAGAAAAATTGGAATAACATTTGGATTTTTTTTTCAATAGGGTGTATTTTTCCATAATAACCGGAATTTCATTACTTGATAGTAATAGACATTTAACATGCAATATTATGTTGTTGAATGAAAATGAAATAACAAATGTACGTAATTATCAAATAGTTTAAGGTTAATCCTGCAATTTCTCTATAAGTTGTGAGATCACTGTCAAAGTTGGAGGTTAAACAAGAAATCGGTTGAGGGTTAACAATGAAAGTTGAGAGCCCTGAAATTTGAGGTTAAATTTTAAAAGTTGCCGTTTTCTTCTGAAAGTTGTGTTTCCTTTAAAATCGAGGTTCAACCCCGAAGAGCTGAGGGAAATTCCCGTAAGTTATACTGGCGAAAGTCGATGGACAGCTTAATAAAAGAAATCTTAGGGATACAGTCAAAGTACAAGTACACGAAAAATAGCGTGGCTATCACAACGATATAAATGATAAGGAATGACGTAACTATAAATTGATACAGTTGGTGCAATAAAAGCGAAGGTATCTCATAACCATTGAGTGTAATGTGGCAAATACGTACTCTCATGTCTCATTGCTTTGAATGTTAGCAGTACATTGAAATTTAGTTGTACCGACTATGAATATAGTTGGACCTAATATTAGTATTTATATGGTAATGACAATCACACTGTTTTTTTTTTCTGTTGAGTTAATGGTAACTTTAGTCAACGAAGTCTGAATCTTTCTTGACAATTCAAATTTTTCTACATCATCAATTAACGTATCATAAGTCACTGAAGCGTATAGAAATTGTTATAGTTTTCTTGTGAAGTTTGGGTTCAAATTGGAAATTATAGTCACAAAAACCTGACTGACGTAGGTACCACGATCGTAGTATTAGGTTTCAGCTACCACATTTTATACGCATTCAATCAGAATGTCATTGTAGTATAGAAAATAAAGTAACTATCTGTAATAGTCCACGTCTAATAAAATTTTTGAGGTTATGCTTGAATACAGGCTCATTTTTCTCCAAAATGCACAAATAGTTTTTGATAACCGAAAAATGAATATTGAATTAATTTGAAATGGTAAAAATTTGCTCACAAGCACATACGTTTTCGCTTTTCACGTCGTTATGAATGACAGAAACTTAATCGTAAATGAAAAGAAAACTCTTCGTCAATTTTTTTTTATTTTACGAAGTTTTAAGTACTTCGTCATTGTGGATTGTATGAAAAGAAATTTTTTCCAAGAAAATTTTCCTTTGCTATACATTTATGTTACTTTTCAGTTTTTAAAATTTTTATTCTCGAATACTTGTAAAACACAAATAGTTTGCCTGTAGATACTTTATACATTAAAGTCATTTTCTCATAGTCTCATGAGAAATTTGCTTTAACTTTTGAATCTTGGATGCAGAAACCAGAATCTTGTGGTCCAAGGCTTTCCTCGTACTCTCTTTATCCGAATAAGTGGTTTTCGCTATCAGTGAAAGTAATTTGACTAAATCCTATTCGCGCTCAAACGTTATTCATCAATTCGATGACACTTATGACTAATGAATAATCTCGTTCTAATACGTTTTTTCTATCATTGTACACTTAAAATCCAATTAAAGAAAAAAATGAATGACATTGTTTTGCAAGTTTCGCAATAACATAAAGTTCTTACAGCAATTAAAATATATCTAAAAGACGGTTTGAATGAATTTTTTTCATACCGTTCTATATTAAAGTTTAATTTCGCCCTCCGACTTTATTAAAGTTGATTCCTTCATTAACCATACTTACCGTAGGGGAAAAAACGACATTGATGAGAGAAAAAAAAGGAAAGGGTAAAAATCAGGTTTCAATTTTGTGGCGGACGATCGCTTGGGACGTGATCCCGATAGAAATCACATCCTCGTTCCCAGAATGAATAACAAAGGCACCGGCGAATAACTTGAGACTTTTTACAACTGTTAAAGCTTAATGATGACGTAGGGATTGACGACGATGTTTCGACAGGTGGTAAAAATTTCAATGCACGTCAAAGTATTATCAAGTCAAACGGATACATGGGCGGTTTGAAGCATCAATAAATCTCGTGATATTTTATTTTTTATTCAATACTTTTCAATGGGGAGTCTTGAGTTCCACTTGAAACCATATGCTTGAATGATTAATTTCATTTATTAAATTATGAAAATAGAAAAAAAAGTGAAAGAAATGAACGTTGCATGGTCACGAAACCCTTCAATTATATCTAATTTTATAAACGAAATTATTAAAAACGTCAAAATCTAATCCTAGATTTTGACACTGCATGCATTTATTTGCTTGAAATTAAAAAAAAATGATTCTAAGAGTTCTACTTGAAAATTCATTCAATTTCTATATCACGTTTAAAATGAAATTTCATGCACCACACTATTTTACATTTTTTAATACTTTCTTTCATTCTGATATTTAAAATTCTGCCGAATACAGTACGCTGTTTTGTATGGTATTTATTATTGAACAGCCTCTATTACACCGCAACACAATTATCGATTATGACCCCGAAAATAATTATGTGGTCTGAACCAGTAAAGCATACGAGGCAATCGCACTGTAATTAATAATAAAAGCGTGTAACGAACAGAGAGAAACTAAAGTAATAGAAACAATTAATCTGATTATGAATCTAACTTGATTTGTATAGTTTTTTGAAAAATTGTAAAAGGATTTCATTTCAGATGGACTGAAAGTTTACTGGTCAACGTTTCATTTTTACTTGAAATCCATGTAAATTGTTCTTCAGACAATTAGATTCTATCCGTTGGTATTTTTCTATCAGAAAAGATTTTCCCCTTCTAATTTGTTGCTTTTAAAAATTAATTTTTGAGGTTACCTGAAGAAAAAATTATTTTTAATCTCTGTTACATTGGAAAATTTTGACAAATCTTTTTTATTCTTCAAAAATGCGTGGAAATGATGAAAGTCTTCTGCATCAATAGTAATTATTAATCTTTTTTTACACAGTTATTGGTTTTACTTATGACAAACCGGTAATTATAAAAAAATTTTTTATATGTTTTATCATGAATCATTTTTTTTTATGATAAATTTTTTTCTACTTAAGAACAATGTTTGAAATCAACTTTGTAAAATTTAAGTGTGCTCTAGGGCAGCAAAGATTACTTTTTTAATTGTAAAATAAGTGTGAGATTTTTCATCTTGAATGCTCAAAATAAACATTTTTTGTACTAAATTCGATTTTCGCAGTCTAAAAATGACTTTTCTCGTTGTAAACGTTACTACAGATATTTTTTATATTGATTCAGTATAGTTTTAGCACATGTAACAGAAACAATGACACTAATGTTGTGCGTTTTATGAATCAGTAAAATTTTACTGATTTCTACTAATCAGTCAGATTTATTTTTGAAGTAAGTAAATTGCTGAAGTTTTGTTTCAATTTGAATGCACTTGATTTCATCTAATTACTTTTGTGGACTTCAAAAATACTAATTTTTGTTATGAATTCGGAATTCTTATCTTACACTGACCTAATTTTTTTTATTAATAGAAACTTGAAATGATCCTAAATCGCATTCAAAAAATTTTTACATAGTATTATGGTATTGGTTTACAGTAACTCTCTTATACTCATCTTCAGTATTTTCAATGCCCTTAAACGTTCTTGGGAAAAAAATATTATGAAAAGACTTGACATCATTATTGTTTAATTATAAAAATGAATACTGCTGAGTTATATCTTAAAGTTCAGGACGGTTGAAAGAAAAACTCTCTCAGTTCGAATTAGTAAAATTTTTAACAGTTCAATTAGTAGGTCAGAGATAATCAGAGATCTACTAATAAATTAGTAGAATTGAAATTTACGAAATTCTACCTTTATTTGTAACTAGTTGTAAAAAAAATTTATGTAAAGAACGTTATTAAAAGCTTGATTTTCCAAGGAATAAATATTTTAACGAATGTCTAAATATTTCTTATTTTATTTTTTAATTTTTTTACTATGAAATAATAATGAATTAGTAGCATTTGAATGCTCTAAAGATACTTAATAATTACTGGTGAATGTATATGAATATGAACAGTAACTATTTGCTCAAGTATAAGTAAAAATGTACTTTTTAATTAGTAGAAATATACCTATCTTTAAGTCACACTGCACGAATAATACTAGTCAAAACCTACTTACTGTGTTAGTGGATTTCTGCTTAAGTTTAAATATAGTTATTTACTCTTTTCTTCAGTAAAATATTACTTATTTCATCAGTAAGCTATATCACTAATTCAATGAGAAGAATTTCACTAAAACTTCAGTTGCTCACTTTTCCCTTTTTCGTTCAGTGAAATTATACTATAATTTAATACATAGTTCTTTACCAATTCAAATTGAGACTGCACAACATTTTGATTTCGTATCTATCATAGAATTTTCACATGAAATTCTTCTTATTCAAAGTAATTTTATTCGACATAAATTTGTTGATATTTCTTGATAAATTAATAACCGCAACATTCAATTTACGTTCATAATTATAAAACGATGATTAAATATACGATATTTTTTTATTTGTCTACAAATTAATGGCTTTAACCGTATGTTAACACTTTAGATACTTATTACCTTTCAAATTTATTACTTAATGACGAGCAATAATTGTCCTTTAATTTTAAATAGTTTGGAACTTCCAATTCGAGATGTGTACGTAATCATTCTTGGAGATGTTGATTACTTGGACATTTACCTGAGGCTCTCGCCAGGCGCGACGCTTATTGAATAGGTTGAATAGTAATCGATGAAAGATATCACGCCGCAGTGTCGCATGGTTATCGTTGCGCTTGTCGCAGCGGTCCATGTCACTTGGTCAAACGCCCGAGCAACTTGCTTGGAATCTGACCATTCATCAATTCATCAGTGACAAAGCGACAACCGTCTGCGTGACGTATCAATGCCATTCACACTAGTGTTACAATTTTCTACAATACTGTATATACTCCCCCTTGTAGAACGATTCATAACCTATAAACGACAAACCTGGACCTACAAGTAACATATATATGTCTTGTATGTGAAATGGAAAGGTTTACGGATGGCATAGGAATGGCATGCGAATTACATATGTAACATTCGCCAAAGTACATAGGTCTTCGATAAAATATTCAATGAAATAAAAATTATTGATTTGTTTACCTCATTAGGACTTTTTTTTGAATTTCTATCATACTTATAAGAAAAACATATCAAAATATTAACGTTACTTTTTCTCTGTGAGAATTGAATTCTGTAAAAAACGAGATTTGACCTTTGCATCAGTGTAATTTCAATCACTTTTAATTTCATGTAATAGTCGGAATGGAGGTTGGAAGCATTGTGAATTTCCGAACTTCGACTCGCTTCTACATCGAAATGTATATGTGCTTTAATTTGTGTGTTAAAGTGATACGACCACAACGATTGTGACCGAAGGTTGGTCGCAGAGATTGACATTGCTCGTTAAACTTCGACATTTCCAATGAACGTTCAATCCATGATTTTTTGTCAATTTAAAAGTAATTATCGGAACTGTAAAAAGGATTAATGATGCGATATTGATAAGAATGATTCGATCAAGTAGATATTGGGGAACTTTTCATTGATTTAACAATGCAGGTATCATTCGCTTAACTTAACTGCAATTTGCATGAATAAACCTTAATTGATTTGTAGAATGTGAAGAATCCTAAGTCACTAATTCTTCGATTAGATAATATAATTTAAAAGATAGATTGAACGTATTTATTGAAAAAATTGTTTTAACAACAGCAGGAATATATTTTCTTCAATTCATTTTAAGAAATAGCAGAAAAGTAATAATTGTTCTCAAATATCAGGCAATAAAGTGTTTATATTTATGACTTTAAGAATCTCAATGTTCTTCAGAAACAGTTTAATTTCAATTTTTTACACTTCTGTTTAAGTATTGTACGAAAGTCTCTATTTAGACACGTTTTTTTTTTTTTTTTTTTTTTTTCCCCACTGAATAGATAATAAATTAGAGATTCATTTTTTTTTTTTTTATAACTTCAAGCATTATTGATAAAAACATATTTGGAAAAGATTTTGCTACTGTATATTTTTTATGTTTCCATTCTTCATATATCGGATATGGTATATTATACAAGATTCAAAGAATGAATAGGATTTTATATTATTCTTATTATTCATGTGATTACTTAGCCTTAGTTTTATCAATACAGTGGAAGCTGTGAATTACATTAGATCGAGCAAACAAGACCGGCGCATCGTTCTAATGGATTCGCGGTGTATTTGAAAAATGCAGCATTTCTTGTTCCCGCATTAACGTTGTGGCACAAGCTTCTCGTAGTTGAAGATAGAGGAACGCTATTTATCCCAGTTACAGTAATAAAACTCACGCGTTTGTTTTCCTCAACACCATGGTATCCTCAACAGTAGAAGAAAAGCACGGAATTGATTCATGATGCCTCGTTCTTCTCTAGTTTATAGAATCCCAATTTTCAATCATAAGAGAGTGGAATTGGAATGAAAATTGAGGTAAAAAAGATGGATCCATAGGAGGAAACAGACAGTTCTGTTGCCTGTCTAAAATTTTTGATGAAACATTTGTTGAATTTTGGAAATATGTTTTTGTCTTTTTGTTTTGCGGAGTCTTTCAAAAAGTATTGGGTTACTATAGTTTTTTTTATTTCTAATGTTTTCTATGAGTACTATAGAGAATTCTATCAATTTTTCGACAACACGTCTCACAACAATAAGTTTAAATTTACAATAGAGATAGCGAAATCGAAAAGTGATCCCTAAGTGATCTGGATTATAAAAAAGTAAAAATTATAAAAACAATACATGTAAATACTTCCTGCATGCACTTTACTTCGGTTCCCGATGCAATTATCATTTATTTCATTGCAATGACAAAAATTCCAAACTAACAGTTTCAATATAGTTAGTGACAAAGTTTCAAAGTTCTATATTTCCAAGCCTTAAAGATTCTATGTTCAGGAATTTTATATCTTAGAGGATGCAAGATTATTATTTTTAAAATTTTACAGTTTTGAAAGTATAAAATAATTCGAAATTCAAAAAGTTCTAAACGGCTGAAAACATGCGAAATTCAAAAATTTCCACAAGTTAAATGAAATAGTAATTGTGTGCGGGTGTTCACAATTCCAAATTGTAACGAATGTTTTCAAATTAGTGTAACAATTGGCCAAGTTCCAGATAATCGTCATATTATTTCACAATATTTTGAATCTGTTGAATCTGTTCTCAATCTGTTCTTCTACACATAAAATTGAACTGAATAGTAAAGTTTTCAACTCTAGTAAGTCACACTCCAGTGAAATTGCGCGATAGTCAGACTAAGTAAGATTCATCCCAGCTCCAAGAAACTAATATTTACCTTCAATAATCAGCCTTATAAACAGGGGCAGATTAACCATAAGGCAAAATAAGCAATTGCCTGGGACCCTTTTCTCGAAGGGGTCCCCGACAAATAAAGGGAACTTGAAAATTTTTTTACCAAAATAAAATAAATAGAAATGAAAAAAAGAAAAGAAAAAGGTATGAATTGGAAATCATTGAAAATTTTTTAAATAATGAAACAAACAAAGAAAGCAATTAGTTATTAAACAAATTAAACGAAAAAATTCAAAATATAAAAACAAAAAGCAAACAAGCATTTGGAACCTACTGGAGGATCAAATATGTTGGGTATATACTTTGTATCGAATCTAGTAGATGTATTTATTGTAATTTATTGATTTTGATGATACAATTGAAGAGCAAGAAATCAGAAACGCCTAACCCGCATTTCAATAAGTCTCTTTGTCTCTTGTGTTTCCAATAAAAATGCACTTTATTGAAACGTGCGTTAGGCCCTTTTGATTCCTCACTCTTCAATTGACGAATTCGCTGAAACCAAATGAAGGTAGTGAACTTGAAAATGATACTTTTATATTTGATTGTTTGATTAAAAAGGTACAATAATTAAATGTAAAAAAAAAACAAACAAACAAAATTAAATAATATATTCATTCCTTTGATAAATTAAGCAATTTTACTTACTTCTGCAATATTTCTTTCTTTTGATCTCAAAAATCAATTTTACATTGAAATTTCAGAAAAAATCATTTTTGTAATGAATTTTGTGATTCAATTAATATTATAACGTTATAGAAATAAAATTGTTATAGAAGTTATGAGTTCAGATTTTGTTTGAAAAACGAGAATACTCCTATAAATTGATGGTTTTCTAGGGCCCCTCTGGGGGTTTATCCACCCCTGTTTAAAAATCGAAAAAAAAAATATGCCATCCTCAAGTGATCTACAAAACACGATATTATGTTTTTACAAAAATGTGCTACGTTTACAAAATAGAGTTCAAGAATGAAAATAGTAAAAAGCGTTAGTAAAATATAATATTTACATCAAAAGTTGAGAATAATAATTTGGAGAATTAATGTGAAATATAACAATTAAAAGTCGAAAAGGTAACATGTAAAAGCATTAAAAAAAGGTAACAATCTTAATCACAAAAATTTTATTGAATTTTGCCCGCACTGACTTATGAGAGTTTAAATCAAGTGTGGTAGGAGCCAAAAAAATTATATCTGAGAAACTGAATCAATTCTATTGTTTAAATCGAAAGTTGAAAGGTTTTTGTAATAAACATACTTAAAATAAAAACAATATGTTGTAAAAATAAACGAATTGGAAGTATCAACATTGAAAAAATTATGGCTTGAAACTTGTGACATTTGAGACCTAATGAATTAAAACTTTTGTCTCTGGAAGAATAATTTATCGGAAACTTTTTATCCCTTCAAATTGGAAATTCAATAACCTTTTCAACTCATTTAAATCAATTTGTACATGATTCTCTTCAATCATCTTCATGAGAATTGTATTGCTTTTGATTATTGCGTAGCATTCTCGGCAGTACAAGAAATGCCCCAGAAAAAAATGTACCATAATTGATCGATGACGTTCAGATCATTGAGGCTACAAAGATAATCAAATAACATCATGCAGGCCACCTCGTTATCGTTACTCTCATAAACTCGCCACTCCCTGATAAATCGTCGTCGTCGAAATCGAAAGGGAAATAATGATGCGAAAATCCCCTGAAATGGGCCGCATTAGACGTAATTCTCGACAATTTCCGTCTTTCCCGACACGGGCTGTAATTGAAAACGAGCGCGGCGAGGGAAATAAAGATATCAGCCGAAGCGATTTTCGCGACGTTAATGGCACGACAGAGAGGGGAAAGTGGTAAAGTTTAGAGGGGTGGGGGGTAAGCGAGATGTGTCAATGATAGGCGTCGGTTGATTCGATTGGTCACCGTGTATCGGCTTACGATCGTAAGCCGAGCAAATGACACTGTAGTGTCAGGCCAGTGGCGCATCGAAATTACATCCCGAACGCAATCGTAAATAACGCGAGTTTTCGCGAAAGTGTCCGAATCATGTGTCTTTTTCATGTGCAAGCTCGTGTTTCCGAGGTAGCGTAGGTAATATATTCCGAGCGGATACCTAGGTCTCAACGAGGGTGAAGAATGCTCGAATTGAACCTTGATCCTGGAGTTTCGAGCTTGACCTAACAATTTGACTTATCAGATAATGGTGCATTGTCAAAAGGGATCGATGATACACTGTTGTGATGTCTATCTTCTCTTTGACAAAACCTTTGATTGTGGACATTGAAATTTTTTTTTTTTTGTATCTGTAAACAATTTATTCTTGATAAGATGGATTAATTTTGTAATTTATAGCTCAATGGGTTATTGAATTTTGGTGAAATATAACTAGGTACACCCAAAGTTATAATTTACTGTTTTAAACATCAAATTATGGGTTATCAATAATTTATTGTTTAATTGCTGACGTTGATAGTCGGATGCACATTCCTTTTATTGCTAATTGATAATCATTGCCTTTTAGCACAGAGAATTGTGAATGCATGCGTTATCGGGGTAATCATCACGTTCCAATAAAGTAGTACTTCATTATTCAAGAGAGACATGGTCATGGAAATGAACATGTTTCAGATGTACCAAGTTAGTATTGTTGAACATTGATCGGACCTCATTGATGTAAATTTATTATCACATTGGAAATTACACGAGAAGCATTATATGATATGTAATATTACATCATATTACATATCAAGTAAATGCTCCTTTTTTATTCACCTCTTTTTCATTTTAAAATGCACATTTCTGCAATTTCATGTTCATCATTTTTCGCAAATGATAGAGTTACGCTCAATTTCATCAGTTTCATTCTGTCGAGTTCAAAATTCTCTTCAAACAGTTGATCATGCATGTCAATAACACCAACCAGTTTTCGTTATGTGTATGCACCAAACGCATAAAAACTCGTAAATAAGTACTGATTCCGAGGGT
Organism: Platygaster robiniae; assembly: GCA_028476575.1. Taxonomy (NCBI): domain Eukaryota; kingdom Metazoa; phylum Arthropoda; class Insecta; order Hymenoptera; family Platygastridae; genus Platygaster; species Platygaster robiniae. The sequence goes on from CM052019.1 coordinate 40,549,459, forward strand.
TCATATTACACCGAATAAAACATTTCCATGTTATTGAGCATAAAAAACTCGTTTCTTTTGATGGAACGCAACGTCAAATAAATAATTCCGAGCTTTAAAAATTGCACGGCAGATGTGGTGCTTCGATATTTCGAATATCGCATGACTATGTGCGCGCCATAAGACCAACCCACATGCATTTTTAAGACCGACGTTACGCACCGTATTTTCATTGCACGAAATGGGTTTTCCCGATCGTGTCGTTTGATTAATGCATGGCGTTCCCGATGAGAAAAAACTGTAAACCACCGTTGAATGTATTCCGTACATTTGATGAGTGGAGAAATTTCTCGTCAAAACGAAGGAGAAATTAATTTTTGCAGTTCTTTTAACCTGGATTTTTCATAGTACATTCAATTTCCAGGATAAGATGCAATTTATAGTTTGAAAAATTATGCAATTCGGAAAACAAAACACATCAAGAGTCACAGAAAACTTCATGAAATTGTCAGGGCCTGCCTGAAATTTAAGGAAACCCATAAAAGTGACAAAATAATTATAGTGTACATAAATGTACACAGAAGAACGTAATTATATGGTCACGTAAAATACAAGAAATATGAATAACAGGTAGAACGAATTAAACCGATGATAATTTTACGACACTTGCAAGAATGTATTAAACTAACAACAAGTATAGAATATAACCTAAAATTTAAAAAAATGAGGAAGGGTCGATTTATTGAAAAAACGGAAATAATGAAAATCAATAGAAATAATTTAAGTGAGAAAAAACCTATAAAAATATATTTATAATGACCAAATCATCCAAAAAAAAAAAAAAAAAAAAGATAGTAGCAGTGTCACAAAATTTTTGAATTAGGTTAAAAGTTTAAAAAAATAACATTTTCATAAGAAAAAACACAGTGTTAAGATGATCCGCAAAAGCTGCTGATTATAATCAATCAAATTCAAGAACGAAAAAACCAAGGTAAGGTTACAAAGAATTAAGATTCAGAATGAACAGCAGTGCACTTAACAACTACAGAAAACTTATGGAAAATATAAGAATTTAAGAAAATGGAAAGCAAACTCTGAGAAAGTACATTAACTACTTAAATATGTGAAACAAACCGATTTGTCAGAGAAGTTTAATATAAGAAACTTTAAACATCTTGTAAAATTACGAAAAAAAAGTTGTATAACACATAGTAAGGTTTTTTATTTTCCCAAACCTATGCATGTTACTGCTGTTTATTTCATTTATTGCAATATTTGTGGTAATAAGTTTGAATTTTTTCATTAAACTTTCGAATTTTCGGCTCTTTCCTGAGCTATTCTTGAGTCATTTCTTTTTTTTTATCTTGATCTAAACTAGGATTTCACGACTTCTTTAAAATCTTTCTAAACTATTATTACACTTTTGCTTCTGCTGAATGTAAATGATTTATTGGTGATTTTCTAGAGGAATTTCAATATTTTTATTCTCCTAAGAATGATATCGTTCACTTTTTTTTCTATCTTTAAATTCCAACATACTAAATGCAGTGGCTTTTAAAAGAATTTTTTATTGTTTCTGTTCCCAGTTAGATCCGAATTCAGGCATTTCCGGTCAATTCCTAGGTAAAACCCAAATTGCCTAAAAATTGAGGCAATACCCAAATTTCCTAAAATCATTTCAGGAAATTCGGGAAATGCCTAAATTTTAAGGCGATTCGGGAACTGCCTAACACTTGTTCAGACAATTCAGGTTTTCGATTAATTCTGTTAGAAAAATCCCGACATTTGATGTATATTTTATGTTTAATCATTAAAAATTCATAAATATTATAAATATTGAAATATAATTTTAATACTAACTAATAATGATAACTTTCTTTATTTCATATTATTTTAGAGAACGATAATGAAATTTTACTTTTTGTTTACTTGTTTCATATTACCTAAATAATAAGGGTTTAGTAATTTTTTGGGCATGAAAATTTTTGATAGTGATTTTTAGTTAAAATCATTACGTCGTCGGTAAAACATTGGCGAAAAAGTTGATTTTCCTCAATCAACACATAAATTTTTTTTTCTTTTTCATTCAATTACTTGGCAATTAAATGCGATTTTTTTTTCTTTCATTTTGTGAGTCCAGTTTTATGCCAAATAAAACGAAATTGATATTTTTATTAATTGTGAAAAGTTTTCTTGCGAGCATAATAATTTCAATCAGAAATAATGAAAATATTACGCCTGAAAATTTCGGCATTGCATTTTTTCTACCGTTTCACTTATTTTAAGTTGTTGATATAAACAACATCAGGTATTAAATAAACAACACTCAGTGTAAAATTAAGAAAAGTCAGTTATGATTTGTATTTGCCAAAATTGGTTATGATTTTTTGAAGTCTCAATGTAATTTTTCTTATGTTGTATGTATATTCATGGAATAATATCAATAATAATATTTTTTTTAAGTTCGAATCATCCGATTTTTTGAAGTCTTTGCTCTTTGAAAATGAATGTTATAAATTACTCAAACTAATAAAACTAACACAATTTAAATGGTACTTGTATTAAATTCGTTTATTGTGAATTAAGAAAAAATTACAAATGTTAATACAAGGTATATGCTGTACCTTGTATTAATATACGAATTCTTAATTTCACATTTTTGTACCCTTTTTTTAGTGAAGAAAAAAAAAGGTTTTTAGAATCAACGCCGAATCCCTCAAGCACCAATTATTATTTTCTCAATCCGGGTCGAAATTGCAATGCTCTAACTAAGCTCATTTTCAAGCAACTTTATACCATGAACATGGCGGTTATTATCGATTCTACGAACCCTACGCCTAAACTAAGTTTTATTTTGAACCTCATTTAAACCATTCATAACCAACAGCGGCCAAAAATCTGCCCCATTCCGCATGCGCGATTTGGGCATGAAATACACGGCGATTTTCAACATTTTCGAAATGATACACGCTCTAGTAACGCAAAATATGATAAAAATATGCTAATAATTTTCTCAAAAATATTCGTTTTTCCAGTTTTCCCCATAAGGACATTAATAAAAAAAAACCTTCTAAGAAGAAAATGTCTAACGAATACTTGAAAATTGACAATAATTTATATTAACTCACTATCGATCGTGAGGATTTTGGCCTGAAAATGCTCGGTTTTCCCAATTATCTACTTAATAACAACAATGATTTTTTGGCCTTTTTTTCAAACTTTTGATTAACTTTCAACACTCAAAACAATTTTAAACGCGTACTGTCATTTGACATGTGAAATGGAAATCGAAACATGAAATAAAAGACGATCTTGGTCAGAAATGCGCCAGAATTCAAAAAGCCGTGAAAAAATAAGTACAGCAGATTGCGGTAGGCAATAAATTGTATTATAAATATAAATGAACTTACAATTTGAATATAAATGATTTTTAATCATATTTCTCTATTATACTAGACATAAATTTAATTTGATCAATATGAATTTTCTTCTCTTGTCAACATACAATTTTCGTCACAGCGTCAGAAAAGAAAATTTGGAAGAGAAGTAGGTTCGTTTAGCAGAAAATCTATATATCTCTATAGTTTTCAAAATTTTAGAAAAATTATTGACGCGTTCTTTTCGAAGCGTAAATTTTACATTCAAGAAACTCTTAGTTGACATTAAATATTCCGAAATGTTTCTGAAATATTTTCCAATGTTCAAGAAATATTTTTGAAATATAACGTGCTGAATGGGCTGTTAATCAATAAAATCAACTGATTTTCAGGGTTTGCTGATACCTCCCTTCCCTATATGTGTGTCACAAGCTGCCAAGTCAGCTAGACCTCCCCCCTCCCCCTCCTAAGATGGAGGGATTACATTATCCCTAATATAATCTATGAAAATTAACGATTTGTATACTTTAGAATATCCCTTAATCAAACGTGATTGAATAAACTTTTGTACATTGTACAATGTAATGATATTCGCGTATATTTTTAAAATAGCAATAAACATACATATTGCTTCAATACAGTGATAATTACAAACGCAAGTAGGATTAAAAAATGAAGCTGAAAATTTTTTCGACTCGAATGAAAAGAAAATCATCATTCAATATAGTCCTTTCAATAATCGAATTTTTGAAAGTGTTGATTCAATTTGAAAACAGAAAGTCATGAAACTTTGCCTTCGTATTTCTTAGGTTCAACTTGGTTACGTACTTTTGATCTTGATTTCGAATCCGTAGGTGAAAATAGTTGAAAAACCACTTACGAGGATTATTGCGTGTTATTTCAGATTTCACAGGTAATAAAGTTTTTAAATCCGATCCAATAGGTTCAAGTTGGTTACAATCCTGATTATAATTTCGACTTGGCAATCTTTTTCAAAATCCATGACCACGTTGATTTTCCTCATCTCCACAACATCCTTGTCTGTATATCTTTTTACCTGACATTCGACAATAATAAAATCCAATTTCATCACGAAAACGGAATGAAATCCTCGACAAAAACGCAATACCCAGACCACCATAAAAAAACAGAAAAAAATTGTTTGCCTATGAGAGGGCTTTTTTAAATCATCAGAGAGTTCGTCAAATAAAACGCAAGAGAGAAGCTTTACCATGACTGTTAAGATAACTCGAGATTTACATTGTTTACTACAAATTGCATTACATGCAGAGCACGAAAACGCGATTCCGTCGCGAACGCTCTGAATCAACGTAGCTCTCGCGTCTCTAAATACAAGCCGTTTTTTGAAATTCTTTATACGATTGCAAATGCGAAATGGTAAAAACGCAATTCCGAACGCTTTAACTGCCGTTCGCGTAGCAGCAGATAGGATGGTCTGATTTCACCGGCGGCAATTTTATGCCGCACGAGGGGGGATTACGTATACTTGAAAGTGATTTTCGTTAAACGCACCCTCTTGCAGCAAGATAAATGCACACGCTCGCTGTATTCGTTTCATTTTATTCTGGCGTTTTAATTCGTTCGTGTTTTTTACCGACCGTCCGGAGTGACCGATATTATAATTGTTATTATCCTTGTCGCTGCAGCGTCTGCGACGAGATAAGCATGAAATATTTTTCCGCCACCTGATAAATTCCTGTTTTTAAACTTGTTGGGCAGTTTTTAATTAAGTCGAGATGCTTTAAGTCGACTTTGCTCACTGCGAAAATCCAATCATAATTCTTTATTCTCATAACGCAGTGGACGGTTTGTTTTAATTTGGTTCAGGAACAAACTTTGAGGAATAATTTCTTTTTTAGATTTGTTTAAATATTGGTGGATTCCCGCAGTTGAGGGGCTAGGATGTTTTCGAATAGGGAAATTCATTATATCCAGTGTCGATCAAGTTTGAACAACTACTTAGAGCTATCAAAGGAATCGCGAGCAACGTAGTGATCAAAGAGGAAGAGCATTCCCTTTCTTCATTGGTGCTCTGAAAACCCTCAAAGCCTAATTTATTTAGATCTTGAATGAAACGAATGTTTTCATTATGTACTTGGTTTCGTCTTTGTATGTAATAAGTATGATTAAGATTTAATAATATTTGTATGAGTAAGACAAAAAGCTATTATTTGTGGATTGTTTATGATCTCATTTTATTTCTTTGGAGGTGAAATTGAAAAGAAATAATTTCTAAGAAGCTTGAAATGACAATCTTTTCTTTTCCTTTTCTCGAAGTTGGTTACAAAGATCGTTGTCACATCCATAAAAAATTTCAAAATTTAAGTTCTAAATAAATCAAGACTCAACATACACAGCAAACGTTTTTCACGTGTCAAGCTCTGTTTTTCGCTTCCAACCAAGTAGTCTTCAATCGCTCTTGATTACGTTTTCGAATTCCTTTGAGATTTTTTCACGCTTTATCGCGCTTCATTTGTCAGATTCGAAGTGGAAAATGATTTATTGGAGGTGATTGAAAATTGACATACGCGAATCATGAAGGACAGATAATGCACAACGTTTCAGATATAGCTCGGGATATTTATTATTGATTTTCGGCTATAGGAACAAATGAAAAATCGATGTTGTTTGTGGCGTTGTGATCATCATTGGTTCATTTTCGAATGCAAATTTTCTCGAAAGCTTTGGTAGCAATAGAAGACCTTGAAACGATGATGTGAAGTCAAAGTTATTCATTCTTATTATTATTCTTTCACGTTATTCTTTCACGTTATTAAACTTACTGAAAAAAAGTTTGACCAGGAAACCGTAAGGAAAAGTCTGGAAAATATTTCTTCTTCTCGAAAAAATATGTATTACTACTATGATTCATAATTATATTCTTTGTCTATGGATGTTTTGTAACAAATAATATTTGAATTTTTAATGCATATAAAAACAGTTTCTTTTGCGATTTCGTTTAACACTATTTCATTATTGGTCATTTCGATGCGATGGACTTTCCGATTTGCAGTTTTTTTACTTCACTATCGACCGTTATCATCTCATTGGACATCAATGCACTTTTTTTTTACATTTGCGTATGAGCTGTTCGTCAGAATAATCACGAAACACCAGCTATACAAAATAGAATGTTTATCATTTTTTCTGACACGTTACACGGATGGATGCGTGTATTGTCTAGCATGTTTATAATTGCGTTTTCTCTACATATATTTTCTTCTCATCGCCAGTCATATTAAAAATAGATTACGATTAAATAGAAGCAATTACTGTTAACTAATTTCAGTAATTACAGTAAAGTAATACAAGTAATTACAGTAAAATGATTACATTAAAAATATAATTTTTTACAGTAATACAAATGACTTCCAAAATGTGGGAATTTATTTTTTATGGCTACGACATACTGCTCAAAAATACTTGAGGTGCTGAAACAATACTCCTTTCTCAATTTCGAAATCGAAGTATCAAAAAACACAAAAATTAAAGTTTTTTCAATAAAAAAAAAAACAGAATTTTTGCTCAACTCCGATCAGTATTGTGCAGAATTTGTGAGAAAATTATCATTTTTTATCTTCTAAGTAAACTTTATCATAGTGAGGTTATGGAAAATAACATGCTTATCGTTTCACAAATTTGTATTTTAACGTCCTGAAAATTCACTTATTTAACACAGTTCTGAATTTCTTACGAAAGTTGATTTTACACATGAAGTCACATATTTTTAATGAAAAAGTTATTCTGAAATAATAACAAATATAACAATCTTTGCAGAAATATAAAAAAATGAAAATGTATTTGATAGTTATGGAAGGTATTCATGTTTTATAATGCTTATAAATAATAGATAAAGAGAAAAATGTTTTCAATAGTACGTAATAGATGGAAAAGACAAGTTTGTAAAAATGATCGTAAGTATTTTATTTCTTTACCAAACTCATTTGAGTATCAAGCTAGTCCGTCGTACGTTATTGAAATTTTTCGATTTTGTCTTTACACATTGCAAACTATATGAAAACCCAAATTTTTCGTTTTTTTACTCTTTTCGAAAAGGTTTTCTTGCAAATCTAAGTATGTATCCATATTTTTCAAAAGAAAAGTATATTAAATGAGACGAAATACGAAAAATAATTACCTTTATCTGATTAAAAATCATTAATCAAAGGCAGTGGCTTTTCTTGCACCATATTTTGGTAAAACCTTACTCTATTAACACTTAATTTTATTATTATTGCGATAATCAACATTATTATCATAATGAGAATTCCTATACTTATTCTCTTAAGGGGTTACATACCTTTTTGTGCGGAAAAATTGAGGATGGTTTGGAGTAACTTTCAAGGTATGTAGCAATAATGCTATGTTACAAAAGTTATAGTTTTTTATAAGTGTATTGTTCACTTGAGAAAAACAAGTATTCCTTCATTAAAATAAAGATTGGCGGAGTTATGGCTCTTTCTCCGAAACAAATTTTTTTTTGAAGAGGCTTGCGGTGACCACGATGCAATTCGAACAGGTCAAGTTAAATCAGAAAATCCAAAAAATTTTATTAATATAGAAATATATCTAGTTCTTGAACGATCATTTTGTTATAGAAAAATTTTTATTTTTTTTTTTCCAGAGCTCGAAAAATCGAAATCTCGGGGAAAACGTTCTTGCGTACAGAAAAAAAAGTAGTATTAATTTTTTTCAATCGTTCAAGAACTAGACACATTCCTAGACTAATGAAATTTTTCGGATTTTCTGATTTAACTTGACTTGTTCAACTTGATATTGTTGATATTTTTTATGAACAAATACTTGTTTTTGCAAGTGGACAATACACTAATAAAAAACAATAGCTTTGGTGTCATAAAATTATTTCTATATACTTTAAAAGATACTCCTAACCATTCTCAATTCGTCCACACAAAAAGGTATATGACCCTTTAATCATTTTTGGTTTTATCAACAAAACATTATGATTTAAAAGATAATTATAATTTCAAAGATTTTACATCCATCACTGTCATCATGAAAATTATGAAATGTTCCTCTTTGATCGTACAAAAATGACTACCTTTACCGAATTTTTCACCATGATTATTATATATATTTAATATATTTAACATAACAATTGAATTCATTTTCAAAATAAAACATATATTTGATGAATAATTATAGACTGTCTTTTGGGAAAAAAAGTCGTTATATAGTGACCATCTCAGAAGAAAATGTTCTGGTTACAACTGTGATTGCAGCTGAAAACAGTTCATCGGATCGCATTACGTAGGTATTATACATGTCTCTATATTGGCTATCAATGCAATTCCAGCCAGAATCGTATGGCGTCAATTGATTGTTCATGTACACAAGGTTCCAGGTAAAAACTCTATGGATATTATCATGTCCTCTACATTGGTTTCTCTGAATAATAATTAGCGTGATGATTATGTATACATTTTATACATTTCACTATACAAACTGTGATAAAATTTCTTCAATTTTATTGAGTTCAACTGAATTTGAATTGGCATAGGCATTATTAAAAATGTCAGTCGTGTGCCAAATGAGTTTCCAGTCGCTTCTACTGGAAAAAAAGTTGATGCATGTCAGATTTCACATAACAAAGAATTTAGTGATGACAGTGATGACAGTGATAATAGCAAAATTTTTAGTAGCACTATTTTGAATTTTCTTCAGGAGGAATGCTTATAATTTTCAGTTAATTCAAAGTTCAATATCAGTGACGTCAAAATGTTCATCTACTGATTGAATAAATGAAGTTGAAGTGACTAAATCGCATTTCGTCCTCGCGTATCCCACCAATAATACAGAAGATTATATTTTTCTCCACCTTCAGAGAAAGGAAAGAAGCAGAGATTTTTTAACAGTCTAGTTAGGTTCCTTAAATTCCGTTTGTTTCGTGAAAATCAGGAATAAACTCGTCGAAGAACCTCGAAGATCATACCGCGGCGTATGAAAGAACAATACAAGTCTTTCAAACGCAGCTGGGAACTAATTTCGAGAAATTGCTCTCTAATTGGCTGAATTTGCTCGGAACAATGACTTCGTCGCCCCCGGTTAGTGTCAAATTTGCTCTGCCCCTGTGAGAAAACTTTCTCGAGATGACGTCAAGATTCGTCGAATCTTCGATCGCGACGAGAATCCGAGGGAATTTTTTATCGTCAAGAAGAGCGCCGAGTTAGCGGAGTGTCGATTGTTTGACGGATTTGATGAAAGCAAAGCCAGTTAGAAAATAATAATGGTTCGTTTCGAAAGTTTATTCAAAATCCAATGTTTTGCATCTAATTATCTATCTGCTTTTAGGTCGCATTAGGGACTATAAAATATTCTTGCTTATGAAGTTTTATTTGTAACTGTAAATTCTCGTTGATTGTGAATAATTAAATGTAAGCTAGGATTTGTTCACAACTTGTTATGAGGAATTCCCTGCATGGTCGTGCAATATTCAGTGAAGTATTCGTACGATTCAGTTCTCGAAATCGCAATTCCAACCCAATACATCGTGCTTTAGGAACAAAAGTCTTTCATCCCGGGAAATACCATGGCTAAGTATTCAATATTTAATGAAACAGAACAAAACGTTTCGTATGGGAACAGAGCGTGAAATTGGGAAATGAAATGATGGGAAAGTCTATGATTCATTGATCGCTCGGCTAATCCATTTGGCATGTGAAGAGCTCGACGCGTCAGAGAACCAATAGAAATACTTTAATTTGTTGGATGATTGTTGCACAGAGCAAAATTTGAATTAATAGGTCTCCTTTATGTGCGTCTATTATACGTTTGTGATCAACAGTACATTGAAAAGCCGAGTCAATATTGATCGCGTTTCGTAGTGCACGATGCTAATGTACAATCACTCATAAAACGTGAATAAATTACCTAATTACTAGGCCTAAACAGCTTGATTCATAGAAAACGGAACTGGATATGCGATTTCGAGAATGGGAATCGGAATAACGAAATTCGATATCAGGCCATCTAGTAGATTAAAATTATACGATATTCAATGTCAATAGAGCAAAAAGAAAATACGGATGTATCGCAAAGATTTTTGTGAATATTTTAGTGAGAAATTTGTTCTTCCAAGATATCCTTTTTTTTTTGTATTTTTATTTAGAACTCTTATACTATTTTAAGAACATCTAGTATATTTATGCATATTTCAAAACATTTCTAGAATTGAATCCTATGGGTCTCAGAATTAGAGATATATTATTTATATTTTTTCTCATTTTCTATATATCTCTCGGATATTTATTTATTAATCATAAAATAATAATATACAATGTATTTTATTATAATAATTCAAAAAATTTAATTTTTCTCAATTATCTATAGCTTTAATTTTTCCGAAATTCTTTGCGTTTTTAATATGCATCGAATTTTTTGTAATCTCAAAGTTTTGAATTCATCTGATAATTTTGAGGATTTTAGTTCATATATGAAGAATTTGTGCTGAAAAATCCGAACCTCACTGAGTTTTTCATCTTTGAATTTATTTTTGAGCAATCAGTATATTTATAAATTTATAGATCTTTTAGAATTTTTGTAATACTTCAGTACTTTTACGATTTTGCAGATTTTTCAGTATTATTATTTATCAATCGTTCTAAAGATTTTTAAGGATTCTTTGTATCTTATATATTTCTAGCATTTTAATATTTTTTATTCTTTTTAATATTTTTTGATTTTTCATGTGTCTTGAGGTTTCTCTAATTCAAATTTTTAGAATTCAATGTTTAAAGTATTTCAATCATTTTGATAAATTTTTTAGAAAAAATGATAAATTTTCATTACTTATAGTATTTTCTCTATTGTCCAACGATTCATAAAATTTATATGATCTTCTAGTATTTTTTTCAATGTTCAGATGGATTTCTAAAATTCGTGATTGAAGTTTATTGATTTTTAGATGTTTCATATATTTTCAAACTAAATCAGCTAAAATCATCAGTTTCTTTTGTCTTTGTACTATCTTGAGTATGTTTCGTATAATTACCAAAAGACTTTTTATAAGAATAATTAAGAACTGTTTATTTTTCTATAGATTTCTTCATGGATTTCTGGAATTTCAATCTCCAGGTCCATTTACCTAATTTCCTAAATTGTTATATTTCACTAAATAAATTGTCCAACATTTACAGCTATTTTTTTAATTTTTCGAAATTTCGAATTTCAAATCTTTGAAATGTTTGGCAGATATAATGTTTTTCATAAATTCATACTTTTCTATTTAAATTTCAAAAGTTTAAGTGTGTGTTATGAAATTTGAGGTCATAGATTCCTAGTATTTCATGGGTAATTTGATTTATGATTTGAAACATTGTAATACGAATACATAATATTGATTTCTAATTTTGTTCATTTTGGGAGAAGAAAATCATAATAGTAGGTATCTTCATGAAGAAATTTCAAATAATTTTGACTTTTCTTTCATTATACTTTTTATGCTGACAACCACAGACTGTCTATTATATATGCCATGTAATTATTATATTGTGAAAGTAAATAACTTCAAAAGTGAGTAATTAATTGATGTTGAAAAAAACCAATGACTCAAATTATGAATACTTAAGTAAATAAAAAAGTTTCAATGAAAAATTTTTGTAAAAGATTGCCCATACACAAAAAACTAGCGACATTATTTAATATCTTAAAAAAAACATCGATATAATGATTCTCACTTGATCAAAACAACAATAAAAAATTCATATACATATATCTCGATATAATTGATACGTATAGTGAAATTTTAAGTTTGGCATCGCCCTTTCACGTCGACCTATAATAAAGCTTCATTGTTAAAAAGGAATCTTTCTAATGAAAAGTGCAAAAACTTCTCGTCTCATTGCTTACAAATTCAATTTTTTTCGCAATTTTGCCTTGCGAATTTTTTTTACAGTTCGTTTCATCTTTTTTCAATTGAAAAGTTACGGTTCTTCCTAATTATTTTTGTTTATCACTGCGATGTATACAGACCTCATAACGGTTTATAAAAATTTTCTTTAAATAACACTCTGCAATGAAAAAAATTTCTGTAATAAGTATGACATGTCAAATGAAAAAAGAATGCCGCTTTCTTTTTTCTTACAACGCATGTACGAAGTTGTTTAATAATCATTAGGTACTATAAAAGTAATTTATCAAATTAGACGAAGAATAAAAAACAACTCACTAAAATTCGAAATAAAAAGTTAGCTCGAGTTCGTTTGAAAATTAGACTTCAAAAATTCATTCGAGCCATTTTATATAAGAAGCACTCGACACCGTTTCGTGTTTGACAGTATGCCAAGTTTGCCGCGGGTGTTTGTGGCTGTAAAAGCGCCGCAGCGCAGTACTGTGAAAACAATGTACTTTTAGTTTGTGTTTATGAATTACACTCTTTTTTTCTGCCTTAACTTTTATTATACACTGCGCAAAGTTGCAGCTATTTCACCTTGCGCTAAGGTAGTTCACGTTTACTGCTATACAGTGATAAAACTGCGTCAAGTTAGTTTGCATCGAAGGGGCTACGTAAATTGGGTCCAAAAGTGTTCACTCCGTTCTCATTAAAAGTCACCTTTGTATTTTGAGTTGTTTATAACCATGGCGTTCAAGAATGTTTAAAACTACAAAAACAAGGTACCTGGAGAGAAACTTACTCACAGATACTGAAAAAAGTTTATGAGGGACCATCAAGGATTTTGCAACACGAGATGAACATTTAAAGAACTTGGAAAATTTGAATGTCGCCTAGAAAATTCGAACAACAAGCATCTTATTAATTCTTCACAATATTCTAAATCTTTCCATTTTTTCAGTATATAGTTTTAATAATTTAATATAATTTTATTCATGTTTAAACATAAATTGAAGACTATAATTTCTTGTAAACGGTGGAAAACGGTCACTTAATATCGGATTAAAAAGTGAAGTAATGGTGACTAGACGCAATTTTCTCTTTGCACGGCAGATTTGCACGTTTTTTTTTCTGCTACGCTGCTCGTAACTGACGTCTCGTTACCGGCCTTCTCAACCCGTGTTGGAATTAGTTTTAAATGACGCGGAAGATTGCTATTCTGAGGGAATCAGGGATTACTCAAGACCCGATTCGTTCAGTTTTTCTGTCTTCCAGTATAGTAAGAGGATCTACATTGGAAAAGACTTTCAATTTGCAAATTCTTAGAGCAATACTATTGATTCAAATAACAATCAGTTAGCCAAAGAATCTTTTCTTTCATTAACAGTGAATTGAAATAAATCTTTCAATCGAAATTGATCGACCATGTAGCAAGAAATTACTCCATCGAGAGAGTATGAAATCTTTTAATCAAGAATTATTGAACCAAGACTTTTTTAAATGTAAAAAGCAACAACTTAAATAATTAAGGCATTGTAAGTGTATCAAAAAACTGAGTGGTATAAGAAAGTGTAATTTTTTTGTTATATAGTTTTTCATTTTTAATTCTTCTACTATATCCCTGTAACTTACGTATAGAGTCACATACACCGAGTTCCCTGTATGTGACTCACACCCTACTTTTATTCCACCCGTATTGAAAGCATTATACGAGAGCCCCAGCGTCAAGCACTACCCTTGAATCGGCCATTTTCTAGATGCACGCCACTTAAGTGTGATCCAAATAACCTTAAGCCCTGCTACATTAATATACACTCGAAGCGTGAATAGAAATTGGCGGACCCTCAAAGCAGACCCCGTACGAATTTTCGAGTACCTTTTAAGCGGTGACTCGGATTTTTTTCTGCAGCCTTACGTCTGAACTACAAAAATTGCGATATATATATTTAAGATTGTGCATGATTTTTTATTATGCATCTTTATACAAGTAAGGAATGATAATGAGGAATTATGAATGAAATGATAACACGTTTTTAAATTTAGTTTTGTTTTCATGTACGTAAACAATGAAAATGCGAATTGTTTGTGTTGAATATCAGTACAATGAAGTCATTAATTTTCTAGTAATTTTGTAGATGGATTGGTTGATTTGTCAGTCATTAAATGATTGTAATTTATTTCACTTCACATTTGGAATTTGGAATTTTGAAGTTTTCAAATTTTTGTATTAAAAGAAGAGTCAAAAAGTTAAATGATACAAATATTTTCTTACAGCATTCATGAAAATAATTGTTTTTAACTTATGCTCAGAAGGTTTGGAATGTCACATTCTTGGGTTTTGATATCGATGAACTGCAACTTTATTCAATTTGTATGGAATGTAATTTTAGAGTTACCATACAAGTTCTATTGTTAAAAAAAGTTCTATTGTTCTATTTTTAGAGAAAAAGTATTAATAATATTGTTACATTCAGAAATCTAAAGCTAACGTTATTCTAAAACTCGTTAGCTATCGAAAATTAGATGAAGTGGCAATGTTGTAAAAGTTTGAAATAAGGGGATTTACGTCAAACTGTTTTATATACAATTGTTTCAAAGGGTTGCTAAACGATTTTGTAACAACGATTCATGATGTGTTTATCAAAACCTATTTTCAAACCTATTTATAAACCTAAATTTTTTGTATTTCAGTGTGATCAAGTAGCAAAAAAATTATTTCAGAACAAAAATGAAATTTCTCTTACACACATTTTTTCAACCTGAACATCCGCAAAGCTTGATTCACGGATAGAAAATGTCTACAGTCATTCAGATAAAAAATGATGAACTATATAATATTGGTTGAAAAGAATTTGAAAATAACATTTTCTCTTTCAAATATGTTTTGAATAGAGTTTATAATTGAAAAAATTCTGTTCTCTTGGTCAAAATCATCGTTCACATTCAGTAAAAATTTATTTACTTTGTTTCTTAGAAAAGTCAACGTGAAAAACTATGACATAAGATATGTAGAATATGATAGAATTTCCAAGGCACAAACAATTTTTTGCCAATGTTTTAGGATACTAATGACGATCTGAATAACTTAAAATAGGAATAGAATATCTTCTAAATAACAGTGGCTTTTCATTAATGGAGGGGAAATATAGAAAATATCGTAGATAACATGAAATAAAAATATTAAAAAATTCTTTAAACATGAAAAAAAGTTTAGATGAAGATGAAGATAATTGGATGAAATTAGATGTCATAGTTAACGATGTGAAATCAATTGTCTTAAGAAAAAGGAAGTGTAAATAAAAGTTTTTAAAAAAAGCAACTACAATGAATATTTTTTAAATGTTCTGATATTTTCGAAAGAGTTGAAATTCGTTAAATTTGTTTGACTGTTAAAATGAATTAGAGTAATAAAATTAGTGTAAGAAAAAATATGAAAGCATGATTTATTGAATAAAATTCTCAATAATCTTATAAAAATAGAAAATTCATTTGAAAAAACGCAATTCACTGAAATTTCTGACAGTCCACCTCAAATAAAAGTAAGTCATGAGAAGGAGGTGTAAAAAATCATTATAAATAGTGGTATTTTTCTAAATGTTTATTTAGAAAAATACCAGAAAAATTAATTCAAAGAAAATATTGAGAGTTGGAGAAAATAATTAGATGAATACTTTTATTCTTCGCATCTAAATTGTAGATGAACATGGGAAATATATTTCGTTTAAGAAAATCATAGGGAATCATATTAAAAATAAGTGATTATGAGTAGGTATTCATGAAAACTATGAATTTTTGAGAACTTTCATAATGGACAAAAACTTTATTTTGAGCTCACAGAATTTACTCAAAATAATAAACAAAATTATAAACAAATAATATCAAACAATCTGCAATATCATAAACAATAAGCAACTATCGTCAAATACGGTCGAATGTGAACAAGAACTGAAAATCATATATAGTACGTAATTGATATGGCATCCTACAGAAACGTGTGTTATTATAAAAAAATGGAATAATTATCTCAAAATGATATTCATCATACACCCTAGAAAAAAAAGGTAAAATATTGTAAGCCATTCAAGAACATGAAAAGTAATACAAAATCAGAATGCATTTCAAAAAATAATCTGAAACTTTAGCTACTAATAAAAAATTCTTTCAAATTATACAAGCCCATGAAAAATCATTTTTCAGAAAAAAGTCATCAAATCATTAAAGACAATAAAATAGTAACAAACCTCCCAATCCCAAGAAATCCACAAACAACCCGAATGCTCATAATCCACAAACAACCCGAATGCTCATAATCCACAAAGTTTTGCAATCTTCAAATTGGTATTAATTCTTTATTCATCAAATTCCAATAACGTTTTTCTTCTGAAATTCATGAATATTGAAAGTGTAGTCCGTTATTTCCAATGAAGTCAGCAATTCCATCCAATCGCGTAACCAAAAACTGAGTGTTACCAATGAGAGGACAAACTTTGACAACGTTTCGTTGGAAAAGTTTGCAAATGCGGAGGCATGAGAAAGAGGAAAAGTCAAAATAACGCGAGTAGAGGAAAAAAAAGCTGCTAGTTTCTCGCGGCTTAGCGTGATATGTGGCGTCTCGTGCAAAGTGTATTGTTTGTTTTCGAAGCTTATCATCGGCGCTGCGCGACGTAATGCGCAGCCGGGCGTCACGTGCATTTAGCCGAGCGTGTAAACTTTGGTCGCGCTAAGAGCCCGGCTGTTTGCTGCACTTCGATTAGCTTAATTTGTGTAAGCCCGCATCAGGCTGCGCCTCAAGCTCCCTTTTTGTATGCAAGCAGCAAGAAACCTCATCAAATCTGCATGGGATCCGCCTTCTGATCCCTACGACGCTGGATCTGCATGCTCTGATTTTCACGGATAAGAAAGTCATGCGATCTTGATACTTTTAAGGATGTGTTAAATGGCGTGTCTCTTAGTGTCAAACAATATGTAATTTCTTAAAATGGCAAGTGATTGGAACAGTTACTAGTGATAAATACAACTTCATTGCTGAAAATTAATTCATATGTCGGTATGGATATTTTCGCAATGTTTTTTAGTCACTGCTGCGCTTCAAATAAATTCATACTTTTTTCGTAATAATTGAAGGTGGATTTTGATAGCTTGAATAATAATCTTTCTACATGGAAAATTATTTAACTTTGCCATTGTCTCCTCGCATTTCCTTCAGGTTAAGTCTGGATTTGGATTTGGATGACAAATACGTATTGAGGTATTATTAGCAGTGAAATATTCTGTATATGGCTGCAAGTCGTGAAAGCCGCCTGCCATTACATAAAAAATATCGAAATAACACATTTTTCTGATCTGGAAATTGTTATGTTTTGATATATATGTACCCTTTACACAACAGCTACTGCGTACGGCATTGTTCAACATTGCTGAATGCCAAATTATGCAATTTTATTTTGAAGAAACACTTAAAAGTATAAATTTGTTTCGCGAGATGAAACTTGATTGTAAATGTTTTGTTTGAAATCTGACAAAATTTTCGAAAGGTTTCCTCTTTTTACCTAAATTATGCGCGAAAAGAGGATTTGCACAATAAGAACACGTATAAATCGACGCATATTTTTCAATTTTTTTCTTAAAAACTCAGCAGACGAAACAATTGTAAATTGTCGTTGAGAATCTTTTGTGTTTATTTAACAAATTAAAATTATTTCAGAAATATTCCCTTATTTGAGCTTACGTGCTCGTAATACCTTAATGTATCAGAATATTGATAATTTTTTCCCGATTTATCAGAATTTTTTTAGAGTATGGTATCTTAACCAGATAAAAAAAAATCGGTTTGATATTTTTGTTGGGACTTTAAATTATATCGGAAGCTTTTTATGTTAAATGAATTGAAACTAATATAACCGCTTTGACTTTTTCTTCCAAAAAACTTAAATGTCTAGCGTTCTGGTTTGTCACTTCTTCAAAAAATTATTTTTTTTCTGAATACCAAAAAGTATGAAGAAACAAGAAATAATTAAAAAGTTAAAATCATAAAAATTTTCTTAAATAAACTATGTATCTGCATTTAGAAATCTATAACACGATTCATACGAATTCTTGAGATTCTGGTGAATCATGAAAATACTGAAAAAAACATGACAATTCTCGAGGAATTACAAATCTTCGAAAATACTGATTTTTTCAAAATTTATTTAAAAAAAGGAAAATTGAGTCAGTTTCGGATTACCAGGCACAAAAATTTAGAAATGTTCACTGCGATCCTTAAAAATACTAGTAATCTATAAAAATGATAAGAAATTGAAAAAAAATTGAGTATTGAAAAAAATGAAATTTTGAGGACACAAAAATCCAGGTTGATATAAATCACTCGTAAAACTCTAAATTACTCAATAACTTTTGAACTTTCAATCCTATAAAATCCAATTCTAGAAAATATCGATGTAAAAATCCATACATTTACTAGAAATCCTTCAAAGCGCATAAGAATACTTAAAAAATACTCAAAGTATCTATGAACAAACTGTTTTATATAAAATTTTTCAAATCTATACTATTCTTCGGAATATACATATCTTTATTTCAGTATATCGATATTGAGTATGAAAGAATTTTAATCGATCGGATTCGCTGCTATCTTTATTTTTCATTTCGATTCCCATCCCCAAGTCTAGAACACTCGAACAATGAGTTGAGTGACATTTTCCCTCGCTCGTTAATGCGTTTTAGTAATCCGGCGGCGCTGTTTCGTCATTACAGAGCGAAGTTATAATGACTTAATGCGTGTCTTAATTGATACGAAAATAATTCTACGTGGGAACATTATCAGAGCGTGTAATCAATTATTGAGGACTGACACAAGTGTCGCGGCGTTACTGAAAGTTATCAAGAACTGTTTGTTGGTCATAAATAGGTTAGGGAGATGTGTAAGTGTTGGAACAAACTTCAAACTTGACGGCTAGAACTATGGATGAAATTTCTGAGCAATTGAGTTCCACAGAAGCATTTTTCTTTGCTGTTGAGTTCTTGAGGAAAATAACTATATAAATGATTATTTTCAAAACTGTTGAATCATGCACATTCACGTTGGAAAAAATTGTTTATTGCTCTCCGCCCTGGTACTTATAAAAAATTCATATTTTTAAATTGATTTTCGAACTAATTTTGACCACGCAGATGAAAAGTAAATAATACATTTACAATATTTGCGTATGGTATATTATTCACTGAATTTTGCAAGAGTTTCTGGTATTTTTATGTATTTCTAATATTATTTATGGAATTCTAGAATATTGTCTAAAATTATATATAATCATAATATTACATTGATAATTATGTTCCAAGACAGAAAATTTTATGAATGTCTAAGAAAATTATTTCTACATATCTTTTAAGGATCGAAAAATTTTTACAAAACTAGTAAGCTAGTACACTAGTAAACTACTATAATTTTAAACTTGTAAAATGGTAAACAAGTAAGAAATGTAAAACAATCAACCATCAAACTTGTTAACAAATAAATTAGTTATTTAGTAAACTAGTAAAATTGTTAAATTTGTAATAGTGTAACAGTTAACTAGAGAGCTATTAAATAAAAACTGGTGAACTAGTAACCTAGTAATCTAGTCAGCTAGTAAACTGGTAAGCTAGTGAACTAGTAAACTAGTAACCTTACTAACAAGTAAATTAGTAAACTAGGTAAATGGTAAGCAAGTAAAGTAGTAAACTGGTACACTAGTAAACTAGTAAACTAGTGAGATAGTAAACTCGTTGACTAATGAAATTGTAAAATAGTAAAATAGTAAACAAGTAAAAATGTAAAATAGTCAACTAGCAAACTTGTAAACAATTTAATGAGTTATTCCGTAAACTAGTAACCCTGCCAAATTTGTAATAGTAAACTGGTGAACTAGTAAACTATTGAATAGAAACTAGTAAGTTAGTAATCAAGTAAGCTAGTAAACTTATAATCTAGTTAGCTTGTTAACTAGTCAGCTAGTAGACTAGTTAACTAGTAACTTCTTGAACAAGTAAATTAGTAAACTAGTAAACTGGCCAGCAAGTAAACTAAAACACTGGTAAGCTGGTAAGCTAGTAAACAAGTTATCTAGTGAGCTTGTAATCTAGTAAACATGTAAGCTAGTCAGCAAGTAAACTAGTGAGCTAGTAATCTAGTAAACATGTAAGCTAGTAAACTAGTAATCTAGTAATCTAGTAAGCTAGTAAACATCGAAGCTAGTGTACTAAAAAACTAGTCATCTCTTTAACAAGTAAATCCATAAACTAGTAACTTTGTCAGCCAGTGAACTAGTAAACAATTAGGCTGGTAAGCTAGTAAACTAGTAAACTAGTTAACAAGTGAGCTAACAAATTAGTAAACAAGTAAGCTAGTAAACTAGTAATCTAGTAAGCAAGTAAACTAGGAAGCTAGGAAGGTAGTAGACTAGTAATCTAGTAAGCTAGTAAACATCTAAGCTAGTGGACTAGTAAACTAGTAATTTTTTTAACAAGTGAATTCGTAAACTATTAAACTTATCAGCAAGTAAACTATTAAACTGGTAAGCTAGTGAGTTAGTAAACTAGTAAACTAGTGAGCTAGTAAACTAGTAAATAAATAAGCTAACAAATTAGTAAACAAGTAAGCTAGTAAACTAGTGAGCCTGTAAACTAGTTGACGAGTAAATTATTAGGCAAGTAAACTTCTAAGCTGGTAAACTAGTAAACTCACTTTTCACATTTTTCTATTATAATATACGAAACACTAGAGGATTTCTGAGTATTTTACAGATTACTTATTTTTCCGTAGATTGCTACGAAGAGTTAAAAAACTCGACAGTATTAAATGCGAATTTCGAGCTATTATCAGTGATTGAAAAAAAAAATCATGAAATCTTTTTCATATAGATTTTTTATGTTTCATATCGTTATTCTTCTGTCGTATTTTTAAATTGTAATAAAGATTTTGTTGCTTTTTCTTAAAATATTTATAAATTTATAGTATATTTAGAATTTGATGTTCTTGAATCCCAAAATGTATAGATTGTAAAGCCATTTTTCGAGATTTTTCAGAAGACAATTTTCCATAGAATCTAATCAATTTCATTGTTCTTTTAGAGTTTGTATGAATCGACAGTTTTCCGATAATTTTATATGAATTTCATATAGATCACGAGAATTCGATGATCCAGGATTCAAAATTTTGTAAAATTTCAACATTTTCGTAGATTTTTATTTTTCTTTATTATTCCCTGGGTTGCAACAATTTTTCTGATTCATATTTTCTACGTAATCCTACGTTTTCGTAATTTTTACTTTTTTATTCAATATATAATGCCAATTATTTTATGCGTTTTTTGGAACTTATATGTATATTGTTTATCGATGTAACTTTTTCATTTTCACATGAAATATTGATTGATTTTATCAAAATTTCGAGAGGGGTTTGAACACCCGAAACCCAGCTCTTGCAAGAATTTTGAAATACTGAATCGCACGATTTTAGACAGTTATTATCTATTCCATCGTAAAATACTACCAAGTTTATTGTTAGTCCTATCTGTCTACTTAAAATTTTTAGTACAAAAACCTTCTTCCAATTAAGATCTTATCGACAGTTCGATGAGCCCTCATTCTTCCAGTATAAAAAAGCGAGAATTTAACGGGGAAGTAAAATAGCTTTGGCGATGAATTAATATCGGAGGGAGCGATGTTATCAGGAGGTGTAAGAATCTAATCGAGCGGCGTGCACAGTGGTTTCCGTTTGGCCGATGCTGGTAGGGCAAAACGGAAGCTTCGCTCGGCCCATGCTGAGTCGGCTCGTTACGTCGTTATCTGGAGCCAAAAGAAGAAGAGAACAAGCAGCAGGCCCCGGGAGCTATTAGATGTGCTTAAACATGTGATTAAGCGTCGCATGCGATTACTCTCGCAGGGCTTTCGGAATCGCAGCAGCCGCCGAGATTTGTCGAGGAGCTGCGGGACATCGCACGCAAAGTGTTGTATCTCGCACGCTGATCGTGAGACGCACGAAACCCATGCCACGGGCGCATAAACATACTGTAAATCAAAAAAATTGCTCCAGACTACACTTTAGTCGAGAATGTAGATGAATTCAACAGGAAACTTACAGCGATTTCGCAGGTGCTAAAATTTCAACACGAAATGTCTGTTGCGTTTCGAAGAGTTGCCCTGTAGAAAAAAAGAATGTTTTATTATTTTGACGTTTCAGTGTCAGTGAAAAAGCATTTTTTCCGCTGTACCAGAGAGACAGTATTTTTCTACCACTGCAGCGAGGGAAATCAAAAGTATTTTTGTCAGAAAATTCATGAATGGCATGAATCATTCAGTGCCATGCATGATCGAAAAGGAGATTCAAGGGTCTATTCGCGGGATTTGTCAGGGAGTGGAAATTATTAGTTTACTCTGGCAGATAAAGAAATGGGAAAATCATTCAAAGTAGGGTTCTTTTATTCTGGAAGAAACTTATTGACAAATCGCTCTAGATGTTCTATAAAGTGAAAAGTCAATCTTTCTGAACTCAATTGCATGATCAGATTTGAAAATAAGTATCCTTATGGCAATTTTCAGAAGATAGCATGGAAAAAGAAGAAAAGGAGCATGATGAAATATATACTGATGAAAAAAACTTCCAGTTTTGACTGGAAGTCATTAATTAGTTCGATTCTGGAAATTTCTCGTTATTAAACATAAAAAATTTTCAGTTTTGAAAAAAAAAAATTAATCAAAAAATGAGAATTTTCATTCTCAATACCGATAAATCCATACGAAACTTGAAAATTTTCTTCGAAAATTATAATTTCCATTTGAACTGAAAAATTTCCTTCTACTCCAACAGAAAAATTTCAATTATTTTTTACAGTGAAGAAAATCTAAATTTGTTATGAAATAATCGTATGCAGTATCTATATTTTCTTCAAATATGTAGTGAATTGTCAATTTTAATTATAAAATGCTTTGACTTTATTTACTGCGACTCGATAAATTTCTCAAATGCTCAAACTGTTGGTCACATAGTGAATTTAAAATGAAAACAGTTGTGAATCAAAAATTTGACTGCAAAACGTAATAAAAGTTAAGAAATTAAAAAATTTTTAATAGAGCTCTTGTTAATTCAAGAGAATGAGAAATTAATTTGTAAATAAATAATTCGTCACTAAGATTTTGAACGTAAAAATAAACCCGATTGCTATTTGTTATCAGTACATCAATCAATTCTAATGAAACATCGCATTGTATACTGATAACCCATTTTTCTTTGGAGTTATAACAGAATGGTGAAAAAACTGATATTATAAATATTTAAAAAAAAATCACGTTATGGTTTCAAATAATGAACCATACAAGTTTTCAGATCAAGAAAATTCGTCGAATTGTTATTTTGGAAAAGAATTTTCCAAAATCATAAATATCTCGTAACGATAGAACAAATTATTAGCAGTTTTACGTTGGTGAATAAAAAAAATTCTTCATCTTATAACTCAGTGGTTTCACTCAATGAATTTTTGATGAAGAATTTGTATAAAATTCGCTGTAAAGTAAAATAGTTAAAATATCCAGAAATGAACATATTATAAAATTTTGAGTAAAGATTACACTATACTCACTATACTATAGAATGATAAAAAATTTTAAATAGTGAAAATTCACGTTTTACACATTTTGAGGAAGGGATACCATGTAAGTTTTCAGATTGAAAAAATTCGTCAACTTTATATTTTGGAAAATAATTTCTAAAAATCGTGAATATTTCGTAACGATCAAACAAATCATTAGCAGCTTTCATAATTTACATTGGTAAATAAAAAAAATTATTCATTTTATAGCTCAGTGTTCTAAGTCAATGAATTGTTGAGTAAAAATTTGTATAAAAATCACTGTAAAGTAAAAGAGTTAAAATATTCAGAAATGAACAAATTATACAATTTTGAGTATAGATTACATTAAAGAATGATAAAAAATTTTAAATTGTGAAAATTCATGATTAACACATTTTGAGAAAGGAAGTCTCTTGTTACAGTGGATGATTATAATGAAGAATTACATCGATGAATGGAATGTTCTGAATACTTTAGCAGTTATCGAAAAAAAAAAATCAATAATTTTTTATCATAAAAAAGTACTGGTAGAATTTGACTGCGAAATTAGCAAACTTTAACGAAATAGCCAATTTTTCGTCTGAATGACTCAAAAATCGAATGAAATCACTACCTATAATGAATTTGTGATCTAGACAAAAAATTTTGAAAAGTATTGAAATAATGTCGAAGGAAATAAACAAAATCCATTGAATTGGTGATGATATGAAATTTTAATTTTTGTATGAATGTTACAATGTAGATTTTAACAAAACTTACAAAATAAAAATAATAATAATAATAATACATAGGCAAAAATTTAGTTGATTTTCATACTATTATTCGTATTTTACTAAATTTAGAACTGCGACTTTTTTTTATTTCTGGTTCTTTCATTCGTAGTCTATTTTTTTATCTCTAATTTGAAATTAAATTCAATGAAAAAAATCTGGGTGTGAAAATCAGAAATAATTAGATTCAGGATTAATAATTTCAATTTGACTACTTTTTTTCAAATTTATATACTTTATCATTTTTTAACGATACCATAGCAGTTAACCGTCTCTGGTATTTCAAATATCTTGATAAATTGTGTAGAGTACTTCATAAATGCAGAATTTAGCAGGCCATTAAACATATCAGAGATAAGTACCATTCCCTTGCCTCGTTTGCACAATTCAAAATAAATATCTCCACGACAATTTTAAGTGGCGCCAATTTTCTATTCGCGACTGAAAATGACACGAGGAAACTTTATGTATGAGGAAACTTATTGGAGAGGAAAAAAGTCAAGTTTGTATTTCAGAAAGGAAAAAAGTTTCGGAAATCAAACTTTTCACCGAATCGAGTTCAGTGATCAATATTTCCGCAAAAGTTTTACGTGACCTGTATACGTGACGCACTTAGCGCGACTTTTTTACTTCTCGATCCATTTTGCGCCAAAAGATCTCCCCCGTGCATAATCGCGGAATCGGGTGCGCCAATTGATTTCGAATCCAAATGAGTATCTTCGGCGAGCTCAATTTGACTCAAGAGCAATTACGGCTCATGCGTGACGTGTGAACTTTCGTAAATGGTGAATTTCCAATTTCGGCGAAACTCCCTGGTTCGTTGCTATAAGTACTCGAGTCACGCGAGTGTCGTTACGAGAAATATGGCCCTCTTTCGGAAAAGAAAAATCGTTGACAGCTTTTACTCGATGGCTTATAAATCATTTTTGACACCACCGAGACGACTTATCTTCGTAATGTACTTGGATTCCAAAGTGTGTCAAGAATTTAGGTAATCTTCATTTCAAAAACTTTTAACCTCTTGGTATTTCCACTAAACTCACTATAACTTAACTGAATTTGATGAAGATAGATTTATTCAATTTTTACCTACCATTTTTCCGCAATATTCAATTACTAACCATAGATGGTTACACTTCAGTAAAAGTCACTCTGGGTGAAATTGACCCAAGCTCTAAATAACCATAAACAATGAGTTCTAATAATAAAAAAAAAGGTCGTGACATTTTAAAAGGATCAAAAAAAGGTAATTATGCTGTTGTCATAAAAATCAATTTTATAAATATCGTAAAACACAGATGACAAAGTGATAAGAACAAAAAAATTGGTTTATAAAATAAATAGTGTATCTCTACGAAGAAGAATTCAAGAATTAAAACTGTCAAAAATTTTCCTTAAAACGTTTTTTTTACATAAAAGTTGTAAAACTGTCAATTGCAGAAATGAGCCTTGTGGCTCATTTCTATAATGAACAGTATGATTAATATAGCTATGTATAATGTGAATTTCGATAATTGATGTTTATATGACAACATACTTTACGAGAAACTAAATAAAATCTTATGGGTGAATTTATATGAATAGACGAATGCTTTTGTATAAGCAAATTATAAATTTACTAAGTAGACAAAATTCATAGTTTAATTTTTTCTCTTGAACTTTGATTTTGTTCTAAGAAATGTTCTTTCTTGAATTTTTGAATGTTTTATGCTTTGCATGATGTAAAAAAGAAGATTGTTTTACAGTTTGCATTAGAATGGGATACATACAAAACCTCTGATTTTCTTGATGCATGAAAACCTATCAACTAGTTTAGAATTGATGAGAAAAAACAATATTTATTCTCAAAATTTGTAATATTTTCATATTCGATTTCCGTAATCTCTTTAACAAATAAAATCATGAATCTGAAAGTACTGATCATCATATAAAAGTTTTGACACTATTGGACGATAAAGAGCAAAATAATATTGACTACTATATAAAGTGTCAATAGTATGTATTACTACTAGTTGGCCAGTGTTTCAGGAAATGAATTTTTCACAGAAATAAAAATTTTTATCTTGCATTTTGTTTAAAGTTATTATATTTCGTCATCAATGTTTTCCTTCAAACTTTGCTTCTGTTTTCATATGATGATGATGAAAAATTTTTCTTTTGATTAATGTTTTTTTGGCTTGGAAATTTTCGAATGTTCTAGTGTTTTGCGTTAAAAAAAAGAAAAGATTATTTGAAGTTTATATTAAAAAAAACATACATACGAAACCTCTTATTTTCTCAATAATCATGAGAATTTCGAACCCTGCAACTACTCAAGAAGTGTTTGGAAAATTCGATATTCAATCAGACAATACTCACATCTCCGTATTTTATTTCAACAATCTCTGAAATAAAATAAATCATAAGTGTGCAAGTAAAAACATTAGATTTATCGTCAGAAATTTATAAGATTTTAATTTTTATTTATTCCTGGTTTGCTTTTCTTATTCGGATATAAGTTATGAGTGTAGAAAAGTTCGGTACAATGATATGATTTACGTATTAAGATATTAATATTGTAGGTTTCTTATTTTGCAATTGATATATTCATCATGATGCAGTTTTATCTGTTGACGCTGCAAAAATTGCAATTTTTGTATTTTTTACTGTATGATCGGACGACTTATCTTATACTTTTAAAAAAATTTTTTATCTAGTCGCTGATTCCCCATTTGAAATTGATCTTTTTTTGTAAACTATTCCTCTTTAAAAATTATTATATCTTATTCCAAACAATCCACGATTTGAAAATCTTCTTAGTTTCAAGCAGGGGTGCGAGGTGGTAGATTTACCAGTAAATTTACTGGGAAAATACTGGTCATGACCGTCATTTATGACAAGAAAGTTTTGGTCGCTTTAGATCGTCAGTTTACCTTACAGGTCAGAATTATTATGATGGACAAAATTATTACATACTGAAAGATGACTTGAAAAAATGTTCACCTTTTTTTTTAATTGCAGCTTTCTTCTATTCGACGAGTTTTTGTGAAAAAATGAAAAAAAAATTGGTTTTTTCAATAATAAATAATTGCAGAATTACGAACTTTCCAATTAAAAAGAGTCATTTATGAAG
Source organism: Platygaster robiniae (assembly GCA_028476575.1). Lineage (NCBI taxonomy): Eukaryota > Metazoa > Arthropoda > Insecta > Hymenoptera > Platygastridae > Platygaster > Platygaster robiniae. The sequence continues at coordinate 40,577,178 of CM052019.1, forward strand.
AAATAAATAAATTACTACATAAAAGTATGTTGTTGATTAGGTATTTTTTTCCTTCGGTATCTTTATTTACAGACAAATTTCTATTTTATGTATTTCACGTCAGTTTTCTACACTAATTTTAAGACAAGAGTATTGTATTTTTCACTCTTAGGCATTGTGATTGTGAATCAGTTTCGACTATTGTGCTTATTTTATCTCTTATCTCATCTTTAAAAAAAAAATTAAAGCATACTGTGTTGCAGATGTGACAGTTAGACAAAAGACTATTATAACTAACAGAAAAGTGAGTCAGGGTGTAAATTGTCATTCAAGATAAGAGAAATCATTAATCTAAATTCCATCACACACTTCAATTACCCCCAATTTTCTATTAGAGTAAGCTTAGAAAGAGAAGGGGTGAAAAAAGAAGGGACTTCAATCAAAAGCTCTGCTTTGCTGAATAGTGATTTGACGAAACTGAATTACCAATGACTCTTGAAATTTTGCAAATTTTAAAAAATGGTAAAGGAAAAAGAGTTCTTAAATTTGACAGTAAATAAGAGTAAATCACCGTCAGAAATTACCATGACCTGATCAAGTTTTTTTTCTGACCAGTAAATTAACATCCCTGGTCTCAAGTGATACAATAATTTTTTTTGCCTCATTTATTATTCCATTTTTCCCACTTTTCAATAAGTTGTGATATTTCAAAGCCAGAGAATAATGAACCGAAGATTCATTATTGAAAAACGTAAACTTCTTCCATCTACAATGTGAGCGTCTGGAAGTATAATGAACTCTAATTTTTCTTGCTACAGTTGCTATATTCTTTAATACGTGGCTGTATGATAATTAGAATCGAACAATGTACGCATGTGAATTCAACGCTCCACGATTCTCTTCAAACAAGGAGTAAATTAATGAGGATATGAGGAAGGAAAACAAAAGGAAGTATTATCAATCCGAACAGCGACATATGACGACATGATTCACTCGAAAATCACGAATTCGAGTGGTACTTGCACCCTTACTTAGCAGGATCCTCTCCCTCATTGACTTTGAACGAAAATCACGAGAATATACGCTCGTTAACGAACCACGCCCGAGAAATCAGTGCAGTGGGGTAATTGAAGCGTGATTAAAAGTGATTGAACCACCACGTCGAAACAGCGTACAAGGGAGATTCGCGAGCTGGCGTGTTTATCAAGTTCTATCATCTGCACATTTTAATCAGCCTCTCTAAATCGAACAAACACTTTATTTCAGTCTTCTTCCTCCCATGTACAGTCCTCGCGTTGAATAACTCGGAATCATGATTCAAACACAAAAATAAACAAACACTTGAAACCAGTAGCTTTCAGCTACCAGCTTCATCGAATAAAATATCGTGGTGCAAGAACAGCTTCTTTGTTTCGACGAAACGCGGCGAATATTCTCGCTGCTTACGGCTTTTTACCTTCAGTTTTTTCTTTCAGTGCTAAAATTTTTTATGCTTTTCATTAAAAAATCCGTCTTAGAAAAGCATAGCTAAAAATACAACTTTTTACTGCCGTCAGTTTTTTTGCTGTTGCATTGTTCATCTTCTACAAAAGTTTGAAAAGGAAAAATTTGGGATTGATTATAAGTAAATTATAATGCCAGAAACGCAGGCTCTCGAAATTTGAACAAAATAAATGGGTACTAAAAGTATAATAAAAAAAATTATTTTTATAAGCGAGAAGAGTACGAAGTATTAAAGTAAATGCAGAAAAATAATAATCATTAATTTTGAAACAATTAAAAATGATAAAAAATATGACTGAAATCTTAAGGACTTGACAAATGGTTGAGTGTTAATTGTAAAACTTAAAAAATGTTTAGAATTCTTCATTTGACTTATTCAAAAGTAACAGTGATCCTGGTTTCAGGAAGAATTCTTTTTAAGAAACATGTAAATCATAAATGTTTGGCTAGCATAACGTACAAAGTATAAATTCCTAGAAATTCTTTAACTAAGTGAATCATAAAGAAAAATTAGAATCTACGAAAGTGCTAAAAAGAAATCTGCTTAGGAATCCATTTATATACTAGAGAATGTTTTAAATTAAAAAAACATTGGAGAAATAGAATTTCATGAGGGAACTGTTTTTTGCAAAATCTGAACGAATGCCTATGAAATAAAAAACTTTCGAATTTTTGTATGAACATCAAATTCTGAAAAGCTCATGTAACAATCTATAGTGATACTAAAAATATTTTAAAACACTAGAAAATGCGATAAAAGCAGATAAACACGAAAAAAAATAGACGAAAATTCATAAAAAACTATAAAACATGAAAAATCTGTAAATGTAGATAAAATTCTTTGACAAATCTGTAAGTTTACTAGTAATCGATTTTAAATTCAATTCTACACCATCTATTTCTCAGAATCTAGAGTAATCTACAAAAATACTAGAAACCTAATAAAATACTACTAAAAAAATTTAAAGATTTTATAGATTTTAAAAAATTTTGGGAAACACTAAAAATCTTTAAACACTCAAAAACAAAGCAAATAATATTTAAAAAAAAATTTTTCAAAATACGAGTTCTGGAGGATTTAATTCTAGTTTGAAAATTAATAAACGTAAAAATTGCAGGTTTTAATCACGAGAATACTAAAATTTTCATACTTTAAAAAATTACGTTAAAATTGTTAAATGTTACATTACGATAGCATGCATCACACTAAATATACAGTAACTCTACGTTGCATCATGATAACTCGATTTATTAATAACTATACTATACGCTTCATTATTAATAATCATTCCTTTTTTTTATTTGTATTATTTATAATTTTCCACTATTTATAATCGATTTTATGATACGTTGCATTACAATAACTCTAAAATGTATAGTGCTATCCATACAAACACTAGAAATCTATTTAAATACAGGAATTTACAGTTAAGTTTGATGAATAACTGAAGAATTTCAAAATTCTAGAAATATTGAGACACTTTAAATCAACCAAATTGTATAATGATTTAACAATAAAGGCAAATCTCAAAGTATATAAAAAAATATCTACATCTCAGTGACTAAAAAAAAACAAAAATTGAATTCAACAGTATAACGTTTGAACATAGAAAACATACGACTCTGGACTCCAAGAGTTATTCAACTTTAGAATCTTGAAATTCGAAAAACTGGAAAATCATTCTTTCATTACCATATCGTCCCAGATTTGTAATAATGAAATCTGAAAAATCTAGAATGAGTTCGAAAATTTTTTTCTGGTTTCGCCCACCGAACAATACCCTGTACTGTAGCAAAAATTATAACATGCAATCGATTTCAATTAAAATCACCAGGTGCGAAGGCAAAGGAGGGTTTTAGGGGTTCAAACCCCTTCCGAAATTTTGATAAAATCAAACAATATCTTATGTAAAATTGAATACAGTTACATTGATAAACAATAAAATATAAGATGAAAAAAATGCATGAAAATGTAAAAGGTGTTTATTGAACTTTAAAATAAAAATTATCACAACGTAGGATTACGTAGAAAATATGAATCAGAAAAATTATTGGGACCCAGTGAATAATCAAGAAAAATTAAAAATCTACGAAAATGCTAAAAATTAACAAAACTTTCATCCTCAGATCATTACATTCTGAAATTCTATATAAAATCCATAAGAAATATTAAAAATCTTTCGATTCATACACACTCTAAAATAATAATAAAACGTACTGAATTCAATAAAAAAATTTTTTTCTGAAAAATCTTGACAGATACCTGTACAATTTTTTAATTTTGGGATTTTAGAGTATCGAATTCCAAGTATACTATGCATGAATCTATAAAATTCTAGAAAACTTAACAAAATCATTAAAGTATTTCGAAAATACAAAAAAGAATAACAATATAAAACATAAAACATCTATAATAATGTGATTTCATCATTAATTCTTGATGTTACTGATAATAGATCAAAATTCGCATTTTAAAGCAACGACTTTTTTTATTCTCTGTAGCAATCTACAAAAAAAATCTATAAAAATACTTGGGAATCCTCCAGAGTTTCGTATATTATATTAGAAAAATGTGAAAAATAAGTTAAATAGTTTACTTGCTGACCTGTCTACTAGTTTACTAATTTTCTTGTTAGCGAGTTTACTAGCTCACTAGCTTACTAGTTTTTATTTAACTAGCTCACTAATTTACTAGCCTACTAGTTTACCAGTTTACTATTATAAATTTGACAAATTTACTAGTTTACTAAATAACTAATTAACTTGTTACCGAGTTTGCAAGTTTACTATTTTTCTTTTTCACTTATTTGCTATTTTACTATTTTACGATTTTAGAAGTTTACTCGTTTCCTAGTTTACTAGCTTACTAGTTTACTAAAAATATTCTAATACATCAACAAATTTGAAAATAGTTTTCTTTGAAATATGATAAATTTTCTGTTCTGGAGCATAGTTAATAAAATAATTCTATAATTATACATAATTCAGAAATTATTCTGGAACTTCATGTCGAAAACAATAAAATACATCCAATTTAATTGACACAATTTACACAATTTAACATATTTTTAACTGTATAAATACTAAAAAAATATAGAAAAAAGGAATCAAAACTCTTCATAAAAGAAACTGTCGTCAGAAATATCAATTCAAATCGTTACAATCGTTGAGGGTTTCATTGAAATAAAGTATCGATTTCTGAATTGAGCGATCCATTGAAATATTAGAAATATATAAAAATATCAGAAAACATTACAAAATTTGATAAATAATATACCATATGTATATAATATAAATTTATGATATACCTTTTATCTGTGTTGTTAAAATAGGCTCCAAAATCATTTTAAATGTGTATCAAAATCTTTCAGAAATTCGATTACTAGAGCATCGAATTTTAGAAAGCATTATAGAAATTCATATCACTTAATATCAGAGAATCCTTGAAGTACTACAAATACACACAGTATTAGTAAACAAAATCGAAACTTCAGTTACTAATTGAAAATCACAAAAATCGAATACCATTATTTACGAACATGAAAAATGTGCCACTCTTGATTCCGAAAGTTGTATAACTTTCAAATTCCGAAATCTAAAATATTTAAAAATCACTCTCTGGTAACCATATTGTCAAAGATGAAAAATTATGAAATAATGACGGTAAATATTTTCCAGAAAAACCCCTCCAGAAAATTTTCTCTGCCTACGCCTCTGAAAATCACCATGAAAAAGAACCTTTCTGCTGTAAATTGTTGAACCTCTTGTAAAATCAAATCAAATTCGTTGGTCCAACAACAGTTCCCTTCTTCCCTAGAACACGCTCTCAGAGACGTAATTGACGTATCCTGTTATTTTACAGAGCAATTTTGAGTGGAGAAAGATCTCTTGGGAAAACAGCTTCGGAGCAGACGTCCATCCAACGCGTCTCAAAGACTCACGGAGGGTTCGAAAAAATTTGAGGGGGTTGACATTGGGTGGAAGAGGGTCGCGAGGACGATGAAGGACGGCTCGAGAGGGATCGCGTCAAGTGAAAGGAAAGGAAGAACCGGTGCGAAGGCTCGTGACGCGTGTTCGGGGTGAGAAATATGATTTAGCGAGGTCTGAGGCGCGAAACACAAGGGAGGCCTGAGAGGGTGGTGGCGGCGGCAGTGAGAAAAAGGGTAACGAAAAAAGAGAATAAGGGCCCCGGGGTGGTGACGTGATTCGGTGACGTGAAGTGACGTGTCGGGGGCGTCGGGACGCCGGTGACTCGAGATGCCACGCCGTCTAGGACGAGACATGAGGGGTGCACTTTTTATCGCTCTGCTGGCGGTCTTCGCACTTGGTCCGGATCCTGCCAACAGCCGGATTACCAATGAGGAGATAGGTAAGTCTCATTCAATCTTAAAAAGTTACGCATGTGATGAATTTGAATTTTTACTACCTTTGAAGTAGTAAGCGATAGTATTTATCATAAGCATAAACTTGGAAAGTTGGAACTATTGTCACAGAGCATCATTCTAGGAAAATATAAAGAGGAAATGTACTTGCTTATTCTAAAGTGGAGCCGTATCTATGGTCCAGTGAACTTCTCAGTTTTGCAGATTGAAGACACCAAAGTTTTCTTTTTTATTTATTATCAAAATGATGAAACACATCTATCATTTGTACCGATGTTGCTAAGTACAAAGAAAAGACGCACTTGTGTCCAACTTCAGTTCCTCTAAGTAGCTGTTTTTACCTTTAGCAATACATATTTTTGTAAGGTCACGCTTTTTTTGCCTTTTCTACAAATTGAACATGTGATTGAATTAAGGCTTGCTCACTGAGTTAATGCAACGCTACGCGACACGACCCGTAACTAAGTATCATTTTCATGATCTTTCAAGTTTTCTTAGCCATGCTTGATATGGATGGAAATAAAAACAAAAATAACTATATCAGATTATTTTATAGGTGGCATATCATCCGATATTCAATATGGATATAATGTAAAGAAAAAATCGATATGCCGATGTACCTAATATAGATATTTTGATCGATTTTTGTGGAAAACAATTTGTTTATGAATGCTTTCAGTATTCTGGTTATTTTTTTTTAGTACTCTCATGCAATTTGAAGGACTTCTGGTACAATTATGGATTTATACAAAGATATCTAGCATTTTATCCTATAGGGTTTTCAAATTTGGAATTTGTTTGTGATTCAGACAATTCTGAAATAACCATGTACTGTGTCTTATATATAATCATGTATGTGAGTATAACTTGATTGACATATTTCCACGATTTATGTTTCTTGCTTACAAAAAAAGTTTTTGTTTGTAAGGATCCTGATGAGGACTTCATACGAGTCGAAATATCAATCAGAAGATAAAGAATACGTGATGAAAAGAAATTTGATTTACCACATATTGGCTCCAAGTGATCAATTTTTCTACAACACATAATCATAATATACTACTGGATTTTGAAGTTTTCTAAATTTTTAGAATTTTTCATATTCACATTATTTTATAGGATTTGATATAGTATTAATACTGATTACTTATTGTATTTTTGAGGATTGCTATATATATATTTTCAAAGTTTTGTGTTATTGAATCTGAACTGTATTCAATTTTTCATTTTTGAATGCTTTTTTTTATAATAGACATTTTTGAAGATTTAAAGTTCTTTCAGAATTTGTTGTATTTGTACTGCATTTTCACAATGCAAAAGATTTTTCGGTATTTTGATGAATCGTCATGTAGGGTTATAGAACTTGACTCTTCAGTTATTGAAGATTTCTGCTTTTCGAGATTTTATGTATTTTCCAGCATTTTTATATTTTTGTACGTCTGTAACATGTTGTGAGACTGCGTGGTTTTTTTATGTCTGTTCACATTTGTACAGTACTATTTCCTAAACTCCTAAGTTCAAAATATTTTTATAACTCGATAAGTTTTCTAGAAAACATGATAGATTTTAAGTTTTTTAAGTATTTTGCGTATATTTCGAGGATCTCTATGATAAAAAAGATTTTGTGATTTTTAAGACTTTCAATAATATTGCATTATTATTCATAAGTATTTTCCGCCGTTTTTTGAATGATTTTCATAAGATTTTTTTACGATTCAGAGTATTCTGGTGTTTATATGAGTTTTTCTTATATTTTTCTAAAATTTACAGCTCTAGGAATTGATATGATTTCTAGCTTATTTATAAGTTTTTTTCCAATCACTTAATCTGCATTTAGAAGTTTTATTTGAATTTCGGTTAATTTTAATATTTCAGTGTTCATAGAATTTCGTGAAATTTTTCAGCTGGTTCAAAGATTTTCAGATTTTTTTGATTTTTGTGTAAATTTCGAGAATCTTGTTCTGAAGAAAATTCACTTCTATAGATTTCGAGTATTGCATTTCCCGTTTAAAGAACAGTTGTTCTGAAATTCTTATTTATTCATGAATCACTCTATACATATAAATTCAATTTAATAATTTCGACAGATTTTTAAAACAATGTTTACTCCAAATTTTTTTTTTGTGATTATGTATTTTTGCAATTATGTGCGTTCTTGAAAATGGCAACCTCAGATTCCTTTTTATTTAGTCAAGGTAAGTATGATATACTGATAGTTTGATGATATTATTAAGAAGAATGAAACTAATGTGCGAAGAAATTACTGGCTAGAATACTGAATGTTCGAGAAATTTCAAAAAGACAATCAAAACGAAATTATTCGTAAAAAATTGTTTTACTTATTTACAGCTTGCGGAATAATTTAATGTCGCAACCGAAATATGATTCTATCTACAAATGCTTAAGTAATATATCGATACTGATATTCTGATGCATATCGCTCATCTTTAACGATTGAAACGGACACAATGTCAGCGTTCATAGAAACATGATAAGGATTTGATACTTTGAAAGATGTATGATATCGTGATGGAGAAATCAATAAATTAACAAAGTTTTTCATTTTACTGTACAATTCAGAAAGATATCACATTTCATAACAGGAATGTCCATTTGGAGCGATTTTTCTCTTCCTATTGTTGTTAAATATATATTTACTGTATGCAAACTAAATTTTGATAATATCCCATTACTTTACTTTTGTGTCATCTTGCTTCACTTTGCAATACCCAAGTATGCGATCATCATTAATCTATCGCGTCACGCCTAGTTACCTCATCAAGCAGACAATATTTTAACTCTTTATAACTTGCTAGAATCATGTAATCTGATTCAACATGTTTATTTCGAGATTCTGAAAGAAAACCTCAAAACTTTGACGTAAGATTCAAAAAAGTAAAAAAAAAATAAGTGAATTTTATTATGTATGAGCCTGAACAATTTCCGAATCTGACTTTCATAATTGCAGAAATCAAATAGATCAACAAAAAGTGTTGCGAAATTTGAATACAGATTCAAAAGTTTAATTGAATAAACATAATACATGAAAGGAAGGCTAAGTGTTTAGATTCAGAGAAAAGTTGGTTAATTGACACGCCGAACTTGCTTATCTGATGATGTGAATTTATTTTGATATATTCGTTTTTACAAATCACAAGGGTTGAAAAACTTTGTAACATGCAATCGCTTAAGAGAGGATTTCGTAATACGGACAAAAAAAGTTTTCTTCCGAAGATAAATGGCAACGTCAGATGATGGTTTTTTGGTAAATGACCGTGTCAGGTGGAAGAAGCGAAAATAAGGGCTTGCAACTGACACGCCTGGTATTTATCCTAGATTGGCAAACCCATTAAGTCTGTTCCGGAAATTTTGAGTTTTTCAAATTTAAACTTCATTTACATGAGCTATATAAAACAAAATGTTTTAAAAATTTTCAATAACGTCTTTTTTTCAGTACATTCAATATAATTTTCGTCTTTCATCAGTGTAACGCAGACCCGCCTGAATCCAAATCGAAAAAGTTTCGAGCAAAACGGCAAGCTCAAATCGATTAATTCATGTTCTCGAATCATTTACTGTAATAGTTTTCCGTCGAAATTTCATCATTACTGCATAAAAATTTTTATAAAGAAACTTTACATTTAGTTTGAAATCGAATTGCGACTCATTTCGTGACCCATTATCGGAAATTGCATTCTGGAGTTTCTAAGCTTGAGATTGTATACTTCTAACAAAGTTTACACTATGTCAAGTTTCTTGCTCAGAGAACTTTAATTCAAATAACTTCACCATTATTTTCGAGTAATAAATGTACAACAAACATTTAGTCAAATATATGGTATTTGAAAAATGTAGATAAATCGAGTGGACAATGTTCAAGATCTTCAAACCATTGCATTTCTTCGCAGCTGCTGAAAACGACTTTTTTTATGCATGTCCATCACGAGCGCTTTTGTAAAGTTCCCTTCAAAATATTTCTTTCATCATTATCTCCTAGAGGGATTCCCGAGTCGGGCATGACTAAGGAGATTGGAAAGCGCGTCAGTCCTTTCATTCCATTCTCTGCAAACTCCAAGTAGAACAACAACCACACCCGATCAGGAATACACCTCCAAAGATATCCATTATGATAAGAGAAGATGGATGTTGCTTTTCTTTTCGACTGTTTCTTTCTTCGGAATTGAGTTCACGAATCGATTCCTCCAGAATCCATCCATTGTACGTTAAAAATCTCGTTCCATTTCTCAAAATTGACGAAAAATTTCTATACTTCGAAACGACTTCGGACATAACCCATAATTCCATGCAAGAAGTTTAGTTGAAAAAGTACGAAAAAAAACTTCTTCCACTGATGTCTTCTGGGAAACATCATCCTCAGATGTGATTCTGCCTTAGCTTTAAAATTACTAGAGCTTTCGCCTTATATTCTCATCTTTTAAGATTTCCTCGGTTTCGCTAATGCCGAGAATAACGACGTCTACTGCTCTTCCAGAATTCCTGATCGCACCCAGGGATGCATCGACTAAGAAGAAGCTAAACCTATAGCCATTAGTTATACTTTCTCGCTCTACTTACATAATCCACGTCGATATATTATCACGCGGGTTCGGATCTAGCCCGCGGATAGTCCCGGAACATTATAATTTTTGAAGTAAGCTGCCTACCCCTTTTGAAACGTATGGTAATGCACGATTGGTGCAACATCGCCTGGCCATAGTCATAAATCGTAATCATGTGATGTATTTACCGTCTGAGAATTAGTTTCCTTTCACGATAAAACGAAGGTTCAAGCTTCCATTTTTGTAGAGTGTATTTTATTGTTGCAATGCAGTGAAAGTCAAGAGAATGATTGTGCTCAGTTGACTGTTTTAACCTTCTTCAGTCAAATCGAACATTACAAAATTGATGAGTATTATCATGTACACTCACGTTCTCAGCCCTTCACTTCCGTGCAAAAGAAGTAAAATGACTACTATCCCCGTATCATGACCTGAAAACTACGTTTCCGTCCAACAGTTACAACGAAGAGTCAAAGGTCAGCCTTCAAGTTTCCACGGTCAACCTCTCGATTTAAGTGTACCTTCCCGTACAAAACCTCCTCCAACTTTTTTCCTCCCCATCCCCTATCTGCCTCGTGAATAATTCACGCCACTTCCATTGCGCACATTTCTCTTCCGCGAAGAATTGTTTCAATTAAGCGATCGAACATTCGCTCCTCGTATCGATAGCGAAACGGGGACCGGGCTCTAATTGTTCAAGCAGATGAAATGACGGATGTCGTGAATGTCGATTAGGTTGTTCGGTTCGAAAGCAGATATCGAGTGAAACAAAACGTCAGTTTTTGTTCTGTAGGGAAGATCGTGCTCTCAATTCGTAAAAGTATTTCATTCAACTGCGCGTTCGTAACCACGCAATAAAAAGTTATTTCGAGGGAAAATGTATAGCGCAACGGGAGCAAATGAAAATGGGGATGAAAGCAGGACTTTGGCTAACGACGAGAAGTCGGAAAATTCGTTCCTGTCGAGGTATTATTTCCGGAAAGAATAGAGGGCAAAGAACGGCGCATCATTAAGCTGATCGTTAAGCAATTTCTTGCCGGTGGAATAAGACCAGCGGGCTAACGAATGGTAACTTCACATCGGCTTCACATAATTCGATCCACTTCCTTTTTTCTGTCCGAGCTAAACGAGCCGACCAAGGGATTTTCTTTTTCTTCCGTCTTTTCCCATTGTGGATCTTGATATGAACGTAATTTCATCATCGGTGTATGGAAGACAGCCAACCACACTCGGGGGAATATAATTTCTGGGGTAGAAGAATAGCCTTATCGTTAGACAATGACTTTTAAACAGTCAGGTGCAAAGTGGCTCTCAAAAGTTTTTTATCATTTGTTTATTTGGTAAATTTTTTTCTGTTCTTGCTCAATTTTTTTTTATAGTGAATGTTCCATAGATCTTATAGTATATTGTTTGCGATAATTCACATTTAATTGTGACTGACAAAATTATTTTCCTTTTTTCTTGTTACGTATTTGTAAGTATCGACCTTTTGGAACACTAAAAACTAGTTTTTTGATGATTTGAGGTTCAAAAACTGTATTAGATGAAAATATGTTTCTCTACATGTATACAATAAAATTTTTGTGTCCATAAAAAAGTATGTAATGTGGAAGACTGTTTACAAATATTGACCAGGATAACATTATTTTTCTTTGATGCGTCATAGTGGCCATGATGGCTATAGTAACTGCAGAAACATTAGATTCCTGGATAAGATGGAAAAGTATGTCAAAGGAATTAACACAAAACTGACTCTTGGAAGAAACAGTTAGTAACAATGAGAATATTCTGGGTGCATTTGTAAAAATGCATAACTTGTGAAACTTATCATGTCCTTGGCACCTACTAGCAAATATCGACCGTTTGATTGATTTAAAACCAGATTTTCCAGACACAAATATTTAAAGATATCCATAGTAATCTATACATAAATACTAAATACGTTAATGATTTTTATTTACATAAAGAATTATCAAATGTGAAAAAGACTGTTTCTAAATATGGAACAGAGAAGCATTATTTTTATTTTCATTGCACTGTGCAAAAATCTGATTCTGGATAAATGTTAGGTGTAGGTCATAGTAATTCACACAAAAAATAAAACTATTCCCAAAAATATGTAACAAACGGGATTTTCTAGGGACATTTAAAAATACATGCCTTGTAAATTTCTTTGAAGTTGTATAGAATGTTCAGAAATAAGGAGATCTTTTTAAAGTTGAATGATACTTTTTAGATGAATAATTTTATCCAAAACGAGATTTTCATTTCTTCTATGGTTGGAATTTCCGTGGTAGACTAAAATTAAAAATTGTAGTGTCCAAAATAAAATCTGCAGTTTCCATGTAGTGTCCTTAAAAAAATTATGGAGTGCCATAGTCTGTAGTGTCTGAGGAAAAATGTAATACAAGTTGAAATTTTTTTGGTAAAATAAAATCAAAATTTGTTGTGTCCAAGTGTCAATGTATGTAGTGTCCTTAGAAAAATTTTTTATCAACGCCTGAGTGAAATCAAAATTATCTAGGGTCCAAGAATTTAGTGTCAGAGGGAAAATTTCATCTCCACCTCAGAGTGACATCAAAATGTGTAGTGTCTAAATTTATAGTTTCTGAAAAATTTTTATCTCTACTTGAAAGTTTAATCAAAATCTGTAGTATGCAAGTCTCAATTATCAGAATCGTAAGTTTCTATTGGTTCCCATGTAAAAATTTTTACGATTGAGTGAAGTAAAAGGTGTATTTTCTAAATGAAAATGTCGAAATGGCTGAGCGAAACGTAAATCTTCAATGTCGAAAGGGAAGGTTACAAGTATGCTGAAACAAAATTTGTACACTAAAAAAGGAATTTTGCTACTAGAGGAAAACCATAATTTTATGTTTGACGGAAATTTGGCCACAATAAATTGAAAGTGGGTAACAAGAACTTCATTTCAAATTAAAATATTGATCTCCACATAGAAAAGACAAACCAAGTTATTTTCAAATTTAAATGAAATGTACAACGTACAACCATGTATTGAAATCGTGTTTGTATATTTCAACACTTCAATAAACCTATCAAAACTCGAATACATGCATCCTATGTAACGATTTACAATATTCAATAGTCCATGTATAATGAATTTCTCTGTAAATGTTCTTTCCATCATCTATTACTTTTGTTTCAAACAACAGACTAATGAGTAATATTCAGGACATTACTGAAGAATATGAAGTTCATAAGAATTTATATACATAAAAAATAACACATTTCTCAAGTTTTCTTCTGTGTAGTAAGAGAAATTGAAAAAAATATTCCGAATATCAACACATTCAATATTATTCACTAAAACATTACCATACATGAAGTACTCGAAAAGTTTACATCAGAAATACTGGAAACATTGTCATTGAATTAACATTTAAAAAATATAGAAAACTTTCATTTATGAAACTTGAAATCGCTAGTTTTCCGCAAATTTCTCATCCCAAGTCGTAATTTATCAAATACCGTTAACAACAACAGCTTGAATAAATTTCCTAATAACAAAAATGTAATTTATCACGTTGAGAGTATAAAATCACGATTCACGAGGACACAAAACCTTCATCGATCACCATTACATCATTTCAAGAGAGTTTCCGTACTGCCACTGTACTATGATGAACATTCTCTTTGATGCATCGTTGATATGTACGACGAATATTCATGTACATACCCAAAAGTAAATAACTTGGGACCGAGAAATCGCAATTACAAGTAAACAAACTTGAATGCTATTCATCAAGCTGTCTTATATTTACATTTTGTTCTTGACAGTTCGCTCAGGCGAAGATGCAGGAAGAAGAATATCATTTCCATTTCTCGCGAGGGATTTATTTTACGTTTCAACAAGGGGTGAGAATTTCGAACGCTCCGGCAACTGGCGTGGTTAACTACGTGCTTTGGCGTCGGACTGAAAAAATAGCGTAGCTAAGGTTGCGAGCCAAAGGGAAAATTTACAACTTGATATTCGCGGGCTTGATAGATATGAAAATGTGGAGATGAAAATTTTCATTCTAAAGATGAAATTTTGGTATAATTCAGCATTTCATGGTTCTCATTTTCTATAATACATGGAATTCAAAAAAAATTTTATTGAGAAATTTTTACACTCTACGTTTCATTCTTTTTATGCTGCACCATGTAAAAAAATGTTTTAAACATAATAATACTACACATTTGCGTAAAGAAGTCAGCCTGAATTCTAGTTCAAATACAATTTCAAGTTATGCAAATTAATGTTATCTTATCAATTATTTTTAATTTGAAAACACTTTTAAATATTGTGCCATAATTTCAGACTTGATCGAGTGAAAGAAAAATATTGCGAAAAAATTTTTAACTTTTTTAGAACGAAAAAAATCTCGAATTCACAAATGTTACGAATTCCACGTTGTGTGCAGTTGAGCGCGACAATTGATATGACATGGATCCAACTTGGCCATAAAACGAACCTCGTGGTTCGGAAATCAAAGATTTCTCGCCGAAAAAACAGTTTTTATAGCGAGATAACAATGATCTCTCAAGACCTCGAAGAAAACTAGATATTTGTATTCCGGACGTGTTGAGCCCTCGATAAATTCACTGAGACGCAACAACAGTTGCCAGCGTTCGCAATTTTTCCAGAAAAATGGATTTTGCTGGCGTGAAAGTTTCGCGATCCACACTGGAAATAAAATTAACCGATTGCCCCTTACCCTTACAACTAGGCTGTATATGATCCAAATTTTTTTTTTTCGGTTTGTGAAACTTGAAATTGTTATTGAAAAATCTTTTTTCAAGCTAAAGGTAATCTGCAAAATATGAAAACATGCATGAAATTCTTATGAGTGAGTTTGCGATACCCCATGCAATTCTAAGACGATCCTATGATATGATAGTTTACAAATACAGAAGAAAAGGATACAAATTTTGTAGTATATATAGGGCTGTATTATGTATATCCAGTGTTTGAAAGTAACGCGTTACTCTGAAACGTTACATCTTTTAATGGAAAGATAACGTAACGCAATACAATAATTAACAAGCAACGATAACGGCAACAGGTCACTTTTTTCGGTAACGAGAAATAAAAATCTTGTTAATTTACGTTACTTTTATCTGTCACATTAAGTTTCTAGCAACAGCTGGAACTTTTTTAGAAATGTTCTAAAACTGATATTTGAGTAATTTTAAACATTATCATTTTAAAATAGATAATTCTATAATAATAATTTTTAATAGGACAATGTGGAGAGTTAATAATTTGTGTAAATATATTGATGGAAAATAGGCTTTTGTAGTTTTTATTAGAAACTTTCATAATTCAAAGCGTTGAATTTTACAAATTCACATGAAAATATCTACAAATACCTAAAATCTATAGATGTCAAAATGTATAAATCTATGAGATCCAGAGATAATGCTAGAAAATTTTATGGAATATAATGAATACAAAAAAAAAGTATGAAACATATCCAAAATACAAGCTATCAGTAAGTTTTATGTAACTCAATTTTTAAAAAAAATATGTATTTCCAGGAATCAAAAGACTTCAATTTCTCGAGCTTTAAATTCTGAACATGTATGTCCCTTGTAGTCTATAAAAAGGGAAGAAAATTTTTCAAATCGTAAAAATCTGTGAAAAATGCAAAAAATATTTGAGGCACTCTGAATCAATAAAGAAACTGTTTTCTGATCAAAATACTTCCGGAATTTCGAAGTTTCCATTTCATCTCATTCTAGAAATTCGAAAAGATATCTTTGAAAAAATTCAAAATTTGCATAACATTCTATAAATATATGAACTACAGAAAGAAAATACGTAAAGAAAAATGATGCTTTGATGTAATGATAATGATGATACGTAATCGTATTATTACGTAGTAATGATACGTAAAGAAACGATACTTGAAATCATAGACAAACGGAAGAAATACGAAAAGTACTGGTATAAGTGAAAATTTATCAAGAAACTGTTTTTCAGAAAATCCTGTAAAACACGGAAAAATACATAGTGTTCAAATTCTAGAGTTAAAAACCTAAAAATTCAATAACATTCTATAAATACTTAGAAATATAGAAAGAAAATACGTAATGAAAAATACGTGTCAATATATAAAAGATCAGAAATCTTTTGAATTTCATAAATTCATACAGCAATATATAAAAATAATAAACGATCCTTGAAATCTTAGAAAAACTGAAGAAATACGAAAAGTACTAGTATAAGTAAAATCTATCGAGACACCGTTTTCTAAATAATCCTTAAAACACGAAAAATTTCGTTATGTTCAAATTCCAGAGTTTAAGATACTTGAAATGTATAAAAAAAATTTATATTATAAAAATACTAAAATTATGTAAAAATACTGGCAACATTCTATCAGCCTGAAAAATACGAATAATTTCAGAAATACCGAACAATCCTTCAAATCGTATAAAAATTGAAAAAGTATCAAAAAAGTCAAAGGAAATACAAATTTTCCTAAACACTATTTGCAAAAAATCCCTTCAAATACGAAAAATTTTATGAACTTTGAATCCTAGATCACGAAATTCTTGAAATCTACAATATAGATCGATGTATTATACCAATTTTACATTTATATATTATTCAATGTACAGAAAAATAATATAAATGTATGAAAATGCTGGAAAATACTACAACATTCTATGAGCACTAAAGAATACAAAACAATTTCAAAATTCTGTAAATCTGAGTAGGTAAGATTCTCAAAAAAATCTGTTAAATTTACAAATGTTTCCTTGTGGCTAACTTTGAAACAAATGTCACATGAGAACTATTGTGAACTTGAAAAAAAAAAAGTAAAGATTCGAACACGCTGGCTGATTTTTTTCTCAGGGTTGAAAAGTATGGATTAAAAATTTTTACTATATCTGAAATAAACAACTTTCATAAAACAAAACCACGAGTACGTTGATATTGTTAAAGTCAGCCTTAGCTTTTCGATGTCTTGTTGCTTACATTACTTTACTTACCTTACTTTTTTTAGTGTTATCGGCAACGAGTTACTATTTTCTTTAAAGTAACAGCAACGTAACGCGTTACATTTTTCCAAGTAACTTTCCAAACCCTGTATATATCGTTCTTAATAAGAAATATATAATTCTTTGAACTCGCAGAAATATTATTATGGACTCTGATTATTAATATGAAAGAAATCCAAGAATACTCCGTCTGAATAAAATTCATTCAGAAATCTGAAAATCCAGAGCTTCTCACCTTGAAAATTCATAAAAAAATTAGGAACGATTTGTTTTTACAATCACTTGTTTCGTCGAAAAATAATAACGAGCTCAAACGCTTTTTGTATATTTTTCGTACTCCAGCCTCGTGTTACGACTACTCAGAATGATTGCGTATAATTTGAAAGAAAAAAAATCATAAGATGAGTTAACGAGACAAGATGGCAGCCGGTGAGAAGCAGGGCCTGCTAAAACAAATACAAGTGGGATCCAAGTTGCAGTCTTTATTTTTCCATTCGCCGCAAGCGCATGAGGTTCTCTCAGTTCTGCCACCGCCAAAGACAACAAGCAAAAGAACGTTTCTTCATAAAAAAGCCCTAATGTTAAATGGTTAATCTTTCTTCCACGAAACAACTTTTCAAATCAATGGTGCTAAAAATTGCATTTAACATAAGCACAATATCACCTTAGGAACCAAGGATCAGTTTCCTTATATACAAAACTGAGAAATATTCAAAACCATGCTAGTTTCGCAGAATCACGCTAACCTATAATTCACTTTTACTATAGTATTCTCGTTTGTCCTAAAAAAAGATCGCACCTTAAAAAAATTGCCAGAGCAATCAGTGTTCAGTGACACGATGAACCCTCGTTATAGAAAATGATGGGTTAGCTCTTTGGCCTTGAAGATTTCCGTGAGCCACCATTAATTCAGTCTTGGTCTCGCCACAAGAGAAGTGCCGGGGAGTACTTTTTTCTTGGATAATAGTTCACGAATAAGTTCGCCAAGTTTCGCCTATGTACATCGAAAATATGTACTCCGTTCACTGCAACTTTCATACCATTTTAAAAAAGCGTTTAAAAAAACTGTGGGACGATGGTTAGAGAAAGTAGATAATAAACGCTGTATAATCGCAAAAGTAAAAAAATTTTTGAATTCTATTTTCATTATTACTTGTGAAACATTTCCAGTGAAAAAAATGGCAATCATTGTTTCGCTCATCTACTCGAAGGGCGCTTCGCAACCGAGCGGCCTATCAATTATAGCGTATTATCGGAACCGTTTCGCAGGGCAATCTCAAATATTTGCCTTCGACAAAGTGAATATTTAATGAAGCGAATATGCTTGCGTGATTCACGCGGCGGCTTAATAAACAAGATCTCGCTTTTAGCAGGAGCGGCCTGTACATTTTTCATGGGTGTCGAATGGACGAAGGCAGCCTATAATTCGCACAAGATTTATGGCCCTTTCTGAAGAGGAGCCAATAACGGACTTTCGCCATGCGATACCAAAATTTTTCTGTTTCGTCACTCCAAATCTGTTGAAAACAGTAAAGTTTTCACATTCATGTAACAAAATTAAGAGAAATTTTAGTCCCGTATGCTCTGATATTATGTAAGATTTTGAAACTGTTGAAAATGTAAAGAGATACGAATTTTTATTTTTCGCTGATGATAACTTTTATAGTTATTTGATAATTTTTGTATATTAAGTGTAAGATTGAATCAGTTCAGTTTTCAAAATTATTTTTATATCTTACATTTTAGGATTTCGATCTAAGCTCTGATGAAGATCTTCATAGAACATTTTTTTACAGTTTATTTATCAGCCTAATCCAAATCTTAAGAAAAAAAACCTATAGGTTTACTAATAAAAATGCTTAAAAATTGCAAAAAAATTGACTCTGCACGTAAATGAAAGGTAAATATGTTGCCTGTAAATGATTGCAATACAATTCCGTATACCAAATGCCTTACATTTCGTTAGTAGGTAACGATTATCATCATCTAAATTAATAAAAAGTTGATCTTAAACGCATCTGATTTCCAGGGCTACTAAAACTTTCAACAAAAATTTTTAGAAGTAATTTAAGCTAGTTCTACAAATTATTGACGAAAAATTATTTTAGAATTTATATAAAAAAAAAAGAAAAACAGAAAAACGAAAAAAAAAAAAAAAAACAGTGACATGAGGATTTATTATAATCAAGCAAAATACAATTGTTTGATAAAAATATGTGCTAACTAAAAAATTTTGTTTTTTATTCCAAATTTTGCATGTTTTTCAGTAAAGCAGGAAAATCCATAGAAAAATGTTCTTAACTTATTACATTTTCTTTGTTTATAAATATTTGAATTATTAAAGAATTTGAAGACAAATGTTAGAAAGAAAATATTGTGAATTAAGGTTTTTCTAAGTAAATATGATGGCTACTTGACTGTAAACAGGCAAATCGATTAAGAATTTCGTGAGCTTAAATAAAATAAGAGAAAATAAGAAAAATATTCCTTGGATGTCTGTTCATCTATCTGTAATATCAGCTTCGATAAAAAACTATAAATTTTCACTGCTTAAGGTGTAAATTTTACATTGAAAAAATAGTTTGAACGAGAAATGATTTGAAATATGAATAATTCACCTTACTGATAAAAAAAAAAACAGTATCCAGATAACTAAGCCTAACAATTCAATTATTGTTAAAAAAACGATGCCCGAACTTTTGTTGTTTACTAGAAATTCTAGTCTAGAAAGTAGAAGCAATTTTCAAAATTTTGGCATCTTTTTAAGTTGAAAAATAAGTATGTAAACAATGGTTGCTATGTGATAAACGTTACAGAAACATTAAGTTTCGCACGTCATTCGCAATTAAACAATGCGTGACTTGTTTTTTTTGATTAATTTCTCATTCTGTAAAATAACTGGATTTTTTCATGTGAAAAATGTGTGAGTTTTTTATTATTCAGGAAATTTTTTTCGTTAGGACAGCTCTTACATAAAATACTCATATTATTTGTCGTTCATATATATTCGTTTTTGAAAATGATTGCACGACTAAAAAAATTTCTGTACATCTTGATAAAGGCCCAGATAAAGTGCTGAAAGCTTTAGATATTCAAAAAAATATGAATCTTGTTTGACGTGACAATTTTTTTCTAGAATATACTTAACCCATCACGTTTACCACTAAAGAAATTTTTATAGTTATTTCAAGTGCAAGGTAAAGAATGATACAATTTTTATAGACCTTCCTCATGATTATTTAATGCACCTTTAAACAACTGTACACATTCACAATCTATGAAAATTTCGAAACTTCATGTAAGAGCACGCAGAATTCAACTTCGAAAAATTTTGCAAATTCAATTACATTGGCGAAGAATAAGCATTCGTATATGCTCATGGTTTATCGTTAATCAGTGGCACATAATGGCGCGTTTAAAACTCGAGCGCTGTGAGGATCGTTAAATTTGTTCGTTCGCGATAAAATAAATTTCGTTTTCCATTGCCGTACGCAAGAGTTTATTTAATCTGCTTTCGAACGAATAGCCGAAAGAGATTTTAAGAACGATAGTGTTTGTGAATAAACTCATCTCTGTAATAAAGATTTCTGTATAATGAGTTACATAATATTTCGTTACAGAAAAAGTGCATGTCGTAAAGCCTGCTTTTTAAGTTAATAAAAAAGAGCATATAATAAGATAATAAACATTTATTTCTATCCTTTGCTTGGACGTAAAACAATTTTGATGATTTCGAAAATAATGACTTTTCGTAAAAGGAAAAAGTTCTATTACACAGGATGAACATTATGACAATCCAATTTTTACAACCAGCAAATAAATTCATCTTGTATTATGAAGCATAAACAAAATCTTCTTCAAACCTTCAATACTCTCGTTCAATCCCAGACACATATATCCTCTCAGTAATTCTCGATCATCAAAAAGATCCACCCTTTCCCCGATAAAAATCTAATTACTATACGAACCCAGTGAAATTAACTCGTTCATTTTAAACTCTGCAATGTAAAAAAATCATAAGCTTAATAAACCCCTAATAAACTCCGCATGAAAAAAACATCATCAAAGAGTAATGACCATGATGAATTAAACCTCATTAAAAACTACTCTGGCAAGGCAGTTGATAAAAATTCAACCGCGTCACGGAAAGTATTTCACGCAGAGGGAAGAAGAGGCAAGAACAAGATGAAGACGAGCAAAAATTGCGGTCATGACAAAGGCCACGTTCCAGGATCAGACGAGATGTAAATGGATTAATTAAATGAGGTGACAATGCTCTTGGAGGGGCTTCCGAGTAGCGGCATTCCAGAAGTTGCAGCGCCGGCGTGTACATTGATCACTGTCATCGACCTGCTCCGCATCGGTCGCTTTCTTTCCCAAGGAAAACAAGCGGCAGGTCCGCCGCGGTCGGCCGAGCCCCGCACTAAGCGTAATTGCACCCCTGACAAATTAACGAATGGCAATCCGCGCCGGCTGTGATGATTAACGCAGAGGGCTACTTTTATTTCGCCTTGCACAATTAATCCATAACACGCTCGACTGTCGCCGTGTAATTTCGGATTAATTTCTGTAAGCCGATTTCGGCCCCGTGCCATGCTGCAGAAAAATTTTACGTATTGAATTGGACATGGTCATCTCTTATCGTAATTCAAGACAGAAACTTCATGATTTGACAGAATAGGTACTTGAGAACATTTGTGGTAAAAGAATTACGGAGAAGGTTTCAAATTTTCCCTTTCGTTTCTCGACTTTCTCTACCACTTATTTTTACGTCGTGCATCTTGTGAAGTTTGACGAAAAATTTTTTTATTGTCATCCTGGGCCTATGCCGGTTTGTAATTGGATCACGATGTAATAGTGGATTTTTCGATTTCCTCGCGTTTAGTGGATATGAACTCAGGATTTCATATTTGGATTTGTACCCTGAGGAAGGCTGGAATGTGAAGCCGAAAGCTTGGTCTATAAGGAAATAAAGAAATTTTTTTAAAAATGTTACAAAAAAAAGGTTGATCCTTTTACTCGTTACGAGAGATCGTTTAGAAATTGTATAATATATAAAATTTTTAAGATGTTTCCATAGCGCAGGATTTTTATAAATTTGAGTAGGTTTGATGGTAGGAATTCATGTCTTTTTATCAATGGTCTGTTGTTCTCCCTCTTTGTATTCAACAACAACTTGCTTTCTGTCAAAACAAGTTTATTATTCAAAAATAATTTAAATATTGATGAAAAAATAGAATATGCAGTCGAAGAATAACTGAATACTGAATACGCGTCGTCTGATTTTACACTATTTATGCGAGTAGGGTAATTGGGAGGTCATGCGTTATTGACAAAGCTAGGAGCAGAATGGTTTGTTGTCTAGACAAAATATGAAAAAATAAATTAGGTAATTGTATACTTTGCAGTAATGAGACATATGTGCGTACGTACAATCGAGACTAGAAATACATTTTATAACGATCAAAAATGAATGATGAGAAATTAATGATGTTCAGATATAATAAAATGCAGGGTTTGGAAGCAACGGTTTCTCTAAAACGTTACTCTTGAACTGTAATGATGAAATTACTAGTTACATTATGTAACAAGTAAAGATTAAGGGAACGAATGCATTTGTTTGGTAACAACCAAGGATGTGAGGTGGTAAATTTACCAGTAAGTTTACCAGTAAAATACTGGTCATGACCGTCATTTTTTGAAGGTTTTGGTCAATTTTGACCGTCATTCCACCTTACCGGACAGAATCATTATGATGGTCAAAATTGTTACATACTGAAAGATGACTCGAAAAAATTTTCACTTTTTTTGTAATTGCAGCTTTCTTTTATTTGTCGAGTTTTTATGAAAAAATGAAAAAAAATTTGGTTTTCTCAATAATAAATAATTGCACAATTACAAACTTTCCATTTAAAAAGAGTCATTTATGAAGAAATAAACAAATTACTACATAAAAGTGTGTTGTTGATTAGTTATTTTCCTTCAGTACATTTATTTTCGGAAAAGTTTCTATTTTATGTATTTCACGTCAGTTTTCTACACTAATTTTAAGACAAGAGTATTGTATTTTTCACTCTTAGGCATTGTGATTGTGAATCAGTTTCGACTATTGTACTTTTTTTATCTCTTATCTCATCTATAAAAAAAAATTAAAGAATACTGTGTTGTAGATTTGACAGTTGGACAAAAGACTATTATAACTAATAGAAAGGGGAGTCAGAGTGTAAATTGTCATCCAAGAGAGGAGAAATCATTGATCTAAATTCCATCACACACTTCAATTACCCCCAATCTTCTATTAGCGTAAGCTTAGAAAGAGAAAGGGTGAAAGGAGAAGGGACTTCAATCAAAAGCTCCACCTTGCTGAAAAGTGATTAGACGAAACTGAATTACTGATCACTCTTGAAATTTTACGAATTTTTAAAAACGGTAAAGGAAAAAGTGTCTTGAAATTTCATGAGGCATCGATGGTTTTCTGATGATCCGCCGAATTTGGGACACCCTGTGAATTGTCTGGAAAACGCAGTAGTACAGTGGCACTCGTGAGTTTTTTCTAGAAAAATAGAAAAGCCATTTATGAAATGCGAAATAACAAGATTGATGATTTTCACCCTGAATAGCTGGAAATCTTTTGGTCAGTTAGGTTAAGTCACATTTTTTTATCGAAGTTCGGTCATGAACGCTAATTACTGACCAGAAATGAACTCTGACGGTAATTTATAGTTGGAAAATTTTTAAATTTGACAGTAAATAAAAGTAAATGACCGTCAGAAATTACCATGACCTGACCAATTTTTTTTCTGACCCGTAAATTCACATCCCTGGTAACGACTAACAAAAATCCTATTATTCATTTCACGTTACTTTCATCATTCTTCAGAAGTTTCTAAAACAATTTTTAAATTTTAAAGAAATGTTTAGAAACTAAAATATTAGAAATTTTCAGCTTCTTTGTTTTTAAGCAATTAATTCTGCATTCAAAATTTTCAATAGGACAAAGTGACATTAGTAATTTGTGTACAAATACTGACAAGGAATATGCTTTTTCACTTATTATTATAAACTTTTGTCATTAAAAGCATTACATTTTGGAAATCCACGTGCAAATACTTAAAAAAACGCAA
Source organism: Platygaster robiniae (assembly GCA_028476575.1). Taxonomy (NCBI): domain Eukaryota; kingdom Metazoa; phylum Arthropoda; class Insecta; order Hymenoptera; family Platygastridae; genus Platygaster; species Platygaster robiniae. Next base: position 40,601,736 of record CM052019.1, read on the forward strand.
AATATATAGCTCTTGAAATCTATAGCAGGACCGTTGATATCTGTAGATAATTTTTAATAATCTTACATCATATAATGAATTTAAATAATACTGCAAATATTAGATGATAATTAGTTTTTTATAAATGCTTTCAGATTGTACAGAAATTTATTAAATTACAGGAATAAAGAAACTGCAATTTCTCGAGTTTTGAGATCCAAAAATGTACTCACATAGAAGTTTATAAAAATACTAAAAAGTTTTTTAAATTTCAAAAGTGTGTAAAGTTTTCAAAAAATCTTGAGGACACTGAAAATTCATCAACAAACTGTTTCCTGTATAATCGATAAAAATAGTTGTAATATTTCAAACTTTCAAATTCTAGGAAATTTCATTTTTGAAACTCAAAGGAATATTTTTCAAAAAACTAAAAAATAGTCAACCATTTTTATTATACCAGAAAATACAAGAAGAAAATATATGCAGAAAAATACAAGTAAATCTAAACACAAAAATCTATGCAACTTTAATGACTAAAGCATCGAGTTCCAGAAATTTTATAGCAATTTAAAAAATAAAAAATACTGAACGATTCATCAAATAGTAGAAAAACCGAAAAAAAACGAAAAGTAGACACTAAAGGAAATAGAAATCTATGGAGACACTGTTTCCTGAAAAATCCTTTAAAGAAAAATTTTAATGAACTTCAAATTCTAGAGCACGAAACTCTCGAAATCTATAGAAAAATTATACATCAATTCTAGAAACATGAAAATACTAGAAAATCGTGCAACGTTTTACACATCCAAAAGAATACAAATAGTTTTGGAAATACTGAAAAATCTTTCAACTCGTAGAAAAACTGAAAATGTAGGGACCAAAAAAACTGAAAGAAATTCATATCTACATAGACACTATCTCCTGCAAAATCCTCTCAAATACAAAAAAATTAAATTGAACTTTAAATTCTAGAGCATAAAATCGTTGAAATCTACATATATAGAAAAATACAGAAAAACGGTACAAATTTGTAAAAATACTATACAACCCAGGAACATTTTCACTATTCTAAAAATACAAAAAGTGTCAGAAATACCAAAAATCTGGCTAGAAATTCACCTAATTCGCACATTTTCCCCTGCAACTAATATAATACTCATAAATTCTTTCAACATCAAAAAAAATTTAAAATTTCGAGAAAGCTGACAATTTTTTCTAAGGTTTAAGAACCACAAACCAGCAAATGCTCAAAGATTTTCTTCACTTTAAAAATTATTCATCGATAGCTCTTCCTAACGAACAACAGATCTCAAAAATATGATGTTTTGTTCGAGCAGAAAGTTTTGTTGAAACTAAAAAAAAATTGAACACGTCTTATCTTTAACTGTCACAAACTATTTTGTAATATCTGTATTATATAACATCTATATTTTTATAATAAACAGTTTCTGTAACCAAACCACGAATAAGTTGACATTGTTTTTTCATCCTTAGTTTTTCGAGTCTTTTATTTTATTTTTTTCAAAAAGTAACGTGAAAGTAACGGAATGTAACTTTCTTTGAGTTCCAACAGTAACGAGTTATCATTTCTTTTCAAGTAACCATAAAGTAAAGAATTACTTTTTCCACTTTTTTTTACGCGTTAACGTAGCGCGTTACAGTTTTTCAAGTAACTTTCCAAAACCTGATAGAATGATGAAATAATATCAGTTGGCAGTAATGATACCTGACCTTCCCTGTACTTTAAAACGAATGCAGAGTTTCATATAAAAAAAAAAAAACACTGCAATTATCCCAATATTTTGGAACAATGCCTCTCGGAGTTTTTCGATCTCGCTTATAGAACTGCACAGTAAACTCACAACTTTTTACCGATGTAGAAACGAGCAAGGAAAAGTATCGACTGTTTTTGAACTTCCCTTTGAGCTAAAAAACACAGAACCTCTGGAAATTAAAATCTCAGCTTTTGAATAAAAAGATATTTGAAATGAGTTCCTACCCTATGACAAGGTTTTGGAATAAATGAAAAGTTGCAAAGAATATCAGAGATTCGATCGTTTTCACTTACGCTTATCCAAACAACATCCTCGATTTTTCCATGTACGTAAATCAGACATAAAAAGAAAATCCGTGTTCTTTTGAGCACGTGTGCATCTTGCAGCTTCGAGAACATCACCCTCAGTTACCCTTGGGAAATTGTTGGAGCCCTGCCGATTGCAGGGCGTGAGCAATTTCTTTTATTTTCTACTAGGTCTCAAGCTACGTCGGAAAAGTAACACGTAAACCGACGTGCCTTGCTGTTATTTCGCTTTCTTATCTTCACTTGACTCTGAGAGAAAGTGAAGACGACGGCTCAATTGATTGCTCCCAAATATAGAGTTGATAATGGGAAAAATAGCTTCATCAACAAAATCGTCTAATCCCGATCGCACAGAGCCAATAAACGTAGGGAAATTCAAACTTCAAAGAAACATAACAATGTTGTATAGATCCATTTCTTTTCTTTCTATATTTCGGCCATTAATTGGGCCCTCTTCAGGAACTATTACAATAATCAAACAAACGAAAAACACTCACAACTATATCATCAAAGTATAAAGATAAAATCAATAAAGTCTTACTCACAAACATCTTTACAAAATCCCATACATCTAAGTGATCATATTAAAACAATGAAATCAACAAAAAATGTTTCTTAGGTATAAAAAAACCATTGTTAAATAAACGTATCAATCACTATTATAAGCTCGTCAAAAATGAAACAAAATATATAGTCCTACGGACGTAATTAGAATACAATATAACGTCCATTGGGAACGATGTACACTCGACTACACATGACGGCTAACTAAAATATGAACACAATCAAACCACCTCTTATACTACCGGCAAATATTGAAAGCTTGATAACAAACATCAAACGCAATTAAAACATCCTCAAATAACCAATATAAGCCCCATTCAAATTCCTAGTGTCTTCTTGTTTGTTAAGAGTAAATTTCAACTTTTTAATATGAACCATCTCTGAAATAATCCTCTTATAATAATTAGACTCTTTATCCATAATTTCTACATGTTCCCAATCAAAATCATGTCTCATCTCAGTCCTATGGCAAGTTAACACATTATGATACGAAAGTGGTAATTTAATATTATTTCTATCTTCTTTAACTCCAGTACCTAAATTTCTTTTAGTCTGGCCAATATAACAAAATTTACATGTCTTACAATTAATTTTGTACACTACGTCCTGTCGGTCAAACAAACCCAATTCATCTTTCCCTTTACTAATAATCTGTTCATTTAACTGGTTGTCTATTCTACTGATAATATTAATGTCATATTTCCTCAAAACTCTCCTTAATTTGAATTCCAATTCTTTATTATAGGGGAATATTAATTTCTTATTTTTATCTTTATCATTATTAATAATATTCCTTGTATTACTCCAAAAAAACTTAACCCTCTTATCAATATACTTCTCTATAAATTGATCAGGATAATTAATAATCCGTAAAATATCTCTAATAATATCGAAATTCTTATTCTGAAACTTCAAATCAGCCAATTTAAAATTCTTGTCAATCAAACCAATTACAGTACAAATCTTATGTTGGACAGGATGCTCAGAATAAAAGTTAATAAACCTGCCTGAGGAAGTCGGTTTTACATACCAATCAAATTCAAGTTTCCCATTGTTTCTGATAAATTTTAACTCCAAAAAATCTATCATACCATTCTTTTCCAATTCATAAGTGAAATTTAAGCTGGGATGATATGTACCAGGTGTAATCCTAATTATTTTCCGGTTTTTTTGCAAATAAAACACATAATTCCAAAAAAACCGTAACCTTTATTTTATTCAAAGTATTTTCCATCGCTTTCTACATATTTTTCCCACCTTTCTGGTAAATTGTGGATACTACGCCAGTAAAAATCATTGCCTTTGGAGGTGAACCACTCGGTGAGCCATTTTCGTACATTTTCGTACGAGTCGAAGCGCTGCTCAGAAAGGGCATGGCCCAACGAGGCAAAGAGGTGGTAGTCGGATGGCGCCAGGTCTGGCGAGTAAGCCGCATGATCAAGCACTTCCCACTTGAGCCTTTCCAGCGTGTCACGAACGACTTTCGACTTATGCGACGGCGCATTGTCGTGGAGCAAAATCACCTTCTTCTGTCGTTGTTGATATTCTGGTCGGTTTTCCACAATGGCTCGGCTCAAATCTTTCATTTGCTGTTTGTAGCGAACGGCATTCACAGTTTCACCAGGTTTCAGCAGTTCAAAGTATATAACACCGGACTGGTCCCACCACACACACAGCATGACCTTCCGACCGTAATGATTTGGCCGTGCCGTCGATGTCGATGTTTCACCTGGACTCACCCACGATTTGTTGCGCTTAGGGTTCTCCAGGAAAATCCACTTTTCATCACCAGTAACAATACGATGCAGGAAAGACTTTCTTTTGTATCGTTGAAGCAGCATTTCACAGGTCACTTTTCGATTCTCCATTTGTCTCTCGGTCAGTTCATGGGGCACCCACTTTCCACACTTCTGAATTTTTCCCATGGCTCGCAGACATTTGGAAATTGCTTGCTGTTGAACTCCCAACGCATCTGCAAGCTGTCGTTGCGTTTGCGTGTTGTCTTTATCTAATAATGCTTGCAATTCGGCGTCATCGAACGATTTTCGTTTGCCGGAGCGTGCGGCTTCGTTCAGGTCGAAATCTCCATTTTTGAACTGTCGAAACCACGTTTCACATGTTCGAAGTGTAAATGCACGATCACCATAAACTTCCACAAGCGCACAGTGGCTCTCGGACACTTTTTTCCCCTGATTGAACATGAAAAGCAATGCATGACGCATATGCTCAAAATTCGGTACAAAATTTACATTTTATATATATTTCATATTTTCGGTACAATTTTTGAAGCGCAATAAAAACTTACTGGAAGATTTTTTCGAAAAAATGTCAACGCAGTTCAAGCGCTCGATATGACTGAACAAAATGACATATGGTATGTGTTACCAACAGCGGTACAAAACAGAACGCCATCCATTGAAAAAACCGGAAATTACTTAAGAGTACACCTGGTATTCAAAATATCAAGAACCCCAAAAATCTTATCTTTAGGAATCAATGCCAAAATATCATCAACATATCTCACAAACAAAGGACAAACAAATCCAAACAATCTCATACAATAATCCTCCAAATCATGCATAATCATATCAGCCGAAATTGGTCAAATAGGGGAGCCCATGGGAGTACCAAAAGTCTGCTTATAAAATTTACCATCAAAGCTAAAATATGTCAATTCCATTAAAATCAAAATACAATTAATAAATTCAACCTTTGATATGTTTGTAAATTTACTCAAAAACTTCTCAAATCTCCTTTTCAAAGCAACAGAAACCAAATCTTTTGAAATATTTGTAAATAAATTAGAAATATCAAATGAAACCGAAATATAATCATCAGGAAAAATCGAATTCTTAATAAGTCCCTTTAATTCAACACTATCTTTAATAAATCTATTTGGTTTCGGTAACAATTCATTCAAAAAATCCTATAAATGTTTACTTAATTTACAAATGGGACTACCAATAGTAGAGACAATTATTCTTAATGGATTATCATCCTTGTGAACCTTTGGTAGGCCATAAGCCCTTGGAAGGTTCCCACCACTTTCCATGATAGATCGATATAAATCACGAGTAATATAATCCATTTTTAACCATCTCTTTAACATATCATTACATTTATTTCTCATTATGTTTAAAGGTTTCTTCACAACTTCTTCATAAGTATTTACATCTCCCAATAAACCACTCATTTTTCTTAAATAATCTTCTCTACATATCACCACGGTTGCCCCTCCTTTATCAGCCCTAGTTACCATCAAATCATTATTCTTTTTAAAAAATTTTTTTCTCAAATCAAAATTATTAATAATCAATCTCTCGTAAAATTTCCTATGTGACTTCGAATAATAGTATTTAGAAATATCATTTAACATCTTAATTCTAATTTCATTCCTTATTTCATTATCCAATATAAAAAGTTTAGTCTCCATTTCCTTAATAAATTCAAGCGGTTTAATTTTATCATTAGACACAATGGGAAAGTTGAATTTATCACCAAGAGTCAAAGTAAATCTCACAAATCCCAGTAGTTCCTTATCAGTCAAATTATGAATACATCTATCGTTTCGACGAAACATAAATAAAACCTGTCTATTAATAAGCGTACAAAACTTCCTATAGCATTTCAAAAATTGTGTGTCATATATATTCTTCTATCTATTAAAATTAAACCTGAAAAACTGATCAATAAGATAAGACGGTAAACACTTCCTCAATTGTAATTCTATCTGATTCACTCTATTCTTCAAAAACCGTAAATGGAAACAAGCATCTTTAATCTCCCAGTTAAGTATACGTCTCCTCGTCACAACTAAGTAATTCGAAAATCTCCTATTCACATAATTATTTTTAAAATATAAACCCCGATAATCCAAACTTTCAATATGTCTCGGTAAAACATCATATTTTCTCTATTGAGTCAAGAAAAATAACTGATTCTTCACAATCGCTATTGATGAAATAATGTTCAACCACTGCTTGAGAAGTAAGACTGTATTAAATCCGAATCCTCGTCCAATCCTATGGAACTATCCAGTACCAAAACCACTCCTGTGGTCCACCCCATATCTTCTAGGCGGTAGGGGGACACTTTTCCCAAGCGACTTTTCCCACTGGACACTTTTCCCAAAAAATCCCATTCCCAAAAAAGAGTGATTCCCAAAGAAATTTTTCCCAAAGCCATTTTTTCCAGAGCATTTGTTCCCAAACCGTTATTTGCCAGTGGTGAAAAAATGTTTCACACAATATACAAAGAAATTTCATACAATTTCATATTATTGTATTTGGATTTTTTTCTTTCAATTCATTGTTTATTTTATTGATCAGTATAACATATTATTGTTGCACTTGCGTGTCTAGCACATTAAAAATTTGATACTGTAACCAATAGTCTTCAAGTAACCAATTACATCGTTTCGTACGCGATAATTACAGTACGATGATACTATATTTGCAATTTGAGCTTCTCTTTTTCTTCTGTCGCTGTCCAAACCTCCCCGGACTTTTTGTCCTAGCTCGATTTGTCGAAGCATAGATTCGGTGTCAGATTGTTCTTTGGCTAATTCTGTAAGAAAGGCGTACAAGCTTGGGTGTTTTTTACCCACGACCAGCTGAAACCGATTATGCCAGCCTCCAGACACATTATTGGTGCGAGCTCTCTTCTGTTGCACGGACACGTATTGCGACCATAATTTCGGCGGATATCATGGAGGTACAGCTCTTCTGCGTCCTCGTGCCGGTATACCTTTCACATATACTCTTTCGAAATAGTCGTAAATTGGCTGCAACTCCTCGGCTAGATGTGGCCGCACTGTTTCGAACAAGTCTGGAATATCTTCTTCAGGAGCAAAAGCCAAAGCACATAACATTTGCGCTCCACGCTTCACTGCAGTTGACAGGTCATTGTACGAAGCTTGTAAGCCTTCAGCTTGGATGCGACGTTACATATTTTGGTTCAAGTGAAACATACAACATTTGACTCTGTCTTAGTCTAACAGCTTGATGAGAGCATTAATGATTGATAATTCAAAATCCGTCATAACAATGTCCGGTAAATTTGGTAATCCAAGTTGACGTCCTTTTTCCAAGACTACTTCGAGAACTTGTGTATAAGATTCTTCTTTTTTTGATTCCAAAAGGGCATACACGTAAGGAAATACTATATCATTGGCATTCCCTTTGCTATCTTTTTGCGTTACAACTTCAAGAATAGCAAAAATTTGGAAAAAAATGGTCGAAGCTATACTGAATGTCCCATCTACAAACCAAGTTTTGCTGTTGAATAAATGCTTTACGTTCTCATCTGTTGCAAATACTAGAATTCGCTCTTCTACATCATCGTCGTCAATAGGGTCGTACAATAAATAATTGACTCCGCCTGAGGAGTGTTTGAAGCGATCAGGAATGTCATTCAAATCTTGGATTCTAGTAGGATTTGGTGGCAATTTTCTCAATCGTTCGAGAGAAAGAGATTTTCTGAGATTGACGCGATCAGGAAGTTCTGCTTATATTTCTAGAAATTTAAATATTAATAGAAATATGAATCTAGCACGTATACAGTTTGATTTGACTTAAATTGCATGAAATTTGTACTTCTCGTTTATAAAAGGATGTACAATAAATCAATTTGCTGTACCTGATGGGACATCGCGCAATTCGTTGCGCAGAATTTGTACGGGTGGGGCTTCAGGGTGTTCATCCGCAGTACGTTTTATTCTATTTACGATTTTCACAGCCTCCACTTCTTCTCTACTCGGGGCATGATTTTTGTGTTAGGATTCAGCTGGACCTTTGTGTATAATAATAGTGTCTCCCGTTCCCGATGTAATAGCCCGAGCATCACATTCTCCCTTTCTGCGGCAATTCCAATATATTTTGTCTGCTGTTTCTGAATGTTTATAATATAAGAAATTTTGAATGTTCAGTAACATCGTTTTCTTCGTCTTTATGATTTCCACCATAGTTATAAATTTTCATCACAGCTTATGAATTTTGAGTCCGAAACAACAAACGTTAGATATGAACGTCATCGACCGCTAGTCAATTGTTCAAAACATTTTCCATTGATTTTTACAAATAGAATTTATCATGCGCATTTGAAAATCATTTGTATATAATAAATATGTGAATAAAGTTCTGATTACGTACAAATGTTTCGTAACTATGATTCCGAATGTTCAGAAAAATTAAGACACTCAAATTCTTAAGAAATAAAAATTTGATTTTTTGGAAAAAAAGCGCGCGGAAAAATGTTCTTTGGAAAAATATCCATTCGGGAAAAATCTACATTGGGAAAATTGTCAATTTGGGAAAAATCTACATTGGGAAAAATGTCCTTTGGGAAAATACGTCTTTGGAAACAACATTTTTTGGGAAAAATGGATTTGGGAAAAATGTCCACTGGGAAATGTGATTTTGGGAAAACTGTACCACAATCCTTCTAGGCATATTGTAGATCGAATGCCATAAATTTCATAATACAAAAAGCTATTCCATGCTCTGATGATAACACCATTAACAAAATCGTCCAATCCCGATCGCACAGAGCCAATAAACGTAGGGGAATTCAAACTCCAAAGAAACACAACAATGTTATATAAATCCATTCAATTTTTGACGAGCTTATAATAGTGATTGATACGTTTATTTAACAATGGCTGTTTTATACCTAAAAAACATTTTTTTTTTATTTCATTGTTTGAATACGATCACTTAGATGTATGGAATTTTGTGAAGATGTTTGTGAGTAAGACTTTATTGATTTTATCTTTATACTTTGATGATATAGTTGTGAGTGATTTTCGTTTGTTTGATTATTGTAATAGTTCCTGAAGAGGGCCCAATTAATGGCCGAAATATAGAAAGAGAAGAAATGGATTTTTACAACATTGTTATGTTTCTTTGAAGTTTGAATTTCCCTACGTTTATTGGCTCTGTGCGATCGGGATTGGACGATTTTGTTGATGGTGTTATCATCAGAGCATGGAATAGCTTTTTGTATTATGAAAAATAGCTTGTTGTTGGAGCAAATTGCTTCTTCAAAGATACTTGTTTATTTTAAAAGAGTTTTTATAATGGCAAAATATTTCAGTACTTTGAATGAGGAATAATCCTAAAACCTCAACTTTCCTGCAAAACATCATGTCGAACATGATGTATTGCTGACTTATTGAAAGTTTTAGCATTAAAATTACTTATTTATAAACTTTAAAACAAAGCTTATCAACACAAGTTTTTTTATTTCTCTCTTTGAACTAGTTATTGCCAAACAGCAAAAAATGGATCCTTTTTTTATCTTCTCTATTTGTTCATAACTGGAAAGAATTATCAAAAGAATATTCTTATGTGATTTACATACACAATCTTTGGCTGAAGTTAAATGTTTATCGTAGAGTAATAAAGCTCTTTACATTACAGTAGTAGACTCTTATTTCCAGGGAATACTTCCACGTTTTCACCGTCATCTCCCCCTAATATTTTAAACCCACTCGCAAAGGGGAATGTTAGTGGGATGTGATGAGTCATTTCCGAGAAAGAGATATCGCTTCATTAACTGACGTGTTGATTAAAGGATGATTTCACTCCGTCAAAATTACATTGTAACGGAGCGTACAATGAAACCAGGGAACGGGAAAGTCATACTTTATCCCTCATGAGAAACGTCTGGGAATCGTTTAGCTTCCTGTAAAGTGTCTGGAGATTCAATAATGAAGTTGTAAATAGACGTTGGATTCAAGAGAAGCCAGCAGATAACTAGTGATTCAATAAATCGTTGCATATTATAATGAAAATGAACAGTTTTACATAGTTAAAACTGTTAAAAGTAAGAATCATTGAAATTATAGAAAAGAATAAAAATCTGAATTTAAACATAATGGATCTTGCGTTGCTAAAATATGATTCCGTTTGATGCAGAAGAAAATTGAAAGAATATTAATTTATTAAAATCAACATTTTGGTACAGGGTTTGGAAAGTTACTTGAAAAAATTTAACGCGTTAAGTTACCGTTGCAAAGGTTGAAAGAGTAATTCGGTACGTTCTCGTTACTTGAAAGAAATAGTAACTCGTTGCCGTTACCACTAAAAAAATGTCCCGTTACTTTCACGATACTTTTTGGAATAAATTGAATGTAAATAACTAGACATCAAAAAACTATGGCTGAAAATAACAATATCAACGTTCTTGTGGTTTTGTTTTATAGACATTGTTTATTTCAGGTATAATAAAAAATGTTTATTGGTACTTTGTCACCCTAGAAAAAAAATCAATCAGTTTGTTCGAATTTTTGTATTCTTTTGAATTCACAAAATTTCTGGATATGACATTTGATCTAATGTTAGCCACAAGGAAACATTTGCAAATTTATAAATTTTTTCAAGAATCTCACTTACACAGATTTTCGAAGTTTGTGAATTTTTTTGCATTTTTCAGTAAGTGTGTATGTTGCAGGATTTTCTAGTATTTTTATGAATCCATACCATTTTTCTATACATTGATGTGTAGATTTTGAGAATGTCATGCTCTAGAATTACAAGTGCATTAAATTATTTGTATTTGAGAGGATTTTTCAGCAAATAGTATCTAGGAAAATTTTCATTTCTTTTGACTTTTTTGATACTTTTTCAATTTTTATACGATTCAAAGGATTGTTCAGTATTTTTGAAATTATTCGTATTTTTCAAGCTGATAAAATGTTGCAAAATGTCCTAGTATTTTTACATAATTTTAGTATTTTTATAATATAAATTGTTTAATTCATTTCAAGAATCTTAAACTCTGGAATTTGAACATAACGAAATTTTTCGTGTTTTACAGGATTCTTTAGAAAACGGTCTCTCGATAGATTTTACTTATACCAGTACTTTTCGTATTTCTTCAGTTTTTCTAAGATTTCAAGCATCGTTTATTATTTTTATATATTGCTGTATGAATTTCTGAAATTCGAAAGATTTCTAATCTTTTATACATTGACACGTATTTTTCATTACGTATTTTCTTTCTGTATTCCCAAGTATTTATAGAATGTTGTGGGATTTTTGAGTTTTTTGAAGATATCTTTGTGAATTTGCGGAATGAGATAAAATTGAAAGTTCGAAATTGGGGAAGTATATCGATCGATTTTGCAAAAAACATTTTCTTTATAAATTTGAAGTGCCCTTGATATTTTTTCTATTTTTCGTAGAGTTTTATGATTTGGGAAAGCTCGAGACATGATTTTTTCTTGATTCCTAGAATCACATAAATTTTAAGAAAAACCAAATAACATGGAACTAATTAAAATCCATCATTATGAGTATTTTTTTCTTTCACAAATTTACAAATTGCTAATATTCTACTTTAATGTGTAAAATAATTTACATAATCGTTCCAATGAAAATTATGATTATTTAATTTTGTATTCAAAAATGAAAAAGTGGAAAATTACTTATATCTTAGTTTCAGAACATTTCTTAAAATGTTACAAGTTGTTCTCAAAACTTAATGAAACAGATAAAAATAACGTAAAATAACGAGATTTGCGTTACCTGTTACCGAAAAAAACGTGACCCGTTCCCGTTATCGTTATAGTGAAAAATGTAACGTTCTAGAGTAACGCGTTACTTCGAAACCCTGTTAAAGTGTGCATGTTTTTTTACAGTATTGATAAAATGTACGCGTTACTATTTTACACACACAAATAAATATATCTGTCGTTATAATGAGTTAGTCATCATGTTCTTTCAGACTATACAGTTCAACCACAGAAAATTTTCACTGGAGTTGAACTTACAATAAAATTGAGACACACAGGATCATCAAGAACAATGATGATTCAATAAAAATCGATAAAAAACGATCAAGACGCAATTCCACACTGTATGACATTTTTTCAACGAGATCGAAAATCACGTTCGGAGTTGGAGCCTGGTGATGCACGAACGTCTCACTTTTGTTTTTATTAGCTGTTCGACACGTGTACCTCGTGGCGGCGAAAAGTGCTGTCGAATTGTGCCTTGATTTGAGAAATCTACCATCCGTGTTCCGAAAAACAATACTTCAGAAAGTGTGAAAAGAAAGTGCTACGACAGTGGTGATAAATTTCTAGAAGAATCGCACCTTTATCTCGAAAGAAAAGATACCAAGGCCGTGTTCTTTGCACGCTCGATCGAAATACGGGTAGAAACATACCAGGGATAAATATCCCCGGTACGAAACATCTTGAAAACATTTCTTTGGCCTCGATAAAGCTCTTATTTGACGTCTTTACTCTGGGCGATAAGAGAGGACCTTTATCCCAAATGAAACGGCCAGCAAATGGCTTGTCCCTGATCGTGATAAAATGGAGGATTAAATGATTAGACTCGGAGGGAAATAAAATCGCGAGGAACTCGCTTATCCTGTTACAGAGATATTTTTCAAGGGATATGATTGTGTTTTCATTTATAAACGAGTTTAATAATATCATGAAAGTCTCAATTTTCGTGCGTGTTATGATTCGACAAAATTATGTTTCAACTGTAATACTTTTGTGGCCAGAAGATAAACTTAAAAATCAAGTAATAAAGACTTTTTTCGACTCAAGAGGTATTTTGTAAGGTCAGAGCCATGGAGACAAATATTAAGCACAATAAAAAGTAACAGAAGTAACATGTTTCGTTTATTGGCATAACTTTCTAAAACATTCTTAGTATATGAAAAATGTTAATTACTTTGAAGGTTGGCGAGTTTCTAGTAAATATCTCAACAGAATAGTATAGTTCAAAAACAGAAATATATGTTTAAAAACATTTCAAAGATTTTGTGTATGGTATTTCTTTCATAAAAAGTACGTGTAGTTGTTTTTTAAATATACACATTGTGTTTGCATAAAAAAAGTGTGAAATACGATTAAAGTTAGGGAGCCAACTTTATGCTCACAAAAAAAACAGAAATTATGTAATATTTATTCATACATCGATTCAAAAACTTTATCGGATTTTAATTTGTGAGATTCAAATGAAATTTGATTGAAGATTGTAACCGAAGTCATAGGCATGAAATCAACTGATTTTATACTGAAATTATGAGCATAAAATTATTTCTGGATTTAACTTGTTGTCAATTCAGCAATCTGGAAAATGTGAGTTTGCAGTTTGCAACTGAATATAGCCGTAACTAATTTAACGTATAGTTACAAAACTGAGTTTATCACTGCAAAATAAAAATAATATAATGCTACCTGGGAGTCACACTAGGTTTCCAGTTTCGAATGTAATTAGATTTCTATTTGTTAAATTGAAATCTATTTATAATCTATCATGTATAAATAAATTAAATAAATTTTTAAAAAATGAGATAAATTTTATTAGCTAATGATTCAGAATTGTTTTTAGTCGGATATCGAAATAGATTTCTACTTCGAAAATTTAAACTAAACTTATCATGAAAACCCAATACATATGTTCAAAGTTACAGCTTCAAATGAATTTATACGGAAAGAAAATTAATGAAATTTTATTTTCCAAACGAAGTAAATTTTTCGTTAAAATTCTTACTGCAGTTATACCAGCATGATATCTAAAAGATATTTTTTTCAAAAACCTTACTGCGTTGTTAATTGCATAGATAACATTAGCTTTGCACTTCAGAAATCAAGATGAATCATTCAATTGAAAAAAAAACTATTTCCATTTAAATCATTCTCTTGGATTGTCATATTAGAAACTAAAATATTTTTCAAATAGAAAATCCATTTCAACATTTCGGGGTAAAACCTCCATATTATTTTAGCTGGACGTCAAACAGTAAATTTGCTGCATGAAACAGAAATTTCTTTAACTTAGATAATGTCTAATTGAATTTTTGATCGAAATTTTCTTTTCATTTGAAAAAATAAAAAAATATGGTACATATTGAACTGGATTCTTAGTTAAATTTTCAAATATAATGGTGGATACTGTTATTTTTACAACTAAATATCCAGTTGGGTTACAAGTGAACAATTGAATAAATTTACAGAAATATATTGCTGTATACATCTATTAGATTGCAATTTTTTCTTAGTTGGCATCCTATTTTTTTATGAGGTAGAATCTCACTACAATTTACAAATAATAGTCCACTGTATTCTATTTATTTCGATTTCCAAACAGAATGTTAACTTTATATTTATTCAAAAATGAAAACCCTCATATATTTTCTAACCAAACTCTAATAATACTCTCTTAATAGAGATTGGGTGAATTATGCAGCTATCGAAAATTATGTTAGATTTTTAAGTACGATTTCGTGATTTTCAAATAAAAATATAGTTGGATTACCATAAAAAACTATGATTATGAAAAAATGTTTAAAAACCTAAAGATGCGACTGTTTGAAAACAATTTTTCAAATTTACCAATAATTGACGAAAAAACATGTTTTTATTCTCACAAAAATATCCCGCTTACCAAAGGTGAAAATCAAAGGGTCTCTTCTGCATCCCTCGAGGAAATAAAATTTGAACGTCGTTGCCATTCAAACACCGTAGAGACCGTACTAGAATATATATTTATCTCCTAGAATCGAAGAGAACAGTCAATTGTCACATTCGCCCCGATTCCATGGTAAACGGGAAAAATTGACAACCCCCGTGTCCCTTCCCCCAAAACCCTTTTCCATCGTCTTCCCGTTCGTATAAGTTGGTACATGCATCACGCGCAGCTTCCTCCGCGAGCTATATATCTGGGCTTTATGCTCTGGCGGACTCTGAGCTCGTAACGAAAATCATAGGCGGAACTAATTGAGTTGCTGAACACGGTATTGTCGCGCGTTTATAATGCCAGTTACAGAGGAGGTTTTCCCGCTTCTTAGAAAAAAAATGGTTCTCCCATCGTAATTTTTTATGCGAAAAAGTTATGCCACCATAACTTCTTTCAAGGTTTGAAAAACTTTCCAGTTGGGAAAATCCAAGCCCAAAAATAACGTAAAACACAGGGGAATGATTATAATAAAAACGAAATTGGCTTTTTATTTTCTCGGAATCGGAAGAAATTATCTGCTTGATAGTAAAAGTCTAGGGAAATGGAAAAAAGGTGAAGGTTCGATATCACGTCTCAGGCTTTTAACGAGCGCTTTTTGACCCTAATACTACGCGAATGAACAAAAACTATGTAGGCATGGACTTTTCAACAAGGTGGGCAAAAAAGCTTGTTACGGTTTATCCGGCGGTACGAAAGGGACGCGGTTGGAAAAAAAGTGGCTGGAAATTGACGCGGTTCCACTTTCGCCTTAAAACAATTCAAGCTCGAGCAAGCGCCGGCTCGTTA
Source organism: Platygaster robiniae (assembly GCA_028476575.1). Lineage (NCBI taxonomy): Eukaryota > Metazoa > Arthropoda > Insecta > Hymenoptera > Platygastridae > Platygaster > Platygaster robiniae. The sequence continues at coordinate 40,617,627 of CM052019.1, forward strand.
AAGGTGGCGAGTGATAATGTACAGAGGAGCAAAAAAGTGGACGGCACTTAAAAGTACACGAAGTTGCGGGAAAAGTGTCGAAATGTTGCCAAGGTGGCATGGTAATCGCGTGTACAATGGATGCCACAGATTACCGTAATCCGAAGTGAAAAATGATGAGGTGCCGAAAGCCCCGGATCCTCCACTTTTTGGGCTCGCGAAAACACTTTGCCACTGGCGCCAGACGGAATCTACATTTCTCTAATGGAATGTAAATTCAATGGAAAAAATCGCGGCTTTCTCGTTGCATAAATAACTGGGGGCGTACGTGAAATTGAACTGCCATTCATTTTTATCAGGTCCCGGACAAATCATGGATTAATCATGTTGAGCGTTTTCTCGGCTTCTTGATTGGACGGTTCAATCGAGGTTAAGTCTGCGTCAATCGATGCACAAAGTTCCTTTCTGATGTCTCATTTGCAATAGTTTTCTTAATCAATGAACCAAGACTTTTCTCTGTACATTTTTTCATTTTTCAGAAGTCATTAGGGGCGTAGGCAGAACAAATTTTCGGGAGGGGATTTTCTAGAAATATTTTTTCTTCTGTATTTCATGATTTTTCATCTTTGTCTATATGGATACAAGAGAGCGATTTTGAAATATTTTTCATTCCGGAATTCAAAAAGTATACAATTAATGGCATTCAGAGTTGCGCATTTTTCATATTCGTAAATAATAGAATTTGATTTTTATGATTTTCAATTAGGAACTGAGGTTTGAATTTTTTTTTACTAATACTTTTACTATTCATACCACTTTACAGGTTATCAGTTGTATGAAATGATTTTTGAGGAAATTTAAACCACATAGATAAAAGGTACATCATAAATTAATGATATATCATTTTTGTATGATATATTATTCAACAAATTTTGTAGTATTTTATGGTCTTTTTGTATATTTCTAATATTTCTATGGATCTCTCGATTAATTTTTATTTTATTTATCATTTTTATATATTTTTTTATGTGATTTTTAATGATAAAGTTAATATTTTTTAATAATATAAAAAGTTTCAGATTAATTTTTACTCGTTAGAATTGTATTCCATGTAAATTTCCAGAATGATTTCTGAAATTTCAGATAGTTATAGAATAACGTTAACCATTTTGAAGTGTCTTAGGTTTTTGATAAGCGCTTTTTGAACCTAATACCACGCGAATAAACAAAAAATAACGCCGTAGGGGAGCATGGGGCATAACGGAGTAATTTTTATATTTTAATTTTTTTTGCATATAAAAAATGTCGATACTATGCAATTTTCTTTTCGGGGATCTTAAGTAACTCATATTATATTAAAATCAACTGTAGAAGTTTAAAGATCATATGGGTTAATTATTTTTTTTAAGGTTAACGAAAAAAAATTTTTAGCCCGTTATGCCCCGAGCATGGGGCATTACGGGGTACTTCGTACTTTTTTTCAAAACATTTATTTTCATTGTAAATAACTGCATGAGAGAAATTTGTTTTTGATAAGTAACAGAGTCAATTGTTGTGGAAGGTATTCTTATCATTTAACAATATAAAAAAATGACGTATCATAAAGAATTTATAAAAGAAAACCTTTAAGCTTTTTCGGATCTCTTTTGACTTCGTTTTTTAATTTTAGCTTTAGATTTATGATAAGTAACCTCAAAAATAAATATGTTGACTTTTCAAAACAGGTAAATGAAGAATAGCTTTCATCGTCAATTGCATTTGGAGTTTGCTTATTACAGTAGATAGTACCCCGTTATGCCCCTCCCGTTATGCCCTCCGAAACAATTTTGTTATTAACCCTCGCCAAAAATAAACTAACGCGTAGAATTAAAAACGCAAGTATGCAAGGTAAACCTGAAACAACATATTATAGCTTAGACCGAACCTGATTTTTATAAAACATTGATAAATATTACTAACTTGAATGTGGGAAACCTCGAGAATTGTAATTCGACCGTAAAACACAGCACTCACATCATAAAAAATATGCTGATGTAACTATTATGCCGGATTTACTTGCAAAATGCCGGATGTGATGTACAACTATGTACATGTGAATTTGGACAAATGACACAACATTGTAGGAGAGACATTAATTTCACCCCGTTATGCCTCATGCTCTCCTAATAACCAATATGCTCCAGTACAGAAAGTTTTATACATTCTAAGAAAATTATTTCTACATGATTTTTATGTATTGAAAGATATCTAGTGAACTAGTAAACTGGTAAGCAAGTAAACCCTTAAGCTAAAAGGTAAAGTAAAAAAGTGTAAAAGAAAAAAAGTTCACTAGCAAACTCGTTAACAGGTAAATTATTGATTCAGTAAAGTAGTAAGTTTGTCAAATTTGTATCAGTAAACTAGTAAACTAGTAAGCTAGTAAAATAAAAACTAGTAAGGTCGTAAACCATTATACTAGTAAGCTAGTATACTAGTGAACTAGTAATCTAGAAAGCCAGTAAACTTGTAAGCTGGTAAACTAGAAAACTAACTAGCTAGTCAACAAGTAAACAAGTAAGCTATTACACTAGTAAACTACTGAAATCGTTAAATCGTAAAATAGTAAAAAAAGAAAAAAAATTGTTAGATAGCAAACTCGTTCGCAAGTAAATTAGTTATTTAGTATACTAGTAAACTTGTCAAATTTGTAACAGTAAACTAGTAATCTAGTAAGCTAGTAAAATAAAAATTAGTAAGCTAATAAACTATTAATCTAGTAAGCTAGTAAACTAGTGGACTAGTAAACCGATAAGCTAGTAAACTAGTAAGCTGGTAAACTAGTAAACTAGTAAACTGGTAAGCATATAAACTAGTAAACTTATTTTTCACATTTTTCCAGAGTTATATACGAAACCCTGAAGGATTTCTGAAAAGTTTTATAATTACCTATATTTTTGTAGAGTGCTACAAAGATTAAAAAACTCGATGCTTTAAAATGACCATTTCGATCTTTTCTCAGTAATTTCAAGAATGAATGATGAAATCACATTCATTTAGATTTTTTGTCTTTTATGCTGTTTTTTTTTCGCTCTTTTGAAATATTTTAAAGGTATTGTTGCTTCATCTAGAATTCTTCAGATTAATAGTATATTCAGAATTTGATGTTCTAGAATCCTAAAATGTAAAGATCTTAGGAGCGTTTGTCGAGATTTTTCAGAAAACGTTTTTTTCATAGAATTTGGTTGATTTCATTATTCTCATAGAGTTCGTATGAATCGAAAGATTTTGAACAGTTTTCTACGGATTTCATATAAATTACTAGAATTTGATGATCTACTGTTTGAAGTCTTGTAAATTCTTAGCATTTTCGTAGATTTTTATCTTCTTGATTATTGACTGGGTTGCAGCAGTTTTTTTTATTTTTATTTCCTACGTACTCCTACGGTTTGATATTATATTTTTTTTTATTAAATACATACTGCTGACGTTTCATGCATTTTTTTGTAACTTATATTTTTATTGTTTGTCGATGTAACTTTTTTTCATTTTTACATGGAATATTCATCGATTTTATCAGAATTTAGGGAGGAGTTTGAACCTCCAAAACCCGCCTCTACCTTCGCGCCTGCAAGTTATCATTACAAAATGTAAAGTATTTAACAGAGTTCTACATTCACTCTCCAGTCCACTAAATTGATCGATCACTCATATAACAACATATTTTCTCACCGAAACCGCTCCCTGACAAAAAAACTCGATTCAATGGTCTCTCCTAAAACTGCAACACAACTTTTTTTTCAACTCCGAGTCTAAACTCATACCGTACCAGAGCGCAACATTTTTCGCGGCGAGGCAAAAACTCCCGTCCGCGGTCTTTTATTCTATTTAAAATAGCCGGCCGAAAAAAAGAATTTATGTCCCAGCATTAGTTCATTTTTCCAAAGGCCCGGGTAGACGTAGAATCGGAGCGTAAAAACAATGGGCGAGCCCGTGCAGGAACGCGAAATTCTTTTTATCTAGGTATTAATACATTCCCTTATCACCGGGTGCATGAATTCCGCTCGGCTAAGCAAGATATGGAATTGCTTCAAAGAGAAACGCCGCGCAATATCCATTATGAGGTGGCGAGAGGGCGCTGCACAAAGGGCCCCTGGGTCAAAGTTGCGAGCAACTTACTTTCGCAACACTTGAATCTAGTTGAAGATTAGGACGAATGTAGCTCTGAAGTTGTTTCCACGCCGCGAGAGCTTTTCACTTCCATCGCGGTCTCGGGTAATGGTACGGGGCGTCGACGCGATGACGAGCCAAAGGATAAAGTCATGGACATAAAGGATAAAAAGTTCGACATGATCCATTGACAAGAATCGATATCATGGAGCTTTACTTAAGTTTTTGGATGGCGTAGTTTTTAATCAAGGAAACATGTCGTTTTTGAAGTTTAGACTGGAATTTGAACACGGTCATTGTTTCATCAGCTTCATGATTCGTTGAAGCCAGTTTTGAATGTACATTAAAGAAGTTACGGTGATAAAAAATAAAATTTTTCACCTTTCAATCAACTTGAATCAATATTCTAGTTTACTCAAGTAACATATTATTGAATCTGATAAAAGTAATATTGGATTTTAAATGGCAATGTTCATTGAAATTCTTTTATGACTGATTATCAGAGCAAACGAAAATATTTTTTTAAACAAAAGATATTTGAATAAATATTTTGACTGTAAGCGCCAATAAATGAATCTGATATTTATTATACATATTCCGTCAATATTCTAGTTTTTAGGAAATATTCCTGACTCTTTTGCCCTCGAATATAATTGAATTTCGCGATTCGACAAACGAGAAGTTACAAATTAATGTAATCTGGTGCTGCTTTTGATTTTTTTTTTTTTTAATTTTGACATCAGTTTAACAGAAAAAGATATCCAATTAAAATTTCATCGTCCATATATTAAGCAAATTTTTTTCATTGGGATAGCTACGGTTTTTGTTAGTCTAATAACTTGTTATTTTGATACAAGAATCATGTGTTTTGAGCTAATAAAAATATTTCTTGTATCAATACAAAATTTTTGTTTGATATATGGGCAATGAAATTCTCATTGGACGCATGAAACATTTTTTTTCGTTTATTACAAAATTAGAATCCCGATCAACACAAAATGATGAATCAAAGAGAGTTCTTCAAATTTTATCAAACGAGTTGTGGCTTCATACTCGAAATAAATAATCTTTGATGATCGACGAAGTTTATTTTTTATTTTCGGAAATCTTTTTCAGAATGAAATATTATATTTTAATTAATAAAAAGATCAAAGTGTACAATGGTTCATTCAATTGAAGTATCCATGGAATTTTGGAAATAATGAATTATTATAAATATTTAAAATCTTTCATAAATATTCATGCTTTTCTTTCGTAAATAATAGATAAATATTTTGCTTTTTTTCATCAATATTTTCAGTTACCCTGCTGATTATAATAAGCTAATTTATTATGATTAGGGGATGTAGAGAAAAAAATATTTATGAAGAAGAATATACTTTTATTCATCAATATGCACAGATTTTATTTTTCAAATCCTATCATAACCATATTAATCAATTCTTGAAAAAATCAGAAGTCAATGGTCTGCAGCTCGATTAATGAAGAAAATATGTTATGATGATTAAAATATCGTCTTTTTATTATCGTGATTCTCTGATAAAAAATAGCTGGCTCCAAGAGATTCTCAAGCTGATGAAAAAACATATAAAAAAAGGAGTTTGAGAAGATTGTCTAAATAAATTCCTTAATTCGATTACACTTTTTTTATGCAATTCAAGCTTTCAACTAAGAGATGTTTAGTTTGTTTTAGGGATCAATTTACGATTGATGAAATAATTTTCAAACAATTACTTTGTCGAAAGCTAGAAGATTATTGAAGATTCGTAACGTGTCTAATAAACAATATTATTATTTATGAACGAAACTTCTTTTATGTGAAAAATGATTCCCACAGGATCGTCTACTCCGAAATATTACAATGATACAGAAAAAAAAGGAAAAAATATGACTTGGACACCTTTAGTTCACTTTAATAAGAATAAAAAACCAGTCTCAGCATTCAGTTATTGCAGGTAATGAAAAGTCATTCGCTGTCAAAACCGTAAGAATGTCGAAAGACAAAACATTTCATAATCTCCTGGGATAAAAAATCAGAGTATCGTTTCAGTCACCAAGAGTATCTTGTGTCTCGGAATCAGTATCATCGAGTCTCCAAGAGTATCCAAGAGTATCGAAGGAATCTCCGAGAGTATACAAAATTTTAAAAAAAGGTGACTGTGAGTCTTCCGAGAGTAAACTAATTTTTTTTACGAATCTCCAAAAGTTTCTTAAAGTCACCTTTGATCTCCGATTTGAATACTCTATTTCTTGAAAGCAACAACAAGAGTATCGTTTGAGTCTCAAGAGTATCTCGAGTATTCCATTTTGCCGAACAGAATACTCTTAATGATCAATTTGGAGACTCCAAATACTCCTGAGACTAAAGGATACTCTGATTTTTTATCCTGGGCTTCAAAGACATGATGGTGTCTAATGGCGTCAGTCAGTACCGCCTACAAGCATCATTGTGTCCAACACTCTGCATTTAAAATCATACATAATAAAAAGTTCATAGAACTCTTACACATAGTACGTTGGTCTTCGGCCTTCACAAGAAGTAATGACCACACTTCCCTTGAAATTACTAAAAGTAAATGAGTTCGTCATCCTTGATTTCCTCCAGAGGTGACAAGACGCATCAAGCCATTTTTCAAAAAATCAGCTACATGAATGCTTCGGGAAGAAAACTTACATCCATTCATCGCGTTCATTGTCAAAAACAGCGAACAATCGAGGAAAATCATGCAGCAATTTCTCCGACAAAAACGACTGGCGTATTTTTCGAATATATTTTTTTGGCTCGTCGTCTCCTCTGAACAAAGCACCGGAAAAGTGGGACAATTCAGAGAAGTGTGAGCACAACTTACGTTCCCTTAACCGCGCTTAATTGCGCGCAATTACTACAAATGGGGAAATAACAAGTCGGCGCTGCTCGCGCGGTGGCGATCGAGCGCTTGGAGGTTTTTATTCTTGAGCGGAGGCGACAGAATCTAGAGCAATTAGACGAGCCGAGCGCGACCGTTAATCACAACGCCACTCGGACGTACGAAACAAAAGGCGCTTTGCATGCACGTTTCGCAGCCAACATTTAGCGCGGCTTTCCCCTGCACCGAGGCTCGATTCTAAATGCGATAATTTCCCGTGTGTAATGGAAAAACTTTCGCGTCCCGCGCTTCAAGTTTTACGCGATTATTACGTGTGGTTTCGGGGATAATGCGGGGATTATGACGGTGACGTTTAAAGAGATTTTTTAGTCAGAAATTCGGCCAGTTGAGTCGAGCGGGTTTTATGCGCATTCAACGGGATTTTAATGGCTCTTTGAGAATAAAATGTAATTCGCATGCCCCTTCATTCTTTTGTTTTGTTGATAAAGTTTTGAACGTTTTTGGAGTAAAAATGCGTTTCAATAAATTCGGGATTCGAAATTTTTGATGCATAATAGCGCATGTGCAGTGGGACATCATTACGCGAGATGTAGTGGAAAGCCCTTTGGCTGTATCTTTGTCATCTCTTATTACGTTGGTTTATCGAGTTGACGTTACTTTCTCTGGATTTTTTCCGATAAGAAAACTTCAGAGGATAAAAACTTTATTTTCTGCAGTACCGTTGCTGGCTTTTGACTGTGATTCCCTATTTGTGACCTGTCTTTTATGTACAGTGAAAGATTTTCTTAGTTCATATATGCCAGGACTTTTGATGAAAATTCCATCAAAGGAAGACAGCAAGACATTTTTTTGTGAAAGGCAGTAGTTTCAGTTGTATAATTATATATAGGAATATCTGATGCACAGGTGTAATTAGATTCTTGTCTTAGAGGGACAAGAGACCAAAAGGTTTTAGTAGTACGTTTCTTGAAGTGAAATATTATTCTTTTAAGGTTTTTAATTTGATTTTGTGTTAGCTTTTGAATCATTGTAGATGCAATTTTTTAATTTAGGAGTTCTATTTTGATATTATGGAATCCTCTTGTTTGCTAGCTTTGAAATGAAAAATTATTATTTGTTTTTCTTACTATATAAAATAACATCGAATCGCTAAAAGTTTGAAGTTCAATGTATTCAATACATAGTGAAGTAGGCTCTTAGTTGTAATGTTTTCCGAATATAATTTTTCTTTACATTTATTTTATGTTAATTTTTTCTTCATTGATTTGAACCTTGATAATAATTTACAGTTATAACTTAATTCAATTACTAAGTTAAAACACCAATTTTGAATATTTTTAGATATAACTACAATATCTTTTGTAGTTTGATTTTGAGTGTTTGAACAAAACTTTTTTTCACATTTTCTCAACAAGTTTTTGTCAAAAGTTTTTGGCTACTTCAAAACTTGCAAAATTAAAAAACAACATACTTAATAACTTTTGACGTGTTATATACGTATTGAAAATTTTCAACTCCTTAGGTTAGTTTTTATGCCTTATTGTTTCCAATGTTTTCTAAAAAAATATGCCTATGTTGAAAAATGTACTCATTGGTTACTCATTCTCCACGGGAAAAAATTTTCCATTTATCCAATCTAAATTTCATTGTCTATGTATATATATAAAAAAAATTTTTTTATTGAATATTTTTATAAACACAAAACATAGGATTTTTGTTCTGAAATAATTAATTATAAGGCTTACAAAATCTTTACTTCCCTCAAGGAGAAAAAATTCCTTGATATGTGGACAATGACATTTTCATAAGACGAATGAAACATTTTTTTCAGTGTGAGAATTAACCTCATGCAATCAAACTCATGACGATTGAATTCTCCAAAGAAGACAATACATTTTTATTGCCTACCCTTTTCCTTATTACAATAAACTTTTACCTCGAAATTAATTTCTTCCAATATCCCATGTTTTACATTATGTTACGAAATCGATTATTATATGAAATCAAATTTTATGTTTTATAATGCAAGTAATTAGTGTTTCAAGCTATAATTTTTTGAATTTTGAATTTGGTTCACATTTAAGAAGTTTTCAATTTTCGAATTACATGAGGACAGATAATAAAAAAATTAAGGTATTAACATCAGTCTACATAAATTGACATAAATTCAATGTGTAGTTCAATTGAGGTTATGATTTTTAAGTATGTAGAATTAGGTATTTTTAATTATTAGGCGATACTTATTCAATTTTTTCTTAAGTAACAGCTATAATAAAAAATTTATTGATAATATTATTTCGCTATCAAATCAGTTGTAATATTTACTGAATCAATTTTTTTCTACCAATTATAAATTTTTTAGGAATTGTTAAATTTGTTACCTAACTGATATAATTAGAAGGTTGAGCCCATTTTATTCTTTTAATTGCATAGTTATTATTTGAAATTTGTCATTGTGCCAAATTTTACGTTATTTTACAATGGAAATGTGAATAGTGAATTTGTCGAAATTTTTATTTGTGCCTATTTATCTGATTGTGAGACGACGAAAATTTTGACTTTGAAAATCGAAGATTAAGATTTTGATGTCGGTTTCGAACTTTGCCACTCATGAATTTTCGCTGTTATATTTACTAGAAGTATCAACACAATTGAAAATTCACCACTCATAATATTTTGTCCTTGTTTCAAAAATATTGGCTTTACTACGAAACTTTATACTTTTTTTCCTAGATAAACAAATTTTTCGATTTCGTTCTGCAACAGATACTATGGAAATCTTTTCATGTTAAAAAGAAGATCATCGTGTTAGAGAAAAGGAGTAAAACTGACAGTAGAAGTGATTATTACTTCATTTCCGTGTTTCAATTAGCCTGCAGCGAGCGACGAAGTAGAGTATCGTTAATCAAGTACTAAATTCATATAAGCAGGGTAAAATTCTACGTCTAATGGAGTTCGGCAGTTCACCCCAACCTGCAGCTTCACGAGGAAATGGAGCCATTAAGGGTCTCTTTTATACGCTCTTCCTTATTAGGATAATTACCATTCTTGTCTCTAAACTTCACAACAGAATGTGCGAGATGCTGTAATTTCTGCGTTATTTCCTAATTTAATGTTGCATTAATTAACTGCGGTGTTACATTTTCAACAACGTCTCAACGATGCCTTCATAAAGGAACTTGATGAACTACTGAAGTTGGAAAACAGCCAATAACTTCATCATAGCATGTTAAAAAGAGTCGAATAAAATAATCTACTTCCATGGTAAATTTACTCAAAAAAGATTTTTCACTTTAAATCAGTGTTAAACATCCACTTATTACAAATTCTTCATCAATCGAATTCATTCTCTAAACTGGAGCTTCTTTCGAAATAAAATTTCTGTCATTGCAAAACGCTTCTTAACGTATATGAGAAGTTGAGAAAGTCTGATTCCTTATCCCCGAAAAATAAAATACTTTACGAGACTTTTATTGGAGCGATTAGCGATTTCTACGATCCTCCATAACTTTCAAAATTACACGCAACTTTTCTCCGACTCGTAACTTATTTCATAAATTTTCATTTATACGGGAATCACCATCAATGGAAGTTTGTTAACTGACAAACGAGGAAAACTCGTTGGACAAAGCAGGGGAATTAGCCGCGCTCGCCCTTATGCATCACCTGTTGAAGCGGCATAAGCGACAAAAGTTTTGAGTAATGGATTCTTCTGCCAGATCGATTACCGTGAATTGCGTCCTTACCTTCCACATTACCCCAACATCAATACACGTAACTATGTTACGAGCTTCAAAACAAGTAGAAAAGTAGAATTTCCATACAAAACCGACGCGAAATTTCGCTGGTTTGAATTAACGACCGAAAATTACGAGAAGACCATTGAAACGAATCATTTTTTATTCATTTGTTTATCATATTAATACCTGTAAAGAATTGAATTGTTTACAGGACAGAGGAACATTCAAAAAACTCATGATTGGAATAATTGTAATGTTAAAAAGTGTATTACATACTTTTAGTATTGTAGTCAGAAATTCAAAAACCAAAAAAATTTAATATTCCTTTATTGTATATATATATACATATATAATTTTTTTGAAGGAGGGGGTTGAGTCGATATTACTGTCTTTTTCACAAAGAAAGAGGGCCAAAAATATTAAAATTGTTGTTTAAAATATACAGCTGATTTCTTTATACAAAAAACTGATGACGTGAAAAATTTTCTATACGAGAATGGAAATCGTTAATGGAAATACTGAGAAAACACTTTAGTGAAATATCGATCCCGGTAGCGACTATTTCATCCCGCAACTAGCAAACAGCGGAACTTGCTTGAATTGAAACTTCCTTTCAACTAATTTTCCCCCTGAATCGGAATGATTTCTATTCCCCAACGAGTCTCGTTTGATTTACATGTTAATGTTCCACGTGATGAATTTTCTATGGAGTATTCCACGCCAGGAGGGTTGTTCGAGAAAATCGTTCGTGATTTAGGATATGTCGGAGCGACAAACAAGTTTTCGTCGGATTTTGTTCGAGATTTTTCTATTCAATGTTGAGGCAGAGATGTGGAAAAATGAAACGCAGCTATATAATGAGTAGAATAACTTTTTTGGTTGTCTTTTTCCATTACAAACTATGAATGTTAAAACAGAAGTGTACATGATTATGCAAAGGTCTGATTTATTTTATCGAAAGAAAATTAATGTCCAGTTTTACTTTAGGGATACTGCGAAATAGACATTTCAGTCATTTATGAAAAACTAAAACGATTATACTGTTATTCAATGTAGTTCAGATTGTGAAGGTTAAAATTCAAAAAAGTTTTTTAAGCACTTTTGTTTTGCTCTTTTTCCATTGTAATTACACGCCTTTTACCATTTTTTCCCGCAAGATATTCCAAGAAATTATTTTTATTTTGGTGGTAAGTTTGCTATTATTCATCAGAGTGTTGTTTTATTTTCATTTTTTTGACAGATTCATTAGTTTCTAGAAATTTGGAATTTACTTTCTGCAAAATGACAATAATGGAAATTGTGTAAGGGGATTTTCGACTCGCGAAAATTTCAAGAACTCCATCATGAATTCTACAAACGCTCTAATTTATTTACCTGAAACTCGAAGAATTCGATAGAATTCTTGATGTTCTTCTTCCTTTTCGCAAAACTGTATGCAAGGTTAGAAATAATTGTATAATTATATCAAGCATCAGTAAAATTTATAAAGCAGAAGAAATTGTAATTGAATATATATAATATAATTATATGTAATTTATAAACTAAATTATTTTCCTTTTGATTTTTTCTACGACACAGTCTTTTATTGAAACTTTTTAACACTTCTTAAGAAAAGAGTTTTCTTATGTATGCGCTACTAGAATATCTTTTTTGAAGATTTACGTATATATTATTCAGCTTCTGAAACTAGAAATTTTGTAAATCTGTTCAATTTGTTCCTTTTAGAAATCATCTGTGCAAGATTAGAGAAGTTGTCTTAAGCTTTAACTTATCACTTCAAAGTATACCTATTTTTTTTAAAGCGGGCATTTCCTATATAAAAATCAAAGTATGAATGATAATTTTATGTGATTTGGGATCAATAAACTTAAGAAAACAATATTTAGCAATATTTTTTTACAAACTGTGTAAATGTTTCCTTCAGAAATCTTTTACTTTTACCGATATGAAAGTGTCATATTTAAGAAGCGATTTTGTCGATGAAGTTGTTCGATTTCCTAAAATAAAGTAGAATATGCTATGTTGAAAATTAACATTTGTAAGTAAACTTTAAAAGTTTATCGTGAGATATTCTGGGAAAAAATTTTTATTGTTCAATCATTAATCATTTTTTTTAATTTATGCAGTAAGAAAAAACTTTGCAATTTTAAATCCATCTCGAATTAAGAAATATAAGGGAAAGTTAGGTGCCGGGCCAACAATCATGTTTTTATGTACCTCTGGCATAGAAAACGCGTTTCTATGCCAGCTCGAGATCTCTAAACGCGTTTTCTATGCCCTCAATACATAAAATATCGTTCGTAAGAGGCACAGATGTGCGAATTTCCCCGTTTCGCCAAATTCGCACATGCGTGCCTGTTACGAAATATACTATTACAGATTTTAAATTGCTTTTTACAAAAAGTATACTTATATAATTTCGTTTTTACTCAAATTTTACATTCAATGGTACATTTCTGTAGCTTTCTTTACAGTAGATATTGTTATGAAACATGCGTGATATTGATACAGCTCAAAAATGAACACTATTGTAAGTATTTTAGGTAAACAAAACCTTTGTCACAAAAAACGAAAATTATCGCATTGAATTTTTTTTATAGGGAATCAATGTAATTTTACCATAAATTAGTTTTGTAGTGTTTCGAAAAACATAGTTTCATTTAACAATGATACAGAAATATAATTATAATTTCTTCATTGTCATGGTTATTGAAAAAAAATAAAATAAAAAAAAAAAATTCTGGCAAATTTCCGAAATCAAGTTCAGAAACATAGGTATCGCTTAGAAACTTCAACTTACAGAATGTGCCTGAAGTTCCAAACGTTTAAAATAAAACAAAAAAAATTTATAAGGTAATATCAGAGAAAAAAATCCTCTAGCTGCTTTTGAACACTTTTTGATTGTAACAAAAAACATGATGCTCCCCAGAAAAATATTTGTCACACTTCCTATCATCATAAAAAATCGAAAAATTTACATATTTTTCATTTTGGTTTAATTTGAAACGTTTGGAACTTCAGGTACATATTACAGTTCCATTTTCTAACTCTTTTTTAAAATGGAATTACAAATCAAAGTTTTTATTTCCAACCCTCCATTTTTACACTTCATTTGTTAATACTTCTTTTTAATCTGAAAAAAATGACAACTTGCAAATACTTAGACGTTCCTTTTTTTGCTCATTCGAAGCATAAAAAATGCGTAAATTTTTCCATTACTGAAAATCACTTGCATCGCTTCTACAAAATTGAAATTCTTTTTCTTCGGGATCATTAACCTAAAAAGTTTGACTGAAACTATAAGTCAATCTAAATATCCCTTTTCCAAATCCGTGAATGATCGAGAGGTAAAATTAAAACGTTCGAGACACGAGGTACTCGTAGTTGCACGATTTTTGCAGGCGATTCTTTCCGAATGATAGACGGCCCTTTTGGGTTGTCGCGCGCGTGAAACGGTCATAAATATTGCGTCTTCGAATTCCACCCCCAGGAACGGCGGTTGGGCAACAATACGCCCGCTTACCTATTGAATGGAGTGCTAGTCGATTCTTTTTGCAGTCTTTTTTCGCTCCCCCTGCAGCTTTGGCCACTGCCCCAGCCGTACGTACAAACATACACGTATACGTAACCCCACTGTTCCACAGATCCCGACGGAAATGCTGCTCGACCACTCGGCCACTGCAGCTTCTGCTTTTGAAATAAAAGCCGCATTTTTCCAAAGATCAGCCACGCCTGCGATCTATCTGGGAACTCGAAAAAAAGTTGCGGCGCTCGATTTTTCCTTTGTCTCATTTTTTTCCTTCCTTTCTTTTTGATTTTCTGGATTTCGCGTTTGAACGCCCAAGTAACGACATAGCCATTGCACTTGGAAGCTATTAAAGACATTCGATTGAGAGAGAAATTTCAGTTGATTTTTGTGATGATTCTGAAGAAGACTAATTACAGTGATTACTATTTTTGAAAAGGAAAATGTGTCTTTCATAAGTCGTCTGGTGCGATGTAGGATAATTGCATGAGACCTGCTCAAGGATTGCTTGAGTATTTATGATACATATTCATAGATACAACTGTTTTGATTTTTAAGGTAAACAAAATTCGTCGAATGTGATATCCACCTTTTTATATAGATTAAAATCATCAGATATGTCGAAAATTGTTGATTTTGACAAACTGATTAATTTATTCAATCATGGAAAATGAACTGACTTTTGTTATATTCAGGATTTTTAGATATTAGTTTTATTCTATTCTTTCATGTCACTGAAAGAAATTTGGTTCTTCTCTTTGTGGATTTTCATCATGAGATATTCAAATTCATGATCTGAAAGAGACGAATTATATTATTTTTCTCATTCACCCATTATTAGTTTAAAAATTATTGTAAATTTGGTTTTTTAAGAAAAAACACGTCGCAAGAAATTTTTGATGATTCTCGTCAAAGCATATACAATCTAAAAAAAAGAACTGGAGTAATTTTGCGCTCGTTAATAAGGTATAAAAATATTCAGAATAATAATTTTATTATAGCCATATTTTCAAGTAACTAAAAACTCTGAAAAATGATAAATTATCAAGATGAATCCATTCACATATTTACACTTTGAGAAAAAGTTCAAAATATAATTTTCTTAATAAAGGTAAGAAAGGTTATATATCTATATAACCTTTATTGTATATCTATATATCTATACTATTATGTAGCTCTGTTGAGTTATCTATATTATATATGAAATAATAAAATAATGATTCATATGTATTTTTACCATAAGTCTCGCAATCCTCCTTTATTTTGATATATAATGACAAAAAAATTTATTAACATTTTATTAGGAGTAACCCATTATAACATTATTTCATACCTAATGTAAAGATAAGATTTTCGAATTTCCCAACAAAGTATAATTTGTCAAACTGAATGCAAAAAAATGAGACCAGCTTCCCTAGTAATTTTTATCCTTATGAATACCTAATAAGAAACTGAAATTACTCGTAAAGAATCATTAAAAAAATTTTATGATTTTTTTTCATATAAGATTTTATCAAATCCATTCTTATGAAAAATGTATATTTTTCAAAGGTTTTATGAAGTTGTCTTATAAGAAATTGGGTTCTTATAAGGTTTCTGTAAGGTGCACCTTATAAGAAATTAAATTCTAATAAGAAATTTAATTTTCATACAAGGTTTTATAAGGATCAGAAAGACTAGGGTTAATAAGTGAATAAGCAAGAAAATATAAAAATGACAATTAAGTAGCATAAAAAAAATATCTGACTTGTACTTGTTAACTATTTCAAATCTGCACATTCTGGGCAACCAATAATTGCTTTTGTATATAACTTCATTAATATTGCTATTTTTACTCCAATGGTATTTTTACAACATTATTTTTCTAGTAATATAAGAAAAATTTTTGCTTACAGTTAATTTTGGTGTGTTTTATTGATACATCTACGATATGACCAAATAATTTACTTATACATATAAATACTACACGTAAGATTTTATGAAGAATATTGAATCGAAAAAAAGATACATTTTTCCAACTTGCATAAAAATGTTCACTATAATACAAATGTTTTCGAAGAGAAAGTATTCAAGCAATGGAGTAGGTCATAAAACACACAAATTC
Source organism: Platygaster robiniae (assembly GCA_028476575.1). Lineage (NCBI taxonomy): Eukaryota > Metazoa > Arthropoda > Insecta > Hymenoptera > Platygastridae > Platygaster > Platygaster robiniae. Next base: position 40,633,989 of record CM052019.1, read on the forward strand.
ATCGAGAAAATAGAAATTTGTGTGTATGATATTATTCACAAAGAGTGTAAAATACATAGTTTATTGTACAAATTGCGACACTTCATATGATATTAAAAATTAAAATTGTTACAGCACTAGAATTCGCAAAGATTTTACAATATTAAGAAAAAAGTAATTAGAGCTACAAATATACAATAAAACTGTAAATTAACATAGGATACACGTTCAAAGTAATAATCGATTGTTTTTTTGGAGTACAATTTTTAAATATGCATATAATTTCGATTTCATTACAACAAAAAGTTGTTTATTCACAAAAGAATACTTGAATGTCCAAGTGCGCTTTCCAATATGAATTACCATCCAATGCACCCTGTTTGTACAAATTAGGTTAGTTAATTTATGGCACAGCTAGGTTCGGTTGCGAAAGCGTTCAAGTATCATGCAAATCTAATCATGAATGAATTACACTTGAATTTCAATCACGTGTCCGTATCATTCATTTTAATCAAAATCCAAATCATCGTTTGTTACAATCCCTATAGAATTTCGATGAGCAGAGCACAAATATTTTTTAGGCCAAATATCGATGACCTGCTAATAGAACAACAAAGTAACCTATTCCATAAACGTAACAGAAAAAATTATGACCATTACCCGTATCGTTGAACTTTCTCGAACTTTCTTTGCTAACTGTTTCTTTCGGATGCGAAATTAGATGACGAAGTTTTTTTTAGCGTGCATGGTCTCAGTTCTAAAAAAGTTCGGTTCTTCCACGATTTAATGAAAACACAATTGACCATGACGTTTACTGTTTTCATTTTACATCGCACTGAAAAGAAACAAGGAAACCTAAACTTGAGATCCTCGTCGAAAAAGTTTACCTTGATAAAAGAGACAATTTGTCAAGTTACCAGATAAAACACATTTTTCACTCCATGGCGAGTGGTCTTTACGTATTTTTTATAAAGTTCCCGGAAGATACAGCTGACAGGAGAAAGTTTGTCCATTCTGTCAAATTACTCATTTTATCAACAAAACGAAAAAATAGAACTTCTCTTACAAAAAGCGGAAAAGTTAACAAGAAGTCAACGAAGTTCTCGTGCACGTTCAGTTCAGTTTTAACAAGCCCGTCAGGAAGGTGGACGAGAGTATGCGAATAGATTAGTCAGAGATAAACGGCTTTCGAAATTGGTTATGAATTTTTAAAGTGATTTCAAGTTTTGTTGATTGAGATTTTGGTGGAGATACTGAAATATGCATTTTTGGTCAGTTAGAAGAATTAATATTTGTTTTTCAATAATATAATATGTCTGCAACGAATTATGATATATAATTTTTTTCAAAAGTTTTTTTTTAACAATTTTTCCACTAAATTGTTACGAAATGCACTTAAAAGAGGCGCGTGAGCAGGGGGTGATTTTAGGAGCTAAAACCCCTTACCCCGTAATTTAAATAAAATCAAGTATGTTTTTCTGAAGAGAAAAAAAGTATAATAAAATAAACAATAAAAATACATGAATCCAAATGAAAAAAAGGAACAAAAATCAACAGTATTGACGAAAACAGGTGAACTCATGTAATAAAGTGATGAATGAAATCAGTGAAAAAATGTTAAAAAATTTAAAAAAAGTTTAAACACAGTAGTATAAGATTATGAGATTTTTATAGACAACCATAAAAATAGCATAAAATCTTTCAAATCATTTAAACTCTGAAAATACCGAAAGTTATAAAATTCTATGAAAAAACTGTGTTCTGAAAAATCTGAACACACACCTACGATCTATAAAATATCAAATTCTTGAGCATCAAGTTCTCAAAAGTGTGGATATTATAACATTCTACAGTTATACTAGAAATATATAAAAATACAAGAAAAAACTAAAAAATCCTATTTTGACTAAAAAATACGAAAAAAAAAAACAAAAAATTCTTTAAACATGAAAAACTTGGTAAATGCGATTTTCTTGAAAATCTACAAAATTACTGAAAATCGATTTTTATTCTAGGGCCTTTCCCATTTCAAATTACTAAAGCAATCTAAAAAAATACTTGAAATCATTTAAAAACTAGAAATCCTTCGAAGTTTCATATAAAGTGCAAAAATGCAAGAAACGCTAGAGTTTTTTCAACACAATCAAACTTTGTAGGTACAATTTTCTCATATATTTGTAAGACTTTGATTTTAGAGCGTATGTATCATGAACTACATATAGAAAAAAATAAAAACATTTGAAGGTAAATTTTTACAACTTAGAACAACGGAACATTCTTTAAATTGTATGAATACTTAACAAAAACTGAAAAAAAATGTACTGATAATCTTTAGAAAATGATATACTTACTAAAGAATCTGTTGAAATACTCAAAATAGATGAATTTATCAGTACTCTACCATTAATTTGCGGAAACTCTTACAGCGATCCATAGAATTACCATAAATTTAGAAAAACACCAGGAAATAGTACAAAACATTGTGAATGACATACAATACCAAATTTCTATAAATCTATGAAATACTTGAAATCTTTGTTAAAATTCCTTAAAAATCCGTACAGACATAGATATTTTTTAGAATTTCGATTCCTTGAGCATGAAATTTAAAGAAAATGAATCAACATCAATACTTTGAACAGAAAATTCCTTGATTTTAACAAAAACAAAAAAAATGTGAAAAGTAAATAAAGTATTATGGCAAAAAAAAAAAAAAAAAAAACTCAACCCAAGTGACTTTAAAATCACCAGAATGCAATTCTACTATTTAATATGGGTACAAACATGGAAAATGTGCAACTCTGTACTCCAAAGGTGGTACAAATTCGAAATCCCCAATTCAGGAAAATTGGAAAATCATTTCCTATACCTATATCTTCGAAGAGTGAAAATTACTAGATCCTCAACAAACAACCTGTCTCCGCGACTGACTCCAACGTTAAATTTATCTTGATAACCACATATGACACGTATGAATTCCGTTCAATAACGCAGAAGTGATACGACGCCAGAAACGGACTGCAAATAAAACACAAAAATATGACCTAGAAAAGGCAATGACAATAGCAACAAAAAGTCAAGACTCCTGTGGTTCTTGATACCCATTGACTATACATTTTCCGAATCAAACAGCCGGTTCCGTGCTTTCATTGTCCCGCAAAGCACAAAAAGACTGACGCGGGAAACTGTCAATTTCATCGGGTATCGAGGCTCTTTTTGTGATATTCCTCTTTCGGAGGGTGACGTTGCGGAATCGATATACACGCGCGGCGCATGATATTTCATCCACGCATTCGCTATGCATGACCAGTGCGTTCCCCGGTGCGCCTTAACAAGCGCCGCCGGTGTCCTCGAAATTTATTCTGCCGCGTCGAGGAACTTTTCATCTCACGTACGCCGTGTACGTATAGCTATATATGTAGCCTTGCATGCGAGATAATGGAAAAATAAGAAGGGCGACGGAAAAGAAAACTGACTTGCCACGCGACCTGGAAAACTGTGGAAACCCGAGAGGCAGTACCAAGGGCCAAAAAAAAGCCAGGGAAATACTGTTTGAAGAGAAACAAGTTCTGTTCAATCAACGAACCTTATTTTCGCTCGATTCGCACGTGCGAATATTCGCAAGCTAATTAGCGTGTGGGAGAGCAAAGGTAAGTCATTGAAATTTTGAATCGATGAAATGAGAAGTTTACTCTTGTACGAAAATATTATCATGAACTCTGAAATTTTACATTCTCAAATATGAAGCATGTTTATCTATGCTATGAAAATATAACATTGTTATTTATTCGATATCACATGACGGGTTTTCATAATGTTTTTCAATTTACTTCGTCATAGTGTGTGGAAGGTTGATAGTACGAAAAATTGCAAATACATGCAAGTGACCCATACTGCACTAATACATACCATTTATATAATATTCATTTACTTGGTTTTTATTTTTATGAATTATTATTTTAAGTATGTGTAACATACCTGAAATACGATTACAAGTTTTTCCAACCATTTTTTTGAAAGGAATAGAACGTAAAAATTGAATCCTAAATGCATACCTATTAATTTCTTACTAATATAATAAAAATTTCCCAAAAAATTACGAATCTGACGTTTCAAATTGCAAACGAGATCAAAATTGAGGAAAACTTTTTCTTTTTATTTTAAGTAGAATATATGATGAACTATTTGAACTTAGCCCTTAATATGTTGTAATGTATAGTACAGTGTGTCCCATATTTATAGGGCCACCCTATTTTTTAAGGATAATTTTTTTTCTATTGGAACAAAATGCACCAAATTTTTTGAGTGAATAAATGAGTCGAATTAACGATTTTTCCTAAAATATGGAGCTCGCAATTCCATTCGTTCGTTTATTTGGACATTTTTTCGAAAAAATCGGTGTCCCAAATTAATAGGGCCACTAAAAAAAAATTCAATTTTTTTGAAGAATAATAAATAATTCGTAAAGTAATGTAATTTAAAATATATAATATTAAAATTTAACTTGTTACATGTCATAAAATATATGTACTAACTATATGTACAAAATAAATATTGTGCGTGAATTCCCAAAGTAATTTACAGTTGTGTTTTTCTTTTAATTTAAATTTTTCCCAAGGAATTTTTACATACGTACTTTCCCACATTCTTTATAGAGATTATCGACGTATTTTCCCTATTTTGAAAGTGCACATTCCCACAATATGTTCGAAATAAATATTTCTCCTATTTTTATTGCGGGGATTCCCGTAAGTAGCGGGAGTTCCCGGGTTTTTCCCGCTTTACCTGGCATGTATAAACAGGCTTCCGAACGCATTTTTGGCCAGTTCAATTGTGCTTGTGCGTTAATAACATTCGAGGAACTAAAACAAATATGGGAAGAGGGAAAGCATTGTCTGCAGAAGAAAAGGCGTCAATTGATGCGTATGAAAAATGTGGGAAATCACAACGTGAAATAGCGAAGCTTATAAACCGATCGAGAAATGCTATTTACCTGTATGTAAAGAATAGAAGTAATGAAATAGTTAAGAAGAAACGTGGACCACGGCCAAAGCTCTCAGATCGTGACAAACGAAAAATAGTTGCCGCCGCCTCGCAAACAACTAAGGGGTGCAGAAGAATAAAAAATGAAGTGGCTCCTCAAGTGTCCAAAAGTACAGTGCATCGAGTATTGAAGGATTCCCCAAAGTTAGTATGTGAAAAAATGCAAAAAGCGCCTAAACTGAAACCTCATCATATGCAGGCACGCTACAATTTTGCAGAAGAGAAGCTGCATTGGACGCACGAATGGTCGAAGGTACATAGACAGTGCATTTTTTCTCATAATAAATAATTAGTTCCTTCAAGCCTATGTATGTAATTAAAGCTTGGGTCTTTTACTTGCTTTTCAGATTATCTGGTCTGACGAGAAGAAATTTAATTTAGATGGTCCAGACGGAATGCGTTATTATTGGCGTGATCTGAGACATGAACCTCGTTATTTTTCAACCCGAAACTTTGGAGGCGGTTCCGTCATGGTATGGGGGGCATACAGCGGTTTCGGAAAAGTGGCCTTAGCTTTTATTTCTCATAAAATGAAAAGCGAAGATTACCAGGCAGTGCTAGAAGAACATCTCAAGCCCTACCTTCGACGTTTCCGCTCTGCAAAATTGACTTTCCAACAGGACAACGCAGCCATACATGCGAGCAAGTCTACGAAGGATTGGTTGGCAAAGTCAAAGATCCCCGTACTCGCGTGGCCAGCGGTTTCTCCAGGCCTTAACCCAATGGAAAATGTTTGGGGCATGATGGTACGCGATGTGTATGACAACGGAAAGCAGTACACAACGGTCGCAGAGCTGAAGGAAGCGATCAAATCGGCATGGAACAACGTCACCGCGAAAAGTCTCGAAAATCTTAATAAATCGATGGTTAAGCGAATGAAAATGGTATTCAAAAATGATGGAAATACTATTAATTACTAATTATGTGAATGAAATCTTTTTGTATGTATGTACTTTGTTGAATAAATTGAATTCTTTCGGAAAAATTGAATTTTTTTTTAGTGGCCCTATTAATTTGGGACACCGATTTTTTCGAAAAAATGTCCAAATAAACGAACGAATGGAATTGTGTGCTCCATATTTTAGGAAAAATCGTTAATTCGACTCATTTATTCACTCAAAAAATTTGGTGCATTTTGTTCCAATAGAAAAAAAATTATCCTTAAAAAATAGGGTGGCCCTATAAATATGGGACACACTGTATTAGGTAAATGTATCAGCAAACATGGCATGATTTTCAATCACTGAACACTAATTAATTATTTCCATTAATCCATAATTATATAAATGAGTAAATAGTCACTGTAACAGATCTCTGCTATTACATTGATTGTAATGATTGAGTTGCTTATTTGCTTTATAAGAACTCAATCGCATCTTAAGTCAAGAAAATGAGAGTTGGCATGAACGACATTTTGAAAAGATATAGTTTTCACGTTTTTGTAGATAATCATAAAATTCATGCACGAAATAGTATTAGTTAGTTTTTTTTTTCTACGGATGTTCCTATTATCTGAATGTTCCAACTCATATAATGCCAATTTAAAGTATTTTCTCCGAACTCATAGAATATTTTTTCTCCACACTTTCAGAAACTGTTTGACCAGGAATCAACTTGAAATACTATTGATTAAATCTATTTATATTTTTTGTCATTATAATATTGTCAATTAAATCAGTAATTTCGAGTTAAAATTTGATAATGCTTTTTAGATCACAATGATAGAATTTTACAATAAATATTGGGATTTTATTATGTTTCCAAGCTATTAAAAATTTTTTGGTAGCAACGAAATAAATATCAATATTTTCCGATATCAGGAAATATACAAGGTGTTTTCAATTCTCCGCACCAAAAAAAAAGTACGTAATTCCTTATTGAACTCCAAGTCAAAAAGTTTTTTACCAGTTTTTATAAAACTTGAAACTCAAATAGTTATTAAAAATTCAAAAAGTAAAAAATGCGTTCTCTCGACAAGTAGGGGTAGACTTTGTGAACCAAAATTTTTCCAAATTTTCTTCGTATTTTTCTGAGTCGAAAAGTCCTGTGCCACTCTTCACGAAAGTTGAAATCAAGAAAGTTATTCGGGGTACAAGTTTCAGCCAATCATAATTCTTATATATAAGGCTCAAATAACTTTTTTGATTTTGACTTTTGTGAAAAGTGGCACTTTTCGACTCAAGAAAATATACAGAGAATTTGGGAAAATGTTTGTCCATGAAGTCTACTCACTTGTCGAGAAAGTGCATAGGCTAAAATAATTTTTTCAATTTTGAGTTTTATAATATGTGGTAAAGGATTTTTTGACTTAAAATTCAATTAGGAATTTTTTACCCGTTGGCATATAGAGGTACCCTGTTTTTTCGATCAGGTTCGTTGATAGTTTTCATAGCTCTGATTTTCGGTCTCGTAGAATATCATGCTGCACCTAATTCTCTCTATGTATACGTATGCTCTGAACTAAATTACCCGGTGTAAGTCATGCTCTCGCCTTCTAGCCCCAGGCAAATTCCATTAAGGAGCAATGTTCGCATTATTAAATTAAATCATTAATACTCAAGAGAATGCTTTTTCTCGCATGAAAGATTAAAGGAACCTTAGTTATTCAAAGACAAATTCTTTTCTGCCTTCTTGAGCTGCTTGAGAGCTTTGGTCCATCAAGATTGTTAATTTTGATAGACGAAATGCATAAAAATTCAAGGTGGAGAAATGCGATCGATTCGCGTTTTCATAGAATGTGAATTCAAAGACGCGTTTCTGATTACTTTATACTATTCTACTTACATTTCGTTTTGAAATTTCTGATTATTTTTCTGATTGGTAATGACCTTTTATTGATACCTAGTAAATTTTTGTTAACTCATGATTTTTGTTGATAAATGTTTCAAAAATCATGAAGAATTTTTTATGATCTTTAATCTTTCATTTTAACATGATGTACTGTAATTGTGAAACTTAAGTTTTCAATTGACTTCATGTTCAAAATCTACCAATAAAAAATCTACATAAAATTAAAACTTTGTACGCTTTACACATAGAGAATCCTGGCATAAAAAAGCTAACTGGAAAGAAAATATCGCTAACCAATTAGTCAGTGCGAAAATACGATTTTATTCAACGCGATTCCATATTCATTTCATCGACTCTACTGGTTTCATGATGAACCGTAATTTAATCCTGCAAATACAAGTGGGGTTTCGTTCATTTTATTTAATTCGAAAACCCACATGCGAATCGGCTGATTTGTATCAGTACGAACTTGTTGTTGGTTCGAATAACAATTTCTTTTAACAAAGTCATAGTAATTAAGGTTTTCCAAAACAAGCAGACATTTTTGATCACACTCTATATTCTCCTTTTTATGCTTCCCCGTCATCGACTGAATCGACAGAGAAGTTTTACAACTTTTCTTGAATGTTTTTGTGGCGTAGCCATAAAATTTGCTGGCGGCGTTGGGTATAGCTCGGAAACAACGAGGTTCGTATTTAAATTTTTCAAGTAAAGAAAAAAACCAATCAAGGAGATTACTTAAAAAAATATCGATTATAAGGTACAACAATTTTTTCTCTAGACGTTTTGTGTTCTAAGCAATTGAAAAAGTTCTCAACATCTGATAAACTAAAAAGTTTTCTTTTGGTGGAGACAACGTATGCGATTATCATGAGTATTACAGTTCAAATAAATGAAATAAAATGATTTAAAAATTATTTGTTTCTTAGTAATCATGACGATTTCATCTCATGGTTACATTACACGATTCGCTAGAGATAGACTTCCATCATTCCACCACTAGTAATGAAAGTAAACCCCACAAAAAATTTTCCTCGCAGTTCCTTGGAGGAGCGATTTTACGATAAATTTTCCAATGATTGCAAGCTCGTATCGATTCGAATCAGTTCCTAAAAAGTTCGGTTCTTCCCCACTAATGGCAAAAGAACGAGGGAAAGCTCGATAAGAATGCCAGCTCCTCTCTGTGTGAAAAGACATTCATGCGCTTTTTACGAAGAGTAGAAGCAGCCCAAGCTGTATTATTTCCTCTTTGCTTTACGTTGATTTTCCTTCAAAACCGAGGCCGAATGCAATCAATGAAGGTGAAACTAGCACTTGGAACTGCCACGAGAGTTATAATGTAACAAAGGCGTGGGAAAGCGACGAATGCTGAAGATCACAAAGTGGGAAGGAAAAAGACGAGAATATCGAGTGCAGTTATATCGATAATTTTTAATTACTATTCCGCTTCCGTGGCACAGCATTAGACAGAATTAATCAGAAACGATCAAACGAATGAAATAAAATGTAAACGGAAGATTGAAGGCAACTTTTTCTCGCGCTATCTGTAGAGATTTTTTCACTTGAAAAAATATACGACGAACTCGTACTCCAATTTTTCGTTCCCATCAAGCGTGGTTAATTTCATGAAATGGGAATGGTCGGATTAGATTTCGAGCTTGTATCGGTCTTGTTTTTTCTGCATGTCGATGGATGGATATTGTTGTTTTTTCAACGATCGTAGATAACAATTGTGTTGAGTGAGAGGTGTTGCGGAAAACGTCAAAATTGAGAGCGGTTCTTTGTTTCCGAGATGGATATGGCATTTATTTTTTTCGTGACTATAAAAGCGTGCTGATGTGACATGAAAAATTCATTCATTCCCTTAGAAGCGAAATATGTTTGTAGAGGGTGATCAAATGATTTAATTTTTGATGGTTCAAAAAACTGAGAGATTCGTCAGAAGGAAATCACATTTATAATTTTTCAACCAAAATGGAACTTGCCATTTGTTACTGCAATAGTAATTTTTTTACTTTTTCCCTAAAAAAATGTATGTATTTTGATGCTTTTCAGTTGCGGATGTTAAATTTTGTGTCTTATTATTGAAATCCCTCTTATTTCACACTCCAAGCACGTAGACAAAAGGGAGGCTTCGGAGGATGAAATTTATCACGAAATTTAGAGAGAATCGATTTTCATTACATGGTCAAATAAAGAAAATAAAAATTACACTAAATAACCAAAAACGGAACATAGAAGATCTAGAAAATTATTGAATAAAATACATTCAAATAAGTAAGAACCATCAAAAATAAAAAACTATTATTTAGTTCATATTAAAAAAAAATTAATCGTGGTTTGAGGAGAGTTTTTTCTTGAACAGAATTAATTAAAATTATGTTTCGTAGAATAAAGTAAAAAATCAAAGTATCAAAAATTGTTTCAACACAGTGTTCAATTAAGAAAAATTAGAATTAATGGAAATGCTAACATAAAAGACTTCGAATCCTGGACCATGAAATTCTACAAATCTTAATAGAAAACCTGAGAAAAGTAAGAAAATATTCTGAACTATACATAATTTAAGGCATTCTAAAAGTTAGAATTTTTTAAAAAAAAGTCTACTATGAAATTTAAACAAATACCTACGATGTGTAAAATTTCAAATTGGATAATTTCAAAGTCTGAAAAGCGTATGCATAACAAACTATATACGTACCTAATACAAGAAAAAGGGAAGTGTTGAAAAAAACAAACTCAAAAATATACGAGAAAACAAGAAATGTACCAAACATTTAAACTCTATATAGATGCAATTTTCTACTAAATCTATAAAATTTGGAACTGGAAATTGATCAAAATTCGCACTCTAGACATAAAAATTTTCAAAATCTTTAAGGCAATTTTAAAAAGAAGAAAACAAGACAGTAAGTTTATTAAAATACCTAAAAATTGTTCATAGTTTTATCACTACTGAAAAGATGTAAAAACATAAAAAAAATCGAGAAATCATTTCATACATAAAACCCATGCAAAAATATAAAACCACCGATTATCGAGCATATGCTTCTAAAAAAAATATGAAAAATTAAAATAATACTTTTATTTTAATTTCTAAATGGGTACAGTTGAAAACTCTGTCAATTGTATGAACACTATGAAAATATGAAAAAAAAAAAACTAAATATCTATAATTCTATAAAAAGATACTACTATCTAGAAAATCAATTTTATACTTAAAATCGTTCAAATTTTCAAAACTCCATAAAATTGTCAAAATCTAGAGCCATCTGTAGGATAAATGAAAATCCATTAAACAACAACTACTACAAAATTTAATTCATAGCATTCGATGCGAAAAGTTTAGGAATCTGTAAAATATTGAAATTGAAACTAATCATTTTATTTTATTTCTACATTATTTTCATATCTTTCAGAAGTTTGATTCCTTGAGCACCAACTTGTAGGAAATTGAATAGAAATACATAATAATTTTATTATTATGTAAAATTTACATATACTCATAGAGAAAAAATGTTTTGCAAGAAATTAAATTATGCGAAGTGCTTTTCAATTGATGTAATGGGAATTGGTGTTTTGATATAAAAATTTGATTCTGTAGTTACGCAATGTGTACATTTTGACGGTTATTTGGTTTTTGTAATAGAATACCTCTGAAGAGGACCGTGAACAGTGATGTTCGAAAGCTTGTGAAGATAATAGAATGATAATGATAAAAAGGGATACATGGTGATAAATTATTGCATTTTTGAAAAAAATTGGCTCCGAGAATCATCTGAGAAACTTGTAATTGATTTTATTATATAACGGAGCTATCTCACTAATGCATACAATTATTCAGTACCTCAGAGACTTTGAAATCACAATAGTTCAATGACATTCTAAAATTTACGAACATTTAAAACGCGTGTACGAAAATTTAACACATACACCTAAATATTTAATGCAAATATTTCCCATCTAATACGCCCCCGACACAGTCTGCACATAACTCTGCATAAATAATAAGGTATTTTTGACAAAAGTAATAACCTCTACATGATTCTCACAATATTACGATTTTATGAATCAAAAATGTTCTTTACCCCTTCAATGACGACGATAAAATTTGTAACGTATCCACAGAAAGCCGTTTAACCTCGAGCTACTGGAAATACATTTTTTACCTACGTCAAAATGCACGTTTCTAGTCCGTGAAATCGAACTTTGCCGCTTCGCGAATTGCCTTTTTAGTGTAGGTCCGCAATAAATCCCGTCCCTTTATGTAGTAATTATGGGAACGACTATGTCGCGTAGTAAAATGCACCGCAGAGACGAGGCGCTTGCACGATTTTTATTAACACTTAAACACAAAATACCTTCGTCGTACGCGCTGACACGTTTCGCTTTCAAATAAAAAGAGCCATCCTTCGGCATCGCCCGTTTCCGAAATTTGATCTCGGCGAATATTCGCGAATCTTCCGGGTGCATAGGCAGGGCTCACGCTACAATTGACGTAAGAAGCACATTTGCGCGAGTGAAAGAGAGAAGAAGAAAAAAAAAGGAAAAAAAACGCAACACGAGCACGTCGAACCGATCGTGGTATTGGAATTTACATATCAGAAGGCGTTCTCGGATTGTAAATATATACATTGCGAATAAGGCAAATGTGAAAAATCGCGCTGGTGTGACGAGAGCGATGAAAAATCGTCGCGGGTGAGAATACGACGGCAATGGAAACTCAATACAAATACGACGTAGCGTGACAGTTTGATGCATAGTTGAAATTTTCATGCCAACCGTGTTTATTGGTGTCTAGCATAAGATGAATCTTTGAAATGTTACGATTACTGAGCAGGAATCCAGGCTCTGATCGATCTTTCCATGATTTATTAACCAATCAAATTCAGAAAGCTGAAACCGAGTTTCGTTTTCTTCTTCATCTGCATGTAGGAAAGAAAGTTTGAACAGGAAAAGAGACCCTTTTACAGTGACTGTTCTTTTCGTTCCATCTATCATTTGAATATAGAAACCTACGGATTCGTATCTTCTCTGGTGGGATACGTAATTAGAATTAATTATTACTCATTACTGCTCAAAAAACCATGTTGCTCCAGACGAAACATGTTTCCGCAAGAGAAACCTTCGAGCAATACATCGTCTCAAACGAGCAGGTAAATTAGCAGTGAAGGAAACATCGTTGTTAGATGCACCGATCAACATAATTGAAACGACTGAAACAGTGCGTTCAACTTTCGAGACTTCAACCGTAAAGTTTTTTTGTTTACGCTACCAACGTTGGGTGAAGAAATTGTTGAAAGGAGAAAGTTCCAAAGTGGCGCATGAAGAGTTTGGCACGTATCTTGGCTCCCTTTGATCTTGCGAAAGAGAAGAGTGTTAAGATTTTGCAGAATAACTTCAGAGAGCACAATACAGTGATGCTCGACTTTGACATTCTCGAATGCATTGCTTTAACCAAACGATAGTTTGCAGGCCTTCGAGCAGAGTTGATGGAAGTTTGCATTGAGAAATTTGCATTGAGTTTTCATTGATCAAGGTATTGCAGAATGATTGTCTTTAAGGACGACGGAGAAAATCCTCAGTAAACATCTAATACGTAACACAGTATAATACATTAACATTTTAGGTATTTATTTGTACGTAATATGTAATGCATGAGTTACATAAAGTATATAAAATTGATTCAGTATAAATCTAGCTTGAGTTATGAATTATTATAATAAACAATAAGACTAACGTCATAAGATACGCCAATTTAATTTTTCTAGGCAAAGTTATTATATTTATTTTACATTTTGACGATTCGTTACATTCGTTCTTTGGTTATACAAAAATAAGGCGATCTACGATATTATATTCCAATATTTCCTTAGGATCATTTCATTTTTTCCCTGATTGAAATTCTTTCCGAATATTATTCTAAAAAAAAACCATTGACGAAATTCGAACAGTGCGATAATAATGCAAATTCTACAGTGTATATTTTTTGTCTCCAATAATGATTGTCTAATCATAAATTTTTATTTTAATCTAACGTATTTCAGGAAAGTTCTGTTCATTTTTTTCTATGGTCTTTTTGTAATGTTAAATAGATTCTCCAAGTACACAGGTATATTTTTATTTTTTATGGTACCTTTTCGAACCGAAGAAGGCAATTGTAATTACTGAATTTTAATGGTCTTTTCGTATTATTTCATCCTACATCTTTATTCGAATTACCTCCTTCATATTATTTTTTCTAATTTAAACAGCAACACAATAATTTTATTTTACCAAATAAATGGATTCATTAAATAATGTTCTTTTCTTTTCCTATACATAATGGTTTTTTGTATAATTCATGAAATTAAACAAAAGTAAGGCAATACTAACTACTGAATTCCAATGATCTCATGGTATTCATATGTTTTTTTCAAGTATCATGTTTTTTTTTACTTTTGCTTCATTTTATTCCTTACATAGAATGATAACATACAGTTACCATTCTACAATTTGAACTATGTCTTTGAATCGTTCCAAATAAGTCATAAATTAAATTGGTACCTTTGTATTACATTACTATATTCGAAGAAAATACAGTCAATCTACAGTTCACAATTGAAATGATATCTTTGTGATAATAAATGAAATATACAAGATTGTATTTTTCATTTATGGATAATATCATTTATTATGAAAAACAGTTGATTTTATTTATGTAATTCTAATGGTCTCTGTGCACACATTATTTTGTTTCGAATGGAAATAATCTGATAGTGTTCTACTGTTTGACAATCTTTTGAATAAAATGATCCTGTAGCTTTTTTTTATGAATTGAAATCAGCCGAATTTAATTATTATATTCTAATAAGTCTAACCGCTTTTTATAAAAAATCAAATCGTGTCTTAGTTTTCCTTCATTTTCATTTCAGGACATCGAACATTTTCTACTCCATAACAGAAAGTTTTTATGATTTCCCCCAACTTTTAATGTTGGAGAATTGTTCTGAATAAAAACATTCTGAATATTCAATGTTGGAAAAAAAATTATCGGATTTCAGTGGTCCCGAAAAATTGTCGTTCCTGATAAAAAATTTTATAAGAAACGACCTTTCATCTAATACACCATATAATTTTGAAACTTCAATGAGTCGAATTCCACATTCCGGAAAATCGATGATCTCACAAATTCAAAGGGATTCAATGCAATGCTCGACAAAAAAAAACCCTTTCATGTCTCGTTCAGAGAAAACCCTCGATCGTCATGTTGCGAATCAGCCGTTGACTTTCATTGTACGTGTTATCTTTTGCGTTCACTTTATTTTCGAAAGGGAGGGTGAATTTCACGTTGGGTGAAGCTATTCGCCTAACAATGAAAATTGTCAATGCTTGGGAAAACAAGGAAGACTTGGGACAATGCGTTATGGGCTTGCGCAATCTATGTTCCTACGCTACTAAGGCTGCAGATATTGCGACCCTTTTTTTTCCGATAAATTTACTGCAAGTCACGCTTTGGACAATTATAAACAATGAGTCTGAGTGACTTCTTCGCATTGTATTGTGTATTTCATCAAGATGTAGAAATAATAAACAATAATTGTGTAGTTGGAATAAAAGGTTTCGGTTCACATTGGGTTTGATGTTATTCATACAAATTTTGAATAGATGTCGTAATAACTATTATTAAATTTTTTCTATTTGATTAAAAAATTGAAAATGGATAAGTTAAAACATTCTGAAACAATTGAAGAATGAAGGGTGTTGATCCATGGAAGGTTTGGTGCAACTGTAGCTACGAGCTTCAGAGAGAAAATGGATGAAACTCGGAGTGTCAATGGGCTGATTTAAAAAAAAATCAGCTTCCCCGGAACCATCTTTGGCGTGAATCCGTGTAGCACGTTTTCGACATTTCAGGCAGCAGACGACGACGACTTCTCATTGTCCCAAAGAGCAATGGCCAATATAAATAGAAGGAGCTGTGTCTCTTGTCCTGTGTATTGATTAAAAACGTTCGCCGCGGTTCCTATTTATCAGTTGCCAATTTCTACGGTAATCTTTTGTGCGCCGGGAATGTTTCACTTGAAAAATTTCGTGAAACGGAAATGGTCGTAGCTGGCTAAGAAAAATGAGCGCGAATAAAAGTGTTCAATATGTCTTGGATGGATTCTTTAAAAGAGGAAGAGGAAATAGGAGAAATATACATAGAGAGTAAGAAAGAAAGTGGCACTAAATGAACGTCATAATAAGAGGTTTATAACAGTGGGTTTTCGGTAAGTTTTTGTTTTTAAAGAGATGGATGCAGGAAATGCATATGCTTTTAGAAACAAATTTCATTGTATATTTTTCATGAATTGAGTGACTGTATTGAAGTATAGAAAAAGATTCGGATCAGAAAGAAAAGTTGTTTTGCATGTAGAATATGAAATATATATTTATAGCAAGCGCGTGACAGAGGGAGGTTTTGGGGGTTCAAACCTCTCCTGAAATTAGGACAAAGTTACTATTTCATGTAAAACAAATGAAATGAAACAGTAGATAAGAAAAATGCGCATGAAAACGAATAATGCCATAAAAATGAAAGAAGTCTAAATCATCGAAAATATACTTACTGAAATCTTGAGATCATAACTAATGGTTTCATGTATGTTTTCAAAGTTAACAATATTCAGGATTCTCAATGATACTTACGTATAAAATTGCAATGATTTCGTCTCCGAAAAAATTTTTGTTATGAAGAAAATTATATTCATGAAAAATGTTTGGCAAGGATAAGGTAGTAAGCAAGAATTTGAAAAATTATGCAAATTCAACGAAATTATGCTATAGAAAAATTGGAATTTACAACAATCTTAGAAATCTGGGAAAATTCGAACCCTGAAGCATTGAGTTTTGAAAATCTAGAATCCGGTAACTTACTAAAAATTTTTTAGTATTTATATTTAGTAAAAAAAAAAAAAAAAAAAAGAATCCAGTAACATACTGAAAAATTTTCCGAATCCTGTAATCTCTTAAGAAATATTAAAAATTTGAGTAGGTATTTTGTAAAAGAATTTTCTAAAACATACGAAAATGAAAAATTAACTTTGTAGTTTAGAGGATCAAATAAATAAAAAACTTATGTATCAATCTTCAATCTATATAAATATTAACAATCTATGAAAATACAAAAAAGTTTACAAAATCGTGTGAATACTAATGAAACGAAAATATATAAAATCTATCAATCACGAAAAGTGCTTGTGAGTGTGATTTTTTAAAAAATCGATTTAAATTTCAATTTTAGAAGATCGAACTCTAAGAGTGAATGTACTTTTGAAAAATCTGAAAAAATACAAGCGACCTATAAAAATACGAAGAAAGGGGAGAAAACGTTATAAATATCATAAAAATACGGAAGTAAAAGAGAACCATAAACAGCGAAAATTGATATACATGTATTTGACTTAAATAGAAATTAACAATCTTTCAGAAAATCTGAAGAAAACACAGACGATGCCTAAATACAAGAAAAAGCTACAAAATCCTATGCATACTAAAAGAATACGAAAATACCAGACATCTATAGAGCACAAGAAATCTGTATAAATTTAATTTTCCAAAAATTAACAATATTATTGAAAATAGATTTCAATGTGGATTTCAGAACATTGAATTCTAGAAAGATATGTAAACACAAAAATTTTCAAAATCGTGAAATATACTAAAAAATCCTCAAGGTTCTATAAATAGTAAACTTAACGCGAGTAATGCTGGGAAACTAATAAATACTCGAGAAAAAAATGATTTTATGTACCTCTGGCATAGAAAACGCGTTTCTATGCCAGCTCGAGATCTCTAAACGCGTTTTCTATGCCCTCGGTACATAAAATATCGTTCGTAACAGACATAAATGTGCTCATAGGCAAAACGTGTTACAGACCTCGGTTTCGCCTCGGACCGTAATTTTCCGGTTTCACCAAATTCGCACATCCGTGCCTGTTACGAAATATACTATTTTGAAAAATTTATAAAATTTTGAGTTCTGGTGTATACAATTATATAGAAACTTATAGAGAAATTCATATGTAAATATAATAGAAAGTTTTTCAAGTGGTTTGAATACTATAAAATACGAAAAAAATCTAAAAAGTATTGGAAATCTGTGTAAAAAATACTGTTTTCTTCAAAATAATTGAAGTACTCAAGTTCGTAGAAATAGGCAATTTCATAGCATCATATACTAAAAATTCATTGAAATGCCAGAAAATATTACGAAATTTTATATAAATGTACGCAATCTGAAAATTCTCGGAGTTCATAAAATACTTGAAATCTTTTAAGTATAATTTTCTCAAAAATCTAAAAATGCATAGAGAATTTCAAAACTTTCAGTTCTAAAGTAATGAGTTCTCCGAAGCTATATCAAAAATTCTTTATTATTTACTTCAAAATCCTTCGAATATATATATTCATGGTAAACCCAAAAAATTTCGAAAAACACTAGAAGTAATTGAAAAAAATTCGAATCTTATCATATTACATACGAACATGAAAAATGCACATCTCTGGACTTCAAAAGTTGTAAAAATTTTAAATCCTGAAATCTAAAAAAAAAAAATCCTGATAGAAATCATGTTTTTTAAAAAATTTCTTCAAAAATTTTTTCTAGCAATTTCGCCGAAGGATATGAAAAGAAAATATAGAATGCTCTACATATGGTTATTTTGTGTTTGTTTCAGGTGAGTTTCTCTACGCTTTCTGAATAAAGATCGTACTGGAATGGATCACCAGAAAACGAGGTGTGCAATCGAGACTAATTTTCAGTACTGAGATTGCCATAAGATCACATGAAAAAAAATACAGTTATATTATAGAATATTGGGGTAGGCTACAAGTTTGTCTTGAAGTTTTTTTAACGAACGTTGGATATGACATTATTCGATAGTCGAATAAACGTATCTCCACTTTCCCAGGATTATAAAACATACCTTTACAGAAATTCCTTTTGAACCTTTGAATGAAAAGTAAAAAATTTTCACATTTCACGACATATACCGAACTAATAACTGGCAACGTAAATCATAAAATGGTCATCCGAGCACTGACTTTGTTCGAATCGTCAGGACCAAACAAAAAAACCTCATGGTAATCCACAAACGTCAGATAATCAGTGCGAGCGTTTGCGTAGCGATTTGGAACCATGTACGGTTTATGGGTTGAATCGGGAAATCTTATCAAAACAAGTAGAGCGGAATGATAGTAAAAGGCGCAAACGACGGTTTTTCGTATTTCCCACACGTCCGTCGTGTACGGCCATAACAGGGGCGACATTTCCTCATTCCTTCTACAATGTTGTTTGTTCAACTGTAGGAAATTCACTACCTAACAGTTGATCCTTTATGAATAACGCTATCCAACGAACTTGAAGAAATCTAGTAAAACGAATCATCTTCGAAAGCATTCCTGGAAATTCTCATTTCCCGTATGAAACGAGCGTACGAAATTTTCCGTCGAATCAAACATTATCCAGAATTTTAGAATAACATTTATCAATAAAGAAGAACACTTTTTTTATAATCCTGGAAAAATCATTCTAATTCATATTGGAACAAAGAAAATAATCGCTACATTTTTAATGAAAAGATTTATACATATATTTTCTAAACTCGAGGTAAGTGCTCTATGACATGATTTGAAAATCATGTATAACCTTCCCCTTTTTCCGGAGAGAATGGGTAAGTACATAACGCTTTACTCGACCCAAGATACTTCGCATTGTGGAAAACTACTGTATATGTAAATTATATGTTCACTGGCGTTGCGGCTAATATAACTTTTCGCTGTTGTTTTCATTCTCGGGGGAGTTCGAACAAATCTTCCTATTAAATAATCTGTCGAAAGTTTTTCTTTGCCCCTCCGGAAATGAAAGCGCACCATTTCAATCTTAACCTTTCAGAAAATATCGCATCTCCATGAAACTTTGTTTCATGAATCATAAATCACGCTTGACGCTTCGTTGCGGGATGAATTTCAATGGCCTACTTTTTTCTCTGTTCGGTTACATTCTCTGCATGAAAAAACAAAATTTTTTTTTCAACCATTCAATCGAGTAGTATACGCGTACGATGATATTTGGAAATAGCGAGAGTTTTTGCAAACTTTTCACGAGTTAAAAGTAGAAAAATATACATATATTTCAACTATCAAAAAATTTACAGATTTTGACAAATATAAATATGATAGATATAATCGTAATTCTGTAGAAGAATATTTACTCGAAGTTTTAACGTATCGAGATGAAAGTATCTTTTCTTTTACAGTCATTAATTCTCGCGATTTGCAGTGAGTTTTTTATTTTTCACGACGGTCAAAGCAGGCAGTGCTCGTTTTCATTGACAGCCCTCAATCAGTGAATAGTGTGCAGTTAAAATAAAACCGGTTGATCCGGATGCTGTTAACGGAATGGTGGCTCGCTAACGCTAAAATTCATGCCTCGAATTATCTCTTCAATTAACGCGCCGCAGTAATAAGCGCCCCTGACCAAAGCGGAGCAGCAATTTTCAGAAATCTTGAATCACTTTTTTTCAGTTTATAGGCACTGCTGGGATTTGGAACAGGAAAAGAAAAATATTTGAACATCGGTTTGTTTTTAACTGTGCCAGTGATTACGAAGCTGGCAATTTCGATCCTGGGGAATCTTGTGTAAGAACTGGAAAATTTATGCAGTTATTCCTTTTTTGGTCGTAGAATAACTTTTTCGAATTCTCTGTCGTTCATTCATTTATTGCTGTGATAACTTTGATAATTGTAATATGTGACAAAAAAGAATTAGAATATTAGTTTCAAAATTTTCGACAAATTGAATAAATTCTTGAAAGTTATAGCAGATTGAACATTTTTAACAACTAATACAATCTTGACATAATAGTCAAAGTCATTTATTTCCCATTATTGATAACTCATTAAAAATAAAATTATGATTCAAGTTATTCTTTTTTTGCAACAATCACAATAATTACTGTTTCAACTCACAAGAAGGGAAAAATTTGTTACCAATGCAAAGGCTAATGGTTAACAAAATCGTAGCACGAATCCTACGTTCTACGTACAATTGTTTTCCACCCCTTCTCTACCCTCAGAAACTTGATATCCCTTGAAATTAATTAGAGTAAGATTTTTGTGGTTGAATTCCTTTTCAACTTACCGTTCTCACTTGGAATTCGATTAAACGCTTTTCAATGCATTCAGGCAGCAAAGAACAAAGAGGTTCTTTCTTGTTTTTTTGCTCATAAATTTCTCGCCGGGATAATACAGAAAAATGTGGTTCAAGGTAGTTGAGATCAATTTCAAACTCGGAGGCAAGTTCTTTCCCGATAATCCCGTAGAAATTATAAGAATACGTTTCCTAGATCTAAGCCGAATGTGGAAATCCAAAAATTTGCATTGTAAACTGAAAAGCTTAGTACGTAAAGCTTCAAGTAGATTCTGTCAGATCGTTTAAACTGGAATAATATTCTAATTTTTTTTCTGGCTTACGATGGTATCCAAAAAGTTGATCATAAAATCAGGGTTTGGAAAGTTACTTGAGAAAGTGTAACGCGTTACGTTACCGTTACAAAGGTTAAAAAGTAATTGGTTACGTTACTGTTACTTAAAAAGAAATAGTAACTTGTTACCGATACCTTTTTAAAAAAAGTAACGTTCTATTACTTCCACGTTACGTTTTGGAATAAATTGAATGTGAATAATAACAAGCCATTCAAAAACTAAGGCTCAAAAATACAATATCAACGTACTTGTTGTTTGTTCTAAAGGAATTGTTTACTTGAGATATAATAACAAATGTCTATCTGTACCTTTTACTCTGAAGAAAAATCAATCAGCTTGTTCAAATTCTTAAATTTTTCTCACGTTCACAAAATTTCTAAATATGACCTTTGATTCAATGTTAGCCACGAGGAAACATTTGCAAATTCAATAGATTTTTGGGAGAATCTTACCTACTCAGATTTTCAGAGTTTTTCAATTTTTTTATACTTTTCAGTATGTATAAAATTTCGCGGAATTTTCTGGTATTTATAAATTCGTACTATTTTTCTTTATAGATTTCAAGAATTCCATGCTCTAGAATTCAAAGTTCATTATATTGTTATATGTATATTATTATATTATATATTATATATATAATATAATATATATATATATATATACATACATACATACATATATATATATACATACATACATATATATATATACATACATACATACATACATACATATATATATATATATATATATATATATATATATATATATATATATATATATATATATACACATATATTATCCGTTTATCAGAGTATTTTCCAGCAAATAGTGTCAATAAAGATTTTCATTTCCTTCTTTTTTTGATACTTTTTCAATCGTTTTACGATTTGAAGGATTGATCAGTATTTCTGAAACTATTCGTTATATCGTTCCGTACATTTAAAGAATCACGAACTTTAGAATTTGAATAAGATGAAATTTTTTGTTGTACAGAATTTTCAGAAAACAGAGCCTCGACAGATTTTTACTCACTTCAGTACTTTTCATATTTTATTTTCATTTTTCTATGGTTTCAAGGATCGTTCATTTCTTCTGTATATTGCTGTTTGAATTTCTGGAGTTCGAAAGATTTTCAATGTTGTATATATTTGCACGTATTTTTTTGAACGCATTTTCTTTCTGCATTTTTAAATATTTGAAGAATGATGTAGAATTTTTTAGTTTTTTTAAAGATATCTCTTTGACTTCCTAGAATAAGATAAATTTTGAGATTCAACATTTTTTAGGTATATTTCGATCGATTTTGCAGAAAACAGTTTCTTTTGGTATTTAGAGTACCCTGAATATTTTTTGTATTTTTCATAAAGTTATACGATTAGAAAAATTTTCTTATCTTTCTATAAACTTCTATAAACATAAATTTTGAGAATTCAAAGCACGAGAAATTAAAATTTTTTCATTTCTGGAATTACATAAGTTTTTCAAAAATCAAATAACATAAAACTTTTAAAAATCTAGTATTTCTCGTATATTTCGTATTTCATTTTATTATTTTTTTTTTCTTATTCATTATATACAATAAAATTTTCTAGCAGGATCTCTAAATCATACAGATCCTGCTATAGATTTTGAGATCAATAGATTTTAAGTACTTTTATATATTTTAAGACGAATTTCTAAAATTCAGCGCTTTGAATTATGAAAGTTATAATTAAATAGTGAAAAAGCATACTCTTCGTTAATATTTTTATACAAATGACCAATATTCCGCATTGTTTCATGAAAAATTATTCACATAGATTTTTTTATTCAAAAGTGACGAATTTAAAAATTCTTCACATCTCAATTTTAGAACATTTCTTATAATCTTAAAAAAATTTATTGTGCTCAAATCTTAACGGGACAGATTAAAGTAACGTAAATTCGTTACTCGTTACCGAAAAAAATGACTCGTTCCCGTTGTCGTTACTTGTTAATTAAGTTAAAAACGTAACGTTTCAGAGTAACGCGTTACTTCCAAACCTTGCATGATTTAATGTACAGAGCTATAATATAAAATCATGTACTTCTGTCTCAGATTCTATTCAGTGTAATTTGAATCAAAGAATTTGATATAAATGACACTTCAGTAGATAATTTCACTTTTTATGAAATCATTTCATAATATTCAGAAACGCTGTGAATACAGCACTCATATTTAAATATTGTTACATGATGAAGGTTTTTGAGATTCATTTTGAACTTTGATTCTTAGACAAATCAATGTACCCAAAATAAAAGAGCGCTAAAACCAGGATCGCAGAAGCAATAATGTCACTGGATAAAGTAGCGACCGCGTAAATGCTGGACTGCAAAAAAGGAGCTAATGTCCTTTCGTCGAGGGCGCGGAACGCGCATTACGAGAAAGGTCCTTCGCGGGGTGAGATATGAGTACATAGACGCTTTTCCCGGGCGCAACACAACAGCGGCCGGCAAGAAACTGGCGAAGCTTAACAAAGCCATTTAACTTGTATAGTCTGCGTGCGGCGCGGCCGTATCCACCGCGTTCGAGTATGTTTTAACCCCGTAAGAAAAGCGAAGTATCGAGGTTATAAATTCGTTGAAGCTAGAGAGCTGTCCATGCTCAACGCAGTAAAAGAGAAAAGATTATTGGACCGTATACTTTGGCCGAGGATAAGAAAAATACTGTCGAGATTTTTCCACTCGCTGCTGTGATATTCCACCCGAAAAAGTTGACTTTTTCAGAGATATCAAAAATAATGTAATTTTATTTGATTATTAACTTAAAAATTCTGATACTTTTCGCGTAAAAAAAAGGGCAGAAGATCAAACTTGTTACATCGATTGGTAACGTGCAGATGTTACAATGGTATTTTGTTTGAATTGTGACTGTAAGAGTAAACTTTTTTGAATTGAGTTGTTAAGTTTGAAATAGAGAGTAAGGATAGTGGGTAAGTACCAAGATATCAATACATCAATCTTGTCTTTCCAATGTAGAAGAATATTTGAATAAATAAATTTCCTAAATAATAATCGCAATAACTATATTTTTGTTGCACTTAAAAATGATATCGCAATTTTTAAGGATAAAGTATCAAGATGAAAATTCTGTTCTTACTTTTTCGTAACATTGATTCAAATTTTCAGCATTTGGGTCAGTGAATTTTTTCCAAAGTCACCTTCTTTTCTTCGAAAGAAAATTTTTCGAGTTTGACAATCTAATAGAAACATGGCTCACATGTTGGACAGTTTGTGATTGTGAGTTACGAAAATACGATGAACGAATATTTAATAGATTTGGAAATTATTTAATACTTAATACCTAAAGATATTTTTTTACTGATTATATTATGAAGTAAATATAAATGGGAGAACATATCTTGAACTTGATTTTTATAACAAAGTATTAAAAAATATATTAAACACTAGAAATCTATGGAATAACTTTTCTAGGATCGATTCAAAAATTTCAAATCTACGTACCTCCAGATTCTAGAGAATTAAAATCTGCAAATTTATCTGGATATCTGTGAAATGAAGAAAATCTTTGTATCCAACGATGGATCTTACAAAATTTAATGAACAAAGAAACACCAGAAATATCAGTAATTGAAAAGACGCTTGTGATTGATGTAAAAATGCATTTACAAACTCACAAAATTCTGAAAATCATGAATTTGAATCCTAGAGCTTTGAATTTCAAGAGTATCCTATGAAATGTAAAAAACTTCGACATTAATAAATTGAGAGAAAAATCCAGGAAACTTCATTAAAAAAACAAAGAAAAGTGCTAAAAACGTAACAGTGTTCTGGGATACCAATAAATGTTTATTAGATTTTTTAAGAAATGGCGAGACAATCTGGAAATCAAATAATTTACCATATTAGCACAGAATTATAGAAATCTTTGTGCGAATCATCGAAAATACCGAAAAATGTTTCAAATTATTAGAATAATTGAAAAAGAAGCAAAATAATACGAGTGCATCATATCATTCATGTCTTCGAAATATATTTAAATCAAAAGGTGTAAAATATTTCAAATATTAAATCTCTAGGATTTCGCATTATAGAAATCCAAAGAGACGCTGTAAAAAAGAAAAACAAT
This sequence comes from Platygaster robiniae, assembly GCA_028476575.1. Taxonomy (NCBI): domain Eukaryota; kingdom Metazoa; phylum Arthropoda; class Insecta; order Hymenoptera; family Platygastridae; genus Platygaster; species Platygaster robiniae. Next base: position 40,659,421 of record CM052019.1, read on the forward strand.
TATTTCTCACAAAATTTTACGTACAGCAAAAAATTCAAAAATACTAGAAATATATAACATGCATAACTAAAAATCTTGAAAATTTCTATAAACTAGTGCATGGAATTCTAAAAGCTCATATAATAGTTGACGTTAGTCTGATAAAATTAGGTTACCGTGAAATTACTGAAAAAATTAAACAAATCGTTGAATACTATAAAAATATGAATACACTCAATTATTAAAAATAAACTGGAAAAAAAATCAAACTAATTTCCGAATCCTAAGCACACGATTCTAAAAATCTATCAAGCTATCCTTTTAAATTCTGGTAATCGATAGAATCACCGTAAAATATTACGAATTGTTATGAATTCTAAAGTAAGCACAGACTTTTTAGATAATCAAAAACCAATGTGGATCGGTTTTTTTTCGAAACCTTTGAATTACTGATTAATTTTCAAACTTCTTATCCTATAAGATGAAAATCTAGATATCTGTGTATAAATCCATGAGTATACCGGAAAATCTTGCACAACACAGGATGTTACTGTACTGTACTGTCTTCTAAAATATTCATTAAAATCTTCATGATACATCAGCATATCGATATTTTCTATTCGGTATATGGATATTGAATATTGGTAGATAATGAGCTTATTTATTTTGATATTTTCGCTACATACTATTCGCTGCAGTGATATTTTACTCGTGAAGCTTGACTTTCGTTGAGATTGAAAAAAACATAAAATAAAATTTCATTTAGTGTAGGTGTTCGAGAAAGGTGTCAATGAAAAAAATATACCCAACTACAACTAATTTAACCGCAACGAGAAGATTTTTAAATGTATATAATGTAGATATGACTGTAAAATACACTTACTTAAGGTACTTTGTAAACTTTTAAATGGAGGGCGTAAAATGCATATATTTTTGATGATCATTTTTTCATAAGTGAAAAAAAAAAATTTCTAAATCATAAAAACGCCCATTTTGATTCTTTTATCTGTTTCAAGCAACAAGCTATTCCAAATAATAATGTAAAAACGTAATTTCAGTCGCAAATTTAGTTAGTTACTCTACTGTACCTTGATAATAAGCAGTCGCGGTTTCGTTTGATAAAGTAATTAGCCCATAATTAGTGCCTTGTTGCCAATGAACTAGCGAAGCAACGATGGCCGTATGGCCCTAGAGCGATATATCTTCCATAAATTTCGTACTTTCAATAACTCCCGGGTTATGCACGTTACCGGTGTATATACCTACGCTCGGCCAAGCTCTTGATTAAGTGGCTAAAGCGTTCGTTTACACAACGAGAATTCATGTTATTTTCAGTTAGCTTCCAGACCTTTTCAATGATGCGCCGAAAAATCCACTAGTGTGGAAGTGAAGGCATGATAAAGCGTTTCGTATTCCGCTCTCTTTCCATGACGGACATTTATCGAATTCTAGAATGCGAATAGCAAAGCTGAATCAATACCAAAAAGTGTTAAAAAAAATGAACTGGTTATCATCGAACTATTCTAGTCTATATCAATTTGTAGACTGGTCTGATAGATGCTCAAATAAAATTTCAGCAGGCGAGTAAATAGATATTCGAAACCATCGGTTATCTTAGTTATTCGTATATAATCATTCTCAACGTATTATTTTCAAGTTTGAATTTTGAAAATTATGACTGTTTATCTGGGCAAATATCGAAAGCAATTTCGAGGCCTGGCTGCACATGCACATGAGAGGATCCCTGAAAAGACCAGCCAATAAAATTCGGAAGTGTAACGAATATGCAACGCGCTCTTGAAAGCCGTATCCCTGTAATAACTTTTTCCGCGAGGCGACAGGGGCGCGATTTACGAGCCGAAATTTCATGCCCGCTGAAAACGCGGGCGTCCACGAATACAACTTACCTGTTTTCAATTTACCCGCACTCTCTATCGCTTTTGACAGGCCGAATACAAATGCGTTTATCGCGACGTTTTCCCAACGGCTAAAGAATGAGCCTCAAAAACAAAAACAGAGAAAAAACGCCCCCGAGGATGACTTAATTTCGCCGATTCGAACGCGCCCGAGCTGTAAATCAGCGTGGCTGGATCAGATAAAGAATCCTGGGCTCTCAAGAAAGACAATAATTGAATGGCGGTGAGAGTGAAAAAAATCGTAGTATCGCAACAAAAGAGAAACATTTATCGCCAGGGGGCATGGGGATTAGGTTAATCTTTAGGATCGTTGTACTGGTACATAAAACGTGAAAAATGTCGAGTATCGATGGCTGCTTTTTTTGATCTGCAGTATAGCTGGCTGTTTTTTTTACAAGGGCCATTTTAAAAGGGAGAATATACAAAAATTGACGAGGAAACAGAAGTTTTGTCGAAAGGAAAATTTAAAAACATTGTTGTTTATCGTCAATTGGTAAAAAAAACTCGACCATACCGTATTTTCTAGAGCAGCTAGAATCCTGCAAAATTTTCATGTATACTTTTTTCGTGGACACTAAAAATTGTAACAGAAAAAAAAACATTTCTATTAAACATAATTAAATTGTTCTATTCTTCATCAATCCGATTAAAAAATCAAAATTTCTTCGTCCTTGTAAATCATTCATTTATTCTTGTTACTCTAATTAACAAGTAAGAAAAATAAATAAATGATTTACAAGAACACAGACATTTTGATTTTTTGATTGCATCGATGAAGAATAGAACAATTTTAATGAACCGATCGCATCCCCGAAGAAGTGGGTTGTTGTAAGCATATTTAAATATTAGATTTTAGATAGAAAAAGCTGTTCAGTGAGTCAAGATCAAGTTATAACTATGTAATTTCAATTTTCGAATGGCCTGTGTTTTTTTATCTTCTTTTTATAATCTATGAATTCAAGTTGCATCCAATAATTATATGAAAAGTGATAGAACATGACCTTAACAAAACAATAATAAAAAAAAAAAAGGTTTGTCACCCACATAGTTATGGAAGATGTACTGTATACTTGGAATCATAATTACAGAACTCTGTGAGTCGATAAAAAAACAAACAAACAAATATGAATTTTTTAATCTTCATAATTTTATTTTCGATGATATCGTGAAACTATATAAATCGCCTATATTCGGTTATTCTGAACAGTTGTATTATCAAAATTCTATTCAACATTCTTTATAACCTAGTAATTTGGGTTGTTATGAAATTTTTCTAAAACTCGTAATAAAAATTGGGTATTTTTTATAAAATTTCGCAGTTTTATAAAGTCGCTCTATTCAAATGGCAATTTTTAATGAGTTTTTGTTAGTTTTTATAAAGTCACTTGATAAAAACTATGAAATCTTTATAAAATAACGGCATTTTTAAATGTGGATTTTAAAATCAACTTTATAAAAGATTCTGTTTTTTTATAAAGATTTCATCAAGTTTTTATTAAGTGACTTTATAAAAAATTCACAAAAATTTGCAGAATATCGCTCTTTTTATAAAGTGACTTAAAAAAAAAAGCGGAATTTCATAAAAAATACCAAAATTTTATAAGGAGTTTTATAAAAACTTTATAAAAACCCAAATCGCTAGGGTTGGCGAGTGTGTCAGTTATTATCAGATATATGGAAAATTTTGGCAGCTTGGTAATATTGAACTATGATTAACAAATAGAGACATTGAAAATTTAAAATAATTACGATGTTATGATGTTAATTAGCTCTGTAATTAACCAACATAATTGAATTATTATCACAAGTAATACAAACATATGTTTCCATCACCTTTTACATGTTTCACTGATAAAACATAAGTAATTATCCTCATCAGACAACAGAAATTCGACTATTAATAAGAAAGACAAAACTAATGTTACTTTGATTACATTACCTTCTCTCAACTTACTTTCATATTCTACTCACTTTTCTATTGAAATTTTAGCTTTAATCATGTTGAATTAGATTATATTTCAAAAATGAAGTTTTTATCAATATATTTCGGATGTAGGTATCAATGTCATAATTTTATAATAATCTTAGTTCCTTTTTTTCTATGTTTTCAATGTTTGTTTATTTAGAAGTCATGATTAATATATACGTATTTATTGTGGAAATATAGGCATTGTGAATTCCAGACTTAGTTTCATTTTTCAATATCCTGTTGAACCCTGCATTCTTTCGCTTGCTACAAATTTATTCTGATTTATATATGCTTTTGCGGTACGTTCATCGCATCACTGAAATATTAATCAAGATGACTAACGATTAAAAACAAAAAAGGCGGGCGTAAGTTTTGAAAAAAACGCAAGTAAAAATGTATATTTGTAAATGAGCTGAAGGATTCTTTTAAATTTCTTCTCTCAAAAGTGCCTTTGAATACAACCATGTGGACTTCTCGTTTATTGAGTGGTTGTATATTTTTTTAGTAAAAAAAATATATACAGCCATATTCATAAAAAGTCTTCATATTTCAGACTCTTATGGTGAGCAGTTTATCTGATTTTAAAAGAAATTAAACGAATTTTTAATTTATATCAAAATATTGTTCGTTCATGAAAAATGTGCAAAAATCAATTTCCTGGGGAAATGTTGAAGAATTTTATGTAGGGTTTAATTTTTAGATACTATAAACTTCGGTTTTTCCAGTTAAAAGAGTTTTCTACTTCAAATTGATATTCCCTTGTTCATTTTGCTTCAGGACAGCAGCCGTACTCTCTACAATTTTTTTACTAATGTTTCAAATCATAAGCTGAATATCAATGAAAAAAATATATCAAAAATGTGTATCACCTTGTTGGAAAATTGTAAACTTTGAAGAACGACTTTTTCTAATAATTTTCATTATTATTTTTGAACAGTTTATACTCCACTTAGTACCTTGGCTTAACATGCGATGTTGAGATTCTCGTAAAATCCCGTAAAACTAATAGTTTCCCCGCGGAAAAAAAGCCCGAAAAGGTGACCGCATAGATCTTCGTGGGCGCCAAAGCGGAGCCTGGACAACGCGCGTCATCGGCGAGGTGGAGGGTAAAAAACTGAGAAACGTGGCCCGGGATTGTATATCGATTTCACATGCAAATTTGCCCGAGTTCTCTTGGCTTTGCATGCTTCCGGATCCTCGGTCGCCCCTTTTTCGCCCAGGCGAGGACATGGAAAGACGAACTCGGGAAAAGAGCATCGATAAACATGCTCCAACTTTTGCCACTGTTTTCACGAAGTTGGCACGAGCCGAGGTAGAATACTTGCATTCTCCAGCGGCAATCACGGCGCTTTCGAGCGTGTTCCGGGACACCGGTCCCGTGGGAGCGGTCTCCTTTTGACGATTTAACGGCGCCGCAGGGACCAATAGCGATATCACCTCTGCTCCGAGGATACACTAGGAAAAAAAGGAATCCTATTCGAAAAACGAGCTTTACCGAGGAGGATCGATGAAAGGATTAGAGAAATGGAAATTCAGATGTGGATTGTTGATTTTTCCGATTGCAAGAATACTGTGATGAGGATCGATTGGGGCAAAGTGGTACAGAGGGAAAAGTTCAAATAAGGCTGATTAAGAAGAATAAATATCGTCGATATTTATTCTTCTTAATCAGCCTTATTATTCTTCTTAATCTTCGTCGACATTTATCGAAATTGGTGTAACGTAAGCACATATTATGTGATTTTCGAGTCATTTTGCTATTTTCATCTGTTTTCGAAAATTTCACCATCTTGTGAACTGTGAGAACATGTTAGGAAATCATGAAAAACATTGTCATTTTCTCATTATTACGTATTCATTTTTTTAAAAGGTATTTTTTTTCCAATTTCAATTTTTCATGTCTTGCGGGAGAAAAACAGTTGGGACAAATCATTATTTCATACTGCTTTGCTGTTCACATATTCGAAAACGGGATTGTAAATTTCATCTCTGTAAAGGTGATAATCAGAATACAATTGCTAGGAAACTCTCGAAATCAAGAATAGTATACAATTTTCTCCAAAAAAAAGTTGGATGATTTATAAAATAAAAATAACAATGAATACGAATATGTATTTTTTTATAAACAAACTTTGTGCAATCACGAAACTGAAAACGAAAACGAAAAACCTCATGATTCGTTATTTTCATTGTTGAAATAATTATATTGGAGGTAAAAAAATACTGTTCATTCGGAAAATAACGTTCACACATTTCCTAGCAAGTAGATTCTACAATTCTTGATACGGAATATAAAATTTTTTTTCGAAAAATACACTATTTAGAATAAAAATTCTATTTTTTTTTTTTTTTTATAAGTGTAGGTACTCAAAATGTAGAAAACAAATTATTCCAAAGCCTACTGAAAACAGAAATTATTTAATGTATACATTGAAAAATTGAAAAACTACAAAGTTTTTATATAAAAATTAACATTTCATGGAATATCGATTCTCAAATGCTTACATTATTAATCTTAATTACTACTGCGAACAGAATATGACATTATGAAACTACATATCTTTCGAATGTAAATTCGATTTTCCACACATATGTAAAAAATATAGACGATATCTTTTTGAATTATTTCGAAATTATGATACATACAAAGTTTAATAAAACCCTTTAGAAAATTGAGAATGTAAGTAGTTAAAGAATTTAAAAATGTAGTTGTAGATTCTCAAATTGTCAAATCAAAAATCTCAACCACCACTCTCAACAGAAAAATGATAAGAAATTTTTCCATCTTCCGAATCAAAATAGAATTTTACTTTCCGAAATTAAATATAAATTACAGACAAGTTCTTATTTAATGAATCTGTCATCAAAAATATGCGAATTGTGAAAAAAACTTCAAAGAAGTTAGAAACTATATTTGTTTTAGTGATTTCGAGATCCATTTATCAAAATGCATGTTTTCAATTTTACTCATTTTTTCGAGTAAACATAATTTTAGGATCTCTTTGTTTTATGTTACAAAAATATTTGAGCAAACGTCCAGTTTTTGTTTGAAGTTTCAATACAAAATCTGAATCAGTGAAAAACTACTGATTTTCAGTGGGATCCCACTGATTGCAAAAGTGCAAATTCACTCACTGAATGTCAATGGAATCACACTGATCGAATTCGTAATATTGCAGCTCATATTTCAACCAGTGAGATACCACTGTTCATGCCAATGAACGTCACTTTTATTCAATAAGTGAAATTTGAAGGTGCTATTTGAAACAATGAAATCAAAGTTTTAAAATAGGAAGTTTACCCTGTTGGAATCAGTGAAAATCAGTTTTTTCAAATACCGTTTATATGAATTTTGCGGTACTCTATATTAATAACATTGTAATCATTTGGACGAAATCAAAATATAATATATTGTTTCACCGAAAAATGACCGAAATTTCAGTGAACTCCATTAGGAAGTGAATGTGTTTCATAAATGACATACATGCAGTTGAAGTTCTCAGCGTTTAACACTGGCAAATCATTGATTGTAAAATTCATTATTTAAATCAGTGGTCATGTCACTGATTTGATCAGCGGGATACTTGCATTCACTGATTGAGCCAGTAAATTCGAAAATTTCCGCGGTAGACACTGAAAAATCAATGATTTTGTGATGCCCTTAAAAAATTAATAAAACTCTCACTGATTTAGATATAGAGAATTCAAATACCTTTTTTTACACGAACAAACTTGATATATCCCTTATAACATAACTACAATACAGCCCTGATCGTTAGCATGCTATGTGGCTATATTTTGATCATTGAGGGTTGATCATTAACACGTGAATTAACACATTTGCACCCCTGCATGATCGTCATATCTTCACCATCACACGATAGTGATACATTACAGTACATGTAATTGCATAGTTCTAAGGTCTTCGTCATTTCTACGTTTAACATTCTATTACTGTTAATATAACATAACATTCGCAATTATACAATTATCAAAAGAAGAAAGATATAAATATATTTCATTATTATTGACTTACAACAATGAAGTATGTGAGATTGTTTCACTTGTGGTGATAATATGAATAATGATAGTTTTTTTAACTATTTTTCATTAGATTTATATGTTTTTGTTTTTTTGAAATTTGACCAATATATACAGGCAACATAGATATGCACATAAATTTTTCTCTTCCGTACTTTGAACATTTGACCTCTAAGATAAACGTATTTTTCTTAGGTAGTCAGTCTCAAGTTTATTATCTTCAGTATTCAAAAATTCTCTTCTGTAACATTATTCTTTACTTTTCGGAAAAAAACTTGTACCAAATGAACTCAAGTTACTTTATTCCACCTTCCCAAGTAAGATTCAAAGTAAATCAAAGGAATTTCCGGATACCAGAGTGTAGAGTTTTTCATGGTACCAGTTTTATCAATCTCCTTTTTTCTTACTTTCTAGCTAATTAAAACTTATCGCAATCCAGGTGCCAAGAGAACGATGAAGTTTGGTGCTGTGTAAAAGTTTGTTTCTGCAGTAAAAATGAAGCTGCTAATTACATTACAAATTTTTTTGATCTCTGGCAGCTTTGCATCAAAGTGACGTGTTGAGTTATTCAGTTTAAAGAGTTGTTTTCCTTTACTTTTTCTGAATATCTGTAATAGAATTTTTTCTTATTTTCAAAAGTCTCTTGCCTCGCAGTTTTATATGTCCCCGATGACTGATTTACAGTTAACACTTGCGAATGAAGAACCTGCAAACAAAGAATATAATAAAGTGCATTGGCTGCAAATAAGGCTTTGACTTAGCGAAGTTTATCTGACAAATCACATTTTTTGAATATTGATTTGGGGAACGCGATGCATCAACTGCAAGATCCGCACATGAATAACAATTCTCAAGCATTCTGAATAAATTTCAAAATCCTACTGTATCTGAAATTTATGACCCTTTGAAGAACGTGGACATTTATTCCAGGATTCTGATATTGTTTTATTTACATGCAGCAGAATCTATGAAATTGCCTTCAAACTGTTGAGACGTTGTTCGCAGCAACATAGTTGACCAAGTAATGAAAAATTGTCAGTTTCGCGAAAGAGACAATCGACAGTATGAACTCTAAAGAAATCTTCTTCACGAACAATGCGTCTATGTGGTTTGCGGTAGCGCCTTTCTCTCTCTCTCCTTTCGCAAAAGATCGAACATCGCCCAAGGCGGATGAAGAATTTCATTCAGTTGCCGGCTTAAGACCGTCCGGCTAGAGGGACTCAAAGAACCGAAGATAACTAGAAAATGTCTTTGGCCGAGCTTTCGACGAACGCCTTCGATATTGCTTCGGTTTTGGGTCAAAAGCAAAGCTATGGCATTCTCATACGAACAACCGTTGAATGAAACGAGAATAATACGCATCGATGCATTTTTGGACATTCAAAAATCTTCGGTGAATAAAATGAAGTGTTGCAAAAGAATGGTGTGAATTCCTTTTGAAACTTTATGTAGTTGAAAGTGTGTTTTGCCTTATGACTTATTGTCAGTAGATGCCCATGCGGGAAAAGTTTTCGGGAAAGGTTTTCCAAAAAAAAAGGTTCTTTAAATTATTTTTGTCGAATTTTCAGACTACTATCAGTGAATTATATTATTTTGTTTTTTGCTTTTGAAGGTTTTAAATTTAAAGCCTTTTATGTGATTCAGAATTTCAGAAACGTAACTTTATAGTTACTATACTTTGTAGTTCGAATATTTATTGTGAACAAAATTTAGAGGTTGTAGAATTCTTTAATTTTCTTGCATTCAAAATGAAAATTTGCATATTCTTCCAGGTTTCCAAATCACTAGTTTCATCACTAGAATTTTAGATGAAAAATATTAAATTTCTTTCATTTGAAACTTTATGCATTTCTTTTTTGTTCTGTACATATCATACTAAACGAAATATTCAATAAAAAACTTACAAAACTTGCAACATCCAAAAGACAAAACATCCAAATGAATCAACACTAAACCTTCAAAAAACCAAAACTAATATTATGAGAAATTTTTGTGAAAGGAATCTTATTATATAACTGAATCATACAAAACTTATAAAATCAAAAAAACTTTGTCCATAATTTCTATGATCTTCATTGATTCTCAATAAACCGAGCATTGAGACAACACGAATTTTTCATTTCCTTTAAAAGTAAAATAACAATGATATTGTTATCAACTAATAACAAATAAATATTGAATATTATAAACTATTACATAAGATTCGATCTTGAAAAAAACTAAAAACTTTCATATACAGGAAAATTGATACAAAAATACTAAATTATTCATAGCAATATTACACATTGAACAATTATATAAATAAAAAAAAAAGGAATTGTATGATATTAATGAATATCCATGAATTATCTAAAAATTTTGCATTTTTAGATAATTTAAATTTGATGGTTCGCACGTTTTATTTTTGATGTTATTTCTTCGGTGTTTGCGATTAAATGTTTCGTACTCTAATCGTTATTTTTATAATAAATATCATTTTTTTTAATCTATTAGGATTTGTATTATGATTCGAACTCTCTTGTATCAGAATTTGGACCATGAATCTTCAAAATATACAAACAATAGTTATAACTTGAACGTTAGAACAATCAGTTTATTAGATTTCTGGATCGTTTTCACAGCGATCTAACAATTCATTTTTATTATTCACTTTCGAGCATCAATTCGAAAATTCTATGATGTGATGGTTTTCACCTTTAAAATTAACAGTATCATAATTTTTTATATTTCAAAATATGAGATCATCTGAGTTTACTTTGTTTTGTTTCTTCGTACTTTCTATTTCGAAATATTTACTTATTTTTACAAAAATAATTTTTTGATCAACTATACACACCAGTTGTAAATTTTTTGGAATAATTTGAATAGTTTCAACTGTCAAGTCGTATACATTTAATTCTTCAAATTCTAAAAAACATTTCATTTAATTTTTGTAATTGAGAATTATTTTCTGTTTCTTATTGCAATACAATTTTATAAGATCTCATGTACTGCTTAAAACTTACAATATTACAAATATTATGATGAAATACATGATCTAAAAGAATATTGTCAATCAAAATATTGCCCTTCGTATAATTATAATTGAAGGGTGATATTTCATCGTTTTTTAATATGGTTCAAATACTGAAATTAAGCGTAGTAAATTATGGATATTATTGTTTCCTGATCCATTTATTCATCAAAATTATTTAAATTAACAATGTTTGTGGAAATATTAGTTTGAACTATGATAATTGAAGAATTGGACTATGAATGAAAAAGGTCTAGTCCTGTAAAAACTGTAAAAAGATCATTCTACTAGAAGAAAAATTTAGTATTGTTGATTTCAGCCTGCAATATATTCATTATCATGTGTTATACAACAAAGATTCAAAATTAAAATCTCATTTTACACTTAAAACTCTCACCATCAAAAATTACAATGATTTTAAAGTCAAATTGTATTAACATTTTTTTTCAACTGAATGTATTAGAAAAGTAAAGCTATTCAATCGAACGAATTTAAGAAAGTAAAAAAGATTCATCTTTAAGTTCTTTAGATTTTTTTTTTTTTTATTTTACAACAGAAATGTCAATGTTTCATGAATTTAAAATTTTATCTGTATTAATCTTTTGATAATATAATGACTGAAATTCCGACTTTTCAAATGTAACATTTTGACTAATATGTTAAATGTCAGTTTATGCGTATTCTTATTCTCAGTTGTTCTTTTCACTATGACAACTGATTCTACGTACCTCTGGCATAGAAAACTCGTTTCTCGTCCAGTTCAAAATCTCCAAACCCGTTTCCCAGCCCTCGGTACGTAAAATATCGTACGTAATTAGGAAATAAATTTTTTATTTACTCGTGTGACTGTAAACCTCGGCTTCGCCTCGGTCAACAAACTTCACACAAGCAAATAAAAAATTTATGTCCTAGGTACGTAATAAATTATTCTTTTCATTTTTTGAGATACAGTAACCACAAAAACATATCTTTGTTTTCGTCACTAACAATAACTATCTGTCACTTTCATCCTTATTTATTTACATGGCAATAATTAGCTTAACTGAAAAAAAATTTTGAGGTTCGAAGGAACAGTCTATTACCTAGAAGACAATTATTTATACGTATATAATGTATACTACCTAGTAGGCAATTATGTCTACTACACGGCGACGCTTAGTTGATTGAAATTTTTTCGGAGATCAAGTTGAACGAGACACCTAGCACTGATGAAAAATAAATAAATGTTAATTTTTTACATTTTCTATGTCACGTGAAGAACATCAATTACTGCGAGAATTCCCCGTTCATCGAGGCATAAATGGATAAATTTGTTGCTTGAATCTTCATTCTAAAATGCTTCCATACTCATAATGCGGAGCTTAATACTCATTCAACTGTAAAATATTCTTTAATCTGCGAAATAATGATTCCGTTGAATTTAGCCAAACGCTAGCAGGAAAATGGTGAAAACATAACAAGCCGAATCGCCAGAGCGTAATGCGCCGTTTATGTTTATTTGTGGCATCGCGATAAACCGAGTGTGTGCCTATTGAGCTTATCCGTGATTCCTCTGTCGATAAGGCTTCCCACGTGCATCGCAACAAACTTTTGTGAAACAGGCCGCGATATCGAAATAGGGAATAGAGATGTTGCGAATGTGGCGTTTTATTCGCTATCTTGACCACCACCCACGCGCAAACGGTTGAGATATTATTTAGCTTTTCCGGAAAAGAGCAGACAAAACTACGGAAGGTGTTGTGGAACGTTTTACTTGTCGACAAATTTCCATGATGCATAATACAGAATTTTCCTTACCCAGGAAAATATGTTTTTTCGAATACAAAATCTTATGCTAAAAAGTATAAATGTATACTAATATTTCAATTGTTTTGTAATCAATTTTTTATGCATATCCTGTGCGATACTTTCACAATGCAATAATTCCAACTCATTAAGAAAAATATAAGATTCACATAACTTCACATTTTTGGAACTAGTACAATTTTTGTAAAGTTCAACATGATGCAATTGAAGATATGTTAATTACTTCTAAATTTTTACTTCAACGAATTTCTAACTTAGAATAACATCTTTCTTTTTTTGAAAAACCACGCCTTCCAAAAATACGCTTTACGATGATACAAGAAGTTTACGTTCGCGTTTTTTAAACACTCTGGAGCGTGGAAGATCGTGAGCTTTTTTCTCCAACAAAATCGAGATTTCGATTACTACTCGAATCGTTTTCCCGATACCGCTTTGCGCGCTATTGGAGAAGCAATTTTTGAAATTAACGAATCCTAGCACAATCATCGCACTAGATTCCATATCACGAAAATCTCGACCAACTTTAACGAGTGACCTCTGAAAAAAAAGTGGGCTGCGGAAAGTGACTTACGAATCAATGGACTTTTTAACGAATACAAAGAGTGTTTGTATAATGTCGTGTTCCTAAAATCTTGTTTATGAAGAATCTAAAACGGAGCATGTAAACTTCAATATTCACTTTTCATGGAGTAAAATGAGAAAAAATATTTTTCAAGCTTACATACTAGAGGAATATCAAAAATATGAAATATTGTGTGTGATGAGAGATCTGTTCTATTTTATGTAATGAACTGAAAAAAATTAACACAACTCTTGAACATGTTTAAAAATTTTTCAAGTCTTATAAGTTTTTGAAGTTGAAGTCAATGAAAGAATTAAACGTCATTGGAAAAAAGAGTGTCTTTTTATGTATACATTTCAAAAGAATCACAAACGTTAGGAAATATTGTTTTCATAGTAAAAAATGTTGTACTTTAGTCATACATCCTTTGGAGTGTCCAGCAGGCACGTAGGGAAAGGGGGTTTTAGGGGGTTCAAACCCTTCCTGAAATTTTGATAAAATCAATAAATATTTCATGTAAAAATGAAAAAAGTTATATCGATAAACAATAAAAATATAAGTTACAAAAAAATCCATGAAACGATAGCGGTATATTATTTTTTATGAAAAAGAAAAATTATCGAAACGAAGGATTACTTAGAAAAAATGAATCAAAAAAATTGTTGCAACCCAGCGAATAATCAAGCAAAAAAAATCTACGAAAATACTAAAAATTTACAAAATTTTGTATCTCACATCTTCGAATTCTAAGAATCTATATAAAATCCATATTAAAATATTAAAAATCTTTTAATACATAGAAACTCTAAAAGAATAGTGGAAATAATTTAATTCTGTGAAAAAATTTTTTTCTGATAAATCTGGGAAAATGCCTGTAAGATCCATAAATTTTGGAATTCTAGGGTATCAAATTCTGACTATTCTATAAATCTATGAAAATTCTGGAAAACGTAACAAATCTTTCAAATCTTTCAAGAATACGAAAAAAGAATAATGTTATAGAACATTTTACATCTATATAAATGTGATTTTATTATTCATTCATAAAATTACTGAAAATATATCGAAATTCGCATTTAAAAGCATCAGGTTTTTTGAATCTCCATTGCAATCTACAAAAATATAAGTAATCTATAAAAATACTCAAGGATTCTTCAGGGTTTCGAATATTATATGTATAATACTGAAAAAATGTTAAAAATAAGTTTACTAGTTTACTACATAGTTTACTGAGTTACTTGTTTGTTAGTTTAGTAGTTAATAAGCTTTTTAGTTTCCTAGCTTAATAGTTTACTAGAAATCTTTCAATACATTGAAATTATGAAGATGTAATTTTTTTATAAATTTATAAAACTTCCCGTCCTGGAGCATATTTAATAATATAATACAAAATTATATGCCTATATTTTGAGAAATTGTACAAGAAATTAAAATAGAAAACAATGAATATTCCTCGAATTCAATACATACAATTCATACAGTTCAATATAAATTCAATTGTAAAAATATTAAAAAAAAATTAAACAAAAGTATCGAAAATCTTCACAAAAGAAACTGTAGTCTAAAAAATCAATTTAACTTTCACAATCGTTAGAAGTTTCAACATTATAACATCAATTTCTAAAAATTTACTGAGCGATCCATTGGAACATTTAAAATATATGAAAATGATAGAAAATACTACAAAATTTTATGAACAATATACTATACGAAAATAGTATAAATTTATGATGTACCTTTTCTCTGCGTGGTAAAAATTTGCTACAGAATCTATTCAAATATGTAAATTTTTTAGAAGTTTATAGAAAATTCTATAGAAACTCATAATTCCTCATATCAGGTTATCCTTTAAGTGGTAGAAATACGAAAAGTAACAGTGAAAAAAATTGAAACCTCAGGTACTAATTGAAAATTACAAAAATCGATTACATTATGTACGAAAATGAAAAATGTCCAACTCGTGATTCCAAAAGTTGTATAACTTTTAAATTCCTAAATGTAAAATATTTCGAAATCACTCTCCTGCAGCACATTTCTAAAGATTAAAAATTATGAAATGCCGACGGAAAAATATTTTTCAGAAACACCCCTTCCGAAAATTTTTTCTGCCTACGTCCCTGGTGCCCAGGAAAATAAAGTTTTGCTGCTGTGTCATTTAATAATGTGAATGAACACTTTCATTCCAATTATGATGACTCTCGATCTAATAAGAATATGTTTTACCTGCCGCGTCTTTGACAGAGCTTGTTTCAAACAAAATTTCTCTCATCTTCTGTCAGTTTCTAGATAATTTTCATAAAAGAGAGTTTAATTTTCTAGGTATTCCTGTGTTGCAGGACTTATTAGGTAGCTTGAAGAGTACATACGATATAACGTTCCAAGTTTATTAAAGACCGTGTTTTTACTCGACGATCGCTTTTCATTATTGCCAAAAAGTGATTTGTATAAGTTAATTTTGTTCCTCAAAACGTAAAAAAAAAAATAAAGTTAATGAATTTATTACGATTAATTCATAAGATACCATTTTCTAATTTACTTAAAAAAAAGTAAACGATTCACAGCATAATTATACATTAATCTATGTTCCTTGCAAGATAAAAAAGACTTTTTAATATTGAAATTGAAAAAATTCATTAAAACATAAGTACACTCGTAGTCAAGGCGATGAAAATATCACAAATGCAAAGACATGCTTATACCAACTATATTTATCTCATGTTGAGACCAAGCAATGTTTATTTAAGTTCAAAAAATATAAAAACATGACATGAGATATTCTTCTCGTGACTTTCTTGAAAGGAATCTCATTATTTTCCATGCCTTGAGAAATACTGGACCAAATCGTTAAAAAGTATCTTGTTGTCATCATTGATCGAACCCGGAGAATATGAAATCCAGTGCTACCATCCATCTCATTTCCTGCAAGTGTCTTCTTGTATGACAAAGCTCTGCGAATGAAAAATCAATACGCCCTATGTGGGTACGGTTGCGGAGCTATATCTCGTCGAGTCTCCTTGGCGATCCTTACGGATTGCGACCGCCACGGCCGATGAACACGAAAGTAAGACCACTCGACAGTGAAATAAATCCCAATCGTGCGATCGGAGCATATTCTAATCCCCTTTTGGCATCTGCCGCCTGCAAAGTGCGCCCTTCCCGCAATGTCCCCGGATAATGTACGCGATAATGCTCCCTTTCTTCGTCTAGTGGCTCTCGGCCGCCTCGATTTCCAGGTCATTCCACAAGCTATATGATGCTGCGTTCGTACTAGGCCACACTCAAGGAATGATTAATCGCTTGCATTAACACTAATTTACAAAAGTCACTTACAGAGTATAAACATCTTTGTGATTAATAGTTATTAGTGATGATGGCTATTCAATGCTGGTGATACATGCAGAGAGAAAGGTTTCGTGTCAGCTTCTTAAGATTGAGTAGAATACTGATGAACGAAAATTTTGGGTATGGTAAATCAATCGTTTAGCTGTTACGACAAAAGTTTATTTGGTACTGTATAACTTTGGTTTTAGCGATGGAAACGATTGTTTTATGTAGTATAAAGACAACTACAGTTTACCAAATCCTTGGTTTTCTGCACCAGATATAAATATGTCCTAGTATAAAACAAGGACATGATAATAAATTATCATCTATAGTTATATTCTGTTATATGAAAATGAAAACTTATACATATTGTGTAAACTGTTGGATTTCTAGAAAAAACATTCGTAGTCGAGATTACGTATAAATTCTTCAGAAATGTAGTTTTCTCTAGCTTTTCCATTTTTTATTTTAACCAAGGTTAAGGGGTTTACGAGATATATTTTTCCTCGTGAAATATCAGTGATTTGAATCGAAGTAGTAGACTTTTGAGACAAGTTGACGAGTAGGGTTCGTCAATAAATAGTAAATTAATATACCAATAAATAACGCGTAAACCAGTAGAGCATATCAATAATTAGTCTTGCAGTGATGCATTTTAGTAATTTATTGCAGGGTTTGAAAAGATACTTAAAAAAATGTAACGTGTTACATTACTGTTATAAAGGTGAAAAAAGTAATTCGTTACGTTACCGTTACTTGAAAAAAAATAGTAACACGTTACTATCACCACTTAAAAAAGTAACGTTCCGTTACTTTTACGATACTTTTTGGAATAAGTTGAATGCAAATAACAAGACATCGAAAAACTAAGGCTGAAAAAAAACAATATCAACGTACTAGTGGTTTTGTTCTTCAGAAATTGTTATTTCAGATAGAATAAACGATGGTATTCCGTATTTTTCCACGCTGAAAAAAAAATCAATCCGCTTGTTAAAATTTTTATGTTTTTTTCAAGTTTACAAAATTTCTTTATATGACATTTGATCCACGAGGAAATATTTGCAAATTTATGAGATTTTTGAGAGAATGTTACCTACTCAGATTTTCAAAATTTTTGAATTTTTTTGTATTTATCGGTTTGTATAGTATGTTGCAAGATTTTATAGTATTTTTATGAATTCGTACTTTTTTTCTGTACTTTGATATATAGATATTAAGAATTTCATGCTCAAGAATTCAAAGTTCATAAAATGATTTGTAATTGAGAGGATGTTTCAGAAATTAGTGCTGTTTATTGAACTTTATAAAAATTTTCATTTTCTTTGACTTCTTTGATAACTTTTCAATTTTTCTGCGATTTGAATGATTGATATAGTATTTCAGAAACTATTCGTATATTTCAGGATGATAGAATGTTGCAGAATTTCCCGGTATTTTACCATGATTTCGGTATATATATATGTTATAATATAAATTGATATATACATTCCAAGGATTTCGAACTGTAGAACTTGAATATAATGACGTTTTCCGTATTTCTTAGGATTTTAAAGAAAACAGTATCTCGATAGATTCTTACTTATTCTAGTGGTTTTCGTGTTTCTTTAGTTTTTCTATGATTTCAAGGATCTTTCATTATTTTTATATATTACTGTATGAATTCCTGTAGTTTGAAAGCTTTTCAATGTTTTATATATTTACATGTATTTTCATTACGTATTTTCTTTCTTTGTTTCTAAGTATTCATAGAATGTTGTGGAATTTTTTAATTTTTTTTAAGATTTCTCTATGATTTTCCAGAATGAGATATAATTGACAGTTCGAAGTTTTTAGAGTATTTTGATAAATTTTACAAAAAACAGTTTCTTTATAGATTTAAAGTGCCTTGAATATTTTTTTTACTTTTCACAGAGTATTGCGATTTGAAAATTTTCTAATATTTTCATAGACTACTACAAACATATATTTTCAGAATTGTAAGCTCGAGAAATTGAAGTTTATTGATTCTTAGAATGACATCAATTTTTGAAGAATCAAATATTGAATGACTCTAATCAAAATCGAGTAATTCGTTTATCTTTTTCTTTCAAATTTACCGATTGCCAATATTCCATCTTCAAGTGTACATTAAATTAAACAACTATTCTAATGAAAATTATTATAATTCAATTTTCCTCAAAAATTGAGGATGTTGAAAATTACTCATATCTCAGTTTCAGAACATTTCTTAAAAAGTTACAAATTGTGTTAAAAACTTAATGAGACAGATAAAAGTAACGTAAAATATTGGAATTTTCGTTACTCGTTACTCAAAAAAAGTGACTCGTTCCCTTTATCGTTACTTGTTAATTATCATAACGTGTTACTTTATCGTTACAGTAAAAAACGTAACGTTTTAAAGTAACGCGTTACAAGTAACGCACTACTTCCAAATCCTGATATCTCGTAATCCAGTAGAGTATAATTGTTGAGCTTATCAGTAGAATTCATTGATAATAAGTTATTCAGCCTTGCATGTCAAGAACTAGTCAATCAGTAGAATTTTTCGATATAAGTCTACCTGTCATGCATATCTATATTTTGCGGTATAGTTAAGTAAAATGTGATTGACCAGTAAATCAGTAGAATTTTTAAATGATAAGTCTTTTGGTGAAATATGAACATTGCTCTTCTGTAATGAATACATTAAAATGATAAATTCATCAGTGATTTACATGAATATAATGGAAAAATTCAGTGCACTCGTACCAAAAACGTGATCAGTAGAATAAGTCAATGAAGAGTCGATTACTTAAGTACTTCAATCAAGAGTCTGTTTATTCTGCAATCAACACAACATATTCTGAGATGGTAATTGTTTCTCTCATAAATTTAATCTAGCAATGACAAAAATTCTTTTGAAGATTTTCAATATTATAGTTCGATTCAAACAATTACTTTCGCAATAAAATCATCTACAAATTTCTAGAATTCAAAAATTTTTGGAATAAAATTTATTATTCAAACTCCTTTGAAATAATGATTCTGGGACTAATCACTATCGATAATTACACTTGAACACTATTGTCTCTGATTTCTAGTTTCGTCTACATTTCAAATTCTTTTATCAATGAAAGCATTCAAAATAACTTACAAAATTTAAAAAATTGATGATTGAAGTGAAATCATATAATTCAATTATGCCGGAGCTAATAAATGAATTACGATCGAGATTAGTACGCACCTTTAATACCTATTCTGCGCGTCACACAATATCCTGATTATTACTATAGCCTATTTAGAGTTGCGTTCCACTACTAGAGAACATTGGATCATTTCTGTTCAACAGTTTCCCCATTGTCTATTATGCAAGGTTGTCGATTTCCCTATTCATTTATGTAGTTACAATGGCATGATCGGTGCCCAACTTAAGTCCTTTGCTTTGATGTTGATGAAGTTGCACTGGCAGTAATGTTATTCATATAATAGGATTGTCATACTTCTCTGGAATCATACGTCAGACGATCAGAATAATACAACTGTAAAAAACATTAATATTTATGAAATTACTCATTCCGTTATTAAACGAATTAAGAGAAGAATGGAACGACATCATTTTGAATTTTTACAATTATGCTTCAGAGTAAATGAATCAGGTTGGTAAATTCAATTAATAACGACAAGTTGGTACAGTCATTGCATGAAAGTGTGAACTTGATCGATCTCAGTGAACAGAAAACAAATCTGAAAAAGTCTCAAATGGGTTCCTAGCTGGATCGTAAAAAGGGGCGTCCAAGGAGTGTTACAACAACGTAACTCTCAGTTACAGCGTTTATCGGGCAGTTAAACGGAAGTATCCTCACCAGCAATCGAGGATTATTACAAGAGGATTACACTGAATTTTGATCATAGATCAGACGTAAAAGCTCGCTGATTCTTAGATGATTCCTCGGGTTGTTTAATCTTGTTTTTTTACGTCCTAGATCATAGTACTTTCTTCAAATTTCTTGAAATCAACCGTTTTGAGTCGTGTCATTTTTGTTATTGTCTTTCTCAATTATTGTGTGTATTATGATTCGAACTCCCATGTATGAGAATTTGGACTTTGAATTCTCAAAACATACAAACAATAATTATAACTTGAACGTCGGAATCATCAGTTTATTAGATTGCTAGATAGTTTTTATTTCGTTCTCACAATTCATTTTTATGATTCACTTCCGAGCATCAATTCGACAATTTTATACTGTGATGGTTTTCACCGTTAAAATTAACAGTATCACAATTTTTTAAAGTTCAAAATTTGGGATCATTTGGGTTTTCTATGTTCTGTTTCTTCGTACTTTCCATTTCTAAATGTTTACTCATTTTGACAAAAATAATAATTTTCATAAACTGTACACACAATATCTACATTTTTTGAAATAATTGGAATAGCTTCAATTGCCAAGTTGTTTACATTTAATTCTTCAAATTCTAGAAAACATTTCATTTGATTTTTGTGATTGAGAATTGATTTCTGTTTTTTATTGCAATACACTTTTATCAGATCTCATGTACTTCTTAAAATTTACAATATTACAAATAGTATGATGAAATACATGACCCAAAAGAATATTATCAATCAACATATTAACCTTATAATTATAATTATAGGGTGATATTTCATCGTTTTTTTAGTATGGTTCAAATACTGAGATTAAGCGTGGTCAATTATGAATATCATCGTTTCCTGATCCATTTATTCCTCAAAATGATTTAAATTAACAATGTTTGTGGAAATATTAGTTTCAACTATGGTAATTGAAGAACTGGACCATAAATTAAAAATGTGTAGTCCTGTAAAAAGATCGTTCTACCAGAAGAAAAATCTAGTATTTTCGATGTCGGGGTGCAATTTATTCATTTTCATATGTTATACAACAAAGATTAAAAATTGTAATTTTCTTTTGCTCTTTAAACTCTAACGATCAAAAATAATAATTCTGAAGTTAAAGCTATTTAATCTAACGAATTTAAGAAAGTAACTAAAATTCATCTTCAAGTTCTTTAGATTTTTTTTTGTTTGTTGAACAACAGAAATGTCAATGTTTCATGAATTTAAAATTTTATCTGTATGAATCTTTTGATAATATAATGATTCAAATTTCGACCTTACAAATGTCACATTTTGACTAAAATGTTAGGTGTTAGTTTAAGCGTATTCTTATTCTTAGTTGTTCCATGACTTAGTTGTTCTATGACACTGCGACTTACTTATAGTTTGACGGAAGTATCCTTTCCAGCAATTGAGGATAATTACAAGAGGATAACACTGAATTTTCATCATAGATCGGACGAAAAGCTCGCTGATTATTAGATGATTCCTCGGGTTGTTTCGTCTTATTTTTTTTACGTCCCAGATCACAGTAATTTCTTCAAATTTCCTAAAATCGAGCGTTTTGTGTGGTGTCATTTTCGTTACTGTCTTTCTCAATTATTGTGTGAATGAGATGTCATGTCGTACATTTCATATTGAAATGACTAAATAATTTTTGAGACATAAATAATACAGGATTCATAAGAAATTTACAGCTCTTAATTTATTCTAATTGAACTGAATTCACATTTAATGGACAACAATAATAATCTAGTTATCGATTATATAAAAAATTTTTTAATGTCAACGTATCATCAAATATCACAGTTATAGAAAAAAGGTGGAACAAGTTTTCGAAAAAACTCAATGTAAGCTTTCAAAACTTTCAATCAAAGTCGCTCTGTTTACTATCTAATGAGTGAATCTGTATAATTCCCACCTGTAAAAGCTACAGTAAACCAGAAACGCAATGTTTTCAGGTTTCTTTAATCGTACATTGGTATGCGAGGAGCGTGCATATTCATCTTGATAATGCGAAGCCCCTTTTTCCGCATGTGCTCGTGCGTCGCCGTTTCCTCCTGACAATTATAAGCTGCCTGCTTCGCCATTCATAAGACAGTGTTATTAGACTCATTTGCATCCGTGCTTTCCATGAATAATACTCGAAATATCAAAAGAAGCGCTCTCGCGGTTCGAATTTTACACTCTGGTAGCGAGAAAAAGGATTCGCCACGTTTCCTCGCTAATGCACCTTGAATCTGTTTGTCTACTGCGTAACTTCGATTGAAATTAAGAGGGCGTCGCGTCGCGTTTCTTTTTTTTTTTTTTGTTCCTGAAAGTTCGCGATTCAACTTTGGGAAGGAACGAAATTACAGCCAGGGGATCTCGCGTTAACGCCACCCGCTCGATTACTGCCCGGGAGCTTTTGTCCATGAGGCGCGAGTTTGTTTGACTTGTGTTTGCACTATATCGAGGGGCAAAGTAGAATTTACATTCTGCTGCTCTACTGTGACATTGTTCGTTGTTAATTGGGACGTTTCGAGCCGCTTTCTTATGAACGTATTCCTGGTTCTGTGTTTTACATGTAAAGTTGTTATGCATGGTTGTGTTGGCTGGAGGCAGTGTTGATTTAAAAAAATTGTTTCATCCTATTTAAATATTCTGAAATATTCTTCTTGTTTTATATAATTACAGTTAGTATCTAAGGTGAAAAAAGATAAACAATTATATAGTGTTATTTTTAGGTTCTTACGAAATCAGGGTTTTTCATGATTTATATTTTCCGATAGATAAATAGTGAATAATCAAAGTATAAATTTCTCTTATTTTTTTGAAAAGATTTACTTTTCTCCGGTATATTCCTCAGATTGTAGAATATATCGTAGTATTATGGACCGTAGATCATAAATGATTTGAAGAGTTCTGGAAATATTTAAAGATCTATTTTAGAGCACCCCACATTTCTGATTTTCTTACAAAACAAGATTTTTTGAATCTTTGGAATATTCAAAAATATTCAAATAGAATCTGAATCTCAAAGAAAAGCATTTGATTGTTTTAAAGCTTAACATACAATTTTTATAATAAACAGATTATTACAGTTTTATCCTAATCAATCTCAAATTATTTATTTTAGTTGTAGGATCTTATTCAAAACGCAAAAAATTGATAAGTATTTGTCTTAGATCGAAGCTTCTGAAGAAATTTAATAACTCTAGCGGATTTTCAAATTGAATTGGATTTGAAAATGTCTTCAGTAAACTGAAAAAGCTTTTGAGTAAATTCAAACTTTAAGAACAGGTTTCAGATTAAAACTATGAAAAAAAGCCTAAAGGTAAAAAAAATATATACGTCAAAGTGGATTTTACTTGAAGCATCATAGCTTTATCAGAAACTTGCACAAATCTAAATAACGTCTGCTGTAACATAAAAAAAACTTTTTAACAATACTTTTCCATTGCATATGCGTATAATGAGAAGCTGCCATTTATTGACAAATGGAAAGTGTACCTTTTCCGCAGAATTGAAATTTTTACAAAAAAACATGCCTTGAGGCTTTTATTCTCAGAGAAGTTTCTGTTCTGTAAAAATCTAGCTTAAAAGCTTGCAACTCATGGCAATGCAGTATCCTTTTTCACATATGTATTTTAGTATCTTCACTTTGATCTGGAAAAATTTTTTTTTCTAAAGTCTGAATTTAATAATGCAACATGATTTTTTCTTGGCAAGAGGATGATGTTACGTTCATCACATAAATTTAGTACATAATTCAAAGGTGCTTTTTATGTAAAATTTATGGAAAAAGATGATATTTATTCTGAAATCTTACTTCTTATAGTAAAGTTTTCCTTCATCACTAATATAAGATTCGCTTTTCTAACTTTATTGCAATAACCAAAAATTCAGAGCTACAAGCTCACAGTTGATACGTGAGAGTTCATTCTATAGCTAGAATTCTTTATAAGTTTGAAGTATGGGTTGAAATACTGAAATCGCATTCTTATAAACGAAAGATGATAATAATTTTTTGCTTATCGAGAATAATCATGTATTTTTTGAAGTTATGAAACGTTATTTTTCTCTTCAAACTCACACTCCAGTTACATCGCTTCCATGTCTGACTAAATACTTATTACACTACTGAAAACTGGAACGTTACCCAGCATGACATATTATAATGTTGAATATTTTTAGAAACGAATATTCTAATGACTTAAGAAACCCATTGTATGTGTATATGTGTATTTACTTATGTGTGTGTTTGAGTGTGTCTGTGACTTTAACTATACCCATGCAATCATGTGCAATGTACTATTTTAGTTTCACATTTGACAAAAGATTTGTCCATCATCATTCCAAAAAAATATCTGATGCGGTAGAAATAATTGCACGTGAAATTTTGCAAAAGTTAAATATTTTTAAACACAAAATTATTGTTAAATGAAACTCTCAATAATAAAATTTAGAGAGATATATACAAGAATAATAAACTTTCTGCGTTCTCTTGCGTTTTAGATTATATATGATCCACATAAATATAAAAAAAATTATTCTCTCATATGAAGACATATTATTGAGTTAATGAAAATTTCACTCTACTGTTAAAAAAAAAAAAGCGAATCAATCAAACTGAACAATACGTTTTCATAATACTCAAGAATTATATAAAAAAAATTTTCACTAAAAAATGCGGGATTCAAAACAAAATGGAGATTAAGCTTTACCTTGAGCTAAATGAATCTTTAGCTTAAGTTATGCATGACCTTAAAGATTTTGTAAAAATCAAATTCATTACACGCTAACTCTGCATTTGTCAAAATACAATAAACAATAAAAGTATGTTTTTATTTTTTTTAATCTTGACCTGTCCCAGAAATCAGACAGTCCATCTAGTGAGTTCATCTCTACCCAAACGCTGAGTAAACTACTGAGTAGAATTTCTTCAGTTTTTATCAAGTATTGTTGGTTTAAGAAGTCTTAATAGTAATGAAGGCTATAAAAAGTTTTTAACATATGCCAAAGTGTTTTTTAATAATGTCTTTTGAATTTTAAACCATAAAAAAAGAAAAATAAAGTATTTTAACTTTTAAAGAATTCATAGAATGTCACAATTTTGGATCCATGAGATGATATTTTAGAAGAAAAATTTATTATATTTTTTTTTCAATACGGAACATGAAGTAAAGGTCTTTTAAATTATGAAATTAAATCACAAAGGGTAAAAGGATCAGAAAAAACTGAAAACATAATTTAAAACATTGAGAAACTCTCGTAGTGAATCTGAGGTGCTGTAATGATTTATATAATAGCGTCTTTCTTTCGAACTTGTGAAAATATGATAAATATTATAAGTATCTTTTGGCTTCCATCTGTCCCAGAAATCGAACGACCCATCTAGTTAGTTCATGTCTATCCGAACGCTGAGTAAACTACTGAGTGCAATTCTTACCCGTCTTTATTACGAACTATGGGTTCAAGAAGTCATTATAATAATAAAGGCCATAAAAAATTTTTTTTATACTAATAAATATTCTTATGAAGAAACAAAAAAAAAAAATAAAAAATACAGAGATTGATTACAAAAAAATTGAAAATTTCAAAACATGCCAATCCATTCATTGAAAATGTATTCCAAATTCTGTATGATGAAAAGACAAAAGTATTTTTTTTATCGTACTAACTGTTTTACGTTTGATAGAATGTCACACTTTCGGATCCATAAATTTTATTTCAGAAGAAAAATTTGTTTTATTTTTTCTTCCTTACAGAACATGAAGTAAAGGTCTTTGATATTATGAAATTTAGTCACGAAGGGTTGAAGGATCAGAAAAAACTCTGAAAACAGAAATTAAATTTTTGAAAAATTTTTTTAGTGAATCTGAGGTGTCCGTAATGATTTATACAATATCGTCATTGTCTCACACTTACGAAAATATAAAAAATATTATAAGTATCTTTTGGCTTTCAGCTGTCTCAGAAATCGAATCTAGTCAGTTCATGTCTACCCAAACGCTGAGTAAACTACTGAGTACAATTTTTATCTGTCTTTATTACGAACTATGGGTTCAAGAAATCATTATAATAATTAAGGCCATTACAAATTTTTTTCTTACCAAAAAAAATTTTTATTGAGAAACAAAAATAAATAAAAAAAAACAGAGATTATGACAAACAAATTTAAAATTTTTTTGTGTCTGTAATGATTTATGCAATATCATCCTTGTCTTGAACTATCAAAATTATAAACGTCAAACACACAAATCAGTACCCAAGGTAATAATTCTAAGCAATTTGAGAGAAGCGTGTACGAATCCGCCACCGTAGTGTGATAAATCAACTTCACAGATCGGAGCTGTATGTAAATCTGCGCGAGTCCAAGCGTTTTATTTGCCGCCATCAAAAACGCAGGAATTGATAATAGCAGGTGCGCGCGATAGAGAAGAACGTATGAAAACGGTCCTTTTTCATATTTTACACGCCCCACGCATTTTTTGCCCAGCTATTTGTTAACCCGGTGAAAAGCCGCGCGAACCGTTCAACCTGCCAATGCAAAAAGCCCGCTGAAATCGGGAAATTTTCATCATCGATGATTTATGCACGGGAATTGGCGTTGGGAAGCCGAGCTACAATCGACGAGAAAACTTTTCCGAGCCCGGAAAAATTAACGGGGTCGGCAAGTTTTTCCATTCCCGGAAAAAGTTAGGCTCCTTGCTTTCTTCGCATTTTTACAGATTAAATTTGCTGATTGCGAAGCCCGGGAAATTATCTCACACGTGTGATTGTGAGTCTGTTTGCAACGTTGACATCAAAGTTTCTTGTGCTTTTTCCAGCGCTACAAGATTCAGCTCAGTTTTCCTGAAAATAGTATCAAGAGTTTCATAAGCCTATTTAAATAAAACATGGTCATTTTATGCCACAACGTGTCTGCATTGCAATTTGAGCTTTATGACTCTCGACCCGCAAATAAGTCTCTTCGGGCGCAATTCTACAACGCCGACGAAATTACTTTGCACGCTTGCACCCTACCGAATTACTGCACGAATTTCGCCGATTCCTCATAATGAATTTTCTATCGCAATCGAGATATATCACGACTACACGGCGATGAAAATATGAGGCGAAATTTCGATGGTGTAATTGTTTTCATGGAAATAAATTATTCTTAAACGTGCATTAATAAAGGATGCGCGCCTGCACGTCATACGCACGTGATTCTGTACATATAGTTTAACGGAGCATTACGTGATGTATCACTTACACGCTCCACATTCGGCGTACGCAATATTTTCGTATAAGCTATAGTTCGCTATAGAAAACAAAACATGGTGAATATACTTATTGATCGTACTCGATTTCGCATTCACGAATATATTTATTTGGGCTATGTCAACTTATGAGTGTTTAGGATTTTGTTAAATCTGAGATGTAAGAAATCTGAGTATTGTTACTATCAATAATTTGGACTCATGTAACTACATGTTCTCTGATTTAAGACATAAATGAGAATAACAGAATCTGAGCTGACTGTGAATGTAAGGAAACTACTGACGAAAAATAAGGTGTACTTAGATTATTCAAGGGTAGATTTCTGAAAAAAAATTTTTTGCGCTTTGACTTCTTCAATTTCTCTTTTATAATATATTTAGTTGTATTCTTTCAGTCAATATTATATGCAAGGTTTTTTTTATAGAAGAGTCTTCTTGAAAATTGATGATTTTGAATGATAGTAGGTAACTGAAAGTATATGTGAAATGAGAAATGTTCAAATGAATGAAATAGGTAATTGACGCAATACTTCATAGTTTTCAAAGTTCTTTCATTAACTTTTCATTAGTAAATTTTGCAAGTATGTGAACAGAATGATAAAATCATTTTTCGAATGTAGATTGATGTTTTATCATGTATATATCAAAAGATAAAAGAATAAAGCGTATGGAAAACTTTAAACAAGGAATTAAAAAACAATTAAACAAACGATATTCTAGCTGAACGTCACATGAAATGATAAATTTAATACTCTTGAATTTTTCTATCGTTAAAACTTAAAGAAATCCATTTTGGAAGTACGCCAGCATTTTAGATGCTTGAAAATTTACTGCGTTGGAAAGTTGTATTGTTAAATCGTTGAACAATTCAAGATCTTAAAGAGGAAATAAATTTTTTCCTTTTGTTGATATTCAAATCAGTAAAATTTTTATACCAGAAATTCCATGATGAAAATATGAAATAAATCTTTTTCATTCAGTGAAATCAAAATCATTGAAACAATAAACATTCATAAATAATTATATTGAGTCTATGAAATAATTTATTCTTTTTACATAAATCAATTTTTTCTTATATCATATTGAAGAAGATTTATAAAATTCATTTGAAATTTATTTAAGGCAGGAATAAAACATAAATATATAGATTATCAGTAAAATTTATTGACAAATTCATTAGAAAAAAATTTACTTGACAAATTTATTTGTATGTGTCATGAAAAAGTATAATTCAGTTTATCATGATTTAAATATATAATGACTATAGACAGGAAAAGTGTCTGATATATTCAAAAAATATTGACAAAAAATGCAATTCATAAGCTATTTTTTATTTTGAAATACTAACGTAATCTTTTGTTTCATTATGAGGCAAAGTAAAGATAAAATTCTCTAAAATCCAGTTGAGGAAAAGTTTAATAAATTCAAAGTGAAGAGAAATCAGGTTTAATAAAGTTGAAATAAAAAGAAATCTTAAAATGTTGATCAAAGAGCATTACAATAATTTTTGACATAAACTAGACTTATGTCATTAATGAATAAGAGGATTGATAATTATCATGACTTTGAAAGAATTCTGTGAAATTTTGAGTACATAATGTATATTTATTTCAGAGCATTATTGCAGAAATTATTTGCATAATTTTCGATGAGAAAAAGAATAATAAACAATTAGTCACGGAAAAGTTGAATTTGAATAATAATAAATTTTTTTGTGTTCAAAATTGTTCCTTTGTTTTTTGATTTAAAAGTTGAACGGCCGTTTTTCTCTAAACGTTGATTATTATAATAGTTATTAGATAAATCTAACAGTAATACGTTGGTATATTTTGCTCATTATTTTCAAAAATGTATTATAATAGATCACTTCGATAGATGAAAAGAATTTCTCTAATTTGATAAAGAAAAATAATAATAAAGGTCCTCTGAGAAAAAAGTTATCTATTAATAAATCGATGTATATATAAAGATCATAGAAATAATTTTACCCTTTTTAATTAATGAGCTATCTTCGTTTCACTGTATTATGAATGAAGATGAATTATTCTGTTTTTTATTTCTCAAAATAACTTATCAGATTCTTCATTGATGCCTGAAGAGGACCAAAAAACTGATGGTCAATGGCTTCAAGAATATGTATAAAAATAACTTGATATATTCAAGAAAATTTCATCATTACTCTCATGACTTGTAAGTAAACTTTACTAATATGAAAAATTCGCTTCTAGTATCGTAAAATTGACGAGAATCCCTGCGAACTAAGCAGACTTTTCTTGAAACGTTCTCCATTCAAGTTTACATCGTTCACACCCGCAGAACTCATCAAAAATTTTACTGCCCTACGAACTGACCAGTTCCCGAAAATCCCCGATCGAAAAAAAGCTCAATCCACACATCGAGCAGCCCGCGTTGCATCATAAAAGTAAGTAATTGAATCAAACCCTTGCAATAAAACCGTCAAGTAGATATTTTACCGCCCGCGATATCGTAAATATCCGGCAAGTCGTCGGCTTCCGGACGAATTTCCTTCAACTTGTATGTCGCGCGCGAGTTTATCAAATCCCTTCACGCGCCATAATTCCACTGGAAATCGAACTTTATAGTGCGTGATTCAAAAAACGAAACAGCAAAAAAGTCAAACAATGCCGAGCAGAAAAAGTCTAAGCTTCAGCGGGAACGCCATAACAATTTGGCTTCACTCGCGTGTAAAGCACGCGCGTGCCAACTTCGCAAGTAGTTGAGGGTGATCAACAATGGAGTTATTACAACGGCCACGATAAAAGCGTTCTCCAGCACACAAAAATAATGATAATAATGCTGATAATGATAATAATAACAATAACGAAAAAAATGTACGTACGATTTCGTGCGGCGTAACGCGAAAAGTTGCGCAACTGCCGCAGCTGGATTTTATTGCGTTTGAGTGGGTGACTCGGACAAAGCGCGGAGGATGGAAATAATTACGCTGAAAAATTTATTCTAACTATCATTCGATTCAATTGAACGTGGGAGGAATTATTCCACTGCGCTTTTGGATGAGTAAAGGGTGGATGCAAACGTATGTAATCGGACGAATCACGATGGTTTTCGAGGATAGAGTGACTTAAAAGAACGTTGTGGAATTGTGTTGTTTTAGGATATGTTTAGACAACGTAAGTTTCTGTGCAGAAGTCTTTAAGCATTAATGGGTAGTGGGGCTCGACAATCAAAAGAATTTCTAAAAATTTTCAAGTAGGCATAGAAACTAAACGAAAAATATTGATATCAGATCTCATCTGATATATTAGAATCATTAGATATTCAATATCGATATGTGGACGTAGCGTACACAGGGTTTTCTGGAAAGTTTAGACAAAATTTTTCTCGAATTTTTTTCATATTTTTTTGAGTCGAAAAGTCCTTTGCCACTTTTCACAAGAATCAAAATCAAATAAGATATTCGAACCTACAATTTTACAAATCTGATTAGTTAAAACTATCGGCTCTAATATCTTCTTCAATTTTTAGTTTTGTGAAAACTAAAAATTTTACAAAAGTGAAAGTACTGAAGGCAAAGCACTTTTGGACTCAAAAAAATATAGAAAAAATTTGGATCATGTTTATTCCGTGGTTTTCATCCCTACTTATTAGAGGAGCCTGTTGATTAGTTCAAATTTGTGGCTAACATATCTTTTTTGTTATTGAGTTAAAAGTGGCAGTAGACTTTTCGACTCAAAAAAATATGAAAAAAATTTGGAGCATTTTTTTACAAACTTTCTGGACCACCCGGTATATTTCGATAGATTTGTTGGAAAATATTTTTGTTTGTCGACAGTTTTAGGAATTCAGATATATTTTCAGTAATCACTTGTAATTTGAAGTATTTTGAGTATATTTATGGATTTGCACACAGATGTTCAGAAATACATTAGAGATTTCTAATATGATCATATCTACTAGTTTTTTTTCACTTTGAAAGATAATACTGTTTTTCGGTATATTGTGTAGAATTTTATAGTATGTTTACAGATTGCTAGTATTTCTAAAGATCGAACCATAGAGATTTCATTATTTAGAATCGATTTTTTTTTCTTTTTTTAGTCTTAAAATGAAATTTGAAGCTATCACTTTTTTCATAGATTTGTTGTCCTTTTTTAGTTTCTCGTATTTCTTCAATGTTTTCAGGATTTCACAGATTTTTCGGTATTTTTTCATTAAATATTACATATTTAATGCTGTGGTTATTAAAGTTTCCTAGATTTTTACTGTTTCCGATATTTAAAAAAATTTTGCATTTTTTCCTGTATATAAAATGAGTAAGATTTTTTATTTATTATGTGTAACATGGTATTTTGATGAATTTTTAATTAAGTACCAGAATAAATTAAAAGCTTTAGGGATCTACTTATCTAATTTTAAATTAGTGACACAATCTTCCAAAACATCTTTTGAATTTTTTTTATTCTAAGATAAGTGTTTTGTTTATTTATCTATTTTGTAAAACTTTTGGGCATGCTTAGAGATTTTCAGTATTTTATGCATTACCGGTTTTTTTTATTTTTTTATGTTGCTAAAATACAATGCTCCTCACTCTGAAGTTCGATAAAATTTTTATTTAAAAATCATTTTAGAGCAGTTACTTCATAGACTCCGAGTGTTTAATAGATTTTTGATGTATGATTTAAAAAAACTTACGAAATTGATTTGTATTATTGAGTCCTCATTTTTATCATTTTGTAATAAGCGAACTATTAGAATATTGTTGATATAGAATTGAAACGTCGTTCAAAGAAGTATGAAAATATATTTTCATAACTGACAACCTTAGATGCTGCTTCAAAAAGGCCATGTTACTTTTATTTTCAAATATGTAAAACATTCCAAAAGTTGAACGGAATTGATGTTGAAAAAAATAATATACCTGAATTCTGAATATTTAAATTTACTTTCTAGAAACTTCGGAACAAAAATATTTATCTTATTTCTATCACATATAAAGCTTGCCATTGCTTTTAATAGTGCAATGAAAATATCAATGTGAAGATTTTCGTTTGATTATTGTATCGTTACAAATATTCCGACTCAACCGACAGAAACATCAATTTACCGAAATATTCATACAAAACGCCCCTACTTACTCCCAAGAAAATCTACTCCAATTTTTTTTCTACAGTAAGTTAACAGCAAGAAAAAAACGACGAGTCAAGA
Organism: Platygaster robiniae; assembly: GCA_028476575.1. Taxonomy (NCBI): domain Eukaryota; kingdom Metazoa; phylum Arthropoda; class Insecta; order Hymenoptera; family Platygastridae; genus Platygaster; species Platygaster robiniae. The sequence continues at coordinate 40,692,321 of CM052019.1, forward strand.
ATTTATGTAGTGAGATTCTAGCGATTCAAGAAGTAGGAAAAATAACAAATGTAATCAATTTTCTTTTGAACAAGAAGTAAATAGTCATTGAAATCATAATCATTTTCAGTAGATAAATCAAAGAGTGGCCTAGAGGTGTGATTAGGTCACTCAGATTTTCTCCATCCGGTCGTTGAAATAAACGATACGCGAGGATAGGGAACAAAGATATTTCATTCAACATGCTTCTCAATGAAAGATCGAGGGTCGCCGAGTAGACGACGTCTACTATTTACTACGAGGGCGGATCGGGACAATAGGCTGCCCGTGCTCCTGTCATGACGCATTACTGCGTGCAAAGCCGGCACGAGCAGCCAACCGCAATTTTTTTCTTCAATAGCACGTTCATTCGGGACTATTTGAATTAAATAAGAGGGACTATTATGATTGTCAATATATTCTCGTATTTTTTTTCAATGCCTCCTCTTGATGCAATGTAATTTCAAATTGATAATTGCAATTGTAATTTTCAATTGACAAAAAAAATTATTGCAGAAGTTTCTTTTCTAATAATTCTTTTCCCAACTGTGCACTTCAGAAACAAAAAAAATCCTAACTAATAACAACATAAAAAAAACTAGGGTATCATTTATTAAATAAAAATTATATTTCTCAATAGTGATCTCAAAAACAAGACCTGAAAGAGTGTTTTACATTTCACAAGGTGAACTTCATAACCCTGCTATTTTAGGCTACAAAGGTTATTAAGGAATAATTGGATTTATGAGTCCGGAAAAATTATTTCCCCCCGTGGTCAATTTGAGTTAGCTTCCACTAACTTTGATTTGCATGCGGTAATTACGTTGCCACATGATCTTCCGCGCGTTTTTTATACTCATCAAACTTTCTACTCTCTGTGGAATAAAATGAAATATTCAAATTCTAGGCGAACGAATTCGTACACTCAACTCGCCACTGATTAAAAGGACGAAAAAAGAATGGGAATTTCGAGATAATGAAATAACCCTTTAATAAATTGACTCATCAAATGCTAACATTTACTGGAATAAAAATTATATTAAAGATAGGACAATAAGTTCTTGAAAAATATCTTTAAGCATTCAAAATAAATTATATTATAAATAACCATCACAATTTACGCATACATATTTTGATGCGTGATAATGAATGAAAAAAAAAAAAAAATAATTAGCTTAGTAGAGGAAAAGAAGGAAAAAAAAATTCTAAAACACTGGAGTGTACGTTGTTATCGATCTGATACCTTTATTCTGCCAGACAAATGTGTTACCTCTCGGTTATAAAGCTCGATATTATCGGTTTTTGAACAAAGTTTACACGAGGAAACGTTTTATTACAAAGCTGCATCGATTACTTTTCTTTGTTGCAAAAAAACTTAATTTCCTAACAATAAGGCAAAAGTCCCACTTAACCCGAATGTAAGGATATTCACGGTGTTTTTCGTGTGCAAAAGTATTTTTTAGATATTATTAACTAATGAAAGATTGCAATAAGCGCACAGTTCAAACATTTTTGCATTAAATTCAATTAACAGATTGGAATTAATAACCATAATTAATTCAATAATTGATAATACTTGACGATATTACAATCAACCTGTTTGTATAGATGAATTTGTTCGTCAAACCTAATTAGTACGAATCAAAAATGTCCTTATTTGTACGAGAAATGTCATTTTAAAAAAAAACATGAATGTTTTCGGGAGCAATTTGTTCAAAAAATATTTTTTCCACGTCACGTGAAAAAAAAGTCACGATGTCTCTAATTAAACGGTTAAAATAGCTGTCACATTGTCTTTCTCACAGTTTTTTTTTCTTCTCTTGTCAAATTTTTCGAACAAACGTGTAAAGAATACGTAAAATGTAAAGAAGAAGCTGTAGCCATTGAAATAAACATGCTTTTCATTTACAAAAAAGTACAATCTTCATTTTAATGTATTTCATGTCAACGTCCGTACAAATTGCGACACGCGTTTTCTCATACAATTTTAGTGAAGATCGAAAAATAAAATTTATATAATAACTCTACTATTTTTCACATTGATTTTCCAAAAACATTATTCGTTTACTTGCCCCTCAGCCGACAAATTTTCCACACGCAATGTTTTTAACGCTTTTTTCCACAATAACAAACTACCTGTCGAAATTCAACCTAAAAAGAAAAGCGGAAAAACACGTTTGATCGGTGACAGATGGCAAAATGCGTCATTATTTAACGTTCAAAGATACAAATTTGTAATGAATAGACTATAATACCTATATCAAAAATATACTTTATTCGTCCCAGAATGTGATTAAACCAATAACAACGTGTTATTTATTAGGATTGTCAAGTAATTTTACATAAGATTCATTATTCGTACATACTGGGTTGCTCGTACAAAGCAGGACATTTACCTTAGATCAGAGCTTAGAAGCTATAAAAAAGACATGATTCTTTCACACAATTTCCATCATTGTTACTTTTTATTGAGTAGGCAGAAGAGTCAAAAATATTTTCTCGTTCGGAATCTTATCTTCGATGTTTGGAAAGCCAGTTTGTGACTTTTTCCCTCGCCTCTGATTGAAGTGAATCGAAAAATCGCTCGTTCCCGACTGCGCGACGTTTCGTCAAAAGTTGATTCAAGAGTAATTCAAATTCCTGCACTCGACGGATTCGAGGCTTCTTACAAACGCGACATGTTAAGATATCGAACTCACAAGTTGGCGCGTTTCTTTGAATTTTTCATCGCGCCTCCGACCTCTCGTCCCAGCACAATCATCAATAGACCGAAAATTCCTTTGAAGCGTAGCTTTGCTCCAGACCCGGATATTTATCTGAATTGCTCGCGGGCTTGTACAAAAGAGCGGAAGACAAATTTGCCTCAATTACATGCGAGAAAAGTTCGATCATCACCCATGTGCACAATTGCACCAGAGTCTGCAATCAAGTCATCAAACGGCAAAGCCATAATGCGCAGGTGAGTCGCATATTCAATAATCGTCGTATTGTGCAATATAATCAACACCTGGTTGCGGTCCCCACGGAATAGGGAGCTTTTGCATTCTAACGCACATGTGTGTTTCTTTTCATACGGTGAATGTAGGAGTTTCGATTTGTCATAGGTTGGGATTTTGATGAATCTCGAAAAATGACGATGCGACGAGAAAATTCTATTCAATCTGGCTGATGAGAATCCTAGAGTAAAGTGACACATATTTCTTCTTTTTTTTGGCATCGACAAAATGAAGAAGATGAAGTTGATTGACTTGCTAATAGATACATAACAGAAAAAATGTTGATATATTTTATATTAGACTTTATGTATCAAATGAAAATAGACAAAAAGTTTTTTTAGCAGTGTTGAAGTCACATACATTTTTTCTAGTTTCACAATAACAAGTATTTTAGTATCATTTTCATATTCGATTCCTTATGCACGATAAGATGAAACATAGAACTGAGATAATTTTTATGATTGCATCTTTTTTTGTTTCATAATATAATATATTTCATTTTATACAAGATAAAATTATAATGTTCTTATTTCAAACTAATTTCCCTCAATCAACATCCTAATCAGTAGTATACCTTCATTTTTTTCATAAGACTATTGTCTAAAAAAAAATTCTCACTTTGAATTGCCTTTCATAAAAAATAAAAAATAAAACTATGAGATAATTTTTTGTCTCTACCTCATAACACACAAGGTCGTTTATAGAATGGGAAATTTTCAGTTTGCTGTAATGTTATGCTATTCACACAAACTTATTTCTCGACACCAAAAATTCATAACACGTTATCTATGTTAGTATAAAATTATTTCAAATAGAAATGAGTTCTTATAATGCATTATAGTTTCCATCAGCCACCCCTGAAATCTTACCCTTGAGGGCTTACCCAAGCTACATTTTATCAATACTTTTTTTCTCATACCTACGCGATACGGGTAAAATTTAAGTGGGTATCGTACAGCCTTAAAAAAAACTAAAACATTAGAACGAATAAATAGAGAAAATCATACTAATTGTTTAATCAATTATTAAACTTGAAAAATTTAAATCATGGCGTAAGCATATCTTTGATACGAATTCACAAATACAACAACGTGTATTATCAGAAAGCATAGCAAAAATTACAATTATGCAAAAAGTAATAATAACTGAAACAGATGATTCACGTTCAAATTATCATATTTGTAGTAATGATTATATACTTTTCATACATTAAATAATAATATAATATGGTAATGCATAAATTTATGAAAAAAAATGCAAATCATCGTAGTTTTAATCAACTTAAAAATACGAAATGCAATATCATTATTTAAATGTTTTGAGTTGGTATGGAAACATTGCAAGTTATATATCTATTTCTTACATGATGCTTATATTTTTATTTTCACATGTATAAAATTTTCAATAAAATTGAAATCTTTACAATAATTCAAATCAGAAACTATATTATAATTCTGTGGCTTCCAGCCATAACCCAGAAAGTCACACACGCCATAACGTTCAAAATTTTATCAGAATATCATGTAAACTGAGCCTTATGGCACAAGTGACTTTCTCAATTATGGCGGGAAGCCACAGAGTTTATAATACGTGTATCCAAAAAAGTAGTTCGATTGTGAATAATGTTGGCTTCGTAATACAGGATGTACAATGTATCATTTATGTAATTTTACCTTAAGATAATATTTTAACTAAAAAATGAAAAGATAAAGTTTTAAATAACTCCATTTGCAAGTTATATATGGATATTCACAAAGAAACGGATAAACTGAGAACCGATCTTGAGGAAATTTGAAAGTCAATCGAAGCTTCATATATTAGACAGAAGACACGAATGATATTTAGGAATATATATACTATGTACATTTGCATTATTACATACCATATATCATATTATTATACATAAATATACATAGTATATTTATGTATTTTGATCTTGATCATATCATAATTTATAATTTTACAATAATTTTATTATTGTTAACATTCTTAATTGTGTAGTTATAATGAAACTGGCGAAGTTTCACTATGAAACGTAGCAACTTTTTTAATCTTCATTTTCTATCTTTAGTTTTACGTCAATAAATTGAAAAATGGAAATTTAATAGTTTTTTATGTTCCACTACGGTTTTAAAAGTGTTTTATGCTAATTACAAGCTTTTTTTTACTCTTTTCAAAGCTTAACTACGAATCTCAATGTTTCCCATGAAACTCTCCTGAAAATTTTGACAATAATTAAGAAGTTTCCTGAAAAATGGACGCATAGATAATCCCAGCACCTCACACTGTAACAAGCAAATTGTACAAGAATACGCAGAAGAGCCTTATTCGTTAAGACTATAGTTTGAATCACAAAGTTCAAGAGGGGAAGATTTTAATGCGAAAATGTAGTTGAACATTCCGGAAAGTTCCGTGCAGCGACGTCTAATTCACTCATGGCCGTGAATCTTTGATCAAAGTTTCGGATCAAATTGCAAGTATCATCGTAAGAAGCCTCGCCTTTCGCTTCGAAGCGACATGAGTGTTTTACATATATACTTACGCGCCCACTTTTCCCAAAACTTCGAACAAATCGAAGAAGCCAATATTTACACGAACTCGGGTCGGTAATGGAAGTCGCTTGAGGCGGATAGTAATTGATTGCGCTCATTCATGATCTCGAATTACGGTATCAGGGGGTAAAAGAAAGGGCGTCAAACTTCTTGGGGCGAGAATACGAGAGTCTGCGGTTTGAGATTTAGAACTTGGTTGGAAGCAACCAAGTAGAAATCGAGAACCTGAACATAAATTTCCCAGTGTTTACATTTACGAAATACTGGATGATTTTTAATACATGCATCATCATACTTTTTCTTTATAAATATAAAAACTATTTAAATAATTTTTAACAGTTTTACTGATTCTCCTTCTAAAAGAATTTACCGTACAAATTCGATTTGGAGTAAGTTTTCATTCAAAAGCTGAATATTATCTTCACAATCCAAGCTTCGATATTGTGAAAATTCCTCGAGCAAAACATTTTTCAATCTCAAAGAATCGAGAAATAGTCCTGAAAGTAATCCAGGATTTTCATCGGGTTTTTAAGGCTCGAAAAAGTAGCGCCGAGACTCTGTCACCGGATCTCTTCTGCTCCGCCACTCCGAATCCCCCGACTGTCGGTTTTCCCGTCATAAAAGCAGGGTGGCAATTTTAGTGAGAACTTGCACCAGCGAGAACAAAAATAAGTTCCCCATCACGCACTCTCACCCTTCCCAACCCTTTTTCATGAAAAAGGGTGTTGCCAGAATGCAAGGGCCGTTGGAAACAAGGAGCTGACTGAAATTTTTTACCCTCCTTCCGAATTCACGGCGGCGTATGCATAATAATGCTAATGAATATTTTCTGACGTTGAAAAAAATGCCTGGAGAAGCAGAAATTTGTGACTTCTTTATTGAAATGTGGAGTTTGCGTCGAAATACTTAGTGAAGAGATTTCATTAAATTCAATTCCTACTGTATGAAAATAACGATACATAAAAAAAAATACAGCAATAGCTCGGTGAATTTTGATGTATATACAAAATAAAAGTTTTATACTCTTCCTCATAATTTATATTCTTTAAAATGAATGTAAATTTAATTAATATACGTTTTATGTATTATACTCTAAATTATAATGATCTTCATAAAGCACTTGTGGATTCAATAATTATCGTACATGCTCTACTGAACACTTTAAATGCTCAAGGACTCAAAATAACAGATAGTATGCAAAAAATACAGATAAGATGACAGAATCGGTCAATTTTTTTCTATTTAATTTTTATTTAATTCTGCAATGTTTATGCCATAAAGTCTGTACTAAAACACATTGAAAATAGCTTTGTTACTTGGAATTATTATTAATATTTCGTGAATATACTATTATTCAATACATTAAATACATATTCACATAAAACGATGAATATTTGATTTTTCATTTTACTCAACAACAAAAGCTAATGTGGAAAAAACTCTTGCGAAAATATTAAAGGATCTGTAATTCTTCATATTTCTCAGTTTTTCTTGTTTTAATGTCAAAAAAACAAGTTTTTATGGTTGCACAAATTTTATCAACTGTACAACCTCTTAGAACCATTTTTCTACAATTAAGTAGTGACAGTAAATAATAATAGCGTAATGAAGGATTGTATGAAACACTTTTGATTCAAAAACTAATGGTTTTGCCCTTATAGAGACAAAAAATCCATCAAACTTTCTAAATGATTGTATGAAGCCTATAGAAAGAAATGAACATATTTCTCAGCCATCATTTCATATGTTTGACATTTTCGAGACAGTGAAAAAAAAATTTAATGATGTAAAGATTGTGAAAAATGTGCAGGTATTCTGAGACACTGCAAAAAAAGGCTATAAATTAAATATTGTATTTATTTAGTATACACTATAGCGAAAATGAAGCAAGTATAGTATTTTGAACATTGAATGATAAATTTTCTTCAAAAAAAATTATTATAATGAACAAAGTTAAAAAAAAATAAAAAATAAAAAAACTACACTTTGATGAACATAAACTATGAAAGATTATTGTAAATAGAGAATTTTTTCTTCAAAATGGGAAGTTATTAGCACCAAACAATAAAAAATGATCCAGAAATAAAAATTCAAGGGTTTCACCTTGGCTGCAGGGAAGTGTCTCATTTTACCCGCAAAGTATATAAAAAGTGTTCGTAATTTACTTAAGTGATAAAATAAAAAATAAGGCACCTAAATTTCGTACATCTCTCTTTGAAGGTTCAGGCTATTTGTCAGTAGGATTTGATAGGCGAATTTTTCACTCGAATAGGTTTTTCCTCGCTAAAGTCATAGTACTTTAAAAATATACGGCTGTTTATTTAATGCCAAATAGAGGTGACGCGAGATATTTAAGAAAAAACAAAGTATAGCAATAAAATAGCTACACTGACTTTTTCAGTACAGTCGATAGATGTGTAAACGATGGCAATTGTTACTGTCGAAAAATCAAGTGAAAAGTAGAAGCCAGTGTCTCATATTACCTGCCTTTAACCTGTGATCATTTCCTTGTATATATCAACTTTTTTTAACATTCTTTGAGCTTTTCGACTTTTTTCGTGTTTTTGAGGTATCAATAAATAATGTGAAAATGTGTTCTTTAAAATAATATTGGAATATGATATTGAATGAGATCGAAACTGTGTCTATCACAAAATATTATCAATTATCCATACATCCTAACATATTTTTTTTCTCTCTCTTCTTTGTCGTCATAGATCTAATATCATTTTCGTCACTTTTAAAATTTATGTTCTTCAACAGATCTTAATCTTGATTAATAAAAACATTTTTCATGGAGTTTTGAATTCATTTCAGTGTTCTTGCATGCTGCACTTTCAATATTTTCATTTCGACCTAAAAATATTCATTTAAAAATTGCAGAAAAATTTGAAGAATACGAATGATCCAAATAAATTGTTCTACAATTTATCATAATTTAAATTCAGTCTTCCAGTGTTTGAACATTTCGGAATTGAATCCCTGTTATGAAATAAAGTAATAATTTTGCAATTATCTCTTTTCTATAGAATACTCTTTGTTCTTGTAAATTCTTACACATTTCAACTATAGCCATGAATATTATCCATCTTATTTTAAATTACCACTTTTTGCATGTTTAGTAGTTGTCAAACACTTTCCTCATACTCTATCCTTCTTTTTGAATTTTTTCAAATCTCTCAATCCTTGCATTACATTTCAGCAACTATCTCAAGACAGTCATTCTTAGAAATTTCATCTTGAAACTTAAACTACAATCTTTTAAGTTTAATCTTGTGATATGCAAAGAATAAAAAGATATGATGAACTAAATTCGATTTTCCTTACATCCCTATCAATTTCACTAATTTATTCAAAATCTTTTTATACAGTTTATGCATCTAGTAACCAACGGATTTGAAGCCTGAAAAAAGTTACACCCCACGTTTGCGTTCTTGTAGAGGAAACCGATTCGGGGATAATCGTGCAATGATATGTACGTCGCGTGAGGAGGTTCGCGATGGTATTTTAATACACTCGAGCGAGGCAAGGCGCTGTATGTGCAATGTGGAAGCATGGCTTTTGGAGTGCTGCTAGCGCACCCTCTGCGTTCCCTTTCATTTATGACGTGCCGAGTGGCGCAATGCAGGAGGCTGATACCAATTAAAACAAGTAGATGTACCGAAGGGGGTGCATCAGCAGGATCTAGACGATGCAGACGTCAAGATCTGAACTTGAATAAGCGTTGTACACAGTTGCTGCCTCCAGGCTCGTTTTTTCAGGAAGGGTCACAGGAATAAATTCTTTTAATACCGCTGTCACATGAAATTTCAAAGCTTTTAGTGAGTAAAGTCAAGAATGTGATAAAATGACACGATTCCTGGTAGTTCTTTACGAAAAAAGTTTTGTTTATGGAACGTGTGCAACTGGAGCTTTTTTTGATGTGATGAATAAAAAAAATGGAAGTTTTACTTCGTTAAAATAGTTTTTCAGTAAAAATGATAAAGAACATCTTGTTTTTGTATGAAATAGAGTAGTTGGAGGTCTTAATAGTGGTAAAAAATACAAACTCTGACACTCGAAAGTAGTGATACATTTTTTTTAGTTTCAAAAGTACATTTTTCTTGATCAAACGAAAAATTACCGCGATTCTTGTTTACGATTGAGTGGTATTAAATATTTCAGATTGTGATACTCAAAAGTAATGAAGAAAGGCGTGATAAAAAGTTATCTAGTTGAAGTAAATATGACGAAATAGGTTGTGAAAATGCGTAGTGTCTAGTGAATTGTCACGAACAAATTCAAATGTGAGATAAAACTTGCTGCGAAAGTTTTTGAGAATACGACGGTTTGGAAACCTTGGAAAAATACATAAAGATCCAGAAATGGTTTGAAATGTTATTTTTGAAAAAACTGCCAGGAAAAACTATCAACTTTTATTTTCATATTAGAAATATTTTTTTCATAACTTTATGTGACATGCTTATTAAACTGAATAGTTATGATATATAAGGCGTGGAAACGCAAAAATTAGGTAAAGAAGAAAAAAACAGTTTCACGTATTATATGCCAGACATGAACAAAATGACGTAATTAATGATTTGATGATTATAAAGCAGTAAAAAAAAATTTTAGAGCATTTGAAGAAACATAAGAAATTAAACAAATATTGTTTCAACTAAAAATGATAAATGCGTAGTCAGAGAAATAAGGGAAACATTAATAATGGCTGGGCACAAACCTATATTGATAATATAAATTTGAAGAATATTCAAAAAACGTTGATGATTGTCGAAAATTTGTGCTCAAGTGTACTTACGATGTCTACTCAAGACAAAGTATCCAGCAATATAATTATCTTAATTCGTGAGAGCTGAAATTCTGGTAGATTTTCGGGATAAATTCCATCACCTGTTACAAATGAGAAATTGTTATTTAAAAAAATTTCTTTTCTATCAATTCAAAGGTTATCACTATCCATTCATTACTTTGTGACACGAAAATTCTGAATAGCCTTTTTGCAAATACTAGCCATAAATAAATTTTCGGTATTCTTATGATTAGACATAACAAATTTATTATTCATTGAGGATCATAATAATTATTCATTTTGTATGTTAAAAATTGAAAAATAATACATTTCTTTTTTTTAATGTCGAAAAGACTTGAAACATTGTTTTGAGACTTTTGGAGCTTGTTTGCCAGTTCGCGAAAATCCTATGAGAAACTTTAATTGATCATGGTGAATCAGAAAAAAATAACATGAAAATCTTAATCCAATTTTCGAAGTGGACTTTGTTTACCTGCACGCTCATGTCGCGGCAATTTTTTCCACATTCACGTTGCCAATAATAATTCGCGTTTTTATTCCATAACTTGGGAATTTAAAAGCCTATGGCAATGACTTATAATATACGACAGAAAATCAAGTGTTAAAAATTCATCGAGTTGTTTGTTGATAAATTTCAAAAGAATTTTCAGATGAAAAAAAGACTTTTTTAATGAATGATACTATGATAAATGTGAAAAATTGGAGTTGTGAATACGAAAGATTCGAGAAAAAAATATTTGAGAATTTCAGGAAACAAAGTAAATTCCAAGTAATTCTTAGTGAACATATATTTTGAAAATCAGATTGTACAAATACAAGCTAAAGGATTTTTTGATGTTATCACGGATTTCTACGTAGCTTTATAGGATTTGATGTTCTAGGAATTAAAGTTTAGGAAAATTTTTATATTCCGATAGATTTTTGAAGAAATTAAAAAAAACCATACATATTTGAAATATTCTATTTTTTGAACTTTCGTAATGTATGTAACTTATCAAATTTTGCAGTTTCTTCTGCTACTTACTGTAATTCGTAGATTTTTAATATTTTTATAAATTGCTCTTTATATTTTTAGAATATGATGCTATAGTAAAGAAACTTTCAATGATTTCAGTAGTTGAATAGATTGAGAAAAAAATTTCTTTTATATATATAGATTTTTAATGCTTTTTTTTTTAGAATTGATGCAATAGGAAGAATGTTCAATTGTTTATATTGTATAAATTGAATTGGATGTATATTTATAACTTTCTATATGAATTTCTGTAGGATAATTTCTAGAGTTGTATTATGTAATATATATTCTCTAGGATTCAGGGTTTGATAAATTTTTGAAAAATTATTTGAACATATTTTTTGAATTTATCAAGAGATTTCTGTTATTTTTCACTTTTTTGTAGTACGTAAAAACGTTGGAGAGTTTCTATAGATTTTTAATATTTTTATAGATTGATAAATTCGATGCCCAAGAATGCGAATTTCGATCTATTCCTGGTAATTTTATAGATTTATGAAAAAATACATTGATATAGATTCATCAAGTTTAAAGTACTTGAAAGATATAGTCGCGATTTCTGGAATTTTATAGATTCATAGTATATTAACAATGTATTTCGATGAATGCTTTTTGGATTTGAAATTTTATAGATCGTTTGCGTTTGTTGAGATTTTTCAGAAAACATTTTATTAAGTTTTCTATCACTTTTTGTATTTTTTGATAGTTTTTATGATTTAGAAGATTAGCTTATACCTTCATATTGATTTCATCTAGATTTCTCGGATACTTTCATGATCGGTTTAAAGTTTTTCAGATTTTCGGCATTTTCGTAGAATTGTTCTTAGTTATGTACTGATTGAAACAATTTTTCGGATTCATATTTTTTTACAGATTTTCACGTTTTGATAATTTACCTTTTCATTCAATATACATGTAATATTACGCACGTTTTCATCTATTCTTTCTTTAACTTGTATTTTTATTATTTATCGATGTTACTTTGTTTTTCAAAGCAAATTAAGATCGATTTGATCAGAATTTCGTGTGAGTTTTGAAGCTTAAAAACCCATTTGACTACGCGCCTGACAATCACTGAAAAAAAACATTAGATTGTGTTATGCTTACATGTATATATTTCTCCCTTTTCCATCCGACATTTGTCACTTTTATCGCTTGCCTTTTACAGGTTTTGCACATGTATGTCAATATAAAATCACTTTAACTGGCGATTATCGATCAATTTTCAATTCTTCGCGAGTTATCGCGCATTTTGATAACGTTAATACTTATTTTCTAAAAATTGTTATACTTTGAAGCAAACTTAATATATCCATCAGCCAATCACATCACGAATAAAATATCAACCACTCTGAAGTGCTCAAACCGACATCAACTTTATGATTATGGATGAGATATAACTAACGATAAGTCGTATTCAATGAATAATTATTTTTGCAGAACTTATCACCGAAATACCTTTTTCTTTCGGTCGGAGCTTTAGCAGGTCTCGCAACTCGCAATGCCTTTTCAATAATTACAGTTTAGAGTCCATTGAAAATGACTGCACTAGGAGGGATTGTCGTTTGAGCAGGACATCTATAAGCTGGATCGAAATCAGATTTGCATAATGCGCAATACGCGTGGATTCGAAACTATCGAGTATCTAGGACGTGAATATTCCATGTGAATACTGGCCCGATATGCGATATCGGCTTCGTTATACCTTGATTGGCGGCATTGCTAGGCTGTCACAAAACTATAAGCAATAACGGAAGAATCATCCGGGTTTTGGGAGACTCGTAACGGATTATGAATCAACGCTTAATTGAACAATACATTGCAATTATTATCCATATCATTCGGCTTTCAAATTACAATAATTTTCGCAGCTTGCAATGCGGTGCATAAATTTTTTATCGTCGTGTTCATGTACTTTATAAAAAAAAAATCTTCATACAAAAAACGAATATTTAGGAGTTATCTCACGTAATAATTATCATGACATAATTGTTGTTTATGTTAAATTCAGTACATCAAAGACGAAATTTGATATTTTTTATTGCCTTCCGTGACAATGAACTACTTTATTTTCATTTCCTTTCTATTTTGCGAAAATTCGAAGCACTTGACTTGAAAGAGTGTGCTCGAAAGTGGGAATGCTGAAAATATGAAAACATTGAGGGTAAATACGAAAATTGCGATACGCACAATCGATCACGAGTTCTTTCGTAAGCGAGTGTTCGTGGAATCTAGAAACGCTGAGCTTGTATCTCGAATCTGAACGTGACAAACCGGAGGCAGCTATTCGTGCGCGTTCTTTCATACATCCGTTATCTCTGTACGATGCGCGGGGATATAAATGGAGTGCATTGAGATCGATGCATGATCCCATAACAATCATTACTTTCCCATCGCGCCGATTGAATATTGCATTCCTCACGTTCCAGAACCACGGGATATAGCAAATTTTTATGAATTATCTCGGTATGTCGTCGAAAATTGATTGATGGAGGCATATTTCCAACTGAGATTGGAAATGTCGGAAATTCAGGATGATGAAATGATTGTTTAGATGGTAAGGAATGTGATTGTAGGATAGAAATGAATCGTGATTTTCGGGTATTGATGATATGGAAAATTGAAAAACTGATTAACTTGCTGTAGGTGAAAAGAATACACTTTTTTGAATATTCTTATACACAGTGTTAGTAACAGTTTTGAGTTAACTAGGTACACAATTCACTGATAAGTAACAGTAACGTGTCATAAACAGATTTGATAGTGAATTTTGTGACCTTATTTCTTCTTGCATTTTGCTATGATATTTAGAGTAGGAATGGAAATCACAACGAAAAAAAAACGATGTATTGGAACGAAAATAAGTGATATGTGAATGTGTCGTGTATATTTTGATCAATTTTTGAAAACAGTTTTTTTAGACACTTTTAGTATTTTTAGTTTTTTTTTTTAAGTAATTTTGAAGAATTTTAAAGATTCATAGTATGTTTATAAAATGCACAAAGATATCTTGAATTCGGTTTGGTAGGGTTGCAAATTTGTATCATATCTTACTGGATTTTGGATATTTTAAAATTTTTTGGTATTTTTCGTATCATTCAAGAAATGAAGTATGATTCCATATTATTTCTATTGATAACTGGTATTTTAAATTGTTGCTAAATAGATTTCTTAACTATCGTAGATTTTAAGTATAATTTTTTATAATTTTCTATCTTTTGATGAATTACGAAGATATTAGTATCTTGAGAGCATGGTGGTTTTTAAGCGATTCTTCAAATATATTCAGTATTTAAAGAATACACAGATTTTTTGGTATTCTCATGAATCTTCATAAAGTTTTTTAGAATTCGATGCTTCAGTAACTAAAAATTTCTAGATTTTGAGTATTTCTAGTACTTTTTTTTCGATGCATTAAACGTAGAATTTTCTAGAGAAAGGATTAATTTGATGTGAAGTATTTTCTGATTTTTTATTGAGTTCTACATTGATTCCCAGAATTGAATGTTCAGCTGTTCACACATTTTTTTTTCATTTCTAGATTTTTCATGAATTTAGTGACAATTCAATAATGTAGTAATTATGAGTATCTTAGAAAATTCAGTAGTTTTAGTATTTTTCCTTAATTTCTTTTTTTTTTATTAGTTTTGTTGCATCATTCTGTAGATCCGCAGATTTCTGCTTTTTTTACAGATTTTTTACGAAAATCCGAAACGTAAAGCTAGAAAGTTTAAATTAATAAATTTTAATAATTGTTATACCATAGTTATTTCAGTAAATATATTATTTGCATTCACAAGTATCTTTTGAATTTCTAGTATTTTACGTAGTTGAGGTTTTTTTTCTATTTCGAGAGAATATTCTGCAGATTTGAAGATTTTAGTACATATTTCGTACAGTTTTAATTATGTTTCAAAAATGTCATGCTCTAGAATATAAGGTTTCATAGATTTAAAATACAATAATCAATCGTACGACTTTTCCTTTTTTGATTTATATTATTTTACCGATTATTTTTATATATTGCATCATACATTATTATTGATTAAAATTATAAAATCAATTTGGAATCACGTTTATTTCATAAAAAGAAAATTTTAAGACTATTGTTTTCGATGAATTTTCATGTCTATGGAAAATTCCGGAAGTTATATTTTTAAATTGAAAACCATAGACTGGTCCTCTATATGGGCAATGTTACTATCATATTTTGAAAGTTGAGAAGTTTTAATCAGTAGAATGAAATCGATTTCAGATAAAATCACTGAATTGAATGCTGAATGTTTAAGATATTACAAACAAAAAGTAATAAAAAAATTTACGTTTCCATTTTTTTCTCACACAAAAAGCTTGTAATACCTCAAAAAAAATATCGATATAACGACAGTAACTTGTTTCATATATCGATTAGAAATTTCTAATTTATCGTAAAGGAACATCAAAGTCCAGATATAGTTAGACATATCACTAATCCGTAGACCGGAGAACTACTACGAATTTCACCAGAATGTTTTATATCATGCAACCCAAGAATTCGTGGGTCCAATTTGTTTCGAAAAACGCAGTTTTCAAAAACCTGTACGTTTTGAAGCTAATTGAATAGCTGTTTCAGCGAAATACAAGTTTGCGCTAATTGCACAGTCGACCGCTGCGCTAACTAATTTGTTAAGTTAGGACATAACAGCGATAGACTTGCGGAAACAAGTTCCTGTAATATGGCCCTACTCGGCCGCTGCTGTACTTGCTCCGCAAAACTTACGACTATCGCTGAAGATACGAACTTCGGCACCACCCGATAACGCGGTATCGCAGCTGCATTATTTGAATTTCCACCGATCGTCGTGGTTTGTAATATCGACATTATAAATTATTGGTCGGCAGTTCGATCCCCTTCAAGTTTCATAATTGAAAAATAATTTTTTGAGTAAATTTGTTGATTTTGTTCTTTCTAAGCTGACCTTTAATTATTAATATTTTTTCCGTTTGCATAATATTTTGTTACTTTTTCTAGCCAACGTTGTGGAAAAATTTTACAATCATCCTAATTGTGGGATGTCATTTTGAATTTTTTTCAAAAACCAAGCTACAAAAACATTATTTGATTCATTTTCTTATTGGTAAATTAGTTGGCCTGACAGACATCCAAATGATTAGCTAAATGTCTTGCGAAATAAAATAGCAAAATGATATTTACTAATAAATTTTTATTGAGGATAGTTTTTGAAAAATTCAAAATTTAAAAACATATTGTAATCAGACTGATACATTTTTGCGAAAATTGTGACGTACTCAAAAAACCTAATGATGCATTGTTATAGCGTTAATAATATTCTAATGGGCGTAGGCTTGGTTGCAACAGCGAATCTTCCCATTGTTGAGATTATCGTGAGAACCGTGTGTACATAGCTTCATGAAACTGTCGATCAAGCCGAATAATTATCCGTAGATGGTTGCTCTATAATCTAAACTGCTGATGGCATTTATGCGCGTACACTTAGTGGCTGTGCTGGTTCCCAATCCTACACACTGCCAAGTGTTATGCTGTTTTCAGAGAAATTCACAAATAGTTATCTTTGTGCAGTAGATAAATATTATCTTGAAGCATCTTTATACATTTTAATGTAAGGAATTTATGACGTTAATAATAAAAAAATATTATTGAAACTGAAATGAATACTAAAATCTTTAAATGTGCAGAATAATCTCGAGGAATCTAAAAATTCGAAAGATACATGTGAATGCAAAAAATATTTACTAAAAAAAACCATAACGATCCTTCGAATTTATTAATTTCATCTCTATAGCTTTCTGTTTTAGATTTTTATAAAAAAACTATAAGAAAATCGTAAATCTCCGAATCTTCAGAACGATCCAACAAAACCAGTCCAAAAAAAGAGAAAATTAAGGAAATATTCAAAAAATTGCCTGAGATACTAATCATTAGTAATTGAATTTTGACGGAAATTCATAAAAAATCTAGAATTCAACAAAAAATTTGAAAACAGCTGAACATTATATTATAGGAATCCATGTATTCCTGTAATATAATCCTGTTGGAAAAATTATGGAAAGATTTACTGAAAGCTACATAGGAATCGATGTTTTAAATTCATAATCCTGATCCTGAACAAAATATCAGACAAAATAGACAAGTTTTGACAAAATGAGTTGAATAAGTCATTTTCGCGTATATTGATAAAACATGAAAGTTTTTACTAACAATGAATTCTTACATTTAAAACTTCTCACATTTTGTCACAGTGTTTGTAGTTTTGATAATTTGAACATTTTTGACTTTTTTGAAGGTTCGAGACGTGGTTAACAAATTCAGTTGTACTTAATACAGTTAAGCATGATATCTACAATCATGAATTTCCGAACATTTTCAGACTGTACTATCGACATTTTCATCATTAGGACGAATTCGTTTTTTTTATTTAAATGGTGACAATTGTTTGATGTTGTATTTACATCGAGAAATTTCATAAGATTCATAGTTCTTGACACTTTTTTTACCTTTGGCTGTAAAATAACGATTTAGACACCGTTGGCAGTTTATATTATTGACAGATTTCAAGAGTTTTGACAGCTTTAGCATAACAATAAGATATTTTTTGACTATCTTTATGATTGTTTAATTTTGGGTTCGTTTGAAGTATTTAACGTTTATTATTTTTGGGTACTCATAATTATATGAAACGTGCAGGGATCAAAAAACCAGTTTTCAAAAGATAAACTAAATATTAAATTATATATGTCTTGATTCGTTTTTTTTTCCCTAATATCAGTGACAGGGAATCGATAAAATCATAATGATTTTTTCCAAAATAAGATAAGAAATGAAATCAACTGCGATGTAAAATCAAACTACAAAAAAATTAAATTTAGAATTTAATTATAAATTTTTATAAATTTTATTAAGAATAAATACATGATTTACATAAAACAAAAATGGTTTTTATTTCACTCCATTTTTGGTGTTAATTAACAAGATTTCATACAGAAATAGCATTGTGTATGGGGTTGAAGAATTCAATAAAATTTACAATCTTAATTATAATACAAGAAAAGCTAAAAAAATGGTTGCAAAATTTTTGGTAACTTCAATTTTCTTTCAAATTTACGTTTACATCCATTAGAACTGTATAACTCAATTCTGGAATATATTTCAAAAATAAAATTTCTCGTTATAGTTTTGGATTTGAAATTTCAAACTTCAAACCCAATTAAGAAAACTTTCGTTAAATTTTCTTTCTCCAAAACTGCAACTTTGACTATTCTCCATCCAAGGAAACTGACCCTCAGTTTCCTACAAACATCTCTACATTAAACCACTATTCCAATTCACCCCTGACAAATTTACTCCCCAATCCTGCTCGAAATTGATCTCCCTAGTAACAATCTACCCATCATGACGAATATCAACCATCCCGAAAACCACCCGGATGTAATCTACCCTCGCAAGTTCTAGAAAAAAAAAACAAAAGTTTACGTTTGCAGAAAATATTTTTCTTGTTCCACGCTCCGGTTCAGTGCTCTCGAGAAGTCGTTGGCGCTAATCTCTCTCCAAGCGTCTATACTTCCCCGATACTCTCTCCATATTTTTGCGTCCCGTGCCGTACACTTTCTTCCTATTCTGCTTTTTCCATTCACCCTTATTTTCCACTTTTTTTTCGCCTCTCAGAGCTACTTTCTCTATGTGCTCTCGTCGTTCGATGTTTTTCTGCGATTCGCGTTGAAAAACATCCGGACCAAGTACACACATTGTCCGACGGTCCATTGTTTTAAGGTTCAACTTCGCTTCCATCCACATATGGCACAGGCACGTGTGTTCCCGTGCATGCGACCAAAGTCCTCATACCTTTGTGATGCAATTTTTTGACTCCATATGCCATTAATTTCCTGACCTTTTATAGTTGTCACTCCAGGTGTCCAGGTGTGCGGTTTCGCCACTGCTGGCCCTTCTGGAGCTACGATTGCCGCGTGCTTCGGGACGCCCTGCAACGTCCTATTACGATAATTGATATTGAATTTTGGTGCTACATCATTGCGGGGTTTCCGCACACTCCAGCCTTTGTGAAAGAGAATCGGGATCACAAAGGGCATGACGGGGATTCAGCGTTTTAGTTGAAAAGTGTCATTATCGATTAAAAAGTGTCTTGTGTACTAAATGACATTATCAGTTATTTGGACTTGGATTCAAGTACTTTTTAAAAAAGTTATGGTACAAATTGAAAGAATATGGTAACTTTTACGATGTACAGTATAATTGCAGTTTCCCAAATTTTCACACCAGGATTTTATGTAAGGATTATATTTCATTTTACCTTGGAATTTTCAAAATGAATATTCGAATATATACATATATGGTGAATACCCAAATTTCATATTCATGTATACTCGAATCTTAATACATTTTTGTAACTATTATTATTTATGTTTGGACTTGTTGTAATCAATAATTCATTGAATATTATAAAGTATATAATATATTGCAAACGTCAATGAACTGAAACTTTAACAACATACACTAGAAAGTACACAAAATTATAGTGAAAAGAATGACACAGATTTGAATACTGGTAAGAATACGTAACGCAATTCATTCTTAGAGTTGTAACAACAGCATATGGTATATTTATCACAATAATATTCTTTCATAATTTGAAAAATATTATATACAATAACAGAAATAGAAATTATTATCTAGCATACAGGACAATGTTCCAGACTCATAGAGCTGAACTTTTTTTTTTTTTAATAATAATGTAATTTTTTGCTCACAGAGAAATTGAAAAATTTATAATCTTGATAAAAAGACTTTATGGCATGTTTTGTAAGAATTTCGAAAATTTTTCAAGAGAATATCAAAAACCTAATGTACTAAACATTATTCAAGAATTATCTGCCTTGAAAGCTAAGTTTATCATGATTTACAGTATTTGTTCCAACAATATGAAAGCTAGCTACAAAGGTCTTTTCTTATTGTCAGTTTGATTAGAGATAATCTTTTCCTTTTATCGGAATTGATTTTGATTTTATTCATAAAAAAACTGAGTTTAGTGTTACGATTCCTTTTCCAAACAAAAATTACCACAACCATATTGAGCAATTAAAGTGAGGTTATCTTTATTAGTAATCAAAAAATGCCTTTAAATTGAGGAAAAAGGACTTTCATTGTATTAGACCACTATCACGGGCCTTAAGGTAACATCAACAAGACCCAAGATTCCAAAATCAACGATTCGTTATTCAATTTAATTTTTCCCTGTATACAACGTAACAAGGAGATAACATAGTTATATTTAACATTTATTTGATAGTGAATGTAGTCGTTTGATAAGATACATTTGATGTATTTCTAATATCTAATATTTTTTGAATCAATATTCTATTACATATTCCATACTCTATATTTCCTATCCAAATTCATGTTAAAATACCTTCATATCTTTTATTATCATAATCTTACATTTTGCCGTCTTATATTTGATATAACAAAATTCAAATTTT
Source organism: Platygaster robiniae (assembly GCA_028476575.1). NCBI lineage: Eukaryota > Metazoa > Arthropoda > Insecta > Hymenoptera > Platygastridae > Platygaster > Platygaster robiniae. The sequence goes on from CM052019.1 coordinate 40,713,225, forward strand.
ATAGTTAATCTATTTTGTATCATCATTTTATATTTACCTTTATTCCATGATCTTGAATATTGAATCTATCTCAAAATTCATACTTTTAGTAGAATGTTCAATTCGGTCTTCAAGTATGTATTTTTCTTCTTTATATTCAATAATTATGTATTTATTATTTCATATTTCATATGCACATTATATTTAAAGTATGAGGTGCAGATAAAAACATTTTGCTTGATAATATTATTTAGTTGATGAAACAAAAAGAACGTTCTAAATTTGACTTTAAGAGATTTATGTTAAATCAAAAATAACTCTCTTGAAAATCCTACCTTTTAGATACACTCTAAATACTCGTTAATAAGCTTTTGCGATTCCTCCCTCAACGTACTTTACTCCACTTGAAATTCACAAAGTGAGAGATGCATTTGAAACATTTTTTTGCTCTTGTGTAAATCTTTACCTAACTTATGTTCACGATAAATTCGTTTCTGAATTTTTTTTGCACACAAATAAAAAGTCTTCTATTAATTGTTTATCCTGCCTTAACAAAAATATCAGTTAATAAACTTTCATCCTAATGATATAAAAAATATAATTGCAAAGAAAATTGGTTAAAAATTTGTTTATTACTTCCAGAGGCAAAATACACAAAAGAAATCGTGAACTACTTGTCTCTAGTTCTCAGTAATAAAAAGCGTTTCTAAACAACGGTTCTCATTCCTAGATATGAAAACTTGTAATTGCAGCGATCTCCAAAACACCAAAACTCCAGATGTGAGTCGTTACAAAGTGTAACAGTTCCCTGTGAGTATTCTTATTTTGATGTAACTCCCCAGGCTAGATGCTCGATTTCCATGTCGAAACTATCGCTATTCCGGATCGGAATGACCCCTTTAAACGCTCAGGAATTTCAGTAATTACATGCAGCTATAAAGAGCAATTCCCACGTCCATTTCTCCATATCAAATTACTCGGTACCATGTCGCGTATATTTTGCACGCTACCTCGTTACACACTTCAAATAACACATCAAAGTTTGATACAACCCCATTTCCTCGTGGCGCGGCAAAAACTCGTTTATCATTTAGCGCTCGATTCAGCACAATTTGGTAACAGGTATCACCAACAGCATCCCTGCTATAATTTGTGCTTCGTACGCCAGCCATCTTTAATTTATCACGACATGCGACGCCGAAATCCAATATCCCTTCTGTCTTTTATCTACGTAATGCGTGTTGCTTGAGAACGTTAATATAGCACTTGAATTCAAATGAGAAAATTTCTTTTTACATATACTACAGGTAGAGGTTTTGGATAACAACTTATCTAGATATATATTCTTTGATGATAGAGGTTTCTTTCGCCCAAAGATCGGAAGTAATGAATTTTTTAGTAAAACTTGTACGCTTCGAGTAGAAAAGAATGTTACTAATGGGTGATTATTTTTAAAATCAGTTTGGTCGTCACTGACCAAATCACCGATTTCTCTGAAATTTTTAAAAATAGTCACGTAAACTACTTTTAAAACATACCTATTTTTCATTTTGGGCTGAAAATCGGTTTTTGTCGAGAAATTCAAATTTTAGAAATTCAGAGTCATCTCACTTTTGTTAAAAACTTTTTTTTAATTCTTATTTCTCATAAGAAAATCTATGGATTTTAATAATTTTTGTAAGAAAACGTTCAAAATCGTACGAAATTTATTAATTATGTATTGAAAATATTTCTTGTAGCGTTATTGAATTGTTATAAGCGTTAATGAGAAAAGTGTAAAAAATTGTTGAGTAAATAGTTTTCATATTGCAACAATTTCTTTTCTCCGGTTTTTTTTCATGGATTAATAAAGGTATAAACTACATTCTGTCGAAACCGTTACATGCCAAAACGTTTCGTTCGTAAGTGAGAATTTTTTTCCGATTTTCCAGCCTGTCAATAACGAGTGATTATGGAATTAAAATATATTTCAACTTTTCTTGATCTTAAGACACTGTAATAGCTCCCATTCGATAACAAAGTATATTTTGAATGAAAATTTCCTAACTTTATTTTTCACTACTCGGGATATAACATGACATCGGTTTTTCGTGGGTGTCTCTTGAGAGTAACTTTTATATGTATATTTACATGCGTGGACCTGGTTTGATTGTAAAATTTCTTGGCATATTGTTTATAGATGGTAATTACTAAATCAAGCTTACATACGGAAATTCATAAAATGCTTTTGAAACGCGAAGATATTCGAGAAACTGATTAATCGTTACACATCAGATATTATACTTAATGATTCCACACGTTAAAAAATACTAAAATTCAAAATATCTCCGAGATTAGATTGCAAAAATTGAAATTTTTAATTTTGTTTTTCAAGTAATTCCATGAACGCATATTTAAACAAAATAGTATACAATGACGAAAAGCATCTCTGTCTAACGACAAAACATTGAAATGTAAGCACGTTAGACATGTTGGATAATTTTTTTAATTTGAAATAAAATAAATGTTTCTCAAACATGAAATATCGTTTTTATATGTATTTATTTTGCTTCAAAATGTAAGGAAATTTTTGAGAAAAGTTAAAATATTGGACGAAAAAATTGATGACATTGTCGCATGATTCCACAGTTGAACATTTTTCCGATAGATAATAGACCTACCTTCAGAATTCTATATAAGCATAAAAATGTAATAAAATGTTTCAGAGAAATGAAAATGAAAGTATTCTTATGAAATTATGTGTGATTATTAGTATTTAAGCAATCTAGTGATCCGCGCGAAAGCTTGATTTCGAGTTATATTCCGAGCCTTTGAACATCTAGTTACGAATTTACATAATCATTAAATGGAACATATAACAGTGTCTTAAGATGAAGAATAGTGAAAATATTTTGAAATTTATTTTCTCATTAATGACAGCCCGGAAAATTGGAAAAAATTCTCACTTACGAACGAAACGTTTCGGTATGTAATGGTTTTTACACGATGTAGTTCATACCTTAACCAATCAATAAAAAAAAAGGGGAGGAAAAAATGATGCAATATGGAATCTATTTACTCAAAAATTTTTTACACTTTTTTCATTTACGTTCATAACAATACAACAACGCCACAAGAAATATTTTCAGTACATTATTCATAAATTTCGTACAATTTCGAACGTTTTCATACAAAAATTATTGAAATCCATAGATTTTCTTATGAGACATAAGAATTAAAAAAAAGTTTTCGACAGAAGTGAGGTTACTCTGAATTTGACAGCTTAATCTAAAATCTGAATTTCTTGACAAAAACCAATTCAGCCCAAAATAAAAAATACGTATGTTTCAAAACTAGTTTACGTGACTATTCAAAAAATTTGAGAAAAATCGGTGATTTGGTCGCGACGACCAAACTGATTTTAAAAATAATGACCCTAATATGATCAACTATTTAAATATTGCACAGTGTAGTAATGATTTCTTCACTCTCATCTTTTGGAAAATCGATCCCCCAGAAACAATCACCTCATATTTATCTAGCTGCAGGAAAAACCCGGGTTAAGCCCCGAATAAAGCGCGACGCTCAAGCTGCTCGCGAAAAAAGTGTCTCGAGGAGTAGCAATTTCTTTTCATGGCTGGATCCGAATGTATTCTTCACACTCGTCTTTTTCTCGGCTCTCGCGCGCTCGTTCATTTCCTCCTCTTTTCGTGCACGGGCTCACATCCGTCATGCCTTCTCTCTCCTTCCGATGCAAATAAGTTTGTCGAAGAAACTTTTGCCCTCTGAGCACTTGGCCGCGGAACGTCGAGATATCACGCGACATCACAACACGTGAGTGGCTTTAGCCAAGCGTAAAAGCGCTCGCCGAGTCACCGGCGTGTTTTTAGCTCCAAGGGGTTGCGCCCCCTGGACCACCCCCTGCCTGGTGTCTTGGGAGTTCGAAGCTCTCTCCGATGATTGTGAATACTCTGAGGTAACAATGATATAATCCATCTCAGAGAGAATTTGATGACTCCTTATTGTTATTATTTTTATTATTATAACAATTGGAATAATATCGTTCAAATAGTAATAAACTCGAGTAAATACTATGTAGTTTTATTAAATGATGAGTAAGTTCTCTCGCGGTGACAATTCGACTGATAGACAGAAGAAGTTTATTTCAGGGATTCTTTCTTTATTCGAGATTTTGACACAATTTCGAGGTCATCTTCAGAAATAGAAAAAAAAATTTTAAATTTACAACCAGCTTAGAGAAAAATCACTAGCACAATAATTCAAAGAAAATAATACCTGCATGACAACGAATTTGTCAAAAACATCCACATGTTTGATTGAAGGTCGTTATAATTATGGATGAGTCAATAAACAATCAGGAATACTGTTTTTCCCTTATTTCGATTTTTAAACATCTTTGTAATGGAGCACAACCGACCACCTTAATGGGCACTCAGGGACTGAACTTACACAAAAGGAACAACGTACAGAATAAAGCATTTTATAAAAAATCAAACCTATAGTCCAATATTTACTACATTTTCAAACCTATGAAAAAAATGATGATAGTGATGATGATTAATCATTATTGTAAATGCGATTCAAATTCTCTTTGTCTAAGATATTTTTGAACCTTCTTATAAAAACCATTCTCTTATTATAAATTTATCTTGAAAAATAATTGCTTTATCTATTGACAATTTCAACCTTATCCAACTCAAATTTTTTTTTCAATATCACCTTCAGATTACCACGAAATTTGGTTGAAAGCTCGATTGAAGAATCTTTAAAATGAATTCCTTTTGGCTGTCAATTAAATTGTCAGTCTGAAATAACTTCAGTATTCAATAATATAATATGTAAAAATAAATATTTTGTATCATATAGAATTCTATGTGAAATATTGGAGTAATCACAATAATAATAATATAAAAAGCGAATCACTGCGATTTATCAATGATGAAAGAAACATCGGCAAAAAATTTTGAATGATGGTTAGGAAAAAACTGAAAATCTTAACCTTCCATGAGATCAATCAATGAAGCAGTGTTGAGAAATTGATTTATTTCACGATTGGTCAAGATTTTATTAGTTCAGTCAAGATTATCTACTGTTCGTTTGAGTCATGAAAATGGCTTCACAAGGAAAGTTGAAACATTCATGACAAAATAGAATCCTTTATTTTTTTAGTTTAGTAAACAATGTGAGATTCTGATTTATTACTCATCATATCTTCCAATAAAATTTTCAATAATTAAAAAAAAATCTTTCTTGACATAAAAGATAAGGCGAATACTATTTACATTCTGTTGAAATTCGAAAAAAGTGAGTACATCATTACACAACATAACTCTCTATGAGGTACAGATGAAAATTTTACAAATTTCTTACTATTGAAACTCGAGTCGATCTTTTTTTTACAGAAATAATGATCGAAAACTATTATACGCTCATATATTTGTACTATTCAGAAAAATAATGTTTATATTTTTCTCATGAAGTTTTACCAATCTATCGTAATATAAAAATAAGGTGCAAATGAGATTAAAAGCAAGAACTATGTAAGAAAAAACATTATTTACGAATTTTTGAGAGTTTGATTTAGTATGTTAACGTAGAGGTTTTTTTTTAGTCAATTTAAATATGAAAATATGATCGAATACAAACTTCATAGCAAATAATAAGAAAAAAAGGGCAATGATTTTTAGTTCAAATTGTTTTTAATGACATTTGATATCATTTTCAGCAAATACTACATGATTAATTAAATTATGTCAATTTCTCGTCACATATTTATAGTGAAAAAACTTCTTAATTACAACACAAGCGGTAGAAACTTGTCTTTTGAATACCTATAAATTTTGTTTTAGCTTATTAACACGTTTATAAATAATAAATTACTTTTTTTGCAAAGATCTATCCAGAAAAAAAGCACCCTTCGAAAAAGTGGGATTACAATTTTCAAAAATAACGTTTTGTATTGACGGTGAATCCATTTATATTCTAAAAGAACTTTAACTGCAGAAATGAACTGTGAAAAAATTTGTATACTTTATAAATTGAAGAAAAATTGTGACTTGTATCCAAATTTTTCACTTTACTACGATTCGATGTCTATTATTACATGTCAAAAAATTGTATCGAATCAAATTTCTTGCATGAATAAATTTATTCAAATATCAAAGAATACCTCAGAAAAAGTAAAACTCTCCAATTATAAATTCATAAATTGCCTGCAATTTGTGTCGAGTAAACTGTTTTTCTTTACGAAATCAAGATATACATTATAAAGTTTCTGTTTCTGTTAGACGTTTGAAAAATAGGCTGATATTGGATATATAAAGTGTATTTGTTTTCCTCCTTTGTTATCATTTTTGTAACATGAAGAAATTTTTTTATTTATCATGCATCGAATTTCACAAATTAATTTTTGAAAATTATTGAATTTCTTGAAAATCATCACTTCTCACAAAGGTAGAACATTTTTCTACGTTAAAAATAGTTTAAAATACATGAAATACATTTTTCTTTTTCAATTGTTTCAAAGAATCAGAATCATGAATTTCTGAAGACATCACAATATGAAGTTTTACTGATTTGGCATTTTGAGTAGTCTTAGAATTGATTTGTCAGTGCGTTGTACAATTAGCAAAATGTGACTAACATATAGTGACGAATCATTAAAATCTCAATGTATAACAATAACGATCCCAAATTTATTTACCAGTGAAATCGATAACTTCACTGAGCTGAGAGTGAATATTCACTTTTGCAAATAATGGATTTACATTGTTCCACAGTGCATACCCATTTTTTCCATGGTGGACGACTTTTCACTGAAAGAAAGTGAATATGCACTGCAAAACAGTGAAGTTTCACTTTTTAAGTTCAACAGACCAGTGTTTTCAAAGTTTCTTTTATTTTCTCTGTCCCACATATACCTCTACATCTCATGAATTTCAAGAGAATAATATACAGCAAGTTGCTGATAATGGAATTTGACATTCCTTCTCTACACAATATGCCTGGATCACTGCGAGATTTCATAGTCCTTCATTCACCAGAAACTAGTGTATTTATACCGGACGATTCAGTGCTAAGAATACCCTATTGTCAGATTTAGATTTGAGTAGAGAGAGAGAAGTTCAGCCGGCACTGTTATTAGTAATCATAGTGTAATTGCACCACAGTCGTGCAACTTTGTCATTATGGTATATACAAGGAGATGGCTTGGCTACTCGTCCATGTGTTGACGTGGAATGCGGGGCATGTACTGTGCAAAGTGCGAGTATATGTTGTCGTACATGGGAGGACCTATAATTAAGTAAGTTGGTTACCTACGGAGCCGGTGCCACAAGGAAGCTGCCGCAGTCAGTCCAGTTCCCAAGGGGAGGACCTTCAGGCGTTAATCCTTTGGCTCCCTTTGAATGAGTTTATCATATTGTCCACTAACCCCTCTGTAAGAGCTACGCGGTAATGAACACAACTTTCGCGTCGTGCGCGAAAATACGCGAAATTTGAATTTCGGCAGAGTAATCACATAACGTTTCCTGCTTTGTAATTGATTGAGGGTGCATTATTCAAACGACTGGGGACTGTTTAAAAAGTTAGGCAACGCCACATGCTAGAGTATACAGTCTCTCTATGATGTTACATATAAGAATATTAATTTAAAGTTGGACTTTTTGTTAGGGGGACCCTTTTTTTCCTGCGAATCGTTCCGTGTATAAAAGCTTCGATTCCGTTTTCCTCGTAAGGTATCTGAAATATCGATCTCTGCAATACTTTGCCTTTCACATAAAAGGTTATGAAAAAACCTATCTTGCAACATTGTTGTATGTGAATGGTAGGAGTACTCTCAAGTCCTAAAAAAAAAAAATGTTTTCCATTACGTCCTTCTGGCATACAATGTCAAGATTTATTTAGTAAACTGAATATTTTACCATGCATGAACTTACTTTTAAAATGAAAAAAAAAGACAGCTTTACATGAGCTGCTCAACAGAACCCTTTGGTAGGCGGATTTTGTGGCCAGTGACTGGGAGATTGAAAAATGGAAACATCATTTTGAAACCCTTTCGATCTCACTGATAAGTATAGAAAACTCATTAATCGTCGTCAAAGCATCTAACACAGTCAAACTCGTTTCTGAACTAAACAACCTATCATCTTCGGTTTCCCTTATTTTTGAATTTTCACGTTCATCTTCTACCGCAGGATTGTCTTTTGAACGCCACATTTTTATTAGCCATGAAAAAGTCGAGAAGCATTATGCTTGGTGATAGGATCTTTTTTTTCAAGAGTTCTCGACCTGACAACTTTACAATTATCAGGAAATGTCAGGCCCTGTGAGAATCATAAGCTTCTGTATTATGATTTCAATTTTTCACACAAGATTTTTTATTTATAAAAATACATTTTTTTCATGAGATGAATTCAATCACAGTCAATCTGGATCCTTGAAAAACTATGATTCGATGTACTAAAATTCAAAAAAATTTTAACCTCATTCAAAAAATATCACGTGTTTCATTCTTTATTGGTAATAATGATCACTATGTAAACACACAATGATCAACATTGAAAAAAAAGGATATTTTTTGAATTTCCGTAAAATGACCAAAAAACTTTTCTTAAAAAGATCGTTAAAAAACAGGTACGTAGTAAATTTAAAAATTGATATTATACATTGTATGTTCTATGCAACCTTTCTACGCTCAAAATAACTTACTATGGACTTAGTCCTAATTGTTTAATTTTTTCTTGTTGCCCAAGTAACTGCTTTCTTTAATTGGAAATATCATTACTTTGGGAATAAATTGTATGAAAATGTTCGTTAATTTGTACGCTGTGAAGGGAATTGAAAAAGGTGAGATCGATTTCTTTTTTGAAAGACGAAAAATCTATTACAATAACCTATATCATATCTTTGTCCTTCGAGTTATCATTTCAATATCACAAACTTGTTCCTTGATTCATAAATCTGACCAACTACTAGGTTATTGTTGGAAGTTGTTCACCTTTATTTATTAACAATAAATTCATTCATTTCATCATTTTGTTTTTATGGATGAGCACGATATTTGCTCTCAACTTTTTCATTCTTTCAGTCAAGTATTTCACACGTGAGCCTATTTTCCGAGTTATTCATAAATTTTGAGAGTTGTAAAAAATGTTTTTTACGATGTACAAAAACGAAACCAAACGAAGAAAAGGAAATCGTAAAAGAACTTAGATTATTAATTATTAAGTGTATTTTTTTTCGTTTCAAATCTAAATCGTATGACCTGATACTATCTAAAAACTCACTGAGAATCATTTCTTTCAATTTTTTTCTTGATCAATGTATAATTGCATGTCAAAGAACTCAGAAAATCTGTTAACAGTTCTCGGATTATAATGTTTTTTCTTGATCGAGTAGGGGGTAAAAATCGTCAAAGTTTTTGCACTTTTGAAAAAAGCAAGCAATCAATCAAATTTCGTTTTTTAAAATTTCCTACTTTATTTAATTCATTCGTTCATATTTAATAAGAATCATTTCGACTCTTTATGTTTTCTCTTACTTCAGTTTTTTTTAAGTGTTTCCACATCATCGCCATGAAAATAATTGAAGAACAAACATTTAAAAATTTTATTTTACTCTAAGTATTAGTCAAATGTTAGTCGATGAAATGAGTGTATAATCGATTTTAATAAAAAAGATGAAAGATCAGTAAATTTTCTTTCATTCAAATATTTTAAAAAAACTTCATTTTATTCGTACATGTGAACGTAAGGCAATTAGCCATCATGTCTTAGATGTACCCAAAAAGTAACTTGATAACGGATTTATACATTTGAAACTTGTTCATTAAAAAATTATAAACTCCAGTTTCTCGTTAGTAAAGAACGATATTGGGCAACTGAACTAATTCGTTTAAAAACTATATCGTTTTGTTTTTCTATGTTTTACACGATTTTTCTTACACTCCCTCCTAAGATGAGGTGAAAGTCAAAAAGTCAAGACAAATTGTGACATAAGGAAACCGTTGGCGATAAGTATCACAAAATTACATAACTATTACACGCATTCATCTTATTTTGGAAAAAGAACTACTTGAGAAATCTTCTGATTTTCCACGTAAAAGCTTCAACCCAAACAATTCCTACAAAGAATCTAAAAAACCACTGTGGAGCCCCTACGATTCGCTAGGAAATCTCGCGATTTTTCATTCACTCTTTTTTTAATCCAGAAAAAGCGCGCGCCCCATAAATCTGGATCGGTGAAGATACTCGAGTTTCGGCTCCTCGAAAGCGCGGTCCGAATTTATTCTCTATTTAAATGAGGGCTAAACACGGGGGCACGGGATATAAATCAGTCTCGCATTGTCGAAATCGTGGTGCGATTTCGCGAGGGGATTTCCGATATCGCTCATGCTTTTTTGACGTTTTCAGTGACGATGACGGATGCGCAAGCAGTGCAGGGTGGCACGGCCCAGCTGCCGTGCGAGATCGAGCCCCCGGTGCCCGGGGACAAGGTGCACCTCGTTATCTGGTACAAAGAGGGCAGCGACACGCCAATTTACAGGTATGTATTGATTCCAAACTTTACGATAACTGTCAACAAAATCTGATACTTATCTCAACATCTTTTATAGGAAGTAAGTAACCCATATCATGATTGCAATTTTTTCCTACTTGCAACTGTAGAAGTTTCAACTGTAGTAGTTAGAACTTCATTTTTTGCAGCTGGAGCAGTTGCAACTTCAGTAATTGCAACTATCAGAAAAGTGGCAAGACAAACTATCTTTACACTTTCTACACTTTCACGTAAACGAAAGACTTGTAGCAAACGTTTGGTGTGCAGTATGACACATTCGAAGAAATTCAACAAAAAAGTTCATTACAACTTGAAGGAAGTCTTAATAGCTTTTTGAATTTTTTTACGTTAATTGAGATTTTTTGAAGATAAAGACATGCCAAAATCAAAGTTGCAATTATTCAGCAAGTAGCATCAGCTTAGTATAAAGCTGATCGAGACATTAAGTTAGTAAAATTTTAGTTGTTACACCCTCCACATTTCTCCGTAAAAATTTATGAAAATATCAGTGGATTTTTAAAAATTATATAAACAATATCAACGCGAGCTAAAGAGTCGCTTTTATTGCCATTTAAAACACACGAGACATTCTTTTTTCAATTTTTTGCAAATGATCATTTTTTACAGCTGTAATATGTGTACTGCCGAAAAATTTTACTCGAAAAATAATTTTTCTGTGAGCCTAATGTTAAAATAAATAAAGTCTGAATAATGAAAATTTTTTCGGCTCAAAATAGGATTTTTGCGTGAACCCAATTAGCTTTGTCGAAAAAATGTTATTGAAATATTCATATTATATGTTTGTAAACTTTTTTAAAGTTGTAACGTTGGAGTCAGTCACACGAAAATTTTTACATACTTACATTAGTGTTGACAAAATTCACGAAACTAGCAAAGTCTTAAAAAGCTCGTCCTCACAAAAAACTTTGACTACGTTAAATTTCACACCGAAATATGGAAGATTATCGATCAAACTCCAGAAACAATACAGGCGTCAAAATATGGATAATCATTATGTTTGAGTTTAACCAATTAAAGTCAAAATAATTGCTATTAGGAAAACAACACTGAAACAACACTGAAACACTGAAGCTGTTTTCATGATGAGGAATATGTTTCATACATTTTATTTATTGCCATACTATTGTGCAAATATGTTACTTCCTAAAATTACTAACAATATATCTTTATATATATTTATGAATATATATAATTGTAGGTATAATTCGCGCCAATACAATATTTTTTACTTATGATTTCTTCGAAAAAACGAAATAATAAAATTTTCACTCTGTCAGAGTAATGATCTTACTAAAAAAATTTGTTTTTCAATTAAAAGTAATATTATGTTTAAAATAGTATAATAATAATATTATTGACGATAACTTTTTGATTGTTGTTGTTCTTTTATTCTTATGAATATTATTTTATTATTACAATTTATTATTATTTATAATATTATTGTTATCATAAAACTAGGCAATTCATTAATTTACAAGAATATTTTGTTGTATTTAGTTTGTGATGTAAATGAAAAATATTGAAAATTCCGATAATTCATAAAGGAGGAAATTAATTTCCAATATTTATTCATGGATAATTCACTTACCGTTTTTTTTGAAATCTTATCTGTTTCTGATGTTATGAATAATCAAAAATAATATTTCTGTCAGCTTCCTTAAAAGTTATTTAAATTCAAATGTCATTTGAAAACTACATATCATTCATTTTAATGACAGCAATCAATATTTTTACTCAAATTTAAATGACCATGTGTAATCAATTTTTGTTGTTGTACGAAAAATATTTAAAAATTTTTTTGAAAGTAAACGTAAAGATGACCTGGCGTAGAAATTGAAAACTTCGTTCATTAATTATATTTTGTAAACTACATATTGTAAACTTTGTTTTCAAGCGAAAGTGGCTAATTTATATTTGAAAGAAGACTAGTTAATACATAGAACGACTTATTTATTAACGTATTTTATAGAATGCTGACAAGATTCTTAGGAAATTTTGATCAATTTTACCTATATGATATTTTTCTTATTTATGTTATAAATTTACAATGAATATTTTGATCTAGTATCTTGATAATATTCTTGCAGTAGATCATTGGTATGAATAATTATTCAAAGATTAAAGATAGCTTAAATAATTTCTATTTGTATTCGAAATTAAAATTTTTTTAGACTTTAGTCGAAATCCTGTACAGTTTGAGTAGTAAATTAAATGACTCTACCTGCAAGGGTTACTGTAAAAAAAAAAAAAATTGATGATCGCTCAAATTATGAGTAAACGACTTTGAAGATGAAGCTTTTGCAATCGATATAACATCTTTCAACGACCAGATAAATAATTTAAAGATAACATTACTATGGCTGAATCTTGATTTAAACGTACAATTGTTTTATCAATAATACCTCACTTTTGAAAATTCTAGCACTTATTCATGTAAAATAATTTTAATAATATTCTATAATCCAAAATTTACCCTTCTCATTTCTATAATAATTATTAGCTCCAGATAACGGATTCTCACTGTAAATTTTTTGCAAACTTGTCAACGCGGCTGTGAGTAAATCACTCTTTTGACACGCTTATTAAAACCCGACGCAACCTGTTTATTTCCCTAATGAAATATTTATTCGTAACGAAAATTTATCGCTGGATTGATTCGCTAGCAAATGAAACGAACGTTCGGAAAAATGGGCGCTGCAATAAGTTGGGCCCATAAATCATAGGATGCGCGAGCGACACGTTCGAATGTAAAGGGAATATCCGGGCTGATAAGACGAGGCTCCGTTGAAAAATGACGCTACGAACGACCGCGTCACGTTCCGGATTTTGATGGCACAGTCTCGTGCTATTGGCACACTGATCCTGCGAAATATTTTTATCCCTTTTTATTCCCATTCGCTTTGTAGATGTATTAGAATTGGGGTGTTTTTTTGTAAGAAGAAAGTCAGAAAATTATAACAGAGTAAATTTACTTGGGTATCAACCATATTAACTGTGAGGAGTTTGGAATATGAAAGTTTTTTTTTTCTAAGGATAATTCTGATGATTATATATGATGATTATAATATATGTTGTTTTTTCCTAAATACCAATCGATTTCCTTTCAAGACCAAAATAAAAAAAACGTATGTTCAGTGGCGGATCTAGGATTCAACGTTGGGAAGGGGGGGAGGGGGGTTAAAAGTATTGAAAAATCTACGGTGATGTTTTTTTTTCTTTTGTGTAAATAGTGAAAATTTTCATACTAGGTAATATCTTCATCAAAATAGATAAGGAACGTGTTTTTTTTTCTTTCTGCTTGAAATTCAGCTGTTCTGTCGTAGGTTATTTTTAAATATCGACTATAAACTTTATTTCCCTTAATTACTGAATGTCAATTTTTTTATACTCTAATAAATTGTCTTAAAGTAGTCTAATTATAATAAGTTGCCTTTTTTTTCTGTAAAAAATTTTGTTGTGTTCATGATTGTCACAAAAAGAAAATTATGTTTTTGTAATTATGCTTTAGTTTTTGAAAATCTAATAAACTCTTCAAAAATGGTTAATGTATTTTGGTCGACGATAAGAGGTTAGTATTTACTTTGGAATGAAAAATTGTAAAACTCAATACTTTTTAATTAATATTATTATCTTGAAAAAGAATAAAATTAAAATTTCTCTACTCAAATATTATCATACAACAAGAGTTTTCTATTCCTTTTTTGATAAAGATATTTTTAATAATTATAGCTGATGTATTCTATTTAACTTTTTATAATCTATGACTATATTTTGAACTATAAAAACCATTACAAACACTATGTGTACACGCATTGATTACTATGTATGTATAAGCTGGATACATTGTACGGCAGCGTAATATTGTTGAAGATACATAACTCGGATGTTAGAAAATTTCGATCAAAAAGTGGAATTAGAGTAATTTGCTAGAGTGGAACTGGATTTATAGCTCGCGCAATGGGTTCTTACACATTTTTAAAGAAACAAAATTTTTTTAAAAATAAAACTTTTTGCACAACTTACTTAAAATGACAACTTTAATGTTAAATAGTTTTTTGATTTTTTGTACGATAATTGAAGAAAATTCGAAAATTTATTCAGTCTTAAGTTTCCCAAATTATCTCAGTCAAAGATTTTATCGAATTAATATGTGAGAAAAAATTTGTCGCAAGCCGGGTTCGAATCCTGACCATTGAAAAATTTTTTCTCACATAAATTTGATAAAATCTTTGTCTGGAATATGGAATGAGTGAGATTGAAAATTTTTGATCTTTCGAATATAAATCTTTTATAATGATATCAAAGAAAATCCCTAATGACAAAACTGTTTTTGGTGAAGTGGTAGAATTTCCAGAAAAAAAATCATAATAATTGCATGAATGGCACAAATTATAAGACTTTAGAAAACAATAGTTTTGAAACAGCGGCTTTGAAATAAAAAAAAAAATAACACATCATGTTGTTAATTTACTCAAATTTTGATTAAAAAAAGGATAAAACTGATGCGATGTTAAAATTTTTATCTTTGAAATTTTTAAATTATTTTTCATGATACCCAAGAAATTTTATGAATTATTGAGCTTTCAAAATTTTTTAATAGTCTTTTACTTAGAAACTTGAAATAAAATCATTACGATTGAACTATTTGTATTAAAATTATGATATTTGAAGACAATATTGCAATAAAAAAACTGTATGAATATCATTTTGACTTCAAAAAATCGAACTTTCTGAAAAACGATTTTTTTTCGAAACAACTGAAAGTAGTTTATCAAACTAACTTGTAAAAAAAACGGTAAATAACCGTTGCAATATTGAAATTTTCAGATTAATAATACTCTAATTTTTTTATAGTCATTACAGTCGCAAGAAAATTTTTTCAAAAAAATTAAGTTGGAAATTTTATTCTTATTCAAGATGAAACTAATCTGGAAAATGAAATAAAAATACAACAATGCAGCAATTATAAGCTGCCTTATTGCATTATACAGAAAAATTATTATGTCGCACAAAAATTGACTTATTTTACAATGAGTGTACTGTTGAATCATTGAATCTTGGACCTTGGATTTCATGTTCTGAGGGGGGGGGGGCTTCAGCCCTCATAACCCCCCTCTGGATCTGCCACTGCGTATATTATAATCAGAAAATTGAAGAAAATCATTAGTTATAAAAAATTGTTGTACCATTATTATTATTTTTTCTTTCGATCGTAGGAAAAATTTATTTTATTTCTAATTGAAAATTTTTTTAGTGGAGATAATATGATAACGAGTATCCAAGATGCAGGAAAATCATTGCACGAACGAAACGAGAGGTAAAAACCGATAAAAAAAGCAATGCAAGAAAGTGGAGACTATAAAAGATAACGACTCGAAATTACAAAAATGCAATGGAGAAAACTGGGAAAGAATGAAGCACAATTACATCCGAACATCATAAAAAATTGTAATGCCGCGCACATATCTGATAATGTCTTCCATGGCTCGATAAATGCAGGTGGATAAGAGCCCTAGTGATCGTTTAACAGTGGCTACGATGTATCGATTTTACATATCAAGACCTACGTGTCACATGTTCGTTTCATTTTAAAATTGTGGGATTCAATCTTAAGTCATAGATTTGGAACAGAACGAGCCTGACAAATTAATTTCTTTGATTGAACAGAATGTGAATCTGAGATATTCTAAAATCATGACATAAAAAAATTTTTGAAAATAATATCAAAAATATTGGAAATCAGGACTTGAGCTTGCAGTGAATTGCCATGTATAAATGCAAAAAATTCACGAATATTCGAAAAGCAGTCCTTTACAAATTCAAAATGTAAAGCAATTATGGTCTCGAAATAAACCCATGATAAACGTCTTAACTTCTTGTGAGATGTGGCAAAAAGCGATGACTTTTTCGAGCTGCACTACCTTGACTCTTGGAGAATCGGCAAAAATCACAGGAAATGAGAATGCAATAAAGCCAAAGATCATTTATTTGTTGCAGCTTCGATTGGAGAAGCCGATCATCGCTGGAACAAGGCAAGCACTGGCACGACGGTAGTTTAAACAATCGAGCCTTTTTTCGACATTCCGAAACACCTGCCAAATTGAACCTCGAGGGCGTTCGCGAAAGCGATGCTGGGCTTTATCGCTGCAGAGTGGATTTCAAACAGTCTCCGACGCGCAACAGCAAAGTCAATCTCACTATTATAAGTAAGTTAAAAAACTCTGCCCTTCAATGTTAAGAGACTTAACGCCGAGTAGAAAAGAAAATGTTTTCGGCGCCTAATTCGAAAAGCGCATTACTCGACGCGAACTGAAATGGCCTCGTTACGTGCAGGTCGTAAAAAGTTTCAAAAAAAAGAGTGCGGTGTTTTAACAGCATTCGCCGAATCTTTTTCAAGGAAAATAATAATAATAACATAATATAATGTTATCATTATTTTGAAACATGCTCGTAGGCAGAGGAGAGTTTTGGAGGTTAAGACCCTTCTCAAAATTAAGGTAAAATTATCACATCATGTAGAAATAAAATAGTATCAGAAATAAATAATGACTGATAATTATTAATTAAACAAAAAAATGAAGTAAAAGATAGAAAGGTAAAAGAAAGTCAAATTTGTACTCGTACTCACTAAAATCTCGAGATGATTACAATTGGTTTTTCGTCAGTTTTCAAATTTAAAAAAGTTTTGATCTTTTGATCACACTTACTAAAGAAATGACGAGTTTTGCTTCAGAAAAAATTTTTCCAGAATTCTAGTTTCAATTGTCTAGGTAGGATAGAGCAGAAAAACAATTAAAAAATTTGTATCAACCTAGTGAATAAGAATAGAAAATTACAACTCACGAAAATGCTAAAAATTTGGGAAAACATTAAATCTTGGGTATTAACTTCTAAATAGTCACGCAAAGAATTCACGCTTAAATAACAGTCAATTTTGTAAACAGTGTGAATGGTAAAAAAAATGGACAAAAGACAAACAAACAAAAAATTCTAGATATCTGCCATTAAGATTGTACTGTTTTCTGAAGAATTGCTTATGAATATTACAAATAATAAAAATATATATAAATGAAAAATAATGTAAACACAAATAATAATAATAATAATTATAATAATACGTATATAAATGAAATTTTCGAAAATGCATGATACAATTTGAGAAAAATACATTGAGAAATATACAAAAAATTGGGATTCTGTGAAACTACTTGAAAACATTAAGTACAAAATTTCAAAGTAAAGTTGAAAGTAAAGATACTATGCGAAAATTTTCAAAATCCATAAAATGCTTTGAATATGTTTATTTCTAATGTTTTTTCCAATCTTCAAAAACATTCAAAATTTTTAGAACTTTTGTTCCTAGAGCATCGAATTCTAAAAAACTTTAGAGAATTTTTTCATTATAAAAAAAAATGTTGTTAAAGCTGTAAAAAACTAAAGAAATACAAAAATGTTGGAAACTAAAAAATTCTCAACCTAGGTGACTCAAAAATCAGGAAAATCATATTTTTTTATACTTGATAGAGCATCAAATCCTAAGAATCACCGAGAGATGACAAAAAAAAAAATTTCGAATCTTTAAAACATCCCTGTTTTCTGCAAAGTCAATTTAAATTATCGAAATGATCAAAATTTTCAATACTGTATCATTAAGTATAAATAATCCATTAAGGGATCGATGAAAATGCCAGAAATCAACAAAACAAGTAGTAAACACTTATGAAATTTAGAAATCTGTCAAGAATCAACAATTTAAAGGGGTGATCTACATTTTTGTGCGGAAAAATTGAGGATGGTTTGGAGTAACTTTAATGGTAGGTAGCAATAATGCTATGACACAAAAGCTATAATTTTCTATTAGTGTACTGTTCACTTGAAACTTTTTTTTTGAAGAGGATTGTGGTGACCACGACGCAAGTCGAACAAGTCAAGTTAAATTAGAAAATCCAAAAAATTTTTTTAGTCTGGGAATATATCTAGTTCTTGAACAGTCGCTTTCTTATGAAAACGTTTTTATTTTGCAGATAAGAATTTTTTAATAAAATTTTCATAGCTCAAAAAAAAGGGAAAATGTTCTTGCATATAGAAAAAACGTAATTTTCATTTTTTTAATCGTTCAAGAACTAGATACATTCCTAGCCTAATAAAATTTTTTGGATTTTCTAATTTAACTTGACCCGTTCGACTTGCATCGTGGTCACCGCAAGCCTTTTATAAAAAAGTTGTTTCGGGGAAAGGGCCATAACTCCGCCAATTGTTGATATTTTTTTATGGACAAATACTTGTTTTTTCAAGTGGACAGTACACTATTGAAAAACAATAACTTTGGTGTCATAACATTATTGCTACATACTTCAAAAGATACACCAAACCATCCTCAATTTGTCCGCACAAAAAGGTATATAAACCCTTGAGATTTTAAATTCTGAAGCATCAAATTTCAATAAGCTATTTCAAATTTTATAAAACCGTATGAAAATTCTTCAAGTTGTAAAAATATAAAAAATATATTGAGGATTCCCAAATTATTGTTAATAATCTGAACTTCAGTGACTTCAAAATTACAACTATCAAACTTTATTACATTGAATACATACTTAAAAAATGTGCGACTCTGGATCCCGAAAGTTTTATGACATTCAAACTCCGAAATTCTAAAAATTAAAAGATTGTACTCCTGTCCTCACATCGTCAAAGATTCAAAATAATGTAATCCCGAAGTAAATATATTTTCTGAAAAAACCCACCTCACAAAAAATTTGTCTGCCTACGCTCCTGTTTTTTTATGTATTCAGAACGAAGTAGTATAGATAAATTCCCAATATCGCTCTCAAATATGAAAGAACCTTGCAAAAGTTGCACCTATTTTCTCAAATAAGTATATAAATATTATTTTCTTAAAATAAGGTGTCAAAAGTCTTCTGAACTTATATTCACACGAAAAAAGTAGAAGAGGAAAAAAAAGGTACTGATTTTGCTACAAATTGTTAGTAGGAATAAATAATGTCTGGATTTTACCATGCTCCATTGTTCGATGCACAAATTGAATAACAATGATCAGATAAGAGCGTGATTGTATTAATTAAAATATAACGTGAGGCAAAGTTCGAAACGAATGAACGCTTTGAGCCAATGAATTTTGCCGGCTTACAGCCCTCCTGTGAATTAGTATGCATACGGTATGTTTATTTTTCAGTACCACCCGACCAGCTTATCGTACTGGACGAAGATGGAAAATCACATATTCCATATTACGTTCTCGGACCGTACAGCGAAGGCTCGGCCATCAACATAACCTGCGTCGCTGCTGGTGGTTCGTATTGCAAAAATTTAGTGAAATTTCGTTTTTGGAAAACATTTTCTACTAACGAGAAATTTATCCTTATATTTAGGGAAAAGTCTAGCGTTGTAGAAACATTTTATTCAATCATTCTTGTGACCTTAGCTGGAGTAAAAGGTTAAAGTAATTATAATCGTTTACGTTATTCTACTTATATGCAGTTATATAAATGTACAGACAAAAAAAAAGTCTGTCCAACTTTATTGCTTCGAACCATTTAGAAAACTATTAAGGCAACATTTGAAGCAATTTTCCAAGAGTCTGCCGGTTTATATGCTCTTGGAAATTCAGAATCGCATGTTTCAAGTTTCATTATACATGAAAAAACATGACAGGCCAATTCCGCGAAAAATCTAGAATCGCGATGGGAATTCTGCTTTATTCGCCGTGTGATTTCGTTTCCTATTAAAGCACGTTGCGTATATACAACGGAAAAAAGACGCTTGCCAGCACAAAGTGCGACAATATCCCCGGGTCCTCGACGTTTCTCCCGGATACCCGGAAAGAAGCTTCGCTAATAGGATCTTATGAAGGAAAAAAAAATGTTAAATCCTTTCTTACACGAGCCAATTCCGTTGCCTCAGAGGAGGATAATGCAGTTTTCCGAGCTCCCGTGGAAAAAAGGACGTCGAAAAAACGCTCAGCAATTTCCATTCTATAGATTCCTAAAGGGAAGCCGTTAAAATATGCTATGCTGGAAAATCATTTTCATCGCTTCCTGCTAGAAGTTTCAACAAAATGTCGATTTTTTCAGTAGTACAAGGTCTGATATAAATTCTACACACTGGAAAATCGTTTCGGTCGTTTGATAAGATTGTTAAAAAACATTTTTACGCCTAGTGTAATCCGATAGCGACGTGTCGTTACAAGTTTTGTCCAAATCCGTGCAATGATATATTATCTTACACAGTTTCGTAGTTGAATCAAGATAATTAAAACCCGTGTTGTCGCACATTATAATGAAGACTCTCCGAGTAGAAAAGCAATTACGCTTTAATCAAGCCTGCTTTCCCGAAATAATGTAATTTACATTTCACGCTTCGGATTTGCATTCCTCAGTATCGATTAGCGCAATCTACAACCCTATTTCACGTTTTCAGTAAAAAATGGATTAGCATTTAAGTATCAATTAATGGCAGTTATCTGGTATTAAAACATGGAAGAAAAAAATAAATAAAAAGAAAAAAGCTTTGCAGCACTTCGTGATTTCATGAAAGCGCTGAGACCAGATTAAGTTCCGTGCATTAGTTAAAAAACCTCGAGTTTTTAGCATTAAAAGATACGTTGGAACTCGTTACACGCAATTAATGTAAAGAGGCTCCGTTTTCACAATCATGAGTAATTTTAAGAACTCGCTGGGGTACTTGATATCTTAGAATTAATGTCAAGCAGGGAGTTATTCATGATATATTTTACTGGGATTCAGAGAAAATTATCATTCAGGCGGGAACTTAATTTAATAAAATATGTCACTCTCATTTTTTTAATAGCATCATGAGGTAAAGAGTATAAATTATGATGCAAGTTCGAAAACATGTTAACGATGGAAAAAACGATGCAACTTCCAAAATATTTTATGAACAGTCTAGGGATCAAATGGCTGAATTCGTGCATAATAAATTAAAATATTTATGGAATATTTAAGGTATATGGCAAAGAAAAATTCTTTTTTTGAAGGTTAGGTTGAAAAAAAGTTTCATACTTGCGACATTTCAATGAGAAATTTAATTTTGTAATAGTATCTTAGAGTTATAAAAAATTTTTATGCTTCTCATATAAAGAACGCTGTAGATAAGATTTCAAAAAATGGTATATGAAATTCAATGTAAGGTTTATGACAGTTTGCATAAGGGAAACGAAAAGAATATAAAACACAAGAGTAACGAAGCAGTAGCATAATATTTGACATAATATCTAAAAATCTTACTAGCATAGTGTATATTCATAGGGTAGTGAATAATTAAGGTACATCGAAATATGCAAATTATAGTAGAGAAAATCGGAACTAAGAAAGTATGATTACACACATTAAATAAATTCCTTATAAAGAATAATAAAAAAATAAATTATTAACTGTAAAAAAGGACGTAGCCAGGATTTCTACTGGAGGGGGGGGGGGGGGGCAAAAATTTTCGTCATCGACCAAATTTAAAAACGATAAAATTTCTCCTAAGTAAACGATCCATTCATTTTACATTTAAAATTTATGAATTAGAGTTGAATTTGTTATGAATTTTTTATTTTCATATAAAAATATAATTTATGAGAATTGACCTCACAAAGAATATTATTGAAATTTACCTTTTTGTGTAGACGAATTGAGCATGATTGGAGAATCATTTCAAGCATGTAACGATAATTTTATGACGCCAAAGTTATTGTTTTTCAATAATGATTGTCCACTTGAAAAAACTAATATTTGTTTATAAAAAAATATCAACAATTGGCGGAGTTACGACCCTTTCCCCGAAAAATATTTTTTTGAAGAGACTTGCGGTAACCACGATGCAATTGTAACAGGTCAAGTTAAATTAGAAAAAAAAAAAAAATTTCATAAGTATAAGAATGTATCTAGTTCTTGAACGATTAAAAAATGAAGATTATGTTTTTTCTGTATGCAAGAACGTTTTCCCCATGGTTTCGATTCTTTGAGCTCTGAAACTTTTATTAAAAAATTCTGATCTGGAAAATAAAAACGTTTTTCCAAAAATCAATCGTTTAACAACTAGATATATTCCTAGACTAATGAAATTTTACATTAGAATTTTTTAGAAAGTTCTTACATGCAGACTTTATGTAGAAAATAAAAAAAGAATTCGATTCAAAATGTACAATTACGGGAAAATTTTTGGCCCTGATGTAAAATAAATGGTAAATTTTCCCACTGGTTATATCTGTCATAATCATTTTGTGTTAAAAGTGAAATAATTTCTAGGAAAACAAGTATTTGCAAATCTTTGGCAAATTTATCGAGAAATTTTATCGCTTTTTTTATTCGAGCAGTAAAAACTTTTGATTCATGAACATTTAGGGGGGGAGGCAGCTGCACCCCTTCCCCCTCTTGCCTAAGCCCATGGCTGTAAATTCAAATTGAAATTACTTTATTGTGGCAAAAACATATTTATATTAAATATTTGTATGTCTGATTACATAGTTTGATGTTTTTTCTCTGAATAAAATTGTTTTTGATAGTGATTTTCCAACATATCGCTCGTTTGAATTTTGAAAGTGCAGTCCAAATCATTGTGACGGAATCAACTATTATAAATTTTTCAATTCAGTTTTTATTCTGTTCATATGAGGATACAACGAAAATTCACAATAATAGTTACAGATGTATCATGAAATTGAAAAATTCTTCAAGAGTTATGAACATTAACAGTTGATGATGATGAATAAGTAGAAGAAAGAGAAATGTGTATCCTTACAATTGATGAGTTAATTTAATTACATTGTATTATTCAAATATGTCTTACTCAATATTATTTATTGATACTTATTTTTAAGAAGATTATACTTGATTGTTTATTAATCCCTGAAGAGGACGAATAAAAAAAATAGGTCGTAAATTCATTAGAATAAATATACATGTAGTATAGATTCAAGAAATTCATCTTACCATTTATCACAATGACTTTTTGAATATGTAAATCGACCCCAAGAGATCATAAAGTTGACTTAATTCATTTATCCAAAGTTATAAATTTACCTTAATTATCATCATTGAAACCTTTGAATAACATTCTCTTATTACCTCTCTCTGAAAATGTATCGTAAACAATGTAATCCTTTCTTTGTGCAGGGAGACCGCAACCGCGGGTTACATGGTGGCAGGAAAACGCTTTGCTCGATGACAGCTTCGAAGCTGCGGACGCAAACAAAGTGCGAAACGTTTTGAAAATCGAAAGACTGGAACGAAAACATTTAAATGCTATTCTCACGTGCCAGGCGTCTAACAACAATTTAGTTGCGCCGATTTCGAGTTCTGTGTCTCTGAACATGAATCGTGAGTATCATTATTTTCGCAGCAAAATAAAACAATGTCGTTTCGTAAAATTAAATTTCACAGTTTCAGTAAAACGTGCGGTGGAGAAAATTGTGCATAATGCTTTTTTTAGGATTCTTTCTATAATAATTTTCCTTTCATGAGACAAAATTTAAAAATTATTAGAAAAAAAAATTGTTTGAAATTGAAAATTGAAAGAAAATTATTCAGATGAATAGTCCAATATGTAGATTGATTATATGACATGAAAACTGAAAAACTCATCAAATGATTGATCAAGGAACGTGAATTTACAAACCTCATGAAACATGGTAAACTAAGTGCTGCAGAACTACTCTTCCTTGAGAAATATTCAGTGGACCATAGAACTTTCAACGCTGAATAGAGTAAAAGCGCGCTGTGCGCTGAGATGGAATCGAAATAAAATGATTTTGTGACTTTCGACCCGCAAAAGCAAAGTAGAGTGAATGAATTACATGCTGGACTGGGGTCAATTTGGCAAACACAATCTTCTAAAATTCATATGAAATTTCAAATAACCTTCATGTCAGTTTCCATGGATAATTATGAAAGTTTGTTCAGTTAAACTCACACTTTAACAGAATGACCCAAAAGATTTTGTTCTAGATAATGAACGAAAAATTGACGAGTCAGAAATTTCTGTATTGTGTAATGAAACATTACGAATTGAATTCATAATTGATGATAATTTTTCATATTGAATACAGCGAAGATTTCGGGAAATATTTCTCTACACCGAACCAACTGAAGCCAGCATAAAATTACATTATCATATTAAAGAGCAGCTGCTACAAATGCAAAGAAAAAGTAAATATTGAAATGCCGGTGAAGTCTTCGTTTTCGATCAATTCAATTAGGAAGTCAAATGAAGTTTTCGCGTGAAAGCGGGGTTCTTTCGCTGTTAAAAGCCACGAAAAACGCGACGTGCATGCATTATATATATTTCAGTGCGGCCATTATGGGTTCGGTTGCAAGGGGAAAATCGACCATTCAGCGCAGGAACGACCTACGAAATTGAATGCGAAGTTGTCGGCGCCAGGCCCGAGCCGAAAATCACGTGGTCCAAAGGAGGCAGCGTGCTCCGCAACGTTCGACAATCGGTAATTCAATCCTCAAAATTACGCATCCCATCAAAACTTTTCTGCTGGTTCCAGAGACCCATATTTTAAACTCGTTTCAAATTTTGTTTTTTGCGCGGATAAATATTTCAGGAAGCTTTTATAAAAATAAGAAGGTTACATGAAAGTTGTAGACATTTTGTTTGGAAAAGAATCAACCCACTTTTACTTAGTTTACATAAGGTAGATGTTAGTCAAATATACAATTATTTTTTGAGCTTAGTTAGGAATATTTCGATCATAAATATACTGGATAAACAAAGTATTTCAAAGTATTTCAAACAACTTATGTGTATATACCTTTTTGATGATAGGTAAGCCCTGACCAGAACACGACAATCAGCACCTTGACGTTCCAGCCAGGAGTCGAAGACGAAGGAAAATTTATTTCCTGTAGAGCAGGAATACCTGCGATTCCAGATTCAGATTTAGAAGATGAATGGAAGCTCGAAATTTATCGTGAGTTTTTGAATAATTCATAAATCTTGATTTCCACGCAATTTTCAATGTAGAGACAAAAAACACAACTCATCCTTAGTTTATTTACAATTTCCATTTTGCAGTTGATTCTAGATATTCCTAGGATTGGTGACTTGAATTTTGAAAATTTACTGTTTTCGGCGATGCAATTTGCAAATTACATGATATCAATTGAGTATGATAATACATGATATCAATTGAGTAACTGCATAGCTCTTTATAAGTGCATGAAATTAGTGCAGTATAAGTTTCAGGAGTAATTGAATTGTTTTGCTAGATTCTTTTATAATGAAAAACTATTTTCATGCTTAATTTCATCTGAATCTTTTATGGTTTTCTTTTCAAAACTTTTGTTAAAAAAGTTTTAACATCTACAAAATTTCTTAACAATGCTTGTATCTCTCATATTTTCAGGTGAAGTATTTCGATTATAGAAATTCACGTTATTCAGTCGATTTTTTTAAACTTTCGTTTCAGATGCTCCAATAGTTTCTCTCAAACTAGGATCACCTCTAAACCCCGACAATATCAAAGTAGGCATGGACGTCTTTTTTGAGTGCCAGCTCAAGTCCCATCCATGGGTGTACAAAGTTTCTTGGAGACATAATGTGAGTATAACATGAAAAACAATAATTTCTTGCCAAAATATTTAAAATTTTATTGAAATTTTAGAGCCCGATTCCCACAGTGGATTCTTGTTTTTTATAAACCAAGCAATGGAAAAGTCCAAGTGTAAAAAAACGTGCAAGAAAGTTAAATTATATATTTTCATGCAACAGTTTCTTTACTCTAAGATCTGATTGTAATTATCCATAATAAAGTATTTCGAAAATTGTCAAAAAAAATGTATATTTCTATTTTTCTCCTTAAAACGTGATTACTTCAATGATGTTCCTTTTCGAAATTAAAAGTAACTGCAAGCTCAATAAAAAAAGTAGGAATCAGAGATCATAAGGAATAATATGGACGAACTTTCAATCTAAATCTATTGCAAACCGAAAAAAGGTAGAGAGAGGAAAAAGACCGGGTTTTGACGTTACAGGGAACGCCGCTGTACCACAACGCACAAGCCAATACGATAGTGAGCAATCAAAGCTTGGTATTGCAAAGCGTGACGCGCGACCGAGCCGGGATTTACACGTGCGTCGGCAGCAATCAAGAGGGCGATGGCGAAAGCAACCAACTGAATCTCGACATCAAATGTAAGTTGAAAAAAATTTTTTATAACCATTTATTGACAATTTTTATGAAATAACTTTCCTCATAAACTTCTATTGTCTGCACAATGAAGTGAAGTAAAATTTTTTTCCACACGTGTCTGTTTTTTACGTCATTTCATACCTGTGGAACGATCCTAAACTTCCCATTTTCGAGCGATGTACTCATTTTTCTGCAGAAAAGTAGAAATATTTTCGAGTTCACATTAATCATGACTTCGAATACTTTTTACGTAAAAAATGTATCAAGCACAGTTTCGAAGAAAAACGTTAACCATGCATGTGACGCGTGTATGAAAAAGCATTTTCCCGCAACGTTAACCATTCGGCAGTGAAAATTAGCTAGAAAGTAGGGACGGTGTCAGAAAATGAAGATTTATTCGGTCAGTTTGGCGTCGAAATTCGCGGGAAAAAGATTTGTAGGGAAATGAGGGGAAGGGTCAAAGTTTCAAAGTGACATTAGTCGGTAGAGAAGCACCGGTCTCACGTCCAGCGAGAATTATTTATCACCAAAAAGCGTGTGTTTCCAGTCAAAAATATGGGAGCATACGTAATCGTATGCATATGGGCATGAAGAGCGTTTTCTACCAGATCGCCAAACTTTCGTGAGATGTATTTTGGTGCTCTCCATGATAGCGACTCGACAGAAAAAGTTGATGAACGCAAATAAAACGTTTCTCGTCACGTTTCGTATGGGCATATGCAAATTCCGATGTACAGTGTATTTTGAAATATTCTTTTAATTGTTCCCATTTTTCAAGAATGTTTCAGTCAACTTCGTTTTCGAGAGAAGGAATTATCAATCATGTGAAAATTATTTACCGATAATAATACATTATATATTATAAAATAATTGACTTTTCAATTTGTTTGAGTCAATCTTTAGTTTGTCAGTGAAGTTTTACAACTTTTATTTTTACAGTGAAATGATAATAAATATGATAATTTTTTATTTATATTAAAAAAAGTGTTCACTCTGTTTTTAAATACAGTCGCACCCGTTTGCCGGCATGACCAAACGAAGGTCTTCGGCGTGGGGAGGCAGGAGACCGCGAAAGTCCCGTGCGAGCTGGAGGCTAATCCACCGGATGTCTCGTTTACTTGGAAATTTAATAACACCTCGGAAGCTGTAGACATTGCTCAGGCTCACGTGGCGAGTGAGGGCACCCGCTCGGTTGCGTCTTACACTCCCACGACGGAGCTGGATTACGGCACCCTCCTCTGCTGGGGCACCAACGACCAAGGCACCCAAATCGAGCCTTGCGTTTTCCACATTGTGCCTGCAGGTGTGAATACGAAAAATTTTGCAAGTTTGCCCTTGTCCTTGGAAAGTGGAGCATTTTCAAAATTGATATAGGTTCATTTATTTCGTGACTCAAACAAAAAACTTTATCCCAGATTTCCCAGTCAGATTCATTCTAATTATTGCATGATAAGTTAAGATGCTTATGTTTTATTCCTTCATAATTCACTTTTTGTCATCAGGCGCGTAGCCAGAGGAGGGTTTTAGCGGTTCAAACCCCTCCCGGAATTCTGATAAAATCAATCAATATTTTATGTAAAAATAAATAAAGGTACATTAAAGAAATAAAAAAAGGTTAATGAATTTATGAATAAATAAATAAATAAATGTATAAACAATTAAAATATAAGTGACAAAAAAATGTATGGAAACGTTTGTCGTATGTATTTGCTACAAGAATAAAATTATCAAAATCTAAGATTACGTAGAAAACAATAGTCAGAAAAATGGTTGAAATCCAGCGAATAATAAAAAAAAAAAAAAAATAGAAATCTACGAAAATGTTAAGAATTTACAAAACTCTGGATCTCACATCATCGAATTCTAGAAATCAATAGAAAATCCATATAAAAGTATGAGGAATCCTTCAAATCATAAAAACTCTAGAAGAATAATGAAATCAATTGAATTCTAGGAAAAAACTGTTTTCTGTAAAATCTCGACAAATGTCTCTACGATTTTTAAATTTTGGGATTCTAGTAGAGTATCATATCCTAAGTATGCTATGTATAAATCTATAATTATTCTAAAAAACACAACAAAATCATTAAAATATTTTAAAAATACAAAAAAAGGAATAACAATATGGAACATGAAAAATCTATATGAATGTGATTTTATCATTTATTGTTGAAATTACTGATAATAGATCGAAATTCGCATTTTAACGCATCGAGTTTTTCAAATCTCTGTAGTAATCTACAGAAAATTAAGTAAACTAATAAAATACTTAGAAATCCTCCAGAGTTTCGTATATTATGCTAGAAAAATGTGAAAAATTAGTTTACTAGTTTACTAGCTAACTACTTCACTATGTATTTCACAAGCTTACTAGTTTTTATTCATTTAGCCTACTAGTTTACTAGCTTATTATTTTATCAGCTTACCATTACAAATTTGACAAGTTTACTAGTTTACTAAATAACTAATTCACTTGTTAACGAGTTTGCTGGTTTACTATTTTTCTTTTTCATTTGTTTGCTATTTTATTATTTTACCATTTCAGAAGTTTACTAGTTTGGTAGTTTACAAGCTTACTACTAATTTACTCTTTGTCTAGCTTAATATTTTTCTAGCTTAGCAGTTTACAAGTTGACTAATTCACTTTTTTACGAGGTCACTAGTTCACTAGCTTACGGATTTCAATTTTATTAGTTTTTTATTTAACTACCTTAGTAGTTCACTAGGTTAGTAGCTTACCAGTTTACTATGACAAATTCAAAAGTTTACTAGTTTACTAACTAACTAAGTTACTTGTTAACCAGGTTTCTAGTTCACTATTTCACTTTTTTCACTCGTTTACTATTTAAGTAGTTTACTAGCTCACTAGTTTACTAAGAATCTTTCAATTTATGAAAATTATGTTGATATAAATTTTTTAGAAATTTTTAAACTTTCTGTCCTGGAGCATTATTATTAAGACAATACTATAATTATATCAAATTTTAGAAATTTTTATAGATTTTCATACAGAGAACAATAAAAAAACATCCAATTCAATTGATACAATTTGCACAAAGAAACATACTTTTAACTGTAAAAATACTACAAAAATATGGAATAAAAGCATTGAAAAATTTCATAAACGAAACTGTCGTCTGAAAAATCAATTGAAATCCTCAAAATCGTTGAAGGTTTCATTGAACTATAGTATCGATTTCTGAAAATATATTGAGCGATCCATTGGAATATTAGAAACATAAAAAAATACCCGAAAACAGTACAACATTCGATGAATAATATACCGTACGTAAAAAATATAAATTTATGATGTACCTTTTATCTGTGTGGTTAAAATTTGCTTTAAAATCATTTCAAATGTACATGAATTTTTAGAAGTTTGATTCCTAGAGTATCGAATTTAAGAAAGCTGTATAGAAACCTTATTAAATAATATCGGATCATCCCTAAGGTTGTATACATACAAAAAATCTAAGTAAAAAAAGTTGAAACCTCAGTTACTAATTGAAAGTCACAAAAATTAAATGCCATTATTTACGAACATGAAAAATGTGCAGCTCTCGATACAGACAGTTGTAAGACTTTCAAATTCGAAATGTCAAATATTTTAAAATGGCTTCCTTGTAACCAATTAGTCAAAGATGAAAAATTATGAAATAATGAAGAAAAAATATTTTTCAGAAAAACCCTTCCTGAAAATTTTTTCTGCCTACGCCCCTGTTAGTCATAATGTTCACAGAATAAATTACAGTTGATTTAAATAGTCATTTTTCAAAATCTATATCACCCAAATTTCTAGCATAATTACGATATTCTTCTAATTTAAAAGAGATAAAAATTTTCTTACTTTCATTCGCCTCTTTATTGAACCAAAAGACAAATGCGTCGCAAC
The DNA here is from genome assembly GCA_028476575.1 of Platygaster robiniae. Classification (NCBI taxonomy): domain Eukaryota; kingdom Metazoa; phylum Arthropoda; class Insecta; order Hymenoptera; family Platygastridae; genus Platygaster; species Platygaster robiniae. The sequence goes on from CM052019.1 coordinate 40,743,839, forward strand.
GATATTTAACATAGACGGCAAACTCAAACGCCAAAAGGGTAAATATATGCATGGTTATATGTATCAATCTATCAATAAACATAAATTTTTCCATCATAACTTCTTAAAAATTAATTCGCAAGCTCAAGCTTTTACTGTTAAGAATATAAGTTTCCAATTCAAATTACAACATTTCATTTTAATCGTCTTTCAGTACTTATTTTTTCAATATGGATTCGGTTCGAAGAGTTATCTCGTATTTGCAGAAATTTCCTACACTGATTTCTGAAATTCGAGATTTCATGCAACTTGAGTATTTTCAGAGACTGTAAATATAATCATATCTGCATACATTATTGTAGGTTTTTCATAAACTGGCTTCCTTTTTTGAGGTATTTTGTGGGGTTTAGGTATTTTCTCATATTTTCCACACATTGTACTACTCATGGCATTAATAAGGATATTGTAGTTATTCATTTATTTCAATCATTCATATGAATTGTCATATAAGTTAAGATAATCTGATAATCTAGAATTAAAACACTTCAAAATTTTCAGTATTTTAAAGAATTTTCGAGGAAACAGTATTGCTGAAGATCTCTAGTATTTCTTAGATTTCTAATACATTAAGCATCCATCGTATTGTTCTATTATTTTGAAAGTTTAACAGTTCACAGCTATTTTCATAAATTTTTATACTGTTATCCCTTATCAAAAAAAACCCTCGAACTAGTTGAGGGTAAAACCTTCAAAATAACCCTCATTTCGAGGTTTTACCCTAGAATTCAAGGGTTTTACCCTCAAGTTTGGGATTATACCTCCGGTTGAGGGTTGAAAGGTTCCAAAATACCCTCAACTTTAGGGCAAAACCCTGAAAACTGCTGAGGGTTTTACCCTCAAGGTGAGGGTATTTTGGAACAGTTCGACCCTCAACCGAAGGTATAATTCTGAACTTGAGGGTAAAACCCTTTAATTCTAGGGTAAAACCTTGAAATGAGGGTTATTTTGCGGGTTTCACCCTCAACTAGTCGAGGGTTTTTTCGACAAGGGTATCTTAACTTAAATGCTTGGAGATTTTAGGTTCTATAAAAATGTAGTAATTATATAGTTATTCAAAGAACAAGTATCTATATGGGTTATCAGTATTTTATTGGTTTCTAGTAATTTGAATTTTTTTTCATTTTTTATAGTATCATGAAAAATACTATAGCTCTGAAGATTCTTCATGAATATCAAGTACCTATGGTAATTACAACATAGATTTTTAGAACTCAGTACTCTTCAATCTCAAATTTTGACGATTTTTAGAATTGTAATAGAGTTTTCAGTATGCATATCTACGTAGATTTCAAGTATTTTACAAATTTCTACATTATTTAGTTCATAACTTATTGCATTTTTTTGTATTATTTTGGATTTCTGTATAGATTTCCAGAATTAGATTATTTTACACAGAAATTTTTACGGATTCGTATTATTTTCATTTAAATAGTTTTTGGAAAAATAATATCCGTATACAACATCAGTATCTTACAATAAGAGATTCCTATTATTTTCGACTGTTTTATACTTTCCAGCACCAATAAATTGCATAGCGTTTTCTACTGTTCTCCTAGATTTTGTATATTTTTACGTAAATTTCATAGATTTGGAGCTCCAAATTAAAGTTTTATAGATTCTTAGTGTTTCAAATAGTTCTTCAGACCATATATTTTGGTTTCATTTGATGCTGCGTTGAATTCATGATTTCTTAAAATTTTCCATATTTTTTCAGTGTACAAAAATACGAAAATATTTATCATATTCCCATGGATTTGCACATACATTTTTTTTTTAGATGCTGAGAGATTTCAAATATATTCTCTGTTAACAAATGGATTACAAAGATCTTTAATATATTCATTAATTACCACGTAAAATTCATGAATTTGATGCTTGATATTCTAGTTTTATAGATTCTTAATGTGTGAAATGATTTTTCAGACCACATTTGTTGTTGGTGTCTAGTGTTTCAAACAATTCTTGTTTTCTTGAAAATTTCCATACTTGTTGAATATTTAAGAATACTCATTGATCTCTTATATTTTCGTGGATTTACACATAAATTTTTTCAACAAGATGCTTCAGGATTCAAACTTCTATTCTCGGTAAGCAAATAAACTATAAAGATCATTACCTTCATAAATTTTGTGCTTTGATAGATTTTTGTATTTGTCAGCACTTTGTAAAATTTTCTAGGATTTTACAGTTTTTATGTAAAGTGCTATACGCATCGCTGAAATATGATGCTCACAAAAAATGAATATACTGACCCCCTACTAACTGAGTAACTGACCTCACTATACAACAAACTAACTAACTTACTTACTTACTTACTTACTTACTTACTTACTTACTTACTTACTTACTTACTTACTTACTTACTTACTTACTTACTTACTTACTTACTTACTTACTTACTTACTTACTTACTTACCTACTTACTTACTCATTTACTTACTTACTTACTTACGTACCTAATAACCAATTAACTAGGTAACTAACAAACTTACTACACACAGAGTAATTCTTACTAAAATTAACTAAACATTTATTTACATATGAACGTAAAAAGTTTTTACTGACGTCTACTTAAATATTTAGTTGAGCTATCAAAATATAGTTGATATGAAAAAATGTTTCTTCAAAAAAAAACTTTTTTAAGCTCGTACTTAACTGAAGATTCCTCTGAGTCTAACTAATTGAAAAGAGTCAGCATTTGTCATTATTATAAAAAAAGATTTTAAAAAGAAATGCTCCAACTTTCCATTAAAACAAGAAATAAACAGAATTCAACGTGTCGTAAAAGATTGTACTGACAGACGAAACGTAGTGTACAACAGCAAACACAGAAACGTGCGTTGTTCTCTGCTCAGGTCGGCCGGACACGCCCCGCAATTGCACGATCTTCAACCAGACCACGAACTCTTTGCACGTGGAATGTTTCGAGAATTTTGACGGGGGCCTGCCGCAAAAGTTTACCGTAGAAGTGGAGATGGAAGCAGGCGCCCAGAAAGCAGGCTCATTGGTTTACAATCACACGAGCAAATCGGCCTCGTTCTTCGTAGGGGAGCTGAATCCCGGCACGAGCTATCAATTAGCAGTGTTTGCCAGCAACGCCAAAGGACGAAGCCAGATCGTGCGACTCCGCGCCACAACCCTCAACCTCCCCGAAAGACGCACTGGTGAGTTCATTTCTAAAACAGCAGCCTAGACCGCCATTAACTAATCAGCAGGAAACGAATCCGATTTTCCAGTTTCTTTCGAGCACTGTTGTTCACGCTCAGCTGCACGGCCTTGCATTGTAGAATCACTTATTTCTCACCTCACACACATGTCAACAGGAATTGTGAAATGTCATAAAAAAAAGCTACAAACATTAAAATCTATGATGTAGGATCGTCATGCATCATGAAAGTCCATGTATGGTCACAGACAGGGTGTCCCTAAATTTAAATGAATGTTGATGGGAGTTATATCTTGGAAGAATTCGGTGGTATGAGTTTGTTGGTGTATTTTTGATAATTTTTCAAGTTGAGATTAGCTGTCAACTTATTAGGGAGTGCCACGTGACGAGAAATTCACTTTACCCCAAGTACATGATGCTGCAGTGCCACGCGCTGTTTGGTAAACTCTGGGCGCCTTTAACTCTTCCCTCAAGTTTTGACGAAAATGACTTGGGATATATATTGGTCGGGTTATTTACGGAAAATTGACTGCACTTAAGTTGATTGTTGATTTGAAGACACCCTGTACAGGTAGCATTGAGGGATAAAGATATTTTTGGGTATCCATTGCTTGTGGTGATTGATGGAAATATATCTATTCACAAAAGAGATTTTTCTCATATATTATGTATATTTTTGTAACTTTTATTATTGCCAAGACACTTGGAATTTTGGATAGTTGGCTTATGAAAGACTGAAAAATTTTTCGATGTAAAGTAGTGGTAAACCTTGAAATTCATTCGCGGTTTATTCCTAAATGTAACTTCAATGTTAGTTGAGAAACTCTCATTTTCACGTGGTCATTGTTTGGAAAGTGGGATAAAAATTGCATGGAATGAATAATAATTTAAAAAATTCAATCTTAAGCTTTAAGTTTTGAATCATTACGATGTATATTATAAAAAATTACATTCAAACCCTTCTTACTAAGATAAAAAATTATTTGTGACTCGTTTCTCATAAAATACTATGTAGTTTCAAAAATGTTTTTTTTTTTCAAAATTTTATTCATTCACTTCCACAAAATTTCTCAGATGAAACCATATAGTTTCTCAATTTTTTTTTTTTTAGTTTAAAAGTTCTGAAAGAAATACGCTATACACGTTAGCTTTTTATCGTAGTTCAGGTCCGGAATAAACTTCCGGCTCCACAGATTTTGATTCCATCTACCTTAAACTTTAGGGAAACAGTTGAATGGTTATTTCAAAGGCTGTACTTTGGCCACGTTCGATATTGCCGATAACTTAACATTACGAACCTAATCAGAAAACTCCCCAAGGCGCAAAAGCACGATAACGTGGAATAGAGTCAAGGGATTTGGACTGGACAGGCAGTTTTCTGGATATTTATTAATGAATAAAACGTGATGACCACGCCCAAGAGATTATCTTTTGAGACAATGGAATAGTCATAGCTAGAATCTACATTATTTATTATCAATTGTGTAATCTAATGTTTTTTTTAAAGGGTGGAAAGTGTTCGTTAGATACATTTAGATTATAGAAAAATTATAGTGAAAAAATCTAGGTATCAAATATATTTTGTTGTTTTACATTGTTTATCTGGGTAATTCTCATGACCATATATTCGCTGAGAGATTGTATGAAATGATAAAAAAATGGAATAATTTTTATTATACTATAATCCTGTATAATATTGCAGATGACACAAAAACCCTTTTTTTCGCACAATTGAACCAACTTTTTTTTTCAATGAGTTATAAATTCTAATACGTAATTATCTCTTATGTGGTTTTATTTTCAATACGTCCTTTGTTTTAAGCTTCTTTTATTTTTAGTCAAATGATTTTTAAAGGAACTTAAAAGATTTTTTATCACAAAATTTTTTTCGTATTCTTGATTGAGGTACGCATTTACTTACACAGACACAATGTATATTAATATTCATTATAAAATATTTATTGTTCATGCATTGATTTTTCGTAAAGTAATCTTGAACTTTTAGCAGCGTATAAGAAATTGATCATTCTTAAAAAAATAATTTTTCATAACTCTCTGACGTAGAGTGTCTTTGAGAATGCGAGAAGTCTTGGGAGATTTATGTAATTCGAAAGTTTGAAAGTGTCTAACTATTTCATTGATGATGGAAATTTTAGCAGGTCAAGAGAGATGAGGCATGAATTTTTAAGTATCCAAGCAGAAACTTGAGGAACTGGAAATGAATTCTCAAATTTTGATATTCTTCAGTATTAACGATAATGAGGGTTTCGAAGTAATTTATAAAATTGATACACTACATATTATTTTCACCTATTTTTTGGTTAAAAACTTCACATGCCTAATAATATTTATAAAAAAAAAAAAATAATTTATAGTGTCTTGTTCTACCTAAATATTACTTTCACGGAAAAAATTATTAGAAAATTTTTTTGACTAAGTGAAACAATTTAGAAAACTGATGTGTTATAATAACATCACAATAATGACACTTATCAGTGTATACTGAATTAGTTTCTTTATTCATAAAAAAGGGGAACACAAAGTAATGAGCATTTTTTCTACCTTAAAAAATTTTCATCGTTTTGACAGTTAGAAGGTTTACAAGACTTCAAATTCTATTAAAATGAATGAAAAGTAGACCTTACAATCAATATTTGTTAAGTTGTTGTATGTCTCAAGTATAAAAATGATTAGAATTGTCCGAAAACTAGAAAAAAATTCTAGAAGATTTTATTCATGATGCGTAAAAAAAAATGCAAAACAAATTCTCTGTTCTTGTTTTACAATATTTTGAATAATAAAAAATTTTCTTCTAGTAAAAAAGAACCAAATGCCAGTCGTAATAACACTAAAAATTAAAATCCAATAATTTCACATTTTACGAAAAAGTATCAAAATCTCTTTTCCTCTATTTTTTTCTCGATTAAATGTCAACTTCAAGTTGGTTTTACAGTGTAAACAACTGTGTAAAAATCCCTTTTATTTAAAAATTCATTTTCATTACATAATGCTCTCGTTACTTTATAACAGGAAGTAATTATTTTCGTCGGGAAAAGGGAGTTGCAAAATTCAACAGGAATACACGCAGGAAACTTTCCTAAACTTTGAACTTTGTCCGCGAAGAAAATTGTTGAGATTTCTTGGAAACTCCAATGAGAATTTTTTTCCCTTAACGTAATTAGCACTCTTGCAATGGGAAGGGTGTAAAAAAAAAATGTTTTGTAAAAAAATCTTTAATTACTAGTTTATAGGTTTAAATTCGATTTTCATCAATAATAAAATCATGTTCTTTGGGACAAATGTTATTATAAAGTTTCATCAATAAAAGTAAAAGGGTATCAAGAAAATATGATTACTTTTTCCCTTTTGATATTATTCAACTATATGAGGGTGAACATATAAAATTTTTTTTTTGGACTTCGATAATGAAACTTGAAACTCCAGGAACAATACTAAGAAACATGACAATATCTATTTATTTCATAAAAATAGTTCAAGTTGTGAAAATTTGTAGTTGTTTTGGCGATGCAGAAAAAAAATTTGTTAAATAGGACTATAAGCAAAACTAAACGATAAGAGGTATTAAATCCAAACCAATACATTAAGTTGTGGACCATAACATTAGATATACGAAATATTGAGCGTTATCATCACTGTATAATTTTACCTTTCAACTGCAGGATTTGCATCTCTGTTTCACGTCTAAGTTTCCCTCAACTCCAAATATCCCAGAAAATACCGCTGCATTTCTTGTTGACCCAGATATAGCAGACTTCAGTCAGATTCTCGATTCGTATATAAATGACCTTCGAAATTCCATTTCGAGTGCACGTGATAACTTTCAAAATTCCTATATGTACTACCACGAAATCGACTTTTTTCCATAACAAAGGATCATACTGCATTGAGAAAAGTTATAGTTCTCTCTAATATACTTTTGGATCGTGTAAAAACGAAATAGTGTTTCAAGTCAGAATTTCTTCAAGTTTTTAACGTTCACCATCGTCGGTCAATCACGCATAAACTATTTTCATCGAGAATCATTATCATTGGTATGTTAGGTCTTAGATTTTTTCGCCCTTTTTTTTCATTATTCGCTGCTTTTCCTGAGTTTGCGTAAATAGACTTACTGTTTGATATTCAATGATAATTAATTGATTATGCTAGTTGTGTAATTCTAAAACAAGAAATATAAAAAGAGACTTCAAAAATTATTCGTAGAAAGAATTTCGTGAATAAATTCAAAAATTTATTTTTTTGGATGAATACGTGGTGAGGGAAAAAATTAGATGCCAAAAAAGTCGGAAAAATGCTTTCGAAAAGTCAATGATATAATTAAGAGGATTCCATCCATTGCAATACTTTCACATATACATGTATAACCATTTAACTAGAGGTTGGCCTTGCAGATCATTTGAAAAAGATTTCCAATAAAATAACAGCAGATCGACTACAAAGAGTAACAATTTTTTAAACATTTCATTTTTGGTTTTACCTTGAATGTTGTGCTATGCAATATTTCCCACTTCGCCTCAATCTGTAATACGAGTAATCCTGATTCTCAGCCAGTTGCTGATCAGTTTTCCTTTCTACTTTTGTCCTGCGCTTCTCACGAAAAAAAAATTAATTCATTTTTTAAGATGTATAAAGATTGGAAGATGGAAGTTTTTATCGCATTTTACGAAAAATTGTTAAAAACTGTTATTCAATATTTATAGTAACTACATATTTTCATTCATTTTATTGATTTTAAAACAAGACATAAATTGTATATTAAAATGAATGTTGTTCTTTCTTGACATTATTCTAGGTTCTGTTTTGTATTATTTCGTTTATTAACTATATTTTGATTGTGACTTTCATTTGTCAATTTCCGTCTACATCCTTTATGAAAAGGGCTCGATTGCAGTCAAAATATATAGAATTAAACTATGGAATTATCGGATGTAAAATTAGTATTTACATTTATAATTTATTCAATAATGTGTCTTCGAGGAATCTGAGAAAAACTTTCTACACTATTCTATAACAAAAATCATAAATGCCAAAGACATTTTCAACACTGATGGAATCATCAACAGATTTTCACTCGCAGAGCTCAATGATTTCAGGATTCTTTTCGTAACCACGCCCACTTTCACTTAACCTCATCCTGAAAACATTGAACTCCTTAAGCCCGACTTCTCTTAAAGACTCCTGACATTTTGTACAACTATTTTACAACTATTCGTAGTTGAGAGCACTATTTGATTTTTCCTATCACTGGTCTAGGTTTTTGCGTTCTAGAAAAAAACCGGTGCAGCCAGTCAAATTGATGCAAATTATTTTAATTACGACCTTTTTGTTTTGTAGTTTTTTTAACTAGCATTGCAATGATAAGTCTCAATTGCAATATTGAGTATACTACTACAAATTTGGGACCAGTTGAAGAATATTATTATTATTGACCATAATTTTTTCTGATGGTACTGCGTTTCTGCTCCAGCGACTGCGAGTTTTTGAACGTGTTTTTAAATGTTTACACAGAGAACTTTTCGTTTCTTTATTTATGAAGTGAGTCAAATCCCTGTTAAACGTTCTACGTTTAATTTCAGGCATTGTTTTATGATGCTCTTAAAGTGATGTACATATTCCTTGAAAAAGGGATCACACAAGGACTCCGAAACGTTGGAATTAAAATAATTTGCAAAAAATTGACTGGCTGTACCCTCCCTCTTCTTAAATAAGACACTTTCTTGTTCGCCCCAAAAAAATTCCCCTCGCGAATCGGTTCATACCTCGGGACCTGAAAAAGTGCGAAGCTTAAACATGAAACAAAGAAAAAAAGCGATCTCCCCTTATCGTGATACAGCAGGTGAGAAGCTGGGGAGGCCACCGTCTCCGGAGAACTGTTCGATCCTCGAGGAGAGCAGGACGACGGTGAGGGTCAGCTGCGCTGCGAGTGATTACGTGGACCCAAAAAGCGCGACCTACGTTCTGCAGGTGTATGATGCGGAAACGAGACGCTTGCTAGCCTCGGCGACGAGCCTCAATCCAAGTGCTTTGGAGGTTACGAACCTTCCGATGGAGAGGAGCCACGCGGGTTTGGTACTGTCGCTACGGGTCATGACAGCCCATGCAACGAGCGACGCCACGGTTCTTCACAGCCAACACTATGCTCAAGAGGGAAACACTGTCGAACACCATCGTTTTCCAGGTATGATTCCGCCCCTGCTAGTAAAAACGAGCTTTCTTCCCTTGGGTAGATAGAGGCTATTCGCTGTGAATAAAAGTATTTTGAAGTCTTTCGAGCGTCTGAAGATGACATGACGTGATATTTTGGTTATTTTACTATTCAAAATGTTTGAAAAACAAGTAAATAGCCTCTTAAAACAAATTCACCCGATTCAGCTGGTTCGTCCCGGTTTGTTCTTATCCGCGTTTCCTGAATTACGATGTTTTTACTGGACAAATGAGGGATGACATTTACGCATGCACCGATTACTATGAAGTCGTTTTTGTGGTATGTTTGATGACAATTATCCTTTTTTGGAATGTAATATGTTATACGAACGATATTAGAGCATAAGTTGAGTTCGTGCAGATTTATTAAGATTGCGTCGTTCGTTTACTAGCATGTACATCATCTCTGTCATTTGGCAAAATGAATTGAACTACAAAGTCGAATTATTTACAGTACACTTATTCAATTTAACGTAAGAATGGTGACGATTCAACTATACAGCAGGCATTCAACATATCAATACTAAATCATGTAACAATCGTTGCCCGGTCGACAACGTGATGTAAAATTAACGCAACTGTTGCATAACAGTGTTGTTATAACATTATGTTACATTGCAAAAATTTGAGGTGCCTAACAGTTATGAAACTTGCATATCTAAATGTTACATGTATGAAAGATACTCGTGTTATTTTGTGTAAACAACATCTTGTAGTATTAGTATGTTACTGTTTTGTTACGTAATGACAACGTAAATGTGTTATGCACCAGTTTTTTAAAACACGGCAATATTGACACATTTCAAAAGCAACGCAACGCTTTTCTTATCATCAATTTTGTGATATAATCATGTTACTGTAATAACATTAAGTTTCTCAAACGTTGTTTATCAGTAACATTGTTACATCACTATGTTACGCCTATGTTACGTTCGGTGTTGACCGGGTGTTGCATAATTTTGAAAGTAGTGAGTTATGCCTCAGGAAATTTTACGAACATAATAAAACGGAACCTCATCTAACAGTATTTCCAACAAGAAGTTTTCTTTCTAGTATATTTCATTGGTTATAATAGAGCTTGCAGATAGTGCGTTTTTATAAAGATCGTTCAAAGCTTCATTGTTTCACAGTACCAATAAGGGACTACATAACCCTCAACCTTTAGTAGAAATTGCAAACATCTATTATATACTAAGTGCTGATTCAATATCTTCACTCGACTCGTGGTACTAGATACAAGATTTTACGTAATGGCTGATATTTCCAAGACTCGTTTTCGAAAATTTGACCAGAATCATTCTATGGCAAATCTTGTTAACATTGCTCTGCACGTGTTCACCCGTATCTAACACAACTTCCTGATAAAAGTATTATTGTATGATCATAATTTCCGTTTATGCGATGTGAAATTGAGCATTCGTCATGAATAGCTTATCAATATATATTGCCTTCTGTGTTTCATATGGACAGATAACTTTATATCAAAAGTCATTATGTGTATTCGAAATCGATACAGGACAGAGGTTCAAACTACCTGAAATTAGAGAATGTAATGTCTGGAAAAGCATGGCATGTAAATACACATTTATTATAATTGTAGATTAATTTTTTTGTTATTTATTGTTTTTGAGTAACTGAAATGACGACCATATATGGACATTCATTACATTGTTAATGGAACGACTTGTTCTTAGATTCCAAGTTTATGATTGTTCCTGCCCACAGTGTTTTTAATCGCATGATGTTTTTCATGTGTTTAGTCGTGATAATACGAATGATTCTGAAATTGCAATTCGCTTGAACTGGCCAAGAAGTAAAAACGTATTCCATACAGACATTAGAGCTACTGAAGTGTTCATTAAACCATTAACAAAATACATTTTACGATTCAGTAAAGTGCGTATATTTTTAATGAAAATTCTACATGATTATTGTTAAAGGAGCTTTACCAGGCATTTCAAATCAGCATGTGTCATAAATATGTATCGTGAAAATGAGAAAGCCGCCTAAGAATTAGTCAATACGTCTGTATAATACAATATTCCGTCTCTTCATCATTGCTGTAGAAAGCTTTCATAATATTCGAATAAAATTGTAAGAAAAAAGATGATTATAGTTTTTGTTCAATAATATTCTGACCAGTTTAATTGTCAATCAAACATCATAGGAATAAAAAGATATGGAAATAAAATGTTTATATGAAGAGATAAGATAAATAAAAATGAGGTGAATCATGATTAAATTAGAGGAACTGTAATTTATAATAAAAAGTCATGGTGAACTATTATATTATAATTAACTTTCGAAGACAGCCGAAAAAATTCATCTTATCAATCAGCATGTATGTTTTTTATGTTATTGGTTAAAATAGGTAAACCATCAGAGCAGTGTCAAAAATTTACAAGAAAGTAACTACACATTTCTTGTTTGAATATTATATACATATTATCTTGTATTTTGATTTTAATTTTTGTATTTATTTTTTTTTTTTTTTTTTCATGCAAGTAAAAATTGTTAAGTTGCGATTTTGATTTTTCATCAAAGACCCAACAAATCGAAAATCAATTTTTTTCTCAATAATAACTTTTGTAAGTAAGAAAGTGAGAGCGATGAACTTCAAGATTGCCGATAATATGTAAAAAACAGTTTTATTCAATTTTAATGTGTTTGATCTCTTGAAAACTTTCAAATTCAAGACTGTAATAAAAAAAAACTTTTGCAATTTTGAGCAGCAAGTGTTTTTAAAACCTTTTTCATGTCCTTAAGAAGGATCTACAGAAAAGTTTTTTAAAATTTTCGTACTAATTTTTTATATTATTGACCTTTTTCTAAAACTAACAAGTTTTTCCAAAAGTTTTCTTACATTCTGAATAACGTTTTAATACACTCGAGCTCGTTAAAACGACAAAAAAAGTGAATGAAAGACCTTTACTATTTTGAGTCAAAAAGTGTTATAATTGTTTTCTAATATGTTGTAGAACTTTGTGAGACAATGTTATACATTTCCTTTATCCTCATAATTTACAGTAACAGTTAACATTATTTCGTAAACGCGACATCATGTACGAACAACGTGGCAATTTTTACGGTCTTCTGTACATTCTCGTATTTCACATTGAAATTTTCATGAGGTTTCATAATTTATCCTTCATGCCAGGTTATTTCTGGTTCTGCTTATTAAAATGATGACGTTGGGGTCTCTCTGTACTATTTGAAAATGAAACAAATGAAAAACGTTTTTAATTGTTTGATTAGTTACACAGGAGATGAAAAACAGTGGAACAGTAAATTTGCAAGCTCTAGAATTTGTTCGTGTATTCAATTAATTACAACGTTACTTTACAAGCTTCAGATATGAAAAATGTTATCATTTATTCAAATTGGAAATAGTATTCATAATTTTCTGATTGAGCAGAAATTCATAGAACAGGAAAATTTGTTAATTGTTTGATTTTTTATAGTCTGGAAAATCGCTTGACGTTTTCTAAGCTCGATAATTACAAAAATATGTAACATAAGAAATTTCACTTCAATAAACCACCAAATCAATCCTAACTGTTTTTAAAATGTAGTAATTTCCAAAACAATCATTAAAGTTTTATCCTGCATAAGCTGTCTGTAGAATGAAATAAAATTGTTTTCAAAAAAGTTAAAAAAAATGTATATTTTTGTAAATGTAGATACAGTGTGAGTAAAGGCAAAAATCATACTCTATAAACAAAAGAAGAAATAATCTTCAAAGAACTTTAAAATCCAGTCGAGACACAATAAAAAATTTTCAAAGCATTTGGCACTCAAATATTCAACAACTGAGAATTATGAATACTGACCTTTAGGTGTCCGACGCCGATTTCACAAACTTTTTTCTCTTTCATATATTTTTTATACAGAAGTGATAGGAATCCTTGAGACTCATCTTTCCCCTTTTTCCTCCGTCTTTGTATACTGTCATGCTTTTACCCTTGTCACATGCAGAAAATATCGGGGGCAGATGCCCTTTTCCCAGTCCCCGTGGAAAAATTATTCATACGCCCCGCCAAACTCCACGTCCGACTTTCCATTTTCGTTATTACGTCGCTCTGCTGGATCCTCGTTGAACGCGTAAATAAAATAGATCAAAAATGACGGCAATGGCAAGAAAAGATGAGGTGGTTCGAGGATAAGACTGGAGGATTATGAGATCGTTTCAATTTTCATAAGTGTCTGAACTATTTTGCGAAATTCAATTTTTTTCGCTATAAGAGTTTCTTACATCCTATAAAAACTAATAGTTGAGAACAGGACTCAACATAACTTTATTGAAAAGAAAATTGGTTCAAATCGATGCTTTATCATATTTAAAGTATATATTTGAAGAATTTTTCGTTGAAAACATGATTTGATATTTGCTGTTCGGATTTCGTGAAAAATTGTACCTTCAAATGTTTGCGTTTCTATATTACAGTATCAGTTACAAGAGTACAAACATAGTATGAATTCGCAGTTATTATTGAATTGTCGAGAGAGAGAGATTTGGCGCTATCACCTGTCGGATACAAGAACAATGGCTCTGTGCCTTACATTTACAATGTCATCAAAGCTGCTTTCGCTATTGGAGCGTATACATTGCCCGCTGAGGATTGCTGTTTAATCTTACGTATTACGTTTCGATGATGATGTGTCGCTACACGAACGCGTTAGAACAATATTGCTCTGCGCACACGGGTATGGCTTTGCTTGATATAACTTTCATTTGTCATGTCTGTGTGCTTGATAGGCTTACTGCATGCCACAAAGAAACTGGAAATCGTTGGTCCTATTTTTTAGTAATCTGGATTTGAGAGAATGCATCGTAAATTCATTGATAATGAAAGTAAGTAATGAAATAGAGAAATTTTCGTGATAGACCCAGTAAAAAATTGGCTGGATAATTAAAAAAATGTTAATTACAGCAAAAAAGCATACTTGGACATTTTATAATGTTTTTTTTTTAATTTCGCATTCATTTAGAATTCGTCGTGATTTTTGAATGTGAATAGATTTGTTTTGGATGTTTAAAAAAAATTTGAGAAGATTTGCAATACCTATTTAAAATATGTTTATGTCTCTCATGCTCTTGATTTCAGAAATTTGTTTAAATATTCAAACTCATGGTTTTTTTGGAAGACTTAAGAATTTTTTCTCAATTTCTGAGATTTTGCGTTACATTTGGCAGACTAAAAATCTTCAGATGTTAGAATAAAAGAAATTTGCTTTGTAACAGATGAAATATTTTCACGATGAATCTAAATCTTAGGTCATATGTTAAATCTAAATTTTGCACTTTTTTCCGAGTTTATCTAATTAGTTCCATGAGACATTTGTATAAAAGACAATAATACTTCGATAATTGATTTTATTTACTTCATTTTTCTATTCAGTTGTGAGACAAAGTTAGAATTGTGTTAAAAGTTAAAAATTCAAAAAGCCCCCTTTCTTCGTGTACAATTTGAATAAAACTTGGCATACATAAAATGTCAAGCACAATGATTGGTAATTAAAAATTTTTATTTTAAAGAAATAGAAAATTCAAGTTCGAAAATACAGATATATTTCGTTTTTCACTCCTTTTTTTACTTTTATCACGATAATTCTCTGAAGAGCCAATATACCATAAAACACGTTTCAACTTTTCTACTCAAAAGAACTTTTATCGGCACTTTTTATCTAGTTTTTCTTTGTATCTTTTCACTGTAATTAAACTGCTACGTTCATCAAACAGAAAATGAAAACGCTTTTTAATTAACTTAGTCGAATAGAATTCGCGCTCATTATTTGCAAAAGAAAATTATCCGAGTAATCGCTGTTATGGGAAATAAATATTCAAGAAAGAGTATTTAAATCTGCAATAATTTTACAACGCGTTTCGGAATCAGACTACATTGAAATACGCAACAAAATTGTGTGTTCTCGTTTCCATGTTTTCAAAATTCGTTTTGTTCGATTTTGTAAAAGAACAATCATTCGCAATAATATTTTTACAATCGAAGCTTCTTTATACTAAATTTCAATTTATATTAAAAAAATGAAATCTTCAAGAGAAAATTTTTCAAAGATAATTACAAATTTTGCAACATTTAAAAAATGATATCATATTTTCAAAATGAACAAACATTTTCAGTGAAAAAAAAGGAGAAAGAAACTCACACAGTGTTAACATTCATGCATCGAGATATTTTCCACCTTTTTACACATTAAGGAAAGGAACTTAAAAAGTTTTACTAAATTTTGAAATGTATTTTTTGGGAAAATTAATTCTTACTGTTAAAGTTGAACGAAAACTATTAAACTTTAGGTTTTTTTGATGAAATTGTATAATTTGAAGAAAACGAAGCATCAATATAAATGACAAAACGGCGCTCCGAATTCGAAAAATCTTACTTTTGAAGCAGTGAACTTTCGGTTAAAGAAAATTAAAGTAATTATTAATGAAAAAAAAAATAACTGACGCCTTCTTAAATTTTCTTATTCAAAAACTTTTTGATGTATTAATGGAAAAAAACCATCGAAAAAAATTTTATTCAAATAAAGCTCTGGAATTTTTTCATTAAAATAAAACTTTTATGTTTCATCAAGAAAAAATCATAACAATTTGCAATTTTTCGTCTGGATCATTAATTCATGATGAAAAATCAACATGTACAGCAATAAAAAAAAAAATCAATTTTTTAACTGTTGTTTCCGAAATTCCCTACTACGCAATAACTTGAAATCAAGCGAAAAGAAAAATACACGTCTGATTGATTCTGATAGAGATGCTATAAAAAAATCAAACAATCTATTTGTACGATTGAAGATAAAATGACCGAAGACTCAATTTATAAAACTTTTGTCCAAAAAAAAGTAAGATAAAAAATTTCCACTAAGGAATCGATCGACACGGAGCCATCGTTTCAAGAAGTATAATCCAAATAATTACATCTACCGATTGTTTTAAGCTTTCGGCTCCAAATAAGGCCCCATCAGGAACTATAAAAGTTAACACCAAATTATTTAAATAAACAGGAGAATACTAAGTCTCTTGCTTCTGTTTCTGATGGTTTTATTGACAGGTTTTTGTATTCGACTTATCAGTTCATTCATCCCACATATGATTTTGACTGCTTCGTTAATTTTACACGCAATTGCGAAAAACTCGTTAATTTTTTTTCACATTTAGATGTGTAACGAATACCTAATAAATAAAAAAAGAAACACTTTTTATTACTACACTATACACATATTTTATGATTTAAAGGGTTATACACTTTTTTTAAGGACAGTTTGGAATATTTTTTAATGTATATAGCACATAATTTTAGAACATAAAATTTATATTATTGTGATAGAATATCGTCAACTTTAATATACAGAAAATTATTTGATGAAAAACATATCAACAAATAGTGGAGATACGGCTCTTTTTTTTGGTAATAAGTAACGAAAATCGTGTTATTTTTTCCACGTCTGTCTCATCAAGTTTTTATAACGATTTGTAACTTTTTCAGAAATTTTTTGAAACTCAGATAAAAGTAATTTTTCAACTTCCTCATTTTCAGAGAAAAATTGTATAATTTTAAAATTTTAGATGAAACAGAGTGATATATTGGTAGTTTATGTACAAATATCGACAAAGAGTATGATGCTTCTTCACTCTTTATTAAAAATTTTCACAATTCTAGCAATTAATTTTAGAAATCTGCATATAAACACATGAAAATACTGGAAACCTTAGTTCTTAAAATTTATAGCGGGATGCCTAAAATCTATAGATTATGCTAGAAAACCTTACGCAATTTTATGAATACAGAAAAGGAAAATGAAATACGATAAATACTAGATATTATCTACTTTTTTTTAAAAAGCTATTAAATTCTTCGAAAATTGTTGTAATTCTAGAAATTGAGAAACTCCGATTTCTCGAGCATTGAATTCTCACAATATATGTGTATAGAAAACCATAAAAATACTAGAAAAATGTTCGAATATTGAAAATCTGGTAAAAATTCAAAAAAAATTGAGGACACTCTAAATCTAAAAAGAAACTGTTTTCTGCAAAATCGATCAAAATACTGCAAATATTTTGAACTTTCAATCCTAGGAAATCTAATTCTTAAAATTCAAAGACATATCTTTGAAAAAAGCTTCAAATTTTCCAACATTCTCTACATACTAGGAAACACAAGAAGAAAAGACAAGTATATCTATGAAATATTCAAAATCTATACAACTTTCAAAACTAGAGCATAGAATTCTAGAAATCTATACAGAAATATACAAGAAAACTGAACAATCCTTTAAATCCTAGAAAAACTGAAGAAATGCGAAGGATACTGAAAGAAATATGAATCTATGGAGACATCTGTTTTCTAAAAAATTCTTTTGGAACATGACAAATTTATTGAACTTCACATTTTAAAGCTCGAAATTCTCAAATTCCATGTATAAAAATGTATAATATCCAAATGCTTTAAGTATATAAAAATACTAGAAAATCCTGCTACATTTTATGCATCCTGAAAAATACGAAAAATACTAGAAGAAATAAATATCGATTGAGACACTGTTTTCTGGAAAATCCTTTGAACACGTAAAATTTAATGAAATACATATTTTACAGTTCGAAATTCTTGGAATCTATAACAATTTAAATGAAAATGCTGGAAACATAAAAATACTGGAAAATCCTGTAACATTCAATGGATCTTGAAAAATACCAAAAAGGAATAAAAATCTATTCAGACGCTGTTTTCTGAAAAATATCATGCAATGCAAGATATTAAAATTTTTATTAAAACGCAAAAACCAATAATAGAAGCATTTCATCTAAATTGTTCGAAAGATATCGTTGGGGGGGAGGGGGTTCTAACCCCCAACCCCTCCCCCCTCCGTCCGCACGGGCCTGATTCTTTTTGTTCTTCTTGGAAATTGATGTTCATTAATATAATATGGATGACATAATTTGGTGTTAAAAGGATATTTGAAATACGCTTCTTATCTGATGGCTCCATGTTGATCGATTCTTGAGTGGAATTCTGAAATACAAATTGGAGAGTTTTAGATTTTGCGATAAAAAATTATATAAACAAACACGAAATATTATCCCAAGAATCTTGGTAAGGCTAAAACATCGTTTGAAAAATCAAGGCACTTGTTTTTGAAAACGATAAATTCCAAGTTCAATTTTCCAAGCACACTTAAAAACAAAATATCCATATCTTTCAATTCAATCATATTTGAGGGACGATCTCCCCTTGTTCATAAAAATGAAGAGAATATATCAAATGGACTTTTCCTTCTGTGCAGCTTTGTCACCAGTGATACTGTCATTATCGGGTCCATTGTTGGGCGCAGTGGTCGGTGCAGCTGTTGGATTGCTGCTGGTGATCGTGGTGATAGTTCTCGCGGTACGGTTACGGTATCGTCCACGAGGACTGCAAGAGGACAAGGACTCGCATGACGACGGGGGCATGGCCACCCTCGCCGCCCCCGGCGATAAATCTTCCTCGTTACCCGTCAGCTCTGACAGCATCGAAAGTTTTGAAAAGGATCCCGATATCATACCACACGGTAATGGCAAGTATCAATGTCACTACGACGCGCTTGATAACCTCGACACAAGGGGCAAAGCCGAGGAAACAACGATCGCGCAACTTTGGCAATTGATCGACGCCGCGACGACTAACTTTCACGCGACGCTCGTAGTTTCCTCGAGTTCTCAAGATGGGCAACTTTCCTACACATACGTTCATTAGAATTTCAATAATCTCCGATAATACGCGCCTATTGAGATTCGCAACAGGTTTACCGAATTTTTGACGAGCTTATTTTGTAGCAGTTTTTCCTATCTCCAGCTATTTTTTATTGTGGAAATCAAAATGATAAAACTGACGATAATGATGATCACAGTTCTTACAGTCATTTTCAAGATTACTGCAACTTATTAAATTGCAATTACAGATCTTTTAATAACAAAAGCCGGGAGACAACGGAGTGTAAACATTATAACATTATTATCTTCGTACACAAAAGAAGTTCGCTAAACTAAATTAAAGACCTCGAAGTTCATGCGAAAGCGAGGCCGCTAAATAGCTTGAACTCGTGCTCAAGATCTTAATGAATAAATTACCAACTCGTCCGATGTTACGTGTTTATCTTCATTTATTTTCCAGACAATTCCTACGGGGAAATGTGCAAAGGAACTTCGCCGCGATGCGCGCTTCAGCAACCTTGCTCAGAATCAACATCATTTACACCCTCTAACAATGTGAGTATCACGAACCTCTAAATATTTCATTCAAATAGATAACAGAGCCTTTTCACCATATTGCCGGGTGTTTTTTTAGACGTGAAAAAGCTGGGTAGAAATTCTTGAATGAAATGAACTTGTTACGTTGAGGATATTTTCGATTAAGGTGAAAGACGTATTATTCAAAAGGGTAAGGGTAGAATCAAGAATAACCAAATTTCTTATTTAGAAATCAACTTGAGCTGAAGAAACTCATTATTTTGGTGTATTTGATGATACATATTTCATTTATTGACGGTATTCATACAAAATTTGTGTGCAGTTCACACAATATCACAGTCGTACCAAATCCTAAAAAGGCTGACCAAAAGTCGAAAAATGGAGTTTTTTTTCTCTTAGGGATTTTAGGTTGTAGGATCATTAGTAAAATCATTGGTAATCTTCTTTTTATAGTCGAAATCTTCGGGAAGTTATCAGTTGTTTCAAATTCTTAGACAGAAGTAGACATGCAGGTTATGTATGTTCGATAATTTTTCTCAAAGTTTAATATGAGTGTGGATAAATTTTTGTTGTTGAAGTTAATTAGGTCGAAGTGCAGAATATTCATCATTTTACGATAGCTTTATTGTTTATCACATGTTAAGCGTTCTTTGGTGTTCCGAATATTAAATAACATAACTGCAGAACTGTAGATAAAGATTATATTGTAGTTTATGTAGAAAAATCTCATAGAAAAATTTTAGCAGAAAATCGGGCACGAATAAAATATGGAAGATATATTCCACCATTTTCTCGTTGCATCAATCCGGTCATTACGAGTTTGATAAAACTGCCACAAAGAGAATTTACTAAGTTTTCATCAAAAGTACTTGAGTTTATTGTTGTACGTTTAGTTCCCAATTCAAATCCCGTGAAAATGTGGTTTACGTAATTATAATTAGAAGTACGTAGTAAAAATATGTATCACAGGTACCTAATGTGATCAATACACCTTTATGCAATTTCACGAATGCCTTGGTATATAGCAATGACTATTTGTGCACCACCACAAACCTGAATAGAAACAGAAGTTTCTGTCTATGGCTGCCAAAATAAAAACAACAAAATCTTAAAAGTTAAATTAAGCATGATTCTGATAACAAACACTTTATACAATGATTTTTCAAACTTATATACATCAATTTGTGATATCGTGATACAATGTCTCTTTCTTACTTTCTCTTTGACAGTTGGAAATCTCTGACTTGCTACCAATAAAGAACATCATTAACAGTCTCGTCGTCGCAATTTCTTAGCCAATACTTTATTTTCGTCTCAGGAAAGCTATATTTCACATTTTTTAATTTCTTCGGCAAATATATGAGAAATCTTATATATTATGCTGCAGAAAGATTTTTTATCAAGTCCCTTTGTAAAGGATTGTGATTATTCATACATTAGACTATAAGGTTTTGAAATAAAAAAATGGTGTGAGTTCAATAACTCACAAGGGAAGTGAAACTCCTCACGGCGAAGTTAAATTAAACAAAAAAGATAGTAAGTTCAATTTTATGAGAAAAACATCTAAGGAAACCATGAAAATCAAAGAATGAACTGCATTCAAAACTATAGCTTGAAACTGATTACATTGAAATTGGAATTCCGAACGGATGAAATTCAAATCTGAGTTTAAACCTCAACTTCAAAGTTTCACTTTTCTTCTACATTGCATGTATACCATACGATTTGAGTTCGTATGAATTTATGTGTAGCAAACAATTTCTGCGAAAGTAATCATTATAAAATAGATCAAAAAGATAGAACTAAAAATATAGGTTCTATGATCATTTTTCTGAAATACATCTTTGAATAAGCATTTTATATTTATTTTTATTTTACAATATCAATTTAATTCTTGAAGAGGCATGAGGTTTTGAATTTAAGTTTCATTTATCTGAAAACAATGTTTTTTTATACTTTATTATTATTTATATTTGAATAACGAATAATTTATTTGATTTGAATTATTACAAAACAGATAAAAAAAGATACAACTGAAATGCTAGTTTAATATTTACTATTTTCCTAGAGTCGATGTAAAAATGATTATTTTTAATGTTTTTCTTTTCTGAATATCAAGTTCATTGTTAACAAACGTTTGCTAAACCATTTGCATTATTCTCCAATGATGCCCAAATAAGAACATCCTTGCACACAACAATAGCGTTTGTAAGGCATTTTTGGACATTGTTAAACAAAATAGAAAAACCTCACACACAACAATAACGCTTGAGAAGCATTGTTGGGCATATTTGTTAAAAACTTTCATGTCGCGACTTTACTCCAAGTCAAATGTCAACAATCTCTCGCAGCTGATCAGATCAGTTGTTTATATTCCGCATGTAGAGCAATCACGAACGATCCCGACAGTACACGAAAGTGGACCCAGCTTTGTTACACTCTCGAATGGATTTTACTCCCAACGAGTCATTAGAAGTTTCACTTCGATAATTTTCTTGACAATATCTTGCGTCAATCTTGTTATTTCGTAAGTAGGTTTCTAAATGAAGGAACAGTAAGTCTTTAAGGGTGATCTTATTCATATATTCTTTGGTAGACATAATACATAAGTTCTAGGATAGTTTTCATCATTTTCGAAGAAACTATACTAAGTTTTGTCAGTAATCGATTTTCTTTTTTTTGACTTCTTAGAATTTAGTTATATGTTTCAAATTGTATATAAATTTTTGTTGAGCCTACAATTACAATTACTATAAATAAATAAATAAATAAATAATTAATTTCTTTTTTAAAATATTCTTCGTTGTACATGATGGCTAAATAAGTGACAGTAAGTTTATAATGTTTTCCGTAGGACATTTAAGTTACTTTTCAGATCCTATCAAACATTCTTACCTTTGAGATACAATCGACATTTCTTTATAATAAATACATCAAGCCCATGTATAAAATCAGTTCTAATAAAGTTCTTTCTCCCCTCTTGAACATTATATGAACTTTTCCTTTCGCTTTTCCAATGACATCGATCACAGAGTCCTTAGAGATCTTTAGTAATCTCACATAGTGTTTATTTAATTTGTCGTTGTACATTGAGATAAAATAATGTAGTCATTACTGAATGGTTTATATATTCTACTTACAATTTACGTGAGCGTCGACTTTGAACGCAACTTGCGTGTTGGCAGATAGCGAAGCTGGCGTACTCGGATCTGACGCTGCGTGGAACGAGACGAATACCAGCGAATTGCTATCAACCCATTCCTTTATCTGGCATTCAGAGGGCCCAATTATTACCAATGTCAACTCTGGTGCGGCGACAGCAGACTCTGGAGCCGGGAATGTACACACAGGTTGCAAGTCAGTCCAACAAACCCATCTACATTCCGCCACCGCGCCAATATTTAAACCGTCCCGCCATTGAATCTACAGCGGAAACACCCTTAATTGGATGTGATAATAAGGTTATTCGATTTTACTGTCACATATTGAGATCTATTTTTCACTTCTTTTTCCATATATTTTCATAATCATTCCTGTAAATATTACTGTAAATATACATATTATGTGTAACATAAAATCAGGGGCGTAGGCAGAAAAAATTTTAGGGAGAAATTTTTCTGAAAAATATTTTTCCTTCGAGATTTCATAATTTTTTATCTTTGACAATATGGTTACAAGAGAGCGGTTTTGAAACATTTTACATTTCGGAATTGAAAAGTTATACAACTTTTGCATTTTAGAAATACTAATTTTTTATTTTCGTAAATAATGGAATTCGATGTATGCGATTTTCAATTAGTAACTGAGGTTACGGTTTTTTTTTACGAATACTTTTTGTATTCATACCACTTAAAGGATTATCTAAAATTGAGTAATATGGGTTTCTATAAAGCTTCATATAATTCGATGCTCCAGGAATTAATCTTCCAAAAAATGTATATATTTGAATTGATTTTGAGCAAATTCTCACCACACAGATAAAAGGTACATCATGAACTTATATTTTCGTATGGTATATTATTCATCAAATTTTTTAGTATTTTCTGGTATAATTATATATTTCTAATATTTCTATGGGTCACTCAATAGATTTTTAAAAATTGATGCTAATAGTATCGAAACTTTCAACGATTTTGAAAATTTGAATTGATTTTTTGGCCGACAGTTTATTCTATGAAGATTTACAATACTTTTATTCAAAATTTTTCTCGTATTCCTACAATCAAAAGTATGTTTATTTGTAGACATTGTATCAATTTAATTGGATGTATTTTTATTGTTTTTCATACGAATTACTAGAATTATTTCTCCAATTATGTATAATTATAGTAATATATTGATAATTATGCTGCAGGACAAAAAATTTCAACAGTTTCTCAGAAAATTGTTTCCGCACAATTTGTATTTATTGAAAAATTTCAAGTTGACTAGTAAGCTAGTAAACTAGTAAGCACGTAAACTGGCAAGCTACTGAAATTGTAGAATAGTAAAATAGTGAAAACGTAATATAGTGAATTGGCAATCTCATTAACCAGCAAATTAGTTATTTAGTAAACTAGTAAACTTGTAAACTGGTAAACTAGTAAACTAGTTAACTTATTTTTTACATTTCTCTAGTATAATATACGAAACATTGAAGGATTTCAAGGTATTTTTAAAGATTACTTATATTTTTGTAGATTGCTACAGAGACTCAAAAAACTTGATGCTTTAAAATGAAAATTTCGACTTACTATCACTTATTTCGCGAAAGAATGATAAATCACATTTATATCGATTTTTAATGTTTTATATCGTTATTATTTTTTCGTATTTTTGAAATATTTAAAAGATTTTGTTGCGTTTTCTCGAATTTGTATAGATCTATAGTATATTTAGAATTAGATACTCTAGAATTCCAAGATGTATAGATCGTAGAGGCATTTTTCGAGATTTTTCATAAAACAGTTATTTCATATACTTCAATCATTTCCATTCATCTCGTAGAATTTGAATGAGTCGAAAGATTTTTAATACTTTTACATATCAGGATTTTATATAGATTTCGAGAATTTGATGATCTAAGATTCAAAGTATTATAGATTTTTAGCATTTTCGTAGATTTTTATTATTCTTGATTATTCACTGGGTCGCAACAATTTTTCTGTTTCATTTTTTGTCCGTAATCCTACGTTTAGATAATTCTTACTTTTTATGAAATATATACTGCCAAAGCTTTAATGCATTTTTTTGTAAATTATATTTTGATTTTTTATCAATGTAACTTTCTTTAATTTTACATGAAATATTGATTGATTTCATTGAAATTTCAGGAGGGATTTAAACCCCGAAAACCCTCCTCTGCCTACGCGCCTGCATAAAATTGAATAAACATTTAGAGTAAAGCATGTAAAAATTGATTTAATGTTTTAACAGTCAACTTTTCGATAATATAGTTCTGTGAGAGTGAATCAATAGCAAAGCTTTCTCGTTTGCCTGAGCAGATCACTACCATAACCGAAGCTACAAGTTTGTGGCGCTCGGAGCCACCGCAAACAACGATCTCAACCACTACATGACTCTAAGAGTCCTTCAAGCTGGCCCAGAAAAACACATTAGGGCAATGAGACAGCCTCGCCTGAATCCTTTTTTCAGTACTAACGATTTGTTATTACAAAGTCGTTACGCGTATGATCCTTTCACAATAATTAGTCCGTAAGGCCATAACCGACTGCAATGCGATCTCGTTTCTAAGACACTATTTCGAGCTACAACGACTGAAAACTCAAAATTCCTACTAATCTGTGACCTCAGAAAATGTTAAGAATTTTTTATATATATCAACGTAATCATCATATCCTTTCATGAAATAAAAATTTTCAAGCTTTTCCATGCCTTGTAACGTGATTGATAAGGTTTCTTAAGGTCACAGATAAGAAGAAAGGACTCCCATTAAATTTCTTCAGACAAAGTAAATGAGGTCAACGGAAAAAGATAATTCCTTGTTATTTATAGTATTTACTTCATGACTCGGTTTTTTTATATCTAGCAATACAAAAATACGTAAATGATTTCCAAATCCGTTGGTCAAGTTTAGTTCGTTTGATGGATCGCGACGAGAGAAAAAATATATATCCGTCCGAGAAACGCGAAACAATTTAACGCTCGATGACGCTCGAATAACAAAGTGGATTGGTCGCCGAACGTTTCAATGAAAAATTGGGAGAACCTGCAGGTGTACATAGAGTGTAAAAATGTTTCTTGTAAAGTGCAAATCAAAGAGAAATCAATAAACCCGATGCGAGAATTGATGGTACAGTGTGTCCCATTCGTCCACGAAGGATGGTGAATCCTGTGGACGTAATTTTCGTTTGGCAGTGTCAATTTTGATTGAAGTGTAAATAGGGCGTTCCATGTACGATAATATATAAAGAGGTAAAGATTATAATGAGAATCGTAATTGTGAATGAAACACCACTTTTCTCTACTTCGGAAATTTTTCGCTTGGTATTGTAGATGATTTTCATCATTGGATATTACGATTTATTATGTATATCGACATTTCACATCATCTGGATAAGTATTATATTCAAATAACATGAAAAAAGAATATTTATGGCAAATTTTACCAAGAAATTGGTACTTTTTTAATGTTATTTACGCAAAACTTTTGAAAATTTCATCACTTTGGTTTTTCCTGTTCAATATATCAGTTAACATTAATTTTTCTTTGTAATAATCTGATTCGAATGGACTATTTTCGTCCAAAATCTTCTTTATGCAAATATTATAGGTATACAGGATCTTTTTTTTTATTAAAAAACAACCCAGATAAATTTTCATATTTGTTATAAAATTATCATTCAAGATAACACATTATGTCTGTATATGAATTAATTATATAATGTGTAACGTAATTTACAAAAATGATAACAATACCAAGTGAACAAATTTTCTGTCATATGAATGATCCTGAGAAAAGAGATTTTGTCAATGTTCAGAAAATGCAGGTTGCTTTAAGTAAGCTCGTGCGCTCAGTAATTTTAACTAACGTTTTTTAAGTTCCATTGTGTGCCTCAAATTTTGTGGGACATTTGATAAGAAAAAATTTCTCTTTTTTCCGTAACGTCACATATCAGTGAACAATCAAAGAGTTTTTAGACAAAAGTTAGTTACATACAGAATAACCTAAATACTGCAGAAACTGTGAAATAACAACAATTTTTATCATTCCAGATAAAAGTATCGAAAACTTCTCCAATTTCATAAAAAAATTGATGAATTGACACCTCAATGTTGAACTTTCATGTCAAAAGTTTTCACTGTAATTCGGCATGATGAAATGATGCATCCATTTATATGAATTTCTAAAAGAAGTGAAAATCAAATTATTACTAACATTCTATTTTTAGTTACGTTTAGATCCAATAAATTACTAATTTTTTGTGCGAGAAAACAACTAATCGATCGCACGAGCCTACTCAGAATGAAATTAGAAGTAAAAGTGATTTTGTATTATAGAACGTATGCTTTAAAAAAGAGCGCCTTAAATGTTGCTCACTATTAGCGTTAACCCGAAGAGGAAGCTAATACAAAACCTTAGTCACTTTTCTTATTAAAAATTGTTACTAAATAAAGTGTGAATGGAATGATGGTGTTGAAGGTTAACATTGATGAATCCTTAAAATCTGAGACAATATTTTGCATAACGTTATGACTGTGAGTGTCTTTATTCATACAAAACAAAATCACATAATCTGTGAAACACTAACAATATTTAGACCTTGATGTTACAGAATGCGCACATATAATTGATAAATTATAAAAAAAAATTTATTATTATTTTACGTTAGACATTACTGTCATCAATGTTTTTATTTCGACATTCGCGGTCATAGATGGAAAGTATTTCCTCGGTA
This sequence comes from Platygaster robiniae, assembly GCA_028476575.1. Lineage (NCBI taxonomy): Eukaryota > Metazoa > Arthropoda > Insecta > Hymenoptera > Platygastridae > Platygaster > Platygaster robiniae. The sequence goes on from CM052019.1 coordinate 40,771,410, forward strand.
GTGAGAGATTACAAATATCTTTCATTTCGGAAATATTAAATTTTCAAAATTTTATTCATGGAATCGTGAGTAGATGAGTTTGATTGTTTGTTTGAAAAATTTGCGGCGAATCACGCGTACCTGTGAAATCCCCCTGAGGGAACATTTGACGCGCGTATTTTGTGCCGGGAAATGCGCGACGTGTCGAATGAAAGGGGAAATGAACTTTGTAAAAGAGTATCGAATGCGTTTTATTTTCCTGGGTCAAGAGCTAGCCCTTTCAAGTATTAAATGGTATTCAATATCAATTGAGTCAATAATGTCGCTACTGCTTTATAGAGTGAAACAAGTCTTTTTCATAACGCTGCAAAAGTAACTACCAGTCATTTTTTTTTCACTGCAATAGATGATGTAAAAAAGTGAATCAGAATTCAATATTTTTGATTCCACTGCAATTGTAGACACGTTTTTCGAATATGTGAAAGATTCGAGAACATGAAGTTTTTAAGTTGCCAGAAAGACTAAGTTTATTTGTGCAGGTATTATCTGACTTGATTTTTATTTTCATACAGGTATGTCTTGAAATTTATTATCTTGTACATTTTATTTTAGTTATTGACTTTTTTCGAAATTTCGGAAATCACTTCCGTTTTCATTACGAATTTTTTGTGTTTTTAAGCTGCAAACAATATAAATTCAATGTTAGTAAGAAATTGTGTAAATACTGGAGTTGAATTATTTATTGCTATGGATTTTTCATATATTTATAATTTATATGGTTTTTGTAACTAATATTATGTTTGTCAAAAAATATTCCACTCATATATAATTATGGTTGATAAATACAGCTCTATTTCTTTTTGAAATTTACTAATTTTTTTATGCGACACATCATTTCATATTTTGAATATTTTCGAAACTCAGTTCTTCATTTTCGGAAAAAAAATTGATTACTTTTCTAGTCTTACGACATTTTGTTTCAAGCTCCTATCAATGTAATTGGTAACATAAACCAGTCATTCGAATTTAAAGTTTGATAAATCGTATCTACATATCTTCAATTTTTGCATAACTTTATTTGTTGATATGATTATTAATCGATTAATGCATTTCTTTCTGTAGATATATAATTGTTGTGATTTTTTTTTAAAAAGATAATTCTCAAATTTTTTTTCAAACATACGTACCGCTTTGCACTGACAGTGAGATCACACATCATTCGATAGTTTAAGTATTATAATTTTTACGATCGCAAGTTTTATTATTCATTCACATTTTTATTCGCAAAGTTTTTTTAGAATCTGTGAACTACATATATAAATTGTAAAATCAAATAATGTATAATTTTAATTTCAAGGTTTGCTACCATTAAATACAAAAACTTTGAATACTGTATTGTTTTATGTGTATAATAAAGTTTCTTACAAAAAATACTCTTTATTATTATGTTCAAATAACATTCTTTTTAAAAAAAATATTTTCCCAATCTATTGTCTGTCTTTCAATATATCATAAAAATAATTATTTCGTTAATATGCAAAAGATAGCAAATATATTTTTTATTTTACCTGTTTTCGCACAAAAACTATGTTTCGGAAGCTAAAATCAGTATTAATATATTAATAAAATTGATTTATTTGTATTCTAGAAATTAAATAAATAAACACACGAATTTTGAACTTTTGAATCAAATAAATTTTCTAATTTTGTTTTATTCAGAATATTATTTATTAATGAATGTATAACCATTGTGTTATTTGTCGATACGTCTGTCGCTCAACCTAGTTCAAACTTGACATTTTTTAATGGGTCGCAATATGTATTTATTAATACAGCTATTCATATATCAAGTTCATTTGCAAGATCGATCAATTATTTACATTTTCTTTGGATAGTTCGTCTTATAAGCTGCAATAACAACAAATTCTACTTTAAAAATTATACCAAGTTTTACAACGAATCCTCAAACATTTGTGATTTCCATGTCAACATAAATTTATGAATTCTACGACAAACTCGAAATTCTGTACATTTTCGAATATCTGTATTTTTCAAAATAATTTATTGTTAATTTTGAAAAGCATGCAGCAGATGAATAAATTAGAAAATTTTTTTTGAAACTACACTACTGTTTAAGTAATGGTGCCATCACCTTCAAATTTTTGAATGTTTCAGAATTAAATGAAAAGTTAGTATCCGGTAATCTCTGCAGTATATAGTTTTGTTTTCAATCATTAGTTATGTTTTAAATACCTCAAAATGTGGCGAACACAGGAAGTGATTACTTACGCAAACTGCAGTTGAATAATATTTTCAATTGTTTACAGGAAGTAGGAATTCCGAGATTTCAAAAATTTCGTTTTTTACTGACATGATTCTATCTACATAAAATTTTCATGTTTGACGAAAAATAAACGTTTTTTCGATATTACTTTTCTTAGTTACCTCTTAACGCTATGAAAAAATAAAATATTCTCTTGGTGTGGACGAATAAGATTTTAGAGTATATAGAATATATTTACGAGAAAGTGTCGAATGTTACATCCAACTTTTTTATATATATTGAATAAATATATGAATATATTTATATATATATGTAGAAAGGACCGATGAAATTGTACATACACAGAAAGAGGTTTAAGTAAATATACCCGATAAATACATTAAAAAAGCATTCAAGGAACGTTTTAATTTCTGCTAATGTATATATAATCGTAACAGTTGATAAAAATTACTATTTAACGTATACATACATCTTTCATAGTATCAGGAAAAAGACTCTTTTATTCAAAATCATCAGAAGTGAAAAATCTATTTCAAGTCATATATATTGAGGCGCAAATCAATGACCTTCCTTGAATGTTTCCGTAAGAAGATACTAATGATTCGAGCGAACCGAGTTTTTTGTAAGTACAAGTACAAAATCTGACAAGTAAGTAACGAAAAAGCGACATTTTTTATTATTATATGATACTCAACTATGACGAAAGTAGTTTGAAGAAAAGTTGGGAAATAGAAGGAGGAAAATAAATTTTAAGTGCACTTTCTAAACAAGCACAAAATACCATCGCAACTGTCTATCGTGTTTAATAATGTTTCCAATCGCTCTGCGTTAATTTTTGTATACAGCGTGGGATATGTAATTTTCATGTGATCAATACAATGTTATGGAAGAATCCGTTACTGAACACCTTACGACGTGATTAAAAAAACCTTCATTCAGTCAATCCAATACTTCTGAACGAAGGTGAAAAATACAGGTTTTACTAAGTTCCAGAATCGTGTAACATTACAAAACATAAATGTTTTTTCTAATTTTTTGAGCGAATAAAACATGTTCAATCAGGCGTCAAACTGATAGGAAAAATTTTGTACATTGTTTATAAAAAGTGCATTAAGTATTATACAGAAGAACTCACACTTGACAGATCCAAAAAAAGATTGTAGTTACTTAATGATACTCTTACTACTCGTACCATAGATTAATCTTGACTATGTAATCCATTTGCGACGAATCTTCATGACGTAATAAAATTTATTGGTTACAAAATCAAGAGAGGCTTTATTTCATTTTCCTTGAATATTCATTATATCGAATAATAAAATGTTCTTATAAGAATATAGTTTATAGTATGTAGTATAGAAAAAAAATTATAAGAATATCGAAACATAATATCAAAGGAACTCACAAACAGGAATACGCTGAAACCAAATTTTACAAGAATTTTGTCATATTGCTTGATTCAACAAACGAAATGAAACACTCAAACTGTCGACGAGGCCTCTCAAATCGTCAGCTATTTATACTTGAAGAAACTTGCTTTTGCGAGATTCGAATGAACAGTTTCGTTGTCTTTTTTAAAGAAAATACAAAATTCTCAATTATATATTGAGAAGTTCCATTACTGTACGTAATGAACGTGGATTATGCCAAATCACGTGCGTAATACACCTGCAAGAATGTAACAAAAAAGGAAAGGCAGAAAAAAGGAGTCATGAAAGTGGAAAAGATTGAATTTGTATCGTTTATTAGCTGATTCTGGCGTTTACGACCTGTTAATTTTGACTAATATTAAAAAATTTTATTGAAGTACTTAATTTATTCAACGCATTTTTTTACTGCGATGAAAAAAAAAGAAATTCGAGAGTTAGCGTAGCCTAATTACAAAAATATGTGACTTTGAAAAAAAACAATAATGATTTATGATTCAATAATCTTTATTCAATCAAGGAGTTTCATTACATTGATAAGTATTAATCACGTGAAAATACGTAAATTAAACAATCATTGCGTGTTCGAGGATCATGCCTTAATAAAATAAATTATACAATCTTTATACAGGTGGTTTCTTTTTTCCTGGCGATGCTGGTGCTTTAGGTGGTTTACCGGGTGCAGGACATCCAGGAACTGGTGGTTTTGGAGGACCTGACATTTCTATTTTAGCCTGAAAGAATTTTAAGAAAACGTGATTCACTTCTGCATAAATGTCATATCTGTGCCTTAAATATATGAAGCTAGTTTAATTATTTGATTACTTTGACATGTATAGCAATCACGCCATCGGTCGCATTACTGGGAATGTTGATTTCGGCAACTCCATTTGGTTCCACAGTAACGGTGATTCCACTGCAACGATCGTCTTGAAGTTCTCCTGAAATGACGTCGCAGTAATTTCCACCTGGAAGACCAGTTGCCATTTTCTGTTTCAAGTCACTGCTTCCAGCATTGAATGCAACGAAGCCCAAAGAACCACGAGAAAACGCAATTTGGCCTTTTTCTCCTGACCACCAGTTTCCAAGTTGGCTGTCTTGCACGATGTTGCGGAACTTGACCATATTGGAAATTTCTCGCCAACGGTGCTCGCAAACCCAGCCATTTGTGCAGGTTCCATTCTCAGTGACTTTTGGGGATACAATAGTACCATTGGCATCTGCTGGTGGACCTTGGCTTGGATCGTTGAAGTAGAAGGAGCTCATGACACGGGGTTCACCGTAGGGATGGGCGAGCATAAATGCTACTGCCATCTGAAAGTGGACATTTGTTAGAGATTGACATCAGATTTATAAAACCCGATGTTCTCCACAACCATACTTTGTACTCTTTGGGATCCTTATGGGTCAGAATGGAAGACCCTCCAGCTCCATGACCTCTCTGGTTATCGTGATTATCCACCATGACCAATGCATCAGTCGAATTTAGAAGTCTCCAAGCTTCTGGTTCACCCCAATTGCTCAATCTTCTGAGATCGTCTTGGCCCCTGAACATGTAGCCCAACACAATGCCGAATTGGAATTCGATGACTGCTCCGATGTCTGTGTATTCGAATTTCGTGACTGCTTCACCGCCGATGTCAATCACTTCTTGAAAAATGTAAGGTCTCAAATTTTCAGCAAAGCCATGGTCTGTGCTGAGGTTTTTGAGGTTTCTGTATATGACCTCTAAATCGCTGGGATACATGTGTTTGGCGCCATCAACGCTGTTGAACGGAGATTCGATTACGCAAGTTTTTGACGATACAGTGTTGGATTGGAAGGAGAAACAAGTTTGTTACTTTACTTAGACTTTAGGACTTACCGAAATCCTGCTACACCATAATCGACAGCTTTGTTCAAGAAGTCTACGATGACTTTTCTGACCCAAGGTCTGGATTGATCGAGGTCATGAAGACCACTCAATTCGCAAACTCGTACTTCCGTGGCGTTTTGATAGTTGTTGATAGAACATGGTCGATGGAAATGTCTGGGCCCGTATGGTACACCAGGATACCTCAGATTATTAGTGTTTGCACGTGAACCATCGGTACCAATTGCTGGTGATGCATCGCCTGTCATATGATTCAACACTGCGTCGACATATATTCTCACGCCAACTTTGTTACATCTAAGAACAATAGCATATTATGCTTAGCAAACATTAGAAAAGGTATTTTCCTAACACTGTTAAAATACTTGGTCCAGTTACCTTTTGACCATGTCCTGGAAATCTTGTTCACTTCCTGACCTGGTTTCAATTTTATACGACATTGGCTGGTACCGCTCGAACCATGGTCTATTTTCCATCACCAAATTTTCACTTATTGGTGAAACCTTTTATGTATAGGGCGTAATGAAAATAAAGCTCCCATCAACTTATACTTGTTTTAGGATTTCTCATACCTGCACACCGCCATACCCTTTTGGACCAAGAAACGTTTCGCATTCTTCGGCAATATCTTTAAACTTCCATTCGAACAAATGAACCATCGTGGTCCTTTCGTCGGTGTAATGCAGATTTTTCTGCGCATGGGCACAGTAAAAAACTGTAATGAGCAGTACTAGAAACTTCATTTTTCTTGTCTACGGAAAATTTCCTCGACTTCTCCCATTTATGCATTGCTTCTGTTAACAGTCTGTCCAGCGCACTTGCGAAATATGTTTTTTTTTTTTGCAATCTATTATTGATTCTTGTCACTGACGTTAATTGATACCCGGAAATGTTTACTCGAACTAATAGCAGAAAATATGGCTTTTATCTAGCGTTACTTTTTTTTGCATTCGTAAGAACACGAGAAAAAAATTTCAAGTTTCGTATCCAGTTTTTGATGTTTACTTCAACCTTTTTTTTTATTTTAGACATCATTTCAGTTTTTTTTTTTCTGAAAAAGAGTCGAAAAAAGATAAATGTTTTTTGTGCAAATTTCGTGAGACTGCACGAGATTATGAGTGCAACCTTTTTATCTTATCGTTTTATCGAGAAATGTACTGAAAAATTAAAACTCGAGAAATTTCTTGTTGAATATGTCCAAACAGATAAAACAAGCAGAAAAATGTATGCCGAATCCAGGGGCTGTAGAAGAAGCGAGGATGGGAATACCTATAAATTTACATGTGCAAAGGGATCAATTTACAAATTGTAATCTAACTGAATCACCTTAAGTTTTCGAAATTTTCTAAATGGATCGTCACGTTTTGAATTTAGAGTTATTTACTGAAATTCGCGAAATAATTTACCATCTTCTTAAGATAGATCATTTTTTGGCTGTGGAAACTTTTGAAGATATTGGTTTCTGTTATTTTAATAAAGTTTTGAAATTGCCGCGATCTAGAAAATTTATTAACATTTTATAAAATTTTTTCAATCGTCAATATTGTTCCATTTTTTCGAATTTTTCGAATTTTAAATATAATGTTCAAAACTTCCTCATTATTTATATATATATGCTTCTTAGGGGTCTTTAACTTTTACGAAAGTTTATCCATTTTATTACGAATTTCTGTGATTTTTGTCACTTATTAAATTTGTTGAACTCTCAACAAAAAATGGGAGAAAAAAAATAAAAGCCTCACAAAATTAATAAAGTTTTTCTTAAGTTATACGAAACCTTCAGATTTGGTAAAATCATTCGCAATCTTTGAAATTTTTAGTGTTTAATAATTTTGTCGAAATTGACATAACAGCAAACATGGTACGAGCTATTAAAAAACTTTTCAATTGCCCTGATAATTTGACCGATTGATTACTATTTTTTTAATTGAATAATTTCATTTTTTTTATAATTCTGTTAAAGTTTTTCAGATTTTCATCATGAAATCAAAAAATACCATTGGACATATTTCGAATAAAATTATTATAAACGGTATTTGCTCAAATCATTATTGTTTAATGAATTTCTGAAAATTATTTGATTTTCGTAAGATTATTGGTTATCTTTGAAATTTGTAACATTCATTTATTTTCGAAAATTCTTGAATCTTGAAGCATGCAATAAACACTTTTTAAACCTCTTTCGAGTTTTACAAAAATGTATTTATTTGATTAAATTTTTTCGTTGTTTCCTATTACTTATCAATTTATTTAAATTTCTATAGAAATATGAAAGAGAAAGTTAGTTCACATATTTCTAGAAAGTGAAATAATGAACGCAATTCATAGTAGCTATAAATTATTTCTAAACTTATAAAAATTATTTGAGTTTCATAAAACCATTGACGATCTTTTGAAAGTTGAAATATTTTTAATTCGTCGGAATTCACAGTTACAAACATGTAACGAACTATTCAAAATTTTCCAAAATTCATAACAAATTTATCTAAATCATGAATTTTTACTGATTTTCTATTGCATTTTATGATTTTACATAATTTGATTCTAACATGAAAAGTATTATCACCCATACTTCAAAGAAAAATAGTAGTCCTAAGAAAAATTATCTCTACGTCCGAGTGAAATCAAAATCAGTAGTGTCCAAGTCTGAAGTGTCCGAGAAAATTTTCGTGGAAGACTAAAATCAAAAATTGTAAGTCCAAGTCATTTTTTTTTTTTCTAAGCAAAGAATCTTCTTAAAGTTGAATTCATTTAATGACCTCTATTCATTTGAAATTCAACCGAGAAGCAAAATAATAATAACTAACAAAATCTGTTTACGATGTTTTTTATTTGAAACTAGTTAAGTGTTCTCGTCAGCTGATATTAACTATTCTGTTTTTACAGCAAAAACATGCAGCTGAAGGTAAACACGGAAGTTTATCGAACAAAAACAGAGATTCAGCTTGGTATTAGCTGCTAGCATGGAATTCGTTTTTGAATGCGTAGCTATCGGTCTTGTTGAAATCCTTCTCATTCGTATACCAACCAAAGGCTTAAAAAAATATTACATGTTTCCTTTCAACTATGGTTAAAGCTGTTTTCTACAAATTTCTGTATTTTATCTTCATCAATAAGTTGTTTCTCAATGTGGTATTTCATATCTTTGAAAATGTGGAATATATACGATTTTTTCTTTGTTTTTTTTTTTTTTTTTAATTCTCGTCTCATATTTTGTTATGAACGAAAGATGAAACTTGGCACTTTTCTTTTAAACTGATGTTTAATAGAAAAAAAAAACTTAGTTTTAAACGAGGGTAAAGGAAAAATCATTTTTTCGATAACTTTTCGATCGACAATCTTTTTTTCTATGAAATGAAAAAGGCTCTTGATATAAAATTTGAAATTTTTTCATGAATAGCGATTATATGCGAGAGAAAAGATTGTTCAGCTTTTTTTTTTTTTTTCCTAAAAATAATTATTTTTCTTGTACAGGAGACGGCGCTGAAGCAAGGAGCAATGCGTGTGAAAATTTGGTGTAGAATGAAAAAATAGTTTCGGAGATCTCGCGAATTTAGTTTTTGAAAATGGATTAAAATTTTCGTCTACTCGTGCTGGACCCGTTCACTCATTCCTTCATCCTATTACTATTCCGAGCGCTCTCGGGCGGGTTATGCTTTCCAGGTGTTCAATTCTTCACAGAGGGATGAGCGGCGAAGAAAATTCAGTAGCCGCTCACCCTCTATTTCGGAGTGATCACAATTTTGAAGCGCATAATATGAATGAATGCATACCATAGTAATAATTATAATAGGCATTGTAAATAAAGTCTAACCAATAAACATTATAAATGTATCAAACATTTTACAATTGGAGTGGAAGGATGTGTGGGAGGAGTATAGTGATAATTAGGATAGGATTAATTTTAGGTTGTTTTTTTTTTAATATTTATAAGTAAATAGAAAACTTAGCATCAAGAGAGGCAAAGGGTTTTTGTTATCTTTTTCCCCAAAGCCAACAAGAAAAAAGTAGGTAATAATTAATAAATTAACTGTCATATAAATAGGATACTGATTTATGTAAAATAAAGCATAAATATTATACAATAAAAAAAAACACACAAAACGCGCCCGAGTGGATGAATGTCCCGCGGCTCTAAATTATTCCTACAACAAAATCGAATAGTTTATTCTTCGCAGGTGCTGCGCCACCACTATGTATCATAGACTTAATAATTTTGAATAAACACTGTTGAATTTTAATTTTGGTGTTCAATTCATCGTTTTTACAGGTAGATTGCATTGTGTTTTGGAAGAATTTTTTTTTTTGTTTTCTTCGATGTATTCATTTATTTTTCGTTGTAGTTGCAGTTATTGAGATTTCTGGGGAAGACCAGAAATTGAGTTTGAGAGCTTGAGAACAAAAAGAAAATGGATATTCAGAAGTTTCTTTTATGGCTTTTTATAAGGTCTGAAGATCTTCGATTTTTTGATATACTGTAAAGAGCAGATAATATTACAATAAAATAGCAAAAAATTTCATTCTTCTCAGAAATAGAATCCTCGACGAAAATAGGTGTTGTTATTGGGAAAACGAACCATGATAAGATGAAACATTCATTTCGAAATTAAAAAAAAACTCCAGCGGATTGAGATGTTCCTAAAATTACTTTGATAACGTATTCTGAAATTGCACTGATACAGTTTACGTTAATAAGGTGTAAAAGCGAGTAAAGATTTTTTAGGTAAGTTCAATTTACGGATATAGGAAGCATTGTGGTCGAAAACACCTCGAAAAATATAATATTACGTAGGTAAGACATAAATTTTATATTTACAAGTATGAAGTTTGTAGACCGAGGCAAGGCTTAGACTTTTTTTATAATGACACGAGTGAATATGAATTTTTCGTCATATATGTTATGTTCCAAGGGGCTGAAAAACGAGTTCAAGGTTTTTGAACTGAACGAAAAACGAGTTCGCTATAAACTGTAAACAATTTTTTTCCGATTCAAGGGTATGTACCCGGAAGTGTAGGGTTGGTATACTATGAGTTTAAGAAAATTGTACTGTGAATTTACAGAACTTGGTTTGTGAAGTTGCTGCACAGCTACCTTAAAAAGTGAGACCTAATTCCTGTTCTTGTAAATATTATTAATAAATTACGGGTACGTTCTGTAAACTTTTCGTGCATTCTGTAAATTTGAGTTGCTTATTCGTTAAAATGACATTTGAAAACAAGTTTACTCGATTAAAAGTACCTTTTTAGGGTACAGTATCTTTAAATGTTTGTGAATTTACGAATATTTTTTACAGTGTACTTAAGAATAAGTGTATTTAAGAATGTTTAATCCCATAACGTTTTTACCATTACGTCCCTTGTTTTGAATTAAAAATTTATATCTTGAAACCGTTTGTTCATTACAGAATCCGAATGTGTAGTTATATTGGTGAATGTTTCGCAAAAACAAGTTGGTAATCTACAAAAGGAAGGTTTCTCTAATGTTTTTGTAATATGTTTAAAAAATTTTTGATCGTAATAATTTCCCTACGTAATAATCAATAGTTTGTTTCGCAATATCAGCTTTAAACCACATAGAAAGCCAACAGTCAAAAGCTTAAAATATTTTTTTTTTTTCGACCGAAAGCATAAATTTGTAACTGAACGCTCGGAAGATCATGCTTTTCCACCCAGCGCATATCTGTAGAAAGGCAGAATACTTCAATTAAAAGCGTCGAAATATTTTCAGTTTTTTTTGATACCGTTGTATCATGTTATTATTTTTTTTTATTTTTTCATAGAAATTTCATAAATATGGAGGTACTTTATGGTATAAAATGTAATGTAAGTGAAAAAAAAAGGTGATATACTATTTTCAACTAGGTTTATCAAAATACTTATCGACAGAAAAATAATAGTTTAAATTGATGACGCCGACTGAATATTATGGTTTGACTATCTACTTTGAAAATTCTGTTCTTAATAGAAGAAATACGCAAAGTATTTTTTTCATGAAATAAAATCACAACACAATGTTTTGACACTTTTCAGTGGCTTCAAATCTGCATTACGACTAGCTTTTAAGTCACTGAAAACGGAAGGCTAAAACAATGGTAAGTAATTATTTCTTGTTTCGATAATATAATACTGATTTGAACTATTTTATAGGTACGTTACAGAAATACTTTTACAATATTAACACAGACAAACAACTACTAATCCACTATTTTGATATTAAAATTGTAATTTTTTTTATGTAACTCCAATTAATTACAGTTTTCATTTTAGGTGATATTAATGGCATCGGCAGTGACTTGGTAGTAGTTATAGCAAAATATAAATGTTTGAATATAAATCAATATTTTCGAAGAACAATATATATATTTTATGTATTTTTTATGGCAGCTTGTAAAGAAAGAAATTAAAAATGTTTAATTTTCAAAAAATTATCACGACCTTTTGCCCTCACATGAACAATAAATATAAACAGAGCTTTGATTAGAATGTAATACATCTACTTTGAGAAATAATAATTTTTTCCACTGCTAACAAAATTTCAATTCATATAAATGTTATTTGTCAGTTGGGTGTCACGGTAGTATTTGCAAATAACGAACGTTAGATTGAATATCATGAGACTCCACATGGTCGGCTGCAGATAAATTTTTTGTGTGGGAACAATTGATGTTGGATAGAATCATCATGCAAACGTATTTTTTTCTCTTGTGTTTAATCAGTTTTATTATGTATATGTGTTATAAATGAATAACTTATTTGTGGAAAGATCACTTTAAATTTTATCTGTTCGAAAAATTTGAAGAATTATGGGCTAGACTTTTTTTCATGTAAAGCAAAGTTTAATCCCTCGAATGATATCAAAAAAATTTTCAAATTGACCAGTGAAATATAGTTAAGAAAATTGTATTTCATTTTTATCGAAAAGTTTTTATGACAATTGATGACGGGCCCGTAGACACGTCTTTACCTTAGAGGGGGCAAAAATAATTCGTAAGGGGGCAAAATTGTAATAATATCATTTTTTTGCAATTTAAGAGTAGAAAAGATTATTTACTATGATTTTTTTAACATGTTTTTATGAAATTATATTTTTTTTTTTACTGTAAAAATTAGCTTAAAATATGCTCAGTTCTATAGCTTCAAAGAAAAGTTCGATAGAATTTCACCTCACACTTGTTTTTGGAAAAATTTTGATATTTAAGAATCTCAGAGGGGGCAAACGATGAACTTAAAGGGGTTTTTCCCCCTTCACTCCCCTGGCTACGGGCCTGATTTATGTAAACAATGTTATTCGGTTGTATAATCAATAAAATTCAATTCATTTGCCTTCAACTATAATACACTTTTGGTCATTTTCGTAATCATCATGTTTGAAACCGAAAGGTATTTACGGCCAGATTTTCTAAATCACGTAAAGCTAAAAGAATAAAATATTTTAGTTTTAAACCTAGAAATACATACAATTTTCTTCAATCCAGAAAATGACGTTACAGACTATCATTGACGACATAAAACGATTCAGAATTGATGAAAACAATCATTAATGAATAATTATAAATAATTAAAGCAAAAGAGAAATCAAACGAAAATGATAATTTGATAATGACAAATATTACAATGAGAGAAAATAACGGTATTTTGTCAGCCGTCGTTAATGAATTATGCATAAATAAAATCAAGCGAATTCATTATATATTACAAAATTACAGTTATCATGTGAAAGTATGGTGTACTAACTATTATGCCATTGTAATAAATATTATGTTATTTTCATCTCGACAATCATGATAATAGCTAATAAACGAACCATGTTAATTAATTGTAAGTTCTGAAGTGAATAATTTGGATATTTTTTAAAGAAAGATCGTTGCAGAGAAATTTGTTCCCAAATCCACCCGTAATTGCAATAAATACTTTTTTGCTTAGTAATAAATCCAGTTGTTAAATGATAATGCTTTTGAATTTATGCTGCATGAATTTCAGGAATTCGAAAGATTTTCAATGTTTTATATATTCACACGTATTTTTTTACGTCTTTTCTTTCTGTTTTTCTAAGTATCTATAGAACGCTGTGGAGTTTTTAAGTTTTTTTAAAGATATCTCTTTGAATTCATAAATGAATATTTATGTATGAGATAAAATTCAAGATTTAAAATTTCTGAAGTATTTCGATCGATTTAGCAGAAAATACTTTCTTTAGAGATTCAGAGTGCCCTGAATATTTCATGTATTTTTTACAGAGTTCTATGATTTGAAAAATTTTCTTATCTTTTTATAGACTCATACAGACATATATTTATAGAATGCAAAGCTAGGAAAAATTGAAGTTTTTCAATTCCTCGAATTACAAACATTTTTATAGATGCAAATAACATGGAACTCATTAAAATCTAGTATTTTGAGTATTTTTTTTTTTTTTTTAGAATACTGAAAATACTAGAAAAAATTTTTTTTCTTTTTTTGTCTTCATAATATTTTATAAAATATTCTAGCCGGATCTCTAGATCTTACAGATTCTGCTATAAGTTTAAAGTATTTTATATATTTTCATGCGAATTTCTACCATTCGATGCGTTGAATTGGGAAAGTTTCTAATAAAAATTAAAAAAACATATGCTTCGTCATTATTCGAAAAAAATTATTAACAGTGCACATTGCTCCATTAAAAATTATTAATAAAGAATTTTTCGTTCCGAATTGAGGAAGTTCAAAATACTTATACCTCAGTAACCTCAGTTTCAGGATATTCCTTAAAAAGTCACAAATTGTGTTAAAACTTAATGAGACAGATGTAAGTAACGTAAAATAACGGGACTTTCGTTAATCGTTAACAAAAAAAAGTGACTTGTTCCCCTTACTTGTTAATTATTGTAAGTATTGTTACACGCTACGTTATTATTATACAGTTCACTGCAGTAAAAAATATAACGTTTTACGTTTCAGATTAATGGGTTTCCTCAGACCCGAGAATACTTCCAATTTATTGAAAAACTTGTATATAATCTTATATTTGTATTCATTAATGACCCAGCTTTCACCAGGCACTTAAAAAATTGATGGATAGACTCATCAGTTGCCCCCCTCCACGGAAATCTTTAGTAAAAGGCGAAAGATTTATTCGTTTGCTGAAGAGAGGCCAGAGTACCATTAGTGAGATTTCGTCTAATTATAAAGCCTTTGCCCAAAACATCGAATTCGCGTAAAAGTTTCAAGACGCCACCTGTTGATCAATTAGGAACAACACGCTCAGTGCTGCCAACAAAATGCTAGACTTGAAAATGGCGGGCTATTTTCAAACTTCAAAGAGTTTCAGAATAAGACACAATCTCTTAAAATTTCGATATTATTATCGGAAAAACACTTTATGTAACCATTTTTCTAATGTTCAGTATATGATTGACATTTTTAAACGAACGTCGATACACCTTGCTGAAAATTTCCAATTGTGGCAAAAATTTCCATTGTGTTTCCAGAAATTGCCGTTTTCCCAGATGGTTTTCGTGTTGAGTTGTGAAATTGAAAAACAAAGTGGGAATCTAATTGGTTTTTCAAGCAGACTGTCCAATTTGAAAGAATGCCATTTTTCCAATTGATTTTCCGATTTGAAAACCAATCACAATTTTGGACAAGGGAATTAGTTCAGTATTCTTTTTTATTTATTTCTACTGTTCCACTTTTTTTCTCATGAATATTTAATTTCTCAGCACTCGTATTTAAAAACATTTTCTACTTCTAACATTTATCAGAAATTTATTATATGTATTTTTTAGATTCACGTTTTAATGAGGTTCCATAGAAGTATCGATTTTTCTCAGGCATATTGCAAATTTCTTGAATTTCCAAATTTTACAGCTTACATCTTTTAAAATTATAACCAAATTAATTCAAAAAATAACAAATTTTCTCAAATCATTCACACTTTTCAATTAAAAATCACGATTTTCTAAATTTTCTAAAAAAACAAAGAGTTTTTATTTATGACTCACACTTTGAATTCTATACTTTTTTTTAGTAAAATCGTAAAATATTTTCGACTTCAATTCAGTTTTAACGTAAAAGTATATTCACTTTCATAAATACAGTTAGACAATCATGTATATGGACAAAAAGCTTCTGAATAGGGCAAATAATATCATTTAATAACCAATCAACTCAAACTTGCATAAGCAACAAAATATAATCACAAAGGTACAACGTATATATATACTTTACAATTGACACAAATTTCATAAGTAAAACTGCAAATAAATCATGAATAATAAAATTTTTTTCAAAAACGTGAAGTATGAGTGAAGTTTGCTTAGAAATCTATACGTTGCAAATAACATAAGAGTGAAATAATAAACGTAATATACAATGATCAATAGGAGGCAGTGTATTCAATTTTTTTTGAAGCAACAAAAACTTTTCGAAAAAATCAAATACATTTCGACAAATTCATCTAGACTAAAAAGAATATAAGAATCGATATTTCCACTCAAACAGTGATTTTTAGTTTTATTAGTAAAATATATTGACTCACCAAAGTTTTTGATTTAACAACTGAAGATTTAATTACTTTCACAATAGTCGTCGTCAGGCCTCCTAAGGAATTATTTTGCTATACAAATTTCGACCGTCAAAACGTTGGCATCGCACCAATAATAATATTTTTATTCAAATATTTTTAATGAGTATAAGCTCAAAAGTTTCGACTTGGAATTCAAAAAAGTTTAAAAAACATCGACCTTTGAACAATGCTATTTGAAAGTTGGCACAACGAAATATAAAAGTACCATAGTGTAAGACTATCTTTCCATATTTTTTTTTTTTGTATGTATAACGTATTAGGAACTCACAATTTAATTTGACAGTATTGTCACAATGGATCATTTTGAATTCCTAACCAAAATCAGAAATTGAAATTCTGAACATTCATGGGATTAGATTTGACCAAGTTCGGAGAGACATGACAACTGTGAAATTAGTTTCGCAATAAAACTTTCAGTTCAAAATAACTTATAAAATAGGAGTGAATTTTAAATTCATATTTTTGGCTTTTAAATGTCTGGCAGTTTTACGCAAGAATATAAAGAATGCAATGTTTCAGATTTCTTATGATTTGATGATTACTTTTTTGAAAATCTTTTTATTTCCTAAATTCAATCTTGAAAATTTCAATGAATGAAACAAAATGTTTTCCCGTGTATTTTTATGAATTTATTTTGCATTGTAAGCTACAAAACCACTGATAATTGTTCAAACAAATAATTGTTATCATTATTTTTATCTGGACAATTGCATATTCCAGTGTTTTATTCACACTTGGAAAAAAAAATATTTCACCAAGTAATACGGATAACGTTGACCTTAAATGATTTATCAATAGAATTCTGTTTTTTTTTTTTTTTTTTTTTTTTTTTTTCATTCCGAAGATAGGCATTTTTTTGTCGCGGAATTTACTGTCTTCGCGCTCAACTCGTTCCACAATATTGCGATTACAGCGTTAAATTTTGCCTTTCGCACCTAATCTTACATCGTAGTAAAAGATAATTGAATGTAAGAAAACTTCAGAGCTGTAATTTACATTAAAATTTTCATTTTTATTGCATGCATTGAACATGTCAAAATAAAAGCGTGCATGTCAAACAAACCATAGGTGTGTATATATTCAAATTTTGATCTCAAAGAAACTCATTTGTTTGATAAAAACATCAAATCTTTTATTAAGTTATGAACGTCAATTTTGAAATCTTTTAGAATTTTCAAAATACTACACGAACAGCTGAAAACAAAACTTAGAAGGGCAAAAGTGTACGTAAGATGGCTCTAAACTCTTTCATGTAAACGTCGGCTATCTACTCTTTGAAGTAGAAATTGGCTAAGCCTGCTTCACACGATGCAAAAATCGCATCGTCTGAAGCGGTCATGAAATTTTTTATGTGTTATTGCAGTATGATAATATATTCATGTTATTACCAGTTTATGTATGAATATATCATATTTATATATGATATTCAACAATAATTTTATGATTTTATTTTACATTATAATCATTTACTTTAAAAAAGTCTAAGCAAATTTAGACTTCAAAGCGTAGATAGCCGACTTTTACGTTGTGAAAGATTCAGAGTCGTCTTACGTAGAAACTTTCGTTCCTCCATATTTTCAACCGCACATATTACAATGAAAAAGATGAGTTGCATAATTACTCATAAAAAAGTGTAATGAACTGTAGGAACTAATTGAATTTATAATAATTCATATCTAGAATTAGAAACATAGTGATTTAATAATTGAGGTTTTTCGCCTAATAAAAGTATTGATGTTCATAATTGAACAAATGGGTTTGTTTAAGATCAAAATTTGAATATACACATATGGTTTGTTTAACATGCAATCTCTGATCTTGATATACTCAAGGTAAACAAAAAGTTTAACTTTTTTTACGTAATTTAGAACTCTTCAGTTTTATATTATTCAATCATCTTTTACTACGATGTCAGATTATATGCAAAAGGCAAAATTATACCTGAACTAGCAATATCGCGGAAATTGTCGAGGGCGAAAACAGAGGATTAGCTGACTTAAAAATTATTAGATTCAGAAAAAAAAAGAAAAAGACAAAATTCTATTAATTAATTATTTATTGCCAACGTTTTCCGTACCGTTTAGTAAAAAATTTATCATTTCTTTAGCATGAAGAAAGCACAGAAATATGAAATTGTTTACAAAAATTATATAAACAATTCTTTATTTATTTATTCCTAATTATAAGTGGTTTTTTTGTTTATAATATACAGATTACATTCATACATACAAATCCACACAAAAAATTTATTTGTTTTATTCTATTTAGTTGAGTTTGAATTTTTAAATCAAGGCTTATAAAAATGCTTACTTACTTTCAACATTGACAAATAATAACATTTTGACGAAATATTTACATGCTCAAATAAGTGCCAGGGCGACTATACAATACATTCTTTTTTTTCAAAATTCAGTGATGTAGTAGAACTTTCGTCGGACACTTGACGTGGTTATACTCATTTGATTTCTAAAAATCAAAGTTACTTCTGAATAATTATTTATTAGTATTTCAAGCGAGTCACAAATAAATTTTTGTTTCGCATTTTATTAGATTTAATCATCTAGTTCATAATCAACTTTTAGTTGTTAACGAAAAAACTTAAGGGGGGAGATACAACTAATCGGCTGAAATTCGGTCACAAACTTTGCACGTGGATTGCGGGAAAACTTTAAGCGATAGAAACCCTAAATTTTGCGCAAATGAAGTTTGTATCAACATTAACGAAAAGTGAGTCTTTAAAAATGTCTTTTTTTTTACACCGAAACTTGAGACGCGTTTTTCAGAAAATCATTTTTTTCAAATGGTGGGACAAGTAGAGAGTGAATTGCTCGACCGATTTTCATAATTTTTTTTAAACTAAACCTTAAACAATTTTTCATGAATTGACATTTCCTGATTTTGCCAAAATAATTTGTTTAAACAATTTTTTGCGAACAATGACAAAAAAAAATTTTACTTTTTTACATTTTTTGCTTTTATTTGATTGATATATTTTTTTTTACAAAACCAAGAATGTCAAGTTATAATAGACGTAAATACCAAAAAAATTTGTACAAACATTTTTTTTTAGATTGAGTTTCCGCAGGTGTGCAAGTATTTTCACTTGTGATGAAACATTTGCCCGTGTCCCCTTCAAGTAATTCTTAGATTGAAAAAAATGCTAATCATGTTCAAACCATTTGCGTTCCAGCTATTGTAATGTGGTGATGTAGTTATTGATATGTATCGATAATTATCAATAAGCCAACGTAATTATCGATATCTATCGATAAATTTTTTTTATTCATAATTAACATCCCTAATAGATTGTAAGTTGTTTTTGGATGTTTTTATGGTGATTTTTAAATTCCGATTGTAATTACGGCGGATTTAAATTTTGTATTTGATGTTTTCGATCTTATGTTGATATTTAAGTCCATTTTGCGTTGTTGACCAATGTTTTAGAACACGATTTAGTCTTTGTTGAACAAGCTGGAACTACATATTCTGAGTAGCGTTTTAATTTTTGGTTGATCGTGTTTGAAATTTGCGATTTATTGATAAAGAATTTGTATTTGATGGTCAAATTTGTATTTTTTGATTAGTTACCCTGAAGATGGTCTCAAATTTTCGAGCTGAAAAAGCTGTAAAAATTAAGTAGAAATGGAGAAGTACCTTCTTTTTGGAATTATTCCCATGAGGGAGATTCACTGGGCTTCTTCCATAGAAATTTCAAATAGTTATTCGTTCTCCCAGTCAAAATTTTTCTTTATTTTGGGTCGACGTTTCGGTCAATGATGCGTGACCATTTTCAAGACCATTTCTTCAACTACAAAAATATATACATCTTGGATTCTTTCTTTTTACAATAAAACTTAGACAATATCAATAACATCTACATACCAATAGTAATTATAATCATTCGTCACTTCCAAAATCTTAAATTGAATATCACTGTATAATTTACATATCTTTCCCGCAAACAAAACGACATACGGAGCAAATTCAACACTATGTAGTGTACCGTCAAGTGTATTGCTCTGACTAATTATAAACGGTGATTTCAGAAGTCACCACCCTCACGTTAATATAAACCTTATCTTCAAATATCAATGTGTAAGAAATTTCCTATTTTTCCACTCTCCCTCCTATCTAACGACAATAATTCAAAAGTCGATCATATATAATATTCCATTCCCTTAAATCCTTCCGTTTACTTAACGAGCGATTTCCTTCTTTCTTAATGAAAACTGTTTCAGAAAACAAGCGTTGAAAATATCCTCTCCCTTTATCGACAATCTTCACATTATCCCAATCCATCTCATGTTCCCCTTTTTCACCCGTAACATTCGATGTTCACTAATGACTGATATTTCTTAATCTGTATTATTAATATACTTTCTATGTTCATCAACTCTTTTCTGAATATATCTTTTAGTTTGACCAACATAATTCTTATCACATTTTTGACACTCAATTTTATAAACCACATTATTCTGTTTTAAATTTACTATTATATCTTTACTCTTTCTTATAAATTTTCCTTCAAATTTGTCTGCAGTACTATAAACGATATCTATATTGAATTTATTAAGTCTTTTTCTAATTTCTTCACTCAAATTTTTAACATATGGCAAAACAATTATAATTTTTTTCTTTTCTTTCAACTTATTATTTCCTCCATTGTCTTTCTTGTCACGTAGAGTGATTAGTCTTCTCCTAATGCGTTTGTAAATTTAAAATAATGCGTTTGTCAAGAAATGAAGAAGATGGATTGTTGACAGTTAGAGTAGCATGATTGTCAATGGACTGAAAATTCTATTGGGATTTCCCGGATGCTGTTGGGGTTGGAGGGTGCAATGGGCAGAATAGAGCGTGGGGAAGAGAGTGAGGGGCGTCGTGTCGCAAGGACGAGCAACAGTGGTGTGGGGGGAGGCAAGGGTATCAGCATCAAGTTTCCACGCGGATCGTCAGTGTTGTGCCGCGACTCGCGCCGCGTTCCCGGCCCATGCTCTTTTACCTTATCAAGGACTTCCCGGTAAAAAGCTCCTCGCGCGTGTTGCAGTGTTCACGTGCCTTTTTACCCTGTCTTCTGCAGCGGCAAATTAAACGCACTTTTCAACGCCAGTTCTGGCTTTTCATGGTCTTTTATTGGGCCTTTTCGGTATGTAATTATGAGACTTTAATTAATGACATACTTGTGAGTTGGTAAAAAATGATTGGGGCTTTAATTTTGATTGTTTTTTAGAAGGACTTTATCATGTTTTTCATTGCAAGTTCATCCTGAAAAATAGTAAGAAGTATTTAACGTTATTTTCATATGAAGAAAAATTTTACAAAATTTCTCAAACTATAACCCTCAGTCGTTGTTGATAGCTTCAAAGTTTGGAGAAACTCAAATTTGTAAAAAAAATATTTATAATAATTCGTTTCATGATGCAACGTTTTTATAAACTTTACATTTTTATGTTTTTTTCTGAAATCCTATTTCAAATAAGGTATTTTAAGCTATACTTTGAATAAAATCTGCGAAACTATTTCAATCCTCGGCTTTGCCTCGGACTATAACCCTTGGTTTCGTTAAAACTGGAATACATAAATTGATGTTTAATCTAATAAATATATACCATCTAATTACATTTTTTTATTATCACTGGACTATATCTTATAAATAAAAAAATCTCAATCCAATAAATGAGCCAGAAGGTACAAAATATATTGAAATGTTCTTTTTCGAAATTCACGTCATATTTAAAAAATAAAAATCTAAGAGTCAATATCTTTCGACAATATTTCGCAGCTGAGATATATTTGTAAGTATGCATGTTACTCAAACTTTAACTAATTTTCAGAAACTAATTAGGCATAAGTACTTTACCTATCGGTGTTTGATGGGTGAACTCGCGAGTCAGCGTGCTCCTAAAACACGCCACGTGGTACTTGCAAGGATGACATATTATGTCACGATTTCCGAATCCCTATAAGTGAAGTGATTACACTACATTTCTGTTAATACCCCTGTCGATCACGAAATATTTTTATTACATACGAGCAACAATAATAATAGTGTCTCGTTCATTTCTATAAATGGATGAAGAACTAGAAATTTCTCCTGATGCTTGCTACGATTACATCACATCGATAGCATCCAAAAGAATATGAAAGTTAAGTGATCGATGACCAGAAGATGATTGGACATTGTTTTTTGAAAAAAACATGGGTATTCAAAATGGGATGAGTCGACTTCCAAGACAGTCTGTAACAATAATTAAAGAGTTTATTTTATGTGTTGGAACTTTCGAAAACAAATTTATTCTTATGTATTGCGGAAATTTTTATATTCAAAGATTCGAAATTCGCAAAACTATCAGAACAGAGGTTTGAATTCAATTTCGTTATCGTGGGTACGTTTACGATTCACATTTTGTTTTCATATTCCAATGGTGCCAGTCGAAAGATCGTATGATTGCATAGTTTAACATATGTAACGTATCACAACACAATGTGGCATTTGAAAAACATGATATTTAAATTTTTTATGTAGTGACAAAGTTACTCTGTTTTGGAATAATAAAAACTGTGCAACTAGAGAATTTGTTTTCCAACAATTGGCAATTTTATAGAGATTCAATCGATATATGCTACTCGCTCAAACATAGGGAGCTTGCACTGCACATTTTATGATTCACCTCTTTGCTGCGTTTGCTCGTGACACATCACGTAAACTCGTTTTATCAAACTTCTATGAAAATTTCATTCCTTTTACACCCTAAAATAAATTTTTTGCCCACCTAGTAAAACTCTTTATTCTTGGATGGAATTGCGATCCTGCTTGTATTCAGAATGAAACTAGAATATTGCAAGCGAAGCTTTTTTCAAAATGCAGAAATTTACTCATGAACATAAAGGATGTCCGTATTTTGCTTTAATCAGAGTGAAAAGGAATATAATTACTCATCTTTATAAGCAATATAACGATCCAAGAAAAAATTCATCTTCCTTTTACTCCAGCAAACAATGTACTCAATAGAAAAATTCCAGGTCTTGAATGTCCTCTGTTTTTCTTACGTTTAAAGCTCCTTACAATTCTAAGGGTCTCAAGATATTTTCCATTTAAGTGACAAGCCCCTCCAAGCAACGCAGATCGATGTCAAATTGTATTCCAAGCGCAAGAAAAAAAAGAGAAAAATAATGCAATGCTCCACCTTTTCGTAATTGAATATTCTTACTCTAAAAGCACTTTCGTCCGCGAGTTTCATTCACCGAGCTGAAGCTCAAGTCGCCTTTTCTGATTTCTTACATCCACGTGCCTTGCTGCACCAACTGTCAAGATACGAGCACTAATCGTCACCCAAACGTGGCGTTCCCTACAGTTCTCGCGAGTTTTGAATGCTTATGGAAAAAAACTTGGCAACTTGGACGCGAAGTGAATTATTATCGATCTGTGAAGGAAACTTGAGTCTCGCTAAACGTAGATGGAAAATGTGGTTGAGAGTAGTTGAAGTGTAAAAAAGCTATTTCAGACTACTTATTTCCAAGTAAATAGAATGGACGTTAAGGAACTTTTATTAAATGAAATAGAGGAGGAGAAAATCAAAAGGTTTGGCAGAGAAACGTATGCGGAGAGAAAAATTATGTGTTATTTTACGATTTGAGCAGAAATACACTGTTAAAAATGTTCGTAAATTCACAAATTTTTTGGGGTATGTTATCCTGAAAAGGTGCTTCTAATTTTTGTGTACATGCTTTCAAATGTCATTTTACGGACTAGCAACTAAAATTACAGAATGCTATAAAATTTGACAGAACTTACCCTAAATTTATAATAATATAAGATTTAGAATTCGGCCTTATATTTAGGATACGTATGCAGCAACTTCACAAATCAAGTTCCGTAAATCTACAGTACAATTTCCTTTAACTTATGGCAGGGTTTGGAAGTAACGCGTTACTTATAACGCGTTATTCTAAAACGTTACATTTTTTACTGTAAAAATAACGTAACGCGTTAAATTAATTCACAAGTACGATAACGGCAACGAGTCACTTTTTCTTTGGTAACGAGTAACGAAAATAATATTATTTTACGTAACTTTATTCGTCTCATTAAGTTTATTGCACAATTTGTAACTTTCTTAGGAACGTTCTGAAACTGAGTATAAGTTTTTTTTTTCACTTCCTCATTTTGTAATGAGAAATTCAATAATAATAGTTTTTATCGAAACGATTGTTTAATTTAATCCCTACATTGAAGTGAAACATATGCAATTTGTAAATTTCCAAAAAAATACGAAAAATACTCAACATACTAGATTTTTATCAGTTTCATGTTATTCGATTCTTCAAAAATGTATGTAATTCTGAAATCAAGAAACTTTAATTCCTCAAGCTCTTAATTGTAAAAATATGTTTATAATGGTCTTAGAATATATATTTGAATTTTTTAAATTATAAAACTCTGTGAAAAATACAAAAAATATTGAGGGCACTCTAGATCTCTAAAAAAACTGTTTTCTGAAAATCATTCGAAATACTTGAGAGATTTCGAACTTTCGTTTTTTTCATATTGAAAATTCAAAGAGCTATCTCTAAAAACACTTAAAAATTCCACAACATTCTATAAATACCAAGAAATACAGAAAGAAAATACGTAATGAAAAAACGTGTAAATATATAATACATTGCAAATCTTTTGAATTCCAGAAATTTATGCAGCAATATATAGGAAAAATGAACGATCCTTGAAATCGTAGAAAAACTGTAGTAATGCGAAAAGTAATGGAATAAGTAAAAATCCATCGCGACACTGTTTTCTGGAAAATCCTGTAAAACACGGAAGATAACATTATATTCAATTTCTAGAGTTCGAAATTCTCAAAATGTATTTATCAATTTCATTTATAAAAATACTAAAATCAGGTAAAAATACTAGGAAATTTTGCAACATTCTATCATCTTAAAAAATACGAATAGTCTCAGAAATACTGAATAATCCTCCAAATCGTAAAAAATTTCGAAATGTATCAACAAAATCAAATGAGATGAACTACTTCATAGACACTGTTTGCTAAAAATCCTCTCAAATACAAAAGAATCTCATGAACTTTGATTTCTAGAGCATGAAATTCTTGAAATCTATAAAGGTTTCAATGTACAGAAAAAAAGTACAAATTTATAAAAATACTAGAAAATCCTGCAACATTTTATACATACTGAAAAAAACAATAAAATTTAAATGTTCTGAAAATCTGCGTAGGTGTAAAGATTCTCTGAAAAATCTATTTAATTCGCGATTTTTTCCTCGTGGCTAACAGTGAATCAAATGGCATATCCAGAAATTTTGTGAACTTGAAAAAAATATGCAAATTCAAACAAACTGCTTAATTTTTTTTCAGGGTAAAAAAGTATGGATGAACAATTTTAATTACATTTGAAATAAACGATTTCTATAGAACAAAACCACGAGTACGTTGATATTGTTATTTTTAGCCTTAGTTTTTCGATGTCTTGTTATTTACATCAAATTTATCCCAAAAAGTAACATCGAAGTAATAGGACGTTACTTTTTTTAAGTAGTAACAGTAACAAATTACTATTCCTTTTCCAGTAACGGTGACGTAACTAATTACTATTTTCACCTTTGTAACGGTATTGTAACGCGTTACATTTTTTTAAGTAACTCTCCAAATCTTCTCTCATTGCATACGCAACCTACTCGTACTTCCAGGTAAATACTATAAAATCGCAATAATAAAATTTTTATAGACGTAATAATTGAAACGAGAACGATTCGTTTTTCACGTTTGGTAAATGTAAAATTTCTCATCCTTCCATTGCCAAAAATTTAGAAAAAGATGAATATTTGATATTTATTCTTATCGTAAATTCTCGTAGGTATTAGATGCATTTTTCATTGTTAGAAACTACATTATAAAATTCTTAAATTCAATTTGATGATAGTAACTTGATTGTCAACTATATCCAGATCCCTGCACGATAGCCATCGACTAACTATAAATTAATGAATATCCAGAACGTCCTTTCATAGCCACGAGGAGGTCGTTATCACTTGTAATTGTTTAATCACTCCGTATCTCGCAATCAACGAGTTTAATAGAGCAGTTCTGAGTTAGATCTAACTGAAGTCACTTTTCTTCGACAAGTTCTGAAACTGCATTGGCAAAATTGAGGAAAATTGTAAAGCTGCGTAAGCGTTGTGCTGGATTTTGCATTCATTGCTGACGAAAAGGAAATAAAAATAAAAAAAAAAAATCTTTCGAATGTTTCAAACAAACCTTTATTAATTAAAAAATCCCCTTTAAATAGCATGTAACCCAATATTTCATTATAAAAAAAATAATATCCGGTCTTTACAATCACTTGTCTTCGGGAATGACCTTCTATAACCATTATTCTTTTTTCTCTAATTATTTACGTGGAATCGAATACAACTCGTGATAATCGCCGAATTCGAACACTTTCTCCATAAACTTTTATGATTTTCCAGCCTGACATTTCGCGTTAGGAACTGGGCTGCGAAACAATATATTCTGTTAAAGTTATCGACTTTTAATGTGGACCCGTCCATTATTGAACAAAGTCAGCACATTTTATGCCTCGTAAATCATCTCGAGCTCCATTTATTTCATTCAAGCATCCCCGGAACAATTATTAGGTATAATTACACACTGGCGATTCGTTTTAAATTGCCATGGCCTATAAATTCGGGGGAACGTAAAATGTGTTTCATAATTTCCATCTTTTGAAAAAGTTTCCGTACGCTGAGGAGTGTGTTCAGAGTTCGAAAGTTGAGTGCGATTTCTCGTTGCAAAATAAAGGCTTCAGTAGCTTTAAATATGGCAGCAAAAATCGATAATGCAAACAGGGACGAGCTATCGACGGTTTTTTTTAGTCATTGTTTTTGCTCTAGAAAGCTTTCGAATGAGATAGTTGCTTTGAAAGAATGGCCTTATCCAATCGAATAAATTGCAAACGAGGAAGAATTTGAATGACATCTAAATCTTCTAAAAAGTCATTTAGCGAATAACAAGGGATAAAGACTTTAGGACATACTTTTTTTGATTGCGAATTTACGTATTTTTTCGGAAAAAAAGCTATTTCTTTTCTCATTTAGCTTAGTGTAAAGTTTAAGTTTCCTGTTACGATGAATACATTTTCTTTAATTTCGAAGCGTGTTGAGATTTTATTGTGAATCAGAAAAGAAAATAATTTTGAATAATTTTAGCAGACTGAACAAAATTTTTCTCAGAAAATTGTTCGTCGGTGACTTCACATGATGCATAAACATGTATTAAATAAATTGTTATTGTTTTCCTTTCAGAGACTACATTAAAAACTTCTACGAAATTATTTGACTCTTCCTTTTGATTTAGGTATTAAGAAATTTCATACATAAAGAATTATGTACAAAGTCACAATTGTAAAACTGTACCTACTATAATTCATCCTTATTATAAGACTCTATCAAGTAAAAGAATGAAATGAAATCTACTTTATGTTTAAAGTTTCATTTTTATCACCAGTTGTTATATGCATGAAATTTTTATAATGTACGAAACGAACAGAGTAATCATCAATTTATTGATAAAATTGGACCTCTGCTAGGCATGGATTCAGTCATTGCAAAACCGGAAATTAATAATGTTCATACACAGAGTTGTAATAGTGAACGCATTCAACAAGAAGAGTACAATTATCCCAAATGCGGAATTCTGGAATTGTTACTCATTAGCGCAATCAACAATAGCATACTGATTATGAGCATGGTCATACAGACGACGCTTAATTTGAGTTGTACATATTTTGAAACAGTTACCTTGTAGCTGATATGCTTGCAGTTGATATGTTCATCAATTTGAGATTGATTGAACTACAGATATTTTGAACTGGAAGATTTCTTTTTTACTTTTCATAATTGATTCCAATGATAAATACATATTTGATAATTATATATCTAGCGTCGTTGTCAACTTTTAGGGTTCAAAAAAAGAAATACGAAAAATTGAAGCTCTCAACTTCATCATTACTTGCACACAAAGTGTAACTCTTTACTAGTCCCTTGAGAAAAAATTCAAAAAGAAACTAAAGATATTATTTTTAATGAACGTTCTGTTACTCTTTTGCATTTTTTTAAAAAACGTGATTGAATCATCCGAAGACAGAAAAATGTGATAAGGAACCAATAGAAAAAAAACACTTCAAATTGTAATTATTAGTAATTGATTTGTGCAAACGAAACTCTCTTTCGAATTCCATAAGGTTCCAAAAATATAGAGGTGAAAAGATACATTGATAAAATCAGTTGCAGTTTAGGCTTTATTCAACAGAATTTTATATGTAAAATCAATTAAAACCATATCAATCAATACACTCAATACACTTTTCTTGTGAAATAGTAAATAATTTATAGATTTTGAGAAATGAATCCCTACTGCGACGAAAAAAAAAAGAAAAAACCGGTTTCTGAATATTATTACCACGACAAAGAAAATTGATCATCTTTTCAAAATTTGACTATTTGTATCTACCTAGTAAAGTTATTGGTTTCATTGTTCATGAAACTTGAGAAAAATTGTTTTATTTCAAAATGTTTCGCTGCAAGTAAAAACTGTGTTCGAAGTTTTTCAGATAAAAAAATTATGCATATCCTCTTATCATATGTGCTACAAAAAGTACATTGGTCGAAGCACGTTATGATAGAAAGTAGAATGAAATTCAGTGCATTTTTTATCTGAATTTACTCTTCGGAAATTCAGTGCTGCGTACAGCGGTATGGCGTTGCTATTCAAGCTATACAGCATAAGCATTCGATTTCAAGAGCACACGCTCGGATTAACCATGCCTCAGCGCACACGAAAAGTTATACCAATTTTTTTTTTTGCATACTTTCAGTATGGATGTATAAGACTGAAGGCATAAATTTTTGCTCATTTGGATTTTAAAAATAAAAACGCACTCATTTATTATTTTCATATCCTGGAAAATTTGAGATGAGCGTGTTTTCAGGAAAATAATAACTTGATAATGAAATCACGAACAATTTCCTAAAAGCATTTTATTAAAAAAGATATAATTATAAAAAAAATTGAAGTTATAATTGTTTTTCATTCATTACGAAAATCATCAGTTTCAGTTGAGGAAGCAACTATTTTTATATTAACAATCAAATAATTTAGTAGATAAAACTTGAGGTTAAAAACTCAATTTTAATAATTGGACTAACGACAGCCATAATCACAAAAAATGTTTGCACATTTTTTTTATTCAACTGGGCATAACGAAAAAAAGCATCACTTGAGCTGTTAAAAAGCTATTTATTTTCAAAAGTATACAGCTTCTATAGCGTGAAAAAATTTTAATTCAAGAACGTCAGACGTTGAAATTGTTAAGAATCTGAAAGTAATTTTTATTGTAAATCCGCAAGTTGATGTGAAAATTCATATACAAAACCTTTTTTGTAAGCGTGAAAAAATCCTACGCAGTGAAATGAAATCGTATGAAAGTGTACGTAACAACATTTTCCCAACAAAAAGCTTCCATTTTCCGAATCACAAAGGAAAGCTTTTTCAGCTAAAAACATTTTTCCCATAAACTGTAAATTTATGAATAGCGTTTTCGTAAAAATGCCATTAAGGTGTATTACTTTATTGAAAGCTTTTTGTTTGCCATCACACTGACATGATATTTGAATTTTTAATGCACTAAATATGATGAAGGTTCAATCGAAAAACAAAATGAAAATATATCGAAATAATGATAAAAAATGGTTTGTCTCAAAAGGTAATTTTTTTAACACTAGGATCATAACATTTTATGATTTTTTTTACGTAAACTTTCATGAATAACCTATACCAATCATTAACAACATTTTATACCCGACTGATATAAATGATAAAAGCTCTCAAGATGACTTCGAATAGAAACAGAAAACAGAAGCGTGTGTATTGAGTGCATTGATATCGAACTTGCTTACATATTGACTGCACGAATAACAAACTTTCAAACCAATGGCCTATAAAAAAAATTTTACGTATAGAAAGACTTTTTTTTATCAATAAATATTATTGTGCAGCAGGAGCGTTGTAGGCAAGTTTCCAAGCAATAGATAAATGTGCGGATATTTGTTAAAGAGTGACATTAAAGACTATCAATTAATTAACGCAATGATAAATGTATTGTTACTGTTCTAAGCTGTAAGTAATAAATAAATGAGAATAATAATTGACTTAAATGACGTACTTCAAGACATATTATATTTGTTTTTTATATTTTTCGTTCACTTTCCATTATTACTAAGACTCCATTCAAAATAGTTGGACAATTTTTTTATAGGGAACCTGTTCCACATACATATCTCCCCTTTTCATGTCATTTCCACTAACATCCTTCTTCATTTCTGTCAAATTTCTGTTTCCTAGCTCTGACAAAACATAGGTTAGTGCAGTTATTTGTTCATCCCGTCGAGTTGACGACTCTGCGCTGATTTCTCAAAGAAAGAGCTCTATCTAGGTCTCCCAGTCTTAATCATGAGCGCATTGTTGCACCTGGCCTCTCATCTCTTTCCAATCTGATTTCCTCGCGAAATTCTCACAGGCACTTTCAGCAATCTCCGTCATTCCAGGAAAGATTAATTATGAGCTTTGGTTATTTCTGCAACTGACTTTGTATTATTTTGAGGAGTGAAGGTTCATGACAAAAAACCGAAATGCTTCGGGATACGATTTTATTGCGATGCATGTATCACAATATAATGAAACCTCTTTGAAATCTTTGAATAAAAATTAATGAGTCTTACTTCAATTTTCTGTCAATGTCTTGATTCCATAAAGTAAAAGCTTTCAGTGCGCAGTTAGAAGTTGCTTTTATTGCACATTTTAATTTTAGAATAAATGTATCTGATAGAAATATTCTGTTCTTTGAAGAACAGGAATGATGAGATGGATAATAGTTTTATTTTACAATTCTCGTCGTACTTTTTTTATTCTTTCATGCGCATCTAACTGATTTGATTAAAAAACACTATAAAATTGAAATCGTAAAGATCTTATCGAGAAAATCTTATCAATGGAATTTGTATCGTGGAGAATATTGTACCTACTTCAATGATAACCAACCAAATAGGTTTTTCAGCGAACGAAACGTAGACTCATAAATATTCATGAAATTCGATGCTCTGATATTTTTCTGCGGATTGAGCACCACTATTTTATAGTACAATCAACTCAAGGAAAAATATTTTTTCTAAAAAAATCGTATTGCGTGAGCACTGATTCGTGCGATTTTTTTCGATTAGCTCAGCTCGCGCATGTGAGAAACCTCATAGTCATTGTCGATCCCTGTAAATTAAGAAGAAATGCATACAATTTATCTCTATTCACTCCACACGGCACTCGCGTGTCGTGAGAAAAAAGTGGTCCCTTGCGTAATTCTCGTTGCGTTTTCGCGTACAGCGAAAACGCCTCGGAACTGCGAATTTCGCTGATTTCGAGCATAGATAGGAAGTCGACTGGGAGAAATATACAGAAAAAAGTAGTCATTTTCAGAGAAAATTACGATATTCATCTCGCGGATATACGATTTCAACGTGGCTGATTTGAATATTCCATCTTTGCTTGCTGTGAAGGGCTTGGACACACCATAAGCCATGTGCCCTAGATTTTTACAAAGATAAATTTTTAAAACGTCCGTGAAAATTCGTTGAGTTTTGATTCTATTTATTTAAAGGAAAATGTTTCAATATTCAGGTATGACAAGAACGAAATGAGCAAGTGATCAACAGGAGTAATTGAAATTTTGTTTCAAATTTACATTAATGATCGAGAAAGTGTAATTATTTTTACATCTTATATGCTCTTGTTGAATACATTGTAGTTACAACACAGTAAAATACAATTTGATTTTTTCAATTCTGATATTGGAAAAAAATGAATTGAGAAAGTACCGCTCGTGGTGCCACTAAGTGGGAAAATTTCCATTTTTCGGCTGTAGGAATAACTTTAGAATAGAAAAAAAAATCAATAAAACGGAATTTTACTCGCGTCGTGTGTGATTTATAATATCAGTTAATCAGCATCAAACATTGAAAATTTTTTCCGGAATTAAGTTACTCAAGCAATAGTGATGATTGAAAATAGCCGGATTTTTCGTTTTCTGCAATGTTCAAGTATCAAAAAACAAATTACAACATAAATTTTTAAATAATTCTTTCCTGCTAAGCATTGAATATGGAATGAGAAGCAAAAAACGAATGATCATATAATTTTCGCTTTTCGTCAAAAGTCGTAAGTATGAAATAATTCTAAAAAAAACGTTTCTTATTTGGTGAAAAGTTTTGAAGTAATGCAAGTACAGCTAGAAAATCGTATGATTTTTGTCTTTTTCTCTTCTAGATGAGATCAGTAGAAAATGACCAAAACTTAATGGAAAATTATGAGTTACTTGCACCATTTTCTTTATTCCTTTACGTGATCATACACTAATCGATAAATGTCATCAAAGTAATTAAAAAGTACTTTTCTACAAAAATCACATAATTTACTACTCACCGTCATAGTTGTTTGTTTACATATTATTTTATTCAAATAATCGTTGAAAAATATAAGCAACAAAATAAATACGCAGAAGTCAGAGATGACTATTAGGAGTAAAAAAACTATTAACGAGTACAAAACCACTTTTTCAAAAAAGAAAAAGAACGCCATTACAATGCAGCAATATTTCTTTGAAGTCAATTGTTTAAATTTAGTAGTCTTAATAAGTTTTTGTTTCATATTTTTGACCAAACTTTATAGACATTTTCAGACTTAATAAATATTTGTAGTGTTCATTTCAAGAGAGCAAAAAAAATTAAAATGTAGCTTATGGTACGAAATTTTTTTTGAAATAATAACTATCCCATGAAAAAATGCTAGCAAGTCACAACGGAAAAAGAAACAAAAGTATTGAACCATATCAGTGAATTTTCGACGTATTTTTATTTGTGCAACTTTTCTGTAGTAATGAAACCAACATTGTGCAAAAAATCAAGACAAATGAAGAAAATTCAAAAATGTAGACGAATTTTAGTAGCAACAAATAATTTGTCTAGGAACTTTTTATTCGTGGATAATCATTGAAAAAACATATGGTTTACTCATATATTTCAAAAGTATTTTGACATTGTCTTGACCAGTTATTTTCACTGAAAGAAACTAAAGATGTGAAATTCGGAATTGTTTCGTAATAGGTATGTTAAATTTATAAAATAAAATTGTCGAAAAAAAATGAATAACCAATTTTCAAAATAAATTGAGAATATTTTTCAAAACTTTTCTAATAAAAGGGAAAAAAATGAAAAATTATTCCAACTCTTTTGCAATGAGAGAAACGTAAAAAAATTTTCGTTCTTTTCGGCTGTATAGAAAATCATTTGATTCGCTAATTGAAATAGTGAGTTTATTTGTTAAATATTACGATTATTGAAATTTCTTAGAATGATTTTGCAATTCCGAAGATTAACGAAAAGTTCCCTATATACTCCAAACTAAAAATACTGAAAAACACATAAATTATCTGAAAATAAAGTCAAGATTTTCGAAGGAATTCCTCGCAACTTGAGAATCGTGGTAGGGTGGAATAACTAGAAATTTTCTTCGATTTCTCAAAAGAGCTTCGCAAAAAATTAAAATAACTCAAAAACTATGTGAAATCATTTTGTCAATCACTAACTTGGTATTTTGGAATTTTTTTTTAAACCAAAAAAATCATATTTTTTAAAAAATCTTGCATAGACGACTACGAAAATCGTTCTTCGTCATGCTCTACTATAAACAATTTTAAAATTAACAGAACAGGCAGACATTGTGTAAAATAAAACAAGTCAAAACATGCGAAATCAAAAATATTGAACCCGTTATATTATTTTCGTTGCTTGGCATTTCCATGCGTACGAGCCTAGCTTAAGTTTGACTTCGTTCAAGTTCGAATTAGAGTGTGATCAATAAGACGTGTTTAATACCACGCATTCGGAGCCTTTCACCGATTGCTTAAGTTAGACGACTATGCCGAATAGTTGATGTACTCTTCAAATGCATGATCTCGATGAGCAACGTAATGCAGATTCTTGCTGTGTATACATAATTTGCTCAGCCTATAAAATTATCGCAGGATCATACTTGCCAGCAATAAATTTTTACTTTTAACGTACCTAGTAAATTGCAAACGTTGCAAATCATGAGACCCCTAGGATACTTATTTTTAAAATAGGTTCAAGGATGTATAACTTCGTCCCCCTGAAAATTCCGCTTTCAACAAATTCTGGCATCCAAATGTCAACCTAGTATCTTAAAAACAATGTACATGTTTTGTATAGAAAACAATTTTTTTCCTGGTCAAAAAATCATAGATCTTTTGAAAATGAATTCAAGATATTTTCATGTTTCATGCAATATGCCCAGGATTTCATGAAAATGACATATACCTTCGGTATACAGAATATGTCACCTGCTTTCTACTATCTATATGTCAGGGAATAAAAAAGTTTCAAACACTGCTCGTATCGCAAACTGTGATGAAAGCGAAAGCATCTAAAGCGAGGAAAGGAGAAATACAAGTCGGATGAGAAAGGAAGGAAAAAATAGAATTCGCGCAACCGCGTGCCTTCAAAGTAACCTTTTAAAACGCTGTCCAGGACGATTTGATGCACGATAGCTTCTCTCGCGAAAGCATCTTCTAGGTCCTTTACTCTGCACAACTCCAGTTCTCTGCCCGTCGCGAGATGTTATCCGGGCGTTCTCCACTGCCCCCGCACCGTTGTGCCCGTTCGTCCGTAAATTTTCGAGATTCGGAAACTACCTAATAGGACAATGGCATCCCGTATTGCTCCATTATCGTGTCACCCATTGAGAGCCCCTTATCTACTTCAAGTTTAGCATGCTGTAAAATGTCCTCCTCTTGGAGAATAACAATAAATTTATCCTTATGACTGCGATTTTTCCAATCGTGACTTCTGATAAGGTGATGTCCAGGGTTTGGAAGTAAGGCGTTACTTGTAACGCATTATTCTAAAACGTTGCATTTCTTACTGTAACGATAACGTGACGCATTACATTAATTAACAAGTAACGTTAACGAGCACGAGTCACTTTTTTGAAGTAAAACTTCTTAGGCGGCATTATTACTTTTCTAGAATGTAATTTATTCTAGAATTTAATTTATGTGGTGGGTGATTTGGTGATTGAAGTGATTTAAGAGTGCAATATTTTCGATTGCAGGGAGTAATTTTGAGATTTTGCTGTAATGAAGACTGTAAGATGTGAGACTGTAATGTTTCCGTTTTGAGGGAGTAATTTTGAGATTTTGTATATCTGTAACACTGAAAGAGTGTAAGAATGTCATTGATAGATTTGACTAAAAATTAAGAATGAAATAATTTTTCAACTGATTTACAGTTAAAAAACGAGAAAAATACTACGCGAAAAAATTGAAGGATCTGTCAGAACTAAAAAAGTAGGATGAATAAAATTCCATACATCGGAACCTTGAACAAAGCAGATTAAGAAGTTTTACTACTAACGGCAGTTGATTTTTTTATGAAACGGGTAACGAAACTTCTGTTATTTTACGTTTCTTTTATCTGTCTTATTAAGTTTTTAGCACAATTTGTAACTTTTTTAGGAATGTTCTGAAACTGAGGTATAAGTAGTTTTTAACTTTCTCATTTTTGAATGGAAAATTTAATAATAATTATTCTTATTGGAACAATTGTTTAATTGATTTTCCAGTTTAAAGTGGAACATTATGAATTGGTTAGTTTGCAAAAAAAAAATGCGGAAAATACTCAAAATACTAGATTTTCATCTGTTTCATGTTAATTGATTTTTCAAAAATTTATGTGATTCTAGAAATCGGGGAACTTTAATTTCTCGAGCTTTTGATATTGAAAATATGTCTATAGAAGTCTATGAGTATAAAAGAATATTTTTCAAATTGGCAAATTCTGTGAAAAATACAAAAAGTATTCAGGGCACTCTAAATCTATAAAGAAACTGTGTTCTGCAAAATCGATCGAAATACTTGTGAGATTTCGAACTTTCAATTTATTCATTTTTAAAATTCAAAAAGTTATCTCTTAAAACACTTAAAAATTCTACAACATTCCATAAACACCAAGAAATACAGAAAGAGAATACGCAATGAAAAATACTTGTAAATATATAATATATTGAAAATCTTCCAAATTCTAGAAATTCGTACAGCAATATATAAAAATAATGAACGACCCTTGAAATCATAGAAAAACTTGAGGAATACAAAAAATAATGGAGTAAGTAAAAATCTATCGAGACACTGTTTTCTGGAAAATCCTGTAAAACGCGAAAGATTTTATTACATTGAAATCCTAGAGATTCTGGAAATGTAAATATCAAGTTAAATTATAAAAATACTAAAATCATGTAAAAATACTAAGAAATTTTGCAACATTGTGTCATCCTGAATAATATGAATGGTTTCAGAAGTACCGAACAACCTTTCAAATCGTGGAAAAGTTAGAGATATATCAACAAAATCAAATGAGATGAATCTCTTCATAGACACTATTTGCTAAAAAATCCTCTGAAATACAAAAGAATTGAAAGTACTTTGAATTCTGGAGCATGAAATTCTTGAAGTCTATAAAGGTTTTGATGTACATAAAAATAGTACAAATTTATAAAAATACTAGAAAATCCTGCAAAATTTTATACATACTGAAAAATACGAAAAATTCAATAATTTAAAAATCTGACTAGGTATTAAGTTTCTCTGAAAAATTAATTAAATTTGCGATTCTTTCCTTGTTGCTAACATTTAATCAAATGTCACATTCGAGAATTTTGTGAACTTGAAAAAAATATGAAAATTTGATCAAGCAGATTGATCATTTTTTCAGGGTGAAAAAGTACGGATTAACAATTTTTATTACATCTGAAATAAACGATTTCTATAGAACAAAACCACGAATACGTTGATATTGTTATTTTCAGCCTCAGTTTTTCGATGTCTCGTTATTCACATTCAATTTATTCCAGAAAGTAACGTAAAAGTAACGGGACGTTACTTTTTTTAAGTGGTAATGGCAACGAGTTACTATTTATTTTCAAGTAACGGTAACTTAAGTAGTTACTATTTTCACCTCTGTAACGGTATTGTAACGAGTTAAATTTTTCAAGTAAATCTCCAAACCCTGGTGATGTCGTAAAACTATACGATTTTGTAAGGTGCTCATGTACACAGTTTTTTCATGTTCGATAGGATATTTCATAAATTACATATTAAGTTTGTTACAAACTATTTTTCTTGAGCTTATATAGTAGAGAAACGATTCATGACAGTGATAGAAAATATCAAATTCAAAATATAAAGTACTTACCTTAAACAAAAATTGTGACTATTTTTATCAACCAATTATTCCCTCAGAGTATGAGTTTTACGGCAAATACATGATTCTGGACAAAACCCAAAATTTTTTCCTCATTTTTCATATCCATAATTATTATTATTATTTTATTCCTTTCATCTCTACAGTCTAGATTGTAAAAAAAAAGTAATAGCGAAAAAATGATCGATATTTCTTGTTCGGGTTCTCAATAAAATAGGTATAGTGTCAAAGGGTGCGATGAAGGAGGAGGGAGTTAACCTGCCACTTTTTCCATTGGCAAAATATGTCGACTGTGGGAAATGAGATTCTTATGCGAGTACGAAGAGACGAAAATCCGAAGACTGACTTTCAGTTCTCTATACTGCGCAGTCACCGTGAATGAGATCTGAAGAAGCTGTATAATAAAGCAGGAAACTCAATATGGAAGATTCAACAACAATGTTAAACAGTTTCTAATTTACTCTGATTAACTTCGGAAAACTCTGAACAACCTGAGCAGTCACCGTAAATGAAATGAGAAAAAGGAGTAGAATAAGTTTGGAAACTCAATGTGGAAGATTTAACAGTTATATGTATGAAAGTTCTTAATTTTATATTGATTCGAAAATTTGAATTGTAATTGAGAGATGCACTTAAAAATCAAAGATAATTAATCATTTTACAGATAGTTACAGCAATTTTTTTATATATCTGAGCATACTAAAAAATGGTAGAACATAGTAATTTCAAACTTTTGACATTTTTTGTAATTAAGAAAAAAGGTTTCTCGGAGTGACTATTCAATTAATAGACAAAAGGAGACCATTTTCCAGATCCTTTATTCATTCAAGCTTTGGGCCAAAATTCGTGGTCCTCTTCAGGAATAATCTAAGAAATGGAATATCAAAATCAACACAAGGTTACATTATTCAAAATCACAAACAGAACAATTCACAGAAAACAATACCTGCATGTCAAATTTCCCTTTCTCCAAATATCCACATATCCAATTGAAAGTCTCTATGATTACGGATGAGTTAATAATGATACAGAATCACAGTTTCTTCACTTCTTCATTCTGAGATTTTGATTTTTAAGCATGTAAGTCCAAAATGATGTTATTGAAAAATGTTTCAAACCAATATTTTAATATTTATATCAGTTGTTTGTGAAATCATATTATAAAAATATCAATGAAATTCAATTTGAAATCACTTTTGCAAGACAGTTTATAGAATATGGTCAATTTGACTCGGAAATAGATTTTAAATTTTTAAAAAAGATAATTGAAATCTCAAAATTATAATTGAATTTTTAGATTTATTAGTGAAGGAACGTCAAGTATCTTAATCTACTGATATTTTTTCCCTTATTTTTCGTGCTATTTTTCGGAAAAAAGATTCGAAGTTATGACTACTTCATTCTGTACAAGTTATTTATTGAAAAAATTTTCTTGACTCATTTCATTGTAAAAAATTTTTATCTCATACTTCAAAGAGTTCAAAAATTCGATTCTGCAGAAAAGCTTCTATTATGTATTGTTGAGTAAGAAATATACACAAAATATTTACGAAATTCCTTCAAAAAAAGTATCAATCGAATAAGAAAATATGGTACACATTGCGCTTCAAAAGGATGTTTTGCATGTAAAGAACCAATTTAAAAAATGACAGCTATTGTAAAGTTTATAAAAAAAAAAAAAATGTAATTTTATTTACTAGGTTTTTGAAAAATATTATAAATATGAATAGTTGATGAGAATTGGTGTCTTATTCTTTTCGAAAATAAAAGTTTTAAATTCTGCATGACAGAAAATT
This sequence comes from Platygaster robiniae, assembly GCA_028476575.1. NCBI lineage: Eukaryota > Metazoa > Arthropoda > Insecta > Hymenoptera > Platygastridae > Platygaster > Platygaster robiniae. Next base: position 40,810,733 of record CM052019.1, read on the forward strand.
TCATCCTAGGGATAGCATGCTTGAGGAATTTGTTGGACAACTAAAAAAATGAGATAATTGGTTAAGTAACTTTAATTTATCAATGAGATTAGTTCGATTCGCAGGTTTTTTTTATTGAATCAAGCACTCTAAAAATACATTTTGAAAAATTCCCCTAAAACCACCCTGCTGCCAAAAACAGTCACTCTAGTGTCGCAGGGTACCAGTTTCTCAAACTTCTCACGTACATTCGGATTTTTATCTGATGAAACAAGCTCTCGAAGAATCACGAGGAGAAAATTTGAACGCTCTGACACCTTCAATCTCCCCGAAAGTATACTTTATCCTCAAAAAACGGTCTACGGGAACTTCCGTTGCACCGCCGTCGTCGTAAATTCCGCATCACGAGAGTCCCGGTGTCGGAGCGCTCTTTACGTGCCGTTTCGCTGACCCTTAAACTCGCCTCGGGCACGCTGAAAAGTGCAAAACGCCGGAAAGCCGAAGAATCGCACAAGTCCTGGCCACGAATTCGGGAGATTCCCAACGACTTGGAAACTCGAGCGCCCGAGTAATCACGCACGATCTGTAAATAACGATCAATTGCGCTCGCGTAAAAGACGTCCAAGTGACGGGCTAAATTGTCGCGTCCCAATGAAAGTCGAGATCTTTTCCAAAGATGTAGTTCATGTTGCAAAATTTTTCATGTTTTTCGTTGCAATGAATATCCTGGCCAACAAAAGTCTTATCTCTCGATTCCATTTCGATTCGACGAAGCTTTACGGGTCGACATTTTATTTTTGCTTGAAATTCATGTATTTTGTACCTTAAACTATTTTAATCGATAATCGTTTTTTATTTTGCAACAGAAAATTTTTTTCGCCAGTTATAAGGTATTTGTCTGAGGCTGTCAAAACTGACTTTTCAGGTTACCTAATGGAAAATTTTGTTCAAATCCTTAAAACTTTAACAAATATTTACCGATTTTGATGATTTTTATATCAAAATGCGTGGAAAAGTTTGATATTTTCAAATATTTCAAAATTTATAAGATACCTACATATCGCCTTGTTCAAATCGTGACAACGCAAAAACTAAAAAAAAATTCCAAAATTCATTTTCTCGAAACGCATTTTTTTTTCGTGATACATTGTTTTTGTAAGTTAAAACATGTTTCAACTCCATTTAGGAGAGTTTCAGAGTAGCTAAAATTGTTTCTTAGTTCGAAATAACGACGTAAAGAATCAAGATGTCAAAACATACCTCAAATCTTTAGACCACAACGTCAATAAATAAAAACCATAATATCTATAACTCCTCATACAAAAATGATTCATAAAATTCATCTTTATTAGAAAATGAATTATGAAATACAGAAGCTATAAAATAGACGATTCATTTATTTCGGGGTTCGTAAAGTTATTGATTATAAAAAAAATTATAAAATGTGTACCTCAATCAATTTATTCAATCCATTTTATATACTCAACTAAACATTAAAGAATATAGAATCTTCTCATCCAATAACTTGGAATAAAATTATATTCAAATGAATTTTAGTATAAAGAATGATTGAGTAGAAGAGATGACTGAAAAATATGCATAATTCAGTAAATCTGATTTTAACATAGTATATATCTGTTTTTTCTGTGTTTCAAAATGAAAATCCGAAAATAAAAAATTATGTTCTACTACTTTACTTGGAATTCTGGCTCTTAAGGTAAAATCCGTTGAAGTCAGTCATTCTTAAAATTTTTTCACAACTCTTTAAAAACTATTCAATATCTTTCAATTTTGCCAGACTTCTTTTTGATTTTTGACTATACTCTATGCCACACCGTTTCACAATGATGGATTTGATAGTAAATTGTTGAAAAGGTGAATTCACTTTTATTTTTCTGATAAAACATAAATTTTAACTCTCAAAATAAAACATTATCACTAAAACATCAAATTCAACTTTTGGTCCATTTAAATCTTCGCTGTTACATGAACTAAAAAATTGACTTTTCGAATGTAATGAGGGGTTTGAATGCAAAAACCTGTGTTCACTACTGTCAGTTATAAATAAATTATCCAAGATCATTTCTTTAAATCGTCTTACTGCAATTACAAAAATTTTTATAAAACTGTTCTTTGAAAACAGGCTTACATATGCAATCGCAAAAAAATTAAGTCACTTAGTGTACAGTATTTCTTTTTAGAAAATAAAGTTATTGATCACTGAGCACCGGATGGAATAGATGAAAAAATGTTGAATATTCTACTCAAAACAGCGTTTTTGAAAGGGCTACTCTCTATCCAGAAACGTCATATTTTCCAATGCTTCGATGAATACTGCAAGCTGATATTGCGCTCTGCTGTTATTTACTGCTTCAGCCAGCACTTTCGAGCGACGCAATCGCTGCGCTAATTACAATTGAGTCGATAAATATCCATTGCGCTTAATGAAAACGAGAATAGATAATGGCCCGGGTAGGATTTGCGGCGAAGAACATTCATTACTAGCCGATGAATAACGCTGGCCGCGCGTTAGGTGCTTTATTTCATACGCATTACTCGCTCCAACTGTTCGTCAATACCCCTTTCTAGCGATGCATGGATTTATTTGAAGTTTAACTGAAAAGATCATTTGCAATAACTCATTGCGTTGCATTCGATTACTTTATTGCTTTTCCATTTTAAGGGGTAAATCAATTTCCTACGTGTATTGAATGTTTTATGTTTTGAAGAAGGTGATTTCATATGAATACCAATTACTGCAGATAAGTGGTCGTTGTTAAATAGTACCACTCTAATAGAATGGAAAATTTGTAATAAGTGTTTATTACTTATTTTAGAAATAAGTAATTTTTTTCGTAAAGAAATCAAAAGTTTTTACTGCAGGAAAATAATTATTTAGTAAAAAAACATATAATTTTCTCATATATCATGTAAAATAAATCATTTTACATGAAATTCACTATTCGATATTTTATAATAATTTTTAGGAATGTATTTACCAGGGTTTGGAAGTAACGTGTTACAAGTAACGCGTTACTCTAAAACGTTACATTTCTTACTGTAACGATAACGTAACGCGTTACATTAATTAACAAGTAACAATAACGGAAACGAGTCACTTTTTTTTGGTAACGAGTAACGAAAATCCCGTTATTTTACGTTACTTTTATCTATTTCATTACTTTATAGCACAATTTGGAACTTTCTGAAAAATGTTCTGTAACTGAGATCTCAGTAATTTCCAACTTTCTCATTTTGAGATATAAAATTCTATAATCATAATTTATAATGAAACTATGTGGAATAATCGTAATTTGTGCAAAACTCTTGAGGAAGAATAGGCTTTTTTATTTTTTATTGAAAACTTTCACGACTCAAAGTGTTGAATTTTAGAAATTCACATAGAAGGATATAAAAAATACTTAAAATCTATAGATCGCAAAATCTATAGCAGGATTTATAAGATTTAGAGATCCTGCTAGACAATTTTGTTGAATAATAATGAATACAAAAAAAAAATAAATGAATAAATAAAATAGAATACGAGAAATACGAAAAATACTAGATTTTAATAAGTTATAAGTTACTTTATTTCGAACAAATTTATGTGATTCGAGCAATCAAAAAGCTCCAATTTCTTGAGCTTCAAATTTTAAAAAATTGATCTTAATAGAAGTCCATGAGAAAATATAAAAATTTTTTTATTTTATAACTCTGTGAAAAATACAAAAAATATTGAGGGCCCTTTGAATATATAAAGTAACTGTTTTCTGTAAAATCGATGGAAATATACTCCAAAAATTTCGAATCTCCAATATTATTTCATTCTGGAAATTTAAAGATATATCTTAAATAAAACTAAAAATTCGACAACACTCTTCAAATACTTGAAAATGCAGAAAGAAAATACGTTCGGAAAAATACGTGCAAATATATAGAACATTGAAAATCTTTCGAATTCCAGAAATTCGTGCATCAATATATAGAAATAATGAACGATCCTTGAAATCATATAAAAACCAAAGAAATACAAAAAGTACTTGAATAAGTAAAAGTCTATCGAGGCACTGTTTTGTGGAAAATCCTGTAAAACACGTTATATTTCATTATATTCAAATTCTAGAGTTGGCAATTTTTGAAATGTATAGAAAAATGATTATTATAAAAATACTAAAATTACGTAAAAATACTGGGAAATTCTGCAATATTTCATCATACTGAAAAATACAAACGGTTTCAAAAATACAGAACAGTTCTTGAAATCGTAGAAAAATTATAAAAGTTCAAAAAAAATCAAATAAAATGAAAATCTTAGAAATTTTTCGCTGAAAACTCCTCTCAAATGCCAATGATTCAATATACTTTTAATTCTAGAGCATGAAATTCTTGAAATCTATATATTAATGTACAGAAAAGTAGTAAAAATTTATAAATATTCTAGAAAATACTGCAACATTTTATACACTCTGAAAAGTAAAAAAAGATGTAAAAATTCTAAAAATCTGTGTAGGTATTTACATTCTTTCAAAAATCTATTAAATTTGCAAATGTTTTCCTGTGGCTAACATCGAATCAAATGTCAGATTAAGAAATTTCATGAACTTGAAAAACATGAAAATTTTACCAAGCTGATTGATTTTTTTCTCACGGTGAAAACGTTCAGTATAACATTTTTCATTATATCTGATATAAACAATTTCTTCATAACTGAATTACAAGTACGTTAAAATTGTATATTTCAGCCTTAGTTTTTCAATGTCTTGGTATTTACATTCTATTTATACCGAAAAGTAACGTGAAAGTAACGGGGCATTACTTTTTTGAAGTGGTAACGGTAACGAGTTACTATTTCTTTTTAAGTAACGATAACGTACCGAACTACTTTTTTCACCTTCGTAACGGTAACGTAATGCGTTACATTTTTGCAAGTAACTTTCCAAACCCTGGTATTTACTGTGATCAATGGTCGTTAAATAGCTTGTTTGCTAATGGAAAATTTTTAAAAAAAACATTTAACATTACACAAAATATCATTGACGTCCGAAAAAAGTGCAATGTTTGACTTTTCGAGCTTGATTGACTATCTGTCCAAAGTTGTGATGCTCGCTAATTTAGTTTCGACATACCTCCAGGGTAATCTTCACTCGAACACTTGCATCAACTGTCATACTTGAATTAGCTTCGTGACACAATTTCAAGAAGAAGAAGTGTTATTAAAATATTTTGAAGTGAAGATTTTATAATTCACAATCAAAGGTCAAAACAGATAGTCTTAACCTTTAGCTCCATTTTGTTAATATCAAACCTTAGAAAATCATTTTCTTTTTCCCTTTTTTATAAAATGTTTGATTTGTATACGCATGGAGTAGAGTTTTTCGAAATAAAGAAGATTAATAGACTTCCAGGGGAACGTATAATCGCTTTTGAAACTCACTTGTCTATCAATCACACGTGCCTCTCATCTCATCATTATCGCATAACCACCCTCGTCACGTGACAGATGTTTGAGTTATATGTTCCGACAAGGCGCGGACTGCGTTTCCGTATACTATACTGAGCGCCCAGGATCCGAAAGACACACTTTCGGTTGTTGTTGTAACGTTAGCCGTCAACAGCGGTAGTCAGCGTTCTCGCCAAGTACACATCGCTCATGTTTATCGTGATACCCGCGAACATCGGCGTTTGGAAGGTTTCGATTTCGAGGTACTTGGCTAGCTTGGATAATGTTGACCCATTCGGACTTTCCAGTCCGTTATTTTCGTAACTGATTTTAGATCGAAAAAGATGTATACAGAAGCTGAAAAGCCTGAGATTTCATCGACGATATTTTTACTCAATCTTTAGAGATTTATGAAAAAAAGTTTACAGAGATGTTTCATTTTCTTTGATTAGTTTTTTAATGTCTATGTTAGAAATAATAATACCTTTTGGAAGTATTCACTCAAATTACTTTGATATCAAATTTATCTCTGTTTTTTCCAATTTTTTCTTACCTTATTATCTTACCACATTATTTGACCTATAAATCAGAGTCTTTATTTTTGAAATTGAATCAGATTCATTCTTTTTAGTCAGGAGTACGGTGATGAGCATACTGTTGAGAAAAATTTGATAAATTCCCCATAAAAGTATTGGGAGTTGGTAACCCATATTCTGTATAGGTTTTTTCCAATTAACAGACGTGGAAATTTTTCATAAGCGATGGTAGTGCTTCCGTAAATATGGAAATTTTCCCATAATTTGTAGGAAAACTTCTATAGCATATGGGAAGTTTTAAAAACTACTTATGAAAAAAATCCTACACAAAATATGGGTTGAAAAATTCCAATAATTTAATGGAAAATTGGCCAACCTTTTTTAACAGTGCAGGATTTGAAAAGTTATTAAATAAGTGTACTTACGTTACTGTGACTTTTGTTACTGGCAAAAAAAGTTATTTTTTGCGTTACGGTTACTTGAAAAGAAAAAGTTAATCCTTACCGATACCATTAAAAAAAAGTAACGTTCCATTACTATTACGTTATTGTTTGGAATATATTGAATGTAAATAACAAGACATTGAAAAACTGAGGATAAAAAAACAATATCAAAGATCTGGTAGTTTTGTTCTAGAAACTTTTTATTTCAGATGGAATAAAATAGTTTGAGACGGAAAAAAAATTATATAAATTCAAATTTTTTGAGTTTCGACAGAACGTTTTTCTTGAAGTGAACATCATATTTTTGATATCTCTTGTTTGTTAGGACAAGGTTTCCATGAATAATTTTTTAAGTGAGTAAAATCATTAAACATTCGTTAATCAGCAAATAGATTCTAAGTATTTTTGACACTTTTTGTGTTTTCAGTATGTAGAACATGTTGAAAGAGTGTATTGTATTTTTTAAAAATTCGTACTATTAGTCTGTTAATTATTAACTATTAAAATTTAATAATTTCATGCTCTCGAATTCAAAGTTCATTGAATTTTTATTTCAAAGGATTTTTCCAGGAAATATTGTCTTTAAGGATTTTTATTTACTTTGGTCTTTTTCTCGTATTTTCTCAGTTTTTCAACGATTTGAAGGATTACTCAGTATTTATAGAACTATATATGAATTTTCGACATGTATAAAATGTTGCAGGATTTTATGGTATTTTTCTATATTTCTAGCATTTTTATATAAATTGTAATGTAGATATCGAGAATTTTAGCTCTTAAATTCAAAGTTTACTTCGTTTTACGCGTTTCAAAGAATTTAAAAAAAATATTGCCACAATGAATTTTTATCGCTTTCAATATGATTCGTAATTAATAATTTATTCTACAATTTGAAGGATTGTTCAGCATTTTTTATTATTGCTGCATTTATTTCTGGAATTTAATGCTCTACATATTAAAGTTGTGGAGTTTTAAAATGCTTCATCGATTCACTTTAATTTAACATATACGTATTTTCTTTTTGTGTTTCGTAGTATTTATAGAATCTTGCAGAATTTCTTGATTCTTTAAAATTATCCGTATTTTTTTCCAGAATAAGATTTCGATCGACTTTACTGAGAATAATTTCATTATAGATTTAGAGTGCCCTCAATATGTGTTGAATTTTTTACAGTCTTCTGAGATGTAATAAATTTTCTTATTACATTATTATATAATTGAATAATATATTCTTTATATTTATCAGAAACTAGTTGAAATCTAGTATTTTGAGTATATTTCTCATTTTTTTTTGTATTCATTACATTACGTAGGGTTTTCTAGCATGATATACAGATTTCAAAGATTCTGCTATACGTATTAAGGTCTACAGATTTTAACTATTACCATTATTTTCAATCTGATTTATAAAATTTGAGGCTTTGAATTTTTGAAGTTTCTTAAGGAAAGTGAAAAGCATACTCTTTGTCGATAGTCGTATACAAATTACCGAATATGCACTCTGTCGCATTGATAATTATAAATATATAATTATTTAGATTATTCGAAAATAAGAAAGTTAAAAACTTCTCACATCTCAGTTTCAGAACATTTCTTAAAAAGTTACGAATCGTCCTCAAAACTTGATGAGACTTATGAAAGTAACGTGAAATTAATAACGAGATTTTCATTTCTTCTTACCGAACAAAAGTAACTCTTTCACATTACCGTTACTTCCAAACCCTTTTAATAAGAAATAAAATAATATCCTATGGAATCTTATTTTGTTGCAACAGCAGAAAGTCCAGTAGAAGCAAGCATGTACTCCTGAATTATATCTTTAGTGAAGCAGTGCTTGTTTCGTTAATTCGTGTCTTGCGCGGATTTGAAAGCAAAAACAAGCGATTATCCGCGAGATGCGCCGAGTTGAATGAAAAGGACGTACACGTATTGATGCGGGATTTAAAGAGAGAAGAATTGGTCAACTTTTTCCTGTAACTTAGCGCTTTGTGCACCTTGAATGCAAAATTTACGATCCTTGAAACTTTTACTTACAACCTTGTCAAATGTCGCAAATTGCGCAATGCGCGAGTATGCAAAAACTGAGATATGAAAGTTTTCTGTTAAAATTATCACTGCTGTAAAACGTATTGAACGCCAATCTTTTAACATAGTTCAGCTTCTATTCCATATACATGGAACTTGCTTCTGGATATTTTATGTCTTTTTTCAGCAATGTTATATTTTTTACAATATGAAGTACTATACATTCACACAAAATCCGAGCAGAGCTTTCGATTTTCTTGCGCATCGAGATTGAAACGCGAGATGAAAAATATTCCATTTGTTGCAGCACCACCGTCGAGTCTGTCGACCGATCGAAGCTGAATTTGCGTACGCGTATCATCCCATTGGTGAGTCGCATATTCAGGTTATTTTTTTCGCACTTATCTTTCTTTTCGTTCTTTTTACTCCGTTGATGCTGATCCGCTGCTGGAGTCAATTTTTTTCACACTGAAAATAACGTTTACCGTGAAATACATTTTTAGGAACAATTAAATCTGTTTCATGCATTTTCATTTTAAAAGAGATTAAACGTCTTTTTCACAAACTGCACTTTTAAAAAATGAAATTGCAGTAAAGTATAATCAAATCATATGCTTCATAAGAGGTACACAATATTTTATTTTCATAACTACCATGCCTAGAATAATGTGAATTTGTATTCAATTTTTCATATCTTACTTGCGTGGTCTAATTATGAAATAATGCTATGGACGTTATAAAAAACGATTTAAACCGTGCTTAATATAATCCTGCACAGGGAAGATCCTTTAATGCCAGACGTTGGCGGCTTTCATATTTATTCAAACCCGCTTCATTATGATTGCGAGTGTAACAGCTCCGTGGACTTAATGTGGAAAAAGCGAATGTGAAAACGCCTTTTTTCAGGCTGAGAACTGCCAACTGCCAAGCTGAAAGCTTTTCGCAGACGAGATTAATTAGGACGATACGAAAAGTAGAGAAAAAAGGAGGAAGCGACGGACGTAAAGCGTCCAGGCGTGTCCCGTAATAAAGCACAGATATTTGAAGAGATTAAGCTGCTCGAGAAGAATAGTAAAAGGCGCGTTATGACCCACAATTACATGAAATTCATATTCAAATCTTTTTTCCCATTCCAATTGTTGGCGATTCCCGTTATCTTTGGTGTTTTATCTGATACTGAAAATTAACGTTCGAGTTCGAGAGTTAAGAAACGTATAGAAGTGAACAAATTTTGCAAATGATGAAGTGACTAGAATCAGTGAAGATATTCAATGTAAGAATGAAAAATAGTTTTTTTTTAAATTCATGTTTTTTACATAACCTCCATAGAAATATCTGTTGATGGAGTAGTAAAGAAAATCTAAGGAAAGAAAAGAAATTTATAAACGAAAGACTCACAGAGACATAAAAAGGCGAACCACTTGAGTACGAGCAAGACTCATATTTATTCTCCAAATGACAGAGTAAGTAGAAGCGAATTCTGCAAGAGACTTTAAACACTCTGTTTATTTCAACAACCTTTTTTCCTATCACGTAACGCTGATTAATCTCTACAATTTTCACGCAATTTTGGTCGAACGAAAGAGCGAGCAATATAATGTTCGCGACACTGCAATTATCACGAGTTAAGCATTTCCCTGGTGCGCGATTTTCGCGGCAGAAAATTACACGCTGTCTTCGGGCTCAACCGTTTTCCGTAATGTTTACCAGAGGCCACGCAAACCAAAGTGAACACGTGATTATGGCAAAAACCACCCGACATAGGGAAAGTACGGTCATTAATAGCCCGGCGACGTTTTAATCAAGACTCGTCTTTCAGCGGGGCCGATGCCTCTTCCGGGGAGCTTAATCAGGCCCGATTCCCCGGGAACCCGTTTGACGAATTCGAGCCGATAAACTTTCGCGAGACTTTTTCATCTCCTAGGGATATACTGATGGGCTTATCCTGCTCATCGGAGCAGGATTTTTCTTTTTTTTAGAAACGAAAAATTTGTATTCATTGCGAAGGGTTTCATGATGGATGAATCTTCATATTTTTCGTACCTCAGGAGGAAAAATTTCAGTTTCAGGAACCAAAGATTCTTTTTAAACACTAAGAAAAAAGAACTTCTAGTTTTGACTGCAAGTCATTAACTAGTTCAATTATGGAAAATTTCCGTTTACAGGCACGGAAACTTTTTAGTTTCGGAAGAAAAATTTCATTACAAAATGGGATTTTTCTTTTCGATACGGATAAATCTAAACGAACCTGAAAAATTTCTTTTTAGACACCCAAACAGAAAAATTTTAGTTATTTTACTGTGAAGAGATGAAATATATCTGTAATAAGTAAAGTTTTTTATAATGGGTTTCGGGTAATTCAAAAAGTAAGGTGATAGGAAATTTTTAAGAGATCATAAGAAATACAAATATTATTATTTCACATATCAAATTGCACTATGAAGAACTGGTTTGTAATCTAACAATAATTATTGAATCTTAAAGATGGCTGTAGTCTTGGTTTCAAGTGGAAAAAATATTTTAATATCTCAATTACACATTATTCATAAGTTTCTAGAAATTTTGGGTTTATTCTCCAAATTTAAGTAAGGCCAGCAAATATTATAGTCTATTTTCATGGAATATCGCAAAAATAAACTTCGATTTGAGTTTTATCCATCCACGAAAAAATTAAAGCATCAGTGTATTGCAGTGCATTTTTACTTTTGAGCAGTAAAATGTCTTCTACTTTAAGACAGTGAATATGTTTTGCAAAAAAGTAAATGTTAACTACCGTAATGATAAGATGATTATTCTGAAAATTATAAAATTTTCATTTATTAGTTGTTAACTCATGAAAACTAACCAGTTTGACAGTGAAAATGCAATTTTTTAGTTACACTTTTCCAAACTTTAACTAAAAATAGATCATTAAGTCAACGTACATTGACATCGACATTGTTATAAAATTGGAAATATTCGTTACATTTTTTTTCATGCAACGACGATAATGAGACCTTGAGGTATGCAAACTCGTAAAAGAAAAGAAATTTATTTATAATTTCGAGAATATATAGTCATGTCGAAAATATTTTTCATTAAGTTTGCAAATTTATCTGTTAATTGTTAAGCTGCCTTGAAGTTCAAAGTTTTTTCATGGGTAACTTCCTTTATTTCTGAGTTTTTTAAGTAGATTCGTACAACAACGAATTTCGCATCATCGAAAACCCAAAAGCCTCGAAATCGAATACTGGAATCTGCACTTTCAGAAATCACCTGAAATATCTTTTATCTAATCAAAGTTTAAGTTTTCTATAATTAGTGAGTCTTGAGGATTTCTTATAGTTTAGTTCAAAGTGAAAAAATTATGAAATCTTACATGTCGAATAATTATAAATTTCTATATATTTTAATTTTATTTTTAAAGTTTCACTCAGCAAACCAAAAAATTACACTTGCTTTTTATAAGATTTTGGAAAAATTAACTTCAACTTCAGCTTTATCGATCCACAAGAAGTGTTCTACTTCAATCTCTGTATTTTCTTGATCTCTTAAAGTGAAGCATCACTGTATTGCATTGCATTTTTACTGTTAAGTAGTTAAATTTGTAAATTATGTCGCAATCATGAAATAATCATTTGTAGCCTTGTTAATTGTTAATCAGTGAAATTCAACTAATTCGAAAGTGAAAACAAACTTCATTAGGCATTGAAATGTATTCGTTTCTTTTATATGTATTAGAGTTTTAAGTTTTTCGGATTTTTTTAGAGAGAAAATAGATCGTGACGTCAGCGGATATTGTCATCGATATTGCAGTAGAATTAGAAAAATTAGTTCGATTTCTTTTTCATGTTATGACACTGAGACCTCAAGGTATTCAAATTCGCAAAAAAAACATTTTATTCTTCTATAAATTTGAAAAGTATAACATGTCATCTTAAAAAAATTCGTTCATTTTGAAACAAAATTTATCCGTTAATTATTTAGCAACTTTGCAATAAAATATTTTTTTTACATAACCTTGATTTATTTCTCAGTTTTGATATGTAAATGTGAACAACAATGAATTAAGCAACTTCAAAAACCAAAAAGCCTTGAACGTTTGAGTTATATCCGCACCTTCAGAAAAAACGTAGAATATTTTTGAATGAATCAAAGTGTAAGGTAATTTCCGTTATTATTCTCAGAATACAAATTTGAAAATATTGCAGATCCAAAAATCTCAAGTTTTGGAATTCTAATCTATCGTTCGTAAATTTTGTACTTTAAGTTTTCTAAATTTTTGCCTCACAAACGATAAATATTTATTTAAAAAACAAATTTAGCCAAATGCAAAATTCCAAGATTCCTTTTGTTATAAGTTTAAATTTATGAGAATTAGAAAATCATATGAGTATACGAAAATTCAAACTTTATTAGCTGAAAAATTGAATATTGTAAAATTTCATTATTAAATTATTCAGAAACATTGTGACAACAAATTCAGCAAATAAGATAAATTTAAAATTGACTTATTGTAAATTACGAATTTTTTATCCTTATGTTACAAAAACAACAATTCAAATCACGCATTTAGTATTGCTAGTAGATCATAAAATCCACAATGGAGTAAATTTTTAAATTAGAAATTTTTCTTTCTGGTACAGCTTTAAAAATAAAAAACCTGAGCTGATAGTGGTAAATAAAAACTTTTCTTATGAACAGAGAGCCAATTTTTCAGTTGATCGAAATGGTTTCTTTGCCGTTTGAAATAAGTTAAAAAGAGATAAAAAGTGTCTCTAATGCTCTCATATGACTAATATCTCTTTCTAACACACGGAACAATATTCCAGAAGCAGTCACTTTCAAATGCTAACTATTAATTTTTTTTAAATTCGTAAGATGATTATTATTCTGTTATCATGTTATTCCTATACTTCCATATTTCTATGGTCTGAACTTGGAGTAACCATTTTCCCATGATTTTCAAATAGAAGGGCCACAAATTTTATCTTTAAGCCAGTTTTTGTGAAATAACCAATAATAAATAGACGCCGTCTTAATCACCGTAGAAAAGTCGATAAACTTTTTGGTAGAAACATGGAGCTCAGTTCCCTTATCTGCACAAAACAAAAAGTTCTTGGACTGTTTCTTCGATACGTTCTTTCGCTGCTGTAAATCTTGTCTCGTTCTCTGCTTCGATACATTTTCTCGATTCTGTGACGCGTGCTTGTGGCTGCCATCTTTTGTTTTGCGAACAATGAACAGTGAAAAAGACAAACAAGATTTTTTAGATGTTTTTTCGACGCTGGGATTGAGAGTACAGGAAGAATACAGTCACTTTTTTTATGAAGATAAATTTTTCGAGGTTTTATGAAAGGAAAAAAAAAATGTATATAAAAAATAGACATGATATTTTTTTCAAATAAAAATATTTCATCTTTGTCGTATATTTTTTTCAATTTCCAGAAATTACATCCGTCTTATACGATAAAAAATCATAAATGTATAATAAATCTTTTGGACACATTTATTTCATTATGATTCCATTATGATGAAAAAGAAGTTAAAAAAACACTCTCGAATACCCTAATGGAGTCTGTTCCAATTTCTCCGAATCTGACTGATCAATCCCTTAGAACAATAACCCTGGTCGATCAACTTTCGCGAAGTTATGCACGAAGTAAAAGCTAGTACGAATTTCATAAATCACTTTCGTGATCGGTGACCCCGATAATTGCGCGAATAATTCAACAGTTCGATTTCCCGTGTACATTTCACGGCCGAGGATGTTGGCTAATCAAACAAGGAGATGACTCTCGCGGTCTCTTGGCGCTTTGGTTTTCGCAATCGGTCCGGCTGATTGCTACCCCTTTACGTCACTTTGCGCCCGGGGATAGTGGCACTGAGAGCGCTTTGGCATTTTGCGGAAGAAGAAGAAGATAATTGGCACCGATCCTTCTGTGATGATCAGGCGCATCCATCGTTTCGACCGTTATTCCTACTTTCGTTCCTACTTTTTCCTCTTGAATAAATTTAAATGTAAAACTCTGAAAATTTGAATTGTCCATTACTTAGAAAATAATCAACTTATTTTTCCAAAAACGATTTTTCACTCTTCGTAATATTTTTGAACTCGTGTAACGTAAAAAACTAATCTGTCGTTTCCCGAGTTGAAATAAGAATCAAACTTTGAACCAAATAAGTCGAGGATATTTCGGTTCTCATCGGTTCAAACTAAGCTCATTTTCAACCAACTTTACACCATAAGCATGGCAGTTATTATCGATTTTTGAATTGACGATTTGTATACTTTAGAATATCCGCTAATCAAACGTGATTGAATAAACTTTTGTCCATTGTACAATGTAATAATATTCGCGTATTTATTAAAAATAGCAAGAAAAATTTATATTCCTTAAATTCAGTGATAATTAGCGAACGCAAGTATTGTGATAAATTTTTTCGACTTGGAGGAAAAGATATTATTCTTCAATATAATCTTTTTCAGAATCGAATTTTTTGAAGTCTTCATTCAATTTACAAACAGAAAGTCATAAAATTTTGCATTCGTTTTTCTCAGGTTCAGCTTGGTTAAAATACATTGTTGAAAAACTACTTATGAGGATTTTTGCGTGCCACTTCAGATTCAACAGGTCATAAAGGTTTTAAATCCGATCTGATAGTTTCAAGTTGGTTATAATTTTGATTCTATTTTCGACTTGGGTCATATATTGGTTGATTGTAATCTAATTCGATTATGGAGTTCACATATGCAGGAATATTTGTTGAATAAGTACATTTTGGAGCAAATATGTGGTCAGTGATCAAGTATGGATATTTATAACTTGAAACATTGATTTTTATTGCATGAAAAATTCACATCAAAACTTCTATTTTTGTTGAATATGAGGATAGAAACATCATTGGCTTATTTGTAGAAAATATTTTTAATGCCGGACCTCTTTCTAACTCACGCTTTATGTAAATCACAGTTCTCGCCAATCGATGCGCGAATTGGCAGCCGACCAACCTTCTAGACCGGAAGTGATTCCAGCTTTTTTGCGCTCTCCCACAGACGGCTATTTTTCACTCCGCCATCGTGTATCATCCAGTTTTGTAAAAGATCTTTTCTCTGCAATACAATTAATTTGTCTTCCATGATAAGAGGATTACTAATTACTTTATAATGTTGTTGAGGCGAAGAGCACTAATTCTGTTCTCTGATTTGACAGCGTTTGAACTATTGTTCACATTCTTCATGAATTTTAATAGCTTTCTTTGGATATTCTCAAAGCATCTGTGCTAAAACTTTGAAATGGGTTTTCCATTCGGTTTTTCACTTGGGAAACTAAATTGAAAAGGGGTTGTTTTTTCAATAGGTTCTCCTATTGATTTATCTTATTATAAAACTAATAAGAACTCCAATTCGTTTTACAAGTAGTTTGTCTCATTGGAAAACGATCCAGATACCCAATGAGATTTATAGATGGGTTTTCACTATTAGAAAATTTTCTACGAAAAAACTCATGCTTTGTTTTTTATTTTGGAATCTAATCTGATTTTTATTTATAAAACTATTTGTGTTTGAGACGTATGTTTGTTAAAACAGTTTTTCAATGGTTCAAACCAACTGAAAATTCAATGAAAAATCTGATAAGAAACATACATTTTTCCAGTTTGTTTCCCAAATTGAAAATTAATTCGAAATTTTTAGCAGGGATGTACCGTCTCCAAATTCTAGTCTCGTACAATACAGTATGTGTATAATTGAATTCTCAATATACGATGGTTTCCAAGTATGATTTATTTCATTTGTATGCTGTATGACTGATGCTAAAGTTTCAAAATTGATAAATATCTTCACTTAGTGTTTCTTTTGTCTGTACTAGCCACATTCTTAAACTAAATTAGTTTTCTAAGAAGGGTTGCCCATATAACACATAAATTCTCTGTTTCAGGCTTTTTCGAGTGATTTTCATGTTTACTATATGGTTTTTTTCTTCCGGAATTGCCAAGTGTACTGTATAACAATAACTTATTTCGCTTTTTAGACAAGAATAATGTGGTTGTTTTATTTAAAAATGTTTGAATAGTAGATAATAGTAACCATTATAGGAGTGAAAAATCAATACTAACTAGTGTTAATCACCATTGAAACACCATCAAAACCACAGTTTCTGATTGTGTATAAAATCTCATCAATAGTTTCAAAAAGTATGTAGTAGTAAACGTCACAGTACTATGGACTCACTGTTAAACACTATTTGTAACAACTATTGCATCACTATTGACCACTATAAAATACTGCTGACAACTATTGTCATGCTATTGCAATTACGTATAATGGCGTATAATAGTTAATAGTTTGCAAAAAATATTTATTAGACAATTTTTTTATTTGAAAATGAATTGTGTTTGATCACGAGAAAAGTTTTATCATTTATTAACAAAGTTTTTCTAATTATAGGCATCACAATGTTGATTGATATTAACGGTTTTAGCTAAAACTTTTCCCATGTAAGTATTATAATAATTCTTATAAAGAATGAGTGAATCAAGAGCAATATTTATTTTTACTATGTTTCAAGTTCTAGAACACTAAAGCGTTCGTCGAACTTATGATCTTAATTTTACATGTTATCGACAAAACTGAAAAAATTTTTCAGTTACTTGTCAAACTCGAGCTTGTTACTAAAGGGTTTTTGCATCACCAAAGTTTCCAATGTACGAAAAAAATGATATTATTGGATCGATAAAAGCAAGTTATTGAAATTAAGAAAATTATCCCAATGTTATACATAACACTTCTTCGAGAAAGAGTATTATTTCAATTTGCGAAGTGTTATAGAAGTATGTTTCAAGTTTCAAGTGTTGGAAATACATTTACATAGGTTTAAACTTGAATTCCTTTTCTTGCAGTTTGTAAAATATTCATCAAGCCTATATTTATGCGACATATACGTGATTCATATCACAGAGATTGGTTAAATCATAATCAATCAACGCAGTAAAAAATGGTTAAAGCTCTAAAGTAAAGGACGCAAATGTTCCTTGAAAGGTCCACTTTACTGGCTCGCTGACCAAACCAAGTGTGCACCGTTCGGCGCCGGTTTATAGAATGCTTCTTGAGTGCTCTAAAATTCTTTTGAAGAAAGCTCCAGATAATTCAGTGCTTCGCGAGGGCTGTGTGTGAGCACGATTTAATTTTTTATGGATGAACAGTTTTTTTTTTGAGCGTTTTTCATTAGTCGTATTTCGTCTTTCAAGTAATTGGATTAGGAAAATTTTTTTTAATTTTTTACAAGTCTGATCCCTGCATAAAAGAAAACTGAACAAAAAGAAGAATTAGTTTTACAATAATATTACAGTATGTAAAAGTTAACGATATTTGTTTTCTATCATCATGAAATTAATGTGAGAACAGGTATCATAGACTTCTAACATTGCCTTTTGTTTCACATTCGAACGAGTCAGAAAAAAAAATCTGTTAGCTGAGTGTAGTTTTACAACTATAAGTTTAATAAAGAAAACGTCCGAATTCTGGAACACTGTAGAGATAGGAGAATTCCACATTGAAACATAGTTAGAGAGGAAAATCAATTATGCACACTCGCGGAATTTCTCGCATTCTTCTTCCCTCCAGCAACGTATGAAGCATATTTTGAACACGTACCGCTACCGCAAAAAGCAGGAATAATAGGGCGTAAAAGTTTCCTCGTTACTGTCTAACTCCTAATTTTGCTCGAAGCTAGTTTATTTTTCCAATCCCAAAGCGCTCATAATTCTCAGGAACCACGCTATTTCGCATCTGTTTTGTAATTGAAAAATTTCAAGCCTCCCACTCGTAAATTTTTCTAGCACAAGCTGTTTTCATTGTGCCATTTGGCGTATTCAAGCAGCGTGGAAATTCCAAGTTAAATTCATAGGTTCATCGACAAATTGACACGTCGAATTTAAACTGAGAGTTTATATTGTAATATTATTGCATATTTCCTTGGTTATCAAATCTGGAAGGAATTCTAGTGAAAAATATCTGCGTCATTCATTGTCCAAAAATGAATGGAGTGCCCTACAACGTAATCACCGCGTCCAAAGTTACGCACTCGGATGTTCTTCCGTTTCTCTTCGCTTATACAAACGCCAAGATGAAAGTGAACAATGGCTTGACCTCCCAAGAAGTCTTTCCCATATTATGCAAATACTGACATGCTCTCGCTCGCGATCGGCGTGGGCCTGAGAGACCACCAACTTTTGCGTGCTTTTTTTCTTCTTGCAATAAAAGGGA
Source organism: Platygaster robiniae (assembly GCA_028476575.1). Lineage (NCBI taxonomy): Eukaryota > Metazoa > Arthropoda > Insecta > Hymenoptera > Platygastridae > Platygaster > Platygaster robiniae. The sequence continues at coordinate 40,829,402 of CM052019.1, forward strand.
AAGTCCGAAGCGTACCGTTGCACACGTGCTTTTTCAGCGGAACTCAAGCCACTAGCGTTTTTCAAGAGCTCGCTGCAAAAATTCTTGAACGCGCCATCTTTTTTGAATCTTCGACATTTAGCAGCAAATTTGTACTTATAAGAATAATTTGCATTCATCGCGGGCTTCCGGAATCGTTTTTTTTTGTCAGATGTGATTTTGAATTTCAAATAAGTTTCTCGATCATTTTGCCATCAAAGCCAATAATGACTATGAATTTCTGGATGTTTGTCTATGTGAAAACAAAAATAATCTCTGGCTTAAATATGCTTGCTAGAAATAAAATTTCAAGTAGGTGAAGCAAATTTTTTGATTTTGTGTAGTTTATTTTTAAAGAGCCATGTCTCACTTATTGAAATACTATTAGTTATCGTAAAAATAATTAATCATGATCAGCAGTGTTCAAAATTGTATAGTATGACTCAATGAGGAAAAAAAATATTTAGTTAAGGTAATGCTGCAAAAACTTCCGTAGACCTAATGTTGTTAAACAAAGAAACATTTGTCTAAATTATTAAATAACTTACGAAATATTCATAACTTGTTTGATTTAAAATTCTTCAGAGTGGAATTTTTTGTAATGAGTTGTAATGAGATGATACCAAATTTTTGTTTCATCAATATTTTGTCTATTTTATTATCCCATAAGCTCAAAAAAACTGTTCCAGAAAATATTTGCAATGGAACATTATGATCATAATTCTTAAGAAAAAACCGAAAATATATAATTGTTGATTTACCATAAAAGGAAATAAGCTTAGATCAAAGATTTAATTCTTGAACCGATAACAATCATAATTTTTTGTTCAAATAATAACTCTAAACGTTAATGCGTACCTCATACACATCATCATTAAGAAGGAAAAATTTTTTTTTCTTGTGAGGGAATAATAATTACTCTAACGGAAGAATTACTAAATGCAAAAAAAGTACAAACACGCATTATTTACTTCTTTGAGTCTGATTCTGTCAGATAACACCTATTTTAATTTACAGATTCAAATGAATGTCAATTTTAAAAATATTTTTTGTTTCACTTGAAATGAAAAATACTACCTTTTGTACGTTTTGCACGATAACTGAAGAACTTGATAAATAATGGATATAGTTCTTCTGGAGCGTAAGTCCAAAATGATGTCTAACGTGCCAAACAATTATTGTTGCCTTCTATATATGCATGGATTATTATATGGTATTTTTTACTATATCATCTTATATGAAATATTAGGTTTTACCTATGAAACATTTGAGCAGTGCTAGTATTCTAACATCCGACGTTAAATGAAGAGTCCAAATATTTTTGCTTGCCAAAGTAGATTGTAAATTTATTAAATCATATAGTAAAAAATCTTTTTTATAATCAGCATAATATATACACTTCCAGCATTGGCTTAGAGATCGTGTGTTTGTCATCATCTGCAAAATAATTTTTTTTATACATGAAAGCTATACAGGGTGTCCAAAGTCATATGTACAAAAAAAAACCTTGGATACCTTATTCAATTTCAAGTCGAAAAGTCCTTTATCACATTATATAAAATTCATTTAGAAATTTATTTGAGCTTGAAATTTAAATAATTGCGCTCTCTCGACAAGTAGGGTTGAATTCACAAACCAAACTCTACTGAGAATTTCTTTCTTATTTTTTTGAGTTGAAAAGTCCTGTGCCATTTTCCACAGAACTCAAAATCGAAAAAGATATTCGGTTAACAAATTTTGACAATCAGATTTTTTAGATTTTAGACTCGAATATCTTTTTTGATTTTGAGTTTTATAATAAGTGATAAAGAACTTTTCGACTTGAAATTGAATAAGGAATCGAAGGTTTTTGTTTTGTTTATGTGACTTTGGACACCCTGTATATTCTTTATTTCTCTAATACACTGTAACAGATACAAGGATTTAAAACTATTTTATTATAATAATATTGAAATCCTGAACTTGTGTAGGAAACCGTAATGAACAAACATGTTTATTAAAAAAACTAGACGCTGCCAAAAATCTGTAGTGTTCATAAAACATCCCTAATGAGTGCATTAAATTTGCATCATGTACAAATGACGTTTATTTCAATGAACTTACATATATTATAATAAAATTGCGTTAAAAATTATAAACTACTCATTAAATAATTGATAGTCAACATGTCAATTAATATAACTTAACACCTATGAAAATCCTCACAGTGGTTCTTATGAGTTTGAAACTAGTTCTTAAAACCTTTGGATGCAAATGATTTGAAGAGAAATACATTGTTCGTATGTAGCTTTAGCTCAGTTGTTAAAACGTAGAGGCGTTATAGGTATTTTAGGTAGACAAATATAAAGTTCAAATCTCCTTTGGGACTAAACATTTTTCTGGAGTCATTTCGCAATTTTTTGGAAGAGTATAGTGAAGTGTCCTGAAAAAGTGATGAATTTATTTCTGTTGAAAATTTCGACAAAATATCCTTAAAAGTTCATTGAATTCCACAAACCAAATATATGGAGATAATAAACTTGAAAATGAATATTTTAAATACAAGACAAGTTTGTGAAAATCCGCAAACTGGTTTATTAAAAATTTAATGGAAAAAACAACCAAGACAATTTGATTGAAATCAATATAAAAATTTGTAGCTAAGGAAAAAAAGCAACTTATTTTCTTTAAATTAAAGGTGACCTACATCATCTATCTAAGAACCTTCTTGGGTAAAATTATCCAGCACTATAGGGTCAGATAGATAAATTAGATTCTAAGTGATCGGAAGAAGATATAGTCAGACATGAAAAAAATCTTAGAAAGAAAAGAAAATATTATGACAGTAACTTACATACTTTTATTTCTCAAGGAAAGTTCTTTGTCTAAGTTGTAAAGATACTTGTTACAATATAAATTCTCATAAATCTCCATTGAAACTTTTTCGATTGACACACAGTACGAACATTGCAATCAATATAATAAATTGAAGTTAGGCCCGGCCTTCTTTTAATGGAAACAGAACTCAATGAAAAATAAAAAAAAACATACATCATAATAAAAACAACTGAAGCAACTTCTGTTATCCCTTATTTATGGCAAATGGAATAGCCCGAGTTGATAGAATCGTTCGAAATAAGGCATACATGTGAAAAGTCGTGTATAGAACGTGCGAATAAGTTTTTTCTTTTTCAACCATGCGTAGGTATGGAACTGGAAAATGGAAGAAACAGCGGCCCAAACACTGTGCGGAGTCGGTTTCTCTACAGCTCATATATCGCCGCGCAATAAAGAACTCCGTTATTCCACTTGGCTGCGTGGTTTCGTTATTTACCCACAGTTCCCTGTGCGCGGTAGTCTGAAAACGCGTTGAAACTTGGTGGGACGGGGCGATGAAGCGAGATCTTGCCGGGCATTTATTTTGCGAAAGAAGAGTAAAAAAACCTATTCAATTATTCGTAATAGCTCAGTAAATTTTCCTCGCGCGAATGAGGTATATCGCGGAACTTCATCACATACAGAAATTTAATATACTTCAGAAAAAACAATTAGAACTTTATAGTTTTTTATTTGTTGCTTCGGAAGATTGTTTTGTGTTGAGGGTGGAATAATCAAGACGCGGAATGTGCATTTACTCAAAAACTAGGGTAAAATTGTGCATAACTGACATCATTTTTCATTTTCGAACTCTGTCGCACTTTGTCGCGCTTCGTCGCGCTACAATTCTTTGTAGCAAGAAGCCCAGAACTCTGGTTTTCAGGTTGTAACATTATATAGGGTCATTCTCCTCAATACTATTAGACAAAAACGTATCAATCAAAATCATTTAAATCAATATTGGTACAATCGTTGTACATAAATGCATGAAATACCTGATATACATATCAAAATCATGTCCTCTATATTTTCCTTTCATATAAACAAATGCCCTCAAAATTCATAAATCAATCAACACATCTTTTGTAGATACTAATTCAATCAGAATTCGAAATAATAATCCAACATATTTCCAGAATAAATAATATCATACAAAATCCAAATTTCTTATTCCAAATCTTGTCAACCGAAAATCAATAATTAAGATCCCACGATAATAATAATAATCTCAAATAAACGATCATTCTACACAATTCCTAACCTCAAAATCAATTCATTCACAAAAAAAATCACATAAAATAAATCAAAATTGTCACAATTTAAGAGCAATGAATCGCATAAAAAAAAATTACATCAGATCAAAATCACAAAACCTTGATACCCAAATTGCTCATAAAAATATTCAAAAAAGAATAAGAAACTTCCTTGATCGTCGACTAAAATCGACAGTCCAAGTCAACCATGAATATTTACATCCGAGTCATCCCTCAGCAATGGCGGATGAAAACTCATTCAATAGCAAGATCCAAGAAGACGACGATCATCCAAAAATCTCCTCATTCAATGGTGGATGAAATTTCGTTAATATGACCACAGAAAAAAAACGTCAATTTGACAAAAGTAGGACGTCAAATCAAAAAAGAAGCTACAAACAAAAAAAAAACACAGCGACTGTCAAAAAGGAATCACACCGAAAAACATGAAATCAAAACTGATTAAATATTAACTCACTACCTCAACGTTGAGAGTGCTCTTTATTAAAATAATACGAGCGAAAATAAATAACAACCCAAAGTGACAAACTAAATAACAACCAAAGTGGGGCTCGTGTTTCCCAGTACAGCCCAATGGCAAACATGGCCAAAAACGACGCGTTCTTTCTCGATTTGTAAAAGAATGACATTGCGCATTCGTGCGCGTGAAAACGAGAAAACAATATCGATCTAAATCGATCCCAAGATAAATCCCCATTAACGACGCACGGCTACAAGGTCATGTCGGATTTGAGAGTTTAGTATGAGAGTAGTTTTTCTGAAACACTGCAAAAACTTTGACATTGATGAAAAAGTTCTTGCACAATGACAAATTCGAGTGAAAATGAATGTTTTTTAATGTCTAACGAAAAAGGACGAATTTCATAGGACAGACACTCTGCCATTAACATTGATTATAGATTCATAAGAAAGTCGTGTCACGATTTTTGTCGGGGATCTGTCGAACTTTGCCATCTTACATGTGATTCGCATAATTCTCAAAGTTGAATGCCGCTTTGTGGCCGTCGCCGCGGGCATATAAATTTGACGTCTCTTTGAACGTCCAAGTTCCGCTGCTCTCGTCATTATCAAATTCAGCGTCCTTGTCTTAGTCGCCGGTCACAAACAACAAGCGATTGTAATCTCACTCGCGTCATGTTCTACCTCTATTCAGTAGAAAGTACCGAAAGTCATGCGGCTCGAGTCTCATAATTCTCAAGGGGTTTCGAGAGTTCGATATCATCTTCACGAACATCGATCAGGATGACATCGATTCTTATCCATGTCGTTGGCTGTAAAAAATTCATCGACGCGGAAGTTAACGCTATTTATCTTGGAAACGATCGACTTCGTTCCCTATCCGACGGTCGCCGACCTAGGATAACACGATCAACTCGAGGAAATAGGAACTTCTCCAGTTTCTATTTGATTTGGATCGTTACTCGTGCTGTTAAACAATTTGTGACGATTGATTTCTTTGTTCTTGTTTTTTGCAACGATTTTGTGGATTCTACTAGGAGAAACTGATGTTTTTTCAATCAGTTTTTATTACTTTTTATGTGGTTGTACAAAATGTCAATCGATGTTTTGAACTCTTACTTTTTCAACCAAGTTCGCCCTAATTAGTGTAATCAATAGTAAAAATAATTTAAAAGTCGTATTCAGCGACTCCTATAATATATTGTCACGTTTTTCAGTCTCTTACTCCATCCAGAAAAAGAGTGAAGAATCTCAGCATTCGCATATTTTACACGTATAACGATTTGTCATTGAGTCATTAAGGGTTAACGACGTACAATGTTACTGTCTAATGTCACCTATCCGGGAATTGGCCCGTAAATTGAGCCATGGACGTAATACCTCGAATCCACGGAATCATAGTTAATCGACCAACTCAAGTGGAGAAGTAAGGCCTTTAATCTCGAAATCGATTTGCAGAAGTTGCAGACGCGTTACAGAAATGTGTCACTCTGCCTTGGGAAATACGACGTTTTCAAAGATATTTAGTATCTTGATTGATAACAAATGTGAGAGAGGTTAAAAGTTCTTTTCGTCGTCTAAGAATACGGAAAAATGAATTTTGCAGGAGTTTGGTACGAAAATTTGTAGTTTGCTCTGAATAAACATTATAAAATAAATTAACTCATATGGTTCTGTGAAAGGTAATTTTGTAGACGAATTGTACATTGAGATGAGACATCGTATCAACTGTTTCTTTATTCGTAATTCTTATGGATTTTCTAACTTAATTCGAAATTCCCAAAGTTTTGTTGTACATACTAATAAGTTCGATCATCTCGAACTGCTTTGAAAATACTTTATTTGATATGTGCATGTCATATGTGTTACACATGAGACTACTTTGTAACTTGATCGATTTTACGCAACGTTATTATATTTCTTTGTAAAATGTTGTAACTGTCATAAGTTTTGATGAATCATTGTCAAGTAAAAATCAAAAGGAAAAAAACCGAATAGCAATAAGCTATAATGTTTCACGTAACAAGAAATATTGAATATCTCATGTAACAAGTCAAATTAGAAACTGATTTTTATCAGCTGTTTAGTGTAAATCAGGCATCGCTGTTTTATTAACGTTCCTTAAGTGCTTTTGCAGTTCTTTCTTTCTGCTGCAAAGGTTTCAAGAAGATGAAAAAATTCGCAGAGTTCATTTCTGCAAATGCAATGTGTAATGGATTTTCTGAAACTTGTAAACTGGGATGGTATGAAAAATTTGTAAGCTACGTTTGAAGAATCTTATTTAGCGTTCACTTCGCAGAATTTTAACTCATTTTTGACTACGTAGAAGTCAAGTTAAATATTAAGATTATGTGATTGCTCAAGGTGATTTTTGAGGAATGGAAACTATGATTCTTTTGACTTAATGATAGGTACAAAAAAAAAAAATTTCTGTAGAATTGTTGGATATTAATATTTAATTTTACAGATGACTCGTCTTCACTGTGAAATTCGATTGTGATCAGTCTCAATCACTCAAGTTTAGGAATGAAGTGGAATTGGTTTATTCAGGATCTTTTTTTTTGTGAACAACAAACAGGTAACTCACGTAATACTCGAGTGTATAAACGGTACAATTTTATAGCAACAGTATGAAAACCTATGCGATTTAAATTTTTTATTTCTTTTTTCGAGTGTCATAATTTCGTTTTTTTAAAACACTTCTTAAGTTAAGTTTACATTTTTAAAAAGATTATTACGTAGATACATTGTAAAAGTATAAGATCTTGTTTTTTGTCATCACAGAAAGTAAACATTTTTGAAATTTATCAGTTGCCCCTTCTTTTATGGCATATGGGCAACATTTTTCAATTTCAAAGAGATTTTTATAATTATATTCAGTTGTTCTTTGTGTAAAATTATATTGAAAAAATTCACATTTCTTCATTAATTTTCATCCCTGAGGAAAAATTTTCAGCAACAATTAACAGTTCCTTTCGTTTTTGAATACCATCAGAAGGTCGCCAACTGATTTCAGTGTTATTTTTTCCAGAAGCATCAGCAAATTTTGAATGTTTATCTTGCGTTTTGAACATTTTTCAGATTATTGCGAAAGTTAGAAATACTTGAACTTTTTATTCAAAATTATTCCCTGATGAATAATATAAAATCTTTTTCATAATATAAAGTTCAATTTTTGCAGATTTTCGATGAACCACAAAAATACGTTGGATTAGTTCTGTGACTTTCAGGAATGTTTCTCGTCTATCATTTTCAAATTGCTTCTTCAGTTCGTGAAGGATTTTTTTTTCAATTCAAAATATTGAAGTTTCAAACCTTTTTTTTCCAATATAGTCTAAAAATTTTTGAAAACTGTTATGTGCTGTAAGAGTTTTACTTAAACTTATCTGTTATGATAATTATTATCAATTTCAAAATTGCTAATTTTACTTCGAAAAAAATCAAATAATTGTCAGACAATATTTTCCCTTGAAAAATTAACAGTTTTTCAGTAAAATTTCCAATCCAGCCATCATCATTACAAAATTGGCCTAGCAATTGATGATTGGAATAAAACACCTCTTGAAAACTTCTTGAAAATTATGAGTTTCAATCTAAAATCAACAATTAAAAATCTTGTAAATTGTCGTATACGTTACAAACTAAACATCACCGAGCAATATCATTGAGTTATCATACATTTGTCACAAAACCTGAAAATTGCATAATTTCCATTAATCGTCAATCGAATTTCAGTTCACATCAATTTGATTATAATTAATTCTTATCGTTACAAGAATCTTTGATGCTCTTTCCATAGAAGGCGTTCTAATATTAGGTCACCCTCAAATCACTCAAGTCCCTAAGTTCATTGCATTGCGAAGCGACAATCAAGATTAACCCCAAACTCTCGAGAACTCCGACCTCGTAGAAATTCCCTACGAATCACTAACGGTACATTAGTTACATACAAACGAGCGTGTACTGCTCAATGGTCTAATTATGCACGACCGCGGAAATTCGTTATGAAGCGTTTCGTAACAACGTAACGATGGCTCATTCCGAGCAAAACAAACCCGGTCCTTCGCAACTCATCACTGATATTCGTTTCAATCGCACCGCATTATTGAGTTCTCGTTACGAAATAATCGTTTTGTGAATCAGGCGTTCTCGCTCTGCTCGAGGTTGAATAGAAAAAAGACCCTTTCCAGCAGGTCTCGTAATTGTATTTCGCGTTTATCCAAGTGGAGAGCGCTGATTGTTTCCCACCACTGCGCAATCATTGGCAATGATCATGATTCTAGTTGTGAATTTCATCGTTTTCCTCGTGAAATCGTACTCGGGAAACTCAAATTCCTCAATTTTCCTCAACTGATGTTTAGAGTTGCACCATTTCAGAAAAAGAAAAAATCTTCAAGACAGACATTCCCAGAGGTTACGATTCAAGTGAGGAAAAATATTCATCATCTAATTTTGACCAACTGAAATGTTTAATTCTGAGAAAAACACTGTAAACCTAATTAACTTTCTAATTAAAAACCAAAAAAGTAGTACGTAATTTTATCAATCGTTTTTGAGAGCTCTTTTTTTGCTCGTGCACTTGTCGGATTGAGGGGTTGCTAATTTATTCGCTTGAATAGCCCCTGCTTTAGTGTTGGCTTCCCGAAGCCCGTGTATTATAGTTCGCAAGTTGGCGGCGTCGGAAACCTGAGGCCAAAACCGCTCCCGATAATTCCTGCGACGAAGTGTACCACGTTCGTCCTCCTTAGCGAGATGGAGAAAATTGCCCCGTGAACACCAAGAGCTAATCCAATTTCAGCTTACGCGAAGATTCTCGATTGCGCAGATGCGACGATCCCAAAAGTTTCGGATTATCTGACAAATTATAAGAAGCGCAATCACTTGGAAACGAGCATTGCCAAATAATATGTGGAGGGTTGAAATTTTGTTTAGAGATGAGATATAAAGGGATTCGGGAAATTCTGCAGAGTTTTGTAGTGAATCTAATTACAGTGAATATTTTTTTAAATGTTTGGGTTCAGCAACTCAATTTCTACATAAAAATATAACACTTTTGCGAATTTTGTACCTGTTGTGAATAAACATAAACAATAATAAGATTCTTTGAATAAATAACATTCAAATAATCTCACATTATCTGTAATGTACTTACTAAAATCAAGAAATCAAAGTTGAACTCAGGAATCACAATAATCTTTGCTATAATATGATCTTTTTCTGAACACAAATCTTACTCTTAACGTCTCACTCGGGTAACGTAGAAAATGAAAATTGTTTAAAAATGTAAAAAAACTAGAATCTAGAAAAATGCTAAAAATCTGAAAAATTTGAAACTCTAGAGCATTCAATTATAATAATCTCGTTAGGAATCCGCAAAAATTCAAGATTTTTCAAAGTATACAAACTTTAATGAAAACTAAAATTTATCTACAATGAAACAGTTCTCAAAAAACCTGAACGATTGCTTAAGATATATAAAACTTCGAATTTTAGAGAATCAACTTCTAGAAACCCATACAGCAATGTGTAGAAATACTGTAAATCTATAAATATACTTTAAAAAAATACAAAAACTGATATTCATACTGAAACAAATAGAGAAATAAAACAATATTTTCTATAAAATAATTGAAAAATACGTTGATGAAATTTCCCCAAAAATCTATCATTTTACAGATTCGATCGAAACTGAAATTCTAGAGCATCGAGTTCTAAAATCTCAGTATAAAAATCTATGGCTTACCTGCAATCTATGAAAAAAATGTCCTTCAATGCTTCATAAATACTAAAAAAATGTAAAATTCTTCTAACAGTCAAAAACAATGACATTTAAATTTTCTTATAAATCACGAAACTTGAAGTTCTGAAGCATTTTATTCCGAATATATTTGTAGAAATCTAAATTATTTTATAGGTATCGAAAAATTCTTCAAGTTATACAGACACTGAAAAGTACGAAAAAGAAGTAAAAACAGATAATCAATACTATTCTTTTTTCACTATCGAAATTCTTTAACTCTTTAAAATTTTGGATATTTTGGCATTTAACTCTGAAATCTCAAGCTGTCCATAGGAATAATACAAACTTATGTGTAGAACAGGATATGTAGTATAATTTTCGACATAATAAACAATACAAAAATAAAGTACATAAAATCTGTGTATAAATCATTTCATCAAAAATCTATGTGAATATTTACGATTTACAATTTTTAGAACCATGATACCTAGAGCATAGCACTCTGCATGGTTCAATAGAAATTCATAATTTTATCAAAAAATTCTCAAGTGAAATGCACTTTAAAGAATTATAATAAATACAAAAAATATCAGTGACTAAAAAATATCAAGAATCAAATTAAGTACATTATATCAAATACAAAGACATTTGAAAAATATGCGACGTTGGGCTCTAATAGTTGTTTGAATTTTATACTTTGAGGTAGAAAAAATTAGAGAATTCTAATCTTGAAACCAGATTGTCAGAAATATAGAAAATATAGAATTTCCAACAAAGTATATTTTTCGAAAAACCGTTCCTGATAATTTTTTTGCCTGATAATTGATTGTATTATATATCACAACATCAATTTTACTTTTACTCAAATGTTTACCAAAATGTCGACTGTAGTTTTGTACAGCTAATCGAAGTTTCGGTTAGCTACTTTCCAAAAACCTTATAAATCTTCCCAAAACTCTTGAAAAAACCGGAAAATGTTCTCCGCAATTTAAACTATATTTCTCAATTTTTTCCTACAACATTATCAAATGTATTTTGAAATTCGAATTGAACTTTCTAAACTTCACAACAAGTTAAAATATGTGCCCTAGAAGTGTATAGGACAGATATTAATAATCATAATCACGAAATTTTCCAGCCTACTAGGATGATTCTATTCTCTAAGAACAAACTCTGTTAGTATACGTAGAGCCAAAACATATACTCTTTCAGAGGTAACATTCAAATGAGTAGACACTCCATGTATCCTAAGACGACACGTTCTTCATGCTACGTTTGTCACGTATTTTTTTTTGTATTGAACAGGAAGAGAAACTCAGAGCTTGAGGAATCGATAGGTTTGGCTGGCCAACTGAAAGTTTATACATCTTGAGTTTCGATGTTTTACAAAATGCTGTATCTCAAGAAATTCAGTATTTTCATACATGTTTCAAATGATAATATTTATTCTTTTCTTTTCAGATACATTCCATTACAGAAAAAAAGTCTGTCAATATTTTTAGGCATGTACGGAGCAAGTAATTTCTTTCCTTTTTTTTTTAATTGCGTTTAATCGAGATTTTCAAGTTGAAAGTTATATAATACAGCTTTGATGCGATTCACATCTCCAAGAAATGAGACAAACATACTAACAACGGGTGAAATTCCCACAAATGGTATGTAAATAGTAGGATATACCCCACGTCTCAACGGAATGCAATTAACGCGTGGGAAACCAGTGAATACTGCACTACGATTACACCCTCCATCACAAACAAAAATACTTTTTGTAAATACAAACAGTCAGCGTCAATCAAGAAAAAAACTTGTTTCATTAATCAGCATCCTTATTTGCTTCGATACAGTTATTTGCATGCTTAATTAGTTTGAATATGTACATACATCTGAAATTCAATTCATTTAGAAAAACTTTAGGTATATACTATACAATATTTTAGACAATTTTGAGGAGAGAAAATATTTACAGGATGTAAAATCAGGTGAATACAGTGATTCTTGCAAAGTATGAATTTGTTTTACTTAGACGAAATTTACTAATGTACGCGATATTCAGGCAAAAAGTACCCAGTTGAAAAAAGTATATCTACATAGATCTTAAGTAGATCTCCATTTTGACCAGATCTACATTAAATAGATCTCTGTAGATCTCTGCAGATCTACTTGCTGCAATTTTGAAAAAATTAAGAAAGACTTGTTAATCTAAGTAGATCTACGTAGATCTAACACTGATTTTTTTCTTGAAATTTTCGGTTACATGTAGGTCTACATAGATCTCGAATTGATCTACAGAGATCTACTCGAGATCTGTGTAGATCTACACGTGACCAAAAATTGAGTTAAAAATCAGTAATAGATCTACATAGATCTATGTAGATTAACCGAAAATTTAAAGAAAAAAAACAGTGTTAGATCTACGTAGATCTTGAATAGATCTGTATAGATCTCTATAGATATACTCGAGATCTATGTAGATCTACTTAGATCTGCAAGTCACTCTTAATTTTTTCAAAATCGCAGCAAGTAGATCTACAAAGATCTACAGAGATCTATTCAATGTAGATCAACAAAGATCTTCATAGATATATGAAGATCTATGTAGATCTAGTCAAAATGGAGATCTACTCGAGATCCATGTAGATATAATTTTATTTTCCTGGGTCATCAATTCTTCCAATCAAATGCTCTAAAACATTTTGAAAGTACTCACCTTTCACTGTTTGTCCAGCTGTACAAATTATTTTCCAATTACACCCTTTTAATGATGAAACTGAAACTGCATGTTCTTTACTTTTTATTTCTGCAAAGAATCATTTTTTTTCTTAACTTGCTTTGGTATTTGTATTCTTATTCAAAACACAATATTCCATTAAAGTTACAATCATGATCAATAAGTTTAATGTCATACAAATATTTAATTCAATCTAATATTTAAATGATAAAGAAGCTTGTATGGATTGAATTGTAAATGTATCTTAATTTCGATTATTTTTACAGAAGTTTTTCTATTCTTCTAAAAATACGCGAGCTTTTTCGAAGAGTTCTGTTAATACGTTACGTTTCATTTGTCCCAGAAAGAACTAACGATCATGTTACAAAGTTCTTATTTCAAGTTAAAACATACTTTTGCAGGGTCAAAACATCTTCAGATTCGTAATAAGAGCTTGGCAGTAGCGTAGCGTAATTATTTTACCTTTGTGATGACTGACTAATTAGAAGTGCTGCAGCTTCTGTTAACTACTATCTCTTCAAGAAGTGCTCTATTAGAGAAAAAAAGAAAAAAAACCAAGAACCTTTTTTTTAAATCTTTGTCAATTTTTGAGTACTCTGATTTGACGCCGGCTATGTTTTATAATGTTTGACGAAAGTGCAATTTATTGCAATGAGAATAATTTCAGTATATAAAATTGTAAGTTCAAGTCTTTTGGTTTATACTCTGTTATTTGAAATACAACTTATATTGGACAAGTTTACAAAAGAGGCAGTACTCGTCCTTTCAAAATCTAAATAAATTTTAACATCCAGTTTTTGAAGCAAGGAAATGTTTTATTTTACTTTTATGTCTCAACTGAAGATTACGCTGTAGAGTTTCGTGATTTTCAAAAAATATTTTTAATTATGTTCTAACAAAGATATGACTACTTATACAAATAGTAAATTTGTAACTCAACTAAATTCTCTCAAAATCCCATTACTCTTCTTGTTGCCATAGGAATCATTTTTGAAAATTTAATGTTTTTTAAAATGAACTTCTGGAAACATACAATATACATTGTAAATAATACTAGGTTGAACTATACATAACTATAAACAAACATAACGAAAACGTTACCCATCAATTAATTTTGCATACAAAATAAGTCACATATTTATATTCCTACATTGAAAAAACCTTTTAAATTTGCTCCATCTTTACACATTTTCATTGTGAAACATGTCTGGAACATAAAGCTAACATATTTTGCAATAAAATTGCTCATTACATAAGTTTACTTCCATAGCACCTGTTTTATGCCAAAGTGACGATTTACTGCTCATAAGAAAAAAGGCAACAAAAAACGACTTAATTATACGAAATAAAAAAGACCCAACTTTTTCATCTTAGAGTCACCTTCTACTGCATCGAATTTACCTACGCATCCCGTCAAACATACTTGAATCAAACATTGCCCGATCATAAACTCTCGCAGTAATTGTAAAAGCCGATGTACAAACACGTCCATTACATCCCACGTAATTCTTTGAGCAACATACGTGAAAAAAAATTTTCTCTCCGTCAAAATGCTCATTCCTGTTCGCGAGATTACATTCGAGACTTTCCCTTAATCTCGGAAAAAATTCGTGGCACTGAAAAAGAAACGCCTTACCTGCAAATGCCACGAGATATTCGACGTGACTTATCTCGGGGATGATTATTAAGCTGATGCGCTACGGAGTAATAATCGAGTGACTGAAATTCCGTCGACGCGACTATAAAATTTTGCATTCACTTCTGTCAATGATAGTGTCTGCTATAGATAGGACCTTTCCTTAGATATTATCTTGGATGCGACGATACCAAAGACTGATTGGCATTTTGCTTTTGCGGTAAAGTTATTTGATTCCTCTCATAGGTCATTATTAATGCTGGTTTGGAAGTACTTCATTTCCTTGGATGCTCTTTATGGTAAACTCAGCTTTCTATTGTTAAGGGGTAGAAAACTGTTGAGTTTAAGGCGAAAGTAATTTTGCACGAGAAAAATGAGACAACGATTAGGTTCACGCAATTAGCAGTTTTGATTTCTAAGAGAACGTGCTATGAAAATGTTGTTTCGTGGTAATATACATTCCTTTGAGCTCGCTTTGTGGTCCCGAGTTCCCGCGTTTCCGAATTGGATCAGAAACTCCGTGTTATGCATGCGCGTACTCGTGGCTGTATCTCTCGAATGTTAGACGAATTCGGTCAATCGGTGAATTTGGATGTGATAGTGATATCGGAAACTCCTTTTTTTTGCGAATGAGTGATGGATTCCCGAACAGAAAGAAATTTTTGCATACCTCATAATTGATGGGTACAAGTTGGAACACAAATTGTTTCATCCGAATTTCAGAATTTGAGTTACAAATAAATGGAAAAGTTAGGCCAGATTTCTTCATTTGTTTCTAGTTTTATTCTCCCCTTTTCTCTACATTTATCATTTTTTTTTTTTTTTTATCATGTGTTACAGTGAATAATTTACTGTAATGGTTATTTTCTTTAATATATCACACTTTATTATTATTTTTCAAGTTTTTGACAGTTGGTTTCTTGGTACCTGACATACGCAAATAGTTATTGCAATAAATAATTTTTGAAAGAAAGGACCCGTAAATAATATGAAATAAAAACGAATTTCCAATCATACAATGTAATGTAGTTAACCCACCAATCATAAGGAAAACATTTTTTTTGTATTCATTTCAATTTGTTTACATTTGATGGTCATAGAATATTTTTTTGTCGTCGTAGATAAAGTATTTTTTTTTTCCATTTTGAAAATGTTTTTTTTGAAAATAGTTTGAAACATAAATCAATTATTACATTTTGAATGTAATAGTTTATTCAATCACAGTGATATAATATATTGCACTCCAAAATTAAACCGAAAAAAAACGTCAACAAACCACTATGAAAAAAATTCTTCGTTTATCAAAAAATATTTCAAGAACAATGATTCAGAATCCGAATATCAAACGTGGAAAATAATTTTGTTGAGATTTAATTGTGACTTTAATTCTATTTTTCCGAAAATGTTTAGTTATACTGTACATTTTTGTTTTAGAAAATACAATTGATTTTTGCAATTCTTCTGTGGAAGCAGTATTTTTATTTTTTTTTTTTTACAATTTTTACACTGTTATAATCTATTTATAACCTTTACCCATCATAAAATAAGTCGTAACTGTATATTTGTTTAACACATGTCTGTTATTATTCTGAATCCAATTTTTATACATTTTTACCACTTTGATTGTGTAAACAACAGCAATATCCTTGCAAAAAAAAATCTTTGACAGTAATCTTTTAGAATTTTATCTTTACTTTTCTTCAATACAGGATAACCAATATTATTGATATATGTCCCAAAAAATATTGATAATTTCAATAAAATTTTAATGGGTTTTCAAATAATGCGTATTTTTTTAATACCGAAAAATATGTCTCAGATATGACAAGCTGAATTTCAATTTTCTTTACTTCTATTGTACAATATTTTATAAGTGACTTCCTTTTTTACTGTTTTGGCAGTAACTGCTACTAGATATTTCATTTTTTCATGTTTGTTTGTATCTTCGAAAGATTATTGTTACAAAATGATAGTTATATTATTTCAATGCGTGATAAAAAATCAAATATATGTAATTATGTGTTGTTTTTATTACGGTCAATAATATAATTTTTTTCTGATATTATGATTATTTGTATAATTTTTTGCTTATTGTTATTCTTCATTTAATACAACATTTAATTTCTTACTTAATGTTAGAATTACTAATAAAAAAAGAACCAAACAATTATTTATAAATAAAATAATAACACTTTAATATTGTTAGAATATTAATGATTTGATAGAAGAAGAATCTATTTTTCTAACGAAAAATATTTTCTGGAGTCTGAAAATTTATAATTCATCTGAAATCTTCAACCTGTTTGATATAGATGATGATTGTAACTTTATTTAGACGTTTTGCTTATACTTGTTTCCAATTTTCCAAGTAATTGAGTCTTGTTCATCAATTGCAACTTGATTCCTGCTAATATCGTAAACATGTTTATTTTCCAGTGATTCGACAATTCCATTAATCCACAATATTTTTTATCGCCGTTGACAAAGTTTAGTTTATCGTCTGGAACTTTTTACCCCCCTTCCCCCCCTTCGCTCATGTTTCTCCACATTCATCGACTTCTTGTTTCAAAACTTCACATGGTCGTTTCCTGTTTTTAACAGTTTCGCCTGCTCGTCGATTCTTCGTTCGAGCTATTGATTTTGGTAGATTTTAATGCTTACAGTTTGTAACTGTATTGAGTAAGTTTTTATTTGCTTTTTTTCCTGAACTCTTTTCTCAATAATGAAGCGTACTTTGGAAACCCGTTTCTTCAAATCCACAGCTGCGTCGCGAAATTTTTCCCATCTTAAAAATTTTGGCCTCATTTATAAGGAAATGAATAGTCTGGTGTCGTGATTTATTTTGTCTATGGAATTTTGTTTTTTAACCAAACAGCTTGTACTTTCTTTAAAAGCATAAAGGAATATTTCGTAAACGAAAAATTCTCTGTCAAACTGATGCACACGGTTTAGAAATATTTGATAATGCATACTCTTTGACAGAAGTTGAAAAAATTTTTACCTCGAGTCAAATTATTCGAAATTATGGTTTTTTTATATTTTGAATATAAGGTTTATTTTTGAGTCTAGGGGTGATTTGTTGGAACTTGAGAGATCATTTTAAAATATTTTACGAACGTGTTTAACAAATTAGGAACACATTCGATGACGTAAATGACATATATTCCACACAAGGGCACACGTGACATTGCCTATCAGAACTTTCCATATGCATTTCTGACTGCTGATTAGTTATTTCGCTTCCAGCGAGTAAGAACAATACGACAGGTAGTAGATTCTAACTCCACACAATACTACAAGTCCTATGGTTTTGTACCAACATCGTTGTGTACAAGTTTTGGCACTGCTCAGATAGAAACTTTTATATCTTCATCTTGGAATAAACATGACAAAGTTGGGATGAATCACAATTCATTCAAATAAATTCAAAAATTCCGAAGCTTACATTGACAAGTCAGCAAATGTTTAATATTTTAAATATTTAGGATTAAAGAAAAATACATAGAAGATATATGGATCCAGTAGAAAATTCATTTAATTGATGATAGACATTTCATCTTCTTCTAAAGCAAAATAAACTTCTATTGAAAACATAAAAAAAAATATAACATTTTGAATATCATTACAACATGTCTCTAATCCAAAAACCATGCAACTTGCTGAATGTAATTTTCGGGTACGATGTCAAAACTAAGGATAATGAGGCTTGTTTTACTTGTAATATCCGGCAGAATTACAGATGTTTACGTAGAACACGGCCCGCTGATTTCATTACCGACTCGCGAGGGATCTCTGGGAGCATTGTTATGCAGATAGACATTTGCATCATCCAATTATACTATGTACATTTGACCACAGCAGTGAATTAGTTCGAATGTCAAGTTTGAAAAAGTTATTAAAGAAAATTTAGTACATGCATTGTCTTTCTCCGTATTACTTGGTGAAAGCTTTATTTTAAAAAACGTAGATTGTGTCCTAAAAATATCTAAATAATTGATTCATTGAGAACATATTTTGAACTGCACTCTACTCAATGTAGAAAAATGCTATAAAATTATCCTGAATGTTTGCCATTAAAATTTTGAGTGCAACAGTACCTAATAAGTAATAAAATTTAACTTTTTGTCAGAACACTATTGAAACTATTATGAAAAAAAAAAGTATAACACCGGTTGGTGCTAATGAGTTCAACTAAATCAAACATAGATACTTCCAATCATTCTCGATCTTTTTTATTGCACCTTGCCTAAAAAGTTATCATGTTGATCTTTAAAAAAAATATTACAAATTTCTGACTTTTCATATTACAATAGTTTTATTGTCAATGACTTAAAATATTTGTTTGCATAAGATTTCAATTGTAATCAATTTCATGTATTAATTATCTAGCAAAAAGTGTCATCCAGCAGTAATTTATGCATGACAAGACATTCATAATTTCTATAATAAAATCTACTACCATTAAAAATCAATTGTTAGTTTTTTTTTCTTTACTGACCAGGAAACATGTTTTATGCTGTAAAAAGTAAAACAAAAAAATACACTGAAACATTAAATACATTTCACACCTACTTCGAAGAAAGTGTTGTGTCCAAAAAAAACGTTCTTGTTACAGCTTTTAAATTTAAAATTGATGTCTGAAAAATAAGCTGGATGTAAAATTTAATTTCAAGCGTTCCTCACCTGCACCAACGTAATTCTGTCGCCTACTGAAATTCTTTAAACAAAGAGCGAAATTCACTTGATTTGCACCTTAAAATGCTATTTGGACCAATAATAAATAAGTAATTGGATGAATTTCTGTACAGCGATGCGACAAATTCCTCGTTGGTTAAGGTATGAGCTTTAATTATAACAACGAAGTCACAGTGCTCCGGAACGCAGTTAATAATTTATCATTTAACTTCTCAACGTGCTATATTTACTGGAAGAATTGCGGATACGTAGATGAGAAATTTAGAGAATTTCGTAGAGAGCTGACTATATTATGAAAATTCCACGTTTCAGTTATAATGAGTGAAAAATAATATACGAGAGCTTCGAATTCCTAAAAGTTAAAACGCTATTCTCGTCTCGCCGAACAATGAGAAATCACTGAATTTATTCTTAGAAAGGAGTATTAGATTTCAAAATTCTAATATTGTAGAAATAATTCTACGAATTTTTCTCCAGTCATTGCATTTAAAATGAAACAACTCGTTCCAACATCGAGAAGGTGCGCTGTAAATCGCAACAATGATGTTCAAATAAATTTCTCTTCTCGCGAGATGCTCTCTCCTCGAAGCTTTGTAAGTAGCTTAAAGCTCTCGATAAAATAGAGTAACGCGAACTCCTGTGTATCCCTGCAAAACACATTTCAAGCCCTTCACAATCGGGAGCTTTGAGCATGAAGAACAATAAGGGGCTGGCAACATTCAGCAAAAAACAAACTGTTGAGCGCAGGCTGCAGTCGCCTCTGGCTGACTTCTCCTGAATTATGAATGACACGAAGCGGCGACGCGAGTTTATCTTGTCACGCTCGGACTGTCCGTGACATTTTACCTAGAAATATGACACTGATAATTCAGTCTGCGGTTGTAGGTACTTATTTAGAAAGTCACGTGCACTTGTTGAAAGTTCATCAGATCGCGTGAGTCTATCTCGTCGCGTGTTTTATCAGCAATAAATAATTTTTCTGATTGACAATGCAGATTGGCCATGATTTGTTAATTTATGAGTTGGAGAAGTAGGACGTCAAGCAACAATGTAGGATCGTTTTTTCTGTCATCTTCCTTCATCGGAATCCTATTCTGCATAATTTATTATTATAATTTGCTCATTCTCAAAGATAAAACAGCGAAAAGAAAATTATTATACAGAATACAATTGTTTTAACGCTCCGTTAATTATAATTCAAATTCTCTTCTCACGATCATTCTGGAGCCACACCAAATAAATGATTCCGACAAATATCTTTTATCAAGCTTTCGGCATTTATTTTGCCCTCTTCAGGAAAACTGAATGTACAATGATAAGAACAGTTCCGAAATATATTCTTCAAAGATTTTTTGAGTATAATTTTGAGAAATATAAGAGGGTTTATGATATAAGTTTTGATAGATGTAGAGAACAATTTTATGGATTGTTATTAAAAAGTGAATTTTATGATATAAACTTGAATGAAAAGAGAGTTTGCAATTTGACGGATATTAGATTATATAAAGAAGTTTTAATGACGTTGTCTTTAGGAGAAAAGTTTAATTTCCCATATGAAACTAGTGTAAAGACCTTATTATTGGAATATGTTAAAGAATTAGAAAAGAGGATATTTATTATCGATGATGAAAAGAATAATGAAATATGAACTGATGTTTTGAATGTTTTGTTTCATAACAAAAGAAGGAAAGATCATTTAAAAATTATTGACAGATATATTTTGAATAATTACGGTGTTGCAAAGAGATTTTTTAAAAATAACAATGATTTGATGGTTACTAGATCACATAAAGAAGGTGTAAGTGTAATTTTACAAAAAGAAGAATATTTTAATAAAATGGAGGAATTATTGAATAATGAGTCTACATATAGGAAATTGAATGAAAAGGAGGAAAAACATGCTTTGAAGAAAATGAGAGATAAAGTTAAAGGGATTGAATTTATCTAAGGAATTCAAAATTGCATCTTTTGATGGTCATCATTTTTTACAAATATCTCGAAGGATGAAGTGGAAAATTCACTTGTTAGAAGATACCGATTTTTAGAGCCTTATATGGATATGCCTTGTGAGGAATTTGTAGACAGTGTTATCAAATTGATGGAATTAAAATATTTTACTTTTAATGGAAAAATATATGAACAAACTTTTGAAACACCAATGGGTTCTCCGATATCTCCTATTTTAGCTAATATAGTAATGGAAGATATGGAATGAGATGTTTTGAGTAAATTGAGTTATGAACCAATATTTTACTATAGATATGTTAATGATTTTTTTATGATAACAAAGAAAGATGAATTTGATGCGACTTTTAAAGGATTTAACCCATACAATGATAGGATACAGTTTACAAGTGAAATAGAAAGGGATGGGAAATTAAATTTTTTGAAATAAGTTATTAGAGAAGATGAAAAGCTGATATTTGATTGGTTTATAAAACCGACTTCATCGGAAAGATTTATGAATTTTCATCCAAAAAATCCAATTGTACAGAAGAAAGGGATAATATATGGATTGGTTGATTAAGTTATTAAATGATCTGATGATAGATTTCATAGAAAAAAATTTTGATAAAATTGAAAAATTACTTTACAAGAATAACTATACCATTGAATTTATAAAAAAAATATTAAGACTAGAATTGATTTTTTGATGTATGTTAAATCGAAGAATGATAAAGATGATAAATTGTTGGATAATAATGATAGAAGAGGGGGAATCTTGGTTTCACCATACATGGAAAAAGGACAAAGAAAAATTGAGAGAATATTTGAGAAAGAAATATGAAAGTGATATATAAAAGTGATAATAAATTGAATATGGATATTATTAAAAGGGGAAAAGATAAATTGAGAATTAAAAGACAGCAGAATGTAATGTACAGGATAGTTGCAGAGATTGCCAATAGTTTAGAAACTAGAATTAAGGAACACGAGAGAAATATTCGCAAAGTTACAGATAATAATTCAGTTACAACAGAACATAGAATAAATATGAATCATTACTTTAATTGAGATAAAGTAAAGATTTTGGATGAAGAGATAGATTATAGAAAAAGAATGTTTTCGTAAATGTTTTTCATAAAGAGGACAAAAATTACATTTAACAGACAAGAAGACACGAGATTTTTGAGTTCTATCTATGATGCATGCATTGATGACGTGATATGAATTCTTATCGGTTCGTTTTCTATATAAGGAAGTGAAAACAGGTAATTTTGTTAATCGTGTACAGACGACTGATAAGTTCTTGTAACAACATATTGTTTCTTTCCGGTTCACTTAATATTACAGAAAGATGACGAAATATTTTCACACATAAGGTAATATTTTAAAAAGTTGACGAAATGCTTTTACACATAAGATAATTTTTTAACTGGAATTCATATTCTGAAAAAATGTATTAAGTGATGTTGTGATGAAAATTATTGTTTGATTTGAAACTTATTGATTGTTGTTGTGATTTTGTACATTCAGTTTTCCTGGAAAGGGCAAAATAAATGCCGAAAGCTTGATAAAAGATATTTGTCGGAATTATTTATTTAGTGTGGCTCCAGAATGACCGTGGGAGGATAATTTGTACTATACAGGATGTCCTGAATTCTCATATACGAAAGAAAACAATGAATTCCCTAACCAATTTCAAGTCGAAAAGTCCTTCAACCTTTCTAAGTTTAAAGGTCCTTTACTTCTTTTCACAAAACTAAAAATCAAAAAAGATGTTCGGGTGACAGGTTTTAGCCAATCATATTTCTTCGATTTTAGGCTCAAATATCTTTTTAGATTTCGAGTTTTGTGAAAAGTGGCAAAAAACTCTTCGACTCAGAAATATATGAAGAAAATGTCGAGTAAAATTTGGTTTGTGAATTTAACCCCCACTCGACGAGACAGCGCAATTATTTTTTAAATTTTAGGCTTCAATGACTTGTTAAATTTTGAGTTTTATAAAAAATGGTAAAAGACTTTTCAACTTGTAACTGTATAAGAAACCTATTGTTTTTTTTTGTATATGGAATTTGGGACACCCAGTATATAGTGTAACGATATTCAGAACGAAATTGTGTGATATTTAGGAAGTGGGGTAGAAAATAAAAAAAAGATGATATTCTTCAATGTATTATACTTTTTTATGTACTTGAGGCTTAGACTATTCATTTAATAGTCTACTTCAGGAATCATGAACATTACTACGAATAATGTTTTTAATTAAGTATCTAATTGAAAAAAAAAAAAATTTTCTAGAATAAAGTTCTTACTAATTTTCTATAGAAATATATTGTACAAAAATGAACATACTTATCATTCAGACAAAATTTACTTCATATTTTTTCTTCATACTGAATCATTTTTATTTATGAGTCATAGTAGAATTTCATTGATTTTTTTTACCATAACTGATTGATAAGATTTCTGTTACTTTCTTGGTTATTACGTCTGTAGAAATTATTCCTTATTAGATGAAATTTTCGTTATAGAGATACATGAAATAAGTCAGCCACACAGTTTTTCATTGAATAGTTGACTCAGTCAAAATGATGCCATTGTCTTATTATTAAAAATATCATGTTAATAAAACTGAATATGAAATAACTTTATCGAATTACATTTTTTTTTACTAAGCAGAATTTCTTGAATCATATGATGATATATCTAAATTCGTCCTTAATTTTTTGGAATGTTAAAAGTAATTTAAATTCACGGTTGTTGAATTTAAATTTATTTTTAATTATTCCTTAATTTTTGTCATAAAAGCTCGAAAAATATCAAATTCATTCTACGATTCATGAAAATTCTTATTGAACTTTTTCATGTCTGTTCGTTGATTCATTCAACTCTGATCATTTTTTTAATAAAACCATTTATGCAATCGTCCTTTAACAGTGATAATTTTTTTTTTTTTCAATTTAACATTATTTCAATAAAAACCATGGTTATCACTTAACACTATAATTTGTTCATACTGCATGTGAGCTTTATGTATGTAAAAATTTTTCTTATTCTTCTTATTTAAGTATTTCTTTTTCTTTTCGTTTCACTGATGAAAAATGAGTTACAATCCTAACATTAGATATCATCAACTTCTCCTTGAAAATCTTTATCTAATCAAATAACAGAACTACTATTATTATTGATATTTCAAACTATCTACATATTGTTTTTTAGATTGTTTTCCTTGTTAGTATTCATTTATACATGAGTCATTTTCTCAACATATAAAAATCAAATATTCAATTTGTTAGTAATGAATTATAGCATTAGCAGTTTCTACCAGTCAATGTTTGGAATTGGATTTCTTTATTTTCCCAACGTTTCCGACCCCTATTTGGGTCCCTCCTCGGAAATCATTTGTTAGTAATCTTATTACTCTGTTTTTCCTTTGGTTTGAATTATTAGGTAAAGACTCTTTCTTCTTTTAGAAGCTTAGTTGATAATTTCTCATGTATTATTAGTATTTTCAATTAATTTGTGTACCTTTGAAAAATGTTTTCTACAAAATTTAGTATGTCGTTATTTCAACTTTATTGGTAAGTAAATAAATACTATAAAATTTTTAAGGATGAAATCATCTCACCAAAAATCAATAAATTTTTCTCTAATTGTGAATTTTCTACGCAATTCAAATTAGAGTTTATTTTTATAACATATAATTTTTCGAATAAATAGTTATATTCTATTAGTGAAAAATAATGTTAAACGTTTGTCAATAAAAAAGTTGACACTGGAACAAATATCAAATTTTGGCAATTCTTGGATACACAATGTTACGTAAAAAATTTTTTATAGAATCAAAAACGTACACAAGTTTATTGTTCATAACGAGTGTCGTAAATAGAACTTTATTATTCAGAAAATTCAAACCAGAATGTTTTCATCGATTAGGTAACATGTCGAATATTACCTTTTCACTTCTATATAAATCATCAGTTTATCTTTCATTAGGAGAGGAGTGCAACGCCTGTTATTGTCACATGAAATAACTATAAATATAGATCCAACGTTATAAGCATGAACTTTTCAAGAAACTTCCTCATAGTCATATTTGCGCTTGAGATATTCCTAACATAATCTTCAACTCTGGGACTTTATCAATATAATCTAGTGATGAGGAAGTATACTAGCAGGGGCTATTTACAAAGTAATATTGAGTCCGTCAAAAAATCGTTTTCCAATTTCGTGAACAATTTGCTAAAGTCATGTTTTCTGATATCATGACAACCCTAAGTCATATAGCTCATGTAGTATATTCAATATACCTTTTCGTCAGTGGAAATGCATATTACATCCGCAATTTCTCCGAAATAAACAATCGCTCCATACAACCTTTGACCTGTCTATTCAGCGCTTACTTCAATCTTCTCTCTCGTAAACTTTCACTTGGAAACTTGAGGTACTTTTCTCTTGCATCGTCACAAATATTCAAGGATGAACCTCCCATCTAGCAATCATGTGTTTATAAAAATATTCCAAAAACTCGTACGTAGCTTGAAGTAAAGTTGATTGTTCAAGTTTGTTTGTACTTAACAAAAAAAGAAGAAAATCTTTTCTCTTGCATGAATAAAAATTATGTTGTTGAATGTAAATAAATTAGAATCGAATGATCAGCTTTCATTAAAATTAAATATAACTGTATTTAAGTAGAATAAAAAATGTTGGATTTCTTGGTTTGATAAGAGTAGTAAGCTTGGAGGTTAAGCTGAATCTCTTAAGAGTGCCTTATTAATTTTTCTCCTTTCGAGAGAGTGACACGTCATGCCATTTTTCTCTGGTAATAATCCGCTCGATCTGAACAGAAGTCAGACTGAGTGCAATTGCACTTAGCTTGGCGAAAAGTGATGACTGACTAACGACAGGGCCATATCGATCGAGAGCGAGATTACTAGCTGCAGAAGTATCTTGCCGTTTCTCTCGATTTGGTGGCTAAGTCTTCCGGATGATTGCGGAAATCATTCACGCACCTTTGCCAAGAGACGTTCCTCTGTGATTTTACATTAATCTAACAACCAGTTCGCTTTGAGTCCCCAGGTAATGACGAACTTTCACCCGCGCACTCTTTCCCCGACTCATCTTGAGTAATGCTATTCATGAATT
This sequence comes from Platygaster robiniae, assembly GCA_028476575.1. Classification (NCBI taxonomy): domain Eukaryota; kingdom Metazoa; phylum Arthropoda; class Insecta; order Hymenoptera; family Platygastridae; genus Platygaster; species Platygaster robiniae. The sequence goes on from CM052019.1 coordinate 40,855,897, forward strand.
CATCCGAACCGTTTAATCATCAAGTATTAATTCCCAAGGAACAAGGAAATTTGCTGCATTCTATTGATACAATGTTACGAACATTATCAAGCTTTTAATGAGAAGAGAAAACGAGTCAAAACTTTCATGATTCTGATAATTGATGTTTTACATGATGCAAGCGACTTCATCAAGGTAAAAAAATCTATGTACTTAATTTAAAGGTGATAATTTGGTATCCAAGACGCACGAAAATTCATAATTTATGTGATGAGAAGAGATGAGGATCGTTTTTCGTTATAAATTTGTTTGCTAAGTAAACATTTCCCGCAAAGAGAGAGTTGTAATATCTCAAATGATCGTGGTTTTATTGTCCCCGAGAAATATGAGTGATACAAAATTATAGCGGTCGGACAAGCTTTTAGAGTGGAGAAGTAATGGCGCTGCTTAATTTTGCCACCTTTGTGATTACACGAAACAAGCCGAACGTAATGATAGCGGATTCTGAGTAATATTTTAGTTCGCGCTAATTCATTTCGTCTCGCAACAAGTCTCAAAGAATTTGTGAGGTGTCACGTTTCTAATCGTTTTGTGAAAATAAAAGAGACGAACATAAATACAACTAAACAAATTTAGGCAGGGTTTGAAAGTAACGTATTACTTGTAACGCGTTACATTCGAACGTTTCATTTTTTACTGTAACGCTAACGTAACGCGTTACATTAATCAACAAGTAACGATAACGGGAACGAGACACTTTATTCGGTAATGAGTAACGAAAATATCGTTATTTTACGTTACTTTTATCTGTCTCATCAAGTTTTTAGCACAATTTGTAACTTTCTATGAGATATCCTAAAACTGAGTTATTAATAATTTTAAACTCCCTCATTTTAAAATGAAAAATTTATTATTTATAATTTTTTGATTAGAGTAATTGTTTAATAGAATTTCCACTTTCAGGTAAAAAATAAGTAATTTGTAAATTTCCAAAAAAAGAAAATGCAAAACATGCTCAAAATACTAGAATATAATAAGTTTCATGGTATTTGATTCTTCAAAAATGTATGTGATTCTGGGGATCAAGAAACTTCAATTTCTTGAGCTTTCAATTCTAAAAATATATGTTTATAGAAGTCTTAAAAATGTAAGAAAAGTTTCCGAATCGTAAAACTCTGTGAAAAAAACGAAAAATATTGAGGGCATTCTAAATCTATAAAAAAACTGTTTTTTGCAAAATCGATCGAAATACTGATGAAATTTCGAACGTACAATTTTATTTTATTTTGGAAATTCAAAGAGGTATTTTTTAAAAAAACTCAAAAATTCCACACATACTTGCAATACTTCGAAACGCAGAAAGAAAATACGTTCAGAAACATACGTGCAAATACATATATAAAACATGGAAAACCTTTCAAATTCTAGAAATTCATACATCAGTATATAAAAATAATGATTGATCCTTGAAATCATAGAAAAACTGAAGAAATACGAAAAGTACTGAAATAAGTAAAAATCCATCGAGACACTGTTTTCTGGAAAATTCTGTAAAACACGCATTATGTTCAAATTCCAGAGTTAAAAATTCTTGAATTGTATGTATATCAGTTTATATTAGAAAAATACTAAAATTGTGTAAAAATACTAGGAAATTCCGCAACATTCTATCATCCTGAAAAATACGAATAGTTTCAGAAATACTGAACAATCCTTCAAATCGTAGAAAAATTGAAAAAATGTCAAGAAAACCGAAGGAAGTGAAAATCTTTATAGACACTATTATAGCTGGAAAATCCTCTTAAATACTAATAATTGAATATCTTTGAATTCTAGAGCATAAACTACTCGAAATCTATATATCAATGTACCGAAAAATAGTACAAATTTATAAAAATACTAGAAAATCTCGCAAAATTTTATACGTACTATAAATTCAAAAAAATTCAAAAACTTTGAGAATCTGGGTAGGTATTCAGATTCTCTCAAAAATTCATTAGATTTACGAATGCTTCCATGTGGCTAACATTGGATCAAATCTCATACTCGGAAATTTTGTAAACTTGAAAAAATACTAAAATTTGAACAAGCGGACTGATTTTTTTTTCACAGTGAAAAAGTATGTGTAAACATTTTTTATCATATTCGAAATAAACATTTTATACATCAAAAAACCACGAGTACGTTGATATTGTTCTGTTCAGTCCTAGTTTTTCGATGTTTTGTTATTTACATTCGATTTATTTCAAAATGTAACGTGAAAGTAACGGGCCGTTACTTTTTCTAAGTGGTAACGACAAGGAGATACTATTTTTTTTTGAAATTACGAGAACGTAACGCGTTGAATTTTTGAAAGTAACATTTCAAACCCTGAATTGATGTTTCTCTTCTTCCTGAAATAAAGAAAAGAATTTATCATTATTACCTTGAAATAAATATGATCAAATTCAGTTTACAGCTTACAGTACAGAATATATTTTTCGTTAATATTCAAAGACGGTTCTCCAGATAACAATACATGCATTTGAAGGCGACTTCACATAAACAACGGGAAACTTCAGCATTTAAATTCCATAAAAAAAGCAACTAATCCCACCGCATATTTTTTTACAATCACTTTATTGAACTTTGACATCGTTGATTCTTGATTTGTAACGTCTCTGTAATAATGTAACATTGCCTCATGAAGATAATTAATTGACGCTAATAAATCATTATTACAACGCTGAACCAGGAAACAATAAATAGCGATGGGCGTGTGTTTTTTTAATAGGGTGTAATTATAGAAACGTTATTTAATGGCGAGACAAGAATCTCAGATGCGCAGCGGTCAAATTGGCTCCGGCCAAACAGTGGGTTCTATGATTTTCATATTATTAAGCCATCGCAAAAAGGCCGCACTTTCTCCTCATAATCCTTATGCATCCACGTAAGACTTCGGGTAATCGCTGAATGGTTATCACCTTTGATTTTCACTTACGTAGCGCAGAAGCTCACGTGTGAAGCATCTCCCTGCGAACTCTGGATAGGACAAACAGTCACGAATATTACGTAAAGTTTTCTTAGAGCGCTAATTGACGTAACGTACGTGGTAGTGACAAAGTCAAATACTTTTTTTGTGTGATTGTCATGTCCTTTTTTTTCTTTTTTTTTCACGACGTACATCGTAGTCGTGAAAGGTCATGTGATGACGAGTCGTAAAATAAACGGTCAAAATAAAGTAGTGATCGTGAGTAAAAAAACTTCAGGAAAATTAGGAAAATTCATTTATTTTATGAAAAGTAGATGAATGATCACTTTACTTTTATTTCGCAAATTTTTTTAATATTTCTTTATGCATCACCCTATATCGATGTTTTATTTTATTCTCTTATAAAGTTTTTAAAATTTTGGAGCGAATTCTGTTAGTATTAAAAAATTAAAAAAGATTGTTTTATTTCACACAGATGTTTTTTCTAACATCTGAGCAGTTGATCGTATGTTTTTTTGTAGTCCTTAAGTATCATAAACAAACTTACAAATTATTGTATGAAAATCGTGTATAAAAAAGTACATAATAATGTTATACCAAATGCAAACAAATGCTTCCACATACGACGTTAAAAATAATTTTACACATTTAACATATGCACAAAATTTTTTTTCGCTTTATTTATATCTCATGCTGTAAATAAACTAGTAGGAAAAAAATTTTTTTCACTTACTTTTTTAACACGAATGTGGTAGTATTTTCGTCGATTGCTATCTAATTTTTTGAAAAATAATAATTTGTTGTTGAATTTTTATTTAAATCAAATATAATCCAGCTACAACTTTATTTCACTTGTTAAATAATCTTTAAACTTCGAAATCTGAGTGATAGAAAGTTTTAAACAAGAATTAATATATATTACGATTTTTTATTCAACTAAGTGATTTCTACAATCGTCGTTTGAAAGTTATTACTTTCTTTACCTAGAGTTTTAATACCATTTCAATGAAATTACTGATCTTCATCAATTTAATGATTAGTTACTATTATAAAAGTTACATTATTTAGGCAAATTAATAAGACGTATATGATTTTTATCATCTTTCAAAAATCACTTATTTATCATTACTTATCTATACTGTATAAACATTATGGAAATCACTAAAAAAAGCAATTTTTTTCTTGACTTGAATTATTTTTGACACTTCATAACCTGTTATTTATGCAAATCGTTCATCACATATGACCCAAGCCTCAAAAGACATTTCAAGTTCAAATGTGAAGAAATTCTTATACACACATTCCGTCCTTTTTTAATTCTATGTAATCACTAACATGCAATTTTCCATGGTGCTGATGATTTGAGTACCCAAATGCCCTTTTCAAGAGGCAACTCTTAAACGTTCATATTTTCATCAAGATTACGTGACACGTTGCGAAATTTACAATCATCCTGTATGAAATTTCTTCTTGCAGACATCGTCTTTAAAGTATGATTATTTTGATTTCAATGAAATGGAATTTTTATTTCGTTTCTAGACCTTCTAATTATTTCGAAAGCTTATTCAGATGGATATAAAATTTGAATAGGTTTGCAAACATCAAAAATATGAAGGGAAATAATTGATTTGATATTTCACTGTACATATGCAAAGTTCCATAATTTTTTGTGGATAATTACAGTAGAATATACGATATGTTTAGTACAGTTTCCAGTGTATAATATTTGATACCACTTTTTATTATAAATATGCTTAATAATTCATTTATCAAACATTTGTTGATTGATTTTGAAGTAACAAAGGATGATAATATTGAACAACAAGATAAATATTCTCTCCCTTATCGAAGATCACAGAAGCTGAATCTTTGACCTTGTCCCCAAGAACTTTCATTCATGCATATGAACCTGCAGTTGGCGAAACTGCATACGAGGTAAAGAAAGAAAAGGCACTCTCGATGGAATCGGGACCTATGCATGAAAGTGCCAGAGATTTCGGCACCAGTGTCGTAATGACAGCTTCAAATACGAGTCGATGATTTATATCTTACGGTGGATGAATGTCCGTAATTGAATTGCAGATTGTTTTCGGTTTAGCGCATACGCTAAATGGTCCGCGCTCAGCTGCATTGCAAAATGTTCTTCCTGCTCGCAGCAGACGCGATACTTCATTGGACCCTGTCACACTGATCTACTACAGTGCGGCATTCCATGGCTTGCGTTCAGTTCTCGGTCATGGAAAAGTGCCATCATACGAGTTTAAAAAGTAGAAGCTCTCAAACAGGTGTGAAGTTTGGTCCTAAAAATCACAAAAGCCTAGAAAAGATCTTTTTTAATTCTACTCACATCGTATTTTGAGAAGATGCTCCCATTTGTTGCAACAAAGTATGATACGAAATAATGTAATTTCCAAAAATTTATTGATAAGATTTATGCACAATCAGTAGAAACATAATATTTTATAAATTTCGCACTTTCAGATAACGTTCCTGAAATTTGAAAATCGAACAGTTCAGTTCTTTAATGATTTTACACAATTTGTAAAAACTAAGCAAAGATGCTATATTTTTTTACTTTTTTCTGATTTCAAATCACGGTGTCTGACAAAAACTAGTTGGATTTCGATTCGCGAAATACTTCAATTATTCCAGACTTTTGCATGATCCTTTCTTATGGCCTTTGTATGAGAACGTTTGTACTTGGTACATGTGTTATTTGGAATCTAGAGACTAATTCTTATTACGTGAGATCCCGATCTGAATATTAATCGACCATATTATACTGCTTCACTATTCAAGTTCGCGGTAAACCGGGGGCGACTATGGTCTACTCTGCATTTGGTGTCAAAGATCATTGTTGAATTTGATACGTTTCCGTACGTTTCGAACACGAATACTACATTTATTTGGAATCATGAATATCAGAAATAATAAAAAAACGTTCTAGTGAAACAAAAGGTATAAATTAATTTTTTCATTTTTTGTTGTTATGAAAATTATTCAAATTCATTTAGGTAATAATATTGTCTTTCTAATTTTACAATGACTTCTTATTGAAAGTAGATTATTATATTTGTTCACGAGTTTCTTTATTATTTTCATCATTTTATCATATGACATGAGTTTATTTTTGAAATTTAACCTTAACTAAGTTGCTTCTTATAAAAATGTTGTTAATCGTAAATTTTCTTCCAAACAAAAGACATTACTCAAACAATAAGTTTCGGACCAGATATTTTCATTTTCATTCAAGATGGAGCAGAAATTATTTTTTTTTTTTTAACATTTAAATCGATTACAGCTGATTATTTGAAATTATTAACCAATCGAAGTCTTAAAAATGACATTCACAATTTTCGTAACGTCAACAATATTTGTCGTTTTGAAAATTTGACATTGAAACTCATTATGAAAACTTTGTTTGTCATATCAAAAACATCGGTTTCCTACTGTTACTAAAACATCAGAATTATTTTTGTAAAAACGAAATAAAATTATCATTATTTATATCTAATATTTTTTTTCAGTAGGATCCCGGGTAAAAAAGTAAATCTACATAGATCTCGACTAGATATACATAAATCTAGAGTAGACCTCCATTTTAACCAGATCTACATTGAATAGATCTCTGTAAGTCTCTGTAAATCTACTTGCTGCAATTTTGAAAAAAATAAGAGTGACTTGTAGATCTAAGTAGATGTACATAAATCTTGAATAGATCTACAGAGATCTACTCGAGATCTGTGTAGATCTACATGTGACCAAAAATTGAAAGAAAAAATCAGTATTAGAACTACATAGATCTACATGTAACCGAAAATTTCAAGAAAAAAATCAGTGTTAGATCTACGTAGATCTCGAATAGATTTGCATAGATCTCTATAGATATACTCGAGATCTATGTAGATCTACTTAGATCTACAAGTCACTCTTAATTTTTTCAAAATTGCAGCAAGTAGATCTACAGAGATCTACAGAGACCTATTCAATCTAGATCAACGAAGATCTTCATAGATATATATAGATCTATGTAGATCTATGTAGATCTGGTCAAAATGGAAATCTACTCGAGATATATGTAGATCTACTTTTTTTACCTGGGATCCTTCAATCACTACAGAATGTGTAGTTGCTACTTTAATTGATTTAGAGTTTCTAGAGCCTAACGCTTCAGTTTCATAAAAAATATATCACGCTATCCTTTCTACCCCGCAGTGCTCCTAATTGTATCAGCGTTCAACCCTTCACTAAAGCCGATAGACGACGTGATGTGCGAAGTCAAGTTAGCCAATAAAAAACTGGTGTCGATACCACACTGCCCTGGTGCCACTTTTTCGAGCAGCTTAGTGTTTGGGATGTTCCAACAGAATTGAAGTTTTTTCGCTGGTCTTTGTAATGCAGGAATTCCATAATTTTTATTTTTTTATTTATACTTTTAATAACTGACGTATGTTCGAGAAAGGATCAACTTCTCATCTTATCTTTTCTTCAAGTTCAAATGTCATTATGCCAGTAACTTTTAATATTCTGAAAGTACATTTTATCCACGTAGAACTTTGTGTTGGGTGGATTTTTTTTTCTCCTTTTTGGAAATATTTTCATACGTCACTGATGCATGAAATAAATTCGATACAGATTAGCAAAAAAAATATATTTGTAAGTATTGTTGAGATTTCACAAGAACTGATACATCGTTGATTTTATTGGGTTTTCCTGATATGTTGTTTAAAGAAGGTCGATGAGAGTTGATAAAAAAACCGTCAGACTTTTTTGTTTTATTAAAATGAGTGTGTGAAGTCATTTCGCGTTCTAAAATGAACATAACCTTACTTTCTACAATAAAAAAACATCTATTATTCATAACAATGAACTATTCTATGGTAGAATAGGTCTAAAATGTTATACTTTATGTTTATACTACATTGCATTTCTTATGCTATTATATTTCTACTATGGGCAAATTCTATCATGGTTTTTGATATATGTTTGTATAATTACTCTTGTGTGTGATGCATTGTTTACTATACTTCTGATGTGCATTCTACAATATCCTATTGGACTTCCTGCATTTAAAAATTTTATTTGGATTTTAAATTGAATTTATCATTTTTTCATATGATACATCCAAAACATACTTACACAGAAAATGAATTTGATTATAAATAAAATGATATTTTACTATTGGACGCTGTAATAGGTACGTAAGATAAATATGATGAAAGGTAACTAAATATTGTGAAATTTAAAACATTCCAGTATTTTTCACTGTAACTACGTCAAAAAGTAAAAGACTTTTTTTACCACTGTAGTATTTGAACGTGCATGAATAATATTTCGAAAAATTAAAAATTACAATTTTCTGAATACTCTGTACATTAGTGTGCCCTTATTTTGGCCATGTCAGAATTTTTTCCATCTCGGGGCTTTGAATCAATCGAGATATGAAAAAAAATGTTATTTTTTTGTATATTTGAAAGCAAATCAGAAATGATTAACACGTGCCACAAAATGACTGAAATTTTAAATAGTATGTAAATGTAGTTTTTCATACATTTGGTTCAAAAATTGATAAATTTCTCACAACTTCCAATACATGTTTGCAACTTGACATAGTTTAAGTTTACAATGTTACGTTCAAGACCAAATTTTTCTGGATTGTTCTATTGCTGTTATCTATATATTTTTAGGCACCAAAAAAAAGGCAAACACGTACATTTTCGGTGCTTGGAAAACATAGATAACAGTGATAGCAAAATCCAGAAAAATTTTGTCTCAAGAGTAACAGTATACACTCAATTTATGCCAAGTTTCGAACATTTATCATAAGTTTTGCACAAGTTATAAATTTTTGAACAAAATGTATGAAAAACTACATGTAAATCCCATTTCAAACTTCACTCGTTTTGTGGCATGTATAAATCATGTCCAATTTGCTTCAAACTTTAAAAAAAAATTTTTTTCAATATCTTGATTGAATTAAATTACTGGAATATAAAAATTCCTACATCGCCAAAAAAAGTAATACCTTAATGTACATGCAGGTCCATATGATAGTTTTAAATAGCAGAGAGAATATCCCGAATTCATGTCACTCTGTAAATTATAATTTGTCTACATCTTTACAGATTGATCTGTTATTATTTTGTAATGAAAAAATTGTTATCTTTTTGGAATTCGGATAAATAAATCTGTCAAATATACTATATCGTCTGTTGTTTCAACAGGTTTTCTACTGCATGTTACTGATTCAATCTGTTGATTTTGATAGATTATTATTCTGAAAATTCCACCCTTTCAAATCAGTGGAATACTACGACAATCTGTTAAATTTGATAAATGCATATTCATGAGCATGTAGAATAGATTAAAAATTGCTTTTAGCTGCCTTTTTTGCATGATTATCGCCATCACACTCGATTAACCTTTTTATAAAATACGCTCAGCTAATGACAAAAATTGCAACTACGTCCAACTTTCAAGATTAAAGGTTCTCTTATGTTAATAAGTTTCAATCCATTACAAAAACTAAAAATCCAGTGTCCAAAGATTTTCGTAAGGTATTGTATCAACTATAACAAATGTAATACATGTCTCGTTGTTGTTGCACGATAAAGTTGATCTTGAAAATATATCTAACAATAAGTAAAATATCTCTGTAATTACAAGAGTGATCAACTGATGAAGAATGTTTTTCGACAGTCTAATATTTTAGGCTTACGTATGTTGAGGATTCAAATTTTAGCTCAAGTGTAAGTTTATCTTCTTTTAATGAATGCTTGACCGTGTAATCTTTGTATTACATTTCTATTTTTACATCGAAATCATCATTAATTACTGCCTTAATTACCCTAGCCTAATCGCTGGGAATATAGGATATAACGAGCCCAAGTTGGGAAGCTCGAGTTTCCCTTTGCAGTATGCATAATCAATTTACAGAATATCAGAAATCTTCCTCAAGGTTATGACGCCTTTTCCCTCGGAAGAGAATAACGTTTTTGTCTCCACGAGACGGCCTCTAACGACCGCGGTAAGAGCGTGAGAAAGTCGAGAATGCGCGTGACGTTCCCGGGATCCACTAGAATCCGCAAACAAAATTTCCTGTTTAGAAAGCCAGGGTGAATATCTTCCGAAAATTGCCGCTGTCGTTAGTGCGATAATCGATCTGCAATTCGGAAGCGTTTTTCTATTGTCACGAGTTTCTTCAGTTGTATCGTAAATTGAATGGTGGTATTGACGGAATAACTCAAAATGAAAAAAAAAATATTCAGTGAGAATTGTGAAGGACTTCTATTATTTCTCAATACATGAAACATACATTATAGTAAAAATAATTCGAAAAATATTAGTGAATTTTAAGAAAAACGTAATGAAATTACAATGAATGATTTCTATGATGGAACAAATGATCTTATTTGGATTATCACTTCTTTAAAATTCATGCAAAAAAGTGAAGCTTTTTATTTATTCATAATGCTTTCCCAGATAAAAACATAATAATCTAAAGATTAGACATTAAGACAATGTATTACATGATGAACCGATTTTAAGTTTATCTGTGAAAAACAATTCACGTCGATCAGTTGCTGAGCTCAACGGCTGATCAGTTTGTACATTGTGCTTGGTACGTAGGTTGCTTCGGCTTAGAAGCCGTAATTCATCTACATGCTACAAGATATCGATCTTCCATAATTTTATGTGCATTATTTTGATAGTAAAACGTCTTCCTTGAGAGAAATATCTGTTGGAAGCTGTGACAAGCATATAATTTAAAATTGTTGTTGCTCGTATTTTTATTTTTTACATCGTCAACTTCTCCTGTAAAACACACGAAAATTTTTCAGAATTTTTTATAGTCCAATATTAAAAAGGACGTGCAGAGTAAATACGTAAGGTCATAAATAATTTTGAATATTTTTCGAAGAGAACTCGTTCATTCTTCTTACTGTCTTCCCCATGTCTCATTTATTTCTATGTCACAATTTAAGCACATTTCTAGCAATACAGATAAAACAAAAAGAACGAAAACGAGAGTTTTGGTAGTAAATAAACAATGTTGTTTATTTTTTTCAGGTACGCGCACGTGTAACAACGATGAGAATCACAATTACATTCTTTTTCGGTGAGTGAGATCATTGATTAACTGAAATTTTCCTTGAATCAGACTGTACATAACAGGCCTGTGCACAGAAACCTGTATTTGGGGGGTTTTAACTTTTATGCTGTACTTGTAAAATAACATGCTATTGAAATTGATTTGGTTTAACAGTACATGGTCCATTCATATTGATGTAAATAACGAATGTAGAATAAGTAAGTTAATTAATTAATTGATTTATCTATAAATAATCAAATATATGAGGCAATATCAAAACATCATTCATTTTTAACAACTTTTACTTGATATATTAAATCTTTGTTATGTTTTCAACAAATTCAACACAAGCAACTCAATAATTACAGATACACAATTTCGAGAAACACGTTTATTATTTTTTTTCACTTCTACATGTATAACTTAACGCGTTACATTAATTAGCAAGTAACTATAGTAGAAACAAGTTCCTTTTTTTGGTAGCGAGTAATGAAATTTGTGTTATTCTTTTCACATCTGTCTCATAAAGTTTTTAGAACGATTTGTAAATATTAAGAAATTTTTTGAAATTACGATACAAGTAATTTTTTAACTTTCTTATTTACGGGTGAAAATTGTATAGTTTTTAAATACTTGATGAAACAGAGTGCTATATTTGTAATTGATGTACAAATATCGACAGAGCATGATGCTTTTTCACTTTTTTTTAGAAATTTTCACAATTCTAGCAATAAATTTTAGAAATCTGCATATAAATTCATAAAAATACTAGGAACTATAGTTCTTAAAATCTGAAGCATGATCTCTAAAATCTATAGGTTATGCTAGAAAACCTTACGTAATTTTATTAATACAGAAAAAGAAATTAAATACGAAAACTACTAGACATTATTTACTGTTTTTTAAAGAGCTATTAGATTCTGTTCGAAAATTTCTATAGTTCCAGAAATCAAGAAACTCCAATCGCTAAAGCATTGAATCCTAATAATATATGTGTACAGTGTAAAGCTCTTGAAAGTTTTTATAGAGAAACCGCGTAAGCGCTCCTTATGCGTTACTGAAAGCCATAACTTACGGCCTGTAAGACCGAGTTTAGCAAGGTCAACTCGAAAAATGCTTACTCAATAGGCTTTCTGGCTTCTATTCAAAGGGGCCGGTTTTCTAGATAATTTATTCAGATGAATTCAATATGAGTGTACCCAACTTTCGTCATGGATAATTTCTTCATGTCAAAAATCAGAGTTTGTTGTATCTGAAATTCTTAATTCTAGATGATTGCGGGAAATCGTTGTAAATCTTTAAGATTTATGGATGAAAAGAATCGTGTAGAATTAGAAAAATTATTGCAAGGCATGGAAAAATCGGTAAACTATGGAAAATAGTGGAGAATAATTTAAACATAAAAAACCTCGTCAACTGTATGAAATCGAAATTTACATTGAGTTATGATAAAAAACTATAAAATTTTAGTTCATCACTGAAAATCATTGTTTTTACGACAGAGGAAAGTTCTTCGGGAAAAAAATCATTGAAGAAGATTAAATAAATAATTTCAGAACAACAGCCAATTATTCTTGAATTTACTTATCTTTGCTGATTTCTTTATTTTTGTGTGTTGCTTTTTTTTATATTCAATAACGCTCCTATAACCTTTGATGATTTCGCTTTTTTTTTTTATTACACGTGAAGATTTAAACTCTTGAGATTACTGGCAACACCGAAACTTTGATTTGTTAAAATTATTTTTTTCTTTCTTGTACTCCGCTTTGCATTGATTAAAAATTTTTTCAACATTTGATAGTTTCTTGCGAGCAATTTTTGAAAGTCTTAAAGTTCAATTTTTTCATAGCATTCACTTTAAATTCATAACTTCGCCAAACGATCGCAATCATAAAAATCTTAATTAAAGCCTTTAAACTTTGTAATCAAATCTGTCGCAATTTTCATGTTCCAAAATTATAACCACACATTTAAAAAGAAAAAAAAAAAGAAAACATAAGTTCTGTCTTCAAAGCCAAAGTTACACCTACTACGTCCTTATTGGTAGTTTCAGCTTCTATAGTTGTAGTCATCAGTAGTTTCAGCTAGTATGATGATAGTTATTGGTAGTTCCAACAACTATGATAGTGATTATTCGAAATTCCAGCTACTATGGCGCTTTGTATTTTTCAAAAAATCATAACGCAATAAGATCATTTTTGAAAAAATTCTTATACGAAAGTGGTCACAATTGTACACGAGCGATTACAAGTTACGAGTGGACACGACTGGTAACGCGCGGTCACGAAGGGTCAGGATTGGTTATCGGCGATCACGAGTGTACAAAGTGTTCACTAGGGATCACACCAAACGAGTAGCTACTAAAACGTTTTTATTTTTAAAACAACAATAACTCAAACAGTTCATTTTTTTTAACATTCTTATACATACCATTTTGAAGCTATTTGTCTACTCTTTCATATGACATCTACAAATTCATGCTCAGGCTACAATTACAGCAGTTATTCAAAGTTTAGGCTCCTACATACTTATTTGTAGTTTAAACAACTATTTACTTATAAACAGTTCTAGCTACTATGATAGTGGTTTTTAGTAGTTTAGGCTACTATGACAATAGTTATTATTAGTTGCAGCTACTATGATAATGATTATTCGAAATTTCAACTTCTGTGACGTTTTAATTTTACTAAAAATAATAACTCAAAAAGTTCATTTTTGAAAGAATTCTTCTACATACCATTTGGAAGCTATTTGTCTGCTCTTTCAAATGACATTTTGGAATTCATGCTCAGGCTTCAATTACAGCAGTTATTCGAAGCTTAAGCTACTACATACTTGCTAGTAGTTTTAGCTACTACTTACTTATTAGAAGTTCTGGCTACTATGATAGTCGTTATAAGAAGTCTCGGCTACTATGACAATAGTTATTCATAGTTGCAGCTATTATGATAGTGATTATTCAAAATTTCAGCTACTGAAACATTTTTATTTTCCAAAAAATAAGAACTCAAAAAGTTCATTTTTGAAAAAATTCATCGACATATCATTTTGAAGCTATTCGTCTGCTCTTCAATATGACATTTTCAAATTCATGCTCAGGCTACAATTGCAGAGGTTATCCGAAGTTTGAGCTACTACATACTTATTTGTAGTTTAAGCTACGACTTATTTATTAACAGTTCTAGCTACTATGATAGTAGTTTTTAGTAGTTTAGGCTACTATGACAATAGTTATTATTAGTTGCAGCTACTATGATAGTGATTATTCGAAATTTCAGCTTCTGTGACGTTTTAATTTTTCTAAAAATAATAACTCAGAAAGTTCATTTTTGAAAAAATTCATCGACATATCATTTTGAAGCTATTCGTCTGCTCTTCAATATGACATTTTCAAATTCATGCTCAGGCTACAATTGCAGAGGTTATCCGAAGTTTGAGCTACTACATACTTATTTGTAGTTTAAGCTACGACTTATTTATAAACAGTTCTAGCTACTATTATAGTAGTTTTTAGTAGTTTAGGCTACTATGACAATAGTTATTATTACTTACAGCTACTATGATAGTGATTATTCGAAATTTCAGCTTCTGTGACGTTTTAATTTTTCTAAAAATAATAACTCAAAAAGTTCATTTTTCAAAAAATTCTTCTACATACCATTTTCAAGCTATTTGTCTGCTCTTTCAAATGACATCCTAAAATTTATGCTCAGGCTACAAATACAGCAGTTATTCAAAGTTTAAGCTACTAGTTACTTATTAATAGTTTTGGCTACTATGATAGTGGTTATTAGTAGTCTCAGCTACTATGACAATAGTTAATAATAGTTGCAGCTACTATAATAGTGATTATTTGAAATTTTAGCTTCTATCACGTTTTTATTTTTCAATCAAAAAATAACTCAGAAAGTTCATTTTTAGAAAAATTCTTATACAAACCATTTTAAAGCTCTGTGTCTGCTCTTTCATATGACATTTTCAAATTCATGCTCAGGCTACAATTGCAGCAGTTATTCAAAGTTATGCCTACTTCATACTTATAGATGGTTCAAGCTACTACTTACTCATTATAAGTTTTAAGGACTATGATAGTGGTTATTAGTAGTTTCGGCTACTGTGACAATATTTATTAGTAGTTGCAGCTACTATTATGGTGATCATTCTAAATTTCAGCTTCTATGACGTTTTTATTTTTCAAAAAATAATAACTCATAAAGTTCATTTTTAGAAAAAATTCTTTTATGTACCAATTTGAAGCTATTTGTCTGCTCCTTCAAATGACATTTTAAAATTTATGCTCAGGCTACTATTACAGCAGTTATTCAAAGTTTAAACTACAACATAGTTATTGGTAGTTTAAGCTACTACTTACTTAATAATAGTTTTAGCTATTATGATAATGGTTATTAGTTGTTTCGGCTACTATGACAATAGTTAATAATAGTTACAGATACTCCGATAGTGATTTTTCGAAATTGCAGCTACTATGACGTTTTTATTCTCCAAAAAATAGTAACTGAAAAAGTTCATTTTTGAAAATTCTTATACATACTATTTTAAAGCTATTTGCCTGCTCTTTCAAATGACGTTTTCAAATTCATGCTCAGCCTACTTACACGTGTTCTTCATAAAATCTTTCAAGAGCTGCACACCGTATAGAAAACCTTGAAAACACTAGAAAAATGTTTAAATTTCAAAAATCTTTTGAAAAATTAAAAAAAATTGAGGACACTAAATCTCTAAAGAAACTGTTTTCTGCAAAATCGATCAAAATACTGCAAATATACATTAATTTTTAATTCTAGAAAATCTTATTTTAGAAAGTCAACGAGAGATCTTTGAAAAAATCTTCAAAATTTCCAAAATTCCCTAAATACTAGGAAATACAAAATGAAACTATACGTATAGAAAAACACAAGTATATCAATGGAATATTCAAAATCTGTACAACTTTCAAAACCTTTAAAACTAGAGCATCGAATTACAGAAATTTTTATAGAAATATACAAGAAAACTGAACAATCCTTCAAATCGTAGAAGAAACATACAAAAAATACCAAAAACAAATAATAATCTATTCAGACGCTGTTTTCTGAAAAATATCATACGATGCGGGATATCAAAATTTATATCGAAACGTAAAAACCAATAATAGAAGCATTTCATCGAAATCGTTTGAAAGAACACGTTGGGGGGGGGGGTTATAACCCCCTAATCCCCCCCCCCGTCTGCACATGCCTGGTACACAAACTTGCGATAAAAGTAATATTTGTGCTGCAATGAAAAATAAAATTCATCATCCAATTATAAAAACTTTAATTATACTCTCATCAAACACAAAGAAGTGCAGAGGCTGGGACAGGACCAAAAAAATAGTAGTTAATAAAAGCACATTCGTAACATTTATGGAAATTTCTCATTTAAAGCAAAAATTAGCAATTTTATTTAAAATCTTCTCTATTGATACTGTCATCAATGTCTTCCGAATTCCCGAAAAAAAATATTTATCAAAAGACTCAACAACAGTTCAAAAATATTTTAGTTACTAGATCTCTATCAGACTTAATAAGTAACATGCCTTTGAAGTTTTTTAGAATGTTTTTCGTAATTTCTAAACAATTTTGTTATGTTTCATATATAACAGCAGTACTTATAAAAGTAGCTCGCTGTAGACAACTGTTTAGTAAAAGTGGAAAGCTACATTCAGAAATTATAAGAAAAAAATCCATACTCCCCATTTTCTACCCTATCATTCATAACTTATGTCGCCATATTTTTTGTTGTAAAGGACTACCCAGAAATACTAGCATAATCCCATTTGGATTTCATGCAACATTTTAGTTCGCGCTAAGTGCGTCACAACTCAAAGTGTAAAACTACGTTAATCTCCAACGCAGCGTACATTGTTATTCTTTCAGAATTTCCCAAAGATTCACAAAACAAGTTCGTTACGTAAAAAAATCTCAACTTCGTTTAAAAAACTTTTAATAACTATCATACAATTTTTAAATTTTCATTATAATATATGTATAGTTCAATGACATTGATTCCAAATTAATTCGTCATCACTTTCTAGTTTGAAATGCAAAAATGCAGTTACAAAGATTTTATTGTATTTTTTATAAATTCTGCAATTTGAAAGGTTATTGAGTTCCGGAACTTCTGATGATTCTAGCCTTATCATGGAGTACAGTTAGGAAGTTGAAATAACAACTATCATTTTTTCAAGAACTAAATCATAACAATTTTTTTTTAGATCTTAAACCTTGTCATTTGTTTTCACAACTTCTGCTCACGTTTTCCACCAACAGCAAATACCATTTCTTCCAGACAATCGAAGTAAAGTACGTCAATACATCTTCGTTTTCGAGTCAACATCAAACATCGATAGCTTCCGAAGGTTTTTTATTTCTCCTCCTCACGTTTTTCAGTTCGTGATATGTGATGTAAAAGACAAAGGAATATTGGAACTTGAGAAACAGAGAACTAAGTTCACTTCAGAACTCTTTACGTCAAAGATTTTCTCTTCAAACGAATCTAACGTACATCCATCGATTATACCACGAAGAAATTCAATAACTGCAGATATATTTATAATACATTGATGAAATTCAGCAGTAGTAGTTGAAAAAAGAATAAGCATGTACTTCCAAATAAATCATTTAGTCTTGATATCTACAAAACTTTGAATCTCATCCCTTCCCTCACCTGTGGAAAAAATTTCAAAGTTCACTTGCACCTGTTATGAGCAAAATTGTATCCCCCATCAGACATCCATGATTTACGCCGCTCGTTCCGGAAAATCGCAGTTTGAATGAAAAAAAGTTTACAAAAAGAGAGTTTTCATCGCATCGACGATAAATAACGCACATTGTTTCTCGTTCTCTGGAATTCAAATCGGCCCAGCCTTTTTTTGTTCGTATCCCCAGGCTGAGTTTCGGATCCGCTTCCGTCGATATCAATCCGCGAATGGCTTATGAGCTGTCGGCGCTTCAACGAAGCAACCCTCGTGAATCTCTATACCTCCACTCCTTTTTAACCTCTTTCTCTCTCGATCCAGTTTCACCTCATTCTCGCTGCAGGCCAAAACTCAGTTATTCCCCCGGATCTTTTTTAAAGAAATGCGAGCCCCGCCCTTGGCGTGTACTAGTGTCTCGAGTGAACCATTTATCGAACCACTTTTTGGAACCTCCTCAATATATTTATTGCCTATTTCTATTGGAACCGTGAATTCAAAGTTGACGTAAAATTTACGGTTTCTTTGTTTGTTTTAATGACGGTAATAATAGACGATATTAGGTTTGAAACACTTATAGAAAAATAGCATTCTGATATTATTTTTTTTTTTTTTGTAAATTTACTAGACAAATTTTTTCAAAGTTATTCTGACACTACAACCATAAATGTTAGTTCCAAAATAATCATTTCTTATGATATCTCATAATTACACTTGTTTTTTCACTCCAGAAATAAACTATGATAAGACATAACCAATATATCAACTACTTATGTTCCTAATGATACTTATGTCTTTGAAAAAAAATTGTTTTCTAAGCGTATCTCAGTTCGACCTCGGGGTCGAATGGACGCTATTCATGATTTAACGCCTCGCGATGGACCATTGTCAGTCTGGCATAAAGTTTGCGGGAAATCTGAGTGAAATTTCATGTATTCAATTACCGAAGTTGTGAAAGGTTGCGTGCGAAAGGAATTGTCCCGTCAATCCTCTCCTATCCCACCTCATGCACAATAGGGAATCACTCATCGAATCATCGTGAATAGCTTCAGACTATAGAAGCGTGGGTGACGTTCAAGATTTACTACATGAATGAGTTATTTTTAATCGTACATCAAGTCGCACTTTTTCTAAAAGAAATCGTTTTGCTTATCAGAAGAAATTAGTTTGTTTTCGACAGTGGCGTAGGTAGCTTTGAGCAATTAGGGAGGAGGGTGATATGAGATATTATTGGTAACTTTCTAGGTAACGAGTAGAACAACTGTTTATTGAAACCAATTTTTCGAAAGTCCTTTTCTGATGCTCAAAAGGTGCTAAAAGTAATCATTTTTTATGCGTTCATTTCATAAATGCTTTGGACAATTACTCAAACCCGCCATTTCATGAATCGAAAAATAGGTTCCAAGGAGGCATCCGGACATTCCCAAAGTCATCTTTTTATCTTGCGGATGATTGTATTAAGCACAAACTTGCATGGGGGCAATCTCAACAAGATCGTATCTAAGAATTCTAAATTCTAGAATACAGATTTCTGAAATTTCACTCTTTTGTATATCGAGCACTATAATTTTTGATAGTGGAATACAAAAGTCTCGAATTTTTTATTTTTGAAAAGATAATAAAAGAATCCTTCATTCGAGAACTGAGGATTTAAAGTTCCAGAACTCAAGGATACACGCTTACAGATTATAATTACTCTGAAATCTTGATTACAAACTTTTGAAAATCTTAATAAAACATGAAACCATGGAATATTTCATTCTAAAATGTAGAGGAGAAGACTTACAATGAATGTAACAGAGAGATTCAAAATTGACTATTTAAGAATAGAAAACTACAAAATCACTAATTAAAGAGTCTAGAATTCCAGAATTTTGAATTCTACTTCTTTACGCCCTATGAATTCGATTTTGACAATACTGATATACTGAATCACATGAAATTATCATGAAGAGTAATGAAATTTTCTATTCTACTATATCGAATTCTATAAATCCATGCTGAAAATGTCAAGGATTCTTATTAATTCTAAGTAGAATTCTCGATTGGTTTTATTGCAAATACATGTCTGGATTTCTCGATCCTAAAAAATAAAGTTGCAAATTTATACAATTATGGAATTCGGAATCCTCGAATTTCTAATTCATGGAAAGATAATGAAAAAATCCTTTGTTCTGTAACAAAGGATTTAGAGCTCCGAATCCTACAATATAAAGTTCGAGAATTTAATGTTAAACGTTTACAGATTATATAAAACTCTAAAATCTCGTGTACAAATTTTGGAAAATCTTAATAAAACATAAAGTCATAAAATTTTCCATTCTAAAGTTTAGAGAGTAAGACTTACAAAGAATGAAACATAGAAATACGAGATTGACCATTCAAGAATATAAAACTACAAAATCGCTAATAATACAGTCTGGAACTCCATAATTTTAAATTATACTTCTTCATACCCTATAATTTAGATTTAAACAATACGGATATATCGAATCATATGATATTATGATAAAGAATGATGTAATTTTCAATCCTTTTGTTTTCAGTTCTAGAAATCCATGCTGAAAAGTTAAAGGATTATTAATCATACTAAGTAGATTGGGTTTATTTGAAATACATTTCTGGCATTCTCAATTCCGAAAAACAAAGTTGTACATTGTATAAGACAGTCTGGAATTCAAATTCATAGAATACTTTGTTACTTTTATTTTGAATTGCCTTTCTATACATATTTAATTAGGAATCTTCATAAAATTAGACAGTAAATGATTTCAAATCGTTTCTAATATTTCACATCTATAGTATAGTCTCTAATAATTCCAAATTTTAGAGTACAGATCGTGGAATTTCAGATCTTACTGTGGATATAGAATTCTACAATTCTGTTATTCATAATCATTAATTTTGTAACAAAAAATTGGTAATTTTCCAACACTAGAACATCAAATTCGAAGGGTTACATTTTTCATTGTATAGAATGGAAGTGTGATAGGACCTTGCATACATTTCTGGAATTTTTAACTATACAAGATAAAAGACTGAAAATTAGGGAGATGATATTCTGGAAATCTGAATTCTGTATCATAGGATTCTGTGTTATTGAACTATTGTGGATATGAAATTTTGGAATTTTACTTCTACAGTGAGGTGAGGCTGTATCATAGAATTCTGTGTTATTGAACTATTGTGGATATAAAATTTTGGAATTTTACTTCTACAGTGAGGTGAGGGGGTATTGATCCTTTTAAACCTCTATCTACGTAACTGGTTCTAAATTTTTTGGGGAAAGCTACCATCTCATGAAAGCTTGATGTTTTTCAGAAGATAACGAATAGCATGAATAAATGAAAATCACATCGGATATTACTATCGCCTCAGGAATAAAGTAAAAATAATCGATACAATTTTCAAAAATAATTATTTTCCATGACTGTGAGTTCACAACGAAACTCAAAAAAAACTGTTGCATATTTCATGCTATGGTGGGTTGTAAGATGTACAATTTTTTGAGTATTATAGTGTCTATTGAGAAATCTTGGTTCTTCATTAGTCAATTCTTGGAAGTTAATAATTCTCGTCCGACTGTTCGTATTGACATTAATTAACTGAAAAACACCGATTTTAGATTTGTTATTAATGTAAGTGTAACGGTTAAGTTCGAATTTATTTGAAATGGTCGACTGTCTTATGCAGTAGATTTCTATCAAATGTTTTAAGTTATATTTGATATCATCATAATTGATTTATCCCTCATAATTATTAAAAACAATGTTGATAGAATATTCATTATCCTAAAATTGCTTATCAGTTTTTTTCCAAACACTTACTTGACAATTGTTCTCTTTTCCTTTTTTCATACGAACTAACAAAGTTTGAATCGAACGAACAATATATATTTGTATTACTTTTTCGTGACTATATTCCATTATATTATAATGTATTTTTTACGATTTTTCCCCTAGAAACAATACTTTTATATGACTATAACAATGTAAAATTTTTCATGAAAGATCACTTTCGAGAATTTTCGAATACACACTCATCACATTATCTTCTGCAGACCATATTATGTTCATCATTTATTTATGAAAAGGATTGAATTTTCAGTGTTAAGTGACCGAGGAAAAAAAATTTCGTCTTTCACTCTAAAATACAGGTCAACAGAATTGTTGACTGAAGTGGTTTGCCCTCATGCAGGGTACAGACATGCAAGCAATATTATGCAATAACAGTGTGTGGTATGGATATACCCAACCACAAGCTTGCTTTTCATCTGACGTAAGAAATTTCCAATATGAAGCTTCTATAGAAAATATCAGGCTAAAAAAGTCAGCTTTTTTCTGGTAAAATAAAAAATATAGTTCCCAACTTTAGTGACTTGAATTTAATTTTCTATGCTTATGCATTCGAAGTTCTGAAAATTTGATAAAACCCTTCCATTTTTGTTTTTTTACATACTCACCTACCACGAACTTTTTCTAAATGTTCACCAGTATGATGTAATCTATTGTAATTGTATATAACAATTTAAAATTTCAGCACCAACAAACCGTCACGATGCGAGACGATTATAACTATTTCACTGTTTATTTTTAATCCTAGTTCGGAACAAAGTTTACCTGAACACCCACGGGGTTGAATCGATAACATACAGCGAAGATATTATTCATAATGGTCATGATTAGTTTAAATGCCTTCGGGATATATGCGACGTAAACAAGGCACGGTCGCAATTACCTAAGTCGAGCGTGGTAGCACGGCACTCAACATCAATGGTCAACCAAGTGAATTATTCACACATCCCGCAACTAGCCGTTAAATTCTGTCGGACAACCCATCATACCCAAGGAAACTATCTATTAAACTATCACTCCGGTGTACACTCTATGATGCCTCGCAAATTGGAGCTAGTGCCATCGAACCATTCAACGCAGGAGCTTATCCAGTCTCGATAAATCCGAGTTAATATTCACTTTGAACGAGATTTGCATTTTTTTTTACTTTTCATGATCGAATCGTATTTTATTTATGTATAGCACTAAGTGTTAGTAATGAAAAATATATTTTGCAAGAAAAATATTGTATTATATTCTTCTCTCAGGTTGAATTAGTAAAAAGTTATTAATTTTAAGTAGCCAACTATTTTCTTTTTAATAAGTAACTTCATTCACTAATTATAAGTGATTTTTGTATTATTTACGATTAGTGAGAACATACGTCATGGTACGACTATTAAGAAAATAGAAAATAACTTATCATAAGCAAAAAACTATCAATTGTTTGTCACTAATCACTAACTGTAAAAAATAAAAGTGTGCTTCTAAACATAGTAGTTTTTTATTCATTTCACCTGAGAGAGTCTGTTAAAAAAATTGACTTCAAAAAAATATAAAAGGGAAAAGATAAAAGTACATTATACCACTATGGCGGTAAAATCGTGTCCCACGAGTGAGGATCAATCTCATTAGTCAAATTATTTATTACTATATTGAATAGTAACAAGTGTTTCTATGAACAAAATAATCATTCATGAAGTTTCGATAGTGGAAATAATAGAGATTAGTACATCGAAATACTTGAATTTTTCACATATTAATAATTATGGTGCTATTTCACTACTTAACAGTCACGTTATTGCACCATTCAAGAACTCAACAATTGATTATGAATCGAATAACGTATAACCATAAAAAACTGTGAATGAACTAGTATATTAACGAATTTATTCAGTATTCATTATTACCATCTGAATCTACAAAAAAAATCTGGATGGAAAATTTTTCATACTTTTCGTAATATGGAAATATTTCCTGTACATCATATAGCTATACTTTATTTTGCAAAAAAGATCTCAGCAGAAAATGTGTCATGAATGAATTTGTATGGATCCATAAAAATAAAATAAATCAATTGCATTTTGTATGATTGGAATCTTTATACAATGACAATATAATTAGTAAAAATCGACAAATAAATAATTATAGTTACATTTTTTGCTAGTAGAAAAGTGAATAAAAAAAAAGTAATAGTTAAAGAAATACTAGGCAGAAAAACTACAAATTGATTAGTCGTTTTTAACTTCATCAAATTGTAAGCTGTTTGTACTAAGGCACTAAAAGTATGAGTATCATCATCTGCCATTTTGTATCCTGACAAAGTAGACAGGAATATGTAAATATTGCACGAAACACAATATTTAAGCCAAAAATAAAAAATAGTTTTGAGTTTCAAAACGTAAAAAAAAAATTCCAAAAATAAAGGAATATTGTATTTGTTTATGTACAGACATCAGAAACTGAAAAAATTTATCTACTTACAATAATGACGCTATAAGTATTTTACAATAGTTTTTATAATTCCTCAGATTTATAACACTTCATATCAGATCATTTTGTGCTCGACATACGATCCATATAAAAAATAAAAAAGCCAGCAATAATGAATCTATTATCAATTACTATAACACCTGATCTAACTGAAAGATACAGAAATATATAAAATATACTGTTTCAATAATTATTTGAAAATATATTTCATTCATTATAAAATATAAATAATTATAGTTTCCTATTATAATGATATTGATATTATTTATTTATTATTATTCTCAATATAATATTACTTAGTAATTATATTATATAAAAAGCAATCAAATAATAGTCAATGGCTCTTGAGGTTATATTTTCCTGCGTTGAAAGAGAGATATGTGATTGAACGTATGTTTTGATAAATAAGTCGTAAACAATTGTTTATTAACATTGTCATTTTATTATCATTTTCTTTTGGACTTTTCGGCTGAATATACTTACTTTTTCGTTGCAAATCTTCCTATTTCAAATATATATTTTTGAACAGCTCCGAAATTCATTTTTGCACGATATAGTGCGATTTAGTCACAAAATGAAACAATATCACTGTATGATGATTATTTGCATACACTGTTTTCTATGTTTTCAAATTAAAAATTTTTTTTTTTTTACCAAAAAGTTTAGATCGTTGCAATGCAGCGTAATGTTCGACAAGACACAAAATGGAGGATTATAACACCTATACAATCTAGTGCTCTAGTTTGTGCTACAAATTCAAGTTAGTATTTTTTAAATCTTTCATAGCAACCAATTTGTGCTTATTTCAAGAGTCAAAGATTACTTACAAACAGTTAAATTTTACTTATTTGATTTGAGACAACAATGTTGAACTATAATACGTAATTTATGCAACAAAAATTACATTTTTAACATTCATCTTCCCCAAAATTGAGAAAAAAGTTTGAAAATCAGCCACATAAATATTATTTATAAAGCTTTTGTGAACAAACGCGAATTTTTTCAATAAAAACTTCTCATTTCATAGATATTTTAAACCGAAGATATTTTAAGCCTTTTTTTAACTTCTTCGATTTTCTTCCGATACTTGGACGTGAAACGTACCAGAGTTCGTTAAAGTTATTTTCTGAAAAATCGCAACGAATAGCGGCCATTCATCTTGATGCTTTTTTATGACTTCCTGTTTTCTCTATTATGGACCCGTAACAATCATTGCCTCTCAAACATGTAATCTCAGTCAAAAAAGACATAAAAAATCAAGTTTATTACGAAAATGAGAGAAAGTGTGATAAGAGATTTTGCTGATTAAGACGTTTGGAAAATATATTTTTTATCTAATTGATTACAGTACTGAGGGAACTTTACAAGCATCCTAGATATTGTAACAATTATTCAACCCTTATGTCGACGTTGGATCAGTTTACCTTAATGATTTTTCAAGTTTTTCTTGAAGTTTGTTGTTTTGATAATGTTAAGCATCGAAATAACTCATAGTACGTATTTCTGTGATTAAAATTTTTACATTTTTTCTATATTCACGTATTAACTTTTTGACTTCATGTTCTACTTTTAAAATTTTCATACTTACATTTTTACACTTTTTTTCTACATCAATATAGTGTTTTCTGAATACTTTGATTTTTCATTATTGAAAACGATTTCTTGGTGAAATTCTAATTAAGTACAAAAACGAATTGTTTGGTTCTGATGTCGCTGAAGTGTTATTTCAATTGAATTGAATTATGATTCCAACTCCCAATAATGAGCAAACTTGACACCGAATGCAACTTCCAATCAGTAAGTTAATTTCTGGACTGGCGCTTCTAATGGAATTCCAGAAGTGAAACCCAACACCTTCCACCACCTCAAGTATCAAATACTCAATAATACCCTTAACAACAAAGTTGAAGCTTTGGAATTTCATATTTCCTGACAGGCTGATGGAAATTTCGCTCTGATACTACATAGCTGAGGCCCCGAACGTATCCATATAAATTAAATTTCAACGAGCGTCAATGAACGCAAACGAAGAGTATAGTGCCAGTTTATAAAATATTTACTCCTACCTAAACTTCGTGAACAAACTTGGCCAAACTTGCCTAGAAATTCCTGCAGCAGAATCAATATAAACTCGAGAACGAAGTGGATCCAACGTGGCATTGTATTAAACTGAGGCATTCGTATTTACGATGGTGTGGCGGACAAAAACGAGATTTTTATTCCGTCAGCGAGGAAAAGGAGGACGATTTTCCGCGGAAAAAAGACCACGGCCACGCGGAATCGTTGATTCCGTTCCATTATTATCTTCCGTATAACGATACCGCTCTCGAGGGCGAGATATACCCAGCCCGTAACTGAAAGACTTTCGCGGCTCTGCTCGAGAATCACTCTTATGAACGCATAATAGATGTGCAAAATCTCTGGGAAAAAACGGCCGGGAAAATGTTGAATAAAGTATTGTTCAGTTTCTACTGGAAAATCAGATTCACTGAGATGACAATAAATTGAATGCATCAGATGAGAAAAAAATCCCATTTCTTATGCGGTATGTAATATTTGTATTTTGTACAAGACAATTTTTAAATAACTATTGATAGCGGATGTAAAGGTTTTTTCAGGGGTTAAAAGCCACCTTAACATTTGAAAAAAAATATAACAGCGAAAATCCAAATCTGCTGAACATGAAACTTACCATCCAAATCTATATGTGTTGTTTAGAAAGTCGGTATCTTCATAGTTTTAAAATAATTTAAATTATTCAAATTTATAATCAATCTACTAGAAATAGTTTTATCATCAAGTAATGTAAAATATGGCAAAGTCGAAGATTTCAATAAAAAACTGCACAATTGAAAAGATTGAATAGCTGTAACAAAATTAAATGCATCAGATGAGAAAAAAACATATTTCTAATGAAGTATGATACCTAAAGTCACAATTGTAAGATTCACATCATCCTATCAGTGGCTAACACAAAATAGAGTTCTAAGTTTTTTGAAAATCGTCCTGAAATTTGAAAACATGTAAGTATTATTATAGTTAATATAACAGCAACAATTCAAATATTTTAAGAATGGAACTTAACATTCAATTTCATGTTATTAAATTAAACAATATAAATTTCCTTACTTTCGAAGTAATTTTGAAAGTGAAGCAATATTTGTAAATCGTAAAAGTTTGTGAAATGATAAATTTAAAAAAATACATAAATAAATGAGTGCAGAATTAATAGATTGAATAGCTTCAACTTCCGAATATAAACAGTTAGATATGATATTTTCTATTAAGTCTAACTTGATAATCAGTTCTCTAGTAATTTAGGTTGTACTTAAGTTTTCAAAAAACTCTTTACAAAATTTTTGTATTTTTTCAAAAATATCGCTTTTCTATGAAGTTACTGAATAAAAATAGCAATGCTTTATAAAGTTTGTACTAATTTTTATAAAGTCACTTTATAAAAACCTCATAAAATCTCTACAAAATGACGGCATTTTTATAACGCGGATTTCAAATTCTACTTTATGAACATTTTTTTTTTTTATAAAGTGCTTTATAAGAAAAACTGAATTTTATGAAAAATAACGAAATTTTATAAGGAGTTTTATAAAAAAACCCAAATCAATTGGGATTCGTTATTATTTTTATACAAAAGAAAAATAAAGAAATGGCATGTCAACTTTAAAATTTAATTTTCTATACACTAAAGTCATTCTTTCAATTTGATCACACTTCCAATTAATAATGTTGAATTATTTGACCTGTATAGTGATAAGTAAAATGATAATATAACATGCAAAATCATGAAAATAAAGTTACTTCTAATAGCGAGATTAACTTTGTGTCATAAAAAATAATCAGAAATATGATCTCTTATAATTCAAAAGTGTTCAATTATCACATTGAATAAATTGTTGAATATTATGAATATCATTAACGTCACGACTTCGGAAAACCAATAATGCATCCAATGAGTTTGTCTAATTTACACTGCTCTCAAATATAATTATGCTTTTTACATACTAAAAATATAATATATACATTAATCAGATGAATCAATTATAATTTTAACTTTTAATATTTATGGTAGTTCATAGATAAAACATACATAAAAATATACTACCAAACATAATATAAAATATTGTGAAATTCGAAATGTCGATTGTTCAGACATAAGTTCATTGTCATTAAAAACGAAGAAAATTTTTTACATAGAAAACACTCAAGAACGTTTTTTTAGGTTCAGAGAATTTTAATTATTCGGGTTAAAATCTGTATGAACACTTCATGAACATCGATTCCAACGAACGTACAGTTTACAAGCAAAAAAAAAATTGTGAAAATTTGATAAAATAAATATTCTATACTTTAAAAGTTACTAAGTGTACTGCCGTATAATTTTGAAAGTAAAAAAACCGCAATTACAAAATTCATTGCTTTATGAATATTTGAATTCAAACAGTTAAAATCAAGTAACGAATGAAATTGAAGTATAGTGCCTTCATATCTCAGAGACTGTTGTTTATGAATTTTCCAACGCATAAATCTTCGTTCATCGTCAAAATAAAAAAAAAAAAAAAAAAAACAGTTAAAATTTATTGCTTGAAATTGATAAATTCTGGAAGAAAATACCGCCCTAGGTTAATAAGAGTCGAAAAATAATAACACTAACGCTATAATCAAATACATTCATCTTTCGAATTCTGCTGATTTGCTGTGGATTCTTTGAACAAAAGAAATTGATTGTCCCGAATTTCATAGCCTTTAAAACTGCAGATTTCTCTTACAACAAATTATTTCTATCAAATAAAAAATTTTATTTACAAAATATCGATAGTTTACTTGTTAAATTACAAAATTCAAAATAGTAAAGGTTGAAAATTGAAATTTGTAATAACTGGGGAAAATACAGTATTTCCGAATAAAAAAAACCATCCTAAAATTTAAAATATTTTCAGATGAAATATATTCATTTCGAGTAGAACACTATTAAAACAATTTTTCTGTGTGCATCCTGGACCCTATCCTATTCAAAATCCTTTTTCGTTATTTTTAGTTTACACTGTCCATGAATCCCACTTGTATTGTAGAAATCTTCTATAAATGAATTTATCAACCGTTTGCTTGAATGGTCATCGCGAAAACCTGACAAGTTTTGTTGAATACATCATGAAGTTATAGACTAACTCCTGGACTCTACCCATTATATCGTATATCTTCTCCAAGCAAAAAAAATGCCATATCTCCTTCTTGGCTCGGCCACGCGAAAACCAGTAGATTTCCCGAACAGCTAGAGCAATCAAGGCGACGAGCTCGATTCCCAGACGCCATATCGAGATAACGGCTGTGAAAAAGCGCGTCTCTCGACGGGCTAAAAGATTGCGAGCCCTGTGTAAAATTAGGTTTGGCCAAGACTTCCAAGAGCGTATTTCACCGAAACGGAAATAAAGTAGATCTGGCAGAGATAAAAGCAATATTAATTCTACTCGAAAAGTGTTTTACAATTCTGTGCTTATTCAAGAGGCTCTTCTTTTTCTTCTCGCGCGATAACGGGGAACTTGCGAAAGTTTACGATACGGCCGATTCGATGGAAATTGGCAGTCTATTTTTTTCGAGTTATATGCAGTCGGTGTGGATTTTATATTCTATATATTTTGGAGAAATATGCCCATTTGCGCTAATTTTCTTTAGTATAGGATGAAGGGGTTGATTTGCTGTGACGAACGATTTCTTAAAGTTTTTTTAATTACCGTCAATTGCTTGGTTTTCGAAATGAGTAACTTAAATTTTCTATAGTATTGTAGTAAATTGTCTACTCCGTATCTTTTATCAATTTCCAGAAAGTTCTCTCGGAGTAAAGTATATATATATATATATATATATAACCCACGGGAATCTATTTTATAAAAAGCTCCTTTATTTGTTTCAGCTTTCGACCATATTTCTTGGTCCTCATCAGGAATATCTAACTAATTATAATGAACAATTTATAACAAAGCAATTTTTTATTATTAATAAAAACTTCTAGTTTTTATTTTCTATTAAATTTTATATTTTGATAAATTGTCTACTTTCTGGAAAGTTTTGAGTTTTACTAAATATTTATCGATAAAAAAATGTTTTACGTCAAATATTAATATATGTAGATACCGGAGTTTCTAAGTACATAAAAAACAGAAAAGACTTCCACGGGAGCGTTGAAATGAAATTGTTCATGAAGCGCGAACTTGAATGTCAAAAGGGTCAATATATTTATTTATTTCATTGTATCGATAAACATTCATCCTATCATCATAACATCTTGAAAGTCGATTTTCAAGCTAAGTATTTTTTTTTCAACATATCTTAGTAGGTACTTATTTTTTAAATATTTTCTTGTATTTGTAAAAATTCCCTGCATTGGTCACAAGGACCCGATGCTGTAGAAATCAAGTTACATAGATTTTGAGTATTTTCATAGATTATTGAGGACATTTTACCTTTATATACAGTGTGTATCAAAAACCACGGAGGATACTTGGCCTAAATTTTCTTTTTTTTTTCTGAGTCAAAAAATTCTCCGCCATTTTTTTCAGAACTCAAAAACAACAAATATATCAGAGCCACAAGTTTTGACAATTTAATGCGTTCCGCTGACAAGTAGGGTCAGAATCCTCGGAACAAAATTACCCATAATTATCTCCATATTTTTCTGGATAAAAAAGTCATATGCTACTTTTTTTAAAACTCAAAATCACAAAAGTTATTCGATCCAAGAATTTAAAAAAATCTGATTGCTTACAACTTGTGACCCAAATATCTTTTTTGATTTTGAGTTTTGTGAAAAATGGTAAAGGAATTTTTGTTATCAGAAAAATATGAAGAAAATTTTAGTTAATTTTTTTTCGAGGTTTCTGTCTGCACTTGTTGGAGGAGGGCGTTTACTGTTAAAATTGGGGGCTTAAATATATTTTTTGTTTTTGAGTTTGGTGAAAAGTGACATAGGACTTTTCGAGTCTGAAAAAGTTTTTTAAAAATCGGGAAAATTATCTTTGGTTATTAATACACCCTGTATATTTAAATATTTACATACATTTTGAGTATTTTATAAGTGGCTTCCCTTCATAAGATACTTCATGAAGTACTCAATTTTAAAAAATATTTCACACTAATATTCATCTTGTTTTCAAGTGTGTTATTGGTTTTTCATGTTACTAGTAATTTCTTAGATTGTAATGAAGGTTTTGAGAATATGATAGTCGAGAATTTAGGAAGTATGACATTTTTAGTATTTCAGAAATTCCTCCAGTAAAAATTATTCTAAAAAAATATTAGTATTTTTACTGTAGCTTCACGGTTCGTATGATTTTTTGGCGTTTTATTCAAATATATGAAGATTTTCGAAGATAATAGGGATTGATGATTACAATTATGATACCTAGAATACGATGCTTTAAAATTGAATGTGTAACAGAAATTGAGTAATTTTCCAATTTTTCCAATAAGTAAAATCTAATTTAAGTATTTTAAATTGCTTAAACTTTTAGCACATATTGTACTTCTTAAATATTCATCAATTTATTTTTATTATGATGTATTTTGAAAAACCCTAAGAGTTTAAAACAATGGAAGATTCAGAATTAGCAGTATTTTGTAGAGTTCAACTATTTTCACACTTTTAGGAAAAAATTTCTCAATTGATGAATTATAGTGTCGAAGAGATTCCTATTATTCTGAGTTTTTTTTATTACTGAGAATTCATTGAATTTCGTTATTTTATGCAGTATTTTTGTACCTTTATAATATTTTTATATATTGCTACGTAAGTTAAGTCAGGTCAAGAGTTGGATGCTTTAATTTTCAAAAATTCAATGTTTTTAGTTTTCCATAGATTTTTAGTGTTTTCTACGGTATTCTCTTTTTTAATAATGTTGATAACATTATAAATTTTGTATAATATAAATGACTGACGTTGCCATGGATTCCTACATATACGTTTAGGACGAGATGTTCTGGAATTTAGAGTTCTGCAGATTTTAGGTGTATAATCGTGAATACTTCATCTTCATACTTTTTGTATGGTTATGAAATCGTTGTTTCTTTTGAACTTTTCAGCGTTTATTACTTTTCGTCCCATCTTCTGCTTCTTCTGTAGAATCATATGGATTTCTAAAATTTGATTCTCACAAGCAGGGAACAATATGAGAATATTACCCCCCCCCCCCTCCAACCCTGCTTTAGAATTCTCACCTGAGCAAGTGCTCCTTCAGCCCATCTTCAAGGACATCCTTGAAATTTTATATCCAAAACAAAATTACCCATTAAAATACGACTTAAATCAACACAAAAGCGTTATTTTCTATGATTCCTTATATATGTAGAAGTCAGGACGAACCTAGAAAAATTTTTTGGGGAGGGTCATATCGGAAAATTTATAATCAAACATGTTTCGACTTTCACAAAACGTCATGTGTTAATTGTGTATGACAAAATTGAATTTTTTCGCTTGTGACTGCTTATAAACCATAATTATTGGATCACGTGCTTATTTGTATTATGTGAGTTTTATATTTGAAAAATAGATACAAGACTCAAAAGTTGGGTAAAAGTAGCTGTAGTTGTGATCGTAATTTATCAAAATAGTACATGTATTTTGCACCAAGGGAAAAAATTAATTTCTCGCAAGAATTTATTTTGCCCATGGTGCGAACGGTATTTTTTACTGTAGCTAGCAAATCAGACCTTCTTTGCCCGTGGAAAAAGAAAATTTATTTTCCGATTCTAAGAATAATGAAAAAAAGTAATTTCTAGTATAATTTCAACAAGTCGTAGTGGTTTAGTGGCTAAAGCCTTTATCTTATAATTCTGAGCTATAGGGTTCAAATTCTAAGGGTAACATTTTTTGCATTTAAAATTTTTTTCGTTCTCTTATTCACGTTATAGAATACTATTGACGTTACATTATTAAAAATTGTAATTTTGAAAAGAATTAAATCATAGTCGCAAGTGGTTTTACGTTTGAAATTCTAGGATGAGGAAGAAGAAAATCTATCATCATTAAGTGATGAAAGAATCTCCATGATATTATATAATAATATTTTCATTACATATAATTCACTTTATTTATCTTTATTTATCTGTAACTATTATTGTATATAACGTATAAATTCATATATTATAAAATTATTTCGAATGCGATACCATTTTAATGTGATATGATTCTTGTCAAAATTCAAATTTTCAACAATATTGAATTCAGCATCGAATTTGACATAAATAATTAAACGAAAAAAATGTCACCCTCAGGGTTTGGACCTCATACACGTTGTAAATAGGAGATACAGGCTTTGCCCATTAGGCCACTACGATTTATTGACAAATTTGTCATGTGATTGATACTTGTAAATCAGCGACGGAAACTGATTTTCAGAAATTTATATCTTCGAATTCTGGCTTCACTCACAAAAAAATTCGAGATGAGTATCGAATGAAATTCGATTACCTTTCTATTGCCATGGATTTGAATTCGAAACTTTAGGCAAATGTTTTTTCGAGTACATTTTTCACGATTTCTTCACTAAAAAAATTTTACAGTTACATACTTAATATAGTAGAATAAATTTTTTTGTTTTATTCAGTTTTATGGTTCTTTTTGGTCCTTTTTTCTTCCTGAATGTTTCCTGCATAACGAAAATGTTTATTTGTCGAAAATCAGATGAATAAATGTCTTATTTTTGTACCTCACCACAAAAGATTAGAATTTTTCAGTCGAAAGCATTGAATTCTTACAATTCAAGAATGCATTTTTATTGTTTGTTCTAGTTCCCTAGATCCATCCCTGATACAAGTAAATTGACATATCCATTCTTTGAAGATCAATACTTTCAACAATCAACTGTCATGTATAGACAAAACCGTTGTTGAATATGAAGATAACGAAAACCATAGCTAATCTAGAACTTGCGATCGCACGTTCTCTTATTACTCACTCGCAGCGTGTTGTAGGCGATTAATCGTTCGTTAACTATTGTCTTCCACTCGGCGTCGTTGCATTGAACGCATTTCTAGTCGAAGCCAGCTCGAGCACGAGAATCCACGTCGTTTGTGGCGGTGTATCGATTAATCTCATGAGAGAAATTATTACTAAAGGACGTTCTTGATGAAACACGCTTCATATTACGGATCGGGAACTGGGAGCGAGTCGAAAAATGTTCGCTCCATTGACTGTGTAAGTCAACGACTTTTCCTCCGATCGAGTAAAGAATTTCTGCATTATTTGAACGAGCTTGGTCGAAAATGTTTGCGTGGGAGCTAACGGGGCGAAAGAATCCGCGGTCACGTATATTTAGTCCAAGTTGTGCGGGTCAGGAAAACAGGTCACTGCTTGAAGCGCATCGGACCGGTTCTGCGGAGTTCGCTCATTAAAGATTCAGTTCCTCTGCTCCCTCTCTGTCTAGAGTACACCACAAAAAAAAGAGTCAATATTCGGGTCGTTAATTGGATCGGGTTCCGATCGTTATATCCTGGAATAAAAATATATCAGTATTGATCAAAATTTTTTTATAGAGAGTATATTTTTATGTCAGTATGGCTTGTGTTCGAAATTGTGATGGTCTTTTAATGATGATGGATACTATCAGACATTTCATATTATCACGAATTTTTCATATCTGCTGTTGTAGAGAAAAAGAGAAACAAATTGAAATCCAGAAGGTGCAAGAGTCTCATGTTATTCAGATGGGGAAAAAGATGCGCTGGGTAGCACGTGGTCTAGAACGATCTTTTGTCGTTGCTTTTGCAGGGAAATAACGTAAAATCATACTGAACTAGAAAAATGACCAGTTTATTTTGTTCATTTATATACCACGAAAATAATGAGAAGGTTAAAGATAAAATCAAGTATGCTTCTGGAATAGTTTCGAACATTCTTCTGACGTAATAAAGATCTTGTATTAGAATCAACAAATTCGTATTCATTGACAAAAATTGAATTGAATTTTAGTTGTTACTACTTTAATAAAAAAAATTAATCCGAATTCCGTATTATTTGTTGTTAATGCTCAAATATCAGCTAAGTGCTTTTGCATCTAGATGTTAATCAGAACGTGTCTCTAAGAGAGCTTAATTTCACTGAAAGAATGTGTAACCGATTTATCTCTTTTCTGCCATGCGAGAAAAAACTGCATTAAATTCTGCGCGGACAAAAGAGACTCCACTATTTAATTAGTAGGTACATTAGTAGGTACGACTCGCAGTTCTTTTTACTGTCTCCAGTTTCCATTATCTACTTTTGGCAGATCAACATTGCTTTTGCATTAATACAGAGAGAATCTAAAATTTGATGTTTGAAGAATAATGAAAAATGGTCTTATTTTATTTTTATCCACTTCGAAAAAATTTTGATGCTTAAATATCATGTTAAATATCTTCAAACGCTAGAAGTCTTTTTTGGCATTGATTTCTTGGCATCTTCTGGCTGCACTGTGGTAAAATTATTCTCCGTACTTACAATACATGACTTTGTAATACGACTCAGTTTCTCGTTTGACGATCGGTGGAACGCACCAGTTTTCTCTTTGATGTTCTATTGATTCATCGTTCTATAAACGAAAGAGAAATTTTCTCTCTGATATTGCTATTAGTTTTTGTATTTTCTGCTATCTAATTGAAATTTCATTCTTGTAGGTATTGATACTTCATCTTTATACGCAGAAATTTTAAAAATCATTTTATGACATACGATTTTATTATCTGTCTGCAACCTGATGCATTTTATTAACTCATCAAGAACATGAAAAATTTTCTTAAATTGCTATTAAATGAATGAATGAAGAAGAAATTATAATACTGAATTCTGCGAATTTTAGAAACTGGTTGAAAGTATAAAAAAATTTTTTCTCCAAAATACCTTGTATATAATTCCGAAGGTTAATCTCATCTATCGATTTTGTGTAATTCCATTGAAACTTTTTGTTATTTTTGAAAACTTTCGATGATTTTACTTGAAAGTTGAAATAATGCAGCTGAAAATATCTACCTCACTCGTATTGAGTTTGACCCATTTTATACTATAAAAATGTCTGAAAGTTTATTTCCATGAGCGATGAAAATGAATGTTCCGCCAAATAGAATTAACAAAAGTTCGAGTTTGTTCAGAAACTTCATTTGAAAATAAAGACATTGACTGATCGACCCATCTATTTATTTTCCAGGAGCAGTGCTTGCGGCAATATCCGTGCGTTCGGAAACGACGGTAAGATCCTCACTCAATCCATATTTTTGTACAATATACATCCGTCCGAAGTAGAAATGTAAATCGGAAACATCGAATGTAACTTTTACCGCATCCTTTGCATAACGTAAAATATTGGATTATAGTTGCAAAGATTCTTGTTCCGTGCGAAAAAAGTGTGCATGAATGAATATTTTAAATGAGTTGCTCGTATTTTGAAAAAATATACTGAGGTGTATGAAAACATATAGTCCAGGACTTGCAACGAAAAGGAAAATGCAAGTCGGAAAATGCAACGGAAAACTTTATTCTCGAAGGGGTCCAATATATTTATTTTAATGTATCAAACAATATATTTAACCTAGCATCATAAAATTTCAGATACCTTGCAAACTTAATTTCATGATTCTTGAAACAAATCACTTTCTATTGAGGACACAATTTATAATTTTTTACTTCCTCCAGTATGCACTCATTTTTCGAGTGTATACACTATTTATAGAATTATCTTCTATTTATAAATTCTTTTATTTATACTACATATACTTTCTAATATATAATGCTCTTGCATTCGAAGTCTAGTGGATTGTTAGTATTTCCATAGATTTTTGTGAAAATTATATCTGCATACATTTGAGTTATTACATACTACAGCCTCCTTTCTAAGTATGTCATGGAATCTTCATATTTTTAGGATTTATCGTACATATTTATTATTAAAGATTGACTTTTCAAGGATTATCTAGAATTTTAATATCTTTTTGGCATTTTCCCAGATTTTCGTAAGTGTTTCAAGAGAATAATGAACGAGAATTTAGAGTACTTGGTATTTTCACAATTCAAAAGGACTCTCCGGGAAACAGCATTTCCAAAGATAACTAGTATTTAAGAAGTTTCCAGTCCTTTCAGTAGTATTTAAGCATTTTTACAATTTGTACGATTTTCTTGCATTTTTATGAATTTCTATATAAATATCTAGAATTCGATGCTTCAGGTAATGAAGTTTCACAGACATACTTTTTTGGAACTTATAATGTAAAATGGTATTGTAGAAGACTGGTTGGATGAGCAAATGCTTGTTATTTGAAGTAGACAATACACGATTAAAAAACAATAAGTTCAGTGTCATAACATCATTGCTACATACTTTAAAAAATACGCTAAACTATTCTCAATTCGTCCGTACAAAAAGGTATATAACCCCTGAAATATTATTTAATGTTACTTGAACCGAACGTGATATTCAAGTTTTTTATAGGACGTCTTGTGTCTTGATATTTTGTAAATTACAATATAGATTTCTAGAATACCATGCACGAAAATCCAAAATTTTAGGGATTTCCAGTATTTCAATAAAACTTCCAGAAAACAGTATCGTAATGAATTTGAGGTGTTTCACAAATTTATGGTCTATATGGGAAATTTTGCGTGTCTTTAGTATTCATAAATTTCATTGAATTTAATATCATACTGATAGATTTTCTTATTGTTTCTGGGAGTTTGATTCTCTAGGATTTATCCTTTGAATGGTTTTGATAATTTTAATAGATATTCAAACAATATACTACCTTTTTTTTAACTTTTTTTTTACCTTTTTTTTATTTTCAAAAATTTCATAATTTTTATTTTATTTTATTGTATTTGAAAGCTTCTATGAAATTTCTTGAGATTTTAGAATTATTATAAATTTCGATAATTTTTAATGGATCGCTACATAATTTTTAAAATTCGATTTCATAAACATAAATATTATAAAAATCCTTAGTAGTTCAAACAATTTTTCAAAACAAAATTCTTTCGTTGATTTCTTGTGTTCCAACAAATTCTATTTATTTCCGTATTTTTACGCTCTATGACAAAACCTTTTATGAATCTGATAATCTTTATAAAATTTCAACGATATAATCTCTATCTATAATTTTATAAATTCCAAAATTTTATAATTTTTATGTTATTTTTATTGTTTTTTGAAGTAACTATGAACTTGCCTGAGGTTTCAGAATTATTACAAATTTCCATCATTTTTTATGGATTGCTATGTAAATTTTAAA
Source organism: Platygaster robiniae (assembly GCA_028476575.1). NCBI lineage: Eukaryota > Metazoa > Arthropoda > Insecta > Hymenoptera > Platygastridae > Platygaster > Platygaster robiniae. The sequence continues at coordinate 40,894,260 of CM052019.1, forward strand.
AATTTGATCCTCTAAAAATGAATATTACATAAATCCTTAGTATTTCAAAAAATTTTTCAAAACAAAGTTCTTTCGTTGATTTCTTGTGTTTCAACTAAATCTATTTATTTCCCCTTTTTTGGTTTTAAAATATTTCAAGAATTATTACGACTTGTATTATTTTTATAAATTGATACTTTAATTTTTAAAATGAATCGCTCTATGGTTCAAAGTCCTAGAGATTTCAGGTACATGAATGAATACTTGACATACTTTCTACTTCATACATTTCATCTGTATTTATTGATTTGTTGCATTTTTCATATTTTTTAGTACCTATAAAGTATTGTAGGTCCATTTATCTAGTTATTTCATGGAATCCTTCATAGATATCCAGAATTCTGTACTCACCAGCCGGGACGAAGGGGGGGGGGGATGTAAGATCTTGCCTTGCAAATGAAAATTTTCAACACCATATTATGTATCATGTAAAAAAAAAAAATTTTTTTGTAAACAATCAAATACATATTACAAAATATTTCCAATACGTCAAGGTAGACTTGTTCGAATTAATACTAATATTGCAATGCTACATAAAAAATTAAAAAAACGAAAACTTTTAAGCTTCTTTTAATAAAGAAATACTCTTTTTTACTGCCTACACTATTAAATTTCATCCAACGAGACAAATTGTTGATCTTGTCTTTCATATATGCTAAGTTTATTACAAAAATTGTGAACGAATCTAGCCATCAAGATTTAATAATTTTTATTCAATTCCACCGTTGTGATCTTGTAATATACTCGGAATCGAGTGTCCAAGTCTAAAGACTTTTGCACGACGGTGTATTTTTCCCGTTATACTTTCGGCGTGCACATCCGCGTTATCTCTGGAGAAAAGCGTTGGCTTCCGGTGGCGTTCATCAGATTGGCAAGACAATGGGATATTCTGTGACGCAACATTATTATGGAATGAATCCTCTTCTCGAGGCTCGAAATCACGCAGGGGTTACCGAGCCGTACGTGTGAGTGCGCCAAATGCGCGGTGCGTTGGATTTAAGTGTAACGTTTCTCCGGGGATGAATCTTTGCGGCAAATCGAAAGCGACGTTTTATCTGAGCCGCGAAAGCGATTCCGGAAATTGCGCAGTCCTCGAATTTCATTTAAAATCAGAATCCCTTGGCTGTGGTCCACGAGAAGAAATTTTTTCGCTCATAGCAAAATAATGAAAGTATTCAAATACGATGAAATAAAAAACGATTTAATAAATGTTACTGTTGATCGAACAAATTACCATTGGCAACGTTTTTAGGAGCATTCAAAGAATGAGAGGATCAAATAAAAGTTTTTGAATCAAAATATAAAATGAATCCTATGAAAATTCGTCGTAGAGCTTTTTATGTTCCATTGGAATCGATATTGTAATCTCGCAACAAAGCAGCGACTTCCGTAATTTGCACGTCAAAGCAAACTCACTGTTTTTGAACTGGAAATTAAAAAAGTTCCATTCTACAAGCTGAGAGACCTCTACTAAAAATGCGCAGAATTTTCCTGTAAAACTACTTGAACGTTATCATATTTTATTGAAAATCTCCTTTAAGGATACTATCCAAGAATAAAATCGAGCTGTATGATTCAAAAGTGGAAAAATTTTTCCGAGAGAAATCTCGAATGCTCGTGCTTTTGTGATTTGTGAACAAAGTTTTCCAATCAGAGATGAAGTTGTTTTGAATTTCCCAGGACCAGTTGAATCAATCGAAGTATGTACTTGGGAAATGTAAAACGTTCACTGACACTTCAGTGATTGTAAAATGGCAGAATTCACATTCACAGATAAAATAATTTATTTAAAAATAATTTTTTTCAATAAATGTGAGAATTGTGGAATAGCAATAGCATGACAAGTAAAGAATAAAGTGTAGAAAAAGTCGTTAAATTCTGCATATGATGTAGTACTGTAAATGTTTCTGTAAGAATTACTGTCAAAAAAAGAATAGGGTATTAGTTTGAATACAAAGTCACGTGAAGATACACGGAACATAAACGCTTTTATACCTCGAGACCACCAATCGCTTTTCCTCTAAACTTTCACTTGGGGGTTAAAGGTTCCTTTTCTCCAAGCGTGTCAGTATCATTGCTCGCGACATCTTCGCTAGTGAGCTTCGAAACTTGTGAAAAAATGAGTCCCTTTTAAAGTCAAAATAATGAGAAAGTTTTTTACAAAATACAGGAGAAGATGAAGGAATATGTAAGAAGCTGAGTTATTTATACACAAGTAATTTAATTATTATGAGTGTCTTTTATTTACGCAGAAAACGTTCAATACTTTAAAAAGTGTATTTGCTATTCACCTTGTTTTAAATACACGCAATATGTTACGAACTTTTTAAAAATCCATGAAAAAAAAAAATACAAGGTTTTTATTCAGAATCATAAATATATACAGTAAATGACCTTAGCCCTTTTGGCAAATGTATGGGCAGTTTAAATCAATTTATTTAGTTTGTTTGATTACCGACTTTTAACTTCATCGAAAATTTTTTTCATATCGTAAAATGAGGTTGTTCGTGTATTCCTCCAGATTCATAGGCTGTAATTTTATTAAATTGTCTGCCAAATATGTGAAAGGAAATAAGCATTCACTGCCGTTTTAAATATTGATAATTACCTTTTCACAGTGATTATTATTATTCCATATTATTCTTTATACATATACTGTACATAAATAATTGACGCAAATACTTTCTTCTATATTATTTTTCATATACTAAATTCTGTGAAATGGAACTGTAAAAAGTCCTATACTTCTCAGGTAACCATTATTATCTGTGATAACAAATTTTTCTTCAACATCTGGACATGCAATTTACTGTGTTATTACTTTATGTAATACACAAACATAAGTATACTCTCTGCTCATTCTGTATTTAGTTATAACCTCATTCTCAACTACATATTTTTGATCAGGGTTATGAAGTAACGCATTACAGATAGCGTGTTACTCTAGAAAGTAACATTTTTTACTGTAACGATAACGTAACGCCTTACATGTATAAATAAGTGACGATAACGGCAAAGAGTTACTTTTGTTCGGTAACGAGTTACAAAAATCGCATTATTCATTTTTTATTACTTTTATCAGTGTCGTAAAGTTTTTGGAAAAATATCTAACTTTCTAAGAAATATTCTTGAAGAAAATATGAGTATTTTTTGATTTCCTTACTTTGGAACGAAAAATTTTACATCCATGATATTTAATGGAACAGAGTGGATTGATAGTATGTATTTTGTGTAAAAATTCCGACGGAGAATAGGCCTTTTTTTCTATTAGAAACATTCACCATTCGATAAATTTAACTGTAGAAATCTGCACGAAAATACATAAAAATACCCAAAATCTCTAGATCTGAAAATCAATTGCGAGATCAATAAAATCCTGAGATTCTAATAGAATACCTAACGTCATTAGATAGAAAAATTAAAAGAAAAAAAATACAAAAATCACTGAAAATACACGATATTCATTGGTTTCTTGCAAATGCTATTAGATTCTTCAAAATGTATGATATTCCAGGAATCAAAAAAACATTTATTTCTCAAGCATTGAATTCCAAAAATACATGTATGTAGAAGTCCTAAAGATACTAGAACATTTTTCAAATCGTGAAAGTCTGTAAAAATCGAAAAGATATTGCGGCTCTCTTAATCTATAAAGAAACTTTTTCTTTTCAAAATTAGTCAAACTATTTCTAACGTTAAATTTGCAGAAATTTTATTATGACAATTCAGGAAAATATAAAAAAAAAAAAAAATTTGAAACATGCTATAAATACTAGGAAATACAAGGAAAAGAAGAACAGAAGTAAACAAATAAATATGTGGAACAATAAAAATCCATACAACTTCGATTGATAAAGCAATAAATTCAAAAAATTTATAGAGCAATATATAAAAATACTGAAAGATTCTTAACATCGTAGAAAAACTTAAGAAAAACGAAAAATATTGAAATTAAAAGTCTATTGAGACACTCTTTGAAACACGATAAACTCAATGAACTTCAAATCTTAGAGCTTGAAATCCTCGAAAACTATATTGCAATGATCATAAAAATGCTAGAAGTATAAAAATACCAGAAAATCCAGCAACGCGTCGTACATCCTGGAAAATACGAATATTTTTAGGAATACTGAACAACACTTTAAGTTGTAGAATAACGGAAAAAGCACCAAAAACACTAAAAGAAATAAAAATCTAGGTACTATTTCCTGAAAAATCCTTTCAAGTACAGAAAATTCAATGAGCTTCGAATTCTAGAGCGTGAAATTTTTGAAATCTATGTACCAATGTACAAAAAAATAGTAGCCGATAAAAGTTTATAAAAATACTATTAAATCATGGAACATTTTATGCATACTGAAAAATAGGGATAGTGCCAAAATTACGAAAAATCTAGGTAGATAAGATTTTCTATAAAATCCGTTTCATTCGCAATTTTCCTTTGCGGCTAACATTAAAAGAAATGTCATACTCTGAAATTTTTCGAACTTGAAAAAAATGTAAACTCGAACAAGCTGACTGATTTTTTCTAAACAAAAAAGTACAGAATAACAAATGCTTCATCATGCCTCACTTGAAAAAATTATTCATGGAAGGCTCGTCCTAACAAACAACAGATCTCGAAAACATGATTTTTGGTTCGATCAAAACGTTTTGTTACAATTGAAAAAAATTCAATACCTCTAATCTTTATCCGTCTCAAACCATTTCATTATATCTCAAACATCTTAAATGAACAGTTTCTAAAACCACAAGTACGTCAAATTTAACCTTTATTTTTTGATGTCTTGTTATTAACATTCAATTCATTCTAAAAAGTAACGTGTAAGTAACGGATAGTTACTTTTTAAAGTACCAATGGTAACGATTTACTATTTCTTTTCAAGTAATGGTAACGTAATGAATAATTTTTTCACCTGAGTAACGGTAACATAACGCGTTACACTTATTCAAGTAACTTTCAAACCCTGATGTTTTTGAATAATGTCAATTAATCTAGAATCCACTCTACAACAATCCATGCATTTAATTTATTAATTGTTTCATAATTTTATTGACTTTCGACCTTTTGCAGGCAGCATAATGAAACTTATTACTCTTGTTCTTCGAGCTTTTGGCCTCTTTATTGGGCCCTCATCGGGACCTACATTCACAAGATAATCATGCCTTTCACAAGCAAGGAAATAACTGGTGATTTTCATTGTTTTTTATAGGCATTATTATATTGTAAATGTAGTTCTCGAAGATGTCCCAATAAAGAAGCCGAAAGCTCTGAAAAAGAGAAATGAGTTTCATTATGTTGGCTCCAGAAGATCGAAAGACAAGAAAATTATGAATCACAATAATGGAGCGTTATTCAATCATTTTATTTTCTGACATAAACCTCAAATTATGCTTTTTTCCTTTCATTCTCAAAATCCTTGTTTTTGAAGGAACCAAGATTAGTCATTTTTTCTCACATTTCAAAATTTTTGAATACTTCTTAATTCTGACCCTCAGAGCCAATTTCATAAAGGAAAGAGGTCGAATTGGAAGGCAAACCCCTTCTTCTTTTCCATTATCTTTATTTCCAAGATTTCAACCCCTTGTTTTGGTCTTTCTCAGGAACTAAATAAAAATGTCAACTTTATTACACATTTAAATTATAAAATAATTATTAAACCCGATTTTCATAACTTTACTTACAAAAATTGGATATCTCCCAATATCTTATGCGTCGAAAATCCTCTTTTTCTTCAATATATGAATTTCAATGTCCTCTTTCTTTCTTTTTTCATAAACTAGACAGAAATTTTCCTTTCATATTCAAAGCAATGAACATCCAACATACAAATATTCATTACTCACTAATGATTTATTCTAAAACTTCACATTTTTTGAAATTTTTGATGCAAAACACTCCACGTAGACTGAACAAATTTGAAACTATTCGGCACGTGCTGCGGACGTTCTCTGAAGAATTCGTCTTTTGAAAGCGAAGGATTTCCTTCACGTATACGAACGGATGGAATCGTTAATATAGTTCACGTAACCGCACATTTCTTCAGCATCCCAGACACGTGGCGAATTTAGCATGCCCTAATGCATGCCACGACCCCGTACAAGGCGTGAGCGTAGCATCGCTGTCGTAAGTTATGTGTTGCAGGGTTTTCCCTATACCTGGGTATTGAAATTAGCGCGATTTCTTCGGGATAAGCTATCAATGAAACATTCCCCATTCACGCGTAGAATAAAATTTGCGCGGATGTTATTCAATGTATCCCACTTGTGCAAGTTGCGTAGCTTTTATCTGCGATTCCGGCTCGCGCACCAACACGTTCTCGTTTATATACGGACCATCAACGATGGCGTATCATGCGAATATGCAAGAGTCCGTAAACATTTGCACGAGTGCTACACTGGTTCACTTACTTTTGAAGCTTTGCTGGGATTGCCTGAAAAGCCGACGTGTTTAGGGTCTGCAGAATATTTTCGACTTGTCCTTTGCCCCGAATACGACATTTTATGGAAAAGTTTGGCAACTGTAAATGCTGCAGAAAGACGATTAGTTGTTTATGACAACTTTAGGTAGAATAAATCTGGCATCTACACAAGCATCCATATTTCCTCATTAGCTCTTATTGAATAATACAACTTTTTCGATAATGCTGAACAGAGGCGTAGGGAGAAAAAAATTTCGGAAGGGGTCGCATTTTCTTCGGGATTTCTCAATTTTTTGGATCTCAGGATTCAAGAATCATGCAACTTTTGAAGCCCAGAGTAGTGCATTTTTCATGTTCGTGTATAATATAATTGGATTCGAGTTTTGTGATTTCCATGCAAGTCACTGAATTCAGATTTTTTTCAATTAATGTTGGTATATTTCATAATAACTTTTGTTTCATTATAAACATACACTCGAAGGATTTTCGAATATAGAATGAATTTTTATATAGCTTCTTAAAATTTGATACACTAGAGAAGAAAGTTCTGAAAATTTTATGATATATTTCTAGATTTTTAAGAAAATGATACGTAGAAGATTTTGAGTATTTTATGGACTTACACAGTTTTCGTAGTGTACATGTTTTCATAAAATTTTGTAAAATTCATGGCATTTCAATAGATTTTGGGTATTTGATGCTATAGTATTGCTTATTTTAATGGACTTGAGTGAGTCAATTACTTTTGAGGAGAACACTATCTTTCACACGAATTCCAAATACTTTTTGAATTTTTTTTCACATTTTTATAGTATTTGAATTATTCGAAGAACTTTATATTATATCAATTTCTCCATAGATTTTTAGAATTACATGCACTAGAACTCAGTCTTATAATTTTTTCAAAAAAAAATATTCTTATACTTTATGAGTATTGAATAATTTTCAGTATTTGTCGCGTTTTGCTTACTATTTACGGAACCTGTAGGATTTGTTTGTATATTCCACGATTTTAAGTATTTTTGTTCATATATACCTCTTGATTTTGATGTTCTAGAATCAAAATAAAAAACAATATTCAATAATTTTATAAATTTTCGAAAAATTACATTCATGCATATTTTCTGTTTTTTGTAGATTTCTGGTACTTCAGTATTTTTTTTGTATGCATAGGATTTTTGAGCTTTTTTCTTCTATTTATATAGATGTTGGGTATTTTTTCAGATCATCTAGAAGGATGTTAATTTCTAGAATTCATTATTGTGGAATTAAAATTTTAGCCGATTTTGAGTGTTTTTATAGATTTATGAGTAAACTACATGTATATGAATTTTCGGTGTTTATAGATTTTTTGTGCTTTTTCATTTTTATAGTGTTTATAAGATTTTATACCTTTTTCTTCGTATTTTCATAGATCATGTGTATTTTTTTCAGAATTTTCAGAAGTGCTAATATTCCTTGTGTTCCATGTTTTAGAATCGAAATGAATTTATTTTCGATAATTTCATAGATTTTTAGGAAAATCACACCTACATGGATTTTTCGTGATTTATAGGTTCCTTATGTTTTCGCTTTATTAGCATTTATTCAATTTTGTAATTTTTTTGTGTTTTTTAATAGATTTTAAGTATTCATGTAGATTAAAGATTGATAATTTTCTTTCCTCAAAATTTGGTGCACTAGATTTCAAAGTTATTTATTTTTTTAGATGTTTTGGAAAATTCTTTCACAGAATACTTTCTTTCATTTTTATTAATTTTTCAGAGTTTTTATAATATTTCTCTGAATTTCTATTGTGGATTTCGAGAATTCCATGCTTCGGGGTTCGAATTTTCCCAGATTTATAAGAGATTCGTAAATTACAATTTTTACATAGTTATGATTTTATTAAATCGGAAGAATGTTTCGAATTTTTGTTCAGTACATTATCCTTGCCAAGCATTATTCATGTTTAGAATTTTGTCAATGAAAAAAATCTTCTTAAGACAAATTCATTACAATTTTTATATAAGTATCATTTAGAATCTTGAATATTGTTAATTTTGAGTAGTTCCATCAAACCGTTGTAATTTTCTCATTTTAATAATTTCACTCCTGTTTATCACGATGGACCTTGAAACTTGTACATATAATAAATTGTTTCTCAAGGGTTGTTTCCATCAAATAAAAGCTACCTTCAGCAAAGGTTGACGTGCTTTAACAAGCAAGTAACTAGATTGTATATTTACAGTGCTACGAATTTCAGGTACGCTACTTTTGATCGTACATCAAGTTCGTTAGTGAGTTACAAAGTTTTGTGCCAGCACCTTGACTATAACTTAATAACTTGTTCGTGATAATAACAAGGAGGAATCCTAGATAGGGCAGGGGTTTGTTTAAGAACACGTGGGTAGGGTGATTTTCCCTATAGGGTTTGCTATTAACGCAAGTTTTCGACAGTCTTGTGACATCGAAGTTAAGTCAAGAGTTACAAATTGAGGTGTCTTTATCTTTCACTATCTTGGAAGATTGCTGAAAATGTTGAAGTCAACATCGTTACAGATTTTGTAATTATAGAATCAATATAAAAGCAGTGACAATTTTTTCGAAATGGGAGAAAGAAATAATGAATTTCGAAGAATTTTGAAACTCGCTTTCGATTTGCTGGTTAGTATTAATACTCGTATAATGCTAGAGCGAAACCCTTTTGCGAAAGTGTGCTACTGAACGTGGATCTTATTCCGATGATGTGTGTCTTTACAAAAAAAAGCTATTTAGCTGTCGGGTTGCATTCGGAGAGATCCATGACATTTAACTTCCCCGTGCTATAGCGCTGTTGCTTAGAGAACGGCCGACGCATCCGCATTAGACCACGATTTATTTACGATCCACAGAATGCCTTGCGCGACTCTGGAGCCTTTCCCCTCGGAACCTTGCGTCTTTCCAACTGTGGCGAATTGCTTTTCCATCGACACTGCCAATCGTGGCTCGACGTTGGTGTCGTGCTTTTATTTACTTATGTTCGCATCGATAATATTATTGGAAATTGTGATGTATATGCGAAGAAATCGAAAGTTTTAAGGAAGCTAAACACTGAGCAAAAAATTAAAGCTGTAAAAAGGAAATTGAAAAACAAGCCTGAACTATACATTATTACATACACAGAAGCTTGTAACAGATTGGAGCAAAATTTTAAATTTCATAATGATTTTAGGGTTGTGGGAAGTACAAGATAATTTATTATAGTTTGAATTTACTTTTGATGATCGGTATCTATTTTATAATATTTGAAATATATGAAACTCATTTTTTGAATTCGCATCAAATTTTGATGTTTCTACATTATCAAAAGACAAGAAAATATCGATGTTCACTTAAATGACTTTTGGCAATTTTTACGCTGAAATACTACAATCAGTAAAATTTTAAATTGTTTTTAAAAAAAGCGATTATATTTAGAAGTTGTCCATCACGTCACGTTAATTTTTTTTATAAAATTTCTTTAAATTTCAAAACTGTATGCCTAGAGTAGTTAAAACGTTAGTTTTTTTCTCTCGATTGCACATATTCAAACAACCATTCTTGCATTTTAAAGTTTTTGCACGTATATACTGAGTGCAGTCACGAATTTCATGAAAGTCAAGTTCCTTATAGATTCTCCATGCTTGCGAACTTGTGCAGAAAATATCATTGTGCCACAAAAATCTCTCTCGGTTCAGAATTTTCTATTGAATAAAAACTACGTTCATATCAAGTAACCGTATATCAGAAACTGCTAGATCGCATAATAAAGTTTGATTAACACTTGATTTCTATCTCCCTTGTGACAATTTTTTTCTAAAAAAAAATCTTTAGTAGATGGCTTCATAAATAGCTAAAATTTTTAATCGGTATTTGAGTAATCATGATATTCGTCTTATCAAAGAGTTGAAACTCAAATAAAATAAAAGTTTTTCGAAGGCTATAAAATAGGCATAAATTTTATGATAATGATTTTTTTTTTTTTTTTTTGAACAAGAAATCAGTAATTGGTTTGCTTTAGAAGACGACAAAATTTTTTTTTTATGAAAATCTTGTAAAAAAAAATAAATTACGTGTTTTTTACTCAGAGAAACAAGAAGAAGGTAGCTCGTAGAAGCAATCAATAAACTTTCATTCGTAAAATGCAAAGTACTCAAAGATAGAAGTTTCTTCTCTTTTAACTCGACCAACCTGAACTTCATTCCTTGGTACAAACTCAAAAAGAGAAGTATATTCAAATAGTCACAAATCATTATTTTTTCATCCTTATTACGGAAATTTGGAGTAACTCGATAGTGAAACTCAAAAATTCACTTTTTTTGCTTAATGTGTCAGTTCTCGTCTTGAATATTATTAACTAAAGTAATTTCGTAAATCTGATTATCACTTAATGTTAGTTTAATTTCAAGATTAGAAAAAATTGTTCCTCTCAGAATTTTTCAAATTGATAACAATGAGATCAACAGTGAAAAAACATACATATTCTAGTTAAGAAAAAAATGAATTTACTTAACAGTTTCACAATTATAGAATTAATAATTTTTGAATATCTAAAAGTATTTTGAATGAGAATCACCATATAACTTCTAAAATGTGTTTCTTGTAAATATTTCTTTTTAGTCATTAAGTTCTTATTTCCTTTGTTTTTAGAAACAGAGAGATAAAAAAAAAATCAAATTGACCAGATTTTAAAAAATAAACACATCCAAATCTAATATCTAGTTGTTCTAATTAAAAGTTACTGCAACTTGCATTATAAAAACAAGTTGTTTGCTGTCATAGATCTTTTTTTTTCATGAATCGTTCCATTCAAATTTTTGTTCGCATACAGTGTACTTATAAAAAACAATGTACAATCGTTTTAAAAACAAAGTATTTGTTCATAATTTATATACATACTTTTTTTTCGACTAACCTAATACTTATTCATAGAAAAATGTCAGTATAAAGCAATCCTTAAAATCATGCAACAAAATAAAAAAAACAAAAACAACAACAACATGAGATATCATGGTTCTAACATTAAAAAAGTATTTCCATAAACATATATATATATATATATATATATATATATATATATATATATATATATTCAAATATGATTCATATATGATGAAAATACTTTCTACATTATCTATGCCTGAGTTTCAGATCTACTGAACAATTTCCACATTTCGCAAATGTACCAGAGTACCTCAAATGAACCTCGATCGTTGTACAATGCCTTGAAAGTAAAATCACGCACTTGATTGAATACAGAATATTTTTTTCCGCAAGAGCGACGACTGCATTAGGTACCGATTGCGTGTTAGTATGTAATAGCGTACTCAACTCGAGTTCGCACATGTCTCTGAATAGAATGTTGAGAGTCGGGAACGAGAAGTGACATTGTATGTGCGAGAAAGGATTCCCTTTCTTCTCACCGACGTTTCCGGAGACTGCAGTACAGTGGTTGGAAAGAAAAGCTGTTCGCGTAGCTGCCGCTTATTCTTGCGTAATAGTTATATCGTCCCATTACTTCCGTTTCCTCTGCGAATTCCCAGCCGACAATTAGCTAAACGCGAGGTGTAACTAGAGTCACCTCAAGCGGAGCATATTATTGAAGCTTTGTCCCAAATCTTACGACACACGAAATGCCTGTGAATTTTAGAAACCTTAGAACCCTGTTTCACATTTTCCTTGTAAGACACTGTACATCTATTTCTGAAACAATATGCTCTTGCAGAATTTGATGTACAAGATTAAGCTTGAAGAAATATGACGCGTTTCCGTGAGGCAATGAGCGTTATGACATCGAGAAATTTTGAAGACTTTTCATTGTTGCTAGAATAACGAGTTTCGATTTTTCGTAGAATATTGACGGTAACGAGAAAACAAAGCTACCAGAATTTTTGTCGGAATTGGATCTCGCGAGCTTGGTAGAGTCGGAAGAGGACGTGGATTCATTGAAAGATGTCGTCAAAAGGCTCGCACCACAGAAGAATGGCGAGTACCAAGTCTACCAAGGTTCATTTATAGTTTAAATAATACTAACAGCGTGGCCTACATTTTTATGCTACAATGATGTTCCATAATTCTTTTCTCAGTATTCTTTGGGAACGAGGATCTTTTAAAGGAGTGGATCAAGGGAGCTGGTACTAACATAGTTAACCTGCACATAACTGTTTTCGTATAGCATGATAATAGTGCATAATTTTTCATTTTCTAACACTACTAATGAATAACAAATATTAAAACAAAAAGTGAGCAATCTTCTTTTTTAGATGTGTCCGGACAGCCTGGAGTTGACTTCCCAGCACTGACCAGCATACCTGCAACGTCCTTCACTTGCAAAGGTCTAAAGGGTGGATACTTTGCAGATTTAGAAACAAATTGTCAAGTGAGTATATAATTTTCTTCCTATTCGAGAATTTCAACGTCATTCACTTTGTACATTTACTTTCAGGTATTCCACATATGCGACAACGGACGCAAAATATCGTTTTTATGTCCTAATGGCACCATTTTTCAGCAGTCACAATTGATTTGCGATTGGTGGTTCAAAGTTGATTGCAGCAAATCAGTCGAGCTTTATGAACAAAGCTCTGAACAGTTTGCAGAAGAAGAAAGGCGTCGAGCTGAGTTCAAGAAAATGAACTCTGAGTTTCGTCGGGATAATTTGGAAAATCAAAATTCTTATGAGAACACTGAATACGATGGTCGGCAAAATGGAAGGCAGAACATCCATCACGGATCTTCATTTCAAAATCAAATTCAAGATCAGCAGGATACAAAAGCGCGAAATCAGGCCTCACATCAAAACAACTACTTTAGTAACAACCGGAACACGGTGACCAAGTCCTCTGACAACGGTCAGTATGAAAAAAATCATCGTTTTGAACCTTCAGCCACGACATACCCAACCACATACAGGCAACAAAATCAACTTGACCAGAGAGAAAAAAGCAGTCAACCAAACAATCTTGATCGAGAAACGAATAAATTCTCAGGTCGGATTTCCAACTATCTAAAACAAGGAACGCCTTTCAAAGGTTCAGATTACTACAGCGCGGTAACGAATGGTAGAAAGGAAGATGAGCCGAACGGGCACAATCCGAAGACGCCGAGTTTCACGCGCAACAATTTCAATTCTCCCAGCCAGAGAGTAACACCTTCGTATACGGAAACCACGACCTTCAGAACGTCTACCGCAAATCCCACTAGGGAGTATCAAGAACTAGCCGAAAGCGCTTCGTTTGGACAAGGAATGCGATACAACAAAGCTTTTAGTTCAAGTAATTTCAACACGTATTATAACAACCGAGGCCCTTCAATATCAGGTACTTCTGCTTCACTTAAAAACAGAGAGCGTTACGTAGAAGCGACTACGAAAAAAGATTTTCCAGCTTTTCCAGAATCAACTTACACGCCGATATTTAAGCCCAGAATCGTGTCGACTACATCACGCACAGCAAAAACTCAGAAGAACTTTGCAAACACCAATTTCAATGAGCAGAACGTAGATAAACGTAAAAATACAGCGGAAGGCGTTACTCGAGCTTCATATGTTCAAAATTATCAAGCAACAAACCAGAAAAGTACTGAATCACTCAAGTATAACTCTTTTGATGCCACAACTACCAATAAACCAACGCAGTTCTTTGAAACAACTGCATCAACCGCTGCACAGGTGTACAATATACAAAATGACTACCGCACGAGTCCAAAAACTTCATCAGCTCAAACTAATCCATACAAGAATCAAGACGTTGACAACCGCTTCAACCAAACGTATACTAGCTCTCCTAGTACACCTGTAACTGCTAGTTTTGCTCAAGTGTCCAATAGCGATAGAAAAACAACCCCACACAATCACAAACCGTCAACACTAAGTGTTTCAAGCACTCGCCAAAACTACGTAGCTCCCACGACAGAAAAGCCAACAAGAAGCACCAACGCTGATTTGAGCAAACAACCATCACCTTTCGGTAAATCTGTTAACTATCAAAATGGTAAAGCGTCACCTGCAACTGGATTGTATACATCCTTCACAAAGAATTATGTTCCATCGTCCACAGCAAGCTCATTCATTCAAAGGTCACCAGTTTACACTGCCACTGTTCCGAATAATCAAAACAAATCCACTACCCATACAACGAAAAATATCTCAAGCACTAGTAAAGCTACTTATCTGCCGAAAAAGACAACAGCTCCAGTCGGTACTACTTACACAACTCCGAAGCCGCCGTTGGGAAATCGTTCACCGAATGAACGTGAGCATGCTCTCAGTATGTTGCAGTCGTTACAAGGTTTACAAGGGGCAGTACCTTCATTGGCCAACGCAAGAGGTGGAAACAGCCCTAGATTGGCGGTCCCCTCTTCTTCTGAGTCTTCAGCACTACATTCCCTGGCCTTGTACTTCGCCAATGCTGCAAATATCAGTAATGGTGAAAGTATCGACTATCAAAATGACGGAGAAGATGTGGTTCCAAAGAAAGAAAACGCCTCAACTGAACTTCCAACTTCCATACTCACCCGGCATACAATAAATTCCTATGTAGAACTATTCAACCTGAACAATGCTCTTGAATACAATAGTACCAACCTGGACGAGAGTGATGAAAATGAAGATTACAGCGACCTGGAATTACAACAAAGTGCTGGACCTTTGAATGGAGGAAGAAAGTCAAACGGGACAAAATTACGTGAGCTGGCCCAAGTATTTACTCAAGCATTGTCGGCATATCTTCAAGACCCTGAAACCTTCAAGCAAGTATTAACAGATATCCGACCAACCGAGCCACCAAGTACTGACGATCCATTCCCTAGCACTACTGTTTCTATGACAACAACGGAAGAGTATCCATCGGTTACTAAAGAAAAAGATGAGGTATTAGATTTTTCAGATGATGTTAACGGAGCGAGACGAAGACAGTCATCAACGACCGTATTACCGGAGACCACTAGTGAACCATTTTACACAACACGAACTAGTGATTACTATACTGACTCGGAAACACGATACTCAACTTCACTGCCAAGCACAGAGTATGAAACGAAAAACATTGCTCAACACGTCAACAATGCTTTCGACAGCACAGACGCGAATTACATTACCGAGCCTTCTGTGGCGAACAATCTGGGTAGCGACTACGAGAATTACTATCCATCGGATACAAAGGAAATTAAAACAAAGGACAGAATTGAATCCTATGGAAAATACGTGAAACCTCATGATGCCACTCCTATAAGTGATAATTACGTAGCGTCCTCGACACCTGCCACATACGGTGGTACTGAAACTTTTGCACCTTTGAAGAATGATTTCCGAGTTGGGAAGATACAGCAGGACTTAGAACCACCAGCGTCACAAAACAAAGGTCACACGAGTGACATCTTCAGCGCAACAGTAGTTACAACAGATTCATACAGCGACCGAGAGTCAACTACACCAGAACCATTCATGATACGATACTTCGACACGACGCAAGTTAATGACATTGATAGCCGTAACAACGTGAATGACGAATCATTAATACCAGCGAACAGTCAACATCCGAGTTACAGCATAAATTACAACAACGCTCAAGAAACTGATAAACCCATAAATACCCCTCTAAATGATCCCCAAGAAAACAACAACCATTGGACGTCATCACCTTCAGTTACTCAGCTCTGGGAAAGCACAGTTTTTCTCGATCCTCAGCACATAAATCAAGGTCTAGTTACTGATTCGACTGCAGCATCAGGTTTTTCTAACGGAATCGAATACCGCACAACTTTGCCCAAAGATGGAACTCCCTCACCTGATGTAACATACTCAGTTACCCCTCGAGATTTAGCTACCAATGCTTCTACTTGGCAGTGGCCTTCAAGTACCGACGATACACCAACAGTTTTCACTCTGCTGACGAATACTTACTCCCCAGAGTATACAGCAACACCATCACCGGAGACAGATGGACGAACATCTCAGCCTCAGAAATACAGTTTACTAAATGTGACTGAAAACGAGATAACGAAGGCCCATGAGATGTTCGGCAAGCTGAACCAAACGAGTTCCAGCAAGCTTATGAAGGTGATGGAACAAGCAGAGAACAATGTCACTGTCAGACAGTTGGTACTACTGCTCATCAGCCATTGCGATGGACCTATAAACAAGACTATGGAAGAGGAAAAGGAAGAACTTCTAAGTGCCTTGCTAAGGCTACCGGTCCATGAGTTTTCTTCGGCAGAATCGACGGAGATCATTAAGGGCATTAGTAGGATAAGCTTGCCCCTTGGAAGGTCGAGGGCTCAATCTTCGACGCCGACCACTTCTACGGAACCCTCAGTGACGACTTATCGAAGTGGAACAGGTCGTAGACAAAAGTCTACAACCAAAGGTTCTACCTCTCGCAGAAATATCGATAAAGCCTCTCTTGCGGAGTCAAGGAATTCAGTCACTGAAGATAGCGATAGCAGGGCGCTAGAACTACTACGCTCCCTTTATTCAATAGCTGCGAAATGGGGTTAAACGAGTTTTTACGATAAGTGTTTAAAGAGTATTTTGGAAAAGTTTAGAACGATATTTTTACTCACTACAGGTACTTACTTGTTCTGGAGATATTGACAAGAGTTTTCGTACTCAAAGTGTACCTACGTCAATCAGTATTTACGGCATTTGTATGAGAAAATACGAAGTGGTCAGTTGATGTGAGACCCAACTCAAAGATTTATATTAAAAATTCAGTTTCGGAAGAATAAAGAATCCATATTCTTCGACTCCCTATCTAATATTTCTTTTTCTTTTGATTCATGATTTTAACATGATTCTGTTGATTTAATTATGCAGCACGCGAAATAATTTTCAGTTTTGTACCCATTGACTGAGTACTTCGACTTTTTCTCAAGAAATTAGTTAAATTTATCATGTTCCGCCGCAGAATGTCGGTGTCCTGTTAATGGTGCATGGATGATTATTAAAATAGTTTCTTTGTACAACGTCGGAAGAGCTTGAAAGAGTTATAAATATCGTTTCACAGTTTGCCATTCATCATTTTTCATGTAATTGGACACTAAGTTTAGCCATTTCCGAGGATATAAGTGTCACATAAAAAAGATTTCTTACACAACAAATCACTTTCAAACGACAATGCAAAATACCGACGCTTGCTCAATCAGCCACGGTATAAGACTAAAAAAACTCGAATCCCATCAATAATTAAATACAGATGGAAAGATGCAGAAGTTTCGAATATGTTCAAGCAGACGTTTATCGTGCAGTTTGTTAATAGCTTATTATATACGCAGTTTGATTTCAAAACTGCTGCATTTTTGAGATATTGCTGGTTCGGTATGAATGCTACCGATTATGTTCACTACTCCATATCTATAACATTTACTTTAAATATTACAAGTTGAAATAAGAATTTAAGAAGAAATCTTAAGTTGTCAGTTGGGTGGACAATACATTTACGAGCATGTATATAAATCTTGCTTAAAGATAGTTATTATAAGATAATACTCAACGCGGGTGTTTTGACAAAAACTTGAAGAGGAGAAATATTTGTAATTTTTTACGAGGTCATGCACAATTTACGTCATCGCAAAAATTGTAGTTGTGTATGTTAGTACATAGGGTTTGAACTAGTTTGAAGCGTCATCAAATATTTTAGTTGACATCGTGGTTTATTGTATACATTACTGGTAAATACAATTTAAAATCTTTTCTAGCATGTTTTGTATAAATATTTTAAAAATACAAAAGAAGAATATCTTGTCATATTTCACATTTGTAAAGAGTACATGATTGCTTTTGTAACATTCAATCGAGAAAACTTATACATAATTATCAAATTTTTCGAAGTCTAATTCTATAGCTGTAATGTCGTTAAGAATTTTCATTGAATTTCATTTTTATATGCAGATGAGTACTCGATAATAATACTATAAAACTCTCCTTGTACAAATCATCATCCACAATTGTTTGTTTGTCTTGAAAATTCTATGATAAGAAATATATACAGAGTTATGAGATTAAATCAACCATGTAATTGTGAAATTGAACAATTTTATAAAAATTTCAGGACATACTTTTTCTTTCAAGTTCTACATCATCAACATAAATTTTACAAAAGATCCGAAGTCTAAAATTTCTTTTCATTTTTTCTTGTTTCTCATGATCATCTCGTCTTAAAGATACTGTACAGAAAATAAAGAAAAAACGAAAGAATATGATGAAAATCACGTGCGTGACTTCTTTTTCGAAAATTAAGCAGTGAAAACCCAATCGGTTAAGTGGCGTATAATAAAAAAACTCAGCGTTGAAAGGTTTTCCTATTTTCACAACACATCTCTCTATTATCACTATACCATTCCTACATACAAAATAATATTTTTCCAGTGTGTAATGAGCTGTCAGAGTTAAACGTATTATTCTGATTTTTTTTACACATGTAAAACTACTCTTATCTTATAACTTCGTTCTTGGGAACGGAATACGCAGTGGTCGGATGACTGCTTTGAGCTATGGAGCCTTAGATCAAAAAAACCTCAGGTTTTTTATGTCCTTTGACGAATCCTTACGCATTTGAACTATCTAGCGTATTTTTTTGGTTCTGAAAACTGAAATAAAGGAAGTTTAGTTTCATGTTCAACATTATGGTCAAATCATACTATTTTCATCAAATATTTATACGTGTAATGTCTTTTACGTTAATCCGATAAGTATAAAACATGGTATTTTGTTCTTATGTTTAAATTCTCAGAAAAGTCTCGTGAAAAATGTCGACATGTCTCCAAGCAAATATTTTTTGTTTTGCACTATGTAAAGCTATCAAGTTTTTTCTAAACACTTTTGAGCTCTGAAATAAACCTCAAACTCCATCATTTACACTTACTTGATGTTTTTAAATTTTTTTTTTTCAATGTTATCATTTTCATTTTATTGATAGAATCAGCAGTTACAATGATCGATAAAGCAAGATGTTTGAACTTCTTACAATTATAGCTTCTCGAGTTTAATTAAGAAATTCATTTGCTTTATTAAAAATTTTTTTTTCAATAACAGAAGCAATAAGTAAAATAAGGCATTAGCTTCCTCATGGTAGAAATAATTTCCGAGTAAGATAAAGTTTATTCATACTTAGATTCTGAAACTTATTAACATTTAAAATTGATTGAAGAAAAACTTGATAAGCAGTCATCCTTTTATTAAAAGAATTCACGTTTTTCTCTTATACATGATTGTACGTTTCTTCAAGAGACTCTATTTAAAGAGGAACAACCAGCATTTTTTTAATTCCCGGCCAAATGAAAGAAAAAAAAATATATATATATATATATATGATCACTGCTTTTTTTCACTTATTATTTCTACCTTCAAAATCTGCTCATGGAATCAAAGTTTTTTTCACTGATTTGAAAGTTTTTCTAAAAAAACAATCATTAACTATGCAAAATAAGTACTTCAAAACGTACCTTTGTTACTATTAGTTCATGTATTATATATCAAAGAAATCTTTCTTACTTTATTTTGTAAACAATTCCATTTTCCAGACTGGAAAATTTTTTTTAGATCTTCTATGTGAAGCCTGGGAGAAACATGAATTGCAAGTTTGTTTATTTATTTCAGGTTCATGCTCCTAAAACAAAAATTGAAATTTCAACAGACTGAAATGTTACTAGAATTGTGAGAAAAATACTTGAAAGTCAAATGTGCAGAAAAATTACCTCGTAAAAAGATTTGAATATAACATGGCGATGATAGACTCAAAAAGATTTTTTCTTGCATCAGAGATCGTATTGTCGTTAATCACTTTGTTTTTATTCCACATTGTTAAAAAAAAAACATTGATATCAGAGTATGTTCAAAAATATCTCTTATTAATATTTTGTATATAAACTCTATGACAAGTATAATTTAAAGAAACACTTTCAATCATTCTATATCGTATCGATTTTCTTCATAATCGAAGCATCGCACTTTTTTACAATGAGAAAATTTCCGTCGACATGAGTATAAAATGGAATAATAATAATATCAGGGGACAGAAAAGAACATGCATTAAATAAAGAATAAAAAAGGTTGTACAATAAATAATATTTCTGAATGATAAAGTACAACTGATGCATTATAAGTAATTATCTGAAAATCAGAATTTTCATGTGAAAAATTGTTTTTTTCATTAAATAACATGTTTTCAATCCTCATTTCGTCTCTAAGAATGAAACTATCGTTTAACATGCCTACAAAAATTTGAAAAATACCAAATATTCCAAAAAAATAATTTCAACTGTATTCTAGGACATCTCTTTACACCTAAATCAAGTTGACTGATCATTACCTAATAATTTTACAACAAACCACCTTCGAATAATAAAAGAATACTTTTACGACAATCGTTTAAAACTTTCATAGCTGAGATTCCTGTCCAATTAAATCATGCTCCGGAATGAAATTAATTACCTCCGATGCATCCAGGAATATGACAATCATCCCACCAACTCCAAGTACCATAATATTCCAAAAATGGGCCATAAAGTTCAATACAACGTGATTTAATAAACGGATTAATACGCGTAACTCTGTATGCAATGCTACGAATCCCAGACATCCGACACGCACACTCAAGTATATATGCTCAGACGCACACATAATATCAGGACCTTTTTAGAGGATAAAGCTTTTATTTATGACCCTCGTGAGCGAAAATGTGAGGTCCTTCGCGAGCGCAATGGTACACTATTACGTTAAAAACGGGGTTAAGCTGTACCCTGAATATGGTTTGCTGGAATAATGTAAAATACGTTTGTACAGAATGTGAATAAATAAATGAGGGTTTTGTTAATACAATGTTGGGATTTCTTTCATGTCGCATTTGCCAGACAGTTGGAACTTCGGGAGCTCAACATTACAATGATGACTTCTAAGAGAAAATATTTTGCAAGTTTGCTCTTCAGACACAGTTTCATGTTTTGAAGTTTCATGTTTATTCAGAATTCCGGTGATTTTGCAGTTCATTAGGCTATCGATTTTGAATATAAATACTTTTTTTAACAATTATGGGTACTCGAATGAAGCGTTTGTTAGGAAGAATTCGTAATTAAAGTACATACGTCACTTCGTACACCGTTGCAAAGAATTGCGTTCATTCGGACAAAGCCTTTTTCCGCGGTACTAGCAGAGCGTAAAGATAATTTTGCATGTAAGCTAAAACGTTACACGTTTTACATGACCAAAAAGTGCATGTTATATTATCAAAAAGATAAAAGGGTGATGAAAGTGGTAACTATTGAAATTGTTTTCAATCTGAAGATTCAAACATTCCTCGACTATTGTAATTTCTTTTCGAGTGATTTTTAAATTTCTTGATTATATTGAATGAAATAGTTGTGACATTGAAATTCACGAGTTTCTTAAATTGATATAGCATTTATTTCAAATTATCACTACAGTACTTGGCAATTTGGAATTTTCGGTTATCTAAATTACCTCAAACAGTGTAAAACGCTTCAAGGTAAAAAAAAACTGGAAAAGGTTGAAAATTGCATTAAACCATCATACAAAACTCTTTAGACACAAAAGATTATCAGAAATATCTGCTCTGCTTAGAAATATCAAGAAATTTTTAGAAACAGCTTTAAAAACTTGTCGATAGTGGACGACATTAATTTTCTTTTGATTAGAGCCAGCTACATAAAACGGAAGATGAGTACGTCCAACCTCTATTTCAGGGAAAATGCGATTTTCGTTATTTTCAAAATTTTATGTTATTTTTGAAACTTTTTCATTTTTCATTTCATGCAGGTGGAAAGTTTTTTCATAAAAGCTGAAATTCGTTACTTCATTTGACAAAATTATAACCGAATTTCGTACCGATTTTGTAAACCTTCAACTTTTGTACATTCAACTATCTGAGTGCTACCCGAAAGAAGGTTTTTGGCGATTATATTCCAGTTATTTGAAAGTCTGTGTAAAATGTCATTCTTGTTTTAAGTTTGGAGGATAAAGTTCCGTTATTTTACCAGATAAAATTTCATTTTCAAAGTACTGATTTGTGATTTATTTACAAACTTTTTAATTTCCTAACAATAACAACATCCTAACGACTATAATTAAAACTAAAAAGTAAGAGAGATATTCAATATCCTTATAAAGTTTTAATGATTGAAACGTATCCCGGCGCAACATGAGATTATTTCCTTGCAGAACTTACTTTTACTTGCTGAAGAAAAAAAATTTTCGAATATTCACTGATCGTGGAAACATCTTTCCAATTGAATGATGCTTTGTGGCGAAATAATAAGATAGGATCGTTAGATCTCGGATTATCTATAGAATCGCCTTTGTAATGAACTTCTTGTTTCTTATCACGATCTTCACATTCAGCCATCATAATTAACATATGTTTAAGTAAAATGCCTATAAATATGTAAAAATGCAAAATGATGATAATCTTTATCCCTTCGTTCTCAAAAATATGGTTTTTGCAATGCCTAACACTTTTATTGCTTAAAAGTATGTGATATTATTTAAGCAGAGTGATAATATTAGAGAATTATAATAACGTGGTATGGGTTGCAAGAAGCACAAAAACTCTTAATTGCTAGCTTAATTTGTACCGTAACGCATTTGGCATTTATAACCTTATAAGAAAAACAAAAATAAGTTATTTCTATAAAATAACTTGTTATAACATTTATGTTTACAACGACATTATTTCACATTTATCCTTTTTAATTAAATTTTCAATCTTTCTTTAAAACTTGTGAAAAAAAATTGATTTATTACGTGTGAAAACTCTTCTTTGTTCCCAATATTTGACTTTCGAAACGTTTTCTTAAAATTTTTTTTATACATATTTCAAAGTCAAAGAATTTAGAATTCTTAATTTCATGATAGCGTGGTTATTCTTTCCGACTATAGGAAATTTGTATTCTAATAAATTTAGTTTAAGGTACATTTTTCAGGTGCATTTTTTTCCTTTCGTTTTCTTGCCATAATTACTAGCAAGTGTATTGAGATTTCGTTTAGTCTCTAGAGTTTTAGAATATTGACGATATAAAAAATTTCATGTATCACTGTCGTTATAAAAATAGCTTGAAAAACCCCTCCCAAAAAAAACAACAGGTTGAAAATAGTTTTCTATGAATCTTTTTTAAGCGAAATTCATAGATTCTTTACCACCATAGTTGTTCTGAAATCCCTACTTTCAGGTACTAGAATCAGAAAAAACTTAGGAGAAAAACTACAAATTTGTGTTGAAAATTTACTAATTAATTGAATGTTTCATCTTACAATTTACGTTCACACATATCATTTATTTATTTTTTTTTTCTGCAAGTAATATGAAGCGTAAGTATATAGTTTTTTATGTTTCATTCAAGTGTTAATTTCCAATATTGTTGATTTAAATGTTTGTTTTTTTCTTAATTTTTGAAGTTTGTAATATTGCTTTTATAGCTATAAATTTCTCACTGGGTTGAAACAACTTACTAATTATATCCAGTTTACTCGATTGTCCCAGTCAATGATTTCTGTCATTGAATTCATAGAGTAAAGTGGATAAAATTATTAAATTGCTTTTATCGTTGTAGATTGTTTTTATTCTAAATTATTGTAGTTTTTTCAATGGAGTTTATATCATACTTTACGCTTGTTTAAAAAACTCTGAGCTTCCAGATAAGTGATATTTTAGGTCATTTCGTAGCAAAAAAGTAGTTATGCACAAATTTTTATCGACTTCCGAATTTCCTTTTTAACATTTCCAGGAGTGTCATAGTAATGACATTTTTAAGTCAATGATAAGAATACATGAGTAAATGTTTTTCCATTAAAAAACTACTACTTTCAAAAAAATACTACTACAAAACTACTACTTTGAACAAGATATTTTTATAACAGTGTACCAGAATTTTGACGTTGTTTGTCTCAAAAAATGTAAGAAATAAATTAAAAAAAGAAAATTAATAATAATAGAACTTCTCTATAAAAACAGAATTAATTTGTTGCATTGATGTTTTTCAGCGAAAAAACAATAGACTTTAACTGTTTGCAAACACTTTTTGTTTCATTTTCTATAAGTATAATTGCAGAAAAATATTTCTATAAAATTGGATTTGATTGAAAGGTTACAAAAAAATTATTGTGTTCGGGAAGTATTTGAAGGTGTAAATTTATTTGAGAAACCGTATTCTTGATACCTTGCTTGTACAGATATTCTTTTAGCATATATTAATCAGGTACACCAAAAACTTTGAATGGAATCCAGTTGGGACAAAAAAATTCAGAGCTGAAATTTTTTTAAAATCAATGTATATTGTGGCACTAAGCGTTCGTAAACAATGATTTTCTACATTTGTTTAAGATAAACAAATTTTTTCCTATCGCCTCTTTAGAAGATTTTCTGTGTTGTATAATTATGCATATATTTACGATTGAAAATGTTCCTACCTCGATGCTGTGATCACACCAATTATTGAACACTATAAAAAAAAACACGAACAAAATTCTGAAAGTCTTTATCATGAAAAAATCGTAACTTCTTTAAAGTTTTCCTCTTTTATATATTTGAGACTTATTCAATGATAACTTACTATTATTGAATATTGTTGCTTGAATGGTAAAATAACGGATTTCATAAAAAATAAAGTGTGCTTATTTCTATAGTATTCGCAAACACTTCAAAATAACCTTATCTAATAATATACTGAATCACAAAAAAAAAAGGAATATTATTCAAGTCCTTGATTCTAGCGTGTGTTTTATATTCATATAGCTTTGATTACTCCAACACTTTCTTGCGTCGCACTTGGTGCAAAAGTTGAACGTTTGCGGCACTTCAGCATCACCATTGAAATTGAAGTACCAGCTGTGACATCATTACCAGATTCTGGTTCATCTTCTTTTTGATCGAATTTTACTGAATCGCGTTGAATGAATATACCTCTCAACGTCTGAGAGACGACAGAAAAGTTCTGTATGTTTTTTAACAAAATCTTTTTTTACAGATGACACCTTATTTAGTAAAATCATAAAGTTCAGTTATCTTCGATTGAATTGAAATCAAAGACTTTAAAAAAAAAGAAGGCTAAACTAATTAAAAAGTGTATCACTGAATCGTTAAAAATCGATGTACCTAGGGTAATTTTTTGGCTGTAATTTTGTATCAACATAATAAAAAATTTGTTTTATAATAACATTTGGTATTCATAGTAAAATGCAAAGTTCAGAATTTTTACATCGAAAAAAGTCCTATCGCCTCTGATAATCTTCTCCTGATTACTGATGACTGATATTTTGGTATCTTGTGACTCATCGAGAATTATATGTTTCACAACTGCTCTAGACAAATTTTGTTCTTGATTTGAATATTTTTAACACTAACAACTAGTACTTGTACGAAACTTGTGGGACACGGTTTTCTTCAATTTTAGGATTGTATATACAGGAAAATCAAATATTGTATTTGATTAACGTAAACGGTGAATACTTTGGAATGTGAGAAAACAATTATATAGCAAGATTGAAAATAAAAAAACGTATATTGCATTTCCCATTCGTCAAAGTTTCTAGTATACTCTACTCCACACATCGAATCTAACCATAAAGGAAGAGTATTGTTCATTTAACAAAAAATTTTTTAAAAAGTCGAAGAACATGATGTTCATTATAATTTGTGATTCCTGCATCAAAAGTTTTAGAAGAGCAGTAAAATATTATTATCAAGTCAATTCGATATCCTTTAAGGAACCTATTTAACTGCATCACAACAATGTAACATTTAAAATGATTTTCATGAAAACTACCCATTGCTTATGAAAACTTTCTAAATATTAAAATACCTAAGACATTATTATTTCTACCACATTCACTAAACTGATCTAGTTCTTATTATTTCGCCCATCAGCAACATATGAAAAAGATAATTAGATGAAGATTTCGATAATTTTTTTCTTTCACATCGTTTTTAAGTACATGTGTAGTTGAAAGGTTACATATTAGATAAAATAGCTCATTTTCTTTTGCGAATCGAAGCAGTATTTTTGAATGGTATTATAATCACATTCTTGATTCATCCACAAGAGATATTCATCATGTACATAATGTCATCAAAATATATTTTAAAACAATTTTCATTCAGCCACAATGTATAAAATGAAAATTTTTTGAAAAATATATACTTATCATTTAAAGAAATTTATTTATTATTCACGACATATTTCCCTTCGAGTGAAAAGATGTTCTTAAAAAGAAAAAAATTTAAAGTGTCGCATTTTTGCCCTCAGTAATAGAACATAAACTTACGAAATTTAACATGTGAAAATTCCAAAGAGCTAATTACATGTTATTATCGACTGTGTAGAATGAAAAAGAGTCTTGACTTTGTTCAGAAGATAATGTGTAACGACAAAATAATTTTTACTTACTCAGATGCGTCTTCATTGAGTAACAATTTAACGTCCCACTAAACACTTGCTTTAAGTGTGAACAAATTGCACTTCTAAGAGGGAACGAAAAATTTTACAAAAAAAATACGTTATTTTTTTGCTTCTACTCGAAAAAAATGGGTTTTTCTTCCATTTTTAGAAACATGCACATTTACACATTGCCTACTATAATTTCTATAACTCAAAATTCACTTGTAGCATTTTTATTCATTATAAAAATTTTTTTTTAATCTGTTACATTTCTTGAAATATGATAATTACACTTTTTCTCTCATCCTTTCTTATCTTCTATGTCTCTGAGACCATAGATTTCAATAAATTCTCCCTTACTTGGTTGGTTGTTTATCATAGTCACTTCAAAATAACCAATAATAAATCATAAACACTGCACATCAAAAAATAAACATTCCCAACCCAATCAGAAACATTTTCAACACAATCATAAATATTTTCGACCAATCATCACCATTATCAACCCAATCTTGACAATTATCAAAAAATCACAAAAATTGTCGAGCAGTTATAAATATTACCCCATTTTTTCTTCATTTATAAATTTCAAAATTATGTAAATCCTTATCTTATCCAGGTTTATGATGAGGATCCCACGCTCGAAGTTATCCCTGAAGCATGACTTCCTCCCGACGAAACTTCAAAAAAAGATCCCAAATCCCTTTAGAAACAGGTCCAAAACTGCATCAAAAGTGAAAATGCCGACAACTCACTGACAGCAACAACCCAAATCCTTGAGCAAATTGCCCAAAATACTTCGTTCTTGGATTTATTTCATTCCTCTATGATAAAACGCGGAAATCCTTTTCTGAACGAAACAAGACAATTTATTAACAAAAAATTCACTAATTCACAACCAAACGAAGTAGAAAAAAATTCTCACCATTTTTCGATAAGATTTCTGCTCGGACTATTTTTAATACAAAGAATCTTTATTGCCAGCTTTTCGCGCTGTGCAATAAGTCAAAGCGATCAAAAAACAGTAATGGCGGTCGGAGACGCTTAATTTTCGGAGATGAAGAAGAAGAAGAAGGGGAAAAAAATCGATACACATCGATCTGCCCCATGTAGATCCAACATTCTCCACTTGATATCAAAATTCCCTATCATATCAACTGTAAATAATTCCATGGAAAGCTACTATCAAAACATATATACATAGATCCATTACATACTTTATTTTGCATTGCATTACCTAAAAATTTCGATTAGAATATAATATTGAAGATAACTGTATCCTTTTCGAAACTCACCAGATTCATCCAAGTAATACCATAAATCAATTTCATAGAATCCTCACGATATTTTATAAATCCCTTTTCAGTAGCTATTGTCATTTTATGTGATACTTCACTCTAAACGACCAACAAAGCACAACTTATATTCTGAACATATTCAACACGCACCGAAAACATTGTTTACTTTGGAAAAAATACCTGCAACGTGTTTTCCATACTCTTCATTGAGAGCATCAGAGTTGCACAACCAAGATGAGCGGAGATGTGGGCAATTTGAAGATTCTTACGGTGCCGGATCTCGAGTTGCATCTAAATGTCACGAGAAAATCAACATGACCCCGCGGGTAAAAAATATGACGTCGCACTGGCTCTCATCTGGAATGAAATTACCTAGAGCGAGTTTTTCAGTTTCAAAATAGTCCGTTTGTTTTATCAAGCCCTAAGCTGTTTTTGTTGGTAAACAAGTATGGAAAAATCTTGAAAATGTTTAATGTGCTTTGTGATCTTCAATACGAAAGTACATATGACTATTCCTTTCTCAATTTATTTTTTACCTGTCATAAGTTAAAATATATCTTCAAATTGTCAGAATTCGTTATTTTGACGTAATTGAAATAAATCTCCTTCCGAAATCGGAACCCAGAAGATAGATCGCTCAGTGAGATGTAATCTCTGAATAATCCTGCGACGTTCGAGTTTTCACTGTCAGAAAAGCCATTTCTCAAGATTGGAAAATTCGTTACGTAAGCTCCCAGTCTCTTTAAAGTGAAAATTGATAAACCATTATTCTCAACTTGCATTTCAGATTCGATGCCAATGATTATTCTGTATAAATCGGTGTTCATAAGCTCCCAAAAATTTTTCTTCGTAGATAAAGTGATCATAATAGCTTAGCTAACGAGCGTGATTGATGGAAGCATCTTTGGAATGGAATGGAGAAAGCGGCATGGTCTATCGTTTTGGAAGAGTCTTGCCGTATGCAATAAATGAGCGTGATCTCGCGAACTGTGTGAGTGTATTCCTTAACTCTTACGTTCGTTATCTAATGCAAAGGCGAAGAGAGGTTACCGGAGTTACACTGAGAAGCTTCAACGTGACGTAAAAATGTTTTCCTCGCATCTTGCACATTCAGAAGAAATGGACGTCAAAAAAGAAATAAAATATATTTCCACTTTTTGACAGTTGCAGCCTGCATTTAGATTCATCAAATTTAAATAAGAAAGGGTTGATTAATTTCGATGCCAACTTCCAACGAAACTTTTCCAAGGGGAAGTTTTCGCTTCGTTTACTGGTCTTTAGTGATTATCCAGGAAGTGAATAGTTCCATAGAAAAAAGTTTTCTAGTTTCTCGAACCGTTGCAAGTTTCTTAACAATTGCAAGGACGTATTTTCCTGGCTTTGCACCTTGTATAGAACTTTTTATGTTTGGTGGAATGAATAAAAGTATGAAATAGGAACACATTTCTTCCAACGAGAAAATTTGAATGCAATTTAATTTTACGGATAATAAATCGAGTTCACTTTGTTCGTCAGTGATACTCCAGGAAAATAAGGGAACATGGAAAAAAAGACGTCTGTAACGGAGAGATTGATAATATAATACTTAAGATGTAAAGGAGAGGTCCGCGACCGTCACGAATCTAAATCGTGCAACAATTAGGGATCTTTCTTGTACTATCGTGATTCACGATGCATCAACTGACGTTCAATCATCCACTGTAGAGAAAACAACAATACGAAACACCATCAGGTTAAATATCATCTCAGATTATATCAATGCTATAAAATACACTTTGATGTGGAACAATTGCCCGCCTTGGGTTTACGTTTCAGAACTCTTTTCGTAATTTTAAACTGTCACCCGAGCTGTGATGCTTATAAAATCGAAAAATGATCGACGCCGGTAATTGCATCGTATTTATAGCAGCGGCACCTTTGAAGTATTTTCACTTTTCTGTTTTCAACTTCATCTTCTTCCGGAAATAGTAGAATACAATTATGAAGCGAGAAATCCGAATTCATGAAATTGCAATAAAAGCTATTTTTTCACAGACAAAAAAGCAAAAAAAAAACACCAAGCTTCATACAACAGCAAACTTTTTTCAAACTAAAAATGAACTAGTTTTATGTAATTCTATTCCAGATGAGAGACAGAGTGACGTCATATTTTTCACTGGAATTTAGTTAAAAAAAAATGAATCAGAGAATTTTGTTTTATTCGCAAAAAAGCTGCGCAAACGCTCATGTTACTGCGAAGCATAGAACATTAAATTGAAAAAGTAATATGATCGTACAGCTTTGATGTTTGACTGCACTATCTCACAAAATTTTAAAAATATTTTGTAACAAAGATTAGATATTTTATTTTAGTTCGAAAAACCGAAAAACGTAGACAAATGTAAAGAAAATGGTCAACCAAAGAGTTATCGCATGAGATTACTTATTCTGTTTCCTGATTATTTATTTTCACGATACAAACATGTTATTCATTATAACAAACATGTATTCATTTTTAATTTCCACTTTTATCAAAAACTTAGCGGAGATGACGTTTTCTGCTTTTAAATATGATAATATGCATGATCAATAATTCTTCGATGTTTTGTCTGTATAGCATTGTTGAGCAATCTTTATTTAAATGTAGTAGTTATTATCCATCAAACCTAAAAATATCGGTTTATCACTCTTATCGCTTGCGGTATCTGTCGTTATCGTCAAGTATTTTTTACTTTCTTTTATCCCAGAAATTTTTCTGTCAAAATATTTGTCTTTGCTAATTATTGATATCTTATGAAGTGGTAGTCACATAAAGTTTTTTTTTTTTTTTTTTCAATAACGGTTTTCCATCAAAGTTATTTTGATTTTCAAAGACAATATCAAAAGAAAAAAAAGTTCAACTTTTGGTTTTAATGATGAGGTCAACCGTAAAATAACTTTCTCAAATATATATTTGGTACTATAGATAGTATATGTCAGCTGTATCATTTAATAGTGCAGAAACAGCGAATGTTAGAGTATTTTATAAAAGTAAATCTTATATTCAGGTGGATAATTTATAGGGGAAAGCAAGTAATTTTATTATTATTCACTGGCTTTTACCTCAAGTATACAAACTGCAAGCTTTATAATTAATTCGTCAACAAAAATGTCACAAATTTGAATACGTTCGTTCTACACAAAACATGGCAGTTTTTCTTATCAAGACAGAGACAAAAAAATCTTATTTCATGTTTTCAAATTTAATATATCATGCACACGATTGTAAAAAATGTCACATCTATTATTTAAGTTTTAAACTTTTCGAAAGTATTCAAAGAGGTTCTTTCCTGATTATTATTATTTCGTAACAAAAATCAGGCTAGAAAATGCATTGTTCGTCGAAAACTTTTGTAATCCATTATTTCTACGCTCCTCTTATATGCGAAATTCATCAACGTTACAAAAATTTCTTGGAGTCAGCTTTCTTGCAGTCAAAAATTCACGAAAATGACAATGGAATCTTTTTTTCGTAATTGGTCTTTTTCAGAAATCTAATTAATTATAAGTACATAATATTGAACTCAAAAAATCTTTTTTCATATTACACATTGTATTTGAAATCAAATCACGAATTGCATAAATAAAATCCATTCTTTTTTTATCCTTTTGTTACATGAAATATGTCAATATCAGCGATTAAAAAAGAATTATGATCAATATTCTCCTTGTCATTGATGAATCCGAAAAAATCTAATAATGAGTTAATCTCAGGTGCTCAGGCAGAAGTGTGTTTTTGAGGTTCAAACCCTTCGCGTAATCAGAATAAAATTACTATTTCATGTGATAATCATAATATTATAACAGTAAATGAGAATAATGCACATTACGATGAGAAAATAACAAATGATTTCATGTATGTACTCACAGTTAACAATATTCAAGATTCTAAGTTATACTTAGATACATAAATATTACAATTATTTTGTCTTGAGTAGAATTTTCGCAATAACAAAGTTGTAATCATTAATAATGTTTGGCAAGGATAACGTAGTAAACAAAACATTAAAACATTGTTCCAATATGATAAAATCATAGTATAGAAAAATTGGAATTTACGAAATGATCTTGGAAATTTGGAAGAAATCGAACCCTGAAGCATCGATTTCTAGAAATGTACAATAGAAATTGAAAGAAATACCTGAAGACCTTCTAAATCCCGTGAATTCTGAAGAATCACTGAAAATCAAATTAGGTACTCTATGAAAAAATTGTCTTAAACATCTAAAAAAAATAATTAACTTTGAATTCTAGGGCATCAAATTTCGAAAAAAAAATTAATGTATTCGATCTATATAAATATTCGCAATCTATATAAAAACAAAAAATTACAAAATCGTATAAATACTCATAAAAGAAAAACACAAGGAATATATAAAAAAAAAAATCTATGTATGTGTGATTTATTCAACAATCTATGAAATTATTAATAACGATTTGAATTCAAATTCTAGAAAATGAATTCTAAGAATGTAGGTTCTAAAAATTCTGAGAAAATACACACGATCTATGAAAAAACAAAGAAAAGGTACGAAATCTTATACATACTATAAAAATACGAAAGTACAATAAATCTGTTAACACCGGAGACTAATATTTAAGTAGTTTACTCAAAACTTAAAAAAATTACTAATTATCGGCTAAAAATTTTTTTCACAATACATATCGAATTCTGAAAATTAGCATCCTACTAGAACATTTGAAAAAATAACCACCATCTCTAAAAACGCAAGAGAAAGCTAAAAATTCTTTGCATACGAAAAAAATACAAAAGTACCAGACATCTATAAAACACGAAAAAACTGTATGAATCTAATTTTTTCAAAAGTGTGTAGAATTGTTATAAATAAATTTAAATTAGGATTCTAGAACATCGAAATCTAGGAATATATGAAATACACACAAAAACACCAAGAATCGTGGAATATATCAAAAAATCCTGCAGGTTCCGTAAATAGTAAAAAAAATGCGAGGAATACTGAAAATTATTCAATACTTATAATAAATGTAAGTATGATTTCTTGAAAAATTTCAGAAACTTCGAGTTCTAGTTCATTCAATTCTAAAATCCTATGAAGAAATTCATATAATATAAAGTTCTTGAATTGTTTAAATACTATGAAAAAACGAAAAAAAACCAAAAAGTATTGGAAATTGGTGTGAAAGATACTGTTTCTCTTCAGAATTAATTGACGTACTCAAGTTCATTTAAATTAGCAATATTATAGCATCAAATACTAAAATTAATATAAAATGCCAGAAAATATTACAAGATTTCATAAAAATTTATACAATATGAAAAGTTTAGGAGTCCATTATATGCTGAAAATCTTATCCGTATTATTTTCACAAAAATGTAGAAGTATATTCGAAAATTATCAGAACTTAAATTTCTATAAAGTATTATAAATATAAACCTTCAGGTATATATTTATAACGAAACAAAAAAAAATAATGAAAAATACCAAAATTAATAGAAAAAAAAATCTGAATCTCAGTGACATGCATGGAAATCACAAAAATCGAATCCCATTATGTTATTAATTTCTTATGGGCTCTTTATATTTCGAATCATGAGAAAGTCTTGTTAGATCACATGAAAAATGCACCACTCTGGACTTCAGAAGTCGTATTACTTTTAAATCTGGAAATCCAAAAAATTAAAGAATCTCAAAGGAAAAAAATTGGAGCGTGTTGAATCAACACGCGTTAGAAGTAAAACTTCTCATGTTATTTTCTTTAAGGTTCTGATATATAGATTTTTAGATACCTCTAAACTTTTTTTAGTTTTAACAGATCCCTCAATTTTTCTGTGTAGTATTTTTTTTGCTTCTTAACTGTAAATCAGTTGAATAATGCTGCCTAAGAAGTTTTACTCCAAAAAGTTTCGTACGCATGTATTTTATTCCTCTCAACTTTTTTAGTTCTAAAAAGTCCTTCAATTTCCCTGTGTGGAATTTTTTTCGTCTTTTAACTGTAATTAGTTAAAAAATTAATCCATTCCTAATTTTCGAGTAAATCTATTAATGACATTCTTGTTGCTTTTATAAAATAACCTTATACATTTTAGTGATTTTGTGACATCTTGTGCTTCTGTGCCATTTTGTGAAATTTTGGATTTTTTGTCATTTTGTGACATTTTTTGTGTTTGTGACATTTCGTGATTTTGTGAAATTTTGTGCTCTTGTGGCATTTAGTAGATTCGTGATATTTTGTGATTCGTCATGAGCCGTTTAATAATATGGTATATTTTACTTACATAATAATTTTACAGTCTCACAGTTTACAGACTTAAAGTTTACAGTGTTACATGATACAATTTAAAATCTCCAAGTTACTCCTTACATAAATTTTATTTTCTAGAATAAACTACACTTCTGAAAAGTAAGAATGCCGGCTAAGAAGTTTTACGTCAATATTACACTCTTACATCTCACAGTCTTACAGTTTACAGTGTTACATGTTACAAAATCTCCAAGTTACTCCCTGCATAAATTTTATTCCAGAATAAATTACACTCCTGAAAAGTGATAATGCTGCCTAAGAAGTTTGACTTCAATAGTTTTTCTAGAAAAACCCCTCCCGAAAATTATCCCCGCCTGCGCCCCTGGTTATTCTTGTAAATTGTACCAAAAACATCTGTACATTTCAAGTTACAACATAAACAAAATTTTCAACGGAAAATTGTCCTACTATTACTATCATGAATTTCTAAATACAAGAAAACTGGCTCCAAGAGATCCTCAAGTCGATGAATCGAATACTTAGGGTCATGCAGTTAATCACGAAATCAAATGACTCTCAATCGTGAGCAAAGTGCATAAACACGTGCACGTGTAACGTCCCTGGCAATGACCGGTACTGACCTTGCCAAGAGGTAACAACCGTTACCTCTTGGCAGGGTCACCTCGTGTTCCCTCGGCTCTCGCGCAATGTCTCTCGTTCTCGTTCCACGTGTTTCACATGATACGCCACTGGCTTCGATGACACTGCTGAAACCAACTTTATCAAGATTAATGTCACGCCTAGAGCCCTTTGGCCGTGAATATCGATGAGGGATGACAAGACGCTAAGGAGCATTACCATGTTACACCGGAACCCATCCATGACTCTTTTCACATCCGTACATTATTTAATCCCACCAATTCTTTTTCCCGACGTTTCGCGAATGAGACCTGAAATTTCCATGGAAATTCAGCCCAGAGAGAATATGAGACGATAAATTCATATTTCATACGAGCGCGAGTACACAAGATCTCTCGTATCGTGGATTAATCAATACGTTTTGAAATAGTGATGCATGGAACGAACGTTATCTCCGAGATAAAACTCCGATGCCTTGCACTTCAATCTTCGTACGAAAGTCACGTCGTTTTAATTTTTCGGCGATTGTGTGAAAAATGATTCGCAGATTGATGTAAGGTCATCAAGGGATTTAGAGGTATTAGCGAAAAATGCATGAGATTTCGATCAGGTTGAACGTGAATGTATTTAAGTGGTGTTGAAAGATTTTGTTCTACATTGGGAAGAATTGCCGTGTCTTGTGGCTGTTTGGTCGAGTTTCCTTTTAAACGTGGGAATAAATATTTATTTATTTTTCCGTCCATGATGTTAAAATTTGCGTTCTTATGCGTGATTGTGGGGATCATTTGCGTATTTCCGGTATTGTCGTATCGTCCACCACGACACGATCTCATCATTGGGACAAGACTTCCTGGGGATAGATTTGTCTTGAAGGAGACCATCCATTCCGAGGGAAAGTGGCTGCAATTTACTGAAATAACGAGGGTCTATAACCGGATAAAGGTTGACAAAATCACGCAGATACTGTGTCTGGACCAGGATAGGAACGGAAGAGGTGGATACGCTACGTTGGAAGATGGAGGAGCTGGTTTTAAAAATGTTACGATAAAGTTCAAAAGTCGATTGTCACGTGGCATTAATTTTATAGTCATTCTTTACGCTCGATTGGTGAAGTGAGTACTGTTGAATAAAGAAGAAGTAAGACAAAGAAATTTGTATATTTTTGCACAAAGCACCATACCTAACAAAAATCATGCTTTGAATTCATAATTCTCTGTTTTTACTAGTAAAGAACATTAAAAACCCTCTTCAGAGCATTTCATTATTTTGAAAAGAATCATTTAATCTAGATAACGTGATATCGTTTATTTGTTCGATGCGTCAACGATTAGGGATTCCATGTGTAAATTATCTAACATTCTGTTAATTTTGAAGAGTTCTACAAAACGTTTCGATTAGATAAAGTGTGAGGTGTATTTATTCGCATGACGAGAAAATGTGGGACAGTCTGATTTCATTCTTCCAATAGGTACGCACAAATTTCGTTCTCCGTGTGTTTTACATAACAGTGAAAATTATTTTTCTGAGCCTTTAGAATTGTTTTCTTTTTTTACAGAAAAAAAGACTGACAATGTTGAAAGTAACATTTTTTCTGTTGGTAATTGCACTTGCTTGCGAGGCGCGTAGCTCGTCTCACGATTTGATTGCTGGGTCAAGGTTACCTGGTGACGATTTAATTAATAAAGAAAACGTCGTGAAAAATGGAAAGTGGTTCCGGATCGTTGAGGTTGTGAAACCTTATAACAGTTCAAACATTCATCAAATAACGAAAATTGAGTGCTTTGATCAAAATCAATCGGGTAACGGTGCGTATGTTAAAATTATCGAAGGTGGACCAATGCAGAACAACGCAACTTTGAGGTTCAAGAGTCAAAGGGGGCATGGAATTAATTTTATTGTTTCCGTATACGGTCGATAGTAATACAGGAGAACTTTATGGAGAGTCATGAAGTGTGATAATTAGAATAAAGTTTTTTGGTGATATGTGAATCGTTTTTATTTTCATTATATTAAGAGGACAGAAAAATTAGATGGATTTTTTTCGTTGATTTAAAGCTTCGATGGGGTAGTTAAGGAAATTAATATTACAGATATACAGCTATAATTTTTCCAGAGTAAACAAGTGCTCATGAAAAGATATTAAGATAAAATAAAACAATGTACTTGTACTGTTCCAGACCACCAATTCTAAATGTCTTTATACTCAATCATAAGTATCTCACTTGAGCAAAACTCTATTGAAAAAGAATTTATTAAAGTAAGTATAGATTGATGACATTGATTTCAATCAAGATATAACAAATATATCGGTCTTCATTACAAAAAAAACGCATTGTAAGTATGAAAATTCGCAAACAGCATAAAAAACACTTCCATCATTTTCCAAACCTTGAATTTTCATTCAAAAACATTCGAACCCTTGTATTTTAATGAACTATGTTATTTAATCTTCATAGCCTTCGCCGATTTTTCTCTTATCAGAACAGAATTTGTAATAGAGAATAAATTTTCATCTTCTAATGCCATGATTTTCCGATGAATGAATGCACATTTTTTTCCATGCAACATTCAAAATTATGGAAACATGCCAAAACATTTATTAATACAAAAAAAAGGTTAGTGAACTAAAGTTTATATATTTTGATGGAATCAAATACATTTTTCTTTCACTCCTTAAATTTAAGAAAAATTCGGTCTTCCTTCAGTTAGATCAGTTTCATCTTTTTCCGAAATTATACTCAATATTTTTTTTTGTTTGGATACCTAATGTCTCATACTAGATTAATTTCCATGTATTTGCTGTTGAATATCGTGATGTATGAGTTTCATATTTCATCACCGGCTTTCGATCATAAACTAACATCTCCTTTGTTACCAGAAATTATTATAATTCTTTGCCAAAACATCAAAATAACGCAAAATGATACACAAACAGAAATATAGACACAAAATAACTTTCTTTCTAGACAAATAATAATAGATTATATTTGTGATTAATAAGGTGCAGGCGTCATATGAATCAAAAGGTAACGATAACGGGAACGATTGACTTTTTTTTCGGTAACGAGTAACGAAAATCCCGTTATTTCACATTACTTTTGTCAGTCTCATTAAGTTTTTAGAACAATTTGTAACTTTTTAAGGAATGTTCTGAAACTGCGATATATTTCATTTTTAACTTCCTCATTTTTTAATAGAAAACTTTATATTTATAATTTTTAATCCAAAAGTGTGGAACATTAGTAATTTGAGTACAAATATCTACAAAGAATACATGCTTTTTTACGTTTCATTATTAAGTTTCACAATTGAAAGCGTTAAATTTCATAAATTGGCATGAAAATATAAAAAAATACTAAAAATTTGTAGATCCTAAAATCTATAGCAGCATGTTTAAGATCTACCGATCTCGCTAGAAAATTTTGTGGAATATAACGAAAACAAAAAAAAAACTAATAATACCAGATTTCAATTAGTATCATGTTATTACATTCTTCAAAAATTTATGTTATTCCAGGAATAAAAAAATTTCAATTTCTCGAGCATTGAATTCTAAAAATATATGTGTATAGAAGTCTATAAAAATACCAAAAAATTTTTCAAAATCGTAAAAGTTCTGTGAAAATAGAAAAAAAAAAATATGTAGGGCACCCTAAATTTATAAAGAAACTATATTCCACAAAGAAAACTAAAATATTTCACGAATTTCATACTTCCAACTCTAGAAAATCTTATTTTTGAAATTCAAAGAGATATATTTAAAAAAACCACAAAATTCTACAAGATTCTATGAATACTAAAAAACACAGAAAGAAAATACGTAGTAAAAAGAATAATACGTGTAAATATAGATATGAAACAAAAAATGTCTATCTGATTTCAGAAATTCATACAGTATAAAAATAATGAACGATCCTTGAAGTCATAAAAAGACTGAAAAAATACGATAAGTACATACTGCAAAAGGTAAAAATCGGGATCTATCAAGACACTGTTTTCTAAGAAATCCTCTAAAACACGGAGAATTTTCATTGAATTTGAATTCTTGAGCTCAAAATTCTTGAAATGTACAAAACAAGAAATACTAAAAAGATAGAAGTAGAACAGTACCAAAAAAAATCGAAGGAAATGAAAATTTTCGTTGACACTATTTGCTGAAAAATACTCTCAAACACAAATAATATAATGAACTCATTGGATTCAAGAGCATAAAATACTAGGAATCTATATATATCGATGTACAGGGATATAGTATAAATTTTTGAAAATTCTAGATCATCCTGCAATATTTTTTTCATACTGAAAAATACAGAAAGTGTCAAAAATTCTAAAAATCTGGGTAGAAAAGATTATCTCAAAATTCTATTAAATTTGCAAACTTTTCCCTGCGGCTAACATTTAATGAAATGCCATACTCAGAATTTTTTCAAACTTACTTATTAATACACATGATTTTTGTTATTATTTTATTATTATTATTATTACTATTATTATTATTATTATTATTATTGTTATTATTATTATTATTATTATTATTATTATTATTATTATTATTATTATTATTATTATTATTATTATTATTATTATTATTATTATTATTATTATTATTATTATTATTATTATTATTATTATTATTATTATTATTATTATTATTATTATCATCATTTCATCGATATATCAAAGAATATATTATTAAAATTATTAAAATATACAGGGTGCGCCATTTCTTATGTCGGTATTGTAACATTGAATAACTTAAACATTTGACAACCGATTTACTTGACTTCACTTGTTTTGGAAACGTCAATTCAGTACAATTTCAACCATGTATCGCTTCACACCAAAAGAACGCGCTGAAATAGTTACTTTGTACATTGAAAATAGTCGTTCAGTTGTGTTAACTCAACGAGCATATCGTCGAAAATATCTTGGCAAACAGGCACCATCTGACAACACTATTCGTCGTTTGGTGTCGAATTTTTGTGACCACGGGACAGTGAAAGATCGCGAACAACCCGTTCATCAACGACCAAGACGTTCAAATGAACTGATTGAAGCTGTCAGAGAGAGCGTTGCCCAAAACCCAAAAGTTTCATATCGTCACCGCGCTCAGCATCTCGGCATCAGTGGAACCACTCTACGGCGCATTTTGAAAGATGATTTGCATTTGTTTCCGTACAAAATGCAATTAACACAAAGAATATTGCCTACAGATCATCCACGTCGCTTGGAATATGGACAAACAATCGCTCGAATAGTTGATACTGAACCTGATTTTTGGAAGCGAATTTTAATGACCGACGAGGCACATTTCAAACTTTCTGGAGGCGTTAATAAGCAAAATTGCCGCATTTGGGGAACGCAGAATCCACACGAGATCCATGAAACGCCATTGCATGACCAAAAAGTTACTGTTTGGGCCGGCGTTTGCGCCAAAACCATCATTGGTCCTTATTTTTTCAAAGAGAACCAAACGATCGATGGAAACCGATATCGGTGGATGTTGGCTCACTATGTCTGCCCAAAAATGCGTGAAAAAGGTCTTGAAGATTACTGGTTTCAACAAGATGGTGCGACCTGCCACACTGCGAATCAAACAATCCAGTTTCTGCAACGAAAATTCCCTGGACGTCTGATGTCAAAAAGAGGCGACATTGAATGGCCACCCAGATCTCCAGATTTGACCCCTCCAGACTTCTTTTTGTGGGGTTATTTGAAAAGTAAAGTGTACGCCAGCAAGCCGCAGACCATTGAAGAGCTTAAGGAAAATATTCGTGCCGAAATCATTGCTATACCACCCGAGATGCTCGAAAAGGTAATGGAAAACGCCGCAAAAAGGGCATATTTTGCTGTGAACAATAAGGGCGGCCACTTGATTGATGTTGTGTTCAAAAACTAGTCTAAATAAATTGTAAAGGACCAAACTAAATAAAAATACCTCATTTACAGAAATCGGTTGTTT
Source organism: Platygaster robiniae (assembly GCA_028476575.1). Lineage (NCBI taxonomy): Eukaryota > Metazoa > Arthropoda > Insecta > Hymenoptera > Platygastridae > Platygaster > Platygaster robiniae. Next base: position 40,935,245 of record CM052019.1, read on the forward strand.
TTTTTTCAAGTTATTCAATGTTTACATGCCGACATAAGAAATGGCGCACCCTGTATTTATATTATTATACATACATATTATTACATATTACATATATTACAACATAACTAGATAATCGTGGACCAAAAAAATTACAAGATCCGTGATAGTAATTATTTATAATAAAATACTTTTTTCTTATTCTGTATTTTACTGTTTATTATTGATTTCCATGACTGAATCGAAATCTGCTATTTTTTGAAACTTATTTTACTACTGCATCAATTTTCTCGTTTCTGAAATTTTGAAATTAGGATTGAAACCTTACAGTCAAGAGTAACATAGAAATTTTTACACGTAGTTGCAGGAACATCTGTTATTGAAGGACATTTATTTTACTCTATCTTTGATGAAAGCATAAGAAAATCAGATTTGCATAAACCAATAGCCTTCAGTAGCTATAAGACCGAATACATTTTTATGTTTGAAAAATACCTTTCTAAAACAGAAATTACATTAAAAATATAAAATGGTTTCAAATAACGTGGCGTCAGAAATAAACACAAAAAGAAGAGTGTCAATTTTTTTGTCAATCTGCATTTCAGAGTAACATCTGCCAGCTTCTGACTTTCAGCTATACATAAATCATCTGAATTAAAATGCGCACTCTGTCTTTAATCCAAAGAATTCAGCACCAACAAGAAAAAAAAAATGTTTCCAACGAAAACAAAATGTTCCGACAATACTATAAAAAAAGATGTAACAGTTAAAGCTATCTCGAGAATAATCTGCTAAGATCCATAAGTTACGTTACGCGAAATCGGAAATCTTCATCTGCATCGAAAGAAAATCACATTAGGAATTCATCTAGGAATGGTAATGATCTTCATCGGCATAAATCAGGATCGCGTAGTTTCGAGATGCACTGGAATCATCGCACCGATTATGGCTTGAAAATTGCCGTTGTCTTGACCGCGATCTTTTCCACACATTCCACTATAAAGAGTGCCTAGCAACAATAAGCCGCCTCATCTTATGCACCTTGCTGCGATTCCCGTTGTGTGTTGATTATAATTACTTTCATTCCCACGTTGTCGCGTGCTACGTAGCGTAATGTACGAGTAACAAGTGAGTTTTCCACTAGGAATAAATCGTGAAAAAGAAGAGAGTCACTGAATGCGCAAACGAATTTGTGCAGGACTAATAATAATTAGTACGTCGCGACATCGTACATAACTAGAGATTTTTATCAGACGAAATCCTCAAAGAAAGTATGAGAGTTATGTAAATTTCTTGGTTCCTCTTACGTATGAATAATTCATTGTTCGAGACGAAAAGATGCAGCGAGTGTCAAATGCTTTGCGTGGCACAGCGAAAGGATTACAAAATACAGAGACGTTCCGCGTTGACATTGCATTGAAAATCCGATGAATTTTTGCGGTCTCTGGTTATAACTTTTCTGTGGTGCAAGTCTTATAGACACTGGATTTTCCATGTATATTGACGTGTGATTCTATTTTTATTTTCTTCTGCATACTCATGACCAACTGAAAATAATTTATTTTCCAATATTCACGTCGTAGAAAATTCATTTTGCTGAGACGTATGATTAAAAATGATAAATTAAAAAATTTTTCACGATTTTTGTAACGAGAAGTGACGAAAATTTTACTCAGAATTTATTTTACTGGAGTCCTTGTTCTGCAACATCGTTTAAACTTTTATTTACATTCTCAGACAACAATCGCTCATTTGAATCTCGCGTTCGTGGAGTTCGGAAATCTTTCTCGAGATTAAAGGGGCGACGTGTATCAAAATCACTGTGACATCGCATGCTAAGCATTGCTTTTACCGGATTCATCTCCGATACTGGCACGGCAAAAAAATACTCTTACCTAACTCGGAGCAAATTGGCCAAATTATCTCGTATGAACTATCGTTGTTTCCACGCAAGGTTCACGATGTAATTTACGGTGGTTGACTATTGGGAAATGCCACTTTTGAAGACACATTAGGAAATCGAAAATTACAAATTAATTGATCAATCACGAGATACACAAAAATCACTAGATGTATTGTTGTTTTCGAGAGGATGGGATTCACACATTTTTTTCTGTATATCAAACACTTTGGCAGGTACAAAGTAATAAGTTTATTTTTCGTAATAAATATACATGATGGCAATCTTAATGGTCATGAGTTATACATAGTTATCTAGGATAATCATGTGGCTTATAATTTTAAATGAAGTCAGCAGTTGTTAGGCTCAGGAGAGGTTGTAGATAATACTCGCCTAAATTGTAAATCGTTTACAGTCTACCTGCTTAATTGAAAAAGAGTTGTAAAGATCTTATAGCACTATGCTTACAGTTTTTAATAACTACTTTTTCACAAACATCGTACTGAATTCGACATGTATACACAATGAACTTCTTTGTTATTGTAGAATTCTTGATATTACATTGATAATATTAAAAAAAAGGATTTCGGTTTCTAATATCATCGTTTTTTTCTGAGAATTTCGATGGAAAAACATTTGAGGAAAATAAGAGAGGGATCATATCTTCGAATCGAAACTATAAATCTAGCTAATTGAATATTGTTTTTTTTCATCTGTAGGTTGCCTTTTTTTATTTTACTTTTTTGTATTATTATCAAAAAAAGAACACCAATACCACATCTTGAGTATGTATTGATCATTGTAAAAATATTTGAAAATTCAAGCCTGTAACAATATAGAAACAAATCAAAGTCACATCACATTTGCTAGTGAAACACTCTATAGTAAAAATTTAATAATACAGATTTATAAAACTTTTCAACAAAGGGATAGTAATTCTTCTGTATTTAAAATGTAGAACTTACAAAATAACCAAATTTTCCTTTTTATTTCAATTAATAATATTTAAGGTTCGAGGTCGAATTTTTAATCAATCTAGATTACAGAGCCGACGATCATCTTTTTTATTCAGAAATTTAATTAAGTTTATTTAAAATGACCATTTTCCGGACGATGTTACTATCGTCGACTTCTTTTGTCCTGAAAACCGATTATGATATTCAATATTTTAAAAAATCGATACTATCCATCTATGAAATTAAAAAAAATATTGAAAATTTTAAGTTATAAGGTCCACATAAAAATGTAGAAATGTAAGTCTGATATCTGGGAAAGATTCGAACAAAATTTCGATGTATCAAAAATCAAGATAACACATATGGGTCAAAATCTATATGCATAGCTTTATAAAAATATAGCGAACTAACATCCAGATGTAAAAGAATGCATTTTTCGTCGTTCTGAAATTCACTTTACTCATTAATAATATGTGCTATGCCAGCAGCATCATAGTCAATTTCCTCAAAAATGCCAAAAACAGATATTACGATAAACTTTCTCCAATCGACTGATGCAATATTCAGTAGAAACATACACGACATACTTGGTATAACGCTGTTCCACTCATAAGGATAATGAGTGTTTACGTTTGAATGCAAAGATTATGCTGTGGCCTTCAATCTAAGACAGTAAAATATACAAAACAAAATGAAGAAACTTATCAATAAATCTTATCCTACTGAGTACAAAAAATCTATTTACATTTTCTGTTAAAAGGAGCTTCTTCACTTTTTCCTTGGTGGCAAATACTCCCGGTCAATAGGTTTTGCTGGACTCGTGTTTGAAGGTCCTGAAGGAAATCCTGGGCTAGTAGGGCTCGTGGGTCTAGGGGCAAGATACGCTGGTCCTCGCGTACTTCCTGTTCCAGGTCCAAAACCACTATTTCCTTGATTTCCCGACCCTCCGTTAAATCCACCTTGATTAGTTGTCCCTCCATCATAACCGCCACCTGCATTCCCTGGCCTTGACCCACCACTATATCCACTTCCTCCTTGTCCTGGTTGGCCACCACTATATCCACTTTCTCCTTGTCCTGGCTGACCACCATTATATCCACTTCCTCCTTGACCTCCTGGCGTTCCATCGTAGCCACCACCTTGAGGTCCTGGTCCTGATGGACCACCAAAATCATTCCCACCTTGACCTCCTGGTCTTGATCCACCAGAATCACCTCTCTGACTTCCACCTCCCGAAGCAATCGGAGGACTCCCAGTTATCGAGTAATCATAAATATTTTCATTGATGTAGTACAAACTTGGGGCAGAAGAGCAATCAAACTGATTCCACCAAACACAAACCAGGTACTCTTGATGAAATATCGTGCCATTTGGACAGAGAAAATCGAAAGTTTGGTTATTCGCACATATATGAAAGACTTGGCACTGTGCCTCGACGTCAGCGTAGTATCCAGGAAATTGCTGTGAATCGCAACTGAAGCTTGTTTGAGGGATGTCGGCGAAAATGGGATAGTCCACTCCTGGCTCTCCAGGGATGGCTGAGTAGTCACCTTCGTCGTAGGAACCATCGTCGCCACCTTGACCTGATTGAGAACCAGGTTGGGAGCCAGCACCACCGTCAAAGCTGTTTGACGTTCCAGGGAATCCACTATCTGGTTGCCCTGTTCCAGGAAAACCACCATCTGGTTGACCTGTTGATGGGTATCCACTTCCTGGTTGACCTGTTGATGGGAATCCGCCTCCTGGTTGACCTGTTGATGGGAATCCACTTCCAGGTCTGGAATCAGTCGCTGGTCCAGAAGGTGCTGTACCAGGATATTGGTTGTTGAAGTTCCCTGGTTGTGAGCCAGGGCCTGAAGAAGGAACACCGTATGTTCCGGATGGTCTGAAGCCTGTAAAGTCATACACTTTCATGTTAAGGGCTGTCCATAAATTACGTCACACAAATTTCAAAAAATTCTTTCCCTTTGTGTAACGCTATTTCCCAATCGCTTTAAAATAGCTAATCATGTTCGATCCCCCCCCCCCCCCCCCCGCCTAAGAGAATGGTGTAATTAATGTACAGCCCTTTATTTGATTTGGTTCATAAATTTTTTGTTTGTTTCGTAATTCTTTCACTTTGCCTGAAGTGTTCAAAACATGTTTTTACTTTAAAAATGTCATGAAATAGATGAATGGAGATAATGACAGATAAATTAACAATTCATACCTTGGCTTGGTTGCCCAGCAGGTCCAGCTGTTGATGGAAAACCAGAGCCTGGTTTTTTAGTGGGTCCTACGGGCCCTGTTGTGGATGGAAAACCGCCAGTTCCTGGTCTTCCGGATGGATAGCTTCCAGTGGAAGGCGATGGTCCAGTCGGTCTCAAACCACCACCACTAGGACGAGGGTAGTTGTAACCTGTGGGATTTGTTGGACGAAAACATAACTTGCAGATGATGAGAGCTTTTAATCGGGATCAATGAGAAAAAAATATTTATGTTGGACATAATTAAGAATGAGAATCGGAAAATCATTATTGTTTCATCCTACCTCATTATACAAACTTGATTGAAATATATTCAATTGAAATTAAATATAAGTGTCTTATACCTGAACCACCTCCGTTTCCAGGACTTCCACCACCTGGTGCTCCTGTAGGATAGCCACCTCCATTTTGTATAGGAGGAGGTGTTATAGGAGTAGTTCCACCACCAGGTTTCGAATAATCGTAGCCTACAAGATTGTATAAGAACGAATAGGATAAGGTGTACTCCTTAAATTCTTTTTTCTTTCACAAATCTATCACTATTGGTTAAGAAAAAATCAAAACTACTATTTTTTGACAAAAAATTTCAAAATGTAAGTAGAAAATGATAAAAAATTTCAACTTTAATATAAATTATCAAAATTTTACCTTTTAAATTGCCTAATTAAGGAGAAACGTTATGATGAAATTTAATTTTGAGTTAAAAAAATACTAAAGTGATTTAGGCAAACAAGGCTTCGTTGGATAAAAAACTAGAATGTTATAACATACAGGCACAAAAGTAAAGATATAGATAAATAAGGTTATAGATTTTTCAGCTAAGACACATCTTTCCTATCACAGTTATTAAATGTTCAAAGACAAGAAAAGAATGAGTGTTTCACTGTTTATATAATTTTGATGTGACCTGTTTTGAAACTTTGGAAATTCTTTTGATTTCCACTACCTGCGTCAGTAGAACCTCTGCCACCAGGTCGAGGCGTCGGGAAACTAGGAAATCCAGTACTACTTGGCGTTTGCCCTGGCGAATCTGGTCTTCTGGAAGGATATCCTCCTCCACTCGTTGTAGGGTACCCATTAGTTGACGGGCCAGTAGGCCTTGAACCCCTATCTCCAGGTCTGGGGTAGTTATAACCTTTTTTGTAGAAAAACAGTAAAAATTTGGTCGAAAACCCAAGAAAAACTTTGAACTTGTCTCTAGGAAGTTAATCAAGATTTCAAGATGATGGTGGAATAGTTAGTACGAGTGACTAACGCAAATAGCTGTTTCATTGTTCTTGATTTTTTCAACATATGGTTCATTGGAACAAGCAAATAAAATAATCACGATCCATCATTGCCCTCACACTTTTAGAAGAACCTTCTGTTCTACCTGCACATTTTATAAAGTAAATCATATACACGTGCAGGAAAAAACACTTATTTTTCATTCTTTGAGAATAATTATTTTTAAAGGCAATGTATTTGGAATGACGTAGAATAATTTACTTCTGATGGAAAAAAGACTGTAATTGAGATGAAAAGTAACAATTCATAAAACCTGTTGGATGAAAGGATTACTATAAAGAGTTGTTTGTTGCTGTTCAACATTTTCATAGTCCTCTTCGAAAATTGTAAAACTAATGTACTTGATAGGCATGATATTTTCAATATCATGAGTACCTCCTGGACTTGTTTGCCCACTGGGTCCTGCTGTGGATGGGAAGCCGCCATTAGATCCTGGGCCCGATGGCCTTGAGGGCCCTACAGGACTAGTGGCAGATGGATAGCCTCCTCCAGTCTGGTCCCCAGGAGTTCCTGGTCTGCCTGAGGGATATCCACCTCCGTTGTTCCCAGGTCCAGTAGGCTTCGAACTTCCATCACCAGGTCGTGGATAACTATAACCTTTGTTTCAAAAAAAGTCTTCGTGAAGTTATTTAAACGCACTCAATCTCAATTTTCTGAGTTCCATTAAAAAAATTTGATCATGTCAGAAGCATACATAAAAAAAGTACTTCAAACGCCCTTAAACTTCCCCCAAAACTACAATGAGAATGATTTAAATCACAGAGCTTATAAATGCAGAGGTAGTAACACAATTACAAGATTCCTTGATTGTGGGTTGAGAGGATAAAGTCGATCTATAATTGCATTCGTATCTCATATTCACGTGAAATATAGGTCACAGTTATCGAAGAGTATTATACTTAATTTGAAACTTACTTTGTTCTGGAAACAGAATCTGCACAATTTATGTAAATTAGAAAATTTTTTTCTACCTGAATCAGTAGAACTTGAACCAGGTCGAGGCGTAGGGAAACCGGGAAACTGACCACTTGATGTTCCTGGTCTACCGCCCGAGGGATAACCGTTCGTCGAAGCTCCAAGTCCAGTCGACGTCCCCGGCCCTCTTCCTCCTCCCCCTCCCCCTCCACCTCCCCCAGGTCCACCAGGGATCAATGGATTACTAGGTCGTGGATAATTGTAACCGTCTTGTGCCTAGGTAAAACATCAATTAATGCGTTATTTTCATTATAAAATCAGCAAGAAGTCCTTTCGTATTTGAGTTTCCGTTTATCAAAGTAAACTTGATCTTACTTTCCAATAAATCACATGTTCAACCTACAGTTTTTAGTTATAATGTTTACAATGCATCAACTGAAAATATTTACGACTGTCAGATAAATAATATTTTTTTATTTCTAGAATGCATTTCCGAATCATAGATAATGAATTCTTCAATCTAATATCCATGACTATTTCAATGAAAGTGGTTCAACCACAAGTCACTTGTAATCCTCAATATTACCTTTTTTCGATGAAACATCTTGCGAAAAATTGATTCTTCATATTGAGATTAGTCATAAATTATTATTATACATGGATCTCTCGTACTTGAAATGCTGATATATATCCTACATAACATTATGTCACTGCATTCCTTACACGATTTTATTATACGATCAAGCACTTGTTCAGAGTGCAAAAAAGTAATTTGAAAAACTCATTAACATACTTATCTGAGAAAATAGTTCTTTGATTGAAATCACAATTTCTCAAATGATCAGTTCATGATACTTTAAAGAAGAAAGAATTTTTCTCGCAAGTGGTGAATTTTTCCTAATGACAAATAAAATTAGGTGACAATCATATCCAGTTTTACAATGGAGAATATTCACTTTCATTGATCACTCAATTCCAAATTTTATTAGTACGTTGATCCATTTGATAATCAACCATTATTATAACATTTCAGAAATGTATAGTTATAAAATAACAAAAAAGCGATTTCCCGCATTTCACACGATAAATACAATGTATGAAATTCTAAAAATAATGAACAGGTCTTACATGTTTTTTTTATGTTCCAAAATGGAATTATCAAATAATTCAACATAACAATTTTGAGCAATCATTTTTCAAGATTAAAAAGCCTTACAATTTAAAATTGAATTTAGAACAGTTAACATTTGAATATAATAGTTAAGGTGAATACCATGTTGCAGTTTTGAATAACTGAAAATTTTTCGTATCTTGTGTAACAATTTGAAGTCTAAAAAATAGTTCTCTACACTTTACACAAAAGTATAGGGTACTCTAGTAGTGTTCTTCCAGATAATTGAAAATCTTTGAGTGCAGTTTTCTTTGTACAATATTTTTTGAATAATTGTGCAACACTGATGTTAATATTTTTATTATATTCGTACGAAATGTTTTAAAGCTATTCCATTGAGTTTAGCAGTCGGATACCTAAAATTTTGACAATCACTTTAACCGTTCTTCTGTTTAATAGTTTTAATTAAGTTGGTTTCAAAACCCTGTGTTTAGAAAATTTTGCCATAGACCCGAAATTATCTGGGTAGTAGGAATATGCGATATTTTTTAAGTACTTCTCAAAATAAGCTTTTCGAAATGACCGACATAAATTTATTGTCTAAGGACGAGGTAAACTCAATTTACGTTCATCTACAAGTAAAACTCAATTTATGTTTATACATAAGGGAAGCTCAAATTACGTTTTATCTATGTACTTGACATTAACTTTAACATTTTTCTGAACTAATAAAAGAACAAATTTACAAACAAAACACAAGAAATTCAATTTGACATAAATCTAAGCAGTATTTTTTAACATTAAAGTTCAAAAACATCCTCATTAATTTTTTAACATTCAATAAAAAAATCTCTACGCTTAGAAAATATATCACCGTCAATTGGAAGTAAATATTGTAAATTATTATTCGGCACAGTCATGCGAGAAGAAATTATCATGATGACGCTTACATTTATTTTTATGACAGATATCATTCATCATTGCCAATTGTTTAAGAAAAAAAAACTCAGATTTATAAGGTATTGTTTTATAGCATTAATGTGGCAATTTTTGATGATTTCTTTTTTGCTTGAAGCAGAGTAACCAAGGACGAATATATTCGAATAAACTCAGACAAAATTATGATGTAACCAAAAGTCTTCTATTGGCTAAATAAACACTCAAAGTAACTCACCAAAGATACCCGAGCGATAGCTATCAAAGCTGCAATAGAGAAAACGAAATTAGTGTGAATCTTATGCCACATTGTGTCATTGGGTCATTGCGAAATCAGAACCAGAGATTCGTGATCTCGTGTCAGTTTTAAATGTGCGCATGCGAATGCTCGGAGTTTCGGCTTTAAACTTGCATTCTTCGACTATCGCCACGTGAGAAACCACCACATGTCGCGCTTTGTGAGAATCAACAATGCTCCTAATTAATCAACGGAAAGTTATGTCAGAGATTCATCAAACTGTTGCACTGTTTTCTAAAGTTCGCACGTAAAATCGCGAATAACGATCAAAAGTTTCGAACAGGTTATTGGAAAAAAAATTATCAACTCTATCTACGAATTGTGGTGAGAAGAGCAATTTTCTTACTGAATCAGTTACATGAGAAAATTGAGAAAAAAAAAAAAAAAAAAAAAAAAAAAAAAAAACGTAAAACCGCTGATGCGGTGCGCGCGTAAATCGGTAACGAGGGTTTTCGCAACGTGCGTTACTGCATACACTTGACCTTTATTCCATCCGCGGTCTATTCGAAAACGACTTTTGCGTAAAACACGAAAGTTCGTGAACAATGCCAAGCCTCCGAACTTTATCTAGGGATAACTTTAATTAGAGAGGAAGTTGCAATCCGAGAGAAGCAATAGCTCCAAGGCAAGGTGCTTGTCGAAACTTTGAACCAATCAATCTAAGGCATCTCCTCTGTCACGTTTGCTACTTTTGAAATAATAACAATTATATCGTCATACAATTTGAAAATCATAACTTTACACAACACTTCAAAAATTTCTCATTATGTCACGATAATGATCAAATTTGTACCTGACGATTACGACGGTGATCAATTCAGAATAGCGATGATTCATGATTTATTCTTTTGGAGAGACACTAAAATTATGAACTTTCTTAACAAGTTCGTTAAGAATTAGAGCGAGCAGCGGATACTCAACGCCAGGTTTACTTTCTATTGTTTTCGAAGAGGAACCGCGTTACCTTTGTCTGAAACACCTTACTACTGCGGAGTTTAGAGCGATGAATCAATAGGATTGCAACTTGCTCGACCCTCTTATAAATTTTTATGAAGAATGATGAAAGATGGATCTGATTCTCAGCTTTCGGTTACAATTAAAGAATGAAACCAACTCACCTATCCACAACAAACACGATCTCATGTTTGTTGGCCTTGCCTCTCCTTGAACGATGCTATCTAGGAAAAAAAATAAAAATTTATTTGACTTGAAGAGTGATTTCTTAAATTATAATGTACATGGTAACAGGGATCTAGGTAATACTAGGTAGGAAACGCGAAGAAAGTAAGTATGGCATAGACTACTTTAAAGGTCGAATGTAATTATCAGAGTTGTTGAAGGTTCATCTTGTGGATTACGTTTTCGCAGCTGATTATCTTATTACTAAAATTCTGTATGGTTACGCAGCACTTATGTAAAACACAAGATTTTGACATAGCTACCGATTACGGAACATTATAAAAGCTGGTCAGGCATGAAGTTTATTTTGTTTTAGCATTACTTATGGGTATATTTTTTTCATCTTGAACAAAATTTATTATTCGTGACCATGAACTTGCAGGTTACTTGAGGTTAAAAACATGATCAATTTTGTTTTTTTTTTGTCTAAATTTTGACCCAAAAAATACCCTCAAAGATTTGGTTTTTTTTATATGATCGTGAAGAGGCTTCAGAATTGATACATAAAATACTCGTTTGTCAGTTGTAAAACTAAGAAAACATTTGGATATAAGAACGTTCCAAAAGTTATTATTTCAAATGGTTTGATGTTTCGATGCACAATAAAATGTAAACTTCTAAAATTTCATATCATAATATGATAAATTTTACTGTCAAATTTTGAACAAATTAAATTATTTTTGAGAAAAAATTTTTTCTTCAATCAAACCCAAATATACTTCAGTTCGATAATATTTTCCTGAAATCGGTAATATCTTTGAAAGTAACGATCGCCTTCAGTGTTCAGACGAAATCAAAAATGTACATTCGTTTTATAAACCTTGTATAAGTCCAAATAGCCAACAATTATTAAGTTCGTTTCTGACAATCTCAATTGCAAAATATTTGACATTGTAAAAAAAAAAATAGAAATGTAGGTACGAAAATTATTCCTTCAATACAATAACATTATGTGTTGTTCCATATTTATTTAATTTGGTTTCACTTGCGAATTCATGGTATTGAGACCACGAACTCACCAAAATTTGGAAAAAAGTACAGTACATACAAGTTATGTTTCGATTTTTTTCGATTTTTTCGATTCATGAAGAAAAATTTTATTGTTTGAGTTTACGAAAATTAAAGAAAAAAACAAAATAAGAAACGGTACTTGAAAAAAGTCGCACGTACAGAAAAGGTCGTTTTTCTCTCTTTCATAAAACAGGTCAAAAATATAGTCAATCAAATATTTCTGTGCTTTCATGAGAATTCAAAATTTTTTGCTAATTTTTTTACTTTTTCAATAAACCCTTATTCTCTGTTAAACATAGTACATGAATGAACTTTAAAAATTTGTCCACGCATTAAATTTACGATACGAAAATAATTCTTTTCAAAAATTGACAATTCATCAAGTTTTCATAAAAACAAACTATGTTTTTACACTCAAAATATAGGAATTTCACTGTCTTTAGCATTGTAGTAAAGGAATTTTTTACATAAAAGAGAAAAAAAATGCGTATACATTCATGAAATCGAAATAAAAAACTGTTTATAGCATTTTCTCATTACATTTTTTATTTTGAGAGCTGATTTTTCAATCGTTCACAAGTTGGGTACTAAAAAATTCTAAGATTTTTTTTTTTAATTTAGCGTTTTTCATAGAAAATCCTATGATATATTCCCTGGGTCAAATTAAAGTGAAATGAAATTGGTATCGAACTCCCACTCAAATTCTTTTTTTCAATTAAGTGTCAACGTTTCGATCCCCATGTGTGGGATCCTTTTCAAGACTAATGAACAACGAACAATTTACTCCTCCTCAACGTCGTCGAAATCTCATGAAAATTTTTTCTGTATCTCATGATCGTTCAATACATCATCGACGAGATAACAATGTCAAATTAAAACTTTTTTTATGCCATAACAATAAAAGTATATCATCTGGGATATCAATTGGGAGATCGATACCAATTTCATTTCATTTTTCATAGATTTCTACCATATTCGTTTTTTAGTCCTTTTCATGCATTATTTATAATAATTACATGAATAGAAAAAAATTTTTCTCCTTATCAGTTTAATTTGATTATAATCTAATAAGTAAGTAGTAATTAGTTTTTTTTTTATTTTTCCTATCATCATAGATATAATAAATATTTTATCCACTTAGTATCTTTTTTTTCTCAAGAACAGTAATGAGATAAATACGGTAACCATTGCTAAAAAAACTTGTTGGATTTGCAAATATAATAAATGTGAAAACAAAGGTTTTTTATTACTCATTGACGAGAATAGAATCGAATAAAATAGAATAGAGCAAAATAGATGAGATTAAACAATAATAGAAGAGAATGGAAACCCAATCAAATAAAAGTATAAGAATAAATTTAAAAAAAAATATATCAACAGAATATAAAATATGTAAGAATAAATAAGTTATGAAAAACAAAATAATGCAATAAATTTGAATAAGGTCGATGCCTGTAATTTCGTAGAATTTTTCGCAATTATCAGAAATTGTCAAGTGATACAGAAAAAATTGGGTCAGCCTCAAAAATATGTATAAAATATATCAGATAGGCGAATCATGGATATAAGTTTGTATAGTTTTTACCATGTTTAATTGAGTCATAAAAAAAAACTAAACTTAACAATTGTAAACAGATCTCCATGAGAAAAAAAAATTTATCAAAATTATCAAAAGAATAAACTATCATATAAAAAAAAATCAGAACTTATCTCAAAAAGCTCTGCCATAAAAAGGAAAACATTTCGTAGACACGTTAAACAGTTAAAATTCAATATATGAACATTTTCGAGTAATCTAGAGTTCAGAATCCTCTATCCCCATTCGGCAGGTTATTTTATAATCCCGAAAGCTCTGTTCCAATCATGAACCTACGAAAAACATTCTCATCGCTACAAAACCAAAACATCACTGAACTGATGTGTCCACTGGTTCACTGGTAGAAACACGATAAACTCAACTACTCCGAAATGAAAAATAAAAAAATTCAGAAAAACACCGAAAACGCCGGGCACTGTCACATCGAATTCTGGCGTCCCCAGAGTGTTTTTTGATGGACTCACCTAAGCGATCCCTGAATAAGGGTAACACTTTGATGAAGGTAAGTCAGGAGATTGACTGATGTCTGAGGTGTCGTCCTAACCATATATACCCCGAGTGGTTCACCCTCGATTGACGTCCCCCCAACGAAGTGCCAGGGATGCTAATCCTCCATCCACAATTCTTCATTCCTAATAGTCCTTTTCTCCTTCCATTTCTTCTTTCGATTGCGAAGATTCTTATTCAAAATCAGGCATGGGAGTGGAGGGGATATGGACGACCTCACGACGACGTAAGTGACCCGATGACGGGGGAATCTCCGGGAGATGAGACGGTCGTGGGAGGCCGGGGTAAGTGAAAGTGAAATACGGCAAGTAGAGTAATATCTTCCATTCTCGCATACATTTCTATTACGCGTTCCACCTAGGCGCTAAGAAGATCGCTCGCGGACGCGCGATATTTCACTCGGGAGGACCGGCATCGGTGACGTTTCCTTCGATCAGGAACTAATTTAGATCCTTCTTCACTTTCTCACCTCGCGGCCTATTTCATCAAAAGTCGCTTGGCACGTTACCTTGGTTATTTTTTGAGGGTGATCAGACTCAAAAAAGGGTCGTAAAATTTGATGATATGTATGTTTGTTGACAAGGAGGATGAAACCTTATAAACTACATCAAGAATCGTTTGTCTATAAAGGAAGTTGGGATTATAAAGAGCAAGATTTTTCTGAAGAGAATTTGTTACCTTGGTTGGAATTCAGACTATTTAGAATTTTCAATTAATAAAAAATCATGTCCACCTTAATTAATTTTACGTTTTACATTTTTTTATTTTTTCTTGATGAATGTAAGCGATATCTTACATATAAAATATCTATTTTTTATTCAAATTTTTTTTTAAATTTTGATTTTCTGGCGCATTTCAACTAGAAACATTAGTAAGAAGATTATGTAAAAAATATATTCGTAATTCGACATATCTTCTTACTAAGCAATTATTTTCAGGACTCAAACACTATAAATTACGATACTTGTATAGATCTTATAAAAAAATGAAATTTTTTATAGGAATCTCATTTCTTATGAGGATTCCCTCTGAAGATTCCATTAAATACATTTTTATAAAAAATTTTAGTTTCCTATAAGGTTTCCATGAAGTCATGCTATAAGAAATTGAATTCTCATAAAATATTTTATTTTCCAAGAAGGTTTTCATAAGGATGGAAATTATGTATTAGGGGACACATTCAAAAATTTTGTCCTACTTAAATTTTGACTTTCCTTATACTTTAGTTCATCTAATTAGGAATCGTGTATACTTTGAAAATATATGAAAATGATTTCATTTTCATCTATCTATGATTTTTTTACATCTTCAAGCATGGGAGAGTTTCGAGGGTTCAAACCTTTCCTGAAACTTAGTTGAAAATCATCTTTTTTATTGCGAAAAATTGCACTTACGAATAAAAATTGCTGATTATAAAAATTGAAGCAAAAAAAAGTAATGAAATAATGAAAAACTATTCGAAGTATACTTGCCTAAATCTTGTTTAATAAATTGTTATATGTAATTTTATAAAGTTGCACAATATGAAAGATTTTGAAATTTTCAACTCGAAAATAATAATAGTCCTGTGGCTTCAGAAATTTTTTTTCATTCACGAAATTCTTATCGTAAATCATTAACTAGGCGAATGTAGAAAATGAAAATTTGACTGTACATTGTTTCCACCAGGTAAATTATAAAGAAGTTGAAATCTACGAAAATGCCAAAAATAAAAAAACTCGGAAATCCAAAGCTTGGAATTTAAGAAATTTACATAAAAATCCAAAAAAATAACAAAAAGTCTTTTGAATCATAAAAACTGTCAAGAAATAACAAAATTTTTTTAAGTTTATAAATTTAAGTACTATTTTTTAATAAAGTAGAAGAAATATTTAAGATCTACGTGACTTTCAATTATAAGGTATCCAGTTCTAAAAAATGCATACAGCAATCTGTAGAAGTAGTTACGAGAAATCAATAAAAATACTAGAATACGATGTAACATTTTCTGCGCTAGAAAAAAATACGAAAATACAAAACCTAGAAAATACGAAAAATCTACCTAAATCATGATGATCCCAAAAATTCATTATATTGATGAATGTCGATTTGAATAAGAATTTTCGAACATTTAACTCAAGAAATCCATGCAGAAATCTACAAATATTTGAATAATTTTTTAAAATAACAAAATACTATCCGAATTCAAATTAACACTAAGGATATAGGTTAAATACAAGAATTTTTCGATTTCATGAAAAATTTGTTGGTATGAGTTTCTTGAAAATAAATAATGCTTTGAATCCATGAGTATAAACATTTATAAATCTATGCATATAGGAATCCATAGTTGTGAATACTAAAAAACTACAAAAACGAAAAATGAAATTCAAAAGAACTAGAAGCCTTCGTAAAAGATACTATTATCTGTAAAATACATTCTAGGAATCTATTGCCTGATCCATAAAAATACAAGGTAACAAAAAAAGACAAAATAATACTAAAAATACTACACAATTTCATAAACCACACCAAACCCGAAAATTCTAGGAATCCAAGAAATTAGTTTAATCAACGCACTTCGAATCAATAGAAATATACAAAATTTTAGAAAATACGATTTCTAGAGAAACAAATTCGAGAAAGCTATACTCATGCATACATGAAAAAATCCATGATTATACCTGAAAACCCGTCAAGCTGTGTAAATAAATAAATAAATAAATACAAAGTAACATTATTAATCTTAAAAGTATCAGAAAAAAACCTATATCTCTGTGACTAGAAGATCTCAAAATTCAATTTTCATTGTATTTATTATAACGTACATAAAAAATGTGCGATACTGGACTCCAAAAGCTATATTCTAATAAGAATACGTGTAGATGCAATTCATCTCAAAATGTATATAAATACCGACAATCTATAATATTTTGAATTTCAAACCATCGAGTTTAAGATATCTGTATGGCAATCTACAAAAATACTTGAAGTCAATGAGGATAACAAACAATAACCCGATATTATATAAACAAAAAGATGCGAGAAATATAAGTAACTTATTTATCCTTGAAAAATTTTCAGATACGGTTTTCTCACAAAATTTATGCAACTTTGTTTGCTAGAGCATATTATTCTAGAAATTTATATTATATATTGATGAATAGCTCAAAAAATTTTTGAAATTACATCATAAATACTAAATGAAAAACATGAAAAAAAGTTGCAGCTTAATGCAAACTTGAGTTACATCTAATTGTACACTTTTGACTATTTTTTACCAGTTTAAAAGTCACATTTTATCATACTGATAATCTCTGCATTTTCGCGGTATTCCTATCTTCGCTAATGGTACATTTTTTTCTTTCTGATTCTCGGTGCCTCTTGAAATGCGTCATTTAGGCTGAGAAAACTGGACGTGTAATTTATCTCTGAAGCAATCATAATTGGCTGTCCTCGTCCAAAAAGGCGAATTTCACTAAGCCCTTCCGTGAAGTTATGTCACCAGGAGAACGTTACAAATGTACTTCAAGCATCGCAATCAATTGATTGCGAGTATCCGCGTTTCCATCCGCCGCCAAAGAATTACTTATTCACATGAATTGACTGGGCAGAATGTCAACTCATCGTTCGCGACCATCCATTATTTTTCAGCTTGTTTTATCTGCAAATTGGACAACTGTCAAGACAGAATCTTTTTGAAGTGAAATAAATGACACTTCAAAGAATGGTAAAGACAGTTAGAGATATACTAAAAACCATTGTATTTTTATGGAACAAATTGGAGAAAGCTTATATTCCATTAAAAATATTTTGAATACGAAAGATTTAAAAAAGGAAAAGAAAATTTAGGACTTTAAGAGGCATCTAAATCTTGAGTCGAAAGTAAAATTCAATAATTTGAGACGTTTTTTAAAAGCTTAGTTTAAAAAATTTTTCAGGTATTCTGTGAATTGCAATGCGAAACTGCATGGTGACATTTTTATTCTAGGATTTCTTTTTCAATAACAATTTGTTTGCAACGTTCGCACGTTTAAAAATAAATAAATATTTCATTAAAATCAATCTTCATAGTCATTTTTACATTCATTCTTAAATAAAAATTTAATTGTTTTCAGTGCCGATCAATATCACACAAAAACCTATAACTCGAGAGTTAATATAACTTTGCTACTGTCTTTGAAAAATTTTGTATGAAAAATACCAGACACTTCGAGTTTTGAAAATTTCGAAATTGGACAATGTTATTTTGGTTTTTGCGATGAATTGAAACACTCAGCATGAATAAAAAACGTAGTTGCGTTTGATTTGAACAGCAATTATTTCATGACAATCACACGTGATTTCATCAATTTAAATCGAACAAAGATATTGTTCCTTTTTATAACTCAGATGTCTCGCATGTATAGAATGCTTTAAAGAAATGATTGATACGAACAGACACAGCATGGTGCATACATTGGAAAAAAATGAAAATTCACGAATCTCGTTAGGAATCACAAAAACTATGCAAGTATCGATGCTGCAATCGCATATGTAAAAGGACCAGGGTTCGCTATATTAGAGGCAATTTCAAGAGGCTTGCATCACGTAAAAGCCTTTCCTACGTTCATATCTCAGGGAGTCGAAATTATACTAGTTTATAAATCTGTGAACCAGTAGGAGCTAAAAATTAAAAAAATCGTTAAAGAATTCAGAATTCACAATGGATCACACATATCTCTCAAACAATTATTATTTAAGGGAGTTGACAGAGAATTTATCAGAGAAATGAGAACAAATGCACTTTGATTCTAGAAATATTTTTATGACGAAAATGAAAGTTGGCATTTGAAGGCATTTAAGTTCTTGTAATTTTGGAACATTTACATGATTGAATGCAAACCTTATGACTACGAACATACACAAAAGTTTAGTTCGCTTATCTAATTTTGGGTATGAATCTTAGAACTTTGGATTTTCAAGTAGATCAAAGGCTTAAGTTTATTTTTTATGTAACTATTTAAATGATGTTTCAAAACTTCTTTTTTTTAATATCTTTACAAATACATACTCAAAAACGCAAAATAAATAAATGAGAAAACTTTCGTACGTAATGTACAACAAAATAACAACAAATAGAAGATCGAGATAATTTACCCTATACTGCTTACGTGCTCAACTAATTATATAGTTGATTAAAAGATTACGTCCAATGTGCTACATGATTTGTTTTTCTAAGAAAATTTTGATCCTTATTTTTTACAAAAAGCTCTTTATGCTCAACAATTTATTTCAGATATCGTTGTGTAAAATATTAAAGTACACACCAAAAATATATCACGTTGAAATATTTGTATGTTTTTTCAATCAATTATTCATTGTCTTTATCGAAAATGCATTCAATGCATTCGATCAACTAAGTGGTATCGATAAAATAATTTTCATTCAAAAAATCTACATCATGTAAATACAAAATAACTTAAATTACTTTATTACTGTACTTAAATTATTTCATTTTTGTATGCGTCTTTTTAACAGTATGCTGTTGTTATCTACGACGAAAAAGTTATTATTTTCGATGGAAAACTGATGATTGACATATATAATCTGTGTAACAGTATAAAAAAATAAAAAAGAAATAACAATCTTCATGAGAAGACAAATGCTATTATTTATATAGTCAGTTGCCAGCCATTTTTTTCCAAGAAAATTGTTCAACTTCTACTTTTTTACTACGAGTGGCCATTTCAACTCATTATTTATCAAAGTACTAATCAATACAGAAGAATTCAATCTTTTCTCGAACTGTTCAGAATTGCACAATCAATTCTTTATCACGTAAAAATCACTCCTCCTCACTATTATCTGCGTGAACCTTGTCTTCTTCTTCTTTCATTACTATTAGCTGTACTTTTATTATTTCCTACTACCACAATGTTTTCCAAGAATAGCTACCCAGGTGAACAACTCAAATTTAGTTTGTTTTTATCAATATTACAGTTGGCTGTAAGGTTAACTACACTTTTTTTTATTTATATTAGAAATTTAAATTATTTTTTATTTATATTGGGAAGAGTTACAAATCCTTTTTGCTACTTGTTGATTACCAATTCCATTGTAAGTGTACTGAATACACACTTTTCTATATAAAATTCGGTGTCTGTTTGAATTTTTAATGTTTCCGGTTTTTCTGAATTCAGGTTTTTTTAACATACTGGAAAGAATTTTATTTCAGAAAATGTATAATTCAATTTCCGAAATATTGATGAAATATTGAATAATATGGGAATGGGAACTTACAGAAATCCTTTGAAAATAATATCATCTAAGGTTTGATTTTGACCGTTATTATACATAGATTCCTGATTTTTCAAGTCAAATTTTCCATAACACAGCTTCATTTTATTGAGCTGTTATAGGAAATTGAAACATTAGATTAATGATGCATAAACCTATATTAAGTTGCTTATGTCACGAATATCTACCAAATACTGAAAATTAGAGTTACGTGGCGTTGTCTCAGTAATTGAATCATAATATCCCTTCGTGCTGTACAGTCTACTGGGTATTCTCTGAAGCTTCAAATTTTCCTCTGCATTCTCCTTCCGCGAATAAGCAAAGCGAGCTAATTTTAACTGAATCAGAATTTCCCCTTGATTTCACGTCAGTTGTGAGATAATTACTTTAAGATTGCATTATTCTGGTATGTTTATACATCGGGTCATAATAATAATATTTCACGTCTCGGACACAGACAATATTGGAAGATAAAATTGTTGTAGAAAAAAACAATTTGAGTTTATGCATGTGTGGTAAAATGCAAGACAGGGAAAAAAAGTCAAATCATTTGGTGCATTGATAATAAAATATTAAATGATATTCAGTATGATAAAAAATAGATAGATCATCTATTATATCCATTACTTTATATCATGAATTATCATTGATGTTGATAGAATCGTCTGTGGTGTATTCAGAACAAAATGTCAATGAAATTCATTGTATAAATGCAATGTTAATAAAGCTACACAAAGGATCAAGAATTCATTCAATTTTGAACAAATAGTTGAAACCTTTCAGGGTAAAGAAATTGGATAGAGAAATTTTCAGATAAATTGGTTCAGCATGCACTTTAGTAGGTTGAAGTAAATAGAAAGAATGTAAACAGTTTTTATAAAATATTTAGTACTGATTATTCTTCTATAACAAAAGTTCCTTTATTTTCACAACTGAAGGTATCCATACTAGAATTTACTTATAAATCTCAAAATAACAGTCACAAACACTAAAGAAAAATTAATTATTATCCTAGAACTTTTGCCACGCAACAAACGTGGCGTCATTCATCGCGATAACAGTCGTTTAAGTATTGTGAAACATATGAATGAAGCTCGAACTAATCATTCCACAGGCGAAATCGCACGTGCCGTATACTACAGTCGTAGAAATCAGATGCCAGCAATGTTAACATATCTCACCCCTGTGAGTAAAAATAAATCAATTTTTCAGCAAGGCAATCGAAATACGCTAAAGGTCTTACGCCGCGAGAGATATTTAGAACGGAGACTACTCGTACATCGCGTGATTTATCGCTCAATTAAATTTACACTTTCCTATCGCCCAGCTCCAATGATTTTTAATAAAATGATTATCACATCTAAAAAGAATTTCTATTATGAAACTGTATTTTCATGTTTCTCGATTAAATCGGAATATTTTATTCTACTTATCTCTAAATCGATTCTTTTGGCGATTGTCGAGGAGATAGGAATAAATCAAGAATTCAAATCAAGAATAGAAATATAATATATTTTCTAAGTCATGTCAATCCACTCTGTTTTATTTTGCACAACAGTGCAATTTCATTATATTGCATATATTTTTTCACTTTTTTCTAATTTGATTGAAACGTATGGATTGTAAGTAGTACAAAAGGTTTGCAAATTTAAATTATTATCATTCATCATTGAAACAATTTTTCTGGATTCAATTCGTCAAGACAAGCAACATTCCAAATATCCAACTGACATTATATCGTATGATTTCTGAAATGAGCAAAAAGTAGCGAGCATTATCGATAGAGAACTGTTATTTCGTGCGAACAATTGTAAAAATTGAATAATTGAGTGTTGCTCTCGTGCTCTATCGCCTTCAGACGGTCAGTGGGTAGAGTTAAAGGGAATATGGCGAAGTTGTCCCTGCAATTTATCGAAAGGCAATTCATGTTTTGACGCTGAAAATGCGTTCCAGAAAAATCTTGACGACACTGTATAAATGACAAACGATATATCCCGTTGGAGAATGTGATATTACGTGAAAAAATACACCACAGAAGATCGCGCTGTTTTCGTGAGAATATGTTCTCATGATTTTCCTTTCCCTTTTCTTTGATGAGCGAAAAATGTGCTGACCTTTCATTACGAAAATTGGAATGTTGAATCAAATAGTTATGTAATGCTGTGACGTGTTTCAGTATTGTCTTCCTGGACATTTTTCAAGCTCTGAGGAAACACGCTCATTATGAGATATGCGTTGAAAATTTTTATCGTCTGATTAGAAATTTTTTTTCAGAAGTTGAAGAATTGCATGGTGCGAAATAAATAAAAAAAAGAAGCACGTAAAATAATTGTTGGTAAGTGAACAATATTTGAATTTTTGCTTCAACTTCTTTATGTATAGCATGTACATTATTTCAATTCCAAATTCACAAATTTACATTTTCAAAGTTTTTTAAACACTTGATTCATCATTTATTTTTTTACTCACACTTTTGTCTTCCTGCCATGTATAACGATTTTTTGTTTTTTATTAGTGTATTCAATTTCAAACATTTGAATCAACTTTTGTAGACTTTTATTCCAATCATACACATATATAACATAATATAAATACTATAGATAAATTGTATAAAACGAGCCCTTAACGACTCCCTTCAATTTTAATTCTCAATAATATAGACAAACAACTCAAGTATTTTCTAGAAAGAAAAAACTCAATGTGATAAAACGAAGTCGCTGTCATGCCCTGAAGTCAAAGCATAATTGCACGATCGCTCACAGATAGAAGGGCGTCTCTGCGACGTAAATGACCGATGTTACAATCCTCTCGTTCCCTAATACGGCATGACAAGTCACTCCTGGATCGTCAAACTTAATTTTATAAAGGTCACTTATTGAGTAAATGATAAATTCACTCCTACTCATCTGCTGCAATTGCAAAATTCGCAGGGAAACAACGGGTTCTCTTTCAAAACAGCGTATAGATCTAAGCAGCCGCGATAAATTCGTTCATCATCAATCACTCGAAATTGCTCCGATAGCTCATAAATTCTATAGCGAACGCGATTCAGCTTCATGTTGGATACAATAAATCGTTTTATACCGTTTTCTACGAGACTGACAGATTTTCCGCTACTATCGGCATCAATTGGACGTCTTCATACCGAATTACAGAACACGTGTCGAGGGCGAAAACGATCTATCTTGGGTGCTATGACTTTCGATTGTTTTTTGCGCTAACGATATTCTCGATGGAAAATTTGCGGCGTAAACCGAGAAAGATGAGTGGCCTGGATCGGCGATCTTCGACAATTTATGGCTGTTGCCTGTGGAAGGTCTGATAAGGATTATTTTATGTTCAAACAACTTAGTGGAGAGTAAAACGAGAAAGAATTTACTGTACAGCTAGTTTCTTTTTTTTGTGTGTGTGTATAATTTGCACACGAAATCATTTGATACGATTGGGTATGGGAGAACGAAAAATTGTAATAATTATCAATCAATCGTCATAAACTGCAACCCAGCCTGATTCGTATGAAGATTAAAAATTTTAGTTTAGCTTGAAAAATTGTAAATAAAAAAATGTTTTACAATTCTGTACCATTCCTGGCATATTAAAAAAATTTTTTTCTTTATTTTCGAAGCCAAGCGTTTTGACTCTCTATATATTTTCATGTCCATTATGTAAATCAATATTTCTGTTAAAAACCAGCAATAAATTAATATATATACTGATTCAATTATGAGGATCAACAAAATCAATGAACTTTTGCAAAAAAATCTTCAGATTTGTTATTTTATTTTTACAACAAGTTGTAGGATCTTGAGATACACTATTTTAGTAACTCACACAGATAAAATTTGCCGAAGATGTTTTCTGTAAAAACATGAAATTCTTCTTTGATTTATTTGGATATTTAAATTCTCAATTTTTGTACATAATTTATTTCGAAGCTTGAATTTTCTGCGTTTATATCATCGAATTAAAAATTTTTTAATTTTTATGATAGGTTTGACCAAATTTGACTACTTTGATATTTATTAATTTTTCCTATTTAAAATTTTTTTTTTTGTAACAAACAAAAATTTTCTTCTCATGATTCACTTCACATCAAAAATGAAATAATTCAATGTTGAAAATATTGTATTCTTTGAATGTTGAATTAACAGTTGTAATTATTTCAAAAAAAAACATTTTTTCATTAAAAAATTAATTTTGAAAAAGTTTTTATCACTGGAATATAAACCTTAAATATCGGTTAATAAATTAGATTATAATTATCTTTCAGACTTTAGGGTATTATATTTTTGTTTCTTTCGTAATTCGATTAAAACCATTTACACATGATTTCATATCAAACGAAAGGTTATTTACGGTTTTTCCCATGTTGAAATTTAAAGTACACTCAGTTTTGAAACTTCAAATGCTCAATCTTTCACAGTATTCAGGTACATTTTTTCACATTTTATATTCTAAAATGTTACCTTTTAAAACAAATGTGTTTATTTTTCTGTAATTTTTTGTAGAAGCTCTCCATTTTCAAAACTCAGATCAAATCGTAACAACAATATTCAATCATTCAAATTTGAATAAACCTTTAATTCTTTTACCCATCTTATAAAACATTCTGTATTTCATAATTACGATAAACTGTTATTTAAAATTCTACCTCCTGAAAATTAGAAAATATCACTCAAATTCCATAAGATATAATATAGACCATCTTCAAAACTAAAGTGTGTTTTTTGGATTTTTTCTATAATTAGCAATAAGAATAAAAAATAAGTGTCTACCTTCTATAGTTTCACATGTAAGCTATCACAATTATCATTTGAGATTTTCTATTGAAATTTATAATTTATTTGTTATAATTACGTACTTAAACTATCAAATCTTTTGATATAGTAATAGTGAAATTTGTGCACTTAGACTAAAAATTTTAATAGATTGTAAAAAATTGTTTTCCCATGCCTCCCACACTGTAAAAAATAAATGGATTATCTTCATCCATTCGTATGGATATTTTTCCAAACAGTATGTAAATGATCAATGTATGGAGAAAACCTCAGATTTTTATAGAATTTCTCGAGTATTTTACCTCTTTTTCCCATAAAATTGCAAATTTTTTTTGTGAATTGAGGGAAATGTTTCTATACATGAATGGAAGTATAATAGGGAAGTATGGAAAAATTTTCATACCTTGGTATGGAAATTACATGGTCATAGTAAATAACTTCACGTACATGCATGAGAAGTTTCCGTAGTTTTTAATGAAGCATATATTTGGATGTTAAGTTGTATTTTTGGCCTATATTTCTCAAATTTCGTTAGAGGTTTCAACCTCTGGACATCCCCCCCCCCTCTGCGTTTATCATTGCAGTAACTATTTTAATTTTAATTGCTTTCATTCACTTAAAGTTTCTCGAAGTCTTATTCAAAGAATTCATCCTTCTATTTTCTTTTAAATTCACGGCGAATGAGTTCTCTACATAGTTGGCAATTCTCTAAAACATCACAAACTTCGATACATTGATCCTTTCGATGTCAATGCAATCGAGACCCACTTAAATGAAAACAAATACAGAAATCGTGCCGGAATTGAAACCTATAACGATATCAGTACATTCCGATCCATCGAGGCGTCGATGGGAATAAAGTTTGTAGCAGGGCGAAGATCTGCGATACAAGAACTAAAAAAATCGTCACCGCGAGAAAGTTGGGATAAACGAGTATCTCATCCACTCCTTTATCCGCAAAGTAGCAAACTTCTTAAGATGCTTGACAAAGAAACATTAAATTAACTTCTGATTCCAAGATAAAGTTTGCATTTCCTGAGTCGTACAAACCATAACAATATAATACTCGAATAATCGAAATTTTTCCTTATCTGCTGTTCAACTTTTGGGAATATTTCAAAAATCATTCTTTTTCAAGCATGAAGTTCTGAAAAAGCTCGTTAGATAAAAAAAATTCTCTTTTGTAACATGTCAAAGCACGTTCCACGTTAGAAAAGTCAATATCTCTGAATCGCTTGAACGGTATAAATATGCAAAAAAAATTATAACAAAGACAATAGTTATCTATAAGCACGACTCTAAAAAAGAGAGTATAGTCACCGAACGCATTGATTAACTTTGAAATTCGTAATGAAAGAAGCACGCCTTGATTATAGGTTGAACCTCAGGCGATTGAGAAAGAACGTCATCGGTGATGAGCAATAGCGTTCTTTGTGAGAATATTTAAACTGCCATTCCACCTTAATGATAGAATTCACTGACAAAGCGATTGCTTTTTGCGACAATAAACGCACGCGTTCCAGTGTACATCCTCGATCTTTACAACAGGCAATATTTCAAACGCATAATGGCACATAAACGTAACGAAATCGAAACTATAGACTGCTAAAGGCAATAGTAATATCCTCTTACAGTTTATTCATGATTGTTTTTAATTATAGTTAAAGTTTTATCGCTGCTGATGCCTGTGAATGGTAAAGTTTAAAGCATCACTGTTCTCATTTTGATGAAGACACACGTGCAATGCCGTGAAATTCATGTAGGACTATAGGTACTACTTAAAGATGAGAAAATTTTTCGGAAAAAAGAACCTTAAATTATCGAACAAAACGTTCCTCGTCAGAAAAATTTTACAAATTTTTAATACGTTCTCTTTCCCGGTGAAAAAATTTTTCCACTTATGATTCATCTCTATTAATTGTAATATTTTAAATTTTTACAGTTATCTTCTATAAGAATATAAAAGAATAATAAAAACCAATGCTGTTGAACAAAAAGAATGAGTCTAAAGAAAATAACTGAAGAACGTTTCTTTCACAGTTAAAACACCCAGAACCCGAAAGAAAGAAAAAGACTAACTCAACCACAAAAAGATCGTTAAAGGATGAAACTCAGCGGAGAAAAGTAAACAGATAATCTGGAAGCATATGCATCTGCGAAGGGTAAAAAGCAGAATATTCAAACTAAAAGAGAAACGCTCGGCGAGATTGCAGCTATTTAAGAAACGTTTGTATGAATATTTGTCTCATGAAATTTCCGAGACAGTTTTAGAGATAGAAAGGGATCAAAAAAACAGTAAGATGGATAAATGAACTTCCAGAAAAGTGATTAACTCAACCACAACAAATTATATCAGTCAAAAAATATTATTTTAACCAAATTGGTTTCAACGATTTTCCTTAACTGGATGGCAAGTTTTGTATTGAAATGTAAATCATTAGGCGCGTCGGCAAAAAGGGGTTTTGAGGGTTCAAACCCCTCCCGAAATTCTGGTAGAATCAATCGATATTATCATGTAAAAATGAAATAAGATACATGATAAACAATAAAATTATGAGTCACAAAAAATGCATGAAAACGCAAGCAGAGGTACATTATTAAAAGAGTGAAAATTAATAAAACGTAGGACTACGTAAAAAATATGTATCAGAAAAATCATTGCAACCCAATAAATAATAAAGAAGAATAGAAAAACTACGAAAATAATAATTATTTACAAAACATTGAGTCTTGGACTACCAAATATTAGAAATCTATATGAAATTAATATGAAAGTATGAAAAATCTTTCAATTCATACAAACTGCAAAAGAATGATGACAATAATTGAATTCAATGAAGAAAACGTTTTTTGGAAATTCTCGAAAAACGTCTCTCTACGATTAATTAATTTTGGGATTCTAGGGCATCGAATTCTAAATATACTATAAATCTATGAATATTTATAAAAACACAACAAACTCTTTAACATATTTCAAAAATACGAAAAAGGATGAAGATAAAAAAAATCTATATGTATGTGATTTTATCATTTATTCTTTAAATTACTAAGAATAGATCGAAATTCGCATATTAACCCATCAAGTTTTTGGAATCTCTGTAGCAACACTTATCAAAAAAACCCTCGAACTAGTTGAGGGTAAAACCTTCAAAACAACCCTCATTTCGAGGTTTTACCCTAGAATTCAAGGGTTTTACCTTCAAGTTCAGGATTATACCTTCGGTTGAGGGTTGAACCGTTCCAAAATACTCTCAACTTTAGGGTAAATCACTGAAAAGTACCTTTAACGGCTGAGGGTTTTACCCTCAAGGTGAGGGTATTTTGGAACGGTTTGACCCTCAACCGAAGGTATAATCCTGAACTTGAGGGTAAAACCCTTGAATTCTAGGGTAAAACCTCGAAATGAGGGTTATTTTGCGGGTTTCACCCTCAACTAGTGGTTTTTTCGACAAGGGAATCTACATAAACATAGGTTATCTCTAAAAATACTTGGAAATCCTCCAGGGTTTCGTATATTATACTAAAAAAAAAGTAGAAATAAGTCTACTAGTTTTATTAGTTAATTAGCTAATTAGTTTACTAGCTTACAAGTTTACAAGTTGACCAGCTTACAAGTTTACTAGTTTACATGCTGACCAGTTCACTGGTTTACTAATTTACTTTTTAACGAGTTCACTACCTTATTAGTTCACTAGCTTACTAGCTTACTATTTCACTTACCTACTAGTTTACTAGTTCATTTGTTTACTAGCTTACTAGTTTATTATTCAATCAGCTTACTAGTTTACGATCACAAATTTGAGAAGTTTACTAGTTTGCTCTTTCACGTTTTTACTAGTTTACTATTTTACTTTTTTACTATTTTACAATTTCGGTACTTCACTAGTTTACTAGCTTACTTGTTTACTAGTTCAGTAGTTTAATAGCTGACTAGTTTGCTAGCTTACTAGTTTACTAGCTCACTAGCTTACTAGTGTACTATAAATCTTACAATGCATAAAAATTACGTAGGTATAATTTTCTTAGAAATTTATGAATATTTGTGTCTTGAAGCATATTTAAAAATATAATACTATAATTATATATAATTTGAGAAATTGTTCCAGACATGTACACAGAAAACAAAAATATATTTAATTCAATCAATACAATTTATAAAATTAGGCCTACTTTGATTTGCAGAAATACTAAAAAAGCATGGAATAAAATTATTCAAAATCTTATTGAAAAGTGTCGTCCGAAAAATCAATTTCAATTCTAAATATCGTCGAAAGTTTCAATACTATAGAATCAATTTAAAAATATCTTTTGAGCATCTATAGAAATATTATAAATATACTGAAATACCAGAAAATACTACAAAATTTGATGAAAAAGATACCATTCTAAAATAATATGAACTTATGACGTACCTTTCATCGGCGTGATTGAAATTTGCTAAAAAATTAATTCAAATATATATATTTTTTAGAAGTTTGATACCTAGAGCATCGAATTTCTGAAAGCTCTATAGCAACCTATATTACTGAATATCAGATAATCGTGAAAGTGGCATGAATACAAAAGTATAATGAAAAAAATTGAAACCTCAGTTAGTAATTGAAAATCACAAAAATCGAATTCCATTATTTACGAACGTGAAAAATGTGCGACTCTGGATTCCAAAAGCTGTACAACTTTGAAATTCCAAAATGTAAAATATTACAAAATCACTCTCTTGTAACCATATTTTCAAAGACAAAAAATCATGAAATCCTAAATGAAAAATATTTTTTCAGAAAAACACCTTTCAAAAACTTTTTCTGCCCACGCCCCTTAAAATCATAAATGATGCAAGTGATGAAAATGTATATAAAATAAGTCAAAGCACGACAAACTATGGGTCATCAGCCACTTGGATTCGACGAGGAAAGATTGAGTCACGATGACTCGAAGATTTCGACATATTGATTGATACGAAAGAAGCTCGCAGGCACCAAGTGTTGCATTAAAGTTGGTAGCGGGTGACCTCTTCGTCCTCGCGATGACACGTCGACACGTCCTCGAAAGATGGCCGCGAACGGGAGCGTATTTAATTAAAGAATAGCGACGAGGGAAACAGAGACTCGTGACTGGCACTCAGGGGTAAATGCCGTAGACTGGAGCAGCTGGAGGCATCTACTAGTCAGTCACTTCATGGTATCATTCTTATCGTAACAGGTTTAGACAAAGAATCCTTTGTATATCTTTCCATGAACTCACGACACCGATTTTAGGTTATTTATGCATTTGACAGAGTGTTTTCACATCAAATTTACGTATGCTTTAAAAAAAATTGATAGTTGGCTGCAGGGGCGTAGGAAGAAGAAAAATATTTTTTCTCCGAGAAATCATAATTTTTGATCTTTGACAATATGGTAACAAAAGAGCGATTGTGAAATATTTCATATTTCCCAATTTAAAAGTTATACAACTTTCGGAATCCAGAGTTGCACATTTTTCATGTTCGTAAATAATGGAATTCGATTTTTGTGATTCTCAATTAGTGGCTGAGGTTTCAATTTTTTGTACTAAGACTTTTTATATTTATAGCATTTTAAGGATTATCTGATATATATCCTAACCTAACCACACAGATAAAAGGTACATCATAAATTTATATTATTTTCGTATGGTACATTATTTATCAAATTTTGTAATATTTTCTGATTTTTTCATATACTTTTAATATTTTAATGAATCGCTTAATATATTTTTAGAAAATGATGCTAAAGTATTGAAACTTTTAACGATTTTGAGAACTTCAATTGATTTTCCAGACGAAAGTTTCTTCAATGAAGTTTTTCAATACTTTTATTATATTTTTTTTTTTCTACAATTAGAAGTATGTTAAATTGTGTTAATCGTATCAATTGAATTGGATGTTTTTTTATTGTTTTCTACATGAATTTCTAGAATAGTTTCTAAAATTCTATGTAATTACGGTATTACAGTTATAATTATGCTCCAGGACAGAAAGTATTATTAATTGCTAAGAAAATTATATCTACATAATTTTTATGTATTGGAACTTTTGTAGAAAACTGACAAGTACGTAAACTGGCAAGCTTGGCAACTTGTAATATAGTCAACTACTAAACTAGTTATTAAATAAACTAGTCAACTTGTAAGTTGCTGAAATTGTAAAATAGTTAAATAGTGAACAAGTAAGAACGAAAAATAGTAAGCTTGCAAACTCGTTGACAAGTAAAATAGTTATTTAGTAAACTAGTGAGCTTGTCAAATTTGTA
This sequence comes from Platygaster robiniae, assembly GCA_028476575.1. NCBI lineage: Eukaryota > Metazoa > Arthropoda > Insecta > Hymenoptera > Platygastridae > Platygaster > Platygaster robiniae. The sequence continues at coordinate 40,966,472 of CM052019.1, forward strand.
ATAGTGAACTGGTAAACTAGTAAGCTTGTAAACTAGTAGGCTAGTAAAATCAAAACTAGTAAGCTGGAAAACTAGAAATCCAGTAGGCTAGCAAATTAGTCAACTAGTAAGCTAGTGAACTAGAACACGAGTAGACTCGCCAACTTTAACATTTTTCTAGTAGAATATACGAATCCCTTGAGGATTCCTAAGCATTTTTATAGATCACTTTTATATTTAAACATCGCTACAGAGATTTAAAAAACTCGATGCTGTAAAATGTGAATTTTGATCTATTATCAGTAATTTCGAGGATTAATGATAAAACACATTGATACAGATTTTCCATATTTTATATCGTTATTCTTTTTTCGTATTTAGAAAATATTCGAAAGATTGTGTTCCTTTTTCCGAATTTTTATGCATTTATAGTAAATTTGGAATTTGATGCCGTATGTAGAATCCCAAAATTCATAGATCGTAGAGGCATTTGTCGAGATTGTTAAAAAAAAAGTTTTTTCATAGAATTTAATTGATTTCATTATTCTTTCAAAGTTTGTATGAATCGAAAGATTTTTAATACTTCTATTCGGATTTTATATAGATTTCCAGAATTTGATGATCTTGGATTCGAAGTTTAGTAAATTTTTTGCATTTTCGTAGATATTTATGTTTCTTCATTATTCAATGGGATACAACAATGTTTTTGATTCATATTTTCAACGTAATCCTATGACTTAGTAATTTTTACTGTTTCTCAAATATAAACTACTAAATCGCTAAATGAAAAACTGATTGATTTTATCAGAATTTCGGGAGGGTTTTGAACCCCCAAAACCCCCCTCTGCCTACGCACATGTTTGGCTGTCAGATCAACTGCTGAGAATCTAGACTGTTTGATAATCAATTAAAAGTCCTCAATCGAATTCTTCACTTCACATTGTTTCATTTACTTTGCTGTTAAATTATATGACTGTACACAATCAAAGATATGCAGTTACATACTGAAGGTGAATGTTGTTTTTTATTATAATATTTTTGCTATCTTAAGGGCTGCAATCGGAAAATTTTCATTTACATCATGATAATCTGATTTTACCCGTAATTAGCTCAAAGAATATTCATTTTTAGAGAAACATTTTCCGTGTAAACTAGTGCAATCTGTATTACGTTATAGCTAGATCGAGGCACATAGCTGTTTCGAAGATCCGCAGTGGGCAGTTTCACGGGTAATTAATTGCCGTTTTGTGTGATGCATGAAGGCACACTCCGACCCCGCATTGCCACACAAGGCAACGTCGAAAAAAATCCTCACTTAATTGAGATCGAATCGAAGAAGAAACTTCAGGCTTTCCATCGATCATTCATGAAGTGTTCGGCAATCGACCCGTAGATATAAGATGGGTAATTAAAAATTCATGAAAGTGGTGAATTGATAAAATGTTAACGTTTCTGCATCAAGTAACACCTTTTCCCGCTCTTTCAAGAATGACCCAGATTAATGTGCAAAAAATAATGAATTAATTCCAATAGATTCATTTTCAAATATTCTGTGTAAGTATCCTAAAAATTATTCTTCAAACAAAATGTTCGGAAAAAAAGCAAATCTACCCTCAATTCAGTTTAACATTCTTGATCTAGAAAAACATCTAGTCTCTCAAGATTCTCATACTTTTCATGAGAAAAAGATAATACTGGTGCCAAGGCTACGTCGCTATTTTGAGAATTGTTAAATTGCAATAATTCTCCCACGATTCTTCTGTGACTAGAATCTGTCAAGTACTCGCAACTACGATAATCGTAGGCATGCCACACCGAAACCAAGGCAGCTCTTCGATAATGATGAAACTTTTGTTTTTTTTTCTGTGAAAGTTTATTGGAATTACAAATAAAATTCCCTTTGTTTGAAACCCTAATTACTGTATGCGTTATATAGGATTGTCTGTCAGTTTCCGCACTGCATACAACTTTTAACGACAGAAACTGTGACTGCGATATTCATATAATGCATTGTGTCACTTGTATGATAATCCGAGCGCTCTTGCGCTCGGATTATCTCGGAGTCCGTGAAATTGCATTTCGCATATCTGGATAATGCGTTGCGGTATAAAGCGCTTTTTCCACGCAATGTGGCGATACTTGGTGTTTCTTCAAAATTGCAGAAATCCAAAATGAATAAGGCGAGGAATTTCCACCTTTGACTTTTCTTCGATTGATGTAAAAACTCAGGAAGATCGTTGAGTAATCATGATGAAAGATGTAATGGTGACCTTGAAATTTCGAATTTCAGAAAAAAATGAAAAGCAAAGTTTTTTTTTCTGTTTTTGTTCACTTATGAATTTCATTTGTGGAAATTTGAAATTTCAAATAGAATTCATAAATCCATAACGTAGGAAAACATTGTATACAAGAAAAATCTTGATATTTGTTTATTTTTGAATCATCAAATTATCATCAGAGCCCAAGTTCTCAGGCAATGAGTGAAAAACAACAAGATAACAATTTTTTTTTCAGATTGTAATGGCATTCTGTGATTTTATTTTATTTTATAAATAAATTTAATTCATACTTTCTATTTCTCATCTTTTAATATCGTTGCTTTTGAAAATTTCAATCTTTCACTTGCTTATGACTTTTTTCCTGTAAAAAGCAAATAAATAAACTTCAATGGATAACACAAAAATTCGAATTCACGCATCTCACACTCGTTTGATGATCATATATTATGCTGATTGAGCTGTGCAATCGATTAATAGAGCACCTGTCTGATGCAAATCAAATTCGGCCTTTCAGTGAAAATTTTCTAAATTTCACTCATTTATCAATAGAAATTTCTAAAAACAGGACATAGAAATGAAGGACCTCCAATGTTTGTTAATTATTCTTCTGAAACAGATTAAATAAGTCGATTCGTTTATTATTTATAATTCAATATTTTATAGTGTACAATACAATGATAGGTTCTAGTATCACGTGTATTCATACAATATTTGAATAAGATAATAAAACGACTAAAATATGTTGGTTGTTAAAAGTATTTTTATTTTCGACTAAAAGGATAACACTATCAAGTATAAAATGATATATTGACAGTTGAACTCGACTTATTTCATAAGTGTGCAATAAGTGATTCCTCTTGAGTAAAAACATTGTATTTATAAAATGCACTGACAAGTAGCTCTTAACTGCCAAGGGAAGAAGCATTTTTTTCTTTTAGTTGCATAACCAGCTATTTCTTTTTATTCAATAAGTATGATAAATTTTAATTTGATTCGCATGATAGGAAATTTATTTAGAAAAGAATGTGGAAGGAATTTACTATAACTTAGTACATATTCTGAGATAAGTTTTTCGACATCAATCACAAATACAGAAAAAATTAGGTACAATATTAAATTTATTTTCGAAATTTTTTCATTCACGAGTACTTTCAATTTTCGAATTTACAATTGACTTGAAGATGAAGTACTTTGCTGTGTTACGAACTTAGCAAAATTTTAATTTTTTTAAAAGAAGATTAGAACAATCAAGAAACTGAATTTAGTTTCTCTCGAACCCATTTAAAAAGCGCAATTTTTTCTTCTTTTTTAACTCTCGACCCTACAAGTTTTTCAATTCATTGAAAACTGCGAATACACTCAACAGACTTTTCCCAGTTCAGAAACATAACTTTATTTTGAAATTGCATGCTTAATATTCTTTTGATCAAGCAAATGCTTGTCAACATACCGCACTTTGTTTTACTACGGTTTCAAGTAGCAAACAGGAGAAGTTTTTTACAATTTTTTGTTTGTTGACTTAATTTGTTTACTCTTTTTGTTACGTCAAGCTTGCTATCTGGAAAAGCCATATGTTGCGAAAGAGTATTTCGTTGAAATTTTCTCATAGACGTTTTCTTATCATTTTTTATTAGCAGCCTTGACAATTTTTTCATCCATATGTAAAAATTATTCTTTTGTTTTGTTTTTTTCACTTTCATTTTTATGAGCAGTCTTATCAGTGACAAGTTGCATAATTTATTATCCTTTTTTTGTGGATAAACTACAAATGACCAATTCTATTATCACAAAATTACAAATTATTTATTCTTGAGATCAAATTATTTTTAAAAATATAAGTAATGGAAAATTACCATGTTGCTTCGAGCAAATATTACTTAAAAAATTTGCAGTATATTTAAATCATTTTTATCGAGTGATTCAGAGTTCAGTAAGTAATATGACAAGCATCAAATTTTAAAAAAACATACTTCATAATTACATTATTATAATTTTTATTGTGTAATTTTTATCAATAAACAGCATTGTTTAAGGAACATTTAAAAGAAAATGAAATATGACTTTTAAAATATTTCCATACATAATGAACGTTCACAAAAGTAACTTGTTTGCAAAAAAAAAAAAAAATTTAGGCTCTTCTTGTTTTGATACAAAATCAAATAAAATTCAATTATTGTATTTTTTAATACAAGCGTAAACAAGGCAATATATTGTATCTAGCGTTACAAATTTTTAATTTGCTTGGATTCTGAAAATTAGTGAAAAAATTTGGATACTTAAATCAGTAAATCGCTAAATTTTATATTATTGTTTTAGGTACTCAATAATTGTCATGATCAATTTGCATTGTTCTGATCTTGATTTTTTACGAGAAAAAAAACTGTCAAATTAAATGTATATTTCTTATCTCAAAACTTATTGACAAAAATGATAAGCAATATACTGATTCTTCTTACTAAAATTCTAAAATATAAAAAAAAATACTGATAAATGCATGATGCATGCAAAATTACATCTATTGATTCTTCACCTGAACAATTCGATTGCTCACTTATGACGAAATCATTAGTTCGTGCGTTCATGTTTGGATAATTGCTCGTGAAAATATCATCCCTTACTTGCCTAGTTCGATCATGTCCCAATAGTGGCATAATTTGTGGATTCAATTTGGTCCGACCTTTTTAGAAGCGCAGTTTCCTTTCGCTAATGACGTTATGTTCTACTCGCTTAAACCTTTATTCGTTGCGGTAAATATTCACAAATTACGTTCAGCCCAAAAATTATAAAAGTACTCAATTTTCAGAAACTTCTAAAGGAGAAAATTAAACTTTTTACATTCAATAACACGGAAAATTCATTTAATTTCTTTTGCTGGAAACTATTTAAGTTATATAATGTATGAAAATATTTTTCACTTTGAGAGTTGATCCTGCAAAAATAATTTTTAGTGCAGTTTTGAATATATGGAGAAGGAATATATCTATTACCAAAAATGCAGATCTTATAAATTTGATCTTATACATTTGAGATGTCTCTTTTAATACATTACTATTCATTTTCATCATTTTCTCTTATTCGAACCTTGCTTATAATTCTTTGTATCCTTATTTTACAGATAATCAAGGTCCTTGACTGTTAACTTATTTTCCGCTCAGCGACTCGAATATTGCAGACAATATTGAAAAATGAGCATTCTTGAAATACCGAAGTTAAGCGAAATTCCACAGAATGAAGCACGAAAAGATACTCTCTTACAATTCATTTTCACGAAGTGTCTCGAACGCATCATGCTTGCATCCCAAATTTCGATTGAATAAATTTTGCATCTCTTTCACAGAAAACGTTGTACGGTTGTCACAATCATATTCATTATGAATCTAAACTATAATTTAACAACCACGTTCTTTTATGTATCAATACTTGAAATTATGTTACACAAATGACAAAAACACTTGGATTGATTCTTCCTCTTTTTTTTATTTGTGGAAACCACACTTTTTTCTTCATGCTTGTATGATTATTTCTCACGTTTAAGAAATTCTTTTGATTCTTTATGACTCATATAAACCAATGTGAAATTGGGCAATGACTTTTGTAGAATCACTTTTTAAGTAAAAATTCTCAAAGGTAGAAAAGAAAGAATTAATTGGAAAAACATGTTCAAATTTCAAAACAACAATTAGTGTAATTCACTTTTATAGAAAAAGTAGCACTCAAATTTATCTTGTATTTTATTAATTGCAAAAGATCTCGGTTTCTGTGACGGTGATGCATCATTTAAGCATCATGTATAATGATCCCATTGAATGTTCCCCACGTACGTTAACAAGAATTTTCAGTTGTAAGTAATTGATGTTCGACTTCAGCACGAAGGTTCGCGCCTTTATGACGAGATTTCGAAATAATTGGGAGCGCGCATTCTTGCCTATTAGTTAAGATTTTGTTTCGTAAAAATGAGGTTAGATCATCCACATTTGATTATTATTATTACGCGACAACGCCTCTTAGCTGTAAAATATATTTATTGATGGTAGCAAAAGGTTAATAATAATGAATCCAGAGTGATGGGTGATAAACAAGGAAATTGGTGAGAACAAAGAAAAAATATGCGAGCTAGTTGAATTTATTTCACGATCTTTTCTGTATATTCTGAAACTGGCTGAAATGAGCAAGTAGGATTGATACATCATCATTCGAGAATGTCTCTAATAATCATCATCTAACGGTACGATATCAATTTCATACCGGTAAATTTTTTTATTCGGATGTTACATAACAAATGCAGAATAATTGAGGGTCACGTTACAATGATTGATCAACAATTGCAATAGGAATCTCGAATGATCATTCTTTTTTACATTCTTGGTAGATTTAGTTGATTGTGAATTGTAGAAATATTCTGGAGGCTATTCAAGATAAGAGTGATAAAATAATCATTATAATCACTTAATAAAAAACAAGTTTATGACATTACACAAATGATTACTGGCATAAAAGCAGGAAACGCCTATTTTTAATTCATAGTTTTAAATTGTGCTGGAATTTTGCTTTTTTGCATAAATTATTATACATTTAAGAAGAATTTTTCAGTGTAGCATACAAAAATAGTAGAGATCCTTTTATTCTAAGAACGTTTATTCTGAGGATGTTTTGCACTATTATAAAATTTTCTGGCAAGTTTATCAACTGCTCGAGAAAGTGTGTGATAGTTTCAGGGTTCGGATAGTTACTTGAAAAAATGTAACGCGTAACATTATTGTTACAAAGGTTAGAAAAGCAATAGTAACTCGTTAGCATTACCACTTTAGAAAAGTAACTTTCCGTTATTTTCAAGTTACTTTTTGGAATGAATTGAATGTAAATAATAAGCCATTAAAAAAATAAGGCTGAAAAATACGATATCAACGTACTTGTGGTTTTGTTCTATTTGAATAGTTTACTTCAGATATAATAAAATATGTCAATCTGTATTTTTTACTCTGAGAAAAAATCAATCAGCTTGTTCAAATTTTAATTTTTTTTTAATTCAAGTTTACGAAATTCCTGACCAGGACGTTTTTTGACTCAATGTAAGCCACAAGGGAACATTTGCAAATTGAATAGATTCCTGAGGGTCTCTTACCTCCTCAGATTTTCAGAATTTTAAAATTTTTTCGTACTTTCCAGTATGTATAAAATCTTGCACGATTTTCTGTGATTTTTATAAATTTGTCGTATTTTTCTGTACATACATTGATAAATAGATTTCAAGAATTTCATGCTCTAGAATTCCAAGTTCATTGAATTATTTGTATTTGAGAGGATTTTTCAGCATATAGTGTCTATGAAGATTTTCATTTCCTTTGATTTTTTAAAAACTTTTTTTAATTTTCTACGATTGGAAGGATTATTTTGTATTTTTGAAACTATTCGTATTTTTCAGTATACTAAAATGTTGCAGAATTTCCTAGTATTTTTATATAGTTTTATTCTTTGTATAATATAAATCGTTATGTATACATTTCAAGAATTTTGAGTTCTAGAATTTGAACATAGTGAAACATTACGTGTTTTACAGGATTTTCCAGAAAACAGTGTATCGATAGATTTTTACTTATTCCAGTACATTTCATTTTTCTTCCGTTTTTCTATGATTTCAAGGATCGTTCAATATTTCTATATATTGCTGTATGAGTTTCTGAAATTCGAAAGATTTTCAATGTTCCATAAATTTACACGTTTTTTCCATGATGTATTTTCTTTCTCTATTTCTAAGTATTTATAAAATGCAATGGAATGTTTTAGTTTTTTAAAGTTTTTTCTTTGAATTTCCATAGTGAGATAAAATTGGTCGTTCGAAATTGCGGAAGTATATTTCAATATATTTTGCAGAAATCTGTTTCTTTGTACATATATTTAGAGAACCCTCAATATTTTTTGTATTTTTCACAGTTATACTATTTGAAACATTTTCTTGCCTTTTTAAAGACTTCTAGAAACATAAATTTTCAGAATTCAAAGCTCGAGAAATTGAAGTGTTTTGAATTCTGATAAAACTCATTGAAATCAAGTATTTTAAAAATAATATTTTTCGTTATTTTTTTTTTTTGTATTCATTATGTTCCGTAAAATTTTCTTGCAGGATTGCTAGATCTCACAGATCCAGCTATATATTTTGAGATCAATAAATTCAAAGTATTTTCACATATTTTCATGCGAATTTCTAAAATTGAACGCTTTGAATTATGAAAGCTTCTAATAAAAAGTAAGAAAGCCTACCCTTTGTCAATATTTCAACACAAATTCATGATGTTCCACATTGTTCCATAAAAAATGAGAAAGTCGAAAGTTACTTAAATCTCAGTCTCAGAACATTTCTTAAAAAGTTCCAAATTGTACGAAAAACTTAACGAGACAGATAAAAATAACGTTAAATAATGGGATTTTCGTTACTTGATATCGAAAAAAAGTGACTCGATCCCGTTATCGTTACTTGTTAACTAATGCAACGCATTGCGTTATTGTTACAGTAAAAAATGTAACGTCTTAGAGTAACGCGTTACAAGTAACGCATTACTTTCAAATCCTGAATAATTTTGTAACGGAACAATGATGTGTTTCAAAGATTGGACTCACAGATGAAATTCCGTGATTGCGAAAAAATGCTCGTGAGTTTCTCAAGTTCACAGACTGCGTAACGAGCACTGCGTGTGGCGCGCAAGCAAAATCTTAACAGAACCCTTCAAGTGGATTCCGTCATTACGATCCGAAAGTTTCCACTCTAAGGCCAGATATAAACCTTCTTTTCATGCCCGCACCTTGGGTTTTAGTAGTACTTAAAATATCTTACTCAACAAAAGATCTCCTGAAATTCCTCGTTGATTTAAAAAAAATGGAAGGAAGTTCTTAAACTAAATGTTGAGCAAGATCAGAAAAAAATTGTCTAACTTTTGCAAAAAATATTGCATAAGAATTTACAGAGAGAGAAAATCTCATAAGGATATAGAATCGTTTGTTTGAGTGTTTTTTTCCTCATTACACGTAAGTTCATCTAATATCTAATCCAGTGTGCCAAATTCCATCAACTGCAAAATTGTCTATAAAATGCTTCAAAAGTCTTATTATCCTGTCTGACTTCATTTCATTATGTTGCAAGTTCTTAGTATGTTCCATGAAAGACATTTTATCATATGATTTTTCAGGTATCTGAACCTTTCCTTCGTGATAAGAAGCATGCACTGTCAATGCAGCCATTGTGATTCCATGGAAGGCGTTATCCTGTATTTGAGTTTGCAGCCATTCAAAAGTAAGATCATGCAAATGATGCTCCAAAACTCCCAATCGTTTCAGATTTGAAGAAAAGCATTGATAATAAAACTCGATCAACTCTGAAAAATTATTTTCCACAACTTCCAAAGAAGCACTGGTATAGATGAACTGAATAATGTCCAAAGCTAGAGAAGCATGCCTGATAAGCTGAAAGTCTATCAACTTCATCGAGTAATCGGATCCATTGTTTGAGCTGAGTTTTCTATATAATATATTATTCTTCCACAAGTCCCCATGAATGAGAAGATCGTACTTTCCATTTCTTCTCTTCACCAAATAACTTTGAATTTTCGCTGCTTGGTCTCGATATAGATACACAAATCTTGTTGCATGGTCAAAATCAGCTTTTTGAATATCCTTCTCTTTTTTCTTCACAACTGTTTTCATGAAGTCATAAAAGTTAACCAAAATTTGGTTAATACACTGTTTTTTACCCTGGCAAAACTGCACTTCTTGTAGAGGATCAACAAGTCGAAAAAATTCATCTTCGTTTTTCAATTTGAGGTTTAATGTTGTCGCATGGAACTTAGCAATTTCCTGTAACATAAAAAAAAGTCGTTATCGTATCTTACTTTGCAAAATATATTGAGTTTTAGTTTTTTGAATTGGCCAGCTCCTTGCCTGTAGTACCATAAAACATTGGTTTTTATCCAGCATATATGATTGATCAAAAGTTTTGTATCCTTCGGAAATCATATCCTCCATAACAATGCTGGTGCCATTGATGTCAATTATTTTTGCTCCTACGTCACCAATCAATGGCTTGAGCCTTTTGTAAAAATATATTTCGTTTTCGAAAAGCTCTTTGTTTTGGATCCCTTCAGGCATCGGTATTTCCAAGGAAGACCGTTTTATGAAGAGGTTTTTCGAGAATTCTAATGACGTAAAATGGGTGAATTACATTTCGTCTTTGATTTTTTTCGGCTAAAAGATGATTTTGACATGGTCAGTAAAATATATTCTAGAATAAAAAAAGTTTTTACAATGTATCTCTAAAGAGCCCAGTAAAGGACAATTCATAGTAAAAAAATGTAGTATGAATTGTTATGAGATGAAATGGTGAGTTTAAGAATGTTTTTTTGAAATTTTTTTTACCTTCTGCATTTCTTCTAAAACCCTTGATTTGAGTTTCAGCCGCAAAACTTGAAAACCCGTTACTGTGAACGTCTCTAGTGTCGGCACTCGTGACTGTTAACAAAGTATCATTCTCCGATATCCTTAAAGCTCTCTCGAACCGTTCCAGAACAACGTCTAAAACAGAACATCAAAAATCTAATAAGTGTTGTAATTTATACAAGAACTAGTAGTGCCAAAAGAATGTGATTCATATTTTTTTGAACAATTTTTTTTTGAATTTACTGTAATATCGATATCTTAAATTGTCATCAAGCTCTTATTAGAAGTATTTTAAGCTTTTCAAAAGTTCCTGAAATATTTCATTATCCGGACTAAACGTAGGAATTCCAACGTTTGAATAAACGAATTTTATGAATTTTATTTTTTATAAGCGTCTTCAATGTCTGGTAAATTGTCGATTACACTCTGAATATTTTTGTGAAATTCGTTTTATTAGTTATAGTAACATATTTTATTATATGTTTTAAAAAAAAGATTACTGCAAATATCACACGACCTGAAAAAAATTTCTAACAAATAGTTATTGTTTATTCATGCAATATTTCAAAATTGCATATTTCGAAATAATGAATTTGGGACTCAGACGATAATATAAACCTAAACGATAATATAGTATATTACGTACCTAGGACATACATTTTTTATTTACGAGTGTGAAGTTTGTAGACCGAGGCGAAGCCGAGGAAAATTGCATATTTCGAAATAATGAATTGAGGACTCAGACGATAATATAAACCTAAACGATAATATAGTATGTCCTAGTTACGTACGGTATTTTATGTACCGAGGGCTAGAAAACGAATTTTGAGATTTCGAACTGGAAGAGAAATGCGTTTTCTATACCAGAGGTGCATAAAATATTGAACATGTGTTTTCGACCCAAAATTAAAAATTTTTGCACGATTGTTTGACTGAAAAATTATTCTAAATACTTTTTTTAACTTATAGATGATATAATATATAGAAGACGTTGAATGTAAAGTTGACGAAAATAAAATTTAAATTTGAACATGTAGATGCATTATCACCTGACACTAAAGTAATCAAAACAATTATATTTAGTGGGCCTCGAAAAATTAAGCTTTTAGAAAATATGGTATGCAAATCATTATTATTTTATTATTATCGTGCCTTAAATTTTTTTGCTACAAAGCAAAAAAGTAAAACATTTTCGTGTTTCCTAGAAAAAAAAAAAAAACATATTTTTCTTGGTTATCGACATAAAATGTCTGAAGATTTGAAATGCTGTGACATTATTTGACAATGAAGGAACAAAATTATCGAATTTAAAAGAAAGTAGTAAAACGTATTTTGTCCTGCGGTAATTAAGGCAGATTGTTTGCAGTGAAGTAAATGTCTTATTTTGATGTATTATATACTAATTTTTACATTAAACTATCATACTCATTCAGTGAAAAATATACACCTCTGCACTTAATTAAACAATGATGATGAAAAAAAAAAAAAAAATAATAAATAATCGGAGAAAAGTATAAGCCTCCACTTCCACAGAAGTTGCATTTTTATAATTCAGAACAATGAAGGCACAATTATTACTAAAAAATCACACATGTGAAGTACACTTATCAGTTTTTTAAAATTTAATTTTAAGTGTTTCTATTGACTACTTAGAAAAAACGTTCATTTTATAGAATTTTTTACTACAAAATCGTTAAAATTTCGAAAGTTTCAATAAAATTTAATATATTTTTTACGAGTTTAAAAAAAGATTTTCAGTAGAATTGTATTATGCGTTGCGGCACTGACAGTGACCGTGAAGTGCAATGACATAATGCGGTGTTCAAACACGACTATCAATCTTAAGTGCTGTTTAGAGTCACTAAAATATGCTTCGTTTGTCAGCACCACACATTGAAAAATGCATCAATGCTGTTTAAAAATGAAAATATAAAAAAAAAAAAAGAAAAATGATATGAATATGATCATGAGCAATCATACACAATGCTAATCAAATATCGAAAAAAAAAAGATAATTATTGAAAACATATTTATTCTCAGCATTTATTTTTCTTCCAAAATTCAAAAACCACACTTGTTACTTTTATATTGTATAAACAGTACCTGGATAACATCCCGAACCACGCTCCATGTCACGCGTGCAGTTGACTACGATACTAAAACTTGCAACGACAATATTGAATCTAAAATTAAATACAATTCAATATAGATGGACGGCGATTTGCACAACAGTGTCACACAGATTGCAGCCGTTCCTTAAAGTGCGCAGTGCACAATGAGTGATCCTTGAATCTATGTATTTTACGCTGCTCATCGTATTTCCTGCTGTTGAAGCGATTCTAGTCACTTATCTGTTATTAAGCGGATCACACTATCTCTTAGAAAAATTTTCGCACAAGGCTGACTGTTGCGCGCAATTCAACTTGGATTTCAGCGGAAGATGCATTGGTGGAAAATGCGCGTCGAACACTCAGAAAAGTTGTTTTATTCAAATTACTCCAATTTATTTTCAAATCAATCAACTTTGGCAGGTGCCTTAATAAAGGAATCGAGTCATTTGAAATATATTACAGTGAATTTCCTAATATTTTCTAATAAATCGTTTCGTCTACTTGAACAAAATTCAATGTAAAATTAAAGGAAATTTTTTTTTATGTTTTATGAAAAAATATATTAAATATATTTCATTCATAGATACGATTTCATGAATAACGTATTGTTATGTGGAAAATTTGAGATAAGTATTGATCGTGCTTTCTTACATATGGTATACGTAAAATTTTCAGACCACCTAAAGATGATTCTATTTTTACATCAGTTACCATGAATTTTTTAATTTTGTATTTCATTACCAAGAGCGAGAAAAATCTAAACGATCGGCCAGAATAAAATTCAAAATTTTTTAATATTTTTTTTTTTTTCATTATCTTCCATTCGTACATTTATACACGCTAGTTTGAACTTATACCAAAATTAATGTGTAATATTAAGACATATAAATACATAAGAAATAAACGATATTAGATTATGTAAATGAAATCCTGCTCCTAAAAAACAGTGTTATAATTAAAATAATTATCCTTGAGTTAGAGTGTCATTTATTTTGTTCAACAATACACTGGTTCAAATCGAATTGAGATTCATTATCGAAAAATATTATTTATCAATGCCATCATAATCTTTATTGCTTGTTTTGTGAAAATGAATTGATATTTTAGCTCTTGGCTAAATTAAAGCTCAGGTCGATTTGAAAATCTCTTGTTTTACAATATCAATATACCAGATTCTGTTGCAATATCGCAAATTAAGAACCACGTTTTCATGCCCAAAACATATGTAGTTATTATTATTTTGTTTTCTCTGTATGAAAAAATAGTTACTCATTCGTCATGACGTAAAAATCTGCTTCAACGATGAATTTGACACTTTCTCTCATAGAAACATTACATTACAAAGGTATAGTTGCTCACATACATTTTTTTTAAAGCATTAGAAGAAAAATATGTTCGAATGCGAATTATAAGAAAAATTAGAGAAAATCTTTGTTCATGATTGTGATTCTCTGTGTGTCAAACATCGAAAAAAATGAATTGCAGTGTTTTCTTTATTTACAGATGTTCTTCGAATTATAATCATGTAATGATACGAAAACTCGTTATTTATACTGTCACAAGTACCATACCGAAAAAAGTACCATACCATACCATGTACCATACCGATAAAAGTACCATACCATACGAAGTACCATACCGAATAAAAAATTAATGATTCAGGGGTACTCGTTATTCCATTGGAAGAGGGGGAAATAGATAATAATAATTTTAATCATCATACCGTCAAGTGTTCTCATTTCTTTTATATTTCATTAATCTTATTTTGATTTAGGCGCGTTTATTTCGAGATTACAACGTTCGACACCCACGAGGGGTATGAATCATTGGCTTGGGGCGTGTTGAACGTCCCACTGGGGGGAGTTTTTAGTTCATACATTTTTATTTGTTTTTTTTTGTGTTTTACTAGGGTAATGGGGAAGTTGGAATTTGTCCGACTCGTGAGTTTCAAGAGATTTTGGTTGTTCGTGTTACCCGGAAGGTTTGGGGCAGCATTGGCCCCTTCTCCCCCTGTATTAGGGTAGATGAAGTGGAAAGTTGGGGGGGGGGGGGGGTATTGTGACAGTTGGATTTTTCCGCTCAGTCTATTTCAGGATTTTTGGGTATTTCATTCCAACCGTCACTTCCGGAGCTAGCGAGGTCCCAAGAATCGCCACGATTCCGGGAAACCCGAAAAAGGGGGGTAGAACCGTTGGCCCGCGGTACAGTGTTGCCACGTGTGAGCGCTGTTGCCGGCGTTGGCGGGTCGCGTCGTCGTGGGTCGTCGGGCGAATCCGGGCCCTCGGACGCGAGAGTAGGGAGAGCAGGGGTCGTTGCCTCCACGCGAGAGACTCGCATTGGGTGGCGTTCGTCACGCACCGGGTCTTGTGGAGTCACGCGCCGGTTTTTCAGACGAAGGAGAGGAAATTAAAGTGGAAGCGAGAGATTGAGGGAAGGCTCCGATTGTGGAAGACAGAAGCGAAGATTTGGGAAGAAGGTGAGCGCATGGAGATGACGGCGAGGGTCAAGGGAAGCAAGGCGAGAATGGCGGGCTAGGCACCACGACGTCGCGAGGGATGGAGTCGGCGGTTCCTGCAACACCATCGTCAGCGGGGTGATGGCCCCAGGTTGTGAGTAGGAGAGGGACAGTGCGTGGGCCGTCACGGGGGGGGGGGGGGTTCCGAGTAGATAAAGTTTCGCTGGGGAATTAATTATTATTTCTAGTTGAGGTTTGTATTGTTTGGGTGGGAAGTTAAGTTGAATTTAAGTTGTCTTTTGTGTATCCGGGATGATTTTGCGCGTGATTGCGAGCGTTATGTATGTAGGTGCGGGGCGGGGGCGGCATTGGTTCCCCCTCCCATGATTGTTTTGTACATTTTCGGTATTTCTTTTTTTTATTTGTTCTTGAATAAACGCGTCAAGTTTTATATGTAAATCGTTTGTGTTTCTTTTCTCGCCCTCCCCCAGGAAACCCTCTACTGCCCCTTTCCCCTCCCCTCTCCGGCGATTGACGCGGCTCGTCGGGGGACATCGTCCTCTTCTACGAGGATATGGTGATTTGGTGGGCCCAGTAGCGGGCACCTCGTTACAATGTATAAAAATTGCTGTATTTATACGGTATCCCTGTAAATCTTTATCCACGCTTTTTCACTTACATACATCTTTTTATCACAAATCTATTTTTTCCGACAAACAATATTTTTATGTATCAACATGGCAGCCACAATAATCTCAAAATTGTAGAGAACAAAAAAAGTGCATAAATTTATAAAAATTTTAACATATTCATTAAGTGTACAAATTTCATTTGACAACAATACTCCAAATACTGATAATTTGTATATAGAAAAATTATTTATACGCAACAATCTAAAAAAAGTTAATTATTCAATGTTCAAACAAGTTTTCAACCACCCTCATTTCAGAACAAAATTTTAATATCGATTACATTCGTAACATTTCACACAGCTTTCAGTAAAGTTCAAGTTCTCGCTCCAAAAAAAAACCCTGCAGAAACGTCGTAACTCAATAAAACACTTTTCGATGCGAGTTTCTAATTGCCGATTCGGGAGTTCGCGGTGCCATGAATTATTCCCGCGCCCGTTTTTTTCGCTCTCGTGGAAGTAAAAGTTTTCGTCGTCGCTCATTGAATTCCCTACGCTACTAATACAGGCGAGCTTTTCGTCGATGTTTCGTTTCAGCTTATGCAAACTACGCGATATACAACTTTGGAACTCGTGAATGAAGACAAATTCATCTTGGATTTCCGTCTTTCTTATCAACCTAAAGTGCGAACGTGCTTTTTCCATTCTCGAACCTCACGCTATTTACGACATTCGTCGGGATTTTCAGGAGTTGAAGAGATCAATTTATTTCTCCTGTGGATTCATTCGAGCTTATTCGCTACGTGCGGGTAACCAAGTTTTCCCATTGTATTGGCACGTTCATCTTTTTTTCAAGACATGAAAATTCGTACAAGCCCTAGATCCTTTTTTCCTACCTTAATGTGAGCTTGCACTGAAAATTTTTGTTCACCTTATTCTTTGAAATCCTGAAAAAACATGCATATTTTTATTTCGTTCTTACGAATTTTGTTATTTGTCAGAATTTAAAGAAAGAGTTTTTTGAAAAAGTAAACTATTTACGATGATCAAGTTTAAACAGTAATGAAAGGTTTGAAATCTTGTATGCATGTGAAACTTGTGGAAGATTTTGCCTATATTTCACACTCGTTGTATATTTTCAAAAATTTTATGATTCGAAGACTGACAACTGTTTTGCCATCAGTTACAGAAGGATCTTCAAATTAAACAAGAAATAGATACTTTGAATAATTCAAAGCATCTCAAGAACTTTATAGTTGACCTAATTTTTGACAATCCCGACGTTGATAGTATGTTTAGATTTTTTAAAACTGTTTCTTACATAATTACAGCGTTATAGATTTCTATACATTGTCCTGATTGTTTCTACGGTTAATAAATATTTTGACAGATCCAAAGTTTTTGACTTTTCTTGCAGTTTATAACTTTTCTAGAAATTTCGATAGTTAATAAAAGTAGAAGAATGCTAAGACATTTATAGTATTTTATACTTGCCAGTTCATAAAAATAGTAAAAATTTCTATAAACATATACAGTTCCACTCATACATACTCAAACTTTGTAACTGAAATAAACATTCGTGATGTGTTAATATTGATATACTGAATAATAATATACTAAATGAAGATAATCAAGAAGCAACTTTTCGACTGGTTGAAGGATTCGAAATTTTGAAAAAATATCAGTACTTATAGAAATTCGAAGTGTAAAATTTTCAACCTAACTGTATAAAAATTTCTGTACTGATGTTTCCATTTGTGGGGCATATAATTAATGATTTTTTTGTCGTATTTCAAATTATCATAATTCAAATGTTATTTTCGTGTAAGTTCGCTATAGGCTGACATTGTGTCAAGTATAATCTCTCTACGAGGTAATTATAATAACACTGGTAATCATGTAACTCCTGAATACATAGTCGACCAAAATTTAATAAAAAATTGCTATAGCAGACAACCATCAAGATTCGCACAAATTCACTCAGCATATACGAGCACTGACCTTAGAAAACAATTTTAAACACATTTGGCAAACTAAAACAAATATATCTAGAAAGAAATAAAGTGTTATATAAATTCTTAGTGGCCTATATTACATTCAAAGTTTTAAATTATCTTGATTGATATTAAATTTGAAAGTTTTTCAAATTATTTGAAATTCAACACATTCTACACATTTTTAACTATCATTTTGAAGTATTTGTAATCAAAACAAGTTCAGGCATGAGTTTTTCAACTTTGGAAAGTAATGTTTACCTATAAAATATGATATAACCTAATATTATAATTACTCGTTTTGTACTTTACTAAATGTAAGATTATACCAAGGCTACAAAATTGTTCTTTTTATTAAGTATTTGCTTGTCTACATTTAAATAACTTGCATAAGTTACTTTAGATAAATTACGAAAATTTTCATTATTTTCCTATCCGTACTCAGCAACTCAGTGTTAATTTTAGTCACTTTCTAAATAAGTAAAAAAATACCTAAAAATACTCTGATTTGAAATTTTACTAAGTTTTATTTTTTTTTTTTTTTTTGATCACATTAGGATGTTAAATAAAAAAAAGATTCTATCTTTTGTTACAAACTGCGTGCCTTTCTGAGCAAACTAGAAAATAAGGAACCATGTATTGCATAATTTCTTACTTCACTATTAGAATTTTTAACTTTACAAAAATCATAATTTGTACGAAACAGCGAATTTTTGTAAAACCAAAAAGTAAAAAATAAGAATAGGATAGGATGGAATTTATAAATAATTATGTTACATACATAAAAAATTTTTGAATTTCATAAATCTGTGATATTGAATCTTTTAAACATGAAACGAAAAAAATTGCTTGATGAAAATATAAAATTTCAGTGTAAGAAACAGGTAGAATTACGTATTTCATATTGTCCGTATTTTTCAATCCGCGAATTCTTCTATCATCCACTCAATAACAACATATACCCATCCCTAAATATAAACATTCCATCTCACAAATAATTGGTAAATAGAATGATTATGATTTGAACCATGAGAAACAAACATGTAGCAATATTCGAACCCAAACATGACATCTCATCATTCTATATTAAACTATCGTCTCACAATATATTTGTAGAAAAAGTAATTCGCTGGTAATAAAAAAAGTACTCCTAACAAAAACCATGTTGGAAAACGCACTGTGTGGTATTATATACCTCCTAATTTCTAATTTCTATATTTTTTTAGATAAAACTGAAAATACTAAAATAACTACTGAACAAGTACCAAAACGATCCAAATCTTCCCACAAAATCGCGTTCCCCTCCCATGGCACTTTTTCGCACGATAATTACACCCACGATTACGTTTACGCGCACAAATTCAGCTCGTGCATTACATAACTACTTTATGGCATCTGGTAAACCGTGTAATTAGTATTGCGTGTGCCTAAACGCGCTGGAGTTTCTACTCCCTTTTTTCTCATCCTCCGCATGAATTAATTCCTCGCGTTTGCCCTCGTGGAAACAGCAAACAAGCCCTTTTCGATAGCCTTTGCAAACCCGGTTTGTTTAATTCCATTCGTCGTTTACGTACGAAGCCAAGCCGAATTTACAGCATATTCTTTGTACAAGAAACATCAACATTCTCTGTGACGTTCGCGAGTCAGTGATTCGTATTTTCATGCAAATTTACGTCGTGTAAACGAAATGATCGAAAAGTCAAAAATGTTATGCAAAAGAACCCAGCTTTTTTATAGTGGTTAAATTCCTATGATGATTTTGTTTCGTGTAAAATTGATTTAGAGAATAAACATGTTGACTTATCGAAAATTCATGCTACATCCTTCATGATCAAAAGCTTGTAAAAGGTTATCTATGAAAAATATTTTCCTAAATCTGCAAATACTAGAATTTATTGTTGTGAGGAACGTGTTGGTTATCGAATGGGGGGTAATCTGGACGCTGGCCAAGTGATGATTTGGATTCATTGATTCCAGCGATCGCGTTGGAACCGGCGAGTTGCCTGTTGGGACTCGGGAAACCATTGCCAAGGCCATCTTTCAAACCGCCGGTCGGCCTGATTCGAAACCCCGAGGGCGATGGGCTCTCCTCTGCGAGCAGAAATTGATTTCGTTATAAAACTTTTCGTGAGAGTTTGCCGAGAGTTTGATTTGGGGGTGAGGGTAACTGATATTTACTCACCAAACTTTTTAGGGAGCAATTTTTCCCGTGAATAGTTCGCAGCATTTCATAAGTAATTTGGGATCTCAGAAAGTTTTTTGATGCCGTGAGAAATTCGATTGATGATAAAATTAGCACATGAAAATACTTCAAAATGGGAATTCCTAGAATTCATAAGTTTTAAAATTTATACTTGTTACTGAATAAATTCAGTAAGGAAAGAAACAAGTTGCCAATATTTTTATGCATTTGAAACCCAAGTAAAAAAATCTTCACGACCGACATTTAAATTAGAAATATATTTTATTTTTTAATTTATTACATGATATATCAGGTATATAATTTCTGAATTTGTTGTCAGTTAATTTCGTGGATAACTTGACAATGAGAATTGTAAGAGAACCATTTTTTTGACAGTCTTCACTGTATTGACATTTTTAACAGTCTTTACAGTCAAAAAATAAATACCAATTCGATTTTTTCAACAATTTTGTCCCTTCTGACAATTTTTCACCAGTCACAAACAGTTATATAAATTTTCCATGAGTGAACAAATTAATAGTAGGTATCAAGAGTTTTGATACTTTTTAAATATTTTGAGCATTGTATCAAAAGAGTTTTGCCTGCTAATTCGTATTCGAAAAATTCGAAATTTGTTACAATTCTGCAACAGTTTTGAAAACTTTCAAAGTCTTCTAAAGTTACTTAAACTTTGACTGCAAAATTTTTGGTTCATGAAGTTTTGACAGTGCAAAAAATTTGAATGATTTTAAAAAAACTTTTTCAAGAGAAGAAACATTACATGAGTTTTTTATGCTTTTTAGATTGAAAAAAATGTTCATAATCGTCAAAAACTCAAAAATTGAATGAAAGTTACTACCTGAGAATATTATTAAAACTGAAAAAAAATTTAACTGTTCAAAATGTGTAAAACTGTCGGCATTGCCTCGATTTTAATGAGATTATTTTATAGGAGCTGCCAAGACTTCAGAAAAGCTGTTGCAAAAACTAATGAAATTGTATAACGTAGGAATTTGAGATAATATTTAAGCCTCTAAAGATCACGAAATTCATTTTGAGTACTACATCTATTTTGAGAAGTTGTTGAAGATATTACTTTAAAAGAAAAAAGTCATTTAAATTTTTACGAGTTTACTAAAGCTTTTTTTCATAAGTTTTAGTAAAGTGCAGGAAAATGAGTAAAAATCTAGCGCAGCTAAAAAAAATATACGTGTATTTACCTTTTTCGGATACAAAAGTTGCAAGCAATGTAAACCTCAACCTCATAATTTACTTGATAATTTAAAAAAATTCCAAAATAGATTGCGAAAACTGTGGTAATCTTCAAAATTTAGTAAGTAATAAGTAATACATTGATTAAAAATTTTTTTTTATCTTCAATTATTATTCTATGCTTCATAATTTTCTTTACTGTATTCAAAAAAATCATTTGTGAAATAATTTTCCCAAAACTCGAACATTCTGAGACACATGCTGTGAAACATAATAGAATGAAATTGATTAAATTTCATTTTTTTGAACTTTTGAAAATTTCTTTATTTTAGAGTACTTTGAGCAAATACGTTCTGAATAATTCATTGTAACTGCACGTATCATTGTGACAGTATTATTGTTACAAAATAATAAAAAAACATTCAAAATCGCAGAATAATTTTCTGTTTATAAGAAAAAAAAAAAATTTTCTTTTAACTCATATTAAAACTGGCTAACTACAATGTGTTGGAAAATACCAAAAAATGTTGTGTTACGATTAATAATTTTATTAAAGTTTTAATAGATGGAAAAATGTTTCGAAATAGTTAAAGTAATGATTACATTTTTTATTGTACTTGAATTATATATTATTATATCAATGCATTTCACAATGAGTGAGTAATATTTCATTTGTGTCAATTTTGTAATTATTCACAGTTGACGACGAATAAATCAAATAAAGTAAGGCAATATAAACTCCCGTTGAAACAATGGTGCATTGTGCTTGATGTGGAAGTTTAAATAAATGGCAAAATGAATTCAATTCTAACCTCTCTTTTTCGAACACAAAAAACATTGAAATAATATAAAAATTCAAACAAAATTTATTTATTTGAACGCTGTTTAACCGTAATACTTTCAGCTAGATAATAAAATCGTTTTAAATTCGAAACTCATTTCATAATATTGCCGAAAAATTCAGTTTTCGCGTATTTTCACAACGTCTCTTTTTCATTTTCCTTTAATTCTCTCACGCAAATCAATCACTTTTCTAGAGTACACAAGAATAAATTTACTATTTTAACGCTACACAGCGGAATCATGAATTCAAAAAAGCTCCTCGCGCATTTTTCACAAAGCATCATAACGAAAAACCTTATTCCCCTCAAAAATTTTCAATTTCCTTTACTCTCATCCCGCGTAAAAGCTCCACATTGAATCTCAGCTCACCATTTCCTCCATCAAAGTTATTTTTCCTCGGCGGAAGAAGAGTTTCCGGCTCCGCCTGGTACCGGGAATAGTAGCTTTCCACTTGAGGCGGTGGCCTCTCGTAGGTTAACTGATTCGCCTCGTAATCGTCGAAATTCTCCGGGTTTTCCACCCTCTGGGGCTCTTTTGTATTTTTATACAACATCGTGTCATCAACTTCCTTTTGAATCCGCCTGTCCAACTCGTCCTCGCCCGAGTAAATAACTCCCGGTTGGAACTCACCCTCTACAGCACTCGATGTCTCGCTGGAAAATTCTTCTCTGCGTTGTTCATCCAAGAACTTTGGCTCATTCATCGCAGGACTTTCAGGGTTTTTAGAAAAACCGCGAGGAACGTTATCAAAGAGTCGATGGTCATCCAAGGAATTAACTTCGTTGCGAAAACTCAAAGATGATTTTTCATTAAATCCTCGAGGTTCCGGAGAATTCCAGTCTTTGATGGAAGATGAAGGGAAATCCCTGCGAACGTCATTTTGTCGATAATTGCTTGGATTGATTGACGTTTCTGGATAATTGGTGCGTGCGTTGTTCGGGCTGGTGTCGGCTTGGTAAGTTTGCAGTGTATTGTTTTTGTACCCAGAAGCGCCTTCGCCTGTTCCAGCTAATGAGAGGTCAATAGAGTTGGAGTTATCATGATAATCTTTTTGATGGTAGTTGGGGTAGTTTTGGGTCTGGTATTTGACCTCGTTGAAAGAAGGGGTGGCCTCGGGGTTGTGACCAGCTGAGCGACTCAAATGTTCGTTGAGGGAGTAGAGATCCAAGGCGTTTGCACACTCTACATCGTACCACCAATCACAAACGAAGTATTTTTGGTTGAAAATACTGCCTGGTGAACAGAGAAAGGAGCTTTTGACGCCTCGTGCGTTGCAGACATGGAACACCTGGAACAAAATAGTTTTTGTTCAAGTTGAAGATAGAAGTTTGGGAATATGGTTTAGCTCTTTGATCTGGTGATAAGTTTAAGTTAAAGTAGGTTCAGGTGAATAAATGTTAATAAACTTTTGGAAAGAAAGTATATTTTTCTATAAATTTATTTAAAATCAACATAGGCGTCACAAAGAAGGGGCTGAGAGAGCACCTGGCCCTTCTATAGGAATTCCAAAAGAGGTGAAGCATATTTTTTTTCTTGCAATTATAAGCATCGAATTCATGAAATTAGTGTAGCATTATAGAAAAGAATAAGGAAATCGTGAGAAATTGTTTAAGTAATAAATTATACATAAAATACAACGTGTTTTCAAATCTACGAAATAAATCAAGATAAAATTTTTACTTTGATCTATTTATCTAATAACTAGAATCTAGAGAACTACAAATTTCAGAACATACAGTCCTCGGATTCAATAATGAAATTGTTAAAAATACAATAATATCATTTGAATCCAATAAATGTTCGAAAAATATAAAAAATAGATAACTAATGAATACTCTAGAAATCTACCAAAAACTGTGTTCTAAAACATCGTTTGAAATACTAAGAACCTATGAAACTTTGAGGAAAACTTGTTTTCTCAATCGACAGAGCAGTCTACGAAAAAAAAAGAAATTTGGAGCAATAATCGAAAATTCTCTGAAGTTTCATAAATACGAAAAAACTTGAAAAAGAAAAAAAAAAGAACCTATAGATCACTAAAATTTTACGTACATATAATTTTATAGGAAATTAATAAAAAAACTGAAATAGAGTATCAAAACACTGAAATATTTAATAAATTCTTTATTATTGAAAAAAACAAAACAAAATAAATTTTTATTTTTGGTAATCTGTTACATCGTTGAAGTCTGTGATGATACTCTTATCTGAAAAATTTATTGAAATACTTACAATTCAGAGCATTCTAAATCTTATACTATCAATAGTTATTAGATTTTTTGGAAATACGAGATATTTATTAGAAACCTAGAAATCGCTAATTTTTGTTATACTAAGAAAAATAAAAATACTGAGTTTCTCATAAATCAATTCAATAATTCTAATCCGTGCTGGAATAATTGCCTTCAATAACTGTAGAATACATATATGTCAATAAGACAAGGAATCCCAAAGCATCGAATTCTATATATCTATATCAAAAATGATCAAAATGCTGGAAAATCGTTTGAATTCTCAACATACTGAAAAAATACAATCACTTATTACCTGTGAAGCATTAGAAATCAATGATTTACAAGTTATTTCTCAAAATACTGTTGAGCGTGAAATCGTTTTAAATACTAATAATCTATGCAGTTTAAGATTTTATAATAACGTGTTCTAGGAATCACTATTTAGATTTTTCAACATACTAGAAATCAATAAAGAATCTTAAATACCTTACTCATTAATAGTAATGAAAAATACCTAAATAAGAAATATTAATGTTAATCATTACAATACTTGTAATGCAAGTTGAAATAGTTCCCTTCAAGACTGTAAAATTACAGCATGTCTATGAGAGCTTGATTCCTAAACCATCGAGTTATAGGTTTATATATACAAAATTATGAAATTACTAGACAATCGTCTAGACTGTCAAAATTTTGAAAAAATAATATGAATACTAAAAGTACAAAAATTTATTGAATATCCATTATTTTGATAACATTGTTTATAATAATTATTTGAAATAATAAGAACCTCATTATGTCTTAATTTCATATCCTCAAATTTTTGCAGCCTATATGACAATTTGAAAAAAAAAAACTGAAAATATTTTAAAAAATCAAAAAATTGAAATAAATTTTGGAAAAAGTGTTATATAAATATAGGAAAAATTCCCATAAAACTAGCAGTCCATGAAATACCCCAAAAATATATGTAAATTCAATTTTCCCGAAAAAACTGAAAATACTGAAAATCTATGAAATCGTTAATCATAGACAATAAAATTTTAAAGTTCAATCCAGAAAATATTTAAAATACGATATGATCGTTCGAATGGTATACATAAGAAAAATACTAAATCTACTAAAAGACGTTAGAAATGAGATTTACTGATTTTACACGAAAATTGATATATTTCAAAAATTGAATGCCTGATGAGCTTGGAACTCGATTTCAAAGAAGATATAATGAATAGTTGTTGACACATTGAAATATTCATTGAAGTAATAAATAACATTGAAAAACAAAATATTGATATAAAATAATTTTCATTTTGTTGACATTTGAGTTGGCCCTCCATGTTGAATTTCACTGTGTCGCCACTGAAAACCAAGTACCAAACATTCACATCTCTAAAACGTCCCACCGACGTGATTAAGTTCAAAGTCACCACACCCAAGATTAATGAGACTCAACCCATCCCTATTGTTTGAAAAAAAATCTTCTAACGATTTCATGCTCACTTACTCCCCATAAAAACAATTCTCTAACCCACAGTTTCCTCTATAACATATTCTGTACAGAATGCAATCTACAGCAGACAAAAACACCTGCCCGACGTAAAAATCGATTTACCATTCTCGTTTGCGCAGTATACAGTGTGTTAATTAAGTTGTCCCGAACGGAAAAATTGCTTCGAAAAAGTTTGATGTCCAGCAAAAATCTCTAATTCAGTAGACATTGAAAAACAAACCTGGCACCCGGTTTCGACGTCAGCGTAATAACCGCCGACTTTTTTCCCGGAGCAACTGAACGACGTGCGTGGAATCTTTTTCAAATTGGGGTAATCTTTCCCCGGTACTCCAGGCACGGAATTCTGCCAATCATCAATCTCCTTTTGGCTATCAAAATCGCTGCTACTGACTTCGTTTTCATTACGTGACTCATCGAAAGATCGTTGATCCCGGGCGTCGTTTGCCGCATAATCGTTCGTCACCGGTAATTGCTCGTACTCAGACGGTGGGATAATACCAGGATTCGTCGGATGATCGAAATTTCTGCAGACAACCTGCGAATAATGTGTACAATTCAAATTTATTTCCCTAATTCAGTGTCTTTGGGCGTTGTAGCGCTACGTAGCGCTGCGTAGCGCCATGTAGCCTATATGATCTCGCACTATCATTCATATACTCGATTCCAAAATAGTTTTATCAGTGTTTCTCTGATTGAGAAATGCAAAATCTTGCATATGAGAAGGAAAAAGTGACCGTGCAATGAATGCCCCAACTAAAAAAATGCCCTGGCCCCTTTAATCATATGGACGTTCAATGCAGATCAAGAGCTCGCATCAGCCACGAGAAAACGGGGATCGTAGAAAGTTGATCCTACATATGTTTCGCGTTTCGTCTAATATTACATCACCGTACGTGCGAGCATTCTCCAAAGCAGAGTACAGCGCTTAATGTTCCGCATCAGTGGATGACGTTACGCAACGGTTTTATAGGTAGAAATATCGAGCACACGCGGCGGCACTCGTGAATTGCGATAAATCATGCGCAAGCACTCGATGGAATCGATAATGACTGATGCGAGTGCACGAGCACCTCGTTCGGCGGAATCTTCTTTGCGAAACAAAAGATGCGGTTTCCTATCCGAGCATGGAAACTGTGCACTTTGTATCCCGTGAAAATTGGCGTTACTGGGATTATTGAAAATTGCGCTATTGCAACATCCGTTGTTCGGCGGGATTGATAACGAGGAAATTCAGCCTTTTCAGGGACGAGCTCGATTCGTGAAACATCGTTTTGGTCGACCCGAAATAGGTAGAGAGGAATAAATATGTACATGATTGACACTTATAGAGATTTGGAGACTTGGTATAAGTATGTAAATACACCGACCTGTATAAAAAGTAATCTATGTTTTACGTCAGAGCTAGAAATAATTGAAATTTTTTTGTCTTCTTTCAGAGGTTTTATTCCAAAACATATTCATACCTATAAATACATGATAATATAATTTTAGTAGGGTAAGTGGAAGAGAGATGAACTTTTAGTAGCCATTTTAAAAGTGTTTTCCTGATTCAGCTCGTTTTTTCAGTATTGATAGGTCTTCGAAATAACACGAAACATTCGAAAGCTCACAATATTCATATCATTCAATGCGAAGTTATAATCAAATTGGTTCTGTGCGTCATTGCATATAGTGCCAGAACATTTTCTGGTGCATTCGATCTCATCATTTATTGCTGATCAAAACTTTCTTGCTTGGAGATCTGCTGGATTTATCGAAAAACATTGGCTCGTTTATAATGAGTAAAGTTTAGGAAAAAGTACTTATTTGACTCCAATTTTTTTCTCGCCCTCTTTACTTTCTTTTGCTGTTAAAAGAGAGATGGATGAATCTCTTTCGAAAAAGACATTGACTTTTTATTTTCTTGTTTCTTGCTGTGTTGGTTATAAATTTGGTGCTGAAAAAGTCAATAACGAGAATTTTCGATTGGATAGTAAGTAGTTTTGAAAAAAAATGAAAAAAAAAAAGATTTGTTGACAAAAAAGCAACAACAAAAACTTAAAAACACACCGAATATCTGTTGAGTGCAAAGATTCTTTCAATGACAATCCGTTTTTTGCAAAAGGTAAGTACATTAAATATATCTTTTAAATATGATAGTAAAGCATTCTTAGGAAAAACTTTATTGTTTATTGCAGATTTTTCAACGTCGTCTATCTCTCCTTATCAAATCCATCTATCCTCCAATTTTTTTTTTTTTTTTTTTTTTTTTTTGAAATTCGATGCATATCTAGGTGTGTGATTTCGGCAACTGAAGCAATGCATGATTTTGATAAAGAAGGTTTAAATTTAAACTAACACTATCAGTAATTTTTTCGTGTTGTAAATTAACAGCTCGATGAATAAAAATATAAAAAAACGTCCATCTCGCCTCCTCTTACCCTATAGTATCATAAAATCGAATTTATAGTTATTTTTATTTTACATTACGATTATATAAAAATATTATGAATAAATTTAATTAGTTATATCATGAAAAAAAGCTTTTTTTTATTTAGTAGGAACCATCTTTTGTTATATTCCTTGTAGTTTTCAAATTTTATCGAAAGTGAAAATCCGTACCATTCAGATAATTCTATAGAAGAAAAAAAAAGTCTGAATAGTAGGTATATTTCAGATTTTAAAATTCTGAAAGGTATATACACTAATGTTTAAGAATTCAGTTCTTAAAATTTCGAAGCTTTAGCCTAAAATTCAATACATCATGAATTTTGATACGTTCTATAAAATATTCAACTTTCAAGAAATGAGATTGATTTAAAAATATAAATTTTTCAAATTCAATTTTATCCCTACTTCTCTGCCATTTGAAATATTATTTCGAAGAAGAAAAAATGCATTGATGCACAGATTCCACCTTATTATAAAATTTCTGAAATCATACGTTTACAATAAATTTTCGGTATAAGAATCCTGAGAAATTTTTCCGCATTAATCGTGAACTTGAAAATAATTAAAATTTGTATATGTATGTTACATTATGATAAATCTCCTAAAAATCGACAAAAATTCAAATTTCAAAACCCAGCGACTGCATCGAATGCAATCTTTTGTATCAGAAAGAAAATTTTATGAGAGAATAATATGCATTGCAGATACATGATATTTGTTTGACATTATATTTATAATAGTGAAATTAAAGGAATTATGGTAGTAAATATTTATAATAGTAAACGACTAGATACATTTAAATAGTTTCAAGCTCTTTGAAATTTTGTCACAGTGATTTAAAATTCTGTCTAATAATAAATAGACGCCAAACCGAACGATTTTGTAGTAACTAGGTATTGAATTAAATTCTTTGAGAATAAGCATATTTTACAATCTAGATGAATAACCATTTCTTCGTAATACAAAAAGTCACGAATTCAATAACAAGTAAAATTTCATAGTATTTTTAAATTTACTGCATTGAATATATTATAATCAAATTCAAGAAATTACTCTCTTAATCTGAATCTGTTGAATTTAACAACTTGAATTTAATCAGTTGTACTCCACAGATTTCCATGTTCGAATTTGCACAATGTAATCCGTAGAAAATCAACAGATAGTATTTGTTAAATACAACATAAAATCTGTTGAAAACAACAATCTGTTAAATATGACAGATAAAAATACAGATTTTTTAGTGCAAATTTCTAACAGATAGCAATCTTTGATTTATTTAACAGATTAAGATAAAAATAGTAGATTATAAGTATCAATGTTAATGATCTTTACTTGCTCAAATGTACGTAAAATTAAGAATAAAAAAAAAAAAAACCTCATAATGCCGAAGGTTATGTAAAATTGTTAAAATCTGTATTTTGTACATTCGAAACCTACAATTTTTCTCTGATAATTAATTTCAAATAATATATAGAAAATAAATACACTTTAACCGAGAAATGAATAATGTTGAAACTATTATATTAAAAATATAAATGTGTAGGTGATCAGTAGCAGATCATTTTTGTTAGACTACTCGTTTAGAAAAAATCTTCAACCAATGATTTAAGTGGGCTGAAATAAGTATTTTTTAAAAAAGCTACTTCATGTATATGTATCACAATAGTGAATTTTTACTCTCAAAATCACAAAGCATGGCATTGGTGAGACCCGTGTTCTGTAAACTGGCATCTCATTATTCTTCTTTTGAAAAAAAAAATCGAATCAAATTCGTATAGTTCGAAATGCATAAAATATTTCTTTTATATTATTTAAATGTATGTATTTCGGTTGAGCAATATTTGAATTTGAATGAAATAATGTTTATAATTTTAATATCTATGTAATCAATTACAAACTGTTTCGTTGACTCTGCACAGTTAGTAAAAAAATGTTCAATCACCGATTCAAATTAATAAAAACAATTATATCGTTTTGGGTTGATATAGCATAATAAATTCCTGAATTTCTACTCTGAATTCATAAACTATCGATAAAATCTCATTGAAAAAATATGCAGATTTCTCGCACGAGCGCCACGTAACTTCTCTTGGACGTCTTTTACATAGCCGTGAATATCCGATTCCGATCACTTGATTTCGCTAGCATTTATTTAGTTGGTTTCACCATGGCACGGCCGTCTTATATTTACAGTCTCGGCATTAGCACAGAGTCAAGTTGGAGCTCTTGCTGCTGCGCAACAAACCCGATACGATTTTCAGCGTATCGTCCAACAGCTCTACTTTCCCACATCCCAGAATACGACCTCTTTTATTTCGAATTATTGCTGTTGTTTTTAAGGAGCTCAACTCACCAAGTCCTTAGATAGAAGAGCGAAAAGAAGAGCGAGAACGCGTAAAGCCATGGCGGTTTATCTGAAAATTCCAGAGTTGAATTAAAGACATTTGTGATGGTAAAGAAAGTGTCAGATGAAAGATATTCCTTCTTTGTATTTCATCCGGGTTATTTACCATAGAATTATTTTTTTTTACATGAATAAAATGGATGTTTTGGGGATCATAATATTAATTTATATGATATAATAATACTTCTGGAACTGGTTTCTTATATTTCAAAAGAAAATAATATTCCATTACTATCCTCAAAGACTGTACCTATCCTAATTTATTTAATTTTAAAATAATAACCAAGTGTATCTGATAGTGTTCCTTTTTTGTTTACGAAAAGCACTGCTTCACCAGGAATGGGAGATACTCGTAATTAATGGAACACCGGAGGTGCCAGTAATCGCTTTTATGATGATGTAACTTTTATCGTGTATCCCTATGGCGCGGTGTTGCAAGTTGTACGTACCACTTGGAAATATACATACTATTTGCAAGCGTAACAGCATTGATAGGAATGCGAGAAGTCGAGCCAAACATGTTTCGCTAGAGATCGTACACTATACACTACAATAAACAGTGATCACGATAATCAATTAAGGGTTAACGTTCTTCTAAGTAGGTGAATGGACCGCACAAAAAGTTAATTATATGATCTCAAAATGTCACCCCATCACGCAACCCGGATCATTTCAATCTCGCTGATAATAATAATTAAGCGAGGAATTTGTACTAGCCAACAGTGTAATTATGACGTTGAAATCGCGACCCGCAGTGAAAAGAGCAAATCCTATAGAAAGAAATGATTGCAATCAGAGCAACAATTTGACGTATTGTATTTATGTTTTTGTAAATAGAAGTGAGTATTTAACTGGAAAGTGAATGCTGGAGAACTCAAACATATTTGTATTTTAATAGCAATTGAAAGCTCTTGTACAATCAAAGATATGTTTTTTAATAGTGATTGGGAAAATTTTTCACAAAATGTTTTCATTTCTTATTCACATTATCAGCAGTCCTTTGTAGGTCGAGATATAATGTGCTGAAAATTAATAACCATTCAATATTTTTCTGAATCATTGGGTGAAAATGTTGAAATGTATTCAAAATTATCGAATATCACGTACCAAAGTTATTCTATTATTGAGTAGAATTCATCATGTGATGCAACAATATAGACTAAATTTTCGTAGGTGTACGATGAAATGAATTCCGAAGTCGATTAAACTCGAAACAAATTTTCATGAATATGACAAAATACCAAAACAGATAATTTTTGTCGTCTACAACACATTTATGAAAAGTTTTACTGAAAAAGATATAAAAAAACTGTTTCTCTAAAGTTATGGACACATGAAAATAAAATAATAGACCTCGAATGAAATATAGACTTTAATTAACTTTTGAGAATAAATCTTTACAATAGTTACGCGATAAGAGTTGTGATTTGTAAAAATAATTCAAAGAAATGAGAATAAAAATAAAATACTAGGAGTAATAAAAATAACAGTAGATATGAGAAATTATGATGAGAAAAACGAATTACACGTAAATTAACTAAACTTTAGAAAATGCTAACTTTAAAATTTTCTTTACATCAATAGACAATGAATACGATAATTTTCATCATTATAAACAAATTTCAGTTGCCTTTCAGAAAAAATCAATATATTCCTTTTATACTATAGTTTAACTTTAGTCGATCCTAACTTCAGAAATCATCTTTTAATAAAAAGAAATCTTTTTGAATCATATTTACTAAAGCTTTACTGACGGCACATGAAAATTATACGAAATCTACCGTTACTCGAGTTCCAACCAAACTTATATGCCAACATTATACTGAACCCATGTACAAACTTTGTACGTGAGCTTATATCAGAGTTGCGATCATATAATATTTCAAAAAGATTCACATTTTCTAAGACTATATGTACTTGAAGTTTACTGAAACGAGCTAAAATTCACCGAAAATTTTACTATTCCCTCTAACTTATAAACTATTATATACAGCATTGTAAAATAAGTACACTCCAATTATTCCTGAAAGCTTGTTGCAAGTCAATGACAAAATGATGCGAACCTCTAATACAGTCAAAATAGAATTTTTCACTTTTTTGACATTAATTTAAAATATTAATATGCTCGGTTGAATTACATAAATAGTCCGTGCAGCTAAAGTAAAATATTCTGAAAAAAAAAAATATTACCCATAAAATAATGTATAGACCACTTAACAGGCAAAAATTTCGGAAAACTTCGATTACGCTCGGAATATGGTTGGCTTTACTTATTTATTTTTTTTTTTAATTATAAAGACTTAACAGTTTTTTCAGTGTCATCAAACTACTTTTGTGGATGGCTGCAAAAAATTATAAACTGATGTGAATAGTTCACTGTCAATTCATCAATTTTCTTTTACTCCACATGCATCTTTTACTCCAACTCAAGTCATTTTGATCATTATAAAAACCTCATACGAAAATGAAATCGCTTTAAAGAATTTAATTTAATAAGGCGCACCTTATAAAAATCTTACATTAATCAAATTTTTTATAAGGTGACCTTATCAAACTTTATGAAAAACTGAAATTTATTTTTAAAAATTTATCAAGAATATTAATTTGTGTTTTTTTTTACTTATTAGATTATATCAAATACATTCTAATGAAAAATTTCATTTTCTTACAAGGTTTTTATCAGCATCAAAATAACAAGAGTTGCGTTATCAAAACACATTTTTTATTCAAGTATGCTTATTCACACGTGTTATTATGAATTTTATTTGGATCGTAATTCATTACCTGATTATGATTTACGTACATATCAATCTTGAGGTTTGAGTTCGTTTTAAATCGTAGCAATATTTTAAAACATTTTTGGTTCAAGAGATCCGATGCGTGACGAAGATTTCGCATGATTGTGAAATACATAATTAAGGTAGAGAAGTTATGTTTCCCTTCTCAGAGAAAATATCTGTCAATTTCAGAATTATCTAATTCATCATTACAATTATAACAGTTGGTATACATTGAAAGAGTTTAGCTTCATGTTTATGAACCACAGTATGTAAAAGTGATTATTTCCAAGAAAACTCCAGTAATCATTGATTATGTAATTCATATTTGGTTAAAATATTTTAACTCAAGAATTTTCTTGTAAATGAATACCGATAGCTATTGTTCACATAAAATAGCGAAAAATAAAACAATATGTCAGTTTTCTTCGTGTGTGCTAATTGACCACATTTATAACAAAAGTTATAGTTAACAAACTTAAAATTATTTTACAAAAGATCCATTATCCAATGACCCAGTGAATAATTAAAAGAGTATTGAAAACTTAGAATGAGTAACTACTTTTGAAAAAGAGAAAATCAAAATAATAATTCATAGTAATAAAGTCATTTGTTTAGTTTCTATTTTATAAAGCGAAGATCTGTATTTTTGTTCATAAACTGAAAAAATTTATTTACTTAAACTAGGTAGAAAATTCATTAGATTGAAGTATGGTCATTCAAATGTATCAGATGACATGTTTTTTTTTTACACTTTTGAGGCGTAAGGAGTAGCTTGTCGTCCACTGAACCCAAGAAGTAAAAAAGATTGTTTACGTACCTCTGGCATAGAAAACACGTTTCTCGTCCAGTTCAAAATCTCTTAACTCGTTTTCCAGCCCTCGGTACGTAAAATATCGTACGTAAATAAAAAATTTATGTCCTAGGTATGTAATATACTATTTCAAATCAGTGCAAGACTTGACGTTAGAAGAAAAACAAACACTTTTTTATATATTGGCGGGTCTCAATTATAATTCTAGAAAATGAGACTCAGAAAACTTCTAAAGAAACGTTCCATCATTTATGATAATGAAAAAATTCCTGATATTTTGTTCACACCTAGAAAAATAAGTTAGTTATATGTCGTTTGAAACTAATATTTTTTTTTTTTTCTAGAAATATTCTTGAAATTTTTTTTCGATAGTAGACGAAACAAATTTTGATCGATGTTTCAATAAAGAAAATTAAGGTTTTTTCCTAGAAACTTGACTCTCTCTGTTAATGAAACTTCTAGTTTCATCAGGAAAATAAATATTGTGTGATTAAGAAGCAAAAGAAATTGAAAAAATATGACAATTTTTGCTTTATGTGAAGTTATATTTTTATTTGTAGGAAGTGCAATCATCTATCTTTCTGTAGAAAAACAACAATTGACTTTCCTTCGCAATGGATGAAAAACCGACCAAAAAAACCCGTTTTGCTAATTCCAAGAACGCTCGTAGAAATAAATTTCTTCCGTACTTATTTTCAATGACAAAAATTATTCTCTAAAAAGTTTCTTTATACAGGTACATTTTTCGTTTAAGTATTGAAATAAGGCACTAATTAAAAATATTTTCATTAATTTGTTTAAAGATTCATTGGAAAATACTAATTCGAAAAAAAAGATACTAAATTCTAAAAAAATATCGTTTTGTCAATAAATTGATATAAAGTAAAAAAAAGTTAATTTTCTTCATGAACATTGCAAATTTCCTAACTATTCAATAACTGTTAATAGAGAGTGCCAATTCATGCATAAATAATTTCTAAATTCATAAAACAAGTAACCATCATAACAAAATCTATTTTAGACAGACCAAAGAAATAATTTATCGACCTTTATTTTTTCTAATTAATGTACTGGACTCAAAAAAAAAATGAAAAAATTCTTGCTCCGAATGAAATTCAATTACGTTTAATTAGCTCCCAAAGACTTTTTATAGGATGACGATACACCCTCACCGCGTAGCACTACAATGTAAATTGACCAGCTGTAAGACGTAGCTCGATATCATTGACCTTTCTCTCCTAGCGTTTTCATCGTCTCGCGGCAACACGCGAGAGTATCGGCCCCGTGACACGGATGCACTCACCCACCTCGTTTATATCCCCGAACGGGCGAGCAAACGCCGCGAAATCGCTAACGAGCCGCTCTCAATCGCTCCACCGGACTCTTGACTTAAGCTTCGACTTCGCGATCGGCCCACGTTCCACGAGGATCTGTTCCGATCTGGCGCTCTGCTTTCACATTTATAGTGCATCCCCACAAAACCTTGTATTTTTCGCCCGAATCACCCTGCCGATTTCAATGTAACGGAAGTTGCTCATCAGCATTTTGCATTGCGAAAAACAAGCGATTTGGAGATGGGAAATATTAATCGTACAACCTTACGAATAATCAATAGTAAAATGATACTACTATCAAATAAGTATAATATTATGGTCAAAATAAATAATAACATGCAAATAATAATAAACATACGTAACAATGTTTATTTCACATTGAATAAAAGAAAAAGACTTTATTATACATACAATTTGTAATAAATATATAATATCAGTGGTATGAATGAGTATGAAAATAAATAAATAAAAAAATATGTAGAGATCATTTGTTAATATAGCCGAATTGATGATGTCCTATGTCGAAATTTTAGAGCGGCAATTGGTGAGGGTTGAAGCAGCAATAAAGAAAAAACTAGGGAAATTTGAATTAAGACCGACTATAGAAAAAAAATCAAGATAACCGCTCAAAAACTCATTTTCGAGTACCTACATGTTAGACATACATTAAGGTGGCAGCCATTTTGGTGATGTCGGAGTTTTTTTTCATTTCTGACCTGAAAATTAATTTAAATGATGAACAAATTTTTTTTGTTACGTTTGAACGTAATCGGGTAGTATTAACAAGTGCTACTGAGCTGGTAAAGTTTTAAATAGAAAAATCATGTATTTATTCGCATGATTCACTCAAAAAATTATAACTTGGCAGAGGATGAGTACCTGACATAGGGTACAACAGTGCATTTTTTTGGATTTTTCGATGATCATTATTATCAGGAAATAGTTTTCTTAACGTGACATTACCTGCTTTTTTTATCGTTTTCCCTGTAAATATGTACACTACAAAACTAGTAGTTCACATTTTTTTCAAAATGATATAATGATTTTTTCGGCAAGTTAGTGCAATGTTAAGAATCCTTTAGTTACATGAAACAGATGAACTGATCAGGCGCGTAGGCAGAAAGGGGTTTTGGAGGTTCAAACCCCTCCCGAAATTATGATGAAATCAATCAATATTTCATGTAAAAATGAAAAAAAGGTACATTAATAAAAAATTAAAATATAAGTTAAAAAAAAATGCATGAAAACGTTAGCAGTATTATTAAATGAAAAAGTAAAAATTACCAAAACGTACAATTACGTATCAAATATGAATCAGAAAAATTGTTGTAACCCAGTGAATAATCAAGATAAATGAAAATCTATGGAAATGGTTCAAATTTACAAAACTTTGAATCCTAGATCATAAAATTCCAGAAATCTGTATAATATCAATATAAAAGTATTGAAAATTTTTCGATTCATATCAACTCTAGAATAATAATGAAATTCATTAAATTCAATGAACAGGCTGTTTCCTGAAAAATCTCGACGAATGCCTTTACGATCTTTAAATTTTGGGATTCCAGAGCATCAAATTCGAAATATACTACGAATCTATAAAAATTCTATGAAAAGCATCAAAATCTCTTAAATATTTTAAAAATACGAAAAAAGAATAACGTTATAAAACATGGGAAATCTAGATGAATGTGATTTTATGAATAATTCTTGAAATTACTGATAATAAATGAAAAGTTGCAGTTTGAAGCATCAAGTTTTTTAAATCTCTGTAGCAATCTACAAAAATAAAAGTAATCGATAAAAATACTTAGAAATCCTCAAGAGATTCGTATATTACACTAGAAAAAAATAGAAAATAAGTTTACTACCTAACTAGCTTACTAGTTTACTAGCCTAATAATTCAATTATTTACTAATTTACTAGCTAACTAGTTTATAAGCTTACTTGTTTACTAGTTTAGTAGTTTACTAGAGTACTAGTTTGCTTATTTATTCTTTTTCTAGCTTACTAGTTTACTAGCTTACGAGTTCACTAGAAATTTTTCAAACATAAAAATTATGCGGATATTATTTTCTTAGAAGTTTATAAAACTTCCAAGTCCTGGAGCGTTATTATTATCATAATACTATAACTATATATAATTTCAGAAATTATTATTGTAGATATTCATATAGAAAGCAATAAAAAGTACATTCAATTTAATAAATACAATTTCTACGATTCAACATACTTTTAATCGTAGGAATACTGAAAAAACATGGAACAAAAGTGTCGAAAATCTTCATAAAAATAACTGTGGTCTAAAAAATCAATTTGAATTCTCAAAATCGTTGAAAGTTTCACAAATATACCATCAATTTCTAAAAATCTATCGAGCAATATATAAAAACATTAGAAATTTATAAAAATATTGGAATTTACTTCAAAATTTGATGAATATTATACCTTACGAAAATATTATAAATTCATGATGTACCTTTTATCTGTGTGGTTAAAATTTTCTCAAAAATCAATTCGAATATATAAATTTTTTACAAGTTTGATTCATTGAGCATTGAATCTTAAAAAGGCTAAAAGAAATGATTACTTAATATCAGATAATCCTGATATAAATTCAAAAAGTATTAGTAAAAAAATTGAAACCTCAGTTACCAATAGGAAATCACATGAATCGAATTCCATTATTCACGAACATGAAAAATATGTAACTCTGGATTTTAAACATTGTATAACTTTTAAATTCTGAAATGCAAAATATTTCAAAATCGCTCTCTTGTAATCTTATTGTCAAAGAATCAAAATTATGAAATCTAAAAGGAAAAATATTTGTAGAAAAACCCATTCCGAACATTTTTTCTGCCTACGCCCCTGGAACTGATCCTAGTATAGATGATGAGCCGTTTTATGAACGATACACTGGAAAAGGCTTCAATAATTTTAATGTTTTTCACTGTCTTAGTTGAATCTCTTCATGCTTTTTATAGAGTATATAATTAATCTTGAAAAAGATTTATTTATTTCTAAGCGTTATTTGTAAAAAATATTACACAAACTATCATTTTGATATCGTGCATCTATGAATGATTCCATTTAAATGTATTAAGCAGTGAAACATAAATTGTCAATCATAAGCATAATTTTTCTCAAATAAAATCTCTAAATGTTCCATCGTCGTACATAATAATTATGTTGCATGACGTCAATGCAAGTTTTAAAAAATAATTCATAAGTCTTGTAAGTAACACAACTAACGCTTTTGTATGAAAGTTAATATCATTTCAAAAACGAAAGATTTTTTGATTTTCAAGTCCCCCATTCAGCATGTCAAAAACCCGACTAGCTTCTTTGAAAATACGAAAATCTCGAGCGTATGCAATTATGACTTGCTTTAAAAGCTTTTGCCTGATAATAGATCTTTGTTCGATATTTATTTAATTATATTTCTATTTATTTATTATAATTTTTGTATTATATTTATTATTTATTATTATATTCTCTATTTCACGGGCTTGTGTGTACTGGGTTTGATAATTGATTTTATGTACCTCTGACATAGAAAACTCGTTTCTCGTCCAGTTCGAAATCTTTTGACTTGTGCAATTGTTAACTCCGGCTTCGCCTTGGTCTACAAAATTCACATTCGTAAACATAAAATTAAAGTTCTAGTTACGAAATATACTAGTTGTTGAAGTTTCACTTCTGTCTTGTGTTCTCTAACACACAAACCAATTTTTTCAAATAATCCTTTATAAATAATGGTTTTGAAGCGACCCTTTTAGCCAGGGTTAATGCACTGCAAGATTTAAATAAATTTTTAGCTTAGAAGATTAGCAAAAGAAAAAAAAAGTTAATCTTGAAGTCTTTTTTATTTTCAAGAACCTGGAGAAGAGTTTGATCAATGTAAGATTTTCGTCCAAGATAGGTCAAACACAACAGAATAAGAAAGTTGAAGATGTATTGGAAAATCCCAAATTTCAACTCCGGATTGAAGAGATTCAGATGCAAATCTGAACATTTCTTGGTCATTGTTGTTATGTTGAATATCTGGAAACTTCATTTTATTTCTAGAATCGTATGAAATTAGCGGTCTCGAACTTATTTTTCGTATAAAAAATCGGCAATGCTAAGTTTGTTACGCGAACATAAATCTATAAATTCAATTAAAAAATCGATTAATTGACCTTAAGTGAAGGTGATTGCAGCTGTCAGGATTGTTGATTTTTCCCGTGAATTATCTGAAATGGAGAGCTCTTTTTATGAAGTGAAAGCTTTCCATTTTAATGTTGAAGTAATGGGATCATGAGTATTTCCAAGTACAATAATAAAGATGGGTGGTTTTATATGACAGTTTGGAGTCCGAATCATGGAATCGTAAGTAATCACTGAAAAAAAATATCGCAGAAATCACTTTTTTATCTAGCACTGGAACAATCTTATTGATTCAGATACCTCGTAGGGTTTTGTAAAAAGAAAAATTAAACTGAGTAATGCCATGGTTATCTACAATCAACTTTGAATAATAAAAAAAATCACGCTATCGGCACTGCCATGTTTTACAGGAAACAATTTAAAAAAACATCATTTTTTCCGGATTGTAAAAGTTTCAATGGTAGATAAGTTTTCCCGTTAACACTCCCCCCCCCCTCTCACCCGCTCCTTTTGACGACCTTGTTTATCTTGAGTAATATTTAATAAGATTTTCACTCTACATTTCTGGTTAATCTTTTTGATGGGTATTCATCATTGTCATTGATTTTTCGAAAATAAAATTACTGGTTTTCACTACCGTGAGAACCTGTCTACATCAATTAAACTGTAGTAAAATTGCTCGCGTTTCATAATTGATCGCAATTACCAATCAACCGTTTAAGTTATGGGCTCGAGTAATTTTTGTAATCAAAAGATCAGGAAACATAGATTTATCAGTATTTAACGCATATTCTTAATAATCCTATGTTAGCTAAACAATTTTGAAAATAATGGTACATAGCGGCTGTTTAATTTATACTTATCAAAATATTTCATCCTCAGAATGAAAAGCTTTCACCTTTTTTATTGATAGAGTTATTACAAAAAGTGGCCTTTAGTTTCGATTTTCGATGCTTTTTCAATTCTCTTTTACAAATTTATTTTGTACTAGAATCAGGTTCTGCATTTTTTGTGATAGTCAGCATTTAAAAAATCATGTGCGTTAATTAGTATCAAATTTAGGCTTCGTTCAAGAAGAGTGTTACATTCTGTAAAGCTTTTTTTCATATTATACATATTTTATGTCACATACTTCATTGCAAACTACCTTCCCAATTTTTTACAGTCAGCTGCTTTTTATCACATTGTTCTGTTCCATACTATAATTTTTGCATGCCAGGATTTGCAAAAATGGGTGAACATAAAGAAAAGTATGAAAAGTAAGAAGAAAGTACCTGAAAGCAATCGCAAAAAGTAATCAAGGAAGTGTCTTCGAATAAGTATCAAGTGATTTTTTTTTAATTCTGGGTTGTGAAAGATCCACTGCGATTCGCAGCTAAAAACTTTACGCCTTGATGTACGGACGGAATAATTGCGCTATCACTGTAAAAAGGTATTACGCGATTCTTGGAAAGGAAAGCTTGTAAAATGTAGTTGCTCGTTTGTTCCCGCAGAGTGCCATTTAGGTCCACCTACGTTTTGTGGTTGAACAGAACGCTATGTTCGCTCGAATGCTCGAAAGTGTTTGACAAACGGTAGAAAAAAAATGTAATGATTATAATTTTTTATTAAAAAAAACTCCATTTTAAGAAAACTTGAAATACGGAATGACTAACTCATTCGAAAATAATTGCTTACATAAATAGAAAATTTAATACTTATTTTCTTGAACAAAATAATGTAGAGATATTCAGAACGTTACAAAGGAAAATAAAAAAAAAATTAGAAACACATTATTTATTCATGAATTTTCAATGTGAACCATTTATTATTCAGTTATGAATTATGTATTCTTCATGCAGAAAAAGTATATTTTTTGTCTTCTGTAACAATGCAACTCGTTGAAATTAAATGGTGATTTCAATTGTGAGACTAAAATAGTAAAATGTATTTTAGTACTGCAAAACTAGAGTAATTTATTTAGAATGGTCGTGTTTAACGTATCCGAGTGATACAAAAAACGGTAGTCTCGAGACCACGTGAAGTGAGAGGCTCGACGAACGCATCGCTCCGGATTTTCAACATTCTCTCTAATGTGAATATCTCCCATATAAAACAAACCTATTATGATATGGATCGTTCTTTCTAAATTAGTCCAGCCTTGACTAGAAGGTGTCGGTAAATTCATACGTGCATAAATGCCTGGTAAAAGTTAAACCAA
Source organism: Platygaster robiniae (assembly GCA_028476575.1). Taxonomy (NCBI): domain Eukaryota; kingdom Metazoa; phylum Arthropoda; class Insecta; order Hymenoptera; family Platygastridae; genus Platygaster; species Platygaster robiniae. The sequence continues at coordinate 41,008,435 of CM052019.1, forward strand.
AAAAGATGAGAATAAATTTAAAGATATTCATCACATTTCGCCGCGATTTGACGCGGTGAAGTTTGTTGGAAAAGAACCTTTTTTTTTTTAAATATGATAATGTACATCAATCATTATTATTATTTGGCATACTTACATTCAACGAAGCTTATCATACTGCAATATTTCTCATGTACATTGATACATAGAATGAAATAAACAAAATACAGAAAAAAAATTTATTCTTACAACGTAACATCATTCGGCAATTAAAAATATTATAGTATTATACTACACAGAATAAAAATTCCAGTTTTGATTGCTCCAACTGAATTTTTTTTAGAATAGGCATGATTGAAAATTTCAGTTGCACCGTTTTAATTTTCAGTTGCACTGATTGAATTTTCAGTTGTAGTGATCGAATTTTCAGTCACTTCAACTGAAAGCAAAATTTGACGCTGTTCAGTAAATGAACACTCTGTTGCGGCCATTTTACATTTTACTTATAACAACGGAATTTTCAGTTCCCAAGACTGAATTTTTCAGTTACGCCAGTTTCAACTTTTTTTTTTCAGTTAGAATGATCGAATTTTTCAGTGGCAGCTATAGCAATAACGGAATTTTTCAGTTGAAGTAAACGCAAATTTACGTAACGTCAACAAAATCGTCTCCTAACGGAAAACATGCAGTCGAAGCAACTGACTCGATTTTCTCTGTGTAGGTACTAATTTAATTGCTCTATCTAGGAAGGCCAATTAATAATATTCTTTTTGCTATGATTCTATTTTTTAAATAAATAATTCTAACAATTGATGATTCAATTTGATTTTCCGTATAACATGGAAATGAGATGAATTATTAAATTATATAGGTTATACAGTGTGTAATAATTTAAACTTGTGAACTAGTCTTTTCGAAAAATTCATCATTTTTAGGGATTTTTTCACACAGATTTTCTTTTGTGATGCCAGTAAATTTTTTGATCAATAGTAACATATAAATTTCTGATTTAATGTTATTCTATGTATAGCTGTTTTAAAAATTTCACGTTTGAAAGTATACATTTTAGAAACTCTCAAAATTAATAATAATATGTTGAATTCTTTTAGATTTACAAAAAATGACAATCATCGCAGTACATTGATAGGGTATGCATGCCATTTCATAACATTCAAGCAAGAAATTTATTTGTTTTTATATTATAAATTTAACAATCATCAACATATAGTAAAAAAGGATTCAAAATACCAGTTCAATGTCATTATTTATTATTAAGGAAAGTGACGATGCTAAATTCGATATTTTTTACTTAGAAAATCACCTCACTGTAACAAAACAGCTTTTACAATTTAAAAAATCGCAAATATAATGTTTGTAGCTTTGATTTTTTAACTTTTTTCCTTTTTTTCTTTCGGAGCACTCCACCAGTATCTCTCGAAAGTTGAAGGTCGTTTTCCAATTTTACGCTTATATTCTTTTTACATTTTTCCATATTTTTCTTGATTCACTCTTGATCTAAAAAAATGAAATCTTACTATGTAGCGTTAAGTAGGCACTATAAGCAGGAGTGGAATGTCTTCCATTCAAAAATTGCATTAAAATTAGTAAAACTTCACTCGTGTTTGACAAGAAAAAATCACTATTTGAAGAATGGAGTTTATCTAAAACAGTAAACTTTCACAAGGTAAAAAAATCCTCTTTGACAAAACAGTAAAATTTCTTTTTTTGTGTAGTGTATTTAGAATTAAAGAAAATAGAAGTCGGATAAGCAGATGTAATACTAATAGACTGAGAATTGGAATTTCTTTCAGGTAACACTCAAGAAATAACTTTCACAACATTTTTTGCATTTATATGATTTCTATTGAATTTGCAATCGTACAACAACATGCAAGTTGATGATACATTGATTTCGATCTCTAAGGTTTATTGAAATCGAATGCGCTCTAGGAAGAAATCAGAAGAAATATTTACTTAATAAAAAGTTGCGAACTCCTTAACACTGATCATTCCAATAAAATTTATTTCGAAACAAAAAAAAAGTAGTATTTATTGTTGAAAAATCCTAGAAACATGATTTCCTAACTTTTTAAGGTAAACTGTCACTTCCCTTTTTATTAATCCGTTGAATCATACTTCATTCGTAATTCCTAATACAAATTTCTCTTAAATATACAAGCACAAATCAAGTTTCTATTAAAATGTAAAGCTGTGACATTAACAAACCCCTCGACTTTTCAGGAGTTTCCACGAAATAATATATTCATTATACAAAACTTGAATTGCTTCCCGCACAATACATTCAGTGTCGAGAAACAAACTCGTTGCGTTGAAATACGAAATCTAATTCGAATCCAAACTTTGCACTGCAATTATGTCAACCGCGGATTTATATTGACGACACTCTTACGGGGTAATAATTGCATCCATAAACTAAGCCGGCTCCCACAGCCAGATTATAACACATCGAAAACGTTTCACGGCGTTCAGCATGACGAAACTTTAGGTTAATTTATTCGCACTATCTCATTCTGAAGCTATAAAATAAAGATGCGCCAATTTCGGATTAGAACGAGTCCATGGGAAGCGATTGGATGCTCGTAAAATGTTGTATCCAAAGGATAAGTTGTGAACCGATGAGCTAAACAAGAAATTCATGTTGTAATCGATATAAAATGATTTGTCGGGCTTTCTGGAGTGAAGTAACTTTGATGCAATGAGTATCTACAGGAAAAGCTTGGACGATCGTGACTGGATAAACTTAAATAAGAGCAAAAGTGAAATAGAATGGATACAGCAGTTACTTGAGGAAATTCGTGCATCTGGAATCCACAGATTTCGTTACGAAAACCGGATAAGGTTCTAAGACCACTGCTTGTGATTAATTGAAACTATTTTCGAAACAAAACATGAGTATTTGCAAAAAAAGTAGAAAATTCATAATATAGCACATCATAGAAAGGGTTATAGTGTACTTTGTTAGAGCTTAAAAAAATTTACAGATTTGGAATTTAATATTCTCAGAATAAAATGTTTCGTTGATCAAAGTTAAAAAAAATATTGGAGAAATGAATTATTATCGAATGAAATTTCAAATTCACAGTAGAGTTTAAAGCTGATTAATACAAGTGAACTTCACTTTTTATGGACTGCTATGACTGTGAGTTAAATTTTTAAAAAAATTATGATACTTACCTGAGCATACAGATTTAGGTGGCTGTTAATTCATGAAACAGAAAAAATATGTTCTTAGTCACTCTTAAAAAAATAAAATAAAATGTGTTCAGCATGGCAGATTGCTATTCTTGTCTTCAAATTATACTCAGATTATCACGAAAATTTTTATTTTGACCAATAAATTTTTTTCACAGGTTTGAAGTATTTATTCCTGTAGTTTTGTAATATGCGAAAATTCCAGCAATGAAAAATTTTCGCACATTTGTGTAAGTTTCTATTCTTTTTTTAAATCAAAAACAAAAATACCAGCATAATACATGTAAAATAGTGTCCTATTGGATTCTGAATAAGTTACTTTGAAATTTACCTGTCTTTCGGAATTCCATGCATTTGGTCATTCGGTGAATAAATACTGTTCAAAGTGTAGCCGAACGCCATTTTTACTCACTAACGGCAACGAATCGAGAATTCGATCGCAAATACTTCAGGTTGTTGAGAATTCGATCGTATAACTTATCCAAGTTATATTAACAGCCCCTGTAAATTGGGTGCCATGAAACCACAACTGCGCGTCACGCTGCTGTTGCTTCAGGCTTCATGAACTTGGCAACGATGGAAATTCGAAACGAAGTACCAAGTATTTGAACGATAAAAAAAGTTATACTAAATATTTTCAAAAAAACACACTGATTATGACAATTATAGAAAAAAGCAGATATCTTTTAGTTTTTTAAGAATTTCGTGAGAAAATCTTGTGATTATTTTTTATTTATTTTTTTTTTTCTAATGCTATTCATAGAATTTTTGAGGTATTTCTTCCGAAATCGCCAAATATTGTAAAAAAATTAACAGCTTTCATAAAAACATTGATTGAAATATTATTATAGCAGTTTATGACTGGAGCAATCTGCATTGAACCACCTTTATGAATAATTTTTTTCAATTTATCGAAATAATTAGCTTTATTAAGTTTGACAAATTATCACGTATGTCATTGAAAAATGAAGGATACTTTTCAGAGAATCTTGTACCTATATGAACGAAGATACATCATACCTTAGGTAAAAATTGTATTAAAATTGTGTGATGTAATTGAGGAATTGATTTAAAAATATTTCAGAGTAAAATTTTCAAGCACTGTTTGAAGAGATTTATGAAATACGTATAGAAACAAAAACAAAAAGTTAAGTTTGAGTTATTTCACGTTCATTTTGAGGAGCTTGAATATGTTGATGTTCTTATTTTCCTAAATAAAAAAAATACGTAAAGTATATATTTTTTTTTTTTTTCATATTTTCGATGTTTATCTTTCTGATAAAAAAATCTGATTGTATGGAAAAAATAAACTCGAAAAATGAAAAATTTCAATCATGTAATATCATCGTGATACGGCAAATGTATATTTGTATTTCAACGAATTTCATGTAAAAAAAACTTTTCTTTTGACATATTACTGGATAAATATAGTCAACATATTTATATCAATAATTTGAGTAATATTTTCCATCGCAGGTGTAACAAAGCCTTTCTGTTCTCCCATTGTCATTCTATTATACGAAGCTCTAATTACTTTTTTTCTACCTGCCATTTAATTACACCAATCCCTTTCATTCGTACTTATCCTCTCTCCACCTTACCATTCTCTTTCTATTCCCATTTTTTTTTTGTTTGGCAAAAACGCTGGATACGAAAAAAAATTATTATTTATAATTTAAGATTGTGAATACGTTACGATTTTTCACCTCAACTGTTAGAATATTTATTGTTTTCTCGTTGAAAGTGTACTTGTACTTTAGCGAATTCACTTGCATTGAGAATTACACAAGAAAATAAATCTATCTTAAATGAAATAGTGTATCGGAATCGAAAATTCGTGATAAATATGAAGTTTGTCAAATAATCTACATATTAGGGCTTTAGAGGAAAAAAGTACATCAAAAAAATTGAAGGTAAAGTAACAAAAAAAAGTCGCGGTGAAAAATGATGATCGAAAACGTGCGTGAAAAAGTGCAAATCAGGAATGTGAGTTAAAAAGTTGAACTCAAGGAAGCCGAACTTGCAGAATCAATTATTTGAACTATTGATTTCAACAATTTATGAAAAATATATTTGCTAAAACTTTTTATTGTAATGACATATAAAAACTTTTAATTTGGCATTGTTATCTCATCGATGATGTATTTTACGATCATGAGATACAGAAAAATTTTTATGAGATTTAGACGACATCGAGGAGGAGTAAATTGTTCGTTATTCATTAGGTATGAGAAATTGTGATTTTAAGCATTCTGTTTCTTTATTTGAATTTGACCATTGTTTGTAACACTATTTGTATACAGTCTGGAAAAGGATCCCATACATGGGGATCGAAACGTCGAAAATTAATTTAAATAAACAACTTGACTGTGAGATCGATGCCAATTTCATTTCACTTTAATTCGACACAGGGAAAATATCATAGGATTTTCAATTGTGATATTTATTTTCAAGTTGGTGTGGCAAATCATGCTTAGCAGAAGTTTTTTTTTGCCATTCTTACACCTCCCTTAAAACTCATTTTCTGGCAATTTGTTTCAAGATCATAACTTTGCTGTGTTTGGAATGTACGTTATGACATTCAACCTATACAATTTTTTTATAAAATGTGTAAAATTTTTAACATTTATTAAATATCAAAAAATGATTTCATTTATAATTATTATTATTCTATTAATTATGATAATTCTTAGATTAGTGTAATATTTGTCGAAGAACTTATAATGTGAATTCTTAAATTATTACGATATTCATAATGACGTTTCAACTATATTAAACGATTTTGACTCCGATATGTATAAAATTTTTCACAAGCTCGATACTTCGTGAAAAAATATAAAAAACTCTACCATGAAATTCTCGTTAATGTTCTCTAAAGTCCGTCAGTTATAAAAAGTTTTTGATAGTTCAAAACTTTCCTTGACTATGTATTTACCAGCAAGGAATATAGGAATACTTGTAATTACGATCGTTTTGAACGTCAAAGTTTTGAAGCTAATCATAAACAGTTTCGAACTTTCACGAAATAAACGTGTTTTAGAATTTAAGTTTAGCTTAAGTGCTTCTAATTATTCGTGCTCAACATGGAGCTTTGTGAATTTTCGTTCAGCTCTAGCACTTTTGAGAAACTTAGTAGGCTTTTGATGTGACTTAAGAATAATCCCACTTTTCTTCAATGTGCTTTTTTCTCAGTATTTTGAAGAGAAAACGCTCTAGTCGAACAAAATACGAAAAAAAATCCTTTCTGCGTTATATTTGACAGAGTTTGAATAATTATCTGCGCATAGACTTTATTTTCAATCAAACAGTGAAGATATATTTTATTATCAAATGAAATTTCTCATTGTTAAAAAAAAGGAAAACAAAAACCAAATAATTCGTATCGGAAGCATAGCACTTGTCTTTTTGTTTTTTCAATTTTTTAAGAGCGGTGAACGTGAATCGAAATAAATGATTGTCTGATGATTTTTTAATTTTTTTTTTCCAGTTTTTCAATGGGCAATAGATGCATGTATTAATATAAAGAAAAATATTGTATGATAACTGTATAACCCGAAACGTAACAATTTCCAAAAAATATGTAAATTTATTATAATATTGATAGCACAGTGACTAGTAATTTTCAATTGAAATTTACTCGTCATTGTGTTTTTACTATTACTACTTCCAAAAATTTTCATATTACTTAAAAATGCCTGAAATACGACGTTGAAAAGTTAGAATAAATACTTTCGATAAAAAAGTGAAAAAAAGAAAACACAAATGAGATGTAAATAATTACGCACATTCAAAAACAAATAACTTTTATTTATACAAAAAATTAAATAAATGATACATTAACCTGATATGCCTTCTTAGAGTGCAAAAATGCAGGCAAAATCTGTTTCAAAACTGTAATGAAAAAAATTCTTGAACGATTTTGCATGAAAATATTTCAAACAATTCAAATTTTTAAACGATTGTTGATAATTATAGATTGTCATTCTATTTGTTTTACGTGTATTTTATCTTTCATGAATGCATTCTCACTTTTTTTTACTAATTATTACATGAAAATTAATTTTTCGAGTTCTGAATAATTATGACACAAGAAAAAACTATTTCAAAAATCGTTTTTATGTAATATGTAAAAATAAATGTAGCAAACAACAAGAAACTTACAAACAAAGAGCATTTAAATGACAAGTACATTTCTCCACAAATCCAGTACGATACTTTCTTTAGTCAACATTACTATTTACTCCAAAAATATGGTTCTTTTGAAGACTATCGTTCATTATTTGTAGAACTAAAGAATTAACTATTGACGATTTTAAAGCTATACCATAGGCAGATTGTTACCAGTAGAGATCAAATGAAATATTGAAAATAATTTTTTAATCCATTTTTGTAACATTCTTAAAATGACATAATGATATATCGAAGAAAATAGCAGTATTTTTTTTAATGATTTCATTTTAAGTCATTACAAAAAAAGGTAACTTTCCTTATTTTAAAAATTAAATTTATACCTAAAAATCATCTCTGCCATACAATGACAAAACGATTAAAATTCTGTCCATGGAAAAAACTCAAAAATGTATTTCAATTTTCGTGACCCTATGAAGTATCACACTCCAATAAGATTTAAAAAAATGGTTTTTCTTTCATAATAAAGCTGACTATTTAGAATATGAACTCAATTTTTCATTTTATCTTTCTGCCATAAACTTTTATATCTCAAAAAAGTGCAAGCGTATGCGATATTCATGACTGCGAGGGGATGAAATTTTCTCGCCAAACAGATTAACGTTAAAATTCTGTTTTCGTCTCAAGTACGACTCGAAACAGTCTTTTCATTGTATGGCAGATTTTTCCATGAAGGATAAGTAGATGTGCCGTAAAACGCGCTATGAATTGTGATGAGAATAAATAGGGGAGTGCACAGTGTTGAGGATAATCATGCTCTGTTCGTACGCCCGAAACATCAAGTTTCTTCATCCGTGCGCGAATCCTGCGTTGCTGATAATCTTATATATCTTCTCTCGTGGAATGTTATCAGTTGCGCGGTTCACAACCTGGAAAATATATCCACTTCACTGATTACAGTATGAGAAAATTCCATTCATCTTTATTTTAAAAATTGAGCATGTAACTGTGAAAACCTAATCACATCCGTCGTAAAATACCAAACTTCAAAAAATACAGTCCTTTTAGAGACAAAAACAATTACATTAAAAATTTATTTTAATTTTCTGATATTCGCATTTTTCAGTTACCTGCATTTCTTTTCCATGGAGCCAAGAGGCTGCTGCTAAATCAGCTGCGATTCGTGGGTTGTTGTAAAAATTGTTTTTCAACCCATCTGGAAGATTCGCTTCCATCACTGAATTTAGTAAAACCGCAGGGTGCTGATAGGGCTGAGCTAAAGTTTGACTAGGAGCTGCTAGCACTATAAATTGCGGCGCCGCCGTGCAGAATCCTGCCATAGCCAGCAGGATTATTAATCTTCGTGCCATTTTTCCTGTGAACAATTGCTAAATTAATATGAAAGCTTACAGATTTCAACTCGTCTTGATTGACGCTAGTTTAAAACGGGTTTATTAGATGGATTCAAAAAATTATTTAAATACATCTTCAAGCATTATTTTACGTTCGCAGTCGCCACGTCAAAGAAGACGGATCTTCGACATAAAAAAAAAAATAATGAGTATTCTGTGTGCAGAGGCAATCCTAGAAACGATTCCTCGGGGGGGGGGGGGGAGGGGATTTCGCTAATTTCCCCACTCTTAGGACCGCCACTGTCTGTGTATGTGTGTGTGTGTTTTTTTTTTTTGTTTTTTGGGCAATTCGTTAATGATTTTGGGAAAGCGAAGTAATTTTTTTTCTTTATATATACTAATTTCAGTCTTCCAAGTATAAGATTTCTTTTCCTTTTGTCCCAAAAGTTTCTCAAAAATTCTTTTGTATTCTGATCCTGTACTTGGCACTTTTTATCTTACATTTGTGAGATGAATAAAGTAGACTTTAAATTTACTCCCCCATTTTGATTCACAAAGATAAAATTAGTCAAAAATGATCAAAAGCAGGTTTTAATTAAAAAAGTGAATTCCTTTATTACACTTTCTTTCATATTATCGATTGAAAGAGTTCAAAAATATTTATTATATTATTATTATTATTTCTTATTTAATTTTATTTCTGTATTTTATTGTGAGTTAAAGACTCTTATGTCAGAATTTCGAAAAGGGTAATCAAATTTATCTTCAATCTTATTCAGAAAAGTATTTTTCTTTTATTTGTCAATGCAAACGTCTTTCAAATTTCTGATTAAAGTTAATTGAATAAATAAAATAATTACAGGGTGCGCCATTTCTTATGTCGGCATGTAAACATTGAATAACTTGAAAAAAAAACAACCGATTTCTGTAAATGAGGTATTTTTATTTAGTTTGGTCCTTTACAATTTATTTAGACTAGTTTTTGAACACAACATCAATCAAGTGGCCGCCCTTATTGTTCACAGCAAAATATGCCCTTTTTGCGGCGTTTTCCATTACCTTTTCGAGCATCTCGGGTGGTATAGCAATGATTTCGGCACGAATATTTTCCTTAAGCTCTTCAATGGTCTGCGGCTTGCTGGCGTACACTTTACTTTTCAAATAACCCCACAAAAAGAAGTCTGGAGGGGTCAAATCTGGAGATCTGGGTGGCCATTCAATGTCGCCTCTTTTTGACATCAGACGTCCAGGGAATTTTCGTTGCAGAAACTGGATTGTTTGATTCGCAGTGTGGCAGGTCGCACCATCTTGTTGAAACCAGTAATCTTCAAGACCTTTTTCACGCATTTGTGGGCAGACATAGTGAGCCAACATCCACCGATATCGGTTTCCATCGATCGTTTGGTTCTCTTTGAAAAAATAAGGACCAATGATGGTTTTGGCGCAAACGCCGGCCCAAACAGTAACTTTTTGGTCATGCAATGGCGTTTCATGGATCTCGTGTGGATTCTGCGTTCCCCAAATGCGGCAATTTTGCTTATTAACGCCTCCAGAAAGTTTGAAATGTGCCTCGTCGGTCATTAAAATTCGCTTCCAAAAATCAGGTTCAGTATCAACTATTCGAGCGATTGTTTGTCCATATTCCAAGCGACGTGGATGATCTGTAGGCAATATTCTTTGTGTTAATTGCATTTTGTACGGAAACAAATGCAAATCATCTTTCAAAATGCGCCGTAGAGTGGTTCCACTGATGCCGAGATGCTGAGCGCGGTGACGATATGAAACTTTTGGGTTTTGGGCAACGCTCTCTCTGACAGCTTCAATCAGTTCATTTGAACGTCTTGGTCGTTGATGAACGGGTTGTTCGCGATCTTTCACTGTCCCGTGGTCACAAAAATTCGACACCAAACGACGAATAGTGTTGTCAGATGGTGCCTGTTTGCCAAGATATTTTCGACGATATGCTCGTTGAGTTAACACAACTGAACGACTATTTTCAATGTACAAAGTAACTATTTCAGCGCGTTCTTTTGGTGTGAAGCGATACATGGTTGAAATTGTACTGAATTGACGTTTCCAAAACAAGTGAAGTCAAGTAAATCGGTTGTCAAATGTTTAAGTTATTCAATGTTACAATACCGACATAAGAAATGGCGCACCCTGTATTAGTCTTACTTCTATTTTTAAAATATAAAACTTTCAAGTTTACTAATATTGTAAGTAAAAAAAATCGTTTTAAGTTACAATGTTATTGATGTATAGAATGATTTCATCACGTATTCACTTTTCATGAAATTAATTTGTTCTTCAAGGTTTTGATGGTTTCGAAAAAATTTCTCTTATTCTTATGATACTTGCATTTTTTAATTACGAGGACTTACTACAAAAATTTAGATTTTATTCAAGTCATTCATTGGTATGCATTTTGGCATTCTTTGGTAACTGAAAAAATTTTCATTCATCTCCAAAATAAAAAATAAAAAATAAATGGACTTAATTTGAATTCTCATTTACCAGACGTATTTACCAGAGTAACTACCAGTTCAGATGATTTTTTTATGTAGAACTGCCTAACTGCACTAAAAGGATATATTTACCTATTCTTAAAGAAAAACATTTTTCACGCTCGCAGCACGGAAATCACTTATTCTTGTGTTTATTATTGTCCCGTAAGAAACTCGTCTTTTCACGACACAACAGTAAACAAAAGACTAAGTAATTTTCTTGCTGCGAGCGTGAAAAATATCTTTCGTGTCAAGGAGCATCCAAACTCGCGTTTTACGAGTGCGATTTGCTCACTCGCTACGCTCGCTCGCAAAACTTCGCAATCGTAAAAACGCTCGTTTCTGCTCCTTGATACGAAATATACTATTGTAAAAACTCATACGATCAGAAAAATTATCTGCATATTTTTTTTCCGATTTCCTGTACGTTTGGAAAATTTTTCAATTCGAAATTAGCTTTTGAGAATTCTTTACACTTTGTGAAGTAAATCATAACTTCATAGTTTTACATGTTTAGATTTCTCAGTAAAAATAATTGGTCGAGAAAGTTTGAAAATACTACCAAAATTAATATGAGAACAAGATACTTGAAATGATTTCTATGCAGAAAAATGTCCTAGTCACACCGAGATTTGTTAACTGATAATTATATGGAATTTCTTTATATTTAGAAAAATTTTTTACTACTCTCAACAGCTTGAAGTTTTTTAGTTCAGTTTCTTATCGCTATAAGGTAATGATGTACAATTAAATGTATTTCTGAAAGGTAGCAAATCTTGTTCAATATCTTTTTTTTGTTTTTTATTATTTATTTGCTGGCATTTTCTTCATCAGATGCTTTTTCCCGAAAAATATTGTGAAGGCATTGGCTTTACTTTCAAGGTTATCTGATACTTTTGGACCGATATTTCAAACAAAACTATTGTATAGATGAGATTTTTCACAAAATTTATAACAAAGTGACTGAATTAAAACGCATAATTCATACCTGGAATTTTCCAAATTATTTTCAAGCAATCAATGTAGAATAATGTAAGTACAAAAATAAAAATTAATTCCTTTATCTATTGTTTATTTCTCACCAACATCAAGAAAATTTAAATAATTTTTAGTTTTATTTTTTTTTTTTAAATTCGCGATTAAAAATCAGTAAAAAATTTCTTTCCTCTTGAATTCCTCGCAATGAAACCACGTGAGAACACAAAGTATACTATTTTCAATCGCCTTCGTTGCTTAAGAAACTTGATTTTAAATTTTCATTTCGATATAGAAGAATTTTCAACTGCACGCGACGCATGTAACAATCCGTTACATCAACATATGAATGTCAACTGCTATAAACCTAATAATTAAAATTTGAAAAATCTCACTACGAGCCATGTTTTTCTAGCGTGAATAAATAATATTTTTAAAGCAACATGTTAGTTTCAATTTCTAAAGAAGATATTTCAGCAACTATTTTGAATTAATTCAAATTTCCAAATCGATCAACAATCATATTGGCATACTCCTGAACTATTACAAGTAAATCCAAAAAATTACGTTTCGCAAGTACTTTTCCCATCGTTCCATCGCGTGAGATGAACACATTTCATTCATGTTTCCCCCTTCAGATAACTCGCGATTATCAATATTTGCACACACAACATACTCGAAACTCTCGATAACCGTCGATGAATTTGCTCTGAATTTTCGACTTTCACTCCTGAACTCTTCTTTTTTTCACCATCCTCACGCACAATTTGCAAATACAGCAGGTAACCACTTATACACTCGACTCACCTGTGGCCACTGGATAACAGTATCAATATGTCAGTCCACTTTATTGGGATTGTGTCTGTGCGCGTGTTGTGTCTAACCGAATGTGCGTGGTGACTGTATCACCTATATGCTTTTATATACCACTTTTTTCTGCACGTTCTTGAAACCCTCTTTGTCTTCGTAGCCTAAGGTCTCTATTGATTCCGCATTGAACGCATGGACCGAAAGAATCTCCGTTCCCTCAATGACGTATTCAAGGATGCTACTTTCAACTTGCTCTTTCGGTCGTAAAAAATTGCCAGCATAAAAAACTCTTCCAATCAAGTTTTATTTTTTTACATTACCCTAAGAATATTCAATAATTCCCTAATTCTTCAAGTTCACTAAAAATCATAATACTCTCTCAAACTTTCCCCAATCGATTACAAAAGCCATCGAAAATCGAGCTCTGAAAAAATGTCCTAATGAATGTTAATTACTGCAACTTACGTAAAATCGGCTCCAATCTATCGCGAATTCCACGCCGAGTTTTGTGGTACGATGCACTGGTAAGGGACCCAATCGAAAACTCTGAATCTCCCGAGGCGTTGTCAATGATGTTCAAAGCGCGGCTCGTTAAAAGCCCAGCGATGTACCAATTTCTTATCAGTACTACTGTAACGCCATCCTGAAATGTACGCTTACGAAACCCGAGCGATGAAAATTTATCGAAAATACACTACTCCGACTCGATGCAATATGTAACGCATATTACTTGGATAGAATTCATTTAAGATTTCCGGTTTACCCACCGATATAACGTTTCACTTGGCGTATGCGAGACACAAGTAAGGAATAGTTCGATAGATTATATTAATAAATTATAAACTCGTTCGCGCCTTTGGCGAGTTAAGTAACGCGATATACTCGCATGTACTTTTACTTTTCAGCTATGTATACAAAATTTACATAAGTAAAACGTTTCTTAATAATTACTAATTTTCTAGTTATGTCATGATGAAAAAAGTGTTCGAAATGATCATTTTATGGCGAGAAGAAGTGATTGGTTGCTCACACTGAAAACGTATCAAATTCATTAGCTCAAATGCTTTCATGGTCGTCGGGGTTGGGTTTTGGTTGTTGGAAAAGGATCGAGTTTGTCCAGCTGATTGCATTTGCGAATGCCTTTTTTTTCGTGTGATCCAGTTGCAATTTGAGTAGGCACTGGTAATGAAAGTGGTGAATCAACTTCCTCCTCGGCTATGCTCTCTCGAGTCGAAGGAGATGAGTGAACATTCGCTATTTCGATATCCCGGTCAATGTTGCGACCTTAAGCATGGCGAACCAGAAAACGAGTGGTTATCCTTGCTCATTTATGTATGAGAGTTACAGGCGTCACTTGAGGACGTTAATACGGATTTTGACTTGGTGGTTTTTACGATGGCAAGTTGCTGACGTCTTGGACAAATGGGATTTCAATGCACTTTTCATCTCGGGTGTGTCGGGATTTTTTAGTACTTATGGATATAATTTAATGTAAAAAGGAACTAAAGCAATTTATTTGTTTGTTTTGTCTATCAAATTATTTTTTTTTTTCATTCTTCAAGCGTAAGTTTTCATTTTTTCTTCGAAATAAAAATTTTTTGCAGTCTATATTGGTGAACAAAATATTTCTATTCCGAAAACAGCTTCATTAAGAATGCACGCATACATGTAAAATTTTTGTTGGAATAAATAAGTAGCAACATAAATTGTGAAACTTGTTTTTGACTGGAAATCAATAACTGGAATAATTAACATTCAGAAAGGTAACAGAAATGTTTTTGTGTGTTAATTTATTGCAAACAAAACGTACATAGTTATGAGTTACGAGTTTTTTTCCAGATAATTTTTCGAATACAATGTTAAAAGCAATTAAGTTATAGAAATAGCAGCAGCTAAAGTTGAATAATGTGGGTTTCGAAAAATTTATTTGTAAGAAATGAATTACAAACATCGAAATTTTTTGTAACGTTTTCATCGAATATATATCTTTGTCCTGGAAAATACCAATACAACATAGAACTTTCGGAACTTTAAAAAAATGGCAAAGACAGATATAGAGTATAAGTTCCATTTAATGAGTTGTAATTCATGACGTATAAAATTTTTTTACTATAATATACACGAAATCTTTGAGATTTGTTAACAAATTTACACATGATTCGAAATCGAAGAATGAGAATTTAAAAAGTACAACAGTTTTTACAAAAGTCATGAGTAAATAATTTGTTGAACAATAATTTCAGACAGAAAACATAACATATTTTGAACTTGTTTATAATTTGATATTGTTGATACAATTAAACAATATTTTACAAAATTAATGAAACTTCATTAATCAAAGTCATTCGAAATTTAAGTGAACAAATATAACAATAAAAGTTATAAAAAATAACATGAAAAACAAAATTAATTTTATGAATTTATTTATCATGAAAATCATTAACTTTTTTCCAATATTATTGACAACCTTAAAGATGGAGTAACTAGGTACGTAAAAATGTAATTCCTAGAGATTACATCTGTTGCTTTAAACGTGGCATCCACGTTCCTAGATATAATAATAATTATATTTTTAAATTAGTTTTTTTGAAGTTTATTTTTTTTTAAAGACCAGGTCAAAATTTTTTCTGAAAATTTGGAGATCATTTGCTTGTTTGACAGTCATAATTTTCCCATAGCGATTCTTTAGAGTTGAAATTAGAGGACTGAGGCAGCTAAATTGGAATTTTCATATGTAGTTGGATATCTTTCAATCTTCATTAGATAATTTTAGCAAAATTCTAAACTATATTCAAAATATTTACCTTGCTTCATACCAAACCCTTTCCTAATGAGGTGCATTCTTGCTTTAGTCAGACTCAATGATGACAAATTCAGATTCATACAAATTTTAACATTGAAAACAATATGTCCCTGGTTCAATCAAAAAAGAGAAAACCTTCTTTTTGATAACTTTACAACGTTTTGCAATCTTATGGACCGTTGATGTAATTGTACAATATGACAGGACTATTACAAAAAATATGACAAGGTTCTATTACAATTGTTCGAAAGGTTAGATTTCATATTTGTGCAATTTGATTTCGATAACATATTAAAAAACGAGTTTCTAAAGTTTGTCACGAGGTTTTTGAGTATTTTTTGTACACTTTTCAATTATTTGGAATGGTAATAAATGAATAATCATTTTGATGATGATAGATGTAAAACTCACTTTTACATTGAGAATAAGTACTTTGATTATGCTGTCGAAATGCTGAGTCATTGCTAAATCATACTAACAGGATACCTTTAATTTTGATCGATATCAAACCATATTCTATTGAAGTATAATGAATCAGACTCAAATTTAGGTTTTAAATGTACTATGTCATCAATGTAAACATAAAAATGACTCCTACAAATCCAAAGAGGTTATGAAACAGATATTGAGTATGTAAACAACAAATAATTTTACATATTTTTCATTCAAACAACAAGACAAACTTTCAACTCCTGTTTCAATATCCTCCTGAATATATATTTTAAATTTCATTTGACACCGACAAGCATTCAACAATGCAACCAAACCAAAAAAAAAATCCACCCATTTTTGTCCATTGCAGCAAAAGTTATTTATTCCCCTTGTACACGTTCAAGAATTCAGCATCAAATCATTAAAACACGATTACTCGCTCACGCCCCTTTCAAGAATGCCCAAGCGCACGTTGCGTCTTCGATAAAAAAAAGTAGCCCATTTCTCTTCGTGCTTCCCGTCGACTTTTCATACTTTTTACTTCCCTGCTCGCAGAAGACGGCCTCGCTCTTAATTTGAAAACAGCTCGTACCCGGACAATCAACTTTCGATGCATATACCCACAAGGTCAGCAAAGCGTAAAAGTACTTTTCCTGCGAGTATCCCATTTCAATTTTGCCAGATAAATGGCCCACGCTGTCGATTACGTGACGGCGTTTAAAAACCTGGACCACACCTGGTTCTGATAGGACGTGGAAAAAAAGTCAGGACAAGGTCACTCAAACAAACAGCGACATCGTTCGTTTCACAACTCTTGTTTTATTCGTACAAAAAGGACTGTTGGATGATTTTAATGGACTCGTAACGAAGGAAAAAAGAGTGAGGTGTGAGAGGGAGAGGGGGGGGGGGGGTATTTTTGGGGGTCTAGTACCCGGGGGAAATGGTTTTCTGGAAAAGAGGTATCGCAGCGTGAGCAACTGCGGGGGCCAAGGCTTTTCCGACAACAGGAACAGAACCGTGAACCTGAACGTGGTCCAGTCGAGCGGTTTTGATGAACGTCGGTTGCTGGTACGCAACGCGTTCGAGTTTTGTCGCTGGTTCCACGACGTTCACTTCGTCGAGGGTTTCGATGGGACGGTTCACGACGACGCGACGCGTCGAGACGCGCTCGTTGGCCGGTTCCGCGTCTTCCACTGGCGCAACGGACACCACACGGACCTGAGTTCTGCTGAGATCGTTAGCGAAGCCGGATGATTGCAAGCTTCCTTCGTACTGAAGCTGTAAAAGGCACGACATTTTGCAATTTTCATATCGAGTGAAATTTTCCCCCAAAAAATTACACCAACAAATGTAACAAATAATGGATACTTAATACCTCTTGAAATACTGAAAGTATTGGAAAGCTATCATAGTTCGTCGATTTATTTGAAGTTGTATGAATTCATCTGAAAATTGATCTTTTGATCGTATTTCATTTTCCAAAAACGAAGGTATTTGTTTTCAAAGGTCAGGATCTCTTTTCTAGAGCAAATTGATAACGAAATCAAAAAATTATGAAGTGAAATGACGATTTCTAATCATTTTTTGGAAAAAAACAGTCTTTACTGTCCCTGAATCAAAGAGGACAATGAAGGATTTCCCTGAGAGATTGAAAGAAATCCATCACGATTGAGACTCTACACAATGACCGTTCTAGATGCAGGGACAATGAATTGTGTTTTACTCCAAAAAGAATTGAGAATTTTTATTTGAAATCGGTAGTATTTTTCTTCATGTTTTTACTTCATAAAGTGGCTCTTGACCTAAAAAAATATATACATACAGTGTGTCCCAAATTCTAATTTACAAAAGTTAAATCATGGATTCCCTATACAATTTTAAGTTGAAAAGTCCTTTACCACTTTCTATAAAACATGAAATTGAAAAAGTTATTCAAGCCTGAAATTTAAACAATGATTTCGATGTCTCGATAATTAAGCATCGAATTCACAAACCAAACTTTACTCAAAATTTCCTTCATATTTTTTTTAGTCGAAAAGTCCATTGTCTTTTTTCACAAAACTCAAAATCAAAAAAGATATTCAGGTGACAAGTTTTGCCCAATCAGATTTCTTAGATTTTCGGTTCGAATATCTTTTTCAATTTTGAGTTTCGTGAAAAGTGGCAAAGGACTTTTCGATTCGGAAATTTACGAAGAAAATTTGGAATAAGGTTGGTTGGTGAAATCCATCTCCACTTGTCGAGAGAGCGCACTTATTGTTTACATTTTTAGCTCAAATAACTTTTCAAATTTTGAGTTTCAGAAAAAGTGGTTAAAGACTTTTCGAGTTGAAATTTCATAAAGAATCTATAGTTTTTTTCGTACATGAGAATTTAGACGCCTTTTATGTATTTTTTTTTTATTTAAAAAACGGTTGAAAATTGCCTAAGGTGTTTATGAACAGTGGCGTAGTAGAAAATTTTTACGGGAGGGGGGTAGGGGGTTTTCCCCTACCTCCCCCCCATCCACTTCTATGCCACTGTTTATGAATGTATGTAATTGAAAATAAATTGCCAGCATCAGCTAGCTTTGCAGAACTTTTTGATTGTTTTATTCAAAAAATCTCAAGCAACTTTGAAAAGAAACTTTCGGTTAGGTAATTCTCAAATATTTAAATTCTGCTGTACAGTATTCTTCGTGGCTTCATAATTTGAAGTAGACTCAATCATCAAATTTGTACGTAAAAAGGGACAGGAGAATTCTTATGTGAAGCCAATTTTTTTGTTTAGTTAACTTTGATGTTAGTTCGAAAATAAAAAATTAAGCATAGTATTTTTCAGTTGTGAATGTCTGATAATGTGTTAGAATTTGATAATTGAAGAAAAGTATTATATTTTTTGATCCCGACGACCGAAACCTAATTTTTTTCGACATAATAGTTAGCGAACAGGATGTTGTATTTGAATACTTTATGAATATTTGAACCCCGAGTCAATTTAGAGGAAAAAATTACATACATTTTTACGTAAAGCTGTAGTGTGTCGAATATGATTCTTTTTTAAATAAATTTTCGTTCTATCTATACAAAAAATTTATGGCGCTTATGCAAACTGCTCAACAAAAAATGTCAAAAAAAGAAAGTGCAATTCAGTTAGAAAAAAAATCATCCTATCATTGTAAATACGTTTGCTTTAGATCATTAAGTTAAATTTCTAAATATTATATGTATATATATCATGCATGTTTTTAAAAGATATTTATTTCTGAATATTACGAATACTTCTTTTCATAAACATGCCTCGTTTTTGAAGTCACTAACTTTTTAATTTCTAGATTCCAACTTTTTCCAAAAAACCATAGAAAAATTCCACTGTTTTTTCATAGCAACAGAAACAATGAAATCGAACGAACGGCAGAGATTGAAAATCTCGCATGTACCTTGTTTTGTGTTTTTTTATGTTTCTCTTCGGTCCTTACAGTATACTCTCACAATATAAAATTAATGCAAAAATCTGTATGCTAGGTGTACATTGTATTTGGTAATGTTTTGTAGGATATCGGAGTTAATTTACGCATATTTTCATGCATGCGGATATTAAGCGCATATTTTCCTTTTTTCATTTCTGTGACGAACTTTTGTATTGAATAGGTTCAATATAAAAACAACAAATTTTTCATATTGCAATCAAATGAGGTATACTAAGGAATTGTGTGCACACTGAAATTATGTCCACGTTGGAAGCTCAATCAAGTTTGAATTACCGTTTTACTTTGCTTTTTTATTCCAAGTTTGAATTGGGATTTTCTGATGTATGATAAAAAGGAAGCATACTATTGCAATTTAATATTTTTACTTTAGGAGTTCTAACTTTTTAAAATTCAGTCTGTGCGCTAAATTTGTTTTACATTTTAACGTTTCAAAAATACTGTTTTTTTTTTATTATAAAATAGTCATTTTTTACAGAAATTTTTTTACACGAATTATTTTAGCAAAAATGAGATTATTCAAAAAGATATTTGTGATATATTCGTGAATTGAAGGAAAATTTTTCACCATGATTAGATTTTTTTCCTTTTTTTCGTTCGAATCTTAAGAGTTTCAGTTTTTGATTTACTTTCTTTTCCTGTCAAACTTTCAAAGTGAGGTTTGAAATCCCAGGCACGATTAATGTTGAATATCACATTTAGAATATGTTCGAAATTTTACACTCTTTTTTAGGGTATCAGCTTTACTGACGAAATTGAAAAATTAGTGTTATAACAGAACGATAAATTTAGTTCGAAATACTCCATTCTCGATCTTTTTTTTACATTAGATACTCAATTTTTTTCTTGAACAAATGGAATATCAGATTGTGACATCTTACTTTCGAAAAAAACTTAGACGCTTTTACAAAAAATTCTTTTTTATTCAATGACTTAAACTTTTTTACATTATTCTCATCTGAAGATTAGAATCCCTGATTTATCTATTATTTTATACTACAGACAATAAAAAATAATGATCTGGAAGTAATGTAAGAAAAATTAAATCAATATTTACTAAAGTGATTCTATGTATATCTAACGAATTCAATTTTTGACAGTTCACATAGTCATGAAGACGACAATCATTAACTTCAATTCGCCACATTAACAAAAAAAATTGGTGGTCCAATCACGTCATCCAGCAACACCAAGATCAGTAATTTAAATAAATAAGGTTTTACGAGTTGATTGATGTGGCTCAAATGAGCTCCATTAGTTTAATGAAAGCCTCGAGTAATGAATCCAAATTACCTCTGTTATTGCCCCACGAGCGGTCAAAAGATCGATGAGTTTCTTCTGGTTGGCCAAACTCTCTTCAGGACTTCTGTGTACTGCTGGAATAAGAGCTGGTCCCTGTTCTTGAGAAGATATCCTTGCGATTTCGTCCAAGGGAGCAGCTCCATTTGACCTTGATTCGACTTGAGGTATGGCGTTCTGATAATGAAAAGAAGACAATATCAAAATAACTCATTCCATATCCAAGAGGTAGCGAGAGAAGTCTCCTAATTAAATAAAATGTAATTGATAGTGGTCTATTGTTAGAATTGCAGATTTTTTTTGTAGGAACGAATCCGAACTATGAGTGGGTACAATGTTAGAAAAATCTACTAAGATAGTTGAAATTACTTCAAACAAGATGTTCGAAGTCTTGTGCATTCTACCTTACATTTCAAAGTTTCTTTTTACCTTGAAAAAAAAATTATGTTCCACTTACAAGTCAGACTACATTCCTCAGAAACAATTCTTGAAACATCTTAAAAAAATGTTTTACCTGTACCAAACGACCATGATGCTTCAAATTCTGCAATTGCTCTCTCTGGGTCACACTAAGCGGCCCATAATCCCCGTCAATCAACTTTCTCTGCTCTTCCTGAATTCCAATCTGATTTAACTGTTGCTGCTGCTGCTCCTGAATTCCCCTCAACACAAGCTGTTGCTGTTGTTCCTGAATGCCTTTCAACTGCAGATATTGTTGCTGTTCCTGAATCCCCCTCAGTTGCAGCTGTTGCTGTTGGAACTGTTGTTCTTGAATCTGTTGCAACTGTTGTTGCTGGAATTGCTGTTGTTCCTGAAGTCCTTGTTGATGCAAAATCTGTTGCTGACGTAAACCTACCAACTGTTGTTGTGAAAAGACGTTTCCAGAATCTTGCACATTACGAAACTCTGGGTTGTCGATGGAAATTCCATCGTCTTCTACATGAGGTGCGATCGTAGAAGAAACAAAAGGTGCAGGTGTGGAGGAGGAATAGTGCACTGGAGCTTGGACAATAGGCTGATACTCATTGGAAAAAACAGGGACTTGATGAATTCCATGTTGTTCCAGAGGTTGTACCACTGCAGGTCCTTTTTGGAGCTGCGACGTCGGTTCCTTGAGCTCAATTAATGCTGATCCTGCAGGACGGATGATGACGCGTTCTTCGATGTCGTAGAATTGTTTTTGGATTGCTGGTCGGCGAACCTATGGGGAATTCGGGGATTGCGAACTTAGGCATTGTGAATTACAGATCTCATTTTCGATTTGGTTGGCAGAGATTCTTCTAGGAAATAGAATTCAATGGAATGAAATGCTTTCGGTTGATTTTTGGTAGGCATTAGTCTATCTTTGAAAAAAAGCTTGACCTTGAGGAGAACTTGCAAATTTTTGAAAATTGAAAAAGACCTGTCAAGCTTACATGATTTGTACTGCTATTTGCTTAATTTTGATATTCTATCATAAGTTATATTTTCAAAAAACATAGTTTTTGTTGAAGAACGTCAAAGTAACATCATTATAATGAGTTATTCTATTGCACGTGTCTGCTTTCGAATATATTCAAAATCCATTGTGAATTTTCATGAATCTTCTTTGACATATAGCTGGCATCATACAAACAATATCACGATTCTACTTATTTTTATAGTAACTCGATAATGCCTCACAAATTTAATAAAATATTCAGAAGTTCGCAAAAAAATCAACGACTTCCTATTTGCTACAACTTGCTTCTCCTTCTTTCGAGATCACATATTCCAGATATATTGCATTTCATACTAATTGATGTATTTCGCGGTCGCCAAGACTGGGATTTTATTAGATTACTTCATTTTTGAAGAGGATCTGGTTTTTCAGGCTAATTAGGTTTTCGATTATGTATTCGTTTCGTTTTGCTTCTCCAAGTTCAAGTTACATTCAAGTTGTCACTGATCAGGAAAGTGGAGAATCAACTTCTGGATTACTAGTGCTCCTCTAATTTATGTAAGATTAATTAGCATACGACATTCTGTTTATGTTTCGAATATTGCAAGTTGTACTTCTAGTATTTGAACTTGAATAACTCCAGTGATGTCATAGAAGGTATGTTTTCATCTATGAACTAGGTTTGTTGACTGTTTTATTTATCAGTAATGACTTTAGATGTTAACAGGGTATTAAAAGTTACTTTTTTTTTTGTTTAATTTCATTTTTTCGAGTTGGATGCAAAACATAAATGGTGAAGAGATTTTCATTTTCGTAGAATGTTTATTGCAGTATGAGTTTTAAAATGATTTCGAAAATGCTGATGACAACAATTATTTTAATACGATTTGTGTGCAGAGAATCCAGTTTATCAAAGTTATTAACTATTCAAAATTACAATTCATGCATACATATTCTTCTATTTTGAAAAAATTAAAAAAAGAAGCTTCAAACTATAAATAAATATCGATGCAAACACATTTTGAATATATATTGAACTTTGACTCTTCTACCTACTAACAAATATCTACTATCTTTTTCTAACAGTCGATTATTTTCCAAATTATTATCGTTCTTTGAAATTTTTTATTCTTTTCATCAATTTCAACGTTTAATACTTTTTATTATTACAATTTGAGAATTAAATTTTAGTTTATATAATGCAATCGTAATTAAATATTTCCAAATCAATGAATTTTGAGCTACTTGTAATTTCTTGGCTCATATATTCTTGAAATAAAATAAAATTAAAACAAGCAAACGGTAAAACAGTGAATTTTATTGTAATCTGCAATGAAATAAATTACAATTTTCTTTTTGATGTATAGGTGTCTTATTTCACAGACATAAATATTTACTATTCGAGCATTGCAGTACGTTCCTGCGTCTTTTTTTTTGTTTTTTAACAAGTAAGATTTCCTCTCTGGACGTCAAACAAATTAAATTAAGTGAAAGATTATTTTTTCTGCAAAAGCAAAATTCCTCATATTCATGTGAATAATTTCTTGGTAATTAAATTTCACAGGCAGACCCTTTCAGATACATATTTTTAATAATAAATGATGCTAATTTTCCGGATTCTACTCATGGAGAAAAGGTTTCGTGAAAATAAATCGATATTTTTTCGAGTCAATAAACTTTTATAAATGCGTACTAAATGAAAACTAATTCATGCACATGAATTTGTTCGAATTACGTGTCACAACTTATTAAGATTGTTGTAAAATTCAGTTTAATTTAGAGAAGTTTCTTTAATTTGAATAAAATTATATTCGAAAGACGCATCTGCTATAGATTATTTTTTTTTAAATAAATGTTAATAGTTATAACTTAACTCCTTTCACGAGTTCTGTAATGTCGAAAATCCACCAGATTATCTCTAACCTCGATTTTCCTGGTGGAGACAGCAGGTTTGAGAACGTCCACTTGTTTCTCAATGACTGCAGGCTGATGTTCATAAGTCGTAATTGGGACTTGAGACACTGTTGGGATGTGTTTCACATAGGGAACCGCAGCGACAGCGGGCACTTGCGCCGCGGCGTAGCCTACATGCTGGGCCTCGATCCTCGCAGGAATAGCTGGCGAAGCGTATTGAAGAGGCGCGAAACCTTCCTTGTAATGGGCGCCGTGCAAATAAGTCACTCCAGCAGGATTTTCGTAAGGAAGTCTTATGGACACGAAACCGCCAAAAGCGACTTGCAGCATAGCTGCTAATGCCACAAATGCTCTCATTCTGTATGGAAATAAATCAACTTTTCATCGTACTTGACCTTGAATCTTAGGGTCTCAAGGTTACTGTGGTTTAAGATACTCTTTAAGATATGCCCATTCTTCATTTTGTAATAATGAAAATTAATTTTATCGACATTTCTAAGGGAACTGACATACTGTTTGATTTATTTTTTTCATGAATACAATCAACTTTCAACTGTTTACAAATAAATCTGTCTGTCACAACTAAAATATGAGTAAAATACAGTCAGTTTTCGATTATACAAATATTTCTCAAGAATATTCATTTCCAAAAAAAAATTTTCCTTTGAATTCGTTCTATAACTTATCGCACCAAAAAAAAAACAAAAAAAAAACGTTTCCCACGAATCGTGTACTGAAACTATCCAACTAACTTCATGTTTGTTTATACATATGACTAAATTTTCAAAGGTCTTGAAAAAAAATTATTTGAGTTTTTTCGTTGTGTATGCAATAGAACTTGTCTAAATAATCTTGATTTTGAGAAGTATACATTTTTTTAGGACTTTAAGATCGTGTTTTGATGATTGGTGTTTTTCAAAATGTAAATTATAATGTACTAGGAAATTTTTGTCCGTCGAATTATGGTTGAAACAAAACAATAATAAGACAGTCGAAAATGAAATAACATAGAATTAGAAATAATATGAATAAACTGTCGTAGAAGAAAAAAGAAATGATTCCTATACATTTTATAATCACTTGATAATTACATAATGAAGAACGATTTGAAGACATATGAAAACGAATAGATATTATTCATAAATTCAATATGTACTTTCCGAAAATTATTAGAATTTCCAAAAATTCAGTCGTTAATATTAAATACTGCGTAAAAATAAGAAATAATATGCAGGGTTCTCTATTTCTTATATGAAAAATAAAAATCATGGATTCCTTATTCAATTTCAAAACGAAAAGTCCTTCACTACGTTTTATAAAACTCAAAATTTAAGAAGTTATTTAGGGCCTGAAATTTAAACAATAACTGTACTCTCTTGACAAGTGAGGATTGAATTCACAAACCAAACTTCACTCAGAATTTCCTTAATATTTTTCTGAGTCAAAAAGTCTTTTGCCACTTTTCACAAAATCAAAAAATATATTCGTGCGACAAGTTTTACCAATCAGACTTCTTAGATTTTAGGATCGAATATCGTTTTTGTTTTCGAGTTTCGTGAAAAGTGGCAAAAGACTTTTCGACTCAAAAAAATATGAAGGAAATTTTGGGTAAAGTTTCGATTGCAAATTCGACCCCTACTTGTCAAGAAGGCGCAATTATTGTTTAAATTTTAAGCTTTAATACTCAACTCTTCAAATTTTGAATTTTAGAAAAAGTACCAATGGACTTCTCGAATTGAATTTGAATAAAGAACCCATGGTTTTTTCTTTGTAGATGAGAATTCAGGACACCCTTTTATAAAGTTTGATCCGACTTAATTCAAGAAATTCAAGAAATTCAAGAAAAACTTGCAAGAGAAATAAATTTAAGTCAACTTGATTCCGATGATGTGACTTATTGGAAAAAATCTTTTCTAGACACAAAGTAAGGAAAGAGAAATATTGAGGAAAAGGGTAGGGAAAAATTTTACTGTTGAACATTAGGAAAAATGAAGTTTGAAAAAAATTTCCTCTGAAAAACAGGGATTGGGAAAAGTGGTGCACAAACATACAAAACTGTATTCTATGGAACAATGTAAATGTGACTTTGTAAAAAGAAACAAATTTCTGTTTATGTACAATAATGAACTATTACACCTAGACGACTTGATAACACAAATTGAAAATATTCGGTAGATCATGTTCGATGAAATTCCGAAATTTTCAAAATTTAGATGTTTATGTTGGGAATTTCGTGACAATAACATTCAAATTATGTAACTCAAATCCGAAAATTTGGACATAAGGAAAAATCATTTTGGGCATAAAGTTATGCAAGAAGTTTATGCAAAGGAAAAAGGGTTTTAAAAAAAAATTAAGAAAACGAAAAAGATTCAGGTTAAAAAGACATAAGGGAGAACTTGGAAAAAGCAGTACCCATGCATAAATATGAATAAGGTCTTATGCGAAGAATCCAATTTTATTTCTGTATAAAATAATTTACCTTTACACACAATTCAACAAAATTCTTCATAAATACGACTTGAATATCTAGTATCTGCAAGTAAAACTGGATTATAATCATATTTGTATCTCTTCACATTTAAAAATTTACTTATCTTGCCAGTTTAAGAGAGTCAGAAAAATTGATACAAAAATCTTCTAAACCCCAAATCAATGATTCTAATGATTTGCACGGACTGGGCCGAGCAACGCAAAGCCTGCCTTAACTTTATTTTAAAAAAAAATGTAATTTGATCAACTACCTGGATGAGTTCGTAAAGCGCAGAGGGTAGTGAACTGTTCCTCATCGATGCCCCTGGCTTCCTCTTATATGTTCACGTGGTGTGGCAAGAGGGGCTACTCCCTCCATTTTGGTGTGTTAATTCTTGGCCCCTCCCGATGGAGAAAAAAGTTCCAAAGAGTCCACGCCGTTCGCCTCCACCTTTGCGAACTTTTCGGGAGCACTCGGTCGAATGTCACTATTTCGCTCACCCGGACCTTTCGAATTCGTGCGAATCAATTGTAACAGCGACAACACGCCCGCAAGTGTTTTCGCATCGCTTGCACAATCCGTGATCCGAAATGACTTGCACGTTTACCTCAGGGGTTCGATGCCTAAGAGCTTCTGGATCGTGTAACAAAAATAAATCTTCGCTTGGCTATGTAATTACCTTATGCTTTATCAGGAAATGTTCATCGCCGGGACTTTTACACGCGACCTCGAAAACTTTTCGAGCTGAAGATAACAGAAAACTGGTTCGCATTGTTTTACGTTTGTCGGGACGCAAGTTTATGGGACGAACTGAAAATTGACGATGCGAAATTTAGTGCTTCAACGACGTCGAAATGATAAATTCTCGGATGACGGGTTTTACAAAGTAACGTGTACCCTCAAACGAGCGAAAAATTGACTGGACATAATCAGCAGTAGAATTCAATTATACGTTTTAAAAAAAGGTTCGTTCGGAGCCTGGAGCATGTATTTCGTGCATGCATCGATGAATAAAAATCGATGTGGCAACTGTTTTTGGGCGAGGCTCTTGTACATGTATTACGCAAGGTGTATTTTCCGAAATTGATTATCGCGAATGCCCATTACCGTCGATGAGACGATCACGGATTAATAAATTCGAGACTTTGAAGACAGACATGAATTGATACAAGGAGTTGACGTCGAAAGTAGAGTATGTATAATTAAGTTTCAGCAAAGTGCAGTATCTTGTTAGCCTATAAATGAATTACTCTCGTTGAAAAAGGTAAAGAGTTGTTTGCAATAGCGATATTGTATCGTGAAGTTTTCTTTTTTTTTGTATATAATCTATTACAAGTAATTCTGTAGCATTCTTTCATATGTAGGAGAACATTCTTAAAAAATGTGATTCGAGAATATGGTTCGAGCATTGAGAATAATTATTAGTTCACTCTACATCCCGAAGATTAAGATCGTAGTAGTTTTTTATATTTTGAAGCGGATAATCATTATGACAATTTTAAAGAAATGAAATTATATTTGTATGGTGTGCTGTATTAATAACAAATAATAGTATATTACAATTTATATAAATATTGCATAAAGAATTGTTATATAAACTGTATACAAATAAATTGAAATACATGATAGGTGTTTCTGGATAATATATAATAATAAACAGTATATATTTTGATAATTTATAATATATTGCAATGGATATAACTGGGATGTATTCGATTATTACATTAACGGTATGTATAAAAATAAAAAATAAAAATATATTTTATGTGTAAACTACGAGAAAACAATGAATTTCCGGTAGTCTGGAATTACAAATTTACAGATAAAATATCGTATTGACAGTTTTGGATATGCCTTTTTCGTTCCGTCAAACCAGGCATTCCCAAAAACTGTCAATAGTATACTATTATATGTAATAAATAGAAATAGATATAGACACTGTTATATAAAAAATTATTAAAAAATAAACAAATATAAAACAATTTAGTTAGTTGTCAAGAGGTAGAGGAACTATTTGCACTTAAAAATATCAGTATGTTGTTTGTGCATTGAAAAATAACCAAAGGAACTAGTTGCGTTACCGTGAGTTTACATATAAAAATATTTTGTCACTTATTCTGATGGTAAAAAAATTTACATATTCAATCCTCAATATTTTAGTTTTTTTGATGTTTTATTAAATGAATATTTCGACCATTCATTCGAGTCTTCTTCTTAGAGTGTTGAATGTTAAAAAACATATTTAAAAAACTCTATATCTATCAACAAACATTTCAAAATGTTTGCTTATAATTCAAAAAATTTTCGTTAAAGAATCCAAACAGTAGGAATATTGGTTTGAAATGTTTTCAAAATAGTTTTTTTAACAAGACTTTTTTTATATAAAAACCCTTGAACAAATAATGTCATATTCTATGTTTTTTTCATGCCATGATGCTGGAAATCAGTAATGTACTTTTATTTTTTCAGGTGATTTGCAGAACTTTTCCAGCCTAGAAACTCAGCATAATCGATGAAATATCGATTTTATGCACATCCAAAATTTGTAGCATTCATCTAAGGGAATGTGTTTCAATATCGCCTCTGGCGTTCATTTTAAAAAGTTACTACCCCGGATGAAAGAAAAGTATTGGAATTTTCGCTCTAGTTTCAGTTTATTTTACTGCACAAACATAAACAAGTTGGAAATAACCTCCAAGAAAATTCTTTGTTGCTTTTTGTTTGTTTTTTTTTTTTTTGAATATCAGGCAACGAGATGCAATTAGAATCGTACTCTTTTCGAACTAAATTTTGATTTACTATTGAGAATTAAGATCAATTAGAAATGTGCATGAAAATGAAACATGTATTGATTTTATTGAAAAAAAAAAATTGAAGGCAAATTTTCCTAAGATTTTTACTTAGATTACACAAAAATATGTGAGACATTATAAACGTAAAATGCTAAAAGGTTTTTGTTTTTGTCTATCTGCAATTCACAAATTACAATAATTTCTGAGATTGACATTGATTACAGCTTATATGGAAATCATTAAAAAGCCACTATAAGATTTGAAAACAGCAAGTTTAATTTGTGCAATTACGAAATTCATCGTGGAAGTGAAACTCGGTATTCTCCGTCAACGAACTTCCTGAATCCAAACTGATTGAGATGCCTAGAACGTCGTCAAACTTTTTGTCGCGTTAGTTCGATCTACTTTTCTTTTCCCCGACAAACCACGAATGTGAATTATTTTTGCACAGTAGAATGGATTTTCGAATGTATTTTAATCTGATTAAGTTGTTCTAGGAAATTCAATTCTGTTCCAATAACTAAATTATTGTGTCTCTACTTACGAATCCTTTAAATTAGTTTCAAACACATGAAGAAATTCCAAAAAAATAAAAAATTCGGAATCGCAACTCATAAGGACACCAAGCAAAGTGAGAAAATCCTCTTATAATCCACCTGTTTCACTGTAAAAAAAATTTTATCCTTTGAAAAGGGTAATTACAGTTTCAAAACCAACCGATGAAGCCATTAAAACTCACGAGTTGATTATGCTGAAAACTAAAATATCCCTTTTTCGCTCCAATCAACTTTACTTGCACTACGATAATTCATGATTGGCTCATGATTTCGGGTGCATTGGTTTGTAACACGAACATTAAATATTCCGGTTCAGTAATTACTGGCCAATGTCTAACAATTATCACGCACTTAATTTCCTATAGTCTTATTTACTTTGTGGAAACCAGTTTTCGAGACTTTTGAAGTTCGAAAATTATTGGTGCAAGAAAACGCAAACGTGTCAATGCCGGCGGGGTCTAATAAAAAACGCTGCTTTCTTCGCAACAAGCTCCGAGCATTTTTTTGCAACATTGACTTTCAATGCGACCGATACGTTTCCATAACTCAACAAAAAAAAGCGAGGCAAAAACTCGAACTTCTTTTGACTGCACGAAAACTCGAGTCACTGGTTTTGTCGTATCAAGGAGGATAGGGATGAAATGGCGAAGGCTGTCAAAGAATTCGTGCTTAATATTCAGGTTTCAAATATCAACGTGTGGAGAAGTAATTTTGTCGTTTAAATTCTAGTAGAAAACAAAAAAAAGGGGTAATGTTATTTTTTTTGTGTGAGTGAAAAGTATTAAGTACTCGTAAATTCTGTCTTCATTTCATTTATGAAAATCATTCATTCTTTTAAAAAATGCACGTGTAAGTCAATCTGGTAACTATTAGAAAAAGCAGTTATGTAACAAGATTGTCACAAACTAACAATTATTAATTACTGAAATTTAAATTAGTTTCTCACACTTTCTGTCTACCTAGTGGCCTGGTACATGATTTTGCTAAATTGACCATTGATTTTCTTTTGTTTTAATTGTACGTATATTTTCAGAAACGAACTTTTTTCATACTTTCAAACCTCTTATTTCATGATAAGTTGATCAGTAGAATAGATCAACAATTAGTCAGTCAGTGATGCATTTCGTCAGAACTCAGAATAAAATAATTATAATCATAATATAAGTAATTTTTGTCAAAAAATCAACAGTGAGAGAATAAATGTTTTGCATACCAGTGAAAAATATTGAAAATTTTTCACAACTTACAAGAACATTAGTGTTGCATAAGTGGGAAAATGATTCAAGAATTACTCAGTGATTGTGATAGCTTATAATCAGGTTTATCAGTGATACACGTGCATATTTTCAAGTACTTCAGTCATCTAACAATGACGAGTTAATCAGTAAAATTTGTCACTAAAAAGTCAATCAGAGGAATACTTCAATTTCAAAAAGTCAAATATATATCAATAAAAAGTGTATCAGTGATGGATATCGAAAATTTATAGTCATTACACAATAGAACAATTGAGAAGTTATTATTTAGATTCTACTAATGATAAGTGAATTAATAAAGTATTCTATTGATGCATCAGTTAGTAGAAGAGATCAATAACAAGTATGCCAGTGATGCATATAAATAATATGAAACACCTATTACGACATTTTGATAAGTAGAATTCATCAATAAATAGCAAATCGGTGATGTATTGCAATAACAAACCTATCAGTGGAATATACTATCATTAAAAAGTCAGCCTACCCAGTGACGTTTAAATATTAAGTTATTCAATAGAATATGGTTGACAATTAAATTATTGAAAGTTGATTAATATACAATTAGTGAAGTATTTCAATAATATATAAAGCTATTTTAATGACAAATGACTGGTCTTCCAGTAATGCAAACAATTTTAGGCATATCAATAGAAAATCGATTACTAGTACATAGATCAGTAAAATTTTGTAGCTCCTAAGTTTCACAGTAAAACATTAGCATAAAAAAATTTAAAGCCCTCCCGTTCAACTTTGTTTTCAAGAGTAAAATTTGAGTTTTTTATAAACATATTTCATTTCGATTCATGTTTCTTTTTATTTAAAAAAAAATGAAGAAAAAGAACCCATAATTCGAAAAGGGCCTATCATTTCTGAGTAAGACTTTCGAATGAAAAACTTAATGGTCTTAAACAATTGAAATTTCAAATATATTAACAATAGGACGTCTCGAATCATAATGAAGAAATTCAGAAGATAATACAAATATTTTTATGATAAAAGGTTTGATGATTTATTTAGTTACATAATATCGATGAATTACACCATAAACGCGTTGAACAGAATTTCTCGAAATATCCTCGGGAGTAAAAATTTCAATTCCGTTTTCCAATTACAGTTCACATTTGTGTCAAAAGACTTTGCGTGTCTGTATGATTACATAAAAACTCGAAAATCACTCAAGGAATGACGAATATAGAACAAATGACCGCGGGCATGCCGCCTGTCACACTTTCATCTCACGTCACACGGTTTACAACTTTTTCGTCGTCCTTGACTTTCCAGCTCGATTATTTGAAACGGCTAGAATTAATCAACACAGTCTTCAAAGAAAGCTATGAAGTGCAGCTCGTCTTTTGTCCAGGAAGAGTGAAAGGACAAGAACGTAATAAACTGGACTTAATGGTAGTCACGGCAATTGAATGGCAAAAAATGTACGTGTGACGCATTGGCCGATCTCGAAGAGCAGCCCAACAGTCGAAAAGAACACCTCGAAAACGGAAACACTTGAATTCCCTAATAATCGCTGTTTTTTTGGACAGTAGTAAGTTCAAGTCAACAAAATAAATTCAAAATTACACTGGAAAATATATCGGGTCATTAAGAAATAAACATTTATATCTGACGAGCAAAAATTTATTTACCAAAAAAAGAGAACCACCTATGAAATTGCGTAAAGAAAAAAAATTTTTCTCCCTCACACCATACTGTTCAAAGCCGGTAATTGAGGCGCTGTTCTTCTTTACAGACTGACATATATTCGCTTTTTTATCTCTGTGTAGTTGCGAAACAAAAGGTCATGGAATCAGCGTATAATTTGAGGTTGTTAGGGCGAAAACAAATCGCCCCGTGGTTGCACAAATTGTTTACCGCGAAACAAACTTGAAAGACATTAATTCAATGTTTGTTCATAATACTGAAACACATAAGCTGGGATTACAAACGAACCAATCTCTCGAGTACACAACAAATCTCGCTGTAATTTGGTGAATTCGGTATCGAGGGGAGTCAGAATGTAATAAAGTATAAAGGCTGCTTTTGATCCCGCCGAAACAGTCAAACTATGGCGTGCCCGTGTTCATTAAAACGATTGTTTTTACACCTTTGGCTGTATTTCGTTGAGAATTCCGGAACATTCTGCTTTTTGCGAAATAAAAACAATATTTCTTTGCTCATTACGTAATTAACCTTCTTTTTTGATACTATGTGATCCTGTCGCTTCAGAGTAAGCTTGTGCAAAAAGATTTTGGTGGGTTATTACAATTATCATCCATTATATGTATACCCTTTTTCTGATGATAGTCTTATGGCAAACGAAATTTTTTTCTATAGTGTGATTACTGTAGAGATCAAGAAGTAATAGACGATTTTGGGTTCATGGTATTTTGGGTCCATGGTACACTTGCATTGTAAATATATAAAATGATAAACAAATAATTGATAATTGACAAATGATGAACAATTAGTTTTGAAGAACGAAGATTCGTTGAAGATTTTCATGTTACGTTGTTTGTAGTTTATTGACCTGTAATGAGCATTCTTCTTCACACAAAAATAACTTTTTTATTGATCCAGCCAGTGTGATTGCGATGGTAAGGTTATGAAAATAATTGTTTTTCATTATTGTGTAGACTATTCTTAAAAAAAATATATTTCATTGAGGAATCTCGTGAACCTTGAAAAAGAAAAAAAGTAACCCATCAACCAAGAATAATAAATGATAATTATTCTAGAGAAGAATATTTTCTCTGGAAACAGTTTTTCTTTATATTGTCATGTTATGAATCTAAATTAAATGAAGAAAATTCAACGTTAACAACAATGGTCATACGTTCTTGCAAAAGTTTATAGAGTTTTAAAAAATAAGAATTTTGGAAACTTGCGAATTAGAGCTACTTCTAATCTCATTACTACATCTACAAGGTTTAGTTTATAGAACTTTAAAAAAAAGGCAGCATAATTTTACAATGCACTGTAATAAATGGAACTATTTACGAAAATGTGATGACAATATTGAAGCAACCATTGATTATGAAATTTCCTAGGTGATCAAAAAAAAGTTGAAAAATTTAAAAATGCTATAACAGCGAAAGCGTAGAATAATAATAATCGTTCATGAAAAACGAAAAATTTCTACTCTAAAGTTTGAGAGCGAGAGGTAAGAAAATTTTCAAATTCTACATAAAACCATGAAATGTGATTAAAGAAGATCTGTACGTTTTACGTTTTGCGCGTTTTATTGAATTGAAAAGTTTATTTTTGCGATTGTCCCTTTTATTTAATTGAATTTTTAATCCTCTTATTATAAGCTGTAATTTATTCGCATTATTGTATTATTTGCAGCGATTTCTGGAAATTAGTGGGTTCTTTATATGATGTTATTTGCCAGACTTAGATTATCATAAGTTGATCGTCTCTGTTGAATTATTATATACATCTTAGAATAAAGATACATTATTTCCAATAATATTTTGATAATAATTGTATTCTGTTTCACTATGAGTACAACGGTATGGACAGTGTTAGAAATCAATTTGTGTCGGCAAACTGAGGCTCGAAAACAATAAAGTACGATTTCAAAGAAGGCCTCATCTTTTCAAAATAAGCAACTTGGAGTCTAGTAAAGTAAGTGTTAGAAAGTGCTTTGTACATTACACAGTCCGACAAAAAAAATTCAATTTAAGGTTAGGAAATTTAAATCCTTATAAGTAATTGTAAAATCTGCATACAGAAATTTTCGACCTTATAAAAATGCTATTCCTTTTATTATAAGTTAAGTCAAAGGTCAAGCATATCTAAATATTCTTCCCACCTATTAAAATTTACGTTTCTTCAATTTCCGGTACTTCGAGGGTCTACTGTATATGGTCATCTTATAAGTAATTGAAAATTTACAATCTTCCTAGAAAATTTGGATCCTCAAAAGTTTGAATTAGGTTTTCATAAGCAGGGCCGGATTTGAGCATGGGCAACTGCCCGATGTGGCAAAATTTTGGGGAGCGGCAACTCGGCAAATTTTTGAAGGTGGTAGTTAATCTCTAAAAAAGAAAGGTCGTCAATTTTTTTCTCATTCTCGATCGATAATCATAAGCAAGTCACAAGTCACTACTATGTCATGACTATGAAAAAAAAAAGGTCATCAATTTTTTTTGCAAAATTCTTGATCCACATAATATAAAGACTGACTATCAATCAATGTCGTCAAAAAAAATAAGGAGACCTTTTTTTTACAAAATCATTTTCGAAAGTGGCAGCAAATTTTTAGATGCTCAGGGTGGCACTTTGGGTAAATCTGGCCCTGTTCATAAGGCTTAGGGTTATGAAGGTACGTTAGTTTACATACAAAAAGTTAATACTATTCTTCTAATAATTTGCTAATCATTTGATGTGATAGTAAAAGGGATAACAATAAAATGTAATAACCTTCGAATAATTATATCAAAATCATTGAAAATAGTTATTCTCTAGCAAAATTTATAGAAGTGAGTTTCCAATAATTACTTTAAACTGATCCTTTCTGAATGTAAACTAGCAAATTCCTGAAAATTTCTTTTCATTGTTGAAAGAAAAAAAAACTGTACCTTGAATTTCACCTGCAAACTGTTTTTAAAGAATTTTCTGTGAAATCGATGCGATGATGTACACCCTGTAAATTAATTTAGCACACCTCGTATATGAAGAATGTTACTCTTTGCCTGAACATACAAGGTTTTCAATTGTCGCTACTAGAAAAACAACCGTGAGTCGTAGTTTCCCGAAAATTAGAGAAACTTTAAATTCGTATCTCTATTTTAAAAACTTGTAAAATATTATCATTTCTCTTAAATATGACAACAGGAATTGTATCGGTTATTAACTATCAAAACTTACAAAACTGAAAATTATTATACATCATATATTCTTTGCAACTGGTAGATCATTATTATGTAACTTTTGGAAAACGAATGTTAGTTATTTATTATTTTTTTAAAGAAAATTGAAGAAAATTTGTTTGCTGGATAGTTAGATATTTTATTGAGTACTTTTTTTCATAGATAATGTATATCATCAGAGTTACTGTTATATACTTTCTGTATTTATATTTTTCAAATGTTTTTCACTTAATTTTTATATATATTTCAATTGAAAGTGCGTTTATTCTTATATATTCAAAACTTACGTATTCATATTCTAACCCTAATATGACGATAAATATAATATTTTAATATATGTATATTTTTGAGAAAATATAAGAACTATTTTTTTTCACATTGTAATAATACATACTTGAACGACGATCTTATCCCACAAGTATGACGTCAACTTCTAACGCGAAAAAGAAAAAATTCATATCTCGACTATGATATATATTATAATATAAGAATAGAAAATTGCTTTACCTTCGTTATCATTTTTTGATTCTGTGGTGGAAAAAAACTCTCTTTTGTTTTATAACTCCATTTTTCATTTTTAAATTGCAGAAGATACCTATATATTTTCCCTGTGCCATTGTATACTAATCTTTCATACATAATCGCAAATGAGACAAAAAGTTAGAACTTTCACTATGAAGGAAATATAAAACGTATCAAATAAAGGTCAATTTTTTATGATTTCAATATGCTTTGAAATTATCATTCAGTCATTTGATTTTAGAAAAGGAACGTACGATCAAAATCTAGTTCTCATAAATTTGCAATCAAAATTTTAATGCTAGACATGTTCTTATGACAAGTTTTTATTCTTAGACACGTAATTGTTTTTTGAATATTCGAAGCATGGAATCCAAAAAATAGAGCCCGTCTTTTTTCTACCAAACAAATATTAGTTATAAACATGTAATGTTCAGTGTAGTGACGCTTGAACAATTTATTAATCTGCATCTTTCTATCAAAAAATATTTTTGAAGTATAGAGTATAGATGAAAATTGTAAATAGTTTGAACAGTAGTTCTTAAATTGTTGCAACAAGAATTTTTTATTATTTAGTAACAAGAAATATTATCATTTGAGTGTCAAAAACAGTAACAGATCTATTTTTAGTTACTGAAGTTAAGAATTAGAGATAAATTAGAGAATATCAGGCAGAATTTAACCAAGATTTTTTAAGTGGTAATACTGTTCTTCATTTGAATAATCCACGAGATCGTGCTAGTAGATTGTATTTATATAACTTATTTTT
Organism: Platygaster robiniae; assembly: GCA_028476575.1. NCBI lineage: Eukaryota > Metazoa > Arthropoda > Insecta > Hymenoptera > Platygastridae > Platygaster > Platygaster robiniae. Next base: position 41,045,967 of record CM052019.1, read on the forward strand.
TTAATAAAATTTCTCAAAAAATATTGAACATAATCTGTATCAGTCATTTACGTAACAAGCGTTGTATAAATGTGAAAAACAAATATCTACTACGAATAAAAATTTGTCAGTGATACTTTCAAGATAAATAAATATGTTCGGCATTGCAATAATCAATCATTCTACTGATAAATATTTAAAAAGATCTTTTAACATGGTGTAAAAGATTATCTTAATTGGAAGTGGTACATTTTCTGATGTTTTACATTTCCTTTTCGATGTTATTCAAATTGCTAACAGACCACAAAAAAATATAAGTATATCTGTAATAGGAATTCTAACTTTCGTATTCTAAAAAATGCTCTAATTTCATTGTGTAAATACTCATTTCAAGTGTGTAGCAACTTGACATTTTATAAAAAATTACGTGATTCCAATAAACTTAACAAACTTTTTTCTAATAAAAACATATTTATTCGAATGCTCATTATTTTCTTTCATTCAAACTTATGTAACAGGTTTTTTCCCTGACCTGAAAGCATTGCTTTCGTTAATTTTAACAAACTTCTTACGAAAATTTCAACAAGAAAAAAATGCTCCAAGTGGTATTTCATAACCTTTATTAATCAAAAGTCTATTATTTACAAACTTGCATAAATTAAGTTGGTCCGACACAGCACCGTCGCACTTTCTACCTACGGCTAGCAGCGTACATAATTTTGTTTAAAGTTTAAACTCAATAATTACAGATTAGATAAATCAAGTTACAGACAATAATCTTCGTGATCCCGGGGACGAGATATACCTGATAATTCGCGTAGAGTCGAAAAATTTACATAATCAATTCCACCAAAAAAAGGACTTTATACCAGAGTCTGGCAATGGAATATTCCGAATTCTTTATCGAAAAAAATTAAAACGTCGCTAGGTTACAGTTTTTCACATTCCATGAATATAAAAAGTTTCGCTTGCTAGAATCTTATTGATAAGTAAAGTAATCGATGCATGAATTTATGATATATTACAATTCCTCTCGTGTGCTTTGCGTGCATTAAGTCACGTAAATAATGTATTTAAATAGATACTCATATAGATATTGTACACAGAATTGAAAGTTATGAAAAAATCGTCGTCTGCTAACTCGAGATAGTACGTTTTTCGTACAAAACCACACACTCGCCACTTACTCGAACAGAACAATGCTCAAAGTGAAGAGAAAATGGTCAATCCTTGTGAGTAAGTGTCGAGCACACGCCGGGAATACACATCTCGAATTTCGATGACAAATCAATGACAGTCGTGATCGAACGTTTCACGATCCAGTTTTGCACGTTCCCCGTACTCGAACCTACAACTATAGGCCATAATAGTCTTCTTCTTTGAGCTTCCATAGTGACTAAATGTAAGACAATGCATTAGAGGCGGGCAACGTCCGGGCACAATAACGTATTACGGGGAGCGTAAAAACTTGCTCTAGTTATTCACCATCCGGTTTTATACCGTAATTAGCCTTTTATCTACAGATGGTGACAATTTCTTTAGACCTGCGAGTCTTTGGAAAATCTTAACGATCTAATACTGATGATGAAAATTGGCTACGAATATAAAAATAAACAATACTACTAGAACTATTGTAGCTCGTAACGCAGTAAACAAAAGGCTAAGTACTCCTCGAATCTCGCGGCAAAAAACGAACGACCGGTCGTTCCCGCGTGGGATTGCTCTTGCACTAGGTAAAGGTTGCCCACACTGAAAAGGTTTTTAGTTTGTTTGTTTTTTTTTGTTTTTTTGTTTTTTTTTTTTTTGTTTTTTTCAAATATCCGCAACTTTTGATCTCAGCGCAATCGTCCCAATGACGACCGACCCAAAATTACAATGTCTAAGACGCAAGAGCGTAGGAATCAGTGAGATGAAGAAAATGTCTTAGGTGCTAAGCGTAGTAACCGCGCTTATTCCTGTTTCTGGAGAGGCTTCCTAGTGCCATAGACAGGCTCAACGGGGATGAGATAGGTGATCTTCTCGCTGGCATCGCCATCGTGCTCGGCCTGTTTCGACACTTGGCTCTTTCGGTTGGGTCGCTTCGAGCCACGAGGCGTGACTTGTTCGTAAGTCACGTAATCAGGCCTGACTAATGCTCCTCTCTGCTTCTTCACGTAATAACCAGTGGACGAGCTTTCGATGCCATAGGGTTGAGGCGTGGGCTTGATCGTATCTGGAATTGGCGTGACAGTGTAGCCCGCGTTAATGAGCGTGGCCAAATCTTCCTGCGTAAGGGTCTTGATCTTGGGACTCGAGACTCGAATGAACTGAGCGGGATTGCCCTGATCCTGGTCGATAATCTCTTCAACCGTCACAGATTTCACCGGAGCCTTTTTCAAAAGGCCAGACTGCGAAACGTAGATAGAAGACTGCGAGGTCGACGGGATCTTGTGCTTGTACGCTTGTTTTGGTTGCTGAATGTTGGGCACGTAAGCAGCATCATCTGCAGAAGCAACGGCCCCTTCCTTTTGTGGCGCGGCTCTGGCGACGTAATTGGAACCAGCAGCCTGGTACTTGCGGACCTGGTCATCGGTGAAGTAACTGTTTGGAGATGGCAGAGGCTCGTTGTTGGGCAGCAAATACTGGATCACTGGAGCATTGGGATCTTTTTTACGGGCTTCCGTTTGAGCTCTGACAGCAGCTTGGGTCTCACTACGGGCCTTGGCACGTTGTTTCTGATGAGCCTTATACAAAGCCTCAGCTTGAGCATTGGCTAAAGCTTGAGCTTGAGCTTGTGCTCTTATTTGGTTACTTTCGAAGTTGAGGGCGTTTCTGTGAGCTTCTTCCTGGGCTCTGACATGAGCCTGCTGCGTTGCCTGGAGATTCAAGATAGCGTCAGCGTGGGCCTTGTACTCGTCGGCTTCTTGTTGCCTTCGTTGATTAGCCGCAATGTCGGTGGCTTGAGCCTTCAATTTGGCACGGTAGGCAGATTCTGGGTCACTTGGTCTATATTGCTCTTCGATGTGAGCTTGGCCAGCTTCGCTCACTTGAATGCCTTCTTTGATCTGCTCTAAGGCCGCTTGTTGCCTATGGCGTTCGTGTACGAGTCTGATTTGTTCCAAGGCTGCTTGTTGATGCTTGTTATGCGAGTCTTGCGCGACCTTTTGATAAGCTAAGGCCTGAGCTTCAGCTCTTGCTTGAGCATCGGCTTCTTCAGTCTGAATGGCTTTGAGTCTTCCTGGATCTTCGACATACTGATAGGCTGGTGGAGGTCTCGCTGGTTTCTCAGGCCGAACGTACTCTTGCTCACGATGAGATGGCACTATGGCTTGATGATACTGCAATTGTACCACATCTTCTCCACGTTGTTGCTGGTAGTCCGCAGGAGCTGGCTGGTAGTTTGGTTGTGAAGTCTCAACGTGATACTGCTCTGGCAAGTTCGGGGACTCTGTCACTGGTTTCGCATACTCCACTGGGTACGCCAATACTTGTTGACTGTATTGAGGTTGTTGATAGGCTTCTTTAAGCAACTTCTGGTTAGGTTGTCGAACAGGTACAAGTTTGAACTCTTGGGCTTGGTTGGCGTTTACCAACTGGAGCAACTCTTGCTCGAAAGTGCCTAGTTTCGGGTTGGAGTAGCCTGCAGGAACTTGGTAATTAGGCACGTGCGATGCACTGTTTCTCAAACGAGCGCTTTGATGTTGCTGGCGTAGCTGAGTTTCCTTCTGGCCTTGGATTTCGGCATCGATCTCAGCTTGAGCGAGAGCTTGAGGATGAAGGGTCAAGGGTGGTCTTGGAGGTGCGACGATAGGGACTCTCTGTCTATGGTAGGCCTGCTGCAGCTCTTGTTGTTGTCTAGCGTAAGTAGGAATCGGTCTTCTTGGTTGTGGCTGAGCATTGCTGTGCTGTGGCGCGGGCGCAGAAGCGTAGCCCCCTTGTGGGACTCGCGCGTACTGTTGAATCAAGGATGACAGGTACTCTGGCGATACCTGCAACATACGAGCGCGATTAGGTTATATCAACGCAAGTTATATCCAACTATCTGCAATCTATACTACAATCAACACAGTTAACATATTCAGCTCAATTTTGATACTGAATTCGGATATACATAAATAAAAATCCTGGTCATGTTGGAAACGTTGTTTCAACCTAAGTTAACATTGTATATTTATTTTTATTGTTATAGAACTTTCGAATTTCACTTTTTTACTCCAAGTCTTATTTCATATCGAGGGCAAACAAAATTTTTTGTAGAAATAATAGATATTGATACATTTATCGCGTTATATTTTTAATTACGCGAAAAGTAATCAGAAAGGTGTTTTTTTTGCCGAAGTAGGTATTCTATTTTCAAAAAAATTCGTTAGAAATCTCTTCAAAGTCATGCGATTCTGCGGCTTTTAGTATTTACATAGGAAGTTCTATAGCAGAAAATTACTGATAAGCATTTCTGCATTATGAAATTGAGGGCGTAGGTGCCTAACTGATTGACATAAACATTGCAGTTGAGATTTCTGTAATGCTCTTCAGAGCAGATAGAATTTTCACTTTCACGAATAACGTACAGACTTACGAAATTTTCTATGTATGTCAACACTCTCACAATTGTTGATAGCTATATCTATCTTTTTTTATAGTGCGTTTTGAACGTTTCCCACTCGAAACTGAAAGATGTGCGAAATCCTTTCACAAAGTATTTTTATACAAACTTTGAACGTAACACAATGCGCAAATGTATTATATTACTAGTGAAACGATTTAAAGGATGATTGACAGATTTATATGGATCTTGAAAAGTATATTAATAAGATATTGGTAATAAGAGAAAATTTTTGAGCAGACCAATCTGTCTTCAATCGATCAGACTCTTCATCTTTGCAAGACGTTTACTTCTGAACTTAAACTTCAAAAATATGACTATGAGAACAATTTCTGCATACTAAAAGAAGGAATATGACTAATTGACAGCGTCATTTAAGACTTACTCTTATTTTAGTAATTTGTAAGATTGACAGAAAGTACACAATTTCGACCGATTCGAGGCACCATGAAATCTATGTAAAAACGTCATTTTAATCATAACAGTCGAATCAAGTTTGTTTTTAAGCCATTGATGGACTGAAAACAGTCCCTATCTTCCACTCTTTCCAATATTTTAAGGTCTCCGTTGTCACTACTTCATGCTTCCTATAATTCAATCAAAATTTTCCTGTTTCCCAGAGTTCCGAATCGGACCGAGAGTCCGATCAATCTTGTTAGGTAACGAGCAATATTGATGTTCTCTGCAAAACACGCAGGGAAGATAACTTTAACGCGCGGAACTGTCGACGCGAGTTGCTCGGTACCGGGATTTAAATGCTTTATGAACTTTCTAGCGGCCAACGTTGTTTCACGTTTGGAGTGAGGTACGACTACGGCTTGATGACCGTTATTTTTTCATTTCCGAGGTACTTCAGGGAACGCGATCCCGCGATACTCTCGAACCTCAATCGTTAAAGCGTTTACGATTCCGAATGCTTCGATTTTTCTTATTCAAATCGTAATGGATACGCGAAAAGTGCAAATTAACTTTCTACTTTGACGAACTTGACTTTAGCATGAATTATGGCCCCTCGCGATCATTAACTCCAATATGAGTTTATGAAACGCCGGCATTAATCATGTTCGGCGCACTTGTAATAACAAACATAATCAACGGGTTGAACTTAAAGGCGCGATTTTTCGTGTCGATACGTGCCTCGGGTTATAAAAATTGGCGCTGTTAAAATAAAAAAATGGAAGGGGTCGTAGGCTTTCGAACGCGGAAGCGAAGGGTACAAGAATGTACGTTTGTCCCTCATCTAAGTGCATCGTGCGCTAGAAGTTAATACAAGTATTTGCTTGAGGGTGGTAAGCATGAATGTCATAGGATTCATAGTTCAATTAGGGTTCAAGGAATTTTGTCTGTAGAATTTGACCTGATAACGTTTCATAACCTAGGAACGAGATATCTGTAATATTTTTTTACAATTCGCAATTCTAAGATCCACTTTTCTAGGATCGATGAGTCTGCAATTATTAATTGTTAATTATTAATGTCAGAGATTAATGATGTTCAATTCAAGTTTCCATGGATTTATATTGTAGAATTAAAAGTTCTGAAGTAAATTTTGCAATCTACGTTTTCTAGAATCAAAAATGCTTGACGTACATTTGACATTCTTGAGCTTTAGAAAATTATATATTCAATCAGAATACAGTAATTTTGTACTTTGCATTAAAAATTTATGAAATCAAATACTCTAGGGTTGAAAATTCATTGATACTATGTTAATGAATTTATAAATTCAAGTATCAGAATCGGAGAGCTCGGCATTGTATGATTTCAAATCCGAAAATATTCTATCCACAAACTTTAAAACCTTTCATATAATTTTTTGCAATTAGTATTTAACTTTTCAATGGAAACAAGATTTTAGAGATAACAAGTAAACATTTTTGAATTTTGTAAAAACTTTTGTTTCATTTTTTTTTTTAATTTAGTAAACGAAAATTTCATGGACCAATAGTCTGAAAATTATTTCAGAATAACATCTTGCGGAATTCGAAATATCTGTTTTAATCAAGTTGTAGATCATGAAAACATTCATCCATTTTTGAACTTCGTTATTCTGATCTATTAAAAGAGAAACATTTCGATTGTATAGTCTGGATTACATATTTTCACCATTAGATACCCTAGGTTACAAATTTTATGATCCATTATTATTTTATTCGCATTTCGTATCGTTAGAATCTTTTTTTTATCTATTTCTCTATGATAAAGTATTTTCTGGTAAAGTGAGTTTTTCCATAGCTTTTTAGAAATCGTTGCCCAAGGAATCAAAGTTCTTTGAATTTTCAATATTTTCAGAGATTTTTCAGAAAATTCCATCTACAAAGATTGAAAGTACTTCATTAAATTCTAGAATTTTTTTTCTGTATATGTAGTTATTGAAATTTCGTAATTTTTTTTGGCATTTTTATAGATTTCTAGTATTTTCATAGGTTACTATGTAGACTCTTAAATTGTATACTATTATATCGACAATTTCAACGATATATAGTACCCATTTCATTTGATTTTCCAAAAAACAGTATTTTTTATACAGATTTATGTACTTTTTACAATTTTTTTTTTAAAAATCATATTTTTTAATATAATTCAAAAAATTTTCAAGTATATTTTTGAATTGAAATGTGAGTATATACAAAACTATGTACTCCTAGATTCAAAGTTTCACAAATTTCTGTAAAATTATATCTACATAACTTTTTCGTATCGAGTGATTTCGAATATTTGTCGCATTTCTTTGGTAAGTATTCAGAAAACTTTGGCCTTTTTTTACTATTTTTTTTAAATTTCAAGTATTTTTTTGGGCTGTTACATAGATTCATAAAACTCTTTGTTGAAGAATTAAAATGTCGATTAATTTTCGGTACGTTGTATAAAAGAATTCTAGAAAAGTTTGACCTACATACATTTTCCTTTTTTTCAGTTGTAATAGAATTTTTCTTGTAATTTCTAGTAATATTTTTAATTCTTTGTATTCATAATAATTGCGTTTTAAGTTTTTGAGAATTTGTTATTATATAATTTGAAATTTATAGGTCACAAGTTTTTATTTTTTTTTATTTTTCAGGAAACAGGCAATTCACAGAGATCTGTTACTTTCGGTATTTTATCAGAGTTAGTGTAATTCGAAATGTTTTGTGGTTTTCTATATAGATATCTGGAATTCGATGCTTCAGAATTGAAATTTTCCTATACTTTTACCATTTTTGTAGATTAAAAGTTAGTTTTCATCATAATTCACTTTGTTGAAACATTTTTTTAATATTTTATCATGTATGTTATCCTAGCCGAAAAATAATTCTTCTGAAGCCAAGATTTTTGCCATATTTTAGTGAATATTATGAAGTATCCAAAATTTAATTTTACTCAGAGAACTTTCATGTGACAGTTCGTTATTTCCTGTAGATTTCAGTGACTATTTTTTTCTAAAATCCTTACTTCTTTCATTATCATTGCTTCTCTCTTTATTTTTTTATTTTAGAATCACAATTATGACTTTTTTATTTTAACGTGAAAAATTGATTGCTTATATCCTAATTGAAGGATAGGTTTGAACCCGCAAAACACACTTTGCCTATGCACCAGCTTTTATATATTCTGTATAAAATAAATAAGTTCCTTCTGAAATAACTACAATTTATGAGCATCAAAACGACTACTTTTTTTTCAATTCAACACTACAATATTTTTTTTTTTTTTTCGTAACATTCTAGCAAATTCACACTTTATTGTAGAAAATAAGTTAGATCAAATAGGGTTTGACCGCAGATTATTACAAACTTATCTGACACTTGTCAATTCAGTAAGCTCTACTTTCTCGTTTGTAATTTAAGCATTCGGAATAACAGTACCATGAAACTTCTGACAGCTGGTGACAAACTAAAACTTCACTTTCCCTTCTCTACTTTACAACCTTTTTGTAGAACTAAGTTACTAGAAGAACTTTTTAGAATGTGGGATGCAAAAATTTAAATTTAGATCATCCTCCTACTCGTAAATAAGAGTAGGGGAAGTTATTACAACCCCCTGTAATCACTCTTATGCCCGATAAACAGAGTGCGGAATCTTGAGGTTTCGCCGATTCGTTCTACTGAGTCAGCCGTAACGGTACGCAAGGCCGTCCGCATGAAATCGAAACTGTTAATAAACGGGGCGGACGCACGGACGGATCTATGTTGAGTGTTGGGTGTGGTTTTACCGGTTCTCGGCTCGCAGGGAATTAGCGATCGGAGAATACAAGAAAACCCGACAATTATGCAACATTAAGCCCGACGATTGCCATGCGCGCTGTTTCCATAACTAATCGCCCCCGTTTTTTTGCCCACTTTTATATGATAATTCCCTATCGCCCAAATTATCACCGAGATAACAAAGCTCTTTTTCGCGTGATGAAAGTAAAGGCCTGCGCTTTTCCAACGCGTTACGCAATCCATTTTTAATTAATGCTCGAAAATTCCGGGTCGAAACGCGCGCGATCGTAATAAGGCTTGTTTATCAAAGTGCTGCATTTTCGTCAATACCGCGAAATTATTCCATCGTGTCGAATGTTGCGGTGGGTATGCAATAGCCGTGATAATTTACCCGCGGTTTCGCGTCAGTTTGTTGGATTATATAAGCTTCGTAATTAAACGTATCATAATATCATCATTCAGAAGCGAATAAAGTCACCTTTGCGCGCTCCCAAAGGTCACGTTCATGATTTAGCTTGATTCATTATTTTCGCAGGGAAACACTGATTCGACGCGATTTATTGTTCGGCGGAGGATGAAAGTCACGTCTAAACTTGACTCATTTCGTATTTTTTCAGGCTAATGGACGAGTCAAGTGTAGACGAGATTCGATTAGTTATTTTGACGTCGGCATAACATTGTGCATTTGAATATAACGCGGCTATAAAAAGCGACACGTCACGCCTTGAACGATCATAAACATTGTTTTTACACCTTTGCCATTTTGCGCTAATTTAGATTCTTGTAAACTTGATTGGTTGCCTTTCGACGTGTAACATTGTAAAGCCTATACACGTCAAAATGTAGTCATAAGTTTCAGATCACAATCCGGGTCATTGTATAATGTCTTTTTAAAGTCTTATAATCGTTGCATTCTAAATGTTACATAATGTCGCTAATCCATGCTCTCACAAGGCATTAACTCCAGTTATCACCGAAACTATAATCAAGGATTGATAAAGCGCCGCCTTCTGACGTTTTTTATCTTCTCATATCCTTTTCATATTGAACGTTCTATAGACCGATCGACGGCGCTTTGTCATTTATTAATTCTACTTCAGATTGCGAAGTGTTTTGTGATGGAAATCATTTTGTTGCTCTATATCTGTTGGCTCGATCACTGCAGTTGAAAGTATATAACCTAATCCCATGATTGCTGATAATTTGTCGTCATTACTCATGTATCAAGTTTCCTCCTTTTGAAGGAGAAAGATTTTTTGAAAATTTTGAATTATATAAAAGCTGGAAATTTGTTGAAGGCTGTGGAAATCGTTTTTTTTTTCACACGAGTGATTTGTTATTCAGAGAACTTTATTCCTGTGAATCGTCCGCTAAATTGACGCTTTTCGACCAATATGGTTGTTTGACTGTTTTTATGACGACAGTGATCCACTTAATTTGTGCAGATAGCTATCATCAAACATTTCGGAGTTGTGAGAATATTCATGATATTTTGAATTACTCACGGTTGTTGAACGTGTGGGGAAAATTATGAAGTTTGATAATGTTTCAAATAAACGAAATAGCTTCAAAATATCAACTGTATCAAAGTTTCAAACAGGCAGAAACATAAAATATAGGCATATCTTTGAAAAACTATGAAGGATGTGTAATAGCTTTTTTTTCACATATCGTAATACTCATATTTCAGATATCGAACTTCAAATATGTTTCGACTATCTTAAAAAATTACACAGTAGTTTTTTATTTTTACAAGTTGATAGTCAATTTATGTTTCAAAGAATGTTTTTTACCTTTTTTTAAACTTCTGAAAATCTATGTACAAATTCTATTTTACTATACCATAATATTACAATAAAAGAGAAGAAATCACAATTTATAACATTAGCATTCTCTTATGTAAAACATATGAAAATCATGTACATGATAAATTATTAATTGGAGTGTGTCGTCTAGAAAATTTTTTTACCAGTGGATTCATGATAAAATTGTAAATCAGGTTTGAGTTTTGATAGAAAACTCTACACAGATTTTTAATACAAAATCAACGATTTTATTAATCAAAATTTTTCGAAAAAACAATCTGATTCTGTCTAATAAAAAAGAAACACGTTGAATAATTAAGAGTTTTTTTTTGCCTTCCTTATCTATTGTGAAATTGATTGTGAGCCTCGAAAATTTGAAGTATGAATACATTTAAATAAAATTCAATACTTTTTAGATCATTTAACTTTTCAATATAATATAAACAATTAAAAATTGGTAAAGGAATAAAAAAAATACTAAATCTGAAATACATTCAAATTCGACAATCTATTTAAAAACTGTGAGAATCATTGGAGGAGTTATATACCTTTTTGTGCGGAAAAATTGAAGATAGTTTGGAGTAACTTTTAAGGTATGTTGCAATAATGTTATGACAACAAAGTTATAGTATTTCAATAGTGTATTGTTCACTTAAATAAAACAAGTATTTGTACATGAAAAAATATCAACAATTGGCGGAGTTATTGCCTTTTACTCTGAAAAGATTTTTTTTTTTGAAGAGGCTTAGGTCGACCACGATGCAAGTTGAACATTTCAAGTTAAATCAGAAAATCTAAAAAATTTCATTAGTCTAGGAATATATCAAGTTCTTGAACGATCGTTTTTTTATATAAAAATTTTTATTTTGCTGATAAGAATTTTTGAATAGAATTTTCAGAACTCAAAAAATCAAAATCTCGGGTTAAACGTCCTTGCATACAGAAAAAACGTAATATTTTTTTTTTTTCATCGTTCAAGAACTAGATATATTCCTAGACTAATGAAATTTTTTGGATTTTGTTATTTTACTTGATCTGTTCAACTTGTAATGTGGATAACGCAAACATCTTAAAAAAAAAAAAAATTGTTTCGAGCAAAGCGATATAACTACACCAATTGTTGATATTTTTCTTGGAACAAGTACTTGTTTTTTCAAATGAACAATACCCGATTGAGAAACTATAACTTATGGGTCGTACCATTATTATACAAAAATTTATATAACCCCTTAATACACAGTGAAGTCCCGAAACAGAAATACTTATCAGAAAATTTTCTCTAAAAATTTAAAGAATAAGTATGTTCTATACAATGACAACAAAGAAGAACTATGAAAATTCCTAAAATTTATGACAAGCCAACTATGCGATTCAAAACTTTCCGATTCTACCTACAGTCTAGCGTCCTTTACGATCTTTCAATTCCCTGCAAAAATTTCCAATTGTTTTTTTACGATTGTGAAACTAACTGAAAAAATGAGCATTGCATCAATGAATTTTCTGATTGGTTTGTCTCATTGGAAAACCAGCTAGATACACAACAGGTTTTTCAGTTGTGTTTTTCTTATTGAAATTTTTCTTAGAAAAGAAACTTGATTCAAAAATACAATTATTTTTATAAATTGAAATAAAATTGGTATCGATCTCCCAGTCAAATTGTTTATTTCAATTAAGTGTCGACGTTTCGATCCCCATGTGTGGGATCCTTTTCAAGACTAATGAACAACGAACAATTTACTCCTACTCGATGAAATTCAAAATTCTCCGATTTTTCCTACAGTCTAGCATCCTTTACGATCTTTTGGTTCCCTGCGAAAATTTCGAATCGGTTTTTTTATTGGAAAACTAACTAAAGAAATTGCATCAATTCATTTAACGATTAGTCTGTCCCATTGGTGGATTCACAACAGGTTTTTCAGTTGGGTTTGTCCTATTGAAATTTTTGTACAATATAAAATTCATTTAAGAATAAAATAAGTTTTCTGAATTATAATCTTATTTAATTTCCAAATAAAAAACGATCATATTTGTGGAATAGATTTTTCTGTAAACAATTTTCCGATAGGACAAAGCAATTGAATTTCTACGTGAATAACCAATTGATTTTACAATCTGACAAACCGATTGGAAAAGCAGCCTTTTTTCCGATTGGAAAACAAATTTTATTTTTGATAAATATTTTTATCAAAATTTCCCAAGAAGACGAACCGATTTGATTTCCAAGTAAATATCAAATTCATTTTCCGATTACTAAAACGGCCATGTCTCCAGTTACTTTCCCAGTTAAAAAACTAATAAGAAATTTTCAACAAGTGTTCAATATGGTGATTTCGGACTTCCGAATTCGCGCCCAAAATTCTCCTAATCCTTTTCACCTGAGCTCCTTACACCAGTTGTGACCTAATCGCGCGCGGGATACGATTCGAAAGCCGTCGAAATTGGCAAATATCCTTCGCCCTCGCGGGACTCACACATATTCTAGGCTGAAAATACCGAAGGCGCGTGAAAATTAATGGTCCGGCGTATCACGATCTGTTGCAACAGAGAGCGGCGCAGTCAGATCCTGGCCAGGACCTCCTGGTTCGCCATTTATTTACTACCACCAGGCGGCTCGTGGAAAAGACGTATCGCGTTCATGGCTAGTTGGTCTCAGATAACCAGTGATAGGCGGCTAATGGTCACGGTTGACCAACGGAATGGTCGTCGATGTCCGCTCGAGATTAAATATTTCCCAGTTCCGATAGACAAGGACCAAGCCATAAGATTTTCGCAGCCACGAGGAAGAAGTGTTACGTTACACGGAAATTATCCTTCGCCGATAACGATCGCGAATATTATTCATCGAATTCATATTGCGGACAAATTATCGCCGTGGGTTCTCGGAACATTCCGCGGCTAATGGAAAAATATGGGAGAACGGCGGAGGCGATTTTGATTCAATTTATACTTTCCGCGCTTGTTTTCAGTGACACACGACTGTCAAAGCGTACACGCCGGAATAACGATTGCGCATACTTTATGAAACTCGGGGAATTTTCCAACCTTTTTCTCAGTCCTGGGATACGTTTTTTTTAAATCTCCGATGAAATATTGGCTGAGTTCGTTTTTAGCGATCTAGGATAATAATGATAACAATTATTGATAGCGAAACATGAGAATGGAATTTCTATGAACCACTGACATTTCGAGAACTTATTTCTGATACTGCTTTTTGTTCGTTTATTTTATGATTGTCAATCAGTAAAAACTATTTTAATGCAAATGATAGATGATTCACGGGAAATGAAGAAAAGAAAAGTGGTGTATTATACGATTAGAATGTTAATAGTCAGCTGCTGTAATAAAGTACGTGAGGATCGACTCGAACTAATTGCTGTTCAAGTAGCAGTAAAACCCGTGCATGTCGTATACATACAGCCATAGTAAATTTCTCACGTAATTGGTGTCGAGGTGCTAAAAATTAATCAATAGGCAGATATCAAAGGTAAGCATTCTCATCGTTAATTTTTTCGTGGGGTTTACTATCATTTGATTACGAACGAAAGGCTGAGTTCCTGTGATTTTTTTTTAAGGATGGTATGGAAAAAAGGTAAAAACTGAATTTTTTGAGAAGGTTATGTAGGAAAAATTGTACTTGAGTTTGTTAACACGGAAATGACTTTATATCTAGGAAAAACATGTAATTGTGTTACTTTCTATACGTTGAAAAAATCTGATTTCACATTTGAATACAGGAAATTCAGATATTTTTATTTATCAAACTACAAAATGAAGCATGCTGTCGACGTATAATGAATAAAAAATTTTCTCACCTCTAACCAAATTTATCATTTATTGACATTGAAAAATATTCTCTAATTTGATTACTTAAGTTGTGTTAAATGAGATTCAATTTTGAATATTCAGATGTTTCTATGAAAATAAAGTATAGTTTTTTGTAAAAATCTTTGATCACGCAGTCTTAAATTAATTTTGTAACTTCATATAATAGAATCAAGCCTTTTTTACAGATCAATGCAATTTACATCGCCTGACTAGAATCCCGAAGTAAATTCGAGATCTCGCAACACTCAAGCAAACTGTAGCGGTTTTTTAAAGCGCGTTCGCCTGGTACGTTTCCGCTTGTTCGTGCATACAAATTACAGCATTGAATGAAGAAATTGATTTCATTCTAATACAAAAGAAAGAAACGATTCAGAGTACTTGGAAATTGACTATCCATGTAATGCTGTAGGTTGGATTTTAAAGCTAGGCATAGTTTTAGGATTTGAATTTTATGCAATCAAAATTTCTTACCCAACAGTCAAAAGTTCTAAAAAAATTGGTTCACATAACACTATTCTACATTTTTATCGTTGTGCGGAATTTTCGGAACATAATTCTCTAGTGATCCTTTTTTTACTTTTCCAAAACAAAAAAAAAGGTTTTTGTTTTTTCTTCCACGCTTTTTAACGTTAGATAGCAAAACTGATTTGAATCTGAAACTTTAATAAATAAATAGAAAAAAAAAAACTAAAAATTCAATCTGTTTTACAAACTAATTTGTAGGAAGTATAAAGATTTGAACAACATTATAAATTCAAAAAAAAAAAAATATTTCTCAACTGTACAATATATTTTTCCTTTGCTTGTTTCAAAGGAAAATTTCAGTATCATGACACTCTCTGTTAATTATATTTTTTTCATCGATTTTTTGTAAGGATAAGGGGAAAAATTTACCTCTTGAGGTTCCTCGCCGTGCCTGATAATGTACTGATTCGGCGCTGCGCCATAAACTGCGTTCGCGCTTTGCGGCGATCGCTTACTAGGCTCTTTTACATCAATCTCTAGCAGCACAACGTCGTCGTTTTTCGATGAAACTTCTGGTTTATCCGCGACGTTGGCCACGGTCTCCTTTGCAACAGTGACCGTCAAGAGACCTGAATTAAAATATATCACTTTTATTCCGTGAATATACATAAGAAATAAAAGAATAAGGATATTTTTCATGAAGGGACGTATGTAATTGTTCAGCATATATTATTAATTCAACGTTTAGAAGGATTTGGTTTCGTTTTTAATTTTTCTTGAGAGAAATACAAACTTTTTTGTAAAAAATGCATCGTAAGAAAAAAGGAATTTTTTCATAAAACTGTGAAGAAAGTGAAAAGAAAATGTACAATGGAAAAATCGCAATAGCTTTTTTTTTAGAAATATTATTGATTGTTGTTTATTTTCTGCAGTTGAATAAAATAAAGTATGAAAAATTATTGTTTTTTTTTAAATATATTATATAGAAAGTAAACGTATTTTTATGATATCTTAACTATTTCTTATACAGTATTTACAAAACATCTTTTTCAAATATCTGAAAAAAAAAGAAAAATTTGTATTCAACTGTATTTAAAGTAACTGTGACGTTTCAAGGAAAAATTTATATTGTTTTTTTTTTTCTAAGTTAGACATTAGCTACAAATTACCAGATTAGAAGTAGCTCTGGTTTGAATTTTTATGTTGATTAAAATTTTATTCGAAATATATGGATATTCAAAGAATAGTCTGACTGATTATAAAATTTAACAGTAGTAGAAAGCAATATTCTAATCTTTGTCTTATAATTTTATGTCTCGTTTTTATTTTTTAGTAGTAGAAGTTTTCAGTTGCTGTAAGAAATTATACTTTCAAAAATTATGACTCTCATACTTGAAATTTTCAAAACTACTGAACACGTTAAAAATATAAAGCAAGACACGTGAAGTTTTATAAAATTCAGCAGGTGAAGCTTGGAAACTTAAGTCTTAAATTCTATGCTCTTGATTAATAATTGACAAGATCTCTGCTCTCGGACATACTTTCAATTTAAAGTCATAGCTTGGAAAATTCTAAATCATACACCTTTCAATCTGAATTTCGATCGTTGCTGTAGACAACTTAATATAATTTATTTCCAAACATGAATACTATTTTTTTCTTAAGTTGATACTTAGCTCATATATTTAACAAAATGAGAGTCTAAAAGGAAGACGACATGTAACAAAATTGAAAAACTTAAAGTGATGGTTCAAGTAATTCAAAATAATAAAATAGGGATAAGAGAGAAAAAAAAGTTATCTTAATAATTATAAATACCGAAATTTTGAAATTGTATATATTTTGCAAAAAAGCCCACATGTACTACATTGTTTACATTTTTGTGTATAAGTATGTAAAAAAAATTCCTTCGTATCATCATTAATGTGTATTATACATATTTATTGGTTTTCAATGATGATTCGTTATTGAATTTACACTGCAAGGCAAAAGAGTTGAAAGAAATAAGGACATAATAACGAGTGGAAAATAGTTGAAGGTAAACATTATTCAACTAATAAAAATAAGAATATTTGTTTCAGAATAATATGCATTACTAATCTTTCGGATAAAGGATTTTCAAAAATTTTAATTTCTGTTGCTGGTACTACAAATGGTGAATTCGCATAAATGAATAGAATTTCTGCATCTTTATAATAAGAAAGGAATAAATTTTTCATATTATACAAAAAATCTAGATAGAAACTTCAATGCTGAATGAGTAGATCATTCAATTACTTTAACGCATGTTAAAGTAATTTTGGAAAATGTCCTAATTGAAATAATTAGGAAAAATAAAAAAATAAAAAAATATGTGTTCTTATATTATAATTTTGATTGATATTAAAATTTCATTATGTCGATTATAACGAAATTCAGTTAAAATACGAAAGTCACAAATTTTTTTCATTTCAAAATTTACACTTTTAGTAATTGAATACCTCTATCAATGATTATTTCCAAATCTTTTATCTCTGAGCTTAGGTACTTCAAAACTCTTATTTTATTAGTAATTTGATTCTAAACATCAGCCGAATTTATTTCTAGACATTTTGTGGTTCGTAATAGCAAATTAACTCATTGCATAATTTTTTGTTGATCAGACATTAGTTTAAATAACCAATCATAAAAAGTAGGTGCTCGTAGTGCTCACCATCTCCAGATGTTATAAGAAAGCAAAACTTTAATTTATATGATAAAAAAATATTATGTACAAAAAAATTGTTTATAAAATGTTCTATTCGTGTCAAACTTTAAGGACATAAATCAGACCTTTCATTCAATCTGATGAAACCTCTCCGTAAAGACTTTTTCCAACCGACATAATGAAATAAACTGTTCCCTGTAGCAAACCTAAATACTCTCTAAATTTGAACCTGGCAAGTCCCAACAGATTGCAATTAGCTACAAATATCCTCAAAAAATCTGTTCTTTCAACAGACATATCTGTCAAATTCAATAAATTGACTATTATTAAAATAAATTCTACAAATTTTTTTTTAACTTCTCACAGATTACATTGCAAAAATTTTAACGATGCAATCTGTGTAATACAACAGATAATATTCTGTGGAATTCGAAAGATTCAGATTTACAGAGCGTATTGTATGAAATTTTTGTG
Source organism: Platygaster robiniae (assembly GCA_028476575.1). Taxonomy (NCBI): domain Eukaryota; kingdom Metazoa; phylum Arthropoda; class Insecta; order Hymenoptera; family Platygastridae; genus Platygaster; species Platygaster robiniae. Next base: position 41,063,967 of record CM052019.1, read on the forward strand.
CATTTTTTTTCCAGTAAATTTCAAGCAAGTGCCGAAAATATTTCCCGAGAGTTCGTAGGAGGTGCCTATTAAAATTTCGGTGTCCTGTCATCGCCGAGGGAAAAAACAACCCCGCAAATTGTCCCCTGTTCTCTCAGCTCCTCTTCGCGAATTTATTCCGATGAGGCAACTTTGAGCCGTTCTGCTCGAACGCCAACGCGCGGGGCGAGGGCGGGCGAAGTTGGGAAAGTTGCATACGTAGGGAAAGTTGTGCGTCCCAAGAAACTTTTCCCACGAGTTTTGCACCCGGCGATCTTCCGTACGTGCGCGCTCGCGCGATTGTCCGGGAACGATAGAATCGCGAATCGCCGATAATCTCGAATTGGTGAATGCACGATTCCACGTGGAGAAGTGGGGGCGGGTGAAGAGAGGGGGGAGGGCACAGGGTGAAAAATATTTTTCGCGCAATCGGCATCAAGAAAAAATTCGCTAGGAAGAATTTGAGAATACACGCGATTGAGAAACGCTCTTGGATTACATCATCGATTGTAATGGACACAGGAGACGAATATGGAAAAAAATCAACAATGATATTCGTCGAAATCGGCTGTTATTTCAATGCACATTGAAAAGTTTTTTTTTTTCTTTGGATTTCATGTTGTAATTAAAATCAAAAATACACTGTATGATCAGATAAAAATTAGAACATCGTTTCGGGTGTATATCAACCTGAAAAAAATTTTGTAATAGTTATTTTTGTAAACTCTAAACTTTAAATTCAATCTTATTTGCAGTTTATTTATTTTATAAGTATCCAAATGAGGAACCTTAGGTTTAGTACCTTTTTAGTGAAAAAGCCTTATTAATGAAAACATACAATTTTTTATTCCTTCTGTAAACTGCTTATGTATTAAAATCAAACACTGTAAAAATAAGTATTACAAGATAAGAAACTGTCAAAACTTCAGGAAATTACAAAACTGACTGAATTGGGTAGAATTTCAAATAATGTACACACTGCTACAAGCTGTCAAAAACGTTGAAACTGTCTTAATTGTAAGAACGATCTTCACAGCATCACAGAGACAAAATTCCGGAAAATTTTCGAAATCGTGAGAATTCTTTATTTCTGAGTATTGCTAGCCTGCAACTATCTTACTATTCTATTAATTATAGAATTATGGAAACTGTTTGATCAATTCTATCTGATTATGATAATTTTGAATGATAAACTGAATTATTCTTTGATGTATGAAAAATAAAACCGAATACTTAGTTCAAGAAAATAATGACTTAAGAACAAGACGTTACAATAATGAACAGTAATGGTGACTAGTTAACACATTCTTCGTAGAATAATGTAGCGTAACGAAATTAATTTTTTACCAACGTAACAGTAAAGTAAAACGTCACATTTTCCCAAGTTACTTTAAAACCTCAGTGAATTCAATTTTCGCCAGTGTCGTAATGTGTCACAATGATACTTTTTGGCTTCGAACTATGGATAACAGAAAGACAGACAATATTTTTGATAGTTATGATAAGGGATGTGAAACGTTTGATTGAGTGTTCTAGCGAAATCGACACACGCAATACTACTACAATTAAACAACAACAATAAACCTGAAATCTTTGATCTGAATTCCAGTTAATAAAAACTTTTAACTTTCACAAAAACTTGGCATTTATGGTTGACAGAACTTGAATTATGTTTAGAGAAACCAAATTCCAAACTCCTGCAGTTCCTTTAAAAGTCCAGTTTTATCAAAGAACGTATTCCAATTTTAACCATTCTATGCCAGAAACTTAGTTTCAATCATGTATGTACACTAAAGGAACGATATAGCTGTCATAACCATATTTATATTTATGCTTGTTATAACAACATTTCAATTGTGTACCAAAACTCGAAAGATAACGGAATAAAATTATATGTTAAAAAATGGCAGTTGATAGTTTATATAAACCTTAAGTATAGTTACTTTAACTATAAATATGACTAGGTGAAATCTTACTGTATTACATTACAGTATTATATGGTCGTAATAACTACACATTTTTTTTTCAAAGAAACATACTTGGCAACAATCTTTCTATCCGAAAGGCTATGGCAACCGTTCTTCTTTTTCTATAATTTTTATATATAAATTTTCAATTAGTCTTCTAATCGTTCAAACCATTAGACTATCAATACGTTTTCCAGTTTGGTTGTCCATTTAAAAATCAAATATGTATCCACTTGCGAATCCAATTGGTTTGTCCTATTGGAAAATTTTCCACAAAAACCTTGGCAGAGCGATAAAAATCCCGAAATAAAAGTTCCAAACAATTATTTTTCTGATGACAAAAATTATGATTCATAATTTTTCTAACGTCAAAAGTTCCAATGTCTTTCTATCTTTGAACATTTTGTTTTGCAAAAAAAATTTTCTACAATAACCTGTTCACCTTCTATTTATAGAAGATATGTATTTCTTTTTTATGAATTTTTTTTGCTTGTCTTACATTTCATTTCAAAAACTCATGTTATTTAAATTCGATGGACTTAAATTTTCTTCTAATATTTTGAAACTGTGCGGTTTTAAAAGTTTCCATTCCTATATCTTCATGATTTGGAATTTCGAAACTTGAAATTTATTAGGATTGGAACTTTTTGGCTTAGAACTTTGGAAATTTTATAATAACTTTATGAAAACTTTTTGCTTTCTAATTTTTCAACATATCCCACCATTCTTCTAATTTTGTAAATTTTTATTTTATACAACTCAAATAATTAGAAATAACATCTAATGATTTTTTCCATGGATTCTAAAAATTTCCTATTCCTTTGTATATTTCGTCTTACTCTGAGTTAGTTATGGTCATAACTCTAATTCTCAGTTTTCAGTGCTAGAAATATATCGTATAAAAAAATTGCTAGAAATACGCTTTTTTCTGAAATTTCCATAAAATCATGTGTTTTTTATAGTTTTTCTTTGTGTACATTGATTTCCTATGATTTCCAATGATTTTTCATTGCCCTAATGGTTTCCTATGATTTTTTATAACTATTCCAGTCTGCTATCATTTCCCATGGTTTTCATGATACCCCATGATTTCTCAATAAATTCAACCATTACTCTAACATCCTGGAGTTCCAATCTTTTTAAACAACTTTTTATAATTTTAAATAGTTGATAACGATTATTCCCGTGAATTCTAAAAACTTCCTATAATCTTGTATATTTCGTCTGATTGTTAATTTGGTTCTCAGCATAACTATAATTCTCAGTTTTCAGTGCTAGAAATATAACGTATGAGAAAATTACTAGCCGAATGCTTGTTTCTGAAATTTTCCATAAAATCTTGTGTTTTTCATGATTTCCTATGATATACATTGATTTTCTATAAGTTCTAATGATTTTTTATTACCTCCAATGGTTTACTATCATTTTTCATAACTATTCTTAGTTTACAACCGTTTTCCATGGTTTTTCATGATTCCCAATGATTTCTCAATGAATTCAATCATTACTCTAATGCTCTGAATTTCTGATTTTTTCAAACGACTTCTTATAATTTTAAATCGTTGATAACGATTATTCCCATAATTCTAAAAATTTTGTCCCATCTTGTATATTTTGTCTAATTGTTAGTTTAGTTCTCGGCATAGCTATAATTCTTAGTTTTCAGGAATAATAATAAACCATATGAGAAAATTTCTAGCCAAATGCTTGTTTCTGACACTTCCCATAATATTGTGTGTTTTACATGATTTCCCATTATGTACATTGATTTTTAATAATTTCTAATAATTTTTCATTACCTTCAAAGGTTTACCATTATTTTTCAGAAGTATTCTTAGTCTACTACCATTTTTCATGGTTTTCTATGATTTCCAATTATTTCTCAATATATTCGACGATTACTCTAACGTACTCAATTTCTGATTTTTTTAAGCAATTTCTAATAATGTTAAACAGTTAATAACGATTATTCCCATGAAATTCAAAAATTTTCTCTCATCTTGTATATTTCAACTGATTCTTAGTTTGATTCTCAGCATGACTATATTTCTCAGTTTTCAGTGCTAGAAATATAACGTATGAGAAAATTACTAGCCGAATGCTTGTTTCTAAAATTTTCCATAAAATCTTGTTTTTCATGATTTCCCATGATATACATTGATTTTCTATAATTTCTAATGATTTTTCATTACCTCCAATGGTTTACTATCATTTTTCATAACTATTCCTAGTCTCCTATCATTTTCTATAGTTTTTCATGGTTCCCAATGATTTCTCAATAAATTCAATCATCACTCTAACTTTCTAAATTTCTGATTTTCTTAAACAACTTCTAACAATTTTAAATAGTTGATAACGATAATTCCCATGCATTCTTAAAATTTTGTCTTATCTTGTATATTTCGTCTGATTGTGAGTTTGGTTCTTGGCATAACTATAATTCTCAGTTTTTAGTGCTAGAAATAAACCATGAAAGAAAATTTCTAGCCAAATGCTTGTTTCTGAAATTTTCCATAAAATCGTGTGTTTTTCACGATTTTCCATAATTTACATTGATTTTCTATCATTTCTAATGATTTTTCATTACCTCCAATGGTTAACTATCATTTATCGTAACTATTCTTAGTCTACTACCATTTTCCATTGTTTTTTATTCTTTCCAAAGATTTTTCAATAAATTCGATCATTACTCTAACGTCCTAAATTTCTGATTTTTTCGAACAACTACTAATACTTTTAAATAGTTGATAACAATTATTCCCACGAATTCTAAAAATTTCCTATTATTTTGTATATTCCTTCTGATTGTGAGTTTATTTCTCGTCATTGCTAGAGGGGAATAATTCCAAAAATTTGATTCAAATCCAAACCCAAATGGCGTCAATTGAAAATGTCCATTAAGAGCAATGATTTCGTCATCGCGAGTAATCGCGAATCTTCCCGGGAGCGAGATCGACGAACCGCGGCTCGTTTCTTCGCCGTATACGTGATGCCGAAAGTGCTCGCGAGGAAAGTTTTCTCAGCGCACGCACACACGAGCGTTGCACGCGGAAGAGCTAAGGGAAAAGATCGCCATAATTATGTTAGGCGCGCACCAGTTACGCATCTCCTGCAACGAGCGGATTATTTCACGACGTCACGACCTGTTCGTTCGACATTTACGGGGATTTAATCGGCGGAATATCGATCAGGCCATTTCCATTTTTTTTTTTTTCATCCGACTAATTAATAAACACGTGGAAACGGATTTTCTCTGGATTCGAAAACGCCGTGGCGGAAGGTCGCGCACGCATTTTATCGGGACAATTAGGACGATTTCCCACGTATCGTCGAGATTGCCAAAGCGGTGGTAAAGGCGTGACAAATGGCTGGCGTTGCGCGGCTCAATTTTAATCTCACCGTGGGATTTATTTTCACGTGCAAACACGCGAGAAACAATCGCGGTTCAGCGATTCGTGTTACGGAAATCGTGCCTCTCTCCGTAACCTCCGTGACACATAATTAGTAGCTTGGCTCACGCGACCAACTTGCTCACCCTATCCACCACCATCCCTACTCCCCACACCCTCATAGTGCGAAAGATGAGAAGTACAATTTTTTTAATATTAACAAAAATGCATGATTTCTGGAAGATTTTCTGTATCTAAAGTCGTCATTTGACATCCAGTGGTGAACAATAAAGATGTGTAACAGGAAGTTTTTCCTTTCAATTAAGAAAAATAATTTGACTGCTTTACCTGCTCAAAAATTTTGAGTATAGACTGGATGAAGAGTGCTTCTGTTATGAAGAAGAAGGAAAAAGAAAACAATGTTACCACTGTAACAGTGGATTTGATAGGGGAGAGTTGGGTAAAAAAAGCCCTCTTTGTATTTTAATAACCTTTACTGTAACCTATCAATAAACACACTTTACTTTCTGTGTGTAACCGAAAAACTTTATTATCAAAGATTTGATTATTTATCATGCGACAGCTGTCAGTGACACATGACAAAAGTTTTCAATCATTTCAGCATCAATGTTTTAACATTCTTTTATCAACGCTTTACCTTTTTTATAAAGTTTGTTCTGGTAAGTAAATTATTTTTCCGATAATGTACATGTAGGTCTTTACGTGTATTTGAACGTAAAAATCTCGGAAAATGGTCACGTAGAAAAGAAAAATTGAAGGTGAAAAAAAAGTTTGAGTTCAGTAAAACAGGCCCTTTCTGGGTCGGGTTACATGAGACGCTTTTATCAGGTATGGTTTTATCAGGTATAGCTACCCCCTTAAACTTTTAAAAAGTAAAAAAAGTACAGAGCTTTGAAGACTACGTTGCTCTACATGCGGACAATTCCAAAGAAATTTGATAAAATTTTTTATGCATTTATTCTAAAAATTATTCTCACATTTCGACATTTATTGTCAAGGTCTACCTTGAATGAGTAGTATGGAATAGTAGATAAATGGCTTTTATTGATAATTCGGAAAATTGATGAATTAAAATTTATAATTGAAAAATTGAATCCCTTAATTGATAACGAATTTCATTTCATAATAAATTATACACAAATATTAAAATGAAATTTTATCGTCACTCAATGGAGTAAAATTTACTAAAATTAAAATTACTACATATAATTCGATTTTAATCTATTAACTTCTGAAAACTATAATTTTTAAATTCAATTGATTTTGAATTTCAGTGTGGAAATAATTATTCAAGTCAATAATTATACTTAATTAATCAACAGTTATTTACATACATGTATTGAGCACAATGAAATTTCGTTACTCATGTATATCGCATTTTTATTATTGAAATTTTTACCAATTTTTTAATTGAATTTTCATTGAAAAATGAGAAATTTATAAATTATTAACAAATTACGTATCTTGCTAAATAAGAACAAAAAGTCTGCGAGCAAAAGGAGGAAGAAGAGAAAAAAGCGGCAGAAAAAACCGAAAAAACGATCAAAAACCACCCAGAATTGGCCTAAAAAGAAAAAAATTAAAAAACTGCATAATTTGTAAAAAAAAAAAAAAACATATATTTTCACGATTATTCTTGAAAAAGCCTGTTTGATTATCATGTGTATTTATAACTTTTTGTGCAATCAGAATCAAAGATATATATTGTAATACGAATGTATTTACATGGATTCAAGTAGGTGGCTCGTTTTACCCGACCGGTCTAGTAAAAGGGCAACTTTGAACTTTTTTGAAAATCTACTTTTTAATAAAGAAAAAAATTTTGTATACAAAGTGAAACGCTGTTTTGTGTATAAGGCTTTATTCTAAATGTGAAAAAAATCACTCTTTACACTATGTAACTAGTTGTTACAACTAAACAACTATTAAAGGGACCTTACCCGACTTTCACCTACACTATTGGTCAAGAGTTCAAGTTCAATACCTACAAAAACTCATGTTCTTCCGTTATAAAAGTTACTTACTTCCAAGAATTGATGTAAGTAAACCTTTTTATGAAACTAGTATGGTTTCTTTTGAAAAATTTTTTTCATTTAGATGAATGTCTAAATTTATTTCGAAGTGGCTGCTAAGTTGAAAAACTGATCAATAGTCTACCGTATATCAATATTGTACATATCATAGGGAATAACATGATAAGTTTAGAATCAAAAATATGAATGGTAAGTTGTCATGTAAAATCTTTGTCCTCTACAGTTAATTTGAATTTTTTGGACCTTCGAGTTTTCTACTTTATAATTACTAAGGGACATCACAACTTTATAAATTGAAAATGATTTCAACTATTATAAAATTATAACCGTGATGCGTGTATATTTACTGAAATATTTTTAAAAGTGAGAAAAATTAATTATATTTATGTTTTATACCTAACTGATTTAATATTTATTGAAATATAATAGAATTCAATATAATTATTATTTATTTAATATAATTGTTAGAGTCTAATTGATCTCCCGTGAAATTGATTTCGTCCTTTTTATGAAATTCAAATCATGTAGTGGTGAATATAAAATCAGACAAGGACAAAATTTTCTTGTCCTATTCATTAGCTGGTAACAAATTTACCAATGCATGTTTTGTATAGGTCTAATATATCTAATACTGACTAATAACCCTTTAGAATCTTCTGCGAATTATATCAATATGATTAGAGAACTTACCTAAAAAGTGAAGCAAATTATGCAATAATGTTTTCAATGCCATATTTGAAGATTGAATTGATTTTGCTGGCACTATATCATCTATACAAAAGCAGATCCTTAATTTTGAATTGGTTATGCTTAAAGAAACACAAGCTTATCCTTACATATGGTAATAAAATGAATGTTCACACTGTTATTCAAGTGATTTTCTAAAGTCTCCTTGATAACTCTTGAGAGGATGTTTTGGTGAAAAGGTCGTTCGCATTGAAGGCAAAAAGGTCAGGCCAGCAAAAAGATGGAAAGTTGAATTGTGTTGTTTCTTTTTGTTTTTTAATGCTTTTAGCTTACATTCTACAATCGAAGTAGCTTATAATAATAAATTTTTTTATTTACCTTATTTATCGAAATTTTTACATTTTTGTAGTTTACAAATATTTATTGTAATATGAATATACGCATTTCTAACATGCAAAACGTGATTATATGTGATATATCAAAATAAATTATATATCCAAAACTGTGGAAATTCAGAATCCTCAATTACAAAGCCCAAACTGAGTAATAATTTTTCAAAGTCACATTTTTCGTGTTACATAAATATAAATATTACAAAGTTCCAAATGTAACTCTTTTTTTTTTCAGAACATTGATAAACCGTGTATCATTTGCAATCTTGAATCTGTAAAAAATTGTCAATCACAAAGACATAATTTCACTTATGTATCTAACATTTTACAGTTTAAATAGTTATCAGTTGTAATTTTACCAAATAATATCGAATTATCAAAATTTCTCCATGTATCTGACATGAAAAATTTGACTATGTATATGACCAGAGCGGATAAAAATATGCAAGTAAAAATCGGAAATATGCGTATATAAATGCATTAAAACAACACAGAAATATGCACGAAAATTATGCATGAAAAACATATTTAAAATAATAGTATAATAATTGAATATCAATTTATTCGTCACTATCTCCTTGGTTACAATAATGGTTTTTGAAATTATCGAGCAATAATGATTTCCATATCTGTCAGTCAACAATGTATTATAACTTGAAAAAGATCGTTCAACGTCATATGAAGTAAAAGGACAGTATCTTAACATTGATATTTCATATGGCGAGGGAAGATTTACATGTTCATCAGAAAAATGAATGTTTGAAAATAGTAGGCCTCTTATTTAAATGATTATAGTGTAGCTTCCGCTGCGTCGAAGAATAACATTCATTTTTCTACGAATTCCTGATTTTTAAGTGAATTCAAAATCTCGTGATTCGTTTCTATGCTTTCTAGTCTTTCGTTGATATAAAGTCCTTGGATTCCAAGTTTTTAGTTAAATTTTACTTTAAATTTCTTTTTCTTTCGGAAAACTAACAATAAGTTTTGAGAAAATGTCTGTTTTTGACAGTAAATAATAAACTACACTCGTTCGTGAATCAAACGAGTGCTTTTATCTCTTTCTATTCTGATCTGTTAGCATTAGAAAAAAGAACCGATACATGCTGGTTTGAGTCAGGAACAAGTGTATTTGAATTTATTACCACCAAATGACGATTTGAATATCAAAACTCAAACTGGAACTTAGAAAAAATTTTTATTTGCACGATTCAAAAAAATATTCTCAATCTTTCGAAATATGCAAAATATGCATGCTTAAACTGTAAAAGAAAATCAAGAAAATCAAAATTCTAATGTTACATAAACATGACAAAATCCTGAATTCAACTGCGTCCATGATATTATTTTCTTTTTCAGTACATCACACGCAACTAAGGTAAACCAATCATAAATCCGTAGAAAAATTGCCAATTACCAGGACATTGTTTTCCTCGTTTTTCACCGGGACTCGCAAAAAAGCCTGGTGACTGTGAAAAAAGGCAAATAGCGAACGAAGATCGTAAAAGTAACGGCCCCGGATTCTTCGTGGCCAATGGCCCGTAACGACAACAATGTCGTCTTTGGCGTCGACGCGATAGGAAAAGACGTCAATCGCCGGGCGGCCCGGAAATCGCGTATAATACTTCGGTAGTCGTATTATGGAAATTTAATTGGTTGTTTGCGAGTGAAACGCAACGTCTGGGCCTGGAGGAAAAGTATGCATCGGCTCGTTCGGGAGACGGGAAGCTAGGTGAATAGGAAAGCGAGCCAGCTGATTGTAGGAAGTGCCGAGCGCTATTTGTATTGCAGTTTACGAAAACAGAGGTGACAGCGGTAAGACACTCGTTTCTCGCCTCACTTCTGCGAGCAATTAAATCTTCATCCCGCTCGCCTTTCGCGATTGCGCAATTGTGATTATCCGAAGCGCGCTCGTTTTTTTTCCGCGCCGTTCTCGGGCATGAAATTCCTATGCAATCAATTACTGATCACGCACGGCTCTAAATGAAATTGAAATGACTACGAGGGGCAATGGGAAAAAAATTCAACGTGCATGAGACGTAAACTCATCAAACCGAAGCTATCACAAAGGGAAGAGGGAAAACAGGGAGGCTGGGTGTTTTTTTTTTTTCAATTTTTGAATGTTCGGAAACGAAATAGAATGATGGAATGATCATGAAAAATTGAAAATGTCACAAAGTCTGAAAGTGGAACATAGTGAAAAGAGTTGATTGAATTTATATCTGCTGTAGATATATATAGAATCATTTTTATCACGAATTTTTTTATTTTGCAACTCTTTTGTTCTTGACAGTTTTTGTTACTTTTCTGGAAAACTGTTCGTTTGGTCTACTGAAAAAGGAAAATAGAGTTCCCTTTTTTGATATTTTAGGTTGTTGAAAAAGAGGTTGAAAGGTGTTTTTGTCAAAAATTCTGGAAAATTTCACAAATTTCAAAAGCTGTTCTTACAGAATGGTAAAAACTATTGATGTATGTGCTACACTCTCAGGAATTTCTCTATAAAATTTAAGAGACTTTCTTTGAAGCAGATTTACCATACTGTCTATTTTATTTTCTATTAAAGTTATGGACGCAATTATGAAAAAAACTGTTTGAGAAAATTATAAACTTTGTATGAAATCGAAATATTAATTTAATATATATAACAGATATCAAAATCATTTTACTTTGCAATGATTTCTTATGGAAAATGTGTTTTCAAACTTTTGGAATGCAATTGGGTTTCGACATAATAAATTTTTTTGGAACAGATTTTCCCTAGTTCATCAACAGCTAAATAATATAAATATAAGTAATATTAATTGTATCACAAAAATTAAATTGTATTTTTGATAATATGCAAAAGATATTTAAAAAAATTCAAACATGTAGTGTCTTTAAATAAAATTAATAATATGAAAAAATATTGAAACAAACATATATCTTATTGAAAAAATAAATTCGATAAAAATTTATTTGAAATCCTATTCATATACGTGTCCAAAAAATTTCAAACATGATTTCAAGAGAAAGTCTAATAAAAGATATTTGAAATTTTAAATTTTTCATGATGTATGAATGTAAAGTGATTGATTAAATAATTTATTTTAACATTTCATAACTCTTTGTTACCTTATTTTCTGTTTTATATATTTTTAAAATGATTCAATTTTTTTTTGCATTGTTTTCTTAAAATGATCAGCAAATAGTGATTTTACACTCATAATAATTTTGTATTGTAATTTTCTCTTTACAATTACCATTAATTAAGTTGAAGTGTATTAAAAAACATTGTGTTACTTAGAAATGATTAAAAACAGTTTCTTTCTTTCTTCAAACAATAATACAATAATCTTTGAAATTTTTTCAAATTTTTTCAATGAGGAAGAAGCTTTTACATACTTCATGTTACAGTTATGACCTAAATCTAAACGTGATCCATTAATATTCAAGAATTTCATTACCGATTTTCATTAATATTCCCTCGAGAAAAAAAAACAGCATATTTCCTAAAAATAATGTGCCTCATGCATGTAACTGTAATCCGTCACAAATCTGAAACGTTTTTTCTGTCATTCGAAACCTTTTTGAAGTTTAGCAAGAGAACGATCGAATTCAAAACCTGATTTATAATATATTTGTCCAAGATATAAAATTTTCACAGCAATTTCAACATCTGTTACAATTCCTGTTGGTTAACCAGACTACGAAATGTAGACAAATTAGAAGACTACTAGTTTTTCTAAACAAGTATCAAGTTTAGTGGAATGTGATCAAAATAAAAGGGAAACAAAACTTGATTGAGAAACGATCAGTTCTAGTTTGAATTCCTGTCAAACTTGTCGTGCTTGTGTGAATCGTGAGTAGAATTATGAATGAATGGACAGTCATAAATAATATCACTACCAGGAACGAGTGACACATATCATCTCAATTAAAAATAAAAACAAAAATGAAGATTCATGGGTAAACTTAGAAAAAATGAACTTAATCAATTAAGAATCAAACTTTCTTGCATCATTTACTTGACCGATAAATTTCATGCACTGCGAAAGATAAAAACAAAAACTAAAGACTAATTTGCTAACGCGAATTGCTAATGATGAAATTTTGAAAGAGTTTTGCGTGTGTAAGAGTTGCCTGTAGCATATTTTTTTCATCAAGTGTACCTGACCTGGACAAGGAAAAATAGTGTTTAAAAGAGCTTGAGAAATTATTGATCGAAGATTGTTTTTTTTTTTCAGTATCAGGTCACATTTGCATTTATTTGGTCTTAATTATCTTTTTATTGTCTATTTCGTGCAATCATGCAAGACTTTCGAAAGTTGGACACATTTTTTCGAATAATAGTATTTCAATAATATTCCTGCAAATATTTTCGATTGAAAACTTTGAATAATGATGATAAGAAGATTTTACATTTTTTGTAATAGTAATGTCAATTTTGAAAAACAACATCAACAATCCTCGACGAGAACATGAACGTAAAGTTTTTTTCGATGTGTTTACTAAAAAGCATATTGTCTTCAAGTTATATTATTTTGTTTCAAGAGCATGATTTTCCAATTTCCCCTAATATTCGAATTTTTGGTCACATAATTTTGAATGATCATAAAAGCACATCTGATTTTTTTTTATCAACATGTTATGTACAGTACATAGTCATTTATTTTCTCAATTTCAAGATGATTGTCAATTTTGGGTTGATGAAATCAAATTTCTTCAATTTTCTTTCACATCCAAAGTATAGAAAAAATTCGGTTGTTTCGTTGAAAATTTTTTTTTCCTATCACATTGATGGTATAAAAAATTCAAATGAAAATTAATAAATGAAAATTCATTTATTAATTTTTGAAAACTTTCTATTAAATTTTTTTATTTTCCATAAGTAATGGCATTACAGTATTTTGTTTCGAAAATTTGTAGAATCAAGGTATCGGTATTTCCAATTACTTAATGGTGAATTTTTCCAAATTTGTAATCAATTTTTTCAAGTAGATGAAGTTTTTTCTTCGTTTGTAATCTCACATGTTTCAAATTTTCATTACTTGAAATTTAAAAAATCGAGATTTCGGGTTCCAACAGCTTGTTTCTCGAATGTAATTATGAAAAAAAAATATAAATAAAACAGTATAATATAGAAGTAGAACTGTTCTCCAAATTAGATTATTGTCTAAAATTACAATTTCACAGTTGTGTATAAAATTATCTTTTAATTCTCCATTTCATGCAATGCTTCATTAAAAAATCTGATCATGCACTGCTCCAGAAAGTTACACACTTTTTTTCGAATGATAGTTTTTCAATATGTTTCCTGCAGACATTTCTGGTTAAAACTTTTAAATGTTCATATTAAAAAGGTTTCCCATTTTTCGTAAAAGTTACTTCAATTTTGAGGACAACATTGACAATCTTTGACAAGATTTCACCAACAAAAATTGTCTCAAAGTTTAATCATTTTTTTTTAAGAGCACGATTTTCCAACTCCCCATAATATTTGAATTTTTAGTTACATAACTTTGAAAGTTCATAAAAGCACGTTTGATTTTTTTTATTAACATGTTCAAAAAATTAGAAATTGTTTTTCAATTTCAAGACACTGAGTTAAATATGATTGTCAATTTCAGTCCCTGGCGGAAAAGAGAGGACGAAAGATAGTCCTCCCTATAGTCCTTCTATAGTCCTCTCAAATAGACTATTTTTTAAAGTCTAATTATAGCAAAATACTGTCATTCTAATATTGAAAAACTATTTCCATGTGTGAATAATTACCCGCTTTGCAAAATTAAGGTAACGAAAATTCATATTTCTATCCCATTATCATTAATTATTCATTAAATAAACCACAGTCGAAAGTTTCACTGTCAATCCTGTTTCGTCTGCTCGAATGTGCTGAAGCACGGAAAATTCAAAAATGAAAACGTTTCCATTTTGTTGACTTATTTATATACAGGCAACATTTTGAAATAAAAATGTAAAATAAAAGTATAATATGATATAATATTATATAATATGATTAATATAATATGATATGATATGATACAGTATAATGTAATATAATATGATATAATATAATATAATATCATAATATTATATCATATCACATCATTTTTTATTACATTATATATTATATCTTATAGTATTATATCGTATTTTAATATATCGTACTTCTAAAAATTATACTATATTATATTACTTTACATAATAATATATTTTTGTATATTTTATTACAAGTTATTATATTATAAAATAATATATAATTTAATATATCGCAATATTATATTGTCCTACGTCATATTTTTTATATTATATTGTTATTTATACTATTTCAAAGGATCGATGAATAATAGAAACTTGTAGATAATCATGATGTATATAGTTATAAATTCATCATTATATAATCTAATCATAACACACATTATAAGTATATTTCAAATTTCCCGGGTATTTTTCGATTGTCCCAGCAGGCCCAGCAGCTGGCTCATTACATATGATCACATAAATCACTCAATCCTCACATCGTCCCGCGGAGGACTATAGATGGGCTATAAACAGTCCTCCTATAGTCCTCCTACAGTCCTTCCTTTTCCGCCAGGGGTGTTGATGAAATGAAAAATCTTTAATTTTGTTTTACATACAAAATAAAAGAAAAAAATTTAGTTGTTTAGTCACAAATTTTTTTTCCTATCTCATTGACTGTATGAAAACTGCATCCTAATTTATTAATTTTTAATTTTTTTCATTTCATTTTTTCACTCTTCAAAAGTTATGACATCACAGTATTTTATTTGGAAAATGTGTAGAACCAAGATATTAGTATTTCCAATTATCCAGCAGTGGATTTTTTAATATGTGCAATCTTTTTTTTTTCAAGTATATTTTCATGTGATGTTACATTTTTCAAATTTTGACTTCTTCAAATTGAAAAATTCAGATTTTGAGTTCCAACAGCTAGTTTCTAGAAAATAATTAGAAAAAAAAAAAGAAATAGAAAAATGTAATACAGAAATAGAAAATAGAAATGTCCCCTCAATTATATTCTCGTCAAAAAATACGATTCAACATTTTTGTATACCTAGAAAAAACAATAAATCTCAATTGAGGATAACTACATCAGCACTGTAATTTTCTAATATCATCCTACATCGCGATTTTGAAAAAAGTCGGAAGAAGAAATCAACAACGACAATCTCAATATGCAACCCAGGATTTTTGCAAAATACCCGCGCACTGCGTAACCGGAAAAGAGTAGTTGATAGGAAGGACTTACAAAATCATACGACTCCGAATGGAATATGAAGAACAATGCATTCTTCAGATCGGGGCGCGTTTGATTCGCAGCGTCACATTTCGATAACGCAGTTCAGCTGAGGTAGAACTTTCGGGAACGTGATGAAATCGGGAAGTTGGGAGGAAAACGCGATTCCATTTGGCGGAGGAAGTTTCGTCCGTGCTTCCATTAGTGGAAAAAGTCAGATCCGACTCGAAAACAAGAGTTTTTTCCTCTGTTATTTGAACTTGTTAAGTAGGTTTCGCGAACTGCGGAAATATGACACGGTGCATTACTTTTTGTTTTGTTTCTTTGTTAGATGATTTGGAATACATATTCAGTAATTTGGAGTAGAATTCATGGTTTTCTGTTCTTGAGATGGAATAAATTTTGTATTACCAGAGAGAATTATTCTGTTATGATAATAAAGAATGGGAGTGAGAATGAAATATTCGAGAATGGAAGAGTTCTTGCGTTGAAAGCAAAATCCTGCAGTGACTCAAAACAATAAATAAAATAAACCAAAAAAACGCAGAAGTTGAATTTCATATCACGTTACCTTTGCCGATAAAATGAATCAGGCGCGTAGGCAAAGGTGGGTTTTAGGGGTTGAAACAACTCCCAAAATTCAGATAAAATCGATCAATATTTCATGTATGTAGAATTAAGAAAAGTTATATCGATAAGCAATCAAAATATAAGTTATAAATAAATGCATGAAAACGTCAGCAGTATATATTTAATAAAAAAAAGCAGAAATGATCAAAACGTAAAATTACGTAGAAAATACGAATCAGACAAATTTCTGCAAAACAAGTAAATATGAAAAAAAAAAATCTACGAAAATGCTGCACATTTACAAAACTCTGAATCTTGGATCATCAAATTCTATAAATATGTATATAATCCATCGAAAAGTATTTAAAATCTTTCAATTCATACAAACTCTAAAGGAATAATAAAATTAATTAAATTATATGAAAAAACTGTTTTGTAAACAATCTCGACAAATGCCTCTACGATCTATAAACTTTATGATTCTAAAACATAAAATTCTAAAAATACTATAAATCTATGAAAATTCTGGAAAATGTAACAGAATCTTTTAAATCTTTCAACAATACAAAATAGAATAATGATATAAAACATAAAAAATCTATGTAAACAGGATTTTATCAATAATTCTTGAAATTATTGAGAATAGATCGAAATTGGCATTTGACAGCATAGAGTTTTTTAAATCTCCATAGCAATCTACAAAAATATAAGTAACCTATAAAAATACTTAGAAATCCTCCAGGGTTTTATATATTATATGTATAATACTAAAAAAATGTGAAAAATAAGTTTACTAATTTACCAGCATATTGGTTTACTACTAGCTTAATAATTTATTCGTTTACTAGTTTACTAGCTGGCTTAATTATTAGCTTACTAGCTTACTTGTTTACTAGTTTACTAGCTCACTAGTTTACTAGTTTAATAGTCAACTAGCTTACTTATTGAATTGTTAATGAGTTTACTAGTTCACTAACTTACTAGTTCACGAGCTTACTAGTTTACTAGTATACTAGCTAACCAGTTTTTTATTAACTAGCTTACTAGTTTACTAGCTTACTAGTTTGCAATGCAATATACTATCACTAATTTGACAAGTTTACTAGTTTACTAATTAGCTAATTTACTTTTCAACGTGTTTGCTAGTTAACTATTTTACTTTTTCACTTGTTTACTATTTTACAATATCAGTAGTTTACTAGTTTACTGGGTTACTTGTTTAGTAGTTTAGTAGTTAACTAGCTTCCTAATTTATTAGAAATCTTTTAATACATAAAAATGAAGTAGATATAATTTTCTCAGAAATTCATAAAACCTTCTATCCTGGAACATAAATATTAATATAATACTATAATTTCATATAATTTTAGAAATTATTTTCGATATTTATACATACAGAAAGAAATAAATATACACCAAAATTAATTGATACAATTAAACATTCTTTTAATTGTATGAATACTAAAGAAATATAGAATGAAAATGTTGAAAATCTGCATAAAGAAACTGTCGTCTAAAAAATAAATTCAAATTCTTTAAAGTGTTGGAAGTTTCAGTACCATAGCATCAATTTCTAAAAATCTATTGAGCGATGCATAGAAATATTCGAAATATATAAAGAAAACCAGAAAATACTACAAAACTTGATAAATAATATACCATTCGAAAATAATATGCCTTTATAATGTACTTTTTATCTTTGCGGTTAAAATTTGCTAAAAAACTAATTATCCAAACATATAAATTTTTTAAAAGCTTGATTCCTAGAGCATAAAATTACAGAAAGCTCGATAAATACCCATATAAGTTAATATCAGATAATCCTTAACGTGGCATAGATACAAAAAGTATTAGTAAAAAAAATTAAAACCTCAGATACTAATTAAAAATTACAAAAATCGAATTCCATCATTCACGAACATGAAAAATGTACAACTTTGGATTTCAAAAGTTATATAACTTTTAAATTCCGAAATGTAATATATTTAAAAATTACTTTCTTGTAACATATTATCAAAGATTAAAAATTAGGAAATCCCGAAGGAAAAATATTTTTCAGAAAAACCCCTCCCAAAAATTTTTCCTGCCTACGCCCTTGGAATGAATAGGTCAGTCTTGGAATAGGTACTAGGAGAACTGAAAAATTTACGAACGTAACCGAGCACCTCGTTAATAACGCAATCTTTGCGGGAAATATTTTTAAAATTCAGCTGATTGTACTGTCATATATATATACAAAACCACGAAAGAATGCAATTAGAAACCCGAAGCCTGCAAAAAACGCGGCATGATAGATTTTATTAGGAGATCGACCGTATATAATCGCAAGCTCGGTCTTCTGAATGACCACGCGACATGTCTCCATTGCGGCTACGCGACGAGTTTTCACTTTCAACGCAGGTTTAATGTTCCACATTACATGTGTTTCTCACAGTTCTTGAATGAAAATTTTTACTGATATGAATTCTCCTACGAATATCTGAATTGATTCATGATATTCAAGTTATTCAAATTCAACACTGTACTGGACGTTGAGTTTTCATTAGTATTAATAAGTTTTTGGTAAGATTTAAATATTTGAACAGTTCAACTCTTATGCAAGATTCCATTAACGTTTTAGATTATGAAGAACTGATGTTTCATACTTCCAAAAATTATCTGTTCTATTTTATTAAATTTTATGATTCTACATAGTTAATTGGAGAAATTTTTTTCCTTTTCTTTGCTGTCATAAAAAGTACAATGAATATTTTTGTAAGGTTTTACTTATCTTTTATATGAAAATAGTGATTTTTGTCATTTAGAAAACGGTTTATGAGTTTAAGTTGTTGAAGCTAGAAAAAAAGTTCGAAAAACGCATTTTTATGTAACTTAAAATGCCTGCAACCTGAAACTACTACTTTAATTTTTAAAAACTGTGGAATATTGCAAAGATTACAAAAATAAATACTTTTTGAACAATGTCCATTTCATGTTGATAAAGTTGATGAATTTGTTGTAAAATTATTGAAAGTTTTGGAACCCACATTCTGTATAGGATTTTCCCCATCAATGATCTCAAAAATTTTCTTTACACTCTAAGAATTCCTCCATAAATTATAAGCAAATTTTTATACTTGTAGAAGAATTCTCATTAGCGTATGGAAAATTCTCAAGACATATATCTAGGAAAAATCACATTGAAAATATGGATCAAAAGCTTCCAATACTTTTATGGAAAATTTACCGAATTTTTTTCAACAGTGTGAGTGAAATTCCAAAAAACACGTTTTTTCTTAACATTCTCAAAATATATCTTTTCATAAATGAATTGAAATTATTTTTGTAACCAGCGACCCAAAATTAGTCCAATACTAATTGTAATTTTCAAACAAAAAACAATTAGTTTTATGCATTGTCAAACTTATGATCAGAGCGTATAAATGTATGCTCGTGCATGAAGCATGGATATTTTGCATATTTCGGAGAATCGAGTATATTTTTTTGAATCATGCATATAAAAATTCTTTCCAAGTTCCACATAACTAGTTTTGATATTCCAATCGTC
Organism: Platygaster robiniae; assembly: GCA_028476575.1. Classification (NCBI taxonomy): domain Eukaryota; kingdom Metazoa; phylum Arthropoda; class Insecta; order Hymenoptera; family Platygastridae; genus Platygaster; species Platygaster robiniae. The sequence continues at coordinate 41,083,825 of CM052019.1, forward strand.
ATTTGGTGTTAATAAATTCAGATACACTTGTTCCTGAATCAAACCAGCATGTATCTGTTCTTTTTTCTGATGCTAACAGATCAGAATAGAAAGAGATAAAAGCACTTGTTCGATTTAAGAATGAGTGTAGTTTATTTTTTACTGTCAAAAAAAGACATTTTTTTCAAAACTTAATGTTAGTTTTCCAAAAGAAAAAGAAATTTATAGTGAAATTCAAATAAAAAGTTCGGAATCCAAAGACTTTATATCGACGAAAGACTCAAAACCATAGAAACGAATCACGAGATTTTGAATTCACCTCAATATCAGGAATTTGTAGAAAAATGAATGTTATTCTTGGACGCAGCAGAGGCTACACTTTAATCATTTAAATAAAAGGCCTACTATATTCAAACATTCCTTTTTCTGATGAATATATGTGAATGCTCCCTCGCCATATAAAATATCAATGTTAAGATACTGTCCTCTTACTTCAGATGACATTGAACATCTTTTTCAAGTTACAATACTTTTTTGACTGACAGATGCAAATCATTATTGCTCGAAAATTTAAAGAAGCACGTTATCGTCTACTATTATTGTAACCAAGAAAGCAGTGACGAATATATTGATATTCAATGATTGTACCTTTATTCTGAATATGTTTTTCATGCAAATTTTTCGTTCATGTTTATGTGTTTTTCCGTGCATTTATATGCGCATATTACCAATTTTTTATTGCATATTTTTATCCACTCTGCTTATGATAGTATGTAATAATAGAGAATAAATATTCTTTGGGGAGAGAGGGGTTTTAAAAAAATAAAAAAAATTCAAGCATGAGCTATGACATTAGGAAATCATTTCTTTGATCTAATTGTCGTCGTGCTATTGTGTATTTTTTCGTTCAGTACACTGTACATATTTCGCGACTTCCATCACCCCGGCACGAGACGTATCCCAAAGCCGCGACTTGCTGAGTCACCCACACCTGCCAACTCGGTTTGAACTTACTCGTACGCACATAAGGAGACGGAATCGCATGACTCGAAAATTTCGCGAGAGGAAAGCAGCTAGGGCTTTGGATCGGATAGAAAAAGAGAGCGCGAGCGCGGTTTAGAAAGGCGACCGACTTGACGGAGGCAAGGCGTATTTTACGTCCGACGAAAACGTTTCCCAATCGACGATGGAAACGTGTGGGATTTCGTGCGATCGCCCTCGTTCCCTGTCGTTCTGTATCCGCGTGCGCGATCGCGCGGATACGGAGACAATGCTTGAAGGACGCCGGCTCCGCTGCAATTTTTCCTAATCACGGGTCTAACTGGATTATTTTTGAGGCCGAGTCTACTTGTAACATGATAACTCGTTTCTTCCGAAATATGCATACTGATTTCACTGCTTCACAGAAAGAATGTACCGAGTAAAAAAAGAGTTTAAAATATTAGCAAGGAATGTGCTTCATGGCCCTTTTATTAGTTATTGCTAGTTACGTCAAAAATCATGGGTTTTATTAACATAAAATTCATATCGTTAGAGAGGTTGACTTATTAGCTTTACGACTGTATACTGTTTTTGTCGATGGGAATAGTAGTTTTAAGTTATAAGAGTTTGAAGTCGAAGAAAAATGCGTTTTTGAGCTTTTTTGGAAACTGCTCATGTTTATGTATGCACTGTTTTTACTGTGAAGACCTATACTCCATCAACTACCATTTAGATTAACAGCAACAGTATATCACCATACAGCTAGAAAGTATACCCTTCGAATGATATACATTTCACGCTACAAGAATCGATCGTTCTTGATGTTATATCTGAAAAATATTTTATCGATATTATTCTCTGATTTTTTATTTTTCTCTGAAATCAATTTCTAAATTATACAGTTGAAAATATTTAAATTGAGAATTTACGTTGGAAAAGGAAAAAAAATGTATGCTGCGAGTTTATCAAAAGTTGTTCAAAGTTTGAGAACTAAGCCTACTGGTACCAGATCTGAATTTTTTATCTCTTATTTTCGGGTTGACATTTAGAAAGGAATGTGAAATATTTGAACTGCATTACAAAAAAAAATTCAATGTTATCAGTGTTGAAAAAGTTGCATGGACCGATTTGCCATATACAATAATGAGTAAGACCTCCAGCAACTATATGAATAGTTACGACTTCAAAATTAGAGTTAATAAAATCTTTAGAATAATTGATCATTGAATAATTTCAGTTATTATCAGTATAATACTAAAAAATTTTCCATCGAATTACATGGATTATATAATGATTTTGAAATATTGCTGATTTTTGTGATAACTTTAGCTTGAAAAAAAATTGCATAAAATCACAACGCTCGTAACTCTAATTGTTTTGAAATAATTCGTTTCCAAAATTTTTTCATGGGCTATTTTCGTATCAAAATTAAGGCAGACAAGTTGAACTGCAAAACTGCATTGCATGGAAAAAATTAATGTAACATGTCTTTTTTTAAAGTAACAAATGTTACAAAAGCTGCAAAGACTTATACGCTGAATTAAAGTAGGGATGACTATCAATAATATTATTTTTTACAATAATTATGTGAATCAGTTTAAGTTAAAATAAAGTGGTTATACATACATAAAACTTCTCGATGATTGAGCTTCTTATTTACATTATAAGCCATTTAATTCAAAAATAATGTTCAAGTCACTTAACAGAATAACATGTATGGTTACGATGGCCATATGATAAGTAAAGTTTTCAGCTACTATATGTATAGTTATTTACCAAAAATTAGAGTTTTTGGATTCCCATAAAATATTAAAATATTTAACTAATGTGCTTGTTACAAAATAATGTCAGAAACGATGACTATGCTTCTCACGTTAAATAACAATCTCTTGAAAGAAAAAAAAAATGAGTGTAATTTTCATACTAATAAATACCTAAAACCATAAGTATAGTTGTAACAACTTTAATATTTTTTTCGAATTAAGCAAAAATGTATGGTTGAAAAATTAAAATTTTAAATAGAGTTCACATTCATTGTAATATTGATAGAAACTGATTATATTGAATAGATGATCGAATTGATCTTTACCCTAATGATTTATTAATAGAAGCATGATTTTATATTAATTAAAAAATATTTAAAAAAAAGGATTGTAGTGAAAGCAAATGAAACGCTTGAACCAAATCATACATTACACCTGACTTGACTTTGACGAATTGCATTTTAGTTTCTTATCAATTATATTCTGAGCTTTCTTTCATTTGTGTAGTCATATGTAAAACGTTGAGTTTTTATGATTCACAATTCTTTTCTCTAAAGCATACGCTGAGAAAATGGAGATAAACAATAATTTGTTTCTGGAAGGAAATAGATTTATGAACATTGTGCCTCATATATATGATCAACAAATTACCGACATAGGGATAAATTCGGTTTCTTAGACTCAAATAGTAATAAGAAAACTGAAATGAAAAAATCGAAATCGAGCCTTCTAACACAAAATCTGAAGTTTAATAAAAAAATATATATATACTACACGAACGACATGAATAAGTTATTGATTATGAAATCCCGGATTTATTATCATTTATACAATAATATATTGAAATTCAAAACAAAAAATGATTATAATCTACAAATGCATCGCTGCTGTTATTTAATCTTAAATGACCTACTATCGATATAAAAAAAATCACCGGACTTTGAACTCATTTTTTCAATTCGAATGAGAACATAAAAAACTAAACTTCAAAATCAGTGAGACAAACGTCAGGGCTGCGATCGAAACATTTTGTTACTTAAATGAATAACAATTTTTTTCTTTTAAAAAGCTCAATTGACCAAGTCCATTACACAATCCAATGCTGCAAGTACTAAACGCTTATCCCAAATATTCAGAAATATTTTAAAAACAGTAAACGCTCTTTCCTCAAACTTCCCTTCAAATCCTTCAACCTTTTTCCAAGGGACATTCAAAGTCTGCCAACGTAATCCAATTCGTGCCCCAATAATAATAATACGCCAATAAAACTTTAACGAGACCCTTTCAAGTTTTAATGAGATGCAAATGCAGCCGAATAAAAACGTGCAATTATTCAAATACCCCAAAGCCGAAATAAGGAGCTCTCGAAACTCACCTCGTTTATCGCATCTTTATTTTCAACTCGTTAATCAAATCTCCCAGAGCGTGTCATTGACATTAAGGGTAATTTCAGGCTGCGGTCGAAATTCGCGTGCGGAAAAACGCTCGAAATCGTTGTGGCGTGAGAAATTGTGCGTCTTCTAACATTCGAAAATCCTTTCCTCATTCCCCCCCTCCCCTCGTCCCTCTACTGACTAACGAATTTTTCCGGCAAATTATCCACTCGGAAATTTAAGAATCAATCATGAATTGGCGTTTTTTTTCATCATCGAATCTGCTAGATTTCACCGTACAATTACGATAACTCCGCGAAGGAGAAAGTACATTGTAGTTCTGAGTAAAGGCAAGCCAACATACATAATGCGTGCGGAGCATCGATCTTAAGAAAACCGGAAATAAAAAAGCGTCTTATGCAAATTTCGCCTTCCACAGGTACTCGAGAATTCGCACGTTTCCCCAACTATTTATTTATGGCGATTTCCCAAGAACCTTCATCGCGCTTATTACCCAAGTGGGTAAATATTTTCATTATGTAAAGCGCGATTCGCATGCGAATATAATTACCAACTCCCGACGTGTCTTTGTAAGCGCAATGAACGGGGAAAAAACGTCCCGAGCCGATAAATCAAGTCGCCATTTTATGTGGAATTGTCAACGCGCGCAAGTTTTAATAGCAGCCCTCATTTTCAGGGCGAACTGCATGAAAACAACTTGAGGCGTTAACGATCACATTCACTTTGCGCGCGAGCTTATCAGCTTAATCAGCGCGGACTTTTGAATATGAACGAAATTGGACGTTGCGCAATGTCGCGCGTAGGTGGCCGCGATAATTCGCAAAATCTCATTCCGAATGAGATTAATCAGGCTAATTGCCAAACGTTGCTCAACCCGGAATTTCACTGTTTCGAGAAAAAGAAATTCGCGGGCGAAAAGACATGGAAAAAGGGAAAACGAAAAAAGGAAAAAATGAAAGACATGCTTGCGCAACAGCGGAACCAGTTTTGCGCTTTGCTAAACCGTGAATAATTAATGTCCCGAGAAGTGGTTTGAAAAATGCCCGCAAAGACTATAGGGTGTTTTACTTCTTTTTCCCCGTTGCATATGGACCAACGGGATTCCGCTCGAAAGCAAAAGTCCCGCACAAACAAGGTGCACCGAATGCACGACGTGGAAAGTAGTTTTACCTGTATCGAATTTTACATTGAGTGCCATTGAGACGCTCTACAAACTTTTTCGCGGTATGCAAATTATTATCACCGGTCGTATTCACTTTTCTCCAATTTCTTTTCTTTTTTCGCACAGTCCTTCGCGCACTTCACTTCCGCGATGTCAATGTCCTTGGGCCCTGTTGCACTTTCACATGGGATTCTTGCGATAAGCAAAAAATCGGGTCTGCTCAAAGTTGGCGAAAAAAAGGGGCAAGGGGGACGCACAATTATCGGACCCCGGTAATCCACGTAAAATGGGGTCGGATGTCGACACACTCACCTGCAAAAATAAGGAGCCACATGGCGTAGAAATAGTGAGTGACGTGAGCGTTGAGAGAATGTTCTGAAGAAGTGGACTCACAGTGGCTTTATAGAAAGACCGAGGGGAAAGGCCGCGCCCGTGATTCGTTCAGGTGGGGTTGTTCGCCACTTTTCAAAAGTCCTGAATCTACCAAAAGATTTTAATTTTTGGCAATTGACGATAACCACAATTTTGGATGAAGACATACTCTTCAATCCTTCGACTTAGGTCCCATAAGCAATGTACTTGACAAAATTATTACGGCGACCAAATTCCAATTCGATTTCCGATGTTATAAAATGATACGGGAACATTCTCTTCGGAATTGGTGCGATTGATAACTATCGTAGATGGGAAAATTTGAAACGGTGTCTGGAATTTTTGACACGTGCCACGCACGTGACTTTGAGTGTACCCCCGGGAAAGGCGTAATAATCGAGTTACTGGGAATACGAAATATTACAAGACTACAATAACGATCTGATAACACAATCGAACGTACTTCGCGAGGCTGCGTGTAAGAGACGGAATAATTCCACTTTCAACGGGTTCAGGATACGAATCGTCGCCGAAGGTCGATCGGAAGGTGATTCGCGTGTTCCGCAAGTCGGCTCATTTATCCGAGCTGACCGCGTTTCATCGCTTGGCTGAAATAAGCTATGTCCTGGGCGAGGTCTCGGATCGGATTCATCCCGAGTTCTCGCGGTATTTCTTATTTTCAAAGGGACTTTTTTATTCGTAGTAATTCTCGCTTGATCGTGTGGGAATATGATGGGATTTCCCAAGGTCGATAGGGCAATAATGGCGAAGATGATCATTTTGTTGACATCAAGGTTTTAGAAATAAAAGGGATGAGCATGTGTTACAAAGTTTTTATATTGGTAAACTGTTAAAATTTTGCTTGAATTTCATACACTTTTTATTCAAAATGTGATAAAATTTACTTTAAATTTCGTAAGCCAGCTGTATAAAATGTATGTTAGATGAGCATGTTTTAAAAATGTATGAGTTAGGGACATCTACTTGAGTTTAATACACTTTTCATAGATTCTGTATGAAAATGTACCTGAAGTTTCATAAACTTGATATTTGAAACGTAAGTAAGATACACATACTTTAAATGTGTATGAATTCGAGACACTTACTTGAGTGAAATACAATTTTCACAGAAGTTGGTTACTACGCTCGTGCTCGCTAGGTGGCTACACCTAATTTTTTCTCAAATGCGAATTATTGTGGGAATCCTTCAAATATTGGTGGAAACCATATTAATATTTAAGGTGGAGGACCTGATTGATGGAATATTACATGCAAACAATGCGATGAAATAATTTATCTTTGAAAGTGTTTTATTAAACTGGAGTTTCAAAATACTAATAACTGTAATGAATAAAAAAGAAATTCAATGTAAGAATTTTTTCTGTACATCTTTTCTCAAAACCAAAATTTTATGTATTAGAATTTTAACAGAAAAAATTTGGTGTCGACATGGTTGGTCGGAATATAGCGCAAATTACACATTACCACTTGTATTAAAATTTTATTCAAACATTTTTGTATGATTTTAATACATCAGTGTAATAATACAAATCTGACTTAAATTCATCTGGAATATAATAGAAGTATGTATTAATGTCATGTATAAATTCAAACACACATGATGTATAAAATTCAAGACACCCGTATCTTAAAGCTATGTAAGCATATATATATTTTGTATATTTTTAATGCATTATTAATACAGGTAATGTGAAATTTGCGTTATACACGTTATATTATATTAAAGACAAAAATTTCTAACAGTGTAGGTCATTATCAAGTACGGACGGGAAAATATTATTCACTGACTGCTGTTGAAATAACCTTGAACAATTGATTTTTTATATGTTTGCAGAATATTTATGTATAAATATTCTATTTATGTATAAATATTCTATTTATGTATAAATATTTTATTTATACTTAAGAAAGTTAGGCATTGCCAGATTTTTTAATATTTCTTATTTTTTTCATATATTAAAGATGAATATTTATGAACATCTAGTAACTCATTAAGAAAGATAAAAAAATGATATATAATATAAATAAATTTTTGTTTACGTATTTTACGGTCAAATAGTTTTTATACCTTTATACTTCTTACATTGGGAATAACAGGGTATATTGTTCTTGTAGTGGATGATATTGTTTCAAAATGCGAACAATTGTATATGAGGTATTCATTTATTTTAAAAGTGTTTTTATCATTACCAATGTAAAAAAGTGATTCGATGAAGAATTTACGGAAAAACTTGAGAAAAAAAGTATATTCCGTATTTAATTTTTTTTTTTCTGGTCAAACATTTTAGGCTTTCCTTTTTTGAATCTTTTCTCTTACTGCCGATTAGTCACTGCAGTTTTCTCACTAAAGTTTTTTTTATCACTGCAGATAATACCCATTATACTTTATCTCTTTCACAATTAAGAAAACTTTTTTTACGAATAGGTAACGAGAATATATATTATGAAAAGATAAAACAAAATACTTCCACTCTAAGTGAACTCAATATTTATGGGAAATTGATGAATATTTCTCAGGTGCAGGTGAAAAAACTTGAACGTTGTCAACTAATTTAATAATAATCATAATTTTATTGTATACATATAAATCAGACATTATAATGTCAGATTGAATTGCAAACTGTTAGATATGATAAAAGATTTATATTATTTTGAATTTTAATAGATCTAACTTCTATACATAAAACGTTGTAATTAATTTTCATGCTCTTTGATGTGACTTGTAGGATGCATTTTTTCAATGTATTGAAAAAATTTGCAGCATATTCATAGGAATGAGGCTCATATTCGAAATTTTTTTCTGGAATTCGTTTGATAATTTTTCAACAACATAGTCATTGAAAATGCTTGAATGAAAGGAGCGCCTCTTCTTAAATCTGCATATTACACTCCCACATAAAAATTATGAATAGTTATGCTGAATATTTCAATCACATGTCAGATTGTCTAATGATTATACTTGGCAGTAACAACGAACAGTTTTATCTAATATTATCGTCTCTTTTTCTCTGAAATAAAGTCACTTAATAGTCACATATTTAAAATTTGATTTTCCGAAAAGTGAGTCATACGGACTTTTTTTTATTAAAATTGTAAATATGAATTCTTACGATTGAGAAACAAATTATTTTTTAACTCGAAGCACGCTGCCAGCGTTTATTAGTAAGATAGATAGCTTCTGAATATTCTAGTTTTTGAACGTGGAACAATTTCTATATTTTACACTCTGTATCTTTCCTAATAAATGCCTAATACAATATTCATAAAACTGATATCCGAACGAAAGCATAAATTTTCTCGTTGAAAACATTTTTGAATGATCTAAAAAGCAAAGTCATAGAGTTAAATTCCCTACAAAGTAATAATGAAGCTGCAATTTCTTTAATGCAATTTTTTTTTGTGTGTCTTCAGGTCTGCATTTTTTACATTATAAACTTTTTCAAAAAAACTAAGATTACTTATGAAATTTGAGTGTATAAGGAATTTCGATGCCTAATTTTAATTTTATATTTCACTTTTCTCCACAAATTTACGATACACGAATTCTTTATTTCTGTCTTATAAAATTTAGATCCAATACTTGAAAAAATCAGACATAGAAATCACATATTCACTTAGAGGGAATTTTGATTGCTTTTAGATAATCATTAGACTTCTTTAATGTATGAAAACAATTGTAATAATCTCATTACGTTCTCATTTGAACATTTTTCAATATTGTAGCATATTCCTCGAATGGTACGTGGTTACAAATACCAATAATATGGTTTTCAATTTTATTTATTAAAATTTTTGAATATAAACTTTGCAATTATATAGCAGTATTTTCAGTACTCTGAGATTAATTTGTAGTTTCCTTAGTAAACATTTTTCAGAACATTTATCATATTTGAACTACATCTTCAAATTACTCAATTTAAAATCATATGATTCTCGGAAAATCAATCGATTTTAGTTGTGTTTACGAATTCTCAAGGCAATGCCTATATAAAGAACTTTTGTTTCATATTATGAGGATATTTTATGTATTTACATTTTCAAAAATGCCGAAATAATTATTAAATATCAATTGTTCAATCTTAATTCTCGTAATTATAAGAATGAAACCTCGAAGTTTTTACGTTGTGTCAAAAATCTCACAGAGTTTATATTTTATTTCATACTGATCGATTTCATGAAATTTTTTCTATAGTAATTTTTTTTATTATTTCAGTGGAATTTTGCACGTTTTTTTCGGAACAAAGAAAAAGATGTGTTTTTCAGTTCGAATCACAAATTTATTCGATCGTAAAATTTGAAATATTTTATTCTTGAATTATAATATACAAATAATTATTTGTTCAGTGCTACGAATTTTTAATTTATCTCATGGTTCCCGAAATTATCATATTTTGCCGTCATATTCTCTTATCAAAGGCTCTTAATTTCAAATGTGGAATTCGTCTATTTGATAGAAGCGGTGGTTGAATATGGAATCGTAAATTCGAGTAGGTATCTCTAGATGGAAATTTAGCTTTCCCTGAATCTTTCAGATAGTAAAAGCTGTAACCAAATTAATCCTCAGTTATGTCATCCAATGGCAAATCATACATTGGAGAGCCAAAAAACAATTTTTTTTTCAAGTGACTTATTCAATTTTTTTTTTATTTTATTAGATCACAGGCAGCATATTTGTAAGAAACAAAAAAGAAGTATAACGCGGTTACATTGTAATTCTAGATTTCACAAAAAATTATTGTTTTGGATGTCAAAAGTATTCAGTCACATCATCAATTGAAGAATGCAGCAGTCATTGATTTTTACATGGCACGCTATTGTGAAAATAACAGAGAGCATTTCCTGATTTTCGGTATTATTTCGAGATGAACAAAAGTTCCTCTTTTCATTTATATACATTATCAGAAAACATGTATCATCAAATATGAAAGAATATCCTTTGAATAATTAAAGAAGTTTATCTCCTCGACTGATAGCATTGGTTTGAAATGAATGAAAGACATATTTTTTTATCATTTGCCCTATAGTTAACGCAATTTTTAAACTGGTAATACAATAAAAAATTTTCTACTTTTATCTGTTTCATTGATAAAAAAAGAAGGCTTTTATGTTGAGTTTACAAGATTTAAAAAAAAGTAATTCCAATTTGATCCAATATGTTTCAAAAAATCACTTGTAATCCTCAGTAATTACTCTGATAATCCTGGAGCTGTTCCCGAATAGAAAAAGAGGTATTGAATACTGCTCTAAAGCCGATCATAATTCGTGCAAATAAAATTTACCGATTGGCTAGCAATCCTACCTTACGAAAAACGGGGGCATAGCATACTTTTATAAAAATTTCGTATAGTTCCAGGTAAAATTGGAAAGATTTAAAAAATCAAAAAACAACAATGTACAGAAAAAGTATTTTTGACAACCGAAAATTAAATGAAAATGAGGAATAGAGAAACCAGGAATAAAAACGGAAAAAAAAATTTAAAACACGTGATTGTCATAAAAAACAACAGTTATAAATAATTTAATATTAACATGGAAATTCATTTTGAGTTGTGAATAAGTGCATATTCGATGTCAAATACACAGAAATTATTGTTTTGAAAACTGATAACATATATCAACTTTATTGGTTCCTATCATTTTTCTAAATTCTGATTAGTCTATATTTTTCATTTGCTCAGTTTCCGAGAAGCATACATTGTTGAAACGTTAACTTAGAATGCGAAAATACCGAGTTAGCGCTCTTTTTTATACTGTACTGACCTTTAAAAAAGACAATAAACGGAATGCATAATTTTTGCGCTTCGAATAAAAGAATATCTATAGAATAGGAATGTAAAACCGAGCTTGTTTGATTTAATGACTATCCAAGACTTGTCTGACAAATATCGAGCAACATCCTCGTTTTTGATATTCTGTATGCACGTAATTGTAGGGAAAATTATGAAACGTTTCTACTCGACTATGACTCTGTTCATCACCTATGAAACATTCCCATTTTACCGTCAAAAAATTTCACGCTCTAACATCAAGATTACTCGTCATCATCGCTGATCTTTGAACGTCAGTTGCTCAACTAGTATCCAGTAAACGCTCTGTTTACCCAGCCAATCCTACACAATTATTCTCGACTCTGAAGCGTTGACGGGATCTTCGCTAAATTACATTCAAGTGTCATTCGCAAAAGGTCAAACAGGGAAAGATCGAAAAAGCCGCGAACGATTTTCAAGTTCTGGCACTGGTAATTTTGTTTTAAATAAAAGGTACTTTAAATAAAGCTTACATGTTTTGGGTGGAAATTGCAAAAAGAAGTTTTGAAATGAAGTTATAATATGAAAATGTCCGTCAATGTTAAAAAATAATTTTATCAATGTTTTGTAAAATATAAACTTATTCCTGAATGGTATCTTGGTGATATTCAGTTTTCCAATAAAAATTTATTTGATACGGTCTTTCTTTACTAATTATACATGTTGTCGAAGATTTTCGAACATTTATTGAGATCTGAAAAACTTTTTGAAAGAGAATATTATCTGAATATTTTGACAAAAGATGGGAAATCAAAAAATATGCGAACTATGTATGGCTATATTTTAAGAAAACGCTAAAATGTGATACAACACAAAAGTTTTAGGTACTGATATTTCTTAAATTTTCCTGTAGACGTTTTTATACGCTAAAACCTCAGATTCTTGCTGTCTTGTAGAAGACAAAAAATTTACAGGATTTTACTTACGTTCATCAGTAATTTGTAACGTTGATAAAATATTGCAATTTTTGACTGTCATCAAATTTTGTCGAGTTAAAGTATTAATTTTTATTTTCTATATTATAATTTTCTTTTCTATATACTAAAAAAAGTACGTAATTCCATATTGAATTAAAAGTCGAAAAGTCCTTTACATCTTTCAAAAAATTAAAAATTAATAAAGTTATTCAAACTTAAAATTTAAACAATATATGCGCTCGCTCAACAAATGGTGTAGACTTCATGGACCAAAATTTTCCCAAATTTTCTCCATATTTTTCTGAGTCGAAAAGCTCATTGCCACTTTTCACGGAAGTCAAAATAAAAAAAGTTATTCGAGCATGAAATCTAAGAAATCTGAATAGCTGAAACTTTCACCCCGAATAACTTTTTTGATTTTTACTTTTAGGAAAAGTAAAAAAAGACTTTTCGACTCAAGAAAATGTGAAGAAAATTAAGGAAAATTTTGGTTCACGCAGTCAAGCCCAACTTGTCGAAAGAGTGCATTTATCGTTTCAATTTGAGGCTTGAATAACAGTTTCAATTTTGAGTTTTACGAAAAGTAGTAAAGGACTTTTTGACTTGAGATTTAAGAAGAAAAAACGTAATTTTTTTTAGTGCGGGGAATTAGAAACATCTTGTAAATAAATGTGTGCACATATCTCATATATATAAAATGCTCATTTATCAGTTATTGTCATAGTTAAAAAAAAATGGATCTAATAGTAAAAATCAGCATAATAGATGTTCTTTACGTTGTTAAATTTCCGACAAGAATGTTATATTTTTGACAGTTCATGAACCAACGAATAATTATCCATATGAATGCTTTTTTACAATACTCACAATCGTATTTATTTTCATTGCATAAAAGTTGTTATGCATTTTTAAAATTTTCATAATAAGCAATGTTTTTATCCTTCTCATAACATTTACAGAGTATAAGGATTTAAAACATTATCCGTTTATAAATTTGACTTCTTTTTTAAAAAACTTTTTACAGAGAACTTTCCAGAGAAAAGTTTTTAAATTATTGTGTCAATGTGAAGGAGAAATTTTTTAAAAATACGAAAGAATATGAATCATACAATTTTTTATGATTTTGACGAAGAGATGATTGTGTCTAAATTGAAGTTCAATAAAAATTCTCTTAATTATGTTATTTCATTAATTTCATACTAATTTGCAGTGCTATGTGGATATAACATACATACAATGGTCGAAATTCCCATAAAAATTGTCAATATTCAATTAGTGGACTTTGTAAGTGTTGCGATTGTGTTCATAAACTGCATTTTTATTATTATATTTTTTATTTACCTTATGACATTCATAACATGATATTCTCCTTGTTTTAAACTCACATTTTTTGCTATATAATTTTTATTGCATACCATCAAAATGCTTTTTTTTGTCATTACTGAAGATGATCATCTTCAGATTTCATATCAATTGACACAATTAGAAGTCATTTTCAATATATTGTTACATACTTTTTACTTATGAATTGTGAATTGTAAAAATTGTTTGTTCGAAAACTATGCTCTAAAAGGAATATAAATAGATTATTTATTCATTTCAAAATATCATGTATCAATTGTTATGTTTTTTTTTTGCGGAAATTCCAGATGATAGAAACAAAAAAAAACTAATAAACTGTGAATTATATCCCGAATTGCGATAAAAAAAAATAAATTAAAATTCGCTCATCCATTGTAACAGTTATCTCATTGAAGTTTACACACGCCCACGACATTTTTCATCGAGCGCTACACGAATACTAACACTCGTGGATAGAAATGGTCCCCACGTACTCTCATAGTCCGTCGTCAAAAAATAATCGTATAAAAAATCCCAACATTGCGTATGGCTGCCAACTAAGCGAAAACTGCTTTGAAGCAAATAGCTTTTACGTGTCCTTCAAAAAATTGTTGTCTAAATTTCAGGGGATGACCGAAGACGAAGGAATCCAAAGACTGAAATCAACGAGCCAGTAAGACCTAACTAGGCATGAACGCTTTGTTTTCCTTCAAACAAACCGTAGATCGATCTCAATTCATAAAGCTGGTTAACCGCCAACACTGTCTGGCTTTTTGCGCCTTGGCTGAAAAAACGTTATTGGCATTGATACGTTTCCATCCATGGAAATCAAATCAATCCCGGGAGTTTTTGTGGCAATCGGCTTTGGAAGCGTTTTTCCCGCGCCACCGTAACGTGGCATGAAAATTAGGGCCGGATTACCGAGGCAAAAAACAAGCTAGCTGGGAAACGTACGGGGTCACATTGTTTCGAGCTAAATTGCTTAACGCGTTACGACTTGCCTTGATGCACAATCGGAGCCATACTCGGTTTTTTCGGCCACTGTTTGCGTTTTCATGTGTCTTTTCGTCGCTCTGTCTACCACCAGGCTCATCGATTTTGAGATCTTTTGTTGTTGTAAGACAGATAAAAGTTTACTACGGGAAAGAGTTATTGTTGTCTGTTTTTTTATGAGGCTATTGTCGTCAGAGGTTCGGAATTCCACTGAAGAAAGTCAGAGGATTCGCAGACCTCATTCATTGCTGTGAACAGCGTTATTAAAGTGAACATTAATGTTTAACTTTCAAAAAAATTGAGCAAAATTAATCTGCTGTATGAAGGAAATATAATTATATTTATATATTATATTTTTGGAGCAGATTTTCCCTAATCTATCAACAGCTATTTGATTGACACAAAAAATTTATATTCTATGGAATATAAACTGTATAACAAAAATGACATTGCATATTTGATAATATGCAGAAGATATTTTAAAATATTCAAACATGTATTGTCTTCAAGTAAAATTATTTATAATGAAAAAATATTGAAATTAATATATCTGATATGAAAACACCTAATTTTTTTTCTTTGAAATCCTTTTCATTTACGTGTCCATGAAATTACATACACGATTTCAAGAGAAAGTCTGTAAAACATGTCTTAAATTTCGAATTGCTTTTGAACGTGTATATAATAAAAAAACTATAGAAGAAACACAAAATGTATCTAGTTACATACAAAGAAACGATGATGAGAAATTTATAAAACAAACAAAAAAGAAATGAGAAAATACACTGTGTAATGACGAAACGCACAAAACAGTAATTTATTTAAGAAGACTGGGAAAATCAAAAAACTGCAAAAAGTATAAAAACGTAAATACATAAAATATGCAAGCAACTATAAAAACAGTATAAAGCTATTACAAACTAAAAAACTAACTAATCGATTCAAAGAACCACTCAGAAGATAAGATAGTGTAACTTTAAACAAAAATTCAGAGTATACAAAAGCAACTACATAATAAAATTCACACAAAAGTAACTAAACTAAATGAACCTAGAGAAAATGCAAAGAAATCAGAGCACCAACAAAAAAATACGAAATTTTATACAGTATGATGAGGAAGCTACAGAGAACTACGAAGAAATAAACATGAGGAACTATAAATACATAAACTTTGTGAAAAACTGAAATTGATGAACACTACTAAAAATAAAGATGAATTGAAAAGTAAGGAATACTCTAGAATGTGACTAAAAATTACTCCGTATAAGTTGAACGAAAAATGATAACAAACGCAATGTCAATAACCTCAAAAACTTTCTTGAAATTACGAAATTTATTGAATAATACAAGAAATTCAAAGACATACGAAAAAACATTCAAAAACATCAACACTAAAAGCTATAATAGAACATTTCTAGAGTTCGTAAATCTACAAAAATGATATAAAGCGAAAACTGTATACGAAAAACTAAAAAATAGATTAATAAAATCAAAAATTAAAAAAAATGTTTTCAAGGTACATGCTATAAAACTTACAAAAAGCTACATGAATCATGTTAATTAAATACAAACTGCGAAAGAAAATTTTTGATTAAACTACAAAAAAAATTGTAATCTTTAACGATTTACAAAAAAAAAAATAGAAGAAAAAATTTGCAAAAACAGAAAAAACTACATGAATTATAAAACCAAGTCAGAAAAAAGCACGAGTCAGAAGAAATCTCTAAGGCATAAAAAGGTAGGTAAAAAAATATTAAATTTGCCAACCACAAAATGGATAAGAACAACAACAAAGTGACAAAGAAATTTTAGGAATTTCCAGTTAACAAAAAAAAAATAGAAAAAAATATGGAAAAAAGATTAAATTAGGTTTTTTGTGGAGAACGTAAATAATCTTGTTATAAAAACATCAATTTTCGAAAGAGTTATTTATAGAAACAAGCAATGAGACTCATTGTGGCAATCAACGTTATTGCTTTTTTTATGCTTGCACATGTTTAATTATCGACTTCATGAAAACTCCATTCTAACATTTTGATTTTTATTGTCATAATTTTTTATGCGAAAAAGATGTTTTGCGGAAAATTTTCAACAGTTTTCATCCTTGGATCTTTTTTTTAAGTGAAACACTTTCTTATTAAAAAAATTTTTTGTTCTTATTACTCTATCAGCGTTTTGCGATACTTAAACAATTGGTTTTTGTTACAAAAACATAATGACCATTATTTTAGATCATTTCAGAATGGCATGACATTTTTTTTCAAATTATTGGAACTCATTGTTAACACTTTTTGGAGCTTAGGTGAATTTCACTCGGTGTGACTTTTATGCGATTCTACCAAAGTGCGACCGTCTTGAATGAAAGAAACTCCTGTTTACCAAAAACTATCAAAACCATAAAAAATTACATAAAATGATAAAAAACCACACATAAACTACTATAGAAAACTCCACAGAAAATGGAACCAGATGAAAGTATAATAAATTTAGGTCGTGACAAAAAAATACCGTATAAATGTAGGACATACTGTATCATTTCATAATACTTTAACAAAAAATATTAATACGCATCCTACATACAAATGCGAACCCTTTTTACGTAATTATTTTTTCTCTGTTGTAAAAGAACAAAACTTGATGCACTGAGCCTAGAAAAACACTGATGAAAACATCAAAGCACACAAACATTTTCAACGTGAAAACTCAAGTCGTCAGACGAGAAATTGCAGCAAACGAGGTTTCAGTACCCTATTTATTTATAATTAGGGAAAGATCCTCCGACGAAAAACGCTTTTAAAGCGGAAAGCGCCCAGTTATTAAACCGCGTTTCAGACTTGAAGATTCTATTTCAGATAAATTCTCCGTAGCTTTAAGGTAACCCACTTCAAATTACGTATTCGGAAAACACAATTTCAAAAGATTCCAGATATTATAGTTGCGGTGATAACAAATTTCGTCGCTCGAAGTGTCAATATTTCTCCTTTCCTGGCGTTCAAAATATTTGTTGGTGGGAACAAAATTTGATTGCTCACATACTCATTTTATCCTATATTCATAACTAATCATGTGTAAAAATAATAAGGTGTAGAGTTGCACTAATTATAACATGAAACAATAGACAAACACCACTAATGACGTTTGACTGATGAGTAACAAGGTGAGGGTAACAGGAAAAAATCTACATCGAGTCACCTCATGACACATTCTCGTAACACGTTTTCTTACTGCTCTTGTCACAATTAACAAACCACAGGTCGAGGAAATTCTTCAGCTTGCTACCGACGTTAGAATTGTTTCTCATACTTTTTTCAATGATGAAAAACAAATTCATACGCACATTTGACTACTCAAACATCCTGAGTACTTTCCCGAACGTAAATCAATCTCGAGCGTATAAGTCACATGATTCAGAGAGTGATTATGGGACAGTACCTATCTCGACGGTGCCAAGTCCTTGCTCGGTATCTCATTGCCTTCGGCATCAGTCGATGGCTGAATTAATACCGAGCATTATTCAAGGCGCCGCATTGCGCAGGCAAAAAAAAACTGCGCTGTGCATGAACGCGCGATAGCCGTAAGCACGCGAAGAATTTCCCCCGGAAAATTACGCGGTGACTTTCGTTTTTCCCGTGATCACTCGCTGGGAATTCGTGCCGAAAAATTGCAGCCAACTTTCAGGGTGGAAAAAATTTACTTTTCGAGATGATAAATAAAAGCAAGAGCTAACGATAGTGATTATAAAACGTGCGCGCACGTAACACAGACATCTAGTTATCGCGTTACGACAAAAAGTTTAAGTGGTTTTGCCGTGCAGTCGGAATAAAAAACTTAGGAAAACTACGTGGTGTTGCAAACAGTTTGTCCATCGGCAAATCCCACCGATCGAGAGAATGTCGGGTAGCGAGAGGAAGGAAGGTGTTCTTCAATTTATAATTTCGACAGTGTCAAGATTATTCATATGAATTCCATTGTAAGATTTAGAACATTCGTTAACTTAGTTACACGAATCTATTCGATGTTACAAGAGGAAAAGCGACGAATTCACGTCACAAAAAAAAATAGGATACACTGTAAACCTCAAGTAGCATATGGTGAAGTTACGTAACATATGATATGTAACAAATATGATAAAAAAGATTTCTAGCTCAGATAAAATCTTATATAGTTCATATTTTAACGAGAATAACGATAAATTAGTGTTCATGATAATTTGTGCAACATTTTCTTCCACGTGACTCATAAAAATTTGAGTGTATAGTAGTCTTTCATAATTTAATAATTTTTAAGGTGGCTGACGACACTTACAAGAATACGCGAATGATAGTTATTTCAAATCACGACGCTGAAGTGGTACCGCGCGACACAGCGCTACGCAGCGCGACGTGGAGCTACATAGCGTGACGATTCAAGCGACGTCGCATCGTATCGTGCTGTATTGTGTTGCCTCAGAGGGCGAGTTCTCAGTCAATGAAATGTGAATCGAGTGAGCGATAAAATGTTTTCTCACATCACATCACTCGAGTGATGCAATACAGAGATGTGTATAGTGACATGTAACAGTAAAATAAAAATTGTCGTTGTTATTTAGCCTTTCGCTTAATGTTTCATTAACAACTCACAAAATCAAAACTTCTCAAACCCTGCATTTGATATCTTCAAAATACAAAATCGAAATTCTCGAAAATGTTAAACTACTCGACATTTGCATATCTTTTTTTTACTCCCAGGTTCAATAACTAGTGACTTTAACTAAGTTTAGTGTCTGGAAAGTGTTTTAACATTTTACGAATAAGTTTAAAAAGATCTTACCGCTAATGGATGATTAATGGTTCGAAAGTTTTAATATTTTTTTCGCATTTTCCAGCAAAATTCGCAGCATATTATTTATATTTTTGTCACAAGCTTTCAAAAATCAGATCAAAAATTTAGGTATGTCTAAGAATTATGAGAAGTATTTGAAAAGGAGAAAAAAAACAACTTTCAAGAGGTTTTAGAAATTGTAAAGTGATGAAATGGGAAAAAATGCATTGAAAACTTGAAAATGATTTTCGGATAGTTTACTTTCATAGCCTAGAAAAAATAGATGAAAGGATGAAAAATAGTCAATCTGCAAAACAAACTCAGCGTTTTTATACTTATGATAAGTTCTATTGTTTTTTTGTAAAACATTTACATTTTCGGAATATCGCCTATTATTCAAAAACATAAAATCTATTAGAAAAAATATATGTAAAGTCAAAGTATCAGAAATATCCTAATCTGAATATTGCTAAACTGTCAAAACCATAAATATGGTTTCAATCATGCTAAAAAAATTGACAAAACTGTTATTACTTTTTAAAAACAGTGAAATTCATGTTAATATTCGAGACTACATTGACTGTTATAAGCTGTAAAAACTGAATAAACTGCTGTAAGCTGTCAATATTGTTTCTTACTTCCAAAATCGTTGAGCTGTCAAATCTGTCGGAACTGAAAAAACAAGAAAAATTTTTCAAAAAAGTGTTAAAGCTGCACAATGCTGTCAAATTTGTAAAAAAAAACTGTAAAACTGTAAAAAAATATCGGAAACTGTAATCGTCTTTAATATTTTCCAGCTTTTATGATTTGTCGAAATTCTGGAAACTCTTATCTCTTATGAACACGGTGTACTGTTCATAAAACGTTAGTAATTTTGATTGTTATAAGAACCTCATAAAAAAAAAATGAAATTTCTCATAAGGATCCAATTTCTCATACAGTATATCTTATAAAAACCTAAAGAGAATTCAATTTTTCATTAGGTAACCTTAAAAAAACATTATAAGAAACCAAAATTTATTTTATGAATGTATTTGATGCAATTGCAGAAGAAAAACATCTTTTCAAATTTTTTCTATCAATTTTTTATAGAGAATCAAATTTTTCATAAAGTTTGTATAAGGTTGATTTCTTTGAATTCTTATAAGGTTTTTATAGCGTGCACCATTAAGAAATTGAACTTCTAAAAGAAATTTCGTTTTCTTGAAAATTTTTTTATAAGGATTGAAATGACAAGGGGATTCTGATTGTAAATAACAATCAAATCATCAAAACTATTCTAATCGAGATAACGTTAAAAATTATCATATCTGTTGAAAAACCGTGCAAACAGTAGAAAATAAAAAAACTGTCGAAGTTATAAAGTATAATAACTAATAAAAAAAACTGCAAATTTTAAAAACTAATAAATGCTCTCACACTAATGAAATGTTAATAACTGTTCAATGTTCAATCACAAGACTTGTAGATACATGAAAAAACTGTAGACAACTATCTTGTTTGTATTGAAATTTTTATCATGTAAATGAAAATTTTACAGTGAAATGTTGATGATTCAAAATGCTTATAAACTGTTTAATGACAAAAATAAGAAAAAACATGTGACAATTTATTGTATTCATACACAAACGTAATTGCAATAAGTCAAAAATCTTTTCATGTAGAAGTAACTAAATATGACGCAAGGCGACACAAAAATGATAAAACAACTATTATTAAAATGCACAATTAGCATATAGAAAAGTTATGTAACATACGTACCATGTAGCAGAAATAATAAAGAAGATTTCTAATTTGTTTAGAATGAAATATCCTTTCTATTTCAACGATAATAACGAGAAACGACTGTTAAAAATAATTTGTGTACTATATACTCCACAGTCTCATAAAAATCATGATTCAATTATATTTTTTTAACATTCATCTTTTTTATGAAATCTAAGAACACTGGAGAAATTGCACAAACGATAACTGCATCGTGTCACATCCCTTTTCCTCGCGCATTGAAGCGACACGGCGCGACACAAAGCGACGTAGCGCTACATCGCGCGACGATTCAGGCGATATCGCCTTGCTTCACTCTTAAAGTAACTTTTGTCAAAAGAATTGTATTCTTATAGCTTTTTACTTCATATTTTAATTTGAATGTACAAGAAAAAAATTTTTCATTACTCTAACCTAGAAACTGGCATTTGGAAATGACTTTTCGGCTATGCTAACAAAAAATATCTCACATAAACAAGTACGGATATGCTCGTACCTGTTACGTGATATACTACTTCTTCATTTTCGATATACATCTCTGTGATACAAAGTTGATTTTATCTAAAATAGTGAAATAAGCTTCTAGAAATGAATGAAATAATATATGTTTGCTCTCACGTTCTTCCATAGATTTCAAAATGAACAAATAAAATCCCTAGGCCGGGGAAAAATGTTAATATCTTGTCTGCAGTTGCAATGAACAACGTCCCGAACACGTGAATGAACCTGGGTGCGATTGCGCAATGCCCCGAGTCTTATAAATGGTCATTGACTGTGAAGACAGGCTCTGAACATCTTCGAGCTAGTTAAATCGCATGTAACAAACAGTATGTTACTTCACCGATTCTCCTCGGATGCCCGGTGAGACACTCGAAAATCCCCAGGCGTCGCAGGGTCGCATTGCGAACAATAACGCGGTAGTCTCGGTTTTTCTTCTCACGAAGCGCCTACGCAATTTCGCTTTTTCTCGCCTCTTCTTTTCTTCGGGAAAATGCGCTTTCACACCAGCGGATCCTCGCTCGAAGGTGTACGTGCGCACGCTGCGCGGGGTCGCCAATGTTTTATGCGATTGTGAAATGCTGGAAACCCGGTGATGACGGCTTTGATAGATGAAGTTATTCGGGAGTGTCGATGCTGATTTTCAATGAGCTTTAATTGGGCCCCAATAGAGTCGTTACGATAATTACGATTGCGGACGGGGAGAAAAAAAGCCATCGGGGCGTTCCACGTGGAATTGGCCAATGTTCGTCTTGGGTGTTTCGAAAAAGCTATGCGAGGCTGTCAAGAGATTGAGCAGAATTTCAGGGATACTGAGAGTGAAAAATGTTTATTTTTTCTGATAATGAGGCTCATGAAATTAAGATTCGATGGGTAATAAAGAAATTTCGTGAAGGCTTTTTTTGAATAATTCTTTTAAAGAAACAGAATTGTTGAATCAATGTACCGTAAGCAGTGTTTAGTTCTCAATCTAGTGAAAATTTTGGTACTTTCAATGAAATTTGGGAGTATGTAATATGTTATTCGTTAATTTTTCATTTCAAGCTGTAAAGATAACGTAGTCAAAGATATTGCACGACTCTTCTTTATTTTATAAAAAACTTCAGAGATATCAGTAAGAGGCCAATATGATTTTGAATTCGATTATTCTAAAATTAAGAAATTTTTCCTTCCGACAGTTCTTATTGAGGACTTTGTATGTTTCAGTGGAAAATAATATGCACTTTATTTTTTTTAAACCTTAATATTTTTGACCCTCAGAGTAAAAATATTTTTGAATTCGTCAATAAGCCCATTTACAGTTCATAGATTTAGAAACTTTGAACTAAAAATTTTCCTTATAGTTACGAATTTTGTTAATTATTAAATGTTAGAGAAAATGCGAATTTCAGAACTTATATTTACTATATCAAAATAAATATGTTTTCTTCATTAAGACGGGAACTTTTAGCTACATTCAAGAAGTAACAATCAAGTATTTTTTTAGTTTAACTTTCGAACAAAAAAAAAAAAATTATTCTTTTTTCTTGACGTTTCCATTTCGTGTGGTATTTTTTTTTTTTTTTTTTTTTTTTTGTTCCTTTATTTTATAAAAACTTTTGAATAGGAAAGGTGGTGAAAGGCGTATGAGTTTTATTTTTTTACTTGGAATTAAAAATGATTTTGATAATATGAGATTATTCTGCTGTGTTAAAAAAAATTCAAATTTGAATTTTTTCTAATCTTGTAGCTTGAATAAAACTTTCTTCACGGTGAATGTATGTTGAACGGGAAAACAATTGTTTTTTATAAGTTTTATATCATTTACACAGAATTTAAACAGCTTTAGAACAGCTAAATAGAACAAGTTTTCTTTATTCAGGAAAATTTTTCTTCCAAAAAAAAATAAAAGCATTGTGTAGAATTTCATTTCACGAGTTTATTTATTCTCGTTATTCAAGTTTTCTTGTAAATCAAAATTCCTTACATTCATTCTATGATTTTTCTCATAATTCGTAAAATTTCCAATTTCTCGAAACTAATGTAAAATATATTATTAATTAGGTTTATTTTTTAAATGTGCACCAACTTTATACTTGTAAAACCTCAAAAAAAAAGCTTAAAAATATAATTGAACATCAAAATTTCATCATCTCGGCATTTTCAAACTATTTTAAAAGAACATAGGTACTTTTAGAAATGAATTTTTCAACATTTTACTTGAAATTCATACAAAAAGGCACGTTATAGAAACAATTGAAAAATATTTATTGAAAGTTGGTTTTTGTTTTTGTATATTAAAAAACAATGCAAGTTTTCCCACATCAACGGATGCTTCACTTGACTGAACTCATAACAGTAAAATTTCAATAATATGTTCAGATTCGAAAACTTGCTTAATTTGTACTCTTCCATTGTTCTGAAAACTTCCTCTGCCATATTCAATAATTTCTGGTATTTAGAACAATAACTATATACGATTGTCTACAAAGTTCTTTAATTTTTCCGGAAAATGTATCTATTAATCAGAAATGCAGAATCTCATTACTCAAAATAATCAGAACTTGATACATCTTGACTTATATAATAAATTTCTGATGTTTTTTTTTAAATATACTTATTTTCTTTATATTTCTATATGCATAAGTTTATTAAATCTGTTAATAGTTTACGTGTCCCTAAATTTGACATCGAACATAGTATTACCAGAATTGAAAAAAAAAAAAACTTTATTGTGTTGCACTAAGAATCCGATAGTGATAAATGCTAAAATTTATTTTCAAAATATGTAAATTTAAATCTAGCTACCTTTTTTGAGTCAAAACATATAATCTGAATATTAAGGAAACAAAGAAAATAGAATTTTCGATTTCTCATTTACAAGTCTTTGACTAATCAACCATTGGGAAAATGTTCTATTATCTCAGATTATTGAATTTCCGCTCTTAATTCTGCTATCCTCAATAGCGATACACATTTTTCTGATATATTGAAATATTACTTCATGAAAGTCCTGAAAAGTAATAATTCAGACATATAGAGTTTTGTAACTGAAATTAAATAAAGAAACCAATTAATTTTCCTGACAGCTTCATTTATATAATAATGGAATCTAATTAAACGTAATTGAAATACATGTACGTTTCAACGGTAGAGAAACTTTAGGAAATACGCAAAATACTTGCACGCCTGATAACCATGATCTATGATTCATACAAAGCTCCCAGAATTATCTCGAAAGTTTTTTTTAATCTGCGCTTCTAAAATATTACTTATTATGAGCATATTTATGCACCAAATTGTGTGTGGAATTATTAGATGCTTAAATCTTTTCTATCTTATAACCTTTTTCAAAAAATATCAATTTACCAACTGTTTCGTAGGAGATTTCAATGTTTCAAAAAACCTATAATATATTATTGATTCTATTTTTCATACTCAAAAAGTTATTCACCGAAGTTTCAAAAATTGCAGAGTTACAATGAAGTCTGGAGGAAATAACATCTTTATAAGAAATTTTTTTTTGTATCCGTGCATGCCGATGTATCGATTTGTTCATTGTACAAAAATTTCCCAAAAGGTGTTAAAACTGAGGCCGAACTTGTAGAAACTTTTCTGAATCAACACGGTGAGCTTGGATAAGGTTTAACCCAAAGGTTCCTGCCCATCAAAAATTTTTTTATTCATATATTTTATCATTATTTTTGAATGTTTTAACCAAAAAATTAAACTAATCCCTGGAAGGAATGAAGAGAAAACCTAATTTTTGTGCATTTTTTTGAGGTCAATAGCTCAAACTCTTCACGAAACAATGCCACATCAAAATTTTGAGGCTCAAAATCTTTTGTCGTATACAGTTAACAATAAATTTTCATTGGATTACACTACATAAAAAAAAATATCACTGTCATTTAATACAGAAAGCAACAACATTTTTTCATTAGATTATTTGATGTTTTAAGAGCTATATATCTTCCTAACAACAAGTGATATTATAGTGATCGAAAATGATATTGCATTAAATTTGATAGTCTTTCTACTTATTGTTATAATTATACTTGAAAATATGAAAAATGTAGTGATTCGTGTCAGAGAACACCGAAAAACATATTTTTTTGCGGTTTTCTGTATATAATCACGTTGATGAGTATTTTTTTTTATGTAGTGAAATTCAATGAAAATTGTTAACTGTACACGACAAAAGATTTCGAGCCTTCAAATTTTGATGTGGCATTGTTTTGTGGAGAGTTTGAGCTATTAACCTCAAAAAAATTCACAAAAATTAGGTTTTCTCTTAATTCCTTCCAGGGATTATTTTACTTTTTGGCTTAAAATATGCAAAAATAATGATTAATTATATAAATAAAAAAATTTTTGATGAGCAGGAACCTTCGGGTTAAACCTTATCCAAGCCCACAGTGTCAAGTGTGAAAATAACCACCGAAACTTTTTTTCAAAAAAATCTGGTAACTTCCATCCCTCACAATCAGCACAAAAAGTGACGATATATCAGATTTGGAACGTTTTACAAACGTAATGCCTGTGATACTTAATCGAACTTAATTATGATTGTCATACTTCTCGAGTCAATAGAATATCTGAGACAAGACGAAAAAATTGTAACTTCTTTAGATGAGATGATTTATATTGTTTAGGTTTGCAGTAGGGATGTTTGATTTCCATTGTAAATATGCTTGGATTTTTTTAAAGGATTATTGTACATAGTGCTTTACAACTAATAGGAAAAACAAAATCAGAGAAATCCATAAAATTTTTGTAAGTTGTTTGAATAGGTTCCTATTTTCATTATGATTCTATCAGTAAATTCAAAAGCCCAGTTGTTGTTTGTTTGTTTGCAGGGTTTGGAAGTAACGCGTTACTCTAAAACGTTACATTTTCCACTGTAACGATAACGTAACGCGTTATATTAATTAACAAGTAACGATAACGGGAACGAGTCACTTTTTTTTCGGTAACGAGTAACGAAAATCCCGTTATTTTAAGTTAATTTTATCTGTCCCATTAAGTTTTTAGCACAATTTAGAAGTTTTTAAAAAAAGTTCTGAAACAGAGTTCTGAGTAATTTTTAACTTCCTCATTTTGAGATATAAAATTCTGTACTAATAATTTTTAATGTAACTATGTGGGATAATCGTAATTTGTGTATAAATCTTGACGAAGAATAGGCTTTTTTATTTTTTATTAAAAACTTTCTCGACTCAAAGCGTTGAATCGAGACATTGTTTTGTGGAAAACCCTGTAAAACACGTTATGTTTCATGTTTGAATGTGTTCAAATTCTTGAGTTTAAAATTCTTGAAATGGATAGAACAGTTATCATCATAAAAATACTAAAATTATGTAAAAATACTGGGAAATTGTGCGGAATTCTACTATACTGAAAAATACGAATAGTTTCGAAAATACTTAACAGTTCTTCAAATCGTAGAAAAGTTAAAAAAATTTTTAAAAAATCAAATGAAATGAAAATCTTCTCGGAAATTTTTTGCTGAAAAATCCTCTCAAATACCAATAATTTATTAAACTTTTAATTCTGGCGCATGACATTCTTGAACTTTATATATAAATGTACACAAAAATAGTAGAAATTTTCAAAAATTCTAGAGAATCCTGCTACATTTTATACATACTGAATAGTACAAAAAGATTTAAAAATTCTAGAAATCTGGGTAAGTATTTAGATTCTTTAAAAAATCTATTAAATTTGCAAATGTTTTCTTGTGCCTAACATTGAATCACATATCATATTCAGAAATTTCGTAAACTTGAAAAAGATATAAAAATTTGAACAAGCTGATTGATTTTTTCTCAGGGTGAAAAAGTTCAGATAAACATTTTTTGGTATATCTTAAATAAAAAATTCCTATAGAACAAAATCACAAGTACGTTGAAATTGTATTTTTCAGCCTTTTTTCAAGTAACTTTCCAATCCCTGTTTGTTTGTAATAGATCTCTTAAAGAGGTCCCAATTTCTAGCTGAAATATACCTAGAAATCGAAGGAAAATTCGAAAATCTGTCTCACAAATCTGTCCCTTCAGGCTCCAAATTATCTGTTGATGAAGAATATATGAATTTACAGAGCAATAAACGGTATTCAGGTATAAATTAACAAGAAACTTGATTTGATTGTGGCGCTGTTCGATAGTCACGATATGGGTTGGCAATAAAAATATGATTAAATGAAATCGAGCTCTGGCCAGCGCCAAAGCCCCTCACATTATCGGTACTCCCAATGGTAATGGGAAAATCACATAATCGACGAGTTATACAATAATCGTGCAATGCCCGTTTTTCCAAAGGCTGACTAATCTTTCGTTTGCTCATTGGCCACTTTAACGACCTAGAGAAAGGCTGGGCCTTCACCTCTTCTTATCTCTCGGCAAATTATAATTAAGCGCATTCGCCAGCTGTTTCCACCGTTAGCACACGCGAACGTCCTTGACTCAGATTTCACGTGAAAAACGCGGGAAAACACCCGCACAATTAAAACGCCCCTTACGAAATTTGCTTGCAACAATTTTTCACATGGTCTCCTTCTCGCGCGCCCCGTCTCTCTCGCTCCTCCTTTTGTCTCGGGCAACTTTCCAGTGCTTGGGAGATTTTGTCATTGACGTAGAGGGAAGTTTTTACTGGGAAACAATTTATTTGTACAAAAATAATGGCGCGATTCTTCGCTGGTATTTTCATTATTCTACGACTATCCGCAATCGCTCGCGGCGAATGGCGTCCTTATGCGCTTGCGGCACGTACGGATTTTTTTCGGGATCCGAGTTGAGGCTGGAAACACAAAAAAAAGAGCGGGAAATGCGTTATTCGATGGTCGTTGAGTTCGGGAAAGTGTGGATGACGTGGGGTTTTTTAACGAATTACGGGAGAGTGCACGAGTGCGTTCCAAGTGGAAATGGAATAACAATCTTGGTTGAAAGTGGCTGGGTTGGGAAACAATTTTTGAGGAAAGTAAAAACTCTTCAGAAATTTGAAATATTTTTGTTTTTTATAATATTGAAAATCGAGGCTGTAATTATTTTGAAAAACGAAGTCGATTTAAATTCCGCAACATTGCTGAAACGGCAAAATTGCCATTCCATTGGTAGTTTCATTTCAAAATTTCCAGACAATAGTAATTTGGTCTTTATGTAAAGTGCGAATTTTTCTATGGCATTTATTTTTGAATCGATAAGGCATGAATTCTTTTTTTTTTTTTTTTTTTTTGCTTAAATTAGAGTTGTTGTTTCGTAGGAAATTTTTAGAATACCTGCTAAGAAGTTCATTTCCCTCTAATGCTATTTGTAATTTTTCTGTATTTGTCAATCTTCTGGCCAATAATTGTAAAATTTCATTTCATTAGATCAAGTGAGTATAATAACATATTCTGAAGGAGAAAAATCGAAGCCTTATTTTTTGAAAGAGTTTTCTTGCAATAGCAACTTTTATAAAATAATTTGACAAATTTCAATTTAAACATCTTAGGGTTGCAGCAATTGTTTTTTTAATTTGTATTCAACAATTTTATTCAATTTGAACAGCATTTCATATTCATCTCTATTATTCAAAATTATTTTTGGAAATCTATAATTTTACCAAAACGGATTCCATATTCTTCCTAGTATAGTTAAAACAAAACATTTCCACACTCAATTTATATTTTTCTCTATCTCATCGTTCCTTTTTTACGTTTTTGAACGATAATCTTTACATTCATTCCTTATGCTAATTTTAAAAGTTTTTAAATGTATAATTATGCTTTAAACAACAAAAAAAGATATCTTTCCGGCATAAATATTATCAGCAGTATTTTTACAGCCGCCTACCATTGTTCAAAAAATACACCTAAGGCCAAGTTCAGGTCATAATTGTATAAAGGATTATTAGATTTATGCAATGTTATATCTTGATTCACATATTCTTAAATACGTTCTTACATATTTATAATGATTGATATATTATAAGTATCAAAACTTAGAAAAAAACTTTCGCAAAATGACAGCTTTTGATTAGAAAATATTTTGATTATTCTTCATTATTATTAAAGATATTGTAAATACTTATTGACTTATTGCTTTGTGAAATTCTTTTTTATTCGAAAAAAATTCTTAATAATAAACTTAATCTAAAATTTATATTACTGAACGATAAAATTTGGAGTAAAATTATAGAATTCAAAAACTAAACCATGAAAATGACTGCTAAAATCGCAATTAGCCTGCAGAAAATCGTAATTTCCTAACAACATATTCTGGTTCCATCATTAATAATGAATTTCGTTTATTACGTTGGCTTGTAATGCAAAATGAAGTGATAAGAACTCATGCAATTTAGAAATTTTTTAATAAATAAAAAAAATTTTTTTTTTCAGTTTAAGGGGAAACGTCGAAATTATCAGAAATGTATGGGGCTTCAAAATTTTCATTCTGCGAAAATATAATCCTTGATAAATAACTTTGATGAAAATAATTTTAATCAAACCATTCCATTTCAAGGTAATATTTTACAATTATTTTAAAAAATATGAAATAATTTCAAAAATATTTTGTCTTATATCAATACTGAACTTCGTTTGTTAAACTATTTAAAAATAAAATTTACAACAAACTAATGATACGTCGAAATCATCAGTTTAAAAATTTTCTTATTGTTTTTAGAAATCTCGATTGCAAAAAAAAAAATATGTATAATCAATGAAGTTGAGATTTATTTTTTCTTAAAATAAAACTATACACTCTGCAAATAAAAAAATGAACTTTTTATCTGATGTTTCGAAAACTGTCCACGACGAAACAATTGGAATCCAAGACAAATAAAAAAATTGTGTGTCTCATGAACATTATTATAATTTCTATAAAAAACTCTCATGTAAAAAAAATACCCAACCTTCATCACCTGGACGATTTTATCCAAAAAAACTTATTTATCTGAATAAATTACTGAGAAAAAAATTTTTGACCTAATTTTCGTTGCACAATTTTCAAAACTTTCTTGATTATTTCTCTAACTATACATAAAAATTCGCATTAGTATTTACACCCTTCGTTCATGAATCCACATTTGAAAAATGTTATCTTGTCATCACATTGCACGAAATCACCATAATTAATCCAGCTCACACCAACTTCAGACAACAACTATTCACGTAATATATCTTGAGAAAAAAGAAAGCTTATATTTGTGTCATAACTCGTGCGTTTTGTTCTGGGCTCGAGTTGGACGTTGAAAAGAGCAGTTACGCGATTCAAGAAGCGTTTCCTGGCTCGGCAAATGTCCCGCTATCATCGCCCGATGATTAGCCGTGTCATTGTGTGCGTCCCGATGACGTGCAATTCATAGATTATTCAATAAATCACGGTGATAGCGGTTTCCTCTGCATACTAAATCACGGGTACTTTCCTCCGCGGGAGAAAATAAGTGAGATTCAATTGTCAGCGCGTAAAAAAATCAACATATGCAACGAAATGAAAATTTCATGCAAGAGTCGACGCCTCCGAAACTGGGGAATTATATAGATGAACGCATCGCGGCGATGCTAATCTAATATCTCGCAATGAATATCCAATACACGCCGGATGCCGGCGTAGAAAGTCGGGATTTCGCGATGTTTTAGACGAAGATAACAATGACGGGATAGAAAAAACTTATTACCAGGAAACTAAAAAAAAACGTGATGAAGGCTTCCGGACGTTCGGAAAGTTCGTCCGCTTTCTGGAATGTTACAAGTTTCGACAGCGTTGTAGAGTTTCATCGTCATTAAGGATAATGAAAATGTAGGGAAGACTGAATGAGTGATTAGAATTTCCCACTGGAATTGTTCAATGACCGGTTGAGTGGCGTTTTTGTAACGATTTCTCGAATAATTTTCACGAACGGAGGTATTTAAATTGATGGAATTTTCGTAATTAACTAAGTAAAATAATTGTAAAGAACTTTAGTTTTTCATTATATTATTATCCAATTAAAAGAATTACTGCCAATA
This sequence comes from Platygaster robiniae, assembly GCA_028476575.1. Taxonomy (NCBI): domain Eukaryota; kingdom Metazoa; phylum Arthropoda; class Insecta; order Hymenoptera; family Platygastridae; genus Platygaster; species Platygaster robiniae. Next base: position 41,115,584 of record CM052019.1, read on the forward strand.
GGCTTGATTTTATTGGTTTTTTTTTTTTTTTTTTTTTTTATTTAAAGTTTAAAATTTTTTTTTTTTTTAATCTAAAACAATAACGATTTTTGTCAAACACCTTTCTATATCCTATCTTCGAGAAAGAATTGTGAATCCATTTTTTTCGCGTTTGACTTTCGCAAAACACTAATTTTTTCTGGAACTCTACGAGATGTTGTATGTTAGTAATCTAGAAAACGAATTCAAAAAGCAAAAAAAAAAATAGCGTTATGATTTCCCATCAATTCATGATACTATTTAAAATTTCAGAGTTACTCATTGTAAGTTTTATTGGAAATAATGATAGTGTTGAATTAAGGCTCCTCGTGTTTTTATTTATATTTACTTTTCATAAAACATTGAAAGATTCATTGCCAAATTAAAACGTATAGTATGATATTCTCTAATTTCAGGAAATACTTGTTTTGAGAATCATTAAGAAATACATTTGATCAGAATCTCAAAGGCTCACGTGAATTGTAAAAAACATTCTGAAATTTCTACGCATACCATGTATCACAATAAATTCATATTAAAATTTTTCTGTGAGATTCACCATTTTTATCATATGCCGTATGCTTACATAATCGAAAATGAAAAAAAAAGTTCAATTCAACTATGTTTATATCAGATTCAGCAGATTCGTATCGATTGAAAATTAAAATGTAGTAACATCTCCAGAAGAAAAATAAGGTATCAGAGCTATATCATTTCTCTATAATTTCTAGAATAGTCACATAGATAATATGAATTCTACAACGTATTGAACTGATTAGGTAGTTTTTTTTTTTTTTTTTTTTGGAAAAAAAATGTAGAAAAAATTATTTGCTTATTGTTAAGTACATGATTTTGAATTATGAAAAAACATTGGTAGTTATGAAACAACAATATTAGCATATTTACTACAGATCTTATTCATTCTATTTTGATGTAAAATGTTCTTTAGCATACTTGGGGTATTACAATTTTAATTTTTCGAATATTATTTTTCTACTAGTTTTTTTTTCTAATGAAAATATTTTATAAACATAAAAACAAAGTTTAGAAAGTTTCCAGGAACTGCTATGGCTAACTTTGGATACTTTTATAAACTATGTTAATGAAAATCAAGATATGAACATTCTTTGAATTTCTCAACTTTTCTTATCAAAAAAATTTCGATTGTAAGAAATGTGGATATAATACTAAATAATCTTACAAAGATTATATGAGGCTTTAATAACTAATTTTTATAGTTAAATTGGAGAGATATACACGTAAATTATTTGAATCATGCTTTAAAAGAATATAAAATTTAAAAGCTCCAGAATACAAACTATCCAACAAAACTAAAGCACACAGAGCTATAGTTTTTCGAATGGCAACCATGTTGCCGACAGATTTCCAAGTTAATATTTATACATTTTTTCATTTCTACTGCGAAACAATGCCAATGATTATTTTTGAAACTTTTGTTTCTGTTATTTGTCGTACTACTATAATAATCTTAATGAAATATCTGGCTCTGCAGAATCATAATTTCAATCATATCTTCGTACCAATGTATACATATGCCAAAAACTATTATATTTTTCTAACATTACGATTCAACAGTATTTCGGGCCAGAAAAAAAATCGTTTCTTCTATACTTGATAATAATTTTTATTTTTGCTTTTGAGTGTTCAAATTTTTAAAAAAAAGCAAGTGTAACGTATTATTATGACTCTAGGTGACAACGTTTTCATTGATTTCTACAATTTCATTCGATTTCGGTATTAACGATTGATCAGTCATGATTCTCACTCAATGCTCTAATTTATGTTACCAAGAAATAAAAAATACAGTGAAAATGTGACAAGAAAGTCATTAAAAATTATCTCATACATAATATGTAATTTGAAAAGCAAAAAGTCATGGATAATAATTTAAACTATCTTTCACTTCTTGAGAAAAGCAATCAGAAATAAAGTTTTCATGAAACTTGTTGTCACTCAAAGAGTCTTTTCAATTGAATATTGAATGAACTTTACAATTTTTTATTTTTGTTTGTAAATTCAATTTACGTATTATACAGGGGCAACCAAATTTTTAACTGAAATTTTCGTAATAGAATTTGTGGATTCCTCGTAGATGAATCAGTGAAATAATTTTACAGTTATTTCAGTAACTGGTTTCAAAGAGCATACGTGTAATTTTATTTTTCCATTTAAATGATTTCGCGATACTAATTATCATAATCAATATTACCTGTAATGATCCAATGCTTCAGCGCAGTTAACATTGTACCACCAATCACACCCGAATTCTTTTTGATTAAAAAGCGTGCCATTTGCGCACAAGAAAGAAGCACCCTGATCTCCTTCTCGGCCGTCATGGCATACATGGTAAGCCTGCAAATAAAGTCAGCAATAAAATACAACAAACTTTTGACAAAATTTTTTTAAATTATCATAGTTACATACGCATGAATTCGATTACTATAATTTAATTATCTCTTTTATTTTTAATTCTTGTAAGTTTTTTGAAATACGCAGTGTTCACTCTTTAACATCCAAAAATCATTGAAAAAAAAACAATTATTTATCAGTGTTGAATTTGATTCACGTAGCATTGTAATGTTTGAAGTAGAACATCGCGAAAAGATGATTTTTTCACATGGATAAATTGATGTTTGCAACAATCCTTTCAATGAAAACTTCCTGAGAAGAATCGTGGCACCAGAGCATATTGCAGCATTTTGCTTCTACGTAACAATAATTATATCACGTAACTTACACGATAAGCTTGCATGCCTATTCAGATTGATAATTCTGTTGTTATTATAAATTTTTTCTATTCTTAAACTGCAGATTCAACATGTTCTGTAAAGCTTCGTAAAAATAGTAATAAATAAATGAATTTTCAAAAGAATCTTTCAAAATTAAGATGGTTCGAGTAAGATTTTAGCATCAAACTTTTATACCTTCTGGTGACGAAAACTTTTGCTCAGCAGAAATAATTTTCCAAACTAAAATATTTATAATTCAATACACGGAAACAGAGTTTCCAGCAAATTCATTCACTGTTGACATAAATCCCGGGTAAGTATGAACCAACAAATCAATTAATACAATCTCTTCGTCACGGTTTTCATTGCTTCGCGAACGTAATGAAATTAATAGCCTCCGGATGCAATAGAACTAGAAAAAAAACCTCGGAAAGAGGAAACCGCGACGTTCCGGGGAAGAAAGTCTAACGCGAATAACATGATGCTTAATTTACACGCTCGTCACTTTTACTTTTATGAAGCTAAATTCAATGCATGGGACAGTGACTTTTTTGTCATTATGAAAAACTACGGCTTCAAAATATTTTTTTTATATAATTATAATTTACTTGGATTATCGCACGCTTCGAGCGTGCAATTTTCTGTGGAAAATTGTCTGACAAAGTTATCCTGCAGATTAGCAATAATTTTTTATCTTTTTTTTATACTTTTGCTTATCACGTTTCTTTATCAAATAATAATTTGAGTAGAGATTTATGGAAAAAAAAATTGTCAACTTTCTCATTTGAAACCTTTTAAATTTCCTGGCACAAAATTCTGACATAAGTCGATCGACCTCGACTTGCCTTGAGCCATCGCTCTCCCTTACATAATAAATCTACAGTCCAATAAATCGTCGAAAATTTTCGGTCCTGCATTGTCAATGATATTATGCATGTTTCGTGTAATCGACGTGTTCGATCTTCGGGTTCGCGATTAGGAGCGAAATTTATGCACGCGGAACAACGTTTTACCCGGGAGACAAGAATTTTCCGAGCCGGTATTATACAGTGACGGTAAAAAGCTCAATTACGGTAAATAACAGCTTAAAATTCAACGTCGTAAGTCACAGATAAAGTCGTGGATTATTGAATTATTAACGTGCATGTTTTTCCACGATTTCGTAATCGACGATCAATTGATACTTTCACACGCCGGGACCTTGATTCACATTTATAATAATTAGTCATGCCCGCGAGTCTAACTCAGATGTAAATCAAATCTTGTCATTACTTTATTATCCCGCGCTCTGACCATTTTTTCATGAGCCATTACTTTCCGTTGGGAGAAAAAGTAAATGAGGTGCAAGGGGCTATTCACTATCGAAAATGTTGAAGCAAGGGAAATTAGCATTTCGAGATATGAATATGTACGACCAGAGTAAAGATATTCGAATCTACTACTTTCTAATTTGGGGAATGAAATACTTTGAAATGTGCTTGGAATGTTCGGTAAATAGCCCCTAGTGAGGTGTTCTACATGCGAGTGAATGTAGACTTGATATTTTTCTTATTCTACGAAAAGTTATGTTCATGAAATTGAGGTATACTTTTAATGTGAACGTATTTGCGTTGGAGGCTGAATTTCATATTCAGGTATATGGTAATTTTGACTCTAAAAGCTCGAGATATTTAAAATAATTATTTTACTGATTGACGGGCCTTTCTACATGTTTTTCATACTTACATTTAAAATATCACAGAAATGTTGCCGATTTTATGTTTGTTGAGGCTCTTACTTTTTACTCCCAAGTTTTATTACAATAAGTGCATTTTTGAGTGTTTTGTCTTGAGTTTTTGATAGTGGAAAAGTTCACGTTTTGAATAACTTACATTGCAGTAATTTTTATCAAAAACTTTGAATCACAGAGAAAAGGGCCTCGGACGATAATATACTAGCTTTCATCTACGAAAATAATGTTTTTTTAAACATTTAACGCTAATTTATTACCAACAACAAGCTGGGGCATTCCGGACACTGGGCTAATTTAACCCTTGCAAACACTTGAATAGTCATTAAATGATTGAATAGTGCATTCGAGACGTCGAAGAATATACAGTATCCGAAATTTTATTAGTGGAAAACTTGAAACTTGGAATGAAAATCGAAAAAAAATGGACAAATGTTGTAATTCTTAAATATAATAATCGAATAGTGAAAAACAGGAAATGGATTTTTCTGAGATTTTTTATGTTACAAATGAACTTTGTTCAACAATTACATGTTATATTAATAATAAATATGTGTACAATAAGCTGGAGGGTAGATTATTTTGAAGGGTGCCTGATTTTGCCTTGGGATTTTCAAGATACTGAAATATGGAATTTTTCAGTTAACATTGAGCTGGGATAAAAATACTGAACAGTAACAAACAAATGCATATGTACTTTGCAGCCTATGGTTACACTTTCCAATATAGACAATATATTTGATGAAAAAATCCACTACAGGTATTGCAAAATGCAAACGAAAAAAAGTCGTCCGGAATTTTCCGGTCTCCCCTCATACTAGTTATACATTTCTCTTTCCATTTTTCAACTGCAGAATTTTTGGAAAATATCAGCATTATCATAATCTGAATGTACGCTGTTTTTAACCAGACAAAAAATTGTTACTTCTTTCATGGAGTGATTTTTTTCTTTCAAGAAACCCTAGTAAAATGAAATTGTTATCGATCTCCCAGTCAAATTGTTTATTTCAATTAAGTGTCGACGTTTCGATCCCCATGTGTGGATAATGGATCCCTGGATCACATGTGTGGAATCTTTTTTAAGACTTAAGAACAACGAACAATTTACTCCTCCTCGATGTTGTCAAAATTTCATAAAAATTTTTCTATATCTCATGATCGTAAAATACATCATCGACGAGATAACAATGTCAGATCAAAACTTTTTATATGTCATAACAATAAAAGTATGTCATCGACGAGTAACAGTGTCAACGTAAAACTTGATAACGATTAACCCTTGATCGTGTTCATGATATTTCAGAAAAGTGTCACGAACAGACAAAAAAATGAAAAAAACACACAAAAAAATGTGAAAAAAGAAGAGAAGTGTCGTGAACACGATCAAGGGTAAATCGTTATTAAGTTTTACGTTGACACTGTTACTCGTCAATGATATACCTTTATTTTTCGAACATATGAAAAGTTTTAATGTGACATTGTTATCTCGTCGATGATGTATTTTACGATCATGGGATACAGAAGAAAATTTTTTTGAGATTTTGACGACATATAAAAGGAGTAATTGTTCGTTGTTCATTAGTCTTGAAAAGGATCCCCCTCATGGGGATCGAAACGTTGACACTTAATTGAAATAAACAATTTGACTGGGAGATCGATACAAATTTCATTTCCCTTTAATTGGACCCAGGGAAAATATCATAGGATTTTCAAACTCTAGTAATTTTGATCTTTATAGAAACCTTTTGGGAAAATGAAATTTCCTAAAAAAATCTGATTTCTGGTCAGGTCTACCTCATAAAAAGATTGCAAGAATTGAATTTCTTATATGTCGGCCATATATGTATAAATTTCATAAGAAAAAAACATTATAAAATTTTTTACGTTAACTTTTCATGAGAAATTTCAGTTTCTCATGAGGTTTTTAAAAGGTCACCTTATAAAAAATTAATTCTTATAAGGTCTTTATAAGGCACACCTTATGAGAAATTATACTTTTATAAGAAATTTCATTTTCTTTTAAGGTTCGTATGAGGATCAAAATCACAAAGGAACGCATACCTGAACATACAGAAATTGGATCCAGATTTACAGAAAAAAATACTTTCCAAAAAGATTCTAAGAAAATTATTTAAAACATATTGTCATGAATTTTTCTCGAACCTAAAATAAATAAAAATTACCCCTTTTTAAATATTAATTTTGAGTGTTGAAAACAAATACAATGATCCACATTTCTTAAAATTGACTGAATTTTTCGTCAACTTCCAACTCAAATAAATGTAAATGAATTACATCAAGTGACATTTTACAGAAAACGACTACTTCGTTGCTTTCGAAAAAGATTTGAAATTCTTATGATTCGGCAAGATTTACAGTTTAATGCAAATGTTCAATTTTTTATGAAAATTCGTTAGAATACTTGCAATTGTAATCGATGGGGAGAAAAAATTGATGATAATTTTATTTAAGATATACTAAGAAGACGCAACATTTTTTGTTAATAGTAAATTTTTTTCAAATTTCAAAAGAAATAAAAAAAAAGGTCGCTCTAATTGTGATTACAGTTAATGCTGACTGTATATATTGTGTCGTGTACATAAAATGTAGCAAATATGATGTTACTAATTTACAACATATGTGTATATATCCTTTTCTGTGATTAAAAATGCTTGATAGAATTTTGTAATATAATTTAGAGATATTAAAGCATACTACTTTCATTATAATAAGGATGTTCTAAGTATTAAAAAAACGTTATTCTTTATCATTTTTGTATACCAGTTCTACAAACATAATAATTAGATATTCTACATTAGAAATTGATTAAAATATGCATTATAATTTCAATATTTTTGAGGAAGTTCTATTTAATTTTCAAGTCGTGGTTCGATACTTGACTAGATTTTTCAATTAACACTTTGAAATACCTAATTATGTAAATTTCCTGTTTTCATTTTATATACAGTAAAAATCAATTTCTGATTCATCCTGAATTCAATCCTGGATCTTATGACAACTTTTCACTCACACGGAAATCATAAGTAAACATTCGTGTAAAAAGTTATGTAAAGGCAAAATTGTAAAATTATTTTTGATTGTACAACTAGAGTAATTTTTTTCTACAGAATCACATGAAAAGTTTACAATCTATAAGAATATATTTTATAGAGAAAAATTTTTTTTCAGTAAAATTCGTAGGTCTTCTAATGAAATTGTAATTACAAGAAAAATGTTTTATTGAAACTTCTTGAATGCTTCTGAATTTTTCAAAATTAATAAAAATTATTCTTTGAAGTTTTTTTTTAACGAAGAATAATACGTTTTTGGTATTAAATTTCAATGAATGTCCCTCCTAATAAGTATTAGTGCTGAGTAAAATGCATGCAGACTCACGGTACAACAATGAAAAAAAAGTAAAACATATTTCCCTAGCTTTGGTCGGATAATGTGCCCATGGACTGTACAGACGTTAGCGTAGAGAAGTAATTATTAGTGGATTAATTACGAAAATGCTTATGCGTACCTGGCAGCCGGTTTCAATGTTCGCATACATCCCTGGCAAAGCTGGCACGTGGGCGCATGTGAAACGAGTCTGAGGCACCGTGTGATAAATTGGATAATCTACTCCCGCAATGCCTGGAATTTTGTTCAAATCTTGCTTTTCTTTTTTTTCTTTTTTCAATGGTACATCTAGTGGTTCTGGTTGATATTGGACGTAATCATAATCGTCAATGTGTCTGCCCTAGAAACATGTAAAACCTGAGGTAGAATCTCAATTTAGTACAATTCTAGGTCAAATAAATGATTCGTGAGTGGGGAATATTTTTTGAATAGCATTGAATGTATACTTGTTATATGTGAGTAAAAACAATATATGAAATTATTCATAACGATTTTCCAAAATAAAAAATTTCGAATTTTCTATACTAACTTTTATGAAATAAAAAAGAATAATTATGGGCAAAAAACGGGTGCAAGTAACAAAAAATGATTAAAAATCACGTTTTTACTATTAATTTTTCAAGTAGAATAACATACTTAAGTAGATTTTTTTTCAGTTGAATAGTGTCTTATCAACGTTGCAGTAATATTAAGTAGTAGAAAGCCAGTAAATTGATTGAAAAGTTGCTGAATACATATGTGAATTTATTACGCTGAAAGTCCATAAGCAGTAGATCATCATGAATTTATAAACAGTTCAGTAGTAAAAAAACATGGAAAATGAACTTGTACAAGTGAAAGATTTTATGAGCAAAATTTTATAAGGAAAGATAGTTGAAAAAATAATTAGAAAATAAAATAATGCAAGGGCAACATGATAAATGAATAACAAAAAAATGGGATTCGAATGACAAAAAAATTATCTGCCCAAAAATTAACTTCATTTTTTTACACATACGTAGGTACAATTTCTCAATACTTAAAATGAATAAAACAAATTTGGAATTGTGAAAAGTGTAGTTTTTTTATCTTTTCAAAGCTGCAACTATGTAAATACTATTTTCTTTCTTTCCTAATAGATCCATGAGAAGCAAATTCAAAATGTCGTCTTAAACTAGGTTCAAACAGTTACATAGTTACATCCACACCTGATTTCATACATAAGTAAAAATGAATTCAAACGTAAAATTAACTAGTATTGAAATACATATAAGTATGCGAAAATTTGTAATGAACTTGCTGTAATAGATTGAAACAGTCTTCAATCTCAGTTTAAATGAGCTAATACTTGGATACAAACAAATAAAAACCTGAGTATATACAGATTTTGATGGTTTCAAAACCGTATAAAAATGGTTCGAACGTAAGTATGTGTTAACATTTTCACCATGATAAATAAACACCTAAGTAAAAAAATATTTTTGTTGAAACAGTTTCTAGTAAAAGTTAATTATAAGTAGAAACTTCATTGAAACACAATCAATCAAACTGTAAGAAATGTTAATAATTTTTTTCTAATGTTTCCTGTACAAACATGTCACTTTATTCACTTTCTGTAATGATTTGATTTGATGCAAATTCGTAATTCTACAATACTTTAGTATAGTAAAACAACTAAAAATAATTCAAACAGTGTAAATTTGGCTAAGTTTATGAAAGCTATCAATTTCGGTAGAAGCAGGTCAGTTCAAGGTCAAACCCCGAGTTTCATCAAAACCAAAACAGGTTCTTCAGCCTTGCACCTGTTGAAAGAACCAGCCTACACAGACCCAGGGGCGAGAGGAAATGATAAAAAAAAGTATCCATTACGTAAATGTATAATAATAACTTCAAATTCAAAGAATCTAGACTTTCCCAAATTATATAATCAGGCTTTCATCCACGATTCAGCGTAAACAACTGTTTCAAGCCTTCTATCATTCAGAATCACGCCTCCCACATCACCAGCATTCCTCTAGAACACTCATCAGTCGGATTCTACGCAAAAAGTCAGTAAAAGTAACTCAGGTTTCGCAAGTAAAATCGCGACACGCGAGGGCACAATTAGAAACGGGGAAACGATCGCGGACGCGTAAGACAGGACATTCGCGAGTCGGGCCCACGTGACTCGGAAGTGCCGATAAGGCCCTTACCTGTGCAGGAAAGGATATCGGGCTGACCCCGAGGAGGGTTGCCGCTGTCAGCGCCAGCAGGAATAATTCAGCGCTGCCTGTCATGACCGTGCAGAGTTTAATGTCAAACTGTTGGTCCAGCTGCGGTGGTCCCCACGTATCGGCGGAGAACAAAATTATGTCACAGAGAAAGTTGGTTCTTGTATCTTTTCCCACCTCCTCATCCGGCGACCGACGCCCCGAACACCGCGGGCAACTTGATGTGCCAACGTTAATTGCGCTCGTTGTCCCATCTTGCCGCGATTCGAGATGAGACTCAATTTACGTATGGTAATCACGCGCGACACTGAGTTATCGCCGTAGCTTTCGGATATTTCCGCGCTTTTATGGGGCTGGCAGAAAGATTGATTAGTTTCTGTCTGTCTGGGTAGAAAAGTTCCGATGAGGGTGATGAAGCGGGGATTTACACGACACACTATATTATGTGGCTTATCCACGAAAGGCTGACGAGTAGAAGCAAATTTCTGTGATTTTGGCACTTTTTGGGGATTTTATAATATTTGAGAAGCGTCTTTTCAAGGAATTTGATTGTATTTACTCGGCGATGGCGATTTTCTTCATTATGTTGGGTTCTGCTCGCCTCAAGATTGATTACAACACGTACTTCACTTTGATACGGAAGATTTGTTCTCAATCGCGCACAAATTCGTAAGGGACTGACTCTTTTGACCAAACAGCGAAGACTTACATCGAAAAACGCGGGTCTTGATATACTACTTGACTTATCTATTGTACAATGACGATAAGTCAAGTCGTTCTTAGGAATACGTAAAATATCGCAGAGTCATCATGCATGAAACATATAATAATTTACTTGACATTTTCAGTCTGAAGATAAGTAGAGTAATGTAACTCACATTAGAATCAATATTACAGAGTCATCATACAGGAAAAAATATAGTAACTTATTTGACTTTTTAAGTCTAAAGATAAGTAGAGCAATTCAACTTACATTAGAATCAATATTGCATATTAATGAAAAAACGTGATCAAGAAATTTTCAAGAAGTATCATAATTTTCAAGGAAGAATATAAAGAAATAAAAATTGATAAAAACAAAGATATCCAACAATTAGTCGATACTTTACTTTGACGTACGTCAGGTTTGGGGGAAGAGAAAAAATGAGTTGGGAGAAGTAAAAACCCAAAAAACTAACAAAATCATTATTTTAATAAATATTATAAGTTTAGAATTGCATCGACGTTTACAGAATCAATAATTATATAAATAGAATGTATGAAAATCCTTCTCGAAGGAATCTCCCTACCCAAATCAAGGTAGGATCTTCGGATTTATCTAACATAGGCTGAAGAGGTTCTCAAAAAAAAAAAAAGAAAAATAATAAGTGAGAGCCGATGGAGGCTCCCGAAAAGGAAACAAAAAGGTGAGCCGATGAAAGCTACCAAAAAATCAGGTAACGGCTTTGGATTTCTGGAGCCAATGAAGGGATTGGTACAGGTTGGGAATTTGGTTTTTTGGAGCCAATGAAGGATACCAAAAAATTGAGATGGATTTCTGGAGCTAATGAAAGCTACCAAGTGAAGATCGTTGAATTCGTGAAAAATCGCCCTAGAAGTACGTTTTCCGTTTTATTTAGCGCGCCAATCAAAGCGCTCCAGTAAAAAGGGGGTATTATCTCACCTCGCGGTCAGTGCATCAGTCCCTGGCTTTTTGTCGATCGTGAGTCAAACAAGTTCCCTAAGGAACGCGGGGAAAGAACGCTATCTCAACGTCCCGCGCTATTTTTAGAAAATCGAGAAAAATGATTTTCTCACTTGTACGTGCTTAGCCCAGCTAAATAGAAAAAAACCGATGTATAACAACTTCTTCAAATTTGAATTTATTATTATTACATTTAAAGGGTCATATACACCTGTTCACAAGGAAAAAAAATATGATTTTACAATTTTTTTTTGGAAAAACAACACAATATTTTGTGAAACAATTATGACCTATTTATGTATCAATGTCATAAGGTATTTTAGAAATTTTTTCAGAATATAATCTTCGTAATTGGGTGCACTAAAGCAATTATGCCAAAATCTGATGTTTTTTTGCGGCGAGCACAGTTTCTCGGAAACCATTTACCTGAACAGTCTGAATTTTTTTAAGATTGTTTATAATTATAATAGCCTCTGCGTGAACGAAGGACTTCTAATTTTGAGCAAAACTTTTTTTCTTGCAGCAAAAACTGAAATCCCAGACATTAAAAAATCAAACATTTTAGGAAAATGACCACTACTTTCGTAAAAATATAAATTTAGCGAAACCCTTCGTTCACGCAAAGCGTAAAGGTATAAACTAAAATTTTTTTTTTGTTTTTTGTATTACAGATAAACAGTTCAATGGTTGCTACGACCTTTATTGCGAAAATCGTTTTCTGAAAAAATTCATAAAATACCTTAGGACATGAATACATAAATAGGCTTTGAGTTTTTAAAAAAAATTGTCTTGTTTTTCTAGACAAAAATCGTGACAATGCCCTCTATTTGTCGAGTGCAAGTGTATATAACCATTTAAGTGGTTGTCTTTAAATCATCTCGATTTGATGATTTGAAATGTTTAGTTTGCTTTGAAAATTTGTGATTCTTTTAAAAGGAAATGAAAGTTTGTAGAATTAAGACAAAAGATAATGAATTTTTTCAAAAAATTTTCCAGGCTTACTGAAAAATCTTCGAAAATTCATTATATTAAATCTTGTTCTGTCTGTAAAGTAGTAATTCCGTGGATTTTATTATGTAGTTTGTCTGGTCATTGAGTTTTCGTTTGTATTTTTTTTTTCAGTTTTTTTCTTAGCATGTTTGTATGTTTGTTTCTTTAATAGTTTATTGATTTCTTTTACTGAGCGTTTGGTTTTTCGTTATTGTTTTATTGTTTGATCATCATATTTTACAGTTGTATGATTGTTTCTTGTTTTATGTTTTTGTTTTTTAATTTTTCTGTATATCAGAGGCGGATACAGAGCTTTTTTTAAGGGGGGGGGGGGCGGTTGGGGTCGATTCGTAATAAGTTTGAACTAAATAGGTTTTTAGTTTGTTATTCATATATTGAATAACAAACTAAATGAACTGCAAGCATCAGGTTTACCTTATCAATGTTCAAACTCATTGAATTTTTCGTTCAAAAGTTTTCAATTTCAACGAAATTTGAAATTTTGCAACCCTGAGGAGGGGCTATCGCCTCCCCCCCCTGTATCCGCCCCTGCTGTATATCTGCTTATTTCTGTATTTGTTATGTTGCTTTTCCGTGTGTCTGTCTATTTACTAGTAAAATTGTCTGTCGGTTGGCTATATTGTTTATTTGTTTCTTAGTTTTCCGTTTGCTTGATGGATAAATTAATAATCTGTTTCTTCTTTTTCGTTTTATTTGTTTTTCTGTCTGTTAGTTCATTTGTCTGTTTGTAATATTGTTTGTCTGTTCATATGTTTGTTTGTGTGTTCGGTAAATTTTTTCTCCGTCTGTATGTCTGTTTGTTTGTCTATTCATTTGTTCGTTCATTTTTTTAAAATTTTGTGTCTACCTGTCAGTTTGTTCGTTTATGACTTTGTTTATGTGTCTTCGTTTGTTTCATTTTTTAATTGTTTTTTTTGTTGCTTTGTATGCGTGTCTGATTTTTTGTTTGTTTTTGAAACTATTTTTCTGTCTGTTTATTCTTTTTTCAACTTGTCAGTTTGTTTTTTTGTCATACTGTTTCCCGGTCTGTATCTTTCTTTATTTACTAGTCTGTCTGTTTGTTCGATTGTTTCTTTTTTTGTTTGTTTTTAGTTTATTTGATGGTTCAAATAATGATCTGTTTCTTCATTCATCGTTTTATTCGTTTTTCTGCCTGTTTGTTTATTTACTTGTTTGTTTGTAATATTATTTGTCTGTTCATTTGTCTATTTGTTCATTTGATTGTTTGTCTGTCTCTTTGTTCATTTCTTTGTGTAATCAATTTTTTTTTTTTTTTGTTAGTTCTGTTATTTTTTTGTCTGTCCGTTCGACTGTTTTTTTGTCTATTCATTTATTTATTCATTGTTTTTTTCGTTTGTCTGTTTAATTTTTTGTCTGCCTTTTAGTTTGTTTGTTCGTGACTTAGTCTATTTGTGTGTTCGTTTATTTGATTTTTATATTGTTTTTTATTGTTCGTTTGTACGTATGTCTCTTTTAATCTTTGTTCGTTTAATTATTTTTTTGTCGAAGTTCAAGAAAAGAACAGGTACAGCCAGTCAATTTTTCGCAAATAATTTTAATTCCAACGTTTTGAAGTCCTTGTATAACTACTTTTTCAAAGAATATTTACAATTACATCAGTTTACGAGCATCATAAAACAATGCCTTAAATTAAACGTAAAACGTATACCGAGGATTAAATTTACTTTATAAATAAAGAAACAAGAAATTCTCTATGTAAACAATTGAAAACACGTTAAAAACTCACAGTAAATGAGGGGAAAAACCCAGTAGCATCAGAAAAAATTATTGTCAATAATGATAATATTATTCAACTGGTCCTAAAATTGTAGAAGAATACTCAAAATTGAGAAGGGGGTTAAAACGTTGGAATTGAAATAATTTGCAAAAAATTGACTGAGTATACTGGTTCGTTTCTTGAACTTAAAAACATGGACCAGTGATAGAAAAAATCGAACAGTTTTTTCAATTATTTTTTTGTTTCACTCTATTCGTTTGTTAACTTGTCTGTTTTTTTTTGTCATGTTTGCCGGTCTTTATCTTTCTTTCTTTACTAGTCTATTAAATTGTTTTTTTGTTTGTTTGGTTGTGTTTTTTTGTACGTTTGATAGTTGTATTGATGGTCTGTTCCTTCTGCAACTATTTCATTAGTTTTTCTGTCTGCTTATTATTTTTATCTGTTTTTAAAATTGTTTGTCTGCCCAACTGTATATTTGCATGTTTATTTTTTTGCCTGTTTGTTTATTTATTTATTTATTTGTCAGCCTGTCAGATTGTTTGTGCGATCTATTGTTTATTTCTGTGTTTCTTTGTTTGTTCATTCATTCGTCTATTCGTTTCTTTGTTCGTTTGTTTGTTCATTTTCTTTGTTGTTTTTATGGTTTTTTGTTTGTTTGTTTTTTTTTTATTACAGCAACCACAAAGTTTATGTAAACCATGCGAAGATGACTTCTGTAACACAATGCGATACCATGAATATGAGAGTCTCAATAATTAGAAAATAATTTCAAAAATAATTTTAAAACAATCAAGTTTTTTACATTAGAATAGAAACTTGCCAATTCTCTGTTAAATAATAACAGATCAATAGATTCAGATTTTCATCGTATTACAACTACTCATTGTGTAATTGACATCGACCCAACAATTTACGTAAACAGTGAAATTGAATTAGATATTTAGGTCAAACTGACTTTGACTGTTTACAATAATTAAACGTTTCTGCTTTGCAATTACTGAAGGGAAACTGTTTATATTAATTCACGCGCATTTTATGTTAGCAGTTTACACAAACAGTTTATGTGAAGTTTACATCCAAGAACGGACGCCCTTACGTACATGTAAACATTACATGAAATGTTTAAATGATATTTACATAAAGATTGCGTGGATATGTATAGAAGGGAGATAGTGCGATGTTTATAAAAGTCGATATATGCATTTTAGTTCAAGCAACGATACCCCATAGATGTCGTATTATCCCGTGGTGATATATGCAAACATTCGGCAGCAGTCGCGTTGGTCGGGTCCACGGACGTGACTGGCCAGCAAATAGTGTAATTTAGCTGTCACGCAATCTTTCCATTTTTATTTTTATCAAGACTGTTTCCAGGTTTTGGATTTGGGAGATAAGAGGATATTTTAAGGAATCTTTCATGTGGTTGTCATGTTTAATTACTAAATAATAATAATAAATGAAGTGTTCTTTTACTGTTTGAATCAAATTTTCAATATAATCATTTGAAGACTAGCAATATTTTTTTAACACTGTTAAACAGTAGGTTTTTATATATATTCATGAAGTAAGTGTAAATGAGATTCTAAATAATTTTCACTTCTCATCGGTAATTTATTATCAACATGCACACAGAACAAAAATAAATTTCAATAGCTTTTCATTTTTTCTATAGAATAAGTGAAACGAGTGAAATTCATTCGATTATCTAAAAAAGCCCCATGATTTTGTTTCAGAAATGAAATTTGTAATAATTGAAACGAATCGCTTTGAATTTCTGTAACATTTCATTTATTGTATTGACTCACGTCCAAAAAATATAAAATGCCTTAACAATAAACAATTTGTAAAATTACGAAATGGATGTACATATTATGTTTTATTAACAACGAGAAAAAAGTTTTTTCTATTGATTTACAAGTATTTTACTGAACATAGCCGATTATATTCTTCAACCTTAACCAGCGAACGAGGTATGTACACAGCATGAAAATTGAGAGTGATGTTCGTATGAGATAAAAGCAAGAGTGTGAAGCTATGAATATTTAAATATGTTAACGAACCAGCAACGACAAAGATTAAAACTCATAGGTGCAGAATCTACGAATAAAATCCATTTTAGTAGTAATAGCTCTAAGCCTTTCATAAGAAAACATAAATTTTCAGTCCACTAAATTTAAGAAGTCACTTTAAACTAATTATTTGAGTGAAAAAGGTATTGAAACGTCCCTAATCATAATTTTGTGAAATAATACCAATACTGCTATGTAACAAAATTTTTAAAATGCATTTATTTACGAAAATGTAAACTGTTCTACATCGTATAAAGTTTTGAGGTCTATTAAGGTACAATTATACTTGATGAGTTATACACATAATATCAAAACCTATTGAAAAGTACAATTCACAGCGGAAAGACATAAGGTCAGAACATTCATAAACGCTATAGACGAAGCCAGTTTTGCATTTGAACAAGTGAAATTTACTTTAGCTTCATAAACCCACATTAAAACTTTGTACTTCCGGCGAAGCCAAGGCATTGTAATGATCTAGAATTTTCATGCATCTTCTCGTAAATTTTCATAAATCTAGTTTATCAGACGCTTTGCAGTAAGCTTATTAGTAGCCTATAATGAGATCATAAAGAAAACTGCTAAATTGTTTATGAAAATGATTTTCTTTATCGCTACTTTTTGCACAACTAGCAAAAATTGAAAATAAATGTCCTATAAATTTTCAAGCTCTTGATAACTAAGCAATTTATACATTTTTCTCATTATTGAAACATGCAGGTTGGGCAGTTTTTAAATTTAAAACATTGTAAGTGTAACAAGTTTAATAATTTGAAAAATTGTAACGTGTATATCAATATTATTTAATTCTTCTATTTTTTATTCATCTTGACAGTTTGTACAGTCTTTACATTGAGTTCTTCTTTATTATTTTAATATATCATAAAATTAAAAATATTTTCATTAATAATACATATTGATAGTTGTTCGTAATTTCCTTAAATGATTTTAGAACAGTTTCAAAAGTTTTTAATAATTTTAAAATACTAGCAATTATCAAAGTTTTTACAGTTTCTCACAATTTTTACAGTTTTACCTTTTTTGAGAAATTTTAATAGTTTTTATACTGCCATTGTTATGTACAGTTTTGGCAATGAAGAAAAGTTCTGAAGATTTCAACTGTTAGAATAGTTAGAAAAATGTCAGAAAAAATGTATCAAGTTAAAACTAATTTAAACTATGAGTGAACTTTGAACAGGACTATATTAAGAAATAGCTAAAAATTTTTCAAGTTTCAGGACTGTCAAAGCCAACAAAACCATAAAATCTGTTGCAGCTCCAGGTACTTTTAAAAAAGTTAAAAAAAAAACTTTTTATTTCTGTAATATTTTTGGTTCAATTTTGAACAAATTATTTCGTGAAAAGGATATTTTCTTTCATACAAAAACATTCTCTACAATATAATAACAAATCAACTTCTCACTCTATCACAATAATTATATTAACTTTGCAATTTATAATTAAGAAGAGACATTACTAGGCATGCATATGTCCATAACTTGAGACAATAATTGTTCGTGTTTATCATGAAACTGCTTATTTCGTAGATCATACGAAATCATCATCAGATAAGCACTTTTTAGAAGTGCTTATCAGATCTGAATCTGATAAGCACTTGTAAAAAGTCTAACTTTCACTTATCAAAATACACGCGAGAAAATTCAATTAGGACAAATGTATGTTAATGAATCATAAAAGCATAGGAAATCTGACGAATTTCTCCATTTAACTGATAATTTTATCTGATAACAATGCCAGGACGTAATTATGCAACTCATATATTAGCAATTTTTTAGTCCAACCAATGATACGGAGTAGAGAATGTTTTTCAGAACTTTCTTGTTATTTTCTAATTCGGATGGCGAATTTTCTACTAAAAATTCGTGATGAAAATTGCTTGAAAAAACTGTAAGTCTTGTTGAATTATTTTCTGTCCTAAAGTCATCAATAAATTATATTCGGCAATACAGCAATCACAAAATTATCAAAAATTGCCGTTTTACAGCCATCAGTGCAAGCCCTGATTTTTTTCTTATCTATAGAAAAATTTTCGAACTTATTCTGTTTTGCACATTTTTGCATTACAAGTAATTCTACTTTATCCTGTACTAGTCATTACAGCAACTGCAAGCAAAAGAATTTTCTGGTGCAGTGAAAGTTGTTACTTACGATAGATAAAAAATCATTAACAAAATTTTTTCTAACATGTGGAGATAGGAAATGGAATCATTCAATCTCATTTCACACACTTCCAAATCAGTTCATTTTGCTTACATTTCCAACATTTTTTAAATCCAAAGGAAAAATTCTGTTTTAACAACAACCAACAAAAGACATACTAAATATTCAGTATAACGAATGTAAAATGCAATACTTGGCATTTTTTTTTAATGCAAATTGGAAAAATTTTTTTTTGGGTGTAGAATCGAAAAAAATAACGCCACGGCAATTTAAAATTTGAGTGTAAAAAACAGGTAGAACGACCCACATATGGTGAACTGTATTTTATATTTTCTACTTTATTTTCAAATACTCATTTACTCAATTACTAACACGTGGCACTAACATTATATTTTATTTATTATTATAATATAGGAATAAAAGTTTTTTCAAAGCTGAAATAAATTTATCTATACTTTTGAGTTACCCAATTGATAAACAATTTATTTAAGAATATACAAATGATTAAAATGATGAACGAAATTAGTGTTGATAAACAAATAAATAATAGTTTACAGCATTGACTACGTTGATTGTTAATTCAAATAAATACTTACGCATCGATACAAATTAGTTGACACAGGGAAAAACTCTTCGCTGTTTCACCAGCCAAAAATAAGGAACGACTCTTGAATCAGTCGTTCAAGCCATGAGTGATTCAATCAATTAAAAAATGACTTATTCAAGTTTAGAGAGTTAAAATGACCTTTTTTAACATGGACCTTTTTCAACATTTTAACACATATTTCACAATTAATTTATACCACGTTAGCAAAGTGTTTATGAAATTTTGATATAAAATTTACAGACTTACTATTTAATGTTAATGAATTTTCCATACAAGTTTCGGAAGTTTTCAACGCATTCTGTATAGGATTTTTTCCATTAATAAATCTATAATATTTCAATACGCTATGGAAATTCAATCTAATATACGGATATTTTTTTCAAATTAATGGGAGACTTTCATAACGTTTTGAAAAATTTCCTTATTTATTTATGGGTAATATGCCATACAGAATATGGGTTGAAAACTGCAAATTCTTTTATGAAAATTCACCAACTATTTATGACAGTGGGTTTGAATAAAAAAATCAATTTAAATTCTGGTATTTTCATGCCGCGAGAGTTGGTATGATTTGTATATACCCTGATGATGTTTTCGTCAATGTATACAAAAAATAAAGAATCTTTATGCACATCTATGAAAATATTTCCGAACTAACAGTTCTGCTATTTTTGTTCATTGTTAGGCTTAAAGTGAGATTACGAAAAAGTTAATTTATACTTTATTAAAGTGTATTCACCCGAAAAAAATATTCATCATTATTAATAAATAATAAAATAATGTAAGTAAGGATAATTACTATAAAATGGAATACGATATAAGTAAAATAAAATAAAATGAATAATAATAAAAAATTATATGAGATATACTTCGATGATAAGATGAAAAATTGAACCTTCTCCAGTGTCACCTGTTTTCAAAAATTTTAAGCATTGAGACTCATTGTCAGTTTAGACTATTTGAAATATCCATATGAAAAAAAAATTTTGTATAAAATTGGCTCTTAAACTATGCAAAAGTATTAACCACTTCGCATAGTTGTTAAAATTATTTTGCTTTTACTTGTACATTATCAATAATTCTACACAGTGATCAATTTAGCTCACTGTTATATGTTCAAAAGTGATTAATAGTAGTTCAATGATTTGTTCAACTTGCTGCCCATGCAAGTTCCCGCGGGCTTGGTTAAAAAAAAGCACTATAATTGCTTCTGGAACGATCTGTCTAATTAAGCGACAAATAGGTCCAAAAGCCAATTTACCGCTCGAGTCGACAAATCAGACTCTTCCTAGACATAACCCTGCTCTTATAGAAGAAAATTTATCCTGCACAGTCTCAGCAGATCTTGTGGGCTTGGTAAAAAAACAGGACCAACACCTGCTTCCGAACCGATTTGTTTCTTCAAAAGTCGAATCGTACGAAAAACCGTTTACCTCCTAAGCCGACAAATCAGTCTGTCCTCAGCCTCTCAGTTCAAAAAATAAGTTTATTCTGAACTGTCCCTGAAGTTCTCGCAGGCTTGGTAGAAAAAAAGCACTACACTTGCTTTTGGACCGATTTGTTTTCCATAGCGACAAATCGGTCGTAAAGCCGGATTACCTCTAGAGTCAAGAAATAGGTATTTCCCTACACCTAACCTATCTTATGTATAAAAAAATTTATTCCGAGATGTCCCAGCAGTTTCCGCGATCTTTCCCTAGATATTACCCTGCCTTTACAGAAGAAAATTCTTTCTGAGTTGTCCCGGCAGTACCCGCGGGCTAAGTAAAAAAAAATGCACACTTGCCTCTAGAATGATTTAGTTTCTGTAGCGAAAAATGGGTCGAAGAGTCGATTTACCGTCCGAGTAGTCAAATAGGTCTTTCCTCAGTCTCTCAGTTCAAATTGAAGTTTAGTTTAAACTGTACCGGCAGTTCTAGCGGGCTTGGTAGTAAAAGAGCACTATTGTTGCTTCTGGACCGATTTGTCCTCTGTAGCGAAAAATCGGTCCGCAAGCCGAATAACATCCAGAGTCGACAAAGAGGTCTTTCCCTAGACTTTACCTTGCTTTTATATAAGTAAATCTATTCCAAGCTGTCACAGCAGTTTCCGTAGTCTTGGTTAAAAAAACGCACACCGCCTCTGAACTGATTTAGCGCTTTAGAAGTTGAATCGGTCCAAGAGCCGATTTACCTTCTCAGATGCCAAATCTGTATTTTTTCAATCCACTCTGTTCGAGAAATAATTAATTCTGAGCTGTACCAGCAGTTCCCGCGGACTTGGTCAAAAATAGGCACTACACTTGCATCAGGACCGATTTTTTCGATGAAGCGTTAAACCGGTCCAAAAGCCACTTTACCTCTCAAGTTGGCAAATCAGTCTTTTTTTTATTCTAATAGTTCCCGGCAGTTCCCGCGGGCTGAGTAAAAAAAACGCACACTTGCCTCCGGACCGATTTAACTTCTGTAGCGACAAATCGGTGCAAGAGCCGAATCATTAAGAGAAATAAGTGTATTCTGAACTGTCTCGGCAGTTCTTGCGGGCTTGGTAAAACAAAGGATTAACACCTGCCTACGGACCGATTTGTTTCTTCAAAAGTCGAATTTGTCCAAGATCCGTTTACCTCGTTAGTCCACAAATAGGCCTTCCTTCAGTTTCCCAGTTAAAAAAATAAGTTTCTTCTGAACTGTCCCAGAAGTTTTCGCGGACTTGGTAGAATAAAAGTGCTACACTTGCTTCTGGAACGATTTGTCTTCTGTAGCAACAAATCGGTTTGAGAGCCAAAGTACCTCCAGAGTCGACAAATAGGTCTTTCCCTACACTTAACCCTGCTTTCGTATAAAAAAATTTATTCCGAGCTGTCCCAGCAGTTTCCGCGGTTTCGGTGGAAAAACGCGCACCTGCGTCCGAACCGATTTGTCGCTTTGGAACTTAAATCGGTCCAAGAGTCAATTTGGCTTCTAATATGCCAAATCTTTCTCCTCTAAGTCTACTCTGTTGCAGAAATAAGTTTATTTTTAGCTATCTCAGCAGTTCCCGCCGGCTTGGTAAAAAATAAGCACAACACTTGCTTTTGGACCGATTTGTCTGATAAAGCGAGAAATCGGTCCAAAAGCCAATTTAGCTCTAAGGTCGACAAATCAGACTTTCCCTAGTTATTACCCTGCTCATAGAGAAGAAAATTCACTCTGAGTTTTCCCGGCAGTACCCGCGGCCTAAGAAAAAAAAAACGCACACTTGCCTCTGGACCGATTTAAATTCTGTAGCGACAAATCGGTACAAGAGCCAAATTACCTCCAGAGTCGACAGAGAAATCTTTCACTAGAATTTACTCTGCTTTTGTATAAAAAAAAATTTTTCCGAGCTGTCTCTGCAGTTTTCGCGGTCTTAGTGGAAAAACGCGCACCTGCGTCCGAACCGATTTGTCGCTTCAGAACTAAAATTAATCCAAGAGCCAATTGACTTTCTCAGATGCCACACTGAAAGAAAAATATTTACTGTCCAACTGTAAAAATATTGTAATCCCCACAGTAAATACGTTTCAACACCAACCAGTACAGTTATTGCTACTCGAACTACGGTTCTGCATGCTTCACGAGAAAAGTTTAAACTTTCATTTACTATAAGATTACAGTTGAACTTACAATGCATATGGTGGACGATGCTTTCTAAGAAAAGGTCAAAGTTGCATCTACCATAAAACTACAGTTGTAAAGTTTGTTTGTTTTTGTCGCAAAGTGAGGTTAGGAAAAAAAATTGACAGCAACGACAAATTGTCCATATATTACAAAAGGACGCTATTTCGTCATTGTAAAAGATTATTTTTACAAAAAAAATATGTCAATTTTTGATATTTTGTACCCTGTTTCTCGTAAATTTAGTCGAAAATGAGGTTGGAAAATACAACAGTCAACAACTTTTTTTCACTGTCATTCATATGTATGGAGGGAATGCATCAGCGAGGTCGAGCGCACGCGATTTAAAAAAAAGGAATTACGTGCATGAATATTATTTCACAGTAAGCCACTTTATGAAGTAAAATAACATTAAAAGTTCAAAATGTATGTCTTACATTTCTCCTTGAAACAGAAAAGGAAACTCACTGTCGCGCTTATTTTTTTGTTTGAGCTTTTAATTTTATGTGATCTTCTACAGGATATTGATGTTGTCTCATGTACCTTTTAAAGAGATGCACAACTGTTTCTCGAAAAGCACGCATACCACTACGACTATTCGAGTAGCAACTTGAATTTACGATTGCACTGACTGTAAAAAAAGTGTAGGTTCCAAAACGAACTGTGAATTTTTAGTTAAGCGTCAACTGCGGACTGCGAACTTAGAATACCTTGAACTGCAGTTGTCAAAACTGTATTTTCAGTTTCTTCAACAATGATTCCCTCAACAGCATAAATACCGTTAGGGTAACTATTACCAGTTTTTTTCAGTGCATATCTGTCTCTACTCAGTCTACTCCGTTCGAGAAAAAAGTTTATTTTTAGCTTTCCTAGCAGTTCCCGCGGGCTAGGTAAAAAATAAGCATTACACTTGCTTCTGGACCGATTAGTCAGATGAAGCAAGAAATCGGTCCAAACGCCAATTTATCTCTCGGGTCGACAAATCAGTCTTTCCCTAGATATAATTCTGCTCTTATAGAAGAAAATTCATTCTGAGTTGTCCCGGTGGTACCCCCGGGTTGAGTAAAAAAAGGCATACTTGCCTCCGTACCGATTTAACTTCTGTAGCGACAAATCGGTACAATAGCTGAATTACCTCCAGAGTTGACAGAGAGGTCTTTCACTAGACTTTGCTCTGCTTTTTATAAGAAAATTTTTTTCCGCGCTGTCCTAGCAATTTCCGTGGTCTTGGTGGAAAAAATCGACACCTGCCTTCGAATAGATTTGTCGCTGCATAAGTTAAATCGGTCCAAGAGCTGATTTACCTTCTCAGATGCAAAATCTGTTTACTCTCAGTCTACTCCGTTCAAGAAATAATACATTCTGAACTGTCCAAGCAGTCCCCACGGACTTGATAAAAAATGATCACTACACTGAAAAAAATGTAAAAAATGTAAAAAACGGCACTGAGTTAAGAAAAGAATCCGACCGACAATGAATGTCTTAAAAAACCGAACCAAGATCGTTATTTTACGATAGGGTAGGAAATTAACGAGCAGCTCTGAAAATTCCTGCTATACCTGTATTTGACTAGCTGATAGGTTAGTGACTAGGGTGTAGTTAATGAACTATACATTTATATGTACGTGAATTGTTTTTTTACAGATAGTATTTGATTAATAATGGCAGCAGGAAGATATACAAATGTCAAATATTCACAGATATGTGCATCGATGGACATGATATATTACAAATTAAAAATGCTTTTGTACATAGTTGAGTGGCGCATAATCTATAAATTGTATGTGCTGCTCATCCAAGATGCTGCAAAATTTTGTCGAAGCTGCACATTTCTCTACCCGCAAAATCATTTAAAAAAAACAATGGAAAAGATGTAAAATTAATTATTACTTCTTTTTCTTACGTTATCACTGATTCTGTGAAATTGTCACTCACTTGCATTGCACTCACTGAATTTTGAAATCTCTCATTGCATTTTGACCAACTTGATAAGTTATTCACATATGTCGGGTAGGATAATTAACAACTCCTTGTCGAATTACGAAACGATTATTTTTTTACGAATGCATCGTTATTTTCCTAGATATGGTGGAAGAACTACACTCAGCGTAGGTCGGATTGTTTCCTAAACTGAGAGTCGATATTTTACTACCTGGTAGCTAATCTACTGTCACGAACTACCGGAGTAGTTCGCGGCAAACGAACTTGAGCGCAGCACGGAGCCGTCTCAAATCCGTTTAGTGGAGGAGCGAGGTGTATGGGGAAACAAATAAACGGGAACCCGTGTCCAATAGAAACTTTAATATTTATTCAATCCTTAACTCTAAAATATACACTTATTTTACACACGTATTCACTTATATTACCATCGCCTTTTTTACAATTCGTGATCATTCGTCAATTAGAACGCCGGGTGCTTTTTTTTGGGGGGGGGAGGGTTGGAGGTCAGTAGTGGGGGCTTGGGAGGTAAATGGGGGGCGGTAGGGGCGGATCCACAACTTACCCTTGTACTTCCGGATGCTCCAGACTACGGGGCGAAGTTGCGGCAGGGACGGAGGACTTGGAGGGGAAACCCTTATCTCAGGAAGAGATAGGGGTGGTATGAGTAGAGTGGTTGGGGTAGGGGGCTGGGGTTCAGGGATGGTTTGAAAGGGTTCTGGGGAGAGGCTCAGGGCGTCCTCCGGGAAGAGGAACCCTTCAGAAGGCGAATCTCCGGGGTGGGTCCCTTGGGAGAAAATAACTGGCTGCTCCTCCCGTTCCAGGGGCCTGGGTGCTCGTGGCTGTACCTGGCGGTGATCCGGTTGAGTGGGCCGGGAGCGGGGGTGGTACTGGGGAGGATGCTGGTTCCGGCCGCAGGTGTAGTTCTGGCCGCAGTGTTGGCAAAATACCCTGATACGATCCGGGTGCCGGTGAACGGGGACCCCGTAGGCTGATGTAAAATACCGGTAAACGACGTCCTCGGGATCATCCCGGGCGTTAAATGGCCAGTCGGCGAATTTCCCCCGGACCCACTGCAACTGGACCCACAGAGCTTCTAGTCCCCTGGCGTTGTACTGGCCAGAGAGAGCGTTCACTCGGAGCCCATGAACTCGGGCCACCCCAGCGATTCTTGCCTCCAAAACCCTGGCCTCAGGAATCACTGGAAAAAAAAGGAAAAGTAATTCATCACAAAAACCCCTTTTCCTATATCTACGCTGGCACCGAGATATTCTAACCAATTAAATATGAAAACGAAAAAGGTCAAACACTTACTGTTTGTTCCCTTTTTTCGTGGCTCTGATGAGCTGAAAAATGGCTCGCTGAAGGGCTTAATCGCAAGTAGGCTCCAACGAGCTTATTTTATTAAAGCGGCTCCTGGAGAGCGGAATGTCAGACGGGCTCTTGGAGAGCAGGAATTTATTAAAATGGGCTTGATAGAGCTTATTAGATTTTTATGGCTCGTGAGAGCTTAACAATTTTCAAAAGGCTCGAAAGAGCTGAAGTGATCATGAAGTCCGGAGAACTTCTGACAACTAACCATTCTTCGGCGCGGTTTTTACATGATTTTTGGGTGGAATAGATCAATACTTCTAAGAATCTATTCCCCCAAAAATCCTATTATCAACGGTAATCTAGAAATAAAAATCCCAAAATAATAAATCCAAGCTCACGCTTAATTTCAATCATCATGCACCAGTGCCCATCTAGTGCGTACGGCACTTATCAGGCGGCGTGATGATGGGAGGAGGAGAGAGACCTTCCGGCGCGCTGCGTTACAGTGCGCGATAATATTCGGTGGCGCGAGAGACCTAGATTTAGAAAAACATAGAAAAAATAGAAATTGAGTAATCTCGAGCGAATCTCGAGATTAAAAATTTTGATTTGCCGTGGTTTCTCTCCATGACCCGAAAAAACAACTCGTGTTTTTCCAGGGTCATTACACTACCATCAAGAATTTTACTATCCAAACTAAATGTAGTCGATTTCTGAGCCTCTGGCTGTTTTTCTACCTTTTGTATGAAATAGACTACGCTGAGTACTAAAATAATTTCCTACATGCTAAGTTTTTACAA
Source organism: Platygaster robiniae (assembly GCA_028476575.1). Lineage (NCBI taxonomy): Eukaryota > Metazoa > Arthropoda > Insecta > Hymenoptera > Platygastridae > Platygaster > Platygaster robiniae. Next base: position 41,142,631 of record CM052019.1, read on the forward strand.
AGTTATATTTTACAGTGTACACTTGCTTCTGGACCGATTTCTTAGATGACGTGTTAAATCGGTCCAAAACCCAAATTACCCCTCGAGTCGACGAACTAGTCCTTCCCTAGGCATTACCCTGGTCTGATAGATAAAAATTCAGTCTGAGTTGTCCTGGCAGTACCCGTGGGCTAAGTAAAAAAACGCATACTTGCCTCGGACCGATTCAACTTCTATAGCGACAAATCGATCCAAGAGCCGATTCACCTTCAAAGTCATCTAATAGGTCTTTCTAAATTCTGCTAGTTCATAAAAAAGTTTATTCTCAACTGTACTGGTAGTTCCTGCAGACTTGATATCAAAAAGCACAACACTTGTGTTAAGAATCCGAGTTTCCTTCGTTTTATATTTTTCAGCTTAGATTTAGGGAACGACGTTTAAGTGAGGGAGAAGGAACAAGGGGGCAATAAAATTAGGGCGAATGAATGGTGTCATTGACGCGGGAGGTGAATGACCGAGTGGCGAGTAACAAGTGTTCACGAGTTTTTGGATTTTAAGTAGGGCAGTCTTAAATTGGGGGTCGATCGAGTCGGGGGTCTCGGGCGGTGGATGCCGAGACCACATGCGGGCGAAAGCGAAAGTCGTGTAAAAGTAGAATTAAATAAAACTAGAATATAATCAGTATCGGGTGGTTGTGTATTTTTGAAAATCCTGGCATTCAAGTTCCGAAATTTCTCAACAATTCAGAAGTGGGATACTACAGCCGCGTCGGTTTTTCGGAGTAAATAAGAATCGTGTCGCGAGAGCGTGTGGTGCGAGTTGGATAATAGCAAAGTGCGGAAAATTCATATTGTTAAACTGAGTTTTGTGTGCCAGAAAAGAGGACAAGAGAAGAAAATCAGTTCGCACATATTAGCGCGCGTTCAGTGAGAAAAATGTCGGCCCCTATAACCCCGCAGCAATTCGATACTTTCCAAAGAAATGTGGATGCGATGGCTGAAGTTGAGCGACAAAAAGTCCGTCGTAATGAAGAACGCCAAGAACACGCTAAACAAGTCGCTGAATTACGAGCTCAACTTGCTGAATTACAATCTAATCGGGCAAACGAGAGCGAGGCAGGAACGAGTGGGGACCAGAACGCACTTGCAGCAGCTTTGCAGGCCCTTAATGTTACAATGGCGAGCCAAACGCTGATGTTCCGGCAAGTTCAAGAAAGTTTGGGAGAACGCGACAACCAGGTTCAGGCCGCAACGGCTCCAGCGTTCACAGGCAGTGTGCGTGATTTCTACGGGAATGAGGGTCCAGGATTTGCACGAGGTTGGGTCAGTGAGCTGGAAAACATGAAAATACTGAGCGGGTGGACAGAAGCAGTGGCATATAGCGTCGCAAAATCGCATCTCCGCAAGGGGGCTCTCAAGTGGCTCATGTCCAAAGCCGAAGAAATCGTTGATTTTTCAACATTCACCACTTCATTCAAGAACACCTTTCTATACCAACGCAGCCATAGCGAGAAGCTGAAAGCGATGACGGCACGAGTACAACGCTATCAAGAAAACATGCAAGATTACGTGCTCGACAAAATTTGGCTATGCAGCGACTTGAACTTCAGTGTGAACGAGATCCGGGACGAAATAGCGGAAGGGTTGTGGTCACGGGACTTATCTCGGTACCTGATTGGTCAAAGGTACATGACCACCGATCAAATCATCCAAGACCTAATCCGAGTCGAGGCAATGGAGGCAGGAAAAAGAGGAAGAGCAGTTGAGTGGAGAGGAGGGAGCAGTAACCGAAGTGGGGATGTGAGAGCAGAGCCAAGAATGAGCAACAACGAGCAGCGAGGGATTCCAGGCCGATCTGTGCTTGGTACGCGATCGAGTGTGCCGCCATCTGGTGGAACGTCATTGTCTGGAGGCCAATCGGTGCAACAAAACTGGCGTGACAGGAGTGCGCCATCTAGGGGGCAAGGGATCAGGTGCTACAACTGCGGTGGACAAGGACGTTTGTCGCGTGAATGCGGTATGAATAGCCGTCGTGAAGTGGTATGTTATCTTTGTAAACAACCAGGGCATATTGCGTCTAGATGTGTAAGTAGTAGAGAGAATGGAAGGGTTTCTGTTTCTAGGGGAGATAAGGGTGAGGGACGTTCTGAGGTTAATGTTGTCGACTCGACGGGCTCTATGGGGAACGGTGATAAATTTATGAGGGAGATCGAAGTAGGGACCAGCAGGCTCATGGCGCAGATTGACATGGGGGCGTCAGTATGTACAATTAAGGCTTCGGCTGTCTTGGACGCGGGTTTCAAAGTCATAAATGCGCGTTCGGAATTAGAGGGTTTTGGGAGTAGTGTAGTTCGGTCGCCTGGGATGGTTCGGGAATTTGTGAGAATTGATGATTTAAGGGCGATGGAAATTGAGTTGCGCGTTGTCCCAGATACGGCGCAGCGGAGTGATGTAATTTTGGGGCGAACTTTTACAGAGTCGCTTGAAATTACGTACACGCGAAAGGGGTATGACTTGACCTTTTCGAATGTCGATCCGAGTCTGTTTTCAGGGGAGTCGCGTCAAGGTGCATTTGCGACGGGAAAGGTCCTACTTGATCCGGGGGTGGTTAATTTTATAAATGTTGGAGAGGTCGTTACTGATGAGGGGTTGACTCATGAGCAACGGGATGAATTGTGTGGTGTGTTAAATCGGTTTCGAGGTTGTATTGCCAAGGATATTTTTGAGGTTGGTTGTACGGATGAGGTGACAATGGCAATTGAGACAGGGGAGGCGGAGCCAGTTCAGGCTAAACCTTACAGGCTCAACGCTCGTGATAGGGCTGACCTAGAAAATTTGATTGATCAGTATAAACAGGCGGGGATAGTTACTGAGACGGATTCACCCTATGCGAGTCCAGCTTTTGTCGTCAGGAAAAAGAATGGGGATCCGCGTATGGTTGTAGATTATCGGCGGTTGAATCAGATTACGCGCCCTATTCATTATCCTATACCCAATTTTGATGACATGTTGGAAAAGTTGAATGATGCGCGCTATTTCATTATTCTTGATCTGGCATGCGGGTATTTACAGGTACCAGTATCAGAAGAGTCCAAGGAAAAGACAGCGTTTGTGACGGAAACCCAGACAGGGCAATTTAATAGGGCAATGTTTGGATTGATGAATGCTCCACGAGTGTTTGCCAAATTGATGGATAAAGTTTTAGGGGAAGCTCGAAAAAAAGGGATTGTTTTTAGCTTCTTTGATGACATTTGCATTTTTGCTAGTTCCTGGGGGAAATTGTTAGAGAATCTCGAAGTCGTCCTTAAACTGCTCGAGAAAGCTGGGTTGACCTTGAATTTGGAAAAATGTCGGTTTGGAATGCGGCGAGTGGAATATTTAGGATACGTTCTTGGAGAGGGGCAGATTTGGCCAGGGGACCGGAAGGTCATCGCGATTGAGAAATTCAAACGGCCTGAGAATAGGCATGATATTCGGCGTTTCTTAGGTCTTGCGGGATTTTTTAGACGATTTGTGCCAGGTTTCGCAACAATTGCAGCCCCGTTATCATCTTTGTTGAAGGAGGAGTCAGATTTTGTTTGGTTAGAAAAGCAGGAGGAAGCGTTTCAGAAGATTAAGCGTCAACTGGTGGCAAGACCGGTACTGCGAGCGTATAATTCTGGAGCGGCAAAAACGGAACTACACACGGATGCGTCAGCTGTGGGATTAGGAGCGATTCTATTTCAGGCTGATGGAGAAAAAGAGCCCCTGAGGATGGTCTATGCTGTGAGCAGGTGTGCGACTGAGGCGGAGTCAAAATACCATTCCAGTAGGTTAGAATTGCTTGCCATTGCGTGGGCCCTTCAGCGCCTACGCCCATTTTTGATAGGTATCAAGTTTATTGTGTTCACTGACTGTCAGAGTTTGGTGCATCTGAATGCATGGAAGACCAAAAATCCTCAAATTGCACGTTGGATGAGTGAATTGTCAGAATTTGATATGGACATCAGGCATCGGAGTGGGGAGAGCATGAAACATGTAGACGCTCTGTCTAGAGCTCCAGTGGAAGATCAGGTTGAGGAAGTTTTTACGGGGGAGATTATGAGGATTGATACGCGTGAGGATGAAATTTTGATGTTTCAGCGTTCGGATCCAGAATATCGTGGAATTGTCGATATCTTGAGGAAAGCGAATGATAATAGGTCGAAGGAGGAGCGCGCTCAAATCAAGGACTTTGTTTTGCATGATGGGATTCTTTTTAGAAAGGTCGAACGCGGTGGTCGAGAGTCGGAGGTCCTCGCGGTTCCCAAAGCCATGAGGAAAGCTTTGGTCATAAAGTACCATGACCTTCACAGCCATTTCGGGGTGGAGAAGACAGCCTCGCAGATTGAAAGATATTATTTCTTTCCAAGGTTGCGACGATATGTGCGAATGCACATTCGAAATTGTCTCGACTGTATTTTGTCAAAGAGGAAGGCGGGTCCAGGGGAGGGGGAACTGCACCCAATTCCGCCGTCTCCGCGGCCTTTTGGGATTGTAAATATAGATCATTTGGGACCTTTTCCGACGAGTGCGCGGGGGAATAGATATATATTATCAATTATTGATAACCTCACGAAGTTCGTGTGTGTTTACGCGGTCAAAGGTGTGACTGCCGCGGGTACTGTGAAGCGGGTGAGGGATTTTATTGATCGTTTTGGGGCGCCAGGTCGCATTATTTCGGATCGGGGTACTTGTTTTACATCTCAGGCGTTCCAAGAACTGTGTGTGCATCACGGTATAAAGCACACGTTGAATTCATCGCGACATCCGAAGGCCAACGGGCTGGTGGAGCGTTTGAACGGAACTTTAATTCCGGCTTTGAAAATCGCGTCCTTGAATGGGAAAGGGGATGATTGGGATGTCAAATTGAAATTTATAGAGAGGGATATAAATTTGACGGTCAGCTCAGCAACGGGGGTCGCGCCGTACGAAGCTTTGCTGGGTTATTTACCGCGATTTCAGGAAGGAGAATTGAGGGGAATAACGGAGAGATGTGAGGGTTATCAGGATCCTAAGGAGATTCAGAGAGAAATTCAGGAGAAAATTTCGGGGGAACAAGAGCGTTACAAGAAATTGTATGATAAGAATCGGCGAAAGAATGTCAAGTATAGGGTCGGGGATATAGTTTTTATGAAGAGAAACCCTGTTGCGACGGGAAATTCGGTCAAGTTGCAGGCTGCTTATTGTGGGCCGTTGGTGATTGTTGGTGTAGGCTTGAGTGACACCTATCACGTGAGGAGGTTGAATGAGAGCGGTGACCGGGGTTTTCAAACAACGGCACACGTAAGTCAGCTTAAGATTTGGACGGGTTTTGAGAATGAGGATGAGGGTGAGAGTGAGTGTGACGACGAGGATGAAGTTTGTGAGAGTCAGGTGAGAGAAGAGGATGTCGATGAAGGGACTGTGGACGAAACAGGCGTGCAAGATGGGAATCTGCGGAATGAGCGGCTGAAGCGTCTGAGAAGGAAACCTGATTTCCTTCAATACGCCCATTGATTGTGTTATTCAGGAGAAATATCAGATATTCGTGTAGAGATCAGTTTAGCAACGCATTAGAAAAGGGTAAATTATGCGAATTTAGATTGTAAGAAATTGCAGGTATCATGGGTTTGAAATGTATGTTTATACTTTGCGGATTTTAGAGTTATAGATTTTCAGTGTGATTTCTTTTGTTAATAATAAGTTCCATGAATGTATAATGCAGGCTTATGTTGGAAATTGCAGATTTAAAGATTTATATTGTAAGTTTATTTTAGAGAGACTGAGTTTTGTGGATGTTGAACGACGATAAAATTTTGTGTTCGTTTGGAGGGCCAAACGCATGTTAGGATGGCCGAATGTTAAGAATCCGAGTTTCCTTCGTTTTATATTTTTCAGCTTAGATTTAGGGAACGACGTTTAAGTGAGGGAGAAGGAACAAGGGGGCAATAAAATTAGGGCGAATGAATGGTGTCATTGACGCGGGAGGTGAATGACCGAGTGGCGAGTAACAAGTGTTCACGAGTTTTTGGATTTTAAGTAGGGCAGTCTTAAATTGGGGGTCGATCGAGTCGGGGGTCTCGGGCGGTGGATGCCGAGACCACATGCGGGCGAAAGCGAAAGTCGTGTAAAAGTAGAATTAAATAAAACTAGAATATAATCAGTATCGGGTGGTTGTGTATTTTTGAAAATCCTGGCATTCAAGTTCCGAAATTTCTCAACACTTGCTTCTGGACCGATTTGTCTTCTGTAGCGACAAATTGTACAAAAAGCAAAATAACCTCCAGGGTGAACAAATGGGTCTTTACCTACACCTAACCCTGCTTTATTATAAGAAAAGTCATTCTGAGCTGTCCCAGCAGTTTCCGCGGTCTTGTTAGAAAAACGCACACCAGCCTCCAAATCGATTTATCACGTCAGAAGGTAAATCCTTCTGACCCTGCTTCAGGACCGATTTGTTTTTCTAAAAGTCAATCGGACCAAGAGCCGATTTACTTTTTAACTCGACGAATAGGCCTTTTCTCAGTCTTTCAGTTCAATAAATGAGTTTATTTTAAGCTGTCCCAGCAGTTCTAGCGGCATTAGTAGAAAAAAAGCACTATTATTGCTTCTGGACAGAAACGACTTCTTTAGCGACAAATCGGTCCAATAGCCGAATAACACCCAGAGTCGACAAAAAGGTCTTTCCACAGACTTTACCTTGCTTTAATGTGAGAAAATCTATTCCAAGCTGTCACAGTAGTTTCCGTGGTCTCGGTGGTCTTGATCGTGATCTTAACGGTACCTGCGGGCTAGCTAAAAAAAAGGCACACTTGCCTTCTGACCGAATTGTCTTCTGTAGCGATAAATCAGTGCAACAGCCGAATAACATCCAGAGCCGACAAATAGGAGTTTCTTTGAACTTTACTCTACTTTTGTAGAAGAAAATTTATTCCGAGCTTTCCCAAAAGTTTCCGTGGTCTTGGTAGACAAAACGCAAATCTTCCTTCGGACCGATTTTCGCCTCATAAGTTAAATCGGTTCAAGAGCCGATTTACCTAACCAGATGACCAATCTGTCTTTCCTCGGTCTACTCTGTTCGAGAAATGAATTATTTCTTAGCTTCCCTTGGAGTCCTTGCGAGCCCGGTAGACAATAAGCACTACGTTTGTTTTTGGACCGATTTGTCGTCCGAAGTGAGAAATGAGTTCAAAACCCAATTCACATCTCGAGTCGACAAATTCGTCTTTTTCTCAACTTCACAGTGTTTTTACAAAAGGAAATTCATCCTGAGTTGTTCTAAGGGCTATCGTGGGCTTTATAGAAAAACGCACACTTGCCTCCAGATAATTTTTTGCTTCAGAATTTATATCGGTCTAAGAGCTAATTCACCTCACAAGATGACCAATCTGTCTTTCCTCCGTCTACTCGGTTCAAGAAATAAGTTTATTTTGAGCAGTCCTGGCAGTTCTTGTGAGTTCAGTAATAAAAACAAATAAACTCGCATTCTGGACCAATTAGTTTCCGGTAGCGATAAATCGTTCCAAGAGCCGAATTACAATTGGAGTCGACAAATTGGTCTTTCTCTAGACTTTACTGTGCTTTTACAGAAGAAAATTCATTCTGAGTTGTTCCGAGAGCTATCGCGGGCTTGGTAGAAAAATGAAAACTTGACTTTGGACCGATTTTTCACCTCATAAGTTAAATCGGTCTAAGAGCTGATTCACCTGATTAGAAGACCAATTCGTCTTTCCTTAGTCTACTCTAATCGAGAAATGAATTAATTCTTGGCTTTCCTTGCAGTTCTTGCAAGCCCGGTCGGAAAATAGCACTAAACTTTCATTCTGAGTTGTTATGAGAGACATAACGAGTTAGGTAAAAAAACAAACACTTGATTTCGGACTGATTTTTTGCCTCATAAGTTGAATCGGTCTTAGAGCCGATTCACCTCACCAGATGAACAATCCATCTTTCCTTAGTCTACTTTGTTCGAGAAATAAATGATTTCTTAGCTTCCTTTGCAGTTCTTGCGAAACCGGTAGAAAATCGCACTTTTTTTGTTTTTTTGACAGATTTGTCAAAGCTGTAAATCCACCTTAAGTTGATACGTACCGCTCGCGCGTTTTCATTGTCGTAGGCAGTTGAAATTTATGACGCCGGTTAAACTCTTGCCTTACTTTATGTTTCAGACGACAAGAGCCATTGACGTGCATACCGCGATGACAACCAACGTGGCAAAATAGGTTTGTTCGCGTGAATGGGGACACCGTCGAAAATTATTCGAGGACGATGAACGAGTCAAAACAGCCGAAGGCTTCTTGCTTAAAAAATTCGTACTGACTGTCCCGGATTTAACTTTTGAAAAAACGAATTGTCCTAGCGAAGATTCAGTTCCATATGACTTTAATATCCAAACGCGGGAGGCTAGTGATGCCTTAACAAAAAATCGGAAAAGTTAACCGACAACACCCTGATAGTGACGAAGACGGTTTACGTGATTCCAGCATTTGTTTCGCCCCAAAAATGCTTTCAAAATTCTGAAAATAGTCTAAGATATTACTATTAAGCACATGAAACCATCTATTTACATACCCGAAAGTTTATAAAATCAAAGTATTTTTTAACAGTAAATAAAACTATATAGTCATTTATACATTCGAAAGTTTATTAGATCAAAAGTATTTTTAACAGCGAATAAAACTATCTGTGTAATTATTTATATATCCGGAAGTTTATAAAATAAAAAAATATTGTTTAACATTTATTTTAACAAACTCTATACAAAAATGACGATGTATGTCTGCGTACAATAAATATTTGATTATTCATAATTTTGTCTCGATTTCTATAGTCTTCATATCATGCATGTAAAACCAAAAACTTTAACTATGACGAATGACATTTTTTAAAAATCTCTCAATTTAAAAGTCAAGTATAAAATCAATAAAAGAAATTGAAACATTCATTCCGCGAAATGTCTCCGACGCTGCAACACCCATTCATTCTTGTCATCGCCGATCCTTCTGGTTGCGGTAACTTAGTTTTTACTAAACGTTTGATCGAAAATTGAAATTTGCTCTGTGATTCAAAGCTTAAAAATATCTTTTTGTATTATTCGGAGTGGCAAAGAGCGTACGAAGAATATAGAAAAAATAACGCTATTTTCCGCGAAGGTGTTCCGCAAAATACCGACTTTTTAGATAACAAATCAAAGCTATTGTTGATGATTTGATGCGCGAATCTTCGGATAATAGCGTGGTTAATTGATTCACAAAAGGCAGTCATCACAGAAACTTGAGTGTAATTTATATATATATAAATATATATATATATCCAATTGTCGAAATTGTGTTAAGGTCAATTTTCAAGTGATGGAATTCGCTTAAAAGATGGTTTTGGTACCTCAAGAATACGTCAATAACGGTCAAAACGCCAAAATCGGTCAAAACTCCCGGTAATAAAAAAATCAGATTGGATGTTAAAATGAGTAAAATTTTAAACTCGTCAAATTTAGACGAAGATGAAAAATGGAAAATGTACCAGCAGGTTTTGCAACGTGATCTACGAGTTATTGACGAGGGGCAACAAAAAATTTACGATATAAAAAATGATCAAACAAAACCTGAGCGATTAGATTTTTCTTTCATAACCGAAAGTATAACCACATAATTTCGCAAAAAAACCTTGAATCTCATACAATGGATACAAAATTCTGCAGAGTCGAAAATTTCATGGGATCGAATAGGTAGAGTTACTATCGATGATAGAGTAATTGAGCGCTCAAATATAATCGATCTCGTCAACGACACTATGAGAGCTAGAAAAACTTCGAACCCGATAGGCCGCGTTCAGTTTATATGAGCTCTTCGAACCGCTGGCGTGCCGCAAGAGTTCATCGGTAATTACGATCTCTGGCGCAAAGGCTCGCTAATTTCGCACGATCACAACACGGATGAAAATTTAACTGTCACGGAAGAAGATGAAGAAGAATCAACCTAAAAACAGGGGAAGAGATTAAGATTATAAAATGAATCTCTTAAGAAAAAATTTTTACAACCTGAATAAACACGCTTCGTACTCTGGTAACAAGAGCAAATTTCAATACGCGCTACGCAATAAGCTCAGAAACCTCGAGTCGAACATTGGTTGGGAGCTCAAGATGCGTACATGTTACATAAACCTGTTATGAGGAGATATCCTAGACGTTTTTACAAAGTCCGAAACATTGACGATGTCTGGGAAATTGATTTAATTGACTTGAAATCCCTAAAAGCCGATAACAATGGAGTTTGGTATATATTAGTCGCGATAGATGTGCTTAGTAAGTACGTGTGAGTTGAGTGTCTTGTAGATAAGACGAGCTCCAAAGTCACCACCGCATTCTCACGGATTCTTGCTCGTAGTAGTAAACGTTTTCCTATACAATTACAAAGCGACAGAGGAAAAGAGTTTGTCGGAGAACCGTTTCAAAAAATGTTGGAAAGACGTAAAATTTTTTTTCGTGTGGCTAGGAACCCCGACGTCAAAGCTAGTATCGTCGAACGCGTTATCAGAACGATCAAAGAGCGTTTATGGCGTTATATGACGCATAAAAACACGAAACGTTACATTGACGTGTTACAAAAAGTTGTAAAAAATTACAATGGTTCCGTACACTCTAGTATTTAAATGGCTCCGGCCAACGTTTCGTTGCAAAATTCTGCACAAGTTTACACCAACTTGCTCAAAAGATTTGGTAATGAGGGTAAATTAAAAATTCCTAAATACATTATAGGTGACCACGTTCGCATCAGTAATGCGAAAGCTGCCTTTGCGAAAGGTTACAAGGAGCAGTGGACGAAGGAAATATTTGAAATTTTCCGTGTGAGAAACGAGCGTTATCCTCGCATGTATGTTTTGAAAGATTTGAATGGTGAAGAAATTGATGGTATTTTTTACGAACCAGAATTATCCTGTGTTTCACGTTAAAAATGAATAACGAATTTTACATGGTTTTACCGAGCAACAGTAGCATGTTATACTTTCCAAACAATGTCACGTCAAAATTCACGACTCAGTTACCACAATTTGTTAGCTTACATGGCGATTGGGTGGTCGGACTCACTGAAATTCAATACCCCCAAACTTTTTTACACATACCTAACGACAAAATTGAAGATTTCTATGCCAAACTGTATATTCGCGATACAAACAAGAGAAAGTTTTACAATGATGTACATTTGCATCCTGATGTTTATCATAAAGTAAAAGAATTGATAAATAGCTTGAATTCAGGCCTGGTATTAAAAATTTTTTTAAAATTTTCCATTAACGACGGTGGTTACGTCAAATTGGAAAAAACTTGTAGTAAAACATGTCCGAAGAATTATGAGTTAGATATACCGCCAGCTTTGCAGAAAATTTTTGGGTTTCACGATACACCTACTTTAAAAGTGAATTATAAAAGCACTCCCTATTCCAAACATCCAGCGTCGTTATCTAACGCTTTGCCGCAGATGATGTTTGTTTACACGGATACATGCGAGTGTCACATTACAGGTGACGTGCAAACACCCTTGTTACGCATCGTGCCCGTAGATGCGCCTCGATACAATTACGGGACGATGAGAACTGTACACTTTTCTCCTACACGCTCACTCGTGCGAGTATATGAAATCGGAGCTCGAGCTTTTCCAACTCCCTCCTACGCAAACCACCATCGAAAAATCTCAATGGGTGAATTACAATCCAATTTCATCTCTTACCGACGATTTCCCGATTCAATTCGTTGTTCCTGGTTCGGGCGATAAGTATACAGATTTTACTCATACAATGTTGAGCCTAAAAGTTCAGCTTGTACAAAATACCGATAATAAGGAAGACCTGACAAAGGTAGATAAGGTAGGAACTACGAACAACTTTTTGCACAGTCTCTTTAACCAAGTTGATGTTTTTTTTAATCAAAAACCAGTTTCTCTACGAATAATTCTTACGCTTATCGAGCGTACATTGAAACCTTGCTAAATTACAGTCCGGCAGCGAAAAAAGCACACTTGGGTACCGTTTTGTGGGAAACTGATAAAGCTGGTTCGATGGATGATGCGGGTATGGCTAACGATGGTTTAGTGAAACGTCGAAAATATTTTAAAAAATTGACCGTAGACATGATTGGTCATTTGCATTGCGACGTTTTTAATCAAGAAAAATATCTGATAAACGGTGTAGAAATGACTTTGAGACTCGTTAGGTCGCGAGATTCTTTTTCTTTGATGGATTCTACAGGTTTTTACGAAGTAAAAATAAAAGAAGCTACTTTACTCGTTAGACGCGCCAAAACAAGTCCTGGAGTGCTCCTCAGACACGCTAGAGCGCTCGTTAAAACGACTGCAAAGTATCCAATGACGCGTGTTGAAGTTAAATCTATAACTATACACAGCGGTGTGCAGGGGGAAACTATTGATAACGTTATTTTGGGTCAGCTACCGAAACGTGTTATTCTAGGTTATGTTAATAATAAAGCGTTTAACGGAGATCGTACTTGAACCCGTTCAATTTTCAAAATTATAAAATTAACTACTTGTCATTGTACGTGGACGGCGTTAAAATTGCTTCAAAACCGCTTCAACCCGATTTCACGAATAATCATTACGTCGATGCTTACCATACACTTTTTACAGGAACGGGTATACATTTTGAAAATGAAGCGTATAAAATTTCCCGCGCAGAGTAACCTAATGGATATTGCTTATTTGCTTTCGATTCAACACCCGACCTTTCCACTAACGGTACTTTCCATTGGAATCTGGTTAAACACGGTAGTGTACGGATAGAGGTTAGATTCGGGGAAAACCTCGCGACAACGATAAACTATATCGTTTATTCGGAATATGACAGTATGATCGAGATCGATGCTAATCGACAAGTTACGATTAATTATTCGGCGAGACTCATTTTCCCCACCACCGCTAACTCATCGAAAGCGTTAAAAGATTGAAGCGCTGCAATCGCGTTTCAGTTATGCTTCTAATATCGTAGATAATGGATCTCGTCATCGATATTCAAGCTTTTCGCGACGAGAACGGTTGGTTTATACCGAAAGAAATTGTCGTTCTCCCCGTAAATTCTGAAAAAAAAATTTTATTGGGCATTTTATCGTCACTCCCCCTTGCCTCTTTCAAGAATTATCAAAACCGTGGCGCGTGCAAAACAATAACCTCACCAAGCATCATCGCCGAATCGAGTGGTTCGAGGGGAACGTCTTGGGTAAGCAACTCTACTCAGATTTACGAGAAATTATTAAAAGCGCTGATTGGATCTACGCGAGAGGTGTGGATAAGGTGGAATTTTTGGAGACTATCAGTGCAAGGAATATAATAAATTTGGAAGATTGGAACGGTTGTCTAGCATTATAAAATTTACCTCCATCCAACGAGTAATGCTATTTGCACGTTTTTCGCGAAGGGTCGGTTTGCGCGCTAAACTATGCTTAGAGGTTGAAAAACTGGCTTGAAGCGAAATTTCGAAAAAAAGCCGATGAACAGCCTGGATATATTGCAAGCTTTGTCCCGCTTAAACTTGACCGGGACAGTTGGTGTTTATCCCGTGGATCGGATTCCAAAGGTGTGGACGAAACCTGCGGCGATAGTAGTCAATACTGATGGCCATCGAAAACCAGGCAGTCATTAGGTCGCCATGTACGTCGGAGAAAATGATCAAGGAACCTACTTTGACAGTTACGGACTTACACTCGCCAGCTACAAAGCGATATGTCTGAAGTTTGTGGGCAGTTTTGCGTTATTTTTCTATTTCTTGTATGTCTGGTGTCGACTTGCTTCGATTCAATTCAATGCTTTCCAAAAATCTTCTCGACAACGACAGAATTGTTAGAGAATTCTACGATTCACTCATGAAAAATGTGAAAACGGAATCAAGTATCTACTATTGGAGCGTCGAACCTTTAGCCTACAGTAGTTCTATTTAAAATTGTCACGCTAAAAATTATCGTGTGTGAATGTTTGTTCATAATTATCATTATGTACCGGTACTGTGTAAACCTGTTAACAATAAATTTAGCTTTAAGATGATGCATCATATGATGTAAAATTTTTTCATTTTTTGCAATTCGACAATAAACAAAGTGTTTTATAAATTCGTGTTTTTTATCTTCGCAAGCACTGAAACAAATTTTGGTAAAAAATATCAAAACGTGAAAAATTGGGGGGGAGGGTAATAATAATAACTTGCAAATACATTTATAATGACAGTATATTTTGTTTATGTCAAATCAAGAAATAAATATTCATCGTCGAGATACATGAATTCATTGACGTAAAAATTCGTAAAGTTCGAACGTTTTTCGTTGTGAAAGTATATTTTTCATGTCAAAACATACATTACGTACTCATAGTCAGCATACATGATTTCGTTGATGGAAAAACCAAATTTCACAAAACATTAATTACATACTCATCGTCTGGATACATGAATTCGTTTATGTAAAAATCCAATTTTTCACGTAATATCTCTATTGGCAGCAAATATCAAAGCCCCCCCATCTCCTGGAAAAGCGATTGCGACCGACGCGCGATGACGTCATTTGTTTTGACTTCTCATAGTGGTAGCTCGCTACTAGAGCTCAGTCGAACAAAATCAGGCAAAATTTTTGTAAGTCGATTGCGATTTCACAAACAAATTTTTTATAGTGAAGGCAACCGTTACCTTGTTTATTAAAACAAATGCAACCGTCACCATGGTTACTCTAACAATAGCAATCGTTCCCATAACAAACGTTTTATGACAACTACAGCAACTAACAGGCTCACTGGAGAGAAACAGAAGGAAAGTAAAAGAGGGAAGGAAGACGGGAAAGCAGGGAGGGTAAGGAGCATTAAACAACGGAAGCAGCGGTATGATCTCGTATGACATCGAATGATATTTTATTACATAGTATAATATTAAATGATATTCAAGAATTATATTGTATGATATTGAATGACATTGAATGATATTGTATGACAGTGTGATATCTTATGATATTGTAGGACATTGTATGATATTAAATGACATTTTTTGATATTGAATAATATTAAATGATATTATATGACTATGCTTAATATTAGATGACATTGTATGACATTGAATGATATCGTATGACATTTTATAAAAGTGTATGATATTGAATGATATTGTATGACATTGAATAGCATTGTATGTTATTAAATAATATGGAATGATATTGTATGACATATATTGGTATTGTATGATTATGTATGATTATTAATTCAATTACACCTGATCTAATCCATTCCAATCAAATCAAATCCTCAATTCGATGCAATTACATGTAATCCTATCTAATCCAATCCGAGCAGACTCGATCCAATTCTTAACCTAGTCCAACCTAATATAATCTTATCTAATCCAACTCAACTTGATTAAACCCAAACCATCCAAATCAAACCCAATCCAACCCAACGCAATACGATCCAACCCAATCCAATTATATCCCTAATTCGATCCAATTGAATAAAAACTAATCTAATTCAATTCAAATAATCCAATCTAATCTAACTCAATCCATAAAATCCCCGATCCGATCGAATCCTAAATTCAATCTAATTCGAACCAATCCAACCAAGTCAAACCCAATCAAACCCAATACGATCCAACCCAATCGTACCCTATACAATCCAACAAACTTCAATTAGATCCCTAACACGATCCAATCATATATAATTCAATGTAATCCGATCTGATCTAATCTAATCTCTAATCAAACCCGATGCAATTCCTAATCAAATCTAATCCAATCCAATCCAACTCAACCTAATCAAACCCAATTTGATCCACCTATAGACCTTTTATACATGTACAACTAGTAGGTGTGATTTCGTGGCAAAACATCCGCAAGCAAGAGGTAACCGGTAGATCAAAGCGGAGAAACATGAGTGTCCACGACCGGTCGACCTACGTGCTAGCTCCAGATGTATTGCGACGAGAAAATCCGGCAGTAATAAGGACTAGCAGTCTATGTACATGATGTCTGTGCCATCCGTTACGGCGCTACAGCGTCGATTTAGACCTGCGCTAAACAGCGACGTTCCCTTCTACCATTCTCTACTTCGCTACACAGCGGCGTTCGATAGAGCCCGTGTGTGCACGACCTGTTGACCTGACGGCTAGCTCTGGATGTTTTGCCACGAGAATATCGGGAAAACAATAGATGACTAGCAGTGTATGCATATAATGCCTATTCTCATCTACCTCAACGCTACAGTGTCAGTTGGGACTGGCGCTACACAGCGAAGCTCCCTTCTCCCATCCCTCACGGCACTTCACAACCACGCTCACTCCTCAATCCTGATAGACCTTATTAATGCATGGACTGCCAGTAGGTGTTATTGGGTCGCGAAACATCTGCGAATTAGAGATAGCCGGTAGGTCAAAACGGAGAAGAGAGAGTGTGCGCGAACACTTGTACTACAGGCTAGCTCCAGGTGTATATAAACGAGAAAATCCGGCAAACAATAGGCACTAGCAGTCTATGTTTATAGTCTATGCACATCTTTCAGGGTGCTACAGCGTCGGTTTGTACCGGCGCTACACAGCAAAACTTTCTTCTCTCATCCTTCAGGGCACTATAGCGTCAATTTAGACCAGCGCTACACAGCGACGCTCTCTTTTCCAGCCTTGAATGGCACTACAACGTCGGTTTAGTCTAGCGCAACACAGTGCGCTCCCTTCTTCAAATTCTTACGTTGCTACAAAGCGACGCTCACTTTTCCGATACTCATAAGCCTTTTGCATACATATACCACTAGTAGATGTAATTCAACCGCTAGTAGGTGTAAATCCGTGGCAAAACATCTGCAAGCAAGAGCTAACCGAAAGGTAAAAACGGAGAATCCCCGAGTGTGCAAGACCGGTTGACCTACCACCTAGCTCCTAATGTTTTGCCACAGGAAAATCGGGCAAACAATAGGGACTTGCAGTCCATGTGTATACACTCTGGACCCTCTATAACGAACTCCGCTCTAACGAACGCCCCTGCATTACGAAAGTATGCTTCCCTCAGTTACGAATCCCCTCTATCATCACTTAAGTCATCAGGAGTAATCACGAGCGATCACAAGTTACGAGTAGTTGCGAGTGGTAAAGCGCTGTCACGATGGGTCAGGATTGGTCACGAGCGGTCACGAGTGGTACCTAGTGTCCATAAGGGATCACACGACTTGAGTGGCTACTATGCCGTTTTTTATATTTAAATAAATCATAGCTCAGAAAGTTCATTTTTGAAAAAATTTTTATACATACCATTTTGAAGATATTTGTCTGCTCTTTCAAATGAAATTTTCAAATTCATTCTCAGGCTACGATTACAGCAGTTATTTAAAATTGAGGCCAGTACATACTTATTGATAGATTAAGCTACTGCGTACTTATTGGTAGTTTAGGCTACTTTGATAGTGGTTATTAGTAGTTTTGGCTATTTAATAATAGTTATTGGTAGTTTCAACTACTATGATAGTGTTCATGCAAAATACAGCTACTACGACGTTTTTCAGTTCTCAAAAAATCATAATTTGAGAAGTTAATTTTTGAAAAAATCATTGTATATACCATTTCGAAGCTATTTGTCTGCTCTTTCAAATGACATTTTCAAGATCATGCTCAGGCTACCACGATAGCAGTTATTCAAAGTTTATGCTACTATGTAGTTATTGGTAGTTGTTACTACTATGACAGTAGTTATAATTAGTTCCGGCTGCTATGATAATAGTTATTGGTAGTTCGATCTACAATGATAGTGATCATTCAAAATTCAAGCTACTATGACGTTTTTTATTTTTCGAAAAATCATAACGCAAAAGTACATTTTTAAAAAAATTCGCAAACACTTTAAATTCTCGAATTTAGACAGGGCTGAATTCAAAGCCACTCACGAATTTCTACACCTGAGGTATTGCTACCTGACCCTACCACGGCAGGTATGATCCTCCCTTTTTACTCCCACTTCTTTAACTTGACTGCACTGCAACGACGACTCAACAACACTGAGTCGAGTAGTGGGGGCTGGGGAAGGTGAAGTTCATGATTGTCAAGCTGTAGAAACTGGCGAGTGTCCAGTGGCTGTGGACTTCCATAAAAGCCCATGCAACCAAAGATTCATTGTCCTGTTCTCAGTCTGTCTCTTTTCCCTTTTGAAGGGGAGCATGAACTTTCACGTAGAAACTAGCGCCTCCGTGGCTAACCCGCAAACTAAAAACTTTGTCGGGTTAAGCCGTGAAAGTCCACAGGCACTGCGAGTGTCTTAATTCGAGAGTTTCAGGTGTATTTTATTGTTTCCTATATAAATTTCTTAAATGATTTCTCAAATTATATAGAATTAGAGTATTACACAAATGATTATGCACCAGGACAAACATTTTTATGAAGGAGAATTATTTCTACATGATATTTATGTATTGAAAGATTTTTAATTCATTTTATTCTTTATTCAATCAATTCAATGGGCAGAGCCTTTTTGTGCAAACGAAAATTTAATTTACTACAGTAAAGATATTCAAGTAGTCAGACGGATGTGAAGAAATACACAAAATAAGTAATAAACTAACAATGAAAAAAGAGAAGAAAAAAAAAGCAACAACGAAGTAGTTATCATAATCAGGAACACTCACGACGAGGCCTATTAACATGCTGCAAATAGCTTCACATTCTATCCAAGAGCCAAGTTATCTAACAAGATGAACAATCTGTCTTCCTTCAGTATACTTTGTTCGAGAAATCAATTATTTCTAAGCTAACCTTGCAGTTCTTGCAAGCTGGATAGAAAAATATCACTACTTTTGTTTTTGGAACTATTTCTCGTCTGAAGTGAGAAATCGATCCGAATCTCAATTCACATCTCGAATCGACAAATAAGTTTTTTTTCCATACTTCACTGTGCTTCTACAATACAAAATTTATTTTGAGTTGTTCCGAAAGCTATCGTGGTTTTGGCAAAAAACGCACAATTTCCTCCGGACTGATGTTTGCCGTATAAGTAACATCGGTCTAAGAGCCGATTCTCCTATCCATATGACCGATCTGTCGTTCGTCAATCTACTCGGTTCGAGAAACAAGTTTATTTTTAGCAGTCCTCGCAGTTCAAGCGGGTTTTGTGAAAAAAAGCACTAAACTTGCATTCTGGACCAATTTTTTCTCTGAAGCGATAAATTGGTCTAAGAGGTGAATGACATCCAGAGCCGACAAATGGGTCTTTCTTACCGTGTTCGGAATGTAATTTATTTCTGAGCTGTCTCGCCAGTTCTTGCGAGCTGGGTCAAAGAATAACACTATACTTGCTTTTGGACCGATTTGTATTCTGTGGCGATAAATCGGTCCGAGAGCCAATTTTATCCGGAGTCGACAAATTAGTCTTTCTTTTGACTTTACCATGCTTTTGGATAAGAAAACTTATTCCGATCTGTCCCAGCAGTTTCCATGGTCATGGTAGAAAAAACGCAAACCAGCCTTCGAACTGATTTGTCGCTTTAGAAGGTCGATCGGTGCGAAAGCCGATTTACCTTCTCTGATACCAAATGTTCCTTTTTTCAGTCTACTTTGTTCGAGAAATAAATTATATTTAGCTGTTCCGGCAGTTCTTGTGAGCTCGGTAAATAAGCACTACACTTGCGTTCTGGGCCGATTTTTTTCTGTAGCGATAATGTGGTCCAAGAGCTGAATTACATGACGAGTCGATAAATAGGTCTTTTTTTAGACTTTAACCTGCTTTTGTATTAGAAAATTTATTCCGAGCTGTCCCAGCAGTTTCCGTGTTCTCGGTAGAAAAAACTCACACCTGCCTTCAAACCGATTTTTCGCTTTAGAAGTTAAATTGGTCTAAGAGCCCATTTACCTTCTCAGATGCCAAATATTTCTTTTCTCGTCTATTCTATTCGAGAAATCAATTAGTTCTTATTTTTTTGGCAGTTTTTGCAAGCTAGGTAAAAAAATAGCATTCCTTTTGTTTTTTGACAGGTTTGTCGTCTGTAGTGACAAATCGATCCAAAACCAAATTTACATCCTGAGTCGACAAATTAGTCTGTCTCTAGACTTTACTGTGCTTTTACAGAAGAAAATTCATTCTGAGTTGTTCCGAGAGCTATCGCGAGCTTGGTAAAAAAACGCACACATGCCTCCGGACCGATTTTTCGCTTCAGAAGTTAAATTGGTCTTAATGCCGATTTTTCTTATCAGATGACAAATCGGTCTTTCCTTAGTCTACTCTATTCAAGAAATAAGTTTATTCCGAGCAGTCCCGGCAGTTTTCGCAGGTTTTGTAGAAAAAAAGCACAACACTTGCATTCTGGACTAATTTTTATTCTGAAGCTGTAAATCGGTCCATGAGACGAATTAAATCCAGGTTTGACAAATAGGTCTTTATTTAGACTTTCCACTGCTTTTGTATAAAAAAATGTATTATGAGCTGTCCCAGCAGTTACCGTGGTCTCGGTAGAAAATACAAAATCTGACTTTGAACCGATTTTTTGCTTCAGAAGTTAAATCAATCCAAGAGCCGCTTTACCTTTTTAGCTGCTGAATCTGTCTTTCGTCAGTCTACTCCGTTCGAGAAATAAGTTTATTTTGATCAGTCCTGGCAGTTCTCGCGGGCTTGGTAAATTTTGGTAGTTTTTGCGAGCTGGCTAAAAAAATAGCACTATGCTTGCTTTTCAACTGATTTGTCTACTGTTGCGAAAAATCGTTTCAGGAGCCGAATTACATTTTAAATCGACAAATAGGTCTCTCTATAGACTTCATCCTGCTTTTGTATGCCAAAGGTTATTCAGAGCAGTCTCGGCAGTTTCAGTGATCTAGGTAGAAAAAATGAACAACTGCCTCCAAACCGATTTTTCGCTTCAGATGTTAAATCGGTCCAAGAGCCGATTTCCCTTCTCAGATGCCAAATCTGTCCTTCCTCTGTTAACTCCGTTCGAGAAAACAATCATTTCTGAGTTGCCCCGCCAGTTAGTGCAGGCTTTATCATAAAAAAAGTCTAACACCTGCTTCCGGGCCTAACTGTTTCTTTGAAAGTTAAATCGGTCCAAGAGCCGATATCCCTTCTGAGATGCCAGATATGCTTTTTCTCAGTCTACTCGGTTCGAGAAGTAAGTTTATTCTGAGCAGATCAGGCAGTTCTCCCGGGCTTCCTAAAAGAAAAGCACTACACTTGCATTCTGTATGAATTTGTATTCTGTAGCGATAAATCGGTCCAAGAGCCAAATTATATCCGGAGTCGACAAATTGGTCTTTCTTTAGACTTTCCCATGCTTTTGAATACGAAAACTTATTCCGAGCTGTACCAGCGATTTCCGTAGTCTAGGTAGAGAAAACAAAAACCTGCCTTCCAACCGATTTGTCGCTTTAGAAGGTCAATCGGTCCAAAAGCCGATTTACCTTCTCGAATGCCAAATATTTCTTTTCTCAAACTCTTCTGTTCAGAAAAGGAATTAATTGTTTAATGTCCCGGCAGTTGTTGCGAGCTAGGTAAAAAAATAGCAGTACACTTGCTGTTAGACCGATTTGTCTTCTGTAGCGATGAATCGGTACAATAGCCGAATTACATCCAGAGTCGACGAAAGGTTGTTCCCTCAGACTTTACCCTGCTTTTGTTTAAGAAAATTTATTCCGAGCTGTCCCAGCAGTTTCCGTGGTAGAAAAAACGCAAACCTTCCTTTGAACCGATTTATCGCTTTAAAAGGTAAATCGGTCCAAGAGTCTTCCAGTTGAAAAAAAAAGTTAATTCTTAACTGCTCGGCAGTTCAAGCGGGCTTGGTATAAAAGAAGCACTATTATTGCTTCTGGACCGATTTGTATTCTGTAGCAACAAATCGGTCCATAAGCCGAATAACATCCAGAGTCGACAAAGGTCTTTCTATAGACTTTATCTTGCTTTTATATAAGAAAATCTATTCCAAGCTGTCACAGTAGTTTCCGTGGTCTTGGTTGAGAAAACGCACATCCGCCTCTGAACTGATTTGCATCGTTCAATCGTCCCAAGAGCCGATTCACCTTCTCAGATAGTAAATCTGTCTTTTCTCCGACTACTTCCTTTGAGAAATAAATTGATTCTGAGCAGTTTTGGCAGTTCTCCTGGGCTGGGCAGAAAAAAAAAGACTAACACCTGCCTCTGGACCTATTTGTTTCTTCAAAAGGCAAATCAGATCAAGAGCCGTTTCACCTCCCAAGTTGACAGGTAGGTCTTTCCTTAGTCTTCCAGTTACAAAAATAATTTGATTCTGAAATGCCCCGAAGTTCAAGCAGGCTTGGTAGAAAAGAAGCACTCTTATTGCTCCTGGTCCGATTTGTCTTCTGTAGCCACAAATCGGTCAAAAAGCCGGAAAACATATACAGTCAACAAAAAGGGCTTTCCTTAGACTTTACCTTGCTTTGAGATAAGAAAATGTATTACAAGCTGTCACAGAAGTTTCCGTGGCCTTGGTTAAAAAACGCACCCCTTCCTCCGAACTGATTTGTCGCTGTAGAAGTTTAATCGTTCCTAGAGCCGATTTACCTTCTCAGATGCCAAATCTACCTCTAGAGTCAACAAATAGGTCTTTCCCTACACTTGAACCTGCTTTCGTATAAGAAAATTTATTCCGAAATGTCCCAGCATTTTCCGCGATCTTGGTGGAAAAACGCGCACCTGCGTCCGAACCTATTAGTCGCTTTAGAACTTAAATCGGTCCAAGAGCCAATTTACTTTCTCAGATGCCAATTCTGTCTTTCCTCAGTCTACTTCAATCGAGAAATAAGTTAATTTTTAGCTATCTGAGCAGTTTCCGCGGGCTTTGTAAAAAATAAGTACTACACTTGCTTCTGGACCGATTTGACTGATAAAGCTAGAAATCGGTTCAAACGCCAATTTATCTCTCAGGTCGACAAATCAGACTTTTCCTAGAAATAAACCTGCTCTCATAGAAGAAAATTCATTCTGAGTTGTCCCAGCAGTACCTGCGGGCTAAAAAAAAAAGGCAAACTTGCCTCCGGACCGATTTAACTTCTGTAGCGACTAATCGGTACAAGAGCCGAATTACCTTCAGAATCGACAGACAGGTCTTTCACTAGAGTTAACTCTACTTTTGTATGAAAAATTCATTTTCCGAGCTTTTCCAGCAGTTCCCGTGGCCTTGGTAGAAAAAACGCGCACCTTCATCTGAACCGATTTGTCGTGGCAGAAGTTAAATCGGTCCAAAAGCCACTTTACCTTTCGAGTAGGTAACTCAGTCTTCTCCTAGATATGACCCTACTCTCATAAAAGAAGATTTATCCTGAGTTGTCCTGGCGGTTCCCGCGGACTGAGTAAAAAAAACGCACACTTGCCTCAGAACCGATTTAGGTTCTGTAGCGAAAAATCGGTCCAAGAGCCGAATTACCTCCAGAGTCGATAAAGAGGTCTTTCCCTAGACCTAACCCTGCAAATTTATTAGAAAAGTCATTCTGAGCTGTCCCAGCAGTTTCCACGGTCTTGATTGAAAAACGCACACCTTCATATGAACCGACTTTTCACGTCAGAAAATTAATCAGTCCAGAGCCGATTTACCTTCGCTAAATCTGTTTTTCTTCCACCTACTCCGTCGAAGAAATAAATTAATTTTGAGAAGTCTTGGCAGCTCTTGCGGGCTAGGTAGAAAAAAAGACTAACAGCTGATTCTGGGCCGATTTGTTTCTTTAAATGGCGAGTCCGACCAAGAGCCGATTCACCTCCCAAGTCGACGGATAGGTCTTTCCTCAGTCTTCCACTTAAAAAAATAGGTTTATTCTGAAATGCAAAGCAATTTACGCGGGCTTGGTGAAAAACAAGCACTATTATTGCTTCTAGATCGATTTGTCTTCTGTAGCGACAAATCAGTCCAAAAGCCGATTAACAGCCAGAGTCGACAAAAAGTTCTTTCCTTAGACTTAACCTTGCTTTTATATAAGAAAATCTATTACAAGCTGTCACAGTCGTTTCCGTGGTCTTGGTTGAAAAAACGCACACCTGCCTTCAAACTGATTTTCCGCTGTAGAAGTTTAATAGGGCCGAAAGACGATTCACCTTCTCCGATGCCAAATCTGTCTTTTATTAGTCTACTCCGTTCGAAAAATAATCAATTCTGATCTGTCTCAGCAGTTTTCGCAGACTTGATCAAAATGAGCACTGCACTTGCTTCTGGACTGATTTATTCGATGAAGCGTTAAATCTGTCCAAAAGCCAAAGTACCCCTCGAGTCAACAAATCGGTCTTTCTCTCGGCATTACTTTGCTCTTACAGAAGAAAATTCATTCTGAGTTGACCCAGCAGTATCCGCGGGCTTACTTAAAAACGCACACTTGCCTCCGGACCGATTGAACTTCTGTAGCGACAAATCGGTCCAAGAGCCGATTTACCTTCTATGTCGACAAATAGGTCTTTCCTCAGTCTCTTTGTTCATGAAAAAGTTAATTCTGAACTGTACAGGCAGTTCCTGCAGGCTACAAATCAGAAAGCACAACACTTGATTCTGGACAGATTTGTCTTTTGTAGCAACGAATCGGTCCAAGAAACAAATTACCTTCAGAGTCAACAAAAAGGTCTTTCCTTAGACTTTACCTTGCTTTTATATAAGAAAATCTATTCTAACATATCACAGTAGTTTCCGTGGTCTTAGTTGAATAAGCGCACACCTGCATTTACACTGATTTGTCGCTGTAAAAGTTAAATCAGTTCAAGAGACGATTTATCTTCTCAGATGCCAAATCTTTTTTTCCTTAGTCTACTCCGTTCAAAGAATATTGAATTTTGATCTGTTCCAGCAGTTCCCGCGTACTTGGTGAAAAATGAGCACTACACTTGCTTCTGGACTGATTTATTCTAAGAAGCGTTAAAACGGTCCAAAAGCCAAATCACCCGTCGATTTGACAAATCGGTCTTTCCCTAGGCATTACCCTGCTCTTATAGAAGAAAATTCATTTGGAGTTGTCCCGGCAGTTTCCGCGGGCTAAGAAAAAAAAACGCCCAACTGCTTCCGGACTGATTTAACTTTTGTAAAGATTAATCGGTGTAAAAGCTGAATTACCTTCCACGTCGACAAAAAGGTCTTTCCTCAGTCTTCTAGTTCTTGAAAAAGTTTATTCTGAACTGCGCCATCAGTTCCTGCAGGCTTGAAATCAAAAAGAACTACACTTGCTTCTGGACCGATTTGTCTTCTGTAGCAACAAATCGGTTTAAGAGCCAAAGTACCTCCCGTGTCAACAAATAAGTCATTCGCTATACTTAACCCTCCTTTCGTATAATAAAATTTATTTTGAGCTCTCCCAGCAGTTTCTGCAGTCTTGGTGGAAAAAAACGCACCTGCGTCCGAACCCACGTGTCGCTTTAGAACTTAAATCGGTCCAAGAGCCGATTTACCTTCTCAGATGCCAAATCTGTCTTTCTTCAGACTACTCTGTTTGAGAAATAAATTAATTTTTAGCTTTCTGAGCAGTTTCAACGGGCTTCGTAAAAAATAAGCGCTACACTTGCTTCTGGACCGATGTGTCTAAGAAAGCGAGAAATCGGTCCGAAAGCTAATTTAGCTCTAAAGTCGACAAATCAGTCTTTCCCTAGATATGACCCTGTGCTTATAGGAAAAAATTCATTCTGAGATGTCCCGGCAGTACACGCGGGCTAAGTAAAAAAACGCACACTAGCCTCTGGACCATTTTAACATCCGTAGCAACAAATCGGTACAAGAGCCGAATTACCTCTAGAGTCAACAGACAGGTCTTTCACTCGACTTTACTCTGCTTTTGTATAAAAAATTTTTTTCCGAGCTGTCTCAGCAGTTTCCGTGGTCATAGTGGATAACACGTACACCTGCCTCCGAACCGATTTGTCGCTGCAGAAGTTAAATCGGTCCAAGAGCCGATTTAAATTCTTAGATGCTTAATCTGTCTTTTCTACGACTACTCCGTTCAAGGAATGAGTTGATTATGAGCAGTCCTGGCAGTTTTTGCGGGCTGGGTAGAAAAAAAGGACTTACACCTGCTTCCGGACCGATTTGTTTCTTCGAAAGTGAAGTCGGACCAAGAGCCGATTTACATCCCAAGTCGACGAATTGGTCTTTCCTCAGTCTTCCAGTTCAAAAAAATAATTTATTTTGAACCGTCTCGGCAGTTCCAGCATGTAAGGTCGAAAAGAAGCTCTATTAATGCTTCTGGACCAATTGGTCTTCCGTAGCGACAAATCGGTCCAAAAGCCGAATTACGTCCAGAGTCGACAAAAAGATCTTTTCTTAGTCTTTCCCTTGCTTTTACATAAGAAAATCTATTCCGAGCTGTCAGAGTAGTTTCAGTGATCTTGGTCCAAAAAACGCACACTTTTCTCCGAACTGATTTGTCGCTGTAGAAGTTTAATCGGTCCAAGAGCCGACTTAACTTTTCAGATGCCAAATTTGTCTTTTCTCAGTTTACTCCGTTCAAGAAATAATTGATTTTGAGCTGTCTTAGCAGTTCTCGCGGACTTGGTAAAAAATGAGCACTACACTTGCTTCTGGACCGATTGATTCGATGAAGAGTCAAATCGGTCCAAAAGCCAACTAACCCCTCGGTTCGACAAATCGGTCTTTCACTAAACATTACCCTGCTCTTATAGAACAAAATTCATTCTGAGTTGTCCCGGCAGTACCCGTGGGCTAAGTGAAAGAAACGCACACATGCCTCCGGACCGTTTCAACTTCTTTAGCGACAAATCGGTCCAAGAGTCGATTTACATTTCAAGTCGACAGATAGGTCTTTTCTCAGTCCTCTACTTTTTAAAAAAGTTTATTCTAAAGTGTACCGGCAGTTCCTGCAGGCTTGAAATCAAAAAGCACAACACTTGCTTTTAGGCTGATTTGTTTTCTGTAGCGACGAATCGTACTAAGAGCCGAATTCCCTCCAGGGTCAACAAATAGGTCTTTCTCCACACTAACCCTGCTTTTTCATGACGAAATTCATTCTAAGCTGCCCCAGCAGTTTCCACGGTCTTGGTAAAAAAACGCACACCTGCCTTCGAAGCGTTTTGGCGCTTTAAAGTTAGATCGGTCCAAAAGCTGATTTACCTTCTCAGCTGCTAAATTTTTTTCTCTTCGACTACTCCGTCCGAGAAATAAATTGATTCTTAGCAGTCCTGGCAGTTTTCGCGGGCTAGGTAGAAAAAAAAGGACCAACACCTACTTTCAGACTGATTTGTTTCTTTAAATGTCGAATCAGACCAAGAGCTGATTCACCTCCCAAGTCGACGGATAGGTCTTTACTCAGTCTCCTAGTTCATAAAAAAGCTTATTCCGAACTGTACCGGCAGTTCCCGCAGGCTTGAAACCAGAAAGCACAACACTCGCATCTGGACCGATTTGTCTTTTGCAGCGACAAATCGGTCCAAGAAAGACCAAAATATAGAAGAAAATTCATTCCGAGTTGTCCCGGCAGTTCCCGCGGGCTGAGTAAAAAAAACGCACACTTGCTTTTGGACTGATTAAACTTTCGTGGCGATTAATAAGTCCCAGAGCTGAATCAGTTATAAAAATTAATTTATTCTGAACTATCACGGCAGTTCTTGTGGGCTGTGTAGGAAAAAAGCATGGCACTTGCTCCTGCACCTTTTTTTTCTGTAGCAACAAATCGGTCCAAGAGCCGAATTACCTCCAGAGTCGACAAATAGGTTTTTTCCTAGACTTTACCCTGCTTTCGTATAAGAAAATTTATTTCGAGCTGTCCCGGCACTTCTCGTGGTCTTGTTAGAAAAAGGCACACCTGCCTCTGAACCGATTTGAACTAAGTCAGAAGTTTAATCGGTCTAAGAGCCGATTTATTTTCTCAGATGCTAAATTTGTCCTACTTAGTCTACTGCGTTCGGAAAATAAATTAATTCAGTGCAGTTCCGGCACTTCTTGCCTGCTCAGTAGAAAAAAAAGACTTACACCTGCTTCCGGACCGATTTGTTTTTTAAATGTTGGATTGGACCAAGAGCTGATTTACCTCACAAGTCGAAGAACATGTCTTTTCTCAGTCTTCCAGTCCAAGGAATAAGTTTGTTCTGAACTGTCCCGGCAGTTTTCGCGGGCTTGGATGAATAAAAGCACTACACCTGCTTCTGGACCGATTTGTCTCCCGTTGCAACAAATCGGTTCAGGGGCCAAAGGTCCTCTAGAGTCAAAAAATAGGTCTTTCTTTACACTCAACCCTGCCTTCGTATAAGAAAATTCATTCTGAGCTGTCCTAGCAGTTTTCGCGGTCTTGGTGAAAAAACGAGCACCTGCGTCTGACCGATTGGTCGCTTTAGAACTTCATTAGGTCCCAGAGTCAATTTACCTTATCAGATGCCAAATCTGTCTCTCTTCAGTCTACTCTGTTCGAGAGATAAGTTCATTTTCAGCGATCTTAGCAGTTCCCCGGGCTCGGTAAAAAATAAGCACTTTACTTGCTTCTGGACCGATTTGTCTGATTGAGCGCGTAATCGGTCCAAAAGCCGTTTCGGCTCTTAGGTTGACAAATCAATCTTTCCTTAGATATTGCACTGCTCTTATAGAGGAAATTTATTCTGAGTTGTCCCGGTAGTGGCCCGTTCAAGAAATGAGTTTATTTTATAATAATAATTATTTTATCTTCTGGACCGATTTGTCTTCTGAAGTAACAAATCGGTCCACAAGTCGATTTACCTCGCGAGTCGACAAACTGGTCTTTCCCTAGACATTCCTTAGTCTACTTCATTCGAGAAGTAAATTAAATTTGAGCAGTCCCAGCAGTTCTTGCGAGCTTGGTAAAAAATCGACTAACACCTGTTTTCCGGACCGATTTGTCGCTTCAAAAGTCAAATCGGTCCAAGGGCTGATTTGACTACGCGCGCCTGCCCGGTTTTGTTTTTTTCGTCTCGGCCCGACCTTCACATACGTATTCTGATGATTACTCCCCCTCAGAATCCTTTGGGAAAGGTTTACCTTCGCAAACTTTCATGGAATCTACTATTTTATTACGTTTTTTTTTTTTTATTAATGCCCCTATGAGGAAAACTGGAAAAACTAATATTTTCGAAAATATTAATGGCATACTTTTATCATATTTTGCGTTAGTAGAGCCTTTATTTTTTTGAGAATGTTGAAAATCGCCGTTTATTTCATTTTCAAATCGCACATGCGCAATGTAACAGATTTTTTGCCACTGCTGGTGATAAATGGTTTAAATGAGGTTCAAAATAAAACCTGGTTTAAGCGTAAAATCCGTAAAATCGATAATAACTGCCATGCTTATGGTGTAAAGTTGGTTGAAAATGAGCTTAGTTTGAACCGATGAAAACCGAAATATCCTCTATTTATTTGGTTCAAAGTTTGATTCTAATTTCGACTCGGCAAAAATTCCAGCAGTTTCAAAAATTTAAACAGTTCTGAGCAGTTTTAGACAGTTTTGTAATTCTGACATATGATAAACTGGGAAAGTTCTGACCTTATTTGTTTAAATCTTCAAATTTAATCAAAACAAAAATTAGTCAACGTGATAATAAAATCAAATGTTTCGAACAAATTTGCTGTATAGTTTAATATACAATAATCTTATCGTCAGTTACAGATTTCTAGTTTCCTCTGATAAAATCCTAATTCTTTCTGCATGCATATTGTAAACAACAATAGAACGAATCTCGCCAATTTACTATTACATAATTTTCCTTTCACACCAGTCGCCGTTTTCTGATTGAGATTGATGATTAGTTACATATCACTTGGTTCCACCACTCGCAGCGTTTATTGGATTCGCTGTACGCTGTTCCTTGAGGACATAACGAGGAACTTTTTGACCAATTGCTTCACTCGTGGATAACCTAGGATATAAAATAGATCAACGTGAAATATGGGCTACGATTTCGAGAGGAAAACGTTTCGGAGCTTCAGCATTGCACTTTCACGCGTCACGTGGCTCGCATAAACGGCTTGACCGTTTCGCTGTATCTTGTGTCTACATAATGCGCGATCGTAATATTACCAGCACGCATCCCAGATCTCATGGTCCAGGGCATCTCATAAAAAGTAATGCCTCGGATTTCGTAACAAAGAAAGTGGGAAGAAAGTGCGCTTTACATACCGAGGCATTCGTTTTTATGGATGTATTATTTTATTTGGAACAATGGGGAAGAAATACTTGCAATGTTTTGAAAATGTTTCATACAATGATGAGGTGGAAAATGAATTGAGAATTGTCTCCGAGCAATTTGATTTGAAATAACATCATGCAATATCTTTGAAATTCTAGCTTTTCACTTGGGAAATGCAGAAACTGAAATTCCGAAAGTATTTCGCCTGATCAAAATTAATCACGTACATCATTATTCCCTTAACTGTATTAGTACATTTTTATTTAGAAAATAGTGACGGTAATCACTATGTTTTGCATACTTTAATTTTGAATTTTCAAGAAGTAATTTCTTCACTCCAGCTTTCAAAAATTTCGACACTTTAATTATGATAATAGTAGTTTTGTCACCTTGATTTTTCTGAACATTGAAAATATTTTTGAGTCAGAAATGTACCCAAACCATAAATATTAAACACATAAAAATATAATCACAAAGGAGTTAGATTAGATTGAATAACAAAAAAAGTTTTCAATTTCTAATATAGTCTGTATTCTGTATGCAAAACTTTGAATCCTATTTTCAAACTGTTTTTCTGCATTTGGTTTAGAACTATGCGACAATGCAAATATTATGAAGATCCTAATTGTGATAGTCACCCATAAAAATCTTTGAAGGATCAAAACAATTCGTATTAGCTGTATCTTATTCTTGTCTTACTTGACATTTCGTCTCGACGCCTGCGAAAATTCCAACTCTTCCAGCACAAGAAAACGATGTTTCTGGCACAACCAAAAGATCAGTGTAACCAGATGATTCTCTCTGAGGATATGATTGTGGATTTATCGGATTTGTTGGTCTACTATGGTCAAAATGGCGAAATGACTGGCTGTGATATTGATCAAGGAACCGTTGATAATCGGTTATAATCTGGAAAATGTGGAGAAATTGAAAAATTTATCTTCAAAAACGAGGAATCTCCCTCAAAATGAATAGGAAAGTTGATCGACGAATATTGAAAACCATTCAATATATTCAATAAATATTCTGGTTCTCGAAATAATAGAGCACTATTCAAATACGTTTTCAAAATTTATTTACTGTGTTTACGATTTAGATGAAAATTTTTCTTCGATAAAGCCAAACATGTTTTGATTCCAAGAAGAACATAGTTAACAAATTGAAATTTTGAAATTGAAATGGAAGCATAATAAAGTAAAAAAAAATTTTCCATTGCTTAGAGTCCTTTTTAAAAGATTTTCTAAAAAATCGTGAGAATAATGTAAATGTCTAAACACTTTCTCTCGAAAAGAATCATTCAATACAGTTAATTTTTAATTTTAGCGATAACATTGTCGAAATAGAATGTAAAATATATGAAAAAAAAATTCAAACAGTCTCTAGCGTTGATAAATGTAACAAAATGGAATATTTACAGAATTTCGCCAATGAAAAGATTCCACTGTTTTTTCTTTATTTCTCTGTAAAAAATATCAGCACATATTTCTAAATTACTCAAAAATTCTAGATGGCACTTGCATTTTCATGAATCTTATTTATTTTGGATTTTTCTGAACAACTGTTTTTCCAAACAAATTTTTCACCAAACCTTTTCTTACAATAATCATTTTCTGAAAACTTAAATTTAAAAATAAAATGTTTGAAATTTCCTTGGATTATATCCTTGGGTTAGAAAAAATCTGTTCAAGTTTTTTTTTTATTGACACGCTATGTCGTAAAAAACTATCTGTATTCTTAAGAATTTAGATGATTATCAAATGAAATGTCTTTATGCGCGAAGTCAACCGGTCAAATTTTTTAAACGAATTGTAAGATATTGAATTAAATTTTTTTTTGGAGAAAATGCTTTGACTGGAATAAACGTTGTACAAATAGACACGATAAAAATTGAATGGGAAAAAGTGCTCACTAACCTTTAATTTTATCTGTTTCAAACCTCTTACGTCATGATCGAAGAAGGGAAGTTAAGGAATATCAAACACCATCAAATATATTCGATAAATATTTAGGTTCTCAAAATAATAGAACACTATTCGAAAATGTTTTCAAAAATTTGTGTCTGGGATTTAGAGAAAAAAAATTATTTGAAAAATCCAAACACGTTCGATTCCAAGAAAAACATAATTAACTGATATTCTGAAATTGAAGCATAATAGAGTATAAATAATTTTCCGTTGTTTCAGAGTCCTTTTTAGAAGATTTTTTCAAAAATCGTGAGAATAATGTAAAGGTCTATACACTTTTTCTCGAAAAGAATCATTCAATACAGTTAATTTTCAAATTTTTCACTTACACTGTCGAAGTAAAATGTAATATAGTAAAAAAATTTTTTCAAACAGTCTAACATAAATAATTCAACAATCAGTATGTAACAAAGTGGAATATTTACAGAATATCACCTATCAATAGATTTCACTGCATTTTTTTATTTTTCTGGAAATAAAATCAAACTTTATTCCTAAATTACTCCACAATTCTAAATGGCACTTGCATTTTCAAGAATCTTATTTATTTTAGAATATTCCTAATGCTATAGATTTTTCCAACAACTTTCTTTCTGAACAAATTTTTTACCAAACCTTTTTCCACAACAATCTTTTTCCGAAAACTTCAATTTGAAAAAAATTTGTTCAAAATGCCCTCAGCTTATATTCTTGGGTTTAAAAAAATTCTGCCCGAGTTTTTTTTTTGTCACGCAATATGCTATAGAAGACTATCCGTAGATATTTTGAAGAATTAAGATAGTTCAAATGAAATGTCTTAAACGCGAAATCGATGCAGAAAAAAGGCTTTAAATAAAATTAACGTTGAAAAAATAGACAACAGAAAAATTTCAATCGCAAAAAATTAGCCCCACCTTTTATTTTATCTGTTTCAAACCACTTACGTCATGATCGAAGAAGGGAAGTTTGTCAGAAAAACCATCCCCGAAATTCCCTCTGTGAAAAGTGCTCCACTGTGGCTCCGAGTTCCAGGAAGGCTGATAGTAAGAGTGGTAAAGAAATCGCGGACTGGGAAGCCCCAAGGGGGTAATTACAGACTTGTAAACTTGATGATTTTCCGGCAACGCGCGTCCGTACTCAGCGTAGCCTTGAGGTTTGTCAAAAAGGCGAACATCATAATTTTGAGCGCTGCTCTTAGGCTGCTTCTGAACGTGCTGCACTGGCATTCTTATGATGTAAGTCGTCTCGACTGTCTTATGCTCGCTGTCGTGAAAACGTCCCTCAGGGGGCACGTATCTCCCATCACGGCTCAAGTAGACCTTGATTGAAATCGTGACTTAATACCGAGACTCACGATAATGAAGTGCCTATCACGGAAGTTTATTGCAACAACGAATCTACTAATATATCGTCACTTACTTTCCCATAAGGAAATTCTTAAAACATAACGAAAAAATGTCATTAATTTTGTCTTGAAACCAGGTCTGACAAAAATAAAAGAGCAAAGTTTCTTAAGAGGGCTCGGTTTTTCCAGCAATCGTAAACTGATTCAATCCCAGTTGCCAGAATCCAATTGGTTTTGCCAATATCCCGACCAATTGGCAAAACCAATTGTCAAATGGCATTTTGCCAATTGGTCCGATCATTTGGAATTGCAAATTGGCCCGAAGATGGTCCGACCAATTGGCAATTATAATTGTCGGGCCAATTGGCAATTCCAAATGGTCAGACCAATTGACAATTATAATCGTCGGGCCAATTCCACCCAATTTCATCGAAAAAATTCATCAAATAAATTGACTTCCATCTCGTGGATCTTGCAGTAACTACTGGTATGGCGCCAGATTTTTAAATATGTCGCCCTGAAATTTGAATATTCCGCGCCATACCAGTAGTTACTGCGAGATCCACGAGATGGAAGTCAATTTTTTTTCTCATTTTACAAGTTTAGCACTGATACATTAAGTATAATGCATGATGATTCGTATCTGCGGGAACGCGATGTCGTTCCACAATTTTTTCATGAATTTGGGCAGAATTTCCCCAATTCCACCGAGACTGAAAAAATTAAATGATTGCATAATCAATCAATAATGATCAAAATTTACATTTATGGCAAAACGAATTGGCAAATTGGCAGTTTACCAATTGGTCCGACCATTTGGAATTGCCAATTGGCCCGACGATTATGATTGCCAATCCGACAGAACATTAAGTTTGCCAATTGATCGGACCATCGTCGGGCCAATTGGCAATTCCAAATTGCCGGACCAATTGGCGAAATGCCAATTTGCCAATTGGCAAAACCAATTGGATTTTTTCAGCTGGGATGAAAAGTCAGTCTGGAACATAAGTACAAAATAAGGTCATTAGTTTGTGATTTTTACTAAAACATCACGATTATCCAATAATTTAGCACAACAAGCGATTATTGATCCTATTTTTTTAGATTTTGGGAAATGTTCCAGTTTTCAATACTGGTGGAAAATAGAAGTATTTAAAAAAAAACAGGGTTTTGAAAGTTACTTGGAAAAGTTAACTCGTTACGTTGTCGTTATTTGAAAAGAAATAGTTACTCGTTACCGTTACCGTTCAAAAAATGACGTTCCATTACTTTCGCGTTGCTTTTTGGAATGAATTGGATGTAAGTACTAAGACATGGGAAAACTAAGATTTAAAAAACAATTATCAACGTTCTTGTGGTTTTCTTCTAGAAACTGTGTATTTCAGATATACAAATAAAATCGTTTGTTACGATAAAATATTTTATTTGTGGAACTTTTTGTTGAATTGCGAAAAAATGTTCTGCTTCAACAAAACATCAGATTGTTGAGATCTGTTTTTTGCTAGGATAAGCCTTTCATGAATAATTTTTTTGAGGTAAGAAAATCATAGAAAATTCGTAGATCTTTACCTTTTTACCCTGAGCAAAAAATTAGTGCTCGTATTCTAATGTCTGTAGTTTTTCCAAATTCGGAAAATTGTGAATTATCACATTGTATTCAATGTTAGCAGCGAGGAAATATTTGCCCATGTCATAGATTTTTGAGAGAGTCTTATATACCTGGATTTTCAGTATATATAAAACTGTTCCAATTTTTCAGTGTGTATAAAATGTCTCAGGATTTTTTTTTTGTATTTTTACATACTTTCCCTATTTTTAAGTTCATTGATAATTAATTACGTTCTGAAAATTTTGTGCTCCATGATTATTCAAAGTACATCAAATTTTTTCATATTTAGTAAGTTTTTGTAGGAACCAGTGTGTCTACATACATTTTTATTCATATAAGTATTTTTCACTGCTTCTATAGTCTTTCTGCAACTTGAAGACTCATTCATTATTTTACTTCATAATCCGATGCTCTAGTTATCAAAATTGTAAGGATTTTTAATGTTTCATACATTTACTAATATGTTTTTATTTTGTATTCTTGAGTATTTATGAAATGTCGTACAATTTTTTGTTTTTCAAAAGGCATCCTTTTAAATTTTCAAAATGAGTTTCCCTTCAGTTAAAATTATGAAATATTTAAAGTATTTTGATCGATTATTCAGAAAACAGTTTCTGTACAGATTTACAGTCCCTCTGTTATAATATATTTGTTGAAAAGACTTTAACGTTTTAAAAATTTTCCAGCATTTTCATGGACTTATACATATACTATTTCTAGAATCGAATACTCAAGAAATTGAAATTTCTAGATTCCTAGAATCATATGAATTTTTGAAAATGTACTAGCATTCATAGAAAACGAATTAAAATGTATTACCTAAAGTATTTTTCGTATTTTTTTGTTGTATTTGTTATACAACTTAAAATTTTTTAGTATAATCTATTGATTTCAAACATTTTGCTACAAATTTTGAGATCTATAGATTGAAATATTTTTAATATTGATTTTCATATGGTTTTCAAAAATCAAGTGCTTAGAATTTTAAAAGCTTCTAAAAAAATTAAAAAGCATATTCTTCATTAAGTTTCTACACAAATTACTGAAATATCAGCCTGCTCAATTAAAAATCGAAAATATAGAATTTATCATTCGAAAATAAGAAAGTTAATAAATAATTATACCTTAGAGACAGAGAAAAATAATTTCAGATAGTTCTGAAAAATTGATGAGACTAATAAAAGTAACGTGAAGTAAATCACGAGGTTTTCGTTACTCGTTACCGAAAAAAAGTTCCTATTACTATCACTGGTTAATGGATGTAACGAGTTACGTTATCATCACAGCAAAAATAAACAGTTTAAGAATAACGCGTTACTTCCAAACCCTGAAAATAAAGAATTCATATTTTATGGTTACGATACACCGTAAATATTAATATATGTTTGTGGTACCCATAAAACCAGAAGAGATATATTTTACATGCACTAGTTCTGCACACAATTTTTATGATTCTTTTATGAGATTCATCTCATGCTCTTAAAAGGATTTACTTTCAGAACTTCGTGCTTAGGCGCTGTGGAATCGGCGTTGTATCTCGCAACCTGCCTCGCATCCAGCACGACACCATCAGGAACCGAGATGCCTTCTTTATTCAATCGATTCAAGGCCAATCTATCCGACCTAAAAGCTTCATCTGGAATTTTTCCTCCCAATGCAGGCAAAACCTGCTCTCTGAAAATCTGTCTTTTACTCTGCAAAAAAATTAAAACGTGAAACCATCAATCTTCTTAAAAAAACAATTACCTAAGATTTCTATTCATTTCTACCTTTGTATTATCAGCTCTGATTACAATCGAAAAAATTCCTAATAAGCAAATAATTCCCGTCAATCCTTTCTTTCGTACTTTCCTCATTTTGCTGCTTCGATCAAAGATCTTCTCTCCATCCAATCATAATCTCAATAAAAACAATGACGAAAAACATGCTGACTTTTCCATCTGAAAGAAAAATTTCTCCAAATCACCAGATCATCGAAAGCAATTATTCACCGGTAACCATGCAGGAAAAAATTGCTGAAAGGAAAAGCGAAAGGCTCGGAAAACATGGATTTTATTCTTTCCTGATGAGCAAAAAATATTAGCAAACATTCTCTGGATTTATTGGTAGTATCGCCGACAAAACCATTTTCCCACGCAACCAAGCTTCCCTTACGTGACAAATATCGCCAACAATCAATTAATCCTTCATGACACGTTTAACATCTCGATTTCAACGCGGCCATTAACTTTTATGTCGAATTACCTAACCATTTCGTGCCTGAAAACATTTTTGATCGTGTCTTTCCGCCCCGAACAATTACTATTTTACAGCGTGATGATAACATGAACTGCGGATTGTGTTTCGTATTTTTGGCCACGTTTCACGTAACTTCCCAATACGTCTGCGGCGCCGTAAATCATTTTAAACAATTGTGGAGACGCCAAGTGAATCAAGGGACCGAGTATTGAAATTTATGTGCTATCGGATCTTTTGGAAACGTAGCGAGATTTATCGGAGCGTGGCCCTGGAGGAAATCGAGCGAATTAAAGTATCCAACTTATCCGCGATCTCGGCACGTAATTGCGATTGTTGAAATGTCCCTAAGGTGCAGTTCCAGAAATCGTTAAGTGCCTGACGTCAGCGGAGCCTTTCGCGTGCTCGCGATCTGGCCGCGAATGTGTAAACGACGTTCCGCCGTTCTTTCTTTACCTCTCGAGCATCCTATTAACCTGCATATCAAGGAAACAGCGTCTGTTCCTGAGAAAATGTGGAAAATGCGATGACGGAAACTCTTTTGTTTATTACACTCTGTGGACATCAAACTCTCGTTTTAACGAAACCTGTCATAAATTGTAGCACCTGGAAGGCACCTACAAAGAATTTTTGAAGTAAAACTTCTTTGCCGGCATTATCACTTTTCAGGAATGTAATTTATACAGGAATGTAATTTATTCTAGAATGAAATTTACGTAGAGAGTAATTTCGCGATTTTACAATCTAAGATGTAAGACTGTAAGATGTAAGACTGTAATATTTTCGTTTGGAGCAAGTAATTTCGGGATTTTACAATGTAAGGTGTAAGGCTGTAAGATGTAAGAGGGTTATATTTTCGATTGCAGGGAGTAATTTTAAGATTTTGTTGTAATGTAAGATTGTAAGATGTAAGACTGTAATGTTTTTGTTTTGAGGGAGTAATTTTGAGATTTTGTGAGTGTAATTCTGTAATAGTGTAATGTTAGGTCGGAATAGTTGGAGGTCTATGATATTCGAGCGTGTTTCGAGTGTAAGGAGTAATTGAAGTAAAACTTCTTCGGTGGCATTATCACTTTTCTAGAATGTAATTGATTCTAGAATGTAATTTATGTAGGGAGTAATTTCGAGATTTCACAATGTAAGATGTAAGACTAATGTTTTTGTTTGGAGGAAGTAATTTCTGGATTTTACAATGTTAGATGTAAGACTGTAAGATGTGAAAGTGTCATATTTTCGATTGCAGGGAGTAATTTTGAGATTTCATTGTAATGTAAGACTGTAAGATATAAGACTGTAATATTTTCGATTGCAGGGAGTAATTTTGAGATTTCTCAAGTCTGTAACACTGTAAGAGTGTAAGAATTTAATTGATAGATTTGACTAAAAATTGTGAAGAAAATCATTTTTATTAACGGATATACAGTTAAAAAACGAGAAAAATACAACACCGAAAAATTGGGGAATCTGTTAGAACTAAAAAATGCAAGAGGAATAAAAAACTATACATCTAACCTTAAAGAAAGCAGCATGAGACGTTTTACTTCTAACGCGTGCTGTTTTTTATTTCAAATCAGCTCTTGTTTTTGAGTTAATGAATAATTTATTATTTATCCTTCCATGTAGCTTAATACAGGGTGTCCCGAATTCTCATACATAAAAAAATTATGGACTCCTTATTCAATTTCAAGTCGAAAAGTGCTTTACCAGTTTTTTTGAAACTCAAAATTTAAAAAGTTATTTAGGCCTAAAATAAAAATGTTTTTTTCTGTTAATTATTCCCCTGAGGGATTCACTGGGGTTTTTCTTTGATAGAAATTTCAAAAAACTATTGCTCGTTCTCTCAGTCAGAATTTTTCTTTATTTCGGTCAACGTTTCGGTCACTAGTGCGCGACCATTTTCAAGACCGTTTTTTCAATGATAATTATAACTACAATAATATATTATCATTATTATCATTATTATATATTATCTATATATTATCATAATTATCATTATATTATTATAACTATAATAATATAATGATAATTATAATTATAAGTTTTTAAAAGTGAGGATGTTATAATTATCATTATAAAAATGGTCTTGAAAATGGTCGCGCACTAGTGACCGAAACGTTAAACGAAATAAAGAAAAATTCTGACTGGGAGAGCGAGCAGAAGTTTTTTGAAGTTTCTATCACTAAAATAAAAAAAAAAATAATTACCCTCTCTTTACAAGAAGGGGTCGAATTTAAATTAACCACTTTACACAAAACTCAAAATCAAACAAGATATTCGAGCCTAAAATTAAGAAACCTGATTAGTTAAAATTTTTTGTCCGAATACCTTTTCTGATTTTGAGTTTCGTGAAAAGTTTCGAAAGACTTTTCCACTCAGGAAAGTATGAAGGAATTTTGAGTACAGTTTAGTTCGTGATTTCGACCCCCACTTGTCGAGAGTGTAATTATTGTTTCAATTGTAGGCTTAAATAACATTTCAAACTTTGAGTTTTCGAAAAAGACTATTCGACTTGAAATTGAATAAAGAACCTATATTTTTTTTTATATTTGAGAATTTACGATACCCTGTATAAAACATGATGGCTTTTTTTCTAGAAAATTTTTCGAAACATTTTTTGATTTTTTTGCTGAATGAATTGTCAAGCATGACTAAAATTTCGTATAGAAAAAAGCTAAGCAATCGCAATTTCTGTATTAATATAAATAATTATAATCTGTAAATATTATAAAGATAATTATTAATTGTATAATTATTATAAATTATAATATTCTCATTCAACACGAGAGAATAGCAGCAAAAACTCGTGAGTAGTTTGCTCTTATCAGACCAACAATTTTGAGTACAAATTATTACTATTTATATAAACTACAAAATTGATAGTGTTTTAGCATGCTGTATGTTCTAGCCTAGCCTGATTGTTCCTATTCTAACAAAAATCTTTTCTTTATGTAGAAGGTTGTAAAGTTAAAATAAAAAAATGAACCTGCAGAAATAAGGAAAAATGTGATGCACTGCAACTATACTTGATTCTATGAAAAATTCAAAAGTTTCAGCAGGCTATGATTTTTTCTTCATGCTAATAGTAAACAAAGCTCAATTTTTAATGGTGTTCACGTAGGGAACCACCTCGATTCGTTCGTATTTTCGCCTACTGGATCACCCTTATTTATTTTTTTTTCTTTTTGTTTTTTTTTTTCTTTTATTTGTTTATTTTTTTTTTAATATTTTCATAGGAGTTATTTTTTAACAATTATATTCTGTTTCTTAGATTTTTTTAAATATTTTTACTATGAACATAGCATTGTAAAATGTGTATGCCCAAATATTTATAGAAAGTATGTATGTAAACTATACATACCTACATGGTAACAATAATGTTAAAATACTTATATTTCATTTTATGGTATTTTTCATGTAAGTAACAATAATTATACAGGCTGTACCAAACTCCCCGTTCCAAAAAAAAAAAAAAAAACCCAATATTCACTCTCCGATTCCATGTCGAAAAGTCCTTTCCCACTTTTCATAAAACTCAATATTTAAAAAGTTGTTAACGCCAAAAATTTAAACAACAAATGCGCTCTCACGACGAGTGAGGGTGGACTTCACGGAACAAACTTTTCCCACATTTTCATTATTTTTTTTTTGGAATTGAAAAGTCCTCTGCAACTTTTCACAGAACTCAAAATCAAAAAAGATATTGGAGTCTAAAATCTAAAAAATCTGATTGGTTGAAACTTGTGACCCGAATATCTTTATTGATTTTGAGTTTTGTGAAAAGTGGAAGAGGACTTTTCGATTCAGAAAAATATGAAGAAAATTTGGAGCAAGTTTGGTCCGGGAAGTCGACGTCCACTTGTCGTGAGAGCTCATTTATTGTTTAAATTTTTGGCTATAATAACTTTTTTAATTTTGAGTTTTATGAAAAGTAGTAAATGACTTTTGGAGTTGAAATTGGATAAGGAATATCCGGTTAGTACATCCTATATATTTATATCATTATTCATATTATATAATTTAGTGTTTATTTTGTTTTATTGTTCACATATGTAATACCTTTCCGTCATATTAATTGTATATTTAATTATATTTTAAATATTTTTTCTTTACATTTTTTTTAATACATTATATATTTTATTCTTTTAAATTTGTTTATATACTCACGAATATATCTTTTAATTATATGTGTACTTCAATACATGCCAAATTTTAATGAATACTTGTAAGTTAAATTTTAATTTTTTTCTTGAATTTTTCAATTCATAATTTATATTGCTAACTTTTTATGGTTTTGCATTTTTCCTTTATTTACATTATACTTACATAATCTTTAAAGTACATTATTTTCATCATAATATTCTCTTACATTGTGCATGAACATTTTTACATATTTTTCATTTTTATTAGTATCTCCCAAAATAATAACATTTTTATGTTTTACGCAAAGAGTTATTTGTTTTACAAAGGATTCTCCTCGATACATTCTGAGCAGTCCAAGACGTTGATTTTCTACTTTAACACTGTTTTTGCCATTCTTTATACGACATATTGCAAAAAACAAAACAAAAACAATGTGAATTGTTCTAGTTTAAGTAAAGTTTAGTATAAATTTAAGAAAACACGATTGCGCCATAATACTGCAAAACATTTCTCCATAGTATATCCTCAATCGAACAAAACACTCAATGCAACTTAATAAAGTTCTTCTGCCTTTCGTTTTTGCATGCGAAGTGACCGAGCACTAAGTTTCTTGCGTCTACGCTCGTGTTTCGAAACGCGTTCCTTATTTATCAAAAAGCACTGATGTTTTAATGATAATTGACGCATTCTTGCTTTTAGATGCAAATGCGATTTCATAATTAGGCTGATGAGTGATAAAGTTAGACACGAATACTTTTTTCTTTTCACTTTTGAAAAAAACTTGTCAAGGATTAATTTTTTACCGGATGCAAAGACTCAGTCATATAAAA
Organism: Platygaster robiniae; assembly: GCA_028476575.1. Taxonomy (NCBI): domain Eukaryota; kingdom Metazoa; phylum Arthropoda; class Insecta; order Hymenoptera; family Platygastridae; genus Platygaster; species Platygaster robiniae. The sequence continues at coordinate 41,184,769 of CM052019.1, forward strand.
ATGTGATTATTAATATCAATTTTTCAAGTTACACGAAACCTAAAATCAATAGGATGTAATAAGCTTGTCTCCATTACAGCACCTTCACTGTCGATGATTTATGAAGAGGATTTACATAACGATTTTCTCGGCGATGACCAGTAACTTTACACTCATCCACGTAATCATGACAAACATTTTATAATTTACTGTATAATTTGAGCACTTTCATTCAATTTTCTTGAATTTTGCAGGAATTTTGTACATGAAATATCAGTGCAGAAATTTTTTTACTTGCAAAGAAAATATAAAACTGATAATATTTGAGCTATTTTACTTACCTAGAAGTAAAATTATATCCCATTCAATTATAACACTTCGCAAGTACCACAATATTGAACTTTTTGTAACTCGTTTTGTTTCTTGAAAAGTGGAAGGATGGTGAAGATGATACTGAATTCACGGCAGTCGTGCCGTGATATATACGGGGATGTCGAGAGACCAAAGCACTTTCACTGTTTACGCCAAGTTTAGCATCGCATGCACAGCTTCTTTTATAACCCTTCAATTTTACACATTTTTTGGCGACTGTACATTCTACTCCTAAAATACACTTTGAAGAACGCTTCCATTGATTTGTTAACAAAAAAAAAAATATTCTAACTAAGAGGAAATTAGAAGAGGATTTAGTTTCACATTTACAAAATTAAATATGTAGTTTTTTATTCAGAAAACGATGTTGAAAATGGAAAATGCAGTTCTTTTTCGTCAAAGCAACCATCACATGGGAAATTTGTGAATGTATTGGATAATACAGAAAATGATTGAAATGTTGATGTTACAAGAGTATTATTTTAATTGCAGGGACTTTGCGAACAGAAGGCCAAGGGCAGCTACCCCCCTTCCCAAATTTTGTGTAAAAGTAATATAAATTGAATTAATCCTCAATCATCCAATGTTCTGATGAGTGTTACCCAACTTTCTATGATCATGTCAAAGCGACAAATATCAGATTTCAAGTGTGTGGACCAAGTCTGAAGTTTATACTTCTATAAATTGATTGAAAAAATCAAAATTTATATCAATGCATGTACAAGCTTTCGAATTTTTCTTAAGGCTAAGAAAAATTTTATCTAAAAACAAAGTCTCTATTTGTAAACATGGTTTTTGGCTCGAGATTCCAGACTTCATCCTTGAATGGCTTTTTTTTGAGAAAAAAAGATTTTCAAAGAATTTATAAAGTTGCATTCAGTCTTCCCAAGTACATCTATGAAAATTTGTGTTACTAAAAATACTTGATTACTTAATAATAATATCTAAAGACGAAGTATTTGAGAGTAATATACCGTATAAAAATCATGAAATAGTATGTTAATATTGAGGGTTGTACCCTGAAAAGCACAAACTGAAGTGTGAATATTGCCGTCAGCACATTACGCCGATCGACGGAATTCAAGATGCAAGAAGTCGAATTCGCAAGTCGGATATGCAAGCAATGCTGTCAGTATATATTTTATTAGATTAAAAATTACATTACTTTGAGCGACATCATAGTGCTAATTTATTTTCCGACTATAATCGAGAAATTTAGTATGTTTTTGTAAAAAGTAACCTCTGAAAGATTTAAATTAAGTATTGCTTAAACCTTAAGATACCTCAATTTGAAAAAAGTCTCATATGGGTACATAGAAAATAAACATATAATAATAGACTTCATTTGCTTACAATTTTTTTTATGTCAGACTCTGACATTTTTTCCCTTACACGGAAATCTTGAAAATAATTTTGGAATTTGATTCAACTCATATCTGAAGTTTCGATTTTCGGCATACTTAGAAATTTTGCTTTTTTTAATCAAATTGAAGATCAAAGAGCATTCTAGCAATACTGATTACTATAGCAATGAGTATTCTGAAAGTTTCCGAAGTTTGATATACATAGTATTTTAGATTTTGTCTATCAGAAAGAAGAAAGAATTAGCTTAGTTTGTTTCAAGTACATAAAGTCTGATGGTACCCAGAGAACTGACAAGGATGAAAGACAATGGCACAAGCGGTGCTTTAGATGAGGTAAGTATTCTTCATTATTCATTTGAAAATAATACGATTTGATTCTTCATCTTTTTAAATGAAGAAATTGAATAGGATGATTCAATACTTTGTAATTTGAATTACAGGAAAGTGTAAAGGCTTGTTTAAAAACGCAAGCTTCAAATTACATCTGGACGATACCTTCTGCAAAAATGCCATAGATATCTTGCTAAGGAATAAAGAAGTGAATCACTTAAGCTTCGTAAACTGTGATGGCTGTTTTTTTTCCTCGATATTGTAGGTTGACTCAAAATTGTGAGCACTATATTGTTATTTCATGGAAAATATATCATGCCCTAGCCACAAATAATAACCAAATGTTGTAAATTTTTGTGAATATATTTTTTTGTACCATTATCTATTACTTTGTATTATGGATCTCAAATTCGAAGATAACAATATTTCTGCTTTTACCATATGTCAATTGCAATTCCTAATAAATTGAAAAAAAATTTTAATTTCAAAACAGCCGACTATTCCCTCAATATAGTAAAATGCAAAACTACTGAAATACAGTTTCATCAGAATCTATGAAGAAATCATAAAGTATTGTAAACTTCTCGAACATTAAAAATATAATATAAAATAGTGAATCTGTGAGAAAAAAAAACAATAAACACGTAAAACAAGGTTACATTTCAATTGACGAAAATTCTTTCGGAAAGCATACTTTTTGAAAACTTTCTGAAAGCTTTTTGATAATCAAATTTTCAGCCGAATTGGGTAAATAGGGGAAAAATCTCCTACATCATAAACATTTTTATAAAAATAAGAAAGGGATTTATCTTTCATTGTATTTCCTAATCGACGATAAGTAGAGTAAAAAAAAATAATCAGAAATGTACTTGAAATAAAGTTTTTATTTTCAATTTTAGAATCTTATGTTATAACTAAGAATAAACAAATTTGGAATCATCATCCCCAACAAATGAAGAATTTTGATGAAAGACTCGGAATTTGAGAATGGAGAGGACTAGACTTATCTTTAAATATTATGTTTTGCTCAGTTACTGTGCAGTTAGCGAAACAACCAGGGTATTGAACTGGAGCAAAAAATCACTCCTATCTGCTCGAAAAAATTTCTAGAAATCTTCCTCCTCTCCGGAGAGGAGCTTTTTCGAGCGGATAGAAGCGATTTTTTGCTCCGGTTCAATACCCTGCTCGCAACGTTCCTGTTTGATTGTTATTTATTTTCTCTATATGCGCAATTATTACATCTAATACAACGTAATTCCTTCAAATTGTACAATGTAGTTCACACGATTCACATGCGGAATGTGTTTGACGTTGCATCAAGGAGAACGTTGAATTCAACAAAAACGTAGTAATTAATGAATAAGCGAGTATAAAAGTTACTTTCCCGGACCGTGATTAAGTCTTTCGTACTGAGAGCGTGAGTTCGTTACAGAATCGTTTGTGTTCTGGATGAAATCTCCATAATAACCATATGCTGCGGAATTAATATTTCCGTAATTGCCACCACCTGAAACGAAAGCATTCAATTCTATTTACTAACGGATATGTATTCGAAATTATGAATAAGACAAATTTTTCAAGATTTTAGTAATGACATAATTTTGTTTAATCAGTACTTACCTTCACAATACACTCAACATATTTATATACTTTAAAAATATTTTTGAGTGTACACTTGTATATGTTAAACTTCAAATCATTTTGTAGGAACCTTTTTTTTAAATCGTATTGCTTCTTGCGATGAGAACAGTCGATTGATTTATCACTTATTGTATAGAATTGACAATGAATCAAAAGTTTCGTAGGATTAAATCATGTGTTTTTAGGGCATTTTCTATTCTCTTGCAATAGGTAATATACTTGGTGACGTAAGAGGTTGTCCATTTACTACGTAAGAGAACTGAAGATGATCACGAATATCGTTCAGCGTGAAGTAAAAGGAAATAGCTTTCGGGAAATCGAAGATAATTCATAGGCAGTCGCTTATACAATTTCTACAAGTTTTCATTTATTTGAAATATTTTGCACGATTATTTTCCAGGACCTAATCTTTAGGTTGCTGATGGGCAGTTATTTTCCGGCATATTTTCGGAAGTTCATGAAATTTACGTCTACATATCGTAAAATTCAGGTTTGCTAGTTCTAAATATCATATCTAACTAAAAATATTAGAATACAGAAAGTCCACAAGAATATGTTTCTTTTATTTTGTATAACTTTCGGAACCTACAGCCAAATTTTCCAATAAACCGAAAGTTTGTCTAGGAATCTGGTTAATTTAATCGATCAAATCTCTTATAATATAAATTATCAAAACGTCTGCCAAAAGTTTCTTATTTTAGGTAAATTTTTTGTCAAGAACTTTTTTTTATCTTTAATTATGTATCTTGGTTTTGACGCTGAATTTTCGTTTTGATAATTATTTATTTATTTTCCTATATGGGATGAAATGAAATTTGCGAAACCTTGGGAATCTGTGACGAGTTTTAGGAATCGTCATTCAATCATAATAATGATGATAAGAATGCTCGATGTGGATCTAAAATAATTTATTTGTGACGATTTTCACAAGAATTTGAATAAAATATAGGTATATGTATATTCTAAACAATGTATGCTAAACAATTTAACATCGTCAAGGATAATAGCACAATTTTCATACCAAAGCTTTATTTAGAAAAACAAAATAAAACGAATCATACATTTTCTTCAAAAACTGCTCGCAAAATCGAGAACATCGATATCATTTTTTTAAAAACAGTAGCAAAAGTCATCGTGTTTAAATAAAAAATTTTTCCAGCCGTTAACATAACTGTCCTATTAGTTTTATACATTAAAAAAACATAGTTTTTACTAAGCTTACAAGCTTTTGTGTACCAATCGCCTGAATAAACTGAATTTGTTAATTGTGTAAAGCTTGATTGTAACAAATCACCGGACCAGCAATACAAAAACAGCTGAATCAGATCTAAATTTATGTAATGAGTGCTTCTGAGCACGATATCAAAATTGTGCACAGTCAAGGCAATCAATAATTGAATCCCTGAAAACATTAAAATGATACAAAATTACCTTGGAAAAAAGATTTGTTTACCTAATATGACATTAAATTACACAAGTTTTATGATGCACTTATGTTTAATTTTTTCTCAATGAAATATACCTAATGCACTTATTAAGACTCCAATGATGAGAAACTGATTCAAAAGCATAAAAGAAAAAATACGATCTAAATTATTTGTTAGTTTCAGCAAATGTCGATGCCTTTTCACCAATGATTTGAACCTGCATAGCCCTTCATTGCTGGTATCTTGATTCTCAAAAATTTCAAACTCCATTCGCAATATTTTCATTTGCCCGCACAAGTGCAATATCAAACAAACAAAATAAACATCATGTGTTACGTTTCCCATGCAAATATAATAAGCCTGGTCACAAAAAAATTCAAATGTATCGAAATGTATCAATGATCAGATCACCTTTGAACATTCTTTGTACAAACCTAGTGAAGGTCTTACCTGCACTGTTTGGAGTAGGTAAATTGTGCAATAAGTAAGTTGAGATACTCCAGCAAACAAAACAACATTTCTCAAAGGAAATATATTCTCTTCGACATCAGATGAAAATTTTTCTAATATAGGACTACCTGCCACAGACGAGAATGACACGAGAACATTCAAGGTCTGCCCAAAATATACAAGACGACCAATTTTTACGTATTTTTTCATAGCATTCACATGAGAGGTTTTTTGCACATTGTTCCAGTCATCTGCAGCTGACAAATAGCTTAAAAACAATATGTCTCGATGATACCAACACGTGACTGTCTTTACTAAGCTCAAGGTCCCCCAGAGCCCAAAAGCTATGAATCCAACTACAATGCTAGATTCACCACTATTTGCCATTGCTTCCCAAAACATCATAAATACTGTGAGTGCCTGAACATTGAATAAATCCAGTAATACAATTTTCCTTAACTTTTCATCACTTACATGCATACCTGCATAAACGAGGAAACCATGAACCAAAAATTGTTAATCATTTTGTTTTCCCTAAGTGGCCATGTGCCACAAAGGTACAGCCATATCTTGTTCAAACCGAATTCACGATTGAACCACAAGTGTTCGAATCCGTAATTCTTTCGCCTCATTTTTGAAACCTCTGCCTAAAAATTCAGGAAAAAGTCCCAATACTCCATGTTATTCCCAAGGCAAATGAAGCAGATTTTGTTTTCTATTATAAGTTTCTGTCTTTAAGGAATCAAAATATATTTATGCACATGGTATGAAGAGCTCGTGAGTGTACCGAAGAGCGAGCTCGATCGACTGAAGAAAATGAAAAACGGCGTCCCTTCAAACGTTGCAAAATTTATGAGATGCAAATAGCAGGTTGTATCAACTAAAAGTTTACGCTGTGGAAAAGTTGAAAAACATCGAGTGACATGAGTTTGTGAACAAAGTTTTCTTTGATTGCAAAGTTGCAAATAACATACCTTTTTTTATACCAGTCTCAAAGGTTCGATCAGTTTACATCAGTGTTTATTCAAATTTTTCTACGATACGTTTGATAGCACACGGTGAAAAAAGTTCTCGAATGAAAGAGACGATAGCTATTATTTTTATATCGAGTAGTTTGAATAAAGTGACAGAAAGAAATGGTATAGACACGTGTTCGGTTTTGAAAATTGTAACATAAAATAAGATGATGATTTCAAGTAAAAGTTGCTTGCTATAGTAAGGGAAAATGTTGGAGTGTTTTCGAGGGTTGGTGCAACAATCAATAATAGGACTACAAGGCATCAAGTTGTAGCGTGTGCCACCTGTTGCGTAGTCGTCATGATATATGAAGATTGACTTGATATCATTGTATTTCATTTATAAAATGTAGTACATTTTTTTCTGTAACATTTAAGTAAGAATTGGGTGTAGATTTGACGTTTTCAATTGATATATAATTCAAAGAACCCTTCAAGTTTAGGAAAACTTCACATGATCAAAACTGGTACTTTGACAGATGTAAGTTCCACTCAATTATGAAAGTTAATGAGGAAAAGAAGTTAAAATTATGAAAATCTAGAATTGGGGTGCTGCTATGACTGCGCTGCATGGCGCCGTTGAAGCGCAAGAGAGACAAATAGAATGGAATCAGATCAGAGAAAGGGAGACGTAAGGTGACGGCGTACCATTAATCGAAAAATTCAGTTATGGTTATACGTTACGCAATGAATGCAAAAATTTTATCACATGTAGTTATAGTTGACCTAGTCTTTAATATTTATTTCCGCATGCTAAAATGAATTAATGATACTGAATTATGTGTAGTGTTTATCTATGAAATCAACATTTGAATACTTGTTTTTATTTCAGGATAATCTTGAACTTGACAAATTTTCTTCTGAATATATTTCAACAACTGAATGCCTAAATATAAGGTATTTTTTGCAAGTCTAATCTTTAATTGCGACTCAAAATATAATTATAGAAACAAAAAAAATGAGATTTAAAATTCGGAAAAAGACAACATCAAACGAGTGGTTGGTTTTATGGGATAAAGGTCGGAAAAACATGTATATAAAGTTTAAAATTTTTGGCAAAAAATTCTAATTTTTGACAGTAACAATGTTCTCTTAAGATCAAATCTTTTTTTATTATTCTTACATACATAGTGGTGAAATAAAAATAAAAATATGGATGATCGAATAGCTCATGATTTTTTTTCAATCGAACTAAGAGTCATGTAAGAATATTGAGTTTTGATGTAACCTTCACACAACATTGCAACATACAATTTTCATCAATACTATGGACACGCATTTATATTGCACTTTGTTTAAATTTTTATTTTCTGGTAAATCTAAAGGTACACTTAACAATATCTGAAACTCCGAGGAGAAAATGAAAGTTGAAAAAAAGCATTTTTCAATCAAGTAGAAAATATTGAACGACAATTTTCAATGGACCTTTATATTTTGTCAACTAACTTTATTGAGATTAAACTAGAATTTGTTCATTTTTCCCATTTTTCAACAAAATTTTATTTGATCGTGAGACGTTTTGAATTTTGCGGGGAATTTTTCAGGAAGTTCAAAAATTATCGGAAATGACCATCAAGAATTGACCACTTCACCACAGTTGCTTGCATTCAATGGAATTCCCGATGATTGATATGAAAAGCAAATTTTTTCTTCAAACGCAACAGTGATAAGAACGAGACGACCGTATTGATGTCGATATGAGATATCTAGCCAACGCTCTTTCGAATCATATAAAACGCAAGGAACACACATCAAATGGAGTTTCCGAATGAAATATTGATTGAAACTTTTATATCATCACGTTGCAAACATATCACTAAACTGTGCAAAAATGAATAAATGTCTATACGTTGTTTATTATAAACATAATTTTTGTTATCGACTATATTAATTTTATTGATTGATTGGGCTAAAACAGTTTTTGAAAAAAATCACTTTTTGTTGGTGACATAAGTATGCCCTAAATATAATCATTTGTGAAGATAACTGTTTTCATGCATAAGGAGATGATAAATAATAAGAAATAAGTTAGGAAAATGTAATGAAAATATTTGAAACTTCGTAAGGGATACTCCATGAACTTCATTTAAACGACATATCAAATATTTATGCATAGTTAATATGCCTGTTCGTTCAGACGTGAAACGTCAGTAGTTTATGTCAACTTTTGACATGGTGTTTACATGAAATTAATATAGCACTTTACCTAATCTTATATTACATGGATTTTAAAATCAAGTTAGTGTGAACAGTGTATGTAAACTGGTAAAATAATGTTTACATAAGTTTTGTGTAAACATTTGATATTAATTTTTCTTCGATATAAGTGTAATCCAATTCAGTAGATTGTGTGCGTAAAAAATTATAATTTCTTGTTGATGCAGTGAAAAATTTTGCAGTCTTATTTCACGCGAATTCTTGCTAAAGGCTGTATGAACTATATTCGTTAATAGTTTACATAGAGTTTTTAATTTTATCCAAAATGTATTGACAAACTTCCAATTTTATAACCTTATACCTTATGTCCTTTGAATATCGATATGATATATCTTTTGAAGCTTTTTTTGCAATTTTAAAATCAATATTTTGTAAGCTTCCAAGTTTTTTATTATTGAACTCAACACTCTTCAGTGAAAAATAATTTCATCATAGAGTAGAATTAATTTCAGGGTTAATCATCTTATAAAACTTGACGTTGAATTAGAAATCAATCAAAATTTATTAGATTCTTAGTTCCTTTGTCTATTTGAAAAAAAAAACATACTTTTTTTATTCGCATCAAGACTATATACTCTTTGATATTTTTCTGGTTTTCACAGAAAGTCATTGTATTCAAACTTACATTTTGTCATCCTCATTTCAACGCTCTTTGAAAAATAAAATGAAATGTATTTTATTTGTTAAGGCTTTAGAATCGACATTGTTGTGTCACTTACTTTAAAAATTGCGATAATTTTCGAAATAATTATGCTTAAAAAAAAATATGAAAAAACCTATCAATTTATTTTTTATGTTTCTACAAAATGCAATGAAAGAAATTCTTTTTTATGTACCTCTGGCATAGAAAACGCGTTTCTATGCCAGCTCGAGATCTCTAAACGCGTTTTCTATGCCCTCGGTACATAAAATATTGTTCGTAACAGGCACAGATGCGCGAATTTGGCGAAACGGGGAAATTACGGTCCAAGACGAAGCCGAGGACTGTAACCCGTTTCGCCTATGAGCACATCCGTGCCTGTTACGAAATATACTATTAGATACTTCTGTTAAAACGCAATACTCTTAAATGAACTTTTATCACAAGGCAAGGAGTAATAAGAATTTTTCAGTTCATTGTTAAGTTTTCAAAAGATTTTTACCAATTGTTTACTTTTTCTCAATCTATGCCAATTTTCTTTATGAAATACGTCAAATTTTCGTCGTAAAAATATTCAAAAATCTCTACTCGACCATTGAAAAAAAAAGTTAATTCTGACAGCTGAACGTATTTTAGATCGCCTTTTTATTCCTTTCGAAAAAAAAATTTTTGTGCTTGCCGAAAGTAAATGTACGATTTTGTTAATTTCTCTTCTTGAGAGTTCAGTGGTTTATTAAAACTTAAAAGCCATTGTTCAAACCAGATAGTTTAAGTCATAATAGCATCGTCATGAATACATCAGTTCGAACTTTATAAAGCAATACGAACACATTCAATGAAAATTATATATCCTTTTGTTCAATCCTTCGACGATCTAATATCTAAGAATATTCTTCAAAACAAGTTAAAAATATTTTTTTTTCTATACTGTTGAAAGTCTGAACGAATATCATGAAAGATAATATTGTGAATTCATATTTCAATGTCAGTTATTTACCGGAAAAATTTTTCTAAAATTTGAGGGCGCCACCAGAAATCTGAATAGTTTCTTTTTCAATCCGAGGATTACTGCTAATGATTATCAGTACATAAATGTAAACGTATACGTGTCTTGCTCCGTGGAATCATTTCAGTAATTTCAGTTAGCTCATGATCAGTCACACGGGAACATTGGACTGAGCACGTTATATTAATCGCTGCTCAATATGATTTAGCGAGTGTATAAATATTACCGTCATTCACTTTTGATAATTGATAGTTGTGCGTACGTGGCTCTAAGTTGGTAGTGAATTTTTCTGGAGAAAAAAGATAAATACGAGGACAATGAAATCGTAAGTATCAAGATTTATTATCAAGAACACAGTGAGAAACTTTGACATCGTGTTTATCAGCTAAGTATTTTTTACAAGCTTTTAAAATCGCTAAATTCAAGTAAGAAAAATGAGCAATATTGACAATTTGACTGGAAAGTTTTTATAAGAACTTCAATGTGCACTCATCATATTTCATAATTATAAAATTGAGAACGTTAACTTAATGCTTCTTGTACATTCATTGTGATTGCATTTGGAGAATATATTTGATCATGAAACAAAAATTATTGAATATCCTTTTCGTTGCCTAAGCTCAAAAAGAAACTTTATCATTATTTAATTAATAATAAAATATGTATTATTGATAAAATATGAAATTTTCCTGTGGAAAACAGATTTTTTGAGCATTTGTGGCACCGATGCCGAAAAAAACATGAACCTAAAGCCAGAACTATTCCAATTGGTCACACAGTGTACGAAAAATTCCCACCCAATATCATCAGAAATCAGAAATACAGTATTTTCACATTTTTACCAATGGTAAGATTCAAAAAATGATCAAATACATAGTGCTATTAAAGATTTTACAAAATCAGCCTGATTTTTCTTCATATTTTTTTCGAGTCAAAAAAGCCTTCGTTACTTTTAACAAAACTCAAAATCAAATAAGATATGAAAGCCGCAAGTTTTAACCAATGAACGCTATCCTTTGACAAATAAGGACAGAAACCTTGAAACAAAACAAACTAAAATTTTTTTCCATATTTTTCTGGAAAAAAAAGGCCTTTGAAATTTTCCTAAAACTCAAAATCAAAAAAGATACTCGAGGGAAAGTTGAACAAATCTGGTTAGTTAAAATTTGTCCCTAGAATATCTTTTTTGATTTTGAGTTTTAAGAAAAGTCGAACAGGACTTTTTTCTTCAGAAAAATACGGAAGAAATTTTGGTTAATTTTGTTCCAAGGTTTCGTTTTTGAGTTTGGTAAAAAGTGGTAGAGGACTTTTTGATTTAGAAAAATTCAGGCCAATTATCCTCTATGGTTTTTGATACACCCTGTATAAACTGATCATTACTTTCACTATCATAAGAACGTTATTAGTAAATGAAAATTACAGGTATTTTTCGAGCAGCTTAAATTCTTCTTCAACGTTTATTACCTTCTACTGGCATTATCACAGTTCTACCCTCCCTTGAAAGTAGGTGATTACTACATGTACTGGGTTCCTCTTGGTATAATTTGGACCTTCTCATTTGGTCGAGAAGCGATCGACGACTTCCTTAGATACAGGCACGACAAAAAAATCAACGATGAAAAATATAAAAAACTTATTCGAGAAAATCCTACATTTGAGCTTGTTCCCAGTTCGGAATTACAAGTTGGAGATTTGGTAAGTTAGGAAGTGAAAGCAGTAGAAGAAACAAATAATTTTCAAATGTAAAGATATGTTCATCTGTTAATTTCTGCAAAACAATTCAATATTTATTATAATAATATTATTAAACATTGAATAAGATATACATATAACATTTTTAATCTTTTAGATAAAAGTTAAAGAAGGTCAAAGGGTTCCTGCTGACCTTGTCCTGTTACGAACTTCAGAGAAAACAGGCTCATGTTTTGTGAGGACTGACCAATTGGATGGTGAAACGGACTGGAAACTTCGTATCGCTGTTCAAGCGACCCAAAAATTAAACGAAAATGCACAACTTTTTAACATGGATGCGAATTTGTACGTGGAAAAACCTCAAGAAAACATTCATACCTTCATCGGAACCTTTACCACAGTAAGAAAAACTAATAATTTACATTTTTAACAAACGATTTGATCAAACACTACTGCTGTCTTGCTATTTCAGTTATAATGAAAAATATATCGAATCAAACATGTTGATTATTGTTCCAGTTCGATGGTCAAGATGAGGAAAGTCTTGGAATCGACAACACTTTGTGGGCAAATACAGTTGTTGCTTCAGGCTGTGCAGTTGGAGTTGTGGTGTACACCGGCAAGGAAACGCGTGCTCGTATGAATCATTCAGCTCCAAGGTCGAAAGTAGGTTTGCTGGATCTAGAAGTTGATCGGCTGATAATGGTAATTTCACTTTACGTTTGACAATGAAACAAAAATTACGGTGATAATCAGTACATGTTGCATTACAGGTTTTGTTTGGCGCTCTCATCGGCTTGTCATTTATGATGTTGTGTCTGAAAGGCTTCAGAGGTCCTTGGTACCGATACATGTTTCGATTCATGACGATACTTTCCTACATAATCCCCATAGGTATTCGGGTGAACCTCGATGTGGGAAAGACATTTTACAAGTGGTCTATACATCGAGATAAAGAAATACCCGGCACCGTCGTGCGAAATTCATCTATCTCCGAGGATTTAGGACGAATCTCGTACCTCTTTAGCGACAAAACAGGCACACTCACACAGAACATTATGGTCTTCAAGAAACTCCATCTGGGCACTACTTCCTATGGAAGTGAAACGTTCGACATGGTAACGTCGGTTCTCAAAGGCTATTTTACCTCAGAGGGAAACAGTGGTCACTCAAACAAAAAGCTAAGCAACGCGTACTTGGGTAAAATCAGGAAAACGGAGCACACGCGCATCTTCAACGCCGTTCATGCACTTGCTCTTTGCCATAACGTGACCCCTGTCTACAAGGAAGACAAAACGAACTGTAGCATGAAGACTGGCAGTACCACAACGATGGAAACAAGCTTTAGGTATACGAAATCCTTTTTTTTCTTATAGACGTTATAATTTGTCTTGTGGGTCATTCTAGAATTATAAATCTATGTTCATAGCTCAGTGGACATAGATCAGGAAAATATCTCGATGATCTGCGAATACCAAGCTTCCAGCCCAGATGAGGTAGCGCTGGTGAAGTGGACAGAAGAAGTAGGGTTAACCCTTGTCGAACGCGACCTCAACAGCATGCTGCTGAAGACCCCCAATGGCAAAATCTCCAGCTACACCATACTTCAACTATTCCCTTTCACCTCCGAATCCAAGAAAATGGGTATCATTGTCAAAGATGATTATAGCAGCGAGATCATATTTTACCTGAAGGGTGCTGACGTAGTCATGTCTGGCATTGTGCAGTACAATGACTGGCTCGAGGAAGAGTGTAGTAACATGGCTCGAGAGGGGCTTAGAACTCTGGTCGTTGCCAAGAAGCACCTCAGTGTGGAAGAGTACCTTGAATTTGAGGCCAGGTGAATATGATATAATCGCAATACTTTCAAATCTATAAATCAATATGAATCCCACTGATTCAGCAGTGCATAATAACTTTTTTTGAATAGTTGAAAAAAGTATTTCTCTTTTTTCGAGTTTAAATAGAATCTTCTTTCGATTCTGTCCATCAAGAGAGTAATTTTGGTTCTCATTTATGTTAGACAATTAATAAAGGTAAATAAGAGAAGATGAAATTGCTCCCCTAGAAATTCCTAAAAGGAGGCAGTATGTTCGTTTTCCCCCTGCTCGTGAGCATTAAATTCTAAAGATCCTAATAGCTTTTTAAAAAAGAACAAGAATATTGCATAAGATTTTATAAGTGCTGAAAAATACAAAAAAACAAGCAAACAAACGTTTCGATACACTAAATTTATAAAGATAAAAATTTCTCGATAAAATAGATTTTTTTACCTAAAATCTTTAGAAATTTGTATCTTTGAAAATCTAATTCTAAAAATGAATGTGCGAGTCATGAAAATATCAGAAAATCATTCAAAACGTATGAATAAAATATTTTTAAAAAGTGAAATAACAAGAATTCTTCAGAGCTCAAGAAGTCTGTGTTCTGAAAATTCGTTTGAAATGCTAAGAATTTCTAAAACTTTCAAGTTCAGAGTATGAAAAGTTTTTGAAATATGTATAGCAGTATAGAAAAATGAAATTTGCATTATCACTAAAAAATAATGCAAAACTTCATAAGTGCTCGAAAATATGAAATTTAGATCACAAATAGAATCTCTTGGATATTGAAACTCACAAAAACATTAAAAAGGTAAACAAAGAGCTAATTCATCGTTAGATTTTCGTAATACGTAAATCATCTACGAATGAAGGTTCTGAAATCAATCCGAACTAACTCTCGAGATAATTTTTGTAGCTGTTATTAAAATAATTTTACAATATTTTAATGACGCATTTTTGAACATCAGTTTGATTTTTCGGAATGAAAGTATTTATGTTAGAGAAAAATTGCTAAGTATGAAAATTGTAAAATCTAAGCGAATCAGATCTTGAAAAATTTTTCAGAGTTTTTAATCGCACTCCTTACTATAGTAAAATTATCACTAATAACATTATTTTCTCTTATTACATAATCTTTCTTCGATATTCCGGCCAAAAGTAATTAGCGGCTTGTTGTATTGCTGTATAAAAGTTTATAACTATGATGGTAAATAAATCATGACGTGAATCATTTTTGAAAGGGATTGTTGTCTGATGCGGCAAAGCTGAGAACCATAACCAAATAAGTAAGAGAAATGCTTCTTCGTCAAATAATTTGCGATATTTTTCACTGCGAGTAAGGTAAAGACGTTTCTTAACGACAGAACTGTACAGCTTACAAGTAGTATTTACCTAAATAGTGATGTAAAGGTAGTGGGTTAATGCGAAAGAGAAAATTTTAGTAGTTTCTAACAATGCCAAGTCCGATTCAACCGGTAGTTTTAAAAATTCTTATCCCACAATAAACCTAGTTACTGAAACAAGAAGATCTAGCACATTATATTTTATAAACATTACAGCAAGCCGCTCATTACTTTATGCCAGAATATCAAAGAAAGATTATGTAATAGGAGAAAATAATGATTATTTTACTATAGTAAGGAGTGCGATTAAAAACGCTGAAAAATTTTTTAAAGATCTGATTCACTTGGATTCTACAATTTTCATACTCAGTAATTTTTCTTTAACATAAATACTTTCATTCCGAACAATCAAACTGATGTTCGAAAATGCGTCATTCAAATATCGTCAAATTATTTCAATAAAAGCTAACAAATTATCTCGAGAGTTAGTTCGGATTGATTTCAGAACCATCATTCGTAGATGATTTACGTATTGATTACGAAAATCTAACGATGAGTTAGCTCTTTGTTAACATTTTTAATGTTTTTGTGGAGGATTTCACTTCTTTTTTCATTTCCTAATATTATTTCAATATTTTATAAATTTATTTTCACGATTTTTATTAAATCATTCCATTATGCAAATAATTCCAATGATTTATTACTATCATTAATATTGTTTCGATAATGGACTCTTTTTATTTTTTTATTTTATGATTTTTTTTATTCATTCTGATAACTTTTTTTGGATTATTTTTATTGTAATTTTCAATCTACGAGTTACATGTATATTATTTTCATTGAATTAAGATATTATTAATATTATAATACAGTTATTATTATTCTCGATTTATTTTAGAATAATAAATGATTATATTTGTATATATATCCAGTAAACATTGGTGATGTCATATGATATCATGACGTGACAATTCGCGTCATGACATCATATTGACGTCAAGAACGTTTTATTTGTATATATATATATTTTTTTTTTTTTTTCAAATTTTTATATTCGCCGAGATGTCAATAAACTCAAGTTTTTTGCGATTGCAGGAAATATCGGCAGGTAGTTTTCCTTTTACTCCTGAAGATTTCGAAAGCGTCTAACAGTATTTTCAGAAATTATTTGAATAATGTTTGGAAAACTATTGATTATTTATGAACCTACTAGAATTATAAAAAATATATCGAATGATTATTATCACTCGATCTTCCAGTGTTTAAGCAACATTCTATAATTGTGAGATTTTTTGGAACTTTTGATGATAAATATTTTTATAAATTTATGATAGACAGAAGCGGTGTTTTAAATCTCTACAATTTGAAAATGTTTTGTTTCCTGGAAAAATTTTGTTCTAAAAAAAAATATAGATTGAAAAAAAGCCATAAAAACTGTTTTGTTCATGGAAGTCTGAATTAAAATGAATAATCAGGGATCTCTTTACAGGATTCCTAGAGTCCACGAAGAATATTTTAATAGTTTTTTCCTCGCATTTTACGAACTTATGAACCTTGCTTTTCATACATTCACGAAATTTTGTATTCTTTTAATCAAAAGCTAATCGAGATAAAATATGGACATTTTTTAAATCAGCTTGAACAATTCACTCTGAAAAAGATACCTATTTCCCTGCAGCAAAATGACTGTTGACCACTGCAGTTTTCGAAACTATGGAAATAAATTTTAATAATACACCGCTCGAAAAATTTCAGTGAGAAAAACAGAATTTTATGAAAAGATTTCTGAAAGGGTCGTTAGAGACTTTCGAAATTTTCAGAAGTAAAAGGAAAATAACCTACATATTTCCTGCAATCGCAAAAAAACTTGAGTTTATTGACTTCTCAGCGAGTATAAAAATTTGAAAAAAAAATCTATGTTGTCATAAAACACCAAAAAAGTACTTCTTTAACATCACATTCAGTGAGAAAAATTCAATGAATTTGAGCGTTTTCAAAATTTTCACAGCAACTTGAAAAGGGAAAGTTACGTACACCGTTCCTCTAAAAGATACATCTCTTCTCAAATTAAATATCCAAGGTTCTGAACATGTTCGAAAAAATTGAAGATATTTGAACTCTTGTAAAGAAATAGATTTTTACAAAAATTATGCAGTGGTGAAATCTTGTAAGAAATCGATTTTTGTAAAAAATTTATATTGAATAGTATAGCTCAAAGTTAGTACAATGAAAACAACGAAAAAAAAAAAAAAAAAAAAAACATCTATATAGAAGTGAAAGTCGCGAACTTGCAAGTTGCAGGACAAGCATCTATAAAACGAATTCGGGAATCCGATATCCAAGCATGTACACCAGAACGAGTGAATGCAGAAAAACGGGGCATATTTCCATAGATAATTTACCATATTCACTCCACAGGGCACCTTAATCCTTTATGTACACTCATTCGAAATGAGCTAGCGATCATCTCTACGCAACATTCTCTGATATTCCTGTGTATCTGACTGCGAGGATACAGAAAAGAGGGAGAAGACAAAATGGGCCTTACGGCAAATGACTGTTAACCTCCTTTCTTGATTCCAAGTCACATGTATTGACCCTTTTGACATTTGAGTTTGCTCCTCAACGTTAAATCTCGTTGTGACGCCTCTGTCTTCAGTTGACCAAGGAAGACTATTTCTTACAGGTACAATGCTGCTCGAATGAGCGTGACTGACAGAGCATCGCAGGTAACAGCTGTGGTAAAGAGTCTCGAGCGGGAAATGGAGCTGCTGTGCTTGACAGGTGTAGAGGACAAGCTCCAGGAGAACGTTAGAACAACTCTGGAGCTTTTAAAAAACGCGGGCATCAAGATCTGGATGCTGACAGGGGACAAACTTGAAACTGCCAAGTGTATAGCCCAGTCATCCAAACTGGTCTCGAAAAACCAGCGCTTGCACGTGTTCAAACCTATCAAGACGAAAATTGATGCGAATTATGAGCTCGAGGCTCTTAGTGATAAGAAGGACTGTGGCATCGTCATAAGTGGTGACTCTCTTGAAGCCTGTCTCGAGTATTACAAAAAAGATTTCCTGGAACTGGCATGTTCCTCACCGGCTGTCGTCTGTTGCCGGTGCTCTCCTACCCAAAAAGCCGATGTCGTCAAGCTAATCAAAAATCACACTAGCAAAAAAACAGCTTGCGTTGGAGATGGTGGAAACGACGTCTCCATGATCCAGATCGCTGACGTTGGTAAGAATAAGAACTTGGATTGGTTTATAACGTTATAATTGTAAATTTTTTAAAATATCTTCTCTTTTTATTTGTTTTTCAATTGCGTCTGTTACTATGATGCATGAAAGAAATGTCCTTGAACAATTAGCTTGGGTTGAGATTCCTCTATTCCTACCTTACGTTTCTGCAGGCATTGGTATCGAAGGCCTGGAAGGTAATCAAGCTTCGCTGGCTGCTGACTTTTCCATCAAACAGTTCAGTCATTTGGGGCAATTGCTGCTAGTTCATGGCAGGAGAAGCTACAAAAGATCTGCAGCATTGAGCCACTTCCTCATCCACCGTGGCTTGATTATTTCTGTGATGCAGCTCATTTTCTCCATCGTCTTTTACTTTTCTTCAGTCATACTCTTTCAAGGTTTTCTCATGGTTGGGTAGGTCACTTCTCTTTTTCGATGTAATATTGATCATCTTTTTTCTGTCTAAAGCAAGTTCTTTACTCTTACAGATACAGTACTGTCTACACAATGCTTCCTGTACTGTCCCTGGTCTTGGACAAAGACATGTCCAGCAAAGCTGCGCTGACCTATCCTGAATTGTACAAGAAACTTGGCAAAGGTCGAATACTGTCGTATAAAACCTTCTTCATTTGGGTATTGATCAGCGTTTATCAAGGTTCGTAAATTTACGTTGTTGCATTATCATGCAACTGAAATTGCGATAGACAAGATATTTTTTTTTTTCAGGTGGCATCGTAATGTACGGTGCATTGTTGTTGTTCGATAGCGAGTTTATCCATATTGTAACGATCAGCTTCACAGCTTTGATTTTCACTGAACTGATAATGATCGCTTTAACAATATTTAGATGGCACCCTTTGATGATTCTCGCGGAGATGCTCTCTTTTGCTGTGTATATCATGTCTCTCTTTCTTCTGGATGGAAGTTTTGGTATGTTCTTAATTTTTGTATCTTACATGCTCAGACACTGAATTTTTTCTTTCATTAATGTTTGTTTGATCTACAGATACTGAATTTATCAGGACTATAAATTTCATTTGGAAAGTGGCGGTCATCACGATTATATCTTGCGTGCCCTTGTACATCCTCAAATTTTTGAAAAAAAAGATTTCTCCATCGACATGTGCGAAGCTGACGTAAAAACAAAGAATTTTGTCAATGGGAAAGAATGTTTTCCACCAATAGGTCATTTTAAATCGTTCGGTGAAACAAGACTAAATGCATTATGAATTTTTTCGTTACTTTTAGTAATGTTAATTTTTAAATGAGATTGCAGAGTATTATGCACGACAAGAATTTTGTGATAATTCATGCCAAACTCAAGCTTGAAGAAAGAAAAAATTTTATTGTTTTACTTTGTTTTTATTACAAATTTTTATACTCATTTTTTCAACACTCGATTCAAGTTGCTCTCTAAAATAGAAGATAGAACATTTTAAGTAAGATACAATTCTGTTAGCATTTTTGAACTAGCAGACTTCTGTGCCATTGCCAGCTTGCTTTTGTTGAATAAAGGCTGAGGAAACGAAAAGTATTGTTCATAGTGTAAGTGCTGACAAATAAAATAAAAGTGTCTTTCATTGTTAAAAAGGTTTTTTTACAAAAACAGTGACGAATCCCAAATTGCAGCGGCACATTCTATACAATGAACTGGAGTATTATAAAAAGTTTTTCCATGATTATTTCAAGAACAAATTTCGCAAATTATTTTTTACTCTTATCCATGTTTCTTAAGTATACTGTTGAAATTTCATAACAGAGAGATTCATTTTTTATATATTTATATTTGTTATAAAAAAAGTTCGTTTACTTAAACTTCCTTATTGCCTTTGTGAAATGACACGGCTCCAGTGTATATTTTTTACCAAAATATTTCCGACAGACATGAATAAAGATACAAAAGCCGTCTGGAATAGAATAACAATCAAACGTAAGAAAAATTCTCATCCTTGCTCAGCGAAGCAGGAATAAAAATTTTCGCCTCTGCGTATAGGGTAAAGAGAGCGTTTGAGCGAACGCCTCCACCTGCGTCACATTATTTAGCCAGGGCAGTGAATGCAGTCGTGTATCACGCACTCTTGTGGAGCAGTAAAAAAAGCAATCGAATGGGTGTACAATGCTTAATAAATAGCTAACGCGTCATTCCACACTGGTCATTACCGTGAGCCACGTGATGAAAACTAAATGAATTCCTCAAAAGGCCACTACTCCCCAACTGAACATGCGAATGTTTTATGTTGGGAAAATTAAGCTAAATTACACTTCAAAAACATCGTTGGGTCGTGTTTCTTAAACTTTGAGTGACGTGAGAAATTTTTCACCCGAGAAAAGGTGAAATTTTCCGGGCGAATAACGCGCTGCAAGTAGTAAGATCGTGGTCAGACGAGACGTATTCGAAACTGGATGGTAAAAACAATTTTCAGTTACTGACTTCGCAACTGCGACTCTTAGATAAACGAAAAATTGTGCAAAAGAACGGAACGCTAGGCATTGTAATCCACCTCAACTTTGATAGCAAAATTATACAATCACTTTCGTTTGAATGGTGCAATTGCTTCGACCGTGGATGTTGGGGTAAAGGTCGTTACGGAAAAAATACGAAATGAGGTTATTGCGTTATTAGAAAAATATTCAATATTGTCTTGATGAAAAAAATGCTAGCTAACAGTTTGCGGAATGTCCATGTTTTTTTTTTTTTTTTTTTTATTTGTAACGAAACCTATAATTTTGTTTAGTGAGTAGAATATCAAAAATTTTGAGCGCAAACTTAAATCTTGCAAGTATAGTCTACTTTTTTTACTACTATCTGACGTTATCTATTTATTCGTATTTTTTTCTTTGCAAATTTCAACCTTTTTACATTCATGAAAAAAAATGCTCATAATTTGATTACCTTTTGAAGTGCATTATCTAAATTTTTGGTAAACATTCTAATTTATTGTATTTTCTGGTTTAATAAGATATATGTTTATGTTTTATTTACTTTTGTGCAGTTTTTTGATAAAGATATTTACTCTCTCCGAAAATAGGTAAATTCATGTTTTCGCTAACATTTATTTGATAACGTAAGATTTTATGTCGTTTGCGTAAATCACTACAAAAGTAATTCTAAAAGAAAATCCCTATGTTTCGAAGACATTCAACTATAAAATTATATTGTTAAACACATGTCAATTTAACTAAATTTATTCAATTTAGGATGAAAGATTTTTGCAGTACCGTTCGAAATTAGACTTTTTAATAAAATAAACTTTATTGTTTTTTTTTTTTTCCATTATTGTGCTGAATCTCACAATTTCCTTTACCCTAAATGGTTACAGTGGATGAAATTCACCCACAAGATTTTATCAAGTTTCTCGCAAAGTATATGTTGCTATATAAACATTAATTCACGAAATTTTCATCATAGATATTTTGATTGGATTGTAAATCATAAAAATAAGCCGTTAGGCTAATTTTTACAATATGTACACATTTTTACATTTTATTATACTTTTTAATGTTAAATTTTTTACTTTACAAACTGACTTTTTAGAACTTTTATTTTTACAATTTTACAATCTTTTATTTTTATGTAAATAGGATGTTTTGTAAATAACTCCCAACAATTTTCATTCTTGGATTTTTCTTCTTAGAAGAAAATTTTTTCATTTTAGAAACCAAAGTTTTTTGTTCTCACTACTTTTTCAGCGTTTTACAAAATTTTAACAATTGAATTTTGTCATAAAAACATGGTAAACTTTGTTTCTGATCTTTTTAGAATAGCATGGCATTTCTTTTCAAATATTAGAACTCATTGTTACCACTTTTTTGGAGATTGGATGAATTTAACCCAATGTGACTTTTATGCGATTTTACTGAAGTGTGACCACATCTAGGGTTTAGGTCCATAAAATACTGGACATATTGTTCAACAGTATTTCTTACCTATTATTATTTTAATTTGAAAAACTATGCAAGATATTTTATTAATTTCATTTCATTGTGAAAACAAGATGTTTTGAAATTCCAATCGTCCATGCCCAAATAGGAAAATCCATGGTGTTATGCAGTTAACTTTTTATGTGGTTAAGAAAAAAATTTCTAACTGACAACCTTTGACTTCAAATTTCATTCGAGGTATCAATTTCAAAACTTCTATTGTCAAACCTGCAGAAAAATTGTTTAAGAAAAAAAAGCAATAGTATTGTGTAACCTGTCTGAAAAAATCATAATGGAAACTCTAACTTGCCTTTATATTTTCAGATAAAGTTGACATTCTCAATGGAAGGTACCAACTTGGAACTAAAATTACAAACTGTATTTAAAATATTGCCCGTATGATTCCATAGTTTCAGCCAATTGGAGTTTCTTATTTGTTATACAGAGCCAAAAAAATAAAAATTTTAGCATGCAATAACATTCAACAATTTAATCCTTAATTTAGAAAACATATTCCATTGATATAAAATTTACAACATGTTACATGTTATATGTTAATAAAAAAGCATACAATTTTTTCAGAAATTTTATGCCTACTTAATTGTATAAATTCATACGACAATTATAAAATATTATGAAATTAGAAGAGATCATATGTAAACAGCGAAATTCAATGTTCCATAAAATTTGTTCTAGCAAGCGATAGCTGATTGCAGTAAATAATTTAATATCACGTATGTAATAAAAAAATCTTGTATCGCACGAGTGTGATGTTTGTAACCACTCGAATGAATAATTTTTTTCTGTAAGAAAGAAATCTTTAGTTAAAAAATTAAACCCATGTTTATAATATGACTCCCAATGATAATTAAAAATAAATAAATGAGTACAATAAATGCGATCACATGTATGATATTTTTAACTAAAAGTATGACAGCTAGGCTGAATTCGTGCAACCCCTTCCGCCCAGTTTGCGACTTGTGAACCGTACAAAGTATAAGAACTGCAATGACCATGCAATTGTATCAGTTCTTAACTCCTTCTCGGAGCAAGGACAACGCTATTCTCAGTGATCAAACAATTAGTCTTATCCGTGAGTACTTTCTATCAAAAACAATCCCCCAAACCAAATCACCTCAAAATTTCTTACCTTCAAGAGTTCCAAAATTAAAAACAAAATCTACTTGTTCATAACACCGAATTTTGATTTTTCTTCTAACTTCGTAAAACCTCGAATATTTCCGGTTATTTTCTTCGACATTTCGGGTCAAACAGTCACTCGGGTCGGAAAGGTGCAGTGGATTAAGAATTTTTCTCATCATATGCGAAAGTAAAAGTGCGCAATGTAATGCAGGTCAGTGAGCAAAGGCCGCAGGGCCGTTTTCCATTCGGAAAGAAAGGGCGACGTGTGAAAAATCAAATCGCGAGCGTGCAGGTCTACCGATGTGTATCTTGATAATATCGGCAAAAGTGTTGTATAACGGGGCCGGTAAAAGTTTCGCGCCGTGAACCAAATGGGAATTTCGGATTTGAACAATTGTGAACGCGTTACGACACGGACCGAGTCACGTTTCGCGACACTAATCTGCCACTTTGAATCTTTGATCTCATTTTTTTCACCCTAATGGGCGTGACCTGAATTTTCGTGTAACTTAATTAATATTTTCTGTTCAGGGTCTTTCTCTGAATAAAATATGAACATGACTAAATATCGTCATTCAGTTAGGTTTGAACGAAGAAAAGAAAAATTTGTTGGGTTACTTTCCTCCCAAATCGTCTAGATAATTCAAGTTAAGTCTTTTTTGTTTCAATTTTTTTATAGCATTATTATTTACATCAATAAACCACATTTTTTTTTTTTTTTTTTTTTCTTGAATTTAGTTAAACTCTAAAAAAAATTGTGGTAATTTTACAATACCGATACGAAAGTCATTAACCATCACCTTGTGGTGAAATTTTACAATACGCAGTTGGAGTTTTCCAATTTATTTATACTAATATTCCATACTTTAATGAAATTTCTTATTTACGTATGTGGAACATGAAAGAATAGTAAATTTGCAGTACCATGGTATAAAATATTTCTGTATTTTTTTACAGTGTATTTCGTTGTGGAGAATTTTTCAATTTAAGATGAAAAGTTTAATCATCAGATGCATATTTCATCTTTAATTTAATAACTTGCAGCAATTTTTCAGAATGCCATAAATTTCGCTTCATTTGGCAGTATGAAGTTGGATCGTGAAAGAAAACAATTCTGATCCTTTTTTTATAAAACTTTTCGCACTATCGATATTCCAGTAGAAAAATAACAAAATATTGAATCCTATATATTTCGATCACGAAATTACATATATGGTTTCGACAATGTCAAAGTTTTTTGTCCATATTTTTCTAAAACAAGTTAGTTGAGTTAATACAATTCTGTATTCATCGCTATTATAGAAAAATTGTTGTTCAGAGAGGCTACAATTTTTCGAACTGAAAGTGAGAATTTTTCATTTGATTATGTCTACATTATTTTTCTTTAACTATGCAATTTTAAAGAAAATTATTAAATATTAAAATATTTGTTAGGGCTTATAAGCAATTATTTCTATACAAGAAAAAATTTTGAAAGTTGTCACATAGTCAAAATTTTTTCCATTATCATAAAAAAGAATTCCAAAATTTCTCGATTTCTAAGTTTTACTAGAACAAGGCTTTTTACATTTCATTTTTCCTGAAAAATTCTTTGTTTTATGCTAATGAGTTATACTGAATTTTTTTTTAATTTATAGTTATTTTTTGAACTATACAATTATAACGTTTCAATAACTTAAGTACTTACGAGCAGCATATTTAAACCGCCGAAAGATTGTTGAAGAAATTTAACTTTTACAACCTTGAAATAATGTAATACTCAGTAAAACTCAAATTCTGGCCTTTATAATTCATAGAGCTTTAAATCAACAAATTTTTTTCAAAACTCCTGAAAAACTAATGCTTGAGTTGTAATGTTTGAATTACTTAATGATTCGATTTTTTCAATGATCAAAGAAATTTTGTAAATTTGTTGAGCTTTTCTATTTTTTTCTATTTTAAAGGAAGTCTTCAGTAATAAACTTCAGCTGGAACTTAAATGATTGCGCCATTTTTCCTGAAATCGTAAAATTTCGAGAAAATGAAGCATAAAAGAAATTGCAAAAATGTGGCACCCTGACTTTAAAAAATTGTAGTTTCCAAACAATAAGTTCTGGGTTATAGAGATGATAACCATATGTTATTTATTTTTCCGTATTTTATGAGAAACTTTTTTCTATTTTGTGGCAAATTCTGTTTTCCTAGTTTTGTAAATGATTGAGAAAATAAGTTGATGCAGTGTCAAAATGTTTTAATAAATACAAAATTAGTTTGGGTAATCAATTTTTGGTGAAAATATAAATTTCAAAAGAAATAAGGCATAAAAATAACTGCAAATAAAACTTTTACTTCGAAAAATCATAGTTCCCAAACAGTGTATTCTGGCTAAGAAAGATATATTCTGAATATTTTTTTTTTTAGAAAACTTAAGAAAAAAGTAGAAAAAAAGAAACTGACGCAACATCTAAATTTTTTAGCTGAAAATTGCAATGCCATGATAATTGCAATGCAGGAAAATTTATTTCAAAAAAAGTTCAGAATTGTTTTCGTTAGGATAAAATTTCAAGAAGAATTTTTTTTTTCAATTCTACTATTTTGAATAGAGTTTTTGAATTACGAAGATAAATCAACTTGTGGGAATAAAGAAAAATCACTTTTTAAGCCGACATTTCAAAAACTTCCCTCGACAAAATATCTAAAATTCTAGTGAAAAATATAAAAAATACTTGTTCCATAGACTTCGAAAGAGATGCGAGAAAATTCCAAAAAGTGAATGAAAAATCTTACATAAAAGCAACCAGATAAACGTCCACTTGTGTGTGTATGTTTTTTTTTTTTTTACTGTACCAATTAATTGATTCGTCGCCTTACATGAAAGACACTCCATTACTTGGCAAAGTGATACAGCGAATTAATAGCACGCTCTACATACATCAGGAAAATTATGCTCACGCGTAAAGTGAACTTGTTGCTTTCGCAAGAAAATTCATATGGAGTGATGAATTTGTTTCAAGGCCGGTATACTGTGACGATAGTTTCGTATAATATCAATGATGATAGAGGGGGAGGCAAAAGTGCACGTATTACACTGATTGCTGGGAAAATCCGATTCGGTTATGCCTACGAGTAAACGCAAGAGATTAGTAATTCAGCGTGTCTCTTTCTTTCGGGTCCAATCGTGCATGGAGGCGATCGAACGAAATTTCCGGATCACTACCAATAATTGCAGAGAAGAAATCTCGAAAAAAAACCAGTTACGTCATTGACGAGACAAGTCGGAAATGAATGAATTCTTACAAAGTAAAAGCGATGGAATTCCGGTTTCAATGAAATGCTCTGTAATTCGAATTGCAGAGAAATTAAATATAAAAATTGAATAAAGAAAATAATAACGCAGATAGTGCCAAAATTGATGTAATAACGAAGAGAAAGAATGATTTTCAAAGAAAATAGAGAAATTAAAGTATATCAAGCTGTCAAAATGAGTCACGTTTAAAACAAAAATCATCCCTATCAATAATATTAATGAATCAAAATATGAGTTGTCGTCACTTTCTAGTTCCATATTACTAACAATGTCTCATAAGATCACTTATATTGTCAAAAAGTCATTATAATTTGCTTATCATTTTATAGAACATGAATTTTTATTTAACCTTTATTTATATTTGTTTGTCCTCACTGTCAAGCGTAAAAATCATTTTATTGCATTATTGACGTAATATCATAAAATTATTTTTCATTCTTTAGGTAAATAATAGACGAAACTCATACTCAAGAAATGTACAAGTTTTACATTTTTGCCGGTTCAGATTCAAAAATATTCATCATGAAGCTCCTTTTAATCGTTTGGTGCTCCACAATGGCTTTGGCACTGCCAGCACAAGACGCATCTAAGTTGAAAAGCAAAAAGCACATTGTGGAGATTGAAGGTGTACACTATGATGTCAAACCAGGACCAGAAGTGCACCAAGAAGCCTACTACGTTGGGCCTGAATACTCTGACGTTTACGCCGCAGCGACTCACGCTAAAGCTGTCGATGGACATCCACACACAGGATATTCTGTGGGTGGAAGTTTAGTCAGCATTGCTCAGGGTATGAATATCAAATGTATTGATCTTTGAATCCATTTTTTCTCAAGATGTTTCCAGTCCCCTGTGCCAAAAAAAAACGTAATTCCTTATTGAATTTCAAGTCAAAAAGTTCGGTACCACTTTTTATGAAACGCAGAAAGTTTTAAACTTTAGACCAATTTTTTCCCGAATTTTCTTCATATTTTTCTGAGTCGAAAAGTCTCTTTCCACTTTCCATGAAAATTCGAAATCAAAAAAGTTATTCAGGGCACAAGTTTTAGCCAGTCAGATCTCTTTGATTTTATACTACCCCCACTTGTCGAGAAAGGGAATTTACTATTTAAATTTTAGACCTGAATAACTTTTTTAATTTTGACTTTCATGAAAAGTGGTAGTGGACTTTTAGACTTGAAATTCAAGAGGAATGACTTATTTGTTTTTGGCACGGGGAATTAAAAACACCTTCTATTATACCCTGAAATTTCTTTATATTTATATAAACAAATAATTCTACTGATTAAAAAAAGAGTTATGTTCTGTGTTTATAATAAAGTACTCACTTGAAGTAAAGATAAATGTGTTTCCTTTCTTCAGTCTCGATTTCAATATTCATAAAATTAATTAGATGTAGCATGACAAAAATTACAACAACAGCAATATTTTGAAAACTTCATTATGCAAGAATATTTAATGAAATGTAACACTTTTTTAAACGTCAGAAATATTTTGGCAGGTACTGTAAGCTACAAACATAGTCTTTAATTATTTACTGAAAATGAAGGTAAAGCTTCCTGAGGAAGATTCTTACATTCTTTGAAATGATAAAGCTGATCGTCTCTTATTTACATGGTTATTGCTTATCATAGCGGCTTACTGCAAATATTTAGTTACACAGAAATATTGAAAATTTCGTGTAAAACAAGATTTTTTCTTAATGGAACTACTTTTCATCATTGCTACTAGTTTGAGAAATAAAGATGAATTTCAAAAAAGTGTAACAACTTGACAAAGCCAATTTTTGTAGTAAAAATGTGTAATTATAGCATAAGTAATTTTATTGAGTTTATTTCCAAATCTTGAAAATTTTTTACTTTTTATAATAATTTCTGTTATTTCGCACCTTATCAAAACGAAAAATAGTTGAAAAAAAAAAAAAAAAAAAAAAATATTGCGATTTCAGAAGATTTTTACTTATCAATTGAGTTTGCGATGTTTTTTTTAAGAATCGTGCTAAGCTTTTCATTACTTTACAAGATAAACAAAAGAGTTATTGCAAGTCTTTGAAAAATTTTGTATGCTTATCACAATTTTGAGGAATACTTGTAAATTTTCGAAAATTTATCAATCCCTCTGAGCTCTCAAAAGCCTTATAAATTCTGAGATGTTCCAGAGATTCGAGAATTCAGTAGCATTGCTGAATAAACATTACACGTTTTTTTTTTTTTTTTTTTTTTTTTTTTTGTTTAAAAAGAGTACGTAAAATATTTGTACTAAAGTAACTTTTGAAATTGCTAGGAACACCTAACTATGCACACTAACTAAGCATAGGAATTTAGAAATCTCCAGTGTTCTTTGCAAATATTTTTTTTAAGTTTTTTAATTTCAATATTTTGAAGCTCATCAGCTTTACTTTGATTCAAGACAATTTTTACTGAGAATGTATAGTTCATAAATTTTCTTAAGGAATCAAATCTTAGCTACATACACATATATATTCATATTAAAGTATAATTAGGTGTATATCTGACTGTAAATGTATTTTTTACAATCAAGAAAAAATAATTTTCAGAACCATGAAATTAGTTGAAATTTTTGACGTTTAATTATACTCTGCATGTTTTCAGGCGCCGCCGATCAAGCACACTTACAACTTTCAAGCCAACATTCTGCAGGAAAACAAGCTGCATTTGTCGCGAAAAATCAACTTGCTCAAAGTGCTGGACAGTCTGCAGCTACAGGTGAAAAATTTTATTAAATTGAGTGCAATTTGTTTCATGTTTGACTTCAAATCTCGTCTAAGATTATTGAATTCGTAAAAGATAGCAAAGATTTTTTGAATAGACTCTTCGTTTTAGAAAAGTGTTTTGGAAATGAAACCAAAAATGACAATTATCTATGTATTCAGCATTTTTTATATCAGTACAAAGTCACATACAAATTCATGAAAATTACCTTCCTTTACATGATTGCTCTATTATCTACGAAAAAAAGAAAAATCGAAAATCATGTCTCACAACTCGCAAATCTACTTTTACATGTTATAAAAACTGGTTTTTCTCTTATGAAACAAGGTGCACATTAATTTTCCTGTGAATTATTTATGAGTACGATGCTAATTGAAGATTAATGATATTCAGCTGGAGCAGCACTCGCGGGTAAAACAATTATCCTTCTCGGACTTGAGCAGCAAGGTTAGTATAATACTACCAAAATTTACAGTGCAACGAAAGTGGTAGTTTGTAAAAAAAAATTCATAAAAAAATTTGTGTTCTACGTTTGAACAGTTTTTTATTCGTGCACTATTTTATATACTGATATTTTACAAAAATCAAACAGTTTTCACTGATTTTTTATTTTTGTAGTGCGAGATGCTCATGTTGCTTTGGACGGTGAGAAGTCGCAACTCATTCAAGGTTTGTTAATCTGTTACTACATTATAAATAATATTGTTTCAAAAAATGAAGGATATACTCTAAGGAATAATTATTATTTTTATGTATGCATTTTTTTCTTCTTTAATGAATGAACACTAACTGT
This sequence comes from Platygaster robiniae, assembly GCA_028476575.1. Classification (NCBI taxonomy): domain Eukaryota; kingdom Metazoa; phylum Arthropoda; class Insecta; order Hymenoptera; family Platygastridae; genus Platygaster; species Platygaster robiniae. Next base: position 41,215,174 of record CM052019.1, read on the forward strand.
TTCCATCCTTTCTTAAAACTTTTTAAAAATGAATAGATATGTGGAAAAAGATATTGTGAGTCAGTTGTAAAAAAATTTCATAGGTTCCTCTAGGTTCGTCTTAAATTATGTATTAACTGAATGTTAATAATTTGGCATAAATCTAATTTTTTTTATATTGGTGAATATAATTTAATTTACCATCACGTTAAATCTTTTTTTTTTTCGTTATTTTATAGTAAATAATTTGGATTTCGAAATGCCCAACTCTTCTGCTTTTTGACTTACATGTACTTTTTAATGAAGCTTCTTTCGTCATACGTTTCACCTCATTTAACTTCTACGATAATAGTCGAAAAATTCTACAAGAAAATTGCACTTTCTCAATAATATGCTAGAATTATTAATCATATAACTTAGTGTTCGAAGAACAAAAGAATTTTGAAAGTCTTGGAAATTCGTTGCATGCCACATTTTTATAATTTGTTAATACATAAAAAAATTAATTTGATTGTGAGATAATTCCTATTACTAATTCCGTCGCTTAATAATCCATACTGATTTTCATTTTAATAGCTGCACGAGCTGCTAAGAGTACGCAAAATTCAGCACGCCAGGCTCAGCACCAGGTGAATTATATTTAAATTATGATACTAAATTGGCTTGATTTAAATTTTTTTTTTTTTTCATTTTTTTCAAAAACATCCCTTTAAACAATGGAATTCAAAAATTTAAATTTTCTTAGTGTCTTATCGAATTTGTGTAGTTTTACAGTGCAAAAAAATTTTATTTCTCTCGTTTAGGTCAATGAACGTGAGAAAACTATAATATTTATTTCAAAACCCAAATACTTATAAAATGTTTTGATATACCATTATCTGCATTTAAATATTATTAATTATGAATATTTCTGTTTCATTTGAGGTGTATCTTAATGAATTTATTGTGGATTGATATCTTCTATATTCATTATTCATCAAAAATCTTACATTGAAATTGTTGCACTGTGAAAGTATAGCATTATATCAATACTATGTATTAAAATTTTTCATTTCGACTGATCCATAAAGAAACTTATTTTAGTTTTTTTTTTTATTCGAAAAAATAGATTTGATAACCTTAAACATAAAAATAAACTTAATACGGAACATAACGATCACTATAAAATAATAATACCACTTATCAGTAGAAAAATGTAACTGTTTTAGGTTCAAGTTGTAACCGCTGCTTTGAACGCAGCACAAGCAACCTCAGATCATGCTAATCAGGTATATCGTTATTCTAACATCATTGAATACTCAAAAATACAAAAAACACTAACATTAAAATCATTTCTACATTTTCATATCAGGCAGCTGCAGAAGCTCAAGCAGAACTTGCAAGTCAAACATCTATGGGTTTGTTCAAATGAATTGTATTTCAAAATTAAATTTATCAAATAAAAATTTCTATTTTAATGACGAATTTTTCACTTCAAATGTACAGTGGGGCAAGCCAAAGCTCGATTGATTACTCTAGAAGAACAACTACATGCAGCTAAAGTTGATTTTGCGGCTTTACAAAAGGCTGCGAATTTGGCCCAGGCTCATGCTCAAAAGGTAAATGTCCAGTAGAAACTTACTTAAATATTTTTCAGAATGGTTTCAATAATTTTGTTTATTTCACTGTTAATGACTAGTTTATAAGATTGCAAAGCATGTAAAAGTAAATGTATGATATGTTAGTATGGCTGTACTTCAAAATGATATTTGGAAAAGTTTCAGAATCTTTAAGTGATTTATATTAACCGGAAAAAGTAATACGATAGAGAAAAAACTTACTTTTAACTTGAAACGAAAAAAAATTTAAATTGAATGATGAAATGACAGAATTAGTTTTCAGTGGCACAGTAAGTGAGCAGGGGCGTCATAACAAAATTTCACATTGAGGGCATTTCATTATCATAAGATTTAAGCAATGTAATTTCAGAGCTCAATCTTTTAGTTTATAAATATATCACCTTTTATACAGAGTCACCATATCTCATATCTAATTTCTCGGAGAACTTATTTTTTCAGTGTGTCTACCATGTGAAGAGCTATCTCATATTTGTAAAAATTATCTTCATTGATCTCAAAAAATAATGCTCTAGCATTGCAAGTTTCAGAAAATTTTTAAAAAAATTATATATCTGCATACATTTAAGGTAAAACATTATCTGATTTTCTTTTTGAGGTTTTTGAGAAGTGATAGTATTTTTTGCATATTTTGTAATCAATACAATTGATTTTAATTTTGAAGGATATTCTAATTTTTTAGAATATTTCTAACATTTGCGTGAATTATCATTTAGGTTTGAGCATTCAGTAATCTAGAATCCAAAAACAATTATATTTTTATTATTCTAAATAACTTTTCGAGAAACGGTTTTTCCAAAGATAACTGGTATTCCATTAATTTGCAGTACCTATAAAAAAATTTTGTATTTTTTCTGCATTTTTGCACTCTGGACAATTTCCTGGAATTTTCGTCAACTTTGATAAAGATGTATCAAATTCGATGCTTTAGGATTTCAGGTTTTAGAGATATCTAGTAATTTTATAGTTATTAAAGGACATAATTTCTACGTAGTTTTTCAGTATTATAGTAATTTCCTGCATTCATCTTAGTTTTATATTGTTTAGCTAGTAATAATGTAATTTGATAGAATTTTGTGAGTTTTTTTCAAGTTTTGTAGTGTTTTTAAATTTACCAATTGAAGGTATACATTTTTCAAATTTGATACTATCGAATCTTGAATGTTAGAGATTTCAAGTGTTTCAGTAAATTTTTCAAAAAACCATTGTTTTATATATTTCAAGTATTCCACTGGCTTCTTTTTTGAAGTTCATGACTACTATGAAATTTGTATTATTTTCAGAATCAGATGCATTATGATCGGAAGTTTTAAAGAAGTTTATCATTTCGATAAATTTATGAGAATACAACAGCTTTACATGATGTTAGTATTTTGTAGATTCCCACTTTTTTTTCACATACTTTTCAGCATTCATGAAATGCAATTTCTTTTAGTAATCTCCTAGGTTTCTTATATTTTTATGGATTGCTATGTAAATTTGGAGTTTGATTTTCTAAACTCGAAAGTTTTATAGATTCTTAGTTATACAGGCAATTAGTCAGTTTGTTCGTAGATTTCTAGTGTTTTAAAGAATTCTTCTTTTTTCAGTATTTTTGATTGCAATTGAATTTTTATCGAGTTAAAATGATTTTCTCATATTTTCATAAAGATAGTTATAGACTTTTGTATGTTACTGTATTTTTCAGCACTGATGGAATTTTGTAAAATTTTCTAATTAAAAAGAACAGAAGGGATGAGCATGGAATGGAATAATCAATTGTTATCAATCTCTCGGGTATCTCTTTCGTCCATAGGCTCAAACTAATGCAGCTGTGGCATCCGTACACGCCGCAGAAGCTGCTGCAGCTCTGTCACCCCCGGGACACGCTGACCATGCAGGACTCAAGGAAACTGGCCACATCGTCCAAGTCGAAGCTGATTCGCTTCAAGCGCACTATCCCACGGGATCCAACGAAAATCTCGAAGATGTTTCTTACGATTACAATGGATATCACTACTAATTACATCGAATCGTTATTGTTCGCGAACGCAGAACATTATCAGACGAACTAGTTTTGAAAAATACGGGTGATATTTTCGCATCTACTCACAATCAGTTGACATGAATCAAGAAACACCCAATCTCCTGACTTTCATTGACATTACTGATTTCAGAACATCTTTCACAGCATTCATATTTCATGCGAAATTTTCGTATCACTTATCATTGCTCTTTTTTTTCGATATTTTTCAAGAAAAATGAAAATACATTTGATCAAAATCAAAGGAAAATTAAGTAGTTTTTACTGCCAATTGCACTTTAACTTCTACGAAGTGTGCAGAGTGAAGCAGTATTCTTCTGCCAATACTTTTTGAAATCTGCGTAATTTAATGCATTGTATGTAGTTTTGCTCAATAAGATCGAAATGATGTTATTTTATAAGCGTTTCACACCCGTCATTACTGTAGTTCTGCTTGTGATTTCAAAATGGGAATCGAAAGATTTCTTCACTCGAAGGCTTTTCATGATAATCAGTATTTTGTGTAAAATATATGTCGAACGTAGAAAATAAATTTTTTATAAAAACCACTCATCTATGATTTGATGTATTTGCTGGTACAATAATGTTTTCTAGTATATATAAAATTACTTATGATTGACTGAAAATATCTTCAGTACAAGATATGACACACTCTAAAGACACTCAATCTTTTTGTGTTGGAAAAATTAACAACAATCATAAAGAAATTTTCTATGAAAAATTGAAAATTTACTAGCTAAAAGTGTTGAGATTTTTTCAGATATTTATCAAAAATTGTCTAAAATTAGGAAACAAGCATGAGCTGCAAAAATATAATTGGAAACTCCGATTGGTCCTGGTGCATTGGAAAAAAACCATAGAATTATGAAAAAAGTTTTTTCAATGTAATTTCGAAATCAAGTTTGCAAAAGGAAGCTTTGTTTCAAAATTCTTTGAAAAAACTGGCTTGATGTCTACATGGTTTTTTCCGATTCGAGTTGAATTGAATTTTTGCAACCACTCAAACATAGGTATCATAAAATATTTTTTTACTTATTTATACGGTATTTATGCAATATTCTCAATCAAACCAACAACTTATACCTACTGTTAAGAATATATACCAAAGTTTCAACGTGTAAAATATTTTTTTTTCTGGTAAAAAACGTTTGAAGGTTTTATCAGTATCTGATGATAATTTAAATTAGAGACAATTTGTACTGAATTTTCTGAACTATAGACACTCAATCTTTTCATAAGAGTTTTATAAACTATTTTTTATCGTTAAAACTAAGTAAAATACAATTTTTTGTAGTTCATGATAATTAAATATTTGAATTACAACTTTTTGCTTGTAATTATCCATTAATTTAAACTTCAATTTTTATTTTGCTAGTATCAGTCCTCATAATTTTATGTCTTTAGAATCATAATTTTGAAACTCTCAAATATCTTTTTCTTCAAGTCGAATTTCAATTCAAAAATACATTTTACGGAATTAAAAATTTATTACTATTTTACTTATCATTCATATTTACAGTGGAGATGACACTAAATACAATGGATTTGTATACCTATATACAAAACTTCCAGGTTCTATTTCCAGTGGATACTTGGTAGAAGGGCTCACCCTGAACCGACTTGTTGTCAGAGCAGCAATAATTCCAATCTACAATACGAATATTTCACAGAAATAAACATTTACAAAAATTATTAAAAAAAAATGTAACATAAGTGATTGAAATTCTACCTTAGTTTCCATGATTCCGAATTTCATGCCTATAGAAAAAAAGGAAATTTGTATAATTAAATTCTAAAAATAACATACCATTCGATAAAGTATGATCAGATCACTGTTCATATGTTACGTATGAAAGATTTATACTGATGTAATTGTTTATCCTCACCAAGGCATATTCGTCTGAAAAAAAAATTTTTCATTATTTCTCTAGCAAAGATGTAAAATAGAAAATGTTATACTCACGGGCCTTGTCCAAAAGGCAAATAAGTGTATGGATGTCGAGAAGCTACATTTTCCGCGCTGAATCTTTCAGGATCGAATTCCTCAGGATTTGGCCAAATTTCAGGGTCTCGATGAAGTCCAAGAACCGGAATCAATACTGGAGTACCTTTTTCAACTCGCAAATCTGTTGTCGGTAGATCAATGTCTTCGGTACACACTCGATTGAGATTAATAACTACAGGATACTTTCTCATTGTTTCTGAAAACAGTAGAAAATAATCGTTATTTCATGCAAGACCATACTGATTACTTCATACTTTACTAAATATTTTTGTTTCGTCAGAATCAGGTGTGGCAGAAAATGTGATTAATTTGCCTGGTGGGTAGCACTACCCACCAGGCAAATTCTGTATGGGTAAAATATCCAAAAATACCCACCCAAAAATGCCTAAATTATTTAGATTGTAATTACATATTGTGTTATATATCGCGAACATATGAATTTTCACGACATATATTTTTTCGATTTAGCCACCTGGATTTGTACGACCTCTATTTTTTATTCAATTCGGGGACTTTCACAATGAGTAATTTTCCTAACAGCATTCTTTGGCGATGAGCGATATCTATGCAACGAAAAACTAGAAAAATAGGTGATTGACGATATCAGCTTTATTTTTATTTTTGCATACATTATTCTTTTTGGGGATTTCCATATTCAAATCGTAACAGAAAAAAACTATAGAAACAAAAAACTGTCCTTGCACTATTGCCTAACGAAATTGGGAGAATAGAAGTGTTCTAATTTTTTGCTGTTGTCTAAAAGTGGGGATTTTCGGATACAAAAGTCGAAGTTCTTTTTGAATTAGCAGAGTTGAGCGGAGTAGGAGTTGAAGTCGAGGAGTGCAGTTAAATTAGCTTAGTTCAGTACAGTTCTAAAATTCAATACTCGCAGTGTGTTTTACTGGCAGTTCAAGTCTGTTTTCTTGTTTTCACAATTAAATCTGTTAAATAAAATTTGACTTTGAAGAGATTCAGTGTTCTCATTGACAACACCCTCTCTAGTATCTAGAGAGTTCCCAGAAACTAGGAATACCTGTTGTGTTCAATACATAACAATTGTTTAACATTTCAAAATTTTAAAAATGAATCAAGAGTGTCTGAAATTCGGGACTTTTAAACTTTGTGATTTAAAAAATTTTAAAGATTACACAATGTTTCGGTAGTTCTACAGCAATTTCATTTCAAAATTTTCTACAATATTCAAAGTTTACGTACATTTTCTGCAATTTTAAAGATTCTTAAAATTTTTCAGAAAGATTGACAGTCTTAGAATTTTCATGTTTTCTGATTTAAAAAATTTTTCAAAATTTAAAGATATGTACTAGAGTATTCAATTTTTTAGAAACGATGAAAATTTGCCTACCTCATGCAAGATTTTTCCTCATCATCTGAAATACTTTTTAAGTATACCAAATTTTTATTAAAAATTTAGTGATGTTATTATCCGTATTTTAAAGAATTATGGTGAACAAAATTTACAAAATTATGATACATATTCTGAAATTCTGCCAAAATTATGATTTTTGTATAAGTATTGAAATTTATCGGAATTTCTGATGTGGTCTAATTTTTTAAAATTTTCAAAACTTTCTTCGTTAACTTTTACAGTGAGTGATTGCAGTGAGAATTTTTCCAGCTATTTCTTATTATTTATAAGTGCGAAAATGGCTGGATTGACAGTTGAAAAAGTTCCTGATGAGGACCGCAAGTGCCGTGTTTGCAATAACTTTATCGTGAATAATGACAAAGTGACACGGTGCTCAGTTTGCAACGCACCGTACCACAATGGCTGCTTCCCTGCAGCGAAGAAATTGCAGAATGGAACTCTGTCTAAATGCTGTGGGTCTACGGTTACTTCCTCATCATCAAAAGGCATCACGTTCGATGAAATGAAGGCCCTTGCCGAGCAAAACGTAATATTGACTGCATCGTTCAGCACCGAAATAAACGAGAAAATTTCAAATGTAGAAAAGAAACTTGATGAGATTAATGTTTCTGTTTCCTCTTTGTCAACACGACTCGAAACAGTTGAAAACAAAACAAATGACCTAGCAACCAGAATTGGTGAAATCGACAACGAGATTATGTGCTTGAAAGATGTAAACAGTGGAGTTCAAAATCCCGAGGCCGGTGAAATGCACACAATACTTCGAGAAATTGAGGAACGCGAGTCTCGTAAGAAAAACCTTATTGTTTACGGCATTTCTGAACCCACTGCCACCAATGAAGATACCAAAGATAAAATATTTTGTAAAATTTGTAAGGTTCTGCTGCCACTTCATCCCACTCCCCAATATTTCTCGATAAGATTGGGGAAATCCTCCCGAGCTTCTCCACGTCCGCGCCCCGTGAAAATCGCCTTTCTAGCTGCTGCGAGTTCAACACTGCTGTGGGAAGCCTATCTAACATCGAAACGTGAGCACAAGGACAATATGCCTGTTCCCCTAAACAATGTGTCAATATCTCTCGATCGCACACCTTACCAACTTCAGGAGCTACGGAAAGTTTGAGCTGTCTTACAAGAGCGACTTGGGAAAGGATAACAGAACCTGCGAATAGCGTATCGGAGTGGTCACCCCACGATTGTTCAATCACGCCAGATGGACCGGTCTCCACCTGCACAGCAGATCATCTTGTAGAAGTACTTGTGCTAAATTATTCTTCTTCAATTTCAGTTTATTATCAAAATGTGCGGGGTTGAATTCAAAAATTTCTGACTTTGCTTTATCTGATGTTCTGTTTCGCATGGATATTATTGCGTTAACTGAAACTTGGTTAAAAGATTCTGTAATGTCTTCAGAACTATTTGATTCAAATGTATATGAAATTTTTCGCTGTGATAGAAAAACTGATCAACGTGGTGGTGGAGTACTATTAGCCATTCGTCGTCGAACTATGTCAATCCCAATGAATTTTGATGTCATTTCGTTCAATATTCCTGACATTGATATAACTGGTGCTCAAATAAATAATAATGGTCGCTGTTGCTTTATCATATCATTATACATTCCACCGAATTTATCTGCGTCGTGTTATTCGAACTTAGCTAATTCACTTCTGAACTTACAGGTTCTTTTTGATCACAATTTATTTATTTTGGGTGACTTTAACATACCGTTCTATGCTAATTTTGAAAATAATCAGGATCTGAGCACAAAGGCTTCCATTTTTCAATCTGTCCTGGATTTTTATAATTTAATTCAATGCAATCATATTGCTAATTGGGATGATCGTTGGTTAGATTTGGTGCTTTCTAATGTTATTTGTCAAGTGCACCATGCTTTGGATTGCATTGTATCTGAAGATAATTATCATCCTGCGTTGTTAATTGATTTTGATCTGCGTACTAGTTCTGGGTCTCATGATGCTGTTAATTTTTCTCTACCTATATCTAAGAACTACAATTTCGAGCGTGCTGATTTTCTTTTACTGGAAGATTTACTCATTCATCAAGATTGGGATTTTCTTGTCAATATAGGGAGTCTTGATGATATGGTTGACGAATTTCATACCATATTGAATTCTATCATATGTCGAGCAGTTCCGTTATATTTTAAAAAAGTAGTACCGAAAAAGTACCCAAATTGGTACACGGGTGATGTAGTTGAATCGATTAAGATTAAAAATAGGATTCGAGAAAGATACCAGAGATACGGACTACATTGTGATTTTATTTTGTTTCGCGAAGCTAGAGCTCATACTAAGAAGGTAATCAAACATGCATATCAGAAATATGTTTTTGATGTTGAAAGATCGATTTCACGCAATTCGGACACTTTTTGGAATTTCGTGAATAATAAAAGAAGTAAATCTCGAATTCCAGGTATTATGAGACTCGATGATGTTGAATATCATGAACCGAGCGAGATCGTTAATGCGTTTTCACGTTATTTTTCTGCAGTTTATGTTGCTTCATCAGTTATGCCAGATTGTATGCGGACAGAATTACCGCTTAAGCAAAAAATGGGAGACATTATTACTTTTTCAACTAATGAAGTTTTAGTAAAATTGAAGTTGCTTCCAAATAAATTGTCTACAGGTCTAGATGGAATTTCTAGTTCGATAATCAGGAGATTTTCCAATACTTTTGCAATACCGTTAACGGCAATCATCAACAAATCTTTACTTGTTGGTGAATTTCCAAATATTTGAAAGGGAGCTCGAGTATACCCCATATTCAAAAGTGGTGATGTTACTTTCATTTTAAATTATCGACCAATATCAATTTTAAACAATTTATCTAAAATTTATGAAAAACTACTGTATGATATCATTTTTGAAAAATTTAGGCTTGTTTCATCTCCCAATCAACATGGCTTTTGCTTTCAAATATCTACAGTAACAAATTTGGCAACGTTTTTTCATATAGTTTCCAGTGCTTTAGTTGACAATATCAGGTTGATATTATATATATTGATTTTAGAAAAGCGTTTGATGTGGTGGATCACGGTATTCTCGTGAAAAAACTGTTTAATTCAGGATTGTCTAGCAATTTACTTTCATTACTTTATTCGTATTTACAGAAGAGGTTTCAAACGGTTAAAATAATGGCTATTCTTCCGAATTCATTTTTCCAATGTCTGGTGTTCCGCAGGGCTCAAATTTAGGCCCATTACTTTTTTCAATAATGATCAATGATATTGGGGCAGAACTCACTTGTTTTTACCTTTTATTTGCAGACGATCTGAAATTATTTTTACCGATTTCTGATGTAAATGATTGTCTGTGCATACAAAGTAATTTAAATAAAGTAGCAACATGGAGTAAACTTAACAAATTGCCTTTACACCCCAAGAAATGCAAGATACTTACTATTTCCAGGCGCTCTTCTACTATTAAATTTCAATATAAAATTAATGACACATTATTGCAGCGCGCTGATATTATTAAAGACTTGGGAATAACTTATGACAGCAAACTTCATTTCAATACTCGTTTTGAAAATTTAATGAAGTCGGCAAATAAATGCCTCGGTTTTCTCATTAGGATGTCCCGTGATTTTCGGGATCAGAAAACGATTATATTGTTGTACAAAACATCAATCTTGTCTAAACTTGATTATACCGCGGTAATTTGGTCTCCGAAGCATGTTGAATATCAGATTGCAATTGAAAAATGCCAAAAAAGATTTTTAAAGTTCCTTGCATGGCGTGCTGATGGAATATATCCACCAAAGGTTCAAATTATGAGGATTTGTGCAGAAGATTTAAGTTCTGGACATTGGAGAATAGAAGATCGTATAGTGGATTATCATTTTTATTCAAAATTATTAAGCAAATGGTTGATTTTAATTATTAATAATTAAATTATTATATTATTAATTTTAATTATTAATGTTAAAGAATGGAACGTAAGGTGCTGCGACCTTTCGGGCGCAGCTGTGTGACACGGCACACAGATAGAGCTTTGCTTTCGTTGTTGAGTCGTCGTTGAGTCGTCGTGACGAGCGTACGTTTTTCGCTAGTCTCGATTCCTACGTTTCTTCCCGTGTATTACTTTGTGTTACCTTCGCGAGAGGCTTTTCCCTGTGTTTATCACAGAAGCATTTTCGTTTCCACTGTTTTTTCGCGCAGTGTATTTCTGTGAATTTCGTTTTGAAAAATAAATCGCGAGTTTCAAGACTGAAATTCTTGTGTCAAACTCATTCCGATTTTTCCCCTTTGTGTTCTGCCGATCATGCTCTCGTCGGTCGCACACATGGTCCTTCGAGATTCCGAAAATCGAGACCCGTGAAAATGGACTCTATGCCAGTGAAAATATCACGCCTGAAAAACATCAAAAAATTTGCCACGAGACAAAAATCGGCAGCCATTCTTCGAGGCACATCACTTTCGTTTTCATCGCCGAGTGCCGTCGAAGTCACACGACAACACCCGAAGCTGACGACCTATCTCGTCATTCGGCAAAAGGAGTTGGCAGAGGTTTCATCAATGAGAACGAGAGAGCTCGAGCAACCCCACACTGGGTGGGGTCGGCCGCAATACCGTAGCTCTCTGTCTCCCTCGCGCTCCCCTTCCCGCTGCGACTAATCGGCCGTTCCTTTTGTGCGGATCTTCGCGAGCCACCGCTCGGCCAAGTCACGGCACATACTTTCTCGCTCCGTTTTGTGCGACTCTTAGCTCGATCTCACTCCTTCTCGCGGTGGTACTACGGCTATCGCTCCAACCACTATTTGACGTTTCGTCGCGACTGATGACAAAAACGCGCCAGCAGAAAAAGATGGACTACATCAAAATACACACAGAGCAGGAGCTTCTCATGCGAGAATTCGACAAGTTGGAGGAACGCACCCGGAAATACGATTCACCATCCAAGGAGCTGCTTCAAGATCGTCGAAAGGAATTCCAGGATTTATTCAACAAGATTCGGGCACTGCACATCGATCTTATAACGAGGAAGCAGCCTGCAGATTTGGAATCACCAGATTTGTACATCCCCGAAACCTTCAATGACATTGAAGTTAAGTATTATTCGATCATCGAATATTTGTATGCTTCGTTTCCCACAAATGTTTCACGTCAAGATTCAGAGGCGTCTTTAAACGGTGTGAATAGTTCTCAACATTCTCATTTCAAATTACCGAATATTTTGTTGCCATCTTTTAAGGGTGAAAATGACAAATGGATCAATTTTAGAAATTTATTCGAATTAATTATCGTTGAACGCCATGAACTCACTGCTTCCGAGAAATTGCATTATTTACAAACATGTGTGAGTGGAGAACCACTAATTTTAGTCACTTCAAATGCGAATCAATTGGAATTCAATGAAATTTGGTCATATTTGAGAAAGCGCTATGACAATAATCTAAATTTGGTAAATACGTCATTTAAATCAATGTTCGAGTTTGAACAGATTACATCCGACTATCGTACTAATCTTAAAAGATTACGAGACACCATTCTTTCAGCATACAACACGTTTCAATCGCTTGGGCGTCTTGTAAATAATTGGGACGATTGGTTCGTTTATCTTATTACGTCTAAATTTGATAAAACGTCTCGAGACCAATGGGAAATGAAGATGGGTGAAGGCAATAACTTACCGTCATATCAGGGTATTTTGAGTTTTTTGGAGACACGTATTCGTGTCACATCCAGTAATTCGAGTAGAAAGAGAAGTGATGTTAAAAATGGCCAACACCCATCGTCCCCTGCGGCAAAAAATACTGTACATACCCACCAAACATCTCCTTCCCCCACACCTTTAAATTCAAAATCCAAAAAGGAGAGAAATAGTCTTTCTCAAACATGGAAAAACAATTCCAGACAAAAATCCTGCCTTTTTTGTAAAAATGCTCATCAGATTTATTGGTGTGAGCAATTCAAATCCCTTCCTATTTCTGAAAGAATAAAATTCGTACAAAACACTAATTTATGTTCGATTTGTCTAGGACATACAAAGCAATCGAGCTGCCGCAGTACCAAAACATGCTTCACATGTAGCGAAAATCACCATACGCTTCTGCACAGTGACTTGGATCCGACGGTCAACGAACGGAACTCAAATGGCACTACGGCAATGAGCACTTTCAACGTTCATTTCTCTTCCGGAGTTACGTCAAGCCAAAAGATATTGCTCGCCACTGCAAGAGTTCGTCTCGTCGCCCCGTCCGGTCGAACAACTGTAGCACGCGCCATCCTCGACCCGTGCTCTGAGTGCAGTATCCTTTCTGAACACGTGGCTCAGATTTTGCGTTTAAAGAGATTTCATTCTGCGGCTACTATATCGGGTGTTAATGGTACGACAACTGGTGAAGCTATTTCGGCTGTAGAATTGGGTGTCACACCTTTCAACTCTGATAGTAGTCGGATTGATGTTCACGCGTTTGTTCTTCCTCGCGTTACGTCATATAGACCACCGAGGATTTGTTTGTTAGGTCTCCAATTTGCAGATCCATTTTTCCAAAATGAAGGAAGGATAGATCTTTTGCTTGGAGCTGATGTGCACGGTCAATTACTGTGTGATGGTTTCTTACAAGCCAATTCCTCAGCCTTGTATGCTCAAAATTCTATCCTTGGGTGGGTACTTACAGGACCTCTTCCATCTTCCTCTATCTCCAGTCCTACAGTGCATGCTCATCACGTTTCCCTTGAAGAAACTCCTGATTCAATTCTCAAAAAATTCTGGGAGTTAGAGGAGGTTCCCAAAATCTCGGCTCTTACTCAATCTGATTACGAGTGTGAGAATCATTTCCTCCAAACTCACACACGTTGCCCTGACGGACGATATCAGTTGAGATTACCTTTCATTCAAGACAGACCTGAAATTGGTCATTCCAAGAATCTCGCACTATCAACTTTCCGCAGACTGGAGAATAAATTTTCTCAGGATTCCATTCTTTTCAATAAATATGACGGGTTCATGACTGAATATGAACGTCTCGGTCACATGACCAAAATTGGACCATTAGAAACTCATTTCTGTGGCCAGAATTTTCTTCCACATTTTCCTGTAGTTAGGGAAGATAGCCAGACAACCAAATTGCGAGTGGTTTTCAATGGAGCAGCTACGACCTCGAATAAAATCTCGATCAATGATTGTCTTCACACAGGTCAAGCTCTTCAGACCGACATTGTAGCAATCATAACTCGTTGGAGACAGCATCGATATGTAATGAAGAGTGACGTTGAGAAGATGTTTCGCCAATTTCTCATCGATCCACAGGACCGAAAATTCCAATGCATCCTTTGGCGGGACTGTCCTCAGCGCCCTCTCATGATTTACGAACTCAATACTGTTACCTACGGGCTACGATCATCCCCCTTTCAAGCCAACAGAGCAGTTCGACAACTCTTTTTGGACGAACATTCCACTTTTCCTGAAGGCACTCCTGACTTTCCTGAAGACATTTACGTTGATGATGTCTTCATGGGGGGAGAGACAATTCAAGAAACTCGATCTCTCCAAGACGAAATAATTCGTATCGCTGATGCAGGCCAACTCACACTCCGAAAATGGGCATCCAATGTACCAGAACTTCTTGAAGATCTATGTACAGAACCTCATCAGGTCGCTGTTGACCTTCCTTTCCAAGAATCTCAGAACTGCCCTGTCCTAGGCATCCAATGGAATCCTTCCACAGATTCTTTCCAATATTCAGTACATATTGAATCCTCCAAGCCAATTTTGACGAAACGTCAATTACTCTCTACCATTGCTAAGGTTTATGACCCAATGGGTTGGATTTCACCTGTCGTGATCCAAGCAAAAATTCTTCTTCAAAGCCTCTGGCTTTTGAAGCTAGAGTGGGATGATCCCTTGCCACCTTCAATCTTGAAAGAATGGGATCGATTGAGACTTTCTTATCAGTCTTCTCAAAAAATCATCATTCCAAGATGGACTCAATATTTATCCGAGTCTAATACCCTGATCGAAATGCATGGATTTAGTGATGCTTCCTCTAAGGCCTATGGTGCGGTAGTTTATCTACGTGTACGGACTACTACATACACGCACATAACCTTACTCGGCTCAAAGACCCGTGTAGCACCACTAAAAACTGTAAGCATTCCACGGCTCGAACTTTGTAGAGCAACTCTACTTACTGATTTGATCTTCTATTTTTGCTCAGGTTTCAAAAAAGTCATTGGATCCATTTACTGTTGGACAGATTCGTTAATCGTTCTCAGTTGGCTTCAAAAACCTCCCTCGACGTGGAAAGTTTTCGTCGCAAACAGGGTCTCACAGATTCAGACATCATTGCCTCAGGCTAAATGGAACTATGTTCCAACCTCACAAAATCCCGCCGATCTGGCTTCCCGTGGGGTTGAGGCTGCTCGGCTAGCTGGATCTAAACTCTGGTGGAATGGCCCTGAATGGCTATCTCGATCTTGCGAACATTGGCCAAAACCTGTGTTCCCAGATTCCAACCTACAAGAAGAACTTCGCTTAAGTTCCCACATTTCAGTTTCCAAACCTTCTGAGCATTGGATTCAAAGTCTTGCTGATAGACTTTCTTCCTGGTCAAAACTGCTCCGTGTAGTTGCCACGGTTTTGAATGCCATTCTCCGCATGCGCGGGAAATCCATCAGTCCAGGTATAGACCATCAACAGATCCAAGAAACCTCAAATCTTGTTGTGAAGTTTGTCCAACAAGAAGCCTTTTCGAAGGAAATCCAAGCTCTTGCCAAGAACAAGTCTATTCCCACTTCTTCCTCCCTACTTTCTCTAGCTCCTATTCTCGATGACGAAGGAGTGCTTCGTTTAGGGGGGAGACTCCGTTTGACCTTTCCTCACAATCTTTGTACATTGCCTGCAATCCTACCTCCAGGAGAAATTTCCAGACTGATTATTCGTCAACTCCATCATAATCTTCTCCATTCTGGCGTCAAGCTCACTCTCTATATGCTTAGAACTAAATTTTGGGTTATCAAGGCTAGAGGATTGGTGAAAGAGGTCATCAAGAATTTTGTGACTTGCGCAAGGAACAGGGCTCGGACAATGACCCAGCTGATGGGCGACCTGCCTTTACCTCGTGTGCTGCCTTCTCGTGTTTTTTGCCACACCGGTATTGATTACGCCGGACCCTTTTTTGTACTCAATAGCAAGGGTCGGGGACAGAAGTCTCATAAAGTATGGGTGGTACTGTTCGTTTGCTTTTCTGTTAAATACGTACATATTGATTTTGTCGACGATTATTCAACTAAATCATTCTTGAATGCGCTTCGACGGTTTTGCAACCAATATAGTTTACCCAGTGCCCTCTATAGTGACAATGCGACAAATTTTAAAGGCGTGGACAGCGAACTCAATTCGTATTTTCGAAAGTTGAGCCACGACTCTGAAGTTCGCAAGTTCCTTGCTATGGATTGCATTTCTTGGCACTTCCTTCCTCCCTCGGCTCCCCATTTCGGTGGACTTTGGGAGGCCGAAGTTAAAAGTGTGAAGTCTTACTTGGGGCCCATGATGGGCAACGCGACACCTTCGGTTAAGAAATTCCGGACTTTACTTAGCGAAATTCAGGGTTTACTCAACTCACGGCCAATCGGGCCTCTATTTGACGATGTCGAAAGTTTCGAAGCTCTGACTCCAGGTCATTTTTTGAACATGACTGCCGTCAAAGCCATTCCCACTCCAACAGTCTTAGATTTGGCTGAATCTCGATTAACTAGATGGCAATTTATCGAAAAATTGTCGAACAGTTTTGGAGGAAATGGAGACGTGATTACCTCCAATCACTTCAACGACGGACGAAATGGCACAAGACTCAGCCAGGTCTAAACTGTGGGGAACTTGTGATTATAAAGAATGAACTTCTTCCTCCCACGAAATGGGAACTTGGTCGGGTAGTCGAGTGTCATCCCGGTCAAGATGGCTTGGTTCGTGTAGTTAAAGTTAGAACTGCTAATTCCGAATTTTCGCGACCAATTGTTAAATTAGTTCGTCTTCCTGTTTCATGTGAAACTTAACTGGTTACCTTTTGTTTAACCTGTTATCTGGATTTTCCTTTGAAAACATGTTAACAGTGTAGAATTAAACTAGTTATGACTGTTTTCTATCTTGCCATTCTCCTGCGTACCGCTAATTTATTTTCAGTCGTACTTTCTATTGTTAGGATTTAATTTAGCGATTATTCGCCAACGCGGGGGAGTATGTTAAAGAATGGAACGTAAGGTGCTGCGACCTTTCGGGCGCAGCTGTGTGACACGGCACACAGATAGAGCTTTGCTTTCGTGGTTGAGTCGTCGTTGAGTCGTCGTGACGAGCGTACGTTTTTCGCTAGTCTCGATTCCTACGTTTCTTCCCGTGTATTACTTTGTGTTACCTTCGCGAGAGGCTTTTCCCTGTGTTTATCACAGAAGCATTTTCGTTTCCACTGTTTTTTCGCGCAGTGTATTTCTGTGAATTTCGTTTTGAAAAATAAATCGCGAGTTTCAAGACTGAAATTCTTGTGTCAAACTCATTCCGATTTTTCCCCTTTGTGTTCTGCCGATCATGCTCTCGTCGATCGCACACAATTAATAAATATTAATTATATTGGGTAGTCCTGTAATTGGGTTTTTATAACCTGTTAGACGTTGGTTTAAATAAATAAATAAATAAATAAAATAAATAAAAAAGTCTCAAGATCATACCAAACTTAAAAAACTTGTAAAATTTTTTCAAAATTTGGCCAGCTCATAAAATTTCTTGTGATTTTGTAACATTTTCCATGTTTTTTTTGCATTTTTCTTAGAAAATTGAAAAAAACGTCACTATACATATTTTGAAGGAAGAATAAGTAGAATAATGAACACAATATACGATTCTCATTACCATATTTTCAAATTTTACTCATTTCTCTAATAATAATTATTATAGGCAATCTGCGAAATTTCGGATTTTTTCTAAGTGTTAAAAATTTTTATCATATTAAACGTAACGCAGAGGGTGTTCACAGTTTTTGTAATTTTATAAAATTTTGTTTAGCTCATGAAGATTTTTTAAAATTTTCGAATTCTTCCCCAATATTCAGAATTTCCTGCTACACAAATTTTAAAAAAATATTTCCATGCATATTGCGAAGAAATATTGTAATGGACAGAATTTATAAAGCTAATGAATATTTTCTCGAACCCTACATAAAATTTGAATTTCTTAGGATTATTGACATTTTCTGAAATTTGCAATGGGTTATGATTTCGAAAAATTTTCAAAATTTCTAACAATTACCAAAAGCAGCTACTGCAACTTTCAAAATTTGAAAAAAATATGAAACTTGAAATATTTTTTATAATTTTGAAATACTTATCAAGTATTTCAAATTTCCGGTCAGAATATAATAAATATTTCCATGCATTTTGAGAAGAAAAATAATCATGAACACGATAACTAGTGTTTTTACCGCACAGATATAAAAGGGATTTCCTTCATTTTTATATTCTACGGAAATTCCTTCGGCATTATGGTGAGTTATGATGAATTGTTGACAATTTTTGCTTTTTGTGTCTTGTAAATATATGTTATATATTAAGAATTTTTCTATGTAGATTCTGTATACGGCTTCATTTAAGCCGAAATATATTTAAGGTTTCTATATAAAGAGTGAGGTGATTTATTTATGAACTTTGGCTCCGAGGGATCATACAAGAGATTCATTTACACATATTTCGGCGCACGATTATCTTTGATTTAATCATAAACACAATTCACAAAATTGTGAACGTTCCCTAGTATTTTACAAAAGTTTTGTTTCTTGTAGGACTATTGACATTTATCTATATTACCAATGTGTTCTGAATTTTTTTTAATTTTGCAAAATTTTGTATACCAGCTACTTGAATTTTATGAATTTTTTGAAAATTGTCCAGATCATAGGGATTTTTTTTAAATTTTAATTACTTGTCAAGTATACCAGATATGTTTATAAAAAAAAAAAAAAAAAACGTTCATATTCATGAAAAACATGTTTCTGAATACAATATACAAAACATCGTCTGAAATTCCACCAATTTCGTGAATTTAGCAGAATTATTAATAATGCAATAATTCTCTAAAACTTTTCGATTTTTTAAAATATGAAAAAAATGAAAAAGCTACATACTTAAAAGTTTTCAAAAATTATAACAATTTCTCCAACTCATTAGGAATTTTCGGTTTTATGTTTTATGTTTAAAACCTCAAAACATTATCATGCGTATTTCGAGGAAGTACGATAATTAACCCCCCTCTCCTGATACTTTAGTCATTTACTACCTCCCCGAAAAAATTGCATTTTGCCACCCCTAATCAGAATACGATTCTTAATGAGTCAAATTTTCCCAGTGGACCACTAAAAACGGACCTATCGATTTCGAAGATCTTTTTCGCTTTTTCCAATAGCTTGAAACATTATAAGAACTACCACAAAATGTTTTGAGAAAATTCGCTATTTTTTAGTAGTTATTTATAAATAAATTTTAGGCTAAGTTTTCGTAAAACGGCTATATTTCAGTTTACTAACAGTACGATTAGAATGAAATGTAAAACACACATATAAAAATGTCTAGACAACTATTTACGAGTAAATTCATATTTATATTTTTTTTTGTTTATAAAAAATTTTAATTTTTATAAACAAATGCAAATTTTTCAAACTTCTCATATAGGTAGAAGAAGAATTGAAAAACTCTTGGATGCGGCAAACATTCAACTATAATTAAAAAAAAAAAAATTTAGTACAATTCACAAACAAAAAAGTTGTCAATTTTTTTATGCAAGCTTGCACACGCTTGGGTGCTACCGAGTCGTCTCGTCGGTGCCAGTTATAACTCTCCTTCGTTAGCTATTGAGTATCAATATTTTCTATTTTTATATGCATTATTATACAATATAATGCTTACAATGTCGTTGTCAAATGAGTCAAGAAAAAATGAACAAATTTTTCGTTAAGGTTTTCTGTCAATCAAGTTGTAAGAAAAGACGCATCATCAAGAAAAACGCCTTTGTATTCATCTAAGTATTTGTTGTACAACGTCGCTCTTAGCTGCAGAAAGTACTTTGCATTGAATTTTTTTATCACTAATCGGTCTGTAACAATGAAAGGCTCGTGTGTTTTTCACGGTTTTCGCTGTTGCAAATCACGATTCCAATTTTTTTTGTGATTTTCGAATTCTTCACCTGTGCAGATATCAAAGTAAATTTTACTGAAAAATTCAGTTGCCCACTTGTATAATTCTGTAGTATTTTTTTGAAATTTCTGTTTTGTAAACTAGCGCGGTAAGCATTTCTTCTGACGCACCCTCCAATTCCATCACACGCCCCTTTTCCATGTGATGTTGCAAAGAAATGCCACTCGGCTTCTATACCAAAATCTTTTTTATGATTTAACAAATTCACAAAATTAAATCTGTTTTTATATTGAGAGCCTGCTCCATCAGAAAAATAGTAAAGTTTTCTAATATTTCTTGATTCAAATTTATTTTGCAAGAAAGAAATCATTTTACTGTTGTAAAGGTGAACTCCTGTTGAATCGTGATTCTCATACTCAGAAAAAACAACAAAATTTAAATGTTTTTTGACACCATTTTCCTTAAAATAGACGACATAAACGTGTAGGGTCGATTGATCTTTCGACCAATGCTGCGATTGAATTGCATCTTGAATATGAAAAGAATAATTTTCTGAGAAATCAAGCGCCACTATGAATTCCTCCTCATTGATTGTATCCTTCAGCTCTTCAAGATAAGTAGCTTGAGATTTAGCAAGAAAATCGTGTTTTAAAACGGTTGGTAATTCTTTGGCCAGTTGATTAATAAAAACATTAATATTTTCACTTTGCTCCAGGAGCTGGCACCTGCGAGAAATTAAATACACCTTGCACCATGTTTCGCATACTTACAAAAGTCATTGCATTAAAAATAATTCACGCACCTGTCTGTTGTAAGCCATTGATTGAAGGTCACTTTGTCTACTTTTTTGCTTCTTAATTCTGATTTCAAGTCACTCAAAACCATATTTATATCAGGACATTTCGTGCATTCTCCCAAACGACATTCATTAGTTGCCTCTGGGCAAACCATTTTGTTGAAGTAATCGCGATATGTGGAAGTGAAGTTGATATTTTTTCGGAGAAACTCTTGTTTTAAACCAATGAATCGCTGTCGGAGATTCTCGTGAATTTTGCACACGCAAACATTGTGTGTGCCTTTCGGTCCAGCCAAAATGCACTGGGGTGGTCGCAAGGCTTGGAATGTTGATAAGGAGATTTTCGTTTTTTTGTTTTTGGCCAAAAAATCTTGGTGAATATCTCGGATATTTCCCAAAAGCAAACGTTTATGTACAAAAAAAGAAGATTTACACGATATTGGATGAGTAGGGTACAAAACCATATTAACAAACCGATACGTAAATCAATTTTAATTTTTTTTTTTTTTAATTGAATTCTCTTTTTACTCTTTTTGGGTGTATATTTTACTCGTTTCGAAATCGAATAGTTTTTTTTTTCCAATTTGTTCACGATGTGAGTTTTTCTGCCGTAAATAATATTCTAGAATTTTAATCCTACCTTACTTGATTAATAACGCTGATGTTAATTAGAATTGCAAATTTTTAGTGACACCAGTTATTTTGATTTAAAAGTATTGTCAATCAGGAAAAGATTGAATTGAAAAAAAAAAAAAAAATTAATCGAAACATTATAAAATTTTCATCATTTTCGATAACAGTGAAGAACAATAGAAGTGAAAATAACCTGTAGATATCATATATTTTACTGTAATTCCATTAAATACAATGTGTTGATTCACACAAACATCTGTGTTGTATTCGCCAATTTCTCATGTGGGATTGAGTTATTAAATCAAATCGATTCAAAAAATAAATTCTATTTAAGGCAGTTATGATAATTACATGAAATAAGTACCTATGATAAGGCTTTTTATAAAATATTTTCTGCTTATGATTTAAAACCTCAAAAAGCATGAATATAAATTTCCAAAAAAGTTTATTTACCGTTTCATGCTCAATAACGATAGATTTGACATCTTTGGCACCTGGCATCACGCGGCTCACTTCATCTGATAGATAAAATTCCTTGACTTTGTTTATAATTTCGGTTTCCAAGGGACGGCCTTTCTTATCACAGGGTGTAACTCCGTATCCTTTGGTATCGTGCAAGTGTTTGGCTGCATTAACTATCCGCCGAGAAACACCAAACATCCGAGAGATTTTTCATATACTCCACTTTAATGGAAAAGTGGTTAGGAGAAAAATTTTTTCTTTGCGATTAGCCGCCTTTGACAACGCTAATTTCAAATCTTTGACCTATTCGGTCATCTCATTTACTTTGGAAGAAATCGCAAAACTGTTTTTTTTTTATTGTTTTCATTAGGATCGATTGATCTTCATTCGACAGATTTAATTCTGACGTTGATGGATTGAGAATCATTTCTTTCAAAGGCTCGAGTAATTTGCGTCTTTTGTGCTGTTCATCCACTCTCTTGCACTCAAAATCAGGATCATTTTCACTTGAACTTGATTCGTCATCTTTTTGTTCTCCACACTCAATATCAGCCACATTTCCAGATGCACTCTCAGAATTTGCACAGTTTTTTTCCGTTTCTAGGCGCACAAAATTGATATTTTCTTTTTGTCGATAAAGCTGCACTTTGCACTTGGAACAGACGTGTAAACCGTATAAAGCACTGAATCTGGAGTCCCAGTTATTCGAAATAAAAGATAATTTTTCACGAAAATTAATATGACGTTTTTTTTTGAAAGGATTGCAACACTTTACCGGCGGGGACATCTTTCGATTTCTTAATTTTTTTTAACTTAAACGACACAACTTGTGCAACGTTGGGTCAAAAATGATCTACTGAAATGAATTTTTTCCTAAGGATGAAAAGAAAAACCAGTTTTTGATAACTTTCCTGAGTTATCTACAGTATGATGCTTTTTTTATACAGATCAAGGAAAATCAATCAATCAATCATGACAATCAATAGCCAACGAAGGAGAGTTATAACTGGCGCCGACGAGACGACTCGGTAGCACCCAAGCGCGTGCAAGCTTGCATAAAAAAATTGACAACTTTTTTGTTTGTGAATTGTACTAAATTTTTTTTTTTTTAATTAAAGCTGAACGTTTGCCGCATCCACTAGTTTTTCAATTTTTTCTCTACCAATATGAGAAGTTTGAAAAATTCGCATTTGTTTATAAAAATTAAAATTTGTTATAAACGAAAAAAAATATAAATATTAATTTACTCGTAAATAGTTGTTTAGACAATTTTATATATGTGTTTTATATTTCATTCTAATCGCACTGTTAGTAAACTGAAATATAGCCGTTTCACGAAAACTTAGCCTAAAATTTGTTTAAAAATAACTACTAAAAAATAGCGAATTTTCTCAAAACATTTTGTGATAGCACTTATAATGTATCAAGCTATTGGAAAAAGCGAAAATGATTTTCAAAATCGATAGGTCCGTTTTTAGTGGTCCACTTGGGAAAATTTAACTCAATTTAAAACACTTTGAATGAAATTTCATTGTTTTCAACTCGTGAAATCTTTTCAAATATTGTTCCCTTTCCAATGAAATTTTTCATCCTCCAAAATATTTTGCACAAAACGTTTGTGTTAAGCTGATACAAAAAATTGTTTGGAATCATTTATTTATTGTGTATTTATTAATAACTTCAGAATTAACAATTATTGTTGAGGATCTGCGTAAGGTTAGCAATTTTAGAATTTCGGTAGTTTGTTTTTCAACGATTCTCAAATTTCTATAAAATTCAACCCCGTTAATTTGACAAGGAAGATTAAAAATGCATATACTTCACCATTGATAACTTTTCCTAGATAAACCATATCGTTGAGACCTTCATAAGTGACATCACCATGTTTCTCGATAACCTCAGAAATTTCCGAACGAACTTTGTCTTGTATTTCAGGGTTCATTGCAAGCTCGTACAAACAAAACTTTAATACTGTGCTTGACGTTTCAAAGCCTGCCATGAAAAATATACATGCCTGTGCGACACCTTGTAAAACTGTTAATTTCCCGTCAATTGTACCTGGAAATAAGGAATGTATTAAACAATTTGGGCACTACAAACATGTTCCAGAAATTTTAATGTTGGTTCGAAGATGTTATTTTTTATTATGATTAACTAATGAAATAAATAACATATCTAAATCAAAGAAATTTCGAGAATTTTTTGACTTTATTTTGAAACTTATGTACTAGAGCAATAAAATTATTAAGATATCATTTTGTACCTTTTTACAAAAGAAAACCTCATTTCGAATTTCATTTACAAATTTTCTAGCCCAACAATAATAACTAATATTCCAGAACAGTTCGTAATTTTAATATTTTCACAGAGATCGAATGAAATTTTTAATTCAAAAAAGTAAACGTTGAACGTAGATACATTTCACATTACTTAAAAAAAAAAAATATCTAATAAAATTTATCATAAACTGACCTTCAAGTTTTAAGGTATTTCCGTTGTCGTTCTGTATGGAGTCGTCTTGAATAAGCTGCACCAGAAAATCCAAAAAATCGATCGGTTTTGGATTCGGATTTTCCAACCGAACTTTAAAAGTTTCTTCAAAAGCGTTTATAAAGAAATCGCTCAAAGATTTTTCAAAATACCTCAACTTGAAAAAATTCATCATCTGTGGTAGAAAAAATGCTAGTATATTTTTCACAGGTCTTGCCTTGAAAAATTCTTTTCCATAATAATGCCACACATTGTCTGCATTTTTTAAAGCGTTTGTCTCTATTCCGAATGCAGTTCTCGTGATTACATCCGTTGTAAATCTAGGCAAAAATCGCTAATAAAAAAATGAAAAATATAATATTATTAGAATTTTCAAATTACCTTGAAAATATATCGTCTATTTTCAAATCTTTTCCATGGTTTTCCTGAAAAAACTCGCTTAATTCGTCGCCGGTATTTTTTACACCATTGAAGAGAATTTTCATTTTAGCAATGGTAAACGCAGGACCTAGTTTAAATCTCAAGTTCCTCCATTTATGGCCTGTTGTAGTAATCACGTTTGCACTCAAGGGATCATTTTCCTCATTGTCAAATAAGATGCGGTCATGAAAATGTGTAAATTCTTTCGTCAAAATGACTTGGATGAGTTTGGGATCCCGAACGATCAGCACTGGTTTCAGGAAAATGTACGCTCCAAAGTAACGGTGTTGCTTGAACTTTTCGTAGAGGTTTTTATACTTGACTCCTAGAAATTATACTATTTTTACTTTTTTTCATGTTATTCCTGAAAAGAGTTGCTTGGAAGTAAAATATAATTGTAATCGATCGATTTCTAAGTCAAAGAACTGTTCGTTATTACAATAAATTCGAATATTTTTATCAAGTTCGTGTTTTCTATTTCCTGCATTTTTGGATATTGAATAGAAATTGTTTTTTATCACACTTTTTAAAGTAAAAAAATGGTAAAACTGGATATAAAGTTAAATTCTAATAACTGTCACAAGAAATTGTTATCCAACATTTTTAAGAACCACAGTCAGATAAAAGCTTTCTGAATTTATCTTAGTACGAGTCTACAAACGCTTTTTTTCTGGAATCTTATAAATTATTTACCAAATCTTACTCATGTGAATATTTTACTCAATTTAAGTACAAAATATTAAAACTCATATAAGTAAAAAATAATTATTCAATTTTATTTACATCTAGGTGTGTATGTCTCTAAAAACTAAGTAAATTTACTTTTTGAAAAATAATTCTCAGCATATTTTTGAAATATAAATATTGAAAAATTACAATTTTAATACAATTTTTACAAACCTGGATGTATTTTATTCATAAGAACAGATCCAAAATTTCCCATGGGGAATATAGGTTCCTCGAACAAAACTTTCTTTTTCCTCCAATATTCAAATGAAACGTATGTAACGTAGATGTACGATACAATCGAACAAATAAACAAGCTTCCGAAAATTTTCAACAAAATCACGTAAAAAGCCATTATATTACAGAATATAGGATGCAGAATTTCACTTAGATTCTGATACTTCACTTGTGAGATGTTAATATACTGAATAAATCTGTGGAAATTTTGATTCGTGATCGAGTCACCAACAAAATTGATAAATTTGTGCCTGTGTTTTGAAACACTTCATGTGATGTGATAATAAACTTTTTTGGTTATCATCTTCCAATGTAACGTGTTTACTATCTCAATTGATACTCTTGCAGTTGATGTATAAATTTTTAAGTATGTATCATTACGAGTGCAGAAAAAACAAGCACAGAAATCAAAAATAAATATTATTCCTTACTTCCTTCTCTCGAGAAATTTTGTAAAATTTGTTGTCCAATGATCATTTTACGCCATTTTATTATTATGTTTCATATTTTACAATTACAAATTATATACATATATGTACAAGTTTTGGAAATATGTTACTATTTATTTCGTCGAAAACAATATTGTTACCATGCACAATAAAGTTCTGTTTTCTTGCAACATACTAGACAAAAACTCAATACGAAAATGGAATAAATATTAATAAATTTTTGCAAAAATTGTTTTTATTTTACAGAGATGATATCTTCAAATACAGTGGGTTTTTTGTAGAAAATAAAATGGCAGACCCAGGATCAATTTCAATAGGCAGCACGGTTTTCGAACTGACTTGAAATCTACCTGATGTGAGGGCTGCGATGATTGCAATTTTCGTTACTATAATGCCAAATCTCATACCTTTGAAAACAAAAGATATGTTATCAAGGAGAACATATTTTCATGGGTAACATATTCTTATTAACAAATGATAAGTTATCAAGAATTTATTTTTAAGCAACCTCATCGGATAATGCTCACTATAATTCAAACAAATTTGAATCATGCACATTTTACGATTGGAAGGGTTCAAAATTTTTGGATCTTTCAAAGTAATTATTTTTATACTATCCTTATTTTGCAAGCTTATATTCTGAAGTATACACAACTCTGTGAAAGATGACTGGAAGTTTTTGAAATTTTCGACAAAGTCTTCGTAGGAAAACTTTCTATTAAACAATTCATACTAGACATAAAAGTCTTACCTATGCACATCCTCCTGAAAAAAATTTTCCACTCGTCACTAGCGGTTCAAAACTTCATAAAAAAAATTATTTTTTACATACGGTCCTTCCCCGAAAGGCAAATAAGTATAAGGATGCCTTGAAGCAATATTTTCCGGGCTAAATCTTTCTGGATCGAATTTTTCTGGATCCGGCCAAATGTTAGAATCTCTTTGTAAACCAAGCACAGGTATCACTATTTCCATTCCTTTTTCTACATTTAGCTTTGCTGTCGGTAAATAAATCGGCTTTGTGCACAGGCGATTCAGAATCATAAGTGCAGGATAAAGACGGAGCACTTCTGCAAGTTCATTTTTCAATGAGAGAACAAAATCACAGATTTTCTTCTAATCAGTAAACGTACCATGGACAACTTTTGTAAGGTAAGGCATATCATTTAAACTGTCGTACGTGAGGCCTCCATGTTTTACATTTACTTTGAAAATTTCTGTGCGAAGTTTTTCCTGGATATCTGGATTTTTTGCAATCTCGAATAAAGCGAGGGTTGCTGTTGCACTGGAGGTTTCAAAACCTTGAATTCAAAGGTTGAACTTGCAGGAACATTCGTTTGAAAATAATTATAGAAATATTATTTCAGTTTTCTATATACTCAAATTACAATAATATGCAGAAAGGCATCTCCGTACATAAATTTCTTTTTCACAATAAAAAAAAAAACAAAGACAAATTTATTGATTATACTTATACCTGCGACGAAGAAAACAAAAGCTTGAGCCACGCTTTGCCGCACCGTCAATTTTCCACTTTTAATTTCTAGAGCAAAGTGAAAAAATTATAAATATTCTTGTTATTAAGACTACTTTCATACTGAAACTCACGATTTTGGTTTTCTGGTTCAGGTTCGTTTCCTTCATCGTCCAGAACATATCCATTTTGAACGAGTTGCACTAGAAGATCCAGAAAATCTTTGGGCTTTGAAACACTTTGTTTCAACCTCGCATGAAAAGCCTCTTCAAAAGTATCAATGAAAAATTTTGTGACGCAAGGATGATTAAAAGGTATTTGAAAAAACTCTAGTAGTTTGGGAGCGAATAGGAATATCGCGTTCATGAGGGGTCGAGGTTCGAAAACTTTTTTCCCATGGAAACGGAATTCACAGTCTGGATCAGATAAGGAATTTGTTTCTATGCCAAACGCTGTTGCTGATATGACTTCTGTTGTAAATCTAGAAAAAATATTTTCTCGAATGCAACATAGATACAAGTGAAACTTATAGTTATGTAGCTAAATTTCTAAGTTATTTTTATGGTCATACATAAATTGAAAATTTAACCAAGCCATAGAAAACGTAATTCAATTACCTTCCAAATAGTTCCTTCATCTCTACATCATGTCCTATATTTTCTTGAAAACTCTTTTTTAGTTTGTTTCCAATATTATTTACAGTATCAAACATGAGCTTCATTTTTCCTGACGTGACTAAGAATTTTTGAATAATTAAAGAATCTTCAGGTAGAAAATAGAAAAATCAAAGTAAGTTTTCTCACACGTTGGCGTCAATTTTAACCTCAAATTCTTCCATTTAGTTCCAGACATTAAGAATCTGAGTGTATAAATAAAATTTTTTCTTGAGACTTTGTCATTTTTTATATAATTACCATTTTGTAGCATTTTCAACGTACAAATGACCAGTCAAAGGATCAACTTTTTCATTACTGAAAAAATTGCGATCGTAGAAGTGAGCGAATTCTTTTGTAAGCACTGTCTTCACAAGATCAGGATCATTTATTACAAGAACAGGTTTCGTGAGTGCATAAGTACCAAAACACACATGGTTTTTATATTTTTCGTAGAGGTCCCGATATAGTTGCCCTGAAATACGTTTATTAAAATTGGTGCGCTCTTTCGAAATTAAAATAAACATCTGGAACAATCATTAAAAAAATAATTGAATAACTTTTTGAAAATTAATGGACATTTTGTTCGTGTTTTTGTAGACTGCCAGACATAGATTCATGAAAAAATTTTTACTTAACTAGAATGCATTGTAAAAAGAAATGGTGCCAAAACTTATTAAATTACAGTGTTAAAGATACTTATGAATTCTCGGTTGTTTCGTAGAACTTTAAATATTTCAGATTTATCAGCACATATTATTTTATTTTTAAACAGTATATAAAATTATTTTTTCAATTTTTGTAACGTGCATTCCTCGTTTTATTTTGAAACTATGAAAATTTCGATAAAAATTATATAGAACATTTGGATAAACGGTTTTTCTTATCTATAAAAAAGAATCAACAACTTTTTATCTTGCATTATTCAATCAAATCTTTCTCAACAATCTAAAGATGTTATCAATGTTTTTGAAATTCTTCTTCAGAAGATATCTCGATGATCAAACTGCAATTGAGTAAAATTCAGTATTATATTTTCTAAGATGCTTCCTAGTTTAAAAGATTTTCTCTTAATAAATCATATCCAAAAAAATATTTTTTATTCTTTCAAGTCAATAAGAAGTCTTTATTTTGAAAGCGAACCTCCTTATTCGTTGTTTTCTTCAACTAATTTCAAAAATATGGTCCAATAGATTTTTTTAATATTGATAAAGATATTAGAAAAACATATCAAATATTAAATGTTCATATATTTCTTTCATGACTTTAAAAACGTAAATATGAAATAGATACATACCTGCATTTATATTTCCAAAGAAAACAGATGTTAAATTGCCAAATGGTATCGAGGGTTCTTCGAAAACAACTTTTCGTTTTCGCCAATAATTAAAAGAGACGAATTTAACGTAAAAATATAAAGAAGTAAAAATAACTATAACAAAGCCTGCAACACTCGCTAATAATGAAAATACTGAAAAATTCATAGTTTTTTATCCGGTTTGATAAAAATAAGTGGAAAACAATCACTTTGTCTAGGAAAACTTGCAGACTAGAAAAGAAGTTATCATAACCACACAGTTCACAAGTGCACCTGTTCCATTAGTCAACGTTAAACTTTTTTTTTTCACAAAATTATGCACATTTAGCTATTTTTTGTGTACATCGAGAAAAAAAGTATAAAGTAATGAAAATAATTGTTTTCTACTTGGCATACAAAAGAAGGTATTGAAAGTTTCATCAGTGAAAAAACTATTCGTTGTTACGTGTGCACTGCATTGAATATGAAACAAATTTTCGAACTGCTTTAGTTAATTTACATAAAAAGCACTTGTTCAAACATGAACGTTCAACAAAGTGACGCATATCGGTGTTGTGGATGACGAAACATTTCAAGCATTTTTTACATGGATTGACGCACTGATAGGTAAATAGAATGTGTGAAAAACGAAGACATGTTTTTTTGAAAATAAAAGAAACTGTATAGAACTACGTCACGTCTTATATTAAAAATATCAGACATTATTCAGCTGTTACATTTGTAATGGAATTTTGCTAATGTGCACAATTTTGTGTCTAATAAATTTTAACTATTGTGGACTTGTGAACTTGTGAATCGAAAATAGCTCTAATTTTTCTACAGTTTTTCAAGTTACCTGATATGAGATTATTTTATTAAAAAATGACAATTCAAAGATGAGTTAGATAATATATCAAACCGAACTAAAAATTTCATTTGTTTTCATAACAGCCAAAAATTTTTTTTCAAAAAACTTGTATTGCTAAGAAGAAATAGTCATACATTCGAAAAAAAAATTACAATTTACAAAGTATTACACATCAGTAGCTAGCAATTATTATAAAAAAACGTTTTTCCTCGCTTCCTTAGAAATACAACAGAATCTTTTTAAAATTTTTATTAATCAACAATCCTTGTGTAAATTGACCACACATTAATTTAACTTACAAATGTCTTCACAGAATGTTCCTTGAAGACCACGATGAATAGTTTTATGACTTTCTGCTGACCGCGAATGCATAAAGAAATAAAAATAACAGCGATCATTTTACAGGAACATTCAGTACTAAGTTTCAAAAATTTATGGATCACAAAATGGAAAATTGATATAAATGTCGTTTCATAAGCTTTTTTTTACGGAAAAAGAGGAAAAAATGAATTGTATGTCGGTTTATGGTCTTCTTCCGAAAGAGGTCTCCTACTCTCGAGAACTTGAGATGCCACTATATTATACATCTGAAAAGTAAATTATCTCTGGTGACATTGACTTTCTGAAGGAAAAATGAAATAAACTGAATTAACCGAAATACTTCGAAACACCAGAAAACAACGTAAAATCTATGTTCTGAAAAATAGTTAGAAATACTCGGAATCTATATAACTTTGACGTTTTAAGCATCAATTTTCTCAAATTCATGTAGCAATCCATCGGAAGAATAAAAATCTAGATGAATGTTAAAAAATATTCCAAGATTTTCTAAAATTTAGGAACTGCTGAATAATATTTTAAAAAATACAAACAATAGGAATCTTAAAATACTGATATTTTAAACAGATATTACTGTCTTGAAAAGAAAAAAGAGATAATAAAAATCTTTAGAACTTTTAATTCTGGATTATCGAAATAAAGAAAACTACAAATATGAGAACCCATTGAAATAAAAAAAAATTCATTAACTCTCATTAATATAAAAAATAAAAATTTTCCTTAAATTATGTAAAATATTTAAAATATGTTAGAAGGCTCATATTAAAAATTTATTGAAATACTCAAAATCTTCAAAAATTTTTATGCTAGAGCATCAAATTCTAGGAATCTGTATTGGAATTCTTTAAAGTACTTCAAATCCATCAAAAAGCTAGAAAATCTTACTTGATACAAAATTTTTAAAAAATGGAAATATCTTACAAAACTAGAAATCAATATACTGAATATCTATGAAAATATCACTTCTTTTATTGACGTTAGAGTAACTTATTATTTATAAAACTTTTAATGCTAAGGCATTGGATTCTATATACATATCTGTAGAGAAATTCATAAAAATGTTAAAAATTCGTTCAAACTGTGAAAATACTGATGAAATACAATAATTACTCAACTTACTGGAAACATATGAAAAAGCAGTTATCTCCGAAAATACCTGCCTGAACAATTCTTTCAAATACCGAAAATTTGATAAACTTTGAATCCGACTATATCAATAAATCCTCGAAACGTACGTAACAATCTAAAAACTAGTAGAAACGTATAAAAAAATTAGAATATCTATATAAATATTATATAACAATATAATTCAATATAGTAATTTTCTCCGAAATCCACACAAATATTAGAAAAAAATCAAACCTTGAATCCTATAGTTACGAATTCTAGACATCAATGCAGAAAATTCGTACAGATACGAAATCAGTTTTTGAATAAAATACGTAGTGAAAAAAATAAGTTCTGAAAAACGTTAGAAACAGAATTGTGATTTTACGTAGAAAGTGATGTATTTTAAAAAGTATGTAAAAGTTTGAACTTGCGAATCTATGCCTAAGACATTATGATGCTGGAAAGAATATTTTTTGAATAATTGGAACAAATAAATATAGACACTTTTGACATTTGAGCTTGCCCCACCATATAAAATTTTGTTGCAACGCCACTGATTACAGAAAACGTACCTGCTCAACTTACGCAATTATTCACAAAGCTGATACTTTTAGATACAGTGGATTCTTTGGAGCAAAGACGATTAGACTCCCAGGATTAATTACGATGGGTAGCAAGGTTTCTGGACTTACTTCAAACCGACCTGACATCAGGGCTGCTATTATTGCTATTTTTGTGTTCATGAGTCCAAATCTCATACCTTTGAAAATAAGATAAATTGGAAAATAAAGCAATAATTAACAAAAGAAGATCACGAATATCGATAAACGTTAATTGTATCAAAGTTTTTTTGAATTTTGAAAAATTGCAATCACGAAAAACATTTTTGTACTTTTTACTCATTACCCTGAACTGGAAATCTTATAATTTCCACGCCTTTTTTAATTTATTTTTATAAAATCATGAGCAATTCTTTCTACGGTAGTTTATAAACAACAAAATCAATATTCATGCACTTAATTTTTTTAACTGAAGAAGCTTCCATTTTTGTTTAGTCAAATCAAAAATCAGAACTTTTAAAACTTGAGTAAAGTATGCAAGTTTATTTTGCACTATTATGACAACCAAACGCTTTAACTCATGACCGATGACGAAATTATAATTCTCTACTACTTGTTACCTATGCATATCCTCCTGAAAAAACAAATGTTTCAGTTGTTAATAAAAGTATCATATATTTCTAGTTGCAGCAGAATTATTTTTACGCACGGTCCTTCTCCAAAAGGCAGATAAGTATAAGGATGCCTCGAAGCGATATTTTCCGGAGTGAATCTTTCGGGATCGAATTTTTCCGGATCCGGCCAAATATTAGAATCTCTATGCAATCCAAGTGCAGGAATAATTATGTCCGTTCCTTTTTCTATATGAAGGTCAGTTGTTGGCAAATCAATCGCTTCTGTGCAAACACGATTTAGGACCAGTACCGAAGGATAAAGGCGAAGTGTTTCTGCAATAAAATTGTTATCAGATTTATTACCACATTTTTTCTCTTCATTAAATTATCAAGTGACTAACCGTTGACGACATTTGTGAGATATGGCATATCGTTCAAACTATCGTACGTAAGTCCACCGTATTTTTTTATAACTTCGAAAATTTCCGTTCGGAGTTTTTCTTGAATATCTGGATTTTTAGCGAGCTCAAATAAAGCAAAAGTTGCAGTTCCACTTGAGGTTTCGAAACCTAGATTACGAATTGAGATTAGATAAAAAAAGTATGGAGAAGCTTAATTGAATTTTGCTTAATTTTTTATTTGAAACATTTATGAAAATCTTGATAAAACTGTCGTTATACCTGCAATGAAGAAAACAAAAGCCTGTGCCACACTCTGCAGGATCGTTAATTTCCCATCGTCAGATTCTATAGTATAAAGAAAAAAGTAAATAATTTATTTTGCTTGTTATTAAGGTTGCACATAAATTTTTCTTCGGAAACTCACGGTTTCGTTTTTTCATTTCAGGTGCGTTTTCTTCGTCATCCAAAATGTATCCATTTTGGACGAGTTGTACCAAAAGAT
The DNA here is from genome assembly GCA_028476575.1 of Platygaster robiniae. Taxonomy (NCBI): domain Eukaryota; kingdom Metazoa; phylum Arthropoda; class Insecta; order Hymenoptera; family Platygastridae; genus Platygaster; species Platygaster robiniae. The sequence goes on from CM052019.1 coordinate 41,249,359, forward strand.
CCATAAAATCCCTCGGTTTTGAAGCATTTTCTTTTACCCTTGTTTTGAACGTTTCTTCAAAAACATTCACGAAAAAGTTTCTGACATCTTTTTCAAAGTATGGCATTCTGAGAAACTCCAGTACTTTGGGTGCGTATGCAAAAAGCGTATTCATTACAGGTCGAGATGCGAAAACCTTTTTGCCATAAATGCGAAAATCGCAATTAGAGTTGTTCAAGCTATTCGTTTCGATCCCAAATGCAGTTTTTGATATCACTTCCGTCGTGAATCTGAAATTGGTAATTTTATGAATATGAATAAGAAATAAAACTATTCTTTCTTATTGTAGAAAGTTAACATTTATGTTACCTGAACTCAAAAAACTCTCTGACTCATTAATTATTGTTAGGTGAACTGACAGTATACTAATTATTTTGCCAAGTAGCCATATGTGACAAAATCATAGTCATTGAGATCTTCAGCATTGATTTCTTTGAAAATATTATAACTCTAAATCTATTTCCATCCCACACTATATTTTTCTTTTATTCATTTTATAATTAACATTATAATCAATATTCTACTATAATTCCAATGTAGTCAGATGCAAGGAGTAATAATATAGTTACCTCCCTAATATTTCCCTGATATCAACATCCTGCCCTATCCTTCCATTCAAATTGTTTTTCAGTTTGTTCCCGATGTTATTTACAGTGTCAAACATAAGTTTCATCTTTCCTGACGTAACTAAAAGTTTTAAAATCTGTTAATCGAGCTATAAGTAAATGGTATAATTTTATTTTCTTACATGTCGGTGTCAATTTTACTCTCAAATTTTTCCACCTGGATCCAGACATCAAGAATCTAAAAAAATGGACGAGAAGTATCATTAGTTTTATATTTAGTTTTTTTAATTAAAATGCACTTCTGTGAAAAAATCACTGGTCACAGACCATAAATACTATCGCACATCTTGAAATATTCTGCAGTTATATTGACTTATCATTGGCCATTTAAGTTAATATGAGTTTGTGTCCAAAGACTTTTGCACAGTAATTAACATACTCAACACTTACAAATGACCGGCCAAAGGATCAATTTTATCGTTGTTAAAGAAATTGCGATCGTGAAAATGTGCGAATTCCTTTGTTAGCACTATTTTTATGAGTTCAGGGTCATTTATGACAAGAAACGGTTTCGAAAGTATATATGTACCGAAATACCGATGCCTTTTGTATTTTTCGTATAAGTCCCAATATACCTCTCCTGAAAATATTTTAAAAAGATAAATAAATTGTTATTCGATTGATGAAAATGAAGATTTCGTTTGTGTTTCTAAAATGCATTTTCATTTTTCGAACATTCATAAATTTTAATAATAAGTGACAAAAGATATCATACGCATGACATTTCATTTTTATTAATCATTACATTTTTGAAAATTTTATTGAAAGCATGAGTTCATGTAGACAATTTCAAAAATACCTAAATTTCTAGAAAGATGGGTTTTATGAAGATTTCACATCCACGTATAATAAGAGCTCACAAAATCGTAGAAGAAAATTTTTTCTACAATAATTATTATTGTAACTCACTGAAATTTCTAACGAAATATCATTTTCCTGTCATCGATCTTGAGGCTGATAACAAAACCGCAACGAACTCTGATTAGACAAGATGTACAATGACCATTAAAATTTTTTGCAGCCATTGCAACGTAAGATACGTTTATTAATGTCAAGTTGCATCATCTCCAAAAACTGTTATCAATAATTGTGAAACTAGTCTGTGCGTAGAACATTGTGGATACATAATGAATAAATGTTACATAAACTAGTTGCTTATTGTTAGTATAAAAAAATGATGTCGGAAAAATTCGATTCTTCAAAAGTATTTTGTGAAATTAACATTTCATATGGGCGAAAAATTTACAATTACAGAAAAATAATAATTACTTCAAAATAACAGGAAATAATTTTATCAATCTTTATAAATGATCTATTCAACAATTTCCCATTACATGCGAGCGCTGTATCTTCGAAAGTCATTTTAAAAAATGAAAGAATCGTTTTTGATTATTTATTTAAATACTTTTTTCCGTGTTTATTTTTACTTAATTTTCTGTTTATAACGTAACTTATTCCAGGCAATAAAAACATCATCGATATTCCTGAAAATGTTATGAATCGAAAATTTTTAACAAATTCGTACACAATGCTGACTTTTGAATTTAAAAACAATTGAAGTTGCTATACATAAATTTTTGGTTCAAAGAACTTTATAGATATTTTTAAATTCATTTAATTCTACCCCAAAACCAGTAAACAACGAATAAAAATCTTTTAATTTGAATAAATTATTAAAAAAATATAAGTACGAATCACTTAATCTTTTTTTAGTATAGCTCGAAAATATACTTGATTTGAATTTTGTAATCGTAATCTGGAAGTATATCATTTTAAGGATTACGAAAAATCTCATATTCACTTACAAATGAATCTTACGTATATCTTATATTAGAGAACAAATTCCTACTTAAAATAGAACGTTCAAATGAAGTAATTAACTTTATTTTAATTATCTTGATTACATTCTATTTTTATTTTCCGAAATTAAAGTGAATTGTCAAGTTACCTAAAAAAGTTAAAATCATTCTGAGAAATTCTTTTGTATTATAGAAAAAATTCGCTTCCGGACATTTAAAACGCACAAAGGGGTCAAATTCGAATAATGCGATTTTCAAAATATTCAAGTCTAGAAAATCGAGTCTAACGTTCCCGACGTATTTTCCTCCCGTTGGTTCCCGACGGGGTCTAAATGACCCCATAAAATTTTGAGGCCTTTTATCTCAAGTACTGAAAGTTTTTGAGGAACGATTTTTCGTTATTTCAAAGCACTTTATCCGATATTTCTTTTTTTGGAACTCACATCAGCAAAAAACTATCAGCTACAAACTCACGAATTAAATCGCAAGTGGATTTTGAGGACATAAATGAGAAAAAACTGTTCCATTATACAAAAATATATCAATAATGAAAAATATTAAAAAAATTCCTTGACCATTGAATGACAAAGGAGGACACTTGTACTTCACTGGAGAAAAAGACTCATAATGATTCGTTTAAAAAAATATCATTATTTAACATGTCGAACGTTACGAATTTCTGAAAAAATCCCTGTGAATGTTCATGATTTTCATTTCATGCTTTGTAATCGATATAACGACTGTAGTGTTATTTGGAACACCGCATATCAGATAAATCTCTTGAAATGAATCTGAGTCATTTCAGATTACTAAAAAAAACTTAACTAAAACTTACTAACTGGCAAAATACGTGAATACAAAATTTGGTGATCTACGGAATTTCATTAGTGACCAAAAAAAGTGAGCTTTATTTTTACATTTATAAGTATCTGAAAAAAATTTTGTGATTTCAAAAAATTGATCTTCAAATTAAGTTTCTTCCATATTAAAGGCCAAAAAATTTCGTAATAAACCAGTATCAAAATTCATGTTTCTCATCTTTCCTGAAACTGTTATTTTCTAATCTTCAGCATTACGATATAATTCTTCAATTTTAGAATCAATGTAATATTCATAGCTAAATATTTAATTTCAAATGTGGCTTCTGATATGTATTATTGTATAATTATTATTCATCAATAAAGTCCGTGAAGTTTTTTTAATACCGAAAGGGAGTTACATGTCATAAAATGAAATATTTCTTATATTTGATATATTTTGGATATTGCATATATCAATCGGGTTATCAGTCACAATTTTCTTTGTATTTACAAAAAAAAACGAAAAACGAACAAAATATTCCTTAAATTTCAATTAATTTAAACCCTTCATTAGAAATGCTAATTTTAAATTATCTTATATAAATTTTGTTTGAACAAACTTTTTGATAATAACTACATAGGCAATTGTAGATAAAATCAAGGACGGACTTTTTTATGAATTCTCATAATACTTTAACATTGTCATTTTCAACCTTTTTCTAAATAAATCAGACAGCGTAACACAAATATCATAACACAAAACTCAGCAAAAAAAATTCATGTTTGTCGAAAAAATTCTCGGTTTGAAAATAGTTTGAGAATGGTTTTATCTAAATTTTGAAAATCTGCATCTAACTCAGCGTTACGAAAGCAGCTGTCAAAAACCTTTCATTACATTAAAACAAAGGATCATTAGCTTCTCATTGCAATCAAATATTTGCTCGCTTTTCGAATATTTCACTCGTCTGGCTGATTTCATTAGCAAACACTTGAACATGATTATTAAATAAACAACCCTCGAAATTTCTTGATTAATTTTCCATACAGAAAATTGCGGGGTAAATGAAAAGTTTCAAAAAAAAAAAAAAACAGATTTTCTACGTTACAAAAAGCTTTGTAAAGTACAAATACCGTCTTAAAATAGAATTTTGTTTCATTGGTTTCATTTAAAAAAAAATTGAAGTCATCAGTTCTGTAATTCGGCAGTTTGTCACAATTTCAAGTAGAACACAATATAATTCGAAACCAGATGTTTAATTTAAAAGGTTTCTATTTTCTGCCATTAAGATATGGAAAAAAAAAACTAAATGTATAAATATTTATATTTAGTACATGTGAGTAGCTAATTTAGTGTTTTTAAAAGTCAGAACAGTTACGTTGTTTTAACTATCCATCTTTTTCAATCAGAAATGTTCGTAGACTTGGCATATTTTTTGGATACATTAGTAATCTAGAAGAAATTTCATGTGAATGCTTTTTAATTATAACTATCTGTTCACCAGTTATAGTCAAACTAATTTTATTCTATTTTCAATTTATAATGCTAGGTCATGTGAGTCATCTAAAACAATGGTATTTCTATTTACATAGCGAAATAGCTGATATTAAACGTTTTCATCTACATTTTTCTTCAATCAGGAAAACATACTGAATTACATAATTCCGTTATAAAATATTAACACCAACCTGTATTTATAGTTCCAAAAAACACAGACGTCAAGTTTCCAAAAGGTATTGAAGGCTCTTCGAAAACGACCTTACGTTTTCGCCAATAATTGTAAGAAACATGTTTTAAATACAAATACACAGAAGTCAAAATCACTATCACGATACCCAAAATACTAGCCAAAAATGAAAATACTGTGAACGCCATATTACTAAACACTTTTTAAATATCAATAGAGAATCAAGGTATTATCTATAATCGCGAATTGAAAATTGAAGTCTTTATCGGAGCCGAGGAATCATGACTAAAAGAAATCTTTTGCCATACACTTGTTTTATAAGGCAATGAAAACAAGACTCGATCTTAAATATTCCCATTTGTCGTTTGAGAGCCTGACCAGCAAATGAAGGAAGTGGGGATTATCAAAATGAGTGCATTCTGCTCAGTGCAGCGAAACTGCCATCGGAAACCTTTCATTACGGAAAAACTGTACATCATCGAGTTCAAGAAGCTATCTATCTACGTTGCCTACCATTGCAAAAAATGAAATACTGCAAAGTAAGTTAATTGTTAAGTAATTATTACGTCATTTTTTATGGGTCAAGCTTGGCGGAACATTTGCAATCTTTTCGCGAAAATAATAACTTCTTTATGAAGAAATAAATTTTTTTTTCAAGATATAAATCAGTTTTTTCGTAAATCTTTCGTAACGTTACATTTTTGTAAAACATCGAGCAAAAGAATATTCAATTTATTCATGAACGACAAATTAAAGTTTCACATGACATTATTTTAAACAATTTTCATCCACAGTCATTTTAAATTTACTGTTCTATTGGTCAAAAACAGAAAAATAATAATAGGCTGCAGATTTTTGTCACGTGTTTTTATTAGTCACAAAGTATTTAACTGAAATTTCACTGCAGCTGAAAATAAACCAATCCAAACTAAAAAATAAAAAAGTTTCAATTTTGTTGAAATTTAACTCATGCTGTGAAAAATGTGAAAATTTATCAATTAAAATATTGAAATAAGGTTGCAAATTTTTTTCAAAATAAAACGAAAATCATCCCTTCCTTTTACGATAGTTATCAGAATAACATCGAAGGTAAAAAAATAGATCGTCATTACCTTGCCCATAAGATTTGTTTTTTTAATTTAAAGCGATAAAAAAAGTTTAGAAATAAAAAATTAGTAATGACTCAGGAAAAAATATAAAATACATCAAGTATTTCTAAGGTTATATTATTATTCCATCGAGTATTTACACATTGGACGAAACCATTAACACTACTGCTAACTCTATTCGCGTAAAAAACTTCATCATGTTCGCTATCACTATTTCGTTCACAGAGGACGTAATTTTAAATAAATTGGATTCTTTGAATCGTAAACAATGAGGCTTCCAGGGTCTATTATTATTGGTAGAATAGTTCGTTGGCTGACTTCGAATCGACACGCTGTTAGGGCTGAGATTAATGCGATTTTTACGCTCATAACTCCGAATCTCATACCTTTAAAAAAAACACAAAACATGTAATTCAACAAATATTGAGTCAATATTCGAAAACAATTACATTCTTCTACTTCTTTTCCACTATGAAGTGGCTACTGTCACAATTACAATATGCCTATTGTAAATGATTTTTTTTAAATACAAAATATTTATACGCTATTACATTTTTTTAATATATCATGGGACAAAATTATATTTTAGTTGAAGATGTGCATGAAATATTTGTATTATATTATACATATAACATATTTTCTTGTAAATTATATACCATTTCTCCCCAAATGTTTTTTTTTTTTTTTTCTTTTTTATCATCAAATTGAAAACATTTTGATCAAATACGGGCTACAAAGTTTTTGGTTTTGATGCCCATCTAATAAGCCTGCACTAAGTGTGGAAAAAAATTTTTAATTTCAAAGATCATTCATAGACTTTTTCTCTTAAAATTTTGTTTGAAATTTTGCGGACACGTATATGAAAAGGATTTCCAAGAAAATTATTCGAAATTTGTTGTTTGCATATTCAATATATGAATAATAATTTTTTTTATCAAAATTATTTCAATTGAAAGAGACTACATATTTGTATATTTGAAAAAATATACTGTATAACTAAATATACAATAAAACTTTTGTTGTACAATTTAGATTAATAAAATATAAATTTTTTTTGTCCTGAAATAATTGTTGAATGTTTAAGGAATATTTGCTCAAAAAATGTATTTTGTCGAAATTCATTTGAATTTATGAAAATTTTAATATAATTTTTCATTGAGATACTTATTTAAGGTGAAAATGATTCTAATGTCTGCTATATGTATAATTAAATTTTACGATTTCATAGAAGGTTTATTATTTTAACAGACAGTGTAGATTTTTTTCAAATATGTGTCTATAACTTTAATAGACAATTTAATAAACAGTATGGGAAATCCGCTTCAAAGACAGTCTCTTAAATTCCATAAAGAAATGTCCAAGAGTGTATCATAAGAAATAAAGTTTTTGAATTTATGTAACTTGATGCCACTTCAAATGCAACAGTAACATACAAATAATATTAATTGACTATGATAAAAAAAAATATCCTTACCAATACACACACGCCTGAAACAGAAAAAAAATTACAGCTAAGTAAACATCTTAAGATTGAAAATGTATGTGTATAGGAATTATTGATATACGTACGGTCCTTCCCCAAAAGGTAAATACGTATAAGAATGCCTAGAAGCAATATTTTCTGAGCTGAATCTCTCAGGGTCAAATTTTTCTGGGTTCGGCCAGATATCAGGATCACTTTGCAAACCAGTAATAGGAATTAAAATATCCATTCCTTTTTCGATGCGCAAATCTGTAGTAGGCAAATCAATAGTTTCCGTACAAAGTCGGTTTAAGACCATTACCGAAGGATATATTCGTAATGTTTCTGAAAAAGAAGGTTAAAATAACAAGGTATTTTTTTTTAGATGGAAAAGTGCAATGAAATAACAATCCTGTTGATTGACTTACCATTTATAACTTTCGTTAGGTAAGGCATATCATTCAAGCTTTCATACGTCAGTCCATTATGTTTTTCCAAAACTTCGAAAATTTCTGAACGGAGTTTTTCTTGGGCGTCAGGGGTTCTTGCAAGCTCGAATAGAGCGTATGTTGCAGCAAGACTTGAAGTTTCAAAACCTTTAACCCAAAACATTTGTATTACGTAAAGGGAGGAATATACGTACAATTGCCTTCAAAAAGAAAACTGTTGACTGATTTTCATAATTTTTCAACGAACATGCAATCATAGTTTATTTTTCATGTCATGGATGATCTGAATCATCTAATTGAAACAAAAAACCTTTTTTACTCATCTTAAATCCATTTTTACAACTGTACATACCTGCAAGAAAGAAAACAAATGCCTGGGCAAGGGTTTGCCGAATCGTCAATTTCTCGTCTGGATTGTCTAAAAAAGTGAAATAAACAATGTTTTTTTATTAATCTCATAAAAACATGCTTATTATTTTTGTCAACTTACGTTCTTTTTCTCCAAGTTGAGCCGGATTTCCGTCATCATCCACTACATAACCATTTTGTATCAACTGTACTAGAAGGTCGAGAAAATCTCGTGGCTTCGAAACAACACTTTCTTTCAGTCTTGCCTCCATCGCTTCTTCGAAGACACCGATAAAAAATTTCCTAACTGTACGATCAAAATAAGGCATTTTCAGTAGCTCCAAAATTTTGGGTGCGAACGTGAAAAGTGCATTCATGATTGGTCGAGGTTCGAAAACTTTCTTTCCATGTACACGGAATTCACAATCTGGATTGGTTAAAGAATCAGTTTTGATCCCAAAGGCAGTTGCTGAGATCACTTCAGTTGTGAATCTAAAAAAATTATTGTATTTTTAAGCTCAAATGCCGAAACATATATTGATACTATTTCATACTACTCATTGAAATATTAACTGCACATTCACAATTCAAATATTAAAATGAGTTTGAAAATAACTGATTACCTGCCAAGGATATCATTGACTTTGACATCTTGCTCCAAACGTTGTTCGAAACAATTTTTAAGTTTACTTCCAATGGTATTAACTGTTCCAAACATGAGTTTCATCTTTCCTGAAGTGACTGCACATGTAAAAAATACTCAATTATATTAAAAATCATCTAGACAACATGATTCGAAGCTCTTACATGTCGGTGTCAATTTGAATCTCAGATTCTTCCATTTTGCTCCAGATAGTGCAAACCTATAAACGTTTAATGTTCAAGTCAAATATCTGAATTCTTTATAAGTACTACGAGCTATATATGTACATACAAATGGCCCGCCAAAGGATCAATATCATCGTTGTTGAAGAAATTTCGATCGTGGAAATGTGCGAATTCTTTCGTGAGCACTATTTTGATGAGTTCAGGATCATTTATAACCAAAACTGGTTTTTGGAGAGCGTAAGTGCCAAAATATCTATGCTTTTTATATTTATCATAAAGTCTCCAGTAGAGTTCGCCTGAAAAAGGTGAGAATGCTTAAATAATTTTTATTGTTATCAGGAGGTTTACCTAACAATAAGACAAAATTTCTAGAAGATTCTAATCATTTCAGATGAGTTGTTTGTGTAAATTTTTCTTCAATAGGTTTGAATTTTGAGTGAGGGCTAATTTTTTCATTCTAGGTAATCAGTACGAATAAAAAAAACAGTATTATTTTGTGGGCTCGTTAAAAATTACATTTTGTGAATATGATTTAAATATATTATTCAATCTCTAGCCTCATTAACCTTAAAATTTTGAAGAACGTTCTAGGGGTAACAACATATATGACTGTTTTTTAAACTCGAGTTTTTTTTTCGTTTTATTATAACTTCGGAAAACTGTAACCTCGACGAATCATAGCATATTCAAATAATGAAATGAGGTACTTATTACTAATGCAATATACAATTATTGTTTGTAGCTCTTTTTTTTATATGCTTCATGAAGTATCTTTGATAATCTGATGGTAAAACATATATGAATATCTATTTTTCATGATGTAGACTTTAAATCATTTTTGTCATAAAAAAAATACAGATGGTAAAATCGCACAATCTTATTTGACTTATTTTTGTTTACATTTTCTGCATTTAGAAAAAAGTAGGACATTGACTATCCATGGAAAATTTTGGAAAATTTCATAAAAATTGGAAGTCTTGAGCTTCATACAATTTTTCTCAATTTTATATAGAAACGACGTTCTTTATTATTATTTAAAAAAAGGTAACATTGTAAAATGGAATTTTCTCATTAAAATCGTATAAGCTTATGATACGAAAATTCAAATTCTTATGAACTTCATCGAATTAAGAGCAATATTTATGAGTATCACGTCATTTTTAAAAATTCAGAAGTAATATGTGTTACTTATAAAAAGAATATCACAATTTAAACAGAAATTGATTTTTGTGAGAAAAAGTATTGTCATGGATCAGAGCATTAAAAAAAAATTTTTTATTACATTTGATAGAAACAGAAGTCTGTTTGCATAGAAAGTAATTTTTCCCGTGTTCATTTGCGTTAATTATAACATGATGAACAATATTTACTGTGAAAGCTCACTTGAACAATTATTGACATATCTATTTTTATTTCGTAAGCAACAGTTCAATGATATGTTATTCTTTTTTTTTCAATGCCCTCTATTCCCACGTTATGGTAACAAATTATTATTATTATATCTCTCACATTTACAGCAACCATTCTTATATTCAATCAGATTTGAAAACAACATACTCCAAAAAATCAGCTGAATTTCGAATATTCCTCATTCTCATTCCTCATTTACTCTTTCACTAAGAATGTAATAGCTTGTTCTTTATGTTCTTTAGATCATCTTATTCTTTGAATCCGTAACTTTTCGTAAGATTTTATTGATAAGATTCCAAAAAAAAAACTATGCTAAAAAATCCAAAAAAATTCACATATTATGACTTTTTTCAAATGAACGTCTCCATACAACCATACAAATTTTTCGTTATTTTTTAATTTGCTTATAAACTTCTTGGTTGGTTAGGACCATACCAGTTGGTCCATACCATTTTCTAAATTAATAAATATTTTTCCTAAAAATAATCAGGGTAATTTAAGAACCATCTTGACAATTTCTCTCATACAAAAGAATCGTAAAATCTACGTTGGAAGATTCAAAGACATTCAACTTCATTTTCAATATTTAATCATTTGCACCATGGAACCTTTACTTATTAAAAAAAATTACAAACCTGGATTGATTTTCCCGGAGACAACAGACGCCAAATTGCCAAAAGGGAATGATGGCTCTTCAAAAACGACTTTCCTTTTTCGCCAATAATTGAAAGAAACATATTTAATGTAAAAGTAAACAAAGGTCAGAACCACTACAATAATTGCAGCAATAATCGATAGAAACGAAAACGAAGTAACAGTCATGATTCAAAGGATGAAGGCACAAGAATTTTTACGCACTTGCAAAACTTGCAAGCTGAGAACTCTCAACCCAGTTACATGTAGTATGAGGCAGAGAAAGCAAAAACGTGCGAAATTATTATCATTGAGCTTCTGATCACAGACTTTGCAAAATGAGAAAGAGGGGATTATCGAGAAAAGTGGCTCACTTTCAGCGTACCAGACTGTTGAATTAACTCGCAATTAATCAAATTTCGGGTGTTTCGAGAGCATTATTTGATCAATGAAATATCAGGATTAGTGCTGTTTTTGTATAATTATCGCGAATTATTTCACTTGATTGAATTTTTTCGGAAAAATCTCACCAAAAAAAACTTACGCAGTGAAATTGATTCGTGCTAAGTTAAAAATAAATTTTCTTCAGTGTTCTATATTATTACAAGCAAAAAAAAGAATGAATATCACATTCATTAGAATGAAAAATTTAGCACACATCCCTAAAAATAAAAAATTGGAAGTAACAACCATTTTAAGTGTGAATTGCAGTTACAACTAATCACCACATTGAGAAAAAAATCTACTGCTTTTCGACACATTTATTGTTTACAGTTATATTTATAATTAATAATATTGTTATTCAAATTTCTATATGCTTAAAAGTTATTATCAAAAAAGATTGAAAAATTTAAAATATATAGAATGCACATCGTACTTCAAACATAAAAATTTAATATCTAGGTATAGTGAAATGAATATTATTTTGATCATTTTACTTTTATTTATTCATTCTTCTAGTTCATGCAATGTGATTGTTAATGTACCAAGGAAAAATACTTTACCTGATATTATTCAGTAACAATTTATATAGTATTCATAAATCTACATATACTGTTGCGATTTCGATAGTAAAAAATTACGATATTACATAGTTATAAAATCACAAAAAAATATAGTAAAAAGAATTACATGGATTTTAATACAGACAAAATAATAAGGATTTTTGCGAAATGTAAGTATATTGCATTATATAGAACAGTAGTATGATATAAAATTGATGTATTATAAAATTATAGATTTACTGCTAAAATCTCAGTTGATGATGTCAACAATATAATGTTACAAAAAAAACAATAACAATGTTAACTAGTTAACTAGCAAAAAGTACGGTATCTCAGACGGATTCCACACTAAAATTTTTAATTGTCATAATTACTGAAACTCTTTCTAAGTGCGTAACAATTTACATTTATATACACATTTGACTGTAAAAAAAAGTTTTTTACATCTCCTGTAAAAATAAAAATTTATTTTATGTCAGTCAAACAATAAAATATCTTACCAACATGTGACTAATTTTTCGTTTTACTTGTGTAATTGTGTAATTCGTGAATTTAAAATTTTCATCAAAGGTACGTAATATACTATTCCGACATTACATTCAATTATATGTTACCTTTTAGAAAGATAGAGATATTTTATTTCAATATTATTATTTTCGGAAATCATCTATTTACATGAGCGTGACATCTACTCTTTTCTCTACATGCATATTAGTTTGTTGGCCAAATAGTACGATGGACCGTTGACAAAAAAGGCAAAAACTGTGTAACTCAAAAAATTTCGTTTTAGTGGATTTCACGATAACAATCGTTGTTTGTTAAACGTTGAGGATAAAAAAACAAAAACATGAATTCTTAAAAAACATATGTTATGAATACGTTGGTACAAAAAAATTTTTTGTCATCCTAAAAGTTTAGTTTTTCTTTCTGATAGCTTGACAACAAAAACTAAGGTGTTTTTTTTTGTCTTCGAATGCGTTTCAAGTGGATAAAAAAAGTTTCAGATATTTCGTGATCATAATTGTATTATGATCACAGCATTAATACGAAAAAAAATCATACATTTAAGTTATCATTATCACGTCGCTTTTTCTGATTTTTTACACATATGAGACATTTTAGCTAACCGATAACTAATTGATAGTTTAAGAACTATCAATTACCAATTTCATCGGTATCTTATCTGTTTTGATTAATTCCACGCGATATTCTAATTTTTCGCATTAGTTTGTACATCAATTATATATTTATCAATGTTGCATGCTTTTTATTCAGAAAAACTGTATATCATCATTTTTTTCAACATCAATAAAGTTGTTTGTTAGATAATCAAACCTCACAAAATATTCTTGAATATTGTCTGACGTATATAAAATTCTTTAAAAAAACTTTATACCAACAATTTTAATAAATATTTATTATTCCCATTAGATGAAAAATGACATAACTTGAAAAATTGATTTGATAATCGTGCAAAATTTCGTAATAACTTGCTGCCTCGTCATTCAGAGGTGCAACAAAAATCTTTGAAATTTGGTAGAGTTTTTTTTCGCCATGCACATAAATGATTCAATCATATCATATTTAATTTGAGTTGATGAACCCAAAAATTTTTACAACTAGAGTTTGTGCAATTCTCAGTGCAATTTTGTAGGTACTTTGATTTTAAATGAAACATGTTTTTTCTCGATTATTTTTAACTGAAACTATTATTGTTGTGCCAACACACTGAAATTTCATGATTCGAATACGTGGTGCTTGTTTTGATAAAATCGAGAATGTAACTGTAAAAATATGTAAACAATCTATTTAATAAATAACAAAGTTAACATCATCATTCATATGCATCGGGCTGTTATTCTATAGAAATTATTCTATAGAAAACATATATGTTCTATTATATCATGGATGACATCATTTTCTAGAAACAACAGACTTTTATTATTCAAAAGTTCATGAATCACGCGCAATGCATGCTCATTGTCAAGCAGAGCGCGGTTAAATCAAAACGTACGCAGTAGGAGCGTCAACCGCTGGCTGTGTTTTGTCAAAAGTTGATATCGTTAAATTACGAGTTCCGAAAAAAACAGTAGTTCAACATAATTTTTCTGAAAAAGAAAGACTGTTCAACTACAGAGTAATCTGCGAAACAATCAGTCAAGTATGAAGTACATTGATATTTCATTAAAACGTACTAAGAAATTCATTCATTATTTATTATTCATCATTTACTTAAAAACTGTAATTTAAATGTCAGCCTCAGTCGAACATTTTCCGAACAAAAATCTCAGAATAACGTTTGGCTGGAATATAGAAAAAAACGAGAATTTTGGAAGTAAAACATTCATTTCCCATCGCATTTGTTAATAAACTACATCGTCATATTCCCTCAAATTTTCCTTGAACTTGGATAAAAATCAGTTATTACTTCATTTTTTATTTCCCTGCATTAAAAAAGCTACATTTGCTTCATGCAATGATTTCATCAATTCAGTTCGATTTTACGATTGTGATAAATTCTTCAGACTGTTCAGATTTCAGAAAATGTGTCTTTTTTTCAAAAAGCAGATTTGCATATATTTTAACAACTGACTACTTATCTCTAATTTTTTTCAAGACTGAGAAAAATGTGAATTTTTCAGTGTTAAACCTTAAAAAAGTATTATTAAGTTGTCAATAATTTATTCTTTGAAAAAAAAGAGCATAAAAATAATATGAATTCCAGTGAACAAAATTTTAGTTTAGTGGTACCAAATTCAACAATACATAAAAGAATACAGAAGGTGAATATTGAAATACATCAGTGTCATTGTTACAATAAAAATATCAACCGCTGAAAAGTTTTTGCGTCATCAAGAGCAAGAGGAAAAGTTGGAAATTTTTATTCACGCGAATTGCATGACTTAAATTTTCCCAAGCTTCGAAACATGCCGAAGATGAATGCATAGAACAGAAACAATTCTACATTTCCCAACTACGTAATAGAAATCTAGGTAGTTATTAGTTTTCCATTTTCACATGTTTTATAATTCAGTTTTTCTTCTCCTTCTAATTTTTTATGTTCAATATTCATAATATGAGATCATCATAAAAATTATTGAAACCTAAATTTTTTTAATCAACAAATAGAATGTCATAACACATGAACGAGAAACTTTAAAATTTTTATATAAAACAATCTTTATTTTTCAGAAAAAAACACTAGTTTTAGAAACAAAAGTTTATTAATCTGCTGGGCGCAGATAACAATCCATTATAATTATTTATAGCAGTCAAATCAAAGTTGTTTCAAAAATAAATACTCTGAAAAAATGAGAAGTTTACCCATGTCCCTGTCAATTACTTACAGAATTTAAAAAATGTCCACAAGATTATTTATGTATAGATATGAAACATGACTTTTTAAAATGATTAGATTGAATCTATGATTTTACAGTTTGTAAGAAAGAATATAAATTCTGAAGTGAAATTACATTTAATACTTTTATCAAGGCTGCAGTGTATAAAATATTTTTTCAAGCTTGTTCAACATGTTAGAAGAATTCGTTGAACAATTTTTCATGGAGTTAAATATTTACAAATCTGTTACAGAATACTCCCTTCAAAATAATGAAGGAAATAAATAAAGAATAATTGATTATAAAAGTCATATACGGTTTCTCAAGGAGGGTAAAAAATCATACATTTTCACAAGGTCATTTCAGTCTGTGAAATGTATCACGATATCGCCTTATAATTCACTTTTTTAAAACAAACATAATTAAGTTTTCACTTGTATTTCAACCCACTGTAAAAGCTTGTAACAATCAAGTTGTCAAAAAACTTTGTTTTAAATAAATTGGATGCTTTGTGGAGTAGACGAAACTTCCTGGATCGATTTGCAGTGGCAGCAAAGTTCTCGGACTTATTTTGAACCGACTTGTTACAAGAGCCGATATTATTGCGATTTTCGTTTGCATGATTCCAAATCGCATTCCTAAAAACATGAAAAACTTTTGTAGCAGTATATTCATTTATCATTAAATAACTAGGTATCGAAAATTTCTGAATTTGAGGATCGAATCGTGTGCACAATGTTTCA
This sequence comes from Platygaster robiniae, assembly GCA_028476575.1. Taxonomy (NCBI): domain Eukaryota; kingdom Metazoa; phylum Arthropoda; class Insecta; order Hymenoptera; family Platygastridae; genus Platygaster; species Platygaster robiniae. The sequence continues at coordinate 41,265,632 of CM052019.1, forward strand.
GCGATGGATAGTTAGGAAAAGAAAATGTCAGGAATAAAAAATCGGAAGTTCATTTATTATTTTACTGTTACTCTTAATACTCTACATAAAAATCACTCAGAAAATTTTTAAATATTCCAAAATTTTGAACAAAACAAAACCTTTGAAATTTAAAATATACGAGTCAAGACAAAAGTAGCCGAAAATTGACAAAATATTAGAAAAATACTTGAAAAAGAGTTCGTAGTACACCAGCTTCTTAGTGAAAGTTTTTTGTAATTAAAATTGACTATAGATGATAAGAAAAATTTTATTACTTTGTTGATTGTTTGCCTATTGAAATTGATATGTAAACAAATAAGGTTTTCTGAAAATGAACTTATATTATTTGTGAAATAATGAATAAACAAATATCATTTCATCACTGAAAGTTGTGCACGGTATTATTTAAATTATTGCATAAAAACAAATGTACTTACAAATCATTAACTCACAATTTCACAAAGATGAAAAAATTTTGTTTTAGTATTTAGGGTGTAATCACTCTTAAAAATATATATTCTTCAACTTTAACTTTTTTATTAATTCACAATACTCCTTTTCAATTATTTTATTTAAAAAGTTCTTACCGATGCATATTCGCCTGAAAAAAATGAAACCCATTGTTAACTTCAATTTATATGATTTAAAATTATATGTCTTCACTAAAGTGAAAACTTACGGTCCTTCTCCAAAAGGTAAATAAGCATATGGGTGTCGAGAGGCCACATTTTCTGGATTAAATCTTTCAGGATCGAATTTTTCTGGATCAGGCCAGATCTCAGGATCTCGGTGGAGTCCAAGGACGGAAATTATGATGTCAGTTCCTTTTTTAATGTGTAGATCTGTGGTTGGTAAGTCAATCGATCTCGTGCACTCACGGTTTAAATTTAAAACAACAGGGTACTTTCGTAACGTTTCTAGAAAAAAATTAGATAAAACGTTATTTAGTTAATCCGTCTCATAAAAATGTATTTATTGATCTTAGATCTGATAATTCTAACTTATTGTAATAGAGATATCAGGAGAAATATGTATAATTTAAGAAATTTGTACGTGTGTGTTTTCTAATATTTGAATATATGTAGAAAAATTTTGAACTTGGATTCTGAAACATTTGCCTTATGAATAATTATCAACATGAAACTTATATACTTCATCTCGATAAAAAAACGGAAAAAAGAGTAAAATTTCCTTTATAAATTGATGGACAACATTAAAATTAAAAAACGTTACAGACTTCCTCAAGCATACCATTCACCACTTTCGTCAGATAAGGCATGTCATTCAAACTCTCATAAGTCAGTCCACCATGTTTTTCCAAGCATTGCAAAATTTCTGATCGAAGTTTTTCCTGAATTTCAGTGTTTTTTGCTAACTCGTACAAACAAAAAGTTGCAGTAGATGAAGATGTCTCAAAACCTGCTATGAAAAACACAAAAGACTGGGCTACTGCTTCTAACAGCTTCAACTTTCCATCCCCTCGCACTGTAAAAATTTTTTTGAAACGACATTTATCATACAAGTATTCGATCTGTCTATGTAATTCAAAAAACAAATGCTTACAGACTGCGGCTGAATAAAGTAATTAATTAATTTCTCCGATCACAAATATATTTTTATCATCTATCCACGCAGAGAATTACACTTTTATAGATGAAATTGAAAAAAATTTGTTTGTAATTTTTTCTAACTTACTTGGTGGAGCCAACCAAAAATATTACTCACATTTTTTATCATCGAGTCGAGGTGAATTTCCCTCATCATCAACTACGCAACCATTTTCCATCAACTGCATTAAAAGATCGAAAAAATCCCTAGGCTTCGTTACATTTTGTTTTTTTCGAGCTTTCAAATTATCTTGAAAAACACCAACGAAAAATTGCCGAAGGTCCTTAGTAAAGTACGGTATCCTAAGAACTTCTAAAATCCGTGGCGCGAGCATGAAAAGAGCGTTCATAACTGGCCTTGGTTCAAAAGCTTGCAAGCCGTAATAACGAAATTCACTTTTAGGATTCTTCAAAGAGTTTGCTTGTACACCAAATGCAGTGCTCGTTATAGAATCAGTCGTAAACCTGAAAAACTAGTAACTAGAATTTTAACATCGCTAAAATTATTGATTAGTCGTACCTGGCAAACACATCTTTAATTTCGACGTCATTTTCATGATGATCTTTCAAGCATTTGATTAACTCGTCACCAATCTTCTTCACAGTGTCAAACATAAGTTTCATTTTTCCAGATGTGACTAAAAAGTGTTATAATTATCTGAATGAGTTTATAGATGAAAATGGAACTATATTTTACAATTTACGTACACGTTGGGGTCATTTTTATTCTCAGATTCTTCCACTTCGTTCCAGACATCAAAAATCTAGATAAAAACTGAGAATTTCATTTCATGAAAGATGGAGTAGCTTAGTATTATAAAATGAAAAACCTACAAATGGCCTGACAAAGGTTCAATTTTTTCATTATTGAAAAAACCCCTATCATGAAAACTAGGAAACTCTTTTGTCAATACGATTCGAATCAAATCCGGGTCGTTGATAAGTAAAATGGGTTTCCAAAATGCGTAAATTCCCATATAACGATCTTTTTTGTATTTTTCATAGAGCTCTTCGAAGTACTCTCCTGAAAACTTGACACATTAAAAAAAATTCATCCTTGTTCAAGCATTTATTTCAAACCTGCATTCAGTTTTCCCAAAAGAACAGAAGTCAAGTTGCCAAAAGGAAACATCGGTTCCTCAAACGCTATTTTCCGCTTCCGCCAATAATTGTAAGAAACGTATTTCATATAAAAATATATGGATGTAACGAGCACTAACACAATGCTTAAGACACTTCCAAAAAATGAAACTATAGAGAAAGCCATTATTTCGGAGAGAAATGTATCACGAAACAGTCTACACCCGATCTCAAAAAATAAATGAGAAAAAATGTGTCTTGCAGGCACGTTTTATAACGCAGTGAATGAATTAGCATCAACTAATTACCCTACCGCGAAGACAAAAGTAGCAGTTAGCGAAATCGGAACGAAAAAATGCAAAAAATCTGGCAGCGTTAAAAGCAAAAAGTTTGTAATTATTTGGTTATAATTTACTGTCAGAAATGTGATAAACGAAATTATCTGAAATGATATATCACGTAACTTTTCACAAGTTAAATTTTTCATAGTAAGCATCTTTAAAAATAGGATTTAAATTTTTTAATGTTCTCCATAAATTAGTAATGAGTAAATGTCAGTATCAAAATTTTCAGGCAGCATAATTATTGACTTTTAAAAAAAAATTTTGCTGGTGGAAAAACGGATTTATTTTGCAGAACAATGCACTCGTGACGTGATACTTGCAAAAGCCTGTTACGCAATGGCTTGCGTGATATTGGGACTTGGATCAATTTGTACGAAAATGCGATAATTTTATGTAATTTTTTTCGATAGACAGATGTCAGACAGGGTGAAAAGAAAAATGAAGCTCGTTAACAATGTAGGTTGTACTGAATTGAACAATGCTATGATTTTCATTTTCAAGAAAAACTGTTTCATGAAATTTGAAAATAAAAAATCTGTACACTCATGTTCCTCTCCAAAATACTGATTATTCATGATTTTGGGTTTATAGGTAATGTGAGTGACTTAAATTGCAGTTACGCAATTATGCGCGAAAACAGAAGACAACTTCCTTTTCGTAATTCATGCGTTTATTGTTTTCTGAATTTTTCTGGATTCCTTTTCACAGTTATTATTGATTATTTCGAGTGTAGTAATGTAAGAGGCGCACTTTTTTACAGTTGTCATAATTTTAGACATTATAAATTTAAAAAAAATAACGATATAACGTCGCAATGTACGCTAGAATGTTGGGTAAAGTTACAAATTCTTTTTACGTTATTAACTCAATAGATACGAGGCTATTTAATTATAAATATGTATAATTAAATCAAGTTAATTAATAATCAGAGAACTATACTGCTATATGTATAATAATAAGCTATTTTTTTGTTTTCATGACGAGTATGATAATAATTACTAATATCATGCATAGGGTGTAAGATATACTATTTCACGCACCGTGGGCTCGTAAAACAACGAACGTCTTATTGGTCTTATTTACATAAAAATTCAAATATTTTCATAGTCCTCTAAAATTCTTATTATGGATATTTGAGTGATCGTTTGTGTTTTTGTAAAAAAGCTAATTTACAAGAAAAAAATGAAAATAGTGAAAAAATTATCAATAGGAAGAATTAATTTCTCAAAGTTCTTTAGATAATTTTACAGTTTATGAATTTCTAATAATTAATTTATCTATTTCAGGTAAAGAATTACATAAGATATTCTTCTTTTCCACTGGCAGTCTTATTTCGAATGAATCATATAATAAACAGTTTCTACCAGTCAACTTTTTGAACTATCGTTTTTATTTAACTCAACGTTTCTCAACGAGTTAAATAATAACGGTATTTCACAAAGTTGACTGGTATAAACTGTTTTTTATATGATTCATTCGAAGTAAAGAATTACATCGTAAGTTTGCGAATTTGATATATATATTTTATGCAAAACATATATGCAAATGAAATTCATCAATGAATTCTTAATCAATTTTACTACCACTTCCAGATGTCCAAAAAAAACATAATATATACACATATAATTCATTTTTCTAAAAACCCAATACCGTAAATATTCCGAATCCTGCGTAAAATTTTTTTTACTCAGGTACATAAATATCGAAAAATAACAATACAAAAGTCGTCAATCGTTTCCGAATATGAATCTAGTCCTTTTATTCATATAATAAGTTTCTCAAACATGTAATTATAATATTTAGATCATACATTCAAACGTTCTAACAACCAGTAGTTAAATAATTTTCCATGCTTTCAGAGACTTTCATTCAGTACTAAAAGTATGTATAATTGCAAAATTTACAGGTACCGAAAAAATTTTCATAAGAATTAAGAGTACCTAAGCCAAAAATTGATTCTACTGGAGCAACATAACATTAGTTCAACACTGTTTGTAATTTGCGTATGAATATTGATACACAAACTTGGAAGATTTTCATTGAGATTTCATCAAATATTGATTTGGATTACTTAAATCAAAAAAATTCATGAAGATTTTCATGAAAAAGTTTATTAAACTTATTATACTTGTATATAAGTCAACTGTGTAATGGTTAATATTGAATATGCTAGTTACAAACTTATATACACTTATTGCTGAATTTCAAATTCAATACACAGATTCATTGATATCTCAATAACATGTTATGTGAAACTTCCAAAACACTTTTATTAAACTTGATGATTTTGTGAACAATAAATGTAAAGATGCTATTCAGAAAAAAAAATTTCGAAAACGATAATAGACAATGCCCCTGTAAATAATTTATGCACTCGATATGTGAAAAAAAAGTAAAATGTACATAAAAATCAGCGTTCGTCTATCAAATATAATAACATAAAATCTTAAAACTCTTTCTATTGTCGCCTACAAAATTGAATATATTAAATAAAATTTTCTAATTCTTCGAGAGTAGGCTCAATTTTAGTTTGATTGGGCTTTGTGTAGAAAATAGAAATCTCCCAGGATGGATTTTCAGTGGAAACTCAGTGCCTGGGCTCAATTCAAAACGACACGACGTCAAAGCAGAAATGATTGCGACTTTTGTTTGCATCAAACCAAAACGCATGCCTGTAAAAAAATGTACAAAAATTTGAGTAATTTTATTCATTAGTTGAATAATATCTTGCAAAAACGATTGGTCAATAAGATAAAAAAATTTGAATGTCAATGCTATGATTTACGTAATATTTATTTTTAATCAACACAAAAGACGAAAATTATGACACATCGAAAATCTTTTTGAATTTCTTAAGTGAATCTTTCGCATTCGAAAACTTAAGAGATCATTGTAGGTACTTGCGAAATTCCAAAGCAATAAACAAAAATCTCTAAGGAAATAAAATCCTTCGATTTTATTACAATAAATTCATAACTTTCTTCCCAATAAACAATAAAAAGTGGGATGTTCAAAACTTTTTGAAATCACTCTCAATATTATTATAAGTACTCGTAGTATGCAAAAGTATTAAAAGTTCACTCATAATGCGAACCAAAAAATCAAAATTTTGAAAACTTCTCATGCAAAAATTAAAATAAATACTCCAGATTCAAGAATGAAAATTGTTATTTCTGTTATTATTGATTGAAAAAATCTGCTCACCTATGCAAATACGTTGACCTTCTCCAAAAGGCAAATACGAGTAAGGATGCCTCGAGGCAACATTTTCTTCGCTGAACCTTTCAGGGTCGAATTTTTCCGGGTCAGGCCAAATTTTAGGATCTTTGTGTAAACCAAACACAGGAATAAAAACGTCGGTTCCTTCCTCCACATGCAAATTCGTATTTGGTAGATCGATAGCTTTTGTGCAAACTCGATTCAGCATCAGAAATTGGGGGTATTTTCGGAGAGTTTCTGCAAAAACAACACACCATAACAAACAAGAACCATAGTAAAAAATTTGAAAAAATATAATGACAAACCATTGATGACTTTTGAAAGATACGTCATTTCGTTGACATTTTCATAAGTGAGATTTCCATCATATTTCTCAAGGACTGAGAAAATTTCCGAACGTAGTTTTTCCTGAATATCGACATTATAAGCAAGCTCACATAAACAAAATCCGGAAGTTGTTGATGATGTTTCGTATCCACCAAGGAAAAAAACGAAAGATTGAGCTACGCCTTGTGTGATTGTCAACTTCCCTTCGTCTGTATAAAAATTTCCGCAATGATTTGTTTGTGACTTAATTTTTAGTAAATGTGATTTGTCATTACCATTGATTTTTTCTACGTTATCTTGATCGTTTCCCAAGTATAAATGCTGCATCAGAAAGTCCAGAAAATCTCTCGGCTTCGTGACTTTTTCCTTAGATCTCATTTCTATGGTTTCCGTGAAAATGGAAGTAAAAAAGTTCCTCACTTTTACGTCAATGAACGGCATTTTCAAAATTTCCATAACTTTTGGGGCGAAAACGAGCAGAACATTTTTGATTGGTTTCTGTTCAAAAATTTTTTTACTCCAGTAGATGATTGCGGAATTCCCATCGGGATTTTGTAGACAATCTGTTTTTGTTCCAAAAGCAACTTGCATTATCACGTCAGTTGTGAATCTGTGGGGTAGAATATTATTAATTTGGATCAAGTTGAAAGAAATTTAAAAATTTACCTTGCAATCACGGTAGTCACGTCCACGTCATTTCCATGGAGATTTTTGAAGCACGTTTTCAATTGATCGCCAGCATTTTTCACGATGTCGAAATTTAACCTTATTCTTCCAGTTGAGAACGATGGATTGAGTTTGGTTCTCAAATTTTTCCATTTTTCGTCATTCATGAAGAACTGAAAACGAACGATTTGTTACAAACATTCTTTTTTGTTTTTCTGTAGAAGTTTTTTTTATTACATCATCATGAACGCATGATTTATAATTATAATATACGATTAAGTTAGATAAAGAACGTAACTAAGAAAATTTATAGTAGCTATTACTATGCTGAAAAATTTGTCGAATCGCAGAACACAAAATTTCTGAAATAAGTCAATATTTCTAATTGTTAGGAAATTCATTTAGTAAGAAATTTTCCACATCCTTTAAAGTCACTTTCTGTCATTGACTAATTCTTTCTAAACTTCTAATGATTATGCAAAAAAATTAAAGTGATCGGTCTTAGATTTATCAAGAGGTATTGAAAAAATATCTATAATTTTATTTGGTGTGTATGAACAATCTTTAGATTGTAAATATATTAGCAGAGTCAAGGTCAAAGGGTATCCGATGAAATATATAGAATTTTGATATAAATATTTGAAAAATATCCAATATAATATACATTATATAAATATAACATAAATATAAAATAGAGTATATAACAAATAATTTTTTTTTTTTACCTCCCATTTCATAAACAAAAATATTTAGGGAATAAATATACAATATTGCTAACTTTTTGGAAAAGCCTAATTAATATTCAGATTTTCTGAAATAACGTTCTTAAACTCTTACTAAAATGGAACCAATTCATTATTTATAGAAACATTTTTTCACTACTTTACCAGAATAAATTTTTAGGAATATCTTCAAAATCATTAAAATTGAAATGTCTGAAGATATAACAACTTAACATTCACTTGGATATGAAGTATATTTTTAATAGGATATAAATTCTAGATATTTTCAAGCTGGGCCAAATCTCAATAATTTTTTTTGTGATAGGCATTGTAAAGAAATAAAATAATTTTTTCGTATCCTTAACACCCACCAGAAAAATGTTGTTTACATGCTGACTAACTAAAAAACATCCCCTCAATAATAATTTTTTTTTATTCAGATATAACAATTTGGAAAATTTTTTTGTCGGTTTTAAGAATTGAGAGAAATCATTTTTTAATTATAAAAAAAATAATATTAAGTATTTATTTCAATGTTCAACAATTATTCACAAATTTTCAACCGATTACTACTTCTATGGCTGTAACAGTCGAAATTATAATTTTGATTTTTGTTTTTCCCTGACAAATATGAATGAGGAAAAATTTGGAAAAATTTAGCAAAGTGTAGTTTCATAGAATACACAAGTAAAATTTTTCTCAAATAACAAAAAATGGTTTTCATAGAAAGATTTTCCAAAACTTTTTCTAAATAAAAGGTCGTGATGTGCTACACATTATACTTTTGCAATTTCTCAAACAATGTGAACATAAATCAGAGAAAATTTTTCTCAAAATACATCTCAATATGTTTATATATTAACTTTTTTAAATGTTCACCTCTCCCTCTCTCTTCCAATTAAATTTTAATTGTACCGTCTTAGCTCTAAAAATGCATTTATTCCATCTGAAAAACTTATATACTCGATACAACTCATTTTACTCATAGCTACTGTTGTACTTAAAAAAGTATACATTTGTGATTCATCGTCAAAGTCAGAACAAAAAGATTTTTTTTTGTCTCCATCATGTTTCTCGTTACAATTACATTTTTCGCTATTAAATACTGGAACAATAATATTACCAAGTGTCCAAGCATAGGATCAATTTTTTCATCATTGAAGAAATTGCGGTTCTGGAAATGCGCAAACTCTTTGGTCAGCACGATCTTAATTACTTCTGGGTCAGTGACGACTAGGACTGGTTTCAAAAAGGCATACGTCCCAAAATATTTATGGCCCTTAAATTTCTCGTACAATTCTGCATAGTACTCTCCTGAAATTTCTCTTGAATCGTTTATTATTTCATTCATTCAAAAGAATTTAGTGAAAAAATTTTTTTTATCGTCATTAGCCACTACAAATTATTACCTCCAATCGAACACATCCACTTAATACTGTAAATAGCTTTTTTTTTTAATTCGAACTTTTATAATACGAAATAGATGTATAATATAACTTTCACGACGCACAAAGAGTCCAAATAATTACAAAAAATCACACTGACTTTGAAGAGATACCTACTATTGATTAAAATTTTAAATTTTAGCCGGTAAATAATTGTGATCTAGCGAATTCATTCACTGAAAAGTAAGAATCATTAAAACAAATAATAGTATTTTAACGTTATTTCCTTATTTTGCAAATAACATACACACTGAGAAAAAAACTTCCAGTTTTGACTGGAAATCATTAAGAAGTTCAATTTTGAACATTTTCCGTTAATAAGCACGTAAACTTTCCAATTACAGAAGAAAAAATGCATCATCAAACGAGAATTTTCCTTCTCGATACTGATAACTCTATACGAAACTGAAAAATTTTCGTTGAAAATTATAATTTTTGTACGAATTGAAAAATTTCCTTCTAGTCCAACGGAAAAATTTCAGTTATTTTTTACAGTGCAGTTTAAACTCATATATTAAGTAAAATGCAATTTATACGAAATACGAACCTAAATGCAATTTCCCCAGGGCAGTTGGCAACATATTCCCAAAAAGGATCGTTGGCTCCTCAAACACAACACTTTTCTTCCGCCAATATGCATACATATAATATTTTAAGTACAAATAAACTGTGTACAAAAGTACTAATCCTGAGACCAAAACCGGTAGGGAAACCATTGTTTCAAAAATATAATATCACAAAGATCGGAGCTCAAATACGTGAACGTTATTGCAAAGTACGCGAAGTTCAGACTAAAGATGCGTAAACGTTCTCGTAAAATGGAAGAAGCATATATATCTGAATGATCATGTTTTGTATTTCTAATCGCGAACGAATGCAATAATCGATTTGAGCATCATCAATAACCAGACAATGTCATTAATATTGATCAAGTTAGCAGTCTTGACAATTTTTATTCCTTGTTATGATAGTAGGACAATGGTTCAAAAATTTTTGAAGAGACGATCAAATTTTGCGTTTTGTTTGTTAGGGAGAGAATTAAAAAATGTCATTCAAAATAATTTTATGCGACTTGAAACCGTGATCTAAAGCATATGAATAAGATGATCTCATTGAGATGTCTCTCGATACATCACCGGGTGGCATGGAACGTGCAAGTTTACGTAAGCGTATGATGATTTGAACTGACACTTTCAGTTACCGTGCATTCCATGCCAAATTGTGAACTTCTGAAAACATGATGCGCTGAATTTTTTCCATCGCAAAATAAGAAAAAAATGTGATATTCCAGAGAATTTAAAAAATTTTTAGAAATGAGAAAACGTTTAACTTTTCTTTTTTATTGCATTCTTTCCATGTTGCTATTTAAATCGTTTTTTACTCTAGAACTAGAACAGGAAGTGCCGGAAAATTTGGTAACAATTATTATCTTTTAGTCAAATTAATTATTGTAGTTGATTTCAAATTGTTGTCTAGGAGTTAATTTCTTTCTATATCCATCCACCGAACAGTTAAAATAAGAAAACGATAAAATTTTTAATGTATCTCGAAAAATTGGAAAAATCCTGGCAAAAAGCAAATAACAAAATAGTCACACATATTGCTAAACAAACTTTATATTCTCCCCCACAAATGATTTTTTCGATAAGATGTCAACATCGTGCATAACAGACTTTGCAAGACAAATTTTTGGATTCGTGCAAATAAGAAGTATACCATCGATAAGATATCTAGGCCACGCAGAAAAATTCAACTTTTGATCACTGTTAGACCTAGAATCAGGAAATATTGATAGTATTTGACCCTCTAATCAATTATTCCACTTTAATCTTATTTCCAATTCAAGGCTATCTAAGTTAAAAAAATTGTATGTAATAGGAACTGATACAACTTTATCTTTTATTTTAAGCTAAAAATTCTGTTTCAAACAAAAATGTATTTTTTAATACTGGAAAACAGTTTCAAGTAAATATTTAATCTGAAAAAGAAGAAGAAAAATGAGGGCGCAAGTTGTTTTAAAAAACTATCTTAAAAATGTTTTTTGATAAAATTCTTCGTTAATGCTTTTTCCTTTTACACTTGCTCAATTTGAATCGGTAAAAAACTACTAATTAACAGAAGAATTTCACTAATTGAAGAAGTAAAAAGAGAGCAACTAAAATTTTAGTAAAAATCTACTAATTGGATTAGTGATATAACTTACTGATAACATTAGTAATATTTGACTGAAGGAAAAAGCGAATAACTATCTTTAAACTTTAGTAGAAATTCACTACTACAGTAAGTATATTTCAACTAGTATTATTCGTGGATTATGACTTGATTATAAGCATTAGTTTAACTAATGAACATGTAAATTATGTCGGATACTTCAGTGAATACTAACTGTTCATAATAATCAATATTTACCACTACAATTATTAATTATGTGGATAACATTCAAATGCTACTAATTCATTATCGTTTTATAGTCAAAAATCAAACAATAATAATAGACATATTTAGATATTCGTTAAAATATTAATTTTCTTGAACCATTAAGCTTTCAACAATGTATTTTACACGAACTTTTTTTACAGCTAGTTACATATAATATATAATTCAGTAGAACTCGACTTTTTTTTGGTTAGGTTATGAAACTATATTAATTTATTAATAGATCTTTGACTATCTCTGACCTACTAACTGAATTAGTACAAATTTTACTAATTCAATCTAAGAGAGCATCAAAGCGAAAAAATTCTAAATAATATTATTGCAATTATTGATTATAATTTTTAGTTGTTACAATCAAGTAAAAAAGTGAAGTGGTTTTTCATTATTTATGTTTGGCCTACAAATTGAGAAAATTTCGTGGAAAGTAGTCTTCAAATTAATTAACTAAAACTCCATTCCAGAACTGTTGTCACTATCTCAGATCAAATTCCGATTATGAATTAATCGCAGAACGTAATTTGAAGATTTTTTTCCTTGTGTATTGAAATTATTCATAAGCTTGCAAAAAAAATTTCTAGGAAGACTACTAGCAACATCTGTCAGAAATTTACAGCATGTGGCTTCAACGAGCCCAAACATTGATTAGGTTATGGTAGGCTCGACCTTCTATTGATACAATAATCCTTTTTTTTCTATAGCTGCTTATCTGCAAAACCTCGCTCCGTTTATTGTGTAGGCGTTTGCACTTTTACTTTATCTTCCTTCATCTCTATTTGGAAAGAAGGAACACTAGTTTATCTATAAAAGTTATAATTTTTAGCAATTAATATCCATAATTTATTAAAACAATATCATTTGTGCATGCACATTCATTAGGTTTTATTGGAAAATTAGAAAAATATAACCTATAGAAGTATTAGCATGTATACGTATCACTAAAAAAAAAAAGTAAAAGGCCAGCTGAGACTAATATACACTTACGTATACATGTACAATAATTGTACTATGAATTTTCAAAAATACACCTTTAAAATACATCAAATTACGAAAAAAAGATTAAAAATGAAACGAAAAAACGTAATAATGAAATTTATAATTTTTCTATCGTACATATCCACAAGTTGAACATGCTACCATATAATATTTATGTAATGATTTTTTGTTTCCCGTTCTTTATTTTTTACATGATTTTTATCACATATTAATTTAGATTGTTTTGGGTTCTAGATAACAATTCGTTTAATACATCCAGTTGAAAAAATTTATTTGATAATAATGGAATGTGGGACAAAAATTCTTTTACGCCTTTCTGCGATCTGAAATACAAAACATACAGCATTATTATTAGCAAAAATAAGGATTCAATTACTCGTAAACAGTCTTACATATTTATCAGAGTTTTTTCAAAAGCTCGTGCATTTTCTTAAAATTTTTTTACGTGGAATATACCATGCAAACAAATCGTAATTACGTGAGCATGAATTTTGCTGCACGTCATCATTAACACAAGACTCATTCTTTTCAAATCGAAATGAGAATTAATTGGATTTTTCAGTCAAAATGATTGATTGCAAGGAGTGTCTGTAACTACATCGGTCAACTTTTTTTTCTCTTACAAAACTTGATTGTATAAATTATGTGTCTATCTTGGACACGTAGTAGAAATTCGTTGTAAATCACAAACAATTTTCAGCAAATAAATTTTCTAATGTAACTCACGATTTCCTCTACGTATTCCAACATTAATATCATTAAATATCTTCTGATATTCATGATAAAATAATGCTTATGTGACGAGCGAGCTTATTACTCACTCGTCTTTTCTTTTCGAAAAATTCAGAAAACACAGAAATCGAACAAACGACTTTATTTTCAAGAACTCGTTAGAAGATAATATGAAATAATAATTACGCGCTCAAGTTTTATCAGCGATATGAATATAGAAATTGAGAATTGCATACCTTTCAACTGAACGATCCTATAATGTCACGAAGATATTTTTAGAAAAATAATTGAAGAATAGAAGATAAAATAAAATGCGATTTCCGCTTTTATGAGCAACAATAATTTACTCGATTCAGTCATTTCCGATAAGACAAATCTTTTATAAAAATTGAAATATTGCGAAATCAATAAATGATTCTTTTTCTTTACGAACATTTGATTTCGCAATATGCTTCGAAAATAAAACCATTAAACGATAATGTTGATGCTTTGAAAGAAAGAATAATGACTCAGGAAAACCAGTAAATAACTTCTTTTTACAATAATGAATAGATGATATTGCCTAATAAGAAATGAATAGTTGATTTCGCAATATTCCTGATTAATCCAGATATCCTAAAAACACGATAACATTTTTTGGGTATATATACCCCTGCGAAATGAGGTAACGGCAGAGTCGTCTCTGAGAATTCTCTTGCATCACGCCTTCTTCTAGGCCTCATGCATTTGTTTTCAAGGAGATGCCTCTGACCTTTTGGACCTCACGCCGATCAGAGCTTCGACCTCACGCCTTATTTAAGGCCTCACGTCCTACTCTGCCTCGACCTCACGCCCACGAGCCTCACGCCCACGAGCCTCACGCCTGCCCTGACGACGGCCTCACGCTCGCCCTCCGATCAAAAGTAATACTTCTTAACTTTCTCTATTACGAAAGATTGCTACGTGCACGATCGCTCCAAGTATCCATCAGGTTCATATTGAGTGATAGGGTTACCTTCCCTATCCAGCTTCAGATCCAGGGCAACTCAATAACCTTGATGTATTCTATGTAGAAATCGATGCAACCTAAAAGCAATCTCAACCATTTGACGAATATATTCCGGTTGAAACCTTTAGATTGTTTAAGAAATTTACATTTTTGTTAGGAAATAACCAACATTTTAATCTAAAAAAAAAAATTAAGTTAAAAATAACATGTTCAAATTTATTTAGTGGTCACCGTAGGAGAAATATGGGACCAAAATATGGGCAAGAGATGCTAAGAAATTAGGATTGAAACCATCGAGTGGGGAAAATGCGTTCCGAAGGAAAAACGCGTTCGGGATCTGGGTTAGATTTCAAATATTGCGAGGTCTCCCAACTAGCCAGCCGCTTTCTAATGAGAATTAAACGAAAGAGTTACCGATTACGCTAGGAAACTTTTTGGGCTTCCTTTACAATTGCCTGACAAGAAGATTATGTTGGGATTCGCGGGTGAACTCAAAAATAAGCGAATAGCAATTCACAATATAACTTGAATTTATTTTAAAATGTACAAGGATTTGATTGAAACGCGGTAGATAACAACGACAGAGTTTGGAAGAGTGCCTGGACGTAGTGGAATACAAGAAGACTGGCGTAAAAATGAACTAATGCTACGTGACAGTGCTCGTTTATATACCTAACTCGTATGACGCACCTAGACTTTTCTAGAAACGATTCGAATATTCTAGAATGTTCGGCAATATCTTAATAGAAAATTCATTATAAATTGACGATTGTACGTGACTTCGAGCACGAAACTAAAATGACTGCTGATAATGTTCGAAATAATGATGCTTCATTTATAACGGCGATAAAATAAATGAGTGGAATATTCTACAAGAATCGAAATACAACAATTAAGATTAAATGCGGGGTCTGTAAGAAGGGACAGGCATATATTAGAGACTCTCCACCACCGAGAACGACAAGATCCACTGAGACGAACGATTGGAATTTTTTTGATAAACTGTTATATGGAACGATGGAAATAAGTGATGAAATATTAGATAATTTGGATATTGAGGACATTGCCAAAGAATTTGGCCCTCTGCCACTCGCGTTGCCAGAATTAATTTAATTGCCAGAACCAATTCACGTGCGTTATAAATTGTTTTCTTGTATTGAGTGTTTGGTAAAATAAATATAGCCCAGAGGGCAATTAAATTGTAACCTTGAGTCTTTCTTGATACCCTCAAACCCTTTTGGACATTCTAAAACCCTAGGGTCAAGCGAAGCTGTCGTTTCGCATTGATCCTATCTCGAGTACCGATGTGGAACTGTCTCCGGGGAATCACTGAATGTTGCTCAAGGACAGAGTCGAACCAGCGAGGACTTTGAGTCAGGTCCGCTCGTTACACTTATCAAAGAGGAACTCAAAATACAAATTATGCCCATGGTCTTGTCCGGATGAAAAATAACTATGTAGTAGTGCGTTCCGCACGCATACCCAACAGATTTCAAATAATCAATTCAAAAAAGCGCGCCAAATACACACGCCCGCCCACTCGCACACACTCCACCTCTGAGCAGTCCCGTACTCCCGTTTCTGAGCACCCTCGTCATTGTGTTTTCTGTAGCGTACCCAGCAACATCAAGCGCGTCTTTTGTTTTTTTTTTCGCTGCGTTTTGAAAAAGATTTGGTTTTATCGTGATTGTTTTGATTATGGCGAGTATCCAGAATTCCCGGTCAAGATCTCGGTCCAGATCTCGGTCGAAAAATCGTAATCGACATGATTCGCGCTGCGACAGCTCAAGCGTTGGTTCGCGTCGTTCGCGTGGTCGATCTCGTCGCCGTTCTCGACGATCTCCAAGTAAAAGTTCCTCTTCTTCTTCATCATCGTCGAGCTCTGACAACAAGGCCTTCGCGAAATCCCTGTTAAGAATGGTGAAAAAGCAGAATCAGAGGATGGATGTTTTTGAGGCTATGTTGCGATAAAACATGCGCAACAACAGCGTCAAAAAAAGAGGGCGGGGCGATAGCGTCGTGGTCGACACCACCAGGGTTGGCAGTGGAAGCGGAGGGGATGCCTGCCAGATCCAAGACAACGACTGCAACACCGATCCGTCGAGTCTGTCTCAAACCAATCCTTGCATCAGAACGAGGGACAAACGGCTGCTTGCAGCCGGGGCATTGAACTAGGTAAGCCTCTCGCCCACTCTCTCCACGAAAAACCGAGAGCTTGGAGAGGTAGAGGGGGGGGGGGGCTTAACCGATGAGTTCCCCGTCAGTATGCTGGATCGTAATTCACATATCCTGTTTACAGGCTCAGAGGTAAACCATAACCCCTCGGTAACCTTTGAGGATGACGTTCACCAGGAGGCGGAAACCGAAGACCAGTCGCTCTTGAACGAGATTTTTGCAGTAGGCCAAGAACAATCTACAGCTGTTCCGTGGTCCGGGGCAATGTTTACCTCTGCTCGTGAGACGACCTTGGGAGGACTGCCTGAGGCAAAAAAGTTGTAATTGCTGGCCAAATACAAGGTTTAAAATGATTTGGCAATTTTGCCCCCCCCCCCCCCAAGCTCAATCGGGTCCTACTTTCGGTTCTAAAAGGCGCTTCTTCGGCCATGAAAAGGGACAATTTCATGGTGGCACACCAGTCTCAAGTGGCAGCTTGCCTCAACGCTTTGGGCGCGGGAATTTCAGAGTTTCTAGGTCCATTAGCACACCAGCTGCCAGAAGAGGGAAAGGCCGCGTTGAAACAGATGGCCGACGCCTTCTGTCTGTTGGCGGATCACCAACACGAACTTTCAGTGGCTCGGCGCAATTTCATCAAACCTTCGCTAAATTTGCTCGGAAAAAATACCGCAGAAGCAGCACCAATTGATGAAAATTTTTTCGGCGCCTCGTTTGCCGAAGACGTGAAAGAGGCCCAGGCCTGCGAGAAGGCCGCCCGGGAGCTGGTCAAGGAGGCTCCGAAAAAACCTGCAGCTCCGCAACAGCAAGTTCACAAGCAACCGGCGGGAAACGCGAAGACCCCCGCTCTGAAACAGCATCAACCAGCTCGTCGAGCGGGGGGTCAACACGGCCAACACTCGAACCGCAGGTCCTCATCCCGACCTCGTTATCACCGCAAGTAAACACGGTAAGAACTGCGGGGCGTTTGGCTCTTTTTATTCAAAAGTGGAGGGGTTTAACCGCGGACCACATAGTTCTCAGTGCCATTCAGGGGTATAGAATTCCTTTCGACTCTTCACCCCCAACTCGCCCCTGCCTCTCGGAGCCCGTGGTTTCTCCCACTCTGGCGTCACACTGCGACTCTGAGGTGCAGAGGCTCTTGTCTAAGGGGGCTATTGAAATTGTGGAGCCAAGATTGGATCAGTTTTTGTCCCCGTTCTTTCTTGTCGAGAAATCCTCTGGGGGCAAGAGGTTTATTTTTAACTTGAAGGAGTTGAATAAATCCATATCACCTCCACATTTCAAACTCGAGGACTGGCGGGCAGTGGTTCGACTGATGCTCCCAGGCTCCGAGATGGCGACATTGGACCTTGAAGAAGCTTACCTGCTCGTTCCCGTTCACGACTCACATAGGCATTTTCTACGTTTCCAGTGGAGGGGCATGACCTACCAATTCGCGACCCTACCTTTTGGTCTGGCCACAGCACCGTACATATTTACCAAAATCTTGCGCCCAGTGGTAGCAAACCTTCGGGCACAAGGTTTCGAGTCAGTTATTTATTTGGATGACTTTCTTTTGCTTGGCCCTTCGAGGACCAGCTGCGAGTCTAATGTGAGAGCTCACGTGGAATTATTGTCTGACCTAGGTTTTGTCATTAACTTTTCCAAGTCGGAATTAGAGCCGGCACACCGAAGAAAGTACCTAGGTTTCATTTTCGATTCGAGGCATCAGACTGTATCTGTACCTGGACCTCGACGGGAAATCCTTCAAACCCTGGTCAATGATTTTTCGTCCAGAACTACGTGTTCCATAAAGGAGTTCGCGGGTCTCATTGGTTCCTTGATTTCGATTTGTCCTGCAGTGCAATACGGCTTACTTTACACAAAGGCCCTAGAGAGGGAGAAGTTTTTGGCCCTGAACAGTCAGAACGGGAACTATGGTGCAAAAATGCGCATTCCTCCATCTTTACAGGAAGATTTCCAGTGGTGGATCAAAATACTGAGTGACCCCAGGCAAGCTAATTCGATTCGCTGTGACTCGTTTGTTCGTGAGATTTTTTCAGATGCCTCAAGGACGGGCTGGGGCATCTCGTGTCTTTCCAAGAGATCGCACGGCTGGTGGTCCACGGAAGAAAAATTGCTACACATCAATGCGCTCGAGCTAAAGGCCGCCCTATTCGGACTTAAGTGCTTTGCAGACGACCTCAGAGATGCCGATATTCTTTTAAGGGTGGACAATACTACGGCCGTGTCATACATCAACCGTTTTGGTTCTGTGAAGTATCCGACTCTCTCAGGAATCGCAAAAGAGATTTGGCAGTGGTGCGAGAAAAGGAATAATTTCGTTTTCGCTTCATACATTGCCTCGTCGGACAATGTCGTTGCAGATAGGGAATCTCGAAACCTTGATGACGACGCAGAATGGTCCTTGTCGCTGCCCGCGTTCAATCGCATCCACCACAGATTTGGCCCGTTCGATATTGATCTCTTTGCATCAACTCTGAACTCGAAGTGCTCTACTTATGTTTCCTGGTTCCCAGATCCCAATTGTTTCTCTGTGGATGCTTTTACCCTAGATTGGAGAGCTCTTTATTTTTACGCCTTCCCACCTTTTATTTTGTTAGCCCGGGTGCTACGCAAAATCACAGACGAAGAAGCTGAGGGAGTGGTAGTTGTACCATGGTGGCCATCGCAACCATGGTTCCCTCTATTTCGACGTCTACTTCAGGGCGAACTGATTTTATTTTCTCCGTCTAAATGTCTTATTTCTGCGCCTCTTAGGGATCATCACCCGGCATACAAAACGCTTTCCCTGGCGGCCGGGCGTTTATCAGGGAAGCCTTCCAGACGCAGCTAGTGCCCGAGTCGGCGCTGCACGCAATGTTGGCTTCACTTTCATCGGCCACCATAAACCAGTACTCACGCCCCCTCAGGACATGGTGGGCCTTCTGCAGGGAAAAGAATCTATCCCCTTTTCTTCCCACACCGCACCAGGCCTTAGATTTTCTCTCACTCGGACTCAATACTGCGGGGTCTTATTCTACCTTGAATACGGCTCGCTCGGCCATCTCACTCATATCCCAGAATGGCATTGGTGAAAATCCCCTCATAAAACGTTTCTGCAGGGGGGCGAGCGTACTAAAGCCCCCTAAGCCGAAATACGACTACGTGTGGGACCCGGCGCCAGTCATTGACAAAATGGCCACCTTTTTCCCCCACAAGGACCTGCCCCTGGAAAGAATTTCTAAGAAATTAGCTATTCTTCCAGCGTTAGGCACCGGTCAACGCTGCCAAACCCTAGTGGCTATTCGTCTAACACAGATAACATTTGAACAGGACAGAATCCTAATCCGGATCCCGGACAGGATGAAAACGTCGACACCAGGACGCTCACAACCATTGCTCTCTCTCCCTCGATTCCGCGGCCACGAAGAGGTTTGCCTCGTCACTCTGCTTTCGGATTTCCTGACCATCACCAAACCTCTCCGTCAGCAGGGTTGCAAGGCCCTCTTCATCGCTCTGAAAAAGCCGCACGGCCCCATCGGCACACAAACGATGAGCAGGTGGCTGAGATCCTGCCTCCAGGAGTGTGGGGTTGAAGACAAGTTTTCAGCGCACAGCACTCGCCACGCTTCAACATCTAGAGCCGCTCAAGTGGGCGTATCATTAGACCTAATCAAGAAGGCGGCAGGTTGGACAGGAGAGTCCCGGGTCTTTGCGAATTTTTACAATCGGCCACTTGTTAACAACGATTCTTTCGCAAAGTCTGTTCTTTTACAAAAACATTCTGAGTAACATAAAATTAATGAAGAGTAAAAAGGTGGTTTAGCTTTTTTGTTTTCTCACTCGTCATAAAATTTCGTTTTCCTTTGGAGAAATTTCAGCTTGGTAAATCGCATGAGGATTTGAACAACTACATAGTTATTTTTCATCCGGACAAGACCATGGGCATAATTTATAAATTAAACGAACTTACCTGTAAGTGAAGTTCGATTATAATTATGCCGTGGGTCTTGTCCGGATGAAGGGCCCATCCCTATGACGTCTCCCGCCCAACAACAATTTAGAATTTTTGGCGATTCACAAGGATCTGAATAATGACGAGGGTGCTCAGAAACGGGAGTACGGGACTGCTCAGAGATGGAGTGTGTGCGAGTGGGCGGGCATGTGTATTTGACGCGCTTTTTTGAATTGATTATTTGAAATCTGTTGGGTATGCGTGCGGAACGCACTACTACATAGTTATTTTTCATCCAGACAAGACCCACGGCATAATTATAATCGAACTTCACTTACAGGTAAGTTTGTTTAATTTATAAATCTTGGCATCTATACTTACGGATTAAATCTCAAGTCCATGTCATCATCAATTTTTTCATTAGAAAATGTGCATATTCTCTAAATCCAAATTTGTAAAAATCACTGGGAATCAAGTAATATCGACTGATTCATAGTGACTTTCACTGATTCAGACATAAAAGGTATAGACTGAAACTTCAGAGTGTTGTGTTCACAAGAATATACAACAAATTGTTCATTACATTACAATACTACATATATATTATCCCTCGATGGTTTGAAGTTCTAGAAGTCATTTTTTGCCTTTTATTTACGTAAAATATCTCTTTACATGAATAAGTAATTAATATACAAGTTTGATGCAGTAGGTACAAAAATATTACAATGATGATATCATTTATTCAGAGCTTCATATTAAACTAAAACGATATTCTTGCACGCTCTAATTATTTTTATAATTCATTCACGTTACACATAAAAATAGTAACTTCAATAATTTTTAAATAAATAATGGCAGTTCAAAAAATATTTTGTTTTATAAGGTTCTGAAATATTCGCATGGTTTGGAATTCAAATAGCCACTCATCTGGAAATTTTGATTAGTTTGTTTGTATAAGTCTCAGACCTATTCTCACCTGTAAAAATGAAACTTGTGTGTACCATAAAAGAAGAAATACATGCTATAAAAATTGAAAATTACTTTGATAACACTCCAAATTATTCATTAAATCAGTTGCACCGAATTCTATACCTTATGTTTATCAATTCCAGAAAAATTTTATCATTATTTACATAGATAATAATAAATATATGGTAATATAACATAATAGATAATTTAAATTTTACGTTTTTGGTGATGATTTTTGAAAACAGATTAACAAACGTTCAATCTACATAACTTAGAGTATCTTTGTAATCAAGAAATAAATTTTTGAAATTTTCTAAAAATGGTGAAAATTATTTTCCATCGTTAGTAGAATACAATTATAAGCGATATCAAATATTTTGTTTAGTAAAAGTGTTCAATGATGACATTAACAGTGCTTTAGCATGTAGGATATAACAGGTAATCTTTAGCTGACTCAAATTTTTGTTATTTGGGTAACAAAATGACTAATCCCTTCATATACATTTCTATACCACTATCTAAAATCATGTAGATGTCTTGGATAAAATTTTATTTTAATTACAAATTAATTTCCAACTTAAGATAAAATAAAAGTGTTCGATTTCTCTTAACGTGCTTAGAAATTTTGTTCGTAATTAGAATTGACAAATTTTTTATTTTTAAAAAGCTCTTTTCATCATAGGCCATTGCACTCTAATTCATGGATACAAAAACCAAAATCAATAATGAATTCCCAGGTAAAAAAAGTAGATATACATAAATCTCGAATAGATCTACATGTGACCAAAAATTGAAAGAAAAAATCAGTATTAGATCTACATAGATCTACTCAGATCTACAGGTCACTCTTAATTTTTTTCAAAATTGCAAAAAAAGTAGATCTACAGAGATCTACAGAGACCTACAGAAATCTATTCAATGTAGATCAACAAATATTTTCATAGATCTATGTAGATCGATGTAAATCTACTTTTTTTACCTGGGATTCTGAAAAAAAAGACTTGTGTACTCACAGCTTGACACAAAATATCGAGTTTTCTACTCATTCAAATGTATATTATCAAAGTTTACTTACAATGTTAACATCTTATTGCCTAAACACATTCAAGTTTTTTGAAAATGTAATAATATCGTATATAAAGAAAATGTCGTATGCAGTAACTGTATAGTAAAAAACGTAGGTTAAAGAAACACATTTTTAAGTTTTGATACATCAAGAAGAATTTAATCTAAACTTTTTTTATAATTACCAAGTACGGTAAGAAAATGTACCTTCACGAAATTTCTCATTCCGATTTCGATACCTCCAGGATAGCGAAATTCAAACGGACGTCGTAATCCTTTCTGCAGTATGCCATAAACTTTTTTTGTTTTTTGATGCCAATTGTACCAATTCATTTGATAACTTATTGGTGTAACATTTGAATGTTATGTTATTTTTCTGAATAGGTGAATTTTAGATATGTTGGAGGATATCAACATATCAACCGGACATTCAATTATGGACTTTTTTACATTCTTTTCTTTTTTTTTCAATTTAACAAAGTATTTCAATTATGCTTCGACTTATTTTGGGGAAATACTAAATGGATTACAGATTTGGATTTGCGAATTTTATACCAGCCTACCATTGACAAAAAAACATTGTTGTTTTCATCGTTGAAATTTATATTTGTATGTACGACATGAGAAAACAGTCTGAATTTTCAGAATTTTCATCGCAATTTTTAACCTTCCATGGTTTAAACATATTCATTATTTAAAAATCAAAATATATATTTATAATGTAAACAATAATCAAAGTAGAATATTCAGGAGAATTCAAAAATATTATTTTGAATCTGAAAACTCTTTAAGCAATCCATATAAGGAATATACAATAAAAGTTATGAATATTATTTGATCGATGAATAGATCAAATTCGATAAATCACTGGGTTAAATCAATCAAAGATAATTCAATGGTTTGATCAATTTCCTAGTCAATTCGATTTCTGTTTTTTAAGACTGTAGTAGAATTTTAAACAGTTGTAAACTTTTATAGAACAAGAAAACAGACATAGTAAAAAAGCAAAAACATTATTGACTGAAATTGATCAGTAATAAATAATAATGAACATTACAATATTCAGGAACTTCAAAGACTATTTTAAACGTTCCTTAAGTATTCATGACATTCTAACACGACATTGACAGCGACAATTTTTTTTTACAATCTAGGGAAACATATATACGTATATATACACGTAGTTACTACCATGAGTTTTGCAGATTTTCAACATTGTTTGACAATATTTGACCGAAAAAATTGTACATAAACATAACCATTACACCTGAACTTAAAAATAATACAGATCTCAAACATTGTTCGAAATTATGAAGATTGAGAAGTACCTGGGAACATAAACTTCATAAGAACTACGTTTTCAGATTTCCTTTTTAAATCATTGTGTACACAATGTACAAAATTATACTAAACTTTTTTTGTTTTGGTTTATATCACAGTGTACCCTAAATTTTCCACACACTTTCCGTGTAATTATTTACACTTTTTTTCTCAAACCATCATTGAAACCAATTTTCATCTAACAACATGAAAATTTATGTAGGAAAAGATATTCAGAATGGCACTTCTAATTAAAAAATCATTTTTTAGATAATAATACTTTTTCTAATCTTTCATACACTCAATTTTTTTCCTTATCATATGTTTTGAAAAGTTCAAAATTTCACGCCACCAAACACTTTACATTAATAATAACTAAATTGCTAAGTGTACCATTTTTTGATTGTAAAATAATGTCATGAATATCAAATAATTATTAAGGAGAGACGTGAATTTTTCCAGTTTAAAACCAGATTTTGTGATAATGAATCTATAACATCAATTTAATAATTTTTCCATAACATATACATATTTCATTAAAATTTAAATATCATTGAATGAAAATTGGCTCCAGTAAAATATTGTTGTTAAAACGTTACTCTGTCACACAGTTTAGCTATAGCATTATACATTTTGTATAACAAGTGTTAAAAGGATTTCACAAAAAACATCAAAGTTAAGATACCAGTTAGAAAAAAGTACCGCAATTTCATGATCATGAAAATCCCTTAAACACTGCAATTTTTTCTCTAGTCACCGTTTCCATCGGAAACTCTGTACTTAATGAAACGAATAATATGTAAAATATTGCCATGTGTTTAACCATACTCTCGGAAATTTGTATAATCCTTCGTTTAATAAAGTAGAACATATCTTACAGCGTGAATCGATGTAACAGTTTGAATCAAATTCGAAAAAGCTCCAAACGAAAGTATAATATTTATAGGAGTTTTCAATACATTATATAATCTGTGATCATCAAAAAATGAAAATGAACCTTATCATTAGGACATAAAAAAATCTATAAATCAGTTATTTTTAATATTACAATAATAAAATCACCAAAAATTGTTATCGTTTTACTCACGCTATTAATTTCGTATGTTGTTTGATGCAACAAATAAGATTACTATCAATCACATCACTAGAAGTTTCGTGAACAGTAGCAATGCAAATATGACTATTGAAATTCAGAATCTTATAATAAACTAAAAACTGCTTTCAAAATCTAGTTTGCTAAATTATTTTTAAGATACAAGAATGATCTTACGCTATAGATTTGAATGTCCCATTTGCACAGCAAATAAGCAAGATAAGTGTAGAATGAAAAGCTGCGTAAAATACCATGAAGTAATAACCGAGTAATAAATTGTACATAAGGAACAACGTTTGGTCATTTAAATAAATGTAGCCACCAATATTTTTTTCAATTATATAAGAATAAACTCGAGGCTCGTCCAATGGGGATATGTAATTCAGAATCTTTGGTAAGAACATCAAAATTATAGTAGTAATTGCACAAGTATAAAAAAAGGCTAAAATCATAAAAATAGCATTTTCAAGTATGTGTACATCTTTACTGAATTATATTTTTAAAAAAACAGTTATAACTGATTTAAACGTTGTTGAAACGTTTATATTATGAGCCTATGGTAGCACTAGTGTTGTTAGTTAAAAATGATATCAATTGAAATAAAACTTTTTGCGGTACCCCTTACGTAAATACTATAAGAATAAATTTATTTCTATAAAATAATTAAATACATACATAAAATTTATTTATATTCATTAAATTACATGAACGTTCTATTGTTTTTTAAAATATTTAAAATAGGGACACGAATTATAACCAATAGGTTAAATTTTATAAAAAGAATGAAATATTTTTAAATGAAAGTACAATGGATAAATCAAAATATAATTATAATCAACCTAATAGAAAATCATATGCATTTATGAAAATATAAGTTACATAAAATTTACTATGTTATCTTACCACCCACAAACGTAGTATATTTCACAGCTCTTTTTAACGATTTCTCCATAATATTTTTTGTACTTAAAGAGGATGCATTTTGAAAATGATCTTGTGAAGCAACTTGAACCTTCTTAATCTTCAACAATAGCGACATTGTAGAATTTTTTTAATAGTTATTTTTCAAACAACATTATACACAACTTC
Source organism: Platygaster robiniae (assembly GCA_028476575.1). Taxonomy (NCBI): domain Eukaryota; kingdom Metazoa; phylum Arthropoda; class Insecta; order Hymenoptera; family Platygastridae; genus Platygaster; species Platygaster robiniae. The sequence goes on from CM052019.1 coordinate 41,291,860, forward strand.
TGAAATTCTTGTCAAAATTTTTGAGAAAATGCAATCTCATTGTTTCCGTTTTACAATCGTACTGTTGCATACGTTAATTTTCTCATGATATGATAAATGAAACGATGATCACACACCAAATAAGCAATATTGATCAATTCGAAATTGAGAACCATGATAAGATACTTAACGAATTTGGCAAAGGTGATGATTAAAACATCTACAGCAGTTATAATAAGCACAGAGATGTTTAATGAAGATGAGATGAAGCTGTTGATGTCACTCAGATTGTCTATCATATGCATAATCTAGAATAATCGAGACAGATCATGAGAAACAAAAAATTTCATTGAGTACCTCGTAAAAAAATAAGCATGAAAAGTACCATAGCAAAACATGATGACAATCCTAAAGTCCAAAAAAGAACAAACATCCAACTTCTGTAATAAACTGATTGATAAGGCCAAAATCCTGCTATTCTGAGCATAGTTTTGAATTTGTAGAGATAAATATCAAAAATATCTATGGATCTTGATTTACTCGACATCATTTTTCTATGATAATGTAAAATTCACTTCTAATGTGTCAAAAAAATAATTGGAACAAGATCAGTTATTTTATACCAGAGATACATAAAGGTTTCAGTTCATGAACTGAAACTGGCACACAATTTATTTAGGATTATTATATTCACAAAAAAAAACCACCTTTGAATTTGAAGATCATTCGACTACAAATTTTTGTCTACGAAAGAATAGTCGAGGAGCCGAAGTATGATCTGGGACAAACGTAGTAGGTATGAAAATATGAAAAACTTGAGTGCAAAAACTTTTTGCAGATAATAAGCGAACATCCAAGGCACAAAGTATTCTACCATGATAATTGTTTGAACATTATAAAAGTACTTTGCGTAATTGTGTAATTGAGGTAGTTATTACACAATTTTATACAATTTATTATCGATCGCTTTGGGAATGAGCGATGGCTGCTTTTTTAGTGCTTTCTTAAGTTTTGGCAGTTGAACATTAGGCTAGAAAAAAATTATATAAGTGTTTTCTACTTCATCCTTTTTAACATGAAAATATGTTGTGTGAGACTCTGGATAGGAAAAACTTGTAATTCAAATTTGATTAGAAATCTTATGATACAATATTTTAAAGAAATATATATTTCAGAGATATTTGTACTTGGAATCAAGAAACTCCAAATTATTTCTAAACTGGGAAACCTTTCAAAGTGTAATGTCAAATATATCATATTCATTATAAAGCCACGTTTCATGATTTCACGTACGATGGATTAAATAAATGAATGAATTGGTGATCGGATCATTATGTCCAAATTACCCATGCTTTTGAAACCATCAACTGGTTGAAAAAAACGAGAACCTGACTCGTTGTGAATATTTTTGTATTAACTGTAGTTAAATAAATGTGAATAACAAAATTGAATGATTTTAAACTTTTCGAAGCTAAAACAGAAAGATAGTAGCATTGTAAACTCAGAATTTTTAATAGCATAATTTGAATCAGAATACTTATCCATGAAGTTGAATGAAAATTCAAAAATTGAAGATCAAAAACAGCTATAGAAATTTTCAAAATCTTTAGAAACATCTTGAAAAAAATCAAATTTTATAATATCTACTAAAAATTCAAGTAAAACCATATGTTGATTTGGAAAAAAAATGTCACGATATTCCCGTATTCAGACTAACTTCCTGAGGTAAAATAATTGAATATTTTTATTTAGTCTAACTTAATTAGATTCGAGATTTATAGTAAAAAAAATTATATTTCCTACTTTCTTAATATCGGGAAACCAAAAGTAGTGAAAATGGATTTTAGGCTGTCTTCCTACATAAAATTAATTATGATGGATAAAAACTTTATTGAATGATCATTTGTTACACAAACCAAACTTCACCAATTTTGGCTATTGTTATACAGTATATTATACTTTATGAATCATTATAGAAACTCTTACACATGATCGTGAGCGATATATTCATAAGACAAGTGCTCATAATTTCAGGTAATGATACCAGAAATGCAACACTGTATTGTCTTTGCCACCTAGAATTACAATATCCCTAACAACATGAAAATATAATCTTATAACTTATATTTATTATTTCATTTGTTTTCAAGCTATCATTTAAACGTTTATTTTATGCATGACATTCCATTTCAAAAAAATGTTGTATATTACTACATAAACATATAAAAGTAGTTTTTTTTAAGCATGCATTTATTGTATGAGAAAAAAGTTTAATAAAAAAACATGTTTATGTACAAAGAAAAATCCTGTGAGTTTCTACTCCTTCAGTTTCATCAGACGACAATTTCACAGGTGCCTACATATTCAAATATTAGCAGTAGCATTTTTTTCTCGACATTTTTTCTGCAATTTTCCAGCTAATGACTTTTACTCTGTCACTTTTTACCTGAATACGCGTACAGTCAATAAAAAAATAATTAGTGATTTAGTAAGTAACAATTACTAATCATTATTAATTATTACTATTTTACGTATAAATATAATTACTTTATTATCATAATTTTTATATTTATATATATATATATATATATATATATATATTTATTACATCTGCGTTATATATATTTATTATTAATACTAGTAAATACTAATTAATTTATTCTTCAACTTCTGTAGTCGACATTTCGGTCCATTTTGGACCCTTTTCAAGACCTCATTTAACAATACATTTAATGGGATCCATCTCTATTATAAAATCGATTAACTGAACAACTAACGTCATTAACAGATTTTGAAAGCAGTACTTGGAGTGTAGATAATGAGATTTCACCGAAGATAAAGACAGATTTTGCAAATTTACTGTACCAGTCAATCAATCAGAATTTTCGTGTTACACCGTTTGATAGGAAAATTAATTCATTGAAAATTGAGACAAAAAATTTCATTACGAATAATGATAATATTTTGATTACTAGAGCAGATAAAGGACAGGTAACTGTGGTTATGGAATTGAGTGATTATAAGGAGGGGATGAATAGATTGTTAGAGGACAAAGACGCATGCAAAATAATTGAAAGGGACCCGTTTTGGAGGATGAAGACATTGAATAATGATTTAGTGAATATTTGGAAGGATAGAGGATACATTGATGAGAATACATACAGGTCATTGAGATCCCTTAGTGACAATCACCAGCTTCCGAAGTGTTATAGATTACCAAAGATCCATAAGCCTGGAAATCCGTTGAGAGTCATTGTATCCTATATTGACAGTCCTTTTTACAATTTATCCAAATTCATAGCTACGACTATAACTGACTCAATACCGAAACCGGACTCACATGTGAGGAATAGTTTTATGTTTGCTGATTTGATGAGAAGTGTTGTTGTTTCGGAGGAACATGTCTTGGCCTCGTTTGACGCTGTTTCTTTATTCAACAACATTCCAAAGGAACTGGTAATAGAATCGATTAGGAAGAGATGGAAATTCATCACCAGACACACTGACATACCTTTTGATGAAATTATTAAAGCAATTAGGGGTTTATTTGAGAATACTTTCTTTACGTTTGATGATGAATTTTACTGCCAGACTTTTGGAAGTCCTATGGGATCTCCTTCCTCTCCGGTGTTTGCTGATATGTGAATGGAAGATTTGGAGGTCTCATGCTTCGAAAAGTTAGGTTATAAACCGTTTAGATTCTTTAGATATGTTGACGACATTTCTATGGTTGTTCTTTCAGATAGGATTAAAGAGATATTAGATGTTTTCAATTCTTTTCATCCGAGATTACAATTTACAATAGAGTTAGAGGTAATTCTGGTACTTTGAGTTTCCTAGTAATGACGATGATCAGAGGGGAAGATAACTTTCTTAGGATGAATTGGTATCAGAAAGAAACAGCGTCGAATAGGACACTGAACTATTTCTCTAGCCACCCGATGACGTATAAGGTTGGCACGATTGTTGGTTTGGTGGATAAGGCCATAAGACTGTCTTATTTAGAATTTCATGCAGATAATATTGTGAAAGTTAAAAACATATTAAGGGAAAATGATTATCCTGTTCGATTGATTGATGAGGTGATATCGAATAGGATTTAGATTTTGAGGGAGAGAGATAGGACACAGAATCATATGACACGAGAAAGCTCGGGCATGAAATATTTACCAATGATTTATGTGAGAGGTTTTATGGAAAGAATGAGTAAAAAGCTGAAGAGATTTGGCATACAGATAGTTCATTAAGTTTATAATGATAGAAAAGACGGATTTATAACTCTGGAAAAAGATAGTCTGAAGAGAAGTAAACAGTCTCATTTAGTTTATGAAATCGATTGCAAGAACTGCAATAACATATATATTGGTCAGACTCAAAGACATATGGAAAAAAGGATTAAGGAACACAGAGAGAACATAAAAAGGATAGATATTGAACCGACAGTTATAATGGAACAAAGACCTCAACATGGACATGAATTTGATTGGGAGAATTTTAAAATTTTGAATATGGAGACCTCATACAAGACTTTTTAGTGAGATGGCGTTCATAAAGAAATATAAAGGAAGAGTGATAAATAAACAGAAAGATTTACAAAATTGGAATGACACGTATGATATATTAGTAGGATATTTTTGAAAAGGGATACAGACTTTCATTTTTCTTCCAATTCCTGTCATGCGCAAAGTATTCAATAAGATAAGGACATACAGGAACTATCGCGCTTCGACATTTGATTTTAGTCAGCCATGAGCCACTCAACAGGCATTTATATGTAACGAAAGAATTATGACTATTGTTTAAGTGGCTTTATTGAAGTTTTCGAAAAGTTATAAAGAAGAATATTGCTGATAAAGAATTTTGTTACATATTTTGATTCTTTGATATGAAGAAAGAGAACTGTAACCATCGTCGAAAGAACTTGTTTTAGTTCTCTTAAAAGAGATTTATATAGAACGAGATGATTGATAATTTTGGTATACAGCTGATTCATTAATGACGTAAGTTGTTCAGTTAATCGATTTTTTAATAGAGATGGATCCCATTAAATGTATTGTTAAATTAGGTCTTGAAAAGGGTCCAAAATTGACCGAAACGTCGACTACAGAAGTTGAAGAATAAATCAATTGACTGGGAATTCGATGAATGTTATTTCTCCTTACAAAACATTTCATACCCAGTGAAGAAAGAAAATTTAAAATACTTATTAGTTAGTAATTTTTTTACTAACTGTATATAGTCAGCAAAAGAAATCGACTATCAAAATTCAAATGAAATGTAATTCAAGGAAAAAGTTCGAAAAATCCGTTATCAACGTACTTTCAGTCAATTTAATATATTTAATAAAAATAACTCGATACAGTCTATTGAAAACAGTCATCTATAATTAACGAGATAATTGTAAATGAATCATTTTTACATGAAAAAGTATTTTTCACGCTTTTAAAATGCTATTCAAGAAAAACTCTACGAGTACGCACTTGATTGTAATGAATTTGCAACCCATCGGTGATAATTATCTTCTTTCTCTATTGATTTCATCGCAATCACCGTTTCTCGGCCAAGTCGATCAACTACGTCATCTTTGCCACCTTATTTTCAACTTTTCTTTCTACTCGTCATTGGTATGACACGACGTTGGAAATCAATTAATCAATTTTGAGGGGCAGTCGGTCATTCTGATGGTGTTCGATAAAACTGCGATATAATATACTTCATGGTTTTTTCTTACATTGGAGAGATCTATAATAGGAGAAAATATTTATTTCTGAATAAACTTATTTATTACATCGAATAGATAAAAGAAAACAATATCTTATATCACGTACAATATAAACTATACGTACTATAAATTTTATTCTTTGTGATAGTTTACTTTCCATGAATGTTATCCCTTATTCATATTTAAACGCCCTAGTAACACTAAACCTAATAAAAACATTAAAAAAACCTTTTAAAAATTTTTTTACGAGATTGTCAATTTTTATAATTTTACCCTATGAAAATCTTATAGAAATGTTGATTCCTCATAGGGTGACTTTATAAAAAACGTCCTCATGAATAAAATCCTTATGGAGTTTTCAATTTTTATACACAAACTTGACAGTTTCCTATAAGGAATTGAAATTTCCTTATGAGTGATTCAAATTTCCTAGTAAGGTCCTCAATTTTACAGTTATTTTAGTAGATTTGCAATTTCCTTCGAATGAATCGTGATATCCTTATAAGGAATGAAAATGGGAATTTCGATTTTCTTTTATGTCCAAGTAACTTTTTGTTTTATAAAATAGGCTACGAAAATACCAAATTTTTTGATACTTCGCTGTATTTTATGATGACTTCATGAAATCTTTATTAAACTTTTATAAAACTTTTATTTTATAAACTATTATTTTCATAAAATGACTAGATCTCAATATGAAGCTCTTCAAGTTCTCAGAAAAACTTTAGAATGTGACCAATTTTTCTGAAGAAACTTAAAAGTATTAGAATATTTTTATAAGGCATACTTAAGTATTTTCTTTGTAAGGGTTTAACCCTAGAGAATATTTGCATTCTTATGAGGTTTCAACATTTTTCTAGATGGTTCATATTTCCTTGTAAGAATTTGTCTTGCACAACGCTTTTATTGATTTTATAAGAATTCAAGAAGGTCAACTTATAAGGATTTTGATTCCTTACTAGGATTCAAAAAGTTGACCTGCTAAAAATTCAATAAGGCAACCATTACCTTGCCTTTTTGAGGATTTTATAAGGTAATTACGTTTCAAACACTTAAGTGAATGATATTTTAACACTATTTTCATGAAAACCTTGTAAATGAAACATAAAAGAGGGAAACTTTTTTTCTCTAAATTTTTTTGAATTACATTCAATTCAAAAGCAAAAACACATCCAGGCAATATTCGTATTTTCGAAGCATTGTGAGGAAAGTCAGTGTTTTTTTATAATCTGTGAACTCATAATTTTCTCATTCGAATCAACGAATAATTTTATGCATTCCATCATCAATTAAGAAACAAAACATCAGAAATAACAAAGAAAGTAGCAAGCTTTTATAATAAAAAATATTGTATTACTCTCTAGCAGTTTCAATGTAAAAATTTTTTCTGTAATTCTGTGAATATCTTCATAGTTTCCACAGTCCTTGTGAATCAACATCACAAGTAGTTTTCAGAACTCAGCAATATTAGCATTTACATATTTTGGAACCGCCATATAACAGTATTCAGGGAAAATGTTGTTTGCAAAAGCTGAAAACATAAAATCAGTGTAATTCAGACATTCAATTACAAGTTTCTGAATCAACCCTGAATATGACAATATGAATTTACCTTAACAAAGTTTTCCATGCCTGCATTGATGCCTCCAGGATGTCGAAAACCAATTGAATGAAGCAATCCCAATTGAATGATGTTGTATTTTTGTTTTATTTTCAGTGGCCATTTGTACCAAATCATCATATTACTTTTCCCATATGATAAACAAATAAGAGCATTATATTATTAAAGGTTTTACAATATGCACACTTCAATCTTCATGCAAAAAGAAGGTTGAGGTTTAATGTCAGTTTCCTTGAATCTAAAGAATCATACATTTTTTGATGTAAAAACTTGAAACAAGAGATGAATTGGAGTTAGAATTTTGAGACAAAATAATCTTCTGCTCACCAACACAAGTAGTTTTTTTCTAGAAACTCCAAAAATTCACTTGTACCTAGAATTCATCTATTTCTAGCGTAATTTAGGGAGCTGGTATCAAAACTCAAGTATATAGAATAATTATTTGACATCAATAATATTTTCAATAAATGAGCAGTAATATCAATCAAATTACTTTAGAGAACAAATTCAATTTTGGCATATACAATCGTGTCAGCTTCACAAGATATTCAAAAAAATCGTACAATTGTTGACAAAGCAAGCAAGTGACAAAAAAACAGTAATTCACTACACTCGTTAGAAAAAATCCACAAAAAATTTTAAGGCTCTCACTTTGACAATGATACTTTCAATTAATGCACTTATATGAGAATCATATTATGGTTAGCTGCTCTTGGACACTAAAGGTACGCACTTTCATAATCAACACTGACACTCACAGTATTTGAACTTTTCAACCATATGCATGATGCTCATTGATTTTTTATAACCTTCGTAAAAATTTAGAATTTATGTTCATAACAAAAATCATTGCACTGTACACCAAACTGCAGTAATTCAAGTCACTCACGTGAACACTCTCGAAACTATTTTACACGGTCAGTAACTTCAAAACGCACACACTAGCTTTTATTTCAATTTCACTTTGAAGAGAACACAATTCTGTGAATTTTCAGAATATTATAATTATAAAAACAGGGAAAAACAGTCGTAAGTTTTGTAGTAGTATGTGCTACTTAAGTTCTTTTTTTGTTGGTATCAATATCTAAAATTTTACAGACGAAATTCATATTTGTCATTGTTAAATAACTGTAAATAATATAATTTGTAATCTAGCCAGGAAGCATTTGAAAATTTTTTTTCAAATATACACACAATAATATTTTGTTACCTTTCAATTTAATACAGCTTTCCATGAGAAACTAAAATTAAAATATTACTGCTGTCGAATTTTTTAAATTTTTATACTTTTCATTACGTGTCCCTTATTTTTATTATTCTCGACTTTAATTGCAATATTTGATCGATTTTAAATGAACACTGTAAAAGTGCTCAATGGGATTCTTTCAAAAATGAAAAAGAAAGACAAATTAATTATGCCGAGCCAAAATAATTGGCGAAAATAAAATAAATGTTACCATATGGTGTAAAGTATAATTTGTACTAAATCTTTAAATCAATAATTTTCATTAAGTGTAGTTATCGGTTAATAAAATTTTGTATCTCCTTGAAATAGAAAAAAAATATTTGTAGAGTAGTGATTTTGTGATAGCAACATGCTGCAGAATGTAAGGAGAAGGTGAAAAGACATTTAAATATATGTGAAACATTTTGTGAATAACGATTATTTTTTACCAGAATTTAAACCATGTATTAAGATCAATAAATTAAATAGAAAAAAATCTTACCATGAATCTTGAACAGACTCATATGAATTAGAAAGTAGTTGCCCAAAAAAATTGAACATGAACATACTTGATAATCCTGTAGTAACAGGCATCAAAGTTTTAGACAGGTTTTCAGGATCATTCAGATTGATAAGAAGCTGAAAAAATGTTCATCATTATTTTTTTTAATGCTGTACTCTAAAATGAGTATTTGTTGCTGTGATAACTAAACTAAACTAAACTGAAATTAGTAATTATTTCAAAAACTCAAGACGATTCTAACATACAATTGCAACTATAACTTTCAAACTTATAGAGTATTACATTTTAGCCATAATAAGTCTTACTAGATGTGTCGACGTGACAGTATGAATTAGATTAGCAAATGTTCCACAAGTAACAGCTGTCGTTACCAACGGTGAAATTATTTCAAGCACTCTGCACTTATTCGATGAAAAACGTAACATCGTAAGCAACGTACATACAAAAGACAAATTTTAAAAAATATCAAACAGGTTCTATGAAAAAACAAAAAAAAACTTTACCAATACATACCTCAAGACGCCCAAGTGGCGTTTAACGCAATACATAAGAGTAGTATCAATAGCAAATTGAGAAGATTTATGATTGATATCATAAAACATATGCCTGCATTAAAAATCTCGATACAAGAGATGTCATTTTCGAATTTCAATTGACAATTAACTTGGAATTTTCTTACGTGATCGTTTTCATCATCCCTCTCAAGTACCACAATTGTAACATAATGAATAAAAAGAAGGCATCGAAAAATATGATTCCATATTGTATAGTTACTGCATTGAATGTAAAAAATGAATTTGGGTTGCTAAAATGAATATAATGTCCCATTTCCTCTTCTAACAAAAAAGAATAAGGTCGAGGTTCATCCATAGGGAATATTTTATCTAGAATTTTTGGTGCCATCATAGATAGCACTGAGGAAGAGGCTGCAATATGAGAAGCACCTAAAAATAAATTGGATTAATTCTTTTCAAGTTTCAAATTACATTGAATATAAATCACTGAATGAACGTGACTCAAATATTTTGATTGCTTACCAAATATGAGCAAAATCAACTTGCTTAGATTTTCCAGCATCTGTTCCATTACACGTTGATCATATTTAAGATACAAGTTACTGAAGTCGTTTTGCACGAAATCGTGGAACTCTTTATTCTTGAAGAACATAACTTTTTTGTATGATTTATCGCCTGATCTAAGAGTGTGACCTGATATAAGGATATTAGGTTTTCATATCATAACAATAACCTAGTTTCCTTAACACAGTTCAGAAACTTTATATAATCATAATTTCATCAAATCATCACGTTCCACACATGGCATGTAAATTTTTTATTATTTAAACATAAAAATGCATAAGTTCGTCATTTCAAAAATAGCACACTTCTATATGATATGATGAAAAATGAATCAAAACCACACTCGTGTGTACGTTTACTGAACTATATGATTTCATACTCAACAGTTTTCAAAACAGTGTAAATTGAGAGATCTATAATGGTTATTAATGCTACTGCTAGACAGTAAAAAGCATTAACAACTCCCACAATGTTGCTCAAGTTCGCTGGGATATAGAGGATCTGAAATGATACAAGAATCATTTGACGAATGGAAGGATCTAATATTTAAATTCATTACGTGTTTAATATAAACATTCATTTTTGAAAATGCCATTGAAGCTATTTCCCCGAATTTTTCGCCATGTAGGAATTTTTTCTTTAGGAAAAGTTCAAATATTTCTATTCATTTGATTAGTTATCTTATTATTCATAATAATTATCTCATGATCAAAATAAAATACCTTTGTTATCTTTTCCTTGAAAATACATTAATAACTTTTCAAATCACGCAACACATTCTCCTTAAAAATTAACCGTAATATTGAAAAAAAAATGCACCAAATTCTTATAATGTCCAGTAATATTTCAGATAAAAAAAATACCCAACCAAAATACTATCTTAACATAACAATTACCGCTGACGTTACTGTAAAACTGGCTACAGTCATACCAAGTATAAACATGAAACTTCTGTAATAAATAGATTGATATGGCCAAGTTCCTGCTAATCTGTGGATTTTTTTGTATATTTTGAGATGGGTGTCATATACATTAACACTTCCCCATTTTATCGGCATCTTTGATATTTGACTATAATATTACTCCTTATTTAAAAAAACAAAATAATACAAGGTTATCATTTTTTTGTACAACTCATTTAACATGACGAGAATAAAAAAGAACACAAACCTCGAGGCTTTGATTAAAACGACTTTGTGATATATTTGTGAATCGTGTTATTCAGGTGGATCTACTGAGATCACCGAAATTCACGAGTGGAATGTTCAAGAACTGTACGTACAATAACCCACATGATCAATACGATAGTCTCAAAAGTATTTGAAGGATGAAGTGTTTTGTGATAATGAGCATAATTAGCAATTTTACAAAAGTATCGTAAGAATAAAAACATTGTAACATTTTCAAACTGCTTGAGGTAATTTTGATCATTAAAGTCATTATGGAATTCATTATTGATCGTCCCTTGCCCCAAGATGTAGCTCGAGACTCTTCAGTTGAGTGTAGTTATCTAATCGAGGTAGATGTATCATGCACTAAAAAAAAACGTGTACAGGAGTGCAAGTAAAAGATATTTATAAAAATGATGTGCAAGAAATTAGCTTAAAAATTGTCAGACATAATTCACATTGTTTCTCTCAAACTTCAGAATCCTGGAAATTTCATGCAGGATATTTTGTCTTTGCTAAAGAAAACTCAATGGTTTTTTTTTCACGATTTCAACTGCCAATGTTTGCAGTACATGTCATTTTTCCTAGGTATAATTTTATTACAACGAGAAGGTTTGTCATAAAACTAAAGTTTTTGGACTGTTGTTTCGTTTTATCTTTGGATCAAATTTTTGAAGTCAATAACTAAATTATTATTTATTAATTTTACGTATTTTGTTTTTACCTCATTTTAGGGGTAAATTATTGTCGAATTTCTTGTTAAGTCGCTTGTATACCAAAAAATATATTGACAGTAACTGAAAATGTATGTATAATCTTATTTTTGTGAATCAAAATTAAAAAAATATTTTTTCTTGCTACCAAATTGATAATAGGTATTTAATCATGTGAGAAATCAGCCAATTAGGTATTTGTAATTTTTTTAATAATATTCACTGACGTATTTAGTATAAGCTATGTAAATTCTGAGAAAAGACGTTCTAAACTTCAAATTTTATTTTATTCGGCGAAAAAAGCATGGTTGTCACAACTAAATAAATAAAAATACTATAGCAAATTATATTTACTCTAAATGCAACCTGATGCCAAAATATTAAAATCTTTTCTAAGGTATAGACAAGAAAAATTGTGGTCGTCAGATTAAATTAAAAATAAAGGCCTGTAATTTTGTAAAATGTAGATAGAAACATACATACAACTATTGCTTATAAAACGATTTACATGTTTTTAAAAATCGTACTGTTTTGAAGGTATACTCATGAAATTTTTCATTGAATATCTTTATCTTAAAATACAAGACGTTCTTTCATAATGACATTTTAGCTTTGTTGTGTCAACTGTTTAATGCTATATTTTCACATATGATTTTATAAATGTGGAGGATTACATCACTTTATAATTTTTTTATAAATAAATTCCGTGCATGCCTTGAATAGTGCGTATAATAAAATATTTTTCTAGTGTTACAGCTACATTGTGACTTCTAGTGGGAAAAACTTCAAGAAAAAAGAAAGGAATAGTATATTACGTATCAAGGACATAAATTTTTTATTTACGAGTGTGAAGTTTGTAGACCGAGGCGAAGCCGAGGTTTACAATCACACGAGTAAACAAAAAATTTATGTCCTAGTTACGTACGATATTTTACGTAACGAGGGCTGGAAAACGAGTTTAGAAATTTTTAACTGGACGAGAAACGAGTTTTCTATGCCAGAGGTACGTAAAACATTTAGGAATGTTTTTTCTATTCAGGATTGGAACCCTAGGTTTCTGACCTACAACTTAAGACTGAGGGCTTTACATCACGACTTTTCTAGAAATCTTATTACAGCAAATCCTTCGATATTTTTTTCAATATTCAGTCAACAGTTTTATGGGGCATTGAAAATCGTAAATATATCATTTATTTTGTTGTTGGACAATAAAAATAGTCTTCAAAACGACAGATTGTTTTTTCTATCGATAATTAATACCTTTCTATGAAGTATTTATCATGCAAACGAATATTTTCAAAAAAGAACAAAACACCCTATTATACTGCACGTTCGGGTCATAATAGAGTAAAAACAATTTTATTCCTAATCAAATAAAATTTTTTCAAGGCAGAACTTCTTGCATGATGAATTACTAAAGATTCATGAAAATTAGAAAGTACAGAATCGATATTTTTATATACAAAAAAAATTATAAACTAAATGTTACCACGTACTTCCCCATGCTCTCTTGAGTAAATTAAAATAATTTTTTTCTATTGTACGATTTATGTAATCTAATAACGTAGCTAATGCTACCAAAAAAATTTGTTGTGTCAAGTTGTGGCAAAGCAACTAATTATTTTCCTGCTGTAACAAATTTTTTTTCGTGTGAAACTCCTTCATCGATGCAATACTAAATCAATCTTCAGACTCTATTTTTGTAAATTCAGTTAGTAAAAGTTACTGAATTAATTTCAGAATAGAACATGTAAAGACAATTTATTTTAATAATGTTCTTTATCATGTGTATGTGAAACTTGGGGACAAAAACACATCACGGGATTTTAGATACATTTTTCAACATTTTGTCAGGCAAAAAAAAAACGAATTCTATTAAAAAATTGTATGTTCGTTACCACCTGTGTGCAACGATACAGCCACAAATATAAATTTTGCAGATATGTGTAAGTAACACCATAAACGAAATTCTCAAACTTTCTTATTTTGAGATTTACATTATAAGCTCGAGGTGTCACCCATTGAAGAAATCTAATTTTAATACAATTAATAAATAAATAATGGAGATGAACATGAATATTCACACTAACTGCGCGATGTATTTCGAGAAAAATATTGAAACTCAAGATCTAAGAATATCCTAATGAATTCCATCGCGACAATGGAGTTTTTCGCTAAAAAAGTGATCCTATTAGGCTTCAAAATCCTCATGAACTTCAGCATTTGTACTTGCCCTATCAAATGTAGACCTATAAGAATGAAAATCATAGGACTGAAGTTAAAGTTTTTCGTACATACACGCGACATACAAATTGTTCATCGCAAAATTAAACAATAATTAAACAATGAAATTACGGTTCGGCATACTTACCACATGTCCCTTGAACGTTACAATTACCACTTTTGTAGAATTTGTGAGGAAACTCAGAATCTACTTCGATTTCGAAGATATCCAATGAATAATTCACAATAGTACCTTGCATTGGTCCATACTTGGATAAACCGAAATCATTTAAACAAATTTTGAAAAAATATCGTTATGCTGAAATTCACATGACTCTGTAATTTTGTCACTTTAAAGCATACTGTTTTATAATAGTCTAGATCAACTGTAAATCTAGGGAGTAAAGAAAAAAGTTCATACATTTTGAACATTGGATTCAATCACCTAACTTGTAGGATGATTTTGTTTTTGATAGAAACACGCAAAGAATAGAATAAAAATACGCACTGTATTCCACATAAGACGTACAACGAAGTGGTGCAGTATACTCAAAAAGACTGTTATGATCCATGGCAAAAAGTGCATTAATTTGTTAAGATCCATGATTATCTCATGAAAGTACGTAATCTAAAATGCAGTGCAATATGATAAGAAATGAACTCTGAATAAGTTGAATGCTCTGTTAGTTTAAATAAAATATTTGGTATGCGATCTTATTTTTACCATTTTAATTGATAAGGACAGGTTGAAAACCTCAGATATAAATCGAACCCAGAATCTATTATTGTTTTATTGCTGAGGTCTCAAACCTATGAAGTCAATCAGTTTCCTAAAGATCTTGAGGGTTTCACTGTGAAGACTGTGTATTTTCCTATAAGCACAAAATGCCCTTCCTAGCCTATTCGAGGAAAATAATTCATAATTTTATATTCTCTTGTACATTCTCAATAACCTTCCATAGAGAAAATAATTTTTGAAAGATTACATGAATGGAAGATGAGCTGTTTCCACATAACTCTATCTACATTCTTTTGTTTACTTATTCTTTTTTTTATGTATACAACAATCTTAAAGTTTTCTTGATATGAGTGAAAGAATTTCCTGTGTCATATGTAAATATATGCCTATGGCTGACTTATCGTAGACTATACTACTTACACTATAGGACAAAATCCAAATTTGATTTTTTACTGCCCCAACGACGTGATTGTCAAACCATATTGCTAGCTCTTGTTTGCAAAATATAATTACCATATTTTTAATATATTTGTTTTTATATAAAAATACTTAAACAGATGTCTATTCATTTTTCCATGGTCGAACCAAACTTTTTTTCACGAATTCAAAAACTTCCTCGACCTTAGTGTTTCGAAGCAAATTCAAGAACTATGTAAACACTTTTATAACCTCCTCTTTTAAAATATGCTTCTAATTTTCAGCATTTTCCCTTGCGTTTGGCAAATAATCACACTGTTGAATTTTTAATAGTATTATGACCCCTTGCGAGGTGAGAATGACAACAGGCGGAACAATCATCTTACGTTTGGCTTTGAATATTAAATATATTCAAAACTCCGGTGACGCCAGTTTCATCGATTACTAAAGGAAAGCATGTGAAAATTGAAGATTATTGTTTGTCACGAAAAAAACACCAACGAAAACAGCAAGTATCAATAAAAAAAGTTCTTCAATCTGAAATCGTGGTAAATCTCAAGAAAGTTGTATGAATTTGAAGGCATAAACCGACATAATCTCTTTTCCATTTTATTGCATCGAAGTTCAAGAACTGTATCGTCAAACACTAAAATAAATATTTATTTAACATATAGAAAATATCAATTTTGGCGAAGACGAGGATTCAGGTCCGAGGCGACGTCGAGAATCTGAATTGTCTCTGCCGAATTCGATGTTCGCACCAAGTTGCGGTTTTAAAGTTAAAATGACACAAAACATTTTTTCAATAATTATTGGGCAAAAAGAAAAATTATAAAGGCTGAGAAGGTAGATGACTGCAAAACATTTTCACGAATTATTTTAATAGAATGTCTCAAATTCCATGGTATAATTAATAAATCTTTTTTTTATGTCTTAGAAAAAAATATGATTTTACGATTGATATCTTCTTATTCGTCAATATGCTATTATGCATATATGTCAACACTCCTTGCGAACTGAAAAAAAAAACACATACATAACAATTGTCATCTTAATGCTTTTTATGGTTCTATTTGCAACAATTTGAAGTGTTACTTTTTCACGAAATAAAATAAAACGAAACGAGAATAAAATTTGAATGAGCATGAAAATATTTCCAGGGGGTTTTATCCCGGAATAAAGATGAATAAAACTCTGTCACCGATATGATATTTAGATTATGTTCAGGCTGAGGTTCAAGAGATTTTTTAATTACTAAGAATGATTGGTTGAGAAATATTTCTAATCAAAAAAGTTGACTTCCATGTAAGAACATCATTCGTTTAGGCACATTATCCTAGTAAAAGACATTATAAAACAAGCCTAAAGGATTGATGTCTTTAGGTCGATTTCTTCATTCCACATAAAAAATGTGCAACTTGTAAACAAACGCATATCGCTTGATTGTTGAAATTTTGACATACACGAGAGTTTGCTGGAGTTTGTGAGATTTGATGGAATATTTTTCATACAAATATTCGATGAAAAACTATTATTTAAAGGTAAGATTCATCAGCGCATTATCACTTGAGCACTAGTTCATTTTTGTTTTCATATTTTGACTTACGTGCAACGATACCACCACAAACATAAAATGCAAAAACTAAAGGAATGGGTATTAGTTAATACCTCCTCAAATGAATTTAATAATCTTTTTTTATCATAAATAAAAAAAACTTTGTAGTATAATAACAAAAAAAAAGTTATTTCTTGTAATCTCAGCAAAGAATCAAAGGTTCGTAAATAATCTACAAACCATTTAAATACATTTTTAGCATAAGACATTAGTTACGTTACTGTAATTAGCTTCAAAATGGTTCCTCATGTAAGTCAACAGCACGTCCAAATAATCCAAGTTGACGCTAATGCTGATCAAAAAGTAAGTATTTCATGGTAGAGGAAAGACAATTCAAATAAAAACAATGGATTCAACAAATGCATTTTTATTTATTCAATAAAGATGCAAGATTTACATAGCTTATTCATTTATCAAGTATTTTCTTCATAACACAACCATGCATATTGCTGACAGATAGAAAACAATATTCAATCAATTGAAAGTTCTGATAACAGTAAAAAATGAGTATGTACTATTCAGCATCTGAAACATGAATAGATCATACGTCATGAATCTCTTATATTTATGAATAGTCACACTTTGTTGCTGACGATATGTTGAATTTGAAAAGTGTAAGGTTTTAACTTGCCAGATGTAAGGTTGTAATGATCACAGCAATAGAAATGATATCGGATTATTGTCACGCAGGGTAAGTTTAACGATGTTTCGATCAACATTTGTGCTATAATGGGTGAGTTACTGCATCCACGCAGGTGTATGATAAAATTTTATGAGTATCATTCGTTACATAAAAATGTATACTTGTATCTGAATTATATTATATTTTAATTATATTCACTCTAAAAGAGTGAATCGTAACGATTACAAATAAGTGTACTTTCACACTTAAATTCGAGTCAGATTTCTCTCTAAAAAACAAGTTTTTTCACTCTAGAAAGAGGAAAATTACACCACTTTCAAATGACTTGTCACTATAAAAAAGTTTAAAAAATCACTCTCAAAGTTTAGGAAGAATGTACAGCATGCAAAGTCTGGAAAAAAAGATTGCGTTGTCATTGAATGAAACATAATTTCTTGATTATATATACAAAATTAAAATTCATCCTAATAACTTCTGACCTTTACCGTTTGAGAACTCAATGATATTTTTACTATATTACTATAAAACAGCAACACTTTCGTTGGAAATCTTTACAAAAGATGTGAAATAGTATATTTCGTATCAAGGAGCAGAAACGAGCGTTTTTACGAGTGCGAAGTTTTGCGAGCGAGCGTAGCGAGTGAGCAAATCGCACGAGTAAAACGCGAGTTTTGATGCTCCTTGACACAAGAGATATTTTTCACGCTCGCAGCACATAAATCATTTAGTCTTTTGTTTACTGTTGTGTCATGAAAAAACGAGTTCTATGCCGCTCGACCTTGGAGCGGCATAGAAATAGCAGCGAAAAGCGGTGGCAGAGAGTTCGTTTTTCACGGGACAGTAGTAAACACAAGAATAAAGGATTTCTGTGCTGCGATCAGCGTGAAAAAGGATTTTCCTGAACTTTTGAGTAAAAGTCACAACGTGTATATGAAATCTTCGCAATTTTCACAATGCTTATTTAGAGATGATCTAAGGTGAAGCATGATATCATCTAGAACGATATAAAAAATATTACTCTTCCAAAATTCTCCATTCCAATTCTTATACCTCCAGGATAGTGAAATTCATTTGGGATCAGTAAACCAAATTGTATTATGTTGAATGTTCGTTTTGTTGGCGAAGGCCAATCATACCATGGCATGGTGTAACTTAGGAAAAAAAAAGAATAAATATTCATCATAAGTCTTCTTCATTTATTATTGAAGTGTATTTCACAATCATTTCAATTTTAGATGCACCTATACTATGCCGAAAAAACTACTCGAATGTTCCAATTATACCTTCTTACGAGTGATTGGCAACAGAGCTGGGATTTTTTTTACGTGTTTACAGCATCCGAAGAAATTCAAAATAAATAAAAAGAGAGAAAGTAAGCTCATTATACAACTATTTAGTGATGAACCCTCGCTAGGAACCAAGGGACCTTATAGTTGGTGCGGGGGTTTAAGTGCAAAGGCGGCCAGGGGATCTGAGGATAAGCCCGGTTTCGGGTGAACTAGCATCCCTATAAACGGGCTCTGCGTATGAATGGAGAGCAATCCCTATAAACGGGAGCGCTCTGGACGGAGGTGTATGAATACCGGGTAGACCCAAAGTGAACCACACCACTCGAAGTCTAGGAATGGGAGAAGTCGACCCATTCGGCAGACTTCGAGGGTGTTAAAGCTGCTGGAGCGACCAAGAAGTGGTTCCCCGACCTTAGAGTGGTGATCTCTTTGGTCGGGTACCCGTTTTCTGGGGGCCTACAGAGGCGGGTTTTCGCCCCCAATCCTAGGTGTCAGAATACCGTGCCGAGGGATGAATGGCTCCTGCGTGAGGAGTCTTCTAACGGTTCCTGCAGGACACCGGGCGACCTCCTGCAGTAGCTGTCGAGGCTCTTGAGACTCGGGAGCAAGCCTAGCTTACGTATGGGGGAGCGTAAGTGGTCCTTAATGCACCCCAAAAACTCGTGGGATCGAAATGAAAAACCACAGTATTAAAAAAGAGCGGCAGGGGCAGGAACCCGCTGCGGGAGATACCACCTCGACGTCCGGGGACATACCAATGGATGTCCAGGGAGGAGGACGAAGCTCACCTAGGGACGGGAGAGGTAGTCTTTCAGACTGCTTCAAGAAACTAGGTGGGTTGTGGAGGAGAATCGAGGCTCATGGTCAATGCCACAGCTGAGATCATCCAATTAAACCTGCACCATAGCAAAGGTGCCTCGGCGGTTCTAGCCAGGTGCATGCAGAAGGTGCAGGCAAATGCAGCCCTCGGGCTGCTACGAGAACCGCGGTGTTATAAGGACCTCATTCGGGGCCTCAACTCCACGGGGACGGTACACGCATGTGGAGGAGTTGAAGATCCCAGGTCATGCGTGGTAGTGGGGGAGTCGATGCGGCTCTTATGCAGGAGTTCTCCACCAGGGACCTGGCGATTGTCAGGATAGAGAAGAATGGAGGAAGGGGACAAAACGGAGGGCGGCTTGTTATAGCATCTGCCTATTGTGCCCACGATAGAGAGGCACCTCCGGAAGAGGTGCGGAGGTTAGTGAGGTACTGTAAGGGGAGTGGACTCGACCTGATTGTCGGATGCGATGCGAACGCGCACAGTAGTGTGTGGGGTTCGACCGATGACAATCAGAGGGGGAAGAGTCCCTAGAGTACCTTTTGGGAGAGGACCTCGAGGTGTTGAATGAGGACACAGAACCTACATTCGTCACCGTCAATAGGCAGGAGGTACTGGACATAACTATCTGTAGTTCGAGAGTCAGAGAGAGGGTGGGGGCATGGAGGGTGTCGGACGAACTCACCCTCTCTGACCACAGACTTATTCGGGCCACTCTGAAGGAGGTGGCGCCGAGTGTCACATGGAGGAGGAATCCTAGGAATACGGACTGGGAGGGGTTCAGAGAGGAACTCCGGTCGCGTATGAAGGATTTCAGGGGAAAGTATAGTAGTCCGAAAGACCTTGACTCAACTGAGAAAGGGATGAGGACGGCTATCATGGAGGGATACGAGAACAACTGTCCCCTGAAGAGAACGAGCACCGGGACAATAGCTCCGGTGGACTGAACGGCTCTCGGAGGGAAGGAGGGAGGTTCGTAGGCTCTTTAACAGAGCTAAGAAGGCGGGCACACCGGAAGTCTGGGGGGCGTGTCGAGTGAGTCAGAGACGCTACAGGCGGATGGTGGAGTATGACAGGCGGGAGTCGTGAAGGAAGCTGTGCTCAGAAACGAGCACAATTTCGGACACGGCGAGAATGGCCAGGATTTTGGCTGGGACCAGGGGGGGGGGGTGATATGTGTTATCTGAAGACAGATGGGGGGAGATACACCCGGACCCCGGAGGAGACTATGAGGCTGCTGTTGAGGGGCAATTTTCCGGACTTCTCAGAATCGGACATGGCGGGGGTTAGTACCCGCCGGGGAAGAGGCGAGAAGTGCTGGAGCCTAGCAGCCAGGGTGGTCAAGGCGGAGCGTGTCAGAGAGGCTGTAGGGTCCTTTGAGCCGTACAAGGCCCCGGGCCCTGATAGGCTGCATCCGGTGACCCTTAGGGAGAGCTTGGATGTAGTGCCGGGGCCACTGGTCGGGCTTTTCAGAGGATGCTTGGCAGTGGGACACACTCCGGAGGCATGGATAAGGGCTAGGGTTATTTTTATACCTAAGCCAGGGAGGAGGGGGTATGCAGAGGTAAAGGATTTCAGACCGATTAGTCTGACATCCTTTTTCCTCAAGACTCTAGAGAGATTGGTAGACAGGTTTTTGAGGGCGGGCCCACTGGTGGATTTACCATTCCATGTGAAGCAGCACGCGTATCAGATAGGTCGATCAGTGGATACCGCACTTCTATCGTCGATTAGCTTCGTGGAGGAGCAACTGAGATGGAAGGGCGTGTGCATAGGGTCCTTTCTGGACATTGAGGGGGCGTTCAATCGCACCACACGGAGGGCCATACGGAAGGGTGCTAAGGAGCACGGTGTTCCGGAGCCGGTTATCCAATGGATAATGTCGACTCTGGAGGGAAGGATTCTCAGTACTGAATGGCAAGGCTGCCACGTAGAGGGCAGAGTATCAGAGGGCTGTCCACAGGGCGGGGTACTTTCTCCGCTACTGTGAAGCCTGGTGGTGGACAGTCTCTTGAGGCTGTTGAACAGGGAAGGCGTGCGGGCCGTTGGCTATGCGGATGATGTCTGCATTCTGGCCAGGGGTGTGCATGAGGAAACTCTCAGGGAGATGATCCAGAGAGCTTTGAATAGGGCAGTTAGATGGTGTGAGGGTTATGGACTCAACATCCAGCCAGACAAGACCTCGGTCGTCATTTTTACCAGGAGGTACAAGTTGAGGCCACTGGTGGACATGATGGTTCGAGGTAGGCAGGTGCCGTATGTCCAGGGGGTGAAGTATCTGGGCGTAATCCTGGATAGGAAGCTAGACTGGAACAGGCATCTACAGGTGAAGTGCCAGAAGGCAATAGTAACCTTCTGGCAGTGTAAGGGGGCTTTGGGGGCGAAATGGGGCTTGGATCCACGTCAGTTGATGTGGATCTACAGGTCAATCGTCGTCCCTAGGCTGATGCATGCTGCGGTTGGGTGGTGGGAACGGACTGCAGTGAAGTCTGTTCAGGGGTTGGCGGGTGCACAGGGTGCAGGCGGTCTTTCTTAGGGGAATATGCTCTGTAAGGAGAAGCACTCCCATCGCAGCGATCAGGGCTCAGTTAGGGGTTCCGTCATTTGCGGTGAAGAGTAAGGCCACCGCATTGAGGACGGCATACAGGCTCAGATGTACTGGGGAGTGGAGAGAGAGCTCCATACATGTGGAGCTGTGGAAAGGCTGTCCTGCGGAGCTGAGGAATGCTCCACAGGACAAAATAAAGGCTCGACTGACTAGGGAGGTCAGCTGGGAGGCTGTAGACGAATATGTCTTCAGGCTGGATGGATACAACGCCGTCTTCCAGGCTGAAATTGAGGCTATCCGGGAGTGCGCAAGAATACTGTCACGGAGGTCGGATTCGGACGGAGACGTCTGGATCTGCAGCGACAGTCAGGCCGCTCTGAGGGCATTGGACGGAGGCAGAGTCTCTTCCAGGCTAGTGGAGCGGACGAAAGAAGCGCTCCAGGAGGTAGCTGAGAAGAGAAGGCTCAGACTCACCTGGATTCTGGGACATGCCGGATGGAGGGGTAACGAGAGGGCGGATAGGCTTGCGAAGGAGGGGGCAGGGTTAATTGGTCCTCAGGAGCAAGTGGTAGGAATGCCGTATAGGGAGGGGATGAACCTCATTGCGGCATGGGTTCGGGACCGACAGGTCAAAGATTGGAGGCGGGATCCCGGCTGCCATAGGAGCAAGGCCCTCGTGGGCGAATCCGTGAGGGTCTGGTCGGGGGCGCTGCTGGGCTTAACCAAGCCTAGGTTGAGGGTCGCAGTAGAAATACTGACAAGCCATGGCAATCTGAATAAATTCAGATACATGACCGGAAAGATATCCTCCCCGGAATGTGGGAGATGTCAGGAAGGGCAGAAGGATTAACAGCACTTTCTGTGCGAGTGTGAGGCATTGGCGTGCCAGAGGTACGCCTTGCTAGGGGGGGGGGGCGGTCTTAGAACCGCAGGAAATCAGGGGGATAGATGTCAACCAGATACCTTTTGCAAGGTATCTGGTTATAGGCAACGGCCCTGAGGAGGCAGCGGGGATAGAGTACAGGGGCTTAATGGCTAGGTGCTCTGAACCACGAGATAGTGGTCTGCTGAAGACCTAATAATAATGAATAATAATAAAGTTACTATACAATTATTTAGTGATGAAGACAAAAAATGATAAAAAACGCCTACTATTGAAATTGTTTATTTGCTAAGGATTTTTCAATTTGTAAATGGCGACGACATGCAATCAACAAATAATAATTTATTACGCCACTGATAATAGAACATGAAATAATAAATGAAAAAGCATCAACTGAAATTTTATTAAAGATCGATATTATAGTGCTGACACCATCAACAGCTCTTAAACTCTTTACTTATGAATAAACTTTTATTAAAATAATTTTAAAGGCCGTTAAATTCAATTCACTTATCACTTCTACAAAGAATTGAAAACAATATTTCAGCTGCTTAGTGTTGTTCATCAAGATTTCGAAAAAATCTGCTTGATTGACTCAGCACATTTTGATTTCGTATCCAACAATTATACTAACCAAAAATCTCGCCGATCATCACTACGATTGATTAACAGTTGTCCAAGATAGTTGTAAAACGCCATAGCTACAATAGCCACAATTCCAAAAACGATAAAAATTACGGTATCACCGATTTGGCTGACGTTCATGAGTATCTAAGAATGATATGCAGTTGATTTATTAATATCCTTGATGGAATTGATGACAAACTTGATGGCTGCACTTGATGTAATTCCATAAGTCCTTATGCTTCATATTTCGAAGTCTGTTATTTATAGATTTACAAAATGACGCATGCCGAAGTATTTTTGGATGAAATGTTTTTATGTCTAGCGATAAAAATGAGCGATTTAATGGCGATGAATATTTTTCGCATCAAGCGAAATGAAAATCCTAAAACATGTGGGAGTGTTTGTTAACAGCACTTTCCGTAAACGAAAATAGAATTTTTTCAACGGATGTAAGGAACACATTAATGTTGGATACGTTGAAAAAAATTATCACGAAGTAAAGTTAGTCATTCATCTCATCAATAATCCACAAAGGTGTGAAGTATCTTGTACAATGAAAAATTTGTTAACTGAAAAATCTAGGTAATATGTAAACTGCATAAAAAATACTGAACAATTCTTACTATTTGAATACTTCCAACGAGAATAAGTATATTTGTAATACCACCAAACATGAGGGTAATGCTAAATAATTGCTCACTGATACTTTTTAACCTGTTCGTGTAAAGGAACCCCGAAAAAACCAGCAATCATCAACATGGATTTGAAAAATCTAACGCACTGTCAACTTTTGAATAACATGGATAAACTTACCTAAAGGTATCAATATGACGCTTAACAACAAATGTCAAATTATCATCTATTGTTTGTGTATCAATTTCAGTAAAATTCTTTTCGAAAACATATCTACGGAGAAACTCAATATACACATGACACTCTACTGATTTTATTCATATTAAAAAATTTGAAGGCCCTTACGCTATTGTTGTCGCAAGTCCACGGGAATAAAGCATTTTCAAAATACAGAACATAAAAAAAGATTTGTATAGTAATCCAACAAAAAGAATTAATATTGTATTGTAAATGTACAATTTTGTTTTTGTGCGTAGAAAAAGATAATAGCCGACTCCTTCTTCAATAGGGAGGATTGCTGGTCGAGGTGATGGTAATGGAAATATCAAGTCCAGTAATGTTGGTACTACCATGGGAAGGAATGACACATTCATCAAGAAAATCATGAAATCTGTAAAAAAGATGTAATGTTTTATGTAAAAAAAAAAATAACGCGTAGTATAAATGTAAGCTTGCACTACCAATGAATTTTTTAGAAAATGATCTGTTTCTACGATGATTTATAACACCAGATGTAAAATTCTATGTCTTTAAATTTAAACTCAAATATTCGATTGATTTTCAACTCACAGAATATGACGTATATGAACTTTCTAGCTTCTTTCACTGCGTTGTCCATAATACGACGTTCAAAGTCAAAACGCACTGTTTTCCAATCATGTTCGAT
The DNA here is from genome assembly GCA_028476575.1 of Platygaster robiniae. Lineage (NCBI taxonomy): Eukaryota > Metazoa > Arthropoda > Insecta > Hymenoptera > Platygastridae > Platygaster > Platygaster robiniae. The sequence goes on from CM052019.1 coordinate 41,317,214, forward strand.
AAAATCATGTGATTTCCCAACCTTGAAAAAGGTGTAAGAAATAGTTTATATTGAAGGATAAGGATATGCTAGGAAACCATCTCTCAATAGCGACAGAAGAAAATGATGTGTTTATACTTTTAAATTTTGCATTTTCGACACGTTGAAGTTCATTCAAAATTCTTCTGTTTTCACTCTATTCACATTTTTTACAGTACGCTTGAGTAATTTTCGTAAAAAAAGTCTTACAATTAGTAGGTGGACAAAGCTTGATTTAAGATAGCATGTAAATAATAAAGTGACAGTTTTCTTAAAATTAATACGTTTTTAACATTTTTTTAAACACCTACTAGAAAATTTGGAGGTTATTCTACAATCTTGCATAAAATTTATTTACGCATCTAATGATTTCAATTTTCGCATAGTTCAGTATTGTATAACTAGAAATTCGCATGATGCTTTATCAGTATTGAGCGTAAGTATTCAACATTTTTATAGAAAAATTGATGTAATCGCGTATAAAATTTTAAATTTGGAAAAATTCCATACATGACTATGGGAAAAACTGCACAAATTTTTTTACAGGCAGAGTTCGAAGGAAATTTCCAGTATTTTTATGCTGTTTCGAATTTTTAGTTACAATGTATTTTCACGAAAACTTTGACTTAATTTAAATATTTCAACATTCTCAGTAATTATAATTCAGAATAATTTTCATTATTATCGAAAATCAAACAACTCTAAAAGATTTCAATAATTTATGTAACTTTCGAAACGCATGAAATTTTTTTTCACATTTGACGAATTGCACAGAAGAAGCTTCTATAGATGCCTATAAGATTTAAAAAACGTTCTTCCAATCCTTCACCAATTTTTACAAGTTTTGAAACATTTTATGAACTTTCAGAAATCTTTGTAACTTGTTAAGATAGCTGTCCACATCCAAGTTTCATTTAAAATTTTTTGAGTCAAAATAACTGGTCAAGAGAATGTGAAAATACTTGAAAATTTATTCTTGAAAACATGATATTTTAGATTAACCGATTTATTAAAAATACCTAGAAGAACTATTTCACGCGAACGACCTGATGATTCGCCAAAATTGGTCTACAGATGAAAATTTTTTTTATTTGCTTCGGAATAAATGCCAGTCAAAGTAATGTCAATCTTGCTTGGAAACAAATTTTTTTATTCACAATGTGCTAATGATTCGACTTTTTAACGTGAATTATCAGCAAACTGTGAATAAGGTATCATATTGTGAATTCTGGCCATTGCCTCTTTTGACAGAACAAAAGGTTACATTTTAAATTTAAACTTTAAATAATATAGTATTGTTTAAATTTGTTGAAATCATAAGTAACACGTGACGAGTGTAACAATTGTAATGTGCATTTACACTTGAATGTCAACTGCTAAAAACTCAATTATGAAATTTTGTGTTGCTTGGTGGCACCACGAACCATAGTTTCCTAGTGTATATAAATGTAAGTTATATATGAAATACTAAACGGCGCTAGTAGAAAACATTGTAATTATAACTGTTGTAACGACAATTATTAGCTCATGGAGTACTCCAGCAGCAATAGTATTCATATCATTAGGATTCGCTTTGATATTCAAAACCTAAAAAAAATCTTCAAATTTAATAAATCAACCTATCATGATTCACATAAAAAAATTACGAAACGTTCCAGATAAAGACCAATGATTTTTTTAAGAAGCATTTCATACACTGAATCTTTACATTATAAAACCAAGTATTGTTCGCTTATTGTACAAATAAATCAAACTACCACTGTATAACACTCTTCGACTGTCATAAAATCTGTTATAATCCAAAGTTCTCAAATTTTTTTTGCTGCATTTGCATACCACAGAAAATTTGTTAAACAATAGTTAGTAATTTGAAGCCCGTAATCAACGACCTCAGTCATTTCGAAACGATTTTGTTACACTGAAATAAGAATCGAAAAACGCTAACCTCAGCTATGCTCATCGGCAAAATGTATACCACATTTATTATCTTTGATGCTAGTTTGGCATACATTGATTGTTGAGGCCACATTCCAATACATGTTAGTACGTTTTTGTAGAGACGAAAATGTGTACCAAATAGATCCACAGCTTGACGTTTACTCGACATTTTTGATCCAGTCAAAAAATTGTACTCGCTTTCAGCGAAACGTTGCTCGAATCATTGTAAGCAGAATGATCTAAATAATACAATTTGTTTTAAAAGTACAATTGCGTTTTTTTTTTATAATCATGAACTAGATGTTAGTATATGATCACTGCAAGAGTTTACGTTTGAAAAAAAATTATTTTCGATAGTTAAAAATAAATAGTTTTTCGAAAACCACGAAAAGACTATAGACAGAAGAAAGAAACTGAATTAAAGTAAAAAGGTAAAAAAGAAACAAGTCAAAAGAAGAAATGACCAAAAAAGTGTGAATGAAACTTTTCAAAGTTCATTTTTTAATATTTTATCCTTAGAAACACAGCTGAATAAACGAAAATTTCAATAATTTGCTATGGATAACACAACATTGCTTTTTTTCCATTTTCTTCGGAAGCGAAAACATTGTTTCTAATGTTATAAAATTTTGGAAGATTCCACCATTATTTTCGACAAATGCTGGATAATATACCTTCTACATACAATAAGGTTATTCAATCTATTCTACTATTCACATCATTTTCTACGTGACAAAAATCTTGTTCCAAAATCGCGTAAGAATTTTCATTCACAAAATGTACAAGTACGTAAGAAACCTCTCGATGTATATCCTTACGAACGATTCGCCAGGTAGTCGGTGACTAGCTTCAAACTAGACTCTCTTTTTCAAAGATAATGAATTTTTAATTGCCTAATGAACACGCTTACAACTTGGGAGTAAAGTCTATTGGACGCAATTATCTTTTTTACAAACTTGGTATCGTGCAGTAATGAGGGGTAATTTGAAATTAAATATGAACACATCTTTTTTGTTCGAGGGTCTTGGTGCACAATTTTTTTTATTAGTTCTCGCCCACCATCGTAACAATATTGGTCTACAAGTACTTCAAATAATTCAGAAAGGTAATATCAACGCTAGTACACATAAAAAAATATATTTCACATACCTTGCATGTCCAGATATCCACTCTGAAAATCATTAAACGCGTATGCATTACGCAGTGAGAGCGTTGCTACGTCAAGTCAGATAGCAATTATGAATTTTAAAGTAGATTTTCCCCTCGTCAGAGAAGTAATGGGGTATCGATTGTACCTTTTTCCATATGCTTCGATGCTTGCACGAAACAGCTGTTTGGAAATCGATGAACTCTTTTACAGTTGAGACTTGATTGAAATTAGAACAGCGAATAAATAAGGATATGAATTTTAATACTTGAACATTGCGTTAACTACTTATTGTAAACTACTTTGCAACTAATTTTTTGACTGCTGGAGCAGTTCCATATAAGTCATTTAAAAATTGCTATCTGTTTAGAATAGTGTAGGGGAAGAAGAGATGAACCAACTATTATATTTTTAATGCTAAGGCTGTAAACACACAAAGAAAATTCTAGCTCGTCTAAGTTTTGATTTTAACATTTGTGATCAAAACCCAGCATTACAAAGTGATCTCAATAAAAATGACTCGATGAGCGGTCCATCTCTTCTTTACTCACCTTGATGATTCCAACATGAAAGTTCTATATAAAAGAGATGCAAATAAACTCTACAGAAATAATATCAAAATGTTTATTAAGTACAAAGTATTTTCCATTTTGTTACATCTTTATATTTCCTGTAAATTCATTCGTCACAATCATTAGCTTATCTAGAAATTCGGTATCGAAAGAAAGAAGAACGAAGAAACAATTTCACCATAATCCGAACACTCTCTACTTAATAATTGACAGTCTTTAACTAATCAAAACGACAGAATAATTTTTGAAAAATCCATACATTATTATTTTGTAGAAACTTGCACTGTCAGCAAGATAAAGTAGTGCAGCAATCGGATTTATGTACACACAACTCACAATTATAAATCAAAAACAATTTTAAGTATCCTAGAATCAAGGAAGTAGCCTGAAAAACAATCATTATATCTTTGGATGACCTTGTTTTCTTTGAAAAAAAAAAAATATACATATATACATGCACTGTCCATCACAAAGTTCTAATGTGTATTTGTGTACCGAGGACAAAGGAAAAGGTTTTGCATGTGAAAAACTAGTTTTCAACCTGAAGAATGAAATTATTGAAAATGATAAAAACAAAGACCATCACTTGCAAAACGTTTTTCTTCTTTAACAGATAAATTTGTGTCTCCCTGCATGTTTCATTGTACAAGAAAAATTTTCGGTACGTAAAGTAGTAATGAAAATGAAATCAACACTAAATCTCATGATGCATCTATTTTTAGTTTACTCTACACTGCAAAAAATAGTGTATTGTCACGAGACACTTTTTGACGCCAATTTCAAGACGTTTAAGGATGTCTTTGAAACACATATTTTTGATATATAAAAATAAGACACGTAATGACTGAAGACATAGATTTCGCGTCTTCGTGTCTTCTACAGAGACATGTCTCATATATGTTTTTTTGCAGTGTAGTTGGATTTTTTTTTTTTTTTTCAAAAAAAAATCTTTTCGATTGCAAAGGTAGGAATCGCCAGGAAATCATATTGGCACATTTATGCACCATCGAAATTTTCTGATTCAAATTTCAGCTACCTTTGAAAAATGATTACAGTGCCATATTTTCACTAGCTTCGGTTGCCATTGTAACAACTCAGGTAATATATCAAAGTCTCGCGATCAACCTCACATTCTTTCGAGGCACTTTTCCTGTTTTATTATTTTTTACTTTTTGCATCACATAAAAAATAATCGCTATATACTCAGCACCTCTCAACATTCTTAATAATACATGTTGGCATTACATACAGGCGCTTGCACTTACCATGTTATTCGTTTATTCAACAAGTAAATAGTTTTTTAAGATTTCTTACTGATTCCGCTTCTACAAAAGTTACTATTTGTAAAGATTACTCGTAGTAATCATGACGTATTCACAGATATAAGACACATGTTTCGTATGAACATTACAGTCCAAGAATTACAATTAGCTCGTATTTCCATATAGAGTCATTGGCAACGTAATAGTTGCACTACAGGAACAACAAAAAATTCATATGGTACACCAGCTAAATCAAATACGATTAAGACACTTATTAAAGCTTCTGCATTACAGTTTACAAATAACTTTCCCATAAACTTAGGAAAGACCATTCACAATCGCATTCTAATTTTTTAAGGAGAATTTAAAAGCAATACACAGACCAGCCTGTCAACATCATTATTCTCAAATGGAGCGACACTGGATCCAGTAAATAATTGACTTTCAAAAAAGACATCTTCTCTATTCCATAAGATGTTTTCCCATGAACAGTTCTGTCACATTTGTGGCAGGTCTTATTATCTCGAGTAAAACAATACAGTCCTAACGCTTCAAGAATTGTTGCAACCATCAAGATTAGAGAAGGCATCGCAGATATTTATTAACAATACGCTTGCAAGTGTAAAATCCCTCCCGGTCCCTCGATCAGTAGGTACAAGTGGGTAGCTAAGGGTACACGTAAGTAGAAGCGTGTAAGCTCTGCTGAACTCTATTTAGTTACTATGGCTAAACTCTGAATTCGAGTTTTATTGAAGGGTCTGCGGTCTAAACCTGTCGAGAGTCATTTTACAAATTTTACAGGACGGGAAAAAAACGTCATTTTTATAATTTTTTTTCTTTTTTTTTTTGGAATGTTGGTATTTTCTATTCATTGAGTGTAGAAAAATGTGATGTGTGCAAGATTTGCTACATTTTACCAAAAATACCTAATTGTATAAAGCTCAAAAGCTATTCATACGTTATCAACAAGGATGTTCCGCGGTCAAAACTTGTTATCAGTCATGTGCTTTTTTTTAATGTTTTCAAAATGCAATCATTAAAAGTATTTGATACTTTTTGCTAGAAAATATGATTGATCTGCGTGAAAAAATACACTCGTGCGTTATTATGGAAAATTAGCTGTATCAATTCCCTGAATTCGGTAATAAGATTTTACACGTTAAATTTTACAGTTTTCATTGTATCTAAAAAATTCCTTTCTATAAATCACCTCATTTTCTGTGTGGCTATAATAAGAACAATTCGATTTCACAATACAACTTATCACGCCGTTTTATCAAATTATCTTGTTATTAAAGTGAGATATGATTCATCTGCTCACATGATTCGTGATAACACGTTCAACTATTGTTAAAGTATATTACTCAAATCATCCTGTTTTCGTCGTGGAAAAATTGATGTTATCATATTCGTTGAATTTACTAATCGCGCTATTCGTTGAATCAATTTATTTTTCTGAACAGCGAGTAACCTCATCATGTAAAGGAATTTTACCGGGTAAAAGATTCTAGAGATAATTTTCACGATAAAAAGGCCACACGAATAGAGCCGTGAGCGCATATGTAAAATAAAAACCAACCTAGTTGTCAACAGCATGAATTCTTGTGAGCTCGACCCTTCTCAGTAGTGCTCAGGCGTATATTGGAAAAAAGTAACAACCTGTTTAGCGGGGAAATGAGATACTGGGACTCGAGTCTCAGTATAATGTAATATGATGCGTTAGCTCAGCAGTCGCCGGCATTTTGAGTGACTAAAACTATCGTTTCGCTCGCTACAGAATTTTAATGACCATTTTTTTCGTCTAATTCAATATTCACGAGTCTGCCATCTCGACGGGGCGCGAAAAAAAAAGTCCTATGGTTAGAAGAAACTCGGTTCCCGAGCAGTCCTTGCTTAGCACGTATTTGTTTTATCAACATAGCAATGTACGCTTTTTGTAAACATTTCAGTGTACGAATTCTCTGACAGTTTTGTGTCATGACTCTTGAGAACTGTGAAATATCAAAGAGAAAAACGAAAGATCAAAGTTGTGATTGTAAATAAACTCATGAACTGATCTTTTGCGATTGATTTCTGCACCCCAAGAATCCTAACATAAACTGGAATTTATCGCCGTGACCACAACACAAATTAGTGTCAGAAGTGGGATTGTCGAAAATAATTTGTGAGTTATCCTATTCACTGAAGTTGCACAACTTCAAGGACGTATGGCAAAAGGGGAAAAAGTCAGTAGGACTTCCTACGCAAAGGCACCGTTAAGCTAAATTTTCGACTAGCTTCTCATCAACAGCATCGCATTGTTGGGAAACCATGGAACATCATTGTTTTATTTTCCATTTTACATTTATACAACGTATTTATATTTTTATTCTTGTACAATATTTTAAAATATTGCATCAGCTTTTTGTATTTTCTAACGTTTTATTATAATATATTTATCGCGCTCATAATCGTGACTTCTAATGTCACTATATAAGAATACAATAATCAATACATTATTGCGCTATTTTTAGTTTCGTAATGATTTGAAAAAGAAAACGAATCATTTGTTATATATTGAAAATTTTATTGCAATATATAGAAATGTTGCTCGATAAAACATGAAAAAAAAATTCACATTATCAAAAAAAAAATATGTTGAAACTTTTTTATCTTGTAAAACTTTTTATCTTGAAGTAGAAACGAAAATAGAAACTTATGACCTTCATTTAGTAAAGTAATCTTTAGGAATATTCATTTTGAAAATTGTTTCGATACCGATATATCTTTTGAAAAAAAAAAAAGAGATATGAAATTGTGACCGGAAAAAGCGCTCGTTTCGACCCGTTCGGCTAAACGAGCAAAGTCGTTTCGACCAATTTGGGCGGACGATACGAGCGTGCTATCGGACTTGTGCACATTTTCTGGTGATTAGAAGTTCAACATTTCTCAAAAACAAGATATCAAAATATAAAAAAATCATTTCGTATTCATATCTCCAGACACTAAATTATTCTGTTTTTCACAAAAAAATAAAATTTTTCCTTATCCTCCACGCGTGGCCTCCCTCCCCAGCAAAGAACTCACATATAAATATTCTGAAATTTCGCCCTCGAAAGGCAGTCAAAAACTAAACATTCTGGTAAAAACAGCATTCACTACCCTGACAACGATTTTTCTGGAAACAGTTAGTAGCTTGATTTATCTGTTTTTATTTGTCGTTCTTCGAGAACGTTTTTCTGTTTTTATTTGCCGTTCTTCGAGAACGTCTTTCTGTTTTTATTTGCCGTTCTTCGAGAACGTTTTTCTGTTTTTATTTGTCGTTCTACGAAAACGTCTTTCTGTTTTTATTTGCCGTTTTCGAGAACGTTTTTCTGTTCTACGAGAACGTTTTTCTGTTTTTATTTGTCGTTTTTCGAGAACGTTTTTCTGTTTTTATTTATCGTTCTTCGAGAACGTTTTTTTTTTTTTTATTTGCCGTTCTTCGAGAACGTTTTTCTATTCTTAATTTTCGTTCTTCCAGAACGTATTCCTTATTTCATTTTGGGTTCTACGAGAACGTTTCGGTAACGAATTTTTTCAGCAGTGAGTATAGAAGGATTAAGGAGTCTGGAGGCCGCGCGACATGCAGCTCGGGTATACGGGATATCTCCAGGGGTCGGATTCCGGACCTTTGATCTAAAAGGACACCCTGAAATCTGGGTGGCAATCAAGTACCATTCCGGGAAGATACCAGGAATCGACACTTTCCCATCAAACCTGTAAGATGCTCTGCCAGGAATCATTGCTTACCAGTGAGAGAGGGGCCACTCATCCTACCGTTTAGGAGTCAGGAAGCTGCGCGATACCATCCCCAGCCGCGTAAGGACCACAACGGGAGGATGAGTGGTAGTAATCAGTTGTCGACATTGCCACACGAAGTCGCGTGTGAGACCGATTGAAGGAGCTAGAATCGTACGCCTGGAATGTGAGTGTCAGCGTCTCATTTTCGGGTACATCCAGACGCGAATACCACCTCTACAGGGCTCCAGGAACATACCACAACAACCGGAACCGAACGCATGGGAGGTCATCCAATCCCCAAAAGAAAGGGGCGAAACCCCCTCGGAACTCCGACGTACGAACGCCCAGGTATCCCGACGTTGGTTTACTCGAGCCCACTGGCCTAGAATTACGTTGTGTGACTCCATCATCTCTCCCACCGGGTCAGAGAGCGGGTTCGTCTTGAGTGGAGTCAGGGAGCCGTTCCGGCCCCACCCCGTCGACCTCAACATCATCACCTAGGAGTTCACGAAGGAGAACCCCCGACAGCCGTACCCCTGTAGGTCCGGAGAGTCGATCAAGTACTCGGCGTCGTAGACCTACCCTCATCGTCGATTTGACCGACGACGCGCCGCAGGAAGCTTGGCTGCCTCCGCCTTATTCGCCCCCCCCCCCCCTCTCCCCTCGGACAGAGGCCCGACTCTTGGAGGAGCCGATGAAAATCGACCAGGTCAGAGTCCCCGAAAGATTGCGGTTACGCTGCCCACGTACACCTCCCCCTACCATACGAGGATCCGGAGAATTAATGTATTTCGCGAATATATATATGTAATTGGTGTGTGAATTTCTGCGGTTTTCATTTACAACCACCCTCTATATACATGAGAGTCTTCTCTCTAGAAGACACCTGTTTAGTTCTAATCCATAACACATTTATAATCTAAATCGTTTCCTTAATTTGTCGGTTCAAGCACTTATCGCACTAATGTCGCGTCGTTACCATATTGCTTTCGAATGTAATATTTTAGGATACTGCATCAGCTTTCTTTAAACTTTATCATTTTGCGCACGATTGTGAGCCTATAAAAGGCGGGCGACTCACCTGATATACCCAATATAGACTAGATTTTGGACCAGTTAGGACACGCTGTTTTTCACTACGCTTTGCTTAGCAAGCGGATTTCATCAGATCCCAATGGATCCCGTGGACGCTGAAAAAACCGCGTTTTTTACTTCTGACGGTCATTTTCAGTTCACGCGTATGCCATTCGGATTAAAAAATGCCCCTGCAATTTTTCAAAGGATAATGAACTGTGTCTTGTCAGGACTCAACTCGAAACAATGTTTTGTGTATCTGGACGATACAGTTGTCTATGGGTCAAGTTTGCATGATCACAATGCTAAATTGCGCAAGGTTTTTGACAGGTTGTGAGAACATAATTTGAGATTGCAACCAGAGAAGTGTTATTTCCTAGAAGATTGCCATCATCTCGGGCATGTGATTTCACGCGACGGGGTAGAGCCGAACCCTGACAAATCGCAATCTATTCAGAATCTTCCTCGACCCAGAAACGCGAAAGAAATAAAAATTTTTTTGGGAATGACGGGCTACTATAGGAAATTTATCGAGAATTATTCTACGATTGCGAAACCCTCAACCCGTCTTTTGAAAAAGGATATAGAATTTAATTGGGGTCAAGATCAAGAAACAGCCTTCCAAACCTTGAAAAGGAAATTAATCAACGAACCGATTTTACGATTCCCAGATTTCTCGAAAAGATTCTTAGTTACTACAGATGCATCCAATGTCGGTATAAGCGGAATATTATCGCAGATGAAGGACGGCATGGACTTGCTGGGACCTATTACTCGCATACCTAAGTGCCGCCGAACAGAAATATTCGACCACAGAAAAGGAACTCTTGGCTATAGTGAATTCGATAGAACACTCGAGGCCTTTTCTTTACGGTAGAGATTTGATGTGTGTACTGACCACCGGCCATGGCAATGGCTCTTCAATTGCAAAAATCCGAACTTCAGACTTGTTAGATAGAGGCTCAGGCTGAGCGAATATCAGTACACGATCAAATATAAGCCAAAAAGAATAAATTTCAACGCCGACGAACTTTCAAAACTTTTTCGAATCAAACAGAATGACCTTAAATTCTAAGATTTTTTGAAATTCCACTATACAAATCAGGATGCAATCATTATTTAAAGGGAACAAAAATCAATTCAAAAATTACGCGGGAACCTTGTATTATTTTGGTCACAAGATCTTGATGAAAACAATTTGCATTTTTCGTTTGTTGAATCAGAATTCAACTTGCAAGAATTGAAATGTGACGAGCGAGGTTTACCTACTCGTCTTAAATTTTTTTTTTTTTTTTTTTTTTTTCAAACAAATAAATTCTGATTTTATAAAAAGTTCTAAAAAGAAGTTACTTTTCCAAACGTTAAGATAACGCGCAGTGATATCTAAATCGCAACGATTTCGCCGACGCTAAAAGTTGATGGCACTAAATATAAAGGAAACAAAAGAACGAAAAACATTCCGTAAATGCGATTTTCAAGCAAAGACGATAAGCAGGTTAATGAACTACGATTAGGCTTTTTCTATGAAACTTCTAATGACCTATGCTATCTACAACGGATGCAAACGCCTGAAAAACATCCAAAACGAACGAAACGGGAACCGAATTTTACTCCTCTTCCTACAATAGTATATAACCCGGTGAATTTGATCAGAACAGGGGATCAATTCTTACGTTAAACGTCCAAAACTCGTCCGAGTCCAAAACGTCCTGAACTTTAGAATTATTCCCGACGGGTCCAAATAAAGGTCCGACATCACGACGACCTTTTCGATCCCATCATTACCTACCAAATGCCCTTTGGTAAAAACCGGAGTTGTACTCCAGGTCCCGAAACCAATTTGCACTAGGATAAAAACACGTCAAAAGTAAGCAAACAGAATTCTTGAAATTATAGAATATTGTATAGCCAAGAATCGAGCGGAAGGGACTTGTCCCGACTGAGCTGTTACTCCAGGGCAACTCGTTTCAAGACAATCCAATTATTATCTTCAACCTTTTTTTTCTCCAATACATATACATATGACTCTTTTAGAAAACGTTATGGCAGTGATGTTGGAAACATTAAGTATTGAAAATAATAAATTTTAATAAAAGAATTATATAAAAACATGAATCAAGAGACACTTATTTTGAATTTAAATAATAATACAACAATATGAAAAACATTTAATTTAAATAAAAACTATAACAATATGGAAACATTGAATTTAAATAATAACTAAATAATAGAGCGATATAAAGCAAAAACTATTGAATTTGAGAATAAAGGTTATAGTAGAAAGAAATAATAGAACGATATGAAGTGCACTACTTAATAAAGATGCCAATTTATAGAACTATCGGATTTATAGGGCAATATAAGAAAAATTGTATACTAGATCATGGGGTTATAATGGGAAATAACGAATGATGATATCGAATTTAGAATTTACGATAAACACTTCTCGTTCTCGCAATGCCTTTGGTAGAGGAACTAATGTGGGCCATTAAAAGTGTGATCAGAAGGAAAGGAATAAAGCCCAGTGAGAATAGATGTGTGTTCAAAAAAAGCGGGGCATTGAATTTATACAACCGATTACGAATACTTAAGAAATTGCCCCCAAAAACCCCATTCTCCTTGGAGGAACTAGATAACAAGTTGGCGAAGGAAGCCTCCCAACATTTTTGAGTCACGTTAGTAACTCCTGAAAAACGGATTACAACAATTTGTAAGCATTGTGGACAACAGCAGACGAATAGTTTGAAGTTAAATCCCGTCGACCGGGAATTAAACGATTTGACAAAATCAGAAGAAACGTCTAAACTTCCGAATCCGACTACACCTAATGGAATAAGAATACTAGAAAATAAGATTGACACCTCCCAATTGTTTTTAATAGAAGACTCAGCAGATATGAGAGAGTTATGGTTTTAGAACGCTGTCAGGACCATCCAAAAGCATTGTTAAATACGCGAAGAAGTGTCTAAGAATTGAATACGAATGACCAAAATTAAATATTGTAACTTGAGTTGTACGAAATGATGTTTGTAATAATAAAAATCGTACTAACGATATTAAACTAAATCTTATCTCTTGAAATTTTCTGTTATAATACCTCAGTCCACAAATCTACAGGGTATACACCATACGAATTCATATTCAGAAAAAGGGCTCGTTTACCATCCTCTATTAACCAAGAACCGAAATTGAGGTACAATTATGATGTCTATATTATTTCACTTCAGCATAGATTGAATTCTTCTTTCAAGTTTCTTCGAGAAAACCTAATTGCTTCAAAGAAACGAAGTAAAGAATATTACGACAGAAAAATTAACGATGTGAAACTCAGCCCAAACGATCTAGTTTTGTTGTACAAGAATGAATCGAATGTAGGAAAAAAAAATCCTCAAACTACAAATGACCATATAAAGTTATTTAAGTTTTTGATAACAATAACGTAGAAATTCAAATAGGTAGAAGACGAAAAAAATATCATGCCAATTTATTGTAACCTTATGTTACAAATGAAACAAATATCAATCTCGTTTGTCCTCTCCATCATGATTTTTTCCCTGTCCAAAGCTGAAATTTCATTCTCTAATACCAAGATTGATAAGTCAAGTGGCATTTTCTATAATCTAAAAGGATTGACTAAAATTTCTACGTCTTGATTAACTTTGATGACTCACCTGAATGTATCCTTTTTTGAAAAAAACAAACTAGTTTTGACCAATCAATTTTATCAAGCCAAGATTTTCTGCAAACAATTAAAATTAACCAAGAAAAATGTGTGACGAGCGGGGTTTTTTCCCCTCGTCTTGAAAACTTATTCCAAAAGGAGAAGGAATATTTCACTTTACTGAATTTCGCAAAGCTATTTTAGATAGCGCGCGAAATATCATAATGAGTTCACCGACGCTAGAACCGACGCTCGTGCAACATGAAGAAGTCAATTAGATAAGAGTAATCATTCATTCTGTCTTCAGTATAAGAAAATAAAATCGCTATTTCTGGAAAAGGTAAACGACTTCTAAATTTCTCAACTTACTATGAACTCAATTTGCTTATTTTTCGTGCTACGATGATTCTTATTTTTTTTATCTAATGACTACCGGATACAAACGAACGAAAAAGGATCCGTTTCCATCCTCTTAGAATGGTATATAAACCCCGGACTTTTCACTGGAAGTCAGTCGTCTCCAGACGATTCAAACCAGCTCTTCAAAGCTAAAAACCAGCTCTTCAAAGCTAAAAACCAGCTCTTTCAAAGCTAAAAACCAGCTCTTTCAAAGCTAAAAAATCAACTCTTTCAAAGTTAAAAACCAGCTTCAAAGCTAACAAATTTCCAAGTAAGCATTTAAAGCCAAACCTTGTACTTGTTTAAAACGTCTATTCCATGCTGTGCCTTGTACCCCTGACTTGGTGATGAAGTCTCACGGCTTCATCCTCATATAGCATCCAAATGACTCCGAATCAAGGAAAGCGAGGTTTTGGCATGGAAAAGCGTCACCAACAAGTATTTAGGAAATAAAATAAATAAATATTGTACGAACCTAAATAAAGAACCAAAGAACATTTTTTTAAAAAGAATTAACTAGGATGACGATTTACTATAGATAAAAAGGAATAAGATTTAACAATTATTAATTGATACAGTTTGGTTAGGCTGAGTAATGTAAATGAGGATATCAAGATATTAAAGATGTTTTCCACTTTTCTTCTCGGTAGTGAGTTCTAAGGATTTCCAGACGTATAGACGAGGGTGCGAGGCTGCTAGAAGGATAAGAGAGCGAGAGTCCATTCAGATTCGGTCTTCTCACCCAAGTTATCCCAAATTCCAGAGGAATTTAGACCTAGATTATAAATACCAGAATTTAGGCAGAGAAGCCTTCCAGAAGCTTAGAATAAGTCATCTAAAAAGGCCTCGTCCCTTCTGGACGAGAAAGAGGATTCAAGAAGCAAGAGAGACCTTTTTAAAGAATAACCTTCCATTAGAGAGACCAGAAGAGCCTAGAATTGCCGATGAGGAATTTTACCAGGCAATAAAAGACGATTTAGAAGTAAAGGCGGGCATTTTCGAAGAATATTTGTCAAGAAAGGGAACAATTTCAAGCTTTCATACGTCCTTAGAGGAAGGGTATTACACATCCTCGGAAGATGATTTACCAGAGTCACACAAAAAGGAATTATTTGAAATAAGAGAGGAAATAGAAGAACAACCTTTAGATTAAGGAATTATACCTTGTAAAAGAAAGTTATAATAATAATGTCACCTTGTGACTTCAAACTGTATTTTCGAGGTGTCTTTATTTAACCCTTAAACAATTCTCCCGACTCCCTTTAAAAGTCGGATAAAGGGTCACTGTAGGCCGTTGTCTACAGAGGGTCCTTTTCTGTCGACGAGATTAAGGAATATAATTATTCCTAGGCGCATAGCCTAACAACACAAGAGAAAAATAATAATAATAATTTCCAAATTTAATATTCCGAGTCTCGCTCGTTACAAATGTCAGTACAGATTGTCAAAAATCACTTCAAATTATTTATGATGAAATTCAAAAGATAGAAAGAAATGCTGAAATCTTGGAAGCTTTTGTTATGCGCAGGGACACCAGGGTAGAAAGAGGTTTATTCAATGGTGTATCTTATCTTTTACAATGGGCTTTTGGAGTTCCGGACGCGAGTGACGCTGAGTTTTATACAAATAGTATCGAAACATTATTGCATGATGACAGAGAAACTGTTGTACGTCGACTCTTGCGATTACAATTTGATTTATTTTTCAATATCTTTGGGTTGAAATGATAGAGAATATCTATAGGAGAGGCGTCGGGTTTTTCCATTTCTATATTAAACGCTGGTTATCAGCACTATTTTACTTTCTAATCGAAACCGGTTTTCGTGAGGTTTCTATCTTCAGTTTCGGTTCGGGAGCAGGGAAGATTTTTGGGAAAGGGAAGATGAGGTGCGCATGACGCGTGAGCAGTGGGAATCTGATGGTGGGAAAGCCTACCTCAGGGTTTTCTGACTCGAAAATGATAATTCCTGCCTCAGCCAGCGAACCAACAACACCAGAAAAGCAACTACTCACAACGTCAATTAATCTGCCTAGTTATGGTCTTCAATCACATATTACGCTCATAACTTAAAAGTTCCAACCAGTTCGCAAATAATTACTTTGTTATCGGGAGCCGCCCACGGCTCTTTGCCTTTATCGCTACTTTTTCTAAATTTTCCCGGGAGCCGACCACGGTTCTCTACTGTTCTTGCATTTTGGAGCAGCCCACGGCTCTAAAATTCTTTGATTTTTCTGTACTTTGATTTCGGGAGCCGACCACGTCTCTCTATTCTTTTGATTTACTTTTCTACGATAATTCGGGAGCTGACCACGGCTCTCTATATAATTGAAGCCGCTCACGGCTCACTGTATTTATCAAGATCTTTTGGAAGCGCCGAGGAGCCCCAACGTAGAGATAAACGAAATCTCCAACCAGGAAACTTGAGGGACAATTAGAAAACATTACTGTCGAGAAAAAGATGAAATAAAATATTGAATTTGTAAGAGAATAATGTATTGAAGAGAGTTTTTTTTGATTTAATAAATCGGAGGAACCCGTATTACTGAAGGAGAAACCGTCTGATTATTTCATCTCTACCTAACCACCAAATATAAGAAACAGAAAAACTCTCTCCCTTAAGTTTTGACTTACGTCAAAACCATGATCTTGCTTTAATCTCAAATTCAAATAATTTCGAGCACAATCAAGAATTTAAATTTAACCTCTTACAACCCCAAAAATCAAGTAACCAAGCTTAATCAAAATATTGAAAAAGTAAACTCATTAATGACTAAAACAAACGAAGTTAATTTTTCACTAGAGCACGAAGAAGCGATAACTGAAATAATAGTTATGCTGGAAGCGATGAATGTAAGAATTAATCAAGATTACGTGGAATATATTCAAGCCATAACAAACGGCTGGAAAAATGTATTATCCCCATTCATCGCACCTCCAAAAGTTTTGATTGAACAACTTTCAAATTATTAAGGAGAATACGAGTTGTTGATCGATCCTAGAGAAAGAGACGTCTCATTTTTATATGAATTAGTTCACGTTTAAGTACTTTTCCATGAGAGAAATATTATTTTTGCAATAAGTTTTCCTGTAATATCAAAAACAAATTTTAACCTTTATTAGTCAATTCCATTACCAATCCAACATTTCGACTTGACTCTCTATTCCTACATCAAACCCAGAAAACAATACCTATTATATTCCCTCACTAAGACTCAATATTCCTTTTTACGAGAATAGGTAAGTTGCAGTGAGTTTGGAGAGTCAGAATACGTCAGTTTCAAAGTCCACACACTCGAATCAGCAGACGCACCGGTTTGCAAGACGTTGCTACTTTCACCACACGTAAGAACTATCCCTAATGATTTTCAAACTACAACAATCAAGGCAAAAATCGAAACCTGGGAAGATCTGCAAGAAAACCACTGAATCTACATTCTACAGAAACCAACCACCCTAAATCTCGTAACAAGGAGAAGAGCGACGTTCAAGATATCATTCCCGAAGGAACTGGTATTTTCAGAATAACACCATTATGCCGCGGTTATACAGCCCTTTCCGTTGAACCCAGGGGCTTTGCAAGCAAAAATATAACCTATTTTGCCTCGACGATACCAATTATTCAAGATGATTGCTGCATCCAGAATACGATTACCAAAGCAAAAACAGAAGAACTCAAGCTTATCCAATTAACAAATATCGATCTTGGGGAACTGGCATACGCTACAGGGAAGCTAAACGACATCGACAATGTGATTGAAAATCATTTGAACGATTCATATCACGCATTCCAAAATACGTGATTGTTTTGTCAATAATTGGACGAATAACTGTTATAACATTATGATGTTGTTGTTGTTATAATAAGTTTAACTGCTTAGAATGGTTCCAGAAGTTATGCTGTTTCACCAAAAATCCTATGGATGGGTCGATCGTGGCACCAATCATCCTAAATTTCGTTAATGTAACGTTAAGTCTAGCAAGGCAGAATCCGGGAGCAATGAATTATTGAGGACAAATCGGCATACGATTTGTCCTCTATCTAAGCATTGAAAGAATTTTTGTCAAAACTAAAACCGATGTTTCAATTTCCCTAAGGGGGGGAGGAAAATGTATTTTCGCTTTAAGGGGTTACTCTACCATCTTTTTTTGAAAAAATCGATTTTCCAAAAATCACAGATTTTTTTAGTAGACATGTGTAGAAATGATAAATGAAACACTATTTTAGTCAGAAATTCCGGGAACAGGTGTAAAAAGGCGGAGTAAGCGGAGGGTCTCGCGGACGGATCTGTGCTGTGTCGCGCCAACCTGTCGCGCCAAACGTTCAGCTTATCTATACTTCCCTTATCTCTCCTCTCACTAGACATTTTGAACAGATATTTGTCGATACTTGCATTCAAAAAAATTTTAGTCTTAGATGCCATCTCGAACAGTCATTTACAGTCGGTTTAACGCTTCACGAATCTTTATACTCGAATGAAAGTTTGTATCGAAACACATCAAACGATGGATAAAAAAAGTAAAAGAAACGTGAATCAGCGAGCAGATCGTCCGAAAAAAAGATCGTTTCATGGTAATCAACACCCCACTGGAGCTGACACAAGCCAAACAAGTGCATCAGCAAAAAAAATTGCCAAAAAAGGCACCAATTTCGAATCAAATGTTGACGCAAGCCTGCAGTACTGTGTTGTGAGCTTCTCTTTGTTTTTTACTTTACAACAACTTTTGATGTGCAAGACTTGTAAAAAAAAACGTCAAATTTTCGAAAAGAAGTGAAAAAGGATTGGGATTTTTATTAACTGTGTCTTGTGGCTGTAAAAATGAAACTTCCATTCCAACCAGTCCTAAAATTTATAATACGTACGAAATCAATCGAAAATTTGTTTTAATAATGCGTATGCTTGGTCTTGGTCTCCAGAGGATAAATACTTTTCTTGGATTAATGGACATCAACCATGGTTTTACATTCAATGCCTATTATAAAATAGTGGATCATATTTACACAGCAGTAGAGACAATTACAAAGATTGTTTTTCAACAAGCAGCTAAAGAAGAGGTAGAGAAAAATGAAAATAGTGTGAAAAATCATTTGTCTGTGTCTGGTGACGGCTCTTGGGCAAAAAGAGGATTTTCGTCTCTTATTGGTATTACATCTTTAATTGGAAAACATTCAGGAAAAGTGATTGATCTTGTTGTGAAATCGAGTTTGTGCAAAGCATGTGAAAAATGGGCTGGAAAAGAAGATTCTGTCGAGTATGCTGCTTGGTATGAAACGCATGAAAATGAGTGTAGCGTCAATCATGAAGGCAGTGCTGGAATGATGGAAGTTTCAGGTATAATTGAAATGTTCAAGAGATCAGTAGAATATTTTAGAGTGTATTATAAATATTACATTGATGATGGCGACACCAAAACATTCAAGTTACTGCAAGATGAAGAGCCATACGGTGATATTTTGTAGGTCGAAAAAAAGGAGTGTGTTTTGCACGTTAAAAAACGAATGTTTAAACGTGCTAGAGATGCTAAAAAGCAGCTTACTCAGTTAAAAAAAGCAAAAAAACAATTGGAAGCAAAGGAAGCTGAAAAAGTTGAGGTAACTAAAAAGACTCGGAAATATACTAAGAAAAAAGGTGAAGCGAAGGCTCCGAAGATTGTTGAAAAAACTGCAACGCTTACCAACAATTTGATGAAAGATCTTTCTTTATACTATGGATTAGCTGTAATAAGAAACAAAAATTCTCTGGAGGACATGAAGAAAGAAATCTAGGCGACCTTTTATCATAAAATCTCCACCGACACTAACCCACAACACTCGTACTGCCCATCAGGGCCTAACTCATGGTGCACGTATCGTCGGGCCGAGACAGCAAATACGAGGGGAGACCCAAAAGTAACGGGAATTGTGTTACAACTTTTTTATTGACAAATTTTTTCACACACAATTTTTATCACCTTCAAAGTAACCCCCATTGACTGTAATACACTTGTTCAATCTTTTTTTCCAGTGTTCAAAACAGTTCTGAAATTCATTTTTTTCAATGTTTTTTAAACCTTCCAGCGATTTTTGTTTCACCTCTTCTACAGTCCCAAAACGTTTTCCTTTCATGTCCCTTTTGAGTCTAGGGAACAAAAAAAAGTCACAGGGGGCAAGGTCCGGTGAATAGGGGGGGTGAACAATCGGTGTCATGCCGTTTTTGGTCAAAAATTTCTTCACGGACAGCGCTGTGTGGGCAGGTGCATTGTCGTGGTGGAAGAACCAATCTCCTGTGCGCCAAAGATCCGCTTTTTTCTTCCGGATGTTCTCCCTCAACCTTTTCAAAACCTCCAAGTAGAAGTGTTGGTTGACCGTTTGGCCTGGAGGAACAAATTCTGCGTGCACAATACCTCTGCAATCGAAGAAACAAATGAGCAATGTCTTGATGTTGGACTTCACTTGGCGTGCCTTTTTTGGACGAGGCGAGAGAGGTGTCTTCCATTGGCTTGATTGCTGCTTTGTTTCGGGGTCGTAGCCATAGCATCATGATTCATCGCCAGTTATAACCTCGAGAAAAAAATCTGGGTCTTCATCCAACTGATTTTGCAGCTCAAGACAGGCCTGAAGTCGACGCTCCTTTTGATCGTCGGAGAGAAGGCGAGGAACAAATTTGGCTGCAATCCTCCTCATGCTCAAATCTTCAGTTAAAATCCTCTGAATTGAACTCCATGACAATCCAGACATCTCACAAAGTTGATCGATGGTTCGGCGATGGTCTTCATGAACAAGAGTGTTGATTTTTTCAATGTTTTCGTCCGTTCTTGAAGTCGAGGGGCGCCCAGAACGAGGTTGGTCTTCTATTGACATCTCTCCATTCTTGAAACGCGAAAACCAGTCGTACACACGCGTTTTACTCAAAGCATTATCCCCATAAGCTGTTTTCAGCATCACAAGGGTTTCCGCGGGTGTTTTTCTAACAAAAAACAAAATTTTACAGCCGCGCGTTGCTCTCCGCACTCAGCCATTTCACGTTTTCGCCGAAACGGAAAAAGTCGTTTCACTAGAAAAATTCTTACGGACGAACGAATGCACTCACAGCAAATGAACTTTGCACACTGACTTGGGAGAGTAGCAGCTTGGAAGAGAACCAGTGGAGAACCCGATCCCCCCCTCCGCGGTCCCCCCACCACCTAATTCCCGTTACTTTTGGGTCCCCCCTCGTACTTTGAAAGAATACAAGCATCCTCCAGCTCTAGACGAGGAGACACAAAAAATTTTGAAATCTGTATATGACGACTTATCTTCGAATGATTTGCTCCAAAGATGTGTTGGGGCGCATACACAAAATAATAACGAGAGCTTCAATGCATGTGTCTGGCAGCTGGCTACAAAACATACTTTTACGGGCAAAAAAATTGTCGAAATCGCAGCTTATTGTGCGGCATGCAAATTCAATGAAGGTTTTAAACCTATTTTGAAAATATTAGAAACTATGAATTGCACCGTTGGCAAAACAGCAGTCAATTTCGTGAAGGAACATGACAAGAGACGCATTTCTATTGCCGATCAACGCAGCAGCGCAGCTTCAAAGGAGCAAAGGGTGGCCCTAAGGAATGCCTGATTGCAAGAGGACAACTATTATGAGGAAACTGAAGGTGAAATCTATGGAGCAGGCATAACTGAATAAAGGTAAGAAGCAATTTCTAAACAAAATTTCAGAATTACTGCTTTTACAGAGAATTTCGGTAGAAAAAAGTTAATCGCATTTTTCCCGAAACAATGTTTTTCGACCTGGTTGACATGATTTGAAAAAAACTATTTGACCGATCAAGCTCAAATTTTCAGGGAATATTCTACATATGTACAGCTATAGCCGGAAGCAGAATAAGAAATATTTAATCATATTTATTTTTTTTTTATAAACAATTTAAGTTGCAAAAAAGGGTTAGAAACTTGAAAATATCAATAATTTCGTTATTTTTCGTCGAATTTTTTTTATTTAGGTTCCGGCTATAGCGGAAAGGTTACTTTTTAATAATCAGGCGGAATTTTTGCTTTCAGGCTCTTGAAAGTGGAGATATTGTGTCAACCAGTTTTCAGCAGGGTCGACTTCCGGCAGTTAGAACAGCCAGATTTTCCACTCAAAATAAAAATGAAAAATATTTTTTTTTAGTGTTTAACCTCTTCTGTAAAATGTAAAAAAATTGAATATGTTAAATAAATTTTTCCATTAAAAACACGAAATTTTCAAAATCTGCAAAGATAGTAGAGTAACCCCTTAAATATTCCGTCGTTTTTTTTACTAATCGCTTAGTTTTTATCGGACGGAAAGTTTCATTATTTTTGCTTTTCATCATTTCTTTTTGCTCTATCTAATCATGTCATTTACTCGACGTTCTAATGATTTTGTTTTCGAGTTCCAAGCTTTTAGAAAAGATGTAGCTTCCTGTCGTTTATCAGCTACTCATTTTGTTGATTGTACTGAAAGTTTCCGATTGAATTCGTATACTACGTCGTACAAGGATATAAAAACCGGCAGTTCCGTGCCAGCTTCGGTACTCTTCAAATTTTACTCTCGCGTTGGACGAATTGGTACTCTTCAAATTTTAATCTCGCGTTGTGCGAACCCTTACTCTCCACAATCTTACAACTTCGGATGATATTTCAAAATTGTTATTAGAACTTCATCAAGACAAAAAATCTTTTGATCAACTTCTTGAAGAATTACAGTCAATGAAAGAAGGACGAAATGAAACAACTATCAAAGACTTGAAGATTTGACATCACAAATTCTTGGAACTATCCGTTGCTCTCATGCTTCAGTATCTGAACTTCCAGGATGAATTTCTCTCGTGACTCAGATAGCTCTTAACAGATTTGTGTATCACTCACTTCCTGCTATTTCACAAATGTTACGCTATCGAAATCTCAAAAAATCAATGAGGCTTTTTCTGCTACAACCATTAAAGAAAAATCATTGCGAAATAATGATTCTCAAAAAGTTAAAAAATGCCAAATTGGCAATCGTACGAGTCACACTGCGGATAAATGCTTTCACAATCGAAATCGCGACATGAATTCTTCGAATTCCGGACGAAATTCGCGTCAAATTTTTTATTCAAACTCGAACACGAACTCAAATTCTCCTCAATACTCTTTATACAAAATTTTTGGACACACAATTTGTTGTATTTTCATATTTCATCATGTATTTTATTTCATTACTCAATTCAACGCGATATCATATCATTTGATATTATCTAAAACGTTCTCAGCAGCGATGAATCATGGTTTTTTTCCTACTTTATTTGGAACACTTATGTAATTTCGAAACACCTTATTTTCGACGATTGTTTCCCTATCATAAATCATGCGGCGGATGATGAAAGTTTTCGGCGGTCTTATCGATACGCTCGCGTTAGATAAAAACCAACGCCCCAACGATTCCGCAGACAGATCAGCTTAGATTCAGAATAGGTTCATACATAGAAACTGGCAATCAGAATCACATCTTTGTCGAAACATTTTCAAGCATTTACGTGTTGTATGCCCGGTATTCCCCTGGGTTTTTTCCCGACATTATAAGTTATTTTGCAATACATTATCGCACTACTCTAATAACTATTATTTTACTTACATTGTTCTAAAATCGTCGAAGTCATTATTTTGTAAGACTTCTACAATCTTCAGACGTTTCCTTTCATTATTAACTTCTAATGTCTCGTTATTAAAATATTGTAACCAACGCTATTTTTAGTCTTATAATTCCGATTTGATAGTAACACGAAGTTGCTACAACGATTCCCTAAATCGACTCATTTGTAATCTGAATCACTTGCTAAACTTGTTTACTCGTACGTGACTATTTCGATAATGTTCGCCATTAGGAATCATCGTGAATTCTGATTGGTCGACACATGTCATACGAGCATCGTACCACGCCTTTTCGGCAATCAAGAAGAATATAAAAACGCTTGTAAAAAGATACAGAATTGCGCATTTCGCCCGCGACTCCGTTCGTGTAAAGCTAAACAGTAAAAATTCGAATAAAGTTCTTGTTAAATTTTTTCGTGACATCTTGGTTTATTTCTCCACCGTCTCTTTGGCCCAGAACATAATTGGCGACGAGAATGGGATCCTCTTCACGTCAGACGACGGAACGATTTTCATCGATTACAAGAGGACCGCCACTTGCTCCAACGTACGTTTTCATTTTCTTCACGGATCCACATCACGGCCCAATTTGTATTCACTGGCACTCGAAGTGGACAACAGCTACTACTGAAAACCCCTGGCCTAGCAACCAGTTTCAGCAATTACTCAGCGTAAACCGTGAATGCAGCACTTTCCGACTCTAAAACAACGAACCACCAGCCTACCATTTTTAGCGTCCTCCAGGAAGTAGCGCTCCTGCCCGAAAAAGAGAACCAGCAACGGATTCATCAGCTTTGTAACACGCCGAGTAATACAGCGTGATTTGGTTATCACTAAGCTCACTAACGGCCGCTTAAACGACACTCGATCGTAAACCTATTTGATCGGGATTGAACAATTAGATATAAATTATATGAAATAGTCAGTCATAAATAGCAGACAATTATAGCATTGTACAAAAATGAAATAGTAATTTGGCTTATCCGAAACGTACAAAATATAAAATTTTATTTCCTTCTACCCTCCACTCACGAATAGTATATAAACCGAGGATTCAGCGAAATCGGAGAGAATAACTTCTCTAGCCGTTGTGCCCTAAGCTTGTAAAAGCCCATATCACAGGCAAGAGTCTTCTCAGGGTTCCGCAACTTGACCTGACGACGGTCCGCAAACCCAGCCATTTCTTTGTGAACCCGTAAAATCTGAGTTCTTCGGATTTCCACATTTCGCAAGGATCTTGGATAAGGAAATACAAGTAACTATACATTCATTTCTTTTACCTGTGCCGCGGTTAATAGATACATTGATCGAACAAAAGTATTCCGACATCGTGAATTCGTCCACTAAATATTCTACTTAGAGCTTGAGAAATATAGTTCGTGGTAATTTATTGACAAAAGGATTTCGGTTTATCATGACGCGATTTAATTATTAAAAAGGGGTCAATGCTAGTAAATTTTACATTTATATCGAAGACGTTAAGTTTTATTGTGGGTTTTCGTTAATTCAAAGGAATATCTCATCATTCTTTTTAGTGACAACCGTGGGTCAGTTAAAGTTTGCTTTAAGGGCTGTATGCAAACGAAAGGGCATCAGGCCGAGAGCCAGGCGGTTGCATTTCCAACGAAAGAACGAACTAGGACTCTTCATTCAGCTCAAGATTTTGCACAGCTTAGAGGAGACCAAACCGTACACTTTAGAAGAATTGAATAGCGATGTCGCACGTAACTTGATATTTTAAAAATCAAGTTGAATATTTTACCATGAATTGGGAAAAACTCGTCTTACGTCATCTTAACGTTTTTCATTTAGAAAGAAGTAAACTTATTTGGAACAGTCAATTCTGTATTGCAAAAAACGCATCTTCGCACATGTCAAAGACTTCAATAAAGAAATCAAATGTTGATTTTGATTGTCAAAAATAACTGCAAGCTGTCTATGATGAAATACAGACGATGGAAAAGAACTCGGAAATTTTAGAAAGTTTAATTTAACGTCATAATGTTCGAATGCAAAGAGGATTGATGGAATTTTTAAACTTTTGCATTGGGCATTTGGGTTTCCAGATGCAGATGATGCTCAATATTATACTGATAGTATCAAACTTTTACTCAAGGATGACAGAGAAACTAAAATTTTGCTTCGATCGCAAATTGAAATCATATCAAGTACTGTTAAAAATCTCAACGCTTCGTTTTTCTATTTAAAAACTCAAGAAACAAAAATGAATGATAACGTTAAAAAAATCAATTCTTTTATTATTGATTCTAATGACGCTATTGCCAATTTGGAATTTGAAGAAATAATAACACAGCAAATAATTATGTTAAAAATTGTGAATGGTCAGTCGAAAATACAAAGATTTTATTGAAGGAATCATGTTTGGATGGAAAGGCATGATCTCTCCTTTCATTGTTACTCCAGAAATAATAATTGAAAAACTTTAAAATACAAAGGTGAATATGAATTATTGATGAATCCTGAAGAATTTACTACATCAACGATTTATGAGTTAATGCACGTTTAAGTTTTATTTCATGAAAGAAATGTAATTTTTGAGCTTAGCTTTCCCTTGGTAACAAAGATTTCTTACAATCTTTATCAAATGGTTTCATTGCCCATTCAACATGAAGATTTATTATCTTATTCATAATATATTAAACCTGAAAATCCTTTCCTTTTGTATTCGCTTTCCAAAACCTGAATTAACCTATTGTACGACTTTACAAAATGCAGCGAATATTTGATCATCAAGTATGAATCACGCTATCCCAGAGACGGACTTCCTGAGAAGAAAATGCGAATGCGTCGTAGTAGCACGACACCTTTGTAATACAACCCTGTATGTTTTTAAATAATCTAAGAAAGGGGCTTATTCAATTGTACCTTGAATGTTTATATTCTAAAAAGACGCCTAATATTTTATGAATGTAATATTGTAATTGTGGAAAAGGGATTTTCCTTTTATTAAAGAAGGGAGGTGTTGGATGCTCTTCATATTATAATCAATTATGACCACTATTATAATCAATGTTATAATCGTAATCATAATCGACATGTTTAATCTATAATTGTAATCAATATTCTTGCTACTATTTCGATGTTTGAAACATATCGCGTATAATTCAACGCGATATCATTTTTATTTTCAAGTTATCTAAAACGTCTTCGAACAGCGACGATTCATAGTGTTTTTCCATTACCTTGTTTACTTGGAACACGTATGTAATTTTAAATCACCCTATTTTTGATTATTGTTTTTCTGTCATGCGTCACGCATCGGATGATGGAAGTTTTCAGCGATCTTATCAATACGCTCGCGTTAAATACTCTTATGTAAATCTGAATCATCTTATTTTCGGTGATCGTGTTTTTCTATGAACTGTTGTATTCATCGCGCTTAACGCGTAGCAACTCGCCGAATGTGACTCAATCGTTTTAGAACCTTTTCGACCTTTCTTCAGTGACATAATCAGTACACTCGAGAGGATATAAAAGCTCGCGCCCCGGTGTTTTCGGTTAGACGAGATTAGGCACATAATCAGAACAGATCAAATAGATACAAATATATTCAGAACGTTTTGCCGAGACTTCTCAAATCAGTAATCAGTCGCGTCGCGAAAACACTAGTCGCGAATTGTTGAAACGTGTACAACGATAATTGTGAATTACTCCAGTAAATAAAACTTTTGGTAGAATGTCGGTCACATGTGGCGTTTTAAACTCATACCGGAACCCAACAATACGTTGTTAATAAGAGTATTCCGAAGTTTTCATTGACCCAAGGTCCGACAAACTTAGGGGCTCGACCGGGATCGCGAGGGAAAACTGGAATTTGTGTAATGTCCTTATACGAATTTGGTTATTGTCGAATGGAAAATAACAATCGAACGATAAATAGGATAATTTCGAGAAAAGGCTGTTTTGAAATGGAAAATAGCAATCGAACGATAAGTAAGGAAATTTCGATAAAAGCTGTTTTGAAATGGAAATCCCAATCGAACGATAGGTAGAATGATTTCGATAAAAAAAATATGAAGTATTATTTTCGAACGGAAATTCGATAAGCATTTAGTATAATGATATGTCGAAATCTTCCTTTCGACTATAAAGAATCGAACATTTTGACCCCTATATCTTATCATTGTTCGGTTGCAAATTTTCCAGCTACAACTGCGCCGAATTCTACCCCGAGAAGGCGTGTTTTCAAAACAGTATATACGCTGCAGTACGCCAGCATTAGCAGTCTCTCGCGATTTCTCGGCTCGCGAGTATTCGAAACAGTTCGTTAACATTTGTGATTTTCGGCTCGCGAATATTCGAAACAGTTCGTTAGCATTGTGATTTCTCGGCTTCCGAGTATTCAAAATAGTTCATTAACATTGTGATTTTTCGGCATTTGCGAGTTACGGAACGGTTCGTTAGCATTAGCGGTCTCTCGTTGAAGACTACCTTGTTACAGTTGTGAATAAACTGCATGATAAATAGCGTATATGACTTTGAATCCATCATTACAAAAATGGTGTCAGAAGTGGGATTCTAGAGCAATATCATGTACAACGGTTTTTACCAATTTTCACTCCTGTGCTACAAACGTGATACGTTTGGTTTCACCTAATTTCGTATTCGAGACCAGTCACCATCATTTTGACCTCGTCCTTTTGGCTACTACTTCGAGTGTCAACTCGCTGGCCGTTTTGGCTTGCAGAATTAAAGGAATCAGTTGCCGCTACCCCACCGAGAGTCAAAAAGCCGATTATTGCTAAACCTTGGAAAATTCGAGTGACTGACCATCACTACCACCTGCTACCACCCTCGAAGAACGAAAAGTTGGTTATCGGTATTCGTCCTAAAACAACGTTCAACGTTCGAGTGTCCAGGGACATCATGGAATTCTTCACAACCATTCGCAACCATCTACCCAACCCCGGCACAACATGATTTTTGCGCTACTTTTGGTTATGATCGTCGGGTCATACACACAATCATTCTGGAACCACCAATTGAAATACACGCCAGGGATTTTCTTCGATAGATTAGGAGAAACTACAGTTTTTTCCACAACCTAGAAACTGGTGGTATACCTCGACTTAGCACAGATTGACGAGAAAATTAGCTTCATCCAAGATCAGTACGAAATCGCTCTTGAGATATGCGGAAAAAATAATCCACCGTTACCGTGTAATACTCCGATTAAAATATTGCGTGAACTTGTACCAAATTTAAAAAAGACAGAAGCAGTAACGAAAAATGTGCTAGGATACGCTCCAAAGAGAAAAAAACGCGGATTAGTAAACATTTTGGGCTCTGCTATAAAATTTTTTACAGGAAATTTAGACAATAATGACTCTGAATATTTCAATTATGCAATGCAAAATCTCGATGTCAAAGAACTAAAACAAGGACACATTATGGAAGACCAAATACAAATTGTTAGGTCAACTTCAATGAGTCTATCACGAATGTAAACGCAGCACAAAAAATACTTAATCAAAATATCAAGCTTATAAATAATTAGACGACTTCCGAAGAGAAAATAATCGATGACTTCCAGGTTAATCTTATATTTGAAAGCCACGTTTCGGCAAACTACAAAATATTGTGATCATTGTGTTACGTATCAAACGGGTCCAGTTGTTAGGTCTTAGATTAGAATGAACGCAATCCTTGTGACCAGCGGGATTAACGACATAGTAAAAGGCATCAGAGTCAAACCCGCAGAAATTGACGACCAAGCTTGACGACCAAGCGACAATCTTGATGAAAACCTTGGGATTGAGGCCACACTACCACGGCCTAACGATTTGGATTAATTTGGATACAATTTCATCGACAACGCATCTACAACATTCAATCTAATACATAACATTGGTGGTAGCGGTATTGGAACCAACTGGAACTTCTTGGGAGTTTGCAAACTGGAATTATTTTTCTCAAATTACTAAAGGATTCCACCCTTGAACCTCCATGAAACTCCAAAAATGAGGAAAATTATATTATTCTTCATCGTGTTTACGTAAGTTAAAACAAAATATTTTTTTGTGGTTTAACCATTAAGAATTGTTATAAATAAGTTGAATAATTAATTTTTCGCGAAAGACAATTTTTTTTTTCGAAATCAAAATGAATCGAGATAATCATAATAGTGATTTAGATATAGAGGAAAATGCGATACAAAGAAGAAGTTTCTTAGAACCAAAAGATGCTAGGGAATTGATTTCTATTTTCTCTGGTCATAACATTCCAGAGTTTACAATTCTGTCACTCATTGACTCACGTTTTTAATTTAATTGCGCCTGAAAATGAAAACGTATACCAAATAATAACAATCCAGGTAGTTTTTTTCGTAAAAATTTTTTCTACAAAGGAATGGAAAAACCAACATGTAAAATGGAAATAACAACAAAAAATGTACTAAATAAAGGGACAATGTTTGTCCCACACCAAATAATAACGAAAAATGTACGAGCGCTGGCTCACTCCAGCCGTTACTATTTCCAACTGTCGAATATTATGTCGGTTTGTTTATTACTGTAAGAGGAAATTATGTAAAACAAAGACAAAATGAACAACTTTTTAAATCTAAAAAAATCTGAAAATGAAAACGCATTCATTGTCCTCTTGGCATCACGTTTTAAAGGAAACGCGTACGATCAATTCGAAAAATACCTTCATTAATATGAGAATTTGGAATCCTTGATTAAAGATTTAAAAGTTGCATACAAAGACGAGAATGACATCGGTCATTGGACAAGTAAGATTGAAAGTGAATACCAACGAGGTCGCGCAAACGCAGAAAACTTTGGCACGAGAATTTCACAATTACTCAGACATGGTAGGGTTGCAATTCAAAATAGTTGTAACGAGCGGAGTAAAACTCGCTCGTCTATATTTTTTTTTCTTTCTTTGAGCCAACCATTTACCTGGTCACTCAACTTTCGATTTGATAAAAATAATTCTCGAAGTAAAAAACAAAACTATTCAAGAAACGACAATAATTTTTTATTTTTTTATCTACACTATTTGATTTGATAAGAAACTCCCGAAGCGTAAAATACGTGATTTAAGAAATGACAATAATTTTCTATTTTTCCAAATTGTTATCTAACAACGTTAGATTCTCCAGGTCACTCAACTTCCGACTGATAACCCGAACAGAGAAAATAAAACGATTCTACAAATGACAATGATTTTCTATTTGTTATCTACAACGTTCGATTCTCCCGGTCACTCAACTTCCGACTGATAACCCGAACAGAGAAAATAAAACGATTCTACAAATGACAATGATTTTCTATTTTCAACATTTTATCAAACAACGAGCGATAATCGCAACCGGACAAATTATAATAAATTATTTTTGAAGGATATATAAACCCGCGCATTTTTCAGTAAAATCGAACTTGTTCTCGAGCTGCTGACCCCATAGCTTCTCTTGAGAGACAGCCCAAAAGGTTCTGAAAGCAAAAGACTACTTCCGAGGTCCAAGGGCTCAACCTCACGACAGCCCAAAAGCCTCAAAAACGCCTTATACCGATTAGACACAAAGCCCAGGTTGTACCTGAGGTCCATTATATACCGGCATCAAGGATAAGGAAATTTAAAAGTAAGGACAAAATGTAGGATTCACACGTTCAGGACCTTTGGTTTCTCTTTCTATTACTCAAGTCATTGTTCAGGAGGGGAGATTCATCTCCACCGGGGTAGTTCCAAACCCAGCCTGAGCAATGATGGCGATGATTTTAATTGAAACAATAAATAAGAGCTCCTGCGCAGTTGAATCCCAAACTCATGAATAAATTACAGTACAAATATATTATAATTCGTCCATCAATAATAGTTATGTCGGGTTTGCCAAGACTCCTAAAAGTATCATTCGAAATTTAATAAAGATAAATAAACTGGAGACCGAAGAAGATTGCGAACTTTCAAAATTCAGTAAAATTAAAACATTCGGATTTATGAATGAAATGAAAAACGAATAGGATTTTGGTTCTTAGTGCCCACCGTGGAAAATTTGACTTGGAGTCTAAGAAGCATAGCAAGGCAACATCATGTTAAACCGAGCGCCAAGAAAACAATATTCAAAAGGAGGGGACTCCTTAGAGTATTCCACAGACTAAAAATCTTGAAGACTCTTTCTTCAGAAGAAAACATTACTTTAGAAAAATTAGAATTCCTAATCGCCAAACGGGCTTCTTCCCAATACGGGATTACCTTGATTACTCCAACAAAAAGTTTAGAGTTTCCATGTAAGGTTTGCAAAGTGGTTCAGAGCGTCACTCTGAATGACCACCCTCTAGATAAGGAAATTCGATCAGCTCTACCTGATCCACAACCTAGTAATATAGCAGACTAAGACTTTTACGATTCACTAGAGAGGGTTTACTTTTATAACGCGAGTTTTAATGACTGTTTGCCAGAGTCATGTGAAAATTAGAATTATTTCATAGCACTACTTTTAAGGAAGTTTGAATAAATTGAACTAATAAATAAGAATGACTATTAAAGTGTGATTTTCGTGTGTTTTGGTTTATCCCTTGAAACAATTCCCCGACTCCCTTTAAAAAGTCGGATCAAGGGTCACTGTAGGCCGTCGTCTACAGAGGGTCCTTTTCTGTGTTCGACGAGATTAAGGAATACATATATTCCTAGGCGTGTAGCCAACAACCCAAAATTAAGAAATCTTCAATTCCATTAGTCTCGCTCGTCACATAGTGTTCTTAATGAAAATGCAACAATTTTGAGAAACATTGAACTTGAACAAACTGCAATTAAAAAATTTTTTCCCGGCTTGAAACCTGATATTGAAATCAGAGTTCTGATTGCAATCCTGAAACATTGGCGGAGGCAATGGCTTTTGCGCGAAAATTTGAAAAAATATCGTACGAAACTCGTACTCTTGAAGATTTCCGTCAATCAGTAACTCGAATGCACCATGTTGAAGATCGGAACAGAAAATATTGTGATTTTTGTAATCGTGTTGGAACTCATGATTCTGTTGTATACCCATATTTGGAATCATGATAACACATGAATTATTTGTTTTTTTCTTTCTCGAGTGAATCTATCGAAGGCTAGCTGATAAATTCTATTATGTCATTGATACAACTAAACGTAGAGATAATCTTTCTATCAAAGGCAATATGCATCGATTTGGAAATTAGACGATTAGTTCTATTATTTTACTCGATATAAATCATTATTCGATTTGATTAGCCACTTTTAGTCTCGCGATCCTTTATCACGCCTTCGATCAACTTATAAAAACCCACGTCGCGGAAACAACGCGGGTTCATATTTTGTTTGTCCCTCGCTTATACCTTTTGCCGAAACTCTGTAACATTTAAATATACGGTTTTTCGAAAAATACCTTCGCGTTTTATTGGCGGACCCTCAATATCTTATTTTCTAGCGACGAGGATGGTATTATTCTTGGCGTTTCAGCCAACTGGGCTGAAACGCCAAGAATAATACCAACCAAAAGGGCTGTCTTTTCCAAAAAGACAGCCCTTTTTGGACCCTGAAAATTGCGAACCATCATTAGTTTATCAACTTTCCAGCGCCCTCCAGGATTTATTAACCCTGCCCAGAAAAACTCTTAGTGAACAAATCGGACTACTTTTCACGACGCCCAGTCTGAATTTGCTGGACTAAGACAACGTGACCAGTTACGACGACTTCAAAGAAAAATCAAACTTCTTGCAGAGCCAGGAACACGCGAAACTTCAACCGTAAGACTTAGATTTTCGATACTCTCTGCATTCTATTTCTGCAAGTTTTCTATTCCGAACTCCCACTCCCTATTCCCAAAACCAAGCTTATTATGCCGGACCAAAGTGATCAGAGTGCTTTAACAATTGATTTGGAAACAAAAGAATTACAAAATGTGAATAAATTGCATTGACGCTATCTAATAGCAATAAAATTTCATTAAAAAAACAAAAAGTATGATTGAATGCATCACGATAATTAAATGCCAGACAGGTAACATAATACCAGACCTTCAATTCGGCTTTAAAGAAGGGCTCTCGACCATCCATGCCCTCAACAAATTAACATCTGATGTATCGAAGGCCCAACTCGCAAACAAAATGACTGGAGCTATCTTAGTAGACGTAGAAAAAGCTTTCGATACAATCCCCAGAACAAACATTTACGAATCAATGCTGGACGGCAACCTTTTCTTAGACATAGTCAAACTAACTAAAAATATGATCGAAGATAGGAAAATGTCCAAATGATGCCTGAAAATGTCCAAAGTTCTGAAATGACATTGAACGAACTGGTTCTTGCACTTGGAAAGAACAAACTTCCTGGGGAAAAGATTCCCTCAAACATGGCGAGATATGCCAGAGATCTTGCGAAATTGCCCAAAATAAGCGATGTTTTGAATTTTTCTCAATTTTTGATCAGAGCAGTCAATGAAATTGTTTCAGATACCAGTTTCATGAAATCTATCATTGGTTCAATAGAGTACATTGGTTTTGACCCGATCGCGATGATTCACGATTTCTTCATGAAATCCAAAAATGTTGTTTCTTTTTCAAGGAAAATTGGTGAACTGACCTACGACGGTGATATGGGATTCGCCCAAGATCTGATATTCTTGCTTCAAGTGTTCATTCATAGAGGCACAAACTTGAAGAAGATTGTACAAAACATGGGTGCCGATGGGAAAGCTGTGTTGATGATGCTCCAGACCAAATATGATCTTGTTTATTCTTTCTTGATCTTGTTTATTCTTGACCGATCTACTAGAAAGCCAAACACCCTCCTCACCAAGAGCCCGAATACCCCAGGAAATAACACTAGACAAAGCCAGGATTCTGGACAAAACCAGGGAACCAATAAATTTAAGGAAGTACGGATGAAAGCTCAACCAGTGGTGGAGGTAAACCTCCCGACATTTTTTTGGCAATACCTGAAGCGATGCCAGCAACTCGCAAAGCGAGTACCCCGTGTGGTGTTAAGGAAGAAGGTTTTGCCGTGTCGTGTTAAAGAAGAAGGTTTCTCCGTCCCCCAGAACGGAAGCAGCCCTGCTGAAGGAGGAACACCTTCAGCCCCGTTAAATCTCCCAGCCCTTTTGCGCGAAGGTCTCTCACTAGCCCCTCTTTCCACGCACCAGGAATTATTCGAATAACGATAAAACCAGTAATGTTGTAAAGACCAGGACCTTGTTCAAATTAACTTCTATTCACGATAAAACCAATAATGCCGTAAAAACCAGGACCTTGTTAAAAATAAACCTCTGTTGTAAAGAATCCGTACTTCTCATTGACAACACCATCGCCCATCGAGAGTCTCCAAGAATTGTAGACACCTGAATATGTGTAAATACATAACACTATACTCTCGAGGTCCGCGGGCTGGACATAAAGACAGCCTAAAAGCCTCAATTGCCTTGTACTGATTGCACTAGAAGCCCGGGTTGTACCAGAGGTCCGCTATCCATCGGTTTCAAGGATAGAAAAAAAATGATAAGTAATAATTAATTTTGAAATTCATATATTCATGACTTATGGTTTCTTTTTTAATTGCTTAAATCATGGTTCAGGAGAATAGATTAATCTCCTCCGGGGTAGTTCCAGACCCAGCCTGAGCAATGGTGGCGGTAGTTTCAATCGAGGCATTAATAAAAGATTTTGAGAAGTTGAATTTGTCACCCGCCAGAACAGGCGGTGGTGATTTATTCCCTTTTCGAATCTCCCGCCGCCACCCATAGTGTTAGGCTCTGCCACTAAATGGCAGCCACAAACTTTTTCTCGTTGTTGAACTTAAGCGCGCAACGTACAAGTAGGGTGGGTGGCTTCTGTTCATCACCTTCGCCTACCTCGAATCCTCGCGAGGGAAATAAAGGTACATTGATTATATATTGATCATTGCCGCTTATTTTTATTCCCCTAATTGTGCTCGCTCCTTTCTAGGCGCCTTTCTCGGCCCCCGGACTCCCCTCCGTGTATTCCCGTGATACAACCCCGCCCCCTTCGGTCATTCATCCCTCCAAGATCGGTCGTGACCATCTTCTTAGGTCGGGGTCTGATGCCGAAGAGAGCGGGACAACGTCGCTGGGAACGTGAAGAAACAATGAACGATTACGATGAATAAATTCATTATGCCAGACAAAGCTATAATACCCTCAAATCACACATGAATAAACGAATCAAAAGAAATAAATCACACAACAAAGCCGCAAACAGAACAAAAATCTGGAGGCGAAGAGTATGTATATTAGTGACGTCTTCAAGGAGTTTTACGCAAGTATCGAATTACAGCTTGGAAGCCTATTAACCCGATATGGTGGAACCTTTTTGCAACAATCGTAGGTGCTTGGATGTGTCGTACCTAAGCCTGGCCGGTTGTGATTTTGAGCAAAGTAATAACCACGGACTCAGTGGCAGCGGTAAATTTTACCATCTTGATTATATTAGTGGCAAGTAAGATAAAAAAACGCATGTTATTGCGATGAGCTGCGTTTTGCTCATCTACTTTCAATTTTAAATCAGAATTTACTCAGAATTTTGTACTTGGAATGTAGTACCCTCTTTTTCTTTTATGACCGTGTTACATACATGCGACCGTAACATGAGCCATTGCAACATCACAAAATTATATATTAAGATATTTCGAAATAATGAATCATTATCACAAGATTTACAATCATGAAGATATTGGAAAATAATGAATCATCATTAAATCACAGGATGTACAAATCATTACGATATCGCGAAATGATGAATCATTGTGAAATCACAGGACAAACAAATCATTATCATATCGCGAAATTACTAACATTGTGACTCGTTCATTCCCTACTTGTCTAAATCTAAAAAAGATCCCGAAATGAATGAAACAGAAATCGAAATTTACCACCTCTTTCCAGTGTGCACGAAAAAGCTGCTGCGCATCCTATGACGTCACAAAAAATCCCAGTTCTAAGAATTCCCCTTTATCGACAATCGTATACATATAACCGGTGAATTCGGTGAGAACTTCGAAGAAATCCTTAAAGTTCGACGTCAGAAAAGACTTCTCACAGTCCCAAAACGTCAATACAGAGTACTATCCCCGGCGAGTCCTAAAAAAAGGTTCGACCTGACGACGACTTTTTTGACTCCATCATTGCCTAGTGTCTATTGATGAGAAGCCGGAATTGTATTCAGGCACACAGATTAATAGACATGAGGATAAACATACTACAATCAAGAGGTCAAAATTTAATGATTTCGAGAAAATATAGTTTCTATCATCATAAGATATATGAAAGATTGAAATAGAAAGAAACACTTTGTATCGCCAGAATTTAATTTTGTGACAAGTTGACTATTGTAAATATGAAAATATCTTTACAATACAAAAAGAAACTGTTGGTTTATTACTAGCTGTAACGAGCGGGGTTTTTCCACTCGTTGGAAAGAGAAAATGGAATTCTATAACGAGTGGAGTTTTCCACTCGTGGAGAAGAAGAGAAATTATCAAAGGCAAATGACCTCACTCGGATTCAAGCGCGCAAATAGGATGACTTGCTAAACGAAGAGATAAGCAATAGCGCACGGCTAAATAGCATACTCATCTTACTATTCGTACAACAGGAAACCGATTTAGATATTTCAGAAATAGTTGCACAGTCATGAATTGCGAAATACGCGATTTCTTATGTTATCAGTCTTCGTGAAAGAATATATAAATCTCGGATTTAGCCAGCATTTTTCAGTAGGAGTAGGAGTAGCAGTAGCATTAGTAGAGCGTGTCGTTTCAGTTTCAATAACAAAAAAAAGGCAGTCAAGAATAATGCAGTGTGTCGATTCACTTTTAGTCAAGAGTAATCGAAAATAATTCAGTGTGTAGTGCATTCAGTCAAGTGTGAGTGTTCACCGCCCGAAAGTGTGCCACCCTTCCCACTTGTCCACGCTGCATGATTCGAACGCCACAACGCAAAGACGGTAAGAAATATTTCTTTAATATTCCGTGTTCAAGCCTTTATCACCTGAGGGAGTGATAGGAGTTATCTTCTATCCAGCTCTGATTCCAAAGCACCTCCTTTGGTGTAACGGGTTATTGGACAATTGGAATTTTTCCAAGTTACCTATTTTTGGTTATTATTTCTATTTTTGCGTCTCGTTGATCTCTGTATATATCTAGCCCCCTTTTTATGCCTATTTATACGTGTGTCGACCCATTGGTCGACAGGTTTTCTAGGAAATTGCTGGATGAACGTTGCTCGTATTCGGCGTCACTCTCAAGAAAGTGATAGGAGTTATTTTCTATGCAGCTCTGATCCAAAGCACCTCTCTTGAGTGGCTTGAGGCCGAGGTGCGGGCGAAGTTTGCCTGCATATCATTTAATTGGATTATTTTAGCGACGACCATGGGAGATTTACCGAAAGTGAAAGGTTAGAAAAAGAGTCTCAAATTCCTAGCGAGTAAAGCATTTTAAAATCAATAAAATAACGAACAGAATTGTCTCTTTAAATCGGTCATGTTTTCTCACGGTGGGGTCTAAATCAAGCCTCAATGATTATAACGGCCTTTTGACGGTGATTCTGCCTAGTTTTAAGGGTCTCCTTGGGGTGCAGTCCATTGAGGTCCTCTCTGTATGAGAAGCTGCATTATTCCTTCATTGCAATGAAAAATTTAAAAATAAATGTAGCCTCGCTCGTTACATAACAAATATTAGAAACATTGCTAGAGCCAGAAATTTAATGAGATGTTAAAATGTAAATTTAAACGCGGAACACAAACAATGAAACTATGTAAAAGCATCTATGCTAAATCATGGGTTTTTACGAATCATACGTCAGTTAAACTGACTTTATTGGTTATAAAAACAAGACATGAAGATCAAATACATTTTAACAAATTGAAGGCTAGAGTTTTAACCTATTTCCATATATATTGTAATGGGTTATGAATTACAGTGCCATTGGTAGAGGACATAACGTGCATCTTCAAGAAGTTATAAAAAGAAAGGGGACTGCGCCGAGCACCGAGACAAGAACGCTATGAGTCTGTATTATCGATTGAAGATCAGCGAAAAACTGAACCCGAAGAATCAGATTTCCTGGGAAGAAGTGAAGAAACAAATCTCTAGGTTATATATATATATATATATATATATATATATATATATATATATATATATATATATATATATATATATATATATATATAAGGTCCGTTTTATAAATTAGCGATTTTGAAGACGCTTCCCCCAGAAGTTGACATTACTCTGGATGAAATTGATCAGGAAATTGCTAAGCAAGCGTCCCTGGAATATGCATTTAGTGTCACCAGCTTAAGAGTTAGAAATAGCATGTCGACATTGCAAGGCATCTCAAAAGGTCGCTTTGAATATTCCTCCCATAGACAAGGAAATTGAATCGTCTCTACCGACTCAGTCAATCAGGGAAATAGTGAAATCGCGGATTCCCAAATGGATTTCAATTGTAAGTACAAATAAATCATACACTGCAGAGATAGAATTCGACGTATTTCCCAACGCTCGTTATGAGGCATGTCATTGCACTTTTACTGATATGCGCCGGACGTAGGCATCACACCTCATTTGTTTGGGAGCCTACATAAGCGAAATTCGCTTCCCCCCTTCTTGCGTGTTTAACCTCCGACGGAGAATTTTGAGTAAGAAAATCCAGATATTTTTTTTGCAGGCGTGGAAAAATTGTGAAATTTCAGTGTTGCGAACTTTTTTTAGTAAAAATTTGAAAACCCCTTTGGATTAGGAATAACCACAAGAACCAGGTATATTCGATTTTTTAAACCTTCAACAAAACCACTTTAATAAATATTGTAAGAATGACATTTCTTTCTTTGATTCATTAGAAATCCCAAAATATAGGGTCCCATCAATTGAGATCCTGTTACGTCCATCCACGACGAAATACGGTTTTTGTCCGTTTTGTAAAACCGATTTTATGTTTGATTTTTTTTTTTTTTTGTTTTTTGTTTTTGGGAGTTCCTTTTCCTTGGATTACGCGACTTGTAGATAAATTTTCTGGTTGAGTTAAATTTACGGAAAGAAATCTGGCGTGACGCAATTTATATATTAAGGATTATAAGTTTTGCGTTTAACTTTGTATTCGTAGTGCTCTTTTCATATGAATTTAAGAACATTTACATAAACGGCAGGAGTCACGAATTGAATAAACCAAATGTGAACAGTGAACGCTAGTGTTTTTTTTGTGCTCAACCTTGGAAGCCAGTCAGCTCAGACATTCTCCCTAGTTGAAGTCCTCCTTGACTTTTACCGAAAGGATCAAGATACTTTATTGGAAGTATTACGCGAACTGGAAGAATACGCAGATTCATTAACTCCGACTTAATTGGCAGAGCCAGAACTGTTGCTGTTGTAAATTGACATAGAAATTTGTATAAAATACTGATAGTATAAGTTGATTTTGTCAACCTTGAAGGATATTGGAATTCTCTTGTTATTATTTTCTTTTCTTTCCTCAAAACAATACCTCATGTCCTTAAACAACGGGATTCGAGAGTTCCTCAAGGCAGTTGTCCTCTGTGGGTCCTCTCTGACCGAGAGTGATTCCATTAGAAAATATTGCAACTTCACTTGACTGTTTAGGAGGTGCGAAATATTTTGGTACTTTTGACTTGGCTTCAAGATTCCATCAGATGCCCTTACATCCAGAGACTAAACACAAACCAGCTTTTGCAACAACAAATGGATTGTACGAATTTAATAGGCTACCATTTGGTTTGAAAACACGTTCAGCATGTTTCAATAGAATGATGAATAACGTTCTGTCTGG
Organism: Platygaster robiniae; assembly: GCA_028476575.1. NCBI lineage: Eukaryota > Metazoa > Arthropoda > Insecta > Hymenoptera > Platygastridae > Platygaster > Platygaster robiniae. Next base: position 41,357,456 of record CM052019.1, read on the forward strand.
AATGACTTACATAGAATGCTCGGTTCATTTGGACGACATAATTATCTTTGCTAAAGATTTGGAAGAACACGGGGTGAGATTCGAAAAACTCATGTGAAGTGATGCGTTTTACATATTTGAGCCAATGTTACGCTTCATATTTCTTCGTTCCACGCCACATGTGTTCTTAACGGCGGGTTTTGTCCTGAGCTCGCGCTAAATGCGTTTCAGAGTAGTTAACTTAGAGGAGTTAAACGTGCTACGTGACTTTTCATGTGCTATCTTCATGCCCAAATATGGGCATGTTTGTCAAATCTTTCATAAGCTGACGCAACAATTTCGGTATAAAAATGGGGAGTACCAGCGTTAGAACGGCTTTTTCTTGTGAGTTCACTCTGTGTTCAGTTCAGTGTAGCTCCGTTTTCTCTGTCGAGGTTTCGGTAGTACATCGTACAAGTTTCAAATTACGAAATAATTGTCGGGATTATTCGTAAAAACCTGTGTAAATTGCAACTATAATTGAAAGAATATATGGGAAGTACACCCATTGGCATATATAGATGTTGTATTCATTTTGGATTAACCGCAATAGAGAAATAGAAGTTTTGAGGACCTAACGAGGCTTAGTGCAAATTCAAATAGGTAGATTTGTATATCGCAAGTTCCTTATTGCAGTGCTTTTAATGGAGAACCTATTGTGGGTGGTCAAGAGCGCTGCCAAGCGAAAAGGAATAAAACCAAGCAGTAATAGGTGTAAATACAAGGAAAATGGTGTCATGCACCTTTACAAGATTGAGAATTCTTAAAAGTCAAGACCATAAAGGACAATCTTCTTGGGAGGACATAGACCGAGAAATTGCTAGAGAAGCATCCCGGCATTATGGAATTACATTAGTGTCCTTGGACAAGCAGATAAACACGATCTGCAAGTTCTGTGAAAATTGTGAAAATAAACATACCAAATCCTTGAATGTGTGTTCGAACGATAGAGAGCTGCAGGACCTACTGAGGTCGCAGGAAAGGAACCAATACCCTCTAAGTCCTAAACAACGATCGACTTAAACAAGTGGAAGGAGAGACAAGAAACACTCGTCAGAATTTTGCATCGTGAAGTTAAACTAGCGAACATTTTGATAATTACACGGAAAGAAATCCCAAGCTATCATTAGTTAGAGTCATCGCAATTAATAGTTTCAAACAATATTTTTTACAGGTACTAGGCTCCTGTGTCATCATGATGGGATTAATTTTACTTTTACTCGCCATCTTAACCTGCTTTACGAAACTGCAGATGAGTCGTTACGGCAGTTGCATTTTATATGCATATTCATGCTGAGCACAACTGGTCTGTTGTACAGTTTTCAAAAAGATGACGAGATAGTCAAATTTTTAATGATCGCGTGCAGGGTTATGACCGGTCACTTGTTATTCATTGCAATAGAGATTTGGACGATGGTTTAAAACATCCATCACCGTCCCTCATGCCAAGTGAATGACCTTTAGCATTCCTTTGCTTATATTTTGATTTTAGTCCCTCAATTTTTATACGCGTTGCGCATTTAGATTGTCTTTGACGTTTCACATGTCAAGACGAAGAGAAAAAAGAAAAAGAAAGAAATTGTAGACAGAGTGAAGTGATTTTGTTTTTTTTGTTTCCACGATTAGTAAGTAGTGAAAGTGTTTTTAGATAAACTTACAATTTTTTTCTTTGTAACCGTTTCATAATTCGATAACTTGTTTACAGATGTGTTAGTCATTAGGGTTTACTAAATGTCATTTTTTGTAGGAAATATTATATCCCTGATGCAGTGAGAGATCCCTCACGAAACTTCTGATAAAACAATAAAAAGTTTTCAACGCACCCACAATTGTTGAATTTACATTCATTCTAACATTTCAAAAAATAGTGGATGAATTTAGATTCATAATCATAGAAAAAACAAAGAAAGATTGTATCAGCGGATTAATCGTCGAAATCTCTGACTTCATGCGTTCGAACGAGAACCTTGAAACGCAAGTATCTTTGACTTCTCTGTAATATGTCTACCAGTCATAATCCAATTGAGATAGATTCAAGAAAACGAGAAAAATAATCTCCACGTTAATGGCGTGGATATAATCGAAAAAAATAAATAACACGACTCTCATATTCGTGTTGACGAATACGAATACGATTCACTCTACATTGACAAGTCAAACAATAAACATAACAAGAGAAACGCAAGTTGGGAAACATATTATTTCCAGAAAGCCTTCATTATTACGCTACAACCTGACGTCCTTTTTACTATGGTCCAGTTGTTTTTTTTCGTTTATTTTGCTTTCTGAGAGCTTGTTCGTTGCAATCTGCTGTAAATTTTTTCTACCATATATTTTCCGCACCTTGTTGAAACCGATCGGTCTCTCGAGATTTCATTTGTAAAAACACTTGCAACAATTTTTTGGGGAAATCTGTGAAAAAGCATTTTACGAATCTTTGCAAGTATACATGGGAAATATCGGAAGTGCCAAAACCGTGACTGAATAGGTTGAGAATCAACTGAATATTTTAGAACTGCATTATTTTCAATGCGTATTCAGTTAAATTCAATTAGGATTGCGTTGTAAATGTTTTGGATCAGATGGAAGTACGAGCTATGCTCAAAATTCTTAACACATTAAAGTTATCAAACCGTTATCAGCCCCAAGTAGCAGCAATCTGTTGAGTGGAAGCACAGACATGGACGTGAGAACACCTTTGAATGCATCAGATTTCAGCTTTGCCGATGAAAAGGTGGCAGTATTGTCGGTGGATGAGTGTACTCCTATTCGATTTGCTGTGGTTCCAGTTACAAGCTGATTTTCATAGATGCTCATACAATGAACCGGCTCAGTTATGTATCTTTAAAGATAAAAAAAAAAAAAAAAAAAAAAACAAAGAGTTGAAAAATAGTTTATTAGTAAAAGAAAGATTAGAAATTCACTAATTGACACCAGCCGTTAATTGTAAATAAAAGATCTTAAAAGCTAGTATAAGCATAAAGGGCTCACTTCATATGATTTCGAATTTTTCCATCGATCGCACTCCAAACAGCAATCGTTTGATCAAGGGAAGAGCTGATTATAGTTGTTTCATTTATAACTTCCAACTGTAGTATCTGTAAACATTATTCAATCATTATTCATTACAAATATTACACGACTCAACTTCTCAATGGTTTCATATTTGTATTTTTTTCTCACCTCGCACTCATGCCCTTTCCATGAAGCGATAATCAACCCGGTTCGGATATCAAGAGTTGTGAGAAAACCAGATGCTTGACCGAGAACGACCCAATTACCACTTGGAGCCACCGCAATGCAACGAATCAGCCCAGTTGGATTCATTGAAACCTAGGATCACCATTATCTTAATGTCTAGTTTCTCATAAATTATTTGAACTCTTTTAAAAAATGTAAACACGCCTTCATTTCATTAACGTATTGGAATGTTCTGCAATCGATTATCCTCAAAGTTATATCCGTCGTAGCTACAAGTATCATTGCTGATGGCGCTGGACTCGAAGTTATGACGTTAACAGGCAAAGGTCGAGGACTTTCAGGACAACTGATTAATGAACCCATGAAAGGATCCCAGCAATGGATTGAGCCATCACTCGTCACAGCGTATCTCAGGGATGCCAAGAACGTCAATGACAAAATGGACTTTTTGTGGCCTGAATATGTGAACTGACATGAAGATACTGTGCCGCCGTCTCCCTGTCAAGATAAAAATAATATTGTGATTTACATTAACTGCGAAACATCATGTATCTTCCTCACTCTAATTTTTTTTTGGAATTTCATCAGGCAAAATCAATATGATAATAAACCTAAGTATAAAAATATTCTAACTTGGCTTCTGAGGCTCCAAAGTTTCACAGTCTTATCTCTTGATCCGCTCATGAAACTGTTCTCATTGTCCAGAGAGTACAAGCAACGAACGCTGTTGCTGTGACCTCCAAAGCTTTGCAACTTGATCTGCTTGATATTCAACTCAAGGTCTTTGTCAGATCTACCAATTTCATGTTCCCAATAAGCCAACCAATTTCCACGCAATTGTCGACTTGATTCCCTACTCAAATTGTTCCCTTCAGGTGTCACCTGAGTTCTCTGAAACAATTATGAACTTTGTCTTATATTATCTGACGTTTAATTACATCAATTTGGCAAGTTTTTCAAAATGTTCCATCTTCATATGTCTAGGAAATAATATTTTAACTCATATCTGTCTCATCAAAGTTAAATTTTTTCTTACCAAAACTTCTATTTTATTTCCTATCACAGACATATTTCCAAAACTGCCCGCGCCTTTTTCTATAATTTCCCTGCTTTCTGATTCCTTCAAATCCGTGGTTGAGTGAATCGTGGCAAAATGATTTACATCTAAAATGTAAACTAGGTTATAATAAATAAAGGTTGTAAAATAATAAAGCCATCGAAAAATTTAATTTTTACTTGTATTTGGTGAAATCAGTTGTATCTCTTGTTCGTGTTGTTGACAAAGTGTGCGTATGAGTGAGTGATTCCTCAAAATGTCTTCCATAAAAGTTTCACCGAAAAGGCGATAAAAAGTCACGTACGCTCTGTGCGCGAATTGCTCAGTGAAAACAGATTTCAGCTCTTCAAAAGCCTGGTTTTCAACAAAAAGATATATCACATAAATAAAAATAGCAGATTTATTGTATTTATATATTCCTATGTATATTTATACGCCCGATGAACAATTTGAATGTTTTATCTATGGAGCACTCGCATTTTCTCTGATTGCTTATAGAAACTTCAAACATATTATTTTTCTTACTCTATTTCTCTGAGATCCTGTAGTTTCGTCTTGCTCTGCTAATGGTGGCGAATAATAATTTGTATCTTCTGAATACAACTGTTCAGTTCGACCAGTCACATTTCTAGAAAAAAAAAAAGTATGAAAATGTTTCATTCGCCTCTTGTATCTCTTATACAGAGAAATTGAAAATAGACGAATTCTCTACCTTGAATTATGATCCTTTCTAGAAAGACCTACTTCTCCAGATTCTCCCTCGCGAGTGTCAAAAACTTTATCAAACGCAAGAAAAAATCGTTGAATAACTACAGCAAGGTTTGTTTTCGTCATGGGATTCCCCAAGCGCGAACTCAAAATGAAAAGCGCCTCTAAAAATTTTCTCGCTAAAGCTGAACGAGCCATTTTACCATTTGGATGCGAATATTTTGTCGTGGAAAGTATTCGCACAGCAGGATGTAAAATGGATTTTACAATTACCTCCTGTAAGATTCATTGTAAATGAATTATATAAGCGATTTTCTTTGGCTTAAATAACTATTTTTGGACCAACGAAACTCAAGAGTTTCCAAATTAGTTTTTTACCAAATTTCAAATAAGTTCATTAGTAAAAGAAAAAAAGACACTTTCAAGTTTTTTTTGAGCTTACAATTAATGTGTTCAATGAAGTAAGTATTTATACAATGGACATCAATCATAACATTCCCCATTCTATGTATTTGGAATTTGATTTGTATCAAACAAAATATAATTTCTGGAGCATATTGTTACTGAATCCCCATCAACATTCATAAATATTTCAGAAACTTTCAGAAAAAAATAATAAACTCACAAAATTGAGAAAAATAACTCTCTCGTTGTTATTGTAATAAAAAGTACGAAAGAATTTGTAATGAATATTATGAGCAACATTTAGAGTCCAGAGAAACATATAATTCGAATTTACCCACATGTAAAACATCCATCAAAGTGGCGTCGCTCAAACAAGGTATCACATTTACCAACAACGCCAAACATGACACAAGACCACTTTCTAGATTCGGCGTCAATTTCCTCTTACATAAAGTCAAAAGTTCCGTCACGTGAGCGAAATATTGTCTCACTATTATTTGCTCTCCATACAATCCTTCAAAAAAAAAAAGAGTACTTTCAAAAAAGTATACAAAAATTCACACTTGAAAGTTACTCAAAATGTGTTTAGCTTCAAATGTGTTTTCTTTTTTTGAAAATTGTTGGTACTTACCAACAATTGCTATCAAACATTCCAACACTTGGGCAGCATTGAGATCTCCGACAATCAGACTTTTGCACCACTTAAAATCTTCTTTGTCATCGCTTTCTATAGACTCAAAACTTTCAGCTTCAGCGTAGCATAAAGTGAGCATTCTCAGAAGATTCCGAGACAAATGCCGAGCTGTCAAAACAGGTCCCAGACGGTGTGAAAGCCATACGATGGACTCCGCACCCATTTCGGAAATTTTACACTCAGTACGTTGTGCTCTGCGACAACGTTGTTCGTCCTCTTCTTGGCCAGCGTCAACGGCAACGTCAACCTTTAGATATTACACATAGAGATACGTTTCAGACTATTTACAAAAGATGATGACAGCATTACACCTAATGAAAATGGAATTCACAGATGACCAACCTCTTCAAGTTCTGCGTGTGAACTTCCAAAAGGCGTGTCAGTACTCGAAGTCTTGCTCCCAACATCGCAGTCTATGCTGCTAAAATCGATAAGCGATTTCTTTGGAATCGGAATAACTGGAGATTTTATAACATCCGGGGACGAGGATTTAATCAAATCTTCTAGAAACAAGTCATCCCGAAGATTTAGACTGAGTTCCATTTGTGCCTCGAGTTTGTAACGAGTTTCCGAGCTTACTGCATTTCCAGGTTCTTCGGTTTCCATTGTAAAAATGGTTTCAGTCACTGCTGCGAAATTCGTATTTTGTCAATCAAGCTTAAAAAATGCATCCCGCCAAAAATTCGGCAAAAAAAAAACAAAATTCTTAAATAGCATCTTCGACTATTTCTACAACTCTAATTATAACTACTTTAGACTTTTATGAATTAAGAGACATGGTAAAACACGAAAATAACATCAAATCTTTTCACGTGATTTTTGCTAACCTTCCGATTCGTCGTTGTTTGAAATGAAAATTTTTGGATGCTCGATGATGTTTTGTTGAGAAGGCAAAGTATTATGGTCAGACTCAAATGACGAATCTTCTTCCAGAGGTGAAAGCACATTTTCCGGCTCTCCGCAACTTGTGCTTAAATAACAAGTTCTGCATGGAAAGACACCAATTATGTCGATGGGTCCCTGCAAGTCTATTCTATCTCGTGAGCGCGCTCCAACAATATTTTAACTTTCACCGAGCTGCTATAAGTATTCTATCCTTCGGGACTACGAAACGATCTATTCCATGTTTCAGCGCTCTCGAACGTTTCATCCCATCTCTGGCAGAGTTGAAACGCTTCATCGTAACTAAAAATTTGGACATTTTCCGAAAAAGTCTTTTTTAAAATTTTCAAAGCTTCAAGCATGTTCCACAAAAAATTTGGAAAAAAATATTCAATTTTTACCCTTCAAAACTGAAAAAAAAATCAGAACGTCTTATAACTCGAAGTAATGGCCGTTTAGAATGTTTTTAATAGGATTTTCAACTATTTTATATAGAAAATATGTTACTACAGTTTTACTACATATATTGTGTCTGAAAAAATTGGCAACAGTAAATTAGAGTTAATTGTTTGAACAAAATAAATTATAGTAATGTTATCATATATTTACAATCAACGGTTCTCAAAACCAAGAAAAGCATATTAATGCGTATGCAAAAATGTGCTTTCGTAACATTTAGTTACAGTTTGTTGTTTGAACAAATAAATGTTATTATTCTAATGCAAAATATACAATAGACGGATTGAGAAGCCATGAAAAGTATGTGCGTTTTGCGAAAATGTGTTTTTGTAACAATAAATTCAAGTTTATTGTTTAAACAAATAAATTGTATATTTCTGATAAAAAATATGAAATAGACGGATGAAGAAACCACAAAAAGCATATGCTTCTTGCAAAAATATGTTTTTGCAACAATAAGTGAAATTTCATTGTTTAAACAAATTGATGAATTTTATTTATCACATGCAAAATATGTCACTGGAATCTACGTGAATGAATCTTACGAATAGTTTATATTTTTATAACATACAAATTGTTAATGACAGTAATATAAATAATAATGATTCAAACCATTTATTATTAACGACCCCAAAAATCATTATAAACAATATTATCAAGACTGAATAATAAATACATGAAAACGTTTATGTCAGAAGTAATTTTTAAGGTGGTTAATAACATTTGTCATTAATAGAAAGTTTACAGGCTTCTTTTAAAAAATTAAACAATCACTGTGTAAATTATTTACTGTAGTAAACAATTTGTTTTTTTAAATCTACAAAATAATGTTTTTCCATGCAAGTGCAAGAAAAATCATTCTTATTGCACCTGAATTTTGAATGAACAAAAATATTTTAATTTGGTGCAATTTTTATCTTTCTTGCTTTATTTAGAAAACTTATACATTATTTTGTTTATAATTTGAAAAATGATGAGTGTAACGTTATTATCTTGTAACGAAACCTCAAAAATATTAAAAATCATTTTGTTTCTTCAGTGCAGGAAACTTTACATCATGTTTTCTCGAAACTGTGATTTTTGAGTTACGATGAAGTGTTTCAACTCTGCCAGAGATGGGATGAAACGTTCGAGAGCGCTGAAACATAGAATAGATCGTTTCGTAGTCCCGAAGGATGGAATACTTATAGCGGCTCGGTGAAAGTTGAAATATTGTTGGAGCGCGCTCACGAGATAGAATAAACTTGCAGGGACCCATCGATGTATAAATGTTTTTTCATAAGCTTCAGTGAATGTAACATGAATTATTCAATTTGTCTAAATCTGAGTTAGTTACAACAAAGCCAGAAGTAACTTCATACTTCAAATTCCCTGTTCTTTGAACATTTGTGACGTGGTCTCTGTAGCCTCCAACAGCCTCGACCAATGGGGTGATGAAATTTTCAAGGAATCGTCGCAATCCAAGCCTTACAATCAGTTTCAGTAAAAAAGTTCGATGATAAAGTCTTGTAGTTTTTAACTTTGCGAGTGAGCCAGAGACTGAAGTACCCGACAAGGGCCAGGTATCAATTACAGATCCATTTTCATATAACTTCAGGATGGGCAAAAGCAACGTGCCCGCAGTATTTTTTGGCCCCAGAGCTCTAAAAACAAGTTTCAAACAATGTTTCTAACATTTCCCCAGTTTTTGTCATGAAATTTTTTTAATTTTTGATGGGCCGTTCATAGAAAAGTCCTTGCTTTTTTTAATCAAAAACTTGAATCCCTCGTCAGACAAAAAACTCAGCATTAGATTCTTCCACTTACTCAGCAGGCGATTCTCTATAGAATTTCTCAAAATTTCACTTGTTTTTTACTAAAAACTATTAAAATAATAACTTCTTTTTCAAAAGAAGATAACTTAGAATAAGACATCTCAAGTGGTGGCTACAGACAATGATGAAATAAAAGAGATGGAAATATATTGAGGATAATACAAAGATTCCTTATGATGAATCTATCCTAGAGATGAATTTTTTATTCGACAACACATTTTTTCAAATTTGATAGTCATTTTTATTGTCGATCTTCTTTTTCCAACATGGTAATGTAGGATTCAGAGAATGTTGGTCTCGATAAGTTAAAGTTTAAAAAATTGAAATTTTTGAAATACGTGGATATTTTCATGATAGTTCCTGTAAAAATACTTGATGAAATATTAAATATTTTTTATTCACATAGTACTCGATTACATTTCACGGTTAATTTCGAAGAATAAATGGATGTTTTGACTTCCTATGTATTAAATTAATTAATAAACAAGAACGAAAAATATCAACACTATTATCAAAAAGTTACGTTTTGTCAGAGAACACTGAATTTTTTGTAATCACGCCCAGCATCATCTCGAACTATTATTATTATAAGAGTATTTAATTAAGTTGTTAAACTGTCAAATAAGGAATTCATGATAATAATATAAAAAGAATCGGGTACATTTTTGAAAAGAAGAATCATCTGCAGGAATTTTTAAACCAAATGATAAATAGCAGATTAGGAACTTGAGTGAAAAAAAATAACAAAAATTAAGATAAAAAAAAAAGAATAAATAAACACAAAGAGGATTTGAGTAATGGAAATGAATGGAAAGCTTTAAGTGAAAATTGAATGTAAAAAGAACATGAGTTTGATTGAAATAATTTATACATTCTGAATACACAACCTTTGCATTGTTAAAGATTATTCGCAAAAATATAATACATTATATACAGAAGTTTGATACATAAGTTTCAAATTAACAGAAATATTTAACATATTATAATGACACCGAATGCTTTGATTTGATATTTTTAAAGTGACCATTTGGAAATTTTCGTATTTCGCCTAACCATCGTAATTATAAAAACATAGTTGGATATTTTTTGTAAATATTTTTTCTGAAATGAATCGGTAAAAGCCTATGTTTTCAAACAAAATTTATAACGCTCAGTCATAATAAAGACATGAGCCTGTTAAAAAAAAAAAATAAATAATTTTTTAATAATTGACAAAGTCTGTAATTTAGTCAATGAAAAAACGTTCTGGATTTAAAAATACAATAATAATGACTGAAACAAGTCAGAAAAAACCTTACAATTAGAAACCATCAAACATCATGAGGGACACAATGACAAAATATTGTACATTTTTTATGGAAATGTTTTTGTAAATTTTTTTTCTCTCTTTTACTGTAAAAATGGCATCGTTGAATAACGTTGTATAAGTCTTGATAAAGGTCCAAAATAGGACCAAAACGTTGAAGAAAAGTTGTTCGCCGCATGACACGCAAAACTTCAAAGTCATCTGCTCATTCACTACAAGTAATTCTATATGTATATTTTTTCAGTATAGCAATCTCGTAAGTTATGGTTACAAGAAATTACAAACACACAACTCTCATCAGAAAGTAAGGAATACGTTTTTGTAACCTGAATAAATTTTCATATGTCCCAGAAATAATCCAACACGTAACATATTTTTTGGAAAGAAGATTCAACTTACTTGGCGATTGGATCGAACAAGTACCAAGCTGCAAGAACTGCACTGTACGGTTCCTCAAGAATCTGCTTGACGTACGGTACAATAAGCTGCAAATTCGTGGCAGCGTTATCCGGCCTCGACAAAAGCTTTTCCAGCTGACGCGCAATAGCTTTCACCTTACACTCGCTGATTTTGCAGAGGAAAGTCAATCGAGTTTTGTTCAGGGCCTCGTTGTTTTCATAATTTTGTAACACAGAGTTGAGTTCCGGTATGAGTGCATCGTACTCCCGGATCATTTCCACAACACTGAATAAATGACGAAAGTACGAAGTCGAAGGGAAAAGGTTTCCACAAAGAACGGGTTGCAAAAACTGATGAGGTGAAGGTGGTGGTAAACCCGAATGTGTGACTGTCGCGTACCGAAACGAAGAGTCCGTGGAACTCGGATTCGTCACAACTTCGATTCCGTAGCTTTTTGGCAATGCATCGATCTATAATAGATCGATAACAGAACATGTGGTTAACCACAAACCCAAAATATATTTCTAGAAATACGTTTCTCAAAATTCACAATACCTGCAGCAGAAGCATCACGGCGTTTCTAACGCATCTCGGCAAACTTTCTGGAATCGTTTTCACGGCGCTCAAACAATTATTGAGACGGTTTTGAAAAGACGTTGCGGATGCGTTCCAAGTCGCCCGAAATTTTCTAGGCAGAAATATTTCCAATATCAAGCACCCAAGAATTTGCTGTTCTTTGATCCTTCCACTTGCCACAATTTGTCGAAAATTTTTCGTCGAAGTCTGGACCACGGGTTTTGGCTTGTAAACGCGATGATTGACTTTGTTCATGAAAGCGTGCATTGTTTCAACTTGAACAAGCATTGACGCCGGATTGAAATCTTTTGGAAGGATGATGGATTGACTTTTTTCGACTTTCGCTGTGTCTTCGCTGGCCAATAAGGAAGCTCTAGAGCGACTGAGCAAACGGCTTAGGGCAAGTGGCGACGACCTTGTAGTTGCTGCAAAAGGTACTGGGGATTCCTCTTCCTCTTCTTCCTCGTCAACGTTGGACTCGTGAAATTCGTCACTTTCGCCAGTTTTTTCGGTGGATTTTTCATTTTCTACAATTTCAAACATTGTTTTGGAACTTGTAGTCTTGATCAGGAACGTAGGCAGAAAAAAATTACGGGAGGTGTTTATTGGAAAAGCATATTTCGTTCAGGATTTCATAACTTTTAATCTTTGACGATCTGGTTTTGAAATGCCATTTTAAAATTTTTCTGAATTTCATAATTTTCAAGTTTATTCTTCATGTGCTTTGATTATTTATACAATTTTAAGGATTTTATGATTTTATGGCGGATTTCTGTATAAATTTCTAAAATCCGATGTTCCAGGGTTCAAAGTTGTATGAATTTTTGGATGGTATCTATTTCTAAGGAAAGAAAAAATATCTACAATGTTTAAAAATATTTTTATTTCTAGGGTTTTCATATTTTAAGGTATTTATAAGATTTTATTGTGTTTTCTGGTTTTTTTTACGATTATTAGTATTTCTACGAATTGTTCTTTAAATTTTATAATCCTATGCTTAAGAATCCAGCTTTTTAAAAGGTTTAGTATTTTTAGAGACTTTTGAGAAGATAATCTTTTATGTATACACACAGATTTCCAATGTTTCATAAATTTGAGAATTTTCTCAACATTTATATTATTTAAAGGATTTTCCAGTATTTTTATGGATTTTTAAGATGTAGGTTTTCTGGATTCAGTTTTCTAAGATTCAAAGTTCCAAAAAAAATTTTTCTACTTTATCTGCATAGCTCTCGAGTATGAATGGATATCAATTTTTCTCATACTTATTTAGTACTATGATATTTTGAAGGATTTTCTAATATTTCTATAGATTTACATTATTCTTATTGACTTATAGATACCTAAAATGTGAAGCGATAAAGTTAAAATTTCATAAATTTTCAGTTTTTTTATATATTTTTCAGAAAACAACATTTACATTGATTTGCAGTGTTTTATAGATTTCTTGTATTTTCGTCTTTTTTATTATCCATACAAAATTCCAGTATTTTCTAGTATTTTCACATATTTCTCGTAATTTTATTGATTGCTATCTACCCTTTTTATAACTGGATGCGCTAGAATTCAAAGTTTGGAAAATCAAAAGTATTTATTTAGATTTTTCAAAACACAGTACTTTCATTGATTTCTATAACTTAATACATATTTTTTTAGTTTTAAAATAACTCAAGGTATTTTCGAGTAATTTAATGGTCAAGTTTCTAGAATTCGATACTCCAGGGTTTCAAGTTTTTCAGGCTTTCAATAATTTCGAATTTTTCAAGTTTTTTTTTTTTTACTCACAGGGATGAACGGTTTTTCACATTTTTATTTTCTTTGCAATCCCAACCAAACATTTATATTGAGAATTCTTTTTTTTTTAATTCTGAAACTGAGATGGTAAAATATGTAAAATTAAAATCTCTGAATTTCGTTTAACTTTCATTGAGAACTTACTTGCAACTATTTTTTATGCCCTCTAGATTGCAGTAGATACATTTTTGATGATTCTCACTTATTTTTGTTATTTATTATTGTTATTTCTATTGATGATTTTATTTTATCATGATTATTTTTTTTCCGTGCATAATTTTTTTCTATTATTTGTATTTTTATCAATAATGCTTCTTTTTCATAAAATTCTACTCACTTGATCCGATTCTTGCATCACCCGTATTATGATACCGAATAGGAAATTTGCTCCAGTAGGGGGAAAAGACAACTTTTTGAGGATGTGGTTGCGTGAAAAGTTGAACAACGCCTGAATTCGTCAAGCTCGTGTGATTATCGACTAGTTGACGACAAACGTTTTTTGACTTGACAGCTGCTGAACCAGAAAGTCTATAACATAACAATCATAGACTGTTTTTTAGGTGAATGTTCTACTGATTTCGACTCTAATCATTTGAGATTGTTTTATTCTACTCTGCGGAACATCAAAATTTACATAGTAGTGCAAATTCTAGAACTTCTGAAACCGCATCCGTATATTTTGAATCTTTAAAAATATATGTTCGACTTTAATAACGTGGAAATAAGATTAAAGACTCTCAAAACTTTATAAATCAAGTTTGAGAAATTTTTATAAATCTACTTTGTGGAGCCTATCATGTGACAAAAATTATGATTACATATTTTTGAAATAAAAAAAAATCCAAATCCTATAAGCTTTAACTAATTTTCTTAAATAATTATTTCACAATTTTTGAACCGAAGACTGCAACCATAATTCCGAAATACGTAGAAATCCGAAGAGAATTTCAAAATTTCAAAATTGAATAGAAAATCACAACTTTAATGAAACAGGTATTACTTGTATCCAAAAGTGAGATCAATCCAATGATGCAATCTCTCAGAAACATGATTGCTCTCAAGTGCTTCGCGATGTTTGTATACAAAATCTTCTGGAGACGTCGCCCATGCCGGAATTTCTAAATCAGGCATGTCTTCGTGTATCGACTAGATTTCGACACATGTAAATAAAACAAACATGAGCATGTTCAAAAATTATCAAAGAATATACCTAAATCATGACATTTTCAGAGAACCCTTATTTCATATCATTTCAACCGATAGGCAACAGGAGAAATAAAATTAAAAAAAAATAAACAAATACAGAATTCGAAAAAATGTAGGATGAAAACTTAGAAATAAGCTCTCCATAAATATTTTCCCAATCGAGGACAACCTTTTTAGTTCTACCATAGTAATATAAATTTTTACTAAAGAACGATAGAGAAAAAATTCATGCATTGGAGTCTTATAATTTGTATTTTTTAGAATGAAATAGGTGCAAGTTCTCAAATTCACCTTAAAAACACTGGGATCATCGAAAAATTGAGGTATACATTCGTCTGGGCTCCAATCAAACAATCGTTGTATAGACCCTGGATATTCACAGGGAACCCAAAAAGGTCTCACATGTTTGCAGAGCACGTATTTAGAATACCGACGAGACAAATAAACGTAATAAGTTATTTCCGAGAGTACATCTGATACGTGATGTCCAACCTACAAAAAAAATCATTTCAATTATTATTTCTTGAAAAATTATGCTGAAACTTCAAAAAACTTATGTAATATGTATAAAATACCTTTGTCTTACATAAAATATCAATAAGTTACAAAAATTACATAGGGTAATTTCCAAAATTCTTATATTCATCAGAGCATATCAGATTGCTATTAAAAACCATCAACTGTACCTCAGATGTTTGAGAATCATAAGTAAGGTCAAGTTGCCTGTCACCCTTATTTAATCTATACTTTGACTTGGTCAGGTCTCTCCAATTTGACCCTGACCTCGTTGAGAAATCCGTGATCCATGGCATAACATGGTGACAGTTGGGATCCCCATATCTTCTTCCCGCCAAATTGTTCAGAGCGGTCAAATAATCGAAATTACTGATCACTCCGTGTACCCACATTTCACAGAGTTCTTCAACATTTTCTTTCGCCCCGTACATTTTGTTTGTGGAGGGTTTGACAAATTTTAAAAAATGCCTGTTTTCTTGATTCAAGGGTGTATTTGAATAATCGTTTTCAGGCCAGAGATAAATGTTATCATTCAAGTTTGGTAGAACCTGAAAAAATATTATTTATACATCATTTAACTAGAGTATAATGATTATACTTATTATTTTAACTAGGAAAATGTATCCAAACCATCATTGAAATTCTAGTTTATTTCTTGTTTAAATGTATAAAAAATTCGAAACCTAAATTTCTAAACCTTTGAAGTAAAAAAAAAACATTTAAATACATTTTTATATCATAAAATTTAAAAAATTGCAAAAGTACTTGAATCGTGAGATTGTCCATAAGGAGAATATCACTGAGTGTGACATCTCCTAAGACAAGTCCAAGGTCATGCAAATCTCGAGACAGACGAAGGAGTTGATAGACCAAAAATAAAAGTTTGGCATTGCTGCTAGAGAGCATTGCAGGACTGTAAGTCACGCACCTGAAATATGCAATATTTAATACACAAATTTATGGTATTGAAAAACCATTGAAACAAAACGATAATTGCTATGAATGCTTATTATATTACCAAATGAGACACATTTTTGAGTTTTTGTACTACAGAAATTGTAACCCGAGTTTTCTTCTAGAATTTTTTACTCAAAAATTATTATTCTTCAATTTCATTGTTGATTTAATTGAATTAAGAATATAATACTTGAAATACGAAACAAAAAAATGTCGCGAAAATTTTTGGATTTTGTATATTCGAACAATTTTAACATTGAGAATTGGAATTTTATGACTTTGTTAGGTGAAACTTTAATTTTTATACGACTTTTTGTAATTTTTCTCTTACTCTCGCAAAGAATATTTAGCAGTTTGTTCGTAGAATATGAAAAACGTAGAGGAAGTTTCTACGACGAAATTTGCAGGTAATAAACTGCACTGGATTGGATTCGACGATCCGATTCTAACAGAAGTGACGACTCTATTTAGCACTTGTACCATGGTACAATCATACAATCGAGACAGGACTTCTTGCATCACTTCAGTGTCTGTGGCACTGCCGTTTATGCTAGTGTGTTCTCTTTGCTCAGTAGCATTCCATGGACCTACAAATAAAATTGTTTTCATAACATTTAATCTGAAAACTCATTCAAATTAATTTTTAGTCATTCTGGTAAAAACTATCATATGTAATCGTTACAGATACTCCATAAGTCAATATACATTTATATCAATTTTTCTCTAATAACCTTGCAAATTTTTTAGTTGCCTCATCTTTAACATGTTTGAAACAATTCTTATTTACTCCAAAACTATAAATGAAAGAATTCACAAATTAACTACTATTTTCCCATTAAAAGTTGTTTTAGAAAATTTTAACACGCAATAGCATAAAAAATTATTATGAAATAAGCACTTTTCTCCAGAAGTATGAATTTCATGGTCCTTAGAGGTTCTATATTTTTTTTGTACTTCAAGATGTCAATTACTTGACGAAATTTGATACTATGCTATGTTTTTCTTGTATCTCCAAAAAACTTTCAAACAATTCGTGACAACTTACTTAAACCCATCGAAAGTAAAAAGGAATTCAAGAATGATGAAATATTCTTTAAATGACTTTCAAATTGCATAAATTTCAAAGATTTTCTCCAAAATGAAAATTTTGGAAATTATTATAAAATATTAATATTATTGAAAATTCCATTCAGGATTTCCAACGATATTCAAAAAACGAGAAATGATTAAAATTTTTAACCAATTTCAGTCTAGAAAATCATTAAAAAGTGATATGTAGTGCATTTTTTTGTTTCTAATGATTTTCATAAATATTGAACAATGTTCGAATATTATTTAAGATTTACTTTTCTAGTCTAAAAGTTTTTTGAATCAGAAAAGTAACAAAACGATTTTTACAAATAATAATACACTGGCAAACTTATTAGAAAGTTGTCAAAATGTAAAAGAATTCTGCAGATTTTATAAGATCGTAATTATTATTTACATTTAAAAAAATTTTTTAGTTTTTCCTTAATGAGTTTTTTAATGATTTAGAACATTCTTCCTGAAATTTCTGATGTTTCGAAACAAAAAGTGCAAATGCGTTTTTCATTAAAATTTCTGTAAGTTTTTCAAAACTTTCCAAAATTCCATTACTATTACCAGTACTTTATGCATGTATGTACCATAAAATTTAAACATTCATTTAATACATACTATGAAGAAAAGGATTTGTTTCTACTTTACTGAAAATACATAGAAATTAATTGATGCCTTAGAGAAGCCAGAGAAAATATGATTTTCTGAGAATTCCAAACCTAATTCGCTTAATTTTTAGCAGTCATTAATATTTATACAAAAATTCATATCACCCTTGAATTTTATGCATTTTTTGTCATTTTAAAAATTGTTTCCCTATCCAAAAGAACATTTAAAACTTGTAAAAAATGTATCATCATAAATGACAAAGAATTTTTTAGAATATTTGTTATCATCGAAAATGATTTGAAAAAATTGAGACTGTTTCTGAATTCTGTTATGTCTTATAGGATCTGTCAAAATTCAAAAATTTTTTGTGGATACACTAACTCTTCACTGATCGAAATCTACATAGTCATCAAATTTATTAAATCCAAAAAATCTGTAGTCATGATTTTTCAAACAAGCTGTCAGTTTGATACATGTACATAATTGTAATTTAAGGACACAAAAATATTTGATATTTAAAGAAACTAAGACAACCAAGAAAAACGAATATGATTATTTGATAACCGAAAAGTATGCATAATATTCATTGAAAACGACTGATATCACAGGTATAACATAAATTATTATGGTCGTTAAAAGGAACATAACAAAATTATTTTCTAGGGTTTCACTTTTTGAAAATTATTCATTCAAAAATTCAAAAAAAATCCATCAAATCAGCTTATCACTTACATTGACTATAATTAACATTACAATACATTTTTCAACTACATTTAAGCTGTGAATTCTATTTTCAACGTATACTCGACTTTGTACATTTTGTTAAAAAAAAGTAAAAAATGATTATTACCCAGATACTTTTTGTAAGATTCTTTCCACAAATTCCTGTAGTTCGTATCGGCAACGTAATGCAATAACTGTGCAAACGTGAGTTCTGATTGAACTTTCTTATTAACCATCGGTCTCCCTTTAGGCAAAGGTATGGCATTCTTCTTTTGCTTTTTGTAAACCTGAAAGTGAAAAAAAAAATTCAAATGTGAGAACCATTTGAAAATAACGCATTTTTGCTTCAATGACCAAAAAATCAAACGAAAAAGATTTTTTATAAAGAATGTGTCATTTAGACGTTTACTTTCAAAAAATTATTTACTGGATATCATCAGAGTAAATGGCAAAAGAAGAAGGTAAATTTGGGTAAACATATTTGAAAAATGGTTTGCTGTTGTAATGTCGACTTTAACGAAATTCACCAAAAATAATGTCTCTAAAATTCTAAAGGTTTAAAAATAAACGAAAACTAAAATAATTTTTTCTATTACCCTCACAGTTAAAAATAATTATTGAAAAACAAATACTATCTAATGTTACTATTTTTTACTTTATACTTGTTTAGATATGGAAAATAATTTTTTTTGTTGTCGTTTATTTTCTTAAACATTTGGAACTTCAGGCACATCCAAAAAGATCACAATTACAAATTTTTCTGATGTGAAAATTTCTTTTTTTCATTTGTTGAATTCATAACTGTAATTATTTTAATTCTTATATTGTTGGTCTTTCTGTTTAACTCTTATTTTGTAGTCAATTTTAGGAAAAACAGAGTCGATAATAACTCATGCAAGATAAAATTTGAAATAATTAATTTTTCAAGTGTGTAGTAAAAATTTTTCGTTCCAATGACTCGAATTTACCTGCTTATTTTTTTTTTAATAATACTTCATCATGTATTAGACATTGAAAAATAAATCTTAGAGAATTTCCAAGCATTATTTAAATGTACGAAAATCATGAGAAATAATTAAATACACTACAACTCTTTAAATGATTTTCTTAACTTATATCAATTCAAAAATTTGAGAATTGTCTATTTTGTTTGGCATATGAATAATTCTTGATTTTTGAGAATCATTGTTAATCTGGAATAGAATTTTCAATAATATAAGTATTCTAAAATTTTTGAAAATTTTCATTTCTAAGGAATTTTCTGAAATTTTCGTCATTCAAAGTCTATTTTAAGAATGTCACGTAATTTTCGAAGTATTATTTTCCCTTTCGACGATTTTATGTAACTTTTTATATATTTAAATTTTTTTTAGATACTAGAAAAAATGCATATTATGAAATTTTGTCAAGTGACTGACAGCTTGAAGTATAAAATCCTTGTTACTTGAGTTTTTATAAAAACTTTATAAAACATTGCTCTTTTCATGAGGTCACTAATTGAAATCTAAATAATCTTTAGAAAATGATAACATCTTCATTAAATAACTAAAGATGCCATTATTTCATACAGATTTTGTGATGTAAAAAAAGCAATGAATAATAAATTTTTTATAAATTCACTTCATGGAAAAGCAAAATTTTCATACAAAAAATGGAAATTTTATAAGGGGTTCAAAGAAACTTAGGTTACTAGGGAAAAATATAATAAAACTTACAAAGACCATAAAATTTTGATTATTGAAGACATTCCTATTTTGCACAAGTTTTTAATAATGTTGTTCAGTCAAATTTTAATTAATATATTCTGGAATAAATCTGATTTTATCAATTTTATCAAATTTTATGATATTTCATAACTTAAGTTTGAATACTTAGATACTTTAGTTGAAACTTCAAACATCAAATAAATAATCATAAAATTTTTGTGATTTGGTTTTTCGTCGTTATTTTGATAAAAATAAAAAACTTGGGACAAAGAATATCAATATTTTTGAAAAATTATTTGATAGATACATGTACAGTTGTTATAGATAAATTAAATTATAACACAGTTCAACAAAAAAAATGCTCGAGAAGTTTTTGAAAAAATGACAACATTAGGTCACCAATAAACAAACCCTAAAAGGATTTTGAAAGTTTGCATCGATTTTTCGAGATATTAAGTGATAAATATTAATTGAAAAATCGCTAAAATACATCTAATTTCAGAAAATAAAAATGACGTTATGATTTGCTTGACACGAGGACTTCATTTCTACATTTTTTTCCGTGCAAAAATGATAGTTTTTATCTGTCACCTCGGGCCTGATTTATTTCCAAGAAACGCAGCCGTTATTTTCACGATGGGGCAGCCTTCCCAAATAGACTAAGTATTATCAGTCTATTTCCTTTCCCTACTGTATGAAGGAAAAGAGTGACTTGCGACCCGATCATCTAATATTCAGTCTATTGGGGAAGGCTGCCCGATCATGAAAATAATGGTGTGTTTCTCGGAAATAAATCAGACCCGAGGTGACCGATAAAAATAATCATTTCTGTATGGAAAAAATTGTACAAATGAATTCCTCGTGTCAAGCAGATAATAATGCTATTTTTATTTTCTGAAATTCAATGTATTTTAGAGATTTTTCAATTTATATTTATTATTGTGAATATCTTGGAAAATCGATGCAAACATTCAAAATCCTTTTGTAGTTCGCTTATTGATGACCTAATGTTATCATTTTTCCAAAAGCCAAATTTTTTCAAACTGTATAATAATACTCGATTTTCTATAGAAGAATATGATACTTGATCTTTCTTTTGCATATTGTAATCACTTCAATAATCTGCAGCAAAATGTAGTAATATAATATAATCATTGTTATTATTTTCACAATAATTGAATATTTATATAAAATATTATTACAGTAAAATAAGTTAATAATAGTATGATAAAATAATAATCAAAAAAAAGTATGATAATACAAATTATAATAAAAAATGAACCTGTGAGATAAATACTTTACCATAATCCAAGAAAGAAATGATTAATTAATTAATGCTTGCCTTAACATAAACCCTAGACCATTTGGACCCTAACTCCTCCTTAGAAGGTTGTGCCAAAATCTCGTCAGCGGATAAACGATCGTGAGAAACGAAATTCACAGGTCCAGGTGTTGTAAAACTGGCCAGCCAATTTCGATGTGCAGTCACGGAAATTCGTCCGTCCGCATAAAACATGTAATTTTCGGAAACCCCGAGTTCAGACTTCACGAGATCCATGTTTTGGAATCGTGCACTTGACCACAAAAGCCGTCAAAACATTTTTAAAAAAATAACTTAAACGCTGCTTCCTCAGGCAAAAAACTACGAAATACTATGCCACATCATCATTCATCATCATCCTAATCATCAAGTAATTTTGCGATTGAAATCTACTATTTTTTTACTGGTCATTATTACTAAGTTCAGGTAAACAAACGTCGAATTTTCAAACACTGCAAACACTTTTTGTATCTTGGGGAGTAAAACTGGGAAAAATTAAAGTTTTTCAGAAAGGAAATTATATTTGCTATTGTTTTGTTTGCTGTAGGTATTGACGTTGCGCTATTGAAATGAAGTCATGTAGTCGGCGTCATTACAACCACACGCAAAGATGCATAAAGAGAAACTGATTGGAAACTGATTGTCTATCAACAATAATGATGACTGAAAGCAGAACTGAGCAGAACTGAACACGACTGAGCAGAGCAGCACACTCAGGGGGGGGGGGGGTTCACTGCCATGTAAAAAACGTGAGATCATTTTTAGCACTACATCAGCGCCTCTACACACCAAAACCCCGCCCTAGCTCTCAAAACAAACCAAGCAATGCAAGCAAGTGACAACTTATGACAGCTTGTGACAGCTGATGGACAGCTTTAATTAATAAACAACAACAAATGGCTCAAAATTTCTCAACAAAAATTGCTCTGCCCGCTCAAACAATTTTTTCCGAGATGTCAATAAAAGATCAATATCTATGTTTTTTTATTTAAAAATAACTTTTTCATTATTGAGAACATTTTTTTCATGAAAAATATTGTTTTAAAAAATGTTAATATAATACACGTCAAGATCAGACTGGTCGTTTACGAGCAATTCATTTTATAAGAAAATTTAGGCAAAACTATTAACGGTTAATTACACAGAAAATTATTTTTAATAAAAAAAATTTCAGGTGAGCACTTTTGACAATAAAGTGAATCTTAAATAGTTAGTGACAGTGAAAAATGAAAATATGGATTTTTCAGTGGCCCAGTTGAGAAATTTGCGCGGTGGTGAATAAATGCGCGTGAACGAACGGCATTGCTTTAGCAGCTCGCGCGAGTACGTTTTCGACTGAATAACCTTTTTCCAAAATGCGAGCACAATTTTTTCTCAACGCAATATGAAAGGCAATTAAATAAAGTATATGCGGTTTTTTTTTCTCGTCAAAATATGACGGAGAACACATTTGTTCATCAATTTGTTATAAACAAATACAAAAATATTGTATGAAAATGCAAGTTTTCGTATCGGAAAAAATCTTAATTATTCTATGTTAAATGACGATTCGATTGCCGTAAGCAGCATAAAAATCGGAAAAATAGATCACCTGCAATAAATTTATAAAAAAAAAAAAATGACAAAAAACTTTAGGTGTTAATATTATATCCAAAAAAAATTTTTGAGCGAAATCAGTTTGGGTCTTCCTTAGTAATGGTAAACACTATCGGAAAAACTCATTTTCAAGTGAAAATGAATTTTCATCAAATTCAGGTGGCCCACTTGAGAAATTTCGAGGCAAATAATAAATATTAATTTTAATGAAGCAAGTTAAACATTTTGCAAGTGTTTAGACTAATTTAATGCTATGCACTAAAAGATAATATAAAATCAATGTTACAGCAAGAGGTACATGTTATTTTTACTTCGGATATTACAAGAAATTGATTAGGAATCGATGAAATTATTCTGTTAGTTAAACAATATCAATGCTTATATATTTTCAAAAACTACGTTACTAAATTATTTTCCCTAGCAAACTCTGATTCTCGCTAATTTTAAATTGGAAATATTATATATATATATACATACACAAATATAATTATATACACATATATATACATACACAAATATAATTGGAAATAAATAACTAACATAGCAACGGAGAAATTTGATTTCTGCGCGTAAACAATTCGAAACAAAACAAGCGACCTCAGCGCCTCTACACACCAAGACCCCGCAACTTTTTTCAATCTCATCTTTCCCAATCCCAGTGAGCCCCCTCAAACACACTGGAAAAAAAAGTATTTCAGAGGGGACTGCAGAAAAGTTAGGTTGGCACCATTGACGAAGTGACTCTGAGGAGTTGTGCGAGCGCCTCTAGCGATTCAACCGAAATCCTACGAGAGTGTTGAACCAACACCACTAATGCTCTAACATATGTCAATCTGATGCCCGAGTTCAACCGACATCTAGAAGTGTTGGTCTTAGACCATAAAGTACATGGACTGAGCATTCAACTGGCTCAATGATCCCAACATTGGAGCGTGTAGTAAAAGCCGAACGACAACTTTATACATTCATTAGTATATCTATATATAATATCATATGTATAGTACATCTATATATACAGATATAGTATCTCACGTCATTGCTTGCCATTCGGCTGTTACTACACGCTCCTATGATGGGATCACTTTTTCCAGCACCGAACAAAGGCGATGCTCAGTCCATGTACTAGATGGTTTAAGGTGTTGGTACAACACCTTTGAATCTAGTGTTTTCTGAAATACTTTCTTTTCCAGTGCACGACTTAGTGTTGCCACTACACGGAAGAAAGGTTGATAAAAGGGATTCAGAGGTGTTGTACCAACACTTTTAGGTGTCGGTTGAATTCGGGCATCAAATTGACATATGTTAAAGCATTAGTGGTGTTGGTTCAACACTCTCGTAGGATTTCGGTTAAACCGCTAGAGGCTCTCGCACAACTCCTGAGCAGCGTTCGCAGATTCCCCTAGCCTAGTACTACTGCGCCCATTTACTCCGTGTAAATTTTCCTACTACCGTAGTAGAATTCTACTACGCCTGCGAACGCTGCTCCTCAGAGTGCTCAGAGTCAACACTGTCAACGGTGCCAACCCAACTTTTCTGCAGTGCCCTCTGAAATACTTTTTTTTCCATTGCAGACAATGTAGCAGAACACAGCAGACGACACGTCATGACACGACGCAGTGCGCATGCGCGCGAATCCGCCAACCAGCAGGCAACAACTTGAAATTTTTCCGTCTGCTCCATTCGAGACATTGACAGTATTTGACAGATGTTAACAACAATACGCCGAACAGTATTTTCCATTGTTTTTATTTGACTTTTTGATAATTTACGCATGCATTTGTCAAGTTTTCGTGTTCCTACGTCTGTAAAATAACTGCTCATTACATTAAAAGTTTGCCAAGTTCAGTGTCAAGCATTATTTGAGCGGTGGTTCGACGAATATTAAACGTTATAGATTTAGTGTCATAATTAATTGTAGTAAATAACATGTCAATGAATAGACTTTCAAGTATTGTTTCACATGTTTTTCTAATCGTGACCGTTGTTGTTAACGTGCACAATACCGGTTTTGCGAGCGCAAAAAAAGACGTAACTACTGATGTTTTGCCACCTTGTGCTGCCTGCAAAAATCTCGTCGGAAGTTTCAAAAGAGTAATAAATTAATTTTTTATTCGCATTTTTAAAAAAACGAGCGGAAGTGTGTATTATGAAGTTATTAAAAATTCTAATGTCTATGTTTTTGTAAATGTTTTGTTATTTTTTAATAAGAAATGCCCTGCTTAAAATAATCCATTCAAAACCATTGAAAACCAAACAAAGTTCCCATTGCCAATGGTTCTCCATGCTAAGTAAATAGGATCTTCAATCGTCCTAGGGACTATTGGACGATTAGAGACCATTGAAAATCCTATTTACTTAACATGGAGAACCATTGGCAATGGGAACTTTGTTTGGTTTTCAATGGTTTTGAATGGATTTTTTTAGGCAGGGTGTATTTATTGTGATTTTGATGCCCAATGCATATAATCCATTTAATGAAAATATATATAACTGTAATAAATTATAAATATTTAAAAACGGATCAATCATGAATTTATATTTATTGGTTTAATATTGCATGTATTGAAAATAATAAAATATTTTCTATTTATGAAAATAATAAACAAATCAGTTCTTTATGTTTGCATTCAAGAAAGTGAATAATTAAAAACATTACTTTAAAATCATTTAAATCTCTGATTTTTATATTTTATGAATTGTTTTTTTTTAATAGATAAAAGCTATTCACTTTCATTTCGATACACTATGAATATAATAAAAATATGGAACTGTTATGAATAATTATTTATTTCATATCAGTTTAAACATTTATTTATATATCTTGATTTAAAATTGTTATTTGAAATATTATATTATCATTTTCTATTTCTGAAACATAAAATGAATAAATAATAAATGAATTCTTTATTTACCTTTAAAAAAAAAAACAACTAAAGAATTTTATTTTAAAATAATTAAAATCTGTAGCATCTATATTTTGTGAATGTATTGTTAATTTTTGTATTTAAAACTAAACTTATTTTAATTTCAATGCACTAAATATAATGAAAATACATAACTCTTATGTATAATAATATGATTTAATCCCAGTTTATTTCATGTCAGTTTTATCATTCATTTATATTTTTTGAATCCAAATTGTTATTGAAAATATCAAATTATCATCTTTTATTCATGAAACTAACAAAATAAGTAATAATCAATAAATAAGTCCTTCCTTAGTATTTAAGGAAGAAACAGTTGGAAAAATTTTACTTTGAGATCATAAAAAGCTTTTTAATTTTATTTGTGTGAATGCATTGTTAATTTTTTAATGGAAAATGTATTAATTTTAATTTTGATGCACTAAATATATATAATGAAAGTATATAACTCTAAGGAATAATTATATTATTGGATAAAAATGTATTTATTTCACGTCAGTTCAACCTTCATTTATATTTATTGATTTTACATTGTTATTTGCAATATTTATTTTTCATGCTCTAGTCAGAAAACTAATAAAATGAAAAAATAAATAAGTTCTTTATTGACGTCCAAAAAAGAAAATTACTAAAGCACTTGATTTTTAAATTATTAAAATCTTTAACATCTATGATCTGTGAATGTATTGTTAATTTTTGTATAAAAAAATATACTTATTTTGATTTGGATGCACAAAAAATAATTAAAATATATAAATGTTAAGTATAGTATAACAATTATTTATTTTACATTAGTTTTATCGTTTATTTATATTTTTTGATTTTAAAATGTTTTGAAAAAATCAAATTATTTTCTTTTATTTATAATACTAACAAAAAAGATAATAATTAATTAATGAGTTCTTGATTTTTATTTGAGAAGGAAAACAGTTGGAAAAATTTTACTTTGAAATCATTGAAACCTATTAAATTTTATGTTTTGTGAATGCATTGTTAATTTTTGTAGGAAAAATTTATTTACTCAAATTTCGATGCACTTAATACACATAATGAAAATATATAACTGTTAGGAATAATTATATTATCTGATAGTAGTTTTTTATTTCACAACATTTCAGTCATTAATTTATATTTGTTAATTGATTTTATATTGTTACTTATTTAAAATATTAAATTTTCATGCTCTATTTATAAGACTAATAATATGAATAATAAAATCAAATGATAGTAGAACTATCATTTATTACCAATATTAAGGTTAGTAGAATTCTCATGATAACCAACCCTTCATGAAAATTTAAAAATATTCCCATGATATTCAACCAAGCTGATAAAAATGAGTAGCGTTTATTATAAATGTACTATTTATAACAATATTAGTATTTAGTATGTATACAACTGAATAATCTCCATCAATAATCTCATCAATCATATCGGTAAAGGATTTATGAATTTTATTTCGAAGAAAATAAATTTCAAGTTTTTTCTTATTAATATTTGAAAAAAAAATTCTTGGTCCCTACTGATCATGTAATTTTCATATGATCAAAATTAATTTACATTCAATTAAAAACTTTTCATATCAGTAATCAAAAAGTATAATTGACATTATTGATTATTTTAATACAACGAATCTAATGTTATGCAGGGACTAGAGAAGACGAGAAATGGAAATTACGAAGGAGGAGATAGTAACTATGAAGAAGAGAAATTGAGTTCTTATTCGAGAAGTGAGGTAAGGCTTATTGAAATCCAGGAAGGATTGTGCAAAGAGGTGGAGCGTGGCCAAATGCAGTGCCATTCACTAGCTGAAAAACTTGAGGACATTCTGGAAGAGTGGTTCAACAAACACCAAAACAGCCACCCTGATCCCTACGATTGGGTCTGCATTGAACAGACAAAGAGCTGCTGCCCCAAGAACCACTTTGGCCCCAATTGTACCCAATGCCCAGGATACCCTGACAAGGTACACTAAATCCATATTCCTTTCGAGCTTGTTTGATTTTTTGAAGAAAAAAAAAACCCTTGAGATATCACTATTTTTCATTCGCGTTAATAGATCTCTGGAGTAGGTTTCGCATTGTGAAGTATTATTTGAGATAATTTAATATCATTACCCATAGCACAAATATTTATTATCAGAGACCAAAAATAAACTAAAGAAACGAGGGACAACATTATGATGAAAGTAATTAATTTTGAATATACAATTATTAGCATATATTAATGTAAAGCAAATTCGCCCCAAGATATCGGGATGAATATATGGAAATGACGAATTCAAGGTCTGTGGAAACAATGGGAACTGCGCCGGTGCTGGAACCCGCAAAGGCAATGGGGTATGCGTTTGTTCCAAGGGCTACGAGAAGCCCGATTGCTTGAGCTGCAGTTCTGGATATCACGTTTCTTACAAGGACGAGAACAAATTGCTCTGCCTCCCTTGCCATGCAGCTTGCGATGGGTCTTGCTCGGGCCCAAGTCCCAGCCATTGCGAAAAATGTGCCACTGGTTGGCTCATGCTAGAAGGCAAAGGCTGTCGCGATATCGACGAGTGTATCAAAAGCAAAAAACCGTGTCCAAAAAATCATTTCTGCGTCAACAATGAAGGCAGCTATTCTTGTTTGGGTATGACTTTCATTCTCATTATTATTTTCTTACGACATTCGCTTTTTTATTAGACGACTTTACATAATTAAAATTATGAATCTCGAAACAGTGAGCTTTTAGAAGAAGTTTGGAGAAGATTGCATTTTCAAATTTTGAACAAAAATTTCTTATTTTTGTAGCCTGCGACAGAGCTTGTGATGGCTGCACAGGGGACGGTCCTGATATGTGCAAGAAATGCGCCGAAAATTATGTCAAACAAGACAATTTGTGCATAAGTGAGTATCGTTTCGTGTTTAATTATTTAAAAATCGTCCAAATTTCGACAAGCTAAATTCCAGTACCACAAGTATTTTATTTTTTGAAAATAGTTTCAATTTTTTCGTTGCTTTCAGATTCCGGAACAATCGACGTGAAGAAAAAAGAGAATTTCACGAGGTACGCTACATATCTCGGTCTTGGAGTTGCCACTTGCATAATTTTGCAGAAAAATGTCTACGTGGCCGGGTTCATAGGTGTTTTTGTTGGACTGTACATAGCAATGTCGGAATACACAGTGACTCAACACTCTACGGACATGTTCAAAACATGATCCGATAATTCCTTGTTTTTGGATTCGATTTTCTAGATGTTTACTGCAATATCGAAAAAATAGATTCGAAATTCCAAGAGAATAGGTCGAAAAAAAAATAGGGAATTTTGTACACTCGCATTTTTATCTTCAACGTCTAACTTTAAGAACTTTTGTATTTGCCAAATAAAGCCAAAGTTAAGAAAATTAAAGCCAATAAATGCACAGAAATGACTGCCAGCATTTTTCAAGATTGATCACAAATATGTAGACGAGAAAGTTTTAAAATAAAATAGCTCAAAGCAGTTACTTAACAAATAAAGTGGTCATTTTATTATATATCTATATTTTATACACGAAATATCGTTACCATTCAAAAATACCATAATCATCATACACTCGATAATAACAAGTAAATAAAAAAACTCGGGTTAAAAAAAGCATATAGGTGATTGGTGATTTTGAAGCACTCCTGGTATAAAAAGACAAAAAGACTCGAAGAATTCCCAAAATGCAGAAAAGCTTTGCGAAGTAGTTCTGTGGCTTCCCAGCATAAGCGACAAAGTCACAGATGACATAAGGCTCATTTTACATGATATTCTGATAAAATTTTAAACGTTATGGCATGTATGACTTTGTCGGTAATGCCAGGAAACCACAAAATTGTAATGATACACTTTTTTTGGTGTCATCAGCCAAGTTTCCATAAATTTTTCATTTACAAATTATCCGAACTATTCCCACGTATTTTTATTTTCCAGTTCATTTTTCAGCTTCCAGGTTTCCTTTAAAAGAACTTGGAATTTTTTGATGGTGAAAATTTTCTTGAGCCCATTACCGAAATTGTTGGGTACTTATCCTCAAGCCAATACAATCTTTGCCTACGACGGAGACATTGCAAACGTTGCAAATGGTATCTTTGAATTCGGGTAAATACGTGGCACTGCACAAGGGACACTTGACCTGGGCCTTTCCTTGGTAAATCGGGGTGTATGTTTTGGCGCACAGCGAGAACGGGTTGTGTTCGTCGTACAAAAGTTGGTGCTCATCCTCTGGATTTTTGTCGCAAGCCTGAACGAAACATAAAATATGAAAATAAACTCTAGGATTCAGACAATAACTCGATTGAGTTCAGGGGTGCAGGCAGACAAATTTCCAGGAGGGGTTTTTTGAAAAAATGTATTTCTTCCAAGATTCTTTATTTTTTAATTTTTCACAATCTAACTAAGAGAATGAAATTTTTAATTTCTTAGAATTTTAATATTTTCAAGTTATACAACTTTTGAAGTCCACAATCGCACATTTTTCATAATATGACGTGATTCGATTTGGCGATTTTCATGTTACTTGAGGATTTTTTCTTTTTTAGATTAAATAGATTTTTGAGACAATAGAATCAATGCAGATTCAAATTAGTACTCAGGTTTCTAGAGTTTTCGAATTAAATATTCTTTATTAAATTTTGAATAATTTTCTGGTATTTTAATATATTCTTAATAATTTTATGCATCGCTCTATACATTTCTAGAATTTGATACTATAGTATTGAGAATTTCAACGTTTTTGAGTATTTAAATTAATTTTTCTAAAAACCCTATTTTTAAGTATTCATAAAGTTTAAAGAATATTATAGTATTTTAATGGATTTCTACATAGTGTATTTGATTAGATGCTCAAGGAATCAATGTTCTAAAATTTGTTAATATTTCCTTAGATTTTTAAGAAAATAATATCTTAACAGATTTAAAGTATGTCATATGCAGATGAATTTTCGAATTTCTGTATTCTTTATTAAACTTTGTAGTATTTTCCAATATTTTAATAGATTTGAAGTATTCCTATGGATCGCTCTATAAATGTTTAGAATTTGGTACTATGGTAATAAAAATTTAAACAATTTTATAGAGATTACATTGATTTTTGATAACTTTAATTTTTTTTTACTAATTTTTGAAGTGTACTTATTAAATTTGAAAAAATACTGGTATTTTTATTTCTAGGACTCGGAGTTTTATAAAGTTTCGAGAAAATTATACATATCAACATAGTTTTTGAGTATTAATATATTTCTAGTATTCCTCGCATTTATTTAGTATTTATGAAATTTCAAAGGATTCTCTAGTATTTTTCTAGATTTTCAGAGTTCTATGTTTAAGAATTGAAATTTTCGATAAATCTCAGTATAAAAATTTGTGAGAAAACAACATCTACATAAAAGTTTTGTATTTTACAGATTTCTTGTCTTTTTACATTCATAAAATTTTGTAGAAGTTTCCTAGAATTTTTATTGGTTGCTAATACTTCTACAGGCGTTATTTTTAGAATTTGAGGCAATACAATTCAAACATCTATAGATCTTAAGTATTCGTTTAGATTTTTTAGAAAACAGTAATGTCATAGACTTCTATTAATTTCAGTAATTTTTTAGTGTTTGTATGCTTGAAAATTTTCTAGTATTCTATGAATTTTGTGTATATTTCTAAAATTCGATGCTCCAGGATTCAAAGTTTTTTAGTTTTTCAACATTATCGTACATTATAATTTTTTTTTATTATTTCCGTAGTTTAAACGATTTTTCAAATTTCTATTTATTACGTTACCCTAGCCAAACATTTATATTTAGAATTCTGTTTAAGACAACATTTTTTCAAAGCCAGGATTAGTACTTTTTTTTCAATTACTACTGGTTAGGAAGATCAAGAATTCTGAATTTTGTTGAACTTTGAGAACTTACACGAAACTTTGTTTTCTCCTCTTGATTTCACTATGTACATTTTTGATAAAATTTCCATTTATTTTCCCGATTTATTATCATCGTCATTATGCAAATATTCATGCATTCTTTTTTTATTATCAGTATTACTACTTTTTGTTTATTTTTACCTCAATAATACCTAAAATTCGGGAGTGGTTTAACCCCCCTCCGCATACACCCCTGAAGAATATAAAAAAGAGTGAAAAAGAAAAAACCGAACCTGCAATATTTTCCTGACTTGCTGGGCAACGTCGGGCCTGGGACCAAGCTCGAGGAGACGCCTGGCGAAGGAACCAGCGGTTTTGTAATTTTTGAGCTTGAAGAACATGTTGACAGCAGTTCTGAGAGTTAGGATTTGGTGAATTGGCTGTAGGTTGCAGTGGGTGAAGTAGGCTGCCATTTCGCAGAGCCTCTTCTGCTCGGCAAGACTGGCCTTGGGCAAGGCCTTGCGCTCAGTTTCCATCTTCAGGCCCACGATATACTCGCGGCAAATCTGTATGAGTTGTTGAGCCTCGGCCACGTCTTGCCTGGTCTCTACCACCAGCAAGGGCACGCTTAGCAGAATACCCTCCAGCTTCTCGATGGCTTCTGTGAACTTGCCCCCTGTCGTCAACTGATAACACGTCTGCAGCTGCTGCACCAGTTCTCCTAGTTGCAGGCCTACTGCTGGCAGAGCGTTCTTTGCCCCTGTGTCCTTGAAAAATAACATCATTCGTACAGTGTTCCTAGATCGTGGAATATTTTACCTCCCACCACTCGACCCGTGGGGGCTACCGGGGCAAGGAGAGTGGCCCCCGCTAGCTTGCGTTTCCGATAAGGAAATAAAGAACGTAACAGCAGAATTCAAATTTCTTTATTCCCCTC
Organism: Platygaster robiniae; assembly: GCA_028476575.1. NCBI lineage: Eukaryota > Metazoa > Arthropoda > Insecta > Hymenoptera > Platygastridae > Platygaster > Platygaster robiniae. Next base: position 41,390,201 of record CM052019.1, read on the forward strand.
TCGGAAACGTAGGCTGGTGGAGGCCACTCTCTTCGACCCGGTAGTAGTGATGTAGCATGACGTGTCATACAATTTTTCGTCACATGATGGTCACATGACATATCATATGACTGTCATGACCGTCACGAAATTAAAATCCCCTACAATTATGAAGAACTAAATTAGTTCTTCGAACTACGAGTATGTGAATTTTTTTGCTGTATAACATTATTATATGTACAGTTGTACTGCTGAAACTTTAAAATAACAACTTTAAACAAAACAAGCTTACAAACTCTAAATTTCCCTAGTTCTTGTAAGAGAAATATTTCAAAAATAGGCAGCAGGCCCCACTCACTCGAAGTCTCTTATAGTTTATTGTGAATCACAATATGTTGCAATGTGTATATCATCTATTTCCAAATTCGTGTATATCTTGATTATAGTAGTTACATTTTAATAATTTGATTGATAAAAAAAAATTACACGTTTGCGTTTATCTGCATTTATATTGTTATTTACATGTCATGCTTGTTCCGAGTAATGACGTCACGTCATGTGTCATGTGACGAAAAAAATCCCCTCGTCACATGAAAATCACGTGACCGTCATGTAACCACATGAAAAACCTCGGATTCCTTATTCAATTTTATGTCGAAAAGTCTTTTTCCACTTTTTATAAAACTTAAAATTTAAAAAGTTATTTAAGTCTAAAATTAAAACAATAATTGCACTCTCTCTACAAGTAGGGGTGAATTTCAGGGACCAAACTTTTCCCAAATTTTCTTCATATTTTTCCGAGTCAAATAGTCCTTTTCCATTTTTCACAAAACTCAAAATAAAAAAATAAAAAATATTCGAGTCTAAAATCTGAGAAATTTGATTGGTCAAAACTTGTCACCCGAATATCTTTTTTGATTTCGAGTTTTGTGTAAAGTGGATAAGGGCTTTTTAACTCAGAAAAATATAAAGAGAATTTGGGAAAAGTTTGGTCCCTGAAATTCACCCCCACTTGTAGAGAGAGTGCAATTATTGTTTTAATTTAAGACTTAAATAACTTTTTAAATTTTAAGCTTTATAGAAAGTGGAAAAGGACTTTTCGACATAAAATTGAGTAAGGAATCCGAGGTGTTTTTTTATATGTGATTTTGGGACACCCTGTATATTCCATAACCAAAAAGTCCGTGACACCTTGTATTTACAATCAGTTTGTGTATTTTTAGGATGATAAATTTACAGTGTTTTTCAGTTTTTGCACCATTTATTTCAGGTATACTATCATTATTCATTTACTGAGGAATAGATTACTCCCATGTTAATTTGAATAGAAGTTACGAATGTAGGATTTTTGAATGCACCTTCGCTAAAATTAAAGTGTAAATACTACATAAACAAATAATAAATTGTGTATATTCCAAAGCATAAAATCTACAATTTTTTTGGATAGTTTGGTATTGATAATTCGTTGTATGTTTAACTCTTGTGGAGAAAATATTTTGTTATACATCTCATATTCAGTGCAGTTGTCTCTGAATCTGGGTCTGTGATATTTCACTGATTCTCAGTGAAAATCTATTCACTGGTAAATCAGTAACCAACAAATCACTCAACAACTTTTCACTGATTCAGATTTTAAGATTTGACTGCAGATGGCAAATTCCAAAAATTTGTTGGATTTCAGAAAACGTTGGTAAATTTGGTAGATTAGTTGAAAATTTTTAAAACGCCGTAAAACTAATAAAACTGTAGAATTCGTGTAATTTTTAAAAATTAAAAAAATTTTTCATTGTACAGATGTCGTCGTTCATTTTCTGAACCGCAGAAAAAAAAACAGAGAAATTTTTAAAATTGTAAAAATCAAACATCACCAATAATTCAGGAGATGGTCGAAAATTCTACAAAATTCAAAAGTTTGTGAAGTATCAGAATGTCTTAAGAAATTGTTCTGATTGTGTAAAACTTTTAAGATTTCGTAAAACTACAAAAACTGTAATAGTTTTACAATTTTTGAAATAAAAAAAAAGTTTCATGGTACAGAGATGGTAATTTTGAGAGTTTTGATATAAATCTAGAATTTCCGAGAATTAACAAAATGGGAAACCTTTTATACTCTGAACATTATCATTTATTCTGAAAAAATTGAAATAGTTCTAGAATTTCAGCGACTATTTTTAAATTTTTCGAATTGTGGAAAATTTTTTAAATTTCATGCAAACATGTCAAGTGTCTTATTCTCTTGAAAATGTTATTAGCATATATTAAAGTTTCTTGTACGAGTTTTTTCGGCAATATTGAAAATTTCAATATGAATCCTAGAATTTTTTTCATTTTAAATATGTAATTGAAAAACATGGAAAATTCTGAATGTTTTAATTAATTCAGAAAAAATTCGAACAATCAGTAAAATATCATAAAATATTGATACTTTGTTTAGCTTTGAGGATATCGAAGATTCCGTAATACAACAAAAAACTGTATAACAATAATGTTTCATCTTACGCAGATTGTGGATTTTAAACATGTTAATAAAACTTCCGAAATCATAAAAAAGAAAAATTATTAAAAATTGTAAGGATGGTCACTAATTTTTGAAAATTGGTAGGATTCGAGGAATATTGATTAATTTTGTGGAAACTAGGGAATTTCGTAGAAAACGTAAAGAGATAATGTAATATTTTTTGATTTAATAAAAATCGAAGCATGTTTTATTTCAAAGAGATTATCGATTGTTTCGATAATTTCAACAAGAATTAGGGCATGTTGGTAACTATGAAAAATTAAAAAAAAAACAATGAGAATTTGAACCATGTCAATAATTCTAGAGTATTGGAGAAATCTTTTGTAGAAATTCATCATTTATTAAAAATATGTATGTATTGGTGAGATCGCTCCGTTATATAATAAAATCAATGGAAAGTCACTTAAATGATCATCGAAGCTAATTTCTTTTAAAAAATTAAATAATTAGTCACCATTTATTTCTATTCATATCGTTATCACTTTATTTAGTTCCCAAACTTTCGACCATCATTGTTTACAGTCCTCTTCAGGGGTAATCACATTGATTGAAAAACACTTCATACAATTTTTTAATTACTTCCAAAACATTTTTTATTCATTTATAGACTTCGTATTAAAAAAAAATAGTATATTGCGTATCAAGGGGCAAAGCAACGTCTTTTCATGCGCGACGGGACAACGCTGTCGCGCGTTAAACGGCTTTACCCCGTGATACGCACTGTACTTTTCTTGGTAGACACGTAAATGAGTGTGTTATGCGCGCAACGGAGTGAGCGTAGGTTCTCCTTTTCGACTCGGTGGAATATAACTGGTGACTTCGTGCGTCATAGCGTTTATTCTTTCTTCACCGTTCGAAAAGGGCATTCTTACGCTCTATATGCGAGCAGCAAAACACACTCATTTAAAGCGGCTACCATGAAAAAACATTTTATTGCCACACAGAAAAAAAACTTCTTTTTTGCCTTTCAAACACTAAAAAGGAGCGTTTCAAAACACGTTTCGACATATACAAATGAAGTGTTTCAGACCAACACGCAGGCTGTCGACAAATGACAATCGGCGAGGTGAAAGGCGGGCTCTTTTGGCTCCTTGGAAACCCAGCAGGCCAAAAAGGATCCCTCCTTTCCCCTGCCGACTGTCATTTTCTCCAGTCTCTGTGTCGGCCTTCAATACTTCATTTGCCATGTCGAAACAGTTTTGATACGCTTATTTTTACTGTTTTTTAGGCAAAAAGTATCGTGTGTACCTCACACGAGTTCTGAATCGGCTGTTTTTGCTCCTAGCTACACAATATACTATTTCATTGCCATACAGCCAATTCGTCAAGAATATAACGTGGCACACGTCAGAACTAGACTAAATTAACTAAACTAAACAACTGTAAACAATAATGGTCGAAAGCTTGGGAACTAAATAAAGTGATAGTGATATAAAGAGAATGGTGATTAATTATTGAATGTTTAGAAAGAAATTAGCTCCGATGATCATTTAAGAGACTTTCCATTAATTAAAAATATTTCAAAATTTTCTAAGATGACGTAGAACTATAGAAACTGTAATAATCATAAAATCTTCACAAATCAAAAAACGTTTCATAGTACAGAGATTGTCGATAATTTCGAGAACATTACTAAAATTTTCAATCATACCTCAAATTTTTCAATTTGCTATTTTTCACTATAGTAAAAAATTAATTTAAAGCTCTAATTTATATTAGCGTAGGCATCCAATTCATATTTCGCACTATTTGTAACACAGATCCCTACTTCAAAATGGCTTCTAATTTTGCCATTCCGCTACTAAATACTGGAAAGATAGGTACCCACGCTATGCAGTAATACAGTGCCTCAAACCATAAAAAGATTCTATTCTAAGAAAATTCGGAAACATTTTATGATTCCCGTGAATTCCTAAATATTTTCATAACAGCCCCCCCCCCCCGCACTCCCCAGAATTCGAAAACAATTTCTTTCTTGAAAAGAGCTCAACTTACCTGAAGGTTCCTTTGTGGGTATCCATAAAGCGATGGCACACTGGGCAGCGCGGCAAAGGAGGTGCGTGAAGATGAGAAAATGGAAAGGAAAATGGCCTGGTAAGGCTGGAAGTTGGCGACGCCGACCTGTTGATTGAGGATGCGGAAGGCCGACTCGAAAGAGCCCGCGAGGATGTGGTCGACTGCGAGCTGGGAGTTGTTGACCCAGTGCTGGGTGGGGTTGGTGCCCTTGGTGGGGGGTACGTAATAACCTTCCTCATCGGCAAGGCTGCTGGCCACCTGCTCCAGCTCTGGAGGCAGGTCGACTTCCTCGACGTCCCAACCAGGACCTTCGCCAGCCTTTTCACCTCCCGCGCCTACCCCTTCCAGAACCTCGTCATCATCCATGTCCAGTTCGGCGTCTTCATCGGCGCCCCAGCCATCGCTCGCACCAGCGGCCTCTGCCTCCTCCTCAGCGACTGCCAAAGCTACCGAGAGCTGCCCACCCTTTCCTCGGTTCATCATAGCGCCTTCAAAGAAGCCCTTGGACACTGTCAGCAGAGGCCAGTTGTTCTCGATGTGAGGCACTGGCATGGGGGGCTGGAACACCTCGGCGCCACTCTCGAGATCGCTAAACTCATCGCTCATCGTCTCATACCCGGCGTCTTCCTGCTGAAAATTTATATGTTCCTCATATGCATTCATTTAATAATTTTAACCACAGGTAATTAACGATTAGGAAAGTAAGAGAAATGACGTGTAAGACCAATGATTCCATACCACATGAACATCCAATAATCAGGTAACGCGTAATTTTATCGTAATCGGTTACACAGGATTCATAATTAAATGTCATGGGATGAGAAAACGCAGCTTAGCGGCAAAACCGGTAAGGTTTATTTTGGATCGGCACGATGTTTTGAGTCCCAAAGAACCATGCTGTGGGAGGGCTATTGTGTTCGAGCTCGAGCCTCAACAAACTCAGCCAATGTAAGCGCAATTCGTTCCAGCACTTACGCTGAACGATTGAAAAGTTCTCTGAAAATAAATGATCGAGCTCGAATACAATATGACCCTACAATATGGCGATTTAGGCACTTTGGGCTCAAAATTTCAAGTCAGCCCCAAGTGAACCTTGCCGACTTTGCCACTAAGCCAGGGCTCCTACACGACATTGAGCAAAATAACTACATTTTTCACGCTACTTTTGACCACCAGTCACGCTAGTGTCGCCTCAATGAAAAAAAATGTATATCTATATATAGCGATTAGCGCGCTCTAGTGGTCAAAAGTAGCGTGAAAAACGTAGTCGCGAATTCAACACGATCGTGTAGGAGCCCTGCACTAAGCTGCGTTTCCTCATCCCAAGACACAAATATAGGTATGGTACGTATCAGGGGGTTGACACTCCTGTAGTTCCACCGGCCATTTAAAGTAGGTGGGATGGCGCTGGCATTTGCTGTGCAGTTTTAGCGGACAAATTTAAATCGATTAGTGCAGCATGGAACAACGCAACGTTCGAATTTCTGACTCACTTTTAACGACGATATTTATTTAATGAATTATAAAAACAAAACGTTACACACCCTGGATACCGTGACATGTGACAATGTTTTGTAAACAAGAGAGAGACAGAGGGAAGGATTGCATGGCAAACGCCAGCGCCATCCCACCTACTTGAAGTGGCCGGGAACAACAATGCATTAGGGATAGGAGTGTCACCCCCCTGGTACGTATTAATGTATAATATATCGATATTTTTTTTCAATTTTTCAGGATTTTTTTTATCGATACAGATTTCATTCTTTTTTTTAATTTATTAATCTTCACAATATAATAGTTACGTGGCCTATATGGAGAACAGTCTGTGGTTCACAATTTCATTCATGCATATAACCTCGAGAATATTTGAAAGACATTTGAATTCATTTATAACGATATTCTCATAACTCTTTTCTTGCAAAATAAATATCATTCGGAATCAATATTATAGATTTCATCTATGAAAGTTTTTGTAACAATATATCAAAACATTTATGAAATAAAACCCAATCCATTGCTCAGAGATTGCTCATTTGACGGAGCGATACCACATCCATTGTATTTATGAAATACTAAGAATCTATGTAGTAACTGTTCTATGAACGATTAATATATTCAATATTCATTAAACTTAAGATTTTTGAATGTAAAATTCTAGAAATGTATAGATGTAGTAATCAGTAAAATACTAAAAATCTTTTTATCTGATGAAAAATCTAACTAAATTTAATAAAAAAATACTAAAGATACAAAAAATTCAAAAGGTGGTAACATTTATTTAAAAAAATATGGAAATTCTGGAAATTAATTAACTCGATTCCTAGGGATTTCAATTTCAGAAATGTTTTCAGAAAATGTATAGGAATACCAGAAATCTCTAAATATTACAAAAAATCGTACGAAACTAATACAAAAATAGTAGATTATTTACTCCGTAGTTTTATCAATTTTCAAAAAGTTCTCTCGGAGTGAAGTGTTCATTGATACACAAAGGAATCCATTTTTTCATCAAAAACGTTCCTTTATTTGTTCAAGCTTTCGACCTGATTTTCAAGGTCCTCATCGGGAATATCTGTATGTAAAAATCCTTTTCTTTCAAAAACATCCACATTACCAATAGAAAGTCTTCATGACTGTAAATGAGTCAATTCGTATGAAATATATACACAGACTTAGTTTTCTTATCTATTCACCCTTGCAACGGAGAACACTAATATTCCATTAAAAATCTTTCCAAGACGCCGTCTTCCACTTATTTTGATTTCTATTTTCTTTTTGTCAAGAGCATCAATAACGACGTACATCAGCCTCTCTGAAAGGTCAGTTAAAACAGTTAAAACAGTCCCTGAGTGTCCATTAAGAGAGACTCTCTCGATAAAAAGAAAATAGAAATTAAAGTAAGTGGAAGACAGCTTGGAAAGATTTTTAATGAAATATTAGTGTTCTCCGTTGCAAGGATGAATAGATAAGAAAACTAAGTCTGTGAATATATTTCATACGAATTGACTCATCCACAGTCATGAAGACTTTCTATTGGTAATGTGGATGTTTTTGAAAGAAAAGGATTTTTACATACAGATATTCCTGATGAGGACCCTGAAAATTGGGCCGAAAGCTTGAACAAATAAAGGAACTTTTTTAATGAAAAAATGGATTCCCTTGTGTATCAATGAACACTTCACTCCGAGAGAACTTTCTGAAAATTGCTAATACAAAAAATAATTAAAAATACTAAAAATACTAGAACCTTATCAGATATGTACTTATAAATGCTGATTGGATTTTGTTCAAAAATTTATGAAGTACTAAGGATCTATGGAGTAGTAACTCCATAGATACTGTTCAATGAACGATTAATATATGCAATATTCATGAAACTTTAAATTTTTGAGAGTAAAATTCTAGAAATACATAGTAATCAGTAAATCTAACGAAATTCAATAAAAAAAAAAAAACATCCAAAAAGTACAATTTTGTACAAAACTACAAAAAAAATTCAAAAGGTACTTATAAATGCTAATAACATTTATTAGAAAAAATTATAAAAATTCTGGAAATTAATTGATTCCTAGAGATTTAAATTTCAGTAATCTATTTTAAAAATGTATAGGAATACCGGGAATCTCCAAATATTCAAAAAAATCTTACGAAACTAATACAAAAAATAACGAAAAATACTAATAAAAATACTACAAATTTATCAGATATGTACTTATAAATGCTGATTGAATTTTTTTCAAAAATTTATAAAAAAGTTGAAAATAAGAAAAACTTTGATCACTAGAGCGTCGAAATCTAGAAGTCTATAATGAAAATACCAGAAACTCCAAATCGTAGAAATCCTTTACTAAAAATGCTTCGAATCTATCATGTTATTTGAAAAATTTATAGACACATGATTGAAATATTTCAAACTTTGTATTCTAGATCAACGCATTCTAGAATCTAAAAAGACATTAAAAAATTTTTAAATCCTAGATTTTATAAATACTAGAAACTATAAAAATACTAGAAAAAATATATGAAATTCTGAAAATCTAGAAAAAGGTAATAACGAAAAACATGTAAACCTATAAATCTATATAGAAATCAATAAAAAATACCAGAAACTTCTCCGAGTCGGATCAATCCTTTAAAAAATACGCAAAATACTAAAAGTGCTTCAAATCTATGTTTTCGAAAAAATTTATTGAAATGATTAAAATATATCGAACTTTGAATTGTAGGAAATCGCATTCTAGAAATATAAAAAGGCATGAAAAAAGAACAGAAAAATCCTATATTTCGTGAATACCAAAAAACATTTAAAATTAATATAAATATACGAATTATTAAGAATCTAGAAAACTTTAATAACTTAAGCATCGAATTCTAGAAATCTATATAACTATTCACAAAAATAACGAAAAATTTATTTAATCGTGAAAATTCTAAAAGAACTATATATTTATGAAGAGACTGATTTCTTAAAAATCCATTTAAATACAAAAAATTTAATAACATTCGGAGTATAAAGCACAAAATTCTATAAATCAATAAAGCAGTCCTTAACAATAATATAAAATTTCCCGAATAACAAAAAAACCGAGAAATCTTTTAAAAATCAAAACTCCAGATAGATATGTCTCGGAAATCTATGAATTACTAAAAAATTTTGAAACTTTAAATCTTACAGAATCAAATCCTTCAAATTACTTGAAAATACTGAAAAAATTCAAAAATACTAAAAGTGCCTATGAACGAAACTTTTTGCTGTAAAATCCATCGAAATCTATGCAATACATCCGCATATCGATATTTTTTTCCTGTACAGTATAGATACTGAATATCGGATTAGGGATGGGCGATTATACTCGATATAATCGGACAACGATTATTTGAAATCTACGATTAATCGATTTTCGATTATTCCGATGAAAAATCGTAATCGTTTTCAACGAAAGAAACATTTTTAACAACTTTCGAAAATGCAACAATTCTTCAGAAATCTCCCAACAAAATTTTATCCTTTTTTTATGTTTAAAAAACAGTGGTATTCATCAAAATTTACTAGATTCAGTCGAGTACAACTGATAGGTAATAACTAATGTTGAAAACCAAAGGAGAAGGTCAATAATCGATTAATAATCGAAAACGATAATTTGTGGTAAAAACCGATTAAAATATAATCGTCAGAAAAAATATTCGATTATTGAATAATCGATTATTTTTTCAATAATCGCCCATTCCTACATAAGGTAAGCTGATATCGTTATTTTTTGTTTCGATTCGCATCCCTGATCAAATAAACAATAAACAACCAGGTATCTGGAACACACCTTGTCTTCCTCAGTAGCTATGTTGTGTATCTTCCTGGTAACGTAAGCGAGGAAAGCCTGGTTCGAGTTTTGGAGGATCTGGGCCCTTTCGTGGACGTCTCCGAGGAGAAGAGTGCCCTGGTACTGGCCGGATACGTCCTTGCGAATCTCGGCTATCTTGGTCATCTTCTTGAGCTTGTCGAGGTTCCCGGTGATGAGGTACAAGAAAGCAAGCTTCTCAAAGTTCTTGGTTCGCTGGTAGCACATTTCAACGACCTGGTGGTTGCCTTGAAGAAGGGCGGCCTGGGCGAGACTCTCCCAGCACGACTTCACGTCGAGGCTCTTGGCAGCTTCGAGGGCGACCTCGATGTTGCCGCACTCGAGGGCCAGTCCGAAACGCGTCTTCTCGTCTTTGACGAAGTGCAGAGCTACTTCCGGGTAGCCCTTCTGCTGGAGGTACGCGATTATCGACTGGCCCACGAGGTTCGCCGTGCGTACCATATGCAGCACTTCCTCGTACTTCCTGTTTATCAGGGCGAGTTTGAATTTATACTCGGTTGGGTCGATGCGAAGAATGCGTGGGCGGCACTCGCGGTCCAAACAGTACACCTAGAACAATCATTGGAAATAATTAATATAAGAGTTATTATTATCCTTAGATCAAGTTCAATTAGACACTTCAGTAAAATCACATGATAGTCAGACTTTCACTAAGGTGAAATTCACCCTCGCTCCAAGAAAGTGATATTTCGTTTAAACAATGAGTTTTAATAATTGAGAAAAATATCCTGCTATTCTGAAACAAAAAAGTAATTTTGTTTTTATAACCAAAACCCATTGTTTAAATACTTCCAAACGTTGAAAAAGTGTTCTTTCTACGAAATAGATTCCAAGAATATAGAATGTTGAAAAGCATCTGCAAAGCATTATATTTAGATAATAAATTGTAAAAATGAAACATAAAAAATATTGAAAAGTATAAATGCAAAGTCAAAAAGTTAATGTGTAAAATCATAAGGTAATGTAAAAATGTTAATCACAGTAATGAGCCTTGTGAGTTATTTCTACAACTAACAATTAAATAACAATTTTTATGATGAAACATTTTATTTTAAACATATATATATAATAACATACTTGACAAGTAACAAAAAAAATCTTGTTGGTGAATTTCACCAACAGTGACTTATTAGGGTTAAAATGGAACAACATTGATAATTCATTACAGCTGATTTAGTTTGACTGGGACATCGATGTTGGTTCGTTTTAATAATTGAAAATAATTACTAGTTTCTACAGTACACGTTAAATAGAACTAAATTTCTTTTTTATAACAATTCATTATTAAAATTCAAAGGTAAAAAAATATAATTTACTCTAATAAAGTTGCAAATATCTTTAAGATAAGTATCATGTTTCTTATATAGGGTTGCCAAGTGACTGGTTTTTGGGTAATCTTACCGACTCTTTAGTTTCGATAAAGCTGGTAGCCAGTCAATTTGCAAAATTTAAGGCTTAAGTTTTTTGGTGTTGAAAGCAGTTATACCCAAATATCTTGTAACTTTCGTCAGTTTTTACATTAAATTTGTGTTTCTGAACAGGTGAAGGAATGATATTTTTTAGGGTAGTTGAGAGTTCATTATGCTTTGTCTAAATACGTATAATATTATTTTTTTTTTTTTTAATTTTTGAAAAAAAATTGATATAATTTCATAAGCATTGAAAAATTACGAAAAATCTGGATGTGTTGAATAAATTTTCCAGAAATTTGAAAAGTTTTGAATATTTTTTAGTATGTTTGAAATTTTGAAAATTTAAAAACATTGGCAGTGATGAAAATTGTCAATACTTCTAAAACATTGATAGAATTTTGAAAAATGATCGTTAACTTTTTTAACTGTATCAACATATTTCTTTAATTGTATCATATTTCTGCATAAAAAACGTCTTTTTTTTTAATGAAAGTCTAAAAAACTTAGAAAATATTAAAAAATTATGAAAAATATTGAAGAGTTACACGAACTATCATGAAATTAGGAAAGTATTGAATTATTTTTAGTATGGTAAAAATTTGAAAAAATTTCAAACCATTGGCAGTTCTAAAAATTGTCTATAATTCTATAATTTCGAAAAATTTGGGGAATTCAAAAAATGTTCACAATAAGTTTTGTAAACTGTATAAAAATAATTTTCTTGGAATATCCAGTCTTTATTAGAATAAAAATCTGAAAAACTTAAAAAGTATTACAATTTTTTCATAATCTTGACGAATTGAACCAACTTCAATGATATTTGAAAATATTGCATAGTAGTTTAACGTTTAGAATTCTGAAAAATTAAAAAACATTAGCAGTTATAAAAATTTTCAATAATTCCAGAAATTTTTAAAAACTTGTAGTACTATAAAAAATTTTCATGAATTTCGCATATTCTATTCACTATCATATTTCTTCGAAATATTTATGATAATTTTTTTCGATTATCAAAAATTCCGAAAACTTGAAAAGTTTAGAAAAAAAAATTTTTTTTGATGAGTTAGACAAATTTGAATGATGATTGGAATGTTTTGTATAGTTTTTATCATGTTTGAAATGTTGAACGATTAAAGAACATTAAATGTCATAAAAATCGTCAATAATTATACAAATTTCTGAAAATTTGTAGAATGTTTAAAAGTGTTAGTAAAGTTTACAGATTGTGTTATATATCATATTTATTCTGAATATGAAAAAAAAAACGCCTTTTTTTAAAATAAAAATACAAAAAACTTAAAAACTATTGAAAAATAATTAAAAATCTTGATAATTTGAACAATTTTAATTAAATAGAAAAAATTTGAGTAGTTTGTATTATGTTCGCATTTTCGAAAAATTAAAAAACATCAGCAGTTATGAAAATTATTATTATGTGAAAAAATACACAGCAAACGAGAAAATATTAGATTCAAATCCTCAATTCAAACTCGATGACTTTGAATACTTTCCATAAAAGATCAAAGTGCCGACATGAAAAGTATACAAAGTTATCGAGTTTGAATTGAGGATTTGATCATCCAATATTTTCTCGTTTGCTGTGTATTCATAAATTTTTCATATTCTATCCATTACCATATTTTTTCGAAACATTCATCATGATTTTTTTACATTCTTTAATAAAAATTTCAAGAACTTTTAAAGTTTTGATAAATGACAAGAAATCTTAATGAATTGAAAAATTCGTATAAAATTTGTAATATTTTAAATAGTCCAGATAAAGTTAAAATTTTTTTAGACTAATTTTAGGTTGTTGAGTATTAAAATAAATGTCATCTATTTTTGTACTCAGTGACCTCAAACTACATAGTCTCAAAAACTCTTTTCCCAAGGTAGTCGCAATTATCAAAAAATTTGTAAACTGTGGAATCAGTAATTACTTGGTTGCCCTTGACACGGGTGATATAGATGGGCAAGTCGAGTGTGCGGATGATGCCGTGGTCGCCGTTGGTGATGGCGTACTTAATGTGGTTACTTGTGGTGTAGACAAAAACTCCAGACTCGTCCCAGGCACCGGACTTGACGCGTGAGTTCTCGTGTATCGAACAGAGCGACTCCAAGCGTCGATTACAGATGTTGACCGTGTGCTTGGCCAGAAGAGCCACATGCGTCATGTCATGAGACCACACTACGTAGCGGCACTTGCCAATCTTCACTTCAGCAATCGCCTTCTTTTGCTGCAGATCGAACAGAGTCACCTGCTCAGGATCCCGCAGCAACAGCATACCTGTTCCCGCATAAAAGATCTCGTCCGTGTTTGGGATCTGCAGCTTCTTCGCCACCTCGTTCTTCAAATTCTTCAACACCAGCTGAAACATTAATATTATTTATTTACACACTCATTCGAGTAAAATAATTTTGAATATGAGAATGCTCAGTTGCTTTATGACCTGTCAAGGTATACAATGAGTACGCTAGGGATGGGAATGAAAACGAAAAATATCAATATCGGCTCATCCGATACTCAATTTCGATTCATCGGTAATAAGATATCGATACCCCGATGGATCGAATGGACTTTTATGGATTTTTCAGGAAACAGTTGTTTCATAGATGAATCGTACTTTTAATATTTTTCATTACTCATACAATTTGATGGATTCTCTGGTATTTATAGACTTCTACATAAACTTTTAGAATTTGATGCCTTGCGATTCAAAATTTTGAAGATTTTTAGTAATTTCATAGATTTTCGAAATTTTTTTTTCATTTTTTTTTTTACTTTTTAATGTTTATCAAATGTTTTAGAATTTTCTAATATTTTTATCGATTTTTGGTATTTTTATGGATCGCTATGGTTTACATTTTTTGAAATTAGTGTTTTAGAATTGTAAGTTAATGAAATGTTTTTATTTGAATTGATTTTACAGTAAACTATATTCCTAGATTTATAGTTTATGCAAACATTTTTGAAAATATTTGAAACATGAACTAAAATGAACATAAAAACACATATTTCTATAGTATTTATGCTATACAGTGTGATCCAAATTAACCTGGACACCCGAAAAATATAGATTCCTAATGAAATTATAAGACTTTTTTATCCTTTGATATTTTCAAAAAAACTCAAAATTTAAAAAGTTATTCAAGCTTAAAATTTAAACAATAAAAGCCCTCTCCCGACGAGTGGGGGTCAAATTCACCGAAACAAATTTTTTCCAAATTTTCTTCATATTTTTCTGAATAAAAAAGTCCTTTGCTACTTTTTACAAAACTAAAAATCAAAAAAGTTATTTGAGCATAAAATCTAAGAAATCTAATTGGTTAAAACTTGTGACCTGAATAACTTTTTTGATTTTGAGTTTGGTAAAAAGTGGCAAAAGACTTTTTTATTCAGAAAAATATGCAGAAGATTTAGGAAAAATTTGTTTCGGTGAATTTGACCCCCACTCGTCGGGAGAAAGCTTTTATTGTTTAAATTTTAAGCTTGAATAACTTTTCAAATTTTGAGTTTTTTGGAAAATTGCAAAGGATAATAAAGTCTTATAATTTCATCAGGAATCTATATTTTTCGGGTGTCCAGGTTAGTTTGGATCACCCTGTATATACGGTTTGAAGAATTTTTAAGCACTCTTATCAACTGCTATAAAAATTTTCTAGGTTTCGATGTCCTTGCTCGTTAGGTTTTACAAATTTTAAATATTTTATGTATTTCTAGTATTTATATATACATATGTAGTTTTTTAGTATTTATAAAGTGCTGTAGGATTTTATAGTGTTTTTCAATATACCTTTGCAGATTTCTAGCTTGCGATTTCTTTAAATTCTAAGTTTGAAACAGTTTCCATTTTTTCGATAATTTTATCAAAATATATTCAAGATTTCAAGCACTTCTGCTATTTTGCATATTTTTTAAGGATTTGTACGATCCGAAAGATGGTATTTTTATGGATTCATGTATAGATTTCTGAAATTTTATGCTCTAAGATTCCAAGTTTTATTGATTTTCAAATTCTACATAGATTTTTCATAAATTCGATTAGCATTTTCAAGAACCTACTGAAATATCATTATTTTCACGATTTGTTGTATTTTTCTGTACTAATTTAATTTCGTAAGATTTTCTAAAAGTTTTACATTTGTTAGGATCTTTCAGAGATTTTCATATCTTATCTATAAAGAAGAGTGTCTGTATGTTGTCCGCTCATTACGTCCAAACTACTGAACGGAACGTCCTGAAACTTGCACAGTTATTAACCATGTTCGTCTGAAGGTTATAGGCATATTTTTATTAACGAACTGATATGGCCTACACCCCCACCTACATCCACGCTGCATACACACACACACACCTACGCGCACAGACACACACAGTAAATTATAATAAATTATAACATTTTGTGAAAGTCGCAAAAAGTTACAAAAACTATAATCACTAAAACATAAAATTATGCAAAATATCTCGAAAAGTCACAAAATCACAAAAGGGTATAAATCACAAAAACTCGTAAAAATTTACGAAACCATGGAAAACAGGGTGTCCTAAAGTCAGCAGATCATCCAAAAATCATCAATTCCTCATAAAAATCTGAATCAATTTATCTTTTGCATTTTTGAAAATTTTCAACATTTGAACAGATATTAATAATTCAATTTCGTCTACTAATTTTTGAAGAGGTGGTGTTTTTCATGAAAGAGACTTCTCTTTCTTAGCTCACTCTCATGAGGATCAGCGGGATCGCTGAGGTGTGTATAATGAAATGTAGCTTAATCGCTTTTCTTATCTCTCTTTTGAAAAAATTAGAAGATACTGCATTGTAAAGGTGACGATTGGATAAAACATTAACTAAAATGAAGGCGAGTCGACGAAAACTTTGATTCATAGGATTTTTTGTCTCAAAATTGCCTTTCAAGATAAGAGACATCATTATTATAAATTCCATAACACACCTCAATTACCCCCTACTTTTCTATTAGAGTAGCTTAGAAAGGGAAGAGGTGAAGAGAGAAGGGGTCTTCATCAAAAGCCGCGCCTTTCCGAATTGTGAGTGGCCGAAACTGAATTATTAATAATTCTCTAAATTTCGCAAATTTACTATATAAAAGTGAAAAGTCAAAACTTTGTTCAGGGTACAAATCCACATTCCGCGTTCGATTGTCATGAAATTTCGCATACATATTATGCATGCTCCCGGACGTGTCAAAGTGATATTCATTAGTCATAATTTTCCATGGTTTTTTTATAATAATCAATCACAGTTTCCGTGTGGAATACATTAAGCAATATCGCGGACGGTATTGACCGTGTTGACAAGAACACTATCGATATATCGATTATTGTTCAGATATTCTATTGATTGTCCGTGATTTGTAAAATGTAAACAAATGTACAGAGCAACAGAAATACATAACATACGTGACAATCTATTGATCATCTATTAATTGATAATCTATTGATCATCTATTAATTGATAATCTATTGATCATCTATGAATTGATAATCTATTGATCATCAATCTATCGTTAAAAAAAAAGTGCAATTGTGAAGTAGAGTTCTGTTGAATATCGAATTTGATACTGCCAGTCGTAAGTAGAATTAACTTTTTTGTTCTTTATTTACATCCTTTTTGATATTTTTTGTAACTGTACGGTTTGTTTTGAAAGTTTGTGTTTTGACAATTCGAAAACAGATTGTAATTTTCTTAAATTTTTTCTGGTTATACTTATGTGTGCTTAAGTGTAACGGCTTTTCTAAAAACCGAACTGAAAAAAGAAAACTGTAACTGTAACTTGAGTAGCACGTAATGTCATTGGTCAAACAAATAACACGATACATAGCTTCATATGTGTAAAGCAAGGGTGTAGCTAGAAATTAATGGAACCTTGAACAACCCAACCAAATTTTTTTGTTTTAAATTTTTTATTTTGAAGTACGTTGACTTTGGAAAAAAAATTTTTTTTTCTTTTCGCGGAAAAATCCGCGACACTAAAATTTTACTTTTTTTCTTATGGCATGGAACATATTGTAATTTTTTTCATCGACAACACATTTTTTCATAAACAATAACTTTCATTTTCAAGGTTGACAACATTCATTAAAATCGAATTAATTCTATTTTCCTCTTATTGGCTCAACACATGCTGATTAAGTAACGGGATGGTGGTAATGAAACAAGAAATAAATTTTTTAAAGAAAGTCATTTTTTTACCAATTATAAAGAATTATATCAAGTATAAGTATGGAAAAAGAATTTTTTATATTGCAACTTTTGTGAATTAAACTGATTAAAACATCATCTATCGCTTATGATTATTTCATTTTTAAGTCATGAAAAATCATATTGGTGTTATTCGTGTTTATTTTACCTTTATGGAATTCTTCACTTCTCATCGGATTAATGGAAATTTCATGAATTTTTTAAATAAAGTAAATGATATGGATCAGAACAATCTTTAACGTAATAACTATTACTTTTAAACCTATGAAAAATATTATTAGCGTAAGTAATTAGGTTGATTACGTTTCAGACGTTAAGGTCTTCATTAAGTCAAGTACGCTCGAAGGGAAGATTACTGGATCTAAATATTTTTTAAGTTCAATACGAGCCTATGAAGAGTTTTCTTTAAATAACCTGAGACATGTAATCATATCGACTGAATTTTGTATTTACTCGACTAATAATTTCATTAGGATAAAAACACTTGAAAAACTTGAAAACACATTATCGAAATACGAGATCGACGTTTATTGTGTTATGAAGTGCAATGTCAAATCAGGACATATTTTCACAAAGTTCCTTGAAAATGAAGTTAATTAAGGTTAGTTGGTATTTCAGTGAACTAATTTTATAAGCAACACATGAAAAGACTGTTAAGAGTTAAGGGTTTCACATTGTCGAATAAACATCAAACTATTACTGGAAACGTCTTCTTTATGACTACGCTTTCCCTTTTCCAACCTTCGTCTTGACGGATGATAAAAATTAATCCATGAATTTAAGATATAAGAATGCTACTCTATATACAAGTGACCAAATCCAAACCGAGTGTCAATGCGGAGCGAAGCCCGCGGGTGTCAACTAGTAGATTTATAAAATTCAATGCTCATCAGCATTAGAAAGTCTTCTTTATTTCTAACAATTCTAGTTTTTCTGTATACTTCTTGAGTTTTCTAAGATTTTCTAGCCGATTTAAAGATTTTCAAAAACTCCAATATGAATTTTAAAAATTTCATGTTCTAGAATCTAAAGTTTCATAAATTGTTAGTATATTTATTAATCGTTTATAGAACAGTTACTTCACCAATTCCTAGTATTTCATAGATTTTTAAGAATAATAAAAAAGTTTTATGTATTAAATTTATATTGGTTCTAAGGCATATTCATTTAAGAAGGTGAAAATCATGAAATTATCGTTATGAAAACGTACCATGTATTGAATATTCTTGCAATCATAATTTTGAAATGACAACCGCAAACTATCTTCTATATAAAGCTTGCATAAAGCATGAAAATTAACAAATTTTCAAAGAAGCAGTAAAATTTGTGTTTGAAGAAATCATTTACCTGAATACTGAATGTCTGAGTTGATTGAAAAAAAAGTAAAAACGAAAAAGGTTGCAATATCGTTTAATATTGCAACGAAAATATCGATATAACAATTACCCGTTGATGAATATGTTAATGTAAAAAGTCTGATATATTGGAAAGAAATATCGATACTCTGATGCATCGATACTTATCGCCCATCCCTAGAGTAAGCTAGACACTCTCTATGTCATTTTAAAAAAACTATAGTAGACATGTAAAACTCACCGAGTAGGATTTATCGAGAACAGCCAACCTGTTCCTCGCAACCCAAATGGCAGTGAAGCCTGTGCCTCTTTTGGCATCAGCATTGGAGTCGCCTTCCTTGGGAATGGTGTACAAGTCGTAGGTGCTCATTTCCGGGTTTCCGGGTGGTCTCGTGCAAAGGACAACAGCATTCTCGGCCTGGTTGTAGGACATACTGTAGATGGGGACCATTTTGGAATTGCCTCGTATCTGCATGACCGAGGTGTCCTTGGAGGTGGTAAAGTCAAGTTTGCGCAGGGAGCGCTCCTTGACGTAGTAAAGGGTGTTGCCATGAACTGCGTAGGCCGGTCGTTCGCGTTCTAGCTTGAAAATGACCATGCCAGAGTCGTGGCCAGCAGCAAAAAGGTTGAGGGTGGGATGAGCCGCCAGAACCCAGAAACGCTCTTGCTCCCTGCGGAAGGTGTGCAAGCAATTTCTCTTGCTCATCTCCCAAACACGAATGCTCTTGTCTTCTGAATTCGAGAGGATCAAGTCCTGGCGAGGATGGAATAAGATGCAAGAGACGTTGTTGTAGTGCCCTCGGCAAGTGTCCACCTGATGATTAAATTATTTTGGAAATCGATTTATTGTTCCAATCACTCACGCGGTGTAAAAGAGTCGGATTTTTCAATTACTAACCTCCCAAGCCTTGGCATCATTCATGCGCCACATTTTGATCTGACGATCGTCGGCGCCTGAGACGATCAGAGGAAGGGTTGGGTGAAAACTGGCCCAGTTGACACCACGGTCGTGGCCCTCAAGTACGTGCTTAACGAGGGCGTCTGCCTGGCCGAAGAGATCGGTCGCATTTGGGTTCTTGAGATGCTCGTCCAGGCCCCCAGGGCCCGGGGCCACGTTCTTCTTCCGTAGGCCTGAAATGTCCCAGACTCGGACAGTCTGATCCAAGGAGGCTGAGACAATCATATCCTCTGAGGGGTGGAACTGGGCACACATTACATAGTGGTTGTGACCAGTGAGCACGCAGATGCATGTGCGACTCTGCCAGTTCCAGATCCTGGTCGCCAAAAAACCAAAATTTGTTACTTAACACAAATGTCTTTACAGAAAATGTTGATAGAACATTTAAACATTTTTTCTACTTATTATACTATGTCTCTGCAGAGAATCAGAAAAAAAAAACTTAATAGCATCTGATATATTTTGTATAATGATTATAAACTTAGTGTTTGTGTCTCAGTCCACTAAAAAAATCAAATATTTTGAATAAACTATACACCAGTATTAATGATTTGCTTACAGGTATAAATAGATAATTTTTTTTACATGACATTATTATTTGATCAATCTACAGACATTTATACCGCAACTTGGAGTCTATTTTTTATTCGATTATAATTTATTCAGAGTTGTGAATCAAAATATTCTTGCTTGCCTGATAGTCTGGTCATCTGATGCGCTCAGAATCCAAGGGTATTCGTGATGGAAGACAGTGCTTCTGATATAATCCAGGTGCCCTAAGAGAGTGAAAATGCACCGGCGTTGTTTGTAATTCCAAACTTTAATTTTGTAGTCATCTCCACCTGAGACAAAGAGGGGCTGCTGATTGTGGAAGCAGACACCTCGCACAGGTCCATCGTGTTCGTCAAATTTGTCCAAGAGCGTGAGCATACGATAATCCCACAATTGAATAACTCCATTGTGCAAGCTGTAATCAAAAACAAACACATTTTTTACAGAGACAATGCAATTTTCGTCGAAATGTAATCATGGATAACTTTTTGGCTGTTGCGTTGTTAAAAGTTTGGTAGAACAAGTGCAAAAAATTACAAAATTATGTACCTGAAGTTCTAAACGTTTAAAATTAAACGAAAATAAAAAATATGTGAATTTTTTTATTTTTCATCATAATAGGAAGTATCAAGAATATTTTTTTGGAGATCATGAAGTTTAATGTTACGATCAAAAAGTGTTCGAAAA
Organism: Platygaster robiniae; assembly: GCA_028476575.1. Taxonomy (NCBI): domain Eukaryota; kingdom Metazoa; phylum Arthropoda; class Insecta; order Hymenoptera; family Platygastridae; genus Platygaster; species Platygaster robiniae. The sequence goes on from CM052019.1 coordinate 41,411,256, forward strand.
CAGGTAAAAAATTTTTTTCTCCTATATTAACTGATAAATTTTTTTCGTTTAATTTTAAACGTTTGGAACTTCAGGCACATATGAAATTCATAAGTTTGAAAAATGTAGAAATTTCAGTGAGTTTAGAACTAGATATGTGAACTTCAGGATTTTAACATTCAAAATGTTATGTTTTGGATTAGGTAATTGTTATAATTAGAATGTGTCTGAAATTCCAAACATTTTAAATTAAAACAGAGAAAATTGTTCCTATTACTTTTCCATCATTTAAATAATTAATAATTATCAATATTGAACAAAATCCAACGTTAAGAATTTTTTTACCTAAAGCATAAGTGATATAAAAAAATAATTTTTTTTTTTTGTTTACCTTTATTTTATGAAATTTTGGAATGAGGCATACATATTTTTGAAAAAAATATATTAGCATTATTGAACTTCATTTTTCACCATGTGGAATGATATTTCACAAGAAGTATTTTTAAGTCTATAGCTTAAAAAACTTGATAATAAGTAGAATAAAATTTTAGTTTTAAAACACTTTTAGAATATATGAAATTCTAAAAAAACAAAAAATTGTATTTAAAATGTTACTAATGTACTATCAACTTAAATTTGCCATAATTTTTGTCTTTTAATGCTAAAAATTTTATTAAAACATAATTAACGAATTTATAATTTGTTAAAAATTTGTATTGGCTACTCAAAACTTTCATTATTTTTTTGAAAACGACGCAATTCGATATTCAACTATTACATTAAAATAATGTACTGATCTAATAAATTTATCGAATTATTTAACAAAACAATGGTATTTTTATGTCGAAGTCGGGAAATTGATCACTCAGAGCTAATCTCAGTTAATTTAATTTATTCGATCAATATTTTGGCCACACATGGGGCCCTCATTAGGATCCTTCAAAATCAAACCATTGAAACACTTAATATAAAATGAACAAAAATTTTTTTTATATGTTTTTGTTTCAAAAAGTTTTTTGTTCATTGTATATTAAGTGTGTCAATGGTTTGATTTTGAAGGATCCTGATGAGGGCCCCATGTGTGGCCGAAATATTGATCGAATAAATTAAATTAACTGAGATTAGCTCCGAGTGATCAATTTCCCGACTTCGACATAATATATTTGGAACAGAGCATAGAATCTTGATTTCTTATATATAATGTAATTTTTATTTTATTGTACTATTTTTGCATATAGTTATATACATTAATTACTTATAATTATTCATTCAATAACTGGTTCTCTTTTTTGTAGATATATGTATTATTTTTGAATTAGGTATTATAATGTACTAACGCTTGTAAAAAACCATGTTTTGTGGCTAGAAAGTTGTGTAATGGCTTATTAAATAAAAGTGAATATTCACGACATTTCTATTTTTGAAGCGAAATGCGATTTCGCACTTTTTTATGCAATTTTTGGTAAATATCTATAACTGCAGAAAACGCTAAAAAAAAATTTTTATAATTGAGCTTTTAACAAAATTCGACTAAAACTATTTAAAGTTGGCTATTTATATAAGCAACTGTTGAATTATTTGTTACTAATTGTAAGGACACCAAGTCACTTATTTGTTTATAAAAAAACATATTCCATTTTTTTGGAATTCGACTATTCATTTGTCAATTCCAGAATAAAACGCGCTTTTTTCCTTTTCTTTTTTAATTGCAATTATTATTTGTTTTAGGGCCTTTTGAGCGAAAATTCGCTTTTACAACAATTTGCAAGAAATATTTGAAAAACGCATACCTTGCCAAAATCCATGGCCTTTTTGGGTGGAAAGATAATCCTTTTACCCGTGCCGACTTGGTCTCGAATTTAGTTAGCATTTTTTTCGTTTCCTAATCAAAAAAAAATGTTGTTTTGACAACAATGTTTGACAACTCTTACAAAAAGTTTAACATTTAACTCTGACATATGTACGCGTACACGTCATATGTCACAACACAAAATTTGACAGATGAAAAAAAAGTGTCACGTGATCACAAAAAATCACAACAACAATGTGATTTGTGAATTTGTGAGAGATATCTGTCTGCTGTCAACATCTGTCAATGTCATGTTGTTGTCAGTTGTTGTGATAAAATTTCATTTAGAAACCGCATTTTTTATTCTCAATTTGTAGCAAAAAAAAAAAAATAAATAACAATATGAATTCTATCAGATTATCTGTGCAAGGAAATTTTTCCCAACTCAGGCGAATTCATAAATGGTAATATTCTAAACCTAATTGTGATTGGGAATTCACACGAACTCCAGATAACCTCTCAAAATATGAAATATTTATGTATCAACAATGTTTTATTTTTTATTGTTACTAAAATAGCAACTTTTATCGAGCAACCAACACAATAAATATAAACAAATTCATACTAAATACAAGGAAGTAGTCTATGGAAAAGACATAATTTGTTAAAATTGTACAATTGCCTTTTTTGATATAAATATACCAGAGTAGCCAAATTGGATGCGGCAAGCCCGGCCAAAGCACTTATACCATACCTTTATATATTATATATATAGGTATAGTATACGTGCTTTGAACGGGCTTGCCGCATCCAATTTGGCTACTCTGAAATATACACATACTCAATTGCAAATTGTTTTTTTTTTTTTACGATATAAAGACTAGTTATATATGTTTGAAAATTCTTCAAAGCTGTTTATTACTTTTCTTCAACCTAAAATCTAAAATTTTCATCTATTTTAATGTACCTGAAAAATGATAAATAATTTGACATTAATTTGCCCCTGAAGGGAACAAAAAATTGTCCTAGAAAATTTTTTGAAAACCGAAAACTAGATTCTAGCAAAAGTAAACATTTTTTTCACTTTGAGAAATACAAAAAAACCAAGCTAATCATTATATTTATAAAAGTCTAATTCGTAAATACAAACCAATTTTTTGTGAGTTCAGAAAAAAATACATGCATAGTGAATATTGTTATTGAACAACATATATTTGATACTGAATTTCCAAAGAATAAGATAAATCATTAAAATGTATAAATATTTTCTAATTAACTATGAGTTTTTTTTACAGTTTCAGTCTTTCAGAAAAATATTTATTATGATTTACACAAATTAAAAATAGAAAATATGAACAATAACAAATATTACACGAAAAAACAATATTTTCCCATGATTTTAAAACTACTTTTAGTTTACACATTTCCAAAGCAGTTTATTATCTTTCTTTAACATTACAGAGAACTATAGAATAATTTGGCCTCAACTATCAATTCTTGTTAATGAAAATTATCCAATAACATCTTTCACAATCCAAAAACCAGATTCCTGACAAAAGTAAACATAGTTTCTTAACTTTCGAAATCGATAAGAAAAATGAACAATCATATTATTTATTGATTTATTACACAATTTAGAAACAATTTTAATTCTCACAGAGCTACAAAAAATAAAAGTTACTGAACAGTTTGTGAACATACTTCCAAACTATAAAAAAAGTTTTAATTTAATTATATAAATATAGCTCAGTAAATAAGAAGTATTAAAAAATGTAATCTAGACTGTCAGAAAAATACTCATCACAATTGTAACTGCAATGTACAAAAAACTGTGAAATCAACCAACATTTTATTAGAATGAAGTATTTTTCCATGATTCAAGAACTACTCTTTGTTTAAAAAATTTTTACTTTTCTTGTACATAACAGAAAATTATAGAACTATCATATATATATCATTCTTGACAAAAGTAAAAATGATGTTCAAACTTGAAGATATCACAAAAAATACAAGAAAATATTTTACGCCATTTTAACCTCAAAACTGACATTTTGAAGTGACTTCTCGGTTATCATGGAGTAAAATACCTCACGTAACAGGCACGGATGTGCAATTTGGCGAAACGGCTAACAGACCTCAGCTTCGCTTCGGTCCATTATCTTGCTGTTGCGCCAAATTCACATATCCGTGCCTGGCGCGTAATAAACTAATGTTCATTGACAGGGTGTAATTTAATTTGTAAACAAAATATTTTCTTACATATTTATCAGGAAGCATAGTTATTTAACAAAAGTTAATAGAAATATTTAATTTTTAGCATAAGATTTGTCATAATAAATCCATATAAGTATTACTAAATGACTAATAATGAGTAATTTTTTTTAATGTCACTCAAACTTTCACATAAATACTGATAATAATTTTAATTACAGTGCATAAAAAAATGTTGAACAAAAATTATGATTTATACAGTGTGGTTTCAAGACGTGCAGCTGAAGCTGCAGCAGCGGTAGCTGGTGCGCCAAAAGAAAGCATGACGATTCCAGTGCCTGAAGGTGTAGAAAAACCTGTCAGTGCAAAAATTGATAAAATAGCTCAAGAAATTACAGCTTTAAATCTAATCGAAGTTTCGGAACTCAGTGATCTTCTAAAGAAGAGGCTTAATTTGCCTGATGCTCCAGTCATGCCCATGGGTGGATTTATTGCTCCTCAAGCAGCTCAGGCATGATATTCAAATTTTTCGTTAGTTTTTAAGAATCATATGAACAGTTTCCAAATAATGTTAGAAATAATGAAAATATTTGAACAATTAAACAATTGAATTGTTTGCAGGAAGAAGAAGTTAAGGTAGTGAAGACGACGTTTACAGTCAAATTAACTGCTTACAATGAAAAACAAAAAGTAGCTTTGATCAAAGAAATCAAAACTCTCCTGCCCGACACCAATCTTGTTCAGGTAATCACTAAAAATTTGACTACAAATTGGGTAAATTGTTCATTTTTTGATAGACAAACTTTTTCAGGCTAAAAAGTTTGTTGAGAGCATCCCAAATATTGTGAAAACTGATGTGTCCAAAGAGGAAGCAGAGAAATTGAAAGAGGCATTGGTCAATGCTGGAGCTAAAGTTGAAATCGAATAAATGCATTTTGTTATATGTTGTATTTGTAATAATTAGAGTTGGATACCAATAAAACCACATGTTTTACACCAATTTTATGTTCATTTGTTTCTAGCATTTTTGTTTTTTACTAATAAATATTCATACTATTTTTGATACACTCATTTTATTAAAGTAAGAATGTATCTGAAGTTTCAAACTTTTAAGAAATAATAAACGAAAAAGAAAAAAAATTTCATTCCTACCGAAGACTAAAGAAAAATATTGTTAGTTACATTGGATTATATTTGTTAATTATCGATAAGTACTTGTTCTTTTAACTATGAGAGGTAATGGAAACAGTTTTTTTATTGGTTGGACTTCAGGGACATGTTGATTGCAAATTTTTGATTGATGGGAGTGTAGAATTAGATTATGAAATTGGAATTTCTGTAATCCAATTCAAAAAGTATTTAAAAGTTATTTTGTTGGTTTGATTGATTTTTTTGTTTTAAATAAATGCGATCATTTCTTTATTTTTCGAATTTGGTCGATTACCTCTGAAGACGCTCACTGATGGCACTTTCAATTTTCACGTTAAAATTTAATAAATAAAATAATACATAAGTTTGAATCAAATTGTTTCGTTAAAACGAACATGACAAAAAAAAAGATTCTGATAAATAAAAATTAAATATATTAAATAATAGTTGACAAAAATCGAAATAAATGAAATTATGGAGAAAAAAAAGTCAAATAAATTTAGGTACTTATATATTCTATTCAATTCATATAATCAAAGACTTTCGTTATGAATGATTAATAAAATGTACAGATTAGTTTCATAGGTGTTTTTTGAAGTACATCTTGGAAAATTCTGTGAATTTGATTATGAAAATTAAAAAGAAGTTACTTTGTTTAAACTTATTCTTATGAAGGGCATAAGCAGGGGAGGGTTATATGATTTCAAACACTCGAAATTCAGGTGGAATAAATAACTGTTTAATGCGTATAATATGTAATCAAAATACAATTAATAAAAAAAAAAACATGAAGATAATAAAAAAGAACTGGGACAGTATGTATACAGAATTTTATGACAATAATTTTCATATAGTTATACCACCCCTTGAATTACATTACCAATTGTTACAATTTTCAAAATTAACTGTAATTTGAGCAGATTCAAGCGATTCAAGCAAATTTTCTTTTCCAGATATTATAGATGATACCGATGATATGGATAGCGCGAAAAAGCCGAAAAAGGGGAAAAAGGTAATACTATCGAATATCGATATATGCAAATCGATAGTTTGTCGATATATTTAGAACTTGCTGTCACTTTTGTTGTTGACGTTCGGACCAGTTCGGACCAGTTCGGACGTTGAAAGAAAACAACGAAAAAGGGTCAAATCAAATCAAGTCTTCCGCGTCCTCTTATATTTATTGGTATTTTTCAGTATTTCTCCATCAAGAAAAACACTGAAAGTGATGTGAAGTGAAAAGCCATTCTTGTAAAAGTGAATTTCTAAGTAATTCAAAATGAAAACTCTCATAGAATTCGACGAGTGCCTCCGCGACACCCCGAAATTCAGGTGCATAAAAAACCGTCGCTTTCTTTTGCTGTCGTTTTTCCTTGCAATTTCGCTTTGTTTATTCGCGTCCCTGCACGAAAATTCGCTGAACCGCAACTTTATTTCAGAAGCCAAGTGGAGGAGTTGGAAAATGACGTTGACCATCTTGAACAAAAACTGGACAAAGTATGTTTACATGTTACGGACAAGTTTTGTGATTTTTGAATGAATTTTAAAAATTTTGCAGGTTTTGAAAAACTGTCATTCCATGATCGATGCGGGAAAAATTTTTACTACACAGCAAAGGTGAGGAAATTTTTTGAGAGAGGCATTTGATTATTAAGTTACCGCATTCTTTGTGGGAGAATAATTGGATGAATTGTAATTAGATATGAGTCATACTGAGTTTCTTGAGGGCAATTGTGATTAATTGTGGGTTTATCGCTTTGAAGCTGTTTTCAAAGATTTCATGTGAATCACAAAGTTCAGACATTATAAGAAATAATAGTTAAGAATATTTGAAATAATAATTTTCATGTTCGAAATTTTGTAAAAGTTGAAGAATTTGCTACAAAATGAAAAAGAGATAGAGATTTAAATGTATTATAATTTTTTTCTTTGAAGAATGTTCTCTACAAAAAACATTATTTTGTAAAATTAACTGCACAGTTATAACTATTGAATCTTTTAGAAATAATGATGAAAAAATTTCGTACATAAAATTTATGTTCTAAAAATTAAACAAATTGATACAAAATAAGAATGAAAAGTAATGGAGAATTATAAGTAATAAAATTCTTTTTTTGAGAAAAAATCCAGTATTAAAATTATTTCGCAAAATTAACTGCACTTAGACTTTGTTAGAATCAATAAATAATAAAGATTTATATTTTATATATCCAGTGAAAATAAAAAAACCAATACAGAATGAGTTTAAAATAGTTATAAAGAGTTATAAGTATTTTAATTTTTCCTTTAGGAACACGTTTTCTAAGAAAAAAACTATTTTGCAAAATAAACTGTATTTCGAAATTAGAAATAATGATGAAAAAAGCTTGATGATGAAAAATTTTATTTTCCAAATTTTGTGAAAATTGAAAAAATTGATTCAGAATAAGAATACAAGATAGATAAAAAAATTATAAATATTACTATAATTCCTTCGAAAAAATATTCTCCAGAGAAAAATTATTTTGTGAAATTGACAGTATTAAGACATTATTTGCAATAATAATGACAAAAATTGAAAATAAGAATTTATATTTTAAATTTTGGTAAAAACTAAAGTAATTGATACAGAATGAGAATAAAATATTAACAAAGGTTAATAATCATCATAATTTTTTATTCTGGAAAATATTCTTTAAGAAAAAAACTCTTTTGCAAAATCTACTGCATTTAGACATTAGAAATACGCAATGATAAATAAAAATGGAAATGAAATTTTGTAATCTAAAAATATTGTAAAAATTAAAGACATTGATACAGAATGAGGATGAAAAAGTAATGTAGAGTTAAAAGTATTATAATTTTCCCTTAAGAAAAATATTATCCAAGAAAAAAGGTATTTTGCAAAGTTAACTACATTTAGCCATTATAAGAAATAAGGATGATCAAAATTAAAAGTGAAAAATCATGAGTTTTAAAAATTTTGTAAAAATTGAAGAAAGTGATTCATAATTACAATGAAAAGTTAATGACTATAAAATGTGTCATAATTTCTCCTTTGAAAAAATATTCTATAGATGAAAATTATTTTGCAAAATTAGCTAAATATTTTTACAATGCCATAGACTGTATGCAAAAATTAAAAAGGTTCCGGATGTTAGTCAGAATATTGAATAGCAAAATGTTCTCTCAGGCTATTAATAAAGCGGTCGCGCAAAATTTATTAAATTTTGGAGTCAATTATGAATTAAATTAATGTTCATTAAAAAAAGAAAATAAAAATTGCATTGCATTAGATCATAAAAATAATAACAAAAGACAAAAAAGTTTAATAAAATTAAGAGTTTGTGCATCATTTGATATCAAATGAGATTAAGTTTAAATCAATTTAAAAAATAAAATTTAATGGGCTAAAATCATTTTTCAATGTTTCTAAAATTCATGAAAAAAAATGAACGATGTTTGAACACGATTATTTGAAAATTTCAAAAACGCTTTGTAATCTTTACAAAATTTCAATTATAAAAATTAACTGAAAGTGGTGATTTTATCAATATTTATAAAAAAAAAATGACCCTAATAGATGATTCAGCTGATAAACAAGTTGTCCCAAGCTTGGAACTTTATATTTTCCAATTTGTTCTATAGAAATTAAAAATTTTTTTTTTTTTTTTTTTTTTTTTTGGTAGTATATAAGTATAGAGAAATAGCCTTACAATTAGTAAATTCAGAGTTTCCAAAATGATCAATGATGAAATATTATTTAGAAAATCGCTGAACAAAGTCGTTAGGTGGGTCAGAGTTTCTCAATCATATTGCTCATATCTGCTTTCTTAACCACATTACATTTTGTTCAGCGTAAAAATCACTAAAAGTGTTTTTTTCCGGGTAGAATATGATTGAGAAATCAGATTTTTTATAAAAAATGTAACAAACAATTTACTTAATTGTAATTTTTTTAATTGAAAAAAACACAATGACATGACATTGATAAAAAATGCAATCCCGATCAGGAAATAAAAAAATTTAACAGAATACATCGCCGGTTATATTTTTCTAAATTAAATTGGCACAAAAACATTTATTGTTAATAATGTTAAGAACGAATTTTCTTTACTTGATCTTTATGAATTAACATTTGACATGTCAAACTCTTGAGAAAAAATGTATGTACAATAGAAAATTAATTTCGACCTTATCTAGATGATGCGTTTGTATTAGATATCCTTGAAAATACTACCTATTCTGTGCTAAACTGAAAAAACTGATGTCAAGATTATATGATACTTAAATACGTTTCAACATTTTATTATCTATTCACCCAAGAAATCCTTCCTACCTAGCAAGAAGCATTTGCGCGGTGATGAATAAATGCGCGTAAGCGAACGGCATAGCAAATGGTTCTCTAACTCTCAAAAATCGTTGTTTACAAACAATGAACTATAGCTAATGAAAAATTTAGCAGCTCGCGTGACCACGTTTTCGACTGAATAACCTTTTTCAAAATAAAGTATTTGTGGTTTTTTTTCTAGTCAATATATGGTTGAGAACACATTTGTTTATCAATTTGTTATAAACAAATACAAAAATATTGTATAAAAATGCAAGTTTTCAAATCGGAAAAAATCATGATCAATCTACGTTAAATGACGATTCGATTGCCGCAAGAAGCATGAAAATCGAAAAAATAGATCATTCGCAATAAATTTACAAAAAAAAAAAAATGACAAAAATCTTTGATTGTTAATATTATAAACAAAAAAAATTTTTGAGTGAAATCAGTCTGGGTCTGCCTAAGTAATGGTAAACACTATCGGACAAATTCATTTTCAAGTAAAAATGAATTTTCGTCAAATTCAGGTGGCCCGTTTGAGAAATTCTGACTCAGGTAAATAACAGTATATAACAATATCTAGAATAATTTATAATTGTTCTTTAGAACAAAAAAGTTTATCATGCCAGATGTTTTAATGAAAAAAAGTAAAAATTTTAGGATAATTTTAAATACTATTTTACATTATTATTATCGAACATTAAAAAAATTTGAGAAATCTCATAAAACACTTATCTTTCAAAGATTGAAAGCATTTTGTTATTTTTTAAGTATAAAAATTTTTATCACTCTACTTTTTTTACTACTCTTCTGTTAAAAAGAGTTGAAACGTTGAAATCTAACTGTCGAGAATAATTTAAAAAATTTTAGCAGTGACGTTATGCGGAATAGTTATTTATTTTAGAAATTCCCAGTTACTTGGAAATTAGAGATGCTATTGGAGAATGCAAATATTGCTTACACTTTCTCACTTTAGATTTATTGTTAATAATTCTCAAAATTTTAATAATCCATTTTCCAGCCAATTCACCAATAGCCTATGGGAACTATCTCTCTACTTTAACAATGATTCTGAAGTTATGGCTTTTCTTAACAAACTTATTCATGCATTGCAAGAAATGAACAAGTTCAACACGATCTTGCTGGATCAGGCATCAAGGACTATTATTAAGGATCTAAACAATTTTATAAAGAGGTGATCTTTTGCTGGATGCAAAATTCTCATCAGATATCAAGTCAGTTACAGACATTTTAAGGGGGGAGTAAGGGATAACTTCAAAAAAAACACACACTTTTTTGGCTGACTTACCACGGATATATAGTTGAAGAAAATTAATCTAAACTTTTTTAAAATTATAATACATAATCTGAAGAACATTCAGTTACAATTTTTTGATTAAATATTGGAAAATAAGTCAGTGACAGAGCATTTCCTAAAACGTCTTTTGAAAAAACCGTTTTGTGTGGTGAACACGATAGCTCAGTGTAGAATCATCTGAAATTGAAAATATTGTAAAATTTACTTGAAATATGAGTTTATTCCCCCTCCCCCTCCGTCGTTTTTTCCTTTCTATTAACAAATTAAGGTGGCTTTTCACCTAAAAAATGGCGAAAAATTTAGCGGAAAATTGCATTTTTTGCTTTGAACGGCCACGAACAGTTGAAAAATGTAAATAAAATCTTTAAAACGACGGAGGGGTTAGAATAAACTCATATTCTAAGTAAATTTTTCAAAATTTTAAACTTCAGATGATTTCACGCTTAATTATCGTGTTCACCGCACAACGTGTTTTTTAAAAGACGTTTTGGAAAATGCTCTGTCACCGGCTTATTTTCCAATATTTTAGCACGAAATTTCAACTAAATGTTCTTCAGATGATGCTTTAAAATTTAAAAAGAGTTTACATTAATTATTTCCAGCTATATCTCCATGAAAAATCAGCAAAAAAGGTGTTTTTTTTTCTAAGTTATCCCTTACCTCGCCCCCCCCCCCCCTCCCTTAAAGACGTTTGAAATTTTCAAATTGATAGACATTTTTTCATTACACAGAAAAGTTAATTTTAAATCCATTGATGTTGGCAAAGTATTTTTTCACAGTTTTCCGAACCATTCAAATCGTCTAAACCCAAAGGGCATTTTCATACTGAAAATTTCAAATCAACACTTGAAACCCAAAGAGAAAAAAACGTCTCATCATAGAAATATAGGAATATTTTTTTGCAGTGATGTGAAAAAAGTCAAAGAAACCCGGCACTATTTTGAAAAAATTTCCGGCGACTTGGATATTGCCTTGAACCGAAATGCTCAAGTCCAGAAAAACCGACCCACAGAGTACGAAGAAACCTCGAATATCTTGTCTGCAACACGTTCTTGTTTTCGTCACACAGCCTTGGATTACGTCCACGTTTTGACCATGCTCCAAGCTCACAGAAGACACGAAATTTTAGGTAGTCTACTGAACTACATGAAAGCTTGCGTCACGTATTACCATCAAGGTTCAGATTTGGCTCAAGACGTGGATGTATTTCTCAAGGAGTTGGGCGAAAACTTGCTGAAAATGCGAGGAGAGTCGATTAAACTCGAGAAGGAAATGGAAAATCGACATATTTACGTGACCAATCGTGATTTGGTGGAATCGCAGTCATCGAGCAACCAGAAAATGGAAGGCTATTTGTTCAAAAGAACAAGCAATGCTTTCAAAACGTGGAATAGAAGGTGGTTTTGTTTGAAGGATCGTCAGTTGGTGTACAAGAAACGTACTGGGGATCATGATTTCACCATCATGGAAGAGGATTTGAGACTCTGTACTGTCAAGTCGATCGTCGATTGCGATAGGAGGAATTGTTTCGAGGTCGTTAGTCCGACCAAGTAAGTTAGGAATCGGGATTTTTTAGGATTCATACACAAATATTACAAATTTTAAGTGAATTGAAATATTAATTAAACAAAATAATATTATGAAACATAATTCAGTGAAATAAATTCAGTTAGAGAATATAAAAGTGTAAAAAACGTTGATGATTTTTGGGTCATGTAGTATAAATTTTTTTTACATTGAAAGAATATTTTTTAGAAGCCACATGTTACAAGCGGACAGCGAGGAAATGTACTCTGCCTGGGTAACCGCGATGCAACAAGCGATTGGGGCAGCGATCGGAGGAACCGGAACAATGGCTAGTGGAATGAGTTCATTACGACCTCAAAATCAAGATACAAGAGGACTCATGAAACCCCAATCAAAGCCGAAATTGCGAGTTTGGGAGCAGCTTCTAAAAATTCCTGGAAATGACGTCTGCTGCGATTGCGGCGCCGAAAATCCCAGATGGGCCAGTATTAATCTCGGAATAACTTTGTGCATTGGTAAAAATCATTCTCAAAAAGTAATTGACGAAAAAATTTCGATCTGTGTGGTCAAACTGGAATCAAGTTTCTTCCTATTCAAGAATTAAATTCGAGTTAAGTTTCAAGCACCGGCATTTTCCACGTTTCGAAAAGTTGGTGGAAAAAATTAAGGCAGTTTCTCAATTCGGATGGAAAAATAGCGCATTTTTTTAATATCGCATTTTTTGATTTTTGTTTAATGTTTTAGACTGTTGCGGAATACACCGAAGTTTTGGGACTCAGCAAAGCAAAGTTCGTTCTTTGACTTTGGATGATTGGGAACCTGAAATATTGAAAGTTATGGCTGAACTGGGAAATACTGTTGTGAATAATATTTATGAAGCTTTGCCAGTTTCTTCCAATATTACAAAGGCCACACCCACATGCAACAAGTAACTTGAATTTATAGTTTGTTATATCACTTGTCATAATTTCCCATTAATTATTATCTAGTTTTTTGATGTGTTTGAAAGATAATCCTGTTTTGATAGTACGTTTAAAAACTGGAATAGATAATAACACAGCCCCACAAAAAAAAGTGGAATATGCGACAGACTGCGGTAGTCCTGTCATACAGATTTTGGATCGCTGAATCCGAATCCGTAGGTAGAATTGTAAGATTGGTGACGATTTTTGACATCACCTCAAAAAACGTTGTTTTTTCGGCTAATTTTGCATTAAAAATTCGTAAAAAACATCGTAAGTTTTTTTATGTTGACTACATATTCAGATTCAGCAGCATAAATGCTCTATTTGGTCCATTAGCCCCAATACTTTGTGGTGGGAGAGAGACTGTACGAAGGGGATTAGTGGAAAATCCCGCCGAACAAAAGTGACTTTTTTTGCCAACCAGACTAATCGATATCTATGGATTTTGGGTCGCTGAATCCGAATCTGTGGTTCAAATTACAATATTAGTAACAGTTTTTCACATAACCTCAAAAAAAATTGTTTTTTAGGCTAATTTTGCAATAAGAAATTTTTAAAAAAGAAATTTGTGAATTTTTTTCAAATTTTAGTACAGATACGGTATCAGCAGCAAAAAATACACAAGTAAAGCATTTTTTAGTTGCCTACCACCAATACTTCGTGGTGGGGAGAAGGGACTGTACGAAGGGTATTAGCGTTAAATCTCGCCGAACAAAATTCACTATTTGTGCCAACCAGAATAATTTACGTCTGTAGATCTTGTGCCTCTGAGTTCAAATCGGCAGTCGAAATTCTACTACTAGTGACTGGTTGTTCCCAAACCTCAAAAAACTTCGTTTTTCTGCTCTTATTCGCATTTCATAATAAATCGAAAAATAGCGCGTGTTTCTACTATTATTGTGACTGCAGATTCAGATGCAGTAGCTAAAAAAAAAACATGAAAACTGTTCCTTTACTAGTCCACTGGGACTAATATTTGTGAGAATGAAGTCTAGGTGTACCATTTCGAAAAACGGGAAACCAGTAATTCGTGAATGACGTAAAAAAAAGTAAGAACTTTACGTATCAGACGTCTGTACGTCTAAATCAGGTGGACTGAGCATGTCTTTTTTACACACTAAAAAAATTTGTGGTAATTTTACTGTACCGATACGAAAGTCATTGACCATTACATTGGTGGTGAAATTTTACTATAATTTTACTGAAATTTTACTAATTTTACTGTAAGTTACTAGTTTATTTATACTAATATTCTATATTGTAATGAAATTTTCCTATTCAAGTATGTGCAACATTAAAGTATTGTTAATTTGTTGTACCATGGTATAGGAAATTTCCGTATTTTTTTTTACAGTGTAGTCTCCTTCTGTAACCAGGGCACCTTCACGTGGTGACGGCGGGCAACGGATTGATTCCGGTAAAGTTCCTGGGTTAAAAAACTGACGCCGTTATGGCAGATACCATTGCACAGATCCTTTGAAGAAAAAAGAGTTTGATATTCCAAATAAATTGAATACATTTTTTATGTCATACCATTACGGTATACTTGAGATATACTTGTGCCATTGTTTCTTTCTTGCAAAAAATTTTGCAGAAATTTAAATTTCATGTTATTTTTCTCTATACAGTTTCTTCCCCAGTGCCAAGTATTGGCCCCAGTGGACTAGTATAGGGACAGTTTTCATGTTGTTTTTTAGCTACTGCATCTGAATCTGCGGTCAAAATGATAGTAGAAGCCCGCGCTATTTTGCGATTTATTTTGAAATGCGAATAAGAGCATAAAAACAAAGTTTTTTGAGGTTAGGGAACAACCGGTCACTAGTAGCAGAATTTCGACTGCCGATTTGAACTCAGAGACACAAGATCTACAGAAATAAATTATTCTGGTTGGCACAAAAAAAATAATAAAAAATGCTTTACTTGTGTATTTTTTTCTGCTGATACCGAATCTGTACTAAAATTCGAAAAAAATTCACGAATTTCTTTTTTACAAATTTCTTATTGCAAAATTAGCCTAAAAAACGATTTTTTTTGAGTTTATGTGAAAAACTGTCACCAATATTGTAATTCGAACCACATATTCGGATTCAGCGACCCAAAATCCATAGATATCGACTAGTCTGGTTGGCAAAAAAAGTCACTTTTGTTCGGTGGGATTTTCCACTGATACCCTTCGTACAGTCTCTCCCCCACCTCAAAGTATTGAGGCTAGTGGACTAAATAGAGCAGTAATAGCGTATTTTTAGCTGCTGAATCTGAATCTGTAGTCAAAATAAAAAAATACTCACGATTTTTTTTTTTACGAATTTTTTAATGCAAAATTAGCCGAAAAAACAACATTGTTTGTCAAAAATCGTCACCAATCTTGCAACTCTAACGACGGATTTGGATTCAGCGACCCAAAATCCATAAGATAGGACTACCTTAGTCTGTCGCACATTCCATTTTTTTTTTGTGGGGCTGTGTAATTTACAAAAGTATACAAATTCAATAACTACATAATGAAGTTTATATTGTTAGACATAGAAGGTAGAAACCGGTCTCAGAACACTAATCGTTTAGGTTTATTATCCAAGTCCAGGGCATTAGAAAAAAGTCCTTTAGGATTAGTGTCCTTAGGTCGGTTTCTTCGTTCCACAGTACACATCGAATTAATGAATTCTCCAATAATATTCAAAAAATGATTGTTCAGAGTGACAAAAATGCCTGAAACTCTTTTAGCAATATCCGAGAAGCTTGGATAAAATCCAAATACATTGAACGGAAATTCATCAAACCTCTTCCACCGACTCCCAACCAGCACTCTAGTCGGGAGATGTCCCGGTTTCGCACCTGGAGTGTCCGCAGATTGCGACGTCGTCCCCGGAGCAAGGACAAAAACCCGGCTCGCAACAAATCCAATGCCTTACTGCCACTGAAAGAAAGCACCTCGTCAACGAGCTCCGAAGAAACTAAATGCACACCGATCGAAAGTTCGAGCGACTCGGCTAAAAATCTCGTCGACGGGAAAAACGCATCTACTTTGTACAATCGAATTCTTCGTAACGTGGAACAAGAACCAAAATTGAAATCAAACGAGGTCGAAGAAGATGGCAAAGATTCTGGGGAGAAAAATGTGTTGTTGTTTGGATGCGATTTGCCAGAGCCCGCCATCGAGGGAACTTTAGAATTGAGCTCCGACCAGGATTCTACGGCTGGTGAGGAGGAGGAGGAATTCGCGGGCGAGGAGGACATGCAGAATTTATCGGCGGACATGTTGCTTTACAAAGCTGCGGCAGCTCATAACTTGCCGGTGATGAGCGCCGCCCTGGCTGCGGGCGCCGACAAACTTTGGATCAATGAAAGGGACAAAGGCCGGAATGCCTTGCACCAGGCCATCATGAGCGTGAGTTGCAAAATCATTTTTTTAAATATTATTATTATTTGCTATGTGCTATCTAGTTGCAAAGGGTACAAGACTCCGCTCAATGTTCTCAACAGTTTAAGACAAGAATATTGTTCGCACATAATTCTTTAGAGTGAATTTTCACCCTACGTCTAGTCAAAATACTATCACTCAAAGAGTGGACATTCACTGCAAAAGAATGAAGCGTCATTCCAAGAGATGTTCAATCTCACCCTTAAATTCGAGTCAGATTTCTTTTTACGAAATGAGTTGGATTTTATTCTTGATAGGCAGTGGCAAACGCAAAGGGGGGTTTTGAGGGTTTAATATAACTCTCGAAGTAAGAAAAAAATCAATTTTTTTAGCAAACATAACAGTGAAAATTCAAAAATAAAACCTGACATCCAAATCTATAACTTCTTTTTTAAGTCGAAATTTTTTCATTTCTGAAAAATTTGACTTAATTAAACATTTCAAATTACCTAACCTAATTGACATTTTTATGGCAAAATAATGTAAAATGTGGCTTATAAAAATTCAAAATAATGATTGGAGTACGAAACATCCAAACCCCTAAAGTTCCTAAATCCAAAATTTCTGAAGCTCAAACATCCACAGTCCACAAATATCCAAACTAAAACATCCACACGCCGAGATTATGATTGCAGTGATAACAATTGTATAATTTCTTTGCAATTGCATACTGTGCAGTATACTTGTAATTAGTCTAGTATTTTTCATTCATTTTCTTGTACATATACGACCAACAATAGTCAAAATCATTTTATTTTTAAATTCTTGGCTTATAGAAACGAAACATTCATTTTTTAATGATCCTTTAACTGTTTGTAGCCATCAAAAAGTGATAAAAATTGATAAAATCCTAAAAAAATTTTTGAATTCTTTCGTTTTGAATAGATCTATTGTTTTTATTATTGTAAAAATTTTGGATCTTATTAGTTTTTAAACATTTATGTTATAATGTAGATAACTATTTGCAGTCATCAAAAAGTGATAAAAATTAATAAAATCTGAAAAAATTATTATTTCTGGATTTTTTGAGTTTTGAATGTTGATTAATGTGGATGTTATGTCTTTTGGATGTTCAAGATTGAATTTTTTGTCCCCTAACGCGAAACAATAACTGTGAAATTATAAAGATTCCAATAGCTTCAATTTTCCAATTGCAACAGCTGAGTAGAAAATTTAAATACAAAATAACCCTTCAACAATCTTTTTGGATTCGAAATCAAATACGAGTAAAGAAGTAGATATTAATTTTTAATTTTCATTTTAAAACAAGGGAAAATTGAATAAATAGCATGTCAACATGAAAAATACCAAATCTTCCACACTTTTAATTACATTTGTACACCCATTATACTTACATTTATTTATATTTAATTGCAATAAATATTATGAATTTTTTATTATTTTATATATTATACATTTCAACCATTCGATTAATTGATATCTAGTTTTGAAACTTAATAATATTTGTTAATACAATGCAATTATATTTTTAAATAATTATATTAATGATAATAAATTAACTTCAACAGTTATAGTATAACTTTTCGATAAAATTTTTTATAACATTATGTATTTAAAGATATTGTACACAATATTCTAGATATTGAACAGTTGATTTTTAAATCGATAATTTATCGCAATTAGAAATAAGAAAGAATTTTGATACAGAATAATAATGATTTTGTATTTTCATATTCGTAAAATTCAATATTTTCCACTCAAAATTTAAATCATTTGATAATGCGGAATTTAGAAGTATAATATTTTACGAATGAAAATTTTTTTCTTTTTAAAAGTAAATCAAACTAAGCGAAAAAAACAAACTCGTATGAAAAAATTTTTACCGTATTTGAACGTATGATTTTGAAAGTGAAAATATCGCAAAAAAAATAATTCTTGAATCATTATTTAGAATAAAACAGTAAAATTTAAACTACGAAAAATTTGAGTATCATACTAGAAAAATCTGAAAGACTAAAATTTTCAACTTTTTAATTGTAATAAACCATCGAAGTTAATTTTATTAGAAAAAAGATGCATTACATACATAAAAAATATTAGGAATGATAATTTTTTAAAGAAAAAAATTCGTTTTGAGATAATGACGTCATTTATTATGAATCGAACACTGCACAAACTGACAAGTTCAACGATTTAGTGTTAGATTTTTGCAAATTGGAAGGAACTACATATTGTACACGTAACACGTGCGAGTTAAATAATGTAGGTGAATGTAAGCCTTATGAGTTTCAAGTTAGGGAAAGTGATTATTTTTCCCATGGTTTTGAACAAGTGGATTTTAATTGTTTTTTTAGGGCTCAGTGATGTCTTGCGAGTATCTATTATTGAATGGAGCCTGGATAAATTGCCAAGATGCCGAAGGAAAAACGCCATTATATTTGGCCACCGAGCTAGGTAACTAAGTTGTATATTCGCAAAAAATTTGTTACTCTCATTTTGTTACTGGCATTTTTTTCAATGTATGTAAATGCCTAGCACATGCTCATGTTTATTTTCATTAATGTATTTCAATGAGTTATTTAAAAAAATTTTAATTATTTATTATGATGTTGAATTCAACACATAAGTTTTTAGTATTATGTATATTTTACTTTACAATCATTTAAAATAATTAACTTACAATCAACTCAGTAAGTTTTTTGTGATTTTCAGGCTCAAAATATTTCAGAAAAATCATTCAAAGTGGTATGACTTTCAATAATTTATATAATATTTTAAAATTAAAATTTTTAGAGAATTTAAAAAATGCCTGGAGTTATTTAAACTTATTTTAAAATATTTTCGATAATTTCGATCGTAAATTTTTGGAAACATTTAGAAATGAAAGAAAGGAAAAGTCAACGAGATTTAACATGAATTAGATCGACATTTGTGGTTTGATAGTATATATTTTCTGACATGTAATTGAAATTAAAATCATTTCTATTTGGTAATTTATAGTAACATTAATTTTTTACAGAATGTTAACACTAATTGAAAGGTGTTTTTTTTTTATAGTTTGTTTCACCAAAAAAAAATATGCTTGAACTCGTTTATGTTTATAATCAATTGAAAATGATCGAAAAATTGACTTTTTTGGGAAAACCATTTCCCGTTTTACAGGACACACGGCACAGGTTTGCCTGCTCATGAAAAATCGTGCTGATCAACATTTGGAGGATGAAAATGGAATAAAACCTTTGTCCATTGCAGTGAAAACGGCCAATGCTGATATTGTTACGTTGTGAGTATTTAAATTTTTGCACAAAAAGTATGAATTAATGAATGAAAAAAATTATAAATATAGAATAAGTATAATTTTATACTCGAATATTCCTTTTTTTATTTATCGCAAATTTCAAATAATATTCCAGTTCTGGAGAAAATTTGAAAAGAAATTTCTCGGAGTTTGAAATATTCTGGAAAAGTCAAAGTTATAGAATTAAAATAATTTATCCAATTTACAATACTATTGTGAAAAATTAATATGCTCGGTCCAACTTGAATCGTTATTTATAACCTTCAAACTTTATTTAAACTCTCTAAACTTTTTTTTTAATTTTTGTAAAAAATATGAACATGTCGACGTGTTAATGAATATTTTTATTGAATTGTTCAAGATAAAACTATACAGTAAAAAAAATTAACTATAGATTGATTTTGATTACCAATTGCAATGTTTTTTTAAATGATTTTTTATCAGTTCATGAAAACATTTTTGTAAACTGTAATGATATTTTCTGATGCAAAATTATCAGAAATTTTCGTGAATTACAAGATACCACGATATCATTCTGTTTTTAATCACTGTAAAATTTTGAAAGATTGCGCCTTGGATTGTTAAATGAAGAAATGAGGAACTCCGAAGTCGGCGTCACTGGCGACGAAACTTTCATCAATGTCGTTCGCGATTACAGTCAAATGGCATGCTCGAATCCAGAAAGGTTGCATCGAAAAAATGACAATACCTCTTTCGAATAATTATTTAGCTTAAGGGGAAAAATATCTCGTTCTCGCATCACTTTAGATCTGAACTCATCGACGAATTTAAATTTTCGACTTCGAATCCGTACCTGACTCGAAATCTATTTTTTTACAATGATTGAATTTTAAAAATCTCAGTTTTTATACAGCTTTACTTTTTTTATTAGAATTTCAGTTATTTCATTATTTTATGAATTTTCAATTTTGAAAACTTCGATCAACATCAAATCGTGCTTTACCAAATTTTATAAACATTCCACCTTTTTTTTTGTTTTCGTTTGATTTTTATTTTATCAATTTTTTTACGGTTACAGAATGAAACCCCGTAACAGTTTTTGGAAAAATATTGTATTGAGCAACAATGTTGAACAATTTTTTGTAATCATGTAAGCTTGCCATTTCTAGGGAGTTTTTTGTACTTTATATTTTGATATTGTGAATATATTCTTGTAGTAATGATTCTCGAATATTTGATGGAATGTTAGAATGTGTAAAAAATGTAAATTCGGAATCTCAGTAGTGACACGAATGTTTTACCAATAAAATTTTTATCATTAAAAAATGGTTGTGAAATGTCACTTTCCTGTATTTAATTGTGCACTGGATGTTGTGATGAGTGAAATACTCGTTTTATTTTTGAGGATTTTTTGCCTCAAAAATGATGAAAAATTCTTGAATCTCTGAAAATTTATTATGACATTCTCTACTGCGTTTTTGAGTCTGGAGATTGTACGACGTAGTAAGATAAAACTTTTGCATCGCTATCTGAGGTATTTTTCATTCAAGAATATCAGGTCTACTTCAACTTTTTTTTTACAAGAGTAAAGGTTTTTTTCTCCGTCACATTTCAAAGACGTAAAAAGCTGTCCAAAGTAGATAAGGTTGGAAAAAATGTTGCCTGCACAAACATGCCTACGAACGAACCTAATTATCTTGAGGAAACATTAAATATTATGATATATGTTTTGTCATGTGAGAAAATAATGAAAGGCGAATGTAAAATAATTTTCAACCTTTTTGGAACCGGAAAAGTTTTTTTTGGAAACTTCAGAATCTTTTTTTTTTTCAAAACTTTATGAATTTGTTACATTTTCAGGTATTTCAAAGTTTACAAAAAAATCAAGTGTCTTTCCTGGTGAACAAAATTTCGAAAAAAGTCGAAATTTGATAAATTTAAACTTGTAAATCCATTATATTTTTCGCGAATTATTTATGTGTTTGAAAATTTAAAAACTTTTAGAGAATTCGAAAGCTTCCCAGAGTTTTTGAAAATTATAAGATATACTGTGATTTTTCTTATCGAAAAAGCTATCGTTCTTGTGAAAGTTTGCATTTTCGAAAAATTCGTGTTTCCAACATTTTTGAGTATTTTAAAAAAAGCAAGATATTCATGAGAATCATAGTTTTCTTCCAACATAATCTTCATAAATACTGGATGATTTTCTTAATTATTATGTAATGGGAATTTTAAAAACCGTTTTTTTTTCAGGGTGAATTAAAAATCTAAAAATTTTCTAGCCACACCAACGGTGGAAAGTTTTTCTTATTTTTTATTTTAGGAATTCACTCTGAATTTTTCTGATTCATTCCAAAAAAAACTGATGTAAACTGAACAGGAAATTTCAATTCGGTAGTATTTCGTGGAAGCATTGAGTAAGATTATTTATCGAATGAGAATAAAAGTGAATGATAACAGAATGCGATAATAAATTTGCATGCGATGAATAATCAAAGAAATGAATGAATGGATCGAAACATTCATGACGAAATGGGCAAATTGTGAATGATCTCATATTGCCCAACTGCCCAATATGAATTCTTAATTCATGCACTTTTTCGAGAAATTGTGTCATTTCTTGCATTTAGAATCGTTATTGAAAATTATTTCATATTATCCTTCTTAATTTTGAAATGTATATCTCTTGAGCTGTAAAAGTCGCGATTTAGAAAATATTCACATTTACATATTGAGTTTTCTATTCCTTATAAAAGGGTCATCTTACATTAAAAGGATTTGTCTTGTACATAAAATCCTAATGAGGAATTCACAATTTCAAAATAAAATAATTTAGAAAATAAATTACTATCGAATTTAAAATGCTGAATAATCGTCTATTTTGAAGCTGATATATATACAATTAGAATGTATTACCTTTTTCAAAATTAACACTTTTCATTAAAAATTTTACAGTTTCAAAAATGTTGCTATCTTACATTAATATGATTTGATTTTCAAATCCCTGGAACTCAACTTCCACATTTTTTAAAGTTTAATGTACAAGTTTTTGAATTAAAAAAATATAAAGACTTTTGGAAATTCCTAATAAGCTCCAATATTTTTATTGTTGAATTCCGAGTTCAGAATACACAAAGTTTTAGAAATTCTTTTTCTAAAAATCTCTGTTTTAAAGTTAAAATTTCAGTTTTCCGAACTACCAGTTGTAATTTTTAATTTACAGTACAGTAATTTTGCATTTAACAGTATATAAATCATACAATGTCTAGGATTTCAAGAAATTTCGGAGGTTGAATCTGAATTTTTCGCTATTTTGAATCACTAATCATGGATATTTTTTAGTATTTATTGTCCGCCCCTTTAATTTTCATACTGTTCAAATTTTCTTTACAATTTTTCTTTAAAATTTAAAGAAATTCAAGAAGTTTGTCATTACCTAGTTGTGTGTTGTATGACGAGGATGGTTCCATGAATTAAAAGATCGAAAATGTGATTAATTTTTAAAGGAAATTTTTCGATTGATTGTATTTCAACGATGTTTTTAATAATAAGAATGTAAGTAACAATAGAAATCTTGGAATTGTCTAAAGAAGTGATTATAATAATTATAATAAATAAACTTGTAGTTCCTGATAAGGACAAAAGAATGGGACCATCTAAGTTTTATTGATTGATTGATAGTTCGACGATGTTTTTAAGAATGTAAGTAACAATATAAATCTTAAAATGTCACTAAAAGTAATTGTAATAATTATAATAAATAATTTTGTAGTTCCTGGTGAGGGCAAAATATATGCCGAAAGCTAGAAAAAGAAAAAATTGCTGTTTTTATTCAAAATTGGCTCCAAAAGTGATCGTTGTAATGGATATTTTTTTATTTTATTATCATGTGTGTAAACTGTGTAGAAGATATAATTGAAGTGATTTAGTTTACAATTGTATCTGTAAGGAAAAGTATTGAAACTTTGAAATTTCAAAGTTGAGAATTTTCAGATTTAAACATCCAAGTTTTTCAACAGTGTAATTAAGAAAAAGTATATTTCAAACTTGAACATTTTTTAGTTTAAATTTCGAAGTTTCAGAGTCATACTTTGAAAATTTTAGGATTCTCAGATTTCTAGTTTTTTAATTTTCTGTGTGATTGAATGTTTAGATATTTAGAATTTGTAAGTTCATGTTCCCTCGCGGTCCCTCGATCAGCGGGTACACGTGGGTAGCTGCGGGTACAAGTGGATACACACGTGTAAGCTCTGCGGAACTCCGAGTTACTATGACTCAACTCTGAGATTGAGTTTTAATTGCGAAAACTGATAAATTAAGACATGTCACATGAAAATGTGGCATGTTGAGGCCGTAAAGTAACATCGTCAACGTCTATGAAACATTTTTTTATCGCAGAAATCGAGTAAATCGCATTGTAAGGAGATGATCGCAAATCGAATTTACAGCACTTTAAAATAGAGAAAACGACAAAATAATTAAAAAAAAATCATGATCAAACTTCTTAAATTCTCATTTTCAAAGATGAAAACTGCGTTCCCAAAATTCAATATTTCATTAATTTTCAAAATTAATATATATATCTTGAGATTTAAACCTTTTAGATTTTAAATTTCAATACTTTGATTACTTTAACTTAGCACCTAATATCTCGAAATCTAAATTGATTTCTGAACCTTCAAATCAATTTAGATTTTGAAAAATTTTAGGCTTAAATTCTTAAAAAGGTTTATAATCATCCGAAAACTATAAACATGACAATTTTTTATAAAAATACCGGTAAGAAAAATATATAATTATTATATAAATAAAACATAAAAAATAATTTAGATAATTGAAAAATTCGAAACTAATAAATGTAACATTAAAATATGTAAAATATAAAACAGTATATATATCAAAATCCTTTAATAGAAAAATTATACAATAATAAAGAATATTGAATCCAACTATCAGAAATTTTGAATTATCACTCTTGTTTGAGAAATTGACAATCAGTATTCTAGAGTTCCAGAAATCAAAATTATGAATCATTGGAAACCATAATAAACTCAAATATTTCAATATCAAAATGTTTTGAAAATTACGATTTATGATGAATGTAAGAAATATAAATATACAGCATATCTGAAAACAGTTTTTTTTATACTACATTGTGAAAATTTCAGTAACGTAGCCTATACAAAAATAATACAAAAAAAAATAAAATTTCCTTAATTTTTTCTTTTCGAACACACTATTTTCAAAATTAAAAATCGGTATTTTAAAGATTCAAAATGAGGAATTTTAATTCTAGAAATTCCAATGTTCAAATATTTTGACATCAAAATGGTATCAAAATTACAATTTATGATGATAATTATGAAAAATTTTTATATAATGAAAATTTTTTTATTTTTTACAATTTCAAAGATTCAGAAACACATTTCATACAAACATACAAAAACATCAGAGAATCATCAATAAAACTTAATGTTCATTACCTTATTATTTTATAACAAACTATTTATAGATAAAAATGTCAATTTTAAAAATGTGACTGTTTGATATTAATTCATTCACCTTTAATCCTTTGATAGATATCCATCAAAGGTAAATGAATTCATTGCAAAATATGTACCTTGTTGCGTCTGATATATTGTGAAATAATGTCCGCAAAACAAAAAAAAAAGTTTTTTTTTACTTTTTTGACGTTTTCTCTATTTTAAAATGCTGTAAATGAGACTTGCGATCATCTCCTTACAATGATATTCACTCGATTTCTGCGATAAATAAATATATTTTGTAGACGTATTGCCCTTGACAATGTTACTTTACGGTATCAACATGCCACATTTTCATGTGGCATGTCTTAATTTATCAGTTTTCCCAATTAAAACTCGATTTCAGAGTTGAGTCATAGTAACTCGGAGTTCCGCAGAGCTTACACGCGTATATCCACTTCTCGGGTAAAAAAAGTAGATCTACATAGATCTCGAATAGATCTGCATAGATCTTGACTAGATCTACATAGATCTCGAGTAGATCGCCATTTTGACCAGATCTACGTTGAATAGATCTCTGTAGATCTCTGTAGATCTACTTGCTGCAATTTTGAAAAAATTAAGAGTGACTTGTAGATTTAAGTAGATCTACATAGATCTCGAGTATATCTATAGAGATCTATGCAGATCTATTCAAGATCTACGTAGATCTGACACTGATTTTTTTCTTGAAATTTTGGGTAACATGTAGATCTACATAGACCTCGAATAAATCTACAGAGATCTCGAGTAGATCTACATTGATCTCGGGTAGATCTACATAGATCTACTCGAGATCTGTGTAGATCTACATGTGACCGAAAATTGAAAGAAAAAATCAGTATTAGATCTACATAGATCTACAGTAGATCTGCATAGATCTCTGTAGATTTATTCGAGATCTATGTAGGTCTACATGTAACCGAAAGTTTGAAGAAAAAAATCAGTGTTGGATCTACGTAGATCTTAAATAGATCTGCATAGATTTCTATAGATATACTCGAGATCTATTTTGATTACTTAGATCTACAAGTCACTCTTAATTTTTTCAAAATTGCAGCAAGTAGATCTACAGAGATCTATTCAATGTAGATCAACAAAGATCTTCATAGATCTATGTAGATCTATGTAGATCTGGTCAAAATGGAGATCTACCCGAGATCTATGTAGATCTACTTTTTTTACCTGGGTTGTACTCGCAGCTACCCACGTGTACCCACTGATCGAAGGACCGCGAGGGTCTCGTCTGGAATTTCACTAATTTCCAGATTTTTGAATCTTAAAAATTTAAAACTCCGGAACTTTTAAGCTAAAATATTCCAATTTCGAAATTTCAAATTTTAGCATTTTGAAAATCATACTCTGTAAATGTTAAAATCCTGCAAATCGAATTTCGAGTACTCAAAATAGTAAATGAAAAATCCATTCATTTTTATCGAATGAAATTTCCACTCGAGTTTGATTTGCAGCATGTATTCACTCGAAAAAATTAAGAGAATAGGTGTTAATCCTCTATTCCACGTTTCAACGTTTCTCACAAATAAAAATGATTTTTGAATTACATATTACCGTTTTTGAATGTCCAAATTCTCATAATGTAATTTTCACATCTTTGATTTCGAATTTCTGAAACGTTTAAACTTCGAAATAACGAAATCTAAAACGTGTACGAACTTCAAAATTTCATAATTATGAATCCTGAATTCAAAATTATCATCTCAGAATTAAAAAAACCCTAGGTTGAATTCGAAAATTTTCAAATTTAAACTTTGAAATTCTTGGATTCTCGAAGTGCATTTTTTGGATTCCTCGATATTTATGTTTCAAATATTGTCATTTTCAACAGGCATTAATATGTCCTTACATCTTTTACACATTTATATTTTCATGCAATGAGAGTGTCCACAGGAAAAATGAAATCGACTTTTTTAATAACATTCAAAAAATTCTTTGTCTAAAACAATATTAATCGAATAGTAACTAATTTAATATAGAGTAACATGTCTTTCGTTACGATTGTATACCAATCATTACGCGAAAAAAAAAGATTTTTTCACATATTTTTCCGGATCTTCAATTCATTGTTTATGTTCTATGCAAGGCCTACGAATCCTCATGTTTATTATTTTCATAAATGATGAAATCTTGAAGCTGGAAACAGATGGGGAAACATCGACCCGACGTCACGTGTTTTTTATCATGACCTGCAGCTTCATAATCAGTCATTTTTCCCATAACATTTCATCACACCCTGATAAAATTCCTGCTGTAAGACCCAACAATATTTTTCAACATCGTTTGTTTCTTTGCTCAAGTTGAGTAAAGTAAAAATTTAAGTTGTAAAATTTTCCTATAACTTTTCATCAACTCCGGAAAATTCCGAACATTTCAACGAAGTATACTTTTTTCCTTAATTCTCTCTTCAAAAACAAAAAATTCGTAAATAATCTAAACATACAAATTGCGTTGAAATATATGTTTTCGTCTTATATTATTTGTATTTGACTTTGAATTTAAAAAATATGTATGTCTTTTGGTTCAAATGAAAAAATTTCAAGACTTTTTTACGGTTTGAGAGGCTTGACAAACGCTACCGAAACTTGTTATTAAATTTTGTTATTGACCTTTTCACCATGATTTGGCTTTGCGTCCGGTAAACCAGTGCAGAACCGCCGTGAACAGCCGTGAACCGGCATCACAATCACGTCAGAATTTCAATGCAATCTTTAGAATCATGATTTTTCATGACTTCCTCATTCATTTAATCTACATGAAAAGATTAAAGATCATGATTGTTAGCTGATAGAATTTGTAATTTTTCATTTATTGGATGAACAATATTTAAACATTGATCACTTTTTGATTCATTATTGATCGAACAAAAAAATTCAGATTTTAAAATCCTTTCGTACCAAATTGTTTGATTGGCTTTTAATGTCCGAACTAAAAATGTGTAGTTTTCGAGTATTCACATATTTTCAGACAGCGAAATGTAAGATTCTTATTTTAATTGAAATTGATATTTTCCAAAAAATGAGTTCACGTTCTTCAAAAGTCAGAAGAAAAATAAATTCATGAAGAAAGTGTTAGAAATTCATTTGAAATGAAGTTAGGATGCTTATATTTGTACATAAGAGCGGTGCCACGACACAAATAAACGGCGTCGAGCTGTCTGTTCGGCAAACCGAAAAAAGTACCAAATTACCTACGACGCGCGAGCCAAGATTGTTGATGTATTTCGCGCATGTCTGTGACCGTCTTTGGGAGGACTGAAATATTCCTCTCGTCACAACTTAACTTATGCCCCAGCCAAAGAACGCCGACATAAATCCATGTCGAATTATTTCCAAAATTAAAAACGAGATTTTTCGATGTTTAAGTCAAATTTCTATCAATGTTTATTTATTTCTATACCTTTTGGTCACCCATATGTGGGAGTATTGACAAAATTAAAATACAACTGTAACAAAAAAAGACAAAAAAAACATCAGATAAAATTTTATGAATACTTAAAAAAATTGTAGAGTCCATAAAATCATCTGAAATCTCAGGACGAGAATAAAATATCATTCTTAAGCATTTATTCATTTTATTCAACGTCATCAAAAGTTCAAAAATTCGAAAGTATTCTGACAGTGTAATTTCATTTCAAACATTTCAATTAGGTCGCTTAATTTTATGATCAGTTGAGTATTCGACTACGAGTTCAACGATTTCCCAAAATACTACGTGGGATTTTAATTTTTAATTTTAAAAAATTAAAAAAAATTAAAAAAATAAAACATCATAAGCTAGTTCTTTCAGTAGTAATGTTATTTTCATTATATGATTTTTTTTAAATTTTTGTTTTTGTTGTTATGTATTAAAACATTATACCCGTATATTATGTATTAGAACACACAACCGTACGTCTTGATGAGAGTCAAGACTCACAAAGGGATGTGAGGGCGTTGTCAATGAGAGATCTCAGTACACAAAAAAAGAGCACATTTATTGACTGATACAAAAAATAAATACGTAACTAGCTGCGAGTTTATGACATTTAATTACAAACCAAAATTTACTCACTCTTAGTCTAACTAAAGATATTCGTTTTTTTTTTAATACAAACTTGATGACTTACTGATATAAACAAGCTGACGGCGACGTTCATTGGCCAGTGCAGTCACACTCGCAAAATATACAGTTCGAAAAGTCGAATTTATTTATATGTAAAACCGAGAAACAGACTTCGAAAAGTCAAATATTATTTCTGTGGCTTCCCGGCATAACAGACAAAATCACATATGCCATAACGTTTAAAATTTTATCAGAATATCATGTAAAATGAGCCTTATGGCAGAAGTGACTTTGTTGATTATTCCGGGAAGCCACAAATTTAACCGTGAAACCAAGAAAACAGACTTTGAAAAGTCAAGTTTTATTTAACTCTGAAACCAAAAAGAAAAAACCTCAGACTTCGGAAAGTCAAATTCAGGAAGAAGAAAATGAAAAGTTAGATGAAGCGTTTTTATACTTACTAATGATGCTACTCCGGATCAGACCGTGACCAGGTACCAAACTGGACGAGACCGAGGGGAAAGGGGGGGGGGGTCTGTTTGCACTGAATTATTTTTCGGGTTCGATATGCTTTCCGCAAAGCGTAAGGGACGACTGACTGATTAGCAAGGAATCCACATTTTTATATCATTATTGTCCTCATGGGAGGTATGATATCTCAATACTTCCTAGAACTTGATCGTTAAATGAGAAATTATCAGATCAGAACTTCAGAACTGAATATATGAAACTTTCATTGACGGTGATTCAACCTGAATTTGAGAATTGCATGATTTGTTTGGGCGGAGTATTTATTTTATCAGCGCCTAGTCTAAACTGGTCCTAACTTCCTTCGCGCATTCTTCTGATGCGTTGCCGGAGTGTGTTAATTTTTGTGTCAAATTTCATTAGAATACAGATCTGAAAATAGCCCTTATTTTCGGATACATAACAATATTCTTAATTGATAGCGATTCTACATAGAGAAATATATACTGTGGGAATTCCCAATATACAACATTGTTCAAAAAAATTAAACCTCAATATTATTACACACGTACATTTTTTATGAGTAGTGTTGGTAAGAGACTTTAACGACGTGTACCACATAGTAAAAAAAAATTATTAAAAATTCATAGTTAATAAACAATGTTTGAGTACATACGTTTAGCAATATTTCTTTTTTTACAGAAATAAAAAAGGATGGGCAAATTTTTGATTTGGAAAAACATGAATTAATAAAGTTGGTCAGTGGGGTTGCAGTGAAATTTTCGGATACTTTCAGCAAGATAGGTTAACAAATACCGCGTTGACGGCAATTTGTTTATCAGGTCGCGTCACGTTTCTACACTCGTTCGAACAGACGAAAACAAATAAGGTCAGACATAAAACACTTATTTTCAACTGCGTAATTTTCAATAATTTCTTGCCACTCGACAAAGTCAATAAACATTATTTTTCCGAACAATTTCTTTATTCCGCGTCGTATTGTACAGATAAAATCTGCATGACTTTTCTCGACAACAAGTTTTGATTAGTCAAGTCATGTTGATCGTTCGGTTTTTTCCGAAAAAACGCAAAAACTTGTAATTTTATTTTCCTTTGTACACATCCGAAAAAACCTAAAAATGACATATGAGTCTACTGCAAAACATCTTATAAAATCTAAGAAACTCGTTGTAAAGAGGACGGACAGTTTTCAAGAGTCAAAAAATATGGACAATATACATGTATGACAATAAATAAGACAACTACGAAGAAACAGAACACATTTATTCTTCAGCTTTTTGAAGGATATCGCCTTACAACTCGGAAACATGTAAGATTCCGGAAATTCTTAGAAAGATTTTCAAAAAAAAATTATATTTTTTGCTCATTCTTATTTGAAGGTCAATTAATGGGGTTGCAGGTTCTTATCCCCGTTTCTGCGTAAAATTTGCTTCGTTTTTTCAGAATGTTTAAAAAACAGACGGACATATTATGAAAACATCTACTGAAAATACTAGATGATGATAATTTTTACACAGAAAAAATTCCAAAACTTATACGTAAGAAATTTATAAGATCCCACAAAATATATAAGGTGCGTATAAAAGATTTCCAAGAACATAAGGTGAACATATGTAAGATGCAGGAAACTTATATCTCACGTAAATGTTGCCTTGCAAAAAAAACGTATTTTCTATAAGTTACATATTACATATATGGTCCAGAGTTACAAAGGTCTGACACGCAGGCTATGTCAAACACGGCTAAACTAGCTTGAGAAGGAATCCAAGTATATATTGCGACAATAAGACAACCTTTGTCCGAAAGTAATGTGAAATATCGCCCAACGAATCGAAAACCCCTTTTATTAAAAAAATCTTTTGGAAAAACGCTAGCCTCGGGTAATCAAAAACAGAAATCAATATTGGGCAAACACCCCACGAAAATCCATATAAATAGATATTGGAACACATTTTTTCAGTAAATGTTAATAACATAGTATCTATTTTTGTCTAATTTCCTACCAATTATTTGAAACAAGCGATTGAAACGATTCGTTGTAAACATTTGTTCTCAACAATTTTATTGAAGAATGAGTACACTCCAATTTCTCAAGCTGCGAGTCTCGAATACCGAAATTAAAAAATAAGGTTCGACGTCATGCCGCTAAGAGGCTTCTCGGCACAGCGCTTCTCGGACTTTAAAAGTAGTAATACAGAGTATACTTCAAGAGTGTGAAAGCGCTGAAAAATTTGTCTCCTTCCCTGAGACAGTTACCATTGTATATCGATACTGATCCAATGGAAAGGAGTCCCAACCCAACGCAGTAAGTACTACCTTGCTTCTTCGTTATGTTATGTTCTCTTATTCTTGTGGTTTTGAAACATTTTGCACTTTTTCCAATTGAGCTTGCATTCTCAAGATTCCTCGAGTAATTAGTGTAGTAATCACGTAATTTCGCCTTTTCACCCGCGAAATTGCATATTAGCGCATAGCCTAATACTGCTACTGATATTTTCTAATTCATGAGTAAATTCGATGAACGGCATAAGCGTAATTATGGAGATGTAGCAACGTATTGTTTTGGAAGCTATCCCTTTACTTAGCCTGGGAACTCCCAACTTATAATACTCTCTTATTATTGTACTCAATGATACGTACGTACAATAAGAATTAATAAATAAATATTGATTAATCTTCAATATTCTTCAGCTTCGATCTTCATTACATTACTTTTATCTTGAGAATACTATTTAAAAACAACATTTCTTCTCTTTTTTAATTCTCATCATTATTTTCCATTTTGCAACACGATATTTACATTACATACAAATATATGTGGCATGGACTGAAGAAAGGGTACTAACAGCACCAAAAATCGAATTCGAGATAGTCAGTAATTCTGAATAAAGAAATCTTGCTCTATCAAACGAGTCTACGCTTAAAAATGTATGATTTTTTTATTTCATTTAAAATTGAGGCACAAAATTGGACGGTCCATGCTACGCTTAGGGAATTTCTCTTTTCAATCTCGTTTTTTTCTAAAAGCGGCAAAAGCGGCGAGGTGCTGTTTCTTTCTTCAGTCTACGCCACATATTATGTTTGGAGGTGTTTTTCAAAACGAGCTTCAGGTTTCTTCAAACTTTTTAGGGAAAATTCAAACGTGTTAACAAATCACCTCTGTAGTCAAGTGGTTATTCCACCGGACTGCGAAAGCGAAGGTTGCGGGTTCGAATCCTTCCTGGTGCCCAGGATTTTATTTCTCAGGAAATAATTTCTTGGAAGTCAGGGCGTCAAGATTTTCTAATATCGGCACCTCTCGGGCGGGTTCGAGCTCTCATAACCGCTTGTTTGCCACGGGATTTTCCATGGTTTCCCCCGTGGGTCGATAGCGGGCACCGCGCTGAAGTCGACGTGGTTAACAAGTACAGTTTGAAAGGGTCGGTCCATGGCCGCAGGGCATGGGATAAGAAAAAAGGAATCCCGGATAAGGAAACTGAGGCCTACTTGAGGTATGCCAGGCATAGAGATCCCGTTAGCTGGGAGTTGAGTATCGGGAGTTTCCTAAAAAAAATTCAACACTGACAAAAATGGTGATGAGTCTGTTAAACACAGCTGTTGCAATCTCTGCAGGGACTAGTAGGACAAAAGTGAAAATTTTGGAGTCTTTTTCTTGTTATACAGACTAATTGCGAATATTGACTGCAAATAGGAAAAGTTTGACTGTTTAATAGTCCAGTAGTAGATTTGACTGTGAAATAATTCAAATTTGACCGTTGTTATTTCAATTGACGATCTAACAGCAAAATATTGACTGCCGATAGTTGATTAACCTGTGAAACAGTCGAATTTCAACAGATTGTTAGAAAGTTTCACGTCTACATTTTTGATACTCATCCTCATTAATTAAAAATGATTAAGAACTATAAAGAATCCAGAAACATCTGAAATTTCAGGAACCAAGTAAGATATTTCCTCCGAACATTCGCACACTTTATTCACTCGCCGCAATCCGAGACGTAGACTGCTTGTCGCCGACGCAGAAAATAGATTCGTTCTAAATCACCGAAGACGTTCAACATTCCCTACTCCATTCCATCTAGCCCCAATTTGACAAAAAACCGCGAAACTCTCATTTCCCCATACATCCCGCGATCATCAATTTCATCCCTGTAAGCACAGGATGTGACGCTTTTCCACAATCATTGACGTTAATTCTGTTATTGCGACGGAAGCCGATGTTTGTTAAGATACAATGACGCGCATGCAGGGAAATAATGTGTGTCAAAAGATTGATGATGCGCGAAGCTTTCGCTCAATCCTATCTTTATTACTTTGGCCACTTTGTTACGATTTGGCCAATGAAGCATCGGCGTTTTATCGGCACATACGATTCATTTAACTTTGCTTTACAAGCTTCGGCGCAGATAAATTGCGCTCTTGCGCGAGTGATTTCTCGGAAATAAGAGTGTTAACGGTCGAAATGTTGCGATGCCTCAATGTTGTAATTTGCGTATCGCAGAGATGATAAGGGATGGTCTTGATATATGTATTTCGCGCAGATTCGTTGGGACGTTTTTGGGATTATTTTTTTCTTGAGTGAAGAGAGAATCCAGATTTTTTTTTTCATTTATGAATTTGGAAACTAGAAAATCGGGGAAATGTGGTATATTCTGAAATAGAGAACTATAAAGGGAGTCAGAATTTTTTAAGCGCTTGAAGTATGAAAATTCCATACATTGGTAGGAAAATCACTAAGTGAGAAACTTTTTCCGGATTGAAGTTTTTTTTTTCACATAACGATTTTCCAACCTCTGTATCGAATTTTCATGCTTCAAACGCTTCATTCTGAATCTCTTCATAGTACTTTAAATAGAGTAAAATAAGGAGTGGTCGAACATGTGGCGATAGTGGGCAGCATTATCCACCTGGGAAATTCTGGATGAGTAAAATGCCCAAAAATACCCACGAGGAAGCACCAATTTAGAAATGGTTAGTATTACACATCTTCGAAACTTTTCCAATCCATACAATTCATCAACTTTTTTTAAATTCTAAATTTTAGTTGAAATTCTCGAAACTGTCGACCATCTCTGTAAGATGTAATATTTTTTGATTTAAAGAACTTTTAAGGACAATACGCGTTTTTTGTTAGTGGAGGAATTTTCAAAATTTTCTACAATTTATAAGATTCATGGATGTTTTTTAAGATTCTACAAATTTTTAGAATTTTCCTTCAATATTGACATTGCCTAAAATATTCAAACTTTTTTTATTTCTTCAATTTTTTGAAATTACAAACTTACTATAAATTATTCGAAATTTTTTGAATCTACTATACAAACTTGCACAACTCTCGGTGATTTTTTGTGAATTTTCAATCATTTTTATGTTTTTTAGATTTTCATCATAAACAATGAAAAACATTAAAATGCATATTTCGAAGAAACAGAATCTACTAAAAGTTTAGAATATTTTACAAAATTTTACAAAATTTTCAGAGTTATTGATTATATCCTGAAGATTTTCAATGTTTTCGAATTTCTCGAAATTTTTAAAATCAAATATGAAATACAAACTATTCAAAATTTTCTAAAGATTATGGAAATTTTTTGAACTCATAAGGCATAAGTCTTGTGGTAATCTAGGAGAAAAGATTTCAAATTGAATTTGTGAAATTAAAAGTTTGTATAACTTTGCTATTTAGACGATTTAAAAATTCTAAAATTATGGAAAAATTAAATCCTTTATTTTTTGATTCAATAGATGTCACGTCCTGATCACGTTCCATAATGATTCACAGTGTTTACGTAGAGAGTCGTTCTATCATATCTATGATAACGTGAGCTCGAATGTTCGAACGACGCATTTTTTCTATAACTCATATTGGGAGAGGTGTTTTCGTTTTTTCGGCAAGTGCGTACAATTCAGATGTCCTTCGATGATTCACACCGAGCCGTATAAATACCGGGATATTTTAGCTCTCCGGGTCCATTCTCGGTTCAAGTTTTGTACGATTAACTTCAGATTATTTTCGGGCTTGATAATTGTATTAACTTCGGTTAGCTTTCGGTTAGATTTCGGTTAGATTTCGATATTTTGGATTCTCTCATTGATTATGTATATCATGCGTTGACTTTAGAGTTAATTTCAGTTTATTTTCTGTATGAGTTACGAATAAGGATTTCAATTTAATAAAATTTGTTTTAAGAGAATAAATAAACCTCGGCGTCCGCAAAGCTCATTAGGGATTTTCGGCGGACTTCACGTCCTTCGACGGATCTCTCGCTTCTTCGGTATCATCACTGCTGGGATTCGGCAATTCAAGGCCTAGCAATTGGATCTGTTCGAGTCGTAACAATAGAATATCAAAAATATCGAATATAAATAGTCGAATGTTGTGATCAGAAATTTAAATCATATTTGAGTAAGAATGGCGAAGTCGATGAAATATACGAAACGAGAAAATCAACAGTACCTTATTTGGAATAAACTGATTATTTTGAGTTAAAAAATTCGCTCTGAAAACTGTTCTTTAGTATATTCCACACTACATCAATTTAAAATCACAAATTATATACATAAGTTTCATATCCATGTGGAGTTTTTTGAGAATATGGGAAATAGAACATATACCAGGTGTACTCCTAATTAATTTCCGGTTTTTTCGCAAAGAAAACACATAATTCCAAAAAAACCGTAACCTTTATTTTATTCAAAGTATTTTACATCGCTTTCTACATATTTTTCCCACCTTTCTGGTAAATTGTGGATACCACGCCAGTAAAAATCATTGCCTTTGGAGGTGAACCACTCGGTGAGCCATTTTCGTACATTTTCGTACGAGTCGAAGCGCTGCTCAGAAAAGGCATGGCCCAACGAGGCAAAGAGGTGGTAGTCGGATGGCGCCAGGTCTGGTGAGTAAGCCGCATGATCAAGCACTTCCCACTTGAGCCTTTCCAGCGTGTCACGAACGACTTTCGACTTATGCGACGGCGCATTGTCGTGGAGCAAAATCACCTTCTTCTGTCGTTGTTGATATTCTGGTCGGTTTTCCACAATGGCTCGGCTCAAATCTTTCATTTGCTGTTTGTAGCGAACGGCATTCACAGTTTCACCAGGTTTCAGCAGTTCAAAGTATATAACACCGGACTGGTCCCACCACACACACAGCATGACCTTCCGACCGTAACGATTTGGCCGTGCCGTCGATGTCGATGCTTCACCTGGACTCACCCACGATTTGTTGCGCTTAGGGTTCTCCAGGAAAATCCACTTTTCATCACCAGTAACAATACGATGCAGGAAAGACTTTCTTTTATATCGTTGAAGCAGCATTTCACAGGTCACTTTTCGATTCTCCATTTGTCTATCGGTCAGTTCATGGGGCACCCACTTTCCACACTTCTGAATTTTTCCCATGGCTCGCAGACATTTGGAAATTGCTTGCTGTTGAACTCCCAACGCATCTGCAAGCTGTCGTTGCGTTTGCGTGTTGTCTTCATCTAATAATGCTTGCAATTCGGCGTCATCGAACGATTTTCGCTTACCGGAGCGTGCGGCGTCGTTCAGGTCGAAATCTCCATTTTTGAACTGTCGAAACCACGTTTCACATGTTCGAAGTGTTAATGCACGATCACCATAAACTTCCACAAGCGCACAGTGGCTCTTGGACACTTTTTTCCCCTGATTGAACATGAAAAGCAATGCATGGCGCATATGCTCAGAATTCGGTACAAAATTCGACATTTTTGAAGCGCAATAAAAACTTACTGGAAGATTTTTTCGAGAAAATGTCAACGCAATTCAAGCACTCGATATGACTGAACAAAATGACATATGGTATGTGTTACCAACAGCGGTACAAAACAGAACGCCATCCATTGAAAAAACCGGAAATTACTTAGGAGTACACCTGGTATGTATAAATTAAGGAAGTGAAGATTCTGGAGATTTATCGTCAATCAACTTTAATAAAAAATATTTTGATTTTGGCGTTGCAATACCTCAGAACTTCTAAATAATATTCAGCAATTGATGTAGTTCAATTTTATTACCAGGAGTTTTCAAAAAATTAATCATCATGTTTCGTAAATTCATCGAAGTCAAATGTTTTATGAATGTCAAGAAATTTTCATTGAAAAATTTCAGACTGTAAAAAAGTGGAAACTGTAAATCGCTGACTTTAATGTTTTCCATGAAACTTTTCAAGGATTCAAAAATGCGAATAACTTTTTCAGTTAAAGGATTGTAAAACCTCTCTGATTATGAACGTCAGTGTTCATATTTTTGAATGTGTCATTACGCATATTCAGAATCTTTCATAAAAATAAAAAATAAGTAGTTATATATCATTGCTAGAAATTCCAGAAATTTGACTTTTAATTCAAATAATCAAACATTGTATGAAAAAAATTTGCAAGAAATATGTACATACACAAAAAATTAATCTTGTGAAAAGCGTGTATCGAGAAACATTGGAATATAGTGAAAGTTTATAGTAGGAACTCACACTTTCAAATTGAAATGAACTTTTTAGTTCATAATTGAAAGAATTAATACTATACTGACCCACTTGAGATTTGAGTTGATGGGTTCGCAATTTTTTTTATCATGGGCAATGGGCACTAAAATCATGCGTAAAGATTAAAGTTCATTGCCAATTTTCGAGCTAAGATCAAATTTGAGAATCCATATCTCAAAGTCCGTGACACAAATTCTCATTAAACTTTGGAAACTAAATAGAACGCTAAAAAATATTGAACCACCATCTCCATAATTACGCTCATACCGTTCATCGAATTTACTCATAAATAGAAAATATCAGTAGCAGTAAGGGCTATGCGCTAATATGCAATTTCGCGGGTGAAAAGGCGAAATTACGTGATTACTACACTAATTGCTCGAGGAATCTTGAGAATGCAAGCTCAATTGGAAAAAGTGCAAAATGTTTCAAAACCACAAGAATAAGAGAACATAACATAACGAAGAAGCAAGGTAGTACTTACTGCGTTGGGTTGGGACTCCTTTCCATTGGATCAGTATCGATATACAATGGTAACTGTCTCAGGGAAGGAGACAAATTTTTCAGCGCTTTCACACTCTTGAAGTATACTCTGTATTACTACTTTTAAAGTCCGAGAAGCGCTGTGCCGAGAAGCCTCTTAGCGGCATGACGTCGAACCTTATTTTTTAATTTCGGTATTCGAGACTCGCAGCTTGGGAAATTGGAGTGTACTCATTCCGCAATAAAATTGTTGAGAACAAATGTTTACAACGAATTGTTTCAATCACTTGTTTCAAATAATTGGTTAAAAATGAGATAAAAATAGATACTGTGTTTTTATCATTTGAGGATAAGATTTGTCCCAACTTCTATTTATTAATCGTAAACACGATTAAAATTCTATTAAAAAGATTATATATTTCACTACACAACCAGAAATATGTTAATATTTGATATTTTTTGAATTTGTCAGTATTGCCGGAAAAATGCTCCGTTGCAGTAAAACTATTGTAGGTCAAACACAATGCTTTAATTCTTACAACCAAGAAATCAATGACATTAGATAAAAATTTGATTCTAGCGATTCAAATTTCGATACAGAACCTAATATTTGCAGAGTTCTATTTCAACCAACAATATAAATAATATAAATAGTTTTTTCAGTAGAGCCATTTAATGTTTGAACGCGTCAGACTTTTTTACGTCAAGTGCTGTTTAAAAGTCAACGTCTGCAGTTTTTGTATGTTAAAAGAAAAAGGGGAGGTTGTTTTCATAGACACCCTTGAGGGTGTTAATTAAGAAGCTTCTTTCCCTGGAGGCCCCTGTGCTTGAGACTCCATTTGCGATTTCAAACCTTAAGGGGAGAGCCTCCTATAGACAGGGGTTTTCGCGCCTTAAATTTGTCCGTGGATTAAAAAAAAACTATCCATTTGAGATATTTGAATTTTCAAGCAATTATTCTTCTTTATTTATTCTAATTACAAAAAAAATTTTTTCAAAAAATCTTGCTTCGATCCCGAGATATGGGCTGCCAAAGTTGACCGTGTATTTTTCGGAGAGGCAAACGGCGTGCACTCTGGAGCCTCCAAAAATGATTCTAGAACCAAAAAGTTTCACAATATTTTTTTATTATAAAGTCTTCAATGGAATGACGTTTTCGTCTAAAAAAAAAAATTTTTTTTCTTTTTAACACGCATTTTGTAAAAATTGAATTTTTTTTTCCTATTTTGTTGATGAAAATGGTAATAAAAAACCTTTTTTGAACAATTAGAAGAACGTCATTTTATGAAAGACTTTATAATAAACAAATATTGTCAAACATTTTGGTTCTAGAATCATTTTTGGAGGCTCCAGAGTGCACGCCGTTTGCCTCTCCGAAAAATACACGGTCAACTTTGGCAGCCCATATCTCGGGATCGAAGCAAGATTTTTTGAAAAAATTTTTTTTTGTAATTAGAATAAATAAAGAAGAATAATTGTTTGAAAATTAAAAAATCTCGGATAGTTTTTTTTTAATCCACGGACAAATTTGAGGCGCGAAAACCCCTGTCTATAGGAGGCTCTCCCCTTAACTGCTATACGTTATTAAAAAAAATCAAAAAGTTTCCCTCAAATTTTTACTATCACCACAAGATCGAAATGAGAAGTAGTCTCAAACTGCTGAAACTTGGTTCTGGAGGCCAGAAAACAATGTTCGCGAGTGTTCGAAACTCATATAGGTTCGACGAAACTTTTCTCGCGCACTTGTTTCGTCTGTCGCGAATATTTATGAATATAGTTGTGCGCAGTGTCGCGATAATTGTGCTCATCGCGTGGGTTAAAGCTAAATCGGTTTCGCCGTATTAACATACGTAAGGAAAGAAAAGCCCAAGGGGGAAGCGTGAAGAAAACGTCGCTCGTCTAGACGCACAAATCCCGACGTGTCATAGCAAGTGTCTTTGGCGCTATATAATATCGGTACGAAATCGCGATTTGTTCCACGAAAACTTTAATCGATTTGTTTTCGACCGGGCAATTATGACTCGTTGGCACAATTGTGGCCTTCGGGGCCTTTGAAGTTCTGATGAAGAAAAAGTACGTCGTCACAGGGCTTGGCGCATTTTTCATGTTGATTGCCAAGTGATTCAGGGCGGAAAGTGACCCCACAAAAGCTTGTATTATTGGTTTTGGAATGGTGTATTATGCTACAAGTTGATGTAGCGACTTATATTCAACGAGTGTGAGGTTAGTTACCCCGAACGAAGTGAAGAAAACTATCGCACGAATTTTAAATCAGGTTCTTTCAACGTGTGGCATGTGGTACTTTTTTTTAATTTTCAGGAAATGTAAGTTTTGAGCACTTCTTAGCGGATGAAAAGTGATTGATTTTTTTTCAGAGTGTAAGAAAAAGTCTATTTCATTTACAGGAATAAAGGAAGAAATCATTTTTTTAACTCCTTTTCGTTAAAACACGAGAATAAATTATTTTCACCGAAACA
This sequence comes from Platygaster robiniae, assembly GCA_028476575.1. Classification (NCBI taxonomy): domain Eukaryota; kingdom Metazoa; phylum Arthropoda; class Insecta; order Hymenoptera; family Platygastridae; genus Platygaster; species Platygaster robiniae. Next base: position 41,452,677 of record CM052019.1, read on the forward strand.
GTAGATAAAATTACGCATCTAATAAGATGATTAAGTACAAAAAAATAATATCTCATCTTTGCACTTTATTTTCAATGTCATTAATTTTGCAGGTTCCCGACATTATGAAAATGCAAGGCATCAGTTAGATTCTCTGGTAGCTTTCGATAGATTTGCATCTATTAGTAAGTTTTACTATGCATATTTTTCTATGAATAAATCGTTAGTAAAATGTTTCGTTGGTACAGGATTTCGTGAAATTTTATTTTGTGCAATATTTTCTGTCAATTATTTTATGCAAAGAGACTGCGGCATTCCATATTTTATTTTGGTTCTTAACTGTTTGTAATACCTCGAACACATTTTTTTCATCAAAAATATCACTTTGTTCAAAAGTACAATAATTCTTGATTGCAAAGTGCAGTTGCATCAATATATTATTGACCGTTTAAAAAATTTTCAATTAACTTTCAATTAAAATGTTCCTTTTTTTTGACATCTAAAGATAAAAAATAATCAGACACTCTTCTAAAAAAGCTATTTTAGGGATATTAGGGCTATAGAAAAAATAGAGTGTGAAAAATGGAGTCAATGTTATTCACCAATTATCAGTTAATGGTTACAAAAATTTATTCGCACGTGCAAAAGGAAACTAGGAAACAATAAAATTACAAATAACCCAAAATATTATTGCAATAAATAAAATAAGAGCGATTCATTATATATGCATGATCATGTCTGAAATTAATGAAAATGATATTTTTTATAAAAATACAATATCAATACAATAATTTTATTTTAAATCGGTTATTTGGAAATTGATAGTGAACATTCTACTTCTTCGAGAAACTCTTGTTTGTATTTTAAAATGCGAGTTTCCAGAGTAACCATCGATTTTTTCAACTCAGAACATTGTTTAATAAAACCGACAAATTGTAGGCTTTTGAATTATTACTTTTGTTTCAGTGGAACAACCTTGACGTGAAAAAAGTGTTATTTTCGTATCACCCTAAGCAATTTTACACATCGATTTCACGCTAAGCTTTTAACGAGAAAAACGTATATTCATATGTCAAAACGGCACGTAAAATTTATCTTCCCAGATTTACGATCTCGACACTTTATTATTCCAAAATGACGTACACAAATTTACAGTTCATGAATTGTAAATCTTGAGATGTACGTTTTTGATGCTGCTCTAGATTAAATTGATTCAACTAAAAAATGTGTGTTTTTTTTATATGAATTTTATAAAAAAATCCCATTTTATTATTTCGGAATTCTAGTTCAAAAACTTGAAGTTGTATATTTATAATGATATTGACGAAATACGTATATTTACAACGATTTTACCAGACCTCATACAGTGGTCCTTCGGTTAACATGAATTGAACTTGAAGCTCGCGAATTTTACTAAAAGAACTCGAACCCACTTATTCATATAAAAAAATTGCATCAAAATTAATCCCGAACCACATTTCATTCCGAGTCTACCAAGGACACAGAAAAAGAGATAACTGAATTACAACCTTCCAAAAGGCTGTTATTTTCTGCTAACTTCAGTTATTGCGTTGTTCGTAACATTTTTTATTACTTTCGGTGTAGCATTAAATTCATTGATCGAATTCCGAAACTTATTTTTCTCTGTCACAGTGGCATTTGAAATCCTTTTTCTTAACGTTACCCAGGAACTAACATAAAAAAATGGATCGCAAAAAAATTTTCTTCAGAGTTTTCAAAGTTCTTGGTTTAGCGCCGTATTCAACTCGAGTGATCAAATGTGACAAACACGCCATAGTAAAGGAACATCTCGTGTTTTATCGCTCCTATAAATGGGAAATTTACAGTATCCTCCTACTATTCTTGGCTTTTATTGATCAGTGCAGTGATTCTTATCCATCTCTTAGGAGTAAAAATACAGAGAAAAAAATAACATTGGCAATCGACACGATTGTTAAATTGGCATCAGTCATCTCCATCTTGGCTGTTTTTCCCGCACAGCGTAAAACTGTGATTCAAACACTGAACAAAATCGGGAACATGGAATGCTATTTGTCAGATTTTCATGAAATCCAAACTGTGCCTGACTATTCCTTGCACGTTATGGTTACCCATATTTTGGTGGCAGTCATTACAATGGTGCATGGATTGATCATTCGTCAAGTATACTTTAGCTGGATAACGCCCACAGTGATATACAGTTTCTTGGTATTTTACGGGTTTACAGTCACCATCATTCTTAACGAGTTCCGTGCTTTGAATAGCATTTTGGAAGGTTTCATCCAATCATATTCAAAGAGTTCCATATCGACCGTCATCCCTGATAACAAACTGCGAAAGACGTTACTATTGAAGTCTCTTCGCTTGATATATGCGGATTTGTGTGACATTTGCGGCATCGTTTCCGACATTTTCGCAGTTTCTTCTGTTTTGATGTCAGCTACGTGTCTCTCTTCAGCCTGCTTTTCATCTTTTTTCATGTACTCAGCAGTAGCAAAAAATACGATCAATGCGTGGCAGGTTTTAAAATCCGCATTTTCGCTGGTTTCGTGGATTACTGCCTTGGTTTTGATGACCCGAGTAGTGACAAACATTGTTGAAGAAGTGAGTTCACGAGCTGGGTAACATTGGAGTAAAAGATTTTCCTGCATTGAGTATTTTGGGAGTCGTCGTTTTTTGTGCAGTAGGGGAGACCAGGATTTTCATATTTACATAAATATTGAAACCCTGTCATTGAACTTGAAAAAATAATTTAGAAACTCGTGGTATAAAAATTCTCTGATATCGTTCACCAAAAAACATAGAATAAACATGACATTTTATTGATCATAGTGTTAGATCCAATATAATACCAATATATTGATACGTACATCCAGTGTGTCAATAGTATGAACACCATGTCAGGAAAAAATCATGAAGATTGTTTGATTATGATAAAAGCGATTGTACATGTGCATAAAGGTTCGATGCGTAATATTCCACTGCACGAAATTAAAATTGTTAAAAATAAATCACACAATAGATAGATGCACAGTCAAAAAATTGCAAATTTTTTTCCTGATGCAGAACATCAGGATAATGATGTGTTGTATTATCTATTAAAATGTTATTTTTTATTCAAAACTCAACGTCTCTTTTGCTTCTTTGCTTTCAGGCTAAGAAAACTGGGCGAATCGCACAAAATGGCGCTTACGACTTGACAAACCAACAATATTCTTCTGTCGTAATTTTTTTGCTATTTTAATCATATTTTTTTCATTATTCAAAGCCTTTTGATAACTCATATTTTGCAGCTGCAAGAGCTGGCTTGGTACGAACTTCAGATAGAAATGGATTTTTCGGCTAAGGGGCTTTTTTCGTTGGATAATACACTCATCATTTCAGTATGTTCCTTGTTTTAAGTACGATCTCATACAGAACTGTTGACAGATTGTGACATTTGAATTTGTTCACAGATTTTCTCTGCTATGGTGACTTATTCGATCATGCTTATTGAGCATAATAATTAAACGGAAAATGGGGATGGTGTTGATTGTGCATAAACTTATTGAGCACCGTATTTATTGTCCACTGGATGATTGTGCACATTTTGCAAACTTGTACACAGGGTAATATGAAAATCAATCAACAGTATTATACATAAATGTGAATATTTACAAGTTTTTATTGCCGAATTTGTTAAATTTGGGATCACATTGATGAAAATTGTGAACATATTTTACACATAATTGAATATAATCAACATTCAATTTGATGTTGCAATCATTAAAATGTATGTCATATTCCATTTTGACTTTTCATTTCTGTCATCTATAGTATCAATATCACCTGATTGTCATGAATGCAATGTTGGAACTGTTTATTCAAAAAATGTCGGAAAATCCGAGTTTCTGAGATTCAGAAAACCTTCCGAATTTCTCTCAAGTTTTTTAAATTTCTATAGATAAATGCAATCACCGTAAATCGTTCGTTTTTTTTGTCTTCGAGTAAATGTTTGTTTGGCTTCTTTTATTCCTATTTGCCATTCTTTGACAAATGTCCAGGTAAAAAGTGCACAATATCGCGAAATGTGACATTCCTGCAACGACAATCAATGAAAACAGATTGGCAACAGATGTCCATCTGTGGTATGCTTGCTATGCAGGGATCACAAGTTGATTCTTGATGAAGATCAATCGATGGCGATTAGGTTAACGGCTTCTGAGCGCAAAATTGCTATGATCGAATCGATTTTACACTGTGCATCGCTAAAAAAAAACCTTCGTTTTGCGATTCAGGACACTGCATTTTGATTCACATTTTTATACTAATTACGAGGATTGATCAGGTTGAAATTTCTTCATTAAATGTTGCATGATTTATTATGATGAAATTTTTTATAATATTTTGAATTGAGCTTTTAAAAAGGGATTTCATTTAAAAATTTGACGTGAGTGTAAGCAGACAAGAGTCTGAATATATATTGAAATATTTGTCTAAATAGATTTTGAAGGTGATTAACATTCTATTTTCATCTTGATCATATACGGAAAAAATGATTTAATGTAGCAGCAAAAAGATGTGATATTTTGACACAATAACTTGGGACAACGAATGTTATTTTTCAGCAGTAACTTGTTCTGTCTTAACAATATGTATTTTGCGCACTCTCAAATGACCCAATATATCCGCATTGTTTCAAACCATCTTACTGTAAGAAACAGAAAAGCACAATAAAAATTCGTTTCTCATTTTATAATGATTTCTCACGTACTTAAAAAAGGCGCCTTGTTCCATATACGGTAGGTGATACGATCAAAAAATTATTTTCGAATTGTATGATATTTTCAACTTGAGGATCGTCAAATTCTAAACACTATCAAAATTTATAATAACGTTGTCAATATTGAATAATTACAGTGTTGTAAATGTTGTTTCAATAAACAATAACAAAAATTTCATGTACGGTTATTGACTATGAAACAGTTTTTCCGCTAATGTGCGAATGATAGTTGAATCAACCATTCGAATGCTTCAAAACAAGGGAGCTTAACTTTTAAATTCTCGATCTGGATGATCTTTTACGATCGATAAAAATAACACCGCTTTTGCAAGTACTCGTTGATTGAGACATTGCCGGGGCACGACTATTTTTAACGATCTTGGACGAGAATCGCGTAAAACAGCGCGACATCTTTCTGCTGTGCATTTTTTTCTTATCCCCGGCGTACTTATAGTCGTAGAGTAATTTCAGCAGATAAGCAGCCCGTGAGTCATGGAAGGCTTGACAGGGGCTCGTACGATGATCCGCCAATGGGACATCGCGCGATCGCATGACGTCAAATGACTCTTTTGACACACATACGCGCTTCATTACGTGACGGTGTGCTAGAGCAGTGTCGCGTGAGATCATTCCTGAGAGGCCGAATGCTTTTGTTCACGGTCCTGGGCTATGGAAAAATACAAGCCTCCTTTCATTTACCCATTTGGCGATTCATGCCCCGTCACGCAATGATGATTCCTCGTCGCTTCGAACACGGGAATCACTTTATTGCTGAGCATGTGTTCGAGAGTCTCATTATACTTACACTCGCCATAATTCGATTCGATTGAGTTCAGATTTCGGGCATTCTTGGATAGAATCGTACAAATGAAGTGTCGGCGGTCAAAACATGATGACAGGATAACGAAAAAATTTCAGCATTCTGTTGATCATCAATATTTTTTATTTCTGTAGAGTGTTTTAAGTTTACATATTTTTAATGCCATATAGCTTTCACTTTTGTTGAGATCGAATAGAATTTAAATGAGATAGAACGAATCAAAGTTACGCCGATGACAACTGCAGGAGGTTCGGCGGTCAAAAGATGATAGCTGCATTTAATGATTTTTCAGCGATTGAAAAACGAAAGTTCAACAATGAAAAAATGAAACTTTTACACTTACAATACAATTACAGACTTCATTTAGACACGTAATATGATAACTTCTGCAATGATTTCTAGAAACGATTTAATTTTTGTGTACCAATTTACTGAAAAATATTTTTTGAGTTTTTGAATAAAGTTGTAGAGAAGATATTTAGTAAAAATAATTTTGTTGTCTCTCACTTCATTAAAAATGAGGAGCATTTCATTCGGAAGTACATAAGCTTTATCCGTAATGCAAAATTGAAAATGACGCCCTGCTTGAAAAAAGACATAAGTGCAACGCTGTAGTGTCACACTTGCGTTGCATTTTATTTGCCAGGGAATGAATATTGCTGCAAAATCGGTTTGAAAAACTCTTTCTAAACAACGCACATACAAATTCAAGTTAAATGACTCCAATCTGTCCGAATAAACTGAGCAATAATCCGTGAAAAACGGAATTTCCCTATACTTTGTGTGTACAGTCATCATCTTTTGACCGCAGTTACGAAAACGCGGAGTTTATAAACTCGAAGAAAAAGTAAGTAAAGAAAGTAGAGAATTCGTAGTTTTTAAATTTTTTCAATGAATTTCAATCGGCATGAAGTAGTAGAACAAAAAAAAACGTGTTCTTCAAAAAATGTCAGTCATTAGCTTTTGACCTCCGACACTTCAAAAGGTTTGAGACATTGCACATGATCGAGTAGGGATTGATTCTTATTATAAATAATTTATTATACATACGGATGTGATTCTTATAATAAATTTCACTAAAAAATGTGGTTTTTGTTCATATTACAATTTTGCATGATTGTATGGATTATCGTAATCACTTAGTCACATTTTTATAAATCGATAGGTTGGGACTTCGCCTGGATAGCATTGCGAGTGATTGAAGATTAATTTTTATCATAAGGAATTGTTTCTCTACTAATTTGTTGCATTTACAATATACAACAGCTCTTAAAGAGAGATTCATTAAAGCCGAAAGCTTGAAATTATTAATTATTATCTAATATTAGCACTCAAACAAAACTTTCTTTTAACAGTTAAATGAACATTTTCAGAAAAAATCGCCTGATTTTAGAAATCCTTACGTAATATAAGATTTTAATTACATATAGTTTTCCAATTATTTTTTCATTTTCTTTTATTTTTCAGTTTCAGTTCTTTTTTTGATTTATTCTTCGAATTTTTCTCTTTTCGCTTTTTTTAGAGTAATTTTTTCACTGGCGTGTCTAGTGTCTACAGCGATAATGCTCCTACCGTGTTGTCTGAAAGTCTGTGTATGAATTAAACAGATTTCAGAAACTCATTGGATTTTTTAAAAAGTTTATAGAAAATATTCGAGATTCAAGTTGAATAAAATAGCGAAAAATATGACTCAAAATTTCAATGAAAATCATTTAAAACAATCAATTCAAAACATTCCATAACAAATTATACCGCTTGAAATTTATTTTTATGTGTTTGAAATCAATTACATTTCATGTAGATTGAAATAAATTGAAAAAGACGATGTATAAAAAAAAATCTCTTACGAATATGTTGATCGATGTAGCCCCACAAATTCTGATCGAAGTAGCCCCGAAAGTAATCAACGGAATTTCGAATGCATTTTACACCTAAAAAAATTTTTTTTCATTAAAAGGTTTTTGAAAGAATATTCTGGATCGTATATACTTACAAAAAAACAAAAGACTTCCTTAGTTGGCACGTTTTTGACAGCTTTTAGGACGATTTTTGTAATTTATTAATTATACCTAGCAACCGATAGACACGAGGCTCCATTTTTTTGCGTCAATTTAGATCACTATTAGAACTAAGTTTTCGAGGTATTACAGTTTGAAAATTCAAACCACATTTTTCAAAACTTCGAGTGATTGAAGTTGCTCTTTGATCGAAATAGCCCCACTCTTCCCTAGTGATTATTTCTGAATTTGAACTATTAAACGCGATTTTTTCGGTTTGGTAGTGCTTAAGACTCGAACAACGGAGGAAGGGAGGTTCATCATCAAGTTCCTTTAAAATATGCATGAGATTTATTTGTTAATTTTTTAATAAAAATCTAAAAAACTTGAAAAGTATGAAAAATCGTCGTAAACTTGACTGTGTTGGACAAATTTTTATAAAATTGGGAACGGTTTTTTCCAAAACTTACAAAACCTGGACCAGTGATAGAAAAAATCGAATAATTTTCTCATAGTTTACATTATATTTACCAGAAAACATTGAAAAATTAAAGATATGGTGGAAAATCTTAAAAAATTGGAAATACTTGAAAAATCTAAAACAATTTTTGTGGGCTCTCACAGATTTTCGCCTTTTTGTATATTATTTTTTTGTTTTATCCCAAAAACTGCGGTGTTTTGGCCCTCCTTTTTTTAATCATAAGTAATTTCGCTGTACATAGTTTCTATAGTTTCTATGTTTCTTCAACTTTTCCTATATAAATAAATATATTTGTGGTTTTGTGGTTTCTCACCAGTTTTCTTCATTTTTGTATTTTATATTTTCGTTTTTTTATGTTAACGTCTGCTTTTTTATTTTTTCGCAAGTTTCTAATAATTTTCCATTTTTTTCTGTTTTTACATTGTTTCTGCAAATTTTCCTAATGTCAGCAATAATATCATGAGTTTCTCACAAATTTTTTAAACTTGTGAGAACAAGTCCATGGAAGTATGTTGATTAAAGTTTGATGCTAGTAGACCATCATAATTTTTTTCAAAAAAGGGCAAGTAATTGTCAATCTGCACAGAAAATCAATAGTAAATAAATTATATTTGGTGCTCTGTTCGAATTCGCGTGTGCCTCTCTATTTGACGTAAATCGGCATGATATTATTACGTAGTTTAAAGCGGCTGGGTGTGTTGACTTAAGATTGAAACCACCACAGAAGGTTGTATCTCGCAAAGAAATTCGGCAATAAATTTGTAGTCAACTTACGAAATTTGCACTAAATTTTCACGGATTTAGTACACTTCTTTGATTTTTAAATATGATTTCAAATCAAGCCTTCACAAAATTAAGTGAACACATTTGTCACACGTGATACATTAAATAATTTTTCATTGAAAATTTAATTTTATGTCAAATATTCTTCAAACTAACGCACAAGTTTGAAATATTCCAACAAAGACTCACAAAACGTTAAAATTTCTTGCAGAACAAACGGGTGTTTCTCAAGTTTGCATAACTACATTTCACACGAAAAATGCATTACTCAAACATCTGTAGATTATTATTAGGGCATCAACCTCAAATCAGACATGAAAACTGAACAAACAGTAATCTTCTCAATTCATTTCATCTAACGGAAATGCATTTATAGACGAATTGTTAATATAAATTCCATCCATCATTCTAACACAATCATTAATCTCGATGCTTGCTATTAATCATTTATTTCATATAATATGCGCGTGCGTTCATCGCAATAAAATTATCAAGTATTGTGCTCATTAAACAGATGCATTTACGATTTGCAGAAATGCTCTCGAGTTTATTAGAGGGCTTTGGTACCGAAAAAACGCGATTTTTCTTTCGATAAGCTAAGAGTTAATGCACTGAATTTTTTTTAAATAAAAATTTATTTGGGTCAGTGCTTATTTTAGTAATTACTGGTCAGTTTGAGTTTAAAGATAAAAGTTTTTTGCAAAAACATTTTTATACGAAATAAAAACCCTCGAAAATTTCCCTGCCGAAAAGTCACGAAAGTTCTCAACAATGTTTAGAGAATTTTCCGAAATTTCCAAACTTTTTGTTTTTACCGAAAATAATTAAAAATATGTATAAAATTTTCTTTACAAGAAAGATAATTTAAAAAAAAAAAACATTTCCAAAACTTTAAAACTGACTAAATTACAATTCACTGGATTTTACTGAATCGTAGCATTTAATTTATTTCGAATATCCCTGAATTCCCTGAAAATTAATCTTCTAGTCACAATGAATTCTTTTTGAAAAATGTGAAATCATATATCGTTCTCCATAGAATATTTTCCATAAGAAAATGAAAATTCTTTTTTTTTCAAATTCCTAATAAATTCGCAAAAAAAGTTAAATAAGCGATAAATTTACAAACGCATTTCACGCGATGCAAAGATGAAGAAGTCACGCAAAATCGGCGGAATTTTGATATGGGAGTTTTTAATTGATACGGAGTGATCTGTTTGACGTAATTTCAGCGAGAGAAAAAAATTGGAAATGTTAATGAACACGACTACTACGTAGTTAGAGATAACTTTCCACGGTCAGATCACTTTAATCATACGTTGCGCAACAAGAAGCAGTTAATTTTGACAGGCGAACCCATAAATTCATCTGCATAGACAATTTTTCTTACAAATACGATCTTTCGATATGATAAATCGCCGATAATTACGCACCGAGCGTCCCAGTAACCGGAAAAATTTCGTACCGTATTGGTGCCGCGGGATTTTTATGCATGGGAACAGTTTTTTTGGGATGAAAAATTGACAAATTACAAGGGATAATAATGGTATTCAGTTTTAATAGATTGTGGGTCTAAGATACTATGTACAGACTTGATTAATGAGAGGTCAATTAAGAGTAAATCGCACATTTTCGGCGGCAGTTATGAAGTAGAAGCTTAAAGATAATGAGAGAATTCGTTAAGAAGTCAGGAAACTGGAAAATATTTCCGAAAATAAAACCTATAAAAAAACTTCAAAAAAGTAAAAAAATGTTGTCGGCTAATACAGAACAAAACTAATGTCAATAAAAAAAATGATTGGTATCATTGTGACCGAAGAAGTATTATAAACAATTGTGTAACAAAAATTATTGATATCCAATTGTCGACCAAACCCTATCAAATTTTGGAGCTATATTATGCTGCCATGCCTACTAAAATGTCACAAAAGACAGAGAGACATAGTGGTATAGCTCGAATTCATATTTATATTAGTCCTACACAAAAAAGTAACAAAAAGACCCGACAACCTGCTCATTTTCCTGATTTTACATTTTTATGGGCTATTCGGAAAGTATTTTCGTGCAGAAATAGGTTAGTAAATTATACCTACTTATTTCTGCACGATAATGCATTCGCATTATACTGATAAGAATATAAGCATTCGTTGCTATCGTGATTATGCAGATGCGTCGAAAAAATCTATACAATTTTTTGTGATATTTTCTAAAGTTTTTTTGATATAAAATACATCACTCTCGATTTCAGATTGAATCATCAATTATCATGTCCATTATTCTTGTTATCAGAATGCTACTGATATCTTATTACTAATTATTAGGCAAAGTTGGTAGAATTTACTTTGGTAGGTCACTATTAATTGGAACATTTTATTATTCTAATTTTAGACAGATAAGTTGACACCGTTACATCTGTATAAAGTCAAATTTGCATGAATTGCTACTATGAATTCATCTGCATGTACATAGTGCATGTGGACTTATTTGAACAAACTCTTTACAAGAGCATGATTCTAAAGTTTACACGAGATTTTCACGAAAATCGGGTCGTACCTTGAATCGCTATATGCTATGTATGCTTGCAAGCATATATTTTCAACCAGAATTGTTATATATTATAATTTATTTTAAAAGGTCATTGCTTTTGATCAGAGCAGGTTGTCGGATCATTTTGTTACTTTTTTGTGTAGGACTAATGTAAATATGAATTCGAGCTATACCACTATGTCTCTCTGTCTTTTATGACATTTTAATAGGCAAAGCAGCATAAATTTTTGCTTCAAAATTTGATAGGGTTTGGCCGACAATTGGGTATCAATAATTTTTGTTACACAATTGTTTATAATACTTCTTCGGTCATCATGATACCAATCATGTTTTTTTGTTGACATTAGTTTTTTTCTGTATTAACCGACAACCTTTTTTTACTTTTTGGAAGTTTTTTTATAGGGATATCACTTCTTTTTGTAATAATGGATAATGTAACATGTCACTTTGAATCCTTTCACTAAATTTTTAACTATGCTGATACGGACGGTATGGATATAAAACCGACTAAATAGTCATTTGAAAACATATTTATTTACCACGATTTATCAGCTTTTCGAGAATTAAGGTGCCTATATATATATATATATATATATATATATATATATATATATATATATATATGCGCATTTCACAAATATTGACTAGGATACTTGATTACTTTAACAAAAAAATTCGCAATTTTCAATTCATAATAATTATAAATTTCCTTGCACGCAATATCTGGTTAACTTGTGTGAAACTTACATCAAATAATATAATGGTCTGAGCAGATTTTCACTTGAATGGAATATTACACAAACTAAAGAAAATTTTTTATGAATTAAGAAATTAGACTCCAGGAATTTTTTCGAAATTTTATTCATAAAGTTTGAAAATATCAAGTATATTAACAATAACTATTGTTTTTTTTTTAAATATTTATATAACTCCAATAACTATTTTTATCACATTCTTAAGCGTAATCTGCAGCATCCTTTTCTTTTTTCGTTGACAACGTTTTACCTCATCTGCCTGTAGCAGATAATAATATGGATAAATACCTCAGATTTTGCATTCAGATCTTTGCATTCTTCAACATTAGTTTTTTTTTTTTTTTATTCGAGTCCGAGTTGAATTATAAGAAAAAACTATGATGCGTAATTTGATTGCTTATTTTGTAATTTTGTCAAAAAAGTGAGGAATCAGTTTTGAATAAAAAATATTCGCTGTGTAAAAAAAAATTTGCCTAAATTTTATAATAAAAACAAAAATCATCATCAAAAAATTTGTGATGAAATCAATTCTTTATTTAATTATTTATTTATTTATTTTTTTTTTTATATTCTTTATCGGCTAGAAAATTCTTCTATTCGATGTGATTGTCAAATTTTTTAATATCATGTTCAAAGAAAAATTATAAAAAATATGAAAGTATTGCTAAAAACTAAAAAAACGGTTTAGGTTTTCAATCTGAACCTTACGATTATGATTATTATTACTACTTTCACTACTATTATGATTTATTATTATCAAAATGTTTTTTAATAATATAAAAATATTTTGTCGAATTCGAGTTGTTAAATTATTGGCATAGTTTTTAAACTTAACATTTTTTGACAATGAATCCTAACAATATAAGTTTACTGTAAATTATTTATTCAGGTTATACTCACTGTTCTTTTTTTCTTTATTGAAAAAATTATCTGGCAGTTCCAGGGGCGAAAATATGCATAAATAGACATAAAATGCATGATTTATTTTCTTATTTTATAGTAAAATTTGTGAAAATTTAATGTTCACAAATTTTATAAATGGATCTTGAATTAAAAATTAACGCTTTGCTATGAATGAAAATATGCCGCCCAAAGTTAATAATTAAAAAGAAAATATTCATGATGAATAATTTAATATTTTAATTAATTTCTCATTTTATTTTTTTTTATTTTTTTTTTTTTCGTATTTCCTTTATCTGCGAAAATATTGTCGATATTCAAATAAGTGTTTCTCTGTTCAAATAAGATAAAGTATAAAATTTATTTAATATTTCTTAAAACCCTAAATCAACTATGTTTTGCATCTGAACTTTGTTATCATTGCTTATTATCATTATTATTATTATTATTATTATTATTATTATTATTATTATTATTATTATTATTATCAATTAACTTTTCTAACATATATATTTTTTAATATAAAAATATTTTTACGAATGCGAGTTTATAAATTACTGACACTATTTTTTAGGTTAAAATTTATTTGACACTAAATTCCAACAATACAAGGTTACACTGTTATTAAATTATTCAAGTTTTACTTACCGTTTAGTTTTCATTTGTTCCAAAATATCGTTCAGTAGTTCAGGGCTCAAAATGAAAGAATATTTTTCATATTTATGTAAATATAAACTGACAAAAACAATCCTGAAACAAAAGAAAAATTTTACCACAGAGTAAACAAAGCCGAATAACAATCATGCAATATGCGAATCAAAGAAATCAGTGCACTTATCTTAACTTTATCGGAGAAATTCCTCGGTTTTGCTCGATTTCGTTCATGGCAAACCTCAATTGTCATAACTCGAACGTGTTTGTAAACAACTGTCACCTGTCACTTTTCAGTATCTTCACCTGTGGCTTTCTGGGTTTTCTTTACATGTATACCCAGTGCACAGGCCTGAAGAGGTAGAAAGAAAGTCATTAAAATTGATGATTTTTTAATTTTTTTCAGTTTTTGACGTTTTTGAAAAATATTTAAACAATGATTTGTAAATTTTTACCCCGGGCCCGGATTTTCTCACTACGGCCTTCTCAGAACACTGCGAAACACCTTACGCCATCTCTTAGAAAACATTTTAGATGCACATTTTTTAGCGCCCGAAGAAAACCGAGTGAATCCGAAGTATCATGTGAAACGCCGAAATGGACGAAAATCTGTAGCGGATGGGCTCCGCAAAAGGCCGAGAAAGAGCGAGGTTCGGGTTCAAGATGGCGAGACACGTGGAGCCGATGAAAAAGAACTCACAGAAATCACACTAAAAAGTATTTATTTATAAACTTTCCGAAACTCCACTGATTCCTTTTACAGTTGAATTACAGGCATGAAATTATAGACGTTGAATGTAATAAAAATAAACTGAAATAATGGATATGGTGCGGAACGGGAGTGTAGGCGCGTCGCGGGTCGTGACTCATTCTCCCCGTGGCCACAGGGTCTGCTTTCTCCTTCGTTCCCCCCTCTGGCCAACCGGTGTGGCCACCCTGCTTTGCGCGTCCCCCAGGTTTCGGTTGGTACTCCGTCGTGGTTGGCAACTTCCTCCCTTTTCCTTGCCACACTCACTCTCCGACGGCGCCGCCACATCCACCCCCCTCCCAGTGTGTTTGTGGACGATTCTGACAGGAGGACCAAACGTCACGGATTTTTTTGCGTGTTGGCGTGTTGTTGTTATTGTGGAATTTCCGGCTGGTTCTTGCCGAGTTTCTGACTGCGGTGCCGTGAACGGAGTGGATTCTTGTTGTAGTGGACTTGGCGTATCCGGCCCGTCTTCTTGACAGCTTGGCAAATGTACTGCTTTCAGGCGCTCGACGGATATGTTTTCCTGCTGCCCCTCGACGTCGACTTTGAAAAGATTCGCCGTCAAACGTTCCACGACGCGATAGGGGCCGGCGTACGGAGGTTCCAGTGGGGCCTTGACGTGATCGCACCTGACGAAGACGTGCGTGCAGGAGTCGATGTTCCCACATCGAAAAGGCCTCGGTCTGGAGTGGTGTGCTGTCGATGTTGGTCGAATCTGTCGCATGTGTTGGCGATGCTCGACGATGAAATCCCGGGGGTCTGACGGCGTATCAAGGTGTACGAAGAATTCGCCCGGAAGTCGAAGTGCGGTCCCATACAGCATCTCCGCAGGTGAACTTCCGATGTCCTCCTTGAAAGTGGTGCGTAGCCCCAGCATGACAGATGGAAGCAGGTCAATCCAGGGTACCTCGAGTTTACACATGAGTGCGGCCTTGACAGTTCGGTGCCACCTCTCTACCATACCGTTAGATGCGGGGTGGTATGGCGACGTCCTTGAAATTTTTGCCCCCAGGAACCTGGTTAGTGCTTTGAACAGTGCGGCCTCGAATTGTGGACCCTGGTCGGTTGTGATGGTCAGTGGCGTGCCGTAGTTACTGATCCAATGATTGAATAGTGCTGTAGCTACTGTTCCCGCAGTCGTCTCTTTGAGTGGTATCGCCACGGGCCATCTTGAAAATCGGTCAATAATTGTCAAGCAATATCTGAAACTGTCAATAGGTGGTAAAATAATAATGTCGAGGTGAATATGGTTGAATCGAGTATCCGGAACTGTTATATGTTGTGGTATAACTCGGTTGTGTTTTTGAATTTTTGAGCGTTGGCACGGCAAACATTCCCTCGACCACTTCAGCGCGTCGCTGCTGATGCCGGGCCAGACATATTTTTCCCTCAAGGTCCGGGCTGTGTTGCGTGCACTGGGGTGTGACAGTCCATGTACTGTGTCGAATGCCATTCTTCTGAGGGTATCTGGGATGAATGGCCTGATGGTGTTTCTCGAGACGTCGCAGTACAAGGTGTGATTTTCTATTGTCAATTTTTGCAGGTTTAATGACTGGGGTTTGTTCAAAAACTTCTCAAGTTCCCTGTCATCTTGTTGCTCCTCGGAGATGGTTCTGGCGCTGAGTGCTGTCGGCATCTGGATTGACTCCACCCTGGATAGCGCGTCGGCGACGACGTTCTGGGTGCCCTTGACATGAATGATGTTTGTGGAAAATTGAGAGATGAAATCGAGTTGTCTGATCTGTCGAGGAGAAGCTTTACTGGAACGTTGTGAAAATGCATAAATCAGCGGTTTGTGATCAGTCCTGATGGTGAAATTCCGGCATTCTAGTTCGTGTTGAAAGAATTTTATAGCTGCAAATATGGCGAGCATTTCACGGTCATATGTACTATAATTTCTTTCCGCCGGGCTGAGTTTCCTCGAGAAAAAACCTATAGGTTTCCAACATCCGTCGATCAGCTGATCCAAGGATGCTCCGATGGCCACGTCGGAAGCGTCGGTGGTAAGGGTGAGTGGTGCCGAAGGAGATGGAAAATGCATGTTTGTAAGTTGTGTGATGCTGTTTTTACATTTCTGGAATGCTTGTATGGATTCTTCTGTCCAGGGTATCGGGCGTCGATCGTTGCGGATGGATTCTCCCAGAAAGGCGTTCAGCGGTGCTTGTAGATCTGCGGCTTGGGGGATGCAGCGACGATAGTAATTCATCATCCCCAAGAATTTTCGCAGCTTGACGACGTTTTCAGGGAGTCCATACTCGGCGATGGCTTGGACTCTGTGTTGAGGTGGTTGATATCCCTCGGCGTTGATCTGGAAGCCGAGGAAAATGACTTCAACGAGCCCCAGCTGGCATTTGTTGGGATTTATTGTCAGACCATATTTCTTGAGACGCTCGAGGATGACCCTCAGGTGTTCCAGGTGCTGTTCCCTGGACTCCGAGAAAATGATTATGTCGTCTATGTACACATATACAAAGTCCAGATCTCTGAAAATGGAATCCATGGATCTCTGGAAAGTCTGTGACGCGTTTTTTAATCCAAATGGCATTGTCGTGTACTCGAAGAGTCCAAAGGGTGTTATTATAGCCGTCTTTTGGACATCCTCGGGTGCCATAAGAATTTGGTGGTATGCTTTTCTTAAATCCAGGGTGGTGAAAATTTTCTTCTTTTCCAGCTTGGGAAAAAGGTCTTGGATGAGTGGAGCAGGATATCGGTCCGGCACGGTCATCGCGTTCAACCGCCTATAGTCCCCGCATACTCTCCAGCCTCCGGTTGGTTTGCTCTGCAGGTGTAGAGGGCTGGCCCACGGGCTGGATGAAGGTTGAATGATGCCCTGCTCGAGTAGCTCGTTTATCTCGACCCTTGCTGCTTCATCCTTGGGGCCGGCTAGTCGGCGTGGGCGTTCTGCGGTCGGCTGGCCCTCGGTGATGATCCTGTGGACGACTCCTGCTGTCTCCTTGGATCCGTGGTAGCAGCTGGGAGCTGTGACCCCAGGATACTGCTGCAGCAGGTGCATGAACGGGTCGTGTGCCGACGGCGGTGTGCTGGGTTGCTTGTCGACCGTAGAAATACCATGTTCGGCGGTACCAACGAGTTTTCCCAGGGCTGACAGCGTCGTCTGGGTGTCGACCAGGCGTTTGTTCTGAAGGTCGATCAACAGCCCGTGTTTCGCGATGAACTCGGCGCCAATGATTGGGTGCGCGACGTCGGCTATAGTGAATTTCCACCGGAGTGGCCGTCGGAGGCCTAAATCTAATCCAAAAAGTTGCTCACCATAAGTCTTAATGTTAGTCGAATTCGCTGCATATAAAATGAGTGGAGTGGGGAAAAGACTGTGTCCAACAAGGCTACGAGGGAAAACTGAAATTGATGAACCGGAATCTACGAGATATCGATGTCCAGAAGAGCGGTCCATGATGTGGAGTCGGTACTCTAGGTTGCTGTCGTCGATAGCCGCTGACGACGACAGCGTCTTCAGTTTTCCGTCTGCTTCTTTTCCCATGTGCACGGGGCCTGGCATTTCCGTGCTCTTTCAGCAAAGGTCGCGTGGTAGTAGCAGTATCCGTTTGGATTTCTGTGCGTGCCGGGAGTTGACCTTGAGCGACTCCTGGAGCGCTGGCGATTATCCGCTGTTCTCTGATGGCACTAACTTCACGACTCAGCCTGGCCATGGACCTGGTGAGCTCGGCGATGGCTGCGGCCATGTCCGGGATGCCAGCGGGTGTCTGGGAAACTGCTGCGACGCTGAGCCGGGAAACCTCAATTATTTTGTCTGCTTGGAGTGCCAGCCTCTCGGTGTCCTCGTTTTCACTGATCGCCAAAATACTACGAACATTCTGTGGCATCCTCTCCAAAAATAAAGTTCGCAGAATGTCGTCATTGCAATTGCCCCCCGCCAAATTTTTCATCTTTTGCAGCATTATTGAGGGCCTCTCGTCCCGAAAGTCTGTCTCGCGCAACAACCTACGTAGTTTTGACTCTGAGGACTCACCAAATGTTCCGATGAGGCGCTCCTTGATATGTTGGTAGCCGTTGTTCGGCGGGGGGGATGTAACCAGGTCGGAAATGTAAGTCAATACCTCAGGGTCCAGGTTTGCGATGATGTGTCGATATTTTGTTGACTCTGACTGAATGTGGGCGATTCCGAAGGACGCTTCGACTTGACCGAACCAGAGATTCGGGTTCTCCCTCCAAAATGGCGGAATCCGAACGACCTTGGAGATGGCCGCCACCTCGGCCTGTGCTGGCGCTGCTTGTGGAAGCCTCTCTGCCGCAACCGCGTCTTGTTGAGCTTTCTGGGCCTCCAACTGTGTTAACCTGGCCAGTAATTCCTTATTCTGTTCATGGAGGCTTTTACTCTGTTCAAAAAGATGTAGGTTGTCGGTTTGCTGTTGCTTGATCTGTTGTGCCTGAGTCGCGATCTGAGTTTGGAGTTGTTGATATTCTGCCATCATAAATTGTAGTCAAAACCTTCTTCTTCAAATTTGTGTTCTTTTCGAGCTTCGTCAGGGTCACCAATGTAGCGGATGGGCTCCGCAAAAGGCCGAGAAAGAGCGAGGTTCGGGTTCAAGATGGCGAGACACGTGGAGCCGATGAAAAAGAACTCACAGAAATCACACTAAAAAGTATTTATTTATAAACTTTCCGAAACTCCACTGACTCCTTTTACAGTTGAATTACAGGCATGAAATTATAGACGTTGAATGTAATAAAAATAAACTGAAATAATGGATATGGTGCGGAACGGGAGTGTAGGCGCGTCGCGGGTCGTGACTCATTCTCCCCGTGGCCACAGGGTCTGCTTTCTCCTTCGTTCCCCCCTCTGGCCAACCGATGTGGCCACCCTGCTTCGCGCGTCCCCCAGGTTTCGGTTGGTACTCCGTCGTGGTTGGCAACTTCCTCCCTTTTCCTTGCCACACTCCCTCTCACTCTCCGACGGCGCCGCCACAAATCATGACGCTCTTGCGTAGAATTTCAAAATACGCGACGCTCATTGGCTGCCGAACATGAGAACAATGAGAGAGCGGGAAAAATCGACGTGAACCCTAAATATTACTGAAAAGAAAAGAGTGGAAAAGAGCTGACTTTGTCGTCCTGTATTACCCGACAAGAAAGTTCAACTGAACTTTTCGATTGATAATACACTATGTTTCATAGATTGTGAAAATATATCATGAATAAAATGGAATTAGACGAATAAATTTTAAATACTTTTAGTTTTTACAAAAACTGAGAAAACATTTTAAATAACTTTAACATTTCAATACACACTGAAAAAACAGTAAGTTCAATACAAATATACGCGTATAGTTGCGTCGTTTTCTCAAATATTTATCAGCTATTAATGTATATATTAGTTATAAAGATAGCGTGTGTTTCATACTAATATCTTTAGATTCTGCAGTATTTGCAACAAATATACCATATATTTGACTGAAGTTACTTGAAGCAACTTCACTGCATTAAGATCAAATATGTGGTCAACTTGAATGTAGTAAGAAATAAACGTTAGCTTCAAATTCAAAAATAATAGCAAATAAGCTGTCTATATTTGATGCAACTGTTCTACATAGCAAGAGTTATATATATACTGATACTTGACAAATGTTGTGGAAAATTTTCGACAATTTTAACAAGCTCACAATCAGACAAGCTTGTGAGTGCCAGTTTATAAATAAATTTTCACTGTTTGACAAAATAATGAAGTCTCTCCTCATGGAGTGTGGCCTTTCCAGCATCTTCAATGTTATGGAATAAAAGTTTAATTACTTTTCGAGTCACTCAAATTCTTATATATTTTTCGGCCTGAGCAAAATAAATGTCAGTGGGTCCAATAGAGCTGTTACGTTTGAGATCGACCGTCGGTCGCCCTAGGTCAAGCGGCGGTAACTATCGCCTGACGTGGATGGGGATGATCATCGGGTACTCACGCGCGCGCGCCTCGGATCAGACGGAAAAAAATAATGTTCTTGACAGAATTGGGAACGAATTCCGAAAAATAGGAAAAAAAACAATCACTTAGGGATTATGTATACACAAGACACACATCAGTTCTTTTTTTTTTTTTTTTTTTTTTTAGTAAAAGGTTGATTTAACATGGTATGAACTTGATGGCAATAACTTTGTTGAAATTCATAACAAATACGCATAGAGTAACTGTTAATATACAGAAGTTTGCTTGAAATTTATTATATAGTTTAAATGAATTTATCGTTAGTTTGGTTCAACTAAACATTTATTTCGCCATATCCAAGTATGCGATTTATCAATAGTTGCCATATTATGTTTGATTTAACTAATCTTTTTTTTCCGTGCAGAGTGTATAAAGCTGAAATAGTACATTGTTTACCGCTGCGCATTATTGCTGTTCCGAGGACAGCAAATGCGCCAAGGTGAACATACGAGGGGGGACCCAAAAGTAACGGGAATTAGGTGGTGGGGGGACCGCGGAGGGGGGGATCGGGTTCTCCACTGGTTCTCTTCCAACCTGCTACTCTCTCAAGTCAGTGTGCAAAGTTCATTTGCTGTGAGTGCATTCGTTCGTCCGTAAGAATTTTTCTAGTGAAACGACTTTTTCCGTTTCGGCGAAAACGTGAAATGGCTGAGTGCGGAGAGCAACGCGCGGCTGTAAAATTTTATTTTTTGTTAGGAAAAACACCCGCGGAAACCCTTGTGATGCTGAAAACAGCTTATGGGGATAATGCTTTGAGTAAAACGCGTGTGTACGACTGGTTTTCGCGTTTCAAGAATGGAGAGATGTCAATAGAAGACCAACCTCGTTCTGGGCGCCCCTCGACTTCAAGAACGGACGAAAACATTGAAAAAATCAACACTCTTGTTCATGAAGACCATCGCCGAACCATCGATCAACTTTGTGAGATGTCTGGATTTTCATGGAGTTCAATTCAGAGGATTTTAATTGAAGATTTGAGCATGAGGAGGATTGCAGCCAAATTTTTTCCTCGCCTTCTCCCCGACGATCAAAAGGAGCGTCGACTTCAGGCCTGTCTTGAGCTGCAAAATCAGTTGGATGAAGACCCAGATTTTTTTCTCAAGGTTATAACTGGCGATGAATCATGGTGCTATGGCTACGACCCCGAAACAAAGCAGCAATCAAGCCAATGGAAGACACCCCTCTCGCCTCGTCCAAAAAAGGCACGCCAAGTGAAGTCCAACATCAAGACATTGCTCATTTGTTTCTTCGATTGCAGAGGTATTGTGCACGCAGAATTTGTTCCTCCAGGCCAAACGGTCAACCAACACTTCTACTTGGAGGTTTTGAAAAGGTTGAGGGAGAACATCCGGAAGAAAAGAGCGGATCTTTGGCGCACAGGAGATTGGTTCTTCCACCACGACAATGCACCTGCCCACACAGCGCTGTCCGTGAAGAAATTTTTGACCAAAAACGGCATGACACCGATTGTTCACCCCCCCTATTCACCGGACCTTGCCCCCTGTGACTTTTTTTTGTTCCCTAGACTCAAAAGGGACATGAAAGGAAAACGTTTTGGGACTGTAGAAGAGGTGAAACAAAAATCGCTGGAAGGTTTAAAAAACATTGAAAAAAATGAATTTCAGAACTGTTTTGAACACTGGAAAAAAAGATTGAACAAGTGTATTACAGTCAATGGGGGTTACTTTGAAGGTGATAAAAATTGTGTGTGAAAAAATTTGTCAATAAAAAAGTTGTAACACAATTCCCGTTACTTTTGGGTCCCCCCTCGTAAGATTTTCAACCCGGAGAAACACAAAGAATAATTGTTTCGATTCTACGTAAATATTACTCTATGAAATAACAATTGACAATTTTTTGATGGTTTTGGCAGTAGTAAGTTTCCTTTTTTTTAAAAAATTATGTGGGACTTTTCCATTAACATGCATGTCTTAGGTATTTATTCTAAACAACGCAGAACATTCGAAGACTTTAAGAGGAATATTCTGGAATGTAAGGAAATTTTTTATTTAAAACATTACTTATCCGAATCGAGGCATTTGGGATTCGCGATGAAAATATTTAAACAATTTATATATAAGAAAACAAAAAATCCTCAGTTGAACATCTTTATACAAATCCCTGAAATCATGTTATTCGAAATAGTAAATAAATGATTTCCAAGTTGGAAAAATTGCAGATAACATAATCTAGAAGTACAAACTCAAAATACGAAAATTCGAAACAGAAATTCTAAAAATGAGACAATCATGCATGCGAGTAAAATATGCAAACGTGGGTGTTTCTAATTTCAATTCTGAATTTGAACCATCACGGGCGGTAAAACGAAATTTCGACTTAAGTAAGAGGGTTGGGTGCTTGATCATATGTTTGAAATTTTCAAAATTTTGAACTATCTGAATTATTAGAAATCAAAAAGATTGTCGATAATCTCAAAAAATTTGTAATACTAGTAGAATTTCATAAATTGTTCATAAATTGTCTAGATTTTTGCCACTTATAACTCCTCAAAATGTATGATAGTGTTTTTTTATCTTTTACTAAAAATCTGAAACAGTTATAAAGTATTAAATAATTACGATCAATCACGACAAGCTCGACAAATCCCTATAAAATTTGGAATGTTTTAAAAAGTTTGCATTGTAGTTGAAATTTGGAAAATTTCAAACAATTGAGAAAAAGTGAAAATTTTGAAGATTGTAAACAATTTTGAAAAAATCGAAAATTTGTGGAGTTCCCGAATACATTCATTAATTCTGTAAATTGTTGTCATTACCATATTTAGTCGAAATATGTATGATAAATTTTTTCTTATATTTCTTTACAAAAATCTGAATAACATAAAGAGTATTAAAAAGAGACAAAAAATCTTTATGATTTGGGGGAATTTTTATGAAATTCGTTAACTTTTGAATAGTTCGTCTTATGTTGAATATGGTGAAAATTTTCAAAAATTATGAAACATTAAAAATAAAAGACAGTTGATAATGTTGAAAATTTCCGCAAATGTATATAAATTTAAAAATGATCTTGAATATCGTAGATTGTTTTCATTATCATATTTCTTCCAATTCTTCATAAGTAATGTTTTTATAAAAATGAATTTAAAAAACTTGAAAAGTATTCTAAAATCACGAAAAATCTCGATGATTTGAACCAATGTTCATAAAATTTAAACAGTTCGTATTGTTTGAAATTTAAAAAATCTTCAAAAATCAGATATTATTAGAAATGTTTATCATTGTCGATAGTTATAAGATATAAAAAAAAATGTAGATTTTTCGAAAATGTTAATAAATTTTTCAGATTGAAGAAAACTTAAAATTCTCCTAAACTACTGGAACAGTGTTATACTCTCAAAATTCTTCCCAGCAAGAAATTGCCGTAGTCTTGCCGTAGTCTTGAAGAACGGGCCAATATTGGCGCAGCTTTGGTGTACGACCGTCGCCAGCCGATCTGTGCCCAATATCGGCAAAACAGTCGAGCCATTGCGGGTTCGATTGTTTAGTGAGTGTCGGCGCGGAGTTTACCATCAGTATTAAGCCAACATTGGCAACTCAAGCGAACCAGTATCGGCCCAATGTTAAGGTAGTAATGGGTGCTGTTAAAACAGTTGCCATCAGTTTTGGCCTAGTATTGACTGGCGTTATCATTACGGTACTGCGCCAGGTTCGAATGCCGACGGTCGAACAACGGCTGCCGTGATTGGCGCAGTATCGGGCCGGTCGTCAATTTCTTGCTGGGTTGTAAATAAAAAAAATTATGAGAAATATAGGATCTTCAAGAACGTTGAGAAATTTCATGAACTGTACGAAAGTTGAAGATTCAGTAGAACTTTGATTTAGCAAATATGATCCATTTTCGCGCAGGTATTTTCGTGCATTTTACCCATCCAGAATTGTTTAAGTGGGTGCCCATCATCCCACGTTTTCTGCTGCTCTTACAACTATTTACTGCCCATTTTTTGTTTGAAATTTAACATCTAAAATTCTCAAGACTACCAAGTTTCTCAATTATAATTTTGATTTCCTTCAAGAAAAGAACCTCCAGTTTCATAAGCTTCTCTAAATCATCTGGAAACATAGATATTCCAACTGAAAAATGTAACAAT
This sequence comes from Platygaster robiniae, assembly GCA_028476575.1. Taxonomy (NCBI): domain Eukaryota; kingdom Metazoa; phylum Arthropoda; class Insecta; order Hymenoptera; family Platygastridae; genus Platygaster; species Platygaster robiniae. Next base: position 41,477,164 of record CM052019.1, read on the forward strand.
TAGAAAACTTAAAAGATTAGCAAGTCGGTCGAATTTAAAATATTTTCAAATTTTTTGAATCTTCCCAGACCTTTATATTCGATTATTTGAGAATAATTATTTGTTGTAGTGCTCTAGTAATTTTTATTCATAAACTAAATTGTTTTCCTTTGACAAGAAACCCTCTCTGATCAAATATTTTCACGGAAATCAAAATTTTGAGTTGTAAAAATATCAACAAGTTATCGCGAATTCAGAGTAAATCGTGCGTCGTCGTTGCACCTTATTAATTTCATCGGGATTGCAATGACTCGTTGAAAAATGAGCTTCGGAGTCGTCAACTTGAAGCTAACGTGTCGAAACGCACGTACGACTCACTCGCTCATAATCATTGTGTGCAAAAAGTTGAGACCTTGATTTTCTATTTAGCAATAACAAACTGAGGGCGCAAACACTTGTTTCTTGTTCCATACGCGCCCAACACATTTACCAACGTGATTATTATTAGAATCATTGAATGATCTCTCGATAAAACGAGATTTAAAATACGAAGATAGCGTTTCGGGACCGATTGAGATTATTTTATCACTGATAAATGTATTGTTAATGTAAAAATCTTTGAGGAAACGTTCGATTTTTCTGTTGTTTTCCACGAATTTTTAAGAATCTTCATAACTTAGCTAAAAATATCAAAAACCATCAATCTATTTCAATTCACTTGAATTTCGAAACTATAACAAAGATCTTTATATCACTTTTTTTTTAAATCAGCATTTTTCAGATTTTTTACTCTCAATATTTTATATCAATTGTAAAGAAATTCTATGATAAGTAAAAACACGTTGCCGTTTGATAAAAAACTCCAGAATCAACTCTTTTTCGAGTATTCATGAACGAGAAATAATTCGAGGACTTCGATTAAGGTTGTATACGCTGGTACTTTGAACTCTTTCTAAGAAAATTATTCATATCATTTAACTGATTAGTGGAGATGATTACACTGGTGTAGAGGTTTGGGGATATTGATTTTTGTGTTATATAAACACATCCAGGATTGAAAAGTGACTATTGAAGAATGAAAGATGAAATTCCAAGAAAACTAAGTCGTAAGAGATCGTATGTCGATGATTTTCAGTCTTTTGTCATTTTGAGCCATTCAAAAAAAATCCTTTGGAAAGTGGAATAAACTAAATGCGAGCTGCTTTTAAAACAAAACTCTTGCTTGAAACAGGAGTTACACTTTTTTCGTCGTTTTATTTTATTGGCAAAAAGAGTTATACATATATACGTATACAAATGTATGAGATTCCACGAGCTTGCGCACGATTTAACCCTAGATTACATTCTTACACTAGATTATTAGCAGGATTCAAAATTTTTGGCGTCATATATATTTTTTTTTATTCCGATCAAATTTCTACTTTAAATTTACCATCGAATAAATTAATTTTCTATGAATATGAAACATTTTTATGTTTTTGGTGACGCATGTAGGGACATTTGCGGCTTGCGTCACGTGTGACGTGCATAGAGGAAAGGGGCGAAACACGTTTTGGGCGCGAATTGCTGGAAGCATTAAAAAGTTCATTGCCGGAAAGAGTTCATAGGCCTTTTGACGCGTTGATTGTTGTTGCTCTTCACGGTCCTTTTATCCACATGATGGTACAAAATGAGTTCTGATAGAATATATAAAATCCGAGTCGGATTGTCAATCAGTTTATCTACATACACGTATGTGAAAGAACGTTTCAAGAATGGAAAACTTTCGAAAAAAAATTTTCAATTCCAAAATTTGTAAAAATGTATTATTTTAGTAATATTTTGATACTGCAGGACATACAACGATTCATGTACTATGGGTGAGAAGAGGTTTCAGAAAGTTGTACTCGTTTGTGACCAGTTCGTCACAGCCCTCGCCAGCCCTCGCCTTCGACTCGGGCCGGAATCTTCCCGCCTTGCATTCTCTTCATTCCTTAGAAGGAAATTTCACTCAAAATCGAGTCAAAATACTGTCACTCAATCATTGAAGTGATTTCTCACTTTATCAGAGTGAAAAGTCTCTCGAAAGAAGTAAAGTTTCACTATCCAAAACGCTCCCATTTCTATTTCCAATTTCCACTCAAGAATCGATCATCAAGCGGCCATCATTTCAAGAAGTATATTTAAAATAATTACATCCATCGATTGTTTCAAGCTTTCGGCTTCAAATTAAGCCTTCATCAGGAAAAACATGGTCCTCAATTATATCAACTCGTCGACTCATAACTTAATAATAACTTATACTAAGTTATTATTAAGTTATGAGTCGACGAGTTGATGTGAAATAATTGAAGCTTATAATTGAAAGCTCGAAACAATCAATGGATGTAATTATTTGAAATTTACCTCTTGAAACGATGGCTTCTTGTTGATGAATTCTTGAGTGACAATTTAAATTTCACTATACATCAAGTAAAACTCAACTCATTTTTTATTGAGAAATCAGACTAGAATTTTTGAGAGCTGAATCAAAATTATCTACGAATGACGATTCTCTTAGAGTGGATTTCCAGTCCTTGCTCGAGTTGAAGTATTTTGACTCGGTGTAGAGTGAAAATTCACTTCAAAGAGTTAAGAGAGCAAAAATCGCACATCCGTATCCGTCGCATAATGTACTATTTTTGCTCTTGATTCGAAAATTATTGCCATAAGGACACTGCGATAAATTGAATAAAATGTTATAAATCTATTCTAACATTATATTAAAAATGTAATAAATATATTCGTATACAAAATGTAAAAATTTGTATATTTTTTGCAATTAGCAGAAAAAGTTGAAACTTGGCAAATTTTAATTATATGGTAAAGAATAAAACACGGAGTTTTTTTATATTTTTCAATAATCGATGTGAAACTAGTTTTAAGTATCTTCGGGGTATGTACCTGATAACAAAAACAAGTAACATAAAGTCTAAAAGACACGTTGATAAAGATCATAAAAAAACCTTAAAATATTTACTGTTTTACCCTTTATGATGCACTCAAACTCTGACAAACTTAAAAATGTTATGTTACTTTCGAAAAAAATCATGAGTTTGTCAGTAAAATAGCTCTGTGGCACGTACTATTACGATCTGAATTTAGTGAAACTTGAGCAAAAAATTTTTTTTATTATTTAATGTAATTTCCCGCGCAGGAATGAAGAAAATTCTGTCATCATCAAAATGACTGCCACCCAAATGTTTATAGAGTTTTTCATTTTACATTTTCAAATCAGGTTAGCCCTTTTATTCGCTGGAAAAAAAAATCAATAGAAATAAATGCAATTTAAGATTCCGAAACTTAACAATCCAATTCACATACATTTTTCAATAAAACAAAAATTATAATCTCACTTTTATAACGAGATCTGATATTTCTTCTATTACATTTTTCGTAAAGACTATAAAAAATACAACCGTATCAAAAATTGTGTTTTTCTGTATCAAAATTGTTAGAAGAAAAAACTACTACAGGATTTGAAAGAGAATCTCCGAGAATTTTTTTTATCACAATGTTCCGTAAATGTAAAAAATTTTTTATCTTGAATTCGGATGATTGTATACATTCTTGTAGGGATTAAAGTTATTGAGACACAGTACGTGCAATTTTTAAGGTCACAGCTGTGTCAATCATTGAAGGGTTTAAATACAATTTCATTCGTCATGATATGTGATACGTGACTTTAAACACATATGTACGTTCTGATTTCGTCATTTCTTTGGATATTTCCTTCGATAAATTTATGAGAACCTTCAATTATAAACGATATGAATTTGAGCAAAAAATTTAGTTTTACGTAAGTATGCTTCCGATTTGTAATTACAAAATTACCAGATTTCTGTAATTTAAATTGTTAGATAGTACAAATTAAATATTGCAAACATAGAGACGTTGGTTTTTTGAAATAAATTGATCGAAAAAATTTGAATAAAAATGTGTGTACTCTAGAAAATTAAGAAGAATTTTACACTTCGGTAATCTAGGAATTACGAAATGCTTGCACTCTTCAAGTTTATGCATTTGAATGACATAGCGTAAAAATTGAAGGTGTAGAAATCATACATTATGAAATTCGTATGTATCGTAAATTTATTAATAGAAAAATACTAAGTTCCCATAAACAAACGTTGCCAAAGCAAGACAGACGCAAGAATTGGTGGAAATTATTTCCCGATTTTTACCGAAAATAATTGTTTTTCTATTTGTACTCAGTAGAAAAGTAAAAAGTAGTAAGTAACATTAAAAAACATTTGTTCAACATCTATAATTATTTGTTACTCGACCTATAAAAAGTAAAAAAAAAGTTTTTTTGTTGTTTCCATTTATTTTTAAAAGTTTTGAGTAACTTGTAATTTTATGCTATGTTTATCGCGATGCAGTATACGACATATACTCTAATAAGAATGACCATTTTTTGAAACGAAAGTTTTTTGGTACCACAAAAAAATGTTAGAAATTAAATTATAAAAAGCCTTCCAACTAATTACAAAGCATCTAAAGTTGTAAAGACTAAGTGTGTCTTGGAAGGAGATGATAATTTTTTACCATCCGATTTTCATCCTTCAAAAATTAGAAATATAATAAGTATACTTATACAGTAGTTCTAATTTTACCAAAGTCATCCATTTGTTAAATGCATAATGGTATCATATGGAACCAAACTTCAAATATTACATGTCACAAACATGACATAACGAAGATACAATGTAGTACTTACTGCGTTGAGTTGGGACTCCTTTCCATTGGATCGGTACCGATATACAATATGTAGTAACTGTCTCAGGAAAGGAGACAAATTTTTCAGCGCTTTCACACTCTTAAAGTATACTCTGTACTACTTCGTTGTTTGCTTAGTTCTATATTAACCAAGTAACTTTAGTAACTGCAACAAAATAGTTTTTCAGTAGAACAAATCAATATTTGAGAGTGTTTTCCTTTTTTTTACGTCAAGTGTTGTTCAAAGGTTAACGTTTGCAGTTTTTTTATGTTCCAGGTAAAATGAGAGGTTGATCTCACTGATACTCTCCTCCCCCTGAAGATCTTTGTGATTGAGTCTCAATTATTACCCACCCGAAAAAATTTAAAATTTTAGAAAACCGAGAAGACGGACGTTTCGTCCTTTTTCAAGCATCAATTTCTGTCGGAACCGTAGTTGAATTCTGCACTACTCTCTAAATTTCAATCAGTCAAAAACGACTGACTATCAGTCGTTTTTGGCTGACAATCCGTTAATATTGCTCCACTGGAAATCAGTCGATTCGACTGATTCAATAACCGCAATCTGAGTACTAATATCTCAGCGGTTTTGATTAAGTTCATCAGTCGTTTTGACTGATTGCTGTTAAAATTTAGCTGATTCATTAGCCACAAAATCAGAAACAACTGTTAAATCAGTCATTAAAGCACGACTAAGTCCATCAGTCACAAAACGACTGATTAAAGTTTAGAGAGTAAGAAGCTATAATTTTGTCGGTAGTTTTCGCCGAGCATTTTTTGCTATATAGGATTTCTCATTGAATTTGTATTCGACAATATTTTGAGAAGTCTATCCAATGATGTCAATTTCTCAAAACAGGAAATAAATGCGAAAAAACCCTGAGAAAAACCTTACATTGGCAATGTACATTCGCCAATGTAAACTCAATGGAAACTGAATGTATAATTGCGATTTACATTTAGTTTCTATTGAGTTCACACTGCCAACTTTACATTGCCAATATAAGGTTTTCCTCAGGGAAAAAAATAAATACACGATACATGTGATATTATGATAATAATAAATAACAATAAGAAATAATAATAATAATAATAATAATAATAATAATAATAATAATAATAATCACAATAACAACAACAACAATAAGAAATGTCGCACATTAAAATATTAAACGTTGAGAATGAAACGATTATTCTGAATGTTTAATTTTATTCCAACGGATTTCTCGTTGATTAAGCACGGAAAAACTTGCAAAATTGTATTCTGAAAAAAAGAATAGTGCAAAAATCGTAAGATATTCACATTTCAAATTTTTCACAGTTTCTAGATAAAAAAATTACTGTCCTCAGTAAACGATTAAAAACTTGAAAGTTATTAGGACACTGTAAAAAAATTTTCAAGTGTTACCCTTCGACTTCAAGGTACGACTTTCAAATTTCAGAAAAATACGTCTTGAACTAAACTCGAAGATTAACATCTAACTTTGAAAATCTTTTACCCTCCTTCTGAGAAGTCGATGTTTCATGAATGAGTAAGTTAATGGAGCATAAGCCGAGGGTTCTTGCGTTCCCCGCCAAGTCAGGAAATGCCTTCGCGAGAGTTCTTCGAGTTCACTGAACGTTATGGAGTAGATTTTCGAAGACAATCAATATCCGGAACGCGATGGCACGCTTGGAACTTCCGGGGCATTTTTCAAATCACGTTATTATCCAAGTACGGAGTCACGAGATTCCTTGATTATTATCGTTTTGATGTTCAGGATGTTAAAATACATGTGTATACAATGAATAGAAAAGGATAAAATTGCTGAATCGACCATGGTAAAGCTAAAAAAATTTTATATGAAAGGAAGTTTGGAAAAGAAGTAAAAATTGTACGAAACAATGAACATTGATTAAAAATGACATCAATGTTTTTTAAAAGCTAGATATTTTTAAATTTAAACGATGTAAATCGATAAATTACTGTAACCATGGATTTTCGAATTTTGTTTTTAACACTGAAACATAAAGAGCAATAAAATCAAAACAATAAAAACTATTTAGAAAAGTGTTCTACATACGAAGAGAATTGTGTTTCTGTGAAAGGCTTTATTCATTTATATGTTTCCAATTAGAGTTAAAAATTTTAATATAAAGTACAATTTATCATAGCTTCTTAATTTTCAAAATCAAAAATCGAAAGCTAGTGCGAAAAGTCAAACCTTGTTCTAACATAACTGCATGTTTTGGTTTTCAGAAAAAAAAATACCTAACGAAAAAATGCAAAAAAAGCAAAACGAGTCATTTTCGTTATTGGTATTTAAAAATAAACAAACTATTTCAGCTGTCATAAATAACAGAAAGATTTTGTGAAATTCCACGAAAATTAAGTCAATCCAAAATTTTTTCAGAAAAATTAGCATCAATATAATAAAACATCTGTCACTCTTTTCTATCGCATATTCCGACGCACGTTTCTAAAATGTTTCTACAGTGAATCACAATTTCACTCGCGTCATAACTCATCCGATGATTCAATTTTTTGATTCGATAAAACGTTCTTCTTTTGAGGATATCGTGTTCTATCAGCCTTCTAGAACTCCTAAATATTCCTGGCTATTCGAGAAACAGATATTCCTCGAAAACCTATGATTGAAAAATCCACGAAACTGTATCCAGAATCAACAGGTTACCTTCCTCAGAATCACTCATGTTAGTGAAATCAGTACCAAGTAAACTCGATTCAAAACTATGTGCCTTGATAAATCTCGATCCAACGGTTAATGTGTTCATGATAAAAGAAAGGTCGTAACACATTTTCGGTCGAGACGGGAGAACACGCTTTTAAAAACGAGAAAAGTAGAAAAAAAAGTATCAATAAATAATTATTATACATAATCAAGCTTCAAAGGTTTGATATCTTCATTCCATTTTACATGTGATTACCATTTTGCACGGAAAGAACAGCATAGTAGTGACAATAACATCAACAGTAAGATTTTCGCCAACTTCATTTATAGTTGACAAAACTCAAATTTTCTTACCTTCATTGAATCTAATATGACTACTTTTATGTCTTAATCTTTCGGAAAAATTACAGCAACTTGATTTAATCCTAATCACTATAAATATGGCGATAAAGTTAACGCAAATCTTACTTTATGTATGGTCATGACAACTATGCTGTTTTTTAATGTGTGAAATTCGCAAAATTCGTTTGTTTCAAAGAATTTTTTATTCCTTTTCATTTTGCGTTAAAGTAACCTTTTAGGATTTTCAAGACGTGGGTTTTTATTTTTCAACGTCTTAACAATGCATAAATCGCACGAATTTCCTGCAAAGAGTCAGTTGTGAGATTGCAGTCAATTAATGATGTATGTGACGCAGTTTCTAAAAAGGTACCTAACGACCAAAACCTCGATTTTGAGATTTTTACATGGGTCAATGGAGTAAATCATTATCTTTCATTTGCAGCCAGTCTCACGTTTCTACGATAAAAATTGAGCTCAGGATAAATTTTTTTCTGAATCTGTATTCCAACAATATTTTCGGTAAAATCTGGCTAAAGCATCGCTGTCTCGCTCTACTTGCTTAGGTGTCCGTACCTAACGGTCCCTCGGAGACTGGTCCTTTTGTATTTTCATTGTGTCGAATCATTAATGAGTTTAATGGCATCTTCTAGTTCACGCCTATTTCGTCCAAGAATGGTGTAGAAAATAGAAAAGGAAGGAACGAATACGCATCTTTTACTTGCTTTCGAGACCGAAACTTTAAACGCGTTTTTCTCGAAACGCTGTTTTGGTTGTTAGGTCCCTTTCTAGAGACCGCGTCACATATGTATACCTAACCTTGAGTATAGTTGAGTGCATACTCAGATAACTTCGAAAGTTTAATGTTCATATTTTTTAAGTGAAAATACAACTACTTATACTAGTATGGCTTTGAAGAATAAAGAAAGTTTTCATAAAATATTACGCTCTATATCTCTGTTACTATTTTATGTTAATATAAAAAATTGTGCATAATTATTCAGACATAATGAACGCAGAAAATGTATCAGTCACCTGAAGAGATGTAAAATGGCCGTCATTTTTTTCTGGTCAATGGCGGTCATTCTGCATCTCTAGTCACCTGATAATGAGCTCACGCGAAAAAAAAATTAACAATGATTACAATTATGCAATTTTCATAATGAGTGCTTAAAACAAAAATCGGCACAAAAGATCATAATGTGATTGATTATAAATTGATTAGAACCTTAACTCTTTCGACAGTTTCTATACTCTTCACAGACGCTAAGCAGGTATGACAGATTTAAAAAATTTAAACGATCCGGCACTTTACAACAGTTCTTTACAGTTTGGACACTTTGACAACATTTCGGAAAATTCAAGAATAATAGTTGAATATTTTATAACGAATTTTACAGTTTGAAAGATTTTAAAAGAATTCGAATTTTTTTAAATCGATGAAAGTTTTAACGGCTCTAGACTTTTTAAACGATTTTTATAGTTTTTAACAGTTTATGATTTTACAGCTTTGATAGCTTTACAATTTATAAAAGTTATGGCAAATTTTACTTGGCTTTTCTGTCTAGATTGTTGAGACAAGCTAAAAATTGTAAAAATGTTCTTGTCAAAACTATTGCGTACTGTTAAACTGTCAAATTTACTGTTGAAGGTTGTCAAAATCCTTGAAAATTTTCAAACTATCATTTACTGTTGAACTGTCAAGGAGGGCACTCTATGAAATGCGACAAAAAAATAGTCAATTTTCTTTATCTAATTGTACAGAAACAGAAAAAGACAGGAACGTTCCTTTTGAAATATGCGTGGACATTATTTTCAGGAAAAAAATTTTATTATAAATAATAAAAAGTTAAAATGGCGGACATATTAAGCATCTCTCAGGGTTGGTTTTGAAGTAAGAATTTTTTCCATGTTCACACAATGCTGTCCGAAGTTGAAGTTTCAAACATACAAATGATACATCAAATTAATCAGCAGGCTTGTCTGAAGTGCATAAACCTCATAAATGTATTACAAAAATTTTGTATAAACTGTTTTGTTGAGTAAAACGACTAGGTAAAAACCAATCCATTTTTTTTTAAATGGTTTCGTTGCTAAATTTTAAAAATTTTTATAGTTCTTCTGGTTCATGCACTTAAGACAATTCTGCTGATTAATTTGATGTATCATTTTGTATGTTTGAGACTTCAACTTCGGACAGCACCGTGTGAACAGAAAACTTTTTAAAACCAACCCCGGAAGATGCTCAATATGTCCACCATTTTAACTTTTTATTATTTATAAAAAAAATTTTATTTTTCCTTAAACTTATGTCTACACATATTTCAAAAGGAATTTTTCTGTCTTTTACTGTTTCTGTACAATTAAATGAAGAAAATTGACTATTTTTTTGTCGCGTTTCATAGAGTGCCCCCCTTAAGGCCTTCGAAATGGCTGGAAATCTTTAACATGCAGAAATTTCTATTTAACTGTCAGAACAATCGAAATCGTCAAAACTAATATAAAATGTTTAACTGTGAAAAGCCACCAGATCTAAATATCTGTCTTGACTGTAAAAAACTGTCAAAACTTTAGAAACTGTAAAGGAGTCATTGCTCGTTTTTACTGATTTTTCATGTAACAGTTTTCATTAACATTGTTATTTGAATCATCTAACAAAGATAAAAATTTTTTTACTTTGATCTCGCATCGAGTTAGGAATCAATCACACTGAACGCCATCACAATCAAAATTACTCAAAATCTAGAATTTCAAGTCTGTTACGAAAATCTCGAGATAAGGAAATTTTGTGATCCAAAATTTTCTTACAAAAAATGTTTGTAGACTTTATTCAAATTTGTAACCTCTGTTTGTATAAATTTTTGGAAACAAAAATTCAAGTTTGACGATGAGTGACTTGCGAATCATATGTAAATGATATGAAGTAAAAAACGATGATTCCATCAGTCTTAACTGTATAAGAGTATGTTGTCGCAGTTAATGCCAATTTTCGTTTCATGTAAAGTGTTGCATTAAAAAGTAACACGTTAAACTTTTATTTCATTTTTCTCTATTTTAAAAGGCGTTTAGTCCAGACTGTTATATAATGAATCATACAGATTATAGAAAATCTTGTTTTTTATAATTTCATACACATACTGTATATACATGGTCATTTAAGATGACCTGGACACCCGACAAATATAGATACCTCATGAAATTAAAGGATGATTTTTCCTTTGCCGTTTTTCACAAAACTTAAAATTAAAAAAGTTATCAAAGCCTAAAATTTGAATAATAAATGCTCTCTCTTGACATGTGGGAGTCTACTTCACGAACCAGACTCTGCCCAAATTGTCTTCATATTTTTCTAAGTCAAAAAGCCCTTTGTCACTTTTCACAAAACTCAAAATCAAAAAAGATATTCGGGTCACAAATTTTAACCAATCAGATTCGTTAGATTTTAGGCTCGAATATCTTTTCCGATTTTGAGTTTTCTGAAAAGTGGCAAAGGACTTTTCGATTCAGAAAAATAAAAAGAAAATTTGGGTTAAGTTTAGTCCGTGGAGTCGACCCCCACTTGTCGAGAGAGCGCATTTATTGTTTAAACTTTAGGCTTAAATAACTTTTTTCATTTTGAGTTTTGTGGAAAATAGCAAAGGAAAAATTGTCTTATAATTTCATGAGGAATCTATACTTCTCAGGTGTCCAGGTCATCTTGGCCAGCTGCAGAAAGCCAGCACTCATAAACTCGTTTTATTTTTTTTTTTAGTCAATGTTTGTTCCTTCGCTCATTACAACTTTTCATAAAATATAATTTTTCTTATTATTTATTAAAAAAAATGACAAAAAAACTGTTTGAAATCATAATATGTAGTACTCGTGAAACTCTGGATTCAATCTCTGGGTACACTTTCTGACTTACATGAGTCACTTCTGTTTATGGTTGTAACTGAAGTTACAGTTTCTTACAATTGAATCACATTCTTTGTTTCTGAATATCAATGCTCGCTTACTCCGGACTTATCAAAACTTTTTCAATAGTTTCTGCAAAATCCGTGGAACAATCAGGTCTTGAAAAAGGATTGCCTACGTCTGTCTTAAAGACATTGAAAATAAATAATCTTGTACATAGAAATAGTTATTTAAAAATTAACTATTACAGATACATTCACAGTAACATATTCTTGCAGTTACAGTCCAGTTCAGCGTGTACAAAACAGCATGGTTGTCGCAACCATATGTGTAAAAAGTCAGATTTACGCCCAATATATTTATGGCTACTACAATGTTTTATTTTCTCGATTTCTTAATACACTAGGACGCCGATCTCCAGGAAGCCGATATCCAGGACAGCTTAATAAGCGCGAAGAAAATTTGAATATGCTTGAATGGGTTCTCGAGTTTTCGAGGGATTAAATCCTGCTCGCCGAAATGACAAGTAACGATTCAGTCATCAATTCAGCGTCGTGTCGAAATTCTGGCGCTTATTGTAGGGCCCCGGTATTTTATTGCATCAGTTGCGTGAGGGACTTCGAGATGTTAAAATTTTGCCTTTCTGCGAAGGGACTCGCAATACCTAGCACGGCACTGTGACGCATCATTAAAATTCCGCTCACTGTGTCACCGGAAAAGGGCCGATTTTAAGGAATGTTTGTTTCAGTTCCCCGATCGTTCCTTGAAATTGGCGTCCTACTGTATTTGTATTCTACATCGAATCAAAATAGGTACTACCACTCAAACAGGGAGTGGAAGTTCACTCTAAAAGAGTAGTACGTCATTCTTCAAGAATTCAAATTTAACTCTCAAATCCTAGAAGATTCCTCTCTAAAAACCCAGTTGAGTTTGACTCTAACAAAGTGAAAATCCTCCAAGTATGAGTGTACTATGACTCGATGTAGAGTAAAAATTCACTCCAAGGTACCAAGAGAGTAAAAAAGATTGTTTTAATCAATGGCGGCCAGAAACTTTGAGAATGGTGCTTCCAACCATAAGTACAGTTGAAGAAGATCTCACTCTGTATATTGTTATGACAACCATGCCATTTTTTCGTATCGTTGTTAGTCCTGGAAGTATCATCTCTGTTCGTGAAATGGTCGGAAGTAACGTATCTCTTTCTGAATTTGCAAGGAACGAAGTTACAAACGCGAGTCTTAGCCCAAAGTTGTAATGACGTGTGAGGGCTTTTCCCGAACTCGCGGAAATGGCGAAAATCACCGGTTATCGCTCGATTTGTTGTAACTTCTAGCTTAGTATCAACTCCCACCCGGCTCTAGCTCAGCCTATATAAACCCCTGACGCTCCGGAGCATACTCATTCTATACGAGAAGACAAGTCGTTCTATGTGCGAAGTCGAGATTGGCAGAAAAGCGCGCTTCAGTTCGATATCATTATTTTTGAAAAGCTCCAAAAAGCGAAACAACGGTTTCCGGTCACTTTTTCGCGGCGCGGACTTTTCAGTGTCAGGGATAACTTTTGGACGCGCGGAGATATTTCCTCTTCGCAGTGCTCCAGCGACGTTTTGTGCAATTTTTTCGGGCTGATCATTCGCACGCGGATAATGGCAGGCGCTCGATTTGTCGCGGCCGTCGTTGTCACCTTCTGGTGCATCTCGCGAATCGACCCTGCAGCTATTAAATCCGAGGTAACGCGGGTTTTTCGGGCTTTTTGGGTTCCGAAGTTTAGTTTGTTTCAAATTGAAGATACAAGTTTTTTGAATGTATGAAAGTGACGGGGATTTTTGGGGAATTTTTAAAAATTTGGAGTCGTTTCGACACTTCTCAATATTATATTTGGATTTTAGGATAGAATTTTATAATTAAACAATTTTTCAAGTTTAAAGACGTTCTTAGAATTTGAGAACTTCCTCCGTCATTACTTATGGAAAAAATTTTTAATTTTAAAAATTGTAAATTGCGCAAGTTTTTAAATATATGAAAGTGACGGGACATTTTGGAAAATTGGAAAAATCTGGAGTTGATTCGACACATTCTAATAGTTTTTGGGGAGTAGAGAATTGACAGAATTTTTTAGTTCCCTGTCAAAACTTATGGAAAAAATTTTGAATGATCGTGAAATTCAGCATGTTTTCTTGTGTGAATTTTTATCCTGTCTCTCAAATTTGGGAAGACTTTTGAATTAAGGAATACTTTTGAAGATTTCCGGACAATTTCATCGAAGATTTAGTGCAAATTTTTGAAAGCAGTCTTAACATTTAATGAGTTTTGAGCAAATTTCAGAATTTTTTTGGATATGAAAGAATACATAGTAAAAATATTTACGAATTTTTCAAAAGTGTTTGATACTTCAAAATATGTTAAAATTGTTTTTAACCTGGACTGGTTTGGTAAACTTTGAGCCATTTTGTAATATTTTCACTATTTTTCTTTCATTTCTTGAATAATTTTTATCCGGTTTCTTAGATATTTTTTTAGTCCTAAACTAAGAAATACTTTTTAAGAAATTCAAAAAATTTTTACGATTTCATACGAACGTTTGGGAATATTCAATCAAGTAAATTAAAAAAATGTGCAAAACTATTTTGGATGTGAAAAAATAGTCTAAAAATTCTTCAATTTGTTCTAAATTATTTAAAACTTCAGTATTTGGAGAATCATATCGAATCTGGGCTGGTTTTTTTAAACCTCTAACATTTTTTAAATATTTTTAGTATTTCTACTGTATTTCGTAAATTCTTTTTAGACTTGTTACGATTTAATCAGAAATCAAAGCTTGAGAAATTCCTCGTATTCTTGAACTTTTGTGAAAATGAAAACAAACATCAAAAACATATGAATTTATATGGAGTTTGAAGAATATTTAACAGCTTAAAAGAAGTATTTCGAATCTTTTTGAACTATTTCGAATGTTATGAAATCGATTATAAGACTGGTTAGTATTTTGACAAATATTTTGTGAGTATAAGAACATTTTCCAATAATTCAGAAAACTTCAACAATTTAAAAAAATTGTCAGCAGTTGTTTTGATTTCTGATGACTTATGTCAACATCAAAAACTTTATTGCATTCAAACGATTCTTTACTATGTACTTAAGAAATTTTCACATTTATAAATAATCGATTTTCAGAATATAAAGAGTTCTCGAATTGGCATAAATTTTTCAGGGTTCTTTAATATAGTATGTGAGTAAAAATTGAGGACTTTTTGAATTAGTAAAAATTTGAACACTTTTTGAGAAAGCTGCTTCAATTGTTAGTATTTGTACAAAGTTTCTGAAAATCTAAAAAATGGCTAGAAAATGTTCTGGATTCGTGAAAATGTTTGTCAAGTCTCAGAATTTGGGAGCCAACATTTCCTTTACAGTGATAAGTGTTAATGCTTTTTTGAGAAGATGATTTTTTCAATTTTTTTAATTTTGTTTTGAAATCGGTTGAGCATATTTTGACGATTTTCAACATTTTCTAAAACTATGTATTGTTTGAAAAACCGCAGAAAGTTTTTTTCGGAATTTACACGGGCCTCCAATTTTTTCAATGATTCTAGGTTTTTCACAGATTGTAAACGGATAAAAATTACGTGTTTTTCTGAAGTTCACAATTTTTTCGGCAAATTTTTTCGGGTATATACTTCATCAGATCTCACATTTCCAATTGTGAAATTGTTGTTTTAAAAGTTAATGTTATGTTATTTACGATTGGAAGTTCAATAGACAAAGTTACAGTTCGAAACAAATTCAATAAAGAATAAACAAATTGTGTGAGGATGACAAGAACTCTATCGTGAAATTTCGATTGATTTTTTAGATTAGAATTGTGTAAAAATCCGAAAAAAGAATATAATTCGAGTCATTTAAAATTAAACACTTTTTCAAAGGACTTTGGGGTTTTATGCTTTTAAATTTCTCAACTTTTCAATCAAGATTCATCAGCTCGATAGATCCTCCACAGTTTTCCAAGTCCAGAATAGTTTTTTTCGTTATTTCAATAAAAATAAACAGTTGGATAGATACGTTCAGTTTTTCGATTCTTTAATCTTGTTTCATTTACAATAAACTACAGAGATATCTGGTGACGTTTTTTAAAAAATACCTCTAAAAACTGAGACTTTTTGTATTCGAATTCACTTTTCACAATTTGTATCAAATATTAGAGTTACGTACATACAGTTTACATTATTATTATCCAGCAAATAAGTAGAAACTTTCTAAAACCCAAATTCATTTTTTTTATTACTACCAGAAGTCGATGAAAATATTTCATATTCATCAGATGTGAAATACAAAAAACCAAGTTCTTCAAAATTTTGTTTTGCAGCAGTGTTTTTTAGTAAATTATAAATTTATTACCAAGCGCTATTTATACTAAAAATTTATATAACTACAGTGCAAATAACAAGCATGATTAGTTTTGTGTATATTCGCAGAATCTTTTCCCATTAGACTGAAAAATATTGGAAAGATTTTAATCTGCTGATGCTTGGTCACGATTTCTTTTGATAATAATTTTTTCACTTGTTCAGTGATATAAGTTTGGAACAAATTTTGCAATATTCTTCGAACTTTATCGATAAATTTCGAACTTCAACATTTATAACGTACCTTTGAACGATTCTTGTGAAATGTTTTTTTCGAGATGTTATTTCTGATCGAAGCTTGATTAAATGTAATATTTCAGCGATATGTAAAGCTGAAACTGTTTTCACTTAGCACAAGTTCTAAAAAAATTTTTAGTTGTTTTGAAAGGGCTAAACTCTAACCAACTTGAAATTTCTCAATATTATCATTAGTGAAATATCTTAAAAATGTATGGGAAGCTTTCAAAAGCTTCAAAACATTTTTATAATTATACGCCATTATCCAAAAAAGACTATACTTTACTAATATTTTGAGTAGTTCTCAAATTTTTAATACTATGGTAAAATTTTCTTTCGTAATTTTCTAGCTTACGCTGGTTTTGAAAAGAAAAATAAAGCTATACGAGATTTCTGGAAATTCCGAATAAATTACGAAATACTCCGAAGTTTTTTTTTATAACCAAATATTCACGCTTCACTTGAAAAACAACCTTATCTAAATTCAAAAACTATTTTTATTTCGGGAACTTTATAACTGTATAGGAGTTTGTCTTTGCTTTTTAAGAAGAAATCCATTCATCTAAATCAGTTCAGAAATTTCTTTGATTTTCCAAAGTCGAAAACGGGACAGTGTTCAACAGTTGATATTGGTGTCCCAAAAGTTTGTGATAATATGGCGAAAACAATCTTTTATCATGCTTGAACTCGATTTCATAATCAAACTGTTATCCTAGACGTCAAGAATTTTGAATATTCCAAAATTATCCCATGGTAATAACGATCAAGGATGAACAAGGTACTTTGAAGGTTGTAATAAACAGACGTTCGAAATTCCTAGTATTTTTTCAAAATTTTAAATAATTTTGTATCAAAGTTTAACGAAGAATAATTCAATTTATAATGACCTCAGATTTTTTTTTAACTAGAATCAAAAATTTGTTTTCGAATTTCAATAAAAGTAATTTTAGCATAGCAAATTCCGATAGTGGGAACAATGTGTAAAATTCCGATTCTTAATAATTAAATATGATAATCACAAGGGAAAAAATCTGAGCATGTAAATGGTGCAATATGCAATATTTTTTTTTCAATCCAGAGTTTCATGAAAACATTTTTCACATACATGCACGAAAAAGGCCGCTATTTTTAGCTAATGTGCATGAGAGACGTAATCTTTTTAGGATCAGCGATACCCCGAAAAAGGAAGTTTGTTATCCCATATCAGAAAAGAAGTACATATATGCTGGTTTTTATATACGAGAAATAGTATACTTCTCCACAGTGACAGAAATCGTTTCATTCATAATTTTTTTGTCGCAGCGACTGGAATGTATGTTATCTACTGCAAAGCAGAGAAGGACGTTTTCTTTTTCTTTCGTTATTTCCAAAACAGTTTTTTTCTCGTTGTAGACAAATAATTTGAATATGTTTTTACTGTTTCATTTTTTTTTTCATCTAACAAAAATTACTGAAAAGTAAGATTTTTCTATTATAACTGGAATGTAAAACCTCGCTTTTTTGGAAAAAAATGTTATAAATGTTAAGGTTTCAGTGAAACATAATTCAAACATTATTGATTTTAGCCAATGCACCATGTAAAAATTAATACGTTACAAACTGTATTTGTGATTGCAAAAATTCTTGAGCTTATCTATTAAAATAATATTGAAAAAAAGAGCCCACAGAATAAAAAAATGGAATTCCAAAATATAACAAATTCAAGGATTTCCAGTGGAAAATTCACTATGTATCAAGTTAACCTCTCTATGGAGATCAATAATTTATAAATCCATCGAGGAAAAATATAATAACTGCGTAAAAAAATGTCTGATCATCATTTGTCATTTAAGGATTTGAATGAAAACTTTTCCAGATAAACTTAAAACAAAACTTTCATAATATGGCGTCGCATGTGATGTTAACGATTCGTGAACATCGTCCGTTTAATCCTTAAATCACTTGTAACTCGTTAACACATTCTCAACAACTCTATTTTTGCGAGAACCAAAAAAATCAAATTTTTTGAAAAAGAAATTTTCAAAAAAATTCATAATTCTATCACAGATTTATTTGTGAGTTATTCAAATATGTAAGAAAATTTGATCGGATTCCCATAACATGGGAAAATTTTTAAATTTAATGCTAAGAAAACAGCAAATTATGTATGTTAAAAATTGCATGGATAATGCCTTGAAAAAATATACCAAAACATTGTAGGAATGTATGATAAAAACTTTTTTCAAGCACTGATGATTCTGCATATGCAACAACCCAAGTAAATAAACAATAACACGCAACTTTTTCTCGGGCTTGTCGGCTTCATAGAAAAGTTGTAAGAACGAGATTATTTAAAAAATTAATCGAGATCGAATTCTATCAGCTTATCACTGTCCGCTTGCGTCAAACAAGGGTCAATTCGACGACTGTGTCCAAGAAAAAAAAAGTAGCATCAATAAACGCTTTTTTTCAAACGATTTCCTCAATTGTTTTTGTAGTCTTTACAAAACAAGAGGGTTTCAATGTTTTTTTTTTCCAATATCTCCATTAACAATTTGAAAAAAAGTTTCCAAAAGTTGAAGGAAATTTTAAATCATATGCGTAAATTTTCCAGATTTGAAATTATTTTCGTTTGGCATAATTGTTCGCAATCTTCTTTCAATAATGGAATTTTCAAAAATTTATTAGTGTTCGTTAATTTTTGAAATGTTTTAGAAGTTGAGATTTTCAACTACAAGTGAAATCAATAAAAAATCTTGATTACTCAACCAATCTTTTTTTCCGTATATTAATTTATGAAAATTTTGAAAAACTTGCTTCCTTTAAACTTTGAAATGTATAAATGCTAAATTTTGTGCACTTTAATGACAGTCCTAAGATTTTCAAGAAAATCGTTGGTAAATCAAAAGAGTTTCTATAGAAAAGGTTATTTTAGGGGAATTTGACGTACTACCAACATTTGATGAATCCAACGATCATAAATATACATGTAATTAAACAATAACATCTGATACAACTTAATTTTTACATTTTGAATCGTACTTCTATCTAGTTTTACTAAATCTTACTACATTTCAATCTAAAAAATTGTAATAACATAAATTGTTTTTGATCTTACTAATTTTGCTAGTTAGGTTATGAACATTAAATTTTCATAATTCAATAAATAAATAAGTTGATGTAAATATCTGAGTACCATTTTATAATTTGATATTAAAGTCGGAAAAAAATTTTACATCCATTTTTTACTCATAATTTACATATTCGGTATTTTAAAGTAATCCCTGAGTCTATTTAGCAAAAAAATGTCTGAACGTACATATAGGTACTACTTTGAAGAAAAAATTATTTTTAAATTATAATACATTTATTTTACTCATTAAATATATATTTATTATAAGGTAAACATATGTACACTGTTATAAATCTTGTCAAAATATCGAGAATTTCAAGTGAATTCATACCCAGAAAATTTATAGAAAATTATTTCAAATTGTTTTCCAGTTATTCTAAAATTTTCATAAACTAAGAATTCAACTTTTTTGCAATGTTTTTGCGTCTTTATACACATGAGTAGCCTGTGACAAATACATTGCGCTTGAAGTTTTCATGGCCCAAAAAACCATCATTACAAAAGATAAAAACATCTTTTTATCAGAATTTGCGCAGTTGAGAAAAAAATTCGTTGGGAATTTGAAATAGTTACTTGCGTTCTTATAAACAATGAGTTATTTATGGTTTTTATTACAGTTAAAGCTCTTAAAGATTATTCACTAAATTTCAACATAATTATACTCATTTTACGTGCTATAATTTTTAATATGCGAAAAATTTCGACAGTCACTCAAAGATTCGTTTTCCAATAGCCATAGTACTATAAATGCGTCTTTATATCCCTCAGCTGCCTACGATACGTAAATCGCACTTTCAGTCCTCAATAAAGCATCATTATAAACGATAAAAACATCGTACTATCGGATTTTGCGCAGTTGAGAAAGAAATTTCGTTGTCTAATCGATTGCCTTTTTGTTAAACACCACGAATTACACGCTAAACTTATCGTTTTCATTTACTCGGTGTTTTTTCGTCAATGGTGGGGAGGGGGGGGGGGTCGTAATCTGCGAGATAAGTCGTGCAGCGTAGTTCTCGCTTTCTTCCAAATTTTCGCGTAATCATGCTAGGCGGTTATTGCTCTTCTGACTCACATTAAAGGCACCGCGATTGAGATAATTTATCTGCTTTTTTTTTATACTGGTGAACAAGTTTTTGGGGGCTGGCATTTGTTTACATGAGAATTAATAGTGCATTTTTTTTGTAGATTATAATTTTATTGTTTGCTCTGAACTGTGTTTCAATTTTGTTTTAGTAAATAATCGTTTTACAAGACTTTTAAAATCGGGAATTTGAAAATACAATTTGTTTGAGAACATTATTTGATGTTTGTGAAATTCATGAGATTTTAGAAATCGAAATAATGTTCAGAAGAAGTTTTTGGAAAAAGCATTTTTCGAAACTTACTGAAAGAAAAGATGGAAAAGAATAAATAAAATACTCTTTGCATTTTTATTTTTAGAATGGACATCTGGTTTCTTTAAATCTAAAGTCAAAACTCATTATTTGTATCCTCTTCGATTGTAAAAAGTAAAAATGACTCACGAAAATATTGTGTTCTTTTTTTCTCTTGTATATCCTGGTCATTTTAATCCTCTTATAAAAACCTCATAAGAAAATGAAATTTCTTATGAGAATTCAATTTCTTATAAGGTGACCTTATAAAACCCTCATAAGAAACTGAAATTCTTTATGAGAACGTATTGAATGGAATCATAAGAAAAAACCTCATAAAATTTTTTCGGTCAATTCTTGATAAGAAATTTCAGTTTCTTATAAGGTCACCTTACGAAAATTGAATTTTTATAAGGTTTTTATAAGGTGCACCTTATGAAAATTTAATTCTTATAAGAAATTTAATTCTTATAAGGTTTTTATAAGGATCAAATTTACTAGGGTAATCACATTACCTTAGTTTAAAAACTAAAAAAAAAACTTTCTTGATCAAGATAATTATTTTTATAACTATCATTTTGTGACGCAAATCGAGAAATGAGAGTTTGCGAATGATTATTCAGAAAAACTTGCGCAAGACAGATTCCAACGTGAGAGAGGCTCACCTAATTTTGAATTTTCTGATGCAAACGCACTTCTCTAACGATCATTCACTTGGTGATTCGAACGATTTTCGAAGAAATCTACAAACTTCACTCAAAAAGTTTTTTGAAATGTTTAGTATCTTTTTTCTACATTCATTCAACCATTTTCTATTTCATCCAATTTTAATCATCAATTTCCTCCAATTAAATTACGTCAGATTTTTTATAATTATAGATTAATCTAAAGAATCAAAAATGATCAATTCATTGCACTCAAATTGTGCATACCGTTAATTCAATATCAACACTTTTTGGGGAAAATGTGATCCACAACCGATGCAGAACATTTGAAATAATTTTGAATAACACGAAGGTCGGTCAGATCTCTTTTGGGAGATTCTCGTCGCAATTCGTAGCAGACTTGCATCAGTGTTTTTAAAGTAAAATAAGGTCGGTTCACTCAGATTTTAATACTGCATAAAACATTTGATTTTATCTTTTGAAGTGTTTCAAAGCAAGGAATTTGATTTGACTTGATCAAAGTTATTTGAGAAGTAAAAGAATTCTTCTATCAAATTAAGTTTGGTTTCTGTGAAATAATTATACTTTCAAAAAGCATTTTTCAAGGATGGCGAGACTGATCTTTTGAATCGACGTAAAACACTTGAAACAATTTTAAGTAACAATAAGATCGATCCGATCTACATATTTAATAAGATTATGATCGCAATTAAAAACAAATTTTTTGTGGTTTCAGATCTCGAAAAAGTCGGTTGACTCAGGTTTTAAGAATGTAGAATACATATAACCTCATTCGATAGAGAGAGAAGTTTGATTTGACTTGATTATAATTATTCTAAAAACGAACAAATGTTCATTCAAAGATAAATTTTGCTAACCTTAAAAATTGCATTTTGAAAGGACAAACAGTTTATTCAAATTAAAGTTTATGTGATTTGATAATCAACTGAAATGAGAAGAAATATTTACTTTGAAGTATAATTTTTTCTCGCATTGGTTTACCCAAACTTTTGTGTTTTATTTTTTGAAACATCTCATCAGCTTCTTTAATGTATGTAATAAAGCAACAACTTTATTCGATATCCTCAGATTTATCTCAATAAGTTAAATTTAATTAAATTAAATAAATAAAAATTACTTCGAAATTCACATATCTTCATCTCGTAGACTAAACAATTTAGACTTTAGGTTGAGATACTGTCTTAAAAAATTTCTGGAATTTACACGTCCGCGAAAAACTTTGCACATCTTCAACGAGTGCAGAATTTTTTCTGAATTTGTGTGGCACTGTCTTTATTTTCGTATTTTCTTGAAAGCATAAGAATCGTTTGTGAAAGAACCAACTTGAGGAAATTGGTTTCTCATTTCTGTAATGTCTTTTTCTCGATGGGTTACAGGATTTCGCAGAGGCTTTGAGAAGGGTGACTCAGGGTGAAATCAGACTTCAAAGGGCGATTGACTCAGACAGAGATTCAAAGCAATTTTGCTACAACACCCCTTGCGGTTGGGAAGTGTACAAACCATTTTCTCGACAGCACGAATACTTCATGAGAAACACGTAAGAATAGTTTACGTTTAATTATTTATAACATTCGCAAACAGTAATATGATACAAAATAATTTCCATGATGATTTTCAAAACGTTCCGCTACTTTCATCAATTTTTCTGTTTTACCCTATGAACGATCTCCCGGAGGCTATTTTCAGAGGAATATTCTTCACGCTACAAAATGAGAATATTACAGAAAAAAAGATAATAAAGTATTTTGAAGGAAAAGAATCAGAAGTAGTGAGAATTATTGATTTGCTCCGGGAGATCGTTCATAGGATAAAACAGAAAAATTGAAAATAATTTCCATAATATTTTGATAGATAGAATTGATGATTTGGAATGAAGATGCATCTCCAATTTTACTATAATACTGTTGTCAGCGTTTAAAAGTTCAAGGTATGGATAAAAAAATTTTAATCTGGTCTTAGAAATTTTTCTGCACCGTTTGTATGATTATTTTAAATTTTCCTAAATTCTTTAAATTTATGTAAAAATCTATAGAAATACCACACACCTTGGAAAATACTGGAAATTTTTATGTAATTACATGGATAGCAAAAAATTCAAAAAATAAAAAATATACTAGAAATTTATAAAAAAAAAAAAAATGATGGATATAATTTTAACAAAAATCTATGAAAATATTGAAAATCTATCAAACTCAAGATCTCAGGCTAAGGGCATTATATTTTATAAATCTATAAGGGGTCGTGCATATATGACGTCATGCTCTTGGGGGGAGGGGGGGGGTCTACCTGAGGGTGACTTATCCATGTTAGCTCTTATGGAGAAATGCATGATGAAGAGGGAAGGGGGGGGGGGTCAAAAGTGGCCAAAAATCGCGTGACGTCATGTATGCACGATCCGTAAATTCAAATCTATATAAATAGTAAAAAAATCTTCAAATTGTATAAGTAATGAAAATATATATAAGGAGAATACTAAAAGTAACTCAGGTTAACTAAGATAATGTTTTGTCAAATACATTAATATACTAAAAAATCTATGAAACTTTGAATTCCAGAGTATCGAATTTGAGAAAACTATAAAGCTATACATTAAAATTCTATAAACCTATAAAAATAGTATGAAATACTACAGTTATATACATTTTCAAAAAAAAAAAACTAAATGTATTAGGTATGCTTACAATCTTTAAAAATACTCAGAATTTTTGTCGATGTAATTTTATCAAAAATCTAACATATTTTTTAAAATGTATAGAACTTTGAATCACCGAACATCGCATTCTCAAAACCTATAAATAGATCCTTCAAATTTCGAAAAAATCGCCAGAATAATTGTGTAAATCATGAAAAAATACGAAATTGAATAAAAGTACTACGAAGTTAATAAAATTCTCTAAAATACTACTGAACACTATAAAATTTAATTAAATTCTCTAAAATCTAATGAAATTCTCTAAAATACTTCAAATGCACTGTAAAATAAGGCAAACACTAGTCGTACAAAAAATTTCCTGAAATATACTGAAAGTACTTAAAATCTATGAAATACTAGAAATCTGCAAAGATACTTACTATTTTCATAAATTCATAAAAATGTTGAAAACCTTTCAAGCCTTGAATTCAAGAATAACTAGTTCTAAAAATCTATAAAAACACTAGAAACCTTTGAAAATACTGGAAAATACTACGAATTGTTATAAATACTAAAAATTTTAAGATTCATAAATGCAACTAGCCTATAAAATATTATAAATCTATGTAGATGCAACTTTCTTAAAAATCTCCGGAAACACTAAAAATCTATGGAACTTCCAATGCTAGAGCATCAAATTCTATGAATATTTTACTACAAAAAGTAAAAGATTGAAGATTGCAAGTCGGTTCTTCAAATGTTATAATGGCAGAATAAATATTCACTGTGTAAATAAATTAACAATAAGGAAAATAAAAAATATCCTTTTTTAAATAAATTAACATTGAAAAAAAATGATTTGGGTCTGATCCTTTTGATATTTGAGTTTGCCACCCAATGCAAAATTTTTTGCAACATTTCTGGATATGACTCTTATAGACATGTTGACGCAAACCAATGCAAACATCACGTAAACAGTTTACGTACACTGTTTACACTTCTCTCTAAATTTCTTGGATTTGCAGAGTTCTTACATTAAGAAATTTGAAGAGTACGTATGAAGTGTAACAGTTTATTTACAAACTGTTAACTTTATCTTTACAGAAATTTCACGTAAAAATACCCTCGAGTGTGCTGAACTTTTCTTTAAAAAATCTTTTTCCTTTTTTTTATACCAGATGCGTATGTCCCGACTCGTCGTACAAATGCGTACGAGTGGACGACGACTTGTCCGTTAGCGCGTACGTATACCACTGCCGCCAAAACTCCACGGCCAAAGACATCGAGGAACCACCGTCAGACGTCGAATAAAATTCGACCCCCGAGTTGGTACGTTTTGAAACCCAGCTTACATCGACAAAGACTACTACTTACACCATTTAGGAACCTGAAATACTCGCGCGACGATAATTAGCGATAATTATTTTGCGAATGCAACAACCGGGACAGACTGTTACACCACTAGTGCAGAAACGCCCGTCTTCCAAATGTGCCAAACTATATAACTTTTTTGTTATTCCCCCCAAAAGAAAAAAATTTTCCACGCATAATTTTACGCTAAGCAAAATAACGCTTATTGCTACAAAAGTCTTCAGCATTTAAGACGAAAAACTGTACATAGAACAATCCAGGTGAATAAGAAGTTTCACTGTCCAATGGGTTCGCTATTCCCTCTCTGAATGTCAGCTTAAACGATGTTTTTATCAATTTTTATAACATTGATATATTAAAATAATCAACAGTCATGATCAAATTCAACGGTAAGCAAACTGAGTTTTCATTTAGACAGTTCAAATCGTCGTTTATTGATCGTTATTGCTGATTTTTGATAAAACAATTATCATGACAAACATCTCATTAGTGTAAAAATGATATAAATTAACATTTTTGTTGTAAGTTCACATTTTGAGAGAGATAATTGCGAGCTATTTCAAAAGTTGGAGCCAAAAGCTATTTCCCTTTGGAAATCGGAGAAACAATGATGACACTAATTCCAAGACGCGTCGTTTTTCCTTTGGTTATTTTTCGTTTTGTGCATGGAAAAATTTTTTATAGTTTATGTTAAGAGCATAAGAAAATTATGCACTTTTAGTACGCGTTGTAGTAGTTTAGCCGGGATTCGTGCGTACGAGAATTTTCGGGAATGAATCATGGGAATCATAAGCTAGAAAGTGCCTGAAAATTGGAGCCGCTGACGTTAATTTGGAAATACATATGTTCAGGAATTTCTCAAATCTGAGAATAATAAAGCTTGTTTTTTCCTTGACAATATTCCAAAGCTTTATCCGTCAGTTTCATGACATTTACTGAAAAAGAAAATTCAGGAATACGAACCATAACTATTTATTTTAATTAATTAGTTTGTTTTGCAGTCAAATTTCAAGAATCTTTACGAATATAAAAAACATTTTATTCTTATATTCCACTCGTGATTTTTCAAATTCAGCTTCAGTATGAAATATTTGGACGATTTCCGAATTTCAGCCGTGATCAAACGCATGACTCATGCCCGAAAAATCGCGAAGATCGCCCGGTTCATTTCCGGGCCTTTCAAAGGACCCAAATCAGTACAAAAAATTACGGGCCCCACGAATTCAAAGTTACCTTTAAGAGCAATAATCCTAAGCCGATTGTATACCTGGGAACTGCTAATTCGTGTCAATTTCTCACCAATTCATCATTTCAGTTCAACCCGGATGAATCGCTGAAATTCTCTACTTGTTATCAATTGACGTCATTTCTAGAAGGTGTAAATTTGGAAAATACTTGATCGTTTTTCAAGTTTTGGCAAATTTTCAAACGTTATTTAACGTTAATTGAAGGGATTTTTCGATTACATTTTTGAATTTCTGCAAAATTCGTAGATAAAAACACAAAAATTAAAAAAAATATTTCCTTGCAATAAAATATACCATTAGACCTTTTCCAACAACAATCTTTCCTCAACGTAACACGTTCATTTGCCAAACATGAAAATCATCAACAGCCAACTTTTGGTACAAAAACTCCCAGCCAAAAAAGTATCGACCGAAAAGCAGATTCCAAATATTTTCATCTACCAATACAACTAATGTAAATTATTTATTTTACAAATATTTATATACCTTCGTTTATACGTTCTCAATATTTATGAACACGCTGAGAGAAAACACGTGCTTTGAAAGCATAGAAAGACTTGATGCTCGTGAACCTCGTGCTTTCGAAGCACGATGTTGGCGGAAATCAGGAAAATTCCCAAACTATTTTAGAAATGGTGTTTTCACGGCATGAAATCCAAAGTGCTCGTAAAAACGCGCGTTCTCGTGCTCGAAGAGCATGTAATTTCTCCCGGTGCAATTATAAGCTTTAGAAAGTTTCAAGACTTAGCGAAAGGACCCGTCAACGGTTTTCGGTGTTAGGTTATTTTTTATTTATTCTATTGCGGCAAGGGCCAAAACGGACATTAAACGGCGTGCGTTTATGGGGTACTTTATTGCCAAAATACAATAAAGGAAAAAAAAAGAAAAAGAAATAATATGCGGACGACGAGATATTTGCTGTGTCAGCATAAATCCAAGACGAGATCGTAAAACGAACACACTAAGCCGACAGATTTTATAGTTCCTATGTTACTTTTATTTTCGCGCGCATAATGTACATTTTTGCACTGTGCGATCCTTTTAATGATCGAACGTGGTTTATGAGCCTTCGATATTCGCGGATTGTACGGCTCGGTGCAATTAAAATAACACGCGCGCGCATCAAACACATCGGGAATACGAGCGACGGGCATTTCCGAGAGCCATTTTTACGCGTGCCCACAGTAAAACGCGTTTATACAGCCAATACGATTTGACGTCTCGTCAATAATTGGACATGGACCGAGGAATATGTATTTTCCTTTTTTCGTGGGGGTACACTTTTTAGGCATGGTCTAGCAACTATTTTACTTCAAAATTATCGGACAAATTCTTGAGATTTTTCTACTAATTGAAAATCCTACGATATTTTCCCTGGGTCGAATTAAAGTGAAATGAAATTGGCATCGATCTCCCAGTCAAACTGTTTATTTCAATTAAGTGTCGACGTTTCGATCCCCATTTGTGGGATCCTTTTCAAGACTAATGAACAACGAACAATTTACTCCTCCTCGATGTCGTCAAAATCTCATAACAAATTTTCTGTATCTCATGATCGTAAAAAACATCATCGACGAGATAACAATGTCAAATTAAAACTTTCCATATGTCATGACAATAAAAGTATATCATCGACGAGTAACAGTGTCAACGTAAAACTTAATAACGATTTACCCTTGATCGTGTTCACGACACTTCTGATTTTCTGAATGAAATTTTTATGAGATTCTGACGACATCGAGGAGGAGTAAATTTTTCGTTGTTCATTAGTCTTGAAAAGGATCCCACACATGGGGATCAAAACGTCGACACTTAATTGAAATAAACAATTTGACTGGGAGATCGATACCAATTTCATTTTACTTTTTCTACTAAATTGAATATTTTCATAAATTACTTAAAAAAATATTATGAAATATAGTGAAAACAAGATTTTTAAGTGGACGAAAATGCTCCTTTGCAACTACTGTATAGGAAATTATTCATCCGCATTTTTTGCCAAAACCATAATTGTATTTATTACGAATTTTTTTTATAATGTTTAGGGTTCTGGAAAAAGTTTGAAAATACTTGCTTGAATATATTTTTTTAAGATGAATATCAAAGTTTTTGTCAACAAATTATTTTTTCAACTCTATTCATTCCAAGTGGTCTAAGAATGCCTGGAAGGCTTGAAAACGATTTCTCTTAGCATTTTTCAACAACTTTAATGTATTAAATAGAATTCGAAAAATTTTTCCGTAGTTTATGCTACATCGTCTATTATTTTTAACTTTACAAGAACTTTCATAAGCTACTGTTATTGACACCTTGTACGCTGTATATGAGTATTGACAAATCAAGTAAAAGCCCTACGATACATCTCTCTCGTATGTCTTTTCGAAAGTAAATACAGCATTCATAAATTTATCCGGATGATTACCTAATCTACACAATCTAGAAACAGGTGAAAATTGAACGTGACTCGTCCTACTGAATGGAACAATAAACAAACCTCTAGGCCGTAATCGATAATTAATATCAAGCAATGAAAATCTACCCCTTAATTATATCTGTAAAAAGGAAAAAAATATATAGGTACTACGAAAATCGCATATAATTGCCTTTGATCGTTCAACATGATAGAAGATTCATTTGAAATTTCTAAATTTTGGAAATTATCAGATTTGTTCATCACCACTAAAATTTTCTTAAAATTTGGATAGTTTTGAAGAAGTTAACAAGTACAAAATAGGTGAAAAATTCTGAAACTTTGTACGAAGCATCAATATACGTTTCTAGAAATTATTATGATCAAAAACAGATTTTCAAAAATCGAACATAAATCCTGTTACGACTGATGTAAAAAAAAGAAAAGCAATTATGAATTCCCTAAGTACAAAACAGAAATTTCTGAAAATGTATACGAAACGTCAATATGCATTTCCAAATATTCTTACGCGTAAGAATTTTTCATTACTAATATTGATTAATCATGAAAAATTAATATTATTACTATTCATTGATCATGATTATTATTGATTCCTCAAACCCGGTTATTTTAAATCACAAAACTGATAAAAGTTTTGAACAGAGTTTCTAAATTGTTTTTTTGTATAAGAAAGTTTGTTACGCATTTTTTAAGCCCTTCAAAATCCCATTCATTTCATGAGCATTTCGACTTGTATCAAAACCAGTAGAATGTTTTTTAATATTAAACTTCGAAAATATTCAAGGAAATTCAAAAGTTTTCATATTTACCTTATACGTGTTTTCGCTCGATCGGGGTGAGAGAGAAAGGAAAAATCTGCAAATAAAAATTCATGTTTTTTAGTTTCAAACATATAGATGAATCATACTACTCAAAAATACTTTCAGTACTTGGTAGTTTTTTCATGCATCTTACATAAAAACTTTAAAAATTTGTAATTAATACATTTAAACTGTTCAAAAGTTTTGGAAACGTACATTTTCTACGAATTTCTACAGTTTGAACTTTTCAAAAATCTACGGAAATTTCTGGCAAATATGTTGTAATTCCGTAAGCTATTCAGTCAAAACAATTCCAAACAATGTGTGAATGTATATTCATAAATATCGGAATCGGATATTTTAAAAATTTCCAATACTCTACAGAAAAATTTTTTAATTCTACATCATAAATAGAATTTTCGAAATACTTTTACATTCTCTCAGAATTTTGAAAGGATTGAGGAATTTTAACGGGTCTTACATAACTTTCAAAATATCTGGCAACTTTCATTTTATTGTTTGATAAAATCGAGAAGATCAACTTTAGATGATTTTTAATATTTAATATACAAAAATCTTTCATGATTTGAAAAACTTACGAGTATAGATAGGAAAAATTAAACTTTAATAATTATTCATGTTCTCGTGATATATCTCTTCAATTTTCTACGAAAATAAAAGCAACTATCGGATATTTTTCAAAAATCCCAATGAGTATCAAATTGCATGACCATGCATAAAAAAATATCTTTTAATTTTTCTAAGAAAAATTACGGAAAAAAGTGAAACGAGTCTTTTTTCGAAAATTCGAACCCATACAACAAATTTTCTTCGTGAGAAAATATTTTCGTATGTGCAAAAGTTTAAAATATAGCAATTTCGTAGCGTTTTTAAAAATGTCTCCCATTTTTCCAACACTTTTTCAAACATCGAATCCTGGCTCGTTTCACTCAACAAATACGCTATTTCCAAAAATACTGAACAATAAGATTGTTCATTCGGAAAAATGTAACGGAATTCTGAACTCCAACAAAATTTTTCGGAAAAGCCGAAAGAAAAGTATCTCTGTACGACCAAAACGCGCCGCAATCACAGTATTTAGTGAAGACCTGTCCACTGAACTGCATGTACACGATTTATTTTTAACCAGGGGACACGAGCTTCATTTTCCGTACACAAATCGCACCTCAGATTTTTATTCAAGAAGTCATCCAACATTTCATCCCCAATTTGTTTATTTATTGGAATTCCGTGTCCCATTTTCAACGACACCTCATGTACTTAATCATCACCCCGTTAATAATTTAATGCCGAGAATAAATATTTAAAAAATATTTCGTAAAATCGACGACCACTCGCGTTGGATCTCCGAGGCGAAATTTTTATCCTGAATTTTTTCAGATTTGATAAAAGAAAATTAGAAACTTTTCGTTTTGGATATAACGGCGCGAAATTGTATATTAGTTACTTAACTTTTCACAAAAGGAAAATTATAAATTTATTAACCTGGGCTGGGTTTTTTAGAATTATATTCTCGTGTTATTGATTGGAGGCTTCGAAATTGACTGGTTATGTTTGATAAGTTGTCAGAAAATTACTTGTAGATGAGTGTATTTATACGCAGTATTTCTTGGGTTAAGATGAACAATATAAACATTGTATGCAACGCACTTTGAAAAACATGGAAAAATGTGAAAAGCAATCGCGGGACATCAAAGGATTATATTGGAAAAAACATTGTTACTTATGCTATTATTTGTAATAAAATAAACTATGAGAAAATTAATATTTGCTGGATGTTTTTCATTGAAACCTTTTCTACTGCTTCCTTCTATCGAAAAAAAACGATATTTTCTTCATAAGATCATAAATTTAAATTTCCCTCGAAAAAAAAATGTTTCGAAAAAATTGTCGTTTCATACAAAATGCAAAATGTGAACTTCTTACTGATCATAGCCCTACGAAAAATGTCCAATTGATTTTTTTACAAAAAACTAATTGTAGTTCTGACGTTACGTAGTTTCTTTAATAAAAAATTTACCAATTTGAAAACCGATTGGAAATTTTCAGCAGAGAAAAGTTTGAAAATAAATCGAACAAATTGACACATTTTTTAACATCCTAATTTTCTGTGCTATAAGGAAAAAAATAAATTTTCACTGTTTTCGCCAACAGAACATTTTTTTAATAATAGCGAAGTTTTCAAATTTCGGTTTCAGTTTTTTATCCGCCTGATACGAGGAACAGCATTGCAGATTAATGACTGTTATCGTAGTGATCATTTGCAACGCACGTGAACAATAAAATTGAAGAAAACGTCCTTTTATAAAGTCAAGAAACATGTAATATTCAAGTGAATGAACGTGATTTTTAGTATCGAATCATACTGATTTTGGTATTTTTAAAAACCTCATAAGAAATGGAATTCTTGGGAGAATTTCGTTTTCTTATTTTAATAGAAGGATGTTTGACTTCAAAAAAATCTTATAAAAAACTGAAATTTTTTTAAGAAATTCCGCTATAAATTCTTGTAAGTTTTTTTTATAAAAACTCATCGAAAAATTCTTATAAGAAATTCAAGTTTTCTTTCAAGGTTTTATTTAAAAGGACACATTATGAAAAAAAAGAAATTCCTGGTATGATATTGAAATATTTTTTTTATTTTACATTTTATTTGTGAAAAATCATTTTTTTGGGAGGGGGATGACTGCCAACTTATATGGCAGTTATTATATTTGATAATAACAGCCATATATATATATATATTTATTAGTTTATTTACACAATAAATCTTGAATGTAATTATTTATTAAATCTTCAATGTTCTCAATGTTTCGTAATTTTATTAACGTTGCTCGGCTAAACTAAATCTAATTATTTACTTGTATTCATTATTTTAATGTGTATTATTTATTACTTATTGATAAATAATTTTATTACTTGAGAATATTTAAATTTATACTTTTTAAATTTGATTATCATTACATTAATTATTTGTTTATTTAACATAGACTATTTATTATCAGGGGCCGTTCATAAATCTCGTTTCCTTCTAGGGGGGAGGGGGGGATCAGATCAAATGACACGCTCCATGTTAACGCTTATGGAGAATCAGGACACAAGGGGGGGGGGGGTTAAAGAAACCGAAATTTGAGTCACGAGGTTTATGAACGGCCCCTCATATAGCTTTATTATTCCAACGCCAATTTTTTTTCACAATATGTAAATCTTTTCTTGTTGTTGTGGCTTTTCATAAAATATATTTCTTTAAAATTTTGTTTTCTTCATTTCGTACCACTCGCAACTTGTGTTTTTACGAAGTGAGAGCCAAATATAAAAATGCAAAAAAAAATTTTTTTATAAAGAAACATTGCATGACTTTTCATAACTGCAAGACATTCTTTTCGTCTTCATTTTCCTAAACCGGTTTCTGTTAAATGCGTCTTTCTCGCGCTACGGTTCTGAGCCATCCTTAATTTTGACGTAAACGGTCAATATACGTTACCCGTCGTGTTTGTTGTTTCGCGTGCTGCTCGGCGCATTCGGCGTTTTCGCAAACGTTCTTGTGATTATTAATTTACATTTCTTTTTACAGGTCTTGATTGACATTAAAAAATATGCTGACGCGCTGACATGAAATAAAACTTTGTAAATTTTGATAAACAAAACTTGTTGAGGTCATTCACGAAATGCCGCCAAAATGATGCCTATGATACGCTACTATACAGTGTTATACGGCCTGACCTACAGGACAGTCGGTAACAAAGGTGGCAGTCGGTAACAGGAGTGACAGTCGGTAACAGTTGTAGCTGACTCACCAATCACAACAAATTCAACTGATCTTTAATAATATCACACCTTTTTTTTTTATCATTTTTAACACAAATCTGGATTAACAAAAGTCAAAATAATTTGTGAAATGTCGTGCGATAAATTAATTCGTTCGAGAAATGTGTACGAAAATCGACCGAATATTGAAGAACTGGTTCATTTGTATCCAGAATTTCGTAAAATTGTTAAGGTAAATTGTCTTTGAATCTTTGTCATATTATGTATACATAAAATCATTAAAGTTGCCGGTCTAACCGGTTTTTTGTATATGCATACCTGTACAAAAATCTATAACATAAATATTAGATTACCAGCACTTCAAAATGATGATCTCACTTTTTGCAAGAACTTAATTTCGTGCATTCTAAAAAAAACCTAACTCACAAATTCTAGCTTTTCGACAAAAATCTGTTTCACACATTCTGAAAAAAAATCTCATCCGCAATGACCACAATTAGTCACAGTTTTATATTCAAAAGATTTATAAGTGATAGTAATATTCTATCTTTTTTGATTGTGAACGTAAATGGTTTGATTTTTCATTCGCTTCGCATGTGGTAGATATTATCTGTATATATAAATGTGAATGTCTGTACGTTGTGCGCTAATAACTACAAAACTACTGCACGAAACGTCCTGAAATTTTGCACAATTATTAACCATGTTCGTCTGAAGTTTATAGGCATGTTTTTTATCAACGAACTGATATGGCCTACTCTCCCACCTACACCCCGCTGCTCTTTTGAAATCACACACACACACACACAGTCAAATAATTGTAAAATTTTGCAAAATTCGCAAAAAGTTACAAGAACAATAATCATAAAAACATAAAATTATGCAAAATATCACGAAAAGTTACAATATCACAAAAGTTTACGAATTACAAAAACTCATAAAAACTTACAAAACCATGAAAAACAGGGTGTCCTAAAATCAGTGGATCATCCGAAATCATCAATTCCTAATAAAGTTTTAAGATACTTTATCCTTTGCATTTTTGAAAATTTGGAACATTTCAACAGTTATTAATAATTCAACTTAGTCTACTAATTTTTGAAGAGTATCTTTTCTTTCATAAAAGAGATTCCTTCTCTTTCTTAGCTCACTCTCATGGGAATCACTGGGATCACTGAAGTGTGTATAATGAAATGTAGCATAATCGCCTTTTTTATCTCTCTTTTAAAAAAATTAGAAGATTCTGCATTGTAGAGGTGACAATCGGATAAAAGAATATTTTATCTAAAACAAAGGCGAGTTAACGAAAACTTTGATTCATACAATTTTTTGTATAAAAATTGTCTTTCAAGATAAGAGACATCATTATTGTGTTCCATAACACACCTCAATTACCCTATACTTCTATATTAGAGTAAGCTTAGAAAGAGAAGGGGCTTCAATCAAAAGCCCCGCCTTCCCTAATCGTGAGTGGACGAAACTGAATTATTAATAACTTTAAATTTTGCAAATTTCAAAAAAGTGTCTTAGAATTTCATAAGGCATCGATGGTTTACT
This sequence comes from Platygaster robiniae, assembly GCA_028476575.1. NCBI lineage: Eukaryota > Metazoa > Arthropoda > Insecta > Hymenoptera > Platygastridae > Platygaster > Platygaster robiniae. The sequence continues at coordinate 41,512,419 of CM052019.1, forward strand.
GATAATTTCACCGATTTTAAGACACCCTGTATAAGAAATAACAGAAAATATAACAAATTATTACTCAAGTCACAATATGTCACAATGGTAGATCAGCATAAAATTCTATGAATCACAAAATCGTACATTGTCACAAATCATGAAGTCATAATAAAGTTATTATTACAACCCTCATCATGACCATCTCCTAATCCTGATTAACAAACAAACTTTCATCAATTTCACCCTGTACTTTGATTGTAAAAAAGTATCATTAGAAACTATGTTTTTAAAATACTTATAACATCTTTTTGGCAAATGTAATCCATTATATCAGTATAATATCTTTTCGTAGGCATTTGTTATTATCTAACTAAATCATATTTCGTGAAAAAATTGGAAATTATTTCAAAAAAAAAAAGCAAAATATTTTTAACCTTGGGATTCGGATAATTTTTTGGCAATTTTCATTTTTCAATTGGACAATTGACTTTTCCTGACCAAACTGCGTGTATCAACGTGGTAACCGCGGAGCAAAGCCCGCTGGGACAGCTAGTTTACCAATAAAAATGATTTTTTAAATAGCAAGAAATTGTTGAATTCAATTTTCCGCAAAAGCCACGATTCGGAAGTTTTACCCCAAAAGGAAAAATGAATTGGATTTCCACTTTTCAATCCAATTGATTTGTCCAATTAGAAATGCAATTGGATTTCTACTTATGAATATAGTTGGTGTACCAATTAGAAATTCGACTAATTCTACTTGTCAATCCAATTGTTTTGTATAATTTGAAATCCCATCAAATTTTCATTTTAAAATTTAAGTACTAATCCCGTTGGACACTTTTACTACATTGTTACAAAAAAACTTATGACATAAATATGATTAGTTTTCTATTTGAAAATGTGGATAAAGTGTTTGGAAGCGTACTTCAATTTCCATATATAAATTCAATTGATTTACCAATTTGATAAACCAACTGGATTTTCAAGTAAGAATAAGTATGATTTTTTAATTTTAAAAACGATCGAATTTCCAAGTTATACTCTGCTTGATTTTTCAAGTGGACAAACGAATTGGAAAACTTTGGAGAAGTTGCCATTTTTCCAGTTGGTTTCCCAATTGGAAAACAAATTGTATTTCCAATTGAGAATCCAATTAATTTTTCAATTAGATGAACGACAATATTCACAGTAATTTTTACAATTGAAAAATCAATTGGGTAATCAATTGTACATTTTCAGCTGATTTTTAGAATTTTCAGAAAGTAAGGTGAAAAACTGGTTTTTGTTTTCATTTTGGAAAGCAGTTTTACCCAATTATCTTGTAACTCATGTTGGTTTTTACTTATATTAAATATTTTTTTCATTTTTGAATAAATATCTGAAAAACTTAAGAAACATTCAAAAATTAGGAAAAATCTTATTAGGTTGAACAATTTTTGGTTTAAAATTTGGTTTAAAATTTGGAAAATTTTTGATAGTTTGTATTATGTTTGACATTTTTAGAAATTATGATACGTCTGTATAGTTATGAAATTTGTAAATAATCTAAAAAAGTTAAGGAAACCTGGACCAGTGATAGAAAATCAAATAATTTCTTCAATTCTAAAAATTTATAGAACTGCAAAAAATAGTCTTGAATTTTTTAAATCGTATTGAACATCATGTCTCTTTAAAATGGGCATGATATTTTTGAATTTTTTTTATTAAAAATATGAAAAACTTGAAAGGTAGTCAACAAATTTTTTAAATCTTGAGAAATTGGACAAATTGTTAAAACAGTAGGAAAGTTTTGAACAGTTTGTATTTTTTTCGGAATTTAAATAATTCTGAAAAACTAAGAGACATTGAAAGTTTTGTAAGCTATTAATAATTCTAAAAAATTCAAAACATTTTTAAAATTTAGGAAAAAGTTGACAAATTTCATTAGTTCCGTTCATTATCATATTTCTTCAAAATAATTACGAAAAATGTTAGGACACATTTTTATAAAATATGGATAGTTTCGAATAGCTCGTATCATTCTTAAAATTTCAAAAAAATTTTTAATAATTTTGAAAAATTCGAAACATGTAGATTTTCAGAAAACTTTCATAAATTTGTAAATTGTGTTGATAACACTATTTCTTCATAATATTATGCATGATGATGTTTATTCTTTTTTGTCGTGAAGATATAAAAAATTGAAAAATTACAGAAAATCTTGATGAATCGGATGTATTTTTTTTTTTTTTATAAAATCTAGAAAGTTTGGATAGTTTGTTATACAACGAAATTTTTAAAAAATAGTTATAAAAATTGTTAAAAATTCTAGAGAATTTTAAAATTTTGTTGAATGTCGAAAAACGTCAATAAATTTTGTAACTTGTGTAAATTATCATATTTCTTTGAAATGTGCATGACAAATTTCCTTTATTTTTTAATACAAATCTGATAACATGGAAAAGTAATAAAACTTGATTATAAAATAATTTTTAATTAATTTACGTTAATAATTATTATGAATTCAATAAATAATAAACTATTAATTTAAATTTTTAATTAATTTCAACGCATTCACAATTGATATTGATAATTAATTCGCAAATTGATAATACACTCGATAAGCAAATTTTTTGCTCAAGTACTCAATGATTTATGCAGATAGTCGAAGGACGTATGGCAGTAGACTTTAAGGACGAGGAATCCTTAAAAGTCGTAGCAGAAATTCGTATGAAACATGATTTTGGGCTGGAGGTGAAAATTCCCGAGGGAAAAGTCATTCCAGCAATACCTCTTCGAGTCAACTACGTCATGTGGCTCGAAAATTTGTTGACACACACAAAATTTACCACGGGTTCAAAAGTTTCTGGCCTTGACATCGGTTCGTTTCTTTTTCCTTTGTATTTTCATCTTTTTCATGCAAACTTTTTCGCAGTATCATAAAGTCTGGTCTGATGAAACATATTTTCAAGGCTTACCCTGCCAAATTTATGTTACATGTTGGTGTACAAAATAAATGTAACCAAATACTTTTCAGGCACTGGAGCGATTTGCGTGTACCCTTTACTCATCGCCAAAATGTATGGTTGGAAAATGACGTGTACTGAATCTGATTCCGAGAGTTCACTGTCTGCGAAACAATGCGTTGAGGAGAACAATTTCAGTTCTCTCATCCAAGGTTATTATAAATTTTTTATAATATTGTTGATTTATGATTGCAAAATAACATCCTTTTCTGGGAAAACAAAGTTATTCCCTGGATTGAAATTTCGCAGACGAACTCTTTCACCATAAAAACAGACGATGAAAAACATAAAAAAATTAAATATTAAAACATAAAAAAAAAATTAAAATTTTTATGGATTATTTTTCCCGCTTGTCTGAGTCGTAAGCTTTCTTCGACATAATTTTATAGATAGTGTTAAAGGATTTTTCGTGAAATTTTCGTTGTTCTCAAGGTCTTGATAAGGGTCCAAATATGGGACCGAAACGTCGACAATAGACAATAAAGAAACTTGATTGGGAATTTCGACTAATAATTGATTACCAAGATCATATATTTCATTAAAAAACCTTCATTTTCCTATCTTTTAGTGAACACAGTGAACGAAGGCACCATTTTTCAAGACATCTTGAATGACGACGAAAAGTACACGTTTGCCACGTGCAGCCCCCCATTTCGCCTATTGGACGAACTTTCGAAATTGCGCAACAAGCGCAATGTACCAAATACTCAAAATTTTACTGAAGGGGAGAGACTCTTTGTCACAAAGATGATACAAGAAAGCGAAAAATTCAAAGATAAAGTATCAATCTTTACTGTTATGTGTGGGCAAAAAAGTACATTGAAAGCTGCCCGAAAAAAATTGATGGACATGAGTGTAAAAAACTTAACTTGGACAGAATTTAGCCAAGGATTCACCAAACGGTATTTTTTATTTTTTGCTCAAACTAATTTTAGTTATTTTTAAAGAGAAATAACAGAAAATTAAACATTGCCATACTAATGGAAACGTAGAACAAAATGCACATTTGTAAAAATGCTCAATTTTTTTTTATTGTGGTTTTTTGTACTCCCAAATAAATTAGGTAAGAAGAATGCAATTTCAAAAAAAATTTTTTAATTTTAGATGGGGTCTAGCCTGGACTTTTGAGCTAGAAAATGTTGTTAATTTACTTACTGCCCCTACACAGAGGATTAACACAGGGACTTCAGAACAATCTTGTGAGAAGGTTAAAGACATGAGGGTTCCTGTGACGAAAAGTATTCCTTCTATCGAGGGTCTTGTTACAGTTTTATCTGAGATTTTTACCCAGGAATTAAAGGTAAAAAAATCAAATCAACCCTGATACTAGAGACTAAAGTATCATTTCGTCAACTTTAAGATCCATTGGAACAAATTTAGAAAAGTCTGGTAGTGAAGAATAAAATTATTTTTTTTTAAATATTCGAGATTTCGTTTTTTTGGTTCTCTTCAAACATTGTTAACAATCTAATTAATAATTTTTGGAAAATAATCATGAAATAATATCAAAAATTAATATTTCTTCAAAATATGTCATGGATAAAATATCTTTGCCTCTCAGGTTGACTGGAAAAAGAATGACGATGATGAATCCAGTTTCATGTATACGTTGACTGCGTATCAAGACTCTTGGAGCCATGCCCCAAAAAAGCGTAAAATGGAAAGAGAGGCCGATGAAAGTTCTAGCAAAAAAATGCGTCTAGACGAAAATTCAGAGCTTGTTAAAACCACTGACGAAAATACTGATCAACCCAATGAAGAGAATGTTGCTGAAGTAGAAGAAAAAAATGCTGTCGAAGAAGTAAACAGTTCTGAGACAAAAAAGCTGGAAAATTCTTGTACTGAGAAAAACCCTTACCTCGTGTGCAGTTTGTTGTGTCAAGGAACAGAATCTGATGGTTATTGGAACATTTCTATGCTCTTTGATAGTGGTAGCGGTAGAGAAGCTGCTATCGAAACTTTGAAACAATGGTTGATTAACAGGCTGGATGCAAGGCAGGGTTTTTTAAAACAAAATTTTACCAATGGCAAGTCTGGCAAAAATAAATGGAACAAGAAACACAATAGAAGAGGAAAGCATAGATCTCGTTAAAAAACATAAACATTCGAATTGTACAAAAGAAAATTTGTATACATTGTTTCAACGCGAAGGAGAAATAAATCGATAATTTTGATATAAAATGTTGGTATTTATTCATAGCTACAACATCTTTCTTTCAACGTACATTTCTAACAAGTGCAGTACATTATTCAGTGTTACGCACAAAACTAAAACTTGAAATCTGACTAACAAAGCTTACGTATTGTCTTCACCCAAGAACAACCACTATCGAGCATATCGTCAACAATTAATATTTCGTGACTTCGAGAGCATTGACGCAACGTTCAAGGGCGAAACCTGAACACGTTGCTTTCAATTTATTAATCTAAAATGGCTTAACTCACGCGAGTTGACTAAACTGGTCATTGCTGTTCAGCCAAATCTATAACTATTCAACTTTCTTCAAGTGTACAAGCCTAAAATACTTGCAAAATTTGTCGTTCACACTGATTGATCTTGCCATTTCAATTGTCAAAGCGGAACACGAAAGCATTTCGTATGTAGCAAAATTTTCCAAAAATGAATCAATTATTCAATAAAATAACTACTCTTTTCTTAAAAGTCAGTTCTGCTGTTTACAAAGTGAGAGATAAAGCAATTAAGGTAGTACTTGCACTTGGGAAATTTTCTATAGATTTTCCTAAAAATTTGAGAATTTGATCTTGATATTGTACCTAATCTATGGAAAAAATTTCATTATTGCTTACCGCACTGATTTTTGAGTTATAATTTTTTGAAATTAACACGCACGTATATGGGGAACCGTGCATTTCCGCTTATATTTCAAAAACTTTTCTATAATCAATTCTAAAAAAATTACTGAAAATTACTCTTATCGTGAATACCAACCTTGAAAAATTTCAACAAGGGTTTCCGGACCATTTTTTGAGAAATTTACAAAAAAAACTACAACTCACTTTCGCACGGACCATAGGTACGCGATGATAATATGTTCAGCATATTTATATTTAAAAATTTGAAATAAATTCACAAAAAACACTACATGGGTGAAATACAGCTACGGCTGCGCATGCAAAAATGCTTACATACATTTACATATTTACATACGCTGAGCGAGATATAAAAAAAACAGTTGCGATGTTGCCAAATCTACGAATTAAAATAGCGGAGCTGAATGAAGTTGGCCATGGACGACTCAGTGATTAAATTGAATTTGTTTCAAGTGCAAGAACTACCTAAACGAGAGATAAAAGGGAGGGGGTAAAGTTAACATCAACAGGTCAATTAACGCCGTGAAAAAAATAAAAACCGAGCAAACGCAAACTATTTACGCAAGTTCACCTCTGCTAGATTCGTCAATTTCAACATTCGTTAGAATTTCTCCTGCAGTTTGGGTATACAGATATATATATATATTGGAGTGGACAGGTGCGTAAAGAGCTTTGAAAGTTTGGCGTTACTAAAGCATCTCTAGAATAATAACTTCGCATCAAAGGATTAATGTGAAAAAACTATCAATTATTTTTTTGTATCAAAACTTTCTTCTTTTTGTTTTATTTTTTTAGTATTTAAAAAAAATTTTTTTTTCCCGTGTTTTTCTGCATTAAAACTTTTGAGAATTTTTGTGAAAAAACTGTCAAGTATCAAAAATCTACTCGATTATTTTTTGAGGTTAATATTATTATTATAACAAATAAAAAAAAGAAGTATTCATTCATTATCTTGGGACCATTATCTACTGTCAAAAAGAATAGGTATTAACAGTCCATGCTTTATATGATCTAAGAAAATAACATTTGAAATACTTGTTTCTTAATACAAATGTAGCAATTTCTTGGTTTTTCAATACAAGCTAAACTATTTTACTATTATTATTATTATTTTGGATTGTAGATAATGTATCACTGCTGTACCAGGGACGCGCAAAAATCAAGATATCACCAAAAAACTTTGTATTTATGAAAGAAAAAACTCTTCCGCGTACGCGACAACTGGTATCACATATCTCATTGCACACGATTTCACCTTACTCGGTGGTTGTAAAAAATACGTCGTTGCTCTCATTACAAAACACTCGCAACATGTTCGGCTTCGACAAAGACAAGAAAAAAAACCGTGGCTCTCATTCGAAATCGTGTACCGCAAAACAGGAGGAAAAAGTTACCACGACTGGCCATCGTACAAGAAAACACTTTGAGCATTTTTAACGATGTTAAAATTATGAATCGTAACTTTTCGCAACCAATTTTCAAGGCTACGCTTTCCATCTATTTCTTTTAAGAAGACAAGCTTTCTTCATAGGCATTACTTTTCGTTAAAAAACAAATGCGCTATTAATCAGCCAAACGATATCAAAAAACGAAGAGCTCCTGATCTGCGCCGTTATACATTAAACGTCTAAATAAAAGACAACTTAATTTCAAGCCAAGACCCAAATTTCTAGAAACGGCGCACAACAGGGACCACGTCTAACCAACATTATCTTCTTTTTGCTTTGTATAAAATTCCAAAAACCGGGCTCATTTTCAAAATTGATTTAAAACTTTCGAGCAGTCTTATGTATTCATAACAAATCGCTTTGTAAACAATTTCTCAAAATTACAAAATTTCTACATCAGAAGAGGGTAAAAGGAGCGAATAAAAAAATCCCAACAACATAAACATTTCATGATTACCTAATCGACTGTCAAGGAGGACTAGGGGGACTTGAAGAGAATATCCCCGTTGAAGCTCAATGATACGACGCTCAGCTTTTTTCAACTTGCTCCTTTTGTTGCCCATCGTGACCGCCAATTTCCGTCAATATTTTGTTTCCCTGCTCGATTTCCAGAATTTTCACCGTTGGCTCATTGCCACCGTTGTATTGTTCTCTTTGGCGTCTCTCGACTTCGGCCTTGAAATTCTCAATGTCAGCCTGGCTGACTTGGACGAACAAAATGCCATTGATGGTGTTGAGCATGTCCAGAACCGAGCCCATGCTCGGCGGCTGGATTTGGATTGGGGGAATACTGACGTTCGACTTGCCCGTGAAAATTTCGTTCATCTTCTTTTGCAAAACGACAGCTTGCTGGGTGAGATGGCGCAGGCAGTCGCTGCTTTCCTTGGTTTTTTCGTGATCCTCGCCGAGCTGGTGCTTGTAAATAGCGTAGGTTTCCTTTTCGTTGTTGAGGGCCGCGCGGAAGTCGCCCATGCACGACTGCGTGCGCGCCACCAGGTGGTACGAAACGGCGACCTTGAGGGAGCGTGCACCATGGTAGCGGAGATTCAGGGCGAGCGCGTGCTCCAGGAATCGGATCGAAAGTTCGTACTCGCCGACGGCGTGCAGGATCAGGGAGATGTTGCTCTGCGCATAAAATTACATGAATCTTGATTTCCATTTCATTGGCACGAACACTTAACAAGGTTTTCTTTTCCTAAGCTTGTTCTTTTTTGTATATTTGTACAACAATTTTCATAAAGTCTTGGTGGAAGTAGGAAAAGTTTTTCTCAGAAAAAAGCCAATCATGTAACTTACATCGAGGAGAGCGACGTCTGGGTGATCTTCGCCGCAAACCAAAAGAGCAAGGTAACGAGCTCTATACAAAAGACGCAGAGACACCGAGATTTGGCCATTTGCGAAAGAATATAATGCGAGGTGAATCTATAAATAAAAAAAACAGTTATACTACTAAATACTTTTTTTTATGATTGTTAGAAATATTCCACATTCGTTCAAGCTTTTTGTTGTCTAGAAAATTATTATTTTGTCTATATTACACTGCTTTGAAACTACATACTTTGGCTTTTAAAAAAATCTCATCCTAAACTAAAAAAATTTGCTGCATTCTAGAAATTTTTTTCTGACTTCTGAATCTGATGATATTAATATGTAACAACAAAAATCTTCTACCATTCAGAATATTCAAAATACTCAAACATTAAGTAACTTGTTTAATGAAAAAACGGTTTTTATTAAATTAATAATATAAATATTTTGAGCATTTTTGAGGTAAGTTTTAAAGACAAAAATTAATTAAGAGGGTTGGTGAAAGAAGAGAAAGAAACTACTACATATAGTAATATCTTTATTAGAACATATCATCATTTGACCATATATTATGACAATTTTTTTATGGAAAATGATTTCTCAGTTGTAAATGTAAGTAAATCATATTCATACAGTAATTTTGAGTGACGAACCATAATATTTATTTCGATTTTTTTAACATGCCACTATTGATCCCTTAAAAAAAAGACGATGTAGCAAAGGATAGATAATTTTTTTTTATCAAAATTCAAAATTTGTATCAAAAATCAATAGATTTATCAATTATTATTACTGCAATTTTGAAAAACTACAGTTACAATCAAGAGAATTGCAAATGGTACAGTTTCTAGAGTGTAAACTTAATAACAAAATGTATGAATAGTTACAAAATTAGTTATTTTCTTATCTACAACTTTAAAAATCAAATAATTAAGAAAATGCACCTAATTGCTATCGACTGATTAATCCATTATATATTTCGAATTTTGAATCTCATAATTTTTTATGGCGATTCTTGTAATCGGATTCACTATAAAATAAAAATCAAAAAAGAATGTGCCTGAAGTTTCAAACGTTTAAAATTGAATGAAAAAAATTTACAAGTTAAAATTGGAGAAATAAAATTTTCTAGCTACTTTCAAACATTTTTAGATCGTAACAACAAACTTGATGCTCCCCAAAAAAATATTTGCCACTTCCCATCATGATAAAAAATCAAAAAGTTGATGTATTTTTCTATTTTCGTTTAATTCTAAACGTTTAGAAATTCAGGTACATAAAAAAGAGACAAGGAACGAAAAATTAAAATTATTCATGTTCATAGATACTAATAATGAAAAATGATTATGACGAGATCAGAAAAATTTGTGATTTTGATATGTTGGATGAGAAATTTCGACACCTATGAAGTATTTTGTATCAAAAAACTAAATTGCATGTTTAGAAATTTGTGTTTATAAACGAAAAAATTTCTTTTCGTCATTATTGTTTAGTGCATCGAATCGATAAATGTTCTATGATTTTTTTTTTCATCGAATTTATTGCAAAGTAAAAAAAATTAAAAAAGTATTGATGAACGAATACGCATTCCAAGTTTTTGATTCAACAATTGGAAAATCAAACAATCATAAATATGAATGATTGGGTTAAGAAATCATGACTGAGACTTATAAATCAAAAACTTTACTTCTATTGACTGATTGAAAATTAATTATTTTGAATTTCAGGAGAATGTCGATCTGATCAATTTTTCATAAATATTCTTTTTATCGAATTTACTTTGAAGTGACAGTCAAAAAAAGAGACCAGAAATAAATTTTTTTATAGTTATGGTGTTGGATTTAATAATTATAAAATAGAAATTTTGGGATCAAAAAAATTTGTGATTACAATATTTTGGATACAAAACTATGAAAACTAATTATCTCGCATCGAAAAAATAAATTCACTACATTTTTATAAATTTGAACATTTTAGTTATTAAGACATTTGTTTTTATCGTTGTACTTGTGTTTTAAGTTTATAAATTTTCCATCAAAATGTTTATAGAATTTACTCTAAAGTAAAAGAGTTGAGAAAAATTAATAATTAAGTAAATTAAAAATGGTTATAGGTATAGATTGAACTGATGGAAAATAAAATTTTTGATTTAAAAAGATTTGTGATACAGTTCAACTTCTGAACAGGGCGTCAGTTTGCTTTTTCTATTTCCATTAACTATTTTATTTTTCTATTTCAATTTCCTATTTCCATTAATATAAGTGTGAGTAAAGACAGAATGACGCCCTATCCAGAGGTTGAACTGTATCGATATTTTGGACAATGAATATTCAAAATTAAAAAATTTTTTTCTTATGAAAATTGCTATAGTAAATTTATTCATTTGAAGCCTTATTTTGTGCTCAATTCAATAAAGCAAATCAGCGTTAAAAAGTCATGATTAAAAAATTCGAAAAAAATTATTTTATGACGACTTATTATTAGTTTGAATAAAGTATCATTGAATGCAGGCCCTAGCAGTACGCACTATTTCTAGTTTTATAAAATGTGACCTGCAACGAAAAAAAAGATCTTGGAATCAAATCAGCTCAGTCTACTTATACCAATTGAAAGAGAAAATATGCCTTATTGATTTGGTCCTCAAGTCCCTTTTCTCGTCTCAGGTCACCAATATTGTCAGATGACAATGTTATTACAATTCTATAACGAAGCTATCAAATGTATTTACATTTGTATCGCGCAACCTTTACTAGGCGATAAACAACAAATAGTTAAAAAAACGGATGTAAATAAGTGCAATATGCAGTACTCACATATTCCGTGATTGTGTAAGGATGGTCAATGCCATTGACTCTTTCGGACATGAGAACGGCTTTTTGCTGGGTCGAGAGGGCTTCCGCGTGATCGCCCATGATGTAATTCAACCTCGCGAGCATTCTCAGGCATTGCGCGATTTCTGGATGCACCGACCCGTAAACGTTGTTCAGCAAACTCAAGGCCTCGCTTATCAACTCGTAACCATCCTTCAAATAACCCTGTTGAATCTTATTTTGGCCTGTCGTGTAAAAATTGAACGCATCGCTCGCCTAAAACACAAATGCAAAACATTTTCAATCCATCATTGTTCCTTTCACGTCAAAAATAATGAGCATACTCATTCATCACTTATAACACAATAAAATACCTACCCGTGGATTAATATGTTTGACCACAGGAAACACGTTCAAAATGTCTTCCTCGAAAAAGGTTGCTCGATTTTTGTTCTCGAAATTGTACTCGTGGAGGAGTATTTGAATTCCGGTTTTGATGCAGAATCTTCGAAGCAGCGAAATCTTTTGGATTTTAAAATGCTCGATCGTGGCATCCAAAGATTCCGGATTTGGGCTGTCCCAGTCGAAGTAACTTTTTAAATCCGCTTTGATCTGCTGCCACAAAGATTTTGGAGTCAGCGAAACCCATTCCACATCCCCTTGTTGGTGGCCATTGTTTTTTCCTTTCCTCTTGTTCCGTCGTTTCGCGGTTTTACTTTGCAACTGTTGGGATCAAAAGTATTATTGTCATATCTTACACAATACAAAATTCAAACAACACAATCATATAGTAAATCTAGTAGCATAATTTATGTCACCTCTTCAATATTCTGTTGCGGATGAATGAGTTGCGCAGACGAAAGGAAGCAATTCAAGAAATGGCTTATGGCAGCCGAGAGACTCATGAGTTCGGAACCTTGTATGTAAGGATTAAGGATGTGTTTGGCGGATCGAACAATGAGCTCCGTGACAGCAATGCGATTAAGGTATTGCAATTGAGGAAAAGTTGATAACATTGTGGCCAATTTTCCCAAATACCTCACATTGATTCCACGACCGTGCAACGCCTCAATCAAAGTGGCTCCGTCCATCGCTGCTTGCGTGTGGTCCAAGCATTCGCGAATCTAAACAAAATGTTTAGAAAGTTATAGTGCAACTATTTCGTTTCATCCCAAAATATGTGACGAATATGAACTGGAAGAAGAAAATGAGTTTACTTACGAATGTGGGTATTTGTACAGTCAGGAGAAAATCTGCAGCATCACGAACGAGTTGCCTCTGTTTTTTCATAGCTGGGCCATTTTCGTCCGGATGTTTGACACCTGGAGAATAGACGTCCGGATTGAACCTGACGTCGAATTCTGCATCTCGTAAACTTCCGACGGCAGATGCTGCTCGATGAACGATTTCTTTGGTACTCTCTTCGACTGTAAAATAATTCATTTACAAAGTGACCTGTCTTTATACACTAAACTCACATTCGATTTTGTGTATATTATGTACTGCATTTTACAAATCCTATAGATTGAAGTTTCTAACTCGAATATTTTTTTAAAATGACTCTTTTAGAAAGTTACGTTACATCGATACTTACGTTCTTGCTTTTCCCCTCCCGTGATAGAGTCCGTGATACTTTCAACTATTTTTTTGGCTTCATCAGCTTCAATCGCAGACTGCGCGGAATCTTCTTTGTTACTATCAATTGCAATGAGAGAGTTGGTCGATTCCTTTTTATCGTCCTAGAAATTACCAAAAAAATCATACAAAACTACCCACCAGAGCTGCCAGATCCTACAGCGGGCCCCATCGGCCCAAAATATATATAGGTATACATCAATAGTCAAGAATAAGCCGAGCTTTGCATAAATTACCATTAATTTCGCAGATTCTATGAAAATCTATTATGGTATTATGGAAATGAGTGAAATCTGTGAAATAAATGGTAATTTATACAAAGCTCGACTTATTCTCGACTATTGATGTATACCTATATATATTTTGGGCCAATGGGGCCCGCTGTACGATCTGGCAGCTCTGCTACCCATGTATTCATTTAAACGAAAACAATTAAACTTTGCTAGATTTAAGAAATTTAAAACGAGAAAAAAGAAATATGAGGTTTGGTTGGACACAAAAAAAAGAAGAAAATGAATTTACCTTGGAGGAACTGTTTTGTATCTCTTTTTGCAGCCTTTTGGTAGAAGTGAGCTGTTGCAGATGAATCGCAGCATGTTTGATGAATTGAACGTATCGCGCTTCGACGAAAGAATCGATCAATTCCTGCCTGAGACATGCCAATTTGTGTTTGTGCTCAACTGGAAAACCAAGAGCTCTCGCTTCTTTCGACAACTCAACGCCTTCCACTAAAAAATATGTATATTTGATTAAATGTACAGGTATCGCCAAGAATAAAATAGACGAATAAAAGCAGGAAGAATGTCGTATAGATAAAGAAAACGTTGAGGTCAAAGTTCACCAGATTCAAAGAATAATGGAATAATGAGTGATTCAGTGATGGATAGCATGATAAAAATCGCGATAAACGCCATGAGCCTATTCGACAAAGGAGTGAATACAAAACACTTCATAATTTGCATACTAAAAATTATGGACAAAGCCTTCAAATTTATTCTGACAAATTATACATGTTATAAGAAAGTTAATATCATTTATATATTGCCAAGAAATAGAAAATATTTTTCAACTTGTGGATTTTAAATTAATTAAAATACAACCTATTTTTTGTGCGAAAAATTTGTCAAGCCGAGTAATGTCAAATTACAAAATACTGCAAAAAAAATATAAGATACTAATAGTACTAGAAATTTTTTCCTTTTTCATGGGATAAAAAATGTTCAAAACAATCGACTCACGTTTCAAAAAATTAACGTCAGGCGGGAAGGTCCTTAACAGGTCCAGAACGTAATGACGCAAATCATTGCCAATGATTCCTTTACATTCGACACTGCTGCACAATTCGACTTCTTCTCCTGAATCGTTAATTACTTTGTGCGGAAGAATTTTCAGTTGTTGGCCAGCTTTGTTGAGCTGGAAGAAAATCAGCGATACATAAATAAATATGGCACTATTTTATATTTTTATAGATGCCCATACGAATTTCTTAAATATGATACTATTACTTTGAAAATCTTAACGATTTGGAGCATTGAAATTGACTTTTCAGAAAACAGTAGATTTTGTTTATACATATTTTCAGTTTTTTTGTATGTTTCATATTTTTTTAGTATAGATAGCAAGTAACTTCATTGTGACTTCAGTGATGAGAAGTGAAAGTTACTTATTATGGTAAATCGAAGACATTTTCAATTATTTGCCATGAAACAGAAAAAGCCATAACTCATACTTGTCGTAGTGCTAATTTTTTATTGAATAAACATTTGAAATTAAGTTTCACTAAAAATATTTACAGCTTTCGTCTGTTACAAGGCAGTCTTTAGGCAGTAGGCAGAAAACATTTTGAGAAGTTTTTTAAAAAAATATATTTTCCTCAAAATTTTATAATTGCCAATCTCGAACAATCCTGGTGCAAGTGTATGATTTTTTAATTTTTGACATTTCAGGAGTCCAGAATAACACATTCTTTTTATAAATGTATTCAAAATAATGGAATCCTATTTTGGAAATTTTCAAATCATGACTAAATGCACTCGGGTTTATTATTATTATTTTTTTTTCCTGATACTTCTACTATTTTTCATATTTCTTCAGTGTCTGTTTACTATTTATACAAATTTCAGAGCTTTCTGATATGGTTATGAATTTCTGTAGTTTTCTAGAATTGGATGCTTGAGGAATCAAAGTTCTAAAAATGTTTAATATTTTCATAGATTTTTGATAAAACATCAACACAGGTTTTGAGAACTGCATGGGTTTCTAGAATTTCTGTATTTTGTGTAATTTATAGAAATTATTATTTCTGAGTATTTTTATGAATCGTTCTATATACGAATAGAATTTGATGCTATATTATTGAAAATTTCAACGATGTTAAGTATTTAAATTGATTTTTCATGAATAATATGATATACAGATTTCAAGTACTTTTTCCATTTTTCGTATTTTTTTTATACACAATTCAAAGAATTGTATGTTATATTGTATTTTCATTTTCATTATTTAATCAATTTTATATTATACTTTAATCTTTATTATTTGATATTGAAAGGCAATAAAGTCATTCAAGTAGATCGGAAAGATTTCTTTCTTTATTCAATTTATTATTTGATATTGTTCTTTTATTTCATTATCTTATACCATATTTCTTTTCATTATTATTATTTTTTGTTAATTTCTAGACTAATGTTCCAGTAATTCGAAATTTTCGAAAAAATTTCTAGTATTTCTATAGGAAAACTTTTTTCATATAGAATTCTTGAAATATTGATATTATTTATATATTATAATTCATATCATAAAATAAAAGCGAGTTTTTGATACATTATAATTATATTCAATATTTTGATTGAATTTTCAATTTTCGAGTAACTTACAAATTCCTTGGGTTCATAAGCATTTTAAAAAATTTCTACTATTTTATATATGACCATTTACGTTTTTTAAAGTTGTATGGATCATAAGTATTTGTTAAGATTTTCCAGAAAACAGTATTTACAGATTTCTACTATTTTCATTATTTCTTTAGAGTTCATATAATTCGGAAGATTTCCTGGTATTTTTGTGGAGTTCTATGTAGATTTTTAGAATTCGATGCTTCAAGATTTAAAGTTTTTTTTAGCTTTTTAGCATGTTCTCGGGTTCAAAATTTTCTTTTTAAATCTACTGGGTTGAAATAAAAATTCACTAGGTTTAATTCAAGAAAATATTTTTCTTGCTTTCCTAGCCAAGAATTTATAATTAAATGCCTGTTCAAGTTCGCGCATTTTTGAGAACTCATATCAAACCATTCGTTACATGTCCTTAATTTCAGTAAGTACGTTTTTGATGATATTCATTTATTACTATTTATTATTTCATCACCATTGTTTTAATCATTAATTAAATTATTTGTATTTGTATTATTCGCTATTTATTAATATTCTTTTCCCTTATTTTCACATAAAAAATAACTAATTTTACCGCAATTTTTAGGAGATTTTTTGAACATCGAAAACTTCTGTCAGTTTTGAATAATTGGATAAATATTTACTTACCAATTCTAGATACTTTGGATGCGTGAGGACAGTTTTCCCAAAGTCGATAGAACCATAGACCACAGATTGTTCTTGTTCGCGTTCCAGTATTCCAGGAATTATAGACTGCGCCGTTACACGATAACCTCTGGAAAACCGATAAAATAGCGAATAACCACAAGAAAAGTTTTTCAAGGTCAGATTTTCAAATAAGTCGTGGCATTTTAGAACTTAAAGAGGTGGGGGAGGGTAAATAAAAGGTGATTTCTTTACCTGTAATCAATAACTACAGTTCCAAGGGTGCAAAGTCCAGGTAGATCAACTGCGGCGTAAACTCGAACGCCCTGGAGGTCGTTTCGTGGAGCGACATGAGCGGCTGCATCGCCTCCTAGTTCTTTGTAATGATCACGAACGTCGAAACCGAGGGAAAAGAATATATTATTCCAAATAAACATTTGCATTTTTGGCTCTTCGCCAGGATTTATGGCCATAACATTTCCGTCAATCACAGCCATCGCACCACGAGTAGCTGCAGCTACGAAATCACTATGTACCTGCAAAAAAATTTTTTTCCACAAACCGGTAATTAATAACAAATTTGACATCGGTTGTATTGAAAGAATTATTGAAAAAAATTATGGATTTAATATGTATATTTGACATTTGTACTTATGAATGCAAGTTTGCACTTACTTTGAAAATAGCACGTTCCCTGAGCAACCGTTCAGGAAGATTTTTTCTTGGCAATTCCCGAGTCGTTTGGAGTTCTTCGTTCCAGTCTCGAGTTTGTCCTGGGATGTGTTCTTCGTAGCCAAGTTTTGAGGAGAAGGCTGAAGAAAACCATATCGATGTTTTACGTTGCCACCATTATTAATAGATATCTCTATTTTCGTTGCAGATAGATATGTAATTAATTATTATTTAATATTCCCAAGTTTTAACAGTTTGAAATTCATGTATACCACTACCAATTATTAATTATGAAGATGAAATTCGTTTCTTATACTTAATAATATCTAGGAGAAACAAAAAAATCTATTTTAACTCCATCATGAATGAAAATAACTACATACAATAATTTGCACGAACAAAGTGTCATGGATCAAGGAAAAAAAGAAGCAACTCACTATCTTCAGCTCTTATTGCGTCAATGGTATGCTCGATTTGTGGTGCAGACCAGGCGTAAACTTGATAAGGCGTGGCAACTCTTTCGAAGGGATGCCTCTGTGTCCTTTTTCTTTGCATGACGTTAAAGCTCCTTTTGAAGGAAGGACTGAGTTGATTCAACAACTCGATCAAACTATGACAAAGATGTCCAGGAACCGCGGGTTTTGGATTAAAAGTTTCATTTGTTGATTGATTAACAAAGAAACCCCGAGCGCAAGCAGTCAA
The DNA here is from genome assembly GCA_028476575.1 of Platygaster robiniae. Taxonomy (NCBI): domain Eukaryota; kingdom Metazoa; phylum Arthropoda; class Insecta; order Hymenoptera; family Platygastridae; genus Platygaster; species Platygaster robiniae. The sequence goes on from CM052019.1 coordinate 41,530,349, forward strand.
ATAATACTGCTTGTCCTCCAAGGTCACGACGTAAAGATACATGAGATCACCGTGCAATTTTCTGTGCCCGGGAGGTGGATTCCACCCTGACGTGGTCAACACCTAAAATAATCAATTTTAGAATTTTTATATATATATATTGTTACATTGTTGACATAATTCAACGAATACCACAAAAAATTTATTCAAATAAACCTCAAACTTTTCAGGAATAGAAAAATTATGTCACATAAGTTTCAGAGTCAATTTTCAATCCAAAACATTCGTGAACCCATCAAGACGAACCTTCAAGCAAGGCGGGCATTTTTGTTCTTTGGCCTGTGGCTGTAGAGGAAGTAAAGGTCGATCTTTGGAACCAGGAATAATGTAATCGGGCGGGGTGCAATCGACCGAGTCGGCTCGGCTTTTTTTCTTTTCCATAATGTCACCATTGGTGACGGCGCTGAGGAAAGACAAGCTGCTGCACTCAACCCCGTTGTAAGCGTCGGCCGGGTCGACCGATTTCAAAAGGTCGCGAACATGTCGCACGTGTATCCGCGCCTCACGCATCGTGTAAGGTTCTTCCACAACTTTGATCACCGAACCTTCTTTCAGGCCCTCGATATTTTTCAGCTCAGCGAAATTATCAAGGGTATTGCCGTCCAGCTGCAAGGAAAAACAGGTCCTGTGGGATGTGTCTTCCCGGTCCATGAGAAGTTGGTGAATTTCCTGCAACAGATCATATAACCCTATTTTTAGTTTTCTTATGTGTTCGCTTGATATTCGTGCATATCACACCTGCCTCATGCATCATACTTTGAAATGAAAAAAATTACTTAAGGAAAAGGACTTCCGAGTCGTCTTAAGGACCATAGTACTTGGGGTATGCCTAGAGATGCAAAATGACCGATCATCTTTTGTTTTTGGTCAATTTTTAACATAGAAGTTTATGCAAAAATTGACCGTCATTGACCAAAACAAAAAGAAATGACGGTCAATGACGGTCATTCTGCATCTCTAGATACACAAATGCAACATATTTTTTTATATTTGAGATGTTGAATGTGAAAAAAAAGAAGGAATTTCGTTGTTCTGTCCGCATTTACCTGGACCAGTTCCATGCTGGAAACTTGAATATCAAAAGGCTCGGCGCCAGGACTAACGATTTTCACGACGAAACTCATGTCTTGGATGAGTAAGACTTCAGGGTCGTTTGCGGCATCTGTGACTTTTTCAACTTGTTTTTCATTTTTGTCCTTGGAGTCGGCAGCCGATTCCTTTTCCCCTTCTTTGGTAGCTTCCATTTCCCCTTTTTCCAAAATACTTTCGCTGCTACTTGTGTTTCCGGCTTGCTCGCCATTTTGTTTCGCATCTGTAATTTGCAAAATACATCATATTTATTCAGAAAACTACTGGAATTCGATTTTTCATTAGTATTATGAAAACTGAGGAATAGGTACATTTTTTGAAATGTATTGTCTTTTTTCAACATTTTCAAATGCATATATTATTGGTTCCCTTGTAAGGAGTAGAATATTGCGAATCACAAGAGTCTTACTGAAACTTTTGATGGAGGGATAAATAAAAGAAACAACAAGTTGAAAAGAGAAGAATTGAAAACCATCACTAAAGTGATAAATTTACAGTAAATTGTTAAAAATGCTGATACAATTTTGTCATTCTTTCAGAGTGCAATGTGAGAACATCAAAATTTTATAATGAAATAATTTATTCGACTAAGACAATTATTTGCAAATATGCTGATTTCCAAGTTTCTGGAAATGCTACAAACTGTTGAAAATTGTAATTGAGAATTCTCAAAATACATGCAAAACAAAGTTTTAATTAATTCTCAATTTTTCTTCAAATCACATTTGTAAAATATTTTGAAAAACTCAGACATACTGATGAAAATTGACTTGACAGAAATTCATAAGGTTTTTTCCTACCAGATGCTAGAAAATATGTCAATTTTTCAAAATTTTATAATTTTTTATAAAAAATTTCTAAATTAAAACAATCATACATTGTAATCATAAATATCAATCAATTTCAAACTCCAAATTCCTGAAAATACAAGACTTTGTGAGTGAAAAAAAATTTCTTATTTGAGATATGCAGAACTTAAAACATAAAATATTGCTCCTAACAAAATCAATCCACAAATTCATAAATCGAACCAGACATCTATCAAACTGTAGAAAACTTAACAAAATATGCTGTTACACAAAATAAACAGAAATTCTTAGCACCTACTAAGACCAACATTTCCAAAAATCAACCCATGAAAAAATTCTAGATAGAATAGGAAAGCTGCCGACTTGGCAACACCAGATATAAAGCAGCTTCGTCTGTATGCACTCATTAATTTGTATGCACGCTCAAGAATTGGAACAATTTAATCTCGGTAAATGATGGACAAATTCTTCTATGCTTATCCTATACAGGAATCAACTCTAGCAGTTTTACAATTAACTGATAGTTTCCCTCTCATTTTTTAAAAATATATTTACATATTTATCCTATGATTTGATAAAATATTGTGACTAGACGATAATATTTAAACATTTTTCTTATATTCTTGTACCCTTGTTTTCAAATTCCTTTTCGTTGGTCTAACATAAAAAAATACACAACCCTACAAATCATCACTCAAACTACTATTTCTTGAATAAAAAAAGTGTAAATCATCCTTAATTCCAGTGTCCATCAACAAAAGGAAACATTAATTTTGTCTTATCGTAATTATTTTAATTTATGCTATTACAGTGAGTATTCATTGGAAAATGAATTTTTAGTAAGTTTTTTTTTATAAAACTTTGAGTAATTATTAATCTTCGAAATATTTTCAATCATTTCAAAATTCTTCTCTTGAAATTTATTATCAGCAGTTTTTATTTTTTCATTCACTTAATTAATAAAAGTATTCATCTTTTTATTTTTACCAGATTAATGCCAGAGTAGGTGTGAAAATATTGATTGATTCTATGAAACAAATTTGGAAAAAAAGTATTGACTTCAATTGATTATTCAACATCTCTCACCTAATCGAAACTTTTATTATTTCCAACTTCAATGAACCTTTCTCCTGAGAAACCTCATTGCTCTATTCTTAAGACAAGGTCATCTGGTCACCTTTAAAATTTTAATACTGAATGTGAAACAGTTATAAACATTAATTAATTGTATATAAATAATTTACACATAAACACAATAAATAATTTATTGTTTAGTGAAACAATTTAAACAGTGTATGCAGATAAAAGTGTCATTCTATAATTCTGATCGCAGAGGTCACTGATTCTTGAATGTGTGTAGCGAGCTTTCATTTTCATTGCCAAGTTGGAGTAACAACAATGCATGAGGATGGTAATGATGGCCAAAAAGCAACAAAAACATCAAGAACTGGCTCCAGCTAAGAAGAGACTCAAGAGGTCCAAGTTATCACGAGAACACGTCAATGCAACAACAACAAAAACAACTTTTGCTCTCCTCCTTTCACAGGTTGCTGCACTTGTAGATACAAAAACTTATAAATAAACAGCAATGTAAATGGTGCGCACTCAAATACCAAACTCTATTTCCATCGATGCACATATATGTGTATCAGGGGCGTAGCTGTAAGGGTGTTTTGGGGTTCAAACTTACCCTGAAGTATTTGTTTCTTTTGTTTATTTGGGAAATTTGTAGAAATTTTCAGATTGAAAAGGATAAAGTTTGACTGTGAAGTTAAATATTAACAAATTCAATCAAATAAAAATGCACTGACTTCTCTAAAAATATTTTTTCATGCAGTCTTTTTTTAGTTACCTGACACAACTTTAGACATGTCTGAACAATGAGGCAATTTTGATTTATAATTCCTTGAATACAAACTTCTTTATACTTGATGAATCATGAAGTTCAAAAATCAAATTCGTACAAAGTAATCTTTCCAAATCTTTGTTATTGGCCAAACTTCATTCAATATTAGTTATTCAAAGAAATTCATAAAATACAGATTTGGTAGTATAATTACCATTCGCATGTTTATGAAACTATATAATCATTTAAACTCACACAGGAAAAATTTTTTTAGCCTTCAAATATATTATTAACTTTAAAGAAATAGTTGAAATTTCAATTTCAGGATCATACAATTAAAAAACTCTTTACCAAAAAACATTTTATTACCGATAAATATTTCCTCTTAATTTAATACATTTAAATGATAATAACATTTATTTTGAAGTTTGAAAAAAAAAATGCATTAAATTAAAATATTTCATTCACAAAGTATCAGAATTCAACACATACAATCATAAAGTTTTAATTTTGGAAATAAAAAAAACTGAAGATTTGTAGATAGAAATTTAACTATTTGAATATTTTAAACATTCCAAGATGGTATATACGTTTGTTTTTGGTAAACCTCTTCCAAAAATTTTTTCTATGTGCGCCTCTGGTCAAAAGCGTATACAATGGAAGAAGAGTAAAGAAAATCAATGAAAATGAAGTGAAACCACACCATACACTCTGTAAAAAATTTCCGAAGCAAATCGTCCCTAACACTTTTTTTTGGTAGAGCTCCTGAAGTGTATGATGTGAACGTACCATAAATATTCATCGCCAAGTAGACCCGCCGATGATCGCTTTACATCTTGACGATCCATCACAAGAACGACTTGCATTGTCCTATCATTTGCCATTTGCTTACATTATCTTTATCTCGCTGCATGAATTGCATTAGCGAATCGCCAAGTCATTCATTACTAGCCTTTCATTTATCCTTCCTTGCGTTTTGACCCATTTTTTTCCTCCCCTTCTATTTCTGTCGCTTTTTTTATTTACCATTTATGCATACTTGCTAATTTAATAATTACTTATGTGCATCTTGAAAAGTAGAAATGTCGAGAGTAAGTGGTGCTTGGTAACATTTTTTTACTGCCTTTGTCAAGCCTGACCATCAAATAAACGCCCTAAGAAAAAAAAAAGAATATTTTTTATACAAATTACAAAATGTACATTTGATTGAAATTTTAAAGTAAAAGTGGAAATTTTTGGTACCACAGAAGTTTAATTTTGATAGTTTTTTTACATTATTTTTGTGTATTGAAAAATATAATAACTAGTTAAAAGCGATTGTAATACTAAGTTTTAATTTTAAGGCTGTATTTTCAGGATATTTCACAAAAAAATTACTTTATTCAGAGAGCCTGATTTTTTTATTTATGAATATTGGTGAGATATTTTACTTTTCATTAATTTAATAAATATGTACTAGCTATGAATAAAATTCATACAGTACTTTAATTTTTTATGAATTACATTAATTATCATTTTTGTTATATTACGAGCTTTTTTTATTTTTGATCCTTAATTTTTTAAATATGAAGATAGTATTATTTATACATGTATTATTTTATATTTCCATAGTAAAAGTTTTTAGGCCTTGAAATTAAAACTTGAAGAATTACCGAACCCAATGCATAAATGTTATCAAGAATTCAATTGGAATACCCGGAATATGAAAAATTCAATTTAGAACCTAATTTTTAGTAAGATTCTTGTTTTTATAATCTAAAATTTACAATACGTCCATTCTAATTTGTGTTAATAATAAAATTTACCCATAAATCTATTTCATAAAAATCACTTGAATTTAATTTTTCTTCAAAGATTTCAGGTGTCTTTATTTTTATTATTTAGAGATGTTATTATATATATAAATTTTTTTTATCTAACGTTTCACAACTTTGCTCATTTTATAAAAATTTGGATATTTTCCATTTCTATACATTTAGTCAAAATTGCCAGTTATTTTTGTTTGAATTTCAAAATACTAGTTATTCATTGTTTTAATTTTTGAATTCATAAAAACTTAGCTTTGCGAAGATGAAGAGTCGTTTCAACTATTTTTAAAATTTAATGGATTTTAAATGTCTGGTTTCATAAAGTAATTATGATTTGCAAATCTCTGGAACAAGATTCTCTGTTACAGAATTGAGAATTACATATTTTTTCATTTAAGAATATTCGTTTAGAAGTTCGTAATATTTTGAAATTATAATTTTAAAAATTCCCGGTTTTGACGATATATTATATGAATTATATCATCTAATTAGATAAATTGATACCAATATTTGCTAATTCGTTATTCAATAATTTCTGAAAACGTTCAATTTCGAGAAATTTTAACACTGCTTGAAGTATTCTAACTAGAAAAAAAATTTTTTTATGCAAAATTATAAAAGTAGACATTAGATTTCTGAATTTCTAGAAAACACAATTTTTCCTCAACAAAAAATATTGGTTCAAACGCCAATGTAGAGAATTGCCAAAATCTATCAAGAAACAATAAATCGTATTACTTTGGTATCGCAATAATATTACGAACTTAGCCGTGAATCTCCTATAACAATCTAGAGATAATGTAATGAAGCAACTCGAGTACATGACGAAAGCTCGCTAATCAACACCATCAACACATGCAGAACTGGCGGCTCGTATAATTAAAAACAGAAAAAAACATGCTCTCTCGCTAGAACCTAAAAATGCCCTCGATAAGGGAAAAAATGTACTGACTGAAGGAAAAAAAGCCTGAAATCGAATCATAAATTAGTGTTCATGTAGCAAAATCGTCTGCTGAAAAAATTGCACGTTTTTGTCTTCTGCTAGAGGCTTGTGAAATGCGCTCACATGACGACCCGCGAGTGGTTATATAACGCACGCATTCTCTCGCGGCGGCATCTCAGCCCGGTCCGAGCAATACTAAATTTTCAACTTCTCTCTCAAATTTAACAACAATACGACAGTTAAAGCTTTTGAGAACTCGCTTTACAACTTATCGTCATTTACCATGGTCATTGTGAATGCCGACAGTTGCACTGTCAATTGAAAAATGATTTTTTTTCAGAGACAATTACCTTGCTCTCCGTTGACCAACGGGATGCTCACGCTCTCGTTCTCGTCGACCTGCGAACCGAGCGCCATTTTTCCACAATTTCACTAATTACCGTAGGTGAATTGTTGTAGAAAATTAAGGTGACTTTGTTTCAAGAGCAAATAAATGAACAGGGCGAGGGTTTCACTAGCGGAAACGAGAATTTTTTGCTTGGGACAGTTGCACGTGCGTTTCGGATAGACTTGAACTGGGCAGAACTCAGTAGAACTTATCAGAAATTATTTGCAGATTTCTATTCATCGGAAGATCGATTTCTATCGTGCAAATCCTATCGAAATGAATGTCTATAGATTCTATGGGTCACATAAAAACTCAAAATATTAATATTTAGAATAGAATATAGAATTTTTTTAAATTGTAATTTTTATGCACTGTAAAACTTTCGTTTGTGAAATCACTGTACTCAGACTTGATAACAAAGCGACCAGGTCTGAGTACGGTAAAACAGCGATCACGACTGTGAAATCGATAGAAGGTGGCGATTTTCGGGACGGATCGCAAAATTTGTAACTGGCTGCTTTTTTCAGGAACAATGTCATAAATGATGGCAACTAGCAAAATAGCGAGCGCGCTTTTTTTCTTTTAACCTATAATTCTGTCTAAGGATTCTTTGGTACTTTCAATGGTCAACCCTCTAGACATACAAAAATTCTCATACTACTGTCCTTGCATATCTTTGTTCATTTTTTAAATAACGTTAATTTCGTTCCAGCGTATGAGTTTCATGTAAAAATATGAAATCGAAGTTAGGATTGCTATGATTATATGCCTTCAACGCGAAAAATGAGAAACACATCTTTGATACGTAAACAATAGCACTGAATATAACATTACGATATGAAAACTTGCGTTCATTTCACCAATTGTCAAATAATATGCCAGGACAGATAACAAATGTATGAATGTCTGAAAACAATTGAGAAAATACAAGCTGCACACAAATTTGAGGGCAACTCAGTAAAATTTGTAGCGCGCTTGCGAATTTCGCAAGGTTTCAGTAATTTTGATGCACAACAGTGATTTTCACGAGACGGCTGCTAAGTTGATGGCGCTTGTAAATTCACTGTACTCAGTACCGGTGTCTTCCTTATCAACGCTCAGTCCAGAAAATTTGCTGGCTGACGCTTTTTTACAGGATGGTTCCGAAAATGACGTGTCTGAGTCCAGTGAATTGAGCGCCTTCTCTATATTTCATAAGCCATTCTTTTTTTTCACTGAGCTGAGCACAGTGATATTTTGTTGTGTTTTATGAACTTGCCTGTCATTTTACAAACAAATATTTTACAGTGTGGTGCCGTTACATTCCGGCCATAAATTACAAAGTGTTATTAACTGAATTTTAGTTCATTTTTCTGTAACTTGCTATAACTCATATACACCCTTAGCATCTGTGGCTTCTCGCCATAACAGAGAAAGTCACTTATGCCATAAGGCTTATTTTACATGATATTCTGATGAAATTTTGAACGCTATGGGATATGTAAATTTCTCTGTTATGGCGAGAAGCCGCAGATATATTAGATGAAAATACACAGTAAAAAATAGTTGTTGAAACACAGCAAATGAGAAAATATTGGATGATCAAATCTTCAATTCAAACTCAATGACTTTGAATACTTTCCATAAAAGATCAAAGTGCCGACATGAAAAGTATTCAAAGTTATCGAGTTTGAATTGAGGATTTGATCATCCAATGTTTTTTTGTTTGCTATGAAAACACTACGCTGGCCGTCAGTACCCAAAAGATCTACGCTGACCGAGAGGAAATTACTAGGAACGGTAGTGAAATTCCCACCGCACGAAAATTTACTAACTCTGACGACTTTTTCAGCGCGCTAGTAAATTTCAGAGCGCTTGTAAATTTCATCTCTGGTATTGTGAATTCACGGTGTGGCTGGCGATTTCTCTCAGTACGATAATGAAAATCAGCTAGCCAGTAAAATGCAGCTGAAATTCATTAAAAAGCATGAAATAAAAATTCATTATAAGATGAATTGCTACTGATATTTTGCATATGTGCATAAATATATGAACACGCTTGCAATAATGCAAGGAATTTAAGCGTGTTTTTTAACCTCAAATATCTCGTGCATGCACAAGAAATATTTGGATCGTAACTAATATATGAAAGTGAAAATCGAAATTCACTTGACTTAATATTGATTTTCCTGATTTTTAGAATAAGCGAATAATCTCAGTTGAAATTAATAAAAAAAATGTATATTGTGTTCTTTATTAATGCGAACCACTCGATAACACACGATAACACGACGTATGAATGTTAACGAATGGGAATGATAATACATACGAATAATATCATGATAAGTGTGATTAAATAAGACGAAAAATCACGAAATCATTTTGTAAAATCACAAGCACTCAAAATTTTACAAATTATGATACAAAATCTACTATCCGCTGTTAAATTCACTAGAGACAGTTAAATAGTGAGTGGTGATCAAATTTCTACGCTGAGCGTAGGTCCTCTAGTTACTGACGCAGAGCGTATACACTGTAAAAAATCACCTCGTAAAAAACCTAACGGGCAGGAAATTATTTTAGTACTCAGTGTCGTCTATTTCATACACGGGGTAGGAAAATAAAAAGAGGCAAGGAAATCGACTACATGCAGTGTGGGTATTAAAATTCCTGGTAGTAGATTACCGGGCTACCAGGTAGTAAAATATCGACTCTCAGTTTAGGAAACAATCCGACCTACACTGAGTGTAGTTTTTATACTATGCCTGGGAAAATAACGATGCGTTTGTAAAAAAATAAGAGAGTCGTAAATCGACAATAGGTTGGTCAATATCCTACCCGACATAGGTAAATAACTAATCAAGTTAGTAAAAATGCAATGAGTGATTTTAAAATCCAATGAGTGCAAAGCAAAGTGAGTGACAGTTTAACCGTATCAGTGACAACATAATAAAAACGCGAATGAAATAATTTTTAAACTTTCTCATTGTTCTTTTTATATAATTTTCCGGACAGACAAATGTTAAGCTTCAAAAAAATTTTGTGAAATCTTGAATGTGCAGGACATAATGTCATAAAGCATATTTTTTGATTACAATTTGTAAGTTATGCGTCACTCAACCATGTACAAAAGCATTTTTAATTTGTAACAAATTATCCCAATTGTACAGATCTGTGGATATTTGACTTTTTTTTCTTTCTGCTGCCATTATTTATGATATATTGCCTGTAAAAAACAATTCACATTACATATAACAGCCCCATTAGCCACAGAAAGTTCTATAAACGTTTAAAAAACGTTTTTAGAAAGGTTCTACAAACATCTCAGGAACCTTTTAAACGTTTATGGAACGTTTATAGAACCCTTAAATGTCCGCCTATAAACGTTCGTGAAATCATTTCACAAACATTTGAGAACATTTATAGAACGTTCATGAGAACCTTATTTGAACGATTTCATGCGTTCATGGAACGTATTTATGAAACGTTTATAGAACGTTTCTCGAAGTTTTAAAAACGTTTTACATAACTTTTTGATAACCTTACTTAATCTTTCTTTTTCAAATATGCAACGATTATTGAAAGGATATACTTCGATTACATTGTTTATTATAGATAAAATATATGATTGAACAGCTGAGATTAAAACTCGGACGAGTAGAGACACATATAGATAATAAAAGTATAGTTTCGTATCTCTTTAATTCTTACTTATCTGAATTTATTTGTCAGCCGTTCAATTGTTTCCTTTCATTTAACAAAATCGGTGGAATTGAGTAATCTCCGCCAAATTCCAATAAACATTGCGAAACGAATTAGCATTCGCGCTGGTGCGAATCATTATGCGTCATACTTAATGTATCAGAGCTAAACTTTTGAAATGAGAAAAAAAAGTAGACTTCCATCTGGTGGCCCTCGCAGTAAATACTGATGTTGCGTCAGATTTTTAAATATGTCGCGCTCAAATTTGAATATTTCGCGTCTTAACAGTATTCACTGGGCGAGCCACCAGATGGAAGTCTACTTTTTTTTCTCATTTCACAAGTTTAGCGCTGATACATTAAGTATAACGTATAATGGACCGTTTTTGAGCGAGTGCCAATCCGTTTTTCAATGTTTTTTGAATTCTGGTGGAGTTTCCTCAAATCCTTCGATTTTGATGGAATAAAATTAATTTATTGCACGGTTGACAATAAAACACTGGTAACGTAAGATACAGAGAGATACGTCGCTGTATTAATTTCGTCTGTATGTGTCTCGCTACTCGTCCGAGGTTTAATCTCAGCCGTTCAATCATATATATTTTATCTATAATAAACAATTTAATCGAAGTATATACTTTCGATAATCAATGCATATTTGGAACAAAAGCCTTACCCAGTGAGCTCACAGTGAACTCGATATAGGGAGGAAATAGCAAGCTCACAGTGAGACCTCTTGTTCACTGGGAAACGATTTAGAACGTTCTAGAAATATTCTTAAGAAAATGTACAATTCGTTAAGTAAGGTTATCAAAAAATTATGTAAAACGTTTTTAAAACTTCGAGAAACGTTCTATAAACGTTTCATAAATACGTTCCATGAACGCATGAAATCGTTCAAATAAGATTCTCATGAACGTTCTATAAATGTTCTCAAACATCTGTGAAATGATTTCACGAACGTTTATAGGTGGAAATTTCAGGGTTCTATGAACGTTTCATAAACGTTTAAAAGGTTCCTGAATCGTTTGTAGAACCTTTCTAAAAACGTTTTTTAAACGTTTATAGAACCTTCTGTGGCTAATGGGGAGTATAGTCAATAAACTACCCTATAGTAAAATAACTACACAGCAAACGAGAAAATATTGGATGATCAAATCCTCAATTCAAACTCGATGACTTTGAATACTTTTCATAAAAGATCAAAGTGCCGACATGAAAAATATTCAAAGTTATCGAGTTTGAATTGGGGATTTGATCATCCAATATTTTCTCATTTGCTGTGTACCCGCTTGCCAAACAACTATTAGCTGGTCAAATACATGTCCTGCAGGAGTTTTCTGAGCTGCTAGTTAATTTCCTACCCTATCATAAATAAACGATCTTGGTTCGGTTTTTTACGATACTCAGAGCAGAGTAGCCAAGTTGGATACGGCAAGCCCGGCCAAAGCACGTATACTATACCTTTATATATTATATATACAGGTATAGTATACGTGCTTTGGACGGGCTTGCCGCATCTAATTTGGCTACTCTGACTCAGAGTAGGTCGGATTGTTTCCTAAACTCAGTGTGGTTATTTTCCTACGAGATTTTCTACAGTGTGTATACCCTGAGGAGCATTAAGGTGCTTTTACATGGCTGCGGCTGCGGCTGCGGTGGGTGGAGTTTGACGCAAGTTGACGTCTGCGCGCTGCAGAATACCTCTGCGCAGGTTTTGTTATCGTTTGATATTCTCCGCAGGTATTCTTGCGGCAGTTGACCCGTGTATTTGTTTTTGTTTACACACAGCAAAAATTGTTTCATCGTGAATATATCTTGAAAATATCTTCTTGAGTTGCAAGTATTGTTCGAAATTTTAATTAAAATATATATTGCCATTTAGGTTTTATTAAATTGTTGTCCGCAATAAAGGGATAATAACGTTCGAAGTATTGGTTATGTTTATGTTAACACCTGCGGCTGCTTGCGGCACCGGCAGCTTTTGACGCATAAAAATCTGCGGTATGATGACGCCATGCCGTTGCCGCAGCCGCAGACAAAACCGCAGCCATGTAAAAGCTACTTTATACACGGGGAAAAAAATCCCGGCGATTCAACATGGCTGCTTTACATTATACTGCTTTCACCGCTTTCACGTCAATCCAGCCCCATGGCCACGGTAAATCCCCGTGTGCTGCCAATGCTGATCTGACGGTCAGCTGTGCTTTGTCCGTATTATCACTATATATATATCAAATCAGTCGTTTCAGCGTTGGATTCCCATTGATTCCCCGTGGCCAACGGGGCTGGATTGACGAGGTGAATCGCCGTGGCCAGCAACGCCAACCTAACGTTGAAACGTCACGGTTTGCATCAACGTTGGCACAACCGGATTACACGGTTAATACGACGGGTTTTTTTTCCCAGTGTAGCGTTTTCGAGTGACCTGCTCTGGAGCAGAGTAGCCAAATTGGATATGGCAAGCCCGACCAAAGCACGTATACTATACCTTTATATATTATATATACAGGTATAGTATACGTGCTTTGGACGGGCTTGCCGCATCCAATTTGGCTACTCTGCTCTGGAGCAGATTTGGAGCAATTCTAGGCAGGTTCGAGCAGATTTGAGAACGTATCAGCATCTTCATTCGTGAAAAAATTCTTGCAAAACAGAACGATGATATAAATTTAAAAAAGAAAAATCACAACGATCACAACCAGTTGAGTCAGTTTGGTCGAGTCAGTTTGAGACTTGAGTCCATTTGAATCAGTTGAAGTCAATTCCACTGAATAACACATTTGCGTCATTTGCGTGCATTGCTGAACTAAACACACTGTAGTGATGGGCGATACTCGAAAAAAGTATCGAAATCCGAGTACTCGATACTTTCAAGTTACCGATATCGATACTATACGATACCGATACTTAAAAGTATCGATACTAAAGTATCGAATAAAAGTATCGGTTATTGATTACAACAGGGAACTGAACATATTTTAAGTGGTCTTCTGTACCCAGTAAGCTAAGCGTGCACATCCAAATCAGCACAATGTCATGGCGTCAATATCATGCAGCTAGTTTGCCCCTATTATGCAGCTGAGAATATTAATATCCATTTTCATTCCTCAATCTTTGTGAAATGTTTGCAATAAAAATGGCCAGTGTCTTGCCGTTATTAACAAGCAATAATTGTAATGCAACTGCTGCAAATTTGGGTACAAACTGTTATAGCAAATGCGTAACTTCAAAATGACTAAAGTTTTTCGGAAATGTTTTTCGTATTAATATTTTTGTTTATCTGCTGCCAATTTGAGGGCAAACTGTTAGTGATAAACATTTGGTCACAAACTAACTGATGAACTAACTGAAATTTGTTGACAAAAATTTTCTTCAATCATAAATTTTTTTACAATAGAAAAATTATTAATTGTGTTTATATGGATAAATAAATGTGATCGTTTTGCAAAATGTGTCAAATAATTTAATCAAATTATTATTTATCCATAACGAATTATTTATAACAAATTACAAACAATGAATTAATTAAAAATTGAAGGATTGTTTCATGATAATTGCTTACAAACGATTATTTGAACAATTTTCTAAAAAGATGTGGGGGGGGTATCCCCTACTTACGTAATAACTACAGTCAGCTGTGATTTTTGATCAGTGACTGCACGGCAACGCTATTCGGAACACATAAAAATTACTAATAATATGCATATATTTTTTGTGGTCGTTGCATTTATTCATTTTTTTTTATTTTTGTGTTAGCAATCTAATTTTAGGTTAATATAATCAAAATATGAACACTGCGAAATGACATAGAATAACATAGAATAGAGTAGAATAGTATGGAATATCATAGAATGACATAGAAGGGCATAGATACGGCCTAGTATGTTCTAGAAAACGCTAGGGGTAGGGATAGAACGCGCTAGAATCTTCTAGCCGGAAGTATCTAGAAAGTTCCAGGCGTTCAGGCGATTCCCCTATATATAGGCGGAGTCCCAAGCGAGTGCAGTTCAGTTCCAACGGAAAGCTCGAACAGTTCGGATCGAAAAGAAAGTATTGTACGGTCGGTGCCGTGTCGTGTCGAAAGTCGGTTGTAGCCGCGTTCGCTAATTGTTGAATTAACGTGTAGAGTGAAAGTTTTTGTGTTTAAATAAATATAGTGATATAAGAGAATTTTACGTGTTCTTATTACCTCAACCCATATTAACGCTCCTCAACAGAAAGTAAATTTCTAACATTTGTCATTGTTTATGAGCAATTAATGTGCAGCAACTAATGAATATTTTTACTTTTTACAAACCTAATACCTCATTTTTAAGCTAAAAGTACAATACAACTTTGAAAAAAAAACCGTATCAAAAAATATTGAATACTTTCTATACAGCAAAATTTTAAAAAACGCCTAAAAAAGAGCCGTTACTACAGAAGACCCTCTTAAGTATAGTATAACTCGTAGCAACTTATGCTTAGAGAAGTATTTTGAAAAATTATTGAATTATTGAAAAAGTATTTTGAATTTTGAGAAGTTTTTGCCTTTTTGGAAAAATTGGTTATATTATTACCTAATTAGCAGCTTTCACTCAAAATTTTATTATTGTACAGGGTGCGCCATTTCTTATGTCGGCATGTAAACATTGAATAACTTGAAAAAAAAACAACCGATTTCTGTAAATGAGGTATTTTTATTTAGTTTGGTCCTTTACAATTTATTTAGACTAGTTTTTGAACACAACATCAATCAAGTGGCCGCCCTTATTGTTCACAGCAAAATATGCCCTTTTTGCGGCGTTTTCCATTACCTTTTCGAGCATCTCGGGTGGTATAGCAATGATTTCGGCACGAATATTTTCCTTAAGCTCTTCAATGGTCTGCGGCTTGCTGGCGTACACTTTACTTTTCAAATAACCCCACAAAAAGAAGTCTGGAGGGGTCAAATCTGGAGATCTGGGTGGCCATTCAATGTCGCCTCTTTTTGACATCAGACGTCCAGGGAATTTTCGTTGCAGAAACTGGATTGTTTGATTCGCAGTGTGGCAGGTCGCACCATCTTGTTGAAACCAGTAATCTTCAAGACCTTTTTCACGCATTTGTGGGCAGACATAGTGAGCCAACATCCACCGATATCGGTTTCCATCGATCGTTTGGTTCTCTTTGAAAAAATAAGGACCAATGATGGTTTTGGCGCAAACGCCGGCCCAAACAGTAACTTTTTGGTCATGCAATGGCGTTTCATGGATCTCGTGTGGATTCTGCGTTCCCCAAATGCGGCAATTTTGCTTATTAACGCCTCCAGAAAGTTTGAAATGTGCCTCGTCGGTCATTAAAATTCGCTTCCAAAAATCAGGTTCAGTATCAACTATTCGAGCGATTGTTTGTCCATATTCCAAGCGACGTGGATGATCTGTAGGCAATATTCTTTGTGTTAATTGCATTTTGTACGGAAACAAATGCAAATCATCTTTCAAAATGCGCCGTAGAGTGGTTCCACTGATGCCGAGATGCTGAGCGCGGTGACGATATGAAACTTTTGGGTTTTGGGCAACGCTCTCTCTGACAGCTTCAATCAGTTCATTTGAACGTCTTGGTCGTTGATGAACGGGTTGTTCGCGATCTTTCACTGTCCCGTGGTCACAAAAATTCGACACCAAACGACGAATAGTGTTGTCAGATGGTGCCTGTTTGCCAAGATATTTTCGACGATATGCTCGTTGAGTTAACACAACTGAACGACTATTTTCAATGTACAAAGTAACTATTTCAGCGCGTTCTTTTGGTGTGAAGCGATACATGGTTGAAATTGTACTGAATTGACGTTTCCAAAACAAGTGAAGTCAAGTAAATCGGTTGTCAAATGTTTAAGTTATTCAATGTTACAATACCGACATAAGAAATGGCGCACCCTGTATGAACCGAAACTAATTATTCATATTTTAATGATACTATAACTACCTGAATCCGGAAAGAATATTTATTAAAAAAAGCGAATTAATCTTATATTATAACCGCAACCAAAACGTTCCTATCTACATTTGTTGTCGAGTACTTCCAGTCTCAATGATTTGTTTCTTTATTTGCCTGATTACCTAGATTTAACATGGGAAATCTAGGGAAATTAGGCAAATAAAAAATCGAATCATTGAGACTGGGTGTACTACCTTCAAAAAACTGAAGATACTCAACTAAATACTTTTCGATGAAATAGCTTGCACAAAATGTGTGAATCATCGATTATTATGTTAATGAATTTTATAATAAGAATGCTTTTATGATGCAAAGGGATAAAGAACCTTCTTTTTATTTTCATATGACGGCAGAAACAAACGACGTTGTTAACATTGCTTGAAACAAGGTGAAACAACGGAAAGGTTGAGTTACCATACAAAAGTTACTCGGTAACCAAAGGCTGCTATCTGCTCTAGTTACCTTCAAAATTTTAGTATCGATGCGTCGATACCAATAGTAAAAGTATCGGTACTCGATAGTATCGACTTTCAAAGTATCGGTATCAAGCATCGAAATATCGAGTACCAAGTACTCGATACTCAAAGTATCGAGTAAGTATCGCCCATCACTAACACACTGACCACAACAAAACACAACAAAATGTCGGACGCTATTGAAAGTAAGCAAATTATTCCCTTTTTGAAACTATTTATCAACGAAAAAACCTGACCCAGCCCTCAACACTGTAAAAAATCGTCAATTTAGTGCTTCGAAAAATCCAACGATTCCCTCCCCCCCCCCCGTTTTCGCGAATCTCGCTATTTCGCGATCGCGATTTGAATCTACGTCACGGGAGCACAAAGTTTGAATTTCAAAAAACAGTTTTCGAATTCAAGCGGGACAATACTTACGGTTACCCTTGTAGGGATTTGCGGTGTGCAAAACCCATTGTCCTGAAAAGTAGCTCACGGTGAAAACTTTATTGAACGATATTTTCAATTTATGCGGCAATTGGCGATTTTTTGGGTGTTTACGTTACCCCCGCAAACGTTATTGTTGGTTATGTCATGTTACGTTGAGATAGTGAAGCGTTGAAAACTAAAAATTATTATTTCACTTATTTTAGTATTCTTGCAATATTCATTATATATATTTATCAGAAAAAATTGTTATCAAACTGCCCCTCAATACAAACAATCGACGTCAAGTTTTCGAGAATCAAAGTTTTATAAGTCTGATTCCCTACACTGAGAGAAAAATCCGCTTATCCCAACATGGACCTAGTGTTGTGAGTACATGAATATTGCTCTTGAACCTTAATAACACGACCATCATGCGAGCTCATCACGATCAGAGTGTTGGGTTTACTCGAAAGCATTGTTCATCCTGAACCACATTGTGTTGGGCCAACACGATTGTCGTGTTCAGCCAAAACTTAAACACTTAAAGGATGGATCGTGTTGGGAGAAGCAAATTTTTTTCTCAGTGTACATTTTTGATAAGAGAAAATTGAAATGTAAAAATGGTATTTTTCTTGTAACGTTTTCGATTTTATGAATTTTTTCCCAATTGAAGTAATTCTGAAATGAAATGAACATAAAAATCAGTTGTTTATTAACTAATGCTTGAATAAATCCAAGAATTCAACATTTTTCTATCCAAGGACGTTGCAATGAAATTTTTTGGTGAAGGGCAAATTCAAATGTCAAAAAGGTCATTTATTCTAACATATCAACATTACTATTATTGTAACATCTTAAAAAATGATTTTCTATGCTCGAGTTTTTGCTTTTAAAAATATCTCGCTTACGAAATCATAATATCTAGTTTTTGACTTATCGAAGGGTTTATTTTACCAGTGACATCGTCTTTTAATTGTATTTCATAAATACTTGGCTTTTTTAGTTATTTTTAAAAAATATCTACACATGTTATTTTTTAACTTTTGATATGTTTTTTAAGAGTGCAAATTCGGAATGTTTAAATCTCGACATTTCTTAGTAGAAATTATATAAGACAATGACCTGTGTCTCTAAGTTGGCGGATCATCAGAAAAACATCGATGTCTCGTGCAGTTCTAATATATTCTTTCCTTTACAACTTTTGAAAATTCGCAAGATTAGAAGAGTTACAATTAATTCAGTTTTGTCCTCTCACTGTTCGGGAAGGCGGTGCTGCGAAAATCAACTTCTTAGACAAGCAGTGATAGAAACCAGGGACAAAAATTTACCGAAATTTTTCCTCTATTTTACTGAGTCAAAAAACTTTTTGCCACAAGAATTTTTTTAAAAGGAAATTATATTTATTATTATTTGATTAAGAACTAATAAAAACAAACTGAATTTCTCTTTTTTTTTTGCTTACTATCACACAGAAATCAAAAAGTTATTTGATTAGCGTTTTTGATAAATTTTTTATTACTGCAGGTGAATTAGCAGAAATGTTTTCGTCGGAAAAAGATACAAGTTCAGAGACAGTAAAGGACGTGAAAATGGAAATGGAGGATTCCATGGAGATGGACGAACTGGACGGTGAGCATAATACTTCGAATAATTCGAAGGATGATTCTGAATCGGATGAAGCAGAAACAATGCAAGAACTGGGCCCAGCGGTTTTAGGCCTGCAAAGAGTCGGGACAAAACCAAGGGCAAAAAAAGCGACGCAGCCAATTCAAGCTTTGAATCGCCGAGGGATGCCCCAGCGCATAAGAAAAAAGAACAAATTGTTTTTTGATGATATTATGGTCAATCATCCCCATCATCGGTAATCTTATGAATTGATTGACTCATTGATTAACTAGAAAAATTTTTACTAGTTTCTTTATTGTCAATATTATTCAGAATAGCACCCATGAATCGTATCATGAAATGTTGTCTAATGTAATTATGCTTCTAAATTTCCATTGCTCCAATTTTATACATATATTTATTCTTCTTAAATTGAAGAAAATTACATTGTAGTTACAATTATACAATTGTAATATAACAATCGACTTTAATCAACTATTATTCAAAAGAATTCATCAATCATTATAACTTACTCTTTCAGCGTGAAAAAGGAAACATCGGATTCAAAATTGACGCCCAGAAAAATATTTAAACCTTCACCTGCAAAAAGATTACAAAGAAACCAAGAGCCAAGAACCCGAATGAGCACAACGAAATTGTCGTCTTCGACTACGCCAGTCAAAATGAACCGAGAATTTTTGGAACGACAACTGCGCCCTTCGTCGCCTGACCGGAAAATAGGACAAAAAATTGGCATGAGACTCAGAAATTTGCTGAAATTACCAAAAGCTCATAAATGGGTCTGCTATGAGTGGTTCTACAGCAATCTTGACAAGTATATTATTTTTAAGTGATAGAAAGTAGATAATACTATTTGGTTTTGATAAAAAATTGAAGTATCTCATAAATTTTTTTCAATGTATAAGTTTTTAATAATACATATTCCGAATAAGTTTATTTATGTATTATTTTTTTTTTTTTTTCTAAACTCAGCAGAAGTTGATGTCTTTATCCCATTTTCACAAGTCTCTGCTTAGTAAAATAAATTATTTTTTATAATATTGTAGCATGAGTAAAACTAGAAATATATGAATAGAGTTAATAATTTTCATTTTTTACCACGTTATTTCACGTTTTCAGAACCCTTTTTGAAGGAGACAATGATTTCACCACTTGCCTCAAAGAATCATTCCCACAATTAAAAAGTCGAAAATTGACTCGGGTGGAGTGGTGCAAAATGCGACAAATGATGGGCAAACCTCGCAGATGCTCACAAGCCTTTTTTGAAGAAGAGCGTCGTGAACTTGAAAGAAAAAGGCAAAAAATTCGTATGCTCCAGCAACGAAAAATTTCAGATTCTGCCAGTTTCAAAGATTTGCCATCCGAAATTCCATTGCAACTGGTTATTGGTAAGTAATTTTGAACTATCAATTGATATGTAAAGGAAATTTCATAAGATTTTTTAAAAATTGTTAAATTTCATCTTATTTTTGTTGAAAATTTGTTAACTCCACGAATATTAAAAAGATATAATAACTTGAGTGTTAAGAACTCACACAATTACTTTTCACAATTGTGCAAAAGATTCTACTGAATTTTTATTTACTAAGTCAAATGGAATTTTCACGAAATATTTTAAATTTTCATCGAAAAGAATGAAAATATTGAATCTAATTATTCTGCAAAAAAGTTATTTCAAATTTACTTTCAAATAATTTTTATAAATTTACCTGGAACTACTGCATTCTATTGATATGGGTCAGATATCAGAATGAATGGTTTATTGAGAATAAGAATTTGGAAATGTTATTGAATATAAATTTACTTTGTAAAATTGTGTGGAACTCTGTTGGAAATTGAATTTAATAAACTTTTTAGGAATTTCACAAAATTACATAGCATTTTCTAGGAAATAGAATAGATATTGACAAATTTGATGTTGAATAATCAAAATTTGTGTTCAACAGGCACAAAAGTTACAGCACGATTGAGAAAGCCACAAGATGGATTGTTTACTGGCAGCATTGACGCTGTTGACACAAGCAACAACACTTACAGAATCACCTTTGACAGACCTGGTTTGGGTACTCACAGTGTTCCAGATTATGAAGTTTTGGTAAAAATAATAATTGTAATACCATAAATTTAACGACATCACAGTCAACAGATTTTTCAACTATTCATGAATGAAATTTGCAACAAAAGAACTTGTTGGTAAACATCTGTCAATATATTTCACTTGATGCAATTATTTGAATAATTTCCATCATACTTACTTGATCCATTAAAAATTGTAAACATTTAAAGAAATCTAATAGAAAATAATGAAACATTATTCAGTATGAAAAAAAATATCCAAGTTTATTTCTTTTTAAAATTAAAAATTTTTAGTGAGCTCCAGTCTTTGATTAGATGATAATTATTTCCTCTTTTCAGTCAAATGAAGCTCCAGAAACGACCAGCCTTGCTTCACTGTCCGCCAAATTCCGACCACGAAACGTGCAATATGTGCCTTCTCCGCCTTACAGGCATAAGCTTCAATCCCCTCGATCGAACAACGATCCTCTGATTTCCAACACTGCGGCGCCAACCAAAATAAAAAGCAGCGGTAACCTAAATGGCATACCAGTAAGGCTTCTCGAATTGATGGTACGATCTGAGAAAATAATCGAGATAAAGAAGAAAAAAATCCAGGTGCTGCAAAACTTGAATAGTGAAGCCGAAAAAAAGAGTACTTTTGGGGAATGTTTACCCATGGATGGATTGCGAGCTTATGCAGAGTAAGTGCAAAAACTTTTATGAAATCAAACAAATTTTTCCTATTCAAGTAAATTTTAATGTAAAATTTTTGAAGCAAAAAAATGGGCAGTTCTTTTCAAACTAGAAAATCAATACTTTACTTTTCCTGCACACAATGGTAAATTGCAAATTTACTATAATTCAAAAATAAATTGTTTTCATCCCTAGGAGCACGGTCGATTTATCGAAATTGAATTCCACTCTGAACAAGAATCTGCATGAGATCCAGGAAATATCCCAGGAAGTGGCTCCTGAACCCAGTGTTGCTGCAATGTTGGCACCTTCTCACCTCAGGGAAAAATGCAGGCAAGAAGCTGCTGATATAGTCAGCAGAAACGAAATGATGAATGATAAGGAACCAAACAAAATGAACAATCTGATTGTGGATTTAACAGCCCTTTTGCTTCAAGTAAAGGTAAGTAGTTTTTTTTTAATGAATTTGGAGTGATTTTTTTATTGTTTCATGTATTAACACTATTAATGTTGTCCCGTTTTTCAGCATCTTTCGGACTCTGACCAAAACGCATACGAATTGAAAGTTTTGCAAGGTACGATGGAACAAATCCGCGCTAAAGTTTTCGGAGCGAACCAACAAGTATTTCAGAACTCCATCGAGGTGCCCATGCAGCAAATTCAATTGGGCCTGGGGCAGATAGGCCCGCTCACCCAATTTATGAGTCAGAAATCATAGTTCTCAGTTGTTTATTTTTCATTCGAAACACTTAGAAGGATCAAGAATTGCGATTACTTGCGCTCATGCTATAATTATGTAAGAGCGAAATGACCATATTCAGGGTTGCACGAGAGACTCTAATTTATTTAATTTATCGCCTTTAAAATTTCTCGTTTTTTCGTTTCCTAATTCTAAATCGTGATTCGTTTGATCCTGCGTTGTTCGTATTTGCTTGTTTTTATGTGATGGATAGTGCAAATTCTTTTTTCATCTGATATAGCACATTTTTTGAATTGTGATTGAATTGAAAAATGTAGCGACCTGCTCATTGGTATTTCGATATAAATCAACTGCGAGCAGTTACTATTTAGTTTTTTTTTTTTTTTTTTTTTTTTTTTTTCTTCAAGAAACAATGTTTGGTGTACATAGCAGTGTATAAAACATCATTTCGATTGAAGTAGTTATGATTTATTTACAGTTTATTATTACATCGTTAGGAATTATAACGAACAGGCTATGTGGTGTAACTCACCTTGCAATTTGCTTCAAAGTATGTTTTGTACAAAATGTAGCCTTTTTTTATACGCTCAGCGATAACCATGAGAAACATTGTTTAATTATGAGTGGAAATAAAAGTTGACAACTTTCCGAGATGTGTTATATTAAACTATACCACAAGATTACAAAACCGAAGTTCTGAACTCGGCTTTTGATAAAATATCAACATACATTTTGAAATTGGCATTGAAAAAATCAACTGATTGTGTTCAGGTCATTATTCTGTCTTGTAATAAAAATTCCAAGAAACTGATTTAAACTTAGAAAATTCATGGAAAAATTTTAATGTTACCTCAAAACTGAAATGAAAGCCTCCTTTTGTGGCATAAATCCAAAATAACGAATAGTGGAATTTCGAAACCTCCAAATGCTTTTACTCAAGTCGCATATATTTACAGAAATCGCAACTTCTGAAACGAAAAATTGCCACAAAATAGGCCGCCGGTACACTTCTTCCCCCCACCCCCCCCAAAAAAAAAAATTTCTTGTCAAGTGAACATCTCACAAAATTGTTCGGAAAATGTTTGATTTTATCGCAATTCGATTACTTTTTGTGTTTCTCCAAAGCCTCGAAAAGCGAGTCGCCATCTTCTTTGGTTTTTACCCGCAAAAGCACGGGAGTTGGAGGTGGACTTGAAGTTGGCAACGGAATGCACATCAGCATAATTGAGTTGTCTCTCATTCGTGTGACAGGGACATTCGACGTCAGCAAAGTGTTGAGAATGAGATTTCCCAGGGAATTCATCACTCTCACAATCAACTGCATTTTGTCGTTTCCCACAGGTTTTAAAAAAAGCACACCCACGCCTTTGTCCACGAATCCGCCACATCTTTTTTCGAAGACTTTACACCTGGAACAATGAAATTTCAGTTATTTTCTCTGTTGCAATTTAAAATTTGGTAACCTGTTGTTTAAAATCCAGTTAAAAGTTAAGAGTTGCAACAAAACGAAATATACAACAACAATCAAATTACTTCATTTCGAAAATAGCCCCTTCTTCAGTAATCGGTTTGATTTCTTCCTTTGGAGGTTCATCATCATCGCTTTTTTCCGCAGCTTCTGTTTTTTCACTGGACTCTTCTGGTTTTTTTGCTTGGGTTCCAAATGAAAACGTACTAGCAGTTCTATAAAAAAAATAGTTGAAAAATATTATTTGATACAAATTATATACACTGCCATTCAAAAGTCATCGGTTTCTCAATTTTTCGTTTATGACTAGAAATGGTTCGCCTACATAAAGTTATGACTTGTTTAAACTAATATCGTTTTTTTTTCAATACATATTATAAAGTAGATAAATTGTATTAACAAACTGAAACAATTTTACCAATGAATTCGAAGTCAACTATATTGGATTTTACATGTCATGAATTTTTAATGCAGATTTTTTTCATCGAATTTACTACAAAATAAGAGTTACTACAAAGAAAGACTAAAAACTAAACAATGAAAAATAAATATCTTAAAAAATGTGGCGTGGCGCATTATGCCACTGTTTATTCATTCACGTTCGAAAAGGGGATTCTTACGCTTAATCCGCAAGCAGCATAACACGCTCATTTTAAGCGGCTACCATAAAAAAATATTGACAATTCATTATTTAAATTCATACTTTTAACTATTTTGTATTCATTATTTCTAAATTTTTGATACTCTTGTAAAATACTCTTGTATTTTAAAGTAAATTGTTGAATCTAGCTTCCTAATATTGATAATATTGATGTAATCTACTAAAAAAAATAACTTAAAGTGCTCTTCAAAATGTCTTGAATAATTCGAATAAAAATTGAGCACTGAATTCATCAAGCTTTTGGATGACAGTTTATATTCAATTGTGAATTAAACCATTACCTGGTAAACGAGAAGTTTGGAACCTTTGAGCTCTGCTGAAAACTGAAACCTTCGCTAGAAAAAATAGAACTCGGCTTGTCCTTTTCTTCTCCGTCCTCTTTGTTCTTTTTGAAAAACGGGTTCGAAGCACAAGAGCTGCTTGAATACAAATTCGCTGATGACTTTTTTGTATCGACGCTTCCAAAAATAGACGGTCCCTTGGACGCAGCTGCTTCGAACGGAGAAATTTCCGGCTTTTCCTTTTCCTTCGCGTTGCACGAAATCGTCGTCGTCTTCTCTTTTTCTCCTACGTCCTCCGTTTTCGTTGCCGAAGGTGTTTTGAAGAACGGATTCGACTCGGAATTACTCGTCGTGAACAAGTTTGTGTACGATTTCTTCGTCTCGGGTGCAGTTCCAAAAATGGATGACCCCTTGGAAATGGGATTTTCAAAAAGGGATTTTAAAGGCTTGTCATTTTCCTTTGGCAAGGTTGAACTCGCTTTAGACGAAAATATCTCTTTTACTCGTTTCTCCTCTTCTTTCGAATTGGCAGGGCTCTTGAAAAATACATTTTCCGATTGTTTCTTTGCCTCTGGATTTCCAAAA
Organism: Platygaster robiniae; assembly: GCA_028476575.1. NCBI lineage: Eukaryota > Metazoa > Arthropoda > Insecta > Hymenoptera > Platygastridae > Platygaster > Platygaster robiniae. Next base: position 41,555,868 of record CM052019.1, read on the forward strand.
ATGGACTTAATCTCGGGAACAACCTTTTTTTCTGATTTTGCCTCGGATTTTTTTTCTGCGCCAAAAATCATACTCTCTGAAGATTTTTCCGCTGGCTCGGTTTTTTGTCTCTTTGCCGATTTTTCCTCTTTCGCTTGTTCTACAGCAGGAAAATCTTTCTCGATGTCGGCTAAATGTTTCTCGTAATCCCGGAAAATGGGCGACAAAATGCAGTAAGGATTCGTATCGACGTGACTTTTTATCCATTGGGAAACGCTTTCATTCAAGTTACGGAGTTTTCCAAAGTAAATCGGAGGTTTCTTGTCTTTTCCCTCGTTTTTCATGGGACTTTTTTCAGGCGATTTCTTCTCAACGATGGATGGTTTTTCAAGGCCATTTTTAGGAGCGCTGGGAACACCGTTCATGGGGGTTTTTTTCGGGGAAAGAATGTCCGCTTCTTTTGAGGCGAAAACGTTTTTCGTTTCTTTGGTGACGAAAACGTTTTTCGTTTCTTTAGTGGTGAAAACGCTTTTCTTTTCATCGGGGGTAAAAATGCTTTTGCTTTCATTGGGGGCGACAACGTTTTTAGTTTCTTTAGCTGAAAAAACGCTCCCGATTTCTTTAGGAGAGAAAACATTGGTTTCTTTAGGAGTAAAAATATTTGCAGTTTCTTTCGTGGTAAAAACGTTTCCGGTTTCTTTCGTGGTAAAAACGTTTCCGGTTTCTTTCGCAGTTTCTTTTGTGGTGAAAACATTTCCGGTTTCTTTAGAAGTAAAAATATTTTTGGTCTCTTTAGGGGTGGCGACCTCTTTTGCTTCATTTTTAGAAGAGGTCTCACTGCTGCTGTCAGTTTTCATTTTAGCCAAGAAACTGAAGGGCGAGGACGTCGCTGCTGGAAGACTCGTGCTTTTGAAGCCAGAAAATGTGCCAAAGATGTTTTTTGGCTCCTGAAGAAAAAAAAATGTTATTCTATTTGGGTTTTTTTTTATTACATATGTATTTGAAATATTTACTCTTTATGTTTTCATGGAGAATCCTTATAGAAAAAATGAGAAAATTGCAGGAACATTTTTATATAAAAAATCTATTAATTTGTGCATTATTATTATTTACTGCAATAAATAATTTTTACTAAATTTTTTTAAATTAATAATTGTAAGAAAGAGAATTTCAAATTTTACAATTACTAGATCAAGAACTGGATCATAAAATGTGTGGATAGTTACAAAACTGAAAATTGAATTTTGGATTCATTTTGGATTTAATATTTTGAATAAGATATTTTATAAAAAGTAGTAAATATTTTACATAAAAAAACCAAATTGGTTGCATAAGTATAAATTTCTCTATGAATCTGACATTTCAAACATGTAATAACAAACGAGAACTGAATAGTTTCAATTACTTTATATAGTAATACATTAATAATAATTATGGATTTTCAACAAAAATATTCTACAATATTTCCAACGTTTGGCGGTAAGGACAAATATGAACTATTCCAATACGTAATGAGCGAAAAAATGAAGGAGAAAAAACAAGGAAATGAAAAGAGAAGTGGGTGAGAGTGGATTAAAGATACCATATGGAAAACAGCTTTCGAGTTGGGAATAGTAGATGGGGGTAACAGTAAGAAGAGGAAAGGAGAAAAGACGAAATGGTGGGACAAGGAATGCAGGGAGCAGAGAAAGAGATTATGGAAGGCACTGAAAAACAAGCTGAGAGACAATAATGAAGATACACAACATGAATGAAGGGAGGCGAGGAAAGAAATGAGAAGACGGTATAGAGATAAAAAAAGGAGTTAAAAGAGCGGAAGTGAAGTGAGATTAAAGAAAGTAGAACAATGGAAGAGTTCTGGAAGGGGCTTGATGAATTTAGGCAGAAGTGGGGCAATATTGAAAAGGATGTATGGACGAAGCATTTCAAGAATACGTGGGGTGGGGGAGAAAGGAGAGGGAGAGAGAGAAGTAAAGGAACTGGAAAAAGAGAGAGAGAGGATGAAGAGAGGGAAGTGGATGAATGGGATGCAAGAATTGTAGAAGAGGAAGTCAAAAAGGTGCTGAAAAGACTGAGAAGAAAGAAAGTGGCAGGTAATGACGGGATGGTAGGGGAATTCATGAAAGCCCTCCCAGGAGAATGGTTAGGGAAACTGACTAAGGCCCTGCAAGAGATATGTGAGTGAAAGATAGTACCAGCAGAGTGAAGGATAGCTAAAATAATGCTCATATGGACTGGAGCGCTCGAGATGCTGCTCGAGCGCTTCCGGTTTGCTCACTGTCGTTTGAGCTATCGTGCAATGCGCACCAATAAACCGAGTCATATAAAAGTGTGACATTCTTTTATTTTGGGACCCAGAAATACAGTAGAATCCAAAACAAACTGATGGCGCAGATATTAAACGAGAGACTGAAAATCTGGTCAGAGGATAGAAGAATAACAGGGGAGAGTCGGGCGGTTTGTAGAGCTGGTAGAGGGACAAGGGATCAGATTTTTTTGTTGAAATCTTCAATAGGAAGGAAGCTAAAGGAGAAAGGAGGCAAACTGTATGTGGCGCTCATAGACTTCAAAGTGGCTTTTGACATGGTGAAGAGGGATCTGTTATGGAAGAAACTGGAAGGACTGAGAATAGGAGGGATGATGTTGAGGAGATTGTATAAAGGGACAGAGAACGAAGTAGTTACAGGAAAAGGGAACACAGGGGCAATTTATTTTCGTTTGAAATTAATGTATTTTTACCTATAACTATTTTATTCCACAATCGTTTCTTATTTTGCCGCAGGAAATTTTTTTCCCCAGTTATAAGGTATTTGTCTGAGACTGTCAAAACTAACTTTTCAGGTTACCTAATGGAAAATTTTTATTAAATTACTACAACTACAACAAATATTTACCGATTTTGATGATTTTTATGACAAAATGCGTGGAAAAATTTGAAATTTTCAATTATTTCAAATAGTATAGTTTGTACCGAGGACTTGAAGCGTGGCTTTTAGGGCAAGGACTAACTTATCTGCCGAGGCGCAGCCTCGGCAGATATTTGGTCCGAGAACAAAGCCACATCTCACGGTCCGAGGTGGACACAATACTTTTTGCAAAACACTCATGAAAAATGTACTTAGAGGACTTGTATGGTCTTATTGAATACGCTCATTTACGACGGGCAAATGCTTCAGTCCCTGGAGACATGTACTAGAGCAATGCTTAAGTGCGTAGTTTTTTGCTTCAGTGCGTGTTTTCAGGAACTGAAGCATTTGCCAGTCGTAAACGGTTGTATTCAATGCGGCCATACAGGTCCTCGAAGTAGTTTTCTTGCGTGTTTTGCAAAAAATGTATAAGATACTTACGTATCGCCTCGTTCAAATCGTGACAACGCTAAAACTGAAAAAAATTTTCAAAATTCATTTTCTTGAAATACGTTTTTTGTTTGTAAGTTAGAACAATGTTTGAACTTTATTTTGGAAAGTTTCGGAGTAGCGAAAAGTTTTTGTTTCAAAGATATGAATTTTAAAAGAAAATGTTCGATTTCTCCGTGTTACATCATCTGAGTTTACCCATTTTTGTCTGGAATTCAATTTTGGCAGTCTCAAAATGACTTTTCGAATTGGAAAAGTTACAAAATACTATCTGCTAGGCAGTTTCGGTAAAGTTTCATTGGATTGAAATAGAAAGAGCGCTGCTGAGAATCAACGGAGTGCAAAAAATATGTATAAGAAAGTCACGTAATTAAAAAAAAAAAGTATACAAACAAATCAGTAATAATAAATCAAACTTATAATCACAAATAACAGCGTCACTCATAAATCTATGAAATTCTACCTTTTTTTATTCGGATACATTATTCATCATTGATATATTAAATAAATTAGAAGTTACACCATTGTCAATTGGAAAATTCTACCTCTTGCAGTTCTGGATTTGCAATTAATACGTGTATTTCTATTTTCTATGTAGAACAAAAGTAACAAACTATATGCAAACAATGCTTTCAAAAAAAGTTTTGAATGGAATTAATGATCATAAATATTTTTAATAACGCAGCTAGATATTCCGAAAATCGTTTCATATTAGCGAAAAAAAATTCTAGCAGAAAAATTATATTTTCATTTGCAACTGGTCACGGGAAAAAAATTGAAATGACATATGAAGGTTTGTCAGATATTACATAATTTGACACTATAATTGGAATAAAGAACCTTCAAAAAAAATTGAATCTAAGAAATCAATTTTCGGAAAATATCAATCTTGTATACAAAAAATCAAATGAATCTGTATCAATGTCAGATGATTGGAGATTTTCAGAGAAAAATTTAAAAAGCGTTGTAAACATACAAAAAGAGTATATAATAGAAATTCGAGAAGAGCATGACCGGAAAAATAAAAATTATAGAAATATTCGTTGTGTTTTTATGGCTTGGACGAGTTAACATGAGTAAAAATGTGTTGATTTCAAAGTTTGGCCATGTAGATTCTAATTTCTTTCGAGGAGATTGTTAAGTTTTAACAATAAAATATTCATTGCACATTGTTTGTTACTATAGCTTTTTAGTTCCTCATAGAAAATAGAAATACACGTGACCGCCTCTGTAGCCAAGTGGTTATGCCACCTGACTGCAAAAGCGAAGGTTGCGGATTCGAATCCTGCCTGGGCTCAGGATTTTATTTCTTAGAAAATAACTTCTTGGAAGCCAAGGCGTCGAGATTTTCTAATGTCGGCGCCTCTCGGGCGGATACGAGCTCACAACTGCTTGCTTGCCACGAGGTTTTCCATGGTTTCCCATGTGGGTCGATAGTGGGCATCGTGCTCAAGTTGGTGGAATACCACGTACAGTAAAAAGTCTGTCCATGGCCGCAGGGCATGTGATAAGAAAAAGAAGGAATTTGGATAAGAAAAAGCAGGCCTTACCTACCTTTAAGGTGGGCCACGCTCAAACCCCCGTGAACTAGGGTATGTGTTGAGAATAAAAAAAAAAAAATTTAGAAATACACTTATCAATTGCAAATCCAGAACTGCAAGAGGTAGAATTTTCCAATTGACAATGGTGTAACTTCTAATTTATTTAATATATCAATGATGAATAATGTATCCGAATAAAAAAAGGTAGAATTTCATAGATTTATGAGTGACGCTGTTATTTGTGATTATAAGTTTGATTTATTATTACTGATTTGTTTGTATACTTTTTTTTTTTAATTACGTGACTTTCTTATACATATTTTTTGCACTCCGTTGATTCTCAGCAGCGCTCTTTCTATTTCAATCCAATGAAACTTTACCGAAACTGCCTAGCAGATAGTATTTTGTAACTTTTCCAATTCGAAAAGTCATTTTGAGACTGCCAAAATTGAATTCCAGACAAAAATGGGTAAACTCAGATGATGTAACACGGAGAAATCGAACATTTTCTTTTAAAATTCATATCTTTGAAACAAAAACTTTTCGCTACTCCGAAACTTTCCAAAATAAAGTTCAAACATTGTTCTAACTTACAAAAAAAAACGCATTTCAAGAAAATGAATTTTGAAAATTTTTTTCAGTTTTTGCGGTGTCATGATTTAAACGAGGCAATATGTAGGTATCTTATTAATTTTGAATAAATTGAAAATTACAAACTTTTCTACACATTTTAACATAAAAATCATCAAAATCGGTAAATATTTGTTGAAGTTGTAGGGATTTAAAAAAAGTTTTTTATTGGGTAACCTGAAAAGTCACTTTTGACCAGCCCCATCCGTCTCCGCTGAAAATCGTGTTAGGGACTGAAATTGTCGCTAGGGCGGCGCTTTAATCATTTGGTGGCCCAGAGGCCACCAGTCCCACCTCACCTCCCATGCCCTTCGCCATCCGGCTACCAAACCTTTCTCACCCAGCATGTCCCTCGCCCATCGGCCCCCTTGGCCACCAGACCCACCTCACCCCACATGCCCCTCGCCCATCGCTGCCCGGCCACCAAACCTTTCTTACCCCGCATGTCCCTCGTCCATCGGCCCCTTTGGCCACCAGACCCACCTCACCCCACATGCCCTTCGCCAACCGGTTGCCAAACTTTCTTCACCCCGCAAGTCCCTCGCCTATCATGGTAAGTGATAAGGATGATAGGTGAAGAGTGTGCGGCGGTTGAGGGTTGAGGGGAGCAAGGCATATAAGTTCAACCAGTAGTTTAATTCAATAAATTAAAAAAGAAACAAGCAGTGATACCTTTAGATTCGAATAAGATGGACAAATGACTAGAAGGTGAAATTTACTTATGTTTTATTACATGTTGATCTTTTATTTTTTAATCATTCACAAATAAGTTTTCATAAAAATATCTCAAATATTTCAAAAGTATGAAAATATTTTTTTAATTAGGAGTGGGAAAATTCCTTATTTTCGCAAAACGTGAATAGAAACATTGTTTGTTTTTTTTTTTAAATATTGAGCGAAAAAATAGTTTTTATCAAAGGAACGCGCTATACATACATATAAAAACACATTGATTGAATCCATTTCGTGAATTCAGTATTTGGATTTGAGAAAGGATCTGACGCAAATGGGTGACATTTGGATTCTCATTGAAGATATTAATATTTAATTTAAAAAAAACATATATTTCACCCCATATTGTACAAGAGTAGAAAAGATTTTATTTCTAACAATAACGTCAACTAAAACTATCATACGTGTATCAACCTGTACGACTAGTGGTTGAACATGAAAATGTAAAATAAATTACATGTAATTAAAGCCTCTGTTAAAAAACTATTATTTGTATGTAACAAAAAGAGGGAGGGAGAGGTTTGGGCGCCGGAACAACTCTCGAAATTTAAAAAAAAAAAGAAGCCGTTCTATTAGTTCTATTAATGAAAATAACAGCCGAAATTGAAGTAAGGTCGAATTGACCTCATATTTTCCATGATTAAAGAAAAATATGTATTCTCAGATGGTTAAATGGAAACTGAATATAATAGTTACATTTATACAAACTGAACTTATGAAGATTAATCATACTGAAAACTATTTTTGACATGAAATATCTGAACATAATATATTTTCATGTATTTGAAAAAGTTTATTTGTGAGTATGAGTTCACTGTATTTAGAAACAGAAAATTTGAATATGGAGACGAATTGTTAAAAGTTTGAAGAATTCTATGGTTAAGACTCAACAATATTATAACTTTTTGAGGTGAGTTCTCTGAGAATGAGGAATGTCGAAGTACAATTTTCGATAAATACATAAACGATTTTTCTTTTTTATAAATAAACAAAAAATGGAAAATCCAGATTTTAAATTATTTTATCACAAGTTATTCATTACGTTGACATATAATTTTGAAATGAAAAATGCAAGAAAAACTTATCTTTTTATAAATATCCAGATTAAAACACTTTTAAAATTAAACTATGTAATAAATCATCATATCATATCTGGAAATCTAAAAGACTGATATTTTCAACCCTTAAATTTTAATAAATCATCGTAAATTTTCAAAGTATCACAGGAAAAGTAACAAGAAAATTTTTGTTTAAAAATGATATGATTCCTGTGAAAAATTACCACTCGAAGTTTATAATCGATAAAATTGAATTTTTGGAACTTGAAAAATTCTGGTGATCTGATGTGGACATTATTAGTTGAACGAAATTTATGATGATTTATAATTTCAAAGCATTATTCAACAGGGTCATTTTTAAATACTCACTAAATTTTCGCAGGGTTTGGAAGTTACTTAGGAAAATGTAACGCGTTACGTTACTATTACACAGGTGAAAAAATTAATTCGTTACGTTACCGTTACTTAAAAAAAATAGTAACTCGTTGCCGTGTAACCACTTAAAAAAAATAACGTCCCGTTACTTTTTGAAATAAGTTGAATGTAAATAACAAGACATCAAAAAACTAAGAATGAAAAAAACAATATCAACGTACTTGTGGTTTTATTCTATAGAAATTGTATACTTCAGATGTAATAAAAAATGTTAATCCGTACTTTTTCACCCTGAAAAAAAAAAAAAATCAATCAGCTTGTTCAAATTTTCATAAATTTCTGAATATGACATTCGATACGATATTAGCCACAAGGAAACATTCAAAAATTTAATAGATTTCTGAGAGAACCTTAAGACCTTCCCAGATTTTCAGAATTTTTTAATACTAACAATAATAACAGGATTTTCCAGAAAACAGTGTCTCGATAGATTTTTACTTATACGAGTACTTTTCGTATTTTTTCAGTTTTTCCATGATTTCAATGATCGTTCATTATTTTCATATCTATATGCTGTATGTATTTCTGGAATTCGAAAGATTTTCAATGTTTTATATATTTACATGAATTCTTCTTTACGTATTTTCTTTCTGTGTTTCTAAATATTTGAAGAACGTTGTGAAGTTTTTGAATTTTTCTAAAGATATCTCTTCGAATTTCCAGGATGAGATTAAATTGAAAGTTCAAAATTTCGGACGTATTATGAAATATAAATATTTCAGTTCACAACAATTTATATACGACCAACTCTCATTGCTTCTTGAATGCATGTTAGTATATCAACAAAAAAGTTATTTCCAGACCTCTATAAGCATATATTTTTAGAACTCAAAGTCAAAGCTCGAGAAGTTGAAGTTTTTCAATTTCTGGAATTAAATAAATTTTTAAAGAATCAAATAACGCGAAACTTATTAAAATCTAGAATTGCGAGTATTTTTTTTGTATTCATTATATTTAATAAGATTTTCTAGCAGGATCTCTAGATCTTATAGATCCTGCTATAGATTTTAAGTATTTTTATATATTTCCATGCGAATTTCTAAAATTCAATGCTATTAATTGTGAAAGTTTCCAATATAAAGTAAAAAAACATATTTTTCGTCAATGTTTCTACACAAATTACTAATACTCTACATTGTTCCATGAAAAATGATTAATATAGAATTATTACTTGTTAACTAATATAACGCATAACGTTATCGTTACGAATAAAAACCTTATGAGGAAATGAAATTTTTCTAGCAATTTAATTTCTTACAAAGTACACATTATAAAAACCTTATAAGAAACTGGAATTTCTTATAAGAATGTACTTGGCGAAATCTTATGAGAAAAAAACCTGATAAAATTTTTTCGACTAATGCTGTATGAGAAGTTTCGGTTTCTTATAAGGTTTTTATAACGTCCCCTTATAAGGCTTACAAGAAATTCGATTGTTGTATACAAGAAATTTTATATTTTTCTAAGGTTTTTATAAGGCTTGAAATTACTATAGCAATTTTAAGATCCCTATAGATTTCAATAGTAAATTTCGCATCTAGGGAAAAAATAAATTCCTCATGAGGGTGTAAGTTATTTTTTCCTGTGGTGCGAACGATTTTTTTTTATCGTAGCGATAAAAATTTGCTTTTTTTATCATAGTGGTCTAAAAAATCGTTTGCACCACGGAAAAAAATTAATTTCTCCCTCGGGTATATATCCCTCACCTTTGGCTCGAGATATAACTTACACCCTCGCGAGAAATTTATTTTTTCCCTAGATGCAAAATGTACTATTCATTTTATTTACTCATCTTTCTCGATCCAGCGGGTCATCAGCTGCTTCGGCTTAAGCTGGCTTGGGCCCCCCTGGGCTTTGGCACCTGTTTGGCACGTGCCAGCGTGGACAGAAGGTAGGATAAGCGGGGGGGGGGGGGGCTGAGGGAAGCGGGCGGTGGGTCATGGGTTGATGGGCCAGCGGGTGGGGTGAGCGGGAGGTACGTATTATGTGCCATCTACCAGTCGAGATTTTCGAGGTGGGTTTTTGAAAGCTTGAAAGCTGAGCGCGATTACGGACGAGTCGGATAGGGCTGGTTTTGACAGCCTCAGACAAATACCTTATAACTGGGGGAAAAAAAATGTTCTTCGGCAAAATAAAAAACAATTGTCAAATAATAGTAAATTGCATATCAACGGGCAAAGCAACGTCTTTTTATGCACGACGGCACAACGCTGTCGGAACGAGGGATTACCAAGGACCGTAGGCCTGAGGTAATTCCACAAGTTTCGACAGTGTTGCTGTTACGCGTGAAAAGGCTTTCCCCTGTGATACGCACTGTACTTTTCTTGGTAGACGCGTAAATGAGTGTTTTATGCGAGCAGCTGAGTGGGGCGTAGGTTCCTCTTTTGGACTCGGTGGAATATAACTGGTGACATTGTGTGTCATTGCATTTTTTCTGTCTTCACCGTCCGAAAAGGGATTCTTACGCTCAATCCGCGAGCAGCATAACACACTTATTTAAAGCGGCTACCATGAAAAATAGTTTAAGATACAAAATACATGAATTTCAAGCGAAAATAAAATGTCGACCCATAAAGCTTTGTCGAATCGAAATGGAATCGGTCAATTACAAATCAACGGTTTATAATTCATAAGTTTTCAATGAAATTTCACTTTAATTGCTGCAAGGTAAAGAAGGTTCAAAAAATCACAATTGAATAAATGAAAAATAGTTTTAGGTACAAGGTGTAGATATCCGACTAATGGAAAATAAAAATTTTGGATTAAAAAAGATTAGTTATGTGGATATTTTGAATCAGGAATAAAAAAAAAAAAAATAATAATAATAATAATAATTTTGTCATTTTTTGAATTAATGATAGACTCGTAAGCATAAATATTATTTACTGAATTCTTAGACACTTATTATAAGTGACAAAAGAATTGCCTATCATATAAAAGTTTGAAATTACAATTAATTGCGAAAAGTATAGGTCATTTGAAAATAGCAAATTTTTGCTTGAATGACTATGAAATCAAATGCAAACAACTGTTTAATAAAAAATTTGTCATTGATACATTTATTTTTTAACTTATTCAATGAATATCAGTTATAAAAATTATGAATAAAAAAGGTAAATTTATGTTGATACATTGAGAAAGTTTATTGATCATCTGTCATAATGTCGATTATAATGAAATTCACTTAAAATATTGAAGTTAAAAATTTTTTCCATTTATTTATTCTATGAATATTATCACTTTTAATTAATTGATTTGCGGTATTTCTTTCAACCTTTTATTTTGTTGTAAAAAATAAGGTCTATGAAAAAATTGGTGTCATAAATAGATAGATAAAATAATTAATAGCTCGTTTTAATTATATAGTAAAAATGATTCAGCTTGTTAATAAAATGTATCCACTAGATAATATTTTTGAAAAAAATGATAAATTATACTACTACTAACTGAAATATTTATACTATTATAGGTTATTATGTAAACTTTAAAAGATATAAAATGACCCATAAACATGAACATTGATTAATAAAAAAATTGGTTTTAAATAACCAAATTTTCATTTTAGAGTTTCGATAGGGGAGAGAATGGATATTAGGAATAAAATAGTATTGATTTCATGCAATATTTACAATGAAATAATATTTTATCTCCACAAATGTAAAAATTTGAAAAGGATTCTTACTCCATCATTTTCTGCTGGTCGACGTTTTGCCACTCTGATAACACGTTTTTCCAAGGTAGCCTTCGGAGCTTGGATAAAAACACCAGCTTCTTCTGGCTTGTCTTCATCGTTCCAATTTTCATGATTCAAGTCACTAGTTGCTGATCGTTTATGAGACATAGCCTTTTAAATAAAAAACAATTTCATGATGGATACACAATTTGAAATATAGTTGTAGGAATTATTAATAAGCAAGGAATTATAAATCATTGTCGACTTTTTGGTAACCAGTAGCAAATGTTAAAATACAAAAGTACAAATTTGATTTAGGTAAAACTGGCAGACTCCTATCATTTAATTAAACCAAACAGAAAATTAATTTATCCAACGCCATGTGAAAAAGGCTACTTTTCCACATGCTTGGGCGATGCAAAACTTGCATTTCCACACATTGTTGAATAAAGTATCATTATTATCATTATTAACTCATCTGATAACAACGCTCGCCTTCGGCTCGCGTTGCTACCCTCAGATTCGTTTAAAAGCAAAAACTTTTCCACACCAGTAAAGAAATATGCTATTGTTTCGAAAAATATTCCAATTTTTAATAAAAAAAATATTGCACGAAAATCAACGATGAAGGGTGGAAAGAGGTGAGGCAATAAAACAAAATAACTGCAATTTTCATGGCTATAATATTGTATAAGGTTATTAACAAAATTTATAACACAGTTCGACACAATTTGACTTTTGGAAAATTACTGGCGAAATATTTGGAAAAACTGATTCCCTGGGTCATCAATAAACGATTTCCAAAAAGGTATTTGTTCGCTGACATCGTTTTTGAATGTTTCACTGATTATTTCATAGAGCCAGTTTTTCGTAAAAACTCCTGTCTGCAATAACCATTATTGCGAACCAAGATAATCAGTGTTGCGCTCTTCTCTCAGTGTACAACTCAGATTTTTACCATTCTGACAATGATCGTTTTTTATTCATTTCCTCAATTTTTTTTGTTTTGATAAATATTTGGCACAGTTACACTAAATTTAAGGTTAGTTTTACAAAATATTTTTCCGCCAAAATTTTTATTCTTTCTTTCCTGAAATCCAGGGAAAATGTGTCCTGATACGGCTGATTTTTTAACACAGACTATGCAATTTTAAACAAGAAACAGTAACAATTCATGTTTTTACGATACTGTTGATGCTTACTTAATTTGCTGCGTTTGACCGGCGTGACCAACTCAAATCGGAATTGTCAAATTTTCGCTTTGATTTATGAAATTTCGCACAAAAATTTGTTTTTTACAGACTATTTTTTTCGGACCCAGCGTTATTTTCGTTAGGACAATTAGGAACAGTTAGGAAAAACTGGGAAAATCGGGAACAATCGGAAAAAACGGAGAGAAAAACTATAAAATTATTTGCTGTCTGCATCCACACTGATCCACACTGATCGACAATACAAGAATGTACAAGAATCTAGACACTAGAGAATCAGGACCAGAGTAGCCAAATTGGATACGGCAAGCCCGGCCAAAGCACGTATACTATACCTGTATAGTATAGTATAGGTATAGTATACGTACTTTGGACGGGCTTGCCGCATCCAATTTGGCTACTCTGATCAGGACCAGTCAGGACGGAGAACTCCCGTATATATAAATCATATATGTAATACTTCTATATGGCCAACTCCAGGGGGGTGACACGATACTACATTAGTGGCAAATAAATGACACGAGTTATAGGCGGCGCTACTAGTGCAGGCGACGCATTTTTCATCGTCGAGGGGGAATTGAAGGGGTAAAGTTGTGGCGGAGGTGGTAGAGGAGAACAGTGGTGGGGCGGATGGAGAGGAAAAAATTTCGTCGCTTGTACTACTAGCGCCACGTAGTGGATGAGTTTTTTTGTCGCCACCAGCTTTTATAACGCGGCATAGCGAATGTCACCCCTCTGGCGAGCTCCCTATTCTCGCCTGTAAGTGGGATCTCCGACAAGAGTAAAGGATAAAACATAACGAGGGTCGTACTACGCTCCTGGTGAAAAAAAAAGTTTTCTGCATATCTTCTGCATATCTTGTACTTGTCCGGTGATAATCTTTATAAAGATATCCGCACGACATTTTTGTGTAAGTTTCGATTTATATGTTCCAGATATTTCGAAAAAGATATCATCTACATATCAGTTAAAAGATGTTTCCGCGACATACTTTTACAGATGTTTTGTAGATATATTTATAAGGATATTTTAAACATGTAATTTCAAATATATTTTGTACATGTTGTACATATCTTGTACAAGACTTATGAAAAATGTATGATTTTATATTAATTTTATTTTTTTGATGAGGTTTGTATAAAAATCAAAATCACTAAGGCACGATCATTTTTTACACTTTATATTAAGTTAAAGTATTTAATAAATTATTTTTAAGTACTACAACATAAATACCTAGTGTTTGATCTTCATTGCGTTCAATAACCTCCCGCAAAATATTGTCTATTGCCAATTCAGCTTCCACTCTTGTGCGTCGTGTTAAGGCACGACTTTTAGCAACGTACAATCGATTAAGTTCTCTTTTTCTCTCCATGACGTCGTTTAATTAATGAAATTTATACCATCGCCTTTCAATCGCAATTTATCAAACAACATATCATGCAAGTTATTGCAACAGCAGAATAAACAATTACAAACAATACATGCATGCATGCATATATATATATCTGCAAGAAAACATCTTCTACATGTCTCACAGATGTAAGACACACGATATAAACTAAAAGGAATGTGTAAACCCGAGTGGAAAAAAAGGTCGGAGAAATATCGTAACGATATTTTAAATTATCGCGAGATAATCTCTATAGCGAATCGTCACGACATCAAATCGTCACGCTCGATAATATCGCTGCTATGTTTTTCTCACTATGTTGATGCAATATTTAGAAAAATACATAGGTGCGATGTTTTTAGATAAATATCTTTGCGATGTTTCATGTCATTCAGTAAATATAAATATGAATGTTGGATAATTAAGGTCCTGATTATATGTAACTCAGAGTACACAAAATGCCGTGAAATAATAATCCAATATGGAAATCGTAACTTGGGTAAAAGTTTCACGGCATTTTGTGCGCTCCAAGTTATATCATCCGGCACTTCAATTATTGTCACATAACGTGTAAAGTGGAAAAAAACGGAAATTCAACCGTCTCAAAGGATATTTTATTATGAATTCAACAATTTTGAACGAGCGCAAATCACGTATAGATTATTCGCTATATAATCATTAAAAATATACAGAAATCATATGCTAAAAAACATCTTCGCGATATTTTGCCACGAATGTCTGAGAATATCTAACATATGATGTCGCTCCGATATGTTGAGATTATAACCCGACTTTTTTTTTACACTCAGGAAACATCTTAAACATGTACATAATAACATATATGGTAAAAGATATCAGAAAGATATCTTTTATCTTCTGTCGGCCATTGCAAAGATATTTTTTTTCACCAGAAGCATGTGCGACTCTTTTATGCTTTCAGTGTTATACATGCTATGTATGTCTGGAATCCATAGATGTAATACTTCTATATGGCCAGCTCCCCGGTCAAAAAATAGTTTGGCAATATTTGGCGCATATCGAGCCGATTTCGGGCACGTGTCGGCTCACCGAACTTCGGAAAAATGATGTCGGGCCGATTTCGGACGCATGTCAGCAAGCCGCATTTCGAAAAATCATGTCTGGCCGATTTCTGGCGCATGTCGGTTCGCCGCACTTCGGAAAAACGATGTCGTACCGATTTCGGGGGCATGTCGATTCGCCGAAGATCGAATTATTATTATCATTATTGCCGAGCAAAAATAATGGCGTCCACTGTTTGTCATGTTCCGTGCAGTTTCGCTTTTCGTGTTCCTCTAGCGTTCTCCAACATTATCCAAAAAAACAATAACGTGATCGCGTGCGTGTGCTTAGTAAATAATTATCAAGTGAGACAGTGTGAACGATGGATCGAAATGTTGAAGAAGTGCGCAGAAAAGCAAGAAAATGAATCCATAGAAGAAAAACATGTAAAATCGTCAATTCGTAAACAAATTTTCGTTTGTGATATTTCCTATTGCAATAGGAAATATGTTGTGGCTTTCTAATCATGTGGTATGTACAACGCAATTGTATTATTCGTGCAATTTTTCATAATAAATGATTTTATTTACAATGTCTTTTCTGTGTATCATTTTATGAACCTGCAAAAGAAACATGATGAAAACATTCAGAGCAGAGATATATATCTGTAACATATTTGTCAATGATATTTAACTGATGTTCATACCCAGCCAGCAATTTTCCTTTCGGTTAGCTTACAGAAAGCCTAATTGACTTTCTGATAGCTTTCCGAAAGGAAAATTGCCGGCTGGGTAAAGTATACATATCAAATGAGATCGGGCAAACGATCTCGGGCCGACATCGGAATCCCGAATATCGGCCGATGTCTAAAAGCGTTACAAAACCGAAGTTCGGCCGATCATCGGAAAACGACATTGGAATGGTCCTTTCCGATTACGGGCCAAACTTTTTTTTTTGACGGGTCCCTATTCTCGCCTGTAAGTGGGATCTCTGACAAGAGTAAAGGATAGAACATAACGAGGGTCGTACTGCGCATGTGCGACTCTTTTATACTTTCCAATACTTTTAGTGTTATACATGCTATGTATCAGCCCTCTCCGACTCTCTAATCCGCTGTAGAAACAGTTTTACGTTTACGAAATGAACTAAACCGGTAGATGGGGCGTCGAGCTTGGAGGCTTTTTTCGGTAGGGGTAATAGGGGAAACCGTGGTTGGCTGCCGAGGGAAGCACGGGCCGCGGAAAGCGCATGCGATTGTCGATTGTTTCGCTCGTTTTATTTTATTTTCGTATACTGGTCTTACTCACACTGCTGGTGATGATGGATTGAATTAGATTAAGCAAATTTTAATCCATTTCAATAGAGATTTATGTATCAGATTTTTCGTATCGAATTGGATTGGTTCATTGTGATCGAATTCAATGCAGAAAATGTAGATCAAAATTTAAAGCAATTCAATCCGAATTTGCTTCATTGGATTTGTTGGGAATTTAATGTTTGTCGGTATTGCTTAGAATTGGCCTTTGGGTTGAAGGAGATGAATCACAACACACGAATATCCCTTTTGCACTATTTATTAACACTAACTTAATTTTACACTGATTTTGACATTTGAAGTCAATCGCGCTCTTAAATCTATTCTCTGAGCGACGGCACCGACCGTCCGTCTCTCTCGCACTCGCGTAACTACGGCTCCGACCGTTTTACTCTCTCGCACTCGCGTAACTTCGGCTCCGACAGTTCGATCTGCACTCTGCGCGTTTCTGCTCGAGACTGACTCACTGCACTGGCAGCGCTGATATTTATAGGGGAATAGTTCTGAACCAGAACATTCTAGTCGCTTCTGGTGCCTTCTCGGTGTCGTCCTAGATTGTTCTCGATTCTTCCATCCCTTTCTATCACATTCTATCCCTTTCTGTTACATTCTACGCTATTCTAACCTGTGATTCGTGACAATTTTGGATAAATAAACATTGAAAAGGCGTGTCGCTAACATTCGGTCGATCTAGCATCCATCTTGGACCCTCAAGATGAAATTTATTACAGCTGAAGTCCGCCAAATAATTGGGAAGTTTTCTTTCCCTCTTTGATCTTTTTGGTTCTTCTTGAGCGTCCTGTTTTTGTACATTTTGTGTTCCTTCTGGCCTTCTCTCTTCTAACTCTTGTTCACTCTCACTCTCAATTTCCTTTTCACTCTCATCTTCACACTCAATTTCCGTACATTCCTCAATATCTCTCGCACGCCAAACTTTCAATTGACTTACATTTGCTGTCGTCTTGTTTCTCATATTTCTATTGCCCGAAATTCTCTCTATTTCATACGTATCACTCGGTAATTTGCGCACAATTACAAACGGACCTTTGTACACTTTCTGTAATTTCGTGCTTTCCCCGGTTATGACAGGGTTCGTTTTTACAAAAACAATGTCGCCAATTTCAAATTGCACATTTTTCAAGCGATGTACATCGAAGTCTGCTTTGTACTTATCCTGAGCATTTACAATACTTGCCCTAACTTCTGCCTGTATCTCTTGAGGTACGCGATAATTATCGCAATGGCCCGTCAACGTTCGCATTTCTCCATCTTGAAATCTCGGAAGATAACCAAATAACACCTCGAATGGCGCGACGCCTGTGGATTTGCTAATTGAAGAATTCAAGTCTCGTTCAATGAATTCTAACTTCTTATCCCAGTCGTTGCAATTTTCTTTTTCTGATGTTGCCCGCATCAAAGGTATCAGTGTCTGGTTCATGCGTTCAACCAAGCCATTTGCTTGAGGATCTCTGGATGCGTTCAATGTGTGTTTGATACCGTACTTATTGCAAAATTGTTCAAAACTGTTCGAAGTGAAACATGTCCCTCAGTCACTCACGATTCTTTGGGGAGCTCCAAATTTGTCAATAAATCTTTCGAAGCGATTTATTGTTGTAATCGAATCAACACCTTTGACTGCAAAAAGACTGACATATTTCGTCAAATTGTCTGAAATCACCATCACGTATTTATTCCCCGAAGGAGTCGTGACAAAAGGACCAACGTGGTCAACGTGAACTACAGCGAACGGTCTTGGACCCGGTGGAATAGGGTGCAGCTCACCAGCTTGTTTTCCATCCCTTTTCTTACTTAAAATGCACTCGACACAATGTTCAACGTGACGCTTTACATAGTTCCGCATTTTTGGGAAATAGTAATAATTTCTCATCCGTGCCAACGTTTTGTCTAAACTCAAATGACTCGCTAAATCATGATACTTAATCACGATAGATTTTCGCAATGATCTCGGAATTACATACAGCAGTTTCTAGCTAGAATTCTCACGATTTCTGTAATACAGTATTCCCTGAACCAATTTGTAATCACGTACCGAACCGCGTTCTGCCCCCGTACGTTCATCTTCCGGTTTGCTCAATATCCCAATAATTTCATTCAAGCTCGGGTCACTCCACTGGTGAAGCAAAACTTCATCTTCTTTCGTGACAATCGTCAAAATCGAATCAGTCCCCAATTCTTCGTTCCCTGGAGTATCAACAGGTGCACGGGACAATGCGTCGACATGTCTCATTGACAAGCCCGCCCGGTGTTGAACGCTGAAATCGTATTCCGACAAAGTGATACTCCAGCGTACGATCTGAGGGTTCGTGGGCTTGTGCGCATTCAAGTAAACCAGAGCTTGGCAGTCAGTCACAATTTTAAATTTCAAACAGATCAAAAATGAACGTAGTCGTTCAACAGACCAAATGACAGCCATCAGTTCTAGCTTGCTTGAGTGATATTTTCTTTCTATTTCAGATGTCCTTCGCGACACCGCATAAATAGGGTGCAATTCTCCCTTTGAATTTGACTGGAATAAGATTCCTCCAATGCCCTCTGAACTTGCATCGCAATGCAATTCTGTGACCTCAGCTTTTGGATCATAAATCCCCAAAACAGGTTCAGAGCACAAGAGTCTTCGGACTTTGGAGAAAGCTTCTTCTTGCCTTTCCCCCCACTCAAAAGGAGCTTCCTTTCGGGTCAGTTCTGTCATAGGTGCCATAATTTTAGCAAAGCCTGGTACAAATCTCCTAAAAAAGCTGGCAAGACCATAAAACCGTCTTACTTCATGCACGTTTCGTGGTCTAGGAAATTGCTCAATTGCGCGTACCTTTCCCTCTCCAGGTCTTATGCCATCAGCCCCCAGTGAAAACCCGAGAAAATCTACTCTTTCTTTCCCAAAGAAACATTTACTTAGTTTAAGTGTTAATCCAGCCCCTTTCAAAGCCTCAAGAATGACCCTTAATCTCTGTAAAAGATTATCCCAACTTCTCGCAGGTACAAGTATGTCATCCAAATAAAATAGTAAAATTCTATTTCTCAAGTGACCCAAAACATTCTCCATCAATTTTGAAAAATAAAAGGAGGCGTTTGACAAACCAAAAATTGCCCTTGTGAATTTCCCACTACCATCTGGTGTGATAAAAGCCGTCTTCTCCCGCGCCTCCTTCGTCAAAGGAATGTGCAAATAACCGTTTGCCAGATCTAACGTTGCGAAAATTTTAGCACCATGCAATGATTCGAGAAACTCGTCCATGTTAGGCAATGGAAAATTTATTCTCTGGGTCTGAGCGTTCAATTTTCTGTAATCAACCACCATTCGTGCTTCACCATTCTTCTTTTTAACTAATAAGACTGGGCTTGCATAAGGTGAACTCGTTTCTTGAACAATTCCCGCCTCTTTGTATTCATTCACAATGCCTTTTATAGTCTCGCATTCCTGAGAATTAACTTTATATGGTTTACAAGCGATTGGCACACTCCCCGGTTTCTCTACAATATCCATTTTAATTACATCCGTTTTTCCTAACTCAAAAATGTTATTCGCGACTCAACATCTAAACTCATTCATTAGATCTAATAACTTACATCGCTGCTCATTGGTAACACTGGTTTCAACATTCAGCTCTGCCATCTTGACTGGTTACATTCGCGGTTCAGAGGGCGCCACCTCCTCGACGATCAAAATGCGTTCGTCAGTCTGCGTTCCTTCGCCTAACGTTTTTGTTTTGCCGTCAAAGTTGATAATGGGTAACGTTACTGGGTTTTCTCCGGTTGTGACTCGGATGAAATTGATTGACCCGGGGGTCAATTCCTCGGACTTGATGGTGCTTGTGCTGGTGCGATCTTTTCGATGTCTGCGAGTCCCTCCAAAACTTGTCTATCGTGGAATTTGAGCTTGTCTCCTACTTTGAAGTATGCGATATTCTCGTTCTTGATGAAAGTACGGCCCACTATCACGTCCCAATCCTGCACAGAATCAGGGACAATCCGGAACGACACACGGACTGGGGTGACCTGGTCCACGCTGACAAGTTCTTCGATAATCCCAGGGGATATCACGGGGTTGTTTTGGCCAAAACCATGCAGTTTACTCGGAGCTCGTGTCACCTGGAATCCCTCGGTGATGACGACACTAGCCTTGATGGTGCAGACGCTACTTCCCGTGTCCACCAGAGCTTTGTAAACACCTTGCCTAATTTTCACATCTTTCAAATATTCATTTACGAATCCCGGCTCTTCCCCGCCTTCCAACGTGTGAACCATGGCATTATTCTCCTTTAGTTTTGTGGCATTTTGTGTGAATCTTGAAGTTTGTGGCGCATGTTGAGTGGACATCGTCCCGTAAAATGGCCAATTTGATTGCACTTGAAACACGTTATTTCACTTTCACTTTTTCTCGGTGCAGAGGGTTGTTGATTGATCATTCCCTGGTTTCGAGACTGATTTTCGGACCTGGGGTTGAAATTTCTGAATTGGTTGTCTCGACGAAACTTGTCATGTCCCCGACTCCGATTGTGAACATTATTACTGCGCTGTGTCTCGAGAACTTTATCCAGGGTGGTCACCTTGTTAAGCAAGTCGTCGATATCCAGGTGTTTATTATTGAAAACAAAAGTCGATACTCACGGGCACGAAATCCTTCCGCTACTCTTTCGTCTCCTGACTCGACATTCCGACAACCTGGCAAAGTCTGACTTTATCGAAGAAATATGCTGCCACTGACTCCTGAGGACCTTGTATGCGACTCTCCATTTTCTTCCAGGCTTCGGTGAGGTTCGTGCTCCGCAGGAATGTTTTTCGGAATGCAGCCTCGAACTCGTCCCACGTCTTCACCGACGAACATTTTATCGCCCACCAGGTCTTCGCCGCTCCAGTAAATCGCATGTTAGCCATTGCCAGGGTGAAGTTATCCGTCCACTGGTATGTTGTCGCTGTCAATTTTAGGCGCTCTATCCAAACTCTTGCTTCGTGTGAGCTAGTTTCGCCATTGAATTCTCCAATAATCTGCGTGATGTTCGGGGCAATTTGAAATCTTGAAGGGTTTTGGTTCTGTTGTAGGTTTTGGATGATGTTAGAATTTTGTTGAGACAATTGGGTCAAGGTATTTACTATTTGTAGCATTGCAGGATCTATATACGCTTGGTTTTGCGGAATTTGGAAGGCTTGATGGTATTTCATATTCTGTGGAATTTGCTGGATTGGTGGGTGTGGTGACAGCTGCGGCATTGGTGGAGTTTTTGGAGCTTGTGTATTTGGACCCGCCATTTGAATTGTATTTTGTAACACTCATTCTCCTGGATTCTGCCAGTTCAGGGTAAAATGATCCGTGGGTTGCGCCGTTGGGGGTTGAAAACTGGGATCTGGAGCATTCACTGCCGGGAGTATCGTGTTTTCAAGGTCACTGGCGTTAAATACAGACGATTCATTGACACGTGTCGATGACAGTCCCCTCACATCCACTCGACGTTGGAAATTAATGAAATCGCCTTCACTATTCATTTTCGGGTTTTGAATTCTCGCGCCACTTTTCAAATTTCGCGCGCCGCGAACTCCTTACAACCCCACACTTAGTATGTTGGGAATTTAATGTTTAACTACGGCTCCGACCGTTTTACTCTCTCGCACTCGCGTAACTTCGGCTCCGACCGTTCGATCTGCACTCTGCGCGTTTCTGCTCGAGACTGACTCACTGCACTGGCAGCGCTGATATTTATAGGTTCTCGGTGTCGTCCTAGATTGTTCTCGATTCTTCCATCCCTTTCTATTACATTCTATCCCTTTCTGTTACATTCTACGCTATTCTAACCTGTGATTCGTGACAATTTTGGATAAATAAACATTGAAAAGGCGAGTCGCTAACAGATTTAAAAAATTTGATTTAAAAATTATTTATTATTTACAAAAATTTATTTTATGGTTTTAATTAGTTGCACGTAAATAATATTTAGGTTTTTGTTAACGGTGACACCTGAAAAACGCATTTTAAATCTATTCTGAAAAAATCCTTGCGCCTCAGTCAAGTTTTGAACTCGGGACCGCGGGGTGTTGAAACTGGTCTACGCAATCACCTGAGCCATTTCGGTACAAGAATTACTTTCAAATAAATTTTCTTCACGTTCTGCTGGAGATAATGAATTGAAATGTTTTGAAATGGATTAAAATTTGATTTATTCAAATCAAAATCGATCAATTCAATCTGAAAAAATTTACTTTTGGATCGTAATTTTTAATCCATATTAAAATATAAATTTATGTATGAGATTTATGTATTTGATTTTAATTTATTAGCTGTATCCAATAAAATGCAGAATATCTAGCTTATAATGTAATGCGTCCCATTCATGAAATTTCTGATAGGAATAACATTTTTTAAGTAAAAAAGTCGAGTTTCAATGTAATTCAATCCAAACATATTTCAATGGTTTTAGTGCAATATAATAACACTATATATAATTAAACCGTATGCAGTTTTGATCAAAATAAGCGTGATATAACTGAATCCAGTTGAATTCGGATATAATAAAAAACTAGTGACGATGGATGGAACTATTTGTATTCATATATTTTTTATCCATTTTGATAGAGATTCAAGTACGAGATTTTTCGTATCGAATTGCAATTCATTGATTGGTTCACTCATATTGAATTTATTGCGTTTTTTTATGAAATTTTTAATAGGAATAGTATATTATTGACAGTTTTGGACATGAATAGTTTGAGGGAACGAAAAATTGCGGCCGATGAAGATCGAAGCCGAGGGTTGTAATCGTTTCGTCAAGAAAGGCAATTTCCAAAACTAACAATACGATATTTTATTGACAGTTTCCTTATAATTCACGTTTGAATGTCCAATTATTAGCGAATCGTCAATGAAGAAATTTTTCAAGTAAAAATATCGAGTTTTGATGCAATTCAATCCAAATGTCATTCATAGGATTTAATGCAATTCAATCAAATATATGTCGTTCGGTCACATGCGGTTTTATTCAAAACGAATGTTATCTAATTGAATCCAATTTAATCCGTCGTCACCAGTTTTTAAATATATTATTTGTATTGCTTCGGATTCAGTTGGATTCAATTCATTCCGAATAAAACCGCTTTTGTTGAATGACATATAATTCGATTATTTTGCATTGAATCCAATAAAAAACACCTGGAATGAATTGCATTCAAAACTGGATTTTAAGAACGAAACAATTTCAGTCCTAATCATGAATTTCATGAATAAAACGCATTCAATTTTAATCCAGATTTTCTGCACTAAATTCGATACCAGTAAATCAATCCAATTCAATACGAAATATTTCACTCACAATCTTTTGTGAAATGGATTCAAAATTAATAAATCCTATTTAATTTATCATCGCAAGTTTCAAAATTCATTTGGATTTATTTGGATTCAGTTAGATCACATTGTGTTCAAAACTGCATTCGATTGAATGACATATACTTTGATTAAATTGCATTAAATTCAACGAAATTCATTTAGATTTAACTGCATTGAGACTTAATTTTATAACTTCGAAAATTTTGTTTCTATCAAAATTCACAAATGAAACGCATTGAATTTCAACAATCATTTTCTGCATTAAATTCGATAGCAGGAAATCAATCCAATTCAATACAGAAAATCCGGTACCTAAATCTCTATTGAAATGGATAAAAATGTACCATCCAAAAGCGAGTTTTTTTGGATTAGTTGGATTATTTTGATTCAAATGAGTTCAATTATAACCCATTTCAATTCTTTTCAATCACCCGTCGCCAGTAGTACATTTTTGAAATATATATGGATTAAATTTGTTTCGGTTATATTACACACGTTTTACATAAAACGGAAGTGGACTGAATGACATAAAATTTGATTTAATTGGATTGAATCCAATGAAGTGCATTTAGATAGAATCGCATTGAAACTAGATTTTTCGACATTAAAGATTTCGCTCCTATCAAAAATTTCACGAAAAAAATGGATTAAATTTCAATCTAGATTTCCCGCAGTTAATTGGATATCAGCAAATCAATCCAATTCAATACAAAAAATGTCCTACGGAAATCTCCATTGAAATGGATAAACAAATTTGGAATCTAGTTGAATCCATCAGTAGATAGGCTAGGGGGATACGCCCCCCCCCCTCACTCCTACTCCCATCACGTGACCCCCCCTACCGCCATCCCCACCACTCCGCCAGGCCACACGCCCTGATTGGTCTCCCCCTCTCCTAGGCCACGCCCCCAGCGTCCCGATTGGTCCATCCTCTCCCTCGGCAAGTTTTCCGAAATTTCCATATTTTTCCGGATTTTTCTTAGACTTTTCCGAAATTTCCCTAGATTTTTCGGAAGTTTCCGCGTTTTTCCAAAATTATTCACAATTTCCCATATTTCCCCGGGATTTCCCTAAAGTTTCCATATTTTTCAGGAATTTCCCTGTATTTTTTGAAATTTTTCGCTTTTTCTGAATTATTCCCAAATTTCCCTCGATTTTCCAGAGTTTTCCGCGTTTTCCCGCGTATTTACTTCAGATTTTCCATATATTTTCCGAATTTTTCCTAGATTTTTTCTAAAATTCCCATATTTTTCCGACATTTCCCGCGATTTCCTTGAATTTTCCGCGATTTTCCGGAATTTTCCTAGATTTTCCCCCATAACAATGTCCTTAAGGAAAATGGAGGTTAGAAAACAAAAAAGCGTCAGAAATCCGAGATGGTGCCGGTCGGTAAAACAGGGGCGTACCTCCTGTCGGTAAAACTGGGATTTTTCTACATTGCACATATTTTTTTAAAAAAATTTTTTTGAAGTTTTTTTTTATACTTATTCGTTTAACATATTCATTATATTTATTTGTTATATGTTTATCTTATATTTGTTATATGTATACATATTTTTTATTTTTTCGTGCATTTCCTCCAACTATTTTATCTGATTTTCTACACTCATTTTGAACAGTTTTTTCCTTATTTTTCATGTTTTCCCGCCATTTTCCCACGGTTTCACATACATATTCCTCGATTTTCCTTAGCTTTTTTCCGCATATTTCCCTCACCTAGAGAAAAACTTCCCTTAATAAAATGGTGGATTATGACGAATTGAAAAACAATGACTCGTAGTTACGAACTCAAAAATCATATGCTTACCTTTTAATCTATCAAAGATATTTAGGTGAGATAACGATCACCGGCCGCGCGAATTCAAAAACACTACGCCGCCTTATCTCTTAGGGCTACTAAATAACAGCATTTAGATCCCTCGAAATATTCCTTTCAAAATTCAAATATATTGGAAACTTGTTCCGAAACTCTATTGATACCAAGTGAATAATATTACGAGATTAAGAATTTTATTCCTTTTCTTTTAATAATACATTTTTATAGAGAATAATAAATTTTTTTTGTTATAGTTTGATAACACAGGCCGACGAAATTTGAACAAATTTCAGAACCAGAAACCAGAGTATACTTTTCCGAAGGTTCTTGATGCGCTGAACAAGAATCTGACCTCAGAATTGCTCCATCACCTCTGGTTTTCGAGATATCTTAAGCTCTAAGTACGAAAATCGCGGTTTTTGCCAATATTTGAGTTTATGTAGCATAACGATTTTAACTCTTATTGTAAAATCACTGCCAGCATCTTAAAGTACAAGCCTTTCCTCTTCAAATGCGCTTAAGTTTGCTCAAATACCATTTTTTCCCTTTGAGATATTAAATATTTAATTTTGGAATACACATCAATTTCTCAAGTTTTGTACACCTTCACGTTTAGTAAACACAAGATGTAGAGTGACAATTCTGAGAAACGATAGATGTTTTACGGGTATCGAGGCATCGCGGAATCAGAATTAGCTATCAGTTTTGCAGAATTTATTAGTGAAACCAATTTGTTTAAACAATTTATTGCACAACTTGTGGTGTTGGCGAAAAAAACACCGGCATCAGATCCTATGCAAGAAATATGTTCAAAATAGTATTTGTCTGTAATGCATTAAGGTTGCTGTAAACAAATTATATTAAATAAAATAAATGCATCAGTCTCAATGAGACCTTTGAAGTTCAACTTTCGAATTATTATAATCTGATACCATTTTAAACTTAGAGAACAGAAAATTAGCAATACTTTAGCTGCAGAATTATTTAGAGCCCAACATAAGTCTGTTTAATCACACACGTCGGATATAATGTATGATATTTTGTATCACCATGTTCCAAAACGTATGATATATTCATGTACGTCTGAAATTGTTGGCCATGTATTTTTATCAACATTTACAAATGATTTGTATGTAAAAATTTTTACCCAGGTGTTTGCCATGGTCGAATAATCGTGGGATATTTCTTTTTTTATTGACATTTTGGAATGAAAGTGAGAAATTGGAATTACAGAGAGGCTGATATGACAGAATTATCCATAATGAGATTGATGTTTTTTTTCGAACTTGCGAGTAAGATAGATTTGTTTGGTGGAAATTTTCAATCTTCTCGACCTACGTAGAATAATCATAGGAAGAAGATTATTCGGAATACAGTTTTTAGATTGGAAAAAATCACTTTAAATCTTTAGCATTCATTCAGTTTTTTCATGTGATATGTTACAATTGTAAGGATCTAAATTAAACCTTTTTTTTTCATTATAATGGAGTACGTAAATTTCACGAAAAATAATCTTTTGAAATACAGTTTCGAGAAGAAAAAATTCTCAGATTCTTTCAAATTTCTAAAGTTTCGTAATTTTATTACGAAATTAAACTTTTTTACGATGACAGAACTAACTGAATTTTAACTGAAAAAAAGGTCACGCAATTTCATCATCCGCAATTTCATTTTCCGCATCCGGAGCGGAGGACAAAATTGAATTAGTTAACAAAGTTAAAGGGTAATTTATATTTTACTCCATACTTGAATTTAAATTTACCTATAAGATTTTAAGTATCTACATATTTTCGAATTAAATTTCGAATTGTAAATGACTTGTTATATAAATCTAGTTACGAGGAATGGAAAAATAAGAGATTGTAAACTATATGCAAAAGTTGAATAACTCATAAATATGAAAGACACTTATGACGAATCAAAAATTAATATTTTTGAAATTAAATCGTAAAAAATTAATATTTGCAATCCCTGAAAAAATATATATCTTTTAAATAAAACCCTGCCTAAAATTTCATTGCTGACGCCTGTATCCAGCGTGTAACGAGCGAGGTATTTACCACTCATTCAGATATCACAGACTGTCGAAATTTCAACGGAAGTCAATTTCGATAACGTGCTGGATTTACAATAGGAAATCATTTTGATAGCATGCATTACGGCAATTTCAATCATCGTTGAAAATTAGCAACTTATTGCTTTAACGAATTATCTGAACGACTTTTTGCCAAAACGGAACCCGTTTTTGCCCCTACCTTTTTATTTTAATCAAAAACTCCCCTTCCGGAAACGTATAAAAACGGCGGATCCTGGGCTAGAAAGTCAGAAGAGGTTCCAAGAGTTCCAGCAAAAGCTTCCTCCATAGCTCTCACGAGTCCAAAAGGAGCCCCAAAGAAACTCAAAACTCTCTTCTCCGAGCCCCATAAGGTGTCCGACCTAACGACGACCCTTCTTGCTCCATCTTGCCAAGTGCACAACAGTGGAAACCAGAGTTGTACTCTAGGTCCGCAAACTGATTTGCACGAGGATTAGAAGTTCTTTTCAAAAGTAAGCTTTCAAAATTAAGGAGTCCAGTTGCAGGCAAGAATTGAGTGAAAGGGTTAATCCCCTTTTAGCTTAGTTCCAGGGCAGCTCGATTCAAGCCTTCCCAACTGTTTCTCTTTCTTTTATTTTCAATATATATATAAATTGGCATTAGAGCGATTTTGGACTAATTGAAACAGTAAATTAAATTCAACAACGAGTAAATACGAAATGAATAGAGTAAAGTAATCAGACGATATATGAGTAAAATGAAATAATATCAATAAGAATAAAAGTAATAAACAGATCTATGATTAATGTTTCACTATTTTAAAAGGGGTCATATATATATATATATATATATATATATATATATACATATATATATCATATACATATCATATATATACATCATAATAATTTATCTGAATATATATTCAGATAATTTATTATGATGTTGGATCGGTCTAGTATTTTGCAGTGTCATTAGTAGAGATTTGTTGTCAGGTAGTGAATAGGTCAGCCACATATATTATGCATTGATCCGGGATTTATTAGCAAAGAGAGAGATTTAGTTTAAAGGCGTTGCAGGAACCAATATTATTACGTTAAAGAGATTAAACATGTATGAGTTGAAGATTGTGAGCAAGGAAATACGAAGATTGAAACCCATTCTTTATTAATGAAAGAAATGGCTGAGATGGGAGAACTTTGGTTCTGAGACGCTGAGAGACTTGAATATTAGAATAATGAGTTGGATTTCTGTTATAATAATAGTGTTAGAAATTTATTATTTAAGATTTCAAGATTTACTAGGTAAGCTAAATTGGGTCAAGAGGAAATGAAACACCGAAAATTACAAATATGAAAGATAGATTTATTCACTTGGACTTTTTTAAACTATTACAATTGAATCTATTTGAATTCGCGCACTTATCACTGCACTTGAGAAATGGCTACGACCCTTTCTCTTTTCTCTCTCACTCTCACTCACGGTAACTTTCTCGGCTACAACCGATTGCCAACTTAACGCGCACTCGACAGTGTTCGAATCACGACTGAACTGAACTACATACTAGTGTCGATGGCACTATTTATAGGGGAACCTTGTATGGACCTAGACTGTTCTAGAAGTATCTGGTAGCTTCTTAATGCCGCTACCCTGTTCCAGCGTGTTCTAGAACTTTCTATTTCCTTCGATATCATTCTATCGTATTCCATCTTATTCTCTAGTGTTCTCTAGCCTAAATGTCATTTTCTCTTAATCCTATTTTGACAATATTAGTAAATATATAATCGCCAACAATAGTTTGAGTAGATTTATGTCAATGACGACTTGGATAGAATTTTGATCAAGATTGTAAACATAAAATTTGTAATTCATATGAAATATTGACAATAACTCCAGTTTTGCTGGATAAAGATATATAAGACTTTTGGTTATAATTTCTCGAATATTTCCCTCTGATTTCCTAAGACAACCTGGGGGCCCACTTTAGGCGGAGTTTTTATTGGGGTCCTTTTTGTACGAGTGAGCGGAGATCAACATATCTAAGGAGAATCATTTCGGATTACATCGATCATCGTTGGTTTGTTCGAAGCTCGCTCGTCACAAGCGGTTTGATTGGTTTGATTTTGTACTACTTTGTTTTCTAAAAATGTGAAAAATAAAACTTATATTTAACTGACAGAGTCACGTCATAGCGTGCGCGCTATTTTTAGGGATGGAATCAGAAACGAAAAATATTGATGAAGGAAAATTCGGTGCATTGAAATTATGTGATATTCAATGTTGATTTATTGGGAAGAAAATATAGGTATAACTATGTGTCATGTGGATTTCGATGAATTTTTCAGAAAACAGTTTGTGTAGAGATTGAAAGAACTTTTGGTAATTTTTGTATTTTTCCACTACTCAGACATTTTGATGAATTTTATGATATCTTTATGGAGTTCTACATAGATGTATGGAATTTGATCGGATAGGATTTTAAGTTTGCAAATTTTCCAGCATTGAGAGAATCTTATACACCTGTATTTTTAGTTATTTTCAAACTTTTTTTCAGTATTCATAAAAAGTAGTGGAATTTTCTGAATTTTAAATAAATTTTTAGGGTTTTCATGAATCGCTATCAAGATTTCCAGAATCTCGTCCTCTAAAATTGGAAGTGTAATTTATTTTTTGATTATTCAAGAAATATACCTTCACATTTTAAGAGTCATTATAGTTTTTTAATGTATATTTATAATATTTATATGCAATTTGAAGAATTTTTCAATCTTTATAATCATTGCTACATAAAATTTTAGAGTGAAATGCTTCATATTTTGAAGATTTATAAATGTTAAGCATTTGATTTGACAATTTTCTAGTATTTCTATGCTTTTTCGGTTTTTTTTTTTCTTTAGGAAATGTTCTAAAATGTTTCAGTACATAGAAATCTAGAATTATTTTTTATTCCAGAGGATAAACAGTCTGAGAGTTTTTTAAATATTCCATAGATTTTTGAAAGTATCATATCTTCCTGTATTTTCAGAACTTACATTTTTTTGTGTTTTCTAGTACATATAAAATATTTAAGAATTTCATTGTATTTTTTTGATTTATTGTATTTTCATGCATTACTATAAAGATTTCAAGAATTTCATGCTCTAAATTCAAAGTTGAAAGAATTTTTTGACTTCGAATAAATTTTTGAGAAAACCTCATCTTTACATTAACATTATGGTATTTTTTGCGTTTTTTCAATATTTATAGAATTTGAAAGATAATAATTGTGAGGAATTCCAAAATTCAATGCTTTAGTTATTGAAGATTCATGGATTTTACGTATTTTATACATTTCTTGCAGTTGTATATTTTTTTCTGTTTTTATTTTTTTATTTATACGATTATTCATGATTCTTATAAATTTCTTCGCAGATATATGGAATTTGATCGGATAAGATTCAGAGAATGAAAATTTTTCAGTAATTCCATTGATTTTCGAGAGAATCGTATACATCTGTAGTGTAATTTATTTTTAGTTTTTAATTTTTTTAGTACGTATATTCATAAAATACAGTGGAATATTCTGGTTTGTTTTTCATAATAAAATTGTAGGGTTTCTATGAATGCCCAGAAAGATTTCCAGAAATTCGTGCTCTAGAAATGCAAGATTAATTGAGTTTTATGACTTTAAATGGAATCTTCAGAAAACGTGACCTTCACAGATTACGAGTCATTGTTGTATCTTTTTCTATTTTTATGTCATTGATAGAATGAGAAAGATTTTTTGGTATTTTTAGAAATTGCGATATAAATTTCAAGAAGAGAATGACTTATATGTTGAAGATTTGTATACATATGTTACGTGTTTGATACATTTGTAGTACATATTTGTATATTTTTTCGGGTTTTTTTTTTTTTTATATGACATTTTCTAAAATTTTTTAGTACACATAAATTGAGAATAATTTTGTATTCCATAGGATTCACAGTCTGAAAACTTTTTAGATATTCCATAGATTTTTGAAACAATCATATCTACCTGTATTGTCAGAACTACAATTTTGTGTGTTGATCAGTATTTATAGAATATTGTAAGTTTTAAGAAAACGATATGTTTGCAGATTCATAAACATTGTTGTATTTTTTGTGATTTTCAATATTTATAACAAATTGTAGGATTATTCAGTATTTTATCAGATTTCTAGTATTTTTATGGATAACTATAAGGATTTCCAAAATTTCGTATTCTGATATTTGGAGTTTCATAAAGTTTTCAACTTCTAATACATTTTCAAGAAAACAATATGTTTACAGATACATACACATTTTTTAATTTTTTGTATTTCTTCAGTTTGCATAGAATTTGAAAGAATATTATAATTAAGATTTCATTCTTCATAATTGTAACCAAGTTTCAAACTCACTGCTTATTGATTGAATATTTATATATTGTGAGTATTTCATACGTTTCTAGTAGTTGTATATTTTTTTCTTTTATTTATTTTTACTTATTAAATTTTTGAGGATTTACATAGTTTTTTTTCAAAAATATCTTGTTAGATTTTATGAAGTTTCTGATATTCTAATGGTTTTCTACATAGATATAGACTTCCAGCTCTATGTCGAGGGTAAAAAGTTTGAAATTTGTTGGTAATGCCATAGATTTTTGAGAAAATTATATCGACGTGCATTTGGTGTGCCTTGAAAGTTTTTTTTATTAATTTTCAGAATCTGGAAAATGTTGCAGAATTTTCCAGTATTTTTCTAGACTCCTGGTACACTAATGGATTTCCATTCAGAAGAAAAAAATTAAATTGGATAAACTTTTCGTAATTTATAATAAATTGAGTTGAATGAAATCAAATGTCCTTGGAATTATATAAAATTGAATTAAAATAAGTTAGGCCTCATAAAATTATAAATAACTTATTTGAATTAATTAAGAAAGTTGAAGTGTATTTTTTATTTTACTTCATTATTGAATTTATTTTACCCATACGATTTTTACTATCAATTTCAAAATGGTACATTACTTAATGCATAAATTTAATTACGAGGAATGAAAAAATAAAAGATTGTAAACTATATGCCAAAGTTAAATAACTTATAATATCCAAGCCACTGATGAGGAATCACAAATTTATATTTTTAAAATTGGTTCATAAAAAGTTAAAATTACAAATCCTTGAGAAACTGTATCTCTTAAATAAACACCTGCTTAAAATGTCATTGCTGACGCCTCTATCCAGCAATTTTAAAAATTTAATTTTCTACTACTTTTTTTTTCAAAAATTGTGAAAAATATAACTAACATTTAACTGAAAGAGTCACGTCATAGTGTGAGCGCGCCGAACCAGATCACTGATTCGAGCTGTTCAGTATAGTTCATCAGTCTTCAGTATACCTCGTTCGCGCCAGTTCGAGCGTGGAGAAACCGTCGGAAAGAACACGTTAAAGTGTACTGTTGTTTGCTAAGTTGGAATTTTTCTCTCCGAACAATATTAATGATAGAGACGAATTCCGAAATCGCGATAATGAATTTCCAAAAAGGTGGTTCGCGGCATTTTTAGTTTTTCTGATTGAGCTACCGCACTAGGAAATCGGGGTGACCAATAGTGAGAATGGCAGCCATTTGTACAACGTGGCAACTTCAAGAACGTCGATGTTGGGATGAAATCGACGTTCAAAGATTAAAAGATAAGTGGAATTTTTAAGACTGTACGAAATGATTTTTCTCGTGGGGGAAAATTTGTTTATACAATATACAAACTGATTTTTTCCTCTTGAAAGTTTTTTTTTTCTGGGGAATACTGACTGAAGAGTTAATTATTCTCGATTGCCACGTGTTAATTTTTCTTTGTGATACAATAAGTTGGGGAAAAATGATCTAATTTTTACAAGGGGCCGTTCATAAACCTCGTGACATTCTAAGGGGGAGGGGGTTGAAAAAACCGAGATTTGAGCCACATGGTTCATTCACGTTGAGCCTCGTGGTCCAGATTGAATGCGCTCATTTTAACACACTCAAGCCGGTCTCATGCATGTGAGAGGAACATAGTATTCAATCTGGACACACTAAATTTGCTTCATTTTGTATGTATATAAAGTTTCATTAGAGAAATTAGAATCATGAATTTCACTTTTTGGGAAAAAATTTTCTTGCGATCGTAACTTTTATCAGAAAATCGATAAATTTCCAAACTGAAAAATTCAACATTGCATTACTTATTCCCCTCGATTAAAAAAAAATCTCGCCGAATTGAAAACAATCATGATAATCTTTATAATCTATATAATGTCACAAGATATTTTAGAAATTTTTTCAGACTGAAATTTTCATGATTGGGTGCACTATAGCAATTGTGCCAAAATCCGAAGTTTTTCCGCGGTGAGCACAGTTTCTCGAAAACCTGAACAGTCTGGATTTTTTAAGGCTTGTTTATAATTATAATAGCCTCTGCGTGAGCGAAGAATTTTGAATTTTGAGAAGAACTTTTTTATTCTTGCTGCATATATTATAATCCTAGACGTTAAAAAACAAACATTTTATAAAAATGACCACTATTTTCGTAAAAATATTAATATAGCGAAACCCTTCATTTACGCAGAAGGTATAAACTAGATTTTTGTTTTGTTTTTTGTATTACAGAAACCAGTTCCTTATTTATCATGCTCACCGCATGCTGTATCAGAAAAGTTGTCTTTTAGTACAATGTTTGCTACGGCCTTAATTACAATAATTGTTTTCTGAAATAATTCATAAAAAACCCTGGCATGTAAGTACATAAAAAGGCTTAGAGTTTTTGGAAAAAGTCGTTTTGTTTTTCTAGAAAAATATCGTAAAAATGCCCTTTATTTCTCGGGCACAATTAATAACCCCTTGTAATTAACATATTTAATACACACATTTATAAATCCTACATATTTATAGAAAATGCTTTGATAATATTAATGTTCGTTCATAAAAGTTTAATTGAAGTTCATTCACAATAACATTGTATTTAAAAACGCACACATTTAGATCTCAAAATAATTTTACGATTTTGTATTATCATGAAAAAAAATCGGAAAATTGTAAACTTTTGAATTCCAAAATTTTTTTCATTTCCTTCTATGTTTCTTTCCTGATAACGATTAAGTGAAATCAGAAATATTTGAATTATGATTTTGTGAAGTCAGAGAAATATTTTTGCTGTCATGTTTACACTTTCATTAACTGAAATTATACACAATCTAATTCGTTTAATTCGGTTCAGTTCAGTTACTCATAATGTTATTCATGACGTTCATCATAATACTGGCGCGCAAGTGTTGACGGTTAGAAAGTTAGAGTATTGTAAAAAAAACAGTAAAATTCATTTATTATGTACTATCGTTTTTAGCATTAATTATTCAAAAATTTATTACTATAATATTTCATACGCGAAACAAAAATGTATCGACGAACAAAAACGTTGGGAGAATTCGAAAATTATTGACATGATATCGGCCATCGAATCTATCTTGTATAGAATTGGCATCGCGCCGGCCTGTTTCAGGAGTCAGTAGCGCCGGACATATTAACTCGATGGTTGAGCGTAACTATCATTTTATTATAGATAGTAGACCGAGTCAACTAATCGAGGCCGCTGTATTTGAAGGGATACAGAAAGGAGCTTTTATCCGCTGCTACTCCGGTGCCCTTTCACATGTACATTTATATCGAATCGAGTACCAGTAGCATGCCAATAAACTTTCTCATTCGTCCCCAACAACAACAGCAACAAATTTCATTTTCGTAGCAGATTTTTACTGTTTTTTTTTTATTTCAAAGTTTTTAAATATGACAACTTCTGTCAAAACTGACCTTAGTTACAAACTTGGTACTTAAGAGCAATTGATAAATAAATAAAGTTTGCTGCTGCAAATTTTATCCATTAGACGGAATTACAATGTCTAAACAAAATTTTCTCCTGTTGGAATTTTGAATCGCGCGTGTGTAGATTAGAGAACTGTGACGTATATGTTTGTAGCGACGTCATACGGACTCCACAGGTTACACGTAAGAATCGCGGAGTACGTGGCGAGTTTGCGGAAAGCTGCTTGTTGGAAGTTGGAACAGCGTACCCAGTGCTCCCAGATATACGGAATTATCCGTATTCATACGGAATTTAGTATTCATGAAAAAGTTATGCGGATTTATATACGGATTTTCAGAATGGTACGGAATTAATACGGAATTTCAAAGAATTGTGTGAAATAAACTTTTTTACCTTTTTCGTCTATTACAATTTTATCAGAACCCTTTTCAAATGAAGGTTTTACTGTGTTCACACGCACGCGCGCACTTGCTAGAGTTATTCCTGATCGAGATATAGGGATTTTAAAGATTTTCGGCTCGTTTTGTTGGTACATACCAGCAAAATGAGAGGAAAATCCCTAAATCTCGAAAAGAATTGTATCTCACGAAAGTGCGATCAAATCAGATCGCTTGGTACCTATAATCAATTGAATAATCGATATAACATCGATGTTAAGTAAACTGCAAACTTCACACTTCACTGACTTCACACGTGTTCACACGAGAAGAACAAGAAACAAGAAAGAGCAAACTAGAGAAAGAATAAAAATGTCAGTTGCTTTTAAACTTATCCCAATAAATTGAATCAATAAATATCAAACATGGAAAACTCAGAAAAATCGAACATGGAAAATTCCGAGCCCGATAGTTCTGCAGGAAGTGATTCTGATGATAATTCGTCAGTTTCGACATCGGAACGTCAATCACCATCCCGAACAAAGTAAGGTTACTTAGGTTACGCACATGTTTGCTTACCCTGGCGGCAGCTAAAAAACCACAAAAAACCAAGGCTTGGTTATTTGCGGTTTTTTAGCTGCCGCTAGGGTATCGCGACTGAGTTGTTTTGTTTGATTAATTTTATTAACCTCATGGTGATCTTCAGAAAAAGAAAAATAAATACAGACGATGGTGAGACTGAACGAAAGAAGAGAAAAGCCAAAAAGTAAGAGTACTATTTACTAGTTAATTATAGTAGTATAAATATAATGATCTGCGAAAGTAAATAATCAAAAATTATGATAATTATTAAGGAAATAATGATCATGAGTAAACAATAATATATAATTGATAATCAATTATACATATATTATGAATAATAAATTATTATTTCAGTATTCTAATCTAATAATTATTTATATAATCGTATAATTATGTATCATTATTTCTATTGAATGTTATGCAGTTAAAACTGATAATGAAAGAAAAATTCTAAGTTTGAAATTTCTAAAAATCAAAAAAAATGTAGAAATATGAAAAAAAATTTAATTCAGTATATTTTAATTTGCGGCGATTTCTTTAAAGAAATTTTTTTTAATATTTTCAAGCTATGAGTCTAAATGTTCTTTTCAATAAACATTCTTAAAAATTAATTTTTTTGCATTGATGTAAAGAAAGCTTGAGAAATAAATTTTTTTTTGCGATATTCGGCATGCACTATGGGTCAAAGAATGTAAAATTTGAAGTCGAAAACTTTTGTAAGTTTTCAGACTAAATTTCGAATGTAAATTAAGCAAGTAATATTTTGTTTTTGCAACCTCTAATTTTTTTTATGTTTATATATATTACAACAATACCGTACGTTTCAGGGTAGATCAACGTTTTTTGTCAAGTTGGAAAAAGAACTTTTCTTGGTGTCTGAGTCAAAAAAAGGTTTGTTCGACACTAATATGTTGTTTTAAGTAATTCAAATATTTAAAATATTTCTATCTTATAAGCATTCATGTTTTATTGCAGACACGATACATTTTTACTGCAAAATGTGTGACAAAAATCTCAGCTGTGCAGCAGATGGCATCACTTCTTTAAGAAGACATGAAAACGGATCCAAACACCAAAAAATTGCCAATAGTCGCCCTTCAAAACAACCAAATTTATTTGATGTTTGCAAAAAAAATTGCAACACAAAAGAACGAGCACGCACATTTGAGCTACAATTAACCATGTTCATGATAAAAAAAAATATCCCCATTGCAGTTTCAGATGAATTGATTGATTTCCTAAAAAAAGCAGATATCGATAAAGATGTTCAAAAAGAGCTGTCTTTGCACCAAACAAAATGCACAGCCATCATTCGCAACGTTATAGGAAAATATAGATTCGAAAACCTTGTCAAAATGTTGAAATCTAGATTGTTTTCAATGATAATAGATGAATCGACAGACATTTCAACTCATAAAAATCTGGTACTTTGCGTCCGCTTTGAAGATGATGGTGAAGTCCATGACGAGTTTCTCGCTTTGCTGGAGGTATTATATGTAGTATTATAAAATTTTTTATGCAATAAAATATTACCCAAAAATGTTTTTGGAATGATTTTGAAATGACAAATTTATGAAAATGTACAAATATTTGCTATTCTTTTAAATTTCTGTGAAAAGGAAATTCTTGTAAAAAGTCAATG
Source organism: Platygaster robiniae (assembly GCA_028476575.1). NCBI lineage: Eukaryota > Metazoa > Arthropoda > Insecta > Hymenoptera > Platygastridae > Platygaster > Platygaster robiniae. The sequence continues at coordinate 41,593,828 of CM052019.1, forward strand.
ATTTTATGACAAATTTTCAAGTCTTTAAAAGAACTAGTATCCCCTAGGGTTTGTGAAGCCACTTATTAGAGTAGCTGTGAAGGTCACTAGAAGTTCCTATTTTTGTAATTATCTTTTTGAAAACAGGCAATGAAGTCTTTGTAAAACTTTTTTTTTTAATCTTTGTTTTCTTTCCAGGTGTCTGATGGAACTGCCCCCGGTCTTTGTTCATCAATCTTCCAATTTTTCAACGAAAAGGAGATTCCCTACATCACGAATTTGGTCGGATTAGGAGCAGATACTACGAATGTGATGTTTGGTGAGCATCAGTCGGTAGCATCGATTCTCTCGAGAGAAGTGCCCAATATTTTTTTAATGAAATGTATTTGTCATTCGCTTGCATTAGGAATTTCATACGCGACGAAAAAGCTACCATCCGAGGTAGAAAAACTCATGACAGATATTTATACGTATCTAAAATACAGTAGTAAGCGCCAGCAAGCTTTGGGAAAAATGCAAGTTATTTTAGACATCCCGGAGCATAAAATTCTCAAAATTTTGAAAATCAGGTGGTCCTCTCTACGGTCTGCAGTTGAACGCTATGTTGAGCAAGATGAAGCTTTAGAAGTTTTTTTTAAGATAGAAAGTTCAATGAAGACCGAAGAAGCCAAAAATGCTCTTCCAATTTACCATTCGTTGAAAAATCCATGGAACGAATTATATTTGAAGTTTTTAAATTACGTTCTTCCAATTATATGTCAATACACAGTTGAGTTTCAATCTGAAAGTCCAAAAATTTTCACTTTGTATTCCAAAATGGAATGTTTGTTTAAAACAATCTTATCAATGTACTTGAAAGAAGAGTATGTAGAAAACACAGACCCCGAATTCATTGAGTTTTCTGAGGAAACTCATGATAATCGAAAAAACTGGGAACCTTTGCGTGATATCGATTTAGGGCCAGTGGTTGCTGCAGAGTTGGCGGCTATGTATCCTAAAACTCCAGCTCGCGCATTCGATGAATTTCGTACAATTTGTCGAAGTTTCCTCATTTGTGTAGCTGAAAAAATTTACAAACGTTTTCCATTCAAAGAACAGCAAATCAGAATTTTAAGGCAGCTTCAATTTTTGGAACCGATAAATTTCAGAAGTACGAAGAATATTGGGGAGGTCGCCAATTTTTTTGGATTCAATGTTTTACAAGTTCACCAAGAATTTAAGAAATTCAAAATTACTTTCAAAGACAACACTGAGTGTGATATGCAAATTTTTTGGACAAAAAATTCCCAACTTATCAACAAGCTGATGGCACTTCAGAATTTCCATTAATTAAAAATATTGTCTCGCGTATCTTTGTCTTACCACATTCCTCGGCTACTTGCGAGCGTATTTTTAGTTCAATTAATTTGAATAAAACCAAATTGCGAAACAGCCTTGCTAACGATACAGTCAAAGGTGTACTGCATGGCAAAGCTTTAATGAGGGACAGAAAAGTGACCGAAATCGATGTTGAACCATTAAAGAAATTGATGTCAGCGAATATGTATTTGAAAGAGGGCGAATAAAATTTAGCCACACAGCGATACAATTTGTATGATTGTTTAATACATATGGTATATATAACGCATTAACTATGACTTTATTTCCCTAAAAAGGCAGTTAACAAGTCTTATACCCCTAGCAAACGCGGTGCGATCGACTTGCGATCGACTTTGATCGCAAGACGATCGCAAGTCGATCGTAAGTTGATCGTAAGGCGATCGCAAGTCGATCGCATGATAGAAAAAGCTGTATTTTTCAGAGATAACTCCCGAAATGCCGAGGAAAACACTCTAGGTAGTCCTATTATGAGTTATTCTTGGTATTTTCACTTATTCTACTTCTTCTTCATTCTACTAATCCGTATTGCTAGCAACGCGGATTTCGTTACACACAGTGCATCGACGCACTCATCAGACAAATGATGACGCAGTTTCGTTAAGACAAATAAAGAAATTAAAATCGACGGCGATCATATATTTATGTTGCGAACTGAAAATTTGTGCGGGTGGTCGAAAAAAGTAGAAATAAATTAGTCTCTAGTCCTTGATGAGAATCTTCGTTCTATCAATATGTTGTTAGAAAAACAACTCGCTCATTAACCTACCTATTGACGTCAGTTACTTACTAAGAAACAAATTACCTAATCACAATTTACTTGTAATATTGCACAAATTGTTTGTTTTATCATATACATAAAAAATAATGCAAAAAAGTCAATTTGATATGGGTTTTTTTATTTCTCAAGCTATGAGAGGAATCCCCTAGAAATCGACACTTAAAAAAACGAAATTAATATGCATTCACGAATTTATAATAATATTCATAAACTCAGAAATCATTTCAGAGTTGACACTATCATAAATTATTTCTAGAACCCAAATAATTTCTGAATTTCAAAAAAATTTTCATTCATAAATATGGATTTTAAAACTTGATTCGATTAAAAAAGTAAAAAGTTCGGGAATTTCGCTTCAAATCGTTTCACGATATTATTTGAAAAAGTTTGAAATGTCCTTCTTATTAAAATGTTAGACTTTCTCAAATTTCGGGCCCTAGCGAGATCCTTGGGATCGTCCGCATCATTAATCAATTACTCCCCGGATTCCGGTTCGTTCGCTGGTAGCTTTCACGGACAAGGGGTAGGATTGTGTGTGTAACTCGCTGCGATCTTGCCGTTCCTAAATTGAGCAGCCTGCTTGAATGCGACCTTCGTCACAACTGCTGTGATTCGAACATAGTTCCAAAATACGCCAGGCCTACACGATGGCGCCTGTTTACGGGCATTGATTTTATTTCATTTTTCACCGATTTCGTTTTCGCAGAAAAGCACAGAAAATACATAAATCATGATTCAATTAGTGAAAATACCAAGAATAACTCATAATAGGACTACCTAGAGTGTTTTCCTCGGCATTTCGGGAGTTATCTCTGAAAAATACAGCTTTTTCTATCATGCGATCGACTTGCGATCGCCTTATGATCAACTTACGATCGACTTGCGATCGTCTTGTGATCGAAGTCGATCGCCCCGCGTTTGCTAGGGACTATATTCTCGTCATTTCCTATAGCTGATTTCGTCTCGCATAATTTTCTACTTAATGATCGTTTATTTATAGCTCTTATTTAATTATTGGTTCTCCAGTAATTAATTTGAAAGATTTGAAAAACGTTTTCAGAAAATTTCTAAGATCATTCTATTTAATAATGTGTGGGAAAATAAGTGAGTAAATTTTTGGTAAAGCTATAATACAATAAATTAATTTATTCAAAAATGTGAAGCAATTAGTTTGAAATAAAGGAATAATTGATTTAGTACGTACATAATAATCCATAATACTTGTCAAGTTATTCACTACATTTGAATTAAGCGCGCGCTCCCCACTACAATCCTCCATCTCTGTCGCACTAGTTGTTTTAAAGGTATACGGATTTTATACGGATTTTTTTCATGAACGCTCCCCCCTTATATCCTATAAACTACGGATTTACGCCGTACCAAATCTGGGAGCACTGAGCGTACCTCGTCCATTTTAAGCTGGGCCCTGTAGCGATTAACATCGTTCCGTAACGTCGTTGTTCGTTACCGTGTTCCATATGTTCCATTGTGTATTTTAAACAAAGATAATAAACGTGTATTTTCGCAAACAGGTTATGGGCCCAGGGCGTGAGTAACCAGCTCAAAATGCAAGCGTTGAGATTTCGTAAGTAGAGTGCGTTCGTCAAAAGTGTCCGCGAATTTATAGTAGTAACATTCACGATTTGTTCTTCTCGTTATCGTATTGAAAATGAACGGCGACAGTATGGCCACAATAAAGCCGTTAAGAAAGAATAATTTTGTGACGTGGAAGCTTCCAATGAAGGCTATTCTTATAAAGAATAAAACCCAGAGTTACGTGGACAGCACACGTCAAGAAGTGATTCTAAATAATGACAGGTCCAACGCGAGCGACGTGGCTACGTGGAGATCGAACGACAGTAGTGCATTATCAGACATTATACTATGCATCCTTCCGAGTGAATTGAAACAAGTAAAAAATTGTGAGACTTCCCGCGAATTGTGGCTAAAGGTGGAATCTATTTTTCAATCATCAGGCCCGGCCCGGAAGGCGACGCTATTCAAAAGACTAATGTTGCATAAAATGAATGATAATGACGACGCGCGGGAACACGTCTACCAATTTTTCGATACGGTCGAAAAATTAAGTTATATGGGTACGGATATAAACCCCGATTTACTATCTAATATGTTGCTGTATAGTTTACCAGCAAAATTCGAGAATTTTAGATGCGCGATAGAGTCACGTGACGCGCGACCGACTCCCGAAGCTCTCCGAAAAGAAATTATCGAGGAAAGTAACGCGCGTAAAGAGGATTTGTCGAGTGATCCATCGAACGCAATGATCGCAAAATGTCACTACAATCGGCGCGAGCAAAAAGAGAAAACAGATTCCAAAAAAAGGAAACATTCAGTTAGAACGAATCGTTATAAATCAGGCAATAATAACGCGTTTCGATGTTTCAAATGCAATAGTATAGGGCATAAAGCCGCTAACTGTCGAAATTTTAGGCAATCCGCCGCGAACGTAAACGTGTGTTTGAGTTCGGTTGGAAAATATGGAATCAGAGCGGAAAATAATAACAGAAAATGGTGCCTAGACAGTGGTGCCACGTCGCATATGTGCAACCGAGCTGATGATTTTTGCGTGATAAATGATAATATACGTGGACCTTTAGTCAATATATAGTCATGAATTTATTTTGGCACTCTTATAACCGCACAGCAAAATCTGCTCATTTTCCAATTTTGCAATATTATAAAGTCCTGTAAGGAGCAGATTATTCAAGAATAATTGCGATCTTAAAATTTCTTTCCAGCCAATTCCAATTCCGAATAACTTGTAGCGAACAGATACAATAATCAAACTATTGTACTCAATCCAAGAAAATAGATTAATCCTTAGATTCTTGCGATTGAGGCACTGTATAATTTTCCCGAAATATCATCTAAAGACATCAGGAATATTTTAGAAACATTAAAAACAACCATCAAAATACAATCTCAATAGAATGACTTTGCAAATTGAATTTTCGAATCAATTAACGTTATTATGTCAATATCTAAAGCAATTCCTTAATTTTTCACGGAAGTCATGAATTTATTTTAGCACTTTTATAACCGCGCAGCAAAATGTTCTCATTTTCCAACTTCGCAATATAACCAAGTCCTGTAGCGAGCAGAATCTTCGCGAATAATTGCGATCTGAATATTTCTTCCCAGCGAATGAAAATTATGAATAACTGAAAGCGAACGGATTGAGAAATCAACCTATTTTACTCTACCGGATAAATTCGTGTAATCATAAGATATTTGCGATAGACGCACAGTACAATTTTCCCAAAATGTCATCTGAAACATCAGGAATTTTTTAGAGACATTAAACCAACAATTCAAATGCAATCTCGATAGAATAACTTTGCGAATTGAATTTTCAAATCGATTAACGTTATTATGTCAATACGAGGGGGGACCCAAAAGTAACGGGAATTAGGTGGTGGGGGGACCGCGGAGGGTGGGATCGGGTTCTCCACTGGTTCTCTTCCAAGCTGCTACTCTCCCAAGTCAGTGTGCAAAGTTCATTTGCTGTGAGTGTATTCGTTCGTCCGTAAGAATTTTTCTAGTGAAACGACTTTTTCCGTTTCGGCGAAAACGTGAAATGGCTGAGTGCGGAGAGCAACGCGCGGCTGTAAAATTTTGTTTTTTGTTAGGAAAAACACCCGCGGAAACCCTTGTGATGCTGAAAACAGCTTATGGGGATAATGCTTTGAGTAAAACGCGTGTGTACGACTGGTTTTCGCGTTTCAAGAATGGAGAGATGTCAATAGAAGCCCAACCTCGTTCTGGGCGCCCCTCGACTTCAAGAACGGACGAAAACATTGAAAAAATCAACACTCTTGTTCATGAAGACCGTCGCCGAACCATCGATCAACTTTGTGAGATGTCTGGATTGTCATGGAGTTCAATTCAGAGGATTTTAATTGAAGATTTGAGCATGAGGAGGATTGCAGCCAAATTTGTTCCTCGCCTTCTCTCCGACGATCAAAAGGAGCGTTGACTTCAGGCCTGTCTTGAGCTGCAAAATCAGTTGGATGAAGACCCAGATTTTTTTCTCAAGGTTATAACTGGCAATGAATCATGGTGCTATGGCTACGACCCCGAAACAAAGCAGCAATCAAGCCAATGGAAGACACCTCTCTCGCCTCGTCCAAAAAAGGCACGCCAAGTGAAGTCCAACATCAAGACATTGCTCATTTGTTTCTTCGATTGCAGAGGTATTGTGCACGCAGAATTTGTTCCTCCAGGCCAAACGGTCAACCAACACTTCTACTTGGAGGTTTTGAAAAGGTTGAGGGAGAACATCCGGAAGAAAAGAGCGGATCTTTGGCGCACAGGAGATTGGTTCTTCCACCACGACAATGCACCTGCCCACACAGCGCTGTCCGTGAAGAAATTTTTGACCAAAAACGGCATGACACCGATTGTTCACTCCCCCTATTCACCGGACCTTGCCCCCTGTGACTTTTTTTTGTTCCCTAGACTCAAAAGGGACATGGAAGGAAAACGTTTTGGGACTGTAGAAGAGGTGAAACAAAAATCGCTGGAAGGTTTAAAAAACATTGAAGAAAATGAATTTCAGAACTGTTTTGAACACTGGAAAAAAAGATTAAACAAGTGTATTACAGTCAATGGGGGTTACTTTGAAGGTGATGAAAAATTGTGTGTGAAAAAATTTGTCAATAAAAAAGTTGTAACACAATTCCCGTTACTTTTGGGTCCCCCCTCGTACATAGAGCTATTCATGCAATTTTCCTAGAAGACATAAATTTATTTTAGCATGCTTATAACCACGCAGCAAAATATGCTTATTATCCAATTTCGCAATATTACCAAGTCCTGTAGCAAGCAGATTATTTGCGAATAATTGCGATCTAAATATATCTTTTCAGCAAATGAAAATTCGACTTAACTGAAAGCAAACAGATACAGAAATCAACTTATTCTCGTCTATCAACGAAATTCGTGTAATCATCAGATTCTTGCGATTGAGGCGCAGCATCATTTTCCCGAAATATCATCTGAAGACATCAGGAATTTTTATGAGACATTAAAAAAAACAATCAAATTGCCATCTTAAAAAAATAAGTTTGCAAATTGAATATTCAAGTCGATTAACCTCATTAAGTCAATCTATAGAGCTATCTCTTTATTTTTCTTAGGAGTCATAAACTTTTTTTAGCACTCTTATAACCACGCAGCAAAATTTGCTCATTTTCCTATTTTGCAATATTACCAAGTCCTGTGGCGAGCAGATTATTTGCGAATTATTGCGATTTTAATATTAAGTTCCAGCTAATTAATATTATAAATAATTGGTAGCGAACAGATATAATAATGAAACTTTTATACTCAATCCAAGAAATGAGATCAATCATTAGATTCTTGCAATTGAGGTACGGTATAATTTCCTGGAAATATCATGTAAAAACATTAGGAATCTGTTTCAAACATTGAAAACAACAATCAAAATGCAATCTCAATAGAATAACTTCGCGAAATGCATTCTCGAATCAATTAACGTTATTATGTCAATATCTAGAGCTATTGCTTGATTTTCACTAGAAGTCATGAATTCATTTTAGCACTTTTATAACCGCGCAGCAAAATATGCTCATTTTTTAATTCTGCAATATTAACAAGTCCTGTAGCGAGCAGATTATTCGCAAATAATTTCGATCTTAATATTTCATTCCAGCCAATAATAAAAATGAACAACTTGTAGCGAACAGATATAATAATCAAACTATTATACTCAATCCAAGAAATAAGATCAATCATTAGATTCTTGCGATTGAGGCACAGTATAATTTTCCCGAAATATCATTTGAAAACATTAGGAATTTTTTAGAGACATTAAAATAAACAATCAAAATGCAATGTCAGTATAATAAATTTGCGAATTCAATTTTCAAATCGATTAACATTATTATGTAATTGATAGAGCTATTCCTTGCTTTTGCCCAGGAGTCAAGAATTTATTTTAGCACTCTTATAACCGCGCAGCAAAATATGCTCATTTTTCAATTCTGCAATATTACCAAGTCCTGTAGCGAGCAGATTGTTCGTGAATGATTGCGATCTGAATATTTCTTTTCAACGAATTAAAATTAGAAATAACTGAAAGCTAACAGATGCAGAAATCAACTTATTCATGTATATCAAATAAATTCGTGTAATCATCAAATTCTTAAGATTGAGGCGCAGTATAATTTCCACGAAATATTATTTGAAAATATTAGGAATTTTCTATAGACATTAAAAAAAACAATAAAAATATAATCTTACTAGAATAACATTGCAAATTGAATATTCAAATCGATTAACGTTATTATTTCAATATCTAGAAATATACCTTAATTTTTCCCGGGAGTCATGAATTTATTTTAGCACTTTTAGAATCGCGCAGCAAAATATGCCCATTTTTTAATTTTGCAATATTACCAAGTCCTGTAGAGAGCAGATTCATCGCGAATAATTGCGATCTTAATAATTCTTTCCAGTCAATAAAAATTATGAATAACTTGTAGCGAACAGATATAATAATCAAACTATTATACTCAATCCAAGAAATTAGATCGATTATGAGATTCTTGCGATTGAGGCACAGTATAATTTTTTTTAAAAACATCAAAAACAACAATCAAAATGCAATCTCAATAGCATAACTTTGCGAATTGAATTTTCGAATTAATTGACGTTATTATGTTCAAAAATAGAGCTATTCCTCGATTTTTCCTAGAAGTCATGAATTTATTCTAGCACTCTTACAACTGCGCAGCAAAATATGCTCATTTTCTAATTTTGCAATATTACCAAGTTCTGTAGCGCGCAGATTATTCGCGATATATAGCGATCTTAATATTTTTTTCGTGCTAATTGAAATTATGAATAACTGGTAGCGAACAGATACATTAAACAAACTATTGTACTCAATCCAAGAAATCAGATTAATCATTAGATTCTTGCGATTGAGGCACAGTATAATTTTACCGGAATAGCATCTAAAAACATCAGTAATTTTTTAGACATTTAACACAACAAATAAAATGCTTTCTCAATAGAGTCACTTTGCGATGTAAAATTTTCAAATAGATTAACGTTATTATGTCAATACATATAGCTGATCCTGGAATTTTCTTAGGAGTCAGGAATTTATTTTAGCACTATTACAACTGCGCAGCAAAATATGCTTATTTTCTGATTTTGCAATATTACCAAGCCTTGTAGCGAGCAGATTATTCGTCAATATTTAGGATCTTATTATTTTTTTCCAGCGAATGAAAATTAGAAATAACTACAAGCAAACAGATACAGAAATCGACTCATTCTTGTCTATCAAATAAATTCGTGTAATCATCAGATTCTTGCGATAAGGGCGCAGTATAATTTACGAAATATTATCTGAAGACATTAGGAATTTTTAAGATACATTGAAATCAATAATCAAAATGCTATCTCAGTAGAGTAACTTTGCAAATTGAATTTTTATAAATCAATTAACGTTAGTATGTCAATATATGGAGCTATTCCGTGATTATTTGCTAGAAGTCATGAATGTATTTTAGCACTAATATAATCTCGCAGCAAAATATGCGCATTTTTCAATATTGTAATAGTACCAAGTCTTCTAGCGAGCAGATCATTCGTGAATAATTGCGATCTAAATATTTCTTTCCAGCGAATTAAAATTAGAAATAACTGAAAGCTAACAGATGAAGAAATATACTTATTTTCGTCTATCAAATAAATTCGTGTAATCATCAGATTTTTGCGATCGAGGCGCAGTATAATTTCCACGAAATATTATCTGAAGACATTAGGAATTTTATAGTCACATTGTAATCAACAATGAAAATGCAATCTAAGTAGAATAACTTTGCGAATAGAATTTTTCTGAATCAATCAACGTGAGTATGTCAATATTAGAGCTATTACTTATTTTGCCTAGAAGTCATAAATGTATTTTTGCACTTTTATAACAGCGCAGCAAAAAATCCTTATTCCCCAATTGTGCAGTATTATTAAGTCTTGTAGCGAGTAGATAATCCGCGAATAATAGCAATCTGAATATTTCTTCACAGCGAATTAACATTATGAATAACTGAAGGCGAACAAATAAAGAAATCAACCTATTCCACTTTATCAAATAAATTCATGTAATCATCATATTCTTGCGATTGAGGCGCAGTATAATTTCCACGAAATATTATCTAAAGACATCAGGAGTTTCTTAGTGACATTAAAAACAACAATCAAAATGCAATCTCAATAGAATATGTTTAAGAATTGAAAATTCAAATCGATTAACCTTATATTGTCAATAAATAGAGCTATTTCTTGATTTTTCCTAGGAGTCATGAATTTTTTTTTAGCACGTTTATAACTGCGCATGCAAAATATACTGATTTTCTATTTTTGCAGAATTACTCAATCCTGTAGTGAGCAAAATATTTGCGAATACTTAAGATCTAAATATTTCTTTCCAGCGTATGAAAATTAGAAATAACTGAAAGCGAACAGATACAGAAATCAACTTATTCTCGTCTATCAAAGAAATTCGTGTAATCATGAGATTCTTGCGATTGAGGCGCAGTATAATTTTTCCGAAATATCATCTGAAGACATCAGGAATTTTTGAGAAACATTAAAAACAACAACCAAAATGCAATCTCAATAGAATAACTTTGCGAATTGAATTTTCGAATCGATTAACAATATTATGTCAGTACATAAAACTATTCCTCGATTTTTTCTAGGAGTCATTGATTTATTCTAGCACTCTTACACCCGCGCAGCAAAATATGCTCATTTTTTAATTTCGCAATATCACCACGTTCTGTACCGAGCAGATCATTTGCTTATTATTGCGATCTTAATATTTCTTTTCAGCTCATTAAAATTATGAATAACTCGTAGCGAACAAATACACTATTCAAACTATTGTACTCAATGCAAGAAATGAGAATAATCATTAGATTCTTGCGATTAAGGAACAGTTGATTTTTCCGGAATATAATCTGAAGACTTCAGGAATTTTTTAAAGACATTAAAAACAGCAATCAGAATGCTTTCTCAATAGAGTAACTTTGCGAATTGAATTTTCAAATCGTTTAACGTTATCATGTCAATACATAGAGCTATTCCTGGAATTTTCCTAGGAGTCGAGAATTTATTTTAGCACTCATATAACCGCGCAGCAAAATATGTTCAGTTTTCAATTTCGCAGAATTACTAAATCCTGTAGCGAGCAGAATATTCGCAAATAATTGCGATCTAAATATTTCTTTCCAGTGAATGAACAGTTAGAAATAACTAATCGCGAACAGATACAGAAATCAACCTATTTTACTCTTTCGAATAAATTCGTGTAGTCATAAGATATTTGCTATAGAGCCACAGTATAACTTTCCCGAAATATCATCTGAAAACATTAGGAATCTTTCAGGGACATTAAAATCAATAATCAAAACGCTATTTCAGTAGGATAACTTTGCAAATTGAATATTTCTAAATCAATTAACGATAGTATGTCAATATATAGGGCTATTCCTTGGTTTTTCCTAGAAGTCATGAATGTATTTTAGCACTATTGTAACTGCGCAGCAAAATTTGCTCATTTTCCAATTTTGCAATATTACTTAGTTCCGTAGCGAGCAGATTATTCAAGAAGAATTGCGATCTGAATATTTTGTTCCAGCGAATAAAAATTTTGAATAACTGAAAGCAAACAGGTGCAGATATCAACTTATTCTTGTCTCTCAAATAAATTCGTGTATTCATCAGATTCTTGCGATTGGGGCGCAGTATATTTTCCACGAAATATTATCTGAAGACATTAGGAATTTTTCAGAGACAGTGAAATCAACAATCAAAATGCAATCTCAATATAATAACTTTGCAAAATGAATTTTCAAATCGATTAACTTTATTATCTCAATATATAGAACTATTTCTTGATTTTTCCTAAGAGTCATGAACTTTTATTATCACTTTTTTCACCGCGCAGCAAAATATGCTCATTTTCCAATTTTGCAATATTACAAAGTCCTGTAGCGAGTAGATCATTTGCGAATAACTGCGATCTGAATATTTCTTTCCAGCAAATGAAAATAAGAAATAACTGAAAGCGAGCAGATACTAAAATCAACTTATTCCCGTCTATCAGAGAAATTTGTGTTATCATTAGATTTTTCCGATTGAGGCGCAGTATAATTTCCACGAAATAGTATCTGAAGACACTAGGAATTTTTAAGACACATTGAAATCAATTATCAGAATGCAGTTTCAGTAGAATAATTTTACGAATTGAATTTTCAAATCAATTAACGGTATTATGTAATATAAAGAGCTTTTTCTTTATTTTTTCTAGGAGTCATGAATTTTTTTTGGCTTTTTCATAACCGCGCAGCAAAATATGCTTATTTTCCAATTTTGCAATATTACCGAGTCCTCTAGCGAGCGGATTATTCAAGAAGAATTGCGATCTGAATATTTTGTTCCATCGAATAAAAATTAGGAATAACTGAAACGGAACAGATACAGAAATTAACTTATTATCGTCTATCCAATAAATTCGTGTAATTATCAGATCCTTAGGATCGAGATGCAGTATAATTTCCACGAAATATTATCTAAAGACATTAGGAATTTTTTAGAGACATTAAAAAAAACAATAAAAATAAAATCTCACTAGAATAACATTGCAAATTGAATATTCAAATCGATTAACGTTATTATGTCAATATCTAAGAATAATAAGAGACATTTAAATCAATAATCAGAATGCAATCTCAATGGAATAACTTTGCGAATAGAATATTCACATCAATTAACGTTGTTATGTCAATACATAGAGCTATTCCTCGAGTTTTCCTAGGAGTCATGAATTTATTTTAGCACACTTTTACAACTGCGCAGCAAAATATGCTCATTTTCCAACTTTGCAATATTACCAAGTCCTGTAGCAAGCAGATTATTATAGAACGATTGCGATCTGAATATTTTTTTCCAGCGAATAAAAATTAGAAATAACTGGAAGCAAACAGATTCAGAAATCAACTTATTCTCGTCTATCAAAAAAAATTCGTGTAATCAATAGATTCTTGCGATTGAGGTGCAGTATAATTTTCCCGAAATACCATCTGAAGACATCAGGAATTTCCCAGAGACATTAAAAAATATAATCATAATGTAATCTCAATAGAATAAGTTTGCAAATTGAATATTCAAATCGATTAACGTTATTATGTCAATAAATAGAGCTATTCCTTGATTTTTCCTAATAGTCATGAATTTATTTTTGCACTTTTACAACCGCGCAGCAAAAGATGCTCATTTTCCAATTTTGCAATATAACCAAGTACGGTAGCGAGCAGATCATCTGCGAATAATTGCGACCTGAATATCTCTTTTTAGCGAAATGAAATTAGAAATAACTGAAAGCGAAGATATACAGAAATCAACTTATTCTCGTCTATCAAAGAAATTTGTGTAATCATGAGGTTCTTGCGATCGAGGCGCAGTATAATTTTCCCGAAATATAATCTGAAGACATCAAGAATTTTTTAAAGACATTCAAAACAAAAATCGAAATGGATCTTAATAGAATAAGTTTGCGAATAACAATTTCATATCGATTAACTTTATTATGTCAATAAATAGTTATTCCTTGATTTTTCCTAGGAGTCAAGTATTTATTTTAGCACTCATTCAACCGCGCAGCAAAATAAGCTGACGTCCAATTTTGCTATATTACAAATTCCTGTAGCGTGCAGATTATTCGCAAATAATTGCGATCTTATTATATCTTTCCAGCCACTTGAAATCATGAATAACTGTTAGCGAACAGATACAATAATCAAACTATTGTACTCAATCCAAGAAGTTAGGATTATCATTAAATTCTTTCGATTGAGGCACAGTATAATTTTTCCGAAATATCATCTGAAATCATCAGGAATTTTTGAGAGACATTAAATATAACAATGAAAATGCAATCTTAATAGAATAATTTTGCGAATTGAATTTTCAAATCGAATAACGTAATTATGTAAATATATAGAGCTATTTCTTGATTTTTCCTAGGAGTCATGAATTGTTTTTTGACACTCTTATAACCGCGCAGCAAAATATGCTCATTTTCTAATGTAGAAAAAATCCCAAATTCTGTAGCGAGCAGAATATTTGCGAATAATTGCGATCTATATATTTCTTACCAGCGAATGAAAATCAGAAATATCTGAAAGCGAACAGATACAGAAATCAACTTATTCTCGTCTATCAAAGAAATTCGTGTAATCATTAGATTCTTGCGATTAAGGCGCAGTATAATTTTTCCGAAATATCATCTGAAGACATCAGGAATTTTTTAGAGACATTAAAAAAAACAATAAAAATTCGATTTCAATGGAATAACTTTGCGAATAGAAAATTCAAATCGATTAACGTTATTATGTCAATGAATAGAGCTCTTCCTCGATTTTTTCTAGGAGTCATGAATTTATTTTTGCACTTTTACAACCGCGCAGCAAAATGTGCTCATTTTTCAATTTTGCGAGATCACCAAATCCTTTAGCTAGCAGAATATTCGCTAATTATTGCGATCTGAATATTTCTTGCCAGCAAATGAAAATTAGGAATTACTGAAAGCGAACAGATACAGAAATCAACCTATTTTACTCCATCGAATACATTCGTATAATCATTCGATTCTTCCGATTAAGGCGCAGTATAAATTACCCGAAATATCATCTGAAGACATCAGCAATTTTTCAGAGACATTAAAAACAACAATTATAATGCAATCTAAGTAGAATAAGTTTGCGATTTGAAAATTCAAATTGATCAATCTTATTATGTCAATACATAGAGCTATTCCTCGATTTTTCCTAGGAGTCATGAATTTATTTCAGCACTTTTCGAACCGCGCAGCAAAATATGCTCATTTTCCAATTTCGCAATATTACCAAGTCCTGTAGCGAGCAGATTATTCTAGAACGATTGCGATCTGAATATTTTTTTTCAGCAAATCAAAATTATGAATAACTGAAAGCGAACAGATGCAGAAATTAACTTATTCTCGTCTATCAAAGTAATTCGTATAATCATTAGTTTCTTCCGATTAAGGCGCAGTACAATTTTCCCAAAACATCATCTAAAGACATCAAGAATTTTTCAGAGACATTAAAAAAAACAATGAAAATGCAATCTCAATGGAATACCTTTGCGAATTGAATAATCAAATTGATTAACGTTATTATGTCAATAAATAGAGCTATTCTTCGATTTTTCCTAGGAGTCATGAAATCATTTTGGCACTCTTATAACGGCGCAGCATAATATGCTCAATTTCCAATTTCGCAGAATTACTAAATCCTGTAGCGAGCAGATTATTCCTGAATAATTGCGACCTTCATAATTCTTTTCAGAAAATTAAAATTATGAATAACCGGTAGCGAACAGATACAATAATCAAAATTATTGTACTCATTTCAAGAAATTAGAATAATCATTAGATTCTCGCGTTTAAGGCACAGTATAATTTTTCCGAAATATCATCTGAAGACATCAGGAATTTTTTAGAAACATTTAAAACAACCATCAAAATGCAATCTCAATAGAATAAGTTTGCGAACTGAATTTTCGAATCAATTAACGTTATTTCTTCAATACTTAGAGCTATTCCTTGATTTTTCCCGGGGATCATGAATTTTATTTTAGCACTCTTATAACATCGCAGCAAATTATGTTCATTTTCCAATTTTGCATAATTACCAAATCTTGTAGCGAGCAGAATATTCGCGAGAAATTGCGATCTGAATATTTCTGTCCAGCGAATGAAATTTAGAAATAACTGAAAGCAAACAGATAATAGAATTAACTTATTTTCTCCTTGCAAATAAATTCGTATAATCATCAGATTCTTGCGATTGAGGCGCGGTATAATTTTCACGAAATATTAACTGAAGACATTAGGGTTTTTTTAGAGACATTGTAATCAATAATCAAAATGCCATCGTAGTAGAATAACATTGCAAATTGAATTTTTCTAAATCACTTAACGTTAGTATGTCAATATATAGAGCTATTCCTTGAATTTTCCTAGAAGTCATAAATGTATTTTAGCACTCTTATAACCGCGCAGCAAAATATGCTCATTTTCTTATTTTGCAATATTATTAAGTCCTGTAGCGAGCAAATCATCTGCGAATAATTGCGATCTGAATTTTTCTTTTCTACAAATTGAAATTAGCAATAACTGAAAGCGAACAAATACAGAAAGCAACTCATTCTTGTCTATCAAAGAAATTAGTGTAATCATCAGATCCTTGCGATTGAGGCACAATATAATTTTCCCGAAATATCATTTAAAGACATCAGGAATTTTTTAGTGACATAAAAAACAACAATCATAATGCAATCTCAATAGGATAAGTTTGCGAATGGAATATTTAAATCGATTTACCTCATGACGTCAATAAATTAAGCTATTTCTCGACTTTTCCTAGCAGTCATGAATTGTTTTCTGGCACTCTTACAACCAAGCGGCGAAATGTGCTTATTTCCCAATTTCGCAGAATTGCAAATCCTGTATCAAGCAGAATATTCGCGGCTGATTGCCATCTTAATATCTCTTTCCAGCGAATGAAAATTAGAAATAACTCAAAGCGAACAAATACAAAAATTTACTCATTCTCGTTTATCAAAGAAATTCGTGTAATCATCAGATTCTTGCGATTGAGGCGCAGCATCATTTTCCCGAAATATCATCTGAAGACATCAGGAATTTTTATGAGACATTAAAAAAAACAATCAAATTGCCATCTTAAAAAAATAAGTTTGCAAATTGAATATTCAAGTCGATTAACCTCATTAAGTCAATCTATAGAGCTATCTCTTTATTTTTCTTAGGAGTCATAAACTTTTTTTAGCACTCTTATAACCACGCAGCAAAATTTGCTCATTTTCCTATTTTGCAATATTACCAAGTCCTGTGGCGAGCAGATTATTTGCGAATTATTGCGATTTTAATATTAAGTTCCAGCTAATTAATATTATAAATAATTGGTAGCGAACAGATATAATAATGAAACTTTTATACTCAATCCAAGAAATGAGATCAATCATTAGATTCTTGCAATTGAGGTACGGTATAATTTCCTGGAAATATCATGTAAAAACATTAGGAATCTGTTTCAAACATTGAAAACAACAATCAAAATGCAATCTCAATAGAATAACTTCGCGAAATGCATTCTCGAATCAATTAACGTTATTATGTCAATATCTAGAGCTATTGCTTGATTTTCACTAGAAGTCATGAATTCATTTTAGCACTTTTATAACCGCGCAGCAAAATATGCTCATTTTTTAATTCTGCAATATTAACAAGTCCTGTAGCGAGCAGATTATTCGCAAATAATTTCGATCTTAATATTTCATTCCAGCCAATAATAAAAATGAACAACTTGTAGCGAACAGATATAATAATCAAACTATTATACTCAATCCAAGAAATAAGATCAATCATTAGATTCTTGCGATTGAGGCACAGTATAATTTTCCCGAAATATCATTTGAAAACATTAGGAATTTTTTAGAGACATTAAAATAAACAATCAAAATGCAATGTCAGTATAATAAATTTGCGAATTCAATTTTCAAATCGATTAACATTATTATGTAATTGATAGAGCTATTCCTTGCTTTTGCCCAGGAGTCAAGAATTTATTTTAGCACTCTTATAACCGCGCAGCAAAATATGCTCATTTTTCAATTCTGCAATATTACCAAGTCCTGTAGCGAGCAGATTGTTCGTGAATGATTGCGATCTGAATATTTCTTTTCAACGAATTAAAATTAGAAATAACTGAAAGCTAACAGATGCAGAAATCAACTTATTCATGTATATCAAATAAATTCGTGTAATCATCAAATTCTTAAGATTGAGGCGCAGTATAATTTCCACGAAATATTATTTGAAAATATTAGGAATTTTCTATAGACATTAAAAAAAACAATAAAAATATAATCTTACTAGAATAACATTGCAAATTGAATATTCAAATCGATTAACGTTATTATTTCAATATCTAGAAATATACCTTAATTTTTCCCGGGAGTCATGAATTTATTTTAGCACTTTTAGAATCGCGCAGCAAAATATGCCCATTTTTTAATTTTGCAATATTACCAAGTCCTGTAGAGAGCAGATTCATCGCGAATAATTGCGATCTTAATAATTCTTTCCAGTCAATAAAAATTATGAATAACTTGTAGCGAACAGATATAATAATCAAACTATTATACTCAATCCAAGAAATTAGATCGATTATGAGATTCTTGCGATTGAGGCACAGTATAATTTTTTTTAAAAACATCAAAAACAACAATCAAAATGCAATCTCAATAGCATAACTTTGCGAATTGAATTTTCGAATTAATTGACGTTATTATGTTCAAAAATAGAGCTATTCCTCGATTTTTCCTAGAAGTCATGAATTTATTCTAGCACTCTTACAACTGCGCAGCAAAATATGCTCATTTTCTAATTTTGCAATATTACCAAGTTCTGTAGCGCGCAGATTATTCGCGATATATAGCGATCTTAATATTTTTTTCGTGCTAATTGAAATTATGAATAACTGGTAGCGAACAGATACATTAAACAAACTATTGTACTCAATCCAAGAAATCAGATTAATCATTAGATTCTTGCGATTGAGGCACAGTATAATTTTACCGGAATAGCATCTAAAAACATCAGTAATTTTTAGACATTTAACACAACAAATAAAATGCTTTCTCAATAGAGTCACTTTGCGATGTAAAATTTTCAAATAGATTAACGTTATTATGTCAATACATATAGCTGATCCTGGAATTTTCTTAGGAGTCAGGAATTTATTTTAGCACTATTACAACTGCGCAGCAAAATATGCTTATTTTCTGATTTTGCAATATTACCAAGCCTTGTAGCGAGCAGATTATTCGTCAATATTTAGGATCTTATTATTTTTTTCCAGCGAATGAAAATTAGAAATAACTACAAGCAAACAGATACAGAAATCGACTCATTCTTGTCTATCAAATAAATTCGTGTAATCATCAGATTCTTGCGATAAGGGCGCAGTATAATTTACGAAATATTATCTGAAGACATTAGGAATTTTTAAGATACATTGAAATCAATAATCAAAATGCTATCTCAGTAGAGTAACTTTGCAAATTGAATTTTTATAAATCAATTAACGTTAGTATGTCAATATATGGAGCTATTCCGTGATTATTTGCTAGAAGTCATGAATGTATTTTAGCACTAATATAATCTCGCAGCAAAATATGCGCATTTTTCAATATTGTAATAGTACCAAGTCTTCTAGCGAGCAGATCATTCGTGAATAATTGCGATCTAAATATTTCTTTCCAGCGAATTAAAATTAGAAATAACTGAAAGCTAACAGATGAAGAAATATACTTATTTTCGTCTATCAAATAAATTCGTGTAATCATCAGATTTTTGCGATCGAGGCGCAGTATAATTTCCACGAAATATTATCTGAAGACATTAGGAATTTTATAGTCACATTGTAATCAACAATGAAAATGCAATCTAAGTAGAATAACTTTGCGAATAGAATTTTTCTGAATCAATCAACGTGAGTATGTCAATATTAGAGCTATTACTTATTTTGCCTAGAAGTCATAAATGTATTTTTGCACTTTTATAACAGCGCAGCAAAAAATCCTTATTCCCCAATTGTGCAGTATTATTAAGTCTTGTAGCGAGTAGATAATCCGCGAATAATAGCAATCTGAATATTTCTTCACAGCGAATTAACATTATGAATAACTGAAGGCGAACAAATAAAGAAATCAACCTATTCCACTTTATCAAATAAATTCATGTAATCATCATATTCTTGCGATTGAGGCGCAGTATAATTTCCACGAAATATTATCTAAAGACATCAGGAGTTTCTTAGTGACATTAAAAACAACAATCAAAATGCAATCTCAATAGAATATGTTTAAGAATTGAAAATTCAAATCGATTAACCTTATATTGTCAATAAATAGAGCTATTTCTTGATTTTTCCTAGGAGTCATGAATTTTTTTTTAGCACGTTTATAACTGCGCATGCAAAATATACTGATTTTCTATTTTTGCAGAATTACTCAATCCTGTAGTGAGCAAAATATTTGCGAATACTTAAGATCTAAATATTTCTTTCCAGCGTATGAAAATTAGAAATAACTGAAAGCGAACAGATACAGAAATCAACTTATTCTCGTCTATCAAAGAAATTCGTGTAATCATGAGATTCTTGCGATTGAGGCGCAGTATAATTTTTCCGAAATATCATCTGAAGACATCAGGAATTTTTGAGAAACATTAAAAACAACAACCAAAATGCAATCTCAATAGAATAACTTTGCGAATTGAATTTTCGAATCGATTAACAATATTATGTCAGTACATAAAACTATTCCTCGATTTTTTCTAGGAGTCATTGATTTATTCTAGCACTCTTACACCCGCGCAGCAAAATATGCTCATTTTTTAATTTCGCAATATCACCACGTTCTGTACCGAGCAGATCATTTGCTTATTATTGCGATCTTAATATTTCTTTTCAGCTCATTAAAATTATGAATAACTCGTAGCGAACAAATACACTATTCAAACTATTGTACTCAATGCAAGAAATGAGAATAATCATTAGATTCTTGCGATTAAGGAACAGTTGATTTTTCCGGAATATAATCTGAAGACTTCAGGAATTTTTTAAAGACATTAAAAACAGCAATCAGAATGCTTTCTCAATAGAGTAACTTTGCGAATTGAATTTTCAAATCGTTTAACGTTATCATGTCAATACATAGAGCTATTCCTGGAATTTTCCTAGGAGTCGAGAATTTATTTTAGCACTCATATAACCGCGCAGCAAAATATGTTCAGTTTTCAATTTCGCAGAATTACTAAATCCTGTAGCGAGCAGAATATTCGCAAATAATTGCGATCTAAATATTTCTTTCCAGTGAATGAACAGTTAGAAATAACTAATCGCGAACAGATACAGAAATCAACCTATTTTACTCTTTCGAATAAATTCGTGTAGTCATAAGATATTTGCTATAGAGCCACAGTATAACTTTCCCGAAATATCATCTGAAAACATTAGGAATCTTTCAGGGACATTAAAATCAATAATCAAAACGCTATTTCAGTAGGATAACTTTGCAAATTGAATATTTCTAAATCAATTAACGATAGTATGTCAATATATAGGGCTATTCCTTGGTTTTTCCTAGAAGTCATGAATGTATTTTAGCACTATTGTAACTGCGCAGCAAAATTTGCTCATTTTCCAATTTTGCAATATTACTTAGTTCCGTAGCGAGCAGATTATTCAAGAAGAATTGCGATCTGAATATTTTGTTCCAGCGAATAAAAATTTTGAATAACTGAAAGCAAACAGGTGCAGATATCAACTTATTCTTGTCTCTCAAATAAATTCGTGTATTCATCAGATTCTTGCGATTGGGGCGCAGTATATTTTCCACGAAATATTATCTGAAGACATTAGGAATTTTTCAGAGACAGTGAAATCAACAATCAAAATGCAATCTCAATATAATAACTTTGCAAAATGAATTTTCAAATCGATTAACTTTATTATCTCAATATATAGAACTATTTCTTGATTTTTCCTAAGAGTCATGAACTTTTATTATCACTTTTTTCACCGCGCAGCAAAATATGCTCATTTTCCAATTTTGCAATATTACAAAGTCCTGTAGCGAGTAGATCATTTGCGAATAACTGCGATCTGAATATTTCTTTCCAGCAAATGAAAATAAGAAATAACTGAAAGCGAGCAGATACTAAAATCAACTTATTCCCGTCTATCAGAGAAATTTGTGTTATCATTAGATTTTTCCGATTGAGGCGCAGTATAATTTCCACGAAATAGTATCTGAAGACACTAGGAATTTTTAAGACACATTGAAATCAATTATCAGAATGCAGTTTCAGTAGAATAATTTTACGAATTGAATTTTCAAATCAATTAACGGTATTATGTAATATAAAGAGCTTTTTCTTTATTTTTTCTAGGAGTCATGAATTTTTTTTGGCTTTTTCATAACCGCGCAGCAAAATATGCTTATTTTCCAATTTTGCAATATTACCGAGTCCTCTAGCGAGCGGATTATTCAAGAAGAATTGCGATCTGAATATTTTGTTCCATCGAATAAAAATTAGGAATAACTGAAACGGAACAGATACAGAAATTAACTTATTATCGTCTATCCAATAAATTCGTGTAATTATCAGATCCTTAGGATCGAGATGCAGTATAATTTCCACGAAATATTATCTAAAGACATTAGGAATTTTTTAGAGACATTAAAAAAAACAATAAAAATAAAATCTCACTAGAATAACATTGCAAATTGAATATTCAAATCGATTAACGTTATTATGTCAATATCTAAGAATAATAAGAGACATTTAAATCAATAATCAGAATGCAATCTCAATGGAATAACTTTGCGAATAGAATATTCACATCAATTAACGTTGTTATGTCAATACATAGAGCTATTCCTCGAGTTTTCCTAGGAGTCATGAATTTATTTTAGCACACTTTTACAACTGCGCAGCAAAATATGCTCATTTTCCAACTTTGCAATATTACCAAGTCCTGTAGCAAGCAGATTATTATAGAACGATTGCGATCTGAATATTTTTTTCCAGCGAATAAAAATTAGAAATAACTGGAAGCAAACAGATTCAGAAATCAACTTATTCTCGTCTATCAAAAAAAATTCGTGTAATCAATAGATTCTTGCGATTGAGGTGCAGTATAATTTTCCCGAAATACCATCTGAAGACATCAGGAATTTCCCAGAGACATTAAAAAATATAATCATAATGTAATCTCAATAGAATAAGTTTGCAAATTGAATATTCAAATCGATTAACGTTATTATGTCAATAAATAGAGCTATTCCTTGATTTTTCCTAATAGTCATGAATTTATTTTTGCACTTTTACAACCGCGCAGCAAAAGATGCTCATTTTCCAATTTTGCAATATAACCAAGTACGGTAGCGAGCAGATCATCTGCGAATAATTGCGACCTGAATATCTCTTTTTAGCGAAATGAAATTAGAAATAACTGAAAGCGAAGATATACAGAAATCAACTTATTCTCGTCTATCAAAGAAATTTGTGTAATCATGAGGTTCTTGCGATCGAGGCGCAGTATAATTTTCCCGAAATATAATCTGAAGACATCAAGAATTTTTTAAAGACATTCAAAACAAAAATCGAAATGGATCTTAATAGAATAAGTTTGCGAATAACAATTTCATATCGATTAACTTTATTATGTCAATAAATAGTTATTCCTTGATTTTTCCTAGGAGTCAAGTATTTATTTTAGCACTCATTCAACCGCGCAGCAAAATAAGCTGACGTCCAATTTTGCTATATTACAAATTCCTGTAGCGTGCAGATTATTCGCAAATAATTGCGATCTTATTATATCTTTCCAGCCACTTGAAATCATGAATAACTGTTAGCGAACAGATACAATAATCAAACTATTGTACTCAATCCAAGAAGTTAGGATTATCATTAAATTCTTTCGATTGAGGCACAGTATAATTTTTCCGAAATATCATCTGAAATCATCAGGAATTTTTGAGAGACATTAAATATAACAATGAAAATGCAATCTTAATAGAATAATTTTGCGAATTGAATTTTCAAATCGAATAACGTAATTATGTAAATATATAGAGCTATTTCTTGATTTTTCCTAGGAGTCATGAATTGTTTTTTGACACTCTTATAACCGCGCAGCAAAATATGCTCATTTTCTAATGTAGAAAAAATCCCAAATTCTGTAGCGAGCAGAATATTTGCGAATAATTGCGATCTATATATTTCTTACCAGCGAATGAAAATCAGAAATATCTGAAAGCGAACAGATACAGAAATCAACTTATTCTCGTCTATCAAAGAAATTCGTGTAATCATTAGATTCTTGCGATTAAGGCGCAGTATAATTTTTCCGAAATATCATCTGAAGACATCAGGAATTTTTTAGAGACATTAAAAAAAACAATAAAAATTCGATTTCAATGGAATAACTTTGCGAATAGAAAATTCAAATCGATTAACGTTATTATGTCAATGAATAGAGCTCTTCCTCGATTTTTTCTAGGAGTCATGAATTTATTTTTGCACTTTTACAACCGCGCAGCAAAATGTGCTCATTTTTCAATTTTGCGAGATCACCAAATCCTTTAGCTAGCAGAATATTCGCTAATTATTGCGATCTGAATATTTCTTGCCAGCAAATGAAAATTAGGAATTACTGAAAGCGAACAGATACAGAAATCAACCTATTTTACTCCATCGAATACATTCGTATAATCATTCGATTCTTCCGATTAAGGCGCAGTATAAATTACCCGAAATATCATCTGAAGACATCAGCAATTTTTCAGAGACATTAAAAACAACAATTATAATGCAATCTAAGTAGAATAAGTTTGCGATTTGAAAATTCAAATTGATCAATCTTATTATGTCAATACATAGAGCTATTCCTCGATTTTTCCTAGGAGTCATGAATTTATTTCAGCACTTTTCGAACCGCGCAGCAAAATATGCTCATTTTCCAATTTCGCAATATTACCAAGTCCTGTAGCGAGCAGATTATTCTAGAACGATTGCGATCTGAATATTTTTTTTCAGCAAATCAAAATTATGAATAACTGAAAGCGAACAGATGCAGAAATTAACTTATTCTCGTCTATCAAAGTAATTCGTATAATCATTAGTTTCTTCCGATTAAGGCGCAGTACAATTTTCCCAAAACATCATCTAAAGACATCAAGAATTTTTCAGAGACATTAAAAAAAACAATGAAAATGCAATCTCAATGGAATACCTTTGCGAATTGAATAATCAAATTGATTAACGTTATTATGTCAATAAATAGAGCTATTCTTCGATTTTTCCTAGGAGTCATGAAATCATTTTGGCACTCTTATAACGGCGCAGCATAATATGCTCAATTTCCAATTTCGCAGAATTACTAAATCCTGTAGCGAGCAGATTATTCCTGAATAATTGCGACCTTCATAATTCTTTTCAGAAAATTAAAATTATGAATAACCGGTAGCGAACAGATACAATAATCAAAATTATTGTACTCATTTCAAGAAATTAGAATAATCATTAGATTCTCGCGTTTAAGGCACAGTATAATTTTTCCGAAATATCATCTGAAGACATCAGGAATTTTTTAGAAACATTTAAAACAACCATCAAAATGCAATCTCAATAGAATAAGTTTGCGAACTGAATTTTCGAATCAATTAACGTTATTTCTTCAATACTTAGAGCTATTCCTTGATTTTTCCCGGGGATCATGAATTTTATTTTAGCACTCTTATAACATCGCAGCAAATTATGTTCATTTTCCAATTTTGCATAATTACCAAATCTTGTAGCGAGCAGAATATTCGCGAGAAATTGCGATCTGAATATTTCTGTCCAGCGAATGAAATTTAGAAATAACTGAAAGCAAACAGATAATAGAATTAACTTATTTTCTCCTTGCAAATAAATTCGTATAATCATCAGATTCTTGCGATTGAGGCGCGGTATAATTTTCACGAAATATTAACTGAAGACATTAGGGTTTTTTTAGAGACATTGTAATCAATAATCAAAATGCCATCGTAGTAGAATAACATTGCAAATTGAATTTTTCTAAATCACTTAACGTTAGTATGTCAATATATAGAGCTATTCCTTGAATTTTCCTAGAAGTCATAAATGTATTTTAGCACTCTTATAACCGCGCAGCAAAATATGCTCATTTTCTTATTTTGCAATATTATTAAGTCCTGTAGCGAGCAAATCATCTGCGAATAATTGCGATCTGAATTTTTCTTTTCTACAAATTGAAATTAGCAATAACTGAAAGCGAACAAATACAGAAAGCAACTCATTCTTGTCTATCAAAGAAATTAGTGTAATCATCAGATCCTTGCGATTGAGGCACAATATAATTTTCCCGAAATATCATTTAAAGACATCAGGAATTTTTTAGTGACATAAAAAACAACAATCATAATGCAATCTCAATAGGATAAGTTTGCGAATGGAATATTTAAATCGATTTACCTCATGACGTCAATAAATTAAGCTATTTCTCGACTTTTCCTAGCAGTCATGAATTGTTTTCTGGCACTCTTACAACCAAGCGGCGAAATGTGCTTATTTCCCAATTTCGCAGAATTGCAAATCCTGTATCAAGCAGAATATTCGCGGCTGATTGCCATCTTAATATCTCTTTCCAGCGAATGAAAATTAGAAATAACTCAAAGCGAACAAATACAAAAATTTACTCATTCTCGTTTATCAAAGAAATTCGTGTAATCATCAGATTCTTGCGATTGAGGCGCAGCATCATTTTCCCGAAATATCATCTGAAGACATCAGGAATTTTTATGAGACATTAAAAAAAACAATCAAATTGCCATCTTAAAAAAATAAGTTTGCAAATTGAATATTCAAGTCGATTAACCTCATTAAGTCAATCTATAGAGCTATCTCTTTATTTTTCTTAGGAGTCATAAACTTTTTTTAGCACTCTTATAACCACGCAGCAAAATTTGCTCATTTTCCTATTTTGCAATATTACCAAGTCCTGTGGCGAGCAGATTATTTGCGAATTATTGCGATTTTAATATTAAGTTCCAGCTAATTAATATTATAAATAATTGGTAGCGAACAGATATAATAATGAAACTTTTATACTCAATCCAAGAAATGAGATCAATCATTAGATTCTTGCAATTGAGGTACGGTATAATTTCCTGGAAATATCATGTAAAAACATTAGGAATCTGTTTCAAACATTGAAAACAACAATCAAAATGCAATCTCAATAGAATAACTTCGCGAAATGCATTCTCGAATCAATTAACGTTATTATGTCAATATCTAGAGCTATTGCTTGATTTTCACTAGAAGTCATGAATTCATTTTAGCACTTTTATAACCGCGCAGCAAAATATGCTCATTTTTTAATTCTGCAATATTAACAAGTCCTGTAGCGAGCAGATTATTCGCAAATAATTTCGATCTTAATATTTCATTCCAGCCAATAATAAAAATGAACAACTTGTAGCGAACAGATATAATAATCAAACTATTATACTCAATCCAAGAAATAAGATCAATCATTAGATTCTTGCGATTGAGGCACAGTATAATTTTCCCGAAATATCATTTGAAAACATTAGGAATTTTTTAGAGACATTAAAATAAACAATCAAAATGCAATGTCAGTATAATAAATTTGCGAATTCAATTTTCAAATCGATTAACATTATTATGTAATTGATAGAGCTATTCCTTGCTTTTGCCCAGGAGTCAAGAATTTATTTTAGCACTCTTATAACCGCGCAGCAAAATATGCTCATTTTTCAATTCTGCAATATTACCAAGTCCTGTAGCGAGCAGATTGTTCGTGAATGATTGCGATCTGAATATTTCTTTTCAACGAATTAAAATTAGAAATAACTGAAAGCTAACAGATGCAGAAATCAACTTATTCATGTATATCAAATAAATTCGTGTAATCATCAAATTCTTAAGATTGAGGCGCAGTATAATTTCCACGAAATATTATTTGAAAATATTAGGAATTTTCTATAGACATTAAAAAAAACAATAAAAATATAATCTTACTAGAATAACATTGCAAATTGAATATTCAAATCGATTAACGTTATTATTTCAATATCTAGAAATATACCTTAATTTTTCCCGGGAGTCATGAATTTATTTTAGCACTTTTAGAATCGCGCAGCAAAATATGCCCATTTTTTAATTTTGCAATATTACCAAGTCCTGTAGAGAGCAGATTCATCGCGAATAATTGCGATCTTAATAATTCTTTCCAGTCAATAAAAATTATGAATAACTTGTAGCGAACAGATATAATAATCAAACTATTATACTCAATCCAAGAAATTAGATCGATTATGAGATTCTTGCGATTGAGGCACAGTATAATTTTTTTTAAAAACATCAAAAACAACAATCAAAATGCAATCTCAATAGCATAACTTTGCGAATTGAATTTTCGAATTAATTGACGTTATTATGTTCAAAAATAGAGCTATTCCTCGATTTTTCCTAGAAGTCATGAATTTATTCTAGCACTCTTACAACTGCGCAGCAAAATATGCTCATTTTCTAATTTTGCAATATTACCAAGTTCTGTAGCGCGCAGATTATTCGCGATATATAGCGATCTTAATATTTTTTTCGTGCTAATTGAAATTATGAATAACTGGTAGCGAACAGATACATTAAACAAACTATTGTACTCAATCCAAGAAATCAGATTAATCATTAGATTCTTGCGATTGAGGCACAGTATAATTTTACCGGAATAGCATCTAAAAACATCAGTAATTTTTTAGACATTTAACACAACAAATAAAATGCTTTCTCAATAGAGTCACTTTGCGATGTAAAATTTTCAAATAGATTAACGTTATTATGTCAATACATATAGCTGATCCTGGAATTTTCTTAGGAGTCAGGAATTTATTTTAGCACTATTACAACTGCGCAGCAAAATATGCTTATTTTCTGATTTTGCAATATTACCAAGCCTTGTAGCGAGCAGATTATTCGTCAATATTTAGGATCTTATTATTTTTTTCCAGCGAATGAAAATTAGAAATAACTACAAGCAAACAGATACAGAAATCGACTCATTCTTGTCTATCAAATAAATTCGTGTAATCATCAGATTCTTGCGATAAGGGCGCAGTATAATTTACGAAATATTATCTGAAGACATTAGGAATTTTTAAGATACATTGAAATCAATAATCAAAATGCTATCTCAGTAGAGTAACTTTGCAAATTGAATTTTTATAAATCAATTAACGTTAGTATGTCAATATATGGAGCTATTCCGTGATTATTTGCTAGAAGTCATGAATGTATTTTAGCACTAATATAACCTCGCAGCAAAATATGCGCATTTTTCAATATTGTAATAGTACCAAGTCTTCTAGCGAGCAGATCATTCGTGAATAATTGCGATCTAAATATTTCTTTCCAGCGAATTAAAATTAGAAATAACTGAAAGCTAACAGATAAAGAAATATACTTATTTTCGTCTATCAAATAAATTCGTGTAATCATCAGATTTTTGCGATTGAGGCGCAGTATAATTTCCACGAAATATTATCTAAAGACATTGGGAATTTTTTAAAGACAATAAAAAAAAACAACAAAAATATAATCTCACTACAATAACATTGCAAATTGAATATTCAAATCGATTAACGTTATTATGCCAATATCTAAGAATATACCTTAATTTTTCTCGGGAGTCATGAATTTATTTTAGCACTTTTATAATCGCGCAGCAGAATATGCTTATTTTTCAATTTTGCAATATTAACAAGTCCTGTAGCGAGCAGATTATTTGCAAATAATTGTGATCTTAATATTTATTTACGGCCAATCAAAATTATAAATAACTTGTAGCGAACAGATATAATAATCAAACTATTGTACTCAATCCAAGAAATAAGATCAATCATTAGATTCTTGCGATTGAGGCATAGTATAATTTTCCCGAAATATCATCTAAAGACATCATGAATTTTTTAGAAACATCAAAAACAACAATCAAAATGCAATCTCAATAGGATAACGTCGCGAATCGAATTTTCGAATCAATTAACGTTATAACGTCAATATCTAGAGCTATTCCTTGATTTTCACTAGAAGTCATGAATTTATTTTAGCACTCTTATAACCGCGCATCAAAATATGCTCATTTTACAATTTTGCAATAATACCAAGTCCTGTTGCGAGCGGATTATTTGCGAATAATTGCGATTTTAATATTAAGTTCCAGCTAATTAATTTTTATGAATATCTGGTAGTGAACAGATACAATAATCAAACTATTGTACTCAGTCCAAGAAATGAGATTAATCATTAGATTCTTGCGATTGAGGCACAGTATAATTTTCCAGAAATATCATCGGAAGACATTAGGAATTTTGTAGAGACATTAAAATAAATAATTAAAATGCAATGTCAATATGATAAATTTGCGAATTCAATTTTCAAATCGATAAACATCATTATGTCAATATATCGAGCTATTCCTTGCTTTTGCCCAAGAGTCATGAATTTATTTTAGCACTCTTATAACGGCGCAGCAAAATTTGCTCATTTTCAATTTTGCAATATTACCAAGTCCTGTAGCGAGCAGATTATTCGCGAATAGTTACAATCTTAAAATTTCTTTCTAGCTAATTACAATTATGAATAACTTGTAGCGAACAGATATAATAATCAAACTATTATACTTAATCTAAGAAATTAGATCAATCATTAGATTCTTGCAATTAAGGCACAGTATTATTTACCCGAAATATCATGTAAAGACATTAGGAATCTATTAGAAACATTAAAAACAACAATCAAAATGCAATCTTAATAGAATAACTTCGCGAAATGCATTTTCGAATCAATTAACGTTATTATGTCAATATCTAGAGCTATTGCTTGATTTTCACTAGAAGTCATGAATTCATTTTAGCACTTTTATAACCGCGCAGCAAAATATGCTCATTTTCCAATTTCGCAATATACCAAGTTCTGTAGCGATCAGATTACTCACGAATTATTGCGATCTTAATATTTCTTCCCAGCTAATATAAATTATGAATAACTGGTAGCGAACAGATACATTAAACAAACTATTGTACTCAATCCAAGAAATTAGATTAATCATTGGATTCTTGCGATTGAGGCAGAGTTCAATTTTACCGATATATCATCCAAAGACATCAGTAATTTTTTAGAGACAGTAAAAACAACAATCAAAATGCTTTCTCAATAGAGTAACTTTGCGGTTTGGATTTTCAAATCGATTAACGTTATTATGTCAATACATATAGCTATTCCTTGAATTTTCCTAGGAGGCAGGAATTTATTTTAGCACTCTTACAACCGCGCAGTAAAATATGCTTATTTTCTAATTTTTCAATATTACCAAGTCCTGTAGCGAGCAGACTATTCGAAAATGATTGCGATCTTATTATTTATTTCCAGCGAATGAAAATTGGAAATAACTGAAAGCGAACAGATACAGAAATCGACTTATTCTCGTCTTTCAAAGAAATTTGTGTAATCATAAGATTCCTGCGATTGATGTGCACTATAATTTTCTCGAAATATAATATGAAGTAATCAAGAATTTTTTAGAGACATTTAAAACAACAATCAAAATGCTATCTCAATAGAATAAATGTGCGAATTGAAATTTCATATTGATTAACGTTAGTATGTCAATTAATAGAGCAATTCCTCGATTTTTCTAGGAGTCATGAATTTATTTTAGCACTCTTACAACCGCGCAGCAAAATATGCCCATTTTCTAATTTTGCAATAATACCAAGTCCTGTAGCGAGCAGATTGTTTGATAACAATTGCTATGTGAAAATTTTTTTTCAGCGAATCAAAATTATGAAGAACTGAAAGCGAACAGATGGAGAAATCAACTTTTTCTCGTCTATATAATTAATGCAAGTAATCATCAGATTTTTGTGATTAAGGCACAGTATAATTTCCACGAAATAGTATCTGGAGATATAAGGAATTTTTTAGAAACATTAAAAAAAAACAATATAAATATAATCTCTCTAGAATAACATTTTAAATTGAATATTTAAACCGATCATTGTAATTATTTCAATATGTAGAAATATACCTTGATTTTTCCCGAGAGTCATGAATTTACTTTAGCACTTTTAGAATCGCGCAGCAAAATATGCTCATTTTTCAATTATGCAATATTACCAAGTCCTGTAGCGAGCAGACCATTCGCTAATAATTGCGATCTTAATATTTTTTTCCACCCAATCAAAATTATGAATAACTTGTAGCGAACACATATAATAACCAAACTATTATACTCAATCCAAGAAATAAGTTCAGTCATTAGATTTTTGCGATTGGGGCACAGTATAATTATCTCGAAATATCATCTGAAGACATCAGGAATTTTTTAGAAACATTGAAAGTAACCATCAAAATGCAATCGCAATAGAATAACTTCGCCAATCGAATCCATTAACGTTATTATGTCATTATCTAGAGATATTCCTTGATTTTCACTAGAAGTCATGAATTTATGTTAGCACTTTTATAACCGTGCAGCAAAATATGCTAATTTTCCAATTTTGCAATATTACTAAGTCCTGTAGCGAGCAGATTATATGTGAGTTATTGCGATTTTAATATTAAGTTACAGCTAATTAAAATGATGAATAACTGGTAGCGAATGGATACATTAATCAAACTATTGTACTCAATCCAAGAAATTAGATTAATCATTAGATTCCTGCGATCGAGGCACATTATAATTTTTCCGAAATATCATCTGAAGTCATCAGGAATTTTTTAGAGACCTTGAAAAAAACAATCAAAATGCAATCTCAATGGAATAACTTTGCGAATTGTATATTCAAATCGATAACTTTATTATGTCAATAAATAGAGCTATATCTTAATTTTTCTTAGGAGTCATGAATTTATTTTATCACACTGATAACCGCGCAGCAATATATGCTCATTTCCGAATTATGCAATATTACTAACTCCTGTAGCGAGCAGATTATTTGCGAATAATTGCGAACTGAATATTTCTTTCCAGCGAATAAAAATCATGAATAACTGAGAGTGAACAGATACAGAAATCAACCTATTTTACTCTATCGAATAAATTCGTGTAATCATAAGATATTTTCGATAGAGGCACAGTGTAATTTTCCAGAAATTTCATCTGAAGATATCAGGAATTTTTGGAGGCATAAAAAACAACACCATTATATAATCTTAATAGAATAACTTTGCAAATTTAATTTTTAAATCGATGAACGTTATTATGTCAGTATATAGAGCTATTCCTTGAATTTTTCTAGGAGTCATGAATTTATTTTAGCACTTTTACAACCGCGCAGCAAAATATGCTCATTTTTAAATTTTACAATATTACCAAGTCTTGTAGCAAGCAGATTATTTGTGAATATTTGCGATCTGAATATTTTTTTTTCAGCGAATGAAAATTATGAATAACTGAAAGCGAACAGATAGAGAAATCAACCTATTATACTCTGTCAATCAAATTCGTGTAATCATCAGATTCCTGCGATTAAAGCGCAGTATAATTTTCTCGAAATATCATCTGAAGACATCTGGAATTTTTTAGAGACATTAAAAACAACATTAAAAATGCAATCTCAATAGAATAACTTTGCGAATTGAATTTCCGAATTAATTGACGTTATTATGTCAATACATAGAGTTATTCCTTGAATTTTCCTAGGAGTCATGAATTTTCTTCAGCACTTTTATAACCGCGCAGCAACATACGCTCATTTTTCAATTTTGCAATATTACCAAGTCCTGTAGCTAGCAGATTATTCGCGAATAATTGCGATCTGAATATGTCTTTCCAGCAAATGAAAATTAGAATTAACTGAGAGCGAACAGATACAGAAATCAACTTATTCTCGTCTATCAAAGAAATTCGTGTAATCATTCGATTCTTGCGACTGAGGCGCAGTATAATTTTCACCAAAATATCATCTGAAGATATCAGGAATTTTAAGCGACATTGAAAAAAACTTTCCAAATGCAATTCCAATAGAATAACTTTGCGAATTGAATATTCCAATCGATTAACGTTATTATGTCAATAAATAGAGCTATTCTTTGATTTTCCATAGTAGTCATGAATTTATTTTAGCACTTTTACAACCGCGCAGCAAAATATGCACATTTTCCAAGTTTGCAATATTACCAAGTCCTCTAGCGAGCAGATTATTTGCGAATAATTGCGATCTTAATATTTTCTCCAGCCAATTAAAATTATGAATAACTGAATGCGAACAGATACGGAAATAAACTAATTCTTGTCTAATAAAGTAATTCGTGTAATCATTAGATTCTTGCGATTGAGGCGCAGGATAATTTTCCCGATATGTCATCTGAAGCCATCAGGAATTTTTAAGAGACATTAAAAACAACAATCAAAATGCAATCTCAATAGAATAACTTTGCGAATTGAATTTTCAAATCGAATAACGTTATTATGTCAACATATACAGCTGTTCCTTGATTTTTTCTAGGAGTCTTGAATTTATTTTAGCACTTTTACAACTGCGCAGCAAAATATGCTCATTTTTTAATTTTGCAATATTACCAAGTCCTGTAGCGAGCAGATTATTTGGGAATGATTGCGATCTTATTATTTCTTCCCTGCCAAATAAAATTATAAATAACTGGTTGCGAATAGATACAATAATCTAACTATTGTACTCAATCCAAGAAATTAGATTAATCATTAGATTCTTGCGATTGAGGCACAGTATAATTTTTCCGAAATATCATCTGAAGACATCAGGAATTATCGAGAGACATTCAAAACAACAATCAAAATGCAATCTTTATAGAATTACGTTGCGAATTGAATTTTCAAATCGATTAACGTTATTATGTCAATACATAGAGCTTTTCCTTGAATATTTTGGTGATAACTCATCAACTGAAATCGCGGGATTAGGTACAGCGAAATTTGTGGCCGATACACTTGGCGAGAAAAAGAATGTGTTTTTGAAAGAAGCACTGCTCGTACCAGATCTAAGATCGACTCTAATATCCGTTAGTAAAATTACCGATCACGGACTCGATATGCATTTTAGACAAAATAACGCGATCGTAGTAAACTCAGACGGGAATATTTTATTATGTGCAAAACGCGTCGGGGACTTATATTATTCACAAGAAGGAACTAAAAATGATACCGCGGGGATGGTATTGGATGAGAACGTGTCCGACCTCGAAAAATGGCACCGCGGTTTGGGGCACGCGAACGCGAGGGACATCCTGACCACGAAACGCGATGGAAAAATTTTGGGGATAAAATGCAAAAAGGAAAATCGTGACTTGAATTGTGACATATGTTCTAAAGCATAAATGACGCGTGCGCCCTTCCCTAAACACTCGATAAGACAGTTAGCAAATCTACTTGATTTAATTCACACGGATGTTTGCGGACCTACGAGGGTTGAATCGCTTGCTCGATGAAGGTATTTTATTGAATTTACCGACGATAAATCACGATGGTGCGAGCTTCGATTCATGCGATCGAAGTCGGAAGCATTGACAATGACCATTGATTACATTACACTTGTTGAGAACCAAAAGGGCATGAGAGTGAAACAATTGAAATCTGATAACGGCACAGAATATATTAATCGTGATTTTACAGAGTATCTGAATGGGCGTGGAATTTCCAGGCGATTAACTGTTCCATACAACCCCGAGCAAAATGGCGTGGCAGAACGCAAAAACCCCACCCTCCAGGAGATGGCGCGGTGCATGCTTATGGATTCCGGGCTACCATCCTCGTTTTGGGCCGAAGCTGTAAATACAGCGAATTACGTACGAAATCGATGTCCTTCAAAGAGTCTGAACGGGCTGACACCATATGAGGTGTGGACGGGGATGGTACCCGACTTGTGCCACCTCAGAGTGTTCGGATGCAAGGTTGTTTATCTAGATAGGTTACCGAGTAAGGGCAAATTTGAAGCTAGGGGAAAAGAAGGTGTATTTGTCGGGTATTCAGATGAGTGTAAAGGATATAGGATTTGGTCGATCGAAGATAAAAAGGTCTTAATTAGTCGAGATGTTAAATTTTGCGATGAAATTAAACGAAATGCGCAGGTTCTCGACATCATTTTTCCAAACGAAGTAATCGATAAAATAGACGAAGAGGAGAAAAAAGGTCACCTTGAGTACATAGAGGCGCAGGTGAAGACTCATCAAGTCGATGCTCAAAGCAACGACGAGCCCGAGGATGTTGAACGGGAAGACGAGGAAGATGAGCTTCATGAGCAAAACGAAATTGCTATAACCCCCAGGAGAGGCCGAGGAAGACCCGCGCTGGAGAGGACTGGCAAAAGAGGAAGACCCCGAGAACTCTACCAACCAGCTCCTAGAGAACAGCCTCCCGTCATAGATGAAAAAGAAGAAGAGGAACAAGTCTTGCTATCCGAAGTTCCCATGAAACAGGCATTGTCAGGCCCCGATGTCGGTGGCTAGCACGAAGCCATTGATGAAGAGATCAAATCGATTATCAAAAACAATACCTGGTCTTTAGTGGATCGACCAAAGAATGAAGAGGTTATTGGTAGTCGCATCGTCCTTCGAAATAAGATGAAGTCTGATGTAAGTTTGGAGAAAAGAAAGGCGCGTTTGGTGGCTCAGGGCTTCAGTCAACGTCCCGGAGTGCATTTCACCGACACTTTTGCACCCGTGGCCCACTTGAGCACAATTAGACAGATGACGTCACTCGCTGCTCGATGTGGCATGAGAATCCGGCAGCTCGACGTCACCACCGCCTACCTAAACGGAAAACTTGATGAGAAAATTCTCATGGAGCCACCAAGAGATCTAGCCGCTATACTCAAAAGGATCGCTGATCGAGAGGGAAACAGCAACATCGGAGCGAAGGCCAAAGCCATGCAGATGGAGTTATCAAAGGGGGACAAGGTTTGCCATTTACTTAAGTGTCTCTATAGTTTAAAGCAGGCTGGACGAAACTGGAATACGACCCTGCACGAAAACTTGCTGAAAATCGGAGCTATTCAGTCCCAGTTTGACCCATGTGTATATTATATCAATTCAGGGGAGGAAGTCACGGTGATCGTCATCTACGTCGACGACATCCTGATATTCTCCAAGGATTCTGCGAAGATTGAAAAAATCGAGAGCCATCTATCAAAGCAATTCGACATCAAAGTGTTAGGAGAAGTAAGTTACTGTTTGGGAATCGAATTCACGAGAATCGGTGGCCGGACTCTGATGCAGCAACGCGGTTACATAAGCGAGCTGTTAAATAGATTCAGGATGAACGACGCAAACCCAATATCGACACCAGTGGACTGCGGTCTGAAACTGACGAAGAAGACGCTCATGACCGACGAGGATCTCAAAACGCCATACAGGGAACTTGTCGGAGCGCTTAATTACCTGGCACTTGCGACGAGACCGGATATCAGTTTTGCGGTAAGCTACTTAGGGCAGTTTAATAATTGTCACGGCGAAGAACACTGGAAAGCCGCCAAGCGTGTTCTACGTTACCTCAAGGGAACAATAGACATCGGTCTATCATTTGAAAAAGGTCGCGAACCAGCTAAAGGCTTTGTCGATGCTGATTGGGGAGGTGATGTCGAAGATCGGCGTTCATTCTCAGGGTTCATTTTTTTATTGAACGGTTCACCCATTTGCAGGGACGCCAAGAAACAGAGAACAGATGCACTTTCGACCACTGAGGCTGAATACATAGCATTAGCTGAGTCAGCAAAAGAATGTATATTCTTGCGCCGTTTCTTACGCGAAATTGGTTTCAAAGAGTTGGCTAATATCCCTATATTCTGTGACAATAACAGCGCAATAAAACTAGCGGAAAATCCAATTTTTCATGCCCGTAGTAAGCACATCGACATTCGGCACCATTTTGTTCGCGAATTGTTGAAGAGAGAAGAATTGTCTTTGCACCGTATCTCTACCGACAAGCAAGTTGCCGATATGCTCACTAAAGGCCTTCCGAAACCAAAACATGTATGGTGTGTGATGAATTCTGGATTAAATAAATCCTCCTGATAACATGTAAAATTTTCCGAAACTCGAGGGGAGGTGTTGGAATTTTGAATCGCGCGCGTGTAGATTAGAGAACCGTGACGTATATGTTTGTAGCGACGTCATACGGACTCCACAGGTTACACGTAAGAATCGCGGAGTACGTGGCGAGTTTGCGGAAACCTGCTTGTTAGAAGTTGGAACGGCGTACCTCGTCCATTTTGAGCTAGGCCCTGTCGCGATTAACATCGTTCCGTAACGTCGTTGTTCGTTATCGTGTTCCATATGTTTCATTGTGTATTTTAAACAAAGATAATGAACGTGTATATTCGCAAACATCTCCTACAGATAGATTTTATGATGAAGAGACAATATTTTTCATATTTTCGTTGAAAAATGAATTCGTACTTGAATTATACTAAATAAATTAACAAAATAATAAATTTTTACATAAGCGACAAAGCACTACAGGATACCTTCAACTGTATCTTGAACTGAATTCAACGAACTTGCTTAAGTCTAGAACTATATGAGTTTTGAACCTTTTTTTTTCTTGAGATATTGAAAATCTGATAAAATCTAGATTCTACAGTATCTAACTCCAGAAATCTGTATTTAAATGGATAAAATACAAACTATCTATCAAAAACCTTAGAAAATCGAACTAGATTCTAATAATTATAAAGAATATGAAAAACACTCTCAATACTTGATATCGATGAAATACTAAATATTAATGTAGAAATATCCTTTAATCTAATTATCACTGGTGAATTCAATGAAATTTAAGGGTGTTGAAAAAATACAATATAAATTGAAAGTTTTAAATCTGTGAAATAACCAACACTCATGAAAATACTGTTTTGTTGAAAGATTATTGGAATAGTAAAAAACTACTAAATTTCAGATTCTAGAGTTTGAAACCTCGAAATCTCTACGATAATTATAAGAAATACTAGATATTCATGGAAAACCTAGGAAATCTCACTAAATTTTAATATCGTTTTAAAAAAAAAAAAACATGAAAAATACTCTCAATACTAGGAATGAATAAAATACTGGAATTTGATGTGACAACCTTTATTCAATAAGTTTAAGATTACTAAATATATATAAGACCTCGAATACTAAGGCATATTAGAATTCTGAATATCCGATCGATACATGAAAATTCATAAGAATGCCAGAAAATTGTTTTTTCCGGAAAAACACTGAAAAAATACCAAAATAATAAATGTACTGAACATCCATAGAATTCCAGTTATCTCCGTTAAAACTATTACCTTGACAGTTGTTAAAAAAATTGAAAATCAAATAACTGCTACATTCTAGATCAGTCAATTTTCTAAACCAATTTGACAATTACGAAAATTTAAAAAATGTATTTAAATTATCCTACAACAAAGTAAACTTTTCAAAAGAAAAACTAGAAATTCTTCAAAATTTCTTTACCTACCTTCAATACGTAAATTTCCAAAAATAATAGCA
The DNA here is from genome assembly GCA_028476575.1 of Platygaster robiniae. NCBI lineage: Eukaryota > Metazoa > Arthropoda > Insecta > Hymenoptera > Platygastridae > Platygaster > Platygaster robiniae. The sequence continues at coordinate 41,633,241 of CM052019.1, forward strand.
GTCCATGAAAAACCTCGAATGTACACAATACGACTTTTTCCAAAATCTATAAACAAACTAAAGATATATAGAAACTTGATTCAAGAAATCAATTACTTGATCCAAATTCTTACATATACGAGATAATACTTCAAATGGTATGCGATCTGAAAAAATAGTACTGATTGTAAGAGACGTAAGAAATGAGATGCAATGACATTTTGTATAGAAATTACTGAAAAGTCAAACTGCGGAAATTAAATTAAAAACAGAAATGAGTAAAGTCATATGATGTTACACGGAGGAATCTAAAATTTTTTTCCCAAATTCATATCATTGAAACGAAAAATTTAAGCTCTCCCGAAATTTTCCGTAATGGAATTCAAACATCGTTATATTCCATAAGAATTTTTTGTGAATTGTTTTGTAAAGTTTGTACCGCTGTAGGAATAAAAATCTTTTTTTTAATACGTTTTTTTATAAAATAGTTAGCTTTTGTCATTTATGTAATTTAAATTGCCACAAACAAGTTACAAACGTATGACTAAATACTTAGTAATACAAAAAAAGAAAGTCTAATTGTTAATATATGATAGACGTACACATCAAATTGTATGATGTTGCTAAGAGAGATTATATTTGAACGTGAAAATAAAATTTTTGTTTTGTTGTGATATACCTCATATTCCTTCGGCCATATTTCTCGTCCCCGTGCTTTTACTATTCAAATTTTATGCTGAAAAAATTTGAAAACCGATGCCCCTCCCCCCCAAAAAAATTTACCGCTAGATCCGCCACTGCACTTATTTTAGCAGTGTTAGAATTTTTCCCATTCCGGAGCTTTCAATCAATCAAAATGATAAAAAATTTTTTTGTAAAGTTTGAAGCGAATCGGGCATGATTAACACGTGCCACAAAATGACTAAAGTTTTCAATAAGATATACATGTAGTGTTGCAGACATTTTGTTATCCAATTCATATATTGTGAAAAACTTGTGAATAATGGATGAAACTTGGCATAGTTTGGGTGTAAAATGTGACGTTCAAGACCAAATTTTTTTGTAATTTTCTGTCGCTGTTATCGAAGTTTTACAAGTACCGAAAAAGTACTTGTATGCCTTTTTTCGGTGCTTATAAGACATAGATAACAGCAATAAAAATTGCAGAAAAATTTCGTCTTAAACGTTACATTATAGTATTATACATTCAAACTATGGATTGTTTCAAACATTTATCTCGAGTTTTTCACAAGATATGAATTTTTAAAGGAAACGTATGAAAAACTACATGTAAATCTCATTTAAAATTTTAGTCATAATGTAGCATTTGTAAATCATATTTAATTTGCTTTAAACTTTACGAAAAAATTTGTTCAATATGTGGATGGATACAGAATCCCAAAATGGAAAAAATTCCGAAATCGTCAAATTAAGTTACACCCTAATAGCTTTAAATAGTATTATTAAAAATCTCCCATAATAGTATATGATGCGACAAAATTTTATACATACTAGGAAAATCGTAAGGTCATTGAAGACTCAGAAAACAGAAAATTAGTAAAACTTGAGCCGCAAAATTATTTTAAGCCCAACATAAGTCTAGAGACCTCAGGATCTTAATTTTGATAAATTGATGTCATTAATTCTCAAGTTGCAATTTATATCAGACAAGGAATTCGCAAACCGCCGACCAGCAGTCGGAAATTATATGTATCTCATAGAATTTATTAAGAAGAAAATGAAAAATTATTTTATTTGGTGCTGCAGAATTCTTTCGGGCCAAAGAAAAGTCTGAAAAAATCGGTATTTTTATTCTGATTAATTGCTATCGTTGCTTTTCATGTTTCTAACACAGTGAGACCTGATATTTGCGAACGGCCGGCTTGCGGTTTGGAATTATTATTATCTGATACCATTTTAAACTTAGGAAACAAAACATTAGTGCTTTTTGAGCTGCAAAATTATTCTAAGCCCAAATAAGTCTAGAGAAGTCAGTATCCAAATTTCGATAAATTGTTGTCATTAATTCTTATGATGCAATTTATGTCAGACAAGGAATTCGCAAACGGCCGACCAGCAGTCGGAAATTATATGTATTTCATAGAATTTAATAAGAAGAAAATTAAAATTATTTCATTTAGTGCTGCAGAATTCTTTCAAGCCGAAGAAAAGTCTGAAAAAGTCGGTATTTTTATTCTGATGAATTCGCGTCGATACTTTTCAAGAAGTTTCTAACACAGTGAGACCTGAAATTTACGAACGGCCGACTTGCGGTTTGAAGTTATTATAATCCGATACCATATTAAAATTTGAAAAATGAAAATAAGTGATTCTCGAGCTGCAGAATTATTCTAAGCCCAACATAAGTCTGGAGAAGTCAGTATCCAAATTTTGATAAATCGTTGTCATTAATTCTTATGTTGCAATCAATGTCAGACAAGGAATTCGCGAACGGCCGACCTGCGGTCGGGAATAATATGTATTTCATAGAATTTATTAAGAAGAAAATGTGAAATTATTTCATTTAGCGCTGCAGAATTTTTTCGGGCCAAAGAAAAGTCTGGAAAAGTCGGTATTTTCATTCTGATGAATTCGCGTCGATACTTTTCAAGGTTCCAACTTAGTGAAACCTGAAATTCTTCAACGGCCGGTTAGCGATCTGAAGTTATCAATATCTGATATCATTTAAAACTCATGAAACAGAAAATTAGTATTACTGAGGCTACAGAATTATTTTCAGCCCAACATAAGTCTGGAGAAGACAGTATCTCAATTATAATGAATTGATGTCATTAATTCTCAAGTTGTAATTTATGTCAGACAAGGAATTCGCAAACGGCCGACCAGCAGTCGGAAAATATATGTATGTCATAGAATTTAAAAAGAAGAAAATGTAAAATTATTTTATTTAGTGCTGCAGAATTCTGTCGGGCCAAAGAAAATTATAAAAATGTCGGTATTTTCATTCTGATGAATTCGCGTCGATACTTTTCAAGTTTCCATCTCAGTAAAACCTGAAATTCTTGAACAGCCGGTTAGCAATCAGAAGTTATCAATATCTGATACCGTTCAAAAATCATAAAACAGAATATTAGTATTACTCGTGCTGCAGTATTATTTAAAGCCCAACGTAAGTCTGGAGTAGTCAGTATCCCAATTTTGTTGAATTGATGTTTTTAATTCAAAAGTTGCAATTTATGTCAGACAAGGAATTAGCGAACGGCCGACCAGCAGAGTCAAAATTATATGTATCTCATAGAATGTAAGAAGAAGAAAGTGTTAAATTATCTTATTTAGTGCTGCAGAATTCTTTCGGGCCAAAGAAAAGTCTAAAAAAGTCGGTATTTTTATTCTGATGAATTCGCGTCGATACTTTTCAAGTTTCCATCTCAGCGAAAACCTTAAATTCTTGATCGGCCGGTTAGCGATCTGAAGTTAACAATATCTAATACCATTTAAAACTCAGAAAACGGAAATGTAGTATTACTCGAGCTGCATATTTATTTTAAGCCCATCGTAAGTCTGGAAAAAACCAGTATCTCAATTTTTATAAATTGATGTCATCAATTCTCAAGTTGTAATTTATGTCAAACAAGGAATTCGCAAACTGCCGACCAGCAGTCGGAAATAATATGTATCTCATAGAATTCAATAAGAAGAAAATGTAAAATTATTTTATTAAGTGCTGCAGAATTCTTTCGGGCCGAAAAAAAGTCTTAAAAAGTCGGTATTTTTATTCTAATGAATTCGCGTCGATACTTTTCAAGTTTCCATCTCAGTAAAACCTGAAATTCTTGAACGCTGGTTAAAGATCGAAAGTTATCAATATCTGATTCCATTTGAAACTCAGAAAACAGAAAATTAGTATTACCGGAGCTGCAGAATTATTTGAGGCCCAACATAAGTCTGGAGAAGCCAGTAACTCAATTTAGATAAATTGATGTCATTAATTCTCAAGTTGCAATTTATGTCAGACAAGGAATTCGCAAACGGTTGACCAGCAGTCGGAAATTATATGTATTCCATAGAATTTAATAAGAAGAAAATTAAAATTATTTCATTTAATGTTGCAAAATTCTTTCGGGCCAAAAAAAAGTCTAAAAAAGTCAGTATTTTTATTCTGATGGATTCGCGGCGATACTTTTCAAGTTTCCATCTTAATGAAACCTGAAATTCTTGAACGGCCGGTTAGCGATCGAAAGTTATCAATATCTGATACCATTTAAAACCCTTAAAACAGAAAATTAGTATTACTTGTGCTGCAGAATTTTTTTAAGCTTAACGTAAGTCTGGAAACGTCAGTATCTCATTTTTGATAAATTGATGTCCTCAATTCTCAAGTTGCAATTTATGTCAGGCAAGGAATTCGCAAACGGCCGACCAGCTGTCGGAAGTTATATGTATTTCATAGAATTTAATAAGGAGGAAATTAAAATTATTTTATTTAGTGCTACAGAATTCTTTCGGTTCAACGAAAAGTCAGAAAAAGTAGGTATTTTTATTCTGATTAATTGTTGTCGTTGCTTTTCAAGTTTCTAACACAGTGAGACCTGCAATTTATGAACGGCCGCCTTGCGGTTTGAAATTATTATTATCTGATACCATTTTAAAGTTAGAAAACAGAAAATTAATGATTCTTGAGCTGCAGAAATATTCTAAGCCCAACATAAGTCTGGAGAAGTCGGTATCCCAATTTTGATAAATCGTTGTCATTTATTCTTATGTTGCAATTTATATCAGACACGGAATTCGCAAACGGCCGACCAGCAGTCGGAAATTATATGTAACTCATAGAATTTAATAAGAAGAAAATGTAAAATTATCTTTTTAATTCTGCAGAATTCTTTTGGGCCAAAAAAATGTCTAAAAATTCGGTATTTCTATTCTGATGCATTCGCGTCGATACTTTTCAAGTTTTTATCTCAGTGAAACCTGAAATTCTTGAACGGCCGGTTAGCGATCTGAATTAATCAATATCTGATACTATTAGAAACTCAGAAGACAGAAAATTAGTATTACACGAGCTGCAGAATTACTCTAAGCATTACATAAGTCTGGAGAAGACAGTATCTCAATTTTGATAAATTGTTGTCACTAATTCTCAAGTTGCAATTTATGTCAGACAAGGAATTCGTGAACGATCGACCAGCAGTCGGAAATTATATGTATCTCATAGAATTAAAAAATAGATAATGTCAAACCAATCTCACTTGTGCTGCAAAAGTTTTTCGTGTCAAAGAGACTGAAAAAGTTGGTATTTTTATTCTGATAAATTGTTGTCGTTGCTTTTCAAGTTTCCAACACAGTGAGACCTGAAATTCACGAACGGCCGACGAGCGGTCTGGAATTATTATAATCTGATACCATTTTAAACTTAGAAAACAGAAAATCAGCAATACTTGAGCTGCAGAATTATTTGGAGCCCAACATAAGTCTATTTAATCACACACGTCGGATAAAATGTATGATATTTCAAATCACCATGTTCCAAAACGTATGATATATTCATGTGCGTCTGAAATTGTTGGCCATGTATTTTTATCAACATTTACAAATGATTTGTATGTAAAAATTTTTACCCAGGTGATTGCCATGGTCGAATATTCGTGGGATATTTCTTTTTTTATTGACATTTCGGAATGAAAGTGAGAAATTGGAATTACAGAGAGGCTGATATGACAGAATTATCCATAATGAGATTGATGTTTTTTTTCGAACTTGCGAGTAAGATAGATTTGTTTGGTGGAAATTTTCAATCTTCTCGACCTACGTAGAATAATCATAGGAAGAAGATTATTCGGAATACAGTTTTTAGATTGGAAAAAATCACTTTAAATCTTTAGCATTCATTCAGTTTTTTCATGTGATATGTTACAATCTTAAGGTTCTAAATTAAACCTTTTTTTTCATTATAATGGAGTACGTAAATTTCACGAAAAATTATCTTTTACAATACAGTTTCGAAAAGAAAAATTCTCAGATTCTTTCAAATTTCTAAAGTTGCGTATCGTTCAAGGTATAATTTGAGGAAATGATGTATTTATTTCATGATGGAGTTATTTAGTTTTTTCATCTAATATTTCACAATTCCAGAGTTCCACACAAAAATTGTTCTTAGACAAACTGCAATGCGGTTTTTTGTGGACAAAACTTGATAATATCGTCATAATCATCATAATGTCGCACATAAAAAAATCATGAAAAAATGAATGTTTCCAATACAGTTTTTAGGAAAAATTATCACTTTGAATTCATCAAATTTTCCAAGTTGTACATTGTTGCACGTATACTTAGAGAAAATCATATATTACATTAGATATTTTCATGTTGGGATCATTAAGTTTTTTTTTAGAGAAAAAATTCTGTATGGATACTGATATCTGAAAAACCCATCGAATACAAAAGAATTCAATCAAGTTGGAATTCTAGAGGATAAAATGCTCGAAATCTAATTACCAATCTACATAAAAATAGTAGAAACTCGAAAAAATACTAGAAAAACATATTTTATACACCCTACAAAAAATACGAATAGTTTTAGAAATGCCGAGCAATCCTTGAATTCGTAGAAAAACTGAAAAAATTGCAAGAAAAGAAACCAACTCCTTAATACAAAAATTCAATCAACTTGGAATTTCGAGTATAATATTCCTGAAATCTATATTACAACGTACAGAAATATAGTAAAAATTTAGAAAAATATTCGAGCATTTTGCAACGTTTTATTAATACTGAAAAGTACAAATTAATAGTGTCAAAAATATTAAGAATCTGGGTACGCAAGATTCCCCCAAAAGTCTGTAATATTCGCAAATTCTTCCCCGCATCGAATAAATGTGTACATGCATACATTTCAATTTTAATCAACAACTAAAAGTTGCGCCATAAATGTCAATATAAATTGACAATTTTTCAGATTACAATTTTTTTTTTGGTACAGCAACTTGCACTTCAATTTGTTTATTAGACCTTGATGATAATTGAAATATATCATTCAAGAGCAATCAAGGATCTGGACTTGTAGTTTTTCTCTATTTTTTTATTTTGTCTAGTCTGTAATTCTTAATATTTGAATCCAAAGTAAATTCCATTTTTACATTGAAATTAATTAGTTATTCAAGAATGAAGTGGATCTTGACAAAAAATAATTAATTTGGAATAATAGTTCTCAATCGGAAATCCAAATAGATTTCGACTTGAAAAATCTGAACAAGAAAATTTTATTACGAAATTAAACTTTTTTACGATCACAGAACTAACTGAATTTTAACTGAAAAAAAGGTCACGCAATTTCATCATCCGCAATTTCATTTTCCGCATCCGGAGCGGAGGACAAAATTGAATTAGTTAACAAAGTTAAAGGGTAATTTATATTTTACTCCATACTTGAATTTAAATTTACCTATAAGATTTTAAGTATCTACATATTTTCGAATTAAATTTCGAATTGTAAATGACTTGTTATATAAATCTAGTTACGAGGAATGGAAAAATAAGAGATTGTAAACTATATGCAAAAGTTGAATAACTCATAAATATGAAAGACACTTATGAGGAATCAAAAATTTATATTTTTGAAATTAAATCGTAAAAAATTTAAATTTGCAATCCCTGAAAAAATATATATCTTTTAAATAAAACCCTGCCTAAAATTTTATTGCTGACGCCTGTATCCAGCGGTGTGATTGGTTTGATTATGTACTACTTTGTTTTCTAAAACTGTGAAAAATAAAACTTATATTCAACTGACAGAGTCACGTCATAGTGTGCGTGCTATTTTTAGGGATGGAATCAGAAACGAAAAATATTGATGAAGGAAAATTCGGTGCATTGAAATTATGTGATATTCAATGTTGATTTATTGGGAAGAAAATATAGGTATAACTATGTGTCATGTGGATTTCGATGAATTTTTCAGAAAACAGTTTGTGTAGAGATTGAAAGAACTTTTGGTAATTTTTGTATTTTTCCACTACTCAGACATTTTGATGAATTTTATGATATCTTTATGGAGTTCTACATAGATGTATGGAATTTGATCGGATAGGATTTTAAGTTTGCAAATTTTCCAGCATTGAGAGAATCTTATACACCTGTATTTTTAGTTATTTTCAAACTTTTTTTCAGTATTCATAAAAAGTAGTGGAATTTTCTGAATTTTAAATAAATTTTTAGGGTTTTCATGAATCGCTATCAAGATTTCCAGAATCTCGTCCTCTAAAATTGGAAGTGTAATTTATTTTTTGATTATTCAAGAAATATACCTTCACATTTTAAGAGTCATTATAGTTTTTTAATGTATATTTATAATATTTATATGCAATTTGAAGAATTTTTCAATCTTTATAATCATTGCTACATAAAATTTTAGAGTGAAATGCTTCATATTTTGAAGATTTATAAATGTTAAGCATTTGATTTGACAATTTTCTAGTATTTCTATGCTTTTTCGGTTTTTTTTTTTCTTTAGGAAATGTTCTAAAATGTTTCAGTACATAGAAATCTAGAATTATTTTTTATTCCAGAGGATAAACAGTCTGAGAGTTTTTTAAATATTCCATAGATTTTTGAAAGTATCATATCTTCCTGTATTTTCAGAACTTACATTTTTTTGTGTTTTCTAGTACATATAAAATATTTAAGAATTTCATTGTATTTTTTTGATTTATTGTATTTTCATGCATTACTATAAAGATTTCAAGAATTTCATGCTCTAAATTCAAAGTTGAAAGAATTTTTTGACTTCGAATAAATTTTTGAGAAAACCTCATCTTTACATTAACATTATGGTATTTTTTGCGTTTTTTCAATATTTATAGAATTTGAAAGATAATAATTGTGAGGAATTCCAAAATTCAATGCTTTAGTTATTGAAGGTTCATGGATTTTACGTATTTTATACATTTCTTGCAGTTGTATATTTTTTTCTGTTTTTATTTTTTTATTTATACGATTATTCATGATTCTTATAAATTTCTTCGCAGATATATGGAATTTGATCGGATAAGATTCAGAGAATGAAAATTTTTCAGTAATTCCATTGATTTTCGAGAGAATCGTATACATCTGTAGTGTAATTTATTTTTAGTTTTTAATTTTTTCAGTACGTATATTCATAAATTACAGTGGAATATTCTGGTTTGTTTTTCATAATAAAATTGTAGGGTTTCTATGAATGCCCAGAAAGATTTCCAGAAATTCGTGCTCTAGAAATGCAAGATTAATTGAGTTTTATGACTTTAAATGGAATCTTCAGAAAACGTGACCTTCACAGATTATGAGTCATTGTGGTATCTTTTTCTATTTTTGTCTAATTGATAGAATGAGAAAGATTTTTTGGTATTTTTAGAAATTGCTATATAAATTTCAAGAAGAGAATGACTGATATGTTGAAATTTGTATACATATGTTACGTGTTTGATACATTTGTAGTACATATTTGTATATTTTTTCGGGTTTTTTTTTTTTTTTTATATGACTTTTTCTAAAATTTTTTAGTACACATAAATTGAGAATAATTTTGTATTCCATAGGATTCACAGTCTGAAAACTTTTTAGATATCCCATAGATTTTTGAAACAATCATATCTACCTGTACTGTCAGAACTACAATTTTGTGTGTTGATCAGTATTTATAGAATATTGTAAGTTTAAAGAAAACAATATGTTTGCAGATTCATAAACATTGTTGTATTTTTTGTGATTTTCAATATTTATAACCAACTGTAGGATTACACAGGCCGACAAAATTTGAACAAATTTCAGAACCAGAAATCAGAGTATACTTTTCCGAAGGTTCTTGATGCGCTGAACAAGAATCTGACCTCAGAATTGCTCCATCACCTCTGGTTTTTGAGATATCTTAAGCTAAATGTACGAAAATCGCGGTTTTTGCCAATATTTGAGGTTATGTAGCATAACGATTTTAACTCTTATTGTAAAATCACTGCCAGCATCTTAAAGTACAAGCCTTTCCTCTTCAAATGCGCTTTAGTTTGCTCAAATACCATTTTTTCCCTTTGAGATATTAAATATTTAATTTTGGAATACACATCAATTTCTCAAGTTTTGTACACCTTCACGTTTAGTAAACATAAGATGTGTAGTGTGACAATTCTGAGAAACGATAGATGTTGTATGTAAACGAGAACGTTTCCATAAAAAAAACAAAATATAATTGAGAAAAGTTCACTTCATTTTGACGAAAAGTAAAAATGATTGGCAAATTATAAGACATACTCCGAAATTAGAAATAGTCTAAAAGTATCGAGAACATCATTGTGGGTATCATAAAGATTAGTGTGAATGAATAAAAAAACTGAAAAAATTGAATACAGTAAAGAAAGAAAAGAATAAAGGAGCACATAATCAATAAAACGATGTGCATCAGGTAATTATTTAAAAAAAAAGAGTCGATAACGCTCCGTACACGTTTCATGACTCTGGACCCGGCCGAGAGCCGTAAGTAACAGTTGTAAGAGATTAGAGCTGTTGAACTTCGAAGGTCTCATTAAGACTGATACATTTATTTTATTTAATATAATTTGTTTACAGCAAACTTAATGCATTACAGACAAATACTATTTTGAACATATTTCTTGCATAGGATCTGATGCCGGTGTTTTTTTCGCCAACACCACAAGTTGTGCAATAAATTGTTTAAACAAATTGGTTTCACTAATAAATTCTGCAAAACTGATAGCTAATTCTGATTCTGCGATCTCTCGATACCCGTAAAACATCTATCGTTTCTCAGAATTGTCACTCTACATCTTGTGTTTACTAAACGTGAAGGTGTACAAAACTTGAGAAATTGATGTGTATTCCAAAATTAAATATTTAATATCTCAAAGGGAAAAAATGGTATTTGAGCAAACTAAAGCGCATTTGAAGAGGAAAGGCTTGTACTTTAAGATGCTGGCAGTGATTTTACAATAAGAGTTAAAATCGTTATGCTACATAACCTCAAATATTGGCAAAAACCGCGATTTTCGTACATTTAGCTTAAGATATCTCGAAAACCAGGGGTGATGGAGCAATTCTGAGGTCAGATTCTTGTTCAGCGCACCAAAAACCTTCGGAAAAGTGAACTCTGGTTACTGGTTCTGAAATCTTGTCGGCCTGTGTAATCCTCGCAGTGTGGAATTCCTAAGCGATGACGTCAAAATGACAAGTTTTAACTCGCAAGCGTTGACCATGGAACGTTCGAATAAATGTGCGTGAATGTAATTCGAATATCAATCAATTTTATGCAATTATTTATGTAATGAATGTTCTAAAAATATGATATCAAAATAGGCTTTGCTCGATTTGTGTATAGAGTTAGGTTTCTCTTTGTAAATGTAATTCGAACATAAGCCAATTTCATCCAATTATTTATGTTATGACACTTCTAAAAATATGACACCAAGATGAGATTTGCTCCATTTGTTTACATTGTTGGGTTTCACTGCTTAAATGTAATTTGATCATAGCTGAATATAGATCTAGATGTTTGTTTAAAAAATTGCTGCGTAAATACTATTCGAGCTTTTGTTTAGAAAAGTCGCTCGCTGCGAAGATGTAATTTAATCTCATGACCAATTTCCAGCACTGTAATCATTTATTTACAAGTCGGTATCCTTTGAACGCGTCAAATTTATGACTTTTGTTATCTTTGTTTACAAATAGACTTTCGGTCCTAGATGTAATATGATCATGATATTTATTTCGTTGCGCAGTTGTCATTTGATATTTTTGTTTACACTTTCAGCGCAATTGTAATCTGAGTATCCTGTTTTGAACTCTGTGTAGAAGTCATTTGATTCTGTTATTTACAGAAGCAAGCGCTCGATTCTCAAAACCACAAAGTCGACATCTATGATTCATATCGAGCAGTGGGGACTCGATAATGACGTCATCATTTCTCTGTACAATATCTCCTGATTTCCCTATCATCAGTCAGTCACATTTAAGACATAATTACGAGTCACTCAATAATTATCGCATCGTTGAGCGATAACTTGGAAAGATTTTAAGTGTACGGGGTTATTTAAAGGAAATTTTTAGACATTGCGTGACGATAGACGTGAAGATAGACATGGCAGCAGTGCGCAGGTTCGACAACCTTCATCACGAGTTGCTGTGGCGACGCGCGTCACAAGCAATCCCGGGACCCTAGACGAACAAACCTAACCCAACCCGCAAGCAACCAATGAGAGCGGCGGGTCTCGGATTGGCTGCTCGACATTGCGCAAAATGGCCGAATATAAAAAAAACGAGACAGACGGTCTTCAATCGCGCGCGGAACACGACTACTCTAATCATAATCAAATTTGTGTAGAGTTTTATTTTTAGTACGGTGGCTATTTTTGTAATAAAAATAAACGTAAGGTTATTGTGCCAAACGGACTTTTAATTATTGCGTTGGTGCCCCTACGATTCTGACTCCACATTGACATGGAAACAGTACCAACATTGAGCACGCATAGCAACAGCGTGCGATCGCAGCGCCATCACTATCTATAAATACGACGTTCTCGAACGGGAGCGTCCAATGCTGCCGCACTCCTGTGACCCCCTGTCGTTTCACTCCGATTCTCGCTTCGCTATTTGTGGAGAGTCGAAGAGAGTAAGCAACATTGGTGCCAGCGAGTTAGAGAGAGAAGCAAAGAATTGTGAAAAACTTAATCGCTCTCGGCTGCTTTCGGCCCGGCCCAAGGACGAGTCTTGGGACTCGCGTGCCCGGATGCGTTTGTTTGTTTAGGCAAATGATGATACGGTAACTTTTTTGAAACTCGAAACCTGATTTTTCGTATTTTCTCCCCTTTCCTCATACCGGAGATTTTCGAACAGCTTGAACGAGTTTTGAGATAATGAAGATTGCAGAAATAGGTCGATGCTCTTATTTAACGCATCGAAAGAGAAGCGAAAAATTTTTTTCGGAAATATCACAAGAAACACAAATTCAGATTTCCTAATAAATATTAACAGTTTTTTTGGAAATTTTCCGATTTTAAAAATATTCTTTACATTGATGCGAATTTAATAATAAAAAAAAAAATTATAATTTCGAAAAATCCTTCCCGAAGTATAAAGATGAAAAAAAATTTTTAGTGCAAAATTTTGTTTCCATCTGTTTATATCTAATATTTTCAATTCTATTTTGCAGTAAAATTGATAACAAAACAACTTCTTCGAAAATTCATGAATTTAAGCAATTGAACAGTCATTGAAAGAAAAAATGTCCTTATCTATCAACACATATTCGAATATATGAAGCCAATGTAATTTTTTGCTGCAAAATTTTGACTATTTTTCAAATTTTGTCTCTCTGATATTTCGGGATATTCCAGTTCAAATTCGTAATGAAGAATTTGAAAGATTTATAACAATACTAAATTGCAATACAATATTGAAACGAAATTCCCATGTACATCTCGAGATTTTTTCATCTGTCATTTTCAAAAATGTTGAGAGCAATTCAACTTGGACGATATCCAAACTTAATTACGGTGACTACAATATTTCATCCTTTTAATTAATTGAAAAACAAAACAATGAATTCGTTTTTTTTAATTTATGTTGGAAAATAAATGAGGTCAAATTTTTATCTCATTTCCACACCAACAATGGGGTAGAGTTTTTTTGCATTTATTTAACATGGTTTCTCCTGGACGCCTAAGTCCAGGGTATCAAGTATCAAACAAAGTAAATCGAATATTGTTTAAAAATGTATGTATTTTAAATTTTCCCAGTCTTCTTACATTCTACAGGATTTCCTGGCATATATTTTGATTTTTGTATAGAGGTCTTCACAATCTAATGCCTTAAGAGTACGAACTGCCAATAGTTTGAGGTGCAAATTTGTACAGGCAAATTTACAGTCCAATAACTAGAGCATATTTATAATTCTTCAAAGACGTTTCGTCAGTTTCCAATGTAATGAACGCAACTTTCCAAAGCAGGAAAACTTTGATTCAAGATATTTACTTGATCTTCGAACAATTTTCTTGAAAATTTTGGAAAAAAAACACTTGAACCGGAGTACCTTCTGTTGAAAAATTAAGAAAACATAGATTTTTCCGACAGTTCACTGTATAGGAATGAAGTTATTTTGAGGGAAGAATGCGAAGCCTACCTCACAGTGGAAAAAAAATTTAACTGATAATGATACTATTGAAATAAGGAGTAAGTGCAAGTTGTTTTACATCACAGCCTGTACTGAAATCATAAGAAGGCTAAAATTAAATTTCGATCTATTTTGTAAGAACCTTTCAATTTTTAAATCAGAAAATGCGCTTTTCGAATCTAAAAGATATAAAACTTTTACATCAGTCTGGATCGTTGCATTAAAATTAGATTCATTTGACGAAAGTTAATTGCGAGCAAAATGGCACAATTTATATAAAAATTATTAACACTAAAATAAAGTAAATAATTTTGTCAGAAATTGAAAAAAAAAATCATAGAATTTGCCAATGTATAAAAATTATCTCAAAAAATTACTTAACTTACGAAAAAATTAAGGAAAAATATTAAGATGCACAAAAAAACCATTCATTTCTTTGAATTGCTGTAACTTCCATTTTGTTTGTCGACTTAGAATCTACGGCATCGGGCTCTAACAATTTTAATACAAATCCGTTCAGTAGTGTACAACAGAATATCACGAATATTAGTATAGTAAAACCAAGTGACAAGTGGCACATGCGCAGTACAACGTTTTGCTTCGCATCGAGGATACGGCTTTCGGCCCTCTCGATTCTTTTTTTTAGCCCACGAGTTATATCTCCTTAGTTTCTAGCCTTCTTGTCTAATACGTACATTATTACTAACGTGATAACCAATGAAAGATTAAATTCTAGAGCATTTACTGTGAATGATCGAAATAGCAATTCATAAATGGATTATTATATATGCCTGAAAATCCGGTTGAATGTAAGAAGACTAAAAAAATTCTAAATACATACATTTTTAAAAAATATTCGAATTACTTTGTTTGATACTTGATACCCTGGACTTAGGCGTCCAGGAGAAACCATGTTAAATAAATGCAAAAAAACTCTACCCCATTGTTGGTGTGGAAATGAGATAAAAATTTGACCTCATTTATTTTCCAACATAAATTAAAAAAAAACGAATTCATTGTTTTGTTTTTCAATTAATTAAAAGGATGAAATATTGTAGTCACCGTAATTAAGTTTGGATATCCTCCAAGTTGAATTGCTCTCAACATTTTTGAAAATGACAGATGAAAAAATCTCAAGATGTACATGGGAATTTCGTTTCAAGCTATTTAGTATTGTTATAAATCTTTCAAATTCTTCATTACGAATTTGAACTGGAATATCCCGAAATATCAGAGAGACAAAATTTGAAAAATAGTCAAAATTTTGCAGCAAAAAATTACATTGGCTTCATATATTCGAATATGTGTTGATAGATAAGGACATTTTTTCTTTCAATGACTGTTCAATTGCTTAAATTCATGAATTTTCGAAGAAGTTGTTTTGTTATCAATTTTACTGCAAAATAGAATTGAAAATATTAGATATAAACAGATGGAAACAAAATTTTGCACTAAAAATTTTTTTTCATCTTTATACTTCGGGAAGGATTTTTCGAAATTATAATTTTTTTTTTTATTATTAAATTCGCATCAATGTAAAGAATATTTTTAAAATCGGAAAATTTCCAAAAAAACTGTTAATATTTATTAGGAAATCTGAATTTGTGTTTCTTGTGATATTTCCGAAAAAAATTTTTCGCTTCTCTTTCGATGCGTTAAATAAGAGCATCGACCTATTTCTGCAATCTTCATTATCTCAAAACTCGTTCAAGCTGTTCGAAAATCTCCGGTATGAGGAAAGGGGAGAAAATACGAAAAATCAGGTTTCGAGTTTCAAAAAAGTTACCGTATCATCATTTGCCTAAACAAACAAACGCATCCGGGCACGCGAGTCCCAAGACTCGTCCTTGGGCCGGGCCGAAAGCAGCCGAGAGCGATCAAGTTTTTCACAATTCTTTACTTCTCTCTCTAACTTGCTGGCATCAATGTTGCTTACTCTCTTCGACTCTCCACCAATAGCGAAGCGAAAATCGGAGTGAAACTACAGGGGGTCGAAGCAGTTTGGCACCACTGGGAGCGTCAGTCTACCAACAGGGCTATCAAGATGTCGAACTTTAGAGCGCAAAGTGACATTTAATTTTCGAAAAATGGCGGAATCGAAACTCAAGGCCGCGTACAAGGTGATTAACGCGCAAAAACGACTTTTGACTCGGAGTGGTGCTGTTGATCCTACAGTGTTGAACAATGACGCTATAGCACATATCGATGAATTGCGTGAATTGAGTGCAAATAACTCGAATGCAGTGTAAATTCAATGTGCGCGTGCCATCCAACGACTACGCAGTTACATAATCCAGTTGCGCGGTTCACTCGTGATTGTAGCTGGATTACAAAATGGCGTGAAATGGGAAGATCTCAACAGCGCCTTCAAGACGCACATCCGCACAGGCGTCGTAATCAACTCACGCCACCTGGACATTACCAAGTTTTTGTTGGAAGCCCGAGAAATTTTCGTTATCAAAGTGGAAGAAAGTCTAAAGACCGAAAATGCTTTGAAAGTCCACACTTCCCTGGACGGAGAATTCAGCATTCTAAAGAACAATGAAGAGGTCGTAGAGTTGAAAAACTTTAAAACTCGCAGCGTCAGCATCACCCAAACAACGGATCTCAACACCTGGTTCGACACTAACGTCAGGGATCACTTGTTGAAAAGATCGAAGAGTTTCAACACCAAGGATCCGGATGGACGCTGCGTCGGATCGCGAGTCTCGGTGTGCATATAAACAAATACAATCCCATGCGAGCAAGTTCCTTCATCGAGCTACCAGGACCAATAAAACGAAAGCAGGCATGTATAAATATTCGAAATTATGACGATGAGTGTTTTAAATGGGCTATTCTTTCGGCGCTGTATCCTGTGGAAAAAAATGCAAAAAACCCGGGACAACTTTCATATTACAAAAAATATGATGGAGAACTAAACTTTGAAGGAATTTATTTTCCCGTTATGCCAAAGCAGGCTCCTTTATTTGAAAGGCTCAACAAAATTTCCATAAATACCTACATTCTTTTGAAAAACAAAGATTTTACAGTAGCTCCTATACATATTACTAAAAAAAAACAGGACAGGCATATAAATTTACTTCTCATACAAAATCATTTTGATGAAGATGATGAGAGCGAACCCCTCCGCTACCATAATGTTTGGATTAAAGATCTTTCTCGACTTGTAGGCAGTCAGCTTTCTAAACACAAGGAAAAACATTGGGTTTGTGACCGGTGTCTTCACTACTTTCGAGATTCTGAGAAGTTGAATGTCCACGAAATTGATTGATAAGAAGCGAATACATGTAGAGTCAATTTGCCTGCTCCCAACAAAGATATTCTAAAATTCAACAATCATAAAAACAATATCAAAGTTCCTTACGTCGTTTAGGCGGATTTTGAATGTTTATTGAAAAAAGTAGTTCCCGACAAAGAGAAAAACACTCGAGTGGTGCAAGTTCACAAGGCCTGTAGCGTTGGCTACTACGTCCAATGTAGCTTCGATGAAGGACAATCTCGCTATGCGAGCTATCGAGGTTGCGATCCTGCATAGTGGTTTTCCGATGAGTTGGTGAAACTCACGAAAAAAGTCCAGAAGAAGATGAAGAACCCCAAACCCATGGAGCCCCTCACCCCGGCAGAGAAGATGTTTCGAAAAGCTGCTGACTGCCACATCTGCAAGACCGCTCTAAAAAGTCAAATCAGAGTGAGAGACCACTGCCATCTTACGGGCAAGTTACGAGGTGCGGCTCATCAAAAATGCAATCTCCAATACCAGGACGTGCTCACTATTCCGGTAAGTAATTTTTCCTCTATAATCCATAATTTTTTCTTTCTTTTCACTTTAGAAAAATTTTTATATTATTTTTTTAAATTTATTAATCTGATTTATATATATGTACATGATTAATAATTCATTTTTTTTATTAATCCAGTCTTGAGGAAAATGTAATGGTTTTGAACTTTTTTTTTGTTTCAGATCATATTTCACAATCTAAGCGGATATGACAGCCATCTTGTAACCAAACAAATCGCCAACTGTATCGAGGGACGCATCACCCTAATTCCACAGACAATGGAAAGATACGTCTCCTTCACCAAGCATATCGAGGACAGCAAGATATCTCTACGATTCATAGACTCGTTCAGGTTCATGGCGTCATCGCTGGATAAACTTGCGTCGTACTTGGAGGACGATAAAAAAAACCATCATCCATCGAGAATACTCGCATCTCGACGACGAACTATTAAAACTCCTCCTCTATGAGTTCCCCTATGAGTACCTGGACTCTTAGGAAGAATTGGAGGCGACCGAGCTGCCGCCTCAAGAAGCGTTCCACAGCACCCTGATGGATGAGAATTTTTCCGACAATAACTATCGGTAATTAAACTTTTTTAATTATCATTGTCATTTTTTTGTATTATTTGTTGAGTTCTCCAATTTTTTTTCGATTTTAGTCATGCTCAGACAGTCTGGCAGTCCTTCAACATTCAGTCACTTGGGGAGTACTCGGACCTATACCTGAAGACTTACGTGCTTCTCCTGGCGGACGTCTTTGAGAACTTTCGAGAAAGCTGCCTTGCATCATATGGACTGGATCCTGCACACTACTATACAACACCAGGATTCAGCTGGGACGCCATGCTCAAGCACACGGGTATAGAATTAGAGCTTCTCACGGACATCGACAAGCTCCTCTTCATCGAACGGGGGATCCGAGGAGGCATCTCCCAATGCAGCCACCGATACGCCAGGGCCAACAATCCCTACTACGCCACCGATTATAATCCCCAAGAAGAGGACAAATACTTCATGTATTATGATGTAAATAACCTTTATGGGTGGGCCATGACCCAATGCTTGCTTTACGCTGGATTTGAGTGGGTAGAAAATTATCAACGAGATTTTCCGTGGGATGTTGCTGATGATGCCGGAGAAGTTTACATCTTAGAAGTGGATCCCGAGTATCCAGCAGAAATTCATGATTCTCACAATGACTTACCGTTTTGCGCAGAGCACAAAACTCCACCCAGTTCGAAATGTAAAAAGCTCTTAACAACTCTTGAACCGAAAAAGCGGTACGTCATTCATTATAGAACTTTGAGGCAGGCATTGCGTCATGGACTGATTTTGCGTTGCATTCATAGAATATTGAAATTTAAGCAATCTCCATGGTTGAAATCTTACATTGATTTAAACAGTGAAATGCGTAAAAATGCAAAAAATTAATTTGAAAAAAATCTCTATAAATTGATGAATAATGCAGTATACGGAAAAACCATGGAGAATGTAAGAAAACGTGTAGATATAAAACTATTCATGCAATGGTTGGGTCGATACGACGCAGAAGCCTTGATTTCGAAACCAAATTTAAGCTTTTGTACAATTTTCGATGAGAATTTAGTCGCCATTAAATTAGCACGCGTCGAGGTTACAATGAACAAACCCATTTATACAGATTTCTGCGTTCTCGACCTATCCAAAACATGTCTTTACTCTTTTCATTACGACTTTATGAAACCTGCAACAAACACAAAAATTCTGTATACCGATACAGACAGTCTGATTTATGAAATTCGAAATCTTGACCCATATAAAATGATGAAAAAAGACAATGATCAATACGATACATCAGATTATCCCTCACCTAATCGTTTCGGAATCGAATTGAAAAACAAAAAAGTTGCGGGTCTCATGAAGGACGAATGCAACGGGAAAATGATAACTGAATTTGTAGGATTGAGAAGTAAGGTGTACAGTGTTAGAGTTGAAGGTCAGGATAGACTTAAAAAAACCAAAGGAGTCAAAGGATCGGTTGTGGCGAAAACAATAGATTTCGATGATTATGTACATTGCTTGTACAGTGAGAGTACAGAGTATCGCGTTCAACATCTGTTTCGATCACATCTGCATGAAATTCAAACAATTCAACAGACAAAACTCGCGTTAAATCCATATGATGACAAGCGTCACCTATTGTCAACTACAACGGACACTTTGGCTCACGGCCACTATAAAATAAGGGAATTGATGGACGTCGACGAGGAATTGTAAATATTAATGAATATTCCTCTAGAGAAATAAGGGAATTGATGGATGTCGACAAGGAATTGCAAATATCATTGTACTAGGCTATTTAGATAGATCGTGGATTAGGCCTACTGGAGATACCACGTCAACAAAAACGCACCATGAATTCTACCATCCCATGCGAGAACGGAGTGAGCTCTGGTGGTGTGGAAATGAATTCATGCTGAAAGTATAAATAAATTTATTTTATATATGTATGTAAAGGGTAAATAAAAACACTCGATATATACGAATAAACGTTTATTGATTACATGTCTGATTTATTTATCCAACTGTTGTGAGTATTATCAAACCCCAACCATTTTACATATAATTTGGTTCCACGCTTGCGCAACACTTTTTCAACGAGATACACATCCGGATGCTTCACTTTGGCAAGTTCTTCGGTATAGAATCCTCCTTCGATTGGCTGGTCCTGATAATCCTTGAGCTTGTACGTCGTGGGATGCGTTGGCTTTACAGCAGCGATGGTGAAAATTTCCGTTATCCAATTGGGGGTGTATCCCTTCTCACGCACATATTTGTACTTGCTGATCCAGACTTTGTCACCGACCTTGAACTTGCTCTTCTCTTTCTGTTGCTTGACATGGTAAATTTCATCAAGCAGACGTTTTTCATCAGCTGCGGTAACATCTTTTGGCTTCATCTTGATTGTTCGATGCCGGGTGGCGTTGTAACTCAATAGCAAATCAGGTAAGATGTCGATCCATTTGTAATGTCCTTGGAGGGAGAACCGTTTCCACATCTGACTCTTGAGTGTACGATTGAAACGTTCGCAAATGAACGCCTTCATGCCGCTGAACGTAGAGTATATGTTGATTCCATGTTGTTTCATTAGTGCCTTGAAGTCATTGTTGTAAAATTCTTTGCCTTGATCGGCGTGTAGATTCTTGGGTTTGCGATCCCGTAGTATAGTCTTCATAGCGGCGGTAACGTCGGGTCCATTTTTGGTTTTTATTGGTACAGCCCACGCGTACTTGGAGAAGACGTCGATGACGGTCAGTAGGAATTTGTAGCCTTTATTCTTGTAGGTGGACATGTCTACGAAATCGACTTGCCACGTCACGTCGAGTCCTCGTATATCAACATGGCGACGTCGATAAATTCTTCTTGCGGGTTTATGGAGTTCTTCCACTAGAGCTTCTTTCATCTTTTCGACGTCCAGGACGGTTATGAATGAGGAGCGTTTGTATTCTAGCTTTTATTCGTAGACATCTTCTTGGGGCGTAAAATCGTCAAATACTTCCTTCTCGATACGTTCTATACGACGCTGTAGTTTGGAAATGATTGCCGAGTTTTCAGTCACATACTTTTGATACATGTTAGCCATGGTTTTTAGTGATTTTTCCACTTTTTCCGCCACATTTTTCAGTTGATTAATTTTAACTGTCAGCATTTCTTCGAAATCGATAATATTTTGATAGAAAACGCCATCTCTCTTAATCACCCATAGCAACGTTGACTAATTTTTTATGTTGGAGATCGTAATGACCTTCAGGGGTCAACTTGAATCCAACACTAGGAGGTATTTCCCGATTCTTGATCAGGTGTCTCCCAAACACGTCTACACTTGTCATTGTCTAGCTCGTGAATAAGGTATGAAGCTTCAAGATTTTTAATATATAGTGTCAGCTTCTCTAAGTTCTTCAATGATTGAGTTGATTTCGTTAGTATGACTGTTGTTGCCAGCAGCTTGTGACGCGAGTATAAGCCGCAAGCGATCAACGAGTTCGTTAGGATCATCGCAATGCACATAATCAATGTTACGTTTGCGATTAACCACATTGTATACTCCTGTGCCCATTTTCTTGTCAGCAATGTATGTAAGATATTTCAAATCTCTGCCACCACCACGCAGACTCCTGTCGGGTAGATAATTTTTTCTATCCACGTTTGTTAGTCGGACGATTTTCTTATAGTTTTCAACATCATTTTTATTCACAATCGAACTGTTTTGTATTTTTTTAAACAGCAGTTCTATAAGTCCCGGCGTTTTCTCAAACTCCTCAGTCCCCACGTAAACAGTATTTTCTTCGAAACTGATTGGCGTGTTTCCAATATGCAATCCACTTTTCAACGACCGTACTCCATACCGCATATCGAGATTCTTTTGCTCATCCTTGTTTTTCATCATTTTCAAGTATTTCTTTAGAGTGTCAACAGGAGCTGGGGAACTGACAATACTCGGTGCAAATGTTTGGTCACCGATGGTTTGATCGAAGCTCTCGAAATTTTCACTCCATGGCTCAAGTGTATCATCATCCTCCATTGTAGGTAATTCTTCTTTCGCTTCCTCCTTTTTTACTGACTCCATCTTCAAGTCCATTGGTTTTGTCGCTTTAACATGCTGCGCATACATCTCGAAATTGTGCGAACGTCATGTTAGTGTTAACATGATCGTCGTACACATGTTTCAGATTCATATCGTCTTGACGAAACAGTATGAGTAAGTTAGCATTATCTCGCACCAAGTGTTTAGGAATGCGCTCATAAGTCTGACAGAGATAGAAACTGTCTACATCACGATGCCATCCCATGCAAAAGTATGTGCGAATGTTATTTTGTTTTTTGCAAGCTACATCATCGAATATCATTACAGAGATGGTTTGACTTCCTCAACACTAACGACTTGTTCGTTTTCGTTATACGGAAAATATCCAACTCCTTTGACCGGTTCAATGATTTTTTCCAAGTACTTGTATTTAGGTTGCTTGAGTGATTTCGAGTAAATGTAGACGTTCTCGAATCTCAACCCGTTTGGATGCGTAATAAGCGAGAGCAGAGCATTAGTTTTACCACAATTTGAAGGACCACATATTATTGCGCGAACTGTATTCGGTAATAGTTTTCCATGCCGTTTGAATTTTTCCCGCTTTTCCACCACATTTTCAAAGTTTACGACAGGCAACTTGACATTTTGCGGTGTAAACTCCATGACGATCTGTCAGCGTCTGAATCGAAAATCTATAAATACCGCGTATTTATAGCCATAAGCTCAGTTAAGTAATGGCAGTAAAAGGACGCGGACTCATCAATGCTATCATCAACAAGCTCCCTATTGAACTCCATATTCCTGGCTATCAATTTTGTGGTCCAGGCACCAAACTTGCTAAAAGGCTAAAGCGTAGGGATCGTGGAATCAATCCACTTGATTTAGCGTGCAGGGAGCACGATATCGCATATTCGAAAAATACCAATCTCACAGCTAGACACGAAGCTGATAAAGTTCTTGCAAAAAAAGCTATCGAACGTCTTCTCGCTAAAGATTCAGGAGTTGGTGAAAAAACTGCAGCTCTTGGAGTAACTGGTATCATGGGAGTAAAGCAGAAACTCGGTATGGGATTGAAGAAAGTAGCAAAGAAAAAAAAGATTCCCTTGAGAAAAGTCATCGACGCAGCGAAAGTTGCAGCTGAAGCTACAGGTTCCGTGCAATCAACATTGAAAGCTGCTAGAGCCGCGGTGAAACAAGCAGGAGGAAAGAAGAAAGTTCGAGTACCACGTGTACTACCTGTATCCAGTAAATTTGGTGGCATTTTACCTGCTTTTCTACTCCCTATCTTTGCGGGATTAAGCGCAACAGGAGCATTGGCAGGTGGCGTTGCGAGCATCGCTAAAGCTATCAACGATGCCAGAGCTGCCAAGCGGCAATTGGATGAATCAAGACGACATAACCTCACAATGGAATCAATCGCCGTGAGAAAAGGATTGTATTTAAAATCATAGGGATCTGGACTGAGACTGCATTTAAAAAACGTGTAGAGCTACCACACGGAGCACTTACCGATAAAGATTTGTTGAAATATGCAAAAATGTTGAAAATTCCATCGTTTCGAGGTGTGTACATGCGTAATGATTTACCTAAAAGTGGACCTAAAAAATACGAGGCTTCCATCGTTAACTTAGACGATAAAAATGATCATGGAACTCATGGGGTCGCGTATCGGAAAACTGGTAATCAAATCGCGTATTTCGACAGCTTTGGCAATTTACGACCACCTGGAGAACTTGTAGATTATTTCGGTGTCGGTAGCAATATTCTATATAATCGTGATCAGTATCAAAACTATGATCAAATTATTTGCGGGCACTTGTGTCTCAAGTTTTTACTCGATAAAAGTGTTGCGGGTGTGTGAGTGACCTTCAGTCAACAACGAGCAACCATCATGGATACACTGACTCTGACCCTTTCGGGAGCATCGTCTGTCTTGGAGGCGTACTACTTCCCTCCTATTGAACTATCACGTCAGAAAAGTTATTCATTGGGCTTGGTGGAACTATTGACTTTCAATTCGATCCCTAACCTCGACGTTGGTAGCAACGAGTTTTACGTTGACGGTAAAGTGTTTACCATACCCTCGGGGAGCTACGAGTTGGACAGCATCGAGCGTTACCTGAAGAAAGTGTTGCCGTCGGATATCGAATTGTATCTGCAAGCCAATAGTAGCACGCTGCGCAGTGAAATCAAATGTAATCGAACCATCGATTTCCAACCAAAAGATTCTATTGGAAAACTTTTAGGCTTTGATCCGCTTATTCTCAAGGCTGACGTTACGCACGAGTCTCAATCACCGGTGAGAATACTCGCCGTCAACGCCTTGCGCGTCGAATGCAACATCACTACGGGAGCGTACATCAACGAGCGTCGCGTGCATACCATTCACGAGTTCTTTCCCGTAGTGCCACCAGGATATAAGATTATTGAAATACCTACACATGTCATTAACTATCCGATCACCGGGCAAGCAATACATCACCTGCAGCTCCTTGCTACCTTGCCAACCGCGCCCCTGTTTTACCGACAGGAGGTACATCCCTGTTTTACCGGCCATTGTCATAATGGGGTTCTACCTTGCCGAGTCGGGGTGGGGAGGGGGAGTGGGCGCGGCTTGCGAGTGAAAGGGGGGGTCACGTGATGGGAGTAGGAGTGGGGGGCGTATCCCCCAAGCCTATCTACTTCCATCGTCATCAGTTTTGAAATATATTTGGTTGAATTGGATTCAGTTCTCTCTTAGTTTGAATCAGTTGAATTCAACAGATTTCCCGTTATATTTAACAGATTCAATAAAATAAAATCGTAATAATGATAATCTGTTAAAAATAACCGATTTATTTTATCAAAATATTGCAACAAATTACCCTGTAGTTTTTTATAACAGACTTGAATCTTTTATTTTTTACATGTCATTCCAGGAGCACACTTTTCTGCTCAACGAATTTCTAAGATCAGTGCTTTTAAAAGGGTTTTTGAGGTCCCAAATTTCGATTCTAAAAAAGGTTATTTTTAAATTTGTGTAAACGGTTCGTTTCAACAATTTGTTTCAACAAATAATTGTAAAAATATATTTTCTAAGATGCATATGTTTTTCATGATTTTTGGGCCGCTGACGATGAATTCAGAGTCGATTTTGCAAAATTATTTTGTTTTAACAATTTGTTTCAACAAATTATGAAAATAATATATTTTCTGAGATGCATATGCTTTCTATCAGAAAACTGTGGAATGCATGTGCATATCAGAAAATACAATTTTTTTCATAATTTGTTGAAGCAAATATTTAAAAAAAATTAATTTTGCAAATGCGACTCTGAACTCATGATCACCGGTCCATAACACCATAGAAAACATAAGCATCTTAGAAAATATATTTTTTTTTATAATTTGTTGAGAAAAATAGTTTAGGCAGATTACTTTTGCAGATTCGACTTTAGATTAATTATCAGCGGCCTAGGAAACCATGTAAAGTATATGTATTTAGTAGGATGTAGTTTATACATAATTCGTTTAAAACATAGTTGAAACGAATAGATTTTGCAAATTCAACTGCAGATTCATCATGAGCGTCCCAGAAAACCATGGAAAGCATATGCATCTTATAAAATATAGTTATTTTCATAATTTGTTAAAATGTATTGTTTACAAAAATTAATTTTGCAAAATGGACTCTGAATTTATGATCAGCGGCCCAAGAAACCATGAGAAACATATGCATCTTAGAATATATATATTTTTTATAATTTGTTGAAACAAATTATTTAAACAAATAAATCTTGCGAATTTGATTCCGAATTCATAATCAGCGGCCTCGAAAACCATGGAAAGCATTTGCATCTCAGAATATGTTTTTTTCATAACTTGTTAAAACGAATTGTTTACACTAATTAATTTTGTAAAATGAACTCTGAATTCATGATCAGTGGCCCAGAAAACCATAGAAAGCATATGCATATTAGATAATATGGTTTTTTTCATAATTTGTAAAAATAAATAGTTATAACAAACTACTTTTGCAGTTTGGACTTCGAATTTGCGATCAGCGGACTAAAAAAGTATTAAGTACCTAATTTTTCAGAACCCGCTTCGAAAATCGCGCATTGTAATACAAAGGCGAGCGTATTAAGCGCAAGCTAAGAAAAATTCCCCCCCCCCCCTCTCACCTTCCGACCCATGCTCGCAAACCTCGCAGACCACGAAGCGCTGAAAGGGATGCGAACGGGGCAAGAGGGGTACACGTGAGTAAGCCTCCGAAGCCTTTGTGGGGAATGTAAATATAAATAGAGAGATCTAACCTAACATTACTTATTGTCACAGTGTTCACAAATCACAATATCACATTCACAATTTCACAAGCAATCACATGACGATACTAAGGGACGTCTATATAAAATTACTCTCTCTCGCTGACTTTTTAGAACCGATGTAAAAAAGCACACCACGTCGCGAACTAAATAAAAATCCGTCTTACCTTCTAGAATCAACTTGAATAATCATTTTTATTTTATTGGCCTTAATACCCGCGGCCAAACCTCCATGCTTCAAGCGCCGCCCTATCGGTGCAATGTGTCCCTATCCGCAAATTTACTGAATCGGAGAGGGTTGCTATGTATGTATGGAATGTAAACACGATATTATAGACACGTAGTTTGTCGAGCTCGCGCCGGCGCAGAAACGAGTAATGAAGTAGAACAGAGTGTTGTCGGGACCGTTGTCTTGTCCGAGAGACTTCTCTTTCTGCTGGCCATATAGAAGTATTACATATATGGGTGAAAGCCTTATGGGACGATCAGTACCCGTAAATCGCGCCACCTAGGAGAAGCTCCCTCCTTCCTTGGAACTAAAATTGAAAAGAGAGAGAAACAGAAACGTTAACACCGTCAATAGTTTTTAGCAGTTTTTGACATTTTTCGACTGCTTTTTACAGCTTTCAAACTGTTTCAAACTTTTGCAGTGTTTTTGGGTGTTTAGCAGTGTTTCATTGAGTTCATTTCTAAAAACTCGCAATTCAAAAACAGCTATTCAAAATATCCGCGGCTGTTTTTAGTTCAAATCGAAAGAAGTTCGTCGACACTAGTGCCGCAAAGAGGTACTCGAGATGAACATGGGACTTTCACCCCCCTGCGCCTGCGCCACTTTCGCCTACAGCTGCCTACAGCAACCTTCAGCATGCTTCAGCAAGAGACAGCCAGAGACGATTGAAGCTCACTTCTATTCAATATTCATTCTTTTTCTAAGTTCGCCACAGTTCACCATCCGAAATTATATTTGTAATCGCGTATTTTGCCGAAAATTCTCGTTTCGCATCAAAAATGGATATGTTAGTGAAATACGACATAGAACTTCGAAGCTTGCAGTCCCAGTTGCAACGTGGATGTTCCCATCTTAATGTAAGTTTTTTTTTTGTTTTCACTGAGGAAATTTGGAGTCGAATTTTTTTCTTTGCTTTGTATTATTCTACATTTTTTTAACAATCGTCTATAAAGGCTATGTTTTTTTGGGGCACAATTTGAGTGCGCGTGCATCAGTGGTTTCCTCCAGTTAAGGTGACTGCACCTACGCGTTGTGAACCTAATTTTTTGGATTTCAGTTGTATTTTCGACAATTGTTGAAATAATTTATGCTTTGTTTGGTACCCAATATTTTTTTTCAGCAACATTGCAAGCTAAAATGAAGATTTATTCTGTAAATTTCTTCGTTCCGCCGGTATGTATATGTTTTAGGTCATTCCGGCCAATCTTCCAAAAATAACCTAACCTCAAAAAATTTGTTAAGTTTATTCAAATTATAAGTTTCTAAAGAGCTGCATCTAACCCAAAAACAATCCGAGAAATAAGGTTGTCATTTGAAAAAATGATTATTTTAATTTTTTCAGGTTAGGTGCAGCTCTTTAGGAACTTGTAATTTGAATAACCGGAACAAATTTATTTTGAGGTCAGGTTATTTTTGGAAGAATAACCTAGAATACATAAATACCCAGGAACTTTTTATTTATCAAAAATCAACCGCAGATGTTTAGAATAGTTATGTCTATGAGAAAAAAATTTTTTATTGCAGGACAATGTTATTCAATGAGCTTTGAAATTAATTTTGAAAAAAAAAAAAACTGTCCTGCTTTGCCCCCACATATAGAGCAGAGTGGGACGATTTTTAAAATTACCAATAAAATGTTTATATTCCAGAAACAACTATAAAATATTATCAAACTAGCGGACCCGGCAGACGTTGTTCTGTCGATTATTCATTAGTTTATTCATCAGTAAGTTATTTTAGTAAATATTTGAGTAAGACTTAGATTTTACTTGTTAAGATTAATAATGTTACTTAAATTTGATCTGCAGAAATATAATTCTTTGAAGTAGAAATTAAATTCAAGAAATTCAGACCGTATAATGTAATACTTATTGAAATGCCTTGGGATAAATAATATTTTTTGTTTTGCTGTTTTCTACATATACAGAAAATGATAATGGTTTTCCAACGCGTGAACATGAATTTGGCTAGAAATTTTACTCTAATATAATACAATTTTACTCGCATCGAAGTTTGATTTTATGCTAATGAAAAAGTCAATAAAAAAATTCTTTAAATGTAATTTTTATGTGAAGTGCGACTAAAAATACTCTTAAAACATACCCAATTGGATTAAAAGTTCGACTTAAGTTTAATTTGCAGGATTATTTTTAATATTATTATAATAATTGTAATTTTCTTTATTTTTATTGTTACTATTACTATTATCATTATTATAATTATTCATTTTCAAACGTCTAATCAAAAATAATGGCAAATAAAAGAAGTAAATATTTATATTTTATAGTTATAAATTTCATCATTTTATTTAACTTTAGAATAATTGCTATGATAAATAAAACATTTATTGAAATGATGTAAGAAATGAAAAAAATATGATCAAATTTCTAAAGGTTTTCAATAAAATCTTATGAAATAAATTAATAATGAATTTAAAAACAGATAAGAAAATTCACAATATTTATTTTTATACAGTTATTTAAACTTTGCATGCAGGTATTCAAGAAGCAAATGAGAAATAACGGACAAAGTTATTATCATAAACTGCATGGCCACTTTCTACAATAGATTGATCCATATTTTCGAATCGACATTCGATTCGTAATCAATCTGCTGAATGCTTGCAAACTTTTCATAAAAGTATAGCGTTTTTGCTCTTTTCCACTTATTGGAATTTTCGCAATAAAATACACAATAGCTGCCTTCAGAAAGTTAGTCTTCGCGGATATGTAAATTTTGATTGTTTTCTTGATAATATTGATTTAGCTGGAGTTCAATTTTTTGAAAACTTTCCTGTCTTGATTTTATTTTAATACAAAAAGACGATGGGCTTTCAATTGTTTTCACGATAATGGTTGAATTTTGAAGTAATTCTGAATAAAGTGATGTAAGTTTCCTTAATGATTTCATCGCCGTCTTGACATATTTGCAAAAAACAGACAACAAATAATTTTCTCATTGATTTATATTATGTACGTTCACTTCTTTAAAGTTTTTTAGTTTTACTAGAACACATTTACGGGCCCGTCGGGCGCTCTCATTGTATTTTTAAAAACATACGATATCTGAACTAAAATCGTTTTCCATTCGCTATTTGTAATATGGATGTTTGTTTTAAATACGTATATAATAAATTATAGTATTTTAGTTAATCTAGTTTTTTTGTAGAATGTGACAAAAACGTTTCAGTAATTGATCAAAGTTCGCTGTGCGGTCACCGTTGTGACTATTATAGCAACATAGTGAAGTATTTGGGTCCGAATAAAAAAATTATAAATTTTGTCTGACGTAAAGGGTACGAGTGAGATAATGTGGTGGAACGTGAAGCTTTTGCGGAGTTGGATATGCTAACTGAAAAATTTTTTTGTACCTATGGCATAGAAAATTCGTTTTTTTGTCTAGTTCATAATCTTCAAAATAATCACTCGTGTTATTTAAACAAACAAACTTCAAACTTGTAAATATGTGTAAAATTTATGTCCTTGTTATGTAATATACTATTCTTTGTCATATACCTCATAATGAGCATGAGATAGTAAAGTTTTACATTGCAGTAAATAATTCATATGTTATTGAGTCAATAATACTTGAGTTAATTTCTTATCGTGCAAGGATGACAGTTTAGTGTTTTTGTATATGTTTTTTCAGGAAAAAATTTGGTCCTTCAAAAGGCTACGGGCTTCATACAAGCTCAATAGCATTCTCGTTTTTGTAACGGAAATCTACTCATAATCCCCACGAGCCATTATTGTAAATCGAACGTAATAAGTTTAGATGTAATTTAAAAAAATATCAAATTAATGTCAGCAGTAACCAGTTGTACACAAGAAAATTGAATATAATCGTATCAATAATGACCAATCTAATTTATAAAAACGAAGTGTTTCGCAATCTTCGAAACGTCAACTCTTATATTAAGAAAATGTTGTCAATGTTGAAAAAAAATATATAATTCATTTGAGCTGTTGTTTAGAAAACTTAAATACTAAAGACAATTTTTGTATCATTTATTTTTTTTTTGGTAAAAACATGTTGATGCGCATGATCAAATCAAAATGTATCCCATCAACCTTATATCAGTTTCTCTATCAATTACTATATTTACATATTTTATCTTATTTCGATGAAAATCAAATTTTTCCTGAATTATTTGTATTCAGAGAACCTTGTGGCTATTTTCGAAAAAATATGTTTCGTATTCAGATGAGTTTGTTCATAGCACACAAAAAATGTTTTTGCTAAACACGCAAAAAATGTATTTCGAGGACCTATATGGCGGCGATGTAGACGTCTATTTACGACCGGCAAATACTTGAGTCTCTGAAAACACGCACTGAAACATTCGCCCGTCGTAAATGGACGTACTCGATGCAACCATACAAGTTCTCCAAAAACATTTTTCTTGTGTCTTTTGCAGAAAGAATCGTTTGCACCTCGGACCGTGAGATGTGGCTTTTTTGTCAGACCAGTCGGACCAAATATCATTCTCGGCTACGCCTCGGCTGATAAATTTGTCCTCAATCTAAAAGCCACGCTTTAGGTCCTCAATACAAAATATGCTATTTGTTAATTGAATTGGCGAAATGTTCGAATAACGAAAAAGAGGGAAACACATACGCTCGAACTCCAATACAACGATCTCCGATA
The DNA here is from genome assembly GCA_028476575.1 of Platygaster robiniae. Classification (NCBI taxonomy): domain Eukaryota; kingdom Metazoa; phylum Arthropoda; class Insecta; order Hymenoptera; family Platygastridae; genus Platygaster; species Platygaster robiniae. Next base: position 41,664,858 of record CM052019.1, read on the forward strand.
CAACGATGCATCGCATCCGATACAGCAATGCGCGTAACTCAAATATAATGATGTGGATGCCTTTTTCTTTACTTCCACTGTTGATACTCACAGCGCGCGGTAACATTCTACTCTTGCATGTGAGACTCACAGACAGAGCGCACACAGTGAAAATGATGCGATGGTGGGAATCCCTCCAACCATGGTTGTATCGGAGTAGGCTGGGCTCAAACGCATCATTATATTGAAGTTTGAGTGTATGCATGAGATTTGAAACGATTCATTTACAGTTATACTTCTACTCCTGTCAATTATTACTATACTTGCGTATGTGGACAGTACGCAAGAAGAATAAAGGATTGAGTAAAATTGGAGCATTACTCTAAATACTATTTTCCATCTCTTAAAAACATTGCTTTATAAAAACTCGTTTTTCATCAAGTCTTCGCCTCGGTCTACAAATTCTACATTCGTGAAAAGTATAAAATTCGTGTCCTGGTTATAATAAATTTAAGCATCTTCTCAACGTCTTATATAATGCTTTTGGGACCCAACAATCTTTAGGACATAAAATGACGGAACGAATACAATGCATGATTTTTGCTATAAAAACAAACAATTTTTTGCTTTTGTAAATAAAAAAAGTCCATAATATTAATTGTAAACATTTTTCCGGACTTTTTAAAGAAATTTAATTTACAAATTATATTGTGTTATTCACATTCAATAATGAACTGGAGAAGAGTTAGTAATTTATTATTTAATTATTGAACCTTCGAATTTCTTATATCAAGTGTATGAGGGAGTGTGTCAGGAAGACAGTTAAGAATTTCGCGAAATTCCTTACAATTAAAAAAAAGCATTCACAAACATTTAACAACGAATAATTTTTAAGTATGCCACAGAAAAAAATTCTAATACATTGTGAATTACTTATGAAAATACAAAAAAAATAACACAAGTAAAAATTGTATTAGAACCTCTGAATAAAAAGGATCTTACCAATAACAGAGCTGGAAAATGAAAAAAAAGTCAATTTTTACATAATGAAGCCAAGCGTTTTCAAACATAAAAAATTATTTCATTACTTGGGGTGTCCAGATATTCATCATTTAACGTAATGAATGATAACAAAGTATAATTGATTGATATTATCATTATAAGATACACAAATATTGATGAGTGAATTTGTGAAAAAAAAATTAAAAGACTAAATATTAATCGACATGATAAGACAAAAAATCAATAATAAAATATTCATCCATGTAAAAAAATGAATTCACATGAAATAATTCGAAGAACATAAAATAGAAGAAATATCATACAGTTGTTTTGATAGATAAATATACATTTGATAGAACATACATATATGTATAACATACATATTTGATATGTTATAACTCAAATCATAATCCATTAAAGTTTAATAAATATTATTCAAACGTTCCAATTTTCGCGACTAATACATAAATAGCGTACAATGATATCGATATTGCACAATCGATTTCATGCAAACAAATCAAGGGTTTCATTATATCTATAGCGCGCTTGTACGAGATCTGGCGAATGGTGGATGCGGCAGACGTAAAACAAAACACAACTTCACAATAAAACAAAACACAGTGTGCACTTCATAGCGTTAGATTTTATTCGCGTTATTCAGCCAACGTCAAGTGGTCATGAGTTTTTTAAGAATAGACTTAATTTTGATTTGATATCGATTTAGTTTTAAAAAATAAAATATTTTAAAAATGATAGAATAAGTTACAAATTTTCTCTTACTTTTCGGAAAAAAGTTGCGATAAATGTAGGTTTTCAAAATAGTCTTCGTTTATCAAAGTAATAAGAGTTCGGTTTTTATTTCCGTATATTATTTATAACTGACAGTTTGGTTAAGGAAATTCGCTTTTCTTTTTTTTCTGTTTCATACATATCAAACTATTTATTTAATTACAATAAAAGTTGGAATAAAACTTAAGGATTTAATTAATGAAAATTAATAAATAAACACATTTTTTGTAATAAATTCTGAGAAAACAAGCTCACAGGCGTGCTCGCGCGTGCACGCACGCACACACATACACACACTGCACGTGATGAGATATGTTGAACTGACAATTATTAAATTTATTTTAATTTAAATATTGTTGTTGACATACCTTTCATTTAAGATAATTTGATAAACAAAAAAAAAGGATTGTCGAATGAAGTTTGATGGTTGCTATGTAAACAAACATCATTAGGGGCCGTGCACATAATACGTCATGCGTTTTAAGGAGATTTTAAACCCACCCTCCCCCTTCGTCACGCATTTCTCCATAAGAGCTAACATGGTTAATCACACTCAGGCTGACCCCCCCCCCTCCCCCAAGAGCGTGACGTCATATGTGCACGACCCCTTAACAATAGCATAAAAAATCAAGTATTCTTAGTAGGTGTGTGCAGATGTGTGTGTGTGATATGCATTCTTTCAGTTGCTTGTTGGTTACGTGACTTTTCTTGATAATAACTTGGAACTTTTTGTGCTATTATCATTCTACAGAGTATAATGAACAAAATAAAAAAAAAATTAGGCAAATTGGTTCAGCCGTTTGTTAGTAATGAGGTAACACACGAACAGCACTTCATTTATATATATATATATATATATATATATATATATATATATATATATATATATATATATATATATATATATATATATAGACTAGTACTGTGGGGAGTTCTCAAAGAAAATGTTCAAACAAATTGATAATAAATATTAATAATTAATAATTATTCAAAATTAATTTTTTACCTACTGATTTCTTTACTTATATTTATTAATTAAACATTCAAACTGATCTATGATTACGATTTTTACTAACATCACTTGAATTTTGGAAAATAACATAAACAACAACACAGAAAGTCAATGTATGTTATACTATACAGGGTGCAATAAACTCCCTGCGCCTATGAGAAACCCAATATTTCTCATCCAATTTTGTGCCGAAAAGTCCATTACCGGTTTTTATTAAACTCAAAATTTTTAAAGTTACTCAAGTGTAAAATTTGAACAATAAATGCCCTCTCACGACAAGTTGGTGTAGGTTTAACGGACCAAACTTTTCCCAAATGTTCTTAATATTTTTCCAAGTCGAAAAGTCCTGTGCCACTTTTCACAAAACTGGAAATCAAAAAAGATATTCGTGCATAAAATCTTTTCGAATTATTAAAATCAAGAAAACTCATTTCTCATCCAGTTCAGAATCCCCAAACTCATTTTCCAGCACTTTGTACATGAAATATCATACCTAACTAGGCCAGAAATTTTATATGAAAAAAGGCACTTACTATCCAAAAAAAAACGTTTTCTGAATTATGAATGATTCTGTAGGTTTTGAATCCGATCTTCAATTTTGTGCAATGAAAATTCAATCACTTTGATTTTTTCGCAAGCCATGAATTTTTCAAAATCTTATATCCCATTGTCTGTTGTGTATTTTGATTCATTTAATCGCCCGTCGTGTAAAATTTGCTTTTTGGATAGTAGGTCCTTTTTTTCAACCCGCATCACATATTTACTCTTGTAAACCTTGGCTTCGCCCCTGTCTACAAACATCACACTTGTAAATAAAAAATTCAAGTCCCAATGACGTTATACAGTAGTTTGGAAAAAAATAAAAAGTTGATCATAATAATTTTTTTTTTTAATCGTCCATCTTATACGTTATAAAATTCAGTATATTAAAAAGCTTTTAGTATATGCATCCACGTTATAGAAACTTGGGCCAAAAAGCAGCAAAGTTTTTATCATTAGTTAAAAATAGACAAATTTTGTCGGATTTAACCAAATCGTATGAAGTTTTTCAGTCTAGACAACATTTCAGATTCAATAAAGACTTGATAAAGATAAGAAAAGTTTTCATCTTTTTTTACATTGAGTTTTTCATAAAATCTTCATTTCTTATATCCATTTTTCTTTTTACAGATAAAATTTTATGTCTACTTGATCATTCGAACAAAAGAATTTCAAATTAATATTGTTATTTGTACTTAACATAACATTTATCGATTTAAATACATTACACTATTTTTAATCGCATATTTCTAATCACATGCAGTTTACTTCAAAAATATGATTATTTAACCTATAACCATAAAAAATCAGAAACTTTTCAAAAATTTCTATTAGTTTGATGATTCATGGTTGTTGACTTAAAGAAGAGCTTGGCATAACAGTTTCAGGCTTTCAGGAGGTATACATATGAAACGCTGAGCACACAGGTGAGTTGTAAAGTACTAGACGCCAGAGCTCATTCTTCAGGTTTATATACCAATTCCCCCACCCTTGAACCCCTTCTGGGAGTGGGGGAAGTGGGTATATAAACTGGAAGATGAGCTTTGGCGTCTAGTACTTTAGAAAATTTTTGAGCTAAAAAGCAATAAGTCATGCTAACACGGGAAAGCAATATGTGAATAACCACTAAAGCGAGAGAAACAGACAGATCTCTATCGCTTTTTTGCTCAAAACTTTTCTACAACTCACCTATGCGCTGGACATTTCATATAGAAACAGAAATTGTGAAGAAGACAACTTTATTTCGCAAGAGAGTAAAAGTTAGCCGTGATTACTATCAATAGATTTTTATTCAATGTGTGTACTTTTTGAGAATTAAATCGAGTGTTATAAACAAAAATGAAGAATTCCTAATAATTGTATAAAATTTTAGATAATTTGTTATCTCATAAGTATTATTCAGAAAATATGCAAGTACTTCAATCAGCAGATTTGGAAACTTGAAATAAAATGTTTTCTTTCGTCTCAACCAAATTTTGATTCTTAATCTGTGAATTTCAATTTCAAATTCATCGACGACAAAATATTTATTCATAATAATAAAGTGAGATCTTTATAACTTTATTAGCATTATAAAAAGCCTCGAGATTTATTTATAAACTCTTTTAACTCTTTAAATATCCAAATCAATCTCAGAAAAACTAATATATGTAACACGACTATATGGCTAGCATCCTATGTTTGCCTGTAAGCAGGCGTGAAGCCAACATTATGAGACAGAATATCGAGACAAAGGCAAGTCGGCGAAGGGGCAGTAGGCAAGTTGCAAGAATAGGGCACTAGAAACATAAGTATTTGCATTGTTCTCCATTTTGGGTCCTAGTGACAAGTGTTAGTTTGTAAACACAATGAACACCAACAAACACCATGACACAAAATTGCGGCGAATGCGAATACCCATGTTTTTAGTGCTTTAGCGAGAGTGGAGAGAGCGGGAAACGAAGAAGTTAGCCTCAGCTGCGCTCAGCTTTGAGCTTGCTTACTCCCCTACCTCCCCGTCATTCCCAACTCTCCCAACGTACCTACTGCTCCTTCCTCAACTTGCCTCTTGAGTGAGAGAAATGAGACAATATTCTGTCTTAAAATGTTAACTTCACTCCCTCTCCCACAACTAGCCATATAGTAGTATTACATATATGAAAAAACTCTGAAGCAGTGTGCAAGAAAATTTTGTTTTGGCACAGGATCTGGGATTTGTGACATCACGAAAAATTTCATTTTTCCCCCTCCGTAAGCCTCTCCTAATTTTGCTTATGCTATCCCTCAAATGAAGATGTCCCCTCTACTACTCCCTCTCCCAAAATCCTGAGTCAAAAGCTGAAGAAAATCAGGAAAACTGGTTTTCGTTTGGTTTTAGTTTTTTACCCATGCGGACCATGCGTGCAAGTGGTAAGCATAGTGATGATAGAGCATGTGATAATGGGAAAGAAACAGGCAGGGGAAAAGAGCTCACAATTCTGATGTTTTAGAAGGGGAATTCTTGGAACTGGGATTTTTGTAACGTCACAGGATGTGCAGTAGTTTTTTTTATTCTCTTCAGCATTGACATAAAGAAAAATTGGTGCTTTGTATTATCAACTCTGTGGCTTCCCGGCATAACCAAAAAAAATTACTACTGCCATAAGGTTCAAAATTTTATCAGAATATCATGTATAATGAGCCTTATGGAAGTAGTGACTTTTTCGGTTATGCCGGGAAGCCACAGAATTATCAATAGTAAAATCAATAGTAATCTGTATGGGAAGAAATTTTGATGAGGGGGTTAGTAGCTCGAGAAATTGAAATTAGAATATACAACCTAGTTGTCTTCGGTAGTTTACACAGATCAGTGGTGGTTTATTATTAATGCGACTGAAGCAAAATAAATATAAATCTCCTTTTTTGCTGTCTAATCATGCACGTATTTTATTATGATCATTTTTGAAACTATAAGTAAATTGTATAATCCTAAACAATCCTATTCCATCCTAAATAGAAAAAGGAGATGACGACGAAAAGGAAAACCAATTGGAACACCAATTGGAAATTTTCAGCAGCGTAAAGAGCAGTACATCCAAGTAAATAAACGTGCGGAGTGGGTAATGGTAAATCTAGTAAACTTATGATTTGAATATTTTTTTTATTTTTAGTTTGATAAAAAATGGCAGAAGAAAAATCATCTTCAAATTCTATAAGGAAACTAGAATTTTCTATATCCATAAATTTCCCACTGGATCGAAACAACTAACTAATTCTATCCACTTAACTCGATTTTCCCAGTCAATGATTCCTCTCATTGAATTCATGTGTGAGAAAAAAATCCGTCACCCTGAATTTCTGAATCACCCTGTATACAAGGTGTTTCAGAAAAGATAGAAATACCAAAAACTAGAGATTCCTCATGAAATTATGAGACGATTATCTCTTTTCCATTCTTCACTAAACTGAAAATAAAAAAAAATAAAAACATTATAAGTTTATCAATAAACCATTTTACTTTAATCAAAAAGAGGGTGATGTGACCATCAGTGCATCTTCGTCTGGTTTTCAGGCACTTTCCATCTGAATCACATGTTAACTGGAGTTGGCCCAAAACAAGGATAACGATACGTTCTGCGCTTGCACGTGAAAAGAATAAAATGGTCTATTGACATGGGCCTGAAGTTCCAAAAGTTTAAAACTAAACGAAAAAAATTTATAAGTTAATATAGAAGAAAAAAATTTTATAGCTGCTTTTGAAAATTTTTTGATCGTTACAGCGAACTTGATGCTCCCCAAAAAAATATTTGTCACACTTCTCATCATGATAAAAAATGAAAAAATTCATAAGTTTTTCATTTTCGTTCATTTTAAACGTTTGGAACTTCAGGTACATTCTATTGACGCACTCCTGCGAGGAGTAGAGATAGAAGTTACGGCCCAAAATGAATGCTGAATTTTCTGCATATTTTTTTAAATCAAAAAGTCCTTTGCCACTTTTTACAAAACTCAAAATCTAAAAAGATTCAAGCATAAAATCTAAGAAATCTAATTGGTTAAAACTTGTGACCGGGATATTTTTTTTATTTTTTTTATTTTGAGTTTTGTTAAAATTGGCAAAGGAATTTTCAATTTAAAAAAATGGAGAAAATTTAGCATTCATTTTGGTTCGTGATTTTTATCTTCACTTCTCACAGGAACGCGTTGATTGGTTGAACTTATAATTTTCATATCTTTTTTTATTTTGAGTTAAGTGTAAAATAGCAAAGCGAAAATCGTCTTATAAATTTATGAGAAATCTATGGTTTTTGTCAGTTTCACCTTTTCTGAAACACTCTGTACAAATCTTGAATCCAAACTAGAAATCACCATTTTTGACATTATTATTATATTAACTATTAAATTATCATCATTTAAAATACTAAATGCTATAAACAAATTTTCCGTCGATTACCAAGAAATCTGTTTCTGCACGAAATCAGAGACTTTGTAAGTGGGTCAAAGTTTGGAAAGTTTCTTGGGTGATCGAAACATGCGAAGTTCTCCAAGGAAAAATTCAAACGAAAATTTTCATGAAAATAAGCCAAAAATTGTTTACCCCTCGAATTTCCCAGATCATCTGTTTTCAACTGGAAAGTTTTTTCTAGGTGTTTTTTTTATAAAATATATTATACATTATTTCTCCTCTCTCCCCTCCCCCCTCTCCAAAAAAAATGTTTAAACACGAAAAACGGAGCCGTTATAGTTGTACCCACGAAAATAGGATGAATTTTTTATCCACAGTAACAAATAAATATTTTGTAACTATGTGAAAAACGCATTACAGAAAAATTCATTTTCTATTGGCATATCATTCGCTCCTCTTATGAAAATTCTGTTTTTGGCAAGAAAGTGAACCCTCAGGAACATCGTGAAATAATTTTTTAATCATTGTCTTTTCCAAAAAATTATCAACTTACCACCTACACCGTTTAGGCTGAGACTAAGGCTTAAGGGGGGAACCTGGTTTAGAACGCCGAAAATTGCATGATATTTAGCACAGTTTCTAAGGCTGCTTATCATATGAAATGTTTCAAGTACTGTTGAACTAGGTCATAGATACACAAATCTTGCAAAAAAAATTTATTTTCATGTTATTCGATAATGTTAAACAATAATTATTCATATTTGTTTCGGGCACTACTCGCTTGAATATTCTCCACTGCGTACACGATAGCGATCGTCCTATTTATCAGAAACATGAAAACTAAAATTTTTTTTGTACTTTAGAAGTTTATCTTCAATTCAAACCTAAGAAATTTTTTAAAATGTTAAAAATTGCAAATTTTATGGGCGTTTAAAAAAAAATTCGCGTTTCACTGACGAAATTTTGAGATAATTAACCACAAAAAAAATTGATTAAAAAAATTTTTTACGTAGTTTTTTAGGTTTACATACAAGCTTACACTTTTAGCTTTAAAAAGAGCTATCGCTTATAAAAATGCGGCAATTACAACATTTTTAATCGTGTACGCAGTGGAGAATCTTTAAGCGAGTAGTGCAAGAAACAAATACGAATTATTATTGCTTAACATTATCGAATAACATGAAAATGAATTTTTTTTGCAAGATTTGTGTATCTATAACCTAGTTCTACAGTACTTGAAACATTTCATAAGATAAGCAGCCTTAAAAACTGTGCCAAATATCATGCAATCTTTCGTCGTTCTAAACCAGGTTCCCCCCTTAAGGCAAAATAGTGACGTTTGGTTCACAGTTGAACGACACGTGTATAAACTTGACGACAACATACGTATTGTTCCAGTTACGGCGGATCACCCGAAAACCACTTATTCCTCGCGCAATTCTAAGACACTTATTCCTTTGTCATTTTTAAGAATTCGCAAAATTAAATAATTTATTAACAATTTTGTTGCTACGGCTAACGTCTAAGAAGGCGGGGCCTTCCATGGGAGACACTTCCCATTTCTCAGTATTTCCTATTTCCTAAGCTATTTTCTTTGGGTAATCGAGGGAAGAGGGGAGAATAAGAAATCAAAGTCACTGAAAAAAATACAGTAAGGAAAAGTGAGAGTTTTAGATTTTATTTCAGATTTGGTTAGATAGTGGATTCCTTTTATGGCCTATTCGAGTTTACCGTTAAATACTGGGAAATAAGAAGTTATTCCCCGTTATTGGCCGCAACAAAATTATTGATAAGTCATTTAATTTTGCGAATTTTCAAAAATGGCAAAGGAAAAAGTACCTTAGAATAGCATGAGGAATAAGTGGTTTTCAGGAGATCCGCCGTGACTGGAACACCCTGTAATCCTTAAACAGTTTGTTGTATAAAAATAAAATCCTCAATCGATTTCCCAGTCAAAAAAGTTTTTTTTGACTCGGAAATCGATAAAGGATTTTATTTTTATTGTACTTACTCAGTGATAAAAACTATATATTGGAGTTTGTTGCACTTCGCCACTTGTTAAAAATTCTATCTAGCATTACTCACTTGCAAATATTTTGATTTACTACTATTTTTAGTTAGCACGAAAGCAATTTGAATTTCTGGCAGTAAAAATTGTTTCTCTTTTTTTCATTTGCAAAGGATCGATAATTGATCAGAAAATGAACTGAAAGTATCATGAAATGTCTAAGTGATTGGCAAAAACCGTGTAAACTGTCTAATTAATCATTGAAACATTTTTGCAGTGTTGATAACAGTAAAGAAGATAAAAACATGAAAACAGTTTAATGACGAATAATGTTAATTTGATCAAATGGCTTATGAAATGAGAGATCCAAGTTGAACGAAGTTTTATATGATTCTTTCTAAAATTCAATGAATTTAGAAAATAAGAGAATATTAACATGTGCAAATATTCATGAAAAATTAACAAACAACTTTTTTTTTTCAGACAAAAAATGGGAATACGACCAAAAACAAGCGGCACCTTATAGCATTGGGGGAACAACAAGTAAGTTTACGAACATTTTTTTAAAATGAAACGATTTACAATGTAGAATGATACATTTGCCTATCAGATGTTATACTATGTTCTTCAATATATATTATTTATGAGGAGCATACAATATATAATTTATATACCATTATAGATATAATTTGGAATATTGATTTTTCTAGCAGTGTGACTGGTATAACAATTTATACAATTATTGTATAATATACATATATGTTCAAATGATTTTGGATGAAATAATTTAGAAAGTGGAACATTTAATTTTCAAAAATTGAATTTCCGTTTTTCACATTTACTAGCTTATGCATTCGTTACTTTCATCAAATCATATACATCAATCCTAACTTTCACAAATCGTACAGTTTTTGACATTTGAAGTCTTGAAAGTTTCAATTTGTTTAGTTTTTTTGTTTCTTGAACTAAAAAAATTGTATACGTTAGTTGTAAAATGTCTTCAATTTGTCAGCAATGGTATGTTTGCAGATATCCATGTGTTTTTCAACAGTTTTTTTTTCTTTTTTGCAGTACGTCGAGTGCTAGTTTCGAAGTCATCAATTTATTTATGAAATTTCCAGATGCTTTAAAAATGAATTCTCAAGTCATACAACTTGAAACTCTTCAAACTTTCCAATTGCTAAGCTCAATTATTCAAACTAAAATTAATAAGGTAGAAATTTTCAGGATTTTAGAATTCAGAATTTTTCGTGTTCATGTCAAGTTGAAATTTTCTAGCCATTTGCTTTAATTAAATGTATATGAATCACGGTAAATCCAATCTCAAAATGCTTAAACTATAAAATATTCAATTTTTAATTATTATAATAAAATTTTGAGATGTTCCAGACAAATTTTATTCAATTTGTTCATGTTCACACAACTCTTTCACTCAAAATTAATGATTTTTGCTATCTTTTAATAAATTGCAGATTTTTTTAAGTTGCCGAATATTTGAATTTATCGAATTTCCCATATTTCTTGTACTTGGATCTTGAAATATGTAAATTTCGAAATTTTTTAACTCGTTATAGTTCATGAAATTGAGGTATGAAAATTTTGCAATTCATATTTTATTAATAGTTATTTTCTATATTACTTCAAATTATTTTTGAGTTTGAAGCCTTTGATTCTTGATAATCACACAATACGCGAACTCGAATTTCTGGAACTCAATGTCCATTTTTTTTTTTTTTTTTTTTTTTTTTTTTTTTTTTTTTTTTTTTTTTTTTTTTGTAAAAGGATTCTCGAATTGTCTAACATTCTAAAATCTCAAACGTTTATTTTTTAGTCTGCAATCAAAAAAGCATCTAAAATTTTCGGACTTATCGTTATTCTGGGGGATATTCAATTTTCAACTTCTCCAACTTCTGATTCAAAATACAAAGTATCAAAGTTTCAAGTCTTGACTTTACCACAAACTTTGCAAACCCAGTGTAATAAGTCTTACATGCACAATTTTTAAAAGTTTTTACGCCAGGGCATCCATGTAAACTGTTTACAAAAATATTATCCGTAAAGTTGACGTGTTTTTATAAACATGAAGGTTTTGCAAACTTTATGTAGATTGTCTATATTAAATGAATGTTAACTATTTACGTATGAAGCTTGCATTTCAAAACAAGTGTTATGTAAAATCTTCATATAAACTTCTCATTAAGTTTTGTACAAAAGTTCTCGTTAAGTTATTTCGTTCGATTTTATAGCCCTTTTAGTTTTTCATTTTCCCCTCTTTTTTTTATGATTTTAAATATCTGGTTGAATCCTGATTCAAGATTTTTTAAAGTTAAATGGCTAATAATTTTATATACTTTCGGGCCACTTTGATAATAATGTAGTCTGCAGTGGGAAAGAACCGACGCGGATCTTATTGATCTCTTGGCACTGTAGTTTATACTCTCTCTCGGCCCCGTGAAACATTTCGCGGCATTGACATTCGCACCAATTTTTCCCTTACTTTTCAGAGTTGATGAACTTTTTTTTTTTTCTTCAGAATTACAAAAACGCAAATGTAGAATCTCTGGTAATAAACGAAAACGTACTTAAAACAATAAGAAAGTCTATAAGATCTTCGAATTGTTAAGTTTTTCCAAAACTTTTTATGTAAAAGTGGAGGAATTTATTTTCCAGGCACCGCTTGGGTGAAACCAAAAGTCCAACTTGGGGTGAACTTTTGGTTTTTTGGTGCTAAATTATCAGATGTACACTGCTCTTTCGATTTTCGCGTCATTTAATACTCGTTGCAAGCTCATGAACTAGTCGAGTTTTCGGAAGAATCGTAGAAAATTCAACAAGTTTCGAGGTTGCAGGGTATTTTTATTTATTGATGGATCCGATTAAGATTTGTGAATATATCGGAATATAAGGTTTCTAATGTCATCAACTAAAAAAGGAAACTTTTTTAATACATCAGATCTCAAAGGAACATAACACACAACAATGAAATTCAAGTGACAAATTAAATTAAATATTGAAAAATTCTAAAAATTAGTTTTATTGTTCCAATTAACTTATTCCAAACAAGTAGTTTTTTAGTGCATGAAAATGTAAGGATTTAAATTCATAAATGATTCAAGGAATTATTCTATTTACTTGATTCATCAAAACCTCTGCACAAAAAAGTTTAAAAGCTTCACATATTGCGTACTGTGCGTATTTAAGGATAAAATTATTAGGAAAAGTTATGAAAATTTTTGTCAAGTCAATCTATAATATAGTTCATTATGAATTCGTAGGCTTGAAAATTTTTCGACCGCATAATGTTTATTTCACGACTTGAAAATAAAAATCTTGTGTTATGTAAGTTTATCGAGTTCAAGTTTTTAGTAATAGATTTGTCTATTCAAACTCAATACGTTAAAAATAAACTAAAGAGTTTTGAAAGTCGTGTGTTCCTTTTTTAAATTAAAAAAATATATTTTTTCAACTCTCATAGGTTTTTATACTCAATTTGTTAGTTTCAAGAATTTACTTCGGGTTTAATGCATTTTGCCCTGCTAAAATTGAAATTTAATCTGACGTTAAACATCAACCAAAAATCTTACATCAAATTTGACGTCAGAGATTGGTCCAATTTTATTTTTAGTTGAGGAAATCGTTTTTAAAAAATTTAATGTTAAAAATTGTTGAGTTTGTCTTCGAATTCCGTGAATATTGACATTTAATGAATTTGAACATTTTTCTGCACTTTCAACGATTTCATGTACGAAGTTGAAAATTTTAGGTATTTAAAAAAAAAATTAATAATTAACTACGTAAAACTTTGTCAGGGTCATATTTTATTAAAATCATGACTCGTTTACATATACTCAAAAGATCACAATCAAAAAATAGTGAATTCAAGTGCAGTAATCGACTTTTGAATAAAGTTTGAGTTCCGAACTCGACCGTTTCCGTGATATGTTCCGAAAGGGAAATCAATGTTCGCAAATTTCGAGCCAAAGCCGAGCTTCACCCGGAAAAACAGGTCCATAATTTCGCATCTTAAGCAGATTAATTTCAGTTATGGAGAAAAATCGTTTCCTTTCCGTTTATTTTTCTCATGTAAAGAGTTATTAAAAGTAGGAAAAAAAGAGACTGCATGAAAGGAGAAAGACAGAAAGCTAAAGACGCGTTCCGGGAAAAGAGGAGATTCAATCAATAAAATATCCCACAAAAATGGTCGCGGCGATCGAAAAAATAAAACTTTTGCAGCGTTAGCCATAAGCCTTTTTTTTATGTTACAGATTTTTAACTCGCAAACCAGTAAACAGAATTTTTTTCAGCTTTGTATTTTTTCTACAAAAATTTCCAAGTTGCTGTTGTTACTAAAGGCTTCCTAACATATTTTTCCTTTTCAGAACAAAATTTTTTTCTAATTTTATCAGTTATTGAAGTGTCATTGACTTCTGGGAGAAAGATTTTATATTTTTCCGAACAACTTTTGCAAGTTTTTCTTCATTTTTAAACGTAATATTTGAAAATATTTACGTGTACATTTAAACATTTACAACAAACAATTTTACTATTTTTCATATAATTGATTGATTTTTGGTATTTCAATGTTTTTTTGTTTTTCTATGATTTTCTAGGACGTGTATGTGTACTTTTAAAAATTGTCGGAAATCTAGAACAATTTTCTTAATTTTTAAACTAAAGAATAAAACTTATACGTTTATTTGAATTTTGAACTATCTCAAAAATTCATTTAGATAAAAAGTTGATTTATTTTCATAGAATTAAATAATTTTAACTAATATGACTAATTTAAAATATCGCTAAAAAAAAGCGCGGAAAGATCCATAAACTTGGGTAACTATATTTTCAGCATCTCGGAATTTATGACTGCAAAAATGTAAAAAAGACAAAAACTTTGCAAGTATTTTAAAACTTCTAGTATTATTCAAAGCGTTTTTATTTTCAAATTTGTATTTAGAAATCATGTTATTTTATACTTCCACGTGGGGTTAGACGAAAATGAGTTATTCAATTAGTTAATGTAAATATATTGATAAGTGTACGTAATAAATCAGTCATGAAGTAAACTTAAACTGTGCATATATTTTGAAACCTATAAAATTATTTATTTCAAACTGGTAAATTCTAGTACTTAAGTGGGAACTATGAGAGAGAAATTTAAAAATTTGTTTGATATACATGGATGTTAATTTTATGGATACCGTGAAGAATTATTATTTTCCGAAATCTCCTAGATTCAATACATATTTCATACACGGTAATTCAAGAAATTAATAATTTTCTTACAGTTCCGAAAAATAGAAAATCATGTAAATCAAGGAAACTTAGAAATTAATATTTGAAATTAACACCGAAAATTTTTGCTTCAAACCTCCAATTTCTTGAAAAATAATGTGATTTTGAAAAAAAAATGAATTTGAAACTTTTAATACAACTATTTCAATGATTGTAGAAACACACATTATAAGCACTTGAAACATTCAAAACTTTAGCAGTTCAAAGTTCAGTTTATAATATTTTAAACAGGTCTTAGGAAGAAAAACAGTTGAAAATTGCAGATTTCAGCGAATAAGAACATTCGAGTTCATGATAAAGTGACTTGAAAAATGTAGAATATGAATTATTTTCATCAGTATAACCAAATAATAACCGCGAAATTCCTAATTCCGAAGACGTGATCGTTTTAGTACTGAGAGTAAAAAACTTGAGATAGGAAGTTCTCCGATGAAAACTTTTCTAACTTGAAAGTTCAATTATATATACATACTAGGGTGGTCGTTAAAAGGGGTTAGGTGGAATTTTGATGGTGGCGCCCCCCAGAACGTTTCCAAATAATTCAAAAAAAATCCCCAAATTTTTTCACATTTTTAAAACAACGTTAACCCGTGCCGGCAAAGTCGTCTTTTAACCCATTTAAATAACATGGGATTTTGTCTTGAAAGCAGTCTATAATTTTTCACGGATACACAAATCGGTTTGACACGGCAAGTTATTGTCGATAGTTATAAAAAACTGCAAAAAAATTGGCAGCTGTCTAAAACAATCATATGTCTGTTGGTTCGAAGCCAAAAAACCAAAAATCATGGAAATTTTGGCTTTTTTCAATGAAACAAAGAATTTTACAAGATTTCAAGAATCTATGTGATGTATACCTACATGAAATATCATTCCCTACGTTTGTGAGTATTTTTTATCGTTATACAAGTAGAATTGGTCACATTGCTACAGTTTCAAAAATGTGCATCACAATTTTAATAACGTAATTCGATAAATAAACAAATTTCTGAAAAGCTACTTCCTAAAATGAGTTTCTTACTAGATAAATGAGACTTATTGGAATGAATTATCTTGTATTAAACTATACTATCAATAGTAATGGTCATAACGATAGTAATAATAAGAATAGGAATAATAATCATGCGAACAATCTAATGCACTAATAGAGAAAGATTTTTATTATAATACAACACGCAATATAGTTAACTTGAAGACATCAATACCAAGTAATAAAATTTATTGTTAAATATTGAATAATAAAAAGATCATGTATTTTGATTCTTCTAGGATCCATCAGTCACTGAACAATATCAACAATTTTACAAAGAAGCAGAATTTCCACAAAAGTTTGCAGTTTTCGCAAAAATGGCTAGATTTGTTTGACAACTGAGACATTTACCTTATCCATAAATTCTAGAAAGTTGTTTTGTAATTACAAATTGTTCAAAACTCGTACTTGAGCGCATCAAACATTGCAAACGAAATCTCAGAAACATTCGTCAATCTTGAATAATATTCCTTATTTAGGTTATTATTATTTTTATTGATGTTATTCTTATCCATTTTCAGATTATCCTTATAACAATAGTTCACGATCATTTCGAAAAACAAATAAGTTATCATTTGAATAACCAGCTTTTTCCCTTGACTTGTAAATGTATTCATTCTTATTTACTAATTTAGAACTATTTATATTCATATTCCGATTTATATTATCATTATTATTATTATTATTATTATTATTACTTTTATTATTATTATCGTTATGACCATTACTATTGATAGTATAGTTTAATACAAGATAATTCATTCCAATAAGTCTCATTTATCTAGTAAGAAACTCATTTTAGGAAGTAGCTTTTCAGAAATTTGTTTATTTATCGAATTACGTTATTAAAATTGTGATGCACATTTTTGAAACTGTAGCAATGTGACCAATTCTACTTGTATAACGATAAAAAATACTCACAAACGTAGGGAATGATATTTCATGTAGGTATACATCACATAGATTCTTGAAATCTTGTAAAATTCTTTGTTTCATTGAAAAAAGCCAAAATTTCCATGATTTTTGGTTTTTTGGCTTCGAACCAACAGACATATGATTGTTTTAGACAGCTGCCAATTTTTTTGCAGTTTTTTATAACTATCGACAATAACTTGCCGTGTCAAACCGATTTTTAAAGCGATTTGTGTATCCGTGAAAAATTATAGGCTGCCTTCAAGACAAAATCCCATGTTATTTAAATGGGTCAAAAGGCGACTCTGCCGGCACGGGTTAACGTTGTTTTAAAAATGTGAAAAAATTTGGTGATTTTTTTTGAATTATTTGGAAACGTTCTGGGGGGCGCCACCGTCAAAATTCCACCTAACCCATTTTAACGACCACCCTATTACATACATCCACAAAAAGAACTCAGTACACTCGATATTAGCGTTTTTTATGACAAAAAAATTTAATTCAAAAATGATAAAAGATAAGCTGTCTAATAAGCCGTGACTTTCGAAATTATCGAAAGTAACGAACCAAAGAAAAAATTTTCAATCTTAGCTGAAGGACGAATAAAAATAGTAGTATTCAAACAAGACAAAAATGAATTCGAAAAATTAGATATTGAAATCACAAAATGTTCAACAATTGATTGTGAAATCTTACAATTGAAAAATTACAACAAAGCTGTAGCACTAGCGTTGAAAAATTAAGAAAACTGACGTAAAAAATTAATATTTTTTTTATAAGAAAATGAAATTTCCTTTTTTCAAAAAATTACAAATGTTTCCAAAAACCTGATGCTTAGAAAACAAAGTGGATTTCATAGTTATCGATAATTTGCTAATAATTATTTACAATAATGAAATGTGATAACGATCTCTGTTAACTCAAGCTTTTAGTATGAAAAAGATTTTTATTCAGAATTTGCACATAATCAGACCTTTTACGTGAATCACCTGACAAACTGCGAGTTAAATGTCGTATCGTGAATTCTGGCAATCGCCTATTTTGACGAAACGATTACAGTCCGAGGCGAAGCCGAGAACTGTTACCTTTCGTTCCGTTGAAATGAGGATTGCTGAAATTAAATTCGTAATTACTGAGGCCCCTCAGAATGATATTTGTCCTTAGGAATTACAAAAACTAACCTACCGTCCCCTGCATAAATGCTGTAACTCCATTCGACGATAAGGGGCCGTTCATAAACCTCGTGACTCAAATTTCGGTTTTTAAAAAAAAAAAAAAAAAAAAAAAACCCTTGTGTCCTGATTCTCCATAAGCGTTAACATGGATCGTGTCTTTTGATCTGATCCCCCCCTCCCCCTAGAAGGACGCGAGGTTTATGAACGGCCCCTAAGGTTATTTTTCCCCAATGTTTCGGAACAAAAGAACCTCTATCGCCGAATGTAGTTAACTACACGTATGCAGAGGACGACAGTAACAATAATATTCTTTTTTTTTTTTTTTTTTTTAATTTTTCTTTATAATTTTCAGAACGACGTTCTGTGCAAAGTGCGCAAAGTCGTGGAAACTCTACCAGAAGAAAAACAACGTCAAGCGAAAATTCTTTTCTTTGAATTTGAGATATGGAGTAATGATACCATAACGCCCATAAGCAAAGGAGATGTCAAAAAAGACAATTTGGTGGAAAACATGGACTTCTTATCAGAGAATGTTGTTCCCACTTCAGAAAATGTGCCTCCTTCTGCAGAAAATGTCTCTCTGCCATCGGAAAGCACTTCGTTTCCATCAGAAAATGTTGCTTCCTCTGCAGAAAACACTTACTCTTCCTCTGCAGAAAATAGTTGCTCTGAAATGTAAGTACTCTTATTCTTAGAACTATTCAACGATGAAACAAATAAAAAATTGTTGAAACTTTAATGTTATTTTAATACTAAAGCTAATATTTTATACTAGCTGTCACGGGCATTGATAATATGTATATGTATCGATATAAATCGATATAAGCGATAGATGTACCAGTTCATTCCTGATGAACTTGTTATTATTTATAGTTAAAATATTTCTATTCTCTCTCTTTCTCTCTATATATATATATATATATCCATAGATTCCAAAAAATGTAAATAGTTCATAACTAATAACAAACTTTTCTCTGCGTTGTTTAAATTGCTCTCTTGTGTTAAATTATTTCAGCTTCTTTGCTTTCACTGACTGCTCGAAATTTTCTTCATGAATAAATTTAATTATTATTGGTTTTTTGCGGCTAAACCCATTTTAGATGAAGCTCTTCGATTGACTGAATTCTCCTATTTGTTACAGGAACATGATACCAGCTTTAACGCCAACTTCAGACGAGAAAAGAGCTTTCATGATGGCCCTTAATTTGGGCCGGGGTAGTGAGTTAAAATTGTTTGGTTTGGAAAAAGGGCCAATGTCTAGGAGGTCCACGAGAATCAAAAGGAGTACTTGCGATCCTGTATATTCATACGTTCGAGGAGAGAAAAGAGTGGTAAGAAAAATTTCTTTCATGCAGGAAATTTATGGGAATTTTTTTCAATATGTCATTTTTCAACATTAAGGTTTAAGAAATTATAAATTTAGTACATTTCTAGATTAATGTCCTCTTCAAAAATTCATCATTCATTTAATGGATAGTAGTTAGTACATAAAACAGCTCACAATCCTGTGATAAATTTTTTCTATTAACTTCTGTGATTTTTATGCCTTGGCTTCGTCTCGATTTACAGACTTTACAGCCGTCAATACAAACAATTTTTTTTGGTATATCTATAGGAATTTCAAATTTTTTATTCATTTCATACATACTTTCATGGTTTTCATTATCTGTTTTTTGAAGAAGTATTTTTCGAAAATCTTAGAAATGAGACAGATAATTTTTTTGTGTACGATTGCTACTTTCTACATCGTTTTTTGACTAAAAGAATAATTGTGTTCGAAAAAATATATTCATGTTGGAGTCACCTGTAGAAAAGTTGAACAGTTCTCAGAAACTTAGAGAATTATAATATAATTTATTAATGAAAAAATATATATGTCCAACTGGTTTTTTCCTATATGATTAATTCTGAACGACTTTAAACTAACTTTTGTTTCTGTATTTTTTTCAATTCAAGAAACCAAAACGTGTGATTCCGGTAGAACTAAAACGCACGATAGCTCAATTGAATGGGCTGAAGGACTGTGAAAAAAGTGCCAAAGTGCCTGCGCTTACCATCAAACCAAAAACTGAAAAAAGTCGCTCAAAAAACAATGTTGCTTCTCCGAAAGAGAATTCTGCAAACATCAAACAAGGTAATTTTTTACTTCCGTCAAATTTTTGTATTCATACTTTGTGTATGCGATGTTAGTGATAAAAAAATGATGTCAATCGTTTTTGTTTTTTACATTTCGCATACACTGTTTACTCTAAGTTAACTTGAAATTTATTTCAACATTATGTAAACTTTACACATAAACTGAGTTAGTTATATGGTTTATGTGTATGCGGAATGCGTAAATATCAACAGCGGATACAGGATCTCTTGAAAATCGAGAAAAATGTATGATTTTATTCAATATTTTAAATATCCTTTCTAAAAATATTCATCACTAGAATCCTGGAACTCCCAAGTTCTATGGGATGTTAAATCAAAATATTTAATATCTTGAAAAAATTTATAGTATTTCGAATTCTAGAAATTATTATTCTATAATTCAAATACCTAGAATTATGTATTAACAACTATATGATAATCAAGTTTGGACCGTTAAGTATCAAATTATAAAAATATGTATGTATATTGTTAGGTACAAAATTTTGAGACTCTGATTTCTACAGTACAGATTTCTAAACCTGAAAAATGTGAAAAATTATTCTGAAATTCTAAATTATAGAAAACAAGAACTAAAATTTTTTGGATATTATTCTAAAATGCTAACAAGTTCTAGAATATCATTTAGGTGGTATTTTAAGTAGGTAATTATCAAATTGTACAATTCAAATTAATTATTGTTTTCCAAAATTCATACTTGTCAATCACAGAATAGAGAATTCCTAGATTTATACAGTTTTAAACGAATATTCTGTACATTTGATTCTACAGTGTAGAGTTCTGCAATTCTGATGAGTAGAATCATGCATTTGATGATATGGAATAATCAAATTCAAAACTCTGGAGTAGTAATTCCTAGAAATCTATTTCTAGGATTTAAGGGTTAACATTTGCGTATTGTACATTTTCATAGCAAAATAATGAAAAGTATTTTCTAGAAATTCTCGATTTTATGAAACAGTAGCTTGAAATTCCTGAGTATAGTAGTCTGAATTATTTGTTATCCTTACGAGGATAATCGCAATTATCCCAGCCAAAAGTTCACAATCAAACGTTTACATCTCAAACAGAATCACTTGGTGTCGAATTCCTGATCTTGACTCATACACAAAGCAGTTTTTTTGGATAGAATTCTTATTATAAATTTTTTTCTGAGATAATTGAAGGGAATAAAAACTTTTTAAATTATTTGGACTTGGCGAATAATAAGAAGAGTATCCTGAAATTTCAATCCACAGAATCTTGATTAATATAATCTAGAATTATGGAATGGAAAATGACAAATTTGTAAATCCTATGATACAGAATACAGAATTCTGAGTTCTCAAATGCAATATTTTGAAATGATATATTCTAAGATATAACAGTGAAATTCAGACACCTAAATTCGAGAGTACATCATGCTACGCTTAACATGTAAAATTTATCGAACTATGAACTCAAGAACTACCAATTTAACAAAATTTGTTACTGACCTCCTCCTGTCCGATAAACACCTGTATCCGCCATTGTTCAACATAGGTATATATCTGTACTGGAGATTCGATCGCTGGCTAAGGTGACCAGATGTCCGGTTTTTCCCGGTCATATTCAATTTTTTCCTCAAATCTGCGGATGTTCGAATATTTCAACTAAACATCTATATTTTTTGGATCGCCAATAGTCGTGGCTTTTCAAACGATCGCAAGTGGCAGTAGAATATGGTATTTGATACCAGAGCAATGTCTGTGAACTAGGGCCAAAATCGGGAATTGTACTCGGGTTCCATTCCATGCCTGTAGAGGCGCTCGCTCCGCGGAGAGCGAAATTGGAGATGGTTTTTTCCCTGATTCTCCCCCCACTCACCCTGATTTTTTCCAATCGCGTCCAATTTATATACCCATTTCTCCCACTCCTAGAAGGGGCGCAAGGGTGGGGGAATCGGCATATAAACCTGAAAGATGAGTTCCGGCGTCCAGTACTTTATAGTACACTCCGCCAAAGCGTGTCCCCTACTTCAAGTGCGGAGGTATATAAACCGAGAGATGAGCTTTGGTGGACAGTACTATAGTACTTCAGCATATGAAAGTTTACAGGCATTGCACTAGAACTCGTCCATTGATATATACACAATATATCTCCGCTCGAAATACCCTAATGAAAATCCACTACTTAAAACTATTCAGAAAATACTTACGTATATGAGCCATGATATGTGATTCTAATATTTCTAATAGTTTACTGTTAATAGTTAATAGCAGAACACTACTGACCACTTTTCATAGTGGTCACCCTACTGAACACAACTGAAAATAAAATATAGTCAATCTTTAATGTCAGATCTGACGTTAGACCTGTCATTAGATTTTTTTATGAATCAGATCAGACATTTTATCTGAGGTAAGATTTGATGTCAGATTTTTGGCCAGCGTCTGTCAGATTAAATTTCATTTTCAGTAAGGCAATGATCTTGAATAGTGGATAAGTTTATATTTTTTCAAAGTGGTTTTTCATGTGGGTTGGACACCTTTCTTACAATCTGCGTTCCACCCTATGAGAATTCTAGTTCCTCATGTTCCACTATCGCTTACGAATTAGCGCAGGCGCCACCGGTTGTGGCAACTCTACGAGCTTCACACATGCATAAAAAATACGATCACGGACAGGAAATATTTGGTTTTGTGCACGCTCGTGCAGTTGCCTTTACTACTAGCGCCTTTCACAGCGGAACTACGGATCGTCATAGGGGTGGGGTAGGGACGAGCAATAATGTGAATTGAGCAATAAAGATGAATTCTACAAAAATTCATTCAATTTACGCGTTCCCGTCAGTCCCTTATTTAAAAAATTTGGATCTTTTTGTTGACATACTCTGTTTCTCTTAGAATCTTCTTTAAAAAAAGTTGACGATTTGGTGCCTGGTTTTTCGGTTTAATAAATCTGGTCGTCTTATATTGGCATCGACTATTATCAAGCAATGGAAATTGGGTATATAAAGTAACCGTTGCTCTTTTTAGCGCAAATCGCATCGTCTCTTTCGGAAAAAGAGAGAAAAAAAAATGAGCTACGCGAGCGAAACTCGGAACTGAGATTACAGGTCTATGAATTGGAGAAACGCTCACGACTACTCAGCCAATCCCTCCAGGTTCGTCTTGTGACTTGAATAAAAAAAATATCCCATGCTTGTGAATTTTTTTTTTTTTTTTTTTTTTTTTTTTGATGTTTTTGTAGGAATATTTTTTTAGATGTTTTTTGTGTGTATTGTGTTTCCTCTTTCTTTTTTCTTCCTAAAAAGATATGGTGAAATCACATTGGATTTTCTTGATTATGTATGATTGCATGGAAGTTTTATTTTATATGATTTTTTACAATCAGTAGTACAAAATTTATTTATTATAAGCGCTCAATCGTCATGAATGCCTGCCTATTCAAGACGATCGAAGCGAGCGAGACCCCCAACTGCAACCGTCAGTCATTTGCATTAAATGATTTTGTTCAAATTTTCAACTATGTGCAAAATGCACTTTTTCAACGTTTTTATTATAAAAATAGAAATTTCGACCTCAAATACATAAACATGCACTTTTATCTGGTAAAAATCGAGCCATAATTTTAAGAATTACAAAGTTATATTTTCGAAATTTTTCATAAATAATTTCTCGGAAACTTGCGCTAACTTCGCGAAAAGCTCTTGCAGACTTGTTTATGGGGTTATTAGGAATCGATTTTATGCATTAAGATCTACGAATGCGACAAAAAAAAATTTTTTTGTCGCGCAGTGTTACATTCTATGGCCTTCTATGTTATTCTATAACCTTATCTGTCGTGATGTTTTGACAATCTCAAGTGTAAATAGTAAATTGCTAACAGTTGAATACTAATCAATGCCCTTGTCATAAAAAACCTCAACTATTTTACTGAAAATAACACTTGTCCAATTTCTAAAGTCTAAGATTTAATGTTAAATATGTCATCAAAAATTTGAATGATATCTAACGTCGAATCTGATGTCAGATACAATTTCATTTTCAGTGGGGTAGTTAAGGGTTACACCATAAAATTAACCCTCAACTTGAAATGTTACCCTTAATTAAAAGGTTTTACCTTCAACTTGAGGGTAAAGACCTTAGTAATTAAGAGTAACGTTCACTTTCAAGTTACTGGTATTTTGGAAAAATTTAACCCTCAATCGAAGGTATAGCCCTTGAATTGAGAATAAAACCTTGACTCGAGAGTTCAACCTTCAAATAGTCAAGGGTTTTTTGACATGGGATATTTTTCTATTTTTTGGAAAAATTTATCAAAATTTCAAAAAGTGCATCAAGCAACTTTTAGAGTACAGCTGAAGTACTTACAGTTACTATTCACCTGAACAATTCATGTATTAGAAATTCGTATTTCGAGTTTATAACAAAAAATATACAAGTTTTTTGCTTTAAGAAAATTATGTGGTAAAAGCAGTATTCATTCATCATTATTTAAAAAAGTGCAGTAACTAAAGTGTAAGGCCAAATATTTTCGGCTTCGAGTCAACATCTTATGATAAAAATATATATTTTGGTCCTATTTCTTGCCACAACTGAAGTAAATGAATAATTTTTTAAAAAAGCAGAAACTGTAACTAACAATCTAACATCTGTAGTCATGAATGTTTTTTTTTTTTTTTTTTTTTTACAAATGCACGGTTTTTTATTTTTTTGCGAGCATGTTCAAAAATATTTTTTACTGATTTGAATTTTTTAACTGGTACTTTTAATGTTGTTTTGTTTTTATGCAGCTCCAGCACCAAAGAAGAGAAAATCTGATACAAAGTCAACAAAACACGAAAGAATCAGTAGAAAAAGTGATGAATTTCCTAAAAATGATAAAATCACCAACACCAAACGGAAATCAAGAGATGAAGAATTGCCTCTTGATGAAAAAACCAAGAAAAGAAGGTAATTGAAATATTGTTTCATTGTTTGTTTGTATTCTTTTTTTTCAAACACGATATTCTGAGTTGTAATTTTGATGCATTTTGATATGGTTATAACCCCCTGAATTTCCTTTACGTTTCTCTTGAAATTTTGGTTTTCCATTTGTGAATTCTATTACAATAGATTACGAAAATTCAGAAGTTATTAGTTGAAATTAAAGAATTTTTAAACTTTTCTGTCTTCAAAATTGAGAAAAATTCTAATTTCGAAGACTCTAAATTTTGCTACAAAAAGTTTATACATTATTATAATCTTGCATTGATATTAATTGCATGAAATATTAAGTTCCTGTTAAAAAGTAACAAAAGTTTCGAAATTACTGGCTTAGTTAAAATAAGAATGAAATAAAAAAAGGAAGTTTTAGTAGTCGATAAACTGATTTAAAATCTTAGAAGATTATTTATCACTGACATGCTCATCACTTTCTAAAACTTATTAATATTTATTCAAAGTGTCTGACAACTGTGAGGTATATTTATTTTCTTGTTGAATTAAAGATTTCAAAATTTTTCAAATCGAACGTGGGATTAATGTGTAATCAGTAATCAGTAAGTCGAAAAAATTTGGTTTGGTCAATGAGGAATACATATTCAAAAATTCACAGATTTTAATATTTCAGAGAAAAAGAAATTTCATTGGTCAAAGACATTTGAAATGAAAAAATTCTACAGGTATATGTATATCAAAGTCGCGAACTTGAAATATCGCATCTAACGTTCATATGTACATGAGAAAATAAAAAGTAGTGAGCTAGAGAGCAAAAAATGAACAGAACAAGAACAAGGAATTCTAATTTTTTAATTAACTAATGCATTTTCATATTTACTCATTCATGTATAAATAGCAATTGGCAAATTGCAGTCCAATAAAAAACACTTTTTGTAAAATGACGTAATGAGTTTATCAAAAATACATAGTTTAAGTACGCCTAGAAACATTTTCAAAAACGATTTTTGCATGAGTTACATCGTTTCCGAGCTATACATTTTTTCAGTTTGAATAAAATTACAAGCGTAAAATCTAAAGTTTTTGTACAATTTTTGTTATTGTTTCGGTTCGAGTTCAATGATAACGCCGATTTAACTTGGAATTAATAACACGCACGATTTATTTAATACATGGGAAAAAATGTGAGAGAGAGAGTTAACTGTGTGAGAGAGATGGAACACATACATAAATACATAAAAAGCCATATGGGCACATGGAAAGAAATGGCATACATATATATACATGTGTATGAATGCGTAGGCGCGGGAACATTTGAAAATCGAATTCCAACAATTTTGATTGAGAAAAAACTCGTTTTAGAAGATTTTAAATGTAAGAAATTTATGTTTTAGTTAATTCTAAAAAAAAAAAAATCATTTTACGATACCCTGTTAACAGGATACAGAAATTTCCTATGTCCTTGTGCAGTAATTTTCTATACTTTCATGTTTCATACATTTTAATAGGAAAATTTGGTTTAAATGATAGTATGGAAATTTACTTTTTGATGATTAAGTAATTCCAACTGGGTATAGTAAACAATTTCATAGCAATTTTCTTAATTCGATATATTGGACTTTGATATATTTTGCACTATAAATTTTCTCTTTCTCAAGTAATCGGTGAATTTGGAGCCTGTACCGAAAACCAATATAGAAATTCCCATGCTGTTTCTATAATGTACCGCTTACAGTATTTTGGCCTATAGTTCCTATGCTGGCTATGTTGGTCTCTACTGTTCTATATTGTCCTATACTGGTAATTAATTATTGAAAAGGTAATGATTCTTACAGATCAACAATAACTTCTTTTGAAAGTTTTTGTTTATAAAATAATTTTAAAAATCATTGTCAACAATTTTTTTTTTAGTTCAAGTGTTAGTCAACGATTTTAATAGTGTGAGGCAATAAATAATAAAATGAAAGGAAACACTGATTTCTCCATCATTAAGGTTGTCCTGCAGCTAGGTTTAGCTTTATCATGGTGGTACCATTGCGCCCTATGCTAAAGCATTGTAGTTTGAATTCGCAGCCAACTTTATGCAATGAAAATTCATATGGCTTGTAACTCTTGTTGTAAGTAATATTTGAATTATTTTATAACGATATATTGCTGTAAGTTTATCAAATAATTTTGCGAAACGTGGAAACCAATAATATTTTACAATATCAATTGTGGAAAAAATTGAAAATCGTACGCGTACGCTTGGCAACGTCGCTTTCGCTGTCTTATTGATAACCAACTGCGCACGGTTTTCACTCACACACTACGATCGCGTGAGTGACAGTGCGACGTTGCCGCGTTTCTCGAGTGCAAGCCAGTGGGTGCGGACTTTCACGGGTTAGCCCTGCGTTAACTTAGTTCTACGGGTTGGTTGTAGAGGCGGTAGTTTTCATTTGAAACCCCATATATGTAATACTCCTATATGGCTGGCATCCTATGTTCACCTGCAAGCGGGCGTGAAGCCAACATTATGAAGCAGAATATCGTCTCATCTCTCTCACTCAAGAGGCAATTCGGAGAAAGGCAGTAGATACGTTCCGTGAGTGGGGAGAGTGGAGAAAGGACAAGTTGGACTCAGCTGCGCTCAGCTTGCTTACTCCCCTACATCCCCGCCATTCCCCACTCTTGGAAGTTGCCTTTTGCCTTTTCCACGAATTGCCTCTTGAGTGAGAGAGATGAGACGATATTCTATCTCATAATGTTGGCTTCACCCACCCTCCCACAACTAGTCATATAGGAGTATTACATATATGTGAAACCTTATGCTTCTCCCTCTAAAGAAGAGAGACAGAATAGAAGGACAGAGCGATTATAGAGCGGTACATTGCTCTTATGGGAGTCCGCACCCACTGGTGCAAGCGTTAAATTTCGTGAAATCGCCGACAAAATGCAGTATCCCTTTTTTCCACAGACCAAATCTTTTTGAAACTGCATAGTACTTTTGTAAGGCTATGCTTTAAGATATACTCGTTTTTCGTGGCAATCTTATTTCTACAAGTAATTTTTTTGGAGAAGAAAGGGTAAAAATTCACGCACTCCTTTAAAGGCCTATGTATTTTTTCTCAACTTTGAGCACATATTGCTCGAAAACCTAGGATAAGATCACTCAAAAATTTTTACGAGGTGATGTAAGGTGCCATAAACTATCTGTATGTGAAATTTGATCGGACTCTCATTATTTGACCCTAGCTGCAGGACAACCTTAAGGAATAAAATATAAGGCCTCAGATAAGGCTGAATATCGAAGCGATATTCTACTTTCTATTACACTGAAAACATATAAAAATTATAATAAACGAATTTTGAGGTTACATGTTCTGGATGAAAATTCAATTCAACTTAAATCTATTCAGACAAGTGGCCTTTAAAAAAAAAAAAAACCTGGCAGTAGCTTGCTTTTTTTTGATGATCCGGGCCCATTGCGTTTATTTGTTTAAACAGTTCTAAACGATTATTCTCAATTTAATTCACTGCGTTGTTGTTTTTTATATTTTTATATAGAATATATAGATCATATGGGCGAGTACAGATATATATAACGTCCCCTTTGACAGCATAGACCAATATAAGAACAGTATAAGCACAGCATAGACTTATATAGAAACATTATAGACCAACATAGAAACAGTATAGAAATTTCGATACGGGAGATTTGCAGTTGAACACGCAGGAAATGATTCTATGTCTTGAACATCAGATTTTCTAAGCCTATATAGATAGTAAAATTGAACTATGTGCCTTTTAACTATATTCTTATAAAAAAAATTATGTTTGATAACTAAAAAGTATTTGCTTGCTGGGAAATTCCAATTGAGAAAAGAGAAAAAAAATTCCATATGATTTTTCCTTTATCATTCCATAGTACTTTTTCATATTCTACACCTGAAAATACTTTATTTTCTTTATTAAGTATTTATTTGGAAATTTACAATGCACGCGTATCAAATTTTTTATGACTAATGTCTCATATTTTTGTATCAATTTATGATTTTAGATCTTCTGTTGGATCAAAGGTTAACACAATCGAAAAATCCGAAGTCGCCCCAACGCCAAAACGGCTTGAAACTGTGGAACGACCATCAGGAAAAGAACCAAGGTGTGATCCAAAAGAACTCGACAAAATGTTTGCCGGTGAGTTCAAAAATTGATAAAACGATTCACGTTGTTGGATATTTCGGAGTCATAATCTTTTTTTTTCCATTGAGTAATCTTCCATTTTTGAATTAGTTTAGTTGGAATAAAATAATATTTCCAAAACAACAAATCTTTCATACTTATGTATTTTCTTGGTAAAAATATAAAAGTCATCAATCAATAAACTTACATCCTTTGACGATTGACTATGCATGAACTTCCTGAATCATGATTTTAATTTTTTTTGTTTTTTAGACACTGCCAAACGTTTCGCCGAACTGTTCAACGAGGGCAAACTCGAGAAATCAAGCATCAAATCAAGTAAGCATGGATTTAAATAGATATTAAACTTTTTAGTCCTCATCTTAAGAAGTTTTTCACAGTTTTTATTTGTGTTTGATATATGTGACCTGATATATAGAAAGGTACGTACCTAACAACCAAATCGATAAGGCAGGCTTTTGTTCATTTGGAATGACGAATAGGCAAAGATGATTTGGTTGATAGGTACCTTTCTATAAACTGGGTCACATATGATGAATGGTTTTGGTCTTAACCTCTTGAAAAAACAAGCTTTTAAAAAATTGACTAGGTATCTAGTTTTTCGCCTCAAAGATAAAAAAAAAATTTGAATTTTAGGTTTCTTAAGTTTTTTGAATTTACTCAAGTCTGCCTTATAAAATTTGCAAATTTTTATTATTTTTATACGAGACCTTATAAGTTTACAAAATTTTAGGTTTCCCAATAAAATTACATGGAAATTCAAAAACTTATACGTTTTAACAGCAAATTTATAAGTTCTAACTTAAATAGGAATTAAAGTTTTCAATAACTTGACATTTTTTACTCTTTTTACGGCACTTGGAAAAAATAATTTTCAATAAAATCTTGTTTATTTTTCAATAAAATTACTGAATTTGTTATCCTGGCGTTCAGGCCAACATAAAATCTGTAATAAATATCTTAACTCTAGAGATTGTATAATTTTCTATATCTTTAATTTTGTTTTACATTATAAAGGTTATGTGGAGCAAAAGCCTGAAAATCAGTTGAAACTTCCCGAATTCTCCCTAGCCTCGGGGAACAATGATGACAAAATGCACGCCAAACCCGAATACCAGTCCGTCCCAAAACCAAAGCTGGGTGCAGAGCAGATGAAATGGAAAAAACATCTCAAGAGAAGGTGGGCAAGAGAGATGAAATCGAAAAAGCAGCTCAAGGAGAAGTAGACAAGCGAAAACGCTGCTTGAAATCCGTACAGAAGTCAAAGCAAAAATTGTAAAAACAATTTTTGAATCTCCTTTGCATAACATGTTTATGCAAATCAATCGCCATGAATGGCAAATAAAAAATCTGAGAGGAACAATTGAATGTGTATATAATTAAATATGTACATACATGAAAAAAGCATCGATCAATTGTCATCGCGTGATGTAAATAGTGTTTTTTTGGTTTTTCTACCTAAATGCCATTTTTGTTAATAAAATAAACAAAATTGTTAAATGAATGGGTTTTATTGCTTTTTATTTGATGTAAAGAGAATCAACTCATATAATCCTGAATTTTTTGGAGCTTAACTTATTCATGATTGGTGGACAGGGGTATGACTCTCCCCGTCGAAACGTATGTAAAGCTGTAACCCATTAACGACCTGGTGAAACTAAACCACTAGAGGCACTGGCAGTGATGTTGCCCGAGAGAAAAGTATCGGACCTCTCTCTTTCGGTTTCTAATTGGTTGAAAGCGATCAATCATATCCTACGAAAGAGGCCCGATACTTTTCTCTCGAGCAACATCACTGCCAGCGCCTCTGGTGGTTTAGTTTAGCGAGGACAATAATGGGTTAACTTTTTTGGTGACCTGTCATACCCCTGTTAGTAGATAAGAAAGTTGAACAACTCGATTATTTTAAAAAAAGTAGTTGAAAATATATAATAAACAAAAAATGAATGAAAAAGTTAAGTATAGATGTTTATATGGACTTTTCGAATAAGAATTCAAGAAGGAAGAAAGCGTTTCTTCTTGGCGCTGGAAATACGCAGTGTCTTATGCAGCGGCTTATGCTCGCAATAGTGATAGGAATTTTTGCTCATTCCAAGGATTGAGAGAGACCCAACAACCAGAGAGTCCGTAGGTCGGACTCGCTCCCTCCTTGGAAATCCCTCAAATTCATAAAACCCGTTTTCCTCGCCGCTTACAGACACTTGAAATACGTATCAGTAGGTGCCAGCGTGAGCCCAAATTGAAAACGGAAATCGCTGCGCCATCTAGAAGTACTCGGCGCTTTGGAACTAAATTTCAAAGCGAAAAATTCGTTGCCCGTTCCCTTCACCCCACACTCCGTCGCTTTCTCACTGGCTCTCTCTTCAATTTAGTTCTTCCAAACACTGGGTACTTCTAGATGGCGCGGCAAATTCCTGTCGCTACAGAAGTATATGGGAGCTGCACTGGAAAAAAAATCCTGTCAGGTTAACCGGAAAACCCCGCTGCATTAACAGGACGGGGTACTGGCGAGTTTACAACGTTGCATTAGCGTGGTTGCCATGTTAACGCAGCGTTGCCAACTCTCGTGAATCCAACCGTACGGTCCCCTGTTGATTTAACAGGGTGCTCAACGCAGGAATGCCGTTAAAACTTATAATAGGTATATCTGTATTTAGCTTATTTAATTATCTAGATAATAAGATACAGATAACAAGACGACGCGCATGCTATGTTGGCAGTACCGGCTCTGCAGCACTGCAAATCCCTGTTGATTCAACAGGGGAGCAACCGGAGCAACGTTGCGTTAACAGGGAATTGTCAACGTGCTCCTCCCTGTTGGAGCGGCAGGGTTTTTTTTCCAGTGTGGCGCTCACTGATACGTATTTAGGGTATATACCCTAAATACCTGTATTGCGTTGCGACGGTCAGCGACGGTCATAATCCGACCCGGATTGCTGAGATAGTAAATATGTACAATTTGACGTTTTTTCAGTCGGTTAATTTCATATTTATATTTCATTATTCATAGCTTTCCCATCGATTAATCCACAAAACTTATTTTTACGAATTCTCACTCCTTTTTTATATCGAAAATCTAATACTTCCCCCCAGTAAACATTCGTGATATTGCGTGATCTATGACAGGGCTCCGCGATTACCGTGTTATTTCGCAGGCAAAAAAGCGCCGTCTGAGAATTCCCTCTGGAACTAAAGAAATTCATTTGTATAACACTATATATTTATATACACGGCCCACGCGCCATCTTGGAACTCCCTATTTTCCATTGTTTCCAATTAACCAAAGTCTCCGTAAGGGTCCCGGAGTCCTGATCTATGATATCACATGCTGATATCATAGATATACATACATGTATGATATACATACATATGTATGTCATATGATATCATTTATGATACATATATATATATATCATTTATATATATTGATATTGATATATATATATATATATATATTCTGGAGGGTGGACAAAGACACTAACTGCTAAAGTCCTGAATGCCTGAAAATCCCGATTCCTAAAGTCCCGAACAAGCTTTAATCCCGCCCCATTAGCCACAGAAGGTTCTATAAACGTTGAAAAAACGTTTTTAGAAAGATTCTACAAACGATTCAGAAACCTTTTAAACGTTTATGAAACGTTTATAGAACCCTGAAATGTCCACCTATAAACGTTCGTGAAATCATTTCACAGACGTTTGAAAACATTTATAGAACGTTCATGAGAACCTTATTTGAACGATTTCATGCGTTCATGGAACGTATTTATGAAACGTTTATAGAACTTTTCTTGAAGTTTTAAAAACGCTTTACATAACTTTTTGATAACCTTACTTAACGAATTGTACATTTTCTTAAGAACATTTCTAGAACGTTCTAAATCGTTTCCCAGTGAACAAAGGGTCTCACTGTGAGTTGCTATTTCCTCCCTATATCGAATTCACTGTGAAGCTCACTGTGTAAGGCTTTTTTTTCAAATATGCAACGATTATCGAAAATATATATTTCGATTACATTGTTAATTATAGTTAAAATATATGATTGAACGGCTGAGAATAAAATTCGGACGAGAAGAGACACATAGAGACAAAATATATAAAGTTTTAAATTTCTCTGTCTCTTACTATACCAAAGTTGTATTACCAGCCGTTACTTCATTAAGACTATTATCTTTAAAACGGTGGAATTGAGGTAAGACCTCCCAATTAAGAAAAACATTGTAGAACGATATTAATGTTCCCGCTGTTGCTAACCATTATGCGTCATACTTAATGTATCAGTGCTGAACTTGTGAATTGAGAAAAAAAAGTAGACTTCCATCTGGTGGCTCGCGCAGTTAATACTGTTAAGGCGCGAAATATTTAAATTTGAGCGCGACATATTTAAAAATCTGACGCAACATCAGTATTTACTGTGAGGGCCACCAGATGGAAGTCTACTTATTTTTCTCATTTCACAAGTTTAGCACTGATACATTAAGTATGACGCATAATGGTTTGCAACAGCGGGAGCATTAATTTCGTTCTGCGATATTTTTCTCAATTGGGAGGTATTACCTCAATTCCACCGGTTTATAGAAAATAAATTTATTGAAGTAACAGCTGGTAATACAACTTTGGTATAGTAAGAGACAGAGAAATTCAAAACTTTATATATTTCGTTTCTATGTGTCTCTCCTCGTCCGAATTTAATCTCAGCCGTTCAATCATATATTTTAACTATAATTAACAATGTAATCGAAGTATATATATTTGATAATCGTTGCATATTTGAAAAAAAAGCCTTACACAGTGAGCTCACAGTGAATTCGATATAGGGAGGAAATAGCAACTCACAGTGAGACCCTTTGTTCACTGGGAAACGATTTAGAACGTTCTAGAAATGTTCTTAAGAAAATGTACAATTCGTTAAGTAAGGTTATCAAAAAGTTATGTAAAGCGTTTTTAAAACTTCAAGAAAAGTTCTATAAACGTTTCATAAATACGTTCCATGAACGCATGAAATCGTTCAAATAAGGTTCTCATGAACGTTCTATAAATGTTTTCAAACGTCTGTGAAATGATTTCACGAACGTTTATAGGTGGGCATTTCAGGGTTCTATAAAAGTTTCATAAACGTGTAAAAGGTTCCTGAATCGTTTGTAGAACTTTTCTAAAAACGTTTTTTAAACGTTTATAGAACCTTCTGAAGCTAATGGGGAGAGAACGAATATACCCGATCGACTATTCCCCGACATTCAAAAATCCCGATGTATAAATGAACTTCCGTTGTAAAGTCCCGTTTATTGGTCGCCCCGATATTGATAATCCAGAACGCTCATTGACCCGTTGTTTGAAAGTCACGAAGCTTGAAAGTCCCGAAGTTGCAAAATCCTGACAGCCAATGAGAGCTCTCGTCTCTGAAAGACATCACCTCTCATTGGCTGTCGGGATTTTGCAGCTTCGGAACTTTCAAGCTTCATCTCTTTCGAACAACGGGTCAATAAAAGTTCTGGATTATCAATACCGGGGCGACCAATAAACGGGACTTTACAACGGAGGGTCATTTATACATTGGAATTTTTGAATGTCGGGGAATAGTTGATCGGGTATATTCGTTCTCGGGATTAAAGCTTGCTCGGGACTTTAGGAATCAGGATTTTTAAGCATTCGGGACTTTAGCAGTTAGTGTCTTTTACCACCCTCCCATATATCTGATATAGATCACGCAAGATCACGAATGTTTACTGGGCCATTTTGATAACGTATTCTAATAATGTAAAATTTTGCAGTAATATAATCAAATCATTTGAACACTTTTATTTCGTAAGTTTATTCCACATTTCGCTACACTTTTAATTAATTTTTTTCTAAATTTATTTAGTAACTCTGATAGTAATTTAAATTTCACGGTTTTTCGCAGCACATATATGCACAAAAAAGCACGCGTATAAACATACGAATTTTGGCGGGATCCGGCAGGACCTACGCCATTGTACGCCATTGTATAATTTGTTTATTGAGTGCAATTCAAAAGTGTTTTTGTTTTTTTTTTTCGTATACCTAGTGCTTCAAATTTAATTTTTTTTGTTGGAAGAGCGATTTGGAATTAAATTTGGGTAAGGTTGACAACATTTTGCGTTCAGTTTTTCAGATGAAAATAAGCGTTCAGGCTTTGATGACAATTTGAGTAAATATAAACGCGTCATTTTCGAACGCTCCATCATTTTAATTTCATAACGATGAAAATGATTTTGGTACATAACTAAGCGTTTATAATCGCGTTTTCACATGGCTTTTAGTATCATGAAGTTTGGAAATTTTTTTAGCATTCTGTAAATATTGAAAATTTTAAGCTTACTGAATTTGGAAATTCGAAAGTTCTGAGCTATGAATTGACTCTGATTGACACCAAAGAAAACAAAAAGAACATTGTAAGGAATTGTTTATAGCGAGAATAATAAGAGTGGATGTAAGAAAAAAAAGTGAATAAAATTCTAATCCCGATATTTGAATTTTTACATTTTCAAAACAATGGTGTCTATGTATTTCAAAAAGTTAGAAAAAACTTTATATTTTTTAATATGAAAAATATTTGGAATTCTTGTCAACTGATTCAAAAATAAATAACATATATTTATTTTTATATAAATATATGTTTAGGATTTTAGCAAACATACATAAAATAACTGTGATGGAATATTCTTGCATTTATCCATATCAATCAAAATTGTAATATTACATGATAATGTACAATTTTACAAAAACAAACTTTAAATGTTGAGATTTTTCAATTATGTATATTGACCGAGTTTTCTAATTCTGAAAAATTCTAAATTGTCTATTTTTTGTTGCTAATACTATCAAGTTTTCAACTTGATACTATACAGGGTGTCCTAAAGTTAACGGATCATCAGGAAACCATTATTGCCTCATGAAATTCTAAGAAAGTTTTCCCTCTGCAATTTTTTGCAAAATTTAAAGCATTATTAATAATTCAGTTTTCTCCACTCACCATTTGGCTAGGCGGGGCTTTTGATTGAAACCACCTCTCTCTTTGCCCCTTCTCTTTCTGAGCTACTCTAATGGAAAAGTGGGGGTAATTAAAGTGTGTAATGGAATGTATATGAACCATGCCTCCTATCTTAAAAGACAATTTTTACTGTGACTCACCTTTGTTTTAGTTATAATATTCTTTTGTCCAACTGTCACCTTTACAATGCAGTATCTTCTAATTTTTTTAAAGAAA
Source organism: Platygaster robiniae (assembly GCA_028476575.1). Taxonomy (NCBI): domain Eukaryota; kingdom Metazoa; phylum Arthropoda; class Insecta; order Hymenoptera; family Platygastridae; genus Platygaster; species Platygaster robiniae. The sequence goes on from CM052019.1 coordinate 41,701,422, forward strand.
AATAAGAGAAGTAATTAACCTACATTACATTATACACACCTCAGCGATTTCAGTATTCCGAAGAGAGTGAGCTAAGAAAGAGGAGGAGTCTCTTCTATGAAAATCCCCGCCTCTTTACAAGTTACTAGACGAAATTGAATTATTAATAACTGTTTAAATCTTGCAAGTTTTCAAAAAATTCTAAGGAAAAAGTGTCTTGGAATGTTATGAGGAATCGATAATTTTCACATGATCCGCTGACTTTCCGAAACCCTGTATAGAAGTGATTTACTGGATTACAAAAGGTTCGATTAAAAAATTGTACACTTTCCGAATTTTTGAAAATAAAAATTACACAGTACAGGTAAAAACGAAAAAATGGATTTGGAATTTGCAATTCCTGCAAACAAAGATGAGCTTCTTAGCAGGCCAGGCGAGTATGGCAAAAGCTTGATATCTGCAAGGAATATGTTGCAAAGTCTCAAAGGTGAGTGAATAAAAAAATTATTATTCGTTATTACAAGAATATTGGTAGTTCTTTACTAAATTTATATATATCATATTTTGTTGTTTTGGCAATATTTTATTGCAGTAATAATTTAATTGTCAATCAATCAACTTTTTTCTTTTAATTTTTTCAGTTATTTATTGTATAGTATGTATTTAACATATTTTTCTGCACTTTTTTCAGATGCCAAATCAGACCTACTTACTCAAGGTTTCGTTTGTCTTCCGAAACATTTTGATACTTTTTTCTCGCTCATCATACACGGAAACAAGATCGAGTACTCATTTTTCGCTCGTGCTTTCGAAATACTTACAGCAGGTATCAGACAATAATTTTGATAACCATTGATACATTTCAAGAGAATTTGAGATTTAAATTAAATTGATATAAAAATATGTAAAATTATAAGAAATATATAATTTTTTTAATTTATAGACTTTTTAATCTAGAAGTTTGCAGCACTTTTCAATAAAAGTTAAGGAAGATTAGAAATTTGTTGATTACTAGAAAACAGCAGAAATATCTGAAAAGTTGAAAATTTTATAAAACTATGGATTTAAAAAATCTGTCGAAAAAGAGTTGAGGAATTTTCACATATTTTCGTTGCCGGTCTGTGCATTTTTTTAAAAAGTAAGAGGTATGGAGTAGAAAAAGCTAGTTGTGGTCTGACAGCTCATAAAAATTTCTGATGTTTGGAAATCTGAACACAAAATTTCATGGATTTCGAAATAAAATAGAAAAATATTTTTGTGTGTTTTTGTTTATTTTAACGAAAAATCATTAATATTTTCTCTAGAATGTCATACTTTCAATAAAAATATGGGGAACTCCATATTTAAAATTTTCACCATGCTTCCTCATTGTTACAAGTTTCAAAAAACAATTTTCATTATAAAAGCACCAGCATTTAGACAAACTGGTATTTCAAGAACAACCAGAAATTTACAACATTTTTCAAATATTGAAAAATAAGTTTCAAAACTTGTAGTTTTTCACATACAAAATTACTGTTTCGAAATAATATAAATTTTTTATACCTAAACGATATATTATTGCTGAAAATCTTTTAATTGTAACACATTTTCAGAATTGAAAAATCTTTTGAATAGTGTTTTATATTTTCTAGACAAATTTTATCAAGCTACCGAGAGATGTCAAGAGTTCTTATAATAATAAGTTTTCATTAGGAAATTTTCAAGTTCTTGAAATCATTTAAAACGAACCGACGAAACTTATTTGAAAAATATTTTACAATTTTCATGACACTTTTTTTTTTAATTTTAGAATTATCATGTAAAACGTTTGCAGAGGATCATGAATTTTATAACAGTTGCATGTTTTCAAAAATCTTATTCGCTTGTTGTTAAATGTTGATTTCTTGCATTCGAAAACCAGAAATGGAAACTAGTTTAAAAAATCTTAATTAGTAAATTAAATGAAAAGTTATTATCAAATTGAAATTGAATTAAAATATTCATAGTATGAATTATATACTGAATCATTTCATTTATTGAATAAAAATTGAATAAAAAATAAAAAAATACTTTTTTCGTTATTAATTTATTTTTCAAGTATAATTATATCTAAATCAAAATAAAATATATACTAAAGAAATCTTGGATATATTTATATTTTCGATCATTATTTATGTAATAATATACAAAAACGATTTAGAGATTAAATGATAAAATGAATAAAAGTTTATATACTTGCGAATTACAATTTTCATTTTTTTTAAATAATACATAAATGATAAAAAAACAATGAAAGTAACAAATCTTTTTATAAAACTTGTGTATAATAATGGTTTCTAAAAAAGTTTTACTCATTACAAATAAATTGTATAATTCTTGTGACTTTCAAATTTTGATAACATTTTTGTATTAACCTTTTTACGTACAATTAAACAAGGAATTCTTACATTCGAAATTTGAAATTCTAAACCATCTGTAAATTGTATAAAAAATTATTACTTTTTCTAGCTCTCGAAGTTCTTGTAAAAAACCTGGAAAATAGGGAAGACAACGAAGAAAGGTACAGTCCAGAAGAAAAGAGAGATATGAGAAGCATTTTTAAAATATTGACTTATTTGCTGTCGGAGATTACTACATATATGCATAGCTACATCCAAACACAGAATGACAGTAATGGGGGAAACATTGGAAAAGTAATTACTTAATTTTTCTTAGAAATAAATTGTTTTTCCAATTGCTTATCCAAATTTGTTCCTATTTAGAAAAAGAGAGGGCAAAAAAGTTCAGAACTTGAGGAAGAATGGGAACCTCAGAGAACAAAAATGTTTGTTCTAATGTTCCGCTGGTTACAACTGCAACTACAAAACTTTTGGGAACCACCAATTGTCGAGGACGCGTTCATTTCGTACGAATGTTTTTCTTAACTTGTAATCGATAATTGATACTCAAATAACCATGAAAAAAATTTCAGAATGATTACAAACTCTTGTTACAAAGTCCTGGAATCCATGAAAGATGCGAAATACAAACCAATGCGAGAGACTATTTTTGAGGTAATTTATAAAATACACTGGGCTCTCCCCAACATCACGAAAAAAAATCATGAAAATCTCTCGAACATCACGAGAGCGGAGTGGGGGCTTCTCTCTGGAATCGAGTGGTGCGCGTGCGCAGTATGCATATTTCATGCGTCGGCGCAAATTCATGCATACATTTATGATGTAATGTAAACATAACCAATCAGATTCCTCGCTACTTTTCAGAAGGAATTTCGTGATAGTCGGGAGAGGAATTTCGTGATGGTCGAGAGATGTGATTTTGGGGGAAGTGATGTTCAGGAGAGCCCAGTGTATATTTTTTCTATTTTTCTGTGTCTTACTTTGACGTAAATGATAAATTTACATATTACAGCTTATCATTGTTACACTTCCATTGATGAATCGATTATTTTTTAGATTCTTGGTACGCTCATCAAACGATATAATTATGGAGCCATTTGCATCATTCATGTAATGCAGGTTGGTTTATTCGTCGAATTTTTGGAGGATTTGGTACAAATTTCGTGATTTTGGCCAAAGAAAGAATTTTCTCTTTATACTATACATGATATACTTAAATCTTGGTTTTTCTGTCATGTTGCAAACAAAAAATAGTTGGTGAAAACATACGAAGCTTTGGCCAATCCGATAGGTCAAGGAATCGTTTACATGGTCAATCAGTGTAATTGCAACGGTCTCGTAAAAAACATCGTCCGCGAGTTGGGAATCCAAATGTCTGAAGAAGATGCACGAAGAATTGCGGCATTTTTGGAAGCTATTGCTGCCACTGATTGTTCTGTTTTGATTCCTATTTTGGATGACTTGGTGAATCATCTCGAAAATGACGTACGAATATTTGATATTCGAAAATTTGGAAAATTTCAATGAGGAGATATTGTTATCAAACATTATTTACTCAAAAAAATTTGGAATCTTATACTTTACAAATCCATGAATTTTCTTATCTGTGTATCCTTGAATTACAATGTATATATCGTAATTCAGCAATATGTTGTAATATATCTTGGATTCGTTATTGAAATATTTGCATTTTTCAATTGTGCGTTTTTAATTTATTTATTTCAGTTGCTTGATTTCTCGAAATGTATTTTTTTTTTCGTCTGAAATGTGCTATTCTCAAAAAGGAAAAAGATGTTGGAAATTCAAATTTACTTTTTTCAGATAATTTAGATCAGATTCAAAGATTGCATAATTTTTTACGCATGTTGAAAAATTCATTGATCTGTTATTTTATTTTAGAAATTTAAAAAGTAGTTGATTACAATTCACAAATCGAAGAACTCTTCCATTTGATAAACTTTCAATTTTTCAAAATTTGATCAAATTCTGCTGTCTCATAATGTTATTATTATAATGTAGAAATAATATCTTGTCACCAGAGGTAAAATAATAACAGATCATTCCAATTACCAGTCAATAAATAGTTCATTTTATTGGTTAACGTTTCTGTCCTTTTTTTGAATTTTTTTCAATATTTATTCAATATATTGCTTTTTGAAAGAAAGTTGCTTACCACAAATTATAATACAGAATACACTCTCTTCTGAAATACCTATAGAATACAAAATGCCTTTTCTAACAGAAAATCATTTAAAAGCAATGAAAAATATAAATTTGTATTAACTTTGACAATTTTAGTTCTACCCAATTCGGAACTGTATATTGGAAATTCTTACCAAAGTGGTACAAAAATTTGGAATTGAAGAAGATCGCTCTGAGGAAGATCGAAAAACTCGAGATGTTTGTCTGGAGTATCTCATGGCACATTTGCTGGATGTGAGCTCGTATACAAGATCGAAAGCCCTCAGCGAGTGGCAAAAATTGTGTTGTGTTGGCGCAATTCCACTTTCATACCAAGCCGAACTTTTGGAGGCCACTGTTGAAAGACTGGAGGACAAATCTGCTAATGTGAGAAAACAAGCTTTGCAACTTATACGGGCATTGCTCCAAGGAAATCCATTTGGAGCAAAGGTAATTTCTTCTTAAAGATACTTTATATTTTTATTAAGCAAATTATCTGATGATCAAATTGTGCAGGAATATAATACACTAGAGACCAATCTTTTTTGTCTTAATAAGCGATAAGGTAATTACAATAAGCGATGACACTTTTGTTTTTAGATGAACAAAGTCGATCTTGAGAAACAATTGGAAAAAGCTAAAGGTGATTTGTTCAATACATTGTCCTCGATCGTCCAAGATAGCGCCAAGGGTTCCGACGAAAGACACGAATTCTTCGACATTTTGGCTGTGCCAATCATGATTGCTGTCAAGGAAGAAATAAATGATGCAAACGATGGTGAGTTTTCTCACCTTTGCTAGTTTTGAGGAAATCCCGGAAAAGAATCTATGGCTTATCTTGAATTTTTTGCCACAGAAAACAACGAACCGAATGCTACTACTGAAGTGAATGACGAAAATTTCGAAAAAATTCGTCAGCTCTTGCTGAAGAACGATGTCAAAACAGCAGTCAAATTGACAGGGATTTTGCATCAAAACATTTTGAAGAGTCAAGGAATTGCTAAGGTGTCTGCGGATATTGCGGAACTTGGCTATCTTTGCATTTTGTACAAAGTTTTCGTGGAATCAGAGAGTATAAACTTTGACAATTTCAACAAACAAGCCAGGGACATAAAGTCGCACTTGAACGATCGAAATCGTAAGGTGCAAAACGACAAAATCAAAATCGCGAAAACGCTTGTTCATTACTTAGAGGTATGCCTTTCTTTTTCTCAGAGAATTCAGTGTCTTAAATTTATAAATTTTCAATCAAAATTTTTTTTTCGAATCGACTGCAAAGTAAAAAAGTTAAAAAATTGAGAAATGAACCAATAAAAAATAGTTTTTGGTATGGATTTAATTGATAAGAAATGAAAAATTGTGGATTCAAAAATATATGTGATCTTGATATTTTGGATCTGGAACGTCCAGAATCATAAATTTTTGTTGTTTATATAAAATATCTGGATTAGAAATTAATCGCAAAATGTGCGAATTATTTGAAAATATAACATTTTTACATAAACAAATAAAAAAATAAAACGAAAAAAGTTTGTAATGAAGAATGTGTGATTAAGACAGTTCATTTTAAAAATCATTCAATTAATATCATTCAGAAAAATGATAAATAAAGAGTATAAATTTGTGTAGACATTATAAATTTTTATTCATTTACTTTCGTTATGTCGATTTAAACAAAAATATCAAAATCGCAAATTTTTTTAATTTCGACATTTCAATTCTTGTGTTTCTGTTCTTTCTATAATAACTTGTATTTTATAGTGGATTTGATGGAATAATTGACTTTGAAAATTCGTGATGGATTAAATTCGAGATTGTTGATTTTTAATCAATTAGAAGAAATATTTCAGTTTGTCAGTACAAATTTACCTGCAAAACCTTTTTATTATGACACGTTATCAAGTATATTTTACATAAAATTATGTTTTAAAAATAGTTAAAGAATATTCAGTCGCATATTTTTGTTTTTGTCACCTTTCATTTATCATAATAATTTTTTTTTTCAATCTCACATTTGTTTTATTAAACGTTTGTTCTATTAAACACTTTTTTTGTCTTTCTTTTATCAGGACACGCTGAAATTTTCCAAGGCTCTTGAAACTGGAATGCCTCTCGTCACAGAATTGCTGTTCTCCAAAATGTTAGGTGATGCTGTTGAATCGTGCACTCTCATGGGTGTCGCATTTCAATTCAAAGTCGTTGGCGCTGAACATGGATTGCGTCAGGCTTTGTTCCAAGTGTTTTATCGCGACCCTTCGGTTGTTAAAAATGTAGCTACAGTCTACAAAACCACATATCTTACCCGTGAAGAGAACCAAACAGACCGCCAGCATGCGATGTGCGTTGTCCAAAAATTGATAAACTTGACGAAAGAATTGATTGACGATCAAATTGGAGCGCTTTCCCAAATGCTGGCAGTTTGGCGAAAAGATAAAGATCTCGACAACGAAGTTATCAAGGTAGAAAATGTATTGTATTCTTTGATTTAAGCATAGAGTTCGCCCCGAAAATGTTGATTTGGGGTGAAATGTAACACCATCTTAAGGAGCTGATAAAAGTATGAAAGTTTTTCTTTCCAGCTTTCAGCAATCAACTAATTTCCTTTCACATTAACATAATATATTTTATACTAAAACTATACTCTAGGATAAACCAAGTACCTAACTATACATAGTTCTTATTTTTCCATTCTTATATTACTGACTCGTTTTTTGGTTTTGCTAATGTTGAGATAATCGTAATTATCAGAGTAGAAAATGTTTATTTTATCCAGTTACTTGTTCGTTGTCGTAATTTATATAATATATATTATAAATTTGAGAGTTAAGATTCGTTTCAATGTTTAATTGAGAGATTTATTTTTCGTTTTACAGGTTCTCTGGGAAATATTCTCGAATAAAATTCCTAATGTGTCTATTTTGGACAGGAGAACTTCTTTGATCCTTTTGAAGCTGATTGCTATGGCAGAGCCTGAATTAATGGCGATAAACGTGGAAAATTTGGTCAAAATTGGGTTGAAGCTAGAACCTGGGAATGATCTTCTCCTGGCTAGAGATACTTGTAGGGCTTTTTTGGAAGTAAAAAATGAGAGTGAGAATGTCACTACGGCAGCCAAAAGGTTATGCAAACTTCTTGTTTTTTGCTACAAAAAGTTTTCCTATTATGTAAACTGTTTCGAAGTTTGGTATAGAATCTTCAAAGATTTTCTGGTTGATTTTCATAGATTTTTTTAAATATCGATGTATTTACTTTAAATTTTGTAGAGATTCAGTGAAAGAAAAGAAAAAAGAAAATTGTAAAAAATTTTATTGGCTATTTACATCATATTGTTCCTATTCTGGATTAATTTGGAAAATTTTTCAGAAAAAACATTACATTTTTGTAAAAAAAAATTCAACATTATTATTTCTCAAAAAAATGAATCAAAATATGCAATTTCGGGAATTTAACGTTTCATCTTTTTTTCGACAGGTTCCCCAATGATCACTACATATTCACTACACTCCAGGAACTGATATCAAATAACTTTTCTGCCATAGAGAAGAACTGTTTCATCCCATTTGTTATTGACGCCATCAACGTCATTTATCATGTATGTTAAAAAAATTTTGAAGCTCGATTTTTATCAAGTGATTCCACAAAAAATACTTGTTTTTCAGTTGGCCGATGGAGTTGAGACCTTGATGTTACAAATATTCAAAGATGTGCTTAAGCAAATTGAACTGATGAAATCTGAATCTGAAACTTACGACACTAGAATATTGCAAAATTTATTTACCATGGTTGGTCATTGTGCGATGAAAGAAATGATTCACTTGGACAACAACGTCTACAAGGAATTGAAACGTCGAAATTTTTTACGAGAAGAAGCTGAGCTTCAAAAAAATTCCAGGAAAAGCATAAAAAAACGAAGAACCATCAATTGCAGAGAGTCTATATTGAATTTGAATTCTTCGATGAGCGCGAGGGGTACTTTGCGGAACAGAGGGGTGAGTAAAATGATAAATTATGCAATCAGTATAATGATAATAATTTTTATTAATGACTATCCTTATAGAAAAAAGAGATGAAGGAACGAGGTACGCTAGACTTCCCCAACGTTACGACTCGGGACTGACAGCGCTCCTTACTTTACGAACAAAAACGGAACACTCTGATTGGCTACTCATATCGCGCGAGTGACGTGCAACCAATAGAAACTGTTCCCAATCGTAAAGTAGAGAGCGGATGATTCGTAAAGTGTAGAACGTTGTAAAGAAGAGAACGTCAAAGTTGGGGAAGTCGAGTGTATCGATCGATTTTTATTAGCAAAAATTGAAATTTTTTGAGAAACTATTGGGTGCCAGATTTAATTTTAGACGCGAAATCAATCGATATGCCATGCATTATTATTTATTACACTTATTGTATTTTCCAAAAGCCTTGGTTGCAAGAAAGAAAAATTCATATTTCACAATCATGGGTTAAAAACGTGATCGTGAAATGTGAGTGAGAAAATTCCCAATTTTTTATTAAACAATTGAAAAAAATGGATTAAGGAACCGTGAATGATACTTTCGAAGAAAAAAATATACCCCACTGAATATAAAAATTCTTATCAAATAATATTTATAACATGGTTCTCAATAACATGTTATTAGGAAAAATAAAATTTCCAGGATTTAAAAGATGAAATCAATAAGAGCTCAAGTATTTTGTTGTGAGTTCATTTAATTATAATTGGAATTGCGTATCACAGCTCGTGTGACAAGTTTCAGGTTGTTTTTTCCGTTAATTATTACAATTTAAGTATGTATGAGGAATCATTGGAAAACATTTTTTAATTTTAATTTTAGACTAACACGTCAGGCATGGATATGAATCAAACTGGGAATACTGTAGACTCTTTGGAAGGTGCGACTGCCGAAGATACAGATGCAGAGGAAATCAACAATGTGCTAGAGACAAAGATCTTTGGCAAAAAAGGATTTATCGCGCAATTCGAGTGAGTTCCATTTGTTTAATACCACTAACTATAATTTGTATCATTAAAAACTGGACCAGATGTTGCTGGAATCCTTTTTTTTTCAACATCATGAAAATTTTACTGTATATCAAAATTCAGATTAGTAATAATACGTGTTTAAGCATTTTATCTGTTTGTAAACTCAATCAGAAAAGTTAATATGAAAAAAATGACTTATTTTGTACTTAATTGTTCTTTTAAATATCCTGTAAGATCTTGATTGAATATTTGTTAGTATAAAGAAGTATGGTTGATAATAGATAAATTAGTAAAAAAAAAAAACAGATATGGTATTTATCTGGAACTAGAAAAATTTTCTCAGTTTAAAAAAATTTACGGAATTTTAAAAAATTTGTGTAGAAACCATTAAGAAATTTTCTCAGTTTTTGAGTATCATTAAAACTTGAAAAAAAATTGCTTGATTTCAAAATGTTTTCAAGGATTCTGAAAAATGTTAGCATGGTTAATAGATGAAAGAATTTATTTTCAGGAATCACTTATAATTTCTGATTTGTAAAGATTTTAATAAACTCTCAACAATTTTCGTTCAAATTTCGTTCAAATAGTGAACAGTTTGCTATTCGCGAGTTTTTATATTTGATATAGAATATAGAATTGATGAATTATATATGATTTTCAAAAAATTGTCATTTTCCTTTAAAAATTGCCTGTTTTTTTTTTTCAAAATCATGCATATTTTTAAACAGTCAATTTATTCACTAATTTCACCCTACTTTTTGTGATATCAGACCACTCGTGAAAAAGGTTTGTGAAAATCCAGAAATTTACAAGGAGGAAAAGCTGCAAGCTGTGGCGGTTTTAACATTGACGAAAATGATGACAGTAAGCTCGACTTTCTGCAAAGACCACTTGCAACTCTTGATGACTATTTTGGATAAAACACAATATTCAGGCATCAAGTGCAACATCATCATTGCTCTGTCGGATTTGATTTCGAGGCATCACAATATCGTCCAACCATGGACTTTCCATATTTACAAAAGGCAAGAATAACAAAAATATTAATTCAAGAATCCTATTATATCAGATCAGGATCAGGAGAATTGTTTCTTGGCATGTATAAAATACTTGAAAAAGCATGAAAATGTTGATGATTTTGAGATATCACCAAACACTAAAACTTGTAAAATGTAAGTTTATAGAATATTAATGAATTGAAAAAAAATCGTTGATTTGTAGGTTGGGAGATCCAAATACCCAAGTCCGCATGACGTGCGTGAAAATTTTGTCGAGTCTCATAATGAGGGGAATGATTCTGGTGAAAGGCCAAGTCGCTCAATTGGCCCTTTGCATTGTTGACGACACTGAAAAAATCGCCAACTTCACCAGACAATTTTTCACGAGTATGGCGGAAAAAGAGGAAACCATAAACAAACTCATCCCTGATATTTTATCGTGCCTCACAGACACCAATTTGGATCTGGCAGAGGACAAATTCAAAGAGATCATGACGTATGTTTTTGATATATATAAATATTGTTGTAACAAACAAAAAATTTGACTCGTTGCTTTTTGGATGTCTTTTTCAGGTTCATATTACAGCTAATTCAAAAAGAAACGTCCATAAGCTCTACAATCGAAAAAATTTGCAATCGCTTCGTGCTTGTCTCGAGCGAGGTTGAACTGAGCAAACTATCGTTTTGCTTATCCCTTTTGCAGTTTAACAAAAATGGTAAGGCAATATCGTCCTTTTCAGTGGAGGAAATAAGCTACTATTAAATTTGTGATTATTTTTTTTCAATCTGTTTCAGGTCTCAGGAGTTTGATCAACCTCTTGCCCAACTTAAAAGAAAAAATACATTGCGATGCAGTATCTACGACCTTTTACAGTATCATCCAGCAGGTGAAAAAGAAAAATACCGACAACTTGGTCAAAGATGCATGCACGGAACTGGAGGAAAAACTTGACAAGTTATTGGAGTGCAATGAAAATGGTGAAAAAAAACCCGAGGATGGAGATATGCCTCCACCAAAGAAACCAGCTCCTAAGTCTCATCCTGCACGCCGCAAAACTCAAAGAATTAAAAAAGAGAGTAGCAGTGACGAGAACAGCTCTGACTCAGAAAGCGAATCCCTTTCCGCTCGAAGTAAGGAAAATTGACATAATATTTAAATAGATTTCTGGAAAAAAGGATCATCATATATTTCTAGTAATTTTATATTTCCTCGTATTTCTTCAGTATTTATACAGTTAAAAGGATTTTCCGGTATTTTTATGAATGTCTAAATATATCTAATTGTCTTGATAAATTTGGAAATAAAGTGGACGAATTTAAAGTCACTTATACAATATATCTAATCATAAGCGGTGATGTTTTAGGATTTGATAGTTTCAAGTTTTTGTTTTGTTTTGTTTTTAAATTAGATCTACATGTACATTATAAGTATTTTATTGTTTTCTGGTATTTTCATCGATTACTGAATAGATTTCCAGAATTTTAAGCTCTAGACAAATTTTTAAGATTTTTAGTTCTTAATTTGATTTCTGAGAGAAGAGTATCTAAATAAACTTGTACTATTTTAATAGATTGTAGATTTCAATGAATAAAAGTTTTATAGACTTTTTGTATTGAAATGGATTTCTAAGAAAAAATTATCTTCATATATTTGATTATTATCTTCATATTTCATATATTTCTAGTACTTTTATTTTTCTTCGTATTTTTTTAGTATTTATACAATTTGAAGGCTTTTATATTATTTTTATGAATATGTATATAATTTATATTATATTTCTGAATTCTGATGTTCCAGCATTTCATCAATTTTTTTTCCGAGAAAATTAGTTCTACATATGTGGCGTGGACTGAAGAAAGGGAACTAACAGCACCTCGCCGATTTTCGAGAAAAAACGAGATTGTCCTTCAGTGTAGCATGGACCGTCCAATTTTATACCTCAATTTTTTATGAAATAAAAAAATCATACATTTTCAAAAGTAGGCTCGTTTGATAGAGCAAGATTTCTATTTTCAGAATCACTGACTATCTCGAATTTGATTGTTGGTGCTGTTAGTACCCTTTCTTCAGTCCACGCCACATATATTTTGGGTATTCAACAAATATCTAATATTTTATATATTTTTTAGTATTTGAAAAATGTGGCATTTGTAACATTTTTATTCGTTTTTGACAATTTTGGCAGTTACGAGCATTTTTGAAAATCACTTTACATGTGGTTACATTATAATAATTTATATTGAAATTTTGAATACGATGATGAGTCTTTTTTTTTTCATTTTTTTCATAGGAAGAAAGAAACGCAATAAGCGAAGTGATTCGAGCTCAAGCGGGGATGAAGATGGTGCCACATCGTCTCAAAGTATGTTCATACAATCCATCAAAGATGCTTAGTCAACCTTTTTCTAACTTTTTTATTATTGTTGCAGGAAATAAAAATACCGATACACCATCGCAGGCTAAGAAAAAACTAAAGGTGAGTTATAAATTTTGGTATGCAAAAAGAAACAAAAAAACAGTACATGTGCAGTTCTGAACAGTAAACGTTTGACAAAATTTCATAGAGCGTTGGAAGAAAGTATAAGTCACAATTTATTTTGTTTATTTGTAATGAAACAAAATCTCAAATGTTATGATCGATTCTATTTTCAGACGCCAATTGGTAAAAGGAAAAAAAATGCCTCTAGTTCCGACGAACAGCCTGAATCACCACGGACGAGTATGTTGCATTGTTACTTATTATTCCAAAAACAAAACAGTGTTTTTAAATGCGTTCTCTTTATTTCAGGATCAAGAGATACGGATTCTGTCACGCCAGCAACCAAGAGAACAAAGGTAAAACACAATAAACAACCTAATGACAGCAAATATTCCATTTTCATAATCATGTTATTATAGTGATTTTATCTTTCTTTTTTTCAGGCCCCTCAAACTATAAGGAGACCATTACGATAAATATTCGCAACAGTTTTACATATTCAATGATATAATCAATTCATTGAGGCAATATCTTCGAATATCTATTAGAAATTCTATTCCTATTTTGTAATTTCACAGATATTAAATCTGATATATTTATTTATAAATCTCTGTGGAGTTTTTATTTCTCATCTCCTGATATGTGTGCGCATGTGTGTGTGTATTTGTTCTTGGCTGTCATATCAGTATTTAATAAATTTAATTGATATTATGTTTTCATACCTTCACTTACTGGTTTTTGATGAATTTATTTACTTTTTCTTATTCTCAGAGATATACAATCAATGCTCAATGTATGATTCTGTTCTTAATACAGTGATTGAATATTCCACTCTAATCATGCGATATTGCACTTGAAAAAATTTTGTAAGTATATTCAAGATATTCTTATATTTTTTATTTGAATAAAGAATTATTGAGTTTAATACTGACATAGAATTTAAAAATTTTAATTGAATGCCTTCTATTACATCATGTTAGTTGGAATTATATTGTCAATAATAGTAACGAAATAAAAAAAAATATGGTTTCTGGTTGTGGCAATACAATTAACATATTACACATATACATTGCCAGGCGAAGACAATCGAGTTCTTAAAATGATTCACAACTATAAATAAAACTGAGGAAACAGTTCATTTACTTGAATTTCCAATTTATTATGCTATTTACGTTTTTCAACATAAGGAAAATTACATTTTAATTGTTGATAGGCTTGGTCGTAATTAGATACAAACTCAGTGTCTGCAAAAACTGTCAATAATAATGAAATTTAATCTCGTATCGGTCATTAATTACGTATGTACTTTGTCATTTCACCTGCATTTTTTACTGAAATTTAAAATTTTCATGAAGTAATTTTTTTACATTTCAGATCAAAAAATTTTTGAACCTGTGTTTTTTTAAATAGAACTTTTTGGAAATCTAGTGTTCCTTGATATCTATCTTCAAAATGGTAAACATTTTCATCCTAGTTTAATACAGCATTATATACTAGAAAAAGTTGATAGGATATTTGAACAAAGTAAAAAAATCAACAGTATTTCGAGTTCCCAAGCGGTCACCCAATCCAAGTACTATCGAGACTCACTGTCGCTTGACTTCCGCGATCGGACGAGAGCGGGTAGTTCCAACAGGATATGGCCGTTGATGAAATAAGATGCGAAAAACTTTTACATACAGGCCAAGTCAATGACTGCATCCTTTACGTAAAATTATACAATAAGCAATAAATACAGGCCCGTAATTAATTGTTGGTAATGTGTTAGTCATTTAGTTAGTTGGTAATATGTTGTTTATAAGAATTCACTCAAAGATAAGTAAAAATATCAGATTAAGACGACTCAGAAGACCTTCTCTTTGTTCTACTTCCTCTCAACCAGTTTTTGTTACCCGCGTCTTTATTGCGCTTTATACTGCTTCATACAGTATTAGGCTCCGAGTTATCTTGATGAGATTGTGAGCTTAATATGACTTGATATATTTCTTTTGGCGTGGGTGGAAGGATCGACAGCTTATTATTAGCTACTTTGCTCAACCTGGGATAGGGTAATCTTTATTCGCAGTTATTTATTCGTTGGTGCGTTCATCCATGTTCATCTGATAAGAGGGATAAGTAGCTCGGGAGACCTTATCTGCCCTTATCCGCGGCTTGATAACGATATACATACATATGCATACATTGTATGGCATTGTATGGTCTTATATGTGCATACAGACTGTACAGTGTCAAAAAAAAATTTTTCTTGGATAATTTTTTCTCTCTTTTTTCCAAAAAAAAAAGATGAATCAACTTGAAGCATCTCATATTTCTGAAATATGGAAGATTTATATATGGTGGGGACTTATTTTGATCCTGGAAACAATGGCTCTTACATGGTTTACTGGACGTCATAGGGTTAACTATCAGGTGAAAAACCAAGTCCACGAAAAAACTGCAAAATTTTCACAGATTTTGCACGGACTAATTTTTACATGAAAATTCGCAATGAATAATTGTTATACAATTTCCTCTATTTTTAGGTTATACACTCAAAAGAAGATAAAATGTGGTTTGATGATACTGGGAGTAAGTTGAAGATAGACCCCACGGGAGGCGGACACCCACAAGTGGACAAGATTCGCAACGCGCATTTAAGCGCCATTGAATTCATAGCTTTTTACACTTTCATCGTACCATTGTGGATTTTAACGGTGCCTGAAAACTTGACAGTAAATATTATGTTGAGATTACTTCCTCTCTCCAGGATTTTATACACCGTTTCCTCTATGGAAATTGTTCAGGTTCTGAAAAATGTAAAATTACTATTTCTGGCAGTTAATTACGTCGCATCGATTTACATTATTGTTTCAAACATGATTTACTATTTTTTCATATGAATTATAGTAAAAGAAACGTTATTGAAAAGCTATGCGTTATTGACTATTTTTTTTAAAAACCCATTTGCAAAATCTTGAAAATTAAAATAACTAAAAACTTGGGTTCTCTTGCACTTCGGTTTTTTTGCACTCGGAATCTCTTGCTCTAATTTTTACTCGTTCATTTTTCCTCCTTTTCTGATTTTGCATCTTCTATAACGTGACTCCACAGAGAGCAGAGCAGAAAATAATCCCTCGAAGAAAAAAAACGAGTTCCGCGCGGTTTGATTCGATCCACATGAACAAGAAATCCCAAGTTTTGAGAACACACTAGGCGTACATTTTGAAAATATACGAGAAACTTTTTTTGAAGCTCGAAAATCGGAGTACACGGCGTTATATATATATGTGTCGCGCTCTGACAAAAGGGACCTTAGATCCAAAAGTGAAAGATTTCAGGAGAGGCGATTCAAGTTCACGCGGCATAGGGATTTGTGTGGTAACGCTGTATTTTAAAAATGCATAAAATCATTGATTTTTGAAGTTGAAAAAGACTAATTCGATAATTTGAAAGATCTTTTTCTCCTTTACTCAAAATCATGATAATCTCGAAAATCATTTTTTGGATCTAAGGTCCCTTTTCTCAGAGTGTGACAGATATATAAAAAAAAAAAAAAAAAAAAAAAAAAACATTTCAAATTCTGAAAAAGAATTCAACTTTGATTCCTTTATATTCTCTGTGGAAAAATTCTATCTAAATGTGACGCGTTATGAGAAAAGGGACCTACTCTTACGAAAATTCAATTTGGACTTTCTTAGTTATTCAGTTACTTTTTGAGTTGCTGCTTCGTATGGTGAGAACCGAATTTACTAATTTAAAAAAATAACGAAGTTACATGTGTATTTTTAGTAAAGTTTGTAAAAACTTGCGATCCATAAGATTTTACGCCTATGCAAACAACTACATGTTTGAACGCTGTGTACAAGGACCTTTCACTCAGCAATTTTGGTACCAGCCTGAAATTCACTTCCGTTTATACACACGTTTACATTCCGCACGTACATCAATCAACTATAACAAAAGTTGATGAACGTTGATCAAGTTTTTCATCAATTCTGCGTTAAAAAATGAAATGAAAAATGATATTATTATTTACTTGAGGTCGCTCAGCAACAAAATCATGCAAAAAATATAGATGAATGTTAAAATAAAAAACAAATATGATACTAATGATATTCACTTAATAAATTATTTTTCATCGCTCTAACCTCAAAACTAACATTTTGGAGTGACTTTTCGGCCATCGCGATCAAAAATATCTCACGTAAACAAGTACGGATGTGCTCATAGGCAAAACGGGTTACAAACCTTGCCTTCGGCTTCGTACCTGCTACGTAATATTCTATTCTTTGTGCGTGCATTACTGTGCATAACTACCATAACAAAAACCAAGACTGGAAGAATCCGCCATGTGACAATAGGGAAAAAATGGACAATAAAGTAAATGATAATTGAAAAATTATGTCTTGCTGTATTTACAATAATTACACCTCCAAAGGCACTGTAGTCCTTATGAACTATTAACTTATTAACTATTATGAGACTTTTTTGACAAATTTTTTTATCGCATTATTCTCGATTTCGGCTTATAGAATTGACTGAAAAAACTAAGAATAATTGGAAACCTTTAAAAAAACAAAAAAAAAAAAACTATTTTTAAAACAAAGTTCAATGATCATAAGCAAAAAAATTAAACAACTTTGAAAGACAGCAAATTTTATGTACGATATATACGATGAAATCATTTGTACTTTGAGTACATAATTACTTTAATCCATAGAGTTGTATTCACAATTCCTTCTTGTGTGACCTGCAACAAAAAAGTAGATAAATGTCAAAAACCCACTTGCTTGCCAAAATATTTTTTTTACATTATTTTCGAATTTTGTAATGTTCTCACAACACAAGTTAAATTTCTAAAAATCCCTCATGAATTTTTCGATCTACGAGTATAATTCAAACCCGTGTAACTTTTTTCACTTTTGCTTTATAGTTGACTAAAAGGAGGAAGTAACCTTAATAATTTTTTTTAATTTATAAAAAAAATCACGTTTCAGTGTTTTTGGGAAAGATAAAAAAAGGATATTGAAAAAAGTTTAAAAAATAAACAAATGACTAGAAATAATTATTAAAAAATATGATACAAGAATAAGTAGACAGTGGTTGAAAATAATGTATTATTTATTACCTTCCATGCCACAAGCTCCACATTTTCTTTTACCACCAGTTGCACGAGGCTTCCTGGGACCACCTCCTCCCCTAGCGCTTCCTCCTCTTCCCCTTCCTTGGGCCCCGGAAGTTCCTGGTCTTGATGATGATTGCCAACTATTGCCACCATCGCCGCCGTTGCCATCACCATCATCCGCCCATTGAAAGAAGTTACAACGTCCACCTTGTTGGTCCTTAGGACATGCATAAAACTGCCTCCCTTTGTTTGCATTGTTCTTCTGAACCGTTAACCTGAAAATTATATGAAATAATTTCATAGTAAAAAAAGATATATTCTATTTAAAAAATAGTATCCAGAACTTAGGTAAGGTATCAGGTTCAATCATCTTACCGTGGCTGTTTTTTTTTTTCTATTCAATTTTAAATTCCTAACATAAACGTATAAAGATAAAATGGCTATTCTTATTGAATACTACTTTTGCTATTACTCTAGATAAGGAATTGAGAAAAAAAGAAAATAATATGAACAAATTTTATTTTAATTTAACATATTTTTTGTTATATTTATAAGTATGTATTAAATGCTGTATAATGTTCTAGTTTTTTAGATACGTCTTAAAGTTTTTAGAAATTTTATCTCTCGGAATTCAAAATTTGAAATATTGCGATTGATCTTTCAGAGAACGGTATCATCATAGATTTATAGTACTTTTTATATCTGTCGTATTTTTTCAAGTATGTTTACGATTTGAAAGATTTTACATAATGTTTATCGACTTCTACGTATATTTCTAGAATGCAATGCTCGAGGAACTAGAGTTTTATTGATTTGTGAAATTTTTATTTATTTTTGAAGAATTTATTAGCATGCATAAAAAACTGATTAAAATATAGCATTTTTAGTATTTTTTTGTATTCGTTAAATTATGTGAGACTTTCTAGCAAATCTACAGATTTCAAGTATTTTTATGGATTTTTATCCAAGTTTTATAGATTTCTGAAATTTCATCAATTTCTGAAGATTTTAATAGCATGCATTTATAAAAAGCGAATTGAAATCAAGTATTTTCAACATTTTTAGTATTCTTTTGTATTCATTGAATCATATAAAATTTCCAAGCAGATGTATATGAATTTCAAATATTTTTTTGGATTTTTATCAAAGTTTTCTTGATTTCTGTAATTTTATTAATTTTTGATAGTAAAAAAAAAATTAACTAATGCTAATAGCTTTAGTATTCTTATGAATTTTCGTCAAATTTTCATTGGTTTCTGGAATCGTTTTCGATTTTTGAAGAATTTAATAGCATTTATGATATAAGAAAGTAATAAAAATCTAGTATTTTAAGTATTTTCTCTATTCATTGCATCACGTGAGATGTATAATATACTAAAATGCGTTATAAAATACGCATAAAAGTGAATTAAATTTTGATCAACTTTTTTGAAATCTCGAAATTGACAGAAAACTTTGTCCGACTTCCAGCGCAAGATTAGGTACATAAAGTTTTTGGTAACTTTGATACTGAATAAAATTATAATAATTTCTTACTTTTTGGATGGCTGTCCGCAATTGCAATTTGGATTGTCACTCGAACCTGAAGTTGCGTTGTAATTGCTGTTGGTTCCCCAATCCGAGTTTCCCCAGTCTGAATTTCCCCAGCCCGAGTCATCACTTACGTTGCCCCAATCCGAGATGTTTTGGCTCGTATTTGTATTCGTGTTCCCCCAATTCGAGTTGTTCTGGCTTGTATTTCTATTCGTGTTCCCCCAGCTCGAGTTGTTTTGGCTTGAATTTCTATTTTTGCTCCCCCAATTTGAGCCACTTGACTGGCCACCTCGATTTCCAGAATTCCTATTGGCATTGTTTCCCCAAGAATTTGTGGAACTACTTGGTCTAGAGCCCCCAGAATCTTCGACCCACAAAAAGAACTGGCACCCGGCAGCTTGAGGCTTGGCGCATTTGTAGAATAAGCGACCTGAAAAAGTTTTTTTTTTTTTTTAATTTTTGGATTATAAAACCATTAGTGCAGGAATCTACTTCTTTTTGTTTTGGATAACTTCTGGGAGCGTTCATTATTTCCCAAAAACCTCCAATGTATTGATTTATAATTTACCTTTATTCGGCCCATCTTTTTTGACCGTCAATTTCATCGCTTTTTCATGACAGTCGCAAACAATAGCGTCATCATCCATGTCAGGTCCATTCCCAAAATCGCTTTTTCCACCAGGAGGGGAGGGCGGACGATTTCTTCTTTGGTTATTCCATTGTTGAGTTTGTCTCGGAGGATTCATGGTTAAACTACTCGTCGTCGAATTTCCTGTTCGATTGTTCGTGTTTTGATTCGTGGTCTGTGACGCTGGCATTGGATTAGCCGATCCCACAACATTCCTAGCATTTTGTGTCACTCTGTTTCCCTGGGAATTATTCCCGGTATTTGGCATATTTTGAGTAGCATTTGGTGCGGATGCCCGAAAAACGTTTTCGTTGATGTTCATGAACTCGGCAAACATCGTGTCGCATTTAATGCACGCATCGTAGCTAGTGCCGAATATCGGCGACGCGTTTCTTTTCAACTTAAATCTCATTTTCTTTATCATGTTACACTGCAAGAAAAATAATCAAAAGATGAAAAATCTAGCTGGTTTTAGAATGAGGAAATAATTTTTTTATTTTCAAATCCAGGAAACAACAAATGAAAGTTAATTTTTCGCTACCTCTTCGCAATTTTCATCCAAAACTTCAACGTCTTCTACAATTTCGGGGAACCAAACCGAACTTTTGCAACCTGGGTACATGGCGCAACCGATGTATTTTGAGTTTCCTTGTTTTTTGCTTCGCAGAGTCATGTCTGCTCCACATTTAAAGCATTTGAAACACACGACGACGTTGGGCATCACGAGTTCAGGCAAAGCCTCGGCGTCGGCTGGTTGTTCGTCGAAGTACTGCGACAGAGCTCTGTCGAGTAAATTCGCTCTTTCGATGGCTACCCTAAATAGTTCGCGGTATTTGTCGACTTGACTAGCCAGTACTTCTCTCGCTACTTTTTGGCCGTCGCAGATCCTAAACGAAATTAATTATGCATTAAGATTACTCTGCTGAAAATGTCCAATTTTTGGATTTTTTAGTATAATTTAATTTTTTCCTTCATTCTTTTTTTTTCTTTCTTGATATTGTATTTTCTGTCATCCTAGCCAAACATTTACAATAAAAATTTAACAACAATTTTTTTTCAACCCAAGATTATTATTTTTGATTTCCAAAATTAGGAATTTTCAATATTGTTTAAACATTTGTTGTCTCTTCTAGATTCCAGTAAGTATATTTTACCTAATTTATAATTATACTGTAGGTATTATGTATCATCATTTTTTTGCATTATTTTTTGTAACTTGAACTCTTATAATTTTTGTTAAATTTACATGAAATAATAATTAATTTAAACCAAA
The DNA here is from genome assembly GCA_028476575.1 of Platygaster robiniae. Classification (NCBI taxonomy): domain Eukaryota; kingdom Metazoa; phylum Arthropoda; class Insecta; order Hymenoptera; family Platygastridae; genus Platygaster; species Platygaster robiniae. The sequence continues at coordinate 41,722,963 of CM052019.1, forward strand.
TGTTGGGAGAAGTTTGAATCCCAAAAACCCCCCTCTACCTGAGCGCCTGTAAACATACGTTTTGTTTCGATTATGAATTGGGAATAAGCCTCTTGACTTTTTCTTTGAATCAATGGCTTGGTGTTCTTTTAGCAAAAGTTTTTGGTGCGTTCAGCATTTTGAGAATCATGTTTTATGCATCGCATGAATGAACAAAAATCAGTGGTGCAAGTACTTTTCATGCAATGATCTTTGGCGCAGTTATTGAATTTCGCAAAAAACTATGGCTCAAAAATTAATATAAATAAATCTCACCCTTTCAAATCTCTCTCCAACTCAGATCGAAGATGGGGCTTTGACATCGCGAAGCCCATGTCGTCGTATCCCATGACCAACCCAATGCCCAAATTCCCAGGTATCAAATATTTTTCATCCTGGACGCCGACGTATTGCCGTGATTTTATAGTTTCTATGTGATCCGCGTGCGTCGCATCGGTCCCGATGCCATGCTTATCCATCAGCGCAATTAAATCCGCTTCTGTCAACAAATGCGGGGCCGAAGTCGTTTCCTCAAGCATCGTTATCTCCGTAGGATTAAACGTTTCACCCTGCTGGTATATGTGGATCTCTTTCGCATTCCATTTTTCGTAAATGTAAACCTCCAGGTAGTTTTTCTCGATTATCTGAAGGCCACTCGTTGTAAATTTTTCCCCTGCGATGTCAATGTCCACGATAGTTTCGAAACCCTCCGCATTTTTTGACAAACAAGCGAGAAAGTGCCGTACCACAAATTCATAAACTTTTGCTTCGTCACCTGAAAAATTTGAAGGTTCGCGTTAAATTGATTTTCATCAATCTGAATGTGTTATGAAAAATTCAAGTTCATTATTCTTTGATAAATTTTGTTGGTTTCAGTTAGTGCAATCGAATACAATTACGAATGATCAAGGTTTTGTTCCTACACATTTTAAAATTCTAAAATTTGTAAAAATGTTGAACTTCTGATGAAGAAAAATCAAAGTAAATGTATTTCAATCTTAATTTTACTTTGGAAATTCATGGTCTTCAACGATTTAATTTGAACTGAGAAGGATAAAATAAACCAATTTAACAATAAATAATTTAATTTTGTTAACCGTGGAGAATGTTGGTGAATTTGGTTGGGTGAATTGGAGGATGGGCTTGGTCGCTTTTTTTCCCTTGTCGAGGGTTTATGCCCTCTTGAAGTAACCGAGTCGCGAAATTTCCCCATGCCGGATGCTCTGCATGAGGTGTCACAAGATCGATGAGATTCATCTCTTTTGGAAAAATATTGGTTTCTGTCCTTGGATAGCTTATCAAACCCTGGGTATACAGTCGCTCGGCTATTTGCATCGTTTGTTTTACACCTATACGTAGTTTCCTAGATCCTTGTTTTTCCAGTTCCTGTAAATGTAATTTATACTTGAAAAATTAAGAATTTTCCAATCCACTAATCAGTAGTGCTCATGTTAATTTCTCAAGCGGGGAGATAAGACTCTTGCGAAGAAATCTATAAAGCAATCTCATAAAATATTAGAAAACTATGAAAATACTAGATAATTTTCTGAAAAACTATTTTATATTTTGTAAAAACTTACAAGTTTTTTTATATATTACTAGTACTTGAATAGATTGCTTTGTAGATTGATCTGGGCATAAGAAATTTTTTTGAGAACCCTTGATCTCCCCGACCTACAAGATATGGACGCCTTTTTGAATTTCTGGAAGGATTCGTTTTGGAACTAATTTGCATCCTCAAATAAGTCATCACTCAAAACGTTAGAAAATCTGAATCTTAGATTCAAAAAACTCATAAAAACTTAATAATTACAATTGTGTCTAAAGGCAGAGGTCGCCACTTGCTCTTAGGTTTGGACATGATTTTTTCAACAGTAGCCTGAGGATTTTCGAGGCAAATATCCAGGAAAACTTGGCAAGGTAATTTTTCGAAAAGGCGTCCCCGAGACCAGCGAAATTCCACTGTCAAATCATCCCTGGTGTCCAAAACTCGCAACTTCCAGTAGGTCTCGGGAACAAACCTTTCAATGGCCAGCCATCTTTCCACGACGAATCCAAGGGTAGGAAACTGACAACTCCCATAACTTATTAGCATATCAGACAAAGTTCGGGGAAAAATTTTCTGTAGCCTTAGGGTTTGAAAACGGGTAAAAGCTGCTCCGATTCTCAAATCCAACTCGCTTCTAACGTCGACAGCCTTGATGACGTTTTCGTTCAATTCGCCTAAATTATAGAGCGCTCTGTGAACCGAAGCTGATGTTATTTCGGAGAAGGTAGCTCTGGAATGGAATCAGAAACCATCTGATACATAGGATTCTCAATTTTTGAGCTTTTACTTGAAAAATTTTGTTGGATGATTTGTATAATTCACTTGTGTAAAAAGTCTACTTTATATATTTTTTAACCCAATGAAAAAAGAACAGTATGTGAACCAATAATACTAATTTTTATTGAGAATTAAAAAAATTACCTGTATACTCGAATGTTTGGTTTGATGGCTCTACAAACTTGAACGATTTCAGCTCCGATGTTTTCGCCTTCTCTGTCGCAATCAGTCCAAATAATTAACGCTGCGCAGCTTGGAGTTTCTCGTTCAAGGGTTTTTTTTATGTCTATAAAATTTTCCGGGCATTGTTTTACTACTGGTGCATCGAAAAGACTCAAGGGATTGCAAAGCTGCCACGACTTGTAGGAGCCAGTGAATTCATAGGCCAACAGATGACCCGAAACTGAGGTCATCAGCATATTGCAGTTTTGGTTCCATAATTGGATGTTGAATTCATATATTTTGTTGAATTTCGATCGTCCTTCTCTCTAAAAATAGCAATGATAACACAAAACCCTTTTTATATTTGGTGATAAATATTTACTTTGCGATCTTAAAATCGTGTTGCATCAGGTAATTACACGCCCATTTTAAAAAGAATAGAATAATAATTATAACAGTGCATAACAGACTTTGAAAATTTGATGATACAGCTATGAAAGTTCTACATCGATTTCGAATTCAAGGATTACAAGACATTTCTAGATTAAAAATTTTTAATTTCCAACAAAATTGAATCCATTATTTATGCACTTCAAAAGTATGTAGATTAAAGAAACCAAACATCAAAATATAAAGATAAATGAATTTTTCATTTGACATCAAAGAGGAAACAATTATTTTGATTTAGACAAAAATTTTGGAATTATTGCAGGTCTTAGATATTCTTATGTAGGTGTAACAAAGCTTGATTTTTTTTTCTCAACTTTTTATGTAAGTGAAATAAAAACGATTGGATGTTTTTTGTGACACTATAAATGGTATGAAATTTTCGATTTATTTTTTCCTGCATGAGCGAAACCAAAATTGAAATTTTCGCTCACTTTGGATGTTTCATGAACAAGTTGATTCCACTATAAAACTCAAAGTTGGATTGAAAATAATATTATATTATATAAAAAGAACAGGTCTTTGAAAAATGAAACCAAAGTGTCTTTTTGATTTCTATCATTAAGTTAGTCATAATAAAAAACTGAATTTTAATAGTATATTCTGTAGCTAGGGGCAAAAACAGCCGATTTAAAACGAGTGTTATTGCTCCAAAGTACAAACGATACTTTTTGCCTCGGGAACAGTAAAAATGAGCGTATTAAAACTGTTTCGACATGGCAAATGAAGTATTGAAGGTTAACATGGAGGCTGGAGAAAATGACAGTCGGCAGGGGAAAGGAGGGGGGGGGGGCATTTAGTCCGCCGGGTTTAACTCGGCAGGTTAAAAGGACCCCCTTTTTCCCTGCCGACAGTCATTTATCGACAGCCTGCGTGTTGGCCTGAAATACTTTATTTGTGTATGTCGAAACGTGTTTACATACCTTCATTTTTAATGTGTGAGAGGCAAAAAATACATTCTGAACCATTTAAAAACTTCTTAGATTTTACAATTGGGAGTAACTGACATGAAGTTCTTACACAGTTTCTGATTTTATTCGATTTCATTAAAAAAATGTATGTATTTCACTTTAAAAATATAATATAAACTTTCGTGTACTACCTAAGAACATCTTGATGAAACTATTTTTGAATATTTATTAATCAAAAAAATTTACACAGAATATGTAATAAATAAAATTAAAGAAAATAATAAAAAAACAGGTATTCGAACAATTGAACTCAAACTCCATAATAATCTCTATTAATTAGTTATGCCTAATAAAAACGAAAATTAGAAGTTGATTTCTTGCAATCTAGAAAACTTTTGAGATTTTTTACTTCTTGATTTTTTTGACATAAATTACTTGTGCAGTTTTTGTATAGTACTTAATTTGTTAACAAAATCTATTGATTAAAAAAAAATAATATAAATTTTAAATTATAATGTAATAGCTCACTATTTAATTGACAAAACTATTGTTAATTAATGTTTCATGAACTGAAGTAAAAAACACGAAACAAATAAATATTAGTCTAAAAAAATATATTAATGTTAATGAAGTCATATAACTGAGATTATTTTTATAATCTACTGACATTATTGAAAACTTTAAATTAACAAAAGAAAATAGTGATAAAGGAATACATCTCCAAAAATTAATTAGCAACTTTATTTTTGATTTCTATTAATTAATAAGGGTAATAACAATGAAATTCAACATTGGTTTTTAACCATTCCAAAATTTAATAGATTCTATATTTCTTAATGTACATGACATATATTTTTTCTCCAGTTTTTGTATTGTTCGTAATTTTTAAACAAAATATATTGATTTTAAAATAAAAATATAATATACATTTTAAATTAAAATGTAATATCTCACCATAAATTTAACAAAACTATTGTTAAACAGTGTTTTATTATAAAGCTAAGGAAAAAACATGACATAATAAAATATTATTCTATAGAATTTTCTATTTTTAGAATAATCTCATGATATAATAATATTTATACAATCATATAACTTATAATATTTGTTTAATCTACTGATATATGAAAAAATAATCATAAAAAAGGGCAACTCTTAGAAATAAAACATTTTTTCACATTTTTTATTCATAAGTGTAATAAAAACAAAATTATCAAAATATTTCAAACAATTTCCAAAACTTCTTCAATTTTAAATTGACAAGTATTTGACATAAAATTTGTATACATGTAGAAAATAAGTTTCATCGATTTTCTACATATATTTCACCACCAGTGATGAAAGAATTTGTGTACAGTTTTTGAATTGTCCTCAATAAAAAACGAAATTTGTTGATCTGATTATAATATTGTATATACTTAATATTATTCTTACGTTACTAAACTGAACATACAACGTGAAATAAATGGAAGTAATAATAAATGAAATTGAAATGCTTTTTTTTGCAATTTACAAACTTTTAACATTTTTCTGATTTCTGAGAAGTAGACATAAAAATTTAAAGGCAGTTTTTTATTGAATTTGAATTATGTCGTAGAAACGAACATTGAAAAATTAACAAAAAACGAAAAAAAATTTTTTTAATTTCGAAATTGAAATTATATGCATTTCAACAATTGAATCTTACCATTCCACAATTTCCACGCCCTAAAAATTTAGCGATATTCTTGGCAGCGTCATTTTTTTCGGCAACGTTTAAAACTTTCATGATTTTGCTATTCCTTAAATGCGAAATGCAAAAATTGCGGGAACGATGATTGATGTTGAGAAGCGAGGACTTCAATGAAGTGAATAATCCAGAATGGAAATTGCGAATTATGTTAATCATACGAAATTTATCATAACACTCGTTCAATCATAATTCTGCTTTTCATAAATTCGGTGTCTTAACCAGTCTTAACGTCAAATACATTATTGTTGATCATTGTTTTTAAAAGAATTCAAAAAAATATCCTTTTGTTTACTTGTCTGCTGAAGAAAGGTTATGATTTGTTGTTGTGATGTGATCGTTGTGAAAATATCGATATACATATTACAATATATCGATTAAAAAATTCGAAATTATGAAATTTGTTGTAAATGTATTATATGGTCTAAGGTTGTAAATTAAAAATACATAAATATTCGCTACTACACCATGAAAATAGCGCTCGAAATTTATTCATCTATATTATTTACTTCCGTAAATAATCAGCCTTAGTTTTTTAAAAATAGGATATGATTTATTTTTTTCTAAATGCAAAAAAAATTTCATCACACGGTGTGAAACGAGGAAACGTACTTTCAGTACCAAAAATCAAAAATGAGATTACCAATAATTCTGAATATAGTAAACTTTGTTTACTAATTGAGCCTACTCTTGAAAATGTAAGATTATTGTACTGTATACAAATTTGAGCATCAAAGTTGAACTGTTTGTAGAAATTAAAGGGACCTTCTATTTTAAACTCGTTTTTCTGTCACGTCACACATTATTAAGAATACCATTGCTCCTTATTTTCTTGAAACTTTGGATTTTTTATCACATTACTATTACAATTCTACTAATCTGCAATTTTTGTTTCATGTCTGTCAAAAGGAAGTTAATTTACACTGTAAGCATCTATTTGAAAAATCACCATTAATATTAATAATTTCTAGAATCAACATTATACTAATTTTATCCTTTTGATGGAATAGTATATTCTGTAGCTAGGGGCAAAAACAGCCGATTTAGAACGAGTGTGAGGTTGGCAATCACACGAGTTCTAATCGGGTGATATCGCTCCAAGGTACAGACGATACTTTTTGCCTCGAAAACAGTAAAAATGAGCGTATTAAAACTGTTTAATTTAAATTTTTTTAGGAGAACTTTGGCAACAACATTCTCATTTTAGGTATTTTTCTATTCTATGAAAATCCTTCATGTGAATGACAAAACAAAAAAACTTCAGATTTACATTTTTTTATTTCACAAAATAATTAAAAAACATAAAAACTTATATTAACAATCGTTCTATGTCTTTTTGAATAGCAGTAATTTGAGGTTTCAACTGAGAGCCTTCATTGATGGTAACAGAACAGGCGACGATTGGTCTGGAGACTCCACAAGCTCTTCCTAGAGCTTGTTTACTGCGTACAAAAACGTATGGAACATTTTTGTCTTCACACAAGAGGGGCAAATGAAGCAAAATTTCAATAGGATTAGCATCTGCAGCCATGACGATGAATTCAGATAAACCTCGATTCAAAGTTTTTGTTGCTTCGTTAGCGCCTTTCCTTAACTGGTGGTAATTCATCGCTTGCTGTACAACTTGGAAAATTTTTTGTGTTAATGTCGCATCAGCCAAAGGGTATGCTTTTGGGTTTACTTCTTCAGTCTGAAACAAGGTATTTTAAGTCAAGACACAAAAAAAATGGATACCGTCGGAGAAGAGTTTTAGACAGTTTTTTTTACAGATGACATATAATGAGAAGTACACTGAGTAACTGAGTGAACGAGCAACTCGTGATTGAGAAGGCGGAGTGAACCAACGCATGAGGGGGCTCCTACTTTCGAACATCTTATTGCGTATGTTAGTCTGTCGATGAGCGGACTGGGCAAAGAGAAATGCGTAAGAGTCATTCACAGCGAGACAATCGTATGCAACGGATGGCGATCCACAGCACGTGATTGCCATGGTGATCCAGTTGTGGGATGCACGGGAGAAGGTTTCTACCTGATTACCGCAGGTCAGGGGTGGGAGTAAAGGGTACTTGTTGACTCAGTCGCCATGTGCTCGCTTACCCACCAGACTCGTTCACTCAGCGACTGTGTACTAAATAAAAAAGAAAAACCGACTTGAAATCTCTACAGAAAAAAAAATACAAAATATCTATGTTTAAAATATAGTTCCAGAATAAAAGAAAATAATTGGAATCAATCAGTGAAATTCAATATCTGATTGTTAAAAAAAAAAAAGTTTTCAAAATTATTACTTGACATTTTAATATTTTGTATAATTTTAAAAAAAGTGTTTTATTTTTATGAACAAACAGCTCGAATTCGAACTTTTTAGGATGGTAAGAGGCCGTTTTCTCCGCCTTTTCCTACCACTTATTTGCTGTTCAATGTGTCTTTCTCGCTTTTCAGCAGCATAAGATTTCAAAAGATTCCGGTAGTTCACGAACAAATAAATCAAATTCTTAGGAATTTATTTTATTTTTCATCGGATGAACAGGGTGTCCACTAAATCATCCTAATAACTGAGAACCATAGATTTCTAATCAAATTTCAAGACCATATTTCCTTTGTCTTTTTTTAAAATTCACACAATTGTCCAAGTTATAAATAGTGTACCTTACAATGTTCCACTTGTAGCGATGCTGATATTCACTGGCTCTCTAATTACTCCTCGAAAAGTTTCTGATTTGTTCATCATTATTCAATAGTACATTTTGATCTAGGGAAAAAATAAATTTCTCACGAGGGTGAAAGTTATATCCAGTGTGCTTAAGCTACGGCCAAAATCTCTGACACAAATTGCAGAGCCACCTCTCTAGTCCCAGGACTAGGAACTAAAATTGAAGAGAGAAACTACTTGTGTCGCATTCTTTATCTGTCAAATTTTAGTTTCTAGTCCCGGCACCGTGATTGTAGTGCTGAGATTTCAGGCAATTTCTGTCGTGCATTGAGGTGAATGGGAGCTTTAGCATACTGGTTATATCCCAAGCTGAAGGCAAGGCATATATTTACCTGAGAGAGAAATTAATTTTTTTCCATGGTGTTCGCGAGCAAAAATATGCTTTTTATCCTGCTACGATAAAAAAAATAATTTGCACCACAGAAAAAAATTAATTTCTCCCTAGGGTGAATATGTCCCTTGCCTTAGGCTCAGGATATGACCTACACCTTTGTGAAAAATTTATTTTTTCCCTAGATGCCAAATGTACTATTTTTTATGAATGAAACGATATCAGCAATTCAAACGTTTTCATAACAACAGCAGTGTTATTCATGAGGGTTTCTGTGACTCGAAATCAGTGAAAACATTAAAAAAGGCATAAAGCCTTTCACATTAATTTATTTTTAAACCGGGCCACAGATAATTTAGGTTCCTGTAGAGTTTGGAATAAGTCTTAGAATTACGCATTATTCAAAAAAATAATGTGAGAGCCGATGGATCTTAGAATCCCCAAAAGTGTCTTAAAAAGCCAGGCTTCTACGACCAATTGAATTTTTTTAAATTAGAGTATTTTCGCCAATTTCGAAAAACGGTAGAGAACAAATTTTTCTTTAAATTTGATGAGGAATCCGTGTTTTTCGGTAGATACGGTGATTTGGTGAACACCCTGTATACAAAACAATGATATTTGAGCCTAATCAGAAGACAAACATTAATGTTTCGTTAATCATGAAACATTTACGGAATGTTTCGCAACTTGGAAAACCCATAGCTTCCAATTTTAATCAAGTTTCAACAAGTACGTATTATTTTTTTAAATAAACAAACACAGGAAAACATGTGCCGGGTAACATAACCTAACCTCAAATTTATTGAGTAACTCATTCTCCAACTTAAGGGAATTATTGAAAGATACGAAAAAAAAAATCTGCATATTATACCATTTTGTAGATTATTTGTTGTTCACAACGGTCGAAATTGCGAGAAGGATTTGAACCAAAAAATTACAAAAATAACAAACTAATTACTGATCCAACACTGTTTTTAGTGCCTGTCAGTCACAAAAATTATCACACGACGAAAATTCACACTTTACTGTGAAAACACAAATTGTGATCTGCTGTGATGCATGTGTGATTTATGCGCGCGCACGTTTAAAAATTTTTGGAAAACGATTTAACATATTTATATTGTTACTTTAAGACGACTCGCAACCTACTGTAGTGCGAGAAAGACCCCTAGAACGGGATTCAATTGAAAGAAAGAAGGTCTTGCGAGTCGTCTTAAGGGTCTTAGAATGCGAATGAAAAAAAAAAAATAAATAAAAATCTAATGTCTCCAACTTGGTATAAAAATAAAATCTATGCTAGCACAAAAAAATATTTACAAGCATTGTGAAAGTATAGGAAATTTTTATTGATGTTGGAGGGGTCAGAAATTAATGGAAATTCTAAAATCAGTGCGAGGTTATATTACAATTTTCAAACTCCAAACATGTAAGTTTAGCGAACCAAAAGAACAGAACAAGATATTTTGTTTGGTAGGCTTTATGTACAATTAAGAATAAACGAGACGAATATAAAAATGCAGTTCACACTAGAGCGAAGTACATCATGTAATATTCATTATGACAAAACCATAATTATTCAATTTCCTATAATATAATTTATACTATTTCCTTAACTGTCCTGTTCTTCTTCATCAACCAAGAAAGTGAGCCTTTCATTATCATACTTTACTAAGGGTAAATATATGTGTTCATCACTAGCTGAAAATTCATCTTTGTGTTTCAAATAGTATTGAAGATTTTCTGTAAAAAAAAGTAAAACAATTTTCACATATAAAAATAGCTGTTTTGTTGAAAAATTGAAAAAAGAAAAAAACACATAATCTTAACACACTTTTTATACACCAAAATTCAGAAAATAGTTTTATCCGAATTTAAGTTTTGTCTTGTTTTTAGGCATAAAATAGGTTTATTGATTTTTTTTTTTTCAATTTTGTAACGTACAGATTTTGCTACTTTCCTAGTAATTTAGAGCGGCTGCAAATAAATATGAAAAAAAATTACTATCACTTAATATTTTACTGTATGATATTTTCAATAACTTATTTATGATAATTTTTAAATTATAATAATAAATATTATTATTAAAATATATGTATATTATTCGATCTTCCAATAAAATTGAATAACCGATGAACTTACCACGAAAATTGTTAGTATTGGTTACTTCAGCCACTTTCATTAATTCCTTCTTAAGAATATGTTGCAAAAACTGGGGAGTAACGCCATCGAAATAGTACACCACATTGTCCCATTGAATTTCCTCATAACTTGATGACTCAGCATGGTGAAGGCTATGAAAAATAAAAATATATTGGCCTTTCTTCGTTTTTTGGATATCTTAAATTGTGCTATTCAAAGGCTTAACTTTAATTGATCAATTAATTACAATTACTTTCTGACACCAAATTTTATAAAAATAAATACATATATCGTGTGTTTATAAGTTATGTCAGGTAACTCTAAAAAACTTACTATCCTATTAATTCTTCTTTGATTCCCACAAGCGAAATTGGGCGCTGGCAAAATAATTGCATGTGCAATTGTCGATACCAAAATTTCATAAGTTCTGAGGCATCAATTTTCATTTTTTTTTTCATTTCTGCCCAAACAACTGGTGGAATAATCAGATCTTTCAGCTGATTCACATGTGTGCACACAGCGATTTCGATTAACGTTTCGAGAAATTTTTGGGTCAGATTTCTGGTCCATGTTACTTCTAGAAACATTTCCATCATTAAACATTGAGACGTGAGAAATTACGAACAATTTTTAAGAATGGGTTCATACAACTTAAAGTTTTCTTTAAATCTCTGTATAACTTCTAATATTCTGAAAAAATTCTGCAGTTTAGAACTTGAGAGCATCGAGAACCCATGTGACATTATTTAGCTCTTATTAGACAGTGATGCTCAGAATTTGAAAAAATCATTTTTTAAGATTCAAGTCGTTGTAACAGAATTAGTTTTGGAATAAGTATATTTCACAATATTATTTATATTGGTATTAATCATAGTTTGAATATTAAAAGTAGAGAACGATTGTGTCTAACTTATGAGATTCAAAAAATTTTAGGAATATAATTTGGATGTTATTAAAAATAATTACATCTGTTGCTAGCGAGAACAAACATGACAACAACAAACGTGCCAAAGGAAAACTCACATTAGATCGAAGAGAACAAATACCCCTAACTCCCACTCATGTCTTGCGGCAATAGGGTGGGATCTTCTTCTCCCGTGCGTCCCACAACCACAAAGCTATGCTTCTTTATTGTCTGACGCGTTCGACTGATTCTCGCACATTTCACTTTGCGCAGTCTAGCCCTTGACACACTAGCACGTGCAATGAGATGCTCAAGAGTGGGAGCCCCTCGCGTGCTTGTTTAATTAAAAGTTCTCGCGACTTCTTCGTCCCGAGCTGTTTGTTCTCGTTAGCAACGAGTGTATATTCTAAAGTTAGATGAAAAAGTAAGTAAAAAAATTACTTTTTTTAGCTTTAGCTACTTCCATTTTGGAATTTTTCTCAGTCAACTTTTCGAACCTGCTCCTAATAGATTTTCGATTCCTTTTTAATATTCGAGCAACATCTGCATATTTTGTATGAGACCTTGAATTTCTCATGCATTCCAAGATTATTTCGTCTTCAGCAGCTGTGAATGAAGCTCTCCTGAAATCAATTTGAACATTTCAGAAAAGCGTCGTGAGATGAGAAAACGCAGCTTAGTTGCAAAATCTGAAAAGTTCAATTGGATCAACTCAAAATTTTGAGCCCAAAGTGCCCAAATCACTATAATGTAGGGAACTATTGTGTTCGAGCTCGATCATTCATTTTCCGACAACTTTTCAATCGTTCAGCGTAAGCGCTGGAACAAATTTCATTTACATTGGCTGAGTTTGTTGAGGCTCGAATTTGAACACAATAGCCCTCCCACAGCATGGTTCTTTGAGGCACTTCGGGCCCTAAAATTCGAGTTGAGCCAAAATGAACCTTACTGATTTTTCCAGTAAGCTGCGTTTTTTTCATCCCATGACACAAATTTTCAAGCAGACCATCCAGAGTCTGAATATTTTCACATACATTTTCTCAAAATAATATATTTTTATCGAAGTATATGAATTTTCCAGAATTGATGGTAGTACCTCCGGATACAATCATTCACTTCAAAAATTTGACGATCGAAGGGAAGTTCGAGTATAATGATTCAAAGCTCAAGAGTTACAAGCTGCGATTATTCAAGTCTTTATGTACGCTGAAAAATAAAAAATTGCCTGAATTAGGATCATTGAATAAAAATTATAATTTCAGACTTCAACAATCCGAAGTTCGAAAAGCATGAGTTCGAGTATAATAATTCAGCTAGTAATACTCATTTTTTGTTTTTGCTAGTAACAAATTCGCGGTAAAAAAATATCAAAAAAGTTTAATTATCGGTTTCAAAGTTCATACCGATGTAAAAAATATGTATTTTTTTTTTTACATGAGAATGTGCAAAAATTATTTCTTAGCACCAGCTTTGTATGTAGTATAAAAGAGTTGTTAATATATGATGATTTTAGTATTTCATTTTTTGAATACCTAAGATGTTCAATTATGTGCACTTTATTTTTTTTGCTTCTCAAACACTACTAATGAGCGATTCCAAAGCTGTTTCGAATGTGAGAAATGAAGTATTTGAGGCCATCACGCAGGCAGTCGACTATGACACCTGGCAAAGAGAAAGGCAGCCCTAACAGGCCGCTTCCACCGGCCGAGTGACATTCTCTCCTATCTCAGTGTCGACCTTCAATACTTCATTTGCCATGTCGAAACAATTTTGAATACGCTCATTTTTACTGTTTTTGAGGCAAAAAGTATAGCGTGTACCTCGGAGCACTAACAGCCGATTGGAACTCGCGTGATTGCCACCTTCGCTTCACTCAGGCGGCAAACCTCACTCTCATTCTAAATAGGCTGTTTGTACCTCTAGCTACACAATATACTATTTTTTCAAACATAAAAAATTCTAGACAAATTTGAATTTATTGTGTGATCTATTAGTGTTTGCTTAAAAATTTCAATGTTTTGGATAACTGTAGCACAGCAGTCATAAGGATTAAACCGCAGTACCTATTTTTATATTTTAGTTCTTTTTTAATATCTAAATTTTAAAATGATTGCATCTTGTTGTAAAAATCTGAATCATTTATTCTACTTTGGGTTTGCATTTATTTTAACCACTACCAATATTTGAAAACATTAAATTGGATTTATTTAGAATTTTTGAAGTAAAACTTCTTAGGCGGCATTATCACTTTTCTAGAATGTAATGTATATAGGAAGTAATATAATACATATATATATATAGTGATACAACTAGGGAGGTGCAACTTCGACCTTTTTAAATGGGTTAGTCTGTACTGCTAAAGTAAATGGCCGCTAGAGGCGCTGCAGTCTTGCCAGGCTCTTTTTATTGGTTCCCGTCATTCACCTCTGTTCCATATCTTCTGAAATTATCAACAAAATGAACAATTTCCCACAAAGTCGAACATGCAACAAGTTAGTACATACTTAAATAAGTAAAAATATTCTGAGTTTAAAAAAAATGTCAGTCAAAAGTAATTGATTTTTCGATGATTTTTAAGAAAATATTTTCTCATGAAAGCTGTCTATTCCTCTCACCTTTTGAAGCATATTTCCAACCAAATATTATAAAACTTTTATATAAAAAAACTAATCTACTGACAACTCTGGAGAAAATATATGTTATGAAAAAACATGTAACATACTAGATAGTAAATTCTTGCTTTAACATTAAATTGACAGTATAATTTTAAGAATCGATTTGAATGTTCGCTCAAAAAATCGTGCCTAGCAAGAATGCAGTTCCTCTAGCGGACATATACTTTAACGGTACAAGCTCTTAACATGGCGTTGTACCCCTCTGGATACAACGGACAAAGCACAGCTGACTGTCAGATCAGTATTCGCAGCACACGTGGATTCCTCGTGTCTATGAGGCTGGATTGAAGTGGAAGCAGTAACGTAAAGTGGCCATGTTAAATCGCAGGGATTGTTTTCCCAGTGTAATATCAAGTAAAATGAGTCCACGCCTATGACAATCTGTGTTCTGCCCTATAAGAAATTTAGTTTCTCATGTTCCACTATCGCTTACGAATTAGTGAAGGTGCCACGGTCGTGGCAACTCCACGAGCTCGACACATGCATGAAAAATACGATCACGGATAGGAAATATTTGATGGTGTGCAAGCTCGTGGAGTTGCCTTTACTACTAGCGCCTCCCTGATTTTCGTGTCTTTCATTTTCACAGCGGAACTACAGATTGTCATAGGGGTGAATGAGTCTAATGGCATATGTGACTTTCTCGGTTATGCCGGGAAGCCACAGATGTATATACAAATGAGTTATAAATAAATAACTAGAAAAATTCATTTAGAATAATTAAGTATGAAATGAATTTTTTCAAGTATATACATAAAAAATTCAAGTATAAAAACCCAGGAAAACATGTGGCGGGTAACATAATATAACCTTAAATTTGTTGAGTAACTCATTTTCCAACTTAAATTAAATTACTGAATAATATGAAAAAAAATTTTGCACGTTGTACCTTTTTGTAAATTATTTGGTGTTCATAACGGTCGAAATTGCAATTAGTTAATTCTGTTGTATTCTTCCTCCGGAAAGAGATTAATTCGAACGAAACAGAACGAACCACAACAATCATAAAAATTACCACACGACGCACACATGACACAATACCAATGTGTCTATATGTACGATCATGTATGTCACTGTATGTCGCTCAATAGCACTTATTGTCATATATATAATATTTATGAAGGGTGTTCACAGGTGTTCAGCCTCTACATTTCAATGAAACGTAGCCTCTACGTTTGCCTCTACATAACCCCTACATTTGCCTCTACGTAACCCCTACGTTTGCCTCTACGTTGCCCATACGTTTGCCTCTACATAGGCTTTACGTAATGCCTCTACGTTTCAATAAAACGGTTTCATAGTTAGGCTGAAGGGGCCTAACCCAATTTGTAATAAAGTGCATTTTTATTGGAAACTAGTGATCACTATATATCGGTATTCGTATATCGATACAGTATCTGTAGTACGGCCGATACACCGATACTGTATCGATATAGTATCAGAATATCGAAATATCGGAATACATATATACCTATATATATCATATATATAGATATAGCCATGTAGTATCGGAAAGAATATCGGAGTATCGGTAGTTGGAGTATCGATACAAATATCGATATGTATTGACATTTAGTGAACACTATTGGAAACGCAAGAGAAAAGAGACTTATTGAAATGTGGGCTAGGCCCTTTTGGCTGAACACCCTTCTTTGCCCTTCTCATATTCTAAGTATTACTGTGACGTATTTTCACCACTCGCTATAGCGCATAGACATAGGAATATTCCTATGTCTATGCTATAGCGGTGGTGAACTTATACACTGTAAAACTTTCGTTTGTGAAATCCAGGGGGCAGCCACCTCCGTGTTATGAATTTGTCGAAATTTTTCGCAGCGCTGCCCCGCGGCGGGCACGAATACTACGCTATTTTCAGTTTTATTGACCTGTCAGTGATACGCAACACAATCAAAGCTATGTATACAGTTATACACTTTATTCATACATGACAAGTCCTGCAGCCCCACGCCGGGCACAGTAACTACGGCAAAAAGAATGAAAATCTCTCCATTGAGGTGTCTGCCCCCTGGTGAAATCACTGACTCAGACTTGATAACAAAGCGACCAAGGCTGAGTACGGTAAAACAGCGATCACGACTGTGAAATCAATAGTATGCGATAGAAGGTCGCGATTTTCGGGACCAGGGTTGCCAGTATGTGCGATTTGTCGCCAAACTGGCGATTTTTCATGAGCCTTGGCGACTTCAGATTTGAACCTGGCGACTGGCGATTTTTTGGGCGATTTTTTGCATATTTTGTGCGACTTTGGCGACTTTTTATAACTCTTGGAAAAAATGAAATCTTTTTCTATGTACGTACATACTGATGTCTGATATATTGTCTATGCATACATATATGTATCACTTTATATCTCTTTTTTTCTTTTCTCCCACGTGCGTGTGCTCTAGTGTCAGCTGTGTCACCTGTTCTGTGCAGTTCTGTGTTTACTAGTTTATACGTTTACAGCTTTACAGGTTGTGACAGGTTCATTCCTGTTCATTCCGTTTCGATCGTCGTTTGTCTACCTTGTGTAATTTGAATTGTTTTTAGGGATGTGCGATACCTTGAAAAAGTATCGGTATCGGGTACTCGAGTACCGCAGAAACGTCGATACCGATCCGAATACGATACTTGATGAAAGTACTCGATACCTAAGTATCGAGTACAGATACCGAAAAAGTTGAAAATCTCAGTATATGGGGATAACGAAGTAAAAAAAAAAAATAAAAAAGAACATTTTAACAGCACAAAAATTACACTGTCAAAAAAATACCATCTTTCGAGAACAACAAAGATTCAAAACCTAGAAATAAATAAGTAATTTTACTTAAGAAAGAAAATATCATCATTTTTTAAATATAAAATTTATTAATAATAATATTTATTTATCTGAATCATATAATACTTGTTTGAAAAAATGAACAACGACGATAGCACATACAATCAAACACCCCACTGCTCTTCATTCAAAGAAGATAAAAAGACTAGTTCTGAAAGACGAGATGGATCTAATCGACTTCTCAAGGATGAACTTATTAACCTTGCTCTTGAAAAAAATCTCTCACAAGGAACGGATGTAGCCGGAGCGGACAAATATTTTTTTGCCACTCTGTACACCTGCGGAAAAGAATGTTTCCTTTCTTTCCAAAACACCAAAGGGTTCTCATGTCTGGAGATCGTTGGCTGAGACAAGAAATTGCGCAATTCTGAGGGTATGCCACCAGGCTCATCTCTTTCTGGAACCACCATTTTTTTGAGATTCTTGTCGTGGTCACTCCACAAATCATCATCATCATTTGAACTATTCGAGGCTTCGTTGGAGGTTTCATTTGTAATAGTTTTTTGAGTATTTTTGTTCAATTCGTTCATTTCTCTGGAAATTTCACCTATCGCATTTGCTGCAATCAACATTTTTTTCAAGTAGGTTTTCTTATACCGGGGATCCAATAAAGTCGCTTTTGTCAAAATCGGGTACTTTTCGACCCAGTTACCGAATCGAGTTTCCATTTCTTCTTTCAAATTGATTTGTAAAGCAATTCCATTGACCGATTCTGGCTCCTTAGATATAATTGCAGCTTTGAGAACTTCAATCACTGGAATGACTTTTCCACAAGTAACAACTTTTTTGGCACTCATTTCTGTTGTAATCTGTTCGAAGGGTTTCATTAAACTTACAATTTCCTCCAGAGTAGAAATCTCATCATTGTCTAAAATTCGAGGAATTGTGGAATTTTTCTTCGTTTTTGCGTTTTTGTTGGCAGCTCTGCGAAGGTTGAATAATGCCTTTAATACAAATTCGTTCAGAATCAAATATCTTGCCAACATATAGTATGTGGAATTCCATCTAGTGTCAACCTGCTGAATTAATCGCAGTACATCTCCTTCTTTTTTTCCTTCAGCCATTTGGACCCGTTTCAATTCATCGGAGGCGTTGTTGCTTTGCTTGAAATATCTTACAATATTTTTAACATCATCGATAAGATCATTTAGCAAAGGAGTTGCATCTAATGCATGTTCTATGACCAATTGAAGCGTGTGAACAAAACATGGCAAATGTCTCAATTCTCCAAATTCATCTTTAATTGCTTTGACGATATTTGGCGCATTATCCGTCAAGATGGCGGTGATGGCTGACTTGTCAATGTCCCATTCATCGCAAAGGCCAATCAAGTGAGATCCTAGAAAATCGGCAGTGTGACCTTGATCAACCGGAAAGCACCCCAACATCACAGAAACAATTTCGGGCAAAGGCAATGGATTATCGTAATGTACAGTGAGGCCTATGTAAGATTTTGAGGTGTAATTTTGGGTCCAGCTATCGGTAGTCAAACTTAGGTTTTTTAAATTTTTCAAATCGGCTTTCACTTTGGCGCTTAAAGTTTTATATTTGGCATCCATCATTCTGGTAATTTGTGTTCTGCCAGGCGGCTTGTACATTGGAAGCGCTGTCTGTATGAATTTTTTAAACCCTTGTTTTTCGGTTGCCATTAACGGCATATTGTCTTTGGCGATCATGAACAAAATTGCGTTTGTGACTTGAGTATGCTTGCTTCCTCCCTCTGCAATCAAAAAGAGATGTTTCGATTGAATAATTAATTCTAAATACTGTGTCGCAATGTTCGTATGTATTAATATAATTTAGAAAATTTTAAATTTACATAATAACATCTTTAAAATTATCAGCTACGATTAAAAAAAGCTTAATTTGCATACTAAAATTTTGCTGTTTCAATACATTATTCTTCATCTATATTATTTATATGTATGAGTTACCATGTAGAAAATTTGTAATGAGTACATTTTGATTTTGCCATATTTTGACTTAGATAATTTTCATAAATATAAATATATTAATATATACAAATATTTCATTATATACATATAATGTGTAAGTCTTAATCTTGTTTTATTTTATTTTATTTTTTTTTTTGTAACATTAGTATATTCATTTTTGTAAAACCTTTGAATGAATTCATGTTTTCGAACATCTCGTTCACAGTCAACGTGCGTTTCACCGAGGGCTCCCCTTCTGATTTTTTGTTGTTCATGTCCATTCGCGATTTTTGACAGGAACTTCCGGCATTTTCAGATGAATCCTGCAATCAAAGGATACACTAGATTGACATTTTAGAATAAATTAAATTTTAATGTTGCATTTTAAAATAAAATAATGATAATGATAAATAATATGTTATATCAAAATCGACAAACTCTTGGATCAGTTATATATCGAATTCCGAAATTGGAATTTTACTTCATAAATTAAAATTATATTTCAAATATAATGAATCGACTTTCATCGATTACAATAATTAAAATGAAGTATTTCGATCAGATATATATATGTATATTAATTATTATTGTTTAAATTTTAATGATAAAATATATTTCCATTGTACCGTGTGTCCCGCAGTTCAACTGGACCACTTGGGGCCTGTTCTCAAAATTTTCCTCGTACGAGAACTGGGGAAATGTGCAGTTTTTAGGCTGGTTTTGTTGGTACGTACCAACAAAACAAGCTCATAACCCCGGATTTCACGATTTCTCGTACAAGAAAGTTCAAGAAGGGACGGGTCCAAGACTCCTCCGAGAGGTAACTTTTGTGTTGGCAGCACTGATTCGGATTTTTTGAAAAAAAAAACTTACCCAAGAAATTTTTGCTAGCTCTAGTTTTTTAGACGTCGAGTTTGTCAGACATAGTGAATTTTTGGAGAAACCTGGGGAAAAGCCTAAAGTTTATTCATAAATTCCCTAGAATTTTCTAGCATTCCCCATGTCTGACAAACTTGACGTCTGACAAGCTAGAGCTAGCCGAAATCTTGCCTTGAAAAAAAAAAAAATAATAATAATAAAAAGAAAAAAAAGAGGATTCCTTAGGTTAAGTTTTTTTTTAGAAAAACCCGAATCAGTGCTGCCAATACAAAAGTTACCTCTCGGACGAGTCCCATCGGGTGCATCCGCTTCATTCGAAATTTTTTCATCCGAAATTTTTGAAGTTAGGTTGAGTGTTCTAAAATTTAGTGTTTTTAAGTTTGTTAAGTTGGTACGTACTAACTGAACAAACCTAAAAACCCGAAATTTCAGATGACTTAACCTAACCTCGAAAATTTCGGATGATAAAATTTAGGATGAAGTGGATGCACCCGTCCTATCAAGAATAGGCCCCTGAGTTAAGTTGGTAGCACTGATGTAATGCTTTTTTTTTGGAATTAGAACTACGAATTCTACCAACTTAACTCAGGTTGCGAGTTTTTTGAATAATTTATTCGTAACAATCATTATGTTTTATATTCATAAATTGTTAACATTTGATAATACATTAAATTCTTCAATTTGTATGATTAGTTTATATTTTTCCTATGTAAATGCTATTATGACAAATATATTTATATTCATTCATGAATATAATAATACAAAATAATAATTATTATATAAACAATAAATAATAATAATGAATAAAATATAGTAACAATTAATGATAATTTCGATAATAATAATATAATAATGATTATAATGATAAAATAAAAAAAGTAATAATAAATAATAACAATAAATAATAATAATAAATTTTCTTAGGATTGAAAAATAATTATCGAAAATTTATACATTTATAAATTCTATAGAAATTATTATTTTCATTACAATAATATGTACAAACAACTAATAGTAAAAATTATCATAATTACAGTATGATCTTTTATGTAGTCAATAATATTTATCCTAATTCAGTAATTTTTATGTATTTATTTAAATTTTCAACCGTTAATCATTTTTATAACTGATATTTTGTAATGTGACCAAAAATAATAATAAATTATACAATTACTAATTAGTAATTGTATAGTATATTAATATATATTATCGCAATCAATAATGATGACACAATAATTAGGTATTGTAATAATAATTATTCAAATTATTGAATTTTTCCTAATGATCATAATAAGAATACTCATCAACAATTATTAAACTCCTGATAATATATGAGATAATTTCGAATTACAAAAGGTTACAATTTTTCAATTTAGGAATTACTACGAGGTTATTCGATCGAAAATTTTTATTTAAGAAATTCACTAGAATATTAATATATACCGTCGGTTCTTCTGAAGAAGCTTTTCGTTTCAATGGTTGCTGTTTTGGATCATTTTTAATCAAATGGGCGTGTTGTGACCGAAGGTGCTTCCACAAATTCGACGTCGAAGAGTCTTTACGACTGACGACTTTCGTGCAAAAATTGCATTGGGCTTTTTCTGGATGATTCGGTACTTGTGAAAAAAACTGGTGCACCCCACTTTGAAACTTTCCGTCTTTTTTATTGTTCATACTGAAAAAAGCCCAGCCTTATTATAATAGAAAATAAATTTAATCATTTTCAATGCTTTGTAAAACTTACGTGTTCAAAATATGTTAAACTCCTGTGTTTTTTTCTTCTTTCATAAACATTGAAACAATTGACTGCAATTTTTCACATGGCAGCTGTCACCGTAAATTCGTGGAGACCAGTTTTTTTTTTTTTTAATAATAAACGTTTTCTTCTAGAAATCTTTGATATTCGACAAAAGTTTTATTTAAAAAAAAACTTTAGAAGAACTGAAAGCAGTTTTAAATATGCTATACAAGTTTCCGCACCGGGATCGAGACGAAAAAGTGGACAGTACAAGATTAAGTGCTGCCAATATACAAGGGGTGCGTTCTAAAACTCGACCGGTTCAACCAGTGCTTCCAAGTCAAAGTGGTATACCACTACTAAATAGAGACAAACTTATGTTTTTTGGTGCTAAAAAGAGAACAAAAATCGGTACCTGGAAATGCAGGATTCAATTCACGCCGGAATTTTACACTGATGAAAACCTGCGCGAGTTGAACTTGATCCAGTAAGTTTAGGAACGCATCCCTGGTGTGATGATGTTGGTGCTATTGATATGTCAGCGCTCGAGTCGATACCAGTTCAGTAAGTATCGAATCGCCTAGGTATCGGGTTCTTAGGTATTGGTATCGACTACTCGAGTAGCAAGTAAAAAGTATCCGATATCTAAGTATCGAATCAGTATCGCACATCCCTAGTTGTTTTTTAGCTAGGAAAAACATTTTGTTAAATCAAATTCTGCTGATTGTTTAGATCTACAGAAAAACACTCTCGTTTTGGTGAAACTGACAAGGTAATTGACAAAATTTATATTAAAAACAGGGTTACCAGACGTCATCGTTTTCGGTAACATGTCCAGGATTCTAATAATTTTTAGGCGATCCCTAATTTTTGCCCATTATTTCAGAAAATTGGTATTAGTGCATTTTGCAACTTTGCCTCAAAACGTCCTGGTTTTTAGCGAATCACCTTTTTTTTTTAGAAATCAGTTTCAACTTCATTCAATATAGCTATATCCTAGGTAGGGATAAAACCCAATCAACCAACACTTTTATTTTAATTAGTTATTTATTTATTTTTTTTATATAGTCACTCAATCGACCTTTTTTTCTTTTTAGTAATCGATATTTCATATCCTGGATTTCAACTCGACTCATTTGGTAACCCTATATTAAATGCGGACTCACATATAATTTTAATGTTGTTAACTATAAATAACGCATAAAAAATTGATTTCTTTAGCTTCAGTGATGTTTCTAGAAAAGTGGGTTTCGCAAATCATAACTCTTCTCCAATCCCCAAAGAGTTTAGCAATTTTTTTCTTGATCATTGCCATCACTACCGTGCTAATTACATCAAGTACGTCAGGCAGCGACAATGCAGCAACTCCTCCAAAAAAAAGAAAGTTACCATTGAAATCCGCGGCTCGACGTAAATTTAAATATAATCGCGACTGGGAAAAACAAGACTGGGAAAAAGGTATAAAAGTTAGATATAAATATAACGAAAAAAGAAAAAAAAAAAATACTAAAAAGTTCATAACCCTGATTTTGACAAAAATTTAGATTTTCATAACAGCCAAGGAATAATATTTTAATGCTACAAGTTTCAAGTAATATCTGTCAGTATTGGAGATAACGTATTTTTGCAGAAAATGAAATGTGCGAAGTCAGCTATCATTTTTATAAATTGAATTTGATTAAATAAAAATTAAGGAATTTTCATCCAACTTCTGTCTCAAGTAGCGAAATATACTATTTCAGGATGGTTAAGAGAAGCCGACCCCGGATCAGAAAAAAGAGCTTTATGTAAATATTGTCATACTAACCTGAGAGCTCATGGTGCTGACCTGAAAAAACATGGTCAAAAATCTTCGTACCTCAGTAAAAAAACAAGCTTCAAACCCCCACTTGGACAGAAACAACTACCTGAATCGTTTTTACCAACTGAGTCCAACAAAGGCAAGATTAGAGATTTAGTATTAGCAGCATATATTGCAGCTCACAGTTCCATTAAAAGTATAGATCATCTCTGTCACGTTTTAGTTAACCTTGAAAAAGAATCTGTTTTTGGAAAATTGAAAATGCACAGGACAAAATGTTCAAGCTTCATCAAAAATGTAATTGCTCCATGTATGTTTGAAGATTTGTTAGCTGACATAGGAGATTCACCTTATTCTCTTATTGTCGATGAGTCGACTGACATATCCACTTCAAAATTATTGTGCGTTTGTGTCAAATATTTTAGTCAGAAAAAACAACTTATTACAACGTCGTTTCTCCGTATTGTACCTGTCATAAGCACAAGTGCTGAATCTCTATGCAACCATGTTCTTGATTTTTTGAACGAAGTTAACTTAAAAGTAGAAAAGATGATAGGATTGGGTACCGATGGAGCTAACAATTTATGCGGCGAGCATAATTCGTTGTATTCAAGACTGAAACTTTTAAATCCGAAATTACTTTTGATACGCTGTGTTTGTCATTCATTAGATAATGCTAGTTCGAAAGCTTCTGAAAATTTGCCTGCAAATATTGAATTCATGTGTAGGGAAATTTATAATTATTTCAAATACAGCACTGTTCGCAATTCTGATTATCAAAACATTTTTCAACTACTCAATTCTGGTAAGGATGGAAAGAACTTTAAAAAGTTTGTAAACTTTGCAAGACCCCATGGTTATGTTTGTATTCTGCAGTAAAAATGATCCGTGAGCATTGGGTAGAATTGCGATCATATTTTTCCCTTGTTGTAGAAAAAGAAAAATGTTACATGGCAAGACAGTTGAAACAAATGCTGGAAGACAATTCAAATTATCTTTACTTCACTATTGCTGAGTCGGTTTTAATGGAAGTCAGTCAAACAAATTTAATATTCCAAAAAGATAATGTTGACGCTGGAAAATCAGTTCGAGATTTAGAAAATTTATTTCTGTTTCTAAGTAGGAAAATTCTGAAACCCATTTTCATTTCATCAAATAATACTGTTGATATAAATATGTTATGTAATGCTTTGAATAACAAACTGGCATATCTAACTCCTGATACAGCTGATTTCGGAATAGCGTATTATACAGTTGTCAGTTCAACTTACAAAATCAATAACACCCAAAAAATGAATTTAGAATTAAAAGCTTTTGAGTATTTGAAAAGTCTCTGCATTGAAGTTGCGAAACGTTTACCGAAAAGTTTAAATGATCTCAAAAAAGTTCAAAATTTTTCTCCTGAAATCTGTTTGAGTAAAAATCGTCCATTACTCAGAGATTTACCTTTTGTCGATTTGTATGTTGGAGAAAATGATCAGATGATAATCGAAAATCAATGGAATAAGCTTGTAGATGTAAACTGGAATGAATTTATTGAAAGCAAGAATTTTAAAAACAGCTACGATTTTTGGCCAATTGTAAAACAGTATAAAAATGCTGCTGGTATTTTCGTTTTTAAGGAATTGGTGGAATTTGTTTTCAAAATTTTATGTTTACCAACGAGTAACGCGCATGTTGAAAGAGCATTTTCCATTTTGAATGCTATAAAAACAAAAGCGCGCAACAAGCTAGAAGTAAAAATGCTCGAATCCCTCCTCAGAATACGTCTACATTTTTATGAGTATAAAACGTGTTGTGATAAGTTCGAACCATCTTCTAAAATGCTACAAAGTTTTCAATATCATGTAGTTTATAAGTCTACTGAACAAAATAATACACAGCAGGCTGAGCAAGAAGAGGTTGACGAAACTTTTGAAGTCATAAGTTCGATTGATTTCCCGTGCATCAGTATGCCCGATGTGTAAACACTTCTGCTTAAAGAAATTGACAAATAGATAAACAGTATTACTACGCCTTAAGCAAGTTAAGATTCTACGTCAATTCGTGATATGCAACTGTTTGTGATTAATGTACATTGTAGATGTAGTATTAAAAAATTCGTCGGGGACTACGTCGTTATATATTGAAAAAGTATATATTGCATAAGTTGCTGAGATTGAAATTATATTACATGATACGTGAAGTTGACGATGATGTAAAAATATTTTGTACAATGATACGATAGTGTTACAAAACAGAAACATCAATAAATAACATAAAAATAAAAAAATATTTTTTTTACAGCCGTGCGTATAAACCCTGTCGAAAAGTTTGTCATGGTATTTAGTTCATTATTTCCATGGTATCAAATTCTAAGGTTTTTGAAATTTTTTTCAATAGAAAACTTTTTGAAATTATAATATTTTTTTAATTGTTTTTTATGTGTACAAAATTTTTAAGGTTATCGCCCGAGACTTATTACTCAATAAATAAAAAACCGTTTTATGTCCTACTAGCTGTAATTCAGATACGATTCTGAAATTAAAAACCACCATGAAATTCTTAATAGGAAAAACTATCCTCAATAGCGCATCAAGGTATTGTTGTACTGTGTTTCAAATTTGAAAATGTCCTTATACATTTAACCGCTTCAACATGATTATTATTATGATTGGTTATTGTCGCCAATATGGCGATTTTTCGAGGTGTAGGTGGCGACTTTGGCGATTTTTGGCTCTCTAGATGGCGACTTTCTGAATTATATTACTGGCAACCCTGTTCGGGACGGATCGCAAAATTTGTAACTGGCTGCTTTTTTCAGGAACAATGTCATAAATGATGGAAACTATCAAAATAGCGAGCGTGCTTTTTTTCTTTTAACCTATAATACTGTCTAAGGATTCTTTGGTACTTTGAATGGTCAACCCTCTAGAACATACAAAAATTCTCATACTACTGTCCTTGCATATCTTTATTAATTTTTTAAATAACGTTAATTTCGTTTATATGCCTTCAACGCGAAAAATGAGAAACACATCTTTGATACGTATAGGTGAACGGACCCTGCGTATTTGGACGTATTGTTGCGTATTGTAAACTGTTGTTAACATTGTATTGCATTGTATGTGATTGTATGTAAACGTCGAAATCGGTCGTAGTTTTCGGAAATTTTGAAGCAGAAAAGAAAACAGCAATTATTAAAATTTCCTGAATTTGGAGTGTATAATGGCGGAATCGGCTGGAAATTGGTGTTTAATTGAAAGTGATCCCGGAGTATTTACGGAGCTTATAAAACAATTTGGTTGGTATTAAGGTGTCAAGTCATGCAACATTTGTTATAATCAAATTATATGTAAAAATAATGGTGCTTATTGATTTCTCAGGTGTCAAAGGTGCTCAGGTTGAAGAACTTTGGAGTTTAGATGACGATCAGTTCGAGGAATTGAAGTAATTATTGCCCTTGCAAATAAAACCTCAAAAAATTAAGCAGTACAATCAAACAGGCATTTTACTATTTAAGGTCAAGAATATCGGTGAAAAAAGAGCGATTATTCATTCAACGATTTTTTGCTAGAAACGAAATTTATGTGCGGTTAAGTTAGTTGAAAGAAATAGGAAATGCGAAAAACACCATTTTTAGAAAAAGATTGGAAATTGAACAATTGAGTTCTATTTCTATGTGAATTTATTGGAATGTTTATATTTGTGTTTTATTTATTCTCAACGTTTTACTTTTGATTTTTAAGGAGTGATTTATATTGCACTCTGGAACTATCACCTATATAATTTTCTGAAAAAATCTACATTTTAGTCAAAAAATTCCAAAGTAGTGGTTGTGATATATAATATTGTAAATTGTCTTTTAAGATGGAAATACTGAATATAAATACAAACAAATTTTCTTTTTTTGTGTAGTTCTTTTAGAAATTAGTTGTCGAAGTAGAAATTTTTTCATAATGAAGAATTATTAAATATAATTGAGTCAATATAATATATACTTCGATGTGTTTGATAACTTTGAAATTAAAAACTTCCTCAATCATAGATATTTAATGTTAGTAGATGATTTTTATTTCATTTATAATTTATGTGAGAAAACTAAATAATAAAGCAGAGATGGTCAAAATTACTTATTCTCGTTACTCCGTTACAATTATATGTAATTCATTACAATCCCATTGCTTACTTACTTGTAGCGGGTGTAATTTTTTGGTCCCTCTACTGCTCTTTCATATAATGAAGTAGCGCACTAGGAAAAACTACTTACACAAGTAGTCGTTACAATCTCATTACTTACTTATTTGTAGCGGGCGTAATTTTTCAGTCCCGCTACTGCCCTTACATGTAACGAAGTAATGGACTAGGAAGAACTATTCACTTTCAAGTAGTCGTTACAATTCCGTTACTAACTTGTAGTGGGTGTAATTTTTTGGTCCCGCTACTGCACTTACATGTAACGAAGTAGTGGACTAGGAAAAACTTATCTTAATCACTTACATGTAGCGGCTGTAATTTTTGTCCGCTACCCCAATTACACGCCTTTATGGTTTTTTCGTTCAATTTCATTATTTTCCAGTATGTACCATGGTGTGTATATTTTTTTTAAGTTGTACAATAATGTTATTGCAGTAACCCACGCCTGAATAATGTGAACTGTTCAATTATTGTTGTTTTTGATTCTTTCAATTTGCTTCATTGTTATAATTTTTTCATTGGAAAAGAGTGAATTATTCATTTTTCCATACATTTTTGTTTGTTTATTGGAAAAATTCCATGAGAAAGCTATTTTTTTTGTCTGAATTTTGTTGATTAAAATGTTTAATGTTCATGTCTTTTTGTGTGTTATTTATTCGTAATGCTATGAATGAATTTTCATAACTGTTTTTTTATTGTATTACAATAATTTCTATGTTGCTCAACGTATTTTAAACATAGTGTTTTTTGAGTTGTTCTTCAATAATATATTATTGATGTGATGTGTAACATCTTATCTCGCAGTAGGAACAAAAGTTGGCGCTAGATTAACATCATATAATTATCATCAGTTCCCCCCCTCACCCCATAGAAAACAAAAATTAATGTGACAATTCATGCCAGGTCATTAACCAGGAACTTATTCATTAGAATGGTCAATGACGCCTCGGGCCTCGATAAAGGGATTCCTCAAGAATTCTATACACAGCATTGAGATTGAGACGGAAAATTCTAGCCAGTCATTGTACTACGGTTAAAGGCCGTTATTTCATCTTATCTCGCAGGTATGAACAACAGTTGGCACTAGATTAACTTTTTTGAATGTAACTCTCCAGATATGCCAGCTTGTGAATGGCTGGGGACTCTGTTACCTTGTTATTCTGCTGGAAGTTATGAATTCCTACTTTTTGATAGACGAGAAAATCGAAAAATAAATCGTTGCATTGAAAACTGGACACTCTGGACAGTGACATTTGGTCTGGCCCTACAAAAGATCAATGTACATACCATTGTCTAACAACAAAGAAAACGCAGACGATTGTGAAGGTTGGTAATCATTTACCTAAGAATTTATATACTGAAATATCTCTCGTCATCTTTATAAAAAAAATCAGTTACAAACCATCTTTGGCACCTTTCTGATTTTTCTGCTCTTACAGAATTTCCACTTTTGTGCTTCATGTTTTTAAGTTTTAATCATCAACTTTTTTTTATTGATGGACATAGGAATATTTGTTACTGAATTTCCAAATCCAACTATTTTTTTTCCCTTTTTTTTTTTTTTGTAATAAACTCTAATGTCTTTAACTGTTAGTACTGAATCCCACTATGTTTATAATATACAGGTGCATGGACAGAAAGTTATTTAAGAATGACGAATACTTGGATTTATGAGTTTTTCCCTCTCTACCTTGAGTGGGTAGAATTTTGCGTCTCAATCTCAATGCTGTGTATAGAATTCTTGAGGAATCCCTTTATCGAGGCCCGAGGCGTCATTGACCATTCTAATGAATAAGTTCCTGGTTAATGACCTGGCATGAATTGTCACATTAATTTTTGTTTTCTATGGGGTGAGGGGGGGAACTGATGATAATTATATGATGTTAATCTAGCGCCAACTTTTGTTCCTACTGCGAGATAAGATGTTACACATCACATCAATAATATATTATTGAAGAACAACTCAAAAAACACTATGTTTAAAATACGTTGAGCAACATAGAAATTATTGTAATACAATAAAAAAACAGTTATGAAAATTCATTCATAGCATTACGAATAAATAACACACAAAAAGACATGAACATTAAACATTTTAATCAACAAAATTCAGACAAAAAAAATAGCTTTCTCATGGAATTTTTCCAATAAACAAACAAAAATGTATGGAAAAATGAATAATTCACTCTTTTCCAATGAAAAAATTATAACAATGAAGCAAATTGAAAGAATCAAAAACAACAATAATTGAACAGTTCACATTATTCAGGCGTGGGTTACTGCAATAACATTATTGTACAACTTAAAAAAAATATACACACCATGGTACATACTGGAAAATAATGAAATTGAACGAAAAAACCATAAAGGCGTGTAATTGGGGTAGCGGACAAAAATTACAGCCGCTACATGTAAGTGATTAAGATAAGTTTTTCCTAGTCCACTACTTCGTTACATGTAAGTGCAGTAGCGGGACCAAAAAATTACACCCACTACAAGTTAGTAACGGAATTGTAACGACTACTTGAAAGTGAATAGTTCTTCCTAGTCCATTACTTCGTTACATGTAAGGGCAGTAGCGGGACTGAAAAATTACGCCCGCTACAAGTTAGTAAGTAACTAGATTGTAATTACTACATGTAATTCTAATTTTTAATGTAATTTTTGCTAAAAGTAATTAACTATGCCCATCTCTGTAATAAAGTTGACTAAAAATTATTGTGAATGCATCAAATGATCTTGAATCTATCAAAATTCCATAACTACCAAATATCTTGATAAAATTTCTACATTATTCCATGTTTCCTGAAATTTGTTTATCAATAAGAATTCAAAAGTTTTTATGTAATAAAAAATTCTTGAAAATAAGTCATTTTGGTCATAGTTTCTTTGCAATAAATTAATTATGGTATTGAAGAGTCATATAAAAAAAAACATACCAGGCCTCGAGAACTACAAGGTTCATTACAAAATTTTAACAAGTTTTTGGAAAACTTCGTTAACCAGCGAATTAAAAATATGCATTCATAAATAACTTGAATTCAAAATATGCAAGAAAATTAAAAATGATCTAGAATATATTCATGTGGAAAATCTTGTGATTTTTCAGTAAGATATATTCTAATCGCATCAAATTATTTAATATTTGAAATTATTTTTATTGCATGGATCATGGACTAACAATTTTTTTCTGAAAAAATGAATTATAAGCTTTTAATTTATTTGCATATACAGTAAGACTCGTCGTATTGTCGGTCTCTCTGTCTTCGTCGCTTGTCGTATTGTCCTATTGCCTAACCGGTTTTCCAATGTGACAATACGACAGGCGACAAAGACAGAGAAACCGACAATACAACGAGTCTTACTGTAAATACTTTTTGTTCAAAGTTACAGTTTTGTATTATGGAATTAGTTTTATACTGACATTAGACGAATTTCCTATTGAATTTGCATTTACTTCAATGAAAATTTTCATTTATAGATTTTTTTCGTGTTATTGAAAAGGAAAAATTATGAATGCTCTTTTAAAATTATTGCAAATTTTTTATTAATACCAGAAAAATTTAAAAAAAGGTGAATGATTTACATTTATAAACCTCTTAAGGAAGAAAAAGTCTAAATTGTTTGATAATCTTCAGTGCTAGAACAATATGAAACATCTTCAAAAGTTTTAAAATAAAAAAATATAATCGTTCAGATAATATTATAAACTTGTTAGGAATTTTTATGTAGTGATTCCAAATCATTGTAGTATAATTAGTTTTAAAAAATATTTAAAAATTGATGGCATTTAAAGAACCATATGAAGCAAGGAAAATTTCTTCATACTTTTTTTAAATGGCTATGAGCATTTTAAAAAACTATGAACTCAAAAAACAAAAATTGATATTCAAGAAAAGCACAAAATTTGTTAGGAAATATTGGACAGATTCTTAAAAAACGCAAATTATTGCTACGTTTTCAGTAAAGCCCTTCAAAATTTCATGATTTCCGTATAAATAAACACTTTTAATTTGAACGTTTTATGAACGCAATCAAGAGAAAAGTTATAAGAATCATGAAATATTTTTCATTATTTCTGTGGCTTCCCGCCATAATCGAGAAAGTCACTTATGCCATAAGGCTCAGTTTACATGATATTCTGATAAAATTTTGAACGTTATGGCATGTGCGACTTTCTTGGTTATGGCTGGAAGCCACAGATTTATAATGATTCTTCAACAGTCTTGACTGTAGTGTAAAATTTCAATGACTTTTTCAATAACACATGAAGCCTGAATTTTTGTAAATTATGAAATCCTGAAAATTGTAATATGAAAGAAATAATTGCATTTCAAATTTTTTAAAGCTTCTACATCCATATAAAAACCAAAATAATAATGTATTGAGTTCATTTTCAGTATAAATTTTTAGTACAAAATAATTAATCAGGCTTAAAAACTTATAATGTTCAGGAAAGTTTCATTCATATTCCAAGAAATTTTCTAATCATTGCCTAAATTATTGTCATTTTGAGTAGTAACTTTGATCCATAGTTTTGATTACTTAATAAAGTTTCTATTAGTTTTATAAAAGTACTCAAACTAGCCAAATTTGTTAAATTTTCAAAATGCATGTAAATCATTGTAAATAAGTAACAGTAGAAAAAAAACGATTTTTTTAAACTCATTAACTGTTTGAATCTTCTATATTTCAGAGAACTTTAATTGTAAAAGACTTTTGGATTATTTAATATTTGTAAAAGTATTCGAAAACGCTCACCATCAAAATGTTTGTTTTGAACGATTTTAAAACAAAAAGAATTCCAAATGAGAGTAAATTTTTTGATAAACAAAAAATTTGCAGAATGAACAACGTATTTTTTTTCCAGGCCAATTCACGGCCTCATTTTCCTCTTCAAATTGGTCAACGATGATGAACCTTCAGGGAGTATTGTTCAAGACAGCAGACTTGATAAAATTTTTTTTGCAAAACAGGTGAGTTTTCTAAAAGAATAAACAAAAACTTTTAGCAAATTTCGACTTATTTTAACAGAGGCTTGTCTACATTTTGCTGGTATGTATAATTTGAAAAATTTTCAACACAAGCTTAAATTCTTACTTTTTATAACTAATTAATTTTCCTCCTCACTCACTTATATGCTTGTTGTAACTCATTTCGAGGTCAATTTTTGCACAATAATACAGTATTATCTGAAAGAAATTGCATACCATAACTTTCCAACTTTTTGGAGTTTTATGAAAATAAACCTCATGAATTTTTTGTAAGGTCACTTTACAATGAATTTATCAAAGCCCTCTATTAGAACCACAGTCACTAATGTTCGTTTCAAATAAACAGTTGTAAACTTTTTAAGGTGATAAATAATGCGTGTGCGACACAAGCAATTTTGAGTGTTCTCCTGAACTGCAAACACAGTGACATCACTTTGGGAACAACATTAGACGACCTTAAAACCTTTTGTCAGGCTTTTGATGCAAATATGAGGGGTCTTGCTCTCAGCAATATGGATGTCATCAGAGAAGTCCATAATTCATTTTCACGGTAATTATCTACTAAAAGATGATAACGATTTTCAATTAGCATCCATAAAGTAATTTTACAATTAAATTCATTTACCCTTAACGAAATTTGATTGAAAACTATATGATCTTATCTCTAGAGATCAATGATTACCACTCAATATTATTATGAATTTTTAATAAATGTTGACCAGAAAAATTATCTTCATTATCAAAATTACTAAAACTATTTTAATTTTCTCATTTAATTAAACATATAGCCATATAAATTTTGCATTGCCAGGGATTTTTAAAATTTATATAAAATATGACTTAGAAATATAGATATGTAGAAAAAAATTCAGAAAATTTTTAAGCTTTGAGGAAATAAAGGTTGAAATTAAGTACACATTCATTATCAAAGACCTTTATGTTCATTTTCTTCAAGGAAAAAAAATGTGGATTATACGATTGTTGATTTATTAATATAATAATGATTTCTTTTATATAGACACACGGTGTTTGAATTCGATAGCAAGCAAGCTGCGAAGGACGACGACGTTTTTCATTTTGTCAGTTATGTTCCCATTGATGGAAGGCTTTATGAGCTGGACGGTCTTAAGGATGGGCCCATAGATTTAGGACCTTGTCCAGCTGGTGACCAATGGGTTCAAGCTGCAAAACCCATTATTATAAAAAGAGTCAACAAGTAAGTAAAAAACCAAACAAAAATGCTATAATTTATTACATCAATTTCTTTCTAAAATGCTGTACATACCTGAAACTTCTCAAGCAATAAATACAATAATAGGAAAATTTACCAGGGCTATTTTCCATTAAGTTATGGATTTTTTAATACTGTTGGCTTAATTTAAACGAAAAATGATAGGTAATAACGTGATTGACTTTCTAGGTATAATGAAGGCGAGATTCATTTCAATCTGATGGCCATAGTTTCTGACCGAAAAGCGTTCTACGAAAAAGAAAAATTGAATTGCGTTGATTCCTCAGAAATAGCGAGACTTGAATCAAG
The DNA here is from genome assembly GCA_028476575.1 of Platygaster robiniae. Classification (NCBI taxonomy): domain Eukaryota; kingdom Metazoa; phylum Arthropoda; class Insecta; order Hymenoptera; family Platygastridae; genus Platygaster; species Platygaster robiniae. The sequence continues at coordinate 41,757,219 of CM052019.1, forward strand.
GATCAAAGCGGAGGAGGCAAAATCAAAGCGATATCAAATCGAGAACATTCGCCGAAAACACAATTACCTTCCACTGATTATGGAATTGCTCAAGGTTTTGGCCAAAGAAGGGAAATTAGTGCCTCTGTACCAAAAAGCAAAAGAGCGCGCAATCGCGAAAGAATCGAAGAAAAATAAAACCTAATTCATAGGCAGAATAATTATTGTCTTTAAATAAGAATGAAAAAAAAAAAAAAAAAAAAAAATAAAGTATCAAATCATGCATAATGTCCTAAACTGTACAAAAATTCAATCTATGCTAGCACGAATAAATATTTACAAGCATTGCGAGAGTACAGTAAATTTTATTAATTTTGAGGTGGTCCAGGGCAGTCTTGTTAACTTTTAGAAATTCCTAATATCTTTGTGAGGTTATGTTACAATTTTCGAATGTATAAGTTCAGCACACCAAAAAAAAAAAAAAAAAAAAAAGTATTTTTTTGGCAGGCTTTACTAACAATTAAGAATAAATGAAATGAAGATAAAATTGCAGTACACTCGAACGAAGTACAGTCGCCTCTAAATATATTGCCGCAGTCGGGACTGGAAACGGGAAAGTCTCGTGGAACCGGCGGAACTTTCCGAACCAACCAAGGCTTTGTAGGATTCTCTTTGTCCTCTATTTATATTGCCGAACCCTTCAGCACCGTTCGCATTAGGTAGCAATGGCACACCGCCGACAATATAAATGACGTGCGAAACATTTCTCAGGCTCTGAGTAAACGCACTAAGGGAGGAGGCAGAGTTCGAGCGCGAGCGAATAAAGGGGAACGGCAATATACTTGGAGACGACTCTATATTATGTAATATTCATCATGAAAAAATCATAATTATATAATTTCCTGTAGACCGCCTCTGTAGCCTACTTGGGGTAGGCCAGACTCAGAGACCTCATGAGATGGGGGATAGGTATTAGGAATTTTCTAAAAAACAAAAAAAATGTCTATATAATTTTCTATCATATAATTTGCTCTATTTCCTAATTGTCCTGTTCTTCATCAACCAAGAAAGTTGACCTTTCATTTTCATATTTTCCCAATGATAAGTATACGTGCTTATCACTGGCTGAAAACACTTCGTGATTCAAATAATATTCAAGATTATCTGTAAAAAAAAAAAAACAATTTTCACCTATGAAAATTGCCTGTTTCGCTAAGAAATAAAAAAAAAAAAAAAAAAAAAACCTATCAATACATTTTTTATACATCGAAATTCAAAACAAATTTTTAACTGAATTTTGCTGATTATTTTTCATATGGAAAATGTAAAAAAAAAAAAAATGCAAATCTGATTAATGTTGGCATAAGTTTCTGATAGATCTAGTTCTAACACTGTAAAATCATGAATTTGAAACTCTAAATCCTGAGATGATCTTATACTGATGAATTTCATGGAATTCGTAATGAGACATTTTTCTGATATAGAAGCTGAGCGTTTTCACGTGACAGACAAACATTTCACACTTATTTTCAAACATTTCGTTGGATTGCGTTAAGATAAATACAGAATAATAATAAATACCCAGTAACAAACGGAAAAGAGAGAAATCACTCATACAAAATGTGAGACTGTATAATTAGTTAACTTAATAAATTAGGCAAATTATGAAGGCATTAATACAAAATAATTTATAAATATAATTTCCATGATTATTTATGCGTTTACATAATTTTCATAATTATTCATGTATTTAAATAGCTAACATTATAACTGTAAATAATTGGTATTCAAGTATATAAGTAAAATACAAATATTTAGAATAATGAGTGGATTTACATGATATAAAAAATTGAGTATAGGTAAGAAAAAATGACAATTATATTGAAATATATAAATAAATAAATGAAGTTTAAATACATAAAATAATTAATCGAATAATATAAATATATATAAGTAAAATACGAGTAGATTTTTTGTACAATAATTTTTATACATATTATAGGTTCCAACAAATAAATTTATTTATAGTTATCAATAATTATTTAAATGAAATACTCTTCATGTAAGGTAATAAACGAAATTACATGTACATATCAATTTAGTGCAAAAACAAATTGGTAAAATCAAGTTATTAAATAGTAGATTATGAAATAGTTATCTCCAAATATATATTAATAAGGAATTAAAGTTCAGAAAGAGTTGGAAAGAGTAGAAAACGTGAGATAAATAATCGCAATTGAATACAAAATTGTTTACAACATACGATTGTCGATTGAGCAAGTTAATTTGAATTCACTTAAATTGCTTGAATTCAATGGTCTTAACGACACGATAAGAGCAGGTATTGGCAGGTATGTATATAGTACATATTAGCCAACAACAGCTGTTTATTGCTGTTTACGTCAGAGTAGCCAAATTGGATGCGGCAAGCCCGTCCAAAGCACGTATACTATACCTGTATATATAATATATAAAGGTATAGATACGTGCTTTGGCCGAGCTTGCCGTATCCAATTTGGCTACTCTGGTTTACGTTTACATATCAATGTTTCACAAACAATCACTATACGATAATGCCAGCAACAATGGCGTCTCCTTTGGAAAATTTAGAGACTCAACTCGAAGATTTCATTGAAAACGTTCGCCAAATACGAATAATTGTCAGTGATTTTCAACCTCAAGGACAGAATGTACTGAATCAAAAAATGTAAGTCCTTGAACCTGATTTTTTCTACTCGGAATGCTTGGAAAACTGGATCGTTTGGGATATAACCTCTAAAATTTATAACTGTCGTTCTCATATTAATTGAACAAAATAAGACACAATTCTAGCAGACTAACATTTATTTAACGTTTTTCGTATGATTCGATTCATTTTCTATTTATCAGACCTTACAGGCGGATTACAATGGTGGATGCAGGATTTAAAAAACAGGGGAGTGGGGGGCTTGAATTTTCCCTTTAAGTTAGTATGTACTAGCACTTGGGCAATTTTCTATGTATAGATTTTCCTGAAATTTTAATCTTGGTATTGCTCCTAATATACGGTAGACATTTTATTATTGCTCACCGCACAGATTTTAAAGATACAATTTTTTGATATTATGGGGAATCATGCATTTCCGCTCATACTTCAAAAACTTCTCTGTTTTATTCTGAAAAAATTCCGGAAAACTACTTCTATTATAAAAATCAACCTTCAAAAATTCAGCGAGGGTCACCGAACAATTTCTTCAGAAAATTACAAAAAAACGTATAATTCACTTTTCCACCAGTGTTGCCAGATAGTGGTTTTTTGTCACTGTCTCGCTTCAGACAAGACGTAAGCTTGTCCTTGTTCTTAGGAAGTATACTTGGCAACACTGTATTTTGAAAGACAAAATGACAATATTTTCAGCATATTCATATCATTTTAAAATTTGAATCAAATGACAAAAAACACTACATGTGTGAACTGTGGCTACAGCTGTGCATGTAAACATGTTTACATATTTACATATACTGAGCGAGATATGTATAAAAAAAAATAGTTGCAATGTTGCCAAGTGTACAAACAAAAACAACGGAGCCGAATGAAGTTGGCCACTCAAGACTGTGTGACTAACTTCAATTCCTTTCAAGTGCTAAAGCTATTATAAAAGGAAATACAGCCACCTTCTGCGACACCGAAATCATTGGGGGTTTGAATTTACATTTCGCTCTAGCGAGCGGTGTCAATCACGAAAAAAGAAACCTACCTGCTTGGCGCGTTACAATGGCGAAGGGTCCGAGCCCAAACTACGAGTTTAATGCCAACACTGACTGAATGACGTTTCCAGACGTTTCTGGAGACGAAAACTTTCCAATCGACTGACCTTGACTGGCTATACAAAAGCTTCTCTCTTCTGATCTCTTCACGGTCATTAGGACCACGTTCTGGCGGATTTCGGTGTCACGGAAGGTGACAGTAGTCATAAATAAGCATGTATATAAGTGTAATATGTAGAATTTTCCAAAAAAATGTTTTTTTACATGAGCAACATGAATTAGAAGATATATATTCTGGAACCATGATTCCAAGGGGATGATGATTGAACGGAAAATTCCATTCTATTTTTCAAATTCAATAAAAATTTTCCGTAACACGTTATATTTACCTAAGTATTCACTACTTTTGAAAAAAAAGGTGTAATTTTGAATAATTGTTTCAAAATTCTTCATATTTTGAATTTTTTTACCTATTTTTCAAACATTTCTGGAGATTTATAAGTTATTGAATTATTAAAAGACTTTTTTGGAAGATTCACTCAAGTTTGAATAAATTTTTATGTTGCAGTAAGTTGCATTGATTCACTGTATAGATTTGCAAATTGAATTCATTATTTTAAAATTTTATTTTATTTCAAACCTGTAGAAATCATCTATAGAACATTTTTCCCCATTCATCAGTTTTTTTCAAAAATTATCAATTAATTTGCAAAATTTTTAAAAGAACTATTTTTAATACTTGGTCCTCTTTTAGAAACCATGATTATTTGTTCAAGATCATTAAGAATTATATAGTTATATGCAAAATCAAATGGTTCTAAAGACTTTGGAAAGTTTAAAAAATTTATAATGTATTTTTCTGAATTTTCTGAATTTTCAGATTGATTTTTATAAGTGATCCAAAAAATTGGGAAGTTTTTTGAAAATTATTTTTATTTTCAATTATTCATTAATATGGTTATTATTTTGGTTAAAAGTTATTGGACGAATAGTTAATTTTTTATCTTTAACTTCAAATATACCATTTATGTTCCATCGCTCTTTGTGGGATGCTTTAATGCTTATGGTGTTGGCCAACCTTTTTTTTCATCGCTGCTGGAACCAAAAATTTCTTTTCATGTTCAATAAAAGTTTTTCATATCGCATCTCATTATTATATAAAAAGGATAAAATTGTATGTATAAAAAAATATTTGTGGGTTAAAACAAAACTTTGAATAAAAAATTTGGTGGATCATGAAAATTATTAAATTTGATCAAACTTTGAACTTTAATAAATTCTCACTATAGAAGAATTTAGTCAAATATTACAAAATTTTGAAAAGCTTAACATTTCTCTTAATTTAGGATTAAAAATCTATAAATCATACTTTTCACCGAATCATTTTTTTGTTACAAAATATGCCGTCACATCATTAGTCTAAAGTTTGCCAAAAACGATGCGTTGAATTTTCATTTTTTTTTTTTTTTTCAGACAAAAATTAGTCACCGGCCTCCAAGAAATAGACAAAATGAAAAATCAAGTACAAGATGTGCACGTTCCTCTCGAAGTTTTTGAGTGAGTAGAATTTTCTTATTACATTCAGGCTATTATTTTAATCACTCTCTGTGGAATAAGATAAAATTTGCTACAGTATTTATAATTATTTTTGAACGGGTTAAAAATAGTATTTTGGAATCACATGAGTTGAAAAATGATTATTACACTGATTAGGAAATCCATCTTCTGATCGTAGTTGATTTAAATTTTTCAGTTACATTGATCAAGGCAGAAACCCTCAGTTGTACACAAAAGACTGCATTGAAAAGGCTTTGACGAAAAATGAGCAAGTTAAAGGAAAAATTGATACGTACAAGAAATTTAAAGCCTACATGCTTGTTGAATTGAACCGCGTGCTCCCCAATGAGTTGACAAAGTACAGGCAGATTCGAGGCGACGAGTGATTTGTAGAAAAAATTGGCGCACATAGTTTGCATTTTCCATATTTATTGATATAATAATAAGAATAATAAAAATGCCTTTTTTTTGGTGAATGGTGAATTCGTTGTTTTCATTAGTCATTAAATCTCATCCTTGTTGAACGAACAATAATGCATTGCTCAACGAAAAATGTGAAATATATTTTTAAATCCTGCTAAAAAGGACGAATGGTGAAACCTTATGTTACTTTTCATTGTAGAATCCTGATATTTTGCCTCTTTTTTTTCGTAAAATTTTGTGAAAGCAAGTCTAAAATTACTCTGGGGGTACATAAAATAAAAAAAAAAAAATTCTCGTCAAGGTCATCGAATGAGATTCTCCGTCCGGTTTTTTATAAAGTCCTAAGTTATAGGAAGGCTCTTTTATTAAGACGTGAGGATTATTTAAAAACTGGTATATGGTAATGAGCACCCCCTCCAACACTGTCTTGTACCCCCTCTTTTTAGTACCGCGAGCAAGAGAACAAAGTTCTGCCTTGGGCTTGGAAGACGGATCATTATCATTATATCATTTGATCGCATTAACGGCGTTTTTCTGCGCGATGTTGATCCTCGCAATAGTGTTTATACTGCTGCGCTTCTCGTGCATCGATGCAGAAAAAACGTTCCGGTGAGTGCATTTACTTAAAAACTCAATTATCCTAGAGTACAAATTCTAGATTTTTTTTTTCTGATTTTCAAACAAAATTTGTTTATCACGGAATTACGAAAAAGGGCAGTGTTCGTGTATTTTCGTGCCAAAAATATTAGGGATACTGCTGACTTTTCGATCAGCAATCGACTTTCTATGCTAGTGAAAGTTACGATATGACAGAGTTCCACTTTGTAGGTCTAGATTTAGAATCTTCGGTTTTCGACAGTCGTTGCAAAAAAAATGTATGATGTTTTTACAAGTATTTTTTATTGACTGAGTTTTTTTGATTAATTTTTAGATACTGTAAGAATTTTATGCAGTGTTCACGTTTTTTAAAATAAGAGGGCAAGATGTAGAAACACTCAAAAGTTGAAAAAACTTGTTTATTAGAGCCCTTTACTTATGTATGTATAAATAAATCAAAATCGGTAGATTCAATTAAGATTTAGAGTTAGTAATTAATTTTATAAAAATCATTTATTAATCTCTGGAAATTTCTGATGAGAGATGAATCAAATTCAGAGAGAACACTAGAAACCAATTACATTTTTTTATAAACAATATGCTTCGACCTCCATTGGGTCCGTATCAGAATCTAAACAAAAAATTATATCGAAAATGAATTATAAACAAAAGCAATATGTATGATTACAAAAAATAATTTTTTTTCCGTTGGCCAAAAAAATCATCATTGACATTGTTAATAAATATCCATCACAATCAATTAACAAACATCTGGTAATGCAAGATCCAGAATATTCGTGTATATAAGTTTCTTTAACTTTTTTTGTCCATTGTTAGACATGTAGATGGAATTTTGATTTTTACTGAAGAATAAGGTTTTCCAAATTCAGTTCATTCTAAATTCTGATTACATTACTGAAAATAAAACCACTGATTTTTTGGAGTTGAAAACAATTACAAGTATCGTTGAAACGGATATTGTTTGGTATTTGGACCTTATCGAAAATCTCCGTTTCGGAAACCAACTGAAAAAATGGCCGTTTTTCCAATCGGTTTTGTCCCGTTCAAATTTTTTTTAGAAATAAACTATTGACAAATACAGTTAGTTTCCAAATGGAAATTCAATTACATGCCCAAGTGGATATCTAATATCCAATTGATTTTCCAATAATTGGAAAACTCAATTGAAAAATCAATAAAACCAAATAAAGAACCAATTGGTAATTTTTGGCAGGGGAACCAACATTCTTCGAAATTTACTGTTTATTGTTCGAAACTTTGTTTTACACGAAAAAAAAGGCACTATTATCAATAAAGTAAGTTTTTAAGATATCAAGTAAATTTAAACAATTTATTTTCGAAATCAAAGCTACTGCGTTGGAGTGAATCTATACGCACATCAAGATTAAGTGAAATCGGATATTCGAACAACTACTATTATTGTTAATAATAATTATCTTAAATTTGTTGACAACGTACGATCATCGATTATATTATTGCGATTTCGGAACGTTAGATAGATTATCTGATATGATATATACAATCATTTTTAGATAGCTTGTATGATAAGATTATCTGAAAAATTGTTATTGTGTTTTTATCAGATGTTTAAATATTTTCGAAAAAATACATAAATAAAGAAACATTCCTCAAATATAACTAAATATTTTAATATACAGAGCCTGAAACTTCAAAATATCAAACACTTTCCGAATCAAACCTTATATTTCTTCTCAATATTCAGTATTTTGTTTGTATATTTTTCAGGAATAGTAATAATATATAGTATCGTTATATTTTAAGTTGGAGTAATAAATAAAACTAATATTAAGTCTTTAGTAAAATTGAATCATCTCTGAATATTTTCGTAAGTTCAATGGTACTTAGTAAAACTTTTAATAATCATTTAAACCATGTATTTGAAAAATTTTTAATCTTACAAAACAAAACCTTCTGAGATATCAATCGTAAGTGTAAGTATCTAAATATTGTAAATTAAATGACTAAGAAATTTCGGAGCTACGCCTTGAATTAAGAAGCATCGAATGTGTTCTCGATATTCTAAAATAATGAAAAAATATCCAGGTTGTTTCATCGATCATCTGCCAAGTCATAAAGTTTGATTTCGAAATACACTGAATTTTTCAAAAATAAAACAACGAAATTGCATGAAATTACAATAAATTTGTTGAATTTCTGTACTATTGAAATTTTCTGCAGTAGGCATAAGTGATGAAAGCTGAATGAGCAATTTTTGAGTGATGAAAGCTGAATAAGCAATTTTTGAGTTTCATAAATTGTAAATAACTCGATAAGTTTTTTATAAATTGACACATTTCCAGGAAAATTAATGAGAGCTTCAGACACAATTGTATAGAAAATATGTAACAGCTTATAACAATTATCGAGTGGTTCAATTCAAACATATTTGAATTCTAAACCCAAAAATATTCCAATACACAAAGTAATCAATAGGCATCATTACAACACTTTAAGGAATTTCTGTAAAACAATATTTTTTAATGAAAGCCACTCTAATTAGCTGTTGTTATTTGTTCAAGTTCTCCTTGGCACTATGAATGCAAAGGCGGCCAATGTCAAAAATCCAAGATCACACCAAACGTGATAATACCGAATTCTCTCTCAGTATGTCAAATTTTGTGCGGAGTTTCGGGAGGTCTATGGCCATTACCCACAGGACACTTATCCCTCGCAACTTCCGTAACACCCGTAAATTACAAAGACATTTCACTCTCAGGATTCAAGACCCAGTCAAAATTAGGCGCACTTTTAAAATCCAATGTGGAGAAAACCCAAAAAAACTTGGAAAATTTAACTCCTGGTCGAGAAATTTCAGGAGGTGTTTCATTGATTATCCATTTCGACATCCAGAACCAAAGGCATTTACAACTTACTTTGAACACAAGCGAAAATTACATTCTGAAGATTGATCCGCCGCAGTCAAATACGGTAAATATTCGACAACTTGAAAAGAATTTAGATGGTTGCATGCATATCGAATATGTAACCCGATTTTCGTGTAAATTGTATGCGAAATTTTGCATGAATTCTAATGTGAGACATTTGAACATACGTACGAATGTACGTTTTACATTTTTTTTTCTTTATTTCCATTAATGATTATACACTAATAAATCAGTGACATTGAACTAATTATTCAGTAATTTTCTACTAATAATTAGTATTTTTTCACTGATTATCAAAAAAAAAATTTGATAAAAAATCACTAACTAAAAAGGTAACAGGGTACCCCTGAAGATGAGTGATTTTTTGCTGGTCCAACCTAAAAGAGTTGAGTCCACAAAAAACTTTGCAGATGAACATTACGATCACGTCTGAGAGCTACTTCGGAGCTCGCCATGCTCTGGAAACGCTAAACCAGTTGATCGTCCACGACGATATCCGCGACGAAATCGTGATCCCTAGCAATGCCCATATCGAGGATGGTCCTCGATATCCCTATCGAGGAATACTTTTGGACACGTCCCGCAACTTTGTAGACAAAGCCACGATTTTGCGTACCATCGAAGCTATGGGCATGTCCAAATTGAACACTTTTCATTGGCACATCACGGATTCTCATAGTTTTCCTTACGCTAGTCGCACTTACCCCCTTTTGTCCAAATACGGTGCTTACAGCCCGGACAAAGTTTACTCGGAAGAAGACGTCAAGGAAATCGTGGACTTCGGGCTTTTGAACGGGGTCCGAGTTCTGCCGGAACTGGACGCCCCGGCCCATGTTGGCGAAGGCTGGCAATGGGTAATTATAATCCATTTCAATAGAATTTCACTGATTGACAGTGATAAAGAACACCAGTGACAAGAGTTCCTAAATGGGGGGCAGTATATTAATGTTTCATCTCTGCTTGTGGGCATAAAATTCTAGAAATCCATAAATAGCCAAGATTTAATCATTTAACTGATTTCTTAGAGAATATTATGTTAGCAATCAAACATTTTTCGAATCCTAGGTTGGTGATAACGTAACCGTCTGTTTTAAATCGGAACCATGGAAATCTTATTGCGTGGAACCCCCGTGTGGTCAGCTGAATCCCACGAGTCAAACAACGTACACGATTTTGGAAGGCATTTACCGTGACATGATAGCAGATTTCAAGCCTGACATGTTTCACATGGGAGGAGACGAAGTGAACTTGGGCTGCTGGAAATCTTCGGAAAATATCACAGCTTTTATGAAAAATTTCAGCCAAAATATCACGGACTCTCAGTATTACAAGTTGTGGAGTTTTTTCCAAACGGAGGCATATAAAAGACTGATTCTAGCAAACAAAGGGAGAGATATTCCTGCGATTTTGTGGACCAGCGAATTGACTAATGTGGAAAATTTGCAATACTTGGACCCCGAGAGTTATATTATTCAAATCTGGACCACGGCCTTTGATGTTGTCATTAAACGATTGTTGCAGAATGACTTTAGAGTCATTTTTTCGAATTATGATGCATTGTACTTGGATTGTGGGTAGGTTTTGTTTTTTGGTGAAGATTTTCCTAGCAATCTAAAAAGTTAAAATTCGATACATCCAGGTTTTGGAGTTGAATTTTCTGTTCAAAGAAAAACTGTAAGCTCATCGGTTTGTCACTAAATAAAAAAATGAGCTGTATTTATACAAAATCGAGGAATTTTCTCGTGGATGATTATATTTTAGTATTTGAAATCGACCTAATGAAAATTTCAAAATGAAAAAGGTGTAAAACTTGCAGATGTGAAAATCCGAATATTCTTGCAAACAAAACTAATCGAAAATGTAACATCAGAGTTGAAAAATTCAGATAAAAAAACTTGCTATCTCAAAAATTAAATAAATGAATACTTCAAACAAATTCCTCAATACATATCGATGGATTCGAATTTTAAATATTTTCACTATAAAGACTTGAGGAGTTTACAGTTTGATGGAAAAGAGAGCAAAAAATTTTTTAAAGGTTTAAATTATCGTGAGATACCTTGTACTTTCAAAATTATTATAAGAAAAAATGACGAGATTCGGAATTGTTCAAGATATGGTGCATGGATTGGGGAAGGCAACAATTGGTGTTCACCTTACAAGGGATGGCAAACGATTTACGAAAATTCTCCATTGAAGATTTTGAACTTTTTTGGATTGGCTGAAACCAAAAAGCATCTGGTTCTGGGTAAAGTGCTCCATTACTCGATAGAAAACCAGAAAAAACTTGTATTCTTAATTTCCTTGAACTATGCGACTTGAGCCGAGTAATATTAGGTGAAATGTGATAAATGATCTCTCTGTGTTCACTAATTCTTGGATAACTGTGAATGCTGCTTCAAAATACTGGATTTTTATCTCAAGTTTCTGAAAACAGCTTAAACCTTGAAATTTATCATTAATTATTTCGTTTTAGGAGCTGAAGCAGCTTTGTGGACAGAGCAAGCCGAAGGAATTTCGATAGATTCGAAATTGTGGCCTCGTTCGGCGGCGATGTCCGAAAGACTTTGGAGCGAACCTAATTTCTCATGGGTTCATGTAGAGCAACGATTTTTATTACACAGAGAACGACTCGTGCAAAGAGGAATCAACGCTGATGCTCAAGAACCCGAATGGTGTCGGCAAAATCAAGGATATTGTTATTAATCGTTGCTTTTCAAATATACAAATGTTCATTGATTACCAATATTTAGCAGTTTGTTTCCGATAACAATATCATTTTAATTCAGAAATTCTTATATCCTGAAAAACAACGAATGATTCCATACAGTTTTAGACCTCTTAAGTTGGATAGCATTTTTAGAAAATTCAAGTATAAACTTTTCAAGGTTTATTTTCCTATATTTTTAACATGGCAAAATTTTTTGCTTTCTTGGTTCGTAACTTGCTATTAACATTTCAAGTTCATGGAGTGTTTATTTTACAGGCTTATTAAAATTTTATGTTTCATTTTTTAGATTTTTTTACTTAAAGGATGAATTATTAAATTTTGAATCTTTTACAAAATTTATTTATGTAATCAGTATATTGAATTTATATTTACTAATGATAAATAAATGTCAATTAAACAAGTAAAATAATTATAGTATGGATTAAATAAAATTATGAGTAATATAAATATGTTAATTAATTAATTTGTAAAATTCAACTCCAGCATGGATTTGTGTGAGAAAAATTCGTAATATTCTGTCCGCATTTCCTGATCTAAAATTTCGTCAAAACTTGAAGGTAAATAAACAGATTAGTTCAAAATTGTCAAATTCATATGGATCAATTTTATTACTCGAAATCTATTGTACAAAATTGATGTGTTTCAAACCAAGCTCGAAATTCTTAACTATTGAGAAAGGTGGAATCGTTGTAGTAAGAAACAAAAAATTTGGAATAACTTTGCGATATTCACTGAATTGATCCTCAGCACAGCCAAAGTCAACGAAACAGAAATTGCATCTAAACGCCGAAACATGAATTAAAAACTTAAAATGTTCATCACACCCTCTTCGACCTGTGTTTTGCTTTAGTTACTTTCCCATAGATCCCTAGAATGCCAGAATCCTTTTTCGAACTTTTGGTCTTCGGTTTTTTCATGTTCAGCAAACTACCGCTGAGACCCGATGAATTGGATTTTTCAGCTTTTGTTTCCTTACGTTTATCCTTCTGCCTTTGATGCTTCAAAACTTTATAATTCACGTATTTGTTCTTAGGAGGCTTCGCACCTAAACTTATGGCCAAAGCGACTTTTGCATCTTGAGCTTTATCCTTCTTGAATCCTGAGGTCCCGAACTTCATGATATCCCATCGAGCTTTTTTCATTTCTTTTTCCTGCTGTTTTTTGTAGTCTGAAACTTCGGTTTTGGAGTCTAAAGTTTTTCGCTCCACAGACTCTATGATTTCGGATTTTTCTTTTTTTTGGCGCTCTACGAATGTGGCGCTTACAAAATTGCATGAAGCGTTTTTTTTCAAGGCGGAAGCACGGGTCGGAATAAAGTCTTCCATTATTATTATTTTAATCTAAAACAAAAAACAAACAAAAATACATTAAAAAGGAAGTGTAATTGTATAAAAATAAAAAATTATCATGTTTTCTCCAACAAACTCATGACAGTTTTAAGAATTTTTTATCAGCTGAAGATTTTTGAAACTTATTTCTAATTTTTTTAATAAACTTTTAAATAATTTTTGGATGTTTTTTTTTTCTTGCATTACATATTGTACATCTTGTACAGTTACAAAAATTAAATAAACGAACAATAAATGAATAAAAAATTCTATTTATTAAAAAAATATTAAAAACTTCAAATGTTTATTTATTGAAAAATAGAAACGAGTTTCGTTCATACATTTAAACTTATGAATTTATAATTCAAACAAGGAACATTTATACATTTTAAATATAAGGAAAATTATCGGATAAAAAAAAATGTACTGAAAATAATTTTGGACCAACAATACTTCAGAAAAATTATAGAATGCTATAAAATTTTGATAAGTTTAATAAAATAACTATTCGAGGAAAATTATAAGAGAAATTTATTTTAGAAAAATGACTATGTATTTTAAATTTATCTCCAAATCCAAAAATGTGAAATGACAAAACTCTTCAAAAAGTCCGGACGGAACATGTGTTAGAATAAAATGTGGCTATGATAAAAGAGTCTCTTGAGCAGAGAATTTTCAACGCGTGCCACCGCAATTTATTAAAGCTGAGCAACAACAATGAGTACAACAATGAATCTAAATTGAACCTGAAGAGATGTTTTATCATCTGTATTAAAAAAATATTTATGATAAATAGTAACATTTTTCGACCGTTCTATTGATTTCAATGAGGCATTGATTTACTGAAAAATAAATTAAAACTTTTTCGTTCAAAATTCAATATTCGAACAATTTTTAATGCGTCTATATTCAAGGATTTCTATTAATAATCAAATTATTGGTTTTTCAATCATGCAATGTTTAAAATATGAGAAAGGAAAAAATTGCTAAAAAGTACCGTCTTAAAAAGATCAAAAATTGAAAAACTTAATTTTGAAAAGTTTATAACAAACAATATTTTCTTGGAATTTTCGTTCTTTGATTGGGAAGAAATATTTGAACAATATTCATTTGTAATTTTGTTTCTTGGCAAAAGTGGATTTTATGGATTAATTGCTTTACAAGGTAAGACCAAAAGTTATAGAAGAATACATATCTAATTCTAACTCCAAGGGAATTGTTTGAGTGGGCAGTTGAAACTTTCTCTAAAATTTCGTTAAAGTTTAGAGAAAAAAAATGTTGAAGATAAAAAGGATACAAAATTATGAGAGAGAAAAAATTGTACAGATAAAAAAAAGTAATGAAAAATTGTAAATTTACAAGAAATTATAAGGATTAAAAAAATTTTGAAGATAAAAATGAGAAATGAAATATAAAAAAAGTTTAAAATTTGAAAGATCATTACATTTTCATACCGTAAAAATGAGAGAGAGAGAGAGACAAAAGAAAGGATAATTTGTTTTCTTAGACCCTATGGAAGACTTGACTTTTTTTCAACCAAAAATCTAACGATACTTTAGTAATTTTACAAAAATTTATATTCATTTCCATTCAATTAAAACCATGAAAAAAGTAAGGAATAAACATCAGAATACTTTTAACTGTTGAAGAAATATCTTTTTGAATTTTTATCATTCGCGTTGATTTGTGTTTGAATAAAAAAAATTTCTTTTAAGACGAAAGTATTTTTTTGAGCTTATGGAAAAATTTTAAATTTGGAAAATTCTTAAATGCCAAAAAATTAATATAAAATAATTACTTATCGTCCAACTTTTCTTGTACACTGAAAAATTTTGAAGTACAATTTATGCTAAAAATAAAAAATTATCTATGTACTTAAATATCTATGAACATTTTTTAAAATTAACAGTCTATGTCGATTGCGATTAAATTAATGTCAGTTTAATAAATTTTCAATATTTATGATCTCTTTTTTAAACCTACATAAAAAAGTTTTTTATAGAACTTGTTAATAACTTAGTGACATTAATTTAAAAAACGTTTAAATATGACGAGAAATTCCCCAAAATATTTTAAATTATATCAATTAAATAGTGTCAGAAGACTTATAGCATTGCATATTTATCTGATTATTTATTGAGATGTAAGAAATAAATTTGACGTTGTAGAATTGACAAAATATTGTTTGAAAAAAAAAAAAAAAAATATGATCATGAATTTTAGGAAAGTTATTAGGATTGTACACAGTTATAAGATTTATAATATGTGACCTAATCTGTAGAAACCTACCTAAGGACCAAATTGATGAGGCCTACTTTCTAATTCATTTGAGATGACGAATAGGCTCGGTCGATTTGGTCCTTGGGTAGGTTTCTACAGATCGGGTCACATATATGTAAAAAATTAAAAATTATTTTTTAAAAATTGATAGAAATAATTTAAATGACTTCAAATATAGATGATGAAAAATATAGGTGGATTGGCATTTATTTCATAGTTAAAAATATATTTTTTGTACCTAATTTGCCTTTTTTTATGATTTGTTATTTGTTACTTTTAAATATAAGCTTATACTTTTCTCATTTGAAGAATAAATTAATACAAAATTTTAGAAATATTTAAATATCAGGGAATTAGATATTGAATAATTTTTCTGTATTGGGAAAATTTTTTTAATAGAAATTCATCAATTCAAAAAAATTCCCAGTTTTACAAAATATTACAATTTCAGTATCAGGTTATATATTATAAAAATAAAACTTATGAACATATTTATTTATAATCAGTTTGACAAGTATTTAACATTAAAAATAATTGTCTAGTATTATTTATTATATGTAGATAATATATTTTAAATATTAAAAATACAAATGATAAAAAATGATAAAAATGTAGTACATTAAAAAAAAATTATGGTTAACGAGGAACGAAAAATTTGTTTTCAACAATTTTCTAAAAGATTGAAACGATTTTTACAGTTTTTGCAGAAATTAAGATTTACAAGACATGCCAATCGATCTCAAGAATGCTATTTTTTTTAAGCACTTTTCAAAATACAAAATACTAAATAATAATACTCACTTGAGTCACTTTGCAATAACAAAACAAACAAGTTAGTAGCCAAAGTTTCCTCCAAATGAATTGGTCTCCGAAATTTGCCAAAATTCACCAAAATGTCTAAAACCCACTATATAAACGATATAAACAAAAACAACCTACGAAAAACACTTTTATTTCAACTTATGTATCATGTATCGTATGTATTTATAGTATTTAAATAAATTTATTTGTGCTAATTTGTGCTTAGTGTGTTTGGTTATGTGTGCGTGTGTGTGATGTGTACATATGCATAGGTATAACCGGTATGCATACATGTATAGACACAGATCTACAGATCAGCTGTACAGGTGCAGCGTCACCCATGGTCAGCCATTTTTGTTGATCATTGTTGCACATTATTGTTTTTTACTTTTTTTTCCGCATTTCATAATGAACTGTCAAACAAAAGTGAATAACACAGATATTATTACATTGTGAAAATATGGACAAAAACATCATAAGGTTGGCATCTGAAAGGATACATAAACACATAGAACTTACAGAAATTCATCCGCAGTTCTACACGCCCGGAGAAGAGGTTTCAACCCAAACGGACTTTCTGAAGTAATGATAAATAGCTTTCAAAATATTTCGAATCAACTTTTGAAATTGGTTTATTCTTATAATCCGCTAGATAGCAGAATGCTATGAAGTGTATCTGATAATAAAATAAGAAATCTATTTGAATTAGTTTTATGAAAATAGTGCATTTTCATGATTTTCAGTTTTGTTCTGTAAACACTGAAAAGTGCTGAATTTTGAGGACAGCAAAAACTTTTCTGCTCGCGATAATTTTTTATCCATTTTTTATGCTTACATTTTCCATTTTTATTATAACTAGAGGCTGGAGAATATTTAAATTTATATAATACACCCCTCCGTCCATAAGGGATACAGCTCGGGACAGTGTATCTCTAAACGAAACGACACTTTTTCTTCGGATTAGCCAAGATGATTAATGACTTTGCGTTCACCCAGCCATATCGTGCGATCCCACCTTTTCATACAGTACTGAAATTTCCCGTCAAAATTGGCATGGGACATTCTGTCGCTGGCATCGATGCCCGAGACAAACGAAATAACTGTTGGAGATGCATACCTTTTTCTTCACAGTTCATTAGATATCTGCCCGAGTCTCCCTCAAAGAAGGCTTCCTTAAGTACGGACGAGTCTACTGAAAAAAAAAGATTCAATAAATTTGCATTGATGAATCAAAAATGATAATTTATTATCTGTAAATCAATTATTTTAAATGTACTTTCATTAATTTTTAATTTTGATTTTTTTTTTCTCGAATTTGCAACAATATATGGTATGAGCAGCCCCCGAAAACTTCCTATCTCTGCAATGTATTACTTCTGCTGAAGCAAAAACTACAAAATGAGCTAGTACCAAGAGATGGCGCTGTTGTTCTGGAGAAAAAAATTAGCTTGTGGAGGCAGCGAGGATAGTAAGGGGACCAGTTGATGTTTTCCCCAATTTCCTCTTATTTAAAAGTGCAACCCAGGGGAATGTTGCAGCCGAATGGTGCTGAGCACGTGGGAGATGAATAAAGATGAAAATAAAACCAGTTTTCAAAGAAAATCTTGCCGATTTCGATGTTCAACTCTTTAAGCCATTCAAGTGCATTGATGTGCACTCGATTTCTTCGATTCATTTAATTCATCACTTCCAATTTATTCTTTTTAGTTACCAGACATTTTATTTCAAACCTTCATTGCTCTCTCGAAAATGTTTACATAATGTTTATTTGATTATTAAAATTATACTATCGACTATCACAGTTTTAAAGTGCGTAATTAAGTTCTTCGAGTCCGGTCAAAAATTAAAAAATTCAAAAAACAGGCGATGGAAATAATAGAAATAGTGAACATATTATGCATGGTGCACATGATACTAATTTCTTCTACACTCAGAGAAAAATTTGAGTGCGCCAAGCAAAACTCCGGCTTGAGCACATACCGATTTGAGCCATGCAAGTTGCCGGCTTGAAAAAAATGAATCCCAAGTTGAGACAACACAGTGCTGAAAATTTGATTTCTAACTTGAGAATTCGGAAGCTTGCTTAGCCTAAGCGACCTTATCGAGTTTTTCAAGTAGTTTGTAACTTGAGGACACCCTTCAACAGTATAAAAAAACCAGTTGCGAGTATCGAGAAGCATACCGCGACTTGAGTCGATTCGGATTGTAAGCAACTCGGTAGGCTCGCTTGGACCAAGCAGGCCCAAAAATTTGACAACTGAAAAATGAAGGGCCGATTTGGCTGAACTCGGTGTCTGCTTGGTGTGAGCAAATTTTTCTCTGAGTGTAGATGTTCTAAATACTTTTTTTTGTTACACCTTTTTTGATAAGCGAAACATTTTGTTTTATATTTGATTCAAATTTTTTTATCACTATGAGTACTGTACAGGTTTGCAAAAATGTGCACAGTCCCCCCAGTGCACAGTAAATACGGTGTTCAATAAATTAATTCACAATCAAGACCACAATCAATTCCTTGAAAACTTTTTTTTTGTTTCCTGAAATTTTTTTCACATGCAGAAGATGTGATGCGATAATATATGATTCTTAGTCGAATTCTATTTGTAATCTGCATGCTTACGAAAATTGAAGTAAAAATTTTTGTGAATCTATTCTTAAGTATATAATAAACTACAAAAGAAAAATAAAGCTTTTGCACAAAAATGTATGATTACGGAAAAAATTGGCTACTTACGACTTAAAAATAATTGTAACTTTTAAACAAAATTCCAAATAATCCCAACGATCTGCAATTTTTCAGGATATTTTTTTCATGTTTTTGAAAAGTTTTTAATTCATCGAACAAATTCTCAACTGTTCGATGCTTCAGAAATTTTAGATTTTCTGCATATAATTGATTTCTACAATAAATTTAAACCTCAAACAAAATTTTCAACTCTTAAAAAAATATCGCAATTTCTGCAACAGTACTCAATTTTTCAACTGATTGAGAAACTATACGTTTTTCAATGTTCCACAGAGTTTGATTTTCTGGATATACCATATTTTAGACAAGTTTTGTTTTTTTAATTTCAAAATTTCAATAAATTCAACATCAATTTTCAAAACAATGTCCGACTATCAATGAATTTTTCATGTCCTTGAAAAGTGTTCAATCGCTCAAACTTCCATTTGAAGGAACGTACGAACGTTAGTAGTACAACAAGAAGGGCGAGAGGAACGAAAAATTTTTAGAAATTAGGGAAGATAGAGAACAGGTATATGTGGTGGGAGAAAGGTTTTGAGTGACGGAAAAGACTGCAGGCTCGTTCTCCTTAAATACCATGGGCTTTTTATTTCCTCCAGTATTGCAGCGCCAACTGGTGAGGGAGTTCTTCCCTACACTTAAATCGGACCGCAGTTTCCGGGGGCTGGGTATGAGAAGATATAAAAGAATTGAAAATAGCTGTACTTGTATATTCAAACAATAAAAATAAGTTTCAAAATCAGCAAAATTTACAATTTTCATGTTTTTAGTGAATTACTTAAAAAATGGCATTTTGACAGCCATGGATCAATTTAAAAATTTAAAAATTTCAACACAAATTTATATTTTCATATTTATCATTTTTCTTGATAAAATATAATGAATATTTTTTCAAGATTCAATGTCTAAATCACTCACTATTCGTTGAAGAATGTTTTTTGGTTTATCTTTTGATCATTAGGGCAAAAATTTTCCATTTTCGAATTATTTATACATTTCGCAATAAAGTTACAATTTAAAACTTTTTTACAATATTGAAAAATCTTTTTTTCTCAATTACAACTGTGTCAGTAAATTCTATTCATCGATGCAAATTCGAAATTTATTTTAGGAATAAAAAACTTTAGCATTCTGATAATCTTATTCTGAAATATAAAGATCACAAATCTTTTCGAATCAGTAATTGCTATTTTTCATCAGTTAAATCTTCACCTGCAACTTTTTATCATCTATTCACTTCTAAATTTTTTCAACTCTTTTACTTTGCAGTAAATTCCAATAAAAGAATCTTCATGGAAAATTTATGCATCTAAAACTCTGGGTAATAATGATGAGAAAACAATTCTTTATTTATCAACACATTAACGCATTCATAGAAAATGCAGTAAATTCAGGTTTTTATATAAAATATTGAAATTTCCAATTATTTCAACCTGTGCATTTTTATTTTTTATTGAATAAATCTATGATTATAACTATTTTTCATTGTTGTTTTTTTTCTTATTCAACTTTTACTTGGTAATGGTTTTGATGAAAAAATTTATTTTAATAAGTATCTATCAGTGAGTTGAGTTTTTTTATTTAAAACTCAAAGTCACGATTTCTTGATTCAAACATTCATTCTTCCAATTAATCAATTTTTCAATCGTTCTGTTAAAAAATAGTAGTTTTTAAATTTTACATTCTCTTTAGTACAAGATTACACCTTATCAAAAACGCAGCAAATTGCTGCCATTTACCCTGGCGGAGTAAATCCCATTCTGGCCCATTTTGAAACCATTTTCAGAATGAGATTCGACGTCATTGCTAGATTTTTCATTTGTTTTCTAGCAGTATATATTGCTAGATACAAATGAAAATATACAATATATATACAAATGAAAAATCTAGCAATGATGTCGAATCTCATTCTGGAAATGGTTTCAAAATGGGCCAGAATGGGATTTACTCCGGTGGGGTATAATTACAATAATCGATTGCTCAATAGTTTTTTAATTCAAATTTATATTTTCAATAAAAAATTGATTTCTCTCTGTTCTTCACCTCCTTTTTCTATATTGATAATCATGGTATTTTTAACTTGCCTATTTAAACATTTAGTGTTTTTACAGCATCAAAAAAGTTCTAAAAGTCCATGTATTAAAGATTCCTATCGCAGAATTTTAATATTTTGTAATTTTATATTTTTGACATCTTTCCATGTATATCAGATTGCTGAATAAATGTAGAAAGAATTCGGTTTTTTTATCGTAACATTGTCATAATATATGTTTCAATTTATTCTAATACTTCGTTGAATCAATTCTGGATTGATATTAATGGAAAAATTTGGTTGACATTAATAGTTAAAAAATTTTGAAGTTTGAATGAACTTTGTATGAACTACAAAATTTTTGTCATCAGTATTATGCATCAACTTTGGACATTAGCATAGTAGTATATTAAAGTATGAGTAGTAAAAAATTTTCTTCCTTCAATTTTATAACCTCTAGTCCATAAAGTATTCATTATATATGATGTAGAAATTCACTAAATTCAAATGATAGATTTTATTCATTTACTACGAAATAAAAAATATTGAGTAATTGAAAATTTGTGTGGTTACTATCTTTTTAGAGGCCATGGAACATACGTTGACGGGAACGAAGTCCTTCGAAGTTCGGTCGCGGGGACTCTGGAAAAAGTCAACAAGTTGATTTCAATAAGACCATACAAAACGCGATACAGAGGTGAAATTGGGGATGTCGTCGTTGGTAGAGTTGTAGAAGTTCAACAAAAAAGGTGGAAAGTTGACACGAACTCGCCAACAGATTCAATCCTTCTTCTTTCTAGTGTCAATTTACCTGGTGGAGAATTGGTACATATAAAAAAAGCTTATTCCCATACGTTATTTGCCTCTCTGAAAAAAAAAGAACAAGAGAATAATATTTTTGTGTAATGAAATTGCAAAATTGGATGTTTTACCCTAACATTTGAAAGGGTAAAAGTAAAATTTCAAATTGAAATATTTTGAAATTCAAATTCGTATTTTTAAAAATCAGAAAATATCCAAAAAACTCAGGTACATAAACTCTTTTCCAAATCCAACATCTCTAAATATTTACTAGTTGAAGAACAAGATTTTGAAACAAATGAAATTTAAAAAAAAGTGGATAAAAATTTATCTAGTTATTATCCATGAATTCGTTTTTTTTTTCTTGTAGAGAAGAAGATCTGCGGAAGATGAGCAATCAATGCGTCAATATCTCCAAGAAGGCGACTTGATTTGTGCTGAAGTTCAAAGCATATTCTCTGATGGTGCTCTGTCCCTTCACACCAGAGTCATGAAATATGGTAAATTAGGCCAGGGTATACTACTCAAAGTGCCCTCGACTCTCATAAAGAGAAAAAAAATCCACTTCCACAATTTGGAAAATGGAGCATGCCTGATTCTCGGCAACAATGGCTACATTTGGATCGGAGCCAATGATCGTACAGTGGATCGTTCCGAGGGTGGTTTCACACAAGATTTGTCCAGGGTTTCGCAACATGATCGAGAAGTTTGCTCTCGTTTGAGGTAGGAAGAATCCTGATTTTATAGAATGTTATGGAGTAATTTATATCATGATGATGTTACCTAAAAGTACCCGGAGAGAAAAAAATAGCGTTCAAAACTTGTTAACAAAATATATATGTATACGCCTTATTTTCTGCGAATTCTGAATTTTCTGATTTCTGTACTTTAGGTCAAAATTCAAAAGTTCAAATTATAAATTCTTGAGCTTTGAATTCCCTGTATAATGAATAAGGAAATTTCGTTCGTAATAATATTTGAAATTGGAGGATCAAAGAAACTTTGTTAATGGTTAATGAATTAGAAATTTGACA
The DNA here is from genome assembly GCA_028476575.1 of Platygaster robiniae. NCBI lineage: Eukaryota > Metazoa > Arthropoda > Insecta > Hymenoptera > Platygastridae > Platygaster > Platygaster robiniae. Next base: position 41,780,202 of record CM052019.1, read on the forward strand.
AAGTATTTACTGATTGACAGGCAATGACATTTGTTTGAATCGATAATCTTTTATCTCAGTGTGAAGAACAAAGTGGTTCGTTCTAAGTTTAGAGGATCACAAAAATGTTGTTTTACCCTTAGGAACTGCATCCTGAGTCTGGCAGAGTTCAACATTCCTCTGACCGACACTTCCGTGACTTTCGCCTACGAGGAATCTCTCAAGTACCCCCACGGCGATTTAACGCTACCGGAAGCAATCAGCGACGTGGCATTGAGAACACACCATCGACTGGTGCAGTGAGAATCGAATATTTTTTGTACAAGTCCAATAAAATTCCTTTTATGAACGACCTTTAGCTGAATTTCTAATTTTGAGCATTATCTGCGTCCCCTGATCTGACTCGCGAGTTTTCGATTACGAAAGAGTTGAAGTTTGAGCAATTATGACTCGGAATTTTTCCATCACCTGAGAGCTATTTGTAAATCTCATTAATGCCTCGCGTGCGAATGGGTGGCATTTTGACGAGCCTGGGTGAAAGGTTAAAAGTGACGGGGAAACGCGCTATCGACCAAACATGAAAAAGGGCCAAAAACGCGGCCCAGGGCTTTAGAAGCGATGGACGCGTGCTTCAAAGCGTTCGACAAGGACGGCGACGGGCGATTGTCCGTCGACGAATTCGAGCTTATTTGTAGGGCCCTCTTCCGCAACGACCGTGGCAAGATTTACGACCTCGGCAAGGACCGGGTGAAGGAGGTTTTCGGCATCTTCGACGTCAACCGGGATGGCTTCATCGACGCCGAGGAATTCGAGGTGAGTGGGCTGGTTTTTTCACCGTTGGTGAAGTGTCTTTTGGATTTTAATCGGTGGTTGTACTAACATCTGTGAATTTTCACTCTTCATTCAGTCAAAATACTGCCGCTCAAGCTTAGGGCGATTTCTCGCTTTTTTAGAGTGAAACTCAACTCCTATACGTACGAAGGATGATTTACTCTTTTGGTGTAAAATTCTACAATTGGACATTTCAGACCGGTACATCCTAGAATGGAGAATTCTCGATTTCTTATTTTTTGCATTAAAAATCCTGACATTTAAAGTTCTACAAAGCAGAATTTTACGATATTCTGATAGGGTGAGGGCGGGTAATATGAGACACTTTTATTTAAATTACTACTGGTTTTGCCCTCATTCAGACAAAAAAATCTATCGAACTTTCTAAATGGTTGTATGAGGCCTGCAGAACGACACGTAAATAATTGTTGGCAATTATTTCAAGTGTTTGATATTTTTTTAGACACTTAAAAAAAATTCAACGTGTAAAGATTTTGCAAAATGTGGGGGTACTTCAAAAAATCGGCTGTAAATTGAATATTGTATTTATTTAGTAGATATTATAGCGAAAATGAAGCAAGCATAGTATTTTAAACATGAAATAATAAATTACAATCGAAGAATAAAGAATATTTAACAAAATTTAGAAAAAAAATTATATTTTTATAAACAAAGACTCCAGATCATTAATTGAACTAGGTAATTTCTTCTTTTTAATCAAAAATTAATAGCACCAAGCAATAAAACGCGCTCCGGGAATAAATATTTGAGGGTCTCATATGAGCTGCAGGAAAGTGTCTCATATTACCCGCGAAGGATATCAAAGGTGTTTATCATTAACCTGAGTGGTAAAATAAAAAATAAGAAACCTTAATTTTTTACATCTTTTTCTGAAGGTTCAGGCTATTTTGTCAATACGATTGGATGGGCAATAACTTCACTCGAATTGGTTTTTTCGAGTAAAAGTCATCCTACTTTAAAAATAGTTTTTTTAATCCCTCAAGGAAATACTGCGAGATATTTAATAAAAAACAAAGTCCAGCAATAAAACAGCTACACAGACTTTTTCAGTGCACTTGATAGATGAATTTCGATGGCAATTCATTGCTGTAAAAAAAGCAGGTAAAACATAGGAGCGAGTGTCTCATATTACCCGCCTTTACCCTTACAAAATCATGAATTTGATACCTAACATAAGGATCATGAAATTTTAAACCCTAGATTATTGAATTCTAAATATCTTTATTGTGAAGTCTAGAATTTGAGGATTCCGATTACTGCAGTATAGAATTCATAATTTGAAAAATGTAGAATATATTTTTAGCTTTCTCAATAACAAAATACAAAAGTTCCAGATATTCTTCAAGTTCCAAACGTTTAAAAATATACGATAATATAATCGTGAATTCTGCAATATGAAGAATTTTAGAACCCAGAATCCTAGAGTATAGAATTCTATCATGTCGAATTCTGCAAATTGAGTTTTAGAACCCTCAGCTCTAGAATTATCAATTCTTTATCATTCATGATCGCCCTATTTCTCCTCAAACAAATAACCTTCCTTATCAAAGATTAACTCGAGCAGTAAACAAAAATTCAATTTTTTCCGTAGATGAAGTGAAAATCTTTCTGCAAGTTTCTCAGAAGAAAAATTTATCATCTTTTGTTTTTATTTATTAAACGTTACATTAATTGAAACAGAATTTATAAATTTTCAGATTTTTTCTTCATCATCCACATAAAAACTTCTAGACTTTAACATGATAATTGAAATTGAATATCTTCGAAACTATGATTTTGGGCGAAGGAAGGTCTCATTATCTAGAATAGACCTTCGGAAAGTTTGAACATAAAATAAATTTACAAAAATTTCTGTTGAATGTATTAACGAGTTAAAAATCAGAAGTTGAAACATGGGAAAATACGACTTCGAAATCTGATATATCCTATATTACTGATATTTAGGTTTTATACATTCAAAACGTAGGATTTTTTTTTCAATTTAATGTTGAAGATGTGCTGGAATCGGTGGATCAAAGTATGCACCAGGCCCAAGAGCGCATTTCTTATCGTAGATGTGCAAAATGATTTTATTTCGGGCTCTCTAAACATCATGAATTGCCCCGCTCAACATAACGGCGTCGAAATCATCGATCCAATCAACAAACTTTTGGATACAGTTCCTTTCACAGCGGTTTTTTACTCCTTGGATTGGCATCCTACAGATCATGTTTCTTTCATTGACAATTTGCATTTAAGGTAAAAATTATGTTCATTCGAGAAAGTTGGCGACAATTTTTCTGGAAAAGAAACCTCGATGGTTCATAAATAATGCATCCAGAAAATAGTATATTTTGTAGCTAGGGGCAAAAACAGCCGATTTAAAACGAGTGTTATTGCTCCGAGGTACAAACGATACTTTTTGCCTCGGAAACAGTAAAAATGAGCGTATTAAAACTGTTTCGACATGGCAAATGAAGTATTGAAGGTTAACACGGAGGCTGGAGAAAATGACAGTCGGCAGGGGAAAGGGGGGGCCCATTTAGTCCGCCGGGTTAAAAAGACCACCCTTTTCCCTGCCGACAGCCTGCGTGTTGGCCTGAAACACTTCATTTGTGTATGTCGAAACGTGTTTAAATACGCTCATTTTTAATGTGTGAAAGGCAAAAATAATATAACTGCCAAATTTTCTGACCGATGTAAAATTCTGGTATTCTCATACAATTTTCTTGATTTTAACAAAATGAACAGGAATTCAAGGATATAATTTAGAATAAAATAATGAAAAAATGGGTTCTCTGATTTCTGTAGCATTGACAAGTTCATTATTAAATATTCTGTAAAAAATGAAAATTTTAATCCCCTATCTACTCCAATCTAGAGAACTAGACCAATCCAGCGAGGTGGCCAAAGAAAGAGCCAAAGTCTACGACACCGTGACTTTCAAGGGCCCGCCACTTATGAAACAGCGGATGTGGCCCAGACATTGCGTCCAAGGTTCCTGGGGCGCGGAGCTTCACAAAGACCTGAAGATCCACGAGAACAGCTCCAAGATCTACAAGGGTGCGAACCCCGAAGTTGACTCTTACTCCGTGTTCTGGGACAACAAAAGATTGACGGACACAACGTTATGCTCCCAACTCCAGGAGAAAGGCATCACCGACATTTATATCTGCGGTGTAGCGTACGACGTTTGCGTCGGCGCGACAGCTCGCGATGCCCTGACCAACGGCTACCGCTCGATTCTCGTGGACGATTGCACCCGAGGAGTCGACCCAGTCGACATCGACAAAACAAAAGAGGCTTTCACAGAAGGCCATGGGGTAATTGTGCAGTCGAGCCAAGTCTCGACGATGGTCGAGGGAAAAGACAGAAGACCAGAACTTGGCTACAAACTGGCGATGGAGATCAAGAGGTCTTTGAATGCTAAATCTGAGAAAGCGAAATGATTTTGTTGCTCTACTGCGGAAATGTGAACATAGTCCATACATTGATCTTTTATGGGTGTCAAGTTCCAAACGTTTAAGGTTTGGAAGTCAATCAAAATAAAAAAATTCTTCGAAAATTCAAACAAATTAATTTCTCCAAGTTCTGCAGGATTCCCAAAAAACATTAGAATTTCTCTAAAGTTTGACAAAAACGTCCACAAAACTAGTTAAAAATTGTTTTTTGCAGTTCCTTTATTAGATCATCGAAATTAGCAACAAAACGTTCCCAAAGCGCGTCTGAAGCATTTTTAAAAAATGTCTGCAAAAGCTCGTTTGAAACTCTAAATCGAAAGAAATTCAAATCTTCAAACAATATATACGTTAGAGATATCTTCAACTAAAATTTTTCCTGAAAAAAATTTGGAAACTGTTCAAGAATTGTTGAGTGTTTTAGAAATGTTTCCACACAAATCAAGAATCACAGTATGGATGTTTTCACAGTTCGCATTTCAAAAATTTAATTTCGATGCACGTTGTAATCGCTGTAATATGACGAGATAATTGTGTAGATATGTAAATGACATGAATAAAAACGTTTCCGATGAAACTCGAAGGAAAGTTTTCTGCAGATTCTATAAAATGTGACTTGTATGCAAGCAGGTGTGAACAATTGTGGCCTTTTCCTGGAAACACGTATCAAAAATCATTAAAAATATGCGATTGGGAGTTATTAAATTTTATAACGTTCTCAAAAAAAAGCTTAAAAATAACCTTCAAATATCAAAATAATTGAAACTGTCGGTAAAGTATTTTATAAAAAGCGAATTAATTAAAATAATTAACTTAGTTTAATTATTTATAACATAATATGAATAAAACCCACATTTTTATATCGAACAGAAATAAAAAAATGTAAGAAATAGTAAATATAATTAGTGAATTCTTCCAAAAAGCAAATATGGCAAAAATTGTATGACTTTATAGTACACATAGCGTTTACCAATAATTCGAACTACTGAGGAAATTTTCGAAACGAAACATTTTATTTCGACTTTAGAAAATGATTCTAGTAAAAAAATTTTTGAATTGTGTTTGAAACAAAAGTTTTTCAATTTTTCTTACTCTCTACAAAAGCTGTTAGTCATGAAACTTCTATTTTAAATTTCAAGTCAATGATGTAAAAGTGATTAAAAATGAAAAAGTAACAAAACTTAAGTTCTTATGTTTTATTTATTTTTTTCTTTTGAACTTGAGAGGCCAGAACTAGATTTTTTAATTTTAGATTAATTTTCTCAATCGCTCATTTATTAATAAATAATTCCAAAACTCTTTTGTTTCAATAGAATTCCAGTAAAGTTTTTCGAATGAAAACATAATCGAGAATTGTGATCAAAATAATTATTATTTTTTACTTTTAAAAATTATTATTCAAAATTTGACCGAACAATACTCAAATGTTGGGCTAGAAATTAAAAAAAAACACAGACTTTCCATTTAACATTCATGCTCATTTATTACTATTCAAAAATTCGTTCAATATTTACAGCAAACCAAAAACTTATAATCATGAAAATTGAAAATGAAGACATAGCACATAAAAATAAAGAAATTTATTACATGTTGAATTCAGATCTCTTTTCTTGACTCTCTACCCATGACTTTGCAATAGTCTTTTTCATTTCGTCGTTTCCATCTTCATACATCTTCTTCATCAAGTTCATCAAGCCCGCTTCTGGATTATCATCATTTTCTTTCATTGAAAATTTGCTTTTCCTTGTCTCTTCCAATTTCTTCTCAATCTGAGTCATATGAGACCACACTTTTTGCTCTTTTTTAGCCAAAAATAAAACAACCATGTCAGTTTTTATCTTGTAAGAACTTTTCTCAGGCACAATTTCCTCACAAAGATTGTTGACAAAGAGCTCGTGATTTTTGTTGTCCAAATTGAGGACGCGCAGGTGAACCGAGCGATCAGTAAATTTGCAAACGACAGACTCTTGAGGTACGGTATGGGTGTTTTTCAAGGTAGCGTAGATTTTGCAAAACTTATCAGATTGATCCCAAGCGTGGTTATTTATTTTAACATCGTAACATTTGGAGCTAGCTGTTCCAGTGGTGGATTTTTCGATCACTTGGGGCTTGTCTTCAGTTCCCTTGGTGATTTCGGTTTCAATTTTGCGTATTTCAATGCTCAGTAAGTCCTGGACTTTTTTTCTTTGGGCTTGTTGAAGAAGGGTTCGAAGTTCTTCGACATCAAGTTTGAGCTGTAAGCCATTTCAATGATTCAAATGTTTTGGAAAATTTCAAAGAGTAAAAAGAAAGCAATTTTTGACAGTTCATTACATTTCACGAGCTTCTTAGGCTTCGGTCTTTTTCAATTTTTAAATCTTTTTTCCTAAATTTTTAAATAAATTTTCCTTATTTCAAAAAGGTTGTTTAATGCAATTTTTTTCAAAATTTTTTAAATGTAGCACTTAAGTATGAATTCAGAAATATTATGCTCTCAAATAAATTGTTTATTATTATGTCAAACAGTTAAAGAACTTTGATTTTAACATGTCCTATGTAAAAAGCAGGTAGAGAAACGAGGCATCGATTATGTCTACCCTATCACTTGATGTTATTCATTCAAAGTAAGAATGTGTCATAAAATGAAATAGTAAGGTGGTTAAATTTGTATTAACAAACAATCCAATTGCTACTTATTAATTAATATTCAATTATTACAAATTTCATCTCGTATGAATTTCAAACTACAATTTTTTAACTGAATTTACCTAATGAACTGAGAGAAAAAATGAACTTCTCGATCATAATGTTGTCCACCGCGCGAGGCATGGCTCCATCGATGCTTGAGAGCATGGATTCGATGCATCCTCTGCGCAGACGCTTGATTTAGAAGCGTGTGTCGTGCTCGGGGGGGGGGGGGGGAATACTTTCTAACGTTTGAAGGTTTGTAACAGCGCGCGCTTCGGACGCGCGGAGCACTGCCATGCTCGAGAAGTTTACTTTTTTTCTGAGTGTGTAAAGTTAAAGTTAAAAAGAAAGATCGAAAATTAAAGAATAAAAAATAATAATAATCATGGATTTAATCATTGAAAAATATAAATTTTTGAAAAAGGAAATGTGATTTAGATAAAGTAAATTCCTTAAAAACTGACATCATGACAGTTGATAATCAATCAAAATTTCTGATACAATTTTTCTTAATTATATCAATCGAATGATTTTTATGAATTTAACGTCCAAATCACTTCTTCATCAAAGAATCATTTTAAATTTGTTTTTCAATCATCCAGGTAAGAATTTGCCATTTTCAAATGATTTTCACATTTTGTAGTAAAGTTACATAACAGAACTTTTACGCGATTGAATATTATATTTTTTTCAATTATAACTACCCAAAAAAGCAGTACATTTTGTTTGTTCATATGAATTTACTATCTATTTTAACACTAACAATAATTTAAAACTTTTAAAATACCTTGTAGAAAATATGTGTATCACGCATTTTTTTAAATCCAAAATTTCCATTTTTTATCACTCAAATCTTTTACCTATAACTATTTTTCAATCTTCTACTTTTCAATTTTTCGAATCTGTTCTCTTTTACAGCAGGTTCCATAAAAAAATTTGAACACACACAATATATAAAGATGCAGTAAATTTTTTTGTATGCGTAATATTTGCAAATTACAAAATTTCTCATCCAATATAAATTGTTATTTTTGATGAATGAAATCCATTGTCATATTTTTTGTTGTTGTATTCCTTGCCTTTCTTTTTAACTTTTACTTTGTGATAAATTTGATTAAAAAAAAAGATAATATAAAATAATGAAGTCGAGGAATTGACGACAATGTTTATTCGTTGTCAACGTTTCAATCACTCCTTTGTGATCTTTTTCAAGACTATACATATGTTAGAAACTAATTAATATAAATTATTCAATATAAACAATAAATAACATCATTAACAACATTCACCATGGTACTTGAAGTTCTTAAATTAATAAATCAATCACATCTCATTGGTAATCTAACAAATATCACACTATGATCAGACAATTACTCGTCGATGTTGCAACTTTGAGATTCGAGAGGTGACTTACCGGTAATAATTATGTACAAGGTTGAAATTACAGCGTAATGTAAACAAGAAACATCTGAAGAATCATGTTTATGATGGGAACTGTGGCAATCCCAATAAACAAAGGCAAGGTGATATCAGATTTTATTGATAATTTTATCATAAGCCGGACTTAGATTTTCAGTATCTTTTTGTTTATTTAGAGATTTTTTTCCTTCTTTTTTGATAAAAATCATTTGAGATGTTAATCTTTTATGATGATTAGTTTCGCTGTCCTTTACTTCAATATTATCCCAGTCCATGTCATGTCCTGTGGATATTCTATGAAGACTTATAACAGAAGGTTCCCCCGAGGGTCTATTGATATCTTTTTTATGTTCATCAACTCGTTTCTCCAAGCGTCTCTTTGTTTGCCCAGTGTAAGTCCTATCACATTCCTTATCACAGCATTTGATTTTATATACTACATTAGTCATTTTTGGTTTGTTAATCCTGTCTTTTTCTGTTTTGATTACACTATCAAGTTTTTTAGGTATTTTATCAATTAGAGATTGTGTTTCTTAAAGGTATTTTTTATTTTCTGTGTGAAGTTTTTAATGTAAGGTAAAGGTATCATCATTCCATTATTTACAGATATATTATTCTCGGATACATGAACACTGTTACCATTACATTTTTTATCTTTAAGCATGTATTCTCTTTTTTTGTTGTAAGTTAATCAAATCTATTGGAAAATGGTTTTTAATTAGAATATTCCTAACCAACTTAAGATTATCATGATGAAATCTAATGTCAGAGAGGAGAATGGCTCGATCAACTATACCGAAAATCATACTGATCTTATATTTAAGAGGGCGACTGGAATAGAAATTTAAGTACCTAGTCGAGGCAGTAGCTTTCCTGAACCAATAAGTGTACAGTCTGCCATCAAATTTTTTATGGATCCTGACATCTAAAAAGGTTATAGTATTATTTTTTTCCTCTTCAATCGTGAATTGAAGACGTGGGTGATATGAATTAAAAATTGCTAAAACACTGTTAACACTATTCCTTGGAACAATTTTAATGATGTCATCTACATAGCGCCCATAAAGAATTGTTCTAAAATTTAGCCTACTCAAACATTCTACCTCCATATCCTCCATAACTATATCAGCCAGTATTGGTGATAAGGGTGACCCCATTCGACTCCCATATATCTGCTTGTAAAACTGCCCTTCAAAAGAGAAACTCGTGTTGTTGAGAATAATGTTAATACCGGCCAAAAATTCATCACGAGAGAGGTCTGTTCTATTTTTGATTTGGTCCCATCTTTTCACTATTCCCGAAATCACCAGATCATGAGGAATATTGGTGAATAATGCTTTAACATCAAGAGAAATAATCACATAGTCAGTAAGACACGTGAAATTTTTAATGATGTCAACAAATTCCCAACCATTTTTGATGTAAGAATCTGGTTTTTTAAGGCTAGTTTCAAAAATAAGATGTAGTTTTTTTGCTAAATTATAAAGAGGAGAATCAATAGAGGATACAATAACCTGAGTGGAATTCTCTCCTTGTGAACCTTTGGCAATCCATAAATTCTCGGTAGATTTCCGTTATCTTGTGGACAATTAAGAATCCTGCATTCATTTTTATCAATATAATTATTATTAATATAATTCAACCTTGTACATCATTATTACCGGTTAGTCACCTCTCAAATCTGAAAGTTGCAACATCGAAGAGTAATTGTCTGATCATAGTGTGATATTTGTTAGATTAACAATGAGATGTGATTAATTTATTAATTTAAGAACTTCAAGTACCATGGTAAATATAAACCATAAATATATTTATGGTTTATATTGAATAATTTATATTAATTTGCTTCTACCATATGTATAGTCTTGAAAAGGATCACGAAGGAGTGTTTGAAACGTTGACAACGAATAGAAATTTTCGTTAATCTGACTGGCATTGTCGTCAATTCCTCAACATCAAAAACTAGCCAGTGATACTACTACATAATGAATAAAATAATGAAATCCAATATCCAAAAAACTCAATTCCGTTCAGTCTTACTCAGTGGGTTGAATTTTTTGTTTAAAACTGTAAGTCACAATCTATTGATTCAAGCATTAATTTTTTCAATTAATTATTTTTCAACTATTCAGTCAAAAATTGGTTATTTGTTAAATTTGAAATTTTCTTAGTCGCAATCATAGCTTTTTAAAAATGTAGTAAATAATAATCAATAGATCAATAGATTTTCAGCAAAAAAATAATTGATATCTCATTCCTTTGCCTCTTTTATAACAGAAATGCCAAAATAATAGTCTTTAACCTATATTACATAATGATAAACAGTTTTTAAAAAGCGTCATGCTACTGAATTCATACTTCAGTGTTGAATTTGAAAAATTTGGGATTGAATTATAGAATTACTTTTGAAAAATTTCAATTTTTTTGTCTTAAAATTGTTAAACTTGTCAATATGGAGTCAAAAATTTTTAAAACATTAAAGATTTCAATATCAAGCAACCTTTAAAATACAGCATTTTCTGAACTTACTTTAAAAGATATTAATATTGGACATATCAGTTGTTTGGATAGGAAATTCAGAGAATTTAGGAACAAATATTGAAAATTTAAAGTCATTGATTTGAAGATCAAGGTCTAAAAAACTCCTAAAATGCAGTAGGGTATCATCAAATGTAAGTTCATCCCTTGGCAAAGTCTATGCAACACTGTAGCGTTGCGTTTCCATTACACTTGCGTTGCACTTTTAAAATCACTATAAAAACGATCTGACAAAACCAATGTGTACAATAATGTGATAAATCATGAATGAGAAGTATTTTTAATAGATAGCAGAAGGAAAAACTTTGGAAATGAAGTTGTACATTAGGAAATAGAGGAATAAAAAAAAACACTTTTTTCTCATTTTCTTTCATTTTACTCCTACTTCTTATCAAATTATAACGTATCATCTGAAAAATCAAATATAATAAGATACATGATTATGTATGTGAAAAAAACGCCGAAGTATTATTTAACACTCAGTATCAAAATAGCACATGTGAATTTGAGAATAAAAAGTAAAATAAAAACAAGTTTTCATTTTAACTCTATTTGTTGAAAGCAAGCGCCTGTCAATCAATTTTTTTTCTTTTGTTTTGAATATGAAACGTCAGTTTTTAGATCCATAAAAGATACTTAATTTGATTTTTGATAAAAAAAATTACTTATTTCAGTAAAGTTTTTGAATGAATTTTATCAAAAATACGAAAAACTATTATTTCTTTCAGTTTCAAGAAGTAATGGACAATAAATATGATAATCGAATGAAATAATGCCATGTATCAGTTCTAGGAATTGAGTAAGGTATTTTTCATGGTCAGAGTTTAGAAAGAGCGTGTTAGGCTGCTCATGGATTGAGCGTAAGAATCCCCTTTTCACTCCGCTGCGCGCCCACACACTCATTCCAAACGCAGACCAAGAAAATTACAGTTTATATCATGGGGCCAGAGCCTTTTCATGTGTAATGAAAACATTCTCGAAACTCGTGGAATTACCTCAAGCCTACGGCCCTCGGCATTCCCTCGTTCTGAAAATGTTGCCGTCGTACATGAAAAGACGCTGCTAGGCCCCTTGATACAAAATATACTATTATTCTAGCTTTCCTACAAATAAAATGGCGTTTAAAATTAGTTTTGGAATAATTACGACATAAAATAACACAAACTCCTCATTTTTGTGCGTTTAATAGACGAACATGCATTTTGTACTCTTAATATTTAACATAATGAATGTAACACAAGTGCAACGCAACTGCAACGCTATATCGTTGCACTTACATTGTGCAAGCTTTGCCAGGGCATTTATAATGATTCAAAATTTTTTATTTGCGCCACAACACGATTAATTAATTAAAAGAATCTTTAAAATTATGATGGATAAAATATTGAAAAAAATAAAATTTTTAAATACTAAATTTTAGAAATCATGCTCAAAAAATTTTCTTATTGGAACTGTCAGAAAATAAATATACATAACTTTCTTTCGAGAAGCAAAAATATTAATTTTTTCAATATTATCAAAAGTGAATTAGAGAAGTAAAAATTCTGGATAAAAGTTGTTATTGAAAGTGTCAGAAACTTTGATTTGGAGAAATATAAAAAAAAAAATTAAAAACCAATTTTTTAAAATTTACTGATAATTATAATGACAATTTTTTTAAACTCACCTCTGAAACTTTAGCTGCCATTTTCTGTTGAAATCAAGTGAATTCAAAATAAATTTGTAGTTTAACAATTGCTTTGGTCTAGATATTTCTGGAAAAAAAAATCACAAATATATAATAAATCACGATGTAAAAGTTATTTGTATCAAAGTACTGAAGTATTGAAAATAATGTAAATTGCGTTTGCATTAGAAGACTTGCAAGAATCAATATTCTGCAATTATTAGAGCAAGACTTACAATATTTTAACATTTAACAAAAACGATTCAAGGATAATACGAAAAACACCAAAATAAAATTTACTCTTTGTAATAAACCTTACGCTTTGCTCCTTGTATTCAATCACCAAAAAACACGAAAAATGTTGGCAATTTGGCGGAAATTTATACATACACATAGGTATAGTATTTTGAGGTTATGTGCTCATTCTGGCTCATTCGATAATATTCGACATTCGAGAGTGTTCAAGAATGTTCGTAAACATTCATGAATGTTCGAGAAATAATTGACAGGTCCCGTGACTATCACAACAAGAACATCACAGAACTGTCAACAACTGTCATATTGTCTCAAACAGTGTCAGCTGACTACTGTCATATTTACTCAATTTTTTGGTGTCGCGAGAGAAATTCATTGAAAATCAATCATAGTAATTTTAATCAAGAAAATTTGAAGCCTGAAAAACATTAAACATGGCTGTGAACATCAAAGAAATGATTCCAGCATTGCCGGACGAAAAAATCGGTCAGTTTTGTCTACTTAAAATATGGCAACTTGCCCCTCCCATACATTTATTGTTCTTGCATAAAAAATTCTATTGTATGGTTGAAAAATGTTAAAAATCCAAGGTTCTGGTCTCGTAAACATTTTTATGGAAGATTTTTAATACTTCTAATTTTCTGGTTTTGCTAGATTCTGAATCTAAGTTATGCATTAACAATTCAATACTATGGTTTAAAATTGTTAATTATACAATTTTGTAAACATTTTTATAAAATATTCATAGTTTATTATTTTTTTCAACTCAAATATATTTACTTGATTCTGAACTCTAAACAGTTTTGATCAGTTTTGATTTTATTGTGTCCCTGGCGATCTAAGAGGGACCGGAATCGGTCGCTGTTTGGCCAGTTTGGTCCCTGGTTGGTCCTTTTTGGGTCGCTGTTCGGTCGAACTCGAAACGTCACTAATGTACAAGATTATTAGGAGCATTAGGAGTAAAAAAGGGGCTGAAGAGCACTGTAGAGGACCAATGAATCCGGAAATTTTAGCGAGCTTCTGCTCGAGAAATCGACCGCCGACGTCAGCTGATAATTCGGCGTGCATTAGTGGTTATGTTGTTATAAACAAAAACATAAACACCAATGTCCGCGATATTCAGACGTATTTTAGCGAGTGTCAAATTTAAATGTGAAAAAATGTAATTTAAACTAATTACCCTAGTGATTTGGGTTTTTGTAGAGTTTTTATAAAACTCCTTATAAAATTTTGGTATTTTCAATAAATTCTCGCTTTTTTTTATTGAGTCACTACATAAAAACTATATAATTTTTATAAAAAGACAGAATCTTTATGAAGTAGATTTTTAAATCCACTTATATAATAAGAATGCCGTCTTTTTATAACGATTTTATAAACTTTTCATAAAGTGACTATATAAAAAATAATAAAAACATTATAAAACTTTGCTCTTTTTATAAAGAGACTTTTAAAAAAAAAGAGCGAAAATTTATAGAAAGTACCGAAATTTTATATGGAGTTTGATTAAAACCCAAATCACTAGGGTAATTAGTTTATATTACATTTTTTCACATTTAAATTTAACACTCGCTAAAATACGTCTGAATATCGCGGACATTGGTGTTTATGTTTTTGTTTACAGCAACATAACCACTAATGCACGCCGAATTATTAGCTGACGTCCGCGGTCGATTTCTCGAGCTGAAGCTTGCAAAAATTTTGAGACTTATTGGTCCTCTACAGTGCTCTACAGCCTCTTTTTTACTCCTAACGCTCCTAATAATCTTGTTTCGAGTTCGACCAAACAGCGATCCAAAAAGGACTGAAGAGGGACCAAACTGGCCAAATAGCGACCGAAGAGTGACCGAAGTTCAGTCGCACTTAGATCGCCAGGGGTAGTCAATTTATTTGTTTATTTTTTTTTAATTTCTAAATCCCTAGAATTTATAATTTATAATTATTTATATATACCACAATAATTAGTACAAATTAAAAAAATAATATAATTATGTAAATAAATAAAATAGTATTTACAATTCTTTCTAATTTTTGGTTTTAGCAGTGTTTATTCACACTATACGTGTACACTGTTACACAAAAAGTCATACTTCATGTATTTTCTTATTTTTTGTGTACTTTGTGTAATATCAGCTGATGATACTTTTCATATTTTTTTACAGAGTTTTTGCAAAAAGCAAGGTTTTTTGGGTTAGCTTTTTGTTTTCAAAATGCACGGAACAGAGTTTTTGCATGTGTAACAAAAATCCTAACCCAAAAAACCTTGATTTTCTCTAAGACTCAGTTAAAAAACATGAAAACAGATATTACATGAAGTACACAAAAAATGCGAAGATAGATGAAGTCTAACTTTTCGTGTAACACAAAGTACACAAACTGTGCGAATAAGCACTGCCTTTTGTTTTTCTTAATTCTGAACTTGAACTAAGCATTTTTTATTTTATTGGGTAGTCAACCGTTTGTTTGTTTGTTTTTTCAATATTTTAATACAATTTTTGTGTAGATATGCTTGCTGCGACAAGTGTACTGCAGCAAGAAACAGCAGAAATCCGCAACCAGAGGATTAATTGGCAGTCTTACCTTCAGTAAGCGACGCTTTATTATTTTGGTCATGAATAATCACATATTCCATGAAAAGGAGAGATGATTAACATTTGTATCATAATCATTTTTCCAAATTATTATGTATCAGTTTGTTCTATAAATAGTAAAAAAATGACGATAAAGAGTTAAAAAAAATAGATTCCCCAACAAGAAGCAAACGATATATTACTTTAATCTAGAAAATCAATGAAATAACTGATTTTTATTTAAGATATTATTGACACAATCTGGTAAAAGGAACTTAATGTTCCAAAAATCTGTTTCTAGATTATGAATAATTCTGTAAGTTAAAATCTGGTCGTTAACTTTGTGCAATCAGAATTTTATTAAATAAATTCTTTTCTGCGCTGCAAATTTTTAAAAATGAGTCATTCCACTCTACGTAGTGTGTTTCCATCCATTCTTCCCCCCCCCCCCCCACTCCTGTAAAGTTTTCTTTTTGGACAGTAGATCCCAGTAGGTGCAAACTTGGATTAGGAATCGTTGACATCGTGGTTGAGTTTGCGGAAAAGAGAAAGGGTGATGTGAAAATGAGAGCAAGTGGGAAGGAATATCTGTGCGCTCACTTGCTCTCATTTTCACATTGTCCTTTCTCTTTCTCGCAAACCCAAATCGTTCCCCACGAAAAATAGCATTGAGTTTGCACCCACTGGTAGATCCCTTTTTCAGATCACGTCGCATATATTGAATATAATTAACTGAACTCTTGAATTTAATATATATGTGGAATATATGCATTAGTGGATGGCTTCCATGTAATCATAAAATTTTTGGAACAGATACTGGAAATTTTAAAAATAAAAATATTTTTTATATAATTTTGGTAATAATATCTAATCATATTTATACAGATATTTTTTATATTTTTATATTAATAGTTATTATTCTTAAAAGACTAAGTAAAACTTTGATTTCTTAAATTTTAGGGAATAAAATCAATACCTTGAAATTAAGTATAATTTCTCTAGAATTTTTTAAATCTTTTTGTTATACATTGTGTCGAATTTTTTGGACAATATTTGGAATATTTTTCCAGGTCCCAGATGATTTCCAAAGAGGACTACGATTTCATCGTCGCCTTCGATACCAATGATAGCGCAGTACGCGAAAAAATATTGAAAGATAATCCTCATCAAGCAGCAAAAACTTTTTTGAATTTGCTGGGGCACGTTTCAAAAGATCAAACCATCCAATACATTCTTACGATGGTTGACGATCTTTTGCAAGTATGTAAATGAATCTCACCAAATTATTTTTACTTTTTTTTTTACACTTTTTTTATACCAAAAAACTTCGAATATGTATATGAAGGGTAGAGTTTATAAATTAAATGAGTAATTTATTCTCGTAATTTGTGTGACCAAAAGAGCAGAAAATTAATTTCCTGCTCTTTTTTCTTAAATCTATAATTCAATTTTCACCCACAATTTCTAAACATTCTGAATAATTTTCCATGGTTTGAAAAAGTTTCCAAGAATTTGCAATAATTGCTGAATATTTGATTATGAAAACTATCGATTGTAATATTTAAATCAAGCGTTTAGAACATCGTGAACAATATAAATGATGCAAAATTATAATTGTATGTAATTAGAATAAGTTGAAACTTTGACTTGAAAATGAAAAAATTATTATTGAATATAATTTAGGTACTGATACTCAGACCCCCTTTACACGTATGATTTTTTTTCTTTCAATTTATATACTGACCAAATGACAAAAATACAATTTAGTATTGAAAATACAACTATTCAATAATAGGAAGATCGCAGTCGAGTCGAAATATTTCGCGAACACTCTATAAGGAAAAGGGAATCAATTTGGACTCCATTTTTGAACTTGCTTAACCGAACCAACGGATTCATCATCAACATGACTTCTCGGATAATCGCTAAATTGGCATGCTGGAGCCAAGATCACATGGAGAAAACCGATTTGCAATTCTACTTGACCTGGCTAAAAGATCAGCTAAAAATTAGCGTAAGTCGATAATAAATGATACAAAACTAACCACCCCGACAAATTTAATCGAAGTATCGTAAAATAAAACTAGATTCTTTTTTCTTTCTTTCCGGTTATTAAGATTTTGTTTTCACTAATGTATTTTTTGTTCCAGACTTATCACAGTTGTTTAAAATGCTATTTGTTGTTTTTATTAAATTTGTTACGTTTTGCAACGTTTCTTTTTATCATTGCTTCGTAGGGTTTTGTAGCTGCCTTGCTTTTTCCCTTGCAATTTTCCCTCTGCTTTTTTGGTGTCCCTCAATTGCACTAACAAAGAATTTCGCATGTTATTCATCGGTGTTTCAATTAGTTGAAAGTAGTTCGAAGTAGAAAAATGCAAAGGAACTTGTAAAAAAAATCAGGGTTACGAGGATGGGGTTTTTTAGTTTGAGGCTCTTCAGGAGGGCAACATGCATGTGGAAAAAGTACAGGACGCCATGTCCAGCGAGGCCAAGGAAACAAATGAGATGCACGAATTGCTAAACCCGGTTGGTTTTGTAAAACGCCCAACAAAGTTGCAAAATCGTTAAACAATCGAACACTTGATTTAATAATTTTGCAACTCATGATTAACGAATATCAATACCCCAAACTTCTTGAACAATTAAAAAATCAATAGTTTCAAAACTGGGATGCATTATCTATAAGTCGTTTCCGCTATAAAAATCCAATAGTTGTAATACATGATAATAAATAATTTATGTTGTTTTTGTTGCAATAACTATTTTTGCATGTAATTTATAATTATTTTCTAGCGTTTGTGCAGTTGAACATAATTCTGTGATGGTATGGAATATTTTGTCTTTGATTTGTGATTCATTTTTACATGTAAAACCCAATCAACCATGTTGTTACAATACAAAGTAAAATAGCATTACTGGTAGATTTTACAGATAATAAATTATTGATTTCACAGTTGTTTTTGGAAGGCACTTTTTTTCATGTTATTTTTACCCTTTTGCATGATCCTGTAAACTGTGAGATATGTAATTTATGTGATTAGTTGAATATTGTGTGTGTTTTTTTTTTAATTCATTTGGTTACTTTTCGGGTTTCTAAAACTTTCACATGACAGATTTTTTTTCTATTCACGATTGATTTTTTTCCATGTAATTTTTACTTTTATACAACATATTTTTTTCTGAAATGTTATATTTTTATTGCGTTTGATATTTTTGCATAATCCTTTAATTTTTAGCAATTTTTTTTGTGAGATTGTTTATTGTGGTATTTTTTTTCTTTTCAAGTTTAAATAAAGTTATGATTTTTGAGTTAATTTGTACATTCAAAACTTGATGTATTTTGCGTTTAGAACAATGAGTATATTCAGTCAGTGGCGAGATGTCTGCAAATGCTGTTGAGAATCGACGAATATCGTTTTGCCTTCGTCTCTGTGGATGGAATTTCAGCAGTGTTGAGCGTACTTTCAGGAAGTGTTAACTTTCAAGTACAGTATCAACTCATTTTCTGCTTGTGGGTGCTGACATTCAATCCTCTCCTGGCTGCAAAAATGAATAAGTAATCGTTTTTTTTTACATTAATATTCATTAAATAAAAAAAGATTCATCAATTATAAGTATAAATTTCTATTATTCGATGCACAACTTCTATCTTTGATAGAATATTATTTAGTCATTCACAGTTCAATTAGTTTTACATATTTTTATAGTTTTTTTTTTTTTTTTAATCATAATTACATAGATTTAGAGTATTTTATGGGCTACATATATCTTCAGTATTTTTGGTATTTTTTATGAATACATATTATTTTTGTATTATACTATTTATTATATTAAAATATTTAGTGGTTAAGTACTTTGGTATTTTTTGGTATTTATAAGGATTTTTGAGGTTTCTCAGTATTTTTATAGATTGCAGTGAAGATTTTTAAATTCGATGCTCTAGTTTTTGAAGTTTATTAGTTTTTTAGTACATCATTGGATTTTTCAGAAACTAGAACTTTTTGGTACATATTTTGTATTTTAGAGATTTTTAGTACTCGACATATTTTTTTTACTTATTCATTATATACTCAGTTTGAAGGATTTTCCGAAATTTTGTCAATTTTTATATGGACTTTTAATATTTGATATACTAGGATTCAAGTTTCACAGGTTTTTAGAAATACTGTAGATTTTTAAAAATACATTATCTACATTATTACCCGTAGTATTTTACAGATATTTTAAATCATTTCTCTTATTTTTTAGTATGTGAAAAAATTTGGAAATCTCTAAGTAGTTTTATAGGTTTGTGAATTCCTACATAGATTTCTAGAGTTTGATACTTTTCCTCTTTTTTTTTTTTATTTGAACCTCTATATTACTCTAAAACTGTAAATCTCCATACATGTAATTTTAAAAGGTTTTTTGTGTATGCTTTTTAATGTTTAGTATTCTAAATACTCTGCAAGTAGTGTGAATTACTATAATAGAATCGAATCATTTCAGGATTGAAAAGACTTATTAAAATATATCTTGAAATATACCTGAAACATGAAAATTTCACATAAATTGAACACTGAATAAATTGAATACCTGCAAAATGAAAATTTCGCATAAATGAAAAACACATATAAATTAATTGCTTTTATTGGAATTAGTTCTGAGTTTTTCTTATTGATTAATGTAGCTCTAATCCTAAGTCTCAGTTTTTTTCCAATTCTTATAATTATCACATTTCGAAATGATGAAATTTATTTTACACCACTGATAAAGAAAACAAAATTGTTTGTCAATATTTTAATGACCATACAATCATTGTGATTTTTTCAGGTTTAACGTGATTCCCACACTTGCTGATATTCTCGGTGACTCGGCAAAGGAAAAAGTAACGCGCATTATTCTCGCAGTTTTTCGGGTAAATCCTTTTTTTATGCAAATATTGTTCATTTCAATTATTGAATATTTAACAAAAAATGCATTTATCAAAACTTATCCCCATCGCTTCTTTTTTAATGATTTCTATTACATATTTGCAACGTTCCAAAAAAATGTAAATAATAAAGAAGACGGTGATCTTCGAAATTCATAAGTTGTGAATTTTTGTAGAATCTTACCGAAAAAGTGGATGACCCACACGTCGCAAAAGAACATTGCATTGCCATGGTCCAGTGCAAAGTTCTGAAACAACTTTCCATTTTGGGCCAAAGGAAATTCGACGACGAAGACATCTGCGACGATATCGAGTACATGAACGATAAATTGCAAGCTTCCGTTCAGGATTTGAGCTCCTTCGATGAGTACTCCACGGAAGTGAAATCGGGACGTCTCGAATGGTCACCAGTGCACAAATCCGGAAAATTCTGGCGAGAAAATGCTGGAAGATTGAACGAGAAAAATTGCGAACTGTTAAGAATGTTGGTCCGCTTGCTCGAGCAAAACAGAGATCCTCTTGTTTTGAGTGTCGCGTGTTTCGACATTGGCGAATACGTTCGACATTATCCACGTGGAAAACAGTAATGCATACCTTTTTTTAATGCTTATTTTTGACGTTGAACAAAAACGTGAATTATTATCTTAAAAATAATTTATATATTACTTTTTAGATCATAGATAGATGAAAAAAAATTTGGAATATTAATGAGACCGCAGAAACCAATCAAATTTGCTGTTTTACATGAAAAAAAAAAAATTCTTTCCAGTGTCATTGAACAATTGGGTGGTAAGCAGTTAGTTATGCAACTTCTAAGTCACGAGGATCCAAATGTTAGATACGAAGCTCTTTTGGCAGTTCAGAAATTGATGGTTCATAATTGGTGAGTATTTTTATATTACAATTATTTCTAAGTTTCTTTGCTCTATATCTAGAATTTTAGCGACTTAACGATCTCTTAGAGTCAATTTGTCATATTCCAGAAGTGGCAGTAACGGATAATTAAATTAAGTTTCAAGATTAATCAGGTCCAATAATACAACTTAAAAAATAAGTCATACATTCTTCATTTGATAATAAATTCATTTTATTTCTTAGCTTTTGCCTAGAAATTGTTGGGTCCTCTTCAAAGATCATCGTTGCTTACAAATTTTTTCTAATCACTGACTTCAATCATGTCGTTTGCAATTCCAACATATGATGAATTGTGGAGAAATTTTTTTTGTTTCATGTAATTATAACTTTGATTTCAATTTTAGGAATGTTTTTCACTCGAAATAATAATTTTATTTTACTGTGTTTTGTTGGCGTATTTTTTTTATTCAATTTTAAGAATGCATATCAGATCATTGATAGAATCACCATCCCATTCAAAATGTTGTTTATCAAGTTTTAGTGCTGTTCATAAGAGAATTGAATAAGAATTGACGAAAAAAATGTTGAATCTATAACGATGAAAATAAAGGGAAAACTCATTTTATGACCAATTGAGATGAATAAGAAAAGCAAAGAAAAATTTTTATCCATATTGGTTAACGTATGATTAGGAAGATTTGCTTTCATTCGATATAATTTTTGAGAAAATATTTATTAGATTGTTAGCTCATGTTGGAGAGACAAAAAAAAATGGCCGAAAGCTCGAAAAATATGAAAAATTGCTTTCAAGGAATCGCCAAATTCATGAAATTATATTGTATATTTGAAATCAATAATCCATCATTTTTAATTTGTTTTTTTAGGGAATACCTTGGTAAGCAATTAGAAAAAGAACACACAAGCGCGTCTGGAACTGGTGTCAACACTATTCCAGCAAAAGCTTAAAAAACACTTCTTCTACTGTTTTTAAAACTGTAGAACGGAATTTTGAGTTTGAACAAATTTGCGATCCCCATATGAGCGATTACTAAAATGTCTAGTAGTATAGAATATAAAAAATCGTTTACATAATACGAGCATTCCATTGTAATATTGAAATCGTATTTTCTGTGAGAAACCGCACTTCATGTACATATAAGCTTATGGAATTTTTCTGTATTAGACTTGTTTGGCTTTGTGTGTACATAGAATCAAACTGTTATGAAATCTATAAATAAGCAATTTAATATTGTTGTGTAGTGATAATTAAGCTTTATGTAAATGAAATATTTAGGCGTTGTCGAGTTTTCGTGATTGTTTATTTGTAAAATATTCAATGCACGAGGAAAACATTGTTTATTTGGTTCATGGAATGTTGTAATTTACACTACGAGTGTGAGATGTTTGAATAAAGGATATATTTTAGTGGCATTGGGATTTGATGTATAATACTACAAGAATTAATTGTGAAAGTTGAATTTTATTTCGTAATTTAACGTTTCTGTGAGAAAACTGTACATATATTAAATACAATATTACTGCTTAAAAGTAATTCACAACTTAAATCTATCTTAGGTTTGAATGTTTTTTTTCTTAAACAAGTAGTAACAAAAAATTGACACAAGTATTTTTTTATTTGTATTGCAAAATATTTCATCTATGAAAACGATGAGTTGTGAAAAAATATACTCTGAGAAACCATAGTCATTATGGGAATCAATATCTCTAAAAATAATTAGTCAAAGTTTTGATAAAGTTTGATTGTTCCATCTTCCCCAGAAGTTGTCAAAAATTTCGAATGGTGTCCAAATCGAACACCTGTAATTTGAGATCCGTATTCCCCGAAAACATCATATTCTTCCCATTTCTCACCAGAGTACAATTTTACATCGTTTCCAACTACGCTGAAATATTTTTTACTTTCGTCGAAACATATGTCTTTGATACAATTGTCAATACTATATTCGAAAGTGTGAAAAATAGAGTTGTTCCTTAGGTCCCATAATCTCACGCAAGAGTCTTCAGACAAAGCTGCCAAATGAAAATTTTTTGAATCAAAAGACGTCGACTTGACTGATCCTAAATGTCCTGAGAGGTTCGCGATTTTTCGTTGTTGTCTCGTGTCCCAAAGCTCGATTTGAGAATTTGAAGTTCCAATGGCGAACATTGTTCCTGAAAAATAATAACAAAATACTTTATGATATGAAACAATAAAAAATCTGGGTAATATCTTTAATTTAAAACATTTTTCAGGACAAAATAAAATTGAGGTGGAGAAAATGACGATTTGGAATATTTTTTCAATATCTGAATGACTTCAGTTATCAAACTTGACGTTTTTAATTTGAAAAATTTTCAAAAGTCGAAAATATAATTTTTTGGTATTTAATATATTGTTGCTATTTAGATGATAAACTACCATCACGGGAAAATTCGGCGCTAGTTAATTTCACTTGGGCCTTATGTCTTGAGATTTCTTTGTTATGGCGAATATCATTGATTTTCCAATGTCGATCCAAAGAAGAGCTGATAAACAAATCTCCTTTGGGATGAAAAGACAGTCCGGTTATCGAACCATCGTGAAGCATCATTATCATCAACTCAGTGGTATTTTCGACATCCCAAAGTCGGAGAGTACAATCCGAGGAGCCGGATATCAAAATATCATCAGTGGGATGAAATGCTATTTTTGTGATTTTGCCATCGTGACCCTTGATAAATTTACCACATTTTATATTTTAATTTCGGAATTGAAGGTACAATAAAATAAGAAGTTGGTAACAAATTTGTTAGTCCATGAATATAAGAGTTTGGATACTTAAAATTTTCACAGTTGACATGTAGAGAATCAGAATGCAACCTGAAAAGCTCAGAAATTGCATGTATTTCTCAATTCAAAAATGAAAAAACCTTATACCAGAATTTTTAAAATCATACATTTCGTTGACGAAAATTGAAGCATTTAAATTGCAAATCAAGACAATTTTTTGAATATTGCTTTCTTGTAACACTCAATCTTCGGTTGAAAATATTGAAGAATTGAAAAATCAAAAACTTGAAAACTATTTTAGAAATAAATATTCAAAGTATTTTTATTTGAGGACCATCAACAATACCTTAAACACTGAAATTATTTCTTCAGTATCAGCATCAATGACACAAATTCTCAAATCTTCGCCTCCTGATGCAATTTTTGAGTTTTTTTTGTGAACATCCAGACTGAGAATTTTGGAATTTTCCGCCTTGTGAAGGTTAACAAAAGATTTTGTTGGGAAAAAATGACGACGGATTTCAGCGATTTTTGGGTGAGTTGTAGGGGTTTTTTTTTGCTGACATTGGGTCCTGAAATTTTCTCCATGGTTGGCACAAGATTTCGTCGTGAAAGAATCATCATTGATTTGAGTAATTTTTGGAGGAGTTTCATGTGCTTTTTTTTCCTGACAGGAAGACTTGAAAGTTTCAACGTAAGTGGAAAAATATTTGGCTATTATGGAATCTTCTTTGATTTCCGTATTATTAGAAGGTGTTTCTTCCGCCTGGAAAAAATTATTTTTTTTTATATAAACATAAATGGCATGTGGAAAAAGTGTTTTCAAACATTAGAATCTTGTAGTTTTTGAAAAATTAAAAATTTTTTTTTTCTAGAGGTGTGGTACCTATTAATAATTTTATTTTTATATATCTTCTTTATTATGCTCGAAGCTAAGTTCTTTCTTTTAAAGTAAATGATGACAAAAAACAAATTTTATTTTTATTTGGTCTTCAATTTAGTTTTTTTTTTTTTTTTTTTCAAGCTTAGCAACGATTTTTCATTCTCTTTCTCCCACTACTGCTGACCTGGCAACGTGACATTTAATGGATAAATTTTTGTGATGTTTGTCTTTCAAAACTTTGTTTCAAGATTTGGTAACTAGATTATGATTGCCATCCTAGAGGATTAGAATTTATAAAAAATGAAGAGTGATTTTATGCAATAGGAAAGTGATCGTTAACAAGGGTATAAGAAATAATTTGAGATTTGAATAATTTATAAATAATTTTGATAAATCGTTCACTTAAATAATTGATAATTCTTTTGATGATGAATTATTTTGATTATTCGATCAAGTATTATTTGAACAATAAAGCATTGTATTTTATAATTATATGTTTTCAATGAATTGGTGGTACTACGGCAATTGTGCAAAAACACAATTTTTCTGACAGCTCGCGCGATGAGCATGATAAATGAGGAACTGTTCAACAGTTAGTACAAAAAACAAAAAAAACCTGTAGTTTATTTCTTACACTTTTAGTGAATGAAGGATTTTGTTGAATTTACATTTTTATGAAAATGATGGTCATTTTCTTACAATGTTTGATTTTCAAACATCTAGACTTTCGGTTTTGGCAACAAGAAAAAAAGTCTTGCTTGATATTAAAAATACTTCATTCACTAAGAGGCTATTACAATTATGAACAAGTTTGGAAAAATTCAGACTGTTGAGATAAATGGTTCTTGAGAAACTGTACTCAATGTGAAAAATATCAGATTTTAGCACAATTGGTGTAGTGTTCCCAATTAAAAAAATGTTATTCTGAAAAAATTTCTGAAATATCTTGTATTATTAGTGAATAAAAAGGTAGTAAGTTTTTAAAACAAATTGTATCATTTTTTCCAAAAAAAATTACTAGCTCCAATGCTAGTATGATTAATTTGCTTACAAAATAATCAAGAAATGAAATCATTGATAAAACCTAATAAATCATTAATTTTTCATTTACATCAGTCTCGCAAATTAAATATAGAAATAATAAAAAACAAATATTCACCTGGCGAAAACGCTTTTCAAATACTTTATAATTGTTGTTATTTCTTGCAGACTCGTCAATTTTCTCAATGTCTTTTTCAATTTGAGAAACGACACTTAAACATGCGAAACTGCGGAGTTTCGCTTCCTTCAATTTTTTTTGCTCGTCCTCCAGATCGTTTTGAATCTGCACAGCTTCGTGTTCAAGTTGCCTGATTTTCTCCCTCTCATTGGATATCCGATGAAAATTTCTTGTCGAACGTTTTCCATTTTTCACATGAATGAGTTGCTCTACAGTTAAAGGATTCGCGCTCACGGGATCAATTCCGTACATCGAAACAAAGTCTTCAACGAGTTTTTTTTCGAAAATAAATCCCGAAACTGGCGAAAAAACTGGTTCTTTCGGAACCGTTATTGAAAGTGCGCAAAACAAAGCCATTTTTTACGAGTTACTGTACAATATTGAGGAATTCCGAATGCAAACCGTCACTTATGAGGAATTATGTGTTTTTTTGTCAAAATATCAATATTTTCACTAGAAACTTGTTTGTTTACTAATTTTTGAAAGCATGTGCATGTTTGAACATTGACCACGTTTTCTTCGAATCGAAGCTGTTGATTTGTCGCACATATTGTGACAATTGTGAATTTGTGATCGATTGATTGACGCAATTATTGTGATGAGTGTGATATTGTGAGCTTTTCGTTTTTAAAATTCATATAAAAAAATGGGAAGAAAATTCTTGTTTTCAAATATTTCTTCTTTGTTTAATTTTCTGAATGCTGGTGCGTACATTTTTAAATTACAACTTCAAAAAAATTTTTTCGCGATGGAGACGCTTGAAACAACCCCCTCCCCTGTCGACGGCAAGCAGCTGCAATCAGCTGTTTCGTCTGCTCCTGCCCCCGCGTCTCCCTGCCGGAAACCTTGTATGTGTAAATGCACGTAAACGTCACTTTTGGTCCTTTATTTTTTACGGTTATCATTCGTCATTTCCCAGATAACTCGAATGCCTCTCATCGCGAATAATTTGTAAAAACTCGAAATTGAAACATTAGCAAGCGCGCGTAAGAAAGAAACAAAAACAAAGGAAACTGTCTAAAACTGCGTCACTCGACGTTTAGTCATCGCGTATTTTGATTGAGAAATGATAAGTCTGAAAAAGTCCTTGGAGGATCCGATGAACGCGTTGTCGTGATGTTTAGTGTGTCGTTTTAATGATTCCCGGTGTTGTATTTTATGGGCAAAAGTCGGTTGAAAAGGGTGATTATCGATTGTGATGAGCGATTCCGAGCAAAGACAGTTGGAGTACCAGAAGTACCCGGAATACCAGAGTCAGAATTCGACGGTTGTGCAGCAACAGCAGCAGGAAGATGTTCTGGTGGACATCGGTGGCTCGAATAACGTGGACATCCTGCCGGAGGTGGAGTTCGCCCCGAATTCAGGTAGTAGCCAAACTGTCGTGATCGACTCACCCGGGCTCGACCGGGAAAGCCAGCCACTTTTGGGCAGGCTGGAGATCGAC
Source organism: Platygaster robiniae (assembly GCA_028476575.1). NCBI lineage: Eukaryota > Metazoa > Arthropoda > Insecta > Hymenoptera > Platygastridae > Platygaster > Platygaster robiniae. Next base: position 41,807,668 of record CM052019.1, read on the forward strand.
GTTTCCTTCAATAGGTTTCCCGGTAATTAAAATTAGGTTTTCATATTTGGAATTACGAATTTTTTTCCAACTGTCAACGCAACTTCCAAAGCTTGAATCGATTTTCATTCTTGAAATTCCATTTTTTCAAAGATTATTCAATCAAATTTAGTTTAAAAAGTTCTTAACTATTGATCAGATGCATTTGGTTAAGATAGGTTTTAGGGCTCAAATTCTTACCAAAATTCGAGTTGAATTTTTTTATTCTTCCATGGTAAAATGATAAAAAGTAATTATATTGAATAATAAACAATAAATATGCAAACTGAAAAGTACGTCAAAGAAAAAAAAAAACAAAAACCAAATTAATAATAAAAATTATATTTAGAAATAATAAAAATAAATTAAAATTTTAAAAAATATACATACTAAAATCTACAGGACAAAGCGAATTGTTTAGTGTAAGTTCTCAAAGTTAAACAAAATTAAAAACTTTGAATTTAACTAGATAAAAAATATAAACAATCCTGGTTTCAGAAGAATTTTTTCTTGAATGATTTCTGAATATAGATTATTTATAATAATAGTATATTTATATTATTCATATCATAGATATTTTCAATTATATCAGAATTATCATTATAAATGTTTGGCTTGGATAATGTATAAAAAGAAAATTGTTTCAAGCCGGTAAAAAAAAAAAAAAAAAATTAGAATGAACAAAAATCTCAAGAAAATGAAAAACTTTCAAACTATACAAACTTTGAAAAAATATTAAAGTAATAGGAATCTATGAAAGTACTGTTTCATAAAAGATCTGAAAAAATAATTTAAGATCTATAGAATTCATAATTCTAGAGTATCTAATTCTAAAAAAATCCATACATATAGCAATTTATAGAAATAATATAAAAGTTTTATAATACTAAAAATGTTTTAAAATCTTATCAGTACTCAAAAAACATAAATAAACAAAACAAAACCTGTAGAGTATAAAAAATCTATAAAATTACTGCAAATCTGTCAAAATTTAATTTCTACTGCATTTAATTCCAAAATTCTATAAAGAAATCTTCAAAAATTATATAAATTCATGAAAATATTGGAAAACACTTCAAAATCTTACCATTACTAAAAAAAATATGAGTAAACAAGACATATTCCAGATAATAAAAATCTATGCAAGAGTAATTTCGTCGGATATCTAAAAAAAATACTGGAAAACCCTTCAAAATCTTTCTTATCAGTACTAAAAAAAAATATGAATAAGCGCGAAATCTTCTAAATGATATAAATCTATAGAAATGTTAATTTCGGAAAAAATTCATACAATTATTCTAAATCTATCGAAATTTGAATTTGAGCGCATCGAATTAGAAAACTATAAATAAATCCGCTAAAATTTTTTAAATTTATAATAATACAAAAAAACATTTCAAAATCTGATCAATACTGAAAAAATAAGAATAAACAATAAATCCTTTTAATAATAAAAATCTATGTAAGAGTAATTTTTCCAAGAATCTATAAACTTACTGCAAATATGTAAATCAAAATTTGAATTTTAGAGCATAATCTGAAAAATTTCTATGAATCTATGAACATTCTGAAAAATGCTTCAAAATTTCATGAATCCTAAAAAAATACAAATAAACAAGGAATATTTATATAATACTAAGAATCTATGCACAATTAATCTCCCAAAAATTTACAAAATTACTGAAAATCTACCAGGATATAAATTATAGACATCAAATTCTAGAAATTTATAAAGAAATTTACAAAAATAGTAGAAATCTTTAGCTGGAAAATCATTCAAAGTTTTATAAATACTACAAAAAATGCCAGAAGTAAGTATTAGAAATCTATTTATATGCTAAAACAATGTAGATATAATTTTCTCAAAAATTTATAAAACTATGAATCTTATATAATTATTGGAATCTTTATAGAAACCCATAAAAATGCAAGAAAAATTTTCAAATCGCATAAATAGTTAAAAAATATGAAAAAAATAATAAGAAGTGGAAATCTGTATGGAAGATTTTTTCTAAAAAATCGATTCAAATATTCAAAATCTTATAAATATTCAATACTATAGCATCAAATTCCAGTAAATACATTTCATAAATAGTGTTCGATACGAAAGTTCTAAAAATCTACAAAATACTTGAAAGCTGCACAGATATTATTTTTTCGAAAATCTATAAAAATATCAAAAATTTTTTAAACTTTGATTCCCAGAGTATCAAATTCTAGAAATCTATATAGATATTCATAATATCATAAAATTCCGAAGATTGTATAAATACTCAAAAAATATAAAAAATGTACCCCACAAGTATTAGTAGATAAGAAAAAGAATTTAAACCTGAGTGACCTGAAAATCAAAAAAATTGAATTTTATCATATTAAATATGTTAATGAACAATGTGTGATTGTGACCCCAAAAGTAGTATAACTTGAAAATCCCTTAATTTGAATAATTGAAAAATTTGTAGGTATTTATGTAACTAGATTTTCAAAGAAAAAAATTATTAAATCCTGTAAGAAACATATTTTTTCAAAAAACTCTCCCCAAAAACTTTTTTAACTTATGCCTCTGGTATTAATTATACAATTTTTATATAAGGAAACAGCAAAGTTAAAAATTTTAAATCTTGGGATTTGAAGAAAAGTCAAAATTGACATTCAAAAACTCGATCCTGTAAAATTCTATAATTTTGCACCTTAAGATTTCCACATTTTGGCATTTAACTGCGTTATTGTAATTTTTTTTCTTGATTAGGTTTATTTAAAATAAATCTGAATTCATAAATTATTGTTTGATATTCCAATTTTCGATTTAATCTGTAAAATCACTGAATTTGCGAATTCTAAAAGTATATTTAATGAGAAGTATACTTGATAAAATATATCAAAGTTCAACATTTCAAACTTATCAAATAATTATAAGTTTAATAGGTAAAGCAATATCAATTATGAAATGTTTAAACTGTAAAACGTGAGAAAAGTCCGAATTGAGATACCTAAATAGACAGTTTCTGTGAGTCAAATTTCAAGTCCTAAAAGTTTTTCAATTTTAAAAGATCCACATTTTGTTATTTCGTTTTATAAATAATAAACATATTTTTATATATTTGAAACCAGGTTTATTTTAGAATGAACGTTACATCTGAATCCTTTAAAATTGTTTTCTTGGGTTCCATCTGAAACATAACATTTTTGAATTTGTCAATTTTAAATTAATTTTTTAATCAATGAATATAAATCCCTTTTTGAATATTTCATAAAATCCAGACCATAATTTATAAATACCGGTATTATTATCGTTAGAATTTTTCCGTTTTGATAATTTCAAAATTTATAAATGCACATAAAGTTCAAGAATTAATCAATATCCGAGTGCCAAGATTCATAATTATAAATTTTTAAATACGCGCTGTTATAGTTTAAATTAAAATTTTGATTTGATAGGAACTAATTTCAAAATTAGACTAACGAAAACAAGTGGAAGTTATAATTAAGGATTTTATTTTTGCTAAATATTTTGAAATTAAAGTTTATGAATTTGAGTAAATTATTATGATGTGAAATCTTTGTCCCGAAACGTCTTAATTTCAGATAAAACTAAAATAGATTTCTTAGTGGATGATAAGATTCTTATCAGGGAATTCAGTGACCGAAGTTCCAAACGTTTAAAATTAAACGAAAATGAAAAATATCTGAATTTTTTATTTTTCATCATGATAGGAAGTGTCAAGACTATTTTGTAGGGGATCATGAAGTTTAATGTTACGATCAAAAAGTGTTCGAAAGCAGCTAGAAAATTTTTTTCTGCTATATTAACTGATAAATTTTTTTCGTTTAATTTTAAACGTTTGGAACTTCAGGCACATAGTGATTTGTATTCAGCGTATGTTGTGGTGATGTAGTTTGAGTCGCAGGGTCAGTTTTGAATTTTGGAAACCACCATTTTTGTTTTCGATATTCACAAATCAAATGAATAAGTTGAAATCATATAATTTATGTGGATGAACGAATTTTTATAAACATGTAAAAGTTTGAAGTCTTGAATTTTATTCTCCAAAGTCATCTAAATAGTTGAAAAAAGGGAAGCAAATTTTTGGAAAAAGTTGCATTTGTATTTTTTTGTTCTTATCAAGTTACTTTTTTCAACTAAAAATTTATCTTCTGGTACCTTCAACCCAAGAAAGGTTATAGAATTGTATCAAAAATTTTTTGTTAAAATTAGTAAAAAAAACTATAATAATTTTAGAATGGTTGTCCATAAGAATAAAATGGAAAACAAAGATGACTCATTTTTTCATCACTTCATAAAAGTTAATAAGTCAAAAATGTTCATATTCATAGATGATACGAGTTCGTAAATTTTGTATGTTTGAAAGCTTATTTTGAAGAACTCAACAATGTCAAATAAATGAAAATTTGAAATTCCAAATATGAAAAAATGATAATTCTAGGTTATTTTAGTTTAGGGATCAAAATTTTGGAAAAACAAATTCTCTGAAAATCGATTCCTCCAGTTCAAACATAAGAAAAAAATTCCGACCCGAAACTTATCTTAACTATTATGTAAAATGATAACATGGAATTTGCATCAGTTCATTTATCTTTACATCACGCATCTTTGAAAAAACTTGTAATATTTGTTAAAAGCAAATAAAGTAAAGAGGACATATCTTGTTTATTCAAAATAGAAGTACATAGTACATACATTACTGACCTCCATAGGAATGTTACCAAGTGTGAAGAAAAGATTATACTTATGTTTTGCAATTGTTCTTTTAAGCTGTAAAATACCCACACAAGGTCTTGCATCAATTATTTATTTATGGCTTCAGAAGAACGTCATTTTTTGACATCATTAACGTCTACATCAAACTTTTTGTTCGAAAAATTGTATATTATAATGTGCCTGAAGTTCCAAACGTTTAAAATTAAACGAAAAAAATTTATCAGTTAATATAGGAGAAAAAAATTTTCTAGCTGCTTTCGAACACTTTTTGATCGTAACATTAAACTTCATGATCCCCAAAAAAATATTCTTGACACTTCCTATCACGATGAAAAATAAATAAATTCATATATTTTTTATTTTCGTTTAATTAAACGTTTGGAACTTCAGGTACATTATTTATATTATATGCATAATTTTCTAAATCAATTTCAATTTCATGAAAATTCAAAACACGTCATCTTCTAGTTTTTTAACAGTTTCGGAACAATTTGTTTCAAGTTTTATTTATTACGCGTGATTTAGATTATTTACAATAAAATAATACTTTTTTGAAATATTTTCTCAAATTTAACGCTTTGAAACAAAAAACTAAACTTTTTTATAGTTTCAAGAACATAGAAATGTTACTAACCTTCATTTATAACAAATAAATTTTTTATACAAAAAAAATTCTCCGAAGGTTCCATCGTGTTCGCTTATCTTAATTACAGCAATTGCATGCATTCAATGAGTCTTAGTATTTTCATACTCCTTGACATTTTTAAGCCCCATTTTTTCACTGCTATGCTAAGTTTAACGTCGCGTTGTTTTTGGTAGTTTTTAAATGGTTTTCTTTTTATTTACGGAGTATCCTCGGTTTCCAGATGACCCCTTATTTTCGGACCTGATGTTTCAAACCGAATGCGCTATAGACCGTGGAATTTTCCCTGAACGAATTTTCCAGGGCTCGAGTGGTAGTTATTTCGTCAAAAATCCAGCTTCGGTGAGTCATTTCATTTTCTATTTTATAATGCAATATTGTAAAATACCCTCCTCTTCTAGACTTACGTAATTTTTTCACATCGAATCGTCATCAAACACAAAATTATTTAAAATATAGGTAAATGGTAAAAGACATCAAAAGCGTAGACAGAGGGGGGTTTTGAGATTCGAACCCCTCTCGAAATTCCAGAAATACAAATAATTATTTTACGTGAAAATTATTGGAGGTAATAAAAATGAATAATTAATAAGAAGTATACAAATTTAAAAGTACTGCACAAAATGATGATGATGAAAATCAAATAATAAATGAAAATCGTAATAATAATTATTCAAAGTAAGTTATAAAAAATGTACTCACTAAAATCTGGAAGACATGACAAATCGTTTTATGTAAGTCCTGAGAATTGAAAAAAATTCATGACTCGAATTTCACTGAATTGGAAATAACAATCTTGAGTCTAGAAAAAGTTTTTCTTTAACGTTATGCTCATTATACATGCTTGGCTAAGGAGACGGAGAAAATAAACATTCGAGAAGTTGTTCGAAGCAAGCAAATAAGAAAATAGTACATTTCGCATCTAGGGAAAAAATAAATTTCTCACGAGGGTGTGAGTTACATCCTAAGCCGAAGGTGAGGGATATATTCACCCGAGGAAGAAATTTATTTTTTTCCATGGTGCAAACTATTTTTTTATCATAGCGGGAAAAAAAAAAATTAGAATTGACGAATATGGTGTAAAAAGCTAAAAAACTTGAAATCCTAAAGCATTGAATTTTAGAAATTTACATAGTAATCCATAAAAATAATTAAAAAATCTTCAAAATTCTATAAATAGTTAAGAAGTATTAAAAGTCATAGAAATATGTAAAAGTATTGTTTTTTGGAAAATTCAACAAAATTTTATAAATACTTAAAAATACGGAAATACAAGATAATTATCTATAGAATAATAAAAATCTATGTAAATGTTATTTTCTCAGACTTATACAAAAATACTCAAAATCTATCGAAATTAAAATTCTGGAGTATCGAATTCGAGAAATCTAAGATATACTACATCAATCTAGAAAAATACTATGTATACATCTATAAAAATACAAGAAAATCCTTAAAAATTTCAAAAATACTCAAAAAATGCAAATTATACTATAAATTTATTGAAATTTAAAAACTATATAGATACAATTTTCTTAGAAATTTTTAAAACCTCGAATTCCAGAGCATCTAATTCTATAAAGTTATGTACAAATCCAGGAAAATATGAGAAAATCTAAAAATTGTATAAATACTAAAAAAATAGGATAAGAAACAAAAAGTACTGCGAATCTGTATAAAAGATACTGTTTTCTGAAAAATAAATTTTAACATTCACAAAATCATCCAAATTTTCAATACTTATGAAAACAGCGAATTATAGAAATCTGTAAAGCCATTCATAAAAATACTAGAAATTTATGATAATTGTATGTTATGAAATTTTGTTAGTAACATACGATACAAAAATTTCATTAATCTACGAAATACTTGAAATCTGCATGGATATTACTTTTTTTTTATTGTAAATGCATACAATTATTGAAAAATTTTAAGAATTTGACTTTTAGAGCATCGAATTCTATAAAGCTGTATATTCATAATAATATCAGAAAAAGTTCCAAATTATATAAATACCGAAAAAATATGAAAAGTATAAGAAAAAAAAAAAAAAAAAAAAATCGAAACGTATTCAAGATTGATAAAACTTCAAATACCAGAGCATTATATTCTAAAAAATGTAAACATCTAACAATTTATATAAATACTAAGAGCCTTTAAAAATACTAAAAAAACCTTACAAATTATTGAAAAAAGTAGAAATACAACAACACGAGAAAACCATTAAGCACTAAAAATCTTTGTAGATGTTATTTTCCTACAAATCTATATATTATAGCGATTTAGGTGAATGCTAAAAATACTGAGAAATGTTTTAAAATTTCATAAATACTGAAAAATTCGAGAAACATTAAAAATTAATTAATAATCAAAAACTAGCAGATATGATTCTCCGGAAAATTTGTAAATATTTGAATCGTAGAGCATCTAATTCTAAGAAGCTATGTAGAATTTAAGAATTTATATATAAAAATGCCAGAAAATACTTCCAATTGTATAAATATGTGACAAAAAATACGAAAAAAAACAACATTATTGGAAATGTGTATAAAAGATACTGTTTTTTAAAAAACAATAACAATATTCATAACCGTTTCAATTTTTAATACTGTAGCATAAAATTCTAGATATCTATAGAACGATTTATATAATTACGAAGAATCTATAAAAATACCATAAAATTTTATAAGTAACACACGATCCGAAAATTGTAGAAATATGGATTAATATGAATTTTCCGAAAATATATAATGAACTATTAAAATTTTAGAAATTTGATTCCTAGAGGTACGAATTCTATTTAGAAAGCTGTATGTAAATTTATAATAATATCATAAAATCCTTCAAGTTGTATAAATATTTAAGAAATCTGAAAAATACGAAAAGTATGAGAAAAAATCCAAACCCGAGTGACGAAGATTAGAAAAATCTAATTCTATTATATTCAATACGTATATGAAAAATGTGCGATTGGGACTCCAAAAGTTGTATAACTTGAAAATCCCGAAACTCAAAAAATTGAAAAATCATATTTCGAAGATTTCAAATGATAAAATCCCTAAAAAAATATAATCAAACTCCCCTCCCTCAAATTTCTTCTTGAAAAACATACGGATATATATGCAACCCTTTAATATAAGTTGTTTCCATTATCTTCAAAACGGTACTATTGAAAAGCTCTCGCTATATTTTGGCAGTGAATCTGTTTTCCGGAAAAACAAAACACGTGCCACCGGCAACAAATTTTATAAATAGACAAATTTTCCTTCGAAAAATTGAGTATTGCAAGACTTTGGCACGGTAAGGTACATGGTGTTATTTTCTATTTTTATAGAAAATAATAGGCGTCTTCAAACCGAAGGATGAAGAGCCTTATGGTAGATTGAACCCAAAATGGACCAAGTGGATGCACAAATTGTGCTGTCCTTGTTGTTTCGGGCGAAGTTGCCTGATTCCGAACCAGGGTTACCTCAGCGAAGCCGGCGCAAGTTTGGTCGATCGCAAATTGGGCCTCGGCGTCGTACCAAGCACGCGAGTCGTCAAACTCGTGAGCGAGACCTTCAACTATTCACGTTTCGATCGGCAAAAGACCAGGGTGAAACAGGCCATCACAGACCAGTTTCCCGCCATGCACTTTAACCGCGTTGGCCTGCCCTCGAAAATCGGCTCTTTTCAAGTCTTCGTCGACGGCTACAAAGACGCGGATTTTTGGCTTAGGAGGTGGGAGAGCGAACCCCTCTCGAAGGAGCTCTCGCAGGAGTTTCAACTTCAGTTCGAGAGACTAGTCATTTTGGATTACATCATCAGAAATACGGATAGAGGTGTTTGCATATTTGCAAAATTTCCCTCTTTTTTCGTTCAGGGATTCCGTGGAAAAATGTTTTAAATTCAAAAATTCTCTTAGATTCCTCTGGAATATATTTGCAAAAGGTGTTTTCAATTTTTTGGAACCACATGAATAAGTTTCAGGAAAATTAACAACTCAAAATTGACATAAAAGAACCTTTTTTCCTGTGTGAAAAGAATGTGCAATGTGGTTGTTTGCGATCGCAGGCAATGACAATTGGCTTATCAAATACGACGTGGCTGAGAACGAAGTGAAAATAGCTGCCATCGATAACGGCTTGGCGTTTCCCTTCAAACACCCCGATTCTTGGCGAGCTTATCCTTATCACTGGGCATGGCTCAGCCAGGCGAAGCAACCTTTCTCGGAGGCCACAAGAGATCTCGTGCTCCCACAACTTTCCGATCAAAATTTCATCCAGGACTTGTGTGATGATCTTTACAATCTCTTTAAAGTAATTTTTTTTTATTTGACTACGAAAAGATACAAAAGCTTGTCTTGGAAATTCAAAAACATGAAAAACTGATATAAGTAATATTATTGAAATGCCTTAACCTCTAACGTCCTTGCAAATTCAAACATTAGCAAACTAATATTTGAAATTTATAATTTTAACAAGTACTCAGATAATCGAATTCGAGTATTCGATTGCTTCAACACTTGAATATAAACAAAAAAAAGTTCCATCAATGATTATGAAAAACCGAATTCGAGTCGTTAAGATTGTGGAATTGGGTAAATTTACAACTTTAATTTTCATGTCTTTTTATGTTGAAATATTGCAAGAAATTATTAAAAATGGTTTTGGTATACTTTGAAAAAACTTTTGAAATCAATTTCACAGCAAGACAAAGGATTCGATAGGCACCATTTCGACCGGCAAATGAGTGTGATGCGAGGGCAAATTTTAAATCTCCAGCAGGCGCTGAAAGATGCAAAAAGTCCTGTTCAACTTGTTCAGATGCCTGCAGTGATTGTTGAAAAGTAAGTCATTTTTAAGGAACCATAATACTTTTCTTAACGCAAGAACTATTTTTATTGACATAATTTTATGATAAATATGAATATTATAATAATTATATATTGTATAATAATTAAATTATATGTATACAAAATATGCATAAAAATAAGTTATATTCATATATATATAATATGATACATGATACTATATATTATATTATATGAGAAATTTTTCAAAATTATAAATATATTTAGCATCTAAAAACCAATTTGACTACAATCTGATGAATTTGTGTAAATAAAAAATGATGTAATTTCTTCTCACCACTATTATTTAGTGCTTTGAATTCATACATTTATGATAAAAATTTTTTTTATCGAATTTACTGCAAAGTAAGAGCATAAAAAAATTGAGAAATAAATTAATGGAAAAAAGTTATTTACAGGAATAGATTCAAAATGCAATATTGAAATTTTTGATTAAAAAAGATTTGATCTCGATATTTTGGATGAAGAATTTTTGCAATTGCAAATTATAAAATCGGTAATAAACAGTGGAATTTCCCACACCATGTATGGAAAAACTGAAAAATTTTTGAAAAATCAACGTAAATGAAAACCCTGAAATATCTTTTGAATTGAAAAAATTTTTAAAAACTTGATAAAATAAAATTGTAATTATAATGGTTTATTGTTTCAGAGCCAAAGAAAGTGGTACGAGGCTTTTTTCATTTTCGGATACTTTCACACAGCGCTTCCAAAACAAGAGCCCTTTTTTTTCGTGGTGTTAAAAATGTACATCTGCAAACTTTGTTATTTTTCTTTGCAAATTCCGATTTTTTCACTTAAGAAAATGTTTGTATTTATCTTTAAAAATTATGAACACGATTTCTTACTGTCCTTAAGTACGTATATGCTTTTTTTGTGAATTTTTCTTATCGTTTGAAAAATTTAAAAAGTGTATATTTTATTGTTTTTTATGTTTTAGAAAGATATGGAGTGTAAAAACAATTTTTTAATTGTAAGCGACGTTTACACAGAGGAATATACAATTTAGTAAAAAAAGTGAATCGAACTTGATTTTTTTATTAAAGCATTTTTATCTTGATCGAATAATTATCGTGTGGTCAACTTCACTCTATTGTGATTTTCATTTTGACGTTTTTAACTCAAACTCACCAACTGTCAAATTCCTGATTGTTACAACTATGTTTTTTCGAAGAAAATTTTAGAAATCGTGGTTATAAATTATGTGATCGAGAAACAATCATTTTTTGAAAAAAAAATCACGATGGGAATAATTTGGACTAAACTATAAATTGGGATTTCTGGATTTTGGTAGTTCTTGGGGCTACTCAAAATTTTGTTCAAGAAATCAGAAAATTCAGAGAAATCTGTGAATTGAAATTGCCGAAAATATATTGATATGGAAATCGTGGAAATTCGAAGGAATAAAATTCCAAACTACAGACCTTTTTGCCCGCCGAACGTCAAGGTAAACTAACAAATTTTTTATTAAAAGTTTTTAATGAAAAATGTTCCGAAATCCGGGATATTGGATTCAATGTATAAAATGAATACTTGGTGTTTTCGAAGTGCATATTTTTTAGATAATCATTTTCCAATGAAATATAGTGCAGAAAAAAATATGTTCAACCTCCAAAAACGGTCTCGTTCGCGCCGAAAAAATTTTATTTCCCCCCTAAAACTCCTTTCGCCGGGTCCTCGACGTACAAACTTTCTTATTATGACGGAAAAACTGTTCAAAAAGTCCAACCACTTCGGCCAAGAATAACAATTCAAGTCGGAGATGGAAAATTCGCTGAAGAAACCACTGCGAAATTGAGCTATCAGCCAGTTTGGGAATTCGTGAAACCATCCCCAATAATTCCACGAGCAAGGTAATTTGCTCATCCAAATTTTTCGACAAATAATTCCATTATTGTATCAAATATAAGGTAAACTTATCAAAAACAGTTTGAATTATACATTTATTCCAAACATTACGAATATTACCCTCGAACTTTCGACGATAAGAAAAACATTGAAAGTACTACAAATCGAAAAATCATTCATGATAGGTCGATGATACCAGACGTTCCTATGCAAAATATAACAACAGTTCGCCATGATTTTGTCAAAAAATATGAACCCCCTCCGGAAAAAATAGTTCCCATTGGAAACATACGGACATGTCCAGGTCGATTGGACGACAGAACAACAAATAAATTGTCGTATATGAAAAATGATTTCATGGAGCCAACTGATAATTTCAAGCCTGTCAGAAAATATGAAGCCCCAAGCACGCCTTTTCAGCGAGAAACTACCCAAAAATTGAGCTTTATGCCTGTGGCTGTTGGACAAAAAGAGATTTTACCGTGGGCCCAAAAGCCGGTTTACAAGTGAGAAGCATTTCCTATTAATCGAAAAAAATCGAACAATAAAAATTATATAATACTCAAACTCTAAGCCTTAAAGTCATCATATATTAAGAACATATTAGGTGTTTATAAATTAATGATTATAGCACATATACTTTTACGTACACTTCGATAGACCTCCAGTTTCAACAATGGACGGAAAAACGACGTATTCTTTAAGTTACTTGGAAAATTGCCCAACAAGAGAAATGCCCATATTACCCAAAGGATCGTATTTGCTTTCTTTTGGCGGAGAATTTACAGGAAAAACAATATACAAAGAAAGTTATCTACATTCTGGGGTAGAACCTGTGTTTCCAATAATTCGCAAAGGGAACATTGCTTGTTCCAATGAAAAAATGGACTCGAATACTACTAACAAAGTAATGAAACTTTGTCTAAACCAAAGAATGTTCATTTTTCGAGACAATAACGGAAAATTTGTGCAAAAAAAAATATCAAATTCTAGAAATCTATGCAGTGATCCATAAAAATACGAACTCCTGAAAATAATAAAAATGCGAAAAATATTAATTAAATGAGAAATCTAAAAGAAATCTACGCAGTAATAATAATTTTCTCAGACATCTATATCATCATTTAATATTAAAAACGATTTGAATCATAGAATATCGAATTCGAGAAACCTATTTGGAAATCAATAAAAATAACATGCGATAAATACTTATCATAAAGAAATACGAATAGTACTAAAAGTACTATGAACATGCGAATCACTAGAAATCTATAAAGATTGCATGTTCTTAAAAATCTAGTAAAATATCTATTGAAATCTCTAGGCGAATATTGAGTTATAAAGCATTAAGTCTAACAGTAAGAAATTTATACAGCGATCCACGAAATACTAGAAATCTTTAGAAACATTAGAAAACTCTACAAAGTTTCGTAAATACTACAAAATTTAAAAAATATCAAAATTAATTGCAGTATGTACATAAAATGCTATTAATTTATGTAGATAAAATTTTCTTGAGTACGTAAAAGTATTAAAAATCTATAAAACTTAAATTCTAAAAATTTATAAAAATCCACACAGTACGTATAGATCCTGTTAGAGGCATGAATAGTGATATGAATTTAGAAATAACGTATTTCAATTTTATTTTGTACAGTAAAAACATTGATTCATTTCGAAATGTAAAATCTCGAACCTCACAAGTATATCTAAATAAATAATATGTATGTTAATATTTTCGAATTCGAGTTTACCCCTTTCCCTTGAAAAAGTTCAATGAAAATTTCTTAAATTTGAGAAGTTTTCAGAACTCAAACAATTTTTCGTTTAAACGTTCGCACTTTTTAGTAATCCGCGAAAATCTCAAGTATAACAAATCAAAATTCATGAACTTGCAACTTTCAATTGAGAAAAATTGAATTCCGGGTTATCAAGATTCTGTGCATGATTTCGTTTTTCAGATAGGTACAATTATTCGAGAATAGTAATGCTAAGAATTTTATTTCAAATGTTCAGGTAGGGCAAGAGTGGGTAATATGAGACAATTTTGTTTAGTTTACTTCTGGTGTTGCCCTCATTCAGAAAAAAAATCCATCGAACTTTCTAAATGGTTGTATGCAGCCTACAGAACGATATTTACATAATTATTGGCAATCTTTTCATGTGTTTGACATTTTTTAGGACACAAAAAAAAGTTCAGGATATGAAGATTTTGCAAAATGTGCGGGTATTATGAGACACTTGAAAAAATCAGCTGTGAATTGAATATTGTATTTATTTGGTAGACTTTATAGCGAAAATGAAGCAAGTATAGGGGAGAAGTGTCGGTTGTGAGCACCCTTTCGTTTTTGGCTTATAACTTTTGAACTAGTGCACATTTTCCGGAAATGTAGGTATCTCTGGAAAGCTAAAGACCTTAGATAGCTACTTATAGATGAACTAAATCAATCCTCTTAAGTAGAAAAAATTTTTTTGCGATTCAGTAAAGTGGTCATTTTTGGTCGAAATTTTTTTCGGTTCGGTTGTGGGCACCCTTGGAAAATCCGTTCCAAATGAAAGGATGGGAAGAAAATCTACCATAAATATAAATAAAAATAAAATTTATGAATTTTGAAGACCTTCATTGACATGATTCATGGTCTGTTCGCATGTGAAGTATCTGGCGCGCATGTAAACACAAATATAGGAGAAATCAGTACCGTGATCTTTATTGGCCATTTGATGGCTAATTCATGAATAAAATCTATGAAAATTCGTGTAAATATTATTTTTAAACAAGTTTCATTTAAACGAAAGGTTTTCAATAACCATTTTACTGTGGGTGCCCATAACCGAATTTTGCAGTAATCTCGATAAGTGGCGAACGATTTTTGGTGTCAATATATTGGTTGCAATCGATGTAAAATCACAAAGTTCAATAAATTTACTGAATAAATATCCCTCATCTTCTCGATTGATTTACTTCGATTTATAACACTATTTAAACGGTTTAAGAATAATTTTGTGATTTTTTTTCAAGCATAGAAATGTAAATTTGTTCACAACGCAAAGCAGGCGCGTCTATTCACTTTAGTATTTAGCACAAAAAGAACGTACTGCTGTTATACACAATTGACATTTGTCAGAAAAACCTAGCCTGTTTTCTGTCAAAAGATATCCAGGGGTGCCCGCAACCGACACTTCTCCCCTAGTATTTTAAACATGAAAATGAGAAATTCCAATTGAAGAACAAAGAATACTTGACAAAATTTAGAACAAAAATTACATTTTCATAAACAAAGACTCCAGATGATTAATGCAATTATTAAGTAATTTCTTCTTAATAATCAAAAATTAATAGCACCAAGCAATAAAAAGTGCTTTGGAAATAAATATTCGAGAGAGCAAGCAAGTGTCTCATATTACCCGTAAAGAATATCAAAGGTGTTAATAATCAACTTGAGTGGTAAAATAAAAATAAGGAACTTTAATTTTTTACATCTCGCTCTTAAGGTTCAGACTATTTGTCAATACGATTGAATGGGCAATAACTCGAATTGGTTTTTGAGTCAAAGCCATAGTACTTTGTAAATATACGACTGTTTTTTTTAATCCCTCAAGGAAATACTGCGAGATATTTAATAAAAAACGAAGTCCAGCAATAAGATAGCTACACATACTTTTTCAGTGCATTTGATAGATGAATTTACAATGGCAATTGTTACTGACAAAAAAGCAAGTCGAACGTAGGAGCGAGTGTCTCTTATTACCCGCCTTTACCCTATTCTTTTGGAACGGACATGCAAATCTCGCATATTTCAAAGCCTGAAACAACTCGACCAATCTTAACAAAAATTTTAAATTTTGCCTTCCAATTTTCCATCAAATCAAACTGTTGAACGTGAAAATTCGAGCCGTTCAATAATTATTACTAGTGTAAATGAAAAATAAACTTTTTAAAGTGTTTATTAAACTAATTTTGGGGAGTTGAGAACGAAAATAACTGTCATTTATTTTTCTAAAGAACTGTTTTCAAAATATGAGCAGAAATAAATTTTTTATACCTTATTTCCAGTTATGACCAGAAACCCTATGGGAAATCTTATAATTCATGAGTTACAGACTATTACAATCAGCAGGGTAGATTCCAATTGTACCAGCTGATCATCCAGATCATTTCATTTGAATAATTAGCAAAATCACAGTGTTAGAGTTGAAGTTTTATATGGATCTTTCATAATTGTAATCACTGTAAGTACATTTAATAACTTAGATGCCAGAAAAATATAAATTATATATTTCGCGCCAAGAAATGATCAGGTTGATCAGCTGGTATAATAGGGATCTACCTTGCCGGTTGTAATAGTTTTTTAATTAATGAATTACAGACTATTACAAGATTTCCCATAGGGAATATGAAGAACGAACGGTTTTATTACCACGAAATATACAGGGTATCCCAAAGTCACATATAAAAAAACGCTTTGGATTACTTATTCAGTTTCAAGTTGAAAAATCCTTTTTGAGAAAACTCTAAATTTAAAAAGTTATTTAAGACTGAAATTTAAACAATAATATCGCTCTCTCGAGAAGTGGGGGTAGAATCCACAAACCAAACTCTACTAAAAATTTTCTTCTTATTTTTCTGAGTCGAAAAGTCCTTTCCCGTTTTCCACAAAACTCAAAATCAAAAAAGATATTCGAGTCTAAAATCTAAGAAATCAGATTGGTTAAAACTTGTCACCCGAATATCTTTTTTGATTTTGAGTTTTGTGAAAAATGGAAAAGGACTTTTGGACTCAGAAAAATAAGAAGGAAATTTTGAGTAGAGTTTGGTTTATGGATTCTACCACCACTTGTCGAGAGAGCGCAATTATTGTTTAAAATTCAGGCTTATATAACTTTTTAAATTTAGAGTTTTTTTAGAATTGGTAAAGGACTTTTTGACTTGAAATCGTATAAGGAATCCAAAGCGTTTTTTTTATATGTGACTTTGGGACACCCTGTATATTTTTCGAAAGGTGTATTTGTTAGCTATACGAAGATATGCAGTTTTTGTCAATCGAAATGGTAGTTTTTTAAGTTACATGTTATATAAAAGTGCATTTTTTGAACACAACTCATGTTCATGTATCAACTTTTTTCAACTTTCAACACTCTTAACTCATAAACTACTATTTTAAATGACAAAACAGCATATGGCCATAAAGCTAACAATTGTTATTTTTCGAACGATGTTATTATTTATTTTCATGTTAATAAAATCGGTATTTATATTTTTTATATTTATAAAATCTCTACTCTACTCTACTCTTTCATTTTTGAAAAATAAAAGAGTAATTTCCGTACAAAAAATTGGTAAGCTAGTGTAATTTGTACACCGAAAATGAATAATCCATGCTGTGTAGTTAAGCTACCAACCAGTTCGAGGCGAGAAACGAAATCCGATAATGCCGTACCGAAGGAACATGATAGGCGACGGGCCCATGCAGTGCGTGACCACAGTGAGGCACGATTTCACCCCCAAGTGGGTTCTACGCCCAGAACTCGTTATTCCTAGTGCAAACATTCACTCCTCCAACCAACCGATCGATGATAAAACCACCTTTGCCTTGTCTTACATGAGACCCGAATCCGATACACGAGTAGAAAGTTTCAGGCCAATCAGGAGATACTCTGAGTAAAAATTGATCCTAAATCATCTAAAAATCACAAAGATTGTTTCTTCGCCAAAATCCGAGATGGAAGTTCCTTACTCGATTTTGTCTCAAGTCAAAATTAACCAAGTTTCAGAATATCAATAGCTATTTGCGCGACTAGTGGGAGAAAGAGGAAATTCTACGTGTGGAGTTTGTTGCGCGAGCGTAGCGAGTGCGACAACCCACGAGTGAAATATTCTCCTACGACCACTAGTCGCACACAATATTTTGTTCAACCACCGCGAAAAATATGAAATTAAGCGAAAATCAGCGGTCCACCGCGATACATGTTGATAATGCATTAATCAATCAACGGCGGCCATCTTGGAAAATGGCCGCCATCAATCAATTACGTATTTAGATTTTTAATTCGTCAAAATCCCGTTTTTAGTTGTAAAACTGTCCAAAAACAGTTTTAAATGTACAAGATTACTGGCGCAAATGATTTTCGCATCATAATAACTTTGTATTGCGTTCTCCTAACTCCTTAATCCTCTGTCCGTACCCGTGGGAGAAGAAAATTTTTGCCTACGCTACTCGTCAACAGTCAGGAAATTTCTGATTTCGCCAACTCTCAACATGGCCGCGAAATTACATATTTCTCGCGGGTGCTGAACAATGAAATTTTTCTACGCTTTTCTCCCCCACTCTCGACTACTGGGATCTAATTAACCAGTTTCGATATTTCATGTCTCAATAGATTTTTGATGGATTAGGAAAAATCATCTCGGATTTTTTTAATTTTTCATGGAGTTTTTAACAATTTAATTAATCCTAATTTATTTATAGTATTCTTTCTGTTTTTATTGTAAACAGACCGATGGAAAAATTTGAGGGAGAAACAACGAACAAATTATCATACCAAGAATGGGAAATGCAACCCAAAGAACGTCTGCCATGGACGGAAAAACGTCCGTACCAGCCGCCTCAAGAGACAATGATTGGCGACACCATTTACAATATGAGTTTTCCAACTCCGGGTTATTACGTAACAGAATGTGAAATAGAAGATTGCCCCTGTCCCAAAACACCGATTAGTGCAAATTAAATTAGTTTTTTATTTTGCTGACATCAAGTTTTATGCTAAAAAATACTGCAAAATCTTTCAGTTATAAAAATAGTGGCAATAGCAAGAAAAGTTTTGGAGTAAAAAAATTATGAAATCAAATAAGCTCTAGTTTTACATTTATTTCGTTTCTTTTACACGACGAAAAAAACGTGCACGTATACGATACAGAGAAATACGTTATTTGTAACACTTTTCGAACGACTTTTGATTACGCACAGCAGTGCACTTATCAAGGTTATAATGGTAACAATTTTTCATTTTCATAATCGCAATTCTTATCAAAATAAAATCTATTCTTCGACGAATATTAAGACAAACTGGTGCAGTCGTTTCTTTTTTTTCTTTTTCCTTTTTTTAATTGCACGATTTGGGTACAACAATTACGGAAGGCACACTGTTACACTGAAGCTCGTTGCTCGATCGATTAACGATATCATGATTTGAAAATGCCCATCATAAAGTTACGCTTCTTCAAAAATATGCACAAATTGCATTGTGTACAATTCAAAAAACATTTTGGTTGAAGCTGAATGGATTGTCAACAATAGGCTGCCAACATGCATTTCTTCAACAATACTTTTCCGAAATCTTGCTCTGAATTACAAAATACAGAAAATATGTCACTTACGTTTAAAAAAAAAACAACAAAACCGTTAATAACAATAAACAAACAAATTTTCGTTTCGGATTAGCACCCTATTGCATATAGTTTACAAAGTTGACTTACTCTAATAATGTTCATATATATTTCATTCAGTTACTTTTTCATTTCTATCACTGAAAATGGTGGATGTTTTTTCTTTCGTAAATGCACGAGACCCGGAGAATAAACAACTTATTGTTCGGCGTCACAAGGTAAAATTGTTTTAAAAAAAACAAGCATAAAACAGCGTTCGTTTACAGGAAATAAATTTTCAAAAAATTGGTAACAAATGCTAGTCCCGTCGTTAACTAGAGTGTCTACCGCGTTTCATTAAATGACTAATTCCCAACTCGAATGATTTTTTCAACATTTTCAAAATTTTTCGTAAATCAAAATCAAAGGAAATCAAAAACAGTGAAATTTACAGGAAATTCCAAATTTGTCGAAATACCACTTTTGTTTGATTTCTAAAGTTCATCCCAAAGTGTTGTAAAAATCAATAAATAAGAAAATATAAAAAGGCAGTGACCATTTACGCTCAGCGTGCAAGGCTTTGTGCGCCGTTAAAAATAACTTGGAAATAATAAATCTCAAGTTTGGACAAAGTTCTGTGAGAATGGAAAAAATACGAACATTTCTTACAGTGTAGGCAGTTCTTTGCAATGCTTGTTCCGGAATATATTTTAAAAATGTTATAGATCATATAAGATCTATGGCACTTGTGAAGTGAACAAACTTGAAAAAAAAAAAAAAAAAAAAAAAAAAAAAAAAAAAAAAAAAATAGTGACAGATAATGTGTAAGATTATCAAAGTTCGAAATGTACAAAGATTAGAAAAAATTGCGAAGATATAACTAAGAAAGCTCAAGAAACTCAAAGTGATAAGAATATTGTAAAATTCTACGTTAAAAAGCTGTGTTCATGAATACAATTCAATTTCGAACAATGAAGAAAATACAATGTATTTCCTTCATGTCATACAATCACTTGTGTGATTGTAAACCTCAGCTTCGCCTCAGTAAACAAACTTTACACTCGTAAACACAAAATCAAAGTCCTAATTGCACAATATACTAATTTATACGATTCTCATCGTACATTAAACATCAAAAAAATTTTTTTTATAAAAGGTCTGCATGCTGAGTGTAAATAGCCGCTTCCATATAAAAAATTGTTAAATTTACCTTAAAGACAAAAATGCATCCAAAACCTGATTTTTTTATAGTTGTCAAAATTTTAAAAAATTTTGACAAAAATCACAATTGTTCAAAAATGCACACAAAAACTGACTTCTAGATTTTGATAACATGTAATCATTTTTTTTATTTCACAGATTTTTGAAATCTATAAGAAACTCTGATCAAACAAATTTCTAAAAGCAAAAAGCTTCTAACGTCCTCGTGTTGAGAATCAACCTCTCAAAAATTTTCACAAATCCTCAACATCCTGACAATCGTAAATTTTAAAAAACACCAGTAGACTTAGTAGCATAATTATCATTATCGATCTATTTTTTTTTAATTGTTCCAATTATTCCTTGTTTGAATTGCTGTACATATTCGCTGGTATAAATTCGGGGAACCCGAAACTGTGAAGTTGGTCAAGATTGAGATTTTCGTCGATAGAACCAAGTTCATGTTGATCCATCATGGCGTAGTCCATGTCGTTTGAGCACGAACGAGCGACCACTTGTTTCCCAAGGCCCGGAGCGTAACTAGCATAAACCAAAAACACAACTCCAATCACTGGCTTGCACTACCAAAACAAAATATCGAATGTTCGTCCAACATAAACAATAACAAATATAGACTCAATCCTTTTTTTCACACTTCTATCAACAGACATAAATTTAATTAATCAACTTATTCAAACTGTTCAAGAAATGTTGGTAATGTTGTTTTTTGCTAAAATGAGTGGTTTATTCATGAGAATTCTGGAGTTTGAAATTGTGACCGATTAGCCGGATTTTGCCGGTACAACACCAAGTCGGTTTTTCAAGCAAGCAACCACATTTTCAGTTTTCAACCAATTAACGGTCTGAATTTTTTTAATTTTCGAAATATTTTCACAATCTGACGAAATTAATCGTTACATTCAATTTTGACAAATAAAGGTAGTACATGGAATTTTAAACTTTTCGTTCAACTATTCGTAGACCTAAACTTGTCATCGTACATTGAACATAAAAAAAGTTTCTTTCCATAAAAGATTTGTAAATTCTTTGTTTTGATGAATTATAATAAAATTTTTCTTCGTCAACTGAAAAGGTGATGTAAAATTGATCGTTGGGAAAGTAACTTTTCATGCGAAAAACATTTGCTGTGAAAGAGACGAAAATTTTTGAAAAATTGCCAGTGTTATATAAATGATTGGAGTTGCGTTCACCCGACCATTCAAAAACAACAATAAATTTTGTATGGTTGTACCGGCTTGCTCCAGGCCTTTGATTCGCTTACTTATTATTTATAAATTTTGGTTACAATTTCTCAAATGCAATATAACTTTAACGACGACAAAATTATATATTCGTAAAATTTCACTCGCAAATATTTACTATCACAACAACAAAATTTTTGTTTATTTTGAAGGATCAAATTTTTTTACTATTCAGTCAAGTCAAAATTAAATAAATTTGGAAAAAAATTGATTTTTGTAAGCATCACGTATTATTTTTGTAATACACCATTGACTTCTGTATATTTCAAGGCACTATCGAACTCGCAAAATTACAACAAAAAGTAGTTTCATGTAAAATCAAAGATCATAAATCAGAGTATAAAATTTTGTTCTATTGTTAATTTTTTGACTCAGAAATGATATCAATGTCAGCAGTTTAAACGAAGTTAATTATTAATAACTTCAACATTTGTAAGAATCTTACCAAAATTAAAAAAAAAAAAAAAAAAAAAAACAGAGTATTAAAAAGTGTATTTAAAACTGCATACAACATTTCTTATACATGTTAAACTATATATTAATAGAGTAGAACCGTAAACTTAGGTAAAAAATTGAGTCTTGAAACTGTCGAAGAATCCGACATGTCAAAAAAATTAACGCATTTAGTGCGCTCTAAACATTACGTCTAGAATGTAGATTTATGCAGTAAATCACCTCAGTCTTAGAAGGTTTGCAAAAATTTTAGCTCGCGCACAACCTATTTTTTCCCTTGGATTTCGAAATTCAATTTTTCATATTTTGAAAATTTCAACACGACATTCGTTTATTGTAAATTCGAATTTCCATGTCAACTGTACATATACACGGGGAAAAATCAAGAGTAAATCTCACTAAAAACGCACGAAAAATTACCAAACTGCTGAGAAACGCGGGATAATTCCGCATATCAGCAGAGACTATTCCAAAAAAAAAAAAAAGAATATGTACCGATCGTTTGGTAAAAATTTCTTGCCGTAAGGCTTTATTCAAATTTTTTCTCAACACTTTTCCTTATATGCAACACGTATAAGCGTGCGCTAGTGTCGGTATGCGCGCCGAGTAATTCTATTTATAGTCGCCGAAAAATGCGTTTGTTTTCTTTGCTTCCCTACATAAACTTTCACTCAACTTCGCTAGGTGGCTGAACGAAATTTTTTCTTCATTGCGAATTATTGTGGAAACCCTTTAAATATGAGTGAAAACCATACGCAAGAAAAATAATTGAGGATTATGACTGGACATTACTAATGAAGGATCAACACCGAAATATCTCTTTTCATTCTGACATCAATTTCTAGCATCGAATTTTCTACTAGGGATGTTGATATTTTTAAAATATCAATATTTATCGTTCGGAAAAAAATATCATCATAGGCCAATATTTATCATTGAAAAAATATCGATAAAAAATCTATATGCAAAAAAATATCGATATTTATCGTCGATAAATATCAGAAACCGATAAGTCGTCGAAAAATATCGATATTTCGATATATCGATAAAAAATTCTTTTTTTGTTGATTCGTATTTTACAAACAATTTCAGTTGTATATTCAAAATATTCAAAAAAATATCGATATTTGATATTTTTTTAACAATATTCGATATTTTAAAAAATATCGATATCGATAAATATCAGCGATAAAAATATCATCGCAAAAATATCGTTATGGTCAGCAAAAATATCGATAAAATATCAACAACCCTATTTTCTACCATTTCTACAGAAATGAATATTTATAAGATTAAATTTTTCTATTCTGATAAGATTTTTAAAAGTTCTAAATCACTAAAAATTTGCATAATGGAGTTTCATTATTTGAAATACAAAACCACATCATTCAAAATCCTTCCAGGACGAAAAATTCTTCTTTTATTTTAAAGTAAAAAGTATTCAAAGAATCGGACGAATCAGGTTTCGAAGCATGTAATTTTTGCCGAACGTTTAGTAATTTTTATCACTCTGGCAGTTCATTTTCACCGAACGTTTAGCATTCTGTCTCAAACATGGAATTTATCCCGCGTTCTTCAGCAGTTTGGTAATTTTTCGTGCGTTTTTGGTGAGATTTACTTCCGATTTTTCTCCGTATAAACGCGCGTAAATTTAACATTTCAACAATTTCGAGATTTATGGCTCAATAAATATTCTTCCAGAAATCAAAAATCTTCAAAATACTCCGTCTTTGAATTGAAAAATATTCTTCAAACTTGAAAAAAAACAAACAAAAAAAAAAACAATGTATAGGGGAAATTGTCCAGAAATAGCGTTATGGTACATTTCTAATTTTCTACACTTAACTTCTATTTGGTTTTTACAAGTGAATTCGTTCCTAGTATTCATATAAACAGCGTGTAAGAACAATTTCCAAAAAAAAAAAAATTTTGTGAGTTTTTGGAATATTACTTTCATTAATATTTTCAATTAATTGAAAAAGTAGGCTAATTATCAAATTAAATTTTTAATTATTAAATTACAAATCCAATTCAAAAGTTTTATTCACATTCATTCAAAAATTTAAAATGGATGACAAATCAAAAAGAGAAATTCATAACTTTGTTTCATAGTGTTTCATTATATTCTATAGCCTCATTTGGATGATATTTAAATGTTTTGAAGAACATTATAGAATATTCCTAATTTCTCTAGGCTTCCTCACAATATTCTGAACAAAAAGTATTTGTTCAATTTCATAAATTTTTCGAGGTTTCGGTGATATTAATCTAAAAACGTATACAAAGTATTTAAAATCATTTTTAAATACTCTGGAATTAATCAAATCTTTTAAAAAGTTGCTGTAAAAGTTCATGGTAAATTCCAAATATCGTTTAAGATTTCATTTTAGACACAAATATATTTCTCTGGAATTGTATAAAAATTTCTAGCAATGCAGTTCTGCAAGTTTTTGAAGTTTAATGCTGCAATCTGTGTCATGCGTTTCACTGTTTTATTATTATTGTAGTTATTTATTTTTATCCATTAAGATAAATTGATTTTATCTTTATAGATATTGATTTATTGATATATTTTATACATTTTATTTACCTCCTTTACTCTAATTAATTTACCTAATACTTTATTTATCTTATAATAAAGAGCCGATATTCCAGTCAAATAATAGTTATTTTTTATAATAAAAATTTAGTATCATTTGACTAGGAAATAGCCTCTTTAATAATATTTATATATTCTAGTGCACCATTCAAGCAAATCGATTTAGTTATTCTACCTATTTTATTGTTATTTTAGTACCAGACAGAATGGCGCAAACGGTCAACAATTTTTTTATTCTTCGATTATCAACTTTCCAATGCTTACCCGTTTGTATACGTATCAAATAGTAAAGTTAATGAAAAATAGTTTTCTTTCTAAAAACACTCTAAAATGATAATCTGGAAATCACCCAATGAAATGCAGTGGTTCTAGAAAATAACTGGTTTTTAAAAAAAATTTAAATACTTACCACATACTTATTCATAGAAATTACACGTAAAAGATAGTTGATAAATTAAATAAAAAAAAAAAAAAAAAAAAAACTCGACTATAGAGATCGAATTTAAACTGGGACCGTTTGCGCCATGTCGTCAGGTATTACAATAAACAGTGAAACACATGACACAAATGCAAAGTTATGCGCTGATTTTTTATATTCTTGACAAACTTCTGAACGTTACCACGAACGGTTTGAGGTTTCATGGAAGGTACCAAAAAAGGCTTGATTGCAGATTTTGTTCGGAATCGGTGATGCCAAGGTCAGACTCTCCCCTTATCAGTTAAATACTGATTATCAATTTGAGACGACTTACTGATAATAAAAACACATGTCTTGCTATTGGCGGCGCAGATTACACTTGTGTTCACACCAATTCACCAAGAAATTGAATTTTAAACAACACGCCCCACTCCTAGACAACTTCCCCTACATCTATCATCCCAGTTTTCAAAAATCATTAAACCATTTTGGAATTCAATGAAGCTTGAAAAATATTTAAAAACGCTTCAAAACTAGCTCCATAAATATTAGGAATCATAACACAGCTAATAATCACCAAAATAAGTTTCATTTCGAAAATAAAAATTTCTCAAAAATATCCATCCATCTAATACACGCAAAAAAACTTTCAGTTCCTCGAAATCCCTTTTAAAAACTCTCGCAAAACAAAACAAGACTTGTAAAAATCTAAAAACCCGCAACACCTAACACTTGGACGAATAGACAAAAAAATATTGACTTAAACGTACCACATTGCCAGCCCCTCCCAATAAAGACTTAAAATTTACCAGCGACGACATAAGAAATACTGAAGAAGTTAAGTAGTAGAGACAATGCCTCTTAAAGCGTGTAAATAAATTGTTCGCCAGCTACGAAATATCTCGTGATCGTCAAATTCAAAAGCTTTTTGGGGCTATTCAAGTCCTGGGGCATCAGACCCAGGGGACTGACCTGGAGGCCACCGAAGGCGTGTCTCGAGTCACTGACGGATCCGGACTGTGAGCCTGGAACATCGTCGAGGGGGTGGCTGGGTAACTTCCCCCGTGACCGCCCTGGCTGCCGATGGGGACACCGGAAACCGAGGAGTGAGAGGGGGTTTGGCCACCGACTCCTGGACCACCCCAACCTGGCACGTGAGTCACCAGGAGGGGTTTGACGTAACCATTATTCAAGGGTTGATTTTCTGCAACAATAATGGACATTTTTCATTAAAAATTATATGCATTGAGGCCATTTTCAATGAAAATATCCTGCTCAAGTAAGTAGTTTCCATTTATAATGGGCCATTAGAAGTTTCACATAGGATCTAAAAAAGTTTGCTCGATTGTAGACCATGAAAAGTAGTTTTTCCGCTATCAATAGTATGGTAAGGCATAAGGAGTTTCACTTTATATCTATATTGAGAGGTATGTCAATAATACAAAACTAATATCCAGTAAATATTTTGTAATTTTGTAACATTTTGTCATTTTGTGACTTTTAATTATACACTGAAATTTCGATTTAAGACTTCAACCCCCCCCCCCCTCTCTACACTTAAAGGATTGGACTACAAGGCGGCAGGATCAATAGTTTTTTTTTTGTTTTAATAATATAGAGAGATAAGTATTTCGGAACACCAAATATAGTACCTGTAAATGGTGTGTAATATTTGGAAAAAGCCACATCTTTGGATATGTCTGGATAAAGTAAAACCAGATGCTGCAAATCAGAAACTCGATCCGCCAAACTTCGAATGGCAAAATCCTTGCTGGTGAATGGTTGCAGCATAAATACTTCTGGTGGATCTAGAAAAAAAAAAT
Source organism: Platygaster robiniae (assembly GCA_028476575.1). Taxonomy (NCBI): domain Eukaryota; kingdom Metazoa; phylum Arthropoda; class Insecta; order Hymenoptera; family Platygastridae; genus Platygaster; species Platygaster robiniae. The sequence continues at coordinate 41,834,867 of CM052019.1, forward strand.
CTTCGATAAATTCTGTGTTTAATTCCAATAAGCAAATAGAGTTCGAACTTTGACAAGGAAAAATTTATCACTATTGAGTTCCAATTACAACCTTGAAATTTCAGTATATTACGATTTGAGGATCAAAAAATTCGAACTCGAAAACTCTCGAGGCAGAATTTTTCCTTCAACTTGATAATAATAATTTCTTGTTATCCATTAAGACCTGAGTTACCACAAATCCAAGCGATGGTAATGCCCCCTAACTCGGAGTCGGAAAACCGCATGAGAAACGTTCCATTGGTACAGTTGCTGAGCATTTCCTCGGCCTGTTTTTTCCTGACGAAGCCGAGGATGTAACCATCGATCCAGGGACCTCGCAGGTGTTCCCGCGTAAGTTTCATGACCGCGTAAAACCATTCCCAGAATGTGAAAGTTCGCTCCGGCAACGGTTCTTTGGTGAATTGGCCCCAACTTAAAAGTAGGCTCGAGTAATTCTGCCCTGCTGCGATTTGGTTTCGAAAAACTTTTTCAGCGAGGAAACGAAGGTTGTCTTCTGTCAAAGGTCGTCCTGTCGCCGAACGGAATTTTACGTTTAACGCTTCTGCAACTTGGCTCCAAGGAACCTGCAAAATTAACAGATGAAAGTAAAAATAGATGACGAGTAAATTCATAAATTTTCAAAAATTATGGAATTCTTTCTAGAAATCTTTCACTTGCCCTCTTTCATATAGAAATTTATTTTACCTTATCTGGCACAGCAAAAGGCACTCTTCCAGGTTCGGCAAAAGCGTTGTCCCATGTGACTGTCGCCCATGCGTGAGGTTCCTGGTTTCCATGGACGATAACGACGACTGGCAAACTCAAGGTCCAAACTTGAAAAACTAGTTCCCCACCTCCAACGCTAAACTGCGATTGGAATAAAAGGGAGAATTTTTCATCCATCACAGATTCCGTTCCTTTTTTCTCCGCCCTTTTTATCTTTTTCAGCTGCATGTTCCGAAAACTCACTGACAATTGTCTTGTTGCCTGTTAAAAATTCAAATTCGTTTGTCTTAATCTTGAATTTATAATACTTGTTCTGTAAATCAATTTCATCTCACCTGTTGATACTCCATACTTCCAGTATTGTTCAAAATTTCCCCGCTAGCTTCGCCACTTTTCGACATTTTGTCACTTTTAAGGAGCGAGTTAGCTTGGGCTTCGCTGATGATGCTCACTTTTACTTGGGGCGGTGTCATGTGCACATTCAATTTACCACCCACGAGAAGTCGCACCGTGCTCGTAAACCTGGTATTCGTTTTCATGACCTGGGGCGGTTGCTTTTCAATGATAAACGTACTCGTGACTAACGAGCTTAGTAGTTGAGTTATTTGTGAATTGAGCGCCGGCAAAATGTCCTGGTAACCCGGTGGATCCGGCAGGGCCAACTTCATTTTCAAACGCTCGGCTTCTTTGATTTGTTGGCGATTCAGCCATATCAATTCGGCGAGACTCTCGCACCATTCTTGGATCGAGTCCAGGTTGCTTGTGAACAAAGCGCCATTTCCAGATAATTGCTGGTCCCTCTTCCACCTAGAAAAACATTATTTTTTTTCAAATTTTTGAGGAAAAACTTGATACCAATAATGCAATACAAGAACCACATGCAGAGAAAAATCAAAGTTATTGAATTTCGAGATCTTAGTTCTCAGCCACATTTATGAACCATGCTATCTCCACAAGGGTTGTGCACATAATGCATTAGATTTAAAATATTTTTGGTTTTTAAGAAATCACAACAGATTTTAAATAAATGAAAAAGTTAACAAATAAAAATCCGATAAGCAAATAAAGTTTGGAGGTTGATTAATCCAATTTGAGTTAAAGCTACTGAGATAAAACAGAAACAACACAACTTATTATTATAATAACAATAAACATGAGTCTAGCTACCGAAATCATTCTAAATTATTACAACTATACTCACTTAATCAATTCCTCATCGAGGACTTTTGATTGACAATTGGTTATCCTCGAAATCGAGTCTTTTAATTTGTCCGCAAAATGAATTCGCAACTGCATCAAATTACTTGCTTTTTGATTCAGTACTTGTTCTTGTTGCTCTTTTTGCCTGCAAAAGAAGACGAGTTTTAAAAATAAAGTATTGATTTAAAATGACTCAATTATACGGTTGAAGGGAGAAAAACATTTTTGAAAGGAGTTTTATAAAAAAATAAATTCTCTTCGGGATTTTATAATTTTTTATCATTGACCATATGATACAATGGAATTTGATTTTCAGGAGTCAATAAGGTTAGTATTTGTTTTTGTATGTTATAAACACATTTTTGTAGCGCTTTCTGGTACTGTTATAGATTTCTAGTATTTCTTACATTTTTCAGTATACATGAAACTTCCAAGGAATTTCAAGTATTTTTGTAGAAAGCTTTATATCAATTTGATATTCATTTATTTATACTTATTTGTAGATTACTTTTATGGATTTCTACAATTCGATGCTCTAAAATTCAAATTTTTATCAATTTTCAGCAATTATATAGATTCTATTGAAATTTACACCTTTATAAAATTTCAATCTTTCACAGATTTTTGGTTATTTCGTAATTGTAAGATTTTGTCACATTTTTTAGTATTTTCATAGATTTATAGTATTACTATGGATCGCTATATACGTTCTATAGAAAATTCGATGCTCTCCAATTCGAAATTTTATAAATCATAGTTAATCTGTTGTAATTTTATAGAAAACAATTCTTTCATAAAATTCGATTACTTTTAGTATTCCTTCAAAGTTTGTATGATTCAAAAGATTTTTTGTTATATTTATGGGTTTCTTTGTTTATCTTTAGAATTTGATCCCTTAAGGTTCAACAGTTTTTAGATTTTTAGCATTTTTGTAAATTCTATAATACTTGTTCTTTATAACACACTGGGTCAAAACAATTTTTCATGTTTTTATTTTCTAAGGTGTTTTAACCAAAGATTGATGATTAGAATTTCGAGAAAAATTCCTTTAAAGCCAGGATTATTGTTATTTCCAAGTTAGTAAAATCAAAAATTTTTAATATTTGAATGAGATCTTTTGTTACGTATTTTAAATTGAGTAAGTACTTATTTGATAGCCTTCACTTATTTCATAAATATCTTTTCAAAATGTGTATTTGTATTACTTATTATAATAACTTTTTTTATCTCTATTTTGGGAGGGTTTTGACACTCCAAAACGTACCTGTCTACACACATGCTTAATATAATGTTGCCACAGAAATGGAAGTAAGATATATAATGACAAAACAGTGAAAGTATGTTTTTTTGTCATTTTTCTTTAAAAAAGAAAGGACATCAAACATTTTAAAAACTCGATACTAATTCAAATTCAAGTTAGGGATTAACCTGCGTAATTTCTTTTCCGCATCGATATTTTGTTGGTTCTGTGGCTGAGTTAACAAATGATTTAAATGTGCATTGACTTTGGTGCATTCGTGGTAACTGATGGCGAAGGATTCTTGTTCCTGTTCAATTTTTCGTAAATCTTCGCCGGTTTCGTGGGTCCGCCGTCTCAGTGTGTCGATTTGTTGTGCCATTTCGGCGATTATGTCGCCGTCCATCATACCAACCCTGCCTCCGGCCATGTTCATTAAACCTCCACCCAAGGTTTCTGATTGCGCCACCATTTTCATTTCTGTCATAAGACAATGTCGTATTATCCTGAACAAGTTTCCTGGGTTTTGGCTGTACCTCAACTAAAAAAAAAATGTTCAGACTTACAAGTCGGCATATCTCGGTATTTTATTTTGAAGTAGAGAGTTTTGATTTGTTAAAAAAGACTGTCCATACTTTTTTTTGCATTCCTGAAATTTCATTGAATCCTCAGAAAACCAAGGAAATAAAATAAATGAAAATACGAACTGGATATTTTTCACGAGAGCAAAAATAAATGCATTTTTCATATATTTGTGTTTGGATTTATATATAACATTCTGGAAAAATGATGATTGAATAAACAAAGAAGAATATTATTCAAATAAGTAAAGATATGTTTTCTCAATTATTGGTAAAATAAAATAGTGAAAGAAATGTGAATTCTGTGGTTTACTCTGGTTTCTCCTGATAAAGATACTATTCGTTGATTCATAAACTTACTCGAAAATTTTTAGCTGCTTCCATGAGTTTTAATTTTGTTAAGAACAAGTCCTCTGTATTTAATGATGCTGCTTTTGCCTCTAATTCCTGAATTAGAGACGCAACTAAATTAGCCACATATTGTTCGTACTGAGGGTTGTCTGCGTCAATATCAGTCCTGAAAAAAATAAATTACACATTTTTAACTCGTCAATTTTCAAACGTCAAAACTCTTTTACAAGGAATGAGAAAAACCAGAAAATTCATGAAAAAATATGTAAATAAATCATCAAATTATTAAAAAAAGAAGAACCAAAACTCTTCTAAAATCAAATCAAAAATTTGCCCAATATTCTTTATAAAGTATTCAGCATAAGTTTATTAAAATGTGAATGTAAATATTAGAAAATGCAAAGATTTGTATAAAAGCTTTCAGAAATTGTTGAAAACGAAAGAAAATGTTCTGTGAATCATTCAATTAGAAGAAATAAATTGGTTCATAATTTAGTCTTCAAATCAAAAAGAAGTATCAAATAATACATAAAAATTTTTATCATTTAATAACCATATTTTCTCCTCGATCCAAGTTGCCAAAAAATGTCGAACTTCGATGGGAAAATGTTCTCCGTAAACGGATCGAACTTGTTGCAACGCATCTTGAGGCAATTGCTGCGATTTACCCCACAAAGTCATTTTTGCCGTGGTCCTGTAAAAGAAATTTTTTTTTTTTTAATTCAGTAAGAATCCGGATCCCTTAAGAATGTTCCCAGTCGCTCTATTATAATTCCCCCGCCATTCACAGAATCGGCTACACAAAAGAAACTTTTTATCTGTCCTATTTTTGGGATCGGAACCCGACAAAAAACACATACCTGTTATTGATCTATTCATGAATGAAAACCCTTGGGAAGGCTCTAAACAAGAAACGTCCTTGGTGGTGTTTGTTTTCAATTTCCGAAATTGGAAGTTTCGTTTTCCAATATTACAGTGCATTCAAATTTACAATTTTAATTATTGAAAGTTCTCAACTATTGATGTCTTATTTTTGTAAGGTGATTCTACAAAAAAACATATCCTTGGTGATTTTTTGTGTTTCGAATTTTCTAAATTTGTGAACTTACAATCCGGTAAAATAATTTCTCAAACCATTTTAACATAATCATCAATTTAATTTATAATAAGTAATAAATTATTGTAAATCCAGAGGAAAATTTCAACTATGAAAATCACGTATATTGCATAAATTTCCTACATGTCACAACTTCGAAAAGGATAAAAAAAGAAATTGGTCTAGTAGTTACACTCGCGCATGTAAGTATATCTGCGAAATGTTGTATCCTCTTTTACACAAAAATATTAGTAAATACATTGATAAATTTTAGAATACTTATGAATATTGAAACTGTTGTAATACAAGAACTCGATTATGAAACATTCGATCACCTCGATGATTATGTAAATAAGTTGAAATAACAGCTTTTTTTATGCTCACGAAAAAGATACACGTAATTTCTCGCGTAATTTAGCACCATTAATCTAATATTAAACACTTGAAAATGTGTCGTGCTCAGTTTTTCAGTCCAGAAGAATGAATCTCTTGGTTTTCATAAATGTGATATGGTTATTTTCGTTTTTGAACAAATATTTACCTTTCGTAAAACGTATTTTCAACAAAATATTTTTAGTATTTGATACATAATTTTTTAGTTTTAAATTCGGAAATCGCAAAATTTAAAATGATCATCATTGGAATGACAGCGCTTCAGGAACTACATTTTTTTGCTTTTTTTAATACAAATTGATGTTTAAGTTAATTTTGAAGTGAATTTAATTTCAAAAAATCCTTATAAAGCTGTTACACAATCTGAAATACTGAATAGTTCATTTTTTATCGATTAGCTCAATTTTTACAATAACGAATTCCGGTACGTTGCAGAAAATTCTGGTACGATTCCCATTTTTCCCGTGCAGTAGACACTCTGGTAGATGATATCTATTTTTCTAGTATCCTCCCAAGTAGCACAGCTTTTTCGTAACAGTTACTTGTAGCATTCTTTACAGCTCTATAACCTTTCAAGGGTTTTTCTTATCAACTCCTACTAAAAGAAGATCCAGGTATCCAGCGGTTTCAATTTGGGCAACCTTTTTCTTAACCGATCCTTTACAGCTACTTAACCGTTTTCTTTTATTGTCCCTGAATTTTTGTACTCCTTAAGAGAAGTATGACTTAACGTTTCTAGATTTTGCCTTCCTTGAGAATATAGTGTTCTTAACGTATCCTATACGCTAGACTTCTCAAGATGATTGAAATTTGAACGATCCGAAATAATATATACACTTAGACGCCGACCACGCTGGCTGCAGTTTTTACAGTGACTCCGTGTGTGTGACAACTACCCTACTACCCTAGTATACTCGATATCATCTCTGGCATACTCAAGATATTTTTTAAGAACAATACCAGCATTTTCTGTAGAGTGTGAATTCCGCCTTGTAATCATCGATCTCCACGTTTCTGGGATTTCCCCTCCGGGAAATCTTTACAGAAATCTTGGAAATCCCCTATAGAATTTCCGAGTACAAAGCTAATGATGACTGGATGATAAATGATTTTGCATTTCTAATCAAAAAAAAAAAAAAAAAAACATGATTGTGGTTGAAGATTTGGGATATGGTGAGCAGGAAACTAAACCAAATCCCCAAAAATCGCCTGGTAAAAATTTTTCGGATCATACAATGTAAATTTATTCCATGCTGGACCTCCAGAAAATTTTTTTAGGTATGCCAGAGATTGAGATGAAGAAAATGGTCAAATATATTTTGTGTCTGAGACTGAAGCGATTTTTTTTATTGATAAATTCAAAAATTAGGGGAGTACTAAAACTCGAATGATGGAAATTATGCGTTGTACTTTGGATGTCTTGATCTTCAAACTTGACATTACCAAAACTCCAAATTTTAGGTTCCTTTTTCCAAAGCCACATAAATCTAAAAAAAATTGCATTATTCAGAAAAATACTTAAATTCTGTGATTTAAACATAGATTTGGAATACACATTACTTTCAACTTTCAATCACGCGATCATTAAGATCGCAAGATCATTTTTAATCAACTTCTTCAACTCGAATAAAAAAAGAAAGTAAAGAAAATCGGCATTATCTTACAAAAAAAAGTGAATTCAGGATGTTTAATATGAAAGTCATCGATAAAAATTTTTCGAGTGACAAAAATATATGCAAAACAAATATTTAATTTCAAACAATCGAATCATGTGACAATGTCGCAACAAAAACAATGTTCGAGATGAAAAATTATTCAATGTTTCATCAGCTGGAATTGAATACAAATAATTGTAAAATAGGAAATAGAGTTTACAAAACATGAAATCATCATTGAAAATTTAGTTACTTGTATCGTTATACATCCGGATGAATTTTGTTCTAATTTAAAAAAGTTCTTTATACATATTTAATGTTGCGCAATTGGATGCAAAAAAAAACATTATTTTATTAACTGCGAGTAATTATTTTTAATCAAAAAAAAAATCAGGGCGTAGAATGACAAAATTGTGAAACGAGTATAGTATTACAATCCATTAACTGTGGTTGCATTACTCATTGGCTGCATTAATGTTTGTTGATAAAGCATTAAGCGAATGAAAGGATTGAACAATTTTTTTATTAATTCAACTTTCGAATCGCAAAAAAACAAACTTTAATGGTCAGATATCAATTTCCGGATTATGATTTCATAAAAAATGACTTATAAAAAAGTTTGGTTTTGTCCAAATTTTTTAGAATATTCGAATTATAATTGCAAATTAATAATTAGCGTGGAAAAAAGATTTGGTTCGGATTTTTATTCTCACCTTGGAACAAACTAAATTCATAACAATAAATGCATGATTTAGATAAGAACAAAATTAAGTTAATTTGTAGAAAATTTTTTAATAAATATTGTTGATACAAAATCAAAACTATCAATAATTGAGTTTTTTCTTCATTAAAGAATTTTACACTCAATAATTTGTTTGTTTGGTGGAAAAGGAAACTGTAAATAAATATTTCAATGGAAAAATACAATTCTACCTGTACTGCTATGGACGATAATTACTTTGAAAATCAAAACTCAATTTCCTAGAAGAATGACAGTCAATAATCATTTAACATTAAATTATAGTTTTTTTCCATTCAGAAAAGGAATGAACTCATTAAAAGAAAATTAGCATTTTGAAAACAGACAAATATTTTTTTATACAGACCACAAAAAATATTACATTTCATAGTTAAAAAAAAATTTATCCATGGTAAATGATCTTTTGCCAAACGAAATTCATAAAACTAATTTTATATAATATGTATGTATTTGAAATTTTGTACAAAAATAGAAATGATATACATACAGGCAATGTTAAAACCAAATATGAATGCAAATTGAAAAAATTAAATGAAAGGAACCAAAATTAATGCATAATCAACATGGCAGCAAATCAAAAATTACCTGCTGAACTTATTTATTTGCTAAAACACATCTTTTAAACGATCGAGCTCTGCTGGATGATGAAACTTAAGAACAAGCAGAAACATCGAAAAATACGAAATCATACAAAATCACGATTTTTTATACTTCAAAACATTGTTAAATTTTATGAACATTTTTATAGCTTGATTAAAAAATACTTTGAAATAATATTACATATTTTGAAAAATTTCAATACCACAGTATCAATGTTTTAAATAAATCCTGACGATTGAAACCCTATTTTCTGGAAATAATAGAGAACTCGATAATTGTTAACCGATTAATAATAATTAATTAGAATATTGATGTTTTCCTATCAAAAATATAAATATACTTATTTTTATGATTGAGCCCTTCGCACGAAAAAAGTTACTTTCCACGCCAAATTCGCAATATAAAATTGAGGAGATTGACTAACAATCTAATTAATTGAAGAAACGTAAGAGTTGCAGAATTAGAATTTTTACGGATGTAAAATGCAAAAATTGAAATATTCTTATCAGTGAGACGATAAAATTTTCAAATTTTCGGATTACATTTTAAATTACTTGTTTTTGTTGATTTTTTTGGTACACGAAGTTCTTTCAAATTCCCAAAAATTCAACTTGAAATTCTCTCAATCTAATGATTCCAAACTAAAAATTCTCTTTTTTTCAAATTTAAGTCTGAAAATGACAAAATTTAGGATTGAGACCGAGGTTGTAAAATTTTATTTAATAATTTCAGATCCTACAAAACACTGGCAAATTTGAAGAATTCGAGCTTAGCTAGATAATTATCGAAATTATCGTTATTTATATAAATATAAAAACTTCGAGCATTAACAATGTTGAAATGGAAAAATTTTTTTTTTTGACAATTTTTTCAAATACTATGGTAATTGAATACGAATATCGTTTTTATCAGCATGAGAAATTAAGGTTCAAAAATTTGCTTTCAATTTATTTTAAAATAAATACATAAGTATTCCTAACTTTAAAATATTATTAATATAATTTTGTAGAAAAAGGCTACATTTTATACATATTTTCTTGATGGTACAGAATTTTCGAAATAAAAAGTATTGTATAATTAAAACAAAACCTGTTATTTTCAAAACCAGCGGTACCAAAAAATTATTGCGCAATACATTATATTTATACGATTGGAAAAATTTTTCAATCATAATACATCTTTTTCTTTTTAACTTAGATTACCAATTACGATAAATTCGATTTCATGGCATTAAGACAACTATAATCGTTCGAAAATTTCATACAAACTTCAAATGCTCCAATAAATATTTCTAATATACAGCTTCGTAATTTATCAGAATGAATCGACTTTATCCTTATACTGGATAAAAATAATCCCCTTTTAGATAAAAACTTGCAATCGCATTGAAACTACCAGGTGCCAAAATTCAGTTGATGTAAAATTATTATTTCAATAATAAATATTCCCAATTTTTTCCTTTTTTTTTGGAAATTTCTGAGATTCATTTAAATTGAGCCAATCCAAAAATATTTTCAATTGTAAGTTAATAATTTAAAACTACATAATGTATCAATCTTGAGGCAATGAATATTTTCAAAGCTTATTATTAATTATTATAAACATAATAGATTTTATGTACAGCTAGTCCTTTTTTATTTTTTCTAGTGTTCGTGCAATTTAAAGAATTTTCTGGCATTTTCATAGATCTCCTTATACATTTAAAAATAATAATAATAATAATAATAATAAACATACATACAATAACAAATAAACAGATTTGTCATACTTATCTTGCGGATAGTATGTAATATACTATGTAGTACTACGCCTGAATGAACATTATTATTATCATTATTGTTATAATACAGTTTAAAATACGTGTAAGAATAATTCTGTGACTTCCAGCCATAACCGAGAAAGTCACACATGCCATAACGTTCAAAATTTCATCAGAATATAGTGTAAACTGAGCCTTATGGCACAAGTGACTTTCTCGATTATGGCGGGAAGCCACAGAATTATAATACGGTTTGAAATTCTTATATCAATAATTATTATTGCTTTCCAAAATACAAAATTTTACAAGTAAAGTAAATATAGAATTTTGATATTATAATGTTTGATTCATTTCTGTTCCTGTATAATCATCAGTTCTGTCAAATCGAAAAAAAAAGTCTGACTAAAGTTCAAGAGTAAAATTTAACTTATCTAAGCGTGCTAATTCACTATTTTTGAGTGACTGCTCACTCCATAAGTTTAAAATTAGTCTCCTTATTCGAGTGGCAATATTTGGACTTAATATAGAGTGAAAATTCACTCCAAGGAATTAAAATAGAATAGCTTGATTCACTAAAAAGGCTGAATTAAAACATGCATTGAACAAATGAAATTAACAAGATAAAAAATATATAACAATAAATATATTTATAATTAATAAATAAATATATTTATTTAAAAAAATCTCAATTTTAAATGAGACATATTTATTAGTAATGATAAATATTAACTTGAACCATGAAAAACCCATAAACTAGTTTTTTTATCCAAGTGTTTAATTATTGTCTTCATGCTGCAATTGAAAATGAATCCAAATGCTTTGAAAAATTGAATAGTACAATAGAATTTATTGTTAATAATTTGTACGAAAACCAAAATAAAAGTTCTGATCATAAGCGAATTGTGAATAAAATTCCAGTTATTGGGATTTAAGAAACAGAGGCATTAATTACTATGTACTTATACTTAAATAAGAATATTGAAACATTGTAGAACGTAAAGATTTTCGAAATTATGTGTCTGAAGTTCAAAACGTTTAAGAGATAAACGACAATAAAAACGAAAATTATTTTTGATTTCCACTCAAGTTAAATATATAGATTATATATTGCTTGTTCATTATCAATGATTATAATTATTACTCTATTAGAGGTAATGGACAATTTTTTTCACGTTTTCGTTTGAACTTTAGAGACATTTGAAATTTTAAAAATGTTCAGTATCAAAAATTTTGACTTCAAACATTTCAGAATAAAAAAAAACAATAAAAAAATTTTATCAAACATAAAAACTAATTAATATTTTTATGTTATTCACATTCAAGTTCAATGAACTGTACACTTAAAAATTGAAGACATGAGATATGAAATTTTTTTTTTCTTTGTTCAAATTATTAAATTATGTATTGTTCTGTACTAATTAGAGAATTCAAAAGTACGATTCTATCGACTCTTTAAATAATTAAAACTTCATTTCTTTGACAATGAAGTAATGTAAATGCATAGCTTAAAAATGTTATTGCATTTTTAATTAATGCATACAGCAATATATTTGTAATTTCATTTACCTAATTTTTGACACAACCTTCAATGAAAGTAAACACAACAATTTTCATTTAATTCTGAGTGAATAGAAACTATCAATTAATGTAATAACAATATTAACTGCAAGTAGTAAAAAATTATGACAATTGACGCATTTCACAGTAACATCAACTTCTCCAGAAAAATTGGAATGGATGCCATGTCCAAGTCTAATCAGCATCAGAAAAGGAAAAGTCAACGACGTGAAAAATTGTTTAAATACAAACATCCCAAGGACGAATTTTTTCACAATTCTATACTACACATAATTGAAACGAGAAACACAAATATTACATACTCGCGAATCGAATAATAAAAACTTAGAATGGCTGAAATGAAAAATGTACAATACCATGATAAAATTTTAAAAATGCCTTTATTGAAACTAATGATTATATAAATTTTAGAAATTAATAAAGAATTATTTGAAATATTAAATTGATTGGGACAAATTAAATTAAATTAAATTTTATGAATTATATCAAATTAGTTTAGCTCATGAATTCATAATGTATATAAATGACATAATTTAATAAATGATTATTTCAATAAAATAAATAATTGCATCAATTGATTGATTGATTGTATGACTATGTCCTATCACATATAAAACATATGAATAAATAATACTTAAACACAGACTTTTTTCTGCACTCACTCTCTAATACGTCTAAGCAACAAGTTCAAAGGCGTCAGCGCATTAATCGGACTATGGAGTGCTTTTCAGTTTGATAAATAAAAAATTCCAACTTGCCATCTCATTGAACAATTTCTGACATTTTAATATTTAAAACTACTTCAAAAACTCAAAAATAAAAAACAAGTTAGCTTTTTTATCTAGTTTAATAATAATAACATGTAAATAATTTTATGTAATATCCATGTTCAAGTCTGATGTAAAATTTTTATTTTTAGCTGGTTTCTCATAAATTCAGTTTGTAAGAGAAATTAATTTTTAATTCTTATTTTTCACTCAGAAGAATACTTTTTTTGAAAAGAAAAAAATCATTATTTATAATAATTTAAGATTAGTGTAAGGGCTTGTTTACTTCTGGGCTCAACTGAGTTATTAATTACAGACACTCAATTTCTAAGTGACGAAAATTTGAGCTAAAAAACTAATACTTACATCGAAAAAATTGTTAATCAGAATCCCATCTGAAAAATTCGTTATTTCAGATTCAAAAGTTTAAATAAATGAATGTGAATTTGAAATACAAAACATTATTCTACATTTTAATGGCAATGAATGAAAATTATGTATCTGATTTTTCCAAACGTTTAGGTAGTAGGAAAAAATGAAAAAAAAAGTTAGTTTTTCATGTGCACCAAAGATTAGGTGCAAAAAAAGTTAGTAACATTACATGATAATCGATAAATATCAATGCTTATTAATTACTTTAATAATGAGAGATGATGGGAACAATTTTTTGTTTGTTTGTTCTTAAACGTTCGGAATGTCAGGAACATTAAAAAATGATAAAAAACTGCTTTAGGAGTCGTCTCAGAATAGAAATACAGTGATTACAAACATTAAACTCTACAATTTGATAATAACATGTTTCACATATGAAAGTATCTCAATTTGAAATTGCAGAAAAAATGAAATTGTACTTTAGAGAAGCCTTAGATATTTTTGTGAATGATATGAAAAATTAAAACAAAAATTTACACAGTAAATTCAGTTGAAATAAAAAATTCAAGCATTTAGAAAATTGAAATATTTATTTATGCTGATTAAAAAAAGAAAATTATTATGGAGGTGCAAATTTCTGATTTATTGGACCTTCATTTCAATTAAATTACTCAAACTTTTATTTTTTGAAACATAAAAAAAAAATGCCAACATTTGATATGACATTATTGAGTATTTATTTTTGAAGTACTTCACTTTAAAGATTATACATATAGTAAGGGTATTAAATTTTAAAAAGATTTCTAGGATCTGATGCTTTAGGATTCACATTTTAATAGAATTTTTCATTTAAAAAATTGAAGAGTCATTGTGAGTATTTTTAAGTATTTATAATATTCTGTAGAAAGTTCTAGTATCTTTGTACATTTTTAGTTTTTTTAGGACAGCCACATTGATTCATACAATTAGGTGCACTAGAATTCAAAATTAAACAGATTTTCAGGTTTGAGTGTTTTTGTTTTTTTTTACCTCAAATTTTTGCACTTTGGAAGATTTTTTGGTGTTTAAATAAATTTCTATAATTTAAAGCTTTGTATTTCAAATTTTTATACATTTAAATATTTTTACTATAGATTTCAAGAAAAGTATACCACTAACAATATAACATAAATTCAAGATTTCGTAGTATATTTAGTCTTTCCACAAATTTTCAGTATTTTTTTGGATTTCTGTAAAAATTTTGATAATTTAATGCTCTTTCTGCATTTCACTAATTTTCATATTACTCTTTTAATACAACTTGGTTTAACTTTTAATTAATTAACTAAGCACCAGAAAATCTTAATACTTTGTTCCAAGGTTTAATTATGATATAATAGAATCGTTTCAGAATTTTATAAAATTTCAAAAATATAGTCAGGAAAGCTTTACAGATCTTCCAGAATTATTTCAGATTTTCCATATAAAATGTATACATGCATTCTTTGTTTATGGGAATAAGTTCCAATTTTTTTTTATCGATTCACGCAATTCAAATTTTATGAAATATTACTGTTTTAACAATACAATAAACTTAAAATGTTCAGTTAAATTCTCTTTAAAGGCCAATAAAAAAGAAATAACTATCAAAATTTCAATAATTCAACCAAAAACCTATATACATATTATTTTTACAAAAGTTGTAGAATTCTTGAATTCACAATGCTTAATTTTTATTAATTGAAAAATCCTGATCTAAAACTCATAATTTTTGAAACTCTTTTATCAAATAAATCTTTAAAATAATGATTCAGATCCTTTTGAATACAAATGTGAATCGAAAAATCAAAAATACCTATCTTTGGAAATCAATAATCATTGGATTCCAAAATTAAAAAACCCGCTTGTAACGAAACATTATACTTGGTCGACAATGACATTCTAAAATTATAAGACCATGAAACCGAAAAAAGACTAATAATAATTTATTTCAAAATCACATACTGAAAAAATTTGAATGAAAACACTTAGTGGATTATTTTTTGATCAGAAGTGTTTAAAGAAATCTTATCCAATCTTTCAACAATGAGCGAATGAAAAACCTTCAATGAAAAACAATCAACATATTTTCGAGCCGCTGAAACGGAAACATTCCAATCCAAACAAAACGTTGGGGAATTCCCTGCGCGAACAATAACAAACGCAAACGAACGTTCATGATCCTGAACATGCAAAAATGTATCACTGCAAATCAACTAGAGCCTACTACAACAACTCACAGTCGATAAAATCTCCCCGACAACACAAAAAAGGCCGATTCGCGGAAAAACCACGCGCCACAGGAACTCCGGAAACAGCCGAATACCGAATGCCGACCTCGTGTTATTTAGTAGCTCTTTCGCCTCTCTGCCCCTCGGCCAACGAGCGAAACCCTTTTTTGAAACATCATTCTTCGCAGGCACGAGAAAGAAACGCAAAAAAAAAAACGCTTTCGTCTTAAGAAAAAAAATGCATAGGTAAAAACGCGCTGACGTATCCTTGATAAGATGTACAAGACAGAGATTAAGGCCTGCGGTACGCGGGGGTGCGAAAAGGAGTAAGAAATTGCGCTGCGAAAAATGTTTTGGAAAAGCGGGGAATGGGCGTCATCAGGGATTCCACATACCTGAAGCTCCGATACCAGGCCCGGGGATGTCCCGGGGTCGATTACAGTCGATTAAGTCGCGCGGATTTCGTGATTTTGCGAGAAAAAACGCCAAGAAACACAATTAAGCGAGGACCAGTCGAACACACACGAACACCGCGCTTGATTTTAGCTGTGTAACTGACTAATTTCCGAGAATCGCGTGCCATAAATGGCAACAGGTCCAGGTGGGGGCGGGTCACGTGACCAATTGAGCCAATCAAGTGCCAGGATCGAGGATCTACGTCAGGGGGGTGACACGATACTACATTAGTGGCAAATAAATGACACGAGTTATAGACGGCGCTACTAGTGCAACGACGCATTTTTCATCCTGGAGGGGGAATTGAAGGGGTAAAGTTGTGGCGGAGGTAGTAGAGGAGAACAGTGGTGGGGCGGATGGAGAGGAAAAAATTTTGTCGCCCGTACTACTAGCGCCACGTATGGATGAGTTTTTTCGTCGCCACCAGCTTTTATTACGCGGCATAGCGAATGTCACCCCTCTGATCTACGATATGTTAAGTTCTATATATATATGGTTCTATATATATATTGCGTCATGAACAGCGAGGAACTGAAATTTCCACACTGCTAAACAAGGCAAACTTATGCATTATTTGGTGCTAGTAGAATAAAGAAAATAAACTGTACTCATACTTTCCTAACGATATACATCGATCTCCACTTATGGCGTTTTCAAGTGACAGATCCGGAGCAGATCTAGAGCATATTGTTCTGCTGATACGTGCTCAAATATGCTTAGATCTGCCTAGAAATTGCTCTCAGAGCACTCCGAGAGCAGTCACTTGAAAAAACACTAGAAAACGCTATTAGCTATATATCTATCAGTGCGTCCATTGTGTCATATTGCGCATGATTTGCGCACTGTTGCGCACCGTGCGTAGTGATCACTAAATATCGATATTCGTATATTGATACAGTATCAGTGGTACGGCCGATACACCGATACTGTATCGATATAGTATCGGAGTATCGAATATCGGAATAGATATATATACCTATATATATCATATATATAGATATAGCTATGAAGTATCGGAAAAAATATCGGAGTATCGGTAGTTGAAGTATCGATACAAATATCGACATGTATGGATATTTAGTGAACACTAACCGTGCATACAATTGGGTTTGGTTATGTTTTTAGACCATATAGTACACACTGGGAAAAAAAACCCGTCGTATTACCCGTAAACTCGGGTTGTGCCAGTTGATGCAAACCGTGACGTTTCAACTTAGGTTGGCATTGCTGGCCTCGGTGAATCACCTCGTCAATCCAGCCTCGATTGGCCACGGGGAATCAACGGGAATGTAGCGCTGAAAGGGCCGAATTTGATATATATATATATATAGTGATACAACGGACAAAGCACAGCTCACCGTCAGATCAGCATTGGCAGCACACGGGGATTTCCCGTGGCCATGAGGCTGGATTGATGTGAAAGCAGTACCGTGAAGCAGCCATGTTGAATCGCCGGGATTTTTTTCCCAGTGCATAGACTTAGTGATGAAGCGTGACGGTCATGTGGTCACATGACTGTCATAAGACGGTCACATGACTGTCATGTGACGAGGGGATTTTTTTCGTCACATAACACATGACGTGACGTCATTGCTCGAAACAAGCATGACATGTAAACAACAATATAAACTACAATATAAATGCAGATAAATGCAAACGTGTAATTTTTTTTTATCAAATTATTAAAATGTAACTACTGCAATCAAGATACCATATACACGAATTTGAAATAGATGATATAAAAATTGCAACATATTGTGATTCACAATAAACTATAAGAGACTTTGAGTGAGTGGGGCCTGCTGCTGATTGTTGAAATATTTCTCTTACGAGAACTAGGGAAATTTGGAAATTGTAAGCTTGTTTTAATGAAAGTTGTTATTTTAAAGTTTCAGCAGTACAACTGTACATATAATAATGTTATGAAACAAAAAAATTCACATACTAGTAGTTCCAAGAACTTATTTAGTTCTTCATCATTCTAGGGGATTTTAATTTCGTGACGGTCATGACGGTCATATGACATGTCTTGTGACCGTTATGAGACGAAAAATTTTATGACACGTCATGCTACATCACAACATAGACTGAGCATCGCCTTTGTTCGGTGCTGGAAAAAGTGATCCCAGGGGGCACAAGCTGCCGCTCTAGCTCGAGTCGATGCTCCATCTTAGACCATATATATGGTCTAAGTGCTCCATACATAATTCTAGTTCTTCCAGGGTGGCCCACATCAACGTGACTTTCGGTCAAAACAAATGACTGCGCGTACAACAACAGTATATCTATATTTTAGGTATATAGAGATATAAACTCCATATGAATTTACCCCTACTTTTTTAGATCAAAATTTAACACGCAAGTGGGCTACCCCTGAGTTCTTCGTGCTGATCATCGTGTTCGTATCAACTCGACCAGCTGTTATTTGCCGTTGTTTGTTTTGAAAAGTGTTGAAAAGTTTTAAAGTTTTGACGGCCATCATTTGTGCATAATTTTAGGTAAATCGTATGTGAGTGATCAAAAAACGAAAATTTTGAAAGAGCTCAAAAGAGTTTCAAAATACTATTCATGCGTCTGTAATTTTTATTATTGAAAAAAATTTTTTTTTAAGTTACTGCTATTCTTTTTAAATCCTAAAACAGAGACGTACTTTCAAATTGAAAGCATTTCAAAATAAAAATAAAAAAAATAAAAAAACTCATAAAACGATGTTTTCAAATAGCTTTACATTTTTTATTTGAAAATTCCCATATTCCTATAAGAAAAAAATGCCTATTATCTTCAATTTTATACTTTAATCACAATTTAAATTGTTAATTATTATTTTAAATTAAAGTTATGAAACAGTCACAGTATCGCAGTTTCAACAGTATTTAAATCGTCGCGCGCGAATGTCGTCGCCGGTTCAAGTCGCTTGTCCCCCCCCCCTGCTTATCCCTCTGCAGTGGACGGTTTTGTGGCCGCCCGCTAGCTCGAGTCGATGCCCCATATAATTCTAGTTCTTCGTGCCTGTGCAATATAACAAAAAAATATCTATATCATATTGAAATTAATCGATAAAATAATCATTATTTAAAATATATTATATTTATGAAATTATATTTTTAATCATATTATAATTTCAATATAGTTTAGTATAAGTATTTACCAATATACCCTTGAAATATTATAAAATATTATGTCTTGGGAGCTCCCAGCCAGCTACCAGGTCACTACCGAAAACGTCGTATAACGGACATTAGGAGCGCTGTGGGCGCTTCCTGGGAGACCTCTGGTAGAGCTGCGGTACCCCTGCAGTAGCTTTCTGGGAGCCAATTTGGTAGGCTTGCACTGACTAGGAAATTGTTACGTTTAAAACGTTTTCAAAACATGTTCAATCGACTGTACATTATATTAAGTACGCCCTATGGGAAATCTTGTAATAGTCTGTAATTCATGAATGACAAAACTATTGCAACCCACACGGTAGATCCCTATTCTACCAGCTGATCAACCCGATGATTTCTTCGCGCGAAATATATAATTTACATTTTTCTGACATATTATTTATTAAATGTAATTCAGTGATCATAAAAGATTCATATAAAACTTGAAGTCTAACGATATGATTTTGGTGATTATTCAAAAGAATACGTAAGGGAATTTTCGAAATCGAATTCCGCGCGAGTGAACATGAATTTAAAGACATCATTTGAAAGAGCAGACCAATAGCTTTGAAACAATATATAAAGAATTAAAAAAAAAATGATCTTTTTGAGTAACTATTCTTCGAAGAATAAAAAACTACTAATAATATGTAGTAGATTAAACTTGAAATAACTTCTGAAATCGTAGCCTGAGCATAAATTTAAACACGTCATTTTGAAGCGCGGATCAATAGCTTAGAAATGGTATATAAAAGAATTTTTTAAAAATGAACTTTTTGAGTAACTATTCTTTGAAGAATAAAAAACAACCAATAAATATGTAGTAGATTAAACTTGAAATAACTTCTAAAATCGTAGCCTGAGCATAAATTTGCAAACGTCATTTGAAAGGGCAGACAAATAGCTTTGAAATGGTATATGAAAAATTTATTAAAAAAATAAACTTTTTGAGTAACTATTCTTTGAAGTATAAAAATTAACCATTAAATATGAAGGACATTAAACTTGAAATAACTTCTGTAATTGTAGCCTGAGAATGAATTTGAAAATGTAATTTGAAAGAACAGACCAATGGCTCCCTCGTAAAAATTATTTCTATAGTTTGCCTATAGTTTGACTATAGGCAAACTATAGTTGAATCTGCCTATAGATAGACAGTAGATGCGCTATAAAAACAGCTATAGATTATCTTTAGATTGCATATATCTCGACTATATTGAAACTATAGGCTATCTATAGGCATCTCATATGCCTAATTATTAAAAGAATCATAAATAACGGAATTTTTTAACAGTCTTATAATGTAGTAATAAAGTAGATAATAAATTTTTGTTGATGGTGGGGACCGTTGGACCAGATAAATGCATTGAGAAACCTGAAAAAAACTTTGCCTGGGATGGGATGTGAACTCGGTTCGCTCGGGTGTGGAGTTGAGACGTAACCATTGAGCCATTTCATTAGATGAAGAAACGGTGTGAACATTTTCTTCAGTTGCTGGTGATACCATTTATTAATAACGATTCTACAGAAACTATAGGTTAACTACGGTATGGTCCACAGGCCGTTTATACTGGTCTATACTTGCTGTAGACTAAGTACAGTTTGTCTACATGTATAGTCTAAATATATTTCCAGTATCTGTAGCCTGCCTATAAACTGAGTATAGATACTATAAATAGGATATAGGAAGCCCGTAGTTCCTATGGGCAGTATACAGTAAAAAAATTAAACTATAGACTGTCTACAGTCATCAGCTTATAGCCCGGCTACAGATTGAAAATTGTCTATATTTTGCATGTATGCAATCTGTAGGTAAACTATATACAAACTATATCCGATGTTTAGACAAACTATAGCTGAAATACAGTTGAGCTATAGATTGGCTATATAACATATAGGCAAACTATAGGCAAACTATAGAAATTATTTTTACAAGGGTTTCTTCGCTTTTTTTCGCGAACAACAAAAAAGATTTTTTGAAAAAATCCAATACCAAAAATAACATCCACATTTTCCTTTAGAAAACCATGAATTTAGATTTGAAGAGTTTTTTTGTCTTTGTTTTTTTCCTGCATCAAAAAAGTCGGTTTCATAAAATTCTTTCAACCAATTTATGTCCTCGGAGGATGCATGCGAGTTTACCTAAAAATTAATACATCAAATTCAATAAAAAATGTTTAATGCACCAAAAAACACGATTTACACTTTAATAAACTTTATTAGTCAGTGTGAGAAACAAATTTATAAAAATATATATGTTTTTTTTAATTATACCTCGATTGATATTTGATTTTCATCAAAATAATGATCTACACATTTTATTAGCTCCTTATTGTTTTCTGCCATTGATGGTTCATTTTGCCCATGCGACATACTTATTTCGAAGTCTATAAGAAAAAAAATTGACATGAAGATATATTGAAAATAATATTCGTAAAATGGTAAAAAACAATGACAAGATTTAAATGAAAAACACTTACTCTGGTTTTTCTCTATTTACAGATGGATTTCTTTTTTTTTCTGCGATGGTTTAGTACGTCCAAAGGTATTATCTGAACTAGATTTTTATTGAAAACTAAAGTTTTTTTTAGGCACAAGAAATGATGTCTATTACAAACTCATAATCGAATACGATATATTGGATTGTTTTCAAGTTGAATAAAAAAACCAATGAACAGCGTTTCATTAGGAAAATGCTCAAATGATGGCATTTGAGATATACTTTTTCAAATTACAAAAAGCGAAAGAAGTTGCTTGAACATAAAATACGTAGAATTAGAAGCTTACATCAAAAATAACTTTTATTGTGAGTTTACATATTGTTTTCATCAAAAATCTTTTTATTTTTTTGCTGAGAAACGACGTTTTTACGGATCTGTAAGTAGGTTTTCAATTTTTTTTTTGAAAAAATAAGAATTTGATAATATTTTTACGTTTTATTCCAATATTTTTCGTATTTCACTTATGTAATTCTACAGTTCACCGGAGTTATATTATTTTTTAATATGCATTACAATTGCTATTACGATATCTACATTCTTATCATTTCTGAAAGGAAGTTCTGAAGAGTGTTTAAGCACCTTATTCAATAGTTTACAGACTTTTTTAATGGTCTCATTACATGATAAGACTGATTTCAACAATTATGGAATTTTTTCAGCTTCAATAGATACAATAGTTCTTTTATTTTCGACAGTATTTTTCTGAAAGCGAGTATATCGAAAAAGTTTTTTTAAATAAAAAATAATCGTTAAACCAGAAAAATAATTTTTTTTAGACACAAAAGCATAGCGATAAAAATAAATGAAAATATTCTTCTAATATGGTAAAATTATGCATTTTTCGATCAGCGAGAAATTTTTCAGAGAAGTAAAATAATCTTCGAGGTTCGTCGTTGATATAATCTTTATTTTTGTGAAAAACAAAAAATCACTCGAATTCGATGTTACTTAAGTAATTTTTTATGCAAAGTTCCTTGATGATTAATAATTAAAAATTGATGTTCTGAAATGTTTTTCCTATGTTCGTATAAAAAATATTTGTGTAAAAAATTAATGAAAGAGGTTTTGGAAAAGCATTCTTTCAAATTCCGAATCGTTACTTGAAAATTTAAATAAAAAGCAATACTTTGATTTTTTAAATTCAATGATCGATAGTATTTCTGAACACTTTTTTGTTAATGAATTATTTGATCATTCAAATTATTATAAAAAAGTAATATTTATGAAAATTTTCTATTATGAAAAAATACGTAAATTTTGCAGATTTTTTTTTATCTTACAAGGGGCACCCCCATGATGTATATCGCGGATTGAACTCAAATTTATACTACATGTTGCCCAATAATATCTATTCAAAGTACTTTCTCACTTTTCTTGATTGGGCTTTCGTTTCGGAGATATTAAATTTTAAAAATCCAGTCGCACTTATGGATTGAGTCTAATCGATCCGTAAGTGCAAGGATCTGCACACCTCAGTGGTACAATGGATCAAGTGGCCGCTCGTCATCCGCATGCCTCGGGGTTCAAATCCCGTGGGCACCCAAATTTTTTTTTTTTTTTTCATTTCGTCATTTTAAGCTGATAATAAGAAACGTGAAAGAGTATATATTTTACTCCATTTTATTATTCTAAAATAATAAATGGGAAAAGAAATTTTGCACGGAATAGAACTGTAAATGAATTTTTTTATTTAATTCATAATCTCGGCAATTCTTCTCACAAACAAAAATTGTGTTTTTCACAATTCACGCATTTGTTTTCGTGCATACTCGAGGGTGATAGTCATCGTAGAAACATTTAAAACACAAAGTTCTTGCACACCACGAGCAGACAATGAACGAAACATTTTCGCAAATGAAACATTTTTTTTTCAAAAGGGACTGCGGAAAGCAAATGTCATTAACATTTTTGACGGGAGAGATGTCGGACACTTTGTACTTGACCCAACTATCTTTCAACCTTTGTTTGATCATTTCCTGTTTTTCTGGCGTAGAAAAACATTTTTTCGTCTATCTTCTGTTTGAGTAATGGTTATTTTGCATCGCTGTAAATTTTCCATTCATTAGTATACCTTTCGAAAAATCTGGTTTTTTTGTGCGATACAAGACTTTCCACCCGTCAGTCTTGAGCTAGCTTATCCGCGGGAAAGACTACATTTTCCAGTGCTAGAAAAGAAAATCGCGTAATAATGAACGTTGAGGAAGCTCCTTCAACGTCCAGTGATTCCGGTGGTGACGCAAAAGAAATTAGTGAATTTCGTGATGCATTTACGAATACCTTGACAATAATGATGTCAATGTTCGAAGAAAAAAATATGCTAGCGGTAAATGCTCCAAAAAAGTTTTCAAGTGCATCTTACTGTATGGCGCAAGTTTTTTTCGATAAAATAATGGATGCTATTTCGGAGAATACAATTTCGAAAGAAGAAGATTTGATACTTTCCGATGATCTTGATGAGGAACATGAATATGAAACGGTAATTGATGTGTTAAAAAAATGTTTGTTCGGTTCATCTTACTCCTGAATATTGTTATAGTGTCACTCATAATTACTGAAAGTGTAAAAGTGATGTGACACATGCAAAAAGTAGAAAATTTTGTCAAAGTTCTCTGAAAAAGATCAATATATTTCAAACTTCAAAAAGTATATGTAAAGAAAAAAAAATCTTATTTATATTATGAATATTAAAAAAATTTAGCGCCATTGAATAACTTCTTACTTTTCTATACAATTTCACCTCTGAAAACTGTAGAATAAAAGTAAAAATGAAAATAATTCAAAAATGTATAAAGTGATCTCTACAAGTTTATGAACTTATTAACAAACTGGAAATCCTAAAATGTTTAAAAGTGATGTTCAGAAATATTTTTTCGCTAATCTATCTTGGGCAGAATTTCCAAATGAATCCATTTTTTTTTTTATCAGTTCGTTCCGAAAAAACCTAAAATTGGCGAACTCGAATCAACTGCTTGTGAGGAACCTAGCCCTAACACACACGTTCCTCTTTCATACAAAGCCAAAGCTGTGGCTTTTGCATTTGATAATCCCAAAGCAAGTATAAAAACAATACAAACGAGATTTCCCAAATTGAAACACACGAGCGATTTCAGACGATGGAAAATGGACGTACAAAATGGAGGGACAAAATATGATAAATGGAAAATGATTGATGAGGAAACTTTTCAAAATTTTGAGGAAGCGAGAAAAAATCACGAGCAGGTTAATAAATCACTTTATTCTTCGTATAACAAGTGACATCGTTGTATGCTTCCTACAAGTAATAGTAAAATATAAAATATGTAATATGCATATACAGGTTACAACGCGAATGCTCCAACAATGGGCAATGTCCGTGGCCTTCCTGTACTTGTCGGAAAATTTTTCGTTCAACGCTGGCAAACATTGGGTTGATGAATTCAAAGTGAGGCACGGAATCAGACAAAGAAAAATCACGAAGTTTGTCAGCAAGAATGATGTATGTCAGTTAAAAGATACTGTTGAGCTAGCCGAAACTTTTCAAGTGCAAACCTCTCTATTAGTAAAGGAATACGAAAACAAATATCTCGTTATTAATACAGATCAGACACAATGCAATTATCAAACTACTTACGACAGGTCATTAGATTATAAAGGCGCGAAAACTGTTTTCGTTAAAAAGCAGAATTTAAACAAAATAACACATTCCTACACTGCACAATACAGCTTGACTGCATCGGACAAGTTACTTCCGAAAGTATTTTTGTGCATGCAAGAAATTGGGAATTCATTTGGGCCGAGAGTTGCTAAAACGGTGGAAGCACTGACACAAGAATACGGAAACATCGTTGTTACGTGTTCGAAATCAGGGAAATTGACCAAAGAATTATTTAAAGAATTCTTGGTAACAACTTTGAAACCTCATGTTCAAGAGAATAATTTTCTCTTGATTCTTGATTCGTGGGGAGGGCAAGTCGACGCTACCATGTATGACGAAATTTTCCACAAAAAAACCGGGGAAGTAACTTGCTCGATAAAAGTCATTCCACCAAAATGTACGCCTTTATGTCAACCATGCGATGTGTATTTCTATCGGCAGGTCAAAAACATCATCAAAAAATTGCAAAATGCGCCAGATTTGTTAAAACAGCAACGCGAAATCGCCTCTCGAGAGGACAATTTGAAAATCCACGCACTGGTTCATAATCAGTTAAGTGCACCAGCATTTTTTGGAATGTTGAAGTATGCTTGGGTAAAATCCAAATTACTTCCTTTGTCAGAAAAATGTCCCTTCAAAAATGTCAATGACATTTGCTTTCCGCAGTCCCTTTTGAAAAAAAAATGTTTCATTTGCGAAAATGTTTCGTTCATTGTCTGCTCGTGGTGTGCAAGAACTTTGTGTTTTAAATGTTTCTACGATGACTATCACCCTCGAGTATGCACGAAAACAAATGCGTGAATTGTGAAAAACACAATTTTTGTTTGTGAGAAGAATTGCCGAGATTATGAATTAAATAAAAAAATTCATTTACAGTTCTATTCCGTGCAAAATTTCTTTTCCCATTTATTATTTTAGAATAATAAAATGGAGTAAAATATATACTCTTTCACGTTTCTTATTATCAGCTTAAAATGACGAAATGAAAAAAAAAAAAAAAATTTGGGTGCCCACGGGATTTGAACCCCGAGGCATGCGGATGACGAGCGGCCACTTGATCCATTGTACCACTGAGGTGTGCAGATCCTTGCACTTTCGGATCGATTAGACTCAATCCATAAGTGCGACTGGATTTTTAAAATTTAATATCTCCGAAACGAAAGCCCAATCAAGAAAAGTGAGAAAGTACTTTGAATAGATATTATTGGGCAACATGTAGTATAAATTTGAGTTCAATCCGCGATATACATCATGGGGGTGCCCCTTGTTAGGAGAGTTAACTTTCAAATTGTAAAAAGAGTGTTCAGCCAGAAAGAATCTTGCTTTTTTTCCTAAAAGTTATAGGAACTTGGAAATATCACAAAATCCGGACGCACTCGTCCGTCGCTAAAAAAAAGACGAAATTATACACATTTATTAAGTTTGATATGATTTATTCTCATCAACAATTTCAAAACATGAATACTTTTGAATTTCAGGCAACGGAACCTGAGACTTGAAAGTTGTAAAAATCTAACTTTTCTCAGCTACTACATTTCATTCCAAAACATTAGAAAACACAATTTAAAAAAACTGTTTTCTCACTAACTTTTTTTCAAGAATTTCGTAAATTTTCATAAAAAAGAAAAAAAAAGCGTTCGCAAGACCTGCTTGTTTGCAAAATACAACAAAAACAGTATTCAAAATTTGAAAACTGACCGAGTATGTACAATTTAAAATTACTCTCACTACATAATTACAGATTCTTCGTCACGCATCAAAATACAGTTTATTGCGATTTTCTAAAGTTTGAATTACTCAGTTTATTAGGACACAGAATCTTTTTGAATTTCGGAATCAAGCGTGATTCTCTTACACTTGCGACGTTTTCGAAATCATTTCCCAAGTTACTTATTTCATTGGACGAGCTTTTTTCGAAAGACAACCCCAAACTATTCCAAGACCTTATGGACGAAGATGCAGAACTGCCTTCATAACCCGAATCAAGTTTATTTTCACAAGTTGATAATTTACTCTTCGAAAATGAACGTCTCAAATTTCCAAAAATATTTGTAACTGAATTCCTTCGTGAAAGTTTAGGCAGTTCTTCATCTTCATTGAAAGCTTCAGGATTTTGCAGACATTTCGGAGTTCCCAAGGGCCACGAAATAGATCTTGTTTCGATTTGCGGAAGATCATTTTCATTTTTACCATAATTTTCTAAACGTGACAAATCGAAAACAGAATAGTCCAAATCGGATTCCGGAAAGTACCAAATTTTTGAAATTTCAATTGTTCTTAGTTCCTCAAAATGAACAAAATCATTTTGTTCTAACCCTTTAAAGACTGACCCACCGAAACTGGATTTTGGAGAAGACGTTTCTGGGTTTTTGATTTGAATTTTAACTTCTGTTATTTGGTTTGAAGATAAGAAATGGTCTAAGTTACTTGAATTTGAAAGAGCGAATTTCTTTTTTGTGTCAGATTCGGTGGGTTTTTTTGTGCATTTTATTTGGGTAAAAATTTCGGGATTGCAAAGGTAGAGTTTGTCATCGTCTTTCAATGATATGTAAGAGTTTCGTTCCTGTTCTTTTTTCCTTGGTTGTGGTGAAAAAACAGGGATTTTTTTGAGGGAGGGTTGTGAAGCAGGAGCTGACGTTTCGATATTGTGATTTTTTTGATGAAGAGGTGAATTACTTGAAGATATTGACGATGACAACGATATTGCAGGCTGAAAAAAATAAA
This sequence comes from Platygaster robiniae, assembly GCA_028476575.1. Classification (NCBI taxonomy): domain Eukaryota; kingdom Metazoa; phylum Arthropoda; class Insecta; order Hymenoptera; family Platygastridae; genus Platygaster; species Platygaster robiniae. Next base: position 41,862,673 of record CM052019.1, read on the forward strand.
AAAAAAAAAAAATGAATTTTCGAGTTATTATTCTAAAGTTACTTCGATGTTACGAAATTCTCCGTAAACAAGTTGAAAAAATGACAGTATCTGAATGTTCTAGTTAAACTGAGCAAAGCGAGGGTGAATATCACACATATTCAAAATTATTTCTATTTTTTAACGTGATATTACTCTATATGATCTTTTCAATGTTTTACTTTGTGATTAGGAAAAGTTATAGATTTTGGCATAAAAAATGAATTCTATCACCCCGGATTTTTTATGCAGTAGGGGAGGAAAAGTATACTTTTTCTTCCGCACTTTTTATGAGTAATTTTTATAAAAATTATTTAGTGAATATTGATATTTATGCTGTAAATAAAGAAAGTTGCAATTCTCACTTTTTCCAAAAGCACAGTTTTTTTGAGCGAGACAGACTTTTGTTTAGGATTTGTTGTATGACAGAAAATTGCTCTTTTCTTCTCCGACTCATTTGGTTCACGAAACTGTAAAAAAAAATCGACATTGGACTGTAATCAGTTCTTGTTCATTGTTTAATGGGCTAGGAAAAAAGAAACAACGAAATGCCATTATTAATATTTTTTAAAACGCGACAAAAACGTTTTTATTTTGCTAGATCTAGAAAATGAAAGGAGTTTTTGTGAGAGCTGCTAGGTGAGATACAAAAATATAAATCTTTTTACAAAATTTTTCTCGAATCCATTAGACCGTTTCAAATTGCAATTCATCGCAAATGGGTGAAGTATACTGTGAGATTCAAATACACAAAAATATATTACTTTTAATTGAAATTCGTAGTTCTTGTAACAATATTTGTATTTACTTCAAGAAAATCAACGTAAAAAAATTTCAGTGTACTGTATTTTTCGTTAAATTATTAGCGTGTTAATTAATGTAAATATTTCTTACGTATTTTTCTTTATAATAGCAAACAATTCTTTTATATATATATATATTGAATTATTTGATACAGAAATAATTACGCATATTTTTACTTGATATATTGTTTGATATCATTTATAAATAAATTTCTAATGTAAAAACAAAAGAAATTTCTGTGAATTTCAAAATTCTCAATCATGATTTTTTATTCGTATATAAAAATTTGAAATAATGCGTTGTTCTACTCTTCCTAAAAAGTAAAAAAAATCAAAAAGTATTTCTCACAAAAACTCTTAAAAACAATAAATTCTAAAAGTTGAAATTTTTCCGCCCTATTTCTTCCGACTTTTGTACGCCCCTGAACACGCGAATTGTCATTTTTACAAAACCATAACTTTCTGACAGAAAAAATTTTGAAGGTCTGTAAATTTTTCATCATAACACCAATAACTCTAGTAACGGGGGTCCGAGAGTCCACTCTCGGAACTCTCTCGGAAATCTCTCGCAACTCTCTCGGACAATTGTCTGAGATAGTTCCGAGAGACTTGCACATACATTTCATGGTTTTTAATGTCGCTGATCATGAACCCGAGGTCAAATTTGGTAAATTATTTTGTTTAAGCAATTTGTATTAACAAATTATGAAACAAACAATATTCAATATGATGCATATGCTTTTCATGGTTTTTCAGGTCGCTGATCATGAATCTAAGGTCAAATTCGGAAAATTATTTTGTTTTAACAATTTTTATTAACAAATCATGAAAAAAAAATACACCAAGAAGCATATGCTTTTCATGATCAGCGACCTGAAAATCCATAAAAATCATATGCATTTAGGTAAATTTTTTTTTCATAATTTGTTAATAGAAATTGTTTAAACAAAATAATTTTCCAAATTTGACCTCCGATTCATGATCAGTGACCTAAAAAATCATGAAAAGCATATGCATCTTAGTAAGTATTTTTTTATAATTTTTAAAGCAAATTGTTTAATAATAATGTAAAAATTTGAAATAATTCTCCAAATTCGACCTTAAATTCATGATCAGCGACCTGAAAAACCATAAAAAGTATATGCATCTTAGTCAGTATTTTTTTTATAATTGTTAAAACGAATTGTTTAAACAAGATAATTTTCCAAATTTTACCTCAAATTCATAATTAGCGACCTGAAAAACCATGAAAAGCATATGCATCTTAGTAAGTATTTTTTTATAATTGTGAAAACAGATTGTTTAAACGAAATAATTTTCCAAATTTGACCTCAGATTCATGACCAGCGACCTTAAAAACTATAAAATGCATGTGCAAATCTCTCGGAACTCTCTCGGACCCCCGTCACCAGGGAAGCTATTAAGACGACTCGCAACCTACTGTAGTGCGAGAAAGACGCCTAGAACGCGATTCAATTGAAAGAAAGAAGGACGAAAAGAGAAGGTCTTGCGAGTCGTCTTAAATTCGACACAGAAATGGACAAAAATCACAAATATGTTCTTTTTGGTAAAAACACAACAAAAATTCAAAAAATCTTACCTTTTCGACGAAATAAAGCAAGTACACTCCCACTACGAAAAAAATGAAGGAGACGATTTCGACGAGTAAACTCAAAACCATGGTTATAACTTTATTATTTTGTGAAATTCGAAAAAAATCGCGACAAAAAAACACTGTTTCTAACGTTGCGAGGTACATATTCAAGACTGAAGGGCCTGAGAAAAAATTCCACAAATAATTCACGGACCAGATCTCAATGTCTCCGAAATTCCCATGAGACCCTTGAGGCTGAAAGAGATGACGGTCGGATTATTTTGGGACTTACATATTATAAAATTAGAAGAATTTCCACCTGGCAGATAGATCTGGTGTCTACCACAATAAAACGAAAATACAAAGGGAAAATTTACCTGATTCAGGATCTTACTTATTTCTGAATTTTATAGGCCCTAAACTGAAATTCAGTGAAATTTTTTATTCAGGGAAACTCTGGAAATTTATCATGATGGATTTTGAAAGAAGCTGAAACTCCTAAATTTTCAAATCTGAGAAATTCAAACATCCTAAAACATCAAATAATACAAAATTTGAGCATCCAACATTTCATCTATAAAAACATTTGAAAATTTATTTTGTTTTTTTGAAAATCCAAATTTTTGAACGGTATGGTAACTTCAAATTGTTTATTATCAAGATGAAAACAAAAAATGCAAAATCACGAAACTCAGTAATATTTATTTCAATCATATTCGAAAATTTTCAGTAAAAACTTACAAATTAAAAATTCTCATACTGCGACAATTTTTTTTAGTGATGAAAGAAAACTTGAAATTCTACTCCAACATCGCGATATAATCTTTTTTTACTTCAGACATAAATTAAAAATTTATCAACGATGTAAAATAATCGCAAATATTATAAAAATGCGGAGTGTAACATAATGTTTTCAAAAGATAAAATTTAAAAAATTTCGGAATCGTCTTCAACAGCGTCACTTTTCCACTTGCGCAGCATTTGAATGATTTTCTTGCGGTTTTCCATCTCATTATGCGGCAATGAATTAGCCCGTTTTAAAATAGATGATTCTGACGATTCTTCTTTAATTTTTGTTGGGCTCGGTTTAGTTATAACGATTCTTGGCGGTTGAAGTTGATCGATTTCTGCCAAAAAAAATGCACATTTTTATTCGAAGATTTGCTCAATTCACTCAAGATTTGCTTTTTTTTTATAAATTTTACATTGCTAGCAGTAAATATTTGTACAGATTAGAAAAAGAGAAAGCTTTGTATTTGGAAACTGATCAATATTTCCAAAACTTTTAAATCCTATGTTTATTTCGGAAATTCCATTTCTCATGTTGAAGTTAAAATTTAAATAAATAAAATCAAGTTTATTTAAGATAGCAAACTTAAAAAGATAGCAAATACGTCAATGTTGTTATAAACTTTGATTACGTTGATGAAAAGAAATTATTCTACAGATCGTAAAAAGGAAAACCTTTGTATTTGAAAATCTAGCAATCTTTATATAGTGAAAAACTTTTACATTCAAAATATGTGGTAAGTTTTCCAAAAATTAAAGGCTTTATGATTGCAACATAAAAAAACTAAACGTTTAAATACAGTAAAATTAATAAAATTTGAATGTCATAATTGTAAAAAATATATAAGTATATTTAAGATCACAAATAATAATGATGGTAAATTTTATCTGAATACTACACTTAGAAAAAAAAGGTAAAATTTAAGTATTCAGAATGAAAACTTTCATGATTACAGAAATTAATGTTTTTTTTTTTTTTTCAAAAAATTTAGATAAACTTTTCAAAAGTTAGATTCCCACGATAAACTTTTCGATCAGTACAAATCACAATTTTATTCTATTTAGCCAGAAAATGGATCACTATCTCATCAAAATATTTACAAGACATTTTCAAAAATCAAATAATTGTACTATTGAAAGTGAAATATTTTATTTACTTTTGTCTTTGTTGTCTCCGGAAGCTGAAAAAACGGATTTCAAATAAGCCACAGATTTTATTGGCGTCGACGAAATAGTCGTTTCCTGAGTTTTCAAAGCTATTATTTTTTTCGGATCAGGATTTTCAATTTTGGGTTTTTGGGATTCCATTTTTCAAACTTTACAATCGAAATTCACACGTGTCTGTGAAAAAGAAATGAAAAAAATTGCAATTGTTCAAAATGATTACAGTAAATTAATGATTGAAAAATGATTTGTTTGAGACACTGGTTTTCAACATTTTTAAATAAAATATCGAAATTCGTCATGGTTATTCAAGCAATAAAACATACATAATTTTTTTCATGGACGCAAAATCTACGAATTTTACAATCAGAGTTTTTTATAGATACACACAAGAATAATCAAAATCAGAAAATATACTCAAAATATATAGGTAAAATGTCCTTATGCAGAAGAAAATTTTGCTTTTGAAACTTCATAATTGAATAAAAATTTTAATAAAACAACGTGCTCACCTCTGATTCCACTTCAAAATGACTGTCTTCATAATTGACCACTTTTTCCTCGTTTCAGAAATTTGATAAAATTAGTGTTTATGTTTTGTGATTCATGAAAATATACGAAAACATTATTGTATCTTTTCATTCCGTCAAAATAAGCATTACCAAAACTTACAATTATTATAAACTGTTGAATATGTTTGTAAAATTTTGAATCGCTCGATTTTTCAAAGTCGTAAACCTTCTAATACTTCAATTTCCAAGTTCAGAAAAGTAAGAATCATTACATTTCAAAGTCAACAATTTTTTATTTGCAATAATTACAGAATTCGAATAAATAACACAAGTAGATAGTCAATGAAATATTTTACATTTGGAGTTTGAATTCCGCGAGTATCAAATACATGTAAAAAGATAATAAAAAAAAATTGAGCATATCTACCTACATATTTTTAATAAGTAACGTTTTCATCTTCTGGAATTAGAATTCAAAATTTTACTTTTTGAATGTTGGTTTTCATTGAAAATTTTCCAAAACAAAGCGAAATTGTTAGACAACTAAAAATGTTATGTTCCACTCGAAAAAACCATTTCTTTGTAAACATATTACGAACATCTGTTTTTTTTATTTTTGTAGAAAAATGATGAAGATAACTAATTTTTAAAAATGCGATAGGAAAAATGACGTTGTTTACGAAATGACGAAATCTGCTGTCTATACTAGAAATCTGTTGGGATGATCGAGTCGTCAAGAAAGTAATCAGGCGCAAATTTCATTACAAGTTCTTCAAAAAATTCCTGTAAACTTTTAGCTTCCTGATATGCCGAAAAGTGTTGAGCTTTCTGCGAAAAAGAAAATTTGAATTATTCAGTTTTTAACACATTCATATATCGATGGCCTGATAGATACTGGAAAATGTTGAAATATTAATTAAATAAAGAAAAAAAAGTCTTACGGAATAATACTGGAAAAAATTTTGGAACATCAACCTGATGTCTTCTATGACGTGTTCCAAATCAGTGTAATGATCTGGATTTTTTGGCTCTAATTTTTTCCGAATCACGTCCAACGCGATTGGTTTTTTGATAGTTTGATGATACCTGAAGTTCTGGAAAAAACGAAAGATTTTCCTAGCATAAGCATATGTTAAAAACATAAAAAGAATTCATTTTTATTTTTTTAAGGATCGATAACATTCAATTATTCTACATTATATAAAAATGTAAAAAAATTTGTCTTTTGTTTCTTTTTGAACAATCACAGAAATAAAAACTTTTTTTTGCAAAACAATAAAATTAGTTTTACCTCTGGGCGAACCACTTTGTGAAATGGAAGACTTTGATCGTACTGGCAGTACAATTCTAAGACTATTCTTTGAGCTATCTGCCATTCTGCAGGTGACATTTTTTCATCAGGTGTTTCATTTGGACCATCCTCTGCATATGGTACATATGTACATAGCATACATTGCCAAATCTCGTTTTGTCTAAAGTTACAAACAATATAATTGTTAGGGGCGTAGGCGAAAAAAATTCCGGGAGGGGGGTTTTTCGAAAAAAAATTATTTTCTTCGGTATTTTTTAATTTTTCGGATTTCAGGATTTGAAAGTTATATAACTTTTGAAGTACAGAGTAGTGCATTCATCATGTCCCTATTTAATATTAGGGATCGATTTTTTTTTTATTTTCATGCAAGTCACTGAGATTCAGATTTTTTTTTCTGTTGCTTTTGGTATTTTTAATCTTTTTTTTTTGTTTTATTATAAATATATACTTGAAGTATTTTCAACGTATAATGAATGTTTATGTAGCTTTCTAGAATTCGATACTCTAGAAATGATGGTTCTGAAATTTTTTTAGTATATTTATAGATTTTTGAGAAAATTATGCGTAAAAAATTTTTATGCAGTATTTTATGGACCGTCAGAATTTTCGTTTTGTATATATTTTTATGTAAGTTTGTAATATTTTCTGGCATATTAATAGATTTATAGTATTCGATGCTATAAACTTCAACGAATTTGAGTACCCCAATCAATTTTTAAGAAAACCAGTATCTTTCACACAGATTTCCAATACTTTTTGGATTTTTCTCGTATTTTTATAGTAATTATGTTCATAAATTTCTTTTTATGTTTCTAAAATTGTATGCACTAGAACTTAAAGTTTTATAAACTTTCCAAAAAACCATATTTAGATATTTTTTTGAGTATATTCCGAATAATATCCAGTATTTCTCATGTTTTGTTTATTATTTATGAAACCTAGAAGACTTTTTAGTATATTTCACGATTTTGAGTGATTTAGTATATATATTTTATAGAATTCGACGTTCTCGAGTTCTAACTTGAATCAGTTTTCCATAATTTTATAAACTTTCGGAAAAGTTGCATTTATACAGATTTTTTGTATTTTTTAGATTTCTGGTATTTATGTATTTTCATAGTATGCATAGGATTTTGTAGAAGGTTGCTAATTTTTAGAGTTCGAAATTGTAGAGTTAAAATTTCAGCCGGTTTTTAGTAATTTTATAGATTTTTAAGTAAACTACATGTATATCGATTTTCGGTGTTTTTAGATGTCTTGTGCTTTCGTATTTTTATTAGTGTTGATTAGATTCTGTACTTTTTCTTTGTATTTTCCTAAAGCGTGTGCATTTTTTCAGATTTTTCAGAAGTACCTACATTTCCTAGAATTTGATGTTCTAGAATATATATTTAAACCGATTTTCAATAATTGCATAGATTTTTGGAAAAATCACACCTTCGTAGATTTTTTATGATTGACTATTTTGTAAATTTTTTTTGTATTTCTATAAATTTCAAGTATTTATATAGATTTAAGACTGATACATAAATTTTTTTCAAATTCGATGCTCTAGAATTCAAAGTTAGTTATTTGTTTCAAATGGTGTAAAAAATGGTTATACAGAATACCTACTTTAATTTTTAGTATTTTTTGAATCAGAGTTTGCAGGATTTAAAGAATTTCCGGTATTTTTCTGGATTTCTAGTGTAGATTTCTGGAATTCGATGCTTCAGGGCTTGAATTTTCCCAGATTTCTAAGATTGTCGTAAATTTCAACTTTTCTATAGAATGATTTCATTTAACTGGAACAATTTAAAAATTTTTGTTTACTACGTTATTCTTACCAAACATTGTTCATGTATAGAATTTCGTTCACGAAAATTTCTTCGAGACTGAATAATTGCAATTTTTGTGTTAGTATCATTGAGAATCCTGAATATTGTTAACTTTGAGTACTTGAATGAAACCATATTTTATTTTCTCAAGATTTGAGTAGATATATTCTTAAAGATTTGTATTTCATTTTTCCTGCATTATTCTTTGCAAAGTGTTTTTTTCTCATTTTCTGTTATAAATTCTACTGTTTTTACATGGAGTAGTAATTTTATTCCAGGAAGGGTTTGAACCCCTAAAACTCCCCTCTGCATACGCACCTGACATTTTTTGATAAATACATTTATCTGTAAACTACGAGAAAACGATGAATTTCTAGTAGCCTGGAATTATGTACGAATTTACGTTTTACTCGTCATTTACAGATAAAATATCGTATTGACAGTTTTGGAAATGCCTATTTTTGACGAAACGATCTATCGTAGTTTGTCGATGAATCGAACTTTATAACTGAGAATTTTTTTTCAAGAGAAATTAATTTTTAATGATCATCAAATGCGAAGTCGTTCCAAGACTAGAATTTCAACTAAATTTCAATCTTCGCTCCAATCATATTTTGTATTCAGAGTTAATTCTTCAAAAGTTTCTTGAAAACTGGAAAATTCTTGATAACTTACTGTGGAAATTTTTTTACAGCTGGTATATGGCAGTTCAAATGAAAAATTTTCGGGCATTTTTCACAGCATATAATGTTGCCGTCCCTACCCATGCAAACCCCACACCATTTGTCATGAAAATCATCAATTTCCTCCATTGTTCCTGGAAATTTCTTCAGGTTATCTGCAAGTTCGAAATAATTAATATAACAGAAACATAACATTGTAAGCTAAAAAACATTCAAACCTCGAGTGAAAATTTTCTTGAAAGAATTTCCCTATTCTTTGACACTTGAAAAAATTATGACCGAAAAATTAAGATTGGAGCTTTCATTCTAAAAGTTTACTATAAAAAAATGTTAGGTTTTGTAGAGACGAATTCAGTATTTCATACATCGAATTTAATTACTTTTCCATTTACCTGAAGTAATAATCACCGCGTCGAAATATCGAGAATAATCGTGAACAATATTCATTACAATACACTTAATAGCACGTCAAGCAATGATATTTGAAATTCAACGACTAATGATCAAATGTTTCAAATACTGCGTTTTAAAATTTCAACAAGAAAAAAATCTCTCGATTTATTTTTTCCGAGTTTTTAGATATATTCTTTGTTTAAAGATAAGAAAATACATATTGAAGGAATTTTAGTTATTCATAAACGATCAAAATTTCTTCTATACAAGCTAAAACTGATGTAAATTTGAGTAAAAATAACGGAGGAAATTATGTATGTCTTACCTCTGGTTCCGACTCGAAACTACTGAAAGATATTGTAGAAGTACGTTAGGTCGTAAAATTATTATTATTTTTTGAAGAAAGCTACGACCTCTAGCGATTACAGTTAAATGAAGTGAATTCATCCAACTGAAGTATAAGTACTTTTTTTACTCATTGTCAATGATAGTTGCAAAATGAGTCGTAAAACTAAAGAATGACAAAGCACATTTTTTAAACATTCTCTTAGCTAAACAATAGACAATTTTCCATTCTCAATCAGTCATATCTCTATTGAAAAGAATAGTATGAAGAGGAACTAGAAAAGATGAAAAGTATATTTTTTTTAAAAAGGGAAAATTGAATAGAGAAAGAAATCAGAGATTTTTAGACAATAAAATTGATGCGAACATATCACAGTTTTTCAGATGCTGAATAAAATTATAAAATTGTTTTACTCGTTTTTATGACCTAGAGAACGAAAATTTTCATTCTGCAACTAGTTGAAATACTGCCTCTTAAATAAGGAGTGGAAATTCACTCTTAAAGAGTGAAATGTCAATCTTACAATTAGAAAAATTTAATTTCACTTTTGAATTCTAAAGTCAGATTTCCGTTTTAAAATGAGTTTATTTTCACTCTAAGTGGAGTGAAATTTCACTACATTCAAGTGACTTTTCACTCTTAAAAAGTGACTCTTTCTCCATCGCTCCAAGTTTGAGTGACAGTAGTTTGACTAGATGCAGAGTGAAAATTCACTCCAAGGAGTCAAGAGAGTTCTTTTATAAAAAAGGTTAATAATTAAATTTTTGTAATAATATGTAATGTAGGAAGGAAAAGACGAAAGAATAGGAATAAATAATAACAAGTTTTTAAAAAACTAAATAACTTTTTTTTATTTCGTCACGTAAATATCTAATGTACAATAGATTAATGTACAAAATACAAAAAAAAAGGTTCTTAGGGGTGTCTTCAATCTTGTGACTTCGTTTTTGATACTGTTTTTCGAGGACGAGTTGTAGGGAACCCAATAATGCAATCAGGGTGCGGTTTTTGCATTTAATTTATTCATTTTTAGACTTTTCACACGAATTTTTATGAAATTTTGATTGTTTCCGACTTGACCTTGAAGTGCCCTTGTACAAAAAATGTATATTAAAACAGTTGACATGAGTCGGCTAATGAAAGTCGTCAGAAACAGAAAAACTAAAATGATTTAGTTTTTACAGCTGTTTTTGACTCTGAAAACATGGAATGAAAAGAAAATTTGATTAAAAATATTAACTTCTTTGTTAAAATTTTAATTCCTATAAATTACATACGTCAAACGGTATCCAAAGGCATTTCAAAACTAAATCACTTTGGTTTTTTTGTTTTCATCAACTGTTCTTGAATAATTTTTACCCTTCTAAAAACCTTATATAAGAAAATGAAATTTCTTATAAGGAGCACCTTATGAAAACCTTATAAGAATTCAATTTTTCTTACAAGGTGACCTTTATAAAAACCTGATAAAAAACTTAAATTTCTTATAAGAACGTATTTAATAAATTCTTATAAAAAAACTCTATAAAATTTTTGTAATCAATTCTTTCTAAGAAATCTAAGTTTCTTTTGAGGTTTTTATGAAGTCACCTTATATGAAATTGAATTTTTTTAAAGTTGTTATAAGGCGCACCTTTTAAGAAATTGAATTCTTATAAGAAATTGAATTTTTATAAGAAATTTCATTTTCTTATAAGGTTTTTATAAGGATCATATTACTACCCTACTAATATTGATTCTTATAAGACTCCTTTTTTCAATTCGATATTTTTCATAAGGCTGTCATATAAGAAATCGAATTCTTATAAGGTGACCTTATGTATGAGGTTGTTCTAACTATTTTTTTCTTAAAAGGCGGTCTTAAATCAATCAATATTTAAAAACAAAATGTTTCGTAAAGTTTGAAGTCAATCGGACATGATTAACATTTGCCACAAAACGACTGAGTTTCAAATGGGATTTACATGTGGTTTTCATATACATTTTGGTCAAAAATTCATAACTTGTGCAAACTTATGATGAATGTTTGAAACTTGGAATAAATAAAGTGTATAATGTTATATTCAAGTCCAAATTTTTCTGGATTTTTCTATCGCTGTTATCTATGTTTCACAATCACCGAAGGGTACATGTTTGACTGTTTTCATGGCTTATAAAACATAGATAACAGCGATAGAAAAATCCAGAAAAATTCGGTCTTGAACGTAACATTATACACTCCAACTATGCCAAGTTTTAAACATTGATCATAAGTTTTGTACAAGTTATAAATTTTTGAACAAAATGTATAAAAAACTACATGTAAATCCCATTGAAAACGTCAGTCGTTTTGTGACACGTGTTAATCATGTCCGATTTGCTTCAAACTTTACCAAAAATTTTATTTTATTATCTTGATTGATTTAAAGCCCCGGCCATGGAAAAAATTCCGACATCGCCAAAATAAGCGACACCCTAGGCTTCATACTATTTTTATAAAAGTCCTTATAAAGAGTTGCTTTCTTATAAAGAGTATCATAAGAGTAGTATAATTTTTCTTATAAGAAGTCTTATATAAGAATCAATATAAGTTTATTTATTTTACCCAAGTTTCAGAAAGGGTTATTAATAAATTCTTCCTTTATCAAAAATATACATGAACAATACAAAATAAAAGAATTCTATTCAAAATTTACGTTAGTTTATAAATATATATTTTACAATTAATAATGACAAGATTTAAATTAAAATAATAAATAAAACCTAGAAATGTCTACGTTTTCTTATTATTTCGTATTATTATTCTCATTATCAATTATTTCAATTGTTAATTTGAATGTACATAACTCTTAGATTAATATCTTAGAGTTCTACAAAAAATGTATATTTGACCTCAAACCGCAATTCCAAAATAGTAGAATTTTTAATAAAAACAACACCAATCCCTTAATTTTAGTTAAAAATGTTCTAAAGATGCAGTGTGTACATTTTTTAAACTTATTTTCCTCAAACACTAATCATCCATTTAACCCTAATTTCGTGAGGTTTGAACCCCTAAAACTCCCCAACTTCCTACGCCCCTGAAGAACGATACCATTCGATACAAAGATATCGATACTTTTCTCCTCCCCTTTACCAACCCCTACTCCACCTCAACCATATATACACGATAAAAATACACTAATTACGATCCCGCTTATTTACAATTATCCATAACTAATTACGCCGAAAGTCCGAATTGTCCATGTAAAATCGCGAGTGAGTGAATTCCCCATTCCGTAAAATGCGTTGCCGACATAAATGTTGGGACTAAATGGGATTTTAAAGTGATTCAAAGCGAATCCCTGATATCCCTCGATTGACGTCAAACGAGATCCGCGCATTTCGCGCGCGTATATAGTAAAACAATACAAGTGCGGCGGAGGTGAGGGCCAAAGGGGGAGGGGGTGAGCGACGTCATTAGTCTCGGTTTCGGGAGAAACAATAACAAATAACAACAAAAGAGTCGGGTAAAATGGAGGAAAACGACGACTCCGGGAACATGATCATCAACGAGAAAGACGGCCTCCCGAACGTTCATCCGAACTTCGAACAATTGGATCGCCAGGAACAGGAGTGCAGTAGTGATATCGGCTCCAAAACCTTCGAGGAACTCATCAACGACGACGATTTGCCGAGTTCCTTGATAATCGCCAACGTCGACCCCCGGGTTTTCAAATCCGAAGAAATAAAGGTGACTTTATTTTTCTTTTTCTTTCATGTTTGCTTTTGTGTTTTTTGTGGGAGACTGTAATGTGGTTTTGATTTTCAAGTATTTTTTTATATTTATAGAGAGTGAGAGTTTTCATGTTAATCTGGAGATTATTTTGGAATTTAAATTTTAGTAGATGATGGAAGTCAAATTGATCTTTTTTTTGGGATATTTTTTGAGACATTTTGAAGGATTTTGAGTTGCTGGAAGATTTTTGTTTTTGAACTCCTAAGAGTTCGTAAATTTTCAATTGATGAATTTTCAGTTGGAAAAAATTATTTGAATTAAATTCAAAATAGTGTTTATGCATTGTAGGGAATTCTCTCAAAAATGGCAAAAAAAAAGTTTTTTTGCAAAAAATGCTAATTTTCAAGAGTACAAAATTTTGTCCACAGATGAATTTCAATAATAATAGCAAACATTATTATCAAAAAAAAAAAAAATTTCATAATATAATAAATTAATAACAAAATTACTATTATAAAAATTGTTAGTGGGAAAAATTTTATTTTTTTAAAAATTAGCAATATTTTGCAAAAAACAGTTTTTTGCCATTTTTGAGAAAATACCCTAAAATGCTTAAATACCTTTGAATTGAATAAATAATAGAAGAAATTTTTGCAGGTTGATAGAAATCATTTTGAAGTATTAAATAAATTTTTCAGGGGATTTTAAAAACTTTGAAAAACTGTTTGAACTACATTTTTTATAATCTATGTATTTTATAAAAATCTAACAGTTTTTTATAAACATATTTTTTTGGTCGTGGTTAAATAGACCAATTCAACTAATACATGTGAATTCTCGCAATTTGCTTTCGAGATTTCATAATCATCTTATCAATTCGCTTTCGATATTTTATAATCATCTTATCAATTTTAGTTACCTTAAACATAAAATATTTATATTTGTTTCGAAAATAAATTTTTTTTACATATGTATATTGTTAAGAAATTTTAGTTCTTTCCTGCAATTTCCAACCATTTTCATTATATAAATTTAACCTGGACAAAATTAATATAATTTTTTTTTCTATTAGTATTAAGGTTTTTCTTCTTTTACGTCTGTTTTTGTGTTAATTGTGAGAGTGTGTTTTGTGGTTTTGATTTTGCATTTTTTATATTTATGGAGAGTGAGAGGTTTTATGCAAACCTGGAGATTTTTTTGGAATTGATGTTTTTGTAAATGATGGAAGTCGAATTTATCTTTTTTTTTATGTTTTTTGAGACATATTGAAGAATTTTGAGTGATTGGAAAATTTCTGAGAGATTTTTGTTTTTTCAATTTTCAATTGAAGAATGTTCAATGAAAAAGAATTATTTATTATTTAATATATAATATTTATAAAAAAAATTGTTATAAATATTTTATAATATAATTAATCAACTCGAAAATTACTATTATAAAAATTATCGGCGGACAATTTTTAGTAGTAAATGATAGAAAACATTATTTATTATCATAACTCGTACCTACCGCCGAATAATTTTGTTCTTTAAAAAATTAGCAATATTTTGCAAAAACTGTTTTTTGCCGTTTTTGAGAAAATTCCCTAAAATGCTTAAATACCTTCGAAATGAATAAATAATAGAAAAAATTTTTGCAGGTTTATAGAAATCATTTCGAAGTATTGAATAAATTTTTCAGGAGATTTTAAAAACTTTGAAAAACTGTTCGAACTGTATTTTTTATAATTTATGTATTTTATAAAAATTTAACAGTTATATATATATATATATATATTGTAATTCAATAATCTTCCTCGATATTCCGAGTCAAATTAACATCATTTATTTATTTAGTCGACGTTTCGACCCCATTTAGGTCCTTTTCAAGACCTACATCACAATCCATTAGTAATTTTTTTGAAATAACAAATAATACGCATTATAAGAATAATTAACCAAAAAGTAAACTCACATCGCAATTTTCAAAAATTATTTCAATATTGTTTAGCCTTGTTAACATCCATTCAATATTTCTTATATACTACAGAGCTGGAATAATAATGCCTGAGCATTTGTCAAATAATGATGCCGGAGCATCCGTCAAATGTACATGAACTTTTTTCCATTTTCAGCCTGCTTCGTATTATATAAATTTAACGTGTTCAAGGTCTAATGTAGTTTAAAAAAAAAAATTGAATAATATTTTAAGTAAAAAAATATTAAAATAACTATTGAAGGTTCATGAAAATCATTTGGAATTATTGAGAAGGTTTTTCATGTGATTTCAACAACTTTGAAAAATCGTTTGAACTACATTTTTGATATCCTATGTACCTTTTTTGGAAAAATATAGCAGTTTTTATGTATTTTTTTTGTCATGATTGAATAGACCAATTAAACTAATATTTGTGAATGTTTAGAATTCGTTTTAGAGATTTTCAAATAATTTTATAAATTTTCGTTACTTTTAAAACTATTTGTATTAGTTTCTAAAAACAATCTATAGTACATTAATATATATATTTTAATAGAATTGAAATTTTAAATTTTTGGTCATTTTCATTATTTTATTTAATCTTATTTGAGAAATCGCAAAAACTTGCAGTTAACTTGAAAATTATTCGTATTAGTTTCGTAGATATTTTTGTATTTGTTTAGTATTATTTTAAATAGAATAAAGTTTGCAAATCAATTTGAATAAAATAACATAAATTCTTTAGGAATTCTTTAGATATTTTTTTTTCATATTAAGAACTACATAACAGAAATTGTTAAATCTAAGAATTTTCCTGAATCATGAACATTTTCACTCATACATATTCGTTATTTTGTTCTTACCTCGAGTTTTCAAATGCAACGAAATAGTGGTAATTTTTTTCAATCTTTCAAATTTTTTTGTTTATTTTTCCATTTTTAACTGCAATGTTTTTGATTTTGAAGTTTTTCGCATAGAAAGTCCTAGTTTTCATGTCGAGCTTGGAAATTTTCTGAAAAGTCATGTTTTTGTAAATCAAAGAAAGCCGAATTTACCTTTTTTTCATCCATTTTTTATACGATTTCATGAATTTTCGGTCGTAAGAAAATTAGTGAATAATCTTTTTTGCATATATAAAAATTTACAAATTTTTATCTTTAAGAAAATTTGGGTGATTATTGCATATTCAAGAAAATCATTTCCAACTATTTTTTCCATTTTTTTCCCCATTTGTTTTAATCACTGTAAAGGATATCGATTAATTTTATACAGTGCAACCTCTGGATAGGGCGTCATTTTGTCTTTACTCACACTCATCAGGCGTTAATGGAAATAGAAAAAGAAAACCGACGCCCTATCCAGAGGTTTTACTGTATTAAAAATGAAAGTAATTATCTTTGAATCTTTCCGATTTTTTGTTTGTTCGTTTGTTTTCGCATGACATGCTTTGAATTTTGAAGTTTTTCATAAAAGGATAATTCGAGTTTCCATTTTTTCGATTCACATCGAACTCAAAGATTTTATTAGAATTTACATAGAAATGACGAAAGCCAAATCCATCATTTCTTTGAAAAATCAAACATTCTTGCTAGTTAAAAAATAGATGGAATATTTTAGTTCTTACATGCTGAAAATTCACAAATTGTTGTTTTGAAGAATATTATGATTACTATTGCAGAGTTACGTAAATGATTTCCAAGTTTTTTTTAATTCATTGACGTAATTCCAAGAACTTCAAAATACTATATTTTGTCGACTTATTTACGAGTTCATGCAAATTTTTAAAACTCGTTCCTAAGATTTATTACATCAAAAATCAAGGTATTTTGAAAATTTCTCATTTGCTGTACATTCAGATGAAAATTATGGATTTTGCCTTTGACACATTAAAAATATTTTATATGAATATTGTATATTTTTCTTATCTTACAGGTACATGCTGCATAAAAATAAAATAATAATTTTTGGAAATAACAAGTAGTGATTCTTTCTGCACTTTCTTTGCAGAATTCGGACCCAGGAATACGAAAAAAAAAAAGTATAATTTAATGTAAAAACTTGAACTTAAGTTGGTTTTATTTTTTTCAATTTTTGAATGTCTGGTGAATGTTGCAGGCTGACATAGAAAAGTTGTTTAAACAATTCGGCGAGGACGTAACCTTTCAGTACTTCAGGTCATTCAGGAGGATGAGAGTGAACTATAATGCTCCACAGGCAGCAGCACAAGCGAGAATTCACTTACACCAAACTCGGTTCGGGGATACCAATATCAACTGCTATTTTGCACAACCAGTTACACCAATAGGTATAGTACTTACAAATTAATACTTTGTGTTGCAACATTCGTCAAATCATCAACAAAATTTAGTTTCAGAGATTTTTAATGCTATTTGAAAATTTGATTGTATGGACATAATTATGTGAAATAATGAAAAAGTTACATCTTGACCAATAATGTAATATAATATTTTAATATAATTCTGTGGCTTCCAGCCATAACGGAGAAAGTCACACATGCCATAACATTCTAAATTTTATCAGAATATCATGTAAACTGAGCCTTATGGCACAAGTAACTTTCTCGATTATGGCGGGAAGCCACAGAATTATATATGTATATTTTACAATATATTTATATCATAATTTATAATATTTATATATTTTAAAATAATATAATACAATAATAACTATATTTTTTGTACCAATGAATATTTATTGCGGAGAAATATGAAACACCGAAGTTTTAATTACTTGAATATAAAAGAAAGAAAAACAATGATGAATAATCAACTGTTACAAACAAATACTTAGGTGATTATTTCTAATAGTGATAACGATTTGAATAATAGTAGTGAAAAAAAATTTTTAACAATAAAAATTAAATTTAAAAGAATGTTATATTGCAAAAAAATGATTGACACTTGTACTAAATACTTAATGTTCCAAGAATTTTTCTTATTCAAAAATACTAAATTATAAGAAATAATCATAATTCATCATGAATAATAATAGTCATTATTTTTATTATGGTTTAGGTTATGAGGTAGCATAATACTGTAAAAAAATGAAATCCCCCCCCCCAACCCCCAAAAAAATTCACAATAAAATATAACGATATTTCTGAATAATATAAATAAGATGCACGTCCTAATTTTTGGTATCGCATTTTCAGATTCTTTGCATAACACGAAACGAAACTAATTACATTTTTTCATGCCCCTTCTTTTGAGATCTTGATGAATTGTCTGATATTGAATATGGATTCTTATCCACTTTTATAGAATTTAATACTTACTTATGAGTCAAAGTTCCAATAAATTTGGATGTTTTTATAGATTTTCGAGAAAATAAACACACGGATTTCAAGTATTTCATAGATCTCTACAATTTTTGTATTTAATGTTAAATTTATAAAATTTTTAAAGATTTTAAAAATTTGATGCTTTCAATTATGATTAATTGAAACTTTGAACGAATTTGAGTATTAAAATTGCTCTTCCAAAACACATTAATTTTTATATAATTTTCAGCACATTGATTTTACATTATTTTAGTATTTATACAGTTGAAAGAATGTTCAACTGTATAAATTGTATAAATTGAATTGAAAAAACTTTGATGACTTAAGATTTCTGTAATTATATGCTTTAAGATTAAGAGTTTAATAAATTTTTTGAGTAAATTATATCTCCATAGTTTTTATGTAGGTATTCAAAATTTCTAGTATTTTTTGCATTTCATTAATATATTATATGAAACTTTGAAAGATTTTATGGTAATTTTTGTAGATTACAATATATATTTCGAGAATTCAATGCTCTGAAATTCAAATTTCGATCTATTTTCAGTCATTTTATAGGTTTTTGGAAAAATCGCATCTATAGATTTTTCATGTTTTATTAATTTCCTGTTTTGTATATTTATAAAATTTCGTGATGTTTTTTTCGTTATTTTTTCAAGATTTCTGGTATATATTTTGAAAGATTGTTTTATAAGTTTTCTATAATTTGATGCTCTACGATTAAAAGTTTTATAGATCTTAGGTTTTTGTTTAGATTTTTCAGAAAGCAGTATTTTCAGTTTTTTATCACTTCTATTTCATTAGAGTTTGTATGATTAGTGGGATTTTTTGTCATTTTAATGAATTTTTATCTAGATTTTTAGCATTTAATGCTCCAACATTCAAAGATTTAAAAATATGAGTAGCAATTTCTTAGATTCTAATTTTTTCAGTCTTTTGTTGACTTGAAATAATTTTTCAAATTTTTTATTTTCTATGTCATCCTAGCCAAACATTTATAATTAGAATTTTTTAGAAGAAAAAAATTCTTCTGAAGCGAGGATTATTATTTCCGAGTTAGTAAAATGAAGAATTCTGAATATCATTAAATTTTAAAAACTTACATGAAACCTTTTGTTATGACTTCGAATGAATATGTACTATTGAATATGAATATAGATTTATGCACATGTATTATTTGACAACTGTTATAATGTAGTTACGGTCAATGTTATTTAATTTTTGTATAATTATGTGTAAAAAGACGTGTAAGTTTGTTAAGAAACAAATAAATAAATAAGCAAGAAAAATACTAGATACCAATATTTAATAATGCATTTTACTACATTTCAACATTTATCAAACTTTTTTCATGTAGGAATAAAAAAAACTGTAATTTCAGATATGGAAGATCAGCATTTGCATCCCCCGGCGCTAACGAAACAGTTCCTAATTTCCCCACCAGCATCGCCACCCGTCGGTTGGGAACCGCAAGAAGAAAACCAACCTTTAGTGAACTACGATCTCCTGGCAGCGATAGCGAATTTAACACCAGGTTAGTACATCCACGCATTTTCATCCTAATAAATAACTTATTTTGCTGTGAATAATTTGAGTTGTCATAGTGACACTAAATTATAAAATTCAATACATTGCAGGTGGGAGTCACGAAATACATCCTGCGTGCTTGGGACAACCAGGAATCGTCGTTCATGTTTGCGAGGCCACGAAAAACGAGGAGAAGGGAACGCAGCGAATCCCTCACACGCGTTGCCCGGATAAATAATTTTCCCTCCATTCCCTCGAAAGAATTGTTGAATGTTCAGTCCATCCAGAGAAAGAAGGTGCAGAAATTGGTAATTGTCGATAAGGGCATTGATTGTTGTCGACCAGCCACGACAGTGGTCATTAATATTTGGAAAATCCTAGGGGATTTCGGTGTCATTAAAAAAAATGATCGTGTACAGTTGTAATTAAGGCGAAATTCATGTAAACATTGTATCGATCGCGTTGTACCAAATCTGATGGCAAAATGCTTTCAATTAGAGTATATTTCGATGATCGAGAGAACAAACAATAATCTAGAAAATGGCCAGTTTTGTACATAATTTATTTTTAGCAGAGAGATTCAGGGTAGGAAATACTGGAACTGAAACACTTTTCATTCGCGTGACAATAAATATAGATTTTCTTTCCCTGCTGGGTTTGTAGTTGTAGAATCTTTTTTTTTCTTCATGAGCTTTCATCTTAGTATACAATTATCGATTGCGAGTTTTTGGGGCATTTTCATTGTATAAAACGTCATTAGTGAAATTTACAACTTTGATAACTTGTAAGGAAAATATAATTTAGTCGAGAGCGAGGTAGAAAAGGTAGGAAGTTGGAATTCAGTGATTAGCACATATCAAAACAATCAATTTAATACATTTAGAGAATGCAGAGATTCGATAATCGATTCAGTTCAAAGTATGGTTTTTTATCGACAATTTCAAGACTGATTTCATAGTTTCTCTTTCAAGCTGCATTGCTGAGACTTCCGTATCAAGCCTACTCAACAGCCTTACGAAAAGAGTAGAATCAGATTCAAAATTGAACAAAACCATTGAGCTATTTTCAATCGTGTTCTATAATGTTGCACATGGTTTTCTCGTCATTTAAAATAGAGCCAAGTATTTTTCACTGTATGTCCGGAATGCCGGAATAGGATGTTTTCATTTGGCAACTGGTCAGTGTTCCGTAAATTAAAAAAAAAAAAAAAAAAAACATTGTACCTGAGAAGATAACGTTGACTATTATTTGTATAAATATTCTATAAATGTTAAACGATATTTATTTTGTAATTCATGGATTTAAAAAACCCACTTTGCAATGTCGATATTAATGTTGAACGTTGAACTAGAGATTTGATTCTTTAGCTTCGCGGAAATTGTTTTTTTTTTCTTATTAGGTGAATCTCTTTTTCGCGAGCTACGATGTATTACGTTGCTGAACATTTTTTTTCTACGTTATGAATTTTGGTGTGTTCAAAATTGCTCATGCGTGCATTTACTTGGATGTTAACGCGCAAGTGTGTGTAAAAACAGATGTTTAACATTTTGTTCGATCATGTTTTCCATAAGAAATCTCTAAGCGAACGCGTCTCGATGTCGCGTGGTCATGTCATGTTCAAATATTTCCGATTCTAATAAATTGCACGACAAATTGTTACATTTGTTGACTTGTGTTTTCCCAAGTTGGTTTTTATTCGAATTCGAGAAAATTTCAGGGTTGCTACGAATGACCATCTCGTCACAGGAAATAATGACATGATTTAATTAAATAATATCTGCATTTTACAAAGCAATAAGTTACATTACAAGGAATATATTCCCAACACGGACGCGTGTCTTCATTTATGGTACATTTACATCTCTAACACGGATATTTTCGTACGCGCGGTCTATTATATATAGGTTTTTGATTGGTGTCTCCATCACGGAACAGAAAGAAAATTTAACAACGTGTTGACGTAGCGGCGTGCTTCGAATCTTGGAAGACTCGCGCTCGTTAGCACCGATGCAACTTTTTTCCACGCTACTCCATTGATAAAAATCGTGTCATCGATGACGTTACTCAATGCGATAATAATAAAATATCAATACCGGTAATAAAATGTAATAATAAATCTTCGTACGACCGACCAGCGAGCGAAAAATTGCTACATGCTAAAACCTCCAACATACTGTATAATTGCGTAAAATTACACGCGGATTATTTCGTATGACAATGAGGGTCTACAGTACTCGACGTTCTCGAGGATTGGAAAATTTCGATATCAATGCTAATATAAAAAACCGCTTCAAGATCGAAAAGCGGTAGTCAAAATTTGATAGAAGGATGTAAATAACTGGCAATGTCTGACAACATTCAAATTTCTTCCTCTTCGATGTCATCGACTTGGGACTTGAAGTCGGGCGAAATCTCGGATCAGTCGCTGAAACAAACGAGATGATTGAAAAACAGTTGAAAATTCACAGTAAAATTGCAGATAATATATATACCTGTCGCTATTATTGCTTGTGGCTTCTTCGCTGCCGTCATCGAGATCGTCCTGAATCGCGTTCTGCAGATCATCGATTCGTTGCGACGCGAGACGAAGCTCTTCGCGGATGACTTTGTTTTCGGTGTCGGCGGATTCCAGGGTCTTCTCCACGTCCCTTCGAAGGCGAATGGCTTCTTGTTCGCGCGCCACGGCGGCGGCCACTTCGTCCCTGACTTCTCGAAGAGATCGCTGGAGCCTTCGAGCCGTGTCTTGCGCAGTCGATTCCTTCGCTCGCAGCAGCGCCGACTCCGACTGCAACTTTTCTACGGCTTCTTTCAATCGCGCGATTTGTGTCTGAAACGAGATTTGGAGAATTTCAACCACCCAAATTTTTTTCATTCTGTATTCTGTATAATGTTAGAGCACTAGAATATGGACCATTTTGGGTCTATTTTGTTGTCGGCAGTCGTATGTTTATTATTGGGTTTTGCACTTCTCGGACGAAAACAGGACAAATAATCGCGATGAGTTATATTTAGCGTTGTTAAAATAATTGTCAGTGCCAGGGGCGTAGTCAGAAAAAATTTTCGCAAGGGGTTTTTCTGAAAAATATTTTTCCTTCGGGATAGCATAATTTTTCTTCTTTGGCAATATAGTTACAAGAGAGCGATTTTTAAATATACATTTCGGAATTTGAAAGTTTTACAACTTTTGGAATTCATAGTTGCACATTTTCCATGTTTGTAAGTAACAGAATTCGATTTTTGTGATTTCCAATTAGTAACTGAAGTTTCAATTTTTTTTACCAATACTTTTGTATTTATACCACTTTAAAAATAATCTGATATAAAGTGATATAGGTTTCTATAAAGTTTTCTTAAATTCGATGCTCTAGGAATCAAACTTTTGAAAAATTTATATATTTGAAATGAGTTTTGAGCAAATTTTAACCACACAGAAAAATGTACATCATAAATTTATACTATTTTCGTATGGTATACTATTCATCAAATTTTTTAGTATCTTCTGGTACTTTTATATATTTCTAACATTTATGTTAATCACTTAATAGATTTTTAGTAATTGATGCAATAGTATTGGAACTTTCAACGATTTCAAGAATTTAAATTGATTTTCCAGATAACAGTTTCTTTTATGAAGATTTATACTATAATATTCTATACTTTCTAGTATTTCTACAATTGAAAGTTTAACTGCGTAAATTGAATCAATTGAATTGGATTTATTTACATTGTTCTCCATATGAAATTCAAGAATAATTTCCGAAATTATATGTAATTATAGTATTATATTAATAATCATACTCCAGGTCAGAATGTTCTATAAATTTCTAGGAAAATTATTTCAACATGATTTTTATGTATTGAAGGATATCTAGTAAACTAGTAAGCTAGTAAACTTGTAAGCTGGTAAACTAGTAAGCTAGTCACCTACTAAACTAGTGAACAAGAAAACCAGTCAACTAGTTACCTTCTGAAATTGTAAAATAGTAAAATAGTAAACAAGTGAAAAAGAAAAAAAGCAAACTAGCAAACTTGTTAACAAGTGAATTAGTTATTCAGTAAACTAGTAAACTTGTCAAGTTTTAAATAGTAAACTAATAAGCTAGTTAAATAATAACTAGTGAGTTAGTAAACAAGTAATTTACTAAGCTAGTGAACTAGTAAACTCGTTAACAAGTAAATTAGTGAACTAGTAAACTTGTAAAATTTGTAATTGTAAACTAGTAAGCTAGTGAACTAGTAAACTCGTTAACAAGTAAATTAGTAAACTAGTAAAGTGGTAAGTAAACTTACAAACTGGCAAGCTAGTAATTAGGAATTAGTAAACGAGTAAGCTAGTAAACTAGTTAGCCAGTGAACTATTAAACTAGTTAGCCAGTGAACTATTAAACAAGTAAGCTAGTAAACTACCAAACCAGTAAAAAAGTCAGCTAGTAAACTAGTAAATTACTGAAATTGTAAAATAGTAAACAAATGAAAAAAAAAAATAAACTAGTAAAATTGTCAAATTTGTAATAGTAAACTGGTAAACCAATAAGCTAGTAAACTAGTAAGCAAATAAACTAGTGAACTCTTTTTTCATATTTTTGTAGTATAATATATGATGTCTAAGTGGATGTCTAAGTATTTTTATAAATTACATATATTTTTGTAGATTGCTACAGAAATTTAAATAACTCGATGCTTTAAAAAGCAAATTTCGATCGATTATCAGTAACTTCAAGAATAAATGATAAATTCATTCATATAGATTTTTCATGTTTTATATCGTTATTCTTGTTTCGTATTTTTGAAATATTTAAATGATTTAGTTGCGTTTTATAGAAATTGTATAGATTTATAGTATATTCAAAACTTGATGTTCTAGAATCCTAAAATTTATAGATCTTAGAGGCATTTGTTGAGATTTTTCAGAAAACAGTTTTTTCATAGAATTCAATTGATTTCATTATTTTTTAGAGTTTGTATGAATCGAAAGATTTTTGATACTTTTATATGGATTTTATATAGATTTATAGAATTTGATGATCGAAGACTAATGTTTTGTAAATTTTTAACATTTCCGTAGATTTTTATTCTTCTTGATTATTCACTGGGTTGCAACAATTTTTCTGATTCATATTTTCTACGTAATCGTTTTGATAATTTTCACTGTTTTATAAAATATATTCTGCTAACATTGTCATGCATTTTTCGTAACTTATATTATTTTTATTGTTCATCGATGTAACTTTTTTCATTTTTAAATGTAATATTGATGATTTCATCAGAATTTCGGGAGGGGTTTGAACCCCTGAAACCCCCTTCTGCCTACGCGCCTGGTCAGTGCTAGTGTAACGTATTTGCTGACGCTGCAGGAGAAAAAAAGTGGTTTTTTTTTGCCCTGGAATTCACCTGAAATCGTCGAAAAAACATCGTCGCTCAGAGCTGTCATTTCTATATTTTCCTTGAAATAGATGTCTGTGTATAAAAATAGAAAATAAATTAAAGTAACAATACCTATTCAATCATTCCGCAACGTTGATATCTTTCAAACTGTCACTTTTCAGAACATGTAAATGAGCTTATAATATTTAAAATATAAAAAACGAAATCAAAACACTGCTTACTTTTACTATTTTAGATGAATCCAGATAAATTCCGGGGCACAGAAACCACTGCTTTTCTCCTACAGCGTAAGCAAATACGTTACACTAGCACCAACGATTATTTTCACAACGCGAAATATAATATATCGTGATTATTTGCCTCGTTTTTGTCCGAGAAGTGCGAAACTCAATAATAAAAATACGACTGCAGACGTCAAGGTGGACCCAATATAGCGCTCGAGAATACTCATATTTATAGTGCCTTAATAATGTTGGTTTGTTTGAATTTACAATCTTACCTCTAGTCGTGACCGAGTGGTTTGCTCAAGTTCGAGTTTGCTCTCGAGTTCTTTGGTACGGAATTCCAATCGCCTCGTGGCCAAACTGTTCGCTGTCGGGTCACCCAGCTGTTCAACGCACTCAAGCCGTTGGTTGAGCTCGGACAACTGGTCCTTCAAAGACGATTTTTCGGCTTCCAGAGAAGCTATTTGGACTTGGGCCTCCTGTAGCTGACTTTGCTCTGCCGATACTTGTTGAACCGAAGCACGGTATTTTTTCAGAACCTATGAAAACAATGACAATAAAATTAAAGAATTTAGAATTCTTTCCATATATGTAATACTCCCATATGGTCAGAGTCTTTTGTTCTCTGTACTTTGAGAGGTCCCCATTAAAGAGAGATGGAAATGGATTATCATGGTGTCAACGCGTATGCGCGACGGACCACGTGACAAATATGTAGATATACTAGCCATTGTTTTGGTTGACTACTGCCAGCTATGATATATATGTACACTATATATAAATATACATTCGTAATTGTTTTGAATTCGCAACGTGGATGCGCAAAATCTTGTGTGCGAGAGAGAAACAATCGTCCATACTCTTTTAATGGGGACATGGTCTCTCACTCTCCTAGCCATATAGGAGTATTACATACATGATCATTTCATAGTTTGAAGCAGGGTTTAGAAAGTTACTTGAAAAAATGTAACGTGTTACGTTACCGTTCCAAAGGTGAAAAAAGTAATTCGTTACGTTATCGTTACTTAAAAAGATATAGTAACTCGTTACCGTTACCACTTAAAAAGAGTAACGTCCCGTTACTTTCACGTTACTTTTTGGAATAAATAGAATGTAAATAACAAGACATTGAAAAACTAAGGCTCAAAAATACAATTTTAACGTACTTGTGACTTTGTTCTGTAGAAATTGTTTATTTCAGATATAATAAAAAATGGCAATCTGAACTTTTTCACCCTGAGAAAAAAATCCATCAGCTTGTTCAAATTTTTATGTTTTTCAAGTTTACGAAATTTCTGAATCTGACATTTGATTAAATGTTAGTCACAAGAAAACATTTGAAAATTTGACAGATTTTTGAAAGAATCTTAATACCTACCCAGATTTTCAGAATTTTTAAATCTTTTTGTACTTTTCAGAGTGTATAAAATGTTGCAGGATTTTCTAGAATTTTTGTAAATTTCTACTATTTTTCTGTACATTGACATATAGATTTCAAGAATTTCATGCTCTAGTATTAAAAGTTTATTGAATTATTGGTATTTGAGAGGATTTTTCAGCGAAAAAATATTAAGAAGATTTTCATTTCATTTGATTTCTTTTAAACATTTTCAATTTTTCTACGATTTAAAGAATCGTCCAGTATTTTTGAAACAATTCGTATTTTTCAGTATGGTAGAATATTGCAGAATTTTTCCAGTATTTTTACATGATTCTAGTATTTTTATAATATTAATTGTTCTATACATTTCAAAAATCTCGAACTCTAGAATTCGAATATAATGAAACAACGTGTTTTACAGGATTTTCCACAAAACAGTGTTTAGATAGATTTTTACTTATTCAAGTACTTTCTGTATTTCTTTAGTTTTTCTATGATTTCAAGGATCGTTCATTATTTTTATATATGGCTGTATGAATTTCTGGAAATCGAAAGATTTTTAATATTTTATATATTTGCACGTATTTTTCTGAACGTGTTTTCTTTCTGCATTTTTAAATTTTGAAAGAACTTTGTAGAATTTTTAGTTTTTTTGAAGATATCTCTTTAAATTTCCAGAATGAAATAAAATTGGATGTTAGAAATTTCTGGGAGTATATTTCGATCGATTTTGCAGAAAACAGTTTCTTTATATATTTAAAGGGCCCTCAATATTTTTTGTATTTTTCACAGAGTTATACAATATAAAAGTTTTCTTATTTTCTTATAGACTTCTATTAACATAAATTTTTGGGAATTTAGAGCTCAAGAAATTGAAATACTTTGATTCCTTGAATTACATAAATATCTGAAAAATCAAATAACTTAAACCTAATTAAATCTAGTATTTTTCGTATTTTATTTTATTTATTTATTGTGTTTTTTTTTGTATTCATTATTATTCTATGAAATTTTCTAGCAGGATCTCTAAACCTTATAAATCCTGCTATAGATTTTGAGATCTATACATTTTAAGTATTTTTCATATCTTTTCATGCGAATTTATAAAATTCAACGCTTTGAGTCGTGAAAGTTTTTAATAAAAAATAAAAGAGGCTATTCTTCGTCAAGAGTTTTGCACAAATTACGATTATTCCACATAGTTTCATTGAAAATTATGATTATAGAATTTTATATCTCAAAATGAGGAAGTTAAAAATTACTAAGATCTTAGTTTCAGAACATTTTTTAAAAAGTTCCAAATTGTGCTAAAAACTTGATGGGACAAATAAAAGTAACGTAAAATACCGGGATTTTCGTTTCTCGTTACCGAAAAAAGGGATTCTTTCCCGTTATCATTACTTGTTAATTAATGTAACGCGTTACGTTCCCGTTACAATAATAAATGTAACGTTTTAGAGTAACGCGTTACTTCCAAACCCTGGTTTGAAGGGATAAGTTAATAACGTTTCGATTTTGTTACCTCAGCCAATTCTTCTTCATTCTCCTCCAACTGCGAAACGAGTTCGGCACGATCGCGATTCGCCACATTCGCGCGATCTTCGGCTTCCGTTCTTGAGCGCAACGCTTCGTCCAGGGCTGCTTGGGTTTCGCTCAATTCGTTTTCAATGGCTTGTTTAGCTTTGACAGCCGCTGCTCTGGCATACTCCGCGTCTTCCAGTTGGTTTTTCAGCTGCCGCACCACAGCTTTGCTACCGGAGTCGCTTTTCGAACGTTCCAACTGAGCTTGAGCGTCCCTCAAAAGAGCTTTTGTTCTCTTCAAGTCCCTTTTTAACCTACAAGAGTCACACCGTAACAGGAAAAATCTATATGTAGAAGGGGATTTTGGAAAAAATTCTTTGTACATTTCAACTGACCTTTGCAAAGTTTCGGCGTCAGCAGCACGTTCACTTCGATCGTTCTCTTCGAGAGCAATGAGCCGGCGCTCCAATTCATGTTTCTCCCTGAGCAAAATTGTTCTTTCCTCGTGTTCATTTTCGAGCTGAGATTCGAGGGCCTTGACTTTTTTATGGGCATTCCCACGAATGTCCTCCATTTCTTCGTCGCGTTGCTGCATTTCCTTGCGCATTTCCTTTCGCTGCTGCTCTATGCTCATTTCCAGCCTCAATTTGGCCTGCTCCAGCAACTGCACTTGACCGGCCAAATCGTCGAGCTCTTCCTCTTGGTCTTTCACTTTCTTCTCCAGCTCATGCTTCGATTTTTTCAACTGTGCCACTTCTTCCTCGCTTTTGCCACCAAAAGTCAGTTCCTCCAATTCTTGGGTCAACGAGTGCAGCCTTTCTTCTTTCAGCTCGATTTCTAATCTGGCATCCTGTATCGAATAAATATTTGATTGTTATTGGTGTTTTTCATATATATATATATATATATATATAATTTCGCCATTTTCCTTCAATTGTTTATGAATTGTACTATCTAGTATCAGACAATCGATTTTTGAATGTAAATAAAATTTTCGAGGCGATGATTTATTATTATAAAGTAACTACTTTAAATCTTGACGGTATTTTCGTTTTTTTTTTGTAATTTTAGAAAATCAAAATTAACAATAGTATTTACATTGGAGAAAGAGCCTCATGCGAAATGTTGCTTAGCAACTTTTGATGTTCAACTCTTCAGTTAAAGAAAAACATAATGGGCTTAGTAAATATTAATCAAATACAAATTTAATGGGTTGATTAAATACTAGACTGTAATCATAAAATGGCTGTTCCAAAATTAAAAATGTATTACTCTAATAATTTGGAATATAATTTTATATAATACTCTCGAATAAAGAAATGTTCAACTCAATATCAAATTAGATGATATGAAACATTATATACGCAATCAGGGTTTGGAAGTAACGCGTTACTCTAAAACGTTACATTAATTAATAAGTAATGATAATGGGAACGAATCACTTTTTTTCGGTAACGAGTAACGAAAATATCGTTATTTCACGTTACTTTTATCTGTCTTATTAATTTTTATGGAATGTTCATTTTTAAGGAATGTTCTAAAACTGGGCTATAAGTAATTTTGAACTTCCTCATTTTCGGATAAAAAATTCTATATTATTAATTTCTGACGTAACAATGTAAAGTATTAGTAATTTGTGTAAAAATATTAAAGAACAATATGCTTTTTTGATATTTATCAGAAACTTCCACAATTCAAAGCGTAGAATTTTAGAAATTCGCATGAAAATATACGAAAATACTTGAAATCTATGAATCTCAAAATCTATAGCAGGATCCGTAAGATCTAGAGATCCCGTTAGAAAATCTTATAGAATATAATGAGTACAAAAAAACAAAAAAAATATATGAAATACTCGTAATACTAGATTTTAGTAAGTTTCATGTAATTTGATCCTTCAAAAATGTATGTAATTTTAGGAATAGAAAAACTTCAATTTCGCGAGCTTTGTAATTCTAAAAATATATGTTTATAAAAGTGTATAAAAAGATATGAAAATTGTTCAAATTGTATTACTCTGTGAAAAGTACAAAAATGTTGAAGTCACTCTAAATCTATAAAGAAACTGTTTTCTGCAAAATCGATCGAAATACTTCAGAAATTTCGAACTTTCAATTTCATCTCATTCTGTAGATTCAAAGAGATATCTTTAAAAAACTCAAAAAATTCTACAAAATTTGATAAATACTTAGAAATAAAGACAGAAAATACGCAGAGAAAAATATGTGTAAATATATAAAACATTGAGAGTCTTTCGAATTCCAGAAATTTATAAAGCAATATAAAAAAATAATGAACAATCGTAGAAATCATAGAAAAACTGAAGAAAACGAAAAGTACTGGAATAAGTGAAAATCTATCGAGACATTGTTTTCTGGAAAATCCTGTAAAACACGGAAAATTTCAGTATGTTCAAATTTAAGAGTTCAAAATTTTTTGATTTGTGTATTAACAATTTGTATTATAAAAATACTAAAATGATGTAAAAATACTAGGAAATTCTGCAACATTCTATTATTTTGAAAAATACGAATAGTTTCAGAAATACTCAACAATTTTTCAAATCTTAAAAAATTGAAAAAGTATCAAAAAAGTTCAAAGAAAATGAAAATCCTCATTGACAATATTTCCTCAAAAATCCTCTCAAATACAAATAATTTATGAACTTTGAATTCTACAGCATGAAATTCTCGAAATCTATATATCAATGTACAGAAAAATAGTGCAAATTTATTAAAATACTGTAAAATCTGCAACATTTTATACATACTGAAAAATAGAAAAAAAATTAAAAATTCTAAAAATCTGGGTAAGTATTAAGTTTCTCTCAAAAATCTATTAAATTTGCGAATGTTTCCTTGTAGCTAACTTTGAATCAAACATCATATTCAGAAATTTTGTAAACTTGAAAAAATATAAAACACTCAACAAGCTGATTGATTTTTTGTTCAGGGTGAAAAATTACGGATTAACATTTTTTATTATACCTGAAATAAATAATTTCTATAGAACAAAACCACCAGTATGTTGATATTGCTTTTTTCAGCCTTAGTTTTTCGATGTCTTGTTATTTACATTCAATTTATTCCGAAAAGTAACGGGACGTTACTTTTTTTAAGTAGTAACGGCAGCGAGTTACTATTTCTTTTCAAGTAACGGTAAAGTAACGCGTTACATTTTTTTAAGTAACTTTCTGAACCCTGGGAAAGCAAATAGTTTACAAAAATATTATAAAACTTTATAAAACTCATATAATTGAATAGTCAAATAGTTATGCTATTTTTGTGAGGATATATTGCATATCCTGTAAACATTGTTGAAAGCCCGATTATAAATAACAAAATAATAAAATAAAACGAAACTCACACTGAGATTCTGTTCGACCGTGAATTTCTCAGCGAAGGCGAGCTCCTTTTCCCTCGCAAGTCGTTCTTTCGCTGTCTGTTCCAATTTCAGGTCGTCCTTAATTTTTTGCATTTCAGAGTCGAACCTGCGAAAGCGAATGAATGAGCGGTCGGAAATTTCCCGTCAGCGCGTAAATTATGGAAACAAACTCGAGAACGAACGATCTCGGCGTTTTGCCAAGACACTTGTTGCTCTTTAATGAAACCGGGGAAATGTTACGTTCTCGCGTCAAGTAATCCGCGTTCGAAAAACACACCAAAACTCACGTAATGGAACAAAACATTCAATTGATTGTGCAATAACTTCAAATTATGAATGTATAAGAATTACGTTGAAAGTTTATCACAAAACAATTTGGAAGACTATAATTACACTCACTATTGTACAATAATTTAAATAAATAATCAGAAATAAACAGAAAATGTTGATAGATTCTCAAAAATAAGAATTATAACCCCCCCCCCCCCCTATGGGAAATCTTGTAATAGTCTGTAATTTATGAATTACAAAACTATTACAACCGGCAGGGTAGATCCCTATTCTACCAGCTGGTCAACCTGATCATTTCTTGGCGCGGAATATATAATTTATATTTTTCTGGCATCTAAATTATTAAATGTACTTTCAGTGATTACAATTATGAAAGATCCATATAAAACTTCAACTCTAACACTGTGATTTTGCTAATTATTCAAATGAAATTATCTGGATGATCAGCTGGTACAATCGGAATCTACCCTACCGGTTGTAATAGTCTGTGATTCATGAATTACAAGATTTCCCGTAGGGCCTTGATGAATAAAAAAAATGCATATTAATATATGATTAATAAACGTATACGTTCTCCAGGGCGAATAATTTATAAAAAAAAATAAAAAAAGACACTTACTTGCGTTGTTTCTTTTCCAAAAGATTGTTCCGAGCATTTTGCTCCTCGAGGAGAAGCCGCAGATCATGCATTTCGTCATTGAGCTTTTGGACGCGTCTTTTCCACTGATTTGCAACGTTTTTCTGTTCCTCCACTTCTTCGTACAAATCGGCTATCTGCAACGCAAATAGACCGACTTTATTTTACGAGCGCTCTTGATTTATCGCGATGCGAAATTTCACACTAGTCTGAGATTTCGTAGAAATAATACCAATTAGACTTTATGTTAATTCATCGACTACATTGTTGTGTGTAAAATCGTCAATAAGTATTACCAATAGGGGATTTTTTTCAGGAGTAGATTCATATTTTTTCATCAATCAGACTTGGTGTTTTTACGGGAAAAATACAGTAAGAATACAGCGTATACTCAATTTAAGAAAAAGGAGATTCAGGAATTGTGTTCAAATTCAGACATAAGTTTCTTCGTGAAAATTTCTGTTTGAATCAAGGACGTTAGAAAGATATTTTTCTTGGAAGGGGGGGGGGGGGGGGGTGTTAAAGTCAGAAGAGTCGATACGTAAACGTAGTTATTTATTTCAATGTGTAATGAATATTTATTCTAGCATCATAATATCTTGGAAATTAACTTGCGATGCTCAAGTTTTCATTTTTCGAAATACCTTACTTCTTTTATAAAATCGAAATACATCCATTTTCTAACATCTATGAATGTTTATGTTATTGGTATTTAAATCATTTGATTTTTTTTCCTGAATGTAATACTCTGGAATTATCTCTGAAAAATTTTATATTTTTTTTTGTAGTTTTCAAGAATTTTTGAGAAAATCATACGCACAAAATTTTTTTATATTGTATAGACTGCGATTATAAGTGGTATTTGATAGTATTTGAAGATTTTCGTAGGATTTTTAGTATTTTTATGGATTGCTGAATAGATTTCTATAATTTGATATTCTAGGGTTCAAGGTTTCATGGGTTTCTTGTTTTCAAACAGATTTTTCGGAAAAGAGTATTTTAATCGATTTCGAGTATTTCATAAATTTCGAAAACATCCTTTCGTATTTTTTGTTTTTTTTTTTCAATATTTATACGATCTGAAGGATATTTTGGTATTTTCTTTTGGTGTTTTCCTCAACTATTAGAATATATTACAATTTATCATAGAAACATTAGAGAAAATATATTAATTTATAATATATAAATACATAACATTTATAATATAACTATACATATATAATGTATAATGAATAAAAATATATATATAATATAACAAAAATATATTTGGAAGGATCTTTTAATATTTTTTTGAATATTATGTTTATTTAGAGAATTCGATACTCCACAATAAAATGGTTCACATATTTTCAACAACTTTAATAATAGTTAAAGAAAGAGCATCTACAAAGATTATTATTATTTTATATATTATTATTGTTTACATTGTTTTTCTCATATTTTGCTATTGAGAAAATTTTTTACAATTTTCTAGTATGTTTATAGATTTCTAGTACTTAAATGGAGTTCTACGTAGATTTTTAAAATTCGATGCTCTGAGATTCAAGTTATAAATTTTAAGTATTTTATAAGTTTATTCAGAAAAAATGATTTTAATCAGATTGCTGGCATCTCACAATCTGTTATTTTTTTCAGTATTGTTCGTACTTCTTCAGTACATGATTTATAGGATTATATGGTAGTACTATAGATACCTGTATAAATTTTGAAAATTCGATGGTCCAGAAATCAATATTTTTTGCATTTTTCGTTACTCTATTGAAATTCGAGAAAATTATACCTCCGTAAATTCGTAGTTTTTTTTTTTTTTTTTTTTTCAGATATCTAGTATTTTCAGTATTTTCTTATTTTTAATTATTTATGAAACTTTCTATGCCTTTTCTAACTTTAATATATTTCTAATAAATTTTTGGATTTTTATGTACATTCCTAGTATTTGATGCT
Organism: Platygaster robiniae; assembly: GCA_028476575.1. Classification (NCBI taxonomy): domain Eukaryota; kingdom Metazoa; phylum Arthropoda; class Insecta; order Hymenoptera; family Platygastridae; genus Platygaster; species Platygaster robiniae. Next base: position 41,897,352 of record CM052019.1, read on the forward strand.
GTAGGATCGTAATTTGTATAGGTTTCGAGTATTCTTATAAATTTTTGAGGAAACGATATTTACATATTGTATAAAATAATTCCAGTATTTTGAAGATATACAGTTTTTTGAGTATTTTTTAATACTTATGAAATTTTGTAGGATTGCCTAGTATGTTTACAGATATCTGGTATTTTTATGGGTTTCTACATAGATTTCAAGAATCTGATACTCTAGGATTCAAAGTTATATGGATTCGAGTTATTCAAAAATATTTTTATTACTTTTAATATTTTCACAGTTTGCAGGATTTTCTGGTATTTTTATGAATTCTATGTAGATTCTAAGAATATAATGTCTTAGGTTTAAACTTTTATAGATGTTTAGTATTTTCATATATTTTCAAAAGAACCATTAGCACATACGTTTATAACATTTTATAGATTCCAAGTATCCTCAGTATTTTCAAATTTTTAATTATTGATGAAATTTTCTAAGATTTTCCTAGTACATTCATATATTTATAATAAATTTTTGGATTTCTATATACATTTCTAGTATTTGATGTTGTAAAATCTAATTTGCATGAGTTTCAAATATTTTTATTGATTTTCGAGTAAATGATATTGAATTATAATGTATATTTCCAGTATTTTGAAAATTTACATTTTTATCAGAATTTTTCAATCATTATGAAATTTTGTAGAATTGTATCTGTAGTTTCCCGCCATGATCAAGAAAGTCACTTGTGCCATAAGGCTCAGTTTACATGATATTCTGATAAAATTTTGAACGTTATGGCACGTGTGACTTTCTCGGTTATGGCTGGAAGCCACAGATATAGTATGTTTACAGATAAATGCTATTTTTATGGGTTTCTACATAGATTTTAAGAATCTGATACTCTAGAATTCAAAGCAATATAGATTCGAATTATCCAAAAAAATTTTCACTAATTTCAATGTTTATAAAGTTTGAAGAATGTTCTGGTATTTTTATGAATTCCATGTATGTAGACTCCAAGAATATAATGTCTTAGGTTTGAAGTTTCATAGATTTTTAGTATTTTCATATATTTTCAAAAGAACCATTAGCACATACATTTATAACATTTTATAGATAGTTTTTTTTATAGATTTATAGTATTACTATGCATTATTATAAAGGCTTTAATAATTTAATATTCTTCTTTCATTTTTCTTTCAACCCCCTTATTAATAACTCTACACAGCTTAACCTACAAATATTTCTATACTTTTCCATGTATGTTACATAATTTCTAATAATTTCAAAACTCACCAGAATTGCAAGAAATTTTAAGGATTTACAAGAAAGACGTCACGCATCTTCCTACTTTTTTCAAATTCTGCTGAAGCTCAGAAAAAATTATTAAACGACGATCCCATTACGTCGAACAAAAAAATATGTACATATTTCAATAGAAATCCTGTAGTAAAAATAACATATTTTCCAGCCTCAAAAAAAAATCCTGAAAATTTGCACATGAACATAAGTTGCATTCATAAATATAAGTTCTAAATTTTTTTATCACTGTAATCTTCATGATCAGTCCATTATTTTGAATTTAAATAGCTATCATATTTTACAATAAATTCTTCATATTCAGTTACATATTACAACTTACGACAAAATAAATTAATATTACTTTTTCACAAATTTCATTTATTTGATGGGAGGGTTCAAAATCATTATTCATTAAATCGCATAAAAAAACGAGTTTCTATAGCTGCCTGATTAAAATTAATGAAAAAAAAGTAAATTAACAAAATCTGCATTCAAATTCATTTAATAATTACCTAGAGCAAAAAAAATTTACCTTTTTCTCTAACTGCTTTTTGAGGCCCACGAGTTGCTCCAAATCATCCTCGTGTTGCTGGGCCAGTTTTTTCTTGGTGAACTCGAGTTCACGAACCGCGAGTTGGTACCTCTGTTTGTAAACTGCTCCGTCATCGCCGTCTTCTCCGTCGGACGCGATCCCGTTCAAATCCGCGGCTCGCGCGTACAAAAGCTCCATTTCCAGCCGTTCCGCGTTTCTTTGCAAACTTTTGTTCGTCTCCGTAACATTTTCCAATTCGCGCTCCAAGCGATGTCTTTCCGAAGTTTCCGCGTCGATTCTTTCCGCGGCCAAAGTTGACGTCGAATGTTCCTCGGCGAAATCGGCCGTCATTTCACTCAACTGGCAACAGAAAATTCGAATAAAGGTTTAGATTTCATTTTTGCTCTCTGGAATCGCAAATTTTAAATACAATGCCTGTATAAATGAATGAAAAAGATTTTATACTGATTTCCTAATTTACAGTAAGTTTTCCTTATTTTGTAATTTAACCATTTTCGTAACAACCAGAATACTTTTTTTTGGAAATAATTACACAAGGAAAATAAAATTCGAAAAATTTTTGAAGAAAAATAGTTTTCAGAAAAAATTATTCTTTGGCTGGAAAATTCAAGAAGGTTAAACAAAAAGTATTTTGTGTCAACGAACCAATAGAAAATTTAAAACGCAATGTTCACTATTTTTGTGATTTCTCAGTTTTGTATCCCACCACGATTTTCATTTTTCAAACACGTCAATATTTATCCCAAGGCAATATTTAGCGACGCTCGTAAATCCAGTTTATTAATAATAACCTAAACAAATCCACCTTATTTTTGGAATCCCCGATCAATCGAGTTTACGTAATTCGTGGTCCCGCCAAAATCCGACACTTGCGAATCTCCCTAAGGTGAAAGAACTTCAAATGGGACAACTAAGACCATTATTGAGACATGCGATGAAAAATTGTAACTATTTAAAAAAAAAATTCTGGCAATTACTACTTTTTGTGTTGCATTTAGAATTATACAGTAAAAACTTGAATACTGGCAAATTAGGATAAAGCTCTGTCAGTTAGCATGTTTTTACAGTATATATTGGCAATATTAGAACCTGGAAAGATAAATAATGAAAAGCTTAACCCATACATTGAAAAATTTTCTCGTAGTAATTAAAATAAAAAACTTGTCCTGCATTCAGAATTATACAGTAAAAACTTGTAAATTGGTAAATAGAGATGGAGTAAATAGAGTAAATAGAGCTGTCAGTTAGGATGTTTCTACATTATTGTCAATGTACAAACTTTGAAAAATAAATAAACTATCGCAGAACCCCTTGATTTAAACAAATTAACGCAGTCATTGGAACTAGAATTTTTTGCTGCATTCAGAATTTTACAGTAAAATCTTTCAAACTGGCAAATAAAGACAGATTCCTGGCAGTTAGCGCGTTTTTACAGTACTAGCGATTTTCAAAACTTGAAAAATGCACAAATTAGAGCTGAACCACTTCATTGAAAAATTTTCTCGCAATCGTTGAAACAAAACTTTCGTGCTGCATTCAGAATTAAATAGTAAAAATTTGAAAACTGTTGAATAGAGACGAAAATCTGTCAGCAAATTTTTACACTATTGTTAGTATCAAAACCTTGGAAAAAATTGATAATAAATAAATGAAAAACAGCTCAACCTCTTCATTACGATAATTTCTTGCAATCATCGAAACAAAAATGTTGTGCTGCATTCAGAAGTATACAGTAAAAGTTTCCAAACTGGCAAAAAACTAAAAAGTTCAGTCAGTGTGTTTTACAGTATTGTCAATGTTCAAACTTAAAAAAATAAATTGCGTATTGCTGAAGCCCTTCATTTAAAAAAATTTTCTCACAGTCATTCAAACACAAATTTTGTGCTACCTTCAGAATTATACAGTAAAATCTTGCCAACTGGCTAATAATGACTCCTGTCAGTTAGCGCTTTTTTACAGTGCTGGCGATTTTCAAAACTTGAAAAATGCACAAATTATAGTCGAACCTTTTGGTTAAAAAATTTTCTCACAGTGATTGAAATAAAAATTTTTTGCTGCATTCAGTGTTATACAGTAAAAACTTGAAAACTGTCAAATAAAGATAAAAATTTGTCAGCGAATTTTTACAGTATCGTTAATATGAAAACTTTGAAAAAATTAAGAGTAATAAAGAAATAAATAAAGAACAGCTTAACTCCTTCATTACAAAAATTTCTTGCAATCATTGAAACAAAAATTTTGTGCTACAGTAAAAACTTCAAAACTGGCAAACAACTAAAAAGTTCTGTCAGTTAGTGTGTTTTACAGTATTGTCAGTATTAAAAATTTAAAAAATAAATTAACTATCGCTAAACCAATTCATTTTATAAATTTTATGCAGTCATTGAAACAAAAATCAACCATCTCATTACAAAAATTTTCTGCAGTCATTACAGAAAAATGTTGTAGTGTATTCAGAATTATGCAGTAAAAATGAGAAATAAAGTTGGAACTTTATAAGGAAGCATGTTTTTACAATAGTGGCAATATTTAAATTTTGAAAAATAAACAACTTATAGCTTAAATTTCCCATTACAAAAATTTATCGCAGTCATTAAAACAAAAATTGTGTGCTGCATTCATAATTACTCATTGTCAGTAAAAATTTGAAAACTGGCAAAAAAAGACGAGGCTCTGTCAATTAATGTATTTTTACAGTATTGGAAGTATTCAAACTTTGGAGAATAAACAAACTAAAACTCTAACACTTCCTCACTAAAATTTTTCGCAGTTTTTTATACTGCATTCGTAATTATACGGTAAAAACTCTATAATTGTAAAATAAAAATAAAGCTCTGAGTTAGCACGTTTTTACAGTATTGTCAATATTCAAACCTTGAAAAATAAACAAATCACAGCTCAGCCATTTCAATTAAAAAATTACTCGCAGTCATTAAAAAGAAAAATTTTTGCTGTATTCAGAACTATACAGTAAAAACCTGAAAACTGGCAAATGAAAACGGAAATCTGTTATAAAGCGTATTCGTACAGTATTGGCAATATTAAAACCTTGAAAAATAAACAAAAAATAGCTTGAAGCCTTTCTTACAAAAATTTCTTTCAGCTTTTGAAACGAATATGTTGTACTCCATTTAGAATTATACAGTAAAAACTTGACAACTGGCAAATAAAGATGTAGCTCTATTAGAATGTTCTTACAGTACTAGCGATTTTCAAAACTTGAAAAATGCACAAAGTATAACTGAACCACTTGATTCAAAAATTTTCTCGCAGTCATTGAAATAAAAATTTTGTGCTGCATTCAGAATTATACAGTAAAAACTATTAGACTGTAATAAAGAAGCGAAGGTTTGTCAGTTAACGCGTTTTATAGTATTGGCAATATTTAAACCTTGAAAAATAAAGAAATTATAGTTCAACCACTTCATTACGAAAATTTCCTGCAGTCTTTGAAGTAAAAATTTTGTACTGCATTCAGAATTATATAGTAGAAACTTGAAAACTGGCAAATAAAGACGAATCTCTGCTAATTAGTACATTTTTACAGGATTTGTAATATTTAATCTTTGAAAAATGAACAAAATATAGCTCGAAACCCTTCCTCACCCAAATTTTGTGCTGCATTCAGAATTATACAATAAAAACTTGAATAGAGACAAATATGGACAAACCACTGTCAGTTAGGGCATTTTCTCATTATTGGCAATATTTTAACCTTGCAAAATAAACTATAGCTCAAACCCTTCCTCACACAGATTTCTCGCAGTTTTTCAAACAAAAATTTTTGCTGTACTGAGAGTTATACAGTAAAAACTTGAAAACTGGCAAAGAAAAACGAAGCCCTGTCACTCATCATATCTTTACAGTTTTTACAGTAGTCAAATATTCAAAAATAAACGAATCAACTCCATCATTACGAAAATTTCTCGTAATCATTGAAACACAAATTTTATGCAGCATACGTAATAATACAGTAAAAACTTTAAAACTGTCAAATAATAAATAGGTTGTAAATAGTTATATAAATTATTAATTATTAATTAAATAACTTTATAACTATTTCAAAATCATACAGTAAAAACTTGAAAACTATAACAAATAACGACATATCCTTGTCGATTATAAAGTTTTCACTGTAAAAAAATTCTCTAAATCCAATATCCTTATTTTCACAAGGAAACGTCCCATTTTCAAAAAATTTTGATCCGTAGGTCCTTCGCTTTACCTCTTCGTAAATGGTATCATCCGTATCGGACAGAATACTGCGCGATCTAGAGGGGCTTTTCGCGATGTTGTTTTTGCTAAACATTTGAAAACCCTTGATCGCGATGTTCGTTGCGCTTTTGCTGCGAAAAGCCCCGCGTGACGAGCCACCGTTTTTTCCCAATCCTCGCCACTCGTCCATAACGTGATCCGTTCTCTCAAGAAAATCCGCGATCTTTGCGCTCAAATACGAGGACGCCGTCGACGGCTCTAAAGGGGTAAAATGGAAAAACGTGGTCCTTTCCATATTTTTTTGAAGGAAAAATAAAGATACACTCAAAAACCAGTTTGGTTGGCTCACACAAATATTTGGTCGATATATGACCAAACAAATATTTGGTTAGCTCAATAAATTTTTCGTTCTAGCAAACAAGTTTTAATGGGCTATAATATATTTTTGGTAGGGGCAAACATTTTATATTTAATTTTCATCGTCTGTAGAGTATGAGGGGACAGAGGTAGATTGAAATTTCTGGTAAATAAAAATTAGTAACTTTGAGTAATTTGTATCTATGATAAATCTAAACTTGGCAGTTTTATGAACTGAAGTGAATGCAGAAACTAATATCATGGAAACGCAGACATTATGATCTTTGACATTTTGTGATTAAGAAAGTTGTATTTTCTTTACGAGGAAAGACAATAATGCAAGGAGAAAAGTGCGTTTTCCATTCTCTACAAACGGTGAAAATTTAATTTTCCTATCCTATCTAAGAAGTGAAAAGTTATTGATTAGTATTTTTCTTAAAACGTCCGTAAGGACTTTCGAATTTCGAAAGTTTAGAATCGTTGACTTTGTAAGTTTGAAAGTACTCACTCATTTTTGTTTCTACAAATACATTGAACTTGAATTTCAAAAACTTCACCCCCCCTTACTTAGGGAAATTTTCAAGAATCTTTGTAATAAAAATACCATGCCCTAAAAAACTCAAGAATTCTTGATTCCCCTGAAATTGATGTCAGTTAAAAATGTACTGAAAACTTTTGTTTTAGAACTTTTACGCCTCTAGGCGTAAAAGTTCTAAAAAATTGATGTATTCTCATACATGTTCAAGGACATTTATAGATTTTCAGAATTTTTGTATGGTATTTTATTTATCAAGTTTCGTGGCATTTTTAAATATTTTCATAGATTTTTGGTTTACCAAGGAATGCTCAATAGATTTCGAGAAATTGATGTTATATTATTGAAACTTTCAACGATTTTGAAAAATTAAAATTACGTTTTTAAAAAAGAGTTTCTTTTGTGAAGTATTTCAATATTTGTACTAGCCTTTTTTTGGTATTTATAAAATTAAAAAGATGAAATTGAATGAATTGTATAAATTGAATTTCTATATTAATTTCTAGAATGATTTCCAAAATCGTATATAATCAGATAACTTTATTAAGAATTCAAATAATAAATATTCTCTAGAATTCAAAGTTTTGGAAATTTTTGAGAAAATAATATCTACAAAGTTTGTATGTATTAGAAGATTTCTAGTATTTTTCACATTTTTCTAGTATAATATACAAAATGTTGAAGCAATTCTCAGTATTTTTATGGATATTTTATATTTTTCCAGATTGCTATATAAATTTCATAAATTCGATGCACTCGAATGCGAATTTCGATCTGTTTTCAGTAATTTTATAAATAAATAAGAAAATCACATTTATCTAGATTATTCATATTCAAGTGGCCTCTTGTTTTTCATATTTTCGAAGTGTGTAATAGTATATTTCGTAACAGGCACGGATGTGCTCATAGGCAACACGGGTTACAGTCCTCGGCTTCGCCTCGGACCGTAATTTCCCCGTTTCGCCAAATTCGCACATCCGTGCCTGTTACGAACGATATTTTATGTACCGAGGGCATAGAAAACGCGTTTAGAGATCTCGAGCTGGCATAGAAACGCGTTTTCTATGCCAGAGGTAATTAAAATATTTTGTAACGTTTTCTAAAATGTATCGTAAAACTTATGTATTGCTATAAAACTTTTTTGAAATTTCAAATAAATGAAAGTTCCAGAATGATCCCTCTGATCCACATTCAATTTTTATCTTTAATATATTTATCCATTAATATTTCGACCTCCTATTGGGTCCTCATCAGGATGATTACAAGGATTCTTTTCTTCAAAAAATTGTGATCTGCAAGAACCAGGTTGGAACCAACCATCAATAAAAGTTTCTTTAACTGAGACATGATCACAATTAAGTCGTCATTTTTTCAAAATAATTAATATATATACAAAAAAGTGCGTCTATATTCTTTACAGTAACTTGCACTAGAAGTTGACGACGAATAAATAAATAAATGAGAGATCATTAGAGACCTTTCACTTATTTGAATTTACGAAAAACGGAGTATACAGATGATTGAAGTTTTTAAAAATTTGATGCTCTAGAATTCCAAAATTTATAGGTCGTGATAAACTGACTAGATTTGTCAGAAAACAGTTTTTTTATAGAATTCAATTTCTTTTAGTATTTCTATAGAATTTGCATGATTCGAAAGATTTTCTAATACTTTCAAACGGGTTTTATATAGATTTCTAGAATTTAATGATCTAAGATTTAAAATTTTGTAGAATTCTATCATCCCTATTAAATTTCCTTTTTTTTCATTCACATATCCCGTTTAGTAAGATAAAGAGTTTGTCATGCTATAGCAAATGAATAAGAGTAATAGTTCTAACTACACGTAGATCAGTAAAAACAGCACTTTTTTCGGTTCACGCTGAAAATGAATAATCTCGTTTGATAAAATTCACTAAAAACTTTTATCAGTGTGAAAAGTGACCACGCATTTTCACATTTTACCCAAATGAGAGGCCGTGGGCCTGAATTTCTGTCTGACTTTCTGCTTCTTCATGCCCAGCACGAAATTCAAACTTGCGTCGAAAACCACCGGCGCCTGTTCTTTCTCTGAATATTCCTGTTTGAAGCTGTGCAGTTCGTCTCTGGATGATTCCTGGGGGTACACCCGGCGAACCGGCAGCGACATGTTGGAGTAGTCCGAAAGGGGCAAGGACGATAAGGTCGACGAGGAGCAGGACCTTGAGGATCGGAAGTTGGGCGAGACGCTGGGACTCGCTCGGGGCGAGCTGGTGCTCGGGATCGACAGCGACGTCATTTCTCTTTTTCTTCTATTTTGTTCCTTTTTTTTCTTCTAAAACCACGAAATTTCGCGGTTGTCGCATTATTATGCAACCTCGGGATGATCCGGATCGGGAAAGAGTCACGATGCGACTGTTTCTCGTGGGCCGGTGGAGGAGGCGGTCACCTCCGAGTTATTCTGAGCGAGAGCGGCTGATTTTGGCCACAGTCCAGAACACGACGCTGCTCATCGCGATGGGGACCGATGGTGCTAATTAAACGGGGTACAACGGATTTTTTTTCGGTCGCCGAAACCTGATTCCCCACTTTTTTTTAACCGATTTGCAGATGTTCTTCAAATTCCACACTGAGAAGTGGAAATCTTCGACATGACAATACATTTTCAATTTCTATTCAAGACCTGACATAAGAATATATCAGCCTGATACTAAGATATTCGTATCGGAACGAAATCATATTGTATTCTTGTCCTTGTAGGTATTCGATATCGTTCCTTGCACCATCTTCCCGGATTTCTAGGGCAACGAGAAAGTATTGTCCCTTGCAGTATCTTATCGTCACCATGACAATTTCAACTCATAGTGTGAAATTGCTCCTATTATCTTTCATAGTCGAGAATTTGGAGAGTCGAGATTTTTGTGACAACGATATTTTGACAATACACTGCATTACACTGTAAAAAAATTTATGGTATTTTTTCCGGTATTGGAAGCAATTAACTCATTCCAGGGTAAGTAATTTTCCTATACCAGTGTATAGTAGCTCTACTGTATGTAAATAGTATTTACCATACTTCCGTATAGTATTTTTACCTCATTCGAGTATGGAATATCTCCATTAGTGGTTACCCTAGTGATTTTAGACCTTATAAAAACCTTATAAGAAGAAATTTTTTTTATAAGAATTCAATTTCTTATGAGGTGCACCTTATAAAAAACCGTATAAGAATTCGATTTCTTATAAGGCGACTTTATAAAACCTTATATGAAACTGAAATTTCTTATAAGAATGTATGTGATAAAATTTTATGAAAAAAAAACCTTATAAAATTTTTTCGACTCATTCTTTATGAGAAATTTCAGTTTTTTATAAGGTTTTTATAAGGTCGCTTTATAAGAAATCGAATTCTTATAAGGCTTTTATAAGGTGCACCTTATAAGAAATTGGATTCTTATAAAAAATTTCTTTTTCTTATAAAGTTTTTATAAGGTTCAAAATCACTAGGGTATAAAACAGAGCATGTAAATTTTTTTCTTGTATTCAAGAATAGCAAAAATTTTCTATCTTTCTGTAGTAAAATAATTATCTACATTCATTTTTACTATACGAGACATTAAAAAAATGCATAAGCAAAATATAGTAAATAAGCAATGATCGTAGAAAAGTGTAGAATGAAGTATAGAAAAATGCAGATTTTTGGAAATTCACTACCGGGCATGGGAAAATTTACCAGCTCTTCTACCATATAGTTAAAAAATACTGAAAAATTTTTTGCCCTAGAGTAGGATATTTTTAATACAGCGAGAAGGTTAAGATAATATTGTTCCATAATAAAATTACTATATTTATCTTTCATATACCAGGCATAGAAAGAATTCATGAAAAGAGTAATAAAAGCCCTATGATCGAGGAAAAAATTCTATTGTGGTATAGTAAATTTCGAGGTATAGGAAATTTACTATACTACGTTACAAGAAATTTACAAACTTATTTTACAGTGATAGTAAATACTGTCGAATAATATGGTACCCTAGTAATTTGGATTTTTATGAAGTTTTGATAAAACTCCTGAGAAAATTTCGGTATTTTTTATAAAATTTCGCTTTTTTTATAAGGTCACTTTATGAAAAGAGCAATGTTTTATCAGGTTTTTATCAGTGTTTATAAAGTCATTTTAAAAATACTTTATAAAACTTTATAAAAAGACAGAATCTTTATAAAGTAGATTTTAAAATCCACTTTATAAAAATGCGGACACTTGATAAAGTTTTTATTAAGTGACTTCATAAAAAAGCGGAATTTAATGAAACTACATAATTTGTATACAAAATATACAAATATATTTTTAGTACAGCGAGAAGATTAAAATAATATTATTCCATAGTAAAATTACTATATTTATTTTTCATATACCAGACATAGAAAGAATTCATGAAAAGAGTAGTAAAAGTACTATGGTCGAGGAAAAAATTCTATTACGGTGTAGTAAATTTCGAGGTAAAGGAAATTTACTATACTACGTTATAGAAAATTTACAAACTTTTTTTACAGTGACTACAATAAATGTATGTTTTGTTTCTCGAAGCATATATAATTGAGCAGCAACGAAATGTTTCCATTTCTGTAACAATCATCGCGTATCCTTGAGAGAACGATACAAGATTGTTCACACGGAAAGAAATCTTTGGTTTCAAAAACCAAATCTTTGGGTATCGTTACCAAAGTATATAGTAAAATACGGACCCACCAAAGTTTTGGTTGTGACTACCAATGTCTATGTATAAAGTTAGTTTGGAAGTGACAACCAATACTTCGCGTTACATTTCAATAGCGCTTTTTGCATTATATAAAATATTGTGTTTGTAGAAAAACAAATCTTTTGTTTACGATAGAAAAATAATTTTTGGTATTTCCTTTTCTTATGTGTCGTAAGTCAAAAGACTTACGATTTTGTTTGTTGTTCAAAAAGTACTTTCGCATTCTTAATACTTTAGCTGTCGTAAAAAAAGGACAACAAAATGCCATAAATAATATTTTTAAATTTAGATCTTAACTTCAGAGGAAAACACTCGAATCAAGGGCAAAATCTTAAGTTGTAGATTACTTAGAGGGTTCTTACCCTCAATTTTGTGAAGGTGTTTTTTTACAAGGTTAGGATTTAGGATACTGATATTTATTACAAAGTGCACCAAAATCTTTATGATTTATGTAAGCCCTTCTTGCAAATAAATTCACGAATCTTCCCATTCATAACTAAAAAAAAACAGCACTTCACGTACGATACAGCCACTGACAGCCACAGGCAAAAAGACTGACTCGAGCACATAACCAAAAACAGTGAAGAATTATAGGTGGCCCTTCATCGTACTTTGGATATGATTACCAAAGCCATGGTTGTCGTATGCAAATACGATTAATTACCTAAGTTTTTGTAAGTTAACTAGGGCAGTATAGATGTCTCTATCGCACTGAATAGATACAAAGAGTAAAGTTTAGAAGTCATATCCAAACACGCAATACCATGACCTTTTGTCGTAACATCAACATGAAATTGATACAATAACAAATCCTTAAGATGAGGTACACATTTTTTTACAGTGTCACAACCAATAAGCCTCTAACCGAAGTTTTTTTTTCTCACTACTGAAGTATTTCTTTCCGTGCATAGAAGGTTATGTATACTTAGAGTCACAGTACAGTAAAGGAGTGACAATTGAATAAAGTTCACATAAGAATAAGGGATAGTTCATATGACAATATATTCGTAAGAATACGTATATCGTTGCGGCAGCAATCTGATATTGTGGATAGCAAAATCTAGTGAGATTCTGATGATGAGAGCTTACAATATCGTTCATAACAGGATATTTTCGTTATGATGACAATTTACCATTCTCAGTGCAGTAATAAATAATTTCACTGATCAGCTTTTTGAAAAATTGATCAAACTCGAATTCTTCAAAAAACGGGGTTTGTCAACAGAAAGTGAGAAGTGCTCTAATGGTTTCGGGTTCCGCTGCATTATACCTGTTTACAAACTTGAGGACCAAAGACTTTCCGAAATTGTAGCCTATTCATTTTTATTAGTTCCACCTATTCAACATGACAAATTTCGAAATTAGGCCTTCTTTTTTTGTGGTTAGAATATAATACAAGTATTTACAAACATCAATGAGAAAAAGAATTTGGAACCGGAGATGAATAGCCTACAAGTTTGGGCTTCGACCCTTGACTCTCAACCGTTAGGTAAACAGGTATAATGCAGCGGAACCCAAAACCATTAGAGCAGTTTTCACTTTTTATTGAAAAAAACCACGTCTTCTGAAGAATTCGAGTTTGATCAATTTTTTTAAAAAGGTGATCAGTAAAATTAGTCAACATACCTAAAAACGTTGAAAAATGTTTTCGAATCATGAAAATCGGACATAAATTTGCCCATTTCCATCATTGTTTTTTCGTGAACAATATTATTGTTGATTTCTCGTTGACCCGAAAAAAATTCCTTTAGGAATGGATTATGGGGTTCACTTTCATTAAATTTTGTCGCACAGCAACACTAGTTTATAAATTGTTCCATGATTTCGCCTATCTCAGAGAAAAAGAGTTTTTTAGATTGATTTACGGTTGTTTAGGAAAAAAATAACAGTCATTTATTTTTTCCAAAGAAGCGTGTTTAAAATGTTACCAAAAAAAATGTTTTTTTTTTTTTTTTTTTCAGTTATTTCTAGAAATATCAAAAGCGATCGATTTTATTAACTAGAAAAATACATCGCTTGGAAGGTATGATTGTTAACTTTACAACAGTATGCAGTTTTTGTTAATTGAAATAGTATATTATGAGTTGCAGTTGTTCAAAGACAAAAAAATGTGAGTGATTTTTGGAGAAGTTCAAAAAATGAACTTTTTTTCAATTTTGAATGACTAACTACTATTTCGATTGACAAAAAAAGTGTACTGTCGTGAAGCTAACAAGAATAGCTTTCAAACAATATATATTTTAAGTAATTCATTTACGGAAAAAAAATTTAAGAAATTCAAATCAATCGTGATTGATTTTTCTGGCAATAATTGAGAAAAGTGCCGAAAAATACGCTCTTTGCTCAGATTTTGAAAACGCTTCTTTGGGAAAATAATTGAAAGTTATTTTCATACTAAGCTACTCGAAATTAGTTTAAAAAACACTATGATCACAAGGTATATTTTTATGTAAACTCATGTAATCATGTAAATTTAATGGTGATATCGGAAAAGTTTTGTTCTAAGCTTCATAACTCGAATAAAAAAAATTTATTATTTTGATATATTTCAAAATTCTATACTAGAAAAATTGAACGATCTTTAATTTTCTGAAGAAATGAGTCAAAAATATTATTTTTCTGTCGAGTTAACGCAGTTTGAACGACCATATGCAAAATGGGCAAAAATATAAATCGGTGGGTAAAATGGAAAATGCTTAAAAACTGATCAAATGTAATAAAAATTTTGACGAAAATTTATAATAATAATTTTTTTTTCGAGTTAAAAGAGAGACAAAGAATAAATCAAGAGGAGATATGAAAAACAAATGAATTTGAGTCACCAATAAATAAACGGGAAAATTCGTTGCAAAGAAAAATCATAAAAAATTAGGAAAATTTTTGTTAACCCTTCGTCGTTCTTTTCAGTGAACAAAATCTATTGACAAAATTAGAATACAAAACGACAGTCATTAGTCATTACTGATTTTTAAAATTTTCCACTAGACTTTATACAAAATATTCTATTTCACCCCGACAGAAAGTTTTTCAAAATGCGAACGTGACTTTTTTTTTTGTTTGTAAATCTCATGAAATATTTTTGTATTAAGATGAAAATTCAACGAATAATTTTTCTATTCTTACATTTAGTTTATCTTCAATAATAGAGATAAAATCGATGTGTGAAAATGTCAAAATGAAAATTTGAAAATACTGAACAAAATATTTCAGAGAGCATGAAAATAAAAATACAAAAATTAAAAAGTTGAATATGCACTATTTTTATCTGTGATATGCACTGGGAGCTCGATAAAATAATATTAAAACCGTAAAATCAAAATATATTAATTCCAATTATTTTAAAATCCACATTCTGCTGCCCTTTTTTTTTGTAAAAAGTTAAATATCTTCCACTGTCCAAAAAAGTGAGTATGCACTTCTGAATCAGTGAAATTCCACTAATTTACAAATAAAAATAATAATTACATCGAGCTCCTACTTCAAAAAATACCGAGACTTTCAAAAATATTCGACATTTATTAAATAAAACTTCAGAAAAATTATATAATACAGTGAACAAACGTTTTTAGTTATAAACATGAAGTAAGTATTACAACTCTGCGAAAAATTCAGCTCCTAATAAATAAAACTGTCGACACTACAATGAATTGTTAAACTCATTATCATGATGATGAATCTTTAAAAGAAGAGATTACAATGAAGACAATAGAACTGCATGTATTAGGAAACGAAGCTTGTAACAATTTTTTAAAAAATTAACTGTCATCGCCAGGTTAATTATCAACTAAGTCCGGCTATCATTAAATATCATGATTTGAGCGTGATTTTGGAATTTCCTGACACAAAAAAATTGCACTTTATCAAAGAAATACAAAGATGTTAACTCGTGTTGGTTCCGTATATTCTTTCAATTATTATCATGAACGACCTGAAAATGATTAACTGCGAATAATTTTTTCTGCACTGATTTTCCGTTACGTATCAAGTTCATATTAACCTTAATTTTCATTGAAACAGAGCAAAACATTTTTATAACGAGTTTAGAAAACCGTACGTTTCCAAAAAAAAGGTCATTTTCTGATATTATCAGAATGTTTTTTTGAAAAATAATGTCAAATCGAAAACATTAGTTTGATGCTGATTCATGATTCTTTAATCGTTAGAAAATGTTAGAATTATAAATGTTTAAGTGAAAAGTTATAACACGTTGAAAACTTTGTTTCTCTCTTCAAAATTTTAGATTCTGTAAAGCACAACATTTTATTAATAACGCTCTTAGCCTTGAAATTATTTCCAGAACGACGTATAAATAGTATAAATAGATAAATTCCACGCAAAATTGGCAAAAGAATCGATTTTCTCCCGTTTTAACTGTGAAAGTGTCACACCTCGTTTAACTGTATATCCGGAGCCAAAACTCGAGTGCATTAATCAAAATGTGTTGATTACGATCATTTAAGAGGTGTAGTGATTATAAATAAAAAAAATCAATTGGAGAATAAATTACGAAATCCTAAACTTTTTGCTAGAATTATTTAGAATTTCATTTTTGGAAAGTTTTTTTTACAATGGCACTTATATCTGACGATAGGAAAATGCACCTCATAATCATTGATTTCCTTTTATAAATAATGCTCAAATTTCAGAATTAGGTCACGTTCTAAAAATTTTATTCGAAAAACAAGGAAAATTAGAAACGACGTAATTGAATACAGTCGAGTCACTTTAAAATATATGTCACGATGATGAACATGGTATCGATTATTTAAAATTTTCAAAAAAGGTGACAGATAATTATCATAAAAAGAAACTGTTACTTACTATATTGATGCAAAATTTTTTTCAAAATTTGATTATAAAATAATTCATGATTACATAATTCAATTGAAATTATTTTACTTTTTGTTTGGATTTTGTATATCGTTCGAGTTTACAGGTTTGTAATTTGATTTTTAATGTTACGAAAATTGAGTTTACAAAACTTCGTCTACAAAACAAAGTTCTTTGTAAGTTTTTATATTTGTTGACTGTGCATTCAATTTCAAAAGTTTTTTCGATTCTATGAAATAAGTTTGTCTAATTTTGAAAACTATATTCTAGATTCGAAGAATTTTTAATTAAATAAGAGCAGATACATGTTTTCGAAATTTTTTCTTCAAATTAGTTTTACTGAAAATTTTTAAGTGTAGTTTTAATTAATCAGTGTTTTTATTAAATTTTCTGAAAGTTTTTTCATATTGCTACTTACTTTTTTTTATTGCATGAATGATTTTCCAAATATACCCAAAGTATCTTAAAATTTTAGCAAAATATCTTTAATTTTGGGAAATTTCCTCATTATTTATAAAAAGTTTCAACAATCAAAGATCCTGTTCGAACCGATCAAATATTCAAAAAAAATTTCTCGAATTCACGTGAATTCTATTAATAATGACGAAATCGAACGAATTTTCGAAAACTGAGCTTAATATTAGAAAATTATAATATATTATAATTGTATATTGAATATATTATATTCTCCTGAATTCTATCGAATTTGAATCAATTCTTTAATAATAAAATATTTATTATCGTGCCAAAGGAGTGCAGTTTAAAAAATTTTTAAAGTTAGTTTATTTTTGAGCAAGCTCAAATTTCCAGTTCAAAAAAATGGTTTCCCACCAATTTTCCGGAACCCCTTTTCCGAAACAAATATTTTCTAAAATTATTAAAATCCGAGAAAAAATTATACTAGAATCGAATTTGCGGAATGCTACTATCCGGAATAACTATTATTTTTCTAGAAAGAAAAGTTTTTAGATTCTACAAAAAACCGTATTGCAAATTTTCTGCTACCTGCACTCATTATACGTGCATAAAAAAGCGTAATAAATAAAGTTCGCATACATTATAAAATTCTTCTAAGTAGTTTAGTTTCATTTTATTTTGCAATTCCTATGATCCCTTTATAATTATATTTTTCTTTATATTCAAATGTAAATAAGATAATCTTTGTTATTCAGTTCTAATGGTGTCTTTGAATTATTTTATATTATTCGCCAATTCAAATGACACTGGGTACTATTTTATTATAATTCAAAAGCAAGTAGCCATCATTTGTTCCATTTATACATATAAAATAGTATAAATATTAGTAATTCTGTATTAAATGCAATAGTAACTCTGTTATCTAATAATGACTCTGCAGTTACTCTAAATTATTATTTTTCTCCTCCAATTCTAATAGTCTCTTTACATTATTTTATTTTAGTCTAACAGCAAAAAATTTCATGGTCTGTTTGTATTATTCTATTTTACTCTTCAATTTACTTTGTACCTTTGTATTATTGTATTGTATTAAAACAGAAATAAGGCGATCTTCGTTATATAATTTTAAAAGTTTCTATTCTTTTATTTCTAACGGTCTCTATATATTATTTTATTTTATTTAAACGAAAATAAGGGCAACGTTTTCTTCAATTCTAATATTTTCTTGGCTCATATTATCTTTTTTTCTTTTTTAACATTGAATAAAATTTTTGTTTTATTTAATTTGGATTGTACGGAAATAAGGCAACCTTCATTATTCAATTCTAATATATATGCACATACAGATTTTACTTATTACAATAAAGCACAATAAATATACAGTACGAGTAAGACGAAAAGCAAACAGAAAACAGTAAATCAATTTGAAATGGTAGAATACGCGAAATCGCAAATACAGTAATCACAAAGAAAAACAGCGAACTTCTAATGGCCACGTCAAATTATTTTATGTTGTCTCTAATTCGAATAGTCTCTTCGTAAGATTTTTTTTATTTTAAAGGAAACCAAGAAATTTCTATTCTATAATCCTGACTTTTTTTATTGCTTGCCGGAAAATCCTTATACTGGAAAATTGTTCTGGGTTTTTCATTCCGGAAATTTGATTAAAGACAGTGAATCGAAAAAATGTGTTAACTAACAAACTTTTCATAACTAGTCACAAATAGGAACATTAACTTTTTAAGCATAGAAAATATTGTTGAACTATTATCGACTTTTCCCGTTTTTCGGGGGCGCTTTTTCACCCCGATTGTTGCTCGCGGAAACGCTCGCGCGCAAGGAGGACAGAGGCGAAAAGTTAATTAGGAGCGTAAGAGTCGGAGATTCAACCAAGATTGCGGAATAAGCGTGTAATTTAATGGCAGTAACGCGGCTCTCGCGGGGTTTTAATGATCTTGGCCGTTGACGCCAGATTGATATCGAGTATCACCAACCATACAAAGCTCCGCGTTCTCAGACTCTGTTACGGTGAGAAAGTTTTATTGAAACGTTTACGATCTCGTGACGCTTCGACAGCGAGGCGCTTTTTTACCCCCGATTTCGGGAAATATTTGTTGCACAATCAAAATCATCAACAAAAAAATCATCATCATCATCAACATCCAATCAACATCATCAACAGGATCATTTTGATACACAATCACATAGAGAAAAGAATGGATATTACGTCTATGAGAATGGACGATTTTGAACAGTCCTTCAAAACGGATGTCTCATATATTCGAAGAAGCTACCACACAGTCAAATGTGAAAGTAGGAAGATACATATTGTTGTTATCCTTAAAATGTGCATGACATCCTCTTTTTAAGAAATGTCCAAAATTGTCCATTTGCATTAACGTGACATCCATTCTTTTTTCTGCGTGTTCCAATGAATAATCAGAATGATCATCCACAAAAATGTTTTTTCGATGGGGTTACAAATTTTCCATTCCACGAGTTCCAAAGGCCATTTTTTCCATTTCAGAATTTTCCGAACCAGAGCATTCCCAATCCAAATCTTCCAGTATGCAATAAAACCAAACCCGAATTTCCCAATACCCAATAGTACCAAGCCCGAATTTCGCAATACATTAAAGTATTATACCAAAAAAAAGGAATATTACCAAAAATATCATTGTTTAGTAAAAGAAATGCATATTGCAGCCATATCAAAGTCGATGGTTTTATTTATCAAAGTGCCATTTAGTGTGTGTATTTATAATCGCATATTATAACTTAAATTTTTTAAATATTGAATTACATCATCATTATCGACATAGTCATGGTATTGAGCAACAACGTTTGAAATTTGTTCTTCGCATTTATCCCTTTTCTGATTTTTTGCCCTAACTGGAGCTGACGCTGCATGATTTCGGCGTCACCTTGTTCTTTTTTGACTTCTTCAAGAAAAGAATATAGGCTTGGATGTTTCTTTCCAACAACAAGTTGGGACCTGTTGTGTCATCTCTCTGAAGTCTAATTTGTTCTTGCAGTTCCAAGTCTCACCGAATCATACTGATTCCAGAGCGCTGGCTTATATCTAGGGACACCTAGTAGACTTGTTTTTTCGATTTGATGAATTCAGCCATATTTTATTCTTGTACATAGCTTGAAATTCGGGATAAAATTAAGCAGCATGAAAATTTTGACAACTAAAGCTAATAAACAACCTGAACATTTCCATACTCCGTACTGATTTTTTGTTATGGAAAAAAAGACAGTTTTGACATTTCAAAAAGAGAATGTTAAAGTAAAAACTTTCTTTTGGCAGAAAATTTTTTTTTGAAAAATCTAAGTTGGAAATACCTTATTTTGGAATATATGTTTTGGAACTGATCCTTTATTGAGAAAAAAATTTTGAAAAAAATGGATTGGAAGGACTGACCCCTTATCGTTTTCTCAATCCCGGAAAAGAATTTAATGACACTCTTCAGGGACCTAAACAGCTGCTGACTTGACAAATTAATAAGAACAAAACCCAATGAACCCAGACTTGGAAGGTTTTCCTTTAAAGGAATCACTGAAACCTAACTGTTTCAGGTCTAGGTGGCACGACCTTTTTGGAAAACCACGCACCGAAACCCGAACCAGCCATAAAACCCCATAAATCCCTTGTAAATCAAGCCTGGCGTTGAAAACAAACGCCTCGTTAGAAACCGAAACGCGAGTTTCACACGTCAGCGAAAACCTAGTAGGAAAAATGTGACGTATAAAAACGTCTAGCCCGGAGGTATTTATAATGGGAGTCGGCGTTGAATTTACCATTCGTGTCTAATTGTCATGTTTTTGCAGCAGTGGATGGGCGAGAAAGAATAAACAACGGCGGAACGACGAGGAAGGAAAAGGCATGGCTAGTTTCTCTCGAGGGCTTATGTGGGTCACTGGCACTTTTGTCTAGCGGCGTTTTAGCGTGGATTAACGTGCCTTTAGTGTCCGCTGGTCAAGTTGGCCAGGTACTATACACACGATATACGTGCACTGTACGTATGTGCGATATATGTATACATATACCCGTGGCGTGCGTGCACTTAACCCAGTTGCGCCGAACCGGGAATGCCTAAACGAGTTTTCAAAGCTTCCTTCCGCGGATAAAAAAGCGATTCCATTCCCATTCGATATGATCGTGCGAACGCACGACAAAACAAGCCGAGGGCAATGTAACGCTGCCCGAATCAAACTCGCGTTGTTGCAATTAAGGCGGGGTTGATATGCATAGCGTGGGCATGGATGCATCGCCTCAAAGAGGATGTGATACCTCCTCCGCGATCAAAAATTAGAATATTTATACGTCAATTTGGAATATTTTTTCGGAAGCTTTTGCACGATTCCTGCACTCTTTCAGGTTAAATCAGTGCACTGAGAAAAATTTTTTGTAAATTTTACTGAAAAAGATTGTTCATTTTTAGTGAGAACCGAAAATACAGTTGTTTTTACTGATCTGCGAGACAGTTAAAAGCGGGTTTGGAAGTAACGCGTTACTCTCAAACGTTACGTTTTTTACTGTAGCGATAACGTAACGCGTTACATTAATTAACAATTAACGATAACGGGAACGAGTCACTTTTTTTCGGTAACGAGTAACGAAAATCCCGGTATTTTACGTTACTTTTATCTATCCCATTAGGTTTTTAGCACAATTCAGAACTTGTAAAAAAATGTTCTGAAACTGAGATCTTCGGAATTTTCAACTTCCTCATTTTGAGATATAAAATTCTTTATTAATAATTTAATGAAACTATGTGGGATAATCTTAATTTGTGTAAAAATCTTGACGATGAATAGGATTTTTTATTTTTGATTAAAAATTCTACCGCCTCGAGGCGTTGCATTTTAGAAATTCGCATGAAAAGATATAAAAATACATAAAATCTATAGATCGCAAAATCTAAAGCAGGATTTGTATGATTTAGAGATCCCGCTAGAAAATTTTATGGAATAATAATGAATACGAAATAAAATAAAAAAAAAAATAAAATAAAATAAAATACGAAAAATACTAGATTTTATAAAGTTTTATAAGAAGATAAGAAAACTTTTATACTGTATAAGTTTGTGAAAAATACAAAAAATATTGAGGGCCCTTTAAATATATAAAGAAACTGTTTTCTGCAAAATCGATCGAAATATACTCCCAGTAATTTCTAACCTCCAATTTTATTTCATTCTGGAAATTTAAAGAGATATCTTCAAAAAAACTAAAAATTCTACAAAGTTCTTTCAATATTTAAAAATGCAGAAAGAAAACACGTTCAGAAAAATACGTGCAAATATATAAAATATTAAAAATCTTTCGATTTCCAGAAATTCATACAGCCATATATAAAAATAATGAACGATCCTTGAAATTATAGAAAAACTAAAGAAATACAGAAAGTACTTGAATAAGTAAAAATCTATCTAGACACTGTTTTGTGGAAAATTCTGTAAAACACGTTATGTTTCATTATATTCAAATTCTAGAGTTCGAAATTCTTGAAATGTGTAGAACAATTATTATTACAAAAATACTAAAATTATGTGAAAATACTAAGAAATTATGCAATATTCTATCATACTGAAAAATACGAATGGTTTCAAAAATACTGAACATTTCTTCAAATCGTAGAAAAATTGAAAAAGTTGAAAAAAAATCGAATGAAATGAAAATCTTCCTAGAAATTTTTTGCTGAAAAATCCCCTCAAATACAAATAATTCAATAAACTTTCAATTCTAGAGCATGAAATTCTTGAAATCTTTATATCAATGTACAGAAAAATAGAAATTTATAAAAATTCTAGAAAATCCTGTAACATTTTATACATGCTTAAAAGTAAAAAAAGATTTCAAAATTCTGAAAATCTGGGTAGGTATTTAGATTCTTTCAAAAATCTAATAAATTTGAAAATGTTTCCTTGTGGCTAACATTGAATCAAAGGTCATATTCAGAAATATCGTAAACTTCAAAGAAATATAAAAATTTGAACAAGCTGATTGATTTTTTTCTCAGGGTGAAATATCTGGGATTAACATTTTTTATTATGTCTGAAATAAACAATTTCTATAGAACAAAATCACAAGTACGTTGAAATTGTATTTTTGAGCATTATTTTTTCGATTTTTGTTATTTACATTCAATATCTTCCAAAAAGTAACGTGAAAGTAACGGAACGTTAATTTTTTTAAGTGGTAACGGTAACGAGTTACTATTTTTTCTTAAGTATCGATAACGTAACGGATTACTTTTTTCACCTTTGTAACGGTCACGTAACGCGTTACATTTTTTTAGGTAACTTTCCAAACCCTGGTTTAAAGTGTAAGTTATATTATTTTACGGTGACAGAAAAAAGCTTTCAGAGTGACGAGACTTCACTGAGAAAAAATATAGTTATTATTACAATACTGTATAGTAAACGGGAGTCACTCTGACATATTGTACTATTTGCTGAATAATATATCAGTTTTTTAAATAACATATTGTAAATATTGTCAAATTATATTGTAATTATAGATAAATTTTTCGTAAAAACTCCTCTACATTTTCCACTTTCTACTATACTTCTTGTACTTTCTGCAATATTATATTGCAATTCCTATTAATCCAGATTTTTGAAAATTCCATACAGTTTTTTCAGTAAACAAATGTGTATAGGTTCTTTTTGCAACATTTTTGTGTACTTTCTAGGTTTTAAGTGCATCATATTTTAATATGATACAGTATTCGAAAAAGTTGGAAAAAAGCAATGCATTTTTTTTATTTTAATGCATGTGTAACTAAATTGCGGGTGAGAAAAAAAACCGGTCGCCACCTGTTCTCAGTTCGCCGACCTTAGGAAACGTGGAAAAACGTATGGTAAATATTACAATTTGTATGGTAAAATTTTAATTTTCAGATTTTAATTTTTTCGAAATTATATAGCAAAAAGTGGCATACATATAGTAATTTGTACAATACAGCGGGTTTACTATACACTATTGTAATAAGTAAAATAAATATTGCAGTTTTTACAATAAAATTGTAAAAACTAAAATAATGTTGTAACAACTGCAATATTACAGTAAAATGTACAATATTATTGTACTTTCTACAGTATATATGGCAGAAAGTACAAGTTTTTTTTCCAAGTGTTGTTTCTTCAATTTTACTAAACAGAATAAATTGAAGCACTTAATGCCAATTTGTTATTGCTATTAAATTCGATTTTTGATCTGATTTGATTTATTGAAGGTCGTACATAAAAATACAATATTTGTATACACAAATTCGCTTAGAAAACCCGTTTCTGAATGCGACCGTCGGAAAGACACTACAACTATGTTAACAATTACAAATTTATACCATATTTTAGAAAAGAAAGTCTACATAATTTTCGAAACAAATTATCCTAGAAACCTTCATAATTACATCTAATCAATTTATCATCCCAGATACAAAACATCATCAACCGCTTCTCTGTCGGCCCCAGTATCCACTGCTTTATTCTGGAATTTGGGTATTTTTTCCTCAAAATTTTTAGTTCTTTTGGTAAGCTATTGAAAATTTCATATTTTGTTCAACAAAAAGATCTCTTGTTAAGTGTTTCTTTGAAAATAGGTGTCGTTAATGCCCTTCTATTGGATCCATCATAATTTCTTTCCAATTCATTTCGTGAATCATCGAAAACATAGTTACTGGTTTTCTGGATATATCCTTCCTTTATATCTAAAATATTGTGTTCGTTGAATAAAAGTGCTGACGAATAATTCTTCCTCTTATTGTATATAGTTTTGATAATACGCTTTTGAATAGAAAACAATCCCTTTATGGTTTTATAATCAGCACTTCCCCATACAATTAAACCGTAAAAGATCACTGACCAGGATAAAGCATAGTATGTATACATTGAGATTTGATTTTTGATCTAAATATATTTTTTTCTTTATTTTGATGAAATAGTCAAATCCCTTTTATTTTTTCTTAAGAGATTGCTGCGAAAAGGTCTTTCTTTCAAAAATAAGGTATAAATAACGGAATTTGTTGTTCCGTGATAAAAAAAAAAAGGAACTCTCTTCATCGATATCGGTCGAAAGAAAAAAAAAACTTTTATTGTTGAGAAAAACACGCTTATAGTAAAATTGTCAACAAGTCCTTAAAATTCTCACGTTTGCCTTCAAAAGCGCCCGAGTACTGTTGCAACTCCGCTTGCACTAAAAAATCCGAAATTTCCGACATGCTGAAACGCACGAGTTGCGATGCAAAATTAAATTTTGCTGATTTCGAAAAACCATAAACAAAACAGTACGCACCAATTGAATTTTCGATTTCAGGTTATGTATTCAAGATCAGTAAAACCAACAGAAAACTTTCGTTATCACTAATATTGAACGATCGAGATCAGTAAAATTTACCAGTCATGATTTTTTGACAATCCCAATAAAATTTTAGTTGATTCGATGGGAAACTGTAGTTGTACCAGTAAAATTCATTTCAAAAAAAAATTTTCAGTATATTTAACTGGCATAAATTTCTCTCAGTGTGAAATGTCATTAATTTTTAGTGGCGCATTTCACTCTTTTTAATTAGAAATTGTTCCACTAAATAATTAGTTGTTTTTATAGTATTTCCAATTAGTAAAAACTTACTAATTATTTATTGTTGTCAAGATATGAAAATTTACAAAGTAAAAAACATTAACTATAGTCTCTGAATTTGAATCAGTTATATCTGACTCATTTTGCTGTCGCCCTATTCCTTTTAATTCAATCAGTCAAATTTGACAGATTAATCTGTTACTTGAACAGATTTATCTGTTATTTCACACGTCAAAACTGTCAAACGTGATTGATTTAAGGAGTTAAACCACTGTGTATTTTTTCAAAAAATTGATATTTTTTTATTGGCATAAAAAATCCTTTAAACCATCTAGAATAATGTAAAAAATTTTCTATACCCTCCTGACTTTTCGTTAATTGATATTTCGTCAATTAATAAACAAATAATAAACAATAATAACATCAATATTATGTTGAAAACAGAAGAAAAAAATTCGAAAATTTAATTCTCGTCACTAAAACTATATAAAAAAAACAGCTAAGTCACTTTATAGCCAGTATAATATAGAAAATGAAAATATTTTTCATTTTTCGGGTAACAGGCCTCGGCTTCACCTCAGTCCATTTTTCTCCCGTTTCGCCAAATTCGCACATCCGTACCTGTTACGTAGTATACTATTATTTGATTTATGAAGCCCAGAAAAAAATAATTATATCTGCACCTCACTTCCCAGATTGATAAAATTGATTGTTATTTCAGTCAATATAACAAAATGTAAATATTAGACTCAATTTGTCAATTCGATTATATCATATCTGTGGCTTCCCGGAATAACAGACAAAATCACTTCTGCCATAAGGCTCATTTTACATGATATTCTGATAAAATTTTAAGCATTATGGCATATGTGACTTTGTCTGCTATGCCGGGAGCCACAGATATACAATATCATTTTTCTTGAACTCGTGGTGAAATTTACCGAGAGTTTTTTGTAATACTCTAATTGACGGTTGCAGTGTAAAAAAAATGTAAAGAAAAAAATAGTTACTATTATTTTCATTTTAGACCCACTGAGGCATAAGCTACGTAGACATAATTAATGTGATATGAAAGCCTTTTTTTTTCAAAGTGAATTTCTCGAATCTCAGCTTTTACCAAAAATCTATGAATGGTTTTTTCATTCATCCAAGTTGATGTGTTTTGGCGTAAATATGTTGTTAAATGTGAAATATGAAAAAGAAAAAGAAAAAAAAATTCAATTTTTATTCGTTAACATTTTTTAGTGTTTGAAATCAGGTTTTTTGCTTAGATGTAAAAATTATATAGAGATACGAAGAACGGTAAAAAACAGTTTGAAATTACAGAATGGCCAATAAATGTACGATGAACAACAAAAAACTACAAAAAATCACAGTTTGTACAGTAGAGAATACTATAATATACAAAATAAAATATAAAAAAATACAATCATCTAGAAACTTACAAAAGTGCATCGAACTACATAAAATTGCAAAAAACCACCATTATTTATCGAGCTTACGTAAAAATGCAAATGAACTTTGAAAAAACTGATAGAAGCTAATAAAAATAATAATGAAATATATAAAAAACCACAAAAAAAAGAGAAAATTACTAAAAGTGATTAAAAAATTTGAAGAATAAGGAAAACGAAGGACAATATCGTGTTTCCGTAAAAACAAAAAAATATTAAAAATTTGAAAAATGATGTTACTAAGAGACACGAATGGCTATAAGAATATACAAGAAACTACGATAAATAAGTAAAAATAATAAACTAACTCTCATGATAAAATCTGTGCATAGTAGAAAGTAATTTTTCAAATTATTTAGTATTTATAGTTTTTTGGTGTTCAACGATTTCATGTAATTCTTCTACTTTCTCGCAAATTTAGGTTTTATTTTTCCCGTTGATATAATTTACGGTTCAATTCCTACAATTTTTTTGCCTGTAAAAAATTATTCAAAATTAACAAAGTAAAAAAGTTTTCTCGAATTGTCACATTCTCCTAAAAAACCTTGACTCTCCATAAATCCTTATTAGTTTGAATATTTCTAGAAATTAACAAAAAAATATTCTTAATGAAGAAATATACCGTTATTTTCCATTAACGAACTCTCCAGTTAAAAACTATCGGAAAAAGCAAAAAGACACAAATTCCTAAAAGTACAAAAACTGTATAAATCTATTCGAGAATATCAAGACAAATAATTTCCACAATCCTTCTATTTCCTAGAAAATTGCAACTTCAAGGCAATAACTTTCTTTCCTTCAAAGAAAAATAAACAAAAAATTTAATCATGATACGCCGCAAGTTAGAGTAAAAAAAACATTGTTGTATCCAGTGATAGTTGAGGATCGTTTTTTAGATCCCATGTTTTTCATGGCGACCAATCGCGGCAAAAGTACAAAAAATTGCGAAATTTCACGACGTCCCAATTCCCATTCAATCAATGAAGAATCAATTCAATGACTTACTTTCGCCTCGAGCTTGTCGTTGTCGTGTTTCAGGTGGTTGCGCTCTTGCTCAAGTCTCTCCAGCTTCGCGCGCAATATTTCCAGTTCCTCCTGAAAAAATATTTTCCCATTCTTTCAAGTATTCTCCTTTTCAGAAGTAACAATTCATTCGTGTTACTTGTAGAATAAGAAAAATACAAATACATAAAATGAGAAACCAAAAGAGGGTAAAAAAATAGTATTGATAACAACTTGGGAAAAAGTCAAGCAGAAAACTGATTTCAATAAAATGAAGTAAGATTTATTATTTCACTTGTAAAGAAATTGAAATGACATTACGTCAAAGAAATATCAAGTTGTAAACATAAGAAAAAATTTTTCCCGAGTTTTAACATGATGAAAGAAT
The DNA here is from genome assembly GCA_028476575.1 of Platygaster robiniae. NCBI lineage: Eukaryota > Metazoa > Arthropoda > Insecta > Hymenoptera > Platygastridae > Platygaster > Platygaster robiniae. Next base: position 41,925,715 of record CM052019.1, read on the forward strand.
GAAAATTTTTATTTTGGCAGTTGAAAATGCGAAATTTTCAGAATTTTTCGTAGATTTCAAAAATTAATATTTTCTTGCCAAAAATTGCGATTGTCAAGAGAAATGAAGATTATTATAAAATTTCAAAAAAAGTGAGTTTTGGTTAGCTACCAATCATCATGAAAAAATGCGGTTCGTTACGTAGAACAACGAAAAGTTTTTTAAAGATAAGAAAACGACGAATTAATATTATACATAAAAAATACGAGAATAACGAAATATACTGCCAGAATCATAAAAACTAGAAAAATTTGACAAATAAATATCAAACCATAATTTTCCAAATTTCACTATTGTTTTTTATACTTTCATAAATAGAAATCAGAGTCTGCAAAAAAGTTTCAATCATAAATAAGATCTTAATGAACGGCCTGTTATCTAAAAAAATTGTATCCTTTTTAGTACACAAATAAAAAGAGATCCTGCTTAACCAGTAAACAATTTATCATTATAATAGAAAAGAAAGTAGGATCAAGATCGAATGTACATACGACGATCGATCGAAATCGTATAGAGGGAAACCATCAATCACTTGTATTATTAAGGTTGTTGAGTAATGAAAGCTACTTTATAGAATAAATTGTTGAGTCGAAAAAACCAAGCTTTTACCCACATCAAGTTATTAACTTTCTCAAAAGTTTCAATTTAGAATGTTAGAAAATCAAAGTTATTAATACTATCGATTCCCGAATTTTCGCAGTGCTTCTGTACGTTGATAGTTATATTTTTAACAACAAAAAAAATATAAAAAATATTTCATGTTATTGCTGCCAAATCGAAATTGTAAAATTCCTGATATTATACATAATAAAAATGTCTTAAAATTTATAAAAATCCATTAAATACCAAATTGAAAGATAATACTCATTATTTTAATATACATATATTTTGTAGAAAAAAAGAGAAAAGTTTTCAAAAGAGACAAAAATTTTCCAAGGAATATAGAAAATAACAAACAAAAATTTTTCGAACGTACAATGTTATACACAGAATTACAAAAACATACAAAATGATTCGAAGAATATAAAACAAGTTATTAAAAATGTTCGAAAATCCCAAAAACCACTATTAAAAAGTTTTTTTACGTTGCATTAACCTTAAAAAAATCAGTAAATTGATAATGTGAAACAATTCCCAAGCAAAGGAAAGTTTTATCCTCGTTTTCATAAGCAAACATTAGTTTTCATCGTAAAAAAATTCATGTGGGAATTTCCGCGAGTGATGTTGATTCGGAATTTCACTGCTATCAAGTGTAAGAAATAATTTTTACCTTCGAGACGTATTGCTATAATAACCATATGATTATATCCTTCAGCAACGTAATTGTAATGATGACTTTCCTATTCATTCCAATTGAATCTCATTCAAATGATAATTAAATTTCACATTGAAATTGCGTCTTTGTGACAGTAATTGCAACAATTTATTATTCCCAAATGATTACACTTCATTTATTGATTCTCACGAATTCGGCTGTACTTTTGATAATGACCTGTAATTTATATGTATGTAAAGTTTAACTGAAAACCGAATTCAGACTTTAAAAAAAGTTACACGTTCGACGCAAATTCTCAAAAATTAATTTTTTTGAATAGTTCAATGCTATAATGAATGTTTTTGTTAAAAATTTGTCGAAAATATATTTAATTTTCGATATTACTACTAGATTTGGAAAGGTAGAAATTCATAAGTCTTTTTTATTTAAATTTATGATAAAATTATAGTTAAAAAAATGTAGAATATTTGATAGATGATAACTATTATTCATATTCTCATATATTTCTAGTACATATTCATTTATATTGCCAAATAGATTTCCAGAATTTAATGTTCCAGAACTCTAAGCAATGTAGATTTTTAGTATTTCGTGAATTTTTAGAACTTTTAGTATGGTTCATATTTTTTCGGTATAAATACCACTTGAAGGTATTTTTTTTACTGATTACTTCAATATGGATTTCTGGGCTTCGATACAAATTTTTCTAGATTTTTACTATTTTTTTAGACGCTAAGAAAATTGCATCTACGTACATATTTAAGTACATTTTCAATAACTTGAGTGTTTCTTAATATTTTGTCGTTTTCATCAAAATTTGTAGGATTTTTCTGTATATTTATAGGTTTTTAGTGATTTAATGAATTTTTATAGATTTCAAGCATTAAAGGTTTGGTAGATCCTTGGTATTTTGAAAATTTTTTTAGGAAACAGTATCTTCATAGATTTTCAGCACTTATGGTATTTTTCGTATTTTTGCAGTAACACAATTTGAAGGTTTTTATTGTATTTTCATAGATTTCTCTGTAGATTTATAGATTTCAATAACTCAAGGATTCAAAGTTTTCGAGATTCTTTGGAAAATCGTATACAAATATTTATGTTTTAATTAACGGACTGCTAGATTATCAAATATGTCATAAATTCCAATTGACTGTTTTCAAGTTTTTTTTAAATAAACGTGTTATTAATATTTATTAATTTGTAGGTAAATTAAACGGGAATAAATAAACATGTCGATTGAAATTTATCAACTCTTACTTAAATTCAGTATTAGGAAGTATATTGAAATGCTCAATCAGTATATGTGACGTGGAACAACAAAAGGACCTAAGAACCAAACTCATCTTGGTTTACTTCTAATTCTTTCGAGCTGGATACTGTGCCTAACTGGTTTTGGTCCTTAGGTCCCTTTTGTCGTTCCACGCCACATATCATCTTTAACATTAATTATACATTATGCTAATATGCAAGTAAATTAATTAATAATGCGTATTCATCGATTCCCAGTCCATTTTTTTTTTTCAAAATTCGATTTTTCAAAACTTGAAATTTGAGATTAAATTGACTGGGAATCGAAAAATACGCATTATTAATATATTTTACTGACAAAAAAATTTACGACAAATGAATTGAATTAAATCAACTTTTTCATGAAAATCCTAGAAAGTTTATAGCCATAAAATACCTAATCTTAAATATTTTTATAAGTTGCTATGGAGATTGATAGAATTCAACGCTCTAGAACCCAAAGTTTAGTAGATTTTTAGTCTTTTATGATTTTTTTAGCAACTAGTTTCTCCATAGATATCTAGTAAATTTAGTATTCACCGTATTTCTTTAATATTTATGAAATTTGAAGGATTTTCTGGGATTTTTATTTAGATTTTTTTAAACGTTTCAAGGAGTCAATGCTAAGGGATGCAACGTTCCAAATATGTTCAATTTTTGAAAATTTTTCGAGAAAATACTATTTATACAGACTTTCAGCATATCAGAGACTTGCAGTATTTATAGTGTTTCTTAAAATTTAATTTATTTACAAGGTTCATTGAAACTTAAAACCTCCATTCTGAAAGTTTCTAATTGGTTTTCCTGTTGACAATTCAAGTACTGTCTCAAATATGTTCTCTACATTTTCAAATGAAAACCAATTGTGATTAGGTATATAAAATTCATACTCATACTAATGCTCATAAAATACTTATACTATAATCATTAATAAAATAACAATGCCAATAAAATGATAATATAATTAATAAATAATACTATCTAATTAAAAACAATACTTATTACTGAGATATCGTTAGTTACTTTGTATGTAAAAATGTCGTAAGTGTCCGATTGGAAAAACAATCGGAAATTTTAAGCTGAGTGAATCAATTACGCTGGTTTACATGAAATGTAAATCGCGAATAAGTATTTAATGACGTAATTTTGGGTTGCTCGGTACGAAAGTAACTGTCATTTATTTTTCCAAATAAACATTTACAAAATCCTATAAAGAAACGTGTTTTTCGGCCCTTTTCTCAGTTGATGCCAGAAAAATCAAGAATGATCTACTTTTATTACCATGAATGTAATAAAGTAGTAATGTAACAAATAAATTCTAAAAAAATATATTTGTTAGCATTACGATGTACTGTTTTCGTCGATCAAAATAGTAGGATTTACGTTACAGGCGTTCAAAGTCGAAGAAAAGTGCATTTTTTTAGCTTCTCCGATAACTATTCACGTTCATGTACCCTCTTTTTTTGACTTTTAACACCTATAACTCATAAACTACTATTTTGATTACCAAAAACAGTATATCACCGTAAAGCTAACAAGTACACCTTTCAAACCATATATATTTAATATTAATAGAATCAATAATATATAGCTTATCACTGGGTAGTAATTTAAGTCCAATAAATTTTCTCGATTTCCCAGTCAATAGTGTTTATTCTCAATTACAAATAAGTCGACGTTTCGAGTCGATTTTGACACCTTTTCAAGACCTAGCAAAGAATACATTTATCAACGATTAGTCAAATATTATAGATCTGGATATCGCCGACAAAAATATCGATATATCGGTTATTGTTTTTCTTTTTGTGAAAAAAGAAATGGAAAAAAACTTTTACAAAAATAAAGTTAAATAATTGCACTTAACGCAAAATTTTTCTCTGAATATCAATGTATATTTATTGAACATTTGCTCCATATATTCTTTTTTATTTTATATAATTGTATCACTCGGCTATATAAAGACAGACGAAAAATACAATGAATTCTTTATTATAAAAAATTCAATTATTTATTAATTATGCTTTACTGCAAAAAATGTTATCTAGAATCTTTGTGATTCATGTACAACTATCCCAAACATCTTTTTCAACACTTGCAAGAAAAATTCTTTGATTCAAGTGCTCATTGTACATTTATCATCTGAACATCGTGCATATAGAATATTTGAACTTACAATAACCAGGCTGCTGTGAAAATATTTCTATCAAAAAATTTTTTTGACCACGTTCGCCTGCTTTAAATAAAACACACTTATTGATAACGATAAATCATCTATACCCGCCAACTATTCAAATTTTTTGTCGTTATTTTCGCTAATATTTCAAAATTTCCATATTTTCGATTATCGTCCGAGAAAAGCCAATATTTGACGATATATCGGTTTCGGAAATATCGGTGATATTATCGTCGATATGTTTTTTAAAATATCGATGTATCGATAATCGTTAGGGTAGCGATAATAAAAAAATCTTGTACTTTTTGCCATGTATACTGTACTTCTTACAATAATATGGCGATTTTTACTATATCATTGTATTTCTTACAATATTCTTGTAAAAACTGCAATATTTATTTTACTTATTACAATATTGTACAATGAAACCGTTTTTAATGTAGAAATTACAATATGTATGACAGTTTTTACTATATAATTTCGGAAAATTTTTAATCTTTAAATACAAATTGTACTATAAGAACTGTAATTTTTACCATACATAGCGAAAAAAATAAAATACATTACGTTTTTCCAGCTTTTTCGAAAACTGTATCATATTACAATATGATGCACTAGAAACCTAGAAAGTATACAAAAATATTGCAAAAAGAACTTACACAGATCTGCATACTGAAAGAACTGTATGGAATTTTCCAAGATCTGGATTAATAGGAATTACAATATGATATTGCAAAAAGTAAAAGAAGTATAGTAGAAAACGAAATATGTATAAGAGTTTTTACAGCGACATATATCTATAACTACATTATCATTCGACAATATTTACAATATGAATTACAAAAATTGCTACATTATCTAGCAAAAAGTACAGTATGTCAGAGTGATTCCCATGTACTATATAATATTGTAATAATTACTATATTTTTTTCTCAGTGCTGTTTAAAGATTACCTGTCACTTCAAAAGAAAAATGACCCAATCAATTTCAATAAAATGATTCAATTGACTCTAAAAATGGAGTCAATATAATTATTGTTCTTGATATTTCTTTAAATAACTGAAAAAAGCTAAAAAAAACTTGTTTTTTTGCCAATATTTTAAAAACGCTTCAGTGGAAAAATAAATTACATTTATTTTCGTACTGAACGACCCTAAATCAATCTAAAAAAAACTCTTTTTCTCTCAAGCTAGTCCCAATTGAGCCCCCGGATGCAATAACTCGCCGAGCGTTCGAAAACGCTTAAAAGTATTGTCCGCGCGGTGATGTCAAGTCAAAATCAAAATCCGAATTTAGAAAAATGAAAAATACTACTCGATAGCTTTTGAAAAATGAATGTTAGTCTACGTTTAAACTTTTTTTGTAAACGTCATAATTTTGGTTGAAAAAAATAAAAAACGACGATTTTTGAATCGAAAAATCAATGTTTTTAAAAACTTGCGTCGCCGCTGAGCATTCATTTTTCAAGGTATTTACATAACCTTTGTATACTTTTGTTCGGGAAGGTCTAGCGATGATCACAGTTTAAAATATTTGTAAAAAGTTATTAACAACTGACGTTTTTTTAATCCGACTGAAAACCCATGTTTTTTGACGTTCGCATTAAAAATGTATCGAGGGAATTTTCGTTTTTAACGGGGTTTTTAAGCTTTTCATAATTTTAAGTGTATTGTCGAACTTTTTAGAAAGTTTGAGCTCTGTAAAACTATTATTTGTAGAAAAGCTAGCAGGTTTAACACAACGCGCAGCGCGATGTGATTGAATTTTACGCGCTCGAGCTCCGTGATTAGTCCTACCAGCGAAAAATTCAAGCACATCGCGCTGCGCGTTGTGTTCAACCTGCTAGCTTTTCTACAAATAATAGTTTTACAGAGCTCAAACTTTCCAAAAAGTTCGACAATACACTTGAAATTATGACAAGCATAACAATCCCGTTAAAAACGAAAATTCCCTCGATTCATTTTTAATGCGAACGTCAAAAAACATGGTTTTTCAGTCGGATTAAAAAAACGTCAGTGATTAATAACTTTTTATAAATATTTTGATACTGTGATCATTGCTAGACCTTCCCGAACAAAAGTATACAAAGGTTATGTAAATACCTTGAAAAATGAATGCTCAGCGGCGATGTAAGTTTTTAAAAACATTGATTTTTCGATTCAAAAATCGCCGTTTTTTATTTTTTTCAACTAAAATCATGACGTTCACAAAAAAAGTTTAAACGTAGAATAACATTCATTTTTCAAAGGTAATCGAGTAGTATTTTTCATTTTTCTAAATTCGGATTTTGATTTTGACTCGTGACATCACCGCGCGGACAATACTTTTAAGCGTTTTGAGCGCTCGGCGAATTATTGCATCTAGGGGCTCAATTATCGCAAAATTCGTAAACTAGTGTTACTCGAGCATTAACCATGACCCCAAATCCCATTCCGAAAACCCAAATTCCACTCACCGTTCTCGCTTTCAGTTGATCTTCCGTTCGGTGTACGTTCAAAAGGGGCGCGACTTTGACGTAGAGCCTCCACCAGGGCCACTCGCGCACCGACATCAACTTCCTCACGTTCCTCTGTATGCATCTGACCGCCAAATCTTGCAGCTGGAAATCAAAAAAGTACCATCCATCTTCCTCTATCTCATCTCTCTCTCAACTTGGTTCTTATCTCGAAAAATGGCGACTTTCTACGGAAAACGCGATTACACTAATCTTAATTGCGCCGGTACCGGGATTACCACGGAATGTAAAACTGCGTGAAACCGATCGAGAAAGTCGTTGGTAGCGGCGATAAATGTCAACGGAATCGCTGCCCCGTTAATCCCGCAATTAATCGAACGCTCGAATGCGTTAATTATTGATCGCGCCCGAGCACGAGTCTCGCGCGTGTGAATTTTTTTTCTTTTCTTAATCGTCAATTGTTTTATCGAATTAAGGGTGTAGGAAAGGGGAGGGGGGGAAGAAAACCGTGTAACGCTTCAACGAGGTATACACTGAGTTCACGCGAGAACTTAACGGTCTGGTTCTTCCTTTTTTTTTTTGTTCCCCTCGTTCTATGATTGTATGACTCCGAAGCCCGGCAAATGACGCCGGCGAAACTGTACTTTTGATTTTCCAGCGCGAAAATGTTGGGAAAATTTCATAACAACAGTCGTAAAAGCGACCGTATGCATGACGAGTGAGGAAAAAATTTATTTGTTGGTTGACTTGAGTGTGAATTTTGCATGGTTTTTTTTTTTTGAAAAAATGAAAATGACTTGTAACGAGTTTGTGGTTTTTATTTCTTGGAAAATTTGTAGTAATTTGGAGGGAAATGAGAAAGGAAGATGAAATGTTTGAATAAAAAGGAATTGAATGAAAATTTTTAATCGTTTGTAATAAATGTTACAATGACTTTGATTCTGAGTGAAACTATTTTTAAGAAACTTTTTCCAAAATTCACAATGATGTTTATTTTCACGAGATTTTTGGAATCGTGATTTACAGTGTTCTAAAAAGTTAAGGATTATGATAATCGTTAATTAATTTCAGTTAATTTTCCAAAATGATTTCGGGTAGTAGAAAATTTTTTTCGAAATTCATCAATTATGTCATAATTTAAGAAAATAAAAAGTTTGTTTCTACATTATAATGAAAATATATCGAAACTTATGGTAAAAGGGATTAAGAAACTTGATATGGAAAATTCCAGTAGGGTAAAAATTTCTTCTAAAAAATGTTAACAAATAATACAATGGATATAAAATTTATTACTATTCTCTGAATGTAAATTATGTTATTCGAATACAAAATATTACAATAGTCAGAAATCGGAAACGATTTTCATTTTGCTGAAATGTTTTCAATAAATTTGGCGTCCTTCAAAACTTGTAATTAGTTTAGATAACTTTTCAGAAGTTTTTCACGTTTTCAGGAAGATCATAATTTTCTCAAATATTCAAACGTATTAATAAAATTTCCGAGAAACATGTAGAAAATTCGTCAACTAAATAAGAAAATAATTTAACTATTGTAAAGTATTATCAGGTTGTTGAAGAACTTTGTCATTATTTTCAACTCTTGAATATCAAACAAATTTTCCTCTATACAATTTATTTTTTATAATCGAAATTAATAATTTATAAGAATTTGTATTATTCTTAATTTTTTGCCCTCAAAGCATAAAAAACTCACTTGTAATAAGGAAAGATTTGTTTTACTAAATTATTACCGAAAATTATGAGTAGTTATGATGGGCATGATAATTTGAATCTTCCAATTAAATATTAGAACATGCGATTTTTAACTGCATATTGTACTTTCTATTACATATACCATCACGTTGACCACCTTCATTTATTTTTTTTTACTTATTATTGATCACTTTATTTATCATCATTTCATTGAAAAATTTGAAATATTGAAGCCACCAAGCCTGCAAAAAAAAATATAATTTTGTTGAATTACAGAGTATTTCATAGTTTTTCATGATGAAAAAATTTTCTTTTTTGTATATAAGCTTTTTCTTTTACATTTTATCTCGAATTCCAAATTTAAAGAAAAACATTTCACCATTTTTTCATGATGAAAAATTATTGTTTTTATATATGAGACCGTAATTTTTCTATTTTATTCATAATTACCAATTCAAAAAGAATTGATAATTTTTTATATGCTGAAAAATTTTCGTTTTTGAATACAAGCCTTTTTTTTATTTCATCTATAATTTCGAATTTTTATAAAATTTACCAAGTTTTTTCATGATAAAAAAACATTGTTTTTCCCTACAATCCTGTAATTTTCCTTTTTTTTTAATTTTCTTTAAAAATTCACAGTCTTTTCCCAGTCGACTACTCGATACATCCAAGATGCCTCCCAAAGCAAGTGGAAAAGCCGTGAAAAAGGCCGGAAAGGCCCAGAAGAACAAGAACATTACGAAGAAGAATATTTTTTTAATTCAAAGAGCAATTGCTATTTTTTTTTTCAGATAAAAATTTTCATATTGTATACAGGCCCGCAACTTCCAGCGCCAGGTCCCGATTTTCTCTCAACGTCCCTGAACATAACTAATTTCAAATTTAACGCACATTGACAAGTGCAAAACGAAAAATGCAGTACCGCCGGCGTCAAAGGGAAGTTTTCTTGATTAAACAAAACTTTCCTTTGAAGTGTTGTATCGCGTTAAAAGCTTCGGCGAGGAACGCAAATAGTCCTACTTTTTCCCGCTTTTCCCGTGAAAAATCGCGATGTTTCGCGCGCGCCGTGAGTTAGCATTGAATGCGTCTTTACAGTTAAAATATGCACCTTGAGCGTGTTGAGTTTGCGTCGCGCGAGGTATCCCCTGCATCTCGCCTGCAGAAGAATGATATGTCCCGTAAGCTTTTCGTCTCTCTGCGCCTCGAGCCTTTCCAGGTCCCCGGCTCTGAAGAAAATCTGCAAAATCCGGGAAATCGGAAATTTAACACATCGTTCATCACATTCCACCTTTCATCAAAACGACATTTTCCGCCTGATTTGTTCACTGGCTACGTAATAATTATTGTAAATTATCATTCTCAATTTTCCAGTTGATTGGTGGAAACAAATTTTACTCTTCAATGTGTAGAGTCTATTTATTGTATAATTGAAAATGAAATTAGAGTGGAAAATAGTCGTAATTTAATTGGTATCTTAAAATTTTTCAAACATTTTGGCATCGAGTAATTTTGATGCAAAGTAATCAGAAAGTCGAAAGTGAATTCGAATTTTTGGAGGAATTAGAAAACTCACTTTCGAAATCAATCGATTCGAGTTGGGCAGCGAAAAAATTTTTTTCATCATTTCGAGGTTATAAAAAAATAATGGAAATTGGAATTGTAAGACGTAAATTACTGCCACGATAAGTTTTTTTTTTCACTCCAAAAGTGTTTCGCTTATATATAAATGGACGTTGCGTAATTAAGAAAGCGTCTTATAAATGAAAACACGATGTTTTCACCATTTCAGCGATCAACTGCACTGATAATTCGCAACTCGATGCGTTGTTACGTTTTATCTTCTGAATTTTCTTAAACTTGTATTGGCAGAACGAATCATAGAATTTTTTTTTAGAATTATGATTCTTGAAGAGATTCTAGTATCTTCCTAATCGAAGCACGTAATATTAATAATATTGTTGCTTGTGAAATAATGACATTTTTTTTGCTAGTGGGAAATAGATATTCTTTTTGTGAAATAATTCTTTCACAAATTTCATTTTTTCCACAAAAATTCAAGAGCACATTAGAAAATTTGTAATTTTTCATGAATTATGAAAAATTAGTCGTATAAACATAAGTTCAAGAGCGCGTTTGTCAACCTACACTTCATTGAAAATATTTCTAGTTTTAAATAAACTATATAACACTTCTATTCAACGTCATGGGAAAAATGCATTTTATGTACCTCTGGCATAGAAAACGCGTTTCTATGCCAGCTCGAGATCTCTAAACGCGTTTTCTATGCCCTCGGTACATAAAATATCGTTTCGCCAAATTCGCACATCCGTGCCTGTTACGAAATATACTATTTTCCCACTGTTGTGAATATTGAAACGCTCTTTCTTCTACGTGAAACAATAGAAGATTTCGTGAATATCGAGATTAGAATAAGATTTTAATAATTAACATAATTATGATAAAAATGATTACGACACCAGCCGCGAACTATAATATTATCTTTTACAATGAAAAAAGCGTTCTGAATGTCAAAAACATGTTTTTGTCAAAGCAAATAATATCTTTTTACATCGAATTGTTCATTCAGTTTTTCAAAGTTCAATTAACTAAAAATATGCCTATGGTCCACAATTTCGAGGATGATTTTTCATTTCAAGAATTTCAAAAAACAAAATAAATAATCAAATTTTGCAAAAATAACATTGGAATACATTACAAATTGCTGGAACGAATTGGAACAAACTTTTAAAAAACATTTTTCTTTATTCCTTCCACAAACAAAAGCCATTTATTGTAAAACTAAAGTTAATAATATAATATTAAGAGTTTTAGAAATGCCTGGTCAGACGAAACGAAAAATTGCAGCACGAGGCGAAGCCGAGGGTTGTAATTGTTTCCTCAAAAAAGGCGATTTCCAAAACTGACAGTACGATATTTTATTAACAGTTTACTAATAACTCACGTCCAAATGTCTGATTATTAGCAATTTATCAGTAAAAACTATCTATGTCGAGAAAAAACAGAACTAATGATCCTGCTCTTCCAAAAGCGTAAATAAATATTGAAAGATTTCTTCATAGGATGAAAAATGACAAGGAATTCAACCACTTCAGCCTTTGTTAAAAAAGCACTATCATACTCTGTGAAATAATCTACGACCACGTAAAATTATCTACGTAAGATAATCCAAGATACGTTGAAAACTTCTTTGTAAAACCGTCGAAACCCATAAAATACTTTCCTCTTTGACCTTACATTACAAGACTCGTCTGCAAGTATGCCTTTACCATCACTATACCTAGACCATACAAGGAATTAATTAATCTACTGAGAACCATCAACAATAATTTTCCTTTATTATATCGACTATTCTATTCTAACTTCCCTTTTTTCCCCAACCTAATTTTTACCTCTGCCCGATACTGCTCATGTCCAACCATCATCCGTCTTCGAACATTTTTCGACTCTTCATCAGAATCGTCAGGCAACGTTATTTTCCACTCCCCATTTTCCTCCTTTTTTCTATCGCTGCCCCAACTGTCGATGCTGCTGGAACTGACACTTTTGAAATTCGCCACATCATTTCTTTGATTCATCTCCTCATCAAAACGCTGCACAATCGGTGTCACGTGAAACACCCCAATCGTCTTCTCAAGACTGGCATCCAGATCCTGAATGATTCCCTCCAAAAACCTTTCATTTTTTTCCAAACTCTTTTCTTCCTGCGGCTCCAAATCATTCTCATTGCTAATATGTCCACTGTCTTCCGAGCAATTGCCATCAGAAACGTATCCACTCTTCTCCTCTTTCTTCGTCCACAAAATCTCTTTATTATTGCCTTCCGAATTCCTGTTATTGAAGAAATTCACAAGCTCCTTAATCTCCTTTGCCTTTCTGTCCGGAATTTTAGTGACGCTAGCTTTCGTCTTAGCTGCGTCTTCCTGGGCCACCTTGATCTGCTTCTCCCAGTTCCTCCTGATGTCTTTTATACAGACTTCCGGTTCTTCTTTTTTCGTCAAAACTTCCTGACTCTGGGTGAAGCGCTTCTTCTCTAGACTCTTCAGATTGAGCTGTTCTTCTTCCTGATCATCGTCATCAAGCTGGGACATCAAGATTTCCACCCTTTTGTCCAGATCGATCTTCTCGGTAACCAAATCGAAGTCGTGTTTCTTGGGTGACACCTTCCTTTCGTCATCGATTTCCTTCATCAATCGGTCGATAACGGCATCGTCTCTTTTGAGGTTCTCGTAAATCGGGGTTTTCTCGTAGTTCTCGTATATGTGCTCGTCAAGGGAACGATCGACCTCGTCAAAATTGGCGATGTCGACTGTGGATGCTCGCAAGGAGTGAGTGGCCAGAGGGATTCTGCTGGGTTTCGCGCCGGACACGACCTTGGCCCTGGGCCTGCGTGGTTCGAGAGAACCCTCGACGTTCCACAAACTGGTACTACGGTTCAGCACCGGCTTTTTCCTCGGACAAGAATTCTTCTTCTCTTCTTTTTCCTTGACGTTCCAAAGACTCGTCGAACGATTCAGGGGAGTCAGTGGTTTCGCGATGCCCTTCTTCAGGAGGGCTCGGTCTTCCAGAATGCTGCACGATGGGAGGGTGCTTTTGGGTGGTTTTACCTTGGTCTCCTGGACCTGAGGGTAGTGATTCAGTGTGACGGACATGTGACGGTCATAGTACTGTCGTGTGGTGATACGTAGCGTGACATTTTAATCAATTTGGAACGCAATTTTTTTGGAATGATCTTGAATTAGGAATAAGAAATTTATTGATCGATACCCCAGTCATTGAATGAAGTCAAAATTCATTGCGATTCGACACTTACAAAATCGATGGACAAAAAATGTCCGATAGGCACGAAAAGCATAACACAGTGCAACAGTGAAAAAAGAAACAAGAACCTTTGGTCATAAAATGAAAGTAATACTATAGTATAGAGAAACCCTTGCTGGTTTTGTTCTGATATTGTAACAGCATTGTCAATTTAATTATAATTCGTTTTTTAGCAATTTTATTCAATTTTTTCTAAAAAAATAATTTTGGCTTGAAATTTCTTGCACTTAACATTATTAGCATTGTTTGTTCATAAAGCCATTTCATACTTACTTAATACGTTACAGTATTTTTTATCAAGTTTTTGTCCGCTAGTTTTTGCAAACATTACAAAATATTTCAGATTTTGACTATAATTCAAGCGTTTGTAGAAATTTTTACGCAAAATTAATAGAATATTGCTATTCAATCATAAGAGTAATGATAATTGTACATTTTATAGCAATTGAAATACTTATTCTTACAAAGAATGCTGTTGTTATTTGGGCTTTTCTGATCACGAATATAAAATTTTCCTTGAACAAAAAATTGATCATTACTTCAAGAGAGATTTTTGCGAGCCTAGCTCTGATTCAACACCACTACTGGCAATGATGTTCTTAACTTTTTTTTATTGTTGAAGAGGAAAAATTTTATTTAAAGGGTCCTTCTACTTAGTGGCTTCGTTTTTGATACTATTTTACGAGGATGGGTTGTAGGTAACTAAGAACGGAATTAAGGTGCAGTTTTTCACATTGAACTTACTTATTTTCATACTTTTAACACGAATTTTACTGCAATTTTGACCATAATAATAGCCCTTGTAAAAGATGTATACCAAAACGGTTGACACGATTCAGCTCATGAAAGTTATCAGAAATAAAAAAAAAACCAAAATAATTTAGTTTTTTGATGACATTGGCTATCGTTTGACGAACAGAATTTGCAGGGTTTTAAAATTTCGCAAAATATTCAGGATTCATAATTAAAATTGTTTTTGATCCCATGTTTTCAGGGCAAAAATCAACTGTAAAAATTGTTAAAATGAAAAATGTCCAAAAAGCCTTCGTCAAACGATACCCAAAGGCATCAAAAAACTAAATAGTTTTTGTTTCTTTACTTTAGACGATTTTCATTATCTGAATCATGTCAATCGTTTGAGTAAGCATTTTTCGTGGAAGAGTATTTTAATGTTAAATACGGTCAAATAGAAGGCAGTCGAAATTTCAGTGAAATTTTTGTTGAAAGTATAAATATAAATAAGTTGAATGCCAAAAACCGCATCTTAATTCCATTATTGGTTTTCCTACAACTCATCTACGGAAAACAGCATAAAAAACGAAACTATAAGGTAGAAGACCCCCTTAGTCTAGGAATTAGCAATAGCAATTTTCAAGAAAATGCTCATAGATAAAAAAAATTCATATTTTATAACGTTAAGTAACATAAACTAAACATCTATTTGTTTTAATTTTGCAGTCTAGTAAAACAATGAATATTACGATTTTAAAATGACTAACAAATCTATTCTTCTTGTGGCGAGAAAGTTGCCTTTTCAGCAGTTGAGTTTTATGCACGGAGAGACATCTTCTCGTAACGTGATACCATCATCTTGTTACGATTTAAAACCGTATTTAGTAAAACAAGACACTAACACCATAAAATTATGAATGTCAAACCTGCAGCAGAGGTGAATGTAATTTCATTGAATGTAAAATAATTGACGCATCAGTTCAGTATCAATAAATTCTCTTTTTTTGTTCAAAAAATCGAGTAAAATAAGATACCTACAAAAGGATTGCCTACAAAAAAGTCGATTGACATGTATGTAACGTAATGTTTGCTGCATGTTAAATTCGAGAACCTATATCTTCAGTTTTTGAACTAATCTAAACGAACCTAATACATTGCATTATAAATCTTTGTAATGCAAAAAAAATGAAATTGTAGTGGCATTTTTCTTATACACAAACTTTCATCATGATCTCTAAAAGTCCAAATTAATTAATCGTCTTGTTCGGTTGAAGTTCTAGAAATTAAAAAGGCGAACGATTAACATGCTGAACAAGGCTCCTGACTATGTTGTTCATGAGACAATAATGACGAATGTTCATATAGAGGGAAAACAGAGATGGGATGTAGTTTTTTATTGCTATCGATTCATTGTCTGAAGCGGACCACATCTGATAGTCAAAAGCTAATAGACTTCACTATCAAAAAATATGTTTAATGGTTTAATTTTGCCTCCAAGAGCAAGGGGCCATCCACTCTGTAAATCAATGATTCTTCGATATAAAGTAATCCGAATTCGTCCTCTTTCTCAAATTTCCAACAAATAAGTAAGGGATGACAGCACATGGACCTGTGCTGTTTCCATCTATTCCAGCACAAGTCCCATGTCCTGTTTCCATCCCTTACTTATTTGTTGGAAACCAATGATTCTTTATGCTTAAAATCGATTCAAACTTTGATCGCACTCAAGCGGATCTGAGTGATTCAAGCTTGTACTGATTCGGAATCAGCTGGAATCAGCCGAATCAATAATGTACAACTTTCAGAATCAAGCTCCAAATAAATTGAACCATGCCGAATCAATCAAAATCAATGAGAAATGAGCCACTCAGTTGTAATCGATTTTCGATTGGATGGCCCCCGTGGAAGAGATCACGAAGAAGAGAGTTTTCATATCATTGTAACAAATTCTTGTTCCTCCAAAGTAAAAAAAACGTTGCACTGCGTATTCCTCAAGACCACCACAGACTGTCACGCTACATTTCACGTCACCGTCACGTTAAAAATTCCGTGACACATCAAGTGCACCGCGTCACTACCTGGGGGACCCGGGTCTTGAGGCTTTTCGCGGCCGGGGGCGGCTTCGCCATACGGAAGACGTTGGGGGTGCTCTTGGCCTTGGCCAGGACACCGCGCCCGGGCTCCGGTCTCGCGATGCTCGCCGGTCGTGCCTTCGGCGCCGACGTACCGTTAACCCGCGCTTGCATATTCATACCGGGTTCTTCGCACACTTCAATCGCACATTTTCCCGGCACGGTTTCCCAGGTTTTTCGCGACGTTTCGCCGGTTCGAAAGGCTCACTTCGGGGCTTCTTCTACTACCACGAGGAGGCCTCGACGCGGACTAAGCTCAGGTGCGGCTTTCGGATGTCCAGGTAGCTGGGTCCTCGTCAGGTGCTTACCCCTCCACGAGCCCAAGACGCAGGGAAAGGCGCGCGATATAACCGCGACCACGCGACTGGTCGCGTCCACGAGCAACCGGTCCGCGGACGTTTAAATGCTCTCTTGTCTTCTTCGACTTTTCTTCTTCGTCCCTTTTTTGTCGGTACTTTTGTCCGTCTCTCGCCGCGTTTCTCTTCTTCTTCTTCTTCTTCTTCTTCTTCTTCTTCTTCTTCTTCTTCTTCTTCTTCTTCTTCTTCTTCTTCTTCTTCTTCATCCTCGGCTTCGGCTAGTCTCGGGGACGTTGTTTTGCGATTTTGAAATTTTTCATTATGTCGGGGTCGAGGGGCATTTTTTGACGATTGAACGCGATCAAAGTTAAACTTGAAAATATACTTGCTAGAGGGGTAACTGCATTTAGGGATTTACAGTCTTATGGGGTTTCTGATCCTTTTAAGGGGAAGGATTGCGAATCTTGTTGCTTCCTTTAAAAAAATGAGACTAAAACTATCACTAGTAACTGATTTCTATCTTATCTATTTCATCGAATCAATATTTTGACCTTCACCAGGTCCTTATTAGGATCTGGACAAAATAAATTGAGAAAAATGTACCACAAATCATTTACAAAAAAATAGTATTCTCTGATATGTTGGCAATTATGTGTGATCAGGAAGATTTTTTTGGTTAAAAAAAACAATGATCAGTTTTCTGAAAAGTCGTCATCATATCAAAGAATTTTTCTCACAAAACACAAAAAAAGTGTGTTCTATGTACAACCAGTCATACGCACTGACGACTGAGAAAACTAATGAATTCTCGTAAGAATGAATCTAAACAAAATTCGATTTGAAAATTCTTGGACTTGTTAAAGTTTAGCAATGTTTAGGTATGAAAAATTCCTCAAAATTATTATCAATGAATCTACTGGAAAAGTTTTGGACTAATAAATCTTATTCATCAATACAAACTGGAAGCCGACATCGAACTTCATTTTTCGAAATATTAACATAATTCTAGAACATAATCAAATGTGTATCATAAATATAATAAAATTTTTTCATCTTGTACTAGTCATCAGACGAATTTGGTTACATTTTTCTTTATTTTTCTTATGAAAATCATTTCAGCAAAATATTTTTTGGAACGACTCTCTCCCTAGGACACTCATGTTTCCTGTATCAATTCTATGATTTGATAAAACACTGTGACTTGATGAAATTTATCTACACTGCTAGAAATTTACGTATTTATTTTAATAAACTTGTGTTGGAAGTTTTTTACATAAAGGCATGTTAAATTTCATAAACATTTCTGAATTTTAATAAACCTGTTTGCGAATTTTAATAAACTTGTTTAAAGAATATTAATATAAAAGTATATTAAAATCCATATACTGGTTTCTGAAATTTAATAAACATTTAATGCATATTTTGTTTGAACTTCCGAAAAAAAAAAAAAAAAAAAAAAAAACAATTTGATAGTTTTCTTCAGTGTATCTTCCCACAAGCTTTCGAAATTTGCGAAATATTTATTTATTCTACTTTAACATATCAGTTTATTATTTTTCACACAATCTTAAAACATGAAAATTAATTAAAATTAATAACATTTTGAACAGTGCAGTATTATTTTAATACTCAAAGACGATTTTTTTCTGATTCTTTTTCGTTTGTGTCGTTCTAACGAAAACCACAATCCTTAGAATTGACTTTATAAATTACACAGTGTTGATGATAAATGTTTCATTTATCTTCCCCTTTTCTAATAATTTTGGTGTTAAATATTATATACATTTTATTCATAACCTGAATATAATTTGTTAAAAATCTTTTCTTAATAAATATTTCAATTTTTAACAAAAGATAGGATTATTCTTGTCTCATCATAATTATTTCTGTTTCAACTATTATAGTTTTTTTATTTATTGAAGAAGTGAATTCTCTTCTATATTTAATTTTCAATAAAACTTTATGGGTAATTATTAATGTTCAAAATATTCTTAATCGTTTCAAAATTCTTCTTCTAAAATTTATAATCAGTCAATTTTATATCATCTCCTAAATGAGCAATAGTACTTGTTTTTTGATGCAATAGACGTTTCGAAAAAAAAACTAATAAACCTTCTCGAATAGGTTAATTTAAAATAGCAATGAAAGTCCTACTAAACGTTGTCTTTAACTATTCTAAATTGGAAAAAATCAGTATTTTTTTCTAATTGGAAAGTAAACTTTAACTAAATGATGAGAATATAAAATGTCATCTGCATATCTAACAATGGGCAAACAAAATGAAGTAAATATTTTAGGCACCCTTCAAATTCTACATTACCAATCCCTATAAAAACTTTATAAGATGTAACATTTTTCCACAAACTTTTTCAAAATTCACGCATATTGAATTTTTCTTTAAAAAAATGATAGGCACATTCTTAAAAGTAATTAAAGTTTCTGGTTAGATTTTAAAACAATCACTGTGTCAATTCGAAAAATTTGAAAACGTTTTCTAAAAAAAGGCACTATCATGAGAATTCAATAACGATAATTTTTTTTTGATATTCTTGCTTTCGAAATGAAAAACTCAGAAAAGGTGATATAAAGTAATAAATGAAACTAGTTATGCAAAAGTTATTTGATTATCCAAGTTTCAATAAATTAATAACAATTCAATGTTATTGCTTTTGGAAGTAAAAAATGAAATAATATTCACTATTATGGGAGAAATGGAGAACTCATTGAGATCCCATAATGTTCTCAATAAATTTCATAATCAAAAGTAAAAAAAAAGTCAGACGAAATATTTTAGATTATATAATTTTTTTATGTAGTCATATAAGAAATAATGTAATAATTTGAATGTTTGAAAATTGAAAAGAGCAAAAAAAAATTTTATTGCATTTCCTGAGGAGGGCATAATACATGACGAAGGTAAAAAAAATAATTTTTATTGTTGTTATTTCTGTCCCACTCATTAAAGAATGGGCTCCAAAGATGATCATACACAGTTTATAATATTATGAAAAAAGTCAAAATCAACAAATTAGTTAATAACAAATTTAACAAACTCCTCATGCGATATTTTCAGTGCCTGTATCGACCTTAATCCTTTGTTTATTCGACTGTGACATATTTTGCGACTGACTTTTCATCGCGCGATTCTTGTCCGAGTTGCAAGTTTTTCACAAGAACGGCCACCCCGATAAAACTTTTCGAAACCGCGATCGGCCGCTTCTCGAGTGAAATTTACGTCCCGTGTTTCATGTTTATTACCCAGAGATCGGCAATGAGTTTCGCGATTATGGATGCGCGTTTTTCTCGCGCAATGCCAAGGGCAAAGAGAAACCGGGCGACGTTCCTGCGGCCCCAAAAAGCGGAAGCGCCCCAGACGTGCTCGAGAGCCGTTTCGCCAAATTGCTTTTCGATTTATCGCCGGTTTTTGCCCGTTGCGCAATTCCCGTTTCGCAACCTGCCGAAAACGCGGCGAGATCGATCTTTAAAAGCCCAGAAAAAAAAAAGGAAAGGAGAAAATAACGCTTACCCCACGACGTGGGAAAAACGCATCTTTTTCCCACCTCTTCAGGAACAAGAGTGATAAAAATTTTCATTAATGTAAAGATTTGTTAAATGAGGCATTGGGTTCAGGAGTCTCATCGCTATATATATGAAATTATTCCTACAGTACTAATAACATTATTTATTATTTATATACAACGTAAATAAATGCTAGTTTTATGGTATGCAAGTGAGGGTAACGAGCATTTTCTTCACAGTGTTGAAATACCCGGGATAAAAAATCAGAGTATCCTTTAGTCTCAAGAGTGTTTAGAGTCTCCAAATTGATTATTAAGAGTATTCCGTTTGGTAAAACGGAATACTCATTCGGAGACTGTTGGAGACTCGAGTCTCCGAATTTAATACTCGAGTCTTCAACAGTCTCCAAATGAGTATTCCATTTTGCCAAATGGAATACTCAAGATACTCTCGAGACTCGAACGATACTCTTGTTGTTGCTTTCAAGAAATAGAATATTCAAATCGGAGATCAAAGGTGACTGTAGGAGACTTTTAGAGATTCGTGAAAAAAATTAATTTACTCTCGGAGACTCACAGTCACCTTTTTTTAAAATTTTGTATACTCTCGGAGACTCCTTCGATACTCTTGGATACTCTTGGAGACTCGATGATACTGATTCCGAGACTCAAGATACTCTTGGAGACTGAAACGATACTCTAATTTTTTATCCCGGGTATCGTGTATTTATTAATTACTGTAGTAATAATTTTATTACGAATGGTTAAAATTAGATGATTAAGAAATTGTGTTTTTCGAGATCGAAGAGCGAAAAAAATGCATATTTATTCCATAGAAGGTTAAAATAATGATATTATTATCAGGCCTATTTTTTACTATAGTTTTTGTTTGATTTCAGTGAATTCTTATTTTTGCAATAAACGAAAAAATTGTTGAGATATCCAGGATGACGAATTGATTGTTTCTGAAATAGCAAGCTCTAAAAAATTGATAAAATTCTTGATCTTTTCCAAAGTCTTGCTGAAATTTATCTTAAATGTTTCTTAACACTGTCTTCAACACAGTTATTTACCAAAGTCTTTCAAACATAACATTTATTTTGTCAAAGGTTCTGAAAAATATGGTCAGTTATACAGTAGTCATCAATTTTTCCTTCAAAAATTATAGTTGTCTAGCATGGTAAAAATATTGAATTTAAATGTTGGAATTCGTAAAATTTCGCTCATTTCAAAGATTATAGAAACCTTTCAACTATTACTGCATTTTTACGAAATTTAGAATCACTAAAGTCGCGAAAATTTTTTGAAAATAAAGGTACTAAATTTCGTGTTTCGGTAATTTATAATGCCTATACACATTTTCCGAAACTGCTAAAAATTCTAAAAGTCATAATTATTTTTTCAATTCTTGAAATTCATGATGGACACATGAGATTTTTTTGAGTTACTCTAACTTTCAATAATCCTTATTTCCATTATTCCAAAAATCAGAATATATCAGAAAGCTAACAACAAATAAACAGGTAAATAAAGTAAAAATTCCTTTGATCTCCTATCATTTCTTAACTCCTATAATTCAAAAATTTCTCATGTCTCTAAAATCTTCTAAACGCTTCTATTCTTGGAATTCCTTAAGTTACCATATTCATTTTAAAAAACTTCGAATTTCTAAAACTAAATCACGAGAATCATGACAAGAGAATTTTTTATTATTTTTGATTTAGAAAGTGCTTACGTTCTATTTTGATTTTTGGATTCTAAATCAAGAAGTTTGGTGGTTTTTCAACTTCAGATCTCAAAATTTTTTAATCTCATAAACGTAATCAAAACTTTCTCTTTTCATATTTTTCATAATTATTGTTTTACCAGCTGCTTTTTTATTTATTTTGTTTATATTTTATATTAACAAGAACGAAAAATTTCTTAATGTGTTAAAATTTAAAATTCATATTAAAAAATTTAAATTCTGTCTTTCCTAACTATTTTAGATTTTCGAGCAACAGATTTCTAAGTACATTTTGACTTCGAAAAATTCTAGATCTTAGTTTCGCCAGTTGATTTCTCATTCGTTAAAAATGTTAACTGTAAAGATTTTCTACTTTCCACGATAGTTTTTATTGGTAATAGTTCATTAGCAAACTGTTGTGTTAAACACGATATAAACTCCGATAATTGCAATGATAAATTGTACGCGTAATTGCAGCAAAAGTGAATAGCTTACTCTTCTGAAACACAAACGTTTTACTCTCCTGCAAAATGTTCTCTCTCCTCGAAATTTTTCGCTTGTCAGCAATGGATATATTTTGAGAATAATCATTAAATAATAATAATTTCTATTTCCCAGTTGAATTTAAAATTTTGTTTATTCACAAATGTCGACGTTTCGGCTCTGGTTTCGAGCACTTTTCAAGACCTGTAAATTTTAACTATTTTTACAGCAATTCATATTATCAAAACAACAAATTATCCATATTACAGACAATATTGAAATCATTCGAACTCACGTCTTATTTATGCACAACGTGATAAATCCATTGAAGCAACACATGTTTTTTTATATAATTCCCGAAATTCAGGGGAGCGGTTGAGACTCCCCTGAATTGCCCAATATATTACCCAGTACACAATTATACTAACCAATCATTAAATATTTATTAATTCGAATAATTCATTCAATATCTTTGCAATTTACGATAAGATTGATAATTTTATGAAAAATAAAAATTGGATTCGATTAATGGTTTGTTCGAATAAACAAAATTAAAAAAAATTTATAAAATACAATTAAAAATCCTATGATATTTTCCCTGAGTCGAATTAAAGTGAAATGAAATTGGTATCAATCTCCCAGTCAAATTGTTTTTTTCAATTAAGTGTCGACGTTTCGATCTCCATGTGTAGGATCCTTTTCAAGACTAATGAACAACGAACAATTTACTCCTCCTCGATGACGTCCAAATCTGATAAAAATTTTTCTGTATCTCATGATCGTAAAATACATCATCGACGAGATGACAATGTCAAATTAAAACTTTTTATATGTCATAACAATAAAAGTATATCATCGACGAGTAACAGTGTCAACGTAAAACTTAATAACGATTTACCCTTGATCGCGTTCACGACACTTATGAAAGTCGTGAACCCCGTTACTCGTCGATGATATACTTTTATTGTTATGACATATAAAAAGTTTAAATTTGACATTGTCATCTCGTCGATGATGTATTTTACGATCATGAGATACAGAAAAATTTTTATGAGATTTTGACGACATCGAGGAGGAGTAAATTGTTCGTTGTTCATTAGTCTTGAAAAGGACATGGGGATCGAAACGTCGACACTTAATTGAAATAAACAATTTGACTAGAAGATCGATGCCAATTTCATTTCACTTATATAATACATTTCTATACAACTATAAATTTAAACTATGCCAGGAATGTCACTCGGAGTCAATATGCTTGCAAATAAATACGTCTATCGTTCTTCATAAGCACTTTATTCCATCTCGAGCTTTCGATCTCTAATCGAGATCCTCATCAGAGGTCTGTCTTTAGTTACCCGATTCGTAGTTCACGTCCTCTAAAGTCTCTCAAAGATGATCAACTCTTGTGATTTTACCACCATTACAAATAAATAAACAATAGCACACCACATACATATCGCGGAATAAACATCCATCGTCAGTTTGACAAACTTATTATTCTCGAGGACGGTTCAAGACCAAATTCAAATAAATTCAAACAGGCCAATCATGAACTATATATTACCTATTAACATATTAGAATGCAAATTTCAAAATAATACATACACACCAATCTATCGATTTTACTTTTTATTTATGTAGAGGAATATAATGCCATGAATTGTGAAAATTGTGAATCTTGATTAAAAAATCAATGTTTGCTCGTTCCAGAACGCTAGTATCACGCTCACGGTTTCTTGGCTCAGACGCTATCGAGCCTCTCGAATATAATCATTATCCCCCCTCACCCCTCCTCAGCCACATCACTGTCATCAAGATCGATACTCAAAAATCCGAAAAAAAGACATACTCGGAGAACCGTCGATCGCGGACTTTAGAAAGTCTCGAGGGGAACGTAAAAGCCACGCATTATCGCCCGTTTCTTATCCGCGAAACGTATCAACGCGATGCTAAGCAGGAAAGTTAATTGTCCCGAGTTTCACTCGGAGTTCGTGGCTGCGGATTATTTATTTATGTCCCGTGAACGTAAGTGGAGTAAGAAAATGATCGGGGGGACGGAAAAGGCCGAAGCCCGTTTCTCACGTGACGCGATTGTTTTCGCGTGCGGTGAACGGAAACGCGCAAAAGGTCGCCGTCGGCCAACTTCCTGAAAATCATCTTTCCACGAGTCAATTAACGGGGAATGCGTCTTTTGTCCGTGAAAACGGCGCGTCCGCGTTTTATCGGCCGTCGTACACGATTTTCATTAACAACTAATTAAAGGCGCAATTGACGATGCCGCGAATTATGCAAGGGACCGTAAAAACGCGCCGACGGTCACGGAGATACGCGAGGTACGTCGACGCTGTTTACGATTTGTTTCCTGCTTTCAAGAGTAGGATAATCAAGGTAAGTAGTTCTCCACGGTTATAATTAATCAATGAGCGTGGGGTTTGGATCTTCTGACGGGGCGAAATTTCGAAAGAGAACTTTGACAATCGAGAGCGTGATTATCCGACTGGATTTCGAGATCGCAATGCTGAATATTCCAAAGGAATTAAGGGAAATTTATCTTCATACCCGGGATGAAAAATTAGAGCATCGTTTCAGTCTCCAAGAGTATCTTGAGTCTCGGAATCAGTATCATCGAGTCTCCAAGAGTATCCAAGAGTATCGATGGAGTCTCCGAGAATATACAAAATTATGAAAAAAGGTGACTGTGAGTCTCCGAGAGTAAACTAATTTTTTTCACGAATCTCCAAAAGTCTCCTACAGTCACCTTTGATCTCCGATTTGAATACAGTATTTCTTGAAAGAAACAACAAGAGTATCGTTTGAGTCTCAAGAGTATCTTGAGTAAGAGTATCTTGAATACTATCAGTAGCATATCTAAACTAGCGTATTATAGTTAAAGAAATATAATTCCGAATTCAGCAGATCATTATTGTTGAAAAAGGAAATTAGAAGAATACGTATTATGAAAATGGATTTGGGGCTTCGAAATCCGTTAGTTCATATTGACGATAAAAAAATGTTCTTTGTTAAAAAACTGACACAATATGACAACTTATGAGTCGTGAAGTTTTAAATATTTTTTATGATACTCAAAAAAATTTTGAAAATTCATTGAGCTCTGAAAAATTTTTTTCTTTGAACTTAAGTTATAACTGATGACGTTAAACAAAATTCATCATAAGCCTAAACCATTTTTTGTGAAATAATAGAATTTCAAGAAAATAGGCTATCAAAACAACTGCAATAATTGTTCTTTGATTTTAAAAAATTGCAGTTCCCAAATAACGAGTTTTGGCAATGGATAATAATACGAAAAATGCTTTTAATAAAATTGACTTATTATGAAAGAAAAATCAAAGAAGATTAAAAACCTGTTCATTTTTTTAAGAATATGAAGTCTAGAATTTTCTCCCATCAAGAATGAAACTTTACATAGAAAACAAAAAAAGGCAGTTTTTTATTGTATAATAAAGAAAAATTAACACGCGTAAATAAAAAAATCAACTTTTCAACGGATATTATAAAAATGTCCTATGACGAAACAACTTCAACAGAAAAAAAACGTGTCTCATTAATTTTAATTGAGAAGCTCTAAAATAAAAAACGATTCAAGATAAAACGACCAAATTACAATATCACGGTTTTTTTTTAATTTTCGTATTTCATACATTTTTTGTCTTTAATTGCAATCAAAGACAACCCATCATTCAATAAAACAAAAAAAAAAAAAAAAAAAAACCCGTCCACGATTTCCGGTTTCATTGCTCACACGACTTCGACTAATGAAGATTTCGAAAGTCCGTGAAACTAATTAGACATTCATTCGACCGAAGTGAATTCAATTTACCTCGTTCGTTCGGAAAATGTTTGATGGCCCCAGGAAAAAAAGGTCAACTGAAATTGGGTGAAAACTTTTTTTCACTGCTCACACGTAGTAGCTATTAGAAAACGAAGGTAATTCCCCGTTAATTACATTGATTCAGCAATCATAACGGGCAACGAAACAGCTGAGCATAACTCAGATTGAACGATAGCACGAGAAAGTTGGGCATTTTTTACTTTCGTCCGAACAATCATTACCAATTGTCATATATCGCGGATTTCAAAAAATATATAGATTTTTTCCCCTCTCTAATTAATCTGCTCGCTCGTCTTCTAAAGGCAAACGCGCGCTTTCCACTTTTTTTCCACGCCCGAGAAAACGCGGGATTTCGATCATTTTTAGAGTTCAAACGCGTTTCCGTCATTCGTGATTTAACGAGCTGACATTTTATAGTTAAATTAGCGAGGAAACTTTCATTAG
Organism: Platygaster robiniae; assembly: GCA_028476575.1. Lineage (NCBI taxonomy): Eukaryota > Metazoa > Arthropoda > Insecta > Hymenoptera > Platygastridae > Platygaster > Platygaster robiniae. The sequence continues at coordinate 41,952,686 of CM052019.1, forward strand.
TGATCCGAGTTGAAAGATTCTTCGCCCATTTAAGGGGAGAACAATCGTTTTCCCTCAGCAGTGCAGAAATTAACAATTTATAGCCCATTCGTGAGTACTGTACTTGAGAAAATTTTTTGCAAAATAAATGTACGTCAAAAAATGAAGTTGAATAAGATAAGATTTTTTGTTAAAATGTTAATACTAGTATGATGAGTTTTTGAAAATTTGAAAAAAAGTACCTGCTCCGATAAAATACGCGAACATGCACTACAGGGCGATCTTGATTCCCGCATAACCTCGGAAAACCTGTCCCTGGTAACGAGCCACGGCAATTAATTGCGGCTCGCAACTGATACGTCTAATTGGAACGACTCGCGTTAAATCGAGACATTAAAATGATCGCGCGTACGAACGCGTCGTTTCCGCGCCGCGAAAACGTACGACGCTCGCCGATTACAAAGTCGGGCGATCTAATAAACGATAATTCAATGACGCTCTCCGCGACATACTGATTAATTCGAATTATTAATAGCGAGATCCTCGGGTAATTACACAAGCACGCAAAAATTAATTTTTTCACTTGAAAAACGACTTACATGAACTTAAGGATGAAATTAATCTGAATTTTTAAAAGCTGATAATAAGATTAGAGTTGTTTGCATATTTATTTATGAATTCTTAGAGAAATGATTCTGATGATTGTCAATTTGTGAATAATCACAGTCATGTTAGTTAAATTGCATTATTACAGTTAATGTGCCTTGTCAAATTTTTTTATATAATGCTGTATTCGTTCATTAATTTTTTATCTGAACCAAACTAATTTCATAGGAAGACTGATAAAATGATGAACTTATTCCACGTAAAAAATATAATTATAATGCAAAAACATCATAGATCACATTACTATAAAATATTTGAAACTTATTGAAATAACAATTTATAAGGCTCAAAACGTGGAATGGATAAATAAATATGAGTAATCGGAAAAATACATCTTAATTACCATCCAAAAAATTGAAAAAGAATAAAATGTAAATCACTTTCAATAAATAATTGAATAGAAATTGTAATTAACAAAGGTTCATATTCATAATCGAATTTTATTTCATACTCCATATTGCTTCATTAAGATATTATTATTTGAAATTCACTTATTTATATGTTTTTATGGCCATATAAAATATGAAATCAAATGAAAAAGGAAAAATAGAATAAAATAAATGTCGATTTTTTTTGTTTAATACTTCAGATAGGCATTATCACCAGTTAAGATTTTTATTCATTTTTTAATTTGCCTAATATTTCATACGGCTTTATTTTTACGAAATTGTATAATAATGAAATGTTTGTAAATTATTATTATTATTATTATTATTATTATTATTATTATTATTATTATTATTATTATCATCATCTATCATTTTTCCAATGTACATATCTTTAATATTTTTTACGTACATATTATTACTTTCGAAATACATATTGTTCATGTAATATTTTTCATATTTTTTTTTCATATATAATGCAAAATAAACTAAAAAAAAATAAATTGTTATAAAGCAAGTTTATGTAAGTTATTTAAATAGTACTTACGACTGATAAAGATTTATTCCCATTGTATTGTGAATAATTTTATTTCATATTTCAATAATTAATTTAGTATTATTCATACTATTATATTATGATTTGTTTGATTCGTTTACACTACTATATATGTACCATTTTTTTTTCATAACTATCTATTGAATTTAATTATGTTGTATAATTTATGTATTTTTCAATAGAAAAATATCATTTTAGACAATGTAAAATATGAAATGAATCTGATAATTAAAACAATTATCAAAAAAGTTAATGTAAATTTTTTTCGCTACATTATTCAGATAGGCTTTAATAGTAATGAATATTCATATTTATTAAAAAATTTACTAAATGAAGGTTACGTCTACGAATCTATCATGAAAACAGCTGTCTCCCTAATTAACTTTTCTTGTAAATTCGAATAAATGAAAAGCTCTTCATCTAAACGTGCAATTATAGTAAGCACTTTACTCTACAATAATTATAAATAATAAAATCTGCTCTTGAGAAAGTTATGAGTAATATAAAATCACAATATTATATTTTCACGTCATTGTTCATTGCTTGAAAAATAACGACTTTCGAAGCTAAAAAAATCAACTGGAAACGGCCCATTTTCGTAAAAATTCTAGATAAAAGCTCGTTTATTTCAAGATATCAAACAAATAAATCAATACAGCTGAATGAATAATAATAAATTTCATAATATGAAATAAGTTCGTTTTAAATATATATATTTGTTTCTTCAGATTATTTCTTATTATTACTTCAATTATGACTAAATCAATGAACACATTACAAAAATCATTAACATCGATCGACATATATATATATATGGAAATATATAATAAAATAATCATAGGACTCTTTTATAATAATATTTATATTATTTGTTTATTATCATTTTCAAAATAATATTACTTATTGTTAGTATTACATTGTCAATATCCGGTGAGCTAATCTTTATCTATGTTGAAAGAGGGATGTCTGACTGAAAAAATGTTTTGATAAATAAGTTTAAGCAATTTTTGAATAAAATTGTCGTTTTAATATAATTTTCTTTTGGACTTTTGGCTGAATATACTCGCTTTGTTATTTAAAATCTCGTTTATTCCAATATATTTGAACAGCTTCGAAATTCGTTTTTGCACGATTTACTGCGATTTAATCACAAATGAAACACTATGGCTGTATGCTGATTATTTGCATAATATTTTTTTTTTTTTTTTTTTTTTTTGCTAAAAAGTCTAGATCGTTGCAAAGCAGTGCACTGGTTGACAGGACATATAGTGGAGGATGATAATACCTACACTGAGAAAAAAATATAGTAATTATTACAATATTGTATAGTACATAGGAATCACTCTGACATATTGTACTTTTTGCTAGATAATATAGAAATTTTTGTAATTCATATTGTAAATATTGTCGAATGATATTGTGGTAATAGATATATTTTGTTGTAAAAACTCCTTTAAGTATTTCGTTTTCTACTATACTTCTTGTATTTTTGCAATATCATATTGTAAGTCCTATTAATCCAGATTTTTGAAATTCCATACAGCTTTTTCAGTATGCAAATCTGTATATTAGGTTCTTTTTGCAAAATTTTTGTATACTTTCTAGGTTTCTAGTGAATCATATTGTAATGTGATACAGTTTTCGAAAAAGCTGGACGAAAGTAATGTAGTTCATTTTTTTCGCCATGTGTGGTAGAAATTACAGTTTGTATAGTAAAATTCGCATCGTAAGATTTTGAATTTTCTGAAGTTATATAGTAAAAACCGGCATACATACTGTGATTTGTACATTAATAGCGGTTTTACTGCACAATATTGTAATGAGTAAAATAAATATTGTAGATTTTACAATATTATTGTAAAAACTACAGCGATATTGTAAAAATTGCAATATTATTGTAAAAAGTACAATAATTTCGTACTCTTTACAATATATACGGTAGAAAGTACAAGATTTTTTTCTCAGTACACTGAAAATGAACAATCTTTTTTTACCATGTAGGTTCTTTTTGCAATACTTTTGTATACTTTCTAGGTTTCTAGTGAATCATATTGTAATGTGATACAGTTTTCGAAAAAGCTGGACGAAAGTAATGTAGTTCATTTTTTTCGCCATGTGTGGTAAAAATTACAATTTGTGTAGTAAAATTCGCATTGTAAGATTTAAAATTTTTCGAAGTTATATAGTAAAAACTGGCATACATACTGTGATTTGTACATTAATAGCGGTTTTACTGCACAATATTGTAACGAGTAAAATAAATATTGTAGATTTTACAATATTATTGTAAAAACTACAGCGATATTGTAAAAATTGCAATATTATTGTAAAAAGTACAATAATTTCGTACTCTTTACAATATATACGGCAGAAAGTACAAGATTTTTTTCTCAGTGCACTGAAAATGAACAATCTTTTTCAGCAAAATTTACTAAAAAATTTTTCTCAGTGCGCTCCTGTGTTATTGGCCGGTGTAGAAAAATGTAACGGCACGAGGAGAGCTCTATTACGTTTTGTTTATATATAGCAATATGTCTCGGGTACACACGCGATCTAATTCAAGAGTGCAGTTAGAAGACAAGGGGGAACAAGCGCGTGTTATTCACCTCGCGACCGATCGAGCTTTCGAGTCGCGTCGGCCGCGTGAATTATGGACACTCGCGTGACGAGTGACCCGCATATCGATCCGTCAATGCACGCGGAAGTCTTCGCCAGCTTCCGCCTCGTCACTTCCGGCCTTTTCTTTTAATGGAAGCTTGCTCGAGAGATTGCACGGGGCCACTTTTATTTACCCCCCACCACAGAAATCGCTTGAATTCCGGCACTTTTCCAGTTTCACCTAGACTTGACTTTCGAGTCCGTTTGGGTTTCCTGGAGAGAAATCGCGTTTTTTGAACATTGGACGAGCTGCATGTGGAAATTGCCATTTTTTTCGTCATTAGGGATGTAATTTGGCTAAATGGAGTTTTTCCAGTTTGTTATGTACTTGTCAGCAATAGCGTGGAATTATTTATGAAACTGGTTTTTTTTTTATGAATCAACAAGTTGTTTGAGATCTGGTAGAAATGGAGAGTTTCAGAGGATCGTTTCGGAAAATCGACTAGTTTTTTTTAATTATATTTTTAATCGATTATTCAAATGAGTTGCTTACTTTCTCATATCAAAATGAGCCCAGAAAGAAAGGTTGATTACAATGATATAATTGTAAAATGTAAAAATTGTACGATTTTCATAGGAAGTATTGTTACCAAGAACAGGAACAATTAGTGATTAACGCTCTTGATTTTTTGTTTAACAATTTTGACAGTTTTTATTTTAATGGACTGCCAAAACTGTTCGATCGTAACAAATTTTAAATTTGTATAAATAGTAAAAGTTGTCGAAAATGTAAAAACCGTTCAAAAATGGCAAATATATTTAAAAAGTGATACCTGTCACAGCTTCGAAATCGTAAAGACTTTATAATAAAATAAACTTTTCAAAAACATTGTAATTTGTAGAATTCACTCATTCTTTATTTTTGAATATTTAAGATACTTAGTTCAGTAAATTTTGAATTTTAAATTTCTAAAAATTTGATTTTTTGTCTTTTAATTTCAAGAAATTAGCAAACGTATTTTTTCTGGAAAACAACTTATAATTTTTCGAAATTTTCTAATAAATGTCATTTTTATGAAGTGTTCACAAGTCTAATTTCATATTCCATAACATATTCAAATTTGGCAGTAATAAAATATACTTTTCTGTCAAATAAGCAATCAAATAATAAACAAATAAATGAATTATATCAGATCATAAATGATATAATAAAAAAATTTTTATTCTCTTTTTTTAACGATCTAATAATATTTTGCCAAGTACAAGAAAAATTTTATTAAACTTACTACAGGCTTGTTTCTAGTAAACAAAAAGAACCTTTTTTCAAATTATCAAAAACTTTCAATAATTTTTTGCCGCATTCGCTATGTGACAGTAAAATTTTCAAAAACTTAGACTTATAAAATGAAAAAAATCATCTTTCACTTATGAGTATAAAATAACAAATAATAATTTGTCATGATAAAAAAAGTTATATTAGATTTTCGAAAAATCGTTAAACAAAGAAAAATGAATTATCAGAAATTAAAAAAATATGGAAGAATCAAAATATTGCAGGTAAAAGGAAATCTTACGAAAAAAATATTTTATCAATGTTTGGAAGTGTTTAAATTCAAAAAAAAAAAGAATGAAGCCTGAATTTCTGAATGAAAGAAAAAACTGTCTATATCAAAAAATTTTTATTACAAACAAGATTCCTAATGCAAAAGGCAATTTTTGAATACTTATACATAAATTATAAACGTTTCCCTAAGAATCTTCCAACATAATTATATATACATTTCCTACAAACATCATGAAGTCGATTATCTACAATGGAAATAAAAAATTGTCAACTCAAAATATCACAATCAAAATTAATTAAAATTTTTTGAAATCAAGTACTGGTCACATAAATATTTCTAGATTTAATATTCGAACCAAATTGCGAAAAATAAAAAATCACAAAGTTGCAGTTGAAAAAAAATCAAAAAATTTCGAAATTCAGATAGTTTAAATTGAGATTGAAATCATTTTATTACTTGTAAAAAAATGCACATTATCTGTTAACATAAATTGGAAGTTAAAAAATTGGCGCGTGAGAAAATTCAAGCTTTGTGTTTATTAATTTTTACAGTTATAAATTATTTATAATATAAAGATATTATAATGAGAATAGATATTGTTATAGTACCAATTTATTATTATTGTTATACATTTTATGAGTTATTTATTGATGATGTATTTATTTACGAGTGAATAAAGTCATTAGATCAAGAATTCCCCATAATTCATCATAAATATTATCATAGTTTTTGGTATAGTTTACGTGATTCGAAACACGGTGAAATAAAAATTTATGTAGCTGAAAAATCAATTCCAAATAACTTATAATTTTAATTTGCTCCCAAAAACCTTTACACACCAATAAATTTGATTATAATCCAGTTTTCGCAAGTTTCTAAAAAAAAGTGTAAAAATCTCGGTTTTTAAAAGTTTTAATTTGAAAATCGAAAGACATTTTGAAACTGCGTTTCCCAAGAAAAAATATTGTTTTTCAGAATGAACTGTTTTGAATTATGAGACAGGATACACTGCGAACAAGCAATACCTTTAAATGTCACAGCAGCGAAGAAAAAATAAAAAGGAAAAGCCTTCGAAGACAATAGTTATCGGTACTTAAATAGCACATTACCACTGAGACATCTAGAAAAAAAATTTCTTATAACAATAGGTAGTTGTTTGAAAATAACTATCCTTGTTTGAATGTTACTGGATCAATTGTAAGATATCAAAAAATTATAGTTTATAACTCACGATTACAATAAATAATGATTATTCACGAATAAAATTTTTGTTATGAATTGCTGTATTTTTACACAGCAAAAATTCTTGGGTATTTATAGAGTGGAATTTTTTTTCACAATAAAAATAAGACTAACAGATTCATTTTGTTCCACTCTGATCATAAAAATATTTATCACGTTGTGAAACAGCACATCATGAAACATTGTTAATTTTAATTGTAATTACAGACGAATTGTTTTTGACGACAAGTGTCATTAAAATTTCACACAAATCATACAAACTATTCATCACAATTCTGAGAACAAACGCTGGAAATTTTCAGCTCACACATTTTCCCACCTTGTTTTCTCACTAGAATTTCATGGTCTCTTTGCCCTTTTTTCTCAAATAAATTTTCTTCAAACATGAAAAATTTGTTTCCGTGGTTTTTTGGTGTTAATTTTGAAATTTTTGCTTTTCAAAGTTGCCAAGTTCAAAAATTATTGAACGTATGAAAATTATTGACTCCCCTAATTTTTGGATATTATCCAAATTGAAATTTTTGACCCAACCAATTGATATATTTCGAATTTCCCAAGTTTTCGGTACGAATCATAAAATTTTCTCCGTTTCATGATTAATTTGTTAATAAAATTGAGTAACAGTGAAAAAAATTAGCTCATTGCATTTTTTTTTGGGTATTGAAAATAATAGTGATTAAAATTAGGGACCACCCTGATGTTAATTGGATATTTCGGGCCGATTCGTGACCTTAATAATACGAGCAATTTGCGCGATACGCGAAGCGCGGAAAACGGCATTTTTCATACGCGTTTCCCCGGTTTTCGAGATGACGAATTACCCGGGGTGGTGTAAATACGGACGAATAACAGGTGCAGAGCGGCCGAGCTTTATGTGGGCCACGAGAAAGTTCGGCGGCGCGGCGACTTTTTCGACCTACTCGTTCGGCGCGAAACGTTTTGATCGACCCCGACCATGAAAATAAACAAAAAGCTCGGGGTCCACGATGAAAGCCAGAAACGAGTAATCATCATTATACTTTCGCACTTTTTAAAATTTAATCGATTAATTTTCAACTATTACAGTTAATGAATAATGCCAATTCTACGAATTTATGTTGAAACTGAGTTTTCGACGTATTATTCACTTTTTTATTTATTTTTTTTTTTTTGAACCAGAACAAATTTATTGTTATTTTTTAATAAACTTAATAACTACACGATGAATTTCTTAATAATTTAAATGTTTTCATAATAAAATCAATTTAGTATATGAAATCATAACAATATAAATCTATTATATTATTCACTGAGTTTAGAGATGATGTGCTATGCACGGGTGCATTAAGTTATATTTTATTTAAACTCATGAAGTATTGCAAAAAAAAAATTATCAAGTCGTAGGAAAATTTTGGTTCGTGCAAACAAGTTTTAATGGGCTATAATATATTTTTGGTATAGACAAACATAATATTTAGCAATCATGAATATTTGTTTGACTGAACCGAAATTTATTTGAGTCCAATAAAATTTGTTCACCTATATCAAACATTTATGTGAGTCAACCAAATTTTTGTTTGGTCATATATTAAACAAACGTTTGTTTGAGCCAACCAAAACGGTTTTTGAGTGTAGGTCCATTATCTGGAATTTTATTTATCATTAATTTTCGACGTGCGATTTTTTTATCGAATTCACTACAAAATAATAACATATTAAAATGAAATACTACAAAATTGACAAATAATTGAAAATGTTTTTTTTTTTTTTTTTTTTTTTTTCAATTCTTTTATCAATTTAATACAAAATTATCAAAAATCATAGCTATGGATTTATTTACTAAAAATACAAATTTGTGATTTCGATATTTTGGGCAAGTTTAGTTAAAATCAACATAGTGACAGCTAATGATACGTCAAAATTTTTAATATTCGAACACAAATTTACCTCTTTTATTTATCATTTTCCTAAATAATAGCAATTAAATGATTTTTTGAAATTAAATACAATAATCACGAATTTATATTCAAAAATAATTTTCTTTTTTTTTAGTCATTGATGTGGAAATTCGCTTGTTTCGAATAATTGGCACATTTTATAACAAAGTTTCAATCCGTAACTTCAATATAAAAAAAATTCTATTTTTTCCAACTGTAAATTGTAACTGACACTAAGTGTGCAGTGGATTCTATTTATTGATGCAAATTTTCTTTTATTTCTCATTTCAAAAAAATTATAATTTATAACATTCTTGGAAAATAACAAAACTTTTTATATCCAAAAGTTCAAATTTTTATAAGTTGAATCTATACCTATAACTATTTTTCATTCGTTTATTTCCAAATTTTCTTTCACTTTGCAATACATTTGATAAAAAATCTTTATCTAAAATATATTGTTTGAAGATAAAAAATGTTCAATAAAATATTTTTTCATTTATCAAGACTAATTGAGAAAAATGCAGTCGCTTTGTTGTTGCTTTTTTTAAATGAAATAATTTAAATTTAACTTATCGTATCTAAAATGTAAAAAACACAAATTTTATTTTTCAAGGAATTTTCATTTTGCAATAATTTATTACATGACTATAATTTTTGTTAATTTCGTGAATCATTCCTTTCTTTTTCACTTCAATTTTGTAGTAAATTTGATGGAATAGAAAAAACTTACCTAAAAAAATCGTGAGATCTAAAAATCGAAATGTTTGATTAATAACTAGCCAGTATCATAAGGTATATATTTTATTTAAAAATCTAAGTTAAGATTTCCTTATTTTAACAATCATTTTTTAAGTTCTGTCATTTTTCAATGGCTGAATCAAGAATTTGGAATTTTATAATTATCTACTTATTTTGAAATCAAGGTCAAATCAAGAAGCTAAAAAATTTTCAGTTCTTTTTATTGCAATTAGATCTTTAAAAAATGCCGCAAATTTCAATTTTTTTATGCAAATCTATTGTTCAATTCATTTATAGTACATTTGGTTTTTTAATATACTTATCGAGAAATCATACAGCATGAAATACTGTATAAATAATTTTTAGCGAATTATAAAACTGTTCAATGAAGAATATTCATCTAATTTATTCTCTGGGTGCCAATTTGTAAAATAATATTGTTTACAAAAAAATTTATCCATTAGTAACAATTTGCAGTACTGTGCAGTGCTCTAATCACTATGCAGACTCAATACATTTTTCAACATGCTTCGATTATACATACTTGAAGACAATAACAATAACGATCAATAAGTCAATAGATTTTCGATTTAAATTTCGATTTTCAATAAAAAATTATTGATTTCTCGTTCCTTGACCTCTTCTAAATACAAAAAAAAAGATCGATCTTTAGTTTCTATACATGGGAGTTATAAAAAATATGCACAATTAAGGTATTATGATCACGTAAACAACAATAAGGGAATGTTTCTGAAAAAATTTAATTCGTCAATTAAACCCCAAAAAAATGTGTACCTACGCTAAATTTCAAGTATTTTGTCTACTTAGTCCTTGAGAAAAAAATGCCAAAATATGCGTCGATTTACACGAGTTTTTATAGAGCGAATCATATTTTCGTGCATAATTGAAGAAAAAATGGGGGAATTTTTCTAAAACTTTTTCAGCCTTCAAATTAGACACATACAATCAAGTTTCAATTTGCAAAACGAATTTCTACTATTTAGTTTTTCTAAAAAAATATTCACAAACATCATTTTTGAATGACTGTCTTTGCTTAATTTGACAATTAGCAATATTTAATACTGCCTATGCAGTTGCTGTTGTATGGGGTTTGTGAATAATAAAACATGGCAATTTCCAGATCAAAAAAATCTGTAATTCTGGTATTTTTAAAGGAATGGCAAACGACTTTCACGACTTGGAGCCATATTCAGAATATTTCACTGCTCATAATACTTTAAAAAAAATACATAATAAAAATTGTGCAAGAATTTCAAATTCACCATGAAACAGACCCAAACTTATTTCAAAAATAAAACCCGAACAAGACCATTTCTCCAGGTCATATTTAACGTTCGAGCATAATTCGGAAATTTCCAAAACGATCCTCAAAAAAGACCAATATTTTTTTCCCTCTCGCCACCTCGAGTTGGCTTTTAAAAAAGCTTGCTAGCGTCATTTGGCCGTCCTTATCTTAACTTCCCCCGTATCGTAAACTTCCGCGATTCTGAAATTTGCCCCGAGAGCTTGGACAAAAACGCCCACGGAATGCGCTCTTGGCGCAATAATACGGAATAAGATACGGCGCTCGATCTTGCGCGGCGTGCATAGAAATCACGATCGTAGAAACGCTTGAAATTCGAGGCCAGGGCTTTGAATGGCGGAAAGAGGAGTCCGACTGGACCCTGATAAGGCCCCGTTGTCCGCGCGGTGGGGAAAGTCCAGTCGCGAAAGTATGGCAAGTGCCTTACAGTCGCGTTTTTCTCGTCCACCAACAGTTTGCATTTCCAATCGTCATTTTCCCGGGACCCCAGAAAAGTGTCACGGCTCGTAAAGCTTACGTTGTGAATGAACATTAGCAGTACGATTATTTATTCTTGTTTTGTAAACGTAGATTCTATTTATATCGCATTCAGAGTTCGAGCTTGGACGTGAAGGGCCTCAGGGGAAAATAAAATATAAGGCTTCAATTCTGGGTTCGAAAAAAGGGAATTATGAATGAAAATGACATGGTTATTTATAATATCAAGAAGTATAAGAAGTAAAAAAAGAAGTAACTACTGAGCATACTGTATTTTTCATTTTTTCTATTATTTCTAGAATATTACACAAAAGTCTAGAAAATATTCAGGCTTGTTATTTTATGAAAAATTTTAGATGTTAGCACAGATTTTTTGGGATTCGTAGAAATTCAGAAAATATATTTATAATTATATAGTAGATTGAATACTCTTTGGTCTTATTATATGACGAAAAAGTTCTCTCGGAGTGACTATTCAATTTTTGAACAAAATGATAATAAATAAATTAATTAATAAATAATTAATGAATGACCTTTAAAATGGATTTCTTTTGTTCATTATTTTAATCGTCGTTCCGAGAGACCTTTTTCGTCATGTTTCAGTTATATTTAAGTTTCTGAATTTTTTCAAATTCACTGAGTCTGAATCTGAATCCGTACCTAAAAATCTGGAGAGTTATCAGTCTCGTTTTTTTAATAAAAAAAATATTTGTTCAAAAATAACAAAGATTTTTAAATTGTAGAATAAAATATCTAGGTTTTGCCGGAAATAAATAACAAAAATTTCAAAGCATATATATCAACTTTCTGGATGATTGCAATTTAGTCAAAATTTTGAAAACTTACGAAATTCCTAAAAACTATAAATATTTTGTTCCACTTCAAAAAAATTTGAAATTATTTGCTAATTTAACTGATTAAAATTGATGTATTTTTATAGACGCTTAAAAAAAAATATCTTTGAGTTTAACCAAATCTCAACAAAATGAATCACCTAATTAAATTTGTTATATTTCCTCTAATTTATTATCTTTCCAGACTGCACTAAATTGATCTTTGAAAAGTCGAAAATGAATATGAAATATGTACAAAAAACAAGATTCATGAATCCTCAGTTTCTCAATTAATTAATTACCAAAGATCCTTTGAAAATGCAAAATATTAACAAGAAAATTATACAGAAGTCTAAAAACTATTCAGTCTTGTTTTTTAATAAAAAATTTAAGTTATGAGCACTGATTCTTTGAATTCATAATGGAATTTATCGTTTTTCAATAAATTTTTAAATTTGTTGAGAATTATAAATGAAAAATTACAATGAATAATATTTATAACTATATTTACTTGCTGAATTTTTTCAAATCCTTTGAGTCTGAATTCACAAATCTGGAGAATAATCAGTCTTTTTTTTAATGAAATAATTTTAAAAAATTGTTTATTTACAATCGGTCGACGTTTTGGTTCTGGTTTTATGCTTTTTCAAGACCTGTCAATTTTTATTTGATTTTAATAAAAAATTTTGAATTTGACTGGGTAATCGAATCATTATAATATACAATACCTAGTGGACAATTACCGTAATTTTAAAAATCAACACAGATTTTTGGAATTCGTAAAAAATATCTAGGTATTGCTGAAAATTTATGAAAAAATCTCAAAACATACATTATTTCTGGGTTATTGAAATTTTACCAAAATTTTGAAAACTTATGAAATTTCCAAAAACTAAAAATTCCTAGAAACGTGCAATCATCTGCTAATTTGCTTGAATGAAATGGGTTTATTTTTATGCTCGAAAAAAATTTCTTCGAGCTTAACGAAATTTCGAAAAATGAATTACTTTATTGAATTTTATATATTTCCTTCAATTTATTATCTTTCCAGAATTTTTTCAAACCCGTTGAGTCTGAATCTACAAGTCCGTAGAATAGCCAGTCTTCTTCTTCAAAGAAATAATTTCAAAAAATACATCACTCAGATTTTTGGAATTTGTAAGAAATATATAGGAATTGCCAAAAATTAGTAAAAAAAATGTCAGAACATACATTAACTTTCTGAGTTATTACAATTTCACCAAAGTTTTGAAAACATGAATTTCCCAAAAACTAAAAATTTTCTTTAGAATTCAAAAAATCTGCAATCATCTGTTGATTTTCCTGAATGAAATGGATATATTTTGATGCTTAAAAAAGTGTCTTCAAGCTTAACCAAATTTTGAAAAATGAATCACTACATTAATTTGATATATGTATTTCCTTCAATTCATCATTTTTTCAGACTGCACTAAATTGATCTTTTGAAAGGTCGAAAAACAATATGAAATATGTAGAGAAAACAAGATTCATGCATTGCCAGTTACTCGATTAATCACCAAAGATCGATCGAAAATGCAAAAAATTAAAAGGCCTTCAGGCTGCACATTTTATTCATTGAAAATGTTGAATAATTTATTAAAGAATAAAAAAATTTCTCAAATAGTACTGAAATATACAAGTCGATTTTATTAAATTTTGCTTGTAGTTTTTTTCGTCAGAGAAGGTACGAAAATATCTTATAATTTTTAATGTGACATTTTTTAGTAACAGATTCATAAAAAAAAAAAAAAAAAAAAATGATCGATGTGGCTAATATGAAACCAAGTGCAAATATTTTGCTAAGAATATTTCGGAATTCACGCAAAGTGAAGGTACTTGAATATGTTTGAAAAAAATTAATCTTCACCTTTATCTGTAAATCAGATGACCATTTTCGATAGTTTCAAAGATACATGTATAATATTTACAATTAAACATGATGAATAAGCAATTTTTTATCAAATAATTTTCATTTTATTGCAATGAAGAACTTGACTCGAAAAATTTGAAAAAATTAATCGACTTTCTTTATGGAATGTAAAAGGACAATAATTGTTACAAACTTTTTTTAATTTTTTAAATTTAAATACTTACTTTAATGACTTTCAATATATTATTACTAAACTCAAATAATAATTGAATAAACAAATGTTTAACTTTGAGCAAAGAAAAATGAATTTCTTGACAGCAAAAAAATATTCCATTTTTTGTGCCAAATCGACTCAATAAAACACGGAATTACCTTTTTGAGCAACACGTTTTTATCTAAAATGCAAAAAAAATTTGTTTCCAAACCGAAAAAGTTATCGCAGATACTCATTCTGTTGAAAGAGTATTTCGAAAACAAACTTGCGTCCTCTCATGAACCTGAAAACTGATGCTTCTAGATAATTTGACTCCAAATTCACCTCTTAGCTTTGACGATAAATAAGCTAGAAGACAATTAAAAACACTGACGCGAGCGAAGTTTGAAACGTGCAATTAATTCAGTATGCACGGCCAATTCAAGTCGCTAAAAAAAATCGATTAGATAAGCAAAAGAGAAACTTGGATCGTGTTTTTTTTTCACGATGAAATTTCACGCTGTCTTTTGGAATATAAATTACTTCTTGCTTCAAAAAAAAGTGCGAAAAATCGTCCAATCGAATGCTTAAATGCAGGTAAAGTCTAGATTAGTTTTAATTATATAAAAATTCTAATATGAAGTGAATTTGAAGTATCTTTATTGTAATATTTTTTTGTTGAAGAATATGGAATACTGGAATTTTTCTGCAACTTTTATTGAATTGGAGTGAAGTTTATGGAAAATATTAAATCTGAACATGTGTATTTTGATATTTTTCAAATTCGAGGCTTGCAAAAATAAAAAATTACTACCTGAAAAACCTCGAAAGACAAACACATTTTGTTTGTTTGCCTTTTAGAATTTAGAAAAAAAATGTCAAAAAATGAATCAGTGCAATAAATTATCTTGAATGACTGCGAACATTCGCATTAAACGAATGTCTACATCTAGATGAATATTCATAAACCAGTTTTTTTTCTATCAAAACCACGCGAGAGAAGGATTTTCGATCGTAAACTCGTTGGGCGTATTAATAGAAATCGCGTCGAATTCACGAGTTTCTATTTTGAAATATTTTCTCTTGGGATGAGGATTGCCGGGACTTTCGGAAGTCCTCTCGACGGCAAAAGTAGTCGCTGGTATCGCCTTAGGCGCGAAGTGAAAACGTTCTCGCCGGTCGTCGTATACCGATTACAAGTGCGGGTCCTCGAAAAAAAAAGGCCACCAATTGACGAACTTTTGATGTACCCGTTTCTTCACTTTCCTTCCTGGATAGATATGAAAATGCGCGAGCCAAAAAATGCGCAATTAAGCGAACATTGAAATATACTCTAAATCCAAAATAAAGGAATTGCCTTAATTTCAGTGACTTTTTACTGAAGAAATCAGTAAACGTGATTTTTGTATCAGTAAAGATTCATTGATTATTACAGTGACTTTTAATATAGAACGACCAAATTTTTGTTCATAATTGTCATAAAAAAACTTTGGTTACTGCAACTAAACATTTTTTGTGTAAGATAGACACTTTTTGAAATTTTTAAATATTTATAAGTGCATTTTTCAGTAAAAAGTAATGTAAACCTCAGATAGATCATTTGAACACATCTGACAGATAAAAAAACAAAAGCTATTAACTATAAACTTATTAGATTTATATTTGTTTATTCATACTGCAAGTACGCTGAGAGAAATTGATGTCAGTTAAATATACTGAAAACTTTTGTTTGAACTAAATTTTATTCGTTAAACTTGTCTTTTCAATCAAAACAACTGAAAATTTTATTGGAATTGCTGACAAGTCGTGTTTGGAAAATTTGACTTGATTGATTAAAACAGTGACTTGTAATAAAAGATGTAAAGAAATCTGTAATATCAGATGTAATAAAATCTGTCAGATCTGTTCAACTACTCCATCTGACGTTTACATTACTTTTTACTGAAAAAATGCACTTATAAATATTTAAAAATTTTAAAAAGTGTATATCTTACACAAGAAATGTTTAGTTGCAGTAACCAAAGTGTTTGTTATGACAATTATGAACAAAAATTTGAATTGATCTTTATTTTTTAATATAATAAAGTTTTCTGTTAATTTTACTGATAACGAACTATAGAATTGATGTAAGCAAGTGTTTTGAACAGGGTTCGTATGCAGAAAAAAATTTCGGGAGGGGTTTTTCTATACAATGTATTTCCTTCAGGATTTCATAATTTTTCATCTTTGACAATATAGTTACGAGAAAACGATTTTTGAATTTTATTCACTTCGAAAATTGAAAGCTTCACTACTTTTGGAGCCCAGAGTCGCTCATTTTTCATGTTGGTATGTAATTGAATTCGATTTTTGTGATTTTCAATTATTTACTGAGGTTCAAAATTTTTGTACTTATACTTATGGTATTTATACAACTTGAAGGATTTTCTGATATTATTATAGGTTTTTATACAGCTTTCAAGAATTCGATGCTCTAGGAATCAAAGGTCTTAAAAATTGATATATTTTTATAGATTTTGAAAGAAATTCTAACCACATCGATTAAGAGTATTTCAGAAATTTTCAGAGTTTTCGTGTAGTGTTACTTATGAAACTTCGTAGTATTTTTAAATATTTTCATAGATTTTTGGTTTACTAAAGAATACTGAATAGATTTCTAGCAATTAATGCTATAATATTGAAACTTTTAACGATTTTGAATTTTTAACTTACATTTTTAAACGACAGTATCTTTTGTAAAGACTTTCAATATTTGTATCCACTTTTTTTTTGTATCTGAACAATCAAAAGAATGTTCAAATTGTTTAAATTGGATTAGATCTATTTTTATTGTTTTCTATATGAGTTTCCAGAATGATTCCAAAAATCAAATATAATCAGAGAGTCGTATTTGAAATTATAATAATAAACATTTTCTTGGATTCAAAGTTTTAGAAATTTTTGAGAAAATAATGTCTACAAAGTTTGTATCAATCAGAAGATTTCTAATACGAAACGTTAGAAGAATTCTCAGTATTTTTATAAATATTTTATATTTTAGCAGATTGCTATATAGATTTAAGAAATTCGATGCGCTAGAATGCAATTTTCGATCTGTTGTTAGTAATTTTATAAATTAATAAGAAAATCACATTCATATAGCTCATGTTCTACTGATTTCTTGTTTTTTTATATTTTCAAAGTGTGTAAAATATTTCGTGACATTTTCGAGAATTTTGATAAATTTATTGTATAACTACATATTGCTATAAACTCTTTCTAAGATTTAATTCCCTCAAATTCCAACATTTATAGAATGTAGTAATTTGTCTAGATTTTTCATAAAATATTTTTTTCATAGAATTCAATTACTTTCAGTATTTATATAGAATTCGTATGATCCGAAAGATTTTATAATACTATATAATATAATAATGGGTTTTACATAGATTTATAGAATTTAATGATCTAAGATTCAACATTGTTTAGATTTCTATTATTCCTGCTTCGAAAAATTAAACTCACTTTTTTTCAGTTTAAAATTCCATTTAGTAGAAACAAAAAACCGAGTTTCGTCATTTCGAAGAATTTGTTATGCTATAGCTAATAGATGAGAGTAATAGTTCTAACTACATACAGATCAGTAGAATATTTTTTTTGGTTCTCACTGAAAATGAACAATCTCGTTTGGTAAAATTAACTCAAAATTTCTCTCAGTGTAATTTTAATATCTTTGCGTTTTTTTTTTTAATTAGTAATGAACTGTCATAATAGATTCTCTTGAAAAATTTGCCAATTCCTGAATGCAGAACACCCTGCAAGACACTTGATAGTTTACGATTCACCGTTGTAAAAACATACCACAAACATGCTTGGTAAGTCCAACTGAAAGTGATGTAAATGACTTTGCCATAACAGATATGTAAAAACCACAGGAATACACGGAAAACCGCAGTACGGTTTTATGTGGTTTTTAAAAAATTCACTTCGAGAATGATTGTTCATCAGTATGAAAAATTGGGACGTGAAGTAATATAATGAAAATATCGTGGGAAATTTTTCTGAAATACCTTTCGTCAATACTGTATAATTATAACAATACATATACAGGCATCATTTGTTATCAACATTTTATAAATTACGAGAAAAAAGTTGTGTTCCCAAAATCTCAGTGTCAAAAATAATTGTTCTAAATATCGTTTTTCAATCAGAAGTTTTGATAACGTTACGTTTTTGATAATTGTATGGTGTAAATAAATTTTTTCGATGTTCACAAGAAAATCATAAATGATTTTTATGATAATTCATATATTTTTTAAGCATTTGACAAAATTATTAAAGATTACAACTTTGCCTGCAGTTACTTATAAATTGAAAAAATTTCTCCAAAACTTGTAATACAATTTCCAGGTGCGTAGGCAGAGAGGGCTTTTGGGGGTTCGAACTCCTCCTGAAATTCTGATGAAATCAACTAATATTTCATGAAATATTAAGAAAACTACATCATAAATAATAAAATTACAAGTTACGAAAAAATGAGTAAAAAAGTGAGTAATATGCATTTTTTTGAAAAATTGTAGATTATCAAAACGTAGGATCACGTAGAAAATATAAATTTCAGAAACTGCTTCTTAGGTTATCAAATTCTAGAAATCTATATAAAATCCATATAAATGTATTCGAAAATCTTTCGAATCATAAAAACTCTGAAAAAATACTAAAAGTAATTGAATTATAAAAAAAAAAACTGTTTTCCGAAAGAACTCGAATGCCTCTACGATCTATACATTTTGGTATTCTAGAGTAGTAAATTCTAAATATACTATTGATCTAGAAAAATTCTAGAAAACGTGAGGAAATCTTTAAATATTTCAAAAATGCGAAAAAACAAGAACCCCATAAAGCATAAAAAATGTTATGAATGTAATTTTCTCATTAATTTATGGAATTACTGAGAATAGATCGAAATTAACGTTTTGGAGGATCGAGTTTTTCTAATCATTGCAGTTATCAACAAAAATTTAAGATATCTGTAACATTACTGAGAAATCCTTCAGAGTTTTGTAGATTATACTAGAAAAATGCGAAAAATACTATTAGAAAACTTTCAATACATAAAAACTGTGTAGATATAATTTTCGACAAAATTTTCAAAACTTCTAATCCTAGAGAATATGTATTAACATAGTTATATAAATAATTCAATAATAATATAATTTCAGAAATTATTCTAGAAATTAAAATAGAAAACAGTGAAAATACATACAACCTAATTTCTACAATTTATACAATTCAACACACTTTTAATTGTAGAAATACAGAAAAGCATGAAATACAAGCATGAAAAATCTATATAAAATATACTGTTTTATGAAAAATTATTTCAAATATTCAAAATCGTTGAAAGTTTCGATACTATGGCATCAATTTCTAAAGATACATTCAGCTATCCATAGAAGTACTAGAAATCTAAACAAATACTAGAAAATACACAAAATGTAATAAATGACATACTTTACGATAGTTCAATAAATTTATGAAATACTTCAAATCTGCGTGGTTATAATTACCTCAAAAACAAATCAAAATATTTAAATGTTTCAGAAATTCAAATTCTAGAGCATCAAATTCTAAAAAGCTCTATAGAAATCTATATTAATATATCATAAAATCCTCTAAGTGGTATAAATACCAGAAATATTAGTAAACAAAATTGTAACTTCAGTAACTAATTAAAAATCACAAAAATCGAGCTGCATTTTTTAAGAATTATTACGATTATTTATGTGCGACTCTGGACTCTAAAAGTTGTATAAATTTTGAACTCTGAAATGTTAAAAATGTGAAAATACCTCTCTTGTGACTATATTACCGAAGGTAAAAAATTACGAATTTTCAACAGAAATATATTTTTCAGAAAAACCTCTCCCGAAATTTTCCGATGTCAGCGAGGCGATAAAAAGTGTTTACGCATTTTTAGAAATTCATCGTTTTTACGAATGTTAAGCAATTACAAAAATTATAATTATGTTTAAATTTTGTAAAATTGAAACAAACGGAACACCAAGTAATTACATATATTTAATAATTTAGAATTTATTTTAGATTTTTAAAATATTTTCTAGGAAATGAGAACTTATATACCTAAGTTTCAAAGGGTGTTTAGGGTTGACTTTCGCAATTCTTTTTTTCGAAATAACAGACATTTTCACTAAAATCATAGAACTACGAAACCTCGAGGTGCTGGAAAATGAAAAAAAAAAATAGGAATTTTAGTTGAAGCGATAACCTTTACTTGTGTTGATGATTTTCCGAAATATTCGAATGGCCAATTAAAATTTTCAATTAGTGCATGGAACATACAAAATTTGACAAATATTTAAATTATCTATTTTTGTCGGGTAAGTCAATGTCAATTTCTGAGAGTATTTCAAATCACTGAAAATTCAGTAATTTTCTCAAACTATACTAATCCTTTCTAAAAGTGAAAAAAACTATCGAAATTAAATAAATCTTTCAGAATTACCAGATATCTGAGCTATCCAAATGATTTTTAAAAAAAATTCTCCTAACCTCAAAAAAAAATTTATTTAAATTTCCAACAATCTTGAAAAATCAAAGAAAATTCGCTCTAAATGTATAATTTACATACAACTTTCGAAATATTCGCGATATATCCCTGAATAATACCAAAATGAGCCGTTCCAAAATCGCGATAAAAGTACACCAAAACTCCTTTCCTGGGAATAAAAAAATTACGTCGCGATCGCGGTTTAAGGAGCCGCCACTTTCTACTTAGTGAGACGATAAATTGTTGCTCGCTCGTTGTTTTTTCCCGATCTTTTTTTATTCGCCTTTTGACGTGTCACGTTTTCGGGCCGTTATTTTCCCCCCGAATATCCGTCGACGCATCGGCGGCAATTTCTTTCATCGCTTTCAGTGAAAGTGCACGCTCACGATATCACACATGAATATTGTACTTGCTTCCAATTTGCCCCGGGCAATACGAGAGTACTTTTCTGAGTCTCATGAGAAACGGGATTCGCGGACCCAAAATTCGCCAACGTTTACGAAATCATCGAGGAATTATTCTCAATTCGCTAAATTTATGTGATCGAGCCAAAAATTTGTTTAATGTATGGATATCATGGTTTGGAAGTAACGTGTTACATTAATTAACAAGTAATGATAACAGGAACGAGTCACTTTTTTCGGTAACGAGTAACTAAAATCGCGTTACCTTTATCATTCTCATTAAGTTTTTAGAACAATTTGTAATTTTTAAAGAAATTTTCTGAAACTGAAATATATAAGTAATTTTGAACTCCCTCATTTTTTAATAGTAAATTCGATATTTATAATTTTTAAGTCAACAATGTGGTTTATTAGTCATTTGTGTACAAATATCGACAGAGAATATATGCCTTTTTAAATTTTGATTCAAAACTTTTACAATTTGAAGCGTTAAATTTTAGAAATTCGCATGAAAATCTCAATCTCTAACTCAAAATCTGTAGCAGGATCTTTAAAATCTGCAGATCTCGCTAGAAAATCTTATGGAATATAATGAATACAAAAAAAAAAAAAAAATATGAAAAATGCTAGATTTCGATTAGTTTTACATTATTAGATTCTTCAAAAATTTATGTGATTTCAGGAATCAAGAAACTTCAATTTCTCGAGCATTGAATTCTAAAAATATATGTGTATAGAAGTCTATAAAATACCAGAAAATTTTTCAAATCGTGAAAGAGTTGTAAAAATGAAAAAAATATTTAAGGCACTCTAAATATATAATAAAACTGTTTTTTATAAAATCGATCGAAATACTTCACAAATTTCAAGCTTTTAATTCTAGAAAATCTTATTCTGGAAACTCAAAGAGATATATTTGAAAAAAACACAAAATCCTACAAGATTCCATAAATACTTGAAAATACAGGAAGAAAATACGTAGTAAAAAGAAAAATGCGTGTAAATATACATATGAAACATTAAAAATCTATCGAATTTCAGAAATTTATACAGCAATATGTACATAAAAATAATGAACGATCCTTGAAATCATAGAAAAACTGAAAAAATACCATAAGTTCTGCAAGAAGTGAATATCGATCTATCGAGACACTGTTTTCTGGAAAACCCTCTAAAACACGAAAAATTTCATTGATTTTGGATTCCAGAGCTCAAAATTCTTGAAAAAATTTAGAAAAAAATACTAAAAAAATGTAAAAATACTAAAAAATTCTGCAACTTTCTATTATCCTGAAAAATTCGAATAGTTCTAGAAATACTGAACAATCCTTGAAATCGTAGAAAAGTACCATGAAAAATAAAAAAAAATTAAAAATCTTCATTTACACTATTTGCTGAAAAATCCTCTCAAATACAAAACATTTAATGAACTTTGGATTCTAGAGTATGAAGTACTCGAAATCTATGTATTATTATACAGAAAAATAGTACAAATTTGTAAAAATACTAGAAAATCTTGCAACTTTTTATACATACTGGAAAATTAAAAAAGAATCAAAAATTCTAAAAATCCGTGTAGAAAAGATTCTCTAAAAAATCTATCAAATTTGCAAATTTTTCCCTGCGACTAACATTAAATGAAATGCCATACTCAGAAACTTTTCGAACTTGAAAAAAATATAAAAACTTAAACAAGCTAACTGATTTTTTTCTGAGGGTCAAAAAGTAAAGATTAACAAATGCTTTATTTAATTTTCCTCACATAAAAACATTATTCCTGGAGCGCTCGTATTAACAAACAGATCTGGAAAATAAGATTTTTTGTTCGAGAAAAACCTTTTGTTGAAACTCAAAAAATTGAACACTTCTAATTTTTTTTCGTTTGAAACCATTTTTCCATATCTGAAATAAGCAAATTCTATAATAAGAGATAACCATGAGTACGTTGATATAGTTTTTTATCTTCAGTTTTTCGATTTGTTGTTATTTACATTCAATTTATTCCAAAAAGTAACGTGAAAGTAACAGAACCTTACATTTTTTTTAGTAATTTTCCAAGCCCGATGGAAATACTGTTTTGTGATAAATTCATCGAAACGAAAAAAATGTTTTAATCTTTGAACTTCAGGAAATCATTGCTAGAAATCTTTAGACATATTTTTTAAAGAACTAGGAAATCCTACAAAAATTTTTAACAGTAAAAGGCTTCCTATAATCAACAATTCGACTACTCTTCAGTCTTCAGTATAAAAATTCTAGGTTATGGCGACTAAATCGAAGTTAGAATCGATTAAAAAATCGATCTCAAAGAAGCGGCAAATATAAAACTATAACAACTGTACAAATAATACAATCTGCACTGAAACTATCAAAGGTAAAATAGTTTAGAGTTACTTTTTAAAACATTCTTTATTCGAAATTGATTCAATTTTAAAACATACAAATTAAATGTATGTACAAAATTATGTACAAATAACTCATGTAAATAAGCTCAGTTGATTTTATGCAATCAACAAATAAACTTGAAAAAATGTTTGTTCTCCCAGTGTATTCAAACTTTTGGCCTGTACTGTACTTATTTAAGATAACACGAAAGACACTTTTTATTTTCCCTCCTCAGTACTAGAGTAGGTTCCGAGTTGTCTTAATATCACATTATAGAATTTATAAAAATAAAAAAAGGCAGAAAATGTCTTAAAGCACTTAAAAAAATCCACCTACTTGACTTTGGCCGACTCGATAAGAAGCAGGGTCGATGTCAATAGCGAGCATGACATCCTCAACGGCCCGCTTTTCGTCGGAAACAGGACTTCCTGGACGAGTATTCGCATCGCTCGACAGCAAACCGAAACGTCGTCGAAATTCACCAAGTGGCATGTGCCTCGGAAAACCAACTTTGTGCAATCTCACGGCTTCCACAATTTGACTACCTCGAATCTACAACAATACAAACACAATTCCAAAATTTATTATAATTCATGTTAAAGAAAATCAGCCAAAAGAATAAAAAGATTTGATGGATTAATTTTTTTTTTTTTTGCAACTTGATCTATTTCATTTCATCGATAATAATTATAAAAAGGAAAATTTTTCTCTCTCAGTTTCAACCGATAAATACGACATTGTCTGTAACTAATGGCCAACTTAGTTTCCTCCATTATATGAAATTTCTAATGCCTTAACAAGTGCTGGTTCAATAGTGACACCGCATTTATCAAGTCCATTATTTCATAAATCCTCGATTCACTTTCTAAGTAGCATTCCCGATCGAATAATTAGCCTCTTTATATTCCATTTCCGAAAGAAAGCGAGAACAAAGTTGCGCGAAAGTATCACCTGCGAGCGCAGAAGTGGAACGTTGATAACGTTATCTTCGCTTTGGTTTGACTTCACGGTGAGTATGCCTTTGTTGTCGGAGCAACCCGCGTTGTGCTGGGGCAACAAACAATGCACGAACTTCACGCGTGTCCTTCTCAAAGTTTCTATTAATCCATCCTGAAAACATATTAAAACAAAGTGATTACAGTGATCGCACAATGTTTGAACTCAATTTTTCCTCATAGAAATCATCCAAGTTATTTTTACATATCCTTTTTTTTTCAAGATTTCGTGATTTTTTGGGTTCGATAAAAAGTTACAATGACATCGAACAATTTTTCTCAAGTATTGAATAATTTTTTTGAAAACTGATGGAATATCTGTATGATCCTTCAGAGTCAAGAATTCATTGTTATCATCAAAGAAACTACTCTTTGTGCAATAAATATTTCTTTACATTTCGGTCTTCAATCGGGCCCTCATCAGGAAGATTCTCCTTAGTAATAAATATATTATTCTAGTAAAATTTGATTTTTTTCAAAGGTTTTTGGATGAAAGAAAAAAAAACAAAAATATATAATAATAAAATATGATATAATATGATTGATATGATATATGATACAATTTCATATAATTTAATATAATATTATAAAATATAATATAATTTAATATACTCTAATCTAATATTATATTATAATAATATATGATAATAATATTTATTATATAGTATAATAATATATATAACAATAAATATATATAATAATTATATTTATAAATATATAAATCTACTAGAAGCTAGGAAACATTTTCAGATTTTATGAAAACCCATAAGGATTTCTAAAAATTCTCCAAATTTATTCTAACCTTTACAAAATTCTAAAACTGTTATTAAATCCCAAAATGCACAGAAAAATAAAAAAATCTGTAAATATTTTGAAAATACTAAAACTTTATTATTCATAACAATATGGGGAATTTTCTGTAAAATTAATATTTTAAGATACACGTTTCGAGAAATTTCACAGAATTATCAATTTTCTCCGAAAAAAAGTATAAAAATAATCCAACAAACTTTAACGAATGTTGAAAGCAGTAAAACATTTTCAGAATATCTCGTCTCACAAAAATACTTTTAACGCATCAATATCATTTCAAATTCATATACATCTTTTAAAAAATGGCTCAAAAACATAAGTATTTCAATTCTGAAACAATTAGATGCATTTAAAATTTTTTATTCAACTATTGAATTTATGAAAGTGACAAGTGGCAATCAAAGATGTACAATTTTCATAGAAATTCAAAAATATAAAATCTTAGAACTCTTTAAATGAACACATAAACTGTCATCGAATTTGATGATTTGAGAATTCCACGTTTCGAAATTAATAATTTTATCTGATTTTCGAATGTAGGATGAAATAACAGATACTTACAATAGTAAATTTGACTTGCAGACAAATATTTTTTCGTTTAACTGCAGTAAATGTTCGTCGAATGCTTGAGGCTCTCCTCAAGGATTGAGAACCTTCCAAACCATGAATAGAGCCACTCAAAGCTCCGGAAACACCGGCTCCACGAGCACAGACGAACAATCGGTTGACTTCCTCTCTGAAAATATAAAAAACAAAAATTAAAAAATTATTAACAATGAATTCATCTATTGTTGTATCCCTATGACTCAAAATCTAAAATTTCGTCTTAGATTTTTACAAACTAATGAAATAAAAGAGATGATTTGACTTACCTTGTACTTTCTTGAAGAATGTTAATAGCACATCTGGATACAGGATTTTCTCGAACCGATTTCAACCAACCAGTTGCTGTATAAAGCACTGGATTTGTGCCTTGTAGATGCTGTAGTACAAACTGATTGTTTCCTGGAGCTTTTCGTAGTAGAATTTGGTGATCTGCAAAATTTATAAAAGTTGTATTGGAAGTAATAATTATAATAAGGAAATAGTGATACAATGGATTTCTTGAAAAATACCAACTAAATATTATAAATTCTGTCAATAATATAAAAAATTCTCTGTTTATCACTTAAAATATATTTTTTTCTTTGAAATTTCTTTGAAAAGAACTTGATTGAAGGCTATTTAACATTCTGTCATTCCTTTTGAAAGAAAAAAAAAAGGGACGAAGAAAAAATCACTTCGATAAATCTTACCTCTGTCGTTGTAAAGTGAGAACAATCTGTCAAGAAACGATTCATCGCAGCCACTAGGCATGACACTTTCCTCGTCGAGAAGCCACAAAAGTCCTTTGCGTTCGCACTGTCTGCTGCTGCTCAAATCGCTTTGACTCGTCCTCAGCATTGTCGCACTCTGAGAATTCCCGCGGTCGAGTAACGACACGAGAGCTTGTGGCGAACCCACGCCGTCATCTTCGGAATCCAGGTCTTCGTAATCCACATCGATGCCTTCTTGCGAGTACCTGAAAATCAAATAAACAAAAAATAATCCATCAAAATCTCTATTAAAACATTATTTAAATATTTTCATCTACCAGGATGATAATAAAAGAGGGTTAGGTCGTTGATGTACTTAAAAATATCGATATCGATATTTATCATTCAGAAAAAAATATCATCATAGGCCGATATTCATCATTGAAAAAATATCGATATTCCGATATATCGATAAAAAATCTGGATGTATGATTTTTTAAAAAAATATCGATATTTATGGCCAAGAAATGTCAGAAACCGATAAATATAGTCGAAAATATCGATGTCGGCGATAAAAATACCATTGCAAAAATATCGATATCACCAGCAAAAATATCGATAGAATATTAAGAACCCTAAAAGAGGGCAATAAACTCGAAAAATAGGAATACGAGGAACATAGTGATGAAATAACTATACAACAAAATAGTGATTTATGTTTAAAGATTTTAATTTATAGACAGCGCAAGTATTGCATGAAAAGCATTTTCAATCTCAGTTTTCGTTAAGTTAGGTTAGGTTAGGTTAGGTACTAATCGGAATATTGATATTTCATTCTGATATATTAGACTTTGAATATTGGTATATTGATCAACCGATAATCATTATATTCATTATACATATTAATCGATATTGTGACCTTTTGATGTGAGAAAAATTGAAACTAAAAATTTTGTTTCCATATTTTTTTATTTAAATTTATTCATTCAACATTCAGGTCAGTGATTTCTTCCAAAATACAATTTATTATTATTATTATTATTATTATTATTATTTTTTTTTGTCTTTCAAAATATAGTGACATTGTCGATGAGGAGGATTATCTGTGGTAGTTAGTTGCAAAAGTATAATTGCAGAAATATTGAATAGACTTTACGATTCTTTTTTAACGATATTCTCATGGTTTTGTTCTTATGAAATAAATATTCTTCGAACTGAATAATATTAGTTTCATCCCAAAAATTTGTGTAATACTATACCAAAAATCTATGAAATACTAGAAATTTACTTTGTGGTTCACTGTTATATAAACAATTAATATACCTATTACTAATTTATGAAACTTTAGATTCAAGAGCATATAATTATAGAAATTCATATTGAAATCTATAAAAAACTTGTAATCTGCATGTATCTGAAATTTCAAACGGTTAGAATAAAAACAAAAATGAAAAAAAAAAATCGGTTTCTTATCTCCACTCAAGATTCAGGCGAAAAAAAATGAGTAACATTGAATAATAGTTGTAGAATATCAATAATTATTTACTACTCTAACTATGAGAGGTAATGAAGACAATTTTTTCTGTTTTCATTTATTTTTAAACATTTGGAACTTCAGGTACATAAATTTGCCAGAAAATCTGACGAAATTGAATACATACACAAAAATACAGAAAATACTAGAAATGAAAGGATATTCATGAATACTGATTAAATCATTTCGAAAATCTCTGTGAAATTCTAGAAATTGATGAAACTTTGATTCCTATAGAGCAATTTTAAGAATCGATATAGATATCTATAAAGATATTCAAAATCTGTAAACTTTCTCGAAAATCCTACGAAATTCAATATTAACACAAAAATACAGAAAATCTATAAATTTAAGGATACTCATGAATGCTGAATAAATTATTTCGAAAATCTATAATAAATTCTAGAAATTAAGAAAAGTTTGATTCCTAGAGCTTTTAATGTTAGAAATCGATTTAGACATTTATAAAACTATTCAAAATCCTTAAATTTTCTTGAAAAACTTACGAAATTCAATAAATACACAAAAATACTAAGAACACTATAAATTTAAGATACCTATATATGCTGGTTTGTTGTTTTAAAAATCTATAAAATTTAATAATTTTTTAAAACTTTTATTCCTATTGAAATTTAAAAATGTTCCTGAAAAACTACAAAAATACTACATTCCTAAATCTTTAAGAAAATCTCATAAAGTTCAATAAATATGGAACATTTCGAAATGTACTAAAAACACTGAAATAGCATTCCTTGTGAATGCTGCTTGAATTTTTTCAAAAACATATACACAATTAGAATATCAAAAAAACTTTGATTCCTAGAACTTTAAATACTAAAAATCTATGCATGGATCCATAAAAATACCAGAAAATCTTTTGAATCGTATAAATCCTTCAAAAATATTAAAAATATTATTATAAAAGTGTTTGGAATCTATGATATTCTCTGATACGTTAATCGAACATTTGAAATATTTTAAACTTTGTGAATTTAAGGAAATTGCATTCTAAAAATCAAAAGAAGTATCTTTGAAGAAAAAGTAGGAATTCCTACGACATTTTATGAATGCTAAAAATACAAAAAACATAAAAATACTGGAAAATATAAAAAATACTGGAAATTCATAGAACTCACTAACTAGAGCGTCAAAATTTAAAAAATCTGTACAGCGATTCATAAAAATACTGAAAAAAAAATAAAAATATAAATCTAAGAAGACAATTATTTTCTTATAAATCTATTCAAGTAGAAC
The DNA here is from genome assembly GCA_028476575.1 of Platygaster robiniae. Lineage (NCBI taxonomy): Eukaryota > Metazoa > Arthropoda > Insecta > Hymenoptera > Platygastridae > Platygaster > Platygaster robiniae. Next base: position 41,982,283 of record CM052019.1, read on the forward strand.
AAATTCATTAAACTTAGAACTCTAAGGCGCAAATTTCTAGAAATCCTTATCATAGCAATCCATAAAAATACAAAAAATCCTTAAACATTTTATGAACTCCCCCCCCCCCCCTCCAAAAACGAAACATTAAAAAAAACTCGCGTATTATCTCAAAAATTTATAAAATCAGCGAATTTTTTTTTCAATTTTAAATCCTAAAGTCTCAAACTCTAAATATCACTAGAAATTAATAAAAAAAAAAAACAAAAAATTCTCTAAATTCTACATGTATATACTGAAAAACACGAAAAATACTAAAAAAAATATAAATCCATGATCAAACTGTTTTCTGGAAAATCTATCAAAATTTTGCAATAAATCAGCATACAAATATTTTCTTTCCAACATATCTATACTGCATGATGATTCCAGTATATCAGATAAGCCAATTATATTTTTTTCGTTACAATTCCTACTCCTTATTTCTATCAAATATCGACAATAAAATAATTATAGAAAACGATGTTGAAAAAACAGCTCAAATTCATTACACACCGATAACTAAAATAACGCCTTAATTTCACGAAACATCGACCTCTAAAAAAAGGAAAATCCAACCAACCTGTCTTTAGGCGCGACCAAAGTCGTGTGGTGGAAAAGTAATTGCAATCGCTCTTGGAGATAATTGTGACAAAGGTCCTCGAACGTCGCGCCGGTTTGGCGCCCACAGGTCGCTGGATTCTGGAATCCGGGAGTATCACAAACAAGAAGGGACGATACTGTGTGCACCGAGCTCGATATTGACCTACGACAATAAATTTTGTCTTAGAAATAAAAAGTTCATACACATTTTCATGGATTCTAAATACTCTGGGAAGAATGGACTCATCAACATGGAAATTAATATGATAGGATAGGATACAACTTCTGGATAGTTTTGTAATTGATTGAGAAGTCATTTTTGTGATCATGAAGAATGTTTTTAATTTATTGTATTTAACAAAATAGTTATTGAAGAGGGTTTCATCAAAGCCGAAAGCTTGAGCCAAAAATATTGGTCTATTTATTCATCATCCTCAATAAATGATTGCTCCCAAAAATCATAGAATTTAACCCATGTCGACAGGAATGTTTTTACAATAATTATTGAAAACCTCTTACTTATTTATCAAAGCAGCGACACAATGGAATAGTTCCGAGTACATCCCCACGAGGAAACCCTCAAGAGCATCGATCCCAAGGACTGCGTCTTTCCCAGGATCCGTGGGACTCGGCGTCCTCAAGTTGCTGCCTCTTCCTGAGTTCGAACTCCCCGAAACCGGTGCACTAGGTGCACTAGTGTTGGCGCTGTTGAACCCGGAAAACACGACCCTGCTGAGCTCCTCGACGGAACTTCCAAGAAGAGTCGCCGCGCGCTCGGCGCATTCAACCCTTGCAAATTGCCAACGACTTTGGGTCTTGGTGACACCGGCGCAGCTGAGGTGGTAAATCGCCGCGAGCACGAGCCAAATGACTTTTTCCTCGGCCTCACTGAGACCAAGGGCCCGGAAGGCGGCGACAACGCGGTTGAATTCTACCTGAGCGCGCTGCTTGTCCTCGTGTTTTTGTAAAGGCGTCACAAATGCGTTGCCATTCTCAAAGACGAGGTTCGCTAGGAGCAGCTCTTTCCTGAGGCCACCCTCGGCACCGGCCAGGAGTCGATACAGAACGTGGAACGTCGGGTCGCTGTTGGGTCTTCGGCCTATTCGGGATTTTTCCAGTAGGAGGACCTGTGAGTTAAGGCAGTTTTAGTAGAGCTGGATGCACATAATATTATATATCTGTCGAGTCCAGTGGCGTAGGTAGCTTTAAGCGATGAGGGGTGATAGGATTGGAAATTATATATTGTGAACCGTCTAGATAACACCGAGTAGCTAAAGTGCGCCCTAAAAGTATTCCTTAAGTCCTGTTTTTATGTTAAAAAAATGATCAAAAACTCATTTCTTACTAGTGTTGTCAGACTAGTGTTGTTCTACTTAAGTTAGGTTTGCGAGGAGTGGGGGGGATCCAGAATCCCCATAGCATACCTACTTTAGTGAGTCATGTAAATATCCTCAAAGTCATATTTTTTTATGTGGATGTTTTCAGAACACACTTTGCATGGGACCAAACTTAAGAAGATCGTATTTAGGAACCTTATATTCTCTAGAATACAGATTTTTGGAATTTTGCAGTTCAGGATTTCAAGCACTAGCATTTTCAATGATGAAATCTAGAATCCCAGAATATTTAAGTCTTGAAAAGAGAATAAAAGAATCGTTCATTCTGAACAAAGAATTTCAGAGCTCTGAATACTACACAAATTCTGTATGATATTATGCAGTTCGAGAGTTCAAGATAACACGTTACTTCGTAAATTACGAGATAGTAGAATAATGTCGAATATACACTTTTGAAAACCGTCATAAAACATAAAGTCATAAAATATTTCAATCTAAAATGTATAAAGTCAGACTTAGAATGGAACAGAAAAATGCTAGATCGACCAAGCAGGAATAGAAAAACTACAAAATTTATAAATATAGACTTCTACATTCTATAATCAAGATATGAGCAATTATGATATCTTGAACAGTATGAATTTGTGATATAGGCTAATGCCATATTCAATCCTACTGTAAGTATTCGATTCTAGAAATCCGTGCTGGAGTGTTCGAAAACGTATTTTAAAGACATGTGTCAAAACTGGACTGCATTCAAAAGTTACGTTCAAAGAGCTGAACTTTACTATCAAAAAATTCAGCAAAAATTTAGTACTTCCATTAAAATTTTACCTAACCATAGACATTTGAATAAAGTTAAGTTCTTTAAAAGCACTTATAACCAGATTTTACTGTCTATTACTATATGCTCTGTACCAAAAAGACATTTTCCAAGAGTTTACTGTACTTCAAAAATTATTATTAATAAACAAATATTACTATACCTGGAGAGACGAAGAAGCAATCTGTCCAGTTTGGTCGAAATCGAGGCTAAAAAGTTGGGTGAATCGCGTAGCATTCGTATTCATATGAGTCCTACTGTTTCCAAAAGCTTCCAGAATCGTAAAAACAGCGTTTAGTTTTTCCGATGTCAAAATCTGTAAAACAAATAGTTTTTGACTTAAATTTCCTGAATTCTGTTCAACTAGCAGGTAAAAAAAGGTTGATGTGAATTTTTTGATTGTGAGGTGGATTTAGTGGTTTTTACAGTCCCAGAAAATTTTTGTTTCCATTATCAATTGATTTTTGAGCATTATTTGAAATCATAGATTTTTCTATAATTTTTGTTATTGCACCTTCAAGAAATTTTGGTGTTAACAAAAAGAAACTGAAAATTTTCGATTATTACGAAGAAAAAAATGCAAAATTTTTTGAGAAGATTTTTTTTCTCTACAAAGTGCAAAAGATAAAAAATAAACAAAATTTTATGTACCTCTGGCATAAAAAACGCGTTTCTATGCCAGATCGAGATCTCTAAACGCGTTTTCTATGCCCTCAGTACATAAAATATCGTTCGTAACAGGCACGGATGTGCTCATAGGCAAAACGGGTTACAGTCCTCGGCTTCGCCTCGGACCGTAATTTCCCCGTTTCGTCAAATTCGCATATCCATGCCTCTTACGAAATATACTATTATAGTCCATTCATAATTATTGACGAGTGATGAAATCAATTTTTTTCTAAAATAACCGAAAATTATATAAATATATTGCACGATTCCAAAACTTCCTCGCGTAACATCATAAAAGCTTTCACAGCGCATAATTTTCGAAAAAAACGCACCGTTAATCACCGGCTTTTTCGGTGAAAAAAAAATGTTCCACTCATGCACTGCCTTCATTCGCGTTACTCAAAAATTTAAAACTCAACCATGCAAATCAAAATTATATCGTAAGAATCGTCAGTTTTAATGACATAATCCATACATAATTCATTTACAACACCTTGCACTTTATTTTTTTTCAACTAAATGATAAGCAAAAAATCAATGTCATCAAGTATTATGCAATTTAACAAATTTTTATGCATATCTTCATTTTTAAGAATTCCATGTAAAAAACATGACTAGAATACTTCAGTTATCATTATTACTTCGAATTTAGAAACTACATGACAAACATCTAAAAAATTATCAAATTCACGATAATCCAAAATCATCCTGAAAAAACTTTCTTGAATTAATATTCTCAAAAAAGTCAGAGTATATTTTTTTTCCTTCCAGTACTCTTAACCCTTGAATATAACAATCCACACTTCAATGTTTTCCTTTGAAAAAAAGGGAGAACTTCTCTTTTTGCAATCTTTTCAAAATTATTTTGACACCAATCTAAAATTACCACCCTCGTATACACTCGACGCCGACGATAAATCAGCGGCAATTTTTTCGGGCGTCGCGGAAGTGTTAAAAGAAAAAAGGGGTTTATTTCGGGAATGTTTGAGAAGAGTTTCCGGCTACCTTGTTAACCGAGCCAGCGGCTGACACGAGATAGTTTAGGACGTGCTTGAAGTTGGTCGTTTTGCCGGATCCACTGCGACCTAAGAAAACGAGGGAGTGATCCCTCCTGGTGGCCAACATCCCTCTGTAAGCCGACTGCGCCATCGCGTAAATGTGCGGCGGCATGTCTTCGCTTTTGCACCCGCGGAACATTTGTACTACCTATGAAACATTATTAATAAAATCAAAAGTTACAAAATGTTCACTAAGAAAAAAATCTAATATCTTCTGACATGTATAGTAAAAATTTCTTACTACTTTAGTACTTTTACTAAAAAGTAATAGAAAATGACAAGTTTTATAATAATATTTGAGGTCTTACAATATCACAGCTAATTTTGTACTTTTTATTTTACTTATTAAAATATTGTAAAGTAAAAATTGATGTATTGTACGAATAATATGTACGCCAGTTTTTACTAAAAAATTTCGGAGAGTTTTTAATCGACAGAATGCAAATTTTACTGTATGAATTGTAATTATTACTATACTAGCACACAAGATTTAGTATCCGTGTATAGTAGAAACGTAACAATTTTTAAAAGAAAATTGGACTATTTCAAAAATTAATCATAAAAAGAACATAGTAATACTGCAAACTATAAAGTTAATATTGTTTGCAGAATTTTTATGAAATTTTAATTGAAGTACAACAAATCATAAATTAGTAAAAACGGACAAATTCAAAATTTTTTCCTCATTTCGACATAGTCATTTTTTATTTTTTATTTTGAGATGATAAAAAATGTCAAATTCTGAGGGAGTACGCAAGAATTTGTTAAAATAAAAAAATTTATTTGTACATCATTACATCAATGCAATGAAAATAAATATTTGTACGTACATTATGACAGATTGTTCAAATGAAAAATTATTTATTTGTAGAAACACTTATAAAAATATAAGATTTTACTTAGAAATTTAGAATGTGGATGATATTGATTTCCATTCAATTAATTTATATTTTGAAAAACATTTGAACAACTTAGAAATAAAAATTTCATAAGAATAGAAATACTGCACATATTTTTATGCATAGAGAGAATGTGTAAAGATACTTGAATATAAGTGGTGTGTGGGATTGAGAAATTCGGGGGTCGGGATAGGTCGGGAAATTTTGCATCAGGTCGGGACGGGATGCCGAGTTTTTCGGGAATCCCGAAAATGGAAATCTCGAAAAATGTCAAGAATCCCGAAAAATTCGGGAATTCAGAAAATTTCAGGAATTCCGAAAAATCTGGCTTTTTTCAAATGTCCTAAAATAATGAAACTTCAGGATTTGAAGTATACGAATTTCTGCTCTGAAGTATGAGTACATAGTGAGTAGCGAAACGCTCTCGAATCATAGAGTTTCGGACTACAGAGAAATATTGTTATTACTAAAATTTTCCGCAATCTACGGGAATTAGTCAGTGTTGTAATTAATCGAAAAAAAAATGAACTGTGTTCAGACATTTAGACTGTAAAATTGCTTTGTAAGTATTTTTTTTTTTAATTCTCTTCAAAACGAATTCATTCGCAAATTCGTATTCGAAATGCTATCATTGCAATAAAGAGAATTTCAAATTTTAAGACTTTTAAATGAAAATCTGGATAGGAAAATTTGTGAATAGACGGAAAATATCAAATTTTGATTGAATAACTAAGCAATTAAATAATGAAGAATGCATGTTAAGAAAATAAATCCGTGATTCAGAATTAATTTAGATGAAAAAAATACACCTCACTGATTTCGACTAGATCGAGATTAAATCTCTAGGTTTTCAAAATTCATCAATTGTTCATGAGAATTTTTTCATTGAGTTCACAACTAAATAACAAAGGCAGAAAATAACAAAATTATAGAAGTCTTATAATCTTGAAATTTTCGATTAATCACGAATGAAAGTTTGAAGAGTAAAACAATTAGAATTTTTCATGTTTTGCATAAAAATTGTTCAAAAATATAAATTGTTTGCGCCCGACAACTGAATTTACTGCAATCTTATGAATTTATATTGAAGAACGAAGAAATTCAAAAATTTCTTATTTACAAAAATGCTAATTTCCTTAGAATTATTCCCTTTTTGACTTAAGTATTTGATGGAATATATCTAGTTATAAAAAGAAAACAAGATCATGCTTCGGTTTCATTGGATCCATACTTTTCAGGGTCGGGAAAACAGACCGTGTGTCTGAAAAGATTAAAAATAATGCGGAATACATTTTTCCATGAATTTCGGCATCAGGGAACTTTTTTTGCATTGTCGGGTCCCGAAATATTCGAGAATCCTGAAAAGTTCGGGAAAACGCCTTTCCTGGCCCGAAGCCTTTCCCGACCTATCCCGGCGTCGGGATTTTTGAAAAGTCGGGATCTCGCACACTCCTATTGAATATTAAAATACTTCAATAAGTTTTGGAAAATCGTAACTATCATTACCAATTTTTCATTTAATTTCAAAACTTCTGTATTCTTAATGCATGTCATATATTGCTGACGACTCATTATTGTTAAATATTATTATTGATTAATATTATTACGAATTCGCACTTATCAAATACTTCATCATTATTTTTTTTGCGTCATTTGTCATTGACGAATAAACGATGACTTTTCATGCAGAAAATATACCCAGAATGGTTCATTTTCGTAAAAATTGAAATAAAAAATATTTTTGGTCAAAAAGAAATCTCCAAAATCTTTCTTCACATATAAGCCATTCAAACTAATTAAAAAATAAGTCACGTTGAGACGTTTTGAACTTTTAGAGATGTACTTACTTTTTCAGAATAAATCGCGAGAGGAGAAACCGGGTTGATGACCACCATATTGTCGCCTGCGTAAGTGTGGATTAGATTACTTGCGTATCGTTGCCTCAGGGTATGAAGCACCGATGACTCATTCAAAAAACGCAACTGTGATAAATCTTCAGCTTTGTCAAATTGAGGTGGATTTGCCTGAAAAAGATCAACAACAAATGCATTCATTACATCCTAAAGTTTTCCAGTATTTGCAAATCAGAACAGAGATTCAAAGTAAAAATGTTCGTATCGTGTAAATTTTTTCAATGTTTCTATCTAAAAAATGAAAACCAACCGATCCTTTTGTTGTTAAAAATTTTTTCCTTAATTTGCAAATATCCCTCAATCAAACGTTACAAAATAAATTTTATGTAATAACACTACGAGAGGAAACGAAAAAAAGTGTGTACCACAGTAATAAAAAAAAATTTGCGCAACTTTTTCTTTTTCTTCAGCTTTCGTAAACTTTTTCTCCTATTTCGCAATACTTTCTTACCACTCATTCACCTTATCTCTATATTTCAAATTCAAATGAATCCCTACACTTTTCTGCTTGTCACATTTCCCTCGCAGCGAACACGGACACGCTAATTGATATTGATAATCGCGATTTAATTGCCGCAGAAATCGATGGATTCTCGGGATAAATTATCATACTCCCTCGTCGGTATAAAAAAAATGCTCGGCTTCGTGACGGGCTCGTATGACCGAGCGTTGTCGCACTTTCACAATGGAGACCGCGAAAGTGCAACAAGGACGAAACTGACGTTTCCACGTCAATTATCAACGCGGGCTCGAAAACTTATCGATCAATGTTAATAAACTTTCGTGACAATCACGATCGTGAGCGGAATATTAAAAAGCGCTCGTTTATTTCAAAACTCACATTTCCTGTGCCATTCATGTCTTCCATAAAAATACCAGTCCATAGAAAGTTTCATAACTCACGAAACTATCGGCGAATCTACTTTGAATCTTACACGAAGTCGCGGGGTAATATCTATTCTTAAAACCGCGTTGGGATCTTTCGATTGTTTGGAATGGGAGATTAGAAATTGGAGATTCTGCTTGTTTCGATCGGAAAATTTAATGTTTTAGGAATATTGAAGAACAATGTTGAAACTCGCGAAATTATTCAATTTTTTTTTCATTAAATTTTGGATTAAAATCTTCAATATTTGTGTCCAAGATTTTATCATTGAAAATTTAAAAATAAAGATTAAAAATGCATTTAAAAAATTTGTGACAAACGAATACTAAACTATGTAAATTGATATTTTTATAATTATTATTAGGCCGAAGATATAACATTTTGATTGCCTCACAAGATTGCATAGTGACTTATGAAAAGTCATGGAAAATCATTGTTTCGAAATTATATTGTAATAACCAATGTTTTTTGTGAACATTAATTAAAAAATAGTTGCTTCGATAAATAATAATATTTAGAAGTTTTAAAACAATTTAAAAGTGTAGACTTAGTTTAAAGGTCATAATAACAGAAATTGTAAAAAAACCTTAGAATTTATTTTCACGAATGTCAGAAATGCATGTGGAAATTCGCAGATTCTTTTTAAGGCCTGAAGCAACATTTGTCAAATGAGACAATACTGAAAAAAAAGATAAAAGATACTTCAAGTGTCAAGTATCAATAAAATTTTAGAAATCAATGAAGAACTGTTTTCTGAAAAAAACTATCGAAATTCAAATCCTAGAAATTAGAAATTATATCTAGCAATCCATGAATATACTACATGTCTATGAAAGAATAGGAGAACCCTACATATTTTTATTTATAATAGTGAAAAATAAGAAAAATTTTGGATACAGGGAGAGGGGGGGGGGCATTTGGGAATGACTACGTCTATATATAGAAACAATCAAGTATATTTCAAAATTTTATCATAAATCGGGTTCAAATTCTTTGTATCACTTTGTAGGTTAATATTATTATTCCCACCTTTTATAAAGACCATCGCAGCAATAGATCTATTAAACTAATAACTTTCAAAATTTAATATTCTAACATTATCCCAATCAAAATCATGACCCATAAAGAAGAAGCATAAAGTTGAACGAAATTATAACCGCGAAGCATTAAAATATAGAAATACATAGAAATCATTTGAAACCAAAAAATTCTGAAAATAATATTAATATCGAAGATTTATTATGAACAATACTCGATTTCATACAAAGATATTGAATTTTATGAATCCATCGCAATTGTGTTTTTCGGAAAATATACTGAACCTCAAATTCTAAAAACTTATACAGGAATCTACAAAAATACTAGAAACCTATGTAAGTATTACAGAATCTCACATAACTTTATTTTGAATGCAAAGTATTGAAAATATAAAGAATACAAAAATGTTAAACATCTCTGTGTACGAATTTTTCTCAAAAATCTATAAAAATGCAAAAAATGCATGAAACTCGGGATCCTAGACAATTAAATTCTAGAAATCTATACAGCAACTAATAAAAAAAAAGTATAAAAATACTGGAATATCCAACAATATTAATAATCTTGAAAACTTCTAGAAATACTTTCTAATAATACTATTAGAACATATGTTATTTTGAATTTATATCAATCCCATTTTCTAAAAAATATATAAAAATAATAAAATATGTATGAAGTATAATTCAAGAGCATTAAGGTCTAGAATAATGGATTAAAATCCATTAAAATACTAAGAAATATTGAAAATATATACTACATATTTCATAAAATAAATTAATCTACATTGATACAATTTTCCGAAAAATCCATGGAAATATTTCAACTTCATGAAATTCACAGTTCTAGAGCATTGAAATCTACTAATTTATATAGAAATTCATAAAAGAAATTTTTTATATAAATTATTAAAAAGGTACAAATAATTAATAAATGCAAAAAACACTGAAAATATAAGAAAACCATGAAATAATTAAAATCATTTAAGGGGTTACTTTCCAATAATAATAGTCGTCATAGAAGCTTGAGCTTTGAAAAACTGCTGTATTTGTAGCCTGAGTATGAATTTGGAAATGTCATATGAAAGAGCAGACAAATAGCTTAAATATGAAATGTATATGAATTTTTGAAAAATGAACATTTAAAAAAATAATCTTTCCAATAATGAAAGACATCTAAGTAGCTTGAGCTTTAAGTAACGGATGTCTTTGTAGCCTGACTATGAATTGAAAAGTGTCATACGAAAGAGCAGACAAAAAGCGTCAAAATGTTAAGTATATATATTTTAAAAAAAACGAACATTTTGAGAAATACTCTTTCCAATGAAAAAAGACGTCATAGTAGCTTGAGCTGTAAATAACTGCTGTCTTTTAAGCCTAAGTATGAATTTGAAAATGTCATATGAAAGAGCAGACAACTAGCTTCAAAATGGTATGTATATGGATTTAAAAAAAAATAAACATTTCGAGAAATAATTTCTCCAATGAAAAAAGACGTCATAGTAGCTTGAGCTTTGAATAACCACTGTCTTTGTAGCCAGAGTATGAATTTGAAATCTTCATATGAAAGAGCAGACAATTAGCTCTAAAATGGTATGTATAAGAATTTTTAAAAAAATGAACATTTTGAGAAATAATCTTTCCAATAATAAAAGACGCCATAGTAGCTTGAGCCTTGAATAACTTCTGTCTTTGTAGCCTGAGTGTGAATTTGAAAATGTCATATGAAAGAGCAGACAAATAGCTTGAAATTGGTATTTATATGAATTTTCAAAAAAATGAACATTTTGAGAAATAATCTTTCTAATAATATAAGACGTCATAATAGCTTGAGCTTTGGATAACTTCTGTCTTTGTAGTCTGAGGTAGAATTTGAAAATGTTACATGGAAGAGCAGAGAAATAGTTTTAAAATGGTAAGTATATGAATTTTTTTAAAAATGAACATTTCGACAAATAATCTTTCCAATGAAAAAAGACGTCATAATAGCTTGAGCTTTGAATAACCGCTGTCTTTGTAGCCTGAGTATGAATTTGAAAATGTCATATGAAAGAGCAGACAAATAGCTTCAAAATGGTATGTATATGAATTTTAAAAAAAATGAACATTTTGAGAAATAATCTTTCCATACGTCCCTAAAGCTGTAAAGCAAGGTCAGCAGAATTGACAAATTTTGTTTGCATATTTTAAGGCTAATTAAAGCCTAATTGAATTCCTTAATTCAACATTAATGGCTCTTGTGGTTTACCGTGGAATCAATGTCCTGCTAGCTTAAGTTTAAGCTAGCAGAACAATGCCAGAAAACGGCTTTGAACTATTTTAATCGGAATAATTTTTACCTCTAAATTTAAGGCTATTTAAAGGCCTCAAGAAAAACATAAAATGAAAATAATAAAAAAAAATTTTTCCGGGAAATTACACTTTTTCAATCTTCAAAGGCTCGCACCAGTAAAACAATCCAGAAAAATTGCTGTAAACTGTTCTGATCAGAATTTCTTTATCGTCAACTTTAAAGGCTGTTTAGAAGCTCTAAGAAAAACATAAAATAAAAATAGACCGAAAAACATTTCCTGGAAAAATTCACGATTTCAATCTTTGAAGGCTCGCACCAGCAGAATAATCCCGAAAAAGTGTTAAAAACTGTTTTCATCAGAATTTCTTGAACGTCAAATTTGAATGCTCTTTAAAGGCTCAAAGAAAAATATAAAATGAAAAAAGTCGAAATAAAAATTTTCTGAAAAAATTCACTATATTAATCTTCAAAGGCTCGCACTAGCAGAACAATGCAAAAAAGTGTTAATAACTGTTTTTATCAGAATTCCGTTAGTCAACTTTCCAGGCCCCTTTAAGGCTTAGAAAAAACATAAAATTTAAAAATTCAAAAAAAAATTTGTCGGAAAAGTTTACAATATTTAAAGGCTCGTGACAGTATAACAATCCAGAAAAAAAGTTAAAAACTTTTTAATCAGAATTACTTTAACGTCAACTTAAAAGGCCCTTCAAAGGCTTTAAGTAAAACATAAAATGAAAAAAGTCGAAAAAAAATTTTCAGGAAAAATTCACCATTTCAATATTTAAAGGCTCGTACTAGCAGGAAAATCCAGAAAAAATGTTGAAAACTGTTTTTATCAGAATTTCTTTAATGTCAACTTTAGAGGATCTTTAAAGGCTCTAATAAAACAAAAAAAATTTCCCTGAAAAATTCACGATTTCAATCTTCAGAGTAAAAAGTAAAGTAATTCTGATAAAAATAGTTTTCAACGCTTTTTTAGATTGTTCTGCTGGTGCGAGCTTTTAAAGATTGAAAAAGTGAATTTTTCCGAAAAAATTTTTTCGAGTTTTTTGATTTTCCGTTTCTCTAAGAGCCTTAAAAATGACGTCAATGAAAATCTGATGAAAAAAGTTTTTGACGCTTTTTCTAGATTTTTCTGCTGGTGCGAGCCTTTGAAGATTGAAATCGTGCATTATTCCGGGAAATTTTTCGCGGTCTATTTTTATTTTATGTTTTTCTTAGAGCCTTTAAAGTTGACGTTAATGAAATTCTGATAAAAACAGTTTTCAGCACTTTTTCTGGATTGTTCTGCTGGTGCGAGCCTTTAAATATTGAAATAGTGAATTTTTCCTGAAAAATTTTCTTCGACTTTCTTCGTTTTATGTTTTTCTTGGAGCCTTTCAAAAGTCTTTAAAGGTGACGTTAAAGAAATTCTGATAACAACAGTTTTTAAGATTTTTTCTGGGTTGTTCTGCTAGTGCGAGCCTTTAAAGATTGAAATCGTGAATTTTTCCAGGAAATTTTTTTCGGTCTATTTTTATTTTATGTTTTTCTTAGAGCCTCTAAAGAGCCTTTAAAGTTGACGTTAAAGAAATTCTGATCAGAACAGTTTTCAGCACTTTTTCTGGGTTGTTTTGCTGGTGCGAGCCTTTAAAGATTGAAGAAATGTAATTTCCCGGAAAAATTTTTTTTCATTATTTTCATTTTATTTTTTCCTTGAAGTCTTTGAATAGCCTTAAATTTAGAAGTAAAAATTATTCCGAATAAAATAGATCAAAGCTGTTTTCTGGCATTGTTCTGCTAGCTTAAACTTAAGCTAGCAGCGCATTGATTTCCCGGTAAACCACGGGAGCCCTAAACTTTTAATTAGGGCATGTAATTAGCCTTTGATTAGCCTTAAATTGTGCAAAAAAATTTTTTCGATCCTGCTGACCTTGCTCTGCCAGCTTAAGGGACGTGTTATGTACATATGTTCTCGAGGAAAAAGAGACAATATATTTTCAAATGAAAATATTTTTCGAAAAATTTAAAGCCTATTTGTTTATCAATGTCACAAGGTATTGAAGAAATTTTTTCAGAATGAAATCTTCGTAATTGGGTGTACAACAGCATTTGTGCCAAAATCCAATTTTTTTTTCGCAGTAAGCAGTTTTTCGAAAACCATTTATCTGAACAGTCTGAATTTTTTAAGCTTGTTTATAACACAGCCACACAAAAAAAAAATATTTTTTTGGGTCTGCAGGTCAGACCATGTTTACTATATGTTTTCGGGGTCGCTGAATTCGAATCCGAGGTCCAAAAAACTCCAGTATGTCAGGGTTTCGACATAACCTCAAAAACTTCATAAAATTTTTTTTTTCGAGTCCGGGGGTCAGACCATGTTCACCATATGTTTTTGGGGTCGCTGAATCCGAATCCGTCGTCCAAAAAACAATAGCATGTCAGGTATTGGACAGAACCTTCAAAATATCCCGTTATTGAAGCTATTTAGCGCTTTAACGTTTTGACTTTAGCCATATATTGAGCAAAAATCAGTTCAACCCATAAACCCTATTTACTCCACAAAACAAAGGTATATAGGACCGTCGGCATCAGCGCTACCCGATGTACACCGCGAGGAGGTTGCACGATCGGATTTTGTACATCATATAGCCCTTATAAGGGCTTTTGGCAACAAAAATTTAAATTTGTGGAATGATTACCAAGAATAAATAAATGATTAGATGAATGAATTGTATACATCTACAATATGAAAAATGATGTGTAGAATTATTAACTACTAGAATAAATGACTAGTTACATGACTACAATAGGAATCGAATGACTTAAGTATACGAACTCAAATATAAATTATTGGAATAGACGATCTAAAAACCAGACGCATAAATCAAATGTCAGACTCTTGTTTTCTACTATAACGGGTTCTTTTCTCATCAAAAGATCTATGCAGTGATTTACGCTTTCTATCTTCTTTCGGTGTATCTCGCTTCAACATCCAACAGAAATCTGTCATCATATTTGCATCCCACCTTCCTTGATATCGAGTTTCCATGACTTTTATATCTTGGTGAAAGCGTTCGCCTTGCTCTTCACTAAAATCACCTAGATTATTTGGAAATTTGTCTAAATGTGTTTGCAAAAAATGTAATTTCAAATTCATTAGGCATCCTAGCTTTCTAAAATCTTCAACCATTTTGCCAACAATCTTTTCATACTTCAAACTTTTGTTATTTCCTAAAAAGTTCTGTGCCACATCTTTAAAACTAAGCCAGGCTGCTTTCTCAAGTCGATTCATTGTACCAATGAAATTTATATCTTTGAACATAGTTCGAATTCGTGGTCCGTCGAATACTCCTTCTTTCAACTTAGCCTCAGAAAGTTTCGGAAATTTGGATTGAAGGTATTGAAAACATGCCACTGATTTATCAAGGGCTTTGACGAATTGTTTCATGAGACCAAGCTTTATATGCAACGGAGGAATGAGAATTTTCGATGGATCCACAAGAGACTCATTGATGATGTTATTAGAACCTGTAGTTAGCGACGATCTTACTGGCGATTGTTTCGTCTTGCTGTAGTGATTTTCTCTATTTCTACTATCTCACAAACACAAAGAGCAAGGATATTTAGTGAATCCTGACTGTTGTCCAAGCAGCATGGTTATTATTTTCAAATCTCTGCATATTAGCCATAAATGCTTTTCATATTGAATTTTCTGTTAAAGTATTTGCATATTGTCATATTTCTCTTCCATGATGGTAGAATGAGCAATCGGTACAGGAGCATAAACGTTCGTGTTGTGAAGTAAGACCGCCTTTATACTTCGTTTCGAAGGGTCTATAAAGAGTCGCCAATCAGAAGCTTTGTAAGAATTCTCTTTCAGCTGATTTATGAGACCCTCGACATCGGTAAAAAATACTAAAGATGAATCTTCCTCCTTCGTAAAAAATTTACGGAATTCGAAGTCTCGGTTTCGATAAGTAGAAACTTTTGTTTTAGGTTCTAGAAGATTTTTCTTTTTCAGAAATGAAGCCAAAAGCTTAGAACCATCTTTTGGTAAACCTAAATCTCTAACGAGATCATTTAACTCAAACTGCGATACCAATGAAGGAATTGAAGGTACTTTTTCATTTGACGTGTACTCTGAGCCCCTGTTATCGTTGTCGTCGCTCGAAAAATCACTTTCTTCATCTAGTTCTCCGGATTCGATACCTTCAGTAACACGATCAATATTGGATTGGCATTTACTTGATCAACTATAACGGGAGCCGTCATTGATGGAGCATTGTTATATACAATTTTTTGTTTGTTTTTTATGTTGATGCCTTTAATATTATTCTAGCAAAAGTAAGTCTTCTGCGCTACTAGGTTTTCTCCAAATTGCAGGAGTGATGAATTTGATGTTCTCTTTATTTTTGTCCGCCTTCCATCGATACATCTTTTTGCACATGTTACAAATGACACGCGGAACCCAGCTATTATGGTAATCCATCTTTGAATTGAAAATTTCTTCGTATAAGTTGCAAATATTATTGTCAATCGTTTTTTGCAAAGATGTAACTTCATATTTGGAACAAACGTAACAAAAATTGTCATGATTCGCATTACAATCATGTGATGGCGAAACTTCGGGCCGCTTTCTTGTAGCATTAAATTCCACATTAGCCAAGTCACCAACTAATGTGAAACTGCGGTCGCTTGATGACGACGCCTGCGGGCCCGCTTTCTCACCCTGACCAGCCGCTGATACTGAGGATCCGACTCTCTGCATCGTAAAACGCTTGCGTGCGCCTGCCATGACGGCATGAAAGACGTAATCCAGGGACTTAGCCGGATCACAGGCACACTCCGTTGCCCGCCGTCACCGCGAGGAGGTGCCCTGGATGCAGACACACGTCGTAAGTCGGATGAATAAATTTCGCGAGTTTCTTCGCATATCAAAATCCTGACGTACTGGAGTTTTTTAGACAACGGATTCGGATTCAGCGACCCTAAAAACATATGGTAAACATGGTCTGACTCCCGGACTCGGAAAAAAAATTCTATCAAGTTTTTGAGGTTATATCGAAACCCTGACATGCTGGGGTTTTTTGGACCGCGGATTCGGATTCAGCGACCAAAAAACATATAACAAACATGGTCTGACCCCCGGACTCGAATAAAATTTTGTATGAGGTGTTTTGAAGTTATGTCAGAACCCTGACGTGCTGGGGTTTTTTGGACCTCGGATTCGGATTCAGGGACCAATAAACATATAATAAACATGGTCTGACCCCCGGACTCGAATATAATTTTGTGTGAGGTTTTTTGAAGTTATGTCAGAACCCTGACGTGCTGGGGTTTTTTGGACCTCGGATTCGGATTCAGGGACCCCGAAAACATATAGTAAACATGGTCTGACCTCCAGACCCGAAAAAATATTTTTTTTTGTGTGGCTGTGTAATTATAATAGCCTCTGCGTGAACGAGGGATTTTGAATTTGAAGCAAAAAATTTTTTTTCTTGCTGCTAAAACCGAAAGCCCAGAGTTGTAAAATCAATCATTTTAGGAAAATGACCACTATTTTCGTAAAAATATTAATATAGAAAAATCTTTTGTTCACGCAGGGCGTAAAGGTATAAACTAGAAGTTTTTTTTTTTTTTTTTTTTATTACAGATAAACAGTTCCTTATTTATCATGCTCACCGCACGCGGTGTCAGAAAAATTGTATTTTGGCACAATGGCCGCTACGACCTTAATTACGAAAATTGTTTTCTGAAAAAATTCATAAAATACCTTGTGACATTAATACATAAATCGGCTTTGAGTTTTTAACGAAAAATTGTTTTGTTTTTTTAGAAATAAATCGTGAAAATGCCCTTTAATTCTAGAGCGCAAGTGTACATAACCCTTTCTAACATTGTTTTTTCAAAATCCTTTTTAACCTCCAAGTCCAAAACATTAATTCTATAAATTATATTTTAATTAATGAAAATACTATAAATGCATACGGATTGTGAGAAATAATATAAATGAGATATTGTGTTCTGATTAAAAAAGTAATATCTATTCCAAAAAGTCACGAGTCGATCGTTAGGTTATCATACTAGTACTATACTATAATTATTATTATAAACAAATATAAATTGCATATTTTTTTTTAAACATCTTAAACCATCTAATTCTAAAGTATGGGAACACTAGCTCCGATATTATCTCTGATAAAAATTTCCCAACTGTCTCAGGAACGTTTTCCAGGGTCGCGTAATCATTGAAACCGCGTAAAATGACGCGAAGGAATCATCATTGAAATTGTTGCAAAAATTTGCGAAATCAACCAAACGTCTCGAACCACATATAATAACCCTCCACGTTTCAATGAACTCGTTCCACTTACCAACGAACAAACTCACTCATCCATGTCCTGGATCAAGCATTAACACTCATTTATGATTTACGATATTGCGCAATCGATGAAACAAGTTACACTTTGAGTTATGGAATAATAATTTTCTCGAGAGACGAAAATTCATGACATTATAACACGAGGACACTTGAAAAAGTTTGGAACAAAGAACATCGTGTACGGTTCTGTTTATTGTTCTTCGTATTTCATTCTCCGCATGACACGACAGCAAAAAATTATTTGTGGTGACTGTAATGAACGAAATATTATGGATATGACTCGAATGATTTACTCTTTGTGTCACAACCGAGGATTTTGTTTGTTTGTTTAAAGATGCGTTTCGAAAGTTCGTTTCGTCGGTATGTTAATAAATATTGATGGGATGCTTTGAGACATTACGAGACAGAAAATCAAGGTAATAAAAGCTGATTGATTTGATTATAAAAGTTGACAGATTTTATGGAAAAATAAAAGTTGTTCCTCAACAATTGTGAAATTTCTGACGTGAAAATTCTATAGTGAATTACTGTATAAGGTTAAAATTTTATTTTTTATATTCTTTGTATCCTCAAGTATGTCAATCTGAGGATTAACTTTCTAGAAATTTCGTAACTTCTGGATTTTCGAGTACATTTATTTCAATTTCTTATTTTGAATGCTAATTTATCAAATTTTCAATTTCAAAAATGAATAGCTCATAAACACAGGGCAGGCAAAAAAATTTTTTAAATTACTTTTCATTTTCAGATTGCTTACGTATCATCAGTATTATGAAACTCGTTTTCAAGAAATATAAATTGTATATTTGAAAATGTTAATTCATTATTATAACATTTCGATGTAATATATACCAAGAGAATACCGTATTTTAGACAAACCAGTGATTTTTTAAGAAAAATAATACTAACTGTTGGATCTTTAATAATAAAATATTTCATTGTTGTCTAAATAATTTTGTATAAAAAATGGCTTGTGCGTAAGCCCCTTTTGTTTCCAGAAAATTTGAACAACAAGCTTTAGATTATCACATAATGATAATTTATTTTCAGAATCCTGCATAACGAAAAATACCAGAATAATCTTAAACCCCCTAAAAAATTTATAACACATTTTCTGCTCGATTATCAATTTTAAGAAGTAGAGAACATGGTCTTTCAAACAATCAATAAATCGAGGATAATACGTTCATCACCATGAAAAATGCGGCATTTCAATGTTTATCTATCATCTTGCTGGTTTTCCATCAAGATAGTGTGTAATATAAGCGTAGCGAATCGATAATGATTCTTTCAATAATCATAAAACCTTGAAGCATTTTATTATTTCAACACGAGTTTCCATAATTTGAACAATTCCTTAGCTTTCTCGAGTAGGTATAGAACTTTTATATTAATGTTCAATTTTCTGAAATTGTAATCTTTAAAAAATTTCACCGTTTTTAATGAAATTCCAAACGAACATTTCGTTTCAGTGTGAAAATGGGTAGTGAGACGTTTTTTCCACTTTAAAATTTCCACTACATTTTTAAACTATGTGTAGCAGTTATTTACTGCAGTCATTAATTGTCAAATTTCTTTACGATTTTAAAAGCTCAATTTCAAACATGATTATTATCATATTCCACGTAGTAATTATGCTAAGCGATATACAGAACTCAGTTGAATTTAAAAATGTAAAAATTAAAATTTCTAATAAATTAATCAATTTAAAATTTATTTAAAAATAAATTTTGTCACGGCTCGCGCCTTGCACTCGTGATAGTATTTACATTTCCAATATATTCTACCGTTTATTTCTTTTGTTTTATAATACAAATAACTGTTGATGTTCAAAAAAAGATTTTTTGCGCCCAGTAGCCTAAAAAAACGAACAAACAAACGTTGCAAAAAACGTTTACTTGACAAACACAATAACTAAATTCGAGTTTGTTTGATAATTAATAATCGCCTTAACAATTAGTGTAATTTCGTTCAAAAAAAATGATTAGTAAACACGAGAAGTGGAAAAAAAATTTGTGGAAAAAGGTCCGGTGGAAAAAAGCAAAATCGAAAAAACGGATTAGAAAAAATGGTGTACAATTTAAAAAACTAAACTGTAAACATTCAAAAACAAAAAGAGCAAGAAACAACTGGGAATCAAAATATAATTATTATATCAACAATAATTGTTTTATTAATAAAAGCCTAGAATATACCAAGTATACCAAAAATTGAGATTTTCGAATTTTTCAAAAATTGATTCTTTTATCGTCGATCTATATTTTTTAGATTCTTGCAATTTTAAAGATCTTTGAATTTCGGAAGTTCCTCAAATTCATATTTCATCAATTCCGAGACTCTTGAAAAATTTCAATTTTTTTTATAAACGCCAAAATTACCATAGTGTAAATAATACTTTACTTTACTTCTACTTTTATTTACTTATACTTTAATCGCTATATAGTGTCTGAAACACTTACTTGAACAGCCATTTTACTGCAGATTTACAATTACTCGAACGCTCAAATCATGTTGCAGGACACAAAATTTTCAACATGTCAAGCTTTGTTTGACATTGAACTTACCTTTTCTACGTCCTCCTCGTCGACGAAAAGTTCCTCGCCGAAAGGAATAAGACGGACCCGAAGTTTCCCGGTTTCGGGGTCTGCTGGACCGCATCTTTGGGCCGCTGTAAAACCACCCCTGTGAAGGACCCAGATTCTTTCCGCCGCCAACCACGCTTGCTCTTGCGCCAAATGTTCCTCGGATCGCGCCTGAAAATATAAAAAATCATACATTCTTTTAAAATTCATCTCAAAAAAAAAAGACTAATAAATTGTGGCTATTTATAAATACGAATTCTGAGTCTATTTTCACGAAAAATAAAAAAATGAAAAAAATAAATTACAGTAGAAAGATTAAAAGTGAAAGGTTCGAAGAAGAAAGTTACCATCAATTAAATTTACAGTCAGTTACTTATTTTTTTGCTGCACAAAGTAATCTTAATAATAAAATTCCCAACAAATAATTCCACGACTAATTTTGTTCGTTTGTGAAATAAGTAAATAAATTTTCAGAACCCTAGATTAAATTTTAAGTACTAATTTTCTTTTCTTGAATCCTAAGTAGAAAAAGATGACATCATCATGTCGGCCATTTTGTGTAACTCTCTGAAGTGAGCTGCGAGTTTAGAATTGTTTATGTGATACAACATTTTTTTGGTGATTCACAATTTTTTTCAGATTCACAATGTTCACGATTCAAGTCCCAGCTACGTTCAGTTAATCGATTTGAAAATGTTTTTATTCTTTGATTGAAATGACAATTTACTTTCGATTTTGGTTGGTATTGATATCTTTTCGGTTGAAACTGCTTGGCAATTTTTCTATATAATTTGTAAGAAGCATTTATTTTCTAATATTGAAAATATTCCATTTATTTTCCTGGTAAGTACCAACTTGACTAGCGAAAAACCACTACATTTAAAAAGGATTTGGCAGATTTCCTAAATGGAAAAAAGAGATGATATCATGGTGGCGGCCATTTTGCGTAACTCTTTGAAGTGAGCTGCGAGTTTAGAATTTTTTATGTGATACAAAATTTCTTTGTGATTCATAATTGTTTTCAGATTCACAATGTTCACGATTCAAGTCCCAGCTACGTTCAATTCTTTGAGTGAAATTACAATTTACTTTCGATTTTGATAGGGATCGATATATTTTTGGTTGAAACTGCATGGCAATATTTCTACTTAATTTGTACCCTGGAAATCAAACTTCAACCTTCGAAAGTTATAATTGGGTTAAAGTTCAGTTATAAACTTTTTAAATGAAAAAAATAGGCCTTGTGCACGATATTTTTGCAAAGAATGGCATCGGTTCATCATGTTTGATTATTTATTGGCAAATGTAATCGTCAGAACTATAAATTTTGCCTTTTATTGTTATTTTTTCTTTTTTTATGGCTGGAATTTCTTTACTGTACACGTATCTATGGATAGCTTACAATTTTTAATAAAAAATATTAAAAATTAAGGCATCCTAGATGGTAGAGCGTGTCAAAATTATTTTTTATTTACAATTAGTTATCTGCATCGTCTTTATAGTCTTATTGCGTTTTTAATATTCCAGAAAATTCCAGCCATAAAAAAAGATAAAATGACAAATAAAAGGCAAAACTTATAATTCTGACGATTGCATTTCCCGATAAATAATCAAACGTGATGAACCGATGGCATTCCTTGCAAAAATATCGTGCCTAAGGACTATTTTTTTTCACTTGAAGAATTTACAACCGAACTTTAACTCAATTATAACCTTCGAAGGTTCAAGTTCGATTGAAGATTGTTTGCCAGGGTAAGAAGCATTATATTCTAATATTGGAAATCTTCCACTTATTTTCCTGGTAAGTACCAACTTAATTAGCAAAAAAACCACTACATTCAAAAAGGATTTGGCAGATTTTCTATTCCTAATAGAAAATGGAGATGACATTACGGTGGCGGCCATCTTGTGTAACTCTCTGAAGTTAGCTGCGAGTACAGAATTATTCCGTAATCAATTGTTTTTGTGATGCATAATATTCACAATTCGAGTGCAATTTTTAATTGTAAAACCAATTGGTCATTAAAAATGTACAGCGGAGCGCGTAATGGTAAATATAGTTTGAAATAAATTCCACCACACTCATTGAATATTCTTCAATTCCCGTCTGACCCAAACACCCTCAAAAAACCTATCCCTCCTGACATTTGCGATCGTGAATTCGAATAAGTACCTGTCGCCAGGTAAAAGTCGGTGGTTTTATCTTGTTCGATTACCACTTTATCTTGCTCGGCTCGCGAGGCACGTATCGCGATAAATGCCCCGCCGTGAAAAATGTTTTTCTTTTCGAAACCCTGCCCGGTAATTAATTTGCCGCGGGAACGTTTAAAGTGCTGAAGCAGGGAGAAGAAGCGAAGCGCAAATTTTGGCGCGACCTTCGCACGGACTTATTTGGTATTGCAAGTCGTCGCGCGTTTTTCGTGTCCGATTTCGTGTACGCCGACATTTTTGTTTCGCGACTTGATGAGTTTATAATCCTCGGGCCAGGCCAAAAACGAGGGTCAATTTACTCCTCAAACTGGTGGAACGACTTCGTGGAAATGATTATGAAGTAAGATCGGTTGGACCTTCTGAATTCAAATCAATAAATGAAGAAGATGAAACAAATTATCTAAACATATGCGATTAATTAATTTGTTTTTTCATGGATAGAAGGTGATTTTCCATTCCAAATGAAAAGAATCACTGTCAAACTGATTGGAATTAAAAATGTGCCCGCAACTTGAGGCGAAGATCAGCGAACCCGATCATCCATCATCGCGCCTTAATGGAATTTAATACCGTTTAATATTGCCATCGATCACTGGGCCGCTGCAGTGGCGTCGAGCGAAGCGAGGTATCAATTTCGCGGGGCAAGAGAGAGATAAAAGCGAACGCAATCAATGCAGATGCGCATTGGAGAAAAACGATAAAGGTCCCGATGAAGATGACGAATGTCGTAGACTCGTCGTTGGAAAGTGGGTGTAGGTTCTCGCGTAGGAAGAATGTATCTAATAACGCTCAAGGACCCGCGAGAGCTAAACACTGCGAGATTATGAAACGCTGAATGCGAGGCTGCCATTGGAACTATCGTTATTCATTATATGAAGGAGCATGGCACGTTGGCCTTGTTTACACCCCGCTGTACCCAAGCTATCGTTGAGTTATTAAAAACGTAAAGCGGTTCTTTTGTTCCAACCCCCACTCTACACATTGGCTAGATGTCATTGCAGCAAAAATTTTTAGTAGTAGGTACACTGGGAAAAAAATATGGTAATAGCTCTTAACCTTTTTTATGAAAAGTACCATATGAGCTCGGCAATGCGGAACCGACTTCAATGTATTCACTGTCAAAAATGTCATTATTTTCATTAATTGTTATAGAAGTTTTTTTACAGAAACAAGTTATTAATATATGTAAACGAGTATATTAAACTGGAATAAATAAACATGTTGATTGAAATTCAGTTATTTTTAGTTAAATTTAGCAGAAAGCTTATACACTTGGGCGTCGCCAACTGCGAGGCTTCGAGGCTCGCCTTGCAGTTGTCGAATTGACATTTTTTTTCGGGCGTAGCCAGAATTAATAATGACTTAGGACTCATCCGAGCGTGTCGGCTTTGAAACTTTTTCAAATTTTCTTGATAAAATCGGCGTTGGACATTCAGTCGTCAGATTAATGATGGTCCGGGTATGTAAAATTTGAGAAACTTTTTTATGAAAATTCCAGAAGGTTTATGTGAAAAACGTCCAAGACTGTTTACTAATAAAATTACTACAAAAATTTCTAACAGTGAGATGAAGATTTTCAGTTGGTTCGGTAAAAACGGTAATTTTGGTTAATAAAAATTCTGAGTAGATCTATTAGCAACTAATCTGGCAATTTTCAACAGACCGGCTTGACATTTTTTAACATATAAAATTGGAGTGCTTACCATACCAACTTGGGACTTTAGTCATGAATTCAAGTTGTTTCTGCATTATCAAGTAGGTATGGTAATAATGTTTTTTTCATTTTTTATAAAGAATCTGAAAAACTCGAAAAATGTTGAAAAATTACAACAAATTTTGATGGGTTGCTAATGTTACTACATTTTCTGATAAACATTTAAAAGACGTGAAGATTTTCAAAAAATTAGAAAAAATTTTATTCAGTAGGGAAAACTTTTATGATTTTGAAAGTTTTAAAGAATTTTTGATATTTTCAAATTTTAAAAAATGGTTAACATTTTTAGAGTTTCAATATATCAGTAGGATTCTAAAAATCATATAAACTTTAGGAAATGTTCTTAAATTAGGAAAATTCTGTTTTTTTTTTCTGAAAATGAGCATGATCATGTTCGATACTTTTTAATAAGAATCTAGTTGATTAAAAGTAATCAGGAATTATTATGAAACATAAAAAAATTTTTGCAAACTGAAAAGAATTTCGATTATTTTTCATGATGGTCAAAATATAAAAAAATGGAAAAAATTTGTAAACTCTAGAAAGTTTGAAGATTATTGATAATTCTAATCGTCAGAATAAATTCGAGGAATTCGTAAAATTCAGTACATGTTTGCTAATTTTGTAAATTATGCTCATTTTCATCATATTTCTTCAAAATATGAACGATCATAATTTTTATTTTTTAATGAAAGTCTGCAAAAATTTGGAAAGTACCAATATTTACGAAAAACTTTAATAAGTTGAACGAATTTGCAGAGAATCCAAAAAATTTGTAAAAATTTCAAAAAATAACGTGTTTATCATTTCATAATTTTTGTTTATATTAAATGGTTATTTATTTATTTATTTTTTTTTTTCATTTTTTAATAAAATTCTGAGTGACTTGAAAGGTATCAATGACGTACGAAAAATCTTCAAGTTCAATGAATTTTTTATAAAATCTCGAAAATTTTGAATAGCTGATAGTACGGTTGAAAGTTTGATAATTTTTATTATTTCAAAACATGCAGAATTCTAAAGCTAGTTAGTAATTCTATGAAAGAAATTTGTTAAATCCCGGAAAACATTTGTACTTTTTTTAAATTGTGAAAAATTTTCAAAATTTATTTATACTAACAAAAATGTGAGTCATCTTCAAAATCGAAAAATGTTTCATTGTACGATTATGGTCGATAATTTTAAGAAATCGAATAAAAACCTAAAATTTCAGAAAAAGTTGTTGCATTTTCTCGAATCCAGAAAGTCTTAACAAATTATTTAAAACAAAACGATCATGAAAAAATGACAAACTCAATTTCTAGCCTTCTTCTTCTATCTTTCTACTTTCAAAGATTCTCAACTATTGTTCACAGCATTTCAGCCAGTACTCATAAAACATTTCCTTTTATGTTTCCCATTCATTTGCCTGCCGCTACATTCCAAGATCGAATCAAAGGGAAATTTCAGATTTTCCGCGCGATTTCCGCGGTCACGTTTTGTTTGCCCCGAGGGACGATTTTCCATTCGAACTTTGACATTTCGTAGTATCTTTCGCGACGACTTTCGCGACGAATTAGCGCGGTGATAATTTTTCACTCTCGTGGACTCGTCAAATTGATGCTAATTCGCTAAGAAAACAACGGAAATTGAATGTCCACTTTTTTAAAGCTAGTGAAATTTTCAAGACGGAAGAGTTATTCTGAATTACCATATAAGCCAAAAAAATTAGAAAAAATTCTTACATGGTGACTTTTTTTTAAAGAAGTGTAATGTTCTAGGATTCGATGTTATTATATTATGTGCATATAGATACTGAAATGAAAACCCAGTGAAATTTACGAATAATTTGAAGATTGTTCAATTTTCATGTTTCGGAATCAGGAGGTAAATTGACCAATTATTTATACATATTTTTGATTTCTCTATTTAAAGCTACAATTTTGTAAACTAAAAATATACCAATATATATGTACATAATATTATTATTCGAAGAATTGAAGAAGTAAAATAAAAGAGTAAAAGCTGATGAACTGCTGAAAACTTTCAAAAACTTCTTAATTTTCCAGAAAAGCATCAGAAAATTTGGGATGTACTGTAAAAATTCCGTAAAAAAGCTTAATAAATTTAAAAGCTTTAATACACTTTAAAGCTTTAATAATTATTCAAGTGCCTTAACTCGAACGGAATTTCAATGAATATGAACAAATTTTCGAAATGTTTTCACATATCAAAATAAATTATGATTAATAAAAATTTAACTGTTTTGTAAAATCAACTTTCTGAATTTCAAATTTCTGAGATTTCTAAATAAATTTATATGTAGTTTCAAGATATATATCTGTCTAATTTTTCATTTCCAAATTTAACAAAGTTTGATTCTCAAAACCAGAAACCTACATACATATGTAGATATATAATTATTATAATTTTTATGAACTACAGCTTCAAATTTTCTGTGTTAAAGTTCACAGACCCAAATGTCAGAAATTCGGGATTTTATTACTTTTTGAAAAACCTTGTATATATTTTTGTTGTTTAAATTTTCAACGTTCAATAATGAACAAAATATTTTAGAATTTGTACACTTATTTGGAAATTTCTCAACTAGAGTTTTATTTCTTCTGTTAGTATATTTATTTTTACATTTTAACTTTTTTGCGTTTCTAAATAGAATTTGAAAATTCTAAAAATAAATTTCGAAGTTTTTATTTTACGTTTTTTCCAAATTTCCAAACAAGCGGTTTGAAAGTATCATTGAAGACCTCATGAAGCAGAAATCTTCAATGTACAAATCAAATTTTCATTATTATACAGTTTTCTAAAATAAAGACAACAAATCATTACATGTTATTGATAAGTGGTTCAAATGAATAATAATATCATTAATATCTCATAATTTATATAATAATAATAATAATAATAATAATAGTCGAATTTTCATTATTAAATAGTTTCCTGAAATAAATACAATAAATCATTACATATTATTGATAAATGTTTTGAATAAATAATAATATCATAAATATTTCATAATTGATATAATAATAACAATAGCAATAACAACAACAACAACAACAACAACAACAACAACAACAACAACAACAACGACGACGACGACGACGACGACAACAACAACAGCAACAACAACAACAACAACAATAAATTCATATAAAACCATAACTTTTTTTTGTGAATCCTATATTATTCACATTCTAACTTAAGCTTTTGACTTCAATTCTGAGTCGTTCTCAGAAGTCTAAAAAATGTTTCCAGTATCTTTGAAGAAGTCCTGTCCATGAAAATAATTAAAAAATATTCAAATTAAAAAAAACTCATCACAAATTTCCTGGATGAAATTTTTCATCGTTTACTGTAAGATACCATAATCTATAATCATCATTTTTAAAAGGCTACGCATGACTGGCCAATCACTGTTGTGTGACAACCGTATCACTTACCCTACATCTTTAAATACCTACTTTGTTCAAAAGCGCAACAGTAGAAACACGACCAACTCGACAACAATCTAACCAACCACTCAAAATATACATTAATCCCAAAAGATGTCTGCTTAAAAGGTTATAGCGTATACCTTTTTGTGCGGAAAAATTGAAGATGATTTAGAGTAACTTTTAAGATATGTAGCAATAATGCTATGTGATAAAAGTTATAGTTTTTTAATAGTAGTGTATAGTTCACTTGGAAAAACAAGTATTTGTTCATGAAAAAATATCAACAATTGGCTGAACTATGGCCCTTTGCCTGAAACAACTTTTTTTTTTTAATAGGCTTGCGGTGACCACGATGCAAGTCGAACAAGTCAAGTTAAATCATAAAATCCAAAATATCTCATTAGTCTAGAAATATATATAGTTCTTGAACGATCGCTTTTTAAAGAAAAGTTTTTATTTTGGAGATAAGAATTTTGTAATAAAATTTTCAGAGCTCGAAAAATCGAAATCTCGGGGAAAACGTTCTTGCATACAGAAAAAAGGTAATATTTATTTTTTCGGGGAAAGGACCATAACTCCGCCAATCGCGGATATTTTTTTATGAACAAATACTTGTTCTTCCAAGTGGACAATACACTATTTAAGAACAATGTGAGTATTTTATTGACTGTGAGTATTTTATTTAGTTGAGGACTTCAGTGATCATAAATAATTTTTTTTTCCGTTTAAATATGTTGTTGGTGTTGTATTTTCTATTTAAATTTTTTTTTTGTAAGATCCTGAACAGGGCCTGGACTAGGCCGAAATATATAGAGAATTTTTTGGAAGTTCGACCTTCGTTTTTTTGGCTCCTATGGATCAATTTACTCAATTTTATAAAAACAATAACTTTGATGTCATAACATTATTGCTACATACTTTAAAAATTACTCCAAACCATCCTCAATTCGTCCGGACAAAAAGGTATAAAACCCCTTGAAACTAATTTTCAATTTAGTAGGTGTATGAGTAATGGTGCTATTCAGATAGAAACTTGGCGAGTGCATTTGTATAGAGTGAATGTATTTTTTTTATTTTCCTGCCGGAGGAAGGAAGCGGGCGCGCGCCATTCACGAGGAGGCGAAACCGTCTAATTATCATAGAGCGCGGTTGCTGGGACACACCCAAAGCTTCTGCGATTTCGCAACAAGAAATCACCTCGGGGTTCCGCGGTGCCTTGTTGTTCTTCATGAGTGCCTCGAGGTTCTTCAGGTAATCTCCAGTTTTCCCGTGTTTTCGGGCAAGAGCGAGCTCGAAGATTTCGCGCCACTCCCTCAACGAGTCCGTGTTGCTCTTGGTCCTCTTGACCTCGCGCCTCTGGAGCTTCTTCGGGGGCAGAGAATTCCGCCTCCTGAGGGTGTAATCATCGTCGTAGTCCAGTTTTCGCTCCTTGGAGTAGACGATCACGCTGCTGTCGTCCCAGCCTTGTTCCATTTTCTTGAAACGATTGCTGTCCGAGCCATTTCCGGTGCGCAGCGTGTCCGCCCAACGTTCCTTCTTGTTTCTTAAAGACCTAGCCCCGAGATATTTATGATTCACGGAGAACAGTCATCAACAGGGTGTCTACTGCATAGTTTGAAGAAAATTGGCGTACGTTTTTTACTTTTCCCGTACACGGTTTTGGAAAACTCTGTCACTTGATAGTATTGCCATAATTTTCCTTTTTTTTTGTTTTGATGCAGGAAATAGATGGGTTACTAAATGAAGTTACGAGACGCATCAAATAGTGGGGTTGTTGCATTTTTTTTGTCTCCAATAGTATATTACACAACAGGTACGAATGTGTGAATTTGACAGAACAGAGAAATAACACAGCGATGAAGGTAAGTCTGTAGCCCTTTTTCCTATGAGCATATGCGTACTTTTTGGAGTGAGATATTTTTCATCACAATAGCCGAAAAGTCACTTCGAAATATTAGTTTTGAGGATAGAGTGATATGATAATCGATTTATTAATTTAAAATTTTAGAAATCTTTCACCCAATATATCGAGATCACACATTTTTTCAGTACAAAATTTCTACATTACGTCACTTGAATCTATACACCAATATTTGGTTTCAAACTTTTTTCAAGTCTTTCACTTTGCAGTTAATTCGATAAAAAAAAGTTCATCAAAAAATTATCAAAGCAATAAACTTTATCTATCAGCAGAAATTTATGACATTGCAGTCAATTCAATTTTTGAATGCAAGATTTTCATAATTTCGGAAATTTCTCATCCAAAATATAAAAATTACAAAGTGATCTAATTTCTAAATTTTAATGTGTCTTTCATTGAATCTATAAAAAACATTGATAAATTTTTTTATTTTTTGTTAATGTTATGGTATTATTGACCATTATTTTGTTGTAAATCTGATTTAAGGTATCATCTCCATAATTTGAATTTGACTGAGGATCTTTATGAAGAAAATGTATATAAAAGGTATTAGTGTCCTTATTACACCCGCAAAAATTGCAACTTATTTTACTGTACCGTTTTTTAAAGAAAAATGATCAAAGTTTACATGTAGTCTTATGGATGGAAGCAGTTTTTTTTTAAATTTTCAATTATACCACACTTGGAATTTCGGTAACATTTTTTTCGCTGGTACATAATAACTTGTGTAATAAACTTTGTGAAATGCTTCAAACAGAACGAAGACCTACTGTACCGTTTTGGGGGTAAAAAAAAATAAAAATGATACCAATTTGACACTTTCTGAATCCAATCAATAAACTTGGCAACAGTGTATTATGTACGATTTTTAATATTCAAGTGTGTTAACATCGTTGACGTTTCTAACAGTTTTTTGAAAATAAAATAATATAACATATGCAGCGTTTTCAGTAGTTTTGCAATTTATTTTATTTGCTGTTTGATTTAATTTATTTTATTTCCCGTTTTATTTTGTCATGCAATTGATTTTTTTACTTTATTTATATTTATTTTTATTGGCTGTAAAAATGCTTTTAGGGTTGGGTGTATTATTGTTTATTATTTACAAAAACATAATCATATAACATACGAGGTTGGTTTCTTGGTCTTATAAAAAAGACGGCACAATGTTGCCGCTGTCAAAAATAATGCTGTGATCTGAAATTAGCTAAAACCAATTTACTTTGCAACTATATTAATTCATGGAGGCAATATCTTAAATAATCCTCATAAAAAATAAAAGACATTTAAAAAATCGCAATAATTGAGTTTTAAGTAGTCGATATCGTTGAGGTGTGATTTTTTAATTAAAAGTCTAGGTCATAATTTCAATAAATAAACATTTTTTCCTCAATGTGTCTCAATATGTAATAAAAAGTTTGAAAATTATTAACTTTTCACAAATTTCGCGATGAGTTTGTGAATTCAACTATATATCATAAAATTTGTGATTCTGTTTGTTTCAGTGATAGCACTGCAAAAAAGCAGTAAATATAATTTTCGATAAAAATTTAGGATTTATTTCATATTGAAATGAATTGAATTTTGAAAAATCCTCACAGAACTATTATATAGTCTAAAATACTTAATTTTACATTTTTTATAAGCTACTGAAATTTTTATAATAACGAATTTTTGCCCGAGTCAAACATTTTTCCAGTATTTTCAGGACAATAAAAAAATCCATTTAGTATTTTTTTTTTTTCTTCGAGTATTCCGAGGACTTTTTTGCACGCTATTAGAAACCCTGATTCTGTCGCAAAAATGTCCAAATGTCCGTTTAGAGCATCTTGAGGACAAAAAGAGAATGCCAGAATTCTTGAATTGTTTTCAAGGTTCTCAAAAAGAACTTTGAAAACAAAATGAAAACTCCAAATGAACACTTGAAATATTTTAAGGACATAATAAGAACTCCGAAGTCTATTTTTGCTACCTGAGGATGTTGAGTACAAATTGACAGCAAAATTTTCTTGTCAGCAATGCAAGATCAAAAGAATATAGAATGTTCAGGAAAAATTGAGTTTTTTATATTTTAATTAAAGGCGTACATTGCGGAAAATTTCGGTACGATCCCCGTTTTTTCTACTCTCTTAATCCAAAACAGTAGAATTAAAACTGTCTTTCATTCCAGTGACTTACACGGAGAAAAAAAATCAAAAGTAAATTTCACTATTGAGAATGTAATCTACTTGCGTTCGCAGTAAAAAAGGAATATTTGTGGCAATACTATTGTATTTTGTCATATGTAGCAGAAAAACAAAAGTATTGTCGCAAATATTACTTTTCGACTGCGAATGCATGTAGATTACATTCTTCACGGTAAAATTTACTCTTAATTTTTTCTCCTCGTAGTCAACCACTGACAAACAGTGAATTTTCACTGATTGTATAGTCGAATTTTTTTAAGCAGCTGTTTCCTCAGTAAATACACGTCTCTATTAATCTAAAACAGTAGAATAATCACTGTTTTTTTCAGTGATCTTTTCAATTTCTGTTAAACAGTGAATCTTCACTGATTATTCAGTGACACTGTAAAGTGTATACATATTCTAACTTGCGAGTTTCATAAAACAATCATTTTTTCGTACATTCCTAAATCAAGAGCAGTGATTTAGTGAAACATCTCACCGCAAAAATAGTCATATGTACCTCTATAATTTTTCTTTTAAATTCATTATTTCTTGTTTGTTTCAGTTCATACTTAATTTGACTTACTAATCCCAGATTTTTTATACTCGAGTTTCTCAGTATTTCGCACATGATGGAATAAAAATGCAACGCATAGTTGTCTTGTTTGTCGAATAAAAATTTTGTCCATGTAAGGACTTCCAAAAGTTAAAAGACCGTCGCTTTTCAAATAGCAACTTAATTTTGTTTACCTTCCGTAGAATTTTCAGTATAAGTTTCTGGTTTTTTAATGAATCGCCACTTATCTATCAGTTAATCACTATTGAATAGTTATTGAATTTCCTGAGGCGCATCTCACTCTGTAGTCAAATGTAATCGTAGTACCATTGTTTTACGATTTTCTACGAATTCAGCGTTAAAATAGCGATTTCACACAGAATTCAATGATTTCAGGCGTTGACTACACACGTTAAAGTCATAGTGTGGGCAATACATGCTGGTTTTATATGACGTTTAAAAATGATTCCCCGATGATTACATATGACTTCAGTTGGACTACACGCGGATTTCAAACGTTATAAAAACATTGACTACAGAGTGAGATGCCCCTCGGAATTTACACTGATTCACTTATGAAATCACAACTGAGTTATCAGTGACAATTCAACTGATTAATCAGTACACTGAGAAGTGGAAATCGTCACGATGCCAATACGTTTTCAATTTCTATCCAACACTTGACATAAGAATACATCTGCCTGTTACAAAGATGTGTGACTTGGAATAAGAAAAGGGTCCTATAGTTACAAACGAGAACCTTGAGTAAATGAAGAAAAATCTTTCTCTTTTCCCTATTCTAACAGCTTGTTCGACAAAAAACAGGAAAATCCTATCGCTCAGAGCCAGTATTGTAAAAAATCATTTATTCATTCCATGTTGATCAATATTTCGACTTTCATTAAGTCCTCATCAGGATCCTTACAAGAAACCTTCTTTCTTAGACAATATGTTTACACGAAATAATTCAAAAACAAAACTATCAAAATTCACTTACAATAATCAATTTTTTCATTCCTTCAAAAAAACGCGATAGGGGAGAGCCAAATCATAGTAAACCGTGGTCAACATTTCTCTCAATCACAATCAAAAAACCAACGGTTGCTATTAGTCATACTTCCTTCAAAAACCATAAACATCAGCGAAATCAATGGATCCTCAAAGTTAATAAAAAAACCTACTTACAAATACAAAAAAGCTTGTTCGACTTTTCCAAAAAAAATATTCTTCGGCCATTAATGATCGTAGCGACTCGTGAAGCGGCTCATTAGATAGGTGATTTTTTAAACTCTTTTTTCAAGTTGAAAACTCAAAATCGATAATTGTGACCATAGGTCCCTTTTCTTATTACAAGTCACATATTGATTCGTATCAGAACGAAATCATATTGTCTTGTAGGTATCTGATATTGTTCCTTGCAGCATCTGCCCAGCTTTCTAGGGCAACTAAAAAGTATTGTCCCTTGCAGTATCTTATCGTCACCATGACGATTTCAACTCACAGTGTAGCTTACAGACTACGACTACTCCAGTGTTCTTCCACTGTTTTAAATCCACAGATCGCATTTCCGTACAGTAGACACCCTGTCATACAAAAACTATTCCCTTTTCTCTATTGGCATATCCAGCCATCCTGGCACGTTTTCCCGTACCTAATGTAGCCACTCCTTTTCCCGAAGGAGAGGTCGAACTTCATGTTCCTTTCCTGTCGATCGACCTCGTCGAAGTCGTGCTGGTATCGCGGCGACAGCCCGGCTTCGGAGGAATTGAGGCTGTCGCTGTCGCTGTATTCCCAGGAGCTGGTGCTGTTGCGACTCAGCTTGGACCTCGCATCGTCTTGCAAAACCTGGCCATTCGCTCTGACCGGCCTCTTCAGAATCGTGGCCGTTTTCGCAGTCGCGTTTTTCGCGATTCCGCTCGCGTGCGCTTTGCCCTTGCATCCTCTGTGATGGTGCATGTTGTTATCATCCTCCGCTTAAATCCCAATTTTTATCCTTTATCTTCCTATGTGTTTCTTTATCTCATGACGATTTCCTTACATTTCCTCGCACCACGACAACACCCGCGACGACATCCCGATCGAAAGGGAAAACGGTGAAAAACTACGCGATTACACGGGCACGCGAGCGGATCGGTTCAGGGCGCGCGTGCGACTGAAGTAAACGAGAGTACTGTCTGCAAAGCTTCCTCCTCCAGCCTCTGCAGCTCGCTGCCTACTTCTTCTTCGGGCCCGAGCGAGTGGGAAGCCGAGAATTGGCCCGATCTTGAAAATGCCCAAGACATCGCCGAGGAGCTCGGGATGGACTTTAAGTGACTTCCCGAGTATAAACTTTCCTTTTTTATTTGGGTGTGTTTCACTTACTTGTGAAGGATGCAGACATAAATATGTAAACCACTGACAAATATTTATTAACTATTATGTAATGAACACTCTAAAATGTAAATCTTATTTTAAGATGCAACAAAATTAAGGCAGGACTGGAAATTCAAAGATTACCTTAGATTTAGTCCATGTTCAAATTTATTTTCGAGAAATCGAATCTTAAGTAAGGAGTATAAATCTTGATCATTTCCTTAAATTATGATAAATCTTCTTAATTGAAGACTCTCTTGCTTGAAAATAATTGTAAACATATACTTAATTTGAGGTAGTATTTGAATATCAAGTCGTACCTTGATTTTGTTACATCTTAAAATAAGATTCATTTTTTAGAGTGAATGATACATTTCGTAACTAGTGTGATTATTTTACTTTATTTTATTTTCATAAATCAACGGGTAAGAACCTTTTTACAGAAATTATACATAATATTCCATAAATGCACAACGTAAAACAGAAATAAGAGTATATCAATCCCATCAATTCACGGCGGAATACACACATACAAAAATATTCCGTACAAAATCAATAATAGATGACGACGTATGTACAAGATTATGATTATTCTTTTCTGAAATGATTTTCATTTTTAATGACTGTTTATTAGAAATCTTTCACATGGTTTTTTTCCTGACCATGGTATTTTAGTAAAACTTTTGTTTAATTAATTCGATGATGATCGAGTTTTAGAAATTTTCGTAGTTCTTTTTCTGCATATTCAGTGTATTGTAGAAGATTTTTGTGCAATTCACAAAACTGCGTAATTTGCATTATCAATTAAAAGTGAATATTTTATATTTATGGCTTACTGAAATTATAATTTTTTACTACTTATTTATACATTTTTCTGTATTGAAAATCAGACTTCTTGAGAATAATTGAGGAAATCGATGTACATATAGAAATTTATGAAAATACCAAAAAAACTGTCGAATTGTACAAATACAATTATATTCGGGAAAAGCTAGTATGTAGTATTGAAAATCTATGGAATTCTAGAAACTAGTAAAGATACCGTTTTTTGAAAAATATAGTATTAAACTGTTGGAGAAATATATATCTTAGAATTCTAGAGCATCGAATTCTGGAAATTTATATAGCATTCCATAAAAACACAAAAAATCTATGAAAATACTAGAAAATCTTGAAAAAAACTTGAACGAGTTGGAAACTAA
Organism: Platygaster robiniae; assembly: GCA_028476575.1. Taxonomy (NCBI): domain Eukaryota; kingdom Metazoa; phylum Arthropoda; class Insecta; order Hymenoptera; family Platygastridae; genus Platygaster; species Platygaster robiniae. The sequence goes on from CM052019.1 coordinate 42,018,320, forward strand.
GAAAAAAACTAAGAATAAGAGGATTGTACAAAATACTAATGAATCTGTGCGAATATATATATAATTTCCCATAAATCTGTGTAAATTCCTAAAATCCATTAATTTTTAATCATCAAGCATTGAATTTTTAAAAATCTATAAGCATTGAAATCTATAAGAATGAGAAACATTCTTAATATTGTTTGAATATTGAAGAAACAAATACGAGAAGGGAATATGAAAATACCTAAAATAAAATATGGAAAGTAATAATAGAATATTTTCTATAAAAAAAGAAAAATATTTTTAGATATATTCGAATGTTTTCATGTTTTAAATTTGTAAAGTTCAAAATATAAAAAGTAAATATGAAAAATACTCCAAATAACCAATAAAATATTCTATATTTTTAGAGATGCAGTCTTATAAAAAATCTTATTAACATATGTATACAGAAAATCCATCGAACTTTGAACTTCATACCAACGAATTCTGAAAATTTATGTAGCAATTGATAAAATTACAAGAAATCAATGAAAATAGTAGGGAATCTTGAAAAAAAAATTTTGAAGAATCTTGGAAAATACGAAAAAAAACTAAGGCTAAAAGCAAATGCATAAAATATTGTGAGTCTATGTAAATATTTCATTCCCCAAAAATCTGTGAAAATGCCTAAAATTCATTGATTTTTTAATTGGGGTAGCTAATTTTTCTAAATATACATATGAATTTATAAGAATAAAACAAATCCTTCCTATTGAATTAATACTGTAGTAATATATAAAAATTATTAAAAATAACAGAAATACATACAACGTAAAATATATTTACAGACATAGTTTTATGAAAAATCTCAAGGTACAAAAAATTGAACTGTTAACTTAAAGGGAGAGCCTCCTATAGACAGGGTTTTTCGCGCCTCAAATTTGTCCGTGAATTAAAAAAAAACCATCCATCTGAGATATTTAAATTTTCAAACAATTATTCTTCTTTATTTATTCTAATTACGAAAAAAAATTTCTTCGAAAAATCTTGCTTCGATCCCGAGATATGGGCTGCCAAAGTTGACCGTGCATTTTTCGGAGAGGCAAACGGCGTGCACTCTGGAGCCTCCAAAAATGATTCTAGAACTAAAATATTTGACAATATTTGTTTATTATAAAGTCTTTAATAGAATGACGTTTTCGTTTCAAAAAAAAAAATTTTTTTTTCTTTTTAACACGATTTTCGTAAAAATTGAATTTTTTTTTTTTCCTATATTGTTGATGAAAATTGTAATAAAAAACTTTTTTTGAACAATTAGAAGAACGTCATTCTATTAAAGACTTTATAATAAACAAATATTGTCAAACATTTTTGTTCTAGAATCATTTTTGGAGGCTCCAGAGTGCACGCCGTGTGCCTCTCCAAAAAATGCACGGTCAACTTTGGCAGCCTATCTCTCGGGATCGAAGCAAGATTTTTCGAGAAAATTTTTTTTTGTAATTAGAATAAATAAAGAAGAATAATTGTTTGAAAATTCAAATATCTCAGATGGATAGTTTTTTTTAAATCCACGGACAAATTTGAGGCGCGAAAACCCCTGTCTATAGGAGGCTCTCCCCTTAATAGATTGAAAAATTATAGAAATCTATATAAGTTATCCATTAAAATACCTAAAATATATATTAAAAAAATGAAAAATCCTCCGCGATTATATAAATTTTAAAAAAATACTAAAAATACTAGCAGTCTATCAAATAAGTAAATCTATGTAAATATAATTTTCTCGTAAATGTATAAAATTACAAAAAATCTATGAAAGTTTCATAACGAAAAATTCATACATAATAAAAACTCGGAAAATACGAAAATTCCCCCAAAAAAGTCCCCAAGTGACTTGATAATAATAGAAATACTGTTTTCGAAAATCAATCAAATATTGGAAACCAATTTGAGTTCAAACTTCGGAGTATCTAAAATTTTTAAATCTGTTAATAATAATCCATAACAATACTATAAATCTATATGAATTCTCAAAATCCTAAAAAATGGTCTCTTTTCATTACAAATCAATCAAAATAACTACTTTGAATTGTCAATTATCAATTTTTTTTCCGTAATGAACTATTTTAAGAAATTGAATTGAAAATGAAGCAATATTTTTCAGCTACTCTTTTTGACTGATTCAAAAATTATATCTAATTATTTACTAAAAATTATATCTTCGCTATGCGAATTGGTCTAATTTAACTGAGGAATCATCAAAATTTACTGTTTTAAGGAGTCATATTTTCAATTTTGTAACTTAAATAAAATTAATTTGCAATAAACTATTAAAATGAGGATATCATAAATAAACATTCTGGAGTTTTTTCTTATTATATGCATGCAAATAAAAGTTAGCTATCATTATGAACAACCTATTTATTACAATTTCAACAATTTCATTTCATCAACTTGACTCTAAAACTGCGCAACGTCTCCAAAACATAAAATGGGTTATGCCACCAATTTGTTTCCTCTGAATCGCTGTACCCTTTCGTTACCACGGATTGATCGGATTGGTCAGATAAGCAGCGCTTGCTCTTATCAGTGCGACCGATTCGGGAAACGAAATTTCATGCTTTTCCCAGGTTTCCAGGTGTGCTTTTTTTCTCGTTTTTATCGTGACTTTTTTTCCCGTGGTACACGGCTTCAACAACGTTTTATCTGATGATTGGGAACAGGGATTGAAATCGATACCGATTTATTTTTGCACAATAACTGAGAGAAATTGTTACTTCAAGGCCCTGAAACGATTGCTGAATTCGAGAAAATTATTTGTAAGTTCTAATGTGTTTTCGGCTGTATGATTTAACAAAAACCTCATTATTTTTTATTTTTTCTCAAGTTCTTCCCTTTAATTAATGTTGAAGAATATTTTTAAAGAATTACTTTACTTACGAAAAAAAAATTATATTTAATAAAATATCTAAAATTTTATTTCCACTACGAAAAATATTACCCACAATGCGTGACTATCGCGTGATACGAGAAAATGCTAATTGTTTTAGAACGTCGAAACAGACGATGTGAAATCACGAAAAACGTTTATTTTTACCAACAAACGCGGTGTAACGAGCACTTGCAAGTATTTTGCGTTACAAAGCAAAAATTGAAAAGCGTTTCAAAACAACAGTATCATTACGAATTACGTTCAGTTGTATAAATTCTGATAATATTCAAAGAACAATCATTTAGCAAACTGAAAAATTGGTAATGTCTATTAATCTAAGTTAAACAAATAATTATTATCAGAAAATTATTTTTTCATCAATATGTTAAATTTTCTAATTAAAAATGGTAAGATGACAATAATAAATAACTAATGATGAAACTGATTACGGCTTTTTATGTTTATTATTGTCATATATTTCATTCTCAACTTGCAATCAAGTAAACAAAGTGAATTATGAGAAAAAAATTAAAAGTGCACAGTTTTTTAAATTAGTATTGGTTGTGATTCAAGTTATAAAATCGAACATAAACATTTTTGTATTGAGTAATTACCCAGAAAAGATAAATAAAAATATTTTTATGTTTGGATTGCGAATGATTAAATTGTGGACTATATTGCGACTCAGTAATTCCTTAAAAGTCCCTGTCATATATTATGATGGCCTTCGAATATGGCAAAATCCGAAAATACTAAAAATTTTACAGAATATACCTGATTTTTATAATGTTGCAGAAGCTGAAAATTTCAAGAAATTTAGAGCAAAATATGAATTCAAGTAGATTTTTTAGATTTAAAAGTTGTTAATTCTTGTAAAAATTACATAATCAGTCGCAGTTAGCCGAACAAACAAAGCTTTTTATATTACATATTTTTATACATGACGGGTTATACCCACTCGCATGTTATTGCTTTCTTAATTGCCATCTGGTTAGGCAAGGTTTAGTTATTGTTCTTGTTTATTTAAATACAATCTTTTCGTTGTAAATTATTGATTGAATTTTGGCTGTCAGGCGGAAAAAAATTGGTTATACCTTTTAGTATCGACCCAAAAAAACCCTTTGCCTTTCGTAGTTGTATATGAATCTTAGTAGTGTTAACCAACTTTGAAAATTATCTGAAAACAAAAATTCAGATTTTTTCATTTTTTGAAATAATTTCAGAAACTCTCATAAAATATTATAATGCAGAAAAATACACACTTGTTCTAAAACTTATTTCATGTCCTCTACAAAAGCAAAAAAATAAATGAAACTTATTTGAACTCCTGATTTTCCTTGCTAACAATCAGTTAATTATATTCCTAATTTCAATTACATCCACTTACAACTTAATACCATAAATAATAGTTGTGTAAAGAAAGATGGCTCGCATCTTTTCGACGGTTCGTAATTTTGCAAAACACGGCGAAGCTCGGGGGCGAATCGTGAATTCTCTGAGTCGCCGGCAAACGAAGACTTTCGATCTATAAAAAGGCGAAATTATCTCCGCGGCTGTTGAACCGCGGCTGAATTAAACTCGCTCCCGCCCCGGGGTTATTTCGAACGCTCTCGTCACGCGGGAAAACGTCACGATTTGGGCAACGCCCGCGAAAGCGTTTTTCCCGCGCGTAAACGCGGAAATCCGCTAAACATCGAGACAATGTAATCGTCAATTTGCAATCTATCTCCAAGTTAAAATACGCCAGGACTGCAGATAGAGAAATCGAAGCCCTGGCTTATAAATCAAGGACCCGACATATACAATAGACAGATCTTATACATACATATAACATATGTAAAATGCAAAATTTATACATAATATATATAACAATATTCGCAGTATATAATACACTATATTATATATGGAAACAAGATATTTTATTGATATAATTGATAAAACCACATAAAATAATACAAATTTTACATGTATAACATATAAATTCAGATATAATAGTTAACTATTTAAGATATACATATATTTCCAAATATATAAATAACAATGATGAATAATATATAATACAGTCAATAAAAAAATTAAAAATTTAAAATCTCAAGTTTACTAATATTGTAGAGCCAGAATTTTTAGTATTTTTCGTTTTTCTTTTTGTTGGAATTCATAAAACTTCGTCAGATTCCATGGTATTTTGATTGTTTTCAAATATTTTATAGATCTATATATATGTATAATTCTAGGATTTAATTGAGTTTGGAATTTTGATTTTTATCTATAATCTATATCTATAATCTATAATCTAAGATTTGGAATCAAATTCAAAGTTTCATAGATTTCAAGTACTTCGACTCATTTTTGTATAAAACTATACCTTTCACGATCTTAGTACATACTTCAAGTGTTTTTCATATTTCTTCAGTAATAATAATATTTGAAAGTTATTGTGTTTTTAAAAATTCATTCTCATATTTTCAAGATTCGAAGTTTTAGAATTCAAAATTTTATAGATTTTAAGAATTTTTTCTGAATTTATAGAAAAATCATTCCTACGAAGATCAATTAAACTATTTTTTTGTTTATTGAAATATTGAATAAAGTAGTATTTTACAGACGGCTAGAATTTTGATTTTTTTCGTATGTTTTCGTATTAATTAAATAGTGTAGAGTTTTTCATGATTTTCATTGTTTTCTGCTATTTTTATGAATTCTGATAAAGATTTATGTAGTTTGATTTTCGATTTGTTAAATCAAAATTTTTTTGTCGAATTCGGAAAAATTTTAAAGATACTTATGACCGCTGATATAATTCATTTAAGAAACTATAAAAATTTCCGAAATTGATGGAACTTTTGATTCTAAAAGCATTAAATTCCAGAAATCTGCATAAAGTACTAAGACTCAAAATATATAACAGTATATTACGTGACCAGGACATAAATTTTATATTTACGAGTGTGAAGTTTGTAGACCGAGGCCAAGCCGAGATGTTTACTCACACGAGTGAGTGGATTGGAAAACTTAATTTCACGGAACAGAAACACGAGGTAAGTCCAGAAAACAATTATTATATATCATAGAGTTGCTGTTGTTTTTTTTTTGTTTTCATTAATTACGCGTGAATATCATACAATCAAATTACAATCAAGTACAACGAGAGGAGGGAAAAAAATAACCTCAGCCTAAATTGTTTTTGTTTTAGAAATCAATGCATTCTACCAGTTTTCGACACAATCGTCAATTTTTCCTAATTATAAATAAATTATTTCCACATGATGAAATCAACACATTTTTTTGTACGGCAACTTCGAATTTTGTTACGATTAAAATTGACATTAATATGTCGACGAATTAGCGATTTTTTCCGAATGCTTTTATTTTTTTTGAAAAGATGTTATGTGGTTTATTTTTTAGATAACCGTATTTTTTTCGGCGAGTGCTTTTTTTTCACTATTATGCTTATAAGTAAAATACGTTATTTTCTCGCAACAAAAATCGAGGTAGTAATGTTAGAGCACTAAAATATGTATAGTGCCTTAGTAATGTTTTGGAATTAATTTTTGAAAATTAATCAAGGTAACAAATTTTCATAAATTTTTATTATTTATTATTATTAAGAATTTAAGCATGTTACCGATGATATCCTTTTTTTTTTGGTTTTTGGAAAAATGTTTAAATAAACAATAAAATTATCGACCTCTTGAAACACATGATGAATTGTAATGCAACTGAGTATTTGCATTGTCACATTTGGTTAAAACTTGTGAGCTATAGTAAATATTGACAAAAGTCGCTGCACTTAAAAGTCTTAAAAAACTATGGTAATTTATCAGAGAAGTTTCAGATAAACCGATGTTGTTGAATGAAGTATTTTACGTTTATATTTGATAAAAATGACTATAGTTTTGGAACAATGTGACGCATGATACTGAAGGAAAAAATCCTATAACTGTATGGCTTCCTGCTACAATTTTAAGAGTCATTGCAAAAGTTATATGACATCATCCTATAATTTCCAACTCCAACAGTAAATAGTAATCTTTGATAGAAACAGCTTAGTGGTACCACCGCTGTAAAGTTTATGGTAATTTCTCCAAGAATTTTTTTCTCAGTGCATCAGCATCGAATACCAAATGATCCAATATTGATATTTTCCATTTCGATCCCCATCCCTAGACTCCTATGAGACCCAAATCCTTGGGAAAAGGATCATTCTTCCCACAAAGACAAAATGACTTTCCCGGATCGGGCCAAAACGTCGCTATGCAACTGGAACGAAAACGCTCGCTCGTCGTACAATCGCATTCCCTGCATTCGGCATCATAAGCATTGCCGTTTCTATTCAGGAAGCTGGTTAGAGGCCCCGCTTTTTCCCTATCTATTCTCGGCCGGGGCAACAAAACTTGGCAAGCCGAGCGGGTCTTATACCCGCGACGGCGAATGCATATTTATTACGATCCCTCCAACAAATAGCGTGCACTTCGTTCCCTATTGAAACGTAAACGAGACGACAAATCTCGCGTTTTACATAATTTCATATACTTTCCCTTTTCTTCGGCAACCAACGGAAAAAGGTCGCGCACGTTCGTATATGGTTATGAGCGGTAATGATCTGATCATGGATCCTTAACGCGAATCGCGGGACCGTTTACGGAGCTCGCGTGAAAACGAAGAGGTCGAAGAAAAAGGGACGAAAAATTTCCCCTGCTTATCAATATTCGTTATAAACCGGCCATTGTGTCGTTCGGGATACGGGTGAAATTAAGGCTCGAGATTTTCACCAAGCAACGAAAGAACGCTGATTTATCTATTGTATATCCTCGAGAGTTTTACCGCAAGAATTTCTGGTCGTTAGTTTTCGTGTACGTTGCTTTTGGTACCGTTAATTGGGGTGGGTTCCGTACGATAATCCGAGTTTTAGCGTTGGGTACATGTAGCTTATCGTTATTAGGACCGTCATTTTTCTTCCAGTTTGTTTTATTCAATGAGGAAAGAACGAGTACAAACTCTAGAACTTAAAAGTACTGGATAATGATGATGATTGTTTCAATATATTTAGTAAAAATGGTAGGGGATTGAACCCAACTTTGTAAATTTCGATATAAGACTTCCTGCATTGATTTGGCAGTGTGACGTCTTCTCATCTTGTATAGTACTTTATGTCACATTTCTTGATTATGATCTTCTTGATGATATCTTTCAAGAACTTACACATGATTATACTTTCCTCAGAAAAGGTAGCTTATTGAAATTATAGCCTCGCAGTTTTCGCAATCCTTCGCATGTTTTTGTTCACTTAATTTTTACAAACTGTTTATTTCATGGCATGTTTGACTTGGAAATTTTCATGTTTTACGAGATCCCGCGTTTTTGCAGCCCCCGCGCTGGGGAAAATAGGGTCTTATCTTGAGCGATACCGCGAAATTCGACACCGTCGTTTTCCATGGTGCATGACGAAGCGCGATATCGCAATCGGATTGTTATAGCGAAGGTTAATCTCGGTCATTGCGAGTGTTTGCTGAGAAAATATCGGTTAATCGAGCCAATTTTTTAATGAAATTTTTATGCTTGTTGATATGATTTGTAGTATTATCAACAAAGCGCCCGAGGTAAATCACGGAATTATTCGAACTTTATTATGTCGTCTGAATTCCACCATAGACATAAGTCAAATCCGTAAAATATTTGAGGTAAGATGAAGGAAGTTATTCTTCAGAAACTCTTGTCAATCGAACCCTCTTAAAGTCATTTCCTGTCCCGATAAAATAGTCTACTATTTTAAGCGAATGGGTAAACTCTTTGACTCGTCTTACGAGTTCCATAAAATATGCTATTAAACACTTGACAAAATACCGGAACTGTCACACTGTTTCTTTTTTTCGAGAAGAGTTGGTTCGAAAGCGATTTCTTTTCTGGCGTCCAGAAATGGCCGAGCACGCGTAATACGCGTGTGGAAATCCGCCCACGCGAGCATTTTTTTCCGGTGCAAAACACTCGATGTCGTCCGTACTTGAAGTTAGCGCTCGGGTTTGCGCTCGGCAAACAATGGGCCCGCTTGCGTAACGGCCACATGTGTTGCCAGGACTGTACATTCGAGCCAATGACAATCTTCACGAGGGCTTTTAGATCTCTCCTAACGAACGGGGCGCGACAGATTCCTGAATTTCGCTGGAAAACATTACTTTTTCGAATATTTTCAAATTATAGGTATGCTCGTGATGATTCAGAACAAGACGCAAATTTTTTTAGCAATTCCTGCGTATGTAATTCAAAAATTTATAGTGGTTAACAATACATGAGTCCCATAAACAATACATATTAGAAAGATTGTACAAAGTCAGCTTTTGTTTAACTTTATTGTTCATTATAAGTTTTTTAAAGATTTATTTTTGAAAGTAGCTGTTTAAGAATCACAGACAAGAAAACACTGTTTAACGTGTTTCCGAAGGAAGAAGTTCATATTTCTAAGATAAAGACTTGGGGACCCACTTTTCCGAACCTGTTTTCCGCTATAAAAAAAATCACTTGAAGTCTATGTTTTTCAATAATAAGATTTCCCGAATTATTTTTTTCTAAATGTTTTTTTTTTTTTTTTTTTTTTTTTCACGTCATAGTCAAATCAAACCTTTTTTTCCAAACATAAACTTTTCCAAAAATTTTTGTCTAAACAACAAAATTTCCTTAATGTTCTACGATTCGTCTAGAAACTTTAACTGATGAGTTTTGCGTTTGATTTTCCAAGTAAACAGTATATCAATAGTTATTAATTTATTTCGGTTTCTATTCCCAGATTATAATGCTCTGAAACTCTAATAGATTTCTGCATATTCTGAATACATAAGTGATTGCTGTATTTCGAGAGCTGTAAAGATTTTTCAAAAAAATTTTATTAGCATCTACAAGTGTCTGAAAAAATTAAGGTATTTTTAGTATTTTCGAATTTTTTTCATCTACTGAATGACGTAAGATTTTCTAAAAGATTTACAAATTTAAAATATTTTTGTCGATTTCTACAGAGATTTCAAAAATTCAATGCTCTGAAATTCAAGTTTTATTATTTTAGAAATAGTTAGTTCTTAAGTATCTTCTAAATGTCTAGTGTATTTGCTGAATTTTGTAAGATTTTCTGAAAATTAAAAGAGTTTTAATATTCATACAGATTTCTGCATAGATTTTTGAAATGTAATGCTCTACACTAGGAAAAAAATCCGCTTCACCCAACACGGGCTTCGTGTTGTGAGTACATGGATACTGTTCTTGAACCTTAATAACACGACCATCGTGTTGGCTCAACACGATCGATCTTGTTAGACCGTTAGTGTTGTCCCAACACGGTGTTCATTTTGTGCCAAGATTAAATAGTTTTGGCGTAAACCTTAATCGCGTTTCGACGGGAAAAACTCTTTTGATTCGTCACGGTCCGTCATCAATTCCCTGCACTGCATTCATCGTGCCCATTTGTGCCCAATAATGTCGGGAGATCTCCCCAGGGACATTTTATTCATCATGGTATTCATTCAGTGTTGGGCTATTCGAAAGCATTTTTCAACAATCGTGTAATGCTAAGCTGCGCTTTGTGTTAAGCCAACACGATTTTCGTGTTGAGCCGAAACTTAAGCGCTCAACACGAAGGATCGTGTTGGGACAAGCGGATTTTTTTCTCAGTGTAGGAATCAAAGTTTTATCAACTTTCAGATTTTTTTGATTTTTAAGATGATTAGATCAGACTTTTGAGTATCTGCTAAATTTCTAGTGTTTTTAGTATTTTTGTGTTTTTCTTAGGATTCTATAAGATTTTCTAAAAAATTCAAAGATTCTCAATATTGCAAAAGATTTTTCATCACTCTCACCTCAAAACTGACATTTTGAAGTGACTTTTCGGCCATTGTGATGAAAAATATCTCCCATAAACAAGTACGGATGTGCTCATAGTCAAAACGGGTTACAAACCTCGCCTTCGGCTCGGTTCGTAATTACCCCGTTTTGCCAAATTCGCATATCCATACCTACTACGCAATACACTATATATATATACTCATGAAAATTAATGCTTTTGAATCAATTTTCTACTAATTTCTAGAATTTTAAAGATTTTCTGAAAAATTAAATCAGAATTTATAATTATCTTTTGAATTTTCAATATTTTTGTGTATTTGTTGACATTGTAAGACTTTTTCTAAGATTTACTGATTTTTTTTGTATTCTTATAAATTTCTATATATATTACTAAAATTCAATGCTCTAGGGATCAGTTTTATTAATTTCTAGAGTTTTCATAAATTTTCGAGATAAATGATACCTTTCGAATTTCCTCGATTTTTACTATTTTGTTGTATTTATTGAATTCTGTAGGATTCTCTAGAAAATTTACAGATTTTATTTATTTTCGTTAATTTGAACTCATATTTCTCAACTTCAATACGCTAGAAATCAAATTATCATCAATTTCCAGGATTTTTGTAGATTATCGATATAAATTAATTAGCATTCATGGGTATCTATTGAATTTCTAGTATTTTTTGTTTTTTTATGAATTTATTGAATTTTATAAAATTTTATGAATTATAAAAGGATTTTCTATATTTCTATATATTTTTTCAAAATTCAATCCTCTCGGAACCGAAGTTTTATCAATTTCTAGAATGTTCATAGATTCTCGAAATAAACAGATTAGAATTTATAGGTATGTTTTGAATCTCGTAAGACTTTCGAGAAGATTTACAGATTTTGAATGTTATATAGATTTCGATATTATTTTTTTAACTTTAATTATCTTGGAATGAAAGTTTTAACATTTCAAAAATGTTTATAGATTTTTCAAATAATTTAGTCCGTATTCATGTGCATCTATTCAATTTTCAGAATTCGAAGAAATTTGTGATTGAAATGAATTTCATAACGTTATCCAGCAAATTTGAAGAATTTTGTGGATTTCGATAATAATTTTAGAATCGCATGCTACAGAATCTCAAGTTTCATAGATTCTTTGTATATTTATTATTCGTTCATTGAACAGTTACTTCATAACATCCTATTAATTAATAGATTTTCAATATATCATCACACAAATTCGTAGATTGAATTATCAACATTTATTTTAAAGAATACTTATTTTATAACAAGAAAATCATGAGAATATCGTCATAAAATAATTTGACCTCCTAATGAACCATGTCACTATGATATTTTGAAAATAAAAAAATTTTTCAAAAGGAAAACAAAATACACGCATGATGGAAGAAATCACTGACCTGAATAGTCAATGAATAAATTAAAAGAAAAAGAAGAAAAAAAAACTAAAACAAAAATTTACGTCTAATTTTTATCCCACAAAAAGGTTGCGATATTAATTCAATATTCTAACGAAAAATCACTTGCTGAATATTTCGATCTAAAAAGTCTGATAAATCGTAAATAAATAATCGATACGTATTGCCCATCCCTACCTCGAATGATTTCGGAATTCATCAGTCATCGGGGTCAATCGCGATAGGTCGAAAAAGCAGTGCAAAGTTGAACGCACGCTGTGAGATCGGATGCGCCCACCGCGATCGGGCCGATGACGTCACTCTATTGACTCCGTATAAATAAAATGAAAATGCAATGACGGCTCCGAAAAAGTATCATCGGCCCACGCGCCCTCGCCGCGCCGCCGCCTCCTCCTTTCTCCTCGTTTTATCCTATCTATCCGCGTCTTGTTTCACGATCATTACGTTACATTCGCGCTACCTGATCGGTACCAAAGATTATTAATGCCGAGCCGGTGACGAGTTTATTCGCGGCAGGTGGCGAAATTCGCAAGGATACGCGGCGCTTGTTTCCATTCTCGTTCGCGGAGATTGTATTTCACTGTGAGAAGTGAATCTTATCGCACCTAGGCTAAATTGTCTCGGGAAAGTCCAGGAAATAGTTTCAAGCATATTTTCAATACTTATTCAATGAAAAACTAATTTACGAAATTTTTTTCCGTCGAAACGATTAAAGTCCTCAGCTGTGACTCGTATAATATGATTTTTAGTTTAAGTAGAATCCCCATTCCATAAGACCTGTCAAAATCACTATTTTTAGGTTCCAATAGAATTAAGTACTATTTGAAATAGATTCGAATATTTAAATTTTTTTTAAATCATCAGCAAAAAACTGGATTCGATAAGTTTTATACTCAAGTATCCTTAAAAAAATTTCATTTTTCATTTTATATGATTATATACGTCATATGATCCGATGATTATATGACGTTCTGAAAAAATTGTTCTCCATTTCAAAATTTCTAGCAATATAATAACTGTAGTTGAATAAATTTTTGAAGCAAAACTTCTTAGGCGGCATTATCACTTTTCAGGAATGTAATTTATGTAGAGAGTAATTTGGTGATTTTACGATGTAAGATGAAAGACTGTGAGATGTAAGAGTGTAATACTTTCGATTGCAGGGAGTAATTTTGAGATTTCGTTGTAATGTAAGACTGTAAGATGTAAGACTGTAATGTTTTCGTTTTGAGGGAGTAATTTTGAGATTTTGTAAGTATGTAATTCTGTAAGAGTGTAATGTTAGATCTGAATAGTTGGAGGTCGATGACATTCGAGCGTGTTTCGAATGTAAGGAGTAATTTTGGGACTTCGTATATCTGTAACACTGAAAAAGTGTAAGAATGTCAACGATAGATTCGACTTAAAATTAAGAATGAAATAATTTTTCAACTGATTCACAATTAAAAACGAGAAAAATACTACGCAGAAAAATTAGAGTATCTGTCAGAACTAAAAAAGTAAGATGAATAAAAATCTATATATTGGAACCTTAAAGAAAGCAGCATGAGAAGTTTTACTTCTAACGCGTGTTGATTCAACACGCTCCAATTTTTTTATTTACGACGTTATTGAAAAAAAAAATCCTGAAGATCTTTTAAGCAGAAGTATAAAATTATATTTTTCTTAGTACACGTTTCTGCGTTATCAAACTACTTGAGAATGAAATTTTATGTCCCTGGACTAGAATCCTATGAATATAAACCAGATTTCGAATAAGCACATTATGCTGTAACAATGAACTTCAATTCATAGCCTTATTCCATGCTGAACTAATATCCCCTGGAATGCAGCACTTGGAGTCGTAATACAATACTCTGTAAGAAAAATCAGCACTTTCAATTGTCATTGCACGAATAAGAATGGGGCATGTCTTAGAAGACAATTTACTTTGCTTCGTTGGATTGTTTTGTCACTTAGACATTTTTTAGATGAATTTAGAGTATTTATTTTGGCAAATCAACGTTAAAAAAATTTAGACATTTTGTAAATACTTCTCTTTACTTCGATTTCAATTCTCTTCGTTTTTTTAACGATAAATTCTTCAAAATGAATGATTGAATGTTGAAGCAAAATTATTTCGATTTTCAGAAATAGCTATCTGAATTTAATTGAAAATTGGAAATTTTGTCTATAAATGTAAAATGTTAAAATTTTGTAAATTAAATTCAATTTCGAAACCGATAAACGTAGAATCAAAGATATGAATAACAATTTCTGAAATTCTAGTGAATGAAAAATCGCAGAATCAATAATTCAAAGGTTATAGAATTTTTCAAAATCATAGTGGCTTGATTTTCACTTAGAAATGTACAAAATTTGAAATCTCGAATGTGGAAATTTTGAAAAAATACATGTTGATATTTGTGAGCTTGATAACTCATAGACATTTTGAAAAATGATCTACATCTAAAAAATGATGAAAGATATTCCGTTTTGACTTCAGAAAATCCACAAAAAACAATTCTGTTAAACTTTTGAAAATTAATGAAAAACACGAAAATTTTTGTTTGAAATGATGGTAGCATTTGAAATTTTGTTCAAATATGTCAAATTTACTGCAAGAAAAATGTTTCTTTAAGAAAAAATTAGAATAAAATTAAATTCTGTCATAATGATACAAATAAAAAAAATTATTATAAATGAAGGGTGGATATTCAAAGTCGTATAACAGGCAATTTTTAGAAATTTGTTTTATTCATTTTTTTTTTCGAAACTCTGAGCTGTTGCCGTCATTTCTGCGATAAAAGCAAGTCAAAATTCGCAATATTTTTGTTGTGAGAATTTTTCAAACATTGCATTTTGGTAACTGGTGATCTATTGGCAACTCAGTCGTATAAAAACCAATGGAAACTTATGTAATTCAATAAAAAAGAGTAATGTTTTTCTCAATTTTAATCGAAATCGTTTCAAACTTTATCAAGTGACGGATTACCTTATAATTAACAAACAATCGTGGGTTTTTCAAAAAATTAAAAAAAAAAAACATACGAGCATTTTTCTGCTCTCCTGTAAAAAATTCGAAATTGCGGTTATACGACTTTGAATATCCACCTTTCGCATATATTTTGGTCAATCAACGATAAAAAAAATTGGAACATTTTATCAATACTTTTTTTATTTTCATTTCAATTCTCTTAATTTTCAAAATGGTAAATTCCACAAAATGAGTAACTGAATCAAAAACTAAAATTATTTCAATTTTTTGATGGAAGTAGTTGGTTAGTAATGAAATCTGAAAAATCTCATGAATAGAAGTTTAAAATTGTAAAAAGTAGAGTCAACTGATAGATATTTTAATTTTCTAAAATAATTGTGGCTCTGCATGTTTCCAATTGGAAAACGTAAAAAATTTTAAATCTCGAGTAAACATATTTTTACCTTCGAAGTCTTAAATTTCCGAATCTGAATATGGAAATTTTGAGAAAATACATGTTAAAATTATTAAGTTTGATGAAAAACAATTCTGGTAAACTGTTGAAAATTCATGTAAAACACGAAAATTATTGGTGGAAATGAGGATAACTGCATTTGAAATTCTTTTCAAATATGTAAAATTTACTGCAGGAAAAATGTTTCTTTTAGAAAAAATTATAATAAAATTTAATTTTGTCATAATGATCAAAACAAATATAATAATTATAAATACTTTGTGAAAAAGTGATAATTTTTTGAAATATATCAAAATTATTAGACTTTTACTGAAATTAATTTGACGTGGGAACTTGTTCATTAAACTTTCCAAAAAAATCTATTGTTTGCAAGAATAAGTTTCGAAAATCTTTATCTAGAAAGCTGACGTACTTCCAAGATATTCAGAACAAAATTGAAAGAAATTTTCAGAAAATCAAAATAAGTTCGGAATTCAGTGACTTAATATTACTTGAAATTATCTGAATTTCATACTTTTGTTTGAATGTTCTGCTTTCATTATGTCTCAAGTCCTACAGTCCTACAATAAAAATATTACTCATTCATAAGAACGCTCAAGTGGAATTTAAAATGATGGTCACCAAGATAGTGTTACGTAAAGTCAAACATCCCTCTCAATCATTTAAATTCGAATGCTCTTTGACGTTCTCGTGTATAGTGTTTCAAGTCCTAAAATAATAGAATATGGAGCTAGAAGGAATCAAAAATGAAAGCTGATGATGGTGTTTCCCACATCAGTAGTCTGTTGATCATATTTCACTTATCATTGCTAAAATTTCAATAGTATTTGATATACTTTTACTTTTGAATATTCAAAGGATGGAATATAAAACTGTGTGAAAGAAGAAAAATGTTTTTCTACTTTTTGTTTAATACAATGTGCAACATGTCAAACGCTTGCGATCAAAAAAATCTAATGTACGTGCAGAGAATTTTTTGAGAATGAGATATAACTGCATTATTTTGCAATGTTTCTACTATTTTAAAATATTAAAACTCTTTTGTTCATTCAATTCTTCATATACGCTCTTTTCATTTTTTCAAAATTACAAAATTCCATGCAATCATTTTTGGAGCCAATTTTTCAATGAATGGAGTAGAAATAATAACAATGACGCCATTACAAGTTTTCGGCATGTATTATGCCCTCTTCAGGAACTACAATATAATTTTTTCTTCCATTCTAATTATAAATCATTAAATTATACTATACATTAAATCTTCTCCTTATGTTATTATAACGCCGTTAATTACCAAACACAGTAAAGATCCGATGGTACATTCTAAATCTTCATTATTCACAAAAAAAAACCATCTTCATCATAAGGCAACATTATAGTACAATACTTCTGGTAATGACCGATATCTATCTATTACATGTCTTTTTGAAGAGAACGAACTTATAAGAATCAAACACGTCATCAATATCTTTTTTTTTCTTGACTCTTTGAGATCATAAAAAAATTTACTCCCAAATAATAACGAAAAAGAGTCATACAAATATTCAACGATACTTCACCATATTCTCTCTAATTTCTCAACTTTCATCGCTCTAATCGACTTCCATCATTTCTCATTAACTTTCATCATCCCAATAAATTCATGATTCACCCCGTCCGAAAGAATTCGAGCTTTCCGGCATAACTCGGGATTAATTAACGCACGTTCTTGTTGAAAATGCAGCTAATGCTTGTTTAGTCCCACCCAGATGAAGAGAGTAGACGTCCTTGGCTCGAGTAACCAAATCGGAGCTCGAAGCTCCGAGCCGCGTAATCCTATTATACGAAGGAGTTATTATTTCTGCAATTATCCCCGATCAGTGAATCACGACGATTTCGAAGAGATTTATTCGCCGCCCGGCTCGTGTATCGCGAATTCCAAACGTGTCTCTCGCGGACCCAATTCCCTTTTACGACGATCGATTCGAAAATTCTCGATTCGCTCCTTCGAAACCTTCCAACATTTCTTTTTTTTTCTATGGCTTTTTTTTACTCAATAAAAAATGCTTCGCGACGATTTCGAAAGCTGATAGCACGTTCTTGGAAAATTATCGTGCACGTTTATATGATTTTGAGAGAAGGTACTTTTTAAATTAATAATTTTTTTTCTTTTCATGTAACTTGGGATTTTTGGATGTGAGATGTTTGGTTGATTAAGTGTTTGAATGTTAATTTTTTGATGCAAATAGAGGGCGACTGTTGCTGGAAGTGTCGGATAGGACAGCGAATGGTAACTCGAGTGGCTGTTTTATCGGTGTCAAGAAAGTTGTTATACCCAGTTATACCTATCATACCTACACTCAGAAAGTGGAATTTCAATGAGGAAAAACTATTAAATTAGTTGCTATTTTTTTAGAAAATGTTCACGAGTTTAATTCGTAAGAATTTTCCTCGAATTGTGGTTTTCATTATTTTTCCTATATTTAAATTATTTTGGGATATTATGAAAAATATTTTCACTGTCTTTGAGAATCTTGGATTTTTCGATTTAGAAAGTAAAGGATTTCGATTGAACTTTCTATGTTAATTTTCCGTCAGTCAATTTAATTTGATTTAATGAGGCAATGTTTTTCAATTCAATTTTGAGATCCTTTTTAAGATAATTTTCTCGAATGAGTCTTACATCATTATTTTATAATTGTTACGTCAGGAACTTTTTGTAAAATGATTAAAATCATTGTCAAAGTATTATTAATTTCTCAAACAAGCATATATCAATGTGAGAAAGCGTGAAACTCGATTAAGTGATCTTTACAGTCATATTTCACGCTTTGTCATAGTGACATAAGCTTGTTGAATGAATTTATAATACATTTATGATGATTGTAATTAGTCGAAAAGAAGTACGCGACAAAGAAATAATGCATAAATGATTTTTAAAACATCATGAAATTCAAATGAAAGAGGATTTCAAGAAAGTTGTCTTGAAAAGAGCCTAAAAGTCTGACTGAAACACTGATTGATGAAATTATTATAAATTGACTGTGTTCAAAAAACAGTATATAATGTAAAATTTTCGATTCAGTCAAAAGATACATTAAAATATGTCAAAAATATCTGAAAGTAAAGATGCTTAAATTCAAGAATTCTAATTACGCACATTTCAACATTTGCAGGTCTAAAATTGGCTTGATCCTAAATGAGCGAAATTTTTTGTGCAGCGTATTCATTGTGCACTGAAGAATTTTGAAAATTTACAGAAATTTCATCGCTATAATCCTAAATCCAAATAAAAGTTTGAATTGGGAAATAAAAACTTCTAAATCATCAAATTTACACTGTGAATATTAATTTGTTTATGTCATTTTTTTCAACTCTTTGAATTTGCAGAAAATGTATCAGTTGAAAGCACCGAATAATAATGGTAAAAATAAATTTCTTCATTTATTAACACAAATTTATGAGATTGCAGTCAATTCGGTTTTTATATATGAAGTATTTATAATTTTAAAAATTTTTCATCAAAACATCAAAATCTTAAATAATAGTCCTCATCTCGAAATTTTCATTTATCATTAATTGAATTCATAAACATAACTCTGGTGATTTTTTAATTTCTTCCTTTTGTTTTTGACTTTTATTTTGTTAAAAATACGATGAAAAAACCGTCGTAAATAGTTAATGAAATTCAAAATTCTGAATAAATCATCTTTGAGTAGTCGATAGGTGTTTTTTTTTTATTAAAAGTCTGGGCCACGATTTTATTACTCATACGTTAATTTTTTATCGTTCAATTGCTCGACTGTTTAACAGAAAATTAAACATTTTTTATCAATTCACAAATTTAGCGATCAACTTTTAAATTCAGAAATAGAAAAATTTGAAAGTTTTCTATTACAATGATAGCTTCTAAAAAATGCAGTTAATTTTTTTATTCAATACAAATTCACCATAAATTACAGTTTGCTGTGAATTTCATTTTACAAAAACCTCATAGAGCAATAATACAATCTGAAATACTCGGCTCATTTTTCATCATTATGCAAAAGTTTTACCGTAACAAATCATCCAAAATATCAAGATAACAAATCCTTTTTGATAAAAAATTTTCATGTTTCATTAGTTAAGTCTATACATATTACTGTTTTCTATTCATTAACTTTTCATTTTTTTTCAACTCTTTTACTTTTCACTACATTTGATGAAAAAACGTTCATCGAAAATTAATGAATTCGAAGCACTTAATAATGATAGTAAGAAAAAATTGTTTTAGTTTATTAACATAAATTCATGATATTGCAGTGAATTTGATTTCAGATGCAAAATGTTTATAATTTTAAAAGTTTCTCATCCAAAACATCAGAATCACATAATTGTTCTGATCTTAAAATTTTTATCTGTCATTATTTTGAAATTTCAAGAAGAAAAAACTTCGGTGATTTTTTAAATATCTCGTCTTTGTTTTTGACTCTTATTTTGTTGTGAATCCTATAAAAAAATTGTCATACAAAATTGTAACAATTTAAAAATTGAAATAATTGGTCTTCACGTTGTCGATATTAGCGAGGTGCATTTTTTATTTAACATTCAAGTCACAGTTTTATCACTCGTACATTTATTTTTTATTGTGTAATTGTTTAGTTTTTCAGTAAAAAATTTGAGATTCGTCAACTACTTACAAGTTTTTCAATCAAGTTTTTAATCCGAAAATCGTTAACTTTGAAATTTTCTTCATTGCAACTTTTTTTTATTTTCGTAGATCGTGTGTTTTTTTTTAGATTTTTCAGAAGTATCTACATTCCTAGAATACTATCTTCTAGAATCGAAATTTTAATCGTTTTTTAATAATTTCATAGATTTTCGGACAAATGACACCAACAAAAATTTTTGTAATTTATGGATTACTTTTATTTTCGTTTCATTAGTATTTATACGATTTTGTAAACTTTTTTCTATTTATATAGATTGCAGATTGATACGTAAGTTTTTTGAAAATTTCATTTTCTAGAATTAAAAGTTAATTTTTTTTCAGATGTGCTGAAAAATTCTTTCACAGAATACCTACTTTTATTTTTGGTATTTCTTCAAAGTTTGCAGGGTTTAAGAGATTTTCTGTTATTATTCTAAATTTCTGTTGTAGATTTTTAGAATTCGATGCTTCAGTACGAGTTTTCCCAGATTTCTAAGATTTTCGTAAATTTAAATTTTTCTATAGCATAATTTTTATAAATTGGAACAATTTTTGAAATTGCCGTTTACTACGTTATCCTCACCAAACAATATTAATGATTAAAGTTTTGTTTATAAAAAAATTCTTCTGAAAATAAAATGCAATTTTAATTTTAGTATACTTGTATAGTACAATAATTTATTATTATTGCCATTTTTAAAATGCTTTAAAATGCTCCATCCAGGTGGAAATGATAAAATTCGCAAGTATAAAAGAGCATGTTTTTCAGAGTTTGAGCAAGTAAGTATTCTTGTGTCTACAAAAACTTGTAAGTAAAAAAAAAATTATTATGAAAACTATAATATATTTTACTGTAATCTACATCCTTCTCGTTTAAAAAATTTTGATTTTTTAATAGTTCCTATCAAACTCTACAGTATAATTTAAAAAAATATGCTTCAGGAAAAGAAAGTGCTCAAAATAATTTTGTTATTTTAATGTTGTCGATAAATACAAAAGGACAAAATGCTCACATTGTTGATAACTGTATTTGCGTTGTTCGCCATCGATCCATTGTATGAAGCTCCGCAGTAAGCAACAAATTTGAAATATGTATATTTTGTTAATGCAATTCAAGTTCAGGAAAAAAATTATTTTCATGACACATTTATATTAAACATTTTTTTTTCGGGGAAAGAGATTAAATAAGCTAGGAATTTTATTATTTACATAAATAGTTTAAATATAATGATAGTAACGTTATTTGTATACTTTATCATAGATTGAATGCCGGAGTCGATATTGGAGGACTTTTAGGTGGCTTTGCTGAGTAAATATGTACATTTTTTACTTCCCTTCATGTCCCTTTTCTATATTTTTACTACGATATGAATTTACCTTATACCCATCATTCCATTTAAGAAATACGTTTTTTATTTTAAACAAATTCTATTACCTTTGGATTTCTAATTAACTCATGAGTATAATTTTTCTCATACTGACATTTGACAGGTTGGCCATAGAGAAAATCTTCACTCACGATTTACAATTTACGACACAATTGCTATGCTATCAAATATAACTAAGAAATAGCATTTTTATTTTATTCGTCTTTTAAGATAATCTAACTCAAATATAATACTATAAATATTTACTTTTGAAAAAAGTGGACCAACAAGAGGACCCGGGCTTAACGCAGACGTTAAACTTGGAGGTTCTGGAGGTGCACCAGCAAGTGCAGGTGCTGCAACCCAAGGTCAAAAGTAAGATCGATTCGAAAGGTTAGCAAAGAATATTCTCTGTTTCTCATTTAGTACTCTTGTCTATTACACTCTCAGAAATTTCTCTATTCAATTTAAGAGACTGTCTTTGAAGCAGATTTCCCATACTGTCTATAAAAGTTAAAAACGCATCTAGTATAAAAAAAAATAGACACTGTCTATGAAAATATCGGAACTTCAATGAAATCAAAGTTTTTATTTTATATAAAGATGTCAGGCATTAAAAGCATTCAAACCCTCAATGATTTCTCAATAAAAATGTGAATTGTAACTTTTTTAAATTCAAGTTGACTTTGACATAATACATTTTATTTGGAGTAAATTTTTCCTAACTGATCAACAGCTGCTTCATTAAAATAACATTTATATTGTATGTAATATAAATTGTAAAAAAAATTGTATTGTATATTTAATTCAACAATATATTATATTTTCAAGTATAAAAATATGTAGCCTCTTAAAATTGAATGAATATTATTAAAAACATTCAAATTACTATATATATAATATGCAAACGAGAAATTTAATATACATTTCTTTGAAATCCTTTACATATAGTCTGTGAAATTTCAAACACGATTGTAGGAGAAAGACAATACAAGTCTTAGAAATTTCAAATTTTGTTTGACTGTGTACTACATTAGGTAGTTTTTTATTCATTCGATTAAACAATATTATATTTTATCCTACATTTATAAAATTTTATACTTCGTGTTTTCTCTTGTGTTTGATAGTATTTAATTTTTCCATCATTTGGTAATATTTGGTATTCAGTAGAATTTTGTACTTGATTTTCTAGTTATGAAGAGTTGAATTCAAATATTTTCTCGATTTCGTATTTTTAATCCATTGTTTGGAACTCCGCAGTAAGCAACAAATTTCAAATATATATATTTTGTTGATGTAATTAGGTTAAGGTAAAAAGTAATTTTTATGACACATTTACATTAAAGATATTTTTTAAGGGAAAGAGGTTAAATTAACATAAAATTTTTTTTTTTAATGGTTGAAATATAATGGTAGTAACGTTATTTGTATATTTCATCATAGATAGAATGTCGAAGGCTATATTGGAGGACTCTTAGGCACCCTTCTTCAGTAAATATGTAGAGGAGGCCGGAGTTAGTTGACCTACGGGGGACATTCGCCGCAGGCATTTTAAAAAGAAAGTCGAATAAATAGTAACACCTTCTTTATAAAAATAAAGGAACTTATTAAAAACACGTCACCTAACGTAATTAGTTCAGTCCAAAAATACGTTTCGCTATTATTATAGATCCTTCACCTTTTTACTCTGGCATGAGTAAAAATACCGCGCAGTTTTTAATTTATCTTCAACTGCATTGTTCGCCTTGAAAATTGAATGAAAACGTAGTGCGTAGGTAAATATCTACTTTCAATATCTTGCTTCATCTCTACCAGAACTTCGATAATAGTTAATAATTAATGAATTACAGCTACATTACATTTTAGCGAGGTAATTATCAGATATTTGATATTTTTGAGAGTTTTTCTGAAGTACTTATAGTCAGCAGTTTCAAAACATAAGAAAATTTTCAGATTATGGATGCTTCAACTTTTCTCTGCATTGACAGACAATTGATAAATAAATCTCAAAATTCACAATATCTGATACCTAATTACCTAGCTGGACATAATACGGAATGATTACTTCCAAAAATGTACTAAATTTTGCTTTTCAATACAAATTTAGAATTGATTTCATGTTCAAGAGAATAAAGTTTAAAAAAATATTCATAGAAAAACTATACAATCTAATATACTGAACAGTTTATTTTTTATTCATTAATCAAAGTCCCACAAACAGAAATCTATCGAACACATTTACGTTTCTGTATTTTTTATTCTGACAATCTACTCGTCCACGATAAAAAATGGACTTACTTCTACTTCGTAGAGAAAATGCTTATTTTCCTCACAAGTCAAAAAATGTATAATACTTTTTAATATTCCGGGTGGTCAGATCCAGATATTTCTACTACTAGCATTTCTCGACTACACTCTGAAAGGAATTAATTTCACGTCGTTCGAACGCTCTGCACTTCCTTTCGACAATTACGCTTCTTGATAAGCGGCGATAACGGAATGATAAAACGGGCGAGCTCATTCAAATGCCCCGTGGCACGTTCGGAAATCGCATCAGGCACTCTTAACAATCAACCGTTAGGAAATGCGTCGCCGTACACAGTTATGCGCCGAGTGCATCGTTCTCCTCATATTTTAACTCACCGCGAGAGTGTTACTGAACTATGAAGCGAAAGTTCTCACCTTCCAGCGTAACAGGTTAAGGATGTATCGCGTGTTTACGGAAAAAGTCGGAAAAATCTGTGACCATTCAAGGCATCTCTGCAGATGACTGAGAATGATTATCAACAGCAAAAAATGATCAAATTCTCTCAAGTAATGCAGAAAACGAACTTCAATATAAACAAATTCAATAAACTTTCATTCAAAGAGTTTCTACAGTCAGTTTTTTTAAATTAATTCTTTATTTTCTCTAGTTTCAGATTCTTGTTGGGGTCCCTCCCCAGGAGCTATAAATATAACAAATCCGTTCACAAAGACAATTCTCGCAAAACTCTAATTACATCATTTTACTAAATCATTACTGTTCTATTTTACCTTTTAAACTGAAATTTTTCCCTCACAATCTTCAATTCGGTCGTTATTCGTCAATCTCCAATACATGAAAAAACAACTATTTAAATAACAACTATTTTAATAAGTTGAATAACTATTTAAATAAACAAATTCTATTAGAAAACTGTATTAGTGAAAAATTGTCATTTCTTTGGATATAGTTCATTTTGGTAATGGTAGTAGAAAAAATGTAGTCAATCCAACCGTGAAATATATTTAGACCGAATTAGGTGTTACGTTTTATTGATACGATTGTGGACTCCATTGTAACTTGATAAATAATTAGATAAATGATTTAACTGTGAAGTGCAGTTTAGCAAAGAGCATCATCAAATAGATAATTTCATGATAGATTTGACCTCGAAAGCATCAATGGTCTGGGGCCTTGACACAAGTCTCAACAAAGTACATATAGAAGTCGAGTGGTCTAATCAAACGCGAGCGTAATTTCAGATCGGCAATAAAGATTTGTTTATTTATGTACGTCAGTGCTTTCTATAACATTTTCCACTTAAAACTAGTAGTATACTTTTTACATTAAAATATTTTTGTTCATTTTGTGAAAAGAAGTTCTAATTTAAAGTTTTATATTTGACGAAATTTTGAAAATAATGTCAAACGTTATTCAGACGGTTCAAAATTAACAACATTTGATTAAAATTTGTAAAATTTATTAGAATGTTTCGTAATTTTCTGACATTTTTCAAATTTTACAAATTTTTATAAAAAAAAATATGAAAATCATTATCAGGTATACTTAGAAAATATACGATGAAGAACATGTACCTGAAGTTCCAAACGTTTGAAATTAAACGAAAATTAAAAATTTTTTGAATTTTTTAAATTTCTATCATGATGGGAAGTGTGACGAATATTTTTTTTGAGAGCATCAAGTTTTTTGTCACGATAAAAAAGTGTTCAAAAGCAGCTAGAAAAATTTTTCCTCCTACATTAACTTATAAAATTTTTTCGTTTAATTTTAAACGTTTGGAACTTCAGGCACATACAAAATTAAGGAACATTTTTTTGAATTCTGCAAACTTTGTAATTTTTGTAAAGTTGTTGACAACCCAAAATATTTATAGCTTCTTCTTTCAAAATTTTCAAAATTTCAAATATAAAACGTTCCAAGTTATATAAGAATTTGTCAAAGTTATTTACAATTTTTGTCATATTTCAATATTTTTTATGTTTTACGAATTTCGATCAAAAAACTATAGTGAAAAAGCTTATTTTGAAAAAATATGACGATCAGCACAATCTTAACAATTTATGAATATTTTCTGGAATTCCGCAAATCTTTCGCATTTTGTAGAGTTGTTGACAATCCGAAATATTTACAGCTTCTTCTTTCAAAATTTTCAAAATTTCAAATATATTACGAACCAGTGAAAACGTTCCAAGTTATATGAGAATTTGTCACAGTTATTTAGATGATTCGTAGTTTTTCAATATTTCATCAGTTTTCCAAATTTCGATCAAGAAATAAAAAAAAAAAAAAACGTTTTTAGAAGAAATATGATGATTAAGACAATCTACAAAATTTATGAACATATCCTGTAATGCTACTAATTTTTTGAATTTTGTAGGGTTATTGATCATTTATGAAATTTATAATTATTTTCTATTAACGATGTTCGAAATTTTCCAAGTTTTTAATTGCCCAAATTTAAAACATAGTAAAAACAATTCAACAACTTTCCAAATTTTAGAAGAATCTGTCCAACTCAATAGATTTTTCGTTACATGTTCCGAAATTTTCATTCAAAACGAAAAAAAAATTTCACGCATATCTCGAAAAAATATGGCAATGAACAGAATCTTTAAAATGTATTAACCATTTCTGAAATTTTACAACATTTTCTAATTTCAAGAATTATCTAAAATCTTTCAAGTTTTTATTTCCTAATATTCGAAAATGTCTTCTCGGAATTTACTAAATTTTATGGTCTAACTTTACTGATGAAGATTTTTCGTGATTTTTCAGTAGCTTCCAAGTTTCTTAGATTTAGATAAACAAAATGAGAGGTTTGAAATCATTTCTTCCATTTCCAAAATGGCAAGATAAAAAATTGTGTTTGAGAAATTCACTATTTTCAAATGAACTTCAACATCCAATAAGATCAAGAAATTACTCAAGTTTAAAGACAGTTCCAAAATCAAAATCTTCATAGATACATACTTATCAAAATTGATCATCTTCAAAACCAACTGTACATTTTCCCCTAACTATAAAATAACCATAAAATTCTCCAACTTGCATTACTGTAACCGTCACAGAGTTCCAAGAAAAGTGAACATTAACAGAAAAATAATCTTTCTCTACGAAGACTACTTATTATCCAACCCAAAAATTCTCTCCACATCCGATACTTCTATAACCATTTACTTTAAATTCTGCAAAGACTTCCAAGCACCCTTTATTTCAACCCAGAACATCAAACAATCGCAACAACATAGCGACACCCATATTGTCCGAGAAAACGTTGAAAACGATCAAGAGACCTCAAATTGCCAGTGTACTAAAGATGGGACATCGCGATACGAATCTGGTACCGTTACATGATTGCTATGCCACCTCGCTCCAGGGAATGTAGGTGGAAAATACAAGATTACTGATCAGTTTCCTGTCCTTGAATTCCGTTCCAGAATTTTATCATTTGCACCTTCTCCCCTACCTCTTGCCTCTTTTCTCACCACTACAATGCTTTTCAGCGAATTTCAGAATAATAGCTAAGGAGGGGAGGGGAACAAAAGAGATTTTCTCTAGAGCAATAAATTTTATCATAATTTAGGGGTGGCAAAGATGTGTAGATGATGAGTAAAATTACTCAAAAATAATCATGCGAAAATGAATTAATTTGCAAATTGTAGTTCCAATAAATTGTCAGAACTTTTGAATATTTCCACAATTCATCCACATTTTCTGAATTTCTAGATATTGATTGGAATTTTTAAAAACTATGAATCATCTCTGTGAAACGGAACATATTTCTATCAAAAAAATGTTTAAGGATATTTCGGGGTTTCAACAATTAATGAAATTTCCAAAGTTCTTTGAATTAATCGCAATTTGTTAAATTTCAAACCTAATTCAAATTATTGACAACTTCACGAATTTTATAAAAATTAGTTCAACTTGTTTGGATTTTTCTTAATTTTCATACTTTTCAAGTAGGTATTATATTTCTTTAAAGATGAAAAAAAATCACATTATTATATACATATTTCAAAAAAAAAAAAAACACGATAATGAACAAAATTTTCCGAAATTACACAAATTTGTTGGATTTTTCAGAACTATCCACAATCTTTAGAATTTTCATTGTTCTTTTCATTATTCAAAATTTTTGAAATTCCACACATGATACATACCATTTAGAACTCTGCAAATTTCACAAAAATGCCTTCAAATCTTAAAGATTTTAAGTAATTTTCAAAAAAATTTTAAGTTCTTCAAATATATATTCCCAAAGAAAATTCATCATCATGTATACTTCAAAAAAATATGTTTAAAACACTATCTACAAAATTTATGAGAATTTTCTTAAGCTGTACGAATTTTTCGAATTTCCGGTATTATTTTTCATAATAAAGATTATTAGATGTTTTTTGTTTTGGTTTTTAAATTTCACAAAAATTTTAAATGTTATCTCCTAACTCGAATAAAATTTGTCCGACTCAAGAAGTTTTTTAAAAGTTTTTGTTTTATTTTTTCAAGAAAGCTATTTTTATTCATGTTTTAAAGAAAGATGATACTGAAAACAATCTACAAAACCTATGTACATTTAATAATTTTACACATTTTTCAAATTATTCAGAGGACTTGACAACCTTTCAAATTTTCAATTTTTTCTTAATTTCTCAAAATTTTCGAAATCCTCAACAAAGTTCGGACTATTTAAAATAAATACATCTGGACTTTAAACAAATGTGTCTAAATATCTAAATGAGAGTATTTGTAATTTTCAAATACGTTTCAAATTTTTTTAATTTATATTATATGAAAAGAACATTATCATGTATTTTTCGAAGAATTACGATAAAGAACACAACGTACGAAATTCATAAAAGAATTTTCAAATTCTGCCAATTCTCGAAATTCGGCAGAATCATTGAAAATTTTCAATATTTTTTATGTTCTTCTAGTTTTTTTTTTTTTTTATTTTATTTTATTTGGACATTTCAAACGTAATACAAACTATCGAAAATTTTTCGAACTATAAAGAATGTGTATAACTGATCAAAATTTTTCGTAATTCTCTAATACTTTCGAAATTTTTCAGATTTCAGAGTAGAAAAAAATTAACATTATCTTAAATTTTTCGAATTCGATAGAAAAATTTAAGTTCCTAAAAATTGTTGATACTTTTAAAATTTTTTGCAACAGATATGAGATTTTTGTTCAAAAGCATATGAAAATGCAAAAAAAAAGGAACAGTCAGCAGGAAAATTATTGCAAGATATCAAATTTTTTTTTTTTTTTTGAATTCGAAAAACTCGACACGTTTTCTATTATTATTCAAACCGAACTATCAACCTTTTTGCATAATGTTTCTTAACGACGCACATTGAAAAAAATTGTGTGCATAAATTTAAAGATATTTGACCCGCCTGTTTGAAATATCAAGTACAGGGTTGTGAGTTTACCGGTCAAAAAAAAAAATGGGTTAGGTCATGGTGATTTCTAACAGTCATTTACTGTCATTTACGGTCAAATTTAAGAACTCTCTAATTATAATTTACCGTCAGAGCTCGTTTCTAGTCAGTAATTACCAATCATGACCCGAAATTCAATGAAATATGTGAGTTAACGTAACTGACCTAACGATTTCTAGCAATTCCAGGTGAAAATTACCAATCTTGTTATTTCATATTTCATAAATGGCTTTTCCATTTTTTCAGAAAAAACTCATGAGTGTCACTGTACTACTGCGTTTGCTGGACACTATACAGGGTGTCCAGAGTCGGCGAATCATCAGAATACCATCGATGCTTCATGAAATTCTGAGACACTTTTTCCTTTACAATTTTCGAAAATTCGCAATAGTTAAAGAGTTATGAGTCATTCAGTTTCGTCCACTTACCATTCCGAAAGGCAGGGCTTTTGATTGAAGCCCCTTCTCTCTTCACCCCTTCTTTTTCTAAGCTTACTCTAATGGAAAAGTGGAGGTAATTGAAGTATGTGATGCAATGTAGAATAACGATGTCCCTTATTTTGAAAAACAATTCTTACTCTGACTCACCTTTGTGTTGGTTATAGTAGTTTCTTGTCGAATTGTCACATTTACAATGCAATATTTTTTAATTTGTTTTTTTTTTAGAGATTAGAGAAGCCATTAACGGACATTCCATTATACACACCTCAGTGATCCCAGTATTCCCATGAGAGTAAGCTAAGAAAGAGGAAGAGTCTCCTTTATGAAAAACCCCGCCTCTCCAAAAGTTAGTAGATGAAATTGAATGATCAATAACTGCTCAAGTATTATGAATTTTCAAAAATTGCGAGGAAAAAGTGTCTTAGAATTTGATGAGGAATTGATAATTTTCGGATGACCTGCTGTCTTTGGGACACCCTGTATATGTTGTCATCGACAACAAATCAAAAACAAAAACTTTATACTCATGTTTAGAAACTGATGCATCGGCGATGATGGTAAAAGTTTTAAAATTCTTGCATTTCTGATTAAGTTCCTTTCAAAATTATACATAAACATACCCTGAGAAAAATATTGCACTTTTTACTATAAAGTTTTGCGATAGTGGTTCAGTCTCAAATATTGTACTTTTGATGACATTTGTTCCATATTCTACTATATTTATAACAGAACTTGAATAAATTTACCAATACTTGCCATAAATATAGCGAAATAAATATAGAATCCCAACAAAAAGAGTGCAACAGTCGAAACTGTTCCACAATAATTACAATGCTTAACAGTGAAAAGTATAATTGTCTTGCCTTAAAATTAGCGTATAAAACTGACGTGAAATACATCAAATAGAAATTTTCCTGAAAATAAAGATACCGAAGGAAAATATCTAATCAACAACACACTTATATGAAGTAATTTGTTTGTTTATTTATAAATGGTTCTTTTCAAACAGAATTAAGGTTGTTATTGCATGATTATTTATTATTTAAGGAACCGAAAAATTTGTTTTTTGACAAAAACAAGAAAGATGCAATAACAAACGAGATGAACATTATTTCAAGTCATCTTCGAGTATGTAATAATTTTGACCATCATAATAGTTCTGACCGGTAAGGAAAACTGACGGTCAAAATTGACCAAAACTTTCTTGTCGTAATTGACGGTCATGACCAGTAATTTACCAGTAAATTTACTAGTAAATTTACCGCTTCACATCCCTGATCAAGTATAAATATCAAGAATAAAATCTAATGAGAATCTCATTAACATCAAAAACTTTGAAAATTAAAATAACAATATAACACTTGTATCCCTCACAAAGTCACAATTAATGTAATAACAAAAATATCGATACATTGTAAAATTTTTTCATTAACATTTTCATTCCACACATTGCACTAGATTTCTTGGTTCCCTAAATACACAAAATAGTATTATTAAGTTTTGCAATCACATGCGCTAAAAACGCCATTCTGCACAAGTTCAGGACTACAATATATATTTTACACAACGAGGTAAAGAAAATGCGCATTTCCGAGAATCAGCAGGGAAGAAAGTGAGAATTTTCTCCCGTGAGTTCTGTAGAAAAATATCCCAGCTCTGTTGCGAAATCACTGAAAGACAGTGTAATAAGCTCGTACATAATTATAAATTCACCTATAACTATTATTTTCACCTGTATTTTCGACCTAGGAAAATGATTGAAAGAAAAACCGTTTTTTTTTTTTTATATAGCACATAATTTTTCCTACCTTGTTCTGATGAAACCGCAAACTGCCAGATCTGCGA
The DNA here is from genome assembly GCA_028476575.1 of Platygaster robiniae. NCBI lineage: Eukaryota > Metazoa > Arthropoda > Insecta > Hymenoptera > Platygastridae > Platygaster > Platygaster robiniae. The sequence continues at coordinate 42,049,941 of CM052019.1, forward strand.
AGTGTTCCACTGCGAATATTGGATTGTGCGAGTTCGACGTGTTGTCCATCGCTGACGCTCCTTCTCGACAATTCCGACAATTCTGCAACTGGCTGGACCTGTAAAAATATTTATTCCTCGTCATGAACTATACACAAATTGTCTCAAAATCATTTTTTCCCGAAATCGTAAGACATTGTCTCCGTAGCTATTTTTTTCTAACATCGATGTGGCGAAAACGTTCGCATTTTAAAATTTGTAGAGGTCGCATGCAAGTCGACAAAAACCAAAAATTTATTCCAGTAGAAATAAATTACACTCATAATCTCAAATTTCTTTAATCAAAATATAATTTGAAATTTTGAAATTGAGCTTTTTATAAGTCACTGCAATTTTTTGAATGAAAAACACGAAAATAGTTATTTCCTCATGTCCGTGAAGTTGGCACCCCTGAATATAAATTTTTTACTCAAAATTGGTCATTCGTCAGTCCACCGTTAGTCCACGTTTGTCCAATGAAAAATTTCGTTTGTCCAAGTTTTGCAAAACAGTTATGTGTGAATCAAAAAAGTCACTAGATTTTTAACGAAAATTAAAAAATAATCATATTGTCACAAAACCTGAACTGTTCGTTTGCCCAACGTTAGTCCACATTAGTCCGAACAATTTTTTCGTTTGTCCACCTTTCTATTGTTATAAATAAACGAATCGGCTAATTTAGCAACGAGCAACACGTTTTTTTTGGTTGAAAGGCTTCTGTTCGTTGATTCAACCCTTTCATTCGTTTGCCCAGGACTCGAAATCTACACCCATAATGTCAATGGCTACCTCCATGAAGCGATCTCATTTTTCGGTTTAAAAAATTTATAAAAGCACTGTAGCCACTTTTTGTTTTATGAAATTGAACAATTGCGAGAAATCAATCAAAATAAAACAAGTGGAAATATCGTTTTGATAATATGCATATAAGATTTTTGAAATTCAAGATGGCGCTCAATGTAACTCGGCCTAGGTGTAAATGTATAAACATAGATCTTGGACCATAAATAGCTATGCAGCTGTGACGAGCGAGGTTTTTCTCACTCGTCTATATTTTTATTTTTACAATAATATGAGGAAAAAAAGAAAGACAAATTCAATGTTCTATAAAATGTTTAAGGGGAAGCTATTTTTCTAAACGTTAAGATAACGCGCGACAATATCAAATCGCTATGACTCGCCGGTATTGATAGTTGATGACGCTAATAATATCAATTTTGGGCAGGAAACGATCGGACGAAAATCGTTCCGTAAAGAATGATTTTCAGACGGAAACGATATGCTCATATCTTTCTTTTAGACAATGAACCATGATTAGACTTTTTACAAAAATGATATCTAACGATTTCTTGCAATATACACCGGATACAAACGAACGAAAAGGAAGCCGAAACGAACGAAAAACGTTCCGTGAGTACGTTTTTCAGGCAAAAATGATAAACAGGTCAATTTTTCGAATAATGAACTACGATTACCACTTCTTTCTTTCTTCGGTATATAAACCAAGCAGTCGTGGCCGAACTTTGGCACTCACACTCCCAAACACTTGTATCCCTTATAGTTAATAGTTTAACATAGTGAAAATTTATAAGTTTAAGAGCGTGCGGAAGTATAGTTCTCAAAATTTACTCGAAGTTGTTGATCTTAAAACGTTTTCTGAATCTATATATATTTTCTGTTTGTGAAAAGAGTGATTTTCCTAAAAACAATCGATCGAAGGTATGAGAGTAAAAATTATTAATAATATGTTGAAAGTAAGTAAAGTTATAAATCAACACACTGTTGTACATTGTCAGAGCCATGTTATTGTCATGTAAATTGTTTTGTGAATAAGAACTTCAGAAAGGATTCGTAATGCATCGAATATTTTGTATGAAAAGAGTATTTGAATAAGATATAATGTTGATTTTATTATTTTGGTAGAAAAGTCTTTTGTCTTGATTGATAGATCAAAATGTAAATGATTGTATTCGGAAGTGACTGTTCATTTTATAGAAATAAAGTTAATGTTTTGTAAATTGAAAACCATCCCTCAAAAGCATTTCTTTTCCCCTGGTCCATAAATATATAGAGAACCTAGGGTCGTGTAGGGCAGAGCCTCCTACAACGGTCCTAATCTGGACGAGTTGGCCTACTTTCAGGATTTAAAAATCAACGTTGGTTTTCTAGAATTTGAGTCCGCTCGTCACACAGCTTTAACGAAAACACCCTCAAAACCCGCCGAGAACAAAATTTCTTTGTAATTTTGCAGTCGAAGAATTAAAAAATCTTTGAAATCAATCAGCTGACGTAGATAGGACATTGTGAAGATTGTGATTGGATTATGAAAATTGTGACTCACAAAAACAATCCATACATCGCAGCTACCTTCAGAGATCTACAGAAAATACGCCATCATGATGTTATCTCCTTTTTCTATTTAGGATTGTTTGGGATCCAGCCACTTTGCTCCCGCAATGCGGCAGAGGCTGAGACGGTGGTAGAAAAGGAAGGGGCCGTTCTCACGGTCACAGTACAGAGCGATTCATCGCCACATTAAAAGGCAATGACAGTAGAGGGTATCACACAAGAGGGCGACCAGTGTATTAGATAGGTCTGCATCATTAGTGAGGTTTTACATGTTACCGAAAGCCTGATTCGTGGACACGAATGGCCGGAATGTACACTTCGGGTTTAACGGTCGGAAGTCACATTTATGATTGTCGACAGAATGATCTCGGTCAAAATAGTATATTTCGTATCAAGGAGCAGAAACGAGCGTTTTCACGAGTGCGAAGTTTTGATGCTCCTTGACACGAGAGATATTTTTCACGCTCGCAGCACATGAATCATTTAGTCTTTTGTTTACTGTTGTGTCGTGAAAAAACGAGTTCTATGCCGCTCGACCTTGGAGCGGCATAGAAATAGCAGCGAAAGGCGGTGGCAGAGAATTCGTTTTTCACGGGACAGTAGTAAACAGAAGAATAAAGGATTTCTGTGCTGCGAGCGTGAAAAATTATTTTCGTCCGAACTGGTCATTTGGTCAATAATAGTAGATTGTGTACCAAGGCCGCACAAAGTAGGCTTTTGTCGTACAGGCAGAATTTTCAGTTCGAGGCGACTACGGGCGTGATTGTCAGTACGAGGGGAGTACGGGGGTGATTTTTAAGGGCTGAAAAAAAACGCCCGTATGAGCCGAGTACTGACAATCACACCCGTGCAAGCCAAGTACTGAAAATTCAGCCTGTTCGCCGAGGGCCTACTTTGATGGCCGAGGTGCACACTCTACTTTTTGCAAAACACTCTGCAGAAAGCAACATACTATACTTATAAAATATATGCAAAGTTTATGACTTAAAAAAATTTTTAACAATAATTTGAAAAACATTTTTGATGAATTAAGTTTTTTTTTATTTCGAAAAAAAATCAGGAAAAAAATTTAAAAAAAAATTTTTCTCAAAAATTTGAAAAAGAAATATTTTTTCAAAAATTTTGATAAAAAAAATTTGAAAAAACAAATTTGATTGAAAAAAATTTGAGCAGCCTGTTACGAGCATCAAGGCCTTGCATAGCTCTTTACTTTCCCGGCCTAGGCCGGGAAAGGAGTACCGTACGTCAAAAGGCTACTTTGCGGAGTGTCTCTGAGTAGGAAATGCTGTGTTTTGCGGAGTGTTTTGCAAAAAGTTATTGTTTGTCTGGACGGTCGATCACAGTTTTCGGATCTGTAGAAAAACCGATAATTTATGAAGGCAGGGACGTAATTGGTAAAGAGATAACCATACATGTAATACTCTTAATATTGTAATACGCATAACATGAATGGATCAAGATACAAAAATAAGAATACATCAGTTACGCACGCGTTTAACAGTTTAAATTTGAATTTTTTATTACCCGATTATAAAAATCTTAATAATAACAATATTATTGTTAGACAAATAAATTTATCGGTTAGAAAAATGATTTCGAGCACTGGACAAACGAATGAAAAGGTTGGACAATCGAACGAACGCGTTTAACAGTGTAAATTTGAATTGTTTTATTACTAGATTATAAAAATCTATGGTAATAACAATAATATTGTTGGACAAATAAATTTATCGGTTGGACAAACGATTTTGAGCCCCGGACAAACGAATGAAAGGGTTGGACAATCGAATGAACGCGTTTAACAGTGAAAATTTGAATTTTTTTATTACCAGATTATAGAAATCTATGGTAATAACAATAATATTGTTGGACAAATGAATTTATTGGTTGGACAATCGATTTCGAGTCCTGGGCAAACGAATGAAAGGGTTGAATCAACGAACAGTAGCCTTTTAACCAAAAAAAAGTGTTGCTCGTTGCTAAATTGGCCGATTCGTTTATTTATAACAATAGAAAGGTGGACAAACGAAAAAATTGTTCGGACTAACGTGGACTAACGTTGGACAAACAAACAGTTCAGGTTTTGTGACGATATGATCATTTTTGAATTTTCGTGAAAAATCTAGTGACTTTTTTGATTCACACATAATTTTTTTGCAAAACTTGGACAAACGAAATTTTTTATTGGACAAACGTGGACTAACGTTGGACTGACGAATGACCAATTTTGAGCAAAAAATTTGCATTCAGGGGTGCAAACTTCACGGACATTATTTCCTCAGATAGTTGTTTTCTAATTTTTCCATAAGTCAAAAAGGACCATAATTGTTATTATATTAACTATAAATAACAATGAAATTCCTAAAATCCTCCATGAGTTATAAGACATCCATTACCATAAAATTTTGCAGACTTTGTTCAGAGATCTGAATGATATTTCTCGAGCAGGAAAAAATCTTTTATTTTCTTTTGATCAAGGAAAAAAAAGTTCATTGAAGAACGATGCAGGGATTCGAGAGTTGAACGCACGATAAGCACCGCTCTTTGCCATTCAAAGAGCACCGCGGTTTTCTTTTTGGCGCGGAATCAAAGGTCGTGGCGCGATTTTCGTCGTCGCCTCTCACGCTCACGTTTCGTTAGCATCACGACGTTTGCGCGGTCACGTGTAGTATTTGGATGCCTTTCACCACCAACCATTCATTTTTTTTCCTACCGCCCCACAGCGTGCCAATCAGGTAAATAACAAATATTGCGCAACAGGCAACAATTTACCTAGCGTAACTCATGAAGCGTTACAGTTTCGTGATTTTCCCTCCTTTTGGAATGTTCGCGTTCACTAAACTCTTCAAAAAGAAATCCGCAGGGCGTTGCAACGAAATTTTATAGATAGAAGCAAACTCAAATGTGAAAAAAGTCATTGAATTCATTTATCTTGATGTATCAATTAATATTTATTCTAGTATTTTGAAATCTTAGAATTGGATTTTCAAGCACGAGCTTGACGAAAATTTATCACTTTCCATATAAAAACACCTCAAGTCTATCAGTACTTTTTTTTTCAGTGTGTATTCGATTTAAAAAATTATCTCGCATTTGTACAAATTATCTACATTGATTTCTAGAATCCGATGTTTTAGAATTTAAAGGTTGCAAGATATTTTTGGTGTTTTCATAGATTTTTGAGAAAATTATACCTGCATACATTTAAGGTACTTTATAGACTGTCTTCCCTTTTTAAAGTTTTTCATAGAGTGCTAGTATTTTTTGAATTTTTCGTACCTATTAAATTGTACTTTTTTAATTTTCCAGGTAATTATAGTTTATTCATAATATTGCTAGCATTTTCGAAGATTTTCATATAGGTTTTAAGAATTTAATGATCGAGAATTCGAAAATCACAAGATTTTCGGTTTTTCAAAGAACTTTCCTGGAAACATTTTTTTTAAGTTATCTTTTTTTTAGAGATTTACAGTGATTTAGGTATTTATTGTATTATTTCAATGTTTTCACAGTTTTAGACGATTTTCTGGCATTTTTCTAGATTTTTATACAGTTGTCTTGAATTCAATGCTTTAGGATTCAATGTTTACTATATCCTGAGTAATTTTATAGTTATTTTAGTAGAAGATATTCACATGGATTTCAAGTATTTTAGTGATTTATAGTATTGCTGTTATTCTTCAGACTTTTTCAGTATTTTCATTACTTTCCATATTTTTTCAGTATTTTTACATTTTCGATGATTTTCTAGCATTTTTATGGATTCTCATGTAGCTGTCTAGAACTCTAGAATCCAATGTTATAGTACTCGATTATTTTTCTAAATATTTCATAATTTTATTGTTATTTATGGAAACAATATTTACATAGATTTACATTAATTTTATTGACTTACAGTAGGTATTTCTGATATTTTGCATCCTTTTTTTTAATTAGCATTTTTACAGTTTGGGAGATTTTCTAGCATTTTTATTGATTTTTAAGTAGCTGCCTATAATTCAATACTTTTAGATTGAGCGTTTTATAGATACGTAGTAATTTTATATTCATTTAAGAAAACGATATTCACATGAATTTTGAGTATTTCATTCATTTACAGTGTTCTCATTATTTTTTATAGTGTTTAGCAGTTTTAAGTATTAAAATTGGAACTAAGCGGGATGTTCTAGGTTCTTCATAGATATAAATTCTTAGAAATTCCATTATAGATTTCTGTAGATTGATACTTTGAAATTTTTTTAAAATTTTTAGTACTTCAATACATTTTTTAGCAAACTGCATTTCCATAGATTTCAAATAATCCACGGATATCCAAAACTTTTATAAATGTTGTATTTTTTCAATATTCCTTAATTTTTTTTTTAATTTTCTGGTATATTGATGTGTCATACGTATATTTTCATAATTGGATACTTGAGGATAAATAATATATAGATTTATATTATTTCCAATAAGTTTTTATGAAAAGAATTTCAGTATTTTAGAGATTCCCATCATTTTTATTTTTAGGTTTTTTTGTCTCATATTTTTCAACATTAAGGAAATTTCGAAATTTTTTCTATTATTCATCTAGATTTCTAATATTTTCATGAATGCTATGTAAATTTTTGAAATCTAACGCTCTAAACTTTAAAGTTTAGAGGGTTAGATTTATTATATTTATAGAAGATTCTTTATATTCCAAACAATTTTTCGGAACACATTTTTTTCGTAAATTCCTAGTGTTTAAAACAATTCTAGTCATTTCAGATACTCCATATTTTTTTAACATATACATAATTTAAAAGATTTTTTGTTATTCTGATTAATTCCTACATTAATTCTTAGAATGAGATGCTCTAGGACTAAAAGTTCTATATATTTCAGGTAAATAAATAGACTATCAAGAAAATTTCATCTCCTTACATTTCGTGTATTTAAAGATTTGTACTTGTTTTCCTCAGGACTCATAAAATTTTGTAAGATTTTCTACTTCTTTTGTGAATTTTCGTCAAGATTTCTATAAGTCGATGCCTATAAGCAGGGGTGCAAGATGACTAAACTGTCACCTGATTACAACGTTCTTAGAAAATCCTGAGATTTTTTTTAGACGACAAACAAACTTCATTTTCGATTTTATATACATGGGCAATGAAATATATAGAGGATAGATATACAACACGCTGTATTTACTATGCAATACTATGTACTATATAAAATATACATATACTACGACATTATATGTAGTAGTATATAATTGAAATAATACGACAGCACCAGTCAAAAGTCGTTTATTGAAATTTTCCGACGTTTCGATCACTACTTCTTCATTTTTTTCAAGAATCTTTAAGTATGTTAAAATTCATAAATATTTTTATATACATACATTTGTGAAGCTCGAAAAAAAAGAAACACTGTTACATATTAAATTCAGTCGAAAAAACTATCACTCATAATGTAGATCTGATGTCAAACTGATTATTTAATCACTGTAAATAAAAAATAATCAAGATAAAAAAAAGAGGAACGATGAAAATTCATATTAAATAAATGAATGTACCAAATACGAATGCTTTCATGAACATTTAACATGTATATATAAGTATAAATGTAAAATATATTGTCATATAAAAAAAATTTTTCTAAACGTATGAGTACACTCTCAAAAAAATAAATGGTAATTTTACTGTACTGATACGAAAGTCATTAGCAATTACCTTGTGGTGTAATTTTACTATAAGCAGTTGGAAGTTTCCAGTTTATTTATACTAATACTCCATATTCTAATGAAATTTTCCTATTCAAGTATGTGAAACATGAAAGAATAGTAAATTTGCAATATCATAGTATAGGAAATTTCCGTATTTTTTTTACAGTGTAACGATACCAGACAAATAGTGACTCAAACCAGTTATTCATCTTAGTCAATCACACACCCAAAAAAGATAAAATGATATCAAGACTCACCTTGACGATGACACTGTTGCCGGAACCTTTGATGAGATCAATAATTTCCTCGCGGGATTTGTCGTGGACAGGTTGTGAATTAACTTCTATCAGTCGGTCGCCAGGCAAAAGACCGGCAGTATTTTGTAGCGAAGCACCAGGTTCGGCGAAAATGACTGGTCTAATTTGCGTGGTCCCATTTTGGTCGCGTTCTAATATAACTGCTCGTCTTAAAGAAAATCCGAAGGATTGCCCTTGTCCCTGGGATTTTCCCTGACGCTGAATCGTCAGTTCCCGTATCGGTAATTCGATCGGGCAAATTTCTGGCAGCGGTAGGTCATGCGCAAGCTCCTGAAACAAGTTTGAAGAAAAAATTCAATTCAACAGTTTTGGGATGTTTATTTCAAAGCTAAAGAAAATAAATTCAAAACCATACTAGGAAAAATTGAAGTCAAATTATTCATGAACTCAAAATATTTTTAGATCTTCATGTTACTGGAGATTTGGATTATTAGAAAAAAAATTAGAAAGATTTTAGAAAATAGAAAGGCTTGAATGAAAGTGCGTTGATTGAAAATCTGATAATTTAAATTTGCCAGTACTTGCTGAAAAACGATTTTACACTTTAAGAAAAACGTCATAAATTTTTTTCTTTCGATTATTTTTCTACAATCATTTATAATTACATGAGTAGAATAAGTAAACTATTGTACAAATAACTTTTGTAAAAATATTCAGATGTATAATCAAAATTCAATTATTATTTTTAATTTATTAGATAGAGACATAATGAAACGCCGAATAAATGTTTCATTATAAAAATATACTCATGCTTTTCTGGAAACGATTAACTTTATTTTCGAAAAAACTTTTTCTTAACAAAATCTAAATTTGAGCTCACCTCGAACGAAGCCGATGAACGCCATCGCGCGAATCCCTGCGATTCGCCTACAGGCGACAAACTAAACGGCGGCGTCGCAAAACTAGAATTGGTCGTGTCTGTCAACGAGTCAGCTGACGGACTCGCACTTGTCATCTGCAAAATTACGTTGCCACATTTTTCATAACGTATATAGTACATCCTGTATTATACTGTACTAGACATAATTTTATACATATTATACCTTGTTTTTTAATCGCTCGAAACACTGTTCGCGAAATATGTAAATATAAATGTCAATTTTCCGATATACAAGGCTTTTTTTATACAGATATATTCATTAACTAATAATAGTGATATCGATCGGATTATGACGATAGCGTAACCTTTTCATTTAAAAAAAATTTAAAAGGAAATTTTATTTCGATGTTTTTTTTTATTTATTCATTGAGCATTTAGATCAGTGATTGATTTCTTCAAACACCAATTTTATTTTTTCATTCAAATTTTTTTTACTTCTGAAACATCATAGTAAAATGGTCTATATGGAGAATGGTCTGACGGTTGTCAGTTTAAAAAATATAATTGCAGGAATATTCAATAGACGATGAGATTCTTTCATAATGATATATATATCCTCATGATTTTCTTCTTATATGTATAATAAATATACTTCAAAACCAACATTATAAATTAATTTTGCAAAAATTTGTGCTAAAATTTATTTTATTCAAAAAAAGCGATTCTAAGAATTTATGAAGTAACCTTTGTATGAACGATGAATGAATATACATACTAACAACGTATGAAACTTTAGATTTTAGAACATAAAATTCTAGCAATCCAAATCAGTATCTATGAAAATTTTCAAGTTTCTAATAAAATCTTATTGAAGTCAATAAGCACACGACAGTATAAAAAATAATAGAAACCCAAAATATACTCATATAAGCTGATTTAATTATTTCAAAAATCTATAAGAATTCTTAAAATTCGAAGAACTTTGATTCTTTGAACATTGAATTATAGAAATCATTGAAGAAATCTATAAAAAAGCAAAAAAAGGAAAAATATTGATAATACTGAAATTCGATCTAATTCTTGTTCTTTAATCTTCTCAAAAATCTGTACAGGCTTTGGTGATCAATACAACTTTGATTCATAAAGCATTGAATCTTAGAATTTTATCTAGATATCTATGAGAATTTCAAGAAATCTAATATTCAAGAAAATCTTACGAAATTCATGGAACACTGAAAAATTCGAAAAATTACTAAAAATACTAAAATTTTATTAAAATATTTGTAAATGCTGATAGACAGTTTTTGGCAAAATATGTAAAAAATTTGGACATTAATGAAACATTGATTCATATTTTAATAATCTATATATGGTAGAAATCTATAAAAAAACATATAAAAAGTCTGTTAATTTTCTAGAAAATCTTAAGAAATTCAATAAATGCAAAAAACTAAAAAATGTACTAAAGATAACAAAATTTCATGACATGCTTGAAAATGCCGATTGAATTTTTCGAGAATCTGTACAGACTTCGGAAATCAAAAAAATTTTTATTTCTAGAGCATACGATTCTAGAAATCTACATATAAATCCATAAAAATACTAGAAAATCTTTTGAACCGAAGAAATTCTCAAAACATATGCAAAGTATTAAAAATACTTGAAATCTATGACGTTTTTTGGTACACTAGTAAAACAAATTGAATTATTTTAAACTTTGAATTTATGGGTGTCCCAAAATCAGTGGATCATCTGAAAATCATCAATTCCTCATAAAATTCTGACACTTTTACCTTTGAAATTTTTTGAAATTTGCAACACTTTAGCAGTTATTATTAATTTAATTTCTTTTACTTAATTGTAAAGAAAAAAGTGTCCGAGAATTTCATGAGGCATCGATGGTTTTCTAATGATCCGCCGACTTTGGGACATCCTGTATACTAAAAAATACCTAAAAATACTAAGAATACATAAAATACTGAACGTTTATTATATTTCACTCTCTAGAGTGTCGAAATCTAGAAAATCTACAGCAATTGATTATATTACTGAAAAATACCTGCACTGTTAGAAATTTTTGTCTTTAATTTAATATAACGCGTATAACGCAAATTTTACATAACCTGTATTAATAATGCATTAAAAACATACAAAATACATGCACACTTACATTACTTTAATATACGGGGGTCTTAAATTTTATACATCATGTGTGTTTGGATTTATACATGACATTCATATATTCTTCTGTTATATTCTAGATGCATTCAAGTCAGATTTGTATTAATGCACTGATGTATTAAAATCATACAAAAATGTATGAATTAAATTTAATACAAGTAATGTGTAATTTGCGTTATATCCCAACAAACCATGTCAACACCAAATTTTTTTCTGTTAAAATTCTGATACGAAAAATTTTGTTTTTGAGAAAAGATTTACAGGAAACAGTCTTATAATACATTTCCTTTTTATTTATTTCAGTTATTAGTATTTTTAAATTTCAGTTGAATAAAACACTTTCAAAGATAAATTATTTCTTCGCATTGTTTGCATGTAATATTCCATCTATCAGGCCCTTCACCTTAATATTAATATGGTTTTCACTCATATTTGGAGGATTTCCACAATAAATCGCATTTGAGAAAAAATTTGGTGTAGCCACCTAGCGAGCACGAGCGTAGCAACCAACTGGTGTGAAAAATGTATTTTACTCAAGTAAGTGTCTCGAATTTATACACATTTAAAGTAAGTGTATCTTACTTATGTTTCAAATATCAAGTTCATGAAATTTCAGGTACATTTCAATACAGAATCTATAGAAAGTGTATTAAACTCAAGTAGGTGTCCCTAAATCATATACTTCTGAAACATGTATATCTAATATACATTTCATACAGCTGGCTTATGAAATTTAAAGAACATTTTAATACATTTTGAATAAAAAGTGTATGAAATTGAGGAAAATTTTTAACAGCGTGAAATCATATAAATTCTGAAAAAAATACGAAAAACATTTCAAGAACTATATATCTCAGAAGATACTGTTTCCTGAAAAATTCATTTTTTCTGTAACTCACGAAAAAATGGCAATTTTTCTAGTTTTCGGTGCAAAAAGTGATCTATTATTGCTGGTGTCGAAGTGGTGTATGCGCACATAAATGTAAGTTCGCACTTATGCGTTGTGTTCAATGTCACATTCATAAACTCATACTTGATGTAAATCTATGAAATTTTCTTAAAATTCTATAAAAATCTTTAGGACACATCGGCATATCGATATCTTTTTCCCGACATATCAATATTGAATATCTGACGATTCCAATATACCAGATGATCCGATCTTGTCACTTGTCATTTTCGTTTCGATTCCTATCCTTAAAATCAACTATGTAATCACAAAAATTACCTGAAGATACTTGACTTCTTGATGATAATGCCTATGATGCGGGCTCCTCTGATAAGAATCTTCTTCGCTGCAGTACGAAGTGGGCTCGTCCTTGTTGGTCTCATAGCTGACGGAGATGTTTTGGTAGGCAATGACTTCGTTCTGCAGGGTGTTCCTGACGAGGAGGTTGCTCGCCTCGTGGTTTGAGTCTTGGTTACCGTTTGAGAGGAGAAATCCGGCTTCGTCTGGGACCCCAGGCCTCGGGCCCTTGAGAATGCCCCGTTTGGGCGGCTTTGGTGGCAATGGCGGAAGGGTCTTGTTCCCACTCGTCGTCAACGACGTGAGGGATGCTTCCGAAGAGTCGCTCTGGGTAAGGCCCTCGACCGGGGCCGCACGATTCGCCATTTGTTCGCTGTCAAGCGAGTCGCGGTCCAAGTGAGCGAAAAATGGCGCGCTGTAATCCGCGGTTATTCCGCTCGGTAACTTTTCCTTTTCCTTGCGCCGACCGCGGATTTTCAGGGATCTTCGGACCTGGGAGTATTAAAAGAATATTTTCCTCAAATACCCAGGGGGATTAAGCACAGAGTTCTAGAATGTAGATTACGTTGAAGCATTTTCGAAGAGGTGTAGAGTCAATTTTGAAGGCATGTTTTTCAGGTGTAAATTAATAATGTAGGTTTTTAATGTTTTAATTTTTTAAGATTTTGATAATATTCGAATCTCGCTTATTTTTTGAGAATATGTAGTAGAAAGCGCGTAGGCAAATGGGGTTTTGGAAGTTCTTACCCCTCCCGAAATTCTGATTTCTCTCTCTCTCTCTCTCTCTGTGTGTGTGTGTGCGCGCGCGCGCGCGTGTGTGTGTGTGTGTGTGTGTGTATGTGCGCGTGCGTATGTTCATTAAGCCATATTAGTTTGTTGATAAAAACATGCCTATAACCTTCAGACGAACATGGTTAATAACTGCGCAAAATTTCAGGACGTTTCATGCAGTAGTTTTGAAGTTATTAGCGCACAACGTACAAACATTCACATTTATACATATAGGTGAAACTTAAATTTTTTATAACCTGGATTCCTGGAGCATTATATTCTGGAAAACAAGTCAGAGATCCATGATAATATCAGAAAATTTTTTAAAATGTATAAATATTACAAGTATCATTGGAAAAATGTCAAACCACGATGACTCATTGAAAATCAAAAATTCGAATTCCATTATCTCCATGCATAAATACTGTTCTACTCTATATTTCAGAATGTGTATGGTAACTTTGAATTTCGAAATGTAACAAGTAAGAAAACGTTGTCTAGTAACCATAGTGTCAAATATTAAAAATTACGAAATCTGAATAAAATTTTTTTTTTTAATTCCTCCTCAAAATTTTTTCCACTTACTTATGTACTTCTAAAGGTAATTTAAGAATCTTTGAAGGGACATGTTTTACTGGAGTAAAACTACACAAGAGGAGATACTTTCACTCTTTAAAAAAATAAATGACTTCACATGATAGTGATCTTTAGATTTTTCGAAAGTTTTTAAGACTATTTATATTTAAAATTTCCCTTGGAATACAGGATAAAATCTTTGACATCGAGCACTTGAAATACAGATTCTTTACTGTTAAAACCTACGTAAGTTTTATGATACTGCAGCTAAAAAAACTGCATACTATTATAGCACCAAATTGTTCCAATTTATCTTTAGTTAACTCTTGAATACATTTTTCAAAGAATCTTCAATTACATGTTTCCAATATCAGTGTCTCATTTTCAGAAACAGTTATTCTTATTTAACATATTCATATTTGTTCGTTTTTTCTTTATCGTAAGCTTTCATTTTCTGTCATTATATAATTATTCCTCTCGAATGACTTCATTAGCAAAAGGTATTCTATTAATTTAAAGAATGTTGCGATACATGAGAATAGTATGATTCAACAGATAAGAATGTGCGTGAAAAATAAAGAAACATGGGAAAGTATAAAAAATTCACATTCTAGCGACATTTTTTTGTTGCTCTACTTATAATTATTACTGCTTATTAAACGAAAAAAAAAGTAACTACTTTTTACCATAAGTTCAAGAAATTATGCTTCTTCGGAAATTCGAAGATTTGAGAATCACCATCTTTCGAAAAATATCAAAAATTGTGAAAAGAGTTCGTCAGAATCAAAATTTATATTCGACATTTCAATTTTACATAAAATTAAATGATTTCATAACATTCATGTAATTAATTATAAAAAATTATGGTAAAAATTATTTGTTTGAACAATTATCCAATGTTTTTCCTCTTATAATACAGAATATACTCATACAAATACATGGAGAAAAATTTTATTCACTTATATTGAGTTGTTTCGAAGATAAGAATTTTTTAATCAAGGCTTACAAAAAAGTTTGATTGTTTATAACAGCACCAAATAACAATATTTTGACGAAATATTTACATGGTAAAACGAGTCACATGAAACTATACAAAACACTATTTTTTTCAAAATTCCGTCATGTAGTAGAATTTTCGTGACAGACTTGGCGTGTTTTGACTCAATAGTAAAAAACTATAGTTGAAATTTAGAAAAATCAAAATTTTCTAACTTCAAAACATCTGAAATCCACAATTTCAAGCTCGTATAATTTCAAAACAAGCAATGTTGAAAAAAAAATTATAAGATTTTAATTTCCCTAACACGGAATGAATCTCATCGGAGACCGGATGAAACAAGAGAGAGCCGGAGAACACGCGAGACATGCGATGGTTTCTTTTTCTCCCCCATGAGATTGTACGTAAGACGCACCGTTAGAACTAATGCGAACTGATGCGGCGTATGCAGAAAATTTAGACCGTACCCACAATTACGCGGGTATTTTTAAAAGCGGCCGCAGTTCACTCGTGGCGACCGCGAGAATAACTTCCCTCGGCTTATTTATAAGACGCGGAAAAAAGCGGGAAAACTCTCGGTTACCTGGATACCGAGACTATAGGAAAGTCTATTGAAATTTTTGTTAACCTTCTACACTGTCAAAAATAATTTGAAATTTCGTAAATTTTTCACAGACTTTACCTTAAAATCATGATTGGACACGTATATGAAAAGGATTTCAAAGAAATTTTTATTATATTTATTGTTTTCAAAATGGATATCTCTATTTTAATATTGTTTATTAAAGTAATATAAATTGTACAAAGTGGGGCAAACAACAAGTGGAAAAAAAAACGAAGAATGGCTTTGATACATCTGTTTCCAATTTGAAGAATATACATATTGCCATATATGCCTGAGAGTCAAGAATAACAATAAGTTTAAGTATTACATGTGCAATATGATATTAAAACACATGTATCAAGAAACAATTTTTACGCTAATAATAAATCTTATTTAATGATAAAAAACATTTTTTACCCGCTTATTTTTAGAAAGAATTAAATAAAGTGTTTCGAAGCAAATACCTTTCCAACATCTTGAGAAATATAAATTTTTTATGCAACGCACTTTTGAAAAAAATATGACATTTATCATAAACCGGTATAAAATATTTATAGAAAAGTTCAAACTTCACATACAGTTTGTATTGCGTATATTTTAAAATTGATTATTGGTAAAATTTTTATAAGTAGTCTCATATTCAAACTTAAATTTAGAAGTTTTGATATGCATTTCCATTGAAAAAACTGATTTCAATCATAGTCTTATTTTATAAATCCACTTCGATTACATAGACAGTGAAAAATTTTCAGAGTGTTTATTTTTTCATAAATTAATCCATAACTTCATTAGAAATTTAATAAGAGATATGTATAATCTGCTTGAAAGACAACCTCTTAAATTTAATAGAGAATTTTCTTAGTGTACTGCAAATTTGTTGTAATAAAAATGTTTGGAAGTATAACTTCTTAGGCGGCATCATTACTATTATAGAATGTAATTTATTCTATAGAATGTAATTTATGTAGGGAGTAATATGGAGATTTTACAATGTAAGATGTAAGACTGTGAGTAATTTTGAGATTTTGTAAGTCTGTAATTCTGTAAGAGTGTAATCTTAGATCGGAATAGTTGGAGATCGATGATATTCGAGCGTGTTTCGAGTGTAAGGAGTAATTTTGAGATTTTGTAAGCCCGTAACACTGTAAGAGTGTAAGAATGTCGTTAATAGATTCGACTAAGAATTAGGAATTAATTAATTTTAACTGATTTAAAGTTAAAAAAAAAGAAAAATACTACACAGAAAAATTGAGGGATCTGTTAGAACTAAAGAACGTAAGAGGAATAAAAATCTATACATCGGAACCTTAAAGAAAGCAGCATAAGAAGTTTTACTTCTGACGCGTTTTGATTCAACACGCTCTGTATGTTTTTTGGTAAAACATTCGATTAATTCATAAGATAACATTATCATCAATGAATTGACTTTTGAACTGATTTGTAAGTCAATAGAATGATCGGAAAAACGAAAATATTCATGAATAAATTAGTTTTTGTACGAGTTGAAAAATTGAACAATTATATCAAGTATTGAATTAAGTGGACAACTTTAAACTAATTCTTGTCAATTCTGGAGTAGAAAAAATCACTGCCAAATCAGGATGTGTATTAATTACATCAATAAATATTCGAAGAACAATACTTTGAAAATTTAAATCCTAATTCTCAAAAAATGATCGAATCATTTAAAATTTTCCGTTAGAAAACAACAATAAAAAGTTTTTTTCACAAACTGCGCTAAATTGACACTTCGAAAACGTGGGGATACCATCGATCTTCTGAATAAACTTTATTCAGTATCATATTTTTTTTTTTTTTTTTGAAACTCCAAGTGTAAACCTTCAATGTTCCATTAATCCAGACATGTGTATTATAAAATCCTGAAGATAGACAACAAAATATTGGCACATTTACAGATGATTGATTTTTTACTTATCTAAAAGCTTATTATTTTCGCCTTATAATAATATAAAGTAAAAGATTGAGGCATTAAATCAGTGTAAGCAGTAAGAGAGATAGGTAGGTAGAGTGTGCACGACCAATTGACCTACTGACTAGCTCTAGGTGTCTTGCAACGAGAACATCGGGCAAACAATTGGGACCAGCAAGTCCATGTATATTATGTTTTTGCCCATCTTTTAGGGTGCTACAGCGCCGGTTTAGACAGGCGCTTCACTGCGACGCTCCCTTTTCTTACTTCTTACTGCGCTTTAGTGTTTGCCTAGACCGGCTCTATACCGCGACGTTCCCTTCAATTAAGTTTTTACGGCGCTACACAGTGACCCTTGCATGTTTCATAGCCACAGACCTTATATACATGGATAGTAGTCGTAAATCCGTGGCAAAAAATCTGCTAGCGAGAGGTAGCCGGTACTTCAAAACAAAGAATCCCGAGTGTGCACGACCGGTTGACCTACCAGCTAGCTGCAGATGTTTTGCCACGGGAAAATCGGGCATGTCTATTGCGTAACAATAGCAACCGTTACCATTGCAACCGTTACCAAGGCAACCGTTACCGTAGTTTTTTTAACAAAAGCAACCGTTCCTATAAAAACCGTTACTATGGCAACCGTTATCATGGCAACTGTTACTATTGCAACTATAGCAACTGACAGGCTCAGTGGAGGGGAATGGATGGAACGTATGAGAGGAGAGGTGGAGGGTAGGAGGGGATGGTAAGGAGCATTGGACTACGGTGGCGTTAGCGGCGGGGCAAGAAGTTTTTTTATAATATAGAGAGATTATCTTGTTATATCATCTTAATCATTCAAGTGTTTGATTGAGTTCGTTATGGTTCGGTAAAACCCGAGATTGGCCGTGTTCGGTCGGCCTTGACGAACATTTCTGACAGTTCCCGATTAGATACGAAGCAATACTAAGTTTGCCTAAGAAAAATATTCTATTGTTATAATATCTAGATTATTTTATTTCGATCATATTATAACAATTATCTTATCTCGATCAACTTTTCCAAGTTGCTGACATTGCAGGGATGGCCGGGGTTGCGATCAACTCCATTTTATTATATAGGGAGGTAGATATAGATCAATATATCTTGATTATATTATCTAGAGGAGACAAATGTAGATCAATATATCTCGATTATATTACCTAAATGATGTAATATGCATGGTCTAAACATGGTCATTCCATCTTAATTATATTATGTCTGAATCTTTTCTCGTTCATCTGATGATATTGGTATGACATTGGTAATGATGTTGGTATGATGTTAAGGTATGATGTTGGCATAATAGTACAGGGTGCGCCATTTCTTATGTCGGCATGTAAACATTGAATAACTTGAAAAAAAAACAACCGATTTCTGTAAATGAGGTATTTTTATTTAGTTTGGTCCTTTACAATTTATTTAGACTAGTTTTTGAACACAACATCAATCAAGTGGCCGCCCTTATTGTTCACAGCAAAATATGCCCTTTTTGCGGCGTTTTCCATTACCTTTTCGAGCATCTCGGGTGGTATAGCAATGATTTCGGCACGAATATTTTCCTTAAGCTCTTCAATGGTCTGCGGCTTGCTGGCGTACACTTTACTTTTCAAATAACCCCACAAAAAGAAGTCTGGAGGGGTCAAATCTGGAGATCTGGGTGGCCATTCAATGTCGCCTCTTTTTGACATCAGACGTCCAGGGAATTTTCGTTGCAGAAACTGGATTGTTTGATTCGCAGTGTGGCAGGTCGCACCATCTTGTTGAAACCAGTAATCTTCAAGACCTTTTTCACGCATTTGTGGGCAGACATAGTGAGCCAACATCCACCGATATCGGTTTCCATCGATCGTTTGGTTCTCTTTGAAAAAATAAGGACCAATGATGGTTTTGGCGCAAACGCCGGCCCAAACAGTAACTTTTTGGTCATGCAATGGCGTTTCATGGATCTCGTGTGGATTCTGCGTTCCCCAAATGCGGCAATTTTGCTTATTAACGCCTCCAGAAAGTTTGAAATGTGCCTCGTCGGTCATTAAAATTCGCTTCCAAAAATCAGGTTCAGTATCAACTATTCGAGCGATTGTTTGTCCATATTCCAAGCGACGTGGATGATCTGTAGGCAATATTCTTTGTGTTAATTGCATTTTGTACGGAAACAAATGCAAATCATCTTTCAAAATGCGCCGTAGAGTGGTTCCACTGATGCCGAGATGCTGAGCGCGGTGACGATATGAAACTTTTGGGTTTTGGGCAACGCTCTCTCTGACAGCTTCAATCAGTTCATTTGAACGTCTTGGTCGTTGATGAACGGGTTGTTCGCGATCTTTCACTGTCCCGTGGTCACAAAAATTCGACACCAAACGACGAATAGTGTTGTCAGATGGTGCCTGTTTGCCAAGATATTTTCGACGATATGCTCGTTGAGTTAACACAACTGAACGACTATTTTCAATGTACAAAGTAACTATTTCAGCGCGTTCTTTTGGTGTGAAGCGATACATGGTTGAAATCGTACTGAATTGACGTTTTCAAAACAAGTGAAGTCAAGTAAATCGGTTGTCAAATGTTTAAGTTATTCAATGTTACAATACCGACATAAGAAATGGCGCACCCTGTATGATGTTGGTATCATATTGGTATGACATTGGCATGATATTGGTTTGATGTTTGTATGATGTTATCATTATTTTTGTATGATGTTGGTATGATATTTTAGATAATATATCTTATTGTATCGTATATTGTATTATACTGTATGACATTATATAATTTTGTATGATATCATATTTTATTGTATGATATATTTATGATATGAAATATTGTGGTAACGAATATATATCACAAGCCACGAGTAGTCACGAGTGGTCACGAGTTGTAACGAACGGTCACGAGTGGTCAGAAGTGGTCACCAGCGATCACGAATGGTCACTAGCAATCACAAAGGGTCACACGACACGAGTGGCAACGAGCATTCCGTGGCCTGAAGTAGTCACGAGTAGTCACGAGCGACAACGAGTTACGAGTGGTCACGAGTGGTAACAAGCCATCGCGAGCGGTCAGGAGTTGTCATGAGTGGTCACAAGGGATCAAAAAGGGTCACACGACACGAGTGGTAACGAGCAGTCCTAAATTAGAAGTAGTCACGAGTGGGCATGAACATTCACAAGTTACGAGTGATCACAGGTGGTAACGAGTGGTCACGAGCAGTCAGTAAAGATCACCAATGGTCACGATTCGTCACTAGTGGTCACAAAGGGTCACACGACACGAGTGGTAACGACCAGTCACAAGTCAAAAGTGGTCACAAGTGGTCACGAGCGATAACGAGTTACGAGTAGTCACGATTCGTCACGAGTGGTAACGAGCGGTCACTAGCCGCCAGGAGTGGT
Source organism: Platygaster robiniae (assembly GCA_028476575.1). NCBI lineage: Eukaryota > Metazoa > Arthropoda > Insecta > Hymenoptera > Platygastridae > Platygaster > Platygaster robiniae. The sequence goes on from CM052019.1 coordinate 42,070,846, forward strand.
CACAAAGAGTCAGACGACACGTGTGGTAACGAGCAGTCACGAGCGGTCATGAGTGGTTACCAGTGGTCACGATTAGTCACTAGTAATCACAAAGGGTCACATGATACGGGTGGTAACGAGCAGTTATGAGTCGGAAGTGGTAACGACGATTACGAGGGGTCAAAAGTGGTCACCAGCGGTCACAAGTGGTCACTCCTAATCACACAGAGTCACACGATACGAGCGGTAACGAGCAGTCCTGAGCCAGTAGTATTCACTAGTGGTCACGAGTGATCACGAGTTACAAGTGGTAACGAGCGGTGACGAAAGGTCAGGAGTGGTCACCAGCGGTCACGATTTGTCACTAGTGGTCACGTAAGGTAACACGACATGAGTGGTAACGAGCAATCACGAGTCAAAAGTGGTCACGAGTGGTAACGCACGGACACGAAGGGTCAGGATTAATCACTAGCAGTTACGAGGGGTACCTGGTGATCACTAGGGATTACACGACACGAGTGGTAACGAGCAGTCACGATGGGTGAAAAGTGGTTACGAGCGGTCACGAGTGATACCTCGTGTTAACTAGAGATCACACGACGCGAGTGGTAAGGAGCAGTTCTGAGCCAGAAGTGGTCACGAGTTGTCACGAGCTATCACGAGTTACGAGTGCTTACGAGTGGTAACGAGAAGTCTCGAGAGGTCAAGAGTAGTTACAAGTGATCAAAAAGGATCACACGACACGAGTTGTAACGAGCAGTTACGGGTCAAAAGTGGTCACGAGCGATCACAAGTTACGAGTGCTTACGAGTGGTTAAGAGCGTTCACGAGGGGTCAGGAGTGGTCACTAGCGCTCACAACTGGTATTAAGTGTTAACTAGGGATCACACGACACGAGTAGTAACGCGCGGTCACGAGGGGTCAGGATTGGTCACCAGCGGTCACGAGTGGTAATTAGAGTCCACTAGGGATCACGTGACACGAGTTGCTACTATGACGTTTTTTATTATTCAAAAAATCATAACTCACAAAGTTCATTTTTTCAAAAATTGTTATACATACCATTTTTAAGCTATTTGTCTCCTCTTGCAAATGACGTTTTTAAATTAATGCTCAGGCTACTATAACAGCAGTTAATCAAAGTTTAAGCTTCTATAATATGTTTATTAGTAGTTTCGGCTGCTATGATAATAGTTATTGGTCGTTCCAGCTACTATGATAGTGATTATTCGAAATTTCAGCTGCTATGGCGTTTTTCATTTTTAAAGAAACATAACTTGAAAAGTTTATTTTTGAACAAAATTCGTATACAAAAGTGGTCACGAGTGATCACGAGCGATGACAAGTTACGAGTGGTCACGAGGGGTAACGCGTGGTCACGAGGGGTCAGGATTGGTCAATAGTGGTCACGAGTCGTACCTAGTGTTAACTAGGGTCACAGGACACGAGCGGTAACGAGCAGTCACGAGTCAAAAGTGGTCACGAGGGGTCACGAGGGGTCACGAGTGGTAACGCGCGGTCACGAGGAGTCAATAGTGGTCAGTAACGGTCACGATTGGTCACTTGTGGTCACAAAGGGTCATACGCCATGAGTGATAACGAGCGGTCACGAGGATTCAGGAGTGGTCACCAGCGGTCACCAGCGGTCACGAGTGGTCACCACTGATCACACAGTCACACAACACGAGTGGTAACGAGCATTCAGAAGTCGGAAGTGATTACGTGTGGTCACGAGCGATCACGAGTTACAAGTGGTCACAAGTGGTAGCGATTAGTAACTTGTGGTCACAAAGGGCCACACGACACGAGTGCTAACGAGAAGTCACCAGTCAAAAGTGGTCACTCGTGGTCACGAGTCTGATTCTGATTCATAGGTTATTCGTGATAGTTATGATTGTTACGGGTATTGTTACGAGTATTTTCGGAATCCAACTTGATACAATTAAATTTTCAATACAATAAATAAGTTATAGTAAACAGAGAATCGGAATAAATTTTACTAAAAAGTCACATTTAATTGAATTATATTACATTTAATAATTATTAATCATTATAATTCATTGTTATTATAACTATTATCATAACAATGCGTATTTTTCACAATCCGGATTTACCAATCCTGAGATATGACAAATGAAAACAACAACAACCGAGTTTCGCAAATAAATATGCATGATTTCTCTTGCAGAGTTAGCATGGCGGTGAACAATTCTGAGTTATTTCATAAGTGAATATATGTATAAAAACATGTTGCGCATAAGTAAATGACATAAATGAAGGGTACACACACTGCTGTCGGATAATTGTAAACCTTACTCACATTAAACAGCATTTGAAGAAAGTACGCGTGAATAAACGAAGCGCGTTGCGCGTATATATACACTCGGGTCTCGACAACTCCAAATGTGACAACTACAAGTCGATTTAAATTCCTGATCCACCGCGAAGGAAGAAGTAAACAGGCTCGAGAATCGCTGCTCCCAAAAAACATCATTATGCTCGCGACACAATGTCCCATGCTAATATTTTTGAGAAAGTTCAGTACCGTCTGAAAAGGTAGGCCCGTACGGAACGCTCGGATGAATCCTAGGTCATTGATCATCTGTCAATTCGACAACTCCAAGTCGAGTCCCGAAGCCTTGGAGTTGTCGAGACCTAAGTGTATATACAGTGCTGGGCTCGAGGCGGTCATCTATGTATATGTGGCATTTTGAGAAAGTTCTCTCGAAAAAAGGTCTGACGTATGGATGGCTGATGACTACAGGCGGAGGGTATAAATGCGTTTAAATATGGTTCGACGGAACAAATTTCCATTCAATTAATGGCTGCTGTCTACAGGCCGTATTTATAATCGGTTGTTGAACAAATCAAGCTCTTATTGCGTTGCACTGTACACATTTTTGCCGCTTTAAGGCAAAACCTTTAATCAGTATTAAGCAAAGTAAATTCGAGCAAAAATAATTTCAACCTTATTGAGAGTGTTAATTTGAAAAAATATAAGTACCATATATTTGTACCTGATATTCCAATGTCTAATGAATGGAAGTATTTTTTTTTTTCTTGATTGGTAATGAATAGCACTGGGACATAAATCGTTAACTTAACTGTCGTTGCTAGATTAAATAAATTATAAAATTCTATTTTGCATCAGTTGGGTACATAAACACTTTCTTATTTAATTTCGAATGATAATTCATCAGGGGGATAATACACAATATCGCTATAAGAAATGAAGCAAGTGGAAATACATGGATGTTCAAGGTTTTTTTTAAAGAAGAACAAGTTATTATGCACAATTCTCATTAGAGTTATTTAAATATTTGTCGTGATGCCATGGCGGAAAGTCGTTAAGAATAACCATCGACTTCTTTTGTACATTTTGAGCATTCAAAAGACGTGATCATCATTCAAGATACATGATCTTTTTCAGTTAATCATTCTACTAAGGGCGATAAGAATAATCATTGTGTGCATAGTATTTACACCAACCGTCAATTACCTTCACTCCTTGATTTATTCGTCTCTAGAATAATGCTTAAGAAATTAATGGTGGTATCTATATCCAGTGTAATAATTATGAATAAGATGACATTATGGGTTGAATAAAATAACACTGTCTAAAGTCAGGTTGACTTATTATAAATTTGAGAATTCTTCAGTTTAGTAGAAGAAACATTTTTAATAGATCGTTTAGCAAACTGAGTATACTGTATTGATATGACTTCATCGTCAAAAAATATAATTTCAACAATTCTCTAAAACGCAAGCTTCAAGTTTGAAATCATAAATACTTTACTGAATAAAGTTTATTCAGAGGATCAATGGTATCCCAAAACGTGTCCTATTCACTGTAGATATGTTTTTTGCATGCCATTTACAAAAAAAGCATATTTCAAATTCTAGGTGCATAATCTACTATTTAAATTTTTTCTACTGACAATAACGTTCTAGTTAGAAAATCGTCAATATTTTATTTATTATTTTAAATCAATTCAACTAAGGTGATCACAACAATTATAACTTTCAAAAATAATTTTTTTTTTTAAATTCAAGTTAAAAAAATGTCTCACCTCAGCGAGCCTGAGCTCCTCGGCGGACATGCCGCCACGGTCTTGTTTCTTCACATCTTTCCTCTCCTTTTTCTCACGCTTGTGCTTCTCCTTGTCTTCCTTTTCCGTAGCCTTCTTCATAAAATTGAACATCTTTCTACCCTCGCAATTTCGGGCACGAGCCAGCCCTCGTAATCCGCGTCCGCGCGCGCACCACTCCCAATTTACAGCACGCGACTGCAGCGGTTATTCTCATAGTCCCATTTTACCCACATCGACGATTGATCTAGTTACAAGAAATAAATACACACGTGATACCAGGGCACTTTCCAAAATTATCTTCTCTACACGGTGGAAAAAGTTGTTTGTTTGACCCATGGGACATTCATGTAGTTAATTTATGGTATGACTCATTTGTAATAAGGGTAGAAAAAGAATCGATTGACTATCATTCAGTTTTCTTGAATTTGCTGATTTTCTACATTTTTACGTTTACGATTTTGTTTGGAGAAACCACCAGAAAAATTTTGAGTTAGCAAATAATAAGAATTTGATTTATTATTAGGTATTTAACCGATAAAATAATTATTCATAGTAGTTATTTTAAATTTGCTAATATCGAGATTTTTTAATGAAACAAAAAAAAATAGGTAAATAAATATATGTAATAGACTTGGAAAATTATTGATTATTATTATTATTATAATTATATAATGATAAATTTATAATCAGAGTGTCTACTGAATAGGCTGATAAAAATTCCCGTGCATTTCTCGTATATTTTTCACCTTATCCGTTATAATAAATTCTTTTCATGGAAAAATTTCTAAATTTCATTAGTTGAGTCAATACTTTTATTTTCCATCCATTTATTCCATAATTTTTTCAACTCTCTATTTACTTCACGACAAATTAAATAAAACAGTTTTAATTTAAAATTTATTGATTTCAAGCACTGAATAATAGCGATAAGAAAAAATTTCGTCATTATTTATGAACACAAATTTATGAGGTTGCAGTCAAGTCTGTTTTGGATGCAAAATATTTATAATTTTAATAATTACTCATCCAAAACATAAGAATCACAAATTGTTCTTATCTTGAAATTTTCGTTTGTCATTGATTGAAAATTTCGAGATGAGAAAACTGGTATTTTTTTGATTCTTGCCTATGATTCGCTCTTATTTTTTTGTGTTTCTTATGAAAAAACTTGACATAGAAAATTTTGGAACTTTAAAAATCGAAATAATATTTTTATGTTGTCGAATACAAAATAAATAAATTACAGTAGTTCGATTCTCGAAATTTTCATTTTTCATTATTAAAAAACCATGAACATGGCCTTCGTAATTTTTTAAATAATTGTCTTTTTTTTTTACTATTATTTTGTAACAAATCTGATTAGAAAAATCGTCATGAAGAAGTCATATGAGATTGAAAAATCTAAATAATTGCTCTTCAAGTAGTCGATATCAGTTCGGTGAATTTTTTATTTTGAAAATCCTAGTCATCCTAAACTCATCATTTATTATTCTTGAATTGTTCAAGTGTTGAATGGATAATTGGTATTCTTCAACTATTCACAAATTTAACGAAGAAGTTTTTAATCCACCAATCGTTAAATTTGAAATTCTCTTCTTTATTGCGATTATTAACTTTTTACAAATGCAGTGAAATCTTTTTTGCTATTAAAATTTACTTATTATTTTGTATTATAGAGAACTGAATTTAAATATGCTTATAGAGCAGTAAGATTTTTTTTAATACTGAATAGTTTGTTTTTTATTGATTATTTCAATTTTTACAAAAGCAAATCGTACATTGTGAAAAGTTCCCGATTTTTCTGCATTTCACGTAGAATAGCCTACCTGATTATACTATATTTATTTTTTGCATATTATTATGACATATTGATTATGATTTTACAATTTTTTCACATATGTTTTCTTACTTACATTATTACTGGCTGTCCCACCGGGCTTTGCTCCGCGGTTATCACGTTGATACACGCAGTTAAGTCAGGAAAAGTCAACTGTCCAATCGAAAAACGAAAATTGCCAAAAAATTATCCGAATCCCAAGGTTAAAAATATTTTGCTTTCTTTTTTTTGGAAATAATTTCTAATTTTTTCTCGAAATATGATTTATGTATATAATAAAGAATTTCTACGAAAAGAGATTATAGTGATATAATGGATTACATTTCCCAAAAAGATGTTATAAATATTTTGAAAACATAGTTTCTAATGATACTTTTTCACAATCAAAGTAAAGGGTGAAATGGATGAAAGTTTGTTCGTTAATCAGGATTAGGAGATGGTCATGATGAGGATAGTAATAATAACTTCATTATGACTTCATGATTTATGACAATGTACGATTTTGTGATTCATAGAATTTTGTGCTGATCTACCATTGTGACATTTTTTGACTTGAGTAATAATTTGTTATATTTTCTGTTGTTTTTTATACAGGGTGTCCCAAAGTCAGTGAATCATCAGTAAACCATCGAAGCCTTATGAAATTCTAAGACACTTTTTCCTGTACAATTTTTCGAAATTCGCAAAATTCAAAGAGTTATTAATGATTTAGTTTCGTCCACTCACCCTACGGAAAGGCGGGGATTTTGATTGAAGCCCCCTTCTCCCTTTACCCCTCCTCTTTCTAAGCTTACTCGAATATGAAAGTAGGGGCTAATTGAGGTGTGTTATGGAATATATAATAATGATGTCTCTTATCTTGAAAGGAAATTTTGAGACCAAAAATTCTATGAGTCAAAGTTTTCGTTAACTCGCCTTCGTTTTAGTTAATCTTTTATCTAATCGTCTCCTTTACAATGCATTATCTTTTGATTTTTTTAAAAGAGAGATAAGAAAGGCGATTAAGCTACATTTTATTATACACTCCTCAGTGATCCTAGTGATTCCTATGAGAGTGAGCTAAGGAAGAGAAAGAATCTCTTTTATGAAAGAAAAGATACTCTTCAAAAATTAGTAGATGAAATTAAATTATCAATAACTGTTCAAATGTTCCAAATTTTCAAAAAAGCAAAAGATAAAGTGTCTTAGACTTTTATGAGGAATTAATGATTTTCGGATGATCCGCTGATTTTAGGACACCCTGTTTTTCATGGTTTCGTAAGTTTTTATGAGTTTTTGTAATTTGTAAACTTTTGTGATTTTGTAACTTTTCGTGATATTTTGCATAATTTTATGTTTTTCTGATTATTGTTCTTGTAACTTTTTGCAAATTTCGCAAAATTTCACAATTTTTTGACTGTGCGTGTGTGTGTGCATGCGTGCGCGCGTGTGTGATTTCAAAAGTGCAGCGGGGTTGTAGGTGGAGGAGTAGGCCATATCAGTTCGTTGATAAAAACATGCCTATAACCTTCAGACGAACATGGTTTATAACTGTGCAAAATTTCAGGACGTTTCGTGCAATAGTTTTGAAGTTATTAGCGTTAAACGTATAGACATTCACATTTATATATTATTGTTATGTATCTTATATGTTGGACCATATATAATTTATTTATAAGAAATAAAAGATTATTATTTTTTATGTGATAAAATTACTCACATCATTTGAATATTACAATATTTTTTATATCATATGTTTCAAATATATTATATAATAAAAAATACATGTCACATAAATATGTATATATTTATCAATATACATGAACATATGTTTATTTGAAAATGAATGTAAAAATTAAAAAAAAAAAATAAAAAGTTTTTTCCTATTTATGAATGTTCTTCTTCTTATATTACATATCCATAGACAAACAATATCGGAATCAAGAGTATTTTTCCTTTTTTACATTGACATGCTGGAATATTTATTTCCAAAGAATGCCATTCAACCAATTTTCAAGCAATAAATCCAACATTTTATTCATAATGGATTACTTTAATATTCCTTTCTATGAATTTAATGTTTTTAAACTTAAAGAAGGCTTGATTTATTTCATTCATATACATATACGAATTCTTATTGTTGAAACAAATACTATGCGATCTATAATACTGGTTGATTTTTTTTCATGTTCATTGTACAAAAATCTAAAACACTTCGAATATAAGATCATCAAATTCTAAAAATCTCGAAAAAATCTATAGAAAAATATAAGAAAATCATTTGAATCTTACAAACTCTAAAGAAATACTAATAAAAGTAAGAGAAAGCTATGAAAAAAGTGTTTCCTGAAAAATCTTAACAAATGCCAACGATATATGAAATTTCGAATTCTAGAGTATCTATATCTATAAAGTATTAATAGTAATACATAGTTATACTATAAATCTATGAAAATTTTAGAAAACGCGACAAAATCTTTTAAATACTCAAGAAATACGAAAAAACAAAAACGTAATATATCATGAAAAATCTGTATATATGTGATCTTCTCATAAATCTATGAAATTGCCGAGAATAGATCACGATTTGCATTCTAGAAAACGGAATTTTTTATACAATTTACAAGCATATTAGAATTCTATAAAAAAAATGAAGAATCCTTTAGGGTTTCGTACATACTTGAAAAATGCGAGAAATACTAGAAATTTTTTTATGCATAAAAACTATATACATATATTGTTTGAAAAATGTCTAAATCTTCGAAACCTAGAGAATAAATATTAATATCATTTTATATTAAATTAATTATATATAAAATATAATATTAATATTAATATATATAATTAATAAAAAATATATTATTGTATAAATTCATATAAAAAGCTTAAAAAATATATCCGATTATATTTATATTATTAATATTTCGAACGCTCCTTCGATTGTATAAATATTTAAAGTAAAATCAAATAAAAGTATTTAAAATCTATGTAACAGAAACTGTTCTCTGAAAAATCAATTTAAATACTCAAAATCGTTGAAAGTTTTCGTACTATAGCATCCAATTCTAGAAAATTATTGTGCGATTTATAGAAATACTAGAAATCTATGAAAATATCAGAAAACACTTCAAGGTTTGACGAATAACATACGCTGCAAAAATTCCAGAAATCTATAGAATACTTAAATTCTGTGCGGTTATGATTACCTCAAAAACCTATAAAAATATTAAAGTTTTTTAAAACTCTGATTCCTAGAGCATCGAATTCAAGAAAGCTATATAGAAATCCGTAAAAATATCTGCAAATCCTTTAGGTTGTATAAATATAAAAAGTATATATTCGAATATTATGAATAATGATAATCATCATTAAATGAAACAGGAACATGTATGAAAGATGAGGAATGATGAAAATTGATTAAAATTTTTTTGCATGATTCATTTTAGACTGTGTTACTCAAAAAAAAAAATACATATATTTATTCTTTACATATTCATTCTGAATACACTCGTTCGAAGAACTTATGAACAGCTCGGGATACAGAATCGCCGAATTTATGAACGTGGGAGGGGTCCCCACTTTTAGCGCCAGCACGTGTGTATGAATGCGTACATGTGGCCAGTGGCCTTGTGAGACCACTGGCATTGTGTGGTGCGCAGTAACGTAGATACATGCGGGTGCGTTTTCCTTTTTGAGAAAATTTTGATTTGTGGATTTATCTACATAGCTGGTGTAGATAGAAAAATGGATTCGACTGATTCTCAGGTATGTATCATATCGAAGGTGAAATAATGAAATAATCATTTAATGTGTATTTTGTCTAACAAAGGAAACTCATGTTCATAGTGTCATTTGAGTTAATTTACGTAATAGGACTTATTTTAAAGTTTGTATAAGCGTATACTAAAAAAAAACTGCAGCTAATTTTTATCGTAAACTCCCATTATGGCGTGAAATTATTACGTACAAAAATCTTGTAAATTCGGAGATGCATCATCATTAAAGTAAAAGATCTAACGAAAGACTGAATTGGATCTAGTGGTAACGCACTGGCATTTCAATCCAAATATCACAAGTTCAAATCATCCTCTGGGCAATTTTTTTTTTTTTTTTTTTTTTTGCTTGGTAGCTATGTGTGGATAGATTTTCTTATTTAACACGTAATAATTATGTCAAAATTTAAATTTATATTTTTCGAAAAACAAGTGGACTTTATTTCTTATAAACGCAAATTAAGGAGGTTTTCTACCTTGTAACAAGAAAATTTTTCAAAATTTTCTGAGCTCTGAAAAATTTTTTTTTTTTTTTCAAAACTACATTCATCTACATGAAGTCAAGCGAAGATGTATGTAATTTAACCATTTTTGGGGAAATGTCAAAATTTCAAGAAAGTAAAGTAAAATCATCACTATGAAAATAGCACTTCCATTTTAAAGAATCGGTACCAGACAACGGATTTCAATTGATAAGGAATTATACTTAATGATGTTTCTAACTAATTATATTTTTAACTTGTTATACTAAATACAAAGGAACAATACTGATGCACTGTCGAGATTTTCAAGTGAAAACATTTTACCTAATTTTTCATGAAAATAACTATTGCGAGGAATTATACTTGACGAATGAAGTATCGGAGTTTTTACAAAGTTTTATCTCGAAAATGAAAAAAATTGTTACAATCCTAAAAATTTGCAGTTGTAACTAAAAAACATGTTGCGATCATTAAAAAGTAACTTTTTACATAAGATTCCTATGATTTTCTACGACTAAACAACTGAAGTTTAAGCGAAAAAATAACTGTGATTCATTGATTTCATTCAAAAAGACTATTTAAAATTTTTTATGTTTGATTTTTCTTTAGTCAACTGTAGAATTCAACAATAATATTATTTATTTCAAGATTATTAACATAAATCCTTACATTTTGATTTATTTTCAGAAACGCAAAAGAAAATCATTGACAGTGGAGCGAAAAATTGACATTATTAATAAATTGACAAGTGGATCTACAAACAAAGATCTCTGCAACGAGTACAAAGTTAATGCTTCCACTATCTCAATGATATGGAAAAATAAAGACAATATTGTAGAGTTCAATGATGAGATTCAAAATGCTCAAGGCAATCCAAAGAAAATAAAAAATCATTACTCCACAAAAACCAAAATCCTCGATGATGCTGTGTATCAGTGGTTTCGACAACAACGAGCTATGGGAATGGTTGTTTCAGGCATTTTACTGCTAGAAAAAGCGAAAGATATGTATAAACTTTTAAAAGAAAAAGGTGAGATTTCAGCTGATTCTCCTGAATTCGAAGCCAGCACTGGTTGGCTCAGAAACTTTTATCAGAGGCACTCAATCCGCAATCTGCAAGTTAAAGGAGAAAAAGCTTCGGCTGATGTAAATGGAAGCGAGGAATTCGTTGAAGAATTCAAACAGATAATAATTGATAATCAGTATGAATTTGACAATGTGCACAATGCCGACGAAACAGGTCTGTTATTCAGATGTCTCCCAAATCGCACTCTGGCTTTGAAAGATGAGGTAGAAATTGCGGGTCATAAGCCCCTAAAAGATCGTCTGACAGTAATGGTGTGCGCAAATGCAAGTGGCTCACATAAAATCCCGCCCTTAGTAATCGGGAAATCAAAGAAACCTCGTTGTTTTCAAAAGCTCGGCAACAACCCGATTCCAATGGACTACACTGCTCAGACGAAGGCGTGGATGAACAAAGAAATTTTCCTCCATTGGTTCAACAATATATTTTTGAAAAACGTGAGGGAGGAAAAACCAAACGCCAAGTATGTTTCAACTTGAACTTAATTTTAACTTAATAAATTTTCAAGAAAAGTGAAAACAACAAATGATGAATTTTTTCAGGATCCTTCTTCTTCTGGATAATGCTACGACTCATCCACCGGTGCAAAAATTAAATATTATTGATGAAAATTGCAAAATAATATACCTCCCACAAAATGTTACAAGTCTCGTCCAACCAATGGATCAGGGAGTTATATCAGCTCTCAAAAGGCATTATAAGACCGAATTTCTGCATACAGTCTTAGATCAGAATTTCGCTGAGAAGAATGCTATATTGAAGTTTGTCAAGTCATGGGATGTGTTATCTTGCATGAGAGTTTTGAAAGAAGCTTGGAGTATCCTTACAGAAAATACTCTACGGCATGCTTGGAACAAGTTGATGCCTTGGGCTAAAACAACATCGGTCACTGTGAGGTCTCCTTGCAACAGAGAGCTTCAGCATCTACTGAATAGTGTTCCCGGATCAAACGAGATTTCTTCTCAAGACGTTGCAGAATGGTTGGACGGAGAGCAGCATCTGTCCTGTTTCCAAGTCTTGAACGACAAGCAAATCGTGGATTCGGTTACAGGAATTCCGGAAGCAGAGGAAAACAATTTATCAAACGAAGAAAATGGCAGCGACGATGAAGAAACCATCTCCGAGGAACCACCTGATGCGAGTGTTATCCTAAAAGCTGCACAGCTAATTTTATCGTGGAGTCGAGCAAATTTGAATTTGTCAGGGTCACAACGTTCGGCCTTGGTTGAAGTTCGAAATAGCATTTTTGATCTGATGAGCAGTGACTACTCAAAAACATCCTAATTGGAAGTTTTTTTACAATACCCTGTATTATGTTTTAAAAAATTAGAAAAATTGTGCAAAAATGTAAAAAACATGTTTTTAATGTGTGCAATAAAATATTTATAAGTTCCATTCGAAACTGTTTGGCCTATTTAAAGTTCCTTTCCATATTTCTGATTCATAAACTTTCTAATTCTCTACATCCAATTACATCCCAGGATAATTTTACATTGTTATCTCGAGAATATTTTTACAGCATATAGGTTGGTAGTTTGTTGAATGTATTTTCTGTTTTTATTTATTCCAGCGTTAGCGGAACCTAATAAATAAATAATTTTTCTACATAGACAAGCTGCAGTATTTAAATTCGATTGCCTGGCAAGATTTTTTATCAAGAAAAAAAAATATTATTTGTTCACGTTGACTTTTATATTTACATTCCATATTTTCATACAAATGTTTCATATCAATAAATAAATATTTTCAGGTATATGTTTTTTAATGTCATATCATGGTGGTAATGCTCTTTATATCAATTTTCATGTTCTAATTAAAATGAATAAAAAAACTGAATGTTTATTTCCTCGTTTTAAGTTCTGAAAAAGATATAATACATATATAAATAATGCAAACTTAAAACAATAATTATGAACAATAAAATCAATGTTCTTGACTTTTTATGCAAAAATATAAAATGCTAATAAAAAAAATACTTGACGAAAAATCAAATCAATATTATAATTACATGGAATTTGAAAATATACGGAAAGAGTTCAACTTCATTTTGATAATATGAAAAAATATTTAAGTACACCAGAAAAATGTTTTATAAACAATTATAATCATATGGAGTTTGTTGTAAATAGATCGTATAATGTGTATAAATTATCAAGTAAATAAAATCATAACTTGAATCGATGCAAAGAAAGATATTTCATTTTAGACACGTTCGATAACCTCGTCACATATGCATGCTACAACAAGCATTTTGAACAGCATTGTTTACAAAAAAAAAAAGGTCGTTTTATATTGTTGCTGTTATAAAGAGGCTACTCCAGCAGTCCCGGTTGCTCCACGCTAGTTACGCGCCTGACTTTCGGTTGCGTGCTCTCCAAGCGGCTAACGGGTGGGAGGTGAAAGTGTTCATAAATTCGGCGACTTTCGTGTTCATAAAAGCGGCAGTTCATAAATTCAGCGTTCATAAGTTCGGCGAACGAGTGTATGTAATTTTTATAAATCACCTTTGATAATGTCAAAAAAACATGTTTTTACAACAATATTTGTACATTTTTAAAATGCATTGTATGTTTTATGTTGATATGTTAACATGACGAGAAAAAAATCTTTTTCTTACATAATAATCATATTTTAATTTTCACTTGTATAAAATTATAAACAAAATTCAAACCTATATATTACTACAAATCGAAAACTTTAATAATGTATAATCAAAATTAGTTCAATTTTTTAATGCCGGCTTCGTACTACATGATTTGTATTTTATCATTTATGTAATTACACCTTAAGTTAATATTATAACTAAAAATAAAAAAATGGAGTTGAAAAAAACTCAATTTGCAAGTCATACAGTAATATTCACAAAGAAACATTAGAACAGAGAATCGCTCATTACGAAATTCGTAATTAAATCTAAGCCTGATACGTGGTACCAGTGGAAGCGCGTTGGCAATTTTTCGGAAAAAAGAAAATTCGAGAGAAAAATAATTCAGTTACATGATCGCCCGTGCATTTTTCAAATCAAGCTGCATTTGCAATGACAATCAATAAGCCGCAAGAACAAACGTTTGAAAAAATTGGTAATAATTTGAAAAAAAAAAACATGTTTTTTTTTATTATGGGCAATAACTGTATGTTGCTTTTCCCAGAGTAAGATTGTGGCAGTGAGAATCAGTGTAAGTTTATATGCATGAAAATAAGGAATAAATGAATACTATAGAGCTAACAATTATAAATTCACTGAAGTATTATCATAATGATAATTGAACATTATAAACATTATGCACAGTATAATATGATTGCAAAGACATCAAATTTTATGAATAGTTATTAGGATAAGAGTTGACGTATGGCGCACAATTGGTTATTGATAAACATTAAATTTCAAATTACAAATCAATGGAGACATTATCATTCTAACCCTACTAACTTTGATTCTTATAAGGACCTTATAAGGGTCCTTATAAGACCTTATAAGGGTCTTATAAGGTTCTTATAAGGGCCTTTTAAGATTTTAGATTTCTTATAAGGATTCTCATCCTTATAAGACCGCCTTATAAGGATTCTGATCCCGTATAAGATTCTTATAAGGTCTCCTTTTGAGAACCTTATAATGTCCTTATAAGAAATCTAAAATCTTATAAGGCCCTTATAAGGTCCTTATAAGGATCAAAGTTAATAGGGAAGTGGCTTATATAAATTGATGATTTTAATATTAGACTGTAAAATAAGAGTATCAAGGACAATATTGTTTTAAACAAATTGCATACTCATAATAATAATTAATGAATAAACGTGAAAAAGAAAAAAATGGTATAAAAATTTATTTAAATTATGAAAATATGAAAAAAAAAGTCAGAGTAGAGGAGTTAGAGTAGAAGAAAAACTAAAGGCTAGAATGCAGCAGGCGTAGCCCGCCAGCGTTCTAGTATACTCATATAAAACAT
This sequence comes from Platygaster robiniae, assembly GCA_028476575.1. Taxonomy (NCBI): domain Eukaryota; kingdom Metazoa; phylum Arthropoda; class Insecta; order Hymenoptera; family Platygastridae; genus Platygaster; species Platygaster robiniae. The sequence continues at coordinate 42,086,018 of CM052019.1, forward strand.
GTAAACATTCTATTATTTTTTGTTATCAATAAATTATTATTATTATTGTATACCTTATTATAAAACTACATAAAACTAAAGTTTCATATATTACGTATAACAATATAATATAATTTAATATAAATATATAAAAATAAAATATAAATAAAAATTATATATTATGAATATATAATGATATTCATGATGTTATTTAAAAACAATTTCTACTATTGAATAAATTATTGTAAGGAACTCAATTAATTTATTCTCGTTATTAACTTGATACATTATATTGAATAACTTAAATACATATTCTATTACAATACATTTAACAATTTCAATCTCCAATAACAATTTTTTTTCTCTTAATATAAAAATACACATTCTTTCTATTTCAAAAATATTTTGTAATCCATAATATCAGTTAGTTTTCTTCACATTTTATATTTATTATAATACTAAATTACAAACTACTAATAAAAATATTCATATAATAAAACTTGTCATTAACATAGTAAACATTTAAAATTTCAAAAAACAGATGATTTATTCCCATGTCACCATTGTTTTCTCTATGATAAAAATTAACGGTTTTTCATTACAACTTCAACCTTTGACCCCTCCCTAATACAACCCTCGATAAACCCCCGAAAACTCCTTCACCCTTACGCCCCTGTCTTCGCCACCCTCAAATAATCGAAGGGGAACACGCGAAAATAAATCCACCCCAGCAGAAGCAAAAGAACCCAAATTTCTCTTCTAAACGTCTGCAAAAACTAGGATTTTTCTCATTCGCCGCTGAAAAAATTCCCTCGCGAATCATCTCACTCAAAACCCGTGAATTTTCAAAACAAATCAAACGTCAACGTTGATAGTTCACGTTATCTCGCATTTATCAAATTGTCCCCATTGACCCTAATTAACCCTTATCGATTTACGCCCCGATATTCCGAACAACTAACTCCAAAGCAAGGAGAAAAAACTTGAAAGAAACCGATCTGTCAACTGCTATAAATATCGGAAAATTATCAATTTTACAGCCGCGATAAAAATAAAACGTTCGAGGCGCGAATAGCGAACTAATTATTCAAACAGCGAGCAATAATTACCTTGTTGATAAACGCAGTATAATTCCGCAATAAATATGACCTGTGGGATCAAAACACTCGATGTTATGTTACACGATTTTCCGGAAGTTTTGCACGATTCACTGATGGCAACGAACTCGGGGTTATTAGCACACTTTTCGCACTCGCGTCACGATTTTTTGTTATTTACAAACAAATCGGGTTTCTTTGGGAGTATTTTGTAATCGCCGCGGAATGATATCGAATATTATTTTACGCTCACGTCACGATCGCCCGAAGTTTAAAATCATTCTGAATTTATGCGCGGTCATGCGTCGATTTGAGTTCTTTTTGTCATTGAATATGGCGAATTTTTTTTGCGCCATTGCGCATAGAACGCATAAGTTGCGCATGGATTTCTGCTAGAAACCGTTAAATTTGAATTTCAGGATTCCAATTTTCGATGAGTCTTATTTTGACAGTGAAAAATGATTGGAAATGGAATCGTTGGGTAATAAATGAGTGTTTTATTCAAGGGAGAATGATTATTGAGGACTTTTTTGAGCTAAAGAATTTGAAATTTGGAGAAAAAATGTATTTTTTTTTGGTACTTTTCTCCGACGATAAGAACTTGAACGCGCTTTAAACGATCGAAAATACAATCTATGAACGAAAAACAAGTTTCTTATTAAGTCAAAATTGTTTTTGGAAATTTTTTTCGGGCGAGGAATTCAGCATCTGGATAATTAAAAGGGCCAGTAGCGTAGGCAGACAAAATTTCCGGGAGGGGCTTATCAGAATAATATTCATGTATTTTTTTTTCAGGACTGTATAATTTTTTTATCTTCGACGATTAGATTCGGAAAGCACTTTTTTTAAGCTATATAATTCTTGGAATTACCAGTTGCACAATTTTCGATTTTGTACCCTAGTAATTTTGATCCTTTATGAAAACCTCACAGCAAAATAAAATTTCTAAGACGAATTCGATTTCTCAAATGGTACACTTTTTAAATACCTTATGAGAATTCAATTTCTTATAAGGTGACCTTATAAAACCTTTTAAACTGAAATTTCTTATAAAGAATTGACCGAAAAAATTTATAAGGTTTTTTTTATAAAATTGCATCAAATACATTTTTACAAGAAATTTCAGTCTCGTACAAGGTTTTTATAAGATGCACCTTATAAGAAATTGATTTCTCAAAAGAAATGTCATTTTTTTTATAAGGTGTTTACTATTACTAGGGTAATTTTTACAAAGGCCCAATGTCCAACTTTCAATGAAACTCTGTATTCTAAAACAAAAAATCATTAGAAATACAATTTTTGACAATAATATGAATTTTTTATCATAGAAAACATGGTTTTTAGGATTTTTTCAGGGTGAAGAGTTAAAAATCTAGATAAATATAAGGTCCAAGGGCGTAGGCAGAAAAAATTTTCGGGAGAGGCTTTTATCAGAAACAGATACATGTATGCTTTCTTCAGGATTTTATAATTTTTTTGCCCTTAAGCAAAAAGATTTTAGGCAAAATTTTTTTTAAGTTATCTTACTTTTGGAATGACCCTGTTGCACATTTTTCAATTTCGTAACTTTTTTTTAGGTATCTTCCAACTTGGCACGTAATGATTCAAAATTTTGTGCAATGTTACAAAGATAACATTTCCATGTTTTACAACCATTTCGAGAAAAGTTTTTCTGAAATATTTCAAAATGAACATTCCTATACTGTAAGATTTACAAACGTTTCTATCTTACATTGTTAGATTTTATCATTGTTTCCTAAGAAAGATTTCTATTTCATTTCAAATGTAATATTTCAGAAATAATTTACGAAAATAACACATAAACCTTCATGAAACATACCTTATACTAAAAATGTGTGTGGCATATCCATTTTACACATTACATTTCGAAAACGTTTAGGAAACATTACAGGATAGTATCAGAAAGTTTTCAGAAACGTACCATTGCTATAGAAAATGGCTTTGTATATCTTTCTGAAATCTCTCTGAAATACTTCTGTTACATTACTGAAAGACGTAATATTCCATTAGAATTCATTCTTCAATCTTGCTGGAAGAAAATTCGTCGAGCTGGCTTATCATGGAATCTGAATTCAGTCATTTTCAAGTCACTGATCCATAAATGATTTTTTGAAGTGTAGAACTTGTTTAATTTCGAAATTTCGAAACATAGAAAATTCCATTTATATACAAAGAAACATTCTTTATTCAGAACAATTAAAAAACGGTGATAAAGAGTAAGAACAATAAAGTCAACGATCGAAGAATCAACATTAATTTAACTCAATCTTACGGATGTATGTAAATAACAAGGAATAAGATACTCGATTCAACAATATAAAATTCACCGAGAAAAATGCAAGTTTCACAAATCGAACGGAACACGCTCATTTTCGAGACGAATCACTTTTTTTCTATGTACAGTGTATAAACATTCTCGCTCTCTAATTACACCATATTGTACAATAAATCGGAAATGTCATTGCAGAGCGTTGACACTAATCAGGTCTCTATTTCATTAACTGTATATACTTAGAAAATGAGTAACATTATCACTATTGCTATCGCATTTTTTTCGAGTCTTTTCGCGCAAGACGTCGAATCTCGTTGGCACATGAAACTCGATAAGTAAAATAGATCAAATTCAAAATAGTAAGGAAAAGTAGAGTCGTGAAAGTTTTGAGGCAATGTAAAACTTTATCAAGTTCGTGTCCTAAAAATTTTCTTATTTTTATAGTCTACGTATTACTAAATTTTCATATTGATTTGTAAGTAAGGAGTCTTCATTATTGTGTTTTGCATTGCCTCGAGCGATACTCTGTAACAATTAGGAAACATAACATTTAATTGAGGCGAATCCCCTCGACCAACAAATAACGACTTATCATTACAATTCAATTAATTAATTGAGAGATGAACTTGGGTTCGCATACGTTCTAGAAGGAATTACGAGGAGACCTGGTGAAGGAATGCAGAAGCGGAATTTAAAAGGCCAAGGCGTTGTTTTTGCTTGCGTTGTTCCGTCATCTGAAAATTCATTTGTTTTATTGATAGTTGGAGTAGGTGCTTGAATTGAGAAGTATATCTTAGAAGAATAAAATATCTGTATTCATGTGAATTTTATTACCAATTAAATTATTAAAATAGGGGCAGCACAACGTGGTTTCTTTTGGTGGGTAGTAAATGATTCAAGCATGGCGGGGGAGGGGGGGTTTATTATAGTATTTTTTCAAAATACGCAAACTATCGTTTTTTCATTTTTAAATAAAAGAAACTTCAAATTGGAAAACAAAAAATAGTAGGAAAAATCTTTGTTTGTTGGGCCAATTTGTGTAATCCTCGAAAAATTCTTATTCTTTTTTCATGGTGTTTGAAATATCGAAAAAACAGAAAAAATCAACAATTTTGAAGATTATCAGTACTTCTACAAGATACAGGAAATTTGTAAAATTTCAGAAAGTATTTATAAATTTCGTGAATTTTGTTCATCATAATATTAATTATTTCTTCAAAATATGCACAAGTTTTTTTTTTTTAAAGAAAAATTTAAAAAACTTGAAGTGTTTGGATATCAAAAGAAAACTTCATTAATTAGACAAATTTTCATGAAAATCCGGAAGTTTTGAAAAGTTGGTATAATGTTAAAATTTTATGAATTTCGAAAAATCAGAACATTTATTTGGAAATTCCAATAACTGTCAATAATTCTAGAAAAGTCAAAGATTTTGCAGAATTTCAGAAAATTTTCATTTATTTTTTACATTGTTTCCATTATTTTTTTCCGAAGTATGCATCAATATTTTTTCCAATTTTCGATAAACATTTGGATACTTGAAAAGTATTTAGAAATTAGGAAAAATCTTGTCGAATTAGATAAATTTCCATTATATTCCGAGAATTTTGAAAAGTCTGTACTACGTTTAGAATTAAAAAATTTTTGAAAATCAGAAACCATTCGAAACTTTAAAGATTGCCAATAATGCTGAGAAACTCGAGAAATCTGTAAAATTTCATAAGATCTTATAATGTTTATTTATTTTGTATATTGTGTATTCATTATCATACTTATTATTTATCCAAAATATGCATGATATTATTGTTTTTTTTTTAATGTTTTTAGAAAAATCTAAATAACTTGAAAAGTAGACAAAGATCACGAGAAATCTCTTCAATTTGGACATATTTTCGTAAAATTTTGGAAGTTTTAAAAAAGTTGGCATGATGTTAATAATATTCAAAATTTTGAAAAATCAGAACCCATCGCAAATTTTAATAATTGTCAATAATCCTAGAAAAATCAATAGCTTTGTATAATTTTAGAAAATGTTACATAATTTAATAAAATGAAATTTTTGTGAATTGTGGTTAATATATTTCTTCAAAGTACGCATAGTAATTTTCTGTTTTGATAAAACTTTGGAGTCCTTGAAAAGTATTTAAAAATTCAGAAAAATCTTGCAAGAGTTAGACAAATTTTCATAAAATCACAAAAGTTTGAGTAGTCTATTATATTTGAAATTTTGAAAACTAAAAAATCAGAAAACATACGAGATTTTGGAGATTGCCAGTTATCCTAAAAAAATCGAGAACTTTGTAGAATTTCAGAAAATTTTTTATATTGTGTTCATTTATAATGTTTATCATTTCTTCAAAATACGCAGAATAATGTTTTTCATGTAACGAATAAATAAAAAAAAAATTGAAAAGTGTTTGAAAATCACTAAAACCCAACTAAACTAGTTAACTAAATTTAGTAAACTCAATTAATGGTTCAGGTTAAAAACAGTTTTCAAAAATTTCAACCTTAAAAAATGGACACTAAATTACGTTATTTATAACATACGAATCAGAATTATGTACAAACTTATAAAAATGTATTACCTGATCCCGAAGTTCAGTGAGTTGCTGGGACAAACATTTGATCAATTGTTGCGTTGTGTCCAGTTGCGACTGCAAACTTCGAAGCTCGACTTGTTCACCTTCTCCTTCGTCAGCAGCCAAAGATTTGGCTCGTAATCTTGGGAACCAGTCCAAATTTCGGTCCTGTGAAAGTACATAGAGCTTAGAGCAATGTGCGAAGCAGTTTTTGCAAGCTCAACGAACTCTTACCTTCACCATCGCATAAACATACGACTCGGGACCGGTAAATTCTGTTGGGTCTTTCACTCTTACAAGTACGATAAAGTACAAATAATGCCACATATTGTGCTCGTGCTTAATGTGCTCTTCAAAGGAGACAGTTTTGTTATCAAAGGCTGATCTGTTGAGACCTTAAAAATTGAAAATAATCGTTCTCAATGTTTTGAAAATTTTGATTAACACTGTGAAATTCATCTTCGAAGAAGCTTACCACAAATGAAGCAGGTATTTTTCAAAATTAATTCTTTTTGCTGTTTTTCGGATCTCAAATCAGCAAATGTGTCGATGATCACACCAAAAATAAGATTCAGGACGATAATAATGACGACGAAGAAGAACAGTAGATCGTAGACGACTCGGGCAACGAAAAGTGGTTCCTACGATTACCAATAAAAAAAATGTTTACACTACAGTAATTGATATAATTAAAATTATTATAGCTAATGTTGAAGGAGCAGTAGAAAAAAAATGCCCTTGAAATAAAAATTTATTCACCGTGCTTGAAGGAGCTCGCAAAATGTCTCCGATTCCTCCGCCATTTCTCAAGCCTTGATTCATGGTCGTAACGATGCACATGATCAAAGAATCACAGGAACGTTCCTTCAAATCCCCTCCAGTTTCCACAAATTCAGGTCCACTTGCAGTCTTTTCATTGGCTGCAAATTTTATAAATCTTTAGCTATTCTAAGAAACAATTGCATAATTTTTAATTTCTACTCTTCCACGGTTCTGACTTGTTCATTACTGGAATCAGCGGAATACATTTTGATAAGTGGATCATGAAAATTTATTTCTGCAAGTACCTTCACGAGCATATTGGGAAGCAGTTTCAGTCACTTTGCAGCTTTCGCTATCTTTCGCTTTGCACATTCCAGAAACTTCATTAGAAATCGAGGCTGTAAAAAATACAATTTTTATCAGTAATTTCAAACTTTTTCTGCATAAAAATTATTAAAAATACAAAGAACCTAACAATTAGAATTTAGCACAGAATATTGAAGGTAATACTTGGAATTTTTATAATTATTTGAGTCAACCATTAAACATGAACAACATTTTTCATAATTGTAAAAACAGTAATAAAAATTTCAGCATAGACTTCAAAATGCAAGACACTTACAAACAACTTCTTCGTCGATGCTGACTAAAAAGTCGTCCCTGAAGAACATGAATCCAATTATGGAAAACATGTAAACCAGAATCAAAGCCAAGACAGCAGTTAAAATTATAGACCGTCCGTTTCTCGTTACGGACTTGATGACATTCAACAATGTTTCTTCCCGATAAACAACGTCAAATAACTGAAAAAATGCATATTAAGTCAGGGGTGTTGCAACGAAATTTTACGCGGGGAAGAAACCCCAAATGTTAGAATAATTAATTTTTTTTTTTCAAGCATCAATGATTTAAATCATAACACTTAGAAATCGATTTGTAAGATCAAATTTTTACTATTAAAATATATTACTTTCTTAATATAAAATCACAATATCTCATTTCTACGGCATTTGGATGCTGATTTTTTTCATTATAAATAACATTTAAAGGATTATCTTGCGTTTTTTCGGAATTTTCCAGATTAATTAGATTTTCAAAATTCGATACTTCAGGATTAAAGGTTTCATACATTTTTGAAAAAGTTATACATTATATTATACATCAAAGGTATTTCATATTCTGGTTTCCCTTTTTTAGGTGTTTCATAGAGGGCTAAAATTTTAAGAATTTTTCGTAATCAACACTATCTATAAAATTTTGAGGAATGTTACATTTTTTCGTATATTTTTTTTTAGCACATTTTTGTATATTATCATGTAGGTTTTAAGAATTTAGTGATGTAGAATTCAAAGTACGTTTGTTGAATTTTCAGTATTTCGAAGAATTTTCCAGGAAACAGTAATACATCCAAAGATTACTGGCATGTCATAGATTTTCAGTACTTTTAATATCTGTATTATTTCATTACTTCTACAGTTTCAACAATCAACTAGAATTTTCATGGATTTTTTTATAGACATCTAAAATTATATGCTTTAGCATTGAAACTTTTCCGAATATTTTGTAATTTTATAATTTTTCAAAGAAATTAAATCTCGATGGGTTTTCAGTATTTTATTAATTTATAGGGGGTTGTATTAGAATATTTTTCCGATATTATTAATATTTTGTAGGATTGTCTGGGTTCTTTATTGAAATCTAATATTTTCAAAAATAATCATACAGATTTCTAGATTTTGATGCCCCAGAATCTGCATTTTTGTAGATTTTTAGTAATTCAATAAATTTTTTAGAATACAGTATGTTTATCTATTTGAAATATTTTATAGATTTATAAAACTTTCAGTCAATTTTATATTTTCTGGATCTTCTTCAACTTTATCGAATTTCCTCGTATTTTGATAGGTCCTTAGTAGATTCTCAGGATTAGATGCTTTAGGATCAAAAGTTGTTGGATTTTTACTATCTCAATAAAATTTTGAGAAAATAATATATACATAGAGTTTAAGTATTTCAAAGATTCTTATTATTTTTAATCTTTTTAAAGTTTTTCAGTATCCATATGAACTTTTGCAGTATTTTTCAGTATTCATCTAGATTTTTAATATTTTTATGGATTGAAATGTAAAAAGTCAAAATTTTACACTTTTCCAAAAGTTATTATCAAGAAGTCTATATCCAACAACTTTTTATTATGGCCCGATTGTTTTAACGTTTTATCAACTTGATTTTTTAAAAACTCTTTCTTGTATTTTTTTGTTTCAGTTTTATCGAAGAACCTTTTAACAGGATACAATTTATTAAATATTATGCTACATACTGGAAGTCAAAAAATTAATAGAAGCATCTAATATTTGATCTTTATCTTAAATTTATTAGGATAAAAGATTACAATCTCGATGATGTATAATTTATTATTTTGAAAATGCCTTTCATTTTGTTAAATTCCTAGTGTTCGAAAGCTGTACGAGCTTCAAATACATTATACGAATACTTAAATAACATTTTTCTTACTTTATTTATTTTCAAAATCTTCAAAATTGTAATGTTTGTAAATACTTTTTATAAAATTCAATTTAATGGACCGGGTATCGAATATGATAATTATAAGATTTGTCGTACGCCACATGTAGAAAAAATTGTTATTTCGAACCAAAAATAAACATTTAAAAATAAAAAATTACTGATGTTACTGTTTTAATTGTTGACTTCAAATTAGGGGTGTGCGAGATCCTGACTTTTCGGGAATCCCGAACTTTTCAGGATTCTCGAATATTTCAGGATACGATAATCCAAAAAAGTTCCTTGATGCCGAAATTCATAGAAAAATGTATTTTGCATTATCTTTAATCTTTTGAGACACACAGTCCGTTTCCCCGACCCTGAAAAATATGGATCTAATGAAACTGAAGCATGATCTTATTCTCTTTCTCTCACTAGATATATCCCATAAAATACTTAAGTCAAAAAATGAATTATTTTAAAGAAATTAGCATTTTTGCAGATAAGAAATTTTGAAATTTCTTTTTTCATCAAGACGAATTCATGAGATTGCAGTAAATTCGATTGTCGGGCGCAAACAATTTATATTTTTGAACAATGTTTATCCAAAACATAAAAAATACTAATTGTTTTACTCTTGAAACTGTCATTCTTGATTATTCGAAAATTTCAAGATTATAACACTTCTATAATTTTGTTATTTTCTGCCTTTGTTTCTAGCTCTTATTAAGTTGTGAACCCAATGAAAAAATTTTCATGAACAATTGATGAATTTTAAAAACCTAGAGATTTATTCTCGATCTGGTCGAAATCAGTGAGGTGTATTTATTTCATTCAAAATAATTCTGAATCACGAATTTATTACCTTAACATGCATTCTTCATTGTTGAATATTGTTCAGTTATTCAATCAAAATTTGAAATTTTCCATCTATATTCACAAAATTTCCTATCCAGATTTTAATTCCAAAATCGTAAAATTTGAAATTCTCTTTATTGCAATTATAGCGTTTTAAATACAAATTCGCATAATAATTCGTTTTGAAGAGAATTAAATGTAACAAAAAAAAAAAAAATAATTACACAGCAATTCTACAATCTAAGTGTCTGAACTTTTTTTTTCGATTTATTATAGCAATGACCAATCCCTGTAGATTGGGGAAAATCTGAGTAGTAACAATATTTCTCTGTGGTCCGAAACTCTGTGATCCAATAGCGATTCGCTACTCACTATGTACTCGTATTTCAGAGCAGAAATTTGTATACTTCTGAAACCTGAAGTTTCAATATTTTAGGACTTTTGAAAATAGCCAGATTTTTCGGAATTCCTGCAATTTTCTGAATTACCGAATTTTTCGAGATTCCTGACATTTTTCGAGATTTCCGACATTTTCGGGATTCCCGAAAAACTCGGGAATTCAGAAAATTGCAGGAATTCCTGACTCATCCTGACCCCTGAAATTCTGAATCCCGCACACCACTAATTAAAATGTAATTGAATTGTATTTTACATCCATTTCATGGTATAAATCATAATCAAATTTGTAAATTCTATTATGTATCAATGTATAATTTTTTTAATATAAATTGTAATTTTGAATTGGTAAATACAACTCTAACTCAGTTTATCAAATATACAGCACTTTATTACCCATTAAAAAAAAAAAATTTTCCTAAATATTAATATTAGTTTGATAATCGTTTAAATTATTTATTACGAACATAAATTCAAAAATGTAATAATAAATTATTTAATGAATAAATCGGTCAATAAAATAATAAGCTAAATTACTACTGTTTCCTTATATTCACTTAACAGTAATATTATAGGTTTTTTAATAAACCAATAATTACAGTAATGCACCATTTTTTATATCCAAGCATGTAAAATAAAATTACCATTTTAAACAAAAAATAAATTACATAAAAATATAAATCACTGATATTACTGTTTTAATTATTAACTTATGTATTTAAATTCTATTTTACATCGATTTCATTTAATGAATCATACTCAAATTTGTAAATTTTATTAGGTATCAATTAACAATTATATGTTATATAAATTGTGATTTTGAATTACTAAAAATACAACTTTAAGTTTATCAAATGTACAGTAGTAATTTATTCCTCATGAAAATAAATTATTAGCTTGATGAATAATAACATTCGTTTAATTATCGTTTAGTTTATCTATAACATTAATATAATTAGAACAATATTAAAAAATTGATCATAAACATAATAAGAAAGTTTAATATCCCTAATTACCAAATAATTGTGCAAAGTTAGACAAAGTAAGAATGTTAATTAGAAGTAAACTATTATCTTCTTCAGAGTTCTGCAATTGATGACAATCAAAATATGAACAGATATGAAATATGTTCATTGCAAATTGTTGTTGTGTTTAGGTTTATATGTTGGGCGAAACCTTTCTGTAGTGCAGTACAAGGTCCACCCGCGAGGAAGTCGGAGCAAGCCCCATTACTCCTCTAAATTTCAAAAATGGGTTCGATATATTATGGAATTCGATGAATTCCGTATTAGATATCAAGCTAATAAGAACAGATACTACACTTTGATCTTAGCTATTACAGCCTCGAAGCGAAACTTCAAAAAAGATTTCACTCGTATTTAAGGCCTTACAGCAATAAATAGCATCTGAGAAAAAATTTAGACAGCCACCTACTGAACACGCAGCGTACTTATCACCTCGCGCACGCGCGATAGATGTAAACGCCGAAATTCAAAATTCAATGCGAACGTAAGCTGAAAATTTTATCAATCGTAAAAAAAAAAGTATATCAAATAAATAAACTGAAAATTTTCCAACATGAAAGATCGAGAAGTCAATGAAATGAATATGATAATGACGATTAGGTAGATGAGTATATATTAGAATATTCCATACATTAGAAAATATATATATTATACTATAATAATATATTTGTAATATATGATATTATGAATATGTTTTACAAATTTATATTAATTAATATAAATATATAAATATATAAATATTTATATGTAATATATTAATGTACATATCAATACGTTTTTAGATATATCATATGTATTATAACATATTATAAAATCTAATATAAGAATGAACATTAGAATATATTAGAATATTTCATATATTGGATTATGAAAATTTCATAGTTCTTAGATTAAATTCCGATGTAATCGCTTTCTCACGACGGAATATTCTTAAATAAACAATAGAAGCAAAAAATTTATCAACTTTCTAAAAACTCGGTTTTTTCAAGTTTTCACGGTTTTTCCCGGTCGAAAAAAAAATTCCCCAGCTTTCCCTAGTTTCCCAGTCCACTAAATATTCTTATTCTTATTCTTATTTTTATTATTATAATTATTATTAGTATCATCAGCATTATAATTTTATCATTATTGTTCAAACAGTATCTCCAATAAAGAATTCCAGTACTTTCAGAATATTTTCAGTATCTATATACAATTTGAATAATTTTCGGGTATTCTGGTAGATTGTTGCATACATTTTTGAACTTCGATATTCTAAACTTCTAATTAATTTTTGAGAAAATTGTATCGATATGGATTTAAAGGCTTATTATATTTTTATTATTTTTCGTATTTTTCATTATTGATCAGTTTTCGTAGTATATTTTGGTATTTATACATGAAGTGCAGATATTTCTATGAATTGTTCTATAGATTTTTAGAATTTGATGCTCTAGAATTCACTTTCATATAGATTTGTAGTATTTTACAAACTTCTTGTATTTCCATACTTTTTCATGTTTACATAACACGTAGTGTTTTCTAGTACTTTTATGGAATTGTGTAAAAATTTGCAAAATCGAATACTCTAAACTCTTTACTACTTTTCGAAAAAATTATATCTGAAAAAATATAAACTATTCTCAAAGATTTTTAGTATTTTACAGTGTTCATGAAATTTTAAAGGCTTTCTTGGTATTATTTTAGATTCATAGCTTTTTCATGAATTACTCCATTAATTCCTGTAATTTGAAGCTCTGGAATTCACATTGACATAAATTTTCAATATTCAATAAACTTTTTATATATATTTGTACTTTTTTGTATTTATAAAATTTGGCACAGTTTTCTAGGATATTTAAAATTTCTATCATTTCCATGCATTATTACATAGATTTTATAAAATATAATGCTCTAGAATTCCAAGTTTTTTACATCTCAAGTACATATATATTTAATTAGATTTAAAAAAAAATTATTCTCGTACATTTTCAGTGGATTTCCACTGAAGACTTAAGTCCAGGGATGTGAATTTACCGGTCAGAAAAAATGGGTCAGGTCATGGTAATTTCTGACAGTTATTTAATGCCATTGACGGTCAAATTTAAAAGCTCTCTAATTATATTGTACCGTCAGAGCTCGTTTCTAGTCAGTAATTACCGGTCATGACCGAACTTCGATGAAAAAATGTGACTTAGCGTAACTGACCAAACGATTTCCAGCAATTCCAGGTGAAAATCACCAATTTTGTTATTTCACATTTGATAAATGGCTTTTCCATTTTTCTAGAAAAAACTCATGAGTGTCACAGTACTACTGCGTTTGCTGGACAATATACAGAAATTTCAAGACACTTTTTCCTTCACAATTTTTTTAAATCCGCAAAATTTAAAGAGTTAATAGTAATTCAGTTTCGTCCAATCACTATTCAGCAAAGCAGAGCTTTTGATTTAAGTCCCTTCTCCTTTCCCCCCTTGTCTTTCTAAGCTTACTTTAATAGAAAATTGGGGGTAATTGAAGTGTGCGATGGAATGTAGATTAATGATGTCTCTTATCTTGTAAGACAATTTTTACTCCGACTCACCTTTATGTTAGTTATAATAGTATTTTGTCTAACTGTCACATTTACAATATTTTCTAATTTTTTTTAAATAGATGAGATGAGAGATAAAAAAAGTACAATAGTCCAAACTGATTCACAGTTACAATGCCTAACAGTTAAAAATACAATACTTTTGTCTTAAAATTAGTGTAGAAAACTGACGTGAAATACATAAAATAGAAATTTTACCGAAATTAAAGATACGAAGGAAAATACTTAATCAACAACACAGTTTATGAAGTGATTTGCTTCTTTCTTTATAAATGACTCTTTTCAAATTGAAAGGTTATAATTGAGCATAATTGAACATAAATTTTCTTTTAGTTATATATTATTAATTTTTATTCAAATTTTTAATTTTTAGTATGACAATGTTCACAATATTTCAGTTACATCAAAGAACAATTTCCCATTTCCAAAAATTGTTAAGAAACTCAACATTGTATGTTATAAACAATTTTTTTGGATGCATAATAGTTAAGAAAACCGTGTTTTTTAGTTATTTTTACTATATTGACTTGGTTGCTTTAAATATCTCTACCATATACAGGATACTAAAAAATTAAGTCAAATTTACCAAAACACGGTTGACTAAATAAATTTATTCAATCCTACTGTATCTATTCTCTGAGTGTACTCATAACTGTAAGAATTAGATTCCTTCAATTTTTTTGTCTGCATCAGTGTAAGGCGTGTAGCACATTTATTTCGATTCGAAAAAAATCCATAGATTTACAGCGTCTGCTCAGAATATGTAAATTTTTAACATTTTATGCTCTAACTTTGGAAATTTCATAGATTCTAAATATTAAAACAATTCTTCAAAAAACAGTTATTTTGCAGATTTACATTGTTCGTGAGGGTTCTTGTCATTTCAGTATTTTTCATATTATTCGAATACTTCTAGAATTCAGATGATTTTCTGATATTTTCATGGAATTCTACATAAACTTTTCAAAGAGATGCTGCAAAATTTTTAATTCTATAGAATTTAGGTATATTAACAGACTATCAAGAAAATTATATTTTCATACATTATTTCGTGTATTTCAAGAGTAAGACTTCTGGAATTCGTTGAGTACTATCAAGGAAAAAAAATCAATATATTGCCTCTTGCCCCCACTTTCAACATCCAGGTATTAAGTTTTAGGTGAATAATGCTCAATAATTCAAACTTCATAACCAACTTAGATTTAGAAAATGCAGATTTCCTGACCTCAAAACAGGTCTGATACTCTGGTTTTGAACCTAACAAAATGTGGATGCTACAATGGATTCATATATGGGTAAAGATATTATATGACATTCATTTTAAGAATACTTGATGAATTTAAGTAAAAAACTTACCAAAACCGAGAAGAAAAATGGATGCATGCAAATTCCAAGCATACAGAAAATGAGGTAGCAGACATGATAGACCAGTTCGACGTTTGTGACTATTCGTTCCACATTTTTGGTCAGAGTACCCTGATTTCCTATTATGCTAATAAGATGAATGACTTTGAAAAGCACCTGTAACAAATACCGAATTCATCTTCTAGAAGAAATCAAGTTTTTAAATATGATTTTCACCCTTATCAATACTATAAAACGATTTCAAGTTCTTCCATTCATATTTGTAAATATTTCACGAAATTCAATAAATTGGTGCAGTCTGAAGAATATTTAAAAGAAAAATCATCATCACTTACAGTCACAAATCCGAGCAGCCACAAAGAAGGCTCAGGACCAAAGGAATAAATGAGCCTCAAAATCGTGGCAGCTACTAAAGCTCGAATCCCGTTAGTTCGAGGCAAAGTAACTACAATCGCAGTCGAAATTAACATAACTATCCAAATGAGAAGTGAGTAGTGCGATCTCAATTCTGAAAATTCACCAATAATCTCATACAGCATTCCTTTACCTCCATTTTATAAACTTCCAAAACTTACGAGGAACTGAATCGGGAAAAGGGTAGAAAAATGCAACAATCAAGTTGATGAATACAGCGCAGTTGAACAAAATGTTGCTCCAAAGAGACATGTAACTGCTCACCCAAAACAACATTGGTTGACCTTGAAACAAAAAGTAAGAAAAAAATACATCCCCAAAACGTTAGTAATTAGATCATGTATTTTAAATGCCCGAACCTCTAAGTTTTTTTTGCCATTTCATTTCGTTGAACATGTCCTCGGTTCTTTCGAAAAAGTCGGAAACTTTGGATCCTTGGTCATCACGTTCGGCAGTGTTGAGTACACGAATTTTTGTGTCTTCTGTTATGAGCTCGCATATTTCTGGGATTGGGAATACTATTTGTTCCAGTGTTCTGTCGTGTCTCACAATCTAGAATAAATAACGATGAACATGAGTAAAGGAATTTTCAATTTTTCTTTATTTATAGTACTAACCTCAATTTGTGCAGTATGAGTCGCATAATATTGAAGTGCCTTATTTGTTTTTGAGTCTGCACTACTTGATTCAGAAGGTTTAAGTAAGGCTGCAAGTTCTTTGTTGTGTTGAGCAAGTTGATGGCACAGAATGTAAATGTTGTGTCCCACCTGAATAAAGCAATAGATGATTTTGTGAAGGTATATTTTCGAATTTTTTAATTTTTTAGGGGGAAAACTCGCCTCTTTCGGAGAAACTCCATTATCCCCGTCAGAAGAAGAATCATCGATGTCATCATCGTCAAGTATTTCCTGATGGAACGCAGTGCATGCGACATCAACAAGTTGTTTGGGATTCATGTTGTACAAAATTCTCTCAGCATTCTCGCTGTCACCTCTACTTTCCATGATCGCCAACAGCAATTTACTGGCATTGTTTTTCAACTCCAGGACGAGATCCATTCTCGTTTTTCCCAAAGGATTGATGTCATTCAGAATCAATGCTGTGATTATGTCTAAGCCATTGGATTCATGTATGGCAATGCAATTTTGGTTGTCGTGACAAGGACCTTGGCAGTATTCTGTCAGAGTTTCCAAAGTTTGATTTATCAAAGCGACATTGTTTTCGTTGATGTAGAGACCTAGTAGTCCGAGTCCTCCAGTCGTCGAACCACAGATGCAATCGAGGAACATCAATGTTTCTGACACAAGGTTGAAGTTGGTTTTGTTGTTTTGGTTTCGGAGGAAATTCTGTGGTAAGGACAGTTTTTTTGTTAATTGTCAATTAAGTAATCAAAATTGTAATGTTTTCCCTGTCATTTATTTGTTTTTAGTCTACATTTTGACTCTTCATAAAGAATCACCATCAGATTTTATAATTATGACTGGTGTTTTGTATAAAAAGTTTTTAACAGTCAGTAACTCAGGGTTTTTTGGGGTTTAAATCCATCCCGAAATTGGGATAAAGGTAATTATTTTTTCATGTAAAAATCAGTAAAATTATAACTATGAGTAATGATTGTACAAATTATGAAAAACATGATAAAACTGAAGATTATAATAAAAAACTTGAAAATTATTGGAAATTTACTTACTAAACTCTAGAGGATGTAACAATCAGTATTACTTAAGTTCTCAAAGTAAAGCAATATTTGGGATTCTTAATTTTACTAACTTAAAAATAACAATGATCCTGGTTTCAAAAGAATTTTTTTATATATCTAAATTCAAATCATAAATGTTTTATTTAGGATAACATAGAAAACAGAAATTTGAAAATTATTCCAGTCAAGTGAATTATGAAGAAAAATCAGGATTCACGAGAATGCTAAAAATTTCAAATTTCAATTTCTGGAACATCGAAAACGAGGAATCTTTGAAGAAATCCATAAAGATATTAGAAAGTCTGTCGAATGTAACAAACAGTTTTCAGTTGTCTAAAAATTTTAAACAAATACTCAAGATCTAGTAAACTTCGAAAACTAGAGCAAGAAATTCCAAAAAAATGAATGTAACAATCTACAGGAATACCTAAAATCTATAAAAATACTAGAAAACGCTATAAAATTTAACAAATATAATACATTACAAGAACTCCAGAAAACGAAGAATCTTTGAAGATGCTATTTCCCCAGGAATCTATAAAATTACTAAAAATTGATCAAAATTTTTCATTACTAGAGTATCAAATTCTAGTAGGCTATAAAAAATTCAATAATGAATCAGATATTCTATCAACTTGTACAAATACAAAATAAAATCACTAGTAATACTAAAAGTACTCAATACACAAAAATCTAAAGTTGAGTGACTTGCATGAAAATTACGAATTCCAATTCCATTACAATAAATACGAACATGAAAAATGTGCTAAAATTGACTGCAGCAGTTTCATAACTTTCAAATCTCGAAACTCAAAAAATTGAAAAATAGTACTCTTGTGACAAGATCGTCAAAAATAAAAAATATATAAATTCCGAAAAATACTTATTTTTAATCCCTCTCGAAAAATTTTTCTGCCTACACCCTGAGCTTAGTCTATAGTCAGATCCTAAAAATTTTTATAATGGGCCTTAAATTGGTGTTCATCGTTTGATATTGCAATATTAATTGGCATTGTGGCAAATAATTCGACAGAAGCATCGATTTTTTCTATCACTGATATCGTGTGTTTATCAAAAAATATTTTACACTTGTTTTTTCTTATTGTCATCTCTCAAAAATTGACGGCAGTATATCTCTCAAAAAAGTATCATATGTAGTAGTAACGTCATTTACATACTCAGTATATCTATGCATTCTTAATTAAAAATCGACGTATGTTTCAAAATAGTAATTTTTTTTTGAAACGGAAAAATACCTATAAATTCCTTTTTTTTTAAATAATGAATTAATATGTCGCTAAATTTGATTTTATTTTCCATGCAACATTCTGATAGTTTCAGTTAGCTTATTCAAATTACTTACATTATTTATTTATGTAATAGCATCAACGGTAAATACCCTTTATACATATAATACAAAATAAATAAATTGGTAACATATAACATAAGTAAACATCGCATCGTACACTTATCGAAATGTATATATATTCATAATTAATCAGAAAGCAAAGTACCCAAGATCAAGGAAATAATAATCGACGAAGCGAAGAGCAAAATAAACTCTGGGACATACCGAAAAATTTCTGCATTTCAGAATATTGGTTGGCCAGGACGCTAATCCCGCTGGTCACGTTATTAATGCCAATATTGGTCCACTATGGTGAATTACAAAAAGCTGATTCGGTCTATTTCTCATAGGCCTACCAGATGCATCGATACCAATTAAATTTATTAAACTCGAACTTTCTAAAGTGCCACTAAGAATTTCAAACATGAAACTTAATCAAGATAAATGCGATGTTTGGCAAGAGAAGGAATTTTGGCCTGTCTTATAAGACGACTCGGAACAGGAAAAATCAGCCTCGGCCAAGTGGAATAGTAGAATACATTCTATTCATAAAAAAAGTCGCAAAACAAAATCGCTCTGGTGCAATTTCCGCGGAATTTCAATTTTTTCACATCTCGTTATTTTTTGGGTAGAATACAAATCATTAGAAACTATACATTTCACAAAAACCAAATTCCGGCAATAGCTCCTTTTTATGAATATCTATATCGCTCTGGTGCGTTTTTGTGAATGAACATAATATCGCCGTTATCTCAATTTCACGAAAAAAATAATTATTTTTCTAAACTTTTTCTTGAACATATATAAGTATTAATATAAATGTTCGATGAATTTTCCAAAATAAGTAATCATGCCCAAAGTAATCATGACTAAATCTGTCCATCGGAATTCCAGATCTTGATGCATACTGCCTTTGAAAACGATTTTTTATTGAGGGATTTAGAAATCTTACCTGCAATTCACGGTTGTGGTTTTCGCACAGCAACTGCAGGAAGCGCAAAATCGGTTGCATAACGAGAACCTTTGCACTAAGTCGAGGTTCATCGCGTTCGGTGGGACCGGTTCGTTGGCGCTCTAATTTTTCTGCAAGCATGTCTTCAAGTGCGCTACTCAAAGCTGAGTTATTCGAGACATCATCACCTACGACCAAATTCCGGGCATTCGCATATGCCTGTGCTGTTGTGGCCGCTGCTTCTGTCAGTTCTTCCCTTAATTCGTCAGTTATCACTATTCCATTGTGTTTTCCTGGGAAATCATGACCACCAAAATTTTTATTTATATTATAAGAAACTTCATATGCGATGATGCCTTGAAGTATAAATGAAATTCGAATCAATTGTTACTCCCATTTTGCATCAAAAACTTTCACATCTTTATAACTCTATAATCCCATTATTTATTACCTGACGAACGTTTCTTTACGATTTTATCAATATCTTTTCCCTGTTCTGTATCTTCATGAGCTTTTGAAGCGATATCCGAAGTGTTGACTGTGACGGTCGCTTTTATTTCCTGTTGGGCGTCTTTCATTTTATCGTAGAATACCTTGAAACGAAAATAAAATTATAGTTTTGCAAAAAAATTGTCATTTATAAGATGTATTTGTAATAACGTAGATTAGGCTCACTTTGAAAAAAACTTGGCTTAAATCATCGCTCATAAGTTTGTTGAAAATGCTTTTTTGGATTATGGGATTCCCGCCTTCGAGTAAGGCGATTCCCAACTCGATGGCATCTACGAAAATGCCTGGTGAATGTATGCTTTCAATGACGAGCTCAACTACTAAATTTGAAGCTCCTTCGTGGTCCAAGTGACTTTGGACATCGTGCAAAGTCCGACCGGCTCGAATTAACATCTTGGCTGTAAAATTTTGCCTTTTGAGGATGCACAGAAAGTTTCTAAGTAAAGGATAGATAGAAACGAAAATTTTATATATTAAAAGCAACAATGTGCACTTATTTGTGATCTGGAATGAGGAAAAGAGTTTTCAGTTTGAAATCCGTAGATTTGTCTTCTGTCTTGAGGACACTAAAGAAAGGACTTACAGATTTCAGACCACAAACTTTAAGCTTTGGTTCCAAGAGATCAAGAAAAGTACAGTATTTTTTTTAAATTAATTTATGAACTGAAGAATCAATACCTCCTGGTCCATGAGTCACTGCAGTGGTTTTAGATTGCCTAATCTCCACATTTTCTGTATTTTGGATTGAATTTTTTCCGAAATATCGCACCAGCAATAAGTTCCTCAGAGCTTCACCCTACGAGTTCAAAAAAAATATTTCATAAT
The DNA here is from genome assembly GCA_028476575.1 of Platygaster robiniae. Taxonomy (NCBI): domain Eukaryota; kingdom Metazoa; phylum Arthropoda; class Insecta; order Hymenoptera; family Platygastridae; genus Platygaster; species Platygaster robiniae. The sequence continues at coordinate 42,107,197 of CM052019.1, forward strand.
GTTCAGTAATTGTACTGAAGAAAGTAAATAATTGAGGCTCAGTGTTTTTCTTACATACTTCGAAATATTACGCGTTTTTTGTGTCGATTTCTAGTTTGTTCTACATGTTTTTTTACTGTTATAATTTGTCCAAATGTGTTTCTCTTCGATATTCTGCAATACTGTTGCAGCTGTAATATTATTGCAGCAGATTGGATACTACATTTTATAATGTAAGCGATCGTGACAATTTCTTATATTTATAATGAAATTTTGTAATGCTACGAAAGTTAAGGCTTGGTTGATGATGATATAACAAAATTTCGATCAAAGAATGTCCAAAAAGTCGAAACAGACAAGCTCGCAGAAATGAGATACGTGTACAAAATGTTATCACTTATAAAATTAAAATGAATAAAATCGGAAAGACAAAAAAAATTTTAGGAATTCGGAAATTTAAAAATACTAGAAAACCATGACAAACATATCATTCGAAATTCCCGCACTTTTATGTGATGCGCGCGCATTTTCACTCGACATAACAGCCAACTTCAGGCATTGATGCACATTTTTAGAAAGGACTATAAAACTTACACTGTTGAAAGAAATCTTGTTCCTACACATTTGCTAATTCTAAATTAATCGGGCGAATGAAAAAAATATGACGAATCTTACATTCTTTTTTTTTTAATACCCCCGATTTTCAGGTTATGAAAAATTTTAAGTTAAGAATGAGAACCTGATCACATGTTGTTTCAGATTCAAATATTGTGACACGTAAGACATTATTTTAAAATTTTTACTGTCGGAGAATCGCTGATAACATAATTTAGAAAAAATTTTGATAACATATGAATTCACGTTTTAAACAGCGAAAAACTATGATTGAATTTAAATTAACCATTCACGATAATTTTAAGCAGAAATTCCAAAACTTTGAAAAACTTCAGGTTCTTGATGTAAAAGTAAATATTGATATTTTGAAATTCAAAAACGTTACTATCAAAAAATATGCATATAAAAAATGCTACACTTAAAAAAATCAAAAAGACCAAAAAAGATTGAATCAATAGACAAAGTATCATTCATTTCTATATTCTATTTATTCAATTTATTTGAAAGATGTTTGCGTCTAAAAACGTATAAATTTGAATCCCAAAATACAAAAATTCAAGAATCTAGAGATTCGAACTTATGTATTTTTGCAAATGAAAAACTTTACGATTCAAAATTATGATTCGAACTTACGAATATTTAAATTGTCAAATAGCAATCCCACTACTATCAATGCAAAATTGCAGGATTAATTTTTTTAGTTCTTTAACTACATTATCAATAATAATTTTTGAATTTTTCGTAATTTTCGTCTTGCAATTGATTTTAATCCTAATCGATGGATTGCGACAGACTGCAACTCTTAGCAAAAATATTAAAAGATATTACATAGCCAACAGTATTGCAAAAATCTCTTCAAGGGTAAGTACATGAAACTGTTTTTGTTTTTCAATCCTCTAAAAAGTAAGATGAAGGAAATCGTACTAACATGTATCTACACTCTACACGTTTATTTTTTGTTTATCCCAAAATGTTGGTACTAGTTATGTTCAAGCAGATGAAAATGTAGTAATGGTTTTTTTTTTTTTTTCAAGCGTGCGTTTCCAGGCATTCATGCAGTTTATAAATAAAGATAGAACTCATTTTTAATAGTTAATTAGTGTGTAATTCATGACTAAATTGTCAAGGTGGCAAGTGATGGGCTTAAGAACTGCATCAGGTTTTGCCCATTTCGTCTCCATATCAAAAATTTTTACATTACACCTATCAAAACCCAAGATATAAAAATACATTGACTTCAAGAAATCAGTTATTTTCGAAATAAAAACGTAATTGAGCGCTATCCGATTAGAAAAAAAGTTAACATTTGAGTTTGGCCATTACAAATATATGACAGTAGTACATCACAACCACACATCGATAGTTTGCCCAAAAATCGACATTTGCCAGTTTACCCCACTCCCCCTGAAATTCTACAGAACCAGATAACAATAGTTTAAATTTTCGGAATTTCTTCGATTACTTGCCACCTCGATCAGGTCATTCTAGCAAGAAAATTAGCGGCCAAGCAACTTTGAACGCAGCGCCGAGCGCGTTCTCTAGCTACCGTGCTTTAAGGTCGTCCATTAAAAACGTCTGCAGTTTTTGAAATGAATTTCTTCTTCCCTCCTTTATTTATCTTGTTTAATAAAAGAGTAGTTTCTTAAATTTGTTAAGCTTTGAAACCTGTTTTTCACAATCAACGGACGTCTTTTACGAACAACCCTTTTTACCCGCTGTTCTTGCGTCAGCCTTCGACCCTCGCACGCATCTTCCCCATTCGTTTCTTTTTCCTTCGCAGTTTGCGCTTTTTCCATTAAATCCTCGCTCTTCTTTAGCAGCATGAAAACATCTTCACCTACAAATCTAGTCTACAAACCAAGGGACTGTTCACTTTTTAAAAGACATCTACATTTTTCATTGAAGTCGTTTCATTAATCGAAAAAATTGAAAGAAAATCATTTATTTTCAGAATAAATGGGAAAAAATTACTATAACTTCATCTTCTATTATAAAAACTCTTTAGCAGTTTAACTTTTTTAGTTTACAACTTATTTAATTTCAATTTTCTCTTCTTCTAATTTACCAATTAACACCAAATGTAATTCCAATAAATAATTCATTACAATATTATTTAACGAAATACTCGTCGTAACTAAGACTGTATCCTGCAAAAGTTTCCAGTGAAAAGCCCCTTGCTAAGATTTTCTAACACCGAATTTTCCCAAACGCACTATGTCTAAAGAGCTTGTGCAGTGAGATTTTTTTATCGTCATGATTATCGAAAAATCGACAGTTATTTTTCTATCAAGAAATTGAAAACGCCAAAAAAATGTATCATGCACGTTATTACGGAAAAAGTATTTTCAACCTTTTCTCCGTGTTCTACGTCGATGGCCATCATTTCTCGCAGAGTTCTCAAAACTTTGATGCACAATTTTTCTTCTTTTTCTTCGAGTAGTTGTCCTGTGTGTTTTATCAATCTGGAACATTATGATTGAAAGTAGAAAAGATGAAAAAAGTTATTGTAGAAAATGATTGTCATATTTTTTGGTTAGATATACGATCAGTAGTACGTTTGTGAAAAAATTCACAAAGTTTGAAATTGTGAAAAATGTTTGAAATATTTACCGTCGTATAAATCCACCATTTTCGCATCGTCTTCTGGCTTCCGATGCAAAAGGAAAAAGAAGTTCAGGTCTGTAAAGGATGTCGACGAGCAACGATGATTCTGATTCAACCAAAGGTTTTAGTTGCTCTTCCAATAAAGCGACGATGTCTTGTAAACCTTCGATAATGCTCCGATCCAACCGCATGAGCTTTTTCGAAACATGAATGATTCATAAAAAAATAAATACATGCAATATACGGTTAATAATCCGTAGAGAAACAGGCTTATTAGTGTAAAGATGCCTGTGCTAATAATAAAAATAATATCATGGCAGATACATAAGTAAAAAATTGTTTGAAATCAATTTTCATTGAATTTTTAGCTTTACTCGGGGGTTCCACTTTATTTTTCAAACTTATAATTATTAGAAAAGATAATTAAATTAAAAAGGATAAAAATTAGGATTCTTTAATATGTGTATTAATGATTACAAATCAATATACGTGAAAATCAAGTAATCATAGCTTTTGAAATAGAATTATCTAATATTACTTCAATTACTCAACATTTTTTGTATGTATAATAAGAAGTTCTTAGCTCAAGACAAAATTATTCAAATTTTTTCGGGTTTTGATTGACATTTTTTTAGTAATTCAAAGAAATTTCTACAGAATTCGAAAAATTTTCGACGTAATTCAACTTCAAGAATATTATTAAATTTAGTCGAGTCTCCTAAATTTTAGAAGTTTGAAGAAGAGTTCCTAACTTTTTCCACATTTTCCGAATTTTCGTACAACCTACAATAGCGGATAATTCATAATTTCAATCTCATTATGCTGACTTTAAATTCTCCTTGGAATTGAAATAACTTTTAACGAATTTTAAATATTCATTTTTCCTAATTTTCTAACGATATTGAAGAATTGATAAACATTTATTCCAAAAATTGACAAGTCATCTCACGATGATTCAAAGAATCTTTTAAATTTTCAATTCAAATCGTCGTGGAATTTCGCATACATATTATGCATGCTCCCGGACGTGTCGACGTGATATTCATTAGCCATTATTTTGCATGGTTTTTTTATAATAATGAATCAAAGTTTCCATGTGGAATACATTAAGCAATATGGCGGACGGTATTGACCGTGTTGACAAGCACACTATCGATATATCGATTATTGTTCAGGTACTCTATCGATTGTCCGTGATTTGTAAAATGTAAACAAATTTGCAGAGCAACAGGGTTGCCAGATTGGGCGATTTATCGCCAATTGGGCTACTTTGAGAGCTCTTCAGGCTATCAAAATATTGGTCAGGCTACAAGTCGCCAATTGGGCTATTTGAAAATATAAGCTGGGCTACAAATCGCCGATTGGATTAGATGTGAAAATTTGCGGTATAGCTGTCGACAGATAGTTTTTTGAAAATTGGCCGTAGTGGCTGTAGGAAAGATCTTGTCAAGATACCAATATGAAATGATTATTTAGGGACTTTTGTAATAAAATTTTTTTGAACTGTTTTTAAAGTTTTATTATGCACTTTGTGTCATTTTGTGTATTCACGATACAAAACATTGTATACAGACATTTAGGACATAAAAGTGTATTGAACGTTATTTCGTTATTCGTTTGTTTCGTACAAATCCGTTATACTCAAATTTAAGTATCTGTTGGTTTATTCGAGTTCGGAAAAGTTCATAAATAAAATGTTTTTTTTAAAACAATAAAAAACGAGAACGGTGAATTACAGCAAGTACGAAAAAAAATACAACCCTGACTGGGAAAAAGATCCGATTCTAGGCCGTACGTACATTGTAAACATTTTATCAAAGTAAATATTTCAAACCACAGAATTGAAAGTAAACAAATTTATTTATTCATATACAGGCTTTATAGCACCAGCATCAAAAGACGTCGTGCTCCAGGGCAAAGGCCAAGCATGGTGCAAAATTTGCAAAATAGCTCTTAGAGCTCAAAAACACGATTTGTTGAAACATGCATCGACAGCAGTCCATAAAAGAATGGCTTCAAGCCTGCAATCGGAAAAACTGACATGTTTTGGTACATTATTTATATTTTTCATTCCCAGAATATTTATGTGTATTTATTGAAAAATTTTAATGCAATATTATTAATGCGATACATTTTTTTTTGAGGTTTAACTACAGTGAAAGGAAAAATAAAATAAAAGTACATTTTGATAAAAAAAAATATTAAATACTAATTTTGATAAATTGAATACAAATTTTAATTTAAACAAATTGAAATTTTATGAAAAATTAATAAATTTAAAACAATTTTATGAATTTTTATAGATTTAAAATACATTTGATACATTTTATTTTATCAAAATAGATAATATAATCAATCTAAATTAATTTAATAACTTTTTATTCATTAGAATTTTTTAAACTTAACTTCTGAGAGTCAGAAAAATAATATGCAGTATATACCTATAATAAAAGATCAATCAAAAATATGTTTGATTTCATTATTGTACATATGAAAACTCTGTTACATCTAAACTTTTTAAATGAAAATTTAAAAACTATAAAAAATCCATCGAAAAAAATTGTCACTTTGGTTTGTTATAAATAAGTTCTATTTCAATTTGGTTTGAAGAATTAGTTTTTAAATATTAAAAAAATGATTTATTGAAACAGAATAAAAATCAATCTTTTAATAACACAATCTTTTAAATACACAATTGTAAATAAAATAAAAAAAATTAACCATAAATAATAATTTCAAATTTTTGAACGTATAAAATACTCAAATCGTTATAAATATTTATTTATTAATGCGAATGTGTTATAGGTTAATATTATTTTATGAATATACCAATATATTTACAATTCATCAAAAATTTATATAGATGAATATACATGTAAACTCTAAATATGTTAAGCAAATTCATATATGTATATATATGTGGCATATTGACTTTATAATAAAATATTCAACAATTTTAAAAAATTTTTACTGAATAATTTTCCCTGTACAAACATTATCATAAAAAAAATCGATGAATTTTTATTATTTTGCAGGGATTCAAGCAAAAATTACTGAATCAGAAAAGCAAATGAATATTCAGTTTGCTCTTTTCACTGCTGTCCATGGATCGATCAATAGCGTTGATCATTTATGCGAAAATTTAAAAAAAATGGGAAAAGAAAATGGTTCATTTTCAAAGCCTGAGCTCCACAGAACGAAATGTTCGAAACTAATTCAAAACGTTATATCCCTGCTTTTTTAAAAGAAATTATCGAAGACGTTGGAGACGGTTCATATTCAATTATTCTGAATGAATCAACTGACTGCTCAGTGGTGAAATACATGGCCTACTGTATAAGATATTTCAGCTCAAAACAGAACAAGATAGTCACAGATTTTATGGGCCTGAGTGAAATCAGTTCTGCAACAGCAGATAATTTGTTTGAACATTTTGTCGAATTTATGGGCAGTATTGGATTGAAACTTTATCGACTTTTGGCACTTGGGACAGATGGTGCGAGTAATTTAGTGGGTGCCAAACATTCATTGTACACGCTTTTGAAAGAAAAAGTTCCTCATCTGTAACTGATGCAATGTGTTTCTCATTCTCTGCATTTGTGTGCTGGAAAAGCTTGCGAAGAGCTACCATCGTCTTTAGAGTTGCTGTTACGAGAATCACACAGCTGGTTTTCGTACAGTTCTCTGAGAAAGGTATACAATCAATTATGTCAAGATTTTTTGACTTTTGATTTCACATTTTATTCTCTTTGTGCCGGTCAAATACAGGGAACTTTACGAACTTATAAACGATGGTAATGTTCCCTAAAGTTGATTCAACTCTCTGCAATAAGGTGGCTCGCTTTCTTCTACGGCGTTGATAAAGTTTTGGACTAATTCGATGTATTGAAATTGCACTTCAAAATGGCAGCGAGTAAAATGAGAGCGGAAAAATGTCTATCGGCACGAATTACTTCGGACATATATGAAGATGAAATGAATTGGCTATTTTTGAAATTCTTGTATCCAATTTTAAAAGAAATTACGCGTTTGAACTTATCTTTCCAAAAAACAGACAATGATCTAATGAAGTTGTATGTAGATTTGAAAAGATTTTTGTTGGCTACCACCAAACGAATTATCAAACCACTTTATTTGAACAATAACGTTATAGTTGAAAAAAATGAGACCTTAGATTTCTCAGAAATTGAAACAGTTAAAAAAGCCTTGGAAAGAATTGATGCTGAGTTTGGGAACACTGGTTTGCCATTAGATTCAATTGACTTCGGATTTTCATTCGAATAAGCTGTTAAGACTGTTACATTATCAGAAGATCAATTGATCTATGTACGTCAAAGATTAAGATGTTTTTTGGTTCGTCTTTGTAACGAATTGGTTATGAGACTACCTAAAAACTTGCAAGTCGTTTCCAAAGTCCAATTTTTCTTGCCCAACGTGTGCTTTTCAAATCATTCGATGGAGCTACTAGAAAAATTACGATGGGAATTATCAGGTAAATTTAAGAATTGTATGCATTTCTTGCGTATTGAACTCCATAATAGACAAATTGACATTAATCATGAACACGATTGACTATCTCGATTTCTCAGCCAATTTTAATTTTCAAAATTTAGTGATATAAGTCGGCAGAAGCCAAAAAATGAAAGTTTCAATAATGCGTTTAGTTATCGGGAGGTCTCGGCTTTAACTGATTTTTGTCACAAAAAAACTTACAAATGAAAATTCATTGAGAAGTCCATAGAGAAACATAATTTTTTTGGTTTATAGATCCCGCTGCAGATCGCGATGAAATTGAACACCAATGGCGTCTTTTAGGAACATTGAAGATGCAAGACATCAATGTCAATTTTGTGAATGTCGACGCTATCGACTCTGTGAGCTTTTGGGCCTCTTTATGGGACATGCGCAACGCACAGGGAGATAGATCGTTTCGAGACCTTGCTGGATTCGCATTGAAAGTTTTGGTGCTCTCTGTCAGCAATGCTGTCGTTGAAAGAGTATTTAGTATTATGAATATTGTAAAAAACAAGTTGCGGAATCGAATGACCCTACCAGCTCTCGAAGCTGTCATTCGAATTCGAGTTCATTTGAGCGCTCTTGGCAGGTGTTGCTACCAATACAATGCGACACCAGCCATGATCACTTTACTTAATTCGAAAATGTATGAGAACAAAAATTCAACCGTTGACGGCGACGAGAAAAAAAATGACGAAACTTTGTTAGACGAAGCAACGTCTCTCATTAGTGTTGAAAGGATCAAACACTGATTTTTATATAAAGACTTACTTCTTCGTACATACATGTGGTGTGGAACGAGGAAACGTACCTTACAGTACCAAAAATCAAAAGTGAGATTACCAATAATTCTGAATATATAGAAAACTGTCTACCGATTGAGCCTACTCTCAAAATTGAAAGATTATTTTTATTTATTATTTTGTATTTTCAAACTCGTTTTGCTCTTAAAGCGCCTAGGCGCTATAAGGTACCTTCGTTCGTTCCGCGCCACAATTATATTGACCAAAAAAAAATATTTTGTTCGAAATACTTTTATATATTTAAATAAAAGCACAACATATATAAATGTATACTCACGTTATTTTTCTTTGTAATTTGAAAGTATATATACTTTGTATAAAGTATAGAAATATGTATTTTTAAAAAATTGAGAGGTATAATTCACATGAGTTCACACTTTAATTCTTCCATATCCATAGTTCTATTTACTTCTCATCAAAATATGATTAATAATACATGTTCTTTTTCGGGTTACTACGAATTAAATTTAATGACATTATGTTTTTTGAAATTGAGCTACATTTGGGCTACTTCAAAATAAAGCACGGGCGATTTGGGCGACTTCAGCGCCATTAGTTGGCAATTTTGACTAACGATCATCTGGCAACCCTGCAGAGCAACAAAAATACATAACATACTTGACAATCTATTGATCATCTATTAATTGATAATCTATTGATCATCTATCTATTGTTAAAAAAAAGTGCGATTGTGAAGTGGAATCTATTAATTGATAATCTATTGATTATCTATTGTTCAAAAAAAGTTGAATTCTGAAGTGGAATTCTGTTGAATATCGAACTCGAGACTGCTAGCCGTAAGTAAAATTATCTTTTTTGCTCTTTATTTACATTCTTTTTGATATGTTTAGAAACTGTAAGGTTTTTCTTAAAAGTTTTTGTTTTGACAATTCGAAAACAGATCGTGATTTTTCGAAAGTTTCTCTGATTATACTTATGTATGCTTAAGTGTAACGGCTTTTACCAAAAAGGAACTGAAAAAAGAAAACTGAAAAAACAGAGAACTTTTCAGTGTTTTTTCAAAACTGTAACTGTAACTTAAGTAGCATGCAATGTCATTGGTCAAACAAATAACACGATACATAGTTTCATATGTGTAAAGCAAGGGTGTAGTTAGAAATTAATAGAACCTTGAACAACCCAAACAAATATTTTTGTTTTAAAATTTTTATTTTGAGATACGTTGACTTTGGAAAGAAAGAAAATATTTTTTCTTTTCGCGGGAAAATCTGTGACACTCAAATTTTACTGTTTTTCTTATGGCATTGAACATATTGTAATTTTTGTCATCAACAACACATTTTTTCATAAACAATAACTTTCATTTTTCAAGTTGACGACATTCATTAACATCGAATTAATTCGATTTTCTTTTTATTGGCTCAACACGTGCTGATTTAGTAACGGGATGTTGGTAATTAAACAAGAAATAAATTTTTTTAGAAAGTCATTTTCCCTGATATTAAATTGAAATAATTATACCAAGTATAAGTTGATGTAATACTTTCTGATTAAAAAAATAAGGAGAAAATAATTTTTTTTATTGCAACTTTTGAAAATAAAATTGATTAAAACTTCATCCATCGCTTATGATTATTTCATTTTTAAGTCATGAAAAATCACATTGGTGTTATTTGTATTTATTTCACCTTTATGGAATTCTTCACTTCTCATCAGATTAATGGAACTTTCATAAATTTTCCAAATTAAGTAAATGATATGTATCAGAACAATCTTTATTAGTAACAACTATTACTTTTTAACATATGAAAAATATTATTAGCGAAATTAATGAGGTTGATTACGTGTTAGACGTTAATGACTTTATTAAGTTTTATTATTAAGTTTTATTCTTTATTAAGCTCGAAGGGAAGATTACTGGATCTAAATTTTTTTAAGTTAAATACGAGCCTTTAAAATACGAAATCGACGTTTATTGTGTTTGAAGTGCAATGTCAAATCAGGACATCCTTTGACAAAGTTCCTTGAAAATAAAGTTAATTAAGGTTAGTTGGTATTTCAGTGAACTAATTTTATAAGCGACACACGAAAAGACTGTTAAGAGTTAAGGGTTTCATATTGTCGAATAAACATTAAATTATTACTGGAAACATCTTCTTTATTACTACGCTTTCCCTTTTCCAACCTTTGTCTTGACAGATGATAAAAATGAATCACATTTTTTAAAGATTCAAATTCATTAAAGATATAAAAATGCTACTCAATATACAAGTGACCAAACCCAAACCGAGTGTCAACGCGGAGCGAAGCCCGCGGGTGCCAGCTAGTCTTCTCATAAATTGAAGTTCATCACACAGTATTTTAGGTGGCCAACTTCATTCAGCTCCGCAATTTTCGTTCGTACACTTGGCAACATTGCAACTGTTCATTTGTATCTCGCTCAGCGTATGCAAATATGTAAACGTGTTTACATACACAGCCTTAGCCGTATTTCACACATGTAGTGTTTCTTGCGATTAATTTCAAATTTTTAAATGATATAAATATGTCGTAAATATTATCATTGCGTCTTTTAAAATGCAGCGTTGCCAAGCGTACCACTTCAGTTGCATGGTTCGTTGAAAAATGACAGTTGTATGTTTTTTTTTGTAAATTTCTCAAAAAATAGTTTGGTAATCCTTGTTAAAATTTTTCAAGGTTGATTTTTATAACAAAAGTAGTTTTCAGTAATTATTTCAGAATTAAATATAGAAAAGTTTTTGAAATATGAGCGGAAATGCACGATTCCCCATATATGTACATAGTGATTTCAAAAAAGTGTATCTTTAAAATCTGTGCGGTAGGCAATAATAAACTTTTTACCATGGATTAGGTGTAATATCAGGATAAAATTCTTAAAATTTAAGGAAAATCTATAGAAAATTGCCCAAGTCATCATAGTTATTATGAACAACCAAAATTAGATCAGCCTCAAAATTGTAATAAAATTCAAGAATCATATTCTGTTCAATTATGTTTTATACTCCAACAATTGACACTTACTTGACTTTGACTACGCTCAAGTTTTGGAGCTTTCGCAGCTTGCAGCCATTTTGTGGTTTGCCTGCTAATCATGGCTGCTTTGTTGAACATGGACGTCACTTGACCTTCCAAATCCGTAGGTATCGCAATTCCTCGGCCTTTCGCTAGAAAGTTTTTTTTTTTAATTTTTTCGCGTAAATTTTCAAGTTCGAGTAATGTTCCGATTAGACTGTTTTTTAATGACCTTCAAAAATCTATTTTTTCTAAATTTACAAGATTTGGGAATTTTGACGATACATATTAAATTGAATATTATTGAAAGAACATGCTTTATGAAAAATTTATTCATAAAAATCTACGTACCCACGTCAGACAGAGTCCTTATACAATTTTCGACCCCAAATCTTTGAGCAGGGTTGAGCCATTGACATTGGGATACTCTAAATGCAGCATGTAGCAACTGCACGAAAATCGGCTGCCGAGTCTAGATTTTGAAATTATAAAAAGTCGTTTACTATATCTTTACTTTTTTCAAGAATGATAAATGAAATGCTCATGATTCTTATAAAGAGAAGTGAGATTTTATGTCAGAGTATTTGGTTGATAGAAGATAATAGTCTGCTGGGATTGGAATTTTTTTTAATTTCCTGTTCTGCAACAATTTTGTCTACTTTTTCTTGTACACCTAGCAGTACATAACCATACTCTTCACTACATTATCTGATAGGCAGATAACCCCAAACATATGTGTAAAACAATTCATATAACTAATTTTCCCTTTTCGAAGTGTGCTTCGTAGGAAAAGGATTGAGGAAAAATCTCGGATATATAAATCTGGTAGAATATAGAATTTTAGATTTGAACTTTCAAAAAAGAAGAATATGTAGACTATAATATTTTACAAACATTTTTTTTGGTCGTTATCTGCAGATTTCAATGTTTTCTAAAATTTATGATAATCTATGTATTATCTTGAATATTTGTCATGATAATTGACCAACTTTTATTTAGAACTCCTTCTGATTCAGACCAAAATTAAATAATAAACTCGTCATACATTTTTTCTAATTTTCGATAAAAATATTGAAACATCGCGTTCCAAGCGTCTTTCATCAATGTAAACGTGAATAGTTCGTGCAACGTGCGAAGGTGCGCATTTCGATTACTTACACTGTCACCGAAATTACCATCTGTCGCGTTGTTGCACTCCTTTAAGCTCCAATAAAGCCGCGCTTCGTGCAGGTGTTTCTATTAGTGAGAAAACCCATTACCAAACCAACCCAGAAAGATCGACGCCAGCAGTCACATTCCAACAAAAAAAGACAAAACATGCCGCCAGTGCAATTAGCATTTACCAAGCGTAAATCGAGTACCAAAGAAAAACCCCTCAATTTTCATCAAAACCGTCTATTTAACGGAGACGAACAAATTTTCTCGAAATAACAAGTTTTTTCTCTAACGGGAGTTAGTCACTTTGAACATTTTTCCACCCGTGAACAAATGTGAACTTACTTCGGGGAAATTTTTTTATGTATCCAATACAAGTAGAGATATCTATGCGCACTTATTATATACTTAATTGATTTATTTCTATTACCATAGACATGTTTATGTAAGTATTATGAAAATATGATGTAAGAAAGTGTTACATTCATGGTTTATATTAGGTACATACTTAGTAATCTTGAACTTTTTATGTATTTAGAAACTTTTTGCAAACCTTATAAGGATCTGAATTTCTTTGTGAAATTTTTAATTTTCTGTAAGACGACATCATAAAAATCTGATAAGATTTCTGATTTCTTTTAAGGTGACCTTATATAAACTTTATAGGGTTTCCAATGTTTATATGCAGAGTTTACAGTCCTTTATAAATAATTGGAATTTACTTCTAAGGAATTGAAATTCCTGTACATGGAATTGAGAATTTCTTTTGAAGTTGTCATTGTGAAGCTTGTAAAAAATTCTTTTTTTTGAAAAAATTATTGCGAACCTTCTAAAAACCTTATACATTTCTAAATAAAAATCTAAGTTTCCTTTTTAGTTATAAAATTTTCGATTCCTAATAAGAAAACCTTTTACAAAATTCACATAATAAGATTTTAAATCCTTATCAGGCGACTTTATAGAATCCTTATGAAGAACAAATTTTTTATAAGATTGAAATTTTCGGTACGAAAATAAATTAAAAATTAATACTCTTTCTAAATATATGATTGTACATTATTTATGATAAAAAAATATCTATATTTTTCGAGGGGTAGATTTTACTTATAAGGATATTTCCTCCTTGTAAGGATTTGCAATTCTTTTTTAAATTCCTGGAAAAGGTTCATCCTACCTTATAACTATTGTTCTTGTCCAATCGGTATAAGGATTCGATATAAATTTTATAATGTTACCCTCTAAGGATTTTTATTCCTTATAAGGATTAAATAAGGAAACCTTAATATAAGAATCTAGATTCCTTGCATAGATTTTATAAGGTAACCTTTCAAGGTCACCTCATAAGGTTTTTATGATGTTATAACATTTAATATCATTATGCAGTAAATTCATGTTATCATTTTGTATCGTCAACTGTTTGCATCAAATTTACACCAAATTGCAGACACATTAGTATGTTAACTTTACGTTAATATGTCTATCTTATTAGTGAGAATCCCTGCAGAAGATTTGCATGCAAAGCATAAATTAATGATCCCCATTGCCTTACCTACGAGATCTCGAAAACTTTTTTTACTGCTACGAAATTTCATCATCTCTAATCTAATGAGACAATTTTCAAATGTCCTAGTAACTAAAAATCTTGAATTGAAAAAAAATCCTTAAGTCTTAGACCTCAAATTTCTAAATACATAATAACAAAATCACAATAAAGAAATGGTTAAATCTGAGATTTTTAACTGAAAAGCTAGTTAATTTAGAAATTTTGAAAATTTGAAGTTCTTGTGAGTAAAACAAAATTAAAAATAAGGCATGGAATAAGAAAATTCTTGAAGTTAAAGTTACAGAGAATTTTATTTCAGGAAAATTATGAAAGAAGTTAAAAAATCCTGAAACGTCACCAAAGAAATCAGTACTTAAAATCTTATAAAATTTCAACATTTATGAATCCCAGTATAAAACTACTTTTAAATTTTCATAATCTGGCACTTTGAACACATAACACAGTAAAACATCGATCGAAAAACTCAAAAGTACAAAATATTAGTGATTAAGTCTCTTCAATTGAAAAAAATTTAAAAATTTTCGAGTTAATAAAATTTTCGTTAGGTTAATTTTTGAATACTTATCCAAGAAACGAATTTCCTTGCGAAAAATTTCATATGTGGTGCAATGGTAATGTTAGTACAATGGTATTACATCATAAAAAAACTTTTATCATCATTGTCTATTAATATCATTATAATATTATTAATATTTATCATTGAAATATGATATTCGTTATGTAATAATAATATTATATTACATATTATATATATAAAAATAATATAATAAGTATATAAAATATTATGTATATTATATATTGTTGTGTGTTATAAATAATATTCTATCATATATTATCATTATAATAAAACTATTAATATGATTGCCATTGCACCACCTTTGTTAGTTCTACCCAAAATTGGAGTTCCCACAAAAGCTTCATTAGAATCAAAGTAACTAAGATTTATTACTTTTACCTTACAATTAGAAGAATAATCTAATAACACTACGTCAAAATCCCAAAGTTAATTTTCCATGAAAGGTGCTCATGAGCTCTCTAAATTCGATGAGTAGATGAGATCTTACCTGGACCATCGTGCTCTGGTCTGAGAAGGGACTGCTAAAAAAGGTGGAGATTATGTTCATCAGACAATTCGTGACGTAATGCTCCAAGGCAAGATCAGCATGTTCCCTGTCAGGTGTAGCATTCGCGATGACACTCATATCGATGACAAAAGAATTCTCAAAAAGTGACCACATGTGGTTTGACGTGTAAATTTCTTTCATTTCAACTTCGGTGTCGATGTAACAGTGGTTCAGGAAATTAATGTACGCTTCTTTAACCTGGAATGAAATAGAGGACCCGCATTATCAAAGATGATTTATCAAAAATTTTGAATATGGTATGAATAAATGGTAGAATGAAATGTAAATGATAAAATTGATTACATATAATGACTTTTACCTCAGGAATACAGTCAGGATTGGAAACCATGGCAACAATGTCATCAAGTGGCAAAAGACTGTGACACTTGATTTCAGTATTCACATTTTTCCCCATCGTGCAGCAAGCCAATAGTTTTACTAGTTCAACATGGTACCTGTAATAATCAAACATGCTAAGTCTTGAAAATAAAGATATGTCATAGAAAATTCTTACTTTAGAGGACTGCTTTCATCCATTCGTTGTCTTTCAGATCTCATCATATCGATGAAGAAGTTGAAAGATGACCTATCATTGTAGAAAACTAGAACGTCTTCTCCAGCTTGAATCATCTTGAAATAAAAACCAATTGTGCATTAAGAAAATGTGTGACGCTCACATATATTCCCCGACACTTCAATGCACTTACCTCTTGCATGACCATTTCTTGGCACTTCCGGATGAACTGATTTTCCGCTTTAACGATTGTCTGCAGGAACTTCAGATACTGCACGTGTTTCCCATAGGTCTCGATGCAGTGAACGAAGTGCTGAATGACCTTGGGACTTACCTCGTTGCACAAGGTCAAGTTGTCCTGGAAGATGCTGCACACGGTTTGGGCTTCCCGAATTCCTGGGTTCAGGAACAAGTCTAGTTGCTTGTGGAGAAGCACCTGATTTTGCTGATTGCCAAGGCAGAAGTTTTGCAGAAAATCGTGGGCAAGGCGCATCAGCTCGTTCATTCGCGTGTCTTCCTTCGTGTCGAAGGGGACTTGGAGTAAATCGAGGACGACAGTGTGGACGCCGACGTTGCGCAGAAGACGTTGCTCGTGTTTTCTCGGTTTCACTTGACTACCTCCAATTGCTTGGATGCAAAGTTTGTTCATTCGAACCAGGATTTGTTGGATTTTTCTGTACTCTTCAGCTTGCTCTGAATGCAGGGATGGGCCAGTGTCCATGTCGATTGCGGATCCTGGAAATTTTTAAATCTTTGGGTTCAAGTTTTCATATGAAATGAGAAGGTGGAACAAGAGATCATTGTTTTTGGATGGTACATTTCATGTCCATATTCTAAGAAATGGTATTTGTTCAAACTTCTCAAATTTTGGTAGAATCAATAGTTACATCACGTCACAAAAAAAAGATGCAATATTAAAAAGTAGTGCATCAAAATAGTAATAATAGTTACAAAAGTATAATTCATAAATGATAAAGATAATAGGAATTATAGAAAAATTAGGAACCTAAATCTGGAGGACACAATGAATGGTTTTTTTTACTTGTCAAAGTTTAACGAAATCCAGAATTCTTAATTTTATCAAGTAAAAAACAACGATAATCCTGACTTGAAAAGAATATTTTCCTCAATAGAATTCGAATTAAAAATATTTAAGCAGAATGACGATGGAAATGAAAATTTGAAAAATAGTTTCAATCCTATTTATAAAAAATAATAATGAGAATCAATCCAAACGCTGAAAATCTGAAACACTTTTAATCATGGAGCATGGAAATCTGAAAAAATCTATAAAGATACCAGAAGATTTTTCAAATCGCACTAAGACTGAAACAAATACTCAATGTGATTGAAATCTTTGAAAGTACTGTTTTCTGAAAAAAACTTGATAAATAAGAATGATCTATGAAACTTCGAATTCTATAGGATCAAATTTGAAAAAAGTTACAGCAATCTAGAAATACTGGAAATCTATTAAATTACTGGTAAACACTTCAAGATCTTATGAATGCTTAAAAAAGCATGGAAATACAAGAAGTTCATAAAATACTCATTATCTATGTAGATTTGATTATCTTACAAATCTACATCAAAATACTGAAAATATATTATTATTTAAATCCTATGGTATACGATTTCAGAAATCTATCCAGCAATCAAAAAATACTTGAAAACTATACAAAATTTCATAGACTGAAAAAAATTTAGGAAATGCTTAAAGTCTAGTAACACTCGAAAACTGTAAGTATTAGGATTTTCTTAAAAATTTATATTTATTTGAATCCTAAAGCATGCATACGATACAAGAGATCTATAGAGAAATTTACAAAAATGCACTTAATTTTTTCGAAGTGTATAAGGGTTCAAAAAATACGAATATAAAAACACGAATACTGAACATCTCTGTATGAAATATTGTTATTTCGAAAAATCAGAAGAAATATTTATAATCGTTAAGATATACTAAGCTGTAGCATAAAATTCTAGAAATATTTTTAGCAATCTAAAAAATGATAAAAAATAGTTCTGGATTCTACCAACTTAAAAATTCAAAAAATGCTGAAAATCTAAGAACACTCGAAAACTATGTCGATTTTACCATTTTATTGAAAATTTATGTTTATTAGAATCCTAGAGCATGCATGGGATGCTAAAGATCTGGAAAGAAATTCATGAAAATACTATAAAATTTTTCGAAGTGTATAAGTATCAAAAAAATACAAATATAAAAACAGAAGTACTGGAAATCTCTGTACAAAATATTGTTCTTTCTGAAAAATTAGAGAAAATATTGAAAATTGTTAATATACAGTGTTATAACATCAAATTGTAGAAATCTATTCAACAATCTAAAAAATACTATAAAAACCTTCGAAATTCCATAAACTTAAAACTACAAGAAATGCTTAAAATCTTATAAAACTTAAAAATTTTGAAGATATTATCTTCTTGAAAATTTATATTTACATATTTGAATCCAAGAGCATGCATGTGATGCTAGATATCTATATCTATATAGAAATTCATTAAAATACTATACAATTTTTTGAAGTGTATAAATATTCAAAAAATACGAATATAAAAACAGAAATAGTTGAAATTTCGGTACAAAATGTTGTTTTTTCTGTAAAATTAGAAAAAAAATTAAAAATCATTCAGATTCACAATGCTGTAGCAGAGAATTCTGGAATCTTTTCAAGCAATCTTAAAAAGTACTAGAAAATAGTTCCAAATTTTAAAATTCAAATAAATACGAGAAAAGTTTTAAATCTATGAATATTCGTATACTATTCTACGATTTTTTTGAAAATTTATAAGAATTGGAATCCTTGATCATGTAATGCTAGATAATTTTAAAGAAACAAAAAAAATACCAGAATATTCTTAAAAGTGTATAAATAACGAAGAAATATGAAAATATAAATTAAGAAGTACTGAAAATTCCTGTACAAAATACTGTTACCTAAAAGATCGTTTGAATACTTTAAATCATTGACATTTTCAATATTAAACCATCAGAATCAAGAAATATATCGTTCGGTCCATAAAAATATTAAAATCTTTCAAAATAGCAGAAAAAACTCTAAATTTTAATTAATACCAGAAAAATTCAAAAACTGGTTAAAAATTTAAATCTGTGTAGAAATTATTTTTTAGTAAATCTATATAAATACTGAAGCTTTTTAGAACTTCGATTTCTACAGCATCAAGTTCTAGTAAGCTTTATACAAACCCATAAAAATATCAGAAAATTCTTCAGGCCTAATAATTACTACAAGTTTTCGAAATATGCAAAGTGTTGGAAAAAAACAAATTTGTTACCCTCAGAGACTTGATAAATCAGGAAAAAAAAAATCCATTATTTCTAATACTTATATGAAAAATGTGTAACTCTCAATTACAAAAGATATGTAACTTGAAAATTCTGAAAATTCAAAAATTTGAAATAGCACTTTCGTGACTAAATAATCGTAGAAGAAAAAATAAGGAATATAGTTTCTTCATTACAAGAGAATTAAATCAGATATTAAGGAGAGAAAATTTTTTCTGCTACTGGAAGAAAAAAAGTTTTATTCGTTGTTTCCCTAAAAAGTATACATCGTTCAATCTTTACCTTTCTTATCGATTTCAGACAACTTCGATGGCGTTTTTCGAGGGGTTCCTCTTTTGTCCTCTTCTTCTTTTCCCTCTTTGCTCCTACTTCCATGATCTTCAACTGCTTTTGATTTGTAAACCCAAAGTTCAGATTTCTCCACGCATTGCCGAAGAACGTCGAGATCAGCTTTGATTTGTTTGTAGGATTCCACATCGCTGTCGGAAACGAGAAGTTGCACCTAAAATTCGAGAAAAAAAAACCCAAACATACAGACATTTTACAATAAATAAAATTGATCATTTGGTCATCACAATGTGAATAGTTTCACGATGATATCAAACTTCAGAAACTTCAAAATGTGGAACATATTTTTACTCATTACAGGCTAGTTCAATGAAAAGCTTGTGGTAGTGAATTCATGCAACACTGACAAAAATTCACCAAATTCTTCACTTGGAAAAGTGGCATCTAAAACTTGTTTTCTAACCTGTTTAAAAGCTTGCAAAACTTCCTGACGTTGACTAAAATGCCTGAACAAGAGGTGCTGTGCTCCAGAAACCAAGGGCAAATAATCGTGCATCGCCAAATGCAAGAGCACCCTCAAAAAAGTTCGTCCACCCTGACCATCCAAATCAAGAGCCTCGCATTCCTCGCTAAAAAACGTAATTTACAGCAAACAACAACATTACCTTCAGAAAAATGATTCTTCTCTCATCTACCTGCTTCCGAAAATTCCTTCAGCTTGAGTACCAATGAGTTCCAAATCGATTCCTTTATGAGCCAAGCTCACGTCACCAGAAGCTCCCACGTTTTCGTCAAACTCGCGCTTGAAAATGCTCAAAAGACACGAGATTCTGTAGTCTAATCTTACGTCGAGAATGAATTGCAGGATTTCGATTATTTTCAATTTTGTGTCCATAACGAGAGGATACTCTTTTTTGCTAATTGGCCTTTTTGTCGATGACGAGGTCCCGGATAAGACTTGTCCAGCTGAACCGAGGGTTAGACTGGTCATCACTGCACCCATGTCACCGATGCATCGGAGAACTCCTCCTTCAGCTTTGAACAGATATTTTATTTTTATATTACCATGGGAATTTTAAAAACAAAAAAATAATTAAGGTACAAAATATCCAATCCAAAACATTTAAAATTCAAAACATCCAAGCACTGCGATCATGGTTGGATTGATCAAAATGGTATATTTCCTTTACAATTATATACTGTGCAGTAAACAACAAAATAAACAACCAATGAAAGTAGTGTGTACATATGTGTATAATTACTTCGCAACAGTCAAAAACGATTGAATTGTAACTTCATGGCTGATGAAAATGAAAAATTCTTGTTAGTATGCTCTTGATTATATCAAGGCAATAGCCAACAACAATATAATTATTGTTACCTAATAGTTAATAAACATTAAATATTTGTGTTAAATGTTGGTAGTAATCAAAAAGCGATGAATATCAATGAAGCCTGAAAAAGTTTTTGGTTCATATTAGTTCTGGATTGGCTTAATTTTCGATGTTGAAAAATGTTAATGCTTTGTCTTTTGGATGATTCGCTTTGAATGTTTTGTCCCTCAACTCAACGCAAAAAAAGCCTTAAGGTAGTTCTTGCACTTAAAAGAAATTTAAGTTAGCTCCGTAATTTTTGTTCGTTGACTTGGCAACATTGCAACTGTTTTTTTTATATCTCGCTCAGCGTATGTATATATGTAAACATGTTCACATGCGCAGCCGTAGCCATAGTTCACACATGTAGTGTTTTTTGTGATTAATTTCAAATTTTTAAATGATATGAATATGTCGGAAATATGATCATTGCGTCTTTCAAAATGCGGCGTTGCCAAGCGTACCACCTTAGTTGCATGGTCCGTTGAAAAGTGACAATTGTATGTTTTTTTTTGTTAATTTCTCAAAAAGTAGCTCGGTAACCCTTGATGAAATTTTTCAAAGTTGATTTTTATAATAAATGTAATTTTTAGAAATTATTTCAGAATTTACTATAGAAAAGTTTTTGAAATATGAGCGGAAATACAGGATTTCCCATGTATATACATAATAATTTCAAAAAATTGTATTTTAAAAATCTGTGCGGTAAGCACTTATAAAGTTTATACCATAAATTAGGTGCAATATCATTCTCAAAATTTATGGAAAATCTATAGAAAATTGCCCAACTGCAAGTAATACCTTAAGAGAAATGAATTAAATGTCCTTGTGGAAGGATAAATCATTCAAGCCAAAACATCCAATTCAAATTCCAAAAGACCAAACATCCATATGAATCTACACGAAGGCTCCAAAATACAAAACTGATAAAATATAAAATTTTTGATCAGAAAAATGATAGAACAATCTGGAAAAACCCTTGATAGCATTTGAACTTGTAAAAAATTCCATGTATGTTTTTAAAGAAAAATATCCATAAAAATACTCAATTATTTAAAACAATGTTACACGACAAAGAAAATGTACACTTGGATAACGTTGAATAATACTCATATCAAAGTAAAAAACATATAAACTATATATTGCAATAATATTGGAAATTTTGGGATTTGTATGTAAGTATTGAAATTTAAATGTTTTGTGCTGGATCTTTTGGATTGAATATTTTGTATCCTGAATTTGTGAGGTAAGACAATATTGAATTGAGATCGTATAATTTTTTTTTTAATTTCACTACTGCTAAAATTACATTATTTTTTACGATTTAGGTTTGTCTTTGCTGAAAAAGTAATAAATGAAGAATCAGTGAACTTCTAATTAGTACGTTATTGTCATCAATACTTTGTTTTGCTATTATTTTGAAAATGCTTGTTATGAATAATAGATTACAGTTATTATAGTACTCAGGGATTGAAGATGAGTTTAGCAACACTTTTTTTACGATCTATTATAAAACAGAATCATTCATGATTAATAACCTCATTATTTTTAATTTTTTTCAAGACATTATTCAGACATTATTATTCCCTGACTATCTGCTATAAGCACAATTTTTTCATACTACTAAAGTAGATTCGAATTTTCATTTTCATATTATATCATATCAATTTGGTAATCTATCATGCATAGGCGTGTTTGGATATCACTGAGTTATTTTCAGAAAAAATATTTTCAAAAAACATGCACTGAAAATTCTTGCTGCCACACAGATACGATTATATTTCTTAGTTACCTGTTTCTTCAGTTTCCACAGTCGTGGCTGGTTGGAAGTAGTAATTTTTTTTTACATTATTTACATTTTGTTCTAAGGTGTGAATCAATTCAAATTGGTACCATTTTAAACAATGGGATTCTAGACATTAAAATGATTTTGCATGTTGTGAATAGTTTCGAGAAGTTTACATGGGAAATTTTTAAATAATAAAATTTCATTTCATTTTGCTGTATACATGATGCATTAAAAGTAAAAAAAAATTAAAAATCTTACTGTTTACAAATGAAAGAAACTTCTCGAAATTGATTATATTTTTTTATTATAGTTTTGGGAATATTTATTTGATATTGAACATCAAAAGATCTTAAAAAACATGTATTATGTACAAATTTACAAAGATCTACTTTTGAATAAAATAAACTTACAATCAATGTCGACAGTTGGCATTTTTCCATCATGGGAATCGCTGTCTGAAACGCAGTCGAGAATGTTCAGAAGTGTTTTCGTCAACCTCAATAAATCACTGAAGCTGTAGAATCCAAAGTATATTAGGTCTCGAGCCAGTTTGACAACCTGTGGGGTAAAAGTTTCGAAAATTTTTTTAATGCTGAACAACAAAATCAATAGAATCTGAAATATGTAGTGATTTTATATATTTGATGAAAATGTATGAAAAATGAAGTTTGGAATTTACCTCAACTGTAAGTTTGTTTTGTTCTTGATCTGAAAACGACCACATTTTGGCAACGACGTTGCAAAGGTAATCTTCAACGAATTTAATGGTTGAGCTGAATTTCGCTCTCACAGCCTCTTTATTTTCATCGGGCATTTTGTTAGTGTCGTAACTGTAAACAAAATATCAAAAACTGGTTTGAGAATTTAGGCTGCAAAAGTGATTAAAATATGTCTTACGATGAAATTGAAGAATTGTTTTCAAAATAACGAAAAAAATAACATATTTAGAATAATGACAAGAAATTTCTGGTTTCATGCATTTTTTTCAAAATCGAACATTTTGAAGTTGTGAAGAAATTTATGAATCTTGATCAAATATAAAAATGCTTCAGGTAAATGCAAATTATGCCAACTTTCACGAACATTTAAAATGTTTTTTTGTAATAATTGTGAAGATCGTTTTGAAAAGTTAGTAAGAAATATTAATAATTCAAATCAATATTTTGCTTTACACGTATAGTTTTGAAAAATAAATCGAAAATGCTTCTTTGATTTTTATGAAATTCTGCTATTAGAGATATAACGAAGAATAGCTAATTTACTTTTAAGTCGAAATTACAAAATTAGGCCTAACAACTAGTGGGCTGTAGAACTTGTGTAACCAGTTAAAAATTCTAAATTTTTTTACAGAAATCTATCAAATTTGATTTCTGAGATTATCAATCTTGCCTAAGATTTTGAATGTTAACAAAAATTTATGTTCACTATAAATAATTTCAATATAAGTACGTTCGAAAATTGTGATTGTTGTAGAAACTCCAAAAAGTTTTTTTGAATTGGGAATATTCTAAAATTGTAGCATCATTTCAAGTATTGCTAATAAAATCAGAAATTTTTTTGCACCTCGTAAAAAAAGTCTCGAAACCCACGACATTTCGGTAAATTTGAGATAAACGTAGATACATTATTGGCTCAAAAAATTCAAAATCGTTGAAATATGTGGAAAAATTGCTAAGTTTTTTGAAATGAAGCACAATAATTTTGAACTTGCTACAGTCAATGAGAAATACTTTTACGACAATTCAACAATTCTTCAGCCAAACACAATTTTAGGAATATTATATATAAAATATCAAAAAACATCCAACATCTTTATAATTTTTGAGAAATTACCATGGTTGATAAATTATTGTGAATTAATCAAAAACTAGATGGAAAAATCGCATTTATTTGAAAAAAATATGAGGAATTAAAAAAAACCCGTGGATTTTATTTTTCATGATATTACGGATATTCTATAAAAAATATTTGAAAAAACATGTCGATTTTGAAAAATAAAAAACATTGAGAAAGTGAGAGACTATTCTTGTTTTTTTTTTCTTTTTCTAGAACATAAACTGCAGTAAAGAGTAAATATTTTTATTAAATAATTTGTATCTAACTCGTAGATGCTCATTTTCGATGGAATTTCGGTCCAAAGTCGAGCGTATTTAACAGGAGTTACTGGTTCCTGAGGATCTCGATCCACGTGCAAATGCAGCATCAATCGGCAAAACGAAGCTCGTAATTCGTAAGGAACCGTTTTATCTTCCATGCATCTGCACAGAATACAAAAAACTCGTGATTTGAAAGAAACTCACCATTTTCCATATAAGTTTGTGAACACTTCCCAAAAAAAAAAAAAACTTAATTTACTTTCAGACAAAAATATTATCCAGTCTAAAAATATTTAAAATATTACGGATCGGTATAAATTGAATTTGAACTTTCAGTTTTACTGAATACAAACTGTGAAGATTCGAAAATATCGAAATTTAAAAGTTGTTACTCTATTAAATTGAGATATTACCATCTATTATATTAAAATTCGAAAACCGAAATTAACAAAATCCAAAATATTATTTCTTTTCGTCATAAAAAAACTTACTTTAAAATCAAATCGATGTCGAGATGAGGAGATAAATTGTTCAGGGCCAAATACTGTCTGTTGAGACACATATTACTAAAAAGATTGAGTTGGTGCCTGTAATAATCCAAAATTGCAACAGATTCAGGATGTCCCATAGAAGCCCCTTTGGACAGTTCGTTCAAGGACATTGTTTGCTAGAAAAATTTATTAGAAAAATAAGATTCCATATTCCTAAATCCATGATATACATGTCACAACAACGAAAAACCAATAATTTTGAATATATTTACAGTGCCATTTTTCAATAGGAGCCAAACTTCGAGTTCCTCGACAACTGAGATGGATTTTTCTTCGTTTTCTTCGTTTATTTCAGTCGTTTCCACTTGAACCGAGGTTTTTATCATGCTGGAATTTCGAGAAAAATATTTATGAATCTAAATGAATTTGAGCAGCGTGAGAAAATTTTACAATTTTAATATTCTTTACAGATATAGTGGTAAAAAATGAAGAATATATATTCAAATCCTCTCGTATCTTTTTTATGCATTGAGAAAAATGTAGAATTCAAAGCATTATCAGAGAATTTTCATAAGAAACTCGGAATATGGCATATAGAAATTTTTCTGACATTGTGAAAGACTGTGAAGAATCTTGAAAGTAGAGGAACATTTTTTTAATCTTTATAGATTTTTAGAAACATTGAACAGAAGTTTTAAGTTTCATTTTGACATTTCAAGAATAAAAGTTTACTCCAATTTATCCTTATTTTGATGATAACTTTAATAAACGTTTCAAAACTTTTAGAAGTTCTTGGAAGGTTTCCTGAGTTACGAAAATGTCAAAAAATTTGGGTAGACTTGCACAGATTTTTCAAAACTCATCACATAGCGGAAAAATATTTGATACTATCAAAAATCTTTTTATTTTTGTTTGAAACTCATAGCAAATTATGTATGAAATTAAAAATACAAGAATTTGAAGTTGCTGAAAATTCATTGGAAGAGAAAAACTTTTGCGAATTTGAAAAATTGCTCAGCATTTGATAAAAGAGCTATAAAATTAGAATAAATAAAATTGTCTACCTATCGTAAGAAAATTCTACACCGAAATTTCTAAAAGTACTAAAAATGTAGCATAATTGCTACTAAACTTTCGAAACAGTACATAAATATCAGAACAAAAAAAAAAAACAAAAAAACAATGACCGAATTTTGAAAATATTTTTGAATAAAAAATTCTGAGCAATTGCAGTGAAGTTAAAAAATTTCTAAAATTTCTCAGCATTCTTTAAAGAGCGTAAAAATTGTTAAAAAACTATAGAAATCGGAATTAAAAGAAAAAATTTTCAGAATGTTTTAATCACTTTGAGATTAAAGTTTCCGGAAATATTTATAAAACTGGTGGAAGTATACATAAAATTCTAAAAAAAAAAATTGTTTAAACCAAGTTCGTGAGTACTAGAAAAACTTCAAAAGTAAATGAGGCATTTAAAATAAAAAACAAAACATCGTCTAAGTTTATCGAATTTTTTTCAGGTAAAAGATACGAGTATTAGAAAATTGTCTGAAGCTTATTTCGTTTTTTATTATTTCTAAGTATTTAACAACTTGCAATAAATGTTTGAATAAGTTTTAATAGTAAAATATGAGAAACTCAATTGTTGAAAAAACTCCAAAAAATAAAAACTTAAGTGTTTCAGACATTTTCAGAAGTTTCTGATCTACAAAACATTAAATTCCAGAAATTTTCGTTCGTAATTTCTGCAATCATACTCAGAAATTTATAAAATTTCAAAGTATGTTCATAAATGTTGAATTTATTGTGAAAATAAAAATGTTATACTCATACCTCCATTATTTTTGTTTTTTGGTTTGGAATTCTTTAAAGTGAGACAATGAAAAATATATCAGCGTACAAAAATGGCCATGAGTTTTTAGAAAAATCAAAATTGGGTTAGAATCTGACATTTTTTTTAAAACCTTAGAAATGAAGCTCTTTGAAAAAATTTTCCATGATTTCTGCGTGCCCTCAGTTCCCAACAATTTTTTAAAACTACTGTATTGCAAAAATAAAAAACAGTTTTCACCCATAATCAAATTAAAAAGTACTAGAAATAGCAAAAAAAACTGAATTATAAAAAAATTTGATCATTCTTATTCAACGTACAATACGATGGTTTTTATTATTATCATACATAAGTATATTTTCAAATATTTACACTCACATATGTATATTTTTTTAAACGTTTAAGTATAAATATGATAGATTCCGTCGTATTTGTCATATTTCACATTAATTAATTAAGGCGTCAACATGAAAGTCATGAAAATACTAAAAAAATAATTTCATCATGCCCACACGAACTCCCAAAATAAAGAAAAAAAAATAATCACCTGGTGTCAATCAAGATGTCTTTGTTTTTGTCGCTGAGAACGCTTTTGCAGATGAGTTCCTGAGTGACAGCGATGGCTTTTTTATTAGATATGCAAAGATCGGACAAATAATCAAGAAATCTCGATTCCCAATTATTCATGTTCTTCCGCACAAGGCCTACGAAGGTTTCAATTTCCGCGGCGGTGATGTGCTTTTCCAGCAATTTCCGGTTGTTGTGCAGCAGCGCCGTTATCGTATCTTCCGCTAAAATGTCGTACCCTATTTGCTTTTGCATGAAGGCAAAGTGCTTCGCGATGTATTCCTAAAGTGCATCGATAAATAAGAACCATAGTCAAATTTTCCCTGTTCATCGGTTTCCAATATATTTTTCCCTACAGTCAAGTCGAAAAACCCAAGGAATTTTAAAAACAATAAATACGCACCTGATTTTTTCTGTAATCCTGTTGAGAAAGTCTCAGAATTCGGTAGCAAAGTCGAAACATGTATTTATATGGCGCGTGTCTCGGATCGTTGAGTTCTTCGATTCGCAAAAATGGTCCTTCACCTTCGACAGATTCCAAAAATGGAGCCTGAAAAAGAAACCATTGCTCGAAAAAAAATCATCCTAATTCCATTTAGAAAATTATATT
Source organism: Platygaster robiniae (assembly GCA_028476575.1). Taxonomy (NCBI): domain Eukaryota; kingdom Metazoa; phylum Arthropoda; class Insecta; order Hymenoptera; family Platygastridae; genus Platygaster; species Platygaster robiniae. The sequence goes on from CM052019.1 coordinate 42,135,437, forward strand.
TCAGTTCAACTAGAAGTCAGCTCAAAATAAAACTCAAAAAATTTACCTGCAGAATTTTGAACAACTGTCCTAAAATGTACTGTTCCCTTAGCAATTTCTGCCTGTCTCTGACAGTATTTGCGACGACGAGACAAAGGGCTTCGGATTTGTTTTGCTCATTTTCCATTCCGGCGATAAAGTACACGATGTCTTGGAGCAAACTGGTCACAGCTCGTCTCTCATTGTGCGAAATTGTGCCCTGTTCTAATTTTCCATTTATTGACGCCAGGACTTTGCAAGCATCGTTGGCAAAGTCCAAATCTCGAACCTCGACTGGTGGGACGGATCTTAAAGCGAAGGCTTCTTTGTCTTCTTTATTCATGGCACAACCCACCTGAAACAAAAAGCCATCAATGACACATGTATTTATAAGTAAGTATTCATTATGAAGAAGAAATGTTCCATGCTATCAGAAGAATGAATAACCCTTTTTAAAAATGTTCATCATTGCCTAAAGTCGGCTGTTACGTCCGTTCTAAAAATGTTCATCGCTGCCTGAAGTTGGCTGTTAATAGAAATAACATGCGCGCGCATCACATATGGTAAAAGTGCGGGAATTTCAAATATGCAATATGTTTGTCATGGTTTGACTATCAGGGAGCAATGACAAAAAAAAAAAAAAAAAAAAAAAAAAATGCAGCAATGGTGCAAATAGATTGATTCTAATATGTACCATAGAATGGAAAGTATTTATTCCCTTTGTTCATCTCATGTTGTTTAGACTAAGAAAGGTTGTTTTAGAAAAATTTTTACCTTGGACATGACGGGTTTTTCGTCGTCCTTGTCGATGGGAACATTTGTAGAGTGGACCCATGTGCTTGTGCAAACATGATGCAGTCTAACGAATGAGGATTGTGGGACCAAACTGTCACCTCTGGTCAAGGTAGTTGGGTCCAATTCGAATAAAGAGCTTATTTCGCTACTATGGGGTACGGAAACTAGCCTAAACACTGGACCATGTGTATCTAGAAAAAGGAATTTTTTTCGTTTTGAAAATTTGAATCTCGAAAGCAATTTTATCATATCAATAAGTAAAAAAACAATATCAAGTATGTATGTAATCGCTATAAATTATATATTTTAGTTGAAACAATTATACTTTTGAATTATATTCCAAAGCATTTACTGAGTTGAATTTCAAGAACCATAGAACAAGAAAAAACATGTCCATTTGAACATTTTTTTAATTTTTTAAAGTGAATTTTAAAAACTTTAAATTATAAATTTTGTGTGAAATTTAGTATGAAAAAAAAACACATTGTGAATTTTATGAAAATCCACCTGGTCATCAAATTTTTCGGGTTTACTGACACTCTCCGAGATTCTCAACGTATATTTATTCTTAAAAGTTTTCGAAATTTCAAAGTTAAACCTAAGCATGCAGAAGTTTAGAAATTTAGTAGAAATTTTTTCAACCAATTTAAGCTTTTTGTAAATTAATTATTACTTCAAAGTGTTTCAGACTTGAATTGCAAAATGAAAAAACATACTCCGAAGAAACAATGATAATCAATATTATACACGAAATATATATTTTCCGCAATCCCACTTTTATGTTTCGAGTTTTGTGGAATTTTTGAAAATTTATTTATTAATATTATTAATAAATTAAATTATTAATGAGAACCATTTAAATATTCGGAATTGAAGAAAAATTAAGATATTTCGTGTATTCCTAATACTTTTCAAGTTTATTAGATTTTTTCAAAAAAATAAAACATTATTATCCGGCAAACGTTTTTGAATAAACAAGATCATAAAATCATTTCTCAAAATTTAAAAACGTTCCCTTAAATTTTAGCTAATTTTTTTAATTTTTCAGAAATATTGGCTAACTAAAATCGTCAATGTTTTTCAATATCTTATGATATTTGAAATTTGAAGCATATAATATGAATCATTAGAACTTCATATATATAATAAAAATTTTTGAAACTTATCAGAATTTGTCATGATGTAATTCTTTCCAAAATCCCCATATTCTCATTAGAAATTTAAAGATATTTTCTTTCACATTTTTCTTGAAGTATAAAAATGGACACTGTGTACAATATTTGTTAACATTTTTTGCAATTCTACTCATTTATCAAAATTTTTTGAAATTACTATTATTTTTCGAAATTCTCAATGTTCTCTACTTTACGCAACTTCAAAACATCTAGTACTTAAGGAATATTTCCAACTCATTACGATTTTTTGTGATTTATTAATGCTATGAAGTTTTACAGATTCAAATTGAAAAAGTGAACAACATCATCATACATATTCCGATGGAATGTGGTAATCAATAAAATCTGCGAGATTTATCAACATGTTCTGGAATTCCTGGAATTTAACAAATTTCATAGAATAATTGGAAATCTCTAAAATTGTATATTTTAACGAATTCTTTTTGCATTTCCATGACTTGTGACAAAGAAAAACTTTCACGAACTTTCCACATTAAATAAAAATTGAATAAACTTATTATAGCCTATCTCGTGATTTTCTAATTTGTTTTCAAGTCTACCAGATTTTTATGAAAAACTGAAAAATAATTGTCAAGCAAGCATATTCATAAAAATAGGATTATTATTATATTTTTTGAAATTCAAGAGCATTTACTTAAATCCTGCTAATTTTTTCAAATATTTCATAATATTCGAAATTTGTAAAATATTCTACAAACCCTTCAAAAATTTCTGAATTTTAATTCAAATATGTTCAACTCGTAAAGGTTTTTTTTTGGTTTCTTCTAACTAACAAAGTAATCGAGATTTTAAATAAAAAATAGAAAAGAAAAAACAACAACATCCATATTTTCAATATACTATACTACAATATATCTAAAAAATCATTCAAATATATATGTTCGTAACAGTTTTCGATGATTGATACTTATTCATCTGAATAATAGTTATCAGTTTGAAATCCAAAAACACTATTTATGTGAAAATGTGAAAAAAATAAGTTGAAAATCTACCTCGTTTTCCTGTGAATGGCTCTCTTGGTTCATCAGTGTCGATTTCAGCTGCCAAGTATTGCCCAGTTGCCAAGTGCTTAAACCTGAACAAAGAATTCCAGTGACCAGCACCTCCTCTGCAAGGATCATGTTGGACAACCTGAAAAATGAAACCAAAAAAGACACGTCACAACTCAATTCGTCAAATATTAGATTGTAATCGAAAATTTAATTCCCACAGTTTTGAATTATAACTAAGATTCCTAGAAAAACTTGTATGTTTAAAAAAACCTTTGGAAGTCCCATTAGATGATGAAACATAAGAAAAAAAGTTTATAAATATGTTATAGTTGTATGTTCCTTCGCATACCAGAGTCCTTACAAAAAAAGCCATGACCTCCATCAAGAAATCACAAACTCACAAAAAAAAACAGTTCATAAAATTGTCAAAGTCTCATCTTCTTCGGACTCTTCCCACAATTTTCAAATCGGGTCCCAAGTCCAGAAGAAAAATTCTTTTTCAAAGAACACCAACCTCAACTTCCCAAAGCGCCTTGCTGCTCGTTGCAGCGGTTGCACTTGTCCTTCCCGTGGTTCTCAAGAACACGTGCTGCTTTTTTTTGTACTCGTCCATGGTCAGGAACTTTTCCTGCTCGGCGTGGAACAACCTCACGACGTCCCCGCCTTTTAAGATTTCCTCCTGGTTTTCCCGGTGCTCCATGAAAAGCGTGATTTTCCAGGAGGTGGAGGAATTGACGACGTTGACTTCCTTGCAACCTGGGTTGTCGCTGAGCTCAAAGTTGGCGGCCACATGGAGCCCTTGACGACCCGCGTTCACCGGCTCCAAAATGACCTTGTCCCCGACCACGACGCTGTCTCCGTCACTTCGAAGCTTGTAAAATGGCATTATATACAGCCACGAACCCTCGTTACCATTCGCGTCCAGGTAAACTCGCATCGCGTTTTTTTCAAGAAGAGCTGGCAGCCTTTTGTTCACCGTCAGGAATTTGTTTGATTTCAAGTGCAGCAACTTTGGGAAAGGGGAGAAAACAAAAATAATGCTTTAATCAGAAGGATAAGTTCATATTTACAATCTAAATATTATATTCTAAGCTCATTTCATTATTGATAAGCTTGAACTTGATTTTTTTACCCTTTTCAAGGGTTTTATAAAAAATTGTTGTAGATACCTAGCGATCAAAAAAGAATATTAATAAAGTGCTGAAATATAATTATATTTTCAAAAAATATTGACAATGAAACATTGTTTCACTGATAGAGTTTACGTGGATTTACACAGTTGTTACTATGGCGATAAAAAAGTTGTATACAAAAGTATCCCAAAATTTCTAATACTTATTACAGAAAAAAAGAAATACAAATAAATTTTCGGTCATATTGAAATCAATATTTTTTTTCAACGTAATCTTTTTTATCTTTATTCACCAAATCCTACGATTCTCCTACTTTTCTAAGAGACATCCAAAATTCTTCATTCAACTCAAAAAGCTCTACATATTCTCATCGTAAATCAATTAATAAAAAAGTTTCAGTTGATTGTCTATTCTATCAAGATTAAACTATACGAAATTTTAGAACGAAATCGGTCATTGATGTGAATACAAATTCATTGTTTATTGATACATCTTAAACTGTTAATACAGATTCCTACGTGTTTTGATGTATGCGAAGAAGTCTTTCAAAAACATCGATGTTATAATTCATTTACTCTCTGCACGTACATACATGAGTTGTTACACAAGTGCAAACAGATTATCCGAACTTAAATGGAACACCAACAGATCATATGAAGCATCTGGAGTTGAAGATTTCAAATAAACATATGAGAAGTTCGCTATTTTATCTGTGTAGCGTTAATGCCGATCGTAATATCGAAGGTTTTTGGAAAAAATTTTTTTATTCAACCTTGGAATAAGAGAATATATACATATTTTATGTTATTGGTATTGAAGATATAGAAGATAAGAAATTCAAAAGGAACTAAGTCAGAAGTTTAATATGAAGATTGACTTAATTTAATTGTGACTTGATTGCTTTTCAATCCGGCAACGTTGAAAAATTATTCTATTTTTTACGTCGTTTCATTGGAAAAGCAAGAAAGTGATTGTTTTAAAGATATAATATTCATATTTTTACTGAGAATATGAATATTTCGAAAATTCTAAATAGGTTAAAAAACTTCAGTCAGAAATTGGGAGGAAGAAAATTTTAGAAGTTGACATAGTCCTGAAGATGGCGAAATTAAAAATGACAAAAGTTTCGAAAAATATTGTTTTAGATTGAGATCATCACAGTTGCGAAAAGCATGATATGGAAAAATTGAATGGTGTATAAATACAAAACAAAAAGACATTTTCAACTGGGACTGAGAAATCTAGAAAATTAGAAAGAATTTGTAAAGGTATTTGATTTTTAGCTAGGAATTTTATGTACCATAGCTATTAAGATTTTATGAATTTAATAACAAAAACTAGAACTTTTAACTAAAAATTTCCCAGCTTTATTTTAAGCTAGCCTGCAGAAATCATAATAAGAATAAAAGAAAATAGGAAAATCTTAAATGATTTTCTACATAATTTTCTTTATTTTTATCAGAAGGTATAATAATACAATTTGATTCCATTCAAAGAAATTGATACATGATGAATCCAAATCGAGTATTCATATTTCAAGGCATAAATCATTCATTCCCAAAATCTAACTTTTGGAATTCCTCATCTTAGAATTTTGAAAATTATCGCCATTGTGAAATTGAAAAAAAATCCATTCATTCTAAAAATGTCAAAATGTCTAAATTTCGAATGACACTTTGCCAACTTTCGTAATACATATATGAAAATTTGTTGCTATCTTCTACCTTTGCTAGGATTAATTAATTCGAGTAGAAATTAAAATCTCGTAGACCCTGGTAATTTTACGAAGAACAAACATGGAATATTTTCTTAATTTATGCAAATTGTGTGAAATTTTATCTGATCTTCAAAAAAATAACTGCCATGGAACAACTTCTTTTTTCATGAAGTTTTTATGATAAGATTTCATTCAAACGTCCACAGTGCTGGAAGTTGACGAAATCAATTGAAATTCTAACATCAAGAGAAATAGGATGTCTTGAATTTTCACTACTTAATTTCGCAAAACTTTTTTTGAAACTTATGGAAATGCAATCACGTTAATATTAAATTCCTGGAATCATCGATAAAACGTCTCTCGTGGAGTGTAATTAAGACGTGATTTTCAGTGGGGGAAAAGCGCGAAGGAAATGGGAAAAAAGTTGAGTAGTCTTACCTGGACGACGTTCCCGTAAGAGACGACTGTGCCTAGGAGTTTCTTGTTCTCGCTATCGTTCTGCTTTTTCTCGATTTCCGCCGCGTGCTGCAATTATCGAGGCACTCGTTATCGCTCGCGCGCGATGGCATTTCGTGTACTTTTTTTTCTTTGTTTGAAAAATAAATTTTTCCTTACGTGGAGACGTTTCAGGAGAATCGCGTCCGTGTTCGAACTCCCGCTCTGCTTTGCCGCTTTCCAAAATTGCTTCTGGGCGGAGTAGCGGTTCATGGGACATATTTTGAACAAGCAATCTGAAAAAAATTATTTTAATACACATTTTGTGGATGAAAATTGTACACATTACCTACTGCACTCTCAGAAATTTCTCTATTAAATTTAAGAGACAGTCTTTGAAGCAGATTTCTCATACTGCCTATTAAATTTTATAATAAAGTTTTGGACGCAACTATGAATAAAAATAGATGCCGGCTATGAAAATTATAAACCTTCTATGAAATTGAAATGTGTATATAATATAAAGCAGTCATCAAAACCATTTACCTTCAAATGATTTCCCATTGAAAATGTGTACTCAAATTTTTTTGAATTCAAGTGGCTTTCGACGTAATACATTTTTTTGGAGAAGATTTTCCCTAATTTATCAACAGCTATTTGATTGAAACAAAAAATTTATATTGTATGGAATGTAAATTCTATAACAGAAATTATATTATTGAATTTTTGAAACTATGCAAAAGATACTTTAAAATATTAAAACATAATAAAAAAGATTGAAATTGATATATCTAATATGAAAACAAAAAATTTGATATGGATTTCTTTGAAATCCTTTTCATATATACACGTTTCCATGAAATTTCCAACACGATTTTAAGAGAAAGTCTATAAAAGATGTTTGAAATTTCAAATTTTTTTTTAAAGTGCGTTTTATGGAAAATAGTTCATCAATGAAATTTCTAAAGCGATTTTTTGAAGCGAAAATGAAAATTCAAATCAGTCTGAAAAATAACAACATTTTTAAAAAGACAGTTTTTTTTTTGTTTTTTCAGCGAATATAAATTATTATTCTGTATGAAAAACGGTTATTTTACAATGCAGATTTTATCTTTATTTCAGTACGCAAACCACGAAGTTGTAAATTCTTATCAGCAGGTTTTTTAATCTTCCTTTTCATTTGAAAATTTCGCACTGTGGTTTGAATATTGTTAATTCTTTTTTGGTCTGGAGTTTTCAAAATTGATAAAAATTTTTTTCCAAATTATAACTATAAAGCTCAAGACCTGGAACTAGTGGTGAAAATTTTTTTTTCTACTATGAAATTTGTAGAAAGAGAACAAAATGAAATATTGCAATTTTTTCGGAAAATATTAAAAATTTTACGAAATGCTCAAAATCGAATTATTATAAAACTAAGGAAAGAGAAATTTTCTGTCGGGTCAAGTTTAAATGAAATTTTTGCAGACCTTGGTTATTTCAAAAAGAACAAAAATGGAACATGTACAAAAGTCATATAAATGTTTAAAATTTGATATTATCTACATAAGAATAAGTGCAATAGAATAAATTTTATTTTAACTATTAACTATCAAATAAAACTAACAACGTCAACGATCAGCCTCAAGGTCAAGGTGAGCCAGAATTCCTATAGCTTAACTACTAAAATTTCAGTAAACGAATAGAATTTTCATCATTTTGCTTATAATTACGCAATCATTTGTTCAAATTTACAGTAATTTTGATACATCTGAGTAATTTGACATAATTTGTCAGTTATTATTTCCTATTGTATTTTTCTCAATTTTTGAAAAAATGATTGGATCGATCTCTCTATGTATGGAAAAATATAGCTAGTAAACAAGTATATAGTAAACAAGCTCTGGGACATTTTCTGTCCAACATGCTTAAAATTAAAACAATTTTATAAATAATAATTTGGATTTCTTTACCTCTGAACTTTTTTGGTGGATTTGAAAGATCGCCAGCCTCAGGGCATACCACAGTTCTGTCATCTACCAACCTGTAAAACAACAAAAAATAACTTTCGTTAGAATGATCGCACAATTCCCAAATATCCGATACGTAATTTATAAGAGCTCAGATTTCGCACAAACCAAATTAAATTCATTGAATTAATCAAATTTTAAAATATTTTGAATTTCATTATTGAGCGTTCTTTCGCAAAATTAACACAGGACCGTTGTTCATTAATAATTAAAGTTCTACCATATATCGTTTTTCTAAAATATCTAACTACTCTAAATTTGGAAAAATATGGAAATTAAGAGCAGCACTTCGATTATTCGACTATAATTAACAAAAACTATGCAATTTTGAAGTTTAGATAAATGAATATTTCATAAGGAATTGATCGTTTCCGGGTCCCCAAAAAATCCTTGAAATTCCTGCAAATTCCTTACAATGACATAGTATCACAGGTTTGAAATAATAACAAAAATAGAGATCACCCTCCACAAAATACATCATCCTCGAAATAATGAATAATTTGCTGATGCCCAGATATACAAGAGCACCGCAAAAACAACTTTGAGAATTATATGTTAAAGATCCCCAATTCCTCATCATGATTCTCTACGGCTCCTTCATAAAAAATGTGCATTTTATAAGAAATCTCTCGAGAGTCTCAAGTACTCTCGTTTCATTTAAGTTCTTCACTTCTGAAACTTCTCTAAAATGGTGCTAATGCGATGATAATGGGATGCAGAGCTTCCCGCGATCTAAAAAGGCAGTTCAGCAACGCGTCGTGCCACTCGTGCCTAGAAATCCAATAATGTTATTTTCAGGATGCTCGTAAGTGCAAATGATGCAAGGCAAAGGAGCCGGCATTGGCTCCATATAGCAAACCGGGCGGAAGGAAGCGACCAGAGCGTGATCGGAAGAAAAAAAACCGATATTTCCAATGTCGACGCCGCATTTTCCACTCTGCCGAAGAGCCAATTCCTTCGGGAGCTGATATTTGTTTGTCGCAATCAAATCCATCAGCTCAGTGACTCTCGAATCAAGACCAATTCGCGAGCGATTGGCACTCATTGAAACGTCGACGCCACCGAATAAACGTCGCGCGAGAAATGCCATTCTTTTTTTCCAAAGCGATCAGCCATTTCTGGGTCAAGGTGAAACTCGGCGTATTTTCATATCAAATTTTATTCCATCGGGATTTTCCCGTGATATGGAAGATTACGGTAGAATGTAAATGATGCAGAATAGAAATAAAATGAACATGATATATATTTGGGAAAAATTTATGTCTTCAAATATCGTCAATAATATTTCTGTTTTAAATGGAATCATGTGAGTTTTGTGAGGAACATTTTAGGTACGTCATTAACTGTGAAATGGATTTTCGAATTCATCTTTATGTTTCAGCAGTGATGTACATCAAGTTCCAAACGTTAAAAATGAAACGAGAAAGTAAAAATGACTAGTATTCAAGAAACAAAAATGTTCCTGGTGCTTTTTAAGACTTTTTGATAGAAACAATAAACTTTCTGCCCACCAAACAAATTTTCTACACAACCCTCCACATGACTGAAAATCAAAATTCATTCAATTTCACTTTTCGTTACATTTTAAACGTTTGGGCACGTGAGCAGTAAATCGAAACGTACACTGCTGCTAGACAATTTCTTATGACATGTTTCTTCCAAAAGCACTTTTTTTTCCCTGACATGGTGTTTTTACTATTTGCATACTAGATGTGCGTGACAGATGATATATTCGTACGAAATAGAGTCTAATGTTGTAGTAAATAAATATGTCTTGTTCATGTCATGGTCTTCGAGTTACAATTTTCACGAGGTAAGTTTTTTTGGAAACCACAAATGTAATGGACAATATTTGAGATTGTCCTGGAGCTTATTCCAATGCATCATTTTGTTGAAATCCCTATCAGTAAAATTTAGAGTATTCATAAAAGTACAAGGTGAACTGTCAAAAAGTGGAGGTTGTTTCGAAATATGGAAATTTATATCATCATTTCAATTAACAATATAGTTTTTTCTGAAGCTTAACAATAAAAATTTATTCGCATTTAGGCTTTCGAAAATAACTTCGGGGAGTCTCTTATATCATCGATTACTTTCTAGGTTTTTGGACACACTTGTCTCGTAAAAACTTCTTGTAAATGCTATAAATGAAAAACGGCTTAAATAAAATGACGTTTTTCGAAATTCTTTGACCATATTCAATTTTTTGAAATACATCATTGCGTATATCATGAACATGAATGCAATTTACATTGAAGATAATTCAAAACAAATCGCGCATGATTGATGCAGAGACGGAGAATACATGTTTTTCTCGTACACAGTGAAATTTATAGTGAAATGGTTTTAAACAGTCATTTTCTGCAAAAAAGAAGAAACTGCAATCATCCTCACTGTATTACGAATTACTTACACAACTATTATTTATTCATTTACGCAATGCATGAAGACAAACAGAGCCATATAATATGATTTTTCAAAATACTTGACACAGGAAAAACTTTGGCTTGAATTACACCCAGTTGAATTACACATCTCATACAAGAGAAGTTTAAATAATAAACGAATTTCACAAGTTTTTCTAACCCAAAAAATTATAATATCCCGCTATTTAGTTCTATCATTTTGAGAATGCTCTCCTGTTTTAACGCATTTCAAGATTTTCAGAAATATGTATGCATTGCACTTTTTTTAAAGTGAAACTTCTAATGGCTCGTTGGGAGTAAAATCCTTTCGAGAGTGTAACAAAGGCTTTTGAGAACAAACGCTATGCTACAAAGTACAAACATGAATATTAGAAACATAGAAAATATAAAATCTACATTGTTAGTTGTATCTTTTTGATTAATTTTATAATAATGAATATTGGAAAAATCATTTGTTATTCAATTAATAATATTAAAAACATATTATAAAGACATTATTTTCAGACAAGTGAAAGTGAGATTCAATATCACATTTATACTTTTTCAAAAACTTACTTGATACTGTGAAATGAAAATAAATATCAAATGCTCACTCTGAGATGAATTTCAGAAAAGTGGTCAGTATAAAACCTACATTTTTAGTTCAATCATTTAAATCTATTTTATAATGGTTACTATTACTGAAATTGATTGCTTCACATAAATAAGACATCGAAAAATATTATTATATGAAAAAATTATCATCTGAAAAATCAAAGTGAATCTCTTTTTTTTTTAGTAACATTTAACTTGAAAAAAATATCAAGTTTATTATTTTGAAATGAAAAAATATATAATTCTCTTTCTCAAATATATGTGTTAAAAATTGTTAAAGTGACATTCACATTTCTAGTTTTAACTTCTTACACTAATTTCATAATGATAACAAAAAAAAAAAAAAAAAAAAAAAATACTGGTGTAACTTTAAAAACTCGTGAGCGAAGTGAAACTTCTAACGGCGAACTACTGCAAGTTTCATTAAACAAAAAAGAATGTTCGTTCAATTTCATGAGAAAAACAACTGCAAAACCAATAAATGCAAAGCATGAACTGCATTTTAAACTGCAGCTTGAACCTAATAAAATTAAAATCAAACTTTTTAACAAGTAGAATTCAAATCTAAATCTGAAATTTGTCACTAAAGATTTACTTTCCTACCACATCTTAAATCGTATGGTATACATACAATGCGAAAGAAAAGTGAAAGTTTGTCGTCGAATTTCAAATTTGGATTTGAATTTCACTCGTTCCAAATTCCGATATTAATTTAATAAGTTTAAAGCTATAGTTTAAAACGCAGTTCATGCTTTGGTTTTAATGGTTTCTTTAGTTGTCTTTCTGATAAAATTGAACGAACTTTCTTTTTTTAGACTTGCAGTAGTTCGCCGTGAGAAGTTTCACTTCTCTCACGGGTTTTCAAACTCACACCAGTTTTTTTTTTATTGTTGAATCTATTTCTATTAGTTTACCATCGTAGAAACACAGAAAATTTCTAGGATTTCGTAAGTATTTTAAAAGTTTAAAAAAATTGTTATTAGTGGAAAAAAACATTCAAAAATCGTGGAACGAATTTCATAGTTTTCGAGATGTTTTCTAAAAGAGCTTCGATATGATTTTTGAAAAATTTGAGATTAGGGCTTTATCTAACAATTGTATGAAAAATTACTTTTTTTTTTCAAACACACTAACTTTTCACGATGAAAACGTTTTAAGAGGGAATTTCTGCATCTCATAAACTCATTATTTCTATTTAAGCTCACTCTATTCCTGATTAGAAGAAATATGAACAATTCAGCTTTTAAGCTTTCGTACGCTTTCGTCTGTAAATATTTTCAGTTTCTAAATTGAAACGTATTATTTGTTCCATAAAATGCACTTTTCTGTGAAATCAATTATTGCTGAAAACGCAGTTAATTCCGTATCACTGAAAGGTTTGCGTTTCTTACTCAAGTCATTTATCCACTGGTCTTTGCTGTAAACATTACTTTGGATTGAAAAATGATTTCTGCTTACCCAAGCGTCGAAAGAAAACCCGAGACACTTCCTTCCGCATAAAGACTGACGATGTCTCCTAAATGAAGAAAACTCGAAGATCCCAGCATTTCCCCCATTTTTCCGACTGTTTGGCTCTTTAGAGATTTTCCTTTTTAATCAGAGAATCATAACTACTCCTGGAACGAAATAAAAAAACATCATTTTTTTCAAATTTTCTGTCAGGTGAAACTGTATCATTCTTTCAAAAAATCAAACTTTTCTTTTCCAATATTTCAAAATACTCAATGCTCGAAAAAATTCCCTTATAGCAAACACTTTACTGCCCCTATATTTCTTCAAACGACAGTTTTATGCGAAATTCGCGAAAACTTCAAAGGAAGTGTACGTGCCCTCGAATTTTCTGAGATTCCCTTTCATCTTAACATCATGTTTTGTGGGAGGATAGGCAATTAATTAAGACACTAAGAGCAATTAAAGCGTTTATTTGGAGCGCCATGTGTCACTCAACAGACTTAGCGTTACGAGGATTCCTATATATATCACAAATATTTTTCGCGAGATCGCTAAAGTTCGATTAGTATTTTTCCACTGCTGCAAACTCACGTTCAAAAAATTATCTGCGGAAAGAAATTTTTCAATTTAAACTCATAAATAATCAAAACAAATCTGACATAATTACATGTGAAAATTTCTAAAAAGTTGTTCAATTTTGAAGTTTTTCAGTTCCATTAGTGCTCTATCATCTGACAGTTCATGTATTTTGGGAGTTGGCAAACTTGTACTTCTACAGATTTCAATGAACTTTCATTCAACACCGTGTGGAAAAGGCTACTTTTCGACACGCTTAGGCGATGCAAAACTCGCATTTCCACACGTTTTTGAATAAAGTATCGTTCTTAACTAGCGTGGAATAGTTTTTTTAACTCATCTGATTACAACGCTCGCCTTCGGCTCGCGTCTCAACCCTTAGATTCGTTAAAAAGAACTTTTCCACGCTAGTTAAGAAATATACTAATCCATACGCGCGGCGTCGCGTTCCTTAAGACGGAAAAGATCCTAAGATTTTTATCTCGCGAAAGCGTGTCGCGTTCGGTGGAGCTCGTTACATGGTATGACTTTCAACGTATAAATTACGTGGGCTCATTCAATTATAAGAGATCATGTGGCGTGTCTGGCACTTTGCGCGGTTTCGAATTCCCAAAAAGGGGCGGACATTTTTCGCCACTGACGTTGAAATCAGAAAAAACAGCTAAAGTTACCATTCATTAGGAATGGCAGATATAAACTAAAAGTAAAACTACGGCAGCAAGGATTGCATCGTCAAATTTAGATAGCGCGAGTTTCTATGGCCATAACTAACAAATGCGAAATTTTTTAGGAGGACGACTTGAAACAAGAGAAATCAGCCTCGGCCAAGTGGAGTATTAGTGGGTGACATTTTATTCATAAAAAAAAGTCGCAAAACAAAATCGCTTCGTAGATGTTATTTTTTAATGCCATGCTGGTGTGTTTTTTACGAAATTTCAATTTTTTCACATCTCATTATTTTTCGGGTAGAACACAAAAATCATTGAAAAAAACTATACATTTCATAAAAGCCGAATTCCGGCGATAGCTCCTTTTCATGAATATCTATGGCGCTCTGGTGCATTTTTGTGAAAATTCGCGAAAAAAAGTGCGAAATCGTAAATGAACATAATATCGCCGTTAGTTTAATTTTATAGAAGAAATAATGATTTTTCTAAACCTTTTCTTGAACATATATAATCACTACTGTAAATGTTCGATGAATTTTCCAAAATTTGTGAAATTCTTATCACAAATTTCGCACGAGGAACCAAACTTGTTAACAAGAAAGATTGATGATTCGTCTCTTTGATGGAATCTGAAATCAAGTTTGCCGAATTTGTTCTTCTCGAGGACATTTCCCTAAAAAACCCTCTATCTAGAAAACTTTCAACAGAAAAATTTCCTTTCTGCAAGAATATTTTCTGGATGTCCTCAATTTTCTTGAATTAAATTAAATGAAACTCTTTTTCTAATTGAATTTTTCCTTTGAATTCAACAATAAACTGAATTCAAAGACTTCTGATGATAAAATTTATGGAACAGATTCGATTGGATTCGATTTATTGACGGTTGTACATAAAAATACAATATTTGTATACACAAATTCGCTTAGAAAACCCGTTTCTGAATGCGACGGTCGGTCGGAAAAATACTACAACTGTACTAACAATAACTTATTTGTACCATATTTTATTAAAGAAAGTCTACCTTATTTTTAAAACAAATCGTCCTAGGAACCATTTCTCTATTCAGCTCCAGTATCCACTGCTTTATTCTGGAATTGGGGCATTTTCTGTTTCAAAATTTTAGTTCTGTTGGTAAGCGATTAAAACTTTCATATTTCGTACAGCAAAAAGATTTCCTGTAAAGTGTCTTCTTGAAAAAAGGTGTCGTAAATGACCTTCTTCTATTTATCTTAGATTATCGAAAAATTAGTTAATGGCTTTGTGGATATATCCTTTCTTCACGTGTAAAATTTCATGTTTGTTGAAAAAAGTGCCGATGAATAATTCTTCCTCCTATATATAACTTTGATGATATGTTTTTGAATAGAAAAAAATTCTTTTATTGGCTTTATGATCAATATTTCCACATACAATCCAACCGTAAGATATTGTTGGCCAGAATAAAGCATAGATACATTGAGAATCTGATCCTTATTTAAGGCCAGTCGTAGTTTTAAAAAAAACATATTAGATATCTAGTCTTATTAACAATGTTTCCTATGTGTGCGTTCCATTTCAGGTTCTCATCTATGATTACACCCAAATATAGAGTACTGTAAACTGTAAACCCTATTTATATTTATTTATTTGAGTACATAAGCCCAACAGGTTGTCAGCCAATTACAGGACTACTATAGAAAAAATAACATAATATCTTGGCGGTCGGAAAATTGAACAATAGTTATTGAAAATTGTGAACAGAATTATAGTACATTACAGCGTTCTCAGTAAACGCATTCAATGTGTCGCAAAACAAATCACACTCAAATGACCCATTCCTAGCAATCGCATTAAATTCATTACATATTCGACAGATAGGGTAATAATAAACGTAAATTAAAGAAATTCATTGGAACAGGAAATTTATACGCGGACATTGGCAATAATCCCGATTTTGATTCCTGCATAGACCTTGATGAACTTTGATCGTCAATTGTCTCGGAAAACTATCCTTATAAGAACCGAATGCAATATATAAACCGTCTTATCCATATTCATTGTTGAGCCATTATTATCTAACCATCCCTTAATTCCCTTAACATTTTGCAGTTATATATCGTGGAAATCGTTCAGAAATAAGTACATTTGAATAAGAATTCAGACAAAAATTGGGTAAAATGCTGTATGTTGTTTATTTCTTGAAACTCACCAAAAGTAGGTAATAAAGTTCTAATTTTTATAATTTCGTTGCAATTCGGGTTTTTTCATTAGGTATTTTTGCATCCAACATTTACTCGATGTTACGCGACCGTGATCGCAAAGACGCGATTATTGTGTGAACGCCGGGAAATATATTGTCTCTTTCGACGCCACGGATAATCGAAAAAAGACAACACCGGCGTGCTCGATATGCGAACAATGTCCGCTGTGAACGTAATTCAACGGCAATCGCTGCCGATAAATTTCCCCCTTTTGCAATCCGAAAAAGGGAATATATTAGAGTAAGAATAGAGTAACGGTTTAATCTGGAAATAAAACAATTCTATAACATTACTACAAAAGGAAAGCTTGACAATTCGTTGAAACCTGTACAACTGTTTGACAACATGTTAATGAAAAATGCATCTTGTAAAAAAAGTGTCTCTTCGACTAATTTTGGGTTGCTAAGTACACTAAGAGGAATTTTCGTTTAGGGATGAAACGGAAAGAACTGCAAAGCTGTCTCCTTTCAAAATAAAACGCTAAAACTTTCATTTTCAAACGGTCTCTGTTTAAGAGTGAAAGATACCCATTGACAGTGAAAGGGAATCTCTTTCCCATTGAAATGCTTTCCCTTTCAACTGTACGTGGAAGTTTTTAACTGTACGAGAATATTAGCTAAACATGTTTTTTAGCTTGTTCTTTAATTATTTCTAAAAATATTAGAAATGATTGATTCTTTTAAGATGAAGTATTTTATAATTTGGAAGATATGCTTGTTAGCTTTATGATGATATGCTGTTTTTGTTACTAATCTAAATAGTAGTTTGTGGGTTACAAAAACAATATAACGTCATAATGCTAACAAGTATACCTTTCGAACGATACAAATTTCATGTTGATAAAATTAAAAGTTCTTGACGTTTCTGAAAATTGAGTAAAGGACTAAAAAAACACGTTTTTTGCTAATACATATTTTGAATATGATTCTTCGGGAAAATAAGTGACAATTGTTTTCATACTTGACTACAACAAAAAGTTTGAAGAACACTTTTTCCGAGGTACGTTTTTTACATGTAAACTATTGTAATGAATGTATTATTGTGCAATATTCATATATACAATTGTGCAATTTTATACAATGTTATAATATATCATCGGTATCAAGATACTGGTTTTTTTTTCCTTCAGTAATGTGTAATACGAAATCAGAATTGAATGCATTGTTTATGATCGTTTCTTATCGTTGTGTTTCAGTCTTAAAAAGTATCCCACAAATGACGAATTAATCTTGAACGAAAAAATAAACATGGATTCAATATTATCTACTAAAATGTCAAAGTTGTTTGTTTTTGATAATTCACATTGAGAAAATATAGTACGTAAATTAAATTAGATTTCAATTCAAAACGAACGAATTTCACAGAAGTGTTGTACGAAAATATCTCTTTTTTGTATTGTCCTTCAGGAGTCTAATTTTCCTGAACATTTTTGTAAAAATGTTCTACAACTTGGGTGTACATGATGGTGACATGATTAAAAAATAGTTATCTGGGTACAAAAATTTACTTTTCACTCTACAATCGTTAGTTCTAGATATATTCATTAGGTGCTAATTCCAATTTGAATGCCTTCAGTAGTTAAAAAACAATGTATCGTTGAATATAGTTCGATATCTTTTACAGTTTGTAAAAGATATCCGGGAATTTGAATTTCAATACTCTAATTACAAAACTACTAATTATGTGTAAAATAAACTGCAGTATCCATTTTTTCAACTGAAAAAAAACTCGTAGATTATTTGAGTATAATAATAAAACTTGTTATATATAAGTCCGGGCGACTTCGCTCCCGTCGGCTCAGGGCCGTATGTTGCATGAGATGAAATATTTATTTTTTTGATTGCTTATTTTTAAAAAGCGACGGCAAAGTTCTTCCGGACTTTGTGATACCTTTCCATCGAAGTAACAAATATATCATTCGTGGATTTTTTTATATTATACGAAAAATTTTAAAAAATTGTAGAATAATTATTTTAGAGATTTCTTTGCATAAACTACCCATAAGAAATACTACCCCTAATTATTTGTCATGCAAAAAAAAAATTATCTTGAATAACATAACTAAGATGAAAATTGTATCATTGTTTTTTATTTGTTCAACCATAAATTCTCAAGAAAATGTTGTGAAATGATCAAAATATTCAAAATGTGAAATATTCAAAAACGGAATAGTATGAACTGAATGCATCTGAAATGACCTACTTATCATAAAAATCATAAAATTGTCATACACATTAAATCGCTAAGAACTGTGCACTGTTATAAAATTTTTGTATTCATTTTTACAAACGGTCTTACGAGTTTTTCACTTGTGCGTGTCATTGAAAATGTATAAAAATTATTACCTTAATTTCATTGAAAATTGATGGAATTAAATAAACTTGTATATTAGTACTACAAACTATAATGTTACCCTGGCGGAAAAGAGAGGACGAAAGATAGTCCTCCCTATAGTCCTTCTACAGTCCTCTGAAATAGACTATTTTTTAAAGTCTAATTCTAGCAAAATACTGTCATTTTAATATTGAAAACTATTTCCATGTGTGAATAATTACCCGCTTTGCAAAATTCAAGTAACGAAAATTCACATTGCCATCCCATTATTATTAATTATTCATTAAATATATCACAGTCGAAAGTTTCACTGTCAATTCTGTTTCGTCTGCTCGAATGTGCTGAAGCGCGGGAAATTCAAAAATAAAAACGTTTCGATTTTGTTGACTCATTTATATACAGGCAGCATTTTGAAATAAAAATGTAAAATAAAAGTATAATATAATATAATATATCAGACAATATAATATAATATCATAATGTTATATCATATCACATCATTTTGTATTACATTATATATTATATCTTATAGTATTATATCACATTTTGATATATCGTACTTCTACAAATTATACTATATTATATAACTTTACATAATAATATATTCTTTTATATTTTATTACATGTTAGCATATTATGAAATAATATATAATTTAATACATCGTAATATTATATTGGTGGACTATAAACAGTCCTCCTATAGTCCTTCCTTTTTCGCCAGGGTTAAAGATTCAATATACTGATTGACGATTTCGATAAACTTTCTGCTGAAGTTAATCAACATGTCATTAATTTATCAAAATTGATATAGACATTGTTGACAGTGTTCCTGAAGAGTGTTATCAATTAAAAGACCGAAAGTTAGAAAACGAAAATGATTTGAGGCTCCAGCACATCACAATTTTCGTTGAAAATATTCTCAAACTTTATATAAATTTATATGAAATATCCATTAGTTTCCCCAGTGTAATCAAGGTCGAAATTCTTCCTCGACTTTCGACAAAAGTCACGGTTACAGCCTGAGCATATCAAAACACCTTTAACTCGTGCCTGGGATCATCATATCTTGTAATGCCAAGATTTCCAAAACGCGGAAATAAAACCTGAGTCATTTCGGAAAAAATTAACACAATTTGTCCGGCCCTGATTTACTCTCACCACTGGCGAACGCAAGTGATCGGTGACCGGCGATTTTGCGCGATCGATGCTTTTGGGCACCAAGGCCCAGGGCCCCGTTTAGAAACGAAAAAATCGTGTCGTCAGGGGAATCTGACGCGGTCGCGGTGGGGGGTTAATATACAAGTAGAGGCGTGAGGTGTACTTTGAACGCTTGTAGATATAGAAAAATAAAATGAAATTTTTTGGGGCATTCGTTACTTTGAGCTTGGAGAAGGTTGCGATTACCTATTTCAGTAACCTGTTACGCCTTCGCGTTTTATCGGGGAACACACGACGAGTACGAATTTTCTCGCTTAATACACGCACACGAAATTTGAGACCCACGAGGTTTTTCCGGAGACACCCGGAGAAGACTGACAAGACTGACTGGTCGTTATCGTTGCGTCAATTGCGTGTTTCACTCGCGGTCGCGGCCGACCGTGCGCTGGAAGTGCCAGGGGCGTACAGTTTCCAGTCATGTCTGCTGAAGATAACGATGAAGTTTTTCTTTTCGAGATATGAGTTGAATCATTTTCAAGTTTTTCATAACAGATTTCATAAGAGAAATCTTCCACGATTGTGTTTTCGCTAAAATTCCTTTTTTTTTCAGTTCTTCGGATGAAATGATTTAATACATATACTTTCATTAACTTTAATATATGAAAAAAAGTGAGGAATGGATGGTTGTATAGTAGTCGTGTTAAAAAAATTGAAAAAATATTCTGATTGTAATTATATATCCAAATAAATTCAGTGAATTAGAATCGAAGAAAATGTTGATCTTGACAAACAATGAACCAAGATCGATTTTTAAAAATCTTCAGTAAAGTCTATCTATAATTTCATTCTGTTTTTCTAGTCTAAATGAATCTTTTTAAATCTAGCTTGTCGCATTTAAAAACGATTTTGACTAGAGAAAAATACAAAAATCATAATTTACAATCATTAATGCAAAAACGGAAATGCACAAAACATAACTGTTCATAATTTCAAAACTACGCACGAGTGTGCGGAATTTGCGGAAACAAATAATTATTATTGTAGTAATAGTAATTACTTATTTTCAGGACAGCCAAAAATATTTTTTTAAATAAAAAATGGTTGAATCAATATTTTGACTGTGAGTGTCGATAAACAAACATCATATTTATTATACATATTTCGTAATTATTCTCCAGTTTTTAGAAAATATGTTTAACTCTTGCCCTCGAATATGAATGAATCTCGCGACAAAAAGTAAGAAAAGAATGTCGTTTGGTGCTGCTTTTAGTTGTTTTTAAATTTTGACGGAAAGTTTTTACAAAATCAGATGAATCCCTATCGATACAAAATGTCGAGAATTGGAGAAAGTTATTCAAATCTTATCGAACGTGTTGTATGTAGCTGAATACTCTAAATAAATGATCCTTGATGATCAACGAAGATCATTTATTTTCGAAAATCTTTTTCAGTATGTAATATTATATTGTTATTAATACTGTGGCTTCCAGCCATAACCGAGAAAGTCACACATGCCATAACGTTCAAAATTTTATCAGAATATCATGTAAACTGAGCCTTAAGGCACAAGTGACTTTCTCGATCATGGCCGGAAGCCACAGAATAAAAAAGATCAAACCCGAATAGTTGCATTTTTTATTAATTTTTTATAAAACCCCATAAAAAATCTCGGTTCTCTTTAATAAAATTCCGCTTTTTTTATAAAGTGACTGATGTGAAAAAAAAGCAATATTGTTTAAAGGTTTTATCAGCTTTTATAAAGTCACTCCATGAAAACTTTATGAAATGCCCTTATAAAAACTATTGGAAAATTAATATAACTCTGCCCTTATATAAAGTTATAACCCGAAGTTTATAACCCGACTTGCTGGGGAAATGCACGATGGTTCATTCAATTAAAGTATCAATGAAATTTTACAAACGATTAATAAATATTCAACTGTATTTATGAATATGTATGTCCTTGTTTCGTCAATAATAAATACGTATTTTACTTTTTGGCGTAAATATTTTTGGTTGCCCTGATCATGACAGAAAGTACACCTTTTGAATAACATAGAGTAGGAGGAGAAGAGATCGACGATTTTTTAAATTTTTATTAATCAAGTTGTTAATTTACAACAAAAAATTTCAGGCACTGTAAGTTTTAATTTACTCCCTTTTGATCAAACCCGAGGCGAAATAAAACAGATTCTTTTCTTCTCCACCTTCTCCAATCCATTGTTCTATAATGGAGATATACTCCAACTTCTCCAAAATTTCATCATTACCTTTTGACTTTATTCAAAGAAGAGATCATTGCAGTCTCCACCTTCTCCAAGCTGAAAAAAGCTGGGACCAAAATTTTTCTACCTGCTCCACATGATCCATATTTCGAAATTTTATGAAAAGTATAGCTTAGTCTACTCCACATTTTCCTTTTCCACCTTACCGAATTTTTTCTAACTTTTCCCTTACGCACTACTGCTCCGCATTCTCATTCTGTTTAAATATTTATTCGATAAAGTTAAATAGTTGGAGTATATGTATATAGATTATGAGGTTATAAATAAATATAATAATTAAAATTCAGTATCATTCATGAAAAATAATGTTTACTTGTTTTTGTCCACCTTATGATTGTAAGATTTTGTTGTGAAAAGTCATCTGCACTTATTATAAATTATTATAATTATATGAATATATTTATATCTACAGTCATACAAATACAAAATTTTGTCAGACATTCTACCTGAACTGTAACGAATTTTTTTCAATCTTACATTTTTGTATTCGTTTACTTGGAATCGATAAAGAATCATTGTATATCGCTCACAATACTTCTTTACAATTATTATTATTAAATCAATCCAATATTATAAAAGCAAAATAATTCAATTACGACCTATGTCGATAATCTATATGCGTAGTATTCGTTTCGATAGGATTTATATAACTCATACATTGAATGCAACACATTCATGGAATAAATAAATTTTGTACGGAAAATAGAACGGTTCATTTTTTTAATTTCGTACATAATCCGAAAATCCTGTCAAAAAAAGAGAAAATGTGAAGCAGTACATTCCCTATAAAACTCCCCTATCCATTTTGACCTGTGAATCCTTTTTAATCAAAAGTGATTTCCTTGATTGGAAAAACTATGGTGCAATGGTTCAATGTTTATAAGAATATTCGTCAACATATATTTTCAATATACAGTAATGTTCCAATATGAATCGATTAGACTTTTACGTGTTTTGCACTATTAATTTTCTATTTCTTTAATTCTAAGTAAAAGGCTAATTTGAAAATTTGCAGTTAACATACAGGAAACTATTATATGTCGCTCAGGTCAGATTTTGGTGCCACCTGCACAGTATTTCGCTGCATGTAATACATTAATTAATACGAGAAACAAATACTTACTTGCTGGAAGATTCCAACTGCGAAAATGATTGAATTTTGTATGAATTTTATTGCGATAACTACATCGTACCGTGGCACATTCTGCACCTAAAAATTCTTTATTTTCTTTATTAAGTGCTACAATATGTAAATTCAGAGTAAGCGCGTATCATATTTTAAATAGGTACGATAAACATGAAATTTTCATCTCTTCATAGTAGTATTTCACTGCATATTTTTTTACTTTGACTATGGGTGTAATGAAATAATGTTTAAATATGGAATTGAACTATCTACTGCTCAAGAGATTCGAATTCTTAGAATGTATAAAACTTAAAAGAATTTCATAGTTTTTCTTCGACATCTGGTAATCGCACATTATTTTCTTAACTGCTCAAAACGGTACTACTGAGCAATTAAAGGAGAACTTGGAGAAGATGAAACGCATGGAAACAAGGGATTCTGCAATCTCCACCTTCTCAAAAATCTTCTCCTTTATCTACTCCGATTTCTGCTCCACCTTCTCCACTTTAATGACCTGAAATTTCGCCCCGGAAAACCATGCACTGCTTCGGTTGCCAAAATCACACACGCGAATATATATGCATCAAATTAAAAAAAAAAAAAAAAAAAAAAAAAAAATGAAAAAATTAGAGGTTAGATGAATTTAATGAAGAGAGATTGACGACGTTCAAAAATCATCAATAAACGTTGCACATACTAAAGTTCATGTCCAAGAATACTTAAGTATCGTATTTTAAAGGAATATTTAATGTACTTATCTTTTGCGAAAAAAATGGATTGTCATTGAAAAAATCTTTGCACCCAACAGATACTTGATTTGCTCTAGAATTTTTTTAATTTTTTTTTGTCAACAAAACTTTTTTTTTTTTATTTTCTTCGAAGCTGCTTACGATTCTCTTGAAAATTTTCGTCATTGACCTTTTGAGCACAAAATCCATAACTAAACACAGCAGGAAACAAGAAAATAAAGAGTTCATATCTCTTTCGAAAGAGATTCGTCCATCTCTCCTCGAATAGCAAAACAAAGTAAAGAGGACGAGAAAAAATGTACGTTGTCATTAACTTTACTTATTAAAAATTAGAAACAAGTCAATGTTTCAAGAAATGCAGTAGATCTTTAAGTAACAAAGTTTTGAGTTTTGATCAGCAGTAAATGATGAGAATGAATGCGCTGAAAAAATTTCTGGCACTAAGTATTTGCAATGACGCAAATAAATCATTTGATTGTAACTTCGTATTGAATTATAAGAATATGGTGAGCTCTCGGATTTTTTTTTTCACTCTGAAGAGCTATCACTACGGTAAAAACAAGCTCAACTGGTAAAGTACTTTTAAAATAGCGACTAACAGTTCATCTTTTCTCCACCCATCCAATGTTTCCTGTTAATAAAAATCCATAAATATCATCAATTATCTGTAAAAACAAATCGATTCACCCGAACAACAAACTTCATTTAGGCCAATTTTTTAGCCCAGCTTGCGAGAATTATTTCATGTGTTACACTGAAAATGTAGAATTTGTATTTCAGATACATTGAACTCACAGATTCAGACTTGTAAGAATTTTGCTATCGCTGCTAATTTGGGAGTTTATTTTGTGCTGCAGGGTGAGAAAATATCAGGAAAATCGTTTTTTTCAAAAGGTTTTTCATGAAATATAACATTTTCTTACGATGACTTTGCAACACCTGGGATAAAAAATCAGAATATCATTTCAATCTCCAAGAATATCTTGAGTTTCAGAATCAGTATCATCGAGTCTCTAAATGTATCTAAAAGTATGGAAGATGTCTCCGAGAGTACACGAAGTTATTAAAAAAGGTGACTATGAGTCTCCTCGTAATTCACGCACCTAGAAGAGATAAGGGGTTCCAGAAACGAATCTAAGATCTTGAATTCTAGATTGAATTTTACAAATACCATAAGTTAACTAGAAATGAAAAACTGTACAAACCTAAATCTTCTGTTTTATACGAAATTCGACCCTAAAAATACTAATGATATATAACACCGTTAACTATCTCTGTCACACGTAGTTATGTATTTCGATAATTAATTCAGAGTTCTTACCATCCTAACATTTCATGAAAATTATGCTCGTTCTATTTCCGAGACTGTTTATAAGAACATTCTTTCTCAAGATTTCGTCGGAATAAAATTTGTTAATTAATTTTCAGTTACTGATAAATGATATAGACACCCCTCGTACTTCAGGTATTATATACGTTGCGCTCCGAGAAAATATAGGGTTTATATATATTTTTTAACTATGTTATGATAGTTTCAGTCTAATACGATAAAAATTTTCAAAGAGTACATTTTTTAGTGTGTATCCATACAAGATGTCAAGAGGAAATTTAGAAAAATGGGAAGGTACACTCCTTGTCACAAAAAACATTCTTTTAGTAATGATTTATGGTGAACGTAAAATATAAGTAAAGGCTTCAGTAAAACCAAATAACTGACGCCCTCATTTTCCAGAAAACAGACTGTGCAGATAGTTCTTTGTAAACAAATTTTATTTACACAATACGATTGTGTGGTAAACACAATTATAAAATTAATTTAACATGAGGTTATACTAAAATGTTCTTGCTTGCGAACTGCATTTGCAAATACACCGTCCTTTGTCCAAAAACGCTTTGAAAATCGTTCACTGTGATAAAATCATTTGTAAAAATGATTTAAGAGAACGAAATCACTCCGTATTCCCTCAATCTGGAAGCAAGAAGATAATATGTAATTCCTACAATGTCGTGAAAATAACTCTGTATCCTAAATTACTATCAATCATTCTACTTTAGCCCATTTAAAGTGCTGATCATACCATCAGAATCAACCATACGATAGAGATTTCTTGCGGAGGGCTTAATTTAAAATGACAGCGGATATAATAATCAAGTTGTAGCAGGTGTATCTTCTGACAGGAAATGACTAGGTTCTATTGATTACATCATTCACATTATAATTAACACTTAATTCCATCGTCTTACCTTCATCCTCAGTGTTTGTTTCGATCCTGTCTAAAGTAAAGTGCTTATCCAGGTCCTCATTACAAATTTCAGAGGCCAATTCCCCTCGTATCAGGTACGACCCATGACCAATGAGTTCCAAATCCATAGGCTCGTCCATGAATTCGGACAGTTCAGCAAGATGGTCACCTGACAATTGCATGCTCCACATCGCGTATGGACTATAGAATGCTCTGTTCTCACGAATCGTTTGAGCATTTTCGGTTGGATCCTCCCATGAACCATCAAAATTCTTTGTGAGTACAAAATCGAATTGTAGAACTTCATTGAAAGGCATATTATAAATTCGATCATTGCAGCGATAGTAATTATTTCCACTCGCGCTCATATAAAGTGTCAACGTTTTGAGCTTTTCCTCAAACTCGTTTTTCTTTTCTTTACTGGCCGATTTAAGTTTGAAGGAAATCCCAATCTGATTGAATTTCACAGCATTTTTATTAATACCATTCTCGATGTCAGCTATCAAGTCCACTTTCTCACCGGCGAGCAATTTCTTCAATTCTCTCTTGATGGTCCTATACTTCCACACATAAAATGGTTGTAGATGGCCCATGCCGTCGAAATCCGCATCACGGTGCATTTCATGGCCGTACTCTTGAGAGAGTGCTTTCTTTTCTCTGATAATCTTTTGTATACTATCTACATGCCTTATCACTTGGTCCATTACTGAATAAGTATCGACCATTTGCAGAGTTTCAGGTATTTCATGATTCAGCAGCAACTCTTCAACGATAGGGAAATAATGTTGCTTGACACCACGCATTGCTAGTTGGTATTTGTCAAGTACGATATTTGAGTATGTTATCTTTTGCAAATCTGCCAACGCAGTGGTTAATTCTGTATCCGTTATCTTGATTCCTAATGATTCTGGGGTCTTCAAATCGGCAATGTTACGGGCTAATTGTTGACTGAACGCGTAGGAATCGATACGGTTGTAGATGTCAATCAGGGTAGATACGCCTTTCTCAATCTTCGTCATACAGTACATAAAATCATCACCAACGAAAAAATCTCTAGTCATCCGCCTGAATAATAATGTTACATCACTCAAAAGCGTTGTAATCCTCCACTTCTTCACATTGAGCACAGCATGTGATTTCCCAGCGTAGTTTCGCAAACTTTTTATGTCTTCTTTCATGTTTTTCACCTCGGGAAGGACTTTTTCGTAAATAAGCTGTTCATGTTGTTTTAAAATGTTCATTTCATTTTTAAGCTCTAAGCTTACTTTACTAGCTTTTCGCAGTTTGTCTACATCATCTTTGATCGCTTCGAACATTTCAACTGGTACTTCTCCACAGTTGGCGATAGCTTCGATCTTTTCAGCTACTTTTTTAAAAGACTTACCACCACTTTTCTTCAAATGCCGCTTTCTCCTTTTTACAGTGCCTAGAAAGGGCTTTATATTCTCCACAATGATCTTTATCTCTGCTTTGATAACTTTGAGATTGGGTGCATTCATTTTGTCATAGCTCTCGTTTTCTGTATCATTTAATTTTTTCCAGCAACTATAGATATTTTCCTTTACTTTTTTGACATTGAGCTCCTCCATTCGGTCAATATTTTGTAGTGAAGTGTTAAAATGATCATCTACTAGTTTTTTCATCGCGTCGACTTGTGATTTCAGAAGTGCTAGTGTATTGCTAAATTGCCTGTTCATTTTTATTACTGATTTTTTAAAGTCATTAGAGAGTGTTTCTCTATCTTCGAGCTCTTTTTCATTATTGATTGCTGTACCTTCGTATATAGATGTAGCGGTTTGCATAACTGTGCTCGCTGCAGCTCCGTATGATCCGAAAAAAATTAATACCGAACTCATTATTTTTATTGGAAACAGATTTATTCGCGTTTGCATGGCGTTGCGTAGTTCTCTCATTATTTCATCATTATCAATGATAGTGTCATTAGTGTTTCTTTGTTTTTCGATCGATTCGTCTGTCAGTGTAATGACATTTTCGTCGATCTCACTGAAAACTTCTTCAATTTCTGGCAGTATCTCATCTGCAACAAGAGTTTCTGCATCCGTTTTTTTGTCATTAATTGATTTTTGGTACACGTTTCGATAATTTTGAATGGCTTCTATGGCACTTTTTTCTTTAAAATTCTTGATTTCATCTTGCACAACAGTTAAGAAAAGATCCAAGTTATAAACTGATTTGTTTTCCATTTTTTTTTCCAAACTAAACAATTTGCTCGTCACTGCAGCATACATATAGTTCAAAATGCCTTTTTCCGCCTTTGATAGTGACCTTCGTTTTGCATAGTCATCGATTCGAGAAATAATTGATTCTAAAAATGGCATGAAAAATTGTTTAGTTTGTATGTTGCTGTATTGCCGCTCTAGGCCATTCAGTTCATCCATGAAACCAAGAACATCGTACAAGTTTCTCACTTCATGATTGCCATCGCATAGTCTCAAAAAATCTCTGAGTTTCGATTCTCTGAAATTGCGAGCAAGATTTTCCCTTGCGTAGTTTTTAAATTTGTTAATCGTATGAGAAGCTCGATAATAATTACTTGCTGGACTTGAATTTGTAGGTTTTTTTGGACTTGTTCCATCCCCTCCTTTTTTGCCATGTTGGGTCATCTCTTCATATGTATAGAGGACAGGATCCACGTGAAAAAACCGATCAGACGTTGGTAAAGAAAAGCCGTCAGTAGATAACCTCTCACTGAAATGTGCTCGGAGGATCTTAGACTTTATTGCTGGTGCTCCGCCAGATGCTCCTCTGCCAGCTGGTCCCTGATTTCCTGGAAAAAATAATATGGTAACAAAGAATCCTTGCAATAGAATTTCGTTTCTTCATACCTTGAATAGGGGCTGTTGTGATATGCGACAACTTATCCAATGCAATCAGTTTGATGTACCCAGGTTTACCGCCCAATCCGCCAACGCCGCCATTGCCTCCATCACCACCATTAGAACCAGGAGTTCCTTTTTTGTCCATAAACGCGTCCGTACCTAAATCTAAATATTCGTAATTTCTTTTCTCACAGATTTTAAATACACAGTCTTTCATACTTCCTCTAAAATGACTCCATAAACTAACACAACCATCGGAATCGTCCCGATCATCGACTGTAAATTTTGGTAAACGAGCGTCTATCCCTTTTGAGCCTGCAAAAAAAATAAGTAATTTAATGTACTGTTCTGCTGCTCTTTCAGTGTGACAACAATACATGAGAAACTATTCATGCAAAGAAGATGCCTTTTACATTTTTGCTTCGGTATTATACACCATAAGGAACAATGCATATTTGCACCAAATGTTTACCTTTACCGCCATTTTGACCTGGTCCACCATCACCGCCTTGTGAAATGATTGTGAGATTTATTCCTTTTTGAAATACTTTGCCAATACCTAGGAAGTTGCCACCTGGTTCTCCTGGATTTCCTGCGTTCCCATCAGGCCCTTTCATAGATAATTCTATACCTTCTGGAGCATCTTTGGCATCTTCTTGGCTTTTACCTGGCACTCCTTTCATTAAGATTTTGGATTCTTTCATGATTGTCCATACCGGTGAAATTATGGCCATTTGGGACGCTTTGTTGATAAGGTTTATGTCAGTATCGATGATAACAGAATCCAAGGCAAATATCTCGATAAATTGAGCTTCCGGCCAGCAAGTCTTGTCACTTGTGATATCACTCAATCTGACAATGTTACCAGTTACTGTCATGTTCGATGGTTCCTCGCAAGATATTTCCGCTTTTGCTGTCAAACTTGACATAACAGAGAGTAAGGCTTTTTTTCTTCCATCACTTAAACGTAAATTTTCAAGACCCTCTAAGTGATTTCTATAATTTTGTCTAGACAATTCCTTCAAATCAGTTTCTTCCACCGTGAGATCTTTGGCCTGTAATTTTCTTATAATTATTTCCATTACGTTTGATATCTTTCCATGTGTATTATATTGATGAAAAATAAAATTTCTGTGCAGCGAAACCGAGAATTGGTACCATGATTTGGCTTCTTTCAGCTTCTTGAGAGTCTCTTTCCATCTTTTAACTGTTCTCTGTATGACAAAGTCATGTTGGAACTTATAGGCCAGTGCGCGATCGATTTTTTTTGTGACGCTATGTAACATTTTCATGTTTCCCAATGATACAGTTATATTTAAATAGCCTATCGCATTAGCGAGTGTTTGTAAGTTTGATATATTGACGTGGGATAGTTTCTCATAGCTTAAAAACAATGCTTGTTCCAATACATACAGATCTGTTATGCGATTTTCGAGTTTAATGTAATATCGGTCGATTTCATTGCTGACAGCGTCTATAACAGATGGTATTGTTTTTGTTATCAAATTGCTTATCTTGTTGTTCACAACAACTGTGTATTGATTATGTATGGACGATAAAGTAGACTTCATTTTTTGTGAGTATCCATATGGCGTTTTTAGTTTTATTAGATGTCTATTTAATAGAAATTCCACGTAGTCAATGTGCTTTTGCAAGTTATTGATTGATGATTTCTCGGCCATTCCACTCGTTTGGTTGATTAAATTTTTCAAAAATACTAAAGGATCTGAAAATTCATATCTGTCTGTCATATTACGAACTTCCTCATATGTCTTATCCAAATCTTCAAAATTCACTTTCTCTGTCAAAACTCTACCGTAGAACTGTTGAACTTCTTTGTAGATGTTGTCTACGCAATTCAACACACTTTCGTTGAGTAATTGGTGAGTTAGAGCTTCAACATTGACAGCTGACGTGGGAGATATTATGTTTCCAAATTCGACTTCCTTTTCTTTGCTCACAAATCTAAGAAATGAACTTAAGATTTTATCAACATTGCGCTTTTCATTTTTTAACAATTCCATTTCCTTACTTTCGTGATCTTTACCAACGTCCAGTTCTTCAAAGGTGCGGAATATTCCTATTCTTGAGTATTCTTTGTTCCTCAAGTTTTTCCTCAATAATGTGTCGAAAAGCAAGATTGTCTGGTTATTGAGTTTTCGTTCACTCTCGGATAAATCGCTTTGCTTGCTTTTTTCATCGATCGATTCTCTTTCTGTGTTGAGATAATCAGCTATTTGCGCAATTACTGCGGTGTCTGTTTTCAAATCAGCACTCGCGATTTTCGTGGCAACCATAGTTATCCCAGCTTTGTAGGTATCTATGTTTTTGAGCAGATTTATCACATTCTTTATGAAATCGAGGAACGTTGATGGCATCACCTCTCCTTGTTTAACTGATGACATATTGACCACAAGCACTATTTTGAAAGATTTTACACTTTTTAATAACTTATTGATGAGATATGTAGCAGTCACTTCCTGGCTCGGTGCCCTTGAATCTTGAAAACTAGGGCAATCGTAATACGCGATATCGGATTCATTATCATATGTCAGTTCGGGGATGACAGATGTTGATTCTAAGTTTCCTGGACTGATCGTACTATTTTCGTTTTGAATGTCGGATTCTTCATGTTCGGGAACTTTTCTCGTAGACTTGTCAAGCAATAATAAAGACAAAGTCCTTTTGCTGGAGCCTGTATCACTAAACATCAGGACGACCTTGTTCACTTGGCTGGGTTGAAATTCGTCATCTTTTTTTTTCAAAAATTCGATGATCGATTTTGGCGTTTCCGAAATTTCAGATGCAACGACACAAAAAAGTAAGAAGACGACGAATTTATTGAATTTATCCATGATGTCTGTTGTAGGTGAACCTTGATTTTCTGAACCATACTATTTGGCTTGAATTGCTGTAGATTCAATATATACGTGAAAGATTATTCAACTTTCATCATCACTATCCGATTTTTTTTTACATTTTATGAAGTTGTTCATTTTTTAATCGTGTTTTTGATAGTTGATGTAGAATCGGTATTCCCTCAAAGTAGAATCTAATTCTACCGCGATTATTTATCAATGCTGGATATCCTGTCTTCAGAAAATATCAAGTTAATGCCTGTTTGCACTTAAATTCTCATTGCGATAATACTTCTTCACGTTATTTTACTGAAAATATTGTAGCTGTAATACATTTTATATTTCGTTTTTACTAGGGGCTGGTTTAAAAAATATGTTAGAATCTTGGCATCTGGGAGATTTTATAGTTTTAATACCTGAACAAAAATCAAGAATTCTAGCTTGTATTATTAGAAAGCTATACCTGAGTGAAAAAAGAATTAGAAAATTTTTAATTGTATTTTATTTAACTTCTACACGAGAGCAAAAAAACTACCTGTATTAGCTAATATCTCGTCAAAAGTACGTTTAACTTATTGTTAGTCGCCGGAAATAAAGTGTTTGATGCTGTAGAGGTGATTACATGTATCGAAATCATTCAGTCATCGAACTTGATGATTTCTCGCCTAAACACAATATGAACTACTAAATTGGAAAAGTTTTATTTTAGTTATCTTATTGCTCGAATAAAAATGAAAAGAAATTCGTTGAATAAGAAAACTCTAATTCTAGTTTGCACTGTACTTACCTCTACAAAGTATAACATTTGGGTTGAATTTCAAATCAGTTCTGTATCTTTTTTTACAAATCGAGAATGTTTAATGATGAGTTTATAAGTTAAACAAATATCGCTGTGTTGCAAAGCACATTAAATTTCTAAAATTCATGTGCTCACAGTACAATTTCGTTTATGAGACAAAATAACGATGAAATAAGGAAGTCTTCCAAAATGTTCCCGTCGAACGAAAAATCGCAAATCATCTTTTCTAAACAAAAAATAGAGTGAATTACCGCCTGCTGATGATATTTCAGTTTTTAAAGGCATATTTTTATATAAATTTAACAATGAATGTGTTGAAACCGATAAAATTCATCAAACCATTTTCCTTCGAGTTGTACGCAAACAATACGTGACTGATAATAACTTTAGTTTAATTTTAAGTATTTATTTTTGAAGAATGGGAGGCTTGAAAATAATCATGAACTCGTTAACAAATGGATTGCAAGTAACAGAATGTAAAAACTTAAATAAATAAATTAATGAAAAAAAAAAATCTTGACTTATCTTTTCTAACGACATCAAAATATTAGAAAATGTCACTGATTTATGTAATTCGTTATGAACATAAAATTAACAGGATTAATTTAAAATTCTACAAAATTTATATTCATTGCTATTGTTATATATTGCAAATTATATTGCAACATATGTATATAGATAGATATATATATATATATATGTATGTATATCATATATTTATTCCACAAAACCTGAAAAAGAAAATACATATTATCTAAAACGTTAAAAATTTTTATCTTACAGCCGAAAATAGAAACTTCATCATCCTCGTTTAATAACGGATATCGAACGATATTTTAGGGATATTCATTTTTTTATTTCACAATTCTGATATCTGTTTTTTTGAAAAGATGTAAATGTGATAAAAATGTGCGCACGTCTCCGCTCGCTTGGCTAAACGAGCAGAGTCGTTTCAATCCGTTTAGCTAAGCGATACGGGCGAATCATCAGTTTTGGCAACATTTTCTAATTATTGGGAATTCTTATTTTTTTTCAAAAACAAGTTTCAAAATCATTTTGAACTCGATAATTTCCAAAATTTACAATTCAACAGCAATAATTAACTTATTGAAATTTCCAACTCATTATCCTGTTTTCGTTTAAGAATAATCTTTTTTTAATTCGATACGCGTAGCCTTCCACCAAAAATTTTTGTACAGTCAGAGAGTTTTTGAGTTATTCACACTGTAAAAAATCTCATAGGAAAATAACGACACTGAGTTTAGGAAACAATCCGACCTACACTGAGTGTCGTAAAAAACCGAGCCAAGATCGTTATATTACGATAGGGTAGGAAATTAACGAGCGGCTCTGAAAATTAACAAAATCATCGAGTAATCTCAAGTACAGGAAATCTCAAGTGTTGGATATCCTGAGATTTTCAGATTAGGCTAATTGCAAACTTAAAATGAACCGAATTTAAGAAATGATAAGATATTCTCCGGATTTGCAGAACTTTCAAGTTTTTCAAGATGTATCTATATTATATATAATGTGTTTCTAAATTCTTCGTGAGGCAGGTATCTAAGGGTTTTTGCACATTTATCTTGACTTTATCATGATAAAGATGACTTCATCATCTATAAATAGTAAAACCTTGAAAATCTATTACGCAGTTACAAAAGTGATGACGTCATAACGACAAGTTTAGACACGTTATCGAACACGATGAGGTCATCTTAACTGTGTGAAGAATTCCTGGAAACGTTATCTCGTTGATCAGGCAAACAATGAGTCATCAAACGATGATGTAATCTTACATTTAAGGGATACGAATTTATTCGTAATTCATTCTTTAATTATTTTTTTTATTTATTCATACATCTTTTTTTTCTGCAAATGGCCCCTTCCCGCCCTCTGCTGTGAGGCTCAACCACAAGAGTAGCCCCTCCATTTTTTTATTTTTTTACAATCTTTTACATTTTTTATTCTTTTACAATCTTTTACATGTTTTTTCTTTCTTACACATGCTACAATCCTTAATCATAGGACGTATACCATTATCATCTTCACTAGTTGAATTCCAATGTTTTTCGCATAGTCTGCAAGCCATGAATTCTTTGTCACTTTGCATATTCAGCAGGAACTTTTTCCAAGCTTGAGCGATACACTTTTTCCGGAAATAAAGTAAAAATTCTCGTGGCAGTGCAGCGATATCCTCAGAATCCAACTTGTGCAGCCAGTTGGCGTATGAGAGAAGAGTAGATGATCTTTTCGTTGATGGTGTATCGCCAAATTTTTCCATTAACCACATCCTAAGGCGGCGGGCGTTTTCCGTGGCACAGTGATGATGGTAGATAGGTCGATGAAAATTGTTGTAGGGGCATGCAGAGGCTCGTAAATCATCCAGGGACGGGCAGCCCATATCCATCAAATCGATTATGACTGCATTTGTGTACTGCTTCAGCCAGTGCTTTTTGTCCAATCCTTTCACAAATACAAAGCTGGCATCCTCGAGTAGAGTTTTAAGCACTTGGTAGAGTTCCTCGTATGGCACATCTCCAGAGTTCCAAGATATACCATGACGGTTTCGCGTTAGCCACAAATTATTCGCCTTTACTTTTAGAGTCAAACCATCCCAGGCACATGGTGACTTGAATAACGTCGCGACAGCGTCGGCGTTGAAGGGCTCAAGCTTTAATACTGCCAGCTCCTTGACGACAAACGTACTTTGCACGGAAAATCCTTGAACGTCCACAATGTACTTCATCTCGGTACACTGACGCGCTCTCGCTTATCCACCTCCTTTTATACCCACCACCACCACCACCAACTCATCAATTCTTCATTTTCTCATACTTGACATCAGGCTTTTTCTCGTCCTTCTCCTTCTTATACGACACAGGCTTATACTTGTCAGACAATTTATCTTTATTCAAAAGACAACGACGTTCATCGTTTAACTTATCCATTGCGACTGAGTAAAACAGAGTAATTATCTTTATTTATATATGCTTGATTATACATGTAAACATAACCTAAAATATAATCGATAACGTTGCAATGTAACAAGTATCGTTCAACTATATAAAAGTTGCAATCAAGAACCGCTAAGCTCTCGCGAGTACATACAGCACATGCGCAGTAGTTACAATCAAACGTTTTATAATTTTCTAACCATTCCGCTGATTGGCTGATATTCAAAAACGCGATCGTGTATAATGAGGCAATAAGCCGCAGTTTGAGCTGGAATATTCGCAGCCGATTCAAACTCCAAACGAACTTCAACTGACCCCGTAATGAGAGACTCGTTTTGTTTAGCACAATCAATGACTACGAGAGGCGCTAGATCCTTGAATTGTACTTTTGTCAATAATGGATTATTTTCCCGGCCGTAATAGGATGATTGAAAGTTGGAAAACAATTCATACAACGCTGCGAATTGATTACGCTCGAAATTGATATTCAGATTCGTGTAAGGATAACATTGCGAGTTGAGATAGAGCTTGATGTCGCGCAAAGCGCAAGTATCAAAGCCGCTTGTGTTTGCTCCGCGAGCATTCTTCCGCCCTGTTTGGAATCCTATAATGACGTATCTCGGTTTTTCCAGTTGGGTCGTTGTTTTGACGCTCCACACATGCTTGGTAGTTGTAGGCAGCAAAGGATATTCGTAGAGTTCCCAGCTCCTGAAGCTCATAACGATTGTGGGATCACTAGCGATGTAGCTGAGCATTCGAATCTTTTCAACGTCCGACACTTTCACGTACAGCAACATCCATTTAATTTTGCTGATGGTTATTTTAAACTCCTCTGGAAATGCATGAGCTTCAACCGCTGTCTGCTGGATAGCGTTGACGTCTGTGTTAGCTCGGAGAATGATGAGCTCATGTTTAGCGTTGACGATGATTCGTTGATAGTCCTCAGCGAATCCAAAGAAAAATTGCAGTGGGATACATGTATCGAAATATAAGTGATTATCAACCAATGATCTCGTATCGTCAAGAATCCATCCTGCATTTTCCATCAAGTCCTTCTGATCCGGACTTTGTGAGATGTAGGCTTTCATAGCAGTTGTTAGGCCAACATTTTTCACCCTTTCAATCTCCACGGCATTCAGCTCGTAACGAATTTCCTCAAATAGGTGGGCTATACCATTGTTGACTATAGATGTATGAACGACCTCAGCTCCGTCAGCTTTCGTTAAACGTCCTTGAATATGCAGCGAACTCTTGCTCGGCAACATGTACGAATCTTGGTTCTGTACACTGATGCGAATTTCATCATTATTGTTGTACGTCGATGACGCGTACGGTTGATGCGCGTGTACTTCGTACTGCGCTATCGCCTCGTCGAAGACGATCTTCTTCTCGATGGATAACATGGTATCAGGCAGATGAAGCAGCAGCAAATTTTACTCGTAACTCGAGGCTTTTCAGGAACTGCACGTTCCGCGGTGTGAGCACTTTGAAAGGTTTGTGCCGACTGATGATCCGTGGACATGTTGCTAGACTTTTATATTCTCCGTATACGATTCCCATTATTCGCCTCTTACATGAAATCTGATAGTGATGATTTCTCCTCGAAAATTCACCAATTGTCCGTCTTGATCTAGAATGCGGAGCTGCAGGTGATGTATTGCTTGCACGGTGATCGGATGGTACAGTACATGTGTAGGTATTTCAATGATCTTATATCCTGGTGGCACTACGGGAAAAAACTCGTGAATGGTATGCACGCGACGCTTGTTGATGGACGCTCCCGTAGTGATGTTGCATTCGACGCGCAAGGCGTTGACGGCGAGGATTCTCACCGGTGATTGAGACTCGTGCGCAACGTCAGCCTTGAGAATAAGCCGATCGAAGCCTAAAAGTTTTCCAATAGAATCTTTTGGGCGAAAATCGATGGTTCGATTACATTTAATTTCACTGCGCAGCGTGCTACTATTGGCTTGCAGATACAGTTCGATATCCGACGGCAACACTTTCTTCAGGTAACGCTCGATGCTGTCCAACTCGTAGCTCCCCGGAGGTATGGTAAACACTTTACCGTCAACGTAAAACTCGTTGCTACCAACGTCGAGGTTGGGGATCGAATTGAAAGTCAATAGTTCCACCAAGCCCAATGAATAATTTTTCTGACGTGATAGTTCAATAGGAGGAAAGTAGTACGCCTCCAAGACAGACGATGCTCCCGAAAGGGTCAGAGTCAGTGTATCCATGATGGTTGCTCGTTGTTGACTGAAGGTCACTCACACACCCGCAACACTTCTATCGAGAAAAAACTTGAGACACAAGTGCCCGCAAATAATTTGATCATAGTTTTGATACTGATCACGATTATATAGAATATTGCTACCGACACCGAAATAATCTACAAGTTCTCCAGGTGGTCGTAAATTGCCAAAGCTGTCGAAATACGCGATTTGATTACCAGTTTTCCGATACGCGACCCAATGAGTTCCATGATCATTTTTATCGTCTAAGTTAACGATGGAAGCCTCGTATTTTTTAGATCCACTTTTAGGTAAAACATTACGCATGTACACACCTCGAAACGATGGAATTTTCAACATTTTTGCATATTTCAACAAATCTTTATCAGTAAGTGCTCGGTGTGGTAGCTCTACACGTTTTTTAAATGCAGTCTCAGTCCAGATCCCTATGATTTTAAATACAATCCTTTTCCCACGGCGATTGATTCCATTTTGAGGTTATGTCGTCTTGATTCATCCAATTGCCGCTTGGCAGCTCTGGCATCGTTGATAGCTTTAGCGATGCTCGCAACGCCACCTGCCAATGCTCCTGTTGCGCTTAATCCCGCAAAGACAGGGAGTAGAAAAGCAGGTAAAATGCTACCAAATTTACTGGATACAGGTAGTACACGTGGTACTCGAACTTTCTTCTTTCCTCCTGCTTGTTTCACCGCGGCTCTAGCAGCTTTCAATGTTGATTGCACGGAACCTGTAGCTTTAGCTGCAACTTTCGCTGCGTCTATGACTTTTCTCAAGGGAATCTTTTTTTTCTTTGCTACTTTCTTTAATCCCATACCGAGTTTCTGCTTTACTCCCATGATACCAGTTACTCCAAGAGCTGCAGTTTTTTCACCAACTCCTGAATCTTTAGCGAGAAGACGTTCAATAGCTTTTTTTGCAAGAACTTTATCAGCTTCGTGTCTAGCTGTGAGATCGGTATTTTTCGAATATGCGATATCGTGCTCCCTGCACGCTGAATCAAGTGGATTGATTCCACGATCCCTACGCTTTAGCCTTTTAGCAAGTTTGGTGCCTGGACCACAAAATTGATAGTTAGGAATATGGAGTTCAATAGGGAGCTTGATGATGATAGCGTTGATGAGTCCGCGTCCTTTTACTGCCATTACTCAACTGAGCTTATGGCTATAATTACGCGGTATTTATAGGTTTTTGATTCAGACGCTGACAGGTCGTCATGGAGTTTACACCGCAAAATGTCAAGTTGCCTGTCGTAAACTTTGACAGTGTGGTGGAAAAGCGGGAAAAATTCAAACGGCATGGAAAACTATTACCGAATACAGTTCGCGCAATAATATGTGGTCCTTCAAATTGCGGTAAAACTAATGCTCTCTAAAAATCTCGCCTATTACGCATCCAAACGGGTTGAGATTCGAGAACGTCTACATTTACTCGAAATCACTCAAGCAACCTAAATACAAGTACTTGGAAAAAATCATTGAACCGGTCAAAGGAGTTGGATATTTTCCGTATAACGAACACGAACAAGTCGTTAGTGTTGAGGAAGTCAAACCAAACTCTGTAATGATATTCGATGATGCAGCTGGCGAAAAACAAAATAACATTCGCACATACTTTTGCATGGGACGGCATCGTGATGTAGACAATTTCTATCAGTGTCAGACTTATGTGCGCATTCCTAAACACTTGGTGCGAGATAATGCTAACTTGCTTGTACTGTTTCGTCAAGATGATATGAACTTGAAACATGTGTACGACGATCATGTAAATACTGACATGACGTTCGCACAATTTCGAGATTTATGCGCAGCATGTAGGAGCGACAAGTACGGGTTCATTGTCATTGACAAGGATAGCGAACAAGGGCGGTACAGAAAAGGATTCGATTGCTTTGCTACTATAAATTAAAGTGTTTTCGTGGCAACTACATCAGTATTGTCTAAACATTGAAAGAAGATGGAGCGTAAAGATGTACTACACCATATTGTACAAGCGAGCGAAGCCATCCGCCGCAAACATCGTCTGCTGAAACGTGGAAAAGCTGCTATGGAGACGTCGGTGCGAGAAGTGTTCAAGCTCATCATTGATCCACTAGAGTCATTGGCTAGAAAACCAATGAACCTGAAGATGGAGTCAGTAAAAAAGGAGGGTGCTAAAGAAGAATTACCTACAATGGAGGATGATGATACATTTGAGCCACGGAGTGAAAATTTCGAGAGCTTTGATCAAACCATCGGTGAGCAAACCTTTGCACCAGACATCGCGAGTTCACCAGCTCCTGTTGACACTCTAAAGAAATACTTGAAAATGATGAAAAACAAGGATGAGCAAAAGAATCTAGACATTCAGTATGGAGTACGGTCGTTGTCGTTGAAAAGTGGATTGCATAGTGGAAACACGCCAATTAGTTTCGAAGAAAATACTGTTTACGTGGGGACTGAGGTGTTTGAGAAAACGCCGGGACTTATAGAACTCCTGTTTAAAAAACTACCAAACAGTTCGATTGTTAATAAAAATGATGTGGAAAACTATAAGAAAATCGTCCGACTAACAAACGCGGATAGAAAAAATTATCTTCCTGACAGGAGTCTGCGTGGTGGTGGCAGAGATTTGAAATATCTTACATACATTGCCGACAAGAAAGTGGGCACAGGAGTATACAATGTGGTTAATCGCGAACGTAACATTGATAATGTGCATTGGGATGATCCCAACGAACTCGTTGATCGCTTGCGACTTGTATTCGCGTCACAAGCTGCTGGCAACAACAGTCATACCAACGAAATCAACTCAATCATTGAAGAACTTAGAGAAGCTGACATTATATATTAAAAATCTTGAAGCTTCATACCTTATTGACGAGCTAGACAATGACAAGTGTAGACGTGTTTGGGAGACACCTGATCAAGAATCGGGAAATACCTCCTGGTGTTGGATTCAAGTTGACCCCTGAAGGTCATTACTATCTCCAACATAAAAAATTAGTCAACGTTGCTAAGGGTGATTACGAGAGAGATGGCGCTTCCTATCAAAGTATTATCGATTTCGAAGAAGTGCTGACAATTGAAATTAATCAACTGAAAAATGTGGTGGAGGAAGTGGAAAAATCACTAGAAACCTTGGCTAACATGTACCAAAAGCATGTGATTGAAAACTCGGCAATAATTTCCAAACTACAGCGTCGCATAGAACGTATCGAGAAGGAAGTATTGGACGATGTTACGCCCCAAGAAGATGTCTACGAATAAAAGCTAGAATACGAACGCTTCTCATTCATAACCATCCCGGACGTCGAAAAGATGAAAGAAGCTCTAGTAGAAGAACTCCATAAACCCGCAAGAAGAAATTATCGACGTCGCCATGTTGATATACGAGGACTCGACGAGACGTGGCAAGCCGATCTCGTAAACATGTTCACCTACAAGGATAAAGGCTACAAATTCCTACTGACCGTCATCGACGTCTTCTCCAAGTACGCGTGGGCTGTACCAATAAAAACCAAAAATGGACCCGTCGTTACCGCTGCTATGAAGACTGTGCTCAAGGATCGTCAGCCTAAGAATCTACACGTCGATCAAGGCAAAGAATTTTACAACAAGGACTTCAAGGCACTCATAAAACAACATGGAATCAACATGTACTCTACATTCAGCGGCATGAAGGTGTTCATTTGCGAATATTTCAATCGTACACTCAAGAGTCAGATGTGGAAACGGTTCTCCCTCCAAGGACATTACAAATGGATCGACATATTACCTGATTTGTTATCGAGTTACAACGCCACCCGGCATCGTACAATCAAGATGAAGCCTATAGATGTTACTGCAGCTGATGAAAAACGTCTGCTTGATGAAATTTATCATGTCAAGCAACGGAAAGAGAAGATTAGCAAGTTTAAGGTCGGTGACAAAGTCCGGATCAGCAAGTACAAATATGTGTGTGAGAAGGGATACACTCCCAATTGGACAACGGAAATTTTCACCATCGCTGCTGTAAAGCCAACGCATCCCACTACGTACAAGCTCAAGGATTATCAGGACCAGCCAATCGAAGGAGGATTCTATACCGAAGAACTTGCCAAAGTGAAGCATCCGGATGTGTATCTCGTTGAAAAAGTGTTGCGCAAGCGTGGAACCAAATTATATGTAAAATGTTTGGGGTTTGATAATACTCACAACAGTTGGATAAATAAATCAGACATGTAATCAATAAACGTTTATTCGTATATATGGAGTGTTTTTATTTACCCTTTACATACATATATAAAATAAATATATTTATACTTTCAGTATGAATTCATTTCCGCACCACCAGAGCCCGCTCCGTTCTCGCATGGGGTGGTAGAATTCATGGTACGTTTTTGTTGACGTGGTATCCCCGGTAGGCCTAATCCACGATCTATCTAAATAGCCTAGTACAATGATATTTACAATTCGTCGATATCTATTAATTTCTTTATTTGCCTCGAGCCATGTTCATTAATATTTACAATTCATCATCGACATCCATCAATTCCCTTATTTTATAGTCGCCGTGAGCCAAAGTGTCCGTTGTAGTTGACAATAGGTGACGCTTGTGATCATATGGATTTAACGCGAGTTTTGTCTGTTGAATTGTTTGAATTTCATGCAGATGTGATCGAAACAGATGTTGAACGCGATACTCTGTACTCTCACTGTACAAGCAATTTACATAATCATCGAAATTTATTGTTTTCGCCACAACTGATCCTTTGACTTTTTTAATTCTATCCTGACCTTCAACTCTAACACTGTACATCTTATTTCTCAATGCTACAAATTCAGTTATGATTTTCCCGTTGCATTCATCCTTCATAAGACCCACAACTTTTTTGTTTTTCAATTCGATTCCGAAATGATTAGGTGAGGGATAATCAGATGTATCGAATTGATCATTGTTTTCTTCCATCATTTCATATGGGTCAAGATTTCGAATTTTATAAATCAGGCTGTCTGTATCGGTGTACAGAATTTTCGCGTTTGTTGCAGGTTTCATAAAGTCGAAATGAAAAGAGCAAAGACATGTTTTGGATAGGTCGAGAATGCAGAAACCTATATAAATGGGTTTGTTCATTGTAACCTCGACGCGTGCTAATTTAATGGCAACTAAATTCTCATCGAAAATTGTACAAGAGCTGAAATGTGGTTTCGAAATCAAGGCTTCTGCGCCGTATCGACCCAACCATTGCATGACTAGTTTTATATCTACACGTTTTCTTACATTCTCCATGGTTTTTCCGTATACTGCATTGTTCATCAAATTATAAAGATTTTTTTCAAATTCATTTTTTGCATTTTCACGCATTTCAGTTTAAATCAATGTAAGATTTCAACCATGGACATTGCTTAAATTTCAATTTTCTATGAATGCAACGCAAAATCAGTCCATGACGCAATGCCTGCCTCAAAGTTCTATAATGAATGACGTACCGCTTTTTCGGTTCAAGAGTTGTTAAGAGCTTTTTACATTTCGAACTGGGTGGAGTTTTGTGCTCTGCGCAAAACGGTAAGTCATTTTGAGAATCATGAATTTTTGGTGGATACTCGAGATCCACTTCTAGGATGTAACCTTCTCCGGCATCATCAGCAACATCCCACGGAAAATCTTGTTGAAAATTTTCAGCCCACTCAAATCCAGCGTAAGGCAAGCATTGCATCATGGCCCACCCATGAAGGTTATTTACATCATAATACATGAAGTATTTGTCCTCTTCTTGGGAATTATAATCGGTAGCGTAGTAGGGATTGTTGGCCCTGGCGTATCGGTGGCTGCATTGGGAGATGCCTCCTCGGATCCCCCGTTCGATGAAGAGGAGCTTGCCGATGTCCGTAAGAAGCTCAAATTCTATACTCGTATGCTTGAGCATAGCGCCCCAGCTGAATCCTGGTGTTGTATAGTAGTGGGCTAGATCCAGTCCATAGGACTCGAGACAGCCTTCTCGAAAGTTCGCAAAGACGTCCGCCAGGAGAAGCACGTCAGCCTTCAGGTATAGGTCCGAGTACTCCCC
This sequence comes from Platygaster robiniae, assembly GCA_028476575.1. Classification (NCBI taxonomy): domain Eukaryota; kingdom Metazoa; phylum Arthropoda; class Insecta; order Hymenoptera; family Platygastridae; genus Platygaster; species Platygaster robiniae. The sequence goes on from CM052019.1 coordinate 42,179,317, forward strand.
AAGTGACTGAATTTTGAAGGACTGCCAGACTGTCTGAGCATGACTGAAATCAAAAAAAAATTTGAGAATTCAAAAAATAATACCAAAAATGACAATGATAATTAAAATATTTTAATTACCGATAGTTATTGTCGGAAATGTTCTCATCCATCAGGGTGCTGTGGAACGCTTCTTGAGGTGGCAGCTTGGTCACCTCCAATTTTTTCCAAGAGTCCAAGTACTCATAGGGGAACACTCCTTTCTTTATGAGGAGTTTTAATAGTTCCTCGTTGAGATGCGAGTATTCTCGGATGATAGTTGTTTTATAGTCCTCCAAGTACGATGCAAGTTTATCCAGCGATGAGGCCATGAACCTGAACGAATCAATGAATCGCAGAGATATCTTGCTGTCGTCAAAATGTTTGGTGAAGGAGATGTATCTTTCCATTGTCTGTGGAATTAGGGTGATGCATCCGTCGATACAGTTGGCGATTTGTTTGATTACAAGATGGCTGTCATATCCGCTTAGATTGTGAAATATGACCTGAAACAAAAAAAAATCACAATTGTTACCTTTGAATCCTTGTTGCATGAGATGTATTTGTTAACAATAATCAAAATAGTAATAATTTTTTTCATATCTCAATAGTATGATCAACCAAAGTTACAATGCTCATAGATATATTTTTTCCAAGTTTTATTAGAAAAATATGAATACATAAAATCTTACCGGAATAGTGAGTGCATCCTGGTATTGGAGATTGCATTTTTGATGAGCCGCGCCTCGAAACTTGCCCGTAAGATGGCAGTGGTCTCTCACTCTGATTTGACCTTTCAGAGCAGTCTTGCAGATGTGGCAGTTGGCAGCTTTTCGAAGCATCTCCTTCTTTGCCGGGGTGAGGGGCTCCATGGGTTTGGGGTTCTTCATCTTCTCCTGGACTTTTTTCGTGAGTTTCACCAACTTATCGGAGAACCACTGCGCGGGATCCTGGCCTTGATAGTTCGCGTAGCGAGATTGTCCTTCTTTGAAGCTACATTGGACGTAGTAGCCAACGCTACAGGCCTCGTGAACTTGCACGACAAGAGTGTTTTTCTCTTTGTCAGGAACTACTTTTTTCAATAAACATTCAAAATTCGCGTAAACGACGTAAGGAAATTTGATATTGTTTTTATGATTGTTGAATTTTAGAATATCTTTGTTGGGAGCAGGCAAATTGACTCTACATGTATTCGCTTCTTATCAATCAATTTCGTGGACATTCAACTTCTCAGAATCTCGAAAGTAGTGAAGACACCGGTCACAAACCCAATGTTTTTCCTTGTGTTTAGAAAGCTGACTGCTTACAAGTCGAGAAAGAACTTTGATCCAGACAAAATGGTAACGGAGGGGTTCGCTCTCATCATCTTCATCGTAATGATTTTGTATGAGAAGTAAATTTATATGCCTGTCCTGTTTTTCTTTAGTAATATGGATGGGAGCGACTGTGAAATCTTTGTTTTTCAAAAGAATGTACCAGGTGTACTCCTAATTAATTCCCGGTTTTTTTGCAAATAAAACACATAATTCCAAAAAAACCGTAACCTTTATTTTATTCAAAGTATTTTCCATCGCTTTCTACACATTTTTCCCACCTTTCTGGTAAATTGTGGATACCACGCAAGTAAAAATCATTGCCTTTGGAGGTGAACCACTCGGTGAGCCATTTTCGTACATTTTCGTACGAGTCGAAGCGCTGCTCAGAAAGGGCATGGCCCAACGAGGCAAAGAGGTGGTAGTCGGATGGCGCCAGGTCTGGTGAGTAAGCCGCATGATCAAGCACTTCCCACTTGAGCCTTTCCAGCGTGTCACGAACGACTTTCGACTTATGCGACGGCGTATTGTCGTGGAGCAAAATCACCTTCTTCTGTCGTTGTTGATATTCTGGTCGGTTTTCCACAATGGCTCGGCTCAAATCTTTCATTTGCTGTTTGTAGCGAACGGCATTCACAGTTTCACCAGGTTTCAGCAGTTCAAAGTATATAACACCGGACTGGTCCCACCACACACACAGCATGACCTTCCGACCGTAACGATTTGGCCATGCCGTCGATGTCGATGCTTCACCTGGACTCACCCACGATTTGTTGCGCTTAGGGTTCTCCAGGAAAATCCACTTTTCATCACCAGTAACAATACGATGCAGGAAAGACTTTCTTTTGTATCGTTGAAGCAGCATTTCACAGGTCACTTTTCGATTCTCCATTTGTCTCTCGGTCAGTTCATGGGGCACCCACTTTCCACACTTCTGAATTTTTCCCATGGCTCGCAGACGTTTGGAAATTGCTTGCTGTTGAACTCCCAACGCATCTGCAAGCTGTCGTTGCGTTTGCGTGTTGTCTTCATCTAACAATGCTTGCAATTCGGCGTCATCGAACGATTTTCACTTGCCGGAGCGTGCGGCGTCGTTCAGGTCGAAATCTTCATTTTTGAACTGTCAAAACCACGTTTCACATGTTCGAAGTGTTAATGCACGATCACCATAAACTTCCACAAGCGCACAGTGGCTCTCAGACACTTTTTTCCCTGATTGAACATGAAAAGCAATGCATGGCGCATATGCTCAAAATTCGGTACAAAATTCGACATTTTTGAAGCGCAATAAAAACTTACTGGAAGATTTTTTCGAGAAAATGTCAACGCAGTTCAAGCACTCGATATGACTGAACAAAATGACATATGGTATGTGTTACCAACAGCGGTACAAAACAGAACGCCATCCATTGAAAAAACCGGAAATTACTTAGGAGTACACCTGGTAGATATTTATGGAAATATTATTGAGCCTTTCGAATAAAGGAGCCTGCTTTGGCATAACAGGAAAAGAAATTCCTTCAAAGTTTAGTTCTCCATCATATTTTTTGTAATAGGAAAGGCGTCCTGGGTTTTTCACATTCCTTTCCACAGGATGCCGCGCCGAAAGAGTAGCCCATTTAAAACACGTCAAAATTTTGAATATTTACACATGCCTGCTTTCGTTTTATTGGTCCTGGTAGTTCGATGAAGGAACTCGCTCGCATAGGATTGTATTTGTTTATATGCACACCGAGACTCAGGATCCGACGCAGCGTCCATACGGATCCTTGGTGTTGAAACTCTTCGATATTTCTTAACAAGTGATCCCTGACGTTGGTGTCGAACCAGGTGTTGAGATCCGTTGTTTGGGTGATGCTGACGCTGCGAGTTTCAAAGTTTTTCAACTCTACGACCTCTTTATTGTTCTTTAGAATGCTGAATTCTCCGTCCAGGGAAGTGTGGACTTTCAAAGCATTTTCGGTCTTTAGACTTTCTTCCACTTTGATAACGAAAATTTCTCGGGCTTCCAACAAAAACTTGGTTATGTCCAGGTGGCGTAGGTTGATTACGACGCCCGCGCGGATGTGCGTCTTGAAGGCGCTGTTGAGATCTTCCCATTTCACGCCATTTTGTAATCCAGCTCCAATCACGAGTGAACTGCGCAACTGGATTATGTAACTGCGTAGTCGTTAGATGGCACGCGCACATTGAACTTTCACTACACTCGAGCTATTCACACTCAATTTACGCAATTTATCGATTTGTGCTAAAGCTTCATTGTTCAACACTGTAGGATCGACAGCACCACCCCGAGCCAAAAGTCGTTTTTGCGCGTTAATCACCTCGTGCGCGACCTTGAGTTTCGATTCCACCATTTTTTCGAAAATTTAATATCACTTTGCGCTCTGAAGTTCGACACTTTGAGAGCCCTGTTGGTAGACTTCTCTCTCTCTCTCGGACTTGAGTTTGAGTTTATATATATCGTGGTAGCGCTGCAATCGCGCACTGTTGCCAAGTCTACCACCACGCACTGTTGCCAAGTCTCCCACCACGCACTGTTGTCAAGTCTACCACCACGCACTGTTACCAAGTCTACCACTACGTACTGTTGTCAAGTCTACCCCACACTGTCTCACAATTTTCGTACACTTTGTTAATCAAAAACTTTTTTTTTAACGATTTCATTTTGAATTTTTTCATTTGAGAAAACGGAGCAGAACTCTTCAATAATATTGAAATTCTCAGAGACGATTCGTTTGACAATTCTCTTCGCATAATTTTTGAAAATCAAAATTTAGGAATAACTCGGCTGCACTGTATGACTCCAAAATGATATCAAGGCGTTCCTTGCGCAAGTCAACATTCCCGGTATACAAAAATGTTAAAAAATGTTCAATGACATTACTTGGGAACTGGTTGATTATTATTTGACGTTCGAGTGATTCTTTCCACGAATGATTGAATAGAGTCTCGAAATATTCTGATTGAGCCACGAGAATCGTACTGTGTACCTTGAATTCGCGGGTGGGAGTGATGATTGGAAAATCTGAGAGATCTCCCGTGAACAGTAAATTTTCAAAACTTTTCACAAAAACGTCGAGTCGATTAGCTTCATCAGAGTCAAAACCTCCCTACAAGTGGTAGTATATTCTGAGTTTTATTAGGAATGTGCCGTCTTCAAGTGGTATCTCTTCCGAAAGGTTGTATTCTCCACTGTCAAGATGGAAAATGTGTGCGTACTCGTCAACCCAAGATAGATGACAGTTTTCGATGATTGCTGCTACACGCCACTCGGATAAACAGTCAATACGAGCACGATAGTGAACAACCGGTTGAAGTTTCTCGTTGTCTATTTTGCGTACAGTTAGTTTCCACGTAAAATGGATATCGCTCCAATCAGGGGAACTGCACTCTTTACCATTTTCCTTTAAGTAACCCCGTAGAAATAATTCTATCGGAGCCATCTTTCAAGGAAGTGTGGGTAATAAAGAGATTCGCGGATAATTAAGAGAATCGCGATGTCGATCATATCAAAAAAAGCGACTGACTGATGATGGTGGGAAATCAGGGGATATTATATAGAAGAATAATGACGTCACCATCAAATCCCCACTGCTCGGCATGAGTCAGAGATATTGACTTTGAGGTTTTGAGAATCAAGCGATAAAGAAAATCGCTTCTGTAAATAACGGAATCAAATTACATCTACGCATCAAACCAAACAGGATACTTTGATTACAATAACGCAGAAAGTGTAAGCAAAAGTATCAAATGACAACTGCGCAACGAAAAAACACCATGATCATATTACATCTTGGACCGGAAGTCATTTTGTAAACAAAGATAACAAAAGTCATAAATTTGTCGCCTTCAAAGGATACCGACTTGTAAATAAATGATTAGTGCTGGAAATTGGTCATGAGATTGAATTACATCTTTGCAGCGGACGACTTTTCTAAACAAAAGCTTGAATAGCATTTTTAAACAAACATCTAGATCTATATTCAGCTACGATTAAATTACATTTAAACAGTGAAACCCAACTCTATAAACAAATGGATTAAAGCTTACCTTAGTGTCATATTTTTAGAATTTTCATAACATAAATAATTGCATGAAATTGGCTGATGTTCGAATTACATCTTAACAGAGAAACCCAACTCTATAAACAAATCGAGCAAAGCCTATCTTGATATCATATTTTTAGAACATTCCAAACATAAATAATTACATAAAATTGGTCGATCTTCGAATTACATTTATGCAGTTTAATTCGAACGTTTCAAGGTCAACGCATGCGAGTTAAAACTTGTCATTATGACGTCATCGCTTAAGAATTCCACACTGTGAGGATTATTAAACTATCACTAATAAAAGTTTATTATTTTCTACAAAAATGTATTATTAAGAAAAAAAAAAAAATTCTTAATCTCGTAATATTATTCACTTGGTATCAATAGATTTTCGAAATAAATTTCCAACATAATTGAATTTGTAAGGAATATTTCGTGGGTCCACAATACCGTTCTTTTCAGCGCTATAAGAGATAAGGCAGCGTAGTGTTTATGAATTCACGCGGCCGGTGATCGTTATCTCCCCTAAATATCTTTGATAGGTTTAAAGGTTAGCATATTATTTTCAAGTTCGTAACTACTAGTCATTGTTTATCAATTCGTCATAATCCACCATTTTATTGAGGGAAGTTTTTTTCAAGGTGAGGGAAATATGTGGAAAAGAGATAAGGAAAATCGAGAAATATGCATGTGAAACCGTGGAAAAATGGTGGAAAAACATGAAAAATAAGGAAAAATCGGTGAAAATGAGTGTAGAAAATATGATAAAATAGTTTGAGGAAATCCACGAAAAAATGAAGAATACATATATACATATAACAAATATAATATAAACATATAACAAATAAATATGATAAATATGGTAAATGAATAAATATGAAAAAACTGTCAAAAAATTGTTTTAATAAATATGTGAAATGTAGAAAAATCCCTGTTTTACCGACATGAGGTACGCTCATATTTTACCGACAGTAAGTAAACCCCTGTTTTACCGACCACTGTCATCTTGGGGTTATACTTTACCGACTAGGGGAGGAGGAGTCACGTGATGGGAGTAGGAGTAGGGGCCGTATCCCCCTAGCCTATCTACTGGTGACTTCTTTTATGTCAATTATTATGATAGAATTTTCTTTTCATCTTTGTAATTTACAAAGAAAAGCAAGTATTTGGTCAAACAATAAGGTAACTTCTGGCTCAAATACCCAAAAATTCCGTTCTTCAACGTTTCGGTGATCTTTTTTTTGTCACCCTTATCAAGGTTTTATCATCTGATCTATAAATTTACATAGAACATGAGATTCAACGTAAATATACACTCAAAATTCAAACTACTATTTTCACCAAATCTTGTAATTCTTTTCCCCCTTCACGCATAACAATTATACTGCCATTATCGTTCAATCCCAAGCGGTGTAGTCTACATAAACAAATGCCAGTTTTGAGAATCACAGTATAGTTTTCAGGCAATGTAAATGAATTTAATACATTACATAACTTTATGATTTTTCGAAACTTATCTTCTTAAACAAGTTTCCGTAGTTTTTAATGGTATCCTTCATGTTTTGAAATCTAGCTTAATTAAGTTTTTGAATATATCTTCAGATTTCATAAAGATGGCTCCTTTTTAATTTTCCTTTATCTTTAAAATAATGGTAATATTTCCGAAAAATATCTAGATTTTTAAAATAATTTAAGATTTTTCGAGTCGAAACGTCTTTATGGATTTTTTGAGACTTTGAAAACTGTAATTTTAATTGATGTTCAATTTTTCCTTTTTTATAATTATAGTACTATGATAACTTTTTGCTAAAAACTTCATCAAACGGTTCCGACCAACCCATCCACCAGGATTTTTTTTAAATTTTCTTAAGTGTCCTTTTAATTTCTAAAAAGGTTCAGCACTGCCTGAAGTTGGCTGTTATGTAGAGATAAAATGCGCACGCATCACATAAAAGTGCGGGGATTTCGAATAATACGTTCGTCATGGTTTCTCTGTCAGGGGACAGTGACAAAAAAAGAACAATAGAATAACCTAGTTATATAAAAATCGAATCCTTCAAAACCACTGTAAATAAACAAACTAAAAATAATGAAAACAAATAAATAACTCAAAAACAGACAAAAAATACAACGAAAAAATTATTTCTTCTTCAGTAATTTTATTTTGAAGTATAGTTTATACAACAGTATAAAAAATAGTCTGATTTATTACTTTAATTTTTTAAACATTCACAACATTTCGCGATACATCTCGTTGTTCCCAATCATACAAAAAAAGGCTCCTTGTATCTTGAGTTACGAAAATCCTAACGCATGATTATCCTGCGATTTTGCCAAAGATTCTATCAAACTCAACAACTCTTCTCGTTTCTTCGAGACGAAATACTTCATATTATTCAAATCACATCCTTCTACTTTTGAATTCTCGCATATATGCTCCAAAATTTCATCCACAAAGCATAAAACGAAAAGTCCACAGTCGTACCCATTATTTTGTTGAGGGCAATTAACTTCTAAAAATTTCTCGTTGTGCCCAAACATGTATTTCATTACATTGTCACTGAAGTCTCGTGAAATGATGGCGTTGTAACCGTTTAACGAATCGAAATGAAAGCAGGTTTTTTCAGGCCGTGAAAAAACCAGAAGACTCCAATGAGATCCGCCGGCAGAGTCTTTTGTTTCGCAGTCATTTACAGGAAACAAAATAAAATTTTTACCTTTCGCATTAAGTGGATCCAAGAAAATATTGTAGTTGGAAACATCACTGAGTTTGAGAAGTTGAGTGAGTTCGGGACCGACTAAAAGCAAGTCAAGGGGTGGCAGTTTCTCGATTTTTTTGTTAATAAACTCGAAGTAGAAACTAATTATTGTGTCGTTGAGCCAATTGGGGCCTTCGAGGATTTCGAAGTCACTTTTGCGAATGAGTGTGTCATGGTAGCTCAAAATGGTGATGTTTGAAGACTCTGCCATGGTGAAATTCTTTTTTGATGAATTTTCTGTAAAGAGGAAATCTGTTTGTGTTTATTATACTCCATGTATACATGTATGGTTTTGTATTTGGGCAAATTAGAAGTCGTTTATACAATGTGACCATGCAAAATGGTGAAGAAATGAACATTTTGATACAATTTTAAAAGAGGATGGATGAAAATCCAAATCTAAAAGCCAAAAAAAAAACAGATATTGGAAATAACAATAGAAAATCGTTAGTAAAAATTATATTTTTTTACAGAGATTTTAAGAATAGCATGTTATTAGAAAGCAAAATTTCAGATACATGATTTTGAAACGAAAATAATTGGCGAGTAAAATATGAATCAGTTTTTCGAAACATCAGAGACCAATGAATTTTTTACTCAATGATTATAATTTCTAATATAGTAGCATATTGCTAACTCGCATTGTATATTTATAGTTCTAAAAATGTGTTATTAGCAGTTTTTTGTCAAGACAATAATTTCTGAATGGCAGTATGCATGATATTTGAAAAGCCTGAATAATAAATGAAATCAACTGAATGCAGAAGTTTATATCTGAAGAAAAATAAGTAGTTAAGGAATCATGTTAAAACTTTTATCTAGCTTGTGTTCCTGTATCTCCAGAAAATTTTCAGCTCAAAAAACCTGATTTTTTTTTAAATTTTTTATAGCACAAGAAGTTATATACATTCTTGTGCTTTTTATTATGTATGAAAGTTTGAAACAAAGGCAGAGAAATCAAAATTTTGATACAATTTAAATTCCATACAATGTAAATTGTAGCAACAAAAAAATTATCTTGGAAAAAAACAATTGTTTTATGAAAAATATTTGAAAATAGCATTTTATGAAAAAGCCAAATTTTTGATACATGATTTTGGAACAACAAAATTTTGAGATACAATATGGATCAGTTTTTAAAAATATGAAATAAATAAATTTAATTTCAATCATTATGATTTTTAACATATCATTATATTGTTATGTAGAACTGTGTAGTTATATTTCTATTAATTTTATATAATTGGATTTTTTAATTCAGGCAATAATTTCTGAGCAGCAGAATGCATAAGAATTAAAATTTAAGGATGAAGAAAATTTTTTGAATGCAGAAGTTTGAACCTAAAAACAAATCAGAAGTTAGATAGTCATGTTTAAACATTAATTTAGCTTTCTTTTCCTTTATCTTTCAAAAATGTACACATGAAATAATCATTTGATGTTTTTGAATTTCATTTGTTATAACACAATAAGTTCTATACTTTTTGTTGCATTTCTTTTCACATTAAATTTGAAAGAAAAAAACAAAAAAAGAAATGAACGTTTTGATACATCGAAGAAGAGAAGTATTGCAAATTGAAGGTATTATGAGCACGTAAACAAAAATAAGGGAATGTTTCTGAAAACATTACAATTTGTTAATTAAACTCAAAAAAATGTGTATGCTTTATTACACGAATTTTGTCTTCTTTGTTTTTGAGAAACAAAATCCAAAATATGTGTCGATGTACACGTGTTCTTATGGAACGAATCGTATTTTCGTGAATACCCAGCCAGCAATTTTCCTTTCGGTTAACTTACAGAAAGCCTAATCGTCTCTCTGGCAGCTTTCCAAAAGGAAAATTGCTGGCTGGGTAATTTAAGAAGGAATGAGGGCATTTTTCTAAAACTTTTTCAGATCTCAAATTAGACATTCACAATCCAGCTGCGATTCACAAAACGAATTTTAACTATTTAGTTTTTCTGAAAAACATCATTTTTGGATAACATTCATTGCTTAATTTGACATTAAGCAACGTTGAATACTGCCATACGCAGTTGCTGCTGTGTGTGGAGTATGTATATAATAAAACATGGGGATTTGCAGATCAAAAAAATGTGTAATTTTTATATTTTTGATGGGATAGCAGATGGCTTTCATGGCTTGGAATGATATTCAGAGTATTTCACTGCTCATAATACCTTAAGTCATAAAAAATATAATTTTCAAGAAGATAATGAATGAAGAACTGAAATTTTTTTTATAAAAAAATATTTAAAATATAGCATTATATAATAAAAGTTAACTTGTATATATATGATTTCAAAAAAAAAAAAAAAAAAAAAAATGATACAATATGAATCAGTTTATTAAAATATAAAAAAACGAACGAATTCCTTTCATATTTATTATAGTTACTATCATAGCCAGGTACTGTGACTTCGATTTATATATTTGTATTGTTAACTAACAAATAGTTATTATCAGTTTTTTTTTTAAAAAACAATAATTTTTGAGGGCAGTATGCATAATAATTTGAAAGTCCAAAAAAATAAAATTTACTGAATGCAGAAGTATCATCTAAATACAAATTAGTAGCTAAGGAATCATGTTTAAACTTTTATTTAGGTTTCATTACTTCATCTTCATAAAATTTACGAATTACATATTCTTTTGATTTTTTTCACTATGATTAACTATGATACAATAAGTTACATAATTTCTCATGCCTTTTGTTATATAAAGAATTTGAAAATAATTAAAGAAATAAACTTTTTGTTACAAGTCTAAAGGAGACTTGATGTACATTTTCATAAACAGATTTTAGAAGAAACAAATAATAATTGTTTGTAAAAATTGTATGTTATTATAGATATGTGATGTGTAGCATTTTATTGAAAAGTAAAATTTTAGATGAATGATTCTGAAACGAAAAAATTCAAGAAAACCAACGAATTTCTTTATTAAGTTTTATCATTTCCAGCATATTCATCGACGTATTGAAAATTTGACTTCTACATTCATACATAGTTCCAAAAATTTGTTATTAGCAGTTTTTTTTTTTATTCAGACAATAATGTTTCAACATCAGTATTAAGAATAATAAAAAAAGTCTAGATAAAAGAAATTAACTGAATTGTCTCAATTTTCAGATTTTCTCATCCATCCATCCAAAATTGTGTAAATAACATCAACTCTGCGAAGTTCATGACTTAAGTGTACAAATTCTTCTGAGAAAAAATACTTTTTTTTTTTAATGAAAAGCACAATTACCTCTAATGATTTTTGGAATACCGGTATTCTTCAATTTAAGTTTTTTTCACATTTTTGACATTCCGGAAAGTTTGTAAACAAACAAGCAACCCAGAACAAAAAGGCTGACGTGACGTCACACATGCACACAAATGCATATACATAAGTATATATCATTACGAGTTAATACGACTGTAGGTAAGAAAGTGTGGCAACATTGTAAAAACGGCAAAGCTTTTTTCACACTATCGCTCGTGTTCGTTGGTGTAAAATCTCTTCAGTTCTAGTCAGAAAGTAGATTGTAACGGAACGGTGTTACATTAAAATTCTGTACTGCATGCATTTTATTACACTGGAAAAAAAAGTATTTCAGACAACACTAGATTGTGCCGACACAGCACGACTTAGTGTTGCCACTACACGGAAGAAAGTGTTGATAAAAGGGATTCAAAGGTGTGTACCAACACTTTTAGGTGTTGGTTGAACTCGGGCATCAGATTAACATATGTTAAAGCATTAGTGGTGTTGGTTGAACAATCTCGTAGAATTTCGGTTGAACCGCTAGAGGCGCTCGCACAATTCCTCAGAGTCAACACCGTCAATGGTACCAACTCAACTTTCTGCAGTGCCCTCTGAAATACTTTTTTTTCCAGTGTACCCTCTGTAGATAAGAAAGTTGTGGGTTGTGGCAACACTGTTATACTCAAGAAGTTGGCAGCACTGTAAAAACTGGCAACCCTGCATTCGTTAAAGTTTGTTGGTGTTAGTTTCAGTTTGGTGTTAAGTGTTTCGGTCGGCTCGGTGTCGGCTCGAATTTCATGATTCAGTTGGTGCTCGAAACAATGAAAGGGGCGCGATAAGCCAAGTGTCTGTTGTTGTTCTCGAGCCCTGACGGGGAGGAAAAGAACAACAACAATAAGCGCGGTTACAGAGAGGACAACGACGAGGGGAGACATGGCGATGGTCGCGTCGTCGAACATGAGCTGCCACATACAAAAGCAACTCACGCGGAGCCTCGAGCGCATCCTCGAGGAGGCGCATTTCAGTGGGGAACTCAAGCTCAGCGGCCGCAAGCTCAAGGACTTCCCCAAGGTCGCCGGAAAACACCCCGGCACCTCCAAGTACAACCTCCGAGACACCGTCACGGCCGGTGAGCAACCCTTTTTTTCCCTTTCGTTATTATTGTTTCAATCGTGGGCGTTCACGTTTTATTCTCACGATGAGTACATGCTCAATTTCATTACATTTTTTTAAAATGATGTGCATGTAGTTGACAACTTTTTCTCAAGGGAATTTGAAGCTTTCCTCCCCTTGGTCTGTTATGCTATAAAATTTTCAACATTTGCAATTTATCTCTTCCAGGGGAATAATGTGAAAAATTCATCGAAAGTTTGAATTTGCAATCCATGAATTTACAGTGACTTTTTTTAAGTTTAATATGTTTTCTGAATAGAATCGAAAAAAGCAAAATTTTTGCTTACTTTTTGAAAATCTTCAATTGTTTGACTGTGAAGATAAGAATAAAGATTTTTTTTTTTAAGACGAGAAATTAAACAACTGTAAGGTTTCGAATTGAAATTCGAATAATCGATGAATTTTTGTTGTACATTTTAATGACAATTAAATCGGAAATTTTTTCTAAAAAACATTGAAAATTCAATGTTGAAATTGTACATTTTTGCTTTATTTTGGAAATTTTCTTCCCTCAAGCCTATTTGCCAAAAATGTTAATTTTTTTCAATATTTGCTACTTTTTTGGTGAACATGAAATAATTCATGAATGTGAAGTCCTTTCTTTTAAAACAAGAATTTTGATGATTCATAAGAGACCAATTCTCATTTGCTCAGTATTCAGATAAGCATCCTAAGAAATTATTTATTATATCATTGGCGTCATATTTGAACTTGGAAATTAACTATGCATTTTTATTTGATCCTGGTGAGAGCCTAATCTGCGACCGAAATATTGATCAGTTAGAATAAGTAGAAAAGGAATTACTATTAATAAATGAATTGGCTATATTTGATAAATTTCCCACCTTTTACAAGAATATCAAATTTGGAATTGAGATGCCTCAAATCGATGGATTTTCAATGAAATACTTGATTCCTAATTACAAGAGGCAATTAATTTTTTATCTATAAAAAATGAGGTAATATATTCATTCTATAAAATTAGAACAATAAAAAAACTGAAGGATTTCAATTATTTAACACTGTCATAAATTTTTGAAATGCCGACGATTGCGGCACCATGTTCTCGGTTTTACATTTTTTGAACAATGCAATTTTTGGTTATTTTTTCGGTGAGGATAGTAAGATGAAGATTAATTTTTTCTGAGGGAAATAAAATAAAAAAAATTCATTAAAATTTAGAATTTCAAGTCTGTGATTGAGATTTCAGTTTATGTATTTTCAAAAGGATGTTTTTTCAATTCCGACAGCAAGCTATGTTTTCTTAATAAAATGGAAATTTTTATCGTTCTTCAATCTATTTTCGATTAGTTTTTCTTTCTTTGAAATTTGCGATTTTTTTACATCGAGGAAGTGATTCTAAACTTCTTAATTTTATCAGTAAATGTAGTAAGTGATTTGTAAAAATTGTAAAGTTGTAATAGGGAGAATTATAATTACTACTCGAATTCGTAATTGAAAAGTTAGGAAAATCAATGAATATTAAATAAACATTTTTTTAATTGTAACAAAGTCGGACATGTTTTTCACAAAATATTTAAAGGACAATTTAAAATTGATAGTTTTCAACTAGAATTCGAAAATTCCCTTTACCTCAGACTTTTTTCAAAATGCGTTCATTTTTGAGATACATATTTGCCATTTTTTTTCTTACCCACCAACATGAAGTGTTCATTTCTCTACGAGAGAAAAATTTAAAAACCTCTTAATGTCTCACGTGTATTAAATTATGATTCATTGTTTGGAACTTAGATTATGAAAATCGATAAATTTACGAATAAATTGAAAAAATTGGATGAATTTCGATTAATTTGTTATAAGAGTCGATGAATTTTTGCCTCGAAAAACTTTAACAATGCATTTATTTCATGAGTGAAATAACAATTATTGAAGTAGTTATTTAAAATTTTGGAAATGTAGGAACACAATTTCACAAAACAGGTAATTCGTAAAAAAAAAGAAAAGAAAATGAAATGTGTGGCTTCAATGTTTAGTACTCAATCAGAAATTTTGAAAATAAGCACAATTTTGGCAATGCAATCTCGAAAAAATGAAAAATTGCCCTGCCTCGATATTTTTTTTTATACTGGCTATTTTTTTTCGTTGAATATAAATTTTTTTGAAAGGAGATTAATATAAAAAAACTCATACGGTTTTAATTCTAGGATAGGAATTTTTAGTATTGAATTTTGTACCTAAAAATTCATGGATTCAATAAAAATTTTTTCAATTATTTTAACTCGAAAAATGTGTTCTGTATGAAATTGAAAATTTGATGTAAAAATAGTGATTTGTACATAATGATTCGGAATTTTCTTAGCATCAGTTCTACACAAACATAACCTAAGTCTTTGCACAACATTAAAACAAATCGTATGTAAATATTTGTAAACATCTCAAACTTCACCTTGATTCCAAATTTCTACACTGTTTACATAAACTTCATTTCAACTGTTTATTATTTTGTTTGGATATTGTTTACGTGAACATATCCATAATTATATTTTTATAATAGTAATTTTTTGAATGACAAGTAAAAGTTTGAGAAAATTACTTCCACAATTCCAGTGTACAAAAAAAGGATTTTTCGTTTTTTTTTTTTTTTTTTTTTTTTATTTCACTTGCTAGAAATAATATGAGTATAAGAGTTTATTGGCACATAAAAAATGAATTCAATACTGCTTTTATAACAACAATTTTTTCAAATTTTTATCAATGAGTAATATGTACCGAATAAAGATTTTACTAATCGTATAGGATGTAATCAAATTAATTTTTTTTCTTGCTTGAATTTTTTTTTAATGAAAATGCGAAAACCTACAGGTACTAATCAGTACTAATCGGCCGTTGAACTATGCAAAAACGTTACACTAATGTTTTTATTTGTATTGTTTGTATAACTTTTGCTGAATTCGTATGAATCAAATACGAGATCGATCCTAAATTCGATGTTTAGTCAAAGAAATCAAAATATTTTTTGCATGCTGAAACAAAGACTTTTTAAATGGATAACGTGAAAGTCGTGTCTGTCACACCCTCGAGAGTAAACTGTAGATGTCGATAAGATTTTTCTTATCTTTCGTAGCGTTCACTTTCCGTTTTTTGTGCAAATGGAGCGAACGATTTTTTTTATTGAAACTGTTTTGAGAAATTTGTAACAGTGTCGAATAATATTTGCCGATTTTTAATTGAATAAGATGCTAAATTAGATTATGTTTTTCAATTTTTCGTTCAATAAAAGTTTCGGTTTTTTTTTTTTATTGATTTTATAATCTTAATTAAGATTACTGATGTTTTATAGAAAAGCGCAAGGCACTATTATCAAATTGTGGAATTAAAATATGATATTGGCGCTGAAAAGAAATGACTCAAAGAAAAAAGAATTAAAAAATGTCTATTTTTAGTTTCCTTACTTTTTTTACCTTCTGAATATCAGCGATCTAAAAAATTACCGTAGATAATAAACAATTTATGCATGGCAACAAAATGAAATATCGTGGCCAATACATTGCTATTTTCTATTTCTTCAAAACTTGGATAAAACTTTTATTATGTCGAATAAGTTGGAATTTCGAAAATAATAATATAAATAGATGAATCTCAGATTCTTTTATTTTTGTTGTCAAAAATTAGTTAGTTTGTTTGTTTGTTGGTTTTTTTAAATGTTCATTTTAAAGCTGTTACTGAGATTAGAGTACTTCTCATCAAACTCTTGTATTATAAATTTCCGACTGAATAAATCCCAAATTGCGAAAAGACGAACGCTCAGCTCGAGCGAATGACATTCTTTAAACTTTGAAAATGAAGAGATATTATCAATCAGCATTTTTCATCAAAGGTTACCGCTATTTTTTGTAATCAGCGTTCAATTTTTCTGTATCAGCTTGTGTATTAAATGCCTTTTGAACTGTTTTGTAAATAAATCGGTTACGCAGTAGTTCTTTGGAAATGATTACTCAAATGATTAAGACTGTCCACATTATGCCAATGAAAATCATATCCATTGTAATTAGTAATAACCGTATGTGTATTCTTGTTTGCTATTTTCATGTTCCTCGATCTTTTTTTTTTTTATTTTTCGATCTTTTTTGATCGATTCCTTAATTATTATTAATTATTGGATTAAAAAGTTTAAAATTTTTAAAATTTTTTTAAAAGTGATAATGAATTGAAAGAAAAGTACAAAAAGAAATAATTATAAATTAGAAATAATATCGATTAAAATAAAAATGAAGATAAAAAAGAAAAAATAACAATGATTTAGAATTTTTAGATTTTTTGTTGAAAATTCAGAGTTAAGTTAATTTTTTTAAAAAGAGGCAATTCTCAATGAAAAAAAATTTTCAAATGTGCCGTTTCTTATAATTAACATATTCAGAAACTACTTTCCTGAAACTAAAAAAAAGTAAAAAATTAGTTATCATAAGCTATAAACATTTTGATTCATTTTACAGAAAAAAATCGAATAAAAAAATTTGTTTTTTGCTTGGATGAAAATTTATAGAAACGAAAAATTATCTTATAACATGAAAATAATATTTTATAAAATTACATAGTACATGGAAAACATGAACTAAAAAATAGCAAAGTCTAATTTTAGTAATTTTTTTGTGCTTCAATGATCGTTTTGACTGACGAAGCGAAATAAAATACGCTAGTGTTTTTGCAGCAAACAGCTCATTGCCGTTGGACGTTGCTCTTGGGCGGAAGAAAGCGCTCTTTATAACGCTACGTGCGTGCATTGGAAATCAAAGCGCCACTTTTGTTTCTTTTTTTTTTTTATTTATTTTTTTTTTATTTTAAACACTGCCGCATAACGAAACTGTCCGTCACTCGCTTTGTTTTGTAAATATTTAGTTTTTTCAGTATTGAATTCCGTAGAATCATTTTTCCATGTTATGGAAAAAGAACCGAACGGTAAATTTTTTTATTTAAATGTTAAAAGAATAAACTAAAAAATCATCAGAATACTTATTACAAATGTGATGTATGGTATGGTCACTTCGAATATTTTTTATTTTTATATCAAATGATGAGTAATAATTTTCGGTTATGATAATTATAATTATCTTTATATCTAAAAGAATAGGTAAGAGTAATAAAAATTCTGAAAATTAAAGTGATAAAATTATTTCTGAATATCAGGTAATTATGTAATAAATTTTCAAATAATAATATTCATGCATGATAACAGTCAAAATCATCAATCATGGTTGAAAAATATGATTTCGTAATGTAACATAGCAAATAATTAAGAGAAATGTGTAAGAGTAATAAAAACTCCGTAAAATACCTGTCAGAGTGACAGACTCATTTCTGAATATTGAGTAATAAATTATTAAATAATATTCATAATCTATATATATATAAATGTTATTGTCTGTACTTTGTGCACTAATAACTTCAAAACTACTGCACGAAACGTCCTGAAATTTTGCACAGTTATAAACCATGTTCGTCTGAAGGTTATAGGCATGTTTTTATCAACAAACTGATATGGCCTACTCCCCCACCTACACGCCTGCTGCTCTTTTGAAATCACACACACGCACACGCGCGCGCGCGCACACACACAGTCAAAAAATTATAAAATTTCGCGAAATTTGCAAAAAGTTACGAGAACAATAACTACAAAACTATGAAACTATGCAAAATATCACGAAAATTTACAAAATCACAAAAGTTTACGAATTACAAAAACTCATCAAAACTTACGAAACCATAAAAAACAGGGTGTCCCGAAATCAGCGGATCATCCGACAATCATCAATTCCTCATAAAATTCTAGGACACATTATCCCTTGCATTTTTGAAAATTTGGAACATACGAACAGTTATTAATATTTCAATTTCGTCTACTACTCTTTGAAGAGTATCTTTTCTTTCATAAAAGAGATTCCTTCTCTTCCTTAGCTCACTCTCATGGGAATCACTGGGATCACTGAAGTGTGTGTAATAGAACGTAGCTTAATCGCCTTTCTTATTTCTCTTTTCAAAAAATTATAAGATTCTGCATTGTAGAGGTGACAATTGGATAAAAGAATATTTTATCTGAAACAAAGGCGAGTTAACGAAAACTTTGATTCATACAATTTTTTTGTATAAAAATTGTTTTTCAAGATAAGAGACATCATTATTATATGTTCCATAACACACCTCAATTAGCCCCTACTTTCATATTCGAGTAAGCTTAGAAAGAGAAGGGGTAAAGGGAGAAGGGGCTTCAATCAAAAGCCCCGTCTTCCCGAATGGTGAGTGGACGAAACTGAATTATAAATAACTCTTTAAATTTTACGAATTTCGAAAAATAGTACAGGAAAAAGTGTCTTTGAATTTCATAAGGCATCGATGGATTACTAATGATTCACTGACTTTGGGACACCCTGTATAAGAAATAACACAAAGTTCAATAAATTACTACTCAAGTCACAAAATGTCGCAATGGTAGATCAGCACACAATTCTATGAATCACAAAATTGTACATTGTCACAAATCATGAAGTCATGATAAAGTTATTATTACAACCCTCATCATGACCATCTCCTAATCCTGATTAACGAACAAACTTTCATCAATTTCACCCTTTACTTTGATTGTAAAAAAGTATCATTAGAAACTATGTTTTTAAAATACTTATAACATCTTTTTGGCAAATGTAATCCATTATATAGTATAATATCTTTTCGTAGAAATTCGTTATTATCTACATATATCATATTTCGAGAAAAAATTAGAAATTATTTCAAAAAAAAAAGAAAAATATTTTTAACATTGGGATTTGGATAATTTTTTGGCAATTTTCGTTTTCCAATTGGACAATTGACTTTTCCTGACTAAACTGCGTGTATCAACGTGGTAACCGCGGAGCAAAGCCCGCTGGGACAGCTAGTACATGATAAACAAAAAAATCATCAGTTATGGTTTGAAAATATTGTTTGGCCTTTTAATGAAGAAAAATATACTATGAGAGTAATAAAAATTTCGACGAAATTTCGAAAAAAAACTGCCAGAGCGACAGAGTTATTATAAAACATCAAGTAATTATGTACGTAATGAATTGTAGAATAAAATATGTAATACATGAAAAATATATTAATTTATTAATTTTGGTTGATAAAAAAATGATGAAAAGTACATGGGATTTAAATTTCGACGAAATTTAGAAAAATGCCTGTCAGTGATAAAGTTTTTTCTGAATGTTAGGCCATAAGGTTATAAATTATAAAATTAAAATAATCATGCTTGATGAAAGTTGAAATCATTAATCATCGTTGAAAAGTATGATTTTGAATTTTATGGGGCAAATAATCAAGTAATATAAGTGAGAGTAATAAAATTTCCGAAAAATACCTGTCAGAGCGATATAACTATATTCTAAATATTAAGTTTAAATTATTTAATGATATTTATAATACATGATGAATAAAAAGTCATCAGTTATGATTGAAAAATATAATTTGGTCATTTTATAAGGCAAACATTAGAGAAAAATATATGGGAGTGATGAAATTTTCGACCAAATTTTGAAAAACACTTGTCGTAATTATTACAGAATGCTTTTTGAATAAAAAGTTATAAATTGAAAAATAATATCTTAGAAATAGTTTAATTTATCAATTTTAGTTAATAAATGTGATTTATTTCATAAGGTGAATAATAAAGCAAAGTACATAGGATTTATTTAAATTCCGATGAAATGTCGAAACGTACCTGTCAGAGTGACGGTGTTTTGCGTAATGTGGCAGTGCAATGCTCGTTATAAATAGAGGCCGGTGCATAACTGAAAATATAATAGGTGCCGTTGAAAAGTACATTCGCCATTGGCACGTCGAGCGGAAACAGAAGCGGCATTACGCTCGCTCGTCACGTAAATTTCATGGCACGGTGCGCTATTGATCCTTACTTCGCCTCGAAGGACCTCGACCTTGGGTTCCTCTACTCGTATACCGCGCCAGACCGGGACGTCGTCGACCCGAGAGCTTACAAAACCTCGCGTCATTCTTATTTACGTCTCCCCTCGCATATTCCCGTATTTTATGGAAAAAAAGAAGATGACCATTCAGTAGGGGGCTATGGTGGGAACACATCTAAATTAAATTTGATTTATCATTAGAGCTGTGATTTCTTCTTGGATGTGACAGATTTAGGACTCAAAATTAATAAGATCTCGATTTTTCTCGTAAATCGAACTTTTTCTTACATTAAATTATACAAGCGAGTTAAAAAAATATGAAATAAATATTTAAATTATTATATTTTACTTCCTAATTTTTTATAGGTCAGGAATGATGTTTGGATGTATGAAAAAATATGTAAAATAGTTTAAATGTTCAAAGCTTTTGAAATTAATGTAAAGTAATTTATAGATTCTGATACTGACCATCTTGAATATAAATTTTAGCCTTTTGGATTCTGAGCAACTTTAAGTCATGATTTTATATAATTTGAATTGTCAAAATTCAATAGACATTCGCAATTTGATTATTAAACTTCTCGAACCATTAAAAATTGAAACTTTCTAAAAATCATTTGTGATATGTTAAGATTTCTCTGATTCAAATTGATAAAGAAGATGACCATTAAGTAGGGGGCTATGGTTGGAACAAATCTTACTTAAATTTGTTTGATTAATCATTAGAGCTGTGATTTCTCCTTGGATGTTACAGATTTAGGACTCTTAATCAACAAGATCTCGATTTTTCTTGTAAAACAAATTATTTTTTACATTAAATTCTTCAAAGAGTGAAAAAATATGGAATGAATTTTTGGATTATTTTATTTTACTTCCTAATTTCTTATGAATCAGGAATGATGTTTATATTTTTCAAAATGAAATGAAAATGTTTTAAAATTTTGAAAATAAAGCAAAATAATTTATAGATTCTGATACAGACCATTTTGAATTTAAATTTTAGCCTTTGGATTCTGAGTAACTTGAAATCATTATATAATATAATTTTAATTTTCAAAATTCAATAGACATTCACAATTTGATTATGAAACTTCTCGAACTTTCTAAAAATCTAATTTGATATGTTGAAATTTTCATAATTCAAAATTAATAGAATTTGATAAAAAAGTATGACAATTAAGTAGGAGGCTATGGTTTGAACAAATTCAAATTGAAGTTACTTGATTGATCATTGGAGCTGTGATTCCTCCTTAGATGTTACAGATTTGAAACTCAAAATTAATAAGTTTTCGATTTTCCTTATAAATAAAATTTTGTCTTCAATAAAATTATACAAAAAAGTTGGGAATATAAAAAAAATATATTATAAATCTATATTTTAGCATGGAATTTTCATAAGTGCATTATTTCTGATATCGAAAAATATCGAAAAATATGTTTGGTTTTTTTCAAAAAAATTCATAAAACAATTAAAAATGGTGGTGTGCGGGATTGAGAATTTCGGGGGTCGGGATACTTCGGGAAATTTTGCATTGGGTCGGGACGAGATCCCAAGTTTTTCGGGAATCCCGAAAATGTCGGGAGTCCCAAAAAATTCGGGAATTCAGAAAAATCTAGCTTTTTTTAAAAGTCCTAAAATATCGAAACTTCAGGATTATGAGAAGTATAAAAATTTCTGCTCTGAAATACGACTACATAGTGAGTAACGAAACGCTATTGAATCACAGAGTTTTGAACCACAGAGAAATATTGTCACTACTAAGATTTTCCCTAATCTACGGGAATTGGTCATTGTTGTAATTAATCGAGTAAAAAATGAACCGTGTTCAGACATTTAGATTGTAGAATCGCTTTGTAAGTATTTTTTTTTTTTTTTTATTTGATTCTCTTCAAAACGAATAAATTCGCAAATTTGAATTCTTAATGCTATCATTGCAATAAAAAGAATTTCAAATTTTATGATTTTTGAATTCAAATCTGGATAGAAAAGATTGTGAATAGATGGAAAATTTCTAATTTTGATTGAATAACTAAACAATTAAACAATAAAGAATGCATGTTAAGGTAATAAATTCGTGACTCAGAATTATTTTAAATGAAAAAAATACACCTCACTGATTTCGACTAGATCGAGATTAAATCTCAAGGTTTTTAAAATTCCCGAATTGTTCATGAGAATTTTTTCATTGGGTTCACAACTAAATAAGAGTTAAAAACAAAGGCAGGAAATAACAAAATTATAGAAGTGTTCTTATCTTGAAATTTTAGATTATTCAGGAATGAAAGTTTTGAGAGTAAAACAATTAGCATTTTTTATGTTTTCGATAAACATTGTTTGAAAATATAAATTGTTTGCGCCCGACAAACGAATTTACTGCAATCTTATGAATTTATATTGATAAACGAAAAAATTTCAAAGTTTCTTATTTGAAAAAATGCTAATTTTCTTGGAATAATTCACTTTTTGATGGAATATATTTAGTGAAAAAAAGAGAACAAGATAATGCTTCAGTTTCATTAGATCCATACTTTTCAGGGTCGGGGAAACAGACTATGTGTCTGAAAAGATAAAAAATAATGTGAAATACATTTTCTTATGAATTTCGGCATCAGGGAAGTTTTTTAGATTGTCGTATCCTGAAATATTCGAGTATCTTGAAAAGTTTGGGAAAACGCCTTTTACTGAAAACGCCATTTATTGAAATCTTTATTTTTAAGCTATTTCAGATCTTTACTGCAAATTTTTAAGATTCAAATTTGAATTGTCGAAATTTGAAAAATACAATTTGATGATCGAACTTCTTGAACTCTCGAATATGAAAAATCACTTAAATTAAATTCAAACTGAAGTTCATAGTTGATGAATTTGACGAATTGAATAATTTCCCAACTTGTAGTTTGACCTCCAACTGCGTAATTGAAAAATTAGATCTAACGAAAAATTTTTCAGGGCTTATTTGCGAACTTCAAATTTACGAAAATTTTCTTATTACCGCAGTTCACTCTCAATCGCACTACATAAAATGTACGTACGATCTATTAATATCGAATTTACGATCGGAATTTTTTGGGGAGAAAATGCTGCTTGAAATAAACGTCGTTTCCTCGGGAGGTTTCGTGATTTAAGCGTAATTTCACCAAGCTAAAATACTCGAGAAGCGTGATAAGTACTCAAATTAGGTCGTTTTAGTGAATAATGTATAAAATAATTGTTATCATTTATGAAAAATTTGTTCGGCGAAAACTTATTCCTCATATATTATAATTTAAAAAATGTTTAAAATTATTTCAAGGAAAAACTTTTATGGATAAAAATTTTTTTTTATTACTTCTTTGAAACAAATACAAAATGTTGTGAATACTTCAAATTACTTTTACAATTAACTCACATTTTTGAAAATTTGACTCCTCAAAATTTATTTTCTTGTCCTCAGATACAAATAAGTTGTTGTAAGTCATTTTATGTGAGAGAATGTTTGGAAAAATTCAAAAACCTTCTTTTTTTTCTGGCTAATTTGCAGAATTTTTAATTGGATAAGTATTGAAAAGGTTGGACGATAGGGAAAAATCTGATATTGCACTTTTTTCGTTCGAGTAACCTGTTCCTTTGGGCTTGATGGGACTCGAAACAAATATTCCCCATAGCAACAGCTGCGAATGGGGTGTGTTCCCGGGAGTAATGCAGGGTTCCTCGCGAAACGGGGGTGGCCACGTGCTAAGTTTGCACGAGCACTCGAAGCCTCATTTCAGAAAACTTCCCCGCTAGTTGGATCGATACCAATATTACCAATCGACATCGACGAACATTTTTTTTCACTTCTTCTCGAATGACATGATTTTTTATTTATTTTATTTCATTTAAGTCCATCTATTATTCTCATTCTCTTCTTTTGAATATATTTATTTTATTGTATTTTCATTGCCATGGGAATATGGTGTAATAATAATAATAAAACAAAAAAAATGGAGCTGTATAACGACTGAAAAAAATGAGGATGACTATACAATTAGAAAAATGTTAGAAAAATTTTTGATTCAGTTACTACAATGAATGAGGAATTTAGAAGAAAATTGACCAAAACGATGGTCGAGTGTACACGAGAAAAATCAATGCTAAAAATTTATTTTGCAAATTGGGATACTAAAAAACAGTATATTTCATTAAATTTGAGAGACTCTGCGTTATCAGACATTCTTTTTCGGGGATCCGCGTGGCACACATACGTCAGAGCGAGGCTCTATCGATCCTAAAAGGACGACGTGGGAAGCCGGATTTCGCGCTTTCGTTTTGCGAGGAAACGAAAGCGAAAACGATGTGGTTTATCGGGATTCCCACACTTTCCCTGGATTTACGTGTTTTAGACTGAAAGTTGGGGATTTATGAAGGTTTTATCATCAATGAAACGTCAGATATGTGCTTATCCCCATAAGTTTTGAGGGGTGTAGAGAAAAAACTTTTTTTCTCAAAGAACTCAAACCAAATTTCCTAGTTAAAAAAAAAACATTGTTTTGAGGACAGTTTGAAATTCATAAGTGAATATTGATCAATAAATCGACGTGGAAAATAATGTAACAAAAATTTATAAAATGCATACGATGTTTGAGGTTGTGAATATAAATTTTTTTTCACATTACTATTATATTTGTAGTGATTCTTGCTATTACTATGATTTCGTTCATACATATTTTGTTGAGATATTTTAATTATAGTTTATGGACATTTGAGCAGAAAACTGCAACCCCTAGCACATGCAAATAATTTTATGAATGTTAAGGAAGTGAGTGGGTAATAAATTTTTTGAATCATTTCTTTTCAGACCTTTCAAAAAACCGTTTTATGGAATTGCCAGAGGAAGTGACGGAGTTTCCTTTTCTTGAGAAACTTCATCTGTATCATAATGCTATCAGAGTCATCCCTGACACTGTTGTAATGCTCCAGTCTCTTAACTACCTCGATCTCAGGTAATTTTCACACTCATTTAGTGCAATATTTGAACAATAATAAATATGGACATTAGTTACTTATTATTTCTCTGGCTTCTCGCCATAACCGAGAAAGTCACTTGTGCCATAAGGCTCAGTTTACATGATATTCTGATAAAATTTTGAACGTTATGGCAGTGTGACTTTCTCGATTATGGCGGCAAGCCACAGATTAAGAATGATAAAAAAATTTTTTCAACAGAAATGAAACACGTATACCAAATCGATCTATGCATTCTAAAATTTTGAATCATATGAATATCTTTGAATATTTATACATTATTTATATTCCCTTACTTCTTTTTTTCATATTTTTGTCGTAATAGTTTGAAATCCGAGTTTTTTAATAAAAAAATAACTGCGGGATTTTGATTATTTTTACAATTTCTTTAATTTTTATTATTTTCAATTGCATTATTTTTTTCACATCTTCTATTTCTCATTTTCAATTATTATTATTCGATATTAAGATGTTTTAAAATAACATTTCTATCATTTACGTTTTATACACTTAAATGGTCTTGGATAATAATTATATATTCAAGTATCTATGATAATAATGTAGTTTGATGTATGTTTAACATATGATTTTATACATATAAAATTTTATATGATATAAGTTTTCGATGAAAAAATTACTTCAAAATAATTCTGAATTATTATCATCATTCTTGCATATAACTTCTAACTGCAATATTTTTTTGAATCTTCTATTTCCCATTTATTCATTATATATAATTTCATATGAGTATATTTTTAATAAAATTTAAATTATTTACGTTATATACATTTTTCTAAGTTTTAGATGATAATTTTTTATCCAAAAATTTAAAATATTGATGTTTTTTTCGTACGTTCAACGTATGATTCAAGTTTTTAATTACTCAAAAATTCTGATTATATATTAGATATTTCTATTTTTCATGCTTTTCAACTGCAATATTTTTTTACATCTTATATTTTCCATTTGCTCATTCTGTGATTCGATGTTAGAATTTTCTTAGCAACAATTTATTTATTCCTGCATTATACATTCAAATAATTTTCAACAGTGATTTATTATTGTAATCAAACAATCCGATAATAATATATTTTTGTAGTAACATTGCCATCAATTATGTATTAATAATTTTATCGAATTTTAGATATTCATTTTATATTTTATTTTCAATATCTATGTAGTTTATGTGTACATTCATCGTTTAACTCAAATTCTTGCTGGATAAATTATTTTAAGAATATGTTTCATTGAATACTATTTTACTTTTTATAATTTTTCACTGAAATTTTTTTATGTTTTTTCACATTCAAACATTTCATATATTTTCATATTAATTTATTTTCAATAATATTTCCAACAATTGTTTACACTGAAACCTCGATTTCATTGGATGTTTTCTCTTTTCAAAGTGATTAAAATCAAGACAAATGAGATTGAGGCTTGAGTGTACTATACATTTTCTTAGATTTAAGGTAATAATGTCACAGGATTGTTCAGATATTAATGTATTTTCCAATTATTTAATGTATACTTGAAGTTTTTAGTTTAAAAAAAATGGCCAATTGTATGATTCCGATTTTTTCTTGAATATTTTTACTTTTTATAATTTTGATTGCTTAATTTTTTTTACATCCTGTATTCAACTTTTACTCATTTTATGCAATAAGATATTAATATACTTCCAATAACATTTCCATTTATTATGTATCAAAAATTTTATTAAATTTGAGATATTCATTTAAGAGGTTGTATACCTTTTTGTGCTGAAAAATTGATGGTTTGGAGTAACTTTCAAGGTATTTAGCAATAATGTTACGTAACAAAAGTTATAGTTTTTGAATATTGTATTGTTCACTCGAAAAAATAAATATTTGTTCATAAGAAAATATCAACAATTGATGGAGTTATGGCCCTTTCCCTGAAACAACTTTTTTTTTGAAGAGGCTTGCGGTGACCACAATGCAAGTCGAACAAGTCAAGTTAAATCAGAAAATCAAAAAACTTTCATTAGTATAAGAATATATCTAGTTCGTGAACGATCGCTTTTTTTAGAAAAGTTTTTATTTTGCAGATAAAAATTTGTCAATAAAATTTTTAGAGCTCAAAAAATCGAAATCTCGGGGAAAACGTTCTTGCATACAGAAAAACGTAATATTTATTTTTTCAATCGTTCACGAATTAGATACATTCCTAGACTAATGAAACTTTTTGAATTTTCTGATTTAACTTGACTTGTTCGACTCGCATCGTGGTCACCGCAAACCTCTTCAAAAAAAAAGTTGTTTCAGGGAAAGGGCCATAACTCCCCTGATTGTTGAAATTTTTTTTGAACAAATAGTTTTTTTTTTCAAGTGGACAATACACTATTAAAAAACAATAACTTTGGTGTCATAATATTATTGCTACATACCTTAAAAATCACTCCAAATCATCCTCAATCCGTCCGCACAAAAAGGTATATAACCCTTTAATATTATATTTTCCATATCCATGTATTTTATATTTATATTTATCGTACAATTGAAGTTCTTGCTGGACAAATTATTCCTAGATTTCAATTTTTCATCGAATATTTTTACTTTCTATATGTTTTCACTGAAATATTTTTTTACACTCTGTCTTCCACATTTACTTATCATATAATTATGAACGATCTTAACTTCGAAACTGAAAAATTGTGTTTTTTTTTCTTGCAGTCGTAATCAATTGACGTCACTGCCACGGGAAATTTGCCGGTTACCATTGCAAATTCTTCTGGTCGCGCACAATAGGCTCTCTTCTTTGCCGGAGGAATTGGTCCGGATGACGAATTTGGCCGAGCTCGATGCCGGCTGCAACGAAATCACCAGCTTGCCTTCAAGGCTCGGCGAGCTCGAACAACTCAGGTCCCTCGATCTGAGGAGCAACCTGCTCGTGCATTTGCCCATCGGTGAGTGCAGCTTCTCCGATTTCTTTCACCTGACACTTCAAGGCCATACGATACCTACGGCAATTCAGGGGGTTACCGGGCTAGTAAAATAATGGTGCTATTCAGATAGGACATGTTCTGTTCCAGACCCTGAGGTGAACACATCATGAAATTTCTGGGTTGGAATCAGTTGAAAGAAAAAAACTATCCAGAAAACTTGAAATTTTTGATTTTAATTATTCAATTTTTGAAGTAAAACTTCTTAGGTGGCATTATCACTTTTCAGGAATTTAATTTATTCGGGAATGTACTTTATTCTAGAATGTGATTTATGTAGATAGTAATTTGGTGATTTTACAATGTAAGATGTAAGACTGTAATATTTTCATTTGCAGGTAGTAATTTTGAGATTTGGTTGTAATGTAAGACTGCAAGATGTAATAGTGTGATATTTTCGATTGGAGGGAGTAATTTTGAGATTTCATAATGTAAGATGTAAGACTGTAAAATGTAAAAGTGTAATATTTTTGATTGCAGGGAGTAAATGAAGTAAATCTTCTTAGGTGGCATTATCACTTTTCAGGAATGTAATTTATTCTAAAATATAATTTATGTATGAAGTAATTTGGAGATTTTACAATGCAAGATGTAAGAGTGTAATACTTTCGATTGCAGGGAGTTATTTTGAAATTTCCTCATAATATAAGACTGTAAGATGTAAGACTGTAATGTTTTCGTTTTGAGGGAGTAATTTTGAGATTTTGTAAGTATGTAATTCTGTAAGAGTGTAATGTTAGATCTATATAGTTGGAGGTCGATGACATTCGAGCGTGTTTCGAATGTAAGGAGTAATTTTGGGACTTCGTATATCTGTAACACTGAAAGAGTGTAAGAATGTCAACGATAGATTCGACTAAAAATTAAGAATGAAATAATTTTTTAACTGATTTACAATTAAGAAACGAGAAAAATACCACGCAGAAAAATTAAAGTATCTGTCAGAACTAAAAAAGTAAGATGAATAAAAATCTGTACATAGAAACCTTAAAGAAAGCAGCATGAGAAGTTTTACTTCTAACGTGTGTTGCTTCAACACGCTCCAATTTTTTTTTATATTTCAAATGATATTGTATATTTTATAATAATTATAGTGTTATTATGTTATATTCTTTTTATATTTTTATTATAATGTATAATTAAATTATTATCACATTATATGATTAATATAAAATGAATTATTTTCTAATATTTTTTCATTGATTATGAAGTGTTCCGAAATTATTTTAGCATTGCAAAAGTTAAGAATATCAGAGAAAATGCGAAAATTATACTTTGACAACTTTTTTTTTGTTAAACGAATCAAAGTAAGATTAATTCATTAGTTAGTTAGTTGTAAAAAAATTTGTACCTTTTTTCCAGCATTATATTCAATGTTTCGGAAGTTACTAATGTTAAAAAATCAACAAAATAGGTGTAATATATATATATATATATATATATATATATATATATATATATATATATATATATATATATATCACAATTCCCAGAAATATTTATCAGATTTATAATGACGGAAATAAGTAAAAAAAATTTTGTAATGATTTATTAGACTTGAATCATATGATACAATCATGAGAATAAAACTATTTTTTAGAAGTATGATTAATGTATTGAATTTATTACACTGTATATGAAAATATTTTTTTTAAATTCTATAATGTTGTGACGGTTCAGGATATTATTTTTGAAAAATAATTCATTTGATCGTAAATGAGTCATGAAAAAAATCAAATATGGTCGAAAGCTAAAATATTCAAACAAAAAATGTGTAATGGAATACATTTTTGAAATCAGAATAAATTTTTTGTTCTAAAAAATTTCAGTTAACTGTGTTTGACCATATAAAAAGAGATAAAATTTTTATTATATAAAATTAGCTCATTAGCTTTCACTTTGAGCTAACTTTCGTGTTAAAAAAATAATGAAAATCAATAACAGTGAAGGGACAGAACAAAGTATAGAATACTCGGTCAAAACAATCATTAATTTTATAATTTTTATCTGGCACACTTGTCAAAACAATTATATAAAGTAATAAAAACATATAAAAATAAATGACAACATTAAAACAAACCAATAATTTAGAACTTGAGTTGTAAGGCCTTAGCAGTGCCTTGATGTACTCAGAAGAAAAATTATAAACAAACGATAAACACATTTTGAAGTAGACCTGAATATCAAAAAATCGGTCAAAACAATAATTGACATATATTATTACTTTTTCAGTTTTTTTTTCACACTTTTTTTTCACAGTTTTTTTTTCACACTTTTTCACAGTTATTTTGTTCCAAAATAACTGTGAAAAATCAAACAATTTTTTGAAAATTTTGAGTGTATGTTATAACTCTTTTTAATCGTTATCTATTGTTAATTCAAAATATTTCGAATCATCTAATCATTATATTTTGTTTCCAAAATTGAAAATTCTTGTAAATACTTATTATTTCATTTCCAAATATGAGAGTTCTGCGATTATTGAATACATTGAAAATATTGAATATATTTTTGGTGCCAAAAACCTTATAAAAGAACAAAAATCTAAACATCTCAATTTATGGAATTATAATTATTTTGAATTGAATATAGAAAATCCTTAATGCCAGAAATTTACTAATAATTTTCTCATCCTTAGTTTCATAAAAAAGTTTCAATGTGAATGTCAGTCGCATTATCCTACGTTTATCGTTTTATAGAAATCGCGTACCTGAAGCTTGTAAAATTGGACGTCAGCGGTAATCGGATATCGGTGCTACCTAACGAGTTGAGGAAGATAAAAAGCCTTGTAGATCTAAAAATCGCAGACAATCCCCTAACATCGCCGCCTGCCTCGGTAATAAACACATTATTCATTAAATTTTAACTTCAGTCACTGTTGAATAATACAATATTATATTAAATTTTGTATTCATATACTTTCTTATATTTATATTCAACTTATAATTATATTTCAATGTCGAGCTGTTTGTGAAGTAAGAAAAAAATGAAAAGTAATGTTCGGTGAAAATATAGAGCATAGTAACACGTAGTAAAGTATAGTAAAATTATTTTATTTTATTTATCATAATTATTATTGTATTACAAGCTATTCCATGCATGGTATATTATATAATATATTTTACAACCTATAGTAGATTGAGATTATTGTTGAAAAATAATTTTTTTTTCAGCTGTGCATTCGCGGGCGAATACACATATTCAAGTATCTAGAAAGGCAAGCGGTGAAACATGAAAGGACACGAAATGGAAGGACCAAAAGGAGTCCTTTGGACGCGATTCGGGGCCATACGACGCTGGACGCCAGGTCCCATCGGCGGCACAACGTCGATAGTGGTTATAGCACGAGTGACGGAATAGATAAACGCTGGTCACAAGAAATTATGGTTAGTATTTTTCATTTTTTGAAAAAAAAAAGAACTTTGTATGGAATTTTCTACTACCTATGAAAGATCGAATAATGTCAGACTGAAAAATTATAGAAAATCCATTTTCCGTTTTCTAAAAAGTGAAACTACAAAATAATTTTTTTTCTTCGGATTTCATTGGGAGTATTCTAAAACTTCATATGACTACATTGTAAAATGTAATTACATCTCATACACTGTTACAAGAACTATACAATTTATTCGTGTTATTTAGTGAAACTATTTTAAAATTTTCTTCCATAATTTTATTGAATAGTGAATAACATTTCATTTTGACCTTGACTCGCTTTTTTTCAGTTTTCTATCATGTACTGATTAATACTGTTATTTTTGTTGTGTTCAAATTATTACTTTACACTGTTTTTAGTTATAATTATAAAAAATTACAGTCATTTGAAGGCTTTGGGATTTGATTTGTAATCTTTATTCAGGGGCATGAGGGAAGTAACTGGAAACAAGGATGTTCACCTTTGTCGATTACACTGCCTCACGACGCTGGATTGAACGGATCATATTGTAGTGGGACTTCGACTCCCAGCACCATATCACCTGGAGAAAATGGCACTGTTGAAGATGATATTGAAAAAGTGAACACAATTTTTACTCATTTTAAAGTGTATTTTGTGAACAAGAATTTGATACCGTGAAAAAATTGAAATATGTTTATCAAAATTGTTAAATTAGCGACTGGCTATTTACGTGATTTAAAATTTTTGGGAATCGTAGAAATGGACACAAACCATTCAGAAATTTGCTGATTTTAATGAGTTTAAGAGAATATTTAGATGATTTTTTGTGCCATCAAAAAAATGTTTGCATAGCCTCAGAATTCAATTTTATGTATGATAAATTGATGAGTAGCATCAAATTCATTTATCATAATAATTTCTTATGTATTATTATTATTCAATTTTTTTATTTGTGTATGAAACGTTATCATAATTATGTATAATAATAAGCTGATAATATTTGTAGGCCTTGATACTGCAGGACAGGTTCGAAAGAAGAAGGCTAGAAAGAAGTACTTCAGAAAATGGGGCTGATATGAAGAGGCCAATTTTGTCGAGTATCCTACATACTTCGATAACACCTCCAGGGTATGTCTGAATTTGTGCAGTTCGAAATTTTGATTTTAATGAACTTTCATGACCTTTGAACTCGTATTTTTAGGCATTTAGAGAGCACACCGTTGACATTGTCACAATCGATCACATTGACTGTGGATCCAGTCACAAATTCTCAAGTCAACGGAGACGAAACGAGGCCTTTGCACCACATTCAAACTTATAGGTAATTTGATCGATAGAAGAAATGGTAAAATGTTACATGGTGAATAATTTGGATTGTCGAGTTGGGATTTTAATCTTGAACTTTAGAGTGATCATATTCATATTTAAAATTCAATTGTTGATTTCAAAATTTTACTGAATTGCGAGTTTTAGAATATTTTTTCCTGATACGCTAGTAATTGAATAATGTACGATATTAAAACCCTATGAAGGATATTTTCTATTACTTACAATAATAATGTTGATAATATGGGCATACCAATATCTGATTTATGATCCATTATCACTGTTTTAATTTTTTTTAATTCTTGAATACTTCTTTATACATACATTCGTTTAAAGTAATACGATAAAACTTTTTATTTTCATTTTCGATAATAATTTGAAGATAATTATTCATTTTTGTTTTTTTCATACTTCTACAATCAATCAATCATAAATCCTCTGAGAGCTGGAATAAAAAACTATTTATCCACAATTTGCATTTACAAATTTCACCTTATTAATCTTTCAAAAATCTTTTTCAACCAGGGAATACAAAGAAGCTCTGAAACAGCAACGGGCAAACGAATCGGCGAACGTTTATCGCAGTAAAAGTCAAGCAAGTCAAGTTGAGAGCGAGAGCGAAAGTTCGGGACAGGGTGCCAAGTTGATTTTCAGCGACGAGTTTGGGGGCACGAAACGACCCGTGCAAAAAGTCACACCCTCGAGAATCGGCTACAGCAGCCTTGGAGCCGAGCACAAAAACGTGAATTGGGGGGAGCAAACGTATAAAAAACCAAGCTCGCCGATAAAAAGTTCCCTCTCGGGGAGTCTGAACTCGAGTCCGGCGCGAGTGATGCCACAGAGGATTGGAAAAACGAGTCTTGGTTCCGCGGATGGAAGCGAGAGTCCGAAATCCAGTAAATCCTTGAACTGGAACAATTCTCCAGGCTCGACGTTGACGGACAAATATTCGTTCACGATGCGCCGAGAGATTGAGCGAGCCAAAGAAGAGGCTGATCTCATCGAACAATTACGAAATGTGAGTTTTATTGAGTTCTGGGAAAAAGGAAATGAGAGAGTTTGATGAAAGTTACTGTAAATTTTGTTTTGTTTATGATGGTTGATTTTGTGAATAATGAACGTTGAAATACCCAAAGTAGAAACCAGTTGATGAGAAAAGAACTTTTTTTTACTGCAAGTGAAATAAATGTGTACAATTTGAAAATTTGTAATGAGAGATAAAGTTTATCATGTATTTAAAATGTGTGTACAATTTTTGTGAACCACCGTTCATGAAATGTTCTACTATAAAATTTCTTGGGAAGCGTACACCAGTTTTGTGAAAAATTACGATTTTTTATTGAAATAAATTTCTTGGGAAGTGTACACCAGTTTTGTGAAAAATTACGATTTTTTATTGAAATGTTTTATCTTATTGTGAATTGCTCGGAATTTACAAAATTAATGACTGATTTTTCGTAGATTTTAATTATTTTTTGCAATTTTCATTAATTCTTCGTAACCTTTTTGGACTTGAGATTTTTTGAAAAACTTTCTCTTGAATCCTTCAAAACCTATAAATAAAAATGAAATTTTTGAACTATAATCATAAAATCATGAATTTTTGATACTTTTCAAATATTCGAGACTTGTGAACTTTTATATTCTGAAATTTTGAAAACTTGAAAAAATTTTGTTCAGCACATCGACACAAGACTGAAGATGACACTGCCCGAAGATTTGGCGCCGGCGCTAACTGACGGTGTCGTACTTTGTCATTTGGCAAATCACGTGAAACCACGCTCGGTCGCAAGCATCCATGTTCCCTCGTCTGCCGTTGTAAGTTATTTTTTTTTTATTCGGTATTTTCGACGTGGAATTTAGTGAATATTGTACAAATAAATCATAATTTGTTGTGCTTTTGTCTTGTAAAATATCAATATAAATAATGCTACTCAAGTCATAAAAATTAGCTTTACTCTTTTGGATGTTCCTCAATTTGTCATCTTGAATTTTCTCATACTTGATATATGATATGTGATAGATTGATGATTTTATTTTGTTCGTTACAGCCGAAATTACCAATCGCTAGATGCAGAAGAAATGTTGACAACTTTTTGGAAGCCTGTCGCAAAATTGGAGTTGACGAGGTCAGTTTTAATTTTTTATTTTTCACTATCTACTTTATCACTCCGCATGATCTTATGCCCAAAATCTTGTTTGAGATCACTCCCAAAAATGTAAAAATTCTAGATAACCTTTTTTTGTATGTAAAAATGTAGCAGTTAAAGTATGAATTAGATAAATGTTAAGAAGTCATTCGAAAAATGAAATATAAAATGTAGAACGATGGTTTGGAAATGAGCCAAAATTTTGCTTAAGTGATATTTTTTCTTTGTTTGGAAAAATATTTAATAATCAACTTGTCCAATATATTAATCTTCCTAGTAATAAATTTTTCCAATAATTCATACAATATTTATCCAATAATATTGAATATAATAATTTTCTAGGATGGGTGATTATCCTCGATTCCTCTAATCGGGAAGCGATCGTCAATCGATTAATAATTGATTAATCGTCCGATTATTCAAAATCTACGATCAATCGATTTTTGATTATTCCGGTGAAAAATTGTAATCGTTTGCCACTGAAGAAATATTTGAAACAATTTTGGGACGTACTCGCAACAATTTTTCATGTCTTATCATAATTTTATTCTTTTCATTTAATGTTTGAAAAAAAAATTATATTTATCAAACCTTCCCGCCAGAATAGGCTGACTTCAGTTGAGTACAACTGAAAAGTAACAAGTAATGTTGACAACATAATGAAGGAGAAGGTCAATAATCGATTAATAATCGATTATTTTTTTAATAATCGCCCATTCCTAATTGAAACATCTCATTTGTAATTTTTTCTACGACTCTACCATACCGGAGAGTCAAAAAACTCAAAATTTTTTAGTAAAACAAAATGTTCTGAGAAAACTATGAACACTTTGGAATAATCTCACTGTTGCAAAAACTTATAATCCCAGAATGTTTAATGACTAGTCAATAATTTTGAATCATTTGCTACAACCTAATTATATTTTTGACAGAATGTAATGGACCTTCATATTCATATTATTTATTGTATCACGTAATTAACAGTACTTGGTTTTATTATATTAATTATTCCAATCATCACAAAACCGCTAAATATTCTTCTGACAAATTTCCCAGCTCATCCACGCAATCAATAACACGCATGTCACCATACTGAACCCCAGACCATAAAGCACGAGCCCCCCCCCCCCTCCCCAAACATTTCTAAAAATACCACCCAACTGTAATTTTACAAAAAAAGAAACTACCCCAGGTATGTACAAAGAAAAGCCTCGATCGTAAATAATGATCCTCGTGGCATCCAACAACTACTAGTCAGTCCCTAAATGTATACGTGACTAACGCAAAGTCCGCGAGAGTTCGATTTGCGATAGTTGCACGCCCTTAGATTTCTTTTTTACCCCCTTCCGAACCAATTAAAAAAGTCAAAATCCTCGTCATTGCTTTTTCATCTCAAAGCTTTTTGCGCTTTAAAGACAAATTAGTAAGAAAGAAATTCGCGATCCTTTTTCAAAAAGTTCGGTGTTTCTGGAAAGTAGAGACAAAAAAGAGAATAAAAAAGAGGGACTGAGTAGATATGTTGTTGGTTGCAGGAGATATTGATGGACGCGGACGCAATCATGGACCCGGGTTACATGGAAGCTTTCGGCCTGGAGGCCCTGAGCCGCCTCGTCGGCGTCCTCGTTTCGCGTCGCGACGCCACGCCGGTCGACGAACCGGAGGCTTGTTACCCCGGCGACGATCGGCTTTTGTCCTGGGCCCTTTTTCTCGCTTTCCTTGCGACAATCGCGTTTCTTTACACCTTTCCCATACCCAATTGACGAGTTTTTGACCGTGTCACGGAATAAGTCACGCCATGTGACGGTTACAGTAATTTTCCAAACTGTCCACATTATTCGCAATCCTTATCCTGAAACTGAAGAATTGAGATTCCTTGGGAAATTAAGAGAAGATTGGCGTATTTGAGGGAATCAAAATTGAAGGAGATAAGAGAGTTTGAGACAGGCTTGGCTTCGCCGCGGCTGAGGGGATTTTTGTGTAGATGTGGTTTTTCTCTAGGTTGTAGGAGGTTTTTAAAAATGCTAGATTTAAGAAATGAATACCTTGATAAATTAATATATTTTTTTTTGTAATCCTCATTCTAATACTCAAAAAATTACAATAATTGATGTGTGACGCTGCAATTTCATGATTCATGATTCTAAATTATATGATCTTTTGGAGCAGATGTAGTAAGAACTTAGTATTTGTTGTTTCCGAGCTGTCGGTTATTTTATTAAGTCTTTATCAGAAAATACTTTCAATGTTGTAAACAAACAATAAAACTTAATAAGAGCTTTACAGTAACATTCAGTCAAGTCAAATCTCATTACTTATATTGTCTATTAAGTGACGCTTCTTCATTTTTATATAATTCAATTAAGTCAGTTTTTTCACTTCATACTAAAGATGGGCGATGATCCTCTGAATCTAAAAATGATTATTAATCGATTATTAATTGAATATCAATCGATTAATCGTCCGATTATTTGAAATCTATGATTAATCGATTATTGATTATTCCGATGACAAATCGTTAACGTTTGCCACTAAAGAAATATTGTAAACAATTCTTGGAGATACTCGCAGCAATTTTTCAGAAATCTCTTAACATAATTGTATCCTTTTTATTTAATGCTTAAAAAAAATATTGTGTATCAAATTTTACTGTTTCCCGCCAGAATAGGTTGGCTTCAGTCGAGTACAACTGCAAAGTAACAAGTAATGTTGACAACATAACAAGGAGAAAGTCTAAAATCGATTAGTAATCGAAATTGATTATTTCGGAAACAATCGATTATTTTTTCGATAATCGCCTACCCTTACTTCATACGATCAAATTTTCGATCGCATCAAAAACTCGAAAATGAAAATTACTTTGGAAATTAAAAGATTGCATTTCTGGAAAATTTTGGATATAAATAGTTTCTCTGTAGTCTTTTGCAAAAAATAAAAATTGAAGGGTATAAGGGTGCTTGAAACAGGATCGGCTTTGCCTCGGCTGAGATAATTCTTGTGTAGATTCGTGTGGCGACGCCATTGCTGTTTTTTCCTGCGTTTGTAAGGAGTTTAATATTCTAGATTTTTTGAACTTTAAGGCGCTGTTATATTTATTAATCGTGGTTATTTCTGCTTTATTTATTTTCGAGGTTATTTTTGCTGTGAGTCCATGAATCAGTGTTCATTATTTTTGTACTTTAATGTGCCAAATGAAGTCAGCCAAATGCTATGGTTCCAGATTTTATGTGTAAAACGAAGTGTAACAAAATAATGAGGATGAGACAATTTATTTCAAGGAAGCTGGAAAATGTAAAAAAACGTCATTGAATTTATTACGTGAATTTTAGAAACACTTTGATAGAATAAATTTATTACGTTTTTGGGTTGGAATATATATTTTTAAATTCTCAAATTAGACTATAATTCAGCTAAAAAGTTGGTAATGTAGAATAAAATTTTTCCATATCTTTTTGAATTTTAGTTAGACAATTATATCAAAATTGAATTATTCTTTTTTAGTGTCAAAAATCGTTTTCAAATAAGTTTTATTTTTTTTTTATTCTTGTAAAAATGAAATTAGTTTCCATAAAAAAATAAATAGTGTTTCAATCATTCATGTATTAAATTATTTGAAAGTGTTCATGTAATTCACTCGAATTTTCTCCACAAATCTATCCTGAAAAATATTTGCTCATCAATATACCCATTTAATGCTTATATACGTAATAATCATTCATATGAATTTTCACATGATATTTTTTTATATACATATTAAAACTTTCCGTGGCTTCCAATCTTACGAACACTGCTATGGACTGCTTAAAATAGTTATTTACATAACTTTTTGAACTATGGTTAACAAGATAAAATTTTTCCTTCCTTTACTAGATTTCCTTATTAGAAATGAATGTGTCACTTCGTTTATTCAAATACTCATCTCTTTCAATTTTGATTGTGAACGTCAATGGCAAAGAAATTATCAAGAATTTCACAAGGAATTCGATTTCTCAAGTTTTTCAAATCATGTTGAATAATCATGATTAAAAATGGTTTGAAAAATGCCTCTTTGAAATAAACATATCTTTTTTTGTAACAGTTAAAAAGTAATGTGACCGTCATATAATAATTTCGTGCGTGATGCTATATCACTAGGCCGTGGGAGGGGGAAGTCTCTCTGAATCTGAGTTTAGGATGGGAAGTATTGAGCAAAAATATTGTAACAGATCATTGATATTTTTTTTTTTAGAGGTAATTAATAAAATAATCATGTTTTTTTAGAGGTAATTTTTTCTTATAAACAATTCATTATATTGATTGTTTTCTGTAGTTTAAACTGTGAAAGAAAAAATCACTTTGTTTTTTTGTGTATCTTATTTTCGTGTTTTTTGAATTGATGAAAAAATTGATGGTGGAGGATGAAAAATATCAGTTTCTCATGTTCAATATTTCCCATCCCTCGTTAAAATCCATGAAAAAAATTTTCGCTATAACTCAGCGTACCTTGATTTTTCCTGAGAAATTTCGTAGCCCAATTCAGTATTATCGAAACGTTTTTTGTTTTCGAGGCTTCTCGATTAATTTATTCTTATTTTTTTTTTTTAAATACGTAATTCCAAAAACAAGAGACTGATTTTCAAAGCCGATTAGCTGCAGGAATTTTTTTGTAGTGATAAAAAGCTGCTTTTATATCGCGTTATTATAAAGGCGAGAAAGAAAAAAATTCTTGGTGTAGTTACCAAGAGGCCAGAATGTTTAAGGTGACTCAGAAATTAATTTCACGTTCATGGAAAATTTCTTTGTTTGTTGGAAACAAATCGTTCATGATTAAAATCGATACAAGTTAAGTGATTTTTGCAAAATTATTTATAAAATAAAAAAGTCAAACCAAAAAAGTAATCATTCCTTATTCATCGTTTATAAGGATAAAATAAGAATTAAAATTCAATTACTTATGAAAAGGAGTAAGAATTTTTCAGGGTGGAGTAATAAATAAGTAATTGAATTTTCCGAGCAACTAGTGCAGTAAACGGAAATTTCTGAATCTCCTGAACAGTAAAAGCTTGAACATGAACGACGTAATGTCATATATTGCGAGATGGAAAATATTGAGAAATATATTTTGCTCTTCTTGTACAACTCGAAAAGTGCCGAAACTTTCGATTTGTTTTGCAGTTTTTTGGTGTATTTTTTTTTTGAATTCGTCTATCGGTTTACTTGGCGTATTCGTGAAATCAAAAAATATTTATGAAGTATTTATTTTATTTCCTATTTTTGATCTACTTTTGTTGTTTTTTTTGCAGTATTTTCTTTTTTTTTTGGAGAGTGAAGCGATGATTTGGATCAGTATGATATTCACGGGTTTTTGGATTTAGTTTAGCGGCAGTACGATGGTGTTTATGGTGGTGCTATTATTAGCGAGCTTTTTATGGATTCCTTTACACGCGTTTAAAGTGTACTGCATAATCAGGGGCGTGCATAGTACTGGTGGGCCTAGAACTGAATTTTTTTCTAGTGCATATAGTCGACTTCTTAATTATTATAATAAATGATTTTTTAATTTACCATTCCTTAACACTGAAGAGAAAATATCAAACAAAATAAACTCGAATTTTTCTTTCATTATCATGTATCACAAAAAGGATTTTTGCAATCTAGAATAATAAAAAGAATTATTTTCAAATTTTGAGAAAGAAAGATTTTTTGAATAAAGAAAAACATGGAGTTTGAATTCGTGAGTCTGAACGTTTAGTTTTTGCAATTTAAGTAAAGTATGTGAAAATAAATTAATATGAATTTTCTGAAAAGATAAAAATAGAAACAGTGAATACCGAAAATTTTTGCCTTGGGAATTCAGATCAACAGATATAATTTTTTTATTTGGAATTTCATTTTGCAAATCTGTTGATTAGAATAGTAAATTGCAAAAACTTCATGTTGTTTGCAACACAAAAAAAATAAAACAGTAACGAATTTTTATATTTAATCGAATAATTACAGAATACTTCGAAAGTAAAATTCATTTGCAACAAGAAAATTTTGATAAAATAATTTTTTTTGTTCTATATGCCCCCATCCTTTGTACGCCCCTGTGTGTAACGTAAGTGAAGATAAACGAGTGTTTTTTGTGTTTTGTGAGGTTTTGCGACGTTTGGCTAGGAATGTCTGGAGGAACGACTTTTTTGCTGAGAGATCGAACTGGGAATAAAGAGCAACCTATCGTCTTTTTCATTCTTTCATTGGTTTTGAAGATAATTCTTTTCCAACCATGTTTATCGAAGGATGAGAATAACTTATTCTTGAAATAGTAACAGTTTTTAGTATTCATACCAAGAAAATCATTATTTTGAAAAAAATTATTACCATACTAAAAGTAAGAATTTTCTTTCATAAATAATCAATAATATAATTTCCTTCAAAAAATTCATCACTTTATTAGTAATGAATAGTTATATTTATATTTTGTTAATGGTATTTTCTGGTGTGAAGTAATAAATATTTACGTACCCTTCTAGTTTTTGAGTACAAAAATTGAAGAATTATCGATGTAGATGAGGTTGTAAACTTGAGATAGTAATTTTGTGACAGTATTGAAAAGTATTAGAAGATGAAAATTTTGTACCTTTTTTATATTTTCTTACTTTTGCGAGTATCTGGAAAAGTATTGTGAAAGTTCAAAGCTCGAGCTTTGAATTTCGAGAATTTCGGAAACGTTAGTTTTTCGTTTAGAATCTGATTTGTATGTACTTGGCATTCAAGTTGTTCAATCAGTCATTAATGGAAATATAGAACGTGAATATTTCTTGTATTTTTAATAATGATGAATTCGTTCCCTAGAATCTCGATAATTTAGAAGGTGAGTTAAATAGGGTGTTCAAATCAAAATAGTAGATTATATTGCAAACCTAACCTAAAAATACTACCCTCAAGTTATTTAGATCCCTAATGAAAATGAAATTCAATCTGACGTCAGATCCGACGTAAGACTGATGTCTGATCTGACGTCAAAAAAAATCTAACGACAGGTCTAACGTCAGATGTGATGATTTTTTCAAAATGAGAGTAAAAACTTCATCATCCTTAAGGTAGTAATAGCACTTGGGCAATTGTCTATAAATTTTCCTTAAATTTTTAAAATTCGATCTTGACATTGCACCTAATCTATAGTAAAATTTTTATTATTGTTTACCGCATAGATTTTTGTAATA
The DNA here is from genome assembly GCA_028476575.1 of Platygaster robiniae. Taxonomy (NCBI): domain Eukaryota; kingdom Metazoa; phylum Arthropoda; class Insecta; order Hymenoptera; family Platygastridae; genus Platygaster; species Platygaster robiniae. The sequence goes on from CM052019.1 coordinate 42,221,806, forward strand.
CAATTTTTTTTGAAATTAACACTTATGTATGAGGAATCGTGCAGTTCTGCTTATCTTTTAAAAATGTTCTATATTTATTTCTGAAATAATTCCTGAGACTTAATTTTGTTAGAAAAATAAACTTTGGAAAATTTCAACAAGGGTTACCGAGCTATTTTTCGAGAAATTTACAAAAAAAAATATGTAACTATCACTTTTCAACGGACCATGCAACTAAGGTTGCATGGCTAACGTTTGGTAACGCCGCATTTCAAAAGACGCAATCAGAGATGTGAATTCACCAGTCGGAAAAAAAATTGGTCAGTTCATGGTAATTTCTGACGGTCATTTACTGTTATTTACGGTCAAATTTGAGAGCTCTAGCTAAAATTTACCGTCAGAGCTCGTTTCTAGTCAGTAATTACCGGTCATGACCGATCTCCGATGAAAAAATGTGATTCAACGTAACTGACCAAACGATTTCAGCAATTCCAGGTGAAAATCACCAATCTTGTTATTTCACATTACATAAATGGCTTTTCCATTTTTCTAGAAAAAACTAATGAGTGTCACTGTACTACTGCATTTGCTGGACAGTATATAAGGTGTCCTAAAGTCGGCGAATCATCAGAAAACCATCGATGCCTAATGAAATGTCAAGACACTTTTTCCTTTACAATTTTTTCAAATTCGTAAAATTTAAAGAGTTATTAGTAATTCGGTTTCGTCCAATCACTATTCAGCAAAGCAAAGCTTTTGATTGAAGTCCCTTCTCCGTTCACCCCTTCTCTTTCCAAGCTTATTTTATTAGAAAATTGGCGGTAATTGAAATGTGCGATGGAATGTAGATTAATGATGTTTCTTATCTTGAAAGACATTTTTTACTCCGACTCACCTTCGTGTTAGTTATACTAGTCTTTTGTCTAACTGTCACATTTACAATACAGTATTTTCTAATTTTTTTTTTAAATAGATGAGATAAGAGATAAAAAAAGTATAATAGTCCAAACTGATTTACAATTACAATGTCCAACAGTGAAAAATACAATACTCTTGTCTTAAAATTAGTGTAGAAAACTGACGTGAAATACAGAAAAGAGAAATTTTTCCGAAAATAAAGATACTGAAGGAAAATCTCTAATTAACAACACACTTTTATGAAGTAATTTGCTTATTTCTTTATGAATGACTATTTTCAAATGGGAAGGTTGTAACTGGGGAGCCGGAAAGCATAATGACATCTGCGCGCGGGACAGTTAGAGAATGAAGGAATGAGTGAACAGGCCTAGCGCTGTCGAGCGCGATCGTACGGCAATTTTAATCCGTTTTTGAAAACTATTCTCGCGATTGCTCCGAAAATACCATCCGATTATCTCCACATTTTGAGATGTATAATCTACTTGCTTCAGTGACGCCTCCAGGATGAAAAAAATTATCATTTATGATAAAAAAAACCTCATAACTCGAAAATAATTTTCTCTTCTGCATTTGACCGCTTATTTACGAAAAATTTGTGTAAAAGTTTTTTATCTCATGGAAAAAATATATACTCTAAAAAAAGCGGTCAAATACAAAAGAGAAGATTGTTTTTGAGTTATGACGTTTTTTTATCATAAACAATTATTTTTTTTCATCCTGGAGGCGTCACTGAAGCAAGTAGAGTATATATTTCAAAATTTGGGGAAAATCGGATGATTAGTTTCGGAGCAATCGCGAGAATAGTTTTCAAAAACGGATTAAAATTCCTGTACTATCGCGCTCGACAGCGCTTGGCCTGTTAACTCATTCCTTCATTCTCTAACTGTCCCACGCGCAGAGGTCATTATGCTTTCCGGCCCCTCAATTGTACAGTTATTTATTTTTGAAGAAACCAAATTTTTTTTTCATTTTTTCATAAAAATTCGATGAAAAAAAGGAAGCTGCAATTACAAACGGGTTGAACATTTTTTCAAGTCATCTTTGAAGATGTAATAACTCTGACCGGTAAGGTAAACTGATGGTCAAAATTGACCAAAACTTTCTCGTCATAAATGATGGTCATGACCAGTATTTCACCGGTAAATTTACCGCCTCACATCCTTGGACGCAATGCTAATATTTCCGACATATTTATATCATTCAGAAATTTAAAATAAACCACAAAAAACACTACGAGTGTGAACCACGGCTATGGCTGCGCATGTAAACGTGTTAACATATTTACATATGCTGAGCGAGATACAAAAAAACAGTTGCAATGTTGCCAAGTGAACGAACAAAAATTGCGGAGCTGCATGAAGTTGGCCACGCAAGATTGTGTGACTAACTTCAATTTCTTTCAAGTGCAAGATCTTAAACATTCATTTCGACAATGAAGATCTTTTTAGATCATTATTTACCCGTGAAATCTACGTTTCCTTGTTCCAGAAACTCGTATGCTGTTCAAGCGACGTGTTGGAAGGCGGCAGGGGCGTAGTTCGCGTTGCTGTAACCGTCTCAGAATTGCTCAGATTTCACCAGACCCGGTCTCCTGTGCACAGCAGCACCCCGTCAAACAATTCAGCCGCCCAAATTTCCTCCGCTTAGCGCAAAAAGTGTCTTTCCGCATAATTTTCCAACCACCCTAGCCTGACCAAGCACAGAAGCACGTGCGAACGTATCGTTCCTTCCGCAATACTCTTACACTGAAAGGAATCATTCGTTCGTATATTTTTCCATTCAACAGTATACGAAAAATCAAAACATAGAGACTGTACTCGCCACGATTTATGGTACTCATTTGAGGCGATGTTGTAAGTCATTTAAGCCGACTTCAGCTTTTTTTTCTCTGCCCATGGTAAGGTGAGTTGAGCTGAGGTCAGGGACGGGTTTTTGCATGACTTTTAAATGACTGTTACCTCGTTCGAAAGGCACGCGGGATACCAGAAACCCTAAAATCGAAATTTCGAGTTTTTTGGTTGCTTGTTGCTAGTCATTAGACTTTAAATTATTGAAATTCTTTGCTGAAATGCATGATGTTAATATTATTCAGTTCATGGAAAAATTTTTTATTTCTAAAATGAAAACTTTGCTGTCTGAATGTTGAATAGAATTTTTAGATTGGGTGAAAGGAGTATTTTCATACGGACGAAACACATGATTCGCGTTCCAGAAAAAAGCAATTTATTATGCTCACGAAAATTTCCCTGATGAAAATGAAATTATATCTGAATACTTTCGTCTAACATTGGCCAAAAATCTGACATCAGATCTTACCTCAGGTATGACGTAAGATCTGACGTTAGAGATTGGCTGAATTTTATTTTCAATAGTGATGGCGTATCCCAGTAAAATTTTCATGATAAAGAGACACTGAGATATTTATTTGTTAAATGAAGAATTCTTTTCATGTTAATGATATTCAGCCCACAAATAATATCAAATATTAAATAAGTAGCATGTTAGTTAAAAAAAAGATTGTTGAGACTTGTCAATAATATTTTTCGTAATTTATATCAATTTGAATTTTTTTTATTGACACAAGGGTCAAATAACAGTGCTATTTTGAAAAAAATTTAGAAGCACTATAAATTTTTATTTCAGATTTGTTTCACACAAAATTGATCCAAGCAATAATAAACGGGATCTTGCTATCTGTTACATTGTTTTTTCAAAAGTCAATAAAAAAAGCATGTTCTGCCCTATTCTGTCGTTGAGGCAGTTTTTGACATTTTCAGTAAGGTATAATTATGTCAGTAAAGTAGATTAACGTTGAGAAAGTAGGTTGATATGTTGGTAAGTTAAGTTACTGTCGGTAAAATATATGACTACGTAAATTTTTTCCCACGCCTTATAAGTTATCGAATTCGTGATAAAGTACGCAAAAATTATGAAAATATCAAAAAATTGATAAAAAAAAATCTTCGGAAGTTATAGAAAATATTAAAAATGTTCGACTAGTCTACCTTACCGACAAAAGCCTCAAGGTCAAAGTGGTTCAACATCTGCTTTTCAACTCACCAGCTACATCAATGAAAATGCTCGAATATTTCGAGGTTAGGATTTAGTTTGGTTTTTACACAGCCTTGAAAAAGCCGTAATTTTAGAAGCTTAAGGTGATCCTGACTGTTCCGTTTTACCGATCGACTCTGTGTCGGTAATTTGTGATTATACTGTCCCAGGATCCGCGTATTGTGCAACGAAATAATGATAATCTCGGTCGGTAAAACAGGGCACTCGGCAGTATTTCAAGCGCATAGTTAGGCGCGCAATTTTTTCCCGGTGAATGCTCTGCACTAAGAAAGATTTTATTTTGTTATTTGGGATTTCGTGTGCTGTCGTTGAAGATGTAATTTCGTACTTAAATGCTTTTCTTTTTCAAAAGCTGGAGTACTTAATGAATAGGGTGAAGACGTTTTCGTAGGAGATTTTAGAAATTATAATGGAGCATAAGGAGTATTTTGGGGTTATCCTAGGGTGACCAGACGACTTTGTTTACGAAGTTAGAAAATTATATTTTGTACTATGAATGGTGAGCTTTAATTTCGAGTAGCTTTTTGGATATTGATTATAGAAGAAAGCAGCAAATGGAAAAATATCGTAAAATTTTTCAACGATTCTACATTTCTTTGTAGATGGTACGTCTGGTCAGCCTAGTTTTTCGTGATCGATTCGAGTAAATTTGCAAGTGGCGTTTTTCTCGGTGCAACATTGAATAATTCTAGATTGTTCGAGAACGGCGATGTTTCGCCGAGTTTTAAGGTTAACATGGTAACGATATCAATTACCGTAGGGAAGTGATTTTTTGCTCATCATCGAAGAGTCACTTGTGAGTCGGAGATTTCACTGCCTGATTCGTGACTTTTTTCAATTAGCGTCTCGACAAACGTACAGAAAGCATTGATAAGTTGGAGAAATTAATAAATTGATGATAACGTTAACTGAGATTAAGAAAGTTGGGCGAATCCAAGTCACGAAGGGTTAGTTTGATTTGGAATTGCAACCAGGTTCCAAAGATGCTTCAGGAGCGTATTTACAGTGCCAAAGATGTATCTCTATCGTCTTATTCAAGAACTAGTTTTACTGCGGAAAATCAAATAAAATGTTTCGTAATCAAATGGACTGTGGTTTTTATTTATTGATTTTTTCTTTATTTGCTTTTGTTTTGCGTAGATGGGATGGATGATTGTGGAAATTTTTGGACGAAGTCTGAAATGTACTATTTTCAATTCAAAAATTTGTGTGCAAATGATCAATGTTCATACTATTATTTTTAGCCAATATGAGGTTTAAAAAAAATTATAAAATGAAAGCTGATTGTTTTTCGACACCTATAGAATCTCAACTTTTTTTGCTAACTATTGATAAAAATGAAAGTTACGAAAATGGAAATTTCTATAATTGAAGAAACCATTTTCAAAAGAATCGAATTTGAAATTCTGAACTTTTTAAAATATGATGTTTTGAAATAACACAAAGTCATTTCGAATTTCCGAAATTTGAAACGATGAAATATTAAATTTTGATATCTAAATGTTTGAGTAATAATTAGGGGTGTGCGGGATCCCGACTTTTCGGGAATCCCGACGTAGGGATAGGTCGGGAAAAGTTTCGGGAGGGAAAGGCGTTTTCCCGAAATTTTCAGGAAATCCCGAACTTTATAGGATTCTCGAATATTTCAGGATACGACAATCCAAAAAAGTTCCCTGATGCCAAAATCCATTGGAAAATGTATTTCGCATTATTTTTAATCTTTTTAGACACACAGTCTGTTTCCTCGATCCTGAAAAGTATAGATCCAATGAAACTGAATCATAATCTCGTTCTCTTTTTTTTTTTACTACCCGGGACGAAAAATCAAAGCTTCCAAAAGTTTACAAAAACTAAAAAGTATTCGGACAGTCTCCCTGTGTGCACTCCGGAATACTTTTTGGGAGACTTTGAAAGTATCCGAATCGGAAACTGAAATCTCGCAAAGTATCCGGATTGGAGACTGAAATCTCGCAAAGTATTCAAAAGCGAGATTTCAGTCTCGCAAAAAGATACTTTAAGAGATGCTAGTCTCCTAAAAAAGATACTTTAGGAGATTCGAATATTCTTAAAGCCTGAAAGGAAAATTACAAAGTTCTCTGAAAAATTATGTATAAATAATCAGTCGAATTTTAATTCGACAAAAACAGCCACTTTATTTTAAAAAAAAATGTGTATTCCAAATGTGTGTAGTGATTATCATTATTCCACGAATTTGAATTTCCAGTGAACACATTAGAATTTGAATAAAATGTAAGTTTTTTTGAGTGTTAATAGAAATTACTCATTTTGTAATAAACATTTCTTATTAATTTTGGGAAAATGAATAATATAATGTATATTTCAAAATTCATATACAAATTAGCTCTAATTTTTTAACCTGTGTATACAACTTAATTATAAGTCTGCTTTATTTTTTCGACTTTATTTTATGAAAGTGAGGAAAAGTATCCTATTCGGAGATGCAAGTCTCCGGAAGACTGTAGTCACTCTTTAAGAGATTGTTAATGGCATCGTTTCGCAAAAGAAATCTCCTCATTCGAGACTAGCGTCTCCTAAAGTATACGGGAGACCGCGGGAGACTGAAGTATTCAAAAACGAGATTCCACTTGAAGCAAAAATCTCCCGAAAAATTATAAAAAAGACTGACGGTAACTTTTGGAGACTATTTGAAAATGGTTTGAATACTTTTCGAGACGCAAAATCTCTTTTTCGAATACTCGGGAGACTGCCAGAGACGCATCGGGATACTTGGGATACTCGGGAGACTCAAAAAGATACTCGATTTTTCGTCCCGGGTAGATATAATCCATCAAATACTTAAGTCAAAAAGTGAATTATTCTAAGGAAATTAGCATTTTTGCAAATAAGAAATTTTGAAATTTCTTCGTTCATCAATATAAATTCATACGATTGCAGTAAATTCGGTTGTCGGGCGCAAACAATTTATAGTTTTTAACAATGTTTATCGAAAACGTAAAAAAATGTCATTTTCTGCCTTCGTCCTTAGCTCTTATTTAGTTGTGAACTCAATGAAAAAATTCTCATGAACAATTGATGAATTTTAAAAACCTAGAGATTTAATCTCGATCTAGTCGAAATCAGTAAGGTGTACTTTTTTCATTTAAAATAAATGTGAGTCACAAATCAATTATTTTAACATGCAGTCTTCATTATTAAATTGTTTAGTTATTCAGTCAAAATTTGAAATTTTCCATCTACATATTCACAAATTTTTCTATCCAGATTTTCATTTCAAAGTCGTAAAATTTGAAATTCTCTTTATTGCAACGATAGCATTTCGTATACAAATTTGCGAATTAATTTGTTTTGAAGAGAATTTTATTAAAAAAAAAATACTTGCAAGTCAATTTTACAATCTAAATGTCTCAACACAGTTAATTTTTTTTTTCGATTAATTACAACAATGACCAATTTCCGAAGATTGCGGAAAATCTTAGTAGTGACAATATTTCTCTGTTGTTCCAAACTCTGTGATTCAATAGCGTTTCGCTACTCACTATGTACTCGTATTTCAAAGCAGAAATTTGTATACTTCTCATAATCTTGAAGTTTCGATATTTTAGGACTTATGAAAATAGCTAGATTTTTCGGAATTCCTGCAACGTTTCGGGATTTCTGACATTTACCGCGATTTCTGATATCTTTCGGGATTTCCGTAATTTTCGGGATTCTCGAAAAACTCGGGATCCCGTCCCGACCCGATGCAAAATATCCCGACTTATCCTGACCCCTTAAATTCTCAATCCCGCACACCACAAGTAATAATATGTTGATAACTCGTTGGATAGAGATTTCCATCGCGAGAATCATCAATTTATCATTTAGTTCAAATAATCAAAATATAATCCCCTGGGATAAAAAATTAGAGTATCGTTTCAGTCTCCAAGAGTATCTTAAGTCTCGGAATCAGTATCATCGAGTCTCTAAGAGTATCCAAGAGTATCCAAGAGTATCGAAGGAGTCTCCGAGAGTATACAAAATTTTATAAAAAGGTGACTGTGAGTTTCCGAGAGTAAACTAATTTTTTTCACGAATCTCTAAGTCTCCTACAATCACCCATGATCTCCGATTTGAATACTCTATTTCTTGAAAGTAACAACAAGAGTATCGTTTGAGTCTCAAGATTATCTTGAGTATTCCGTTTTGCCAAACGGAATACTCTTAATGATCAAGTTGGAGACTCTAAACACTCTTGAGACTAAAAGATACTCTGATTTTTTATCCCGGGCTGTTATGTTGCTATATAATAGAATAATAATCATCATGTATGTTCAAATCAATTCATTTAATTATATTAACTCTAATTATACTTTATTGCACATATTGAAAATTATTCTTTTGAATTGTCTAAATTTAAAAAAAATTGTTCAACTTTTAAGATTATTCGTGATTTTTCGGCATTTTTTCAAATTCCTCTATATTTTTATATTGAATAATAAAAAAATCGAAGAAGTATCATAATTTACTCAATATACAAAATTTATAAGCATTTTTTGTAATTTTTGAAATATTTGAGAATCATCTACAATTGCTCATATTTTCAATATTTTTTGATATTTAAAATTTTTTAATAACACTGAGAAAAAGTTAATCAAATGTTTATCCGCAGCCCATCCAATTTTAGTATTTTCAATAGTTTTCATTTATTTATTTCCATGAACGGTTCTAGTGGGTCGTTTGAATATAACATGAATACGTTTTGGTGCAATTATTCACTAATTTCTGTGGTTCAAATATGGATTTGGTATATGAATAGTTCACAAACCTTATTCGCGAGCGAAAAAATTTCTTAACAGTTAATGAATAATCCATTTCAAGCAAGACAATAGCTCAAACAAATTGCTATAAATACTATTTTCATATGTATAAAATATATATAATTAAATATCATCTATTATATGTATATTGTTTATGTAATGAATAAAATATTTATATCTATATTTGAAAAAAATTATGAGTATCAAAAATGTATTTCTTTTGCAACTGAAATTGGAAAACTATAAAAATACCATGCAATAACGAAAAATCTTGATGAAGTTGAAAGAATTTTTTCAATCCGGAAAGTTTGAAATATTGTCTATTCTGTTTCAAATCTAAGAAATTTGGAAAAATATAAACAAAAATTTCTCTTGAAAATTGTAAATCATTAAGGAAAATTCGATAAACCTGCAGAATTTCAGAAAATGTTTACAAATCTTGGAAATTCCGAACATAGACTTTGCAAAACTTTGAAGATACGCGACATATATGGTCTTTTTTCTACCAACCCTACATCGCGAGTGCTAAAATATATACTCCCTGACTTTTCCGTTCTACCCGCGAAATTCCCTTGATTCGTGATAAATCGTCCTCTGAAAAAGCAGTCGTACAAATTTTTTAAAATTTCCAAGATTCCGAGCATACGCATGCAAAATTTTCAACATAGACGACATAGGCCTTTTTTCACCACCCCTACATCGCGAATTTTAGAATATATATTCCCTGAAATTTCCGTTGTACCCGCAAATTCCGAACCCTCTTAATTCCCGCTTTTCGCAACAAAAATTCCGCGGAAAAAAGCAAAGTTGCGCAAATTTCAAAAAATATTTGCAAATCTTGGAGATTTCAAACATACAAGTGCAAAATTTTAAACAAACACGACATAGGCCTTTTTTTTACCGACCCTACATTGCGAGTCCTGACATATATACTCCATAACATTACCGCTGTACCCGCGAATCCTGAAACCTCGAAACCCCCTTAATTCGCGATAGAAAGTCCGCGGAAAAAAGCGAAACTTCAGAAAATATTTGCAAATCTCAGAGACTACTAACATACATGCACTTACATAACATACGCGACTTTAATTGACCCTATGCATCGCGAGTGCTGAAATATATACTCCCTAACATTTCCGCTGTACCCTCACATTCCGCACCCGCGAAATCCCCTCGATTCGCGATAAAACGTCCGCGGCAAAAAGCAAAGTCGCTAAAGTCAACTATCAAGTCTCGTCGAGACCCGCGGGGCGTTTAGGAAGGGAGAAAGCCCCGCCGCGTCTTCGTTTTCCGCACCGCGTTTTTGCGTTCGCGGGCGGTGCCGGCCGCCATTTTGTTTTTCGAGGCGGCGTCCCGTACTTGCCATGGGCGGGATGTCGGGCGCTCTCGCCTCGTTTCAACCCGTTGGCTGCGCGGCAAACATTGTCCATCGGACATCCGCGATACGCGTGTGTGTTAGGGCCCTTTCTTCGCGAGCCGGGAAGTATGTCGATTCTGTGGCCAGGCGCGATGGCGCGTTTGCATTGGGTTTTCGCGCTAGTGCAGTTTTCGTAGTGATTCCGGGGCTCGTTTCCCTAATTTTTGATGGCGCGGAGGTTTCGGCGAGCGTGATATTTCCGGCATGGATCTTAGCACGCAGTCCGAGCATTCGTCCGACGGTGTCAACGAGTTGCGAAAACCCCGGGTGGCCAAGAGTGTCTTCAGCATCAGGAGCATCGTCGATGTGGATGATAACGGAGCCTCCAGAATTGCCGATCCGGCTGCTCATGGTAGGTCAGTTTTTTTAATTTTAATAACCTTCCCCGATCTGTTTTTTTAAAGCATTTTTTTCAAATATATTTTATTCCAAAGCAATTGTTCCCAAAAAATTTCCTCCCGAAAAATTTTACGTAAAAAACAATTCTTCCCAAAATATTTCTTTTCCAAGGCTTTTATTTTCAAAAACTTTTTCTTAACCTACATTTGCTATCAATTTTCAAATTTAGTATTTGTAACATTTTATATGTAAATAAATAAATAAATAAATAAATAAATGACATTATTTGATATCTGACACTTACACGCACATTAATATCTGTGACTTGCCGCCATAACAGAGAAAGTCACTACTCATTTTACATGATATTCTGAAAACATTTTAAACGTTATGGCAGAAGTGACCTTATATGTTATGGAGGGAAGTCACAGATATGTTATCACGTTATTGTACTAAGAATTCATTGCTTTTATATCCGACTCACTGTCAGATTGTTCGCTCGACGATGAACACTTTATTGAAAAGTGACCTTTGTTTTTATAATTTTAAATAGCTTGGCACTATGGAATTTTTCTTGATAGTCTCATTTATGTAAGTAATTTGATAATAACTGAGAAGATATCTATTATTTGTATAATGGTTGCAAATATATTAATAGGTCTTGGAAAAGAATTCTAAAAGAATCGAAACGTCGACCGTGAGACTTCACTGAGAAAAAAATATAGTAATTATTACAATACTGTATAGTAAACGGGATTCACTCTGACATCTTGTACTTTTTGCTAGATAATATATCAATTTTTGAAAAAACATATTGTAAATATTGTCAAATGATATTGTAGTTATAGATATATTTTGTTGTAAAAACTTCTATACATATTTCGTTTTCTACTATACTTCTTGTATTTTTGCTATATCATATTGTAATTCCTATTAATCCAGATTATTGAAAATTCCATACAGCTTTTTCAGTATGCAGATCTGTATATGTTCTTTTTACAATATTTTTGTATACTTTCTAGGTTTATAGAACATCATATTGTAAAGTGATACAGTTTTCGCAAAAGCTGGATAAAAGTAATGTAGTTCATTTTTTTCGTCATGTATGGTAAAAATTACAGTTTGTATAGTGAAATTTCGCATTTTCAGATTTAAAATTTTCCGAAAGTATACAGTAAAAACTGGCATACATATTGTAATTTGTACATTAATAGCGGTTTTACTGTATAATATTGTAATAAGTAAAATAAATTTTGCAGATTTTACAAGATTATAGTAAAAACTACAATGATATTGTAAAATTGCAATATTATTCTAAAAAGTATCATAATATTGTACTTTTTACAATATATACGGCAGAAAGTACAAGATTTTTTCTCAGTGTTTAAAATACAAGTTTTTGACTGGGAAATCGAATAATGTTATTTATTTATTATATAAACCCAGTGATATAATCTATAGTGTTAATTTCATATATGCACATTTTTTTCTATTTGTAATATACATAATTGTTATTTGTAAGATTTTAATAACATTTATTTTCTCTGGGAGAATGTATAGGGTAAGAGCGGGTGATATGAGGCATTTTAATTTCAATTAAAAAATCTGGTTTTGCACTTATTCGAAAAAAAAATCTATTCAATTTCCTAAATAGTTGTATGAAGCCTGTAGAACGATGTAAAGATTATTGTTGGCAATAATTTCATGTGTTTGACATTTTTCTAGACACCATAAAAAAAGGTCAAGATGTGAAGATTTTGCAAAATGTGCGGGTATTATGAGACACTTCAAAAAATCGGCTGTAAATTGAATAATTTATTTATTTAGTAGACATTATAGCGAAAATCAAGCAAGTACAGTATTTAAAATATGTAATGATCAATTTTAATCGAAAAATAAAGAATATTTAACAAAGTTAAAAAAAACTACATATTTGTAAACAAAGACTTCAGATGATTAATTTGATATGAATATGAATTTCTTCTTTATCAAAAATTAAAAGCACTAAGCAATAAAAATTGGTCCAGGAATAAATATTCGAGTGTCTCATGTTAGCTGCAGGGAAGTGTCTCATATTACCCGCCGAATATATGACAAATGTTCGTTATTAACATGAATGGTTAAATAAAAACTAAGGATGAAAAATAAAGTCTCCCGTTAAGTCTCCCTCCATGTAATTAGGAGACTTAAAGTCTCCGAATGGTAAACTGCAAATGTTTGTTAATTTTTATTAATATTAAAATTAAAAACTGTATCATTTAACATTAGTTTGTGATAATTATTGTAAAAGAAAATAAAGTGAAATCGCATTGTATGAAATCATGTAATGTAATATTATATTTAATATTGTTTGAATATCAAAAGGGATACATGGTATGATTTTTATACAATTAAATTCATTACATAAATGTAACATAGTATATTATGTATAATATATCGTATATAATAGTCGTATGATAATATATTAAGTGCCATGATACTAAATGTTACGATTTTACATGATAATATATTGTATAGTACATAGAAATGTTATTCAATAGAGAATCAATAACTCATCAGAATATATTTTTCTTATAAATCACACGATATATTTGTACATAATTCGATATAAAATGTTGTAAATTAGTTGATTTTTGAGTAATAGTATTTACGAAGGTAAACAATTACATGAAAGTAAAGTCCCTGTATATGAAAGTCTGGACAGATCATGTCCATCTCGGGATTGGTCGATTTTCAGGCACCGCCATTTTTAGCTCTCTTCAATGAGCGAAACGCGGGAAACTGCAGTTGATTTGAATTTTCAAAAGGATTTTTTTGACGATTTGTTTTCTGCAATGTTATTTTAATACTTTTTTTTTCGATATATTTGGAAGAACTTATTTCAAAAATGTATAAATCTACTTCGTACTATTGATTGAGAAAAATTACTGTATTTCATACCAGATACCAATATTTATTGAATGACTTTTGTAAAACATTTTGTGAAAAATATGAATTTCATAAAAACTGTTAAATATTTCATACTATACAGTACATTATTTTATTTTTATAATTCCATATTACTTAATTAGAAACAATATTGAAATTCATAATTTTTGGAATATCATTTCAAGTATCTGATAATAAATAAATATTATTATGTATAATATTAAATATCCTGTACGACCTACACCAAGAATATATACTTATGTATCATTGTATTATTTATACCAAAAATATTCATCATCAATGTTACATTATCTGCATGCAATACGTGGGACGTTTTTATATACTTTCAAACTTAAATTTGTTGTACATTTACATTGGTTGTGTGGATAATGGACAATGATAAGTAATGATGAATGATGCCCGGGATACAAAATCAGAGTATCCTTTAGTCTCAAGAGTATTTTGAGTCTCCAAATTGATCATTAGGAGTATTCCGTTTGGCAAAATGGAATACTCAAGATACTCTTGAGGCTCAAACGATACTCTTGTTGTTGCTTTCAAGAAATAGAGTTTTCAAATCAGAGATCAAAGGTGACTGTAGGAGACTTTTGGAGATTCGTAAAAAAAATTTGTTTACTCTCGGATACTCACAGTCACCTTTTTATAAAATTTTGTATACTCTCGGAGACTCCTTCGATACTCTTGGATACTCGATGATACTTTTCTGAGACTCGAGATACTCTCGGAGACTGAAACGATACTCTGATTTTTGATCCCGGGTGAGGTTTTGTGTTTATTAGCAAACCATGTAACTATATCAATGACGTCACGTGGTTGCCATTTTCAGCTGAAAATGGGAGAGGGAAGAAAAGGATAGACAGCTCTCACTCAAACTTACGCGCGTATATGGATCTGTCCAGACTTTCATATAAAGGGACTTTACATGAAAGTAGTATATAATACACCTCTCAAAAATTCATATGAATTTCACGAGTCATCATAATGGTCTTAAACGAAATATTTTTCTGGAGTTTATGACAATTTGAATTTTTGTACAACAAAACGTATATCTACATTTTTAAACTCTTTTTTTTAGCATTTTAAAGAGGTAACTCTTGGAATAAAAATGTCTTGCTTGATTATGAAAGTTCAGAGTTTATGGATAAGTAGATTGTTATAAATAATCTAAAGCTTTTTTATAGTGGCATGAGGCATTAGCCACACGTCGAATCATTCATTCAAATTCAAATCTGAGAATTATTCATTTTAATGTTTAGATCTCATTCACTTTTTATCACAATTTTTTCATTGGAATTACTAAAATATGAGAGACGTCGAAAAGGAAGTTAAAAAATAGAAAAAATTACTAAGCAATGATTATCTCTACATGTCATTAATGACAAAAGAAAATTTCAAGATCAGAACAATTAGTGATTTCGATATTTTGGATAAGAAATTTTTATACTTTTTATTTTGTTTTCCATCTGAAAACCGAATTGACTGCCATTTCATAAATTTTTGTTTATAATTGATGTGATTCTTTCCTACTATTATTATTCAGTGCTTTTAATTGAATCATTTTTAATGAAATTTTTGTATAAAATTCATTACGAAAAAAAAAAGTTGAAAAAAATTGATAGACAAATTAACAGAAAATGAAGGTATAGATTCAACTATTAAAGTATTAGACATTTTGAATTAAAAAGATTCGTGATCTCGATATTTTGGGAGAAAACTTTTCGAATTCGTATATAAAATCGATTATCAAGAGTCCGTGGAATATCTTATGCCAGAAATTGTGTGAGATATAATATAATTATTTTATATTAATAATATGTAATATTGATACAAATGTATTATAAATATGTTCCATTGAATTTCGGAAACCATAAAAATAATTTTACTACTAGGGTGAGCCTTATTTTGGCGATCTTGGAATTTTCCCCATTCTACTTCATGAAATCATTCAACGTAAAAGAAAAAAAGAATTTTAAGTTTGAGTGAATTTGAGAAAAATTAACACGTGCCTCACGAAAGAAGAATCACATGCAATTTTTCATGCTTCACTCCAAAGTTTATAACTTTTTTCAGTGTGCACTAAAAATTTTGAAATTTGCAGAGTTTAAGTACATACCATGAGGAACAAAAGTGATTTATTTAGATTTTTTAGTGACTTATATTATTTGCCTTCGAATACATCACTTCTTCTCTCACCTCCCATTTGACCTCAAAAGACTCTAAAATTTCATATACAAATTTCGAACGGTAGGTGAAAACTTTGAAACTGCAATATTTAGAGAATTTCCACTTTTTACAGAAGTTTTGGGAAAATTTTTCAAGTTTTGTACATATTTTTTACTTTGATTTTTTCGAAGAATACCGAAGTCGTTTGAAGTTGTATTCATATATATTTCGAAGTTTTGTAAAACTCGAGAAATTTCTGAACAGTACTTAGAAATTTTGTAACATCTTTTTCAGAAACTCGAAGGCAATTTTCTTGAAAATTTACAATTCAGGTAAATGTGAAACCGTTAAGATAAACTATACAGAAAAAAATTCAAAGATTCTTTTATAAAAATTAAAGAAGCATTTTCAAATCTTTTGGACGTCAAAAGTTTTTTTTGCCTTGAATTTTCATGGACTTCGAAGGAAGCATGAAATGACACATAAATCGATAATAAGATTCAGAAAATTTCTAAAAAAAACACTTCGATTATCGTGAATGATAAATGACATTTTCATTGTCATTCACAAAAAAGTGATGATTGGATTGGAATGAGTCGATAACGAACTTGTGAATCGGTATATTTTTCGATAACGAAAAATAGAAATTTTTAATAAGCACACAGAGTTCTGAAATTTTTTAAATATGGAAGTTAATGATTTGCAAATTCATTACGTAAATAATTTATTTATTGTGTATGTTTAAAAAAAATGACGTTTCTGCAGGATTGAGTCTTGAGCTAGCACACATGTTTAAAACTTTGAATTATTTATGAATATTTTCTATTAACATTAGTTTATCACGTTTATCAGTTATCGTTAGTTGTATATTATGAACAATTCATAACGCTTTTTTCAACGAAAAAATTTTAAACTACCATTAACATAGCAATCGGTCTTAAGATAGTTCTCATTCATAAAAATTTGAATTTTTAATAAATATCATCAGTTATCATTTGTTACACATTAATGAACAATTTGTAACGCTTCTTTCTATGGAAAAATTCTTCACTGTCAAAAACAAAGTCATCGGTCTGAGGCTTGCTTATACAATCTAAAATCTTCAATTCCCCATGAAAATTACTCGTAATTATTTATCAGTTACAATTTACGTATGTTTCCCTAGTAAAAAAATATTGCTGATTACCAGACAAAATTTTTCGTACCATCTTGTTATTCGATTAATATCAAAATTTTAACTCAACTCACGCCTAAATTTTAATTTATACGTTTGAAAATAACACTTGCCGAATTTGAAAAAGTTTTCAAGTTTCTCAAATGTGTCGTTCAAATAATAATGTTGATCGTTCAAACTGATATTCTTCAAATTTTCCTTGATTTTTAAAAGCAGTTCAATTTTTTTGCACATTTTTCATTTTCGTTTCACCATAACTTTGGACATATTGGTATACTTTTACGTGAAAAATAGCAATTTTGGAATGAATTGATATGATGAAAGAAATAGTATTTTATCAAGAATGATAAACGATTTCTCAAGTAAGTCAGCAAATCAAAAATTCAAGGCAAAACCACTAAATAATTTAAAAATCGAGAAGATGTGAAATTACACAACATTATTCCCTCTGTCAGAATTACTCAGAATGAATGCCAAAAAAAAAAATTATCTAATGACTAAAGCAAGCTAATTACAGCACGCATTTGACCTAAGCTGAATATGGCGGTCTCAGGTGGCGCTTCTCTAATCAAAAGCACCTTCTGATTAGTTCCCTTAAATAATTTATAACTTTTATTTTATTCCAAACATCGCAAAAGAAAAACGCCTTATAATTTTCTACTTTTTCCAATTTGGCAGGTGAGTATGTGTAACAGTGTAACAGTTCCTGTTAGTACGTTCTTGAGTTATGATATAAACGCACTTTTCCTCTCTTTCTTTTCCTTGAAAGTTTTTTGATTAAGTGACACGAATCTTGACAACGTTTTTTATTATATATAAAAACGGAATAATGAGAAACCGATTGACGTGGCTATTGTTATTGCGGATGAATATGAAGATTCCATTACCGAATAATGAATAATGAAGATTCCTTTGACATACTATTCTCCTGAAGAGGACCCAATTGGGGTTGAAATATAGGTGATATACTTTTTAATTTTGGGAAGTCATTGGCCCATCTATGTGGCTCCGAGTGATCAAGAGAGAGATTTCATTCATTCATTTGTATACAGACATGGTGCAGAGTGATAAGAACGAATTTTTGAAGATTTTGGGCAATTCGGATAACGTCTGTTTTTCATAATTCAGGATCATCCCTTTAACAATCGCTAAAAAAATAATAATAAAACAAACTAACATTCGCACTCTTTTAATGTAGTCGACGGGTCATGTTTTTCACCAAGGTTCTTTGAGCTTGTTTTTCGCATATAATGAAATGTAGTGCGGCATTGACTAGTATCGACACATCTCATTATTGTCTTGATAAGGGCTGGATGAAGTCAGCCGAAAGCTTGAAAAAATTATAATAAAATAAAATGATACAGTTGATCGGTGTTATCATTTTTTAATGGAAAAAACTAAAACAAATCAGGCCGAAGGGCCCTCGATTTGTCACGGCGATCCTTATAATGTAAGATGGGGGCGAAAAAAGTGCAAGTCGCCACCTGTTTTCGTCCGGTGGCTTCGATGATCACGTCCCAAACAAAAGCCCCGGCCGCGCCCAATTTTCTATGCCGCGGGGGGAAACGAAAAAAGGCAAAAAATCTGCATTGTACACGAAGTAAATCATCGACTCGGAATATCGCGGCCGGCCGACCTGCCGGCGCAACAATGGGGACCCCGGCACCTGAAAAAATACGAACGCGCGCGCCTCTTGGGACTATATTACGTTGCGGCTCGTAAATAACGTCACGGCTTTTTTAACGCCGATTGGCGGGATCGGCGACGGCTAATTGTGTTTTATTAGCCTTACCCGTGCTCATCTCCCGCTCGTATTCCGGCAGGAATCTTGCGCTAACTAACCCAATCGCGTTTACCGTGCAGCAACCCTCGCGAAAAAGGGCGCTTGCGCGGCCCTCGAACCGCCCTTAATCAACGGTAAAGACCGGTGTCATTGAATCGCGTTGTAGTTCAGGGGTAATTGCGCGGTTTCGATTCTCTAGGTTTTGATAGGAGGTATAAGGAGAAAAAGATGTAGCTGTCACAGCCATATTTATTTAAGTTTATAGTGTACGCTGGTCAAAAACAATTCAAAGTTTTATATATTTTCCACAGTCATTATCTTCTTATCATGTCTGAAATATCGTATGCGTGTTATATGGAAAAGGTTTCAAAGAAATTTATATTGAATTCATTGTTTTCAACCACTGAAAAAAATGCATTGGTTCAGGTAACTAAAATCACTTTGTTTTTCCTTGTTTAGTTGAGAGAACGACTCGATTGGAAAATAACCAAAAACATCATGATTCTTCGTAACAAACAAGTTTTATTGATCTCACAATATACTATTTAGTTCTATCAACGTTCTTTATTGTTACCTGAACAATTTGACCGAGACATCAAACTTTGTCGTTGCAGCCAAGTAACAAGTTTCTGAGAACAGTGTGTTTTGGTGCTCTCAACCATGTTCATAATTGACTGAACAATTTTCTGACTCATGCGCACAGAAATGTGTGGGGGAGGAACGGTCCTCATTCTGCGTCATGAACCTCTGTGAACTGTGAACCTCTTGTTTTTTCACGTCGTGCTTTGTCGGAAATTTTTTTTTTGGTAAAATTGGTGAACCTGTGCGTATTATTGAAGTGAATAATATTGATGAATCGCACTCTGCGTTCGTAATTGACGAAACTCTTCGGAAATTGGGATTGTCGTCTATGATAAATATTGATATTATTACAAGTTATCGTAATAAATTGTTTATTCAACGGAGTATTTAGTTGACGATACAAAGTGACATGATACGGTTAACCAAGGAACACGAATATTTAAGTCCTAAATTTAACAGAATAGGTTTGTCATTAGAAAGGAAAATATGGTGGTGTTTAATAACATGCATGATACGTAATACTCTATTTTTTGCTGTAACAAAAAAGTAACATTTTTGACCACCAAGTAAAATTATCGACAGAACCAAGTAGCGAAATATGAGCTTTGTTATTTTGATCATTCGTAACCAAATCGATTTAGTGCTGCTGACCATAATGTAGGAACATGTCAAAATGGTACGGGCAACAAAAAATATGGTGGGGCCTATATCAACCATTGATTTTGTTGAAACAATCAAGAATCTGGTAACCTAAACCAATTAGTTTTTTCAGTGAAGATAGATGAATTAATTTTAATATTTTAAATTGAAGTTCATTGAATTTTAAGGGACTATGTTCAAAAATTTGTGTTTCAAATTTAATGTGCGTGGTAACAGAATTAATTTTCTAAGGTCAATATATTTACATGAAGATGCCTTCGAAATTTCAAACACGATTTCAAGAGTAGATCTAATGCCAGATTAAAAATATATAATTCCTTAGACAATGATAATATACATATGTAAGAATTATATATGTATACTCAATCCGCTTGTTATATGAACTCGGCCAAATGACAAGCGTGCAAAAAAAACTAAGAATCACCTTGACACATCTGTTTTTCAATTTGGCGAGAGACATTGCGCAAAAAACGCCTAGGAGTGAATAGTAACTATGAAACCATTATAATTGCATGTGCAATATGATGCCGAAATACATGGAGCAGAAAACATTTTTTTAGCCCATTATAAAACTTATTTGATGGCAGAAAACATTTTTTTAACTCTACTCCGAGAAGTAATTTTATGAAAAATTTCAAAACAAATACTTGCATAATGTTTAACTTTTTAACACGTATAACGTCCAACTTAGGGCCAGATTCAACGTAAGATATGACGTCAAAAAAAATTTGATGACAGATCTAATCTGGAATCTGAGTTCAGATTTTTGGCCAATTTCTGACGGCAGATCTGACATTTATATTATGTTAAATCTGACCTCAGGTCAAATTTCATTTTTACACTGTTAAAAATGTTCGTGAATTCACAAACTTTTTAATGTACAGTACCCTGAAAAGGTACTTTAAATTTAGCGTACATGCTTTTAAATGCCATTTTACGAACAAGCAACTGGAATTTACAGAATGCACGAAAAATTTACAAAACCTACATTAAATATATATCTCATAATATAAGATTCTGAATTTGGGTTTATTTTTAGGTTACGTGTGCAGCAACTTCACAAACAAAGTTCTGTAAATTAACATCACAATTTTCTTAAGGGGCTAGGCCACCCCTGAGGTGAAAAAAAAGATGCTCTATTCAATAATTATTTTATGTGTGAAGAAAACTGCACACTGTTAATTTCAACTGATATTTATATTAAACTACACATGATTACACATTAAAACAATATATTCTAATAGAAAATAGCAGTCTTATGCTCGCGTTTCAACATCTCTTTTTGCGGATGGGTTTAAAAAGGTGCATACGATATCTTAACCATTCAGCAACCGATTTTGATCAAATTTTTTTCAAAATGTTCATAAATTAACTCTTCAGGATGATATATCGGTTTTGCAAAATGTTGAGTACTTTTCGAAGTATCACAATGATGAATGAAAAAATTAAGGAAGAACAGTGACTTCTTCATGAATATGTCCGTCATTATTCGAATTATTATAATTTTTAAAAATTCGCACGCCATTCCGAAGAGGACTAATTAACGAACATTTAAAAAAAAATTTGATCAAAATCAGTTGCGAATTGGTGAGGATATCGTGTACACCGTTTCTGCCTGATCCGCAAGAAGTGCTGAAGAAATCGGAAAGTATGACCGCTATTTTCGATCAAAATTTATTGTCAACATTTTTTTTAGTTATCCATATGTCGTATAAGATTAATATGAGTCTCAATAAACTGTTCGCAGTTTGATTTACCAGAAAAGTAATTATTAATATGAGCATCATTTTTTGGTCTCAAGGGTGGCCTAACCCCTTAAACTCATAGTATACGCAACTTACTGGTACTTCGGGGTTTATACCCTAGAATCGGAAGACATTTTTTTAGAGTTAAGCAGGTTTTGGTATATGTGACTTGGAATAAGATAAGGGACCTTGGTCACAAAAATCGTTTTTGAGTTTTCCACTCCAAAAAATTGTTGAAAAAATTACCTATCTAAGGGGCTAGATAACGAGTGACAACGATTATCAATGACCGACGAGTACATTTTTGAAAAATACGAATAAGCTTGGAACAAATGTTACAAATCATTTTCCCAAGATTCTCGTTTGTGACCTTGGGACTGGGATCCTTTTTTTATTCCAAGCCACATATATGAGGGTATGGTCGTTAAAAGGAGTAATTTACTATTTCAAACAATAGCAGTAACAAATAATAATCATGGTAATAATGTTCATTCAGGTACACATTCACTTAAATAATGAAACTAAATTAAGGTTTGAATCAAAACATGAAGTTTTTGTACCTCCATCGTACAAAATATGTACTGTTTCTAATGAAGTCAGTATTCGATTATGATGATAAAAAGAAGTAGATTCGAAATAAATGAAATATGATAAATAGAAAATTCCGAAAGCGAGACGCGATGTGTATTTAAACTATAGCTATGCTTGATAGTAAATATGGATCACGCACTGATGGACCGGTTTTCCAAGATCAAAATTAATTCAGAACGAAATTCTATACTCGCTGTATAACCTTCAATAACAATGCGATCAGGCTTGATTTTTAAACGAGACCTTTGCCTTTCATTTGCATGAAAAAAGTGACCTTCAATAGTTTTCACGAAGAAAAAAGGAAATTTTTCCATTTCATGTAAAATGTGATTTCTTACATCTCTTCTAAAATGCAAATACAATTTTTCCATCTTTCCTAAAAATTAAATTTTCTCAGCCCACACAACTTGGATTTTTCTAAAAATTTTCTAAAACATTACTAAGTGGTTCTACACTCAGTAGAACTTTCAGCACTTTTTCATGATAGTGAAAAAAGAAAGAAAAATCACAAAGTTTGAAACTATAAAAATTTTGATCGTAACATGAAATATTTGCATTACTGATTGATGGAAACATTTCGCGGATTGCGATAACAATAAGTAATTGAAAATAATAGTTTTTCAGTTCCTGCGGAAATCCACATTTATAAAGATTCGCGTATAATTTCAGAATGAAACTATTATTCACTTTTTTTTACAAAACGAGCAATATTTCGCGCCAGAACCAGTACCCACGACTCCAATAGGCCGCTTTGATTTTTCAACAAATTCCCTGCTGCCGGCGAGTTAATAAACTCATCCGACGCGAGATGAAATACACAAATTACTCACGAAACCATTATCGGGATTGTAAATAAAATCGAGCGGAAAATGTGCGCGGGTGTAAAATAAATCCCGGTGCAATCAAGCGGCCGAAGAAAACGAATACGAAAAAGCAGCCGCGAGCGTAGCCGATAAAACGCGCTGATTTTTCGAGCTTTAATTTGGCGGAGAAAATGCAAATTCTTCGGCTGCTCGGCGATAACTTAACATTTCGTTAACGGTCAATTAGGGAGCGGAGAATTTTCATGGCCGAATAAAGTCAAGTATCAATATGGTCGGCGGAGAAATTGAAATGTCAGCGCGCATCGCGCTTGTAATATTGTCGTGCGCGCGCTTATATAAACTGGTTTGTTTACTAAACGAGCGCGTCTCGTTTCGTTTTCAGCTCGGGTCTCGTTTTCCCGTGCAGCTTTCTTTGAAGAACTTATTCCTCGCTTTTGCAGGACTCCCCGCTTGAATACGTGGCCCGACTCGCGTTCCCGCGAACGCGAGTCTAATTGCACCACGACGAGAGCGGGCGCAATCAAATAAATTAGTCGAAATTACGTCGCTCGAGTAAATCGGTACCGTGCCGACCAATCGCGTTTCAGGTGTCGCTATTTTATTTTTATTTCGGGTTGTTTTTTCTTTTTTTTTCATACGACCCGTCCGCCATTTGTCGAAGCGCATTTGCAGAGTGACCGAATGGCCTCTTGTGGAGAAAATCGGGGAAAGTGCGTGCATAATTATTGTGTAGCGTTTTGGAGTTTTTAGGTTGATTTGTGGAACTGGTTTCAGTTAGAAGAGCAGTCAAAGTGTTATCAAGAGGTTTCAGGTTTGGACAGTGAATTAAATGATTTTTTTTATACAGAATTTTAACTATAAATGTTTGACTGGGGAAGGTGAAGGATATAAATGTTTAAACACGATTTCAAGAATAGTTTCTTTGAAATGCAGGTTTACTTACTCTAATGGCTACCATTCCTACCCTGAGAAAAAAATTTTCAGTTTCAATTGATCCAACTGAATTTTGGTTAAAATAGGCATCATTGCAAATTTCAGATGTGGTAATTGAAGTTTCAGTCGTACTGATTGAATTTCCAGTTACGTCAAAGAAAAATTAGCGCTGTTGAGTAGATAAACTTTTTATTGCGGCCATTTTAGGTTTTACTTATAACAATGGATTTTTTCAGTTCCCACAACTGAATTTTTAAGTTAGGCCATTTTCAACTTTTTTTCAGTGAGAATGATTGAATTTTTCAGGAGCAGCTGTGAAGGTGACGGAATTTTTCAGTTGGAGCAAACGGAAATTTCCGTAATATTAACTTTGTCGTCTCTTAACTGAGAAAATGCAGTTGAAGCAACTGAATCAATTTTTTTCTGTGTAGGTACATATTTTAAAGGTTTAACTCATACTGTACAGTATCACTTGTTGTCTGAAATTCATACTTTTTATTCTCTCTATTATTAGAAATATTTTTCTTGTTTTTTTTTTTTTTTTTTTTTGTATTTTAATTTTCAATGATTTTGAAATGATATTCGTTTATTATGTAACAATTTTTTATGAAAATTCGTTTAAAATAATTTACCTACATTGTTATGATAACTAGGTACTCCATGAGAATTTTAAAAATTATGTACTTATTTAAATACACCCATTAAATTCGGAACTTTGGAAGAATTTTTCAAAGTTTTATGTTCCTTTCGATGCACATTTTAACAAAAAATTAAAATTTTTCATTTTTGTTTGATCTATCTATGACATGTATATTTGTAGGATTTTTTTATTTTTTTTTTTATTTTTTTTTGTTTTGTTTTTGTTTCAAGTTGCAGTTTATTATTTTTTCCATTTTCAAAATATTAATGTTTTATCTTCCTCCGTGTTCTCGGTATCGGATTTTTTTATCGGTGATGTTATCACTTTTTGTGTAAACTTTTAATTGGAATTCAGTTTTTCTTTAGAAGCATACCTTTTTTTTTATCATTAAAATGTACTGCTTTAAAAGAATTTTCGGAAAAAATGTATTTGGAAAAATGCATAAAAGAGGCCCATTATTTTTAATGTTAAGATTCAAAAGCAATACTAATTTTTTCAAAATTTTATTTATCCGTACTATGCCGTATCGCAGTTACTGTTGTACTCTTTTTATTTTTAACTGAAAGGTATCATGTTTTTTATTTAAATTATATTTGTAGCATATCTTTCGATATTCTTAATTTTTGTGTTATTTCCATGATTAGGGTAAAAATCTTTTTGAAACATTCATTCAAAATATTGAGTGTCTCCAAAAGAATACATTTTTACCCATCATTCAAATATGAGAATTTATGAAAAAAAAAAATTGCTTGAATCATTTAGAGATTTAAATGCACACATTGACTAGAGATATAAAGGAAAATTTTGAAAAATTTTAAATCATTTTTCGTGGAATCATAAACGTATTTTTTCTTTTTATTTTATATATGTCTGTAATGTGTTGCATTGCAGCCAATATTCAATTATTCTTCCGTTTTCATCTTAAGTCGAGTTTATTCTTCGTTTTCATAAATAATGTAGATTCGTTTTCGTTATTCATAATTTCAGAACAATTTTTTGTGAACATTCACTTGAAATACTGATCTTTTTTGAAAAATACGCATTTTCTTACTATGATAATGCATAAATTTATAAAAATGTTGGAAATTGATGTATTTATTTTCATGCACGCATTCACTAGGAATATTTTTGAAGAATTTTAGGAAAGTCTATTAGTTTCAATGGAAAAGTTCAATAAAAATACCCACTTTTTTATTTTTTCGTCCATATTGTGTATTATAGTAATTATTATTATTGCGTATTTTTCAATCGTTTTACTTTCATGTATTGTGTTCATTATTTTTACGTTAATGTTTATAAAAAGTGAAAAATAATTTTCCACCGAAATATTATCGGGGGCTTTCACATACATATATTTCTGACTGGGCCTAAAATTCCAAAATATGTTAAGTCCGATAGCAAATCTGTGGCTTCCCGGAATAACAGACAAAGTCACACATGCCATGAGACTCATTTTACATGATATTCTGATAAAATTTTAAACGTTATGGCATGTGTGACTTTGTCTGTTATGTTGGAAAGCCATAGAAATAAATCTTGAAGTTTTTTTTGGATTCAGTAAATTGACAGCTAATTTTCTACACACAGAATAATTAAGCGGAAAACAGAAGTACTAAGAAACACGCGAAAAAAAAATTAGGTAAATTGTAAAAAGGTGTTACGTTGCGACAATGTATACCTTTTTACGTAAAGTATTTACTACTGCAATTTCCTAGAAATTCCATGATAGTTGTACCAGGCTGATTTTATGAGCGTAATAGAGCGAAATTACCATTTTATTACCTATTTACTTTTCATAGATTCACACTTGACTTCACCTTTACTGAAAAAACCACTCATAATTCAAGTATTTTTTACATGACTATGTCTGTATTAGAGAAATTTATGGGAAATTCGAATTATTTTTAGGAACGCAAGTTAATGAGATTTTTCGATACATTCCTAACATGATTTCCCGGCTTTGTTCATCGATAAAAATATGAATAGACAGAGTCCTTATTAGCGAATGACTTGGAAGTCGATGGTGAAAGTGAGGGCATAAGTATTTGCAATCATTTTAGTGAAACGATCTAAATTGTGCTGTATTTTAATAAAATATTGCCTTTTGGTAACTGGCAGCAATAGTTATTCTTTTTTTCACTAAAATTTGCTGTAGCTCGAACGAATGTAACTTGGAATTTATTATGTTAAATCGATTTAGATATTATTTATCTACTTTTTTTATTTTTCAAAGAAATCGCATTTCCTTGAAATCTCACAAACATAATTGTCTTATCGATAAATACAGTTGGCTAAAAACTACCCAATTTACATGGTTATGACAACCATAACGTTTTCCCAGTGTCGTAAATGAACGTTATACGATATCAATGCGTGATCTTACGCTCTAAAAATGCTCGATCGCATTATTAGCAACATTTTTGCTGACTTCCGGCAATAAAGCATCACCGATAAAGCGCCACCCACAGATGTTAAACGAGGTATTAGCGGCGTTGCATCGCTCGCGAGGATGGGTAATACAATGCATGTGCAGGTCAGGCGTGTGTAGGTGGCTACAAAAGCGGCGGCATTAATAACAAACGGTCGACGTGTAGTCTTGCGTGACGCTGTATTAGCCGATTAGTTCATTAATCGCTCCGGCGGTTCGAAACTGTCGGCTCTTCCATCTCCGTCTCTCCTCGCGAGGGGAAATAATTACCAATCATCAATTACCAATGCTAATATCGTGCTATTCACTTATCTCTATTTCGGACATATCGTTCGAACCAGTGAATATCCTTTGTATGGAAATTTTCGCTTCGAATGGGAATATTGGAGTCAAGATTGTACAAAATTTTACAGTTCCCGCTCGTAATTGCTGTTTTACGTAGTAAGATAGAGATGGTTTTAATCTTGTATCCATATAAAAAGTTAAATTTGTGCCTAATGTATTTTTTGTAAGTAGTGAAATCTCTGTAAGGTGTGGCTCTGAATTAACGTTCAATGAGGGTGAGACATCTTAGTATGGCTGTAGAAATTATGAGCATAGCTTACTTGAATATTACCGATTTCATCCAAGGACGATGCAAATATTTCATTGGAGAAGAATTATTTCAACGATGTAGATTCATGTTTGATTCGAATATTTCAAGTTACCGGGCTTTTATCTGGTTCCTTTTCAAGATTTATTAAATTTACAGTAATAAATCTTAATAACGAATACATGTAAAAAGAATGATTTATATAAATATTTTCTACAGTAAAAAATTAACTCCCACTGAACAAAGATTTAAGATGAAATGAAATCACTGCTTTTTTTACTTTTACATGCACGCAGAGAAATCCATAAATGCCATAACCTTAATAAAGGTCGTCACAACCTTTTTTCATGGAGAATTTTTGACAGACCTTTTAAAAGGCTAAATCATCTATTTTATATAATTGAATTGGTTATGATGGCAAACTGTAACTTAAGGCAAATAATCCATCATTAATATTTTTTAGGTTATTATGTTCATTATATTAACACTATATTCATTCTATAATGGACGTGATGTCCATTTCAAAATGTAACAGATAACTTAATGTTTCACATTAGTGGTATATATATTCCTTGTACGTTCCTTTTAAGAGGATGTGATATCCTTTTCAAATGATATTGAAATGATACGTAATGCTTGAGTGCCTATTTTCTTTTAACTCATACAAATGTGGATACAAATGGATACAAATGTGGAACTTTCTCCGCGGGCCTACCTTTTTGAACAAAATTTCCACGTCTTCTTGGTAGATTTTTTTTAAACTATGCCAGTCAGTCAATTCGTTTTCTGCAAAGCAAGTGAACGATAAAGAAATGTGATAGGCATGAAGGGAGAATTAACTCCACTTTCTTATTTTCCTGTTGTTTCCATTTTTTCATGGCTATGAATATCAGTATAGTGCGTGCATGCGCTATAGACATGAATTAAAAGTTCAAAATTGGTTTTAGATAAATGATTAAATAAATTGAGGCCTAAATTACTTTCACAGACCTAAAAATATTCCCTTTAATCCGATTTCTTCAGCAAATCTTCCACCCGCGTTTCTTCCATGTTGCCAGTTATATACCTGTAGTTAACTGAATAACTACGTAGTGCACACATAAAAAGGACACACTGTACATATCACTATGATTCGATTATGTTGCCACAGATGAGTCATAGATTTCTTTTTCCACCACTTACATTGTCTTATAAGCTATTCGCTATGTCTAACATATTCACCACATACATCAGACATCGACCCGACACTAAAAGGTCACGAACGCCAGATCAATGGAAAAGGATGTCCCATCCATGAATTAGTCATGAATATATTAATCAACATCACATCAGTCAACATATGATCAAATATCGAAAACATGTTCATCGAAATCGTAATGTTATAGGACAAATAAACTTTTGACGTATTATTTATTATTATCGACGATATAACAGAACACATCAAAATGTCACTTGCCTAATATTAAATTAACGTCACATTTAGAGCTGTTCCCTGCATGTGAATATAGTTTTTTCAAAAAAGATAAAAAGACGATGCTTTGAACTCAGTCACACATAAATGATGACAAGTCCATTTATCTGTTGTGCTGAAAGTTCATTTTCAATTTTTTGAAAACTTCTCGAAGTAATAACTAACGCTTTTGAAAAAAAATCTCGATACCCTCATGAGCTACAGCTAGCTGCACTTCAACTTACCAAGAGTCATTCATCTTCGTCACTAAAAAGGATCAAGCAATATGCTCCCCCAATTAAACCCACGCCTGCATAAAAATGAATTCCCCGATTTTTTCGTAATGAGTTAATTAATCGAAACGTCCATCGATAATGTTCCAATTATATTTAATTGGAACAAAGTCGATTCTTAAGTTGTCGTATATAAAAGCCGTCGGAGTTTAGGTACCTCGCGAAAACGCTGCTCGGATGGTTAGGCGCCATGTGCTTAGTCATAAAAGCGTCTTATAAATAACGTCCAAACGCGCTCGTTTCGCTGGCCTTTTCTAACGAAATTTCGATTGGCCGCGGGAAAGACGGTTGAATAAAATATAAAAAAAGACGCGACTTTTCGATCAATTAGGGTTAATAAATGGAGGCCGCATTCGGGGCCCGCGCGCGTCGGCTCCGTGAGTTTTATGCCATTATAAATGTAAATATCTCCCGGCGGCGGCTCGTTATCGAATGTAAATATGGAGGCACTAAAGGAACACGGGGTGTGCCCTTTGTTTCCTTATTTATCGGCATTACTCGGGCGGGTGGTGCAGGGTATAATATGTTGGCGCGCATCTCTGCCCGTTTCGCGCCCGGCTCTTTTCGGGGCCCGGCGACGTTTTAATTATTGTCTCGTGGCACTGGATATTATGGGCCCCTTTCCGTCGGGTTTTGGCCTTCGGTTCTTTCACCTTTGAACTTCTCGGGCTTGCGGGATTTTTGGACTCTGGGTGCACTGGAAACATGGGAGGTCTCGCTCACTAATGTGCGAAAAAAATTATGAAGATTCTTCCTGCAGAACATTTGAACAAATAAAAATGAAATACAATTGGTTATCGATGAAAATGAGTATATGATGATAATTAATTTGATTATAAAAATTATTAATGCAGCAAATATAAAATAATTCCGGGATAAAAAATTAGAGTATCGTTTCAGTCTCCAAGAGTATCTTGAGTCTCGGAATCAGTATCATCGAGTCTCAAAGAGTATCCAAGAGTATCGAAGGAGTCTCCGAGAGTATACAAAATTTTATAAAAAGGTGACTGTGAGTCTCCGAGAGTAAACTAATTTTTTTCACGAATCTCCAAAAGTCTCCTACAGTCACCTTTGAATACTCTATTTCTTGAAAGCAACAAGAGGAGTATCGTTTGAGTCTCAAGAGTATCTTGAGTATTCCATTTTGCCAAATGGAATACTCATTTGGAGACTGTTGAAGACTCGAGTATTTAATTCGGAGACTCGAGTCTCCAACAGTCTCCGAATGAGTATTCCGTTTCGCCGAAAGGAATACTCTTAATGATCAATTTGGAGACTCTTAACACTCTTGAGACTAAAGGATAATCTGATTTTTTATCCCGGGATGGAATAGCTATAGAAGGAATAAGACAAATGTAAGGATTATGCGTTACTTTGGACGAAATAGTTTAATTTGGTGGGATCGATAAAATCATTAATAATGCATTTTTCTACAAGTTTGGTTTTCTGAAAAGACTATGTGAGAAGTATTGTAATTATTGTTAAAAAATATAACACTGCAGTTCAATCACTAACACTGTTTCAAAATTGAGGTATGCCGTATTGTTCTGCGAAGAATTTGTCTTTGACTATTTTCGAGTTAAAAAATTTTAACGCAAATTCTTATCCTAGGCAGCTTACAAAGCAAAAATCAAGATACCAACTGTAACTCATGATTAAACTCATGGGTGAAGGTAGTGGGAGGGCAGCTGCCCCCCCCCCGCCTCAATTTTCACAAATCAAGTTTTTACTGCTCGAGTAAAAAAAAGGGATAAAATTACTTGATAAATTTGCCGAAGATCCGCGAAGACTTGTTTTCCTATAAATTTTTTTTTTAACACGATGATTATGACAGAAATAACCCGTAGGAAAACGTTCCATTTATTTTATATTGAGGCCAAAAATTTTCCCTTTATTTTACATTTGAATTAAATTCTTTTTTTTTTTTACATTAGGTCTCAGTGTAAAAAATTTTTCCATTGCATTTCTTATGTATATTCCATATGAAGTAATTTTTGCATTAGGGGGTAAAAATATGTTCACCAAATTTCCAATGAGCCCTAATGTAAAATTTTGTTTCCATTCGAATCACTAATGAAAATTTCTTGGGGTAATTTTTTTACTTGGAATTCCATAAAATTTCTATCACGCCTCGATGCTATAATTTTTTCCTCTGGAACATTTTAATGGAAACTCCTTCGTGTAATTTTTCACACCAGGCAAGAGTAAAAACTTTTCCATCAAATTTCTCTCGAATCCGAATGTGGAAATTTTTTCTTTGAAATCCGCAATATGAATTTCTTGGGATAATTTGATGTGAATTTTTTAAAATAACTATAGTTAACTCATGATTGAATAAATGTTTGTGAAATTCTCAAATAATGTAGCGTTTACTTAAGAGTCATATTTATCAACAATATTTATCCTATAATTTCGGGTCATAGTCAGCTATGTGTTAACTCATTTGTATCGATACGTAAGAAATTATTTGAATTAGCAATAAGCGTAGTTAATGTCAAATTAGTACCTAGATTGTTAGCTCATTATTAAGTTGTTTATTGATATTCATATTGTTTATTATACGTTGGTTAATTTGCAATTTTTCTGTTGATTAGTTCGATATTATGAATATAGTTGATGATTTCAATTTTCTACAAAACTTTATATTTATATTTGTCAATAAGGCAGTACATTATAATTTCAATAGGTATATTAAATATTAATCAATAATTCAAACAATATGTGAGATTCAATGTTATAATTGGTAATTTGAAATTGTATGATATACTATTATATTAAAATAATTAATTTTTTTATTTAATATTCTGTCAATTTCTAAAAGTTGAATAATTATATTTTTAATCCTTTCATTTCTTGGTTCAATTTTCATGATTCATATTAGTAATTGTAAATTTACAGTATGGAAATTGTAATATCGATTGAAGTAAATATTTAGAGTCTTATGCAATAAGATATATTTATTATATGGCGTTGTTCCTGTTTTTTTCGTAACAATAACTAAATGAAGTTTTTACTGAACGAATAATCAGAGTTTAGAATTATATTGTAACATTTGATTACTGATTTCTCATTCAACTTTCGTAATGAGATTTAAATCCAAAATGATGGATTAATATTATTAAAAAAAACTTTTCGAATTAGAATTTTTGTAAGAATATTAACAAACTTTATAAGCTCAGTTACTTTCCTGTAAATTTTGAAACATCGAACTTCGAGTTTCAAAGTTAATCAGTTTTTAATATTCTATATTTTTTATAATTGTAGAATGTTCATACCTTATTTTAAAGTCTCATTTTTCGACCTTTTGTAATTTATTATTCTATGTGACTTATGATCCAGAATTCTACGAAATTCTCATATCATAGGATTATTAAAAAAGTAGAATCATTTTTTGAAGCATACTTTAAGGTTTGTGTATTTTTATCATAAATAACAAATATGAAATACACGGTTTTTGAACTATCTGGAACCAATTAAAAAGAAAAAAAATTCCTTTAGTTCCAAAAGCGAAAAAAAAGTCGAATAACGAAGTTTCTTTTCCGTTATCGACAACACTTCCGAAAATTTAAATGGTTTTATAATTACCAACGCAATCTCTTTCATTGAAGAAGTTTTTTTTTCTCTCTGGAGCCTAATGTATCCTCGAATAATCTGCACCATAAAATTTGACATAGAAAAAGTTTTTCTCCGCGTGGGCATTAGCGTGACGTAACTGGAAGACGGCGCCTTGAAAAATGCTAATATCCCGAAAGTTTCGAGGCATTTAGATTACAGGTTTGATATATGACTCAATAAAAACGAGCTCTTGACTAAATATCAAACGTAAAATCATCCGCTCGTTAGGTCGCGTTTGCTTACATTGACCCCGGCGAAACAAAAACGGCATCGTTTGTTGCTAACCCTTTTTTTACCTAAGCAAAAACGCCTTTGTTAATTTGAAGAAT
This sequence comes from Platygaster robiniae, assembly GCA_028476575.1. NCBI lineage: Eukaryota > Metazoa > Arthropoda > Insecta > Hymenoptera > Platygastridae > Platygaster > Platygaster robiniae. The sequence goes on from CM052019.1 coordinate 42,255,060, forward strand.
TTATTGCCCGTCATCGTACGGTTGCAAACGCTGCACGAAAACGCTACAATGTGGAGCGCCGAAGGATCTTGGGCCCTTCGAAATAAAATCTTGATGTTTTTTACTTCCCGATCACGATTGGTGAATTATTTCGACTGTGGTATTTATTGCAAAAGGTAAATTATGATTTATTGTGGGATCTTTTTTTTCGAATTGGAAAAAAAGAACGAAAATTTGTTCGTAATAATATTATTGTGTACATTACGAATTTTTAATTTGAAAATAAAATTTCAAAGCCTCCATACTCAGGAATTGAAATCAATCTTGTTTCAATTTCGTCACTTTTATATTTAATTTACTTTGTCGGTTATTCGATTTTTCAGATTGTATTTTTGCTTTTACGATTGAATGTAGGGACTTGAGAAATAAACTTATATTTTACGAGAGAATGATACGTTAAAAATAGGAAAAATTAGATCGTTGCTATTCTACTCTGAAGATTTTTTAATACTAGAATAAAAGCTATTGATACATTTCAATAAATAATATTGACCTTTTATAAGCTTGACCACCCATAAAAAATTACGTTGTCACGCCCATCATTCGACACCTCTCGAATGGACAGAAAATTTTAAGGATGGTCGCAACAATCGAGGCCCATTCGCGATGCTACATTTGTTTTTTCTTCAACTCCCGAGCAATAAATTTTCCACGCCCGTAGCTATAAAATACCGCTGACACATATCGTGAGTGTCCGAATCGACAGACTGGGAATTTGTGGCCAATAAAGATCGCGAAGACCCGATCATCGCAGAATTATTTTCTTCTTGTAAAGTTCGTCGGGTGTAAGATGCGACTTTTTCTAACCCAGGCGAGAAAACGGGACCGTGGAAAAGGAGTAGGGAAAAAAGTCGTCAAAAATCGCGAGAGGAGGAGGGGAGGGAGTATAATGTATATAAGGGGCAAAAATGCAAAAGTGGTTGCCCGTCGTTTCTCGGGGCCGGTAACGAGCGCCGTAAAAAATAATAAGAATATTTCAATGTAGGCCCTGGCCAACTCCGAATCGGCCGTGAATTACGAGACGGTCAACGAGAGCTTTTGAGTTTAAAATAGCGTGGATAAATTGAAGAAAAAAAAGGGGTAAATTATGATGCAGCGATGGCACGTCGAAATTTAGGTGGGGAAACAATTTTTCGACCTTGATCGCATTAATTTTTGAAGTAAAACTTCTCAGGCGGCATTGTCTCTTTTTATAGAATGTAATTTATATAGGGAGTAATTTCGGTATTTTGTATTGTAAGACTGTGACATGTAAGAGCGTGACATTTTCGATTGCAGGGAGTAATTTGGAGATTTTGTGAGTCTGTAACACTGTATAAGCGTAATGTTAGGTCGGAATAGGTTAAGGTCAGATAATATTCTAACGTGTTTTTAACTGATGTTTAGTGAGAAAATCAAAAATCTACTACAAAGAAAAAATGAAGTATTAGATAGACTGGAATTAAACTTTTTTCAGATGCATATGCTAATAAGTTGCACTTATTTGAAAAACTACAATCTTCTTTATTTAAATAATATTTTACATAACAAAATATGTATAACATATGCCAAAGCAATCATAGAAAAGTTAAAACGTAAAATTTGAGAGTTACATAAATATGTAAATATGGCTTTCATGTCTTCCTTACTTTCAGTGGAAGGAAGCCGGCTCAATAGTTGGAGAACATAATCGACGTTATTTGAACAGTGGCTCAGACAAGCGATGTGAAAATTTCGTTGAACAATTTTCCATCTCACGCATAACCTACTCGAAAATAACGTAGTGACCACTAGTAGAAAGAAAAATTTTGGATCAGACATAGTATATTTACGTTTGAATGTACACTGTTAGAAATTTTTGTCTTAAATTTAATATAACGCGTATAACGCAAATTTCACATAATCTGTATTAATAATGCATTAAAAATATACAAAATATATACACGCTTACTTTATTTTAAAATACGGGTGTCTTTAATTTTATACATCATGTGTGTTCGAATTTATACATGACATTAATATATTATACTTCTATTATATTCCAGATGAATTAAAGTCAGATGTGTATTAATGCACTGATGTTTTAAAACCATACAAAACTTTTTGAATTTAATATAATGCAAGTTATGTGTAATTTGCGTTATATCTTGACAAACCATGTCGACACCAAATTTTTTTCTGTTGACATTCTAATATAAAAAATTTTGGTTTTGAGAAAAGATTTACAAAAAAAAAATTTTATATTCCTTTTTATTTATTTCAGTAATTTGTATTTTCAAATTTCAGTTGAATAAAACACTTCTAAAGACAGAGATAATTCATTCGTTTGCATTATTTGCATGTAATATTCCATCCATCAGGTCGTTCATCTTAATATGAATATGGTTTCCACTTATATTTGAAGGATTTCCACAATAATTCGCAAGTGAGAAAAAATTTGGTGTAACCACCTAGCGAGCACGAGCGTATTAACAAACTTGTGTGAAAAATGTATTTTATTCAAAAGTGTCTCGAATTTATACACATTTAAAGTATGTGTATCTTAATTAAGTTTCAAAAATCAAGCTTATGAAATTTCAGGTACATTTTAATACAGAATCTATGGAAAGGGTAATAAACTCAGGTAAGTGTCCTTAAATCATACGCTTTTAAAACATGTGTATCTAATACACATTTTGTACAGCTGGTTTACGAAGTTTAAAGTACATTTTAATACATTTTGAATGAAAAGTGTATGAAATTGAAGAGAATTTTCAATAGTGTATCATGCCCTCTGAAAGAAGGTTTTTTTGTGATTGAATGAGTTAAGATGAAGTGGAGTTCAATTGGGCGATTGAGTGTGAGAAATTTCGAATTTTTCAGCCTGAGAAATTCGGAATTTAGGAATTCAGAATATTTAAATATGGATCGAGGATTCAAAAAATTATGTTTTTTCTGTCATTTAGGTAGGAATTTGTAAATTTGGGACGTGGAAATGAGAGTTACTGGGAAATGAAACCAATGTAGTTGGTACCTGCTAATAAATATTCAGACTCATGTATACCATACCAAAAAAGTCGAGTTACCATTCCTTTTCCTTGAATCAACTTATTTTTTTTCCGTGTACGTAATTTATGGACAGCTCCTTATAGAGTTCGACGGCGAACTGGTAATTGCATTTTCCTAATTACTCCGTGTCGGGTACGATGTAATTCGGTTCGTTCCACCCGCAGAAAAGTAAGCAAAGCATCGCAGGTGCCTTGGAGATTAGTCACCGCGACGACTTTTCGTTTCAATGGCTTTCTATAATCTCCGGAGCGAGCTAGTCCGCATCTTTGTCTCGAGCGTCATTAGTTACACGCGAACAAGAAGAACCGTTCGGCGCTTCCTTTTTCCACGAGGCTCGGCCGAACCGATTGAATGACTGTTTCGTTTAGAAATGAAATTACGCGGATCATCGGCTACCGCGTAATTACGTTTCTGGACGAATGGCTTTCGCGATGACGAGTACTTCTGCAACCTAAAAATTGCTATTGTGAAACTTTGATCATGTCATCATTGATGAAAAAGTGTTGGCTTAAGTGGGATTTCGGTATTATTTTGTTCTACACCCAAATTTGGTATATTTTCAAGTACCTTTCACTGGCTTGGATTTAATAATGATCGAGAATGACAATGCTAGTCAATAAATTTAATATTGTTTCAATATACAATTTTTCAATCAGTTATTTTTTATCTTTATCAAGTGCTTTTGTAAGGTATTGACAGTCAAATTCAGTAAACTTAAACAAAATTAAACATATATGGCTTAATTAAATGAGGTATGCACCAATTTCAAGGCATGAACATTATAGTCAGGTAACTGAAGGCATTGAAAAAACTAACAATAAGAACTAGAAATGAAAAAGGAGTATACGTATTCCTATTAATGATACAATGTTTTACAATTTTCTTTTTACTATTCCCAAATTGTGTCTGTATGAGGTTTGACATTCATTTTTTCAATAATTATTTTCAGTAAGAGTGTTGAAACAAATTTATTGATAGAAATCAATATTGTTTGATATTAAATAAGAGGCTCTCAAATGACATTTAATGTTGTTTTCACATCAAGTCAGAAGCTTAGGCATAAAAAATTTCAGGAGGGATTTTTGAGGGAATACATTTTTTGCGTGATTTCATAATTTTCAAACTTGGACGATCTGGTTATGGAAGAACGATTTTTTAAAGTGTAAAATTGCATGATTGTTAAGTTACCCAACTTTTGGAGTTCACAGTTGCATTTTTTTTTATACACGAATTTTATAAAATGGTATTCAATTTCCGTAATTTTCAAATGAGGTTTATAGTTTTTTTAATACTGAAGGTTTTTTAAATATTTTTTTAGTTTTTATGGAATCTGAAGATTTTCTGATATTAATAAGGATTTCTGTATAACTTTTCCTGTAACCAAAGTCCTGGAAATTTTATATATTTTTGTAGATTTTTGTAAAAATAATATCTACACAGTGTAAAAGTGTTTCATAGATTTCTGGAATTTTCGTATCATTTCATGTGATTTTCTAAAATTTTGTAGTACTTTTTGGTATTTTCAATTGATGTATAGTATTTCAATGAGTATACATGCATTCATTGAATTCGTTCTTACTGTATTCATAGTTTCAATGATTTTGAGTGTTGATATTAACAGGATAAAAGTCATAGTATCATTTAGTCTCAAAAGTATTTTGATTCTCCAAATTGATCATTAAGAGTATTCCGTTTGGAAAAACGTAATACTCATTCGGAGACCCGAGATACTCGAGTCTCTGAATTGAACACTTGAGTCTTCATCAGCCTCCAAATGAGTATTCCGTTTGGCGAAATGGAATACTCAAGATACCATTAAGACCCAAACGATACTCTTTTTGTTGCTTTAAAAAAAATAGCATTCAAATCGGAAATCAAAGGTGACTGTAGGAGACTTTTGGATACTCGTAAAAAATTTGTTTACTCTCGGAAACTTCTTTGGTACTCTTGGATACTCTTGGACACTCGATGATACTGATTCCGAGACTCAAGATACTCTTGGAGGCTGAAACGATACTCAGATTTTTTATCCCTGGTTAATTTTTCGAGAAATATCTTAGTTTTTTCTAGATGAATTTCTAATACTTTTTTTGTTTTCGTATGTTTGCTTTGCATTTTTTAGCATTCATATAGTTTAAAGAAATTTTCGGTGTTTTTATGCGTTTCTGGATACATTTTGAGAGTAATTTGCTTCAGGATTCGAAGTTTCAGAAATTATCAAAAAACTACACCGATATGGTTTTTTTGTAAAATGTATGTCTAGAATTGATCGCATTTTATGAGTATTTGTATATTAAGTAGAAATTTTCTGTATTTTTTAAGATTTTTGTATGCATTGATTTAAAAAATTTGAGGCTCTAGAATAAAAATATCGATAGGTCTTCATTATGTTATTAAATTTCGAGGATCTTACAGATCTTTAGTATTTTTGTACTTTTTTTAAGAATTTATGAGATTTGAAAGGTTTTAGTTTTGTAACAGATTGTAAGTATTTCTAAATATCATATGTATATTTGTATCGAAGAACAAGTTCTCCGAAGCAAGTGTTATTTAATTTTTTAATTGTTTTTTCTAATATTAAGAATTATAAATTATATTCAGTTTTGAAGTTTTCATTAAACTATTTGTAGTGTACTGTTGACTTCAGTAAATACATTTTTGACAATATTCAGTTATTTTCATTTTTTCTCAATATTTTTATTCATCGCATTACCTACAACTGTCATCATTTTTTATGTTCAATTTTTACCATTTGTATAAATGTATGAATAGTTGATATCAATTCTTTTTCATATTTTTATGATATAATAACACTAGTTTACAGCGAAATGTAGCCACATCAAATTTCAATGGTTTCCTTAGTAAAACGACTCGCTGAATCCGAAAACGCAGTCCAAAAAATTCCCCGTAGGACGGATTTCGCGGTATTGCGAAAAAACTGTTTTTCGCATATAGAGAAAAAGTGTCTTCAGTCAATCGCAAATATCTCCGGTTCTACTTGAACGATTTTGATAATTTTTATATCAAAATGTAGGTAATTTAATAACCTATAAATTATTTTCCTGAAGTTTTACCGTCACATTCACGGTTTGGTTGCTATTCCGACATTTGTATATAATTTTTTGTCATTTTTGTTAATTTTTTGAAAAAAATTCAACTTGAAGCGAAAATTAAGCCGAAAAAAAAATTTTTTTTATCACTTCAATGAATGGATGTTGAAGCTCAATCGATGACAAAAAAAAAGAGTGGTCAGTTATCAAAATCAATGGGAAAATAAAGAAGTTATAGGTGTTTTTCCGAAAAAAGGCAAAAAGTCCATTTCTCTCAATTTAATAGCATTGTCAATTTTTATTGATATTAAGTCACAAAAAATGAAAATTTAAAAATGAGTCAAGTCCGATCGTCTTTGTCGCTTGTGCATGTCTTCGCTTTCTCGAATCAAAAACCAGCAATAATCGCCCATCATTGTTTCATCCCAAAATCCTTGGTATCGTCTTTCCATGTTTTTCATTTGCTGATGGAAGCGTTCGCCATGTTCATCGCTTTCGTCGCCAAGATTTTTCGGGAAAAAATCCAAATGCGAATGTAAAAAATGAATTTTGAGAGACATATTCACACCTGTCACCGAAAAAAAGTGAGAAATAATTAGCATAATTTAATAGTATAGAAATGTAAATTTATATTAAAAACATACCTATTTTCTTATAATTCACTAGCAAATCTTGGATGATTTTCTTGTAGTTCCGACTTCTTGAGTTACCCAAAAAGCCATCGACGACAGAACGAAACGAATTCCATGCTTTCGCCTCGTCTCCTGTCAATGTTAAAACAAAATTGGAATCGCTGAGAATTTTTTTTATCTGAGGTCCCACGAATACACCTTCTTTTATCTTAGCATCAGATAAATTCGGGAACACGGATTTCAAATAATGAAAAGAATGACCGTCTTTTCGCAAAGCTTTGACGAAATTCTTGAAGAGTCCAAGTTTAATATGTAATGGTGGAAGTAGAATCTTGTCTTTCTTCACTAGAGGATCGAATTTCACATTTTCCTGACCTATGGTGTAATTGATTCGATTCGGCCAGTCTTTTTTCACATAGTGTTCATCTCTCGCTCTGCTGTCCCACTTACACAAAAAACAGCAGTATTTTGTGTAGCCTTGCTGCAAACCAGTTACCATGGCAACAACTTTGAGGTCAGCACAAATTTTCCACTCATGATCTTTGTACTTAATCAAGTCCAGTAACATTGCCATAGATAGATATGATTCTTTCATGTTGACAGCATGGGCTACAGGAAGTGAAGGCTTCATGTTTCCTTGATGAATCAAAACTGCTTTTAAGCTTAATTTGCTGCTGTCAATGAACAAACGCCATTCGATTGGATCGTAATTTACACCAAATTCAACAAACAAACCAGTGATATCATGACAATAACAAACATTCTTTTCCCTCGAATAGTATTGGGCAAATCGTATATGCCGATCTCTATAGTACGTCACCTTCACGCCCGAATCCAGTAAGTTCCGTTCTTGCAAACGTGATGCCAAAATCTCCGAATGATATTTCGTCAGATCTAAGTCTCTTATCAAATCATTAAGAGCGAATTGTGTAAAAGGCTTTGAAACTTTCATAGGCTCTGTGTCAGTCGAATTGGATTCACTTTCTTCTGATGATGGTGTGTCGATTTTTCTTCTCTTCTTAGGGCTTACTGGATACGGAACGTCAGTGGAATGCGGAACTGGTTTTGTTAACGATGGTACATGCGGATATACAATTTTGCGATGACGTCCGTGTTGTTTTATGTTACATAAGCAGAAGTAACAGTCAACCTCGTGATTCGTTGGCTGTCGCCAAATTGCAGGTACATCGAATGACAAGTAGCGACTACGAAAAAGAAATCATATGAACGTGGTAGTATATTAAAGGGTTAAAATCAGAAACAGAATAGATGAATATATATTTATACGTACTTGTCACCTGCCATCCACAAAACCAAATTTGTTCTGCATGTGTTGCACATAGAACTCGGTGTCCATGCTTTGTCAATATTTTCAGGTGAAACTTTGAAATACAAACTGTACGCATTTTGTAATGCATCCATGAAATTCCGTGGTTTTGCGAAAATATATTCTGCACAAGCATAGCAGAACTTATTCGGATCATTTTTGCACTTGAATCTACGTTTCTGGACACTCATCCTTCAAATTTCGATTTAATTTTCCGTGCCTAAGGTACCTTTCTGGGTTAAGCCAGCGCACCAATCAGAGCGCAGTAGGTTTTCCCGCGGGTTTTCCCCGGATCAACCAAGCGCACAAATCATAGTGCACCGCGGGCTCCGCCACGGAGCGAGCCAGCGCACCAATCAGGGTGCACCGTGGGTCTACTTGACCTACGTGTAACACGCTTATGATGATAACCATTGTGCACTTTTGATAATATTTTCAAAAGTGCACTTTTTATCAATTTTAAAGTGTCCTTTCGATTATTATGCGCTTTTGATACGCAGCCATTTTTAAAATGATATTTTATTTGATAAATAATAAATACGTAAATGTAATTAAAAATTCATATGTACTATCAAGGTATTTTCATCGTTTTGAACGAGTAGATCCCCAGAAATAGTCTCTTACTAATACAATTTTAAACTATATTATATGAATTACTTTCTCATAAAATTTTATAGGAAACCAGGAACAGTAAATTACGAATGTAAGGAAAATGGACTTTTTACCTTTTTTCAGAAAAACACCTATAACTTCTATATTTTCCCATTGATTTTGATAACTGACCACTCTTTTTTTTTGTCATCGATTGAGCTTCAACATCCATTCATTGAAGTGATAAAAAAAATTTTTTTTCGGCTTAATTTTCGCTCAAAGTTGAATTTTTTTCAAAAAATTAACAAAAATGACAAAAAATTATATACAAATGTCGGAATAGCAACCAAACCGTGAATGTGACGGTAAAACTTCAGGAAAATAATTTATAGGTTATTAATTTACCTACATTTTGATATAAAAATTATCAAAATCGTTCAAGTAGAACCGGAGATATTTGCGATTGACTGAAGACACTTTTTCTCTATATGCGAAAAACAGTTTTTTCGCAATACCGCGAAATCCGTCCTACGGGGAATTTTTTGGACTGCGTTTTCGGATTCAGCGAGTCATTTTACTACGGCAACCATTGAAACATGTAGAGGATACAAAAATTTTTCAAAATTTGTAAACTAGTGTAATTATTTTATGTGCCTCTATCATAGGAAAATTATTTCTTGTTTAGTTCAAAATCTCTAAATTCGTTTTCCAGCCCTCGTTACATGAAATATCGTACGTTACTAGGACAGAACTTTTATATTCACTCGTGTGATTGTAAACCTCGGCTTCGCCTCGGTCTACAAACTTCACACTCGTAAATATAAAATTCAAGGCCTAGTAAATATACTATCATTTGAATTTTGAAAGAGGTTTAAGCTCTACTGAAATTTTATGTTGTAGACTATACAGGACTACGTTTCCTGTAGGTATTCTTTGTACCTGTGAGGCACCAGTTGGCATAAAAATCAATTATGAGATAGAATTTGATTACAACACAGTCCCAAGAACCACCACAGTATGTAAAAAGAAATTCAACTATGTACCTAAAATGTTGGTACTGCCTCAAATTGTTCTTCCATAAATCTATACGATCTCAAGTAATGAGATGTACGACAGGTGTAAACAACCTTTAGGATCGATTAATCGGTTTTGGAACTTTGCATATCGCCTAAAGACGTATCGCGTCAAGAATTGCTTTTGGCAAATTGTCGCCTCCGGCGTCGCCTAATGGATTCTCCGAAACTATTTCGCATGATTAATTTAGCTTCGTCGCATTTTGGCCGCTCGCTTCTTATCATGACCTTTCACGTTAATGCGGAACCGAATTTCAGCTCCTTTTTTCGTACGTATTAATTCGCGTATTAATATTACCGATAACGACGCAAAAAACCGTTACCCAATAATCTTCGGGATTGCCCTAATCAACTTAAAGGCTGCTGACAAAAAAAATTGGAAGCCTCGAATTACGGCTCGCGCAAAGAACGCTGTGATTTAGAACGAAAAAAAAGCTTTTCGGAATGCTGCATTTTATTGAGAGGAAGAGAGGAAAAGGGGATTTTTCGCTTTTTTCACGATTCGTTACGCTGATGGAAAATTATACACCGGTAGCTCGTGGAAACTATATTGTAATTTTTCACGCTTTGCTCGTCACGCGCGTGATAAGTTCGAATGCAGTGGTAATTATTGATGACTGTTTGCCGAATATGAAGACCTCTTCTTGTTTTTTGTGCATAAATAAAATAAGTTAAAATGAGAGTGTTTTGAGAAACTAAAAAAAAAACACTTTTTTATGTGCAGGATCTGAAATAGCAGTTATTTTATTTAAAGATTCAGTTGAATTTTTAAAATCATATTCTGGAATGTAAGGTAATATTAGCCTTTAAACTTGAAGAGCCATAAAAAAAATCTTCACTGTTTTGATTGAAACGAGGTTTTAAGAAACCATTAAGTTAATCGTTAAATATTCAACAGCAATTCTTTTTCATCAAGTTTGTATCACTCACACAATCTCAAAATCTTCAATAAATCAGCGTGTAATGAAATTTCATCTTGGCAAGAAAACATGTGTTTCATGGAATTACGTTAGAAACAATAAACGTTCATTACCACTCGAGGTAATGTTTTTTATTAGCTTCTTAACGATTCGAAATCTACTGAACTGGTATTAACTTTTTTATGCCCTCATTTCTTTGCATTAAAGCTCAAACTGTTGATTGAAAGGATGCGTTTGAAAGGTAGGAGATTATATTCATTACAGAGCAATAACTTTTGTGTCGATCAGCTTTGAAGAAAACATGGAAATTTTCTCATCAAGATTGAATTTATAGTGCTGAAAATGTTACCATGTATGTTGTAGAAGTATGATTCAGAAAAAAAAAGAAAATTTCGTCACTGACGGAAAATATTTAGAAAAAAGTACAAGAAACTTCTATGTACATAAAATTATTCATGTGAGCAAAAAGACTTTGTGATATTATTTTTTTAATTCAAAGAACAAATATTTTTCTTCCCTTTTCCTCTGGGAAAAAAAAGGAACTTCAGGTTCTTGGGGGAAAGTTTCTAACGCACTAAAATCGAAAAAACAAACAATACGTTGAACAACAATTCACTCTTTGTTTCGGTTTCTTTTATTGTTCCGTGTGAAACGGGAATTTAGCGCATGCAACTCTCGCATGTCATGTAGCGGAAGATCGACGCCCGTGTTTGCTGACATTCAGCGTCAACAATTCAGTCACGTTGTTCGCAATTACAATTACGGGGAAAAGTAGGGATATCATAAAATGCAATTAAATATTATTACCTTATGTGTAATGACCTCGCCGGCTTTGGGTACGTACTGCGCGAGCGTGAGCGCTTTTCATTGTATGCATCATTAATCCAGATACTGCGGATACCGATCGATTCCTCCCGCAAATACGCGACAATTTTTTAGTTCATTTTTAGCAATAATTGAGATTGTCGTGGATGTATAATGATGGGGATATTGTGGCTGGTTTGAATGAATTGGAGGATTTTTATTTGTTCTGGAGAACAGGGTAGTTACACATTTTTTCTTAATTATGAATTGTATATAAGAATAAATATAATAATTGTGAATTGGAAGAACTGTTTATTGGAATTATTAAATAAAAATAATTGTGAATCAGAAAATAATAATGTGAATTAATTTTTGAAATTGAAAATTATTTAGAATGATAGAAAATGGTGTTTTGATTGTTTAGGAAGCCTACCTCATGTGAGAGATTTATAAATTATAGTTCCTGTAATCCACCATGTCAAAAGAAAGCATAAATTTTTGGATTAGTTGATAAAATGATAAAATTGTCTGATTATAAATTTCATCAAACTAATTTGGACAAGATTGTTAACATTCTTTTGAATAACGACTATCCACTTTAATTTGTTGAGAGCAATATTATAAATCAAATGAAAAATTTTAAATTAATTATGATTTTTCTAAATCACAGAAAAAAGACGATTGATGAGAATTTCTTGGTTTTTGCTTTAGTTGATTATTTTCATGATAGAATTTTGAATTCTTTAAAAAAATACGGGTTTGATGCTGTTTATAAATCTACAAACAAATTAAATTATAGGATAATAAAAAGAGGAAAAGATAAGTTAGACAAGATGAAACAAAAAAATTTAGTCTATAACGTGAATTGTAGGGATTGTGATAATAAATATGTTGGCCAAACCAAACGCTGTTTGGGAACTAGGATAGGGGAGGATGAGAGGAATATAAGAAAGTCTTTGAGGAGGCACACGGTTTTAACGGAACACAGGATTCAGAAAGATCACGATTTCCATTGGGATGATATTAAAATATTAGATACAGAAGTAAATTATAGAAAAAGACTAATTTCTGAAATGGTACATATTAGAGGGACACGGAATACTGTACATAATCAGGAGAATACCAAGTTCCTTGCTTCTGTTTATGATGGTTTTATTGACAAGTTTTTGTAATCGACTTATCAGTTCATTCACCTCACTTTTGGTTTTGAGTGCTTCGTTGATTTTGCGTTTTATTTCGTCATCGACAGTCATAAGAAGTGTATTGTTTTTATTTGACGGATATTTTTTGGTATGATGAGTTTTAATGTAGACCTACTTTTTATTAAGTTATTATTTGAAGTTTTGATGTGAAATAATTAAGGACGATGTTTGTACGTTTTTTTTGCTCTTTTTGGAAATTGTTATCTATTAATATCTTATAAATGACATTATTTGGTGTGAACTTATGTAGTTCTTGATGAGGGCTTAATTTGAAGCCGAAAGCTTGAAATTTTCGATGGATCTGCTGAATTGAAATATATTTTCAATGATGGCTCCTTGCTGATCGATTCTTGAGAGGAAATTTATTATTTTAAGTAGATTTAATAAAGTGAGTATAGAAAATAGATAAAGAATAATATGACTAAGCTGGGAAACATTGATGATAAAATTTGATGACTTAAAATTGACTCTTTTTTTTGTATAAATTAAAGTCTTTTAGAAGGGGAGCAGAGAGTTCTACTTTTATATTTTTAAACAAAAAGCATGCTTATATTAGTTACAATTTTACATGATTTTGCATTTCCATAGTCTAGAAATTGAGAACAAGACATTTGACTGCAACCTCCATTACGCATTCATTTTTTTCCGCTAGAAGAAATTTTGCGATGGCTTTCTAATTCTTGGTTGAATTTAGGTAATTGTAAATATTTATGAGCGAAAATTTTCGGGAATCTTATATATTTTTTTCATGTAACGTTAACATATGACGTATATGATATTTCATCTCAATTTCTTGCTCTCATATAAGAGGAACTAAAAATCGATAATTCAAAATCCTTCGAAAAATGTTCCAATTTTACTTTTTACTCGTCAATCCTCTCCAATTAAAATGCGCAAAAAACCAACTTGCACATAATTCATTCACTCTCTGTTTTTTTAAGCGTCCCGCAATCTGGATAATACTTCATTATCTGATTTAATTACCTTACGACAGCTTAGGTAATTACCGGTTCGAGCATATTCCAGCTTGAAATCAGCAAAGTGCAGAAAGCCTCGTCAAGCATGGAAAAAAATTAGTTTTTTGAACTAAAAATGTAATTTAACTATGTACTTGAGTTTTATATTATAAGGTACCATTTTTCCAATACATTGATTTCAAAGAAAATTTCTCTCTGAATCCATTTTCTTCAAAAGGTTTTGTTACTAAAATTTCTCGCCATTAATTCCTTCTAAAACTTTTAAGACTGAATAAATCTTTTCCTGATGTTCTAAATTTCTGTTGATTTGAATCAAACTCATTTTTGTACAAAATTTTTTACCTATTGTCCTCAATACCTGGTACTTAGTTTAACTCAACTATTCAAACATGATTTATTTTTTATTTTTATACAGTGAATAGTATTAGAATCGGTTTTTTAAAGAACTTTGCTTATAACCGAATGTGCTTCGAGAAATAAAAATATGGAATGAGAATGAGAATGTCAAACATTTTTGGTTCTATTTTCTTCTTTTCCCGATCTCGATTTCTCCTCATTTTTGGACCAAAATGAATCTGTTCATAAATTATTTCGACATTATTATGATCAAGAAAAAAATTGATAGAGCGCTATAAATGTCAAGTTCAAAGAATTTTCGTTTTATAAAAAAACCTCAAAGAATACTGAAAAAATTGATATACCTTAAAAAAAATAATCTTTGAATAAATTACTTACTATCCGAAAAAATTTGTCAGGCAGCTTGAATGACAACAAAAAAATGACTGTTGATTAATTGTTTATGTGGAAAGTCAAACGCGAATTAGTCGGTTTGGCATTTGTAAAAAAAATATTTTTTTTTTTTGCTGAAAGTTTTCTTTTGCTAAAACAATGTTTGGGAATAAAATTTATTGTAAACAACAGTTTTGAAAAAAAAACTTAGGGAAAAACTAGGCTTGGGAAAAACAGATAGTGGAAAAATGTTTCACTATGTATCTAATGATTGCAAATAAACAAAATGTAATGTATATACATAATACGTTGCACATAAGTTTTAAATTGGAAAAATTGTTTTAATAATCAGCGGATTGAAGTGGATACAGATTAAGTTATTCATAACTATCCTGATTGAATGCATTTTTCAGTATTTTAAATTAATTTTGGTAAACTCAAATTTCAGGATCGCAATAATTCATTGACTGCAAAATTTTTCTCAGATGAACATATGTAGATACATTTCTAGTAGTGGCTTTTGACTATAAATAACATTATGTTATTAAAAATCAAAATCATTTTTATGCTTACGTTGAGTAAGGATTTAGAAAATAATTATTTCTGATTGAATGACTAACATTAATTTGATTTTATTATAAATTTTATTTCATTTTATTAATCGATAGAATTGGACTATTGGATGGTTATGTAAGTATTGAAACATTTGTTTCGTAATTATGATGTATGGTTTTAAATTGTTTGTATTTTCAAAAAAATAGCTTCATTACAGCCGAAAGCTTAAGACAAAAAAATATAGGTGGATTTTTTTATTATCCTTCAAAAATGATCGTTCTTTTCTGTTACTAATTGTGAGAATAACCTTGTTTTTCTTTAAGCTCATTACGGAAAATGGAAAAAAATTCGACTTAAAGGTACCTTATGGAGAAAGTTTAAAAAAAGGAGGTGGTCCTTAAATAGAGCCACAAGGGTTCACGCAATCTTGGGCGGCATCTGCGCAAAGTTCGGCCTCTTTGAGGAGCGCGAGCTCAAAAACTCGACTCCGTTTCTGTCTGTTTCGCGACCGAGGGTTGTGATAACGATAATTAATGTTGCCCCGCGTTGATTAGCTCGACACGCGAGCCCCGGGCTTTGACGGGAAAAGCTCGGGAAAAAGGGAGACAGGGCGAGAGCGAGAGCCGCGAGTAAAAGTATAAAGTACGAGTTATTAATAATTAGTTTACGTCGACAAGCGCGTTTCCGCCCTTGTAATGCAATTACGTAAGATTGCCGTACATTGTTTCACTTGCACGCGCTGCGCTAATTGCTTTTCATTGCTTTTTCTTTCCTCCGCTAAATTTTCTGTTTGTTCGCTTGGTTGGGAATGTTTGGGCTCGTTTCTGGCCGTTTTAATGGCTTTCGAAACGAGGAAAGACGGAAAGTTCGCGAGGTATTTTCAATTTGCGGAGTTTATGAGTTTTCCTTAAAGAGAGAGATTGGAATATGGATTGTTGGGTGATTTATGGAACGGGGGAAATTGGGTTTTGATGAATTGCGAGCTGGAGAAATCGTGGGTGGTTAGGTTTTGTTATTTTGAACGAGGATTGTTTTGATTTTTTGTCACAGGTGAGTTTCGCAGGATATGAACATTGTTTTGGAATCGAGTTCGCGCGGAGCGAGGAGGGGTGAATTGATGTTTTTTTTTTAGAAGGCGCTGTTAAAAATTTTCTCTAATTGCATCCTTTTTTTAATCAAAATGTATTAAAATGTTCTTTTGATTTCGTAAGTCAGCTAGCTGTATGAAATGTATATTAGATACACACGTTTTAAAAGCGTATGATTAAGGGGCACCTATTTGAGTTTAATACACTTTCCATAGATTCTATATTAAAATGTACTTGATATTTGAAACATAAGTAAGATACACTTACTTTAAATGTGTATAAATTCGAGACACTTACTTGAGTAAAATACATTTTTCACACCAGTTGGTTGCTACGCTCGTGCTCGCTAGGTGGCTACACCAAATTTTTTCTCAAATGCGATTTATTGTGGAAATCCTGCAAATATGAGTGAAAACCGTATTAATATTAAGGTGAAGGGCCTGATGGATGGAATATTACATGCAAACAATGCGAACAAATAACTCATCTTTGAAAGGGTTTTATTCAACTGAAATCCAAAAATACTAATATTTGAAATGAACAAAGAGGAAATTCAATATAAGAATGTTTTTTGTACATCTTTTCTTGAAACCAAAATTTTTTGTATTAGAATTTTAACAGCAAAAAATTTGGCGTCGACATGGTTCGTTGGGATATAACGCAAATCATACATTACTTGTATTAAATTTAATTCAAACATTTTCGTATGATTTTTATACATCAGTGCATTAATACAAATTTGACTCAAATTCATCTGGAATATAATACAAGTATATATTAATGTCATTTATAAATTCAAACACAGATGATGTATAAAATTGCAGACACGCGTATATTAAAGTATTGTAAGCGTGTATATATTTCGTATATTTTTAATGCATTATTACGACAGATTATGTGAAGTTTGCGTTATACGCGTTACATCAAATTTAAGACGAAGATTTTTAACAGTGGGGCTTAGAGCGTTTCAGGTAATGTCTTTTTGCTGATAAAGTTTCTTCTTTGACATTTTTGAATTTACATTAAAATGTTTGTCAGGAATATTAGAAGGCAACATTACAATTTTCAAAAAAGACTGAGAAATAATTACGTTTTTTCATTATGTGAAGCAAACTGATTCGCAGAAAGGAACAAATTATTTAAGTAAGTATGAAATTGAGATCACAAATTTGAAAAAATGTTCCTTCTAATTAGAAAATGGTAACACTATAGTTCTGGGTCTAGATCGTCTGAAATTCGTATGTGCAGAAATACATTTCCAACTTTTCAGGTTTTCGAAAAATGTTATTTAGGCAACCAGCAGATGTGTCAAGTGAAGTTTGAAATAAATATCGAAATTTCAGAAAAAGGTCAGTTTTAATGAGAGATGAAATTTTGGAATTTTCATATTTGGACTGATTATTTTTGAAATTCGGAAACGAAAACCTATGAACTGGAAAATATAAAAACTAGGGAGCTTATAGGTTAATTAAAACTTATAAAGTTCATCATTTCGATAGCTTTATCATTTTTTGAGGATTTCGATAACGAAGTTGAAAACTCTAAAACACGAATAAAATCCAAACTGGAAAAACTTTATTTTAAAAAATTACAGATTTTTTCATAACCCACGATTTTCATTTGTGAATTCGGACAAACGTAAATTTAAGGTCAAAGGTAATATTTTAATTTTGAATCAAGAAAATAAAAACATTGAGGAGTTTTCAATCAATTATAAACTGACACATGGGATTCGAAAAATATTTTACTCATGAATCTAAATATTTAAAGTTTCGTGTTAAATAAACGTAGGATCGAAATGTAAATACATATTTCGAAGAAATATGTAAACGAACAAATTCTAGTCGATTTTTCGAACATTTTCTGGAGTTCAACAAATTTTTTTAATTTCATAGATTTATTCAGAATCTTTGATATTTTCAGCGTTTTTCGATTGTTCAAAATTTTTAAAATTTTAGACTTTGTTCAGACCAATAAAAACATTGGAAATGTTTTAAAAATTTATCCTATTCATTAAGATTTTTCGTCATATTGTTATGTTTTAGGGTTTTGAAATATTTATCAAAAAATTAGAAAAAACCATTATTGTAGATATTTTAAAGGAATATGACGATGCATACGATGCACAAATTCAGACAAAATTGATGCAAATTTTTTGAAATTCTTGAGATTGCTCCATTTCCGTAAAATTTTTTACGATTTCTGCAGTTTTTAAGATTTTTTGATCTTTCCAATTTTCTAAATTTCGAACATAATAGAAACAATGCGAATTGTATAAGAATTCCCCGAATGTAATATATCATGATTTCTCGTAATTTTGGAATAATTTAAAAGTTTTTGAGATTTTTATTCGAAAACGGAAAAATTGCGTCATTAATTTCTTGAAAAAATAGGATAATGAATAAAATCGAGCAAATACGTGAAAATTTTCTGAAATGCTGACAATTTTTTGAATTCGATAATGTAATGTAACAACGTTACAAATTTTTCATCGTCCGAAATTTTTCAACAATCTCGAAATTTGAGAGATAGCACAAACTATTCCAAGCATTCCAAACTTTATTACAATTTTTTAAATCCAATCAGATTTTTTGTAATTTTTTGTACGTTTCAAGCTGAACATGTTTCCACTAAAAAATGAAAAAAAAAAATCATCATACGTACTTCAATAAAATGTAACATCTTGCCTTCCTTACATGAATATTTTGCAGTTAGTTAAACAAGCTTCTTTTTCCTTTTAGTTTAGACATACTAACATAATATGTCAAAAATACCACGTCCCATTATAATAACAAAATATTTTGCTGTATTTCAGTACAAACATTACTGGAATATTTATCCAGCAAAAGAAGAAACCTGAAACTTTTTCATGAATAACCTAAAAACTTGTTCTCCGCGAAATGGAAAAAATTCGCAGAGGAGCTACCGTTGACGGTATCGCAATATTTGTCAGCGTAATTGATAAAGCCTAGTATAAAGAATGGACTGGGTTTTTTGAGGAGCTTCATTATCGATTAAAGGAAGGTTTGTCGTTCAATCGTTGAATTAGTGACGCCGAGAGAAACAGATAAAAAAGGCAAGGTGGAACGAAATGCCTCGACTAATGGCGTTAATTCTTCAACAAGTTACACGCTGATAGGCATCTGAGAAACACATTTCCAAGCGAGTAGCTACTCGGCTCATCGCCCCCCGTATCTGGGACCGGAGAGTGCCCGGCCACGCGTTTTAGTGCACATACCAAAAAGTTAAGACGTTACATGACCCCCGGGCATCAATAAAACTTCCACCACATTGTTGGCAAATATTTACTTTTTTATTCGTCCCGAGAGTGCAAAAACGGACGATGAACAGTTTTTGCTGTGTATCTTCGCGATGAATTCACGAATTGTGTTTTATGGCTTCAAAGAGTTTTGTTTGTGTAAGTTAATTAGTGTTTATTGTTAGCCAGTGAAAACGTGAAGTAACAAGTATTTATTTCGTATTCTGCACCAAGTATTATATAGTATATGATTCATACACTGAGAAGTGAAAATCATCACGATGACAATACGTTTTCAATTTCTATTCAGCACCTGACATAAGAATACATCTGCTTGTTACAAAGATATGTATTCGTATCGGAATAATATCATATTGTCCTGGTAGGTATCTGATATCGTTCCTTGCGGCATCTGCCCGTCACCATGACAATTTCAACTTACAGTGTACCTCTTGAATATTAGGCCTCAGAACTAGTTCTTTGGTTTTCGCTGGACACATCCTGGTTCCACGTAACGGGGAATAAAAACTCCGTGATCTTTTAATCACAGAAAATAAAAGAACGAAATCAATGTTGAGCTTGGGGGGCTGGGGGAGGGGAAGGAGCGGTAACGAGCGGAGATTAGGGTGGCAAGACCGGCAAAACTGACCTATCATTTCCTCGGGGTCCCCGCGCGCGGCTTCACCTTTACGCCGTGAAATTAGTTGCCGCGGTTTCCGGTCTCGTCGAGTTCTTGCTTCCCGCCATCATTAACCGGCAGTATCGCAGATCCGAATCCATCCAATTGCCCCGCAAAAGTCCTCTCCTTCGTCGCCCTCGACCAAGTCCCGAGAATTCCGGAAACCCGACCACCGTCAAGGAGACGTATTTTATGTCACATCGCACGTCTGTACTCTACTGTCAGGCCCAGATGAGGCCCCTTATTCCTGGCCCCGTTTGAATTAAGGCGAAATTAACGATGTAAGTGGTGTAGGTTAGGAGAAGTGCAATAACACTAGATTAAGGTAGTACACTGCAAAAAAAACATATATGAGACATGTCTCCGTAAATCCATGTCTTCAGTCATTAAGCGTCTTACTTTTATGTGCCAAAAAAATGTGTTCTAATGACATCTTTAAACGTCTTAAAAATGGCGTCAAAAAGTGTCTCGTGGCAAGACACCATTTTTTGCAGTGTACTTGCACTTGGGCAATTTTCTTTAGATTTTCCTGAAATTTCGAGAATTGATCTTGATATTGCACATAATCTATGGTAGAAATTTTATTATTGCCTACCGCATAGATTTTTAAGATACCATTTTTTGAAATATAGCCATATATATGGGGAATTTTTTGAGAAATTAACAAAAAAAAAACATACAACTGTCACTTTTCAACGGACCATGCAACTAAGGTGGTACGCTTGGCAAAGCCGCATATTGAAAGACGCAATGATAACATTTCCGACATATTTATGTGATTTAAAAATTTGAAATGAATCACAAAAAAGACTACAAGTGTGAACTACAGCTACGGCTGCGCATGTGAATATGTTTACATACTTGCATACGCTGAACGATATATAAAAAAACAGTTGCAATATTGCCAAGTCTACGAACAAAAATTGTAGAGCTGAATGAAGTTGGCCGCGCAAGGCTGTGTGACTAACTTCAATTACTTTCGAGTGCAAGAACTACCTTAAAAAGTTTTTGATAATTGTGACTTTCTTGAGAAAAAAGAGTTTTTGGGACTGATTAGGGGTCGCTGAGTATGAAAATAAATATTAGTGAAATACATACGTGTTTTCCAAGTTTTTGATAATTTATTTATAGAAAATATTAATAACAATTTATTCTATTGCTATGAAATATATATCATTTGAAATTTATACTTGCTAGCTTTACAGTGATATGCTGTTTTTGTTATTCGAAATAGTAATTCATGAGTTATAGTCTCTGAAAGTAGAAAGAAGTGCTTACATTAACATGAAAAGTTGTCAAAAAAGTTCAAAAATGCATTTTTCTTCAATTATGAAGGCCCTTTACTCAAAAACTAATATGTCGATTGACAAAAACAGTACATTGTATTAAAGTTAATGATATGAATTTCATGTACATAAAATCTATCGTTCTTGATGTTCCTGACAATAACTGAGTAAGGTCAGAAAAACAAGTTCTGCGCTGATATTTAAAAAATTCTTTTTTAAAAAAAGTGAATGACAGCTAATTTTGTACTGAGAAACTAAAAATTGGTTAAAAAATATGTATTTATTCAATTAGGGAAGAAAAAAATGATTGCGACTAGCGTGAAGTTTGTAGACCAAGGCGATAATGACATGAGTGAATATAAAATTTCTGTTATAGTTACGTATAATTTTTTATGTACCTCTGGTTGTAAAACAAGTTTGAAGATTTTGAACTGTACGAAAAATGAGTTTTTCAGGCCAGAGGTGCATTTCACACTTTTTTCACACTTCATGTGTACTCACGTAATAATCTGATGATCATGTCAGAGGTAAATGCAAAAAAATTTTTATATGTTCACATGAAAAACATGTTTTTTGTTTCGAACTATTTTAAATATTTGAACTTTTGTATTTGTACCAACAAATTATCTGTTCCGTTTTAAGTCTTGAATTCTTTCGAATTGCCTATCAACTTGATATATTAGCGATGCACATGTTGATGCAATTAAATAAAAATTAATAATTTATTCCAGAATTAGAGTTTACATCAATCCACGAGAAGTTCAAAATGACAAGTACATACCTAATTCTTTCGTTTGTAAGCTTAGAGTGGTAATTTTTGTTGAAAATGAGCGATTTTTAACATCAATTCAATGTGACCAAATTATACGTAAGTTAAAATTTAATGAATTCGCGAAGAGTTGCAAGGATATAAATGTTTGAAATTTTTGGTTTTCTAGTCTTTGCATTATAACTTTTTTCGTAGTTCAATTTTTACTAATTATGTAACTTTCAATATTCATTCAAAAAATTTGAATGATATTGAATTTTTTTTTTTTTCTTTTTGAAAGTTCTATTTTTTATGAAAATGTACTTACGTGAAACGTTGTACATGAAAGTTTCATGTACAACGTTTCACGTTGTACATGAAGTTTTAGAATAAGTTACAAATAATGAAAATGGTCAAATCAAACATATTGAAATTTTCAAAAACATTTTTTGTTTGTTTGAGATATGTATGAGAATTCATTTTCATTTATGAATGAAATGAACAGTTTTTTTTTGGGAAAATCAGCTTACTCAATTTAACAGTATCATGTATGTAACTGAAATTTTGGAGGTATGTAAAATTTAGTATGTATTTTTGATGTAGGTTTGCTCTTCTTTCATTTTTCTTGTGTTAACCAATGAAAATTCAAAATAAATATTTGCTTTTTCATTGAAACTGTGAGCTATCGTTACAAACAATTCTGAACGGTAATAACAAATAATAAATAATAAAAATAATTAGTTGTTTTTGAGATTGTTAATGAAATTGAATTGTTCTCAAAACACGAGTAAAATTGGTTTGTAAATACATAATAGAAATTCAACATTTTTGCAAATTTTTTCGTTCTATAATATTTCGTCTTCAGATAAGGTAATCAATACAATAAACAAAATTTTAATCCTGAATTGTAAAAGAAGTTTTGAAGGTTTGGTAACACTGCTGTATATTATTTTTGCAGATAAAAAAATACCTACCAAATTACTTTGCAGTACAATTTAATTTGCGAAATCCTGCTTGTCACTGAAGAATTTTTTTGATCAGGATCTTAGAAAAATATATTTTTTTCCAAACTAGGAATCAGGAAATTCAGAACGTACGTATGTTAAAATAGCTAGGATTGGAATTTGAGCGGACAGAGTGAGTCACAGGATTTTTTTTGTGAATATTGTAGAAGGAACGCATTTCCTCGCTATCGCTGGGACCATTTTTGGGATGGCTTTCAAGTAGTTAAACCGAGGACATCGCGATAAGGAGAGGAAGAGAAGAGAGTTGTTGAGTGGTGACACGTTGATAACTTGGGTTACCTTTTTTTGTCAATCTAAGGAAGCCGAGAAAACCACCGACAGGAGAAAAGTAGTCTTTTTTCGGCTTAGCTGAGGAATGTAGGCCAGTTTTTGAACTTGTACTATGCTGACAAAATCTTCAAAACAGCAAAAAGCTGATGCAATACAACATTCCTCAATTTTTATCATATTGGAAGATTTTGTTCATACGCCACAATTTTGTACTGAAATATTTTTATTTTTCTGAAGATTTTATATCATGATTATAACGTCATATATGACAGAATAACTAAAAATTTGATGTAGTATAGCACCGGCAAAATTATACCTAACGCAATGGTACTTGAAAGAAGATTCACACAAAGACTTTGATGACGATTTCGTAGAAGTTTATAAGAATCAGTGTAACAAACAAAGTTTCTTGGCTGATTATTTTTAATCACATTTTTTCGCGCGTTGCAGTAATGAAAGAAATGAGATAATCATCGAAATTTTGAGGTGTTCCCGCATGCGATCCCCATAGAAGCGCCTGGCGTAATCAGAAACGTCGTCGGTAGCGTATTACGAAGCGCATAATTTAATCATTACGCGGGTCTGGTAGCACGGCGCTCGATATCCCAATTTTTTCGCGGGCCGCTTGTTACGGCGGAAAGGAAAAAAAAGCCTCAATTTAAACGCGGCGTCGTCGTGATTTCTCTTTCCTTCTCTTCACGGGACAAAAAGGCGCTGCGTCATTTTCAATTCTACTCAAAGGCACCGCGCCGCCGCGACCGCAAAGTCCTCGATCTCGGAGACTTTTCAAAAGTCCCACAATCCTATCTTCTCCCTATCGCGGATTAAAAGACTTCGTTGAAGTCGCGACTTTTGTTTTACGTCTTTGTGAATTTTTGCTTCTATGTAACGGAATATCTTTGGCACCAAAATGTCTGAATAGGATATTTTATTGGAAGAATTTTATATTTTGTCATGAAATTTTATTGGAATTCAGAATAAAAGTTTTCAAGCTTTTTTCACACCTTTCTCCCCCAAACATCTACTCTTTTTTGCAGTGGCCTTACGCAAACATATTCCGAAAAAGGCATCAAAATTCATGAACGACTTTTTCTGGTTTGTATGCTTAAATAATCATCTCCGGTCATTATTCTTATTGGACGTTTCGATTAATTGCCCTTTTTGTCGTAGCAAGTGAAAGCGTTAAAGCGCAATTTCGTCCGTAACTTGAGAAAAATTAAGCTTCGTTGGGCGATCATCGAGAAGCGATTTGCCACCGCGCGTTCTGGATCCTCTTAATGACCGTTATGGATAGGATGTATAACACGCTGCGTAATTACAGGCTTACATTGCTTACCCGAGCCCGCCCTCTGTTCTCCTTCATTAAGGAACCGAATTGGGCGGTAGCCGCCTGTTACCGTGCTCCAAATGCCGGTCAAACTTTTACTGCCGTTTCTCGAGCTTTTTTATTCATTCCTTTTTGCTTCACGTTGACACGTTTTCGTTCTATGATGGAAGTCATTTATTTTGTATTCAAAATCCATAACGCTCCAATTTCAATTTCTAATTTTCACTCAAGAATTGAACAATAAGGAGCTATCATTTTGAAAAGTATATTTCAAATAAGTAGATTCATCGATTGTTTCAAGCTTTCAGCTTCAAATTAAGCCCTCATCAGGAACTATATAAGTTAACACCAAATTATGTCATCTATATGATAAATAGAAAACAATTTCCAAAAAATAAAATCTTACAAACATGGTCTTCCATTATTTCACATCAAATCGTCAACTAATAACTTAATACAAGGTGTTGGAATTAATTCGTAGCGTTTTTTTGCAAAGTTACGTCGTTCACTATGAAAGTATCATTACAGTGGCGTTATTCAAAGTATTGTCCATCGTTGTCCAATAGATTTTGCTGTCTTTCTGGCAAAGCACGAATACCGCATGGAAAAAATTCTTCGTTTTTAGATTCGTTCAATAAATCGATCCAATTTCTGGTAATTTCGTAGTCGTCGAACTGCTGCTTTGGCAAGCCATGCGCCATGGATCGGAGCAAATGAAAATCATATGAAGCATTGTCAGGTAAATACAGCGGGTGAAGAAGAACTTCCCATTTTAACGTTTCCAAATAAGTTTTCACGACTTTTGAAACATGGTCCCTTGCATTATCATGAAGCAAAACTACTTTATCGCGTTGATCTTTATTTTCGGCCTCCTCTTCTGTTCAAATGTATCAATTGTCGTCTGTTGAGGTATACAGTGACTTTTTCACCCAGTTAGGTTCACCCAAATCATCATTTTTGAACTTTTTCAGTTATCTGCGACGTTCCTTGTCTTCTGTTTCAAAATTTTGTTTTTGAACCGTGCAAACCACTTTCGGCAAGTTTTCTCCACCTGAGCATGTTCACCGTACACATCTACTAAAACATGATGACTTTCCATGGCACTTCCCTTCATGTTGAAGTAATGAAGTAACACTCTCCGCTGCTCCCCGCAAAAACGGCTTTTCAGGCACGAACTTCAACGTGTTTGATATTGTACAACAAAGCTACGGACATAATAACGAAATGCTATATTGTGGAAAACAGGCACTATATCAGTAGCTTTCCGAAGAATATTTACTTTTGTAGGTGCAACTATGGATAGTTGGTTAACGCCATGTATTGTAAAACGCTACGAATTAATTTCAACACCTTGTAATAAGTAGGAGGTTTACATTAAAACTCAACATACCAAAAAATATCCATCGAATCAAAACGATACACTCCTTATGACTGTCGATGACGAAATAAAACGCAAAATCAGCGAAGCACTCCAAAAGTGAGGTGAATGAACTGATAAGTCAATTACAAAAACTTGTCAATAAAACCATCATAAACAGAAGCAAGGAACTTGGTATCCTCCTGATTATGTACAGTATTCCGTGTCCTTCTAATATGTACCATTTCAGAAATGAGTCTTTTCCTATAATTTACTTCTCTGTCCAAAATTTTATTATCATCCCAATGGAAATCGTGATCTTTCTGAATCCTGAGTTCCGTTAAAACCGTGTGGCTCCTCATAGAATTTCTTAAATCCGTCTCATGCTCCCCTATCCTAGTTCCGTTTTTTTTGGTTTGATTTCGTTTGATTTGGTCAACGTATTTATAATCGTAATCCTTACAATCCACCCTATAGACTGCATTTCGTTGTTTCATCCTGTCTATTCTATCTTTTCCTCTTTTTGTTATCCTTTCATTCAATTTGTTAGGAGATTTATAAACAACATCATACCCGTATTTTTTGAGAATTCGAAACTCTATTATGAAAATGATCAACAAAAGGGAAAACCAAGAAATTCTTATCAATCGTCTTTTCTCTGTCATTACCATTATTCTTAGTTAATTTCAATTTTCTAATTATATTTCTAATATTCCTCTTAATAAATTGAAGTGCATGGTCATTATTTAAAAGAATGTTGACAATCATGTCCAAATTAATTTTACGAAGTTTATTGTAAGAAAATTTTATCACTTTATCAACTAATCCAAAAATAAAGTTTTCTTTTGAGATAGTGGATTACAGGAATTGCAATTTATAAATCTCTCATATGAGGTAGGCTTCCTGAACGTCGTAAACGAATCAAAACACAATTTTCGATCATTCCTTATAATTTTCAATTCAAAAAAGGTCATCTGATTATTGAAGTAAAACTTCTAAGGTGGCCATGTTACTTTTCTATATTGTAAATAATGTAGGGAGTTATTTGGATATTTTACAATGTTAGATGTAAGACTGCGAGATGTAAGAGTGTAATATTTTCGATCGCAGGGAGTAATTTTGGGATTTTGTTATGTAAGACTCTAATGTTTTCGTTTGGAGGGAGTAATTACGCGCAAACCGAAACGACATACGTACAGAGTATGGCAATACAGATTATCATACAAGTATTATCTGCCATATTCATTAACGGTGCATCACAAGTCACAAACTGTGACAAAACGTCACCAAATCACAAAATTTCACAAAACCACGAAATATTAAACAATCACAAAATGTCACGAAATCACAAAAGGAACAAAATTACGAAATGTCGCAGAATCACAAAATGTTATGAAATTACAAAATGTCACAAAATCGTAAAATATTACAAAATCACTAAATCTTAGAAAATCACAAAATGTAACAGAATCAAAAAATGTTACAAAATCACGACATTTTATATACTTCAATGTGACAAAATTACGGAATTCGACCAAATCACAAAACTTAACAGTCATAAAATATGACACAAACGAAAAATGTTACAAAAATGACAAAATCCGACCAAAGTAGTTCCGTAATACTACGAAAATTCACAAAATTTCTAAAAATTAGAAATTTTTACTAAATGTAGCAAATCACGAAATTTTGTGAAATCACAGAATCTCACAAAGAACAAAATTTTACTAAATCACAAAATGTTGCAAATTATACAATTAGGGTTATTTATTGAAAACAACTAGGAAGCGATCGATGAGTTTCGATAAAAATTAGTGATGATTTAGTTTTTTAACCGATGTTCAGTGGGACAACTAAAAACCTACTACAATGAAAAAATAAGGTATCTGATAGCCAGGAAGGAAAGAGGAAAAAAAATCGACTTTAAGAAGAGCGACATAAAAAGTTTTACTTCAAACGCGTTTTAATTAAACACGCTCCAATTTTATTTTCAAATTCACAAGTAAATTGTTGTAATCTATCATGGTATGAATCCGAAATCTCTCCTTTGTTTTGTATTTGAACGGAAGCCTTTTTTTGAGAGGAAATAAGTATTTCCTCACTGGGTGTGAAATAATTGAAAATGAATGATTTATTGAGTGCCCAGTCGATATATTTCTCGAAATTATAGGTTGAGGTTTCGGTATATAATTAGGATGTTTATCAAGATCTGTAAGAATGTGAATTTTCGAGATTTTTTACCGTGTTTTAGGCGTCAGTTACTTGGAATATCATTCAGGAACGTGATTAGGAATTGAGTGACTTAATAGGTATTTAAATAGACGTTGATCGGATTTCGTTAGCTTATTTCAAATCGTTTTAGAAACAGCCTAAAACTGGAATGGATTTACATGGGTAACAATGATTCAACCCGTAGCAATCGTTCAAAGTATAACTCCTCATGTTTGGTATTAAAAAAAAAGATCTCTAACCGAAAAACTCTGCGAGCACCAATTTCGAGCCTACCAAAAAAAGTGCATAGGAACGAAATCGACGGAGACAATTTGGCAGATCGACATCTAGTTTCGTAATTCGAGGGTTTCGAGTGCCCAAGACGTTCTGCAAATGGAAGGATGAATGAAAAAAATGAAATAAAGAACTGTATCGAGGGGGAAGAAGAGTTGGCAAACTGCTGTGGCCTATTAATAAGAAATCCGCGCCTATCGCGTCCACGTTTTCCAGCGTATCGAATCGATTACGGCCCGTAGCCGATCGTCTTTCAGCGAGGTGCTTGGCTCTCGTCGTCTTATGTGCATCTTCCCCTTTACCAGGCCTATTATTTGTTAAGCTGGACAGCTTGAGCCGCTCATTTCGAGCAATCACATTTGATTATTTTCGTCCACAGTGCAACATTCAGCATCACGCGCGACTTTGGTTTCGAGCCGAAATTGTATCGGGCCGATTTGGCCGAGGGAAAAAATACAATGGCCCTTTCGCAGGGCCTGCGAACTTGGGAACTTGGAACCTAAAAGTTACACACGTATAATTAGGATTTTTCCTGGATTCTTTTTTCCAGTTGATGCACACTTAGAAGACTCGTTTCGGGTAATAAGTAAATTCTGAGTTGGTTTAAAGAAGCTACCAAAGATTGAATTTATTTCAACGTGAAAAATGCTTATTGCAAAGCATAAGAATGCAAAGATTGTCTCACAAATTTTGTCAAATGGTTTCGGTCGACTTAATGAAGCAATCATGAAACTCACACTTATGAATAATGTAACGCCATTAGTTACGAAATTGATACATTCATCGCTGAATGCAGAAATAATTGGTTGCCGTGGTAAATCGTTCTCTCAGTTCCCTATATGTATAGACCGGGACTTTTTTCCTCCCGCGATTAAGGGAATCGTTGGAATGACAATCTCGGGTAATAACGAAAAAATCGCAGAGACGATCAAGGCGGAGCCAACCTTGTACTACTTCTTGAAAATTCATTCCCTTTCAATTAGTTTCCTCTTCCATGAAGTGTTCGCTCTGTTGAAAAAGGAAACGTCGGAACTGGCGTAATTACAATTCTCCCTTGGATGTATAATCTTGGAATTTTTCTGTGATTGGACAAAAAATAGACTGTAACGTATTTTCAACCAGATATAAAACGAACTGGAGTGAAAGAATAAATTGATCCATATTTAACTTGGTCGGTGAACATGAAAATAATGAGTTCTAACTTCAATTTTGGAATCATGTTTGGTTACTCGTGAAAATAAATATGAAAATTATCGTTTTTTCTAATGTCTAAAACACGTTTTTTGGAGATCGCAGTGAAAAGAGATAAAATAGTGTAAGGGTTTTGCTCGAGACTGAGTGAAGAAAAAACAAACAAAAGTAAAATGAAGGTGAAAAAGTAAAGCCAATAAGGACGGAACGATCGAATTACGTTGGCGGAATACCGTGGTGAATACACATTATAAAGAGTGCTTCTTCATTGTTTCACAGCGGTGGTTGATAACCCGCCGCGAAATTGGTAGGAGACCTAGTAACGCCGTCAAATTTGCATCGTCATCGCTTTCTCGTCACTCGATTACCGAATCGAAAAGTTCGTTTTATTGCGTTGCTCTAGTATTTTTTTTTCTAAGCTTTCGTAATTATCGTTAATTACATAGTACGACAAAAAAAAAATTGATGAATTTTGATAAAAACGTGTAATTCAGGTTACTTTGGAACTTTTTGTACTCTCCAATTCTGTTTACAAGTTATAAGTAGATAAAAAAAAATTCTGTTTTATACAATGTAGTTTCTTCCTCTTTTTTTCCTTTTCAAATTTTCAACGGCTCAAATAATTCAATAACAGCCAGAAACGGACAATTTCTCTCTGATAAACTCATTGGGAATTATTACGAAAAGGATGATAAATAAAGGTTACATTAATTTGTCAGTATATAACAATATTAAGCAGACATTTGGGAACCTATCTCGTTGCTATGGTCTTCCTAAAATTCATAAGATCTGTTTCATCATTGGGATCTCCTTTTTATAAGATGGAAAAATGGATCATCACTGAGAATGTTGAACCTTCTAATTTTGATGTAAAGAATAGTATGAAGTTTTTTCATACTCGATAACGCTCCTATTACCTTTGACAATTCCAGAAAAACGATTCTTCCGAGCCAGTATAATAATTTCGGGTTTTATAAACAAAACACCATTCAGCAACTATTTCAAGCTTTCGGCTGTTTATTTCAGCCCTCATTAGGAAAGAGAATCCAGTATCAGTAAATTTATAATATTGGAACAGCAAGTACAATATAAATCGGAAGATCCATCGTCGTGATAAATATACTCCACATTTATAATAATGAACAAGTTTAGACACTTCCTCGTCGACTTGTTACGCGACGAGGGCTGAGGGCTGAAATAAATAGCCGAAAGCTTGAAGTAGTTGCTAAAATGGTGTTTTGATAATAAAACCCGAAATTATTATACTGGCTCCGAAGAATCGTTTTTCTGAAATTGTCAATAGTATGGAGTTTATTGATAAGATCAAAATACTTCAATTCCTAATGGTTATGTTATGGTTTCTTTTGATGTAGTGTCGTTATTTACGAACATTCCTAGATCTTTTATTTTTGTAGCATTCAAGAAGAGGTTTCACAGAATCAGAAATTCCATAGATGGTTCAAGAATAATGCTGCGGTTAGAATTTGAGAAGATTGTGAGTTTGATATTGAATCCTACATATTTTTCATTTGATTGTTCTTATTATACATAAAGAGACAAGGGGCAGCCCTATGGGATTTCCAGATAAGATGGAACAGAAAGAGATAACTACGCTAGTTTATAAAATTGATTGTATTGATCGTGACTCAACATACATTGGTAAGAGAAAGAAAGCATTATAGACTTGAATTAACGAACATATAAAATCTATTGAGGAGAATGAGGATGAAGTGATTCCCAGCCATGTTGCAAATGCACTTCCAAGACATAAGTTTGATTTCAATAGAGTTAGAATCCTAGATTCAGAGATAGATTTAAGGAAAAGGTATGTTACACATTAAAAATAATAATTTGTGTTTAAATATTATGAGTGATACGGATAAATTATGTAAGAGTTATGATATATTATTTGTTTGAAGGCCTTCTAGATCTGCGCTGATGTATTTTTATGATTAGCTTTGAGATAACTTTTGTATTGATTGATGCTCGACCGTTGTTGTCTTGATGTGTGGTATTTTGGTTTTTAGGCTTTTTTGTTAAATCATTTTGTTTCTGCCTCTGGGCGAGCGGGCGAGGACACTTGTCTATCGATTTGTTCCTCAAGAATTTCATTACATATTATACATAGTGTTGACTGGATTTTCCCACGCAGATATTACGGTTATTATATTCATTACTAATAATTGGTAAGATGATCGTAAATCTTCGTTTTATGTTTTTGTGATTTATTTTTCTGATTGAGAGAATTTGAAAAAAAATGTAATTATTCTAGAGATATCGACTTTGAAAATGTTCTCGAATAAAGGACGAAACGTTGGTAAATAAACAGGAATTCCATAATTTGTCAGTTTTTCCCTAGTGATTTTAAACCGCATGAAAACCTTATGAGAAAATGAAATTTCTTATAAGAATTCGATTTTTTATGAGGCGACCTTAAAAAATAAGAAACTGAATTTTCCGACAAGGATGTATTTGATAAAATCTTATGAGAAAAAAAAACCTTATAAAATTCTTTCGATCCATTCTTTATGAGAAATTTCAGTTTCTTATAAGGTTTTTAAAAGGTCACTTTATATGAAATTGAATTTTTATAGGAAATTCCATTGTCTTATAAGGTTTTTTTACGGTTCAAAATCACTAGGGTTGGCTGTTATTGAATTACTTAAGCCGTTCAAAATTGAAAAAAAAAATTACTAGAGATCAGTTTTTTGTATGATGCCGATTGGATTTCTGCATAAATCTGATCCCATTCATTTTCTTTTCTAGGCAGTAGAGGCCCGTGCAAATATTTCAAGTATTGAAATTTCTTCTGCATTAACGTAGCGGAGCATGGCGAATTCCGTAATTGAAAAGCGTTAAAACAACAGCGAGGAGCTCGGCGTGGGTAACGATAAACCACGCGCGATGTACGTGTAATTTAGTACCTGAAAATTTAGAGGCGGAAAAGGCGGCCGTGGCGGTAGGGTAAGGGATAATGCGGGGTAATCGAGATTTCTCGCGAGTATGGCGCGGCGCGCTTGTACCGCGCGGCCCATGCAAAGCAGTGGGTACGCGTGGTTAATGGCGGCACAAATGACGCTACGGCGCTCGGGAGATGATCGCTCGTCAAATTATCAGTAATGCCGCTAAACCAACAAGATCGTATTCGCGGTTCTTGCCGAGGCACAAAAGGGGCGCGGATCGTTGCGACCGAAACCGCAGCCCAAAGACGTCGGATTTCTTGTCTTGCAACGCATCGCTGCCAGCCTTCTCGGCTCGTGCTCTATACTTTGCGATCGATGTTTATTTTGCGTATTTAGCCTGGCACTCGGCGCAAATAGAGGCGGGATTTCGCAATCACACGGGGTCGATGCTTTTCGGGAATTTGCGGTCGTCATCGTTGATGCCGTCATTTGATTGAAACGTGAGTTTCGATCTTCGTAGGAGGCAGTATTGGCTGAGCGATGTGGTGTATTTATATACCTAGAACGTAACGCATTGTCGTCATCGGTTAATGCATTATTGCTGTGATAGAAATTTTCTAGAAGCTGGGATATAGTGGATTTTCAGACAATTTTGTGAGGACGATATGTTATATTTTACTGGAATACATGATATTTACCAGCAATGAACGCACATTTTACTGTGTTGCTAGCGAAACAGAATGCAGATTCTGGTTTATCTACCGTACTGTATGTTGAGTAATGTCATGAAGTTATTAACGGGAATAACTTGCTCTGTAAGGCTTGGAAGAGCTCAGAGAGAACTTCGAATTTTAGCTTCTAGACTTGAAAAGCCTCAAAGTCGGTTTCAAAGGCTCAAAAAAGTTGAGATGAGAACTTGAAAAGTCATAAGGTGGCTCCTAGAAGCTTGGATTTCAAGCTCTATATGACCTGGAGAGGTTTAAGTCAGGGTTCTTTCAGCTGATGAAGGCAGATACACCTTATGATTCCTCAAGTTGAAGTAATAGAAGTTGTACCATTTGAAAGAGTAGCGAAGACCGTTATTAGCCCAGCTTAAGTGAAATTTAGTTGGGAAAAACCTTTGAGGAAACTTGATGACACTCAAACAGACTGTAAGAAGCTCATAAAAGCTTGAAGAGAGTCGAAATTTGAGATTGTCCATTCGAAGAAACTCAATGTTGCTTCCAAAAACTCTTATTTCAAGGTCTGTAAGGCTCTTAGACCATATAGAGCATAGATTGCTAATGCCTATTCTTTTTGGCGGTAGATAACGGTTCCAAGATGACCTCGGAGTAACGTTGACCAGTGCCGTATTGACACCTAAGCGCCCTGGTCAAATAACAGTAAATCACATACTGTTTGTACCAATTTTTTTTTCAAAATATGTAATAGCGAATTTTTTTCACATATTATCAATAGATGACTGTATTAGATGATGGAAGTATTGTTTTACAAGTGTAACAACAGTTTATTATAACATTGCACAAGATGAAACTGTCACAACATTGCGTTTTTATATGACAATTTTAATACATATTTCATGTAAAACATTAGGTTCTGACAGTAACGATGCCAAAATATACAAAAATGATGATATTTGAGGCTCAAATGGTTGTGGGAAGTAAGAGGAACCACAAGGTAATCTAGATAATTGCGTTTGTTAGAGTTGCGTTATTTTAAATAGTCGCTAGAACTCTTATTAACCAAATAGAAGTAAAAATTTGAATTGTAGGAATCTTTGAAAAAGCTTGATAAAATTCAAAAATACTGTGACAGGCTCATAAAAGCTGAAAGAGAGTCTAAATTTGAGCTTTTTTACTTGAAGAAGCTCAGGTTGGCTCTGAAAGCTCAGATTCTAGGTGTCACAAGTCTTGAAGAAACTTAAACTAGAACTGTTTTGGCTGAAGAAGGCTCTAAATTCAAGCCTTGAAGGCTTGTCTAAGAAGATCGAAAAAGCTCAAAACTTAAAGGCTGGAAGCTCGAAGACTCACAAAAAAGAAGCTTTGCGTAAAACACCGTTTTAATCTGAAGTTTGGTTATTTGCTGTTCTAAAAACAATACTTCAAAATTCTGTTTAAAATTAATAATACACAGACTCAAAAAAATAATTTTTTCATATCAGATCAACTATGAGACTCCCCCTCCCTTTCTTTTTGTATCAGCACTCTGGGCAATGATAAAATAAATAAATTTCATACTTCGAACTTAATTATACATTCACTTTACTTTATCCAAAGAAACTATTGCGATTTTTCGTCAGACTGGAAATTTATTATTCCCTATTAAACTGTTGAAAAGTTAAGTTTCCATATTTTGAGAATATTTTTGTTCTGTTTTTACTTGTATTTTCAGAAAAAGTAGCAAAAATATGAAAAAAAAATCTCACCCGGGCTACTATCCAGACAGTAATTTATCCGTTTTTCGTAAAAAAACTACTTCAATTTTTCCAACAAAAAATATATGATGAATTTCCTTTCTCAAGCCATTTTTAACACAGTTATTCAAGTGTTTGAAGCTACATTGTTTGAAACAAGTTTTCTTTTAAGTCAAGTATAATAATTATTATCGTAATGATGAATGTATAACGCATTTAACGGCAGCGTTATTTTCCATACTGTGGAACTGCTGTAACTAAGAGGCAATTTACGCAATTTGAAGAAGCGATAAGTGAACCCGATAGGGGTTAATGAGTTTCCCGTGCAACAAAAAACGTTCGGAATGCAGCTTATGGAAAAATGTATTCGTTTTATCTATTGATCCAATTAAGTTGTTTGATTGCAGTAACAAATAAATTTATATTGACGTTTTAATTATTAATTGCAAAAAATTTATGTTTATAATAGTAACGAAGTTTAAATATAATTTATGAAATTTCGCTTATTCCAATATTATTAAAAGCTTTTTTGTAAAGTATTTATCTGATATTTTCGAAGATAAGAAATGCGTTAAAAAATATATCGAAACAATTGCATCATTCTTTGGATGAAGTTTCACTAGATGCAATGATAGGGAAAATTTTTTTTGAAAAAGAGGAAGCCTGATGCAAGGGTTTCATTGTTTGGCTAAGATTGACCAATCAAAGTGTTTCACTCGGGCACAAAAGCTGTTTTAACGAGATCGAGTACACGCCGAATGGCCGCTCTCCGGCATTTTTTCCGTCTCCTTTTGTCGCTCTTTGCCGGCTATAAATTGGATTTAATTGCTCGATAAATAGAAGGAGCCTAAAAAAAGGAGACCAGCCAATCTCTTTACCATTCTCTCTACGATATAGACGTAAGATTCTCTTTTCAACGTCTTCGGTCTCAATCGGGCATCAAGGGCTTTTCGCTTCCGAATATGCGTCGGGATATGTGGAGTCATCATGGCGATGATTTTCACTAAATGATGGAATTATCAGATGGTTGTTGATCAAAATTTGTTACAGTTTTTTTTAATTTTTTCGTTTACTACCCCTATTTTTTATTTTATAGAATACTGTAGCCTTTTCCAGATTTTTATCATCTTTTAAATCATTTCGGTGCAGGGGCGTGGACAGATAAAATTTTCGGAAGGTGTTTTTAAAAAAATGTATTTCCTTCAGTATGTAAATTTTTCGGATTTCAAGATTAAAAAGTTATACAACTTTCGAATTCCAGATTAGTGCATTTTTCATGTTCGGATTAAAGAATTCGATTTTTGTGATTTCCCTGCAAGCCACTGAGGTTCAGATTTATTTTTTTAATAATTTCTGCACTTCTCATAATTTTTTATTGTACTTTCAGAAACATAAATTTGAAGGATTTTCATACATATTATAATGAATTTTTATATAGCTTTATAAAATTTGATTCTCTAGAAATGAAATTCATAAAATATTTTTCACATATACCTATATTTTTTTAGAAAATTATACGTAAAAGTTTTTTAGTATTAGATAGACTTCTACAATTTTCGTATTATATATATTTTGATACAATCGTGAAATTTTTCGGGCATTTGTAATTTTTATACATTCTTAGTATTTAATACTCTTGTGTTGCAAATTACAACGATCTTGAATATTCTTAATTGTTTTTCAAAAAAGAGTATCTTTCACTAACATTTTCAGTACTTTTTGGAATTTTTTCATATTTCTCCTCTTTTCAAACCATTTGAAGAACTTTCTACTATGATTATAAATTTCTATATAGGTTTTAGAACTGTATGCCGTAGAACTTGACGTTATATACATTTTTCATAAAATCATTTTTATGTACTGTAATTTCCAGTATTTCTTGCGTTTTTAATATATTAGTATTATCACTGGGTATGTTTAGTAAATAAATATTAGCGATTTACCGTTTCAAATTATCACAGTTTATTTCATATCTGGATATAAAATGACTTCTGATATTTTAACTGGGAAATTGATAAGATTTGTTTCTTGCATTTTATTAATTATTTATGTTACCTAGAAGATTTTTCAGTATATTTTACGATTTCTGGTGATTTTGTATATATATTTCTAAAATTGAAACTTTAATCGATTTTCGATAATTTCATAAATTTCTAGTAAAATTACATTTATACATATATTTACTGTGTTTTAGAAATTTCTTGTATATCTGTATTTTTTTGTATTCATAGGATTTCGTAGCCTTTTTTTGTATTTTTAGAAATTGTGGGTGTTTTTTTTAGATTTTCTAGAAGTATATGTAGATTTCTTAAATTTGATATGTTAGAATTCAAATTTTAACTAATTTTTAGTAATTTCATAGGTTTTTAGGAGAACTTTATGCATATCTATTTTCGGTGAAAATAGATTTCTTATATTTTTGTATTTTTTTAGTATTTATAAGATTTTTGAGCTTTTCCTTGTATTTTCATGGATCACGTGTATTTTTTTAGATTTTTAAAAAGCACCGACGTTTCAAGAATTCAAATTCAAATCAATTTTCAATGATTTCATAGATTGTTGTGAATGTTCCACCTACATAGATTTTTCGTGATTTATGGATTTCTTATATTTTTATTTTGATAAATTTCTAGTACTTGTTTTTATATAGATTGATAAGTATGTAAGTTCTTTAAAAATTTGATTATCTACAATTTCAAGTTTATTATTTTTCAGATTTTATCAGAAAACAATTTTTTGACAGAATAACTACTCTGATTTTTAGATTTTCTTCAGAGTTTGTAGGATTTGAAAGATTTTCTGGTATTTTTCCAGATTTTCAACACTTTCGTAAATTCCAATTTTTCTGCGTAATTTCATTATGTTCGAAAACTTTTCAAATTTTTTTACTACGTTATTCTTACCAAACATTTATGATTAGAAATTTGTTCAAGAAAAAAATTGTTTTTGAGCAAAAATCATTGTTATTTTTGTGTTAGTAGAATTGGAAATCCTGAATATTGTTAACTTTGAGTACTTACATAATGATGATTACATGATGATTTTTAGTACTTGTATTTATATAGATTGATAGGTATGTAAGTTTTTCAAAAATTTGATGATCTACAGTTTCAAGTTGATTATTTTTTAGATTTCTTAGTAAACAATTCTTTTAACAGAATACCTCCTCTAATTTTTAGATTTTCTTCAGAGTTTGTAGGATTTGAAAGATTTTCTGGTTTTTTCCCAGATTTTTATTGTAGATTTCTGTAATTCGATGCTTCAGGGTTCGAATTTTTTCAGAATTACAACACTTTCGTAAATTACAATTTTTCCGGATAATTTGATTAGGTTCGAAATTTTTCAAACTTTCGTTTACTACGTTATTCTTACCAAACATTTATGATTAGAATTTCGTTCAAGAAAAAAATTTTTCTTGAGCCAAAATCATTGTGTTATGTTTGTGTTAGTAGAATTGTGAATCCTGAAAATGGTTAACTTTGAGAACTTACATGAAACCATTTGTTATTTTCTCAAGATTTCAGTAAGTACATTCACCAAGAGTATCTTGAATCTCGGAATCAGTAACATCGAGTCTCCAAGAGTATCCAAGTGTATCGAAGGAGTCTCCGAGAGTATACAAAATTTAAAAAAAGGTGACTGAGTCTCCGAGAGTAAACTAATTTTTTTCACAAATCTCCAAAAGTCTCCTACAGTCACCTTTGATCTCCGATTTGAATACTCTATTTCTTGAAAGCAACAACAAGAGTTTCGTTTGAGTCTCAAGAGTATCTTGAGTATTCCATTTTGCCAAACGTAATACTCATTTGGAGACTGTTGAAGACTCGAGTATTCAATTCAGAGACTTGAGTCTCCAACAGTCTCCGAATGAGTATTCCGTTTGCCAAACGGAATACTCTTAATTATCAATTTGGGGACTCCAAACACTCTTGAGACTAAAGTATACTCTGATTTTTTATCCCGGGGAGAACTTCATGCAGCACGAAGATCTCTCAATCGACTGATTTATTCAATATCCTTTAATCACACTGAAAACCCTCAGTAAAATTTTTCGATTTGGGTAGAGAGTGTCAACTACTTTCTAAGTTAATTAACAAACTACCGTTTTTGATGTGTTACACATGAATAACAGCGTCCTAAATCGAGAAATTCAATCACTAGAACCTGTTGAATCCCCACGAAAAATGGCGCCCTCCTTAAACCAACAATTACTGCCACTCGGCGGGAAATTTCTAATTTCCCGATCATAGATGAGCCAAGCGATATAATAACGGGCCGCTAAGTTAACGCTAATTGGCGGATGATTTTTCGATGGGCCCCGAGTCAGTAGCGGCGATCCATCAGTCGATATCGTATCATGAACGATGGAAGCTCTCGGAATCGATTCTTCGATCTCACCGCGCGATACCGTCGCGCCGCATGGGGCGCGTTTAATTATCGAGCAATAACTCATCGTCCCCGTCATTATTCGCGAGGTTGTTACGAGATATTACGAGGCACATCGGAATGGAAAGTAAGCCATCTTTTATGCGCGGATTCTGCGCGGAACTGGTAATGAGCCGGTAATTGAATAAGCGTGAAATACAGTAATGGAAACTTGGGCGCTGCAGGTCTCCAAAGAGTTTTTCTCCGAACGTCGAGGGGACGTTTTGAGTTATTCAGTCGCCAACGATGGGATTTAGTGGAATGGACGTTGTACACTGTCGAGGGAAATCTGAAATTTCATGCATCTTTTATAGAATTTATCTTTGAATCGTGGTTAAAATATTATAGACAAGTAAATAAGAAGGTTTTAAAGAAATTTATATTAGATTTCTTATTCTCAAGATGTTGATGTTAATTTGAATGATTTTTGTTGAAAATAATTGAATTTTAAGGCACCCCGGGATAAAAAATCAGAGTATCGTTTCAGTCACCAAGAGTATCTTGAGTCTCGGAATCAGTATCATTGAGTCTCCAAGAGTATCCAAGAGTATCTAAGGAGTCTCCGAGAGTATACAAAATTTTAAAAAAAGTGACTTGAGTCTCCGAGAGTAAACTAATTTTTTTCACGAATCTCAAAAAGTCTCATAAAGTCACCTTATATCTCCGATTTGAATAGTCTATTTCTTGAAAGTAACAACAAGAGTATCTTTTGAGTCTCAAGAGTATCTTGAGTATTCCATTTTGCCAAACGGAATACTCTTTATAATCAGTTTGGAGGCCAAAATACTCTTGAGACCAAAGAATACTCTGATTTTTTATCCCAGGTACTGAATTTTAAAATTTGTTTATTAAATTTAATTTACTTGGTAACAGAAAAACTTTCGAAGGAAATAAACGGGTCTTTGAAATTTTTTGAAACGATTTCAAAAAAACATCTTTTATTGAAGAAAAAATATTAATTTCTTTAAAAAATGCACAATGCACCCTGTAAAACAAAGTAGGCTAAACGAAAAGTGGGAAAAAACCTAAGAATGGCTTTGATGTATCTGTTTTCAATTTGGTAAAGGATATCGCAAAATACGCTTAGGGGTGAAAAAAAACCATAAGTTAAACCATTAAATGTGCAGTATGATGCCAAAATAAATGTTTCAGAAAACATTGAACGCCCATGATAAAATCTATTTGATAATAATTAAAAATAATTTTTACTCTTATTTTCAGAAAAAATTTTCCTAATAAGTTTGAAAGTCAATACCTTTGAAACATCTTGATCATATTTTTACAACGCACTTTCGGAAAAAATATCAAATTACTCAAAATCAGTTGAAAATGTTTGAAGAATAGTTGAAACTTGAATTACCTTATAGTTTGTTTTGCTTTTATTTTACTTTATTTTACAACTGCTTGAAATTTCATTATATATCAATAAATTTTTCATAGACAGCGTCAAATGTAACACTTAGGGTACCTTATTGACAATTTTTTGGATGCAAACGACTATTGATGCATTACTTATTTTTATTTTGAAAGACATGCACAAATTTTTCTAAGAATAGGCTGAAAATTTCAGTTTGCTATTGAATTTTTTTAAGCGAAATATTACAGAGATAGTCTCATTTTTAAAAAAATGTAGCCAACTCTGGAGAATTAGGATAAATATGAAAATGAAATTTAGAAAACAAAAAAAACAATGCCAATGGTTATTTGAAAAAAAAAAAAAAAAAAAAAAACAAGGTTTCGAGCCTGTAAACGAACATTGAAGTATGCATGTAACAAGACATTTGAAAACTTTCAAAAACATGAAAAACAAAGAAATGTCATGAGTTGACAGTTTTTTCCGAGTAGAGTAATTTTGAGTATTAAATAATTTTTTTTGTAAAAATAGGCAACAAGACATTTTCACAAAACCGTCACAGAAGTTCTGTAAACAAACTAAAAATTTTTATAATCCACATAAACGCTGAATCGTTACAAAAAATAAAATCTTTGGAATTAAACATTTTTAATTTGCATGAAATCGTATGCTTTAGAAGGAAACCAAAATTTTCCTGAGATTCTTGTGATAATTGAAACACAAAAAACGATCTTAACAAAAGTTGTTTTTAATGACACAATGCTTCAAAATTTTCAGTGCGATTTAAATCTTTTTCAAATATTATCCTTCAGTTTTTTCAAAATGCAAGAAACTGTATATAAAATACAATGGTTTGTAAACAGAAAATATTGAGGGCATACACAAACATTAAATATGTACGTACAGATATCGTAAAAACTAACAAAAATACCTAAAAATTTTTTTGTAACAGTCTACAGTATTTTGCGGATAATAAATGCAAGAAGCAAAAAAAATCACTTGAGATACTTTCTGAATTTTTATAATCCCTTGAGAACATACTGTAGTATTTTTTAAAATTCATAAAAACCTACCAACGTTATGATCATATTTATATTATCCTTCAAATAAAAAATTTAGTTGTTGTATAGCAATTTTTTTTAAAATTTCAAAATTCAGTATATATTTGAACGATTCCTGAAAATATTCCAAATAATTATGAAATTATTTTAATACTAAAATTGCGTTCGAAGAAAAATTTTTTAAATAACTATAAATCGTTTAAAAATCCACAGTACCAACTTTCAAAGACTTCCAGAAATATGAAGTTTTAGTTTTTTCAAATGCATAGATTTGAGGGAAATTTGGAGATTCAGAAAGGAGAAAATTTTGATAATAAATAAAAGTGTCAATATGTTTATCAGTATAATTAGTTTGATATTATATAATTTTATTATTTTAACTACACTTTTCAATCGAATTAACTAAAATTTTTATTGTATTACCAAAAAATCATGATTAGTAAATTTTACTGATCTTGATCGTTCAATATTAGTGAGAAAGAAAGTTTTCAGTTTGTTTTACTGATCTCGAATCATATGTTTCATAGAAACCAGCGTTTCGAATCTTGAAATTGAGTACTCGTAAACGAAACTCGAATACATAACCTGAAATCGAAAATTCAATTGGTGCGTGCCGTTTTGTTTATGGTTTTTCGAAATCAGCAAAATTTAATTTTGCATCGCAACTCGTGCGTTTCAGCATGTCGAAAATTTCGGATTTTTTACTGCAAGCGGAGTTGCAACAGTACTCAGGCGCTTTTAAAGGTAAATGTGAGAATTTCAAGAAATTGTTGACAATTTTTCTGTAAACTTGTTTTTCTCAACAAAAAAAGTTGTTTTTTTCGACAAATATCGACGAAGAGAGTTTCTTTTTGATCACGGAACAGTAAATTCCGTTATTTATACCAAGCCTTAGTATTTGAAAAATACAACTATTATTTCTGAGAGAAAGATTTTATCACGGCCATCAATCAAAGAAAAATAAAAGCGATTCAACTATTTCATCAACATAAACAAAAAAATATATTTACATCGAAAATAAAATTTAATAGAAATAGCAAATTGACATCAAGTGTTTCAATTTATTCTGTTTTGTAAAATTGAAGAAACAAGTCTCGTCACTCTGGAAGCTTTTCTCTGTTACAGTAAAAGAATGTAATTAATTCAGAAAGAATTAAATATAGTTGTAGTGCATTGATAATTTTTGTTAAACGCACGATATAAACGAAATATTTTTTGGAAGAATTTCATAATTGGAATAAATTTGGAAAAAATAATTGGAATTTGAATTTTCATAAAATAAACAATCTTTTTCAGTAAAATTTACTAAAAATTTTTCTCAGTGTGTCGCGAAGGACAGGGCGTCACTTTTTCTAGACTACTTATTTTTTATTCATCAATGACACAAGAACTCACCAGACATCCTGCAACATTTCAAAGGAAAATGATATAAGTAGTTTACTAAATTTACAAAAAACCGGAATACTTGACATACAAATAAGTTACCAAAAAAGAAATATTCACACACTCAAAAAATTTCTTGCCACCATCACAAAATGTCCTAAACCATATACTCTAACAAAGTTCTACAAAATCCACATCAACCTTATAAAAACCCATTTCAACCCTCATGACTAAAAATCAATCCTCCGTCCTCCATCGATCAAACAATCCAAGGTCCCTACCTGCACACGAAAAAAATAAATAAATCAAACCCAAACCCTTCTAATCAGAAAACCTAAACATAAAAAAACCATACAAAGTAACCCAAACCCCTTTAGTTCCTAATTCAATCACGAGCCTTAATCACCATAATGCCCGAAACAAAAGAAAAAACAAGTTCCCGTCAATTACTCGCTACCATAAATCCACTTGGCGTTCCCTATAAATTCATTTCAATATACATATCGCTAATTGTACCGAGGCGGCATTAAATTTATCTGCCGCGAACGTAAATTTATCTTAATTGGGAGGGATGCGATGCGAAAAATTGCCAAGTGCCTCCATTGGACGGCGACTTTGTCGAAGGCGTAGACGCAAAAACCAGGCGGAACTTGCAAGCCCTGAACGAGCTCTTGGTGGGGAATGCCATCTTGGGTTCCCAAGCCTGAGTCCTACCAGAACCGTTCACGCAGTCGCACCGAACGTTCTAATCCGCGTTAACTCGTGTCTACCTCACTTTCATAAAGTTGCAAGTTTTTCCCACGAGTTTTTCCAGTATTTTCCTGTACCTTTAACGGTCGAAAAGAGCTTTTGGACATGTTGTGAGAGGTTTGAGGTGCGAATTTGGAAAGTTTTGTGATCTTTTCTGTGACAGAAACTCGGCGTCTGGTGTTGCTTATATTGATTGAATTTTCGGCAAGTTTTTTCGAGATTTTTCGGATGTGATTGAGGCAGGAAAGGATTTTGGACGAGGGATGGGAGAGTGAAATTTTGGGATTCTGGAAGTGTTGTGGTTCTTCTGGTGAGGGTCTTGGGTTTTGTGAGTTGATGGTTTCGCCGGTTGGCAGCGAGTCATCCTGTCGACAACACAAAGTGAGTTTATTGGTTTTACTAGAAAGTTGGTAGGTTATCAGAAGATTGGTTAAATTTATTTGTACGCGAGCCTCGGAAGGAGTAACATGACTTCCAGAAGTTTTG
Organism: Platygaster robiniae; assembly: GCA_028476575.1. Classification (NCBI taxonomy): domain Eukaryota; kingdom Metazoa; phylum Arthropoda; class Insecta; order Hymenoptera; family Platygastridae; genus Platygaster; species Platygaster robiniae. The sequence continues at coordinate 42,299,496 of CM052019.1, forward strand.
GTTGTTCTGTGAGAAAAAGAGTATAATTTTAAATAAACATGGTAGATAAATTGATTTAAGAAGCTGAATTACACCGTTTTAAAATCTCTGATGAGGGTTCGGTATGTAGCCGAAAGCTAAGAAAGAAGAGAATAATAAATCATTTCAAAACAGAATTTATCTGGTGTTTTGATTTTTGGCTCGGATTTACCAATACATCCATTGAATTTTATACAATGTTGAATAGTAGTTTTTATTTAGTGAGGAAGAAGTTGATGGTGAATGGTTTGAGGCTGTTTATTTCTGGAGTCGTAAGAGTTGATTCTTGGGATGAGTGAATAGACTTGAGAAAAGCAATTTTTTTCGTTGGAGGACAGAACTTCCAAACCAAAACATCCAATCGAAAACATCCAAAACCTCCAAAACTAACAAGATCCAAAAAAAATGTCGGTTATTTTTAAATTTTCTTGCTTTTTTAATGTTGCAACCACTTTTTTAAAGATGTTAAGTAATTAGAACCTTGATTTACTCATAATGAATGCAATAAATATAATTGTATAACAGTTTCCAAATTGTCGTTGGACGACATCACCCCAGTTTTTAACAGAGATGCAACGCGAGCAAGGCGACACAGAATGCATACTTCATCAATTATCCTTGAGACAAAAAGTCAGAAATTTGGCGTCAAATTATTACTAGTCCATTGAAGATAGGCTTTCTGGAATAGAAAATTAGTAAGACGATTAAAAAACTGGAAACAAGGTAATTGAGTACAGAAAAATTATAGGATATCATTTGCATAATATGTAAAAACAATGTCACGAAATTCAAATTGTGATCAAATTCAATTTAAAAAAAAAACTGTAGCAAATCTAATCCTAACTTGATTTAAAAATTTATTGCTGTTAAATATACCATAATGTAGAAAAATATTGCAGAATATTACGGGAAAACAAATAAAGAACTAATTAAAACTTTACATTGAACAAAACTGGATTTTATATTTCTACGTAGAAAACTTGGTGTGAATGTTTCGAAGCTTTGGAGTTTTTAGCTTGGATTTTTTGGTTTTTAGAAGATTTAGTTTCAATATTTTGTCCTTTTGGAAAAAATGGAATTTGGATCTTCTAAAGTTTGGATGTTTTGGTTTGGACGTTTTTGATTGGATGTTTCGTACTCCAATGAAATTTTTCATTCTTCATGTTTTTTTAAAATTTGAAGCTTATTTTTTTATCTAGTGGTAAAAAGGAATTTATCAATAGTAGAAAAAAGTGATTTGGATGAATGTAAGGAAAACGCGTAATTTGATTGGGAAAAATAGTAATTAATAAAAAAGTTGTACTGATTTTATAAAATTTTACCCATTTTTACATGTAATTCACTAATTTATGTAGTGAACAATGAGTGTTGTGCAAAAAAGCAGATAAAATGTAATTTGCTGTGTCACAGGAAGAGAGCACTTTGATTGACTATCAAAAACATTAGGTTAACGCAATCATCAAGTTGAACTCTTTCCTAGTTAAAACTCAATCGTTTCTTTGTCTAATGGAAAAGAATGACTCGCATACACTGAAGATAAGTTTTTTTCAATAAATAGAAAGGAAATAAAATCGAACTGTCTTTAAAAAAAATTGAAGGTCTACAAGTTATTTGGTTTCTAGCTCAACTCAAGAAAATGTAGTTTTTTTTCTTATAAACTTGAATCGAAGAATTTTCAAGTTTGTTAATTTTATACAGGAAGAAAGCAGTACAGTGATAGAGGGAAAGAAATTTAAATATTCTTTTTGATAATTCAATAATACAATTAGATTTATTCTTAGTTGCAACTCACTAGTACTTTCAGTAGAATAGTAGTGAATTGCATATTAGAGCTAAGAAAGTTATATCCGATGAATCAAATGAAAAGAGTTCATACTGATTGAAAAAATTAGTAATAAAAAAAATGAATCATAAGTCGGAACTCTGTTAATAATATCAAAAATAATTAATTGTTTTTAATTTAACAATTACATGTATGTAAATTTGAATTTATCAAAATTAACTAAAGTAATGTTTATACTTGTTTCTTAGTATGACAGAAAAGCAGAATTGTGAAAATGATGGAAATGAAGTCAAAAAAAGAGTACATATTGAAATTGATGATATAAAACAATAGGTCAACAAAATATTCAACTTTGACTTATTTTGAAAAATTTGATGACGAAATGAGAGTTCGAAAAGTCATTAAATTTGTATAATTTCTAGTTATTTCTCACTATTGATCTTCTGAAAATGATGTGCCTTAAAAATTACGAGAAATTTTCGAATAAATTACTGAAAAACAGAAGTTTTCATGTCTTGTTCAAATTAGCTTTAATCAGCACTTTGTCAATTGGTAAAATTTGATTTACTTGTAGTAGTCTAATCTTATTAATTTATTTAGTAGAATAACAAATACTGTTTGGTAGTAAATTAGTAGTAAATAATATCGTTTATACATATCTCGATTATCCACAAATTAAATGTTATTTGTTATTCAAGAATTGAAGAATTAAGAGCTTTTTCATCAATTTGTCTAATTTTATCTCAATACTCTAAATCCTTTATAGAACAAAACGAATAATCATTTTCGAAGTTAAGTCGACAACTTTCAAAGTATGCCATCCTTCTTTAAGCACAATGATGAACAAGTATTCATTTATCTTGTTGTTTTATTCGACCTATAACGTAACTCGGGAGAATTATTGACATGAATTTTTTGAGGTCTGTAATTATTTGTAGAAATATTTGGTTAAATTTACAATGTTAGAAAAGAAAGTTCTGTAAGCTGCTTAAAACTTGTAAAGTTCCCCAATTAACTTATATACTGTCATTATAATTAATAATTTTTTTTCAATAATTGAAGTCTATGAAAACAAATTGTAATATAATTCTAAATATTTGAGTTCGCGATAATTTTAACATACGAATTGCTTTTAAAAAGTTATTTTAAAACCTAGAAAATTTTCAAAGATTCATGACCATCTGGGAATCCCTTTTTAGCTGCAATTTGTATGAAGGAACCAAAATTTATAATATTTATTGTAATATGTGAGTAAATGAACTTCCAGCAATATTCCAAAACTGCTTCAAAAGAAGAATCATTTCATATGCAGCTATGATGAAAGTTATAATAAAAAGAATCCTCTGAATAATATAAAAAAATAACTAGAAACAGTAGATAAACTTCGAATTGTTAATATATCATATAATAATGTCAAATCGCTATTAAAGAACCAAAATAATGAAAATCCTATGAAATCGGGGAAAATTGTGGAGATTCACGTCAATTAGAGATATTTTTAAAAATTGCTGGGCGTTATCAGAAACTGTTATAAAATGAAATTAGTTTATTTTAAATACAGATTACAAATTTTTATGAACTGTGAAAAGCTAAAAAATCCCTGGCAATCCTTACTCTTCTAACTAGAGTTTTACAGATATTTATCAAAATAGTCTGCATAAAGAACTGGCAAAATTGTTTACTTTGCCAATAAAATTGTTTTGTTCGTCAATAAAAAATTTTCATAATTTTCTTACATTGAGAATTAAACTTTTCTAAATCTGCGTACAGTTTTTTTTTTTTTCAAAAATGCACGAAAAAAGTTTTCAAAACAAAAAATCAACCATCTTCAACAATGGTACAATTTTTCATGAAAAGTGATTTTCATTAAAGAATACAATTCTTCGAAGTTCATTTAACAAACTTATAATCAATCGATTTATGTGAAGGAAAAATTATAGTGATTTTTTTCTGGGAAGAATACTCATTTATTGGCATGTATAAAAGAAATCATACATTTTTTAATCGAGAAACTAGAAAATTGTTACCGTATTTTTGATACTGTCAATATCATTTTTCGTATTTATTGCCTTTTTTTTACTTTTTTGGGCATAAAACTGATGATTACGAAAAAAAATTCACTATCATTCTTTTAATGCCCAATAAAACCAATAAAAAGAATGACGCCATTTCCAATTTTGTCATTATTAATTCTGCCTCAAGCTCCTGGATCATCGAGTCGGGCTCCAAATCACGAGTCAATATTTCTTCGCGATGATAAGGAGCACGAATCGCCGGAGAACACTAAAATAAATTGACGACTGCTCGCAGTTGGTATCTTTTTTGATGTATGATATTATGATCGTAAGTAGTTGGATTATCTCGGAACGAATTTGCATGTCCTCTCTCGTGATTCGCCGAGTACCCACGCGGCAAGATAAGTCGCAAATGTGACGCGATCGATTTCTCTTTGCCGGCTAATTGCCAAACGCGACATTAAGCGCACTAACGATTTCTCGAAACTCGACCGTTAACCGAATTATCGCTGACCGAGCGCAATTTCGACGACTTCACGCTTCTCGATCGCTCGAGTTTCCCATCTGATTGGTGTTTAAGTCTGTTTTTATGAGTTTGAGGGGATTGAGTGAAGTACGAGTCACCAAGCGTGGAAGAATTATGCAATATTGGTATTTTCAGAGAGTCAGATTTTAGAGTTACGGAGTTCCAAAGATGTTGTTTGATGAAATTTTCGATTAACAGAAGTATGAAATAAGCAAATATGATGTCTGTATTGCATTTTCATTTTCAGAACTTTCAAAAAATTTTAAGGAATCACGAATTTCTATGAAATTTCGAATATTTTAGCGAGAATTCGGTAGTTTTTAAAAATCTATAAACTTTTTCCAATCCAGCATAATTTTTTATCAAACTCTGTGATATTTCAGAAATAATTTTATGTATATTTTTGTTTTTGTATGCAATTTATTCGATTTTCAAATATTAGAAAACGGTAATTTAAGAATGTTCGATTTTAGAAATGTTAAGTTTCAAGGACGTTATTTGACGAAATTTTTAATTGACTGAAATCGGAAAGGAAGAAGTAGAATTCCTTCAGTATGTTGGAATATTCAGAATTTTCAGAAACTCTAGAAATAAACGAAATTCCACAGAATTTCGAACATCTTAGCAAGACATCAAAAATTTGTGTAAATTATATTATTCAATAAACCTTTTTTGAATCAACATAGGTCTGAGCTAACCTTCTGACTTTAAGATTTAAGAAAAAATTTCACGTTTTCGTATGCAATTTTTTGAAGAATTCTTGGAAAATTCTGGGAAATCAAAACTTGTATGGAATTTCAGAAAATTCGTGCCAAACTTGAAGAATGTTTTGATTTCAAAAATTCAATAAAACTGCTTTTTACATAATTTTTAAGCCAACCTCTGGACCTTCAAATTAAAAGAAGAATTTTGCGAATCCTGGTTTTTTGTATGCAGTTTTTTAAATTCGATATTAGTTGATAACTATATTTAATTGCGAAATGATAAATAGAGTTCTGATATTTAAAATCAATATATGAAATTTGTCAGTAATTTTAGAATATCAAAAATTTTTATCAGATTAAAAACACATTGGCGACGGCACGAATACTTTTCATGTTTGGGAAAAATGATGAAACTCATACGAGTGTTTTATTTGAAATTTTACATGATTTTTCAGAAATCTTCAAAATTTGTTAATGTTATAAATAATTAGACGAGTTTTTAATTTCGTAAATACACAAATCTTATGACTCGCAAATTTTTGAACGAAATTTTCAAAATTTATAATTTCCTAGTTATGAAGTTTCACCACTTTATTTGATAGAATGTTCAACTGATGAAAATTGGGAACTTTTACAAGATTTTCTTTATATTCTTTCAATATTCGAAATTCGGAGATATTCTGGAAAATCAAGATTTTCTACGGAGTTATCTAAAATTTTTGCTAATGTTTGAATGAGTACTTTATTCTGTATCATTTATTATTCGATATTATTATCTACATATTTCGTTATTTGAAAAAGTTGATGAAACCTACATGAATGCGTTACTTTTAATTTTTCATGATTTTTTAGAGAGCTGTACAGTTTCTCAGTAAGGATATAATAATTTCAAATTTTTTGTTATCGTTTCCAGCTTTTGGATTAATGAGTTTATGTAGTAATATACTAAGAGTGTTTAATATAAGTCTAATGGAGTTTCTACGACGTTATTTGATTAATTTTCTAAAGACAGAAATCGCATATGAAAAAATGAAATTTCTCTCGAATATTCAAATATTCCGAACTTTTCAGAGATTTTGGAAAATCACGAATTTCCATGGAATTTCAAGGGAGAAGGTAATGAAACTTTTTATCAGTGCTGTATTCGTTTTGCATATTTTTTTGAAAACTTTCCAACTTTTAGATATTAGGAAGAATTTTGCGAAATTTGGTTCCTGCATGCAGTTACTAAGATTATAGTATTTTTAGAGTTCGATTCCAGAGTAATGAAGTTCCAAACATGTTATTTTACAGTAATGTCAAATTACAGAAATTTTGAATCGGAGAGTACTACTTGAAAAATTTTATCAAAAGTTATAAAAATAATCGTTGATACGCAATTGAAAAATTTGGTTTTTTCTGCATCTTTAATTTCTATCGGGAAAAGTTATTCAGATGTTTTATCTTAAAAACAGATGGTTTTCAGTAAAAATAATTACAATCACATTAAGTTGTAATGTAAATTTCAAAAATCTATTAATATGTACAGAAATTTTACAGTGTCAAAATTTTGCCTCTGTGCAGACTTATCTAAAATAAAGATTTTCCGAACTCTTCAATTTTCAGACATTCACAAATATAATTCGAAAATAACATATATTGATTTGAAATTCTTTTAAGAAAAAAAAACAAAAAATAAGTTCTCGAAATACGAATAATAGAAATTTTGTAAAATTTCCTTTTGAAAATTTAGAGTAAAAAGTGAAGTTCCAGAAAAAGTTATTTTATAATTGATTCCTTTATTTAACATTGAAAATTGATTCATCTTTCTAAAATATCCCCAAGTCAATATTGAATGATAAATAGCTATAGATAAAGTAAACGCCATGAGTTAAAGTAGGCAAAGAAATTTCCGTGCACAAGGTTAAGCACGTTATTAAATTCACGCGGAATTTTCATTTATGACTTATTAATGACAAAATTACTCTAAATGAGAAACGCATTTATCGCGCGCGATAACGCGAATGTTGCACAACCGTCGTAACACTTTTCGCTTTTTCTAATTGCGTTAAGAACAATGACAATTGCGCGCGATAAGCCTCGAACGTTTCGTACACACCCATGAAATTTTATTTTTATACTTTTTTGCGAATGAAAAAATTCATAACTCGGGTTTCGAGCACACACTCGATAAAATTCATTTCAAGTTGTTTCATAATTTATTGAGGAATTTTGTTTTTTACTTGTTTCAAGTTATTTTATAAACATTTGACTTGAGGATGAAAAAAAAGGTTTTTCATATGCATGGAAAAAATTGGTAAATACATAATTTCAGTTTTGTGTATGTGTAGGTAAATATTTATGAGTGCAATGTCTTTATACACTGGATAAAATATAATTTTTCATAATTGAAATAATTAGGCGTATTATTTGAAATTATGAACATAAACAATTAATTCAAAAATGATTATTATTGTACATATTTTCGATGTTTTCATAACGCGTAAATATAACAATTGAATTTTTTTTATATTTCCAGATTCAAGAGAATTTATTATTTGAATTGTATAAAATATTCAAAATTGTTTTTTTTTCGTTGGGAAATGTCAATACTGTATCATGAAATATGTAAAATAATTGGATTATTACTACAATTTCGTTATTGCTAATTTTGATTGTCTATTAAAACACAAGTATTTTTCCTTTTGCCTTCATCATAAAAATTGACGAGGGAAATTACTTATTAAGACAAATTACTTATTATCTTTCAAAATTATTTTTACGTACCTCTGGCATAGAAAACGCGTTTCTATGCCAGCTCGAGATCTCTAAACGCGTTTTCTATGCCCTTGGTACATAAAATATCGTTCGTAACAGGCACGGATGTGCGAATTTGGCGAAACGGGGAAATTACGGTCCGAGGCGAAGCCGAGGACTGTAACCCGTTTTGCCTATGAGTACATCCGTGCCTGTTACGAAATATACTATTATTACATGATGAGGTAATAAAAATAGTATAAAATTGACATTTTTCAAAAAAATTGTAAATTCAAAATTACATCGTTGTGTTCAAAGCTACCTTATTGGCAAATATGTTATTTTCACGATATTCGGATCAGTTTCCATTTCATTTCTCGTACCTCCCAGAGGAAATGGAACGAAAAAAAAGTAATTGGCGAGAGGAAGCGTAATTAGAGCGCAAATTTTTACAACTGCCAGCCGCCCTGTTGTTTGAAGGAGTTTTGAGAATTATGGGCGCAATAAATATCGATTAGGTAACGGCCTATTATCCACCTGCGTCACTTCCGGTTTCAATTAGTTGTTTTACGGGCCCCGACAGTGTCCGTTTTGGGACTGACCGACAGGTCGTTCCGCGAACGCGATAATTGATATTTAGACCGGAAGCGAGGAACAGTATATTATCCAACTTCGTCAGGAAAATTATTTTTTTCCCTATTGCAGAACGAGATTTTTTCGAGAATGGAATAACAATTGCCAAATAGTCTTTGATGAAATTATTTTCATATTGTATCTTCAGATAACTGGGTACTGTTGAATTCTTACTCGTGGCTCTTGCGAATGCAGTACGTGGCCCTCGGCTTCGCCTCGGGCTGTAAACTCGCGCTCGCCAAAACCAACATCCTTGCTTTAGGTACGAAATGTACTATTCCCGAACGTTATTTACGCATTAGCCTCGGGATACGTTTCGTGCAAAGAGTGTATATACGATATCGTTTATTTTAATGCTCGCGGTACTCAGAACTACATAGATAACGCGCAAGAAAGTTTATTTCGCGGCGGCATGGATATGCGTGCCTTTCATTGATAAAGCAATTTGCACGGTGCGACGTAGTCTTTTTTTACCTTTTTTTTTACTTTTCTTGATTTGGGATGCAATGATTGTCGATTTGTGAAGTATAGAAACGATGAAATTCGTTACGTAACCTTACAAGGAAAGTAACGTAATTTATGGACAGCTCCTCGTTCCGTTTTTTGGGTGCGAACACTGCTAATTTCGATTCGCGTCACATTTGCATCGCTTTTGCGAAAGTTTACTCGGGTGAATGAATTTTGCAGTTTTGTTGGCGCGGCTGATTTATTATGCCGAGCGCCTATTTTGCTCGTTTTTCGTGAGAGCGGAGGAGCGGAGCGCTTCATTTTTCATTTCCATCAGTTTCGAAGCCCGGATTGATGTCGGTCTTGTCCGTCACGCTGACGTAAAGCGCGTTGCGAATAATTATACGTGCAAATTTCCTAGTAACTCGGCGATTCCCTCGTAAGACTCGTGTCCGCAGGCAAAGGGCGATTTATTCCGCAGGTACGCGCGCATACCGTCGATTAACCGAGCGACGCGTCCCTAATGGTTTCTCGACTTATGGGAATTTCAATTAATCCGATTAAATCCGTCATTAGTCATCCAAGGTTCGATCCCTCGCGGGTGACACTATTTTTAACAAGCTTGATTTTTCAAAAAAAAGAAGAAATTTAAGGGGGATTATTTCAAATTTAGGGCAGGGTTGATGGCACTGATTTTTCCTGTGAAAGGAATTTTTTCGATTCATGGTCATTCTCCAGGATCAGTTATACATAACTACGAAAATTTGAAAATTTTTTCTACCGGACTCGAATTCACGAAAGGCTATCATCTGGAATGTTTTTAGAGAGTAGACGTTTTCGGAAAAACAATGAAAACTATCATAAAGTAGACATTGCCTTTTTTGAAATAAAACTTTTTAGGTGGCATTCTCACTTTTCTAGAATGTAGTTTATGTAGGAAATAATTTGGAGATTTTACAATGTAAGATGTAAGACTATGAGATGGAAGAGTGTAATATTTTCAATTGCAGAGAGTAATTTTGAGATTGTCTAGTAATGTAAGACTGTAATTTTTTCGTTTTGAGTGAGTAATTTTGAGATTTTGTAAGTCTGTAACACTGTAAGAGGGTAATGTTAGATCGGAATAGTTGGAGGTCGATGATATTCGAGCGTGTTTCGAGTCTCAGGAGTAATTTTGAGATTTCGTAAGTCCGTAACATTGTAAGAGTGTATGAATGTCATTGATGGATTCGACTAAAAATTAGGAATAAAATAATTTTTTCACTGATTTACAGTAAAAAAGCGAGAGTAATACTACACAGAAAAGTTGAGGGATCTGTTAGAACTAAAAAAGATAAGAGAAATAAAAATCTATACACCGGAACCTTAAAGAAGCAGCATGAGAAGTTTTACTTCTAACTTCCAACGCGTGTTGATTCAACACGCTCTAATTTTTTTTCTTACCATTTACATCAAGTAACGTCAGTAGATTATTGCGATTGTAGAGAAAAAAGAAATAAAATGATAAGACCATTTATTTCATAATGAAGATTGCATTATTTCCATTCAATAATACAGATTTTTGATTAATTATAACTCAAAAAAATATATGACCAAGAAAATATTAGAACTCTAGAGAACAATTATTATCTTACTTTTATTAAAATAAAAAAAATTTCACTGAGACTATCAGAATTAAGGGAAAAGAGTAATTATAAAAAGAGCCCATTAGAGCGAAATAATAAATATTTCCTTTTTTCCATCCAATTGATGTAAAATAATTGAAAAGTTTCGTTCAATATCAGATCATAAAATAAAATTACACAAAGAAACAATCAGGAGTGTTAAAAACAACTATAATATTTCTGTTAAAATGAAATTAAATAAAATAAAGAAACATTAGAATTTAGGAGTAGAATGAAATGATACAAAAAGACAATTAGAATGTAAGAATGAATATGTCTTAATTTTTATTATAATTCAATAAAATATTGCGAAGGTACAAACATAATTCAACGATACACTGAAAGATATGAACAGTGAAAAAATTTTGTAGTATTTTCTACAGTTACATTAATTTTGGTGTGTCGAGCATATTCTTTTGTTTTTTCCTATCTACTTTTCACAAATACTGCTAAAACTATAGGAAAAATTCCAAGGATCCTCTGGGACTGTTTTCTATAGTTTTAGCAGTATTTATCAAAAGTTAATAGGAAAAAACAAAACAATATGCTCGATACACCAAAATTCATATAACTATAGGAAAAAATGCTAAAAAATTTTCTCAGTGTAATACAATGAGACCGTTGGAATTGATTAGTAAAAATTGCATTATTACAATTTGATAAATAAAATAGTATATAGAGATATTTTGGATTAGAGATAAAAAAAAATAATGCAATGTGACTATAATAATGATAGAATAACACTTGGATTGGGACAAAATTAAAATGACAAAGAAATGTATGAGATTGCCTTATAAAAATAATTTTATTGCTATTTTATTTCAATATAATAATCTATAGTTATCATTATTATTGATGAGAAAATAGTAATATTACTTCTTATTAAAGTTTATTATATCTGCAACATTTATTAATCACAATTTTTTTCATACATACGCATGAAGAGTGTAGGCTGCATAAAATTTGCAATAAACGCTGTTGAAAAACTTTGAAATCGATTTTGCAAAATACTGGTACAATATGTATTTACCTATTCAAAAAAATTCTTTCCAGATAGAAGTATTCCGTAAACCTGATTCCGGAAAGAATTTTCCCGAATTAGAGACACTGTGGAAAATGTTCGTTACGGAAAAAAGACTTCAAAAAATAGACGGGAACAGTTTTTTGTTAATCTGATTTTTATAGTTTTTTTTTGAATGATCATCTTTTTTTTGAATTGATCATCAATTATTATACAAGAGGATTATTATGATTTTTTTTCCGTAATATGCGTAGTTCAGAGAAGTTATTGAATAATGTTTTTTTTCTATTAATGACGAACGAAAGCAAGCAAGAACTTGAAAATTATTTCAGAGAATGTGCATGTTTTCTAAATTTGTGATTTAGTTTGTAATGAATTCGAAGTATTTGTAGTCGCATATTAGAATGTATACATCAGTAAGTTATAATCTGCGTAATTGGGTATTGTAATTCAGTCTGTTAGTAAAATTTCAATTCTTGTATATTCGATAAAAAATACTCGATTTTCAGAACAATTTTAATAGTTTTTTTGTAGTTGAATAAGTAATTATATTTTAAATTACAGTCGATGTGAGTGAGAAATTTTATTTTGCTCCAGTGAATGAAGTATCACTGAGTATCACTGAATTTTGAAATAAAAATTAATGATCACAATTTTTTTCCATTATGATTAAAAAATTGTATGAATAAAAACATAGTTCCTTCGTGAAGTTTTTTTTTTTTTTTTTTTCTAACTTGAAGAATCAAGCTAAGAGTTTCGAATGATTTTACGAAAAAGTTTTTGAGTTTTTTCATGCAAAACCTAATGAATGAGGAGTACTCATGATTTATTTTCAAGCGTATTTATTAGAAAGTTTTTATCCATCATTCTGATTGACATTGAAATAAAACATTTTTGAATGTCTCTGAAAAAATAAATTTTTTAGAAACATTTATTTCGTCCTTAATAATATATTGTTTTGACTCCAATTCCCAGCTGATTGAATTAAAAAAAAATTTCAAAAATACGGTCAAAAATAGCAACTATTTTATTTTCGAAGTGTAATTATTTGATGTTGGAACTTTTCACTAGAGAGTTTTTTTTCTCTGTAAATGTGCAAGGTTGTGAGAGTTATTACTCATTAGTGATTAGCAAAAATCAGACAAAAATTTTGTAATTTATATAACAAATATTTTTTAATTTTTTTATTACTACTATCGTAGTGGTTTTGAAAAGTTTCAAAATTTCTATGAAGGTTTACATAGCAAGATATTTTTATCATAAGGTAAAAAAAATAATATCTAATAGTTAGAAACACGCGTTTTCAATCATCAAGCGTAAAGTCAAATTTGAAACCTTCCAGACTGCAATATTTTTGCTTGAAAGTAGGTACAAAATTTTCAGAAAGTCGAGGGATGCGAGAATTCGACAAAAATCACCATTAAATGTGTCAATTTTAATTTAAAACAAGTATAGCGCAACAAGACACCTGCGTTTACAATCATCAAGCGTAAACTTGATGATTGAGGAAAATATATCTGTGGCTTCCCGGAATAACCGACAAAGTCACTTCTGCCATAAGGCTCATTTTACACGATATTCTGATAAAATTGTAAACGTTATGGCATGTGTAACTTTGTCTGTTATGCCAAGAAGCCACAGATATATCATTAAGAAATATTGAAATATGCCATGTTTTGGACCATAGAACTTTCACTGTACGGCTCGTGATAAACTAATTGTCAACTCATACTTAAATAGTGTTCATTTTTTCATGCGTTGAATGATTCAAAATGATGAACTTGTTGTCACATACATTCAATCAATAAACGTCGATGAATAATCAATATATAAAAAAAACTTATCACCCGGAAATCATACTTTCGGAAAGTTTTTTAACTCTTTGAAAACATTCTGAAAGAATTTTCGTCGTGCATGCAATCATTATTATAAAAACATACTGAAGCAATGCCACAATAATACACAATGAATCGTTCAAATAACAGATTTAATTTTCAAAAATCAAACAACTGTCAAGCTTGTTAGATCAAGTTTCAAATTTTGAAATATTAGAAACACAAATAAGTAGCACTTATTAATTAATAAATTTATGCACATTATCATTACGCCTATAAACATCCATCTAATATATTTATCACGAATCCGACGCCATTGCTCCTAAACTCAACACCCATCATAATTACATGTACAGCCTAACGAACGATTGAGATTAAACTCCAATACTTGTCAACATCAATAAGTTGATACGAATTTACGAGACAATCACCAACTATTCACGTAACCGCGTTATGCAGATTTATTCAACCGAGTGTCTTTGCCAATTTATCTTTTCCACGGCAACTAATTAGCGAAAAAAATTACGAACAATTGCTCTCCCGATGTCGTTTGCATAATGTTCCAGGTATTTCGCGCGATCGTTGGAGCGTAACGATCGAATAAAGTGAAGGAATTGTGGCGGGGGGTTTGATTTTTTTTTATTGTAAGCGATGGGCTAATAAGAGTCTGATCGAGGCTAGAAAGTGTCTAACGAACGCGGCAAGCCGTTCAATTAGCGCGCGTGACAATTTGTAAAACGGGGAGAGAAAAATGTATCAGGGCGCTCGCGGTGCAGATACGACCCGCATATCGTGCGCTCGCGATTCCGATGGCAGATGGGACCCGTCGGTTATCGAAAGGTGCTTGTATCTTAGCCTCGTTAACCAGACGTCAGTCTCGTACAGCTTATCAATTGCGTTATTTCCCACGTAAAGTACACATAAGTTATGTGCCCGCGGGGCCCGAGTCGTTGGCGACACTTAGATCGACGCCGGATTTCGCTTTTTTTTGTTTGTTTGTTTGTTTACTTTTTTTTGACTCTTTGCTTTTTCTAGGTACGAGCTTTCCGCAAATTGCTTGAAAAATATGTTTATGGTGGTGGGAGAAATTGTAATATAAGGTTATGAGAATTTTTGTTTTTACGGAAACAGGGAAAATTGGACATGGAAAAAATGATTTGTTCATTTTATGGAAATTTTATTGTTATAATGTGAAGATTGATATTTTTTATTGGGATGATTAAAGTTTTTGTAAGTATGGTGGTTCGTTGTTTTGGAATGATTGACAGGATTTTTGTGGTAATGAAAATATATTTGAGTTCGATTTTGGACAAAATTGTTTTGATATTTTCTAGGCGCGGGTTTTCCGTAAATTGGATAAAAAATACGTCGATGATGGTTGAAGCAGTCTTAATAGGGTCATGAGAACTTTTTTTTATGGAAAAGAGGTAAAATTTTACATGGAAAAAATGTTTTGTTTATTCAATGGAAATTATACCGTCACTATGTCAAAACTGATATTTTTATTGGGATAAGTAAATTTTTTGTAAGTACAGAAATTCATTATTTTGGAATGAGTGAAAGATTTCCTGGGCTAATGAAAATATGTGACGCAACTTGAGAACAGGGACCTAATGTTCAAATAATTGTTTTTCGGATTATAAGGGACTCTGTAAGTTTCGAATCTGATCTTTACTTTTGTTCCATTGGAATTTACTTACATTGATTTTTTTCCTCGCTATGAATTTTCAAAAATGAGTGATTCTAGTCTTCGTAGTGTGTTTTGATTCATTCAATCTTCCGTCTTGTAAAGTTTCATTTTTAGACACTAGGTTCCTTTTTTCGGATCGCGTTACATATATTAAAGTTGTATTTTGAAAAAATTTATTTGTTATGTTCAGAAAATTGGAACATATTTTGTATTTAGAGCTGATTTTCAATATTTATTCGAGAAATCGTTTGTTATTGTAAGGGTTATGAATTTTGAGCAAAAAAATAAAAATTTTATAAATTACACAGTCTTACAAAAAAAAGTTGCGGTACGTTTTACGAGACACATGTCTCCTTATGGGTTTTGAGCTGTTGATTCCGAATTTTAGGTCAAAACATTACCTTCTTCGAACAGTTTTTGAGATAACCTCGAAAAACCTTATTTTTTAGTATATGATGTATGTACATGATTTTAGATTTTGCACTGCTGAATTCCAAAATAGAATCACTTTCGCTAGAAATGATGCAAAATAAACAGCACAACCTTTAAAGAAAAACCAAACTCTTGCTTGTACCTGTTTGAGCATGTTACTTTTGAAACTTTTGAGCTTTTGAACCTAGAATGCCCAGACAAAAAAAACTAGAGTATTCATAATAAGACATATGTTTTTCTACGTACTCAGTGTCGCTGAATCTGAATCTTTTCAAAATGTATAATTTTTATTGACATAACCTCATAAAATCTCATGTTCAAGTGCCTAATAGAACAGTATGATTTTACAAAGTATTTCAAGCCACTGGACTGAGAAAAGTGCAACATCAGTATTTGAGCACTGAATTCGGTACATGATTTTATAGCAAATCGAAAATAGGAATACTTTTAAGGACCACAATAAATCCAATACTTAAGTCTAATCAGTGTTAGTCTCTCAAACCTCTTTGATAAGGCAACTTTTTTTTCTTGTTATAACGTGCTCTTTTGCAATAAAAAGACTTTCGTAGTTGCTGTAAATTCTCATGAAAAACATGCTCATTTATAACACTTTATAATAAAGTTTTTTAGGTTATGTCCAAAGACAGTTTTGAAAAACGATATTTTCGAAAAAGATTCAGATTCAGCGACTCTTAATACGTAGAAAAACATATACCCGATGAAGAGTACTTATGTTTTATTTGCCTGAGCATTCTTGGTTTCACGACTCAGAATTTTCAAAATTACCTTGCTCAAACAGTTACAAATAAGAATTCGGTTTTTTTCTTCAAAGGTTATGCTGTTTATTTTGCATTATCCTAGCAAATGTGACTTCATTTCGGAATTCGGAAGTGAAAAATCTATATGAAAAACATGTATATACATCAAATACTCAAAAATGAGGTTTTTTGAAATTATCTGAAAAACTGATTAAATAAGGTGATGTTTTGACCTGAAATTCGGAATCAGCAGCTCAAAATCCATAGGAAGACATGTGTGTCATAAAATGTACCCCAACTTTTTTTTGTGGCACTGTGTTATTTACGAAGTATATGATTTTCTGGACTCGAAAATTGAAACCTGAAAAATTGTGATAGTTTTCAGAAATATTTAGATAGTTCTGATTTGTTGATGATTTTTTTTATAACAATTACGAATATCTTATTTTTATATGATAAAATTTTAAAGGCCAATAAAATCTAAGGTTCTTAGCAAGCAATTCAGACATCCTTGATTTTTAAAATGTTATAAACTTCAGTTGAACAAAATTAAGAATTTTAAACCATGTCTGAAATAATGAAAAAAGCTGTTTGTTAATTGAGGAAGTATAATATTTAGGTTTTATGAAGTTCAAAAACTCTAATCATTATCACGATTTTACACTTTTTGTTTAATAAATTTTCCTAAATTTGAAAACTGATCTATTTGGAGATTCAAGAATTTCGTCCAAGCCTTTAGCAATAAGACTCAGATCAAAGCTAGATTTTTTTCCTAGTTAAGGCAATTAAATACAAGTTCAAAAACGTCATATAACTCAAAAATCGGAAATAAAAGAATGCGAAAATGTAGAATCATGATCCTTGATTCCAAATAGTTAAATTCTAATCTCGGGCAAAAAAATTGAATAGCTCAGAAGTTTTCATTTTTTTTTCGATCTATTTGATTTTTCAGAATTTGTCAATTTCTATTTGATCTATTTTAATTTCTAATTCAATAACAATTTTTATTTACATTTATCAATTTGGTTCAAGTCAATGACGACACTAGCATTATGACACCAGGTTTTTTTTCTACATTTATAACTCTTTCCTTCCTTTTGCTTTCTATACATTTCACATAAATTATGTAGAAAATATTTTAGGATCTGTTGTTAGAGTTAACTTGCAGTTCTGTTCTTTTTTATTTTTTTTACGTAAGATATGGATATTAGGACACACAAAAAAAAACCTTTTTTTCTTTCATTTGACGCAAACTTTATTATCACTAAATCAAGCTTAAAATATGAATTGCAGTAAGCAAATTTTGTGAAACAGATTATGAAGATTTGTAATTTTGGAACATGGGTGACTTCAAAATCAACCCAAAAGCGTACACTCGTTCTTAGAGCAAGGAACAAGGGAGGTAAAAAAAAGAAACAAGAAGAGCATTACGTTATATATCCGGTGCGCGATGCCGAAGGGCGCGTACTTTTAATTTCGCGATCCCATTACGAAAAATGATATGCACCATTCGGAAATAAATAGCCAGCAGCGCGCGGCTCTTGCGCTTTTTTGTCGAGAGGGCAAAGACGAAAAAAAAAGCACGAGAGACGAGGAAAATTAGCCCCGTGGTGGCAGGTAGTGGTTATCCGAAGCGAGCTCCCAGTTAATGACAACCCCTGTTCGCTACTCTTCCATTTCTATCTCATTTATCGGCCATCTTTTCTCAGCACGAATATTAAGGCCTCTATCCGTTCTTATCTTCCCTCGCATTCTTTTATTTTATGTTTCCCTTTATTGCCCCAAGTCTTTTGATTTTGGAAATTGCCCCGGCGAAATTGCCGTGGGGAATTTCCGAGAGCGACCGGCTTTCGACCCGATTATCGGCCAATTGATTAACAGCCGATTGTTCTTTTTCTGGATACCGCGGGGTCTTTTGCATTTTTGTTAAATCGAAAGAGATGCGTGTCATCTTAAAACACTTTAGAGGTATTTTGAAGGTAAAATCGTGTCGAAGAGGAGGCGGAACGCGATTTTTTTACATGGGTAGAAATTTAGATTCCAGCAATAGAGAGGAGGTGTTTTATTATCATATCACTGTGAAATATTAATACATGACATTGTTTATTAAATTATTATTCCTCCACTCCGCTTACTACATATAGTTTTTTTCAAATTAACAACGAAAGATTTTTGCAGTGTTTAAATGATTTTGATTTCTCTCAGAAAGTAAATATCAGATTAATACGATTTTTTACTCCAGATAAATGAGAGATGATACTTTTGAGAAACAATTCGTCAATTTTGAAAATTTATGTTTTGCTGGTTGTTAATTTTTTTTATATACAATTAAAAATTCAAACAACTTCTGTGCCTTTCAGGTAAACATTATTGATAACAACTTATGCAATAAACATTTGTACCATATCAATATCTTCAATCAATTGGAACAAGATCAAAACTTCATCCACTTTCATATCATGAATTTCGTTCAATTTTATTTATTCAATAATAAAATTGAATTAAATGCATGATAAGAAAGTGGATGAAGTTTTGATACTGCTCCGAGTGATTGAAGAGATTGATATGTAATGGTTTTAAAAATTTTTGAATATAAATCTGTATAAGTTGATAGTGTTACGAAAATGAAGGAAGATCTTTACATCAGTTGGACGAATTTGTAATAAAAGTTTGAAGAATTTTAATACTTTATCAATTTATAGATTTTAACGATTTCGAAATCGTTTATTCAAAAATATGCATGATTTTGAAGAGCGCCAATCATTCGATAAAATTTGAAAACTTTAGATACTCAAAAACAAGCTCATACGTTCTGTAGATTTTTTTTATAATGATATTTTTTCAAGATATTTATGTTTTTTCGTCTTCAATCAAGATCTGAAACCTTGAAAAGTACAAAAAAAAATTGGGGGAATTCAGAATGAGTTGGATACATTTTTATTGATTTTGGAACGTTTTGGATAGTTTGTATCATGGTTGAAATTTTGAAATTAAAAAAAAAAACATTGAAAATTCAAAAACGATTCAATTGGAACTTCGAAAAAAGAATTAAGAAGAAAACTATTACTACAAATATCCTAATGATGAGGGCCCAATAAGGTTGGAAATATTGATGAAATAAATTTTCAAATTTCTTACAATAATGGCTCCGAGAGGTCATTCAAAAGTTAAATTCTTACTATTGAAAATGTTAAAAACTGTTTATATTTTTACACGTTTTGAAACATTTTTTTAATTTCATAAAATGTTCTTTAAATATGTAAATTATCTTTATTATCATATTTCTTCGAAATATGTATTAAAATGTTTTATAAAAAATGAGAAGAAACAAAAGTTGAACATTTTTTAATGAAATTCTTAAAGTTGTCAATAATTTGTATTGATTCTCAGATTTTTAAAACACTAAAAAATGGAAAGAAATCATGAATTTAAAAAATTGTAAGAAACTTTCAAACATACAATAAATGTGTACAGTTTTAGAAAATTTTGATCAAGCCTGAAAAATGTATCAATTATACATATAATAATTTTTTTTTCCACTATGCAGAATAAGGTTTTTACATTTTTTATGCAAATTTGAAGAACATGAAAAGTGTCGAAAAATTACGAAAAATGTTAACGAGTTAGAGCAGTTTTTATACAATTTGTGAAGTTTTAGGTAGTTAGCATTGTGTTCAAAACTATCATGATTTTTAAAAATTTCGGAATCTTTTGAAATTTGATACATTTCAGATGATCTCCTAAAATATGATTCGTATCATTGTTTAATGTCAGAAAAATGTTTTGAATTTTGTAGTTAGTGTTCATTATTATACTTCTTCAAAAATGCATGATAACGTGTGTTTATTAATTTATGAAAATTGGAAAAATTTGAGAAGCAATGAAAATTTTGGAAAATCTTAAATTGTTGAACAAATGTCGATAAATTCTGTAAAGTTTCAAAAAATTTTATCATTTGTGATACTAGTGAAATTCATGAAAAATAAAAACTTCAAACGTTGTTGATAACTTTAGTATATTCAAAAAATTTTCAGAATTTACATAAAATTTTATAAAATTTGTAGGTTGTAGATAATTCGGGCAATTTCTAGAATTTCGAAAATCATCTTATATTTTCAAAGTTTTTAAAAATGAAAACAATTAATGATATAGAAGTATTTGATTATTATTTTGATCATCAACAAACTTCTAGAATTTCAGAATAAAATAATAAAATTTTGTAATTGTAAAGAATTTGAAAAATTATGTAAAACTCGAATTTGTGAATTTTCGAGGCAGTAAGGTATTCTACCAATCCAGATTTTTTATGCCTACGTTGTGGAGTGGTCGGAAACAAAATTATAGTTGTACTGAAAGAAAGAAAAAGTATTGACACTCGTGTAGGTTTGTAGTATTGCATAAAAAATTTGATACTCATCGACGTGCAAACTTCATAGGGTGCAAATCAACTCAAAAATAGCCTGAAAAAAATTAGTTTTCAAATTCAGTATCAACGAATACACAACAAAACCTTCAACATACATTTAGAATCTTCAGTTATAGAAATCGAATATTATTCGTCACAGAAATCGTTTATTCAAGTAGAATAATTGCAACATGTTAGTGAAGGAATTCTTAATATTTCGA
This sequence comes from Platygaster robiniae, assembly GCA_028476575.1. Taxonomy (NCBI): domain Eukaryota; kingdom Metazoa; phylum Arthropoda; class Insecta; order Hymenoptera; family Platygastridae; genus Platygaster; species Platygaster robiniae. Next base: position 42,320,384 of record CM052019.1, read on the forward strand.
ATTAAAATGTATTTTCATGCAATTTAAACTCTCATTTTCAGTAAAATTATAAACTTAATATACGTATTTTCTCTATTTTAATAATTCAAAATTCTTCACTAACATGAAAATTAAAAGTCGAGCATAAAAAAAGCCTCTCTCCCCCCACACCGTAATTACCATACATTCCCTTGCCCATCTTCGTTTCCCCGCGAGTTGATTGAAACGCTGTGATGCTTTTCCAGAGGTTGAAAAAGAAAAAAAAAAAAATTAATAAGCAGTCATCGGGAGGCAGGGCTCACCGCGTAAAACTCGTATCCCATGTCATTCACGAATTAAGCAAACCGGTAGAAACACCTGTACGCGCTGGAAACGTTATCGCATGTTGAAACTCAATTAACTACGAAATTTCATTTCCCCCTTGTTCGGAGTCGAGTACTTGGGCTTAGAAAGGTATGGTTGTACAGGGCCGCGCATCCTGGTACACGTTGCTCGCTAATGAAAGGGCCCCGCAGCTGTCCCGAGGCCGAAGCATGAACGTTGAACCCTGACCCGAGGCTGATCGGTTAATCGAAATGTTAAACAATCAATTTGAGTCTACAACGGGGTGTCCAATATGTACATCCTCTCGTGAGAATTCCACGTAGGATTTCGTTTCGCTGATGGCCAATGCTCTTCTCTATCAGAGTGAATTTTAGTCGAAAAGTTTACGTGTTTCAATTAGGGGATTTAATATTTACTACACTGTCAGAAGTTTTTCTGTTGAATTTAAGAGATTTTCTTTCAAGCAGATTTGACAAGCAATTTATTATATTTTTTATTAGTCATGAATGAGTCTATGAAGCAATAAACACTATGGCAATTATGAACTTTTTATGAAATTAATCAAGTGTAAATGTAATGTACGACTAACATTGACATTACTTAATTTTGAATGGTTTTTCTGGAAAATGATTATTGCAACCTTTGTAACTTGGGTGTTGTATATTAGACTGCATAGGAAAATTTTATTGATAAACAATGAAATTTAGAACAGTTTTCAAATTCACACATTACAAATTTTGTATTCCCTTCATATACTTCCAGCTGTATTTAATGAATTTGATATTTTATTAGAAGTGCATTACATAAGAAATGTATAATACTCAAGATGTATAAAAAGGACTTGCTTTAAAGTTTTAATAAAATTTTTCCTTAAAATAAGGGTTCGAAACATGTTTATCATTATGAAAAAAGTTTTATCATGAGCATAAAAAGTGTTTTCTGATACGTGTATTTTGGCATTATACTGCAAATGTAATGGTTCACTATTTCTCACTTCTAGGCGTATTTTGCGGTATGCCTCGCCAAATTAAAAAAATCATCATAACCATTCTCAATTTTTTCTATAACTTTTTTATATACCCTTACATATAAATATTATTTTCCAAAGAACTATTTACCATCTAATAATCAATGTCCTCTTGGAACCGTTTTGTAAATTTCAAAGACACCTTTACAAACAATGCATTGGGATATTCACTTTAGAAAATCACATACTGTTATCAGGTACGTTATATTGAATAGACCCATTTTTGAACAGTTGATTTAAATTAAATGTGATTGAATGAATAATATAAAAATGAATAAAATTATTTTAAAACCAATGAATGAATTAATTATTTTTCAAAATAAAAAAAATTATAAACTATTAACTTTTGTCAATAAGTATATAGTAAACTAGTAATTGTCAACTAGTAGATAGTATATTAGTAATTTAAACTAGTTTTAGTAACCTTGTAATGATAAACTAGTAAATAAGTAAATGGTAAACTAGTAAGCTGCTAAATAGTAAACTAGTAAACGGGTGGAAGGTAAACTTATAAATGGTAAACTAATTTTACTAATCTAGTAATGATAACCTAGTAAACAAGTAAATGGTAAACTGGGTAACAAGTTAATAGTAAACTGGTAACCCAGTAAATGGTAAACTAGTCAACTATTAAATGGTAATTATTAATGGCAAACTAGTAATAGTACAGGGTGCGCCATTTCTTATGTCGGCATGTAAACATTGAATAACTTGAAAAAAAAACAACCGATTTCTGTAAATGAGGTATTTTTATTTAGTTTGGTCCTTTACAATTTATTTAGACTAGTTTTTGAACACAACATCAATCAAGTGGCCGCCCTTATTGTTCACAGCAAAATATGCCCTTTTTGCGGCGTTTTCCATTACCTTTTCGAGCATCTCGGGTGGTATAGCAATGATTTCGGCACGAATATTTTCCTTAAGCTCTTCAATGGTCTGCGGCTTGCTGGCGTACACTTTACTTTTCAAATAACCCCACAAAAAGAAGTCTGGAGGGGTCAAATCTGGAGATCTGGGTGGCCATTCAATGTCGCCTCTTTTTGACATCAGACGTCCAGGGAATTTTCGTTGCAGAAACTGGATTGTTTGATTCGCAGTGTGGCAGGTCGCACCATCTTGTTGAAACCAGTAATCTTCAAGACCTTTTTCACGCATTTGTGGGCAGACATAGTGAGCCAACATCCACCGATATCGGTTTCCATCGATCGTTTGGTTCTCTTTGAAAAAATAAGGACCAATGATGGTTTTGGCGCAAACGCCGGCCCAAACAGTAACTTTTTGGTCATGCAATGGCGTTTCATGGATCTCGTGTGGATTCTGCGTTCCCCAAATGCGGCAATTTTGCTTATTAACGCCTCCAGAAAGTTTGAAATGTGCCTCGTCGGTCATTAAAATTCGCTTCCAAAAATCAGGTTCAGTATCAACTATTCGAGCGATTGTTTGTCCATATTCCAAGCGACGTGGATGATCTGTAGGCAATATTCTTTGTGTTAATTGCATTTTGTACGGAAACAAATGCAAATCATCTTTCAAAATGCGCCGTAGAGTGGTTCCACTGATGCCGAGATGCTGAGCGCGGTGACGATATGAAACTTTTGGGTTTTGGGCAACGCTCTCTCTGACAGCTTCAATCAGTTCATTTGAACGTCTTGGTCGTTGATGAACGGGTTGTTCGCGATCTTTCACTGTCCCGTGGTCACAAAAATTCGACACCAAACGACGAATAGTGTTGTCAGATGGTGCCTGTTTGCCAAGATATTTTCGACGATATGCTCGTTGAGTTAACACAACTGAACGACTATTTTCAATGTACAAAGTAACTATTTCAGCGCGTTCTTTTGGTGTGAAGCGATACATGGTTGAAATTGTACTGAATTGACGTTTCCAAAACAAGTGAAGTCAAGTAAATCGGTTGTCAAATGTTTAAGTTATTCAATGTTACAATACCGACATAAGAAATGGCGCACCCTGTAAAATAGTAAACTAGTAAATGCTAAACTAGTAATGGTAATTTAGTTTTGTTATTCGAGTAATGGTAAACTAGTTAACAAGTAAATGGTAAGCTAGTAAACTAGTAAATGGTAGACTAGTAAATGGTATACTAGTAATGGCAAACTAGTGATAGTAAACTAGTAATGGTAAACTGGTCAACAAGTTAATGGTAAACTAGTAAACGAGTAAATGGTAAAATAGTAAACAAGAAAGCAAGTCAACTAATAAGCTAGTAAATAGCTAACTAGTCAACAAGTAAATGCTAGATCAGTAAATTTGTAAATAGTGAACTAGTAAATGGTAAACTAATAATCGCTAAATAGCAATGTCAAACTAGTAATGGTAATCTAGTAGCGTTTATTTATTTTTTTTATATGATAAATTAGTAACGTTATAATGGACACGTTCATATATGTGTCCATTTTATGGCAAACATTATTTCAAGGTAAATTTTGTGAAATATATATGATATTTTATTTTATTTTTTTCAATATTTTATCCTGTCAGAAATTTGTCTGAAGCAAATTGCACAGGCCGTCAATATAAAATCGTCTTTTATTATATGTAAAAATCTATGAAAAAACTAACACTATCTATGAAAATTTTATACTGTCTCCGAAATCATAATGTAAATTTGAAGTATGACATACATTAAAAATAGTTCAATTTTCAATAATTTCTCAATGTTAATGCGTATTGAAACTTTTTTGAATTCATGTGTTGTGTATGAGGCCAATAATTTAATTTAAACAAATTCAAAATGCAGTAGGCGATACGAATTTTACCATTATTGAGTTTTCACTCTTCTTCAAATACTTTGACTGATTTTAGGTTAATTTCATATTTTTCAAAAAGTATATTATATAAAAAGTTTCTATGACTCAAGAAGTTTCAAATGTAAACAATCACTCGAAAATTTTTCTACATTTTTCAATATTATTTAGGAAACTCTTCATACCAGCAAACAAAAATATTTTGCATGACAGTAAACAAAGTTTATGGTAATTTTTTATTCTAAATTGTTGGCTTTTGGTCTTTCATCAATCATAAACTCAAAACAAATGGTCCTCCATATAACACAGTCCAGAAAAAAATTCACCTCGTGAAAAAACTATGTACCTTGTATACCGCATCTGTACTGTGAGATTCTATACACTTTACTTAATAATAACAAAACCGGGCGCAAAATTATAGCGAGCTTCGTTCATCCACTTGGACGTTCCCGATTTAAATACACCGAGTAACGCGATTACGCGCGGCATTATCGTGTCCTGTAATGCCTTAACATCCTTCCACGGCCACGACGTCTTCATCAAAGGAGGGGCGAGAAAAACCGGAAGGACGCGTAATCGCGGCCCGCAAGAAATATATACGGCCGAGGCGAAATAAAACGCCGATAAAAAGGAGGGCTTTGGTTTGGGGGGAATGAAGGTTTGGGGGGGGGGGAGTTGGGGTGCTTGAAAGCATTTAATGGCACCTGCAGAACAAACGACTACCGCGGACTCGGTCGGGATTGAACTGTCCTCTCAGGCCATAGCAAGAAAAGTCAACTCTTAACGCGCGCCCAACGTGGCTCTTTAATTCATGAGCCGGGCACGTCAGGCTTCATCCAGAATAATTGCCTCGTCAGTCGTCAAAAAGTCATGGGAATCTTGCGAGACGAGCGTTTTCCAGTGGTTCGATTACGTTTTGACGTTTTTTATCTTTTGGTGTCAATGGTGGTATAAGGTAGGGTAATCCCGGGACAATAGCATAGACTGATGAGATTGCAACTACATTTCGAGAAAAGTTGTGTTTTACCGTCAAAGGAAAAACGCGATCGAAAAAGTACTTCGGTACGTTTTTTTGTTTATAATTGACAAAATTTATACTTCGTGATGCGAAGAACAAGCTAAAATTTTTTTAACCACTCAAAAATGCTTACCATTTGATCGTTAAAATGTCAATGTACATAAGATAAAGTAACATCACCTCTCTGCATAGAAGACCATTCAATAAATAATCATTTGAAAATTTTTTGTGAGTCGACATTTTCTTTAGCAATAGGATTCGCAAATATCGTATAATTGGAACAAGCGCCCCATTTTTTAATCGTCCCACCAACAATCTGGACAAGCCAATCATTTTCAACACATTTATTGTTACTGATCAATTTCAAGACGTTATTCATCAATGGAAATCAATTTTATTCCGGTTTTTTTGGTGTGGTTTAAAAATTTTGACTCTCCACCTTAGTTTCGTTGTCACCTTGATTGATGATCTCAGTCCTATTTTTTCAATCATCTTCCAAAACCAGATTAACATTTTGACTATAATTTTTTATTATAAAAAATAAGAAAATCAATTAAATCACTATTTCTTTACGTTCTTTTTTATTTCAATCCAGATCATCAAAGTGGGGCGCTTGTCCCTGAAGATTTCTCGACTAACCAATTGGCCACTTTTTACTTATAATCTTACAGTACGTTTGTAATTTGAAATATTGAAAAATAAAGTGTTGCGCCTACATCTGGAAGTACTGCCTGACCTAAAACGGCAATAAGGGTCCTAGTAAACATGTTTTTACAAAAGGACAGTCTCCATTCTAAAAAACGTGGGGCACTTTTCCCGGAGTTATCTTATCGATGATGATTTGTTTGGAGTTTGGTCAGTGATAGTTTATATTATTATTTTGGATGAATTGTGAGCTGTAGTAAAGCTAATTGTGAAAGACAGTTGGGATATACAAGATGGTGTTACTGTAAAATAGAGTTGGATTAAACACATGATTAAAAAATGACGTTGACAGTTTCTATTATTGAACAAGGTAAGCTTGAAAAAGGTTTATACAGTGGTGGTCTTCAATTTCAAATTTCTATTTCATTTCTGTTATGTAATTATAATTTTCTCGTTTTATCAGTTAAAAGTGCCAAGATTTATTGTAAAATGCAGTTAGACCAAAAAATGGCTCGATCTTAGAAATGTAAAATGCAAGTAAAATGCAAGTACCAAACGTATGATAGTTTATTATAAGTAAGACATGTACAGGTTATTCAGGTGGAGTCTTTTCTTTAGGTAAATTATTTGTATTGTTTCTTGTTCGAAATATGCAAGGCACTTTTTTTTCTTTTTGCTTGAGTTCCAGTTATAATATCGTAGATAATCTTCAAATATCGGCTAAAAAGCTGATTTTTCCTAATTTTTATGAGCCGTTTTTTCTGTAAAATTCAACAATTCAGCCGAAAATTGTCTGTTTGTTATAATTTTCGTCCTATTTTATACAGTCTTTTTTTTTAAAGGAAAAATTTTCCATTTTATTTTTTGCAAAAATATTCTTGTGGTCATGATTTTAGTACAAAAATAATCATAAACGTACATTTTTTCTTCATTTTTTTCGAAAACAAGTTAGACTGTTATGACCAACATTCAGTTTGAATTTGAATCAGCAAAAGTGCGTTATTAAGGGACTGCGATTTTTCGAAGTCAAGGTACTATTTTGATAGATTTTGTACTCGTCATGTTTTTGAAATTCTTTAATTTTACCAAAAATGGTTTCATCATGATAATATTTTTTCAACGTCACCAGTGAGGATATACTTTTGGAGTAAAAAATTTTAGATTTCACTAAATTTTGGAAAGTTTTTTTAATTTGTCGTGACGAAAAAATCGGAAATTCGTTATAACTAAAAAGTTCAATATTCCGTAAGTTGTTTTATAAGTTTTCAATGAATATTATTTTGAGTATTCTAAATACATATAACGAATATCAAAAGCCATAGATTCATATTTACTGTAATAAACATTCCAATTTTCTTCTTGAGAAATTATGATAATATGCTGAAATTGGAGTTATATTTTGTAAACAATCATATGCAGCTAATATGTAGTATTCAGGACGCGGAAACATTTTTTGTATGGTTGAAAATGTATTCGTCTATTTCGGAAAAACTTTAAAATGTTACATTAAAAATAAACGAAAATTTGTAAAAACAAAAAGTAAAAAACTGATCTGCATTGAAAACTTGCAAATTGAGGTATTTTCGATTTTTTTTTTTTAATTTCAATGAATAATAAAGAAATTTGAAAAAATTTATCAAGTTTTCAAAATTTTCTCTTCCAAAGAGCTAGAAAGAAAATCATTATCATTGAATTATTTTTGTTAAAATATAGAATATTGACAAACAGAGCATTAAAAAAAAACTGCAAAGGTGATACTGTGATTTGGAAAGATTATTATTACAAAAGAACAAGTTTGGCAAATACAGAAATACTGAATGATGTTCACCTAATGAAATTGCTATTTTAAAAAAATAGAGAAACTGAAAAAAAAGATGCAGTTTCAAAATTTTGAGGCAAAAAATTTTTTGTTTTCCCCCAAAAAATCACGATTGTAAGGAAATTTTTCCAAAAAAAAAAGAAGTTTACAGTTTTTTGTCTGTTAGAATGCAACCTTACCTAGAAATTATACTGGTTATTACGCTACAACGAAATTTTTTACATTTACAAGTAACGTGTGGCAATTCAAAAAGAAACATCTTTTAAACCAATACTTCAAAAAATCTTTACGACAAAACAACTGAAATTCAAGAAGAAAAAAAACACCGCAGATTGATTTTGATAAAAAAGCTTTAAAAAATTGTCACATTCACTGGGAAAAAGGTTTTTTTCATGTTAATTTGCAGTCCGATTCAGTATTTCAAGAAAATTTATCAACCTTTAAGAAATTTTATTTTCATGAACTGTTCTAGTAGGTCGTTGAAATAAAATTACATTTCAGTGCAATGTTCATTCATTTCTTTCGCTTAAATACGGATTGCTTAATAGTTAACAAACCATATTTACCAAGAAAAACATTTCTTAACAAAAAGACAATAATTGTTCAAACAAACTGTAGTTTGATCGTACACAATTTTTATTTGCTCGTATTCAAATATGAGGCTCATTAACAATCAATGAACCTTATGTGATCGGAATAAACCTTTCCCTCAGTGTTTGAAAGAAGATCGAACCTGAACCATCTTGATGATTAAAAATGAAATGACCCTATTAAATTAATACAATAAGTCCGTGATTGTTGTGACTCAAAGCCAAAAGCTGAAAAACGAAACCCTACTCGAAAAATCATCGACTGTATAAAACAATATTGAAAATTATCTAATTCGCTGCTTCAAAAAGCTTTCGGACGTCGTATCAATGTAATGTGTACAAACGGGAAGATATACGTATACATATGAGGCCCCAAAAAAGCCAGGCCCAATTCGTCCCCAGAATTCCAGGATTGCACCAAATGAATCAAAGGGTTATCCATTTGTCCAATTAGCTTTCCGCCGAAGCCGTATTTCACGAGTCGGAAAAAAAGCGCCCCACCGTATTTTAATGGTATCGCAATCGCGGGCCCCGGAATGCGAGCTGCGAGACAAACGACATCGCCCGATAATTCCCTGGTCGGGCGGGCCCCCTTTGTAGACGATGCACGGGGGCCCACGATTCCCAGCCACCCACGGGACTTTCGGGAAATTGACTCGTCGCGCGGCCCAATCAAACGGGCCCTGGGCCCTGGGCCCTTACGTTAACTGAATTAGACAGCGGAATGTCCGAGTTCGATGGATTGCCCCGAAAGCATAACTTCCACGAACCAGTCGGCATTCCTAGCCCAGTTTCTTATCGTCTTAATTGGGTAAAAAGGGACCCATCCGAGATAACGCCGTCGTCTAATAGGTTATGGTAGTACAACATCAGCTCGGGTAGACAGAGGTATTCCTGGGTGTTTTTTCGGGGTCTGCAGTGGTTTTGACGATGGGAGAAGATGGAATCCGGGTTTTTCGAGGAGGAGTTTTGATGTTTTGGTTTGAGTGGAATCCGGAGTTGAATTTTTGAGAGTAGATATGGAAAAAAGCAGGGATTGGATACTTGTTTCCTTTTTGTATTTTCTTGCTTTTTTTGGTTTGAAAATTGAAGTTTTGGGAGTTTTTAGTAGGTTTGGAGAAAAATGTTAGTATCGTGGAATTATTCTTTTCAACATTTCGTAAACTTAGTAACAAGTGGCTATGAAAATCTACAAAAAAGTGGAAATTCTGCTAAAATAGCGAAATTTCCCTAATGTATGTCTAAAGATTATGGGATATCTAAAAAATAATGGGGAAACTTATAGACACAATTTTCATTCAATTTGAATGAAAATCTTGCATAATGAATATGAATATTTAATAAAGTTCAGATTAGTATTTTGCGAGTTCTACGAATTCAACGAATTCTCGAGGTCGTTGAAAATTATTTTTTATCACTCAAACCTTCAAACTAACATTTTGAACTGACTCTTCGATGGAACCACTAGTTAAAAAAAATTTCGTTTTCTTACAACAAATAAGGAACCTAATTAATTTTATTATACGAATAAGATTTTTCTTAATGTGTTCCTAATGACTTTGTACCCAACTCATAAAATATGTCAGGTCACTTCGATAACGAGTTAATACACCCATAATAATGTCAGTCAACTTAATATTACTTCTGAGAACCTGGATATTTTTTTATCAACCCGGACCAGCTCGTAAACAGAAGGTAATCGAACCACGGTGGTCCCTGGAATATTTCGACACGAGTCGTCGTCCATTCACGAACTAAAGTACCCCGCAGACGTACTAATTATTCTGGATAAAAGTCATTTATTTTGATAATGAACGAATTTTCAACATCAATTGTAGGCTTTGAATTTTCAAGATTACTTGGGTATTCCAAGTGTTTTAGGCCCTTATTGTAGAAATTGCATTGCAATTCAAAAGTATTTTTGAAATGTTTGACTTTATGTCTATATAATTTGCGAAAAAAAGTTTTTTTTTATCACAGAGGGTTGAAAAGACCACTTTTTGGCTCACTTTGCGTACGGAAAACATCTGCAGAGCACGCTGTAATGAAAAATATAGTTCCTACCGTGGGTAGAAACAAATTTTTCTCTGGGATGAATATATTTGTTGCTTTTACCCTCGTAAAAAAATGTTTGTTTTTATTGTAGAATCTAGTATTGCATAATTCAATTTTTTTCTGCTCGATTGCAAAATTTGTTTCAGTGAGTGTTCCTATTGATAACCCTCAGAGCATAAAAAAAGAAAATATATCTGTCTAAAAGACACAATTTTACCAGTCTATAATATTCGTATTCGATGGGTATTCGCTATTTTTACTAACACAAAATTTTTTTTTTGTTACAGGTAAGCTTTCATTTTCCAAATTGTGGATAATTTGAATAGATCTTTGACGTGGTAAGTGTTTTTCAGTGAAATTTTCTCGTTTTTTCTATTACAAAAGTAGGAATTCGTTATTTTCAATATCTTACACAATGTTTGCATGTTTCGTTAAATTTCAATAAAGGTAGACTAAAAGTATAAGGTAGAGATAAATTCATGGCAAAAAAATACACTTTTTTTGTTTGAATTAATTTGTAAGTAAAATTTAGAATTTGATTGTAGTAAAAGACTATTAGGAGTGAAATCTGAAGTTTGTAACATATATAACAATTGTGATCAATATAATAATTTTACTAGGTGGGTGAGGGAAATTCAATTATTAATTTTCATTTCCTTTCGAATAAAGAGACTCGTTTCTTTTTCCAGGCATTTTTTTCCTTTCATGACAATAATTGAGGAAAAGTTGCCTATTTTAGACACTAAATAATTTGCTTGGAACGAAATTCGTTTGTTTGGAATATAATTTCAGTTTCAATCAATCTCTTTGACAATTTGATGGACAAATTTGAATGTGATAAAAAAATAAAAAAAATATGTTAACAATTTCAAATCCTTGATAAACTTTATTTATACGAAGATTAAAATGATAACACCATGATTCGCGGTAGCGGCAACCGTGACAACAAACAAACAATACTGTGATACGTTATTCATATCATTTACGATTAGAATAAAAATAAGAGAAGTATATCAGTCTTGTGAAACAATAATAATATCGATTAATTTCAGAAAAACAATAATTATAATTATAATGATAATAGCAATGAGAACAAAAATGTGAATGATAGGAAATATTGTTACTATGAAATGTACGTGGAACATTTGATTGTTCTTAGAATAATGATTTAAGCTTGAAATTAACAATCTTTGTGATGAAATGATTTTTATATTGAAGATGAAAATAATAATTTCGATTTTATCAGCAATATCAATGATAATGTAGAATATTTTTATTCGTGCATTATTTATATTAAGTATACAAAAAAAAAATGAGAAAGATGATAATAATAAACTATAAGAATAAGCAATAATTCATCAAAAAAAAAAAAAAAATAATAACAATAAAGGTAAAAGTAACATGACATTTGTTTAAGGACAGAGCCCCTGAGATTTTCATTTATTAATAAAATTTTGTCATATCTGTAGGTGATGCTGTTTACTTGAAAAGAGTGATGATTGGTCCCTCGAATAGACAGGCACGAAATAATTTCAGTGACGACGATGTTTTTATCGATCTAATTATTATGATGCTGTAGTTTCTTTGGATGTGACCTTGAAAAGAGCGAGACATATAGGTTGCTGAAATGTTGGAAACAAAAACTGAAAACTAAAATGACCAGTTGGGTGAATATTTATTACTCAAAACAACCCTTACTTGAAAAATGTTAACATTTTGAAAACAAACAATACTTAAGTTATTACAACCGTGGAATGATCTAAAATATCAATGAACGTTAGACATCGTAATTTTCGATCGAATTTCAGCAAAAATCCTGTGTTGTGTCAGAAAAATGCTCAATTTTTATGTTTTTTGATCATTCGATAATTTCACAGAGAAGGTATCGCTTATAGTACCAGATATTTTTTTGCAGTATACCGTAACTATAAACAAAGTGTTGCTGCATTGAACTGATTCTTAAAGTGATTCTTGGATCTAAAAAAAATATTGACTGTGTGCAGAACGAAATCCCATGTTAAATATACGACTTTACCGACCAGGGTATACATTGTTCTAAAAATCTGGGCAAATTCAAGGATTTTGTTTAAATTATTTGGAAACAATAATGGTGACGTTGCTATCAAAATTGCACTTTACCTATTTGAACGACCACCTAAATAATAATTCATATTTTTCATGCATTTGAGCATTAAAACATTTTGGCATCATGGGAACAACTTAAATTAATGGTTGAAAAACAACTGGAAATAATTGGGGGACGGTTCAACACAAATTATTTAACTATGAATTTAAATGAAACTGGATGTGTTACATTTGGTTCATACAAAGACAGTTTTCCACGACATTTTAAGTTGAAGGTTCACAGCGATGATTGTTTGACAGGAGTATTATGGATAATTGTCAGTGTCAAGAAATTAAAAGGGTCTTAAGTACAAAGTATCGTGGTGCTATGATCGATGAGAAAATGACTTGGAAGATCCACATGAATATGATCGCTATGAAATTGAGATATCAGGTTTATTTACTTTATAGACTGAGACTTTTACTATCTTGGAGACAATTGCTTACTATTTATTATGCACTTTTCTGGTCTGTGTTGAATTAAGGGATAGTTTCATGGGGTAGTGCGTCCAACAATTTAGAAAAATCTATAAGGACATTCCAGAAAAAGGTAATAAAGATCATTTTCAACAGGAAAGAACCTACCCATCTACAATACTTTTGAAAGAGAACGGGATTATGGATATTCAAAGGGGTTTTGTGATAAATACTTTTTTTCAAGAATTTGTTGATTCGCAACTTCATTGAATAGGAGAAATGCGAGAGGCATTTCTTTATACTAAACTAACTTTCTATAAATTTCTTTAACTAACTTTCATCAGGAAGAAGATTTACAGTAGATCTTTTTGCTACTGCAAGTACAGATTTTTCAATGCACTGCCGGAAGATGTTGAGAATCTGGATTTAGCAGCTACATGTAGACATAGGCTCAAGTGACTGATTAAACAGTGGATACAGATTATTAAGGATGGCGTCATAGATAGGATGTTAGAGTAAAAATTGATATGATATATTTAAACTTTTCCAGGTACTTTGATGATTTGTTTTTTTGTTCAAGTTATAAGTTATTTATGTTTTCAGGCTCGCGATTAACTTATCTTGCGGGTACTATGTACTACTTCACCTGAATAAACATTATTATTATATCCAACCATGCCTGACTGGAACCCCGATAGTCCATAAAAAGCAAGCTAGTCGTGAGGTCCCCGGGCGGCTCGTAAAGAGAAGATATCGAACCGCGGTGGGCCCGGGCATATTTCGGCAAAGTGCGCCGGGGACACGAATCGCCGTCCATTTACGAGGCAAAGTACCCCGCGGACATACTAATGAGCCACCACGGATTGGCACGCGCTTCGGAACCGGCTCCGATACGATCTAGGATAGCCCGGATCCTAATTCGTAGTGTCGGGCCCGATGGTCCCTTATTTGTAAGACCCCGGCACCTATACTCGACACTCGGCGACGTCGTCGTCGGGCCCGATACCGATCTCCCTCTCCCCCTGCCTCTCTCACTCGCCCCAGGAATGTCGCGGCTTCCTGAAGAATCCATTAACACGTACGCGAGCGAAGCGGGGACCCTTTTCGAGGACTTCATCCCGAGACCCGCGAGCCACACGGCGGCGTTTTTGCCAGCGATTTACGACCCGTTGCATGTTCGGTGGCTTGAGGGGGGTTGGAGGAAGGGGAATTTGTCATCGGTTGTACCGCGAACGTGTCGTCGGTAATGGTCGGCTTGTACTTGCTATGGTGGCGAGGAGTGGGGGGGGGGGGGATTTTTTACAGGGGTTTCGTGGGGGATCGATGTTATAGAGCATTGATTAGGTGTATTTCTTGGGGAGATTCTGGATTTGATTGATATGATTATTTGGGAATTCTAGTAGTTTTTTGTGACTTACCATGATGTGCCATATTTGGACGTTGAAGAATTTATTTGCCAATGCGATATTCCTTAAATATAAATTAATTGATGAATTTTACTACAAGATATTTTACGTGAAAAAAATATTGCAATTTTGTTTTTTCTCGAGAAATCTTGTTAGGGAAATGTTTTGTTCAGAATAAGTGTTGATAATTTCTGGAAATGTTTTTTTTTTACTTTTTATTGCGTAAGTTGAGAGTTAGTGAATGAATTGATGTTCCTCAAGAAGCCATTTTGTAATGAGGAAGTGTTATGAAAATAATAAGTTTTGTAAGAAAAAGTGATTCAGAAGGAAGTGGTGATTTACAACTGAGACTTTTCGTACAACCACATGCTAATCTGATATCCCAGACTTTTCTAATACATAAGTGACATCCTTCTTATCAACAAATTCGTGGTATTTTTGAACAATGTGGAGTATATTTCCGAAAATGACATAAATAAAATTGAACATATTCATACCGAAAATCATCAATCAATTAAGTTTTCGGTTTTGTTTAACTTGATGGACCAAAGATTTAAAAAGTTATGTTGCAAAATTTTTTTTCTTTATTGAATAACTATTTTTATAAGTATTCTGGATGATACTTCTGTTAATCAGCGTTTTTTTAAACCAAAGGATTTGGTTTTGAAAGTTTCTAGTTTTCTGAAACTATCAACTATTTTTTAGTTATCCGAAAAAAAAAAAATTGGAGCATGTTGAATCAACACGCGTTAGATGTAAAACTTCTCATGCTGTTTTCTTTAAGGTTCCGATGTATAGATTTTTATTCCTCTAATCTTTTATAGTTTAAACAGATCCCTCAATTTTTCTGTGTAATATTTTTCTCGTTATTAAATTGTAAATCAGTTAAAATATTATTTTATTCCTAATTTTCAGTCGAATCTATCAATGACATTCATACACTCTCACAATGTTACGGACTTATGAAATCTCAAAATTACTCCTGAGACTCGAAACAAGCTCGAATAATATCGACCTCCAATCATTCGGATCTAGCATTACACTCTTACAAAATTATAAACTTACAAAATCTCAAAATCATTCCGTCGAAAGGAAAATATTAGTCTCACATCTTACAGTCTTATATTACAACAAAATCTCAAAATTACTCCTTGCAATCGAAAATATTACTCTCTTACATCTCACAATCTTACATTGTAAAATCTTCAAATTACTCCCTCCAAACGAAAACATTACAGTCTTACATCTTACATTGTAAAATCTCTAAACTAATAAAGTGAACAAAACTCTGATATACAAATTTTATACGTATTTACGTATTCTGTTGTTTATTAACAATAAATTTTATTCCAAAAGAAGTAATAGTATAATTTACTTAAGGTTTTCAATAATAATTGTCTGTAATAAGCCATGTTTTATACTAATTTCTGAATGCTGCTAATAGTTTTTCTTTTTTTCATTAATAACTACGATTTTCTGTATACTTCAATTCATTCTGTGTACTTGTAATTTTTCATATGATTATCTAAATTTATGACAATGTTCAATAAATGTTAATGATTTTTCATCGTTTACTATGATTTTTTTTAATGATTTACTATGACAACTGCGGTATGAAATGAAAGGCTGAGAGTAAAAACCGAACTAGTAAGAGACAGATGAATGTGAAACTCCACGTTTTCTGTCTCTACTTGTTCGGTTTTTCCTCTCAGCCTGTCAAATGATTCTCTATATGCATGACTTGAAATATTGAAGTATATGATTTACAGTATTTGACAAACAATATTTACAGTATATAGTTGATATTTAATACAAAAATATGTGACTTGCGCTATTTTCAGTATAATTTCCAAGAATTCCCTATAGTTGAACAAAAAAACTATTTGATTGCAATAGCTAACTCACATGATTACTAAAGACCAAACCAAATTTTTTGGTTCAAGTAATAACTAAATTTCTGTAGCAGTCAAAAAGTTTGATTTAGTTTATGTCATTAATTTTCATCTCTTGAAAATGAAAAAAAAAAATTATTTAGATCCACACTGCTTTCTGTAACTGTGATATTTTCAGTATGCTCATGTTTTTCTCAATATTTTCCATTATTTTACAATCCTGTTAGTTTTTTAAAAGTTGTCATTATTTACGACAATGTTTCATAAACTTCCATAGTTAACTATACTCCATTATAATTTTATATGATTTACAATGTTTCTCTCCTGTATTTTCCAATGTACTATTTTTGTTGTGTTCCTTATTTTTGTCATGTTGATTATTATAAATTGTTGTTATTTTTAAAAAAATTTGCTACACGCATTCCATAATTTCTTACATGATTGAATGAAAGAACAATTTTTTTATGGTTTCTCATAGTTTTCCCTCGTATATAATTTTTTTCTTACATAATCCTTTTGTGGCTTGAAATTCAATTGTTAAAGGCTTCATCAGAATGTGTCAATTGAAAGAAACAATATAACTGCAGTGATAACTTATTCCGTTGAATTTTCAGAAGCATATAAAAAGTTGGATACGCCAAAAATGCTGTGCGTAGGTGCGTACCCAACTACAAAAATTTGGCCATCAGGGAAAAAATTAAGAAAAACTCGATCTCAGAGTAATATGATTAGGGAAATGAATTTTGGGATAATAATATACCAAAAAATCTCTCAAAATAAGAAATAATGAAGAAGTAATATATTGATTCAAATTTGAAAATCGTTCTATTTGTCCGAGCTTTTGGCCAGAATTCATGACCCTCTTAAGAAAATACATCATAAACATTATGTTCACTTTTTTATTGTTTCATACTTTGAGTGAACTTTTGTGATATGGATGAAGGTTGCAGAGTAGGTATTCTACTTATTTTTTCGGAAAAACGTTTTTTGAAAATTAAATTAGGAAAATCAGTAGGGAATCACGATGAATATGTAGAACATTAGTGATATTTCGGTTGGCTCTCGTGAATGCGGAGGAATCTTAGTCATTGTGTGCGTGCGCCATTACGAAAACGACGCGACGATCGCTCGAGGGATTGGGATTAATCGGAGACAAGGTAAGCGCATTACTGGGGGACCGATAGTGTCGGGATAGCGCCACCAAAGCGCTGTTAAGGAGGCCCAAGCGCCGCAACCGAGCGAAACAGAAAGATAATGCCGAGGGAGAAGCGATTCGTCGCTCGCTCCAAGTCGCTGACGGGTTAATTCACCCGACTTCCAGGAACCTGCTGGAGGCTAACTTTTTTTTTCTTCTTCTTTTATCCAAAATTTTACGCTATTTTTCGAAAATTGAAGCCCTGCTAGCTCGATTTTCGAGCGCGGAGAAAGTCCCTGGAAGCGATTTCTTCAAATGCTGCAGTGTCGATTTCCGAGTCGACATTTTGGCATTGTCTTCTGTGAAAGGCCTCGTTTGGGTCTAATTGCCACTGATTCAGGAATTATTGTTATCTTATGTGAGGCTGTGTTTTTCTTGGAATTGTTGGGAGAGATGCAGGAAGAACGGAGGGATTTTTGGTGATCCGAAGAAAAATATGGCCCTCTTTTGGATGTCAGATGTCACACATGAGGAAAAAATATTTTTATATTGTTTTTTCAAAAGATTTCATTAGATAATCAACGTTTTTGCTTACAATTTTAACAACAGTCATAACAATTATGGCTTAAAAAATTAGGTGATTTCTACATTTAGTATTTTATAATCGAAATTATGTAGAAAATACTGCTTATATTCCAAGTGTTATTTCTGTCAGCAATACACATTTGGGGGAAAATACGCATTTCTTACATCTTACTTTACTTGATATTATAATTTTTTGATGAAGTGGCGATATTCGCGTCAATATTTTGGCAATGTATTTTTTTTTGAAGGGCCTAGTTTAGGTCTAATCGTCTCTAATGAAGAATCTATTTACTTTGAATCATAAGGGTAAAAAAGAGGGACGAAGGAATTTTTGTGATGTATAAAAATAATGACAGCCTTTTTTTAACTGTTGCGAATAAAATAACGGCACTGATGTAACTGGACAATAACCTTGTTAGCTTTCGTCAACCAGACGTATTCCTTTTAAAGTATAGTCAAAAATGTGAAATTTTATAAAAATTAGCTTTTTGCATTATTTGTCATTGTTTTACACGCACAGTCTTTGTGCCTGACCATGGAAATTACGGCACTGATGTAATTGAAGAATAATCTTGTTAGCTTTCGTCAACCAGACGTATTCCCCTCAAATGTTAGGTCAAAAAGTGTAAAATTCTATAAGAATTAGCATTTTTGCATTATTTGTCATCGTTTTACCCTCGCAGTCTATTCGCCCGACCCCGAAAAATAAAGCTCTAATGTAACTGAATAACACTATAGTGAGCTTTTGTCAACATGACGTTTTTCTTCTACAAGTGAGGTAACAAAGTACAAAATTCTATAAGAATCAGCATTTTTGCATTATTGGTTATCGTTTCCCGCGCAGTCTTTTTGCCTGAACTAAAGAATTATACCACTGATTTGACAGAAGAATAATCTTGTTAGCTATCGTAAACCAGACGTATTCCTCTCAAATGTTGGGTTGAATTCTATACAAATTAGCACTTTTGCTTTATTTGTCATTGTTTTACGCGGCAGGTCTTTTTGCCTAACACTTCAAATTACGGCTCTGATGTGACTGGAAAAAAATCTTGTTAGCTTTCGTCAACCAGACGCATTCTTTTAAATGTTAGATCAAAAAGAGTAAAATTCTATATAAATCAGCACTTTTGCAATATTTGTCATCGTTTTACACGCCAGGTCATTTTGCCTGACCATGTGAATTTTGGCACTAATGTAACTGGATAATAATCTTGTTGGCTTTCGTCAACTAGACGTATTCCTTCCAAGTGAAGCTAAAAAGTGTAAAATTGTATGAAAATTAGCATTTTTACATCACCTATCATCGTTTTACAGGCACAGTTTTTTTGCCTGACCATGTAAATTTTGGCACTGTTGTAACTGGATAATAATCTTGTTGGATTTTTTCAACCAGATGTATTCCTTTCAAAGTAAAGTCAAAAAATGTGTAACTTTATGAAAATCAGAATTTTTGCATTATATGTCATCGTTTTACAGCACAGTCTTTTTGCCTGATCATAAAAATTACGACACCAATGTAACTGAAGAATAATCTTGTCAACTTTTGTCAACGAGACATATTCCTTTCAAAGTTAAGTCAAAGAATGTGGAATTTTATAAAAACTAGCATTTTTGCAATATTTGTCATCGTCTTACACGCACAGTCTTTTTGTCTGACCATGGAAATTACGGCGCTGATGTTACTTAAGAATCCTTTTGTTAGCCTTCGTCAACCAGACGTATTCCTCTCAAAGTAAAGTCAAAAAGTGTAAAATTCTATGAAAATTAGCATTTTTACATCATCTGTCATCGTTTTACTCGCACAGTCTTTTTGGCTGACCATGGAAATTATGGCACTGATGTAACTGGAGAAAAATCTTGTTAGCTTTCGTCAACCAGGCGCATCCTTTTAAATGTCAGATAAAGAAGAGTGAAATTCTATATAAATCTGCACTTTTGCAATATTTGTCAACGTTCCACACGCACAGTCTTTTTTCCTGTTCATGTAAATTTTGCACTGATGTCACTGGATAATAATGGTGTTGGCTTTTTCCAACCAGGCGTATTCCTTTCAGAGTAAAGTCAAAAAATATGAAATTTGATGAAAAATAGAATTTCTGCACTTTTGTCATCGTTTTACACGCACAGTCTTTTTGCCTGGACATAAAAATTGAGGCCGCGGATTCTGTAACGTCCTGAGCGCTCGAAAATACGGAGAAGTATTGTCCGCACGGTGACGTTACGAGTCAAAATCAAAAGTCCGAATTTGAAAAAACAAAAAATACTGTTCGATAGCTATTGAAAAATGAGCGTTAGTCTCCGTTTAAACTTTACCTGTAAACGTCATAGTTTTTGTTCGAAAAATAAAAACTGATGATTTTTGAATCGAAAAAACAATGTTTTTTTAAACTTCCATCGCCGCTGAGCATTCATTTTTCAACGTATTTATATCACTTTTGTATGCTTTTGTTCAGGAAGGTCTAACGATGAACACAGTATCAAAATATTTATAAACGCTCATTTTTCAATACTTCTCTGTAAGTAAGTCTCTGAAATTTTATTCAATAATGAGTCCCCGTTATCCATTCTTATATAATAATAAGGGATAAATAAATATGAAAAACATTATAAATATATATTGTATGAAAAAATGTTAATACTTATGGTTGTGATACAAAAAAAATTGACGCAAATTTTTTGAAGGTCAGCTTGAATTTTATGAGATAAATTGATAATGATCCCGATGAGGAACTTATAGGAGTCAAAATATTGATCAATACTGTGAAATAAAGATGAAATTAATTATTGAGAAAAATTATACTATTGGCTCCGATTGATCGCTTTTCCATTATCTCTACTCAAAGATAACTGACAGGACTATATTCAATAACAAATATATGGATTTCAGACGATTTATTTATTTTAATGATAGAAAATAACTTCATGGTAATTCACTGATTTGTAATAATGTATGTTCTTAATTTACTGACTCAGTTGATTAAATTCAAAGGATTATTGAAAAAATGATTTCATTTTATTTTCGACACTGTCAAAAAAATTTGAAATTTCGAAGATTTTTTATTGTTTCTCTCCTACAATCGTGTTTGAAATTTCATAAACTTGTATACGTAAAGGATTTTAAAGAAATTTATAGTAAATTTTCTGTTGGCATATTATACACATATGAATTTAAATGTTTTTAGCAATATTAATTCAATTTTAAGAGACCACATATTTGTATACATATTTGAAAATATACATTGTAGAATCAAATATACAGTATAATTTTTTTCATACTATTTATATTACATACAATATACATTTTATTTCAATGAAGCAGCTGTTGATCAGTTAGAAAAAATTTTCTTCAAATAAAATGTATTATGTCAAAATAAACGTGTATTTAAAAAAGTTTCAATACACATTTTTATTGAGAAATCATTTAGGGTTGGAATGATTTTAGTGTCTGACACCTGTATAATGAAAAAACACTTTGATTTGACTGGAGTTTAAATATTTTCATAGACGGCGTCTATTTTTTTATAGATGCGTCCATAAATTTTATAGACAGTATGGAAAATCTGCTTCAAAAACAGTCTCTTAAATTTGATAAAGAAATTTCTGACAGTGTAGCACTCAGGCAGTATCTACAACTTTTTTCATTTGATAAAAAAAATTCCTTCCATGCGTCACATTTTTAAAAAATGTAACAAATATCTCAGCTCCAAGTAAATCTTATTTTGCTTAATATATTGATATTGTGCAAGTGTTTTCTGTAAACTTTACCGTACCATTGTTTCTATTGTTATATTTTCATAAAACTTACATAATTCACAAGTTCAACTTTATAAAAGGCATAATCATCTCTTTTTCCAAATATAAATTTAGTAACAAACAATGTGTCTTATGCAATTTTCGAAATCCGTGAGACATTTTTTTTAACTAAAATATTCGAGAGATATTTCGTTTACCTCATATATTTGTATGCTGCCAGTACTTTCTAACTTCATTTAATTTTAAACGCGCCTTGTAGCTATCCAAAGTGCATAAATTTACAGTTGAAAGTACAGTTACTCGACTGCAACAAGTTTTTAAAACAAGAACCAAATTCCTTAAATAGTACTTCAACACTTTTCAATTGCTCACGTATCTTCAGGTATTTCATTCAATCATTAAGTCTTAGATTCTCAAAATTTTCACATATTTGATATCGATTGTGAGTACGCATAATGGATTTTACGTAAGACTTTACATTTTCAGAATAACAACAGAACGAAAAAAAAAATGGTTTTGAGATGTTGCATGGTGACTGCAATTCATTATTTTATTATTAAAGCAGATATTTTGTATGAATATGTATGACTGTTATATTACGTAGAATTAGAAAAATGTTTCAAGTAGTGAAGCTGTAGGCTCTAACATTTGTATCACACTGCAGGAGTCACTTCAAAAATACATTTCTTCTACTTTTTAACGTTAATGCCAAATAAGTTTCTTTTCACTTTTATTTCAATTGTTTCTTGATAATTATTGCGTTGATCGTGTTGTTATATGGATCAATCTTATATATAATTTTTTGGCTTAAAATAATTATTCTTTTTCTCTAATCAACGAGACTTCAATCATCAATCATAATTAATGCTGTAAATTTACACGATGTTTTTACAGTTTTATATCCCCAGAAGAATTGTTACATCACATCCAACACAAAACCTATAAAAACAGAAAATTCCAATGATTCATGAAGGGAATTTATTACTCCCTCTGTCCCTATGGCTGAGTTTCAGTTTGACACATATATATGTATATACACACCACCTTTAATAATGCCTGTCTCGTGTCACGAAGATTCATGCGTCAATTTCCAATCTGAAAAAGGCAATCCGATTATCCCCAATACGAAACGCACAATCCATCAGGAGCCAGGCATAATCATGCCGACGCCAAAACAACGAAATGATTTCTCCTCGTGTGGAAGAACGTGGCTCTTGATAAGCGCGTTTTTACCGGTTCCGTCGAACGGTACAAAAGAGGACAAGTCGTGTTTTTTCGCGTTCGTTGCTGTTTTTTTTTCCCCTTTCGATCGGGTTGCGATGTGGCGGCGCCGAAAAGCTTGCGCGAAATCGAGAACGGAAAAGTCCGCGGGTACAAAGGACATCCTGCGGGGCTCGGGCTTATCTGTCGTGTCCGTTAAATAAACGAAGCTAGCCAGACTAATGGGCCTGGCGCGTCGGAGGTAAGTCAGTGCCCCGCTCGTTGGAGCGACGGCTCGATGCACTTGGCGAGCTTTGGGACGACAATTACCCCGGCTACTTGGTATCCGCGCATTATGACACCGATTCCGCCGCTTTTGTCGAGTGCCCCGAGCGTTACTCGTCTTCCGCTGATAAACGTGAAAATTGAACGTGGTCGAAGTGCAACAAAACTGAGAAAAAAATCTTGTACTTTCTGCCATATATATATTGTAAAAAGTACAATAATACTGTACTTTCTGCCATACATGTTGTAAAAAGTACAGTAATATTGTACTTTCTGCCATACATATTATTTTAGATTTCACGATATTATTGTAAAAACTGCAATATTTATTTTACTTATTACCATAGTGTATATTAAAACCGCTATATTGTACAAATCACAATATATATGCCTCATTTTGCTGTATAATTTCGGAAAAATTAGAATCCGAAACCCTGGCGGAAAAGGAAGGACTGTAGGAGGACTGTGTGATTTATGTGATCATATGTGATAAGCCAGCTGCTGGGCCTGCTGGGACAATCGAAAAATACCCGCGAGATTTGAAATATACTTAAACTGAGTGTTATAATTAGTTTATATTATGATAAATTTATAGCAATATAGCGTAGAAGCTCCTCCATTTACAATTCTCCCATCTGTAACGTGATGAAGTGGAACGGCATAAAAACTCGCTCCGGACCTTCCTCGAGCCTCATCTCTCGGAATTTTGATGACTCTTGAAAAGACTTGGTCTTTCGGCACATCGATACGACTTTGTCGAGAAACTGAAGATCGGAACGCCTGCGGATTTACTTCGCGCTTTAATACGTTCACCGATTTATAAGTATCCCCCGAGCTTTCTAAATGGAGGGGCTTCTACTGTATATTATGATTAGCTACAAGTATCTATTATTTATCGATCCTATGAAATAGTACATATAATAATCTATACATATAAATGTGAATGTCTCTACGTTGTGCGCTAATACTTTAAAACTACTGCACGAAACGTCCAGAAATTTTGCACAGTTATTAACCATGTTCATCTGAAGGTTATAGGCATGTTTTTATCAACGAACTGATATGGCCTACTCCCCCACCTACACCCCCGCTACTCTTTTGAACTCACATACACGCACACACACACACACACACGCACGCACGCACGCACGCACGCACGCACGCACGCACGCACGCACAGTCAGTAAATTATAACATTTCGTTAAAGTTGCAAAAGTTAAAAAAAACTATAATCATTAAAACATAAAATTATGCAAAATATCACGAAAAGTTACAAAATCACAAAAGTTTACCAATTGCAAAAACTCATAAAAACTTACGAAACCATGAAAAACATGGTGTCCTAAAATCAGCGGATCATCCGAAAATCATAAATTCCTTATAAAATTCTAAGACATTTTATCCCTTGCATTTTTGAAAATTTGGAACATACGAACAGTTATTAATATTTCAATTTCGTCTACTACTCTTTGAAGAGTATCTTTTCTTTCATAAAAGAGATTCCTTCTCTTCCTTAGCTCACTCTCATGGGAATCACTGGGATCACTGAAGTGTGTGTAATAGAACGTAGCTTAATCGCCTTTCTTATCTCTCTTTTCAAAAAATTATAAGATTCTGCATTGTAGAGGTGACAATTGGATAAAAGAATATTTTATCTAAAACAAAGGCGAGTTAACGAAAACTTTGATTCATACAATTTTTTTGTATAAAAATTGTTTTTCAAGATAAGGGCCATCATTATTACATGTTCCATAACACACCTCAATTATCCCCTACTTTTTTATTAGAGTAAGGTTAGAAAGAGGAGGGGTGAAGGGAGAAGGGGGCTTCAATCGAAAACCCCGCCTTCCCGAATGGTGAGTGGACGAAACTGAATTATAAATAACTTTTTTAATTTTGCGAATTTCGAAAAATTGTACAGGAAAAAATATCTTCGAATTTCATGAGGCATCGATGGTTTACTGATGATTAACCGACTTTGGGACACCCTGTATAAGAAATAACAGAAAATATAACAAATTATTACTCAAGTCACAATATGTCACAATGGTAGATCAGCACACAATTCTATGAATCACAAAATTGTACATTGTCACAAATCATAAAGTCATGATTAAGTTATTATTACAACCCTCATCATGACCATCTCTTAATCCTGATTAACAAACAAACTTTCATCAATTTCACCCTTTATTTTGATTGTAAAAAAGTATCATTAGAAACTATGTTTTTAAAATACCTCTAACATGTTTTTGGTAAATGTAATCCATTATCAGTATATCTTTTCGTAGGCATTTGTTATTATCTAACCTAATTATTTTTTGTGAAAAAATTAAAAATTATTTAAAAAAAGAAAGCAAAATATTTTTAACCTTGGGATTCGGATAATTTTTTGGCAATTTTCGTTTTTCAATTGGACAGTTTACTTTTCCTGACTCAACTGCGTGTATTAACGTGGTAACCGCGGAGCAAAGCCCGCTGGGACAGCTAGTGTAATATAAAAAATATGTTGTAAGATAATATAGTATAACAATATATTAAGATATATATTATTTTATAATATGATGAAATTTAATTAAATGTAGAAAAATATATTATCAATATAAGTTATATAGCATAGTATAATTTGCTGAAATTCAATATATTAACATTTGATGTGATACTGTAAGATAAAATATCTAATGTAATATAATATGATGTGATATGATATAATATTATTATTTTATACTTTATTATATCATATTATATTTTTATTTTACATTTTATTTTACATTTTTATTTCAAAATGTTCTCTTTATGTAAATAAGTCAACAAAATCGGAACGTTTTTATTTTCGAATTTCCCGGGCTTCAGCACATCCGAGCAGACGGAACAGGATTGACAGTGACAGTTTTTCAATATTAAAATGACCGTATTTTTCTGAAATCAGAACTTAAAAAAATGTTCTATTTCAGAGGACTATAGAAGGACTATAGGGAGGACTATCTTTTATCTTCTCTTTTCCGCCACGGAAAATGAAAATTTTACTATACAAATTGTAATTTTTGCCGTACATTTTTTCCACGTTTTCTAAGATCAGTCAGCTGGGAACAGGTGGTGACCGGGTTTTTTTCTCGCCCGCAATTTATTAACTCATGCATTAAAATATACATTGTTAAAAATTTTCTCCAATTTCATACACTTTTTATTTAAAATGTATTAAAATGTACTTTAAGTTTCGTAAACCAGCTGTATAAAATGTATATAAGATACACGTGTTTTAAAAGTGTATGATTTAAGGACCCCTCCTTGAGTTTAATACACTTATTATAGATTCTATATTAAAATGTAACTGAAATTTCATACATTTGATATTTGAAACATAAGTAAGATACACATACTTTAAATGGGTATAAATTCGAGACACTTACTTGAGTAAAATACCATACATTTTTCACACAAGTTGGTTACTACGCTCGTGCTCGCTAGGTGGCTACACAACATTTTTTCTCAAATGCGAATTATTGTGGAAATCCTTTAAATATGAGTGGAAACCATATTAATAATAAGGTGAAGGACATGATTGAACATTAAATGCAAACAATGCGGAGAAATAATTTATCTTTGTCTTTAAAAGTATTTTATTCAACTGAAATTTAAAAACAATAATTACTGAAATAAATAAAAATTGAAATTTAATATCAGAATGTTTTCTGTAAATCTTTTCTCAAAACAAAAATTTGTTGTATTAGAATTTTAACAGAAAAAAATGTGGTGTTGACTGTCGGCATGGTTTGTTGGGATACAACGCAAATTACACATTGCTTGTAATAAATTTAATTCAAACTGATTCGAACATTTTTGTATGATTTTAATACATCAGTGTAATTATACATATCTAACTTGAATTTATCTGAAATATAATAGAAGTACTATATTAATGTCATGTATAAATTCAAACACACATAATGTAGAAAATTTAAGACACCAGTATATTAAAATACTGTAAGCGTGTATATATTTTGTATATTTTTAATGCATAATTAACAAAGTTTATGTGAAATTCGCGTTATGCGTGTTATAATAAATTTAAGATAAAAATTTCTAACAGTGATACCAGCAAAGTTGACCCTCACGTGTAAAACATTTTTTGCGATAAAGGCAGATAAAAGGACTTTGGCTTACGATCCTTTTTTTACTTTTTAACGTACCCCCCCCCCCCCTCCCATCTCCACCTCAGGGGGGCCTCTGTTGACTCAGTGGCGTGGCGAATAAAAAAAAAATGCATTACTTTTTTCCAACTTTTTAGAATACTGTATTATGTTACAATATGATGCACTTGAAACCTAGAAAGTATACAAAAATGTTGCGAAAAGAACCTATACAGATTGTTTACTAAAAAACTGTATGGAATTTTCAAAAATCTCGATTAATAGGAATTACAATATGATATTACAAAAAGGACAAGAAGTATAATAGAAAACGGAAGATGTAGAGGTGTTTTTATAACAAAATATATCCATGATGTATATAGTTAATGAAAATTAAGAATACGTCCAACTAAAAGAAATTATTACATAGTTTTTTAAAATTGATCATAACCAAAAAAATTATGCTTGTATTAGGAATTCAACATACATGTTAATAAATTTCAAAGAACATGTTTATTGGTATAGGATTCTTACAGAAGTTAATCAATTTTGATATACTTTCTACATTAGAGTGTATTAAATTCAAGCTAAGTGTGTGCGATTCGGATTTAGTATACAACTTTAGCATTTTTAATCAACCGTCTAAAGATTTTAATATACGTGTATTTTTTTTAACAAAAGTTTATTAATTCTACTTTAACACGCCAGTTTATTAATTTTCATAGAATCTCAATATATGAAAGTATATTAAAATTTTTAACATTTTTGACAGTTGACATAGAGAGAAAGTTTTGACTGTTACATCAGCTAAAAATAAGAAACGACTATGGAATAACTATGGAATAAGACGTTTTCTCCGTTACCACCTTTGTCATCTCATTATCTCATGTGATTGCATTGCTTGAAAGTAAAACTTGTGCAGGAGAAACACCCATCCCTTGACTGTTAAAAGGCACCATATGTTGGAGAAAAAAATTTCTCATTGTGTCATATTAATCTCATAAAAAGTGTTCAATTATCCTCTCCGTTACTTTGGAATGGGTGTATACAAATTTTTTTGGCGAGATTCTGAGGCTTTTACAAAGTAGGATTACCCAGGATAAAAAATCAGGGCATCGTTTCAGTCTCAAAAAGTACCTTAAGTCTTAAAATGAGTATCGGTTAGTCTCTGATGGATAAAAAAGGTGACTTATAGTCTCTGAGAGTATAGTATACCTACTATATTGTAAAAAATGGTGACCGTGAGTCTTCGAGAATATACAAATTTTTTTGACGAATTCTGGTGATCTGAACAAAGTGGATTGCCTAGCCTAAAAAATTAGAGTATCATTTTACTCTCAAAAAGTATCACAAGGCTCAAAATATGCATCAATCAGTCTCTGAAGGTTGAAACAAAGTAAATTAAAGTCTCTGGAAGTACACAAAGTTGTAAAAAAAAGTGTTTGTAAGTCTCCAAGTGTATATAAATTTTTCCAACCAGCATCAAATGACGAGTGAATCAAGTCGTTAAATTCCATCCACAAAATAAATCACTTCAAAACGAAGCTTCAAAAAAAAGCTTGAAAACAATTTTTTCCGCAAATCAATTTTCCGAAACTTTTATGTTTCTGAAAACTCATCTACGTCAAATCAATCCATTTATAGCAATTTTCATCACGAAAATTACCGTCACAATTGCATTACGCAGTCGGAATTACTTTTTTTGCTTACGAGGAGGCCGCAAAAAAACTCGACAAGGAAATACGTTTTTCCAACACCTCGGCGAACGGCTCTGAAAAAGATTGCGCGTCCCGTTCGCTAACGTTGCGTCGACAAAGTGTTTACGACAAAATGTTTATTGCCCATGGGAAAAAGCGGTGACGGCGTGAATTAACAACAAAGCGCGCGATGCGTCATACCACGATCTCCCACAATTGGCGCACACGATTTGCGATGTAAATCGTTGCGCAATTACCATATTTATGAAAAAGGACGGAAAAATCAGTAGACGAGCGAATATGTGTATCATACTCGAGGCACGTACGTGTTTAACTGGAGTAATTAGTTAGAGTAATTAGGGGAATGTGATTTTCATGGCATCGCGGAATTATGAACTTATTTGTACGTTCCGGGAAATTGTTGCGTGAATATATAGCGCGTGCGCAGGTTAATTTTAAAATTTTCTATGAAATTTAGAAAGTTGTGTTGTTGCATTAGAAATAGATTAAAGTATTAACTGAAAGATATGAAATAAAGATGCTACGAAATCTAGGACATTAAACTAAAAAATATCATCAGCAGCAAATTATCACGAGAAAATATTAAAATTGTTTGAAGTGCAATGTTAGATGTAAATGAGATGTTTTTATTTTTCGAGAAAAAAATTCATTACCCCCTCCCACTTTTGCCACAACTCAACTCTTTGCGATTTTGTACAAGAGAAAAAGATTAATTTAATTTGACGTTTTCATCGGATGAAATTTCGCGTTGCGCAACGTTTGAAAAAGCACGCTCCCCGCGATCAATTATCGGCGATTACAACGCCAGCAAAAAGCCTAATTACGTGTTATCAATCAAGCGATCGCATCCGAGGCGTGTTTATATTAGCAAGAATGAAAAATTGTACAGATCATTTCTCATCGCGCCGTTTTATCACCGGGATGTATAGCGTTTTTCTTTTTGTGGTGTCATTTTGTGTCTTGGGTTTTTTTTGATTGATATTGATTCGTGGTTGATTGTAGCGCTATTTTTCAAGCTTCTTTGTTTTCCGATTTTTCCAGTGCGTTACATCAAAAAATAATGTTGTTACAATCAGGGTTTGGAAAGTTACTTAAAAAAATGCAATGCGTTACGTTACTGTTACTTGAAAAGAAATAGTAACTCGTTACCGTTGCTACTTAAAAAAAGTAACGTTCCGATACTTTCACGTTACTTTTTGGAATATATTTAATGTAAATAACAAGACATAGAAAAACTAAGGATAAAAAAACAATATCAACGTAGATACTCATGGTTTTCTCCATTATAGAAACTGTTTATTTCAGATATGAAAAACTGGTTTCATACCAAAAAAGATTAGACTTGTTAAATTTTTTTAGAGTTTCAACAAAACGCTTTGCATGAAGAAAACATCGTATTTTCGAGATCTGTTTCTTATAAGGACGAGCCCTACAGAAATATTTTTTTTATGTGAGGAAAATTATATAAAGCATTTGTTAATTTTACTTTTTGACCCTGAGAAAAAAATCAGTTAGCTCTTCCAAATTTTTGTGTTTTTTTCGAGTTCGAAAAATTTCTGAGTATGACATTTCATTCAATGTTAGCCGCAGGGAAAAATTGGCAAATTCAATAGATTTTTGACAGAATTTTTTCTACCCAGATTTTTAGAATTTTTGAAACTTTTTGTATTTTTCAGTATTGATAAAATGTTGTAAGATTTTCTAGTATTATTATAAATTTTTACTATTTTTCTGTGCATTGATGTATATATTTCGAGTATTTCATGCTCTTGAATCCAAAGTTTATTGAATTGTTTGTATTTGAGAGGATTTTTCGGCAAATAGTGTCAAGAAGATTTTTATTTCGTTTGATTTGTTTGGTACTCTTTTACGATTTGAAGGATTGTTCCATATTTCTGAAACCATCCTTATTTTTCAGGGCAATAGAATGTTGCAGAATTTTCCAGTACTTTTAGATATTTGCACTATTTTATTCCAAATTGCTATGTACATTTCAAGAATTTAGAGCTCTTGAATTCAAACTCAATGAAATTTTTCGTGTTTTAGAGAATTTTCCAGTAAACAATGTCTCGATAGATCGATTTTTACCACTTGCAGAACTTATCGTATTTCTTCAATTTTTTCATGATCGTTCGTTATTTTAATACCATGCTGCTGTATGAATTTCTGAAATTCGATAGATTTTTAATGTTTCATTTGTATATTTAGACGTAATTTTTTCAACTGCGTATTTTTTCCTGTATTTTTGAGTATTTATGGAATCTTGTAGGATGTTGTGTTTTTTTAAAATTATCTCTTTGTATTTCCACAATAAGATTCTCTAGAATTAAAAGTTTGAAATTTGTGAAGTATTACGATCGATTTTGTAAAAAACAGTTTTTTTATAGATTTAGAGTGACTTAAATATTTTTCTTATTTTCACGGTACTTTTGCGATTAAAGAAATTTTCTAGTATTTTTATAGACTTCTATATATATATTTTTAGAATTCTATGCTCGAGAAATTGAAGTTTCTTGATTCCTGGGGTACATAAATTTTTGAAGAATCTAATAACGTGGAACTAATTGAAATCTGGTATTTTCAGTACTTTTCAACAATTTGAAGGATAGTTCAATATTTCTGGAACTATTCTTATTTTTCAGGATAATAAAATGTTGCAGAATTTTCTAGTTTGTTGACATGTTTTCAGTATTTTGTTATAAATTGTTATACATATTTCAAGAATTTTGAGCTCGGGAATTCAAACTCAATGAAATTTTTCGTGTTTGAGAGGGTTTTCCAGATAACAGTTTCTCGATAGATTGTTTTTTTCTGCTTGCAGTACTTATTGTATTTCTTCAATTTTCCTATGATCGTTCATATTTTTTATACCTATGTTGCTGTATGAATTTCTGATATTCTATTGATTTTTAATGTTTCATTTGTATATTTAGACTTTTTTTTTTTTAAACTACGTATTTTTAAGTATTTATGGAATCTTGTAGGATTTTGTGTTTTATTCAAATATATCTTTTTTAATTTTCAGAATAAGATTTTATAGAATTTAAAGTTTGAATTTTGTAAAGTATTTCGATTGTTTTTGTAGAAAACAGTTTTTTTTATAGATTTAGAGTGCCTTCAATTTTTTTTATTTCCACAGTACTTTTATGATTAAAGAAATTTTCCAGTATTTTCATAGACTTCTACATATATATATTTTTACAATTCAATGCTCGAGAAATTGAAGTTTCTTTATTCCTAGGATTGCATACATTTTTGAAGAATCTAATAACGTGGAACTAATCAAAATCTAGTATTTTTTTTGCATTCACTATATTGCATAAGAATTTCTAGCGAGATCTGTAGATCGTAAAGATCCTGCTATAGATTTTTAGTGTTTTCATATATTTTTATGTGAATTTCTAAAAGTTTACAATAAAAAGTAAAAAACCCAAATATCCCTGTCGATATTTATACACTAATGACTAATATTCCACACTATTGCTTTAAAAATTATAAGTATAGAATTTTCTATTCTAAAATGAGAAAGATAAAAATTACTTATATCTCAGTTTCAGAACATTCCTTGAAACATTACAAATTGTTCTAAGAACTTAATGAGACTGATAAAGTGGTAAAAGTAACGTGAAATAACGGGATTTTCGTTACTCGTTACCGAAAAAAAATGACTCGTTCGCGTTATCGTTGCAGTACAATATGAAACGTTTTAGAGTAACGCGTTACTTCCAAACTCTGGTTACAATTCGTAATGTCAGGAGATTAGTAAATTACAGAATAAAAGAAAGAAAAATGAATTTTTTATACTTATAGAAGAAATTCCTGAAAAGTTGAAGGGAATCTTATTAAGAGTAAAAGGAATGAAGAATCATCTAATGTCTTTTATCCTGGACCCTTAAATATTTCCTCCCCTTTTTGCAAATTTGATAAATTTTATTATAAAATGTTACGCTCGATGGAAAATTTAAGCGAAAAAATATTTTAACGTCACGCACCGATCCGCGAGTTCTGTTTAATCGTTAATTGCGAAAACGACTCTCGCGTCGAGCGCAACGCGCCGGAATATCGGGATTACATCGGAGCGCGTTTTTCCCGATACTCGCGGCGCAATTTAGTAATTAATAGAGATAATTGCTCCATACGATCCATGGATATGTAATTGCAATTGTGCTCGAGTTCCGTGTTTCAAGGGCAAAAACGAGCCGGGCATGGCCGTTGTTCTCGGAATCATGGCAAGGACGGGAACGACAAATCGTCGAACCGGTCCCAGAGCAGAGCTCGTCACAACTTCTACCAGCCAAATAAAAATATTCCACTTCTTTTCCCGCCATAATTAGTCTTATTATTGACATCGATTCCGACCGCGTATCCCTCGCTATCTGGTTTTTTTTACCTTCCTTTTTCGATATCTTACATACACAAATGATTACGTTTTTTCCATTGAACGCATTTTTGTCGCTGAACCCGCGTGACTTTGTTTGCGATACAAGCTGGAAAGTTTTTTTGGGTTTTGGATTGGTTGAAAAGCAATCAGCGACGTGGATGAATATGTCACTTAGAATTTTGTGAAAGTAAATATGACATAGTCATTCTCAAGAGGTAGTGTTTGGACGTACGGTAGGTTAGCGCGAAGACGGTTGTATGGAGAATTGTGAGACTCGAGTTCGAATCTCGATTCGGCGGTGACTATTTTCTCTTTCAGAATGTGAATTTATTAAACTGGAGAAAAGATGGATGAAAAGTTGTAAAGAAATCTGAGGTTTTAGAAGTAGGAGAATGGGATGGTTTTCGATGGTTGAAAATTTTAGACGTAATGTTATAATGATCCTTAGTTTTCGACGGTTTAGATCCTACGATATATTTAAAGCTTTTCAGCTGTATAATGTGTAATTTTTCTCAATTTTATGCGTTTGAGATAGATGATGATTCTTTTTGCCTCCAAGATTTGCAAAAAGGAACGGCAATTTTATTACTCCGAAAGAAAAATTTTTATTAATGAGTTATTAAATATGAAGTGTCGGTGGAACGTAATTTTTTTGGATGAATTACACATACATACATACATTGAGACTGAGACTCAAAGAGCAGAAGGGGGGGGGGGGGAATTCATATTTTTTTGAAATATGTACAATTAGATTTTTTTTCAATTTTCTGTGTGAGTATCTGAAAAACTTTGAAAATATTAAAAATCGCTAAAAAATCTTGATGAGTTGCACAAGTTTGTACCAAATTTCGAAAACATTACGAAATTTCGTATGATGTTTGAAACTTGAAAAATTATAGAAAATCGAAAAACATGGTAAATTTAGAAAATTGTCTATGATTCTAAGAAATGAAAAACGTTTGTAGAATTTCGGGAAATGTTGATATATATTGTAGATTGTGGAATATTTGGAATATTCAGTAAAACTGCAGGAACGTAGTAATATTTTTCAAATATTTGAAAATTAATGAATGTTACATTGTATGGCCATCGCCGATAATTTTGAGTATGAAAATTCAAAAACAAGATTTTGCATATTTGAAAACATTCAGAATTTTAAAATTGTTAACTATCTAGAAAATTCGAAAAATTCTTAGGATTTTATAAAATGTCGTTTAAGTTTGCGAATTTCGAAAAATGTAATAATTACGTAAAACTACAAAAAAAGTGTAATATTCTTACAGTTTTCAAAAATCGAAATGACTGATGATTTTTAAAAATTTCGGCATATTAGATTCAATTGAGAGTTCCAGAGACGACAAATAATTCCAAAAAAATCAAAAAATTTATAGTGTTTCAGAAAAAGTAGATGGATTTTGTAGATTGTAGAATATTTGGAATATTCAGTGAAACTGCAAAAACAAATTAACATTCTCAAAATATATGAAAATTGATAAATGTTTTATATTCTACAGCGATTGACATTGTAAATAATTTTGAAAATTTGAATGAAAACTTCGAAAACCAGATTTTGCAGCATTGCAAATATATCGAATTCAAAGATTGTCAACATCTAAAAAATTCCAAAAATTTGCAATGTGAAATAAAATGTCAATTAAGTTTGTTAATTTTGAAAAATGTAATAGTTCCGTAAAAATACAAAAAAGTGTATATTTTTACAATTTTTAAAAATCGAAAAATGTTTTTACAGGGATGACAGATGATTTTTAAAAATTTCGGCTTATCCCAGCTGAAAAAATCCAATTGGTTTTGCCAATAGCCCGACCAATTGGCAAAACTAATTGGCAAATTGGCATTTTCCCAATAGGTCCGACCATTTGGCATTGCCAATCGGCCTGACGATGGTCCGACCAATTGGCAAACTTAATGTTCTGTCCGATTAGCAATCATAATCGTCGGGCCAATTGGCAATTCCAAATGGTCGGACCAATTGGCAAAACGCCAATTCATTTTGCCAATAAATGTGAACTTTGTTTATTATAGATTAATTATGCAATTATATAATTATTTCACTCTCTGCGGGAACGCGATGTCATGTTACAATTTAATTTCGAAATCGGCAGAATTTCCCCAATCCCACCGAAAGTGAAATGATTAAATAATTGCATAATTAATTTATAATAAACAAAGTTCACATTTATTAGCAAATTGGCATTTTGCTAATTGGTCCGACCATTTGGAATTGCCAATTGGCCCGACGATTATGATTGCTAATCGGGCAGAACATTAAGTTTGCCAATTGGTCGGACCATCGTCGGGCCAATTGGCAATGCCAAGTGGTTTTGCCAATTGGTCGGGCTATTGGCAAAGCCAATTGGATTTTTTCAGCTGGGATTAGATACAACTAGGAGTTTCAAAGACAATCAAAAATTCTAAAAAAAATTGTAAAATTCATAGTATTTCAGAAGAAGTAGATAGGTTTTATAGCTTGTGAAAAATTTTAAAGATCCCGTGAAACTACAAAAACTGTGTGATACTTTTGAAACTTTCAATGAATAATCTCAAAATCGTTAGAATTCTGGAAAATTATATGATTTTATAAATTCCTAGGACGGTTAGTTACTTCAAAAAATTACAAAAATTTGTTGTATTTTACAATATTTAAATTAGTTTCGTCCATTGCGGGAAATTCCGGAAATCACGCAAATCGATGAAAATGGCTTTAGTGTACTTTAGATTTAAAAAAAATTTTGAAGACTTAAAAATTTTAATAAAAATCTAGAAATTCCGAAAATTCAAAGAAATTCAGAAGCATTGAATATTTTTAAAATCGCCAATATTTTTAAAAAATGATTAAAATGTGTGAAATTTCAGCCAATGTTCAAAAAATTAGAATTGTGAAATTATTTTAAGTAACTATGTATTTACAATAACTGTATTATGCTTCAAATTTTTACAAATCAAAAAATATTTCATCCACCAAAGATAGTCAATAATTTCAAAAATTATGCCAAATGAAAAAAAAGCTCTAAATCCAAGAATGCAAAGTTACAAAATTTTTCTGTATTGCAGGTTTCTAAATCGTGTAATCAATAAATATATCTACTGAAAAATTGCAGGCCCAGAAAAATAGTTTTTCGTATTCAAAACAAAATAATATAACAAAAAAAGAAAAAGAAACGCTTCTAGAAAATTTAGTGAGCTTTTTAAATGAGATGTCTCATTTTCTTTATTTGAAAATAAAGCCTTCTAGATTGTCTTTTCGCAGAAAGAAAAATGAATCAATCAGAGTCATTATACAATGTTTCTCTACTTTATTTTGTCTAGAACGATTTACGTTATTATGGATTTTCTCGCGATATGTAACAACTTGACTATCTGAAAAGCTCAAAAATACTTAGAAATTATTCAATTCAGGATTTATTGTCCTCAAAATCCATTTCCCCTACTCCAAAAATCTAAGACTATTTGCATCTCTGGACCAGAGTAACCATGCCCATACTGTAAAAAAAATTTATGGTATTTTCTTCATACCGGTATTGAAAGCAATTAACCCATTCCAGGGTTAGTAATTTTCCTAAACCAGTGTATAGTAGCTTTACTGTATATAAATAGTATTTACCATACTTCAGTTTAGTATTTTTACCTCATTCGAGTATGAAATATATCCAATAGTGGTTATGAAACAGGGAATGTAAATTTTTTTCTTGTTCTCAGGAATAGTAAAAATTTTCTATCGTTATGTAGTAAAATAATATATTCATTTTTACTATATGAGACATTGAAAAAATGCATAAGCAAAATATAGTAAATAAGCAATGATCGTAGAAAAGTGCAGAATGAATAGAAAAATGCAGATTTTCGGAAATTTACCATACCTGGCATGGGAAAACTTACCAACTTTTTTTACCATATAGTTAAAAAAATTATTGAAAAATTTGTTGTATTTGGGTAAGATATTTTTATTACAGCGGGAAGGTAAAAATAATATTGTTCAATAGTAAAATTACTATATGAATCTTTCATATACCAGACATAGAAAGACTACATGAAAAGAGTAGTAAAAGTCCTATGGTCGAGGAAAAAATTCTAGTGCGGTATAATAAATTTCGAGGCATAGGAAATTTACTCTACTACCTTATAAGAAATTTACAAACTTTTTTTACAGTGCAGTTTAAATTTGTAAACATATCCATTACATTCCGTAACGTCAGCATGATTTCATTAGATTATTTATGGAACAGGTCACACCTTCATTTCGATGTTTACTCGGTGAATCAGTCAAATTCCAATTGAGATAATGGGTCCCCTCGAGCGTCTAGAGTTCGTATTTTCGCGGATTCGAAACCCATTATAAATATCGTTCGACACATTGAAAGGAGCAAAAATCATACTTGCAAATCGGCGTTAATATAGAGCTGGGTAGAGATTCGCCGAGTCGTCCGATTCGTATGGCGCGACGGTAATTACAAATTATCAGGGATTCTTTCGAGCAGACTTGAGCCGCCGCGAGATAACGCGCCCGACAACGCCTCGAATTATTTACCTTCCGGGCACACGTAACGCCGTCGTCCGTGCACCGGATATGAGACGTCGGTTATCTTAATCGCGAATACTTTACAGCCTCTAAATAATGTACGCAAAGATACCCCGAGCTCTTCGCTTTCTTTCTTTATTACGATCCCGCGCCACTTAATTACTCATAAGCTGGATATGTTGCTTTACGTAATTATTTCGCAAACTCCGTAATCTCGTTCGAGGGGATTGATGAGTACGTGGTATGGCGGGGATCAAAATGACTTTTTTCACGCCTTCGATGAGACGTTGAAATGTTCGCTGAAAAAGAAAGTTGGTTAATTCAAGGAAAAGATTGGGAAGTATTGTGTTTTGATATGGGTTTGTGAATATTTAATTGTAAG
Source organism: Platygaster robiniae (assembly GCA_028476575.1). Taxonomy (NCBI): domain Eukaryota; kingdom Metazoa; phylum Arthropoda; class Insecta; order Hymenoptera; family Platygastridae; genus Platygaster; species Platygaster robiniae. Next base: position 42,358,551 of record CM052019.1, read on the forward strand.
TGAGACTTCTTTGAAACAGATCTTCAACTTACTTCTTGGTTAGGTGATGGCATGGGGGGGGAAGCAGAAAAAATTTTTGGGAGGGGTTTTTCTGAAAAATATTTTCCCTTCGGGATTTCATAATTCTTAATCTTTGACAATATATTACAAGAGAGTGATTTTAAAATATTCTACATTTTGGAATTCAAAATTTATACAACTTTTGGAATTCAGAGTTAAACATTTTTCATGTTTGTAAATAATGAAATCCGATTTATGCGTTTTTCAATGAGTAACTGAGGTTACAATTTTTCTACTCATACTTTTTTTATTAATTTATACCACTTTAAGGATGGGTTTCTATAGAGCTTTCTAAAACTCGATGTTCTAGGAATCAGACTTCTCAAAAATTAATACATATATTTGAATTGATTTTTAAGCAAATTTTAACCACACAGATAAAAGGTACATCATAAATTTACATTTTTATTTTATGATACATTATTTGTCAAATTTAGTAGCATTTTTTTTTTTTATATATATATTTCTAATATTTCTATAGATCGTTCAATAGATTTTTAGAAATTGATGTTATCGTTTTGAAACCATTAACGATTATGAGAATTCAAATTGATTTTTCAGACGAAAGTTTCTTTTATGACGATTTTCAATACTTTTATTCTACATTTTTTTAGTATTTTTACAATTAAAAGTATGTTTAGATGTATAAATTATATAAATTGCATTGAGTGTATTTTTATTGTTTTCTATATGAATTTCTCGAATAATTTCTAACAGTAAAAAAATTTTAGTATTATAATAATAAATATGATCCAAGAGGGAACGTTTTATGAATTTTTCAGAAAACTATATTCACATAATTTTCACGTATTGAAAGATTTCTGGTAAACTACTGAAATAGCAATATAATAAAATATTGAACAAGTGAAAAAATCAAATCGTCAATTAGCAAACTCGTTGACATGTGAATTAGTACATTTGTAAACTTGTAAACTTGTTAAATTTGTAATGGTAACTAGTAAACTAGTAAACTAGTAAGCTAGTTAAATAAAAAACTAGAAAGCTAATAAATTATTAATCTAGTAAGCTAGTAAACTAGTAAACTCGTTCACAAGTAAATTAGTGAACCAGTAAACTGGTAGGCAAGTTAACTAGTTAGCTAGTAAACCAGTAAACGAGTCAATTATTAAGCTAGTAAACTAGTAAGCTATTTAACTAGTAAGCTAGTAAACTACAAAACCAGTTATTAAGTGACTTACTAAACTAGTTAACTACTGAAATAGTAAAATATTAAAATAGTAAACAAGTGAAAAAATCGAAAAAATCAAATCGTAAATTAGCGAACTCGTTAACAAGTAAATTAGTGCATTTGTGAACTTGTAAATTTGTCACATTTATAATCGTAAACTGGTAAACTAGTAAGCTAATAAACTGGTAAGCTAGTTAAATAAACAACTAGTTAGCTAGTAAACCAGTAAACGAGTAAATTATTAAGCTAGTAAAGTAGTAAGCTAGTTAACTACTAAACTGTTAAACAAGTAAGCTAGTAAACTAGTAAACTAATGAAATTGTAAAATAGTAAAATAGTAAACAAGTGAAAAGAAAAAAAAGTAATCTTGCAAATTCTATAACAAGTAAATTAGTAAATAAGAAAACTAGTAAACTTGTTATATTTGAAATTGTAAGGTGATAAACTAGTAAGCTAATAAACTAGTACGCTAGTTGTATAAAAAACTAGTATGCTAGTAAACTCTAGTAAAGTAATCTAGTGAACTGGTAAACTAGTAAGTAAGTGAACTAGTAAACTAGTAAACTCGTTAACAAGTATATTAGTAAACTAGTAAACTGGTAAGCAAATAAACTAGTAAACTTTTAAACTGGTAAGCCAGTAAACTACTAAGCTAGTAAACTAGTAAACTAGTGAGATAGTAAACTAATAAACAAGTAAGCTAGTAAACTAGTTAGCTAGTAAACTTATTTTTCACATTTTTCTAGTATAACATACGAAAGCCTGGAGGATTTCGAAGTATTTTTATTGAATATTTACATGTTTGCAAATTGCTACAGAGATTCAAAAAACTCGATGCTCCAAAATTCGAATTCCGATCTATTCTCAACAATTTCAAGAATTAATGATATAATCACATTCATATAGATTTTTCATTTTTCAAATATTTAAAAGATTTTGTTACGTTTTCTAGAATTTATATTGATTTATAGTATATTCAGAATTTGATATTCTAGAATCCCAAAATTTATAGATCGCAGAGGCGTTTGCCGATATTTTTCAGAAAACAGTTTTTTCATAGAATTCAATTGATTTCATAATTGTTTTAAAATATGCATGAATGGAAAGATTTTTAATAATTTAATATGGATTTTATATAGATTTCTAGAATTTGATTATTATCTAAGATTCAAAGTTTTGTAAATTTTTAGCATTATCGTAGATTTTCATTTTTCTTAATTATTCATTGGGTTGCAAAAATTCTTCTTATTCATATTTTCTACGTGATCCTACGTTTTGAAAATTTTTTACTTTTTTTATCAAATATATACTGCTATAGTTTTCATGCATTTTTTTTTAACTTACACTTTTATTGTTGATTGATGTAACTGTTTTCATTTTTACATGAAATATTGATTATTAGATAAGGTGTCAAAATTGATTTAATTTTCTTACGAAACAAATCTCTGACTTCTAAGAATTCTAACTCTGCCTCTGATACATACATATGCAAAAAAGTAACAAAAAATCATAAAAAACAAAAACAAAAACAATCATCATCCTGTATATACTGACCACGTAAAAAACCGTACTCGAGCCCGTGCGTAATAGACCGAATCGATATGAAAATGATGATTCGATAAAAATCATTTCCGAGAATCCATAATCGAAGTCGCGCAAAAAGTCAGCAGGAGCAACAAATCGACGCTGCGCGCTGACGTGGTTTAATTCGATCCAATTACGGTCCTCTGCATGGGAACCGTTAATTCATCGCCAAGTGTGGGGGCACAGGTGTAAGTGGCGGCCGCGTGTTACCCCGTGGTTATGATACATGTGTACGCATTTTGCGGCGCGTGCAAAAGAGAATAAATCGAGAGGAAAAAGATTTGTTTGGGGGGAGGGGGGCAAAAAAGAGACTCGTAGTATGATAATGTTAACGTAAGCGATCATGAGAAATGTGCAAGGCGAACAATGTTCCTTTCACCGACCTTGCGTCTCAGTCAGGGCGACGAGATGCCATGGTGAGAAAATCGAGAAAGAGATTTTCTGGATTTTTCTATATACTTTTTCTTCTGACGGTTCTGGAATTTGAATAGGCATGGAATTTTTTTATTTATTTTACTAGACTGGGAGGTTTTTTGTGTATAATTATATAAGGATAAGTCGTTGCTTGAGGATCATATGGATTAAAATTATGGTATTCGTTTGGGATCTGGGAATTGACTTTTTTAAAGAGTATATTTCACTGTTTTTTTTAGAGTGTGTTCCATTAAACCATTTTTTTTTTGAAATTGGAAATTCACTTATTCTTAGTACAAAATTGTCTTGAAAAAATTTTATGAACAGACGACAGTGGCAAAAGTTTTTACATATATAAGACCCCGAGTATACGATGAAAATTCATGAACAAGAAGAAAAATTTTTTGAACAATAATGTTCCTTTATGATTCATTAGTATTTAACTTTTTAAATTTCAATAGTCAAAAGACGCTTTTGTGTATGTGTATATATATATATATATATCATATTAGAATACCTTTTAAGCTGAAAATTTGAGTTTTTAAGTTGAAAATTGTTGACGCTTTAACTTTTCAAAAAAATAAAGATTTTGAACTCTGCTTGGAACAAAAAACATAAGAACATTAAAAAAAAAATGTGAATTGATCTTATAGATATTGAAAAAATATGTACAGATTTTGTAGTCTCAAATATTTCGAAAAAGTGAATATTGAATTTCTAAGTCAAAGTTAGATAGTTCTATGTTTTGATTTTTAAAAGAGGGTAATATATAAGTATTAAGATGACTCGGAACTTACTGTAATGTGAGGAAGAAGCCAAGAATAAAACTATTAGAAAGAAAAAAGGTCAGAAAAAGAAAGTTTTCCATGTTGTCTTAACAAATATTGCCGAGAATTTGTAATTTGTGAAGATTGAAAACTTGAAAATGCGAGATTTTTAGTTCAATTACTTATAAATCCTTAGTATTTTTTGCATTCTCAAGTTCACCATAGTTCCAATCTACAAAATTAGAAATTGAACAGCTACAGAATAATTTAACTAATGGATGAACATTTGAAAAATTTCAAAATATCTGAGTAACAGTTTTAAATATTATTATGCAAATATTTTTAAAATTAGGATTTTAATTCAGAGGTAAAAAATTTTTTATAAAGTAGAACACTTCTAATCATTATTTCGAGAAAGATATACATGATTTAGTGAATAAACATTGTATAGTCCTCAACTTGCATTATTGCACATTGAAAACTTTGTGTGCCTGTAATTTAGAAATTCGATGTTATTCATAAACATGTTTTTCATGTGATGAGCAAAAGTTTAAAAAAAAATTTTTGTTGTAAATATGATTTCTTTAATTAAGCTTAACGGCTGTTTCTATAATAAAAAATGCCACAAAATTTTGATGGGAAAAAAATTCGTTGCATGAATCGATGAAAACAAAATAAGATTTTCTTTCAATCGAGATCTTGGTTACAGCAAAAAATATTTGAAAATATGCTTAAAATTTTCCGCTTTGAAAATATTTGAAATTTTCAAAACTAACCCTACGAAAAAATTTCGTAAGGGAGTAAAAGCTTATTGTTCGTAATAATTATACATTCAGGAACTTTTCTATAAACATGAATATTAATAATGATTGAACGAGTAAAAAGGCATCTAATAAATAAAAACAATAAAAAAACTTTTTCTGATAAATCAACTTTTCACTTTATTCAATCAATCTTGTTCAAACCTTTAATGATAAACTGTAGAACGTAAATTATGTAAGGAAATAGCGCGACTTTGAAATTAAGTCAATCAAAGGTCATGAAGTTATTCAAATAGCAAGAGAAATTAAAATTCCCTTTAATTACTGCTCGATCAATCTTGAATTTAAACTCACCAAGTATCTTGTCAATTATTGCAACATTGTACTACAGTTACGTTCCCATTCACCTAATTGTCTCTATATATAGCTCAGATTTTTTCAAAATACATAGTTAGCTTACTTTAAAACAGTTCGTACGAAATTCCAAGCTGCGAAATTCCATCACTGTAGATTATCTTATATTTTTCAATCTGATTTTCAAAAAAATTTACAGTACAAAAACTAATAAAACTTTTATTAAATTGTGATCGTTTTTAATTCTGTATTGGAATCAATGAGTTTTATGAGAATATAGGTAAATATGAAACCTAGTTTACATTCCTGTAATGGAATTATCTGAAAAATGAAGACAAAATTGTTCTTTCTAACTTTCAAACTGATAAGTATTTCTTGAAATTTTTCATAATCGTTATAGTCATATAATTTTCTTGGATCTTTTATCTGACATGATTGATTGGAATAATTTAAATTATATTATTTTAAACAGAAATGATTCAATAATCTAAAACCATTGTCTTGTCTCGAATTATTATATTTTTTATGTGATAATTTTTTTTTTTTCTTTTTTTAACAACTATTCAATAATAGGTAAATATGATTTATATTATTCTTTTTCTTGTAACTACTCAAGCCATCAAAAAATACTGTCAGTATACATATATAAACTACTTTACAATAAATATATCTAACGAATAGACACTCAGATAAGTATGTGTTTTTGTTTTATTTATTGTTCTAGGTTAAATTAACAATTTATGTCGTTTGCTTTCAGATTACCCGACTCGCGGTACCAGCAGCGAGGCCCCGCAGTCGAACCTAGTAAACAGCATCGCAAATTTGAGCGTGGACAAGGAGCAAAAGTCGATATCTCAAATGGGCATTTCCACAGCGGGGAAAATAAGGCCCAAGGAGGAAAGCGGCCATCAAAGGGCCCTGGCAGAGAGCCCGGAAAGCGAGGCAGAAGTAGATGATATCACCCCCAATCGGAAGCAACGGCGCTACCGCACGACCTTCACCAGTCTTCAACTCGATGAACTGGAAAAGGCCTTCTCCAGGACGCATTATCCCGACGTTTTTTCGAGGTAATTTGTTGTTTTACTTCCATATTACAACAACGAGTTGAGTATTACGCATTGTTAGAAGTATTTTGCAAATACATATGTAGATTTTTCTACATATTTAGAAAATTAAATATTGAATACTAAATATTTTAAAGTTTACAGTTCAGATATATTATTTCTGATCATACTTTTTCATTAAAAAAAGAAAATTGGAATCACGATATCAAAAAGACATTCCCAATTGGACATTCTTTTTTCATTTACATGTTTTAAGTAATTTTTCCTATCATTTATTATTATTATTATTATTATTATTATCATTATTATTATTATTATTATTATTATTATTATTATTATTATTATTATTATTATTATTATTATTATTATTATTATTATTATTATTATTATTATTATTATTATTATCATTATTGTTATTGTTATTGTTATTATTATTATTATTATTATTATTATTATTATTATTATTATTATTATTATTATTATTATTATTATTATTATTATTATTATTATTATTATTATTATTATTATTATTCTACTATACAACGGAGATAAAAGTTAAGTGAATGTCTTTCCGAAAAATGAAAAGACATAACTTTACTCCAGCTAATTTTTATGAAACAACGGAAATTCAGTGCTTGTGAATAAAATAGAAAACTTTGTTATGCAAGGGCGTCGCAACGAAATTTTACATGGAGGGGCAAACTCAAATGTCATTGGGATCAATATATATTCATTTCAATTTATCAATAAATATTTTTTATGGCATCATAACATTTTAAAAATCGCTTTGCAAGCTCAAGCTCTTACTTTTAAAAAAATATAACACTCTCGTAAGAAATCATTATATCATCTCATTTCCCACGTCCCTCATCAATACTTATTTTTTTAATATGTACATATCATTTAAAAGATTATAGGAATTTTTTACTGATTTTTATAACGTGATACTCTGAGATTCAAGGTTTTATAGCTTTTCTAGTATTTTTGTAGATTTTTGGAAAATTACGTTTGCATACAAGGTATATTAAATTTTGCCTTCTTTTCAAGGTATTTAATGAAGTGCTGGTATGTATTTTGAAGATTTTTAGAATTTTAAAACTAAACATAATTTTGAAGGATATTCTAGTTTTTCTATAAATTTATGAGATTTTGACGTTTATGTAGATTTTCATATGGTTTATGAGAATGTCATGATCTTGAATTTAAAGTTTATAACATTTTCAGTATTTAAAAGAATTTTCCAGGAAACTTAATTTTTTTAAGGATACCTGTTAACTTCATAAGTTCACAGTATGTTACTTTTGTTATTCATCGTATTTTTCTGAATACTGACTGTACGAATTCATCGCATTTTTATAGATTTTTATATCGATGTTTAGAATGAGGTTTTTTAGGATTTAAGGTTTAATGGAATAAAACAGTAATATTATAGTTATTGAAGGGCATGATATTTCGTAGGTTTTCACAAGTGCTGTAAGGATTTCTAGCGTTCAAAGACTTCAAAATTTTTAGCATTGTCGTAGATTCTGATTTTCCTTAATTATTTTCTTTTTCGTATTTTTTGTAACTATAATTTCGATATAAAGTATTTTCTAGTATTAAGACGGATTTATAATAAATATTTCTATAATTATAAGCTCTCGGATTCGCAGTTATCTAAAATTTTAAAAAAGTTGTTTTCGTAGTTTTCAAGTTCTAAAAGATTTATAGTACTTCTTGGTTTTTTTTTAGTATCTATGAAAATTTCAGAGATTTAAGTATTTTTATAATTTGCTATAAAATTTGCTGCTCTAGAATTCGAATTTCGATCGATTTTTAGTAATTTTCTAAATTTCTATGATAATTACACATACAGAGATTTTAAATGTTTTATAGATTTCTTGTGCTTACGATTTTCAAGTATTTATAAGATTTCATCGCATTATATACCTTTTTGGGAGATTTTTATTAATACTATTTATAGCTATTAGGGTCTCACTTGTTTTGACAATTTCGTAATTTTTTTCATTCCGGGGTTCTAAATCCATCAAGATAATACAAATTTTTTTTGTAAAGTTTAGAGCAAATTCAATATGATTAACAAATGCCACAAAATGACCAAAATTTTAAATGAGATTTACATGTAGTTTTTGATACATTTTCTTCAAAAATTTATAACTTGTCAAAAACTTGAGGCAAATGTTTGAAACAATGCATAGTTTGAGTGTATAATATTATAATGTAACTTTCAAGGCCAAATTTTTCAGTAATTTTCTATTGCTGTTATCTATGTCTTACAAGCACCGAAAAAAGGCAAACAAGTACTTTTTCGGTACTTGTAAAACATAAATAACAGCGATAGAAAATTGCAGAAAAATGCTGGTCTTGAACATCACATTGTACACTCAAACTATGCCAAGTTTTAAACATTAATCACAAGTTTTTCACAATGTATGAATTTTTGAACGAAATGTATGAAACACTACATGTAAATCCCATTTTGAACTTAAGTCGTTTTGCTGCACGTGTTAATCATGCCTGATTCGCTTCAAACTTTACAAAAAAATTTTTTTAATATTTTGATTGATTTAAAGCTCCGGAACGGAAAAAATTCTGACATCGCCAAAATAAGTGCAGTGGCGGATCTAGGGGTGAATTTGGGAGGAGAGGGCATCGGTTTTCAAATTTTTTAGCATACAATTTGAATGGAATATGCACGGGGATTAGAAATATAGCGAAGGAAATATTAAGTATCAAAGCAAAACAAAAATTCAATTTTTTCGTTCGAATATAATTTAAGATAGAAACATCATACAATGTGATGTATACGTCTATAATATTTTAACAATAAGACTTTCTTTTTTTGTAGAACCAAGTATTCAGTAATACTTTTGTTTCGTGTTTGTGGTAATTTACATTACATAAATGACAAATCTCACTATTTTATAAAAAAACGTATTGAAAAAAAATTTTTAGTCCTACAGCGACACTAACTTTACAAAACAATTCACGAAAAACCTTATGAATTTTTTTTTGTATGTTAGAACAATGCTTCAATTCCATTTTGGAAAATTTTGAAGGAGCTAAAATTTTTTGTTTCAAAGATATTAATTTTTGAAAAAAGTTTTCGATTTCTTCATGTAACATTATCTGAGTTTACCTATTCTTGTCTTTAATTTAATTTTCGCAGTTTCGAAATGACTTTTCAGCAGTTTCTATAAAAAATCAAAATGTATCTCATTTTTTACGTCTCTTACAATAAGTATTAATTTTTTCAGTACGTATACCATTCGAAGTATTATCTCGTATTTGTTAGAATTTTGATTAAGTTACTGATTTCTAGAATCAAAGGTTTTATAAATTTTAAGTTTTTTCATAGATTTTGGAAAAAATCATGTTCTGTACATTCGAGGTTTTTCATGGACTGCTAGTATTTTTGAGATTTTTCGTATTAAAGATTATTGAAGAAATTTTCAAGAATTTCTAGTTTTTCTTCCGAAAAGCTCAGTTTAACTTTCTTGTCGTGTTATTTAAATACATTTCTAACATTTTTGTAATTGTTAAATTGGTCTAGAGAATTCAGTGATGTAGAATTCAACAGTTATTTGATTGTTAATATTTTTAATAACTTTCAAGGTAATAGTTTTAACGAAGGTAACTGAAATTCGATAGTACATTTATTATTAATGGTATTTTTTGAGTGTTTTTACAGTTAAAACCATTTTCTGGCGTCTTTATGAATTTTTATACATTGATCAGATATCCAGAATTCGAATAAGTCTTTGAATTCAAGTTCTTATAGATATTTGGTAATCTTGAAGTTATTGAAGGAAGATTTCCACATCAAATTCCAGTATTTTATTTATTTCTAGTATTAAGAGTATTTTTGATGTTTTTTTAACATGTTATTAAAATTCATTGAATTTGCCAGTAATAATTACATTCAAGGATTTATCTACATGAATATTTAGTATTTTATCGATCTCTAGTATAAAGAGTGTTTTTCATATTTTTTATAATTATTAGATTCCAGTTAGATTGTCTAAGGGTTTAATTGATATCTTGTATTTTTTTCCATTTTTCAACTTCTAGACTTGAGCAAATTCATTCAATTCAGTTCAAGATTCAGTTAAAGGTATCTTGTAGTGCTTTGTCACTTATGTAGAAATTAAAACATTTTTTTATTTATTATAATTTGAGTACTAATTTCTTTTTCAAAAACTTATCTCAGCGACAAACTATGTACTAACAAGCAACAAAAATATGAAAAATATTGTTTCTTCATTATAAAATCTATCTGTAGGAGAATATTTCGTTTAGACATTGTAATTCCGTCTTATGGATAAAATTTGCAACAGCAAACTTTATTCACTTTCTAGTTGCGCTTTAGTGAAAATTTTGTTGCTGAGGTCAGTTTTTACAAAAGTTATCATATTTGAAAACTGTTAATAAAAAAAACAGTAAAAATCTGTGCTTCACAGACAGACCGCTATGGAACGCTCTTATGTTTGGTTAAGACGACTCGGAACATACTGTACTGCAAGAAAGACGCGTAGAATAGAATCTGGTTAAGTTGTACGGAAATATAATTTTTTGCTGTTGTTGTTGGCAAAGAGTAGGAATGTTTATTGGCATGCTACTGGTATTCGATTCAATATAAATTTACTTGTGAAAGGGCACCGGAGCAGCAGTGGATGAAAGCTCCTTTCTGTCTCCCTTCAAAGACAGTGGCCTCGATCGGTTGACCCGATTTACTATCTATAAAAAAATTATAGTTACGCCCAACCATCGAGTTAATATGTTCGGCGCTACTGACTCCTGTAACAGGTGGGCGCGATGACAATTCGATACAAGATCGAATCGATGGCCGATAGCATGTCAATAATTTTTGAATTCTGCTTACGTTTTCGTTTGTTGGTACATTTGTTTTTCGCGTATGAAATATTATAATAATACATTTTCGAATAATTGATCCTAAAAACGATAATACATATCAAATGAATTTTACTGTTTTTTTTTTACAATATTCTAATTTTCAACAGTCAACACTTGCCCGCCAGTATTATGATGTTCTATGTAGAACATCCTAAGTAACTGAACTGAAGGGAATTCAACGAATTTGATTATATAATTTCAGGCAATGAAAGCGTAAAAATGGCAGCAAAAATATTTGTCTAACTTTACAAAATCATAATTCCCAATCAACGAATGTCAGTTATTAGAAAATACTATCAAATATTACTGATTTTACTAAATGGATATCAGGAAAGAAACACTCAAAGAAATAGATAAAATTTTGGAATTTTAAGGTTTACAATTTTTCGATTTTTTTTTCATGATAATACGAAATCGCAAAATATTTTTCAGATCTAAATGTGTGCGTTTTTTGAAATACAAAATTATTACTGATGAACCGAAATTAAACTTCTATGAACGAACTTCTTTTTGTCGCACTTAATTTCAAGAAAACAAATCAATAAGTGACTACAAAAATCGCACTCTGTTTGAAAAACAATTGTCGTTTAGTATAGTAATTTGTTAGATAAAAAATAAAGTAGGAAAACTAATGCGATTTTGCAATTTCGATTTGGATGTCATGAAAAACCTCACCATGTATACATACTTTTGAGTCGAGAAACTTTTAATTTTTAGGTAAAAATGTTATTAAGTTGTATAATTTTGAATCAGATAACCGATTAAAAAGTTATTCCGACATTTTTTTGGTCCCGAACATTTTTTTCTTCAAAATTTAATTCTTACTGATGAACCTGAACGAACACCAATATGATCGAAGGATTTCCTCTGAATTTGTAGGGATTAGAAATGTATAGTTTCAATTTGTTTATTTAAATAAGTTATGTACACTTGCGCTCGAGAAATAAAAGGCATTTTCACGGTTTTTTTCTTGAAAAACAAAACCATTTTACTTAAAGCCTATTTATGTTTTTATGTCCCAGGGTATTTTATGAATTTTTTCAGGAAACAATTTCCGTAATTAAGGTCGTAGCGATCATCGTGCCAAAACACAACCTTTTTGACACTGCATGCGGTGAGCATGATAAATAAGGAACTGTTTATCTATAATACTAAAAACAAAAAAATAACCTCTAGTTTATATCTCTGCGCTGTGCGTGAGCGAAGGCTTTCGCTATATTAATATTGTCTCGAAAATAGTGATTTGTTTCCTTGAATGTTTGATTTTTTAACGTCTGGGATTTCGGTTTTTGCAGCAAGAAAAAACAATTTTTGCATAAAATTCAAAATCCTTCGTTCACGCAGAGGCTTTTAATTAATTATAAAGAAGTCTTAACAAATCCAGACTGTTCAGATAATTGTTTTCGAGAAACTGTGCTCACCGCGGATAAACATTGGATTTTGGCACTATTGCTGCAGTTCACCCATTATGAAAATTTCATTTAAAAAAAACTTTTAAAATATAATGCGACGTTGATAAATAAATAGGCAATAAGTATTTCCTAAAAAATTTGTAAAATAGCTTTTTTTTTCCTCGAGAACTAGTGTTTAAAACCCCTTGAATTCTCTATATCACATATGTTATTATGGCAAATATTGTACTATTTATTAAATAAGAAGATATACTCACAGTTCTCATACAATGACTTTGTGCTGATAGATGTCTATAATGAATATTTAATCATGTTCATTTCACATACTCGTTATCACAAAAATGGAGAAACAAAACTCATGAAAAATAAAGTTATATTTAGGTTTGAAACATTCAAATTTTGCTCATGATAATTTAAGAAATTTTCAAAATTTACTGCGATTGACAATTTTCTATGTATCGAAAATCAACACTTAATAAAGCATTAAAATAACTATGCGAATAGCATTTGGACTACAAAATATCGTGATTGCCAAACACAACATTGTAGCTTTTTAAGGGTATTATGATTGTTTCCAATTCAGCGAGTTTTTTTTTTATAGATTCGAATAACCGATGCAATGTTGAAATCTTCAGTTTAGAAATAATCGATTTTTCGATGAAAATTGCGATCGCGAAAACATTTTCTTCGAACAAGTTCAATTCATGATTCTATTTTCTCTAATGCAACTTTATCTACATACAACATGAAGCAATCAGTGTGTCCAGATTGAATGTGCTCACTTTCAATACACGCGAACGGTCTTATGCGTGTGAAAAGAGAGAACGTGACGTCATACCATGTTCCTCTCACATGCATGAGACCGGTTTGAGTGTATTGAAAGTGAGCGCATTCAATCTGGACACACTAGAAGCAATGATTGAATGCCGTTCATAAACCTCGTGACTCAAATTCCGGTTTTTTGAACCTCCTCACCCCCTAGAATGACACGAAGTGTCATGATCGGCCCCTTGGAAAAATATTATCATTATTCCTCAACTTATTGTATCATAAAGAAAAACTAACATGCGGCAATCGAGAAAAATCAACTTTTCAGTCAGTATTTCCTACGATAAAATAGCCGAAATTCAAGAGGAAAAAATCAGTCTGTATATTCTTCAGTTCAAGACACTATGAATCACCTCAGGAATTCGAGATTGTTGGGATTACTCATAAGCATTGTGTGCAAGTTATACTAAAATATTCAAACCGAAAGTTCTTTAATAAGGACATCTGCGCGCGCACGAATTCAGCTCTTAAAAAAAGACAACTCCTCTAAAAACCCGGAAAAATCGCGAAAACAAGCTTTCCGCCGCGTGAAAAAGCGTATTTCGTGCAAACTTTAAATTTCCACTAACCTTTTTTCGACCATTTTATCCCAGCATCGGCGTCAATCGACGTAGTCCCTTTCTTGCAGTCGCCATGTTGGACAAAAGGCGGCCATTTTCACTGATGTTCACTCCGATTCACAAAATCTAAAAACGTTACGGACAGCGTTTTTGATTTTTACAATCGCGAATTTGGAATTTGTCTCCATCATTAATTCGATTCGGAGAGAAAAATTCAAACGCACGAAATTAAAGTACACTTCAACCTGTTCTTTTCGACGGTGTATGCACGCTCGAACTGGCGCGAACGTGGTATACTGAAGACTGATGAACTATACTGAACAGCTCGAATCAGTGATTTGGTTCGGCGCGCGCACACTTCGACGTGGCCTTGGGAGTTGAATATTAGTTTTATCTTTCACAATTTTAGAAAACCAAGTAGTAGAAAATCAAAATTTTAAAACTGCTGGATAAAGGCGTCAGCGATGAAATTTTAGGTAGGGTTTTATCTAAGAGATATATTTTCTCAAGGATTTGAAATTTTAATTTTTTACAATTTAATTTCAAAAATATGAATTCGTGATTTCTCATCAGTGTCTTTGATATTTTGACTTATTTTACTTTTGCATATAGTTTAAAATCTTTTTTTTAAATTCCATGTAACTAGATTTATCTAACAAGTCATTCACATTTTGACATTAAAATCGAAAATCGATAGTAGTTATAGGTAAAATTTAATTCGTTTATGAAGTAAAATATAAATTACTCTTAAACTTTGTTTATTTATCCAATTAAGTTATTTATAATCTCATAAGGTCTAACTTATTTTTATCAATTTTTTTATAATTCCAAGGACGTTTGACTTCATTCAACTCAATTTATTATAAACTATATAAAGGTAATCCAATTCAATTTTTTTCAATTTTTTTGTTTTGATTCAACTAAATCGAACCATTTTTATATATTTGATTTAATGTATTTCATGAAATCGAAAAATGGCTAGAAATTTATGTTCTAGATTTTAAATTTTCAACTTCTGAAAAAGATATCTACGTTTAGCTATCATCTAGTTTTTGATAAAATTGTTTTTCATAGAATTTTTGATATTTTACCCAGCGAACTGCAGCAAAAAATCACTCCTCTCTGCTCGAAAAAGTTCCTCTCCGGAGAGGAACTTTTTTCGGAATTTTCCTCTTCTCCGGATGCGGAGGAAAAAAATTTCTAGAAATCTTCCTCCTCTCCGGAGAGAAACTTTTTCGAGTGGATAGGAACGATTTTTTGCTCGGGTTCAGTATCTTGAGTATAACAACTTTTTTTCTGTGATGAGCCTTTAGAATTTTTATTTATCGATCGAAACTACACAATGAAGTTGAATTTTCTGAATTCAGTCTGCAAATGTGACCTGGAACGAGGAAACCCTAGTAATTCGGGTTTTCATAAAGTTTTTATAAAATTTGGGTATTTTTTATAAAATTCCGCTTTTTTTGTGAAGTCCTTTTTGAAAAGAGCAATGTTTTATCAAGTGACTTTATAAAACAAGCGGATTTCATAAAAAATACTAAAATTTTGTCAGAAGTTTTATAAAAACTTTACGAAAATCAAATTATTAGGGAAATAAACTTCAGTTTGGAATTCGTTAAGCTAACGTTTTAATGTCATTGGAAATGATTATCCTTTCTACGGGTTTTAGACTAAAAATCTCTTTCCATTAAACAGGTCACTAATAATTGTAAGATGATTTTCCAAAAAAATTAGAAAATTTCATTTTGCTTGCCTGAGTTTATTATTTTCATTTGATATTTTTTTGATCTCTTTACTTTTGATTAAAAAAATTTCACGATTCTTGATTTCACTCGTCAAACCTGATAGATTCAAAAATTTTTGTTTGTCATAAGATGTAAATAATAATTTACTGAAAGGGGCATAATTTTTATATTATTTATTGAAAGGTTGTATTATAATTGATGTACAGTGTAGATTTACCATATCATATCAAGCATTGTTATACGATCATAAAATTTCCTTCTTCCATGAATCTTTCATTTTATGGAATAAATTTGAAGAACTGAAAATAACTATGTATCTTCGATAATAAACATATCCTTATTAAAATCCTACATGTTATAAAATCTACATCTTACAATATCACGAAAGATTCAATAATTATATTTGCTTTCCTAGACATACTCAAATCTGTACAATTTAGAGGAATTCCTAGTATTTTCATAGATTTTCATGTAAATTTCTAGAATGAGGTGCTCCAGGATTCAAAGCATTTCTAGAATTTTAAGTATTTTAATTTTTTTTATCTTATTACTATAAGTTTTATTTTCTAAGTTTCTTTATAGATAACTAATATTTTTAAAAGTGTAATTACAGATTTAAAAAATTTGATGCTATAGAATCTAGAATTCAAGAAATTCTTAGTTTTCTAATCAATTTTCCAGGAAACAGTATTTTGAAAAAATTAGGATTACAGATTTTCAAATCTTTCAGTAAATATTCTATTTTTTAAATATTCAATGATTTTATTTAATTTTCTGGTATTTTGATCTGTTCATAGATTTTTATAATTGGATGCTCAAGGATTAGAAGTTTCAAAGGTTTCCGTTAATTTCACAAATTTTCGATAAAATTTATAATTCCTGTTTATCGAAGAAAGAATACCTGTGATAAATTTAAGTAATGAAGGGATTTATATAATTTTTAGTCTCTTTCACACTATCCAGCATTTATGTAGTTTTGTAGTATTTTCTTGTATTATTCTAAATTATTGATATTTTAATGAATCGTTAGGTAAGATTTCGAAATTTAATGCTTTAAACTTCAAAGTCTTATAAAATAATTCTCGGTATTGCAAAAGAATTTTTAAGAACACAGGTTTTTTGTAAATTTCTAGTGTTCGAAAGGATTCGAGTTGTTTCATTTTTTTTTTCATATTTTTCAAATATCTACAAAATTGAAATGATTATCTGATATTTTCATAGATTACTTTATGAACTTTCAGAATGAGATGCTCTAGAAATGCATGTTTTATTGATTTCAAGTAAATAAATGTAAATTAAGTAGGAAAATTTCATCTTCATACACTTCATGTATTAATGGATTTGTATCATACTTACTCTCATTAAAAACAACTAAAGATAGAGTTGTCGTATGAATAAGAATTTTTAACATTAATGTTTGAAACTATATACCCAAAAATGTAAGGTTTCATAGAATTTCACAATTTCCATAGTTCTTTGGAAAATTGCGTTTGCATACTTTCCAAGTATTTCAAACTCTGACTTCCCTTTTTAAGGTTTTTCATGAGGTGCAGTATTATGAGCATTTCTGATATTTATACAAATTGAAAATTACTTTCAAGAATATTCTACTTTTTAAAAACATTTATGACATTTATGTAGATTGTCATATAGTTTATGAGAATTTTATGATCTAGAATTCAACTTCTGCAAGATTTTCAGTATTTTAAAGAATTTTCCAGGAGACAGTAATTTAAAGGAAAGCTGATACTTCATAGTTTCACAGTACTTTTTTTTATAATTTTTCGTATTTTTTAGCATTTTTACCAATTGTATGAATAAATCGCCTTTTTTTGGATTTTTGTATAGATGTTTAGAATGAGATGCTTCAGGATTCAAGATTTTATGAATAAAAATAGTAGTATTATAGTTATTGAAGAAAATTATATTTCGTTGGTTTTTACAACAAAATGATATTTCGTCGGTTTTTTAAATGATATCTGGTATTTTCAAAAATGCGATAACAGATTTCTAGAATTTGATGCTCTAGAATTTAGAATTCTGGAAATTCTTAGTAATGTAATACATTTTTTCAAAAACATGATCATCGTTTATAATAAATAACGGATATTGAATCCTTCAATAAATATATGTATTATTCATAAATTGTATTGAATTTTATAGTTTTTTTGATAAAATATTGCATAGATTTTTGTATTTGGATGCTCTAGGATGAAAATTTCAAAGATTTTCGTTATTTTTACAAACTTTTCAGAGAAAAATATCTTCAAAGAATTCAAGTATTGAAGGGATTTCTATAATTTTTAGTTTTTTTCATTCTTCACAGCGTTCATGAAATTTTGCAGTATTTTCTTGTATTTTTCTGGATTAAGAATATTTTCATGATTGTGTCAGAAACTTTAAATTCGTCTACTTTAATTTCAAATGTCTTAATGAATTTCTAGTTTTTAGAAGAATCCAAGTTTTTTCAGTATTTTTAATATTTTTCAAATATCAATGAAATTTGGATGATGATCTGATATTTTCATGGATACCTTCATGAACTTTCAGGATGAAATGCTCTAAAAATGTACGCATCATTGATTTCAAATAAATAAATGTAAATAAATTAGGATGATTTCATTTTCATACACTTCATGTATTTATTGATTTGTATTATACTTACTCTCATTAAAAGCAACGAAAGTAGAGTTGTCGTTTATCAGTCGCAATTTCGAACCAGACATTTTATTTCGCTCTCCGCGTCCCCTTTTGACTCCATGATATGCCGATAGCCCGAAAAATCGCCGATTTTCGAAACTCTCCACCCCCACCTCCTTCAAGAAACCCCGCTGGGTCCCAAGATACGGGACCTATCTCACCCGGCGTTTTTTCTGTCTCGTAAAATTCCCCGATAGCGGCGCATTCCGTGCCTGTCAACTCCTTCGGGCCTTGCTCGCCCCTCAAAAATCTTGATCGTCGAACCTCTTAATTGCGTTCCCGCCCGTAATTATCTTATTAATTTTCTAAACGCCAATATCTCCTGGTTTTTTATAGCGCGGAAGAGACGGAGAATAAAGAAACGATGCGGCGTAAAATGAAAAAGAAAATACTACTCATGTATCGAGAGAGAAACCAGAAAGCCGCGTTTTTTTTTTTATTTATAAATACGCGACGGAAATTGCCTTAATGAAAAATTCCGTGCCGGCCTTATGTCATCGGTGCGCGCAGTGTTGAAATTAAAAGCACGCCTAGCGCTAAAAATAATTGGAAAAGAATTTTTCAAGCGTTTCGCAAGCGCAGGTCAATAATTATTTTCTCGGCCTCGTAATTTCCTTCGCGCGCGCGGAGAAGGAGGAAGAGAAAAAAAGAACAGCCGAGGAACAAGGAGGAATACACGCCGGAGACGTGGAACGAGGAGAAAAAACCTAATGAAAGAAATCAAAGAATTACAGGTGTTCGCTGTGTCTTAATTAAGATTGTGGTAATTACGAGCGATACGTAGGAATTACATAATCGCGTCTAATAAATCTGCGCGAAACGCCGGGCGTCGTCCGCGCGCGCGACCCCTTGTCAATGCACTGAATTTCGAGTCGATTTTTCCGGTTGTCGGAAGAAAAAAATTGTTATTTAATTAATGGGGGGAGATTGTTTTTTTTTGCAGATCGTGATTGCGCTATCGATTATCGATCGATTTCCATGCATTTTAATTAACAGCCGAGGCATTTTTGTTGCACGTTTTTTTTTCGTTTGGTGCTAGAGCTTGCGGAATCATCGAATATTTATAAGCGATTTCATTGCGAAGATAAAACGGGACGGAATCGGCGTTTTATGGCTGGATTGTGACGCCGGGACATCAGAAATTCGGAATGAAGAAATTTTACGATTATTTGCCGGGCGTTAAAATCTCTGGGCATCGTAAAGAATGGGTTTGGGGTGGGAGAGATATTTGAGGGTTTTGAGAAAATTGATTTATTGGGGAATGTTTGCGAGTGGGAATGAGATGGGATTATAATATCGATGAAAAGTTTCTTAAATGATTCTTGGAGCCAATTTTTTTCAAAAATATAATAATTAAGGATATAATTGTATTGGAAATTTCGATAATTAAATTTAAATCGAATTTATTGGATTTATTGAAAAATTAAATAATTTAAGAAGCTTTTTATTGATTTTATTATATAACGGAGCGATCTCACCAATACATGCTTTTCAGTGGAATTACTATGTCAGGGCGAGGCTTTGATTTTTATACATGTTTTATTCTGTCTTGAAAAACGTGAAAATTGTATTACAGATTTTATGAAATTCTCTGTAATATTACTATCATCCATTTTTTTTTATTTGAAGCTGTGTCAAGAAATTTCAAATCAGCTATTAGTGGACAATCTATTATTTCCTTCAAATTCAGGTACGAAAGTGATTAACCTTTAAAAAAGTGTTCCACCTATTTTCCTGAATCCGCTTTCTGTAACAAATATTTTCTGGTATTGCTAGAGTCCTGGAAAATTTTTACTGAAATTGAATTTTCGGACTTTTATTATGTAGAAGAACTTTTCTTCGTAATAATTATTATTTTTATAGAACAAACTTTCTAGATTTTACAAAAATTGTACTATGAATTTTCTGCAACCTTATTATTATTATTATTATTATTATTATTATTATTATTATTATTATTATTATTATTATTATTATTATTATTATTATTATTATTATTATTATTATTATTATTATTATAATTATTATTATTATAATTATTATTATTATTATTATTATTATTATTATTATTATTATTATTATTATTATTATTATTATTATTATTATTATTATTAATATTATTATTATTATTATTTGTCATTGTGAGTTATTTAATTATAAATGTGTGAAAAAAGTACATAAAATAAGAAAATTGTCTATGGAATTCTGAATATTATGAAATTTCAAAAGATTTTTCAAAAATTGTATCTACTATGAATAGTATTATCTTTTTTTTTAAATCAAATAGTTTTTTGATGCCATATATGATAATTATATATGTATAAAAAATATTGTAACTATTAGTCAATCTGTGTAAATTGTAATTATTACTCTATAAAATAATAGAAACTTTTTAATAAGTAATTGTAAATTATTTTATTCATTTCTCTAATTCTATTCTAGTAATTTTATTTTTTAATAAGTTTGTATAAAATCATTTATAAAGTCTTTTATAAAATAACCTTATGAAGGACTTGATGAAGTAATTTTATAAAACCTTCATAAAAACTTTATAAAATTTCTCTAGCCTTATGAACACTTTATGAAAATTTTAGTGCCCTGGAAACATGCTCTCTCACACATTTTCATAAATCCAGGTGTGCTTCATAAAGATTTTTTAGTGCTTATAAAGTTCTTTATGAAGATTTTTTGTCTTTGTAAAGTTCTTTGTAAAGTTCCGACATACTTTATAAAACAGTTTATCAAAATTCTCCGAAGCTCTAGAAAGATTCGCAATTTTATAAAAGTTTTCTAAAGACTTAATAAAATGACTTTATAAAGTTTTCAACGCTTTATAAAGGTATTTTATGAAAATAGCGAAATTTTATGAAAAATTCAGGGATTTCATTAGGGGTTTTATCAAAACTTTATAAAAACTCCATTTATTAGGGTAATGTCTCTTTCTTTTTCTTTATTTCAATCAAACGGAAGCAATTTTCATTCTTTTATTATGATTGTATTATTATTCCATTGAACTTTTCAATTTTATTTGTGTCTTTGTTTAATATTAACTACTGTGAATTTTTAAATAAAACAGAAATGAGGTGATCTTTATTATGTGATTCCAGTAGTATCTATGTATTATTTCGTTTCACCTTTCAATTGTAATAATTCATGTTAACCATTTTATAATATTAAAACGGAAAAAAAACCCCCAATAATCTATTTCAGTTCTAATGTTTCCTATGCATTATTTTCTTTTATTCGACCATTTCGAATGTTCCTTAAATTTTATTTAAATTTTTTTTGTACGGAAATAAGCTATTCTTCACTTTTGGAATACTAATTGTCTCGTTATATTATTTGATTGTTTTTCTCTCATCTGAATGACCTCTTGGTATAGTTTTTCATGTAAAAAACAAAACAATAAAAATTTTTTTTTTAATGAAAATATTTTGATTTCATATTTCATTTTCATTTCAAAATATTTCATAATTTAATATTTGTTATCGCTTCTTGGAAAATGTCTATCGTCCTGGATACTAGCATTCCGAAACTTCGAATCCAGGAAAAAATTTTCCGGGTTTTGGTGGTGCCAGATTAGGAATGTGAATCTCAAAAAAATAATAATCTTCATCGAGAGAAACTGCTATCATACTTTTGAAAATTTGTGTAAAATCCACCTCCATTCTGAAATATAATTGTATAAAATTTAACATCGTCAAGATGAAAAATTCCTTCGAAATTCTAACATGTACGACCAATGATATTCCTGTATGATTCGAGGTGTTTTAAGCGCTGTTAGGATAGAACCAACTTTCCGCTAAACTTGCGAAAAATGCCGGAATTTCCACCCCGAACGACCCGGCCTCCTTAACGAGAAAACACCGACGCGGTGGAAAGCCGCGATCGGGACGCGGATAATCTCGTCATCAATCCCAATAATTCATTGGCAAAAGCGCCCGCTGCGCCAAGTATGCAAAACGCGAATCGCTCTCTCAGTCATTTACTTCACTGGTTCTTAAGATCCAATTTAGATAAAAGGACTTGGCTACCTCGAGTCGCTACCGCGAGAGCAGATACTGCAGAGGTGTCACTCGAGCTTCTTTTTTTAAAGGCTCGTGCCTTGTGAAAATCACCTTTAACCAGCTCTTGCGTTTTTTCTGCTTTACCATCGCGCTACGGAAAAGTGTAGCGCGACATCACGCTTCAAACTGTAGCGCGCCGAGTCTGAAACTTCGCTGTATTCAAAAACGTTGTTTCCATGGCGCAAAGTTAAATGAAAGGAATTAAGTAATAATTTTGGAATGTAATATTTTCATAAAAATCCCTGTAGACCAGGTACTCTAACAAAAAAAATTAGTTTAATAGGAGTACGATTAATCATTTTTGTTTATTCCGCAGAAGTGATTGAGTACCTAGTTTGTCACTAAAGTTAGTTTTGTTTTCATGAGAATAGTAAATTCAAAAATTGTTAAAAAGAAAAATTGAAAAAATTTCTGCATGAGAAAATGAGCCTTCTTTCTTGGCCGGCGTGAAACGCGATTCTTTGTTTTTGAAAATTAGTTTTCCGTTGAAATGAGATTCCTGGATTTTTTTCACTCGAACTCTGGGCTACCGTGGAATCTGCGAGACTGTTAATGATTGCGGCAACGAGAATAATTGCGATTGCACCAACGCGAAAGAGATTCAATCACGGCCGCGAGGCGAGTTGAGTTAATTAGATAATGCAATTGTCCGCTAATTACGCGCATTACGCGCGAATCTTGCCAGATCCGCGTGATCGTTGTTTCTATTATTGTAATGAGCAAGTAGATTGTTTGGAATAATGAAATTAAGGAGCGTGGGTCATTATGTATCACGCGAGATAGATGGTGGGGACTTTCTGAGAAAGCGGATTGATTTGTTTCGGCAATTACGAGTTGTTTGTTAGGGATTGGTTCTTTTTTTTTCTTAGTTTAAGAACATTTTTAATGTTTATCTGGAAATGGAAAAAAATATTGAATGCCAAGTATGATTTAAACGAAGAGTTTGGTTTTATTTCTAACTATTTCATGTTCGTATTATACATTTTATTATAGTACCACTCGATATTCCCAACTCAAAATTTCTAACATTTTTAATATTTTCATTATTTTTTTACAATTTTAAGTAAAGTGATTGAGTATGTTCCTCAATAGTCAGTAGTCTTACTTCAAGAAATAAAAGTTTGTAAGTAATTTTTTTCAAATCCATCACATTTCATGCCCAAACATGGTTTTTAACGAGCAAAACTTCTGCTTTTCCTGGGTATAATTTTGATGATTTGTTGAATAATTTTGATTAGCTTGAAGATACTACTGTTTGACACTTTGTACACCTTCTGAGGTACACAGTCACGCCATGTAACGTGATTGACAAGAACAATGCATCATCTATTACAATTAAGGGGTTATATACCTTTTTGGGTGGAAAAATTGAGGATGGTTTGGAGTAACTTTCAAGGTATGTAGCAATAATGCTATGTCACAAAAGTTAATAATTTTTCAATAGTGTATTGTTTACTTGAATAGAAAAGTATTTGTTCATAACAAAAAATCAACATTTGGCGGAGTTATGGCCCTTTCCCCGAAACAATTTTCTTTTAAAGAGACTTGCGGTGACCACGATACAAGTCGAACAAGTCAAGTTGAATCAGAAAATCCAAAAAACTTCATTAGTCTAGGAATATATCTTATTCTTGAACGATTGCTTTTTTGTAGAAAAGTTTTTATTTTGTGAGTAAAAATTTTTTAATAAAATTTTCAGAGCCCAAAAAATCGAAATCTGGGGGAAAGCGTACTTGCATACGAAAAAAACGTAATATTCATTTTTTCAATCGTTCAAGAACTAGGTACGTTCTTAGACTAATGACATTTTTTGGATTTTCTAATTTAACTTGACCTGTTCGACTTGCATCGTGGTCAACCGCAAGCCTCTTCAAAAAAAAAAAATTGTTTCGGGGAAAGAGCCATAACTCCGCCAATTGTTGATATTTTTTTATGAACAAATACTTGTTTTTTTTAGTGGACAATACGCTATTAAAAAACAATAACTGTGGTGGCTCAACATTATTGCTACACACTTTCAAAAATACTCCAAATCATCCTCAATTTGTCCACACAAAAAGGTATATAACCCCTTAAATCTTTTCGCGATAGTATTTTTCTCTATCCTAAAAATAAAAATAGCGAACTGTGATTTTTGCGAGTGAGTAGTAATTGAGACTAAAAATACGGAGGTGAGGGAGGGTTCATTATCATGTTTCTCTGATGTATGCTTGAAAATATTTTCTAATATTACTTAAAAACCAGAAAATTATTTAAATATTACGATAACCCTACTGGGTTAGAAAAATTTAAAAAAAATTAAGAAAGTTTTAAATAGCTTGTATCATGTTCGAAATTTCGAGAATTTTTAAAAATTCAAGAACATTATAAATTTTCAAGATTGGCAATAATTCATAAAATTTTCTTCAAATTTCAAATATTTCTGGAAATGCTCATTAGTTTTCAATATTGTAGAAAATTGAAGAAATTCTGTAAAAGTAACTGAAAGAGTAATATTATCAAACTTTTTAAAAATCGAAAAATGTTAATTCATATGGACATTGAACACTACCCTTGATTCCAGGAATGTCAATAAAAAAAAATAAAAATGTAGTAAATTTAAAAAAATTAAAAAAAACAGCGATAATACGGTAAATTGTCTATAACTGAAAAAAAAAACCCTTAAAATTTGTCGGATTTTAGGAAATGTTAAAGAATTGTCTAAAATAGCGAAAAATGACAGAAATTCGGAAAATCGGAATGCTATGAATGATGATAATCTTTTATCCAGAAAGCATAAATCACGAAGGAAACTTTATGAAATACGATGTTTCGTTTCAGCCACGCTCTAGAATTTTAGAAAACGTTATTACAAATTATCACACATTTATACACAAAGTTTCCAATAATAAAAAAAAATAAAAACTTGTAATGATCATCAGAAATTTAAAACATTCGATAAATTTGTGGAATATCTGAAAATGTTTATAAATTTTTTAGATTATAAAAAATTGCGAGAACTACGTATAACTACAGAACCTGTGTATTATTTTCAAAAAATGTTCAGATCAAAAACTGTTTGCTCGTATAAAGACCGACGATGGTTTGCAAATTTCAATTTATATTTAGAAATTCCGGAAATTTATAAAAATTGAACAACGTGACGAATCTGTAAATTCTCAATATTTCAAAAATTCAAGCACCATAAAAATTCTTGAAATTGTAAATGATCATGAATAATTGGAAAAAATTATACTATATATACAGAAACTAGTAAAAATTACGAAATTAAAAAATGTACTATCATATGGCATGAAAAATTTTTTTACTGGCATAACAAATTTCGGTTCAAAAAATTACATGATTATTATTACTTGTGATTACGATATCTCCAGTAGTAAAAATTTTTCATATTTTTATGAAATTTGGGTTCCTACAACCAAACCTTTCAGTCGTATTTTCAATGCTACACTGTAAAAACTACTCGATTGCTAACACGAATTTCTTCGAATTATGGGAACTGTAAAAATTAAGTTGGTCCCAAATTGTTACCTGCAATAAATAATTATCGCAGTGTTTTCAAGTGTAACGTACATTTCTATTCCTATTTTCTAAAAAAAATAGAAACAAATATGACCACGTTCTATTGTAAATAAGTGCAGTGAGCTCGTTCGTCACAATTTCCAAACCAAACAAACCCAAAACGGGGCCCAACGCTCAATCCGATTTCAACGCGTTGGTAGCCGCGTTTCGCGGAACGCAATTATCCCAGCATCCATCGCGTTAAACAAAACGCGCACGTAATCATTTCTATTAGCATTCGTCCTTAAGTGGCTCGCAATGCTCTGTTAATCCCGGCGAGCGCGTTACACGCAGGCCGGGCGAATATAATCCGCGTCACAGCGCGGCGTTTGATAAGCGCAATAAGCGCGCCCGCCGCCGGTGCTAGTGCAATTTGCCGGCTTCTCGCAGCCCCGGCGAGGGACTTAATAAGATCACGAAATTTCGCGGTCGTGCCGTCCCTAATTATCCTACGTCATGATCGCTACTTTCGCCGCAGCCTCGATTCCGCGCGCGTCCTTGCCATTCCTCGCAGCACACGAAACGATCCATCCCGATCTTCGCTTGCTTAGAGTTTCACTTCTCTCGTGTCGATGAATAAATTACATTGTACGAGAAAATTTAGGGATGGATAAAAATAATACACAAAACAAGTATCGCCGAGGGAATTTAGTTTAAGCAATAAAGTCATTTTTTCAAGTATAGATATATCAAGATTTTGGTTCATTGAGTCATTCATACCCTGATTCGGTTAGCTCAGACTAATGTGTAGTCGTTACATTTTTATTCTCTCACGGCATTATGATCAAAAAATATTTAAACGAAAAAGTAGGAAATTTTATAGGATAAGATCGTAAATCTGGCAGTACAAAAGATTAGATCTTTTGAAATTTCTGATATACAAATAAAGAAAGTCAAAAGTTTTGTGTTACTATTTTTTGTTTTGTTTTTTGTTTTTCTCAGATACTGTTAAAAATATATATAGTAATTGAAAAATTTTATTACGAGAATGATACTCTAGTATCTTAACGTATCACCTCTACGGATGAATATAGTTGCAAAGTAAATTTGATTTTAGCTGATTTCAGATCACGGCATTATTTTTGACAGTGGCAACGTTGCATTGTGTCGTCTTTTCTATTAGAGCAAAAAACCAAATTCTCGTATGTCATATAATTCTGTTTTGTAAATCCATAACATAAACGGAACATCAAAAACATTTGGCATTTTGACGCAAATGAAAATAAATACAAATAAAGTAAATAAAATCGATCGCATAACTAAATGAAACAGCAAATAAAATAAATGAATTTTAGCAGCAAACAAAATAAATTGCAAAATCAAATAAAGCAGCAAATGAAAAAAAACATAAAATAAATTGAAAAACTACTGAAACCATTGCATAAGTTGAATTTTTTTATTTACAAAACAACTGTTAGAAACGTCGACGTCAACGCAATTGAACATTGGTGATAATCGGACAGAATACACTGTTGCCAAGTTTATAGATTTGATGCAGAAAGTGTCAAATTTGTTTAATTTTTTTGTTTTTTTAATGGTACAATAAATCATCATTTTATTTGGAGCATTTCACAAAGCAAGTTATTATGTGCCAACTACAAAAAATTTATCGATATCCTAAGTGTGGTATAGTTAAAAATTCTAAAAAACTGCTTCCACCTATAAGACAATGTAAAATTTGATAATTTTTTATTAAAAAACGGTACAGTAAAACAAGTTGTTATTTTCGCGGGTGTAATAAGGACGCAAATACTTTTCATATATGTTTTTTTTTCATGAAAGTCCTAAGTAAAATTTTGATTATGTTTGGAGGTGATAATTTAATGATGATTCACCACGAAAAATGTTGACAGAAAGTTAGCTTCATGTAAATTGTAGCCATAACACTCTCAAAATTTGAATAAAATTTGAAACTATAATGCTATTTTTGAAATTTCATCAAATTACGATATCCCAATTATCCATAAGTCAAAGTCATTAAAAACGGAAACAGTAAAAATTTCACCTTTTTTTCAATGAAACTTTCTCTCAACGTCGGCATAATAATTTTTATTTAAAAGAAGTTTTCGAAGATTTTATTTTTATTTTATGAGCAAGAATGCCATAATTTTGAAAATTCAAAAATTTTATCGTACATAATCACATTTATTATATGAAGTAGAATGTGTATGGGTGTATTGTTACAAAAAGTTCAAAAAAGAAATTATTTATACGTACAAACAATAAAGAAAATGTCAAGTTTTCGTGAGTAATGTAGATTGGGAAGTAATTTTACTACATCGAATTCTAATAGAATTACACTTTGTTTAGAAATATTAAATTTACCGATAAACAAACGTTCAAATATAATTATTTAAAGGGAAATCATTTCTAGAGAAATTAAATAAAAACTATAAGATCCACAAATGTTTCATGATGGCACTTGAATATTTGTAGTTTTTTAATTAATGCTCTACATATTGAAGAACATAAATGTCATCATTTATTCATCTATTTTATAAGTAACAAACGAAAAAACAAACGCCTTAAAAGGTCCAAAACAACTTAAATTTGTTTATAAGAAACTCGTTCTGACATCTCTTTTGTACATTGTTAAATTATAAAAATAGCTTTATATAAATATGTATAGTTCAAGTGATGAAAAAGACAATTTTTACTCTTACTTTGGTAAATAGTTGCTGTTCATGATAATAAATATTTACCACTGCAATTATTGATTATCTAAATAGGATTCAAATGCTACTTATTCATTATTGTTTCACAGTACAAAATCAAAAAATTATAATAGACATATGTGGACATTTATTGAAATATTTATTTCTTGAAGCATCAAGCTTTGAACAATGTTTTTTACATGAACTTTTTTACAACTAGGTACATGTAATATATAATTATGTAGAATTCAACTATTTTTTTAGTCAACTTGTGGAATTCCACTAATTTATTGGTAGATCTCTGGCTATCACTGATTTGCTGATAAAATTAGTGAAACTTTTACTAATTCGAACTGAGATAGAAGTGTTTATAAATTTATTGATAGTTACGATTAGCTCGGGAAAAATGAGTTTTTGGATTAATTCGAGGTCACTGAGTATGAAAATGAATATTTTTTTTTCTCCAAAGGAGCGTTTTCAAAATATTGACAAAAAATATGGTCTTAAGTTATTTCCAGAAATTATCTATAATAACTAATTTCATTTAAAATGTACAAAAGTTAGGTTTACAGTGGTTAGCTGTTTTTTTAATCGAATTAGTTGTCTATGATATAAAAGTCGAAAAAATGTAAATATAAACATGATGAGTTTTCAAAAAAACACAAAAAACACCCTTCTTCAACTTCGAACGCCGGAAACGTAAAAACCACTATTTTCTATTGACAAAAAACAGTATATCGTCGTAAAACTAAAAAGTAGAGTTTCAGAAAAATTCTTATTTCATGTTGTTTCTGGTCTAAAAATACTTTTTTTTAAATAATATTTTGAAAATGCTTCTTTGTAAAAATGAATAAAAGTAATTTACGATTTAAAAAGTGTTTAAACAATAAGTGTTTATAAGTGATTAAAAAGTGCCGAATAAACAAAGACAACAACATGCTTTGTATCGTATATGACGGGATTGTCTTCCTCTCGCATATCGCTCTTTCGTGATTTTCTTTATTATTTGCATTGTTTATCAATGTTTGCTTACATAGTTTCGTAGTCATGTTTTTCAATTATATTTCATAAAAGTTACATAGCGCTAGGAGGAAAAAGCTGTCCGGGGGCAGAAAAAAAAACCTGTTGCCTTTTATATTACATTGTGAATAAAAGTAATGTCTGTACATTACGACCCAAAATTAGTCTAAGAAACACTTTTTTTATTGTATCGGTCTAAAAAGCCTACTTTTTTGCCCGCTACGATAAAAAAAATCATTTGCACCATGGGAAAAAATAAATTTCTCTTTTAAAAAAAGAAATTTTTTTTCCCTAGATGCAAAATGTACCATACTAAACTTGTGTAATTCAAGAATCACCCTGTTATGCTCCATGCTCCCCTACAAAGAAAATGAAAATAAGATCGAGTGAGAAAAGTATCGAAAAGCGTGATGAAAACGTACATGTCCTGGGGGAATAAATTCACAAACTAATGGGACGTGGAACAAAAACCGAGGAACGGAAATTGGTAATTTATGGGCCTTAATAAAACGCGTCCTTCCAATTCGTCGAAACAGTCGATCCGGTTGAAAGGATAGATTGCGAATATGTAAAGTGCAGGCCGCGTGTAATCTCGGGACGACCTTCCAAATCGTCCCGAATAATACGCCGAGAGCCGCGGTGTGCTTTAAGTGCTTCGAAAATCATATAACTAAACGTAGTCGCGCGGCTTCTGTGCACGTGGTAATCACCGAGATTTCCACGCGCGATCACGGCCTAGCATCTGGGTAATTTGCCTTCGAAATGAGAGAAAGATACGGAGGAGATGCAGTAGCCCTCGGGGCCTCATGGGCCCTTATTCTCGGATACCTCAAGGGGACACTCCGCGCGGGAGCGCCTTTTTTTCCATTCGAATTCTCAACTCTTTCCTCGAAGCCATGCGAATTCTCGGTTTTTTAGATCTCTGTCTAATTCCAGGAATTCCGAAATATCTCAAAATTCAGAATCTCGCACTTAATATTTATAATATTTATTGTCCGCTCCTTTAATTTTCACATTGTCCAAATTTTCTTTACAACAATCACTTACGATGAGGACAAAAGAATGGGACCATCTAAGTTTTTGATTGATTGATAGTTCGACGATGTTTTTGAGAATTTTCTGATGAGGGCAAAATATATGCCGAAAGCAAGAAAAATAAAAAATTCCTGTTTTTATTAAAAATTGGCTCCATAAGTGATCGTTGTAAAGAAAATTTGGGCACTTAATATTTGTTTTGTCTACAACAGAAAGAACCTTCTAGGAAATGAAAGAGCAAATGTTACTAATTTTTATAATTTCAAATTTGAATGTATAATTATGCAACGAAAATGACGATTGTCATATTTTATTTATTATTACAAATAGTGCCTTACATTTTAGGAGATACATAATGTCAAAAATAAAGATTTCATGATGAAATTCATGTCAAAAATTAAAAAAAGTAAGGTACACTGAAAAAAAACCTCTTAGTAATCCGAAAATTTTTTCTTAAAAAGTGATATACTAGTCTTGCTCCGAAAACAGGAGATGAATATCTATTAGAAAATGATAGTTGGTATAGCAAAATCTAATGTATGTAGTAGGTATATTTGAATAACATTATGGTGTTGTACTTGTTCATAGAATATAGTGTAATTAAAAGTATTTTAAGCTATACTGAAATATCAAGTACAACTGTCTGAAAAAAAAGTAATTTGCATATTATTATAAAATATGAAATTTAGATTGCATAAAAATTAGCTTTTCGTAAATTCATATGGCTTTGTAATGCATCGACATTATGGAAAAATTTTAGTTAATTTTTATGTTTAGGAACTAAAGTTTCGTAGTATTCTTGATGAAATTTACAATTTAATACTATCTAAATCAAATTAAGTATGCTTACATCATAGAATTTTGTAATTTTCAGAAATCGTTGTATTTCTACTCGTTTTAAATTTTAAGATAATGAGTGCTCTATCACTTCGCATTTCTCTTTCTGTGATTTGCTTTGCATTCTTTGTGTCTTTTTCGCATTCCAGCAATGCCAAACAACGTATACAAATTGTCTTATGCTCCTAACATTCTCAATATTTCAAATTATTGTGTTTTGAAGATGTGGCCATTATTTTAAAAATACATAGAAATAAAAAACATTAATGGACAGTTTCTTAAATGAAATAAAAAATCAGAGAAAGTCTCCCTCTCTCAAAAAAAAGGTTCGAGAATGAAAATCTGAAAATCATTTACTTCCTGAATTTTTATTTTCGAATCAGAGGATCATTATGTTATATGATTACAATTTCGAAAAGTCAGATTATTTAAAAATTGCATAAAAGCAATTTGCAATAGCATTTTTCAAATACGAAAATCAAAAATTATTTCATTGAAATCGGAATATGAAGTTTTTTTCATATCTAACTCTGATGAATAAGTATTTTGATTTCGAAACATTTTTGAACTTTTATCAGCCAGGACCGCAATTTCGGGATTTTTTAACTCAAATTAATTATTTCTTAGATTCGTAAGTCCAATGTCCTGATATTTCAGTGATTATTCTTAAGTTGTCTATTTTTTTATTTTCAAACTTAGAATATAAGATTATGAAATATTTATACATGAGAAGAAAGTATTTTTCCGAACGATTTTTTCTACAACGAAATCATCTAGAATTTGATCAACTTTAACGTGACATTTTTTTCTGTTTCAGGGAGGAACTTGCGTTGAAGATTGAACTGACTGAAGCTCGTGTACAGGTAAAGTTTTTGTTTGATAATTAGAATTTTTATCTATGTATGTGCTGCAATAATGATAGAAAAATGAGCCAAATGTCATTCGTTGGTTTATATACTTATAAATAAACAATTTATTGGGTATGATGTAAACAGTCGACTTTTCGTTAAGATTTGTTTTCTGTGATGAATCCAGAGGGTACAGAAGATGGGAACAATTTTGGTAACAAAAATGTGCAAAACGTAAAATTTCACTGGAGGATAAAAATTCTTGATATCTGTTAACTTAAATTCATATTACACAAGACCTAATAATTGTTATATAATTCAATTACAAAAAATAGCTACAACATATCTTCCAAATTTTCATGTAAAATATAGGTAATCGTTTACAATAGATGATCAAAAAAGTGTTTCTGAATTTTTTTTCAAAAATTTTTATCATGTTACACAGAGCATTTTTCTTTATCGATATTTATTTATTTTAAAAAATTAGTCACGAAAAAATTCTAATATGATACTAATATTTTTCTGCGATATTCCATTAAAATAGCTCAAATTGACCAATGCTTCCTCGTTAACATTGAAAAAATGTCACAATTATTTATTTTTGTATGCCTTACTTTTCTACTTTAATTCCGTCATCAATTTTTGGGAGTTTAATTTTGATTTTGTATCGATCCATTGCAAAAAAATGATGACATTGGTCAAAATCTAATAGTTTTTTTAACTAAATGCATTAAATTTCTAAGCACATGGATAACGTTTGATGAGTTATAAAAAGCTTTGCAAAATGTACACGTTAGTGGAATTTGAAATAAAAGTAATGGACTAAAAAGGATGGGTCAAAATTATTGATGAAGTATATTTGGGAAAATTTGGAAACATACTAGGTATTTTTTTTATTTTTTATAGCAATTTATTATATATCTTTGATTGTATGTTCGATGAAAATTGGTACTCCAAACATGAGTTTCGAGGTAGATTTCAAATATTGAAAAAAATAATCATATAAAATGTTTGAAGTTGGTAAAGTAAATTTTTAACGGCCTAAATAATTTAATAACAACCAAAAACGGACAATTTCTCAAAATTCTGTTTATTTACCAACGTTTTGTTCTTCAATCGAGAACATTCTCAAGGTCGATACATCTAAAATAATTACAATTTTTTAAAAATTTGAAAAGGAAAAAAAAGAGGGCGAAATTAAATTGTATATGACAGAATTGGTATAATAAAGTTACTAAATAAATTAAGTTATTGAAGTTAGCCATTGAATTTTCCGATGAACATCTCTAAGCAAAGTCTTCTACTGAAGTTTACCCATTAGCATTTGTTGATTGAATCAAGTTTCAAAGTGTGATTTTCAAATAAATTTTTAAATTAAAGTTCCAAATTAGAATTTGAAAGATAATTTTTAATTAAGGATGCAGAGATTCTCATAGTAGTTTGCAATGAGGATCACTGAATGCAGTTTAAAATTAGATTTTGTAAGTAGTGTCCTTCAATATAGTTAGTAAATGAAATTCTAAACTGAAGTCTTCCATCAACATCTCTGAGTCAAATCTTCTGATGAAGTTTGTCGATTGAAGTTTCTGATTCAAGTTTCTAGTAAGAGTTCCAAATATTGTTACTCATTGAGTTCTAAAACGTTATAGTTTAAACAAGAGTATCTGAATGATGTTTTTAATCAAATTTGGCTAGTTGAGTTCCAAAATACGATTCCTGATTAGACTTCCAAAAAAAAGGTTACTTGCCAAAGTTCCTAATTGAAGTTTTCAATGAGTTGCTAATTTTTTTTCAAAATAATGTTTTCAATTCAAGTTTTAATATGGAATTTCTGAACTAAGCTTCACATTCAAGTTTCACATTTCACAGTTTTCAATTCAATACCCTTCAGGCTCACAATCAGTTACTAATGAAAAGCCCACAATGAGAACTTTCAAATTCCGAATATTGACTGCATTTTTTTTTATATTTTCTAAAAATTTTCAGACAATAATTAAATTTTCCATCTAGTAATGCACTAATTCAAATAACTATTTCTAAATTACTTTGGTTAGACGAATTTCATCACGGAGTAATTCAAACTTGATCAATTCAAACCAAGTTACTTCAATTCCGCGAAGTCCTGTCGCAATGCAGAAAACACCAAACCGCGAGTGAAACAAAAAAGCTTTCCATGACATTTCACCCAGTCTAAATCACCAATGAAAAGTTCCCTCGTAACGATCGCTCTCGAAACCTTATCGCAACACTCTCTCCCTTTCCTTCTTTCAGGGGCGCAAAGTAATACCTACCAACCATCGAGAATCGCTTGCGTGAACACTCGGCTAATTTGCTCAATTAGTTTAATTTATTCCCGGTATGAACACCAATTTTTCCTTTTCTTTGCGCTCTTTGTCCCGGGCCCTGGTATTTCCCCCCCCCCCCAACATTTAGTGCCCCCTCTTTCGTCTCGTCGTTTTTAATCGCTTCGTCGAAAAATTTTTGTCCCGCGTTAATTAATCATCGATTCCACGAGGGCGATTTCGCCCCCTTTTTATTTAAGATTGGGAGGAGGGGGCTGGCGATAATTACCCTGCGGGTATAACGAAACGATTTCGCCGAGATAGAATAGTTGACTCTTTCTTGCGCGGTCGTTTCGCAAAACGGAAGGGACCAGGGAACTTTTCGCGAAATCCCCGGGGTAACGAAAAAAAGCCCCGGAGTATGTACGTGTCGCTCGTTCCACCTTGTGCTGAACGGGCGCACGCGATGCCCCGTACTTCCCGGAACCCCGTGGAACCGGACCGACAAACGAGATTCGCGAACCCCACCGGACCACCGTGGCCGGAACACCGAACCTTTCCTCCATCCCTCGTTTTTTGCCTGAACCCCCCTCCCTCCTTTTTGCAAGCCCTTTTCCCCCTTTCCCCTTGCAAACTCCGAAATCCACTTTTTCGGAGATTTCTGGAACGTGGATTCCTGGCCCGAGATCTCGCGAAATTTCCGCGCTGGAATGTCATAGCGAAATCGGGGGAATCGTTGGGGAGTCGTGTCAAATTTTTCGATGCGCATTTGGCGAGTTTCGGAGATTTTGAGGAAAGATTGTTGAGAAAAATTTGGAATTTCGTACATATTTTACGGGTTTTGTTTTGGGATTATGTTGGAAATGTCATGGACATGTGTACGAAAAGGATTACAATGGATTTTTTTTAATTTGTTGTTTTCAAGATGAAGATATTGAATTTAATGTTTGTTATTTAAAATGATTGAATTTTGAGGGAGTATGGCTGAAAGTTTGTCTATCAAATTTAATTTGCTAGGTATCATAAATATGAACATGTCTTTAAAATTTCAAACGTAATTTCAAGAGAATGTCTAGTATTAGATGAAAAACAAAATTATTTAAAAAATTATAATAATAATTTCTTAGCATAAATATTGCCACTTTATTTTCCTGATATCACGAAGTGTGCCAAACGACGAGCGGGGAAAAAAGCTTAGAATGGCTTTGATATAACTATTGTTTGTAATTTGACAAAAGATATTGCAAAATTTACCCCGGAGTAAAGAGTAATACTATATTGAACCATAACATGTGCAATATGATACCAAAATACATTTCAAATGCTTATCATATATAAATGGTAAACATCTTGAAGAGTGTAAGTTTTTTATGCAACATACATACAAAAAATAATAAATTTTTCGAAAATCAGTTAAAATGTCGGAAGAAAATTTAAAAATCAATATAAAATTCGTATTAAGGGTATTTTAAAACTGTTTGAAACTTTATTGTTTAACAATAGAATGTTCGTAAGCAGTCTCACACAACTCTTGAATTTTAAAAACTACTTATATGCATTTCTATTGAGCAATCATTTTAGGTTAAACTAATTTCGATGTGATATTTTGAATTCATACTTCGATTTCAGAGACAGTGAATGATTTTTACAGACAAAGTCTACTTCTTTCATAGATTTTATGACTTTCATGGAAAATCTAGTAGGCGGCCTATTTAATCTGCTATAAAGACAATCTTTTAAATTTCATACAGAAATTTCTGAAATATTTTGCCAAACACGGTTTTATTAATGAATAGGAAATTTTATTGTATAAAAAAAAAAAAAAAAAAAACAATTTCATTCTAGACTTGTGATTCCTACAAATTAAAATTTATGTAATTCCTAATTTTCAAAAGTAAAATTCCAGCAAACCAAAGTTTACAATTTTTAGTTCCACAATTTTGATACATAAAATTGTGAATTTATTTTCATAGGATCACTGGCATTCGGAACACTTGAACCGATTCTAAGAATCTTTAATGTGATATATAATATTATTTCCTTTATTGTTGTAACAAAAAATTCTTTAAATTACAAAATAAGCCTTTCAATTTCACTACACACTGAGAAAAAATCTAGTACTCTCTGACATGGATATATATTCAAAAGTAATATAATATTGTAAGTTATACAAAAATATTACAGGTATTTATATTATTTCGAATATTGTAATTTTTATTTTAGTTGTTCCAATATTGTGCAATAAAAATTTTTATATTGTACAATGCACAATATGGATGCCAATTTTTACTGGATAATTTCGCACACTATAAAATCTACAGAATGAGAATCATTCTATGTTAGTAAATTGTAATTTTTACTGTATAGTAAGAATAGACAGGATATCATGCCTCTGTACAGTGAAATATTACATAAAATATTTTACCTTTTCTGATTCATTTTTCAATTTCTATAATATGATATTTTATGTACTGCAAGTAAATATTGTACATGTAAGTATATGCGTTAAATTCATATTATATTGTAAAATCTATCTAAAATTCATTTTTGATTTTTTCCAAAACTGTATCATTAACAATATTATATACAAGAAAGTACCCAAAAATATAGCAAAAAGAACTATACAGATCTGAATACCAGAAAAACTTTACAGCGTTTCCTGACATCTGGATTAGTAGGAATGACTATTATTGTAAAAAGTACAATAAAAGTATAATAGAAAACGAAAAATGAAAATGTGATTTTCGCAAAAAATATATTTACTATTACAATATCATTTGACAAAATTTAGTATGTATCATAAAAAAAACATTTATAAATATATTGCACAAAGTACAACATTTCAGACTTATTCGGCAGTACAGTACAGAATTGTAAAAATTACTATATTTGCTTCTCATTGCATTTTTAGAACTTTCTCGTAATTAAAAAAAAATTACTTATATTGGTTGAATCTAGTTATATAGAGTAAGAGGGGGAGAGATGCACTATTTTTTATATTTCCATTAATCGAGCTGTTAATTTACAACAAGAAAAAATTCCAGGTTGTGTAAGTTTCAATTTGAACCCTTTTGATAAAAACTATGCATTGCTTCAGTTACCAAAATCACACACGTGAATATGCATCGAATTTCAAAAAAAAAATTGGAGGATAGATGGATTTGATGAGGAGAGATGGACGACGTTGAAAAATCTTTAATAAACGTTGCACATAATAAATTGTTTGCCCAAGAATGATTTTTAATTTTATTTTAAAGGTATATTTAAAGTACTTTTATTTTGCAATAAAAATAGATTGTCATCGAAAGAATCTTCGCACTAACAGATACTTGATGTGTTCTTGGATTTACGTAATTGTTTTTTTGTCAACAAATCATTTTTAAAAATTTTTTTTCGAAGCTGCTTACGATCCACTCGAAAATTTTCGTCATTGACCTTTCCAGCACAAAATTCATGAATAAACACAGCAGGAAACAAGAAAATGAAAAGTCAATGTCTCTTTCGAAAGATATTCTTCACTTATTCAAAACAAGCTTATGTCTCGATAAATGCAGCAGATCTCCAAGAAAAAAAGTTTTGATCAGCAGTAAATGATGAGAATGAATGCACGGGAAAAATTTCTGGTACTATTTGCAACAACACATGGAACCAATTTGATTGTAACTTCGCATTGAATGATAAGAATATGGTGAACCCCCGAACTTTAGTAGTAGTGCGAAATTCTATCAATATGGAAAAGGAGATCAATCAGTAAAGCACTTTTAAAATGGTGACTAAAAGTTCATATCTCCTCCACTTACCCTTTCCTTTTATTCTATTTTCGTCCCTAATAAATCAGTTCTACCAACAAAAACGTCCAACAATATCGAGTAACATAAAATATCTTACAATTGAATTCATTACTTAACGTTTGCAGCTCGAACAAACAAGCAAAGTCTCTTTCAATTCATACCCCACATCAGTTTTCGTTTCTCATTACCTCTCTTAATTGAAATTAGTAAAATAAACATCAAAGAGAAACGTAGCAAACGCGGTAGGCAAATGTAGCCCAAAGAACGGCGCAAAAAGGATCGCGAAACTTTTTCATTTTCGGGCTTGAGGGCCCCCCTTGAACAAACAAAATTGTCTCAGCGGGGCACTAAACATCTTCGCTGCTGCGAAACAAAATGATCCGACGCCACGGAACGCAGTCGTTTTGAGCTTAATCGTGGCGCATTAATTAAACGGCCGCTGCGTTTCAGGCGCATTATGCGGTCGATTTCAAACTTAGCGATCACAGCACGTCCCAAAACTTTCCATTTTTCAATGACTTTTTCAATCAAAATCTGCCATCGAAGTCTTCGGATATCAATTGTAAGTCATGGATGAGTGCGTAATGTACAATTTGTACGTAATTACAACTAACGTTCAAACTGCATGAAAAAATTGTAATAAGAAAAACTTTCAGTAGAAGGGATCCCCGAGTCAACATTAAAATCAAACTTTGAACCAAATAAATCGAAGATATTTCGGTTCTCATCGGTTCAAACTAAGCTCATTTTCAACCGACTTTACACCATGAACATGGCAGTGATTATCGATTTTACGGAATTAACGCCTGAACTAGGTTTTACTTTTAACCTCATTTAAACCATTTACAACCAACAGCGACGAAAAATCTGCTACATTGCACATGTGCGATTTGGGCATGAAATACACGGCAATTTTCAACATTCTCAAAATGATACAAGCTCTAGTAACGCAAAATACGATAAGAATGTGCCATTAATATTCTCAAAAATATTCGTTTATCCAGTTTTCCTCATAGGGACATTAATCAAAAAAACGTACTATCAAAAACATTTCTAACGAATACTTGAGAATTGACAATAATTTCATTAATTCACCATCGATCGTGAGGATGTTGGCCTGAAAATGTTTGGTTTTCCTAATTATCTACTAAATAAAAGCAATTTTTTTGGCCTATTTTTCAAACTTTTGATCAACTTTCAACACTTGAAAACAATTTTTACCGCGTATTGACATTTAACGTACAAAATGGAAATCGAAACAAAAAACAAAAGACGATCTGGGTCAGAAATGCACAAGAATTCAAAAAGCCGTGAAAATATAAGTACAGCAGATTGCGGTAGGCAATAAATTGTATTATAAATATAAATTAACTTTCACTTTGAATATAAATGATTTTTAATCACATTTCTACAATATATTAGAAATAAATTTAATTTGATCAGAGTGAATTTTCTTCTCTTGTCAACATACAATTTTCGTCACAGATTTTACATTCAAGGAGCTTACAGTTGACATGAAATATTTCGAAATGTTTCTGAAATATTTTCAGAGGTTTAAGAATTATTTCTGAAATATTACGTGCTGAATGGGCTGTTCATCAATAAAATAAACCGATTTTCAGGATTTCTTGATACCTCCCTTCCCTATCTCTGTGTCACAAGCTGTCAA
Organism: Platygaster robiniae; assembly: GCA_028476575.1. Lineage (NCBI taxonomy): Eukaryota > Metazoa > Arthropoda > Insecta > Hymenoptera > Platygastridae > Platygaster > Platygaster robiniae. Next base: position 42,398,667 of record CM052019.1, read on the forward strand.
GCCAGCTAGACCCCCCCTCTTAAGATGAAGGGATCACATTATCCCTAATATAATCGATGAAAATTGACGATTTGTATACTTTAGAATATCCGCTAATCAAACGTGATTGAATAAACTTTTGTACATTGTAATATTGTTCTCCCCTAGTTTTAAAATAGCAATACAAATTTATATTCCTTAAATTCAGTGATAATTAGCAAACGTAAGTAATGAGATAAATTTTTTCGACTTGGAGGAAAAGAAAATTATCATTCAATATAGTCTTTTCAATAATCGAATTTTTCGAAGTGTTCATTCAATTTAAAGGCAGAGAGTCATGAAAGTGTGCTTTCGTTTTTCTCAGGTTCAATTTGGTTGTACTTTCGAAAACCACTCACGAGGATTATTGCGTGCTATTTCAGATTTCACAGGTCATGAAGGTTTTCAACCTGATCTTATAGGTTCAAGTTGGTTATAATTCTGATTCTAATTTCGACTCGGGGTCTGAAAATTCGATCGATGCAAAAATTCAGTTTGATTGAATGAAACTGAAGAAGTTTGTTCTCACTGTGACGTTGTGCAATCGGCACTCTCTCTATAACAAAAATCTTTTTTGACGTGTTGCAGGTTTGGTTCCAAAATAGACGAGCCAAATGGCGAAAGCAGCAGAAGGTGGACCCGAGGGGCCACCCGGTGGATCCCCAGGGTCACCCCTACAGCCTTTATGTCCGCGCAAGGGCGCCCGCGCCGTCGGCGGTGGTCGCGCCGGGTCTCGCCGACACCTTCGGTCACCTCGGGAATTTCGGGCTGCGAAAGCACTTCGACGCGTTTCCGTACCCTGGCCTCGGTCACGGCCAAGTGATCCCCCCGTACCCGCCCCATTCGTTTCATTACAGGACGGCACCCCCGGCCCTCCTCGTGTCTGGGATGCCCCAGCTGCCCTACACGACCTCCGCGCCCTTCCAAAGCCTTTTGGCCAACATCTCCGTGATGAACAAGCCCAAAGTGCTGCGGAGGTCACCACCACCCCCGCATCTGCCTCCACCTCACCTGCCCCCACCCCCGCCGAACGCCCTTGCACATCCGGCATCGACCATCATGAACCTGACGCAACCGTCGGCGGGTTCCAGGTCACCCCAAACCGGACATTCGCCCACGATGCACGAAATCGAAAGACAGAGCCACAGCATCGCCACCCTGCGCTCGAAAGCCCGCGAGCACGAGCTCCTGCAGCTCGAAATGCTGCAGAAAAACGGCGATCTCGTTAGCTAAATTTTGTGGGTTCCCCAGGTGCTTTTAGGCTCTTCTCCAGGGGACGTTAGAATGGTTAAAAGGGGATGATTGGTTTGGTTGGGAAAGCTGGAGTAAATTTTGAGATGTTGCTGTGATTTTAATGGGGGTGATATGACTTCGAACGAGGGAAGAGGATCTTTTCTTCGTTCCAGGTCTCGAAGGGATAAGGAAAGGTGCAAGGTGAGGAGTTTTTGGGAGTATTTGTTAAATATAGTTGGAAGGAACGTATATGATTGGTTTTATAGAGTTTAAACTGGGATATTGGAAGTTATGTCTACTGTTTCGGCAAGAGTTGTCGGGTGAAAGAATATTTTTTATGATTAGAATTTTGTATATTTGAAGTTTAATGCTCTGTTTCAAATCTAATATCAATGGTTTTGTCACCGTTCACTCAGAGCCAATTTCAATGGTTTAAATAATAAAAACTTGTCTTTACTTGAAGATTTTATTGTATACGAGTTTTCGATCCCATTTCAGGATCCACCACACATTCAGTCATTATTATGAGGTACTCGTTTTTTCTCATTAACAGTTTGATATTCGATCACGACGCTACTCTCTGCCAGAGCCACCATGATTTAGAAATGTTAAGAAGAGCAATTTTTAGATTCCGAATTTGATCAATATCGGATGTTGATGAGGATAATCTGAGTCACCACTTTCTAAGGTGATTGCTCTGCACTTACATTGTATAGAGATTGATTTGTTAATAATATGATTGAATTGTTAAATTAATGATTTTCATATTCCTGATGAGGACCCTGGAATGGGAATGGAAGCTTGTATACAATAAAATCTTCAAGTTAAGACAAGGGTTTATTATTTAAACCACTGAAATTTTCTATGGTTGTCTTATTTAAACTATTGAAGGGTTTTTGGTTGAAACGACAGATTAATTTTATCATGACTTTCATTTTATTTGTATATCAATTTGTGATTATTCGAAAGTAAAAGATTATTAAGGTTTAAACCGTCTTGGTGCACGAAAAAGGGTGATGTAAGTGTTCACTGGTAAAAAAATACAGCTTTTTTTTCATAGCGATAATCGTTTAGTTTGAGAGGTACTTTCTTACAAATTTTCAGATACTTGTGGATTTCACTCATTTTTATTCAATCTGTAAGCTCGATTAGGGAACATAATTTTCTTTGTTATGATTTTTCAAGATTCATTTATTGAAAATTCAAATTTTCAAAGAAAATCTGACAAAAATAAGAAACATTTGTTGTTCTATCATATAATGGTAAATATATTGAATATAAATATATCTACTATATATAGTGGTATATATACATGACATTTTCTTTTACGATTTTAAAAAAGTTTTTATCATTAGGATTTTTGGAAAATCATACTGAGTGTTTCCACTAGTTTGATTTTCTATAAAGTTATACAAACTTTCCATGATATTTTTTTCTGGGAAAGAAAGTTTAGAAACTTAGGTGATAATTATAGTGTTTTTTATACTTCGTTCTATCATTTAATGAATTTTTCGGAAATTTTTGGCTGAAAACTTGATTTCAACAAAGTGAGAAAATAATAGATTTATCTACAAGTTTAGTTTCTATTTACATTGCTCAAGATGTATGTAACTTTGAAAATCCTTCTGAATAATTTTTTTTTTTTTTCATTTTCGAGTGAACACAGAAAATTCAATGTTTTTAATGTTTGTGAGGTCCTAAAAACTGTTTCTAAATTTTTCATTAGGTTTATTTAAAGCAATTATAAATTTTTATATTATTTTTATTATTGTTTTCAAAATTGGATTTCTTATTTCATCATAATACAATTTTTTCATCGTGGAAATAAAGGTTTTCACATATAGAAAAATTGAATAAAATTTTGCCCAACATTATCCCTGAGAATAAATAAATCTAATTGCAGTAAATTGAATTTCAATATAAAAGAAGGATATATCATTCACTTCATCAACCATGTTTTCTTTAACGATTTTGGAAGATTTTAAATATCGTATTTTTAGAAATCGTACTTGGTGTTTTTATTATTTTAATTTTTAACAAGTTAAACAAGCGTTCCATATTGTTTTCTTCTGATAACGAAAATTTAGTTACTTTGGTAATTGTAAAACGTGTTTTTTATACCTCGTTATATCATTTTACCACTTTTTCTCAAATTTTTGGCCAAAAACTTGATTTTGACAAAGTGCGTAAAATGATACAATCATCTCTGGTATGTATTACATCTTGTTTATATTGCGGAATATGTTTGTAACCTTTAGTGATCCTTCTAAAAATTTTTTTTTCATCAATTTTCAGGTAGACACACAAAATTCTATATTTTTCTGATTTCAAAAGAATGTTCCTGAATTGCTAAGTGATTATATTCAAGCCAATGATACATTTCTCAATTATTATCATTTTCACTTTCAGAATCTGATTTCTCTTTCTTTGTTATACAACTATTTAAACTAAAATAGAAGTTTTCACACGTAAAAACATTTAAAGAAATATTGTTCAAAATCGTTCTCGTGAATCATAAAACTGATTGAAAAAATTGAATTTCAATATAAAAAGGAATATTTAATTTACTTCATCACACCTATATTCATCACAGCAACATCATAAAACGAAGTTTCTACTGCGAAGAAACGACGAAATACGTCATTTTTTTAAATTTACTGACAGATGCATACAGTGACTCGTTCAAACCAATTTTCCTCTACGTATGATTTCGTGTAAGTATGTGAGTTTTAGTAGGAGAGTGCTTGACAGTCATGAAATGGAAAACATTAGTTATTCAGGTATAAAAATGATGAAAAACATTTAAGTCGAATTTTCATAATTTTCCCCTTGTTCCCCTGATTCTGCAAAAATTTTAATTTTTTTCCGCAAAAGATTTTGAAAAGAAATTTTACGAAATTTTCTGAAAACCTTATAAAGATTAAATGAAACTATTTCATATCGTATTGAATTTTGAAAGTAATTGTACGATAATCAACAAAAAAATGTATTTAATTTTTATAAGTTGTTGAAAGATTGTATTATGAAAAATTATTGTTATTATGAAAAATGATGACTCGAAATATAATGCTTTCCAGCCTCAAGCACTCTCTCGAAAAATTGTTATCATCGTTGTGCAATTAAATGGAACTATTCCGTCCATGAATGTAACAGAAAAACTAAAAGGAGTTCTAATCAGAACTTAAAGGTTGTTTGTTTATGAAGAAAGTAATTGTTTATTGTAAATACTGACACACGATGAATATTGTATGATATAAGCTGAATTTTACAGAATTTCAACTTGATGTCATTTTTTTAAGATAGTCATTCGGCGTTCTTTAATCCATGTTAAATTTTTACAAGTGCCATACAGCAAGAAATTTTAGGAAAATCAATTTTTTCAGGGCATTTAAAAGTATAAGGACCGTATGCAAAGGATTGTGGGGATGAAAAATTTCTGTAAAAGATTAGAAGAAAATTGGTTATTCTTTTAATAAATTGTTGTGTGAAAAATAATTTCTCGTTTGAAATCAATAAAATTGGAAATTCGAAAATCTGAAATTTTAGTTTTAAGTTGTATGTTTTTAAATTGAAAATGAAAAATGATGCAAAAAATTTTTGTGAAAGTTATTCAAATGTGCGCATTTTTTTTTGAAATACTGGAATAAAAATTAAGATTTACATGCATTTCTCGTAATTTCATACAATTTGACATTACAGAAAAATAAATGTTTTTTTTTTCCATAAATTTATCATTACACGCACTTTTTTGTAGACTGTTATATTTATTTTATTGTTTAAAGATGATTTTTCTTCTCTACATTTGCGAAAGAAATACAGTACGAATTGTAGCATCATCTGTACAAAGTATGTTAAAAATATCAGAATTTCTTAATTCGAGAACCGCAATTTTACAGGAATAAAAAAACGTTCCATCCCCTATTTTCAACTCTTCGAAAATGTCGGATTTGCGAACACATTATAGATATATTTCGTGTAATTCTTCTCAAACGTTTCATCTGCTGAAATCCCTAAAATTATTATAATTCATAGTCCAATGTAAAAGAGGTTGAAATTCTGTAAGCTTATTATAATTAATAAAAGAAAACTTTATGTGACGAAAGTGTTTCGATTTTATCATTGATTGTACATACCGAAACGCGAGAAAATGAGGCCTAGCTAAAAATCCGACCATTTTCCTAGTTGTAGAAAAAACTTGTAATTCACCAGACATAAAATACTGAGATTTTCGTTAATTTTGCGAAACAAGCAAAGTATCAGTTACATTTCCTTTTTTTTTTTCTCAGCAAACGAAGCCTGCAATGTACACGTGAAACGAAAAAGAAAAAAAAATGTCACCTACTTCCACCTAAAATCCTCACGATAATTTTGTAAAATAACGAGGCTAGAATATAAGAATCTTTTTTCTAGTTTTGCGAGCTTGTAAAAAAACTTGCGCGTTGATTGTATAAACTATTTTTTATAATTTAGATTTGACTTGTTTTCAAGAAGAGATTTTCAGAAATATATTGATGAAGTATTGAGATATAGAGGTGAGTGTTATTTTATTTCTAATCACCGAAATTTTATTACTATTTGTATTGATTATTTTGTGTATTTATTGAAGTATGGTTAAAAACAAGAATCTGAGTATTTCGCACACAATGAAAAAAAAAGTGATTCACAAAATCAAAAAAACATTGCAGATATCAGTTTTTTTCTTTTTTTTTTCTGCAGCCAGTTTTTCATTATTTATTTTTCAACAAAATATCATTGAAAAATATGTAGAGGATTGTATTATTTTTGACTTATTTTCTACTGAAATTATTTCTTTAAAAAATAACTCCAGGAGCTTCGCAGCGATAATGATGATGATTCTGGATGATCCAGAACTGCTCTTGCTCAACTACTAAATCAAAAAATGCTTAAGCCTTCGTTTTTTTGTGTCTTAAAACGAAGCTAAATAAACTCTTGAATCTAAATGGAAAAACATGACATATTTTCAGGTTCTTCGGGATGAAATAAGAATCTAGAGCTGGGAAGGTAAATAAAGAATATTCTTTGATATAAATATTTGTTGATTTAATGATGATAGCAAAATAACTGACACTTTATTTTTTTCTTGGAGTGGATTTTTAATGCAATGTTGATTAAAATTTACTGTTAGAAATTGAGAGAAAAGGTATTTAATTTTTTTCATTACAGGTAAGTTCGTTGTACTTTTTGGGCGAAAAAATTATTAATTATGCATATAAGTATAATATATCTATGTATATCTATATCTACATCTATATATATATGTCTAAATCTATAATGTTACCTTTTTATTTTCACGCAAGGACAAAAATATATATCAGGAAAAGTTATTTAGGAGCGAACGATGGAAAAAATTTTCAAGTGAAACTTCTACTGGTATAGAACACGTTCCTAAATAATCAACTTGAAATTGACAGAACAAAATAAATTTAAAAACGCTAAATCTTACATGGATTTTAGGGAAATAGTGAATATAAAACCTACATTTTTAGTTGTCTATATCTTTTTGACTCATTTTATAATGATCACAATTAAAGAATTTATTTGTTAATTATTAAAAAAAAAAAAATACAATAATAAATGTATTTTCAGACAAATGAAAGTGAAATTCAATATCATATACTTTTTTTTAAAAACTTACTTGATATTGTGACAAAAAAATATATAAAATGCTCATTCTAAGATGAATTTCAGAAAAATGGCCAACATAAAACCTAACTATTAAGTTCTATTTCATAATGGTTACTTTTACATGAATTGATTGCTTCACATAAATTAGACATCAGAAAATATTATTTTAGGAAGAAATTATCGTCCAAAAACCCAAAGTGAATATTTTTTTTCCGGTAATAATTGACTTGATAATAATGTTAAGTTAATTATTCTGAAATGATAAAAAATATAAAATTCTATCTTTAATGAATTCTAAAACATAAAATCTACATTTCTAGTTTCAACTTTTTACACTTATTTCATCATGATAACATTGAAGGGGTTATATACCTTTTTGTGCGGACGAATTGAACATGGTTTGGATTATCTTTTAAAGTATGTAAAAATAATGTTAAGCCACTGAAGTTGATGTTTTTTAATAGCGTATTGTCCACTTGAAAAAACAAGTATTTGTTTATAAAAAAATATCAACAATTGGCGGAGTTATGGCTTTTTTCCCGAAACAATTTTTTTTTTTTTTTAAAAGGCTTGCGGTGACCACGATGCAAGTCGAACAGATCAACTTAAATAAAAAAATTCAAAATATATCATTCTAGAAATTCGAATCAAACCTTGAAATTCGACGACAAGGGTTTATTTTTCCTATACATCTCAAATCGTATGGTATACATGCTATGTGGGAGAAAAGTGAAACTTTGTATATTAATTTGAAATTTAGATTTGAACCAACTCGTTTGAAATTCCAATTTTAATTTACTCAGTTTAAAGCTACAGTTTTGAATGCAGTTCACGCTTTGAGTTAAACGGTTTCTTTAGTTGTTTTTTTCATTAAATTGAACTCACTTTCTTTTTTACACTCACACTATTTTTTTTATTTTATTTTTTGAGCTCAAACATTCAAGCCCTTGAAATTTTCTCCTCTATGAAAAAATTGATTCGTAATCACGAAAATCGACCATTCCCTGGAACGCGACGTAATTGTTCTTTCTCTGAGCGCAGGTGTTCGGTAATGAGGCAAATCGTAATTGCGAAATTGAGTCGTAGCGCGTTTACGTTAGAAAATAACGTTCCGGGCCTCATTAGATATACAAGCCACGGATCGGAAGGTCCCGAATCCATCCCGAGCGGTCCATCATTAGCAAATTACTACGGTGTAAACAAATCGACGCGCGCTTTCGACTCTCGCTCTTTCTCTCTCCGTTTCTCGTTCCGTCTCGCTATCTCCGTCTCTCTCGTTGCTTGGACGGATCGGTTAGTTAGTAAACCGGTCATTACGGCAGCGCTTTACGTCGGCTCTTCTAGCCACCCAATAACTGTCCGCGTCAAAATGAATTTAGCGAGATTAATGCGGAATTACCAGCGCGCCCCATTTACTAACTATCCAATCTCGCTTTTGTAATAAACGATAAATAATCGCGCGACTTGAATAATAAAAAGTACGCACTCTGAGACTCATTACTCGAACGGTAATGAGCAACGTTGGGGCTCGAGGAACGATTGGGTTGCGATTACGAGTAAACGGGTAGTGTCCGCTAAACGTAGTAGAACCGTCGATTTTACGATTTACGGACGGTCAAAGTGGAGATTGTTACGTGTGACGCTGGTCTTTGTCAAGAATGTAGGTTTTTCTAAAGGTCGATGTTGGGAAATTTTTGTGGGAAATCATTTGCGTATGACGTGTTCTTATGGAATCTTTTAAATAATGCGGTTTTGAGGAACGGGAAAGAGTTGATTTATGCAAGAATCGTGAATTGCTAATTGTTTTGTTTAGACTAATATAAGATTAAATTCCAATATATTTTTGGGTGTATTTTATGTTTATTCGGGGATTTTAAATGATTCACAGATGAGCGCTATTTTTTTTTTTTTTTTTTGCTTTTTCGTGATTGACAAGCTCACGTTCATTGCGATAAGATTCATACTTTGTCGTCTACTGAAGGAATTCTGATTCATTATTGTGCGAACCGTTGAACGAGTAACTTGTGTTACGATTAATATTGCATTATGATGGTTCAACGAGAGTTTTTGCTGTTGTGTGTTTCTTATTTACACTCTCAAAAAGTATTTATTGTTTTACAATTCCGATGTTTTATACATTGATAATGTTATTATCCTTCAGACTGAAAGTGAGCATAAATTTAATACGTTTTCTGCGTTTCTTTTTCTTAAGTGATAATCATACTGATCTTGTTTGTGTTGTGTGCATAGATTGCTGATCTTGAAAAGGGCTCAAAAAGGAGCTGAAACGTTGATGATATGAAATAAATTGGTATTTTTTGACTGAGAAATCGATGGAGGATTTTACATTCATTGATATTTTTATAAGATTAGAGTTTATATTTTCAAATAAGAATCTTAAATGAAACAGTGACAATTTTATTGCATCTGTAGATTTTTCGTCGTACAGTACTTCAACTTACAATTTGCGTTATGAATTTGAATATTTTATTATTAAAGTCAAGTCCTATAATTTATATAATAAATTTTCTATACAATCTTTTTTTTATGTATTTACATAATAAATTGCAGTAAAATGAGATTGTTTTTTTCGTCAGAGTGGTCAAGCTTACGGTTAGAATGTTTTTTACAGTCGGAGAGGGGATGATAAGTATCAAATGTAAAATATTTATACAAAATTATCTTCGAACGCGTTTTTTCAACTTCGAAATGTTTGTACATTTTCAACAATTTTTGAATTTTTTGTCCTTGACATTCTAATGTTTATGTTTTGAACCTAAAGTTCAAATTTTCTAAACGTTTTAATTCATCACATTTTTTGATATTTGAAAAAGGTTTTTGCTGAGTTTTAAAATGCCTGTGACAAATGAATATTTACTTTCTTTATTATGTTTTGTTCATTTCTAATGACAGATAACACTGTGTGCCCAAAAACAACTTTGAAAATTACAAAAAAACGAAACCTGTCTAGAACGATTAGTAATCACCCCCTAAATACTTCCTTCAAACGTTTTTTCAAGAGTAACCCCCGTTTTCGTTAAATTAATTAAATAAATTTTTTCTTAAAAACATGCTCTAAATCACGTAATATTGGTCCTTTTTTCTCAAACAAAAGACGATTTGTGTTCTCTAATTACCCTGTTTACATTTCTGCGACAAAATATGTCGAAATCTGCACGCGAAACATTTTGGAATCGCGCCCGATAAGTCTTCATTTTTCTGTAGCTGGAGCTCCTTTTTATAAGTCCCGTTACTCCCGTTCAATCAATTGCTTCGACATCCGAATTGGTCACACAGTACCCCCTGTTGATCAACTTTCCGGACTTTTAAAAAGGAGTTCCAGCTACAGAAAAATAAAGACTTATCGGGCGCGATTCTAAAATTTTTCGCGTGCAGATTTCGACATACTTTATCGCAGAAATGTAAACAGGGTAATTAGAGAACACAAATCGTCTTTTGTTCGAGAGAAAAGGACCAATATGATTAAGAGCATGCATTCAAGAAAAACTTATTTAATTAATTTAACGAAAACGGGGGCTAATCTTGAAAAAACGTTTGAAGGAAGTATTTAGGGGGTGATTACCAATCGTTCTAGACAGGTTTCTTTTTTTTATAATTTTTGAGATCACACAGTGTAATTTTTAATTCTCGTTTTATAATTTCAGTATTCAAATATTTTTAAATTCAAGTTTTATGATTTGCAAGCTATTTAATGTTGCAATACTCGATGTCATTTTTGCATGATTTAATTTATTTTGATAACATCGCTCAAGTTTTTCAAGTGAAAATATAATGATTTTCAACTATTTATAGTAGTTTTCAGTTTCTTGATAAGGGTAACTGTAAATTAGACAAGAGTATAAGAAAATGTTTTATTAAAAAATATAAATGATGTAGAAAATTTTTATTTCTTCTCAATAATTTTAACAATTTTATTCTAATGGCTAAAAAGACAAGGTTGTAATGCAAAAAACGATCATAATTTATGTAATTCAGATTAAGGTACAAATTTTCCACTCTGCAAGCTCCAAGGACTTTTTTCCAGTTCAAATTTTGCGATACAAAGCATCTGCAATTTTTATTTTTCAAAACCTAATAAAGCCATTACCTAAATGTTCAAAAATATATTATTCGATAATGTAAATTTATGTCAAAGTCAAATAAAAGTCAATGGTTCTATTTATTCAACTGTTATTCACTGTGTTTATTGAAATTCGTAGATTATTATGTGCTGAAATTTGTCAATATCGAATTATATAAATTTTAATATTTACCAAAAATCAAAGCACATACATCAGAATTTGACACCTGGAATTGCCTTGAATGAATAAATAACTTAAACATGATCGAATTCCATTTCGATTTTTCATCATGAAAAAAATTACGTTCCAAATAAAAATTTAGTAATCCTTCTGTTCAAAACATATTTCGGAAATTTCTGATAAGTCAATATAATGAACAACATGTTGAATATTGAAATAAAGTTTTTCGGAACAGCCTCTCGTTTTGGGAAATGAAAAGGTGTTCTGGTTATTAATGTCGATTTTGCTAAGAAATGGAGTTATTTATTCTTTGCTGTAGGCTAGTGACATCTATAATTTTTTGGAAGTTTAACATACGCCATTCAAAACCAGTTTGTTATGAGTATTAGTTGTGCAAAAGACGTAGTTTTTCATGGCTTCTAATATATCGAATTTTTTACCAGTTTAAGATGTTTCACAGGAATGTTGAATAACCTTCTTCCATTTAAACAAAAAGGCTGCTGGAACTTATAGATTGCTGATTAAAGCTTATACTGAACATACTCTAGCCCGAAGAACTAATTGTAAACAATGGTCTTTACGCTTTAAAAGTGGTGATTTCGATGTGAAAGGCAATGAGCGTTCAGGTCAACCGAAAAAGTTCGAAGATGCAGATTGTACAGCATCATTGGATAAAGACTCGACTCAAACGTTAAAACAAGTAGCAGAAGAAGACGCATCTAAACAAGAATTTTCATTCACACCGATATGATGTAAATAGATGATCACACTCACACCACCCAAATTGACTCAGTATGTAGGTAATGATAAGGAATTTTACTCAGTCACGGCCCGGACGTCAGATCGAGAACTATGACGTTTGGAGTCTCTCGAAGAAATTTTTACTTTAACATTTAAAGAGAGGGGACTAGATATTTATTTAAACATCTTACACGGGACTGGAATTGTATTGATTTATTTGAGATTGTTGTTTCGTTGTGTTGCAAAATATTTACATCATTGTACAATTTGCTATAGAACATTTGAAAAGGGACACAAAACAAGTGTCCGAAACATAGTGTTTTAAATGCACAATAAAATACTCTTGACTGGGAAGGTCGGTTATTATTACACCTTGAAGTAGCAGAAACATTGAATGTAGCCCAATCGGCTATTTCCGAACATCTGCACGCATTGGCAAAGATCCAGAAGAAAAAAGAATGGAGTACAATCAATTTAAAGACAGAGACATCAAAATACAAAAAACAACTTAATTTTACTTTCTCTTTCATGTTGTATGTATATTTATAGATCAGATAATAAAATCTTGATGGCGGTGAGTAAAAAAGGTCACCGAAACGTCGAAGAACGGAATTTTTGGATTGCAGAGTCAGAAATTACTTCATTGTTCCCATGAGCTACCGATTAATACATCAACAAATCGTTGTGAAATTTTGTTTGCAAGACAAAAAAGAAAAGGTTTTTTGCACCAAATTGTGACAGATGATGAAGATTGGATCTAATTTGATAACTTGAAACACAAAAAATCATCAGTAGATCCAGGCAAATCTTCAACATCACAACCAGTGCTAGATATGCATTAAAAAAAGGCTTTGTTGTGTATTTGGTGGGATAGTAAAAGATATGAGTATTATCAACTATTGAAACCTGAAAAAATGATTATTAGTGAATTATACTGACAGAAAGTAATAAAATTTAACCTAGAATTGAAGGGGGAACGACCAGAATACCAATATCAAAAGACACGATAAGATCATTTTCCAGCATGACTATGTTCAGCCTAATATTTCAAAATATGTGAATAACTATCTGACAAGCATTAAACATGACGATCTACCCCATCTACATAACTCACCTGATTTGGACCCTTTGGATGCTTTGAATTGCTACTTATTCCTATCAATGCAGCACGGATTTTAGAAGAATATCATCATTCTTACGAAGAAGTGGAAATTTGACTTGATGAATGGTTGTACTCAAAAAACGAACAGTAATAAAGGATGGATATTCAAAGTCGTATAACCGCCAATTTTTCGAAATTTGTTTTATATGTTTTTTCGAAACTCTAAGCTGATGCCGTCATTTCTGCGATAAAAGCAAGTCGAAATTCCCAAAATTTTTATTGTGAGAATTTTTCAAACATTGCATTTTTGTAACTGACGACCTATTGACAATTCAAAGTCGTATAAAAATCAATGGAAACTTCTGTAATTTACTAGCAAAAGTAATTCAATGTTGAAAAACGTCAATCCGTACATTTAGTAATAATTTTACATACATTTACAAACATTTTGATACAAGAATCAATGTTGTTAACAATAAAAACTACGAATAAAAATATAAACGAATTTAACTGCTACATTTCTATATAGGTACGATCACAAGTAATGACAATAATAAACAAAAAGTAAAAATTTATTGAAGTGATTCGGTTAAAGAAATGCTAAAAACGTAAAAAAACCTCCGCGAAGCTTGTTTCTCTTAATTTCATTTAGTAAGGCTAATAATTGATATACGGCTTCAAATTGCCAGACCCCCTTGACTTATACGTGGCGAAATTTCAAGTGGTCGTGTCTTCCTCAATTCTAAGCGAAATCGTTTTAAACTTAAATAAGTGACGTACTACCTTATAATGAACGAACAATTGTGAGTTTTTCAAGAAATTTCAAAAATTGAAAAAGTACAAGCATTTTTCCACTCTTCTGTAAAAAATTCGTAATATGACAGAAAGATGTGAAAAGTCATATTCAACGATGACCAACGCTTTGATTCGTATGATATTTTATTTTGTCATGGAAATAAACACTCTAATCTAGTAGATAAAATCTACATACATTAATATCTTAAACGCTTTTCTTTAGAGACTGACTCTTGAGTAAGAAAAGAAGTTTTGTAAGAAAAGAATACAATAATCAAATAGCTTTGGGAGAAAAATTGTTGAAAAACTGGTTTAATTAATTTTTGAAAAACTGAAGGACGGTCCCTCCCTACCATAATTAACACTATTCACTATGGAATCTGATTACAATACATCACGAATTTCACCAATCCAAATTCCATAAGCTTATTACTCCAACACCATTTCCCTTCCCTTCACGTCCTTTTTTCACCCAAAGTTAACCAAAACTCTGTCAAATCCAAAACTGGTCTCATAGTCGCGTATATTCCTGAAAATTCAAATCCTGCCCGCGGGGCGATTTCGCGAGGCATTCATATTTCCAAAGCTGAATAATGAAATAAGCGAGCAGTAGCCCCCCCCCCCCCCCCCCCACCCTCCTGGTTCACGGTTTCGGGCACGTAGCTATCGAAAATTAGTCTCATCTCCGGTTTATATCTGCCGGCTATTTCGGCGGGGCAGACTCGAATTTCGGTAATGACGCGTTAGCTACTGTCAGATGGCGAAAAAAACAAAAAAGTAGGAGAAGAAAGGGGAAAAAGTTGAAATAAAAAACGAAGGGGGTCTCCGCAAAGGCGCATCAGTACCGTATGGGGATCGTGATCGGGCCTATCCGGGGCGCATCTATCCTTATTATTCCGGCGTGCAGCGGCGCATCAGGCCGTTAATCGACTTGTATTATCTCAATCACGTAAAACGGCAAAATTGCATTTACCTTTTTAAATGAATATTTGACGGGTATGCCGCGGTCCGGGGCCCCGGCTAAGTTAATTTACCATGGAATGCCGGGTAACGCCCCCAGTTCGAGTCTCCACCGCAGATATCAGACACGGCAACGTGTTCTCGCGTCATCGAATATGAAAATAACTAAGAATAATTAACCCCACGTATGCATATTCACGGGGGATTTTACCGGGGACGGGTTTTTCCTCTGACGTAGGCCTGTATGTCCCGAACGTTTGAGAAATAAACGAAAACGAAAATAGTGTCAACGTATAAGCACGGTTTGGAAGTAACGCGTTTCTCTGAAACGTTACATTTTTACTGTAATGATAGCGTAACGCGTTACATTAATTAACAAGTAACGAGAATCCCGTTATTTTACGTTACTTTTATCTGTCTTATTAATTTTTCAGCACAATTTGTAACTTTTTAAGGAATGTTGTGAAACTGAGATATGAGTAATTTTAAACTTCCTTATTTTTAATGAAAAATGTATTATTAACAATTTTTATTCAAACAGTTGTTGAATTTTATTTCTTCTCTAAAGTAGAATATTAGCAGTTTGTAAATTTGCAAGAATATACAAAAAATACTCAAAATACTAGATTTGAATTAGTTCCATGTTATTTGATTCTTCAAAAATTGATGTGATTCTAGGAATCAAGAAACTTCAATTTCTCGAGTTTTCAATTCTAAAAATATATGCTTATAGAAATGAAAATATAAGAAAATTTTTCTAATCGTCAAACTCTGTGAAAAATACAAAAATATTGAGGGCACTCTATAAATCTATAAAAAAAACTGTTTTCTGCAAAATCGATCGAAATACTTCAAAATTTCGAACTTTCAATTTTATCTCATTTTGGAAATTCAAAGAGATATTTTTAAAAAAACTCAAAAATCCCACAACATTCTAATAAATACTTAGAAATACAGAAAGAAAACACGTAATGAAAAATACCTGTAAATATATGAAACATTGAAATCATAGAAAAACTGAAGAAACACGAAAAGTGCTGGAAGTAAAAATCTATCGAGACACTAGATATTTTCTGGAAAATCCTGTAAAACACGGAGAATTATATTATGTTCAAATTCTTGAGTTCGAAAATCTTAAAATGTATGTAACAATTTATATCATGAAAATACTAAAATTATGTTAAAATACTAGGAAATTCGGCAACATTTTATCGTCCCGGAAAATGCGAATAGTTTCATGAATACTGAACAATCCTTCAAATCGTACGAAAATTAAAAAAGTACCAAAAAAATCAAAGGAAAGTGAAAATCTTCATAGACACTATTTGCTGAAAAATCCTCTAAAATACAAATAACTTAATGAACTTTGAATTCTAGAGCAAGAAATTCTTGAAATCCATGTATCAATGTATAGAAAAATGGTACAAATTTAAAAAAATTCTAGAAAACCCTGCAACATTTTATACATACTGACAAATACAAAAATTGAAAAATCCTGTAAATCTGGGTAGCTATTAAAATTTTCTCAAAAACTTATTAAATTCGCAAATGTTTCCTCGTGGCTAACATTCAATCAAATGTCGTATTTAGAAATTTTGTGAACTTGAAAAAAATATAAAAAATTGACCAAGCTGATTGATTTTTTTTTCAGTGTGAAAAAGTAATTAATTTCTATAGAGCAAAACCACGAGTACGTTAATATGGTTTGTTTAGCTTTAGTCTAAATCCTTCAAATGGTAGAAAAATTGAAAAAGTACCAAAAAAATCAAAGGAAATGAGAATTTTCATAGACACTATTTACTGCAAAATCCTCCCAAATAGAAATAATTTAACGAACTTTTAATTCTAGAGCATAAAATTCTTGAAACCTATGTATCAATGTACAGAAAAATAGTAGAAATTTATAAAAATACTATAAAATCCTGGAACATTTTATAAGTACTTAAAAATACAAAAAATTCAAAATTTTTGAACATCTGAGCCGGTATTAAGATTTTCCCAAAAATCTATTAAATTTGCGAATGTTTCCTTGTGGCTTGCATTGAATTAAATGTTACATTTAGAAATTTCGTGAATTTGATAAAAAAAAATTTTCAACAAGCAGATTGATTTTTTTTCGGTTGAAAAAGTACGGATTAACATTTTTTGTTATATCTGAAATAAACAATTTCTATTGAACTAAACCACGAGTCAAAAAGTAACGTGAAAGTAACGGGACGTTACTTTTCTTAAGTTGTAACGGCAACGAGTTACTATTTCTTTTCAATTAACGGTAAAATAACGAATTACTTTTTTCACCTTTGTAACGGTAACGTAACGCGTTACATTTTTTTTAATAACTTTGCGTATATGTATTGTAGCTGGTATGAGCTTAAGTATACTTTTGTTTTCTTTTTGCATGAAGATAAAGAAAAAAGTCTATACTTCAATGAGATAATAGAATTTCCGAATCGTTTTGCATAGGCAGAGATATATATGAAGATGAAAAACTGAGTAAGTACTCCAATGGAGTAAAAAAATCTCAAGTCTGTAACGAAATTTATTTCTTCTTCTTTTTGATCTCTAGAATTCTACAATCTAGAAAATAGAATTTTCGATTCCTACAGAATATATATACTATACCATTCTACTATATACTGCTCTTCTATAGTATTCTGGAATTTCATGTTGAGGAATATCGATAAAATTTAAATGAGGTTGATATATAATTCTTAAAATATACAGGCATTTTTTTGTGAAAATATGATTATAATAACATACATCAAAGTTCTTTCTGAGTCCAACTGCGGGGGAAAAAACGGTTGAATCGACATCAAAAGTGAAATATAAACACGCCGCGTTATATTTCTCGCTTTTCCCAGGTAAATTACAAAACAGCCGTTTGAGCGCGGCTTACGAGAATGGCAAAAGGCTTTCTTATCATGTAAAGCGATGAGGAGACACCGCAACGTTATAACTTCTCGGCGGCAGTACGAACGTGCGAATTACCACTGAGATATTGTGGCGGGCCCCCAAGTGCCGGTAATGGTGGCAAATTGCCAACGAGCTTTTACCAGTACGAGGTGCAAAAGGCGAATGGTTTTTCTCTCCTTATTCCCGCTTCCATCGCCGCGAAATAATCATTTTTTTGTTCACACGTTTCCAAGGTAAATGATAAATATTAAAATATTTTTCTACCCCAAACCAGGGCTCAAAATAGTGGGCTGCAAAAAGGTAAAGAAAGAGAAAAAAATTCGACGTGCTTACTTATTTTATTTGACGCCTCATTGATTATGCGAAAAAATTCATAATTTTAAAACAATAACAATATTTTTACTGCATGAACATTTCGTTGTGTTCACAATTTTCTCAAAATTGATTTAATAACATTCTGTAATGAACAATATGCATTATTTGTTGGTTAAATTTCAATTTCATTTCAAGTAATTATTATAATAATACGGAAGCAGATGATGTAAAAATACATGTACACGTCTTATACATATTCAGTATATCTATTCAAATTGGTAC
The DNA here is from genome assembly GCA_028476575.1 of Platygaster robiniae. NCBI lineage: Eukaryota > Metazoa > Arthropoda > Insecta > Hymenoptera > Platygastridae > Platygaster > Platygaster robiniae. The sequence continues at coordinate 42,416,934 of CM052019.1, forward strand.
AAAATATTGTAAACACAAAATATATACCCTATAAATCGAAGGTTTTTTTTATTGAACATGTATAATATCTAAGTTTAATAATATACGAACAAAGTTGTATTATCCAAAGTACAAGATGACTCTAGAGTCATTACAATGAAAATCCAATGTTTCTATACTGTACAGAGAATGTTGCAATCCCTTTTCAAACTCGAAAACCGATATCCATGTTCGATTTCGCGTTCTCCAATTTCTAAATGTAACCTTCTTTTGAGACAAAAAGTCAAAAAACACAAGATCATCTTCACTTCTAACACATCTAAAATCATCTAACGATCTATTTTTAAACGAAGCAACGCCTATTTTTTCCTGCCCCTTTTCGATATATATCAATTTATCGTTCACATCTTGTGCATCCTCAGAAAAATCTACGACATATTTCAAAATGATATCATCTCCAATGCTAGAACTACTTTCATTTGCTGCAAACAAATTCAAAAATATGGTCGAAATTCGTCCATTGTTATACCCATACAACCGCATGTTTAACCACAGCTCTTTATTTTCGAAATAATTTTGGAATATTATCATGAAACTGTTGACATTATTCTTTCTTTCTGTGAGCAGCAAATTATTGTCGTTTTTAAAAAATACGATGTTATGAATTTGAATATCGAAGACAGCATATTTTCCAGGAGTCAGAATATAAATATTTTTACGCGAATTTCGAGAGTAAAAAGGTGTGAGTACTAAGTTTCTCCCTATCTCTATAGGTATCCATTGATCATGATTGGTATCCATGATTGCCAAATGTTGATACTTTAAGTCAGAAAAATATTTCAATACAGTAACATTGAGTTTGCCCTGAGGGTCATCAGATACTATAAAAAGATCATCAACAACCCGTTTGAATGATACTTTGTTTATATTAACCGATATTGTTATAATATCAAGTAGTTTATCCTCAGATTCATTATCAATAAACAAAGAAACATTACTTTTTTCATGACTCGTAACAATGTATGTATCACCTCCTTCACCACCTTTTAGAAAAAAAGTTTCCTCGCCATTTTCTATAATATCCATTTCCATGGAGCCGAATTTCATGATTTTATTATCTCGGGTAACTACTGTACTGAAAATCGTATAATTCTTATCATTTTTTGTGATAAGACTCACAAAATCAATATATTCTTGAATACATTCAAAAGATACTTCCATTTTATGATATAATGAAAAATATTTTATCGTGCTACTCTGATTCAATGTGGTATGTGGAACTACAATACTGCCATACTTGTCTGATAATACAAAATTTGAGACATTTTTCGATTCACTGTAGTAATTGCTTATGTACAACCCATGATTATAATCAGCAGAAGTAATTTCAATAAATAATCGATTATATTTATCATTATATTCTATATTTCGTACATTTTCGAAAAAAGATATCTCAGAAAATGTTAATCTACCTTTGGGCACATCTATATATGATAGATCATAATAACTGGGGTGCCCCGATGCTATTCGTATATTGTAGATATCATCAATAAATTTCTCACTTTCCAATATTGTATTAGGTGATAGTATAACATTTTTACAGTCTGTTATATAATCATAGCTTTCTCGACTTCCTCCACTATTAATTACGATTTTTCGGTCATTGATGCTTTCATCACATACGATATGGTCCACCTTCGTTACATCACTCTGTATATGTAGAACTTGATCAGAGTAGTTTTTTTTCACTGAACCAATTCTTAAAACATCGCGTCCGAAGTTCAAATAAATATACGAGTTGTCAACATTCTGGAAAAAGTCTTTCGATGAATTCTTCATCGCATCATCTGGTGACGAAGGGTGAAAACCAATTGTCGTTGACGTGTATGAGAATTTACTTAAATCAACCATATTCGTACTATTGGCGTTGATAATGATAACGTTCGAAGAGATGCTCTGTTCCGACAAAACAAACAAATTTTTAACACCGTGTCCACCAAAAACTGCACTTGATGCGTTAGACAAATAAAAGATATTGTTAAACTCGTTGCTACCTCTGATAACTCCATCAGAAATGTATCTAAAATCATAAATAATTGTCTTATCTTCAACTTCCGACTCAAACCTCTGTGTGTCCAAAATCACAACTGCGTTTTCGCACTCATATTCAGCTTCAGATCGTTTTTCGCCAGTTTTTACTTCGTACGACGCATTTGAAGCAACTTTCGGTAGACAAACCATTTTTGCGTTTGCTATAGGTTTCGGCAGAACACGAGATAATGTAATAGTTTTTTCACTTTTGCTGGACATGTCTATTTCGGAATATGATTTCTTCACTTTAACATGTTTAACTTTCTTGTATTCCATTTGTTCATGTAATGCTGCATTGTTGTAAGCAAAGCCATATCCAGTGTAGGACGTGGATATCATTGGATTATGAGGCAGACCAGTTTTATGCACTTCTTTTACAACATCAGGTTCACCTAAACCAACAGCAAAGCCTACTATGTTGTTGGGAAAATTGCTGAACTTCGTCCAAGCATTTTGTGTAATCTCGTTGACTATTGCGTTTCTGTCTACCAAAAGTTCTACCTCATCTGATATATCCAAAGACAAAGCTGTTCGCCAGAAAACACTCCATTTCTCACTTCCAGTTAGTTTATAGCGATCATCGTATTCTATAGCAGTACTGATACCTTGATAGATCATTCCTACAGTCATTATAGTCAATCCAACAGCTACTCCAGCAGGGCCACCTGCTTCCATGGTTACTAAAGCTACGGTGGAAATGAAAGAAACTCCTGATAGTGTGATAACTGCGATATTGTCTCTTTTCTCTTTAGCTTCACAAACGTTTCCTTGACTGCTACATTTAATCAGTGAATTTGAAGATATTGCTATGTCTATGATATCGAATAGAAAAACTGTTACACCTGCGCCAACTTTCATTCCCATGAATGCGGCTCTGGAATTAACTGCAGGTTGCAAAATCCTATTTCCACGTGAAGGATTTATGAAGTTCATAATATTGATGACACTTACAGTTTTCATGTATGCTTTTGTCATTGCTGTTTCAATAGGCTGAACTAAAAAAGAATATCCCAGAGAACCTATGGAATAAATTGTATTGGCGTCATCATCTTCGGTATTTTTGATTATATTGTAGATTCCGTGGATTAACTGTATTTTTCCTGCAGCGCTGATTATACCAGATCTGAGTTGAGGAGTTATATAGCTTGATTGGATCATTTTATCGTTTCCGATGAAACGCAGTAGTTTGGAATTTAGGTAGTTGTTGTATCCATTTGTGTTCATGACTTTGTTCAACAATTCTACTTGACTACCTGTTATCTTTCTGCTGTTTCTTTGTTTTGTCAGTATAGCAAGATTTAGGAGATGACTTCTCTTGTCATGATCATTGCTGTCTTTGATGAAGTATAACAATTTCTCTGAATCGATCTCAAGGTCATTTATATCCCTCACCTTTTTGTTACTAATTTCGTCTAGATCTTCCCAACTTATTCCACAAACTGGAATACTACGTGTTAGTCTTGGACTTTTTGATGAACCTGCCAGACATTCGATCTCTTCGTTGGTTCTTTTCAATGAAATTGGTTTTGCCTTCTCCGGCAATTTTGGCTCAAGGGCCCTCGTTTGGAAAGGCAACATTTCTTGAGCTCTATCGTAGTATTTTTTTAGAACAATGTAATTATTCTGTCTCCATTCGTCGTAGCTTATTTCTTTTTCGTTTATCATCTGGATATGGATGTATTTCTTTTTGCGTACAGGATCAAATTTTTCTTCATGTCCAGTTATTTTGAACTCAACGTCTTGGTAAAAAATTACCTCTTTTTCTTTCAAATCCAAGTTGTAGCCAGTTTCTTCTATATCAAGGTAGAAAACCTTTTTGCCGGCTTTCAATTCGTACAGGACCATCACTTCACCTGGATTTAAAGGACTTTCACTTCGCATAAATTCTGAAGCATGATCCTTGCTTTTGGAAAACGACGCGAATCGATTGCTGTTAACGTACTTATTGTTTTTTATAAAATCGGCTATATCATTTCCATCTCTTATTTCTCCTCGCCACAACACTTTGGAATTTTCTTTCAAAGAATTTTTAGTTTGATGGCCAATTCTGTTTTCGAAGCTACTGCAAAATTTTTCACCAAGGGATATAAAAGTGTTTACCATTTCGAGAGCTTGATATGGTTTGTAATTTTGGGAGTCTTCGTACAAATCCAGATAACCATTTCCTTTGAAATTCGTTAATGCAAAGTATTCTCTAAAATTCATTGTTACGTAATTTTTTTGTAAATAGTCATTGAATAGTATAGTAGTTCCTTCTAATGCAGGCCCTTCTCTGCCTTCTTCAATGGCTTCTATGTCGGTTTTTGGGTAGTAAAGTTTCAAGAGTTCTATTGCAGTTTTTGGAGTTACTAGGGGTATTTGTTCTACTCTTAAGCTTATACTGTCCAATATTTGGTTTTCTATATTAATTATTTCACGGTCATTAATTGAGAATACGTAACAAAAAGCTGTGAGCATCATAATGAGCTGTATGGGTTGGTACATTGTGACTTTTTCGTAATGGTTTGTTAAGTTAAAATTGCAGTTTCGGAAAAAATTATAAAACTTTTTTCAAGCTTGATAGTTGTCTCAGGCGTACACGATCGTCATTTCATGATGTTGCGAAAAAAAATAGGGGTTCAATTTACTTTTTACGTTAAAAGATGTTCAATCTTGTGTTTTTGACTCGCAAAATTAGTGTTATAACACAAATAAGTAATTTCGATTCCTGGTTTTCTGTATCACTTGTATAAAGATAAATTATTACGATTCTTCATTTCGATGATGAAAACAGCTTCAGGGGGATCTTGAATTTCTTGATGGTCCTCATTTCTCTAAGCAGAGGAATAATGAGTTTCTTTAGCTTTATAAACTGAATGTCTAAGATAAATTATTTTATTGATATTGAATTCAATGATAGTAATATTTATATAACTATGAGTATCACTATTTTGTTATTTATTATAACTATGTGGAACATCAAAAGTTTACTAATAGATATTCTTACGTACAATGTCTATACCCTCATTGTTGATTTTGTGGAGTTATTTTCCAATATGCGTAGAAGGAAATGCGATCCAAAGAACAAATATTTTATCTCAATAAGCATGTATCATGCAGAGCTTGAGTGTAAAAGCACAATTGTCGATTTTTCTTCAACGTAAATACTTGAAAAAAACATTAAGCTTAGTGATATTTTCAAACGTAAGATGAATAAAAAAGAAATATTTTATAAATACCATCAAAATTGTCCATCGATGATTCTAGCAAGAATATTGATACACTTTTGTTGCTTTTAACTATAAATTTTCAGTATTATATTTTCAGACAGTTAAAATCAAACAAAAGTAAGAGTGAAAAAAAGACGATGAAATTTTATTTTTCACTGGCGATATTCTTCCTTGTATATGCTGCTTTTATAAGCCTGGAGATCAAAATGCTTATCGAGGACTCTTTAGTGAAATAATTTTTTCATAGTGATAAAATCTGTTCATCAGTTGTTCATAATTGCAAACATTTGAGAACTCCATTCTCAAATGTCTTTAACATTTCATTTCTCATAGTTATTTAATGTTTCGCTGTAGCAATAATTTTCAAAAGATAACTTTTTGTGAAATGTTACATTGATACTTTCTTGAATTGTGGATCTCTTATATGTCTGATGATCAAAATTTACTAAGATAATTTTTTCATAGCAATGAAAGTTGAAGATTTTTGTTTTCAAGGATTCATTTTTCTTATTTTTTTATTGACCCGGTATTGAAATAAGTTTTAAAAGTATTTTCATGAATTTCATTGTTTCCTGAGGGTTATTATAGTACTTTCGGATGGCAGTTTTGATAAGCCTGACAGTTGGAACTGATATCGATGTGTAAATTAAAAATTATTTTTTCATAGCAATGAGATATGAACTTCCGGTAATTTTTCGATGTAATTATTGAAGCTTTGAAACTTAAAATTTTATTTAGATTTTGTTTATCATAGTTTTTCATCAATTTGGCATAAGAAAAACTTCAGCAGTAATTACTACTCAGAAATTCATTTATTTCTAATGATATATAACACGTTGAATATTGTCCGGGAATCCGGTTGCTTATCGAAAAAATTATTTATTTATTTATTTTATTTATTATTTATTTATTTTACCTGCAACTTGGCTTTTTTCCCCCAATATAAAATGTACATCATCCAATTTAATTTCAATTGTCTTAATTTAAATTAATTAAGACAATTTATTTCAAATTTAGTTAAAGATCAGAATTGTATGAAACATTATATTTTAGAAAACAGTTCAGAAATTTATAGAAAAATCTAGAAATACTTATCAATCAAAATTTCTATTATGCACTAATTCACATTGTCCTGAAAATTCAAAAATCAAATCCAGGTTTTTTCCTAAATTACAGGAAAACGATTACGGAGGCACTTTTATTTTAACCCTATCTAACACTTGTCAACAACTATTCTAGTAAACACTCACTAACATCATTAATCAATCTAAAAGTATTTTGCAGAACAGCAATTGGAACAGATCAAAACAAAGAAACTGATGTGATTATTCTTTAAAAAATATATTCAGATTTTCAATACCAGGAGCGTAGGCGAAGGGGAGGGGGGGTTTTGAACAAACTCCTCCTGAAATTACGATGTAATCAATTTATATTTCATGTAATAAATAAAGCATTACATCAATAAATATTACAAATAAAAGTTACGAAAAAAATGCATGAAGTAATAAAAAAGTGCAAAGTATTTGAACGTAGCATTACGTAGAAAATATGGATTTGAACAATTGTTGCACCTCAGTTAATAATTGAAAAAATTCAAATCTGCGAACATGCTACAAATTCGGAAACTTTGAAACTTGAGTCATCAAATTCTAGAAACATATAAGATATTTGAGTGTTAGAAAATCTTTCGATTCATATAAACTCTGTAAAAATACTAAAAGTAATTGATTTCTGTGAAATAACTATTTTCTGAAAAATCTCGACAGATGCCTCTTCTATCTATGAATTCGGAATTCTAAAGCATCAAATTTTGAACATACTATTAATCTATAAAAATTCTTTAAGACGTGGCAAAATCTTTTCAATATTTCAAAAAAAGGGAAAAAGAAGAACCCGATAACGCGTGAAAAAATGTTATGATCGTCATTTTCTCGATAATTTATGGAATTATTGAGAATGAATTGAAATTCGAATTTTAGAACATCGAGTTTTACAGATTAAATTACACTATAGATTATATTTTTTACTATAAATTATATTAGGAAAATACAAAAAATATTACTAGAAATCTTCAATAGATGAAACTATGAAGATTTGAATCCTTTACAAATTTTTCAATTCTCTCATCCTAGAGAATATTTGATAATTCACTTCTATACGTAATTTAATAATCAATAATACTAAAAATGATTCTGGAAATGAACATAGAAAACAATAAAAATACATGCAATTCAATTTCTAGGGTATCTACAATTAAATATACCTTCAAATATAGAAATACAAAAATACAAAAAAACATGAAACAGAATTATTAAAAATCAATATAAATGATACTGTTTTATGATAAATTAATTTCAATATTGAAAATCATTGAACGTTTCGATACTATGGCATCAATTTTTTAAAATCTATTAAGCGTTCCATAGAAACACTAGAAATCTTTCAAAATACCAGAAACTACTACAAAAGTCGATACATAACATAGTACACGACAATTCTATAAGTTTATAAAATTCTTCTAAATCATGTGTTTATAATTTCCTCAAAAATCTATCAAAATATTTAGATTTTCCAGAAACCGGAATCCTAGAGCATCGAATTCTATAAAGCTCTATAGCAATCCATATAAATATTTGATTATCCTTAAAGTAGTGTAAATACTTAGAGTATTATATTGGTTGCAATAATTCAAATCTCAGTGACTAATTGAAAATCACGAAAATTGAATTTCATTATCTACGAACATGGAAAATATGCATCCTTGGCCTCTAAAAATTGAATAACTTTAAAATCCTGTTATATATTGCATTTTATAGCTATATATATATATATATATATATTACTCGCAGTATTTTTCAAGCTTTTTCTTTTCTGGCAAAAACACATTCAGAACACATTTGTCTTTTTTTTATCATCAGAAGTCGTTATCTAGATCCGGTAATTTGGGATTCCCGATTGATTTTCTTTTCTTCGAAATTATTAAATGAGCATTCTGTTATCTGTTTTTGCTATATAACGAAGTAAGATAGCTGGCCTAAAATCTATTTTATTGTAGAAATAATAGCACAAATCGAGAGGCCATTTGGGATTCATTCCTTTTCGATTTCCTCCGGAGATCATTTCTGAAATTTTTCAAGGCCTTATCGAACTCATTTCCGTTTCATTTGTCTTTCCGAAATCTTTATCGCAATTAAGTAAACGATACGAATGGATATTTACTTCGAATAATCACGGGATTGATAACTCCGCCAAATGTTACCCAGCTGAAAATAATCAAATGATCCGTCATTTATCCGGTCATTTGACTGATCATATGGATAAATGGGCATTCTGGTCAAACGACTAGACCAAATGGGTCGACAAATGGATTTCCAAATGATCGGCCAAACGCCTGACCAAATCGAACAGCCAAATAAAATGGACAATCAGTTTAACAAATGACTTGGTCACATGGCTGCGTGTAAAAAAAACCTTTTTTTACGCTACACTGACAGAGAAGCAAAAATCATGACGCAATTTTTTTTTGTTGAAAAACTTTGAAATTTTGCAAAACGTTCCCAAATGAAAAAACGTTTGTCCATTTTATTTGGCTGTTGCATGTGGTCAGACGTTTGTTCGATCATTTAGAAATCCATTTGTCGACCCATTTGGTCTAGTCATTTAACTAGAATGCCCATTTATCCATATGATCAGTCAAATGACCGGATAAATGACGGATCATTTGATTATTTTCAGCTGGGTAGTGCTTTGAAATCCATTTCTCTTTGTAAAAACAATTGCGCTCATTTCATTTTCATTTTCTCTAGGCATTGAAACTAGCTCTAAAAATCTCGGGGAATATTAGCCAATTATCCTGTTTTTTTGTTTCTCAACGACTTACATGTTGCCTCCCACCCAAAGAAAAAGACGTGTATGAATCCCCGAGCGTTCTGCTCGTGGCGCGCGGTTCTTTAGTTTCTCACGGTCAGTAGCTCTCAGTTTTTCACTCTCCCAATCTCTCTGTCAACTCCGGTCAATTGTAAAGACAAAGAATCAACTGTACACTCAACATTAAACTCGGTTCCTGAATATGTGCCTCGGACCATGGCGTGGAACAAGCGCTTTAAGAACGTCATCGTGTGAGGAGGACATTGTTCTTCTGGAGGCTACGGTAAATACGGAATACTTCAGCCGAAAATTAGAGGAAAAGGTTCCATTTAGTTATAATTTATATTTACGTCGAACGAGTTTGGATATCTGTAAATCCATACTAAGAAACCTCTCTATGTACGATTCGGAACGTGTGTATCTGAGATTGGAATAAACCTTTTGAAAATTACCGTCCGTTCTTCTCATTGATAACGCCCTCGCATTTTTATGAGTTTCGGATTTTCCAAGACATCTGTTGTGACTCAATACATAAAAATCCTGAAACGTAAAAAATTTAAAAATAGCTCTCTTGTAACTATATTGTCAAAGATTAAAAATTATGAGATCCCAAAGGTTTCATTTTTCAGAAAAATCTCTCCCGGAAATTTTTTCTAACTACGCCCCTGTTTAATACAGTGCTATTTCAAACATATTTTCATATTCAGGGAAAATATACAAATCATTAATAAAACTAGCTCTTAATTCAAAATGGTTTTCGGAGATACACATTTAATAATCTCGATTTTTTGTTACTTTTCAAAAAAATCTGTCAGGATTCGAATAGTTATCAATTTAGTTTAGTAGCCAATATTACATAGTTATTTATTCGAGAAAACACTTTTAAGGTCTTCATTTCATGCTAATTTATGATTATATTTGTAGTCATTGAAAAATCATGCATCTACTCCTTTGAAAAAAAACATTTTTATCTAAGACAAATGTATTCATACTCGTTAAATTAAATCTCTAATTGTCATTTTCCTTTATTTTTGTAAAACGTATTTGACGAGGAAAAAAATGTTTTTCATTTGCGAAACGAAAAATGAATGGATGATGAATAAGATATTTAGGTACTCAGGAAAACGATTTCAAAATATGAGTTACTTTCGTTATTTTCAAAAAGTATTTTTTCATAAAAAGATGTAATAAGTCTTAAAAAATATAAAATGATTACCCAAAATTAGGACAAACCAAATAACGGGCATTAAATGATTTTGGTTCTCAAGTCCTTTTTCTCATTCCAGGTTACATATATTTAATATCTTTAAACTTTTTGTATTTTGGAATAAATTATTGTACCACTTGTGAATCACTGAAATAATTTTATAGAAGTATAAATATACTTCATTATTTATTAATTACAAACTGATTAACATGAATCAAAAAAATACATGCCCAAATTCCCAATCCTAAATCATTTTAATTCGCGAAAAAGAAAAACACTTGGAAACACGCGTTAAATCACTCCCACACCTCTCCCTACGAGCATCGAATCTTCGCTTTCGAGTACCCCACTGTGAACAATAATAAAAAGGATGCAAAGTTCTGCAAAATCCTCTCCAATCACTTTTTCATCCAAGTAATAATGCATAAATAAACACTTAAAACATATTTATATATCTCAATCGCGATTAAAATGGGTGCGAGGGGGGGGAGGGGTTGAAGAAGAATGTAGTTAGTCGAAGGACAGCGAACTCGAGGATATCTTGGCCTGGTGTAGCTTTTACTGCAACCTGTCAGCGAGCTCTTGAAATATCGCCTACCAAACTAGCATCCAATATAATTAGTTTACTTCTCATTACGGTTGGCCCGTATTATAAGGCCCGAGAGTGAGGGGATCCCTGCCCCCTTCCCTCCCACGAGCCCAAGTCTCGAGACTGGGCCCGTTGATGATGATGCGCGGGAAAAGGAGCAAAAGATAAATGAAGCTCTAATTAACTAAACATTTTCTGGACCACGCCCAGGCAACCGTGTTGCAAAACTGGGCAGACTTTGTAATTGGCCGTTCCAGTTCGGTGAAAAACCGGGCGAAGAATGAAAAATGCGTTATTCTCATTAAGGTGGAAAGTGTAATTTTCATTTCAACGTGATGTTTTGTTTTCATTATTGTTTTCCCTAGTAACTTGAAACGTTTAAAGACTTTCTGAAATCCTTATAAAGATGTCTTGTAAAGTAACCTTATAAAATCCTTATGAAGGGACTAAATTCTTACAAGGAAATTCCTTATAAGGATTTTATAAGGTCTTTTAATAAGGAATTTTTATTTTATAAGGAAATAAAATATTTTATAAAACTGTTACATTTTATTTCCCATTCAAATTTACATTCATATTATTCTATTTTGGGTAATTTTACAATAAACATATAATGTGCTGAAAGAAATGAAGGCTGAAAAAAATCTGCCGGGAAGTGGATTTGAAACCAAGGACTTCTTGATTACCAGCTCGCGCGTGTACCCATTAGGCTATAACTCCATCATTTTCATGGCTATCATTTTTATTCCTTCGATTTTTATTGCGAAGCAAAACATTAATAACACAATGTTATAATAAATATAATATTGCATACGCTCTAAATACCTTATTTAATCGAAATGACACTGAACTAATTGGTTATTACCGATAACTGTGAATAATGACAAATGAACCAAGAATTTTATTGATTAATAATAAAAAGGAATTGAACAATCCTTGTAAGGAATTGCAGAATATAAGGAAATTAACATCTTATATTTTAATTTTTTCTTATTAGAAAATCACAAATCCTTCTAAGGAATCAGAAATTCCTTATAAAGAATCGTGGAATCCTTTTAAGGAAACTTAAATTTTATAAAAAAAGTTTTTCCTCACAAGGATTTTATAAGGTTGGTTTAAAGAAAAATCGAAAATTTTATAAGAAAATTCAGATTTTTATAAAACTTTTATAAGGTTTCTATAAGGTTTCAAATTACTAGGGTTTTGTTTTTGTTTTCATTTATTTCTTCATCTTTTTTTCTGGTTTGTTAGAAATGAAAATTTAGTGATAAAAAGGGTTTGGATTTTTTAGGTTTGAATCTTAGTGGGAGTGACGTTTTTTTTCAAAGTGTTTCGAGTTTGTTATGTTACAAAAATTTCAGTAATTCAATGAATAGGGGTATTTTGAGTCATTAAGCTTTGAATATGGCTGAATTAGGTATATTTTTGAAAGACTATAAATTTAAATTTTCGTATTTTCAAGACACATGTTAGGAATTAGATTCATTTGCTTGATTACTTACGTTTTATAGTTAATTGTCATAATTTATTTTTTAATTTCTGAGTCATACGAGCATAAAGTTATCGTATATTTTGTTTTACAAAATTAGAAAATGTAGGAATTTCCAGTTAACCCGGGCAATTCAGATACCTGCAAATTACTGATTTATACATTACAGTTTTACAACTACTACAGGTAAAAACATTGAATTTTACATATGATGAAAAAAAAAATTACGGACTACTTCATCGGAAATAGAATTAAAAAGTACATCTGATAAGTAATTGAACATTCTAACAAAAAATCTTTCAAAATTTTTCAAAATTTGTAACATAAGACAAAATATTCAAACTTTTATAAATTTGAGGAAAATGTATCATGATTTCCCGCAATTTTCACATACTTTTCAAGTTTTTAAGTTTGTGATAAAAAAATTAAGAAAAACACTAAATATTATTGCAAATTTAACGAATTATGACAGTGATGACAATAACTACAAAGTTCAAAAAAGTTCTCTGAAATTCCACAATGTTTTGAATGTTTTGAAATATCAATTTGATTTTTAATTTTTTTTTCATTATTCAAAATTCCTAAATTACTTTTTTAACTTCCCCTAATTTTATAAAAATTTGTTTGACGATTCGTTCAGATTTTACATGATTTTTTATTACTTTTTTTTCCAATTTTTTGGAAGTTTTAAAAAATTTTGATGGAGAATTATTGACGATCTTCAAAATTTTCAGTTTTTCAAGTTTTTGAAATTCTACAGCATAATAGAATATTTCAAAACTTTTCCATATTTTATAAACATATGTCCAACTCATGAAGGTTCCTCTTCGTTTTTCAATACTTTTCAAGTTTCTAGGATTTTCATAAAAAGATGAAAAAAAAAAAAAAAAAATGATTATGTATACTCCGCTGGAATACAAAAATTCACACAATTTACAAAATGCATAATACATTTTGATGAAGTTGTGAAAATTATTGATTTAGTCAACTACTGTATGTAGAAAAATTTTTTTCGTAACACTAAATTTAATATACAAATGTTTTATAATCATCAAAAAATTATTAAAAAATCAATAAAAATTTTTCACCTTTTTTCAACTCGAATATACTCAATTTGATGATTATTGGATCGAATTTTGCAGATTATTGAAATATTGTATTAGCGAATGAATCAGTAATTGGCAAGTATTTTAATATTCGGAATTAATGAAAAATTCATAAATTTTCCAGTCTTATATAACACAATTTGCAATAATTTTACACTCGTATGATTCGAAAATCGGAAAAATAAATTATGATAGTAAGATATGAACTTGCAGTAAGCATGCGAGTTCATGAGTTTTAAAATAAAAATAAAAATTATTTAATTATTCGTGATAAACTTTAGCACATTTAAAAATAAAAAAAATTTGCTCAACTTGAGCGACTTTCGCGGTGAATCCCGCCAGCGAAAGTTGTCCTTATAGACTATATTAGGCATGCAGATATTTTGATAAGATAATCTCTTACCATGCGAGGATTTGAACCCGGACTCTCCCCCCCCCCCCCGCGTTCACGCCCAACCATTTAAACCGCCCCACAACAGTAGCGGTAAAGAATATTGCGTTGAATAATGATTTAAGTTGCATTAAAATGTCAAAGTCATTGATTCGGTTAATTTATATCACTAAAGTCAGTGTATATATGTTGTAAAATTCATTTGAAAATTTATTATTTTATCATTTGTAAATAAATCAAAGTCGTTTAATTTTATTATTCAATTTAAATTTATTATTTATTGTTATTACTTCTGCATTGAAAATTTTAATTTTTGCACTATTTTACTTTATAACTTAAATTTTAAAATTAAAAATCTTACATTTTTTAACCAAAATAATTATTAACGGTGTATTATTTAGGTTTTTGAAATCTCGAAAACTAGATTAGTTGTTTAATTGAGTTAAAAATGTTAAACTTTTATACAAAAAACTAGATAGTTGAATTGAAAATAAATCTTACAATAACATAATAACAAATGTAATGAAAAAATTTTTGTATATAAATTGACCTAATCAGTGATTTTGATCACTTCAATATGTGAAACAGAACGCGGAGGTGTCAGGTTCAAGACATTCTGGCGTAGTAAAAAAATATATGTTATCATAAAATATGCATGCTGATAGTATGTAAGAATAATTATTTAATTAAACCAAACATTTCGAGGATTTATCAGGTGTACTCCTAATTAATTTCCGGTTTTTTTGCAAATAAAACACATAATTCCAAAAAAACCGTAACCTTTATTTTATTCAAAGTATTTTCCATCGCTTTCTACACATTTTTCCCACCTTTCTGGTAAATTGTGGATACCACGCCAGTAAAAATCATTGCCTTTGGAGGTGAACCACTCGGTGAGCCATTTTCGTACATTTTCGTACGAGTCGAAGCGCTGCTCAGAAAGGGCATGGCCCAACGAGGCAAAGAGGTGGTAGTCGGATGGCGCCAGGTCTGGTGAGTAAGCCGCATGATCAAGCACTTCCCACTTGAGCCTTTCCAGCGTGTCACGAACGACTTTCGACTTATGCGACGGGGCATTGTCGTGGAGCAAAATCACCTTTTTCTGTCGTTGTTGATATTCTGGTCGGTTTTCCACAATGGCTCGGCTCAAATCTTTCATTTGCTGTTTGTAGCGAACGGCATTCACAGTTTCACCAGGTTTCAGCAGTTCAAAGTATATAACACCGGACTGGTCCCACCACACACACAGCATGACCTTCCGACCGTAACGATTTGGCCGTGCCGTCGATGTCGATGCTTCACCTGGACTCACCCACGATTTGTTGCGCTTAGGGTTCTCCAGGAAAATCCACTTTTCATCACCAGTAACAATACGATGCAGGAAAGACTTTCTTTTGTATCGTTGAAGCAGCATTTCACAGGTCACTTTTCGATTCTCCGTTTGTCTCTCGGTCAGTTCATGGGGCACCCACTTTCCACACTTCTGAATTTTTCCCATGGCTCGCAGACGTTTGGAAATTGCTTGCTGTTGAACTCCCAACGCATCTGCAAGCTGTCGTTGCGTTTGCGTGTTGTCTTCATCTAATAATGCTTGCAAATCGGCGTCATCGAACGATTTTCGCTTGCCGGAGCGTGCGGCGTCGTTCAGGTCGAAATCTCCATTTTTGAACCGTCGAAACCACGTTTCACATGTTCGAAGTGTTAATGCACGATCACCATAAACTTCCACAAGCGCACAGTGGCTCTCGGACACTTTTTTCCCCTGATTGAACATGAGAAGCAATGCATGGCGCATATGCTCAAAATTCGGTACAAAATTCGACATTTTTAAAGCGCAATAAAAACTTACTGGAAGATTTTTTCGAGAAAATGTCAACGCAGTTCAAGCACTCGATATGACTAGGGCTGGGAAAAAACATCGATAGAATCGATTTTCATCGATAGTTCATCCTACCGATGTTTATCGATAGGTTTTGGGTGTTAGCGATGTTTATCGATGAAATCAGGCTATATATGGTACAATAGAGTTCGGGGCCGGCTTGGGACGCTCGGGTGTCCTCGGGTAGTAAGCCCGAAGCGGATTTAAGGTTGTCAACAATAAGAATAAGAAACAACAACAAACAATAACAAACCTAACCCCACAAAAAACTCATATTTATAATTCAAGTCAGAAATTTAAATACATTTTCAAGTAGTTTGATACAAGTGATATAAAAAAGTGAATTAGCCAATAAAGAAATGGAGGATCAAGGCCTCCGTAGATCTCCACGGAAAAAATCGCAGCAAACACTGCTGGAATTCAGTGCAGTGTTGTAACCATATATTCATATTTGTAATATACGAAGAATATTTCATCATACATTTTCGAACAAGCAATATTGTAGTTATGACAGAAATAGATATCATTTAATTACTCAAGCGCTTCCTGTCTAAATTGCTATTTTATGCCGACTCATGCTTCGAATCACGTATTTTTCCTTTTGATATCATTAGTCATTTATGCGATCGGGAACGTTCTAGAATATTCGACTCCGTACGATATCATTAGTCATTTATGCGATCGGAAACGTTCTAGAATATTCGACTCCGTACTGTATATAAAGCCAGCGAATTCGGGAGCGAGCAGTTCAGAAAAAGTCTTGAATCAGTTCGGCATTAGTCAGTCAGTCACAATCCAAGTTCAGTTTCGCGATTCACTATCCGTTGTTTGCAGTTGTCCGCGAAATCGCTCGTTGTGTTTTCACGATTTGACTCTTCACAGAATTTGTGAACTTTTACCAGAAAGAAACTTTAAACGTTGTGTAAGCAATAAAGCTGTGTTTAATAAAACTAAGTGTATTCGTGACATTTTGTGATTATTGTGGAAATCCCTGCGAATCCCAACAGCAGAATTGCAAAAAAACGAATCCGTGAACACACCACCGTAAGTATCTAAAAGCTAGTTAAAAAAACTTTTCATTATTGATAAATTGATCATTTTAAGTCTTAATGCAATGTATTGCAAATGGAATTTCGTTTAAAAAAATTGCATAATGTTCTCCTTTCACATGTGTGCTACATGAAAATAAGTTTATTTTAATGCATCAATACTCACGCACATAAAGATTTACATGATTATGGATATAATTTTAGGATTCAAAAGCGAAAGAAAAAATCCGCCGTTTGGGAATTTTTTACACAATCCAAAGATGGGAAAAGTGCAATTTGCCAACTGTGCAAAGATACCGTCGTAAGTCACGGCAATACTACCAATTTCATTGACCACTTGAGGAGGCATCATTCTGTCGAATTTGACATGTTTCAAAAAAAATCAACACCTACCACAAGCATCGCTGAAGATGTTAATGAAAAATCTGGGTAATCTTGTGATTCATGATCAAAAATATATAAAAATATACAAATATCTTAAACCAACTTCATGTGAATTTCACAAAGATTATAATTTGCATAAAATTAGTATATTATTTTTATCAAAAAGATGTTTTTGTCAGATATAAATTTAGAAAAAAATTGAAAATTTTTTTTATTATCATTATTAATGATTATAATGATTCATTCAAACATTTATTTTTTAAACGTGAACAAAAATCGTAGTAATTATAGCAAACGAATGAATGATGTGTACATCGTATAGGCTAACTTATTCATAAAAGATGTTTATGATTAAAATTAAATTGTCTAAAATTTGAAAACAAAAATATTATGTACTTTGAAACAAATAAGTTAATTGCAATTTTTTCAGAGAAACAAGAGAATGCTTGAAAAGGACTCATCAAACGTCTTTAAAAAATTTTGTGACGGCGGCAAAAGATCTATATGGTCGTAATTCTGTCAGAAAAAAGGCTTTGGACAACTCTGTAGTAAGATTCATCATCAGGAGTCTTCAGCCGCTAAATATCGTCGAAGACCAAAGTTTTGCTGAGATGCTGAGTACATTTGACCCACGATACTCCTTGCCCAGCCGCCGTCATTTACGTGACGTGATGATTGAAGCTGCTTTCACGAAAACGATGGAAAATGTCGCAGAGGTCATAAAGAACGTGAGGTAATTAAAAAAAAAATATTCTTTTCGTCTAATCGAAAATAGTACAATTTTATAATTTTTCTTGTAAATGCCAATGCTTGTTCAAACAGGTCCATCGCGCTTACTTTTGATGGGTGGACTAGTTGCACAACTCAAGGGTACCTAGTTGTAACAGGCCACTTCTTGAAGGATCAGAAAAACGCAACGGTGACCTTAGGAGTTAATCCAATTGAAGGAGGGTCAACCAGTGAAAATCTTGCGAGTATATTGCAAGGTAATGTTTCAAAATTTCCTGGACTCGATGTAATTTGTGGAGTAACTGACAACGCAAAAAACTTGGTGGGAGTTTGCGCTGAAATGAAGGTAAAACATTTTCTATTACTGATGTTTTGGACATCAGCAACAAATTTTACTGAATTAAAATGAAGATTCGTTTATAATAAAAATGTCTACTTGTGCATTGTAAATCATCAGATAAAATTACACTTCTTACTTGTTTATATTTTACCAAAAAAGTATCAAATGGCAGTAGAAACTTTTTCAATAATTAAACCTCAAGTTACTTACAAAGTATTCACGAATCGTTCATGCATTTTTTTTATATTTTGTTTTTTTTTTTTTTTTTTTTTACCAATGCGATGAGCTTATGTTCTCAATTAGAAACCAATCAATTTATTTTGTAAACAAACAACTTTGTGATCACATCCATTTTTTGTTTCGCTTTTCAAAACTTTTCTACATAAAAAAAAAACTTGTAGATATTTTTGATGAAATAAATTTGAATATTTTTCAGATTAAAAACATGCCTTGTGCTTCACATACCATTCAACTAGTGGTAAATTCAACTATTTTTGCAACACGCCCACTTCACAAGCGCGGAGAGGACGCGATGAAAATTTTCGTTGAGGATGAAACTGAAGATCTCAACGATATGTCCGCTTACACCGTTTTGAAAAAAGTAAAGCGAATCACTACTTACTTTCATAAGAGTGGAGTTGCTACAAAGCAATTGACTGAAGAATTGAAGCTCCGAAATAAACCAAATAAGAAGTTGATACAGTCAGTGTATACTCGCTGGAACTCGTCCCTCGATATGCTGAAAAGCTACCACAACGCCTCCGATGAAGTCGTGGTTGTCCTTGTCAAATCAGAGACGACGGTTCAATTGCTAACACCCTCAGAATCCAAAGCGATTCCAGAAATCATTTCCCTCCTAGAACCATTTGCGGAGGCCACAGCCGAATTGAGTGGAGAATCGTATGTAACTATGTCATTAGTGATTCCATGTACGAAAATGCTCCTCAACAAGCTGAACTTTCTGGAAAGTCAACTCAGTTTTGACATTGCAAAACACTTGTATGGACACCTCTTGAACGAAACGAGAGAGCGGATGTTAAAGTATGAGGAGAGAACGATTTCCTCGTAAGTCGACGATTAGAGGCAAAAGCGTATAAAATAAAAAACATGAAAATTCTACGATAGTTAAAATGATTGTATTTTCATTTTTACAGCACCTCTACAGTTCTCGATCCACGTTTCAAAGAGCACGGTTTCGTGAAAGACTGGAATTATCGGAATGCTGCATCGGTGATTCTAACTGAACTGAAGACGGAAATCTCCAAGCTTTTCGAAAATGCACGAAGACAAGAAAACACAAATGACGAGTGTTCGGGAGGTGATCCTGAACCTCAACCAAAAAAAGGTAGAGTTCTGGAAAACATGTTGAAAAATTAGTTGGAGCATCTTTATATATTTAATAATCAAGTGGTTTTACAGGTCGATTCAGGTTCTTGGAAGAATTTAGAAAAAAAAGCAAGCCTCAAAGACAAGGAATTCCTGGCACATCACAAGCCATCGTGCACTTTAAGAGCTATTTAGAAGAACCTATTTTGGAAGAAGACGCCGATATCATTCGCTTTTGGAATAAGTATACGGCGTGTGAGCCTCTAAAAAAGATCGCGCTCAAGTACTTGGCCGTCCCTGCGTCTTCAGTGCCATCAGAGAGAGTGAACTCAACTGCAGGGAACATTATTACGGACAATAGAGCTTCTTTGCGACCAGAAATAGCCGAAAAACTAGTTTTTCTGCGCCAAAACTATCAGTATTTAAAACTGTAAAACTGTACGACCTTAGTGCAATGAAGTGCAATGAAGATTATAAACAATACTTGGCGTCTTTTCTATGCTTTTGAATTTTTCCTTCTATGGCATTATCCTTACGCTCCTTATCCTTTTTGGCGAGCACTCTGATCTGTTCGATGAATGTGAAGTCAATTTTATAACTAAAAAAACAGAGTCCTATTAAATTTTTGTAATTTAATTTTATCTTTTTTTAATAAATTTCTATAATATCTATATTTTGTATGTGAGGGAAATAAAACAATTAATTATATAAGACTATCTTTCTATTATTATAAAAGTGGCTCTATATTGATTGGAAAAATGAAATTTTCCTGTAATCATAATAATTCGAAATTCCCTCCGGAGTATTATGGAAGGGGAAATTATCGATGTTTATCGATGAAAATCGATAGTTTACTCCAATTCATCGATAGTTATCGATAAATTTCCTAACCGATTTTACCCAGCCCTAGATATGACTGAACAAAATGACATATGGTATGTGTTACCAACAGCGGTACAAAACAGAACGCCATCCATTGAAAAAACCGAAAATTACTTAGGAGTACACCTGGTACAGATTACTTCATATTTTATATTCATAAAAATTTCTACTTTATTGCTAAAAATTTCTCGAAGTTACGACTTGAGAAGAATTTTTTCTCATACAGAAAAAAAAATCTTTTTTGACTGAGAAAATATATTGAAGAAAACGAAATTTCAATTTTTGAACATCATGATGCTTAAAATATAATGCTATATGCATAGTAATTGGAAAATATTTAAAAATTCTGGAGAAAAGCAAAATTTTGTAGAGTGTCGGAAAACTTTCATCATTTTATTCGTTATGTTTATCAACTTGCTTGTTTGGAAAATGCATAATAATTTTTGTTTATTTTTCTTTCAATTCTCAAAACTTAAAAGTGTTTAATATGTGCGAAAATTATAAATCAGACAAATTTGTGTAGACTTTTGCAGTTTTTAGGTATTTTTTATTAGTTTGAAGAAGAGGAAATTCTCGAAAAATTGAAATTTCAATTTTAAAACATCCATAATTCAAAAGATTCTAACTAACTCCGGAATATTCGAAAAATCTGCATTAACATTTTAGAAAATGTTCATAAACATTGCAAATTGTTTTCATTAACATATTATTTCGAAATGTTCAGAATGTGTTGTCATTATTCAACGAAAATCATACAAATTTAAAAAGTATGACTAAATCATTCAAAATATTGATAAGTTGGACAAATTCTTTAAAAACTTGGAAATTTTCAATAGTTTGTAATAAGTATGTCGCAAATTTTTCAAATTGATAAAAATGAAAATATTGACATTTGAGCGATGGTCAAAAATTCTAAAAAATACGAAATATTTGGGAAATTTCAAAAAATTTTCAATTAATTTGTAGATTGCGTTCTTTTTCGTATTTTTTCGAAATGCGCATAATAATGTTTTTAATTTTTCAATAAAAGCTAATCAAATTGTAAATTTTTTTGAAAATTCTAAACACCTATGTGAGCGCGAAAAATTTTTATCATCTCAGAAAGTTTATTATTTAATTTTGATTATGAATGAAACTTTGAATATTCAAGAAAAAATACATTTATTGAACTATGTGTACTCGAAAGTTCTTGAAAATTTGAAAAATTTTCAGGATTCCAGAAATATTTATATAATAATAAACAGTGTTCGTTGTAATATTTTTGCAAAACATGCATGATGACGTTTTTTGATTTTTTCCATAAAAATTTAAAAAACCTGGAAAGTATTGAAAAATTATATGAAAAATCTTCACCAGATAGACAAATTTTGATAGAAATTGGAAAGTTTTATGATACTTGGATTTATTTTTATATTTGGAAAATTTTTAACTTCTGGAATATTCTAAATTGTCAATATTGTCAATAATCTTGAAGAATTGAAAAAAAGTCTAGAAGTACAAGTAATTTTATTAAATTTTGTATGCCGTAAAAAGTTTTGCAAATTCCTTAAAAATACGGAATACTGTCTTAAATGTTTGGAATCTTTTAAAATCAAAAAATGTGTTTTTGTACTGAAATAAGTGATCATTTGAATATAAAAAAATATGCTCAGTTAAAAAAAATTTTGTAAATTTTCCCTACATGTATTGGAAGTTTTTCAGTCGTACTATGTATGAGATTTTTCGCATGAATAGATCTGAAAAATTTTCTATACGTTATATAAACTCTTCCATCAAGGAAAAGTTGAAAATTTCCAATGCATGAATGGAAAATTTGCCAACTTATTACAGTGTAGATTTGTAAAAGTACTAATAAATACTGAGAATCGTTAAGTTTCGCCAATTTTTTTGAACTACAGTATGTTTATTGATGAATTTTCGCCTAGATATTTTGAGTATGTTATCCACATAAAATTTTCTTCTTATTCCTATTCTTCTGCCACCTCTATTAGATTATATTTCCTCACTATTTTAACTTTTAACCATCCCCAATTTCGAATTTCGAAATTTCAACGAATCCATCACTGAAAATTTTCATAGAGGAACTCCATCCCGAATTCAATTGATTTCATATCTCTTTGACGAGGCCAACGAGAGCCACGTCGTAAAGTCCCAAAACCTCGAAAACACGAATATTAAAATTTCTCGTATTTTCAAAAGCCATTCCCTGAGTCAACCCGCGCGCCGCGGGGGAGTATTCGCGTCGCCCCGCGAAAATTACGACTACGAAATGTGCGCCAAAAAAAATCCCCGCGCCGGCATCAAAAACTGCTGAATAATGCATTGTCCAACTGTTCGCGGAGATATTTACATTAATTAAGACGTCCGCCAAAAACCCGATAAAATAATTTATTTCCCCTCGTCCGCGAGTAATGAAAAGACGTCAAGGTATTCATTGGATTTGGGTATTTTTGATAAAGCACCGGGTTTTGTGTGTTTTTCGGCAACAAATCATCGGGAATCGTGGAATTCCACGTGATAAACAACACTCGTAATAAGCTATCTCCCTAATTAAATTAAATTCGCAGCATGACGCCGCTGTCTCTGGGAGGCGTGTCCGGGTTCCATTCCACGATTCCGGGGCGAAAGTGGGACCTCGGGCCCCGTCTACCTACGAGCAACAATCGTCGACAAATTAATTACAAATTACAAATAAGCTATAAACAACTCGGTCCGTATGCTTTTTTTTCGTCCCGGATATTTTAATAGGATTTCTTTCCGTATGCTTCTATATCTACAAAAAAAAAGAATGGGTAACTGGAAAGTAGTTAGAAAAAAAAGTGAGACGAAAAATATTTGTGGTCTCCTTGGCAAAGCTTGTGCAACGTAAGTGCAACGACAGAGCGTTGCACTTGCGTTACACTCGTTATTTCGAATAATAAGCGTGTAAAATGTGTGTTCGTCCGTATAAAACTCATGAAAATAAGAAGTTAGTGTTATTTTTTGTCGCAATTATTCAAAAACTAATTTTAAAAACCATCTTATTATAAGAAAAGCTAGAGAAAAATATCTTTCTCAGTTACTAGAACTGATGCAATAAGTTATTTCATTCGCTTATTGAATTTATTGTCCGTTCCTTCTTGAGACTTAAAGAAGTAATAGTTCATAGTATTTTTGATGGAAATCATTTAAAAAACTCTGTTTGAACAAGTACTTTTTTTTATCAAAAATCAAAATAAGTACCTTCCATGGATCCCAAAACTGACGTTTCATATTCTAAACAAAAGAAAAAAAAATCGATTGACAGGTGCTTGCTTTCAACAAATTAGGGTTAAAAGGAACACTTGTTTTTATTTCACTTTTTTTTTCAAAATCATATGTGTTATTTTGTAATCGCTTTTTTGACACAGTCATGTATCTTATTTTATTTGATTTTGCAGATGATACATTATAATTTTATAAAAAGTAGGACTGAAATCCAAGAGAAAGAGCAAATAATGTTTTTTTCATTTCTTTATTTCTTAACGTATAACTTTATTTCCAAAGTTTTTCCTTCTGATATCTATTAAAAATACTTCTTATTCATGATTTATCGCATTATTGTACACGTAAATTTTGCCATATCGTTTTTTAAGTGATTTTCAAAGCGCAACGTAAGTGCAACGAAAATGCAACACTACAGTGTTGCATAGATTTTGCCAGGGCTCTTATACTAAATGAGAAAAAAATAACTAATAACACAAATTCACACAGTTTTAGATAATTTCCACTACCTTAGGAAAAAAGAGTTTTTACACTCATTTGAGGGCGTTGAGTGCGAATATAACTATCATTTATTTCTCCTAAGAATTGTTTTTAAAATATGGTCAAAATACACGGTTGTCAGATATTTTTAGTAATATCTTTACTTACGTACTTTTGTAAATTTAGTGATATTTTAGTAATATAAATATTTTGTAATTTAACAGTTAAAAGGGCGTATGCCAGTGCGAAGTTGTAAATAAATAAATAAATAAACAAATAAATAAATTATTAAATATCAGAAATGATCGATTTCATTACCATGAAATATAATATATCATTCGAAAGTCATTTACACTTGTTAGCTTTGCAAAAAAATTAGCAGTTTTCAAAAAGGCTCAAAAATTTCACGTTTCTTCAACTTCGAACGTTTGTAACTCAAAAACTACTTTCTCGATTGATGAAAATAATGTATTGTCGTAAAACTAACAAGCACACTTTTCGAACAATATTATATGTATAATGTAAAAAAAATTTACAATTCTTTTTTTTTTGGCAATAACTGACAAAAGGGTCAATAAGCAAATTTAATGCTTATATTTTGAAAAGGATACTTTGGAAAACAAGTTAAAAAAAAAAAAAAAAAAAAAACAATTATTTTTGGACTCAATGACCCCAAATTACTAATAACAATCAGTGACAAATTTTTAGTTAGTAGCATCAGTAACTTTTTTTATTTCTTATAGTAATTATACACTGATTAATCAGTGGTATTGAACTGTATAATCAATAATTTTTCATTTAAATTGTTTTTACTTATCTTTGAAGTCGATAATTCATTGAATATTTATCAAAAAATCAGTCGAATCTTTAGTTACACAAATAAATAAGCAGAAAAGGTAAATACTATTATATCCATATTCCGCCAATAATGAGATGATAGCCAAATGTTGATTCTTTTTTTGATTTCGTTTCGAAACGATGTAATACCGTATTAAAAAATATTTTATAATGATCCTCTATTGTTGGGGAAAAACACTCATCGCTAAAATCAATGACCGGAAATCAGTTTTTACCGTAATGATCTGTACATTATTTTTCAAACATTGTCATTAACAAATTCATAAACAATTGAGTGTTTTTTTTAACATTATACTCGTTGATACAGAAGCTTTCAGCAAATTATCCATAGCAATAAAATGTTAATGCAATGTTAAATACTATTTTTCAACTTTGACACTGAAGAAATCGATTTCTTGTTAATTATAAGAAACAATTTGATCTCAACCATTAAAAAAAATTACCTTATTTTCTTCATTATTTAACTAATTTCAAGTACGATAAACTAACATTTGTGAATTCGAGATTTTCTCATCGTTTTCATGACGGGACTAAATAAATAAACACCAGTTAAAAAATAAAATGTTTGCATTTACTCGCCTCAGAGACAGAGATAAAGATGTGCCTTTTATACATAACATTTGTACAGCTCAAGTAGACATTTTCATACTTAAATCAAGTTTTCTACATCGTAGACGGAAATTTCCTTATTACTGGCCTTTTGCAAAGCAATGATTTCGTAGAGAATTTCATGCTTTTGTGATAAATAATTATTAAATTATTATACAAAGCTTTACGTTGATAAAATACTTTTTGTTACACAATGTTCATTTATCAAAAAATAACAATATCACAAATTTACCGGACGATTTGTTGAATTTAGGCATGAAAAAAATTAATGATACGTTTGCTAACACTGTAATACACGAAAACTACTTATGCACTTTTTTCGGCTTTCTAGAGACTTAGTGACAATGAAATGCAAACAAAACATGTATAATACTAACACATTAAATTCAATTCGTGACACTTAAAGAACCCAAATGACGACAAAATGATTCTAAATTTAAACGTGAAAAAACTCAAGTAATTATTTTATGCAGGAATCCATCGGATTATTTTCTTTAGTCGAACCCGAAGAATAATTCGATTTTATACCTTCTCCCTTTTTTTAATGAATATTTTCAACAGCACCATCAAATATTTACAATAAAAATCGCATTTACTGCATTGCAGCATAGTTTCACCAAAAAAAAACCTTAATATTAAACAGTGCTTTTCAATGCAAATAAACATTATAATATCAGACACTTTTTAGCGTTTTAGGTCGAAAATTTCTATGAGCAAAGGCTCCACGCTGGACGGGTTAACGTTCAAATATACGCGAACGACCTCGTCGTTCAATTTGTGTAGTTCAGATATTTTTTGAATAAGCTTCAAAAACATCGATTTCGCCTCGCAGCCTTGGTACATACTTTCCAAATAACGTCGCAGGAGGTAGTAATACGAATTCTGGAAAAAAAGATTTTCCAAATAAATATTCCCTCATACTCAAAACTTTCAACAATTAACATGTCAAAAATTTATTATTTTCATACTTACTATAGCATTATCTAACATGTCACAAAATGTTTGTTTATTATGAAAATTCTATAAAATTAAAAGAAAAACAACACCTGTTCCAATTTCACGACGTCACTATGAACGACTTTAGGCCGATCAGGAGTGAAAAGTGCAATAGCGCTCAAAATGAGGATGATATTTTCGTCCCTCCAACGGGGTTCGAAAGTACTGATAAAACGCGCGTGCTCCTCGTAAAGGTTTCCCTTGACTTCTTTCAAAATGTCGACTTTAATCGCTGAAATGGAATCCTGGCTCCGTAGTATGTTCCACGTGTCTTTGTCAGCGTCGTAATTGATCGCCGAGCGCAGTATCATCATTTCCGTGCAGCCACCTTTCAGCAGCGCAACCTGGTCTTCCTGGCACATGTTCTTGAACGCGGTTATTTTCTTGGACATTTTAATGAGGCGACGAATCGCGATCGCCGTTAGATTAATCAAGTCCAAGAGCGCCGGGTCCGATCCCTTGGAGTCATTCTAAATAGAAGTGGAAAAAATTGTTTCTAGCCGTAAATGAGAAAATTTTTAGACAATCGTTAATTAATTAGTGAATACATCATGAATACTATGTAATCTGGTAATCAGGCAGTTCAAGATTACATCCATTCATTGTATTTTTATGGATATAAGGGGCTGTCCAAAAATTACGTAACGTTTTTAGGATAAGAGGGGTCCTGCTCGATTTCAAATGTTTTCATATGTACTTTTGATCGACATAAGATATCGATTTATTTTTCATATCAAGAATGCTACATACATTCTCAGAAATTTCTCTATTAAATTTAAGAGACTTTCTTTGAAGCAGATTTCCCATACTATCTACATATTAAATTTTCTATTAAAATTATGGACGCAGCTATGAAAAAAATAGACACTGTTTTTGAAAATTATAAACCTTTTATGAAATCGAAGTGTTCATTTACAGAATGTAAAGCAGACATTAAAATCATTTTACCTTTAAATGATTTCTCATTGAAAATGTGTATTCAAACTTTCTTAAATTCAAGTGGATTTCGACAAAATAAATTTTTTTGGAGCAGATTTTCCCTTACTTATCAACAACTGTTTGATTGAAACAAAAAATTTATATTGTATGGGATATAAATTGTATAACAAAAATTATATTGTATATTTGAAAATATGCGAAAGATATTTTTAAATATTCACACTTGTAGTGTCTTAAAATAAAATCAAAAATAATAAAAATATTGAAATTAATATATCTAATATAAAAACAACAAATTTGATATGAATTTCTTTGCAATCCTTTTCATATGCGTGTTTATGAAATTTCAAACACGATTTTAAGAGAAAGTCTATAAAAGATGTTTGAAATTTCAAACTTTGAAAAAAATCATCACGATTTGCAACAAGTAATTTTAATCCCGAAGCTTAAGGATACAAATTTTAATTTATTGAATGGAACGAATTCAGAAATAGTCAGTGGAATTTTATTTCAAATTTGCGATATTTTCAGTTATTTTGATTATGTTCGTTTTGCAACGTTTAACTATAATGTTCGCTATCTTGAAAATTTTTAATTTTTCACCTAGACTTGGAGTATATGATTCTGATTTTTGAGGGTTGGACGAAAAACTATGAAACCATTGTCAATGATATAGTGTGATGATCCACAAGAATTGAAAAATATTTTGATAAAGTGTATACTTTTGTATACGAATTTGTTGTAGTTACATTTTGAATCAATAACATGATAGAAACGTAGAACATGACACCCTCATTTAGAGCTTTATTATTATTTTAAATTCTTACCTGGGACTTCAAGTAACAACTCAACAAATTTAAAAAAAAAATTAAAAATATAGGAAACTATCAGCAAGATTCGGAACTTATGGTAGTTTAAAACCTAAATTTGAGTCATTAGAAGGATAAAATAAGGAAATGGAACAAGAAATCTGAAAATCATTTACAAAAGTGAAAATTCATTGCGATATCAAATTTATTGCTTGTCTCAAATGCAGAGTTATTTAATTCTGAATTATATAGGTGGAAACAACATTTCAATAAGTTACGAAAATTTAAAAAACATCATAAATTTTTACTTCTAAACCGAAATTTCAAAGAGATTTATTTTAAATTGCAAAAACAGAACAAGAAATGCAAAATAATAACGAAATTCGGAAACTGTAATAATTTTGTACCTTTCATCACAAACTTTTCATACAATTCTAAATTCAAGGAATAGAACACAACATTCGAAAATGACCAACAAAATGTAGAATCCTTCTAAAATTTCTATCTTTCAACTTGAACCTTTTGTATTTACCAGGTGTACTCCTAATTAATTTCCGGCTTTTTTTGCAAATAAAACACATAATTCCAAAAAAACCGTAACCTTTATTTTATTAAACGTATTTTCCATCACTTTCTACACATTTTTCCCACCTTTCTGGTAAATTGTGGATACCACGCCAGTAAAAATCATTGCCTTTGGAGGTGAACCACTCGGTGAGCCATTTTCGTACATTTTCGTACGAGTCGAAGCGCTCCTCAGAAAGGGCATGGCCCAACGAGGCAAAGAGGTGGTAGTCGGATGGCGCCAGGTTTGGTGAGTAAGCCGCATGATCAAGCACTTCCCACTTGAGCCTTTCCAGCGTGTCACGAACGACTTTCGACTTATGCGACGGCGCATTGTCGTGGAGCAAAATCACCTTCTTCTGTCGTTGTTGATATTCTGGTCGGTTTTCCACAATGGCTCGGCTCAAATCTTTCATTTGCTGTTTGTAGCGAACGGCATTCACAGTTTCACCAGGTTTCAGCAGTTCAAAGTATATAACACCGGACTGGTCCCACCACACACACAGCATAACCTTCCGACCGTAACGATTTGGCCGTGCCGTCGATGTCGATGCTTCACCTGGACTCACCCACGATTTGTTGCGCTTAGGGTTCTCCAGGAAAATCCACTTTTCATCACCAGTAACAATACGATGCAGGAAAGACTTTCTTTTGTATCGTTGAAGCAGCATTTCACAGGTCACTTTTCGATTCTCCGTTTGTCTCTCGGTCAGTTCATGGGGCACCCACTTTCCACACTTCTGAATTTTTCCCATGGCTCGCAGACGTTTGGAAATTGCTTGCTGTTGAACTCCCAACGCATCTGCAAGCTGTCGTTGCGTTTGCGTGTTGTCTTCATCTAATAATGCTTGCAAATCGGCGTCATCGAACGATTTTCGCTTGCCGGAGCGTGCGGCGTCGTTCAGGTCGAAATCTCCATTTTTGAACTGTCGAAACCACGTTTCACATGTTCGAAGTGTTAATGCACGATCACCATAAACTTTCACAAGCGCACAGTGGCTCTTGGACACTTTTCCCCTGATTGAACATGAAAAGCAATGCATGGCGCATATGCTCAAAATTCGGTACAAAATTCGACATTTTTGAAGCGCAATAAAAACTTACTGGAAGATTTTTTCGAGAAAATTTCAACGCAGTTCAAGCACTCAATATGACTGAACAAAATGACATATGGTATGTGTTACCAACAGCGGTACAAAACAGAACGCCATCCATTGAAAAAACCGGAAATTACTTAGGAGTACACCTGGTACATACACTTCGGGATGTAATGTAATAGATGTAATATAAGGCATAATACCTATTACACTTGTTACATCGGAATCCGAATATTATGGACAATAAAATATAAAATTTCAACATCAAATTAGAAACTGAATAAACCTACAGAATTTTTTCTATGATTTTTGCAAAACGATATCGATACGTTTTAATCACTGTAATAGGTATTACACTGTAAAATTATTACAGCATCTCCTTAAAGGCAGTTCGATTTTGAATCCAGAAACAGAAGCAAAAAATTAAAAATGATCAATAAAATTGAAATTTAAAAAAGTTTCGTTATAATAAACCGAAATATTCAATTACTTCATTGCATACACATCATACATATGAGAAAATATTCAAAAATATGAAGAATTTTGTACTTATGGTAGGAAATATTGAGTAATATTTCAATTTCAGTTTCAAAAGGAAACGATAATTTCATAGTGAGTAGCAAAAAAAAAATTGAAATCGAACTTTCTTCCAGAAATTTAAGCAAATTTCATTCTAGATTTAAAAAAAAAAGAGGAAAAATGCAAAATGTTCACAAAAATTAAAAATTACAACTTTTAGATCGAAACTTTCATAACTTTTTACATTGATATTTCAAAAACATAACAATTTTATCAATGCAGTAATTATTTTAGTAAATAATAATTGATGTCCTAGTTACCGAGTATTTAAAAAAATTCAAATTATATGAAAAAACTCAAAAACTAATTACAAACTGGACAATTCTATCATTTAAATAATTACGAGCTATTATTTTTGAAACTTCGAAATAGTTATTAACGGAATTTCAAATATTTCAAAATATTTGAAACTCCTTGAAAATTTCTGCGTCCGTCGACATAATTTATCTAATTGCAAAAGCTTTTCGAAAATATTGTTTTCAGAACAATAAATTTCTTCGTATGTTTTGTTTTTTGTCATGCAATTGTGAAATAGTGAAAATCGCTGTAAGTGTTTATATTTTTCTTTTGAAGATTGCATTACGTTACACCTTAAGGGGGGGGGGGGGGGAGTTTAAACCTGTGTGACAATCTGTGACACAGCGGGAGAGGGAGTAAAAAAATCCTGAAAATTACGTTACGTAATTTATAGACGGCACTTTACTCCATCAGATAGTATGTTACTAAATTACGAACATATTACATGAAATACAAGTGATATATGTCATTAATTAGGCAACTCCAAATTACTTTATTTTATGTGTATACATCATGGTAAGGTGAATCCTTTTTTTTATTTATTCTTGAAAATTATTTTTGTGACAATTTAAATCGAATGACAAGTGAAAAGACAAAAATGTGTCATAGTTTTTACGACATATACGAAAAATTCCACTCAAATTTTTTGATTTCTCATGACTTAATATGATCGATATAACAAATAACTAGTCTGTTGGGTATTTCAAAAGTACAAAAATGAAAGTAATCATGTCACCGCTTCGTCGTTAATTACACTTTTATTTACTACTTGTCACTCGTCATTCGATTCGCATTACGTTACAAAAGTATTTGGATGAAAAGCAATCTTGATTTGCCTGAATCGCAGATTTCCAGTACTAGAATTAAAAAGAAAATTTTCAACATTGGAAACTCAAAAATTTTGCAAATTAAAATTTTCTGGAATATACTTAGAATTTCTGCAAAAATAGAAAAAACATTAAATAATATTTTTATTTTTCTTTTCAATATCCTACTTTGAAAGAAGACTCCTCGCCAACCAAACTCGAAATATCGTCATCCAAAGGCGCCAAAAGAGCTTTGTGTGCCACAATGAGTTCGTTGAGTTTTGCTCTTTCTGGGTCGTTTAACTCACGAGCATTATTGCTTGAGTAAACTGAGTATGCTGAAAATTCGAGTTTTATGGCCTTCCCTAGTACGAACTCAATGGAATTTGCGCTCAGTGGCAGTCTGAAAAATCCAGGAGTCAATTATTTATATTATTTTAAATTGCATCTATTCAATTTTTTATTAAAATTGTTCAGACAAATCAAAGAATCATTTGTTCCACCTTTCTGAAGAATCTGAAGTCAACATTACAATTTTTTTACATAAAAACTTTCTAATAAAAAACAACATACCTTTTTTTTTTTTTGATCAATTTTAAATTAGGAAATTATTTGTTTTATACTAAAAATTTTTTCAGGTATTCCACCCATAAATTGAAAAAAAAACTCTCCAGCGGGGAATCGAAACCCCGGTCTCCCGCGTGACAGGCGGGGATACTGACCACTATACTACTGAAGACTTGATGGCGTCAAATTTTTTATTAAATTCGATAATCATATCTGACAGTTTGTGATAGAACGAGATTCTAAACATTGCGATATCACAAAATTTTATACTAAAAACGATGTTTTAGTAGGAAAATGATGTTTTTCTCTTCAACATGACATGTAACACATTTTATAATAGAGGTTATAATCGAGGCTGTCAGAATAAAACTGTAAAATTATTAATGAATGCCTGAAAATATATCTGTGGCTTCCCGCCATAACAGAAAAAGTCACACATGCCATAAGGCTCACCTTACATGATATTCTGATAAAATTTTGAACGTTACGGCATGTGTGACTTTGTCTATTATGTCGGGAAGCCACAGATATTTGACATCAATGGTAATTTATCACAAAAACCTTCAATTTCAATTCAAATTTAACTCAAAAATGTCTTAACATTTAGGAAAGCAACTAGAAAATATTAACTGTTCTCATCATCAGAAGCGTAGTAGGCAGAGGGGGTTTGAGGGATTCGTAAACTTCCCTTCAATTCGGATACAATCAAATCATATTTCATGTAGAAATATAAAAATAACAAAATTTATATAGCAAGAAAACAAATCCGCAAAAAATTCACAAATATAATATTATTAGTGAAAATTCAATTGAGAATCTACCCATAGTATACTGAAATTTAGGGCAGAATATATAGCAAATACGAAACGAATTTCAAAATTCTTTATTTAACTAACTCAAAAATAAAAACGATCTCGGCTCAAGGTATTATCTCCACAATTGAAATTTGACTTAGGATTTGCATGACACCTGCAAAATTACAATTTGTTTTACTGTACCGGTTTTTAATAAAAAATTATCAAAGTTTGGATATAGTCTAATGGCCGGAAGCAGTTTTTTTAAATTTTCATCTATATCACACATAAAATTTTAGTAAAAAAATTTTCCTTGGCACATAATAACTTACTTTGTAAAATGATTCAAACAGATCGAAGATTTACCGTACCGTTTTGGAAAAAAAAAATAAATAAAAATGAAACAAATTTGACACTTACTGCATACAATCAATAAACTTGGCAACAGTGTATTCTGTCCGATTTTCACCAATTTTCAAGTGTGTTTGACGTCGTTGACGTTTCTATCAGATGTTTTTTAAATATAGTAATATAACCTAGGGTATATTTTAAGCTTCAGTTTTAGTAGTTTTGCAATTAATTTTATTTTCATCATTTTATTTGCTGTTTTATTTGTTTTCGCAATTGATTTTATTTACTTCATTTATATTTATTTTTATTTGCTATCAAAATGATTTTGAAGCTGTGTTTATAATTGTTTGTTATTTACAAAACAAAATCATATGACATACGAGGTTGGTTTCTCGCTCTAATATAAGATAACACGGCACAATGCAACATTGCCGTTGTCAAAAATAATGCCGTTATCTGATATTAGCTAAAACCAATTTACTTTTCAGCTATATTCATTCATGAAGCCTAAAGAAGATTTTTTCTTCTAACAAATAATTCTAAACTATGTTCGGCTAGGATAACGTGAAAAAAAAATTGGAAAAATTATTTCAACCCAGTAAATTTGATTGAGAAAGATAATTTACGAAAATACTACAAATCCTTGTAGAAATGTTAACGTAAACTTAATGTAAACAGCATGTAAACAGTTTATGTAAATTGTTTATATAATGTTTACGTAGAGTCTACAGAAAGTTTACCTAATGTTTGCACAAAGTTTACGTGAACACTGTTCATGTAGACTATTTCTACAAGAGAATCTAAGAAATTTCAAATCTTAGAGAAATCGTATTTTAGAAATTTACATGTGAAGTCTAAAAAGTACCAGGAAATCTTTCGAATCATACAAACTCTAAAGAAATACTGAAAGTAATTAAATTCAATTGGAGAATCGTTTTTTGAAAAATCTGTACTGTATGAAAACTGATATGTATACTTAAGATCTTTCAAACTTGGAATTCTATAAAAACATTAAAATATAAGAAAACGTTTATACGAATCTAATTATAAATGATACTAAAAATCTGTAAAAATACTGAGAAAAGCTAAAAAAATCTTTGAAGATGCAATTTTTCAGAAGTATTTACTAAAATTTAGTTGAAATTTTAATTCTAAAGAATCAAATTTTAGAAATACATCTTCAGCAATATACGAAAATACATCTCGGAAAATACTAAGAAATCCTTCAAAAACTCATCGATACTGAAAAAAAAATTGAAACACTAGAACTCTTTAAATATTTAAAAAATATATACGTAGATACAATTTCCTCATAAATTCAAAAAATTTTTATTCCTAGAAGATATAATTTCCAAAATGTATGAAAGAAAATATAAAAAGACTTCATAAAATTTTTACTACTGAAAATTCCTGCAATTATATAAAAACTAAAACGATACGAAAAAAGAATCGCGCGAAAATCCATACAGAAGATACTGTTTTCTGAAAAATTAATTTGTGTACTCAAAACCGTTGAAATTTTCAATGCTATAGCATCAAGTTTTAGAAATCTTTAGAGCAATCTATAGAAATATTAAAAATGTAAAAAAATATCAGAATTTACGACAAAATGTTATAAATAATTTGCAATACGAAAAATCTAGTAATCTATGAAATACTTCAAGTCTGGTGTTGTTATTAAAGTTGGAGTTTTCTCAAAAAACTATAAAAAATAATTAAACTTCTTTGGCATTTTGATTCCTAGAGCATTGAATATATAATATAATAATAATTTTGAATATTCATGAAAAATTCAAAAAATAGTACAAAAAGAAATCTGAACCTCAGTAACTTGGAAATTCTAAAAACTGAATTCCATACAAAATGTTTGATTATGGACTCTAAGAGTTGTATTAAAGTCCTTACATTTAGAAAATTCAAGAATTATACCCGTAAACAGATCGTCAAAGATTTAAAATCGTAAAATCTCAGAGGAAACATATTTTTTTCTCTCGAACATTTTTTATCTTTTTACGCGTTTAATTGTTTCCAAAAATGTGCAAAACTCAAATAACTTTTGACGTACACTAAGAATTCTTACGAATATCAAAAATTTTGCGAAATTTGTCCATAGTTAAAATTATAACTTCATTTTGAGTTATTTTACAACTCGTCTTCAAAATATTTGAAACCGCCAAATAAATCACCAGGCATACTAGGAAAAAAAATTCATTTAGAACTACCTACAATTCATGCTTTTAACTACCCTAAATTGCTGTCATAAAATGCTCACTCGACTCGATCTGAGGTCTCGAAAAAATCTAAAGAATTTTCTCAAGCTTAGTTACATGTGACAGATTAAACATCAGACATAAACGATTCCAAACAATCTAAATATCCTAAAAAATGTGAAAATAATTTACCGTTGAACGTCTCGTAAATCTTCATTAGTGCTCGTAATGCAATCCACGTTTTTATCGGAATCGGGAGTTACGTCTGTCGTGCTGTGAGCTTCGGAATTCCCATTTCCAATCAAATCAGAAAAAATGGGTTTATTCTCGAATTCATTTTTAGAAGAATCCTTGATATTACTGTCCGGACATTGATTATTTTCTTTCTCGTCTATTATGGCTAAGATATGAGGGTCCGAAGTTAGGGCCATGAGAAATTTTGGCTCCGACAATATTTTCAACAGGAACTCTCGATTATGTTCTAAAACTTTTGAGGCAAAATTTGGTCTACTCATGATTTTGGAAAATAGTTGCGGATTCTCGACGATACGTAGTGCAAAATTCGATGGGTTCGTGAGTAATTTTTTGGATCTACAATTTTTTAAGGATTTTGGTGTTCCATTGCTATTTTCTGAGTTGTCTTTGGAGAAAGGGCAAGTTCTTGGCGAGCTAGAATGAAAATGGTCCATGTTAAATTCTGGAAACGAAGCTTGTGCAAGAAATTGATAATTAGTTATAAATACATCGACAAATGAACTATTTAAATTTTTGAAGTGTTATACGTTCATACAAAGTTAAACTTATTTTTTCTTCGAATATTTTATATATAATCACTAATAATATAATATACTGAAATAAAATTCTAATGCATTAGAAAGAAATCTGTAAAAATCAACTGAAGTAAATTTTTTTTCAGCAATTTAATCTTCTTTAAGCTACGAACAATGTTAAAATTTTAAGTCATCAAATAAAATTACAAACCTTGATATAGACTGTACATCATATCGATCTAAATCTAATTTTGAATTCGCACTAGAAACATTCATCTCATTTTCACAGCCATCTGGACTACTCATTATTTCCCGAATCTCATCACTATCAAAGTATGCATTTTTTTTCTCAGAGTCCCAAAATTTTATCTCCGAGGTGTATATTGAAGTTGCCGATGTTTTGATAGGCAAAGTCAACTCTTCGTCTGAAGAACTAATGTTTTTTTTAGTCTCGTCCAATTCTTTTGATTTGTCTGAAATTCTGCGTCTTTTCGCACGATTCAGCTCTATTTTTTGTCGTTTGAGGGCTTTGTCTTTTTCGGACATTATCGATTCCTTGAGCATACCAATGGCAAAGCATTTTTCGAGTCTGCATTTTTGACAGAAACGTCTTGTTATGGGATTGATTTTGCAGTTTTTCACGAACGGACAGTGAAAATCCTGTAAAAAGAATTTCGCTTGTTATGAACAATTCTATCATTTAATACTTAAAAGAAAAAATACGAGAAATAAATTTTTGTTTTCTCGTATGTATCTGATTGATTTCCTACAGTAAGTAATAGCAAAAAAATTGTTTATTCTTTTTGAAACTCACGAAATAAGAAATCATTTTTAAAAGAGTGAATTCTTTAAAGAGAATGAAATATACAATTGCTTATGGTAATGATTTTCAACGATTTCCCATTATTCTAATACGATTGAAGGATTCCATGTTATTTTCTATAGATTGCTTATGATATCCTATGTAAATCTTCTATACCAAAAATTTCTAATAACTTTTCATGATTCAGTAAATTTTCCAATTATTTTCTATGACTCTACATGATTCGCTATCATTTTGCATTAATTAACTATAGTTTTCCAAGAATTTTTATTCCCACTTTTTCATATCATTTATTAGAATTTCTTTAAATTTATCAATGCTTCTCATTATTTCTTATAACTCATGATGAGTACTGAAGGTATACAATATTTTTCATTATTCTTCATTATAACTCATCATTTTTAATGGCATGCCATAAAAAATTTAAATTTTGTTGAAATTTTCTCAAAATTGCAATGCTCTATAACCATTTCATTTTTTATTATATTCGTAAGAACGTACGAAATTCATAAATGATTGCTAAAAAAAAACTCTCTCTTTGTTACGAAAAACTAAAGCAGAATTGGAAAATTGATATTTCTCTCACAGTTACAAAAAATGATAAAAATTTCATAAACTTATAAGGTGCTGCATAAAAAAACTTGTAAGTCATCCGAATCTCGTAAGGCAGACTAGTTAGTTTTTTTATTTTTTGTACTTTCATGAGGCAAAAACTTTTAACTTTCCCCTTCCTAAAATTTGACAAATTTTGAGAGATTTCTATCGGCACCACGTAAGTTTTCAACATTTCTTAATGTTTTTTCATAAACTTTTATAAGAAGTTTGACATTTTATGTATGTTTGAACGAAAAACTTAAAATTGTTGTCTTCGAAAAAACTTTTATTTTAGTTCGAATATTCTGCAATTTTGTTATAAAAATCACGATCGCAAGAAATTTATTTCCATTCTCTCAGTTTGATTTGGTAAAAAACTACTAATTAATAGTAGAATTTTTCTAATTTAAAAGTGAAAAGGGAGAAACTAAAGTTATAGTGAAAATCTACTAATTGAAATAATGATATAGCTTATTGATGAAATTAGTAATATTTTACTGGAGAAATAAGTAAATAAATATCTTTGAACATAAGTTAGAAATGCATTACTACAGTAGGTAGGTTTTGACTAGTATTATTCGTGCATTACGACTAAAAGATAAGTATGATTCAACTTATCAAAAAGTTAATTTCTACTAATACTTTAGTAAATAGTTATTGTTCATAATAATAAATATTTACCACTGCAATTATTGATTATTTAAATAGCATTCAAATGCTATTAATTCGTTATTCTTGTATAGTAAAAAATCAAACAATAATAATAGACACGTTTGGACATTTGTTTGAATATTTATTCCTTGAAACATCAAGCTTTTAACACTGTTTTTTACATGAACTTTTTTACAACTAGGTACATACAATGTATAATTTAGTAGAATTAAACCATTTTTTTAGTCAACTTGTGTAATTTTACTAATTTATTTGTAGATCTCTGACTATCACTGACCTACTAATTGAATTAGTGAAAATTTTACTAATTCGAACTGAGAGGAAGAATGAAATGTAGAATTTCTTCTGTTAGGATGAAACTTGATTGGCAGAATGTAGAATGAAAATAACAAATATCGGACAATATTCTGGTGAGTTATTGAATTATAAAGTAAGAAGTAATGAAAAAGATTATGCAATGAGCCGATATTTTAAAAATTTCCTACGACGAAACAACTGAAATTCCAGCTTAAAGGAAAAATACGTGTCTCATTGATTTCAATAGAGATGCAATAAAAACTTTCAACGCAAAAAAGAAGGCTCAACCTGAGTTACTTGGATAAATATAAATGGATGGATAACTGAATGTCAAAAATCAATATATTCTCTGAAAGGTTATAAAATCTTACAACTTTTCGTCGCATTTTTACAATTCTGAGAAAAAAAGTTTCATATATATAATATCAACAAGGTTCTCGCCAAGTATCTACGATCCTGAATAACACATTATGACCTCTCTCACAAGAATCAGTTCTACCAACTCATATCAGACGTGTACTTTCATCGTGGGTATTGCTCATTGCTAGATATGGCGTCTAAATGCTCCTATATTTTGACTCAAGTTACGCTACTGAGAGTAAACAAAGCTCAACAAATTAAAACAAAGCACTTTAAAAAAAGGTTTCTGGCTTGAATTACTCGAATAAAAAACCTATTTGTTAACTGTATTACCTTTAAAAAGTAAAATGGTATAATAACTAGAATAACACTTGTTACTTGTCATTTAAAATATTCAAATCATCTGCAAAAAAATATTGCAAACAAAAACACACCTTATTTTTCGTCGCGTTTCTGCGGAAAAAAGCTTTGCAACTTTCGCAACAAATGGCATTGAAATTGCAACCTAGTGCTCGGTCCCCGCAAACGCCACAAATTTTGCTGGTTTCTTTGCTACCCGTGTCATCTTCCATTTTTCACCCCCGGAAAAACTGCATTAAATTTTTCCTCGCGTTTTATAACATTTACTGCGTTACGTTTTATCGCGGTGATTCAGATACTCGCGAAACCTTCGCATTATCAAGCATACTATTAAGGACTACCCACTTTCGGAGGAAACAATTTAGTCGTTATCATCCACTTATCATTATCGCAGCGCAAAACGCGACGATGAATCGATAACAATTCATATCAAACCAAATCAAACATACTATAAAAAGTATGAAAATGAAGTATGTTAGGGTTCTTTTCAGTTTCAAGATAAATGATTTTCTAGACGTTCTGGGCAGAGGTAGAGAAAACACGCGGGAATTTCAAATATTGTGGAATCTTGTGTTTTTAATTGAAACATTTGACAAACGTTTTCTTTATTTTTTGATGTGAATTATGAGTTTGAGGTTGGGGAAATTGCACACTGGCGGCTTCTTTTGGAAATAGACCTGAAAAATTCGTAAAATATTCAAGAATCGTCTATTTTTCACGAAGATAAAGAATCTGCAAGGTTTTTTTTTGTTGCAGAGAAAATAAAGTTCATAGATTTTTTAACTTTGTGAAGGGTAAACCATTTTGAAATGTTTAGCGAATTTTATGAATCTTTCTTCTAAAGAAGTCGCCTGTATGCAATGTAATTTTACCCAAAAGTTTTGAGAGTTCTTGAATCGAAATTTTTGGATCGACAAAAGGTTATTATCAAAAGTAAATTAGCAAATTTTCAACTGTCTTCTTGAAGACTCTAATTTATTTTTGCTAACATTGTGGTGGAAAATGTTTCAATTGCATGATTTTGCAAAAATAAAAACCTAGAATGTAATATGTCGTGGATAATAATTTCTACCATTCTTATTTGTGATGAAATAAATGAGTTTCGAATTGGCAGTGTGATACATAAGAATTGTATGAATCAATTTAATGTTCTTGAACTAACAATTTTTTTAATCACTCAAAAAACCCAGAGCCAACGATTTTCAGATTTGGAAACTCACATCTATCTTAAATCAAATTATTTTCGAAGTTTTTCAACATAATCACAAATCCTGCTAACTTCTGAATTAATGTTATAAAATAACTCTAGTTTACATGTAGTATGAACCTCGTGGAAAAATGTGTCTATAAACTGATTTGCAGTCGTTGAGTAAGAAAATGACACCAATTTATTATTCTAAAGAGTGGTTATGGAAATATTGGCAAAAATCCTGTTTTTCAGCCCTTTTTCTCAGTATTTTCTATACTTGTTAAATTTGCGAAGATTTCTGTTAACAGAAATAGTACTTTATACACTCTTGCTTCCTTAAAGTGAATCTTCAATCTGCATCAAATTAAAATATTGCTACTCTTGGAGTGATTTTTCAATGTTTCAAAATGAAAAGTCACTCTTATACAGGGTATTTTCAAATCTTCCCACTAAAAATAAATATGTAATTCTTTATTGAATTTCAAATCAAAAAGTCCTTTGCCACTTTTTATAAAACTCAAAATAAAGAAACTTATTCAAATCTATATAAAATTTAAACTTTGAATGCGCTCTCACGATGAGTGGGGTAATACTGCTCAGACAAAACTTTTCCCAAATTTTCTTCGCATTTTTCTGAGTTGAAAAGTCTTTTGCACCTTTTCACAAAAGTCAAAATCAAAAAAGTGATTCAGGGTACAAGTTTCAGCCAATCAGATTTCTTAGATTTTGTGCCCGAATAACTTTTTTGATTTTGAGTTTTTCGAAAAGTGGCAAAGGACTTTTAGACTCAAAAAAATATTAAGAAATTTTGGAAAAATTTTGGTCCATGAAGTATACCCTTACTTGTCAAGAGAGGGCATTTATTGTTTGAATTTTAGGCTTGAATAACTTTTTCAATTTTGAGTTTTATAAAAAGTGGTACAGAACTTTTCGACTTAAAATTCAATAATGAATTACGAATTTTTTTTTTGGTGGGGCCCTAGTATTTTGAATCTTATAAAAACCTTATAAGAAAATCAAATTTCGCATAAGAATTCAATTTCTTAAGTCCCCCCATGAAAACCTTAAAAGAATTCGATTTCTCATAAGGTGACCTTATAAAAAGCTTATAAGAAACTAAAATTTCTTATAAGGATATATTTGATTAAATCTTAAAAGAAAAAAACCTTATAAAATCTTTCCGATCAATTCTTTATAAGAAATTTCAGTGTCTTATAAAAAATTGTATTCTTATAAGAAATTTCATTTTGTTATAAGGTTTATATAAGGATCAAAATTACCAGGGCAGTGATTGTATACTCTTGAAACGTGAAAATTCACTGTAGTAAGAAGTAAAATTTTACTCCTCATATACTGGAATCCGACTCATATCTTAAAGTGGGACACTACTTAAATTTGAGAGTAAAACTGAAATTTTTTAAGGGTAATTATTTAATCCCTACTAACTTTGATTCTTATAAGGACCTTATAAGATTTTAGATTTCTTATAAGGATAAGGCGGTCTTATAAGGAATCAGAATCCTTATAAAAAATCTAAAATCTTAAAAGGCCTTTATAAGGTCCTTATAAGGATCGAAGTAAGTAGGGAATCTTGTTAAGTGAAGTTTTACTTTATGATAATGAATTTTCATTCCATGTTTGACTGGCACTGTTTCGACTTGACGTAGAGTGAAAATTCACTTCAATTCACCCTCAGAAATCCAGAAACCCAGAATTCTACAAAAATTGATCATTTAAAAAACTTCAATACAAACCCCTCAACTTCGCCCCTCATAGGTTCTTCACTGGTTCGACTACATCCCAGATAAAACACGCCATCCTGTCTGACAAGAAGCTCGTATGTAATCGATCTGAGTTTCAAGAACAGCTCCGCCGTCGCAACATGTACTATCTCTTTCAAAAATAAGCGAATCTACGAACCAAACAAAGACCCACAATTAACACGTGTAGCAATCTACATTCTCGACGATTCTCTAGCACTTCTCTTCTATAAAAATGAACTTTATTTTCACCTTGAAATGTCATTCAGTGTTGCTCAGTGAATGATACATGTCAAGAGCGTGGCGGTTCCTACTTTTTTTAACTTGATTAATAAATAAATTAATACAGAAATAATACGTGAATCATCTCTCAAAAATGGGTAACAAGTGGTCTAGCATGGATCCGGCGGATATTAAAGTTCCTCGACTGAATGACTTACTCGAGAGGGATCCTTACCTCAAACCTTATGAAATGGAAATACGAAA
Organism: Platygaster robiniae; assembly: GCA_028476575.1. Taxonomy (NCBI): domain Eukaryota; kingdom Metazoa; phylum Arthropoda; class Insecta; order Hymenoptera; family Platygastridae; genus Platygaster; species Platygaster robiniae. Next base: position 42,459,961 of record CM052019.1, read on the forward strand.
AAGGTCGGAATAGTTTAGTATTTTTCCAATAAAACTATAATTATTCCGAATTTTTCAATGAGGTTTCGGTCCAGTATGCATTTTTTATTTTCAGGAAAACAGTTGCATGGTAGTTTAATTTAAGGGGCGAATTTTTGTCTTTTCAGGGTCTTGGGTTCTGATCCAAGGAATTGTATTTGCAGAAAATGAAAAAAAAATAGAATTTTTTCTTAATGTCATTTCCTACACTATTTTTACAACGTTAATAGTATTATTAAAATGTACTTAAAATTCGCGTTGTTTTCTTACGATTTGATTTATTTTTCTACTCTTCAATAAGCCTAAATTTTCTAAGGCCCTTTTTTCTGAGAATGAACTTGAGTAAAATTCAATTCCAAAAATGGTTTTGAAACTACATAGATTAACATTTTGTTACTTGTGAAGAATTTTTATTCATCGATAATTCTCGAGTTTGGATATTTTTAATCGAATTTTACAACTCTAATATTTATTATTTTAATACTAGAAAAATTTGTGCAATATCTTGAAATTTTGAAAAATTTTGTACATTTGCTGAAATCGTTTATTTTGCAGAAATTTTGTTTGAAACATGCATTTTTTTTTATTACGAACGAGAGATTTTCAAAAATTTGAAATTTTATTCCGGTCTCGGCAAATCATTTCGATGTTTTTTTCTACTCGAAAAAAGCTCATTTTTTCGAAGACGTAATAAATACGAAATAAATATTTCAATTTCACGAATTTCGCATTGTACTAACCGCCTTCACATTCATAAACATTTTCTAAATTGAGGTCATCAGATATCAGAATATCATGAAGTGAATAAAAAATGATAAGAAGCTGTGAAAAGGAGTCTCAAGATGGAATCGCCTAGAATCGAATCAAAGATATATGACATAATTACCCAAATTTCCATTAGAGTTGAAACAGATTTTTTAATATTATAAATATATCTTATTTGTAACTTTGAAATAAAATGATATTTTTGTTTATTTATTTGATACATTTCCTGCCAATAAATCTTCAAATGAAGTACATTTATAAAATAGCCAAGAATTGTATTCCATAGTAGATTATGAGGATTCCATTCGTAAATATTGAGTAATTATTTTTTGATATGGTTTTTTCCGAAAATTTTTATTTTATATAGAACGCATTTGCTAACGTATTTTTTATTGCAACAAAACCTTTGTCTTTTTCAAGCATGAGTATCGGGTTCTGGTTTCATAACTGAGTGAGAGCGAGATCATTTACAAAAGTCATGAAATACTTACCATGACGTTATATTTATAACACGGCTCTAATCGAAGTATTAAAAATTTGTTTCAATAATAATTCACACGTCTATATCGTGAAATATTTTAACCATGGGCGTAGTATTAGAAATTCGTTTCGAGAACTTTCAAATAAAAATATTTTTATTGTATAAAAATGACCTCCGAAATTTTGGAAAGTTACACTTTGCATAAAATACATGATAATAAAATATATAGAAATGCATGGACGTATTAAGTTTGTAAATATTATAATGTGACGGAAAGATTTTATAAAATTTTACGATGTATGTGAGATATATTTCAGAAAAACTTCGTAATAGTTTTCTATATGATTCATTTTTAAAAATAGAATATTTATATGATGTTGATATTATAATTATTCATTATGCCTATAATATATTTTTTGTTTCAATCACCATTTTTTTATAATTTTTTTGGTGGTTCTAGTGGCATTATTATTTTTCATTTTGTTGGCGTTTTGGAAGTACGTGTTTCGCGTTTTTTGAATCTCAAAACTGTTGAATTCTATCATTGGAAATTACATTCGATAGATCCTTATTTTTCACAAACTTACTTCCGAGACTGATTAATTGTTATACACCACTAATTTTTTTTTTGTTTGCTGAAATTTGAAGTTAATAATTTCATTTTGCATTTCAAGAATTTTTATCCAATCTTATTCGTTTGAAATTTCTTACTCCTCCTATCAAAATGATTCTTTTAAATTTCGTACTTAAATTCTTGATTTTTTGACTTGACATCAACTAATGCGAAATCTTAATTCCAAATCACTGGAAACTTGAAAAAAAAAAATTTTTTTTTTTGTTCATACTTCAATTAACACTTTTTTTCCGTTGTCAATATGTAAGTTTAAAAACAAAAATGTCTAACAAAGACTCGTCAAATATTTTAAAATATAAAATAAAAAAATCACTTCGTAAAAATTTGAATTTGAATATAAAACACAGGTAAAATGACCTGAAACTAGTCAAAAATGACTTTTGCAATCAGTCAAAATGATTACGCTCTGATTCAAAAGCTTGTTAAGTTTCGACTCGATATTTCAAGAATATTTTATGAAATTAAAAATTTTCAATTGAATGCACTGACAACGAAATCTATTGTAGGTACGCCTTGTATAAAGATTACGTAGACAAAATCGAAGCCGGAGAAACCGATATTCGCCGATTTTCCGAAGGTTACAAAAAATTTGGCATTCACATACACCAAGATAACAGCGTCACTGCCAAAGAATGGGCTCCTGGGGCACAAGAACTTTTTTTAACTGGGCAATTCAGTAAGATTTATTATAAAGTTATAAGTATTCTATTAATATTCATTTTATTTCTATCAGTTTCTAGTTACACACGATAAATCACTAACATGTCACTCGTTTCTTTGTAATTTCAAATTATTTGTGAAGTTCAGTAAATCTACATAATTATAATGAATTTATTGTCTTATATGGCAGTATAAAGAAGAATTATATAAAATTTTTGAATATATTTCAAAATCGACTTAAGGAGCAAAATGTTCAAATTTTCAACTAATGTAAATCACTTCCTTCTGAAAAATTTCACAGGTAACTTTAGTTAAACCACAAGTAATATTTCATTTTTATATAAATAAAAAAACAAAGATAGTCATTTAATTCATACATTAATGACATTTAATTAAGTATATGATATGTAAATAAAATATGAATGATTAATATTTCATCGTTGATAAAATTATCTGCATAAACTGTGATGAGATCATAATATATCAATATATATATGATATTATTGTGCTACATTGAATAAAAAAATATCAATACAAATATAATGATCAATAATATAAAATAAATGTTTTTTTACAATCTGTTTCTGTCTGTTACTTTTCTTATGAACTGTAATTCTTTATAATCCGTTTGGTTATTTAATTTCATATTATTTGTGTACCATTTATCATTTTTCTATTAGAATTTGTAAAAAGAACTGATGAGAAATCATTTATGATAAAATCTACAGTATTCTTATTTTTCAACACTTAACACACACAACTGTATTTTTCAAATAATTGACTTTTTACGTTCATTTAGAAATAAGTTTCCATAAAAAAGGACCATTTTTTAACTCTTACTAAATTATCATCTTGATAACCTACAATTAGATGACTGGAACTGGACGAAAACGGCGTACACAAAAAAAGAGTTTGGTAAATGGGAATTGAAGCTGCCCCCAAATGAAGATGGTACTTGTCCTATCAAACATTTAGATGAAGTAAAAGTAGTTGTAAAAAATAATAACAACGAACTTTTGGAAAGGATTAGTCCTTGGGCAACGTATGTTAAACCACCGGCGGATAAAAATATGGGCACTACATATAAACAATTTATTTGGAATCCTCCAGAAAATGAGGTTTGTTAATTTTCATCATTAATAATTTCTATGAATTTTTTAGGAGTTTCAACTTAATACGTTATGTTTGGAATTGATCAATTCTTATTTATAGTAATGAAAGATTGAATGAAAAAGAAAAAATATTCAGCTAATTCAATATTCAGCTAATTCAATATTCGTATAAGATTATTCAATCTCTTTTGTGTTTCGATTTCTTAGATAAATTACTAAAAGTAACTAAAATTCATTATTCAAGTAAGGATATTTGGTTTGAATTGTTTTATATTTATCATCTTTTTTATGTCAGACATTTTCTATTAAAGGCACACTGCATATTTTTTCAAAATGAGTGTCAGGAATTTCCAACAAACTTTGAACTGTATTTTGTTTATTGATTTAAATGCTCGATTTAGATTTTTGTAGAATGTTGATTTTTGAATTTTAGGCTTACAAACCAAAACATCCAAAACCAAAACGACCAAAAAGTCTTAGAATCTACGAATGTCATGTTGGAATAGCTACACAGGAATTGCGAGTAGGAACTTATTTAGAATTCGCCAAAAACATAATACCACGAATTGTTAAACAAGGCTACAATGCTATTCAGTTAATGGCAATCATGGAGCACGCTTATTATGCTTGTTTTGGTTATCAGGTAATTAAAATTAGCTGAATAAAAAATTCAGTAATGCCACGAAAATGGCACTGAATGTAAATGAAAATCAAAGTATTTATCAAAACAAACCGTTCAAGTTTGAACTCAAAAAATACTAAACTTCTAATAATAAAAAAAACTCATATTTACATCAGCCAAATGAGTATTCAAAAATTTTTCACTTTCATAAGAACTTCTTTTGATAATGAAAATATTTTCGTTTATCAATTTTTGGTGCAACTATTGTTATGTTATATCGATAGTTTCTTTTGAAATATGTAACGACATTTCGAAATTTTTTTAATTGTATAAAATTGTTTTTTATTTATTTAACGGTCCGTGAAAATCAATGAAAATCATAAGTTTCAGACATACCAAAAAAAAAAAGAAAATCAAAATCAAAACATTATTGTTAAGTTACCTTTGGGTGATTTCTGTTAAAACTGTTAAAATTTTTGAATGATGAGAATGATTTTTCAGCAAATTTTTTTCTAACCTAGGTTACTTCATTTTTCGCTGCCTCGTCGAGATACGGAACACCCGAAGAGCTGAAAGAACTCGTGGACGTCGCCCATTCCCACGGAATTTATGTTCTCTTAGACGTCGTTCACTCGCACGCGTCAAAAAATACTCTTGACGGTTTGAATATGTTCGATGGCACAGACGCGTGTTTTTTTCATTCTGGCAATCGCGGCCAACATCCGCTTTGGGATAGTCGACTATTCAATTACGGCGAGTACGAAGTTCTCAGGTTCCTCATTTCGAATTTACGATGGTACATCGAAGAATATGGTTTCGATGGGTTTCGGTATGTTTTTGAACAATTTTTTGTTTCATTTGTGAATTTCTATTCTCACATTATTGCAATTTAAGATCCCAAAACAAATTTAGTATCCCTAGTAATTTCGTTAATTATAACAACCCTAAAAGAAAATGAAAATTCTTGTAAGAATTCAATTTCTTATAAGGTGACCTTACATAAACCTTAAAGGAAACTGAAATTCCTTATAAAAAAATGATCGAATTAATTTTATAAGGTTTTTTTCTCATAAGGTTTTATCAAATACATTTTACTACATCCTAAGGTCTGATAAGATTTTAAAAGGTTCATCTTATAAGAAATTGAAATTTTATAAGAAATTTCATTTTTTCATAAGGTTTTTATAAGGATCAACATTACTAGGGATCAATTTCCATCGAAAGTAATGAAAAAAATTTACAAGTCAGACCTTTTTTGTAAATTATCTCGATTTAAAAGTACACATTTTCAATGATTTATGAGAACTGATATGTTCAAACAGTTTGAGATCTAACCAGCGCGATTTTGCAAGATCTAGATGACTTTGATAAATAAATGCACCTACTTGCAGATTCGATGGCGTGACTTCTATGTTGTATCACTCAAGAGGATTTGGACAAGGTTTCAGTGGCCATTACGACGAATATTTCGGCCTCAACGTCGACGTCGAAGGTCTGACGTACCTGATGCTCGTCAACGACGTATTTCACAAATTGTACCCTGAATTGATCACGATAGCAGAAGACGTCAGTGGCATGCCTGGAATTTGCAGGTTTTTATTGTTATTCACACATTTTTGTCCTCAAAAGATTGAATTTAAATTTTAAAAAATTGAGCAAAAAAACAATGATATAGAAAATAAGATTGTCTATCACACAAAAACTTTGTACATTGAAATTACTGATGTTTATTTTAAGGTGTCGATAATTATCTCCCACTGCGCTAGATTCAAAAAAGATTCGTGCTATTTATTATTAATTTATTGAATAATGCTAGATTTAGACATTTTTTGGTAATAACATGAACTGCTAAAAAATGCCCCAGCGAAACATAAAAAAACATTATTGAAATACATCACTGGCAGACTTGACGTTGATCTATTCTACTGATTGACTCGTTAGTAAAGTACTCTACTGATCGACTATTTATTGACTGATTCTACTGATCAAATTGTCAGTACCGTTCTGCTAAATTGTTCCAAATTATTGATGACTAATCGACTTGTCATTTTTCGAAGAATAACTTTTTTTGTTAGTAGCATTAAAAATTTACGATTTCTAAAAGTCGGTTCATGAATTTCTATAACTCGTTAGAAAGAGGACAAAATATACTCTACGGAACGTGATTTAAAAAAAAAATAAAAGAACTACTTTTTTTGTGATTTACGTTAACAAAAAATTACTTCTACGAGTTGGTTTATCGATATCTATACCTCGGTAAAAAAACATCTTATTTTGACAAAATCAAAAAACGACTATTTTCTCATTTTGGTTGAAAATTTGCAACTATTGTAAGTCAGTTCAATAATAATCTATACTTCGTTAGAAAAAGGGCCAAATATGCCACCAGAGAAGAGATTTTCGAAAAAAATCAAATGATGACTTTTTTTGTCGTTTACGTTTGAAAATAACAACTTTGAAAAGTCGGTTCATTGATTTCTATACCTCGTTATAAAAAGCACAAAATGAGCTATCAGAGACTTGATTTAAAAAAAGTTAAAGTCTTGATTTATCTACTTTGTTGATGGATGAATTTATTAAAATATTCTTCTGCCAGACTTATTATAGATGAATTCTACTGATTTACTTTTCAATCGTATTCTACTTTTTATAAATAATTATTGATGCATCAATAATAGTTTTATAATTATTATTGATCTACTCTACAAAATGACTCTCCAACAATAAATTTAGAATAATTTTCACCTCATTATTACGCTATGTATATTATATGCATAATTACGCATGGTAGAATTGTAAAATTCACAAAAAATTATATAGTTTACTATAAGAAATAATATCCAGAAAGTATTTTATTCATTCAATGATTTTTTTTATTATATTATTTCCGATGTAAGATCAATAAATACACACAATACTTGTGTATAAATAAAAACGTGTAATAAAATTGTAAAATGTATAACTATACATGATAATAATAACATCGGATTCATCATGAAATGGAATTCTTTATAGGTATACAAACCAACTATTTTAATTTTTGTGATAAAGAAAGCACATAAAATTAACTTTATTTTTCGAATAATTTCAAAAAATTTATGAGGAATTGAAGATGATTCAAAAGATTTTTCAGAAATAAGTTGACTTGATACAAATGTACAGCTTTTCTAGTATTTTCAGTCTCTTTGAGTATTTATACGACCTGAATGATTTTTCTATAATTCTTTTGATTTGTCGAATCCCACCTAATTTTTCGAAATATTTTTGTTTCTCATTATTCATGTAGTTATTTATTCATTACTTTTTCTTTGAAGTTTTTCTAATTGTTTTTCAATGTTTCAAAGAGTATTTCGAGTTAGTTTAATTTAGTTAGAATTTTTTTCCAGTTGGTTTTAGTAGTCAGTTATAATTAGTAATCAAACTTTTAGTTTTTTTAGTTGATTAGTTCAGTTAGTTTTTTAGTAATTAGTCTCTGTGGTAAGATATGGCTAGTAGTTAAGATGTTTGTTTTTTTAGTTTTATAATTAATTTATTTCAGTAGAAAATTTGAGTGAGTATAATTAAGTAGTTGGCACTAGTGAGTATAATTGAGTAGTCTCTTTTAATTCTTAGTCAGTTTTGAATAGTATAATTTAGTACTAACTTAAGGTAAGTAGATAGTTTCAATTCGTATGATTAAGCAGTTTCTTCATATAAGCAGCTGGTATTAGCTAGTAAAATGTAGTAGTTACTTGTGGAAAATGGAAAAATGTATTTTTAAAAGACGTTCTTGTTTTAACATTATTCATAAAATTAACTCTGAAAAATGTGTTTATAATAAATGTTTAAAACATACAGTACATTGTTATATTTCTATTCACTGTATATTAGTTGACGTACACTGTAAAAAAACTACAGTAAAAAAATACAAGCCCATTACTTCCTATGTAGTTGCAAGAGAAAATTTTCATAATTTTCTGGTATTTTTACCACATTTTCAGAAGGAAACTATGTAAAACTCAGTGTGAATATTAAGAAAATATGAAATTTCCCTATGCAACAGTAAAAGAAGCAATGTACGAATATTTTATTAGAAAATTTTAATTATTTTCCTCAAAGTGTACTACAGTAATAAATAGCTTATTAAGTAGCTAATATATGATACTGTATTTCAAAAATGGTATTACCACTGTAAAATACGAGTAGTATACAATAAATTAATCATTTCTTCATCTTCGAATTTTCTATTTATAACCTATTAGACCAGTAGAAGAAGGGGGAGCTGGATTTGACTACCGACTTGCGATGGCGATTCCGGACAAGTGGATAAAACTCTTGAAGGAAGTCAAGGACGAGGACTGGAAAATTGGAGAGATTTCTTGGACTCTTTCCAATCGCAGGTGGATGGAGAAAACTGTGGCATATGCCGAGTCTCATGACCAAGCATTAGTAGGTGACAAAACCATCGCTTTTTGGTTAATGGACAAGGAAATGTACACTCATATGAGTCTTTTGACGTCTCCGAGTGCCATCATTTCTCGAGGAATTGCTCTTCATAACATGATCGTTTTAGTGACTCACAGTCTGGGTGGTGAAGCTTTTTTGAATTTCATGGGTGAGTAGATGAAATTTTGATTTATTTAATGGTAGTCATATTTTTCAAAATAAAAACTTCTTAGTTAGGCAATGTGTATTTCTTTGTACATCTTGCATGCATATTTTTACATGGATTTGATTACGAATTATGTATGATCAATAAATCTGATGATATTGATAATGATGATAAAGTGAAATGGTAAATAATGAATTTATAATCTGATCCGTCAATTTAAGATACTTCAATAAATAATTTAATAACAATCTATTCGAAATATTTTTCATAACTGAAACTGATTGTTAAATATTCACTTAAAGTTTTTTCGGTGACTCAATGATTTCAAAAAATTACACAAGTGACTCACTCATGACTTGTTTAATCATTTTACATTTCTTTCAGAATGCAACAATAGCTTTGACGTAATTTTAAAAACTCGAAAAGTCCGATTTTTTTGTAAAATCGACATAATGAATACGATTGTATTATACATAATTACGATCTGAAATTTTAATTCAAGCATGAGTTGTGTTCAGAGAATTTTTTATTTGAGAGTAATAACAATTTGAATTTCTAATCAGTGAATCATAACAAAAAATAATTTCATCCCCAAAGCAACTTTTATTCATAATGAGAATCGACACATAAAATACCAATGATAGATTTGAGGGACTAAATCCAATTGTGGATAATTTATAGATCATCATTCGATGCCACATTGATGAATAAACGTAAATTTATAATATATAAAATAATTACATAGTACATTAGTAAACAGGGGCGTAGGCCGAAAAAATTTTCGAGAGGGTTTTTTCGAAAATAATTATTTCCCAAGGGATTTTTCAAATTTTCGAATTTTAGGATTTAAAAGTCATACATGCAACTTTTGAAGTCCAGAGTAATGCATTTTTTAGAATTCGATTTTTGTGAATTAACATGCAAGTCACTGAGATTCAGATTTTTTTCTATTGCTTTTGGTGTTTTCCGTAATTTTTTTCTTTCATTCTAAATAAATACTCAAAGTATTGTCAAACATATCATGGATTTTTATATAGTTTCTAGAATTCAATACTCTAGAAACGAAATTTCTGAAAATTTTTTAATATATTTTTAGATTATTGAGGAAATTATACGTAAAAGATTTGCAGTATTTTATAGACTTCCAGAATTTTCGTATTGTTAATATTTTTAATAAATTTTGCAATATTTTCTGTCATTTTAATAAGTTTCTAGTATTTGATCCTATGGTATTGCTAGTTTCAATGAGCTTGAGTTCGTCAATTGATTTTGAAGAAAACAGTATCTTTCACACACATTTCCAATACTTTTTAAGTTTTGTTCGTATTTTTATAGCATTCAAACCATTTAAAGAACAAAAGAACTTTATATTATTCGAATTTCTTTATAGATTTTTAGAATCGAATGCGCTCAAACTCAAAAATGTTTCAATTTTCCAAAAAAATCATACTTACAAACATACTTTTTGAGTATTGAATGATTTATAGTATTTCTCGCATTTTGTTTATTATTAACGGAACTGAAGGATTTTTTAGTATATTTCACGATTTTCAGTGTTTTTGTACATAAAATTGCTAGAGTCTGATGTTCTACATAGAATCTAAATTTAAATCGATTTTTAATTATTTTTTCAAAATTTTTATAAAAATTACGATTTTTTGTGTTTTATAGATTGCTGGTATTACCGTATTTTTTTAGTATGCATAGGATTTTGTAGCTTTCTCTTGTATTTTTAAAGATCGTGGGTATTTTTTGCGATTTTCTAGAAGGGTGCTTATTTCTAGAATCCGATAATGTAGAATTCAAATTTCAGCCAATTTTAAGTGATTCCATAGATTCTTGAGTCAACTACTTGTACATCGATTTTCGGTGTTTATAGATTTCTTGTACTTTCGTATTTTTATAGTAATTACAAGATGATGTACCTTTTTTTTGTATTTCCATAGATCATGTGTATTTTTTCAGAATTTTAATTTAAATCTGTTTTCAATAATTTCACAGATTTTCGATAAAATAACACCTATAAAAATTTCTTTTGTTATATATTTCTTATATTTTCGTTTAATTAGTGTTTCAAAAGATTTGATAAATTTTTTTGTATTTTTATTCTACATAGAAGAAAAATACATAAGTTTTTTGAAAATTCGATGCTCTAAAATTCAAAGTTAATGTTTTTTTACAGATGTTTTAGAATATTCTTTTACAGTATATCTACTTTAATTTTTCGTTATTCTCCAGAGTTTGCAGGATTCAAAAAATTTTCTCGTATTTTCTTAGATTTCTATTGTAGAATTTCTATAGTTCGATGCTACAGAATTCGAAATCACCCATATTTCTGAGATTGGTGTAAGTTTTAATTTTTTTGCAGTGTGATTTTATTCCATTCAAACAGTTTCAATAATTGTTCTTTACTACGTTATCCTTAATAAAAATTATTCATGATAAGAATTTTCTCTATGAAAGAATTCTACTGTAGACAAAGTAATTGCAATTTTTACGTAAGTATGATTGAGAAATCTGAATATTGTTAATTTTAAGTACCTATATGAAACCACTTGTTATTTTCATAAGTTATTTTCATTTTTGATGATTTGTACTCATTTCATTTTTCTGCATTATTCTTGTAAATGTTTTCTTTTCTTATTGACTGTTATAATTTTTATTATTTTTACATGTAATAGTAATCATTATTATAGATTATTACATAATATAACAAATTTAGTTGCAACTATGGATGCATTAAAACCATAAAACATTTCAAAAATATCCAAACGGTAATAAAAAAATCTTGAGTTAAAAAAAAAGAAAACTCTTTCAAATAAAATAATTTGTCTCTGATGTAACGATTCTATTATCTTATTCAAACATAGGCAACGAGTTCGGACACCCTGAATGGCTCGATTTCCCTCGAATTGGTAACAACGAAAGTTACCATTACGCGAGGAGACAATGGAACCTCGCTGACGATGAAAATTTGAAATACAAATTTATATACAATTGGGATCGTGCGGTCAATTTGACCGAGGAAAAGTACGGATGGTTAAGTTCCAATCCTGTGAGTGAATTTGCAACTCATAATATTCAAAAACTCATAACAATAATTAATTATAATTTAAATTATATTCAAAATTTACCGTCTCTAATATTTTTTTCTCATGCTGTTTTATTCACGTGGAATTACATAATAACAGAAAATTCGTCCTTATTTTGTTTAATGTCCTAATAATTATGGCGTTTCACCATTAATCCTAAAACGTATGGAGTTTTTTGGTTTCCACCTTATAAAATAAATAGTATATACTTAAGCGTCATTATTTCAATGTATATTTAGGAATAATAAAATTATATCTCTAATAATTATGTATAATATTAAAATATGATATAACCGTATTTTTTGACAAATAGGGATATGTTTCGTGGAAACACGAGGACGACAAAGTTCTGGTTTTCGATCGAGCTGGACTCGTTTTCGTCTTCAATTTCCATCCCAACAAATCTTTCACGGATTACCCTGTTGGCGTTCCCCAATCCGGAACCTACAAAATAATACTCAATAGCGATGATCCCCAATTTGGCGGAGAAAATCGAGTGGATACCAATGTCGCACATTTTTCCCAAAACGAATCTTTTGCGGGCAGGCAGCACAAAATTCTCGTTTATACTCCGTGTCGAACCGCAATCGTTTATGCCAAAGGTAATTTAACGCAAATCCCAAACAAATCATCTGACTGAAAATGTTTCATTTTTTGCAGAATCGTGATCAAGAGCTCGTGGCTGATGACAATGAAAGTTTACATCAACGTTTTTGAGATTATATATGTATTTACTGTTTTATACAGGAGGGCCCAAACTGAAAATTTTTATTCTTTGTGGAATTCTTGGATATTTTTTCCTGGCAGATTTTTTTGAAATGGCAGAAGAAAAAATGTTTTTGAATTTCACAAGGCACTTATTTTTGGGAACCTTTTAGACATTTTATAAAGTTAATCGTATTTTATAGAAACTGAAATGTTTTAATGTGTGACCAGTGTGATGAAATAAAATTTATATTCTAGCAAAGGTTGTTTTTTTCTGGAGCCTAAGTGTGATTTTATTTTCGAATTTGAAAATTTTTTCAAGTGTACTTTGAAACCTTCAAATTGATGAACTTCATGTAATTTGGAACGTTTGGGGAAAAGATAACTGGATTGTGCAAAGAAATAGAATATTTCAAATTATTGGAAAATTAATTGAAAAGTGAAAAAGTAGATATTCCGCGAACAATTGAAATGCGTAGAATCGTAATGAAAATTGGAGGAATGTTTTCTGAAGAAAAGAACAATTTGGAATTTCAAGCTCGATTGGCGCAGCACGAACGTTTCCGCATCACATAATAGGCTCGAGGTAATCCGTGATGCTCGAAAATCCACCATCTATAACGTACTTACATAATAATTCCAAAACTCCCAAGTTCGCAAATCAATACCACAAATGCGAACTCGTGGAATTTACGATTTAGCTGTTTTTTTGATAGTCTCTAAATTTACGGAAGATATATAAGTGATGAATGAATAAGAGATAAGTATATATAGAACAAAATATTTTGTTAAGTGAAACAGGGTGAAAGAATTGTGAAGCTGGCAAAGAAAATCGAAAGAATTACTGAAAATAAAAAATAATCGAGGATTAAGTTTTTCTCTCAAAAATAAAATCCATAGTTTTCGTTGAGGTATTATAGTCAGTTTTCAATGATACTATAAACTCATGATTTTCTATAATCACCTTCAAAATTCTTTAACCAATCTCATGATTTCCTAAAAACTATGTAAAAATCTAAAACAAATTCCAACTATAAAAAATTGTCAAGATTTAAACAATTTCTGTATTCTCGTTTTTCTTCGTATTTTTCTGTTGTTTTTTTTTTAATATTCTCCATCAGTTTTTCAGTTTTTCGTTCATTTTTATTGCTTATTGCAGTTTCTTGTAGATTTTTAATTCTTGAATAGAATTTCGTTTTTGTTTTCAAAATTTCTGCATTATATTATACAATATCTTTAATTTTTCAAATGATTTTTCACGGGTTTTTAAGTTTGCTGCCTATTATTGGAGTTTTATATTTGTTAAATAAAATTTTGCAGTTCCTGAAGATTGTCTTAGAGAACAAAAAAAACTGTAAGAAACTGCAAATCATCCAGGAAAAATAACAGATTTTACATCGATACGTGTTACGCAAAATTCAGCGTTTCCTGTTAAATGTTACGAAAAATACGATTCGTAAAAAAAAGTTACGGAAAGTTTTTGATACCATTATTTTAATTTTATAAACATTATTCCAACCTGAAAAACAGAGATAATAATATATAAAAATAAAGCAAGTTACCAAAAACGCAAAGCATTGGGAACAATATTCAGAATTGAAGTTTCATTTAAACCGATGAGAGTCAAGGAATTCGCAATTTTAATCAATACTACACAGATTAAAGCGATCTTAACAAGTTTCTCATATTAAAAAGTGACAAATTGTAGATACTACAAAATTTACTTGATTTTGATTCAACACATCAGCTCTAAAACTTTCTACATTACTTAACTATGAAATCGATACTTTTTATCGAGCTATTGTTAGGGGTCATCAAAAAAACTTGGAAATGATAATTTTCGTTTGCATCTGCAATATCCTTCAATTACCTCGAATATTCTCTAAAAAATTTTTGAAAATTTTAACTTTCTCCTTTCAAAAACAGTAGATAAACATAAATTTTTCTAGTTATTGGTAGTTTCCTGTAGCTTTTTATATATTTTCTCTAATTTTCCAAATTTCCAAGGTTTGCAAAAGTAACTATATCTTCTTGTAGTTCTTTACTTTATAATTAAATTTCAATGCAAATAAAACTTGTATGAGAAAACATGAAACGCTGCAAGAAAGTGCAAACCATCGTTAAATAATAGGAAGTTTGTAGATTGATTTATGTCCTGAAAAATTCCGATTTTGTGCTGAATGTTACGAGTAATCACAAATGAGTAAAAATAGATACATGAAAAAATTCTATGAACACAAATTGTAGGATGGAGCTGCGAAAAGTTTACGACATTTTCAGGAAATTACGAAAATAGTAAATATTAAAAAAAAAAATTGAGATAAAGAAGTCGCACAAACTACCAAAACTTGAAAAACGAAAAAAAACATTTATTAATAAAATATGAAAAGCTATCAGAAATGCAGTATTTGGAACATAATAGTTTATGACATAGATATAATTTAAAGTGATTCGAGCTCAGGAACTTGCAATTTTCATCCCCACTCAAAAAGTTTTCTTAATCTTAACAAGTTTCTCAAAAAAAAATTGGTAGATTTTAGACATTCAAGAATTTTACTAATTTTTCATGTTTGGAAAATTCCCACACATCTGTTCCTAATGTTTTTCTACTACTCAATATGTAATCTATAAAATCGATATGCAGTTTCCATTGAATCGTTACTAATTTAAATTAGTTTACAAATTTTTTATTTGTGCGACTGCAGCGGGGAAAAAACTTTTTTTAGGCTAATTTGGGATCGCTAAGTACGAACGTAACTGTTATATATTTTTCTAAAAAATCATTTTCAAAATATTGACGAAAAACATTTTTTTCAGCTTTTTTTCAGTTATTTCCATAAATATCAAGAACCATCAATTCTATCAACATAAAGTTTGTTCTATTCTTAAGGTATTATTGTTAGCTTTATGGGGATATGCTGTTTTTATTAATCTAAATAGTAGTTTATGAGTTATGAGTGTCGAAATTCGAAAAAAGGGCATATAGAAAGACAAGGAGTTAAAAAAATGCACTTTCCTTCAAATTTGAATGCCTCTGTAATTTAAAAAAACTATTTTGATTGACACAAACAGTATGTCGTCGTAAAATTATGAATTATACTTTTTGAATGATACAATTGACCTTTATTGATGCTTCTGACAATAACTGAGAAAATAGCCGACAAACGCCCTTTTTGATAACATTTTGAAAACTCTCCTTCAGAAAATAAATGACAGTTGTTCTTGTACTAAGTGACCCAAAATTACTTTCAAAACACGTTCCTGAAGTTCCAAACGTTTAAAATTAAACAAAATGAAAAAAATTGCTTTCATTACTTTTCATAGTTTCAGTAGTTAAATCAATCGTTGAAATTTAACAAACATAATCCAACGATACAAATTATTTTAAACTCTATTCTGGAGTGGAATTAAAAAAACAATTTTGTATCCTTTTCGTTTCATTTTTAAAGTTTTCGAAGTCCAGGCACATGAAAAAACACTTTTTTCGTATCTTAAACATTAAAAAGCGCGTTTTCGTGATTACGTGTAGAAAGCCTACGACTGCCTTTTCGAACGATGTTTTGGAGTGCGTGGGAAAATCGTATATTTTTTATTTACAAATGTGAAAAGCACGGAACCGTGGGTAAACAACGGTGTCAAGGCGCAAGGTCATCATTTTCATGTCAGTTTTTAGGGATTCGAAAAAGCAGCCTTAGGTTTCTGCACGTAAACACCGAAAACGCTTGTTTAATTTTCTAGATAAAAAAAGTAGTATTTGTATCAAGGGGCATACTCGTGTTTCAACTTGTGCAACTTCCTCACTCGCTTCGCCCGTTCGCAAAATCTTGCACTCGTAAAACCACTCGTTTCTGCCTTCTGATACGAAAAATACTACTTCAAGTGGTACATTTTTCATGCAAACTGCTATAATTCAACAATAAAGTCTCAACGTAGTTTCTGTTAAATTATTGCTCATCATCAATAAATTTTTAACTGAAAATCATCAATACTACGCGTGATATCATTCAATCGACCCACAATCCCCCACGAAAACCGCTCCCCCTCAAGGCAGGTGTCGCTGTGTTTTTCCTCATTGACCAATATCCCCACCAAAATCGTTCGTCACCGAGGGGAAAACTCTCCCGCACCCCTCGCCACCCCCTTTGCCTACACTTGATCAACCCACCCACCCGGAGCCCCTATTCCTGCATTCTCGCCCAAGACACCCTTTTCCAAAGTCGGCAGTCGAGCCAACAACGCGAATCGCGAAAGTAACGAAGGAAAATACGTCCTCGCGGAAAAGCCATTTCTCCGAGGTAATTTTTTCTCAAATGAGTGACTTTCCGCCGCCCCAAGTCGCGCCGCGAGTGACCTCGTTTTCCGCCCCCGGCCACTCGTCCCCGATGTGCTGGAAAAACTCGAGAGCCTCGAGATAAACGGAAAATCCGGAGGAAAATTTCAGATGCCTCGAGCTGGGATCTAAGGTCGGTCTGTAAGTTTTCCAGGGGGAGGGGAGGGGGAGATAAGGATTTTTCCGGGGAAAGGGAGTGGTTTTTTCTGTGGTTGAGAGGGAATTTCGGGGGTGGTTACGGGGTTGAGTGAAAAATGGTAAGCGACACACCCAAAGTTGGGGAAACATGTGCGAGGGAAATGACGGGTCTTGGAAACGGCTCGTGGCTATAGATCAATAACGTGCCGCCGCGAGAAGAAATTCACTGACGAGGGGATAAGCGGGGACTTTGGGGTAACGTCAGCTTTTGTAGCCGGGAGACAAAAGTGGAATCGAAGTATTGTTTCGCGGGGGTCTCGCGATTTATCGCGAACGACGTTGGTCATGCGGGGAAATTGGGTCAGTGGGGAAAAGTTTTGGTGATAGGACATGATTTTTCGTGGCTCGGGGCAGGGCAGGGATGAGGGAAAATCCCATCTGGATCGGGGTTTTTAAAGGGGCCTGGGAATCGAAGGAACGAACAAGTTTTTTTTCTAGAGAAGATATAGATTCCAGGAGTTTTTTTTACAGTTTTCCGGATTTTCATGTATTTTTGTAGGCTTTTGAAAGCTTTGAACTTCATTACAGTTTTTTGGCCATTTTTTTAAATTTTTAACCGTAAGAAAATTCTGAATAACAAAAAAATTGTTTAGCTGTTGCTAGTTTCTGCTTTTTATGTTGATGCTGTAGTTGAGTTTTCTCCATTTCCTATGAGATTCTTCAAAGTTTATTATAAATCTCAAAATACAGTGCAGTGTTTCAGTTACTTTTTTTATTATTTCTTCGTGAAAAAATTTTTCATGTTTTGACAGTTTTTCCATTTTCATGTGAAGGTCTTTTACTGAACTTTTTCAAATTTTCTCTGTAAATTTCAAAAGTTTTTGATTAGTCTTTGAAATTTACTGCAGCTCGTAAGTTTTTCTTTAACGAATTTTTTTCTGTAATCGAACTATATAATCTGAAGAAATTATAGTTTCGAGAATTTTAAATGAGCTCTGTAGTTTCCTGTACTTTTTTGTACCTACTTTTCTCTGTTTTCTTTTTAATTTTTTTAGTATTTTGTAAAACTTTGAATTTCATTTGGTTTATTTTGCTGTTTTTTTTTTCAATTTCTTATCGTAAAAAAAGTATGAATTGCGGAAAAATTGTTTAGTTGTTAGTTTCTGGATTGTTGTTTTGGCTGTAGTTGAGTATGCTTTTTCCCATTTTTTATGTGATTTTTGAAAGTTTATTGCAAATTTTAAGACTCGTTGCAGTTTTTGAATTTCTTTCTCAATTATTTCCTCGTGAAAAAATTGTTCATGTCTTGATAGTTTTTCGATTTTCATGTGAAGATCTTTTACTCAACTTTTTCAAATTTTCCCTGTAAATTTTGTAAATTTTTGTCTAGTCTTTGAAATCCACTGCAGCTTTTATGTTTTCCTTTTTCTAATTTTGTTTCTGTAATCAAACTGTAAATTCTGAAAAAATTGTCATGTTATCAGAAGTTTCGAGATTTTAGTGAGCTCTGTAGTTTCGTGTACTTTTTTATACTTACTTTTATCTGTTTTCTTTTTAATTTTTTGAGTTTTTCGTAGAATTAAAAATTACATTTCGTTCTTTTTTGCGGTTTTTTTCCAGTTTCTAATTAAAAAAAGTATGAATTGCGAAAAAATTGTATATTTGTTGCTAGTTACTATAATTCTTCGAAGTTCATCATATATCTCAAAAGTCAGTACAGTTTTCGACTGTCTTTTTTCATTATTTCCTCGTGAAAAAAATTTTCAAGTATCGGTAGTTTTTCGATTTTCATGTAAAGATTTATTACTGAACTGTTACAAATTTTCTCTGTGAATTTCGAAAGTTTTTCGTAAGTCAAAAAAATTCAATGCAATTTTTTAGTTTTTCTTTTTCGAATTTTTTTTTCTGTAATCGAACTATAGATTCTAACAAAGTTGCCTTTTTATCAGAAGTTTCAAGATTTCAAAGTAAGCTCTGTAGTTTCCTGTATTTTTTTGTATTTTTTGTTTGATTTTTCATTGTTTATGATATTGAATAATAGTATGTTTCTTCGATTCCATACGATGAAAAAATAAGCAAAAACGAAGAAAAAAAATAGTTGTTTGATCCCACCTAAAATTAAAGAGGAAAATATTTGATAACGGGGTGTAATCTTTGTTGATGATAAATAATTTTTATTGCTTTAACTTTAAGAGGTAATGCAGACCATTTTCTTTTTACTTTAGTTTATTGTCAAACATTTGCAAATTGAGTAACGTATTTCAGTGCAGTTTTTGAATTTTGAAATATATTTATTCCTATAAAAAGTAATTGATTTTTAAAACATGGTTTCGTTATTGCTTCAATTTTTTTTCAAACTCTGTGCTTTTACTGTACTTTTCTTTGTTTGCTATGCGATTTCTCAAAGTTTATCATAAATAATTAAACTTCTTAAATTTTTTTCATTTATTCATGTTTTTCATTATTTCCTCGTAAAAAATTATAGATCCCGAAAAAATTTTCAAGTTATTGGTACACTTTTTGATGTTTATATGAGTTTGGTAGTTCATTACACTTTTTAATATTTTTCCTGTGATTTTCGACAGTGTCTCGCAAGTCTTTGGAATTTACTGCAGACCTTTTTAGTTTTTGTTTTTCTAATTTTATCCGGCTCTTATCAGATTGTACAATAGGTTATGAAAAATCGGTAGTTTCTTGTACTTGTAGTTTTTGAGTTTTTCACAAATATTTTCTCTCGTCAAAAATGAGAGATTCAGAAAAAATTGTTTGTTCATTGCTGGGTAGTATTTTTTTATGTAAATTCTGTATTTTACTATACTTTTTCCTTTTTTCTATGTGATTTTCCAAAGTTCATCATAAATTTTGAAATTCAAATGTAGTTCTTTAGTTTTTTTTGTATTTCCTCGTGAAGAAGTTAAAGATTACCAAAAAAAGTTTTTACAATAGTTACGAGTACTTTTTGAAATTGTAGGTAAATATTTTTTATGTTTCCACTGTGATTGTTCAAGATAAGTTTTTAAATTTTAGTGCAGTTTTTGGGTTCTTCAAAAAATATTTTGCTAATCGGTGAAAAATTGTCACTTGATACTTATTATCTAAAATTTTGAGTTATTGTTAAAAAATTGCAGCATTAAAAAAATACAGTGAGAATATGAATCAATTCATTAATTTCATGAGAAAAATCTACGAAAATTTTATGATTTTCCAAACTGAATTCGTTAGTCGTTGAATTCAGAATATATCTATTCGTTTACTCATTGCTATTCAATTTTGATATTAAAAACTGAGAAGTTCTTTTTTTATTATATTCATTTCTAAAGTTAAAATCAAAAAACCGAACATTTGATTATTCCCAGTTTTTCAAATTTGACTTCGTTTATTTGTGTTCTTCAAATTTAGAACAAATGAAATTCACATAAACACATTTCCCTCTGCTTTCAAAATTTTTTAAACCACAAGTAGCTCATTTCATCATAATAAAGAGAGGTTTTCATTAAAAAATCAATAACGTTTAACTTCAACAAAACTCTCTACATGTAGGTCGTATAATTTTAAACTCTAGTAAAATCGAAGCAATAGTTAAATTTTATCAGAATAAGAAATCAATCATAATATACATATAAATATATGTTTGAATATGGAAAGCAATGTTTCAAAATTTAAGCATATATATTCTATAAGAGTATGGAAATACCTTTTTTTAGCATAAAACAAATTTTTATTTCCATCTCTTACGATTCGCAATCCACTGACCTTACTTTTTCTTAAATTAAGAAAAAAAGGTCGATATTTCGTAGAAGATTTGAAAAGTTTCGAGGTTGAAATTCACTAATGAGACTCGTCATTCGTAAAAACTCTACAATGTAAAATTTCATAGCGTGAATAATGAACGACCTGATTTTTCAGACTGAAAAGTTATCGACCTTCTTTTCCCTTCCTTTTGCAATACTCTCAGGGGAAATTAGTCTTTTGTCTTCTTTTAAATGAATCATGAAAAAACTTCTGAAATTTGAGTTATATATAATTCACTGATAGATTTTTAATTTAAAGCCTCAAAAGTTATAAAAAATATTCGCTGCATTTTGGTTTTAAAATTTTCATATTTCATTTCCAAAAGAAAAAAAACGAAATTTAGACGAAAAAAAATCAGGAACTAGGTTGTCCACAAACTTGAAGATTATATGTTGAAATATGCACATGTAAGAAATTTCTCTAGAAAATAATGAGAAAATTGTGAAATGAATACTTAATTTATAACTTTTATCATTGAAAATTTTAGTGTTTTTTAAAGAGTATTAGTACAACATTCTAAGTTTTATAAACACCCTGAAAATGTGTTATAATGAGTGAAACGTTAAAGTTTTCGTTGAGAGGTTGGAAGTATAACGATCGATTTTCTGTTACAGGAAAAGTATACAAGGAAATTTCGTTGGAAACGCGTTTGGCTCGACAAGAAAATACTTTCGATCGCAGAAAAAAATTAGGGGTAGTGGCGACGACGGCGTTGTTGTCGCCGTCGTCGTCTGTGTCCAGAAAGCAACGACTGGCTAAGGGTGAGTTCAATGAACATGTAAATAAAAAAATAAAAATTATTTGTCTTAGAAACGTCAAAATTCTTCATCTAAAATCCTTTTACTTTTTTTCTTTTGTCAAAGTATAACAATTTCAAATCGATTTTTATTTTAAAATTTTAAGGATTTGGTCTCTCAAATCACAATTCAAAAGTTTCCTTTTTTTTAAATTTTTATACATGCAAAATTTTTTGCAATAAAATATATTAATTTTCTACACACGTTTTGAAGAATTTTTTACTTACAATTTATGTTTTTTCTACCTAATTAAAATTTTAAAAACATAATCATCACGTATTATCTTAACAAAACATGTTAATAAAAACACGTGAATAAATACGTGAGCTTGAAGTAGATATAGCCATTGTATAGTCAGAAGCGATTGCCCATTGACGCATTTTTTCACAGTGACACTCAGAAGTAGGACGTTTGAATTATTCATGAATCATGATATTTTTAAATACGTACAACAACAATAGATCTTGCAAAGTAGAATTAATAACTTCCGAATTGAAAGGAGTTATCGCATAAACAGTTATGCATTATTGCACTTCCCACTGTTGATATTTCACATACAATCCAATAGTTCATAGTTAGAAAAAGTTTGTCTTTGTTCTGCATTCGGTTAAACTGACTCCATGTTTCAATGATGTGAAGATTCAAAATTCCTGTAAGTCTATAAAATATTTTAAGAAGTAAAAAGTTACGGAAAATGATAAAATATTCATGTAAATTGATAAAATTAAAAAAAAAAATGGAAAAAAACACTGCAACAAACTATAATGATTGAAAAATGTATTTCAAGTGAAAAGATTCTGAAATCTGGTACTTCTATTTGCCCCCCCCTCCCCCCCCTCGCCCCTCTATCTTCTTCTATATGTCGTAAAGAAATTTATTTTTCCATTCAAAAAAAACTGATGAAAATTCTTCCTTGCAACTCTTTTTAAAAGTAAATAATCTAGCTAATAATGGAAATCTACTGAATTTGCCTCCACGATTATTTGTTCTCATTTTTCGAGATTGTTGACTAAATGTTCAATAAACATTCTGAAAAGAATTGCTCCAGAGATCATAAATAATTATCATGACCCGTGAACTATTGTTTTTCAATTGCTCCACTTTTTTATATTTGTAAGAAATCATATGCTTTCAGATAATTATGGCTGACTATATCTTTGCTCAATCTACTTGAAACTCATTTCCGACCTTGTATCCCTCCTGCATTTTTAATGAGTTTTATCTTGATGAATTGTTGCTTCAATTTAGAATTTGTTATTGTGTTGTACAAATAGTGATGTAGGTCGTATGGTGATCACGTAAAAGTCACGTGGCTTTTTTTGCAATACTTAGTTTTTGAAATTCGGATTTCCTTCATCCTCTTGCGCAACATATATGATAATATAGAAAAAAGGATTCGAAATTTGTTTACAACGTATTCTTTGTATTTTCATATTCTTCTCTCAAAACTTTCTAGTTTCTTTAACATAAATAATTGCGATAATTATTCAAGACAACAAATTTTTTATAAATGATCGTTTACTAAGGAGTAAATAAACATTAAGAAGTTGTATAATTTTGAGGAGCATTCAAAATTATCTGAATTATTGTTTTTCAATTGTTCTACTTTTTTGAATTCGTGAAAGGTTAAATGCTTACGGATGATTATGGCTGACTATATCTCTGTTTATCTACTTGAAAGTAGTTTTTCCCTTGCATTTGTTCTGCATTTTTATGTAATATATTCTGGATAAATGGATAGTTTAATGTAGAATTTGATACATTATTGAAAACATATTGTTATGTAAATTATAAAGATATAGTTCACGTTTTTTTTTCTTTTTTGAATCGTGATTTCTGCATTGTGGATCCTTCAACTTAAATATCCTTCGATATGAATTTCAAAGTATAGATTGTAAAATATATATTCAAGTATTTTCTTGAATGTTTCCAATATCACTGAATCTTGTAAAAATAGCAATAATATCTAAATCCTTGTTTTATTAATTAAAAATTCACTGCTTTTTTCAAACTATGTTCGCTGTGATAATCAAGGTTTAAAATCCTGGAAAATTAGAAAATACAGACAGTATCATGCCTTGAAAAATGCAACATTTAAAATTTTACACGTAGGTCGTTACATGAAATTATCCCTACAATCAAGCTTTGCTGATTTAGTTTCTTGATAAAAAACACGATACTAAAAATGCGCATGATATTTACAATCAAACAGTACTTGCTCAACATTTCTGAAATTCCCTCTTCAATTATTTGTAACATGCGACGTCTCCTTTGCCTGGAGAACGAAAAACTGAGTTTCACATTTCAGAACAAAATCACGAATACAAAAATAATGAGACTGTTTCGTTATACGAGGAAAAATTGTTTTTCTTCTCATGTAACAAAAGAATATATCACAAAGCAAAGATGTTTTAATGGATGAAATAACATGTAAGAAAGAAATATTTGTTTTGTAAATGAAAAATTTAACAATAAAGTATAATAAACAAGATGATATATTGTTTCGTTATTATTTGACTTCATGTATGAAAAAATGCCTTATGAGGAATTATAATGTTTAATTCTTCGAAAATCGTTCAGGAATGTGAATTCTGTTTTCATAGACCACAAATTCGCCAAAATTAGAGCCCTCTAAAATGCACGCGACAATTGTTGACTAGTAATTAATGACCATGGTAGAAACACTCGAAATACAATTCAAATTTACATCGTAAGTGAGTTTATTTCACAGATAGCAATCAGTTTAAAAAAGCAATTCAGTCATTGAACAATTGAGAATGAAATTATTAGTTTTTTTAGGTAGTTTAGCCAGAGAACCAGGAACGAAAAAAATAAGACTTCTGAAGTGTAAAGTAAAGTAAGGTTCCTAAATTAACAGTTTCCATCGATTTTCTGTGAAGTTTTTTTATTTTGTACTCCAATTTCCAACAATGTAGTTTAGTCCTTTTCAGGGGTTTTTTATACAGTAAATTCCAACCAAACATTTTCACTGATGCAAGTGGTGAAAAATAATTATGAAATTTCTGCTTAGTTGAACGTACGTTTCACATGTGAAATTAAAAAATAAATTGTTTTTTTCTACTGCATTGTTGATAAATGTTCGCATGAGTGGAAATTTTTGGATGAAATCTACTGTATAAATGTAAACCCGTGAAAATAATGTAATTTGTTACTATGAAATACTATTACTATGTTGAAATCGTTGAGTATATAATTTAAAAAATGCTCAAATAAACATTTACGTTTTCAAACTAAGAAAGATTCATAAACTTTGAAGATTTTTTTCATTCAATCCATTTATTGTTCTAAATGAAAACTATTTTTTTTTCGAGAAAGAAAAGATCTATTCTTCAAAAATAAAAGGATATAGGCAAATTCTTCTGCTGGTTCTAAAATTCGATGTTGATACATATATTGATATTTGACATCAGTAAGGGTTGTCGTCAATTTAAAAAAATAGTAAATTTGACAAGCTTGAAACTTTGAAATGAGTTAAATAACAGTAATTTAGAATACCTATTTGTATATTTCAGTTACTCTCGTTATACGAAATACCAAGATTCAGTTTTTCATAGATCAAATTTTCTAAAAAAAAAAACTATATTTATCATATACGAAAGTATGCAATAAGAAATTCAAGAACTTTGAAGAATTTAAAACTCGATAAAAATATTTTTCACTTCATAAAATTCGTCATTTCTGAATCTCGTGAGCTTTGAATAAAATACTTAAAATTTAATTTTTTTCGAAAATATAGTTTTTTATGTTTTATAATACCATTTTTCATCTTAAAACTAAAATTAAGAAAGTAAAAAATTTTAATTAGGCCTCGTATTGCAAAATGGCATTTTTTCGTTTCTTTACAACTGAAATTTTCCAAAAAAAAAAAAACAACATAAAAAATACTTCGAAGTGATGAAACAAAAATACCTGAATCTTCGATTTGACAAATTTAAAATTTAGTGTAAACTCATTTCACTTTTTAAGATTAGATATTACTGAATTTCACCAACTTCAGCAAACTGTAAATCAGCAAAATTCAAGATGAACACCAGTTGCAAAAATTCGAAACTATTGCCTTTTTTCTCTGAAAACTTCATTTACCATGATTAATTTAAGATCTGATGTCTTATTAAACAATTTTACATCTGTTTTCCAATCAAATATAATTCCATTTAATCCATGTTTCGGAAAAATTTCTTTTCATCGTGATTTCTAAATCCGTAAAATGACCTATACGTTTTCTCATAGTTATTTTCACAGCAGATAGCCCTCGTAAAATATTTTACGACTTATTTCATTTCCTCTGTGAATTTTTCATTTCCCTGAAAAAAAAAGTGATGGCTCTTACTTTATCCGTTCTGAAAGATAAAAATGGTTCTGTATAAAAAAAAAAGGTACAGAAAAATGCGAAACGGGTGAAACTGTTATACGTCCCGCGGGAAAAAACTTTATTTTAAGAGCCGTCGTTTATACAACGGAAATTTTCTCGTTCACCTCGTGTTCTTTCGAGTATTATACGTACATTGCGTTTCATCCTTTAAATTGCGGATAATCACCATTTAATCCTTTGAAATTTTCCAGATTTTATTTAAAAACAGATTGAATTTATTATTGCTGTGAAAAAAAGTGTTAAATAAATTGCAGAAACTTGGAAATATATACACAAAAAAATTGTGAAGATTTCTTTTTTGTAAATTGGATAGTTTTTAAAATTTATTTTACGTTTTATTTTTCTTCTTTCGAATATTTCGTGAGTTTGAATTTGTTTCAAAAGTGAGTAGTTTACGATGTATCGTAATTTTTTGAGAATACTCCAAGTTACATAAAAAATTCGAATTCTCAAGTATTAAGTTTCTCAATACCACAAGAAATGTAGAATATTATCTTATTTCTCGAAAGTTTTACAAAACGAATTTTTAGGGAAAATAAATTAGGATGAAAAAAAAATATTCGAAAACTGCTGAATTAAGGGACAAAAATCGCACAGTTCTGAAAATTATTACATTACAAAACATTGTTAAGTTTTTCAAACTTCAATAAAATTTTTCAACAACTAACTAACTAACAGTTTCACTGTTTTCAAAAAGATTATTCACGGAATCAGACACACTCAGAAATTTCTTCTAACGCTTCTTAAATAAATCTTGAAAAACATTTTTTCAAAATTTAGTTGAACGAACTAAAATTTATAATCTGTAATTCAGAAAAACTTTAAACAGTTAGATAATTTTTGCAAATACATTGAAAAATATAAAATAATTCACATAAATCGCTAAGCTATTTTCAAAAACTTTCCAAAATAAATTTAATTTCAGCGTTCTTTTGATGAGATAAAGGCGAATAAAGATATTAAAAGTTGAGTGTAATTACTACGATTCACACACATAGCAGTTTTTTCAAATTAAATTATCAAAAAGAAAAATATATCCTGAAAGTTTGGAATACCGAGGATAAAGTCGAACGGTCGTTTAGTTTGTTCAGTATCGAAATCCGACCTGCTGGTTTAACAACTTCAAATCCAAGAGATATAGAATAAATAAATAATAAAGATATAGATAAATATTTCAATTTATCGCTGTATCAATATTAAAAAAAAAAAAGAAGAATAGAAGAAAGGAAAAGAGCTGAGAAATTAAATTCGATGAGAGTCAAGACAATTTTTTTTACATTGCTATTGAATATTCATCATGAACATATATAGAATGATTCAACATTACCAGAGCTAGGGAAAAAATTATATTCCTAGTGAAATTCTAAGATGACATTATAAACGCTGAACCAATTACGTTACTAATATCTTTATGAATTTTAAGCTACCACACATATGGCACAAGAAATATCGTCTTTGAATCTCTTCAAATCCTTTTCAAATCCGTGTCCATCATACTTCAAACATGATTTTAACCCTTATTTGTTACAATCGAACCACTTGCACCCTACTGCCATATTTCATTATTTTTAAAATTCCTACCTTCATTTCTCTAAATAGATACGTTTTGTGAAACAAAGTTCCAATTTTTATTATTTTTCGTTTTCAGTTAATGTTTCAAAAGAAAACTCCAGTAAATTTTAGCTCCTTTGATGAAAAATGTATGAAATAAAATTTTTTTTGTGACATCTCCGTTTTTTTCGTTACTTCTTTAGAATTCACATTTCTCATCATATGAAACAGATTTCAAAATATATCATCCTAATATCTTCGAAAAGTAATCTCTGCAGTTATATACAAAAAAAAAGACAGTTAAGGAAATCAACCAGTTTATTCAAAATAATAATTTTTTTCGCTGATGCAGTGCATGTGGTCCCAGAGTGAAAAAATGTCTTTCTTTGGAAGTGTGCTAAATAAGGGTTTAAATACAGTCTTTCAAAGATGTATCAATTTTCCAAAAAAATTTTTTTGATAGTGTAATAAAGGATAACAAAAAATCACTTATTGTAAAAAAGGAATGACTCATACTAAGTAAGAAATTACTAATTAAAAGAGAGAGAAAGTTGTCACTAAAGAGTACTATAGTTCACTATAGTCACTATATATTATTATAATTCTATTAATTTAACCTAAAGAGAGCAGGTGTGTTCTTCTCATTGTTATTTACATATTTTCCTAACCTTACAAAGTGATTATTTATAAATTGTAATTATATTAAAGAAAGGCAGATAATATGAGACAGGGGGTATTATGAGACACTCTCTCCTTCGTTTGATTTGCTTTTTTGACAGTAAGTGTTGTCATCATAAATTCATCTATCAAGTGCACTGAAAGGGTGTGTGTAGCTGTTTTACTAGTAGGCTATGTTTTTTAATAAATATCTCTCGTCACTACTAGGAAGCTTTAAAAATACAGCCTTATATTTTCAAAGTACTATGAATTATATAAAAAAATAAAATTCAAGTGAAAACTTTGCCTATTCCATAATATTGACAATCAGCCTGAACCTTCAAGGAGAAATTTGAAAAACGTTGTTTCCTTTTTTTCATTTTACCACTTAAGTTAGTAATGAAGACGTTATGAACTATTAATTTTTTATTATCAATCAAGAAGAAATTACCTAATTACAATAATCATCTAGAGTCTTTGTTTATAGAAAAGTATATTTTCAAAACTTTGCTGGAGAGTATTCTTCATTTTTCGATCGAAATACATCACTTGATCTTTAACATACTATACTTGCTTCATTTTCGCTATAACGTCTTTCAAATGAATAAATTATTCAACTATCAGCAGATTTTTTCAAGTGTCTCATAATACCCGCACATTTCGAAAAATCTTCACATTTCAAACTTTTTTTTTAAGTTTCTAGAAAAATGTCAAACACATGAAATATTTGACAACAATTATCTAAATATCACTGTGAAAACTAAAAATTGTAAAAACTGCAATATTTATTTTACTTATTACAAGAGTGTATAGTACAACCGCTATATTGTACAAATTACAATATGTATGTCACTTTTTGCTATATAATTTCGGACAATTTAAAATCTTAAAATGAAAATTTTACTATACGAATTGTAATTTTTACCACACATTTTTTTCCACGCACCGGCGCGTCCACTCAGTGGCGTGGCGAACAAAAAAATTACATTTTTTCCAATTTTCTCGAATACTGTATAATATTACAATATGACGCACTAGATATACAGATCTGTATACTGAAAAAACTGTATGGAGTTTTCAAAAAACTAGATTAATAGGAATTTCAATATGATATTGCAAAAAGTACAAGAAGTATAGTAGAAAACGAAAGATGCAGAGGAGTATTTACTATAAAATATATCAATTACTACAATGTCAGACAATATTTACTATATTTTATTACAGAAATTATCTAGCAAAAAGTGCAATATGTTAGAGTGATTCCCGTTTACTATACAGTATTGTAATAATTACTATATTTTTTTCTCAGTGGTCGTTCTAAAGGCTTCATACAACCATTTAGAAAATTCGATGGATTTTTTTTCTCAGAAAAAGGGAAAAACCAGAATAAATTTACGGGGGTGTCCCGGTTTGTTAGGCGATTTTCGGAGCGTATTTTTGGAAATTTTTTGTGAAGAAACAATCGAAGCTATGGTAATGTTTTTTGTTTCATTTTATTGAGGAAAATCATTTGAGCACACGATTCAGCTCGTATAAAGAACCTGAAGCACATAATTTTTTTTTCAATTATTTTTCATAATGTTGGCTATCGTTTGATCGAACAGTTTTTGAAAATTATATTTAATTTTTTTTATATAGCCTCTAAAAACCAAAAAAAAAGTTCGAAAGCTCGTAACTTTTTTAATTCGCGCCCGCCATTTCGTCGGAAATCGGAACAACGGAAAATGGCTCTATCAAACGATGGCCTACATTATGATAAGTAGTTGAAAAAAAATTTTTGTTGTTCACATTATTTATACGAGCTGAATCGTGTGCACCATTTTACTCGACGATTTTGAAAGAGGCACATTCAAGGTCATCGAAAGGTTATTAATAAAGTTGACAAAATTCTGTAAAAAATATATGTTAAACATTTGATCTTCCTCAATAAAATGAAACGAAAAACATTCCAATAGCTTTGATCGTTTGTTCACAAGAAATTTTCGAAAATACGCTTCGAAAATCACCTAAAAAACCGGAACAACTCTTTAAACAAAAGTATCTCATATTACCCACCCTTACCATGTACGTATATTATCCTAACCTTATTCGGTAAATGTGATTGCAGTGACCATCATCTCAAAATGATAGACCCGAGTTCATCCGAAGAAGAGAGCGATGAGGACGTCGGCCACCGCCGCGGAGGGGGCGGCGGTGGTGGAGGAGGCGGCGGCGGGGCCCGGGGCAGCAGCGTCAGTTCTCACGGGTCACAGCGCCATGGGGGTGGAGGGGTTGGGAGTGGGCCCGGGGCGGTTGGGCCCGGTGTTTCCCCGGCTGGTTCGATGCACATGGGCTCGCCCGCGGCGAGCGCCCACGGTTCGCCGAGCTTCGCCGGTTCGTCCGCGCCCGTCCGCAAGTTGACATCCGCGGCGTCCCAACCGGATGCCGCGGGTGCCGCAGCGGGCCCCGGCGGGCCCGGCCTCGACGTGCCCAATCTATCCAGTGCCAGGAATTCACTCTCGCCTTCGATGAGCGCCGCGCAGGACGCGACGGCCTATGCCAAATCCGCCCAAAGACCAACCAGCCCTTCACCCTCCGTAGCTAGCGAGAAAACAGAAGCGGAGTTGCAAGTGAGATTTGAATCGTCATTTCGAAAATCATTTTTCATGCAGAGATGTAAACAAGAAGTATTTATCTATCAATCCTGAAAATTTCATCGCAGTCGATGAATAACATCAATAGTTGTGAATTTTTTAATGAAAATGTGCAAAAACATTGCAAGCAACAGTAAACAAATTAAATGGACGCGTGAAAATTTTCTCACATACTATTAGATATAAGAGCTTCAAAATACGATGATTTACTTTATCATCAAAAAATCAAGGTGGCCACTTCAGGAATTTTTGTTTAAAATCCCATTCCAATTTTTTCAAAAACTTTTTAGAAATAAAAAAACGGATTATCATTTACATGAAAAAATCGTAATTACACGTCATGATGTCACGGCGACGTTTCTGGTTTACTGGGAACTGATTTCAAGTGTGAAGTACTCGACTTTTCTCGCGGAACGTTTCTTTCTACTTAAAAGTGTCGCTTTTCGAGCAGGACAAGCAAGAAAGAGAAGAAGAAGAGAGAAAAACCCGCATTCAGCTCTACGTGTTTATCTCGAGATGCATCGCGTATCCCTTCAATGCCAAGCAACCAACTGACATGACTCGCAGGCAAATGAAAATAACGAAGCAGCAGCTTGAAACGCTGTGTTCCCGCTTCCAGGTAATTTTTTTCTCATTTGAATGTAAAACTTTTTCAAACTTTCCTGACAAGTTCTACAGAATTCATCATCATTCGGGCAGAATTTTCCAACGAAACCACCCGCATTGATTAAAACTCGACAAGTAATCACTGAAGCATTTGTTTTTTATACAGATGAGTTTTGTGAGATGATAATTGTAGAAAATATGCTGCAGTGACATTTTTCGATAATCAAGAGTGAGATAATGAAATTTCACAAGAATATAATTGCCTTAATTTCAGAGTTTTCTGAAAGGGGACACCCAGATAATCGCGGACGAGGCTTTCAAGAACGCGATACAGAATTACTTCGACGTGTTTCTGAAATCAGAGAGGGTCGTGAGAGTGGTGCAAAGCGGAGCTTGTTCCCAGTACGACTTCCGCGAGGTGTTCAGGAATAATATAGAAAAGCGTGTCCGAAGCCTCCCGGAAATCGATGGGTTGAGCAAAGAGACTGTCCTTACGTCCTGGCTGGCCAAGTTCGACTGCATATTCAAGGGCACCGGCGACGAGGAAAGCAAGAGGCCATCCAGGATGCAACAACAGTCGCTAAATTCCGAAATGATACTCTCGAAGGAACAATTATACGACATGTTCCAACAAATACTTGGCGTCAAAAAGTTCGAGCATCAGCTTCTGTTTAACGCCCTCTTGTTGGATTCAGCCGATGAGCAGGCTGCCGCCATCAGGAGGGAGCTGGACGGTCGCATCCAGAAAGTGAACGAAATGGAAAAGGTTCGTCAAACCTTTTTTTGGAAATTTAATTTGCAACTTTTACTGAACTAGCATCACGGAGCCTGACGTTATGTATTCGTGATATTTCAGAACCGAAAACTCATGCCAAGGTTCCTTTTGAAAGAGATGGAGTCGCTCTACATAGAGGAGCTCAAGTCGTCTATCAACCTGCTAATGGCAAATTTGGAGTCCCTGCCGGTCTCCAAGGGTTCGATAGACGGCAAATATGGGCTGCAGAAGCTGAAGCGCTACAACCACCGCGGTGAGCGCTCCCGCTGCCGCAGTCAGAGTTCCCTAGCAAAACTGGAGGGCGACTCCGCGGACTCCGACCCACAGCTCACCAAAATGGATGTGGGTCTGACCTTTCAACTGGAAGTCATTGTCATGGAGGTGAAGGGGATCAAAAGTTTGGCGCCAAACCGCATTGTTTATTGCACCATGGAAGTCGAAGGCGGCGAAAAGCTGCAAACCGATCAAGCGGAAGCCTCGAAACCGATGTGAGCTTTTTCGTTTATTGAGTCTTGAATAATGAAAACTTTCAACCCAACCATTACTCAAATGACATGACACACATTTTACGAAATATACATGTCCAGGTGGGATACGCAAGGTGATTTCTCAACGATGCATCCATTGCCGATCGTGAAAGTTCGGCTCTACACAGAAAATCCCGGAATGCTCGCGTTGGAAGACAAAGAGCTCGGAAAGGTCAGCATAAGGCCAACTCCGCTGTCAACGAAAGCCCCGGAATGGCACCGCATGACGGTACCGAAGAGCAACCCCGATCAAGATCTTCGCATCAAGATCGCCTGTCGCATGGACAAACCCCTGAACATGAAACACTGCGGTCACCTTTACGCCCTTGGAAAATCCGTTTGGAAGAAGTGGAAAAAACGTTACTACGTATTGGTCCAGGTCTCGCAGTACACATTTGCGATGTGCTCGTACAAGGAGAAGAAGAGCGAGCCGTCGGAAATGATGCAGCTCGATGGCTACACAGTGGACTACATTGAGGCCGTTTCCGCCAATTTGATGGCTGGCATGGACCTACAAGGTGGCAGGTGAGACTTGAACATCAACATTAAAAGTACTTCTTGCTGCATAAACAAAATGGCAGTAAAAAAAGTTGCAACATTCCCTATGATCGCGTTCTGTTGCAGATACTTTTTCAACGCCGTCCGCGAAGGAGACAACATCGTCTTTGCCTCGGACGACGAGAACGAGTGTCACTTGTGGGTCATGGCCATGTATCGCGCCACGGGACAATCGCACAAACCGACACCGCCAGTCTCGGTGGCCGACAAAAATTCCACCATCAGCAAAATCCAGGGCGACGCGGATCGCGCCAGGAAACACGGCATGGAAGATTACATCAGCGCGGATCCTTGCAAATTCGAACACGCCAGTCTTTTCAAATTCCTGCAGAATCTGACCCTTGACTACAGACTCAACGATCCCTATTGTTCTCTCGGCTGGTTCTCACCTGGTCAAGTCTTTGTGCTCGACGAATATTGCGCCAGGTAAGAAGTAATCAAAATTGGGAAGATGCGCCTACATGTAGATAGTGTGAGGATAACAGATCTTACATACTTAAGAGCTACTCGATTATTTTAAGATATGGAGTTCGTGGCTGTTTCCGTCACATCTGCTACTTGAGTGACCTTCTGGATCGTGCAGAACGTGGCGTCATGATCGATCCTACCCTGATACACTACAGTTTTGCCTTTTGTGCCAGCCACGTCTGCGGCAACCGTCCAGATGGTGTTGGCTCAATCACCCACGAAGAGAAAGACAAATTTCAAGATGTCAAAGAACGTCTTCGCAAGCTTCTAGAATACCAGATCACTAATTTCAGGTAGATTTTGTTGACTAGTTTCACCAGGCGTTGTGATTCTTGTGATAACTATAACTGTAATGGTTGCTACTACGACAGTAGCAGTTTCTGTTGTCAATTTTTTATCAAAACAATAGCAGTTGTTGATGCAACAGCAGAAGTTTCTGTTGCAACAAGAATATTTAATTGTTACTACAAAATAAGAAAATTCTCTGGGTTATAGAAAATTTTACAGTTGTCATTACAACGTAAGCAGTTGTTGCTTCAGCAAAAGCAGTAGCAATTGATACTACAGTAGTAGAAGTTGCTGTTCATTTAACAACCTTAATAGTTACTGCTGATATTGCACCTTAAGGAGTTGCTGAAACTTTTACAAAAACAGCAGTTGCTGTCCGAACAGTATTTGTTGTTTTACTGCAAAATGATACGTTGCTACTACAATAGAAGCAGTCACTGCTACGACTGCAATATTATTCATTCGCGTTTAGAACAATGGTAGTTACAGCTACAATAGAGGCAGTTTCTGTTGCTTCAAAAGTAGCAGTTAATACTAAAACATTTGAATGTCCTGTTTTCACTACATGAATAGCCAGTTGCTACTACAAAAGTAGCTTCTAGAAAAATAGAAGTTATTCTTACAGTTATATCAGTTGATACGGTTACTGTTTCTACTACAAGAATAGTTTTTCTGTCGCTTCTACAATATAAGTCAAT
Organism: Platygaster robiniae; assembly: GCA_028476575.1. Lineage (NCBI taxonomy): Eukaryota > Metazoa > Arthropoda > Insecta > Hymenoptera > Platygastridae > Platygaster > Platygaster robiniae. Next base: position 42,494,852 of record CM052019.1, read on the forward strand.
TGCTGCTATGGCAATAGCATTTGCTACCACATCTGAAGAGTTTCTGTTGCTATTGCAATATTAACAGTTGCTATTTTTTTTACAAAATTAGATACTTGGTACTTCAACATAAGTAATTGTACAACTACTGCTGTAACTACAACAATAGCAGTTAATACTAAAACAATAGAAGTTTCTATTACTGTTTCAAGAGAAGCAGTTGCTGTTAGTGCAACAGTAGCAGTTGCTGTTAGTGCAACAATGACTGCTGCTACAACAAAAATAGCATTTGCTCTTCCAACCTTATCAGTTGCTACCATATGAATAGTAACTGATACATTAGTAGTAACTGCTGTTTCTACTTACACCAGTAATTTCTGTTACTTCTACAATAAGACAGTTGCTTCCAAAATAGTAGAAGTTGCTGCTCCTGCTAAAGTATCATAGTCGATACTACAATATTAACAGTTGCTGTTGCTACTACATGAGCAATTTCTGTTGCTTTTACAACATTATCAGCTTTTGTAACTACTATATAGTCACTCTTACAACAGTATCAGTTGCTGTTAATGCAAGAGTATCAGTTGCTGTTAATGCAACAGTAGCAGTTGCTGTTAATGCAACAGTAGAAGTTATGGTTTTTTTTACAACATTAGTAGTTGCTGTTAATGCAACAGTAGCATTTGCGATTTTATTTACAACATTAGCAGTTGCGATTTTATTTACAACATTAGCAGTTGTTGTTAATGCAACAGTAGCAGTTGCTGTTAGTGCAACAGTGACAGCTGCTGTTTCTTTCAACATTAGCAGTTTCTGTTGTTTTCCTGCTACAACAAAAATAGCGTTTGCTCTTCAAACCTTATCAGTTGCTATCATATGAATAGTAACTGATACATTAGAAGCAATTGCTGTTTCTACTTACAACAACATCAGCAATTTCTGTTTTTTCTACAGTAAGACAGTTGCTTCTACAATAGTAAAAGTTGCTGTTTCTGCTAGAGAATCATAGCTGAAACTGTAATATTAACAGTTGCTGTTGCTATTACATAAGCAATTGCTGTTGCTTTTACAAAATTATCAGTTTTTGTAACTACTGTACAGTCACTCTTACAACAGTATCAGTTGCTGTTAATGCAACAGTAGCAGTTGCTGTTTCTTTTACAACATTAGTAGTTGCTGTTAATGCAACAGTATCAGTTGTTGTTAGTGCAACAGTAGCAGTTGCTGTTAATATTGCTGCTACAACAAAAATAGCATTTGCTCTTCCAACCTTATCAGTTGCTACCATATGAGTAGTAGCACCCATTAGTAGCAGCTGCTGTTTCTACTTACAACACCATCAGCAGTTTCTATTACTTCTTCATAATAAGACAGTTGCTACTACAATAATAGAAGTTGCTGTTTCTACTAGAGTATCGTAGTTGATACTACAACATTAATAGTTGCTGTTGCTTTTACAACATAAGCAGTTTCTGTTGCTACTATATAGTTGCTCTTACAACAGTATCAGTAGCTACTACAGCAACAAACGTTTCTATAATCCTTTCTTATAAATCACAAACACATCTTCATCATTCTACACACTTGCAACTGAGTTTCAAAGAGACCAGTATTCTCCTGAAAGATCGAAATTTCTGATTCTCGTGAAAAAGGTACTGTTTTCCATTCGGTCGTCCCGAAGGCGCCCTCAAAGCCACCCTTTCCTTGCTTGAGCGAGTATTGATGAAGGACGTAGTGACCCCTGTTCCTCCGGAAGAAGTTCGTAGTATGATAAAAAATTGTTTGGAGGTTGCGGCGCACATAAATTACGAAAAACTCTCCAACGAGGCAAAACTCCAAGAGGATCTGAACGAGGAGGCCTGTGTTTCTCCGAGCAAGAAGATGGAAGACCTTATTAACCTGGGAACCATTTGCGTAGACCTTTTGCAACAAAACGAGGAACACTATTCGGAGGTATTGCACAAAAGCTTTCGATGCTGCATGAATGGCCCAGTGAATCGAAATGAGAGTCTTCACTCGAAATCGAAATCGATCGTAAAATTTGGACATATGATCCAAATGAGGAGAACGTAGTCGGTCGAATTCGGGTTCGGGGTGTTGCGAGTTTTACTGGGCCAGATATCGTCGAAACTCTCGAGAAAGAAAGCTTCGCTGACTTTGATCCAATCCAGGTTTTCGCAGGAGCAAAAAGAGATATGCACACCGCTGAATTTTTTCTTTCTGATTTTCACCGAAACATTCTCAGCTGACGACAAGGCACTTCTTGGTTTTTGTGCTTCGTTACTTTGTTTTTTTTTTTTTTTTATCTCCGCTATCAATTTTCCCGATACTTGGTACTATAATTACATGATAATTTGCAGCTCTCGAAGGGGAAAACTGAGGTAATTGACACGCAAGTATACACGCATTCGTAGTGCAATTATTAGCATTTTTTAGCAATTTTATCGGGAGTCGTCTTTTAGTGACTTGCTGATAGATTTGACTAGATTTTAGATTTTTTTTTCTAGATAGAATTTGCAAAGTCTTTATAATACTGACGTTATGGATCTTGACTGGCTTGTTTGTGGGAATCGTTTGAGGAAAATCATTTGATAAAAGAAGATTTATTTGTTGAATGATCGTTTGAGCCGATCCTATCTAGCAGATTACATTTCATTACTCTGACAAGAAATTCAGACAGAAAATTTATTACATTTTGGGGGAAATTTAATGAAATGTAGCTTTTTGGCAATAAATTTTCAAATTTTAAAAATTTAGAAATTATATTGAAGAATTATTTTCTTTAGACTAAATAATTGTTGTGGAAAAACTGAAATCTTAGAATATTAGAAAATCTGTAAAAAAATTCCAGTTTCATTCGATACCACAAAACTTTTCAGCGCTTCAGATTTTTGAGTTACAAAAAATTTTTGATCTTCTAAAAGTTCTTCAAATTAAAAAAAATATTTTCTGGTATTGAGAAAAATCCGTTAGAAATGAGAAAGAAGTTTTTTGGACTATCGATATTCAGATATTCAAAACAAGCGATATCGTCAAAATTTTGAAGACCTCCTCCAAACAACGTTCCCACAAGAGTGTCAAATATTAGAAAATTATTCCAAATCAAAGTAGCATTGTGAATAGTAATCACGTAACGATTTTGTAGAGGGGGAAGTTACAATTTTTCACGCTTTTTTCTTCACTTTTTTATCTGTTCGAGCTTTTTTTACTTTGTCAGCTGAGAATGTTCGATAACAAAATGTTGAGTAAATTAGATAAAAAATAGTTAGAAAATAGTTAGAAAACGTCAGATGAGTCGGAAACGAAAATTAAGTAGAATTAAAGTTGAGTAGATTTGACTCGCATCGCTCGCGTACTCGAGGGGTTCATACCTGGGGTGGCGCACCCACCACTCCATGGGGTAAAAAAAAACACTAAAAAAAAAAAAAAAAGAAAACATGTTAATGCCCGCCGTAAATGTGCCTCGTCCAATATTTTCACGTTTCGCTCCCACTACACCGCACAACAGGCATTTGCCTGGTTTAGCGACCTCCTGGTGGAGCACGCCGAGATCTTTTGGGCCCTCTTCGCCGCGGACATGGACAAGGTCCTCGCCGAGCAGCCGCCGGATAGTTGGGAAAGTTTCCCTCTCTTTCAGATTCTGAACGAATATCTGAGAAACGACGGTGAGTTTGTTTATTCGATCACGATTCTCGAACAATGAACATCATTTTCATGTATCAACAACATTGAATGATATCATGCAGGGACGTCGCAAACAAGGGGGCTAAAGGGTACCTACCCCTCTGGAAATTCTAAAAGGGGAAGTATATTAATTTCTCCCTCCTTCCTGTGGGTCAACATCAAATTTTGGAGACTTGTATAGGATTCGAAAAAAGAACAAAAAAATTGTACAAAATTTTATGAGTGATAAGAAATACAAAAAATCTATGAATCCATGAAATATTGAAAGGAAAATTATCTCGGTGATCCATTTATTTACTTGAAATACATAGAATTCTAAATCCTAGAAAATCTCATCCTAAAAATTTCTACAGGTCATCAATGATAATATCAAATATTCATTTGAAATTATGAAAATTCAAAAAATATGAAAAATGCTGAAATAACAAGTATTCTTTGAAATGCTATAGAAATCTACAAAAAAACTGGCTTCTGAAGAATCGTTTGAACTAATAAGAATCTATCAACTCAAAGCATCAATTAAATTTTTTAAATTTACGTAGTAGTCCATAAAAATATACTAATTTTAAGGGGGGGGGGGTTGAGGGATAACTTCAAAAAAACACACACTTTTTTTGCTGACTTTCCACGGATATACAGTTGAAGCAAATTGATTATGATACATCATCTAAAGAACATTCAGTTAAAATTTTTTGATTAATTATTGAAAAATAAGCCAATGACAAAGCGTTTTCCAAAACGTTTTTTGAAAAAAACGTTTTGTGCGGTGAACACGATAGCTCAGTGTAGAATTATCTAAAATTAAAAATATCGTGAAATTTATTTAAAATATGAGTTTATTTCCCTCCCCCCCTCCGTCGCTTGTTTCTTTCTATTTTCGAATTAAGGTGGTTTTTCACCTACGAAATAGCGAAAAATTAAGCGGAAAATTGCATTTCTTGCTTCGAACGGACACGAACCGTAAAAAAATGTAAATAATATCTTAGAGTCGACGGAGGGGGGAGAATAAACTCGTATTCTAAGTAAATTTTTCGAAGTTTTGAACTTCAGATGATTTCACGCTGAATTATCGTGTTCACCGCACAACGTCTTTTTTGAAAGACGTTTTGGGAAATGCTCTGTCATCAGCTTATTTTCCAGTATTTTAGCACTGAATTTCAAAGAAATGTTCTTCAGATGATGCTTAAAAATTAAAAAAAAATTTACATTAATTATCTTTGGCTTTATCTCCATGAAAAATCAGCAAAATAAGTGTTTTTTTTTCTAAGTTATCCCTTACCCCCCCCCCCCCCGCCCCCTTCAAGAACACTTAAAAACGCTATGGAATTACATGAATGCTAGAAAATATGAACAAGACAATGATAGAAATCTTATAAATACTAAAATTCTGTATAGATATTGTTTTATTTAAAATTTAGAAAAATAGTATACTTCTATAAAAAACTTTATCCTAAGGCGTCCGATTCTGAAAATTTTCATAGAAATTTATATTTAACACTACAAAAAAATACTGCACATACATGTTAAAATTTTTGTTTTTAAAATCTATGAAATGACTACATACATTCATAAAACCTTGAGTACTACTGCATCGAATTTAAGACAGCTATATAAAAATCCATAAAAATGCCAGAAAATCGCCCAAAATGTTAAAATATTCAAAAAATGTGATAAATACTAAAAATACTAGAAATCTATGAAATACCAGTTATCTTTGTAAATACTGTTTCCCGGACAATTGTTTTAAATACATCTCAAAAACTTGAAATCCTACATGATGAAATTTTGAAAACCTATATGACAATCTACGGAAATGCTATATATAAAACAATCTTGAATTTTCTCACAAAATTCTATAAGTCTTATAAACACGAAAAATCATAAAAATACAAGCATTCTATGAAATACCTTGAGAATGGAAGCTACAGTATGAATCACCTTAAATATATGCAAATACAATTTTCTACAAAATTTGTAAAAATACTTGAATTTATTAAACCTTGGATACTGAAGCAATGAATTCTCAAAATCAATTTAGGAATGCCTACAATTACGAAATAATCCTTTCAATTGCATACATTCTGAAAAAATAAGTACTCAAAGAAGTTAAAAATTAGATATTATGAATTGACATAAAAAGTGATATATTTTCAAAAGTAAAAGCTTTAGCTTTCAAATCGATTTCCAAGATGTTATGACGCAAGAATAAATATTTATTGACACATTGCATCGAACAAATATCAACCTTTTCGACATCTAAATTTGCCCCTTCATATAAAGTTCTCTTGCGACGCCCCTGCTACAACATCCAGTACCTGCTCCAAAAACTCCATGCCATAACTTTACATCTCACAAATTCAACAATGTGTCATCATAATCCTTCCATTAAATGATTCCTTAAAAAAAAAGAAACACGTCACACACCCCTCATGAAAACAGTCGAAATGACATCGCATGAAACGGTAAATATGGCAAAAGTCAATAGATGTACATACGCAAAATACTTTAATGGAAGAGTTTTCTTCTTTCCCACAATCCCTTCGAACTTTCCATCCTGAATATTCCTAAACCATCCAAACCCTCAGAAAATTTGAAGGGCGGCAGATTTCACCAGCACCTCCGGGACACGTTCGCCCCTCTCGTGGTGCGATACGTGGACCTGATGGAAGCCTCAATCGTCCAAGGGATCGTCAAGGGCTTCGAAAGGGAAAGATGGGAGATCAAGGGCAATGGCGGATGCGCGACATCGGAAGATTTGTTCTGGAAATTGGACGCCTTGCAGTCCTTCATTTTCGGCTTGCAATGGCCGGAAAAGGACTTTAGGCAGCATTTGGAACAGCGACTCAAACTCATGGCTTGCGACTGCATCGAGTCTTGCATCCAGAAAACCGATGGGGTTTTTCAGCAATGGCTCAAAAAAGGCGTCACCTTCATCTCAACGGACTACATCATTCAGTCGGAAATGTGCTGCATGGTCAACGTGATTTTGGACGCCAAGAACCAAAGTCTCAAACTTTGCGCGGTCGATGACGTAGACGTGGTAAGTTATTTTTATAAGAATGAAACCACGAGATACCAAGACTCAAAATGACTTTCCAAGTGGCCGGACAATTTTTAATAAATAAGGTAAAAACCCGGTTTTGCTGTCAGTTCTAAATACCTTAACCATCGAGTATTTTCAGTCTGCTAAAAATGTCTGGACTTATCAAATGAACAACTATGAATTTCATTCAAACAGCATCAGTATCACGCAAAGATCGACGCCCTGATCGAGAAAACCTCGGCAGGAATGACGCAGGGATTGATCAACAAATTAATGACTGTTTTGGAAACATCGCTTTCCAAGCTATCGCGGTATGACGAGGGATCTTTCATTGGCTCTATTCTCAGTTTCACGGTAAGAACCAAATCTTGCTTACATAACGAAATTTCGAAAGAAACTTATTCTTCTTAGAAAAGAATTCTTCAATAAAGAAATATTCCGATTCCAATCGCAGAAAGTATCCGGAAGTGGAAAAGATATGGGCCAAGCCTACGTCAACTTCACGAGAAATTGCATGGACCAAATACGGAGTAAAATAATTGACGAATTGTGGATATTGACGTTCTTCGAGGTGATTCCTTTGTCGTAGAAGATAACAAGAAAGCGAAAGAGGGGAAATAAAGGAAGACAAAAGTAACGAGATTGATTTTTGCAGCAATGGTACACGGCACAAATTCAGATGCTTTGTAACTGGTTATCGGAGAGATTGGATCACAGCTTGCATCCTTTCCAATGCACTTGCCTCGCTCATATTGTAAAAAAGGTCTACTCGGATTTCGAACTTCAGGGAGTCATGGAAGATAAACTCAATTCGAAGACATATCAGACGATATCTCAGAGGATGCAAACGGAAGAAGCTACTTGTGCCTTATCGATGAGCGCCCAGAACGAAGAGTCAGTTTTTTTCGTATCTTCTATTTCCTTTGAAATTCTAGAAGATGTTCTACAAAATTTGAACATCCTGTTGTCTGAGGATGTTCCATGTCGTCTTCTAGAATTCTGATTTATCTCAGAATTGATGTGTCGCTAAGTTTACGACTTTGATTGTCTTTGCAGGGGATTTTCTGAAAACGGTAACGACGACGACGTAGAGCGCCCAAAAACGAAAGTCACAGTCGTGGAAAATTTGTCCGGTGAGGACGGCAACGTACTGAGCAACGTCACGTCCAACGTTGTCGGGAAAGTGGGAAGCGTGTTCAACAAAGGTATTGGTGGCCTTTCTTCAAAATTCGGCGGTGCAACTAGCTGGTTCTAGTTTTATCTCGGCATCCTATCAGTTATATGAGATCATATGCAATATAGATATTGATAAATCGTCGCGTACGTCAATCAATGTGTATATTGGCCTATAGAATGTTCCTCGAAAAGTTACAATCGTTCAGAAAAAGAAAAATTAGATGAATTGAAGTAAATTAAAACCATGAAAAGTATGAAGAAATATTCCGGTTATTAAGTTTGTGGTGCAACGAGCCGCGAAGAATCTCATATTTGTTTAAAGCTATTCAACGGGGTGTCCCAAGGTAAGCTGAGTTAAGGAATAATTTGGATTCCTCGCGAAATTTTGAGAAAAATTTTCCTGAGTCTTAATGCTCTAGAATTGAAAATGACGGAGTTATAGTCATTTTTTAAAGTATGGGCGAGTGCGTGCGGAGAAGCTAGTTCCCCCACGCACCCACTACCGCAGCCAATCCGACGCTCGCTTGCTCGAGCGAGCGTCGGATTGGCAGTACTACGGTGGTTAATAATTTCGTAATTTTCCAGTTTGGAACAAAATGAGAAAGGAACTTTCGTACCAGAATTTTGCGAGAAATCTGAAATTTTCGGACGCTTAGCTTATCATGGAACACACTGTACATGATACGGAAGATAGATTATCGGGACTCGGGATTTTCGAGCACGGGGAAGAGAACGTATATATGTGTTATAGTTGTGCGTGAAAGTAATAAAAAAAGGTAAACTAAAGCAACGTTAAATGGTGCGAAGATGATTTGCTTACTGTTGAAAAGTATGGATATATATAAAAAAAATAATAACTGGGGTCGAGTCATAAAACCGACGAGGACGTTTGATGAAATGTGTACGAGGGGTTGAAAAAGTGACGATGTCCAAATGCATTGTGCATTTCGAATATTTGTGAAGTTGGTTATTTTTCAGCGGAAATTTCTCGTTTCTGGACTAACATCGAATTCCATATTACAGTCCGTTAGAATGATTTTTCATGGAGGATTTTCGTTTTTCGTTACACATTACTTATGCAGATTTTCTTTGACATCATCGCCAATCCATCATCGCCATTGTTATCATTGAAAAAGTAAAAAAAAAGTGCAAAACTGGATCGCAAATTTGAGTGGTGAAAAACATGGGATAAATAATAAAAAAGGTGCCTTATGGAGGACCGGGGTATTTTGGTGCTGGAAAAAGGACACCATAATATCGAGGACCTTTTGTAGAAAAGACTTTCGTAACCTAATTTGACGGTCTGGTAAAAACAACAAAAACAACACTTGTCGGGAACTCTTGAACATTTTCATTTCTGTCATATTCGAGTTTAATCACAACTACAAGCATGTTTTTTGGTTTCACTCACGCTTGGAAATATTTCTCGCACCGATGATAATCTCCGAATGAATAGCGAAAGTGAATGAAACGTGAGAGAATAAAGTCAATCAAAAAAGTACTCGATTTCGTTTAAACAATTGTGATTAAATTTTTCTGCGAGTAAATGAATTTTCGGCAACATTTTTGTGGGGTCTTGAACTCAGTTATAAAAATAATCACAACATATCAAAGAAAACCGCAAAGATATTTTTGCTAAACTTCTTGTGAGATTTGTGTTTTTGAAGGATTGTATTTTTGTAATATTCGTTTAATGCTGGATTTTTTTTCGAAATTGCTGAATAATGTCGAGGACTCAAAAATGGAATAAGCGTGCCAATGTTATTGGAATCGGGACGATTCCGGAACCAATTATCGGTTTCTAAAAGTTCATTCTTTAGAAACAATAATATCTAACGTTTCCTGTCTTAGACGTTCTTTGACTGTGCGAATATCGATTCTTGATCGTTGAGAAAATCGATTCTACTTTTCGTCTGTTAAAAGTTTCTTGTACTTGTATTTCAAAATTCATCAATCTTTGATCCTTTACGTAAAGACATTTCTTGTCTATAAAGAAAGAAAGTAAAACAAATCAATCAATTTTTCTTTTTTCTCTCATATGTATTCAAAGGATCGTGTTTTTGTACATTAGAACAATGCAAATGCAATTCCCAGAGTACTTCGATTGATCAATTTTCTGGTGAATGAATAGAATATCAAACATTGAATGTTCTAATACGTAAAAAACTTCTCTTTGTGAGTTAGTACCCTAACGAGTTTCAAGAAACAGCTGTGGAAATGGTGATTATATAGTTTGTAAATTGCGAATTTTCAGACTTGAATTTCTCATTTTTTAGTTAGTAGCTTAGTTTATTATTATAAAAGAAAACAATTTTTTAAGCGCCTATTATGAATCACTGATTCAAACTTTTATAATTATTATGATATTTGTTGAACAACCGTTAAAAAATTATTGATTTTTGCTTAACATTTTACATTAATAAATGGCAATAAACTGTAATATTGAAACTTACAAATATTTTAGTGAATTCATTGGATTCTAATGTTGCAATTTTTTGGAAGATATAAACAAGTTATAATTTAAACAAAGAGGTCCAAATTATATTTCATTTGCTAACTATTTTTTGAGAGTCCCTAATTTCCAAGTATTTTTTTCATTCTTCAACGATTTATAAATATTTTAAAACTCGTATTTCAAAAACTCAAAACTCGAAACCTCAAAATAAAAAATTTCGACATTAATAAATTCCAGAACAATAATCGAAAGCATCATAGTGCAACCATAGGTTTCATAAAATTTGAAATTTTTTGAATTCTCGTACTTGCATAAAAAAACTTTGCACTATAAAAATATCCGGAAATACAAGTCAACGTAATTGAACTCCGAACAATGTAAATCTAACAAATAATCTGTGTATTTCAAACTATAAATCATCATTTTTGCAGCAGTTTCTTTGAAAAAAAAAAGTAACTTTACAAAAATCGTGAGGGTATGTTTTTGGTGTCAACTTGAATTAGTCTACAATTCGAAATCATCGACGCTTGTTGAATTAAAAAGTGTCGTAATTAGCTGTAAACTTCAAAAAATTAAGTAAAATAAAACCGAGATAGAACACGTCTCCCTGGAAAAATGACTCGTCATAAAAAAAACTGCATATAAATTTTACTCATATTTTCCTTAAGAAAAAAAAAAGAAACAAATGAAACAAATAGCGGAAATACTTTCGCCGGAGAAAAACTTTGCTCGACGTCGCGGTATTTTTGGAGGCTGTGAAGTGAACTTGGAATCTCTATTTTTGCTAAATGTTGTCTAACCCTATCTTCCTCTAAGCTGAAAAAATTCTTCTCGTCGTGCACTGATTGATTCGATTTCACGCTCGCACCGCATTAGTTTTTACCAGACTCCAAATCTGCATTCTCTTAATCCAAAACTTTCTTCTCTCCCTTGAAGTCACATTTACGGCAAGTTCATGCAAAGAAAGTGTAAACAGTTTACTTAAGTATCATGTCAACTGCATGTAGCACTGTTTACACCAAGTTTGCAGAGCGTTTACGTAAATGGCTCTATCAGGGCTATGTCGTCCAGTTTCTGAATTTGATTTAAAAATGAGCCAATGCAGCGAATAACAACAAAAACAGATAATAAAAGCCGTTGAATAAAACGGCGTTATTATTAATGATAAATGATAATTAAAGTAAAGAATCCATTTGGCGCGTTAGCGCGTCTTTGCAAGAGACCGAATTTTTATACTAACGAAGTAAAAAACATCTTGGGCCCAATCAGGCTTTAAACTTTACACGGTCCAAAACGAGAATTGAAATTTCGACTGCAAAATGGATTTGCGATACTTGAAGATTTACGGTTGTTACAGAATATAAATTTCGCGTTGCGAATTTACAAGGGAAAACTAGTAACGAATTTTTTAAAACTGCAGGAAATAAGACTTCAATAATTTGTGACTTAAAAAAAAAAGCTAGAAAGCGCAAACATTTTTTAATTCAGACGAATCAAACCCAAAATTTCGGAGTTTGATGTCGCAAAATTCGACGTTTATATTTTTGAGTAAACATTTTGTTTGAAAATGATATTTTGTTCAAATTTTTGCAACTAATGTTACTTGAAGTACTAATTTCTTGTTCAGAATCTAATTTCCAAAATTCTAAATTTGTAAATTGTTTAATTATATCATAATGCAGTTTTCGAAAATTCGTTCGAGAGGAACTTTCAAGATCGAAAAAAAGAAACTATAGTATCCGAAAAACGAAGATCCGTTCGAGAGTAATATCTTTTCGAATTCTTTCGCGAAAATTGAATGAGTCACATGCACGTTTGAGACAGTGATAATCGCAGTGCATATACGTAGAATAATAACGTAAAAAATCGAGAAAGATGGCGAAATAAGTACCATAGATTTCAATAATTTCGCTAGTATTATATGATTCTTATACGTATATGTACGACTTATATGCTTGTGTACATATGAGAAGTACTGTATATATACATGTTAATTTTATGAGTATTGATACAATACCCTATCAAAACGAAATCATCAAATTTCCATGATTTCTCCGAAAAATTCCCTAAATTGAAAGTTATTACTGAAAGTTCCATCGAAATTATGAGTGCATACTTTCCGATGTTTATTTGTTCTCAGAATGTTGATTTTGAAAACGTCAAATTAAGGAATTTAGATCAGTTCAAGTTTTTTCTCGTTCTATTTAATTTACATAAAAATTACGGAAAAAACTGTTTGCCTTTGAATATTGGTGACGACGTTTTGATAAGGGTGAGTAATAGAGTTTCAAGCAAGTTTGGAAACAAGAAGGTAATTTTTTTAGACAATACTATAAATGCGCAAGTCGTATGCGTTCTTTCCTTCTAACTTATCTTCACATCGAAATGTACTTAGAACGGTAACATGTAATTGAAATGAATGAAAATCGTGAAAAATGTTACTTAGTTACATACGATTCCGAGTCAACGCTAATTTTGCATGTTTCAACTACGATCAGATACAGGTACTTGATTAAATTGGGTCAGGTACACTTACGAACACCGAACTTTTTTTTAGCCTAGAAGAATTACGACAGCTACGAATGTTGTGCAATTTAAAATGTCTGTAAATTTTATTGTTCTCAATTTTTCGTTAGGGTCTAGTATTGTATTTTGCAAGTGTCCAAATTGTTTTTTCTTTTTTTTTGTTTTTCTTTTCGGCAAGAAACAAGGTAATAAATATTGTTTGACTGATCGCATATCGTAAATTTTTTTGTATGACCTGATTGATGTTTATAACGGAATTGGAGCAATGCAGTTTTATAATTTTGAATAAAAATTTCAACATTTATGAGGTAACAGGAATTTTCGGAAAATGAAGATGCAGAAAAATTTGAAAAAACTGGTACCTATGCGTCTGAAAACTCTAACATTGAACTTTTTCATTGAAATTTTAGATGCAGAAAACGACAAATTTGAGAATTTTGAAAATATTTACACATGAATGAAAATCTCGGAATTTGAGCGCCTGCAAAAACTTTAAAGTAATACCAGTTAAGGTAAGTGCAAAGATTGCTGTAATTTTTGAATATCGAACTCTTACCCATGGACATGGATTTTTAATTCCTCAATTTTAGCATTTCGGCGGTATGTCGATAAATTGTTAGTATGATTTGAATTAAATCAAATTCACATACGTCTTCGTGCATTCCAAAAATAATTTCTGTTGAATGATGGAAATTTTTATTTTGTTCATTTTCACTTTATTTTTATCTTCTATTTTTCAACTACATGTATTTGATTCGACCACTTGAAAATAATTCAACTTGTAAGAATGATAGATTTTGTTTACACAATTTTTTTCTTTATACATATTCTAAACATTTGTTTTGTTTTTTTTTTTTCTTTAGTTATATTTTCCGAAAATTTTAAATTTGTAGAGTTACTTGACGTTTCAGCGACTTTTTACTCGAAAACCATAAGTCTTTAAATTTTTTCCTGTTGTTTTGTCCTGCAAAATATCAATTTCTCGAGTTTGATTTTAGGTATTTTGATCAAAAGTTGGCACTACAAATAGCGTGGACATTTATTTCTGTAACTCGTTGGAAAGAGAACAAAAAACGATATAAAAAACAATCAAATCAGAAGAATTTTATCTTTTTTAATTAATTTAAAACTCAGAGTGCTACTTAATTCAAGGAAAATGAGTGGATATGTCACATCTTTTTTCAGGTAAAATCACATATCACACTCGAATAAGAATAAAATTTCACTGGAATAAATATATTTATACAAACGATCGTTTTTTTCACATATAATCATGTATCTTTTTTTATTTGATTTTGCAGATGATACGTTATAGTGAGATAAAAAGTAGAAGTAAAATCAAAGAGAAAAGAATATTTTTTTTTTATTTCTCGATTTCTTAACGTACATCTGTATTTCCATAGTTTTTCCTTCTCCTATCTATTGAAAATACTTCTTATTCATGATTTATTGCATTTTCATGGTGTTTTTATAGGTGCAACGCAAGCGCAACGAAAATGCAACGTTACGTGTTGCATAGTAAACTTTGCCAGTGCACGTTTTATCTTTTTTCGTCTAAAACTATTTTATTATATATCTGTGGCTTCCTGGCATAACCGAAAAAGTCACTTCTGCAATAAGGTTTAAAATTTTATCAGAATATCATGTAAAATGAACCTTATGGCAGAAGGCAGAAGTGACTTTTTTGGTTATGCCGGGAAGCCACAGATATTATATCTGAAATAAACAGTTTTTAGAACAAAACCACGAGTACGCTTATATTGTTTTTTTGATATTAATATTTATATATATTTAGAATATTCGATTTATAACAGAATTTAACGGGAAAAGTAACAGAACGTTACTTTTTTAAAGTGGTAACGAGTTGTTATTTCTTTTCAAAAGTAACGGTAACGTAACGCGTTGTTCTTTTCCAAGTAACTTTCCACATCCTCGTTTTTCAAGAAAAACTCATGTAACACGAAAGAATTATGATTCAAAACTGATATCTTTAATTTGAAAATCAACAACCATTTTTAACGCCAAAAAAATTCTATCTCAGAAAAATTGCGCAATATACGTCATATATATATATATATATATATATATATATATATATATATACCCACACACTGTTTCCACAAACAGCGGAAAATTCAAAAAAGCCGAACTGCTTTCCTTGCTAAAGAAAATTTCCCGGAAAAATTTACATAAAACCGTACATTAAAAACTATGAGGGTCCTTCTTTACCTCAATTTAAAGAAATACCTCGCCAAACAAAAAAATGCTCGATCGGCAAATCGCGCGTGTGCAAAAAAACGCCCCTTATTTTGTTTTATATTCATCTCATGACTCACGCTTGCTGCCGCGAATCTGACGCAAGCGCAGTGCAATAATCGCGATTTCTGGGAATTGTTCTTGCAGCTGTCTGAATGCGGAGCATCATGGCGGTGCAAGAGACCAAACCAGCTATATCACGTTTGTTAAAACTCGCGCACAAGTTTAATTGTTTCCTGCTTTCAGGTAATGAATTTAAAATAATACGCTTTTTGTTGCCCTGCCCTCGAAATTCCCGAGCCTTAACGCCTCTGACATTCGATACAAGACGCTTTATTTCCTCGGCCAAAATATCGATTTCGAACGTTTTGTCGCACTTACTTCAATAACATTGGCGAAAAAGTCGCAATATCTCGTGATCGATACGAAAATGCATGGAAAAAATTTTTTCAGTCGTTGTCGCGCGCGATTTCGACAAATTAATGGGTATATCATGGATTGTTGTGACGGTATTATTTACATCGATTTCTCGTGCGACCGGAATGCGGCGTTTGACAGGTGATAACGACGCGTTTACGAATTCGAAACGTGCGTTTCGATGTTTAAATGTGTCAGTACGACGTGATTATATTCACTTGGAACATTATTCGAAAACCTTGAAACTCTGGCATTGGCTCAAGTTGTTTTTTTTTTTTGTTATCGTCAAGGACGCTGCAAAAAAAGCGCGAAAAATAATACGTTGTAATTGGAGATTAGATAAATATTGTGAGATAAGTTGTTTTTTGGCGAACAATGCGAATTTGGCCGCGGTATTTTGAAAAGTTGGGTTTTTAGAGTGTCGACTGGACGGGAAAAATGGAAATTTTACGGGAATTTTTTATTGTAAGAATTCGACTGATCAGTAAATAAGTGAACTATTAAGTATTTCAGATAGTATAATTACTCGATGATGATTTTTTTAATTGAATTCTGTTCAGTATGAAGCAATTGGTAAATTTTCATCAAAAAACTGAATTTACTGCATTTTTGAAAAGCTGTCGATGCTGTGTAAAGAAAATTTCAATTGTTACAATTTCCGGATCGAAAACTTCATTATGAAATTTGTCAATAGTTGAAAAATTCTAAATTTTCTATTGAGCAATCAAAAAATTTAAATATAAATAAAATAAATGATTAAATAAGGAAATCATAGATTTTCAAATTTGAAAAATTCACTTAACAGTTATTTGCTACTCACAAATAAATTATTTCGATTTTTAAGTCTCATAAATTTTGTACGACTATTTTTTTTATCAGATTTATTATAAAATGAGAGTAAGAAACAAGCAAGAAACGAAAAATAAATTGCCAGAATTCTAGTTATGAATTCAATCAATGATAAATAAAAATTTCAAGTTTAAAAGTATTTGTGACTTGAAAATTTTTAACAAGAAATTTTCAAAATTATAAACTTTTTAATCCAAAAACTGAATTGGCTGTAATCCCATTATTAATTTGTATTATTGATAAATGAAAAAATTTCTTCTTACTATTATTCATAATTGACCATTCTTTAAAGTGACTGTAATTATCACACATAATTTTTAGACATATTCATAATTAATAA
This sequence comes from Platygaster robiniae, assembly GCA_028476575.1. Lineage (NCBI taxonomy): Eukaryota > Metazoa > Arthropoda > Insecta > Hymenoptera > Platygastridae > Platygaster > Platygaster robiniae. The sequence goes on from CM052019.1 coordinate 42,511,577, forward strand.
ATATTGAAAAAGAAAGAATTTTAAATTTTACGATTTTCCAATTCAATACTTTACCTCAAAGTTTGTTAATTGTTGAAAAATTCCAAATTTTCTCTTGAACCACTAAACAATTTAACATTTAAAAAAATGGATAAATAATTATTGATATCGTGGACTTTAAAATATAAAAATTTACTTCACAGATATTTACCAATCTTTAATACTTACAGATAAATTATTTCAATTTTCAAATCTCATAAATTTTGTATGACGATTTTTTTCTTAGGATTTACTAAGGAGAGTAAGAAACAATCAAGAAATAAAAAGAAAATTACCAGAGTTCTAGTAATAAATTCAATCAATGAAAAATAAAAATTTCGAGTTTAGACTATATTTGTGACTTTGATTTTTTTTCACAACAAATTTTCAAAATTTGCAATTTTTCATCTCAAAATTGATAAATTTACTGTTATCCTATAAATTTGCATTATTAATAAATGAATTACGGAACTTCTTCTTATTAATTATTTATAATTAACCATTCTATAAAGTGACTCCAATTATCATACATGATTATGACACATTTATTCATCAATAATCATTGAAACAGAGAATTTCAAATCTTACAACTTTCACATTCAATACTTCACCGCAAAATTTTCGAATAGTTAAAAAATTCCAAATTTTCTATTGAATAATCAAATAACTTAATAAAAAATGAATCGTCAAGTAATGAAATCGTGAACCTTATAATTAAAAAATTCACTTCAGATATTTACTACTTACAGATAAATTATTTCGATTTTCAAATCTCATATATTTGGTATGGCGATTTTTTTCATCGGATTTACTATAAAATGAGAGTAAAAAACAAGCAGGAAAAAAAAACCAGAGTTCTAGTAATTAATTCAATCAATGACGAATAAAAATTTCGAGTTTAGAACTATTTGTGAATTTGATATTTTTACCAAGAAGTTTTTCAAAATTATCAATTTTTTTATCCAAAACTTAATTGACCGTAATCCCATGAATTTGTATTACTGATAAATGAAGAAATTTCTTCTTTTTACCTTTATTTAAAGTAACCTAGATTAGCATGCATGATTATTACAAATATTTATTATTATTAATTATTGAAATAAAGAGAATTTCAAATTCTACGATTTTTGGAGTCAATACTTCGCCGCGAAATTTGTAAATTGTTGAAAAATTTCGAATTCCCTTTTGAAAAGTAATCAATAAACAATTAAACAATAAAAAAGTGAACCTTTGAGTAATTAAATTGTGACTTGGTTTTACACTGCACTGATATCGACTTTGAAAAGATCAATTATTTTGATCGTTAAATCTCACATTTTTTATGACGATTTTTTTTCAATGTTCAAATGTTCTATTGAAAAGGTGAGCCATGAAACGATAAAAAAAAAGTGAATGATGGATCAATGAAATAGAGACTTGGCTTTTCAAATGGATAAATCAATACACCTTACTGATATTGGGTTTTAGTAGATATATCAATTATTTCGATTTTCAAATCTCATACATTTTTTATGACGATTTTTTTTATTGGATATGCTACAAAATGAAAGCTGAAAAAGAAGGCAGAGAATAAAAAAATTATCAGTTATAGTTATGGATTCAGTTGACAAATAAAAAGTTCGAGATTAGAACATTTTCTCATTTTGATATTTTGGATAATAAATTTTCAAAATTAAAAATATTTTGCATCCAAAACGGAATTCACTGCAATCTCATAAATTTTTGTCGATAAATTAAGAAAATCCTTGTTACCATCATTATTACATACGTTTATTAAGATTTGTAATTTTTTGATTCAAATTTTTTTATCAACTTTACAGCAAAGTTAGAATTGAAAAAATTCAGAGTTAACTGAGTGGAAAATACTTCAAAGAAATTCTCGGTTTGAAAAAATTTGTGATGCCAATGTTTTAGATCAGGAATTTCCTAAATTTTGAATTATGAAGTCGATTGCCAAAAGTGGAATTTCCTTCACTAGAAATTATTACAATAATTACATTATTTCGCATTATTATAATCCATCTATTCGATGTAAAAAAATAAAATGATAGAAACATTTTTAAGTGTTAGAATTTTCCGAAACCGTGTACAGGAAAACTAAAAAATATCCGGGGATTTTTTCAGCTCATTCAGTAGACACCCTAGTTATGTAAAAAAAGGTTCGATTTGTTAGTATATTATTATTTCAGGGATGAACTAAGTAGAATGTTTTTTTGAATTATTCGATTTTCTCAGTTAATTTTAGGTATTTATCTATAGCACTTTGGAAAATAGTCGAAAATTATTCGGAAAAATTATTGCGAAGTCGTGAAGTTGACAAACATCCCTTTTCGTGATTTTTCGATTAAGAAATTTTGCCTCTTAATTTTATTTTGTATTTTTCAATCGGGTTCCTATCATTTCTTTGAAAAAATTCGAAAAACAGAGTATACTTCTTTGGAAAAATCATGAAGTAAGCTGCAAAAAAACGTTGAATTTTTAGAAATATATAACGTTTCTTTCGGATACTTTTTATCAATTTTTTCACGATCATTAAATTTTCTCAGTCGAGTTTTAAGTATTTATGATTAAATTGATCGATTGAATCATCGCAACCTTACTAGAAAAAATATTTTAAGTTAAAAAACATTCGAAAATAATTCTGACCTAAACAGTTGTCATTTTCAATCTCGAATTTGTCATGTGTTTTTACAACACGAAATGATTCAAGTTTGATAGAACATTAGAAAAAAAAAACGTTCGAGAATTCAGACTTCAACAGTTTTCATTGTTAAATAAGTAAATGAGTAAATTCGGCATTATTGTCGATTTATACTATTTATTTTCAACGAGGAAAACTTGATTTTCTCATCATTTCATAATACATTTTTCATCATTTAAATTCTTTCATTAATTTAACATGTAGTCCTCTAAAAATACCAAGTTTTTTTTTTTTTTTTTTTTTTAGTTTAATAAAAGCAAATTTATTGACAAAATTACTTTTTTCATGATTCTATTGACATTGAAATAAATTCCAGGCTTCCATGAAGGAAAATGTCGAGCTTTCGTCGTGGACGGTCAACAAGTCGGTCTCGTGCGACCCGACGTAATGAAAGAAATTCTGAATCATCCGGAGGTATAAAAAAAGTCCTACTCCCGAATGTTGATTCAAAGCGCAATCACAAGTCGTTACATGGATTTATAACTCTGATTACAGTAAATCACGTTTTGCTATTAATCGGAGATAGCATTGTGTTCTTATCCAACACTTTCAATCATCGTCGATGCACGGGAAATGAATTGAAGAAGAATGACGCATGAGTGATGTTGTTTCAGGTTTTCCAAGTGCAACCCGAGTACGTTCAACTCAACCCGGCGTTTCGAGATTATGCCGAGAGGAGCGCCCGAGTTGATAAAGTGCTTAGGGAATGGCGAGCCGGAGGAAAATTCATCACCCTGCGAGGATGGCGAGAGGAAAATTATGAAGTTCACACACAGTTTAATACTCCACCATTGTTTCAAATGGATAGATCGGCAACTTGTTAGTTGTTTTTCATATTCATTATATGGATATCAAGAAAATCGACGATATTGATATTCTTTTCCAAAACTCTCCGCAAAATACAGTATTTCGTACTCAGAGACCCACCTGAAAGTAGCCTTTATACGTACAACATGTACTACTTTCTTGGCCTAGGCCAGGAAATTTTAATATCTAAATGAAATTCCGATATCCAACTTTGCATATGCTCTATGAGTATTCGTAATATCCCAGTGAAAATTCGTGATCATTCATGTCATATGACGTGCCAATGTTTCCGCATATGTGTGTCATCATGCCTTTTTGCAGAGTATACACCTCAGTTATCAAAGTACAACAAAAGCCCATACAATCTACTATTTTGACACACTTGATCATACCTAAAAACCATTGATTCCTGTTCAGGTTTGTTTGGGATAAGAAAATACGGCGTTGACATTAACGGCTACGTTCAGGATCCCGTGAAAGGCCTGTCGATTTGGATGCAGAAGCGCAGCCCTAACAAGCAGACATGGCCGAGTTATTGGGACAACATGGTGAGCGGCGGCCTCAGCGTCGGCTTTGGCATCCTCGAGACAGCGGTGAAGGAAGCTGGTGAAGAGGCTGGGATCCCCACCAGTTTGCTCGACAAGCTCAAAAGCGCAGGCTGCGTGTCCCTTTTCTTTGAAAGCGAACGTGGCCTCTTCCCAAACACAGAGTTCGTCTACGACCTCGAGCTACCCCCAGATTTCGTTCCCAACAATAGCGATGGCGAAGTCGAGAAATTCGAGCTGCTACCGGTAAAGGATTGCTTGGAAAGGCTAACCTCACCTCAATTCAAAACCACTGCCGCACCTGTGGCTCTAGATTTTTTGATTAGGCATGGATGTATTACCCCCGAAAATGGTATGTATAACGCTTCCTAACATTTTCACCAAAGTTGGCCAGTTAATGAGAAATCGTTTATCTTCCAGAACCTAACTTCATTCAAATAGTCGAACTTCTACACGTACCCCTGCAAACAATCTACAACTTACCCCAGAGAAAATACAAAATAGCAACCAACGGCGAAACAAACGAATCAAGAATCGACTCAAATTGTTAAGTTACTTTCATCTAAAAATGAACAGCGCTTCAACGCTTTGTTTTATTTGCCTCGGAAAAAAAAATGGAAATTGTTACTTAGCTTTACATGCTACTCATCGACATTGAGTAACTTTTTTTAGTATGATCGTGTAACGAAATTTTGCATTTAACTCATCTCTTACGTGAAAATGAAAAGAAATTTGGTTGTTTGTTGCTCTTGAAATGATATTATTTTGTTTGTTCCTCCCATGGAAGATAAACTGAAGGTGATGTTGGTAAATTTACGGCCACGTGACCTTCCTATCGAATTTTCGGTAATTATGAATTGAAGACAATTACCAAGTATCCGATAGGGCCCCAGTTCAGTTTATTCTCCGTGGTTCCCGCAGATGAGTTAAATGGCGCGTTTAGGAAAACGCACATTGTCGCAAGAAAAAAAATATTTATTGTATCATGCCAAGTGATTAAAAACAAAATTACAGTAGTCCAACGCGTAGTGGAATTTTGTTAATTTTAGTTGCCCGACCGTGATGTGCGTTTTCATTTTGTTTCTTGTTCCAGTATTTTTGGAGTTTACACTTCGTGTTTTAAAGTTCAAACGTTTATTTGACGAGTTGACGGTGATATATCAAAGGCACTTAATTTACCACTGATTTTCGCGTGATTCAATTTGTGTTCAATGATAGAGTGCACAGGAAAAATGGTTACTTTGTCGTTAAAAGGAAAAATTTTGTTTCGCCGAAAGATGCTAGTATTGAAATCACATTCCAGAAAAATAGACGTACGATTAGATCGACAGTGGATTTTATATTGGGTCGATAATCGTTAGATGTTTCAAAAATTGAAACCGGCGTATTGGAGAACATCGATTTGTAAACTTTTCTAAAAAGCGTTTTAGAGCTGCAAAATCTTAATCATTTTTCATTGGATTATCGTTGTTTCAAGACTTAGTGAAAAGTATATCTTCCATTTGAGTTTCAGCAAAAAATAAAAGCAATGCAAAAATGTAGAGTTGAACGACAATGTGTAGTAATAACGAAGTATAATTTTTGAATTGTCGATGTGGAAAAAGATATCTTTTTTATACTATTTTCGATCATGTATAACGCACTTTTGCACAAGTGTTTACAGCTAATTTTTCGATATTTAAATTGAAATGTCCAGTATTGAATCTTCCCACTGTTTTTCGAGCTTTATTGTAGAAAAACGACTCAAAATGCTCATTGACGGCATAGTAACTTGGACATCGAATAAAGTACTTTGTATTTTCGCGACTGCCGCATTCATCAAGTTCCTCCGAACATTTTTCGATGACCGCAACGTTAATCAAAATTCAGCGAGTGAATTGATAGAGAAATTTGTTTTTTTATAAATTACAGTGTCAATTTGTATTTATTGACATACCCATTTTTGTACTTCAGGAAATCTATTGGTTCGAGACTTTGGTTTGTAGTTTGTATTTAAAATGTGATATGACTTTGTTGAATAAAGATTTAAGAAATTACATAACGTAGGTTTGAATTTTAGATAGCAAAGGAACAGTTGAATAATAACCGAATTACAAACTTTTCAAAATCTCTCAATCATTATTTCTCAACACCCAAGGTACATGCACGATTCCCTGCAATGCTTTTCAAGTGACATTTTTCATAAACTGCGCAACCGTCAAATTCTTTAGTTTATGCCTCAATGCTGACTCGACCAAGGAACCAGTCACCAAAGATTCACTTGTACAATTCATCGTCAAATTCGATGTGGGAATTTCTGCAACGTCTGACTTTGCCAAATAAGTCTGCAAAATTTCAATGACCGAATTCGTAGAAGTTATAGCCCCACTTTTGATGGCGTCCCATAACGTGTTCTTGGCGTTCACTTCAATGTTCTCCAGAATTTCCACGAAATTTTCCAAATCCGAAACGACCTCCTCGCAAAATTTGACATCAATTTTCCTAAAACGCATGACCGAAGTCCATTTCATGGCAATGCGAATGAACCAGTCACTCGTGGTATCTCCGGTTTCCAAATTTTCAGGAATTTTGATGTCACCCCGGACGCATTTCAGCACATCCGAGTCACAGTACTTCTCCATCGACGAGATGCAGTGTTCTGGGATCAAAAAAGCGTAATCGAGCTGGTACTTCTCTTGTATGACCTCGGGAAATTCGAGAATGACGTTCTTGTCGAAGATTTCCATGCTCAGCATTTTCCAGAAACAAAAAGGATCCACCAGGAAGTGGAAGCTTCGACTTTCGTCCAGGGGATGGTTCTTGTAGAATAGGCAGAACTCCTGGTCTTGTAGAACCTCGAGAGCAGAGAGACAGCTCAGGACGCCGTGACTGCTTTGGTGGCAGTTTACCCCGATGACTTTGAACTTGATAGACTCGGCTTTTTTGATGATGTTGAGCAGCAAGGTGCTAATTGGAAGAATAATAACCACAGATTAAGAATAGTAAGATTAACTAGATTATGAGGAAAATAATTAGAATTTTTTTCATCTCCTAGGAATTGCATTGATCTTATATAGGTCCCAAAAATGCTGTCAATTTTTTTTCTCTTTGTAATTTCCTATAAATGAAAGAATGGAAAAATTAGTTGCAGTTTTTCGTATCTATTGATTTTTTAGAGCACAGGCGTAATTTTTTAAAAAATAACGAGCATGATTGTCGCAGAAAATATTTCAGACATTCTAATTTTCGTGATATATTTTGATACTCAAAATATGGAAAACTGAAGAATTAATGAATCTGACACTTCTACATACGAATTTCTGTTAAAAAATTTTGTTTTAAGAACCCGCGAATAAGAATTTATGAACTTAAAAAATAAGGGAAGCTCGAAGATCAAGCAGAATTTCAGTTTTGATTAAAAAAACGAAAATTTTTAGAATTTTATTTGACACCCCTGAATTTGGGAAATTGTAAAGGAACATGTTTTGCTTTAATGGGTTTATTATGTTGTGCATAACTAAGACGTGAGTTTTAACGATTTAAACAGTGCTTGTAATATGGATAGTTGGTTAGTTAATTTAATAGTATGAATTACTGTATACATTGTAAAAATTGACAGGTCTTGAAAAGGGCTCAAAACCAGAGCCGAAACGTCGAATTAGTGAATAAACAAATTTTAAATTTGACTGGAAATTGGAATTATTATTATAATTTTAATTGTATTTTGAATTATTTAAAGATGAAACTGCATGAATCAACAGATTCTACGTGAATCACGAATATAGAATACAAGACAATTTTATAAAATTTGAAATTCAGCAACAAAGTAATATAAAGTTACAGAATTTGATTTCCGAATTTATTGGTCAAAGAATTGAAAATTATAACTTCAGAACTTGCAAACGTTCGATTTGCATTCTTGGAATTTTTCAAGATTGCTGCAAATGTTTTCATCATATCGAGTTTTATATAAAAACTTTAAAAAAAATGTGCACTCTTTAAACACGAGAAATTTCAAAAAAAAAAAAAAAAAAAAGAACTTTGAAACTTTAGGAAAAAATATGAACAAACTAAAGAATTTTGGAAATTTTGGAAATTCAAATTAATAAACCACACAAATTTTTAAATTCATTATTGGAATCACAATGACATTTTGGACTGAATGATTTTAAGTTGAAATAAAATTGAAGTCTAAGTTCGAATTTTTAATAAGCAAAATTTTTCAACGCAATTGAAATGATCTTGTTAATTTCAAAAAATCGTTAAATAATAGTGTGGTGCGTTGAAACTTGAAAACTTATATCTGAGAATTTTTCAGTGGTATAGTTGTGAAATAAGAATCAAAAAGCGAAAAGTTTGAGGATCTTAATCTTGAGATTTTTAAACGATCTTCAAAATTTTCAATGATAAAGCGTGGTGAATTTTTGGTAAATTTTTAGTCTTTTTATTTTTCAAAAAAAAATGTATAAACAATTTGGAAAAATATATACATTTTAAATACAAGAAGTTTGTAAAAGAAAAAAAAATCTTGAAACTTCATCAAAATATGTAAAAACTTAACGACTTTAGAAATTTTTGAAATTTTAATCAATGAACCGCGAAAAATATGAAATAATTATCCTAATTCCGATCAAATTTCGGATCAGACGAATTTAAATTGAAATAAAATTTCATTCGAAATTAAAATTTGCATTCAACAAAAATTGTCAACCCAACTCAAACTATCCTGTAAGTTAAAAAAATTTTCCGTTAAAAGCGTTTCGAGTTGAAAATGAAAATCTCTAGTCTCAGAAGATATCCATTTTACAATTTTAAAAAAATATGTATCCAAAAGCGAAAAAAAATTTGAAAATTGAAATCTGGAGATTTTCAATGATAAAATATTTTCAGTAAATTTTTAAAGTCCATCCTACTTTTTCAGTAAGAAAAAAAATGATGAGAATAACATTTTTTGAATCGAAAGTTTATATAAAATTATAATTTCAATTAGTTAAGTCAGGATTAAAAACCTTGAGCCATGAAATTTTTTTGCTTATCCAATACAATAAACTCAACGATTAGGACACTGGAATTCGAGAGCATGAGGATCTGAAGTTATAAATTTTTGAGTCTGAAATTTTGACTCTGGATAATTCAAATCATTTATAAAAATTTCGACCAGAAAAACAAGCGCCTTTAAATAAGAAAACTCTGAAATACAAAATTTAAAAAAATACATGAACAAATTTTATAGAAAAATATTGATAAAATAATAAGGAAAAGAGTTGATGGAAAAAACAGAAAAAAGTGTAAGAGGAAAATGATGGAAACCCCAAAACCCAATTAATGTACATATTATACGCAATTAAAGAAAGATTACTTGAGACTGGAGACTCTGAAATCCTCTTCCACAGGTTCGCAAAACACGAGTTGTTCCCAATTGGAAACGACGCCTTCCAAAGTGACCATCAAACAACTCTGGTAACCACCAGTGTATTTCCCATGCCTCCTCTCGTACTTGACCTCTGTGACCTTGACCACGCAATCCATTTCGTGCTTGTGCTTAACCATCGCAAATTTCGTCTCCAAGTACTGGAATATATACTTTTGCAGGCCCCACTTGAATTCGTACGAGTCCAACTTCGACTTGATCGTCGGTATCGAAGGTAATGGAATACCTTGCTTCGCGATCTCTTCATATCCAATATCCCCGCAAGTAAATTTCAACCTCATGGCCTTCAAAAGTGTCTCTTTCGACCATCCAATGCACCTCCTCGAAAATCCTGCCAAAACCTTCATCTGGTCCGTACCAAACATTGTGTTAAAAGCCCTCAACTCCCACGATTTTTCGCATTTATCCTCCAACGATGCTATTCTTTCTTTCAGAACTCTTTCTGTTTCTTTACTTTTTTCCAAAAGTTGCCTGCAATTTTTCAAATCTTCGCAGCAAGTTCTTTCATGAGCTTTGTCGGTGTTTTGGAATTCTTCCTGGATTTGTTCTTGAAGGAATTCCTCGTCCAAGAACTCGACTTCTTCAAAGTCTTCCACGTCTGTGGAGTTTTCAGGTTCCTCGATTTTAATTTGGCAGTTTTGGAACGGTTCTGGTACCCACATTTCGCAAGGGAGACCATCGTTTCCAATTTTTTGATCGACGATGAAAACTTTCATAACATTTTCGTCTTCTTCGCATTTTGGTGTGTAAGCTCGTTTTTTTCCATGGGTGTTTATGTTTAGAGTGGGGACAGCGGAAAATTTCAATTTCCGAGATCCATCGACGCGGGTTTTTTCCCAGTCGTCTTCTTTGAAATGGATCTGTAATACGTTTTTTTTTTTATTTAACAAGAATTTTGAGATGTTGGTTTCGAGGAAGTTTGCTTTTTTATCAAAATTGACACTTGCATTTATTTTGAAATAAATTAAATGTTTAGAAAACTTCCAAAATAATATTTTAGAATACAACAATTAAAACAAAATAAATGCTTTGAAATATTTCCAGGACGAAGATGTCATTAAAACAATTATTGTTTCATTTCTTAAAATGTAATCATTTGTTTTTTAATTACAAATACATATTAACTTAAAAAATAAACTGCCATGTTTTTAAGATTTGAAAAATTTATGATGTACCTGAAGTTCACGTTTAAAATTGAACGAAAATAAAATATATGTGAATTTTTTTAATTTTTATCATGATAAGAATTGTGACAAACATTTTTTTGGGGTGCATCATGTTTGTTTTTACGATCAAAAAGTGTTCAAAAACAGTTAGAGGATTTTTTTCTCTTATATTAACTTATAAATTTTTTTCATTAATTTTTGAACGTTTGGGACTTCAGGCACATAAATTTATAAGCATATGAAATTAATGCAAAACGAATTTTCCGAGAATCAATGTTGGTTTGACGATTATTTAAAATCTAAAAATTTTCTGTTTCCACAGAAACGTTACCTTTCTTATTTTTTTCTGTAATTTCACGAAATATTTGAGTCATCCCAAAATATTCCTTTGCGATCGCCCCTGTCACGAATTGTTCATATTCAATAAAAAAATTATGAACACAAATTATTCCTAAACAAAAATTAAAAAAAAAAAACATCAATTTAGATACTTCAAACGTAAAACATCAATTTCGAAAAAAAATCATGTCAAATTATAAATGATTATAAATAATAACAGAAGAAAAAAATTATTGTTTCATTGCATGAAAACCTTGTTTATGGGTTCTTTCACCACATAGTTAATTTTTGGCGTCATATCAAACAGCGTAGGCACCGCATTGGGTTTCAATTTTCGCCATTTATCAGCACGGTTTTGTTCGTACTGAGAATCCTCAAAATGTTTCTGTAAAAAGTAATAATGATTTGGTTTCAGCCTAAAATAATTTTCATCTTAAAAAAAAAACATTCTAAACAATATTTAACAACTTGAAAATACTTCATAAGTGTAAAGAATCAATAATATAATTTTTGTTTACATCTCAATCGGCGGTTTTGGAAAGATTTTTTTTTTTTTTTGCTAAGAAACGCCAAACACGAAGTTTTCTAAGCTAGTGATATACAATTTTTTAAATATTCGTACTTCACACAGAGCCGCAGAATCTTTTGGATCCCATTCAGTTCTGCCAGTGTTGACTACCCAAATTTTCCGACGTTCAGGGTTTCGAGGGAATCGAAATAATCTGTAGTTCGATGCTCGAGATTTGCAATATAACGCTGAGCAAGACATTTTTTTCTCGGTGAAGTTGATAACTCGAAGTTGTCTTGAGGTTTTACCGAGGCTTTTGTAAAAAAAAAAATTTCATTGTATTATCATGCAGCCAAAATAAGAATAAAAAAATACTATATCAATAATAAGCGACAATTATAATTATATAAATATATTATTTTATGCTCATACAAAACTTAATATCTTAATCAGCGCGATTGAGGGGCGTACGCAGAGAAATTTTGGGAGTAGAATAGGCGGTGAAAAATAATTCAAGTTTGTCGGAAATATCGAACTGTTTTAATTTGTATTTCTCATTTGCACAAGTTTTTACCAGGACATCATAGTTAAATTCTTAAAAGTGTTTAAAATTGGAATAAATGTTATTGACATTTCGAATTGACATCTATTTTTTTTTTAATCTTCAATAAATTTTTTACAAAAACCTACTTTCTATATACCATTTTCAATAATTTATATTGATGTTTAAAGTGGTGATTATGCAAGTTATAAAATTCCAATTTTTCTTCTCTGAATCGTTAAATTTCCAACAATTCCAGTTACTTTCCACATAGTTTGTGATATATTCATTCGAGAAAATCAATGAAGAAAAAAAATTTATAATTTGAATGATTGAGTTTCTAAAACTTAAAAAATCATAACTATGAAAAATCTATGATTGTAACTTAACGATTGCAAAACTTTGATTAAAAACTCCATAAAATTTTAAATAATAATTTTTAAAATACACCAATTGTAAATATTTTGATCTGCTAAAATTCCTTTAAAAATTCAACTTCTCTCATTACGCCCACATTTAATAAGAAAGAAAAAATCGGATTTATTACAAAAGTAAGTAAATTATAATATAAATATTTCTAAACTTGGGAACTTCATTACAAACTTTATGGATTTTGTTACTTCGATGAAAGGTAAAAAAAATGTGGGATTTCAGTAATTGAAAACTATATTGGTGAATTTCACTTTACATGAATAATAAAGTACATATATCAAGTTTGTATTTTGTTAAAAAGAAAACTAAAAATTTAATTATCTTCAAATAAGTAAGATAAATGATGACTATAATCATTAAAATACAAGGGAAAATGAGTTTTCAAACCTCACAAACAGTAGAACTCTTGGCTTTCAAAAGTTCTGGCCTGTGGATAGCATCCAGCCAAACTTTTCGTCTTTTTGGTTCTGATGGTATTCTCCTCAACAAATAACCATTTCTGATTCCATTTGAGCATCCCAAAACTGCGCAACCTGGCATACTACAAATGCCAGAAAAAAAAATATTCTCATTATACTATTGAAATTTAAATTATCTTCATAACCAAACCCATACACAAAGATTTATTTTAACTCAATATTTTTCAACAATACCTCTTGTAAACATTATTACGTAAAATATACATAAATGTGAAATGGTATTTATATTTCACTGTAATATGAATCAATTACTGTTTATTCAATACTTTAAAAATATTACTTAAATGATAATAAATTATTATTATTAATAAGTGAATATTTTAATATAAATTATATATAAATGTTTGAAAAACATTTTTTTTTTAATATAAAATAAAAACGACATTTCAAAAAGTTGACTGGCAGAAACTTTTTATTACATAATGCATTCAAAATTCTGAATGATTCTTGAAATCGTACAAACGCTGGAAAATTTGTGCAATGTAAGTGCAACGATATAGAGTTGCACTTGCGTTGCAATCATTATTTCGAATAATTAAAATATTAAATGTGTGTTCGTCCATGAATCATGAAAATATGAAGTTTGTGTTATTTTTTATCAAATTTATTCAAAAACTAATTTTAAAAACCATTATATGTAATATCATTTAAAAAAATCTGTTAAAACTAGTAATTTTATTATCAAAAATCAAATTAAACACCTTTCATGGATCCTAAAATTATGTACCTGAAGTTACAAACGTTTAAAATTAAACGAAAATAAAAAATATATCAAGTTTTTGATTTTTTATCATGATAAGAAGTGTGACGAATATTTTTTTGGGGAGCATCAAGTTTATTGTAACGATCAAAGAATGTTCATAAGCAGCTGGAAATTTTTTTTTCTCCTATATTAACTTATAAATTTTTCCGATTAATTTAATAGGTTTGGAACTTCAGGCACATCCTAAAGTTGACGTTTCATATTCAAAACACAGGAAAAAAAATCGATTGACAGGCGCTTGCTTTGAAACAGATTAGGGTTAAAAGGAATACTTGTTTTTATTTTACTTATTATTTTCAAAATCACATGTGCTTTTTTGATACTAAGTCTTAATTAATACATTATTGTTTTTTTCACCTACTCAAATGTCTTATTTTATTTGATTTTGTAGATGATACGTTATAATTCAATGAAAAGTAGGAGTAAAAAATCAAAGAGAAAGATAAAAAAAAATATTTCTTTACGTAGAACTTTATTTCCAGTTTTTCTTTCTGCTGCCTATTAAAAATACTTTTTATTTATGATTGATCGCGTTTCTATACACGTGGGTTTGGTCAGATTATTTTTATAGTGATTTAAAAAGTGCAACGCAAATGCAACGCTACAGTGTTGCATAAACTTTGCCAGGGAATACTATAAAAAGTACCAAACAAACTAAAAGAAATAAAAATCTATATAGATACTATTTTCTGAAAAATCCTTTCAAATACAAAAAATTCAATGAAACTCGAATTCTAGAGCATATTTTTGAACATACCTGAAGTTCTAAACGTTTGAAATTAAACGAAAATAAAAAATATATACATTTTTCATTTTTAATAAATCGAGACAGTGTCACAGATATTTTTTTGGGGAGAATTAAGCTTGTTGTTACGATCAAAGTGTTCAAAAGCAGCTAGAAAATTTTTGTTCTCTTATATTAACTTATCAAGTTTTTTAGTTCAATTTCAAACGTTTGGAACTTCGGGTACATTATTTTTGAAATCTATTTACCAATGTGCAGAAAAATGTTTAAATTTCATAAAAACACTAGAAAGTCCTGCAACATTTTATACATACTGAAAAATACAAAAAGTGTCAAAAATACTAAAAATCTAGATAGAGAATATTCCCCCAAAAATTTATTACATTCACGAACTTTTGCCAGCGGGTAACATTGAATAAATATCATCATCATTCAAAAAGTCTTTGAAATTGAAAAAAATATGAAAATTCAAACAAGCTGACTAATATTTTTTTTAGGGTCAAAAAGTACAGATTAACAAATGCTTAGTGATATTTCTCACTTAATAAATTATTAATGTAGAGCTCATCCGAAAAAAAACAACAGATCTCTGAAGATATATTTGGTTTTATTAAAAATGTTTGTTGAAACTCAACAAAAATTGAACACAAGCCCAATCTTTTTCCGTCTCGAATTATTTAATTATATTTGAAATAAACAGTTTTTAGTAAAAAAAACCACGAGTACATTTATATTGTTTATTCATCCCTAGTTTTTCGATGTCTTGTTATTAAAACTCAATTTATTCCAGAAAGTAACGTGAAAGTAACAGAACGTTACTTTTTCAAGTGGCAATGGTAACGAGTTACTATTTACATTAAAGTAACGGTGACGTGACGCGTTACACTTTTTTAGTAACTTGCCAAACCCTGAATAAGATGTCAAATGCAAGCCAAAAAGGAAATTTAACTTGTAAATTTGTAATATATTTACATTATCTAGATACACATATTTGCTTACCTTTGGGAGTTACTGTAGCTACTATAGAACAGTTGTAACGATTTCAGGCATATCCATTTTTTGAATCAATATTTTTTACGATTTAACACTTGTTATCACTACTGCTCATTTTATTTCAAATAAATTTGACCATTGACATTGACAGTGACAGAAGCTTTGTTTTGCTTTTTGGCATCCAAGATAATTCAGGTAATGCAGATGCTATCTTGATTATCTATAGATGATAAATCATCCAATCACAGATCTCAAAATCTACGCTTGCGCATTTTATTCCGCGCCAAAAACGCACAGCGCGAATGAGCGGTGTTTTTTTCATGTTTTTTGAGGTTGTAAAGTTTATAAACAAACTGTGAATCTTGTTGTTACTTTTACAAGTGAATAAAATAAAAGTTTAAAATGGATATTCCTAGTTTGCAGCAACAAAAGCCGCAAGTTGCGGACGAAATTGGGGTGGAATGTCGAAAAATGTTCCAAGCTTTCCTCTCGGAGTGAGTATTTTGAACGATTTGAATTTTTGATAATTAAGTCGAGTATTTCCTAATTGTATGAAAATTTTGCGAATTCCAGGTTCAAAGAAAATGACGAGTTAAAGTATGTGAAACTTGCTCAGGAACTGAAGAACCATGACAGATCCACTCTGGAGGTTTCGTTTGTGGATGTCGAAAAACATAACCAAGGGCTGGCGGCTTCTGTTGTGGAATACTATTATAGGTGATTTTTATGAGCAAAGAAAAATTATTACCTGAAATATATCATTTGGAATTTGTATAATTTTTGGGGGATTTTGTAAATTTTTTGCACGAATTTGTAATTTCCTTCATTCTCTTGGTTAAATTTGTTTGGAAAATTTATTTATAAAATCAAGATTTTATTCTATAACTGTTCAGTGAAATTTATGAAATTTATTAAACAGAATATATTGGTTTTTTTCATTACCTTTTATTCTTCTTTATTTATAAAAAGTATAATTTAACTTGCAATGAAAAATATGATTCAACTTCTGTCATTTGGAGTACATTGAATGTTAAACTTTGATATATTTATTTAATAGAGAATAGTATTTTTTTCCTGATTAAATTGGGTTTACCAGTTTATGAATAAAAAATAAAACTGAAGTAACTGTCATTATTATTCCTAATACATATTATTCTTAATACAGTTAAAGTATTCTTTCTTTTGAGTATAATTTGTATTATTTTTGCAAAATTTTGTAAATTAACTGAATATTTACATTGATTGTTTTTTTTTTTAATTTTCTTGACAATGTTTGTTACAAAGACAAATGAAAAAAAGTAAGACTTGCAGTGAAAAGTTTGAAATATCTAAAATAAAGTTTCTGTAATTTTTGTGAAATTTTATAAATTTATTAATTGAAATACAGCGATATTTTTATATTTTAAATGCCAGTATTTTTGAAAAATTTATGTAAAAAATAATATTACTTGCAATAAAAGATATTAGTTTGGAATCTGTAAAGTAAAATTTGTATAATTTTTGTAAGATCTTGTCAATTTATTGAATGGAATCATACTGTTCTCTCATTTTTCTGATCAATTTTTTTCCCAAAATTAGATTTAAAAATATACCTGGCAATGAAAAGTATTAATTCACAATCTGTTATATGAAATTTATGTTGTTTTTGTGAGATTTTGAGAATTTATCAAACAAAATATAGTCTTTTTTTTAATAATTCCCTCCTGTTCTTCGTTATTTATAAAAAGAATAATAACTTGCAATGAAAAATAACGATTCAACATCTGTGGCTTGAAGTAAATTTAATGTTCGTAAACTTTTACATATTTATTTTTAAAAAATAGTGATTTGTTTCCTGATTCAATTGGGTTTACGAGTTTATGAATAAAAAATAAAACTTAATGAAAAGTATGAATTTTTAATCTGTTAACTGAAATTTGGTTATGTGATCTTAGGTAAATTTATTTGAATTAAGTAACTGTCATTAATATTCCCAATACATTTTTTTTCGAAAAATTTTCAAAAAAATTAAACTCGCAGTGGATAGTATTCTTTGGTAGTCTTTTGAGTAGAATTTGTATTATTTTTTCAAAATTTTGTGAATCAATGGAATATTTACAACGATCGTTTTTTTTTTTTTTTTTTTTTTCATTTTCTTAATAAGATTTCTTTCAAAAACATATGAAAAAAAGTAAGACTTGCAGTGAAAAATTTGAAATATCTAAAATAAAGTTTGTGTAATTTTTTTGAAATTTTATAAATTCATTTAATGAAACACAGTGATTTTTTTTATTTTCTAAATAGCAGTTTTTTTGAAAAACTTCTGTAAAAAAAGTAAAATTTGTATAATTTTTGTAATATCTTGTCAATTTATTGAATTGAATCGTATTGTTCTCTCATTTTTTTATCAATTTTTTGCCCAAAACTGTATGAAAAAGTATATCTTGCATTGAAAAATATTAATTTTACAATCCATTGCATGAAGTTAGTGTTGTTTTTGTAAATTTTGAAAATTTATCCAACAAAATATAGTCATTTTTTAAATTTTCCTCCTAATCTATAACTTGCAATGAAAAATAATAAGTCAATATCTGTCATTCAGAGTTAATGTAATATTTGTAAACTTTAATATATTTATTCAACAGAAAATAGTGATTTGATATTTATGTGATCTTGGTGAATTTATTTGAATGAAGTAACTGTCATTAATATTCACATTTTTTTTGAAAAAATTAAACTCACAGTGAAAAGTATTCTTCTGTAGTTTTTTGAGTAGATTTTGTATTATTTTCGCAAAATTTGGTAAATTAACTGAATATTCACAATGATTGTTTGTTTTTAATTTTCTTGATAACATTTATTCCAAAGACATATGAAAAAAAATTAAAACTTGCAGTGAAAAGTTTTGAATCTAAAATCTATTACATGAAATTTGTGTTGCTTTTGGGAAATTTTACAAATTAATTGATTATTCACAGTGATTGTTTTTATTGATTTTTTTAAGTAATATTTCTTTCAAAAAACTTATAAAAAAAAGTAAAGTATGATAAAAAGGTATACTTGCAGTGAAATGTGTTAAATCGAAATTCACTAAGTGAAGTTAGTGTAATTTTCATGAAATTTTATTTAATTAAATAGAATACAGTGAATTTTTCCTACTTTCTAAAGAGCAGTCTTTTCGAAAAATTCATATATAAAAATAGAACTTGCAATAGAAGGTATCAATTTGAAATTGGAAAAGTAAAATTTGTATAATTTTTGTGAAATTTTGTAAATTTAATAAATAAAAAACAGTGATTGTTTAAAAGTTTTCGTAGCACAGTTTTTTTTAATGTATAAAAAAAAGTGAAACCTGCTATAGAAAGTATTAATTTGGAATCTGCCGTAAATATAATTTTTATAATATTGGGTAGATGTATTGAATAGAATAGTAATTTTCTTTAATTTTTTTGATCAATCATTTCCCAAAAATGTATTAAAAAATAAAACTTGCAATGGAAAGTATTAATTCGTATTCTATTATGTGAAATATGTGTAATTTCTGTGATATTTCATAAATTTATTGAATGAAACAGTGATATTTTTCATTTTCGTGAAAAAATTCAAAAAATTCGTAAATAATTATAAAACTCGCTATGGAAAGTAGTAACTAGTTTTTCAAATAAGTTTCATTCTAAAATATATAAAAAAAAAATAAAACTCAAAATGTATAATGATGATTTTCAATCTGTCTTCTAGAATGTGTACATTTTTTGTGATATATCGTAAATTTATTGATTGATAATACATTAATTTTTGATCAATTTTCTTGCTAAAATTTTTTTCGAAAATTTATGAAAAAAAAAAAAAAATAAATTACAATCTCAATGGTGAATAATCATTCGAAATCTTTTACACAGAAATTCTTATAACTTTTGCAATGTATGCTAAATTTATGTAATGGAATATAGTTTTTTTTAATCAATTTTTTAAATAAAACTTTACGAAAAATTTGTAAGTAATCTAAAATCCGATAATAGAAAATGATCAATCATTCGCATTGGGCATAACAAATAACTGCACATTTTCAGGGTTTACCCGTATCTGTGCCAAGCGGTATACAACTTGGCCAAGGATAACGTAGAAGACTTCCCAAAAGACAAAGAAGTATACCTGAGTATCTCAGAAGCATCAGGTCGTTATAATCTTCGAGAGCTGAAAATGGCTAAAGTCGGCGCCCTGATCCGAATTTCAGGTCAGGTTGTCCGAACTTACCCTGTTCATCCTGAACTCATACGCGGCACTTTCGTCTGCACCGATTGCAATACTGTCATCAAAGATGTCGAGCAACAATTTAAAGTATGCACTTTCTCGATTAATACACATTTTAAACGATTTGAAAAACTATATTCTTATTATAGACTGAGTTACGTGGTTATATAAACAAATTTTGTGAATGTATAAATACTCTGGAATTTTTTCATAACCCAAAGAGGTGTTCATTTATTTTCAAAAAGTTCGTGATTTTTCTTTTGCGAAATAGTGTAGGGTAACTTAAATTTTAGGTTGTAAGAATTTTTGTGAAATGACATTCCTATGCTTATTTTTCCCTTCTAAATCTACAATACCATTAAGATATTTAAATTTGAAAGG
The DNA here is from genome assembly GCA_028476575.1 of Platygaster robiniae. NCBI lineage: Eukaryota > Metazoa > Arthropoda > Insecta > Hymenoptera > Platygastridae > Platygaster > Platygaster robiniae. The sequence goes on from CM052019.1 coordinate 42,531,635, forward strand.
CAATACTTTGTACCAAAATATAATTCTTATCATCATTAGAATACTTCATTATTGATATATTTCATATATTTAAACATGTATTTTATTATTGATATTGTATAATACCAACAATATCATGAACCGAAACAGGCTGTTTTCAAAAAATTTTTCTATCTTTAATTCTGTTTTGTTTTCAATTTCTTTCTACTTGGATTCTTATCTTCTTTCATATAATTAAAAATAATTCCACCTGGTACAAAAAATGAATGATACGATTTGATTGTTAAATTGTTTCTTTTCGTTTTGTTTTTTAGTTCACCCACCCAACCGCGTGTGCTAACCCAAGTTGCACGAACCGTCGAAGTTTCATGTTGGATATTGATCATTCCAGTTTCGTCGATTTCCAAAAAATCACGATTCAAGAAACTCAATCAGAATTACCTAGGGGTTGCATCCCACGTTCAATGGAGGTTATTTTGAGAGGGGATATTGTGGAAAAAGTTCATCCTGGCGATCGGTAATTATTTTGTCATCACTCAAATATCTTCGTAGATTTCTATCAACATTTGTAAATATTTTATAATTGAATTTATTCAAGCTATTTATCGTGAGATAAATATCACATTTTAGCAAAGAAAAATTGGTTTGAAATGTACATACAAATTCACGAATTCTCACGAATTTTAAATTAGATGAATGGATGAAATTGCGAAATTGTTTTTACAGGACTAAAATCAAAAGCTTGTACTCCGTTTTTCTTGTTTCTCAAAAATGAAAAGAAAAAAAAAAGGAAACAATTGCAGAATAGCAAACTGTTATTCTCCCCTTTTTTTCATGATAAATAACTACCTTACAGATAAGATTGGAAAAAAAATTTATCCATTACATTTCGCGACTTTATCAGTAAACGCATAGTTTAGCGCAATAACAATTCTAATTACACTCTCCTTGCATAATTCATTTGTTCAAAAAAATATGTTGTGCTTGACTGATCGTCGCAGTCATGGTTCGTCGCCGCAGGGAAATATGAATTCTCCCTTTTTTGCAAACAATCGACTTATCGAACCAACATGTGACGCAATAATGCAAAAGTTTGCGAAATTTCATAATTCTTTTTTTATAATGATGATGATATACTTTTTTTCATTCAGGCACAAATAATCGAATTGAAAAATCGTCATCGAAAACATACACAGGCAATATATCTTCCCCCCCCCCCCACCTTTCAAAAATATCAATAATCTCTATTCAAGAATTTTTAATCAAAAACAACAATACAAATATTTTTCCATGTTTACGTATTTTGTTTCATGATATATTATCATATTTGAATAAATTATTTTCATATCATAAGATACATAATAAATTATATGTAAAATATATTATTTCAATAACTGATTCTCAGGTACGATTTCACGGGGTCATTGATTGTCGTTCCGGATGTGGGAGTGATTTCTTTGCCTGGGGCCAAAGCGGAACCAGACTTCAAAAGTAAAAGGAACGAACAAGAAGGTGTCAGGGGCCTTAAGGCCCTAGGCGCTCGTGATTTGAATTACAGAACTTCGTTTTTGGCTTGCGGCATTGCCGTGACCGCTTCAAGGGTGAGGTTTTTTAGTTTTCTAAATTTGTTCAACTCTTTTTTTTTTTTCAAGAAAAACATTAAACAATTTACTGATAAATGTTTTTTTAAAGTTCGGTGGATACGAACACCCCGACGTTAACATGACCCCAGAAGATATAAAAGAGAAAATGTCGGAGGAGGAATGGAACAAAGTGTACGCAATGAGCAAGGACAAGAATATTTACAAGAACTTGGTGTCCAGTTTGTTCCCGTCTATCCATGGTCACGATGAAGTGAAACGTGGGATTGTCCTTATGTTGTGTGGCGGCGTGCCAAAAAAAACGACCGAAGGGACCTCGCTCAGGGGCGACATAAATTGCTGTATTGTGGGTGACCCAAGCACGGCCAAGTCTCAATTCCTCAAACAAGTCACGGAAATTTCGCCCAGGGCGATCTACACTTCAGGAAAAGCGTCCACAACAGCAGGTCTGACGGCGGCTGTCGTAATGGACGACGAATCTGGGGATTTCGTCATCGAAGCTGGAGCCATTATGTTGGCTGATAACGGCGTTTGCTGCATTGACGAGTTCGATAAAATGGACCCAAAGGATCAAGTCGCCATTCACGAGGCCATGGAACAGCAGACCATATCCATAGCGAAAGTGAGAATTTTTGTCAGAATAAAATTCTACTTCGGTATCTTAATTCGTTTGAGAATCTAATGTAGTTGATCTTTATAATTTAAGGCTGGTGTAAGGGCTACTTTGAGGGCACGAACTTCGATTCTTGCTGCGGCAAACCCTATTGGGAGTCGTTACAACCGTGCCAAAAGTCTTCAACAAAACATTAATCTCACAGCTCCGATTATGTCGAGGTTCGATCTGTTTTTCGTTCTCGTGGACGAACAAAATGAAGTCTTGGACAGCGCCATCGCGACAAGAATCATCGATTTGCACAGCAACAATTTGAGTGCCCACAGCGAAGTTTATACGCGAGAAGACATCATGGGATACATCAGTTTCGCCAAGTGTTTCAAGCCTGTTTTGAGTGAGGTAAGAAATTGTTGAAATGAGGGACAGTTTTTCATTTCATTAAAATAATAATGATCCATAAAAAAAAAACCTAACATTCCAAATAACTTGTTGAAGTTACTTTAAAATATTTTTGGGATTTTTATCCTGCCGTGAAAAGATTTAAATCTCGAGATCCATAAGTTTTGAGGCCAGCGAAGTTATTTATGAATTTCTGTATCGATTTTTTCAGGAAGCAGGGCAATTGCTCGTTGATCATTACACGCATCTTCGACAACGTGAAGGAACAGGAGCAGGAAAATCGACTTGGAGGGTAACGGTTCGTCAATTGGAGAGTCTCATTCGTCTGTCCGAAGCCTTGGCAAAGATCGAATGCCAATGCGTTATTTCCGTGAGACATGTCAAAGAAGCGTATAGATTGTTGAGCAAGAGCATTGTTCGCGTGGAACAACCGGACATCGACCTGGAAGAGGAATATAACGCGAATGTGACAATGCAAGAGGAGGAGGAAGCAGCTGATGAACCCATGGAAAATGGACATGGAGATGGCACTGCTCAAGAAAATGGTAACGCCTCTGTTCAGGAAAATGGAGGTAAGCGAGAAAAAAAAAGACGTGGTTTTTTGAATTTGAGCTATCCCTCTGGCTCTTCCGATTAATTTTCGTTAAATAGGATCGATAATATGAGAGTTTTTCTTAGATAGGAAATTATAAAATTGTCATATGTATCACATGTTAAAACATTGACATGAAGGTATGTTATATACATGTGGAAAAAAATATATGATATAGCTTCTAATTTTCAAATTTTTAGATTTCTTGAGTACTTTATATCCTCTTCTTGTCGAATTCAATGTTATTATAATTTACCACCATTTTTTTATGTTACAGATGATAGAGATCACGAACAACCACCAGCCAAAAAGAAGTGCAAAATTACGAACAATAAATACAGACAAATTACATCTATGCTCGTTCATCGTATCAAAGAAGAGGATGATCGAAGCGATATTCCTGGTATGTTTTCTTTTCGGAATTCCAAAACTTTATTTTACTTTCTTTATCTATGCTTTTGTGTTATTAATATTCAGTAACAATAAAAAAATATATACAATTTATACAGTTTTCACGTATCGCAAAGGATCGAAAAAATAAGGATTTTTTGATAAAAAATTTGAGCATCCTGTAGAAATTTGAATTTGGGAATAAAAAAATCAAAATTTGTATGAATAATCATTTACCTTCAATCGAACGGAAAAATTTTAACAATCACTAATTTTTTATTTACAGATAGCGAAGTAGGAATGAAAAAATCAGAATTAGTCGCGTGGTATTTGGATGCGAATCAAGATGAATTGGAATCGGAAGAAGAGTTATTGGATATGAAACATTTGATCGAAAAAATTATTGACCGATTGATTTTTGATGTGAGTTATTATTTTAAAATCATTATAGAGGGTTTTGAAACTACCTGGCTGCCAATATTTTTCATTCGCACGATTCTTTTATTCACAGGAGCAATGTCTTATCAGATTGACATCAGCAGAAAGTGCAACAACCCAGGGACACGGTGTCTGTGGTGACGAAGACATCATAATCGCGCATCCTGATATCGATATCACTAAGTTATAAGTGACGAATTTTTTCGTAAGCTATTTGTATATTTTTTTGATCAATTAATAATGAACTTCTTTGATACGTAGTTTGACAAGTTTTGTCTTTTGCAATTCTTTATTTACTGTCAACAATTTTACTGCGTATTTTCAGTAAATATGATCGTGAGTTTGAATAATACGATTTTTTCTGATTCCAAAATATTGAGTTTATTATTTTGTTATAAAACAGTGAACGAAAATTTACAAATTCAATAATATAAAATAAAAAGATGAAGTGAATAAATTATGAGTGAAAAAATATTCATTAAGTTATGAAAACCACGATTTCGTGGATTTTAACTTTTCGAATACGAATTCTTAGTTCCACAGATTGAAACTAATTTATGAAAAAAATTGCCCTATTTTAGAAAACGTAAGTTTTATTCAATATCCAGATTTTTTTATTTAAAAAAGTCTCATTCAGAGATTTATTTTGTTACGATATTCTTTATTTTTTTTTTTTTTTTTTTTTCTTATTTCTTATTTTTATTTACTTCGAGTGAAAAAAAAAAAACTAAAATTTACAAGAAAATGATTTTGATATCTTGAAATCAGTCCACCAAACTTAACCTTAAAAACTTCAAAATCTGTAATATATAAGTTCGAAATTTTCAATTATGTTATCTTTTCTATAGTAAAAAGCAAATTTCAAAATTTTTAAAAACAGGAATCGTAACTATGTCATTGAAATTTCGAAAAAAAAAATTTATTACAGGAAACTTACTGAACAACAAAATTGATAAAAAAAGAATTTTAAAAATCCCAAAAAATGAAAATTTTACGATTTTATTATTAACTCTCTCTAAAACTGTGAATTTTATTTACCATTTTACAACTAAACAAATTTTTAAGTGGACATGTTTTCAAAACTTCGAAAAGGGTATTTTTCGAAAGTGAATTTATTTTTCTTGTTGAAGAATAATTGTGTTAAAATATTTGAATATTAATCACGGATTGGATAATACATCGATAGCATATTCTGAAACCATAAATGAGGAAAATTTTGTTTTTTGAAATAACCTTACAAATTTTTTTGATTATAATAATTTTCAATTATGTATACATTACTGAAAATTCGTTGAATATTTAATAACCTTTTATACTCCGTGATAAATTTAGTTTTTATCATTTTCATACATAGTATTTTTACGTTTATATGAAACGTGAAATTCCATCAATGTTAGTCAAACGTAGAAAAAGTTCAAGTTTTGAGTTTTAGGCTTTTTCAACACCAGCGTTTTAAGTTTTTTATTTTCATAATCTAAACGTCTTAATTTTCAACGAATCACAAAAATTTCGTTTGTTATGATGTTTTTGAATTTGATTTCATTAATGCCTGAAAGAAGTTATACAAATTTACATGTTTCATGATTTCATTATCAAGAAAACAACTTTTTCAGCGAAATGGCAGTTTCAAAATTTCGAAAATCTATCGCAACGAAAAAAAAAAAATCAAACAAAGCGCAAAACCGTATTATGACTCTCGGAAAAACATTTTGTTTTATCTACAAGTGGAGGGAGCGACTCCTTAGTTTGCAAACGAAGAGCAAGATCTCATGACAGTGGTCACTGGTCCATCATCATGTCCACTCAAGAACCGCGGCTCAAGTCTCGATTTCAAGTATTTAATTACATTTTACGTATACACTCAAGCCTCAAAAAAAAACGTGCCTATAATTCAACTAAAAATAATCATCCAACACCTAATCTACAAGTTATTCACATTTTCTCAGTCATAAATCTGAAGTCATTGTCTTCATACTAAGTTAATTTATCAATTATCTTCTTTCGATTGCCCAATTCCACCGAGAAACATGATAAGATTCCAATTGAATCTTGTTTACAGTTTTGGGTGATTGGAAGTAATTTAAATGTGTCGTGATTTTCGCTGATGTTTACGCGTGGAATTAAAAAATTAAGATAAAATGTTGAGTTTTATTGTGATCCGAAAACAACGTTGGTCTTTAGGAACAAATAAGATGGTCGCGTTTGTCGAAATTTACCGGGGATTTCGGCGCCATGCGAGAGTTTTTGGCCCACAAAAGTGGGCCTCTTTGGGACTTGTGCAGTTTGATGGATTACCTCCTGCGAGGATTTTCACAGGTAATTTTTTATTAGACGAAAAACTCTTGAAATTCATTAGAGTAGGAAACTTTCCATTGTATAATTTTTTTCTTGGTTTTGTTTAAATTTTTGTCATGTTTCTCGATCTCTTGGAGCTACAATTTTACCCCTCAGGACAAGGGAAAATAAATTTTTCTTTACAGACTTTAACTGTTTTAATTTTATTCGCGTCAATTATTTCTCGTCTCAATTTATTCATGTTGTTGTTATTGAAATGAAATACGTGAAAATAGCGTTGGAAAATATAAGAAGAATTTTTTTTTCGTTTACTTTTTTGAGAAAATCGCCCCTAGTTATTTTGAACCTTATAAAAACCTTATAAGAACCTGAAATTGCCTTTGAGAATGTATTTGATAAAATCTTATAAGAAAAAAACTTTATAAAATTTTTTATAAGAAATTTCAGTTTCTTATAAGGTTTTTATAAGGTCACCTTGGAAGAAATCTCATTTACTTATAAGGTTTTTATAAGGATAAAAATTACTAGGGATAGGATAAGATATTTTCAAACTTAACTCAAAGAAATTTAGAAAACTTTAGAAATGTAAAATTTCTCTTTTCTGGACCTCAATTTTTTGTCAATTGTTCAACATGCAAATTTTTAAAAAAGTGAGCAGAAATTCCAACTCACAAATTTCAACTTTTTGTAATATTTATAATATATTCCCGAATTTTTAATAGTAATTTTTGACTTTCCATGCTAGGTTTTCAGAATTTTAAATTCAATCAAACTCAAACAAAAAGTTAACACGATGATTACGTAGCGTTTATATAAAAATCGTGTAAACATTTTGAACTATCTATTGATGTATACTATTACAATGATATTTATATTAACTTTTCACAAGTTTCACTTGCATAAAAAATGTAAGTTAAGTTCAAATACCTAATAATTCAGTGGAATATTAAGATATTTGCCAGATAAAAAAATTGATGATTTTATTACAGACTAAAAGAAAATCTGTTTAACTGTAGAAAACTCTTTGAAATCAAATTGTGTGAAAAAATGAAACCAAACTTCAATTCGAAATCATTGAATTATTCGTTGACTTTTTCGATTTTATGCAGGAAAAGATATTTTTGAGAAGGAAGTTAAAAAATGTAAAGAATTTCGTACATTTGGAATTTCTGCATTTTGGCCCTCGATTTTTCTTCGCCAATTTTCAAAAAAAATAATTCGAAAATTTTAACTCATGAATTTCAATCTTCGAGGTTCTTGATAATATCATAAATTCTAGAATTTTTTATAACAACATCTAAATTTGAATACTTCATTTTCCGAATAGAAATTTCTTACAAACTCAAATAGTTTATACGAAGTTTACACAGCATTTATACGAAAATCGTGTAAAAATTTTGAATTAACTATTTGCATTATTGATTACATGATACTCATATAAAGTTTCTATCCACATATCCACAGAAGAAAGTGAATTTTTGATGGTCAAAGAAAGCAAAATTTTTTAATTCAAAGTTTTCCTTTAATTTCACTTGCTTGAAAAATATTTGTTCAATTCAACTATGTAGTAACTGAATGGAACAAATAGGGACTTCCCAAATCAAAAACCTGATGATTTTATTTCAAAATTGAAAAAATCGAAAATTTCTTGCAACTTCTTTGGAAAAACTAATCCAATTAATTGCAAAGATTCGAATGATCCGATGAATTTTTTGATCGGTACGATAAGATATTGTAAAAATCAATTTTCAAAAATGTAGAAAATTTTATTTTCCAAAAATATACTCAATACTTTTCATCAGCAGTTAAGAAATAATATCTCACGGAAGTTAATCTAGAATATTGCGACTAAGAAACAACTATCCGAGAATCAATTTTTTTTCATCTCGAATTCGATTTGGGTACAACAGTAGTGCGCGGGAAAATTTTTTAGACGAACCGAAAAAAAATGAAATACGATCGAAACGTGCGTACGATAAATTCAAATCTATGATTTGCAATTCAACTCCGTAATTACACTACATCCCTGAGTCTGAACTTCCTTTGTGAATTGAATACTTTTTTTCGTGACTTTGAAAATTCAATACAACATGAAATATTGCAAAATGATTGGAAAATGAATTCACTTGTCGTAAGTTACTTTGGAAGTCGATTGCAGAAGATACAGAAAAATTGCATGTAATTTTCAAAAAAATATTTCCCTTCACATCAGACTGAACTGAAGTGAAAGTATATCTATTTGTTCAGTAAGGGGGAAAAATTCATTTGATTCTGATTTAACGCCATCGAAACATTTTTTTTTTATAAGCAAGATTGAAAAAATGAAATGTAGTATGTTTTTCATGAGTCCAAGTTACTTTTTTCGAAAATGTTCATTCTATGAGAAATTCCAAAAATTTTTCATCATGAATATTCTTCTGATGTGTAAATTGATGCCATTACTTTAATTATTTGATTTTCATTGAATTACCGGAATATCCTCATATTGAATGGTTTTTATTTTACTTAGCATTTGATATGATTTCCGATTTCTTGGTGTATTGAATCGATGCATTCATTTCAGGTAATAATGATTACATAATCATGAATATAGCAATGGATACAATCGCCTGTTATGATTTCAAGCTGTAAAAAATGTATGAAATAATCGAGTCTTTTTTGCAATTGTTTACAATTATATCACCCAGAGAAAAATCAAGAGAATCGGGTTTTTAAATCGATCTAAATTTTGAATAAAGAATCTGGAAATGTTATAAACATAGAAAAAGAAGGTTATTTTAAATTGATTGTTGTTATTTTCGAAGAAAATTCGCTACTTTTGAGTTTTTCTTTTTGAGTAATAATAACGTTTTCATTTATCATTATAAAATTTCTATAAATCAAATTTTTTTCAAATGCATATCAAATACCGTCTTCCATACATTTTCATCAGGATTCAATATATTTTACAATCTATATTTTTTTCGAATCTAATAATTTCTCCTCCGTTTGGATGCAAAAATAAAAATATGAAATCTTTTCAAAAAAATTTTTGAATAATTCTAAGAACGAAGATTTAAACAAGGAAATGACCAAATTGCTAAAAATCACATCTGAAACTTGACATTCAAAAACCTGTTCCTAATCATAAAAACTTGAGATTTAAAAACCCGGAAGTTTTCATTACACGTATAATATCTCAAAATGTCGAAATTCAAAGTTTTAAAGTAGAAGAACTCATTTCCGTAGTAATTCTGGAACATATATGTGACTTGTAAGATTTGAAAATTTCTTATATGTTTAACTAATCTTATATGTTTACTTATAGATCACTTATATGTTTTCATAATTTATATATGTTTATTCCCATAATAAATATATGAGTTTATGGGAATCTTATATGTGCAACATATAAGTTTATGGAAAACTTATAAGGAATTCCACATATAAGTTTCTCAGAACTTATATGTCTCATATATAATTTTTCCATAAACTTATATGTTGCACATATAAGATTCCCATAAACTTATATGTTTATGGGAATAAACATATATGAATTATGAAAATATATGAGTGATGTATAAGTCAACATATAAGAAATTTTAAAATCTTATAAGTCACATATATGTTCCAGAATCACTAGGGATTATAAATGCATAAGTTTTAATTAAATGAAAAATAAATACAAACGCAATTCAAGTACTTCAAATTCAGCAATATTATAGCGATTTTGAAGTAAAATTATTGGAGAGCTCTTGAATAGATAATAGCAAAAATTGACGTATAAATTATTTTCAATCAGAGTAAATAAGGATGCATGCAAAAATTACGTAAACTAGATGTAAACCGTTTTCGTGAAAATGTAAGTCAATGCAAGTTGTTTGCAAAAACGCTAACACGAAATTTATACAAAAGTTTCAAAAAATTTATGAAAACAAGTTTTGAAACATAAGCACTATATTTCACTTTCAAAAATTCCATTATCCATGCCCAAATTTTTTTCCATGATCACAAACTTGATTCCGCTAATGTTCAATTTTTTATAAATCAACTCGCTCGATTTCCAGATACATACGTTTCAACATTGAAATATTCATCTCAAAATAAATTTTATTTCTTTAATAAAACTTATCAATGCTGCAAATTTCCTAACAAACGTAAAAGAAAATACTGTAACGTAATGAAATCTAGTTTTCGTAAGTAATGAAAATACAACTGAACTGGGTCAAATATAATTTTGCTGCTCTTTCCATCATAACGAATAAAAATTGTAGCCATAAACAAATAAGTATCGTAAAGAAATACATGGAAAAGTTTTTTTCCGCTGTTCAGATGAGTCTCGCAAATAATCCGATAAGCGGCTTGCTGATAGTGGTGGCCATGTCAGCAATACGACCCGACGTTTTGGCAATTTCCGCCTCGACGGGATTTTCAGGTCTCGTTTTATCAATGGTAAGTTTTCCCGTACAACGAAAAAAACACCTTAACTGACATTCTCTTTTCCCTCCATTCAAAAATAGTAAATTACTGAGTTTCAGAAATACAATCTTTCTTTGATAAAAAAAATATGTTTTTCAAACATGATTATCACCGTTATTGAAAAAAAATTCTAATATCATGAAATCAAATATTTCACAATAGATCATCAATATTATAATTATAGTACCAAAATTTAACAAACTTTCCCACAATAGAAATAAAAGTCCCAAACAATATTATTAAAAAAGTTTTATCCAAAAAATGCATCTCAACCAATTCAAAAAATTTTATGCTATAAATATTTGCTCGGGAAAACGAAAAAATTTTTTTACTCGAATAAAAGAACGTAAGACTCGCGTTACGACCACGAATCATCGGAATAATTGTAATCACGATTTTGATTGGGGAAATGTACAGATTCTGAATCATGAGCGCAATTATTTTTAAAGGTGCATCGCCGAGACGGCATTTTTTAAAATACAAGGAAACTAATCGAGTAAAGAAAATTTCAACGTTATTTACGATTTTTATTGCAATTATACATACTACCAAAATTTTCAAAAATATTTATACAAAATTCTTCGATTCAATTTCTAATCAAAATCAATAACAGAATCTGATGATATTTTAAGATTTCATCTATTCACAATTCTACAATAATTTATAACAAATATTTGAATTCAGTCACATTTTAAACTTAAAAATTTTCACTCCCGTTTCAATTTCTGAACTTATATTTTTGAAATCACGAATAATTTACTCATGTCTTTCGTGTACGGTCGAGTTACAATATAATTATTTATGATTTTTTTTCTGTAAGGTTTTTTCCAACAAATTTAATTTCACTACCGTACGCGAATTTATGTGACAACGTAGTTGAGGAACTTTTGTCGTCGCACGGCAAATAATCTGCAATTGTTCTCGCGCGAAAATGCTGCATTGCGGATCTTGTCAGCGTTATTTATTAGCGTCCCGAATCTTCCCTCTAATTCGTGGTAATTCAAGGGATTTCCGCAGGTGATCCGCGAGCCTGCGAAATGCATCGAGAGCGGCTTGACCATTTTCAATCCAATGCTTGTTGGAGTAGTTTCTTACGCGATTTTCCCCCACATTTATGGCCCTTTCGATGGGTTCAGCATTTTGCTTTTGGTTCTTGGAGTTATTTATAGGTAAAACGAGTCTTAAAAAAAGTAACTTAACTTTATTTTCTGAGTGTTGGATATAGATTCGATTTTTTGGACTTTGATTTTCTTCGGTTTGATCTTTTGCATTTAACAAACATTTATTAAGTATTGATCAACTCTTGTTCTTGATCCTAACAAAAATCTTATACAAAATTTAATTCTTATATATAATATAGGTTTCGTTTTTTTATGAGGTGATGACCTTATAAAATTTTTATGATTTCCAGTTCTTATGAGCTAAGCTAATAAAAACCTTATAAGAAACTGAATTTTCTTATAAGAACTTTTTACTTAATTCTTATAGGAAAAAATTATGAAATTGGCTGAGTCAATTAATATTGATATTGAAAAAAATATCAACTTAAATTCTTCTCTTGTAACTTTCAACCTCGTAAAAAGCTTATTAGAAAATGAAATTTCTTACAAGAATTCAATTTCTTATAAGGCGCGCCTCAGAGAAACCTTATAAGAATTCGATTTCTTGTAAGGTAACCTTATAAAAACCTTATAAGAAACTAAAATTTCATATAAGATTCATTCAATAAAATCTTATAAGAAAAAAAAACCTAATAAAATTGTTTCGATCAATTCTTTATGAAAAATGTCATTTTCTTATAAGGTTTTTATAAGAATCAATATAACTAGGGTCTGAGAACTGATCATCCAAATTTTTTCGAGGTTTCCAAAGCTCTTCGAAATGTTCATTCATTCTTATTTCTATTTTCGTTTTTTTTTTTCCTTTATTGAACAAAGTTTGAAAATTATGAGTTCATGAAGAATTTTGTTAGCCTCTTACAATTTTTATTTTTTACTTAAGTTTGGAGGATTCACGTTTTTTAACGTTTCTTCGCGTTTCTTAAAACATTAAAAAATATTAGCTATTGACGAACATTTTACAAACTTGATAGATTTGTTCGAGATCACGTAATAAAATTTACTTCAATTTTGAAAAAATGAAAACCTTTTTTTTTTGTTCAAAGAAGTTATAGCCTGATGTAAAAATTTCTCAAATATTTGTTCGAACGTATGTAAATTATTTTTAAATTCATGACTGTTTCCAAATAAATAAAAATTATAAAGAATTTCAGAGTAAAGTATAATGAAATTTGATACTTATGGAAAAATTAATGCCTGTAAATATATACTTATGAGTTGAACAGAATTTTTTAGAAATTTTTTTTATCTATCAACGACTCATTGAAAAATTCATTAGATTTTCAATTGTGTTCAACATTTAGAAAAAAAACAATTACAATTAGAAAAATTTACAATACAATTCTGAATATTTCATCAAATTTCATGTAAACTATACTTGAACTTATGTAAAATTTCACTAATTTTACAAAAATGTAAAGCACTTACCGAATTAACACCAGTACTAAATATTTTAATGTTTCGAAGAGTCCTGAAACATTGAATTGAAAATATACAAATTGAAACTCCTCAAAACTCTTCCGATTTTTTTATTTCTATGTACATAAATGTAACTGACGATTTTAAATGAAAAATACTTTGGAAATTTAATGATTTATAGAAAAACTAGATCCCTTACTAAAATTTTTCTAGAAATAGTAATTATTCAATTTTTTTCTAGTGTCTACTTCGCTCGTGGCATGAGAAGCACGAAAATACCAGGACTGGCACTTCCATATCTAATATGTGAATTCACAATACTCATTATTTTAAAAGACCACTCAAATCTCGTAGAAACAAAAAATATAAACAAAACGGTAAAGCATTTTCCCATTAAAATTAATCAATTTCTAAAAAACACAAAAATTAGAAAAGCAAGTTTGCCAAACTCCAATTACAAAAAAAAAATGACAACTTAATGCCATTTAAATAAGATAAAATTAATGATGTAAATAATTATTTTCTCCAAAAAATTTCAAGTAATGAAACATGTTGAGTAAAATTTTTGCAAACTTACGCAGCACATGAACAAGATCAAATCATACAATTGTTTACTCAATTTATTAGTAGGGATTCAAAATTATTTGCACTATTTAAGCATACAATGTTAATTAACGACCTTTTTTCCTTCTACGAAGTATTTGAATTCCATTTATATTCTTGGCTCAGAGGAAAAATCTTGGAGCGAGATGCTTTCAATTAATTCTCGAGCTTTTTTTCTTTGCGGCGAAGAAATGAGGAGTTCAATGAACGCGAGCAAACTTTGGCTACGTAAAATAAATAATGAGGGTATTTGAGCTGTTTTTCATCGCTTGCTGAAGTCTTGAAAAGACCTTTTTTGCAGGGCAAGAGTTTGCATCTTTTTTTTAGATAATAATGTTTTCAAAAGCAGGGAGTAAAGGGTGAGAGTAAAAAAGTACTTTATTTTCAAAAAATGTGAGAAACTATTCTCATGTTCAATTTCATCTCTGATTTATTTTTTTGAAAAGTTTGAATAAATGATGTGCATTTTGTTAGAAATAATTATTTTTCTCCAAACTGTAAATTTTGAAGTTATCAAATCCTCAATAGTAAATTGTGGGATTATTATCAATTTCTAATCAATTTTGAAGTGCGGATGATGAATTTCACCTTTTTTTAATTGTACCTCATACACTTTTTTTAATTTGCTCAATTTATTTCTTATCAATTAATCATACTGAAGAACTTGAAAATTCATCTGAAACGTATAAAAAATTATCAAGACGAAAGAAACAATTCAAAAATTTTGAATTGTTACAACTTTCTTACAAAAAATAAAAAAAATAAAAAATAAAAATATGGTTTTAGAAAATAACAAAAAAAATGATTTTCAAATTTAAAAATAAACTGTTTTCACGATGATTGCATAAAGCTAAAATTAGTTCAAAAGGGATCATTACAGAATCCTAAAAATGCTCGAAAAAAATAAGACAATTTTGTTCTTTTTGTTAAATAAATATAACTCATATCAAAAATTATATTTTGAAGTTTATTATGAAATGTGAAAAATAGTTGAAATTGAAAAAAAGTTTGAATTTCAAGGACATGATGATGCAAAAAGGGACGATCGGAAACACGACTTATTACTTTGATACGATTGTCCACGCAGATTGGCCTATGGTAAATACACATTTATAAAAAATCAAGTTAGATACAAAACGTTTAGAAAACTTATAGTGATATTCTTTACTTTTCCAAAATCTAAAATGGCGGCTTGTACTTACAATTTGCGAGATTTTTTTTGAACACGAGATGTCTTTGTCAAAATTGCAAAACTGCCCAGACTCTAAAAAATAAGGGATCGAGAACTCAGAGAAAATGATAACACCGCAATAATGAAAATTTACTACTAAAAAAAATTTTGTTTCCATTAATAATAATAATCATTTAAGGACAGACTCAACTTTTCCAGTGCAATCGTGATATAAAGTTGATAAACGAACCAATCACAACATATAATCTGAAAAATTTTGCCATTTTGCTCATATTTCGTATTACCACACATGCATATTTTCGAAATGTTCGAGAAACTTTTCCAAAACACTCCTTAAACGTTTTGTACCTGACTTGGAACGAAAAAAAATTGTTGCCCACAGAAATGGACCGCAAAACTCGTATTGGTTTAGGTTTTCCGAGGCAGCATGGCTTCAGCATCGCAGCTATTCGCGGTTGATGATGTTTTACTCGGTTTTGTAATTTACATTGGAGTCTTTATTTATTCACCAACTGTCGCTTGCTCCTCGTTCATCGGATCCTTTTTTGGCACTCTCATTGGTAACTAATATTTTTTTCAGCTTTGATGAATAATAAATGACCTCTTAATTCATTGGAGTAAATTTTCACTCTAGGAAAAAATTAAAGTTATGTTTACAATACTGTATTGTACTGTGGAATCAGTGTGAATTATTAAACTTTTTGCTGAATATTTAGAGCAGTTTTTTCATAATACATAGTAAATACTGTAAAATGATATTGTAGTAGTATATATGTTTCTATGCGAAAACTATACATATTTCGTTTTTTATTATTCTTTCATATGCTTTTGCAATATCATATTGTAATTCCTACTTATCCAGATTTTAAAAAATGCCATAGTTTTGCCATTATACAGATCTGTATAGTTCTTTTTGCTATATTTTTGTGTACTTTCTTTTCTGGTATATCATCTACGATTGGTACAACATAGGAAAAAGTCGAAAATATATTTTAGATTTTACAATGCGATATGAATTTCGCAATGCATATACTTACATATACAATATTTTCTCTTAGTAGTAACAATTATCACACATATTTTAAGTTCTATAATTTTACGATTCCTTCTTCACTACAAAGCATGTAATAAGTAAAATAAAAACGACAAAATTTGCAAAAATAGAGTAGAACCTGCAATATTATCGTAAAAATTACAATAATATAGTACTTTTAACCAAATAAATATCAGAAAGTACTAGATTTTTTTTCTCAGTGCACCCTACATCGAGTCAAAATAGTGTCACTCAAACTTGGAGTGGTATTTTTAGAGTAAAAAATCACTCGGAAGTACTAGTGAAATTTCATTGAGTCATTTTTTAGAGAAAAATCTGACTAGAATTTAAAAGTGACAATTAACTTCAGGGAGAGTGAAAGGTTGAAGTGAATCTTCACTCCAACAGAGTGAGTTTTCTCTCTAAGAGTGAATTTTTACTCCCTGCCTAAGTAACAGCAATTTGATTCGATGTAGAGTGAAAACTTATAATGTATCATCTTTATTATTTTGTTAATGTTTATCTATTTGAGACACGCAAATAACATATGTCTCATAAGAGCGAGACTGAATGAAACTTACAACAGCACAAAAAAAGTTTTTTTTTTCCTAAATAATGTATAAATAATGAAAAAACAGATATTGTATATTCTATCGTTTTCCCAGTAAAATATTTTATTCTGCATTTTTGTTCAGATTTTCCATAAATAACCTACGAATCTTTGTTTTGACTGGCATTCAACATTTTCGTTGGTCGTGAAAATCAGTAAAAAAAGAAAATGACAAATTTACACTGTAAAAAAAATTTATGGTATTTTTCCCATGCCGGTATTGGAAGCAATTGGCCCATTCCAGGGTTAGTTGTTTTCCTATACCAGTGTATAGTAGCTTTACTGTATATAAATAGTATTTACCCTACTTCAGTATAGTATTTTTACCTCATTCGAGTATATGTAATATCTCCAATAGTGGCTATAAAACGGCATGTAAATTTTTTTCTTGTACTCAAGAATAGTAAAAATTTTCTATCGTTCTGTAGTAAAATTATTACATTCATTTTCACTATACGAGATATTGAAAAAATGCATTAGCAAAAAATAGCAAATAAGCAATGGTCGTAGAATGAAGTATAGAAAAATGCAGATTTTCGGAAATTTACCATACCTGGCATTGGAAAATTTACCAACTTTTTTTGCCATACAGTTAAAATAATTAATAAAAAATTTTTTGTACTTGGGTAAGATATTTTTAGTACAGCGAGAAGGTAAAAATAATATTGTTCCATAGTAAAATTACTATATTCATCTTTCATATACCAAACATAGAAAAAATTCATGAAAAGAGTAGTAAAAGTCCTATGGCCGAGAACAATATTATATTATGTTGTAGTAGATTTCGAGGTATAGGAAATTTACTATACTACGTTATGGGAAATTTACAAACTTTTTTCACAGTGTACATTTACATCTAGTAATTTTTCCAAAATAAATGTATCCGAAAATATACCCCGAATTAAATAAAATTCACCAAGGATAAATTCACAATTCCGTTGACTATTCTGAGGATTGTTCTTTACAGTCATTATTATTACAGAGATTAATTATCTCAGTTGATGAAGAATAATAATTTTTGGAATCATTTATTTTCGTTGATATTAGAACGAATGATTTCAGGTGCAGGGCTTGGAGCACCTAATGATAAAGTTCGTTCTGGGTTCTGGGGACTTTCCTGTTATTTAACAGGTGCATCCGTGGGGGGTACTTTTTTAGTAATGAATGGCCAAACTGCTGTGGCTACTTTCGCTGCTACGGTTTTCGCATCGGTGTTGCAGCACGCTTTGTGCATAGTTTTCGATAAGGTCAGTGGAAAATTTTTAGTATTAACTTTCAAAGTATGATTTAAGCAAATGGAATAAATTTTTCAGTTTACAGAGAATTCTATAAAATATTTTGTAAACAATTCCAAATTTTGAGTTCCAAACATTGAAATTCAAAACCCTGAATTCCAAAACACATGATTTCCAACTTCTTAAACTTTTAAACAAGCATTCAAATTTTTTTTCAAAATATCTGAAATTTTTAACTTTTATTCCTAATTTTTTTTCCACTTCTCAATTTGAATTCATTCAATTGAAATTCTATCACTCATCATTACATAGATTTAAGGGAATTTGTTGAGTCTGTATTCAATGACTATATTTCACAAGCTCCAAAGTCCTTAAATAAAAATAACTGAAGAACATATCCAACACGTGCAAGACAGAATTCACCTATTTAGCTAACATAAAAAATTCACAGGCAGGAATCCCTTACTTGACACTGCCTTTCCATATCGCGACGTGGCTATTCGTGGCTCTGGGAATGACTCCTGAGGGCGTTTTTCATTTCCCTGGGAGCCAATCCCTCCCAATAAAAAGGGACATCGATCTGCGGAACCGACGTCAAACGTCGCTCGACAGAGTATTATATCCCAATCTTCTTTTTTTTCATTCCCAGTAAATTAAAGACGTCACTGCAATGTCACTTAGAGTGAAATTACGAGTTCATCATTATTCATAAATTTTTCCTTCTTTTTTTTCAACTAAAGTCTCTAAGACGTCATGAAAAAGTTTTTGGAAAACGATGAGACAGTGACATCGTTATGCAAAATACGTCTTCTGACGTCACAAGACGCGGATTTTGAATTTTTTAATGTGACTTTGCTGTGACATTTCATGCAAAAATTAGACTCGTAAAAAGGAGAAGTATTTTGTTTTTCTTTGACAATAATTTATGCAACGTTCTATAAACTTCATATGGACGTTCTAACGTTTTTTTGACGTCGCAGTGACGTCATTTTGACGTTTACTGGGTTATGTGATCTAATTATTACTTCTAATTTTGGTTTCCATGTTTATTTTATTTAGCCAATGAATCCGAACGAGCCCGAAGTGCTGATCAAAGTCGAGGGAAAAATGGCTTCCACATAACGAATTACAAAGTAAGAATGTAATTATGTTTAATTACGTAATTATCGATTGTACACTGTATTTTACTTTGTGTTTCAGATGGTTGGATTTGATCTCGACGTTTTTCTTGAAATCTAAAGTTTATTTTATGAATAACTTGTAATAGTGAATAAAAAATTGTTTACAAAAAAAATAATAAGTGAGTGAATTTTTTTTTCTGTAACTTGGAAAATTCATCGATGCAGACGAGCTATGTTATTAAATAATAGAAGGCTTTGAAAAAGTATGTGAATTTAAGGAATCCGAGATTCTGATTTTTTCATATTTAGCTTTCAGATTTTAGAATAGTTTTTGAAGACATTACAAATAATTGTTTAACTTAGGTAAGCTGTGTCATAAATACCTAGTTATAAAACTGAAACAAATTATGAATATTCCAGTGTTGTTAAATATGTAAGGAAAGTTATGAGGAACGATCGAAACAGTGGAAAATATTAAAACAATTCAGCAAACTCTTTTGGAATTTTCCACAATTCTTAGAGGCATTGAAATTTCAAACTATTTTAATATACATTTTTGGGTCACGTTATTACAAATTAGAACAATTAAAGTACATATACTGAGTTTTAAAAATTCTGTAAAAGGTCCAATTATTATTCTTTAGAATTCTTTTCAATCTTATTTTTATGTCTTCAAGTAATAGTAAAATTGTTCAGTATAATCTATTATGAATAACAACAAATGCTAGATGATTCAAACAAGTTTGAAAGCTCTCAGATTTTCAGAAAAAATGACGCGTTGCTGAAATTCGTAACAATTTTGAAAATTTCCTGCAAAATCTACAATATGAAAAATGAGTTCTTCCATTTCACAAAAATTTCTCTGTATTCTGTAACATATTGTAGAATTCAAAAAATGTCTTTTATCATACAATATTTGATTTTAGAAAAATATTATGAATAAATGTTATTTGCCATTCTTAATATATATATTTTTTAACTGTATTCCATTTTAGATTCGAATTCTCATTCACTGTTCAGATATAATTGAATAATCCCACCTAACTTTGATCCTTATAAAAACCTTATAGGAAAGTGCAATTTCTAATAAGTATTCAATTTCTTATAAAGTGCACCTTATAAAAACCTCATAAGAAACTGAAATTTCTTATAAAGAATTGATTGACAACATTTTACAAGGTTTTTTTCTTATAAGGTTTTCATAAAGGCACCTCGTAAGAAATTTAATCCCTATAAGGTTTTTAAAAAGGGCACCTTATAAGAAATTGAATTCTTAGAAGAAATTATATTCTCTTATAAGATTTTTACAAGCATCAAAATTACTAGGGATTTTGTTGTGTTTTGGTATTCAGATTCTATAATAATTTTTCGAAGCGAGATTTTATAAATAATATAAAAAACCTATAAAGCGTTAGGACAAGTTTTTAAATCTGTAGAAACCCATTAATTTTTGAATTTTGTAAACAATATAATGATAATTTTCAGGAACGATCAGAGAAGCAGAAAATTATTCAACAATTTATAAAACTGTCTTATAATTTTCTACAAAGAATTATTGAATTTATGATTCGTTATTGATTACAATGAGAAAATTCAATCAATAATCAAAACATTTTCTCATTGGGGGAAGAATTAGGGTCGGGTTACACGATTCATCGAACTATCACAAGTCAAGAGAAGCCGCAGGCCACGGCTCGACGAACCTCTAACTAGCAAATTTTACGATCAAGTTCGTCTAAGCTAGATTTGAAGAGCCAAAAGTTAGTTTGACGAACGAATATGCGGATCGATTCCTGATAAAATTCGACAGATGACGTCTTTTTATGATAAATTTTCTACAAACTCGAGAAATCCCTTTAATTCGTGTATTCAAAATATATTTAAAAGCAATTACAAAGATTTTATTCTTCAAAAAAGTTCAAAACGTCAGATTTTTAAAAAAAATGATACGTTACTAAAATCTGCAAAATTTATAAAAATTTGGAGATTTTCAAGTTCATTCAAGAGAATTTTATTAGAATTTCAAAGAGTATATCACAATATTTATGATTTTTTTTTATTTCCATAATTAATAGTAAACAAAATAATATCAAAGGTACAAAATAAATGATACCTAAATATTTTTTTCGTTACTGCACGTTGAAAAATCGACACTAAAAGACCCAAAAGTCCCGGAAAAAGTAAATAAATATTCTTAGTCGACAAAATAACCCGATAAAAGTAATAATATGCGAAAAATATGTATAGAATGCGAAAATATTCGAAACCGCAGGGGCCAAGTCACGCGATCAATATCGTAGCATATAGAACGTGAGGACTATAAATACGATATTCATGTCCACACTCTCATGAGAATATTGTAAAAAGTAAACGATCCGAGACATTTCCAGGGAAGCATGAAAAATTTACGACAACTCTCGACAATCTCATAAACATTTAAAAATCATTCACTCTTTTTACCTCCCCCCCTGACAAAAATTTCTAAATTCCTATCATAAAAAACTTTAAATAATTACTTAGAGCAATTATTATCGACTCTCGTCATTTTACATTTTCTGAAAAATCAAAAATTTATGATATACAATCTTCAAATTTCACAATTTTTGGCACAAGCCTGAAAAACTTTCCATGGAAAAATTCATTGCATAGTGCTAGGGTATTTTATTAGGTTTTACTCCCTAGGGGGATAAATTTCGCCGCCGGATTGCCCGCTTTTCAATGCCACTCGGCGCGATTTTCGCAAAGTGGCCGCGACCCGCATTTTTAAGGAAGAAATCAAGAAACGCGAAAGCAATTGCGAGGAGACGCGGCTGATAAAAAAAACAGCGCACGACTCGGGAAACAAAACGAGCGGAAAATGGAGGAAAAAGTTTCTTTATGTAGATTGAGTGGAATCCGAGAGCGAGGAAGATTAAAACGTCGTTTTCTATCTTTTGCGCGGTTTTTTTTACCGTTTCGGCATGTATTTCGATCGAAACAGAAATTCGTATTCAGTGAAGTGTTTCAAAGTGTATTTAAGGAAGGAAATTTACGACTGCATAACGAATTGCTCTGTTAACTGTGATAAAATACCCATAATCAAACAAGTTGATTTGCTTGAACAGTAGATTCAAATACACTGGAATCTTAATTACTGTCTTCTTGATAACCATTTATTCTGAAGGTAACAGAAGAAGAGTTAATCTTAAGAGAAACAGTGGCCATTTTGGATTGCCAACTTCAACTCTGTAAACATCTGAAGCTAGCAGTGAAGCATTCAAATTTAGAATCCTACAGAATATAATTTTTCAATTATTTGCAAGTTTAACAGAATGTTATATATTCAAATCACTCAAATTATGTATTCTGAGGAGAAGGAAAAAGCAAATGTCAGTGAAGATGGCTATTCTTAATTCACTACCTTATTCTTGTAACTCCTTGAAGTAGGCTGAAGTATGCAAATTCAAAAATTTTGAATCCATAAAGTAAAACTCAAATAGTGTCTGTCAAATTTCGAAGGTATTTTTTTCTTCATTAAATGTAATCTGATGATTTATTTTTTGAAATTTCAAATAGTTCAAAATAGAATTTGAGTCATACCGTTTCGCTATTTATATTTAAAAAAAAATGACACTTACGTCCTTTTGAATTTGAAGTTATTGTTTGTACATCCCATCATGTCTGATGAGCTTCAATCAAGATTTGAAGAACTTAGCACTCTCATAAGCACTGACGAAGAAAATGATATCATTCAGAAACTCGAACTATGAAACGAGATCAAGAACTACAGCTTACGAAAGTTATAGACGCTATTAAATAATAAACAAATAGCACACTTATCACGAATGATTGAGTTTATTGATCAACGCTCTATGACACGAACTTTCAATACCATAGCCAACCTTTGTGTTGTCTATTATCTCCTATTTTTATCTAATCATGCCACTCAAGAGATTGATATGGGGTGCTATCATCCCCCTCCCTTGCATCCTATTAGAAAAATCATGCTTCATTAAAATATTTCATAAACCTGATGAAATTTTCGAATACTGAAATTCTAGATCATTAACATGCATTTTCACAAATTTTCATGTATTACTATGAAAGTGTTTTTTCCCAACAAATGAAGAAAATGCATTTTTCTGCACGGCTTGATTCGTCGAAAATTGCATTTCCTCCACTTAGTTGGAAAAAATATAGTCCTCAACTTCACATTCGCCAGACAAGCTCATTCTGCACTCGTTGAGAAATATACTATTCTTGCAAAATTTTGGTGAAATTTTCGAGGTATTAAATTCATTTATCCTTATTTTATTACTTGCTATTTTATCGTTCTCCCAATTTTGGAATTTTCTTAACAATACATAATTTTTCTGAGAGCTCATTTTTCTCATGGTATTTTATTAACTGCCCTTGTAACTTGAAACCTTATAATAACCTTATAAAATCCTTATAAAAATCTGAATTTCCTCATCAAATTTTCAATTTTTTTTAAAGCAAACTCATAAAATCCTTATAAGGAAAAATTATTTTATAAGATTTTAATTTCCTTATAAGGATTTTACAACTCTTTATAAGAATTTCTCAATTCCTTGTAATTTTCAGTCATAGAAACTCTTGGCTCATTTGTCATTATTCATAGTAATCAGTAATTAACAATTAGGTAAAGGTCATATCGTTTGAATTAGGTATTCAGAGTGTATGGAATATTGTATTTATTATAATATTGTGTTATTTACGCGTTTTGCTTCGTAATAAACATCTGAGGAATTAAAATGATGACCATGCATATGATGGGGCCATAGTCTAATGGATACACGCGCGAGCTGTTGATCAAGTCCCTCGTTTGATATCCACTTCCCGGAAGATTTTTTTCAGTCTTAAGCGTCTTAAGTTCTTTCAGCACATTACATGTTTATTATAAAATTCAGCAACAATAAGAGAATATGAATGTACATTTAAATGGCAAATCAAATGTGAAATTTGTACATCATTTTTTATTTCCTTCTAAAATCTCGAATTCCTTATATAAACGACCTTATAAAATCCTTATAAGAATTTCGTTTCCTTTTAAGGATTTAATAAGGTCACTTTATAAAACATCTTTATAAGGATTTTATAAGGTTTTTATAAGAAATCGAATTCTTATAAGGTTTTTGTAAGGCGCACCTTATAATAAATTGAATTCTTATAAGGAATTTCATTTTCTTATAAGGTTTTTATAAGGTTTAAAATCACTGGGGTAGTTTTGTAGTAAATATGATTCTGAATGAACAGCCATTTCTTAACAATTTTATTTGTAGAGTAGCACTTATTATCAATATTACAAAACAAAATATATAAAACAATAAAAATTTGAAAATTTTCAAACGGTTGACAAATAATGAAGATGAGCATATAAAAAAACACACTATTTTCATGACATAAAAACAAACTTAAAATATACTTGAAATTTACCTTTAATTTTTCTAGTGAAAAAGTTTTGCGAGGAAAGTATGATACAAAAAATTCATCAAGGAAAAATATGGTACGTTTCTGAAGTTCCGAACGTTCAAAAATTAACGAAACCAAAAAAAAATCATTTCTATTACCTTTTAGCGTTAAAGTAATAAAAAATTATTGATATTCAACAAATATCCATTTTTATTACTTTTTTTTCACTTCCATCTTGGAGGGAAGTAGAAAACTAATATTTTCTTCGTTTTCGTTTATTTTTTAAACGTTTGGAACTTCAAAGACATACAAAATTTTTGTTTGGAATAGGCAACTAGCTAAATAATATGAAGAAAAACGTCGGAAAATATGATTTTCCATGCCCTGTATTACCCAAAAACAAGTTTTCCACCCCTGTGAAACCCAAAATTTCATACGAGATAGGGAAGAACTGAAGAGCCCGGCGTGGAAAAGCCTCGGGAAAGCGGGGGTTCAGGGGGTGGGGGTGTGCTTCGCCAGGCTCGCCCCCACTTTCCCGCGATCGCCCCTTTCGACTCCACCTGGAGTCGTCTCGGCCTCGGCACTTCCCAGTGTTCCGGCGGCTGACCTAACATACGTCTGTATCACCACCGCGCTTTTCCGCCGCGATCGGGATCCATTTTCCGAAATTTCCCGGCCCCCACGATTTTTCCGCCCGAGTAACACACCCGCGTTGCTTTCCCAGCTCCCCGGAAATTTCGCGAGTCCGGAAAATGCGGGGGTGACCCGGAAAACCATGTTTTTCCGGTAATTTCTCGTAATGGGCTTAATGAAGTTTTTGAGGTAATTGCGAGTTTTTTCAGGAAGCGTAGTTTTTCCGGGAAGAGTGTGATTCGGGAAATAAGACAATTTTCGCGAGGGGGGAAATATTTTCATGTGGGTCGTTGGGAAAATCCATTATGTTGGGTTGATAAGTATTTTGATTTAGGGGAAAGGGATTTTTATGGTTTTTTTATGGTTATATATTCTTTCGGTTGATTTTTAGTCGTTGAGTTTGATTGGGATATAAATTTTAAGTTTTTTTAGTGGCTCTTGATTAATTTTCTGAATGATCTCCTTTAGTTTTGAAAAATCTAGATTCTTTGTTTGTGTCGTTTTTTGTACACGATTTCAGATTCGCATGGAAATAGAACGGGATAAGTTAATAATTTATCGAGGTTTCGCAAGGTATTCCAGGTTTTTGGTTGATAAACATGTATCGTTTTTTGACAAAAAAAAGTATTTTTTTCAAGTTTAACGTAACATAAATTAATAATAAATAGTTTATCACTGAGTAGTTATGTCCAATAAATTTTCTCGATTTCCCAGTCAATAATTTTCCCAGTAACATAAATCGTAATTTATTTACTTAATTATAACTGGGTCGAGAACCTTTTTACATGAAATTCAGTCAGTACATAAGATTCAAGAATTTTGAATAAACCTGATGTGATAGCAATCAATTTATCAATTAATATTGAAAGCAATTTTCACGATATTTATTTTGCTAGAGTTGACATAATTTTTTTTGCTTGATGCTTTAATATTGAATGCAGTTCTTTCAAAACGTTCATTCTTTTCTAAATACTGTGAGATATAATAAGACAATGAGGAAAATTTGCCAATAATGAGATATTCACTGAAAATAAAAAAAATTATTAGGATTTTATTATTTATTAGTGTCACGAGATGCAAATATGCACAAAAAATGAATACTTCAAATTCAATTATTGTAATATTTTAGTTACCATGTTTAAGACTTTGAAATCAAGATTGTAAATAATGGAACGCGATCCCTCAATTTTCTAGGGAAATTTAACAATACTCTGAAATCGGTCGAGTTTTTGTTATAAAATAATAAATTTTCTTTGTGTTTTTTTACTTTACTTTATAACTATTTCGTATTTTCTAAAATTCACTGTACACAGGAAAACTTTTCTTAATCTATTCTTAGTTTCAATAGAGTTTGAATAGAAATATGAAAATAAAATTGCTGACAACACCATAAATAATATAGAAAGAGCAATCGAAAATACGATAAAAAAATTTGTAAGTAATTGAGAAAAAACTTATTAATTATAATTTTAGTAAGTTATTAACAATATTATTCGGATTTATTAAATAATCTCTAGAGATTCACATACTTCTAAATTATTATACTGTTAGTAATAGGTATAACTATACTTTAACAATAAGGTATAACCTAACTTTAACAATAAAAATAATTTATAATGATATATTTTATGATCACAAAAGTCACCAGAAACTTCAAAATATAATTGTAAATTTTTTCTAAAAACAATTATGAAAGGTTCTTAGCTAACAAAGTAGAAATAAATTTTCTTTGAATTCGTATTCACCGTTATTTTTCGAAACTCGAAAAATACTTAAAATTAAAAGCTTGGAATTTTTTTTTAATGTCCTGTTATTTGATATAGTGAATATGTTTACGTTTCATTCTATATTAATATACCCTGAAGGATCGAGGATTTTCTATATATTTTTCTATATCATTTCTTTCGAAAAAATGTAGATTTTAGTAAAACTTGCAGGAATTTCCAGAAATATTTCAAAATCTGCAAAAATTTCTAGAAATAGCTTGAAATCGATAAAATCAAACGAGATTTTTAAATGTTTATTGATTACTAAAGAACTGTGGAAACATTATGCGATATTATAGTAATAACGTTTATTGATTACCAAATAACTGTCCAAACATTGAGATATTACTCTAATTAACAATTTTCAGAGACTGCTCGAATTTGATAAAATTTAATGAGATATTTAGTTCATCACTTTCTAAATAATCGTCAAAACGATGAGAAATTACTGCGATGAATTTATGAAAAGTTTAAAAAATCCTAGATCCAAAAAATTTAACAAAAACATATCCATTATATCTTCAAATTTGGAACATAGTTCGTAATTTAGAAGAACAAATTTTTTTCTAAATATTCTGCATTTTACAGAATCAACAACTCATAATTGATCCTGAAATGTATACCTTGAGAGTCTAAAAAAATTTCAGTAACGTTCAAAAATGTTAAAATTTTTTTGTAGAATTTCTGAGAATTGCTGAAATATAATAAAATTGAACAATATTTTTATAAAATCGTAGCATAATTATTTGATACTGCATTGCAATCGCTCTAGAAAAGTTGTTAATCAATAATGAACTGTAATTAACTTATGTCAAAATGAACATAAATTGGATAAAGGAAGTGCCTAATTCATAATTTCCAAGCTTCATTTTTTTATGAAAACTGGATAAACTCGATTTATACTCAAAATTCAGGAAAACTGAGGGAAATAGCATTATTCTTCAAAACTTACCAAAAATTGTGATAAACCATAACAACTCTGAATATTATAGAAATATAAATAAGAATTCGTTGCGAAAATCCCACAGTACTGTTAAACAAGCCTCAAAAATTTCGTACTTAAAAATACAACACCTACTAAATATTTCTTTTTCGTGTACACTTGACAAAAAGTACAAAAACTCCCAATTCTTAAATTCACGATTTAAATCCAGTAATCCGATAAAAACACTACAATTCTTGAACCAACGTTTCACTAGAATCTTTCACCGAATAAAGAAATTTACGAATCCGAAATCGTGCCAAGCGTTGAGCTTTAATTGCAGAGGCGTTAAGTAAAACGACGTCAATTTATGCAAAGCATCCCCAAATCGCATTCAATTTCCGACGATATTATACGATGTATTATATCAAATTAATCAAATAACGCTAACGAATTTTGCGGCGGTATGCTCGGAATAAAATGAGCCGAAATGATATAGACTTGGTGCGTGTTTCAGGAGCTAGTGATCAATAGTTCAACATCACTCAACATTATAATATGATCGATATAGCACATTCGTACATGAAAGTCCCTCCCAAAACTTCGAGGATTAAGGAATCTCTTTTAATTCCAATAAATCTCATTATGCTCAATTCGATATATTAGTACGAATATTAGGATTGTTTTCAGTGGCGTAGATTTCGATGAAATGAAGAAGGGGGTGTCAACAAATGAAATTTTTTAGAAGATATGTGATTGAAATTTTTTTTCTCTCATTCTGAAGAATTTTCGAAAACCATCTTTATCAACTTGACGAGTTCTTAATTTTATGAGAATGACGGTTTCCACTCTTTTTCGATGTCTTAAATTTTTATAAATACAACTTGATTTGATTTAGACTTCAACTTCAGTTCAACTTTTTTAAAACATTAAAATACAGTGTCTTTTTTGCTGCTTTTTTTATTAGTTAAATAATATCATTATTAAAAACGACTAATGTTAAACTACATAATATGCTATGTTTTACTTATAGTATTAGGATTATGAAAACGTATTATAAGGAAATAATATGGTCATTGATGATTATAATATATTAAAAATTATAAATTACATTGAAGAAGATTTTCATTGGGACAATTTTTCATCCTCTGTTCTACAGAATTTTCGAGAATCTTTTTTATCAAATTCCCGAGTTCTTAATTTCATATATGAATTATAATGCATATTCACTCTTTTTCGGTGTCTCAACTTTATATGATTTGATTGCTGTTACATTGAAGTCTTAAACTTAATGTTCGTATAAAAAGGAATAAAGAAGAGTTCTCGCAAACTCTAAGGTATAAAAAATTTAGAATGTAAGTGAAGACTCGATACATGAAAGTTTAGAAAATTTAGTATGCCCAGATGAAAGGTAATCTTGTAGTAGTTGAATTTCGAGCTTGTTAGTATTTTCAAACTTGGAGAGGGTTTGGAATTTTCCCTTACTGAATGGCGATTCTGCCAATAAACTGATATGAGTTTCATACGAAGAAAAATTTACTGAATCATTTTGAGAATTTCAAAATTTCCAGGTCTCATAAGAATTTATTTTTCAAAAATCAAAATTTACAGACAACTAATATTTAGGAAATTTGAAAACTTTTCAAATTTCCAGAGAAGGATGCCTCTACTTTCCAAGGTTTCTAAAGCTTATTATTTATTCAAAATTTCGAATCACTTCAATTTAAATAAAATCTGGAAAAAACGAATTTTCCAAAATACAATTATTCTAAAATGTACATGAGAACGTTAAATTTATATGAGAACTCGAGGAAACAAAATTAATCTTATTTCTAAAATTATCGAAATTTTAAAATATCAGGATTATGAAAAAGCATATCAGGCGTATGAAAAATTACAGCAAACCTTATTTTCTAAAAAACTCCTTTCAGTTACAATAATTTTCACCAGTTGTAATTATAGAACTATTATGACAAAAAATTGTCTGTTTGCCTACATAGATACAAGAATATTATTAATATTTATTATAAGAACTGAATAAATAGCTCATGTAAAATTCTCGTATAGAAGTCTATTAGTAAAATTTACAGGAAGAAAAAATCGTCTAGTAGTATTTTTCTTATAATATTGTCTATTTACTTTATCTATCATTTTATCCTACTTTTCTTACTTAGTCCTATATTATTAAAAATTTGAAAATTATGATATAAAATCGATAATTTTAGCTATTTCATAAGAGTTCTGAAGATAAGAAACTTCTTCGTATAGTTTTTAGTAAACTGACATTTTCGTAAGAAACGTAAACAATCAAAAATACAACAGGCGAAAAAAAACGAACCTAAAAAATCGCAAATATTCAATATTTTGTACTTTAAATAATGAACTAAGTGTGTTACTGTATGCATAATTTAAAAAACCAGTCGAACGAACTTTCGTATAGTTTACAAAAAAATAAAATCAGAATAAAATTAAGAAATTATATATTATACCAAAGAATCCATAAGACTGATATTTAAAACGTTTTAAATTATAATTATAATAAATCTCCGAAAATTGTCATAGTTGAAATATCAGTATTAATAAGTTGCATGAAATTATTGCTTAAAAAATAATAATTTCTCAGAAAAAATATCACCGTTTGAAGTTTATTATCTTTAAGAACAGAGTACGGTGGACTTCAAAATTACGGTACACTCGTCCCTTGCTATAACGAGTACCTTCTTCTTTTTCTATTCTGATTCGTTAGCATGAGAGAAAAAGGACAGAAAATGCTCGTTATAGCAAGGGACTAGTGCAGTTTCATGTAGATACTATTAGTGGAAAAATATTGATTATTCCTAATTTCAACGCATGGTAACTAGAAAATTCTATGAGAAAATGCTTTCGTTGAATTAAAATACTTTATTCTCAAAAATCAAAATTCAACTTGTGCAATCGTAAATTTTTGAATGAAAAGTTCTTGAAGTTGTATTTAAAAAATTGTAGAAGAAAATAATGATAGACAAATTCGTAACTATAAATTTCACTATTCGTGTATTCAGGGAGTACATATACACTTGCGCTCGAGAAATAAAGGGCATTTTCACAATTTTTTTTTAGAACAATAAAACATCTTCTTTTTACTCAAAACCTATTTATGTATTTATGTCACAAGCTATTTTTTGAATTTTTTCGGAAAACAATTTGCGTAATTAAGGTCGCAGCGACCATTGTGCCAAAACACAATTTTTCTGACACCGCACGCGGTGAGCATGATAAATAAGGAACTGTTCATCTGTCATACAAAAAACAAAAAAAAACCTCTTGTTTATATCTTTACGCTCTGCGTGAACGAAGGATTTTGCTTTATTAGTATTTTGACAAAAATAGTGGTCATTTTCCTAAAATGTTTGATTTTTCAATGTCTTTGCTTTTGGTTTTTGTAGCAAGAAAAAAAAGTTTTCCTTAAAATTAAAAATATTTCGTTCACGCAGAGGCTCTTATAATTATAAACAAGATTAAAAAAATTCAGATTGTTTAAATGAATGGTTTTCGAAAAACAGTGCTCACCACGAAAAAACATCGGACTTTGGCACAATTGCTGTAGTGCACCCTATCACGAAGATGTCATTCTGAAAAAATTTCTAAAATACCTTGTGACATTGATAAATAAATAAGAAATATGTTTTCCAAAAGATATTGTGTTGTTAAAAAAAAAAATCATTAAAAAACGAATTTTTTCCTTTGATAAAAAGTGTATCTAACTCCTTAAATAATCCCCAGACGGAGAACGGGCATTTTTGGAAAACTCCTTCGGAAAATTTCTTCTGCGATGAGGAAAACGTGAAAATAGAAAATATTGAATCAGGCTCGACGTTGTGAACCGATCGCGCGACACGTAGGTGGGAAAAGAGTGACTGGCGAAGACACTTGTCGCCTATTGTGAGAGCCGGGGTGGCATTGTTGAGCGTTTGAAGGGCCGTGAAAAGCTCGGGCCGATCTTGATGTCGGCGGCGTATTTGCTCGCGTACGGGTAAACACACTCGAACCTACCGCGATACACACTTTTCCAACTTTTCCTCCGCGTTACACGTATACGAGCCCGGCTGTCTTTACCTATTTCCCTGGCGAGTGATAAGAGACGCGTCGAAGCGCCGTATCTCGGTCACCCTCTTTTCGTGTCTATTCAAGAGCGAGGAGGTCATCACCCGTAAGAGGAAAAACTCCCTTTCGTTTTTTTCCCGGGCGCCAACGAAGATGAGAGCTTTTTTCATGGGCTATTTCAAAATTAAGACATCTGACCCCTCCCCCAAGTTTTATCGAATTTAAAAAGATATGAAATGCTTAATTTCGAGGGAAAATGAGAAAAATAATTATGAATGAAAGAAAATTTTCGAAATGATATTTTTAGATAGATACATGACAAATATAGAGGTCACTCGTGAGAGGAAAAACTCCTTTCTATTATTTTTCCGGGCGCCAACGAAGATGAGAACTATTTTTATATGGCTATTTGAAAATCAAGATATTTTACTCCTGCATTAACTATTATCAAATATGAAAACATTCGAAATGATAATTTTTGAGGTATATTGATGGATATAGTCATGAATTTAGGAAAATTTTTGAAATAATATTATTAGATAAATGTATGCCAGATGTAGAGGTCAACCGTGAGAGGAAAAACTCCCTTCTATTTTTTTTCCGAGTGCCAACGACGATGAGAGCTTTTTCATAGAGCTATTTCAAAATTAAGACATTTTATCCCTCCCCAAGTTTTATCAAATTCAAAAACATACGAAATGCTTAATTTTCGAGGTTGCGTGATGTGAAAAGTCGTGAATTTAGGAAAATTTTTGAAATTATATTATTTTATAGATGCATGACAGATATAGAGGTCAACCACGAAAGGAAAAACTCCCTTCCGTTTTTTTCCAGGCGCCAACGAAGATGAGAGCTTTTTTCATTGGGCTATTTCAAAATTAAGACATTTCACCCCTCTACAAAGTTTAATCAAATTTAAAAAGTTACGAACTGCTTATTTTCGAGTTAGCATGATAAAAATATTAATGAATTTAGAAAAATTTGTAAAGTAATGTTATTGGGTGGATGTATGACAGATATAGAGGTCAACCGTGAGAGGAAAAACTCCCTTCTCTATTTTTTTTCCGGGCGCCAAAGAAAATGAGAACTATTTTTATATGGGCATTTGAAAATTGAAATATCCTACCCCTCCCCTAACTTTTATCGAATTCCAAATTATACGAAAGAGTAATTTTCAAGATTGTATGA
This sequence comes from Platygaster robiniae, assembly GCA_028476575.1. Lineage (NCBI taxonomy): Eukaryota > Metazoa > Arthropoda > Insecta > Hymenoptera > Platygastridae > Platygaster > Platygaster robiniae. The sequence continues at coordinate 42,564,735 of CM052019.1, forward strand.
TAAAAATAATCATGAATTTAGGACAATTTTTGAAATGATATTATAAGATAGATACATGGTTTATAGTAATTAATATAGGTGAGCTTAACTTCCAAAAATAACACTTTAACTTAAAAAATTCCGAAGTTCCTGAACAAGGAATTTCAGTTATTGAAGATCGATACAAAAAGTTGTTTGCTCAACTAACTTATTAAAAAAAAAACTAATGCTATATTGATATTTTAAGGTTGAACATTATTTGATTTTTTCATAAAAATATAGATTGCAGGGAAATTTTTCTCGAAAAATGAAGTAAAAAGTTCTTGCCTGTTAGGATAAAACGTTACCAACAAAATAAAAGAAAAGTTATAAAAGTTGAACGATTTTCTACAGAGCAACTGAATTATAAAGTAAAATTAATACGTTGTGATCAAGGAAATTCAAGGCTATTGAAAAAATTTCCTACGATAAAATTACTGAAATTGAAGCGAAAAGAAAAAATACGTACTGAATAATCGATTTCGATAGAGATGCTATTAAAAAATTTACATGCAAATAAAAATGACCGAAACTGTATCGGCTGGACGATTTGAAATAAACTGACCCAATAACAGCATAATAGTTAATTAGAAATGACAATAAACAACGTAGAAATATATCTATAAATTGGATCGAAAAAAGAAATGCATTCCAAACATTTTTACGTCTAAAATGAAATTCTCACTAAACAGATAATATTATTTTGAATTTACAATAAATAATATTATTTCATAACAGAACCAATATATTATAATACAACTATTTTTTAAATATCAATCTTCTCAATCGCTCGCAGAAAATTGCTCCAAACATTGTCAAAGATAAAATTATCATCAAACGAACAATATTATTTCAAATTTATAATAAATAATATTATTTCACAATCGGATTCATATTTAATATTTAAGCCGAGTATAAAAAAAGGAATATTCATTAGAACCGTTTATTTTATGTATTTTGATTCTTATATATATTATAATTAATATTACACAATTATATTCATAGTTAGGTACAATATTTTTCAAGTAATTTTCTATTCTCTGAATAAAAAATATGATTTTCAATCAAAATGGTATTTCAATGAAGTATTTTGAAGTTTCATAATGTTATACATAGATAGAACTTAATATTTTTTAAGCACTTTTTCCCTTTAAGAAATATATTGGGGGCCCACAGGGGGACCGACGCGCCACCTCACGGGGCCAAATACTCTCGAGGGCTTTCACCACCCGCGCCCGTCGTGTGCGCGCGGTTCCTTCTTCCACTACTGACGCGACTCTGCGCGCGTCTCCCTCTTCCACCACCTACACGACTCTGCGCGCGTCGTCAGTGACGGGGGAACGGGTCCCTGGGCCCTATATTAAGCCGCGCACGAGCCCTATCGTCCTCATGTCCCGGCCGAACAGCTCGGCCAAACCTCCCTAGCGTCTAACTCGCTTTGCCATAGCGTGAAACTCGCTCTGCCCTAGCGTTTAACTCGCTCCCCCTAGAGTCTAACTCGCTCGACTATAGCGTGAAACTCGCTCTCTCTAGCGTTTAACTCGCTCTACCATAGCGTGAAACTCGCTCTCCCTAGCGTTCTACTAGCTCTCCCAGAGATGAAACCCCAGGTAGGTGGAATGACTTTCGGTTCACCCAGGGAGGAGGAGTGGATCAGTGACTAACGGTAGTTCGCGCTTATTCCCTCAGAAAAGACCTCGCGCGGGTGTGCGAATCAGGCTCAAGCGGCTACAGGACATCGGTCCACAATGCCGTACCATCCCTTCACTGCTCGAGATTCCAACGGCCCCGCCACGACTCACGGTGCATCAAGAAATTCCGGGGAGATCCCGTGGTACCCGCCGCACCCACTACCGCGGAGGGAACCTCTGGGGGCGGCATACCGCGGTCGTCGATGCGACCCTCGCATGGCACCTTCTCACCGCCCGCGCCAATTGTAACCACTTCCACCTCGCTCGCCGACACACGGGACGACCCAGATTTTGCACTCCGGAGGTCGCCGGCGCACCCTCCCCCGTTTTCGCCCCGCACCGCCAGGCACCCTCTCACCCCCACCACTCCCGATCCGGTCGGTCGTCTTCGCCAGGAGACGAGGGGACGAAGTACGCCCCACCCGATAGGAGAGTCCTGTGCCTGCCCCACCTGCGGAAACCCGGGCCTCTACGCCCCTTCGTGGTGAGGCTGAGGACGAGTTGGAGGCATACGCACGAGACCATCTCGTCGACCTCCCATCTCTCATGAGATACCTGGCCGACTCCGAAACCGAGGAGGATTTCCTGAAGGATCTTTCGGCCGAGGTCCGAGAGGCGAGGGCCGCCTTCAGCGACACCGTCTTCCTTCTCGACACTCCTCCGGGTTCTCCGTTGACCGAAGGCTCCATGGACAACACCCCGGCGACTACTCCCACCACTGACGAGGGATCTTTTTAAAGGCAGCTTTCGTTTTGTTGTAATAGCAATTTCGCCGGCGTTGTGCTTTTGTAGTGTATAAATAGAATACACACGTGTCCTAACCCCGCTTAGGACTAGAACCCACGCCTCTCATGCAGAGTACCTTGTTATCGTTTCCTTCCCTCCTTTTTAAACGTTAACAATTGGCACCCAACGTGGGGCCGTAGAAGTTGGATAACCGAAGGAACTTTTCCCCCTCTCCTCTCACCAGTACTCAGCTACCAACCTACTTGCCCTCCGACCTGTACGTGAGACATGCGTACGACTCTGAATCCGACCCCGACAAGTAGCCCCGTTCCGAAGACATTCAGTAGCAGGAAGTCTTGCCGTCGCGCGAATATTCAGCTATCGGAACGCGTCCAGGAACTCGCGGAGTAGCTGCACGTCCAGCGTAAACGAGGAAGACCCGCAAAAACCACTTCCGGGAGTGCAAGACAAAACCCGGTGGCGCCCAACAACCAGAGCAGTGATTTGCCAGTAGACAATATCCATCCACACTCATCGAACATGGCCCAACCAGCAGGACCACCCCCTTCCCTCGGGGACTGGCGCATGCTCCTTGAAGCTCTCCGGACTCCCGCAGCCCTGGCTCCAGTGCCCCCCCAGCTTTCATGGGCATGATTACGAGGACCTCGGTCGTTACCTGTCACGTTGCGAGACTTATCTCCGCGCCATTCATACAGGTCCCAATTTAGAAGCCGGGATCGTTGCTGCCGGCCTGAGGGTTGAGGCATTAAAATGGTGGAACATCTACTCGTCTATGGACCTCACTTTCGCGAGGTTCCGGGAACTATTCACGTCCCAGTTTGACAGCCCAGCTATAAGGATGCGACTGCAAGCACAACTTTACTCCAAACGACAGGAAGAGAGAGAGGCCGTAGGAACTTACCTTCAGGTAAAATACCAGCTTTTCGAAAGACTCCGCCCTGGGGAGCCAGAAGACTCTTAGGTGGCCACCCTACTGGAACTGATGAAACCGAAACCACGTGCCATGGTCCGACCCCTGCGTCCTCAGACTTTTGAAGCTCTGCTTACTGCCGCAGTGGACAAGGAACGAGACGAGCAGGAGTGCACCTCCGGGAAATCGGTACGACGAGAGGAACCAAAAGAGAAAACGAAGGTTCTCGAGGCCACGAAGGCTCCTCCGGTGCCGAAGTGCTGGCACTGTCCTGGCTATCACTTAAATCGGGACTGCCCAGTATGGCAGGCGAAACGATCCACTTCTCGGGGAAACTGGCGAGCGGCGGGGGACAAGGTGACCTCCGCCGTTACGAACCCACCTCAATAAGCAGCGTCTCGAATCACGGAGGGGCACTGCCTCGGGTGCCCCTACTAATCTCCGGCGTGAGAATCTCCGCTCTTGTCGACTCTGGGGCAACGCACAATTTTGCACCCACTTGGTTATTGAAGGACTTTCAGATCACCCCGGAGCGGGCAGACTACTTCGACTCCATTCAATTAGCAACGAACGATACTCACACGCGCATTCTCGGCCGAGCTCACTTACAGGCAACCCTGATGGGCCGCCCTACTGACTTTACTGTTCAAGTATGCAGCGATTTACGAGAACAACTAATTCTGGGCTACGAGTGGATGCGAGACGAGGGCGTGGTTTACGACGTGCCAAATCAGAGCTTGCACGTTGGCAAACAGAACCGGACGTGCATACCGATCAGCCACAACCATTTCTCCAACTTCTTGGAGCCCATCGACGAGCAACAAGTCAACGAGGAATTTCCAGCAGAGTATACCAGGTGTACTCCTAAGTAATTTCCGGTTTTTTCAATGGATGGCGTTCTGTTTTGTACCGCTGTTGGTAACACATACCATATGTCATTTTGTTCAGTCATATCGAGTGCTTGAACTGCGTTGACATTTTCTCGAAAAAATCTTCCAGTAAGTTTTTATTGCGCTTCAAAAATGTCGAATTTTGTACCGAATTTTGAGCATATGCGCCATGCATTGCTTTTCATGTTCAATCAGGGGAAAAAAGTGTCCGAGAGCCACTGTGCGCTTGTGGAAGTTTATGGTGATCGTACATTAACACTTTGAACATGTGAAACGTGGTTTCGACAGTTCAAAAATGGAGATTTCGACCTGAACGACGCCGCACGCTCCGGCAAGCGAAAATCGTTCGATGACGCCGAATTGCAAGCATTATTAGATGAAGACAACACGCAAACGCAACGACAGCTTGCAGATGCGTTGGGAGTTGAACAGCAAGCAATTTCCAAACGTCTGCGAGCCATGGGAAAAATTCAGAAGTGTGGAAAGTGGGTGCCCCATGAACTGACCGAGAGACAAATGGAGAATCGAAAAGTGACCTGTGAAATGCTGCTTCAACGATACAAAAGAAAGTCTTTCCTGCATCGTATTGTTACTGGTGATGAAAAGTGGATTTTCCTGGAGAACCCTAAGCGCAACAAATCGTGGGTGAGTCCAGGTGAAGCATCGACATCGACGGCACGGCCAAATCGTTACGGTCGGAAGGTCATGCTGTGTGTGTGGTGGGACCAGTCCGGTGTTATATACTTTGAACTGCTGAAACCTGGTGAAACTGTGAATGCCGTTCGCTACAAACAGCAAATAAAAGATTTGAGCCGAGTCATTGTGGAAAACCGATCAGAATATCAACAACGACAGAAGAAGGTGATTTTGCTCCACGACAATGCGCCGTCGCATAAGTCGAAAGTCGTTCGTGACACGCTGGAAAGGCTCAAGTGGGAAGTGCTTGATCATGCGGCTTACTCACCAAACCTGGCGACATCCGACTACCACCTCTTTGCCTCGTTGGGCCATGCCCTTTCTGAGCAGCGCTTCGACTCGTACGAAAATGTACGAAAATGGCTCACCGAGTGGTTCACCTCCAAAGGCAATGATTTTTACTGGCGTGGTATCCACAATTTACCAGAAAGGTGGGAAAAATGTGTAGAAAGCGATGGAAAATACTTTGAATAAAATAAAGGTTACGGTTTTTTTGGAATTATGTGTTTTATTTGCAAAAAAACCGGAAATTAATTAGGAGTACACCTGGTAAAAGCACCTTTCGAGAGCTGATCACGGAGTACTCAGACGTTTTCCGACCCCTTGGAAGCTCTCCTAGAACCCCGTCGTGCGAATTGGAGCTACGCCTGACCTCGGACCGTCCAGTCCACGTGCGGCCATATCGTTATCCTCCACACAAACAAAAGATCATTGCCTAACAAGTTGCGGAGATGCTGAATGACGGAATCGTTGAGCCAAGTACATCTCCGTATAACTCCCCCATTTTGCTCGCGAAGAAAAAGGACGGCGAAAACAGGTTCTGCGTTGACTATCAAGAACTGAACAGAATCACGGAAGACGACACTCCTCAGATTCCGGTGATTCACGACCTTTTGAAGGAGCTAGGCGGAGCTAAAATTTACACTTCTGTCGACCTAAAAAGCGGATATTGGCAAATACCACTCGCAGGTACCAGTAAGAGGTACACGGCTTTCATGACGCCAGACGGAGCTACCTACCAATTTCGCTATATGCCGTTTGGCCTCAAGACAGCCCCGGGGGTTTTTCAGCGGTTAATGACCGAACGCGTTCTCAGAGGATACATAGGGGAGTTTTGTAACGTATACCTGGACGATATAATCATCTACTCAGATTCGTGGGAGGGACATCTTAAACACTTGCGGTTCGTCCTCGAACGACTACGAACGCACGGCCTGCTCGGACATATAAAAAAGTGCGTTTTCGGCTCGACTCAACTGCGCTACTTGGGCCACATAATAGAGCCGGAGGGTAACGTCAGCCAGCCGGAACACGTGGAAAAAATCGTAACGTCAGACGGCCCAAAGAATATAAAAGAGTTACAGAGATTCCTGGGGACTTGCGGTTGGCTTAGTGAATACATACCCGATTACGCAATTCTGACAGCTCTCCTAACGGATACCTTACGAGGCAAGAAGACTTGGAGGTGAACCCCGGCGGCTGAAATAGCATTCACGAAGCTCAAGGAACATTTCAAAGGCCCCTTCTCTTGGCCCGCCCACGGAAGGGTCTTCCCTTTATCTTACAGACGAGCGCCGGCAGAGAAGGAGTAGGGGCAGTTTTGTTTCAAGAGTATGGCGAGGGTAAGTAATTAGCTACGCCAGCGCTAAGTATTCGGCAGCAGAGTCGCGTTACTCTCTCCTGGAACAGGAATGTCTGGCTGTAGTCTGGGCAACGAGAAGTTCCATCTTTATCTCGAAGATAAATCTTTCATCTTACGCGCAAACAGACACGCGCTTCAATGGCTCGAGCGATCCAAGGATCAACGGGCTAAACTTACCAGGTGGGCTGTACTCCTACAGGAATTCAGATTTTCTGTCGAACATATACCAAGACGAGAGGAAGATCTAGCACAAACCCTTGCTCAAAAACCTGCGGAAGAAGGACTGTCGGCCTTAGAGACAGACCATATAGCACCCCCAGTGGACGAGCACGCCATGGACACTCCTGAGTTGACCTCACTGAACGGCTCCGGGCCTGTGGATACAGACCTAGACGGATACGCCCAAGTCTGGACTGACGGTTCCTGCACTAGTAACTGGCTTGAAGGAGCAGTTGCGGAAATAGGCGTGTGGTTCGGGGCAGGGCACCCTTTCAACGTGTCAGAGAAGCTACAAGGATGCCAAACTAACAATACCGCGGAAATCAGGGCCGCAATCAAAGCGGCGCGTATTATTCTAGGGCATACGGATATTCGTAAGCTAACTATTCACTCCGACTCTCAGTACCTCCGGGACAGTTGGCACGTATGGATGAAAAGATGGAAAGAGAACGACTGGATCAACTCCAAGGGCTTGCCTGTAGTGAACCGGACGGTACTACAAGAAATGTACGAAGTTTTTGGCGAGTTCAGGACAGTTAGAATACTTTATGTGCCTGCCCACGAGGGCATTTTCGAGAACGAAGAAGCGAATAAACTTGCACAGGCGGCCACCGGATACACGGGGTCCCCTCAAGAGACAAGGAAGTTTTCTACCGGCGGTCGGACGACTACGAGAAATCTCGGTCCCTCGGAAGCGTCCCCAACCCTGGCTCAACTCTCGGTTACTAATCTGATGGACGAGGTCATCACGGGGCAAACACATGATTCAGAGATCACCGAAATGGTGCGGAGACTCGGTCCACCGGTCCACCAAAACGTCGGTCAACGCTCGAGATCGAAACTTCCGCGACTCTCACCGACTGAACGAAAATGGGCTACAGACACGACGGGGTAACTCCTTCCCATGGAGGACGCTGGTGCCTCGAGGTTTCAGAGAGAGGGTTATGAGTCATTTTCACGGTCACCCCGGCGAGGACGAAACTATCCGGCAAATCCAGACCCAATACACCTGGAAGGGGCTAAGTCAAGAGGTCCGGAATTATATCAGACGATGTTGACTATGCGCCTGTATTAAACCACATCATATCCCTGGCTCACAGGAAATCAGGCCAAGACAACCCCAGACTCCGTTCGATACGATTGCCCTCGACCTAATGGGGCCATATCCCCGCACTTCGAGAGGAAAAAGACACCTGCTCGTCATTACGGATTTGTTCTTCCGGTGGGTAGAGGCGTACCCTCTGGTGGACGCAACCACGAAGAAAATCATTCAATGCCTCGAGAGCGACTTTTTTCCACGCTGGGGATACCCTCGATCCTTACTCACCGACAACGGCCCGCAGTTCTCGAGCAAGTCCTGAAGCAAATACGGCGAGCAAAACCACATTCAAATATGGACAACTCCCACGTATCACCCCCGAGCAAACCCGACCAAACGAAGGAATCAGGAGATAAAAAAGGGCCTGAGGATACGGCTAGCTGACCAGCCTCATAATAAATGGGATGAACCTCTTCCTCAAGTACTATTTAATATTCGAAGTCGACGCAACGCGGCCACTGGACTCACATCAGCGGAGGTCTTGATGGGACAGAACTTGACCCGACCGGGTGACTGGCAAACTGTAACGCCACAGGGATGAAGAATGGATGTGCTGGAAAGACGAGCCAAGGTTCGGATGAACCAACAGGCATATCAAGAGAAGCAGCACACGGTGCCGGCTGCGTTAAGGGTCTACGCATCCGGAGACCTGGTGTACATGCGACGAAATCAACTATCCAAGGCAATAGAAGGCTATTGTGCTAGTTTGGCTACCTCGTGGGACGGACCTTTCACCGTACATTCGACTGTTGGATCCAAAGTACACATGGTACAAAGAGGAGACGATCTCGTCAAGGTGCACGGCAATCAACTCTAGTCCCCTACGGACTCGTTGAAAACCACCCCTCCGCCATCCCCTACAAATGTAGGCCCGAAACGGCTGGAGGGCAACCCACCAGACACTCATACGCACCTAAGAGGTCGTCCTCGAAAGATGATTTTGCCTGTGGACCACTGTTCCAACGTGAATTCTAGGAAGGGACCATACAATCTACGCTCCCGACAGTATTGGTTTTGCACAAGGAGGAAAAAAGGGCTGAAAAAAGACCCCGGACTGTTATACATAGATAGAACTTATTATTTTTTAAGCACTTTTTCCCTTTAAGAAATATATTGGGGGCCCACAGGGGGACCGACGCGCCACCTCACGGGGCCAAATACTCTCGAGGGCTTTCACCACCCGCGCCCGTCGTGTGCGCGCGGTTCCTTCTTCCACTACTGACGCGACTCTGCGCGCGTCTCCCTCTTCCACCACCTACACGACTCTGCGCGCGTCGTCAGTGACGGGGGAACGGGTCCCTGGGCCCTATATTAAGCCGCGCACGAGCCCTATCGTCCTCATGTCCCGGCCGAACAGCTCGGCCAAACCTCCCTAGCGTCTAACTCGCTTTGCCATAGCGTGAAACTCGCTCTCCCTAGCGTTCTACTAGCTCTCCCAGAGATGAAACCCCAGGTAGGTGGAATGACTTTCGGTTCACCCAGGGAGGAGGAGTGGATCAGTGACTAACGGTAGTTCGCGCTTATTCCCTCAGAAAAGACCTCGCGCGGGTGTGCGAATCAGGCTCAAGCGGCTACAGGACATGGGTCCACAATGCCGTACCATCCCTTCACTGCTCGAGATTCCAACGGCCCCGCCACGACTCACGGTGCATCAAGAAATTCCGGGGAGATCCCGTGGTACCCGCCGCACCCACTACCGCGGAGGGAACCTCTGGGGGCGGCATACCGCGGTCGTCGATGCGACCCTCGCATGGCACCTTCTCACCGCCCGCGCCAATTGTAACCACTTCCACCTCGCTCGCCGACACACGGGACGACCCAGATTTTGCACTCCGGAGGTCGCCGGCGCACCCTCCCCCGTTTTCGCCCCGCACCGCCAGGCACCCTCTCACCCCCACCACTCCCGATCCGGTCGGTCGTCTTCGCCAGGAGACGAGGGGACGAAGTACGCCCCACCCGATAGGAGAGTCCTGTGCCTGCCCCACCTGCGGAAACCCGGGCCTCTACGCCCCTTCGTGGTGAGGCTGAGGACGAGTTGGAGGCATACGCACGAGACCATCTCGTCGACCTCCCATCTCTCATGAGATACCTGGCCGACTCCGAAACCGAGGAGGATTTCCTGAAGGATCTTTCGGCCGAGGTCCGAGAGGCGAGGGCCGCCTTCAGCGACACCGTCTTCCTCCTCGACACTCCTCCGGGTTCTCCGTTGACCGAAGGCTCCATGGGAGCCTTCGGTCAACGGGAGGGAGGGATCTTTTTAAAGGCAGCTTTCGTTTTGTTGTAATAGCAATTTCGCCGGCGTTGTGCTTTTGTAGTGTATAAATAGAATAAACGCGTGTCCTAACCCCGCTTAGGACTAGAACCCACGCCTCTCATGCAGAGTACCTTGTTATCGTTTCCTTCCCTCCTTTTTGAACGTTAACAATAAAATATCTCTGTATTTTTTGGGATAATTCAATAAAGATAGATAAGAAAAGATGTTTGAAATTCGAATTTTAAGTTTCTTTTAAAATTTTATTTCAAATTTTGACGATTGCGTTATCATATTATGTGTGTGAATTTTGAAATTCACAAGCATATTTGATGCAAAAACTTGAATGTAAAATTAATGAAATCAAATTATAATATATATATATATATGGTATATTCGGTACGTTCAAATAAATACATATTATGACATCGAGATTATTGAATAGATACCTAATTTTTAGACAGATTTATATTTTAAAATATCGTTATCAGATATGTGAAGTATGATGAAGTTATATATATATGTGGCTTGCAGCCATAACCGAGAAAGTCACACATGCCATAACGTTTAAAATTTTATCAGAATATCATGTAAACTGAGCCTTATAAGGCACAAGTGACTTTCTCAATTATGACGGAAAGCCACAGATATAAGATGATATATAACATTTTCGATGCATGAAATCAGATACACAGTTGAATCACTCACATCGAGAATCCGCTAACTAAAAACACATTTTTACACAAATACTATGACATAAATATTTCCAGACAAATATTACATTAAAAATAGAAAATTTACATCATTCTATACATAGATAAAATAAGGTCAGTGAGAGCGTTTGATGGCAGAATGGTAACATTTTCACTTTTTCAAAATTTTAAAGATATTGGTCTCGAAATTTCACAGTTATTTGAAATTCTTATTTAAGTATCTATAATTTGAATAATCGCTGAATCGAAATAGCTGAACATGTTTGAAAGTTTAAAACATTTTACACAAAAATTAAATTCTTAATCTTTACAAAATCATACATTTAGATGTATTAGATATTTTCAGATAATTTCTATTAGATTGATATTATTAAATACATGTTCATTGTTATATGCACATATGATTTGCATATTATCAGATATTATAATAATGTACATTTGCATCATGTACCCATACAAATAACAATTATAAATAACGATGATTCGATAATCATAATACAAGTTGATAATATTTTCATTGAGATAATTGATCTATATAGTTATCGTACAACTAAAAGACATACTCTGAGGATTCCAAGTTAAACAGACGACATTGCTGAACTTTCATGCAAAGTTTACGTGCCATTTCTCTGATGCAAACAAACTCTAAAGCAAACAATTTTCCCAGGGAACAAAGGCTCATTGTATCATTGTTCAACTCTAGCAAAACGTATCGGTGCAAATGAGCTTTCATTCCCCCACAATACGAAATTCCGTCCGAGTAAAACATTTTGCGACTGACAGCTGATCTCATCAATTTTTCAATGATTCCAAGTACTATATAGTTTGAGTTTCGCTTACAATTTTTATCTACAAAAATTACTCCTAGACTCAATCACGTCCTGCAAAAATAAAAAGTTATTTACTTACTGATGTTCAGTCAAAAATTAGTGATTCAGATTTAGAAGTAATTATATATATGCAAGATAACAATTTTTTTCACAGTATTATTTTTTAATATAAAATACCGAATTGAAATGAGGTTTTGTATATGGAAACATTATTTTTGTTTCAATTTTTCATAAGGAGAAGCATAGAGAAGTATTACATTGAATTAATGCAGTAATGAAATAATGTAATTCAAGATGTAGCAAAAATAAAAAAAATTTTTATCATTCAGTGAATTTTTAGATTTTTTAAAATAAAAAATACTGTTATGGATACTTCATAATAACCCAATTACTTCAATTACAAATATTTGAAAAAAAATTTTATCATTGTATTTACACGTTCTAAAAGAAAGGTATTAACGATTCAGAAAAAAAATTAGTCTTGCAATTACTGCACTCGCAGATTAAGGATTAATCTCGGATGCTGTAATTGTGGCGTGATTTTAGATGATTGTTCCGAGAGCGTTTGCTCAAAGGAACCAATTCCGGGGTTATCAGGCGAACTATTCTCGCAGGGTTAATGTGAACTGGGAAAATTTTTCCGAGCCCGAACATTTTCCGTTCTCGGAGCAATGAAAATTTGCTGGAGTGAAGGTACATCGCAATTTTTGGCAAGGATGAAAATCACGGGCTGCGATTCCAGCACGGATGAGCGATTTCGTGGCGAGGTACGTTGAATAAATACCAGTTTCTGTCATTTTCATGTTTATTGGAAAATTTTCCAGGGATAAAATACTGAAGAGTAAAACAATATTTGTACGTAACTTGGAAATTTTTCTAACTCATGAAAAAAAATTGAAGTATGTAAAAAGAAGTTACGAATTTTTTTTATCGAATTACTGTGATGTAAGACTTATTGGATTTAAAATTTAAAGATTGCCTTGTACGTTTCCAAAATCATGACTTATTTCATGATAAAAAAAAGATTAGTAGAAGTTTTCAAGAATTATCAACTCGAAGGAATCCAAGGTGCAAAATTTAACTGTATAATTTTTCAATGATTGTATCTTTTATCATACCATCAACTTTTTTGAATCATAGTATATTTCTTCACTAGTGTGGAAAGTTCTTTTCAACGAATCTGAGCGTCGTAATCAGATGAGTGAAAAAAACTGTTCCACACTAGTTAAGAACGATACTTTATTCATCAATGTGTGGAAATGCGAGTTTTGCATTGCCCAAGCGTGTGGAAAAGTAGCCTTTTCCACACGGCGTTGAATAAACATAATTTTATCAGTCACTTAAAATTTTCATGTTGACTGATTAATTATGATTTTAATAATTGCAGATAAATTAATGAACTCGTCCCTTTATTCACGTATTTTATTTTTCGATTTTTCTGTCATGCATCCCTAAGCTTTTCTATCGCAAAAAGTCTATCGTAGAATCTTTCATTGTATTATTGTTTGCATTGTGAAGAACGCAAACAGCGTTTGTCCTGTTGACAAAAAGCTACTCGAGCATCAGAGTTTGAATAAACTCGAGGATTCGAGTATCTTTTCAACTCGAGAATCGTGAATAATGTAAGAAAAATTATAACTTGATCGTCCAAGAAAAAACGTAGTACAATTTCTTTATATTTTCACTTTGAATTCCAAAATCCAAGCAATTTGAAAGAATGTAAACAAAAACCAGAAAAAAGGGTTTAGAAATCTGCAAGTATTTGATAGGAAATCATAGAATTTTATGGGATTCAAATTGTAGAAACTTGTCACAAAAAATTCTCAGATTTTTCTTTTTTTAAGAAAAAACCTTTGAAATTTTTTTCATTCGAGAAATGATTATGAAATATTCAGCAAGTTTCTCAAATGTCTAATTTTCGGAATGCTTTGACACCGAAATTTATATATTTCAGGAATGAGAAATTTTAAATGAAACAAGATTCGAGCAATTTTATTCACAAATTCTGCGAATTTTTCAATTTTGACGTTTGAAAAAAAGTATAAAATATAATTTCTTGAAAAATCGTGGTGAACAGTTTAATGACCATCTGAAAATATTTTATTTTTCACAGTCTTGAATGGAAACTGAAAAAAAAAATGAAAGTTGGAAAAGTTTTGAATACTCAAGTATCAAAAACTGTGAATTGAAAGAATAAAAAAAAGTCGCGAAAATTCGTAAATCTGAATAATTTGAATGGAAACAAAAAATGTTTCAATAAAAGTTTTCTTTATCCACGTTCTAATTTTAAAATTCATAAACAAAGTGAGACCTCAAAAATAAATGTGTGCAGAGAGAATTTTAATGAAAAGAAATTTTTAAACTATAAACAATTTTTCTATGGAATAGTGATTTTTTCTAAATTTTTGAAGATTGAAGTGAAAAAATTCTATAAATCATCTGCTCCCTTTTAAATCCATTATTCAACAAGACAATATAATGAAGTTTCAGAAGTTTTAATGACAATTTTTTCAAAATCTAGAAAATTATGAAAAATCTATGTTCAGAAATCTACGAAATTTTGAAAATAATAATTATTTTAGTTATAATTCTTCTGAACAACGTAAAATTCAAAAACTTGAAAAAATAACACAAACAAGTGAAATATCATCCTGAACCAGAAATTATGGAACCAAAAAATTTGAATTTTAAGAACATAAAATGTTATGACCCAAATATTGCTAAATTGCTTACTTTTATAATCTTCATCGAATAACGTTCATTTTTTCAGATTCGATGAATAAAACGAAACTAAATGAAAAACCCGAAATTTCCATGCTCGACTCGAATTCGAAGTAACCCAAAACCCAGTGAACTCGAAGTCCCAAAGTTGGAATGAATTGAATAACTAGCCACGTTTAAAAAGTTACCCAGTGAGATTGTTCAAAAGTTTGGATCGCGTTTCAAATGATATTCAAGCAAGAACAATTAAACCCTTTTCCTTCTTTTTCCATGTATATCTCCGTTTTCCTTGCTCTTCTTACATGGGGTGGATAAAACCGTATTTAGATAGCTGAAAAGCCCTCGAGGCGCCGTGCATCATGCAAAGTCCTATTTTACTCCTCAAGCAGATAATGTCCACGTTACAACGGCAATTAACTTTCATATTTATTAACTTTCGTGAGTATTCAATTGAGCGTTAGTGCTTTGAGTTCATGTGAGAATTATTCTCGAAATTTTCGTGACAAATGTGCTCTTTTAGGTTTAAATGATGGAAATTTTACTGCTTGAAAAATTAACTAAAAATTTTTCTAGGCCAGTAGAAATTGTTGATTCAGATGTGACATGATTTTGATTATCTATATACTTATTTTACATTTTCATGAATGAAAATTGATCAATTACATCACTGGTAATTATAATTGCATCGCACGTTTGGGTTGTTGAGTTGTATAATCAAAATAAAAAAAAGACAAAACAAAATGATTTGAAGTATTTTTCCATTTCAATAACACAATCCAACAAAAAAAATGACCGGTTCATTTCAGCAAAAACATTTAATTTTACATGCCTTAAAAGCAGTTCCGGAAAAGATTTTGCATGTACATTTCACCGATTTCGGTGAAATAAAACATCACCTAGGGTTTTTTGACTGCAACAAATCCATTAGTGGAATAATTTTTGCAAGAAAAAATCATTTTCCCATAATTTAAAATAAGCTGTAATAAAAGTGAGATTGTTCATTTTAATGTATTCACATTTCTCGGAAAGCCCCTGCTGAGAAATGTCAATACCTCGAAATTAAAGAACTCAGCTTTTTCATAGCTTTTTCAGATTATTGTAGTATGATTTTTTTTGCAAAAGTTATTTCAAAAATGAATTCCTAGCATTCGAAAACCCCCTAAACGAGTTTTTCCTCACCGAAATCGCACAATAATTGTAGATTTTATGCTTGTAGTTTAATTTATGCTAAAAAATGTATTGCTGGGAAACAGGACGTGCCATGCAAAAATTCTTTTTAGAAATGTTTTCAAGTGTACTCAAGCTACATGTTTTTTAACAAATCATCCCATCATTTTGCACAAAGTGTTTTTTTGGCGAACTGTGTAATCAATCATTTAGAAAACATCACTATTGATTCTTCAAAAATTTATTTTCAATAAAATCATCGATGCGCACAAGATAATTTAAGATCACGCTGAACTTAGGAGTTTTGAAAATTGAAACGTTCGTATTTTCAATCTTAATAGTTTCAAAAATTTATGAGAACTACGTTCAAAAAAGTCAATATCATTTTTCAATTTACCCATAATAAGTAGAAAATTTATAGTTTATATATATGACTTTTCGTTTCAATCTCAAACAATCTGAAAATTTCTAAAAGTTGTCCTAGTAAAAAGAGTAACTCATATACTAAAATATGTAAACATACAAAGTGTAGCCCAAAGCTCCGACATTTTTTTAAATCCACATACATGAACTTGAAAATTTAAATTTTTTACATTGAAATAATGATGCACTTTTGCAATATTGCATCTTATAAACTATCAAAATTTATTAGCTTATCCGGTTCAGATTTCAAATTTCATTAATATTCTTTTCCAAGCATTCAAGAATCGAAATAACATTGAATTTCATAAAATATAATAAAAAATCCCCCAAAGCTGTTTTACAGCTTTTACGATCATGAATAACACAATTTCAAATAAAATATCCCCAATTTTAAAATAACAAAAAGTCACTTTCATCGAGTCATTGTTGAGCTGCAGATCAGCCGCAAAAAATATCAATCGATTCGGGCTGTTCATACAAAGCATTTTTCAGATATCGAAGATTACTGAATAATCACTTTTCGTGGACAAAAAAGCTCTAAAGCTGCTTTTCAAAGAGGAGACTTTGAATATTGATTTCGTAAGCTACAGCAAACGAAAATGATTTTTATGGAAGTACTAGACAACAAATAAGTTTTGGTTTTTTTAGAGTGACAATGTGTTGGTGAATAAATTTTTAGAAAGTTTTTTATGCAACAGAAGACTTAAATATGATTTAAGGGGAGAGCCTCCTATAGACAGGGGTTTTCGCGCCTCAAATTTGTCCGTGGATTAAAAAAAAACTATCCATCTGAGATATTTGAATTTTCAAACAATTATTCTTCTTTATTTATTCTAATTACAACAAAATTTTTCTAGAAAAATCTTGCTTCGATCCCGAGAGATAGGCTGCCAAAGTTGACCGTGCATTTTTTGGAGAGGCACACGGCGTGCACTCTGGAGCCTCCAAAAATGATTCTAGAACAAAAATGTTTGACAATATTTGTTTATTATAAAGTCTTTAATAGAATGACGTTCTTCTAATTGTTCAAAAAAAGTTTTTTATTACAATTTTCATCAACAATATAGGAAAAAAAAAATTCAATTTTTACGAAATTCGTATTAAAAAGAAAAAAAAATTTTTTTTTTGAAACGAAAACGTCATTATATTAAAGACTTTATAATAAACAAATATTGTCAAATATTTTAGTTCTAGAATCATTTTTGGAGGCTCCAGAGTGCACGCCGTTTGCCTCTCCGAAAAATGCACGGTCAACTTTGGCAGCCCATATCTCGGGATCGAAGCAAGATTTTTCGAAGAAATTTTTTTTCGTAATTAGAATAAATAAAGAAGAATAATTGTTTGAAAATTCAAATATCTCAGATAGATGGTTTTTTTTTGACCCTGTCTATAAGAGGCTCTCCCCTTAAGTCGTGATTGAAATCAAATTAAATAATCCGTTTTTCTAGAATTGTTGGAATCAAATTTAAAAATTAATACGTTGGATTAAAAATTTTAATTTCTTACATTGATAAAAATATTCTTGCAAAATTGAAACATTTAGATGATATGTAGCTTCAAAATGACACTCAGAACTTAACGAGATTCGAGAATTTTTTCATATGCAGTGAATGAAACATCGATGGAAATGTATTTTTAGATTTTCGCAATAAAAATCTCGTTTGTATAGATATCTTGTTCAGTTTGGTTTTTTATACAGCAAAAAACGTGTTTTTTCAGTGCGGATACGAGCTCACGTGAGATGACGGTTATGCCGTTGGGTTCTGATTACGCAGACAAGGCAGTGTCGACGGAAGATGCGTCGGCGAGTGGCCTGGGAGTGGCGCATATCGAAGCTGTCTTGGCAGCACTCGTGGAAACCAAGTAAAAATAATAAACCTCCAATAAAATTACAAACTAAATCATCAGTGAAATGATCGAATTGTTTTTATCATACCAGGGTACTAAGGAAAATCTGGTTAGAGTTTCAATACATGAAAGTCTGATTGAAATCACGTATACGTATCGAAATATTTTTGTAATCAACCCATACATATTTCGAAATTTTTTATCCGGGAATCTCCAAAGTTTTTAATTTTCGAGTTTTAAAGTAGGTATATTAGTTAATAAATCGGTTCAAACTGAGGTTTTTACTTTTACACTTCGGGAATTCACCTAGAATGAATTGACAGGAATCTAAAAAACAGATATGTAGCAGATTGTAAAATACCGTAGAACAATAATTTATCTGAGATTTGATTCATATCTGATGATCCTCGAGGAATAACTACATTCAGGACCAATATTTTTCTCGACATTCATGAATGATTTTTTTTTGTGTGTCTTTTAATATTCATTCATTTTTCTAATATTGACGGTTGTAAATTTTAATGTATTGTTATTAATATAAAACTGATGCACTTAACTGACAATACGATACATGCATATTTCTTCTCGTCAAAATATGCATTGTAGTTCGTTTTTTTTCTTCTTAATTGAAATCTGAAAAATTTGAAAATATTTTGGAAATTACGAAAATTTTAAATGAGTTGGACAAATTCTTAAGAATTGTCAATGTTTTCGTAATTTTTTTTCGTGTTTCGAAAATTGCAACAAATCATAAAATCTAACAAATTTGGGAAGTTGTGAATTTTTTTGTATTTATATAATATCAGCTTGTGTTCATTACGATATTTCTTGGAAATATGTAGGTATAGTTTTTTTTTCATTTTCTAGAAAAAATCTGAAAACTTCAAGAGCATCAAAAAATTACGCCTAATTTCAAAGAGCGACAGAAATTTTTATCAAATTATGAAAGTTTAAAATTTTTCATACTATTTTGTGAATTAGAAAAGTTTTGATTAATAAAAAGCATTCAAAATTTGGAAGGTGCTCTATAATTCTTAAAAATTAGACAAATTTGGAAAATTTCCAAAAATGTTCATAAATTTTGTTAATGGTCTTCATCATCATACATTTCTTTAAAATATTCATGATGGTGTTTTATCATTTTAAGTAAAAATCTGAAAAACTCAAAAAGTATTCCAAAATGACGATGAATCCTCATGAACTCGACAAATTTTTGATTGATTTATTAAATTTGGAACAGTTTGTATAAGTTTTTGAATTTCAAAAGCCATAAAAAATTTTAAGCATTCAACATTCTCGAAATTCTCAAAAATTCTATCGAATCTGAAAAACCTGTAGAATTTGAGAAACTGTTTGTAGATTTTGTGGATTGTGCCCTTTACAATATTTCTGCAAAATACATATGGTAACGTTTTTTAATTTTTAATAGAAATCTGAATATTTTGAAAGTTATCAAAGATCATGAGAAACCGTAATGAGTTGTACGAATTATGAAAAATTAAGAAAGTTTTGAATAATGCACTTTGTAGTTTATTCAACAATCTGCAAATTTTGAAAAATTGAAAAAACATTGATTTTGATGTTACCCTCCACTTTTTCAATTTTTATTATTCTGCAATTATTTGCAGAATTATTTGCAATTATTTCAACGACGAAGGAAAACAAATAACAACCTGACTAACGTAACTTTTTAGCTTTCAGTTATTCATTAAAGCCATTCTCAAGAATCTTTAAATATTCAAAAACAACATACTTATTATTAAAAAAAACATGTATAAATGCGTTCAAAAGATTCTTTTTTACTCGTTCAACATCATGATCAAAACTTATTAAAATACTTTTAATAATCAGGGATTTTGCTCGAAATTTATCACGCGGCTTGAACAACTACCTCGCTCAATAATGAAAAAATGTTCTTAAATTTTACTTAACGAGCAAAGTAGCTGATAAAGAATCGTGATAAATTTCAAGGAAATTCTTTGATTATTCAAAAGTTTTTCAATCAGTTTTGATCATGTAAAATGAGTAAGAAATAAGTTATTAACAACACATTTAGGATTGTTTTTTGTAATGTAAGATTCAATAAAAAGATTCCCAAGGATGGCTGTAATGAAAAACTGAAAGACAGATATTTATGTCGAAAAATTGTTATTTGCTTTCTTCAACGAAAAAGTTAGCTTCAACGTATTGCAGAGGAATTTTAAAAACAATTCTTTGAAATTCAAAAAAAATTCTGTAAATGTTCATACATTTTGCAGATTGTAAAAATTCCAAAAATTTCATTAAGCTACAGAACTTTGGTGATATCTTTCAAGTGTTTTAAAATCCAAAAATATTACGTTGAACGAAGTTGGACGCTAATCTTGGAAATTTCAATAAAAATCTAGAATTTCGAAAATCTTGATACATTTTGTGAATCGCAAAATTTATGACAATTTTGTAAAACTAGAAATTGTCAATTAATGTTCATTTCCCGAAAATTCACCAGCTAAAAATTTCCATCAAGAATCGTCTTTTCCATGAGAAACATCCCACGAAAATAACATGGAAATTCAATTTCTAAACGATATTTCAAACGATTTCCCATACGGGCAAAAGCAATATTCAGATTGTTTGTAAATTGTTGTTTGTTTTTGTGTGTTCAAGAGTGGAGGCAATAAAAGCTTCCTCAGCGGCCAGCAAACGCTCGGGGAGCGCGCCTTCGAGCCCTCGCAGACCACGACTGACGTCATCTTCGACCGCTTCGTCATCACAAAACTATCATCATCACCATCACCATCATCACCATCATCACAACCCAAAATTAGACAAAAAAACAAAGGAACAGCGACGCCACGCATCCGCGCCATGTCCCGAATTCATCGAGGAAGAGACTTTTCGAAATCGGCATCACGGTAAAATTACTTTGAATTCAACAACAATGTACACTGAAACCTCTTAAACTAACCTCTTACTAATTGACGTGAACGTCTTACTAGCAATTCAAAATACATCTTATTAACTTGTATATCCTAGAATTCCATGAATCTCGAAATTAGCAATAAAGATTCGAAGAAATTCACCTATCGAGGTTCAAGTGTACTGATTCTTTTCACATTCTCAAAAATTATTCTCTCTTGTAAGAAAATTATGTCTGGTCATTTTATTTACATGGGATATCATTGAAAATATTCATGATCCACTATCAATTCCTTTAGTCAGATTTCATGTTTCGCTGGGTAAATGAAAAGGGTGATAATGATTATTGACTATGGGAATTTCAATATCGATTATTGACGATATGACGAAAATTACGAGCTTTTAATAAAACGAGTCGACGATTCACCAAATTGACAAACAGTGCCGTGAATCCCGGAACGCGATTCAGTGTCTTAATAAAAGTTTAGAGTAGCTTTACGACCGTCATTGTATTGATTTCGAGCTCCACAGCCAGGTCAACAACTGAACAAATTATTTCGTGCCATTGAATTTACAGCTATTTTATGACTGTGCAGTTTGATACGTTGTGTGACAACGAAAAAGGGATTTTCAACTTTTTGCATTGGAATTCAATTCAAGTACCCTTTTTTTTGAAAAATATTATCAATTTGGAGCAGAAATTCAAGTACAAAAAAAAAAGGTTTTTTCAGTTTTGTGCCATGTAGCAAGAGTATGTGTTCTTTTCTACTTTTCTCTGAAAAATGCAAAAGAGTCCCTTAATTAATAAAATAATAACAATTATGACAATAATAAAGTAATGATTCGAAAATTGTTAGCTAAAGTTACATGATTCGCCAGAATCTCGTAGGTTGCAGAAATTGCTGAAATTTTCAGTTTTTAATGAAACCATCCATATCTGAATTTAACCGAGGCATAAAAACTGAAAAGTTGAGTTTTTTAATACTGCACAATAAATTTTACAATTTTTAGTCTTGAGATTGCTAAAATTTCAAAGATTTCTTGAAGCAACCAATTGAAAAATATTAACGAAAAATTTTCAACACGAAACTGTCAAATTCCCCGAATCAAGGGTAAGGAAACCCAATTTTTTCCAGTGGGTAGTAATAGTTTATTAATTGTAAATATCTAGTAATTACAGTTTCTTACTAAGTAATAAAAAAAAATTAAATTAACTGCAATATTACTTAGTGTTTACAGTTGAATACTTAGCAATAAAGAACAATTTCAATAATTTTAATTATTCGGTAATTATAATGAATTCCTAAATAATATCATAACGACCAAAGTAATTTTAATTACTTATTAATTGAAACTCAACAAACTATTTGTCTATACTATTTATCATATTTCTTCGTCATATGAATGATAACGTTTTTCTATTCTCCAATTCAAATTTAAAAAACTTAGAAAGTATAAAAAAATTACGTAGAATGTTGATGAGTTGCACAAATTGTTCAAAAATTGTTTTGTATTATACCAGAAAAACTTTTTAGAAATTAAAAAAACATTGAAAATTTTCAGTTTTTAAAGTTTTTTTACTAAATTATAAAATAAAAATTATATTAACTGCAACTATTTGGTGTTTACAGTTAAATACTGAGCAATAAAAAAAAATTTAAGCAATTGTAATTTTTAGGTAATTATACTGAATTTCCGAATAATATCATAACAATCACAGTAATTTTAACTATTTAGTAATAGAGAATCAACAAACAATTTGTAGGAGGTATCAATTATCATATTTTTTCGACATATGCATGATAACGTTTTTCCATTTTCTAATAAAAATTTGAAAAACATAGAAAATATAAAAAAATTTAGTAGAATCTTGATGAGTTGCACGAATCGTTCAAAAATTAGAAAATTTTTAGATAGTTTGTATTGTACCAGAAAAACTTTTTTTTACAAATTAAAAAAAACATCGAAAATTTTTAGATAAATCGATGATTCTGAAAAATTTGTAGAATTTCAGAAAATTCTACAAATTTTCCAAGATTCACAAATCTCACAGACTTTTCATCATTATATTTCTTTAAAATACAAACAGTTGTTTTTTTTTTCTTTTTCTAAATCATACCTGCAAAACTTTAAAAATAGCAACGTTACAAATATCTTGATCCCTCGTAATTTTGAACCTTATAAAAACCTTATGAGAAAATGAAATTTTTTATAAGAATTCATTTTCTTATAAGGTGCACCTTCTAAAAACCTCATGAGAACTCCATTTTTTAAAAGGCGACCTTATCAAAACCTTATACGAAACTAAAATTTCTTATAAGAATGTATTTAATAAAATCTTATAAGAAAAAACCCTCATAAAATTGTTTTGATCAATTCTTTATAAGAAAATTCAGTTTTTTATGATGTTTTTATAAGGTCACCTTATAAGAAATTGAATTCTTATAAGGTTGTTATAAGGTGCACCTTATAAGAAATTTAATTCTAATAAGAAATTCCATATTCTTATAAGGTTTTTATAAGGATCAATATTACTAGGGATGTGTAAGACCCATTCAAAAATAATTGGAAATTTTTCAACAGTTTGTATTAGATTTTAAATTTTCGAGAAATTCAAAAGATTGTGAATAATCTTGAACAATTTAAAAAATGTCCATATTTCAACAAAAAGTATTTAATAATTTTTCAGATTTAGTGTTTACTATAGTGATTTACTATGGTAATGATATATCATATTTCTCTAAATTAAATCTCCAATGGGAGCGTTGATAGATAGGATGATGTAGAATAATCGTTAGTTGAGAAGTTTCTGGGAAATAGTAAAAACAGTGAATAATGAATTGCAGGAAAAAACCGGCGCCGGGCGTCGGAGAGTCCGCGGAGCCCGAAGAAGCGTCGCAAAATGTCGAGGAGCCCGCGAGGGATGCACGAGGAAAGCGCGAGCACACCTCAGGGCCTCGATTCTCGCTTCGAGCTTTTTGGCATCGACGCCGAGCACGAAATCGCGCTCATCAATTACAACCGGAGCCGAGAAATGCTCGGCGAAACCTGCGAATTCTCGAGACTGCACCACAATGCCTCCTATTTTTCCGAAAGCGCCATGCAATTGTGAGTTACTCTCTTGATACATTATACAGTCTGTCACGTTTCAAGTGACATATTTGAGATAACCAAATATCAAACTAATACAGTGAGAGTAAGTTGAAATGTTGGTTTAAAAGAATAATAGATGAAGAGTAATAATCTTATGCAGTCATCTCTCTTTAACTGTCCATCTCTAACTGTCAACGATATTAAAGGCCCAAACTACTTGCAGTACATGATTTTTAGAAATTTTTATACCATCGGATTTTATTATGAACTACTTATCTAAAATTATATTAGGTAAACAAATGTGAGTAGTAGACAATAAAAGAGAGATGACTGCGTTATGATAATTGATGATATATAACTGGGAAAAATACAATTAAGATGAAGTATTGATTATTTTTAATGCACCATATTCACGGCCTTGTCACGTTTTTTACTGGACCGAGCGAAACTACGTAGATAAATTTCAACTGCCTAAAAAATTCCCAGGGCGCCCGGAAAATAAATTACTGCGGGAAAAACGAGTCACGGTAAAACACCACGCGTTATTGAACTTAATATTCCACGGTCAAACGCGCAATAACGACCGCGATTTTATAATCATCCATAGAATTATGCAAATTGAATCTCTTGATAATTAAGGGAATATCGATGAGTGAATTTTTCGGAACAGTTATTTGTGTAATTATGTTAACGAACAAGAAGTTTATCACAGAAATTAGAATAATGTTGAGGATTATATAAAGATTTAGCTCAACTAATCAAAAATTATATTTTGATCGACATCATTTAGAGATTGCAAATGTGTAGATAGTGGGCAGTAGTATTTACATGGAATTTTCTGAATGGATACAATACTAAAAAATAACCACGCAAAAATTGATCAATTCACAAATTTTAATTTTGTAAAGTCGCCAAAATTTTTCATTACGTACAAAATTTTTCACAATCACCTACAATTATAATATCTTATAAAAATTTGCAAAATTAACTATTGACAATTTTTGTACGATAAAATATTTTCTTGTTTAAAAATTTTTGTAGATATCACATAGTTTCCGTAGTTTTAAGAAATTTTCCTCAATTTACAGAATTGACATACATTTTTTGAATTATATCAATTTTTGGGAACTTTTTGAAAATTTTGACAACCTTTACTATTTCCGGTTTTTTCATTTTTCAAAATGTTTGAAATTTTTACACTGAATAGGAATTTTTTCATACTTTCTAAATTATAAATAAGAAATTGGTCTAATACATTGAGATTATCCATAATTCTTTTATTATTTCTAGGTTTTCCAGATTTTTTATCAAAAAAATTATTAACATACGTCGAAGAAAGATGATAATGAGGAAAATTTATAGAACTCATCGACGATTTCTGAAATCCTACAAATCTTTCGAACTTTAAAAAATAATTGATGACCATAATTAGAATTTCGAATATGTTTTCATCTTTTAAAAACTTTCAAACTATCACAATTTTGATTAAAAATTTTAAAATAATCTTAATACTTTAAAACTTTTTTATTTTTTAAGTATTACATTGTCTCTTCAGTTTTACAGAATCTCCAGATCTACACATTCTCCACATCTACAAAATTAATCTTAATTTCCTGAACTCCTACACGCAGAGAAAAGCTTATCAAAATTGACTAAATATTTAGTCACTAAATATTTAGGTGGATTGGAGTAAAAAATTTTTTAGGTTCGTATTTGACTAAAGATTTTTTTAAGTGTACAAACGTCTGGAAGTTATTAGAATAAGTGATCATTTTTCAAATTTTCAATGTTTTTAGCTTTTCAAAAATATTCCGAACATAGTACGAACAATTCAAAACTTTCCAAATTTGATACATCTTCTGATAAAAGGATCCCATGAAAACGCCCCGTCTTGGCAAATTACACTAGTTTATTTTACTTTTCGATAACTGTGACTATCCCTAGTAATTTTGAACCTTTAAAAACCTTATAAGAAAATGAAATTTCTTATAAGAATTATATTAGTTCTTATAAGATATTCTTATAATTCTTATAAGAATTCTGATAAGAAAATGATATTTCTTATAAGAATTCATTTTCTAAGGTGCAACTTATAAAAACCTTATAATAAACTAAAATTTCTTATAAGAATGTATTTGATACAACCTTATGAGAAAAAACCTTATCAAATTTTTTCCATCATTTCTTTATAAAAAATCTCAGTTTTCTATAAGGTTCATCTAAGGTCACGTTATAAGAAATTGAATTCTCATAAGTTATTTCATTTTCTTATAAGGTTTTTGTAAGGATCAGTATTACTAGGGACCTCTGGGAAAAGTTTTTCAGACTAATTTAGGGTATTTGAGTACGAAAACAAATGTTATTTTTTTTTCAAAGAAGCATTTCCAAAATATTAGCAAAAAAACATGGTTTACGACTTTTTCGGTTACTTCCAGAATACCAAGAATCAATTTTTTTAATATAAAATACGTATAATTTGAAAGATATAATTGTTAGCCATACGCTGTCATGCTGTTTTTGGTGATCGAAATAATAGTTTATGAGTTATAACTATTGAAAGTCGAAAAAAGTGCATGCATAAACATGTGTAGTATTCAAATAGCTCGAAAAATGCACTTTTCTTCAACTTTGAACGTCCGTCACTTAAAAACTACTATTTCAATAAACAAAAACAGTATATCGTCGTAAAGCTAAAAAGTGTACCTTCCGAAGAAAACAAATTTCATGTAAATAAAATCGATCGTTTTTTATATTTGTTGCATAAACTTGATGAAAATAAAAAATAACAGTTTTTTTCATACTCAACAACAAAAAATTAGTTAAAAAACACTTTTTTACAAGGTAAATTTTTCATGTGAAGTAGTATCATGGTTCGATCGGGGCCAGTAAAAAATGATGATTGTTCATTTCGAATTTCTAGGAAAAGCAATTTCGACGACGAAGACTTTATGGCGCTGGACATAGAGGACTTGGAAGAGGAAGAGACTTTGAGTGGGCCCCCGAGGGCCTATGTGGAGCCGCGAGAGAAGTTTCGGGGACCGAAACGGAAGAGGCGGAAAAAGAGACGGGGGCGGAGGGTGATGGCCGATGCCGAGGAAGCCGTGGCTCTGGCCGACCCGGACGAGCTGCCTCCTCGTGCACGTTGGACCATCATCGCCACAGCCTGCCTTCTCCTCGCCATGTCCCTTCTCCTTGTTGGCGCCACATTGCGAATGGCGCCGATAATCGACGAAATGGGTGAGTCCCCATTTCGAAAAAACGCGAATGCCGTATATTCCGAATTTTCGAATATATTCCACTTAAAATAAAATATATTCCATTCGAAAGTAAAAACTTAGAGCATTGTGAATTCGACAGCCATTGTTCAAATTCTATTTTAAATATTCAGAAATTAAAATTACTTCAAAGAACCTACTAAAATTTGCTTATTTTTCTCTATAGTATTACAGGATATCACGTTTCTATAATTCCAACACACCATTTTCTCTGAAACTTTCAAATAATTTGATTTTTTAGTATTTCCCCATTCAAATTATTTGAATTTTTCCGAAAAAACTGTTGTGATAGCAAGTATATATTATCAACAATAGAAAAAAAAACCCTTATATCGAGGTTTGAGTGTACAGAATTCCTTTTTTATATGGAATTCAGATATTTAGGTTTACAATTCAGAATATATTAGTTCGTGAGAAGTTTTTAATGACGAAAGATCACCGAAACTTAAAGAAGGTTAAAATTTGAGTTGGTAACTAGAAAAAGCATAATTTGAAGGCTCTAAAAATAGTTCGTTGGACGTCCCCCTTTTTTTCTAGTCTTTCAATCTAGCAGGAAACGCTTCCTTTATTTTCCGCTTCTTTCTTCGGCCTAATGGGAAAATCGATGAAAAGTGGGTCGAAGGGATTATATCCATGTTCTCGGGCTTTTCGCGCTAATTACGAAGCGCACTTGTGACGGTTTCGGCGACTTTGCGGATGTTTGCTCGCTTTGACGCGATACGTGTGGAATTATTCTTCCCCGTTCTCGCGAATAGTCTCAGAAAATGAATTGTTCTCAAATTCTGGTTCAAAAAAGTGCATTGAAAGTTGAAAGTTTTGAAACCACAAAATTTGGTTTTTCAAAGAATGATAGGTTTTGTTTCAATTTACGTTGAGGTTTCAAACTGAAAAATTTATTCCATAATTCCTATTTTTTGGTATGAGTTTGGAATATTAAAAATTTTTATAGAGTTATTCTGTAATAATATCTTGTGTCAGGGGAACTGAAATATTGTGTTCCATAGCTAAATACAGAAAATTCACAATTCAGAGGAAAACAAATACTGTCATTTTCTGTTTGAAAATTAAATAATGAATTTATTTCATTTATTTTTTTTAACTTTATTTATTATTAATTAAATTTAATCAAGAATTTATTCCTACCTAATAAAAATAAGAATAAATTCTTTTGTTCATTGAGAAATTTCAATATTGCTTCCTAGGAATTCGTTAGGAAATTTAGTTCGGGTAAGCTCAAAAAGTTAAAAAAATGCGAATTACGCTAATTTAAATCCTTCAATTAAAAATTCAATCAAGTATATATTCGATACTAATTCTATGGCTTCCCGACATAACAGACAAAGTCACACATGCTATAACGTTGCAAATTTTATCAAAATATCATGTAAAATGAGCCTTATGCAGAAATGACTTTGTCTGTTATTCCGGGAAACCACATAATTGAATGGTCAATCCGTTCTTTATTCTTTGTTATTCAGATTTCTCGATTGGACTATCCAATTGGTGAAGAAAATGATTTTATCAGAAGGAAATCACTATTATCTTATAAGGAATAGAAACCTAATCAGGAAGGAAGCTCTAAACTTGAAACGGGAAACTGATTAGCAATCGGAACCTTCGTAGAAATAGTAAACTCAGTGTAAAAAAATGATCTTTCTCAACAGTTCATTTACATAGTGAAATAACCTATGGTAAAATAACTTAGAAATTAAACATTTTTCCCCATGTTTGAATAAGAATTTGATTGGTTTTTTTAGTTCGTAATTCTATCGGTTGTTGAAATAAAAAATCTAACTGCATTAACGAACTAAAACTCTAATGAAGTTTTCCAATTGGGATCCCATTCAGATCTTCAAACTGAAAATTCATTTAACATAACATTGTCAAGACTGACTGCTGTTTTCATATTCCATTCAACTGTTTTTCATTTGAATTATTTAACGAGAAATTCGTCTAGCATCATGATATTTCAAAATCCAAATGCCATATATCATGAACTGGATAATAGGTAGAAAAATCGATTGAAAATTGAAAATTCAATTATAAACTATCTAGCTTTTTTCGAAAACCAACTGATATTTTTAAGCAGGTTATGCCTAATGAGTAATGAATACCAGTTGGAAAACAACCTGGAAACTGTAACAATTTTTATAAAATTTGAATTAGAGTCTAATAAAATTTTTAAGTTCGTAATTGTGTCGGTTGCTGGAATGATAAATTCAACTGCATTAACTAACTGAAGCTTTAATTATATGTTCTAATTGGGATTCCATTCAGATTACCTAACTGAAAATTTATTGAATATAACATTTTAAAATCCTACTGCCATCTCCAACAATTCTATTTGACAATTTTTTAATTCAAATTTTCGAAAGATGAATTCATCTAGGATGACTTTTTTAATCCTACTGGCATATCCGGAACCAAAGTGGACCCTAAATGAGGAAACCGATTGGAAATACAAAATTCAAGTGGAAATTGTCAAAACCTTGTAGAAAATTTATAATTGGGATCCCAATTGATTTTATAAATGAAATACCATCTGAAAAAATGGTCATTTTTCCAATTGGTTTTCCAATTATTTATTTTTACAGTATATTTCTAATCTAATTAGGTTTTAGAATGGAAAAAAATGAATTTTAAATAGAAAGCTAGTTATGTTTGTGACATTGTAAGTTCTTTTGTAAAAACGTAGTTAAACTGTCCACTTGAAGACATGCTTGAATTTTCAAAAGGAAATCTAATATATTTTCCAAGTGGACCAACCAATTTGATTCCCAAGTAAAAAAACAATTTATTTACCGATTTGGCTAACTAATTGCAAAAAAGGTAATTTTTCTACATGAATTTCAAACAGGGATATCAATTGAAAAACAATTGGAATCTTACTCGCAAATCCCATTCATTTATTCAAAAAAAATTCTAATTAACTAATGAGAATACGATTGGGTTTCTCAGTTTGTAATTCTATCACATGCGTTCACCAACTGAAACTCTCATCATGTTTTCTTATCAAAATTCCATCCAGATCATCAAATTTATCGAATACAATATTTTAGAATCCAACTGCCTGTTTCTAACTAACCATCCAGATTTACTGATTATAGAACCAACTAACTTTTTCAGCAGGAAGTTCATCACTCTATCGAAAATCAAATTTTACTATCGATATTATTATCAAGTTGAAATTTTTGTTCTGATTTGAACATTTTATATTTTTCTGACCCTCATTAAAACATTCCAAGCCTTCAAGCTACTGTTTTGAACATTTTAAACTTTCGAGATGAAGAAAGAACCTTCTTCAGACCTGTTGATCATATCATAGTTTACATTTGAGACCTGATTTAAACATTTTAAGTCTTTTTCATCCTCATCAGAACATTTCAAGCCTTTAAGCTTCTGTTTTGAACATTTTAAACTTTTAAGATAAAATAAGAATTTTCTTCAGATTTTCTTTACTCGAAAAAAAAATTTCAGTCCTGGTTTAAGCATTTAAGATCTTATTGTTACACAGTACAATATTTCAGTCTTTCAAGCTCCTGTTTTAAACATTTTAAACTTTTTGAATGAAATTAAATTGCACCATCACCACCAGGAACTGGAAAAAATTATTTGTTTACTCATCTCAGATCTTCTGAGACGATATCATCAACAAATTAATTTTTACCTAATTGTCGCTTATTATAAACGGTCTTGTACATGATCGGTAATGAAATATATATCTGCTTTAGTTGAAAATTATTTAAAACGTTTAAATCAAACTAAATCCAAAATAATCATGTTTCCTGATTCAATTGCTTTAAAATTATCGAAACATATTCGAATTGAATAACATTAAATTAAGCTACTCTTTTGGATTCAATAAATCTATATCTAATAGAAAATTTCATAAATGAAATGCACTAAATTTTAATCTCGATTTTCTGCGTTCAACTCGATAACAGTAACTTGATTAAACTCAACACCAAAAATCTGGTACATAAATCTCTATTTGAGTGCATTAAAAACTTTCAATCCAGTTCAATCCATCGTCACCAGCAGAGCATTCAACGAAATCCTGATTTGAACATCTTACTTCACAATACTTGAATTGATATTCAAAAAGAAAATGAACTTAAATTCATAGATCTTACACCTGAATATCCCCCAAACAAAAACCTTTTTTGAACATGTTGAGCCCGGAAAGGAAATACTTTTAGTTACCAGGTTCAAACAAGGTTTAAAATTCGTATTTAATTTAATAGAAGCCAACATCCTGCTTTGAACATCTTAAACCTGTCGTTGTAGGTTCATCATGTTTAAACCAGGACTAAAATTTCGACTCGGGTCATTTCTAATGACTACTCCCCTTTTTCTTTCGTCTAATTGAACCTTCTAAACTAAATCACGAGTGGGAAGAGTTCACAGCAAAGCCGCGTTTTTTCACGGGTGAATGTTATCGCTCGCAAATTAAAATTCAACGATTCTTCTGTCGCGCGTGTTCACACAAAGCCCGAAAGAGCGCGAGGTCGAGGGCGCTCCATGTCTCGAAATTAAAGGCGCGCGACTGTATCCTCTAGTCAGCCGCCAGATTCCCTCGGCACAGCTTCCCTAAGCTATTTTTCTCCCAAATCCGCCGCGTTTTCGAATCCAAGTGCTTCCGGTCGCTCCCAACAAAATTCGTCCCCCCGAAAAAACAAGCCATCGGCACTTGAAACTCTTCAGAATCGACAAGCCCCCATACTCCTTCAAAGCTCAACCCCAAAAAGTTTGATAACCCTCCAAAACAAATTAGGAATAAAGTGCACTTTGAGTAAATTGAGATCGTGCTTTTCAAAGGTCGAGGGTTTGTGAAATCGTGTTTCCATGAACTGAATTTTGGGAGGTTTTCATTTTTGGTTGGAGGGTCTCCCGGTTGTCGGGATCGGGAAAATCGAGTTGAAAAAGCGAGGTAAATGAACCAGGCCAATCGATCTTTTCGAGTGATGGGAGCTGTCACTCGTGGCAAGAAAAAGAGGTAACGTTTTCCATTCGCGGCTTGTTTGCCGGAATATAAATTCAGGCGCAAGTCGGGTTCTTGAAGTGGTGGAGGCCACGACAGCTCCAAAGGGGAGATGAAATCCGGGCTGATTCCGGGTCGAGTGTTTTCTCGTGGATTTTCCCAAAAGAGAAGATTAATGATGAATTAATGCGATTTTGGGTAAGAGGTTGGGATTCAGAGAGATTCGTTACTTTAAATCAGAATTCGGTTATCTTAATTGATCAAGTTGAACTTGGTTAAACAAAAAATTTGAAAGACCAGAGACGTCCTAAAAATCTGAATTACAAAATGCATGGAAACAAATCTATGGTTGTAATTTTTATTTTTTTGACTTATACAAAAATTAGGTGGAGCCATGAAGAAAACCGTGCATTCATCAAAGAATCGAATTTTTATTTTATTTGTTGCATAATTATATAAGTTTCAATTTTGAACTTAGGTTACAACAAAAAGTGTTCTTGTTATTTTGTTTAACTATGTTCACAAATTTTCTTCAAGAAAACGTGTTCAGATTTTTATGTTATTTTATTTGTTGATAACCTTTAGTAACGTTATAAGAAACTTACTACTAGAAACATAAAAAAGTTTAAAAATAAAAAAATTCAATTCATTTGTTGTTCTTCGACTAAACGGTAATATTTGAATGAGTTCTGTTGAATTTTAAATGGTAATGAATTGTGATTAGTATTCGTTTATTCAACTTTTCTCACATATCATAAAAATATCATTTGACCACATTCGAATGAGTAAAATTCTGAAAAAAGCTAGAATTCTGAAACTAATAAACCATGATCTAGATAAATCTCTGTGTTCAATTATAATTACCAGTTGAAACTTTCATAATCCTAACCAAAAAACAATGAACAAGAATTTTTAACTTCGAAGTAAACCTCTTAAAAGTAAAATGAAATCTTCATTCAATTTACTTAGAAGTTTAGGTATCATTTTTAATTCAATGTATGAAAATTTTGTACGAAAAAGTACCTATATTTTTTATAAAAGTTTTGAATTGAGTAACTATTCTGAAGTGTCTTAATAGATATCCCAAATTCAAAAGTTACATCTGAATCTATTTTAAATTTGAAACTTATTACTCGATTTTGAATTTAAATATGAGTTTTATTGAAAATAACTATCCAACGAATACAAATACATTATAAGACTGCAATGAAAATTAAAATGACTATCGTTTTTCGTAACGTAGAAATCTCTAAGCTTGTAGAAAAATAATCGACATTAAAATTTTTACAAAAAAAGCTGAATAAAGGCTGAAAGCTACATAAAGGCAGTTTTTTTTATCTGTTTTCCTAAAATAAAAAATTTTAATTCGGCTCCAACCGATGGAAGATTTGTATTATTCTTGAATTCAAATGAAGCATTTCATAACAATTGATATTTTGAATTCACTTAGCAGTATTAGATTTCAGTTTGAGCATGATGAATCATTTAGTATTTGAAATTTTATAATTATAAAATTAGGAATTACAACTAAGTGATTTAAAAGTTTTTTTGATCGTCTCATAGCTGAACAGAAGGCCCTGTGTCTGACTATTTATAGATTTTTCTACTTACATGATGTAAGTTTCTCTCTTTAAGCAACAAGAAAATAAAAAAACGGTTGAAAACGTAACAAAAATTTTCATTAAAAAAATTTGAAGCAGGTTTTAATTTTCTCTGGAATTTTTACTTGAAGTTTTGATTATCAATCCTATAAAAAAAGTACGACAATTCGATACTTTAAAGCATCATTATAAAAAGCTTTGTGTAATGGTGCCTAAAAAATTGTTGATATGTTTTTAAAAATAATCCATTATTTTATAATCTCCTAACGATCGCATGCTTTAAAATTTTTTATTCGAATTTCTTGCATCACTGTAAACTTCCAGCTATTTCTCCCAGCTAAGAAAAACTTTAAAAGCTTTTTAACTTTTTTAATTATCTATTTTGTATCAGTTTCCATACTTCATAAATATTGAAATTTGGTATCTACTCGATAAATTTTCAAACAATTCATGGCAGTCTGCAAAATCAAGTTCAAACTCCTCAACCTCAAATTTCACGCGTTTCTCGTTTGCGAGTAACCGAAGTTACGCTCCGAGCGAGGCAAAAAGTATTCAATCTATTTATAGTCTTTAACCCAATGAGAAACACTACAGTTCATTGACATGATTTATTTCCGATAATGCGAGCACGAGCGGAAACACAACTGAAATTTGTCTACAATGGAATTTTGAAAATTGAAAAAAAAACTTGTGTCTCATTTCTCAGCAAATTAAAAATACGAAATTCGAAGTACTCTTTCTAGAACATGTCTTTAAAAAAAAAAAAAAAACTAAATTTTGTATTTATTCGTTTTTCTGGTGTCCAACGACTCTTTTCTTGAATAATATACAAAATGTTCTGTGTCTGACTATAAATAGACTTTTCTACTTACGGAGCGTTACTTTTCTGTGATATTTAAATTTGGAAGTGTCTATTTGCACTCATGTGCAACGTGTGCACGTACGTGCGCACGTAAAGCCACACGTTTCCGGGTTTTTCGGGCATGCTCGGCTGTGCTCGGCAGCTTGTCATGTGCTCACGTGTGAATACTAATCGTCCACACGTAAATACTAAACAATACTAAACGTGCACACGCAAGCCAATATGTCGGCCAATTGTATTATTATTTGCTATTATTTACATTCGAAGAATTCAAGGTTCGGTACGTTCGGGTCGTGTTTGCTCACTCATAAATAAAAAAAAAAAAACGAGTGTAAAGATCGCGTGTGTAGTGAAAAAGGTGGCAAGTGAAAATTATCGTTAAGTGAAAGTGAGAAATATGAGGTGGGGAAAAAAATGTCGAAGTGTCAAATCGGAATTTCTTTTTGAATTTCGTAAACTGAAGTTTTATAAATAAAAAAATTGATTTAAGTCTACAATGTTGTTGTAATGAAAAAAAACCCTGAAATACAACATTTATACAAAAGTGCAGTCATTCGTGGAGTTCTGAATGTTGACATTCTGCAGGTAATTTTTAATGTGACTTGAAACTGATGATAAAATTGAATAAATTGAATTTAAAAAAAATTCTTTAACATTATCTAAATACATTCATGGTTTACGAAAATTTTCAGCAAACGGTTTTTTTAACAACTTATTGTCAATATTTCATTGATTACTTTTAAAAAAGTAAAATTGAATGCTCTTCTGAATTCATATTTTTCCTCAGATGATTCAAGTTGTAAAAAAATATTGTAATTATGTAGACAAAAAAAATAAATCATAGTTTACTATCGAAATTTTTTTTTTTATTTGAACATCAAATATCCCACTTGAATTTTTCATGTGCTTTCAAACTTGAGGAATTTAGAAGATGAATTTTTCCACAGAATTGGAAAATTCCGTAACCTTTTTAAGAGATAAAATTATGTAGAAGTAAAAAGGGAAATTATAGTTAACTATCAAACATTTTTTTTTATATTTGAATATCGAATATTTTACTTGAAATTTTAATGTGCTTTGACATTTGAGGAATTTAGAAAATGAATTTTTCTACATAATTC
The DNA here is from genome assembly GCA_028476575.1 of Platygaster robiniae. Lineage (NCBI taxonomy): Eukaryota > Metazoa > Arthropoda > Insecta > Hymenoptera > Platygastridae > Platygaster > Platygaster robiniae. Next base: position 42,600,431 of record CM052019.1, read on the forward strand.
AAAACTTTATAACACTTCTCAAATACATTTTTCTGATATAGAAATTCTCACAAGAAATATTTTAAAAATTCTATTGTTAATATTATAAAATTATTTGATTACAATTTTCTTTCTTTTATTATAAAAAAATTTATTCCGAATTGAAACTTATAAAATCTAGGAAAAAAATTTTACAAACAATTCAGAATCATCATTAAAATACTTTTTTCATCTTTTGATAAACATTTTCATAAACATTTTTTCAAACATTGACTTTGAATCTTGCTCTGACTACATATACATAAGCAAAATTCAAGGTTATTTAGCAGTTCACATTTTATCTCAGACGATATGCATTTTAAAGGAAATATTGCAATTATGCCAGATGGAAAACTAAACATTATAGCTGACTTTTGGAAATATTAAAATCCGTTTCACCATGTTGTATTATTTCTCGTTGAAATTTTTAATCTGACTTGAAACATGTCAAATTTGAATAATAAAATTTTCAAATATTTATAATTACAAATATGCAATTTTACTTTTTGTTACTCAACCTATTAAATATTCGCAACAGAATTTTGAAAATATTATTTGTGAAGAATTTCCATATAATAAAAATGTATCAGAAAAATGTTACAGAATTTTCCAATTCTGTGGAAAAATTCATCTTCTAAATTCCTCAAGTTTGAAAGCACATGAAAAATTCAAGTGAGATATTTGATGTTCAAATAAAAAAAAAAATTTCGATAGTAAACTATGATTTATTTTTTTTGTCTACATAATTACAATATTTTTTTACAACTTGAATCATCTGAGGAAAAATATGAATTCAGAAGAGCATTCAATTTTACTTTTTTAAAAGTAATCAATGAAATATTGACAATAAGTTGTTAAAAAAACCGTTTGCTGAAAATTTTCGTAAACCATGAATGTATTTAGATAATGTTAAAGAATTTTTTTTAAATTCAATTTATTCAATTTTATCATCAGTTTCAAGTCACATTAAAAATTACCTGCAGAATGTCAACATTCAGAACTCCACGAATGACTGCACTTTTGTATAAATGTTGTATTTCAGGGTTTTTTTTCATAACAACAACATTGTAGACTTAAATCAATTTTTTTATTTATAAAACTTCAGTTTACAAAATTCAAAAAGAAATTCCGATTTGACACTTCGACATTTTTTTCCCCACCTCATATTTCTCACTTTCACCTAACGATAATTTTCACTTGCCACCTTTTTCACTACACACGTGATCTTTACACTCGTTTTTTTTTTTTTATTTATGAGTGAGCAAACACGACCCGAACGTACCGAACCTTGAATTCTTCGAATGTAAATAATAGCAAATAATAATACAATTGGCCGACATATTGGCTTGCGTGTGCACGTTTAGTATTGTTTAGTATTTACGTGTGACGATTAGTATTCACACGTGAGCACATGACAAGCTGCCGAGCACAGCCGAGCATGCCCGAAAAACCCGGAAACGTGTGGCTTTACGTGCGCACGTACGTGCACACGTTGCACGTGAGTGCAAATAGACACTTCCTTTAAATTTATACAAATTTCTTTTTTCCTGAAGCTAAAATTCATTTATGTATATTGTTTACATTATTTCTTCATGCATATGATTCTTCAGTAAATTATTGTTTTTCCGGGAAACAGGAAGTTTTTTTTACGTTCCTGAATTTTCAGACTTCGGTTTCGTTTATGTAGCCCTCATTCAGAAACTTCACAATAAGATGTCTATTTTAAAATAAGTTATTGAAAAATCAACAATTGCAACGAACATACACTTATAATTTTTCAAAATGTTTTGTAATTTTTTGATTCCTGAAAAATTGTGTGCTAAAAGGTCATTCCTATTTTCATTTTTCTACAATATTGTTCCAATTTCAATTTCAACGTATTGACGGTTGTACATAAAAATACAATATTTGTATACACAAATACGCCTAGAAAACTTGTTTCTGAATGCGAACCTACTTGTATTTGTGAATATTTTTTTATAGAGTTTCAGCTAGTGAAATTTATAAATTTAAATATCAGGAATCCAAAATCGTTCAGCGATGAAAATTTTAAGTCATCAACATTGTGATAATAAAACTCTGAAATATATACTTAAAATTTTGAAACTTTCAGAATCGAAAAATTCGAGAATTTACAAAGCAGTGGAGAAACAAATGTAAATATAAATAATTTTGCAGCATGAAATGAAAAAAAAAATCGAGCGCAAGCAAGAAAAACTATAACGAAAATTCTTTACATGGTCATTCATACTTCGAAAGTAGAAAAATCTGTATAGTCAGGCAGAAAATTTGGAAATTTTTCAGTAATTGGAGAATGAACCATAATTTTTCAATCTTTTATTTCTTTTTAAGCGTACATAAATCAACAAAATACGGAGTAAAAATGAAAACATTAAACGTTTATCATTGCAGTTATCAAACCTGAAAATGTTGCATATGCGTTGAAATACGAAATTTTACCCATAAAATTATTGAAACACTAACAGAGTAGTGAAAAAAAGTAATAATATAAATAATGTAATGTAATAGTTGAATCAAGAAAAACTACATGTACAATTCTTTGGGCCTTAAATTGAATTTTATTTTATTTGTTGATTCCAAGTAGAAAAATCTATTTTCAGTCAGCCAAAGACGTTAGTATTTTAGGACACACTCAAACATAATTTTAAAATCACTTGGTTCTCATTTTACACTAGCTGTCCCAGCGGGCTTTGCTCCGCAGTTACCACGTTGTTACATGCAGTTCAGCGAGGAAAAATCAATTGATTAATTGAAAAACGAAAATTGCCAAAAAATTATCGGAATCACAAGTTTCAAAATCTTCTATTTTTTTTCTTTTTGAAACAATTTCTAATTTCTTCACGATCTATGAATGGGTTAGATAAAAATGAATTACTCCGAAGAGATATTATACTAATATAATGGATTATATTGGTCCCAAAGATGTTATAAGTATTTCAAAAAATAGTTTATAATAATACTTTTTTACAATCAAAGTAAAGAGTAAAATTAATGAAAGTTTATTTGTTAATCAGGATTACAAGATGACCATGATTAGGGTTATAATAATTATTTCATTATGATTCTTCGTTATTTGTGATTCATGGAATTCGGTGATGATTTGCCATTGTGACATATTGTGACTTGTGTAATAATTGGTTACATTTTCTGTTATTTCTTATGCAGGGAACCCCAAAGTCGTCGGATCATCAGAAAACCATCGATGCCTTATGAAATTCGAAGACAATTTTTCCTTTATAATAAATTCGTAAAATTTAGAGAGTTATTAATAATTCAGTTTCGGCCACTCACAATTCGGAAAGGTGGGGCTTTTGATGAAGGACCCTTCTCCCTTCGCCTCTTCTCTTTCTAAGCTACTTTAATAGAAAAATAGGGGGTGAATGAGGTGTGTTACAGAATGTATAATAATAATATCTCTTATCTTAAAAAGCAATTTTGAGACAAAAAATTCTATGAATCAAAGTTTTCGTCGACTCGCTTTTGTTTTAGTTAATCTTTTATCCAATCGTCACCATTACAATGCATAATCTTCTAATTTTTTTAAAAGAGAGATACGAAAGGCGATTAAGCTACATTATATTATACACACCTCAGTGATCCCAGTGATCCCTATGAGAGTGAGCTAAGGAAGAGAAGGAATCTCTTTTATGACAGAAAAGATACTCTTCAAAAAGTAGTAGACGAAATTGAAATATTGATAACTGTTCATCTGTTCCAAATTTTCAAAAATGCAAAGGATAAAATGTCTTAGAATTTTATAAGGAATTGATGATTTTTGGATGATCCACTGAATTTAGGATACCCTGTTTTTCATGGTTTCGTAAATTTTTATGAATTTTTGTGATTTATACCCTTTTGTGATTTTGTGACTTTTCGTGATATTTCGCATAATTTTATGTTTTAATGATTATAGTTTTTTTTAACTTTTTGCGACTTTCACAAAATGTTATAATTTACTGACTGTGTGTGTGGGGGAGGGGGGGGGCGTGTGTGATTTCAAAAGTACAGCGGGGGTATAGGTGGGGGTGTTGGCCATGTCAGTTCCTTGATAAAAACATGCCTATAACCTTCAGACGAACATGGTTAATAACTGTGCGAAATTTCAGGACGTTTCGTGCAGTAGTTTTGAAGTTATTAGCGCACAACGTACAGACATTCACATTTATATATATGGATATTTGATTTGAAAAATTTCAAATTACTTATTATAATATCGAATCTTGAATATTAATATTTTAAAACTTCATCAATCCCAAGTTTCAGTTTGCAACTTTTATAATAAAAATATTCCAACAGTAACTGACTAGCAGAAATAGGATTAGAAGAAAAATTTTGTCCATTCAAATTTGTCAAAAAAATACTGATTCAAACAAAGAAGAACTGCATTTTAAATATATTGCATGATTGGAGAAAAAAATTGATGCTATGAAAGTAGAAAAATCTATTTATAGTCGTACATAAATATTTTGTACTTTTGAGCAAAAAAAAAGATTCACCCTAATTTTGAAATTACTCGATTATAATTTCATTCATCCTGAGTATGAAGTTTCCCTTTTTTTTTAATTTTCATTTGCAATTTAAAATTTGTGTCTTGGGAAATAAGCAATAAATATGTCCGAATTTTAACATCAGTATTCAAAAACCTCAAATTGTTTCAGTTACAATATGAACATTTCTCAATTTAAATATATAAATATTGAGAGACACACGATCAAAAGTAATTATAATTCAGTAACTTGATTCAGGAATTAAAATATTTATATTTAAAAGAATAGAAACTAAATGTACCGAAAATTTTTCTATTAAAAAATGTACATATTTGTTATATGGAATAATAGATTTTGAATCGTCATAGACGCAATATTTCAAGCAAAAAAATGTAGCAAAAAATTAATAATATTGAAGTACTCGAAATATGATTCGTGAATAATTGGATTTCCAAAATTACAAATGAATAATAAGACTGTATATTTGATTGGTACTGTGCCTGACCATATATGTTTTTCTACTGACAAAGTGAAAAATTCCTAAATGCTAAATTGGAAACAACAGTTTTATTTTATACTCCTAATTAAAATGTTAAAAAACTTTATGAAACGCAAGTTTCAAAAACATAAAAAACAGCTAAGCAATTTCCATGGCTATGAAGAAATTTTTTTTATTATTCTATGTCCTGATTTCAAAACACTTAAAAAATTGTAAAAAATGTACGGTATTTCGTAAAATTTATTCAGAGTTCAAAATAAAAATGAAAGCATTTGTTATTCACCAACTATCTGCAATTTTTTCCATGTTGTACTTTCTTGTGTTATTCTGTTTTGAAACATCTATAAAAATAGAAAATTCTTCTCGCTTTTTTCCAATATGACGAAAGCTTCAGTCATAAAAAAATTTATACCTAACAATAAGGGTGTTGTGAAATGTTTTCATGAGCTCTTTTTTATATCGTACTATGATAAAAAAAAATCGACAAGATTTTGCCCAAGGCAATGAAATATGTAGATGGTAATATTTTTTTAACTTGAAAAAATAGGAAGATATTCAATGAGCGAAAAATCCCACGGATTTCGCAGGAAAAAAAGTTCGTCTTTTTTCAAATCATGCTTCTTCGAGCGGAAAGAGCGGAGATGCTCAATTACAGACTTTCGTCGTGCACTTTTTCCCTCCGCTTTTCAAGCTTCGATCGTGGAATATTTTCCGGGATAGATATTTCAAATAATTCATAAAAATCCGGTGAAAACTGTTAAACACTTTTTTTAACGTGAACTATAATACCAAAACTAGGATTTATCATGATAAAAAAAAAAACATTTCAACATTTCAAAAGTGCGTCTACGTATAAAACATATTTATAAAGTAGAATGAAACAAACATCTTGTCGTTATCAGTTTTAATTTATAATTTAAAAAATTATTGCACTTCTGAATTTGGTAACAATTCTTGCAACAAGTTCTAAAACAGCAATTTTCGTTCATACGTTTGTTTAACGATTTCCACGTATAAGAACAACCTTGAACGAGTATTCGAAATTTTCAAAGTTGGAACTAGAAACTTCAAAAATAGTCCAAGGTTCAAAAAACAATGCAAACTTCATTTTGAACGAACTTTTGAAGAGTGATGTAAAAATAGAAACTCGGAAATTTCGTGACACTGATAATGAGAACAATACACTTTTCGAAAAATTGACAATCTTAATACCTCAATATTACAATGACTTTTTGCAACATTAATCCTCTTTTTTTCCTTTATTCATTTTTTTTTAATTTCTTTCATGCAGCATAATTGAAAGCTCATTGTACAGTCTGGGAAAGTCTTCATAATTTTATAATTTATGTAGAAGTTATGAAGTAGTCAAAACTTTTTAACTACATATAAAACTTAATGAATGCTTCAAATATTCATCAACTACAATTTCATCAACTTGTTCGAGTGATGAAATTTTCTTGAACAATTTTTTTAACTCGGAATTTTCTGAAATACATAAAAAATTCATCGAGAAACGTCCTCATTTGCGCTAACTAAAAGAGGACAAACGCACAGAACCTGCACTCATTAGCAGACCAATTAAACCCAGAATCATGATCCACGATAAAGCCCAGAATTCGTAAAAACTCTACATTTTACCTCTTTTTTCGTCCCTGAAAAATCGTTCAAAATATGAAAAAAAAACTTACAGAAAAAAATTTACGCATTAGTTTTCAAGTCTAAATTTCTAAAAAAATCTTATTATAACGAAAAAATCTCTAAGAATATAAAGTGTTAAAAAAATTGTCATGGCACTTACAAAAACAAAAATGCTTCATTTGGAGAGTGTTTCAAATTTCACTTTTGTGTGTACATTTAATCTGAACCTGAATTAATAATTACGATGGTAAAAAAAACTATCACATCATAAGTTAAATTTTTAACGAAATGCAAAGAAAATCGGAAAATGCGTAGCAATCGGTAAACGATTGTTTATGTAAAGACATTTCCATTACGCAATGAAAAATTATTGCCAGTGTACTGAATCTGTAAAATTTCTTGATGTTTGCTTTCTCCAATTTATCGATCTGGATCACGTCGTGTTTAATGACTGGGCAAAATGGCACGTGATTTTTGATAGGTTTTTTTATGGTCGATAAATTTTGCATTGCGATTTTGTGGGTTTCCGGTAGAACTGACACACGGAAATTTCGCGACCTCGATACACAAATTTGAATATCGTTTTGCGATGAAAAAAATTCTGAAAATCATGATAGTGAGGTCACAACTACAGAAATTTCGCTTTCAACAGCGGTGACTTAAAAAAAAATGTATCTCTAATTTGTTTACCAACAAGCAGTCTTTTCATTATTATAATTCTGAAACGTAACGAGAAATGCATAATAATTAATTATAGAAATTTCGATACGGGTGGATAAATTAGTACATATTGTAAATTTTATGAATTTCAAACGAATTTTTAATCAGAACTCCGAATCACGAATAAATTTCTTTTCCTTATTATTCAAATTTTTTTTTGAAATTTTTAGTTGGAAACTGTTGAAAAATAGGTCGTAAAAAAAAGTTTTATCCCGAAAATTCCAGCTGTTAGATTTCGTTTTTGTAACTCGTATTTGGTTCGAAACATGTCAAGGGCTAATTGAATGCATCACTTATAAATCCATAAAAGCTCTTCTAGCTGAAGATGGATGAAGTAATAAAACACGAAAATACTCTACTGAATTCCGATACAATTAGCAACCTCTGATTTTCCGTTTTCGCAAAAGTTCATACGAGTACATATAGCAAGATATCGTAAATAAATCATTGGACTCTTTGAAATAATTATTCTTCATACATGCTTTGCTGAATTTCACTTCATTCATTTTCAAACATGAATTGAAAATAACAAATACAATAATTAATGACTGATGCAATGTATGTGGTACATTGTCATGTTATATATATAAATAAAATGAATTTCTTAATTATTTTGTTTCTATCATTATTATTTAGTATTCAAGGGCGTAGCCAGGATTTCTATTGGAGGGGGGGGGGGGGTTAAAATTTTTCTTCATCAACCAAATTTAAAAACGTTATAATTTTTCGTAAGGAAATGTTCCATCCATTTTACATTCAAAATTAACGTTGAAATTTTTATGAATTTTTTATTATCTTGTGAAAAAAATAAATTATGAAAGTTTACATAAGAAATTAAATGGTTGAAAATTCTATTGTTTAACTTTCAAAAATTGACAAAATATTAATGAACTGTGAACATATTTATCATTACATACTATTTTAAATTACCAAATTTTCATCGGTGATTCGAATGGAAACAACTTTAACATTCAGGCTCATTGGAAATTTGATGTACATATTTTTACCACTTAATGCGAAAATTATTCCATATAAAGTTTACATTAGGAATACAATGAAAAAGTTTTTATATTCAGACCTAATGTAAAAAAAGGGAATGAATTTGATTCAAATGTACCATTATGGGCAAATTTTTGGCCTGAATGTAAAACAAACGGAAAGTGTTACGGGTTATTTCTGTCATATTCATGATGTGTTAAGAGTAAAATAGTTTATGGGAAAACAAGTCTTTACCGATCTTTGGCAAATTTATCGATTAATTTTATCGCCTTTTTTCACTTGAGTTGTAAAAACTTTTGATTCATGAACATTTAGAGGGAGGCTGCTGCCCCCCTCCCCCCCTGCCTACGCCCATGTTATATGTGATAAGAAATATATATCAATAATTCGAGTAATAAATCCTTTGAATTGTTGATAACAATTTTATTTTGTTATTGAATTTAAATAATTCATATGATGAATATAAATATACGTATAATTAATCATATGAGTAACAATACATATTGATAACAAAAAATATGATCAATTTTCGAACCTGAGTGAATCGTCAAAAAAAAATGGAATTTTCATTTACAAAATTCAAATAAATGGTCGAAAACCGTAAAAAAAAATCATTGGTGTGGGAACGAAAATATTTTTATAAAGTCTAGGGAAGGAGGAGAATACTTTAAAGTATCGAATTTCAAAAATAAAAAGCTTTGAAGATTAGATTTAGGAATTTTTATTTATATTTTTCGAATATGGGATCAATTTGAAATTCTGAGGGTTTGTCGTCAATTTCCCATTTATCTCGATATATTGAATTTTAAGACATGAATTCATATAGCTGAAAATTTTCAAAAGTAAGAAAAAGTCCAAATAATACACGTAAAAATTCTGATTCCAAAATTTTCCTATCATACCTGACAATGACGATATACTGAAGTGTACCAGAACAACACTTTCAAAAAGAATATGTTTATCAAATTTTTGTTTATTTCTTGATTTTTATTGTTCTTTATGTTAGCAAATCTTTTTTTATTCAAATAATCTAATTTGATCTCCTCTCCCTCCAAAATTTTCCCTACCCTCTTCCACACTTTTAAAATTAATCTCTTAATAAAAATCCACGAAAACTAACACCACGAATTTTCCGGCCGCGGCAATGCTTCGGAAAAGTGTCGCGAATACGTGTCTTATTTCTCTTATTATGTCGTGACATTCTGACGTCGTGGCGCGAGAAGCAATTGACGGGAATAGAGCCTTCGATTTATTTTCGAGCCAGATTCGCGCCACTTGTCCTAAAGTGCGCCACGGTATTTTTACCCCGTCATCGATATCCATTAATTCGCTTATAAAAACTAATGAGTTGACTATGGAAAAAAAATCTGACGTGGGAGTTAGGAAAAGTGGAGAAAGACGGGAAAATAAAATTGTGAAGGGAGACAAATGATTTTCACTGGCAGGAAACGGGAAATAAATATTTCAATTAAGATGGGAAATCGAATTATCTCTGGAATTATAGGAATGATAAAAAAATTTTTTCATACCTTTTTTTTAGTTAAAGAAAAATTGTTCTCAAAAAACCATGAGAAAATACTCGGAAAACCCAAAATATCCTTCACTCCCCAAACTTCCAGATAGAACCATCATATTCTACCTTGGAAAATTTTCCGAAAACAAAAACAAAAAACATGCCAAAAACAGCGGCGAGTTTGGAAAAATCGTTGCCGGGTTGAAATGAACTGAGAAAAGCCTGAAAATGGAGGATAAAAAGATGTTCTACATCGACGACACGTCGCCGGATCGGGATCAGGATTTGGCTGAAGATATACAGCGATTTCGCGAGATTCGAGGCAGTTATTGCCAAGGTTCTGGCAGAACTGGTCGCACGCAATCAGTGTCGTCGCAGACGGAATTGCAGCCGAGAAAATCGCGCAATAGCGTTGACATGGGATCGAATCGTCGATCCAGCGTTTATTCCGCGAGACCTAGAGCCAATAGTTACGCCAGGTCCACGCCTTTAGGTACTATGGACTTTTCCATTGAAATTTTCACACTTACGAGAAAACAGAGGTTGACAGAGACGAATTTCAAAAAAGGATTTCTAGAAAAACATTTAGCCAAAACGAAAATTTCGGCAGACACTGTATCAAATAAGATTTCCGGTCTGGATTGTTGCAAGTTCGCAACGATTTTGGCATAAATGTATAAAAACTGTTTAAATTTTTATGTCAATTTTGAAATAATGAAAATGATTAGAAACTACCAAAACTGTCAAAATTTACACGACAGCTCTGAAACTATGTTGAACCTCCTTTTTCTTGATTATGTCAAAAGTATTCAAAATTGATATCTTCGATGCTTAAATTTCTAACGATAAAAAAAACATTCAACATTTTTAAATAGTCGAAGTCGACTAATTGATGATCAGACTAAATTTACTTTTTTTTTTTTTTGAAAAAAAGTAAACATTAGCCAAAAACTTGTGTAATTTAGCTCATAGGTTATTGAAAATTTTGTTTTAAATCAAGAATAAGATTCAGCTCTTGCCCTAAGTAGAACTAAAATTATTGGAAGATAAATTCATACATAAGAGTCAAAAAGAAACTATTACAATGAGTTTATAAGTGACTGCTAGGAATAGTCGGAATCGGCTTATTTGCGGTGAAATTTAACTAATTTGTCTAGCTAAAAGGCGGTTACTTATAAATAGCACACACGAGATGGACTAGGTCTCGTGATGAAAGAGGCGATAACAGAACAGAAATGACTATATAGTAGTCACTCTGCCATCCATTCTAACTAAAAAATAATAAACAAATTGTGATCAGCTCATTTTTTTAATGCTAATTTTTAAATTAAAGTCAAAAGAACTGACTTTAGAGAATGCTAACAGCAAAATTCAGCTATAATAGGTAAGAATTTTCCGAAAATTATTATTCCAGTTGTGAATACTAAATTTCGTTTCCAGTATTTTTGTAGATGTAAGAATCAGAACAAAATAAAACTGCTTCGAATGACCATTTTCCAACTTTATCAAATTCAAAATATTTATTATTATAATGAATCAAGAAATACAAATGGAATGTAGGAAATGAAAATAATTGTAAATAATGAAAATAATTTACAATTTTATGTGAAACAATCTTTTGAAATAAATTCAATTCAAAAAATTATCTTGCCATAGTTATTAACATAGAAATTGTTAAAATATTGTGAAAGTTTATTTTTTTAAGGTGAACCTCTTCAAAAATTAAATTTTTACAATTGCCTATTCAACTAGTCGACTTCTGACTCATGACAGATTTGTGTAAAAAAGTCACTTATTTTCTGACACTCTTCTATTAGTTGGTATCCAATTGGTTGTTAAAAAGTGTTTTGTAGAATTTCGATAGTGGCGTTTCCTATTTCGTTTACCAAAATTTAAAAAAAAACTTCCTAAATTTATTTGGAACAACGTTAACTTGTGCCTGTAAAGACGTTTTTTCGCCTTTCAAATAATATTGTATTTGCTCTTTTTTTCACAGAAAGCGCTTTCAAAATGTATATGAAATGAAGGGCTACTAATAATTGTTACAACAAATCACAATAAAATTAAAACACTTATATAAGTACTCTTGATAGTTGTATAATCAGAATGTATACGAATCAGCGTTAAAAAAAATGAAACTGTTCACGCAATTTAATGAGTAAACAAATTTTTAAGTAGCTTTTTCTTCAAGCAAATTTATTTCCGATTTCACTTATCTGATTCATGCAAGTAAAATGTATATATGAAAAGATATTGAGAGGTTGTGGGATCGTTTCTCATTCCAAGAACGAATTTTTAACACAAGCATATACTATATACAATAAAATCAACTTCAATTCATATTGAATCACAGGATAACATATTAACAAAATTGCATTGATATAACTATTATTATTGATATTGTTATTTTAAGCCCTACAAATGTTATTATTCATGAATATTAAATATCATGTTTCGCTGCAGAGAATTTGGCGAATAGAAAACTTGCTACAAGGAACAGCCACTCAAAAAGTCGTTTATTTATCAAAATTTAATAGCGCTTGAATCTATTTTTTTCTTACAACAAAGATTTGATTTATTCCATTCGTAAAATCATCAAAATAAGTCCTATTTGCATAAAGAATAATGACATTAAACCTATTTTACAAAATTTCAATAAGACTCAAGCGAAAATTCTGTTTTCTGGGAAAAACGCAATATTTTCATCACTTTTTGCTTTTTTTTTACTTCCAATTCATTAGCAATTTATTTCCAAGTAATTTTTCATGGATTATATTTTCTCACTTCGTTTAATGTGATTTTCATTTAAGTAAATTTTTTCTTTGTCTTAACTAGAATACAATAACTTTTCATGTCAAAGGAACTTTTTGGGTGTTTTCTGTGTTTAAAAAAAAAGAAAGAAAATTCAATGTCATTTCCATAGAAAAAAAATGTTTATACATAAAAAGGTTACCGTTGCCCTAAAAGTATAGAAAAATTCTTGAATTTTGAAGAATTACTCAAAAATGTCCCTTTCATCGAAACTCTACCCAAGTCTCTTTTAACAATCATCTTACTCTATATATTTTGAAAAAAAAATCATACTACCACACATCAAAATGTTGCAATTTTGAAATAACGCATTTTTTCGAATTAATTAAAAATCATTAGGAAGTTATTTTGATCAAAATTCTAATTCTACCTAAGTCTTTTTAAAATCATCCTTTTGTAGGTTGGAAAAAAAATCTAGTACTACAGCTAAAAAAATCACAGTTTCGAATTCGCATTCTAACACTGTGTAACTAAAATAAGTTTTTTTGTTTCTCATTTTGAAAAAAAAACTTGTCAAAAACAATAAACTATAGCCCTTGAAATTCCTCTCTAGAGTGTTCCTATAAAATTAGCTCTTGTTTTAAATTAATGAATCATTCAATATTTACTCTTTCATATAATTCAATTCCCAAAATTTTGGTACTTTTTTTTTGCGTAAAAAAAACCATAATGAATGCATTTTATTGCAGGTTCCATATATGTTATCAAATTTGCAAAAAAGATCGTTGCGAAAAAAATTCATATTTTCTCTCAAATAACAATATTGTTTTTTTTTTTGCTTCCCTGTTGTCTTTTTGCATCCCAAAGCATTTAAATTAAATTACATGTATAGAGATATGATTTTAAAATGACAATAGATAAGCAATTAAAAAAAACAATTAGTTGAGAAAAAATCAAAATTTTTTTTGCATAAGTTTTTCACGAATTCTACAACGAATATATAATCTGTAAAAATAATATTAGATAATGGTTTTTTCTACGTAAAAGAAGACTAATTCTACGCCAATCCGGACACATGAAAGGATGAATATTTATTTATAACTTGAAAACAAGTGCTCATTACAAAAAAAAAAAAAGCATCTATCGTTTTTGATAGGTTTCGTTGAAATGAGAATTAGACAGTCACACAGTGTAATCAAACGAACTTCACATTTATTCGAAATTCGTCGCTTTCCCAACTCGTAACACAATGTACTATTCAGCATATGGAAATTGGGATAGTAATGAATGGTGGTGATAGGCGACGGTAGAAGAGCGAGCATTTGTAAACGAGGGAGGCCAAGGAGTGCGAGCACAAGCACGTCCCGACGGAAGGACTCGATTCGCCCGGCGAGGCTTCAGGATTTGAAGTTGGCGAAGCCCATCGAGGTCGAAATCGAGCCAGCGGCGGTGAAATCGCCCCGGGAAATCGAGCGCGATCGAAGGCACCACAGGGTCGCTCTAATTATCCTCAGCACTTTCCTCTTTTTGCTTATCGCCTCCGTTCTCGCCGTGATCGTCACGCTGACTCACAGCTCTTTCTACAGACCTCCCGTGGGATCCAAAGAGCTCGCGGAGTACCGGGCTCAATGTAATTATTTCACGACTTTTTTTGTTCTTTTTCGCGAGCTCGCGTTCCGAGTTCCGACGCTTCCAACATTAACCGAATTTTCCTCTACCCGGGAGATATTTGAAAATGATTTTGTAAATGGTTTGGGAATTCTGGTGAATCTTGAGAATTTGAATAACGACATTTTTTATATTTAGAAACGATTGTTGGAGATGTGGGGGGGAGGGGAATTTTTGAGGAAATTATTAAACGTTCATGGGAAGTTGGGGAAAATTCTGGAGGTGCCAGAAAGTTTCCGAAAATTGTAAAATATGGAAATCATCACCATTATTATCAGTATACTATATACGAGGGGGGACCCAAAAGTAACGGGAATTAGGTGGTGGGGGGACCGCGGAGGGGGGGATCGGGTTCGCCACTGGTTCTCTTCCAAGCTGCTACTCTCCCAAGTCAGTGTGCAAAGTTCATTTGCTGTGAGTACATTCGTTCGTCCGTAAGAATATTTCTAGTGAAACGACTTTTTCCGTTTCGGCGAAAACGTGAAATGGCTGAGTGCGGAGAGCAACGCGCGGCTGTAAAATTTTTTTTTTGTTAGAAAAAACACCCGCGGAAACCCTTGTGATGCTGAAAAAAGCTTATGGGGATAATGCTTTGAGTAAAACGCGTGTGTACCACTGGTTTTCGCGTTTCAAGAATGGAGAGATGTCAATAGAAGACCAACCTCGTTCTGGGCGCCCCTCGACTTCAAGAACGGACGAAAACATTGAAAAAATCAACACTCTTGTTCATGAAGACCGTCGCCGAACCATCGATCAACTTTGTGAGATGTCTGGATTGTCATGGAGTTCAATTCAGAGGATTTTAACTGAAGATTTGAGCATGAGGAGGATTGCAGCCAAATTTGTTCCTCGCCTTCTCTCCGACGATCAAAAGGAGCGTCGACTTCAGGCCTGTCTTGAGCTGCAAAATCAGTTGGATGAAGACCCAGATTTTTTTCTCAAGGTTATAATTGGCGATGAATCATGGTGCTATGGCTACGACCCCGAAACAAAGCAGCAATCAAGCCAATGGAAGACACCTCTCTCGCCTCTTCCAAAAAAGGCACGCCAAGTGAAGTCCAACATCAAGACATTGCTCATTTGTTTCTTCGATTGCAGAGGTATTGTGCACGCAGAATTTGTTCCTCCAGGCTAAACGGTCAACCAACACTTCTACTTCGAGGTTTTGGAAAGGTTGAGGGAGAACATCCGGAAGAAAAGAGCGGATCTTTGGCGCACAGGAGATTGGTTCTTCCACCACGACAATGCACCTGCCCACACAGCGCTGTCCGTGAAGAAATTTTTGACCAAAAACGGCATGACACCGATTGTTCACCCCCCCTATTCACCAGACCTTGCCCCCTGTGATTTTTTTTTGTTCCCTAGACTCAAAAGGGACATGAAAGGAAAACGTTTTGGGACTGTAGAAGAGGTGAAACAAAAATCGCTGGAAGGTTTAAAAAACATTGAAAAAAATGAATTTCAGAACTGTTTTGAACACTGGAAAAAAAGATTGAACAAGTGTATTACAGTCAATGGGGGTTACTTTGAAGGTGATAAAAATTGTGTGTGAAAAAATTTGTCAATAAAAAAGTTGTAACACAATTCCCGTTACTTTTGGGTCCCCCCTCGTATAAGTAATTCAGCTGGGTTGAAATAAATTAAGTTGACTTCAATCAAGTGGTAATAACAAGAAAAAAGTTTTTACTTAAAATTAAGAACTGCTGTAGGTAGAAATTATGTATCTTCCAGAGGAAACATGATTTTTCAGAAAATCTGAAAATCGTCGCGAATATCAACAATTTTCACAACGAAATTCTGTGGATTAGGAAAAAATTTTGGAAACGGGAAGGGAAAATTTTAATAAAAATCATGACAAATTAGTGGACTTTTCCGGAAAATACTAAATATTTAATGAAATTTCCAGGAATTAAAAAAAAACATGAATCATTAGTATGATTTGTTAGCAGTACTCTCTAGATTTTTTTAAATGACAGTTCCACTAGTTAGAAGAATATTCTGCAAATTAAACTCAATTATAGATTTCACTCAAAAAAAGTTAGCAGATTTTCACTCATTTTTAGAGTAACATACACTCTTAGAAATTTCTCCATTAATTTTAAGAGACTGTTTTTCAAGCAGATTTCCACCACTGTCTATGAAATTTTCTATTTAAGTTATGGACACAACTATGAAAAAAATATACGCTCTCTATGACAATTATCAACCGTCTATGAAATAGAAATGTTTCTTTAATATGAAGCAGACATTAAAATAATTTTACCTTTTAATGATTTCTTATTGAAAATGTGTACTCAAACTTTTTTGAATTCAAGTGGATTTCGACATAATACATTTTTTCGGAGCAAATTCTCCTTAATTCATCAACAGCTATTCAATAGAAACAAAAAAATTATATTCTATGGAATATAAATTGTATAACAATAATTATATGGTATGGAATATAAATTGAATAACAAAAATCATTATATTTGTATATAGTATAGTATATTTGATAATATGCAAAAGATATTTTTAAATATTCAAACATGTAGTGTCATAAAATAAAATTATGAATAATAAAAAATATTGAAATTAATATATCTAATATGAGAACAATAAATTTGATATAAATTTCTTTGAAATGCTATTCATCTACGTGTCCATGAAGTTTCAAACACGATTTTAAGGGGGGAGTAAGGGATAACTTCAAAAAAAAACACACACACACTTTTTTAGCTGACTTGTCACGGATATATAGTTGAAGCAAGTTAATTTAAACTTTTTTTAAATTATAATACATCATCTGAAGAACATTCAGTTACAATTTTTTGATTAAATATTGGAAAATCAGCCAGTGACAGAGCATTTCCCAAAACGTCTTTTGAAAAAACCGTTTTGTGCGGTGAACACGATAGCTCAGTGTACAATCATCTAAAATGTAAAATATTGTAAAATTTACTTGAAATATGAGTTTATTCTCCCCCCTCCGTTTTCCTTTCTATTTACGAATCAAGGTGGTTTTTCACCTACAAAATGGCGAAAAATTTAGAGGGAAATTTCATTTTTTGCTTTGAACGGCCACGAACGGTTAAAAAATGTAAATAAAATCTTAAAAACAACGGAGGGGGTAAAATAAACTCATATTCTCAGTAAATTTGTCAAAATTTTGAACTTCAGATGATTTAACGCTTAATTATCGTGTTCACTGAACAACGTGTTTTTTAAAAGACGTTTTGGGAAATGCTCTGTCACCGGCTCATTTACCAATATTTTAGCACGAAATATCAACTAAATGTTCTTCAGATGATGCTTTAAAATTTAAAAAGAGTTTACATTTTTTATTTCCAGCTATATCTCCATGAAAAGCAGCAAAAATAGTGTTTTTTTTTTCTAAGTTATCCCTTACCCCCCCCCCCCCTTAAGTCTCTAAAATATATTTGAAATTAAAAAATTTTTTTGGCAGTGTTTCACTAATTGACTTCAATTTTCCTTTTTCTAATTTAATTTTCAGGATTCTCACTTAAGGAAATTTATAGTATTACAATTTTTTTCTATGAATATATATATATGTGAATCATTATTCAGTTTTACAAAAAATAGCCAAATGTATTATACGTTGCTTGTGACAAATACTTTTTTATTTTACAGGAGGTAATTTATGAGAAATTATGATTATTTCTGTCATTTATGCACCTGAATAAAATTTTTCTTTAGTAAACTTGATCTGAATTGAGTTACAAGAAAAAAAAATTTAACTTGGTGTGTAAATTTCTTCGAGTGAGAATCCTACAAATCAAACTCTCGAATGAAAATTTCACTTTATTAGAGTGAAATCTTACTCGTATTCTAATTTCATTTTACTCGAAAAAAGTAAATGAAAAATCCACTCAGTTTAAGTAAAAATTTTACAAAAACATAAGCAAAATAGAAATAGTCAGTATGATAAGTCTTGACCATTTTTTTATCCAGATGACCTAGGTACAGATACAAACCTATTGTTTAAAAAAATTGTCAAATTTAATTTTAGTCAACCTCACTTACATGAGTTTATGAAAACAAAAAATGTAGTTCATTAGTCTGCTAAATGTATGAAATTTATAACTAACAAAAACTTTTTTCCAATGCCTAGCCAAGGAAAATTCAAACATCATTTTCCAGAAAGTTGGAAAAGTTTTGCAAATCTGGATTACCTGAAGAACATTGTTGATTATGTCAATCATTAGAAATAAGTAGAGTGAAAAATTCCATGAAAATCATCACGAGTTGATGACAAACTCGGAAAATCCCATGAATGCAGTAAAATTTCAAAAAAAAAAAAAAAAACATACATCGTCCATACAACTTATGAGTAATAATTGTTTTTTCTTGATTTTCAGTCAGTTCTACAAAAATAATCGAATCTATTTTCAGTGAACCTGAACCACAATCGATCATACTTCCCTAAAACAAAAAAATTGCAATATACATTTACCCTTCTTTTCAGTGTTTGATAAAAATTTGAATAACAATTCATTTTTCTCGCTTTCTTATTGCATACAATCCATCATCATCATAAAAAAATTAAAAAAGTAACTTATGTGGAAGACCAGAAAACTCCCATTCTGAACCCGCAAAAATGTAATTTTTCACAAAAATTTTTCTTATAATTTCAGTGCGAAAAGAAAACGAAGAACTCATAAACTCTTTAAACCGGGACTCAACAGTGCCTGGCAACTCCACGATCCCGCCCTAAAAATGTCGAAAATCCCAGAAATGGCATAGCCTCAAAAGCACGAACATCTCTAGCCATCACGTAATAAACTCAAATCCGGACGAAACTTGCGAACCTCGCCAAAATGTTGTACATATTTAGGAACAACGATCCTCCAAAATGTTATTTGCTTTTTTCTCCGAAAGAGCACATTCCTTTTTTCGGGAAAAAAACGGGGCCGATACTGCCAAAATACTCTTTTGTTCGACTTCCAAAATTTTTTCAAACAACGTTTTATGTTTTTGTGTATATGTAAATAGTTTGAAAAAAGTATTGTGATACACGAGTAGAATAAGGTTACGAAGCCAAAGACGAAGTAAACGTCATTGTTGTGAAAATAATATCATTTGAAATTATCGTGCACGAATGATTTTTCGAGATGAAAAAACGTAACGCGAACGGATAATTATGAATAACTATCGATAGAGAAAATTGAATTGAATGATAATGTTTGGATTTCAGAGTTGAAAATTTTTTTTATCACCTGAGTTATTAGTAAAAATTTTCGATCAAGGAATGGAGAAATTATTATTCAATGCAATGAATACCTCGATGGAACATAACTTTGAAAAGATGTGGGGATTGTTTACAGAATTTGCAAATCGTTATGATGCCACAAAGACGTGAAATCGATTTGTGTGCATGTAAATGGCGATTTCGTAATTTATTTGTCAACATTTCTGACGTGGATCCTAAAAAAACCAGAAAGCTGATAAATAAAGTTGTCATTTACATGCATTTTTTTAATAATATTCAACGTCCTGTGGCAATTTTTGTGACGTCACTATGACGTCTCTGATTTATTAGGATTATAAAGGAAACGAACAAAACAAGATTGTCAAAAAAATCTGTCAATTGTTGATACGAAATTGTAATTATCAACCAAGAAGAGGAAATAAAAATTGTACAATGAACGTATACGAAAAAACGCGACCATATCGAGGAAATTTGTATATTTTAGGTCGTGTGTAGAATGTTTGTAAAAAAAATTATCGTATTTTCCGGCGTTGATGAAAGATTCGTAATTTGAAAATTCCGATCATAGAGTCAAATGTTTCTGGTCAGAAACGACCACTTGAAATCTGGTTCGATGTAATTTCTTTGTTGAGTGGAATTCGAAAATGTGAAGATTTCATTACGACTTTAAGTTGATTGCAATTAAGGAGAAAATGTTATTCGAGTTGTTTTCAATATAAACTATGGTCTTTTCGTAATTACATTGGATCAGATTCATCAATTCCTTACATACACAGACAGTAAAAAAATTGCTCAAAATTTTACATCATTAGCGTGGGTCATAAGATCGATACAAATAATTAAAAGGAAGTAAAATAATAAAAATCGACATATCTAGTGCTGGTATCTTGAAACTTAACTGACATCTTAACGTTTGATTTATAACTTTTATGTTCTTTCATTTTTTGTAGAGCAGGAATTCGGTATAACGTCGAAATCATTTGTACATTTTTTGGAGAATTACCTCGAAAATACTGTAAATCGTTGAATTTATTTCCATGAATCTTGAACAAACAAATCCTATTGTATTTATCACTTAAAAGATAAAGGCTTTCAGTTTTACAATATTTAAGGAAGTCTAAAAAATTATAATGATTACGAAAAAGTAAACAAAAGTACGTAATTTTAGTTGTTTAATAAAAAAAATCGTAAATTATAGCCTATTTCAACAACTTCACTTTTCAATAAAATTCTCGCGTATTTTTCACATTTTCAACCATATATTCATGACTGGCACACATTTTTAAAATTCTATATAAAAATTTTTAAAAATCTGTTCAATCCGAGATATTAGGATTTTTTTCAACATTACTTCTAATTTCAAAATCATGAAAATATTCGAAAATAATATCCATGTTCTTCAATAGCTATTTGTGCGAATAGTGGGAGAAAGAGGAAATTCCACGAGTGTGGAGTTTGTTGCGCGAGCGTAGCGAGTGTGACAACCCACGAGTGGAATATTCTCCTACGACCACTAGTCGCACACAATATTTTGTTCAACCATCGCGAGAAATATGGAATTAAGCGAAAATCAGCGGCCCGCCGCGATACATTGTTGACAATGCATTAATCAATCAACAGCGGCCATCTTGGAAAATAGCCGCCATCAATCACTTACGTATTTAGATTTTCAATACGTCAAAATCCCGTTTTTAGTTGTAAAACTGTCCAATAACAGTTTTAAATGTACAAGATTACTGGCGCAAATGATTTTCGCATTATAATAACTTCGTATTGCTTCGTATAACTTCTCCGAACTCCTTAACCCTCTGTCCGTACCCGTGGGAGAAGAGCCTCTTCTCCCACTAGAGGGAGAAGAAAATGTTTGCCTACGCTACTCGTCAACAGTCAGGAAATTTCTGATCTCGCCAACTCTCAACATGGCCGCAAAATTACATATTTCTTGCGGGTGTTGAACAAAAAGGATTTGTTCAGAATCCACCAGAGCTAGAAAAAATTGTAAAGTATTCCCAAAATTTTTGAAAACAAAAAATCAGAATCACAATATCTTATAAAAAAAATCGGATATTTTAACAAAAAAAAATTTATTTAAGTTAATCAATACAAAATAAAAAAAATTAAAGATAAAAAATCGATCTTCCATAAATAATACTATGATTCTAGGGTGAGGAGAGGTCAGCTAATTTATGACGGTATGTGACAGGTGTCTGAAAAATTATACGCCGCAAATTTTCATTCATGAACAATGTTATAGTATATAAATTAATGAAACATTTAGAAGCATTCATAAATTACTCTAAATATACGAATATCGTCTTTTTTCTTGTATTTTATACTGTGACGTGACAAAACAGGGGGGAGGGGGTGTCAAAAAACTGAAAAAATCGTAATTTTATTTATGGAAGCTAATTTATAAGATCCTTCAAATGAAATTAATGAAACCCACATAATGCAAACCAAAGTTATTATAAAAAAATTAAATTGTATTAACTGCAAAGTTTCGTAACAATTAAAACTTTCTCAGCCCCGGGAAATCATTGTAAAAGGAGCTAAAATATAATATTATGAATATCCACAAACATGGAAATTGTGAGTTTTACTCGTCACGAAATTATAAAATGAACATTGACAATCACGTATAAACAATAACAAAAAAATCGTGCGCGTCGTGCTCAAAATTTATAAACTATGTAATTTGTCTAAATTAAGAATTGAAAAAAATAGTACCTGTTCCTAAAAAATATTTAACATGCGTTTTCCGTAGATAATTGTTTTGTAAAATAAACATGTGTAAATATTACATCCGAATTGATTTAAAATCTTCATTAACTTATTCACATACTTGTGAATCGTTAATAGAAAAAAATATCGAATATTGCAATCAACGAAAGTAAGCCTCAAAAAATTATTTGAACAAATGTTGAAGGTTATGAGATTTTGTCCTGTAAACCAAAAATCTGGGCTTTATAAGATTTTATTCACTGCTTTTAGAAAATTTCGAGAGCAATAAAGAAATAGAAAGTCGTCGATAAAATCGAAATAGATCAATATCGAAAATCGAAAACGCGAATAAGTCGAGATGATTTGAGAAATAATTTCGTAATTGCAAGTATAATAATGATGAATATTAGAATATTAGAAGCTGGACTTCGTAGGTGAAAAATAATTATAAAATAAATGAAGATTGTTCTTATGTGCTGTGAAATATAGAGCAGCGCAGTAAGACTCAAATAAACAAAGCGATGTACTGAAATTTATGTTTGTATATTGTAATAATATTTATGTATGATGGCTATAAAAAACGAAGTAAAAAAATATGTTGCCTGTTCCAGTTGAGTGTCTTCTTTTATGACTCCTTCGACCCCCCCCCCTCCCCCCCAAAAAATAAAACATCCTTAATCAAGTTTCAATGATTTATTATAGTTAGATACATCATTATTTGCAACGCAGTATATTTATAAATATTTTTCGCAGTTTTAATAAATAAAATAGTAAATAGATTCTTTTTACACAAGATTTATACATCTGGAAATCTTAGGATACTCTTACAAGTGCATTTCTTATTTTTTAAATGAAAAAAGTAAGTATATCGATTAATGAATAACGAAAAATCTATCAGCGATTCATATAACTTTAATTTAGTAGAATATAAGTAACAAGTAGATGATAGGATCGTTAATTATTAGTTCGTAAAATCGATCAGTGATAATTATATGTGTGATGCAAATCAATGACTAAATGGACTGATGAAAAGTTGATCAGTGGAATTCGTCAATAAATAGTCAATCAGTGGAGTAGTTCAATAATCAGTAGAATAGATCAATGTCGGTCAGTCAGTGATGCATATCAATAATTTTTTATAAAACAACAAAAAATGATTGGATCACTGTGTCATAAAAAATATAATAAATAATAACATTGCTTAGAGTTTCAGAAAATACTGAAAACTCTGCTTATTGCATTCACAAAATTTTGAAATTTTGAATTTTTTATTTAAATACTATTACATTTCAAAATATTACAGTTCCAGTTTTGATGAGAAATATAATGTAACTTTGGAGTTTTACGAATTTAGAACGTAACGTTTAAAAAATTCAAATGTCAGTATAAGGCTTAACAATCAAGATATAAAAAAAAAAAACCGAAATCGAAGGATGCATAGATTTTAAAGCATTTCGAATATGTGTTCAAGATAATTTACAATTTATATTGTAATACTAATATTAAAAATAGTGTGTATTGTTTTCGTATTTTAAGTAGTTTCTTTAACGAAGGAGTAAGTTCATGAAAATCAATTATCACAAAATTTGTAGTAAATATACGGTTTTGCTGGTAAATTAATTTTCCTAACTTGATGTTGAACTTGTGTTGTGAATATTTCAACTTACATAAAAGGGAATAATTGTGGTCATGCTTTAGTGCCCGTGCTCTTTGAAACAGTGAAATACTCGTGAAATTGTTGGTAAACTAAGTCAATTGTCTGTGCTTTGTTTCGCCAAGTATAGTGTACGAAAGTCAACGAATTCCCCATGTTACGAATTTATTACTCAGAGACGCACGAAACATGATTTTATAACACATAAGTGTGAAAACTGAATTTCGAGATAGTCAAGCTGCAAAAATAAATAAAATATTTTGTGTTCTTGAAAGACTTCACATAATTCAATATAGTTTTTACTTTTATGTTTTATATTCTCAGTGTATTGAAAGATAAGATGTGTAGAACATGACAAAAAAATTTTAAATATCATTGATTTTCAACTGCTATTATCTGAAAATTACGAAACTTGACATAACTGATAACACAAACTGACACAAATGTTGTCAGGATTTATTTACGAGTTTCACAAGGTCGAAAAAATTCGTATTTTCGGAGATTTTCTTTACTACTGCACTTGTTACAATTCAAGTTTTTTCGAGCATAAAAATTATACCCACAACGAACACTTATTCGATAAACAATAATAATCAGTATAAATATCAGTCTCAAACGTTCGTTTTTTACCTTGCCATCAAGGAAAGAAGATGGTCATGTGAACTCCAGTTCCTTAAACTATTCTTTTCCGAAGAAAAAAAGTACGTAAACTACACGTAGTACTGAAAGTCGCATTTTTCACTGTAATTAACGATTCTAGAAACAGTAGCGAAAAAAAAAACGTTGGGTTTCCGAAAATTGACCAATGTAGAAAATCGAAAAAGCGGGGAAACAGGATGTAATAACCCGACATGCGAGACGTGTAATTGAACGGTTTTGTTATTGCATCCGGCGCTTCAATCGTGAAATTAGGTCGTAAAAAAAAAATTTTCCATTCCATCCCACAAACTGATATCGCGATCCTAAAATTGATTTTGCATAATCGATTCCGAACAATCAGAGAAAATTCTAATAACTAAAAAACGTTCAATTTATCTTCACACAGTTTCAAGAATTTCAGTGGATTTTAGGACATCCTACTCTCTAAATCTAAATCAGTAGTTTTTTACTTATTTCTAATGAATAACCACTAATTAATCCAGTCAAAAGTCTTATACCAAAAATAAGTGTACTCAAAACCACTTAACTTCTAACGAATTCTGATTTAATTTCTATAGCTTACTAGAGCAATGAAAGTGTCACCACCTCTTCAACAAACTTCCCTAAAGAAATAATAAAACAAAAGCGACTCAATAAATAGTCGAAACGTATTTCTCCTTGAGCACCTTCTCCACCTTCTTCCCCTTCCTTTTGGCGTTCTGCAACTCGTCTTGAATCTCCCTTAACGACTTCCCCTTGGTCTCGGGTACCCATAAAGCGATGAAAAACACACCCAGGAAACAAGAAACCCCGTACCAAACGAAGACCATGTACATCCCGACCCCATCGGCGATGACCTGATGAAGCTTCGAGACTATGAAGGCCAAAATGCCAGAAATGGCAGTTGCTGAACCCACGGCCGAGCCCTTGACATTTGTCGCGAAGAGCTCTCCTAACATCAAATACGGCAAAGGGTTTAAGCCTATGGAAATGATGACCTCGTAACCTATGACCGAGACAACTGGCACCATGCCCCAAGAGGACAGGTCAACATTAGTCCCAAGTTTCAGGAAATAATAGATGCCACTGATGACGTGGGTCATCCCCGCGAAGAACGTCGTCACCAAGAGCAATGGTCTTCTACCAGCTCTGTCAACCACAAAAGCTGCTATCAAACCTGCCGCCATTTGCATCGCGCTCAAGACGATGACCGCTATTGGGGCAGGTATTTCGGAACCACCGTCTTCGAGTATCTCCTGTGTATAGTTTTCTATGGCGCAAATACCGGAGAATTGAAGGATCAATTGCAAGCCCAAAATTATGAAAAGTGCGCGACGATTTTTCCAGTATTTCAGGAGATCGAAGATCGTCGCTCGGTTTTCCATGTTGCCAATGACGGTACGGCGGACCTCTTCGATGTCCTTTTCCATGTCGCCTTTGCGACTGTAGCGTTTCAGGAATTGCAGGCTTTTTCTAGAATTTTAAGAATTTTTGGTGTCAGTTCCTTCAGCGGAAACACAAAATTTTGAATGATATGTATGGTAGATTCAATCAAAGCACTTTCAGAATTAAATAGGAAAATACACTTGTTCCTCGCAGGAGTGATCTTCGCAGGAACGAACCCTGAATCGGAAGAGAGCATGGAAATGAAGAGAACGAGAACCCCTTACTTCCACCCAATCCTTCCCCCGCGCGTCCCGCGACCGCAAGCTATGGGTTTTCTTATAGTCCGGCGCGTTCGACTGCCTGGTTCCGACTGACTCCCACGCATATCGCTTTGCGCAGTCCATTCGAGAGTGGGAGTCCCTCGCGTGTTCGTTCTCTTCATTTTCTCGGTCCCGAGCAGCTCGCGCCTGCGAGGAACGAGTGTACCTCAACAAATCACAGTTAGATAATCAGCAGTGGAATACCTTCCACTAAGAAACAGAAGAATTTAAATTTTTTTAAAAGTGAAAGTTAACTAATGTATGACAATGAATAGTCGCTATATGAAATAGTGAATTCCACTATCAAAATTATGATAACTTAAATAAAAATGTTAAGTTCACCTACCTGTAATCCTCCTCCCTCCCCTTCATCATCAGCCAATACGGGGACTCTGGCATAAAAGCGAATGTTCCGAAAAACAGCACGATCAAGAAAATCGAGGAATAGACCAGCCAATCGTAGCTCACGAACGGTCCAATAGCGTGGCCGTAAAGTTCCCCAAAAGTCACCATGAGCTTTGTCAGAGTCCCTAGGGACCCTCGGATTTCCTTGTCAGCGATTTCGCCGATGTACATTGGGCAGATAGCATAGACGAGACCTTGACCTACGCCACTGAGGATTCGGGATGCGTACAAAATCAAGGGATTCGTGGCATAGAGGATCATGAACCATCCTATGAGCATGGGAAATCCGGCGAGGAGAATACTGCTTTTCCTCCCAAAAAAGTCTACAACTAAGCCTCCCAAAATACTCCCAGGAACGTTGCCCAGGAGGTAGAATGAGGCTATCCACGAGGCGTCGTCAGAGGTTATGGGAAGGTGGGATTGAGGGCTTTTGAGGTAGGGAAGAGTGGGGGAGGTCCAGCCTATATGGGAGCCAGCCACTGCCAGAGATAAGGTGGCTGTAAAAGAAAAATTTTGTGATGATTTTGGGTCTCTTGAATCATTTGTCATATTTATTGATTGTATAAAATAGAGTGTTTGTGTTAATCTTTACATTTTTAGCGCCATACGTTTCACATAAAATGAAACTTACACTTGAGCTTCATTTACAAATCACTTGAGTATCGAGTTATCAGGTATATAGAACTCAGAATAAAATAATTGTATCTCTTTGGATTCGTTGGAATGAATTTTTACTTTAATCAACTTTTCTTAGAGTCACATTTGGCGCGATTGTCAGAATGAAATCAAACTAAAATTCTCGAGTGTAATTCCATTTGCATGATTATTTTTTAAATTTGGTATAAAAAAAAAATATTTTCCTCTGAACAAAATTTCCCATTTTTTCCAAAACAAGTCGAATTTAATAGTGAACTTTTAAATTTCTAAAATCATACAATAGTAAAAGTCTAGTTTCTCGATTGGCGCAATTATTCTAGTTTCCCTACCCTTATTTTTATTCAAATTTCAATCCTATGTTTTCTACGTACATTAATTTGCAATGAACGAACGAAACCGGGAAAAATTTTTAATCTCGGGTATCATGTTTGCTGCAGGAATAATCTACAGACTTTTGCCGCTATTTGTTGAATCATAAACACCAGACAATGAAAAAGCGTTCCTTGACACTTTTGATAACATTCAAATTCATCGACATTGTTACTTTGTTACTATTCCATTCGATTCGCTCTATTTACCTTCTCAAAACACATCAATGCTACCTCTTTAATTATTGTTTCCACGAATATCGCTGAATTTCAGAAGCCGGAATTTACGTAATCAACATTCATTATTCAAACTTGTTCAAACATGTAAACTATAAACAAGAACTTTTTTTTCAATAAACTTTCGATCTTTTGAAAAACAACTATATGGATATCCAAAAATGAGTTAAAAATTAAAAAATGGAAAAGTGAAACTCTCCCGTTGAAAGTTCAAACAATGAAAAAGACAATCGCGATAAAAACACGAAAAATGCAGTGCACATTCGTATCTGAACTTCTTGCCCACGTCATTCATCAAACACTATAATTTCTGCAAGAACTTTTGTGGTGAAAATTACGCAATTTTTACGTTTTGAATTGTTCCCTTGAAATGATCACTTGAATCAATATTGAATCGACATTCCAGACACGTAACGCGGTAATTAGTTTGGTTCCATTAGATTTCAAGACTGGACCCGAATTCGTGTCAGCACGTGATTAAACTCATATGCGTATGCACATTTGGCTTTCTGGGTCACAGGCAGAAATGGGTCTTCGCATATTATTCCGAATTTTCCTTGCTCCGAGGATCAAAGTCAAGTGATTTTTTTACAAAATCTAGGTAGATTACTTTGTACACATTTGTACGGAAAAATTTCAATACTTTTTTGGTATTTTCAGAAAAAAACTGTCAAATATGATGAAAACATTATGAAAATGAAAAAAATTTTCATGTAACTGTACAGTTAAGAATTTTCTATATTTTGTGGGAAAATCACTTTATTTTTCTTTCACTGCAGGTTTTTCTGCGATTTTCCATTACATGAGAAACCAGTCTTCCACCTTCACGTTTTCAAAAAATCAATTTTTCTCCTTTTGCGTAATTTGAATCTATATTATAAAAGAAATATATCGTTTAATGAATTTTGTGAAAAAGAAATTACTTCCTGAGTATTCTAAATCGTAAGCATAGCAACTTGCTGCTTGTTCGAGATTTTCGAACGTTAAGTGAGTTCGACAACAAAAAGGGCTCGAATTGTATACAGAAAGTTGCCAGCCAAGAACATTTTCGTGATAAAAAAAAGAACTTTACGACTTTAGTATTACAAATAAAATGGCCAGTTTTTCCAAAGTTTTATCCCATCATTTAAAAACGATTTTCCAAAAGTTGCCCTTTTTCAACTTTGTGGTATAACTTTCACCAATAATCTTCATCAAATTCAATCGATTGTTTTCAACTATTTAGTGAATATCTCACTACGTTTTTTTAAGCACGTTTATCAAATTTTTGTTTTGTTTCATTTTCACAGACTCCAAGGGTTCAAAAAACAAGTTCAAAAATCAACCTTTTCACAAAAAATCACTTAATGAATAAATCTTACGTGACAATGAATTAAAAATATTTTATTAATTTTATTTTAGATAACTAGGATGGTTGATATCTGACCACAAAGTCGTCCATGAATTTTTTTCCACGATGAGGTCAAGATTTAAAGGTCGCAGGTATGAATAATAGGTAATAATTTTTCAAATATCTTTTAAAAGTCGAGACGTACAGTAAAAGAATAAAAAAATATCGTCTAATAAGCATGTACCTAAAGTTCAAAAGGTTTAAAATAAACGAAAATAAAAAATATATGAATTTTTCGATTTTTTGTCGTGGAAGGAAGCGTAACGAATATTTTTTTGGGGAGCATGAAGTTTAATGTTACGATCAAAAAGTGTTCAAACACAGCAAAAAAAATTTTTTCTCCTATATTAACAGATAAATTTTTTTCGTTTAATTTTAAACGCTTGGAACTTCAGGCACATTAATAAGCTTTGCTAGCTTCTAAACAATTATTTTCTAAAAATAGCCTCGAATTTTCAGTTCAAATGTTGAAGACCCTCTTAACTCGTGAACATCGAAAATTTCATAGACTTTGTGAAGATGGAATTTCGAAAAATAAAAAATGTTCGTACTTCAATTTGGAAAAATTTTACGAAAATCACAGAAATCATGTGGTATCAAAATTCCAATCACTGAATGTAGAAAATTAGGAATGTGATTGAAATTATTCAAAAAATGGAAACCTCAAAAGCATTCAATGTCACACGTTTTGAAATTTAGATAGAAAAATTATAGTAAAATTTAAAACACCATGAAAATAAATTTTTTCATATCAAAAAGTACTGTGGGCAACTTTATATGAATTCTAGTTTCAATGAAGAATGTGAAACTTTGAAGAAAAAACAATAAAACCTTTTTAAAAAAGGGTAAGAATATATTTTCGTATGCAAATCGAATATTTTGGAATAAAAATTTTCAAGAGATCCTATCTGAACATCTTATCCGTTGCAGATTCATTAGAATATTATAAACTAATCCCAGGAATAAATTATTTTTTGATGATTATTTTATTAACAACTTTCTCAAAAACAATTACAATGATTAATATTTCATTACATTTTTTAAAAAAAAAACTATGCCGAATCAAGATTTCAATAATGCACCAAAACATCGTAAATATCGATTTGCATGAACGATTCTCATTGAATTCTACAAAAATAAACATTTTCATTGAAAATATATTTAAAATATAAAAAAGAAACACCACTAGATATCTGAAGTATGTAATTTGATTTTTTAAACAAAACATAAAAAGCAGCTAGAAAACGAAATAATTTTCTGATTAATAAATCAATTCCGAAGGAAAAAATAACAAAAACGAAATTCTTCTGCACAATTCTTGAACTTATCGTATTTTTCTATCATTCATCTCGATTGCTGTCTATTTTTAATTTTTTCGCTTATCCGGAAGTTATCAAAAATCATTGTTTGTCACGGCGTCGTTCTAATCTATCGATGTCTAAAAATGGAATAATCACGTTCTAATTATAGGTCTAACTGCAAAACGCAAATATAATTAAATATTGTTTTCCATGATGAAATGCAACATCGAATTCTAAAATCTCATTACCTGACACAGCTGCGAGATATTGAGGCCACCTTTTAGTGTTCGATTGACTCATTTTGATCTTCCAATTTTGCTCTAAAAAATGAATTTGCCTTTAAACTACTTGCACAGTCACAAAATATATGACAACAGTGTGTGAATTCTGAAATTAAATTTTAAAAAATAGCCTTCTAGAGAAAAAACGATTTTATCTTATTGAAAACGATGCCAAATCCTCTCATTGCATAGAAATCGTTATTATTTTTTCAAAGGAGACATGTTTTCAGAAGTATTTAAAAGGATCCAAAAATTAATAAAGCAAGTTGTAATCAAACATTAACAAACATTTATTCAAAAATACAAATAAAACAGAACTCAAATCAATCATTTTTATTCGTTTCAAATCATTTTTTTTTTTTTTTTTTCAAACGTATCAAAAAACTTCTATAATTTGACTGAAAAATCGAAGGGTGCAAATGTTACCTGTTTTTTCGAAAACGTATCCTTTCGCAAAACTATCACTTTTCAAAGTTCAAATCTTGCAAAGAACTTCAACAACACTTAGCTTCAAATCCATGCGTTTTGAAACCATCCATTGTATTTTTAAACATGTTTTTGGGAATTGTTTTAACACTGATAAACATTATAAATTGAACACTGTCACCATTGCAGAAATGAGCCGATTTTCTAAAGAGGCACCTTTTATAACACAGTTTATTTAGTCAATTTATTATCAGTCAAATCTGTATCATTTCCCCTACCAAGGCTGCATCAACGTTCGCCGACGTGTTTGCTTTTAAAAATATGTTCCTACTCTCGACACGAAAAATGAAATTTTCTTCGAAATTTGTGCGATCAAATACTTTTTGTTTACCAGTCGAACTATACAGATCATATTAAATTTATTCATCATCATGTATGCATTGAAGATTTGGGAAGTCATTGTTTTTTATTTTTTTTTCTCATTAGGTTTTTCTTGAAATTTAACGTGAAAATGAATGTTTAATATTCATTACAAAGCAAATAGTTTGAAATTTTCGAATTTCAAGATTCCTTTAAATTTTTTGGTAATAGGAATGATACTTATTGAATAATAATTTTGTTTTCAGAAATTGTTCGATTCATTAGGGTCTTAAATAAATTAACCGTGCAAGTATTTCAACTCGTGATTTTTTGGTGTTCGCAGGGTAGACATTTTTTTCTTCGCAGATTGAAGAAACCCAAAATTCTATTCAAGAATTTCCAAACACAAAGATTACATATATTTTGAAATTCGTTCATATGTAAAAACATTTGTCGAATAATTGTAATACTACAAAACTACAATATAAAAATATTGTCAGACAAAAACTAGCTTGCAGTAATAACATTAAATATTTCCAAAATTATTGCATCCTAGATTTTCTCTCCCAAATTTTCGAAAAATCCCAATATTTTTCTGGGATATGATGGAAAGAAATGAAAAAATTATCTTTAAATGTCCTCCAATCACCATTCTCACAATATAGTTACGAAACCTACGAAATTCCAAGAAAAAACGGGGTTTAAGTCTTGAAAAAGAATTCGAAACTCGCGGCTTTTATATCTGACTATCAGAACCCAGAAGTCCACGAGGTATCGATCGTCCCCAGTTCCTTCTCTACTTTTAGAATCAAACGTCGCGCTCCATATTGTTATCAATCCTTATCTCCATAGAACCCGAACCCAGGCTAAAAATCCCATAAAAACCTCCATGCTTCCAAAAACGAAACTCTAAAATCCTGAAATTCGAGCCTCCCACGAAAATCATGCAAAAATCGTGACAAATTGGCAAAGATTATGCGCGGGGATTACGCCTCGAAAAGTGACCTCCCTTTAATTCGAGTCGTTGAATAAAAGTCAATAAAAAAATCATCCAAAAATGTGCGGTGGTTTTACGTGCTCTAAAAACGCATTAATTGCGTTAAACATTCTTTACATAGTAAGTAATTAGTTTCATGGACGTTAATTGAAATTTTTTTTGGAAATACTTAAACAAATATTTAACTTGATTTTTTATCCAAAATTTATCTACTGATAAAATGACGGAAAATGATCGATGTATTGGAATAGGTTGTTTTCCATGATTTTTTATGGCGTTTAAATCTCTATTTTTTCGAGATTGTGATCGACGTTCAAGGTCATAGTAAGCGCAAGATCTTGGAGGAGAAAATTCTTTCTGGATGTTTCAAAATAAATAATTTTTGTGATTTTTGCATATTCAATTAGAATTCATGAAATATAATATTTGGAACGTTGAAATAGCGTAATATTTGATGAGATTTTCGTAAAACTAAGAATATTAGAGTAATAGATATTTTTCTTCCGATATACTCAAGAAAAATAAACTTCGTACTTAAAAATTAAAAAAATGATTTGAAAATGTGGAACTCTGTAATGAATTTTTCATATATACATGTAGAGTCAACGTTCAAGAATTTGTGAAAAGTCAAAATTTCACTTTGAAATCCTCGGAAATTTCATTTATTCAATTTAGATACTTTGGAAGCCCATTATTTTTTCATAATTGATAATGAAGTGGGTAAATCAACTGTTATTCATTATGCAATGAAAAAAATTTCGGATATGATACATATTTAATAACAAAATTTAGAGAAACAAAACTTTGAACTTCATATCAAAGTAACACAAGTTACAGACCTGAAAATTAAAATTTCAAGTGAAGTATTCGGAATTTTAGAACTTTCAGGTTATTTGAGAAACGCATTTCAGAAAATCTCTCTACATTATTTATTTTGCATACGCTCCTATCAAGATCGAATCATGTTGTGATGATCATTAAGATTCACAAATCTACAATAGTTTATATGAAATTCACTCGCCTCTCATAAGCAATAAAAATTATCATGAAATACTCAACTTTGTACAAATTCATGCTCAATTTACGAAGAAACAAAATAATATATTTTGTCATATTTTCATCACTTTTTGAATATTTTCAAAATGTTATAACTTAATACTTTCTCCATTATCAGAGTCGTAGATTTTGAATCAAAGCTTTTTTTCGTCGTTTTGTTGCAGAAAAAAATCTTTTCAACTTTCATATATTTCGATACAAGTATATTTATTTTTTTCTGCTTAACTTTATTCATGTTTTTCAGGCATTGGATTGTTAAGAATAACTAAATGATGAGTTTTTATAGTTGGGAAATTATTTTACAAATCGTACGGATTTGGACCAAAAAAATACCTCCCTTCCCAAATCTCCTCAAATTTTTTTTATGAAGTTCTTATTGTATATAAACAGACATATATACGAAGTTTTTGTTCAAAAAAATTTTTTTTCGGAAATACGTCCATTGTGAATTTTAATTGAAAATTACATTGTTGAGGTGTTTTTTTTGCGTTTTATAGCTCGTATCTTTTATCTTGATCGGAGTGGCAGTTTATGGCAGGGCTTCGGCTGTCGTCACAAATCTTCCAATAATTGGAGGAATCCTAGCATGTGGCGTGTTATTGATACTCATATCGATACTAGGACTAATTGGAGCTGTCAAACATCATCAAGTTTTGCTGTTTTTCGTATCCTTTGATTCTCATTCTTTACAGAATCTCTAATAATTTCTTAAATAATCATTGATAAAAAGACATTAGATTTTTTGTTCAAGTTGGAACCTAGAAAGGGAGCTTCCATCAATGAATAATGTTACGATCCTCTGGGGGGGGGGGGGGAGGCAGCTAATATATCATAAAAAAAGAAGGTATTTTCAACAACGTGATGTCAAATTTTTATCCATAAAACAATTTTATGGTAATGAATTTGTGGTGTCTTTTTTATATATTATGATGCAACGTGGCAAAGCAGAGGAGGTGCCGGCAAATTGTTTTATAATAATTATTTTTTTTATTTTTGATGATGTGTAATAATCAATAATGTTTGTAATTATTTATAATAATAATAAATATTATGATGAATAATGTAGGCAGCGTAAAATGAAAATTTCTACTGGAATCTTTCAATCTTTTGCAACCCTAAATCTGTCGATGCTTAGACTCAAATTTTTATTTTTCACGCAACAGTTTTTTACGACTCTATTTTTCGAAATGTTTTTAATCATGATCAAATGTTCATAAATAGTACGTAACACTTTTTTTTAATGACATGTCTTATTTATCAAAACTTGTACGATTTTAATATCATTCAATTTAGCAAACAAATAAATTCTCTGAATTTATGGATATGATAAAAAAAAGAATTTAACCATTTACGTTCGAATTCTGGAATCGAGAAATTTCATTAAATGAAGTTTGATATAATTTCTTTCTATTAATTGTAACCATTTTAAAATTCAAGGATCCAAGAATAGAAATTTTATGATGTAAAAAAATTTTTGGATGAAAAAAGTTAAATTGATTTATTTAAACATTCAACCAGAAATCATCTAATATTTTTCTCTATATTCCTTGACTATATTGAAAACAGTACATGCTTATTTTGTTCCTGCTCTTCTTGATCCAATTCAGCATCGCTTGCGCTTGTTTGGCGGTCAATACTGAACAACAAGAACAACTGGCAGAACAGGTAAATAATTTAAACATAAAAATGAGGGACAAATCATTCAAACATAAAAGCACATTATTCTAACCATTTCTTACCCATCATAAGTGAAATTTTACACAAAAAAAAAAGAAAAAACTCAAAAAAATTTTAATACAAGTTCAATTTCGTAAAAAGTTGAAAATTCGTTTTGAAAAAAAAGGGAAACTTGAATTTTACTGTCACACTTTTGAGTACTACACAAAAAAAAAGGAAAAAATTGTCAAACAATTTTTAACTCCATTTCATATTGGAATTCTGAATAAATCTCGTTTTGCTGAAACGAATGGTTGCGAAAAAAATATTTTTTCACGCTCGCAGCACAGAAATCCTTTATTCTTGTGTTTACTACTGTCCCGTGAAAAACGAATTCTCTGCCACCGCCTTTCGCTGCTATTTCTATGCCGCTCCAAGGTCGAGCGGCATAGAACTCGTTTTTTCACGACACAACAGTAAACAAAAGACTAAATGATTCATGTGCTGCGAGCGTGAAAAATATATCTCGTGTCAAGGAGCATCAAAACTCGCGTTTTACGAGTGCGATTTGCTCACTCGCTACGCTCGCTCG
Organism: Platygaster robiniae; assembly: GCA_028476575.1. NCBI lineage: Eukaryota > Metazoa > Arthropoda > Insecta > Hymenoptera > Platygastridae > Platygaster > Platygaster robiniae. The sequence continues at coordinate 42,636,400 of CM052019.1, forward strand.
CAAAACTTCGCACTCGTAAAAACGCTCGTTTCTGCTCCTTGATACGCAATATACTATTTTATAAATATATATATTTGCACTCTGACAAATGAGATAATTTATGAATGGAAAATTTTTCCAGGGTTGGAACCAAGTTGACAAAAAATTGCTCGCAGAAGTACAAACAACTTTCCAGTGCTGTGGATTTAATGGAACTTACTGTGGCGAAACAGCTGCCGATTTTTGCGAAGGAGTTAAAGTAATGCTTTCCTAATCTGATACTGAAACTATTCTTGAAAAAAAAAATCAAAATTTTGAGAAAAAACTCTGCATGATTAATAATAAAATACAACTCCATCTGTTTTTAGGTTATATAAGTTTTCAAACTTCCGATTAAATTCAGTACTACTAACAAATTTTGGAATCTTGAAATCATAGAAGGATCTATATCATGTACATTTAAACTTAATTCAAAAAAATTCTAGATTCTAGGATTCGATAAATGAAAGCTAAAATCTGTTTTTATCACAAACACGAATCGCATTGAATATTTGCTAGTACGATTAACGAACTTTGTATTATTTATAAAATAAGAAAAAATATCAAGAGTTTGGAAAATATACGAAAATACGCGAAACGGTTCGAAAAGAAAATACACCGTAAGAAACGTAGAAGTGATTTTTTCACAAAAAATTGGTCAGTACTTTATATACAGAAATATGGTGAAATTTCAATATTTCTCTAATAGTTTTATAATATTTTCAGGAAATATTGTAAAAAACGTAGTGTAAATATCGTGAAAAAAAAAGAAATTTCTCCATTTAACTGTGTATAAAGTAACTTAATCATAGTTTTTGGAAAAATTACTACACGTCGAATACAATACAAATCACCGCAGCATGAATTTGAAAATTTAAATAATACATTATCTGCGGAAATGCAAAGATACATTTATAAAGTTACCATGATATTTAGGTAAATATGATAGTAATTTTTGAAATACTGAAATAATTCGAAAAAAACATGGATTTCTTGAAAATATCATAGTATTTCGTTGAAATATGGTAATATTATTTAAAAAAAAAAAAAAAAACCATTGTAATTTTCAGTATTATGATTTTTTTCATTTATCAACCATTTTGTTTCTCATGATAATCCTTCATTACATTTTTTCCAGAAAATATGCGACCCTCCAGGCTCTGAAAATTGCAAATACCCGGATTGCATGCGAAAACTTCAATCGGTCATCGATTACGCTTTCAAACTTTGCGGAGGAGTTGGCTTGTTTTTCAGTTTTACCGAAGTAAGTTTTTTTCCAATAAATAATTTCGTATGCTTCTATCTTACGAAACTCGAAAATTACTTTGTAAACAATAACAAAAGTCTCATCGTTCAAAATAAGACATATGTATGTAAATTTTCTCGCATCAAAATTCAAGCGCTTCAAAATTGGGTGCCAAATGACTGTTTGTATGGGGGGGGGGGGGGGGGCACAAAATAATACATGTATAAAAAAGGTTCCAAATTTTCGTTTTATTTTTGAAAAGCTCTTTTTCAGCCCTTCATACAAAAATTGCTGAAACTCAGATGTTTTCATACGTATTTTTACAGCGCAATAATGCATTTGTATTTGTCTGTATTTGCTTCGGAATTCTAGAAAGTTCTGCCATACAATGAAGAAGCTGAAGAATTTGTTAGAACAAACTTGAATTTGACAATCAAAATTTTTAATTCTTAAGTTCAAAGGGAAATGTGTTATTCGAATAAACAAGATCTTGAGAATATCCAACACTTTAGTTTTCTCATTTTAAAAGTTTATGCATTTTCAATCTTTATCATTTCAAAACTTCTAGTTTCTTTATTTGAGTTTCCTCATTGGTGATTCTGAAATGAAATTCATTTGTGTTTTATTCTTACTTGCTGCACTATTTACAGTTTAAAATTTTAAATACTCAAAGACTTTCTTCGTAATTTTAAATTTCTCGAATCTAAAATAGGCAATTTCTAAAATTCTCTGTTTTCAAGTTTCTAATAATTTAGATTTATATTAGAACTACGTACTTTTTGTTCAAAATATTACGATAAAGACAATTTCTATTTTTTTATGACAGAATACACAAAATTTATTCAAAACATGAGATATTCAATTTTGTGTTATTTCAATCTCGTTTTTTTTTTCTTTTTTCTTCCGGAGATCGCCTATTAGTTTCAAGGCATTTTGTTCGTTGTACGGCAGAAACTTTTGTGACTGGAAATATTTTATGTAAAAAATGTCACTTGCAGTTCATTGGTGTGTGGTTGACGGTACGCTACAGGAATCAGAAAGACCCGCGAGCGAATCCCAGTGCTTTTCTCTAGTCTCATTCAATCGTAATGTCCACTGTCTCGCAAAACATTTATAACAAATGGTGCGTGGCTTTTTTTTATAAAAGCTTCTGTAGTCGATCAGAGTGTTGGACAAAGAATTCAAACATTAAGAAAATTAAAGTGAGTGTTTTCTCACCCTAGTAATTTCGATCCTTATAAAAACCTCATAAAAAAAAGAAGTTTCTTATAAGAATTCAATTTCTTTTAAGGTGCACCGTATAAAAACCTTATAAGAATTTGATTCCTTCCAAGGTGACTTTATAAAAACCTTATAAGAAACCGAAATTTCTTATAAGAATTTATTTGATAAAATCTTATAAGAGAAAAACTTTATGAAATTTTTTTGATCAGATCTGTATAAGACATTTTATTTTCTTATAAGGTTTTTATAAGGATCAAAATTACTAGGGCAGAGGGTTCGATTGGTGTTTGTGTGAATCGAAGTCTCTGAGTGGGTAAAAAATATTACATCTCGACAATTTCGTAATTTAACACAAAAGGGAAATTTAAAATCAAAAAGTTCATGTTTCTACTTTTCTGTAAATTTCGAAGTTCTAGATTTCATGAATATAAATATTCTACATCTGTAAAATTTCCTTAACGATTTCATACCAATTTTTAATGATTTTCTGAAAATTTGACACGTTTATTATAAAATTATGACCTCAAGTATAATTTTGAGTTTGTTACTCATCCACTATAAAATTTTAATAGATAAAGAGACTTTCGCTACTTCAGAGAATTTTAATAACATCTAAAATAATATTTCAGATATCACAAAAAACGTATGGGAATTTGAAAAAAACACCACAATTTGTCATAGTTTCGATCAATACAAAGTTCAATTTTTATAATAATTTTTTGTATAACTACTATAATAATGGCAGTTGAATTCTATATCACTTATTTCAAAAACTCACAATCATTTTATGTTCGGTAATAATTATTTAGTAATTAGGAAAATTCTATCCATATCTAGTAAAAAAAACTCTAATATAAGTTTTTCCAACGCCATGATAAAAAAACATTCGCTTTTACAACATAAAACCAATCATTGACAAAGAAAATCATGTGATTCGCAGGTAATTGCGACATTTTTGGCAGGACGATACAGAAACCAAATGGAACCAGCGAAAAAAGTTATCAGGATCATGCTGCCCGAAAAAGAAAACGAAAACAACTGAGAAATTATCAAATTTTGCGATTTTCGATTTTTCATATTGAAACTAGAACAGTAAATTACGCACCTGTGACGAATTTTTCATATTGACGAGTGAGAAGTTAGTAAACCGAGGCTGAGCCGAGGCATATACAATAGCATGAGCCAATAAAAAAAATTAGTCACAAGATCGTAAAATATTTTATGTACAGACAGCCGTAAAATGACTTTTAATTTTTCAAAGATAACATAAAAGACTCGTTTCAAACCGGGAGATACATAAAATAGATAACAGGTTTTTTTATCATTACGAATACCAAAGATTAGTGAATAATTTGACGAATAAAAGATTTTTATCCTTTCGGTTTAAACAAATGTCCTGTTTTCCGAATTCAAAACTAATTTTTGTTGTGCCATAATATATTTTCTAGTCAAATATAATTACCGAATGTTTCCCAGCTACAATATTGTAAAACACATCACCAAAACAGTACTAAAATGCGAATCATAAATTTAATTTTCTTGCTACATAGATAATTATCTACATATAAAAAAAGTATATAAGTACATATAAGTGCAGATTGTGGAAATTTATATATTGCATCAAAATATTGCACGATATCACAAAAGGCTATAACTTGGCATCAATATACTATATACTATTTATGTGTAAGAATTCACATTCCAATATGAATTTTCAGTTTGTTTCTCAATTTTCTCTATTTTTTTAAATCGAAAGTTCCTAATAGATTTCATTCCTTTTAATTTTGTATTTATATTTTTCAAAAACATGGAGTTCATTTTGAAATTACCATATCTCGTAGATAGAACTTTTTGATGACATTGAAATCGAATATTTTTTAGCTAGAAGTTAGGTAAATTTAGGTGTTTTTTCATAGATTGAGATTTTTAGAAGTGATTGTGTTTGGAATGACGCTATAAATAGATTGTTGGATAAAGAATCGGTAAGTTAATAATCCAGTAGATTTAGAAATATGAAGCGAATATATATTCATGTATTTGTGAATGTAATCTTTGTGGTCAAAAACGCCTGCTTGTGAAAAATCATGATAAATGAACAAAATAAATATACAAGTTATGTGATAAAAATTGCGAGTGGTATGCAAATTATTGAGACCCGAAGTGAACGCAAATTTTTTATTCGAAAACATTGTTTCGACCTTAGCTTCATTTTTTTTATCTTTATTGAACATGTTTTTTTATATTAAGAAAGTAGAACGCGCTTGTACTACTTTGCTTGTGCTACAGTCTTGTACTTTCATTTTTTATTGTTAAATTGCGAAATAGTGTCAAATGCTATTGTACATATTTTATCAAGTTTTATATCCAACTGATGAATATTAAATAAGCAGTCACACATCGAGTAATTTTATGTCATTTTCGAAAAAACAAAATTCCGAAAATGAAATTAAGAAAGAAAAAATACTTTATCGAATATGTATTTTGATCTATAATATGAAAAAAAAATTGTTTTGACAAAATCTGAGCTTCGGATTCTCGTTTCTCATTGACTTTGGTAGTGTCAGAGTGATCTCAAAATCTTTGAAAATAATATTTGATTTTCTAATAGAGGATTTTTTTTTTCGAAAGTTGTTCTATCGCAGGTAAGAAGAGGTTTTTCATGTATCAACTGTCCGATAGAACTTGGCTCTAAGATTTCCTACTACTAACCGTAGTGCTTAAATGAAACCAGAATATCATGCTTTTAATTCGCGAGACATTCGAGTCCAGAGATGTGTTGACGTTTCTGGACGTTTCTTCGGAGCACACAGTAATCAGCGTGACAGTTTAGATTTTTAATCACGATAGATACAATAAAAATCTACAAATGGCGATTATGGCAAGTAATTTGATTTTCAACGTTCTACTTTGAATAACTCGAAGAATTTCAACAATTACTCAATTTTCCATTCATGTCCTTTTTAATCCTTACAAATCAAAACATTTCTTAAATTGCTTTTTCATCAATAAAAAGTGTTTAAACTTACTATATTTTAAATGTGAATTTTCAATCCAATTGACTAAAAAATTTTAATAAGGAAGTTTTTCATTTCACAGATAAATAACATTTTTGATAGGTAGTAATTTTAGATGTTTTAAAATTTTGAACATGTACATATATTTTTTTGGCAAAAACTGAAGTATACCTTGAGAAGAAAAAATAGAACGAAAATTGTTTTTAATCTTTATTTCTTTGACTCGCGGAAATAATTTTTGAAATTCTTATCTTGAATGTGTATGCATATTATTATACGTTAAAAATCCGTTATACATCGTAAAAACGATGATGAAACCGACCGCGAATTCAAATTTTTCAAGCAATTTGTTGTGAGTGATTTGCGTGGTAAAATTTTGTTTCCCAAATTTTTTATAATTAATTAGGTTTTATTATTTCATTTTCACCTCATGTATTTCTAAACCTAGTAATTTGTGGATGGCTATTCCAGAATTCACTGATTTCAGTTTTTGGAGTCTGAATCTAAATTCACTAATATTTTTAATGGGATTTTAGAATTTTCAAAATACCGAATTTGTACATGCAAGTCTGAATTTTGAATTGTTTAAAAAGTATTAATTTAACGGTCTTAGATTCACAGATCTTAAATAATTGGTTCCCGAAAATAATACCTTGTGCTGGTTTCAATTGTTATATGATACTAAAAATCATGACTGTCATTAACGAAGAATTTTGTGATAAAATAAAAAAAAATTATAAAAAAAACTCCTAATCTTCAATAAAAATGATCCTTCTTTATTAGCAAGATGCGATGAAAACGTTGATGAAGATATTGCTCGGAGTCATAATTGGTGTGATCATTAGTGGATGCATATCATACTTATTTATGCAACACAAAATCTCAGAAGTTGCAGATGAGTGAGTTTCTATGAAATAAACGTTCTGCTTTGGTATTACTTCTAGTATAAAATAATCACAAAATTTTCGAAGGGTAAAAAATAGCTTCCGTGTACATAAAAATGTTGATGAAAACAAAGTATAAAACAAATAAAATTATGTAACACAACTTGTGCGTAAATTTTCTTTGAAAAACATTCGTAGAACTATATGAAAAACTTATCTATATTCAACACAATTTTTTAAAATATCAAGAAAATATTACGACGGAAAATCGGTCAAAAAGTAAAAAGAAATTAAATAAAAAAATTTTTATTAAAAAATCGAAAAAAATCATTTATTTGGTTACCAATCAAACTTCTATTGTCTTATCATCATGTTCTGATAAGATTAAATATCCTATTCGGATATCTAACCATCGCTTTACATATCTATAATTTTTTTCTGATTTTCGGAAAAAGATTATTTTCGCATTTTTCGGAATTCCCTTTGATTGAATTTTCTTAATAGTCCTACGAATCATGCCAATCATGAAAAAAAACTTTTCATAGTTTATCGGACGTTTATGAAAAATAATTAAAGCTTGAACTGTGTGTATATCAGTTTATTTCTTTGCTTAACAATTTTGTTTAGCTAACATTTTCATGGTCCTAAAAGCCTTTTTTTAACTTTTTTCGGTGTTTTTGAAGGGTACATAATTTTGTATGTCTTCAACTCACGAATTTTGCAATTTACTATTTTTGTATGTTTTTTTCGTAAGTGTATAATGATAAAAACATATATATTGATTACAATTGATATTTTATATATTTTTATGTTGCCACGTATGAGCTCATTTAGTTTCCATACGTACTGTAAAAAATATTGAGATCATCTCTCGAGAAAATCCCTAAATTTCGTGTCTATTTAATTTCTTACAAACAATTCAAGGTACATAGATTATTAATTTTTTTATAAAATAAACTTTTGATTACAAAGTCTTTCAAAAAGTTCTAAAATATCAAGTTGTTTGAAATCAAAATAATAATTCCTCATTCATTTGTCTGGTTCTCGTAGAAATACAAGCATTTCTCAACCTGTTTGCATATTGTCGCAAAAGTTGAAAAAAGAAATAGAATCTTACAAACTAACGATTGAGAAAATTATAAACGAGGTAACTAATGGGAATTTCAAATCCAAAACTTACGACGAGTTGGAAAATTTCGTGGATCAATTTGGACCAAGATTTGAAGGGACACAAAATTTAGAAAATTCTATTGATTACGCTCTGGAGTTATTGAAAAAATACGGTTTGGACAATGTTCATGGTGAAAGTGTAAAAGTCCCTCATTGGGTAAGGTATGTACATTTTCTTCCTTAATTTTTTTACGTTTCTCTCAAAGTTTGCATTGATTGAATTCGAAATTCTAATCGACTGATCATGGTGAAAATGAAAATTCAAAAGTCATAATAAAGATCGATGGAGTAAAGTACAAAAATGATTTTTATCAAATCTTAGTTATCGATCACATCACTAGTAGAACTTACAAAATTATTTTGTTTAAGATTGGCCAAATGAATGATTAATTTTTCAAGGGGAAACGAGTCAGCAACTTTAATTTCACCACGAAGGAAAAATTTGGCTATGCTTGGTTTAGGATACAGTGTAGGAACTACAGAAGATGGAATCAATGCAGAAGCTATAGTTGTCTCAAGTTTCGAGGAACTCAAGATACGAGCTAAAGAAGTGAGTATTCAAAAAGAAAAAAAAATTATAAATGATACATCTTTTTATTTCATACAAAATTTTGCAATATACTTTTATTCGAAAATAATAAAGAACAAGAAATAAACATTCAGGATTTTGCAACACTGAATTTGAATAATTTTAATAAAAATTTAAACTAAAACATTTGTTGAAACTCGAATTCGATTACCTAAGAATATTTGGATTACTGAATGGAGATTTTTCGAGAATCATAATTTAGATTTCTAAAATGATTCAAAACGAATACATAGATAAAATGAACGGTAGACATACATTTTTTTTTAATCCATCTGATGAAATATCTTAGATCAATCGGCAAATCTTTTTGTTGTCTTTATTCAGCCAAGATAAAATATCGGAAAATCTACTTCAGTTTTTGATTATTGAAAAAAAAATACGATATGATCAATTTTTAGTCTTTACAGACGAAAACATCGGAATTTTAACATTTTCCCTACTTTGAAATACCAAAAACCTCATTTTCTATCTAGTAGCAACTTTTAGTTGATAACCTGAGAATGTTGAGATCACTGAATTTTAGATTTGTAAAAAATACAATTTTATTGCACTCGCTCAAAATCGCGATTCATTTGATGTCAACACTTTCCACTCTTCGAAATCGTAATATCCCAAATTCTGAATTTCTATTGTTAAAACTCAGACTCAAATTTGAATATTTTCAACCTTTTAAGATTTACCAATTCAAATTTTTCCAGTATTAATGATTACTAGAATTTTTATTATACCTTCTACATATTTAGAATTTGTTCCCAAATTCCAAAATCTTGATTTCTCTATCTAAAACTTCAACTTTTAAAACGTTTAGTCCCCTAATTTCAAAAATAATTATTAGGTACTAAAAATTCACATTTATTTAATAGGCGAAAAGTTACACGAATTTTTGCAAACTTGAATTCAAACTGTTTCCGAACCTCTGCATTCCTCGGTTTCAAATTTTCGAGTGTCTTGATTGTATAATCTCAAACTTCTCTTTTATCGGACAAACAAAATGTTAAGTTCCGAATTCATCAAGCTCCAAATTTCAAATTGATTTCTCTTCAAAAATAAACTTGGAATATTTTTGAACACAATGAACACTTTAAAAATTCCAAATTTTCACATTTTGTCGATGTTAAAACATAAATTTTCGGTTTCATTCAAAATGTTTACATACTTATTGCATACTAATATTTACATTATTAACTTATTTATTGAGTTTCGCAAAATTTGATGAAGTGGAAAAGTGAATAATTATTATAAACTAATATTTTGTATTGCAAAATATAGATATGAATTTTACCTAATTAATAATGGGAAATTTTTAAATGGAATATTTTAATTATTCGAACAATTCTTTTTATAACAATTTATATCTGACCATTTTCTTAAAATAATTTAAATTTACTTTTTGTGAAAATAAACTACACAAACTATTAAACTCAAGTTTTTGTATTGTTTTTGTAGCTTTCATAATTGGCACGATAATCACGATATTTAAATTTTTCATAGTTCGTTTAATTTTCATAGTTCGCAATAAAATTCTGCATGTTTCATATCACTGACATCTAATTTTTTATATTATATGGTTTGCTTTGCACAACTTTTAGCAAAACATGATGAGACTATAAAAAGACTAGAATTTTCAAGAAGATTACAGAAACTGGAAAAACTAAGGATACTTTATGAGAAATCATAAGAAAACAATAAAAACTACTATAGGGAAATAAACGTTAACTGTATATGAAAACTTCAAGTCAACTCAAAGAAAACTACGAAAATTGTATATACATTGAAAGAAAGCAAAGAAAACCACAAGAAATTATTTGTTTCCATTATTTTTGCAACGAACGTAATGTACGAGATCCAAAGAACACTTATTTTAGATATAAGGTATGTTAATTTTTACGACTTTGGTAAAAGAAAGAATTTTTTGAAAACTCAGGTCCCTGGAAAAATCGTAGTATACAATCAAAACTACACGACCTACGGGAAAACCGTTATCTACAGAAGTCGAGGTGCTTCGGAAGCTGCGAAATTAGGAGCAGTTGCGGTTTTGATTCGCTCCATAACTCCGTTTTCATTGTACACCCCTCACACTGGTATGATGGATTACGATGATAACGTGGCCAAAATTCCTGCCGCTTGTATCACAGTAGAAGACGCCGAACTTCTGCACCGAATCGCAAAAAAAGGTTCGAAATGCCAAAAAAAAATATGATAGATAGAATAATAGTAGTTATTATATTTCGGATACAACAATTCAAAGTAGAAAGTTGCCATCCTAAAACATAGTAAAATAACTAGTCTCTTATACTTCCATTAGATTATTATTACATTAAACATTATTATTTTCATACACTCTCCAACAAAATAAGGGTTTTGAAATTCACCTCGACGGAACTTGACGAAAGTCAACTGTGATGGTAACTTCAGACCCCTTTAATCGAATTATCGAAATTTTTTGAAAACTGGGCTCATTTTTTTAATTGATTTGCAAGTGAACAAATTTATCTACAACTTGGACAATTATCCATCATTTTTCAATATTCAAAAACAATTATATATGTTCTTAGAGGTAAGGATCTCATTTCTCAAGCGAAAAATTAAATAAAACTTTTTTATAATGAATTAGAATGACGACGCCTATTTATTTTCAGAGAAAAAAACTGTTCGTTGTCCCAGCATCACTGGCAGTCATTGTGTAGCATCTCGAACCGTCACAGATTTCTCTCACTCCGATAGATTCGTCATTGCCTCCTTGATGCGGAGACATTTAAAAGTTTTTCTCTCTTAAAATGAATGAAAATCATCAATCTAATACCTACAAAAATTTTTTTTTAATTTTCAGCTCCGGAACTCAGTACTTTATCGATAAAAACATAAGTATTTGTTTTTTAATAAGGAAAAACAATTGAGAACTGCCCAAGTTGTAAATTATTTTTTGAATAGTAAAAAAATTAACAAAAAGGGCTCAGTTTGCAAAAACCTTCGATGGTTCAATTCAAGAGGTCTTAAACAATCAATATATATAGTTTAATTTCGTTCAGTTAAATTTTGTGTTATACGTAAATAATTTCCGATAAATTAAAGAATGACCACACTGAGAAAAAATTGAAAATAAATTTCACTGAGGATTGTTATCTACATGCATTCGCAGTAAAAAAGGAATATTTGCAGCAATAATATTTTATTTTGTCATAGGTAGAAGAAGTACCGCGAAAAAAGTAATTTTTCAATTTGGACGGGCCCAGAAAGAGAAATTACTTCTTTCGCGGTAATTTTTCTTCTTCATACGACAAAATACATAAGTATTGCCGCAAATATTCGTTTTTTATTGCGAACGCATGTAAATTACAATCTCCATGGTAAAATTTACTTCCAATTTTTTCTCAGTGCATGTTATTGATTTATACACTGAGAAAAAGAAACAGGGAAAAAGTAAAATCCGATCGTTGAAAAAATCCCATACCAATTCGGGAACGCGGATACAACTCGCTAGTATCACGGAAATTCCTACTTTTTATGGCAAAACCTCCAATTTGATATGGTAAAAACTTCAAGCTAGCCTGTTAAAAAGTTGAAGTTCGTACGGGAAAAATTGCTAGAAGAACTTGCAGTTTTTACCATACCAACTAGAAAATTCCGTTATACTAGAGAGTGGTATCCGCGTTGCCAAACTATAGTATGGGCCTTTTTCCCTGATTTTTTTTCTCAGTGTATAAAAGAAAAGCTCCGAGCCTGGAATTTTTTTTCGTGGCATAATTATTTTAAATAATATCATTCAACTTGGCTTGTTTTCAAATTTTGTGGCCAAAAAATCTTAAGCTTTCTCTAATGAATACGTAATTCACTTAAAGAGAAAATTTCAATATTTGCAGGAAAACTCATTAAAATACACTTAAAAATGGGCGCAAATATGCTCCCTGACGTGGAATCAAGAAATGTCATAGCTGAAATAAAAGGAAAAGAAAAACAAGAAAAAATAGTCGTCGTTTCAGGCCATATAGACAGTTGGGATGTTGGCCAAGGAGCAATGGACGATGGTATGTGTCATACTGCACATTTTTTGAAAAAAAAAAAAAATTATCACGTGACGCAATTCTTTAAAACTAATAATCCCTCTCCCGTATAATCATAATTCACCTACAATATTGGAAAAGAACTATTAAGCTATTACAATCTCTGTTTCAATTAAAAAATTTTTCCCAATTGAATTAGTGAAATTAAATGTAATTTTATAAGTAGAATTAATTAAAAACCAACCTTTTAACTACTTTGCATTATTTTAACACCTTTGGAATTGATAAATTCACTGTGAATTCGCCCTATAAATAATCACCACTGAATCGTTTAATACACTTAATTCACTTCACTTCAATATTTGTATTTATCACGACCAATCGCGAAAAAATATGAACGTAATAATGGTCACAAACGACCTTAAAAAAATTGCGACGCAAAATTTCTCACTAATGAAAAAACGCAATATATATTTTTTAATCTGAAAAATCGCAAACACGAAAGAAATCACGCACTACGAGTTTGCAAAATCTGACTTTTCGTTGCCTTAAAGTCACTTGATGATCGCTGCTGCCAAAGTTGATCCATGTTGGAAATTTTGATCCAATGCTGCATCCAATTGAGTTGCACTTGTTGCAGTTTATAAAAATAACACATTTTTCCATAAAAACACTTTTCCCGACGCGACCGCAATTGCAAAAAAAGTACACTCGAACACAAAACACCGGTCGCAGATTTGAGATTCCCGGAAACGAACGTTAAAAAAAAGCCACGCCGCTCTTGCATCCCTTTGCCCGGCAATGCGAAATTTCGTACGGTTTCGCGGTTTTTACCGCACGACGTTTCGCGATTTTCCCCAAATTTCGACGGGGACGCGTCAAAACTCAGAAAAGGCGGTCGGTGCCTCATTCTGAGCGAAAAAACGCACGAAATAGGCATTTTTGGAGCGACGCATTCGCGCGTAAATACAAGCAAACGAACTGAAACAAAGACCGGGAATGAGAGAACCGGAAGAGCGAAAATCAGATTCACGCGCATACAGAGAAATTTTCGAATTTAGTAGATTAGAGAAACTATTGAATATCGATCGATTTTTATTAAAATCCTAGATAATTCTGTATTACGGGGTTTTAAAAGGATGAATAACGAGTGAAAACAATAAAAGAATAAAATTATGCTACATTTGAATTTAGGATTTTTTTTTCCAAACCATTCATCATTTTATATTCCCTGCTAATTTTCATCCTGATAAAAACTTTATAATAAATTTGAAATTTTCTAATTTTTTTCTAAACTTAAGAGATAGAAATAATTGTAATAAAATGTTTAACTTTATATTCTACATTTTGGAATTTCACGCCTAGTTTCGGATATTTTACACTTACAATTCGTTTTTATTCAGGAAAAACAAGCGAAATACGTTAAATTGGATAAAAATTCGAATAAATTTCATATATTATTGATACATACTGTAAATATATGCATGTATATCTATTAGAAATATTTCTCAAAAACGATATTATGATTAAATTAACTAGGTGGTGGTGCATTCATCTCACTTGGGGCCTTAGCACTTTTAAGAAGCCTAAATTTACAGCCCAAAAGAACAGTGAGGTAAGAACTATGATTTGTGCCATTCTTCATTTTAATACATTTTTAAATTCAACTACACTCAGAGAAATTTTCGTTTAGGCATGAAATGGAAACAATTTCAAAGGCATTTCCTTTCAGAATGAAATGCTTAGCCTTTCATTATTAAACGTTCGATGTTTAAAAAAGAAAGGACACATTAACAATGAAAGGGAATTCCTTTCACTTAAATACGGTAAATTTTGAAACGCAATCCCTTTTAACTATACGTGGGAGTTTTTGAGTGTAGTGAAATTAGGAGTTTTTTTATATCCTAGACGTTGTTAAACAGAGTTCTAATAATATTTAATAAGGTCGTAACATCGTAATAGCATCTAATATAGATAAATTTTTCATCTGAAAACATGACATTACTCAAATGTTATAAGAATGTTACTAGAGTGTTATTACGATGTTATTTTATGTAATATCATTGTTACCCCATGCTAATGCTAATAAATTTCAAATCATAAAAAATAGAGAGATTAGAATAGCTTTTTTTATTTAGGTTGATCATGTGGACAGCAGAAGAAATGGGAATAATTGGTGCTAGTCATTACGTAAAAGAGCATGAGTCTGAAGAAAAACATTTGCAATTTGTCATGGAATCTGACATCGGAACTTTTGAGCCTCTGGGATTAGAAGTTTCTGCGGATGAGACAGTTCAATGCATTTTGAGCCACATTTTAAGGTGGGAAAATGAACTTTTCAGTTTCCAACATTCATTAAAAAAAATTATTTGTAAGATGTCTGACATTAGACCAAAAAAAGCCCAAAGTATACAATAAAGTCAAATATAAATTACAATAAATTATGAATAATTTCTGCTTACGATACTTTTTTAAATACTAAACTTGGAATAAAAGATCCAGATGTTCTATAAATTAGAGATTGTTTATATTAATTTGAATATAAACTACAAACAATTTGCATTTCTCAGCATGATGCAACCGATAGGAAGTTTAGGAATAAAAACACCAGGAGATGGACCTGACATACAACAATGGACCAAAAACGGTGTTCCTGGGGCATCTCTGTGGAACCGAAACGAAAAATATTTTTGGTACCACCACACTAATGCAGACATGATGAACGCGGAAAACCCGGAAAATCTTGACAAAGGAACCGCAATTTTCGCAGCAGTTGCTTACGTCGTTGCTGACCTTAGCCTTGATTTTCCAAGAAATTTACTAAAGCACTGACATTTTGGAAATTCGTAATAATAAATGAATACTATGTTTTTACAATTTGAATAAGTTTTGGTATTCATTACACTACTTCTTTACTCTTTGGTTCTGTAAAATTCTAGTTTGCATTGCTGCGATTGAAAACTGGATTCGTAATATGTGAAAATGATTAAGTCTCAAAAATTCAAGGTTTTCCAAAATCAAAAGACTCAAATAATTAAATGAAATATTTTTATTTCATTTTTTAGATACTACAGATAAAAATTTTTCAACATCTAATACCAATGCGTTGGTTTTTGTACTCTATCTTCCTTGATGCCCATTTTGTCCATGATGTCCATCTCGAAAGTTTTCAGCTCAGGCTGGAAAAAAAATTCAGCTTATTGTATGAATTGTAAACTTGAATTTTTAGTTATATCCAACTTGCAAATATATATTTTTTTCTCCAATTATCAGTTACATAATAAAAATGTCAAAGTTAATTCTATTGATATATTTGAACAATTACTATCATCAAGAATAAAAAAATTCACTACAAAGACTTGGAATCTTCCAACAGTCTTCCCAAAGTTTGAACTTTTTACATTTTGAATTTTTTATTTTACAAAAATACTAAAAGTGGAGTATTTAGTCTAAGAGTATAAAATTTTTGTGAAATTCTGTGATATTTTTTAAAAATACTTCGATCGTTAGCAATGATTTCATAACTTTTAAAATTTTATAAATCACCTCGAAAGTCACCGACAACACGTCTTTTTTCAAAGTGTCTTTAGATCCTTCCACGTACTGAATTTTGTACTTGTAATCGACAGTTGATTCAGCCGAAATTGGAATTGGAATGATTCTTCCAGTTCTGTCGGAAACTCGAACTTCCTCACCATCATCGGTGGTTTTCCATGTAAAGCTTGTGCTGCCACTATAAAAAAAATTATCAACAAATTTCTTTTCTACTTTAATCTTTTCCAACATTAGAAAAGCATACAACAAATTTGATATTAAAGGAATATATTTAAGATTAAAATTTTATTTTGCAATTTCAAGTTAAATGTTTTTGAGCATTACATTATTATTAAAATAAAATAAAATGTTTTGAAAATGACACACAAGTACGATTATCAATTTTGAGTATAATTATATTGTATATATTCTGTACATAAAATTATTAAAATGAATAAAATGTCCAATGTAAGGATAATAAAGAAGTTTATTATTTGCAATTTCAAAAAATGGTAAAAACTATTGCCCCAGCCATCAAAGACTGCTAACTTACAGATCACTTGGATCAACAAGGGCAATATCTTGTGTCACCAAAAGAGGTTGTTCTTCTTGTATAACCATTCCAGGATGCTTGCTTGTCTTATCTATTGTTTTCAATTTTGTATGCAATCCATCAACAATAACCCAGTTTCTTTCCTGGATAAGTTGACAAATAATCCCTTGTTTGCCTTTATCTTTTCCAACCAAAATCTCCACCTAGAATTTAAAAAATTTCTAAATTAGTTCAAACTTGGTAATTTACTACAGGGAAACTGTAGTACCAGAAATTTAAGAATGATAATTCTAATATCCGCAAAACGAATTGGGAATTGAATCGGCCAATTTGGACAATGAATATCAAACTCCTATGTTCAACCAACGTTTCGTTCTTTATTCAGAACATCATCAGGGTTCAGTAGTACAATCTACAAACTACAAAATCTACAAAACAGTGTGTTCCGCCTTTGGGCGAGGTAACAAGTTTTCCGTGACGATGTTTTCTCACAGTAACTATTTGTTATCAGTTTTATTGTTAATAAGCTTAAATTGACCTTCTTGTAGTTTGTAGATTGTACTACTGAACCCTGATGATGTTCTGAATAAAGAACGAAACGTTAGTTGAACATAGGAGTTTGATATTCATTGTCCAAATTGGCCGATTCAATTCCTAATTCGTTTGGCGGATATTGGTGAACAGAAAATAGGACGTATTTAAAATTCATCCATTATGACAATTCTAATATCTGATTACACTGTGCGACACCAATTTTGATATGGAATTTTGACGCTTGATTATGAAAATATAGACCCTCCTAAACAAGGTTGCAAAGTGATTTTTTTTTCTTGTGTCACGTTTTTGAGTAATTAATTATTAAAATAATTTTATGGAATTTTCATGTTTGTCAACCAATTGGTTCCATTTAAAGTCCTTTTTATAGGTTTTCCATGCTACTGAATACATTTTTGCAATAATATTTATAAAATTTTCGGATTGATTTTCTAAAAAATAAACCACTAATGATGCTCAGAAAGTCTTTTATGGCCGTCACCATGAGGAACCTATTGTGCGGTAAAAATCATCTCGAGCGTTCCTTTTAAGTCGACATTCTAAATTCTGACTCGAAATAGGAAAGCTGGAGATGACTTCTCCCGCACAATAGGTTCCCCATGGCGACGGCAATAAAAGACTTTTTGAGCATTTGAGCATCATTACTGATTTATTTTATAGAAAATCAATGCGAAAATTTTGTAAATATTGCAAAAATGTATTCAGTAGCATGGAAAACCTCTAAAAAGGACTTTAAATCAAACCAATCGGTTGACAAACACGTAAGTTCCATAAAATTATTAAAATAATTATTTAAAAACGTGACTCAAGAAAAAAAAATCACTTTGCACCTTTATTCAGGAGGGTCTATATTTTCATAATCAAGCGTCAAAATCCTATATAAAAAAAAAGTCTAAATTTTTTTGCACAATGTTATTGATGTGATTGATTAAATCATTTCGATAAATGTTGAGTTTATTGTTTAAACTTAGATGCAATATCCAGAATGTAGTCAAAAATAAATGCATACTCGATCTCCTAAAAACCAACTCCATTTTTTGATCGGCTCCACATAAATTGGCTCTCTGTATTCACCAGGCCAATTTTCTTTTTTGAATTCAAAAGTCCAAGGGCGATGAAGTCCAAAGTAAAATCTGTCTCTTTGATGAGTACGTCTTTGGTATTCAGGACCTCGAGGGGTTTTGTAATAAACCTGTAAAGATAAAACTTTGAATTATAATGGCAAATAGAATACATTTTTTGAAGTAATACCTCTGGAATAGCTGGAAAAACAATGTTTATTTATAAACGATGATCATGCATGAAATTTAAATGATAGATTAAAAAAAATTTACCCTTTTTTCAGAATAGATTATAGGTACAATAATTTGTGAAATAGTATATTGCTCCGAGGTACGCACGATACTTTTTGGCTCGAAAACAGTAAAAATGAGCGTATCAAAATTGTTTCAACAGGGCAAATGAAGTATTGAAGGTCGACACGAAGGCTGGAGAAAATGACAGTCGGCAGGGGAAGGGTCTTTTTTGGCCCGCTGAGTTTCCAAGGAGCCAAAAGAGCCTGCCTTTCACCTCATTGATTATCATTTGTCGACAGCCTGAGAGTTGGCCTGAAATACTTCATTTGTTTATGTCGAAAAGTGTATGAAATGCTCCTTTTTAATGTTTGAGAGACAAAAAAAATATAAAGTCACAGCACAATATAAACATAATTAAAACGATCAATATTTCATAATTAATCGTTGGCAAAAATCAGCTTTTTCTCCCACTAGGATAAAAAAAATATTGGTACACAATGCATAATAATTGCATATTAATTAGTGAATCTATAATTAATTGAATTCCTCATAATTATTTGTTTCCACATTAGAACCTATGAAAAATTTTAATTCGATATAACATTTTTCAGCTTCCCGTAAATTCTTAAAAATTGTATAGTCCTTTCATCTTCTTCTGATAAAGAAAATAGTTCTAATAAATAATTCCAAATACACAAAAAAACATTTACATAAAAACAAAATGGGAAATTGCTTTTTCAGAAAATGAATGAAAACAATTGAGTTTGAAGAACTTAAAAGAAAACACACATATGATAAAATATTAACGTGATAAAAAAAATTGGAAATGAATTCAAAAAACTAAAAAAACAATATCTGAGAAAAAAAATCTGAAATAAAAACTATTAAATTTTAGAACAATCTTTGAAAAAATTGAGTTCAATAGTCTTAATAACTTATAATGACGTTGAAAAATGGTATTGAAAAATTAATACTTTCTGAAATAATAATAGATTTCGAAATTAAAATAAAAGTTTTAAATGAATAAATGAAAAAGGTTTAAAAATTATAAATTTGTGCAAAGTGAGGTTACCTGTTCCGAGGCTCGTTTTATATATCTGTCCGGTAAATTTGAATGCTTTTTAGTCCATTCTCCGATGAGATTCAAAATATTGAATCTTGTTCGACGCATTTTTAACTATTCACAGATTTATTTCGAAGGAAAGCATATATTAACAAAAGTGTTCAAAATCAAAACATTTCTCTGTTCAAAACATCACATATATACAAATATATATATATATATGATAGAGCGAAATATGTATATGTATAGGAATACTAGCAATTGATTAAATAATAAACTGTAATAAACGTAATAAACATTCAAGTGTACTTGGAATCGAAAAAGTAATAATTTAAATCATGTTCTCTTTTGATGAATGTACATAATTAAATGGAAATAGTATATTTCGTAACAGGCACGGATGTGCGAATTTGGCGAAACGGGGAAATTACGGTCCGAGGCGAAGCCGAGGACTATAACCCGCTTTGCCTATGAGCACATCCGTGCCTGTTACGAACGATACTTTATGTACCGAGGGCATAGAAAACGCGTTTAGAGATCTCGAGCTGGCATAGAAACGCGTTTTCTATGCCAGAGGTACATCAAACAATTTTTTTGTTCATCAGTGGGACAACTATATAAAAAAAAATCAAAGCATTTTTGAGTTACTCGAGTTACTTAAATTATGATCATAATTTGTAATTAAAAATTCAAATATTTTCAAAAGCAAATTTTTTTATAAAATCAAACACTATATAAAATTATGCAATGTAAAATATGAACAGAAAATTTTTTTTTGCTGAATTAAATATGCCTAATTGTATATTTTATCTTAAAAAATTATACTTCTTACCTTTTTTCTTTAATATGAATCTGATTTTGAAAAAAATGCAATAAAATTCTCGATTCATAAGTTTTAAATAAATGGCAAGTTTATTATGAAAATAAATTCTTGTAAAATGTTATTATACACCTTAAGCCAATGATTCTGCAATGTGCGAAGGATAAAATTTTTTAAATAAAAAGCCTTTCTTCTCCCTCAATTTTTTATTAAAAATAAACGAAAAAACATACAAAAAAAGTACACATATAAAACTCCTTTTACAATAATGTAGTACAGAAAAACACCGGTCGAAATAAAAGGCCAAAAAATACAAACACCTATTCCATTAATTTTATCTGCAAGTTAAAAAAAAACTTCATTTGCAAATAAAATGATTGGAAAAAACATCGGTCTTTTTTGGTATATGGTAACTAAAAAAAAATACACGGCGCCAACGTAAAAGAACAATGATTATCATACTGACTCGCATAAATGATTAAACTAATTTTATGTACCTCTGGCATAGAAAACGCGTTTCTATGCCAGCTCGAGATCTCTAAACGCGTTTTCTATGCCCTTGGTACATAAAATATCGTTCGTAACAGGCACGGATGTGCTCATAGGCAAAACGGGTTATAATCCTCGGCTTCGCCTCGGACCGTAATTTCCCCGTTTCGCCAAATTCGCACATCTGTACCTGTTACGAAATATACTATTTTGGCATTCATTAAAATATTGAGTAAACGCATATAGTATAACACAGGCACGTAGATTAAAAAACTGTTCACAAATGTAAGTTTTTATTTACAAAGTTCAGTAAATTCTCCTGAAAATTTGTACCTTACACATCTCAGTTCACCTGTATTCTTATGTTATACAACTTTGAAGATAAAAATGCCTCTTAAAATGTTATAAAAGGAAAAATTAAATTAGCTTTAAACAACTATTTAAACTATGTTAATACAATTGCAATAAAAAGCTATATTAGCTTTGTAAAAGAACTTCTACACAGCAAACAAGAAAATATTGAATGATCAAATCCTCAATTCAAACTTGATAACTTTGAATACCTTTCATGTCGGCACTTTGACCTTTTATGGAAAGTATTCAAAGTCATCGAGTTTGAATTGAGGATTTGATCATTCAATATTTTCTCGTTTGCTGTGTAGGAACTTGTACCTTTTTGAGCTAATTAATAAAGCTAATGGCTGATTGTTTCACATCAAAAATACTGAAAATACGTTAACCCTATTACATTTTTCAAAACTGCTACAAAAATAACTGTTTTTGAATCGAATTTGGTACCAAACGATAGGGAACTCAAAAAATTGGAAATTCTAGTTATCATGGAAAATGAATATTTTTAATTCTTGAGGGCCCAGAAATCTTAAAATCTAAAGTTATGATCCACGAATCTAAAGGTTTCAATTTGAAGCTCGAGAAACATGATTTTTAAAGTTTTTTTTTTCGAAAATTCATGACTCCAGAATTTCGTATGGAAGTTTTCAAAATAAAAAAAAAAACTTGAGTTATGTAAGCTCAGAAATTTATAAATTGATTGTTCATATTTGTTTGAAAAAATTTTCATACTTTTATAGGTATGTTTTTTAAATTCTTGAAATTTCAGTTTTTGATTTTATGGTCAGTGTGACATTTGTCAACAACCTAATCAAAACATTAAAAAAAAGTGTCATTTTTATCTCAGACTAATGTAAACAAATTTTCACACATTTCAAACTTAGAACTTTATAATTTTATCATTAAAAACAATCAAAACTCGCATCCAAGAACTCACACAAATGTTAAGAGTATACCATTGGGATATTTTCATAAAAAATATTTTAAAATTTATAATTACCAATTCCAACCGAAAAATTTGTATCAAATTATCATTATTTTGATAAGAATCACATTTTTTATCACATATATTTTGTTATATTCATACAGAATGTACATAATATATTCTATAATAAATTCTATTTTTTATTTATTACTCTAAAAATAGAAAATTTTGAGCATGAGATCTAACGTATTTCAATAACGTTATTCAGTATTTCAGTCGATTGATACAAAAAATTTCATTCCTCCCATTAAATTTACTTCAATATCGAAATATCAAAAAATTTCAAACCGAAAATCTAATTACTTTTTTTATAGCTCTCGATCATCAAACTTTTATTCATTTTGAGAATAACTAGATTCTGAAATTTTACAATAACGAATTTAGATTATTTCCAGAAACCAAAAGCTGGTAATCTTCAGTTTTTCCAACAATTATTTTTAAAGCAGCTTTTTTAGAACCACAGATCAGTTTTTTTTTTAATTATAAAATGAAAAATAAAAAAAAGGAAACAGTACGAGTACATGCACGCAACAATCATTAAAATACAAACTCAATGATTCCATGACTAAAATGAAAACTTCATAAAAATATTCATGTATTAATTAAATGATTGTATGAATGATAACGTGCAATATGTATTCTTTTCCTGATAAATTAGCAATGATTAAAAATGAATTCATATAGTGAAAAAAATACAAAAATAACTTCAATATTGACAGTTTTTTTCTACAGGATAAATTTAAGAAATCCTTGATTTCTTACAATTTCGATTCCAAAAAATTGACTAATTGTTAGTATTACTATAGTTGATTGATTAAAAACTAATAACTACTTATTTAAAATTCACATACCCATGAGTTTCTTCACCCATCTTTTGGAAAATCTATCAATATTGAAGATGTTTTAGAATAACGACCAAATTAAAAAAAAATGGATCTCCTCAAACAGCATGTTAAAATTCATTTACAATGTTAGTGCTGAATTAAAAAAACCAACATCAATTGGAGCCCCCGGAAAATGTATGTCTGTTGGTGATTCAAGGCAGCCTGCTTCTGCAATAAATATCATTGTTTAAATATCAGCCTTTTTTCTAATAAGCAGGAATTCAACGACTTACGAGTTCCACAATTTCAATAATAGGAATAAATTTGTCACTCTTTTTTACTTATATACTTTGAATAGATCTTTTACATTTCCAAATTTGGAGTTCAGAGTTTAAAAATATATGAATTAAATGTATTCATACTCTAAGTCAGATTTTAAATTATGCTGAATTCCAAAAAAATATTGATTAAAAATTAATTCATCAAATTTTAACTCACCATTATTGTTTAACACGCCACCCAACATAAGGAATGCGTCATACGAAGCACGATTAATGGCATCTGGTTCAGTGCTCTGAAACTCTTCAGGAATATACTCAAAAACGACATAGTTGGCCTTCAGCACTTGAATCTGCAAGAACACAAACATTCATTTCATTTTTGAATTATATAAACACTCATTTATTTCATTTTGAATAAAGCTTAGAAAATACTAACTCGGCACTTATAACGCAATTGCATATTGATCTGAAATCTGCACAGTTCGATCTTGCAAAAGGCTTGGTAAGTTTTCATTATAAAATCCTCCAAAACATAAGACATAGAATGTTCCTGAATTGGAGACAAGGATTTCTGAAACGGGCATTTGCCGTTTTTTTTGTTCTTGTTTTTCTTTTTTGGTTGTTTTTCCGTAGATTGCATTTTGGTCGCTTCTTCGATATGCTTCTGTCTTTCCATGGTTTTGATGTTTCCGATCGGTTTTGCCCAGCGAACTTCCCACTCGTAGATCTCAGCAACACCCCCGGGTTCTGAAACAATCCATTTTTTAATGTTTTGCCAATAAATGAAAGGTTAAGCAACCTCTAATAAACGAAAATTTTCAGACTGCTTCATCTGTAGTTAGTTGAGAAAATATTTTTCCATCTAATTCTGAACTTGATAACTTTTTTTACTAATCATTAAAACAAACATCGATTCTATTCAAAAAAAACTTTTTATCTTATTATTCATTTTACATTTAAAAGAATGTATAAGTCCTATTAATGTAAAAGCTTTCCATAAATTTTTTTTTCTTGAATTTTCAAACTTGATTTGCCAAGTTCGAAAAGTAGTATAAGGTCCCTGTTCGCGTCCGTGTACGTATTCGCGTCCTAGTCATAAATTGACAAAATATATTATCAAAAGTGAAAACATGTAGGATATTGATAGTTTAATGGAAAAAATCTTTCTGATGATAACAAATCATTTCACTTTTGATAATATATTTTATCAATTTTTGACTAGGACGCGAATACGTACACGGACGTGAATAGGGAAATTTACCTTATATGCTAATTTTTATTCACAAAGAATTCAACAACAAATTTTAGAGAAACAGAAATTTTTTTACTTCTAAAAATATTTTGTGCTTGCAATGACCCTTCTCAAATCCATCATTTTAAAATATTCAAAATGCTAAAATTCACAATCTATCAAATTTGGTTTGAGAGAATGACATATTAACAGAAAAAAAGAAATATTTTCCGCAAAAAAGAAAAAGTGAACTTACTATTAACAGTACTCAAAACTTGTTCAGCCAATTGACGAGTTTCGAAATGTACAAAGGCAAAATGATTTATTTTTTTCAATTTCAGGATTGGCACTCTTGCGGCTTTTGTAAAAATGTCCTTCATTTGCTGGGGTGTCAAGTCCAAAGGAAGGTTCCTGACGAACAGAGCTGTAACCTGAGGAAAAATAAAATTTCATGTATAACGTACTTTTTACTTAACAATTTTCATACAACACATATGAGATGTTTCAGTCATTGAAATTCGTTTATTTCATTCAGATAAAAATACAAATTTTGAGTGACTGAGGCTTTACATTTACTGATTTCAGGTGTAAGAATATTGAGCACGATAATTCTATAAAAAAATTTTTCTGAGAAATTGATTTCGAAGTCATTTTTAAACAATGGAATTTACGATTTCTTAAGTTCAGTCATAAAAATTATATATTATTCTAACTCCAGAATATGAAGTTCCCAAATTTCAAACTTTTTAATGATATCTAATATTAATTTGATGTGGACCTTATAAGAAAGTTTGTATTTACCAAAGATTTCTATTTACTTTGAAATTCACAATTCTTAATTCTGAAAACTTTGGAATATTGAAGTTTTCAAACAATAAATTTATAACTACCAAGGACTTAGATGATACTCAGACTTAAGATTACAGAATAGGTACAATAATGTCATAATTTTTTTTCTGAGACTTAAATTCTGAAAAGTTGTCATTACTGAACTATTAAATTCAAAATTTCTATGGTTTCTATTTGATTTCGATCTTGAATAGTTTTTCAACAAAAATTTATGTCATTTAATTTTAAATTCAAAATTTTTATCTCTGGACACGTTGGTATACTTAAGTTTATGAATAACAAATTTATAACTATCAAGGATTTAGATGATGAAATTCAGAGTTAAAAATATTGGGCATGATATTTTCAGAATTTTTCATTTTTTTTCTTAAACTTCAACTCTGAAAAATTATCATTTCTGAACTATTAAATTCAAAATTTTCAAGTTCCAATTATAAAAATTATAGTTTCAAAATCAAAGGATCCCAAATTCTAATTTTTTTCATGATTTCCATTTAATTTTGATCTTAAAAAGTTTTGCCAAATATTTTAATATCATTTAGTTAGAAATTCACATTTTCGAATTTTGAAAACTTGGAAATATTTAAAAATTTTCCAATAGAAAATTGATAATTAATAATGTTTAAAGTTGAGGTAATAGAGCCTAATAATTCCATAAACTTTTTGCTGAGACCTTTTTTTTGGTAATTGTCATTCGAAATTGAAAATTTTTGTGTTCCTAGCCTGAATTTTCTAGCTTAAAAATAAAAATTTCCCTAATTTTAGATTCTTTATTTATTTTTATTTTATTTCGACCTTAGACATTTTTTTCGCCATAGATTTTGTCATTCAATTTGAACTTCACAATTTCTAATTCTGAAAACTTAGGAATATTAAAGTCTCCAATTAAAAAATTTATAACCATCAAAGATTTAGATTACATTAAATCACTATTTTTTGTGAACGATTTTAGTAATTATATTCAATGATAGACACAGAATAAAACAATTCAAAAAGTGCAATTAAACCATAAAAATTCGTTTTTGCCATGTAAATTTTACCGTTTCCATGAGATCATCGTCAACTGGATCACCAGGTTCAGGATCAGCCCAGTCGACAGCGATTTCGTGCTCCCACAAAATGACTTTCCCAGGAATGAGTTGTCGGCGTGCCATCGCGGCCGACCGATGGTCCTTGAATTCGACAAAAATGAATCCCCTATTCAAATTGCGATTCTGGGCGCTCGGGTACACATAAATATCGACAATTCCATCCAGTTTTGGGGACAAATCTCGAAGAAATTCTTCCCTCGTCATTTCTTTTGGGACGCCGCCAAAGAAAAGGCGACAGTTATCGACGGACTTGACGACGCCGATTTCGTGGCCCTTGCGAATTTCTTTTTTGTCGAGTAGTTCGCAGGCCTTACGGGCAGTTTTTGGATCAGTGTAAAGGGCAAATCCGTAGCCACGATTAGAGCCGGAAAAATCGAGCATCATTCTCATCTCCAGCACTCGACCCACCTGAAAATTCCCATGTTGCGTTTCAAGTTAGGAAGGCAAAAGATTTGAAGAAGTTTGAAGTCATTTAAAAACTTGGAAATTTTTTAATTCGCTGTAAAATAGACTCCAATAAACTGAAAATTTTAGTTATACTGGTGACCTTAATTATAATCATTAATTTTGTAACAATTAATCATTACAAGAACTTAAAAAAGTTCAAATTTCAACAGTTAAATATTCTAAATTCCAACAATTTAAAAATTTACAACTAAACTTTTTATAATGAATTTTCTTTATCTTTTATTTTTCAGGATTACAGTAAAAGTTTCACAATTCATAAATATTTTTAATTTCTGAAGTTTCAAAACATTCTTCCATACTTCCATAATTTTGGATAACAAATCTCAAAAAAATTGTTTTCCAGGATTATTTAAATATTTCAGAATTTTACTGATAAACTTCAACAAAATTTTTTATTCTAAAACCAACAAATTTCAAAAATTTGCTGGAAAATAAAAACGATTTTTTTTTACTATTCTCAATCTTTTATTTTTCAAGATCTTTTCAACAGTTTATTAGAATGGTACACAATATTTTCGAGTGTTCGATGAACTTTTTCAATAATATATCAATTTCAGAAAGTTCCAAACTGAATAAACATTTTGAATTTCCAGAATTCTAAGATTCAATTCCATATTTTCAGTTTACACTGAGAAAAATGCACCATGATAATTGCTGGCCTTAACCGTACTGGTTACGGTGAAAAATTTTTTTTTTCGCAGTCACCTGACTCTTTACGTTCAAAACCGTAGTGACAACGGTATCCACCGTACTCATTACGGTTAATAACCGTAATTGTTTTTGAAAGAAATGTATATAGAAACTGTCAAACGATTCCGGTTATCCACCGCAATGAGTATGATGGATACCGTAATAATTACTGTATTGACAGGTATTCAGTCAGATATAATAAAAAAAAAATTAGATTTTACCGTAACCAGTGCGGTGAATTTTTCTCAGTGTATAATGATGAAATATTCTATAGTATTTTTCAATATTCACTGTTGCAAAAAATTTTTCAACAGTGAAATATAATAGTAAAATATCATAGGTAATTTCAAATATTCTAGAATGGAACTGTTATAAATTTTAATGAAATTACTAACATGAAAATGCACAAGTAAGAAAATAAAATATTAAGTAGATAAATATCAAACAAAAAACAAACCTGAAAATAAAAAACATCTATTTATTAGTTATTGAAAAAAAAGCAAGCCTTCCCCTAGAAAATTAGTTATGAAATAGACGAGTTTTGATGAAAAAACGAATCCAAAAAAAAAAAAAACAATGAAAGAATTTTTATAAATAAAAAAAAGAGAACATTCCTCTAGGAAATTCACTGCAAAATTATTTAATTTTGATTAAAAAACCAATTTGTAATTACAAAAACCAATTCGAGAACGAATAAAAATTACCTTGCCCTAGAGAATGTGCTGCAAAGTGAATAAATTGTAATCTAAAAACAAACTTGAAAATCAGAAATTATTTTGCAAGAGTGAATGTAAAAAATTGAAACTATTCCTCAAAAATTCGCTGTAAAATAGATCAACTTTTATTTAAAAACTAAATTGAACATAATAAACTAAGAAAATGATTTTAATAAATATCAAACTTTTAAAGAACCTGAAACCAAAAAACTAATTTCGAAAATGAATTTAAAAAACCTACCCCTAGAAAATTGGATAAATTTTTAATAATAAAAAAACAAGGACATAAAAAAAATATCGAACTTCTCTCAGAAAATTTGCTATAAAATCCATAAATTTTATTAGAAAAACGAATCTGAAAATAAAGAATTAATTCAAGAATATATAAAAAACAACGAATCTTCCCCAAAAAACT
This sequence comes from Platygaster robiniae, assembly GCA_028476575.1. Lineage (NCBI taxonomy): Eukaryota > Metazoa > Arthropoda > Insecta > Hymenoptera > Platygastridae > Platygaster > Platygaster robiniae. The sequence continues at coordinate 42,664,756 of CM052019.1, forward strand.
CGCTGTATAATACATAAATTTTTATCGAAAAACGCATCTGAAATTTAAAAAACTAATTTCGAGAATAAATTTAAAAATATCAAACTTTACCTCCAAAAAGTTCGCTGTAAAATAGATAAATTTTGACTAAAAGACAAATCCGGAAAAAAACAACTATAGAATTAATATAAAAACGTGAACTTTTCTCCCAGAAAATTCTTTGTAAAATTTATAAATTTTAATATAAAAACAAACCTCTAAAAAAAATCGATTAAAGTATTATAAAAAAAATAGCTTACTTCTCCCAGAAAATTCACTGTGAAATAGATTAATTTTGATCAAAAAACAAATCTGAAAAAAACCTATTTCAAGAATGAATAAAAAAAATAGTGCGAATCGCCCTAGAAAATTCGCTTTGAAATAGGTAAATTTCGATTAAAAAGCAAATCTGAAAATAAAACCACAATTTTGAGGATTATAAAAAAAATAGCGAACATCTCCCAGAAAACTCGCTTTAAAATATATGAATATAGATTTAAAAACAAACCTGAAAATAAAAAACTAATCAAAGAATTGATGAAAAAATAGCCAATATTTCCCTGGAAAATTAATTGTATAGAAGATAAGTTTTAATCAAAAAACAAATCTGAAATGAACTAATTACGAGAATAAATAACGAAATTGCGAGCATTTCCCTATAAAATAAATAAATTCAATTAATTTAATAAATAAAATTAACTTTGATTAGAAAACGAATCTGAAAATACAAAAATAATTTCGAGGATTATAAAAAATTAATAAATTCCTCCCAGAGAATTTGCTGTAAAGTAGATGAATTTTGATCAAAAAACTAATTTCAAGAATGAATAATAAAAAAATTGCTAAATTCCCCCGCCCCCACCCTAAAAAAATTCACTGTAAATCTATGAACATTGATAAAAAAAGAAACCTGAAAATAAAAAAACGAATGATAAATAAACTAGTAAAAAAAAAGATCGCACCTTCGCCAGCACAGGCCACAGTTCGTCCTCGTAACAATCTCGGGGGAGTCGACCGACGAAAACTTCTGCACCCTTGACCCTTGCGATGTTGCCGTTAAGTAAATCTGGGCAAGTTATTCTGCGTTGGCCATTTTCTTGAATGACCTCGAACCCGGTCTTTTTGGAAAACTCCAAAAGCCGCGCAGTCAAAGAAGTATTATCATGCAGCATCATATCAAAAACCGCATTCTCGTTTGATTTTTCCATACCATCCATTTTGTACACAATTTCACTATCTAAAAATATCGAAAAACCATGAAAAATCAACTGCGTTCGCCTCAAAATGAGCCTGAAAAATTCGACCACTTTCAAACAAAGAACGTACATACCTCGAAAAAACCGTTGATATGATTTGATTCGAATGCTCAATTTTAGGTGGTATTGCACACTTTTTTCTTATAATTATGCGTATTCGATATAAAAAAAGTACTTATGGGTTTTATTTCATCAAGATGACATTGAAAAATTACTTGCAAAAATCAATTACATACCGATTTTCAAAGTACGCTTTTGTGCTTCGAACGCGGATGCCAGCGGGTCTGTTTCAGTCTGTCTGAGCTTTACGTTTTCCAGGAATCATACGAAAAGGACGAAAACACGAAATAAAAACTAATGTTGCCAACTCTCTCACTTACCCGAACAAAGGATTCCTTTTTTTTCTTGTACAAAGAGAACTGTACGATGAAATATAAGAAATTGTTCATATGAATATTCAACTCGGGATAAAAAAATCCAATAATTTTTGCCCTTTTGATTGAAAAAAGAAACTATAATTTTGCAAAACTCGATTTTGTCAATTTCGTGCCTTTTTTTTTGTCAAAAATTTGGCGGGTCAAATTTAAATGATTCGATTAGAAATAGGGCTCTTGGATTTTCGAGATTAGAACCAAATTAAAATTTTATTATATCTGATTCAAATTTTACAAACTTATCGTAGTTATGAACAATTTTTGGTTTTGTAATTTTGAAATTCTACGAATTAGAAGAAAAACCTCATGCACTTTAGATTAAGAAATTTTTTATAAATATCTAATTACGCAAGATCTGAGAATTTTTTAATCTGTAAATTTTGAAATAAATAATCTTAAAAAAAGGAACTTGCAAATTTTTTAGAATATTAAGAAATCTATATAAATTCAAGAAATCCCATAAATTTGCGATTCTAGAGTTTTTTATGGCTTTGAAATTCTTTCTGTTTCATGCGTAAAAATACATTTCTTTGAGTGTGGAATCTTCTTGTATTTTGATGCATTTTTATGTGGACTTTAGAATTAGATACTTGCGGAATAAAAAACTAATAAATATTTATTATTATTATAAATATTCAAGAAAATATCTATGCAGAATTTTGCAGATTCCTATCATTTTAAAAATTTTTTCTAGATTTCAAAAGTTGATGAATCACTATGTAAAAAATGAAAAATTTGATATAATTAAGTCTTGGGTTCCGAATTTTAGAAATTCGACGATGTGGAAAATACAATTTTTGGTAATTTTAAAAATTTAGTTTGTAGAATTTCAAGTCCCATAAATTTAGATAAGAATCTTAAATGGTAAATTATATTCTAAACAGAACTAGGGAAAAATTTAATCCAGCTGAATTTGGTCAAATACCTCAAGAAAAACTACATGCACTTAATCTAATTTGTCATAACATTTTTCTTTCCCTCAGTTCATTTTCCTACAAATATTTGTTTCTTCAAAATCAAAAAAACTTCAAATGAATAATAAAAAGATTACAACCATGTACGAAAATGCAAAAGTCATGTATTTTTCAAGAAGTATATGTACACTTCATACAGAAAAATTAAAATCACAAATAAATGCATAAAACATACATATCAAAATAAGTAAAACCTGTGATAAATACATACAAGTTTAAAAATAAAACCAAATTTTTCTACATTCTTTCACCAAACTTTTTAAAAAAGTTTATTTTGGAAAAGAGAATCATTGTTATTAACTGTATCAGAATTCACAACGTTTTTGTTTTCCAAATCAAGTACTTGACTTTCCAACAATAGACAATCAGTAGCAATCATTTTCGAGCTATTTTTCAATACAGGAGTATGTAAAGTTTTTTCAAGTTTTTTGCAGTTATCGTCCACGTCAGTTAGTACGGCCTGAACTTGACCTAATACTTCTGACTCACTCCGCAAATAAGCATTGAATGTCATCACCTATTGATGAAAAAATTCATTAAAATGTGGTCACTAAAGTTCAATTCTCAATAGTATAAAAATAACATATAAATCAGACCTTTTTTGCTTGTTCCTGAACCTCCTTATACTTTCGAACCTCGTCTTTGTACACCTGAGATTCGTATTTTGGCAGTTGGACTTTGTCTTCTTCTAATAAGAGGTCATCAGGAATGCTGAGATAGTTAGCAACATTTTGCTGGAGGCGAGATTATAAGATTCAGTTTTGTCCACTTCATTTTATAAATCGCAAGCAAATTTGGAAAGATGGATTCTACCTCTATTCGAGGATTGAGGAGACTCAAATTCTGTTTGTAAAGTTGTTTTAATCGCTCCATTCCATTCTCCATGAATATCTTTTTTTCTTCTGGCAAACGATGGATACCCTTTAGTTTCACGTAGTTGCAACATTTTTCTAAGACCCTGGGTGCCACATCTTTGACTAAAATTAATCCAGAAATCAAAAGTTTTTTTCACATTAAATTTAAACAGTTTTAATTTGGTTAACGTCACTTTCAATCATATACTACATCGAACGCATAGAATCCAACATCATTTGTTATAAATTATATGAAAATTGTATTAATTACATCAAGGGCGTAGGCACGGATCCCTATTGGGGGGGGGAGGGCATTTATAATCAATTTATATATATAGATATACAATATCCTTTATTCTTCAGAATTTGGGGGGACAATGTCTCCCTGCCTACACCCCTGCATTGCATCTTTGTTAAACATAGTAACCTACAATGCTTTACAACTCAATGAACATGGTAGTTAAAAATACGACTTAATTTACCGCATTTCAATATATTTTTCAACTGATTTTATGCAACATTTTGAATGTGAACAAGCACTTCTCGTACCCAGAATTAAGTCTTGTGAGTTTAAGTAAATAAAAAGCATAAAAGATTGGAAGACTGAAATTCAAAAATCTAAAATGGGAGATTTAGAAATATGCACCCTCGGTAGGGGCCGTGGGTCCTTTTAGTGGTCCGGGGGCTAAAGCTTTCGGGGATCTCACGGTGTCAGGTCCCAAAGCGGGGTAAGGCATCTTTACACACGGGCTCTACCCATGAATGGTAGGAGGGTTCTTTAAACGGACCTGCCTTTGAATGAGAATAGGTTTTGGCGGCAGGACACCGGCTCTGGGCTCTGGGCTGGCCTCCATGGGTTTGGCAGGGATATCCTTGTCGGAGAAAGGGGCGAGAGGGTGTAAAGGAGCTCTGGGGCGACTAAGAAGTGGCCCCCCGGTAAATCCTTGCACAGTAAACCATCGAGTGACTGTCCCTTAGGGGGCAGCCTCTGTGCCCTAATCTAGGATGTGTGTAACTGTGCCAGGGATGCGTGGCACCCAGGGAGGGGTGTTATATAGACCATACCCGGGCTGACATTTCTTTCCCTGGCAATTCATGGGACCAAAATTATACATTTTAGTACATGTGGGGAATTGGGGGGAAATACGGGCAGCGATGTACCTTCACCGAGTACTGGGGGTGCCAGACTTTACTGTGATGGCGAGGGATACTTGGATACCGAGCCTAGTGGGGAGGTCGTCGGGCACTTCCAGACAATCGATGAAGGAGTTCGTTTGTTCAAAATAATCGTGGAGTCAGCCTCAGAACTCTCAGAAGATGCCAAGCTGGTTCCACGGGGTTCGACGCCTGAAGCGACCAGAGGCAACCGGGCTTTGCCCTGAGGCAGGAGAAGGAAGCTGAGGGCAGAGAAGAAAAAGTTAGGGCCTGGGGAAATTGTGAGGGAACCTTAGGACTGGAGGACCAGCTTAGAAGTCGAATCTAGTTGTCAGGGACACATATGCTTGCTGGCACTGGTTTAACTTCGTACAGATCAACTTGCATCGAATTTATGGAGCTTCCTGCCAACTAGGGAGGCTTCTTACCAAGATGCAAAGAGGCGTTGCCCTAATTCAGGAATCCTCCATAGCGAGGGGAAGAGTTTCAGGGCTTGGTGGCATGGAGACCATTGTCCAAGAGATGGACGGTGCCGAAAGACCGCAATATTGTATTGTAGCTCGAGGAGTGGACGTTGACATGCTCCCAGGCCTTACGAGCAGAGACGTGACAACGAGGAGGACGACCGTAATGGGCAGGGGGGGGGAGAGGGTAGCAGCGGGATATCATCCTGTGCTCTGCCTACTTCCCATACGAAGCCGACCTGCCTCCTTCAGAAGAGGTTAGGTTAGGAGGGTCGTGGAGTATTGTAGCTCCGAGGGACTACCTCTCCTGTTGGGGTGTTATGTCAATGCACATAACGTAGTGTGGAGCAGCACAGATGCCAACACGAGAGTTGAACAATTGATCGGGTATCTGATAGGGAACGAGCTGTGTCTGCTGAACTGGGGCAGCAAACCGACTTTCCGAAATGCCCGCAGGAGGTCATTGACTTGACCTTGTACTTCTGAAGCATGGAGGAATTGGTCACAGACTGGAGGGTCTCTAACGAGCCCACCTTGTCTGATCACAACTACATTCGCTTCAAGGTTCAGCATACAGAGGAAGTTCAGTCGTGATACAAGAACCTAAAAAGACAGACTGGAGACGATATGAATCACTGGTATCCGATTTGGTCATAAGAATTACTCTCCATGAGATCATCCACTCAGTGAAAGAGCTGGAAAACGCCTTGGGTGGCACTATCATGAGCTGGAAAGAGCATGTGGAAAGACAGATTAATAAATGCTGTCAAGTATTCTAGCTCTGTCATGCAGCCATAGGCATGCGCTAGGGCTGTAATCCCACAATTGTCCACTGGCTGTATGATGAGGTGGTTAAGCCTAGATTATCACACGCATTAGTATTGCAGTGGATAAAGGTAGAGCAAGTATGGGTTCGGAAGGACCTTCAAAGATTGCAGGCCCTTGCATTCAGGGGAATCACAGGTGCTCCCAGGACCACTCCGGTGGCTGCCATGTGAGCTTTGCTCAATGAGGGACTACTGTACTTAACAATCTAAACGCGGGCTGCTGCTACAGCATTTAGATTGAATGCTCTGGGCCTCTGGAAAGGAGGTACCGGGCACACATGGATACGCAGAAAGTGTCTGCTGGACAGGATAGGGATTACCCATCCTGATGATACCCCCGAGTTATGATTTTGCACCACCATACTGCGGGATTATACCCTGCAGAGAGGAGTAGGCAACGGACAGGCAACCACCTTATCCCTCTGGAGACGTCTGGTACACAGACAGCTCTAAGGGAGCAGAGTTTATGGCCACACAGATGGAATCTCCTTGGCCATTCTGCTGGGTAAGCAAGCCTCAGTCTTCCAAGCAGAAGTTAAAGCCATCCTGGAGGACTCTAGGATGGCAATAAGACTGGGAAAGCATAGGCGCAGAATAAGCTTCTGCTCTGATAGTAGAGTCGCTATTGATGCGCTCACGTCTCCCAGGTTTACTTCCAAGGTGGCACAGAAGTGCCTAGAGGCCCTGACGAAAATAGCCAGGGGGAACAATAAGGTTGCCCTGGCGTGAGTGCCAGGCCATACTGGCATCCGCGAAAATGAAATGGCGGACAAACTGGCCAAAAGAGGAGCAAGTGCTTCGCCTGATAGGCCAGAGGACGCAATGTACATCCCCTTGACATATGTCGAGGGGTGGTTGAGGGAGTGGGCCAATAAAGAACACTCCCAGCATTGAAGAAGTCAGACATGCTGTCAGGCCCAAGCCCTAATAGGCGATGAGCTCAGTAGGAGGAGGGCCATAAGCGCTCAGAATAAAGGTAGGAAGGACATGAAGACCTTGATGTCTAGTTTGACTGGACACAGGAGACTCATGTACCACCAATCAGTTGTGGGGAAGGAAGTTAGCCTCTTAAGTAGGCGACGTGGTGTTGGGAAAAGACTTCCACCCACATCCTCTGCAAGTGCGACACCCTAGTTGAGGCAAGATGTCTCTTCTGGGGATCGAATTTTATCGACCCACAGGTGGTAGAGCAGTCATCTCCCGCAACGGTCCTGGGCTTTTGGCACAGGGCTGGGGTGGGAACAGACTAGACATTACCTGTTGGGGCGAATTACTTTCAAGGATTGCAGTTGGCCAGTAGGCCTAAGTGACGCACACCATCTCAAGGGCCGGGAGAATCCCTCTTATGAAAGGACTTGGATTTTTATCAATCAAATCAAATAGAGATATGTATAAAATCGAAGAAAAATCTGGCTACTTGTATGAATTAAAGCCTGCAAAAAATGTATTTAAAAAATGAACATTCCAGTGTACTTAGGTGGAATGAGACAGTGAATACATTACTGAAATTTTATTGAAAAAAAAAGCTGAAAAATTTAAAACCACATCATATGTACATAAATTGAAAAACTGCAAACAAATGTAATAAAACACTGCAAATATTTGAAATATGTGGCATGGAATGAGAAAAGGGCTGTAAGAGCACAAAAATCAAATTCGAGATGGTCAGTGATTCTGAATACAGAAATCTTGCTCTATTGGGCAAGTCTACTCTTGAAATAGTATGATTTTTTTATTTTATAAATAATTGAGATACAAATTCGGCTTGTCAATGCTAGACACGGGGACTTTCTCTTTTTAATCTCGTTTTTCTCGAAAAGCAGCTGGGTGCTCTTACGACCCTTTTCGTGTTCCACTACACATATGCACTATTGTTTTAAACCTAGTAATGAGTTTTGAATATATTGAAATGATGGAAAAAAAAATTAGAAATTTATGATAACAAAACAGAAAATTTAGTCCAAATTAATACAAATAAATAGAACGTATGAATAATTACTCGAACAATAAGTAATATAACAATCAAGTATCAAATTAATATTTTAAAGAAATTAAAATAAGTTAAAAATTCAATATCCCAAGATTAGGATTTTCAACACTTGGATTTAACACATTTGAAATATTTTCCTTAACTCATTTTTCTTTGAAAATAAGTTTCAAATATTTAGAACAAATTGAAAAATTCATGAATAGAAAAAAATAATAAGTGAATGATAATAAATAATATTTTTTGAAAAACAAAAAAATATAATAAAAATGAAAACAATTTGATAGATATTTAAGATAAAGAAAATGAAAACAATGCAGCAACAATTTCAAACTAACGCTTTGAAAATTAATTATGATTATAACAATTAAAATATGATTAATAATACCTCTCAGATGCGGTAAAAACCTGAAAAATAAACATTAACATATTTAACACAGATGAAAATACATACAACAGCAATGAACAAACACAATATACAAAAAAATTCAAAGCAACGAAATAATGTGACCACAAACATTGGGAGGAAATTAACGAAGAAAAAGCCAATTCCCTTGTAGAAAATATCCCAAACACTGGACGAGTGTGACTCTAGTCATGAGTAAAAAAAACATGAAACTAGAGCACATTCGCCGAGTGATCGAAACAACGATGCTGGAAAACCAATAAAAAAGGAAAAAATGCACAATTACAACGGCTTCTTACCTATCATAGAAATTTCGCCCGTTGTAATGCCGTATAGCTGCATTTCGTACTCTTCGCGTTTGGCTTTTTCTTCCCTCAGTGCTTCCATAGTTATTTCGGGGAAATTTTTTGGAAAAATTGAGAATTGAAGAAGGAAAACGAGATTTTATATGGGAAATTTTGTGACAGACGCGGGGAGGACTCGGCTTGACCGTTGCTCGAAGAAGATGGCGGACAAACGGTTCGTTCGCGTGGCGTGGTGGCGTCACTCGCGCGCGTTCCGAGATAAAAGCTAGTCAGCCAATCAGAGCAATCAGAATTCGCAGAATTCAAAGAAGCGCACACCTGTTGCTCATCTGTGTATGCATTTTTGCTGTGTATGTGTTTGCGTGTGTGCATGGGTCGTGTGCGTAAGGACAAATATATCGAAGCTGAAAAGTTAATATATCGATATTTATTGACCAATCGAATATATATAATATACATACATATATATATATACTCGTCTCTCCCGTTAAGGACCTTCCCGATAAGGATACCTCGGTTTAAGGACCGACTTTTGCCTCCCGTTAAGGACGAAATTCCTTCAAAATAAAGGCAAGGAATCGAAAATCTGATTTGCTTTTAGCTGAAAAGAGGTTATGTTTACACTTAGCATAACATATGCATACTGCGCACGCGCGCCTTTATTCCGAGGGATGCCCCCACTCTGATCACATACTTATCGGGAGTTTTCAAGATTTTTTTCGTTCTTAACGGGAGGCAAGAGTGTACAGTTGTATTGTTGCATACAGTTTCATACAGTTTGATACATTTCGATACATTTTAACAACACAATCAACGAAGACCCAAAAAAAATTAAAATAAAAAACAACGAATTCGCTTCATAATCGTTAACATGAAACGACTAAGTGCAGATCGAACAAAAGCAGTTTTCGAAAAACTGAAAAAATAGTAAGTTTTCACGATTACATACTTATAGACCATGAACATCACGTATCAATATTTTCATAAACATAACCTCGAAAAATGCACTTTACGAATTGAATATTTATAAATAATATAACTTTCATATCGTTTTGAATCGTTAAAAAGAAAAGAAATTCCTGGTTAAAATGTAAAATGAATATTCATAAAACTTGCAAAAAGTAACCAAAGTAAAAAGTTTTTTTTTTTCGAATAAGAGTTTTCGAAACATACAATTGTAAAATTAGAGAGCAAGCCTAAATGTTATTAATTTCAATAGTTAATAACTAAAAATATCACAAATAACAGTGTACATTAAAATTTGGGTTTTTGAATTTCACTTTTGCCAAAGTAAACTAATGGTTATTAAGGGATCATTCTACTTTCAGCACTCGAAATGAATAGCTTTTTTGAGAATACTCTTTCTTTCAAAGATCCTATTATGATTATCAATATAAAACTTATAAAGATCAATATACAGGTTGTCCACTAGGGTGTCACTTATTTTAACGATTTCAGAGTTTTTTCCTTCATTAACATTCCCAATCAAGTTAATTCAATGCTTATTATTCACGTTTCAGTCCCATTTTTAGATCCTTGTCAAGACGAGGATTATTTTCCCAATTGTCTCAGTCGTCTTGTTCAGGATCCAAAAATCAGACTGAAATGTAAAAAATAGACGTTAAATAGAATATTTGTAATATGTACAGATATTTCGATAAATAACTATAAAATAACTAAATATCGATAAATACTTGAATCCTAAAGCATTAAATTCTACAAATATTTTTGCAAATGTAGAAGAATGCCAGAAAATTGTCCAGACTGTAGAAATACTTTAAAAAATATCGTAAATTCCAAACGTACGGTAAATCTACCAAATATCAGTCATTTTTTGAAATATTGTTTCCTGGAAAATTACTTGAAATACTGGAAATCCAATCAATTTCAAATCCTGTATGATTGAATTTTCAAAGTCCATACGACTTTAGGAAATTTATAAAAAAAAAAACTAGATTACCTTTAGGAATTCTATTAATATAGTATGTAATACCAAAAAAATACTAACAGTTGATAAAATTCCTTCAAAGTACACAGATTTAATTTTCTCGGAAATCTATAGATATTATGAAAATCTCGAAAACTCTGAATCCTGAAGAAATTACAGAGTTTCAGAATTTCAGAATCATAAAATATACCGAATCAAACCAAAAATAATTGCAGCTGAAAATGATTTTATGAAAAGACATTGCAGCAAAAAAAAAATAAGATTTCAGCACATATTATTTCAAAATTATTCATCAAACAGCAAAAAATTAAATGCAGCTGAAAACTATTCCAGGAAATGAAATTGCAGTAAAAACAACAGATTTGAGCAAAAATGTAAAAAAAAGTACAAGCAACATATGTAATTGTTTTGTTATTTAAAATTGCAAATTATTGAAATTTTGACATGCTCGATGTCTGCCAATCAAATATATCGCAAAAAAAACTTATCTTCATTTTTGGGACTTTTTGCAAAAAACGTGATTCTAAAGTTTTACCAAACTTATCTAGGTAAACAATAAGTGTCAAAACGATCATTATCATTCATACTAATATCTTTCATTTTCTCTCTATAGCATTGGTGAAAACATAAAAATATTGATGGACCGTAAGGATGGGACATACTGCTTACGAGAAAGAAAAGATAGAGTGTATTATGTGTCAGAAAGAATTTTAGCTCTGGCTGATACCATTCCAGGAGACAAATTAATCAGCTGCGGAACTTGTATTGGAAAGTTCACAAAAAGTGGTAAATTCAAACTCCACATCACAGCTTTGCAACATTTGGCTCCTTATGCAAAAGTAAGTCTCTGCATTGAACAGATTCTTAAAAATCCCAGTTTACATATTTTAGTATTAATGCTGCTTACTTAAAAACTCAATTTTTTATTATAATTTTTATTTTCCATTTGTTACTTAGTCTGTTGAATTCATTGAATTGTATTTTTGCACATAAAAAGTTATAAATGACAATGATTTTATAAAATTTAAAGGGAGATTTTCCAACTTATTGGACTTCATTATTGTACTTCTCTAAATTTTCAACGTTTCATTTTCCCAGCACAAGATATGGACGAAAGGATCAGCTGAGCAACAATTTTTATATGGAAATCATATATCTAAAACTGGCCTTGGTCGTATTACAGAAAATACGCCAAGATATCAAGGAGTCGTTGTATACAACATGAATGACCTGCCAATTGTAAGTTTCCTAATTCTACTCAATTTCTATCAAATTTTCACATGATAAATTATGCTATAATTATCTTTTTTTACTGTTTACATAATATAATATTGCTATAGTAATAAAAATTTGATTTAGAAAAAAAAATGATTCTTAATTTTGTCACAGGGCTTTGGAGTTGCAGCGAAAAGCACGTTAGAGTGCAAATCCGCCGAACCATTATCGACTGTCTGCTTCCATCAGGCAGACATCGGAGAGTATATCAGAGCAGAGGACACACTTCTGTAATAAGTTAGTAAAATTTGTTTATTCATTGAAAACTTTTTTTAAAATAAACAATTCTTTGTTACAAACTCGCAATTTATTATTTAAACACTACAACTGAGCCAAGATGCTACAAATAACATTGCTGCATTGATAAAATCATCAGAAAACAATTATAATTTTGCACTATGTTAACATGAATCCTGTGCAAATATGGTTTATACAGTTGCATGGGCGGTTGCATGAAATTCGTGTAGACTATGTAATTTACAAATCGACAAAGCAACAGTCTTGGACCTGAGATGTACCGAAATTTACGTTTGCTTGAGATCTGCTGTAGAAAAAGTCCATATTTGTTGTTTTTCAGTAGAACATTTGGATAAAGTGATGTATTGTCCTGGTACCAAATTACTGCCATCAAGGCACAATGTAGTTTGAGAATTCAGAATTTCACCCTTCTGAAATAATACAAAATTTAGATTTTAATGTTCAGTTTTCTTTTTGGGACATTTTTTTCAGTAATATTTACATTAGTTATGGTCCAATTTTCATTAGTCTTGTCACAATCAACCATTTTCACTTTAAAAGTTTGTTTTGCGCTGTCGACCAGCTCGGAAGTTGCGCATTTTCTTTCTGTTCTGAGTTGTCCAATGTTTGTAATGGAAAATAACTGAAAATCCAAGAAAAATTTTGTGATGGGATGTGCACTTTTTATTTTCAAAAATGAATGAGAATTTTTCTTCCCATGAACATTATTTCTGAATTTACAACTTGAGAATAAAAATTATGAATTAACTAGAAGTTATCTACTATTGTCAATTTTCACACGCTAGGGCTGGAAAAAATTTAGTTACAGAAGAATTATGAGATGTGGTTATTTTCAATTTTACTTATTAAATCTTACAAATTGATGGCCATGTAAACTCAGAGCTTAAATACAAAAAAAAGTATTATTCATAATACTTATTCATAATTCAGATGATTTTGATCATCCCATCTATTTTTTTAATAATTTAAAACATATTTTACCAACCTGTGAAAGGCTCAGTTTCACATTGCATACATAAACTCCCAATAAACCTTCAGAACGGCCCAGATTGTCCAAACAAATGTTTTTACCCTCCAATTTCACACGGCCGTAAATTTTTACATTTTCATCATCACCGATCATGAATTTTTCCGGAAACACATTTTCCAAATACCAACGAAAACTTTTGCATTGTAATCGCTTCCTTAATTCCACGCGTTCTTGGATGTCACCAACCAAACTCGCATTCTACGTGAAAAAAATTATTTATAAGTTTAGAGTCTTTTAAAAAATTATTTCAACTTGAGTTCTGTACAAAGTGTTTCAGGATTTCAAAATACATACCTCATATCTATTGTTTTGCAAGAAATACGATTTTTTGTAATCGTCCAGCCAAACGTGAACGAATCGAGCTGTATTATACGCATGAGTGTCCTTGTTGCCGGGAATTTTGTAAGGTCTAAAAGAACGATAAACGTGACCTACTCGAGAGCAAGGAATCACTTCTAATGAACCACCACACTGCCAAATCTGAAATTGAAATAATAGTGCTTTTGACAAAATATGATTTAAACATCATGTATATACGTGTAATTTCTGCCTAATCTACCGAGGCGTGTTAACGGAATTTCACATGGAGGGGCAAATTCAAATGTTGGAAGAGTCAATATATATTTATTTCAATGTATCAATATGTATTTATTCTACCATGATAACATTGTGGAAATCGGTTTAAATACATAAATTTCCATGGAAAATCACATCTCATTTCAATATTTCCTCAGTAATTATTTTTCCAGTATGTTTACTGTTTAAAGAATTATCTGATATTTGTAGGAATTTCTACATTGATTTTTAGAATTCAGTGCTCTCGGATTTAAGATCTCATAGATTTTTGAGAAAACTATATCTGCATAGTATATTGAAAATAGTTCATACTCTGACCAACTCTGACTTCCCTTTTCGAGGTATTTCATAAAGTGCTGGTATTTTTAAGATTTTTTGTATTTATTACAATTTAAAAAATTTTTAAGGATATTCTAGTTTTTTTTACATATTTGTAGCATTTTCGTCGATTGTCATATAGTTTTTGAGAATTTGATGATCTGGAATTCAAAGTTTATAAGATTGTCTGTATTTTATAGAATTTTTTAGGAAACACCTTCAAATGTAACTGGTATATAATAGATTTCTAGTACTCTTAGTATCCATTGTATTTTTACACATCCATCGTACTTTTATTTTTTGGCCTTTTTACTGATTTTTATATAAATATCTAAAATTTGATGTTTTAGGACTCAAGGTTTTATGAAAATTTATTAATTTTTTTTTAAGTTGCTTAAGGAAATAATATTTTCATAGATTCTCAGTATTTATAGATTTCTAATAATCAAAGTATTTTTTATATTTTTGACTATTATTAAAGTTCATTAGGGTTTTCTAGGTTCCTTGCGGATATATAGTATGTTTTAAATTCCAATATAGATTTCTAGTCCATATTTCTTCTAAATTTTTTAGGAAGCAGTATCTTCATATATTTCAAGTATTTCACAGATTTCTAAAACTTCTATTCCTTGTATTTTTTCGAGATTCGTTAATTTAATTAAATTTTCACGTATTTTGATGGACTCCTATATAGATTTTCAGAACTAGGTGCTCTTGGATTAACCGTTTTATAAATTTTTGGCATTTTCATAAACACATATTTGAGAAAATAAAATCCATATAGAATTGCAGTACTTTAGAGATTCCTATTTTCTCTGGTCTTATTCTTTTCAGTATTTATGAAAATCCGTAGTATTTTCTAGTAGTCTTCTAGATTTCCTATATTTCAATAGATCGCAATGTACAATTTGATGAGATGCTCTAATTTTTGAATTTTTATAGATTCTTTGTCTTTTAAATGCTTTTTCATATGACAGTTTTCTCACAGATTTCTTGTGGTTCAAAGTATTCTAGTTCTTCCAGTATTTTTCATTTTTTTAGTATTATTAAAATTTTGTAGAATTTCATAGGTTTTTTGTAGATATTAGTTTCAAAAATTCTAATATAGATTCCGGGAATTTGATACTCTAGAAGCTAAAATTTTATAGATTTATAGTATTTCAAAAAATTTTCAGAAAGCTACACTATGGATTCAACATATTTTTAAAACCTTTCGTTCCTTATCTATTTTTTCAATAATTGAATTTTCTTGTATTTTGATGGATTTCTATGGAAATTTTCAAAAGTTTTTGGTTTAAGATTGAAAATTATAGCAATTTTTATTATTTTTGTGAATACTTGAGAAAATAACATCTGTATTAAATTTGAGTATTTTTGAGATTGCTAGTATTTTTGATCTTCAGATTTTTCAACATTCATGAACTTTCCTAGTATGTTCTAGTATTTTTCTAGATTTCTTATATTTTAATAGATCGCTATGTAAAGTCAAATTTTTTAATACTCTGAATTTCAAAGTTTTGGAAATTTGTAGTATTTCAAAGATGAGAAATTTCAAATGAAGAACTCAATTTTTCGTGTATTTTTAGTGTTTTAAAAAATCTTTGTTTTTTCAGTATTTTTTATACTTCACGAATATTTTTAAAATTTGCATAGTTTTATGATATATCATAGATTTCTACATAAATTTTAAGACGCATGCTATAGGACTTTAAATTCTATATATTATAAGTAAATAAATGGATTATCGAGAAAAATTGTTCTTCATACATTGAATGTATTATTTATAGATTTGTTTTTTTCGGCGCTTATAAAATTTTGTACGATCTTCTAATTTATTTGTGAAATTCTGTATGGATTTCTAGAACTTTTTGCTCACAAATAGGGGTCAAATAAATATACTGCCCCCCCCCCCCCCCCGACCCTGCAGAGTGTGAATTAATGTTGCTTATACAAAATATGTCTGAAATGCGGAGCTGAGGTGACTAAAGAGTCGTACCATGATTTTTCGAAAGTGTCACTTCAGCTACGAGTTTCAGGTACTAAAAGTTTCATTTCTGCATAATTTACTATTCTTCAGTATAACACCCCTAGCAAAGAGACATATGATTCTCATTCATCACTCAATTTTCAAACAACAATGCAGTGCTTTTTCTTAAATTCATTGTTCTTCTTTTTTGTTTTAAGCTTACCCTGAACGACATCTCCAAATTTTCCCCTCCCCAACCTTCCATGCCTCTGTCATAGCCGCCAATCTCCCAGAAATACAGTCTTTCAATTGCAAAAATACCACCAGGCATAGTTGGTGAATTTGCTGGGGCAATTCGATTGAATCCTTTAAGTCTATTCTTGGGAATAATGATAGGAAAGAAGTACATGCCCCACGAAAAAGAAAATATGCAAAGATATTCGCCGTATTGATAATTTTGGTATTCAAAAGTTGTTCGCGAAACCTGGTCAATAATTGGTACTACTACTGCAGTCCTTTTTTCTTTGATTCTCGCGACAAGTGGTTCCAGCCTGAAAAATTCAAATTTAAGTTTTTTGAATGCGTTTGAAGATATTACTTCTTAATGCAAAATAAATTTAAATGACGTAATTTTTAGCAGTTTTCGAGAAGTCGGTTATCCAACTTTGACTGTATGAAATTTAAAAAAATAACCAGCCAATCGTAGCTTCAATATGCGCATCAAAGAAGACCAGAACATCTCCTGTAGCTTTTTCTGCTCCAGCTAATCTTGCTCGAATCAACCCATTTCGTTCTGGCAATCGTATCAAATGCACTTTTTCATATGCCAAGAAGTACTTGAGATAGTAACTCAAAAAATCTCCGAGATACTCTATATTCAAAACATTATTTCATTTGCCTTAGTTATCATATCATTCCTTCCAAAACTTGAAAAAAAAAAAAAAAAAAAACCTTCCAAGAAAAGTCTGAATTATTTGGAAAAATTAATACATTAATCTAACGCATCGATCCTTAAATTCACAATGATTAATTTTTGAAATAATTACCAGAAATGATATTAATAGGAACTATATTCGAATTCAGAGTCGTTGATTTTATAACTTTGAAAAACATTTGGGAAATACAAATAATTTGAATGGAAATATTATTACCTTCATCGCTAAAATCATCGACAAGTATAACTTCTTTCAACAAATGCTCCGGTGATCGATTCAAAACACTATAAATTGTTCTTATAAAAAGACTCCAAGGTTCATTATGAAAAATAATAACCACACTAGTTGAAGGCAATGCATGTTCATATGTGATGGTCTTGCATCTAAAAAAAGTATTTTTTACAGTATTTCATTATACATGTGTAATGTAATTATTTATTTTAATATTATACAACATACTATAATGTATATAATCTATACAAAATAATATATTTTGGCGAATAATAATATTATTAGAGTTTTATTATTATAATGTAATACCTATTACAATGTATGGCGTCATATTTTTATTTACCCAGTAATATTCTAATATTCATTCGTAAATATTCAATTATCATATTAACTGTACAATGATAATTTTACTAGAATAATAATTACTATGATATATAAAATATGGATGCAATATTTTTATATCATACAAACAATTTATATGAAATATCATATTTTTATATAAGTATTACTTTTATTATTATCCAAATTATATTAATATGTTTATATGAAATACAAGTATAATATTCATATATTGCAATACTATTATAATATTAAAATATTACATTGTTATAATTTATTTATAAAAAATAGGTATATGTATCGTATATGAAACATATTTGATAATCATTATTATTTTGATTATCATTTTCGTATATTAATATATCTTATTATATGTATTAATATACGATACATAGATAATATACTTACTAGTGATGTAGCGTGACGTGTCATAAAATTTTTCGTCACGTGACGGTCACATGACATGTCATATGACCGTCATGGCCGTCATGAAATTAAAATTCCCTAGAAGTATGAAGAATTAAATTATTCCTTCGAACTACTAGTATGTGAATTTTTTTGCTTCATAACATTATTATATGCACAGTTGTACTCCTGAAACTTTAAAATAGCAACTTAAAACAAAACAAGCTTACAAACTCCAAATTTCCTTCGTTCTCGTAAGAGAAATATTTCAACATAGGCAGCAGGCCCTACTTACTCGAAGTCTCTTGTTTATTGTGAATCATAATATGTTGCAATGTGTATATTATCTACTTTAAAATTCGTGTGTATGGTATCTTGATTATAGTAGTTACATTTTAATAATTTGATTGATAAAAAAAATTACACGTTTGCATTTATCTGCATTTATATTATAGTTTACATTGTTGTTTAAATGTCATGCTTGTTTCGAGCAATGACATCACGCCATGTGTCATGTGACGATAAAAATCCCCTCGTCACATGACAGTCATGTGACCACATGACCGTCACGCTACATCACTAATACTTACTATATATATATATATCTTATAATATAAACTATAGAAATATTATTATATTACTATGAAATATATATATATATTACTTTTTCTATGTATATTTGCGTATAATACATCGTAAAAGTATTAGAATAAGAATAATTATTATTCAATATTTCATCAATATTTTTTGATCTATTCTCAAAAAAGCTTACACATACATTCAATCGAGTAAAACTCCGATAGTGGACGTTTTCAAGTAGTTAAAAAAAATGTTACTCGAAATAATAGATTTCAATATTCTTGTTCAACCTTCCTTGTAAAATATCACCTAAACTATCATTTTATTACACCGATAATGAAATATTGAGTGTTTGGCAATGAAGCTGAATTGTAGCTTATATAGTGATTAAGTATCATGTTTTATCTACACTGTACAAGGAGAGTTATAAAAAATTTGTCAAGAAATATACGTGAATAAACTTCTGTACAGTCTTGTACAGTCTTGACATCACAGTCGTGATGTCATGTACGCAGACATATGCTTCCGCATATGTCTGTCATCATGATGTCACGGCATGACATGACATCATGATGACGGCATAATGTACATGACATCACGATCACGAATGATCACGAATGTTTACTGGGATATGAGGAAAATAGCATTAAAAAAATGTATAACGACTGTAAAACAACTCGTTCAGTGAGAAAAAATTTTTCAAAGTTCTATAATTTTATCAACAGTCTTGTTACCAAGTTTAATTCAAAAAGGGGGAAAAAATGTGTCTTACAATGGATCTCTAAAGTCTTTTAAAATTCTGTCGTATGGAATTTTATGCGACAACACTGTGTTGATTCCATTTTTCTTGAAAGATTCTTCTCCAGCTAATTTATCCTTTTCGTCCAAAGAACACGCTTCGCCATTTTTTCCCAAATTTTGATTTATTTGCTGATTGTACTCGGCAATTCGTTTATTAAATCTGTAACCGTACATCGAATATTCTTTATAATCTTTATAATTGACGTACATGTGTATAACTCTTCAAGGTCACGTTTTAAAACTAAATTACTGCGCAAACTTTTCACAAAACTTATTACAAAATAGATAGATTTAAAAAAAAAATGCAAATCTAAGTATGCTTAACATTAACGATTTGTGCGTTCTATTTACCCTTGGATTTCTTGTATAGTCCATTCTTCGTCTGCACTTTTTTGTCCAAAAATAGAGTTCGTAGTTGGATTACCATTTTTGAAAAAATAGTGTTGAGTGAATATGATGAATAAAATAATACAAAAATATAGTAGAAACCGAGCGTGAATTTTTTTCAAGGAGTACATGGTCTTCAAAAAAAAAAAACGAGAATTGAATGACACGTTTCGTTTTAAAGTCATCGTTTATTGAACACTACTAAGGCTCACTTATAATTCTCGATGTTTTATGACTCAGATACTTTTTCAGGAACCGATAATTGACGAACATTAAAAGTGTCGATATAAGAATAAATTTGAGTGTGCAATTAAAAGGAATATTATAGAACGAAAGATTCGATAGTTTCATTATTCGATGAATCAACGTTTATTGGCCAAGTTGAAAAATTTTTTCTTATGTGAAGTCAGCTGAAAAGAAAGTCCACATTTGATTATCTTCTTTGGAGCAATTGAGTAAAGTGGTGCCTTGTCCAGATACCATATTGTTTATTCCAAAGCACAAGTTCGTTAGGGAAGTGTTGCAACAAATTGCCAATTATTATGTGTTTTCACAACTGCTGAGAGTTATGCAGAGATAATTTGACCTTCCTGAAATAGCGTAAAATATAGTAAGAACACGATCAACATACGGTGTGTAATAAAAATATGTTCATTACGTACATTGTTCATCATCCACTTTTCGCTGTCATTATTACATAGGAGCATTTTTATTTGAAACTTTCGGTTTGCATCTAGAACCACGTTCGCGCAATTAAATTTTGTTCTCAATTTTCCAGTTTTTGTCAGTGCAAATAACTGAAATTCGGACAAAAAATTATAGTTACAAATCAGTTATAGACAGGGTGTTTCAATATGACTTGAGAACTCAAAAATTTAGAGATATGAGTGATAATTGTGAGCTCTGGACTAATGATTTTAATCGCTTCAATCAAGTTTTGTTGAATCTTATTTTGTTACAAACCTGAGAATAAGACTGTCGTGGAAGACACGCGAAGACTGACAGAACATAACTACTTTGGACAGAGCCATAAGTGTCTAAGCAAACGTTTTTAGCTTTCAACATAAGATGGCCATAATGTTCTACATTTTCTCCAAGTACGAATCTGTCTGGGTAGACATTCTTCAAATAATTTTAATTATTTAATGAAATTTAATAAAATTTTTGCATTTAAATTGTTCCCTCAATTGCAAACGTTCTGTGATGTTCCCAGCCGAATCAACGTTCTACACCAAAGATGGTCAAATTATAAACATGACTTGTAACTCGATATGTAGATTTGATGTAAGCAAATGTTGTATGAAAAATTTATACTACTTTTCTTAGAAGAACCTGGAACGAAGGAAAGAGTCTTCTGTCAGAAACTCGTTGAAAAGATAAGCTACTTTTGCCCGTTCCAGTTCACACATTATTTGAATAAATATATGTTTACATTCATATTATTATTATAAACATAATGAAAAATAAATTATTACATTATAGTTGTAATGATTCATTAACTTTTAATATTGTAATTGTAAATATAAATATTATAAATATTAGTTATAATATTGATGATATAAAATTTATAGATATTTATGTATTACATTATCTAATATATTATATTTATTGCTATTAATCATTGATTAATAATAAATGAAAAATATTCATATATTATTTATAATAAAATAGTCAATAGTCTATGAAATTCTTATATTCGTACATGTTATAACTTTATATTAAATAATACTTTTTATTGGTATTTTATCAATAATATTACTTTTCATCATTATTATTCTTATTATTATAAAAAATTGCATTAATTTCAGTTAAGATTACTTCGCTTATTTTTCTAGTTATTAAATTTTTCAAAATGAAATTTTGTTACCTGCATCACTGCAATCATCCACGAGCAAAATTTCTTTCAACAAATTCTCTGGTGTTCTATTCACTCTGCTATAAATTGTTCTTAATAAAAGGCTCCAAGGTTCATTATGGAAAATTATAATTACACTCGCTGATGGCAAAGAGTCTTCGTATGTGATGTTTTTGCATCTAAAAAAAATGTCAACTGTAGTTGCAAACGTTTCTAAAAGAATTTTATAGTCAATATCTATATTTATTTTTCATATTTTTACAGTTTAATTGGCTTGTGCTGTCATTTTATTATTTTTTGGTGTGCGATCCCTGCTGAAAATTTCTATTTAGTTTATACTATTATAAAATGTTGAACAAAAATAACTTATATATGTGACAAATAGTTTTCCATTTAGAAATTTACTAAAATTTCCATTTTAAAAACTAATTATATTTGTGATGTAAATTTTTTGTAAAAAATTTTTCAATTGGGAATTTTTAGCAGGGATCATTCAAGATCCACCAACATTACTGTTCATTAGAATTTACTCGTAAAAAAATATTTCTAATTTTTGTTAGTTTGTTTTAAAAGTGCTATATGATGGACTAAAAAATTATTTTTTTAAATGTTTTGTATCTAAGTTTTTCTTACAATGAATGTCGAACATCTTTCAACGTTCTCTCAAACGAGATTTTATGCGACAGTGCAGTATTGATTCCATTTAATTTGAAGGATTTTTCTTCCTCGGATTTATCTTTTTCAGTCAAAAAAGAAGCTTCTCCATTTTCTCCAAGATTTGGGTCAATTTGCCTGAAGTCGAAGTCGAAATCGGAGTTAAAATCGAAATAAAACTTTTGTAAAACCAGAATGGAATGAATAAAATAAAAAAAAAAGTATAATAAACACCGAGAGCGAATTATTTTGGAAAAAATCATTTTGAAAGAAAAAGAGCTGTAGACGACACGTTTCGGTGCCAGTAACATGAAAAATGAATTAAATTTTCGAGTTGAAATGACTGTGAATACTAGCTATTTTACTTCAAACGAAGAATTCAATAATAAGCTATAAATGTTTCAATTTTTCTTATCTTTAAAAAGACGAAGTTCGCTGTTCACAATTAAATCAAAAAAAAAATTTGAAATCTATTTAAGGTGATCCGCAAAGTTGTTGAGTCACTATACCGAGTTTTACAATTATTAATCATTTACTGTATGACTGGTGAAAAAGACATTCGAAGATAAACAATTTTCAAATTTTTAATAAAAAATTTGATCCCGTAAGAACTAATAAAAAACTTTAAACAATGAATAGTCATTTCATCTCCGTTACATGTGACTGAAACGAGGTATTCAAAAAACTGAAATTTATTAAAATTAATAAATACAAATCAATTTTTTCTTATTTCATTGATTTTCCTATGAAAAATTCAAATTTCGTGCGATATCATTTATCTGTGAGTTTTTAGGTTCTTTTATTCATAATATATTTTAATTTTGAATATATATATGGTTCGATAAATATATAGAACATTTTTATATGGTTATTCATAATTTCAAAATAATTGGTATACGTCTATTTTGGTACTTTTATTTTTAATATCTTCTAATATATTATTATATTTGTAAAATTCGTGTGTAATAAAATTTACTACTTTATTTTAATAATTTTTTAAATATATAATGAATGGAATTGATTTATCGTATGAGAATTTATTTACATATGAGTATTAGTACATTCTTATTTTTATTTAATGATTTATTATCTTCTGTTAAGTTTTGTCAAAATTCAAGAATTGTGAGTGGGTTTTCAGAAAATAAAATACCACGAGTTCAATATTTGTTATTATTTGTAACCGATATTACACAGGTTGAAAATTTTTGAATCCTAGAGTTTAGATGTGGAAAAACTCCACGTTTGTTGTTTTTCTACAGAACACTTTGATAAAATAGCCCGTTTTCCATTAACCATATTGCTGCCATCCAAGCACAAATTCGTTCGAGAGTTCACTATTTGACCTTTCTGAAATTACATGAAATAATTCAATATTATCGTTTGTTTTGGAAGAAATTCACAGTGTACTCACATTGGTGACATTCCACTTGTCACTGTTTTCATCACACGTGAACATTTTAACAAGAAAAATCTGATTTTCGCTATCGACCAGCTCAGCATTTGCACACGTAAATTCTGCTGTTATTTGTCCAGATTTCAGATGCAGAAATGTCTGGAATTGAGAAAAAATATATATGCTTTCATTCCAAAATATATTATAATTTCTGTGATGTCAGTTTTCAAAACAGAAGTTTTTTTTGCTTCTCTTGAAATTGATTAAAAATATAGAAAAATTTTGAAAATAAAATAAAATTTATAAATCGTGCTCATCCCATATTCAGTTCAAATATTTCGATTTTAATAATGTGAAAATTTGTAACTTCATTCTGATTGAATAAAAACAAAAAATTGATGGTGAATTTCAATATTGCATAAAATACAAACAATAGTTAGACTAAAATCACTACAAAACACTATGAGGTTTGGAAATCAAAAAGTGAACTAATTTTACCAACCTGAGTGAGGCTCAGCTGTAAATTACACGCAAAAACTCCAAAAAAAAAGGAACCATGCTCATTTCCCAGGGTATCCAAGCACAAATTGTCGCCCTCCAACTTCACTTGACCATAAAGAGCTACGTTTTCGTCAATAATGATTTTTTCTGGGTACACATTATCCAAATACCACTTGAAACTTTTGCATTTTAATCTTTTCTTCAATTCTAGACGTTGTTGGATGTCGCCAACCAAACTCAAATTCTGCAACAACAAAATTAATATTTCATTGATATTGTTGAACAATTAATTTTAAAGTGTAACTCAAGATCGAATTCGAATCTTGAATTTCATAATATCGTGTTAAAAACAGAAAAACATTGAAATATTCATAAATATGATGCATTTGGTGGATTGACAAATCAATTTTTTGGATTCCTAAACTACATTGTGTTTTAGTATAGATTTGGTGGATCGAGGATAATGTTCTATAGAATATTTCAGCTTTGAGTTCTACAGTGCTCACTTTATATGTGTCGTCGTATAGAAAAAAAGCCTTCTTGTAATCATCCATCCAAACGTGAGCAAATCGAGCTGTGCGTTGTAGGCGAATGTGTTTTTATTCCCAGGAATCTTATAGGGTCTGAAAGAACGATAGACATGGCCCACTCGAGAACAGGGAATCACTTCTAACGAACCACCACACTGCCAAATCTGGAAATGAAATAATTTACTCATTCCTTCTAGAGATTCTCTATACATATATTGCCCTGAGGTTATATCAAAAATGTACAGCTTGCATTGACAATTTTTTTTTGAATAACTTGATTATTACTAGTCGTAAACAGCGTAAGATTTTGAATCATTTTGCAATTTATTTTCAAGTGACAAGCTTACCCTAAAAGACATTTCTAAATTTTCTCCCCCATAACCTTCCATGGCTTTGTCATAACTGCCCATTTCCCAAAAATATGTCCTATCTATTCCAAAAATACCACCAGGAATTGTTGGTAGAATTGGCTGGAGCAATCGGGTTGAATTCTTTGAACTTGTTTTTGCGATTATTCATAAAAATGAACCACCCGTTCCACAAATATCCATGTATAACCTCATCCATGTATAATCTCATTTACGAACGGCATAACTACTGCGGTTAGTTTTTCTTTGATTCTCGCCAGAAGTGGTTACAGCCTAAAAAAAATAGCCTTAATTGTTGTTTCCTAAAATTTGGTTGAGATGCTTATAAGTGAAGAAAAAGTAAAGGCTTAGAACGTTTTGAACTGACGTCTTTCTGAAGCATTTTTTAAAAGGCCAGTTCTCCAACTTTTACAGTACAGAATTAGGAAAATTGAAGTGATGTAAGGGAAAAAAAGTACCAGCCGAATGTGGCTTCAATATGAGCATCTAGAAAAATCAGAACATCTCCTGTAGCTTTTTCTGCTCCGGCTAATCTTGCTCGAATTAACCCATTTCGATCTGGCAATCGTATCAAATGCACTTTTTCATGTGCCAAGAAACATTTGAGATGGTAACTCAAAAAATCTCCAAGATACTCTATGTTTAAAAAAAATGCATTACGATCTATTAATTATTTTTATTTCATTTAGGTAAGCTATTAAATCATTTTGAAAAAAACTAGAAAAGAATTTATTTGATGAGACAGTAGAAAACTATGCAAAAAAGAAAAATACACAAGCATATCATTATAACCGTTGAATTCATATTCATTATTATTTGGTTCAAAATAAAACATAGAAATAATATGCTTAAAAAGTGAACCAATTTTTCTAGAATATAACAAGGATATAAATAAATATTTCATTACCTTCATCGCTAAAATCATCGTCAAGTAAAACTTCTTTCAACAAATGTTCTGGTAATCGATTCAAAACGCTATAAATCGTCCTTATAAAAAGGCTCCAAGGTTCATTATGAAAAATTATAATCACACTAGCTGAAGGCAATGCATCTTCATATGTAATGTTCCTGCATCTAGAAAATAAAATGATTTTTAGTTTTGTGAGATTCTATGTGCTATGTAAGAATTTTAGCACATTTTTGCATTAGCAGTGAATATCTCGTTTTTGATCCAATTTTTGAGTGATGTGTTTGAGCGATTTTCTCTGAATGAGTTCATGCAGAGAAAATCGCTTTCGAAGCACAACATTGATTGATCAATGTTGGTTATTATTATGTGGAAAGACAAAAAAACATTTTTCATCAATATTCAATCGAATAAGTATGTATGGACAGCAAAAAACAATCACTAGATCTTAATTATTTATTTTTCTACAAATAGACATTATTCCGTTAACTTTATTAGGCATACATTTGTCATATATTTTTTTTTCTAAATTTGATCATACTTTCCAAATCAATTACTCTGAATGAAATTAACATCTTATCGTATTCATGCTCCTGTCAAGTTTATGTATAATTATGTTAGTAATATTATGTGAAGTATTATAAAATTTTTGTGAATAGATAGTATAAGTAGACACTTTTTTTCTAACATTTTACAAAAACGATTCAATCAAACCTTATCAATAATAGATCTTCTTTTTTAATCGATTGGTCGACATTAGAAAAGAATCTATTATTCTTAAAAAGATTCGTAAAATTTGCCATTTCAATAACTCTGTATGTGCGTCATTCTGAGAGGCGAAAAAATTCTTAAAATGATTAGGTTTCAGAGCAAAAGCAGTTTTTTTACAATGGATGGCGAAAGTCCTTTAACGTCCTCTCGTATGAGATTTTGTGTGACAAGACAGTGTTGATCCCATATTTTTTCATAGCTTCTTCCCCTGCCAATTCGTCCGATTTTTCCAAAAATGACGCTTCTCCATTCATTCCCCAATTCGGAATAATTTGTCTATTGTACTCAGCGATCTTTTTATTGAATCTGTCATAAAATATTGCAAAAAATGTTCATTATATAAACCACGTACCAATTCGAAAAACTTCGAAGATTTCTTCATCACTGCCGAATTATAACGTCATTTTTTCAAAGGATTTTAAGACAGTAGAATAATTCTTGGAA
Organism: Platygaster robiniae; assembly: GCA_028476575.1. Classification (NCBI taxonomy): domain Eukaryota; kingdom Metazoa; phylum Arthropoda; class Insecta; order Hymenoptera; family Platygastridae; genus Platygaster; species Platygaster robiniae. Next base: position 42,691,907 of record CM052019.1, read on the forward strand.
AAAAATATGATCCCATATTGCATCGTGCAAATTTTCAATCGCAACAAAACATTTGATGACACTTGTTAATTCACCTTTGGATTTCTTCGGGGCTCCATTTTCCACCCAACGACGCACTTTTTTGCACAAAAGGTGTATTCGAATTGCCAGTAAGACTCGCGAAAAACAAAAATAGACTAATTGCGAGTAGCGGAATAGTACATAAATATAGTATTAACCGAGCATGAATTTTTTTAAAAGAATACATAGTTTTGAGAAAATAAAAAGTCAAGTCACACGTTTCGTTTTTTCGTCGACGTTAGCTTCTTTCAACTACGTTAAAACTGTTGTTCGTTTCCATATCTAAGTAGTTTCTAATACGTTCATAATTTATTTGAAAAAAAAAATCATTCCAGTTGAAGACAGTAACTTAAACATTTTATACTCATTGCTGGGTTTTTCCAAGTGTCTGAATTTATATATTTATCTTGAACAAAAAGATTACTTGTGTAAAAACTCCAGTTAGTGTACAGAAACAGTGGCGTAACTATCGGTGTTCCATTTATTCCAAGAACACAAGCCCTTAAGATCTGGGGGCCCCCAAAGTTCCAGATTTCGAAAAATTTTGTATAAATGTTGTAAGGCGAGAGGGGCCCCCTATTCCTACCGAACATAAGATTTTTTGAAGCAGTTACGCCACTGTACAGAAATTTCATTTTAATGAGCAATACATTGCTGTTTTCGTAACTCACGAGAGGAAGAGGTCGAGAAATGTTAACTTTATTTTCGTATGACAATTGGATTTCTGTCGAAAAATAATTCTAGGATTCTTCGTTTCTGGATTTAAGGGGTTATCTACTTTTTTTTGTGGAATAATATAGGATGGTTTGGAGTTATTTATGTAAGGTATGTAGCAATAATTTTATAACACGAAAGCAATAGTTTGTAATAGTGAATTGTCAACTTGAAAAAACAAGTATTCGTTAATAAAAAAATATCAACAATTGGCGGAGTTCTAAAATGTCAATAGTTGCTTCTCCAAAAAAAATTTTTTTTTTTTTTTGTAGAAGCTTGCAGTGACCACGATACAAGTCAAGCAGGTCAAGTTAAATCAGAAAATCCAAAAAATTTCATTAGTCTAGGAATACGCCTAGTTTTTCATAAAAAAGTTTTCATTTTACAGATAAGAATTTATAAATAAAATTTTCAGGGCCCAAAATATTTAAATCTCGGGGAAAACGCTCTTGTATACAGAAGAAACGTGATATTAATTTTTTCAATTGTTCAAGAACTTGATATATTTCTAGATTACTGAATTTTTTTGGATTTTCTGATGTAATTTGATCTGTTCGATTCGCATCGTGGTCACCGCAACTCTCTTAAAAAAAAAAAAAAATATTCCTTCGGGAAAAGGGCCATAACTCCGCCAATTGTTGATATTTTTTTATGAACAAATACTTGTTTTTTCGAGTGAACAATACTCTATATAAAAACAATTACTTTAGTGTCACAACATTATTGCTACATACTTGAAAAAATACTCCCAACCATCCTCAATTCGTCCGCACAAAAAGGTATAGAACCCCTCAAGTTCAGAATTGTTGAATTTTAAGTTTTTTGACTTATTTTGAGTTTCAACGTTCAATTTTCCGAACTTTCCAGTATCAATACTTGAAAAAAAAAAAAAAAAAAAAAAAACAATCAAAGGTAATGATAATTAGGATTCCGACACTGAAGGACTATATTGATGACTAGGTGTCGACTGGATCCTGCATATTTACGAAAGTGCTAAAATCGTGTAACATCAGTTGGCGATCATGCTGACGTTATCGTAATTTTTCTTAGCATTTCATTCCTCGTACAATAAATTGAGCAAACTGAAGCATCGAAATGTAAATTTACTAGCATTTTATGAGATTTTCGAAGTTAATTAACAAACAGGTTTTAGTTGTATATCATGAAATATTTCTTTTTTATTCTTGATTGTCGAATTTATCAGATTTTGCATTTTTTAGATGCTAAATCGAGCAAACTGAAAAGTCAAATTTTGGTATGTATATTATAATATTTTTGCTGAATTCGATGACTTACAAATGTATACAAAGAAATAATGATTTTAAATAAAGAATTTCAATTAATAGTATCCTAATAAATCGATCTCAAGGAGGCAATCAGTTCACGGACTAGAAAAAAACTTATTCACCATATAATTGCAAAATCTCGAGTTTTCAGCTCGTTTATTTAGCCCTCTTCAGGATTATATTACAAATTTCACACTCTATTTCAATAGCTTGAAATCCATTTATTTTTTGATTTGCAACTAAGTATCAAATAATGAATCTATTTTTACCACAAGAGTTTTATCACGTGTTTCTATAGACGAAAGTCGCTGCTAAAATTAATTATTTGTTACAACTTCGATTTTTAGTGTCGCAATTTGATTTTTATGGAAATTTTATGCAAGGCATTTCCAGAATATAAGTTAAATAAATAAATTTTTCAAGAAGTTACAATATGCCAATTTTTTATTTTAAATTACGTACTTCCAATCTTTCAAGTATCACTACTTTTTGGGAAAAAAGTTAATTAAGGCTTCAGTATACTAAAATATTTTGACTGCACCTAGTGACTTGCATAGGTATACGAGCAATGAATAAAACTTGAATAAATAATTCCAGTTTATTTCTACAGAGTTGTTTTCAAAACTGCACAATCTGTATGGCAAAATGATGGAAAAATTAGAAATCTTCGAGTTTTTGAGTAGAAAATGACCATTTTTGATCCCTGTTGTTGGAGCACTTGGATAAAGTTACATTCTGTCCTGACTTCAAATCGGTGCCGTCCAAGCACATTTTCGTTCGAATGTTCCGAAGTTTTCCTTTCTGTAATAGAATCAAATTTTTGAGTCTTTATCCCTCAGTTTTTGAATAAGTATATTCATATTTACTGTACGTACAGCAGTGAAAATCCATTTATCACTGTCCTTAACACAGTATGCCATTTCTACTTGGAAAATTTGGTTTTCCTTATTCACGAGCTTCGAATTAGCGCAAGTATATTCTTTTCTTAATTGCCCAGTCTTGGTGAGTGAAAACATCTGAAATGACGAAGAATCATTAAGCAAAATTTTTCATTTTAGTCCTTTCTTTTTTAAACTGAATTAAGACATAAGAGTATTTTAATTGGAAAACTTCCGTCATCGAATAGCAGGGCTACGAAAATTTTTTTCATGAAAATCCAAATTTGTGAAAATCCCAAGTACAAACAAAAAAAGTAAATCAATAAATCTACAGATATCTACGTAGATCTCCTTTTTTATTTATTATCTTATTAGGTACATTGAATTTGTATGATTTTCTGACCATTACTATTTTTCAAGAGCATACTCCCAACGTACGTCATAAATTAATATAAACTTATACATATTTATAGTTTGATAATTTTTTAGTGAATATGATACATGAAAAATATTTTTTTTCATTGTGTCTCCAGCTACAATTTTAAAATTAAGATGTCTGGTAAAATAATATTTCACGCTTAAATATAATGAAAACACTGAGAAAATGTTTTGAAACTTCTAGATTTTACAAATGGCATCGAATCAATTTATCAATCAATCGGTATAAGTGAAAATAAAAATAAACCTCACGAACCTGACTAACACTTAATTCTGAATTGCATGAAAAAACCGCTAGAAAATAAGCATCTTCAACTCCACGTCCCAATTCGTCCAGGCAAAGGTCTTCACCCTCCAACATGACTCTGCCATAGTTCCTCACATTTTCATCAATAATGAATTTTTCCGGATAAACATTTTTCAAATACCACTCAAAACTTTTGCATTTTAGTCGTTCCCTCAATTCCAGACGTTCTTGAATGTCACCAACTGAACTCACATCCTGAATAAAAATAATAACTAGGTTTACCTTCTTTTCATGTTTTTTGGAAGATTAATCTATGAGTTTTTACTTCAAAAGTGCTGTCGTGCAAAAAGTACAGTCTTTTGTAATCATCCATCCAAACATGAGCAAATCGAGCTGTATTATACGCAAACGTGTCTTTATCCCCAGGAATTTTGTAAGGTCTGAAAGAACGGTACACGTGACCAACAAGAGAGCAAGGAATCACTTCTAATGAACCCCCACATTGCCAAATCTGGAAATGAATTATTATTAAAAAAATGCAATTAGGAATCCCGGATACGGTCATATTTCCTCAAAAGTCTTGCTTACTCTGAACGACATTTCCACATTTTCTCCTCCCCAACCTTCCATGGCTCTGTCATAACTGCCAACTTCCCAAAAGTATGCCCTGTCTATTCCGAAAATACCACCAGGCATTGTCGGGGTATCGGCTGGAGTAAGTTGATGATATCCTTTTCGTCTGCCCTCGGGCATAATCATAGGAACGAACCACCCATCCCACGAAAATCCATATATGTAAAGATCATCATCGACTCCAGAATTATAGTATTCGAAAGTCTTTCGCGATATCTCGTCAATATCTGGCACAACGACGGCCGTTCTTTTTTGTTTAAGTCTGTCCAGAAGTGGTTCAAGCCTGAAACAAAAAAAGAACCTGTAATTGGCTTTTTTAAATTAACTCGAAGTTGCTGTACGAGAATAAGTGAATTGATTATCGGAGCTTCTCAAAGTCTTAAACTTGAAGAACTGATGTTATAGTTTAGCAGTATACAATGCATCAGTTCCTTAACTTCGACTGTACAGAGTACATAGGAATGATAAGAAGGTTTTCGAGAAAAAATACCATCCGATAACGACTTCGACGTGACCATCAAGAAAAACCAGAACGTCTCCTGTAGCTCGTTCTGCTCCAGCTAATCTTGCTCGAATCAGTCCAGAACGTTCTGGTAGTCTTATTAAACGCACTTTTTGATTGGCCAAAAAATTTGTGAGATAATAACTCAGGAAGTCACCAAGATAATCTGTATAATAAAAAATGCATAAATATAATGAGTAATTTCATGTATCTCTGGCATAGAAAACTCATTTCTCGTGCAGTTCAAAATCTCTAAATTCGTTTTTCAGCCCTCGGTATGTAATATATTATTTTTTTACTTTCGCTAGTTTTCGAATCATTCTTAGCCAAGGGCTACGTAATGAGATTTTTTTTGGATGAGCAATAATAAAAAGTCAAAAAATGGAAGAGGGGTGTCTTATGTAAAATCTGAAAACTTCAAGAATATTGAAAAATTTAAAATATCTTACTAAGTTAGACACGTTCCTCAAATTTGGAAAGTTTTGAATAGTTTTTATTGTGTTCGAACTTTCCCAATGACTAATAATAACAGAACGTTAACAACTGAAGGGTTTCATTGACATAAATTAATTAATTAATTTATTTTCTTATGATTTTTGAAGATTGCTTCCAAAAAAACAACAATTATTCAACGTATAACTAGTAGTCTAAATGATATACACAAATCTGGCCCCTTTTCAGTCATATTTTAATTACACTCGATCGCCGAGTGAACGAGCAACTTCGTCTCTTTCTTTTCTGATCTGTTAGCATCAGAAATGAAGGACAGAGAATGTTCGTTTACTCGGCGATCGAGTGTATGAAATAAAATATTAGAAAATTGTATCAGTAACAAGGAAACTTTCATTACCTTCATCGCTAAAATCATCGACAAGTAAAACTTCTTTCAACAAATGTTCTGGTGATCGATTCAAAACGCTATAAATCGTCCTTATAAAAAGGCTCCAAGGTTCATTATGAAAAATTATAATCACACTAGCTGAAGGCAATGCATCTTCGTATGTAATGTTCCTGCATCTAGAAAATAAAATGACTTTACTGTTTGTGAGATTCTATATCCTATGTAAGAATTTTAGTACACTTTTGGATAAGCAGTGAATATCTCGTTTTTGATCTAATTTTTGAGTGATGTGTGATTCTCTCTTGTCGAAATCGATTTTCACTGCATGAATCAGTGTTGTGCTTCATTTAATAATTGTTAAAGTATATCATTATGCAGAAAAACAAAAAAGGACTTTTTTTATCATTATTCAGTCGAATACGGCTGTATTTACAGAAAAAATCATCAATAATTCATAATAATTTATTTTTCTCTAAATAAACGTTATTCTATTAACTGATTCAGTCACGAATTTGTCGTATATTTTTTTTTCTAACTTTAAGCATCCTGTCTAACTGAAATACTAGGAAATGAAATTTACATCTTATCGTGTACTTGCTCCTGTCAAATACATGTATAAATATGTTAGTAATATTATGATAAGCAGAGCTAAGAGAGTTATGTTTTTTAAACTATTAAAATATGTATGGATTTATGGATGGAAAAATGAATAAATATGGACAATAATATGGATAGTATTTATTTTTAATTACGATGAGTTTTCTCTTTCTATCGTTGCAGAACAATATAAAATGTTGTATCAGATTTTCAAAAACAAAACTGCGCCGTTTGTCACTCTAAATATGTTGTTGAACTCAGCTCAATATATATTGTTGAAAATGAACGTTCGACGTCATAAGATGTAACAGGACCATATGTATAAGCATTCAGTTCAGTTGATAACAAATTGAAACAACAAATTTGATTACGAATTTGACTTTCAGAGCTGGATTTTTTTTATTCAATGATTTTGATTAATTAACGATGCAACGATGTTTTCTTTACATTATTATCAAGCAAACGATAGAAGTTCAAAAGTCTTTGAGCTATAAATATCTTTCTTATCGATTCTTAGACACTTAAATCTTTGAAATATGGGTTTGTTTGGGTGATTGTGGAAAATATGGATTTATAGGGGAAAAAGGCGAAAATATGGAAATAAATATTTTTCATTTAAAAACATAACTCTGTTAGCTCTGATGATAAGGATTATATGATTTTCATGAAGTTATAGGTAGTATAAGTAGACACTTGTTTTCTAACATTTTACAAAAACGATTCAATAAAACCCTATCGATCATAAATCTTCTTTTTTAATCGATTGGTCGACATTAGAAAAGAATCTATTATTCTTAAAAAGATTCGTAAAATTTGCCATTTCAATAACTCTGTATGTGCGTCATTCTGAGAGGCGAAAAAATTCTTAAAATGATTAGGTTTCAGAGCAAAAGCAGTTTTTTTACAATGGATGGCGAAAGTCCTTTAACGTCCTCTCGTATGAGATTTTGTGTGACAAGACAGTGTTGATCCCATATTTTTTCATAGCTTCTTCCCCTGCCAATTCGTCCGATTTTTCCAAAAATGACGCTTCTCCATTCATTCCCCAATTCGGAATAATTTGTCTATTGTACTCAGCGATCTTTTTATTGAATCTGTCATAAAATATTGCAAAAAATGTTCATTATATAAACCACGTACCAATTCGAAAAACTTCGAAGATTTCTTCATCACTGCCGAATTATAACGTCATTTTTTCAAAGGATTTTAAGACAGTAGAATAATTCTTGGAAAAAAATATGATCCCATATTGCATCGTGCAAATTTTCAATCGCAACAAAACATTTGATGACACTTGTTAATTCACCTTTGGATTTCTTCGGGGCTCCATTTTCCACCCAACGACGCACTTTTTTGCACAAAAGGTGTATTCGAATTGCCAGTAAGACTCGCGAAAAACAAAAATAGACTAATTGCGAGTAGCGGAATAGTACATAAATATAGTATTAACCGAGCATGAATTTTTTTAAAAGAATACATAGTTTTGAGAAAATAAAAAGTCAAGTCACACGTTTCGTTTTTTCGTCGACGTTAGCTTCTTTCAACTACGTTAAAACTGTTGTACGTTTCGATATCTAAGTAGTTTCTAATACGTTCATTATTTAGTTGTAAAAACATCATTCCATTTGAAGACAACAACTTGAACATTTTATCCTCATTGCTGGGTTTTTCCGAGTGTCTCAATTAAAATACTTATCTTGAACAGAAAGAATACTTTTGTAAAAGCTCCAATCAGTGTACAGAAATTTCATTTTAATGAGCCATACAGTGCTGTTTTCGTAACTCACGAAAGGAAGAGGTCGAGAAAAGTTAACTTCAATTTTCGTATGACAATTGGATTTCTGTCGAAAAATAATTCTAGGATTTTCTCGTTTCTGGATTAAAGTTCAGAATTGGTAAATTTTAAGTTTCTTAGGCTTATTTTGAGTTCCAACCTATAATTTTCTGAACTTTCCAGTATCAGTACTTTTAGAAAATGCAATCAAAAGTAATGATAATTGGGATTCCTACACCGAACGACTATATTAATGACTCGGTGTCGACTGGATCCTGCATATTTACGAAAGTGCTAAAATCGTGTAACATCAGTTGGCGATCATGCTGACGTTATCGTAATTTTTCTTAGCGTTTCATTCCTCGTACAATAAATTGAGCAAACTGAAGCATCGAAATGTAAATTTACTAGCATTTTATGAGATTTTCGAAGTTAATTAACAAACAGGTTTTAGTTGTATATCATGAAATATTTCTTTTTTATTCTTGATTGTCGAATTTATCAGATTTTGCATTTTTTAGATGCTAAATCGAGCAAACTGAAAAGTCAAATTTTGATATGTATATTATAATATTTTTGCTGAATTCGATGACTTACAAAAGTATACAAAGAGTTAATGATTCTAAATAAAGAATTTTAATTTATTTTCGCTGAGTTATTTTTCGATGCTTTATAAATTTGAAAGAATGACATTTTCTAGCGTTATACAGAATGGAAAGAAATTTATTCGTCGTCGAGTTTTGCAGTAGAAAATGACCATTTTTGATCCCTGTTGTTGGAGCACTTGGATAAAGTTACATTCTGTCCTGACTCCAAATCGGTCGCGTCCAAGCACATTTTGGTTCGAGTGTTTTCAAATTTTCCTTTCTGTAATAGAAATAAATTTTCAATTCTTAATCCCACAGTTTTCAAATACATAAGTATATTAATATTTATTGTACGTACAGCAGTGATAATCCATGTGTCACTGTCCTCATCACAACCTAACATTTTTACTTGGAAAGTTTGATTTTCTTTATTCACGAGCCTCGAATTGGCACAAATTTCGTCTTTTCTCAGGGTTCCATCCATGGAAAGTGAAAAAATCTGAAATGAAAATTTACCCTTCTTTTTATAAATTCTCAAGCAAGAATGTTGAAGTCGGAGAAGCTTTTACAATCGATTTCCAGGGCCAGAAAAATTTAATTCGTGGAAATTTATAGCTATGAATTTTCAATTGTCATACATAGTTGCTCACTAAGACACTTTCTCTTTCGTTGAATAACGTAAAAACATTTTTCAAAAATTATCTGCATCAGGGATTTGTCGAGGTTCATAATTTGAAGATTTTTTTATTGAATTTTGCGTTTCATCGTTTTTTCAGTTTATATGTATACGAGAATAAATTTTGTAATCTACAAGATCATAATATAATATTGATGCATGAACATGATAAAGAAAATCATATACGAAAAAGCATATGTGTATATTTTCAAACTTCTTGTACTGATTCAGAAATTCTCCCCAAAATCGCCATTCAATCAGTTATAAGGGGAAAATTTTCAAAATAAACTTCACAAACCTGATTATCGCACAATTCTAGTTGGCACGAATAGACTCCCAAAAAGTAAGGTGCATCATCATTTCCCAGACTGTCAAGGCAAAGACTGTTACCCTCTAACATTACTCGACCATAACCTTTAACGTTTTCGTCAATTATGAATTTTTCCGGATAAATATTCTTCAAATACCACTCAAAACTTTTGCATTTTAATCGTCTCCTCAAATCCAGACGTTCTTGGATGTCACCAACTGAACTAACATTCTGCATAAAGATAATTCTTTTAAATGCGAATTCTGATTGATTAACATATTTATTATGACTTCAAAGTTGTTTACTTCATAAGTATTTTCGTGCAAAAAGTATAGTCTTTTATAATCATCCATCCAAACATGAGCAAGACGAGCTGTATTAAAGGCATGAGTGTCTTTATTCCCAGTTGTTGTGTAAGGTGAAAAAGTACGAAAAACGTGGCCTACTCGAGAGCAGGGAATCGTTTCTAAAATACCGCCACACTGCCAAATCTAGAGTGAAAAAAACATTTACAACAATTTTGACTGATTGAGAGCTTTTTACGCCTGCTTTCACATGGTATTATCATGAAAACAAATAAAAAATTTCACAAATAGTAATACAGACATTATACATAAGTTCAATCAGTGTATTATTATTTACATTTTAGAATAATAAATTAAGCAATAATTATACATTATTTTTCCTCGGATTGCATTTTAACCATGATTTTCAAGTTATCCAAAATAAATTTAATAAACTTTTGGTATCATTTATCATTTATCAATTAGTTAATTCAATAATCAAGTTCACCCTAAACGACATTTCCAAATTTTCTCCTCCCCAGCCTTCCATAGCATCGTCATAGCTGCCAATTTCCCAAAAATATTTTTTGTCAATAGCAAAAAGACCACCAGCCATTGTTGGCGAACTCATTGGTGCAGCTGGATCAAAATCTTTACGTTTATTTGGAGGGATCAAGAACCAATCGAAATGTCCATTCCAAGTAAATCCACCCAATTGAAAAAAGCTATTTTCTGCGTCATATTCGTACGCAAAATTTTTGTCCGAAATACCATCAATAATCGGCACCACAACATTAGATCTTTTTTCTTTGATTCTTGCTAAAAGTGGCTCGAGCCTAAAAAATCGGATTCGTACATTGGTGGATTGAGAATTTGGAAAATATTAAAGGATAAATTTTTTAATGTTGTGAATCTTATGACTAATTATAAATGAAATTTAGAATATTATAGTATTTGAAAATTCAGGACGTATGAAACATTGGAATTGTATTATGAAAAATACCCAAATTTTAACTGTACGAAACTGTTAATATTTGCTTTTCCATATTAATGAAAACTTGAACTTTAGCAGAGATATGAACGATTGAAATTATGAGTTTAGGCAATTTTTTTTAAGTTTTTTTAGTGTTTTTTGTTATTATAGTAGATATTTTCTAAATCGTGAAGAAAAAATTATCAATTCGACAATGTAACAGATAATTTTGATATAAAACACTTCAACTTCAGTATAAATCATAAAATTGCTCATTAGAGTTATACTTCTTAGCGACATAGAACTTTTACAGAATAATTACCAGCCTGTTGTAACCTCGCAATGAGCATCGAGGAATAATAAAACTTCCCCTGCAGCGATTTTAGCCCCTTCTAATCTCGCACGAATCAAACCACTACGCTCTGGCAATCTTACCAACCGAATGTTTTTGTATTCTAAATAGTACTTTATGTAATAACTTAATTGGTCCTTAAGACTCTCTGTAAAATAAAATATGTGTATCAAAAGTTATTCATGTTATACTTACATTTTAGTTTTTGAGATAATCAATCAGGGTTTGGAAATAAAGAGTAGGGTGTCACTTATTTTGGCGATGTCAGAATTTTTCCCGTTCCGGAGCATAAAATCAATCAAAATATTAAAAAAAAATTTTTGTTAAGTTTAAAACGAATCGGATATAATTAATACGTGCCACAAAACGACTGAAGTTTTAAATGGGATTATGTAGTTTTTTATACATTTTGTTTAAAAATTCATCACGTGTGGAAAACTTATAAATGTTTGAAACTTGGCATAGTTTGACTTGAATGTTACATTCAAGGCCAAATTTTTCTAGATTTTTCTATCGCAGTTTTCCATGTTTTAAAAGCACTGAAAAAAGGCATAAGTGTACTATTTTAGTGCTTGTAAAACACAAATAACAGCAATATAAAAATCTAAAAAAATTTGTTCTTGAATGTAACATTATACGCTCAAGTTATGCCAAGTTTCAAACATTTATTAAAAGGTTTGTACAAGTTATAAATTTTTGAACAAAATGTATGAAAAACTAGATGTGAATCCCGTTTAAAACTTCAGTCATATTATGGCACGCGTCAATCATATCGGATTCACTTCAAACTTTACAAAAAAATTTTTCTTTATACTTTAATCAATTGGAAGCCCCAGAATGTAAAAAATTCCGACATCGCCAAAATAAGTGACACCCTAATAGTAATAAAGAGTTACTCTAAAACGTGACATTTTTTGCTGTATTGATAACGTAACGCATTACATTAATTGACAAGTAACGATAACGGGAACGAGTCACTTTTTTGGTAACGAGTAACGAAAATCCCGTTACTTTCGTCGGTGTTATAAAGGTTTTAGGACGATTGGTGTTACTTTTTAAGAATTGTTCTGTAACTGAGATATAAATAATTTTTAACTTCTTTATTTTCGAATAAAAAATTCTATCTTTATAATTTTTAATGAAACAGAGTGGAATATGAATAATTTATCTACAAATATGGACAAAGATTATACTTTTTTGTAGAATATTATATTAGAAACTTCCACGACTCGAAGCTTCAAAGTTTAGAAATTCGCATGAAAATACCTAATTATGCCAAATATCGTCCGGATGGGATTACTTGTAGTAGTGCGCCCTGTGCGCGCGTTTACAACAGAATTCAAATCTCCTTAAAAAAAAACGAAGTCCCCCAGTACCGCCGCCAATGGGCGAGTGTGTCGTGGTGACGTCATTGTGTTTTCTGTCGCGTAAAAGCAACATCGTACTGCTCGGTTTTTTCGTCGAAAATACACGTTTTTTATCGCTCGCGATGCCTAGAAGAAGAAAATCAAGGAGTTCGAGTCGCTCTAGGTCCCCGAGAGAGCGACGTTCTCGTGAGTGCTCCGAATTTTCGGAAGTTTCGCGCGACAATTTGCTCTCGCGTCGAATGTCAAATTCACGAAGAAGTTCCAAGTCTTCATTTCGTAGTAGATCCTCCAAATCGCGCTATACTCCTTCACGTTCTTGATCACGTGCATCATCGACAGCGCGGGAGGCCCAGTAGTGGAAAAGATCACCGCTATGGTCGATAAACGATTGGTAGATTTGGAGGTTAGGAATGCGACGCGTACAAGGACGTGCTCCCCACACCCAGGCGACACGCCAATTTCCTCTCACGAGGCCCAGCAGCGCACCCTCGAGGGCACGACGGTCCAACAGGACCGGGGCGGTGCACCAGGTAAAGCTCTTGTAAAGGACTTACCCGACGTGCCCCTCGCTCGCGCTCGCTCACACGACTCGTTTTGTTTTTTAGATTTGCCTAATGACAAGGGGGGAATCGGCAGTCTTGCCCCCAACCTTGGCAAGCGAGTTTTTTAGAACTCATGTAGAAAAAACGACGTCAACCATCTGGGACCCCGCAGTCCTCGACTTTGCCCGTACCATCTCGAGCTCGGGATTGCCAGAGGAACAACGGACCCAACTCCTGGCCAAATATGAGGTTCCGGCGGACCACCAAATCCGCCCCCCCCCCCCCAAACTGAAAAAGCTGTTCAATCCTGCACGAAAAAAATTCTCAGCGGTGCTCGAGCGGGACGAACATCAGGTCACACGTCAGGTCCAGCTGGCGGCCGCCATGAATGCTCTGGGGTCGGGCCTATCCACCCTCCAGGGTCCAGAAATTGCACAACAAATGTCAGAGGAGGCCCGGGCAGCCCTGCGAGTCATTGCAGATGCGATCCACATCACCACCGATCTGCAGTACTGACTCTCACTAGCCCGGCGAGCGTTTATAAACCCGTCCCTTAATTTCATCGGCAAGGCGGCAGCGGACTCGGCGCCTATCGACGAGTGGCTGTTTGGCACCGCGTTTAACGAGGGCATCAAAGAAGCCCAAGCTACGGAAAAGATGGTCAAGGATGCTGCCAAGACACCAACCTCGACACCCAAGCCGGCGACTCAACCACCTCCCCGCACTAGCTCACAGCCGAGGCAGCCGCAGGCGGGAAACGCCAGGGCTCCTGCTTTCCAGCCAAGTAAAGTGCTTTGCCTCTGGTCTAAGGGACTGTGAAATTCTTCTCAGAGTTGATAATACCACGGCTGTCGGCTACATCAATCCACTCGGTTCGGTTAAATATCCCGTGCTCTCAGACGTAGCAAGAGATATTTGGCAATGGTGCGAGGCTAGGAACTTGTTTGTATTTGCTTCACACATCTCATCTTCTGAAAACTTCAGAGCAGACGAGGAATCTCGTCGCCTCCTCCCTGACACGGAGTGGACCTTGGCCCAAGAGAATTTCAGGAGGCTCCAGGAGAGATTCGGGCCTTTTCAGGTGGATTTACTCGCTTCAATGCTGAATAACAAGTGTCCGGTTTATTGCTCTTGGTTCCCTGACCCAGGCTCCATTGCCGTGGATGCCTTTACTCTGAATTGGGCAGAATTTTATTTTTACGCTTTCCCACTTCCTATTGATCGCGTGGGTTTTGCGAAAGATTCTTAATGACAAGGCAACCGGGGTTCTGATTTTTCCTTGGTGGCCCTCACAGGCCTGGTTCCCTCTGTGCCAGAGTCTGATGATAGAGGCCCCTCTCATTTTCTCACCAGCTTCTGATCTTTTATCAGCCCCTTTCAGATCTCAGCACCCACAACACTGGACGCTTTCCCTGGCAGTAGGGCTGCTATCGGGCAGGCCTTCAGGACGCAGGGAGCACCAGTAGAGGCAATAGAAACGCTGCTGACCTCCCTCGCACCCTCTACGATTAAGCAATACTCAAGGCCGCTGAAAACTTGGTGGGAATTTTGTGGCAAAAAAGGCGTGGATAGGTTCTCCCCGGGACCACCTCAAGTTTTAGAATTTTTAACGCGGGAACTGGCAGCAGCAGGCTCGTACTCGACGCTGAACACATCGCGCTCGGCGGTGTCTCTTGTCTCAGGAAACCAGGTTGGGGACCACCACCTAGTTAAGAGATTTTGTAAAGGCGCCGGCGTCCAAAAGCCCCCACGCCCTCGATACGAGGCCACCTGGGACCCGGCCCCGGTACTGGCAAGACTGGAAACTTTTTACCCTCACGATACACTCTCCTTGGAAGTTATTTCCAAGAAACTGGTTGTTCTACTGGCCTTGGCCTCGGGACAACAATGCCAGACCCTGGCGACCATCAAGGTTGGAGATGTTTCGTTTTCACGGGATGGCGTAAACGTTCGAGTACCTGGTCGGCTAAAAACCTCAGCACCGGGGCGCCCGCAGCCTTTTCTCTCCTATTCTCAGTTTCAACAAAGACGGGCGCTTTGCATCTTCAGCCTAATGCAAACTTACGTGGAAAAGACACGTGACCTTAGGAATAAGAACTGCGAGAACCTCTTCGTGACCTTCAGGCGACCTAATGGACCGGCTACGGCTCAAACCTTAGATCGATGGATTCGACAGACCCTGGTGGAATGCGTTGTGGACGAGAGCTTCAAGGCGCATAGCGCCCGACATGCCTCAACCTCTTGTGCAGCACGAAGAGGGGTCTCTATGGATGTCATAAAGCGCGCCGCCGGCTGGTCCGGCAACTCGCGGGTTTTCGCGACTTTTTATAATAGACCTATAGTGGACAACTCAGCCTTTGTAAACGCTGTTTTTAACATGGATGTTTAGAATATAGTGGTTTTCTGATAGAGCAGTACACAATTTTCTTCCCTCGATTTTCCGCTCACTGGGGGCACCGGATCGCTCCTTTTAACATCCACAAGTGACCCCATCCGAACGATATTTGGCATAATTAATCGATGAAACGAACTTACCTGAGTGAAGTTCGATCGTAATTATGCTAATATCTCGTCCGGATGGGATAGCCCCCCTAAAAGAAGTCGGGGCACCAAGTGCCCCTCTTATCTTACCCACCCTGAGGGCGAACCTGGGGAAAGGATTCCTTACGACCCGGTCCCCGAAGCTTTTAAATATGATGTCACCACGACACACTCGCCCATTGGCGGCGGTACGGAGGGCTTTGTTTTTTTTTGAGGGAGATTTTAATTCTGTTGTAAACGCGCGCACAGGGCGCACTACTACAAGTAATCCCATCCGGACGAGATATTAGCATAATTACGATCGAACTTCACTTAGGTAAGTTCGTTTAATCGATTAATTCCTATAGCAGGATCTTTAAGATTTATAGTTCATGCTGAAAAACATTACGTAATTGAATTAATACAAAAAAAATACTGAAAATACTTTATTTTTTTTTTAGTTTCTTATAAATGCTACAAGATTCGTCAAAAATTTATGTAAACCTAGGAATCAAGAAACTTTAATATTTTTCTCGAGCATTGAATTCTGAAAATATATGTATACAGAAATCCATTTAAATATTAGAAAATTATTCAAATCTTAAAAGTCTGTGAAAAATTTTTAAAATATTAAGAGCACTGTCAATCTACATAAAGAAACTGTTTTTTGCAAAATCTATCAAAACACTTGAATAATTTCAAACTTTCTATTCTAGGAAATCTCATTCTGTAAATTTAAATAATATCTTTGAAAAAACTAAAAAACTCCGCGAAATTCTATGTATACTAGAAAATACAAAAAGAATAAAATTACATATTTACATTGAAAAATACAATTACATCTGTGAAACATTAAAAAAATATACAACCCTAATAACTATAGTTATTCTTCTATAGAACATCGAATTCCAGATATTTATAAAGCAGTATCTAAAAATACTGAACGATCCTTCGAATCGTAGAAAAATTGAAGAAATAAGAGAAATACTGAAAAAAATGAAAATCCTACGAAACACTTAAAATGTCATGAACTTCGAATTCTAGAGCTCAAAATTTTCGAAATCTGTAAAATTATATAAAAATGATAGAAATATTATGTAAAAATACTATAAAATGCTGCAACATTGTATACATCCTGAAAAATACGAATAATGTCAGAAATACTTAACAATCCTTCAAATCGTAGAAAAACTGAAAAAGTACCAGAAAAAGTAAAAGAAATAAAACCAACGTAGACACTATTTGCTACAAAATCGCCTTAAAAACAAAAAAATTTAATTCTAGAGCGTGAAATTTTTGAAATCAGTATAGCAATGCACAGAAAAATAATACAAATTGATAAAAATACTAGAATAATCCTGAAAAATTGTATACATACTGGAAAATACAAATAGTGTCAAAAATACTATAAATTTCTGAAATTCCAAGTTCAGAACTTTTCTGAACGTGAAAAAAAAAATTAAAATCCGAACAAGCTGACTGATTTTTTTCTCAGGGTCAAATAATTTTCCTCACTTTTTGATGTATTGTTATTTACAATTATATTCCAAAAAGTAACGTAGCGTTCCTTTTTTTAAGTTTTAACAGAAACGAATTATTTATTTTCAAGTAACGGTAACGTAACGCGTTACACTATATTCAATAACCTTCCAAACCCTGGAATCAATTGGAAAACAAAACTTCCATTACCCTTGCAAACATGTTCAATTCCAACTTTCAGAGTGATTCATAACTGAGCACTCGAAAAATTTAGATTCCTCGTGAAAATTCAAGACGATTTTTTCTTTGCCATATTTGTGAAAACTCATAATTTCAATCACTCGTATCTTCATCAATTTTGAGCTTTCAAAAGAAATTATCTCATGATATTGCGAAAAATCTAAATTTTTCGAACGCACGGGCCATTTTCAATAATCGTGTTAGGTACCTAAGGGGTACCTAACTGGTACCTTATAAGGTACCGCCGCGTTTGCTAGGGTAAGAGAGTTATGTTTTTCAAACTATTAAAATATGTAATTTCATACTAACAATTTTTACATCCATTCCATGTCAACTTGGTGCAAACAATTTTCTAGTTTACATAAATTTGTTACGCAAAAAAGTATTATCTTTTCAATTCATTCAATGTAAAGAAGTTTTCCAAATCTTCAAACTTTTATCATAAGAATTACATTTTACAAACGTTTTTTACCTGAATCGCTAAAATCGTCAACGAGAATAATTTCTTTCAACAAATGACTCGGTGTTCTGTTAAAAACACTATGAACTGTTCTTATGAGAAGACTCCAAGGTTCGTTATGGAAAATGATAATGACACTCGTTGAAGGTAAGTCATGTTCATACTTGATTGTTTTGCACCTGAGAAAATTCGGTTTCATCGTAATTAAATTTTCATATTCCATCGTACATACAAATTTATGGATGTATTGACTTTCTGCAAAATTCCTCAATTTTTTTCAGTTTTCGAATAAATGTAATTTCGAAAGAATATACTCGTGTCAAAATGATCAGAGCGAACTTGAAATTGAAGTCGTTATTATAAACGGATGAACATTAATCGAATCGACTCGAGAAATTTCGTCATCTTTTGGTCATAACAGTTCAACTTCAATTTGTGTTTATCAGTTCAATGAATTATTAATTTTCAATGATTATTTGAAGAATTAAACTTCAAAAAGTTTAGGTTCAAAGAAAAAAATTACGATTGATGTCGAACGTCCTTCAATTTTCTGTTGTAAGGAATCTTGTGTGACAAGACAGTATTAACAGCTTTCTTTTTAAAAGCTTTCTCGCCCTTCTTTTTTTCCCTTCCTTTCAAAAACGCTGGTTTTCCGTACATTCCTAAACTTGGAATGATTTGGCTATGATACTTAACAATCCGGGCTTCTAAGCTGTAGAAATTAAAATCCACGTAAAAATTTAACTATCCATCAAAAAAATTCAAACTACATAGTGCACCAAATAAAAATCCCGATAAATAGAAAAAAGTTGAGTTACATATGCACAGAAACTTACCTTTTGATTTCATCGACCGTCCAATCTTCCTGTTCCAAACTCGTTTCTGAAGTTGGAATAGCATTTTTCGAAAACCACATTTTGATGAAAAAGAAAAATGCAATTATACACAAGTATGATAAAAATCTAATTCGAATTTTTCTACAGACAAACATGGTTCGTAGAAAAATTGAGGATCGAGCAATATGTTTACTGGTGAACGTCGACGTTGCTTACTGTCAGTAAAATTGGAAAATAACGATTCTTCGCGTATCAAAATATTTCGACAGCTCGATAGGAGTAATAGACCAAATGATATTCCTATTTATCAGCATGTTTCCACTGAAGTAATTAAGTGCCAAAAACAGTCGTAAAATGTAACTGAAACTTTTAAGACCAAAATAAAATATCTAGAATAGATTTACTGACATAATATTTTATTTTGGGACACTAAGAAAACATCGTTTGGTTACCAGAAAATTTGCTGAAAAAAGTTAGTCTAAACTTTTCGATAAGATTTTCTAATTTAATAAATCTGTTTAACGAATCAAAATCTTGAAAAACATAAAATTTATTCAGAATTATGATAAAGTCAAATTTTCATTAAATTTTGAGCCAAAACTCAAAGTTTTGTAGGGAAACTAAATTTTTCAACTTATATTGAGAGAAGAAAAATCCAGTATTCCGTATAAATTTTTATTTATCAAAATATCAAAATTTTGTATTTTTATGTATTTCCTTCATAAAATGAGATTCAACTTAATTTATTCTAATGACATTATGACTAATATGATGTACAACGCCGATATAATAAAAATATATTTACAAAAAAAAAAAAAAAAAAAAAAAAAAAAAAAAAGAAACGATTTTCAGAATTCATGTACGGCTTGCACCAGATTCATGCAATGCATTGATTCGTTTCATTCGTGATCGTAGAATTTGTTTATGTATGTTTCAACATCTCTAATATAATTGCGCAAAAAAAGATGGTCCTTTGTGGTGTATTTCACCAAGTTTTTAATTTCATCAGAACTGAAATAAAAAGCATCAGAATTAATTACAATTTTCTTTTCTTAAAACGAGATTCAAGTGTAATTCGACATTCTTACAAAGAAAAATCAGAGTTAGAGATAGGAGTTAGTATAATGAAGGTAAAAGGTGCATATATAAAAATATTTTTTATGCATAGAAACATATTTACTTGACTGAGTTGAGATAATCGATAACAGTAATATCTTCGGGTGTTATCAGATGAATTGGTTTCATTTCCATTTGTAAGTCCAGTATCACATTCCGACGTTTGGACCAGACATCAAATTCGACCCTGTGAATAAATACAACTTTCAGAAAACTGAAAAACGTTTATTTTGCAGTAGTAACTTTTTTCATTTCCCACCTTTTTCCTCTATTCTTGATTTTCACGAAATATTGAAGCAGGCAGTTTTCAGCTACATGTAAAAACTTCATCGCGAAAATGACCTTTTTAGATACGACGCTCAACAACTCTATCACATCTTCAAATTTGTTATAAGTTTCTGCCAAACGGTTTTCGCCGATGTCCGGGAGAAGAATTTGATGCACGAGGCGAATCGGGTGTTTGACTTTTTCTGTTTAAATTAGAAAATTTAGTATTTTTAATGGCAGGTTTTTTTTTTTTTTTTTTTTTTTTTTGGCAAAAACTTAAGACATTTCACACCTTTGAGAATTGACTTGATTGCTATGCTTTTGACGTTAGTTGTTGAGTCATCTTCCATGTTCTCCCAGTATATGCCCATCGCAAAAAACGCACCGCGAAAATCGACCCGAAGATAACGTTCATTATTCTCTATGAATTCCCATGGAACTTTATGGCTTGTGGAACAAAAAAAAATGGAAATTATTATCTCAGGTTCTGTTATTGTACAGATCAAAACAAAAAAAAATGTTTCATCAGTCCATCATAAAAATTGGTGGAAAATCGTGTACCATGTAGAAAATTATTGCTTACAAAAATGTTATGAGGTAATCGTATGTGCTAGGAATATTTTGTTGCTCGTTGAAAAATCACTGATTTGTGAAAAATTATATTTTGCTGTTTCCCAGATCTTGAAAGCATAGAAGGTCAGTTTCTAGTATTTTTTTTAGCATCAACGCAATAAGAAGGATTTTCTACTAGTTTTACGGATTTGTACGCAGATTACTACAATTTGATGCTCTAGAATAAGAATTTTTAAGATTTTTAGTACATGAATAGGTTTGAAATATTTTTCCGATTTTTCAACAAACAATTATAATCATTTTTTAGTTAATTTATATTTAATTAAAATGTTAATTTAATATATTATTATAATTAATTATAATAATATAATATAATAAATTTTATTATTATAAATTATATAATAATAAAAAATAATAAAATTAATTATTTTAATGTATATTAAAATAAGGTATATATACTAATTTTCTTTGCTATAAGTATTTTTTCAGTATTTATACAATAAAAACTATCGAATCATTTTTTGGCATTTTCTTGGATTTCTATAAAAATTTCTAGCATTTAATGCTCTTTGATTATAAGTTTCATAGAATTTTAAAAATGTTGTAGATTTTTTAAAAAATTATATATTATATTTACATGGACTTTGATGCTTTTCGTTTTTTTATAATGTATACAATATACAAGATTTTTTGGTATTTTTATTAATATTTATTAAGGTTTTTAGCATTCGATTATCTAGAATTCAAAGTTTGAAAGAATTTAAGTAATTTTATACATTTTTGAGAGTAACATATCCATATACATTTTTAGCAGTTTATGTATTATTTTAATTTTTTAATGTTGATAAAGTTTTGTAGAATTCTCTGGTATTTTCATTGGTCCTTCGTATATTTATGGATTTCTACTAAAATATTCAGAACTAACGTTTTCCCAGATTTGTCTATATATCAAAAAAATTTTCATCAAGATTTCTAGCACCTAATGTTTCAAGATTCAAATTAAGAAAGAATTTCAGTAATTTTATCAATTTTTGAGAATAATATTACATCTACTTACATAGATTTTCGTATTTCTCAGTATTTACAAATTTTGTAGGATTCTCTTGTAGTTTTATCGGTTTTCAAACTTTTTATAGATTTCTACTTCAATTTTTAGAAAACAAATTTTCATTGATAGTGAGATTTATAGCATTAGATGTTCTAGATTTCAAAGCTTGAAAAAATTTTAATATTTATATAAATTTTTGAGAATAGTATATCTACTTGGATTTTTCGTATCCTAAGTATTTTGATTAATTGTTAGTAATTATACAAATTTCTACTACAATTTTTAGAGTTAAAATTTTTTCAGATTTTTCTGGATCTCCCAAAAAAAATTTTGTAAATATTATTACTACATCGCATGTAATGTTCCAAGATTCAACATTTGAAATAATTAAAGTAATTTTATAAATTTTCCAGAACAATTAATCTACATAGATTTTGTGTAGTCCAAGTATTTTTCATATTTTAGAGTATGAAATTGTATACAATTTTATTATTTTTATTAATTTGTATTTAGTATTTTATTGATATCTTAATAAATTTTCAGAACAAAATTTTTTTCAGATTTTTCTGGATCTCACATAATTAATTTTTATCAAGATTTCTAGCATTTGATATTCTAGGATATAAAGTTAGAAATAATTTTAGTAATTTTATACATTGTAGATGATAATATATCTACATAAATTTTGAATAGTTACATACGTATACATCAAGTTTTTCAGATTTTTCTGGATCCCGAAAAAAAAATCCTCTAAGATGAAGCCGAGTATACCGAACTGAAATACATTGATTGTAATAGGGACTTCTTCGTTATATAACATTATTTCTAGCCATAAGAAAAAACATTTTCAGACCCAAGGAGTAAATAAATATGATTTTTTTACTTGGAATTCATAACAATTTTTTCCCAGTATCAAAAATAATAGTTTTTCATATTCTGAAAACAGAAAGCAATCCTAAAAATATTCGAGAATATTTTTCACAAACAAAAAAAACCCTACGAAGAGGTTCCTAAAAATTTCTGAAAACAATGATAATAAAAACAATGGAAAAATTTTAAGCAAATAGCCTGCATTTTCAAATTAAAAAAAAAAATTACCTTTTCTTATACTCCTTGAGAGTCCTTTCCAGCTTCTCGAACCTCGTCTCTTCTTCTGGCTCGGCCACGATCTCCATATTTTCTAAAGTCTCAGTTTCGTTCAACTCATTCATTGTCCCCACATTTCCAGAAGACAGTTGTTCAGCTCTGACTGCATCCGAATCTTCAACATCCGTGGAAATCATGGAAACTTTTTCACCAGCTTTTGGTCCTTGTTGGCTTTCCCCTGTTTTCTGTAAAACTGACACATTTCCTGAAAACTCATCTCCATTTTTTACACTTCCAGAAAGTTGTTCCTCAACTATAACTTCGTTCTCATTTCCAAAACCGATGCTTTCATCGCTTCCAGGAATTTTCAAAATCCCTGCAGCATCTTCAGTTCCTTGCTTGTTTGCATTCATATTCATAACATTCACTGAAGATTTTTCCTCTTTGACTTCGCTTTTTTCAGTATACGAAGAGGAACATTCGTATAAAAATGATGGCGGTTCTTCGTTGCTAATGGCTGACACCGACGAGACACTTGAAAATTCGTGGATTGGCTCAACAGTTTCGTTCTGCTCTGATACACTGCATTTCAATAAGGATTCTTTCCTTGAAATCACAAAGATCTTGTCATATTGAGGCTCAGCAAAAGTTTCAGTCACTGTTCGCTTTTCCGAGTGAATCACGAAAGTTCTTCTGTCAATTTTGGGGACTTTAGTTGGATGTTCTTTTGTTGGTGATTTAGATGTTTCCTCCAAGCCGCGTTTTTTGCCTTGATTTTCAGACGAGGTTGTAGCTTCGGTTTTGTCGACTATGGGATCCATCACTTGGTCTGTTGGATGTAACCTATCACCCTGTGAACAGAATATTATTTTTAATGTGAGAAACTTAAAGAAAATATGGAAAACTACAGAATACTAATAAAATAAATTATAAACTAATGAAAATTCAGATAATTCAGTACTGGATACTGGAAAAATAAACTGTTGTAACACATAATGAAAAACTATGTATGCGGATGTACAGTTGATACTGAAAAAACAAAAAATTACGAAAATCCAAAAAAGAATAAAAATAACTGTATGAAACTTTGGAAAAAATTTAATGTACCCAACAATAGTTATTTCATATTATTTTTGTATATTATATTATTTATTGAATAATAATTTTCCATAAACCATGAAAATTTACGTAGAACTAGAAAAAACTATATACTGGAATTCAAAATTATGTTTAAAAAACAGGAACTGCAAAAGTTACGAAAAGCTACATAAAATTATTAATATACTTGAAACTACAAAAAACAACTATGATGTAAAACATACATCAAATTACTATAAACTGAAAAAATACATTTACCTATGGAAGATTTGAAAAATATTAAAAATCACAGAATAATATTCAGTTAACAACAAACGGATTAAAAAACCACTAAAATCCACACAAAAATTCAGATTATGAAAAACAGATTAATTAATTGAGAAACTTAGGAAACCAATGGAAAACGATGAATCCCTAAACTTACAGTTAAGATGCTTGGAAAAATGAGGACTTTTGCAAAACTAGAAAAAGCTTTAATAAAACTACCTGAATATACTAGAAATTGCAAAAAACTACATAAAATTACAATAATCACATTAAATATATTGTATTAGTTCGGAGGAGGGCTTAAATTAGTTTCTTATTCACGAAAATAATTATGTAACTTCCCTGAATAACAGACAAAGTCACTTCTGCCATACGGCTCATTTTACATGATATTCTTATAAAATTTTAAACGTTATGGTATGTGTGACTGTCTGTTATGCCAGGAAGCCACATAATTATTTCAGTAAAAAATTGATGATGACAAAAGTTAGCATATAAGTATGAATTCGAATGTCAAAATAATTTTATTGGAATAATATCAAAACATTTTAAGAGCTTATCAAATTCAAGTAATGAAATACTTAAGTCAACGAGTAAATAAAGAAGGGTTTTTTTATAGAATGATACAAAGATTATTGAATTTTCACCGATTATTCACTAACTTTCGAGGTACTCGTCAGAGTGGTAAAACAACATTGAAATTTATTCATGAAAACTTTGAAGCAAAACGACAAATTCCTCAGAATTGTTAGTATGATCGAAAAATACAAAAAAAATGTCAGTAAGTTATTGTTCAACTATCAGTAATTATGAAAATTTATTAATCGGTTGAACAAGTTTTATGAATTCATAAAATATGATACGAATTTATGATAATAATTGAAAGACTTACAAATAAAAATATATCAAAAATTTTTGTGACTTCAGAAGATTACTAAAGAATCCAACTGACTTCTGAATTACTGATTTGGAAGATAAACTCGTTCAGTTTTTCTGTAAATATTAAATGATAAGCCGAACAAACATATTTTCCAAACCAATATTTCAGACTTTATCATCAAATTTTCTATATTCCTGATCCTTCGCGAAAATCAAAATAAATATGAAAATATCAAGTATTTTAACCTATTCCAGTAAAAATTACCCAATTGTATGAATAAAATATATTCATTTATCTTCTTATTAATTTCTATATTTTCCAAGCTAAGGAAGTTCTCTTACTTTTTCTCGTTTTCCAGATGTCTCGTTATTGGTTTTCCTCTTTTTCAGCAATCCACATTCTTCTCCATTTCCAAGACCACGTCTTCGTTCTTCACATGTTTCTTCTACTTTTCCTACACTCCTTTTTCTGCTATTCGATTTAACTTCGTTCTGCTCACTGGAATCTGTAATTTTAGCTTCCTGGTCTTGCACCTCTTGAAGCACATTTTTCTGAGACGCGATCACTTCTGTCATTTCCGTGCTATCATTTTCAAGTCCTGTCCTGACATTCGTCTTTTGACCTGTAATTCCAGTTCCTGCTGAAACAATGACTTCGGGCTTCCTGCTCTCGTTTGTGAAATCGATGCCGGAAATATTAGTACCATTCTTTTCATTTTGTTCCGTAGGAACGACAAAAGCCAACTCCGCCATTCTTTCATTTGCGTCTTCTGCCTTTCCATAAACCTTGTTCATTGAATTTTCTCCAACTTGACCACTTTCCTTTGATGATATTACTCTCTGGGGAATGACCGAAATGAGTTCAAAATTTTCTTCGTGAACTTGGGAAACATTCATAGGCATTGGTTCGCAATTTCCAATGTCTTGAATATTTTCTGGACTAACGGAAGAAACTGCTTCTCTCATTTCCATACTGCTGTTGATCGCTCCAGTCACAAAATCCGTCCGTTGACCTGGTATCCCCGTTCCTGCAGAAACGTTTGCTTCGCACTCCCTGCCCTCGTTGTTTATGAAATCAATGCCAGAAATGTTGATACTGTCTTTATCATTACTTTCCATAAGAACACAAAAAGTGGATTCAATTTTTCCATCTTGGCCACTTATTTCTAGGAACGTTACTCTCTGGGGAATGACCGAAGTAAGTTCTACACTTCTTTCATCAATTTTGGAAAGATTTCCTGGATTTTCAGAAGCTGCTTCGTTGTCCATTCCTGGAACGTTTTTCTGGTTCATTTCCACGTGAACATTGATGATTTCTGTTTCAGGAACCTTTGTCTCCTGACCTTTCAATTCTGGTGCATCTTCATTTTTGGAATCCATACTCTTTCCATTGTTCATATCTTCTTGACTGACCACAGATCCTATCAACCCACAAATTTTTGCCATCAAATCTTCCCCTTCTGGAATGACTCTCTGAGAAACGGCGTTGGTTATTTCTTTTCGTTCAGCAACTTGTATGGCTCGCAGATCAACAGTCTTTTCTATACTTTCTTCTGTGACTCCAGTTATTCCATTATTTCCTGGATCACGAATGGGAATATCTAAGTCCTTTTCATTTTTGTATGTACACAGTGAAACCTCTTTGGAATCCACGCTCTTGTCATTGACCTTCAGATTGTCCAAGTTCCCATAGCCAAGGTCTCCGACATCTTCTTCACTGACAAGAAATCCTGTTATCCTATCAACCTTCTGCATTAAACCTTTGCCTTCTGGAATGACTCTCTGGGAAACGACGTTGGTCATCTCCATACTCACATCCTTTGGTTGAGCAGCTCGAATAACTCCCAAACTAACTGTCATCTCCGTACTGTCATCAGCGACTCCATCAACTATGTTTTGCCTTTCCTCGATGTTCGGGAAACATCCTTGAATTCCCTGACCAATGCCAACTAGCCCCTGTGGAACTTGAGATGAAATTGCTTTTGTCATTTCCATGCTTTCATTCATATGTCCAACCATTCCCCTATTAACATTCTCGAAATTTTCTTTTTGAACTTGCGGCTGATTTGTGGAGACATCTGCCATCTCATTGAAGCATTCCTGATCTTCCGACTGCCTTATCACATTCATAACACTCTCCATTATGGATCCCCTGTTCCCATGCTGATCTGCAAACATACGAGGAACCGCAGCTGCCATTTCCATGCTGTCATCATCACTTCCTGGCAGGATATGGAGATTCTCGACTATTGAATTTGACAGATGACTTGGGGGCACTGACAACCGAGGCCTGCTGGGTATTGCTTCAGTGATTTCCATATTCTCATCGTGGAAAACCATCGTTGCCCCATCTTGCCGGATTCCTTGAGGGATTCTGGCAGAGACCTCGAATGCTTCCTGCTCAACAAGATGGTCACATTGATTTTGCGGCATGTAGTCGTCGTATGGGACTATTACGTTCAAATTTTGTAGGGATGATGTCACATGGACCGACGTTTTTCGCATGTTCAATTCTGCAAGTTCCTCGGGGCTGATTTGATTTTCTTTGTCCTTGGAGGGAGATTGATTCATCCAGTTTCCACGCGATGATCTGTAGGTTCTTTGGATGTTCACGTGCGAGGTCTCGATCACGCTGGTAAATCCTGTGATATTTGGGATTGTTGAACAGTGGGAATTTGAGGAGCCACTTGTTGCATTGCTGTCGGAACTGCTGCTGTACTTGGGATGTACTTCGTACGAAGTCTGCCAGAATGTCATGTCTTCAACTGCGTGGAATTCACTGGAAAATTTCAAACATAGCCATATTTAGATTTTATCAAGGTTCTTACCATTGAATGGTCATTGTCAGAATGACAATATGTTTGAAAAATCAACAGAAATTTTAACGTTTGCCAAGTTTTTATACAGCATTTTATAATTTAAGAAAAAATATCATTTTAAAACATTTTAAAAAATTGTGAGTTTTAACTTTACTAGGGTGTAATTAGGTTTTCAAGGTGACATAAAATTTTAAAATTGAACTTTCGAGAATTGGGTAACCTATTTTGAATAAGGATGATAAGATTTTTTTTATGGATCACAAAATGTAGTTATACAGTTCAGTAAGATGCAACATCAGACAAATAACTCAAGAAAACTCATGGAATGTAACTCAAGTTGGGTAAATGATTGAAATAAATAAATGAAATACTCTTATTTTAAGAATTTGAAATCGTGTATGTATATATAACTTGAAGAAGAAAACTTTTACTTCGAATCATCATTAAAGAAATGATGTAAAATTATGAAAAAATTCTATACGGAATGAGAATTTATATTATTCTCATATAAATTCTTAGACAGGATTAGATGTGCAATGTGTGAAAATAATTAAAGCAATATATTTACACTTACGCAACATGATTTTTTGCTGCAAAACTGACTCTCTTTTTTTCCGATGTAGTTTCCGTATTTTCAATCTCGTTTTCTGCATCATCTTGGCTTAGCCTAGACGGCTTCAAAATCTGTTCATAAAAATACATAAATCAAGATTACTTTCATTTTAACATCAATAAAAAAACTTCAACGTTTTTCAACTTTTTCAACTCTATATAGAAATATATCCTGGTATATTTTACAATATATATTTACATTTGATATATTAAATGCTAAATTTTTTTAATTATGTCACATTATCTTAGACAACAAACAAAAAAAAACTTTTAATTAAATTTAATATAATAATTTAAAAAATATCAAGAGTTCCCAAAGACACTATATTTTTACAAATTTACATTGTTACGTTTGTTCCATCGAATACAATGCTTTTGATTATTTGTTTTTCTATTAAATTTTCAATAAAATAACTTATATTGAATTTAATGTAATGCATAAAAAAATATTTAAAATCTTCAAAGAAACTATGTTTTTATACATTAACAGTATTTCATTCCATCCATTAAATGCAATAACATTTTTATTAATGTGACATTCTATTTAATTTTCAACAAAGACACAACTGTTTATTAAACTTGATCAATTAATCAAAAAATATCAAGACTTTTCAAAAAGCTAGATTTTTACAAATTAAAGCATTACATGCAATCCACTTAATATAGTAATATTTTTAACTGTGTAACTTCTCTCTTGAATTTTCAACATAGAAACCTTTTTTTATTGCATTTATTGTAATAAAACAAAAAAAACAAAAAAATTTCCAACGAAATTATATTACTAGAAATTAATAAAATTAGAATCGATCTAATAAGTACGATTAAGAATTGAGTATCAAGTAATCTAATGTTTCTTTTTTGCTCTGTTAATATCCATAATCACTACTTTATCAAATATTGATCACACAGAGTCAAACTAAGGTCGTCATTACAAAACCTCAGTAAAACACAACAATAGTGTGAAAAAAACAATCCTTTTATATATTTCGGACAATAATTTGGGCCTCTTCAGGAAAATTTATTTATCATTATTCAACAAATAAGTGACCGTGTATCTCAATAATTGTCAGAAAACTTCTTTGGTCTCGAGATGACCATTGTCAAAGACAAATACACATTTTATTCACTGTCAAAATTAACTCGTATAAACAATATGAATCAAAAACAGCCAAAGAAACATGATCAAAAACTGATCATGTTTTTTTGACTGGCTATGATTCATATTGTGTCTACAAGTTAATTTTGACAGTTGTTAAAATGTGTATTTGTCTTTGACAATGGTCATTTTGAAACCAAAAAAGTTTTCTGATGATTATTGGGATACACGGTCACTTATTTGTTGAATTATGGTACACAAATTTTTCTGAAGAAGCCCAAATTATTGGCCGAAATATATGAAAGGATTGTTTTTCCACACTATTATTGTGTTTTATTGAGGTTTTGTAATGACAACCTTAGTTTTGCTCTGTGTGATCAACATTTGATAAAGTAGTGATTAAGAATTTAGTATTTATTAATGTAATATTTTTTTCAAATTTGCAACAAAAAACTATATTTTCACAAATTTACAGTATTCTAATCGTTGAATACAATGATATTTTTAATTATGTGAGATGCCCCTGAATTTTTAACAGAAACTCTATTTTACTGAAATTGATGTATTAAATTGAAAAATATCGAAACACTGCAAAGAAACTAAACTCTGTTCAACGAGAAGTAGGTATTCCCACTCCTCATTGTATGCACTCGCTAACTTAGCGGGGGGTAGTGGGGGCCAGTGGGGGCTAATGAGTGAAGGGCAGCCAGGAGGGTATACACGAATGTGGCGCTAACGGGGTACGGACGCACGGGTAAACGAACGTGCACGACTCACTGCACGCTTCTGCGTCCCATCCCACAGAAGTGGAGAAAGGGAACGGTTGGGCGGAGAACTGCACAGCACGTACGAAAAAAAATACCTACTTCTGGTATAACAGAGTTTATGTTTTTACGAATATACAGTATTATATTTGATCCAATAAATAAAATAATATTGTTGATAATATGACAGTCTTTTAAATTCATATAATGAAATTCCAATGAAAATATATTTTTATAAATTTGCAGTGTTACAATTGATCCATTGATACAATGTTTCTAATTATGTGACAACCTCCTTAAATTTTAAAAAGAAATTACTACTTTTATGAGATTGAATGTATTAATTTCGAAAAGAGCGAAAGAGCAAGGATTTGAGCAGATAGTATGTTTCTATAAATTTACAATATTATTATATTAATTCAAATAAGGAGCGAATATTATATTTTCATCAGTTGAATTCGAGAGTTAGAAAATTCAATGGTACTCAAGCTATTCAAGTAACGTATACAAATTAGCAAGAAAAATTACTATTTCAATTTGTAATTTTACCAAGTTTCAATTGGAAAATTTGAAAATTCAATAACACTTGAGTTACTGTAATGTATAAAAAGTAGCAGATTTAATATATATTTTTATTCCAATTTATGACTCAATAATATCTTTCCTTGTTGATTTCATTGAAAACTCAATAATGTAGCTAGAAAAAGTTTGAAAAAAATGTAAACAAACGCAATGTTTACTCACAGAACTTCGTCTAGTTTCGCCAACGCTTTTTCTTGGCCCACTGAAAATGTGAAAAGATAAATAAATTTTATAAATATCAAAAATTATCAAGTTGTAAGCTTATTCACACAGAAAAACGACCAAACAGTTTTTAAATTGAGCCGATTTACAGGTTATAATTATTTAGTTAGAAGTCAATATTTTACTTGTAATTATGGTACTTACGATGACATAATTTCGATCCTTTCTGATCCTTTCGATCGATGCAAATCAAGTGGAAAATCCAGTTTTTGACGGGTTACTGTTTTCAGTAAATAATGGCGTCAACCAGCAGTCCATGACGTTGAGCCATAGACTTTGTAGTACATGGATCAACATGGACTATGGACTGCTAGTATGCCGTAAGCTCAATAGTAGTGTTCACCAGTGTTCACTAAAAATCGATTTTCATTCGATGTTAACATCGATATTGGCGATGTTAACATCGATGTAGGGAAAAACCGTTAAGTTTAAAATGTAAACGTCAACCGTCATTCAAATTGACGTAGATTATTCCATTAAGAAAATTTTCTCAACAATCGTACGACAACTATGAAAAATTCTAGACATTTAAAGCATTTTTGATAACAAATTTGTGATTAAAGTAAACATTTTTAAATGAGCGATATATTCGAGTGCTAAAATGAGTACTTAATATGGAAAAATGAAGATTTCGATGTACTTGATTTTCTTTAAAAAAATCGGCAAATCAACTAAAATATTAATTAATTATTAATTGGCAACATCGAGAACATCGATTAAAAATCGGCAACATCGACAACATCGATTAATAATCGGTCGCACCGATTGAAACATCGATTACCATCGATGTTTTAAAAATCGATTTTTAGTGAACACTACTCAATAGAAACCAGTAGAAACTGATAGAAACAGCCCGGTTAGGCATAGGAGCTGGTGGAGTTGCGGGCTAATTCGACGGAACGAACCGACCACATCCGAAGGTGTCCAATCTTTGTACAATTGTATATGATCGGGCACTTTCGGAAATGCTCGTTTCATTCCGTACGATACGGATTAAAATGACAGCAGCCGAAGGGCTACGACTGTACATTCGGATACGGTCGGTTGGTTCCGTCGAATTAGCCCGCAACTCCGCCAGCTTTAAGTGCTCCTATCTGGTAAATGGCGGACTACTAGCGGTTCATGTACTGTATGGTCTAAGGGTGCCATTACATGGAGCGAGCGACGAGCGACGGCGACAAGGGTCAGCGACGAGCGATGATGCGCAATACGTTCTGCGCATTTTTTCAGCTGTTTGAGAAAACACTCGAGCGACGTGCGCGTAGCATTTTTGTTATTGTTTTTATTTACCCTCCATCAAAACAACGTGTGCGCTGATTATGTATTTATTTTGATTTAGAACGTGAAATGGAACGTGAATATGTGTGCATCATCTGCGTCGAGCCCGTTAAAGAAACAAACATTGCCAACCATTCGAACTGTTTAGGTGCAGATTGTAATAGTTTTTTAATTACCGAATCCGGTTATTTGTACCCACCTACAGGTAATTTTAAATTCTCTATTTATGAAAATATCATATTTTTGTCCATACACTTTTTACAATACTCAAAATCAAAAAATGTAATCGAGTTTAAATTACACCCTGTATTTTTTCAATGATAATATATATTTATACGCTTGCAGAAAGCGGATTTTGTCTCGTACGCGATGACGATGGTCAATTAATGTATGTAAGTGAAGCCGATTTGAATCCAAAAAAAAATTTGGAGGAAGCCGGAGAACCCCCCAACACCATTGACCAACAAGAACCGAATGATGACACAGTTGACGAGCAGTCGTCTACAAGCTAAAAAATTTGTAAAAAAAGGCGCTTGCATAATGAAGAAATCTGGGATTTAGAAAACTTGATCGACGAAGTGGAAAAACATCGATGCCTTTATGATATAACCCTTCCAACTAAGCTTCGGGGGCCGAAAAGTACTGGACCCGCGTGGAAAAAGATTGCTGAAAATCTAAATAGTATATATATACAGCTTGAAAAATTCCACCGTCGAACTATTCTATGTTACACAGATTCTTAAACTAATTTTATTGATGATTATATTCAAAGAAGCATAGATATACATGCTCCTTTGATAAATTATTTCAAAAACGTTGATACGTTCATTAACATATGACATATTCATTACAATTGAAAATTCATTTTCATAATCATAACTGGAAATGTCCAGCAAAAAATTTATGCAAGCAATCACAATAATTTTTTATTCTATTTTAAATTTCAAAATCAAAGCTTTCTCAAAGCCTAGGTCAAAAAACTTTGTTCCTTCTTTCATAATTCGGGATAAAATGACTGAAAATTTTGTTGTAGTACTAGAAGATACAGTTTCGAAGTTCAAAATCAATAGAAATTATAAATGTTAAATACTTTTCGCTTATTTTGATTATTTTTGATTATTTTTAAAACTTATTAAAACTTATAAATGTGTTAGAATAGAAAAAAAAAAAGAAAAAAGAAGGAAGTATACAAAAAAACATAAGTAAAAAATAGAAACCAAAAAAAAATGCATATAAAATAAGGAAAATGATTGTTGTAGGTGAATAACAATATAAATTATTTACTAAGGCGCTGTTGGGTTTATGCAACGAAAATACTTTTTATTACATTTTTTCCATCGCAAGAACAATATTGTAATTAAGTACAATTACCCAAGTATTCAATTACTTAGATAAAACATTTCTTTCAATACAAAAATCAAATTTTTCAGAGAGCAAGATTGATCACCGGTACGAAACTTATATCCTTCGCTAATATTTACACTATTTTCCTCCTTTTAAAAAACTACCCAACGAACATACAAATAATATCATCTTTCGATGTGAAAAATTCAATTTTTTTTTAATTGAGGCACGTTTTTGAACAATCCTTACAGTATAAAAAAAACCACCAAAAAATTATAGGAAAAGTTTCAACGTTCAATAAAATAATTGTATAAACATAATACAGTTTTTCAATACTGAATAAGGAATGTATTTTATTAACGATTTTACATGTCCAGGATCATACATAGAAAATAATTTTTTTTTAAATTCTTTCGATATTGCAATTTTCATTCGAAAATTCAAAATATACTGAGGTTTTCATTTTTTTTTTAAATTGGATTTGTCTGATTTTCGAGTAGAATATATTTGATCACTCAAATCGAATTTTTTTTAAACCCCAAAACCCTATTTCATTCACTCCTGGACATGTAAATTCCACAGCGTAAACTGCGAACAGTAGAAAACGAAATATAAACTTCAGAAAAATCAAACATATACCAAAATCCACACGATGTAATTCCTAAGACAGAACTTATATAAATTGTACAGTTTCAAAAATAAACTGTTAAAAAAAAATTCCTAATACACTTTGTATCCTCCACCTGAAAAAAGGATTCTCGTCTTGGACGGATTTTAAGTACTTTTTCCTCGTTCACCAGCAAAATATTGCAGGAAATTTGTACACATTTTAAAAACCATCATTCAGACTTGTATAAACGAACATAAATCTGTACACATCATTCTCTTCATTGAT
Organism: Platygaster robiniae; assembly: GCA_028476575.1. Taxonomy (NCBI): domain Eukaryota; kingdom Metazoa; phylum Arthropoda; class Insecta; order Hymenoptera; family Platygastridae; genus Platygaster; species Platygaster robiniae. Next base: position 42,726,449 of record CM052019.1, read on the forward strand.
TCTTTTCAAAATTGATTCAAATTAATCAGCAAAGCCGATTTCAAAATAGAAATTTTCAAAATCGAACAGCTTCGTCAAATATGTGGTCAAGAGCTAGAACCGGATTTATATCAGGGTTAAAAGTTATCTAGTAGGGATCAGGAGTGTAAAATATGTTATAAAAATAAATTAATAATTTTTTCAATACAATTCAGACTATAAATATCGATAATTTTATGATTGACATTTTAATGATAACGTTCGAATTCAAAAACATTTAGAAAGTTTTATGATTCATCTTGAAAAACAATTTTCAAAGTCATGTGAAATTTTGAGATTCAACATAATTTTCGAAGTTCAAAATCAATAGAAATTATAGATGTTAAATACTTTTCGCTTATTTTGATTCTTTTTGATTATTTTTCACATTCATAATCACATTACCAGAAGTTCGTGTTTGAAAATACAAAGTAAATAAAAAATTTTCATTTTATTGCATACTTATCAATTTATATGCTGCGCTTTTGAAGAATTGTTGAAATGACTTAAATTTCTTTATAATTCGTTTTCAGTTAGCACAGCTAATCATAAAAATACATACATGTAATTATGAATTTATTTTCATTATTCAATCCCATTTTACAAAAAATAGAACTTCTTGAAATAATCGTTACATTTCATGTCCATCAAATGAGGATTCTTGAGAATAACAATTTTTTGATTCGTTCAGTTCCGGGATGGACAGAAGTGACTATAAAGAAAAAATGGAAACATTTACGTGACACTTTCAGAAGGAAAATAAAAGTATTGCCTAGTGGAGCCGAAGCGCCTGAGGATGACGATTTTGTCGACGACTGGCCTTTTACGCATCGTTTGATGTCTCTCCGATGTTTCGAACAAGATCCCCGGTAACTTTTTTCTCTTAATTATAATTGCATCCATCGAATTGAGCAAATCATTCAGTGGCATAGTAGAAAATTTTTTCAGGGGCATTTATAAGTATATGAATATATTTATATATGTAACGTATATATGTATATATATAGCATTAGTATATATAATGATGTCGGGGCGAGGGGGGAGGGTGCAGACCCCAAAACCCCCTTCACTTCTACGCCACTGGAATCATTGGAATGTAATTAGTTAGTTGACGTAATGTTTTAATTCACTTTCAGTGCAACGGTTTCAAATTTGGTGGCAAGGACTGCTGAAACGAACAAAGAAAATACAAAAAATTACAACGATAACGGTCGCGCATCGAAAGCCAATGATATTACTTCTTCCAATTCTTATAGTACACCTCCTTCAAGTCGGACACCCGCTCTGCGAGAAAAAAACAACAGCCAAGTTTACAGTTCAAGAAAGAACAAAGGCGCCGATGATGATTGCACGAGAATGATGAGCGAGACAATGGCAAAAATTGCAACAGCAATTGAAACTCCTCCTCCCCTTGCGTCAGTACCTTTACCAATAAGCGACCCACTCGATGGTTTTTTTGAATATATAAAACCTATGATGTTGAAACTAAGGAATAAAAAAAGACGGAAAGTTGTGAGAGACATTCTGAACGTGATTGAAAACGCGATGACCGACGACGAAGACGAGTGAATTTACAAACATGATTTGCACCTGTTAATTTATGCAACAAATAAATATATATATTTCTTTCTTGCACTTAGCTTTCATTATTTCCACGATCGTTTAACAGTTATGTAATATAATAAATATAGTTCGACGACATTAGTATTTAAAAAGCAAGATACGACAGTTAAAACGACTCGGAAGACTTTCTCTTTTCGTCCTCTTTCCTTTCCACTGCTTCCCGTTCTACACATCTCTCTCGCACTACAGTAAGTTCCGAGTCGTCTTAAGAGCAGGGGTTATCGCTCTATTCGTCCATCGCGTCCGAGACAGCTGCAGCTTGCCAGGGTACCTCACCTTCTTCATCAAAGTATCGACAAAATTCTTCCCTGACATGCTTCGCCAATACTGTGCTCTTTCTTATGTCAGTGAAATGCTTCTTAGATATTTGATCTACTGCCGATTCTTGAATCAAAGCTCTCCAACTGCCGGGGTGGAAAGAACCATCCGGCTCCTCACGGTCGACAATAGTCCTATCGACATACGCTCCCCGCTCCAACTTGTGCTTGCCTAGCCAATTATGAAGGCAAACAACAACCTTTGTAATTTCACGCGCTGTATCGAGTTTGCACTCAATTGGCTTGCGTAAAATACGCCATTGGCTGACAATTATACCAAATGTATTTTCAATTATTCTACGCGCGCGCGATAGCCTGTAATTAAAAATTCGTTGATCCCTTTGCAACCCAGATCTTCCTGGGTATGGTCTCATCATATACGTGGACAAAGGAAACGCTTCGTCTCCAACGAAAACATACGGCAAAATAGGTCCATCTTCGTACAAGCGATCTGGTGGGGGCAAACCAATTTCTCCATTTTCTAAACAAAGTCCGATTGGGCCTTGCTTAAAAATTCCCGAGTCGCCACGCCTCCCACATGCGCCGATGTCCACGCATCGAAACATGTAGTTAGCATCACAAACTGCGAGTAACACAATGCTGTGGTATCCCTTGTAGTTGTAATACTGGGAACCGGCATGAGGTGGACACTGAAAAAAGTTGACATTGACTTATGATACATTTCGTATGATTAACCATGAGTTTGTATCTAATGGTATACCTCTCTCATTATTCCCTAACATTAACCATTATTTTTTGTTATTCACTCTTATTTTTTGTTTATTTCGAAACAATCATAATTTTCTACGAATATCCATGACCTTCAGATTCGTTAACCTTGTTTAAAGTTGATTTTTTTTTAAATCCGATGATTCAATTGTTCGGAAACATTATGGAATAATTCTTCTGATCAAGTGACAATCGTGAACGTAATTTTCAGAAAAAAAATTGATAGACATTTTTGTAATTCTCATATATTTTGTCTACAGAACTGAGAAATGTTAGTATATCATTTTGGAAGAACAAGGTTTCAGATTCTTTGTTGGTAATACTGACAAACTGCTCATACTTTTAATTATTTCTTTCAAGAAAATGCATTACTCCTTACGTCAATTTCAATGTGTCTCCCGTTGATAGCTCCACAGCAGTGGAAAATTCCAATTGCTTTCAAAATCTGCAGCTACTCCTCTCCAGGTATTTTCATTGCAAGATGCTAGGACCAAAGGCTGCAAAACGTCCCACAACGCCGTACAGGTTTCTTTAATGATACCCGATATAGCTGGTTCAGAGATTAGGTAATGGTACATCATCGACATTAGGCAATCTCCAGTTGCGAGATACCTAAAAGTACAATCGATTGATTAATTAACGACACAGCATTGAGAACTTGTCAAATTAAGTTTAAATTTTCTCATTAACATTTAAGGTTTTTTTTTCTCATTATGACATGCACTTGCATGTAGAATTAATGAAATTCACATTGAAAAATTTCTAATAACACTTCAATAAACATAGAAACATTAACATTTATTAGGAATACTAAAAAGTGAAAACTTTATTGATTAAACATTTCTTATTTCTTTTTTACGCGAAAAAAATTTTATGCAGAAATGTACATGCAAATTATTACATTCATAATCCAGTTATTCGAATTTTTTTTATTTGGAATTTTTGAAACGTTTAAATTTTTAATTTTTTTCAATATAAGAGTTGTTCATATTTTTTTATTCGCGATATAAACCCAGCTGAAGAAACCAAGTTGAAAATGCCAATTGGTCATGACTCATTAGAAAAAATAATGGATTTTTCCAGCTAATTTCTCTAATGGATTTTGGAAATTCAGTCTTTAATTGAAAACGTTTTTGAGCTTTTTTTGTAATCAAAAGAATTGTATGGTGACTAAAATCGATACTTTATTATTTTATAATTTTATTACTTTATTCTTTTGGAAATTATACAGTTTTTAATTTGAATTGAAGTTTGTGGTTGGACTTTATTATGGTTATTTTGTTTAGAAAGTTACATTTGACTTATTTCATGGTTGAAATGGAGGGAATTTCCAACTGGTATTTTTTATTTATTAAGTCAATATAAAGATTTGCAGGATAAATCTATGGTTTTCTCGAATGGGCATGTCTCATTGGATTTTCACAGCCGTGAATTCTCCAAATTTTCCAAAATTCTAATTTTAAGTTTTTATTCCTCAAGTCAATGTTGATTCCTTTTGTGGCAATCATCATTCCATTTCCAATTTTCAACGTATTACTAATCTGAAAACAATGTTTAAAGAATGAATATACCTTAAAGTCAATGTTAGGCGTTCAGAGGCTGAAATAGATTTTCTGACAGCATCCTGTTTAGAAATCTTGGGACCAATAAGGTTTAATAATTCTTTATATTGTACCGTTGACATCCTCAAGTAGTTTTGAAATCGATTTTCGTTCAATCGAAGTTCAGGAACCATTGCATGAAAAAAACCATGTACAGGGCGAAGTTGTAATAACCTTGTGACCCACATTTTCCTTTTTTTTTCCTTTCCCTTTGATGCTTTACTACAGTTAAAAGACACAGCGCTGCTGACAGTAGAGTTTGTTTTCTCCGATGGTGCCACTCTTCAAGTTGTTGGCTGTTCTTATGAGCCCACAGAGCATATTTCCTTTCCTTTTTGTGAGGATTACTGACAAAATGAATGACAAAAATAAATTAACAACGATTTTGATACTACTCTTCACAAACAAAGATAAAAATTTGAAGAGAATACTTATTGTTTTTCATATCATGCACAATTGTTAAAAATTGTTTTTTGCCTTTCTCCATGCTTAATGTTAATTAACATTTACATTTTTTACAGCATTTTTTTTACTTGTATACCAAGGAGAAATTTGCTTCTAACAAAATAACTCATTGTTAATAATTTATATAGCACAAAAATAAAAGAAGCAAAAAAATAAAATAAATTCCGTCCTTATTCTAGAACATGATGTGTTGTAGTTAATCATACAGAAAAACACGAAAAAGTATATGGTGAAATGAAGTGCAAGTCGTACGATTGCCTTCCATTAGAGTAGTTCATTAGAATATAGGTTTTTTCAGAACAATTAAATATTTCAAATAAAAATAAAGATGTTACCGAATTTTAGTAAGACATGTACAACTTGTTCATAAAATAACAAATTTTGAATCAATTTATAGAACTTGATTGAAAAAAAAAATAATCATGCATATTTTGATAATATTTATAAAATCATACAAACATTTGTGTTTTGAAGATGCACTTGAAAGTAAACTAAGATTAAAAATTTGATATATTTGACAAATTCATCACTTTATATTACTGTTTTTTTTTTAAGTACTTTGCGAATATGTGAATTAGTAGACGTTTTTATATTACAACCATACTCTGTTAGTAATGAACTGTAAAATATAATTTTTCAAAAAAATTTATAAATAAGGTTTATGTAAGAATCTTAGAATCTTCAAATAATTTTCTAAACTTCGAGAAATTTTTTGAATATCAAGGATTCTCTTGTTTTACTCACATTTATGAAATTTCATCCGCGGTAAATGACTCTCACGTTTTGACAGGACGCTGTTGTTGTTTACACACTACACCACACTATATATAACACCAATTGCATTTCATGCGCGCGCATTGATATTCCACGTCGCTCGTCGCTGAGGTTTGTCGCCGTCGCTCGTCGCTCGCTCCATGTAATAGAGCTTTAAGAGCCAATGTAAACTCTAAAATATGAGGTTCCGCGCCCTCTGAGACATTAGGACGGGTAAGTGAACTACAGTGAACAATGCTGCTTAAAGCGGCGACTGTGTCGCTACCTAGGACGTTAGGATTATTTTGTGAACTAACATAAGCTGAATTTTTCATCGAAGTTAAACCACCCTGTTTTATTGGTTCCCGTCACTCGCCATCGTTCCATATGCTCCATATCTTCCGAAATGATCAACAAAACGAACAAAACAAACAATCGCCCACGCACAGTAAAAAATGCAGATAAAAAAAGCTAGCCGTTAGTGATTTTCTTACTACGCTCAGGGTAGTAATATCACGAACCACTCTTGTGAAACTTTAGTCGCTAGTAATTTACCGCCAGTGCAGAACGAAAAACGACATCCGCTGAATAAATGACTAGCTTCTATGAATAAACCTATGCTCGGCGTCAGTAACTAGTGGTAACTAGAGGACCTACGCTCGGCGTAGAAATTTTATAACCGCGCGCTTTTTCACTGTCTCTAGTGAATTTACCAGCAGATGGTAGATTTTGTAACGTAGTTCGTGAAATTCTAAGTGCTTGTGATTATATGAGATGATTTCGTAATTTCTTATTATCCTATTCAATCACACTTATCATTATATGATTTACATTTGTATTATCATTCCCATTCGTTAACATTCATACGTCGTGTTATCGTGTGTTATCGAGCGGTTCGCATAACTAAAGAACACAAGATACATTTTTTTTATTAATTTCAACTGAGATTATTCTCTCATCCTAAAAATCAGAAAAATCATCATCAAGTAAAGGGAATTTCGATCTTCACTTTCATATATTAGTCACGATCCAAATATTTCTTGTGCATGGACGAGATATTTGAGGTTAAAGAACACGCTTCCATTCTTTGCATTATTGCAAGCGTGTTCTTATATTTATGCATACATACATGCATAATATCAATATTAATTCATTTTATAATTAATTTTTATTTCATGCTTTCTCATGAATTTCAGCTGCATTTTACTGGCTAGCTGATTTTCACTATCGTACTGAACGTAATCGCCAGCTACACCGTGAATTCACAATCCCAGAGATGAAAGATGAAATTAACAAGCGCTCTGAAATTTACTAGCGCGCTGAAAAAGTCGTCAGAGCTAGTAAATTTTCGTACGGTGGGAATTTTACTACCGCTCCTAGTAATTTCCCCTCGCTCAGCGTAGATCTTTTGGTTACTGACACCCAGCGTAGTGTTTTTCAACGACTTTTTTTTAAGGCGCCTTTACATGGTTGCAGCTGCGGCTGCGACTACGGTTGCGGTAGATGGAAAATGACGTATGCGCGCCGCAGAATACCCGTGCGCAGGTAGTTAAATCATTCAACGTCAACCGCACCAGCCCTCTCCGTCTCAGTAAATTTGCGGATAGGGACAGATTTCACCGATAGGGCGGCGCTTGAAGCATGGAGGCTTCGGAGGCCTTCTCACATGTACCCCTCTTGCTCCGTTTGCATCCCTTTCCCCGCTCAGTAGTCTGAGCGTTAGCGAGCATGGGTCGGAACGGTCGGCGCGGGAAATGCGGGGCTCAAACGCAAGGAGCGCTAGTAACAACGGCAAATCGACGCAACGGACGGAAGTATGTTCTATTCTCAACGTCAAGGCTTACAAGAGAAACGCTTAAAAGTGACCAAATTGATTTCCCCCTTCGCATTATTTCTTTATTGGAAATAATAAATACATAAATCGAATGATATGTTTGCCCTGGCAATTAAACTTCAACCTTCGAAGGTTATAATTGGGTTAAAATTCGGTTGTAAATTTTTCAAATCAAAAAAAGGCCTTGTGCACGATATTTTTGCAAGGAATGGCATCGGTTCATCATGTTTGATTATTAGTTGGCAAATTTAATCATCTGAACTATAAATTTTGCCTTTGATTGTTATTTTTCATTTTTTATGACTGGAATTTCCTTAATGTCCACGTATCTATAGATAGCTTATATTTTTATAAAAAATATTTAAAATTATCGCATCCTAGAACGTAGAGCGTGTCAAAATGATTTTTTATTTACAATTAGTTATCTGCATCGTTTATACCAGGTGTACTCCAAATTAATTTCCGGTTTTTTCGCAAATAAAACACATAACTCCAAAAAAACCGTAACCTTTATTTTATTCAAAGTATTTTCCATCGCTTTCTACACATTTTTCCCACCTTTCTGGTAAATTGTGGATACCACGCCAGTAAAAATCATTGCCTTTGGAGGTGAACCACTCGGTGAGCCATTTTCGTACATTTTCGTACGAGTCGAAGCGCTGCTCAGAAAAGGCATGGCCCAACGAGGCAAAGAGGTGGTAGTCGGATGGCGCCAGGTCTGGTCAGTAAGCCGCATGATCAAGCACTTTCCACTTGAGCCTTTCCAGCTTGTCACGAACGACTTTCGACTTATGCGACGGCGCATTGTCGTGGAGCAAAATCACCTTCTTCTGTCGTTGTTGATATTCTGGTCGGTTTTCCACAATGACTCGGCTCAAATCTTTCATTTGCTGTTTGTAGCGAACGGCATTCACAGTTTCACCAGGTTTCAGCAGTTCAAAGTATACAACACCGGACTGGTCCCACCACACACACAGCATGACCTTCCGACCGTAACGATTTGGCCGTGCCGTCGATGTCGATGCTTCACCTGGACTCACCCACGATTTGCTGCGCTTAGGGTTCTCCAGGAAAATCCACTTTTCATCACCAGTAACAATACGATGCAGGAAAGACTTTCTTTTGTATCGTTGAAGCAGCATTTCACAGGTCACTTTTCGATTCTCCATTTGTCTCTCGGTCAGTTCATGGGGCACTCACTTTCCACACTTCTGAATTTTTCCCATGGCTCGCAGACGTTTGGAAATTGCTTGCTGTTCAACTCCCAACGCATCTGCAAGCTGTCGTTGCGTTTGCGTGTTGTCTTCATCTAATAATGCTTGCGATTCGGCGTCATCGAACGATTTTCGCTTGCCGGAGCGTGCGGCGTCGTTCAGGTCGAAATCTCCATTTTTCAACTGTCGAAACCACGTTTCACATGTCCGAAGTGTTAATGCACGATCAACATAAACTTCCACAAGAGCACAGTGGCTCTCGGACACTTTTTTCCCCTGATTGAACATAAAAAGCAATGCATGGCGCATATGCTCAAAATTCGGTACAAAGTTCGACATTTTTGAAGCGCAATAAAAACTTACTGGAAGATTTTTTCGAGAAAATGTCAACGCAGTTCAAGCACTCGATATGACTGAACAAAATGACATATGGTATGTGTTACCAACAGCGGTACAAAACAGAACGCCATCCATTGAAAAAACCAGAAATTACTTAGGAGTACACCTGGTATTACGTTTTTAATATTTCAAGGAAATTCCTGCCATAAAAAAAAAATAAAATAACAATTAAAAGGCCAAATTTATAGTTCTGACGATTAAATTTCCCGATAGATAATCAAGCATGATTAACCGATGCAATCCCTTGCAAAAATATCGTGCCCAAGGCCTATTTTTTTCACTTAAACAATATACAACCGAACTTTAACCCAATTATAACCTTCGAAGGTTCAAATTGGGTTGAAGATTGTTTGCTAGGGTGCCAATATATTTTTGCGATCAAAATTTTTCGAATGAAACCGAATTTTCAACAAATTCTGAAATTGTTGTGATATTTTTTACGTTTAAGAAGATTTTAAGCAACATTGAACTCCTGGCATAATTTTTTGAACAATGTCACAAACTATATTATGGAACGTAGTCTGAATTTCATTATATTTTCTTTTTTTTTCACGCCATGTATTGCCCCTGGTGACGGGGCTCCGAGAGACTTCCGAGAGAGTTCCGAGAGCGGACTCTCGGACCCCCGTTACTAGGGCATGTCTAAACAAACTCGAGTTCCATTTAGTTTCTAATATTAGAAGTTCTTGAAAGAATATTTTTGTCTCGTTAATGCTTATATAAATCATTGCTTAATCGAAATATTTATTATATGGTCGAATGGTTTTCCAATAGCAGAATTTTAGTAACTATATAAAAAATTTTAAGGCAATCTCGAGTTAAGTAATCATCAAAAAATAGAATTATAAATATTTTGACAATGTTTGAAGAACGATCGAGTTATCGAATTTGTCAAAAAATGATACTTGCTGCCTTTAGTGAAAAGTTTTGAACTAGAACTAGTTAAAACAAATTTCATTTCATCACAAAGAAATGTTGCAATAGATTTTTTATTATTTCAATTTTTAATTATCCAACAATCAGAACATTCAAAAATACAACGTCCGTGAGTTTACACGGTCAACCCGGTCAACGCAGTTAACGTACGAAACGTACGAGTATACAAATACACAACGAAAGCGAAACAATCGACAATCGCATGCTCTTTCCGCCGCCCGCGCTTCCCTCTGCTGCCTATCGCGGTTTCCCCTATTACCCCCATTACCCCTACCGAAAAAAGCCTCCAAGCTCGACGCTCCATCTACCGGTTTAGTTCATTTCGTAAACGTAAAACTGTTCTACAGCGGAATAGGGAGTCGGAGAGGGCTGAGTGCGCTAAGGTAAAACAGCATTTAAAATAGGATATTCGAGGTCATTGGAAAAACGATCATCAACTTTTGGAAATATTCCTGTGAAACGAGAAATGAGTTTATTGTAATTTATTATAGTTATGTGACGTCAAGTTTACTGCCTATCAGGGTAGCTTGCAAATTTTATTTGTTTTAGCATTAAGCATCAAAATCTACTTTATTTCCCAGCTGAAAATAATCAAATGATCCGTCATTTATCCAGTCATTTGACTGATCATATGGATAAATGGGCATTCTGGTCAAATGACTAGACCAAATGGGTCGACTTAAGGCGACGAAATATTCGTCGAATATTAAGGCGCGAAATATTCAAATTTGAGGGCGACATATTTAAAAATCTGACGCCACATCAGTATTTACTGCGAGGGCCACCAGACGGAAGTCTACTTTTTTTTTCTCATTTACAAGTTTAGCGCTGATACATTAAGTATGACGCATAATGATTCGTATCAGCGCGAACGCAACGTCTTTTCGCAATGTTTTCTGAAATCAGGCGGAATTTTCTCAATTCCACCGATTTGGTTGAAATTGAATTAATATATTGATCGGCTTATAGCATAATACACTGGAAGAGTAAGAGACAGAGAAATTAAAAACTCTATATATTTTGTCTCTATGTGTCTCTCCTCGTCCGAATTTTATTCTCAGCCGTTCAATCATATATTTTAACTATAATAAACAATGTAATCGAATTATATACTTTCAATAATCGTTGCATATTTGAAAAAAAGCCTTACCCAGTGAGCTCCCAGTGAGCTCTATTTAGGGAGGAAATAGCGAGCTCACAGTGAAACCTGTTGTTCACTGGGAAACGATTTAGAATGTTCTAGAAATATTCTTAAGAAAATCTACAATTCGTTAAGTAAGGTTATCAAAAAGTTATGTGAAACGTTTTTAAAACTTCGAGAAACGTTCTATAAACGTTTCATTTATACGTTCCATGAACGCATGAAATCCTTCAAATAAGATTCTCATGAACGTTCTGTAAATGTTCTCAAACGTTTGTGAAATGATTTCACGAACGTTTATAGGCGGACATTTCAAGGTTCTATAAACGTTTCATAAACGTTTAAAAGGTTCCTGAATCGTTTGTAGAACCTTTCTAAAAGCGTTTTTTAAACGTTTATAGAACCTTCTGTGGCTAATGGGGTCGGTAAGTTTTTGAAATTTCTCTAAAATTTTTCACAAACTTATACGGAAATTCGAAAAGTTGCACGTTTTAACGCAAACTTATAAGTTTTGACTTTGATAGAGAGTGTACATCTAGTGAACAAGCAGTGAAAATTATTTCCGAGAGCGTCCGAGACGTTTCCGCGACAGTTCCGAGAATAAGCTCTCGGACCGCCGTTGCTAGGGATGATCAAATCCTCAATTCAAACTCGATAACTTTGAATACTTTCCATAAAAGATCAAAGTGCCGACATGAAAAGTATTCAAAGTTATCGAGTTTGAATTGAGGATTTAATCATCCAATATTTTCTCGTTTGCTGTGAAGCAATGCCGCTCTCTCGGTTCCTGGCTAAGAGTAGGGATTGAGTGCAACCCCTACTCTTTGCCATCGTTTGAAGTTCATGTCTATGCTCTGAGGATTGCCACGAGAAAAATAAGTGGCTTTGCATGTATTCTGTAGCAAATACACACGGCCAAATGCGGCAATATTCGGAACTGATCGCAGGTATTTTTATTCCCCGCTCGCTGCAAGGTCGGCGAGCATGAAGTAGGGGTTTACGAGTTCTTGGAATCATACTCCCCTACACCCCCGAAAACACCAATGCTCGGAGTTTGGACTATAGTTGGAGGTTGAAGATATTTGAGCGTGTTTCGAGTGCAAGGAGTAATTTTGAGATTTTGTAAATCTGTAACACTGTAAAGCCCTGGTTACATGCGAGCGATTTGCAACTTGCAACTTGCGTTGTTTGCTGCTGATTGGATGCGTAAAGTAGGTCCGTTCTGCATAGGTTTAACTTACAACTTGAAATTGTATTGCTTGCTGCTGATTGGATGCGCAGAGTAGAAATCTGTTTTGCGCAGGTTTCAAGTCTTACCTGAAACCTGCGCAATAGATTCTGCGCGAGTTGCAGGTTGCAAGTCGCTCGCATGTAAACGCACCTTAAGAGCGTAATGTTATGTCGGAATAGGTGAAGGTCAGGTGATATTCGAAGGCATTTTCGAATGTAGAGAGAAACTTTTTCTAATGATATTATGCTTTCACTTTCATGAAAATTATCAGAATAAATTACAAGAGGTTATTTAATAAAAGCAACAAGAATGTCATTGATAGATTATATTCGACTAAAAATAGGAATGTAATAATTTTTTAACTGATTCAAAACTAATGGATCTGTTAGAACTAAAAAAGGTAAGAGGAATAAAAACTATACATCGGGATCTTAAAGAAAGCAGCTTAAGAAGTTTTACTTCTAACGTGTGTTGATTCAACACTCCAATTTTTTTTTAATTACAGAGAGCGACGCTTTGAATCCAGTACTTGGTATCGATCGACGATTGGACCAGTTGTTCAAGGCCACAGCAGAAAGTACATGAACATACCGATGAGTTGAGAACCTCTGAAAAAGTCGTTTTTAGGGACTTGCAGGGTCTTGAAATTTTTACTTGTTTTTACTCATTTTTACTGAAAACTCCTGCTGAATCATCATGTTTGTAATCCATTTTTGTGTATAATCAATATAATCACGTTTTATTATTTATCTTGTGAAATGTATAAAGTCAGATTATCATTGGAAGGATGTTTGTACTTTTTTAGTGAAAATAATTTTTCAGAAATCTATTGCACGAACGTTTAAAGTGAGCTGTTGTTTTTGATGATTCAAAATCATGTCGAATATTTCTAGCAGGTTCAGGAATTCATACAGATATTATTATGTAATAGTTTTCTCAGACTTTTGATGATCAATTAATGTATTTTTCACAATTTTAGAATTTTGTTTGAATACAGGTTCGATTACTTATCTTGTGAAGTCATTGTTGAAAAGATCAAGTCAATTTCAAAAAATATGCAACAAAGTTTTTATATTTCTAGTAAGGATTTTAAGCTTCGAATCCTCTGTTTCCTCGCGCATTTTATGTAAGATAAAGATACTATTTTCATATTTAAAAACTTAGGTTCACTACACAAAAATTTACAATTTCTTCTCTAATTTTTTTTAATGAGTTATGATTGTCACAATTGCTAAAAATGGTAAAATCAAATTTCATCATAATCAAGTCATAAAAAGTTGAAACTTTTATTCGTAAAATAATTAGAATTCTAAATCAATATCAAAAAATATGACACTTGAAAGAAAAGAACATGCATTATTCATTTTTCAAATTTCTTCAAAATGTACGTACTCTACCATAAACAATTTATTATATAATTATTTAATATCCGGGTATGCATAATTTCATTCAAAAAATGAAATCAATAACAAAACATGTCATATATTTCAAAAGTCTTTTCTCCTTTATTAGCTTTTGTGTTTTGTACTAAAATGTGGAAAAATCCATATTATTTGATTACGGAAACACCGCCTCACAGCACTTGTTTGACAAATATTTTATTCTGATTACAATATTCACCGTCGTTACAAAGAAATACGATCAGACTTTGCAATAGGTAGTAATAAATTAAAGCAAAGTCCCATTTCAAAGTTCATTTGCCATGAAGCCTAAGTTGGGATATACATATTCAAAAAATATTAAAAGCAATTAATAAATGTAAGTGTGAATAACCAATAGAGGTTATTTTAAAAATTTTTTCAATACTTAATAGTCGTATTGACAAACTCATTCATTGATTTAAAAAGAAGCAATCAACTTGCCAATCTAAGAAAATGATTCTGTCTGCGATACACTGAAATCAACTTTTACAATAATTAAAACGATTGTTATCAACTTTACTTTGGCTACAGTGACAAATCAACTCGAATGGATGATCATTCGAGTAATACAAGACAAAAATGTGATGTTGAAACATTCTATAGACTAGAGACAGTTTTATCACAGCTTGAGCAACATACGAGATGAGTGATATTTCAGTTCATGGAAGTCTCACAGGAATATAAAAATCAAAATAATATGTAAGTTTTGTTGAACTTTTCAAGAAATTTTTATAAAACATATATTATATGTAAACTAGCACGGGTGTTGGCATCATCTTTTCTCAACTTTGAAAATCCTGTACAATCGTGTCTACTGCATTTACTAAACTTGAATAGTACTTCTGAATCACTACAATTTTATAAGAATTTTAAATGTAACTGTTATACAAATTTTTTAATAAACTTTGGATAAAAATTAAATAATAGTTCTTGACAATGACAACATTGTGGTATTTTCAGATTCAAAAAAGATGACGCTTACATTTTCACTGTAATAACAAGCGAAATTTATACCTATTGAGTTGTGATTTTTTTTGTAGTTCAGGTCAGTTCAGGTTTGTTTGAATATCACTCATCATCAAATAAATGCTATACTAAGATACTTCTGTAACACTCATAACCGTGATATAACAAGGTTTTTACACGCCAAAGCTTTTTCTCTAGTAAAACAACTATCACATGTTTTTACACCATCATTTTCGGTCATTAACGCCAAAACAGCTTTTGGCAGGTTAACTATTTTCGACATGTATTTACACATTTACATTGCGCATTTTTAGTGAACGTCGTGATTATGCATAAGATGGACTTCACAAAAACTGATAAATATCAAGTCAAATTACCGAATTAACTTCGATAATATTATTGAGAGTATGAAAACAATATTCCATAAATCTAGAAACTTTGTATGAAAAATGAAACCGTACATGTGATGTGCGCAAAAAACGTCTTCCAAAAGTGGGAATTTCATGATTTTTATTTCATTTCATTAACAAAAATTGAAAGTAAAAAAAAATTTCATAAAAAAAAAAGACGAAAAACCAGCCAGCTGCTGTTGAATGGCTGAAATGATACACTAACAAAAATAGTGTTCCTGCAAATGACTCACGAATGTTTACCCGTGAGTCATTTGTGCATGATTTAACAATTATTTGCTATGTAGATATTTACAATTTGTTCAATCTCGTGAGATGAAATGTTCAAAGACGATTTAGAACATGTCTCTGCGATGGTATTTTCGGTTGCTGCTGGGTTCTTGGTGTTCGAATCGCGAATCGTTGCAGACTTCGGTGTGGTGTTTATGTCCTGAAACATAAGAAATTATGGACAGTTAAATATCACGTACGAAGATGATTAATTTGAGAACAATTCAGGAGACAATAGGAAAAAGAACTTGCCTCTGTTACATGGAGCTGTAGAGTCTCGACAAGCACTTCGGGAGTTGTTTCGTCTAGATCTGAAAATAAAAGGTCCAAAAAAGATACATTTGAGAACGTTTTTAAATAATCTTCTATAGGGTTAACATTTTTAGATAATAGAAATTATTCATCATAAATGTATTTTTTTTCTTCAAAACTGTTTTAAATTCAATTTTCGTAAAAAATACAATATAATATCATTTAAAAGTTTAAAATTGACAAATTCATAATCTGATTTGAATTTGAAACTAAAAACCACAATAATTGAAATCAACTGAAAACTACACGATTGGAATGTATAATATTAAAGGCAACAATAAACTTCTAAATTTTTCAACCACAATAATTTTATGAATTTCAATAATTTTGATTTTCGATTAAAAATTTTTAATGAGACATTTTATAAACATTGAATCCAAGAATGAAAACAGTTTACACAAGAATAAAATTTCCCAAAATGAACATATTCCATTTGATTTCATCAATAAAAGTGATCTTAATTTATATTTTACAATTACAATGTTTCAAAGTAATAGAATGAATCTAAATTATCATCGAAAAAATTAATTTTTTTTCTCAAAAATTAAGTGTTACTTACTCCTTGCGCACTCCAGTTAACGCACTCTGCAAAAGTCTCTGATTCTGTTGCTGGACATTAGGTTGAGGTCTTATCCATTTCTCTCCCCTTTTATTGCAAAGGTGAGCACGTAAATCGTTCATGTCACTGGATGTGGTATCTTTTAAAGAGTCTCTCACGCTGACTTTCAACTTTCCCTGGGATGTTTCCGAAAGACTTTTTTTGGAGGCAGTCTTTAAATTGTCCTCAACAGTGTCCTGAATGATGTTTCTAAGAGCTTCCTTGCAAGCAATTTTCGAGCCTGGAAACAAAAATTAAAAATTTCTCTCATTCGATTAAATCCAAATTTCTTATTTTCTTCTAATTTATTCCTAATGAATTTTAATTCATTTAATTTTAACTTAATTCATTTGCTTTAATAATAATGTACGTAAATGAATTCAAATGTAATTCATAAATCAGGACAATAGTTGTAAACGCTCTTCCATACCTTTTTTGGTATTCTTTTCCTTTCTGTGCGGTGTCCGGGAATAATTTGATTCTTCAGACGAGGTCCTTTTGAGAGACACCTTTCTTGAATCGGTTTTGGGCAGCCACGAAGGATGACTGGATTCGTCAAACCGAGACCTATAAGAAGTCTCGGCAAAATCGGTTTCGGGCGAATGAGCATACTTCCGCTCGAAAGACAAAGATTGTTGATGGGACATCTTGTGTTCGTATTGAGACGAAGAATGACGTTCATATTTGTCTGATCTGGGCCTTTTGTGAGAAGTCTCATCACCAAATGTAGGCGACAATGAGGAACAGCCCCATTCCCTGGATGCTTGTCTCTTGAGTGTAGTTCTTTTGGAGTCAATCTCGGCATGGTGCCTGTATTTTTTCCTAGAAGCAGGTGACCTGGATGATTTTGAACACTTTTTCGAATGTTCTCGGTGTCTCTTAGTTGAACGTGATCTTGCTTTTTTGTTCAGAGGTGACTCGCTTCCTCCATATGGCTTTGGATCATCTTTATGCGATGCTGCGACTTTGTCACCCGATTGACGATTTTTATCTTTTCCTTCTTCAAAATCGGACTCCATGTCCAAAAATTCTTTTTCGTCAATTTCAAGTTCAACAAAGTCACCTTCCATATCATCGTCTGATTCTGCCAGGAGCTTTTTATTCAATTTTTCAGAGATCTCGTTTTCGTCATTTTCAATAGAGTTGCTTTGCAAGGCTTTTGCATCATTTTTTTCTGACTCCTCTAGAACTGGTTCATCAAGGCGTTCCTTTCCTAGGTCTATAGAAGCATTTAGTATGATTTCGTCTTCATCACTTGTATTTCTTTTATCATGGCTGACCTCTCCATTTGATTCTTGCTTTGGCTGTTCTGCATCGCTTTTGTTGCTGGTATCTGTAATTCAAACAGTTTAAAAATTGTGTTACATTCAGTTTAAAGGGATAAATGCTGAGGTTATAAAGAATTCACAGTGATTTTACAAAAAAACTTCTGTTGTTTTCTATGTTTTGATTTTGCATTATATTGATAATAAGTGCTGCTCTACAAATACAATTATTAAAAAATTGCTGCTTCTTCATAATCATATTTACTACAAAGCTACCGTAGTGATTTTGAACCTTATAAGAAACTGAAATTTCATATAAGAATGTATTTGATTAAATCTTGAAAAAAAAAAAAAAAAAAAATCTTATAAAATTTTTTCGACCTATTCTTTATTAGTAATTTCAGTTTCTCATAAGAAATTGCATTCTTGTAAGAGATTTCATTTTCTTATAAGGTTTTTAGAAGGAATAAATTTACTAGGGTACAACGGTGAAATATCGTTCATACTGGAAGTGAAAAAAGGACACTATTGTATTTTGTATTGCCTATAATAAGACATTTATAAACAATCGACAAGGATATGAAATTAAATCTTTCATAATATGGCAACACAAATAATTTTAAAATTAGGAAGAAACGCTTCTTTAGATATATAAGGTAAAAATAACATTCTTTTGCATTTTTTAAAAATATTATTCCGATAGTTACATATTCCAAACAATAATTTTTTCTTGATCAATTTCTCTTATTACATTATCCTTCGGTATATAACTTTTTCCTAATGTAAGTTCAAGGTAAACTTACATTTTTTTGAAGAACAAGTTCAATTTCTGAAAAAAGTTTGTTTTCAATAATTCAATAAATATTAAGATACATATTATGATGCCCCATGATGTTACAAAATAAAGCTTCGAATCTTCTTTCTAATCTATGTTGTTAAAATCTATATTTTTTAACAAAAATCCAATCATCATCAAGTATTGTAAATAATCGATTGAGCGATAACGTAGTAATAATTGATTATATTATTCAAGTATCGTAAGAAAATAAAAAATTAAAATTCTTCCATTATAAAAGTTATGTATACTAGATTTGATTCTATTATATTTGAAAGACGACAGCAAAAACAACAGTAGCAAAAGTAATATAAAAAAAACTTCAAATAATAGCTGTTTATATAATGCCATAAATAATTTATGGAGCTGTAATTTTCGGTACCTATAATTTATTTGAAAGAAATTAGAAAATTTCGTTGATGATTTCTTCGTGCTCTACGTATGAGATCATGAAACGATATCCTCAATTTCCGGTTGGTAGAGTTTGAAAATAGTAAAACTATATGTGTTTAGGAACACATAGCCAAAGTGAAAGTTTTTAAGTGAAAACTGAAATACAACATTATGTTTAATTGTAATTGTAAAATTAGATGTTAATTTTACAATTACAATTAAACATAATGTTGTATTTCAGTTTTCACTCAAAAAGTTTCACTTTGGCTATGTGTTCCTAAACACATATAGTTAAGACAACTCGGAACCTACTGTAGAGCGAGAGAGACGCATAGAATGGAAACTAGTTGAGAGGAAGAAGGACGAAAAGAGAACGTCTTACGAGTCGTCTTAATGCTTGTGTATTTCATAATGGTTCATAATCAAGTTTTGTAGTTGATTTCAGAAGTTTTACTTTAGCTCAGTGTTCATAAACACATAGTTAACGTTTTTTTATTCAAAGAAAAACTATGATATTTAGAAAAAAACAAAAATTCGATTAAATTTTTGAATAGTCAAAAGTTATTCCTCAATTATTCAAAGATTTTGATTATTTCGATAAAAAATGTTGAAGATTACGATATTATCAAAAAACTTCATCAGTTACAAATTTCTCGATTCGAACTTAGAAAATTTAAAATGATCTTTGAAAACTTTGACTTAAAAAAGGCAACTACTTTCAAATTTTTCGTCTATCTGATGAAAATTAGTTTGGATTAAAAAAATTGTTTTGCCCTCAGCATTCATTACTAATTGCTAGAGAACCTGTATTGCATTAATGCTTCTTTTTTCTTACGATCGTTTATCCGTCCTTGTCGTAGGTTGCCTCTGAGCGCGAGCATCTTCCCCTGCTAAGCATCTTCGTCTAATGCTCGCGCTCAGAGGCAACGTACGACAAGGACGGACAAACTCTGGCACCGTACCTTTCTCCACAATATGCGCATATTACACATTTAACACTTCTGAACAAAGTGCGCTAAGATTGGATTTACCCTCGTACCCAGCGAATAAAAGTTTCACTTTCAAAAAGCAAACGCAGTGTTCGTTTTTACTACATTCACTAAAATCGTTGTAAAATTATAAATGAAAAGGCCATCACCTGATGCAGGAGGGCGGTCCCAATTCGGTTGAGGTATTATTATGGTGAGGTTCCTGTGGCATTGGAAAGTGTTGGAATAGTTCTGCAATCAAAAATATAAATTCGGGATTTATCGTCGAGTTATTTTACTCCGAATGTTTTATGATTTCATAGCAGCAAGTCAAAAACGCATACTTTAATTTTATGATCCACGCATTTAAAAATAAAAGAATTATTTAAATCTCACTTTTCCATGCTCCAATTTTCATTATTAAAAAGTTGTTATATTTTGAGTTTTAAATGTTCAATAGTGAAGGAAAATTTTTTTCACTCTTTACCATTTCATTACGGAGAGGAGTGTGCTTAATAGTTTATTGTAGAGAGTAAAGTTTTTTGTTACAACCAAAAAGTGCCAAGAAATGACTGAAAAACTTTTTTTTTAATCATCCTTGTTGATTTTTCTATTTGTTTCTAACACTTGGAATATCAAGTACATGAACATACATTTTTCTCTTGTGCTAACTCTTGAATTCCAATGCTAATGTTTGAGTGATTAAATTTTTTTGTATACTGCAGTCCTTAAATTCTTATTTTATCATAGCTGGCGGTAGTCAGCTAGAGGTGAGAGCTCAGCAACGAGTCGCTACGCTTTTGGCTCTTGGACCGCCAAGCTATATTTACAAAAACTATCCAAAACGTGACGTTATCGAAGAAGTTTTTTCCTTTACTACTTTCATTTTAGCTTTGTTCCGTTAACCAGTTATATGGTTGAGATCTTGATTTCATAAGGAATCCCAATCTAATATTTGTTTCTTGCAAATTTGCATTTTTATGTGAATAAACTTTGTGAATAAAATTTCTTCGCCAGATTTTTTTCCGTCCCGACGGAAGTGTGTTTTCATTCTATCGCCCGTCAGTAAAAAGCACAACTTCTGTTTGTAAGGTTAAGGTAACGCACCGACTTGACACATCTGTATTTTGACAGTTTGGCAATTTAGTTGTTTTCAAGTTCTTGAGGTTGTTGAAAAACTTTGTCCCAATACGTAAAAAAGCATGTATATTCATATACTTGTGCGTGGCTTGGCCAAACAATAAAACAAAAATTTTGTGGAAAAACAGCATATATCAACAAAGTCTTTGCTGCTTTTGTAAAGTTGAAAAGCATGAATTCCGAGTAAGAAAATAGAGAGCTTTCTGTTAATGCCAGTGTATTACTTAATAATTAAATGCTCTATTGAAAGTTGACATTTTCTGATTTCCTAATTTATTTAATCCTGGAAAACATAGTATGCATGACGAAAATCGTGCAGAAAAACTCAAGTTTTTACGTAAGTAATTACTTACGTATCAATATTTATTCATAGGAATATAAACTGTTATATATAAATTTATATACATTATAAATATAAATATTATTTTTATAGAAATAGATAAAAAAAATTGTTAAATATTAATGGTTTTAAAACAGAAAAACTTACTGATATATCATAAATAATAAGAATATTAAATTGTTAAATTAACAAAATTTTTAAAATGAAAATTTGATCTTTAAAAATTTGTAATACAAGGAAAAAAAAACATTATAATAAAAACAACCTAACATAAAAAAATTCGATACTTCAGAGTTTCGAGTAAATTGAAAGATTCGAAAACCAAGTTTCAATGTATGCAGTACTAAAATTCATTTACTTTTTTATCGACCACTGTAAAAATATGTTATTAAACGAAAAAAACCTAGAAACAACAAACATTATATTTTTTTAATTCGGTGTTTAAACTGTTTGATTTTGAGAATATAACATTGTTAGTTCTGTTTAAGAATTGTAACTTGTGGATTCATATCAATAAATTAAAGTTCTTCATTTTCTAATTTTTTTTATAATTTATCAAGTGGTTCAATTTTCCAATGAAATAATGAATAAATAAGTTATTAAATAAAATTATAACTTTTATTGAATGTTTATTAAATCAATATGGTGTTGATACTATTATATTCTTGCCATTATTCACAAAATTAGAAAAAAATAAAGTAAAAACAACGAATGCAAAAAACAGAAAAAAAAAACTTACCGAAATAAAGATTTTAGCAAAGAAGTATATCTGTGGCTTCCTGCAATAACAGAGAAAGTCACTTCCGCCATAAGGCTCATTTTGCATGATATTCTAATAAAATTTTAAACGTTATGGCAGAAATTACTTTCTCTGTTATGGCGGGAAGCCACAGATATGATTATGCAAAAAATAAAAAATATCTAATCGTGAAACGGAAGACACAAATATAATTATTGCAGTTTTGAATAATTTCATTTCGTCCAATTACTCTAGGCGAGGCAGGGCTTATCATTCAAGGGACAACTTTTCCTTTTTAGTTTACTGGGAGTGGGAAAACTCGTAGCAATGAGGCATGCGATAGAATGACTTTCTTATTTTCCAGGAAACAAGCTTAGAAGATAATACATTGTAATCGTGCCAGTCTGATAAAAGAACGTTATGACAGAAAATAAATGAATAGACAAAGCAAATTATTTCGAAAAATGTGTTTTATTCGTCTTTAAAATCTTGGGAACTGAAAACTACTATGACTGGAGTTTATGACAGTGACTCATGAATAATAGTTGGGATCCGCGGACTTTGGGAAACCCTGTACTGTATATGATTATTGTAAATATAAAAAATGGTTGATAAAGAAACGGATTTCACTGAAACATAATAATAAAAGAAAAATACTTGCTGCACTCTGATAAAAATGCTTAAAAAAATTTCTAAAAGACCATGACAATTTTTAGACGTATTACGAAATAAAAGAATGGATTTTTGAATCCATTCTTTATTATATGATTCCAAATCCTATAAATTAGGATTTGGAAATACTAGTAAGCAGAAGCAAGGCGAGGAAAGGAGTCGAAATCGCAGCTGTTGGTCATAGGCAAGGTGAAAATTGAGATGGTGCTTTCGAATTATTCGTTTAAAATTTATGATTATAAAAAATTTTTTTTTTCATAACCACAAATATAGGAAAAAGAGAAGAGAAATGAGGAGGCACTTCCTAATTTTGTATTAACAATTCATAGTAGTAACAATAATATTAAAAACGTAATTTATATCACAACAGAAGTAAAGGAAGGAAAAGAGTGGTGCTTCTTGAATAATTTAAATTACAAAAATTACAATGTGCCGCTATTGCAAGTCATACAGCCGGGCAGGTGAGTAACTGGAGAGGCTCGAGTCAAGATTTACTAAAAGTGAAATAATACGTATCTGTAGTGATTTCAATGTCTAAAAACTGTATGAGAAACATTTTCTTGTATCAATGGCCCACGGTCGTGGGCCGAGGTGAGGGCCCGCGACAGCACCATTATTATCAAAAAAATAAATACACATAACCTAGAAATTTTGTTGCCTCCACTTTTTCTATATTAAAGACACCATGATTTTTTCTTAAAACACTCGTAGATTCTTAATTCTATCATACCTCCAATATTTACACCTCAATTTTCCTAGTTTTAGTTTCAAAAACTTTTTTTCGATACCTCCTAAAACGACTTTGTCGTATTTAGGAGTTTCGCAGTAGGACGGTCAGCTGTGGTCGGAGATTTTGACAGATAAAATTCGGCAAATGTCAAAACCGTTACACAGCTGATTGCTCGAGCACCTGTTTGTTATTATTGTGTTTAATATTAGTGAATATTAGGGATCTTGACATACTTTATACTGCACTTTAAATCGCGTTTTTGTTAAGTAACTAATTACTCCAAAATGTCGAAAAATAACAACGCAAGAATCGAAGAACGAAATTCTTGGAAGATTTTGAAAATTGAAGACCAAAATTTCCTTTTGTTTGCGAATCAAGAAGGCAAAAATTGGGAAATTTCGCTGACAAATTTGAGTCAGGTTTGATTTGAAAAATTGCCGGAAGAAATCATTTGCGGAGGTGCTCGAAGAGTTTATTTTATAAATATTTAAAATAAATATTGAAGTTATAAATTTGCGATTATTTTTAAGAAAAATCGTATAAATGTTGTGCGAATTTTATTGGCGCAAACAAACTGCGACAAATTCATAAGTATCTTTTATCTAAATGAGATAAAATAGATGCAAGGGCGTAAGAATGGAATTTTTCTTGGGGGGCCAAATAAAGAAAAAGTTGAAAAATTTTCTTTGATAAAAAAAAATAAAAGAAGAAATTTTTGAAATATAAGTACCAATTAAAAATTGATTTATTATTTACGAAATATTTCTTAAACAACATTTAAATAATATTCGATTCGTTAGGGGCCGTCCATAAATTACGTAAGACGTTTAGGGGGGGGGGGGGAGGGTTTAACCGGATCTTACGAAATCTTACGAGGGTTGGAGAGGGGGGCATGGAAAATCTTACATAAGAAAAAATACCAATTTTCCAATAAACTCGTCGTATCCTAAGGGAGATTCTGTAATACTTTTCCAGTGTATTAAGACATGAAAAAAGTTCCTATGAAAGTATTAGAGCAAACTATTTCTAAAAATATTTATTGCACGAATTTTTTGTGTCTATCGCAATATTAAAAGAGTTTTGAATGAAGTTTTATGAGTTATTTAATACACGTTTCATTGATATGACAGTAATGCCCTATTTTCTATGTTACAAACAGTGATTTACTAACTTTTTCGTCTTACGTAAGATTTCGAGTGAGGGGGGGGGGGGGGTTCAACTGAATCTTACGAAATCTTACATGAGGGAGGGGGGTCTAAAATAAACAAAAAACGTCTTACGTAATTTATGGACAGCCCCTTATTGAAAATTATAAAAATTATATTTAAAATGATAACATATATGATAATTTTGATTGTATTTTAATTAAATGTAATTATTTTTAAATTATTATACATCATGAAAATGAGCAATTGAAATTTTTTTTAAATAGTGAAGATTAATTTCTATAATATTCTATAATTATATTCATCATATTTATCATTAGCACTTCAATAATAAAAAAAATATTATTACTTCACATTTGTAATAATTATTTATAGTACAACAATGTGTAATTATTGTTATTTATAATTACCTGTACTTAATTCGAAAACAACGAATTATTATTTGTAGAAATAAATTCATTATATTCATTTTTATTACTGTAATTATTATAAAACACAATTGTTATTTCATAATTATAATTATTACTTTTTTTATAATTATTTGTAATTATTTTGCAATTGTTGCATGAAATAAATATGATCAATTGTAAATTTTTTAAATTATGAAACATTATTTATATCTATTGTACATTATTTACTGATGCCGACTCATAAATAGTATTAATTGATTTTTTAAAAAGTAAAAAACTGAAAGTTGAATACAAGTCATTCAGAATTTCAACTCTCAAAAGTATAAAAATTCAAAATAAAATAAATAATCTAAATTTAGTTGGAACAATCAACAAATGTTTCATGTAAACTATTTCCATCAAAGTGAAATACTAGGAACACTATTTTGTCAATAGGAGCTCAATCCATCTTTGGATGTGGAGACTTTCGATGTACACGAATTCATCAGTAAATTGATGAAAAACATACCAAATTACGCAACTTCTATATCCACAAACCGAATAGATTTGTCAACAATGTTGCGTGGTGGTCTTTTCAAATTTTGCATTGGCAACAAGTCTTAATAACATTGTGCCACTTGATCACAATCCTACAGTCTAAATTTGATGTCATGAATTAACTGCAAAAAAAAGACATGGAAATCAAGGAATACAAAGCAGAAGGAGCCAAACTCATTCGAAGTATAAAAAATTCATATAATCAAATATTTAAAAATTCATATCACAAAATATTCTCATCAAATGAGAATATTTTGATAATTTAGCACAGTTTTATTTGCATTATGTGAAAAAAAAACCTTGCAAAGATAAGTTTAAATTAGATTTATTACATCTGGAGCGACGTTTGCTTTTGTTTCACAGAAAACATAGAAACAAAACCTTTCGATCCCAGAATACTCGAGCAATCGTCTTAGGCAACTCTACCGTCAAACATTTTTGGCATTATTGGGAATTTCATGAATTCAAATAAACCCTATGAATCAAAGATAAAAGATGAGCTGAAGATCAAACAAGAAAGGTTAGTTCAAACAAAATATGTAGGGTGGTATAAATTTTTTTTTTTTAATTATGCTTCAGAGATCAGGGACGTTTCATCGAAGTTTTTCATGGAGGGGAGGTAAAATCAAATGTCAAAAAAAGCAATACGTATTTATTTCAATGCATCAATGAATATTTATTCTAGTGTCATTACATTTTTGCAGTGTCTTACGGGTTTTAAAAATTTAATGATCCAGAATTCAAAAAGAATAAGGTTTTCAGTATTTCAAAGAATTTCACAGGAAACAGTGTTTTCAAAGATTAATGGTATACGGAAAATACTCTTAGTATTTTCATATTTTATATATATATAAATATGAAAATTTATTATATATAAAATTTATAATAATATTATATATACATATAAAATATTCAGATTTTATTTATATTGTATCATGATTTTTAAATTACGCTAGGTGCCCATGAAGTACCACAGCTCGGGTCATGTGTGGTAAATATTAACCTTAACAAAAAATGATATTTTAATGAGAAATAAATTTCTTATCCAAAGATAGCTGTCCCAAAGAAAAAAACTAATGCGCACAATTAGATAGACTCTCATGGTCAAAAAATAACAAAGAAAAACCAAATCCCCACAAAAAAACATTTTCCACTGAAAAAGTGGAGGTGAGGGCTTCATTTGTCATAACATTCAACAAAAAAAAAACCAAATCAATCACATGCACTTAAGTGAGTTAAAGCAAGTAAGTCTGCATCGACAGTTCTATGATTTAAGTTCGGTAGGAAAATCTGCGGATGACTCCAATAAATTAAAAATAAATTTCAAATTTTATTATCATTTTTCGCCTTTTTCTGTATTACAGTACTTTCTGAATCCTTTTTTTTTTACGCGGCCATTTCAAGTCACTCACCTGCCCACTTTAGATGACAATTACTGGATTGCGCTGTATACGATGTGAGTGTAAACATAATCGATTGCTTCATTTTTTTATCTAAACGCTTTTTAAGAAATAATTATAGTACTTCCTGAATGAGAAGTCGAGTAACGACCAAGAAGTGGCATAAGGTGAAATACTTTCACATTTAAAAACTTTTTAAAGAAAAAATATTTTTTAAAAAAGTATTCTGAAATATAATTTTTTTATTTAAAGTATTAATTGATTTATTTCATGGTTTGTGCGAAACAACGGTACTAGAATAAAGATTATCAACTCTTTCATAAGAAATGGACAGAATACAGTCGAGACGGTGGGTATGGCTTAGCGAGAGTAGGGATCGTGCATGAAAGGATGAGTATATGAGAGTATGTGTGGGGACAATGCAAGCAGCACCTACCGTCTCGTCGATATTCTGTCCGCGTTAGAAAGCGCATCGAGTATATGAGTCTTCCTTTCTTATTCTAGTATCCTTGGTGCCAAATTTTAAAATGTGGTTCGCATAGACCTAAAGACGCATTTGTTATGAGAACTTCTGCAAATTTCATAGAAGTACGTATGGCACAAATTGTGTAAAAATTCTATGTAATCTACTCATACGTGAAAATGTATATCCTAGCTGAAAATATTTAAATGGATGACAATGTGAACATACACATGGACATCTACATAAAAAGTGGCATGGACGGTCACGTAAAAATGTCAGATGAATGTTGAAAGGATCAGGATGTTTACATACATAGTTGAATGTTTAAAGCTGATATGATGATGTACTATAAATTTAGACGCAAACTTGCTACTTATAAAAACACACCTACTTCATACCTCCAAATAATAAACATACTCAGAGAAGTACATACAAACAATAAACAATTTATCTTAATTGTCCCCTTATGATTTATTTTTATGTAAGTGGGCAGGTGAGTGACTTGAAATGGCCGCGTAAAAAAAAAGGATTCAGAAAGTACTGTAATACAAAAAAAGGTGAAAAATGATAATAAAGTTTGAAATTTATTTTTAATTTATTGGAATCAACCGCGGATTTTCCTACAGAACTTGAATCATAGAACTGTCGATGCAGACTTACTTGATTTAACTTAAGCGCATGTGATTGATTTGGGTTTTTTTGTTGAAGGTTATGACAAACGAAGCCCTCAACTCCACTTTTTTCATTGGAAAATGTGATTTTGTAGTAACCTTATAACATAAATTATTCTGATGAAGACAAGTCCTTATGGAGAGCATGCGAAACATTTGGTTTTTTTTTTGGTATTTTTTTCGGACTAAAACTCTCACCTTCGAATTTTGCCTTAAAAGTGTTTTTTTTGGGGGATCGAATATTGGGAAAAAATTCAAAAAAAAAAAAAAAAAAAAAAAAAAACAGAATGTTTTGTAACTTGAAAATACAAAAAAGTTTACAAAAACAATTATTGTGGATAAAATAGTTTAAAAAAATTTTAATGTCAGCTACTTGCAAATCTGAGAGCCCCAATTTTAATAACTTGATTTAGAATTATGTTGTCTGTTGTTTTTTACATTGTTATACATATTTGAATTTTGGCTTAAAAAAATTCCTGTCAATGGCTCATAGTGGCTAAATCAACATTTATAAATGTTTTGATTGAAATTTCTGGATGTGAATAGCAATAAAAAAATATCAATCATGAAGACACCCATGAAAATTACCCAGTCTCTTGTAATCACAGTTTATTAACATCAAATTAAAATTTTTGAAAGTGAAAACATTAGAGACTTTTTCAACAAACTTTTACTTAGTGTAATTAAATATAACGAATTTTAAATTTCCAAAACTTTAATGTTAAGGGGACGCAGGCTGCTGAAGTGTGAGAAAGATACACAGAAGAGAATCCTGATGAGTCAAAGAAGGAGGAGGAAAAAAGGCCTCTGTGACCTCTTAAAACTTGCATTTATCATTTTAAAATCCAAATTTATCAAAGTCTTGAATATCTGCAATCGATATTTTAAAACACTAATCAGTAAGATTTTCATA
This sequence comes from Platygaster robiniae, assembly GCA_028476575.1. NCBI lineage: Eukaryota > Metazoa > Arthropoda > Insecta > Hymenoptera > Platygastridae > Platygaster > Platygaster robiniae. The sequence continues at coordinate 42,755,329 of CM052019.1, forward strand.
ACAATAAACATTAAAATAATCTTTTTGCCTCTCTAACACTGAGAAGGAGCGTTTTAAAACACGTTTCACCATAAACAAATGAAGTATCTCAGGCCAACAGGCAGACTGTCAACGAATGACAACCGGCAAATTAAAGGCGGGCTCTTTTGGCTCATTGGAAATCCAGCTAACCAGAAAGAGCCCTCCCTTTCCCCTGCCGACTGTAATTTTCTCAAGCCTCCATGTCGACCTTCAATACTTCATTAGCCATGTTGAAACAGTTTTGATACGCTCATTTTTACTGTTTTTGAGGCAAAAAGTATCGTGTGTAACTCGGAGCAATAACAGCCGATTAGAACCCGTGTAAACCTCAAACGAGTTCTAAATCAACTGTTTTTACTCCTAGCTACACAATATACTAATAAATTAGAAAAATTAATCATCATCTAAATTTTTGATCAATTTTATTGCAGCTTTCGGGTTTCATTTCATAAAATTTTGAAAAGTTTTCGGAACCACAATGTTTATATTTCAAGAACTGAAGGTCGAATCATAACAACTGTTACATAGAAAACTATATTGGAGTAAACATCTGTTTTTGAAGCACCAGCAATAATAAAATTGCAAAGGAAAATTTTCATATTTACAATATTAGATTCTCGAGCTTCAAAAAGTTGAGTGAAATTTTTCAAAAACAATACTCCTAATTTTTTTATTCAATTTCAAGCTACTCCTAAGACAGTTAAAGAATTTAAAAAATTAAAAAATCAATGTTTCGAAAATGCAAAAACAAGAAAAGCATTGAGAATATTTCTTTTATTAATAACTTAGTGAATAATTATAAAAACAAATTTTCTAATACTCAAATGCTCCGCAAAAAAAATTAAAAACAATTTACATACCTTAAAACCATTAGGCCATGAAGTTTTCCAGTTTCGGACATTTCTAGACGTTTGTGAAGAAGAATTTTGGTCATTCTCATTCTTATCCGGAACTTCTATAGGTCTATAGAACTTTTGGTTCCATAAAGCTTTTTTGTCCATAGATTCCAATGCTGCTTTCCTAAGTGCCTTCAATTCTTCGTCCTCATCATCATCGTTGTGAATTACAACAGGGATCTTTTTGGGAGACACATACACATTTTCGGAAGCATCCTTCTTTATGTTAGAAATAGGTGCCATTTTTAATCGGAAATCTGGGGAAAAAACAAATACAATAAATTTCGAATTTCTGTGCTTAATCTCCATAAAAATCAATGTTTACAACAGCTTTTGGTAATTATTCAGAAGAACCTATTCAGAAGAATCTATTTTTTTTTGCCAAAAATTGATTGGAAAAAAAACTCGCACCTAAGATATTTTTTTTTTTTTTTTTTTTCTTTTTTTTTTCATACCTTCAAAACAAAATACCTTGAGTGAGGTTTTTTTTTTCCGAAGTACCTGTTTTAACATTTTTTGCAAAAGTGAGAGAGCCATCATTTCTGAATTAATATCAACATTTTTTTTCTCCGTGTTATGCATTTAAAAAACCTTAACTTTTGAAAACTTGATTGTTGAGTAAATTTTTATAAAAAACGAGATTTTGTAGGTGATGCGCAACATGAAAAAAAAAGAAAAGAAAAGTAAAAGAAAATGGAATGAGAAAAAATTCCCTTATTTTTCAAAACCAACAAAATTTTACCTGAGTATTACAGATTATGATTAGATTTTCATAAGGGTATTTATATCCAAATTAATTTTTTTTTCTCCATTTCACATATTCCGAAAAAAACAACCGAATTCAACGGTTTTGCTTTTTGCTAATGCTTTTTTTGCAAGAAAGACATGAAAAAAAAAGAAAAACAAAAACAAAGAAAATCAAGCTTGGATATGTATACCTGTGCCAAAATTTAGCCATAAAATCTATACATACTTCAATAAGCAACATTTAATAATCTTTGTCAATATTTATCATTTCACATAAAATAGGCTAACAGTATTTTCCCACTTATTTAAATCGTGACAATTTTGGAAAACAATATTTTGCTTGCCCATTTCAGAGCTACAAATTATCATACTGGTACCTTTAAAAAAACGTTAAGGTCCCAGAACACTTAAAGTACGGTTAAACTGAAATAATTTCACCGAAGTTATGGCGTGAGGGAAAAAATGCTACCAAAAACTTTAAGAGTGAGAAACAAATACGCAATTAACAACTGTTAACAACTGATGAGAAGTAAGTAAAACGTAACCTAATCTAACCCATTTTATCAGCCATGATCAGCCACAATACTCAACTCGAATAGTTACAGCAAAAAATGAATAAAACGCAGCAAATTCAACTTACATTTCCAGAAATTCAATCCAGTGAAGCAGATGAAGATGAAAGAGCTTTGTAAAATACGATATATTGATCGAGTAACAAGGTACTAACGCAAACCAATAAATTGCAATAAATCGCGTTTAACCAGTGTCAATCAGTCTGCTTCAGTCTACATTAACTTCTGTTAACTTCGTACACTGGGGAAAAAAACCCATCATATTAACCGTCAAATCCGGTTGTGCCAAGAAGGTTCGATACTAAGGAGAATAACTCCCAGCAGGGGGTCGGTCCGAAATCCGTATCCAGATTTCCAGAAACAAGTGGTGACACGCGTGCGCGTCTCGCTACTTTGCCGCTATCGCAGATTCCCAGCCACACAGTAAAAAAAAAAAATCCGTAACCAAAAGATATACGCTAAGCGAGGGGAAATTACTAGGTGCGGTAGTGGAATTCCCACCACCCGAAAATTCACTAGCGCTGACGACTTTTTCAGCGCGCTAGTAAATTTCAAGGCGCTCGTAAATTTCATCTCTGGGATTGTGAATTCACGGTGTGGCTGACGATTTCGTTCAGTACGATAGTGAAAATCAGCTAGCCAGTAAAATGCAGCTGGAATTCATTAAAAAGCATGAAATAAAAATTCATTACAAAATGAACTGTTATGGATATTTTGCATATATGCATAAATATGTAAAGACGCTTGCAATAATGCAAGGAATGTAAGCGTGTTTTTTAAACTCAAATATCTCGTGCATGCACAAGAAATATTCGGATCGCAACTACTTTGAAAGTGAAAATCGAAATTCACTTTACTTGATAATGATTTTCCATATTTTTAAGATAAGCAATTAATCTCAGGTGAAATTTATAAAAAAAATGTACATTGTGTTCTTTATTAATGCGAACCGCTCGATAACACACGATAACAAAACGTATGAATGTTAACGAATAGGAATGATAATACAAATCATATGATGACAAGTGTGATTGAATAGGATAAGAAATTATGAAATCATCTCATATAATCACAAGCACTCAGAATTTTACGAACTACGTTACGAAATCTACCATCTGCTGTTAAATTCACTAGAGACAGTAAAAAAGCGCGCGGTGATAAAATTTCTACGCCGAGCATAGGTCCTCTAGTTACTGACGCCGAGCGTAGGTTTATTCATAGAAGCTAGTCATTTATTCAGCGGATGTCGTTTTTCGTTCCGCACTGGAGGGAAATCACTAGCGACCGAAGTTTCACAAGAGTGGTTTGTGATATTACTACGCCGAGCGTAGTAAAAAAATCACTAGCGGCTAGCTTTTTTCATCTGTATTTTTTACTGTGCAACGCCGACATCGAGACCAAAACCACTATACAAGTGGAACATGCGCAGTACAGCGCTTTGCTTCGCATCGAGGATACGGCTTTCGGCCCCCTCGATTCTTTTGTTCAGCCCGCGAGTTATATCTCCTTAGTTTCTAGCCTTCTTGGGTTGTGCCAACGTTGATGCAAACCGTGACGTTTCAACATAGGTTGGCGTTGCTGGCCACGGCGAATTCACCTCGTCAATCCGGAGGGTGGAAAAAGACACTAACTTCAAAAGTCCTGAATGCTTGTAAATCCCGATTACTGAAATCCCAAACAAGCATTAATCCCGAGAACGAACATACCCGATCAACTATTCCTCGACATTCAAAAATCCCGATGTATAAATGACCCTCCGTTGTAAAGTCCCGTTTATTGGTCGCCCCGATATTGATAGTCCAGAACGCTCATTGACCCGTTGTTTGAAAGTCACGAAGCTTGAAAGTCCCAAATCTGCAAAATCCCGACAGCCAATAGCCAATGAGAGGTGATGTCTTTCAGAGACGTGAGCTCTAATTGGCTGTCGGGATTTTGCAGCTTCGGGACTTTCAAGCTTCAAAACTTTCAAACAACGGGTCAATGAGCGTTCTAGATTATCAATAACGTGGCGACCAATAAACGGGACTTTATAACAAAGGGTCATTTATACATCGGGATTTTTGAATGTCGGGGATAGTCGATCGGGTATATTCGTTCTCGGGATTAAAACTAGTTCGGGACTTTAGGAATCGGGATTTTCGGGCATTCGGGACTTTAGCAGTTAGTGTCTTTTTCCGTCCTCCGAATTTGATATATATATAGTGATACAACGGACAAAGCACAGCTGACCGTCAGATCAGCATTGGCAGCACACGGGGATGTCCCGTGGCCATGGGGCTGGATTGACGTGAAAGCACCCTGGTGAAAAAAAATATCTTTGCAATGGCCGACAGAAGATGAAAGATATCTTTCTGATATCTTTTACAATATATGTTATTATGCACATGTTTAAGATGTTTTACACATGTCTTTCAGTTTATATCGTGTTTCTTACATCTGTGAGACATGTAGAAGATGTTTGCTTGCAGGTATATATATATATATGCATGCATGTATTGTTTGTTATTGTTTATGTTGGTGTTGCAATAACTCGCATGATATGTTGTTTGATAAATTGCAATTGAAAGGCGATGGTATAAATTTCATTAATTAAACGACGTCATGGAGAGAAAAAGAGAACATGATCGATTGTACGTTGCCAAACGTCGCGCTTTAAACCGCGCAAGAGTGAAAGCTGAATTGGTAATAGACAATATTTTGCGGGAGGTTGTAGAACGCAATGAAGATCAAACACCAGGTATTTATGTTGTAGTACTTAAAAATAATTTATTTCATACTTGAACACAATATATACTGTAAAAAATGATCGTGCTCTAGTGATTTTGATTTTTATACAAACCTTGTCAAAAAAATAAAATTAATATAAAATCATACATTTTTCATAAGTCTTGTACAAGATATGTACAACATGTACAAAATATATATGAAATTACATGTTAAAAATATCTTTATAAATATGTCTACAAAACATCTGCAGAGGAATGTCGCGGGAACATCTTTTAACTGATATGTAGTTGATATCTTTCTCGAAATATCTGGAGTATATAAATAGAACCTTACACAAAAATGTCGTGCAGATATCTTTATGAAAATTATCTCCGGACAAGTACAAGATGTACGGAAGATATGCAGAAAACTTTTTTTTTTCACCATGGCAGTAACGCAAAGTAACCATTTTGAATCGCCGGGATATTTTTTCCAGTGTATCTCGCAACATCCACAAAGCTGCGCTCAAGCAATCTGGAAAAACGTGGAGAGGGGGAAACGCTAATATATCTACAATGGGAAAAAAAACCCTGCCGCTCCAACAGGGAAGAGCACTGTTGACAATTCCCTGTTAACGCAACGTTGCTCCCCTGTTGAATGAACAGGGATTTGCAGTGCTGCAGAGCCGGTACTCCTAACATAGCATGCGCGTCGTCTTTTTATCTATATCTTACTATCTAGAAAATTAGATACAGCTATATATAGATATACCTATTATAAGTTTAAACGGCATTACAGCGTTGAGCACCCTGTTAAATCGACAGGGGACCAGGCCTATGCAACTCGGTATCTCAAGCTTAGGAATCCCGATTCACATGAAGTAGGCGGCACTACGAAGGCGCCACCAGTCTAAGCCGCAAATGGCGGTTTTGATCGATGTAAAGACACGAAATACACTCGCGATTGCTTATGCGTGGAGGAGGTTGAGCGCGAGCGCGCTCACATACACTAATACACACTAACAATAGTGTGGTAAGATTGCGGAGAGAGGAACTAAAAGAGCTTCGTCAAGCTAGTTATCCCACTCTTGAAAATCATGTTAATTTTTATATCAGAATTATGGGCTAATCATGGGCTATTTTTGGACAGTAATGAAAATTTTTGAACGTTTTTCGTTTTTTCGGAAATCGAATTTCTTTGTGGGATAACTAGCTTGACGCCAAGCTAGCTTTCCACTTTGGAAAACGTTGTTTTATCATCAATCTCTTTTGCTTATATTTTTGATTTGTTTACGGGCTCTATGAAAAACATATTTAATATTCTCAAAAGCTATTTAATAATGAAAAAAAAGGTTTTCGTAATATAACTCGTCATGAATTTTAAATCGTCGGCTGCACGCATGCGCACTCAAGTGGTTAGGTTAGGTTAGGTTTGAATATAAGTAATGTAATATTAATTTGTATTTGACAAAAATTTACAAGTAAAAAAAAATATATGAGCATTTAATATATTTATGACGTTCAGATAAAAAATTATACATATACTATGGAAGACAATAAAAATTATATTTATAAATACATTTAACTGATGAACATGTACTTCAATTATTACGAATGAATTGTTTCCTTAAAATTAACGTGAATATTATTCAAGGATGAACACCAATAAAACTATTCAATTAACATTTACATTGATGCCGTGTGAAATGTATGTTTATATATATGTATATACTGATTGTATTTATTTGAATCCTAAATATTAACTATTGTATATAAATTTGAACAGGAGAAATACTTTACATTAATGTGAGCATAATTTATGTAATATAAATGTATCTAGTTATTTCAAAATATGTATAAAAGAAGTATGTGAATAAACAACATGTTTACTTCATAGAAAAAAAAAAAATTAATTTTCTGCTGGGTTCAAAAAACTTCTTGAATAAATTGTTGAATTTAAAAATACATATGATATGAAACACAACGTTGTAAAAATATATTTATACAAATGAATGAATGAAAATAGGAATGGCTCCAATAAATACATTTATACTCATCAAAATTTATTCATACATTGTTGTACATAAATTGTTTGCCATAAATTAACGTAAATATAATTTATTGCACGTTAATATACGTTTTATATTGTGTGCAATATAAATATTTTAGAAAATTATATAAGAAAAATACTTATAAATCTAAATATAAATAAGAATCTAACTTAAATATATATGTTGTTTACACAAATATATAAATAAATAAATTTTGAACTTAAAAAAAAGACCAGTGAAGACAACTTACAACGAACTTATAATTTATAAAGAATGTAAAATTTTATATACATCAGAAATACATATAAACATTAAATACATTATACTGATTTATAATAATGAATATAACAGATATGCATATTAAAGTGACAACCCAATGAAAGTCTTTTACACGTTCATATACGCGCGCAGAACTCAATGCAGAAATTAGCATATTACACAATATATATTGCATAATATCACATATTAAAAAAAAAAACAAATAGTTCGCAGTTCATATAATTTCAAGTTCGATCCCTCAGTAACACTCAGTAAGCTTCTACTGACCGCTACGTCTTATTTAGTGTGGTCTTACGTTACTGCATAACTGGTTCAGCAATTGAGTGCGCATGCGTGCAGCCGACGATTTAAAATTCAGGACGAGTTATATTACGAAAACCTTTTTTTTCATTATTAAATAGCTTTTGAGAATATTAATTACGTTTTTCATAGAGCCCATAAATAGTTCAAAAATATGAGCAAAAAAGATTGATGATAAAACAACGTTTTCCAAAGTGGAAAACTAGCTTGGCGTCAAGCTAGTTATCTCTCAAAGAAATTCGATTTCCAAAAAAGCGAAAAACATTCAAAAATTTTAATTACTGTCCAAAAATAGCCCGTAATTCTGATATAAAAATTAACATGATTTTCAAGAGTGGGATAACTAGCTTGACAGAGCTCTTTTTTTGCAAAGTATGCAAAAATCGTTGCTAAATTCACGTTGGGGAGATAAACTGAGGTATTTCGAATAAACTCATTTTCCGGGTTTCAGCTCATTTTCCTGATTATTTGAATTTTCCCGTCAAATTCGCGCGTAGTCCGTGTTGTAGCATAGGGAGATCAAAATGGACAAACATTAGTGACGTCACAGATGTGCCGACCAATCACGTAGCGTTTTAGCGGGACCTCATTTTAGCGGCATTTGAAAATTATTTATAAAAAGTTGGACCATAGAAATTACATTTTTTCAAAGCAGAAGTTATTTATAAAGCCTAATCTTTAATTTGAAAAAAAAAAAATCGGCATTTTAATTTTAACGCAACTCCTCTATGAATTTCCTAAAATGCGATGACACTTGTTGATTATTATTTTTCAGGTGTTTCCAAACATTTACAAATATCAAGTTCGGTCCTTTCAATTTAGTAATTTTGTTGTATTCCTTTTCTTTTGGTTTGTTTATTGTTTACTTTGAACAGCTGTAGACTGCTTATTATCGTGGCCGGTAACAGCGAGAATGAAGTTGCAAAAATCGAAACACTAACGACGCCTGGTGCCATAACCTGGAACTATTTTTTATTGATAAAGTCGCTCATAAGGAGTGTACGAGGCTTGGCAATACTCAGTTCCGGGTTCCGGGCAATTCCGAGAAAATAAAATGCTTAGTTTGCCTCATTTTTATAAGTCAATGACTATACGTGCATGCTCCGTGACATGTCATTTATGATGACGTTGTAGTAGCCTGTGCCTCTCGCCTAGCGTTCGCAGATTCTCCTAGCCTAGTTCCTACTACGCCCATTTAACTACGTGTAAATTTTCCTACTACCGTAATAGAGTTCTACTACACCTGCGAACGCTGCTCTCGCCCCTCAACTAGAGATGTAGAATTACCGTAATTTACTGTCATAAAACGGTAAATTACAGTAATCTCACACCTATAGAGATGCAAAATAACGGTAAATTACAATTTATTATGGTGATTTTACATCTCTACCCTCAACAGGTGCCACCCGAGCTTGCCAACACTCCATCCCTATCGTCCCTAATATTCCTATGACTATGATGTGCTATGATGTTTGTTGATATTGATCAATGTTGATTAGACGTGTCTGGAGACTCTCTGACATAGAGTCTGGCCATTAGGCTAAAACATGGCCGCTGCCTGTCAATGTGGACGTGTATCGACGTGTATTTGTACCGATGTATAAACGCCTGTCAATGTGTATGTGTATCCATGTGTCAACGCTTCTCATTGAAAAAGGGCTAAAACATGGCCGCACTAATCAGGGCTGTGGACGCAATGGCCAGACTCTATGTTAGAGGGTCTCTAGACGTGTCTAGCATTGCTTCTTATGGAGACTGGCACAAAATTCCCCCAGTGGAAAAAAAAGGTCGGAGAAATATCGTAGCGATATTTTAAATTATCGCGAGATAATCTCTATAGTGATAGCATCACGACATCAAATCGTCACGCTCGATAATATCGCTGCTTTGTTTTTCTCACTATGTTGATGCGATATTTACAAAAATACAAAGCTGCGATGTTTTTAGGTAAATATCTTTGCGATGTTTCATGTCATACATAAATATAAATATAAATGTTGGATAATTAAGGTCCTGATTATATATAACTCAAAGTACACAAAATGCCGTGAAATTATAATCCAATATGGAAATCGTAGCTTGGGTAAAAGTTTCACAGCATTTTGTGCTCTCAAAGTTATATGTCTGTGCGGATTCCCGCCATAACAGAGAAAATCACTTCTGCCATAACGTTTATAATTTCGTCAGAATATCATGTAAAATGAGCCTAATGGCAAAAGTTATTTTTTTTCTATTATGGTGGGAAGCCACAGAAATATGTACAGTAATCAATATGTGGCTTCCCGCCGTAGTCGAGAAAGTCACTCGTGCTAGAAGGCTCAGTTTACACGATATTCTATAAAATAAAGTATCTATTCGAACTCACCTATTCTACCCGTTCGGAACAGGTAAAAATTTGTGCATCGAGAACATCCACCCGTTCCCACTTAAAACAGTGGGAACGGGTTTTTTTCGGGCACAAACGGACGGGACACTGCAAACAGAAAATTATTGGGGACACAAAATAGAATTGAAACTCACTGCGTTTTAATACTTTTTTGGCGTCGGCACCTTTGATCTCACGCAATCTCCCGCACAAAGTATTTAAAGGCTGTGCGTTTGAATCAATTTTTGTGTCTTCCAATAATTTTCTGTTTGCAGTGGACCGGGCGGGAACGAACGAGAAAGGGCAGAAACGGGTATGAACGGGTGGGAACGGAAGGATGTTCTCGATGCACAAAATTTTACCCGTTCCGCCCGTTCCGTCCGTTCGGAACAGATAAAATTTTGTACATCAAAATCGTCCATCCAATCCCAACCATTCCCATCCAAAAAGATAAAAACAGGCTGTTTTTGGGCGAAAACGGGTGAGAACGGACGAAAAAGGGCAGAAACGGGTGGGAACGGGAGGATGTTCTGATGCACAAAATTTAACCCATTTCGACCGTTCAGAACTGGCAAAATTTTGTGCATCGAAAACGTCCACCACTTCCACCCGTTCCCACCCAAAACGGTGGAAAAGGGTTGTTCTTGGTCGTAAACTTGCGGTAATAGGTAAGAACGGACGAGAAGGGGCAGGATTGGGTGAGAACGAGTGAGAACGGCTGGACGTTCTCGATGCTCAAGATATTACCCGTTCCCAGCCAAAATGGTGGGAACGTGTTGTTTTTGGGCGTAAACGGGCGGTAATGGGTGAGAACGGACGAGAAGGGACAGGAACGAGTGGGAACGGGTGAACGTTATCGATAAACAAAATATTACCCTTTCGGAACGAGTAAAATTTTGTGCATCGAAAACGTCCAACGTTCCCACCCGTTCCCAACCAAAACGGTGGGAACAGGTTGTCTTTTAGCGTAAACGGGCGGAAACGGGTGAAAACGGACGAGAAAGGGCAGGAACGGGTGGACGTTCTCGATGCCCAAAATTTTACCCGTTTCGAACGGATGGGACGTGTGAGTACAAATAGACACGAACAGTGCCTATTCTTACCCACCCGTTCGACCCGTTCTAGCCGTTCGGAACGGATGAAATTTTGTGCATTAAAAAAGTCTACCAGTTCCCACAAGAAACGATGGGAACGGGTTGTTTTTGTAAGAAAGCGGGCGAGAATGAGTAAGAAAGGACAAGAACGAGTGGGAACGGGTGGGAACGGGTAGACGTTCCCGATGAATGAAATTTAACCCGTTCCGGAAGAGGGAAACGGGTAGAACAGGTGAGTACGAATAGATTCTTTTTGCGTCTATTTGTACTCACCTGTTCCACCCGTTCTAAACGTGTGAAATTTCGTTCATCAAGAACGTGTACCCGTTCCCAACCGTTCCGACCCGAGACGGTAAAAACCGATTATTTTTGGGCGAAAACGGGCGGGAACAGGTGAGAATGGACGAAAAAGGGCAGCAATGGGTAAAAACGGGTAAGAACCGGGGGAAGATCTCGATGCACAAAATTTTACCCGCTTTACCCGTTCGAAACTGGTAAAATTTTGTGCATCGAGAACGTCCGCTTGTTTACACTCATTTCTGCCCTTTCTCGTCCGTTCTCACCCGTTCCCGCCCGTTTTCACCCAAAAACAACCCGTTCGTAACGTTTAAAATTTAGTGCATCGAGAACGTCCTACCATTCCCACCCGTTCCTACCCAAAACGGTAGCAACGGGTTGTTTTTGGGTGAAAACGGGCGGGAACGGGTAAAAACGGACGAGAAAGGGCAGGAACGGATAGGAACGGGTAAACGTTCTCGATGCACAAAGTTTTACACGTTCAGAACGGGTGGAACAGGTGGAACGGCTAAGTACGAATAGGCACTATTTGTGTCTATTCATACTCACCTGTTCCACCCGCTCGGAACGAATAGAATTGTGTGCATCGATAACGTCCACCCGTTCCCACCTGTTTCCACCCAAAAAGGGTGGGATCGGGTTGTTTTTCGGTGAAAACGGGCAAGAACGGGTGGGAACGGGTTAGAACAGATGAACGTTCTTGATGCACGAAATCTTACCCGTTTCGAACAGGTGGAACGGGTGAGACGGGTGAGTACGAAAAGGTACTATCCGTGTCTATTTGTATTAACATGTTCTACACGTTCCACTCGTTCTGAACGGTTAAAATTTTAAGCATTGAGAAGGTCTTCCTGTCCCTACCCGTTCCCACCCGTTCCTGCCCTTTCTCACCTGTTCTCGCTCGTTTTCTAGCAAAACCAACCTGTTTCCACCGTTTCGGGTAGAAATGGGTAGGAACAGGTAGACGGTCTCGATACACAAAATTTAACCCGTTCCGAACGTGTCGAACTGGTACGTATTAATAGACACAATTAGTGCCTATTCGTACTTAACCGGTCCACACGTTGAGAACGGTTAAAATTTTCGTGCATCGAGAACGTCCAACCGTTTCCACCCGTTCCCACCTAAAACGCTGGGAACGGGTTGCTTTTGGGAGAAAACGGGCGGGAACGGGCGGGAACGGGCGAGAAAGGGCAGGAACGGGTAATAACGGGTGGGAACAAGTGGACGTTCTAGATGCACAAATTGTTACCCGTTCCAACTGTTTGGAATCGGTAAAATTTTGTGCAACGAGAACGTTCAGCCGCTCCCACCTGTGCACGCCCAAAACGGTGGGAACGGGTTGTTTTTGCGCAATAACGGGCAGGAAAGGGTGATAAGAGGCAGGAACGAATGTAAACGGTTTGGAACGGGTGAACTTTTACTATGCACAAAATTTTACCCGTTCCGAATGGGGGAACAGGAGGAACAGGTGAGTACGAGAAGGCACTATGCGTGTCTATCTATACTCACCCGTTCCATACGTTTGGAACAGGTAAAATTTTGTGAATCAAGGACGTCTACCCGTTACTACCCATTCCTACCCAAAATAGAAGTAACGAAATGTTTTTGGGGGAAAACAGGCGGGAGCGAGTGGAAAAGGGCAGAAACGGGTTGTTTTCGGGCAAAAACGGGCGGTAATATGTGAGGATGGACAAGAAAGGGCAGGAACAGGTGGAAACGGCTGAACGTTCTCTATGCACGAAATTTTACTCGTTCCATCCGTTCGGAACAGGTAAAATTACGTGCATCGAGAACGTCCACCCGTTTCCACCTGTGCCCCCCAAAAACGGGCGAGAACGGGTGATAAGGGGCAGAAACGAATGGAAACGGGTTGGGATGGGAAGACGTTCACGATGAACAAAATTTCGACAGTTTCTAACGGGTGGAACAGGTAGAACGGGTAAGTACAAATATGCTTTATGCGTGTATATTAATACCCACCCGTTCAACACGTTCGAAATGGGTAAAATTTTGGCATCGAGAACGTCCAACCGTTCCCACCTGTTACCACCCAAAACCGTTGAAACGGGTTGTTTTCGGGCAAAAACGGGCGGAAGCAAGTGAGAAAGGGCAGAAACGGGTAGGAACGGGTTGGAACGCGTGGATGTTCTTGATGCACAAAATTTTACCCGTTCTTAACGGGTGGAACGGACGGTACGGGTGAGTACGAATAGACACTTTTTGTGTCTATGTGTACTCGACCGTTCTACCCGTTCGGGAGAATAAAATTTTGTGCATCGAGGGCGTCCGCGCGTTCCCACCCGTTCCCACCCAAAACGCTGGGAACGGGTTGGTTTTGGGAGAAAACGGGCGGGAACGGGAGGAAAAGGGCAGAAACGGGTTGGAACGGGTAAGAACAGGTAGACGTTCTAAATGCACAAAATTTTACACGTTCTATTCGTTCGGAACGGGTAAAATTTGGTTCATTGAGATCGTCCACCAGTTCTTAGCCGTTCCTACCCAAAATGGTAGGTACGGATTGCTTCCCTAGCAATTCGGCGGAGATATCCCGAGATATCTCTGATGGAGACACCTTGAAATCGTTCAATTTTTCAACAAATTCTCTTTTAGTGTGACTTAAAATGATGAAATTATTACTTAAATCACTCGATTATGCTAATTTTGTTGTTTTTTAAATAAATGACACGTAAGCCGATATATATAGGAATACAAAAATAGAAAAATTATTAATTTAAAGAACGAGATACTTAACATGGGCGTGTCATTTTAGTGATAATTTAAACATTTTAAGTCACATTAAAAAAAGATTTGTTGAAAAATTAAACAATTTTAAGGTGTCTTCATCCGAAATGTCTCAGGATATCTCCGCGGAATCGCTAGGGAATTTCGGGCAAAACAGGCAGAAACAGGTGAGAAAGGACAGGAACGGGTAGAATTGGGTGGGAACGGTTGCACATTCTCGATGCACAATATCTAACCAGTTCCACGCGGTCGGAAAGGGTAACATTTTGTGCATCGAGAACGTCTACCCGTTCCTACCCGTTCCCACCCAAAACGGAAGGAACATGTAGTTCTTAGGCGAAAACGGGCGGGTGCGGGTGATGAAGGGCAGGAATGGGTGGAAAACGGTTGGAATGGGTGGACGTTCTCGACGCACAAAGTTTTACCCGTTCCCAATGTGTGGAAGAAGTGAGTATAAATAGACATGAACAGTGCGCATTCATACTCATCCGTTACGGCCGTCCTACCAGTTATAAACAGGAAAAATTTTGTGCATCGAAAACGTCCACACGTTCTAACCCATTCCCGGCCGTTTCTGCCCTTTTACTCCCGTTTCCGCCTGTTTTCGCCCAAAAACAACCGTTTCCACCGTTTTGGGAAGAAACAGGTAGGAACGGGTAGACGTTCACGATGCAATTTTACCTGTTCCACACAATCTGAACAGGGAAAATTTTGTGCATCGAGAACTTTCACCCATTCTCACACGTTCTTATCCGTTCCTGCCCTTTCTCACCCGTTCCCGTCCGTGTTCTAGTAAAAACAACCTGTTTCCACCGTTGTGGGTTGGTACGGGTGGGAGCGAGTAGACGTTCTTGATGCACAAAATTTTAAACTTGTTCCTAACGTGTAGAACAGGTGAGTACATATAGACACGAATAATGCCTATTCGTACTGACCCGTTCCACCCGTTTTACCCGTTTTGAACGGGTAAAATTTTGTGCATTGAGAACGTCCACCCGTTTCGACTCGTTCCAACCCAAAACGGTGGGAACGGGTTGCTTTTGGGATAAAACAGGAGGGAACGGGTGAGAAAGGGTAGGAACGGGTGGGAACGTTAGGAACGGGTAAAATTTTGTGCATCAAAAACGTCCACCCGTTTCAAACCGTTCCGATCCTAAACGGTGAAAACCGGTTGTTTATGGTCGAAAACGGGCCTAAACAGGTGAGAACGGACGAGAAAGGGCAAGCACAGGTGAAAACAGGTGGGAACAGGAGGACGTTCTCGATGCACTTGTTTATACTCATTTCTGCCCTTTTTCGTCCGTTCTCACCCGTTCCCGCCCGTTTCCGCCCAAAAACAACCCATTTGAACCCGTTACTACCCTTCCATACCCGTTTCCTCCCGTTTTCGCCAAAAAACAACCTGTTCCCACCGTTTAGCGAGGGAACAGGTAGGAACAGGAGAACGTACTCGATGCACAAAATTTCACCACTTCTACCTGTTCGTAACTGGTAAAATTTTGTGTATCGAGAACATCCACCCGTTTCCAACCGTACCCACCTGAAACGGTGGGAACGGGTTGTTTTTTGGCGTAAACGGGCGAGAACGGGTGAGAACAGACGAGAAAGAGCAAGAACGGGTAGGAACAGGTGGGAGTGTGTGAACGTTTTCGATGCACAAAATTTTACACGATCCAAACGGGTATAACGGACGAGTACAAATAGACACGATAATTCCTATTCGTACTTACCCGTTCCTCCCATTCTACTCGTTCTGAACGTACAATATTTTGAGCATTGAAAACGTCTACCTGTTTCTACTCAAAACCCTGGGATCGGCTTGCTTTTGGAAGAAAACGTGCGGGAAATGATGAAAAAGGGCAGGAACGTGTAAAAACGGGTGGACGTTCTCGCCGCACAAAATTTTCCCGTTCTGAACGAGTGGAACGGGTGGAACAGGTCCGTACGAATAGGCACTATTCGTATCTATTTGAACTCACCTGTTCCACACATTCGGAACGGGTAAAATTATGTGCATCGAGAACGTCTACCCGTTCCCACCTAAAAAGGTAGAAACGGGTTATTTTTGGGCGACAACGGGTGGAATCAGGTAAGAATGGACGAGAAAGTGCAGGAACGCGTGTGAACAGGTAAACGTTCTCGATGAACAAAATTTCACCCGTTCCGAACAGGTGCAACGGGTGGAACAGGTGAGTACGAATAGTCACTATTCGTGTCTATTTGTACACACTCGTTCCACCCGTTCGAAACGCGAAAAATTTTGTGCATCAATAACGCCCAACCGTTCCAACCCTTTCCTACCCAAAACGGTGGAAACGGGTTGTTTTTGGGCGAAAACTGGCGGGAACGGGTGAGAAAGGGCAGGAACGGCTGGAAACGGGTGGGAACGGGTGACATTCTCGATATACAACATTTTACCTGTTCTACCTGTTCGGAACGGGTAAAATTTTGTGCATCTAACACGTCTACCCGTTCTTACCCATCCACACCCAAATCGGTGGGAACGGGTTGTTTTCGGGCGAAAACCGACGGGAACGGCCGAGAACGGGCAAGAAAGGGCAGGAACGGGTGAGAACGGGTGGGAACGGGTGACGTTCTCGATGTACAAAATTTTGCTCGTTCGGAACAAGTGGAACGGGTGGAACGAGTGAGTACAAATAGGAACTATTTGTGCCTATTTGTACTCACCCGTTCTTCCAGTTCCACCCGTTTGGAACGGGTAAATTTTTGTGAATCGATAACGTCTACCCTTTTCCACTCAAAACGGTGGGAACGGGTTGCTTTTGGGCAAAAACGGCTGAGAACGGACGTGAAAGGGCAGGAACGGGTGGGAACGGGTGGAAACGGGTGGAATGGTTGAGTACGAATAGACCTCCAATAAAGTTTTGAACATTTTGGCATGTGTGACTTTCTCGGTTATGGTGGGAAGCCACAGAAATATAATCAATTACAAATAATTTGAGTACCTTAGCAGTATTATTAGATGCTTCAATTTCTACTTTCAAAAATAATATTTATGCGATATTGAATAATTCAGTACTGATGAAAAATAATATACGAATCAGTGACAATCTTATAACATTTTATTTTTTACTGAAATCGTAATTTCATTGTAAATTCAATTAGCATTTTCATTTGGGCTTTTGTACCTACGGATTGTAGGTACGGCATAAACATTAAAGTACATAGACTGCTAGTCCTCCCATTCTCCTTATGTGCGGTGTGGCAAAACATAGGAGCTGGTAGTTTCGGGAAACTGTACCGTCTCTACACACCTATATAAACTCTTGTCTCTTGAAACTGGACACTTGATTTGGCATTAAAATGGGTTGGTATACTTGGATCTAGTGGATACCTGTAGATACCTGTTGTTATCTGTGTGGGTATCTGTGGATACCTGTGTACCAACCCATTTGAACAGTAAATCTAATGTCCAGTTTCAAAAGACTCACACGGTATACATAAATTCATATGTATATATATCGTATACATGCATTTTCCCGTAACTACCAGCTACTACACTGGAAAAAAAAAGTATTTCAGACAACACTAGATTGGGCTGAAACAGAACGACTTAGTGTTGCCACTACACGGAAGAAAGGTTGATAAAAGGGACTCAAAGGTGTTGTGCCAACTATTCTAGGTGTTGGTTGAACTCGGGCATCACATTGACATATGTTAAAGCATTAGCGGTGTTGGTTCAACCTCTCGTAGGATTTCGGTTGAACCGCTAGAGGCGCTCGCACAACTCCTCAGAGTCAATACTGTCAATGGTGCCAACCCAACTTTTCTGCAGGGCCCTCTGAAATACTTTTTTTTCCAGTGTATGTGTCGCCACGAGATTCTCCCTATTAGCAGTCCATGTACTTCAATGTCTAAAGGCTCCTTTACACGGAGCGATTGGCGATGCGATCGGCGGTGGCGATGATCGCCAGCGATTATTTTCAATCGCGCGATTGAATTGCAGTACTGCCGAAATCGTGCGCAGTAGGTTGTGGCGACTGCGCATCCTTATATATAGATAAACTAGCAATAGGATAAAAATCACAGCGACCGTCGCCGCGATCTTTAGCAATCGCTGGCGATCATCGCCACCGCCAATCGCATCGCCAATCGCTCCGTGTAAAGGCCACTTTAGCACTTTCAGAGTGTGGTCATTCCCTGTAGGCAGGGGGTCTTGACTTCCGAATTTTATGGCATAGAAACAGAGTTCGGGGTACGTCGTTTCGCGGCGCTGCATTCAATTTTCATATCGATTGTACCGTAATGATCGTAACTGATCATAACAATCATGCCTTGTTTACAATATAATTGGCACACTAAGACATTTAACTGCATTCCCAATTTTTTCGCATGTATTCTTATCAATATAACGATTTAGAATAATTAAAAATATCAATGTTTTCATTGTTTTTGATTATTTTGACAATTTTGGATATAAGCTGATGTTGTTTGATGTTAGCTGATTTATGAAAAAAAAATACATTCACAACGCAATATTCGAGGGACATTTCAAACAATTTCAAATTTACCGCGTGATTTCTGTTTCCCGCTACGTCGACGGGCTGCGCTGAAATCGATTCCATTGTAAAAATTGACGGAATTAATCGGACAACGGGCTCTTATGGGAGTCTGTGGGCACGTGGGCAGTGTGCTCTAACTTCGAAGTGCTTCGAAGATTTTGTCAGCAAAGTTTTAGTTCCGAGCAATCTGCTGTGGCAGCGCTGAAACATTCTAATCTATATCTATATATATGGTTTCAGTGATATACATATATAGATATATTCCCGGTCAAAAAAAAAAGTTCGGCCCGAAAGCGGAAAGGACCATTCCAATGTCGTTTTCCGATGATCGGCCGATGTTCGGGATTCCGATGTCGGCCGGAGATCGTTTGCCCGATCTCATTTGATATTTATACTTTACCCATCTGGCAATTTTCCTTTCGGAAAGCTATCAGAAAGTCAATTAGGCTTTCTGTAAACTAACCGAAAGGAAAATTGCTGGCTGGGTATGAACATAAGTTAAATATCATCGACAAATATGTTACAGATATATATCTGTGCTCTGAATGTTTTTATCATGTTTCTTTTGCAGGTTCATAAAATGATGCACAGAAAAGACAACGTAAATAAAATCATTTATTATGAAAAATTGCACGAATAATACAATCGCGTTGTACATAACACATGATTAGAAAGCCACAAAATATTTCCTATTGCAATAGGGAATATCACAAACTAAAATTTGTTTACGATTCGACGTTTTTACATGTTTTTCTCCTATGGATTCATTTTCTTGCTTTTCTGCGCACTTCTTCAACATTTCGGTCCATCGTTCACAATGTCTCACTCGTGAATTATTTACTAAACACACGCACGCGATCACGTTATTGTTTATTCTGGATAATGTTGGAAAACGCTGGAGGAATGCGAAAAGCGAAACTGCACGGAACGTGGCAAACAGTCGACGCCAGTGCTGCCAGGTCCATTATAATGTATTCCGCCAGAGACCGTTCGTTTCCCGCGAAAAACCCGCGAAAGTTTGAAAAATTCTTTTTTCGTTAAGTTTACTCTTTAGTCCCTTTAAAAATTAATAGTAGTTCTGATTTTTCTTTGGAATCGGCAATGCACTTACGAGGAAAGATGGTAGTATTTTTTATCGAATATGAAAAGAATAAATTAACAGAGTTGCCATCAAATTTTTCACGTTTATTGTACATTTCACTATACATATGTACATTTATATGGAAGTTGTGGATTTTGTATGATGTGTTTATATAAATATACACTTCTTTTCTTTTTTTGGCGTTTTATGTATATCACATAATGATCTCAATCACATTGGTAACAATATCAAATTATTTGTTGACATATCAAAACACCTCAAAAAGGTGAACCTATAATCGTTATACGTCGGTTGCACTTTCGTCATTGTTTAAAACAAGAACAAATTTTTCAATAGCTGCGGTTTCATTTTCGTCATTTGAAAAAATTCTTTCATTTTCAACATCGTTCTCTGGCTTATACTTCTGGGACGATCCAATCAATTTAAGCACATTTAAAGGATATTCATAATCCTTACAGCATTTTCTGTGACGTCTAAAACCGTATCGTATCATCAAGATTGCATTCATCATGTCATTTTTTAATGTATTTCTCAACTTCGTTTTCACCACATTCATTTGGCTGAAAAGTCTTTCGACTTCAGCATTAGAATGTGGCAACGAAAGCATGCCAATTGCGAAGTCCACGAGCTCTTTGAAAGGATTCATTCCAGAAGCATCTTTGTATTCATACACTTCTTTCCAAAATGCTACTGTATTGTTTTTTTCATTCCAATCAAACAAATGTATTTTGAAATACTAATTTTCAATGTCAGTAATTGAGCTCGAAGAAATTTGAAAATGCATCAATAAATTATGTAAATTTGCTTTTGAGGCTGACAGGATGTTTGCGACTGATAAAAGAGACATTTTTTCAAGAATTGCAATGTTTACTGGTAATCTTTGTTGTAATTGCTTGAACAGAACAAGTAAAAAACCTCTACATGTTGAGCGAAAAATGTTTTCGTCAGCTTCAGTAGTCCTCTGGTTTTTTCGAAGTTCTTGTAACTTTTCTTCGGCCGCAAATCCAAGGTAGGGTCTCGGATCCAAATAATCATCAATTGAAGACGTCAAAACATCGATTCTACAGGTGGGCAAAATAATCTTTGATGCGATGGTGCGAACTAACAACGTAAGATCCTGTAAAAAAGTCAGACTTAAAAATAAGAGGCTTCTGAGAATTTCAAAAAATATTTGAGGGATTCCTAAAGATATGTTTAGAATATATTTTCGTTCGCTCGTTGTTTTAAAAGGCCGGTAGTAGGAAAAATAATCTGAGAACATGCTAGAGAATAATTCTGAAATATACTTTTTGAATTTTGTCTGACCTTTCATACCATTGTAAAGTTTAGAATATTTTTCATATTATTGGACAAGGCTCGTACATTAACATATTGTAGCAATAGTTTTAGAAATTTTCCTAGCTTTTCCCCAAAATATTTTACATACCTAGAGAAAAAAATACATCAGCAGATTTGAATATACCTGCAAAAGTTTTGTTGGATCCATGTTGTTCGATTCGAAGCATTTGTTCGTTCGCTGCACTTCGGACAAAATTGGCTTCAGGAATAGAAAATATGCTAGATTCATTTCGTTTCGGTACATATCGTGGAGAACAGTTGAAGCGTAACATTTTTCAGAGTTCTTGGCAATAGAAAAATGAGTTTTCAACTCATACCATTCATCAATAATTCGGCCTGAAGCTGGCTCTATCGAGATCCATCTGGTTTCCGACATTTGTAAGATCTTCAATGGCTTTTTGCCAAGATTAATTGTAGCGTAAATTTCTTGGTACTTTGTTTGACGTAACGCTGACTTGGAAAACCAGTTGTATGTTTCTCGAATCAAGAACTCTAAATGTCGAGGTAATGCTTCTGCAACAGCGTGCGATACAGCAAGTTGCAAAGAATGGCAAGTGCAACGAATTAAAATCAAGTCTGGAATTTTTTGTTTGAGTTTGGCGTACACCCCATTGTTAATTCCCGTCATTACACTTGCGTTGTCTGTGCCAATACCCTTTAATTTTTTCATGTCTAGTTTCAACAAAAGAAATGTATTTTCTAAAGCTTGAACGATAGCGTCAGCGTTACATTTCTCCAACTCTACTAAACTTAAATAAGTCGAAACGATTTCTCCTCTTTTTTGGCTATAGTAAATGATAGCAATACCAAGTAGTTTTGTCACCGAATTATCGTTTGATTCGTCTAACAGCAAGCTAAAACACGAGTCATTGATATCTTTAATAAGATCGACTTGGAAGTGGGGGGCTAAAACTCTTTTGATAACAACACTGTATTTTGTTCTATGCATTTTTATATTTTGAGCTGCTTTGCTATCCGAAAAAATGTTGTGTGCCATGTCACTCAGATGATCGACCACAGATATAGCGGAATGGCAGCAAACAAATGTAGCAAGAGCTGCTTCAGTTTTTAAAGATTCGTTGGTTTTGACAGGAAATGTGAAGGTTTTCTGCCTGCTCGATGAAAAAGGTTTAGGAGCTGCCATGTGCTTCGCGGTTTTTGCATGGTTGATGAGATCAATATATATTTCGCCGCCAAATCACATTTGCAAAATCTGTAAAATAATTTTTTTTTTAATACATAATTATTTTCCGAATTTATTTTATATTTCATTTATTTAATTGAGATTTTATTATGTATGGTATTCTCTGGATTCAAGCGATTTCAAAAATGTATATTGACCAAATAATTTACATTTTGTTTGTTACAATTTGAAAATCTTCATTCGAAAATCATTTTTCGCTTTTTTTCAACCTAGCAAACTCAATTCGACTAGGAGATCGATGTTTTTTTAGTTTAATTCAACTTGGCCCAGGTATTATTTTACATTCTTTCAATTTTTAATGCATTGAATAATAATCTGAATCAATATATTGAATAATTCATTAATGTGTGAATGTATTATGTATTTATTTGATTTATTTATTATACATATATTTATTTATTTATTATGTAGAATACGTTGTATGAATTGATTTATTATATATTATCATTTATCAATTTATTATGCATTTATTATTCGTGCACACAAAATAAATTGAAATTGTCTAATAACCCAGCTAGGAAAATATTTACAAGATTTCATGACATTTACTTCAGAAACTCACCTGCAACGAGCTTTGGATTCACATCCAATAATTGGTAGAATCCAATCTTTAAGGTCAGTCTCGCTCTCCCATTTTTTGCAATATTTTCGTCCCTTAGACGGTTTAATTCTTTCAGCTTTGCTCATTTTATGACGACAGTAGGACTAAATCAAACAAAAATTGTTTTGTCGATCATATATGTTACCAATAAATAATTTAACAAATATTCTTTCATTATGTATTAGAGTGAAGAATACTATTTGTACCTACCACTCAGCTTCGTGTAAAATTACATGGAATGGAATCCGAATAACCATAGTTTGACATTTTAATTCAGTATATTTTTGGCAATTTTCGTTTCCGTTGTATTGTGCTATCACAATTCACAAATTACATGACTCTTATGAGTCTTATGACTGCTCGAAGTACGAATGTAAACATGATATACATATAAACTATGTCTATAGACATAGTGTATACTGGGCTTATATGTGATACACTCAGAGAAATTTCCGTTTTCGTATGAAACACGCCGCCGTTTCTACCTCACCCGATTGAACCTCGAAACGCAATGCCGTTTTACAAAGAAAAGAAAAAAATATCATAGTAAAGGAACATTTACGTTTCCTCACGACAGAAGAGCGTTTGAAAATTAAACGGGTACCGTTTCATTCGTTGATTCTCCTCAAGCCTGATTCCCCTTCAAAAAAAGCGGAATGAGAACCACTACAGCCTGCAGGGATTTGCAGATTCTTTTTTGCTTCCCGGTTTTTTATGTGCACGAATTCCCTTCGCGTTCACGCGTTATTTATTTGTGAATGATCGACAGTGATCGAGCATCCACACAATAATCAACAAGCGTCAACAAGTGAGTTTGCAACCGCATTCCGCAACCACAAAAATGGACAACGGAGAAGATCCATCGATAGAAAGGAAGAATAATTTGTATCTACAATTTAATTTTTTTCAGATTTTTATCTATCAATGAATTGTTGACAAATTTCTAGTTTTGGAGCCGGGCCCCGGAAATATGTTAGTTTGGAATTTTTTTTTCGTAAATTCTTGTTTCTAACTAGAGAACTTGGGTTTTTTTCCAGAGAAAATTAAATGCACAAAATTTATACTTCTCTACAAATCACTACAAAATTACTACACGAATTGAAATTTTTGACTTACTACAAAAATGGATGATATGAATTACTACAAAAAACTACTACATAATTCATATTTCCTCATAAACTTTAACAACAATTATACATTATATGAAGCACAAAAAAATTTATTTTTATAAAACAAAAATGTTGTTTATGAGAGTAAATTGTGTCATAATTTACATAATTAATAATAATAATAATAATAATAATAATAATAATAATAATAATAATAATAATAATAATAATAATAATAATAATAATAATAATTATAATAAATATAATAACAATAATAGAACATAAATAATTTTTGTAGTAATTTGAATAATCTAAGTAATATAGTAATTTTTAGAATTTCATCAGAAAGTTTCCATTTTGTATAATTTTTATGAACTACTTGATATTTTTTTATAATTTTGCAGTAATCGAAAATTTTTTAGGTCATATGTCATATACTAATTTTGTAGTTACATACAAATCAGCAATTACATATAAAATGTGACAAAATTACCACATGAGTGAGAATGTTTTGATTATTACAAAACTAATAAATTACTATAAAATTTATATTCATAAATTAGTAAACATTCCTATACATGACTTTTTTTTTAATTTTACTGCACAATTTACAATTATTTATGAATTTTACTACAAAATTACTACATGACTAAAATTAATATGATAAAATTAAAATAAATTTCAAAAATCCAAAATAATAATGTATACAGATTAGATGAAAATCGTAAGTTTTTGTAAATCATAACTGTGAATTGTATAGTAGTTAAGGTATTTCAGAGTTTTAGTAGTAATTTAAACATTCTGTGTCATGCAGTAATTTGGTAGTAATTTATAAGTATGAATTGTGAAGTCATTCATCTAATTTTATATTTTTTACTTATTACTATTATTATTTACAATTTTTGGATGAATATTGAATTTTTCGAAAAATAATAAATTTCCCAGAAGTGATAATAAAAATGGGCACGTCTCCTAAATTATAAATTCGCCAGATCTGTTATATAACAATAAATTTGATTGATTTACTCAATTGAATCACTAAGCTTCTAAATGTTTATCACTTATCTCTATACATTCAAGGAGCAAATTTCGGGATTCTAATTACGAAATTTTTAGTGTAATTCAAATGTTTTCACGTCTAGTTGGTTTTAATCATAACATGATTACATCTTTCACAAATCATACACTTAGGTCATTAAAAAAAAAAAAAATAATAAAAAAATAAAAACCACTATAAACTTAGGAAACCTTTCCAATTCGAAAAATTCCGAATATCAATTGCTACGATTTTGAACCTTTGGATAGAATATAAATTCCAAGAATAAATTGAGTTTTTCTACAGTTCTTTCAATCATTAATCAATATTTATTACAATTTTTCAAAAATAACCTTGAATTTTAGAATAACAGCAAATTTTGTTTACTTTCATCGAATCAGTCATTTTGGGGATTGTAACTCTTCTAGGTTATTTTGAGAACCTTTCTCGGTTTTTTAGCAGGCATTTAAAAATAATTTGAGGTCGTCGAAAACTTCTTACAATCTCGGTTTACGAAGAACTGGTAATAACTGATAGGAATGCGTAACATTCTATAAATTTTTAAAATCTCAAAATTAAAAAATGCATAAAAATTGATTGAAACTCTAATTTGGAGTCCATGCCCCTATTTGTTATTATTTTTTGAAAAATATGATAGTAATTAAAAAATTTAATATTCGTTAGAAAAATTATACTTGATAATAAATAATGACGAACTTCAATTGTTATGAATAGGTGGTAGTAAATATTGAAAAAATAATACTTTTCGCATCTGAGGGAAAAAAATTATACTCACCCGAGTGAGAAATTTTTTTTTCCGAGGTGCGAACGATTTTTCGTATCATAGCGGAAGAAAACGCCGATTAAAAATGTAGGCTTTTTCGACCGCTATGATACAAAAATTATTAAAAATTACTACAAAATTCATACTTACATATAAATCACTACTAAATTACCACATCGCTTAGAATTTCGTAAGTACCACGAAAATTATAAATGTATCTACTCTGCTAATAGAATATACATAAACCTACTTATAAATTAGTACAGAATTCCGATGTACATTTGATGTGTATTCATTATTGAATTGCATTTTTAAAATAATGATACAATGATGAAACATTTGTCAAATGTTCAAAATTACCGAAGTTTGTAATACACAAAGAGAGTGATCATGTAAATCAATAGAATGTTGGAAAATTTAAAAAAAAAATTAAAGTTTATAATGATGTTGATTTAAATTATGTAGATGCCCTAGCAAACACCCCGGTACTTAAGCGGTACCTTATAAGGTACCAGTTAGGTACCCCTTAGGTACCAGTTAAGCACTTTCCCAAATATCTACTCCTTTTCATTGAATATCAGTAAAACTTTTTTCTATCTTGTAAATGAAGTGTTTTTCTTCATTTCCCAGTGGTCAAACGTCCGAAAAAATCGTGCATTAATTTTAAAAAACGAAAATTAGAAACACTAATTGTCAGATAAGTGTAGATAACGCACTTGTCATGCGGTAGATAACATTCAGATAATGCGCTACGCGGGAAATTTGAAATGCGCCATCAACTCAGTTGTCTTCACAGGGGCGTACGTAGTCGGGGAACATCAGTCCGCAATTATTATTTTTTTGGATAGTTCTATTGCATTTCGAGTGTTCCCAGCGTTTTCAAACTTCACCATAATGATGTAATAATAGACAGTTAACATTCGCAAAATTTTTGCTTAAGTTTTCCCGAACTTCATACACGATGAACATCGAAATTTCGTGTTGAGGGTTTTTACGGCTAATTTTACCTTTAAATTATTCAAATTCATTAAGAATTTTTTGATAGCTAGAAATTTCACAGATATAAAAAAGTACGGTGTAAAATATTTCCGTTTTTCATTCACGATTATCATCGACATTTTGCGGTAAGGGTTTATAATTTTACCTTAAAATTATTTAAAACTAATTTCGAAGTACATCGTGTATAAAGTTCGAAAACTCTGGGAACACTCGAAATGCAATAGAACTATCCAAAAAAATAATAATTGCGGACTGATGTTCCCCGACTACGTACGCCCCTGTGAAGACAACTGAGTTGATGGCGCATTTCAAATTTCCCGCGTAGCGCATTATCTGAATGTTATCTACCGCATGACAAGTGCGTTATCTACACTTATCTGACAATTAGTGTTTCTAATTTTCGTTTTTTAAAATTAATGCACGATTTTTTCGGACGTTTGACCACTGGGAAATGAAGAAAAACACTTCATTTACAAGATAGAAAAAAGTTTTACTGATATTCAATGAAAAGGAGTAGATATTTGGGAAAGTGCTTAACTGGTACCTAAGGGGTACCTAACTGGTACCTTGTAAGGTACCGCTTAAGTACCGATTAGATACCGGGGCGTTTGCTAGGGTCAATTGGACCATTAATCAACTTCTGGTGTATGCGTTATGAAGCTAAACATCAACAGCTTTTGGCTTATGCGAGAAATAATCGTAATCATATCAATATCCCTTTATCTTTGGCTGAACATGAATAAATAATTCAGGCGACTTGTTTCAAGGAAATGGAAAAACCACGGACAATGACGATGTGCGGACCAACCAAAAAAGTTCGCGTTTACGATTTGAAAAATTTCGATTGTTTTAAAGATAAGCTTGAACAGCTTAATACACGAGATGTTATCTCTGTTATGAAGTGGATCACTTTGAACAGCGTCACCTATAGAGTAGGTCAATTTATTTTCGAAAGTTTCAATGATGACTTGGAAATAACTTTTGCAAAGATAAACTCTATATTTGAAGCTGACGATAAGAACACTTATTGTATTCTACAGTTGTGGCGAACAATGGGTTTCAATTCTCATTTGCATGCATACAAGATTATACCTTCCTTCAATAATTGGCAGTGTACCCCAACAAAATTGATCTCTGATAAAACTCCCCTGGAAAGGCAGCTAGGCGTTAGTGACAACTGCTATTACATGATGTACTCTGATTAATAGTGTTTACCTAATTACGCGTCCGTAACGAGTTATGCGCTGCATAACCATAAGTTTTGAGTTAGCTACTGGGTCGTAACAGGTTTGTTGTTAATAAAAGCACATTCCAGTAACTGCGAATGCAGAATAATCGATGAAAACGAGTGCAACATTTTGTGACCGACGATCTTAATTTGCCAAATATAATAATAAATTTGTGTGCAATGAAGAATTAGAAAACGGTGTGTCGTATTCACTTCCTACCTATGACCATATTTTTGTAAAGTACCATATCTGCCTATAAATAACGCAGAATAGTCTTTTAAAAAAATTAAACGAAGATATATGTAAATCCTACAATACTTCATTTTCTATTAGCATATGTTTCATTTACACTGTTATTGAAATGAAAACTGTGATTGAGGGATATTTAAAGTGTTGCCTAAAACTTGAAAGGATCTTCAATAAGCTAATAGCCAAAGTAGAATTATAAAATAACTAATCTACTAACTTAGAATCATCGAATCACTCGATTCAAATTACTAAATTAAATTTCAATTACTCAATTTTAATATACCTATTCAAATGTGATAGGCCATGTATATTTCACGCAATTACGTAAACTGTTTACATGATATTTACATACAGTTTACGTAAACATTTTAAGTAAGCTTAATCTGGATCGCCGGCGTGATGACCTGTGATGATAACAACTGAGCCACTCCTGTACATTGACATATATAGAAAAATTTTTTTTCAGTTCTTGCTAGTGATGGATCATTGGAGAGCAAAATTCTTATAAGAAAAAATCGAATCTGATAAGGTTCAGAATCCTTATAAGGAGATTTCGGAACTTATCATTTTAGTTCATGAACTCCTCAAGTCGTAAAAGAAGAATATTTTTCACAGTGATGAATATCAGTTTTATCGAAATGTATCGTTCAACTATAGATTATGTCCTTTTTTACGTAAGTGAAAAATCAATACAGCAATTAAAAAAAAGCAGATATTATTTAATTTTTGTCATCAAAAAAAGACATAGAATGACATATATATAAATTGAATAAATTGTCGGCTTCACAGTTTTGTTGCCTTGTCATATTTTCTTTATATTATTATGTTATATAATGTTATAGAAATTATCAAAACATAAATAAAAAGCGCTGCCAGCTTAATGATCCGTATGTCATTCCATTTTCAATACAATCTTAAATAATATGTGGAAAATACATAATATGAAAAAATATATGAAGGTTCCTGTATAATATGCTTTTGTATATTTATAGAAAAAAAATAAAACTTGTGTAAAATATGTTATGTTTCATAAAAAATGATACATATTCAGATGAAAATTGTAAAAGCAATTATGTAAAAATGGGGAAAACGTGTTTTTCAAATAATATTTATCACATGAAACTTTCGGCAACGTTGCGGAAAGATTTCACGTGTAATGTTTCGACGGAAAACTTGTAGTAATGTTTCGCAAAAACAGTACTGGTGGCCGACAGTTAGAAACTTTCGACAAGGTCACTCGAAGATTTCAGGCAAGACATTTTCACTGAAATGTTGCAGCAACCATACATAAATAGGGTTTCAGACAGCTTTCTCGTGAAACTGTCAGTAACATCGCTCGAAGGTTTCGGATGAAACATTTCAATTGAAACGTTGTCGCTTACCGAAAAAACGGTCAACTTTTGACCGTTTACGGTCAAGTTGACCGTTTACGGCCAATATTCACCGTTAACGGTCAATTTTCACCGTTGACTGTTCACGGTGATAGTTTACCGTTTACGGTACACTGTTTACAGTTAACGTCAATATTTTTGTAGGTAGCCAATCGTTATGTGCTCATTTCTCTTTCAATATCGATTACAAAAAATGTAAACAACTGACATCGGTTCTGCATATCATATTTATTTTAAATAGTCGTATACAAATTTTGATTGGAAATAATCAAGCATCATGCAATATAACAGACGTTCCTCCGATACATGACTTACTCGTTCGTCTGTAAAAATAAACTCTCTTTACGTGTACGAAACATGAGCTTTACTCGTTCTCCATATTGTTGACCAATTTAACTATAAAAGTCTTTCTGTCGCCGGGGATGAGAATACATTTGTTGATTATTTCTTGTGGGGTACACGTGACAATATTATTTGTTTTTCTAACGGAGTGTAAAAAGAACGAGGATGGAATATTTCCTACATTACATAATGTGTCTCGTAGCACTTCGAAAGTATTGCCTATTACAACGTACTGTTCATGCTCAGCTTCTGTTGTGACGCACACAATTTTTAGAATTTCGATAAATTGTTTTGCCGATGTTTCAACGATAGCATTGTTTCGCTTAAACATTTTTTTGTAATTGCTAGAGTGATACAACATATTGCCGTAAAGAAATCTATCATACCTAACAACTTTCTCTTGAATGTTTTGTCCTGTGCTCCTTTGAATCTCTAGTTTCTCGACTATATCTATTGACTGATATTCTCCCTTCCCATAAACGACCAGCCTATTATCCGATACTACTTTGCGGCCACTTCTTTTTCTGTATTTCCGTTGCATTTGCAAGAGCAGTTTTCTTCCTACAACGCTACAATTTGGTTTTTCAAACGTGTCCATGTATTTTATTGACTGGTATTGAAGGTAAGATTTACAAATTTGTTGTAGTATCGCTTGAGAATTTTTTAACATATTCCTCAGAACCTGATTATTGCTTTCATATGGAAACGCGGACCATGCCCAGAGAGCTCCAAAGTTTTTTACTCCTTGGGGTATGCGTAGGAGCAAATGAACGTTATATTTCATAAATTCTTTCCCGTAGTATTTCTCAACATCAGTAACGAATCGTTGTAACGCTCTTGAAGTACTTTGGTACGCTTCAAATTGAACTTTTTGTCCATTAAATATGTAGATTGCGTACACAAGTAAGGACCAGTGTTTGAAAAAAACTTGAGGTAGTATATTTTGTAGACAAGGCAGAGAGAAGTACAGGAGAAAATTTTTAAATTCTAAAGCCTTCCAAAGTTTGATGTTTTTTAAAGATTGTGGAACTCGTGTTATTTCACATGGGGGTAAAATGTTCAATAATCTGTCGTTGAGTGCTTTGAATTTGTTGCCTATGTACCAAGGCTTCTCCCAATTTCTCGAATTTAGCCATGACATGAGAAACAATTTGACGACTCCAAGCAATACACAGTGCATGTACTCTGGGGGAAAACTTTGTATGATATTGAAAATGGGTAACATCATTAATGGAGAAATGCCTTTAACTCCGTTAACAACTGTTTCATTTTCTTCAGCTTCTATCGCATCTCTCGTGTGTTGCATTATTGTTCTTTGGTTGATATCTGTACCTCTATACACACGTGCATGGCCTCTTCCTTGTGGAACACGTTCACCAGGATTTAAGCAAAATGAACATCCACACAAACCATTGTATTGATGAACATTTTGCAAAGCGCACCTCTCCACTGAGTCAACAGGCGCGAGAATTGTATGAACTTTGATCGTGACCGGGTTAACATAGTCCGGCGGTAGACATTCAAATCCTGTTTCATGCAGGTCGTGGAGTTCATCAACAAAAGGTTTTAATAATAAATCAAGGACAGGCTTCTTCAAAGCTGCCCATAGACCGCATAAAAGAATATTTCCCTGCCTTGTACGATAATCTAATTCATTAATTAAAACTTGCACTGGACACATGGATACCTTTGAACTTTTGAACGTCTGGACACCGTCAGCGTTCCATTTATAGATATCTTACAATCGGAAATAATATCTTGTCTTAGCGTTTTGTACACTGTACCACTGGTGACATCCGAAAACACTTCATCATCTGGAGCATCTCTATTAAGTTCAAAAAAAAGTGGACCGGAGAGCAACTTCGATAACTGTTCTTTGAGTGGAATGTATATAAAGTAATGCCCATTTCGTTTCGAATCCTTGATATTAAACACTTTCTGACATTTTGCACATCGCGATATGCCCATATTGCCGTAGTTTAAAAGTTTAAAACATTCATCACAATAGTAATATGTTATCATAGTCGCGATCGGTGGAAAATTTTGCAAAAATTTGTACATAGATGGTAATACTTTTATTGGTAGATGGCAATTGATGAGTTCCAAAAGTTCTTCCAAAGCAACATCAGTAATGTTATGGCGGACGCAATATTCCATGATAAGGAGATCACTTACTGATTTTGTTAAAATGCATCCAGGATACAGTGGCTCCCTTTCCTAAAAGATTACCATTTAATTTTTTCAATTATATAAATACTAAAAAAGTACCAAAAAAATATTATGGACATCTGTATAAAAAAACTGTTTTCTGAAGAATCCAAAATGAATGTTTGAGATATATGAAACTCTGGATTCTAAGGCATCAAATTCTGAGAGATATCTATAGGACTAGAATATAAAAGAATACAAAAAAGGACACATGATATTGTTAATATTAAAAAAATATTAAAATACAAGAAATCTATAAAATTCTACAAATCAATGTGGACGTTACCTTCTCAGAAATATATAAGAATATCGAACGTCTATTAAAATTTGAATTATAGAGCATTTAATTTTCTAAACCACATAGCAATCTACAAAAATACTAAAAATGTATGAAAATACCGAAAAATACTTCGTAATTTCATAAATACTATAGAAATGCGAGAAATACAAGAAATAAAATTGATACTCAAAAACTCTGTACACATACTGTTCTCCATAATTTATTGAACTTTGAATCCTATAGCATATTATTCTAGGAATCTATATAAAAATCAGTAAAAATATCGTTAAATTATTTAAATTACATGAATACTCAAAAAGTATGAAAAAAAAATTATATCTTTAGAATCTATATAAAAGATTTAAAAAAATTATGCGTATTAAGAGTAAAAACAAATATATTTTAAAAGAGTTAAATAAAACATACAAAATTGGATCATAGTAACTGAAGATAACCATTCATCAATCTTACCATATCTGGTTCACGTTCTTCGTTGTTTACAACCCTTAAATCAGGAACTGCGTTAAACTCATTTTGTACTAGTTCGTACACTATTCGAGGCTCATTTATTTCATCGTCAAGAGCTTCGTTATCATTGAAGATTTCTTCTTGGTCAGAAACATTTTCGTTCAATATCCTGTTTTCAGGATTTTGAATCTCGTCAATACCATCTCTGACAGCTTGTTCTCCATCACGAATTTCTCGTTGGTCTGCTATATCTTGATTGATTGTCCCGTTGTTGGAATTTTCTGCAAAATTATTCTCTATGTCCATTTGCATCTCATTTTGGGCAATATTTTCTTGGTTCCTCAGGATGGCAACTTCATCAACAGGCGCAGGATCAACTTGCTGCTCATCATGTATAGGAAGATGTTCCTGTTTTGAAAAAAATTTTTATTTATTTAATCAGGTTTGTCATTTTGCAATTATAAGCAAACAAATCGTATATTTTTTCAATAACTGCATTGTTCAGATATGAATTGAAATGTTTAGGTGCTATATGCAATAAATTTTTAGAATAGTAGGAGTCGCATAAAATGCAAAAACACGCTGAAATTTATAGTGTAACAATGACATCCTTATAAGATTTTCGTACATTTAGTGAAGAAAACTATATTTTTATTATACCTCTCTGCGCACTACTGCCTGCTGCTGGCGTTCATGCTGTGTTCTTTTGGTTGTATATGGTTTCGATCTACTGGCATCACGTAGCCACTCAAAGTAGTTACCTCGAATCATGTTGTGCAAAGTGCTAAGCGAGCTAGAAATAAATCGAAAATTGAAATCATGTTCAGTTTTTGGTAATGTTATTATGATTTTTAAATCTTAACATTTTTCCAATATCGAAATCAATTTTACAGATACATTAGGTTCCTTTTAGGGGCGGGGTTTTTTTATATTTCTTATATAAATTTATTATAAGATAATTATAATTATAATATAATCAATATAAATCAATATGAGTACGTTAATTAAATTGTGATCCTATTACCTTTTCAAATGGTAATCCTAAACTGCTGCGCATCCTACAGTTTGCCGAATAAACACTTTGTAAGTCGCTCACGAAAATAGCCGACAGTCACACAGTAGACCTTGACACAACCAAAAAATAATCGTGAATGACACCAAAACATACATTCATGAACAAGTTTACTAAATTGTTGTTATAGTACCTTTTTTAATTTCGATCCTGAATCGTACAGCTGTTTTTTGAACAATGATTGAAACAACAAGTCAACAAGAAAAATTTCGTTCATAGATTTTGTTGACAAAATTTCAGCTGCTGCTGCAAATGGCTGCAGAGCACAGGATTGCACAGGATGATGCAGGATGAGACTGTTGTACCTATGTATACACTGGGGAGTTTCCAATAGTTGTTCCTCACTTGGAATTCCACCATTACTTCGTGAGTGAAATTAAACAAAACAAGCAGATATTCAAAACAAAAAAAATATTTTGCTGCTTCCCGGTGTACACTCGTTCGCCGAAGCACGCCTGAGCACGCCGAAGGAACGAGCGCCGATCGAGCACGCGCGAACGTAGCGAACGCTCGTGCGTATTCGTTACCTAGTACATATACACTAACACATTCAATGAGGTGTCGAGGAAGGGAGCCCCTCTCGCATGCTCGTTCCTTCAGCAGGTCTCGGTCCCGACCAACGAGAACAAACGAGAACAAACGAGAATCACGACGTATATGAGACCACGTGCAACCAAGTGCAGCAGCAAGTCTTGACTCGTTTAGTCGCGATTTTCACTATAAAAATCTGTATATTTTGTGAAATTCAACAAGAAAAATGTCAGCCTCTTTTTCTTTGAAACATTTGCAAGAAATAACTAATGAAAAGTGCGTGTTAGTTGAGTTTGTGAACGATGATAATCGCGTCTCAGTCGGGTACCAGAATTGGTTAAAACCTCACGTTTCCGCGGGTGAAAAAAAAAACGCAGCAATGTACCAAATGTTCTGGCCACACAGTGACATTGTTTCTGCAAAAAAAATGAAAAACATGTTGGCGAAATTGACGAACCATAATAATTGGGACACTCATGCCGTGCGAGTGCTTGCGTATGGAGGTAATGGAAAATTTTTCCAAGCGATTTATATTTTCGAAGTAAGCTTTCTGCAAAAATTTCTGGATTATATAGTTTCTTCGCAGTGGCAGTCAATTTTTGTTTTTTTAGCTTTGATTCAGAGAAAACAGTGTAACCTTAATGACGCTTTTTTAAAAATGATCAACTGAATTCTGTCTGTGACAATTATGAAATTGTTCAGCTAGATTTTCATTATCAACATTGGATAAAACGTCACGTTCAGAAATTCACAGAAATTTTTCGAGCTTTTGAAGGAATATACGATAGAAAGTGCTTGAAAAAAATATTCAAAATATATTTACCTATCAATACAATAAATCATCGTTGTTTGAGCTCCAAAAAACCAAAATTTTATATTTGTTTAATTTTGAAATGTTTTTAAGTTAGGTTCAGCAGTACGTTACTGTTTCAATTTTTTGGATAGCAATTTTTTTCATATTCATAATTTAAAAATGACATTGAATAATAAAAAACCTTTTTTTTTATTGTAGATATAATACCAATTTTGAAAATAAAATTATATAAAATTTTTAATTTGACACTGAAAATCAGAATAAATGATGTACATAATAAACTCAAAATTAAAAAATTGTAGGTACTTATAAATATAGTTGAAATAAGAAGACAATAATAATTTTTTATACAATCAAATTTTAATCTGTTATTTGAAACATTGGTATTTTGTAAATTAAATAATTTCAAATAGTAAATCTGAAGAGACGAATTGATTTTATATAATTGATTTATTATAAAACCTACAATTTATTATTCGTTTAGTGGAATCATTCTTTTATATCAAGGTACTTGAATACATGAAATTATAAGTCATTATACAAAAAATCAATACTGAATCACTTCAATAACTCGAAAGATACATTAATAATTTTGTAAATCAAAATAAGTGTTACATAATACTTTCACAATATTTTTCCATATTTTTCATGAAAAAAAAAAATTGATTGTCATGTGACGTGTAACATATTAAAGCTGTTCTATAATTTTTAAATTTTATTTGTACTAATTGTGCAATACACCATTTGCAACTCAGAAACTTTTTTTTTTTAATGCGACATCCTGAGTTGACCTATTTGACATTAGATCATCGTCGTTCTCTTCATCTGACAAGTCACTCTCCTTCCAATACTTAGTGTTTTCCTGGAGTGTTTCAGAAACATTTATGCTTTGCACACATTGCAAATGGTGTACCATTTGTAAAGAATTATATTTACTCATACGCAAATACAATATTTTGTACTGTAACATACTGACATCTCATACTAAGGATCTGTGAATTTCAGAATGGACGAGCATGTGTGAAAAGCGATGCACTCTCGAAAAACACGATGTCATCAATACGTCGAAGAGAAGCAGAGCTACCCGCATGAAAAAAAGAAACAGCTCTAGCTCTGAAGACGTTGAATCGCCGAAAAGACAAGTAATCAAACATCATGTTACATTATATAATTAATGTTTCATGGCTTTGTATGAGTTAAAACATTAAAATCTTGAATTATTTTATATCAACCCGTTTAATTTTGTTCATTACCTTGCTGACCAAAAATGTCAAACATTTTCGGCAAAAGTTACATCAAAGTTCCTTTACATAGAAATTAGCACATGGTTTTTTGCGACTTTTCGCAATTTAAACAATCGAAACTCTAAATAAACGACGTTTTCTAGAAACTGATGAGTCAAACTCTGAAGGAAAAAAACATTATTCGAAATGCGTTAAAGAAGAACGTCATGGAAAAGCAACTGGTAATTCTCATTCATATATGTATATTAGGGCTTCAAATATGAAATGGGTTGGGTAGAAGGATGGTCTAGACGCGGCTCGTGTAGTAGTGTATCGCTGTTTCTAAAGCATAAATGTTTCTGAAACACTTCAGGAAAACACTAAGTACTGGAAGGAGAGTGACTTGTCAGATGAAGAGAACGACAATGATCTAATGTCAAATAGGTCAACTCAGGATGTCGCCTTTTTAAAAAAAAAGTTTCCGACTTGCAAAAAGAGCGTGATATTTACAAAAATCTTGTCTCGACTTCGAAAAGTAAGTTACAGCAGAATAAAGAACAAACAAGAAGAAACATATTTCAAATTTGAAAAAATGCAATTTACAGAAGTGTTTGTGTAAGGTATATTTTCGAAGTTACTTCAGTAAAAAATTAGTAAATAATCGAAATTTTTAAAAATCTCACAAGAACAAATAAAAATTAGGTATATATTGTTGAAATTAATGCATTTTCATTTCAAAACAGGCATTTCAAGCATGGAAAGCACTACGCGCGAAATTTTACAGTCGTTGGGGACAATTGATTCCTTGACGCGAAAGTCCGTCTATATTTGCAGCGTGTGTAGAAAGGTGAAAAGAAATTATTTCATTTCAAACTGTTTCCACGTGGAAACATTTATTACTGATTTTATAGTTTTTTCGGCTTTTTTAAACTCTTTCCCACCTTCTAACACAATATCTCGCGAATTCCTCCCCAGTGTCATGTCACAGTCTAAAAATTAAATATAGCTGATTTTTTTAATTCTATTGAATAGTGTATATTGCATGTTACCGCAAAGTTTTTTATATGTTCATTCTGAATATCCTCAAATCCAAATTTACTTAAAAAAATCTCTTTACCTTATTGTTTCTTGACTACAAAATGAAGAAATGAAAAATTAAATTGCGAAAAATATTTATGGTTAAATGATGCCCCTCTTTCTTCAAACTAACACGTCTTTTATGGAAGCTATCTATTTTGTCCAAAGTTTTTTTTATTAGATATCTAGATTTAATGTGCCACAATTTCAGGAAGGGAATGAACGTGAATGAGAAACGGTTCTCGAAGATCTTTCAGTGGTAAGTAGCACAACATTTATGTATCAATGATATAACAAATCAATTATGTTATAAATATAACATTTAATGATATTTTATAGTGAAAACATGTTTTTTAATCGACGTTTTAGGTTCATGATGGAAAATGTACACCCATGCAAAATCTACCATTTCAGTGTGAAATCGAACCCATAAAATTGAAAAATGAGCAACACGCAATTCATGATCCATTGGTTCGTCAGGTTTTTTATATCATTAATGAATAAAAGAACTTTTTCTAGAAAAGAATAGGATTCTTGAAATTTTTTTCTTTTCTGTATGTAGAATATGTATAATGCTTTTCCTACAACTTAGATGATCCGAAATATATATGTTCATTTCATGGGTTTTCGGATTTCTTGTAGTAACTCTTTTTGCAAACTAATTTTACTGTTTTCGCAAATAATAGTTAAAACTTTTTCATTTGTAGGTACACATTCTAAATTTTCGTTTCAAGTTAAAATTTTGCGATGAAGACAAAACAAATGTTGAATTTATTGAATCCTTTCACAGTTTGAAATTAAAAGGCATGATTCGAAAAAAATTACACTTTAAATTTAAAATGACAGTGTATTGCAATATTACTAAGGGACTCATTGAATAAGCAGAATCGATATTTTAATCATATTCTAGCTAGATAGTTATCTGAGATTAATTTTTAGCAGAAAATTGGTTTCGTAATCATTTAAAAATATGTCTGTCAAAATTTCTCTTTCTAATTAGAACTATTTTTCATAATGTTATTGTATGTTGATAATTATAAATGTAACTCTTTAACTTCAAGAGCGGATATGCCTGTGAATTTATCGATGATGTCGAATCGCGAAATACTGATGAAAATCTCCAAGAAAACGTCGAGGACCCTCTTAAACAAAATGTTGAACAAAATATGCAAGTTGCCCAATTAGATGCGGACAAGGGTAAAGCTGATAAAGATCATGAACAGGTATAGCGTATTAATATTTCTCGCTGTGATTTTATGACACAATAAAATTTTTAATGTTTTATGTTAAAAAGGATAATGAGGATGAAATACCAGAATGTGGTAAGCCTTTTGCAAAGAAAGTGAAATTGGAAGCGAATGGACGTTACGCTATTGATCCAGCAATCTTGAATCTAGTACAAGACAAAAAGAATTCGCCTCGAGATTTGATCAAGTCTTTGCTTCAAGCCCTCTTTCATCCCCAAGAATTTCGACTCTGCTCCTTCACAGGAAAAAGGTCAAAAAATGGAGAAAGAAAGCCTGAACTCGACATTCATCGCAAAAAAGCAATTACTGGTATGCATTTGTAGGCAAAATATAATTCCTACTCATTATTTCGTTTTTAAAGCACTGATTGCTTTTTCTATAATCTGCTCTCCAATATCAAAAGTGCATTAAAAAATTTTTTTCCAGATTACATCTGCACCGCATTTCCTACAGAAAATCAAGAGAAGTTGAAACATTCGATAAAAAAAATCATTTCTGATAAATGCTCTAATTCTGCTAAAGACCAGAAAAAATGAAAAAGCTCAAAGTGCTGTGTCTATAATTTGTATTTTTCGTGTGCAATTAAATAAAAATAATAATGTTTAAAGTGCTGCATGTATGATTTGTATTTTTCGTGCAATATTAAAATTGTAATCGAAATTGCTTATCGTTTTGTCTTTTTTTCGTAATAATAAAGTTCGTAACGCCTATACCTGACTATGATAAAAAATCGTTTAGCCCACGACGAAATCCTGAATCTCGAAATCGACAGTGACAAGTACCAATATTGGCGTAAAAGTTTCATTTAACATTTGGAACTTGTATTTAAATACTGTGACGCTCAATCGTACAATCACAGGGTACTTGACCACTATACGGTCAGGTTAACTATTGTTGTCAACTTTAATAAAACGGTCAGACATCAACAAGAGTCAAATTGACCGTAACGATGAACATTGAGCGTAACTGTCAAGTTCACCGTTATGATGAACTTGACCGTAACGGTAAACTTTTACTGTAACGGGGACTACTGAACGTTCACCGTAACGGTAAACGTTGAATGTAACGGTGAACGTTCACCGTTACGGTCAATGTTGACCGTACGAAACCACGGTCAAGTTGACCGTAAACGGTCAAGTTGGCCGTTTTTTTTGACAGTTTACGGTCAACTTGATCGTTTTTTCACCGTTAACGGTCAAGTTGACCGTTTTTTTACCGTAAACGGTCGACGTCGACCGTAAATTTTTGACCGTTTTTTCGGTAAGCGGTGGCAACCTTACAGAAGAAGGATTTCTGAAAGCTTTTTCGTGAAACTTTCGGCAAGGTTTCCTTTGTCTATACATCGAAAGCTTTAATCGGGAAGAAAACAGAAAGACTCCTGAAACCTTTCGAGTGAAGGCTTTCAAGTGGCACCATTCTGAAACTTTCGGAAAGGTTACATCAAACTCTGCAAGCTTACATGCCGTGTGGGTCATCTATTTTTTTTTTTTATTATGAACCACTTAATTCAAATTATTAAATCAAATTTCAATTACTAAATTTTAAATCACGTAGCCAAATTTGAAAATAGCCCACTGTTAATATATAGTGCACGCAATTCGAATGACTTAGTTACTAATTAACTAAATAACTTAATTTATGTAAATTCAATTTATTTAATAACCTACTAAATATCAGTTAATTAATCACTTAAATTAATGAGGAAATTACCACATTTGAAATATAATAATACAAACTTTAGAAATATAAAAAACGAAATAGATAAAAGTTTTAAAATATATGTAAGAATTTCAAAATATTCATAAATTTAAAGAAATTCAAAACTTGTTCATTTTCCTTGAATAAAAAGGAATAAAAAACTTTAGAATCAATGTACTTGAGTAGTAGAAACTTATTTTAAATCCAACTTTATGAATATCTTCAAATGCATAAGCTTTTAATATTTCTTTTGTAACGAAATTCAAATTTAAGGCAACAATGCAGAAATTTGGAATACATAGAATTAATTGACAAACAAAATCACGGAAGGCTACGCATTTGGAAACAATACTGAAACATTAACATAGCCAACATTCCCAAAGGCATTGATGAAATTAAAACGCAACGCGACTCATAAATCGACCAACGAATACATGTATAGCTGATTCAGTATGACTCAGTGGCTCTCTTGCAGCAGCGAAATATAGGATCCGTCAGCCTCCTGCATTTCTCTATCATATCCCCTCCACTCGCCCACACGGACGAGCGTGCGTGCATTACTTCTTTCGTTGAAACGGTATCGTTTCGCCATTAAATGGTCGCATATGAAACATTTTGCGTTTTACTGTAAAAAAGCGTCCGTTTCTACACCCACAGTGAATCGGAACGCGTTTCACGGTCAAAGGCTTTTCTCTGAGTGTATAACATCATACTCAAGGGATATAATGCTCCCCCCAGATTACTCCACATAACAAGTCGAAAATCTCCAAACTGAGAAAAAATGTTGCCATCAGCAAACAAATTTTTGTTATCAAGTCGACCTAGACAAGTTCTTTTTCGGCTGGATTGCGGCTGGAACCGCATAAAACCGCTCAAAAGATCAAAAAACCGCAAAAAATCCCGCTCCCGCGCAGGATGATTTCTCCCCGCTCACCATGTTCAAATCCCGCGCTATTTCGCGGGAAAACCGCGCATCTGGCAGCACTGGTCGACGCCATTATTTTTGCTCGGTAATGATAATAATAATAATTCGATCTTCGGCGAGTCGACATGCCCCCGAAATCGGTCCGACATTGTTTTTCCGAAGTGCGGCGAACCGACATGCGCCCGAAATCGGCCAGACATGATTTTCCGAAATGCGGCTTGCTGACATGCTTCCGAAATCGGCCCGACATCATTTTTCCGAAGTTCGGTGTGCTGACATGCACCCGAAATCGGCCCGATAGGCACCGAATATTGCCGAACTATTTTTTTGACCGGGTTAGTGTTTCCCCCTCTCCACGTTTTTCAAGATTGCTCGAGCGCAGCTTTGTCGACGTTGCGAGATACTGCGAGAGACGAAGTTAAGTGCACACTGTTGTGGGAGTCGGCAGGCATCGGCAGGAGTCGGGACTGGTCGGGACTTCCTGATTAGACGTAAAAAATGTAAACAATTGGACGTCATAATCCATTCCGTGTCAATTTTGTCTTGTTATTATCAATGTGTTATGTGTTTTAACATGTTTCAATTTGTTTATATAATAAAATACGTTGTTGCAGTGGAATTCATTGGAATTTCTATACTTTACCAGCCAAAAAATGCAATTGCAAAATCACATACTTCTCAATTTCAGTAAAGTTAATGTATTTGCATTTTGAAGTTTCGGAATACGGTAAGTTTAGTTTTTTTTTTATCCATTTGTTAGTGACCAACTATGATTAACGGTTAAAAAAATATATAAAATTTCAAGAAAATTTTAGAATTAGTAAATATTTAAAATTTAATAAAGTTGTGGATATCTTATAGAAAACTTTGCTGTGAATTGAAAAAAAAAATTAAATTCATGTAGTTGTACAAAATAAATAATAAGTTGTCGAATAATATTATTCAACTTCAGATTAACTGTTACAAGTTCATTAAACAATCAAAATAAGGTACAAAAAATTTTTTTAATTTTTAAATGAGAGTACTTCAAAACAAAATTTTTTTATAAATATTTTTTCATCTATCTTTACTAGTATAATGATCAAAAAGTAAGAAAACGGAATTTATATGAAATAACATTTTTTAAATAAAAACTATTGATTAATGTATTATAATGAATTTTTTAACAAATATGATTTATCACAGAGAATAATGCTTACTTGTAATAATTTCAAGGTATTACTTGTACTTAGGCCATTTTCTATGGATTTTCCTGAAAACTTGAAAATTTGATCTTGATATTGTACCTGATCTATG
Organism: Platygaster robiniae; assembly: GCA_028476575.1. Lineage (NCBI taxonomy): Eukaryota > Metazoa > Arthropoda > Insecta > Hymenoptera > Platygastridae > Platygaster > Platygaster robiniae. Next base: position 42,798,147 of record CM052019.1, read on the forward strand.
ATGAAAATTTCATAATTGCCTACCGCATTGATTTTTCAGTTATAGTTTTTTGAAATTAACACGCACATATATGAAGAATCATGCATTTCCGATCATGTTTCAAAAACTTTTCTATAATTAATTCTGAAAGTATTACAGAAAATTACTTTTATTATTAACATCAACCTTGAAAAATTTCAACAAGAGTTACCAAACTATGTTTTGAGAAATGTACAACTGTCACTTTTCAAATGACCATGCAACTAAGGTGGTACGCTTGGCAACACCGCTTTTTAGAAAAAGCAATGATCATATTTTTGAAATGTTTATATCTTTCAAAAAATTTGAAATAATTTACAAAAAACATCACATGCGTACACTACAGCTACAGCTGCACCTATAAACATGTTTACATATTTACATACGCTGAACGAGATATAAAAAAACAGTTGCAATGTTGCCAAGTCTATGAACAAAAATTGCGAAGCATGATGAAGTTGGCTACGTAAGACTGTGTGACTAACTTCAATTTCTTTCAAATGCAAGAACTAGCTTTAAAAAATTTTATAACAAATAAAGATAGTATTGTATGTTATAATTTGAACTGCTTTTTTTCATCAAAATTAGTTCTTTCATCCTTGAAAATTATTCAACTCAGAATGATAAACAATAGATTTCTTATATATAAATGCTGATTATACAAGACAAAAAAAAATATAATTTTTTTTTTATAACAATATACTGGTGATTTTGTAAATAATATAGATCAACAATGCAATGAGTATTAAAGTAGAAAAATTTTATAATTTTTCAATCCTTACTTTTTTCAACCGCAGTTTTTATTGACTCTTCATTAATCATAACTTTATGGTCTACATTGTGTATATTTACAAATTTTGAAGTTTTTTGAAACGAGTTTTCAGGACTGTTTTTCTCATATTATTTATTCAAATATTATTATTGATTTTTTTTTCTTTCAGAAAAACTTATATCAACATTATTATATTTATAATAATCATTCTAATATATTATTAATAATTATTATATTGATCGTATTTACATACATGATTTTTTATTTCATTGTTTCATTACTTCCCTATTGCCATTATTTCTACTTAACAAAACATGAAATTGAATGTTGTATTCTACCTTTTAACATAAGTATGCAATTTCTTGAATTCTAAAACATCAAAGTATACAAATTTTATATTATTTCCATCTATATTTTTTTAAATCGATGTTTCCATCGACTCTTCATGAGCTATAACTATTTAAATCTAAATTGCTATTTTTGACAAATTTTCAGTATTCAAGAAATTTGGTAGTCAAAGTTTTGTTCCTCTTATGTAAAACATGTTCATTTAAAGGGTTAAATGATCAAAAACTTTGTTATATAGAAGATGAAGAAATTCAAGAGAGCTCAAGCCCAAAACAAAGCTGCGATCAAAAAACACCTGGAAGCCAATGCATTTTTGGAATCAAGCAGCGAAGACGATGGAGATGAAAAAGAAGAAGTTTTTCAACAGGCGGTGGAAAATGTATTTTCCAAGTATGAAAATGAAGGCGGAGACAGGGAAAAAGCCCTGAGTTACCTCACAGACATATTTCAATCCGGAGGAGCAATATGTCTCATCTGTATTTCCACAGTCAAAAAAACAGACGCTGTAATTTTCCATTATTTTCAATTTTCTCACAAAGAATTTTTCAGGAACAGTCCAATGTGTTTCAAATGGAGAAAAGAAATTTAAGGAACGACCTAAATTGTACAGTTCTGAAAAAATATGCTTAAGTTCTGAAAATTGTCGATATTATTGATACTTTTTGAATTTGAGACTTTCAATTTAAACGAGAAATTTTTTATTGAAATGTAGTAGTATGTTAAACGAATCTAACAAATTTGGCTTAAAAGCAATGTGTAAAAATAAGCTAAATCAAATGATTTTGAATGTTTGAATTTGGTATGTTTTAAAATCTATAAATATTTTTAATTACAGATTTGGAACTGTCAGCTGTGCTTCTCTTTTCTCCATTTGCCATGTATTCAACACTGGATTCGTGACAGTTTGAGTTATAAGCAGGAAAAAGGCATCACTCCTCTTTGGGCTTGGTAAGTCTCCTATAACTTTTTTTTCCTCCTAATAACAGTAAATAAAGTATACAAACAACTGTAGTTCCGCGATTTTTTATTTTCTCTAATGATTTTCCATCCATTGAAATATTTTAAAAAATTTTACGTTTTCCCTATATTTGCTATGTTTCAAAAATATTTTTCATAATTTGAAGAATTAAATAGTGTTACATGATGGTGTTTTTCATAAGTTACTATTTGTTCATGACTTTATGTCCTTATATCTGAAAATTCTTTTTTTTCGGTATTCAAATGATAATCTTCGATATGTCAGGTTTTTAAACAAAAAACAAAAAAAAATTATTTTGATGAGAGGGCAGAGAATTTGATGAACAACTTATCAAAATTCAAACGTGAAAAAGTTCATCATATATGTAAGCACATGAAAGAATTTAAATTAAATGGGAAAAAATAAGTTAATCTTATGTACTCATTGCATGAATATTTTCTATATTTATTTATATCGACATATGATTATCTATTATATTATAAGAATTTTTTTTATGGTCAAATCAGTATACTATATGTATAATATAATGCATTTTAGTGTAATACACAGTTACATTCCTGTATTAATATATTTTATTATTATTGGTAACCTATATTTTATTTCATTTTCTAAACTAATACATAATCATTCTCTTCAATATATTGTTAATCATTTTAGTCAAAAATGACCCAAAGAATACAAAGAATCTAAATTTCATTACGTATGGAAGATCTCCTAAGAAATTGAATAAAATGGGAAAAAATGAGATAAACATGTATTCTCATTGTATGAGTATATATTTTCTTTATTCACTTTTAATTAGTATAATTATGTAGATTATCATCAGAATATGTATTTTATATGAATATATAAATATAAATATACTATTTTATATTATATGTTATTATCACATCATATATTATTATTATTTACTTTGTGTGACGTTATATTTGAATCCTGAATTACATCTCCTATTTTATACTATGATACATTATCACGTTTGTTATTCTTCATCCTCATCAATATATTATTTATCATACGAGTAAAAAATTTCAAATGGAATATGAAGAATCCAAAATTTATCATTCATCTAAGATTTACCAAGAAATTAAATAAAGTGGGAACAACTTATTGAATCTTATTGAATATTTATTTTATTTACTCTTTTTAAATCGATAGAATTGTATATTATATCATTAGAATATTTTATATGTTTATATCAACATACTGTAATATATGTTATAATTGTATCATTTTTTATTATAAAATCTACTTTACATCAAGTTTTTTTATTTATGACATATATATCCTGAAATAAAGTTCGAAGTTAATGCTATAATACTTTATCACATTTCTTCTTCATTTTGATAAATAAATTATTTCTCAATAAAGTCCAAAATGTTGAGTGAAGTACCAAGAATTCATAATTCATCATTTGTGGAAGATCTAAAAAATTAAAATGGCAAAAAATAAGTTCATTTGATTTAATATTTAATTATTAAATTAATTTTTCATTTACATTATTGTTTATTATATTATCGAATATTTTATACGATAATATCAATATACTGTATATTTTTATCTTAAATAATATATTCTATTATATTGTATTTTAATTTATATAACATTATGTTATACTTATATCCTTCACTCTACTTTGTGTTCTATTATATCACATTATTACATTTATTCTTTATTCTCATCAATAAATTATTTATCATTCAAGTCCAAAATGTCGAATGGAATACGAAGAATCCAAAATTCCATCCAAGTACATCTGCTTTTGCGGTAAAAATGTGGACCCAGTGTATCAACCCTGGCTGATTCCTCACTCGTGTGGCGAGATCTGCTCCAAGGAATTGCAATGTGGTCACAAATGCACGCTTCTCTGTCACCCCGGGCCATGTCCCATGTGTCCAAAAATCGTCCAGGCCAAATGCTACTGCGGGAAAAAAGCGGCGAGGCCGATGCGTTGCAATGCCAAAGAGTGGAGCTGCGGGGAAGTTTGTGACCGTGGTTATACAAATTGCGATCATCGCTGTCCGGACAAGTGTCATCCTGGGGAGTGTTCTCCTTGTCGCAACATCCTGACCACGAGCTGCAATTGTGGCCAGAAAAAAGAACCAAGGAACTGTAACGAGGTCTTCTGGCGTTGCGAGAAAATTTGCAACAGGAAACTCTCGTGCAACGTTCACGTTTGCGAAGAGAACTGCCATCGAACTGAGGATTGTGGACAGTGTCCTTTTGAGAAAAATCGTACGGTAAGGATTTTGATGTTATCGAAATTCTAATTTGAAAATTAAAACAAAATTGATTTCATTGCCTTTTATAGAGTAAAAAATAGTTATTCAGTCGTTGATTGAACGTGAAGCTGTAGCGTCACGACTTGGAGAGTATTTCATTGTAGAATTTAGAATGGTGAAAAAGAAATGACACATTGTATAGTGCTTATCGTGCATATTACAAGTGGATGAAGTGATGTTTTCATGTTTTTGGGGAATCACTAGAAAAAAATGGATACTGCAACAGTGATGATTTCGTTTTCATTGATAATTGTTTTCCTGATGAAGGCCCGATTGTTGGCCGAAATATAGAAGAATTATTTAGTTAATCAGTGGAGTTTCTTCTTTTATGATAAAAAATCGTAGCTTTGAGGGATCAACTTGATTTTCTAGAAATAATTATTGATACTTACCAAATATAATCTAATGTTTCAAGCTATTTTTCACTGTCATCTGGAAAACAATTTTTTTTTGTTTATTTTCTAAATGTTTGGAACTTCATTTTTGAAAATATGTTCCAGACTTCCGAATGTTATTATGATAAAATTTTGTAGTGTCCTTGCGGAAAGAAAAAATACGCAATTTCTTGCAAACAATCGGCCACGCCAACTTGTGGCGCCGACTGTGGAAAATTGTTGGATTGTGGAAAACATTATTGTAGCATGAGGTTAGATTATTTTTCATTGCACAGATTTATTGACTTTGATTTCATTACAAAAACAGTGCATTACTTTCAATTTTTCAATTTATTTAAGAAAACAGGTTGTAATCCATTTTTTCTCGTTCATCCAGATGTCACGCAACAGATAAATGTGGCCAATGTCTGCAAGTCGTCGTGAAGGTATTTATAATATTCTTTAGTTTTTTGTTCGTTTGAGTATATTAACATAAAATTTTTATTAGGAATGCAAATGCAAAAGTTACACCAAAGAAATAGCCTGTAACAAGGAATTCAGCTGCAACAAAAAATGCCCGCAAATGAGATTGTGTGGAAGACATCAGTGCAACAAAAAATGTTGCGATTGTTTGCTTAAAAAACATTTCAACGCATGCGAAAAAGTGTGCGACAATCTTTTGAATTGCAGAAAGCACAAATGTCCTGCGCCTTGTCACAGTGGGCCGTGTTATCCTTGTCCAAAGTAAGAAAATTTTCAATAAATTTTCCTGCACATTTTTTTTCCATTAAATAGGCTGTGATTATTATATGTAAATGATTATATTTTACGCTGCATTATATTGTTCTACAAATATTGTTCTATACAAGTAACTACATGTTGAATTATTGAATTTTGTTTTATAGGACGGTTCTGATACAATGTCGTTGCGGAGGAAGTAAGGTAAAAAAACTTTTCATTACTTTTTATTACTTGAAAAATTGTCCATATGTAAATGCTTGCAACAAATTCTTTTTATGGTGAATTAATTTCAGATTACGATACCCTGTGGAACTGTAAAAAAAATCAAGCCACCAAATTGCAACAAGCTTTGCAAAATTCCTCCGGATTGCCATCATCCAAAAAGAGAATCACACAAATGCCATCGAGGAGTTTGTCCACCTTGCAAAAAAATCTGTGATTTAGTTATGGATTGTGGTCATACTTGCCCTGCTGTTTGTCATGAAAATGTTTGGGTAAAGATGAGAACATTTTTTCCTCGATCATCAAAAAAATGATCCATGTTAAAAAAATTTGACTCATTATTTATTTATGAGGAGTTGTGGCTTTTGAATCGAAATGGTGAGAATGTGGGATTTCAGGTTAAAATCAATGGATTGAAGTCACAACCTGTGGGACCCTGGGAGCAACAAAAAGACAAATGGGAGCAGGTTTCCTTGCCCTGTCCTCCTTGCCAATATTCAGTCATGATGACTTGTCTGGGTGGGCACGAAACAATTCCTTTTCCATGCCACAAAGCGATTTCGAGTTCCTGTTTACGAGAATGTGGAAGGCTTCTCACTTGCACGAACCATCGCTGTGAAAAAATCTGTCACAAGGTCAGGAATTTTCATTCCAAATTTGATTTACCAGTCCAATCTCGATTTTCAAATTCCTTTATTTAAAATAATTATTTTCTGTTATGATTGGATTCAGGAGCGTGCATAGAAAAAATTTTTGGGAGGTTTTCCCAAAATCCTCTGTTTTTTCCCTTTAATTCATATACCTGTAAATTACTAATTTGAGGCATTTTGATGAGAAATATTTTGCTATTATGAAATTCTCTATTTTTTCATGTGTTGAAATTATAAATCATCAATTTTTGTCCAGTAATAGAATTCACATCAAATCATCAGAATTGAAAAATTCAATGTATTGAATTATTTGGATTGTAAGCTAACTGTTTTTTTTTTTTCAGGAATAATATTTTTGTTGACATATAACTTCATGCAACTTTTGTCTGCTGGAATTTTAACTTGGATATATGATGATTTTTTGCAATTGAATAGTTAGAAATTAAATTTATTATTATAATGCTACAATACCTTTCGTAGTTTTATTTTTACTGTTTATTGTAAATGTTCTTTTAAGAAAACAAAAAAAGTTTCTTTTGCGAATTTTTCACTTTCAAAATTCTACGTCAGCATAATGAATTTATTATTATTATTCTGTAAAAAAATTTTTCTTCTTATTGTTATGATAAATTATCAATTATAAAATTAACTCTTTAAAATTCATAATATCGTATGTAATGTTCAAATACATTATGCTATGAAATATGTTTATTATGATTTAATACAAATGATTACAATGAAAGTCTATAATTTTATAAATTTTATTATTTTATTGTCAAATTCCCTTTGAATCTGTAATTTTTCAAAATTTAACTATTTATCTAAAATAGTTAATAATGATATATAAAAAAATGTATAGAATGATAAATTAATAATATTTAATTTATCATATAATAATTTAAGTGTATAATTAAATAAATTGTATGATTTCGTTATTTCATGCCTGAAATTTGATTTTGGATCATTTCATAAATGTATAATTTTATCACAACTTGATGCTAATAATTATCATTTGAAGATATATTTGCCATTTCATTAATATAATTTCACTTAATTAATAAATTTGAGTATATTCTATAATTTAATATTAATTTATCCAATGTTTGAAATTCACCATAGTATGTATGGTAACACCATTCAAAAGTATACTATTAAATTTAATAAATGCAAGTATAATGTGAAATGCAATATTGAAGGGATTATTTGAAAGTATGGAGAACGTAGTATTTTTTATGTTGACGTGCTATTTATTTATTTTTCCCTTGTTTAAATAAAAAATCGACATCTTATAATAAAACAAAGTTTAAACATTTGATTGTCATAAAATTTTCTACTACACTTGAAATTTGGAAGTTGAAGCTGTTGAATCTCTCTTATTCCACTTTTATTATTTTGAATCTTTTACCATGCCACGTTTTACGATATTTAAAATTGCAGTGGTAGGTAGCTCATAATTTTTTATTTATTTAAATTCTTCTGAAACTACATAAATTTCAACTTTGTAAATAAAAGATGTAAATTGAGATGTCAGGTATCATTTTTTGAATTTTCGCTATCAAATTTATTGAATGAATTGTTTTTTTGGTTGATTTTTTCTCGTTGTTGCAGGTTGGTGATTCTGAGTTGGAAGAGGACCAATGCACTGAGTGCGAGAAACCTTGTTCCTTGCCGAGACAACCAGGCTGTAATCACATCTGCGATGAAGTTTGCCACCCCGCGCCTTGCAAATCCTGCAAACATCTTGTTCGCGTCACTTGCCACTGTGGCATCAACACAATATACATAAGATGTGCCAAATTGACATCTGCCAACGCCAAAGAGCGAGATAAGCTTTTCGAATGTGGAAATCAGTGTCCAAAAAATGTAATTATGACTGTTTTTGTAAGAAAAAATGTGAGATTCGTGTCAACTAAACGTAACTTATTGAAAATCAAATTGAAAAAATATTGTCATATTTTGTAGTATGCTTGCGGGCACCGATGTTCCGATGATTGTCATTCTGGACCTTGCACAAAAGAGGAATCTTGTAATAAGAAGGTCAAGATTTGGTGCAAGTGCAAGGTGACTACTTTTTTATTTTACACATTTTACAACTGGAAACAATTTGCACTCATTTTATACTAATTTGTAGCGTATAAAAAAAGATTTCACGTGCAAGGCTATGAGAAGTGGTCAAGGAATCGTGAAGTGTGACCAAGTTTGCGAACAGAAAAAGGCTGAATTGGAAGAGGCGCGACAACGAGAAATCGCAAAAAAGAGGAAAGAAGAAGAGATAAGGAACCAGAAAGAGATCGAGATGTTCGAGCGCAAATTCAAGCCACGCAAAAAAGGGAAAGAACGAAATCGCGTGGAAAATGAGAACAATGCCACAGTTTCCATGTACTGGAAAATTGGGATTTTGTCCATTGGTATCTCTGTTGCAGCTTTTGTCATTTTATACATTACACAGGGTAGAGACTGAATTTTCGTATTTTACATGCTAGTCAATTTCACCCACGCTGTAAAAATTTTTATAAGCTTTGTGTGTAGCTTTGATTACAGAATAATTTTTTTCAACGGAGTTTATAAAAGAAAGTAGCATTTTTGTAGCATTGTACCAAAAATGGATCAAGCAATAAAGTATGATTCCTTATTGCAAGTATTTCTTTGACATTCAAATAAATTGTAATGACACTTTTGGAGATGTAAAATGTTTATTTTTAAATTAATAGAGATGAGACTGGACCAAGTTTTTCCAATGAATTTGCGTTCTACTTTTTTAGAAAAAATTACAAAGAGTTGCATAGGAAACAAGTTCTTCATCGAATCAATGGCAATTTTTGCATCCACGCGATGTTCTCTCTGATGCAAAGTCATTGTCATTCCGAAAGTACATCCCACGATATTTAGTAAATGGCGAATCCCCACCTTTCGAATATGACCTTGATGCGAAAAGTGCGCTGCTCGACCTTTTACAGAAATGAATTAAAAAAATTTTTTTTTTTCCTCCAGACTCGTTCTTCAATGCGGTGCAATAATTTACGATTGAACAAAGAACAATAAAATTATTTACGTCAGTTTTCTTGACCTCTCGAATTCTATGACTATATGAAGAACTTGAAGAAAACTCGCGTGGCGAGTGTGATTCAGCCATTCCATTGCCCAAAACGAGAGATCAGGTTTATTACGAACTGAAGCGTCCGTGTTGTTGGACGGTATTTTTCGGAGTTTACGAATAACGCGATATGTGAGTGAAAAAAAGTGATTATTTCGAGTCAGATCGCAGTTAATGAAATGAAGCAGAAGGATGAAATTCGTTACATTGATGAAGTTGAGTCGAATGGAACTGACCATGAAACGAGCAATGAGGAAAACAGTGAGTGGAAAAAGTTCAATCATCTTGAAAGGAAAACCTCCAAATACATTCATAAGTCATAATAGTAAATCATCTGTTTCAATAAGCTCGAGCCTGCAAATTCGAACTTACTTCGAGACCTAGAAAAGCTTCCGAGTCTCTGCTGGAAACCGACAACGTGAATAACACCAAACCAACTTTCGGCCCAGAAATCGATGACTTAGAGTCATCGGGAGAATCTAAACCTCCAGAAAGCGTTGACAACAAGGGAATAGACGATGGTCTGCTCGACCCTGACGGTGGAAGTCGAAGACCTTCGACACCATTTCCGGGACCAGGAATTTTCCCATCAACATCTCCGGAAAATCCAGCCATATACCCTGACATTACTTCGATTCCTGACATAAACGTGTACCAGCAAAAAAAAATCATTGCTCAAGGGATGATGGACTTGGCTTTGATTTCAGCGAACGCTAGCCAGTTTCGTTACGTTTTGCAAACCAACGGGAACCACCCTTATTATTACGCCTCACTCTCCATGATCGCTCTCAGCTTGTTTTTTCAGTTCGTCGTTGCCTTAGGATTAATCTGGAATTGCAGATTCAATGTCAATGTAAATGCTCAAATGTGTAAAGCGAATAATACAAATAACTGGGTGGTGGTTGGGGTTTTTTTCGTAACTGTTCTGAATGTTTTTATTTCGTCATTCAGCGTGGTCGAGTTTTCAGAGACCGTTTCTGCGTGCTTGGTGGAAAATGCAAAACCTGATTTGTAATCTTAATTCGAGCCTTGGTAAAAGTAAGAAATTATAGAAAACAATACTCATAAAAAAAATTTGAATGGAGAAATATTGTATAAGTAAAGGTCGTGAAGGAAATTGAAGTCTTAGTGTCAAAATTTCAATTTAACATGTCTTTCACCTTGAAATACACTCAACTTCCTCAACTTTGACGTTCCCTTCTTTACATCGCTCTCACAGCAAACGAGAAAATATTGAACGTATTCAAACGAAGTTACTTTGAAGTCAAAGTCTGAATCCCTGTGACAAGTATAGGCCTCATATTGAAACTTTTGGTCATTGAATACCTGCCGGAGTATTCGAAAACTGAAAACATTCTGGCAGTTTAAACTAGTTGAATTCTTTTAGTGGCCCTAGTGATTTAGAACCTTATAAAAACCTAACAATAAAAATTTCCTTATAAAAATTTTCATAAGGTCGACCTAATTTATAAAAATCTTATAAAAAATTTTATATCTGTAGGTCTCTAGTAATAATGGGAATTCTCATAATTAATGCATTTTGTATGAAATTATTTTTATGTGAAAATATTTTTCATCAAAATTGTTCTTAGTTGTTTAGGTTATACGTATATTTTGGTAATTTAAGTGAATAAAACATCTTCAAGGGCATATAAATCTGGAAAATCCGTCATAATTAATATTTCGTTCTTACTAGTTTATACAGAAATAGTTTCCACCCATATTTAAAGGATTTCCACAATAATTCGCATTTAAGAAAAAATTTCATGTAGCCACCTAGCGAGCACGAGTGTACAAACAAACTAGCGCGTGCGCGTTGATTTAAATTTCTAATAAAAATTAATTTCATATGAAAATTATATTTCTTATAAAAATTCACGATTTTTCATAAGACTGGGATATTTTTTATAAAACTTCCACATTATATAAGAAATGTTCTGGGATTAAATATTTTCTTATAAAAAATGTGAGATTTCTTATAAAAATTGTCATTGATTTTTACAAGAAAAATTTTTCTAATGAATTTGTTTTTCAATATTTCTAATGAATTTTTTTTTTAATTTTTCGAAAAAAATATTCGAATGAATAAAGTTGCATTCAGAATGCATTGGAGGAAACTAACATTAATGAATAAAAAGGATAAGTATTTAAGTAACGAGAGACGATGAATGTCTGGCTATTGTATTAAACGCTAAATATTCATTTCAACTCGCCATGAACAACTCCGTGTAACATTGATGAAACTGTATTCACTATAACAGCAATTGAATACACTGTAAAAAAAATTTATGTTATTTTTCCCATACCGGTACTGAAAGCAATTAACCCATTCCAGGGATACTAATTTTCCTATACCAGTGTATAGTATTTTTATCTCATTCGAGTATGGGATTTTGAAATGTAGGAAATTGAAATGAACCAAAAATATTTTTGCCCCCCTCTTCTCCCCACTCTCCTTCCCTTGTTGTACGGTCATTGGTTACTTGAGGTATTTCTATTAAATTTTGTCCTGAGAGTCATCCTAAGTATTCCTAAAGTAAGAATTTTTTTTCCCTTGAAACCCAAGTCAGCGTTATTCCTCGTCGCAGCTGCGGCCCCAGTTCCTGGCGCTTGACTTTTGCGCGACTAATCGGCGGTCGCGATGCAATAACTCCACGAGATCCTTTACAGAACCCGAGAGTTTTGGTGCTACTTAAAATTGTTTTCCGTGTAGTAAAATTAATATATTAATTTTTTACTATACGAGACATTGAAACAATGCATGAGCAAAATATAATAAATAAGCAATGGTAGAAAAGTGTCGAATGAAGTTTAGAAAAATGCAGATTTTCGGAAATTTACTATACCGGGCATTGGAAAATTTACTAGCTTTTTCACCATATAGTTAAAAATATTAATGAAAATTTTTTCGTGCTTGGGCAAGATATTTTTAGTACAGCGAGAAAGTAAAAATATTTTTCCATAGTAAAATCACTATATTCATCTTTCACATACCAGACATAGGAAGAATTCATGAAAAGAGTAGTAAAAGTCCTATGGTCGAGGAAAAATTCTATTGCGGTATAGTAAATTTCGAGGTATAGGAAATTTACAAACTTTTTTTACAATGTACTTTGTGCGGCTGCTAATTCAATATTGTCGAGAAAAGATTTATCGGAGTAACGTTTGGACACCTTCAGCAGACATCAAATATGTGGCATTCAGCTACGTTGTCGGCCAACACTCGTGGTGAGTATTGGCTCGTTAATACTGCTGTAAGGTGTTTATAGTCATAAACTAGCGTTGCGACTTTCTATACTGTTCTGTACTCCACAGAATATTCAAAGACTTCTGATAAATATGATGTGGCAGAGTATTGCCGTAACAAAATATTCAAACTCGCGAACGGTGAATCAAAGTGACAAATTTGTAATAGAGCTGTATTAAACGACGCGAACTTCGAATACGCTCAATATTTTCTCGTGTGCTGTATGATTTACGAATCATCCGCTCTCTACTTTACGATTAGGAACATTTTCTATCGGTTACACGTCACTCGTGCGATATGAGTAGCCAATCAGAGTGTTCCGTCTTTGTTCGTAAAGTAAGGAGCGCTTTCAGTCCCGAGAGTCGTAACGTTGGGGAAGTCTAGTATATAGCCATTACAGTTTTACAAAAAATGTTGAATCTCGATATTTTTCATGGTCCTATAGTTTCAATTCGGAACTTCTTCGAAATTCAACTCGTGACGAAGATATTACACGCTGTTTTTTCATGTTATGCGCGTCTTGAAATAACCAAGACCCATGATCAATTTTATATTTTTTATTAGATCGTTTACAAAATGTTTTATAAAATTTGAATAATCTTTCTCATTGAAATAAACAAAATGTTTGTTTTAGAAATAAAAAGTTCCATGTGATGGAGAATAAGCACAATGAAATATATTACATCTTAGTTTTTTCTTGATTGGAATCTGAAAAGTTGGTTAAATATCTTGAAGGTGTTACTATCCAAAAATCTTGCCGTATTAAAAATTTTCATCACGCAGAACCTCAATTTCTTACTTTTACAGAATAAATATTGTCAAAATTTAAAATGTCTCATCAACACTGCAACAGTGGAATGAGCGTTTTTCAGTTTTAGTAGAAAAAAAAATTTGATGGAAACACCAAAACTCTGAAAAGATGGTAACACCTTAAATTATCGGTTGCTATTGATAGTTTACTACAAATTTTCTTTAGAACTTTTCCTTGACAAAGTAATTATTCAAAGTCTGTACACTCACAACCCTTCAGATACATGTGTATTGCATGATACATAATATCGATTATTTCACTGAACTACAAAGAGCATACTTGAATCCAATTATAATTATTAACTACTCAAACTTTCATTAAACGCTTCCGATTTCCAATAAACTCTTGAATAAATATATTTTTATTTCTCGTTTTGCTACATGTTGCCAATTTAAAAAATTCATGTTAAAATATGACAATGTTAAAATGTAAGATGCGCCAAGATAGAGCGCTTTGATCAACTGAGAAATAACTCACAACTCATTTTACGAAAGAATATTTTCCACTATCTTAATAGTACAGATTAAAAATTCACATCCAGTAATCGCGCACTGTCAAGATTGGCGTATTAATGGAACGTTGGAGGGCGATTTGCGGGAACATGGTTCGAGGGGACAAACTAAAAACGTTGGAATATCAAATTTATCCAATATGAATTTTTTCACATTGGAGTTTTCCATTTTTAAAAGGGTTGTTTCTATCATTTTATTCATGCTCGTCCCCAGAGCTTTGGGATATGGATAAAACATTGATTTTCTCAATTTTTCCTGATTTGAAAAAATTGCATTTTTACTCCCGAGCTCTTTCTCCCATTCACGCAACTCACACTTGTTTTCACTCTCATCATTCTTGCTTTCTATGTATATGTGTTTATACATATACATACATGTATGTTCTCACACATACGTATATATATATATATATATCAAAGTTCATATTAAATATATTTTACATATTATCATTGTACATAAACAACATATGCTCTATTAGTCGCTGGTGCAAAAGGCGTGTACGCGGCTCCTCTTAATTGCTGATTTGTAGCTACTTTCATTCATAAAAGATGCCATTCTTGGCATGGCACTTTCAAAAACTCATTGCTAACGCTTGATTGGACCAACGACTTGACAAACGATCACCAAATGAGAAGTAAAAAAAGAACAACCTCTCGCAACCCAATCTGTGCCTACACTCAAACAGATGTACGTACAAACACGAGAAATGATTTGGAAAAAAGAAATAAGAGCATCATGGGGTGCCAGGGGTAGAGGGTAGGGAGGAGGAGGAATGGGCACATTTTGCAAGGGGATTCATCTTCGGGGCCAACTTAGATGAAGATTGCAATAGAATGTGGTTATTCTGTTTTCTCTTCGGTCGTGGTGACACTGCTAGCATTTTCCACGGGCGACTTGTTATCTTCTTGTCTCGAGTCCGAGTTTTCATGAGCTGTTTCTTTTGACTTGTCGTCCACATTCTCATCGATAGAGTCATTAGCCGAATTTTCGGCTTCATCGGCTTCTTTTTCGCTCTGTGAGTTGGCCTCTTTTTCCGCAACATCTTTTTCATCTGAAACCCCAGACTCTTTTTTCTCGTCATTTTTTTCGTCTTTCTCAGCTTCCTCGTTGTCGACCTTCATAGGTTCCTCCTCACTTTTTTCATTTTTGTTATTGACTTCTTTCTCTTCAGCATTGGCTTCGCTCTTCTCCTGTCGCTTTGGGCGACCGCGTCCCCTGCCTCCTGGCATTTTGCTTGCCGTTTCTTTCTTTTCTTTTTTGGCGGGTGGCGGCGCTGGCGTTGACTGAAGCCCTCGAGCCGAACTGCGTGTACGTCTCTTTCCATCAACTTCGGGTGTTGCGTTCAAACTCTGAAGAAAAAAAACCAACATGAAATTAATTTGTCTGAAACTGAAACTAAGAGTGTTTTGAGTTTTACATCTTCATTTAATTAACATGGTGCCAACCAAAATCCATTGTCGGAGTTCTAGGGAAACATTTTAC
Source organism: Platygaster robiniae (assembly GCA_028476575.1). Lineage (NCBI taxonomy): Eukaryota > Metazoa > Arthropoda > Insecta > Hymenoptera > Platygastridae > Platygaster > Platygaster robiniae. The sequence goes on from CM052019.1 coordinate 42,813,679, forward strand.
TTCGTTCAATTTTTTTAATGAAAGTAAGATAAGTGATTTATGGTTGCCAAAAATTTTATACCTGAATTCTTTAAGAACTCTCTTACAATGAATATTAAGAATTGATTAATATATTACTAAAATCGATACAACCTCATTCTTTTAATGTTTACATAATTTTCTTTATCACATGATAAATTTTTCATCACACTAGAGATAGTATGTGTTATGTGCACCTGGATTTGATGAATAGTTATTTAAATTAACACTTTATCATTGAAAAAATTCAAGAAAATAAATTTGTATTGATAAGACAAAAAATTTCTACTAATTAAAAAAAAATCAGTTATTTTGAAATTTTCGATGATTCTTTTGTCCAATGTTCTAGAACACTCAAAAATAAAGGCAAAAAATAGAAAAAAGAAGAATAAAGAATAAAGAAGAAAGAAGAAAAAAAATTATAAAAAGTAATGGTTGTGGATTTAACTATAGAAGAATTGAAAACTTGTATATGTGGGGTGGAATGAAGAAATGTACCTTACCACACCTTACGACTTTTTGAGAAAAATAAGATTTTCAAGACTAGGTCTTTTTCAGCTGCTGGAGCAGGTAGTAATTTTCCTTTTGGAATATTTCCCTTTTCCCCACACATCTCGAGGGTCGAACTCAGAAACGGAGGAATGGTTTTATGATGCTGACTATCTCTTTCTCATTGTAAATCGTAAAATTTACAGATTACTTAAGATCATTGCATAGACTTAATCGGAAACATCCGAATTCTAAAAAACTTCAGTAGCTCAAACGTGGGCCCAGTTGTAAGCAAAGGGAGAAGGGCCCTTCCCCTGATGCGAAAATTGACTGTAATTTACATTAACTTTGAGGCTGAATTTTTTTATAATAAAAAAACTGAAGAATTCGAGAATAGGCTCATTCGACAGGGAAAGTGTTTTACATTCAGAATTACTGCATACCTTATTTTCGATTTTTGGTGCTGTAAGGTACATTTTTTGTTCCACGCCACATATTGTAAGTATTTTTTTTATCAAAAAATCAAATTTTTTGCATTCCTATATATTCATGATGCTAAACGAAGATATTATTTTAAATCATAATCATTCAGTGTTTTAAGTTTATAAGTCTTTCATGAAGATCTTTTTATTGAATCAACTTCAAAGTAAAAAAGTTGAAAGTACTTAAGAGATAATGAACAAAAAATAATTATAGGTATGGATTCAACCAATGAAATATGAACATACTAAATCTATAAACATTATAATATTAGTGTGGTTATAATATTTTGGTCAAGAAATTTCAAAAATCATTAATTTATATTAATAGAATGAATGGTGTTATTCGCATTGATAAATAGAACTTACTACATTTTTAAGCAATTAAAAATGGAAGAAATACAATTTTTGAATCATATGAAAATTTCAGATAAATAATTTCTTGCAAAATATATGAATTGTTTGAAAATGAATTTTCGCATGCATAACTAAAGAAACGAACAAAAAATATTCTATAACAGAGAATACCATTCAGACATTGAGTTTAAAAAATTCATTCCATTTATATAATTAAACATTAATTCATGTTAGCGAACCAAAAATTTTGATATACTTAGGTATCATCAACTATCATGTCAATTTAAGTATCAAATTTACTCAGAATATCATTGTAGCTAAAATTTACTTATTTTGACATTCATATTATTTATTTATTAGACATGAGCCTTCACTTTTTTTTCATTCTTAATTTCCGGCCTTCCTTTAAAACTTTTTATTTTGTAATAAAGTCAATGAAAAGAAATTAGAGTTTAAGAATGTGGAATGAAATGCAAAATAATTAGTTTATAATTCATCAAAAGAAATTTTTCTGTTTCTTTGTAAATAAATTCACGTACATAATAATTTTGTATATGACAATACTCTATATATATTATTTCAGTGTATTATTTTATGTTTGCGGTATTATCATGGCAAATTATGAATTGATTTGCAAGCTCAAGCTATTACTTTTTACTCTTTATCACATTCCATATAAAATCACCATTTCTTATTTCTAAGGTCTGTTAGTACATTTCTTATCAGTATGTTTACCATTTAGAGGATTATCTTATATTAATAAGAACTACAAATATAAGAAAATAGGTTCATGAAAAATCCATTTAACTGCAAAAAATTTGATCAACTTCAAATCTTCATGCACAAGTTTTTAGAATTTAGAAAAAATAATTGACATACAAAGAGAAACTCAGTTCAATTATTTTTTCTGATTTTCAATTTGGTCAGCAGTAGGGCAAGCGGGAAACCTCACTGGCTGTTGAAACATGAGCGGGGAAAGCATGAAACCTTTTTGTCTCTCAAAACAATAGCGGGGGGACCAAAACTAGTCTCTCTTATCTGTACAAATACCTTGGAATATATTTTAATAGATTTTAAATAGACTTTTAGAATTAAATGCTCTTAAAACAACAAAATAAATTATTATTTTTACAAAAATAATATCTACATCGATTTTCAGAATTGTTTAGTATCCTTTTTCAAGAACCACTCGTTCTATAAAGAATTCAAGAATATTCCTAGTATTTGCTATTATTCTTCGAAATTTCTAACATTTAACTAGAATGTCAAGTGCCTGAAGCTCCAAACGTTTAAAATTAAACGATGAAAATTTATGAGTTAATATTGGAGAAAAAAATTCTCTAGCTGCCTATGAACATTTTTTGATCGTAACAATAAATATGATGCTCCCCAAAAAAATATTTATCATACTTCCTATCATGACGAAAAATCAAAAAATTTACATATTTCATATTTTCATTTAATTTTTAATGTTTAGAACTTCAGATACATAGAGTTTCAAGAATTTGGTACTTCAAACTCCAAAGTTTTATGAATTCTTATTATTATAAACAATTTTTTATCACAATATCACAGATTTATCTAGTGTTCTAAAAAATTCTTATTTCAGTATGATTCATTTATATTAATATATTTACAGAATTTTATTAATTTTATATTTTTCTGTATTTAAAAATAAATTTTTAGAAGATGCTCTAGAATTATAAATTCTATAGATTTTAGACATCAAAATGTATTATCTATAAAATTATGGTTTCATACATCTCGTGCACTTATAGATTTATTATAATTCTTAGTAATAATAAAATATACAATTTTCTAATTATTTTTGTAAAATCCTACTGAGATTCTTCAAATTTGATGCCCCCTTAGCCCCCTAATTATGACACCCCTGTCATCAAGTAAATTCAAATCCTTTACAGTGTTGCCAGCAGCATATGCATTACGCAGCGTTGCCACACTTCCTCCTATCTCAACCCCAGATAGCAGATGCAGCTTCAAGCAATTGAAGAAAAAATTCCATAGACATCAAAGCGAATATAATAGATCAATAAAATAATCACCTCGCCACCCAACAACAAAATCCCTCTAAAAAAAAAAAAAAAAAAAAAAAACTAAATGTTTACCTTGGCAATCGCCTCTCCCTCCTTTGTCGTTCTTTCCAAAGTTGTCAACCTTTTCGTGCCTCGTTTGTTTTTTGCCGCCGGTTTCTCCTCTGCCGACTGTTCCTGAAAAAAAAAGCGCGCAAAACTCAGCAAATCACGGGAACTCGATGTGCGAATTCCACGGATCGCGAAAAATTGGCCAACCAATAAAACGCGTTCATTCTAACTCGAGCGTTCCTCATTCGTTATTAATTTCATTCCGCGGCGGGAAAATAATTTGAAAGGTTAAACATGTAAGAGCGACAGAGAAATAATTCACGTGCCACGCTTGCGCCTTGTAATGTCAACAGAGACGTAAAAAAATGGCAATTCGAGTGTTTTTTTCGGAAAAAATTTATGTTTTCTTTTCTGCTCAGTCGCGACCGGTTCAGGGCGGACTCGGCAGCCATCTTTGGCGCCGAAGGGCGAACGGCGTGACTCGGAGCGCCGCCACGACGGGCCGCGCGAGGAAGACGTCGAAGGTGACGGAAAAATGGTCGCCCCGGGACCGGCGGGAGTCGAGATAATTTCTGAGTAGGAAAATTACTAGGGTTTTTCCCAGTTTTTTCGTGACACGGGAGCTTCGTCAGCGAAGGCGCGTAAAAAGTGGGGGGATCTTCGCGAAGCATGGAAACTCGGCTTGAATGGGAAAAATACGAGATTTTGCTGGAGCTTACCACGGGCGAATCCTCCACGTTGTTTTCATTTTTCATCTCGGTAGCGGCTTCGGACATTTTCACGGTTGGCGATCACACAAAAATACGGAATACGTGCACTTTTTTCGCGGTATATTGCGCGCTAAAATTGGTTGAACCCGGTGCTCTGTTTATACGATAAGCAAAGATGGCGGGTGGCGTTGGTGTCACGCTGTGTGTTACCAACAACGTAAAAAAATGTTTTTCAAAAACAACTTATCTTGTACTTGCGCGAGTTAGTTGTTTTTCACGAAAAGTAGCGGTTTAATTTGAAATTGTTATCCATTGCAAAAATTGATGGAATTTGATAAAAAAATTTTTTGGCAGGAACGTCGCAAAAATATGATCATTATTATTGATATAATAACTTTTATATCAATTAATAAAATTTGAGTGTATTGATCAATAAATTAATTTTAACACGCCTTCACATTTAGAAAACAGTTTGTAAACATATCACATTCTACCATAGAATCATATTACAATTCTATCGTCTCTCAAAACTTATTTTTTTCAGTTTATATAGAACTATATTTATGTATAATAAATAAGCCAGGTTATCTGGTATACGCAAGGATTTTATATATTATTATTGATTTCTTAAATTTTTTGAGTAGAATTCTTGAGCTTCGATTTTTAATATTTTCATGTATTTTATAGAAAATTATATTTGCGTGCATTTAGGGTATTTTACTTAGGCTCCCTTTTTAAAGTATTTCATAGGCGTGCAAGATAATTTTTTTGAGGATTTTTCAGTGAAATCATCAAAGATTCTCTTTTTTTTTTATAACATGAATGAAATTTCTACCATCTTTCAATTATAAGGTATGCTTTAGAATTTAGAGTTCTATATATTTTAAATAAATAAGAGAATAATAGACATAATTTTTATCTTCATACAATATTTCATATATTTATAGATTTATTGCATATCCCGTATTTTTCACAACTTATTAAATTCTGTACGATTTTCTATTCATTTTCTATTATATATTTATAATTTATGCATCTGTAAGCAGGATAATGGAAAAATACGCTCACAGATAAAGATGCAATCCCATGCAGTTATAGAATTGAAAAATTTTCTACAAATTTCAAACGACCTTATTTTGAATTTCAACATATTGACATTCACAGAAACACAAATGTATTAAATGCAAGGATCCTTAAGTAAAACAAAAGACGTAAGATCTTAAAAACATTATGCACAATATTCTAAATTCGTGAAAATAAGGTTTGAAAATTTATTCATAATCATTTTTTACATTCCTCAATTGCTTCTCAATATCATAAATAAGCAAGATTTGAATGCTTATTGCCCTCCAAAAAATTGATTCTAAAAAATGTTCACAACATAAGAACAATTCATTTTGAAGCGCCACTTAATAAAAAACTATTCTTCACAGACTCTTCTGGATTAACGATGAAAAAAAGAATAATTAGCCAAGGAAAAAGGAAATTCTTTTTCTTGAAATAAAAACAGTATGAATGAGCGAAACTCGACTTTGTCTTTCAAAATCTTATCAGATACTTTTGTCATTTTATACAAAAAATACAGTTCATAAAATATTTTTAGTAATAAATGCATAGCTGATTTGTATTTGGCGAATGTTTCAATGCGTTGGCATTCGGCGAAACCAAAATCTCGCCCTGAAATCGTCGCTGCAAGTTAAAAATGCTGGGGCTGTTGGGGAATGTACGATCATTCGCACAGGGCCGTTATGACCAAGGGACAAAAGCTGCTTCCTAGAAGCGTTTCGAGAGTTCCACGCGCACAAAGAAGTCGTTGCCTCATCCGGGAACAACACATAGTCTTCCGTATGATTGAAAATTGCCTGGGCTTTGTGCACTTGTTTACCTGAAAATAATTCCGTTAAATTAATACCAGAATTTTTTAGTGTTCTCCATTTTGAATTACCACGACAAATTTAGGGAATGAAATCTGAATTTTTGCGTTTTACGTCTGGAGTTCCTTTATTCAGATTTATGAATTATAATTTACTAATTTGAAATTAGCAATATTTTGAAAAATTCATGGAAAATTCTTAAAATATTTAAATATTGGCTTGAATGCGAAAAAACGTTAATACCACAACTTTTTTGTTAAATTCGCGTAAAATTCCTATCAATAAAAAATTTCACAAGGCATTGCATATTGCAAAAATTATTAAATATCTCGATAAACAAAGCTCTACGAAAACAGTGTTTTGGAATTTTCCAGGCATTTCTAGAATATTAGAGAATCCTTGCAAATTCTTACAATATTTGTTATCATAAAAATTATACAGATTCGTTCAGTAAAAAAAACCAGGAATAATCCTAACGAGCCAAAATTTTTGAAAATTACAAAAAATGTATCCCAAAAGGATAATATTTTTCAATTACTCGAAAGATCCCAAAATTTTTGTCGAGTTCACTTTTATTAACAAGAAAAATGTAACCATGTCCAAAAATGTTGAGCAATAATCGAAAAAAATCCTGTTTATAATTCCTACCTGTCGTTCCTGCGCCTGTATAAGCGATTAGACATCGACTTGTTGACAATTCCCACAATTTAATCAGAGAGTCTTTTCCAGATGAAAGTAAATACTGAAAAATAACATACCCACAGATCAAATATGAGCATGAATCGCATTAAAAAATAGTTATTTATTCTTCAAGTAAAAAAATTTTTTAACGAACCTTTCCATTGCGTGTGAAGGCCACGGAGCAGACTTCGAATCCATCATGAGCCTTGGTGAACGTGTTGACGCACCTGCTGGAAACCCCGTCCCACAACTTGATGCTCCCATCTTTTCCAGCTGAAGCATACATTTTGGCATCTGGGGCGAACTTGATACTGGTTATGCTAGACGTGTGTTGATGACTAGGGATGCTGCAAACGAAGCACGAGGCAGTTGCAGTATCGTATAACCTGACAACCGGATGATTAGTGCCTACGGCGAGGAAGTCGCCTGATGGGTGGAACGAGAGACACCGGATCTGGTCCGAGTCCGTGATTGTGCGAAAGGCTTTCTTCACGCTGGCTTTACTGTAATCAAAGAGCTTGACAGAAAAGTCCCGACTCCCAGAGACTAAAAACGGCTCTCTGGGATGAAACTCCAAGCAGGTGACTTCCTCCAGATGATCGTAAAGTGTGCGAATGACTGGATGGCCTCCAGTTTGGTCACCAGGTGTCATTTCGTCCGGAGCGGATTTAGCCAGCATGCGTTCGACATCCAGAATCTTGATGGAAGCGTCGACAGAGCCTGTGGCAATGAGTTGGCCATCGCAAGAGAATGCTCCTGCTCTACAGTTGCCTTTGTGAGAGGTTACGTAGGCGGTTTCGTAGAGTGCTGGTTCTGGAGCTTGGGTCTGGGCTTCGGTTTCAAACTCCAGATCGAGGCCGGGACCCAAAGTATTATCATAGTTTGAGTAACTGCTGTGGTGATTGATGTCCTTTTTCGCACGGTCCGGTTCGTGGGCGAGGCCAGTCAACATCAGATGCATCAGTCGGTCTGAGGGTGGGCATGGTGGGTCAGCTTGAATAGAGTTGGACAACTGCACAGCAAGTGTTTGGTAACCATCGTAAAATAGCTGGCTTACCATGTACCTGAGGAACACGTTATAAATTTCTGATATTTAATGCTGCATGATTTTGTAATACTCTTCAGCTTTTTACCACTAATTTATATATATATATATATATATATTACAAATAACTAGGCACTGATTGGATTTATCTGGAGTATTCTGCAACTTTCAATGGGCTTTTTCGAGAGAGTAATTTTATTTGGCTAGAAACATCATACAAAATTTGTACAATAAAAGTAATGATCCTCTCAGATACAACATTCTCAAAGCAAAATTTATTTCAAGTTCAAGTTAACAGCTAAATTTGAACAATTGATTCAATTTTTAGACAATTTTGGTTTTTTTCAAGGTTCTTTAAGAATATTAATTTTTTACGAAGTCTTAGATATTTTTGATTCCTTTTCATATTTTTTTGTGTTTAACATGATTATTTTTTTATGTGAGTTTAAAATACGATTCACTTTTTCAGATAACATTTACATGAATTTTTTTATATTTCTTCGGTTTTTATATTATTTTATATAGTTTCTGTGATTTTTCATTGTTAATTCATGTGTGATTGCAATTGTTTGACCGTGCTGCAATTTTTAATGATTTTTTTTAAATTAAATAATAACTTTTTTTGCACTCTTGTTTGTTTTGAATGAAAATAAACATTGAGGATTTTCTTACACAAAAGTTCATGAAAATGTAAAAAATCATTGAAACTGTTAATTCAAACACATACAATCCTGAATTCTTAAAAATTCAATAAACTGTATTAATATTGAATGCATTAAAAATTTACTATAAGTTTAAGAAATCTTTATAATACTTAAAATCAGTGAAGATAATGCTTTCTGAAAAATGCATTAAAATACTAAACATCCCTAAAATTTAAGATTCAAAAACATTGAATTATATAAATCTATATTGAAAATTTTAAAAATATTCGATATCTATTAGGAACGATTAAAATCCTAAATAAAAATTATGACAATAATTACTGAAAGAGCTAGAATTCTTTAAATGACAAGAAATCTCTGAAAAAAATGTGTTCTTAAAATATCATTTGATATACTAACAATCCATAAAACTTAAATTCAGAGCAGCGGATTCTTGAAATTTACATAGATCTATAATAATATAAAATATCTAGAAGAATACTTGAAAATAATATGAAATTTCGTGAATGCTGAAAAGAATAAATGAATGAGAGTGAAAAAAAGAAATCTCTGAAATAATTAAATTCTGTATATATTTTATTGTTTCGAATATTAAACTTGTAAAAATAACGAAAATTGATGAAAATTTCGATTATAAAGCATCTAGTTCTTAGATCTATAAAGAAATTACTAAAGAGACAAGATAATTCAATATAATATAGGAATATTGAAAAAATACAAAATTGATCACAAATTTCATATACATAAATACTTGTAGAATACTGAACACTTAGGAAGATACTGTGCTCTCTGAAAAATTTGTTGGAATACTAAAAATCTATGAAAATGTTAGATTCTAGAGTATCAAATTCTAGAAATCAATATAGGAATGTTTAGAAATTCTAAATATTGACAAAAACCTAGAAAATCCTACTAAATTTTATTATGAATAATGGTAAAAAGTGTAAAAAAAGACGAAAAATAATCAAAATCAAACTACTGGAAATCCATATAGATATGATTTTCTGAATAACTACAAAATTACTCAATATCTATAAGACCTTGAATTCTATATAAACTTATGGAAGTTTAGGCACATCAGTTAGTAGATTTTAGAATTTTAAAGAATTGTTTAAAAAACAGGATATCCAAAGATAGTTGATATTTCATAAATTTTCAGTGCATTTGGTATCTATTGAATTTTTTCAGTATTGTGACGGTTTGAAAGATTTTCTGGGATTTCTATTATTATTTTTTTTTTCTAGATTAGGGAATTGTTATTTTTTTCTAGATGAGGGAAGTAAACGAAAATAGAAAAAAATAAAATTTTTTTCATTTTTACCCAAGATTAAGGCAAGAAAAAAGTAGGAACATTAGATAATGGCTGTGATATGTATATTATTAACTAGCTGTCTCAGTGGGCTTTGCTCCGCGGTAACCATGTTGTTACACACGGTTTGGTCAGGAAAAGTCAATTATTGTTTCATTAAAAAAAGAAAATTGCCAAAAAATTTTCTGATCTCGAGGTTAAAAATCTTCTTTTTTTTTGTTTGGAACAATTTCTAATTTTTTGACGAAACATGGATTCGTTAGATAATAATGGATCACCACAAAGATATACTATACTAATATAATGGATTATATTGGTCAAGAAGCTGTTATAAGTATTTTCAAAAATAGTTATTAACGATACTTTTTTACGATCAAAGTAAAGAGAAAAATTGATGAAAGTTTATTTGTTAATCAGGATTAGGAGGTGATCATTATGAGGATTATAATAATAACTTTATTATGACTTTTCATAATTTGTGACAATGTATGATTTTGCGATTCATAGAATTTCATGATGATTTACCATTGTGACATTTTGCAACTTGTGTATATTAATAGTTGGTTATATTTTCTGTTATTTTCTACACAGGGTGTTCCCAAGTCGGCGGATCATCAGAAAACTATCGATGTTTCATGAAATTCTAAGACACTTTTTCCTTTACAATTTTCCAAAATTCGCAAAATTTAAAGAGTTATTGATAATTCAGTTGTGTCCACTCATCATTCGACAAGGCGGGGCTTTTGATTTAAGCCCCTTCTCTTTCATGATTTCTCTTATCTTGAACGAAAATTTTTGAAGAAAAAATTCTAGGAATCAAATTTTTCTTCATCTCGCATTTGTTTGAGATATAATATTCTTTTGTCCAACTGTCACCTTTACAATGCAGTATCTTGTAATTTTTTTTAGAGAGAGATAAAAGAAGCCATTAACCTAGACTCCATTATACCCTCCTAAGTGATCTCAGTATTCCCGTGAGAGTTAGCTAAGAAAGAGGAGGAGTCTCTTGTATGAAAAGCCCCGCCTCTTCAAAAGTTAGTAGACGAAATTGAATTATTAATAACTGTTAAAGTGTTGCAAATTTTCAAAAAATGCAAAGGATACAGTGTCTAAGAATTTTATGAGGAATTGATGATTTTCCGATGATCTGCTGACTATGAAAGACCCTATATTTCATGGTATGGTAAATTTTTATGAGTTTTTGTGATTTGTGACCTTTTTTGATTTAGTGATGATTGATTTTAATGACTTAGTCATTTTTGTAACTTTATGCCACTTTTGCAATTTTTTTTTACCTTTTGTAATTTGTGTGTGAGTGTGATATTTCAACAGTGCATCGAGGGTGTAGGTGGGGGAGTAGGCCATTTATGGCGTTTTCGAGTGACCCGATCTAGAGCAGATCAGGAGTAGATTTTTCTGCTGATACATGCTCAAATCTGCTCAAACCTGTCCAGAAATTTCTCTGGATCTACTCCAGATTAGGTCACTTGAAAAAGTTATTAGTGCGTTGATGAAAACATGCCTATAACCTTCACATGAACATCGCCAATAACTGTGCAAAATTTCAGGTCGTTTCCTGCAGTAGTTTTGAAGTTATAGGTGCACAACGTACAGACTTTCACATATATATACATAGATCGAATTACAAAATGATGAAACAAAATTTTATTATTTAGAATCAGTTTTGTAATTTTTTTTTGATAAGAGAGTTTAGACTTTTAGCTTTATAGACTAAAACTGATAAGACAATTTAGCAATTTTGAGTAATTTAATTATTTCGTGAAATTTTGTAATTTTGTAATATTCTGATATTTCGTAAATTTGTGATATTTATTTTTTTGACATTTTGAGATTTCGCAACATATTGTGATTTTGTGACCTATAATGATTTTGTATAAATTGTGTGTGTGTGTGTGTATGTGTCATATTTCTTCACTTTCTGGTTACCCAATGTTCTAACTGAGAATTCAAAATTTTCTATAAACCATCCAAAGACCATGACAAAAAGAATGAAAAAAAATTTCGAAAATCTGTTTAGCGGTTTTTGCATAATGCGATGACCATTCTGCTTTATATATATAGATTATATATGACTCTTACTATAAGGGGCTGTCCACATATTACGTCATCAATTTTTTAACCATTTTTGACGCCCTCCCCCCCATGTTATCAACTGTCATCATTCCGTAAACCCCTCTCCTAGTGTTGACGTCATCACATCAAATAATTTTCATCTTATATATGTGATTCGATCTTGCCGAAAGCGAATTTTTTGGTGTTACAAAGCTTATTCACATAGATAAGGTACTATTAAAAAAAAGATGATGCAATTATTGATATTCAAATTATCACTGTCACATTCTGTATCGAATTTCAATTAAATTCTTTCATATTGTATTACAAAATTACTTCTCCCAAATTTAATTACAGCACATAGAGGAAATGGGTGCGATTCGCTGCAGTTCAATTTCGAGGTTTATATCTCATATACAACGATCGAGTAGAGGCTGAAGTAATATCATTTGATGGGTGATCTCAACATGAAAATGTTGTAAAAAAATGTTCACTATCTTGTTTTATATTACGCATTTCCAAAATATCGTCGTTGGCCTAAAATTCGAAATCTGGGGGGGGGGGGGGCGAATCGCCGCTACGGAAGTGAATCGGAAAATTTTACGTGTATGCAAGTAAATATAACTGACATAAAGGTAAACTTAATTGAAAATTACTGGCTGATATTGGTGAAACCGTTCTTGAGATATGGCGATTGCGGTGATGCACCCCCACTTCCCTTATGCACTTGTATTGTTCGTTTGAACATTCTATTCTCGAAATAGTGTAAAAATTACTCTTATCAAAAACTTGCATAAAAAAAGTAAACAGCCCAATCAATTTATTAAATAAATAAAATATTCAAGATAAATATTAATATATTAGATAATATTCTGAGAAAGAATGTTGTAAAAAGGTTTTAAAAGGTCAAAAAAGACATGATGTTTTGTCAACAAATAAAAGCAAATAGTTTGAAAAAGCTAATGAATTGAATGTTTACTAACAATATTCATTTAATGTGAATCCAGCGGAAATATTTAGAAAAAATCAAAGCGACTTAAAAAAAAACGCGTGCTTAGTGTGAAGAATTTCTCAAACTTTATGGAGAAAAAAAATTTTTCGATGATCACGTCATCATCTTTAGAACCCCCACGCCCCCTTATGTCATTATCCGTCATCAAACTTAAAACCCCCTTCCCCCCTCAGAGTGATGACGTAATATGTTGACAGCCCCTAAGAGGTAAAAAAATAATTTTTCTTTTATGTTTGTTTTTGAAGGTTTGGAATTTCAGGAATATAATAATTTTTGGATTTTAGATCATTACACTCTTAAAACTTATACAAAAATTTATAAAAAATACTAGAATATTCTTTAAAATTGTATGAATATTATTTAATACCAAAAATCCTACGAATAAAAACAGTCCATGAAATAAAATGTATGCATACATGATTTTCTCAATAATCAATGAAAATATTAAAAATATAGAATATGAAACCTTGTATCTTAGAGCATTTAAATATAAATCTGTGGCTTCCCGCCATAACAGAGAAAGTCACTTATGCCATAAGGCTCATTTTACATGATGTTCTGATGAAATTTTGAACGTTATGGCATGTGTGACTTTCTCTGTTATGGCGGGAAGCCACATAAATTATTGTAGAAAATTCTTATAGATACGATATCATTCTATAAATGGTATCATATACATCATATATATTATAGATACCAAAAAAAAGTACTTTGAAACGTTAGAAATGAGATTTAAATGGACAATATCGTATATATATATTTAAAAAAATAAAAGATCGAGCTTGCAAATTGATATCTAGGATGTTTTAATGCTAGAATAAATATCTATTGATACATTCAAACAAATTGATATTGACTCTTTTGACGTTTGAGGATGCCCCTAAATGTAAAATTTTTGTAGGGACACCCCCGAAAATTTTAGATTTTAATTATGATAATTTCAATTATGAACGCCAAAAAGGAAAATAAAAATTTTCGGTTAATTTTCAATATCAGACAATATTTACAGAATTGACTCAAATTATTAACATACACAAATTTTAAATAAAAAATAATATACCTGTATAACAGATCTCTGTTTTTGATTGTGTTTTTGGTGTCGATGTCGCTTTCCATGTTCGAAGTATTAAAAAAACACAATTTTTAACTTGAACTAGTATTTCACTGAGTTTTGTTTTTGATCTTAAATTCCGGAAAGTAAACAACTCAATAAACTAGAATCAAATGTAAACAATGGTAAACAATTTTAATTTTCAATGACTGTTGATGACAGTTGATGACAATTGATGACATTTGATGACTGCGATTATGTGATATGTGATATCATGATATATATAACATATACAATATCAGTTTTAAATTAAACATCACACAATCGATAAAGAAGAAATTTACGAGCCGCCACAACAATGTAAACTGATGTAAACAAATATGGCGACAGCAGTGGACAGCAGCTGTCCAGTTTTGACAGATTTGATATTTTTCCGGGCATTAAAAAATGTTTCAAATGCACCAGCACGTTGTTGCTAATCATGCTAATCATTCATAATCATTGGAATAACGTCGTTACAAATTGATTTGATAACTTGGTATTACATCCATTTATACACTTCTTGTATTTTTATGAATTGCTGTCTGTTAATACTTTATTCATTTTCTCGTAATTTTGAAAAAGTAAACTTAATTTTTCTTACCGAGATAACGATTTCAGTAATAAATTCAAGAGCTTTGAAATGATTTGTATTGTTTTTAAGAAACAAATTAACTATTTTCTTCCTGATTACATATTTATTTTTTGAAAAAATTCAAGAAATTTTTAGATGTTTATAAATATTTTAAATAATCGATTGTGAAATAACAAGGTATTGAAAAATACATAATTTTTTCGATTTTACAAATTAGAATACAATTTCGGATAAACATAGTACTATTGAACTATTTTTGCAGTTTTTGTAATTGAAAGTTTTTTCACAGTGACTCGTATTTTAAAAACCTATTAATTTTACAAAATCAATGTATTTCCCTTTTGGTTTTTTTATAGATAATATTCTATGCTTGATTAAACAAATCGAAGAACATTCATTGAAATATTTCTGTAATAAAATCATAAATCCAAGATCATTGAAATGATTTGTATTGTTTTTAATAGACGAATTTGATGTGATTCTGTTTTGATTTCATGATTAATAATTTTTTAAACAATGAAAGGAATTTGTAGAGGTTAATTATTATTTTAATTAGTCGATCATGAAATAACAAGGTATTCGATTCTACTAATTTGAATGTAGTTTTGGTGATTTAGTACTATTTATTTAATGTTGTATTTTTCTTTAATTGATGAAAAGTTTTTACAATGATTGATATTTTAAAAAACGCTTTATATAAAAAAATCAACGTATTTTCCTTTTGGTTTTATAGTAAATATTTGATACTCAGTTGAACAAATTGAGGAACAAGCTCCATGTGTTTTCCTTTTGATTTCGATAATTATGATTTTTAAAAAAATTGAAGAAATCGTTAGAGATTTATTAGGATTTTCTGGATACCATTTGAATTATTCAATTGGGAGGTAAAAATATGTAAAAAAACGCAATATTATTCAATAAAAAATTTTCCTGATAGTTTTCAGTCATTGTAGCATTATGAAAATATTTTTATTGTTGTTGTGATTTATGAAAGGTTTTCATAGAAGTTGATATATTTTAAAAACCTTTTTCCTAAAAAGCTTAAATAATTTTTGTTATTCTCTAATTATTTCTCCTGTTGTTTTAATCTTATATTAATGTATATATGTGGATTTTATAGTATTTTATTTTTGAATCTATAAAATAAATCATGTTATTGACGCTAGATCAAATAAATGAGCAAAAAGCTTCCTATAAATATTTCTTTAATTTATATGAAATATTAAATTCAGGATCTTTGAAATAATAGGTTTTTTTCTAATTAACAAATTTGATTTATTTTCTTTTTAATTACATCCTTGAACGTTTGAAGAAATTTAGTGGAGATTTGTTAAAAAACTTTTGGATGTCATTAAAATTCATCGATTGTAATGTAATGATGTAAAGAAAAACACATAATTTCTCAATTAAACAAATTTTCTTATGGTTTTTGGTGATAATAGTGGAATAAAAGTATTATTGTAGTTATTGTGATCGATAAAGGATTTTTATGTATCTTCCTTTCAATTTTACAACAAATAGTATATTGTGTAGCTAGGAGCAAAAACAGCTGATTTAGAATAAATGTGAGGTTTCACACGAATTCTAATCGGTTGTTATTGCCCCGAGGTATACATGATACTTTTTACCTCGAAAACAGTAGAAATGAGCGTATCCAAAACTGTTTCGACATGGGGAATTAAGTATTGAAGGTCGACCGTAAGCTGGAGAGAATGACACTTGGCAGGGGAAAGGGAGGGCAGGAGGGGGGGGGGATCCTTTTTGGCCCGCTGGGTTTCCAAGGAGCCGAAAGAGCCCGCCTTTTCTTTATTTTTTGTTATATGCAGTAATTAATGTTAAATCGTAGCTGGTAATCGAAAAATAATTTTTTAATTTTTTGTGATTCATGTAGGCTAAGATCTAAGATATATGAACTATTAGATTGAAAAAATTCAGAAAATGATTTTGTTAAATATTGAGTAATGACTTTTAAGTCATTTGTGATCACGAACGATTTTTAAAATAATTATTAAGAATCATGAAAAAATTTTGTTTCCGTTTTCCTAAACGACTTGTGATTCTTGTAATGTTTCGTATTAATAAAAGTGTGGTGGTCAACTAAATCAGTACATTTTTGTCTTTCTTATATTATTGATTTTTTGTATATTAAGCAAATCATCAGTGGTTCACCAAAACATTTCTTGATTTCAGTTGACCAAGTTACAAATTCAAAATGGATGAAGAAAAAACTAACGATTCAGAAAACCTGAGCCAACCAGGAGGCAGCGGGGCATGCCAAAAACTAACGAATTGCTTAGAATGCGACAAGTCGTTCACTCGCTATACCGACCTTGAGCGCCACATGCGAAGTCACATAAGACCCTTTACTTGCAGGTAGTGACATTCATCTAAATCTAACACAAAATTTGAAAAAAAAATCCAGTTTTATCTTTAAAGCAAAGTTCTTCCAAGATCATAAGCTAGAGTACAAAGCGTTTTAAATGTCAGGAGAGGTTGACTTGAAACACAAAATTTCAAGAAATCTCATCGATGTGTACCATCTCTGCTTTCAGGGAATGTGACCACAGTTTTTCCGAATTCAATCGCCTAGTCAAACACATGAAAACACATCCAGGGGAAAACCAGTTCTACTGCCTGGACTGCCAGGGATCGTTTCCAAGCAAAGGCGAACTGGAGAATCACATACGAGACCACAAGAAGGAAGGTCGCTTCCAATGCTCGCAATGTGGCAAATGCTTCTTGAGTGGAAACTACCTGAAACGCCACATGCTGAAGGTTCATGGGGATGGCAAGCATAAGAAAGTTCCGAAATGCGAGCACTGCACTAAAGTCTTCGCCAGTACACATAGTCTCAATCGTCATATGCGCTGTCATACTGGTGAAAAACCGTACCACTGCACGATTTGCGACAAGAGTTTCGCTGATGCGGCGTACTTCTCTTGTCATCAGCGCAAACACACTGGCGAAAGACCGTACAAGTGTCAAATGTGCAGGAAAGGATTTCGGACCTCGACACATTTGAAGACCCACATGCGAATACACACCGGTGAAAAGCCCTATGAATGCAATTATTGCGACAAGAGCTTTTCCACCTCGAGTTACTTGAACACCCACGTTCGGATCTTGCACGAAGGTCATCCCCGGCATACGAGTCGTTTTCCTTGCCCTTACTGCAATAAGTGCTTCTCCTTCAAGGGACGTCTTCAAGCGCACATTCGGTGTGTAGTGAAATGATACATCCATGAAGAGCTATTTTGATTACATTAAAAACTCGGAATTTCTTGATGACATGAATTTAATCAAATCGGGTGAAACTTATTTTGTCTTATTTTCGAGGGATTTCTACTATTCTCTTGGTTGCTGGGGATGCAAAATGAGGAGAAAAAGAAGAAAAACAAGTCATCAAGAGATTCCGAGTGTGAAAAAAAATCTTGTGCAAGTGAATCCAAGTTTGCAGTGTAATAATTTTAGTAGGGGCAGTAGAACGCGATTTGTTTAGATAAGTAGTTATTGAGACTGAAGCAGTCAGGAGAGAATGGTCGTCGAAATATGCAAAGTTTTTTTTTTATTTTTTAATATCAATTTCCAGTCTCCAAAAATTATTTAAAATGACGAAATATCTGAAAAAGTTGTAAGAATTGTACTATTACTCTAGATTGTTCGCGAAAGATTCGAAATTTTGAAAATTTCAGGAAATTGAAAAAATTTGGACGTTTGGGAGATGGTATATAGCTCTGAAAAATTCGAGAAAATTTATAAAATCTTATAGAAAATATTGACAAAATTTCAGATTGTTTTCATTATCATATACTTCTCTGGAATGCATGTTTTTATGTTATTTTTTAAAAAAATTTGAGAACTTGAGAAGTATTTAAATTACGTAAAATCTTCAACAGGCTGACAATTTTTTTTACAATTTCAAGAGTATTCGATAGCTTGCATTAGATTAGAAATTTTGGAAATTTCGAGAAATTAAAAACTTCATTAGTTTAGAAATGGCCAATAATTGGATAATATTCTAAAAAATTTTCAAATTTTAGTTTATATTTAATTATTTTTTAGATTATGTGTATTATCGTATTTCTTTGGAATATAAATGATGATGTTTTTTTACTTTTTACTGAAAATTTTGAGAATTTAAATAGTATTTCACATTTACCAGAAATCATAATAGGTTTATTATTATTTGAAAAGTTCTAAATAGTTTACATGTGATTCAAAATTTTAAGAATTTATAGGAATTGAAATAAATTTGTCAAACATTAGTGTCGATCATCGGAGTCAATGTTTATTCAAAATTCTAATTAAATAGAAATGAAACTCATTTTTATTTTCTTGAAAACTTTTTATACATTTGTTAATTTTCCAAGCTTTCGACCTTGTTCACGGTCCTCATCAGGGATCTAAATTAAAATACAAACAAATAGGAGTATTTAAAAATTTATCATTTTTCATACCGCAAATTTTATAAAACCAAATTTTACTATTCCCCAGAACAATTTTGCGATTACTTACATATTGAGTTTCTTTGTGGTCAATGTCTCGGGAAGTTTTTTTTTTCCAAAATCTAAAATTAAATATGAATCTCAATAGAATGATATAAAGTGATCAAAAAAGTAAATTCCATGTTTATGATTACTCACTTTAGTCACATTTGTTTTTATTTCTCTGAATGTTTTAATGACATTTTTCACATTCGTTTTTTATTCATTCCATGTTGGTAGAAAATTTGTCGTTTTTTTTCCTTTTTTTTTTTATGTTTCTTTATATGACTATTATCACCAGTATTATATTTCGTGTGTTGGTGGCATACGTCAGAATGCGACTGATCAAAAGGAATTCTCTGAGTTTGTAAAATCGAGTGACTATATTATTGTTATTGTGATAAGAAATCTTCCAAAAACACCTTTCCCTTTTATCTTCCTCTTTTTCTTTCAAGTATGAATTTATGTACTTTATTTGAAGATTTCATTAAATAATTTATCATAATTTGCATTTAATTTTTCAGTATCAGTTTGTTTATTGATGTTGTTCTTGCGTGATTTTATATATATCATTTCTGCTATCTGTCTTTTATGGTAGTTTTTTTCGCTATTTAGAATCTTAGCATTGTTCCAATCAAAATCATGATTCATTTTATAACGATGATCCGTGATAACTGTGTGTGTTGCTGCCCCATGACGTATGTTGCTCTCGTGAATAAACATTGGCTCCGATGATCGACACTAATGTTTGACAAATTTATACTGAATACGGAGCAAAAAAACCAGTAAGGAATTGAAATAATTTGGACGTTTAGGATATTGGCAATAACTATAAAATTAGAAAAAATTTTCAAATTTCAGTAAATGTTCACAAATTTTTCAGACTATTCACTATCGTATGTATGAAAAATATGTATTTAAAATAATTTTTTTCAATGCAAATTTAAAGAATTTAAGATGTATCTAGAAATTACCAAAAAAAGTATGTTGGACAATTTAATGACAAAATTCCAGTCCCTTGTATTTTTTCAAATGTTTGGAGTTTTGAAAATTTTAAAAATAAGGGAAATTTTAAAACTTTTTAAAAACTACCAATTCAAAAAATTTGTGTAATATCAGAGAATCTTTGTAAATTTTGTAGATTAGGCTCATAATCATATACATATTTCTTCGAAAAATGTATTAAAACAGTTTCATTATTTTCCAATGAAAATCTATAAAACTTGAAAAATTATTAAAAAATTATGGTAAATCTTGAAAAGTTGGACAAATTTTAATCAAATTTGAAGAATCTTGAAGAATTTGCATTTAGAATTTCGGAAATTTTTAAAAATTAGAAAACACTCAAAATTTCGAACATTGTGAATAACTCTAATTAATCTTAGAAACTTGTAAAATTTCGATTAATGGTTATAAATTTTGTAGACTGCGTTCGTGTGTTCATTATCATATTTCTTCAAAATATGCATGATAATGTACTTTTCACCTTTCAATAAAAATCTAAAAAACTTGAAAAATATATATATAAAAAAAAAAAAAAACGCAAAATGAGTTAAACCAATTTTCATCAAATTCGGAAAGTTTCGAATAGTTTGTATAGAGTCTGAAATATTTATAATTTTGAAACATAAAGGTTAAAAATTAAGAATTTTATAGTTTGTCATTGATTATAACAAATTTTTTAAATTTATAGAAGTAGGAAAATTTTTATAAAATGTACCTGAAGATCCAAACGTTTGAAATTAAACGAAAATAAAAAATATGTGAATCTTTTGATTTTTTATCTTGATAAGAAGCGTGACAAACATTTTTTTCGGGAGCATCATGTTTGCTGTTACAATGAGAAAGTGTCAAAAGCAGCTAAAGAACTTTTTCCTCTTATATTAACTTATAAATTTTTTTCGTTTAATTTTAAATGTTTGGAACTTCAGGCATATCTTATAAATTATATAGATTGTAGGAAATTTTTTAAATTTCGTAAATTTGCGTATTCTGAAATTTTTTAAAGTGAAAAAAAAAATTCCAACATATAGAAATGGTTAATAGTTTTGAAAATTCTTAGAAAAATCCGCAATTTTCGGAAGTGTTTCTAAATTTTGTAAATTGCAATCTTTGGTAGCTCGACTATCTCACTGCATTTTTTCTTTGGTAAATCTCAACATCATTAGTTCATTGTCCATCAAGTCGTATTTTGTGTTCATCATAAAAAAACACCCAGATCAGATTTTCTAAATGGAATATCTGTTCTCGTTACAGATGTCATACAGGCGAGAAACCGTTTGAATGTCCTGAATGCAAGAAGGACTTCCGAAATAAATGCGACCTGAAAACTCACATGGTTATCCACACCCAGTTGAAACCGCATAAGTGCCAACACTGCGACAGGTGTTTTGCCAAACCGTACCTTCTGACCCAACACGAAATGACACACAACAGGAAAAAACCACATGTGTGCGAGATTTGCAAAAAGGGCTTTGGGAGCAACAGGTACCTTCTGCGACACGCCCGGTCTCACGAAGAAAAAAAGTGGCTGATTTGCAACGAGTGTGGAAAATACTTTGGGTACAGGTCGTCTTTGAAAATGCACATTCAACAGTTTCATACAGAAGGACCGCCGACTAAGAGAAAGAAATATCGGAAAACTGGTACGGATAAAACTTCTGTAACAGCAAAATTTTGGAATAATTCATTTTGAATTTACTCGTTAGTGATAATATATAAAAATAAAATTTATATTCTGTGGGCAAAATGA
This sequence comes from Platygaster robiniae, assembly GCA_028476575.1. Taxonomy (NCBI): domain Eukaryota; kingdom Metazoa; phylum Arthropoda; class Insecta; order Hymenoptera; family Platygastridae; genus Platygaster; species Platygaster robiniae. The sequence continues at coordinate 42,835,414 of CM052019.1, forward strand.
AAATTCGTAGTAATGCGAAGAAAGTTTCAGTGAAATCTCATATAGAATAATGGAACATTTTTTGTTCTAGATATCAAAAAAAAGAAACCGTGTAATGCAGTTGTAGAAGATAGTGTGACTAAACATTGCTGGCAATGTAATGACTGTGAGACGAATTTCGCCTTCAAAAATAGTTTGGTGAAGCACATAAAACGGTTTCATCTACCGGGAGAGTGGGGTCACTTGGATGGAAAATACGCTGGAAAGAAGAGGAGGATTCGACGGTCTAAAAAAAGTAGGATTTTTATTTTAGTTTTTGTTGAATGTTGGATGTTAATTTTTTGGGCACGGTTTTCATGTCAATTGACATGAAGCAGTTAAGGAATTCAAAATACTTGTCGCATTAATAGTATATTATGGTCCGAGGTATATACGGCCGTCATTATGGGCCGATCGTGGTTTTTTCAGGACGGGTCGGAAGAACATGCGCCTTCCGATGGCTTCGCCTCGAACCGTAAACTTTCGTTTCGTCAAAATAGGCAATTTATGAAATAAAAAAAAAATCCCATTATGTCCAATTTTTGAGGGTCATAACGGGATCATTATGGCCGGTTTTGACTATCATGAGCTTGATCGGTAGACGGGAACATTGCGATCACTTCTCAGGGGGCGTACATCGCTCGTTATAGCAGATTTCGCATGAAAAAAATTTTCAACTCGGTCGAGAGTCAATTAATTTGTTCTGATTTAACGAATTTTAAAACCATCGTAATCACATAGGTAATAGAAATTCTCGAAAATTTTCTGAAATAACGAAGATCCTCTAAGTGTATGTAGTTGATTCTTTCCTGCAAACTTATTTGAAAAATAAGTGAAAAAAATTTGTTGTAATTTTGTAAACTTTCGTAAGATTTTTTTTCATTTTTGATAAATTATATAATATGTTGAGAAATACTTTTTTTTCAAAAAACTAACATTATTTTATATTTTAATCATTGTTTTTGTTAACTTTGAAAATGAAGTCTTATACTCTAAGATTCTCCAATCAGACTAAGGAAATTAAAAAAAAAATTATCAGACTTTTAGGAACGAAAAAATTCAACAGAATTCGTGCACACTGAGAGGAAGAAATATTTACTACTAAGGTATCACCTCCATAATTGAAATTCGACTTAGAATTTTCATGAAAAAAAATATATTACATGAAAGGTATTAGCGTCCTTATTACACCTGCAAAAATTACAACTTATTTTACTGTACTGTTTTTTAATAAAAAATGATTAATGTTTATATGTAGTCTCATGGGTGGAAGCAGTTTTTTTAAATTTTCAACTATACCACACTTAAGATTTTGATAAAATTTTTTTCTTTGGCACATAATAACTTACTTTGTGGAATGCTTCAAACAGAACGAAGATTTACTTTACCGTTTTGGAAAAAAATATAAAAATGAAACTAATTTGACACTTTCTGCATTAAATCAATTAACTTAGCAACAGTGTATTCTGACTGATTTTCACCAATGTTCATGTGGGTTGACGTCGATGTTTCCAACAGTTTTTTTTTTTGTAAATAAAAAAATATAACCTTTGCAGTGGTTTCAATAGTTTTCCAATTTATTTTTATTTTCATTTATTTTATTTGCTGCTTAATTAAGTTATGCAATTCATTCAATTTACTTTATTTATATTAATTTTCATTAGCTGTCAATAAGTTAAAATGCTTATGGAGTTGTGTTTATATTATTTACAAAACAGAATCATATGAAATATGCGGTTGGTTTCGCGCTCTATCTCTAATAGAAAAGACGGCACAATGCAACGTTGCCGCTGTCAAAAATAATGCCGTTATCTGAAATTAGCTAAAACCAATTTACTTTGCAACTATATTCATTCATGGAGGTAATACCTTAAAATATGTGGACATATTTGCTCTTGGCGAAATAAATATATATATTTTGCCTCAAATGTATGACGCTTTCATCATAAGATAATATGTTAACTAGAGGTGTGTGAGATCCCGACTTTTCGGGAATCCCGACGACGGGAAAGGCTCGGGACGGGAAAGGCGTTTCCCCGAACTTTTCGGGAAATCCTGAACTTTTCAGGATTCTCGAATATTTCAGGATATGACAATCCAAAAAAGTTCCCTGATGCCGAAATTCATAGGAAAATGTATTTCGCATGATTTTTAATCTTTTCAGACACACAGTCTGTTTCCCCGACCTTGAAAAGTATGGATCTAATGAAACGGAAGTATGATCTTGTTCGCTTTTTTTTACTAGATATATTCCATCAAATACTTAAGTCAGAAAGTAAATTATTCTAACGAGGTTAGCATTTTTGCAAATAAGAAAGTTTGAAATTTCTTCGTTCATCAATATAAATTCCTAAGATTGCAGTAAATTCGGTTGTCAGGTGCAAACAATTTATATTTTTGAACAATTTTTATCCAAAACAAAAAATGCTAATTGTTTTACTCTTAAAACTTTCATTCCTGATTAATCGAAAGTTTCAAGATTAGAACACTTCTATAATTTTGTTATTTTCTGCCTTTGTTTTTAGCTCTTATTTAGTTGTGAACCCAATGAAAAAATTCTCATGAACAATTGATGAATTTTAAAAACCTAGAGATTTAATCTCGATCTAGTCGAAATCAGTGAGGTGTATTTTTTTCATTTAAAATAATTCTGAGTGACGAATTTATTACCTTAACATGCATTCTTTATTGTTTAATTGTTTAGTTATTCAATCAAAATTTGAAATTTTCCATCCATTCACAAATTTTTCTATCCAGGCTTAGTAGATAAGCTATGCCGGTTCTGCGTCACAACCTCCTTGTCTAACTCACGGGCGATATAGTACTTTCTCTCTCTCTCTTTTAATCTTCGATTCCTCTTCACCTATCCTCCGTACCCCCTGCAGTCACGTGACCCCCTCCCCTCCTAGGCCCCGCCCACTCCACTCACTCCTCACTCCCCTCCGCTGATTGGTCGCCCCCCGCCGGTCACGTGCCCCCTCCCCTCTTCAAAACCGCCTCACCACCGTAGGCCCTATCCACTGGGCCCCGCCCATTTACCCCCACCAGTCCACGGTTTTTCTTGAATTTTATAGGTTTTCGCGAGCTTTCCGCAATTTTCCGCGGTTTTTTGCGAGTTTTTCGCAAGTTTTCATGAGTTTCCACGAGTTTTCACGAGTTTCCGCGAGCTTTCGCGAGTTTTCGCAAGCTTTCACAAGTTTTCCACGATTTTCTAGGAATTTCCACAAGTTTCACATGAATCTCATAATTATTTTTTGAGTTTCCACTAGTCCTAGAAAAACAAGATGGTGGATTCATTAATAACGAATTAAAAAACGATATTGTGGAGTTTTGAACTTGAAAATAATATGCTCAGTTATACGTTTAAATCTATCTAAGGTATTTGGGAGAGATAACAGACACTGAACGCGTGAATTCATAAACACCGCGCCGCCTTATCTCCTAGTGCGATAATTTCACCTTGTCTAGCGTCGGCCGGGGTCCATTTGCGCCCGGCGAATCTATTGCGCAGTTACGTAAGCGATGACGTCATCACAGCAGACTTCGACACGTCGCCGGAAACGGTTACGCCATCACATTCCTAAGCGATGATATCATCACGTTCAAACACGCTTCGTTGACCTTGAATCAAAACTGCGTAGAAGTAATTTGATACTTTAATAATGGCGTAGACTAAGCAATGACATCATAACGACAAGTTTAAACACGTCGCCGGAAATGATGACGTCATTCTAAACAGGCTCAAACCTGCACGACAATTCTTGGAAATTACATCATCACATTCCTAAACGATGACGTCATCTAAACAGGTTTGGACACGCTCATCGATTCCTGGAAAAAAATGATGACGTCATCACATTCCTAAGCGGTGATGTCATCACGTTCAAACACGCTTCGTTGACCTTGAGTAAAACTGCGTAGAAGTAATCTGATAACGGCGTAGACTAAACAATGACGTCATAACGACAAGTTTAAACACGTCACCGAAAATGATGACGTCATTCTAAACAGGCTCAAATTTGCACGACAATTATTGGAAATTACGTCATCACATTCCTAAACTCTGACGTCATCGATAACCTTGAGTTGACCTTGAAAATCTATTGCGCAGTTAGCGATAACGTTCGTTCTCGGGACGCTATGATTTCTAGAATGTTCCAAATTGTTTCAAGGTCAAACGTCTATTTTTTGAACTCAATAAACACTTGATGTCATCACATTCCTAAGCGATGTAGTCATCGATAACCTCGTGATGACCTTGAAAATCTATTGCGCATTTACGAAAGCGATGACGTCATCACGACAAGTCTCAACACGTCTGGTGACGCAACCGATGTTTTTTTAGAAAGTAGGCCAAGATTACGACAAGTCTCAACACGCATATCTATTTTTAGAACTCGTGACGTCATCACGAGACGTGGCAACACCGCACAAGACGTTGAAACAGTGTGCGAGAGAAGGACGTAGCAACAGTACGCATGCGCAGACGTGACAACAATGCACATGCGTTGCCATGGCAACAGCGCGCGATCGAAGCGCCATCGCTTCTTATGAATACGGCGTTCTCGAGCTGGAGTGTCAGTTGACCCGCGAACGTCATAATGGCTATAAACGAAGCAAAAAAAGTACTCCGACGCCAACGACAACTTTTATCGATCAGCCCGGTCGATCCGCTCGAGGCGACGGTTTTGATCGAGGATGCCGTCGCGTCCATCGCGGAACTGAAAAACTTCGCGCTGCATATTGCAAACCCGCGGAGACGACAAACCGTGAAATTACAGTGCGCGCAAATTATTTTGCAACTGAAAAGCAATAATTGCTTGTTGCGTGAAGAACTCGTACGTGGTGGTGATCTTGGTGCGCGAAATTTAGTGCGCGTCAAGTGGGAGGATGTCGATTCCGCTTTCGATAATCGTCTCCAAACGGGTCTCATTGTGAACCTTCGCCATTTAGACATACAAGATTTTCTCGACGAAGCCAAGGATGTGTTCATCGTAAAGATCCAGCCAGTTGTCAGCAAACATAACGCCTTGAAAGTTAATACATCTCTGGATGCCGAATTCAGTGTTGTCAAGGACAACAAGGAAGTCACCGAGATCAAAGCCTTCTTCACGAAAAACGCTCCTATCCTCCAAACAACGGACCTGGGTGAATGGTTCACCGAACGTGTACAGACTCAATTGCCACGAAAAATCGAGGAATTTCAAGAGCGTGACTCTGGATGGACGTTGCGCAGCATCATCAGCCTTGCTGTGAATATAAACTCGTACAACCCGATGCACGGAAGCTCTTATATTGAGCTACCTCCATCCATCAAGAACAGGAAGGCTTGCATCAATGTTGATAACATGGACCAGTGTTGCTTCAAGTGGGCCATACTCTCAGCCTTGCACCCGGTTGACAAGAAAGACAGAAATGTAGGCCGCTTATCAAAGTATACACAGTACAAAGATGAACTAAACTTCGACGGAATTACCTTTCCTGTGATGCCAAAACAAGTGCCACTCTTCGAACACCAGAATGACATTTCCGTGAACGTGTACGTGCTTCAAAAGAATAAAAGAGAATTTGAGGTTGCTCCAATACACATTACAGCACAAAAAAAAGGACGACACGTGAATCTTCTCTTCATACAAAACATCTATGCTGAAGAAGATGAAAAAAACGAGAATGAAGTGGAAGATCATAGCGAGCCACTACGATTCCATTATGTCTGGATTAAAGATCTCTCTCGCCTAGTGAGCACACAACTCTCAAAACATGATAAGAAAATATTTATTTGTGACCGATGTCTTCATTACTTTCACACTAACGACAAGTTGACTGCACATGAAGTCGATTGCAGTGAAATGAAGATGCAAGCTGTTAAACTACCTGAAGTGAACCGCAGTAAACTACAGTTTAAAAACTTCGAAAATTCCGAGAGAGTGCCCTATATCGTTTACGCCGACTTTGAATGCTTGCTCAAAAAAGTGGACGAACCAGCTGGCAACAGCACGAAAATAGTTCAAATTCATGAGGCATGCAGCGTAGGGTATTACCTCAAGTGCAGCTATGACGACACCCAATCGAGATATCAGAGTTTCCGTGGACATAACCCAAGTGAATGGTTTGCAAACGAATTAGTGACCATCACCTGTGACGTGGAGCACATTTTCAAGAATCCCAAGGCCATGTCACCACTCACTCCGGAACAATCTACAGCCTTCAAAACAGCAAAATCCTGTCACATCTGCAAACAACCGATTACCGCCAAGGACAACAAAGTGCGCGATCACTGTCATCTAACCGGAAAATTTCGTGGAGCTGCTCACAATAGATGCAATTTGCTGTACCGAGATTCACTCACCATCCCGGTAGTGTTTCACAACCTGAGTGGGTATGATGCTCACTTGATTGTGAAACAAATCGCACAATGCATCGAAGGATGTATTCAACTGCTTCCCATGGCGATGGAGCGCTACATCTCATTCACCAAGTTCATCAAAGACAGTAAAATATCCTTGCGCTTCATCGACTCCTTCAGATTCATGGCCTCGTCGTTGGAGAAACTGGCTTCATATCTTGACAAAAAGGACATCGTCCGAAAGAACTTTCTCGGCTACAGCGAACAGCAGCTTGAACTTTTAATGAAGAAAGGCGTATTCCCCTATGAATACATTGACTCATGGGAAAGACTTGATGAGAACGAGCTTCCAAGCAAAGACCATTTCCACAGCTGTCTCTCCGATACAGACATTTCGGATGCAGACTACGAGTAAGTTAACTAATTCAAATAATAATAATTATAGTTATAAATAACAGCTATAATAATAACAAAGATGAAATCAATAACAATAATAATAATGATAGTAATGAAATTCGGACCTTGCTACATTTTCTGGAAATTGTTACAGACATGCGCAGGCTGTGTGGAATGGATTCAACGTCACAACGCTTGGTCAGTACTCGGACATCTACCTCAAGACGGATGTTCTTCTTTTGGCTGATGTTTTCGAGAACTTTCGGGAGGAATGTATGGAAGCGTACAAACTCGACCCTGCACATTACTACACAACACCCGGACTCACATGGGATGCCATGCTCAAATACACGGACATCGAACTGGAACTCCTCACAGACATTGACATGGTATTGTTCATCGAGCGCGGAATCCGTGGTGGAATATCGCAATGTAGTAATAGATATGCATCTGCCAATAACCCATACTACCCAGCGAAATACAATCCAGACGACGACAAATATTATCTCATGTACTATGACGTGAATAATTTATACGGTTGGGCAATGACTCAATGCTTGCCGTACGGAGGCTTTCAATGGCTCGAAAACTTTGAGCAAAATTTTCAGTGGGACGTTCCAGAAGATGCCGAAGAAGGTTACATACTCGAAGTTGATCTTGAGTACCCTGAAAACCTTCACGACGTTCACAACGACCTCCCATTTTGTCCCGAACACAAAATCCCTCCCGGTTCAAAAGATTCGAAATTGCTCACAACTTTAGACTCAAAAACACGTTATATTATTCACTATCACAATTTGAAACAAGCATTGAGTCATGGCCTTATTCTACAAAAAATTCATCGTGTTCTGAAATTCAAACAATCAAAATGGCTGAAGTCATACATTGACCTTAACAGTGAAATGCGTAAGGTTGCAACAAATGAATTCAAGAAAAATTTGTTCAAATTGATGAACAATGCGGTGTATGGGAAAACATTGGAGGACGTTCGAAAACGCCTCGATATCAAACTTGTAACCAAGTGGCCAGGCAGATATGGTGCGGAAGCCCTCATCGCAAAACCCAACTTTTGTGCGCAATCAATTTTCGATGAAAATTTAGTTGCAATAAAACTAGCTCGACTTCAAATTCTCATGAACAAACCAATATACGTTGGTTTTAGTGTTCTTGATCTATCAAAAACGTGTCTATATGCTTTTCATTACGATTTCATGAGACCCACGACTGAAGGTCAAGCAAAAATCTTGTATTGCGACACCGACAGTCTCATATATGAAATTCAAAACCTCGATCCGTATAGGTTGATGATGGACCATGCCGATCATTTTGATACATCAGACTATCCCGCGGACAATCAATTTGGAATTCAACAACAAAACAAAAAAGTCGTGGGTCTCATGAAAGACGAATGTAATGGTAAAATTATTACAGAATTCGTCGGCTTGAGGAGCAAAATGTACAGCTTGCGCGTCGAAGGAGAGGATAGAATTAAGAGAGCCAAAGGTGTTAAAATGTCCGTTGTCGCGAAAACGCTGGATTTCATGGACTATGTATATTGTTTGAACAATGAGGTTACGAAATTCTGCTCGCAACGACTTTTCCGTTCAAAACTCCATGAAATCCAGACAGTTGAACAAAACAAACTTGCGTTAAATCCGTTTGATGACAAACGTTTCATTTTACCAAACACAACGGACACTTTGGCACATGGCCATTGCAAAATACTACACCTAATGGAAATTGAATAGGTTATGTGTGTACACATTGTAAATTAACGAGTGTTTGTGTGTACAAAAACTATTGTAAATATGAGCATCCGTGTGTACATAAACATTTGTAATTATGCATATTATCGTGGATTAGGCCTACTGGGGATACCACGTTAAAAAAACGCACCATGAATTCTACCACCCCATACGATTGTAAGAGGGAGCGGGCTCTAGTAGTGCGGAAATGAATTCATGCTGAAAGTATATATGTACAGGTTTCATTAAAAACATACAATATATGCAAATAAACGTTTATTGATTACATGTCTGATTTATTTATCCAACTGTTGTGAGTATTATCAAATCCCAGCCATTTTACAAAGACTTTATTTCCACGTTTTCGTAGCACTTTTTCAACGAGATATACATCAGGATGTTGCACTTTGGCGAGTTCTTCGATGTAGAATCCTCCTTCGACGGGCTGGTCCTGATAATCCTTGAGTTTGTACGTTGTTGTATGTGTTGGTTTTACAGCAGCGATGGTGAATATTTCCGTTGTCCAGTTCAGTGTGTATCCCTTTTCAAAGACGTGCTTGTATTTGCTGATTCGAACTTTGTCACGAACGTCAAATTTTCTCTGCTCTTTTTTATATTTTTTTGAATAAATTTCACGAAGCAGACGACTTTCATCAGCTGCGGTAACATCTTTAGGTTTCATCTTGATTGTTCGATGTTTGGTAGAGTTGTAGCTCGTCATCAAATCAGGTAAGATGTCAATCCATTTGTAGTTTCCTTGGAGAGAGAATCGTTTCCACATCCTACCCTTGAGTGTGCGATTAAAACGTTCACAGATTGATGCCTTCATGCCGCTGAATGTAGAGTACATATTGATGCCATGTTGTTTCAGGAGGGCCTTAAAGTCCTTGTTGTAAAATTCTTTGCCTTGATCGACGTGTAGATTCTTTGGTTGTCGGTCCTTTAGCGCAATCTTCATAGCAGCGGTGACGTCAGGACCGTTCTTTGATTTGATTAGTACAGCCCAGGCGTACTTGGAGAATACGTCGATGACGGTGAGCAGAAACTTGTGGCCTTTATCCTTGTAAGCGGTCATGTCAACGAGATCGGCTTGCCACGTTTCATCCAATTCTCGCATATCAACATGACGACGACGATATTTTCTTCTCGCTGGTTTGTGAAGTTCTTCCACTAGTGCTTCCTTGAGATCCATGGTGGTAATGAATGGTATGCGAGTTTACACGAGATTTTATTCGTAAACGTCCTTTTGTGGTGTAACATCGAGAAACACTTCCTTCTCGATATGCTTCAAACGATTCTGTATCGATGAAATTATTGCAGCGTTTTCAGTCACATGTTTTTGGTACATGTTAGTCAAGGTTTCCAACGATTTCTTCAACTGCTCCATTCCCGTTGCCAACACTTTTTCAAAATCAATTATATTTTGATACGAAGCACCATCCGTCTCGTAATCACCCTTTGCAACGTTGAGTAATTTTTTATGCTGGAGATCGAAATGACCTTCGGGAGTTAGTTTGAATCCAATACCCGGTGGTCCACGTATTTCGCGGTTTTTGGCTAGATGTCTTCCAAACACGTCCACACTTGCCATTGTCCAGCTCTCGAATGAGATTACAGACTCTGATACTTTTAATATATAATCCCAGCTTCTCTCAATTCTTCGATGATTGAGTTAATTTCGTTGGTATGACTGTTGTTTCCAGCGGCTTGAGATGCAAGTATAAGTCGCAAACGATCAACAAGTTCGTTTGGATCATCCCAATGCACATAGTCGATGTCACGTCCCCGATTAACTACGTTGTAAACTCCTGAACCCACTTTCTTGTCAGCAACGTATGTCAGATACTTCAAATCTCTACTATTACGTAGACTCCGGTCAGGTAGATAATTTTTTCTATCTGCACTCGTTTGCTGTATAATTTTTTTATAGTTTTCAACATCAACTTTATTCACAATCAAACTGTTTGGTATTTTCTTAAACAGAAGTTCGATAAGTCCTGGCGTATTCTCAAACTCCTCAGTCCCCACATGAACAGTATTTTCTATGAAACTGATTGGTGTGTTTCCAATATGCAATCCATTTTTCAAAGCCCGTACTCCATACTGCATGTCGAGATTCTTATGCTGCGTCTTGTTTTTTAACATATTCAAGTATTTCTTCAGAGTGTCAGCAGGAGCTGGTGAACTTGCGATGCCCGGTGTAAAGGTTTGATCTCCCATGGTTTTATCAAAGCTCTCGAAATCTTCACTCTGTTGCTCGAACGTATCCTCCATCGTAGGTAATTCTTCTTTGACTTCTTCCTTTTTGATTTTTTTCATTTCCACATCCCGTTTAGTCAATGACTGGAGCGGTTCGATGATGGGCTTGAACGTTTCTCGCACCGACATCTCAACAGCAGCTTTTCCTCGTTTCAGCAGACGATGTTTGCGTCGGATAGCTTCACTGGCTTGCACAATCTGATGTAGTACATCTTTACGCTCCATGATGTCGTCTTGATCATAGTTCAGGTGATACTGATACAATTGCCGCAGAATCACTTCAATTTATAGAAGCGATCGAAGCCTCTCCTGTATCGACCTTGATCAATTTCACTATCCTTGTCGATGACGAGAAAGCCATACTTGTCATTCCAGCAGACCGCGCACAGTTCTCGAAATTGTGTAAACGTCATGTCTGTGTTTACATGATCGTCGTAAACATGTTTCAAATTCATGTCATCTTGACGAAACAGCACGAGCATATTAGCATTATCTCGCACCAAGTGTTTCGGGATACGTGCATAAGTCTGACAGAGATAGAAACTGTCTACATCTCGATGACGACCCATGCAAAAGTATGCACGTATATTGTCTTGCTTTTCACATGCCACGTCGTCAAATATCATCAGAGAGTTTTGCTTGACGTTGTCCACACTGACGACTTTTTCGTTGTCGCTATACGGAAAATATCCCACTCCTTTGACAGGTTCGATGATTTTCTTCAAGTATTCGTACTTGAGCTGATTAAGCGACTTTGAGTAGAGGTACACGTTTTCAAATCTCAAGCCGTTAGGATGCGTGACGAGCGTGAGAAGAGCGTTGGTCTTGCCACAATTCGAAGGGCCGCAAATTATAGAGCGAACCGTGTTTGGTAGCAGCTTTCCATGACGTTTTATTTTTTCCCGCTTCTCCGTTACATTATCAAAGTTGATGACTGGTAACTTGACGTTTTGCTGTGTAAACTCCATGACTGCTCGCGCGCGTCTGATTGGAAAACCTATAAATACTAGACTTTTATAGCATCGAGCTCAGTCAAGCAATGGCAGTGAGAGGTAACGGTCTCGTCAACACTCTCGTAAACAAGCTCCCTGTCGAACTTCATATACCGGGTTACCAATTTTGCGGGCCAGGTACCAAGCTTGCTAAAAGATTGGCGCGTGGAGACCAGGGTATAAACCCTCTGGACTCAGCCTGCAGAGATCACGATATCGCGTACTCGAAAAATACTAATCTAACAGCAAGACACGAAGCTGACAAAGTCCTCGCAAAAAGAGCGATCGAACGTATCTACGCTAGGGATTCAGGAGTTGGAGAAAAAGCATCTGCTCTTGGGGTTGCCGGCATCATGAAAGTCAAGCCAAAACTTGGAATGGGTTTGAAGAAGAAATTGAAAAAGAAATCGAAGAAAATCCCTTTGAGGAAAGTCATCGATGCTGCAAAAATAGCATCAAAAGCCACTGGATCCATACCATCAACTCTAAAAGCCGCACGCGCAGCTGTGAAAGAAGCTGGAGGAAAGAAGAAAGTTCGAGTGCCTCGTGTATTACCTGTGCCTGTTGGAGGCATTCTTCCCGCGTTTTTGCTACCTGTTTTTGCCGGACTGAGTGCTACGGGGGCTTTGGCAGGTGGCGCTGCTAGCGTTGCAAAAGCCATCAACGACGCGAAAGCCGCCAAGCGACATTTGGATGAAGCGAAGCGACATAACCTCAAAATGGAATCAATCGCCGTGGGGAAAGGCTTGTACTTGAAACCTTGGGGAGCTGGTGTGAAACTTCATTTAAAAAACGTATAGAGCTACCGAACCGAGCACTCACGGATATGGATTTACTGAAATATGTAAAACTATTGAAAATTGCATCGTTTCGAGGTGTGTTTATACGCAACGATTTACCAAAAAATGGTCCGAAAAAATATGAGGCTGCCATTGTGAATTTGGATAATAAAAATGGCTCGGGCACGCATTGGGTAGCCTACAGAAAAACCGAAAATCTAGTCGTTTATTTCGACAGTTTTGGTAATCTACAACCACCTCGTGAACTTTTAAACTATTTCGGTTTCGGTAGCATAATCAAATACAATCATGATCAATTTCAAAACTATGACTCAGTCATTTGCGGTCACTTGTGTTTACAATTTTTACTCGATAAAAGCATTGCTCGAGTGTGAACACGCATCAGTCTACGAGTGACAATGGACTCATTAACATTAACGCTCTCGGGAACATCGTCCGTTTTGGAAGCTCACTACTTTCCACCAATCGAACTGTCAGCTCGGAAAAAATATTCCTTGGGATTAGTGGAATTGTTGACTTTTAATTCCATACCCAACATTGACGAGGGAAACAACAAGTTCTATGTTGGCGATGACGTCATTACTATACCATCTGGAAGCTACGAATTGGGGCATATCGAGGAATATTTGAAGGAAGTACTTCCAGAAAATATCCAGCTGAGTTTGCGAGCCAACAGTAGCACACTACGCAGCGAGATCAAATGCAATCGGGAGATTGATTTCCGACACAAAGAGTCTATCGGTAAATTGCTGGGCTTTGATTCAAGAATCATCGAAGCTGACGTAGCGCACAAGTCGGATTCCCCGGTGAGAATTCTCGCCGTCAACGCATTACGCATCGAGTGTAACATCACGGCAGGGGCGTATATAAACGAGCAGCGTGTACACACCATCCACGAGTTCTTCCCAGTGGTGCCTCCAGGATATAAGATCATCGAATTGCCAAATCACGTCATTTATCATCCAATCGTCGTACAGGCAATACATCATCTGCAGCTGCGCATAGTCGATCAAAGTGGAAGTCTAGTGAATTTTCGAGGAGAAGTTATCACTATACGACTACATGTAAAAAGTGAATAATGGGCATCGTCTACGAAGAGTATAAAAGTCCAGCAACATGGCCAAAAATCATCAGTCGAAGTCGACCTCTTCAACAGCTCACACCACAGAACGTTCAGTTCCTGAAAAGTCTCAGTCTGAGAGTTCAAAGAAAATTTGCTGCCTAATTTGCCTGATACCATGTTATCCGTCGAAAAGAAGATCGTCTTCGACGAGACGATAGCACAGTACGAAGTGCACGCGCACCAGCCGTACGCATCGTCAACGTACAACAACAACGATGAGATTCGTATCAGTATCCAGAATCAGGATTCGTACATGTTGCCGAGCAAGAGCTCGCTGCATATACAAGGAAGATTGACGCTAGCTGACGGCGTAGCCAATGTCGTACATACGTCTATAATAAACAATGGAATAGCTCACTTATTCGAAGAGATTCGTTACGAGCTCAACGCTATTGAGATCGAGAGAGTGAAAAACGTTGGTCTGACAACTACAATGAAAGCCTACGTTTCGCAAAACCCTAACCAAAAAGATCTCATGGAAAATGCTGGATGGATCATTGACGATCCCGGACGATATATGCATTCCTCTGGATTTCATCTTTGGATTCGCCGAAGACTATCAGCGAGTGATTGTCAACGCCAAGCATGAACTCATCATACTCCGAGCCAACACCGACGTGAACGCCATCCTACAGCCAGCTGCGAACGAAGAACAATACAAGATAACAATCAGTAAAATGGAATGGTTGATTCCGTACGTCAAAGTTTCCGACTTGGAAAAAATTCGTATGCTGAACTACATTTCAACGGATCCAACCATCGCTATGAGTTTCCGAAGCTGGGAACTATATGAATATCCTCTGTTGCCGCAAACGACCAAGCATGTATGGAGCGTTAAAACTACGACACAGTTGGAAAAACCAAGATATGTTATCGTTGGATTCCAAGTTGGCAGAAAGAATGTTAGAACCGGAAACATGAGTAATTTTGATACATGCAATTTACGCGATATGAAATTGTACCTAAATTCCCAGTGTTATCCTTACACAAATCTTAATATTGATTTTCAACGAAACCAGTTTGCAACGTTGTATGAAATGTTTGCGAATTTTCAATCGTCATATTATGAAAGAAAAAATTCTCCATTGCTGACAAAAACACAATTCAAAGACAATGCTGCTCTTGTGATTATTGATTGTGCAAAGCAAAATGATTCATTGATTACTGGACCAGTTGATGTTCGTCTCGAATTTGAATCGGTAGCAGTTTTTCCCGCTGCAACTGCGGCGTACTGTCTTATTATACATGATAAAATTGTCGAGTATCAACCAATCAGCGGCGTTGTAAGAAAACTGTGAAATGTGTGTGTGTGTGTGTGTGTGTGTGTGTGTGTGTGTGTGTGTGTGTGTGTGTGTGGAATTCTACATAAAAAGGTATATATTAATGTCGTAACTTGAATTATCGTCAGTCGCGATGGATAAGTTAACCGATGATCGTCGATGTCTTTTGTCCAAAGATAAAACGTCGGATAAATATAAACCTGTGTCGGATAAAAAGGATGATGATAAATATAAAAAGGAAAAGGAAAAGGATGATGATAAATATAAAAAGTCAAACGTAAAGTATGAGAGATTCAAGTAAATGATCCAACGTTGGTGGTGGTGGTGGTGGTGGTGGTGGTGGGGGAAAAAGATGTAAAAGGAGATGAATATGCCGGAGAGCGTCAGTACGTCAAGATGAAGTACGTCGTTGACATGCAGGGCTTCATTGTGTCCAAGTTTGTCATCAAGGAGCTCGCCGTTCTGAAAATGGATGGTAGCATTACTACCACCCTGTTTAAACCACCGTGTAGCTGGAGTGAATTGTCAACGCATCAGCAAAAAACTAATAAATGGTTGTCAAATAATTATCATGGCATTCCGTGGGATTCTGGAGATGTGCCCTATGAGAAACTCAACGAAGAGCTGAACAATCAACTCGAGGATGCTAGCTTCATTTTCGTCAAAGGCGCGGATAAGAGAAGCTGGTTGCAACACCATCTGCACTCCAACCCCATCATAATTGATATGCTGGAAATGGGTTGTCCTTCACTCAACAAGCTGCGCGTCTCAGCGTGTGAATTCAACGCATATCATCGACCTGTGAAACATCATCATTGTGCTACAGAAAACGCTCGTCGCCTCAAGATGTGGTTCATGGAAAAATTCGGGGACACTCCATCAATGAAGAGATCTTTCACCCTACTCTCATACACCGTCTGGTTGCACAGGCTGGATTCCGAAGATATCGCTGCGCTACCACGAGAATTTTTACTTTACTTTCGACAAAAATGTATCGCTCAGACTTGGGATAAGTTGCTATCGGAATTGCAAAAAGATGAAGAATTTGTTAGTTGTAAGCGATGTGAGAAGCATTGGAACTCGATGTATGATGATTGTGTTGGTATTGCTCCAATGATAAAAGATTGTCACAAATGTAAGCAAGAAAAATTGTAATTTTTTTTTAAATAAAAATGGAGAGACTATTATCATGGTTGAGTCTCACAGCAGAAGGCGGGGTGGGGCCTCTTGCCAAAAGAAATAATTGTTTGATTTATTTAGAAATGTATTTTTTAAGTTGAACTGAAGATTGAAATAGTATATTAATAGATTGTGACATCATTGTCTGTGAATGCGATGACGTAATATCCAAGAATTGTCGAGCAGGTTTGAGCCTGTTTAGAATGACGTCATCATTTCCGGCGACGTGTTTAAACTTGTCGTTATGATGTCATTGCTTAGTCTACGCCATTATTAAAGTATCAAATTACTTCTACGCAGTTTTGATTCAAGGTCAACGAAGCGTGTTTGAACGTGATGATATCATCGCTTAGGAATGTGATGGCGTAACCGTTTCCGTCGACGTGTCGAAGTCTGCTGTGATGACGTCATCGCTTACGTAACTGCGCAATAGATTCGCCGGGCGCAAATGGACCCCGGCCGACGCTAGACAAGGTGAAATTATCGCACTAGGAGATAAGGCGGCGCGGTGTTTATGAATTCACGCGTTCAGTGTCTGTTATCTCTCCCAAATACCTTAGATAGATTTAAACGTATAACTGAGCATATTATTTTCAAGTTCAAAACTCCACAATATCGTTTTTTAATTCGTTATTAATGAATCCACCATCTTGTTTTTCAAGGACTAGTGGAAACTCAAAAAATAATTATGAGATTCATGTGAAACTTGTGGAAATTCCTAGAAAATCGTGGAAAACTTGTGAAAGCTTGCGAAAACTCGCGAAAGCTCGCGGAAACTCGTGAAAACTCGTGGAAACTCATGAAAACTTGCGAAAAACTCGCAAAAAACCGCGGAAAATTGCGGAAAGCTCGCGAAAACCTATAAAATTCAAGAAAAACCGTGGACTGGTGGGGGTAAATGGGCGGGGCCCAGTGGGTAGGGCCTACGGTGGTGAGGCGGTTTTGAAGAGGGGAGGGGGCACGTGACCGGCGGGGGGCGACCAATCAGCGGAGGGGAGTGAGGAGTGAGTGGAGTGGGCGGGGCCTAGGAGGGGAGGGGGTCACGTGACTGCAGGGGGTACGGAGGATAGGTGAAGAGGAATCGAAGATTAAAAGAGAGAGAGAGAAAGTACTATATCGCCCGTGAGTTAGACAAGGAGGTTGTGACGCAGAACCGGCATAGCTTATCTACTAGGCTTTAATTCAAAAATCGTGAAATTTGAAATTCTCTTCATCGCAATGATAGAATTTCGAATACAAATTTGCGAATTAATTCGTTTTGAAGAGAATTAAATTTAAAAAAAATACTTATAAAGCAATTCTACAATCTGAATGTCTGAACACAGTTCTTTTTTGTTTTTTCGATTAATTACAACTATGACCAATTCCCGTAGATTGCGGAAATTCTTAGTAGTAACAATATTTCTCTGTGGTTCGAAACTCTGTGATTCATTAGCGTTTCGCTACTCACTATGTACTCGTATTTCAGAGCAGAAATTTATATACTTCTCATAATCCTGAAGTCTCGATATTTTAGGACTTTTGAAAATAGCCAGATTTTTCGAAATTCCTGCAATTCCTTTTATGAATTCCCGAATTTTTCAGGATGACCTACATTTTTCAGAATCCCGTCCCGACCCGATGCAAAGTTTCCCGACTCATCCCGACCCCCGAAATTCTTAATACCGCACACCACTTCTGTTAACAGATACTAAGTTATACATAATTAATTGGAATTTTTGTATATTTTAGGCAAATGTATATCTATTTCGCCAAGAGCAAGTATGGATATCTTATTATTATCAAATATTTCTTCTCTCAGAGTACAATTTATCATTTTGAAAACTAAATATAAGTTAGTTTTATTTTTTAGTGATTTTATCATATTTTATAAAGTATACATGTGTTGGTTGTAATTAATGCATTCCAAATGCTGCATTATATATTTTTGTGATCCAACATATCTCTATGTTTTCTAGAATTAATAAAAAATAACAAAAAATATTCAAAACCTTTATATACTACATTACAGTATTGTAATGTATTGTAATACAATATCACAATTATTACAACAATAATGTGTATAATCTAATAACATAATTATAATAATAACGTATTATGTAATACAATTAAACTGTTTTACGCATGAATTGAAAATTCGTTTGGAGTATCGGGGCCCCAATATTTCTGATCACGCGTCTGTGATTTCGTGGATGTAATCGACTCACCGCACGGTTAGTCCAATCTCTTATGTTGCATATGATAGCATCAGATGTGATCATGTGGCATTTTGCACAATTTTGCATCAATTTGCATTGTTTTGTATTGTTGTGCATTATCCAGCACTGTCGATTTTAATTAACAGAGAAACAAAGAGAAACTTCGTAATATTCAGCAGTATTATTTCTGCAGCTGATTCGAAGACATACGAAAATGCGATAAAATTTTTTATTGTTTAAAATTAAAGAACCATTGCAACTGATTCTTACTTCGTAAAAACAGTGAAATGAAAAAGAAAATACAGAGTTATACGTGAATTTTAGTGCAAAGTATAACCCGGATGCTCAACAGGTAATTAATGATATATACATAACATAATCACAATTGTTTATAATCGTAAAAAGAGAAATTGTTGTCAAAATAAAAATTCATTAACAAACATTTTCATATGCATGATTTCAAATAACAAAATATGGAAATTACAAATTGTATATGAAAAATTTCTCAATATTAATCACATTAGATATATATTATGATTATATATATAATATAATCATATTAGATTTTATATTATGTACTGAAAAGCTTGTAATAGATTGCCTGGGTCAAGTTGAAGCGAAATGAAAATAACATCGATCTCCCAGTCAAATTAAATTTAATTTAAAAGTATATATGTATCATTATATATACATTGTATATGATATTGATAAAAATTATGTATTATATTATTTATTGGTCCAATATAAAGAAAAAACTTTTATTTTTAAACACAACAGGAAATAAAACGATTTGTTAATCAAGAATATTAAAAATTAGCAGTATTTATTAAATTAATATTAATAAATATTAAATAATAATAATATAATATTAATAAATAATATTAAAGTAATATTAAATAATTACATATTAAATACACCCTTATAAGAAATTTATGTCTAATATATATTTATTTCATATAGCATAAATATTACAATGTCTCATTCACATTCAATACATATTATCTATCGTAACACATTTTATTATTATTTAATATAAAATAGAATGTTTTTTTTTTTTGGTAATAATTTATTTAATATCATGTATAATAATAGTATTAGTTTATTTTTATATAATGTAGAATCATTTATATCTAACATGATTCACCTTTAGAAATGTCATTTTAAATAAGTTTTACGTAGTTCATTTTCATTCCGAGCCTGTCTTTAAATATTGAAAAAAATCTATTGTCTTTAAAATCAGCATACTGAAAAAAGTTATCATATATATTCAATATTTTTCAAAAACCCAAATTGAAGGTATGGGAAGTCCACCTATTTTTACATTCTCTGATTCAGAATTTTCAAATGTATATCAATTCTTCTATTCTCCAGTCATTATCGAGGTCTGGCAGCTCATTGAATCATTATCACTGAAAATTAATAAAGCAAAAAAAAAATTTCCAGGTTTACTCCAAGTCTGATAGACAAGCTTTAGGATGGAAGAGATAGATAAACAACTGGAAAGTTATCAAGCTATAAAAGAAGGAGAATATTCCCAACAGAATGACTCGAAACTCACCTCACAAATCAAAAGTATAGTCAAGGAAGAATTAATAATAAACATGTCAGAAGAAGAAGAAACAAAAGAACACAGTATACAAAAAAAATATCTCGAGCTCGATGTTTCAAATCCAAAAAATAAGTTCAAATTGAAAAGGAAAATGTCTTATAAACGCAATTATTGTTGTGTGCCAACTTGTTGGAATATGCGCATTGTTGGAAATCATAATGCGGATAGTGAAGAACGTGTATCGTTCTTTGCTGCACCGAAGGTATGTGCAAATCGCAGGTATTAATTTGAAAATAGCAATTCTTTTCGTTACTTTCTGTATATGCTGTTTTAACTGTTTGTGTTCCAGAATCCCGAATTATTTGAACGTTGGCGTAATGTAATCAGCTACATCAAAAAAAAGGATGTTGTGTGCGAAAATCATTTCTTCAGAGACCAAATAATTATACTCAATGGCGGAAAACGAAAAGTTCTCCGAAAAAATTCATGCCCTGTCATGGAATGTGAAGAAAACCGACATTTACTTTATCACAGAAAGGTATGTTATGAAATAAAAAATCAAATTACATTGTTATGGAAAATTTATTTTCTGACAGTTAAAACTGAAATAGAATATCTTATTCCTTTTCTAATAATTAATTTGACACTGAGAAAAAAAAAGAAATTGAAAAATGCTAATTTTTACACAAATTTCAGAAAAATAGTATATATAAAACCTAAATTTTTAGTTGTATCTTTTTGACTTATTTTATGATAGTTACCTACATTTACAATCAGAGGAATTAGTTATTATTCAATTCATGAATTGTATAATTAAAAAATAATAATAAATTTTCCATTCATCTCTTTACAACATCTTTTTTCTCGCTCTAAAGCACGTATTAAATTCATAATACGAGCGTAAACATTTTTAAACATTGTATATAATATGTTGTTTCTTCACAGACAAACGGAAATGAAAATCCTGTTCCCCCACAAACAAAACCATCCCGAGCAGCTTACATGCAGGAGTACAGAAAACGCCAAAAGATGATTAAAAAGGTTAATTCAAAATTCATAGCTTATAAAACAATTCTTACAACATATCTTTTTTCTCGCATCAAAAGTACGTATTAAATTCATAATACGAGCGTTAACATTTTTAAATATTGTTTATAATACGATTTTTTTACACAGACTAACGGAAATGAAAATCCTATTCTCCCAAAACCAAAACCATCTCGAGCAGCTTACATGCGCGAGTATAAAAAACGCCAAAAGGAGTCTTTGCAGAACGATTGTCCTATCATGGTAAAAAAGGTTGACTCAAAATTCATAGTTGTAAAACAATCCTTACAACATCTTTTTGCTCGCATCAAAAGCACGTGCTGAATTCATAATACGAGCGTTAACATTTTAAAATATTTTTTATAATCCGTTATTTTTTTATAGACAAACGGAAATGAAAATCCTGTTCCACCACAAACAAAACCATCCCGAGCAGCTTACATGCAGGAGTACAGAAAACGCCAAAAAGAGTCTTTGCAGAAAGATTGTCCTATGATGGTAAAAAAGGTAACTCAAAATTCATAGCTTGTAAAACAATCCTTGCAATATATCTTTTTGCTCGCATCAAAAGCCCGTATTAAATTCATAATACAAGCGTTAACTTTTTTAACCCTTAGTTCCTAGAACCCTATTTTCGTAACGTTCGTCCTAGAACGAGTCAAAATGACCCACTCAAAGTTTGAATGCGAATATTTACGGTTTAAATTGAATTACAATCAGAAGTTTTTTATGCAAAGTCGAACGCTTTTCGGGTTTTGTCGACGGTAAAGTGGACGCGCAAAGATATCTTTGCAATACGTGTCATTTTACGTGCCGTCAAATTCTTAGCGGCAGTAAAAGAAACTTTTACTGCGGGTGCGCATGAACGTGACACACATTCAGTCAGCTGACTCAGCAGACAACGGTGCTCAGCATGGACGCTTCATCGTAACCGCAAACATATCTTCGCGCGTTCACTTTACCGTCGACAAAACCCGACAAGCACCCGACTTTGCATAAAATATCTTACATAACGCCAAAGTAAATCTTTTGACGTCCTCGCCTGTGGTTTCCTCAGTACTCAACCGTCAAATGAATGTTTGCTTTTGTATTAAGTAACATACTATTTTGGTCCTATAGCCCAAAGTCTCAAGAAAATTATTATTGTCAAGTTGATTTGAAAAATTGATTGCTTTTATAAGAAATTTTCAAATAAATGGACATACTTTTTTAAAAAACGTTTTTTTTTGTCAATAATCTATCTTTATCATTTATAAAATAAAAAATCCATTATAATGTTGAAAAATCTTAGGTGCAGGGCCTGTAGCTTGAGATATTTATAGTGGTTATCAACTTCATTTAAAAAAATATATTTTTTCGACAATATGAATATTGCTGAATTTGAATGCCTTCAAATATGTACACCGTTTTCGAGCGTGCAACATAATTTTTTGATTCCATATTATCGTGCAGGGGTTCAGGCATTATTTCGAACGATCTTTTTTCCACATGGTATTGAACATTCATTCATAAATATTTAAAGCAGTTCAACACACAATCAATACAGTTATTCGTTGCATGGCCCTTACTCGTGGGTCGTTGACATCGCGCAGAATATATTGAAGCTATATAATAATAAGTTACATAGAAAAAAGATAAGAAACATAACGAAATGCAAAGGCTCTTTTTAGTAGTAATGCCTTTGAATCAATAATAACTGCTATATATACCTTTTGCTGGAATTTTCCTGATGCCAATTTTATGACATTTTTTCTAGAGTGGGTCAAAATGACCCGACGTCGCACTTAACATTTGGATACTTTAGTTGGTTGGGCCTACATAGCCCCGACGACACAGCGAAGCATTAATATATACCGCCAACTTTTTTTACCCCTACTCGATCAAAGTGGCCTGCACTTTCTTCCGCGAATATAACGCATTCAATAGAAACGCCCGGGTCATTTTGACCCGTTCTAGGACTTGATGTTTAAATATTGTTTATAATACGTTGTTTTTCACAGACAAACGGAAGTGAATATCCTGCTCTCCCAAAAACAAAACCATCTCGAGCAGCTTACATGCGCGAGTATAAAAAACGCCAAAAGGAGTCTTTGCAGAAAGATTGGTTTATCATGGCGAAAGAGGTTAATTCAAAATTTATAGCTTTTAAAACAATTATTACATCTTTTTACTCGCAATAAAAGCACGTATTAAATTCATAAGATGAGCGTTAACATTTTTAAATATTGTTAATAATACGTTCTTTTTACACAGACCAATGGAAATGAAAATCCTATTCTCCCTAAAACAAAACCATCCCGAGCAGCTTACATGCAGGAGTACAGAAAACGCCAAAAAGAGTCTTTGCAGAAAGATTGTCCTATCATGGTAAAAAAGGTTAACTCAAAATTCATAGCTTGTACCAAAAACTGATGCGACTTTAAAAACTTGCGAGAAAAGTGTAACTTTTCATTCTGAACTACTGCAAGTTTGAATGAACGAAAAAGAAAGTTCGTTGAATCGTGAGAAAAAAAGCTGAAGAAACCATTAAAACTAAAGCATGAATTGCGTTCAAAACTGTAGCTTGAAACTGATTCAATAACAATTGGAATTTCAAACGAGTGAAATTAAACTTTACACTTGAAATTCGACGACTACGTTTCACTTTTCTTCCACAACTCAGATCGTATGGTATACATGCAATAAATATTAATGTGTTTTCTTCTCTCAATATCGAGTTGATTATTAGAAACGTTTTCTTAACTATCTGCATTGTTCTCCAATGATGCCCAAATTAGAACATCCTCATACACAACAATAGCGTTTGCCAGGCATTTTTGGGCATTGTTATAAACTTTCATGTCGCAAGTTTACTTGGAGCAAAATATCAACAACCTCTCCCAGCTGATCAGTTGTTGATATTTTATTCATATATGTACCTAGTATATGTAGTATTACAAATATGATTTTATTACACTCTCGAATGCATTTTACTCCCAATGAGTCAATATAATTTTCACTTCAATAATAAACTAATATCTATTGATACTTGCACAGTAATACACCAGTAGCAAATTAAGTAAAGAGTATCATACACTTGAGTCATCAATAAATTACTCTCTAACATAATAAAATTATGATAAAATAAAAAATGACTACACAAATTACGAAAATTGTGAAATTTCTTCTGTGATTATAAATCATCCAACAATTGAATCGTTATTTGTCTCATTATCAGTAAATAATTATTGAATCCTTGATATAATGAAATCGATTAAATGTTAAAATGATTTTTCCAGTTTCCAGAGGACGTGGAAAATAACATGAGTTGGAAAATGACTAACTGCAAAAAAAGAATGAAAAAAAGCTGTGTACCCCACGAATTCACATGGCAAAAAGATCAAACTTGTCAAAAATCTTTACGAACTTCTCAAAAAAGGATTGAAGAAATGTACAACCCAGCTGGAAGCAGTCCAAATGAATTGGAAACACGAGAATTGAAAGACAAAAAAAATTATCTTGGTATGACCTTGAGAAAGGGATTGAACTTTTATTTTGAAGAAAAGCAATATAATTTTGCGATATTCGTAAATAAACTGATAAAAAAAAGCGAAGTGGCGAAAATTTGGCAACAAAGAAAACAAGAAAATGAAATTTTTCTTGAACGAGTCGGCTAGAGGCGAAAAATTTTTCAAGAACGAGGAAATACTGAATTACACTTCAGCAGAATTTACCGACGTGACGAAAAATGCATTCCAGATTTTTGAAAATAATGTATCATAGAAATAAAAAATTTCGACTGAATATCAAAATATTACGGACCAGCTTCGAAACATCAATAATTTTGAAAATAATTATAAATATATGTACTAAATAATTTTGTGGGGAAATAAAAAATTTGTGAAATTTGCACTTTTATAGTTGTAAATTTCTTAAGAAATTATAGAATTCTTTTTATGAAAACTCATGTTACAGGTCACGGTAATTATTTACTTACTCATTTCGATCATTGTTTTTTTTATTTCCTGTTGTAGTAAAAACTGAGCAGATGGATTACTCGGATCGGTTGGAAAATATTGCAGAGGTTTATGTCATCGATCGCACCGCTGTAAAAACAGAAATAAAACAAGATTCTTCTGAATCCAATGATTCGGAAGAAGACACGAAAGACAATATTGTGAAACTCGAAAATATTCCCGCTCATGAAACGACTTCGACGAGCAATGGCTTCCGTATCAAAGAGGAAAATAAAGATATTGAGATTAAAAAAGAAATTGTGGATGAAGATTATTCGGGTAAGAAATTTGAGTTTTCAAGTCCAATACTAAACCATCAATCTGAGAATGTATCAATTTTTTTTATTTTTATCAATGTTAGCCTAATTTTTATCGAAATTTATCAATCTTGGAAATTTACTTTCTTTTGTTACAGTTTCAACAAATGAAGGAGTTTGTAAACGAGAACCCAACGAGGGAAATGTAGATGAACAATTTGAATTTTTTGCGTGTAGTTAGATTTAAATGCAGTGGCTGTGACCTCTCCCCCTCCTCCCTCCCTAAAGAAACGAAAAAGAAATATTTCGAAATTTATTTCTTCCAGTAATTATTAATAGATGTTTTGATCGAGTTTACATATTTCTAGTTTTCGGCAGTTGCTTATAGTTGCCATACAATTGTTTAAAAGTTTATATTACTTCTGTAATTTTTCATACATTTTCAGTGATACCTCAGTTTTGGAAAATTACTAATAAAATTTTGTGTTCCATTCATATTTTCTAGCATTTATGAGAGTTTTTAGAAATTTTTCGAAACATTCGAAATTTTCGTTGTTTTTTAATAAAAAAAAAACTGTTAAAATGTTTTTTTGATCACGTGAAATAGTATAAAATCGATTTTCCCTTTTACTGGTTAATTTTTTATTATCTGTTGAAGTTTTGACTAAATTTGAGTCTCCATCACGGCAGTTCGAGTAGTAATAAAATTTTTATTTCTTGTCTCATTTTAAAAGAGGATAGTAAAAGAGAAAAAATATGTTTGTACGTCTCTAGGTGGACAATTTTATGTGAACCTTGGCGCATTTGTGATCCTCGGACAAGGACGATATTTTTTTTTAAAAATTACATCCTTGTCCTCGGAACAGCAATAATGCGCCACGGTACACAACTGTACTATTTATTGATCTTCATATTATGTCTTGAAAGGGATTCACATTTAGTCGAAACTTTAAAGAACAACAAAAAATTGACTGGAAAATCTAGTTTTTGTTTTGTTTTGTTTATTATTTTTTAATATGTTTAGAAATTTCGTTTTCTTAGGTTTACATATTTTATTAGGGTTTTTGGCAATCTATATTAGTTACTATCTGATTTCTGAAAATTCAATATTACTTAGAAGAGTGCTTACGATTGAAAAAATCTACCAGTTTTTAAACTTTTTCAAAATTTCTTTCAAAATTAGGAATCTTTGCATTTTAGTTTTGAAACGTGCTATTGAGATGGTATTTTTCATGAAAATTTTATTCAAAAATTCCTAAAAATGATTCTAATGGTTCTTCTTCATTGCAAAAATTTTTTTTGCCAAGTACATGGGCATGTACTCTCTCCATTCCTTCGATCAAAAAAGGAAATTTCTGATAAGCCACCGAAAAATGAAATAAAGTCATTTTCATTATAAAAAGTCATGGATCATCAATTTTCATAGTCTGAAGGAAGTCTGTCAATTTATGTTACACTGATTTAGTAGTTTTTGCCAAATGTAAAAATGTTTTCTACTTTGCAAAGTTTATACGGTATTAATATTTATATGTAAAACGTGATACTTTTACAAAGATGAACGATTAAAGAGTGCACGAGTGAAACAGAAACTGGCGTTGTTATATTTTTTTTTTACTCTGAAAATATTTCCATTTTTTGATCTTCCTCACCCAAATTTTGTAAGTGATTGTGAGTTTCAATGTTGAAAAAATATTTTTTTTTTTTGAAAATAGACATGCTCGTCTCAAAAATCGCATTTTATTTTTTTGTTTCAGAAATTTCTAATAAATTTTTCGTAGTTAATACAATAAATTTATTCTTTAAAAAAATGACCATTATTCACGTGTTTTTTCCCGTTTTTACTTGCAAATTTTTTAAATTCAATAATCTTGGACTGTCAGAAAAAAAGATACATTTTTCATGTTGAGTGAAAATATCGGTGTATGTTTTAAAAGGAGCAAATTTATCATAAAAGGAATCTAATGAATTAGCTGAATAAATTCAAAAACATAATAACGGTTTTATTGAACATATTTTATATAAACATGATTTTATGAAGCATGATATTATTCTGCTGAAAAATCGCTGTTTTTTTTTTTATAAACATTGTTAAATGTTATGAATCGATCACTAGGTCTTGAAACTATTGAGTATGTATGTTAATGCAGCTGGAAAATGAGATATAAAGTAATCATTCGTTTTAAAAAATGCAGTATGGTAAAAAATGTATGACTTAAACGATAGGGTATATTACCATATAATATTGCACCATTATATAATGGTATTCGCTTCAACTGTTTACATAAATTATAGCATATTGAAGGTCCAGTACATTCTTTATAGATAAAATTACAGTAGTTCATCAGTTTTCCCTGACGGTCCGGAAAGAACGTTCTTTTGTGTTCCCTTTAGTTCCCAAAAGTCGCAAAAAGTACGCTCGGAAATCGCATTTTAAACTACTTTCTTCAATGATTTGCTACATGAAATCATGTTTTTAGGATAAAAAAAGATACTTTTGTTACATGGAAATGTATTTAAAAGTTATAAATATTTCCGTTAAAGTTAAATGAACCTGTAACAGTGCAATAAATACTTGGTTGCGAGTAGCTTCGGCGCATGCGCAATGAGTGAATTCCTTTCGCGGCATGGCCACTGAAGTGGTTACCGAGGGGTCCAAGGGCGCTCTTGCATATTTGAATTTTGAATATGGGATATCCAATGAAAATTAAATAATAATTTAATGATAATATAATTTTTTTTTAATGATTTTTATATTTTATTTAAGTTACAATCTTTTGAATATGTAAGTGTACTTTATTAACGAAGAATGTTATGTATTAAAATAGAAGTTTTTTTCTGTCATTCTTACACCTACCTTAAAACTCATTTTCTGAGAATGTAGTTTGCGTGAAGAACATAACTTTGCTGTGTTTGGGATGTACGTTATGACCGTCAGGATGACCTATACAAATTTTTTATAAAATACGTAAAATTTTTAACATGCATAAAATACTCAACTATGCTTTCATTCATGTGTATGAATTTTTATTATTCTCTATACAAAAATTATTATAATAAAATATATACGAGGGGGGACCCAAAAGTAACGGGAATTAGGTGGTGGGGGGACCGCGGAGGGGGGGATCGGATTCTCCACTGGTTCTCTTCCAAGCTGCTACTCTCCCAAGTCAGTGTGCAAAGTTCATTTGCTGTGAGTGCATTCGTTCGTCCGTAAGAATTTTTCTAGTGAAACGAATTTTTCCGTTTCGGCGAAAACGTGAAATGGCTGAGTGCGGAGAGCAACGCGCGGCTGTAAAATTTTGTTTTTTGGTAGGAAAAACACCCGTGGAAATCCTTGTGATGCTGAAAACAGCTTATGGGGATAATGCTTTGAGTAAAACGCATGTGTACGACTGGTTTTCGCGTTTCAAGAATGGAGAGATGTCAATAGAAGACCAACCTCGTTCTGGGCGCCTCTCGACTTCAAGAACGGACGAAAACATTGAAAAAATCAACACTCTTGTTCATGAAGACCGTCGCCGAACCATCGATCAACTTTGTGAGATGTCTGGATTGTCATGGAGTTCAATTCAGAGGATTTTAACTGAAGATTTGAGCATGAGGAGGATTGCAGCCAAATTTGTTCCTCGCCTTCTCTCCGACGATCAAAAGGAGCGTCGACTTCAGGCCTGTCTTGAGCTGCAAAATCAGTTGGATGAAGACCCAGATTTTTTTCTCAAGGTTATAACTGGCGATGAATCATGGTGCTATGGCTACGACCCCGAAACAAAGCAGCAATCAAGCCAATGGAAGACACCTCTCTCGCCTCGTCCAAAAAAGGCACGCCAAGTGAAGTCCAACATCAAGACATTGCTCATTTGTTTCTTCGATTGCAGAGGTATTGTGCACGCAGAATTTGTTCCTCCAGTCCAAACGGTCAACCAACACTTCTACTTGGAGGTTTTGAAAAGGTTGAGGGAGAACATCTGGAAGAAAAGAGCGGATCTTTGGCGCACAGGAGATTGGTTCTTCCACCACGACAATGCACCTGCCCACACAGCGCTGTCCGTGAAGAAATTTTTGACCAAAAACGGCATGACACCGATTGTTCACCCCCCCTATTCACCGGACCTTGCCCCCTGTGACTTTTTTTTGTTCCCTAGACTCAAAAGGGACATGAAAGGAAAACGTTTTGGTACTGTAGAAGAGGTGAAACAAAAATCGCTGGAAGGTTTAAAAAACATTGAAAAAAATGAATTTCAGAACTGTTTTGAACACTGGAAAAAAAGATTAAACAAGTGTATTACAGTCAATGGGGGTTACTTTGAAGGTGATAAAAATTGTGTGTGAAAAAATTTGTCAATAAAAAAGTTGTAACACAATTCCCGTTACTTTTGGGTCCCCCCTCGTATTCATTATTTGTCATTTTTGTTATATTTTAATCAAAATATATAATTTAAGATATGTTCCACTTCATCCCTAGTAATTTGGGATTTTTTGAAGTTTTTAGAAAACTCCTTTTAAAATATCGGTATTTTTTATAACACTCCGAATTTTGGTAAAGTCACTTTGTAAAAAGAGCAATGTTTTATAGAGTTCGTATAAGTTTTTATAAAGCCGCTTCATAAAAACTTTATAAAATCTTTATATAACGATGGCATTTTTTTGAAATGGATTTTAAAATCGATATTATAAATATTCCGTTTTTTTTTCAAGATTTTATGAAATTTTTTCGAAGTGTTCTTATAAAAAAAGCGAAACTTTATAAAAAATACCCAAATTTTTTAGGAGTTTTAAAAAACCTCAAATTACTAGGGATATTCTATAAAGGTCATAATTTTTCGAACATATCACCTGAATTGGACGAAACTTTTTTTTTTAGAGGGTATAGAGGGGTTTTCGACCTCGAAAACCCCTCTATACTAGGTTTTTCAAAACTATTATATTAAAAAAAAAATGTCGGCCATATTGCATCCGCTAATTTAGAATTGTAAGTGTTATTTTCGAAATGAGCTACCATAAAAACCTCTGTATACTAAGTTTCACAGATATCTCATATTTTCATAAAAATTTAAGACACATTGGATCCATCATTTTAAACTTTTTTAATTTTTCATTCTTTTTTAAATTTATAATAAATATGTGAATAATAATTAAAAGTAAACTTATAAAAATGAGAATCAAAACATAGTTGGGTAATTTTTGCATGTTAAAAATTTTACGTATTTTATAAAAAATTTGTATAGGTCATCCTGACGGTCATAACGTACATCCCAAACACAGCAAAGTTATGTTCTTCACGCAAACTACATTCTCAGAAAATGAGTTTTAAGGTAGGTGTAAGAATGACAGAAAAAAACTTCTATTTTAATACATAAAATTTTTCGTTAATAAAGTATACTTACAAATTAAAAAGATTGTAACTTAAATAAAATATAATAATCATTTTAAAAAAAATTCTATCATCATTAAATTATTATTCAATTTTCATTGGATATCCCATATTCAAAATTCAAATATGCAAGAGCGCCCTTGGGCCCTTCGGTAACCACTTTAGTGGCCATGCCGCGAAAGGAATTCACTCATTGCGCATGCGCCGAGGCTACTCGCAACCAAGTATTTATTGCACTGTTACAGGTTCATTTAACTTGAACGGAAACATTTATAGCTTTTAAATACACTTCCATGTAACAAAAGTATCTTTTTTTATCCTAAAAACATGATTTCATGTAGCAAATCATTGAAGAAAGTAGTTTAAAATGCGATTTCTGAGCGGTCCCTACTTGCGTTCTACTTGTCACAAAATGGAACGCAAAAGAATGTTCTTTTGCGTTCCCTCAGATCCGTCAGGAGCAGTATATTATATTGAAAATGAATTTTAGAATGTTATTTTTATTGGATAAGGTATTAATAAAAAGAGAAATTTATCTTTTTAATGCGAATATTTACTTAATTTTTCAGTTACCGGCATATAAGCCTCCAACCTTTTTTAAGATGACGAGAAAATTTGCTGGACAAGCGAACAGACAATTTTTAATTATACATGGAAGTACAAAAGTACCAAAATTAAATGTATGTTTTTTATTTAGGGCTAAAGTGTATCGAAAAAATATGATCAAAGGTGAAAAGAATTTTTCTTCAGAATAAACAAAACCTAACACAATACGAGGCATATGCAATACGCTTATGGGGCCTCGATATTTCTAGTTACGGATCTGAAATCTCGTGGCTGTAAATTAATTGTAAATTATTTACATTTTAAAACTTACAATCCAGACTTATGACTTAAATTACCGCATACCGCATACATATGTTTGATATTTTCGTATGTTTGTTTACGGTTTACATTAATTTGCATCAGTTTTGATCAGTTTCAATCATTTTACATTGGTCTACATTATGCGCGTCTTATTTAGATTAATTTTGATGTCTAACAACTTCACGTATAAAATGAATCGAAAAAAATTACCTTGCCCGGATAAATGTCGGCTAGCAGATGTTGTCTGTGTAATCGCGGTACCGATAGGGAGGAAAGAATAGGATTGCATTCGTAAGTACGTGAAATTTTCATAATGTCATTTTGAAAAGCGATTTGAATGTGAGGAAATGACACCGTGTGACAACATTTTTTTATATCGAATTTGGACGCTTGATTATGAAAATATAGACCCTCCTGAACAAGTGTGCAAAGTGATTTTTTTTCTTGAGTCACGTTTTTGACTAATTAATTGTTTAAGTAATTTCATGGAATTTCCACGTTTTTCAACTGTTTTCAACCGATTGGTTTGATTTAAGGTAGTACTTGCACTTGAGCGATTTTCTATCGATTTTCCTGAAAATTTGAGAATTTGATCTTGATATTGTACCTAATCTATGGTAAAAATTTCATAATTTATTACCGTACTGGTTTTTGAGTTAGATTTTTTGAAATTAACACCCACATTTACGGGGAATTGTGCATATCTACTTAAATTTCAAAAACTTTTCTATAATTAATTCTGAAAAAATTACTGAAAATTACTTTTATCATCAAAACCAACCTTGAATAATCTCAACGAGGGTTACTTAAATATTTTTTGAGCAATCTATATAAAAAATATAAAACTGTCACTTTTCAACAGACAATGCAACTAAGGTGGTAGGCTTGGCAATGCCGCATTTTGAAAGAGGCAATGATAATATTTCCAACATATTTATTTACTTAAAAAATTTAAAATAAATTCACAAAAAACATTACATGTATGAACTACAGACGGCTGTGCATGTTACTACCTTAAGGTAGTTCTTGATGCACTTGAAAGAAATTGAAGTTAGCCAGAGAGTCTTGCGTGGCCAATTTCATTCAGCTCCGCAATTTTTGTTTGTAGACTTGGCAACATTGCAACTGTTTTTTTATATCTTACTTAGTCTATGTAAATAAATAAGCATGTTTATATGCACAGCTGTAGTTGTAGTTCACACATGTAGTGTTTTCTGTGATTTATTTCAAATTTTGATATGATATAAATATGTCGGAAATATTATCATTGCGTCTTTCAAAATCCCGTGTTGCCAAATATACCACCTTAGTTGCATGGTCCGTTGAAAAGTGACAGTTGTACATTTTTTTTCTAGATTTCCCAAACAAGAGTTCGGTAACCCTTGTTGAAATTTTTCAAGGTTGATTTTGATAATAAAAGTGATTTTCAGTAATTTTTTCAGAATTCATTATAGAAAAGCTTTGGAAATATGAGCGGAAATGCTCGATTCCCCATACATTTGCATGTTAATTTCAAAAAAATACAACTCAGAAATCAGTGCGGTAAGCAATCGATTAATTTTTACTATAGATTAGGTACAATATGAAGATCAAATTTTCAGGAAATCTATAGAAAATTGCACAACTGCAAGTATTACTTTAAAGTAAGTTCTTTTTGGTTTTCCATGCACTGAACACATTTTTACAATAATATTCACAAAAAAAATGTTATTTTTTGGCATTGATTTTCCAGAAAATAAATTACTAATGATGCTCAAAAAAACTTTTATTGCCATCACCATGGGGAACCTATTGTGAGGGAGAAGTCGTCTCCAGCTTTCCTTTTTTGAGTCAAAATTCAAAATTTCGACTTAAAAGGAACGCTGACGTGACTCAAGAAAAAAAATCACTTTGTACCCTTGTTCAGGAGGGTCTATATTTTCATAATCAAGCATAAAAATTCGATATCAAAATTGGTTTCGCACAGTGTTATATTTCGTTGAAGACTGTGTGTTCATCTCTTTCTTGGCTTGAACAGATTTCCAGTCCAACACCTTGAACTTTTCGAGGAATGGTTGTTTGCTTGCCGCCTGGATATAGATGCTTATAACCACTGACTCAGAGTTTGTACCTACCATTTGTCAGAAAAAGATCGGCTACAGACCTACAAATACGTTAAAATAAGGCCCGGATCAATTCCATCAATAAATCTACTACATCCAGAATTGACAAGCACAGCAAACAGCTTCATGAAAAATCATCTGCATTCCGGGAACTTCAATCAAAAAAGTGAGTGTATGTTTTTATTTCAAACAGTAATGTGGAATTTTAAAAAAACTTGAAAAACTTTATATTAGTATTTTTAAATCAAAAAAGTTGTTTTCAATTTATTGTTATTATAAAGTAAAATTAAAAAATGAATGAAAAACAATTACAAAGTTATTTCTAAAACAAAATTGATGCGAACGATTCAAATTAATATAATCTCATTGAAATAATTAAATCAAAAATAAAGCAAATCATAATAAAAGACAGTAAAAATTATCAAGATAATTAAAAAAAAAAGTAAATTCGGAAAGTAAACACAGTACATATTTAATTTGTCATCGATACATACAGACATGATGTGTCAGATTTCGACAGAAACAAATAAAGTATTTTAGGCCGACACGCCGGCTGTCGACAAATGACAATCAGCGAAGTGAAAGGCAGGCTCCTTGGTAGCCCAGTGGGCTCAAAAGGACCCCCCTCCCCTTCCGCTGCCAGGTGTCATTTTCTCCAGTCATCGGTTAACCCTCAATACTTCATTTGCAATATCGAAACAGTTTTGGATACGCTCATTTCTACTGTGTCCGAGGTAAAAAGTATCGTGTGTACCTCGGAGCAATAACAGCCGATTAGAACGAGTGTTTTTGCTCCTAGTTACACAATATACTATTTCTTTTCATATGGATTAAAATTCATTGGCGGATTAAAACATTAGTCAAAACCGGCAGATGGTCTACGCGTGTAGTGCGTACCACTGAAATCTATTAATAATTAATAGACATCAGTAGCGCGTACAGTACTCCCCTCTCTCTCCTCATCCCATCCTTCATCGTTTCCCGCTTGCACAATTCCCAAAAGGAGCGAAAAACGACATACTGTGCATTTCCTCCAGGGCTACATTTTGTCTTTGTTGGCCCCCAAGAGTAAAGATGTTACTCATGGAAATTAATATATACACATGAATGAATATAAAATTTTCTAAATTGATGTATGATATCATGTAACAAATATCAAATAAATATATTTAGATGGACAAAGAAGGACGAATACAACAAAAAAAACAACGGAGAAAAATATATATGCGTGAATACAGGAAACGCCGAGGAGAAAATAAAGAGGTAGCCATCAAAGTATTTATGTATAAACAACATATTACGAACGAAAATAAAAATTGTGAATCATTTGTATTAAAAATAAAAAACAACAATGTAGCAACAATATTGAAAAACTATGTTACAAATTGAGATAAAAATGCTAAATTAAGTATAACAATTAATGTAAGAAGTATTGAAAGTAAAAACAAATTAGCCCCATAGTTGGAGTAATAATTGCAAAATTAATGGTAACATTGTGAATAACAATGTAGCAACAATATTTAAAAAAATGATATTAATAATTGAGATAAAAGTGCTAAATGAAGTATTACAATGTAAATAACAAGTATTGAAATATTTAAATAAAGTAGTGGCATATTGATGTAAGAATTGCAATTTTAAAGATATAACAATGAAAATAAGAAGTATTAAATTACTTCCAAAAAAAAAGTGGCATAGTTGAGGTAAAAATTACTGAATTAAAGATTACATTAATGAAAATTAGAAGTATTAAATTATTGACAAAAACAAAGTACAGACATAATTAAAACATATTTTACGTTGAGATGAAATAAGTATAAATGATGATAAAATGGCTAAATAATCAATTTAAACATACACTCGATTCTCCATCGAACAAGCAGCTCGGGACCGTGATCTTCGTTGCCTTGGATTAGGCGAAGGGATCCCACTCTTGAACGACTGCATAGACTGCGCAAAGTAAGATGCGCGAAAGTCAGTCGGAGCTAGACAGTGGAACGCGTCGGAATATAAGAAAGCCATAGCTTTGTGGTTGCAGGACGCGCGGGAGAAGGGAAAGTGGGGAAAAGGAGTTCCCGCCCACTCGCCACAGGCCTTGTGGAAATGAAGGGTACTCGTTTGCTCGTGATTTCCCTCAGACCATTTAGAGTATAGACTGCTCATCGAACATGGCGGCCGAATACAACATAGGAGCTGGGTCATGGGTAATTTCTACCAATTTCTACTTAAGTGGGGGTTGGAGGGGCTGGAGGGGCCCCTGATGATGTTCCCCGACTACCACGCACGTACTGTCAAAGTCAAGCGTTATTTGTCATACGCTGCGATCAGATTCAGCTGCAATCACCAGCAATCATATACACAGTCATATATAAACAAAATTTGTATAAAAAAAAATGAAACGTATACGTAATTGCTTTTCAGTGAACCAGTGAACGCATTGTACAATCCTCATGTATTTAGTGTATTTAGTATTTAATTCCATGGTCAACTACAAAAGCGCAATTTTTCATTTGTAATTGAAAAGCGCAGAAAACTCTATAAATAAAAAAATTTATCAGTTCTACAAGCTTTGTTTAGAACGTGACTCGGCTGAACTGCTAACAACACAACTGACAGCTGTTGATAAAAACTGACAAGGTCGAAGTAGCCATGTGAGTAGCAACCCCCTCCACCGACACTTTTACCACTGTTCCAGCTCCTATGTGGGCATCAGCTCTTATTATAGGCGAGATATGCGGACGCGCAGTCCATACTCTAAATGGTCTAAGTAATTTCCACGCTCTTTCGCTTGGCTTGCTTGTTCGATGCACACGTGTTCGATGCAGAATCGAGTGTATTTCATACTCATCAACAGTAAATATATTTCAATAAAACAGTAAATAATTAATAACAATAAAATCGAAAATTTTCGCTAGTTGTACAGTGAAAGGAAAATACTGGAAAGAAGCAGAAATAGAGAATATATGCGTGAATACAGAAAACGCCAACAAGATAAAGCGGGGCCAACCATCAAGGTATATAATTTTTCAGATAAAAAAATATATAATGGAATATTCATTATATAATATAAAAATTTAACTTTATGACGAAGATACTAGTATATTTAAATTTCATTACAATTTTGTGATATGGAAACTATTCTACATAGCAAGACAATGAGAAGAAAATTTCAGGGAGTGAAAACGACAGTGACAAATCTACACACATATGTGAATACACAGCGGCACCTGAACCGTCAATAAGTACATCGAATTCGACCACTATTATTCCTGCGAATGATAATGCGTTCATAAAAAATTCAAGGGTAACAATTTACACTGTCATTGTCTTTATATTATTATAACCCACACGGCAAAGTAAGCTTCAGAAAGCTATCATGTGAAACTTTTCATCCTTTCAGAAAGCTTTCCAAGAGCTTGAAATGTCCGCCCGTTAGATTTCAGAAAGATTGCTGAAGGTTTCTGAAACCTTTCAACAGAGAGATTTACAGTGAAAGATTCGGAAAGGTTTCACTATAAACCCTTCTATCAAAAGGTTTCAGAAACCTTCAGCAATCTTTCTGAAAGCTAACGGGCGGACATTTCGAGCTCTCGGAAAGCCTTCTGAAAGGATAAAAAGTTTCACATGATAGCTTTCTGAAGCTTACTTTGCCGTTTGGGAATCTTCACTATTATTTGAAATGATTATTGTCTCTTAATGATATATGTCACTATATAGAAAGTGACGTACTAGAAATTGCAAAATTAAATCATTTGCAATAAACGAAGCGATATTAAAAATAACATTTTAAATGATAAATCAATTTCTTTAGATGGACAATGAAAAGCAAATACTTAAAAAAAAACACAGAAGAGAATATATGCGTGAATACAGAAAACGTCAACGAGAAAAACAAGAGGTAGCCATCGAGGTAGATTATTCACGAAAAATAATAAGATAATCATAAGATGACTATACCATAATTGTATTCATATTTTGTTTCCTGTGACAGGATAATAAGGTACAAGAATTGAAAAAACAAAGACATAGTGACTGTCAACAAGAATACCAAAAAAGAGAAAATGAAGATGCAGAAGCCACAAATGACAGCGAGGTACAGAGTTGTTACTACATTTATATAGAGAGAGATATATAAACATACATTTTAGTTCAGTATGTTCAGAGTTTAATAAACCATTCGTTCCATAGGATGACGGTACAAAAGAATCGAGACAACGAAAAGATATAAAATATTGTCAAGAATATAAAAAAAGGAAAATTGATCAAGCAACAGCTACAGAAATAGACAAGGTATGAGTATATGAATGTCATATACATCATAATATACAACAATAACGTGAGACTAGTATGCTTATCGTTTATCAATTATTACAGGGCACCAATGTTGTCGAGAAACGAAGGAAAACAAATTTTAATAACTTACACAGGAGGGAAAATGAAACTGTACATGATAAAGTACAGATACTTGATATTGATGACAACTATTTCGATGTTCAACTGAATCAATCGGGAGAAGATGAGAATTATGAATATAATTCAGAAAGTGAATACGACAGTGAAGAATCAACAAACATTCATGAGGTCGCAGCAGCACCTTTATCATCAACAAGTAAAAGGCGTTCAAGTAAAACTATTCCTTGAGATGGTGAAGTGTTCGTGGAGAATACAGAAGTTGCTATTCAAAATTACAATAACTATATTGCAAAAAAATCAATACATCGTGAGTTTAATATTAATTTTAAAAATAATAATTTCGGTTTCGTAAACGCGGTTTGCAATAGATTGTGGTTCAAGAAAGATTTAAAATTCCCAGGTACAATTCAAAGGCCGGATCGAATAAAGGGACGTCGCGCGCGGAACAGTTAGAGAATGAGGGAATGAGATGAAAATTTTCGTCTACTCGCGCTGGGTCCATTCACTCATTCCTTCATTCTCCAACTGTCCCGCGCGCCACGTCCCCTTATTCGATCCGGCCATTGAATTCACGAATGTGCTTTAAAAACAATAATTCCCGATTTTTACCCGGAATAGCTATTTGTGTGACTAGTGGGAGAAAGAGGAAATTCCACGAGTGTGGAGTTTGTTGCGCGAGCGTAGCGAGTGCGACAACCCACGAGTGGAATATTCTCCTACGACCACTAGTCGCACACAATATTTTGTTCAACCACCGCGAGAAATATGAAATTAAGCGAAAATCAGCGGCCCGCCGCTATACATAGTTGACAATGCATTAATCAATCAACGGTGGCCATCTTGGAAAATGGCCGCCATCAATCACTTACGTATTTAGATTTTCAATACGTCAAAATCCCGTTTTTAGTTGTAAAACTGTCCAAAAACAGTTTTAAATGTACAAGATTACTGGCGCAAATAATTTTCGCATCATAATTACTTCGTATTGCGTTCTCTTAACTCCTTAACCCTCTGTCCGTACCCGTGGGAGAAGAAAATGTTTGCCTACGCTACTCGTCAACAGTCAGAAAATTTCTGATTTCGCCAACTCTTAACGTGGCCGCAAAATTACATATTTCTTGCGGGTGTTCAACAAAATACTTTTTTTATGTCCAACTTGTTTGCAGTCTCTCGCAAAAAAAATCAATTTTTGCCGTAAATAACGGATTCAGATACCCTTCTATGCCAGAATATTTACAGCCATTGGATCTTATTTCAGAACGCCTAATTTCACCACGTTTGCCTTTCATGCAAATCTTTCGATGAAGGCATGCTTTTGGGCAATTTGGAATAAATGGTCAAATTATTAATGTTCCCGTTGACGTTAATACAATGATTTATGACTTGCTTAGAAACATTGAAGACGATTATTGCATTAAAGTTCACATTAAAAATAAAATGATCAATAAATCGAGGTATTTAAACGGGATCGTCAACAAAAGATTAATAAAAAATTGGTTACAGTTCTTAGTACAAACTCCATTGTATCAGCATTATACTATTACTTTTAATGAATTGTTTTTCAATGATGATGAAAATTTCAATCTTCACCTTGAAATTGATAACTTTAGTGGAAATATTCTGATAGAAGAAAGTCTTCTAGGACAACAACATACTTTGATGTGGGATGAAGACAAGGTTTTGCACAAGACACAGTGTCCGACACCAATCCGAACGAGTAACATCTAATCGTTTGACACTCCCCTGAATTCGGGGAATTATAAAAGAAAATGTGTTACTTCAATAAGTTTATTATATTGTGCATAAATAAGACGTCTTGAAAAAGGTTCAAAACCAGAGCTGAAACGAAATTACGTCGACATTTATGAATAAACAAAATTTTAAATTTGACTGGGAAATCGAAATTATTATTATACATTACCCAGTGCACAATTATACTCATAAAAATTATTACTCCTGTCTTGTTATCCATTTTATCATATATTCTACGCATCATCAACGATTTGTGGATATTTCGAACTTTCCAGCTTTCGCTTTAATCATGTGGTCTTGAGCACACTCAACATTTTTTTTCATTTTGTGTTGCAGTAAAAACTGAGCAGATGGATGATTCGGATTGGTTGGAAAATATTGCAGAGGTCGATGTCATTGATTGCACCGCTATAAAAACAGAAATAGAACAAGATCCTTTTTCTGAATCCAATGACTCGGAAGAAGACACGAAAGACAATATTGTGAAACTCGAAAATATTCCCGCTCATGAAACGACTTCGACGAGCAATGGCTTCCGTATCAAAGAGGAAAATGAGGAAATCGGTATCAAAGAAGAAATCGATTACAAAGAAGAAATTATGGGTGAAGATTATTCAGGTAAGAAATTTGAGTTTTCAAGTTCAATACTAAATTATCAGTCTGAAAATTAATGAATTTTTTATTAATTATTTATTAATTTTGACCAGATTTTAATCAAAATTTATTAATCTTGGAAATTTACTTTCTTTTCGTTACAGTTTCAACATATGAAGGAGTTTGCAAACAAGAACCCAATAAGGGATTGTAGATGAAGAATTTGAAATTTCCGCGTATAATTAGATTTAAATGCAGAGGCTGTGAACCCCCCCCCCCCCCTGTCCGTCCCTAAAGAAACGAAAAAGAAATATTATGAAATTCTCTTCTTACAGTAACTATTGATTGATTTTTTGATTGAATTTACATATTTCTAGTTTTCGGCAGTGGCTGATAGTTGATAAACAATTGTTTTAAAAGTTTACATTACTTTTGCAATTTATCATAAATTTTCAGTGATAGTTCAGTTTTTGGACGATCGCTAAGAAGACTTTGTGTTCCATGAGTATTTTCCAAAATTTATAAGAGTCTTTAGAAATTTTTCGAAATTTCGATTTTTTTTTTTTCAATGATTAAAGAAACTGTTAGCATGTTTTTTTGATCATGTGAAACAGTAAAAAATCAATTTTCTAATTTATTGATTAATTTTTTATTGTCTGTCGAAGTTCTGACTGAATTTGAGTCATTATCAAGACAGTTCGAAGATCAACGAAGATTTTTTTCCCTCCTTTTAAAAGAAGTAAATTAAAGAGAAAAAAAATGTTTTATTGATCCTCAAATCATGTCATGATAGGGATTCGAAGTGAGTCAATAACTTTGAAGGACAACAAAAAATTAACTTAGACATCAATTTTCCTTTTTTCAGTATGTTGAGATATTTTGTTTTCTTAAGTTTACATATTTTAAGAGTTTTTGGCAATCTATTATAGTCAATATCTGATTTCTGAAAATTCAATATTACTCGAGAAAGTTCTTCCGATTGAAAAAATCTACCAGTTTTTAAACTTTTTCAAAATTTCTTTCAAAATTAGGAATCTTTGCATTTTAGTTTTGAAACGTGCTATTGAGATGGTATTTTTCATGAAAATTTTATTCAAAAATTCCTAAAAATGATTCTAATGGTTCTTCTTCATTGCAAAAATTTTTTTTGCCAAGTACATGGGCATGTACTCTCTCCATTCCTTCGATCAAAAAAGGAAATTTCTGATAAGCCACCGAAAAATGAAATAAAGTCATTTTCATTATAAAAAGTCATGGATCATCAATTTTCATAGTCTGAAGGAAGTCTGTCAATTTATGTTACACTGATTTAGTAGTTTTTGCCAAATGTAAAAATGTTTTCTACTTTGCAAAGTTTATACGGTATTAATATTTATATGTAAAACGTGATACTTTTACAAAGATGAACGATTAAAGAGTGCACGAGTGAAACAGAAACTGGCGTTGTTATATTTTTTTTTTACTCTGAAAATATTTCCATTTTTTGATCTTCCTCACCCAAATTTTGTAAGTGATTGTGAGTTTCAATGTTGAAAAAATATTTTTTTTTTTTGAAAATAGACATGCTCGTCTCAAAAATCGCATTTTATTTTTTTGTTTCAGAAATTTCTAATAAATTTTTCGTAGTTAATACAATAAATTTATTCTTTAAAAAAATGACCATTATTCACGTGTTTTTTCCCGTTTTTACTTGCAAATTTTTTAAATTCAATAATCTTGGACTGTCAGAAAAAAAGATACATTTTTCATGTTGAGTGAAAATATCGGTGTATGTTTTAAAAGGAGCAAATTTATCATAAAAGGAATCTAATGAATTAGCTGAATAAATTCAAAAACATAATAACGGTTTTATTGAACATATTTTATATAAACATGATTTTATGAAGCATGATATTATTCTGCTGAAAAATCGCTGTTTTTTTTTTTATAAACATTGTTAAATGTTATGAATCGATCACTAGGTCTTGAAACTATTGAGTATGTATGTTAATGCAGCTGGAAAATGAGATATAAAGTAATCATTCGTTTTAAAAAATGCAGTATGGTAAAAAATGTATGACTTAAACGATAGGGTATATTACCATATAATATTGCACCATTATATAATGGTATTCGCTTCAACTGTTTACATAAATTATAGCATATTGAAGGTCCAGTACATTCTTTATAGATAAAATTACAGTAGTTCATCAGTTTTCCCTGACGGTCCGGAAAGAACGTTCTTTTGTGTTCCCTTTAGTTCCCAAAAGTCGCAAAAAGTACGCTCGGAAATCGCATTTTAAACTACTTTCTTCAATGATTTGCTACATGAAATCATGTTTTTAGGATAAAAAAAGATACTTTTGTTACATGGAAATGTATTTAAAAGTTATAAATATTTCCGTTAAAGTTAAATGAACCTGTAACAGTGCAATAAATACTTGGTTGCGAGTAGCTTCGGCGCATGCGCAATGAGTGAATTCCTTTCGCGGCATGGCCACTGAAGTGGTTACCGAGGGGTCCAAGGGCGCTCTTGCATATTTGAATTTTGAATATGGGATATCCAATGAAAATTAAATAATAATTTAATGATAATATAATTTTTTTTTAATGATTTTTATATTTTATTTAAGTTACAATCTTTTGAATATGTAAGTGTACTTTATTAACGAAGAATGTTATGTAT
Organism: Platygaster robiniae; assembly: GCA_028476575.1. NCBI lineage: Eukaryota > Metazoa > Arthropoda > Insecta > Hymenoptera > Platygastridae > Platygaster > Platygaster robiniae. The sequence goes on from CM052019.1 coordinate 42,878,362, forward strand.
TAAAATAGAAGTTTTTTTCTGTCATTCTTACACCTACCTTAAAACTCATTTTCTGAGAATGTAGTTTGCGTGAAGAACATAACTTTGCTGTGTTTGGGATGTACGTTATGACCGTCAGGATGACCTATACAAATTTTTTATAAAATACGTAAAATTTTTAACATGCATAAAATACTCAACTATGCTTTCATTCATGTGTATGAATTTTTATTATTCTCTATACAAAAATTATTATAATAAAATATATACGAGGGGGGACCCAAAAGTAACGGGAATTAGGTGGTGGGGGGACCGCGGAGGGGGGGATCGGATTCTCCACTGGTTCTCTTCCAAGCTGCTACTCTCCCAAGTCAGTGTGCAAAGTTCATTTGCTGTGAGTGCATTCGTTCGTCCGTAAGAATTTTTCTAGTGAAACGAATTTTTCCGTTTCGGCGAAAACGTGAAATGGCTGAGTGCGGAGAGCAACGCGCGGCTGTAAAATTTTGTTTTTTGGTAGGAAAAACACCCGTGGAAATCCTTGTGATGCTGAAAACAGCTTATGGGGATAATGCTTTGAGTAAAACGCATGTGTACGACTGGTTTTCGCGTTTCAAGAATGGAGAGATGTCAATAGAAGACCAACCTCGTTCTGGGCGCCTCTCGACTTCAAGAACGGACGAAAACATTGAAAAAATCAACACTCTTGTTCATGAAGACCGTCGCCGAACCATCGATCAACTTTGTGAGATGTCTGGATTGTCATGGAGTTCAATTCAGAGGATTTTAACTGAAGATTTGAGCATGAGGAGGATTGCAGCCAAATTTGTTCCTCGCCTTCTCTCCGACGATCAAAAGGAGCGTCGACTTCAGGCCTGTCTTGAGCTGCAAAATCAGTTGGATGAAGACCCAGATTTTTTTCTCAAGGTTATAACTGGCGATGAATCATGGTGCTATGGCTACGACCCCGAAACAAAGCAGCAATCAAGCCAATGGAAGACACCTCTCTCGCCTCGTCCAAAAAAGGCACGCCAAGTGAAGTCCAACATCAAGACATTGCTCATTTGTTTCTTCGATTGCAGAGGTATTGTGCACGCAGAATTTGTTCCTCCAGTCCAAACGGTCAACCAACACTTCTACTTGGAGGTTTTGAAAAGGTTGAGGGAGAACATCTGGAAGAAAAGAGCGGATCTTTGGCGCACAGGAGATTGGTTCTTCCACCACGACAATGCACCTGCCCACACAGCGCTGTCCGTGAAGAAATTTTTGACCAAAAACGGCATGACACCGATTGTTCACCCCCCCTATTCACCGGACCTTGCCCCCTGTGACTTTTTTTTGTTCCCTAGACTCAAAAGGGACATGAAAGGAAAACGTTTTGGTACTGTAGAAGAGGTGAAACAAAAATCGCTGGAAGGTTTAAAAAACATTGAAAAAAATGAATTTCAGAACTGTTTTGAACACTGGAAAAAAAGATTAAACAAGTGTATTACAGTCAATGGGGGTTACTTTGAAGGTGATAAAAATTGTGTGTGAAAAAATTTGTCAATAAAAAAGTTGTAACACAATTCCCGTTACTTTTGGGTCCCCCCTCGTATTCATTATTTGTCATTTTTGTTATATTTTAATCAAAATATATAATTTAAGATATGTTCCACTTCATCCCTAGTAATTTGGGATTTTTTGAAGTTTTTAGAAAACTCCTTTTAAAATATCGGTATTTTTTATAACACTCCGAATTTTGGTAAAGTCACTTTGTAAAAAGAGCAATGTTTTATAGAGTTCGTATAAGTTTTTATAAAGCCGCTTCATAAAAACTTTATAAAATCTTTATATAACGATGGCATTTTTTTGAAATGGATTTTAAAATCGATATTATAAATATTCCGTTTTTTTTTCAAGATTTTATGAAATTTTTTCGAAGTGTTCTTATAAAAAAAGCGAAACTTTATAAAAAATACCCAAATTTTTTAGGAGTTTTAAAAAACCTCAAATTACTAGGGATATTCTATAAAGGTCATAATTTTTCGAACATATCACCTGAATTGGACGAAACTTTTTTTTTTAGAGGGTATAGAGGGGTTTTCGACCTCGAAAACCCCTCTATACTAGGTTTTTCAAAACTATTATATTAAAAAAAAAATGTCGGCCATATTGCATCCGCTAATTTAGAATTGTAAGTGTTATTTTCGAAATGAGCTACCATAAAAACCTCTGTATACTAAGTTTCACAGATATCTCATATTTTCATAAAAATTTAAGACACATTGGATCCATCATTTTAAACTTTTTTAATTTTTCATTCTTTTTTAAATTTATAATAAATATGTGAATAATAATTAAAAGTAAACTTATAAAAATGAGAATCAAAACATAGTTGGGTAATTTTTGCATGTTAAAAATTTTACGTATTTTATAAAAAATTTGTATAGGTCATCCTGACGGTCATAACGTACATCCCAAACACAGCAAAGTTATGTTCTTCACGCAAACTACATTCTCAGAAAATGAGTTTTAAGGTAGGTGTAAGAATGACAGAAAAAAACTTCTATTTTAATACATAAAATTTTTCGTTAATAAAGTATACTTACAAATTAAAAAGATTGTAACTTAAATAAAATATAATAATCATTTTAAAAAAAATTCTATCATCATTAAATTATTATTCAATTTTCATTGGATATCCCATATTCAAAATTCAAATATGCAAGAGCGCCCTTGGGCCCTTCGGTAACCACTTTAGTGGCCATGCCGCGAAAGGAATTCACTCATTGCGCATGCGCCGAGGCTACTCGCAACCAAGTATTTATTGCACTGTTACAGGTTCATTTAACTTGAACGGAAACATTTATAGCTTTTAAATACACTTCCATGTAACAAAAGTATCTTTTTTTATCCTAAAAACATGATTTCATGTAGCAAATCATTGAAGAAAGTAGTTTAAAATGCGATTTCTGAGCGGTCCCTACTTGCGTTCTACTTGTCACAAAATGGAACGCAAAAGAATGTTCTTTTGCGTTCCCTCAGATCCGTCAGGAGCAGTATATTATATTGAAAATGAATTTTAGAATGTTATTTTTATTGGATAAGGTATTAATAAAAAGAGAAATTTATCTTTTTAATGCGAATATTTACTTAATTTTTCAGTTACCGGCATATAAGCCTCCAACCTTTTTTAAGATGACGAGAAAATTTGCTGGACAAGCGAACAGACAATTTTTAATTATACATGGAAGTACAAAAGTACCAAAATTAAATGTATGTTTTTTATTTAGGGCTAAAGTGTATCGAAAAAATATGATCAAAGGTGAAAAGAATTTTTCTTCAGAATAAACAAAACCTAACACAATACGAGGCATATGCAATACGCTTATGGGGCCTCGATATTTCTAGTTACGGATCTGAAATCTCGTGGCTGTAAATTAATTGTAAATTATTTACATTTTAAAACTTACAATCCAGACTTATGACTTAAATTACCGCATACCGCATACATATGTTTGATATTTTCGTATGTTTGTTTACGGTTTACATTAATTTGCATCAGTTTTGATCAGTTTCAATCATTTTACATTGGTCTACATTATGCGCGTCTTATTTAGATTAATTTTGATGTCTAACAACTTCACGTATAAAATGAATCGAAAAAAATTACCTTGCCCGGATAAATGTCGGCTAGCAGATGTTGTCTGTGTAATCGCGGTACCGATAGGGAGGAAAGAATAGGATTGCATTCGTAAGTACGTGAAATTTTCATAATGTCATTTTGAAAAGCGATTTGAATGTGAGGAAATGACACCGTGTGACAACATTTTTTTATATCGAATTTGGACGCTTGATTATGAAAATATAGACCCTCCTGAACAAGTGTGCAAAGTGATTTTTTTTCTTGAGTCACGTTTTTGACTAATTAATTGTTTAAGTAATTTCATGGAATTTCCACGTTTTTCAACTGTTTTCAACCGATTGGTTTGATTTAAGGTAGTACTTGCACTTGAGCGATTTTCTATCGATTTTCCTGAAAATTTGAGAATTTGATCTTGATATTGTACCTAATCTATGGTAAAAATTTCATAATTTATTACCGTACTGGTTTTTGAGTTAGATTTTTTGAAATTAACACCCACATTTACGGGGAATTGTGCATATCTACTTAAATTTCAAAAACTTTTCTATAATTAATTCTGAAAAAATTACTGAAAATTACTTTTATCATCAAAACCAACCTTGAATAATCTCAACGAGGGTTACTTAAATATTTTTTGAGCAATCTATATAAAAAATATAAAACTGTCACTTTTCAACAGACAATGCAACTAAGGTGGTAGGCTTGGCAATGCCGCATTTTGAAAGAGGCAATGATAATATTTCCAACATATTTATTTACTTAAAAAATTTAAAATAAATTCACAAAAAACATTACATGTATGAACTACAGACGGCTGTGCATGTTACTACCTTAAGGTAGTTCTTGATGCACTTGAAAGAAATTGAAGTTAGCCAGAGAGTCTTGCGTGGCCAATTTCATTCAGCTCCGCAATTTTTGTTTGTAGACTTGGCAACATTGCAACTGTTTTTTTATATCTTACTTAGTCTATGTAAATAAATAAGCATGTTTATATGCACAGCTGTAGTTGTAGTTCACACATGTAGTGTTTTCTGTGATTTATTTCAAATTTTGATATGATATAAATATGTCGGAAATATTATCATTGCGTCTTTCAAAATCCCGTGTTGCCAAATATACCACCTTAGTTGCATGGTCCGTTGAAAAGTGACAGTTGTACATTTTTTTTCTAGATTTCCCAAACAAGAGTTCGGTAACCCTTGTTGAAATTTTTCAAGGTTGATTTTGATAATAAAAGTGATTTTCAGTAATTTTTTCAGAATTCATTATAGAAAAGCTTTGGAAATATGAGCGGAAATGCTCGATTCCCCATACATTTGCATGTTAATTTCAAAAAAATACAACTCAGAAATCAGTGCGGTAAGCAATCGATTAATTTTTACTATAGATTAGGTACAATATGAAGATCAAATTTTCAGGAAATCTATAGAAAATTGCACAACTGCAAGTATTACTTTAAAGTAAGTTCTTTTTGGTTTTCCATGCACTGAACACATTTTTACAATAATATTCACAAAAAAAATGTTATTTTTTGGCATTGATTTTCCAGAAAATAAATTACTAATGATGCTCAAAAAAACTTTTATTGCCATCACCATGGGGAACCTATTGTGAGGGAGAAGTCGTCTCCAGCTTTCCTTTTTTGAGTCAAAATTCAAAATTTCGACTTAAAAGGAACGCTGACGTGACTCAAGAAAAAAAATCACTTTGTACCCTTGTTCAGGAGGGTCTATATTTTCATAATCAAGCATAAAAATTCGATATCAAAATTGGTTTCGCACAGTGTTATATTTCGTTGAAGACTGTGTGTTCATCTCTTTCTTGGCTTGAACAGATTTCCAGTCCAACACCTTGAACTTTTCGAGGAATGGTTGTTTGCTTGCCGCCTGGATATAGATGCTTATAACCACTGACTCAGAGTTTGTACCTACCATTTGTCAGAAAAAGATCGGCTACAGACCTACAAATACGTTAAAATAAGGCCCGGATCAATTCCATCAATAAATCTACTACATCCAGAATTGACAAGCACAGCAAACAGCTTCATGAAAAATCATCTGCATTCCGGGAACTTCAATCAAAAAAGTGAGTGTATGTTTTTATTTCAAACAGTAATGTGGAATTTTAAAAAAACTTGAAAAACTTTATATTAGTATTTTTAAATCAAAAAAGTTGTTTTCAATTTATTGTTATTATAAAGTAAAATTAAAAAATGAATGAAAAACAATTACAAAGTTATTTCTAAAACAAAATTGATGCGAACGATTCAAATTAATATAATCTCATTGAAATAATTAAATCAAAAATAAAGCAAATCATAATAAAAGACAGTAAAAATTATCAAGATAATTAAAAAAAAAAGTAAATTCGGAAAGTAAACACAGTACATATTTAATTTGTCATCGATACATACAGACATGATGTGTCAGATTTCGACAGAAACAAATAAAGTATTTTAGGCCGACACGCCGGCTGTCGACAAATGACAATCAGCGAAGTGAAAGGCAGGCTCCTTGGTAGCCCAGTGGGCTCAAAAGGACCCCCCTCCCCTTCCGCTGCCGGGTGTCATTTTCTCCAGTCATCGGTTAACCCTCAATACTTCATTTGCAATATCGAAACAGTTTTGGATACGCTCATTTCTACTGTGTCCGAGGTAAAAAGTATCGTGTGTACCTCGGAGCAATAACAGCCGATTAGAACGAGTGTTTTTGCTCCTAGTTACACAATATACTATTTCTTTTCATATGGATTAAAATTCATTGGCGGATTAAAACATTAGTCAAAACCGGCAGATGGTCTACGCGTGTAGTGCGTACCACTGAAATCTATTAATAATTAATAGACATCAGTAGCGCGTACAGTACTCCCCTCTCTCTCCTCATCCCATCCTTCATCGTTTCCCGCTTGCACAATTCCCAAAAGGAGCGAAAAACGACATACTGTGCATTTCCTCCAGGGCTACATTTTGTCTTTGTTGGCCCCCAAGAGTAAAGATGTTACTCATGGAAATTAATATATACACATGAATGAATATAAAATTTTCTAAATTGATGTATGATATCATGTAACAAATATCAAATAAATATATTTAGATGGACAAAGAAGGACGAATACAACAAAAAAAACAACGGAGAAAAATATATATGCGTGAATACAGGAAACGCCGAGGAGAAAATAAAGAGGTAGCCATCAAAGTATTTATGTATAAACAACATATTACGAACGAAAATAAAAATTGTGAATCATTTGTATTAAAAATAAAAAACAACAATGTAGCAACAATATTGAAAAACTATGTTACAAATTGAGATAAAAATGCTAAATTAAGTATAACAATTAATGTAAGAAGTATTGAAAGTAAAAACAAATTAGCCCCATAGTTGGAGTAATAATTGCAAAATTAATGGTAACATTGTGAATAACAATGTAGCAACAATATTTAAAAAAATGATATTAATAATTGAGATAAAAGTGCTAAATGAAGTATTACAATGTAAATAACAAGTATTGAAATATTTAAATAAAGTAGTGGCATATTGATGTAAGAATTGCAATTTTAAAGATATAACAATGAAAATAAGAAGTATTAAATTACTTCCAAAAAAAAAGTGGCATAGTTGAGGTAAAAATTACTGAATTAAAGATTACATTAATGAAAATTAGAAGTATTAAATTATTGACAAAAACAAAGTACAGACATAATTAAAACATATTTTACGTTGAGATGAAATAAGTATAAATGATGATAAAATGGCTAAATAATCAATTTAAACATACACTCGATTCTCCATCGAACAAGCAGCTCGGGACCGTGATCTTCGTTGCCTTGGATTAGGCGAAGGGATCCCACTCTTGAACGACTGCATAGACTGCGCAAAGTAAGATGCGCGAAAGTCAGTCGGAGCTAGACAGTGGAACGCGTCGGAATATAAGAAAGCCATAGCTTTGTGGTTGCAGGACGCGCGGGAGAAGGGAAAGTGGGGAAAAGGAGTTCCCGCCCACTCGCCACAGGCCTTGTGGAAATGAAGGGTACTCGTTTGCTCGTGATTTCCCTCAGACCATTTAGAGTATAGACTGCTCATCGAACATGGCGGCCGAATACAACATAGGAGCTGGGTCATGGGTAATTTCTACCAATTTCTACTTAAGTGGGGGTTGGAGGGGCTGGAGGGGCCCCTGATGATGTTCCCCGACTACCACGCACGTACTGTCAAAGTCAAGCGTTATTTGTCATACGCTGCGATCAGATTCAGCTGCAATCACCAGCAATCATATACACAGTCATATATAAACAAAATTTGTATAAAAAAAAATGAAACGTATACGTAATTGCTTTTCAGTGAACCAGTGAACGCATTGTACAATCCTCATGTATTTAGTGTATTTAGTATTTAATTCCATGGTCAACTACAAAAGCGCAATTTTTCATTTGTAATTGAAAAGCGCAGAAAACTCTATAAATAAAAAAATTTATCAGTTCTACAAGCTTTGTTTAGAACGTGACTCGGCTGAACTGCTAACAACACAACTGACAGCTGTTGATAAAAACTGACAAGGTCGAAGTAGCCATGTGAGTAGCAACCCCCTCCACCGACACTTTTACCACTGTTCCAGCTCCTATGTGGGCATCAGCTCTTATTATAGGCGAGATATGCGGACGCGCAGTCCATACTCTAAATGGTCTAAGTAATTTCCACGCTCTTTCGCTTGGCTTGCTTGTTCGATGCACACGTGTTCGATGCAGAATCGAGTGTATTTCATACTCATCAACAGTAAATATATTTCAATAAAACAGTAAATAATTAATAACAATAAAATCGAAAATTTTCGCTAGTTGTACAGTGAAAGGAAAATACTGGAAAGAAGCAGAAATAGAGAATATATGCGTGAATACAGAAAACGCCAACAAGATAAAGCGGGGCCAACCATCAAGGTATATAATTTTTCAGATAAAAAAATATATAATGGAATATTCATTATATAATATAAAAATTTAACTTTATGACGAAGATACTAGTATATTTAAATTTCATTACAATTTTGTGATATGGAAACTATTCTACATAGCAAGACAATGAGAAGAAAATTTCAGGGAGTGAAAACGACAGTGACAAATCTACACACATATGTGAATACACAGCGGCACCTGAACCGTCAATAAGTACATCGAATTCGACCACTATTATTCCTGCGAATGATAATGCGTTCATAAAAAATTCAAGGGTAACAATTTACACTGTCATTGTCTTTATATTATTATAACCCACACGGCAAAGTAAGCTTCAGAAAGCTATCATGTGAAACTTTTCATCCTTTCAGAAAGCTTTCCAAGAGCTTGAAATGTCCGCCCGTTAGATTTCAGAAAGATTGCTGAAGGTTTCTGAAACCTTTCAACAGAGAGATTTACAGTGAAAGATTCGGAAAGGTTTCACTATAAACCCTTCTATCAAAAGGTTTCAGAAACCTTCAGCAATCTTTCTGAAAGCTAACGGGCGGACATTTCGAGCTCTCGGAAAGCCTTCTGAAAGGATAAAAAGTTTCACATGATAGCTTTCTGAAGCTTACTTTGCCGTTTGGGAATCTTCACTATTATTTGAAATGATTATTGTCTCTTAATGATATATGTCACTATATAGAAAGTGACGTACTAGAAATTGCAAAATTAAATCATTTGCAATAAACGAAGCGATATTAAAAATAACATTTTAAATGATAAATCAATTTCTTTAGATGGACAATGAAAAGCAAATACTTAAAAAAAAACACAGAAGAGAATATATGCGTGAATACAGAAAACGTCAACGAGAAAAACAAGAGGTAGCCATCGAGGTAGATTATTCACGAAAAATAATAAGATAATCATAAGATGACTATACCATAATTGTATTCATATTTTGTTTCCTGTGACAGGATAATAAGGTACAAGAATTGAAAAAACAAAGACATAGTGACTGTCAACAAGAATACCAAAAAAGAGAAAATGAAGATGCAGAAGCCACAAATGACAGCGAGGTACAGAGTTGTTACTACATTTATATAGAGAGAGATATATAAACATACATTTTAGTTCAGTATGTTCAGAGTTTAATAAACCATTCGTTCCATAGGATGACGGTACAAAAGAATCGAGACAACGAAAAGATATAAAATATTGTCAAGAATATAAAAAAAGGAAAATTGATCAAGCAACAGCTACAGAAATAGACAAGGTATGAGTATATGAATGTCATATACATCATAATATACAACAATAACGTGAGACTAGTATGCTTATCGTTTATCAATTATTACAGGGCACCAATGTTGTCGAGAAACGAAGGAAAACAAATTTTAATAACTTACACAGGAGGGAAAATGAAACTGTACATGATAAAGTACAGATACTTGATATTGATGACAACTATTTCGATGTTCAACTGAATCAATCGGGAGAAGATGAGAATTATGAATATAATTCAGAAAGTGAATACGACAGTGAAGAATCAACAAACATTCATGAGGTCGCAGCAGCACCTTTATCATCAACAAGTAAAAGGCGTTCAAGTAAAACTATTCCTTGAGATGGTGAAGTGTTCGTGGAGAATACAGAAGTTGCTATTCAAAATTACAATAACTATATTGCAAAAAAATCAATACATCGTGAGTTTAATATTAATTTTAAAAATAATAATTTCGGTTTCGTAAACGCGGTTTGCAATAGATTGTGGTTCAAGAAAGATTTAAAATTCCCAGGTACAATTCAAAGGCCGGATCGAATAAAGGGACGTCGCGCGCGGAACAGTTAGAGAATGAGGGAATGAGATGAAAATTTTCGTCTACTCGCGCTGGGTCCATTCACTCATTCCTTCATTCTCCAACTGTCCCGCGCGCCACGTCCCCTTATTCGATCCGGCCATTGAATTCACGAATGTGCTTTAAAAACAATAATTCCCGATTTTTACCCGGAATAGCTATTTGTGTGACTAGTGGGAGAAAGAGGAAATTCCACGAGTGTGGAGTTTGTTGCGCGAGCGTAGCGAGTGCGACAACCCACGAGTGGAATATTCTCCTACGACCACTAGTCGCACACAATATTTTGTTCAACCACCGCGAGAAATATGAAATTAAGCGAAAATCAGCGGCCCGCCGCTATACATAGTTGACAATGCATTAATCAATCAACGGTGGCCATCTTGGAAAATGGCCGCCATCAATCACTTACGTATTTAGATTTTCAATACGTCAAAATCCCGTTTTTAGTTGTAAAACTGTCCAAAAACAGTTTTAAATGTACAAGATTACTGGCGCAAATAATTTTCGCATCATAATTACTTCGTATTGCGTTCTCTTAACTCCTTAACCCTCTGTCCGTACCCGTGGGAGAAGAAAATGTTTGCCTACGCTACTCGTCAACAGTCAGAAAATTTCTGATTTCGCCAACTCTTAACGTGGCCGCAAAATTACATATTTCTTGCGGGTGTTCAACAAAATACTTTTTTTATGTCCAACTTGTTTGCAGTCTCTCGCAAAAAAAATCAATTTTTGCCGTAAATAACGGATTCAGATACCCTTCTATGCCAGAATATTTACAGCCATTGGATCTTATTTCAGAACGCCTAATTTCACCACGTTTGCCTTTCATGCAAATCTTTCGATGAAGGCATGCTTTTGGGCAATTTGGAATAAATGGTCAAATTATTAATGTTCCCGTTGACGTTAATACAATGATTTATGACTTGCTTAGAAACATTGAAGACGATTATTGCATTAAAGTTCACATTAAAAATAAAATGATCAATAAATCGAGGTATTTAAACGGGATCGTCAACAAAAGATTAATAAAAAATTGGTTACAGTTCTTAGTACAAACTCCATTGTATCAGCATTATACTATTACTTTTAATGAATTGTTTTTCAATGATGATGAAAATTTCAATCTTCACCTTGAAATTGATAACTTTAGTGGAAATATTCTGATAGAAGAAAGTCTTCTAGGACAACAACATACTTTGATGTGGGATGAAGACAAGGTTTTGCACAAGACACAGTGTCCGACACCAATCCGAACGAGTAACATCTAATCGTTTGACACTCCCCTGAATTCGGGGAATTATAAAAGAAAATGTGTTACTTCAATAAGTTTATTATATTGTGCATAAATAAGACGTCTTGAAAAAGGTTCAAAACCAGAGCTGAAACGAAATTACGTCGACATTTATGAATAAACAAAATTTTAAATTTGACTGGGAAATCGAAATTATTATTATACATTACCCAGTGCACAATTATACTCATAAAAATTATTACTCCTGTCTTGTTATCCATTTTATCATATATTCTACGCATCATCAACGATTTGTGGATATTTCGAACTTTCCAGCTTTCGCTTTAATCATGTGGTCTTGAGCACACTCAACATTTTTTTTCATTTTGTGTTGCAGTAAAAACTGAGCAGATGGATGATTCGGATTGGTTGGAAAATATTGCAGAGGTCGATGTCATTGATTGCACCGCTATAAAAACAGAAATAGAACAAGATCCTTTTTCTGAATCCAATGACTCGGAAGAAGACACGAAAGACAATATTGTGAAACTCGAAAATATTCCCGCTCATGAAACGACTTCGACGAGCAATGGCTTCCGTATCAAAGAGGAAAATGAGGAAATCGGTATCAAAGAAGAAATCGATTACAAAGAAGAAATTATGGGTGAAGATTATTCAGGTAAGAAATTTGAGTTTTCAAGTTCAATACTAAATTATCAGTCTGAAAATTAATGAATTTTTTATTAATTATTTATTAATTTTGACCAGATTTTAATCAAAATTTATTAATCTTGGAAATTTACTTTCTTTTCGTTACAGTTTCAACATATGAAGGAGTTTGCAAACAAGAACCCAATAAGGGATTGTAGATGAAGAATTTGAAATTTCCGCGTATAATTAGATTTAAATGCAGAGGCTGTGAACCCCCCCCCCCCCCCTGTCCGTCCCTAAAGAAACGAAAAAGAAATATTATGAAATTCTCTTCTTACAGTAACTATTGATTGATTTTTTGATTGAATTTACATATTTCTAGTTTTCGGCAGTGGCTGATAGTTGATAAACAATTGTTTTAAAAGTTTACATTACTTTTGCAATTTATCATAAATTTTCAGTGATAGTTCAGTTTTTGGACGATCGCTAAGAAGACTTTGTGTTCCATGAGTATTTTCCAAAATTTATAAGAGTCTTTAGAAATTTTTCGAAATTTCGATTTTTTTTTTTTCAATGATTAAAGAAACTGTTAGCATGTTTTTTTGATCATGTGAAACAGTAAAAAATCAATTTTCTAATTTATTGATTAATTTTTTATTGTCTGTCGAAGTTCTGACTGAATTTGAGTCATTATCAAGACAGTTCGAAGATCAACGAAGATTTTTTTCCCTCCTTTTAAAAGAAGTAAATTAAAGAGAAAAAAAATGTTTTATTGATCCTCAAATCATGTCATGATAGGGATTCGAAGTGAGTCAATAACTTTGAAGGACAACAAAAAATTAACTTAGACATCAATTTTCCTTTTTTCAGTATGTTGAGATATTTTGTTTTCTTAAGTTTACATATTTTAAGAGTTTTTGGCAATCTATTATAGTCAATATCTGATTTCTGAAAATTCAATATTACTCGAGAAAGTTCTTCCGATTGAAAAAATCTACCAGTTTTGCAACTTTTTCAATATTTCTTCTAAAATTAAGAATCTTCGTATTTTGGTTTGAAATGTAGTATGAAAATTTTATTTTGAAATTCCTAAAAATGATTCCAATGGTTCATCTTAATTACAAAAAAATTTTTTCGCCAAGCACATGGGTATGTATTCTCTTCATTCTTTCTACTAAAAAAAGGAAATTTCTTATAAGCCACGGAAAACTGAAATAATGCCATTTTCATTATAAAAAGTCAACGATCATCAATTTGCATAGTCTGAAGGAAGTCTGTCAATTTATGTTACACTGATTTACAAGTTTCTGCCAAATGTAAAAATGTTTTCTACATTGCAAAGTGTATATACGGTATCAATATTTGTTTGTAAAACGTGATACTTAAACGTACAAAGATAAACGATCAAAGAGTTTACGGGTGAAACAAAAACTGGTGTTATATTTTATTTTCACTTTCCAAATATTTCCATTTTCTGATACTCCTTGCCCAAATTTTGTAAGCAATTGTAAGCTTCAATGTTTAGAAATTTTTGGCGTAAATAAGTTGTTACAGAAAAATCCAAGAAAGGTTTAGTTTCCTGTAAAAAAAAAAGAAAAATACGCATGTCCATCCCAAATATCGCATTTGATATTTTTTGTTCCTGATACTTAAGATAATTTTTTCTTCTTGATTGAAATAAATTGAATTCAAAATAATAACTCATCCAAGTGCTTTATTCCAAGTTTTGACTTCGAAATTTTCGGAAATTCCCAAATTTTGGAATACTAATACTTATGGAAAAACGACGAGGAATCGAATGAACAATGGCCGAACTTGAGATGAGAATTGCGGAAAAACAAAAAAACGCAAATTTCACCTTAGAATTGCTTTTTTTGAACACACGATAACACAACGTATGAATGTTAACAAATGGGAATGATAATACAAATCATATGATGACAAGTGTGATTGAATAGGATAAGAAATTACGAAATCATCTCATATAATTACAAGCACTCAGAATTTTACGAACTATGTTACGAAATCTACCATCTGCTGTTAAATACACTAGAGACAGTAAAAATGTGCGCGGTGATAAAATTTCTACGCCGAGCGTACCCGAGTGGAAAAAAAGTCGGGAAATAATCTCAACATATCGGAGCGACATCATATGTCAGATATTCTCAGACATTCGTGGCAGAATATCGCGAAGATGCTTTTTAGCATATGATTTCTGTATATTTTTCGTAGAATGTCGCGAAGATATTTTTCGGCATATGATTTTTGTACATTTCTGGTAGAATGTCGCGAAGATGTTTTTTGACATATGTTTTTGTGCATAACAAAAATGGCACTCTCTTTGGCAAAAGGTTGGAAAAGAAACGTCCCAGCTCAAATTCTTTGAAGTTCTTCGACTCATCTACCGCGGTTTACGCAAGCGAATAATTTATACGTGATTTGCGCCCGTTCAAAATTGTTGAATTCATAATAAAATATCCTTTAAGATAGTTAAATTTCCGTTTTTTTTCACCTAACGTTATGTGACAATAATTGAAGTGCCGGATGATATACATTGGATGATATACACAAAATGCCGTGAAACTTTTACCCAAGCTACGATTTCCATATTAGATTATAATTTCACGGCATTTTGTGTACTCTGAGTTATATATAATTTGGACTTCAATTATCCAACATTTATATTTATATTTACAGTATGCCATGAAACATCGGAAAGATATTTATCTAAAAACATCGGAGCTATGTATTTTTGTAAATATCGCATCAGCATAGTGAGAAAAACAGCAGCGTATTATCAAGCGTGACGATTTGATGTGACCATATCACTACAGATTATATCGCGATAATTTAAAATATCGCTACGATATTTCTCCGACCTTTTTTTTTCACTCGGGTAGGTCCTCTAGTTACTGACGCCGAGCGTAGGTTTATTCATAGAAGATAGTCATTTATCAGCTGATGTCGTTTTTCGTTCCGCACTGGCGGGAAATCGCTAGCGACCGAAGTTTCACAAGAGTGGTTCGTGATATTACTACGCCGAGCGTAGTAAAAAAATCACTAGCGGCTAGCTTTTTTCAACTGCATTTTTTACTGTGCATTTGCAGCGCTTGTCAGATTGTCACTGCTTGTCACATTGTCCAAGTCCAACATTGTTAGAAGACGCCACGCAGTCAAAACATAAGTGTATTATTTTGACGTTTCAAAGCAATTCTAATTTCGCTTTTTTTTTTGTATGGAAATACGCTCATTGTGAAGATCAAATTTTGAATTGTTCTGAATCATGTATGTGCACTGATTTTATGTGACACTTTTCGCGGCTCATCTGTGGGAAATTCGATCAATTTGGGTATTTTGTTGACGTTCGTTTCAGTGCTATAGGATATAAAAATGTTGAAAATAAAAGATAAATTGTCGGACGAGACTTTGGACCTCAGCTGTAGCGACCTGAAAGAAGTTCCAGTTCGTCTTATTGTAAGTTTGATTTTTCGAAAATTTGTCAGGGTGAAATTTTCACCAACTTTTTTACTTTAGCTGTGAGAATTTTTTTTCATGACTGAAAATTTAAAATCTTCTTAAAATAGCGACTAAAAATGAAATGATATTTATCAAATTCATATTTTGTTATTTGTCGCTAATATAACGATTATGATCATTTTTTAATTTTTTAAATCACTAATTATACTGATGAAGCTTACAAAACTTTGCAAAGCTGGTAAATTTAAAATTAATAATTAAAATACTGAATCACCAAACTCCATCCCCCGCAAACTGAAAAAAAGGAAACCTTGTTTTGAGAAATGTGGGATTTGAACTTATTTTATAAGTGAAAATTATGTTCATAAGTATAATATTGCCATAAAATTAAAATAGGTTGCTGATTGAATCATTGAATTCTGAATGAATTTTTTGGAAAAATTCTTGGTAATTGAAAATCTATCAGTATAAATGGAAAATTATCAACATTTATAGTATATTATTAACACTTTTTGGGAATGCCTGGTTCGACAAAATGAAAAATTTCAGCCCGAGACTAAGCTGAGGGTTGTAATTGTTTCGTCAAAAGGTATTTCCAAAACTGTCAATACGATATTTTATCTGTAAATGACAAGTAAAATGTAAATTTGTAATTCCAGACTACTGGGAATTCATCATTTTCTCCTAGTTTACAGATTAAAATAATTTTTTTGTAATAATAAGTAATTATTGAATCACAGTAATTATGTTACCAAAACTTGAATGAATTTCTTTAGCGAATTCTGAAACATTATTATCATGATAATCAAAAACTTTTTAACCATGAAATTTCGCAAGACACACATAATAAAAAGCAAACCTTGTTTTGAGAAATTTGAAATTTTTAAATTATTCAATAAATAAAAATCATTTCACTTTTTACACATATCACAAAATGTATCATATATTACAATAATTGACTTCGAAATACAATCTAATTATTAAATCAAATGAGTGCCCTACAACGAGCCGGAGTAAACATATATGTTTACAAATTATGCCCCGCAAGACACGATCTAAAAACTGAATTTGACCTCTCGAAAAATCAATGAAATTTTACACTACACAAGCTATTAGAAAGGAAACCTCGTTTTGAGGGACTAAAAGTTACATTTACAACTTTGATAATTACGTTAAAGAAAAGCTAACAATTCATTGAAACTATAGTTGATTTCTTTGAAAAATTCTATAACATCGAAAACCCTTTCTTCTTGTAAATAAAAAATTGATAGTAAAAATATCTTATTATATTATTTCATAGCACGCAAAATATTAAAAAGAAAACCTTGCTTTAAAGAATTCAAGAATTTCTTGAATTATTTGATATGTAAAAATGATGTTATTAATTCTATTGATATCATTATTGTGAAATTAAATTACTAATAAATCACTGAAGCTCAAATGAATGTCGTAGAAAAATTCTTGAAAATAAAAAATCAACATAATAAAAAGTTAGTGATAAAAATTTTTTAATCATGAAATGTCACAGCACAAAAACTATTAAAAGAGAACCTAGCCAAGGTCTCCAGGTGGCTATCTTTTTTCTTTTTTTAGCATCAAGCAAGACCTAAGCTTGTCCTTCTTTTTGGCTATAATTACGTCATAACCTGGAGACTCTGAACCTGGCATTGAGGAATTTTGTTAATTATTTGATTAATTAAAATCATGATTATAATTTCGTTAAAAAAAAATAATATTAAATTACATGACTAATAAATCATAGAATACTCAAATATCTTCCTTATAAAAATGTTAAAACATTAAAAAACTCTGTAAATTAAAAACTGATGATTAAAATTGTTTAACATAAAAAGCAGACCTCTTTTGAGGAATTTGAAAATTTTCACAATCTAAATTCTGATTTATATGTTTCAGAAATTATAAAGATAAAGATCAATATCTGATAATAATAATTATAGTGATACATAATTCAATGATAAAAATTTAAAAAATTATTTTATTTCAGGCCCCTTTGAAACGTGCAAAAAATGTGGATTTATCCAACAATGTTTTGTTGTCCCTACCGGTAAAAACCGTTTTATTTTTCAATTTTTATTATTTTATATTTGTACTGACCAATTTGGCCCATTTTTCAGAAAAATTTCGTCACTTTGACTCAAATCGTCAAACTTGACTTGAGCAAAAACATGCTCACAGAGCTGCCAGAAAATTTTGGTGAAATGGTTCAACTGCGACACTTGGACCTTTTCAAAAACAAGGTAAGTGTCAAAAATATATTTTAATGTCAAAAATGAATGAATTTCTAATTATCTTTGCAATAGACATGATTTAAAACAATTTTCTAATCAAAAACCATAACTGTTTAAAAATGTTGTCATCATTTTGAATGAATGTAATATTCAATGTCCATGTATAGCCAGAAATCATACAGATTTTTTAAGTTTTTTTTTTTTTTTTAGATAAGTCGATTGCCTTTGAGCTTAGGAAACCTAAAAAACCTTCGTTGGCTAGACTTGAAGGAAAATCCTTTGTCAACAGCAGTGGCCAAAGTTGCGGGCCCTTGTTCGACACCGCAAGATTGTGTAAATTGTGCCAAAAGCGTTGTGACTTACTTGGCAAATGCCAAATTGACTATTCAGGAGGACCAAAAACGACTTTTAGCAGCTGCAACTGGTAACAATTACTATTTCCCAAAACCATAAATGCTTATACAACTCAGAAAAATCTTAAGCAGTTTAAAATGCAATGCAGTCATTTTACTAAAAATATGATGAAATTATTTTTTCATAATGTTCAATGAAATGTTTCTCAATACTCTACTAAATACTGAATCAATCGAAGAAAAAGCAAAAGTAAAAAGAAATATTATTTCTCCAATATAATTTAGAGAACGAAAAGACTCAACCAAGCAAAAAGGAGCCTAAAAAGAAGAAGAAAAAGGATGAAAAAAAACAAGTCGAAAAGGAGAAACCTCAAAAAGCTCCTCTTCAGGAAAGGGTCGAATCTGTCAAGCCAAAATCGAAAAGTCGCAAAGGGAAGGACGAAAAAAGTGAGAAAGCTGATTCTTCATTTAAATAGTCATCAATTAACCAATTAAATCAATGATAAAAAAATCGCAATTAAATCAATCATCACTCCGCAGGTAGGGCTGTTGGCACTTGTTTCCGATACTTCCTAACGCTCTGGTTTTGGCTGTTTTTCTTCCTAAGCCTGGCTTTTTGCGTTCTCGTTATTTTGCGGTCATACGACAGCCAAACCGCGAAACCTATCTATGATTACATAGAAAATTACACTGGACTGCCGGTCCATGTTTACCACGAAGTCGGCTCCGCTAAGGCTCGAGTTCTCCTCCAAAATGCGCAAGTTCTCGTCGGCCGGGCCGTCGAGCAAACTCGCGAATTCGCCGATAACGTTTATCGTCGTTACGTTTCTTCCGAGGCGGCGAATACCGAAAAAGAATTGTAATTTAACAAAGTTTCAGGGTGCCCAGATGCTCAGATCGGGAAAATTCAAAACCTTTTTTAGTAAATTTTATATTCGATGTCTTTTTTTTCAACGGATCAATTACAGACTGGTTTAATGGAATGTATCATCTTTATAGAGCCTTTCTATCATGGGAGATTTCTAATCTCTATTTGATGTCGCTGATCTGCAAATTTTTGAAACTCGAAAATGGAGATTTATGAACTTGAGTGTGAAAAATGCTTGGAAATGCATTTTTTTAGTAAAATTTTAGATGTTCTTGAATTCGTTTTTGATGTACAGATGTTTATGGAGTTGAGTGAAGATTTGTTTAATCGTGAATGTAGTAAAGACGGTTAATTTTAATTTGTAAAATTTTTCAAGGTATAAAATACTCATGAGAAATTTTCTAAGTGGAAACTGTGATGTTCGAATTTGGGAATCTTGAATTCTGTAATTTTTTTGACCGAGCTGTTTATAAATACTAATATAGAAGGTCGAGATTTTTTCTGATTTTGTATTTTGCTAATTTGATTTCATAAGCTTTAATATATTCACTCAAAATATTGTTTTATTATTGAAAATTGTATGTAAATTTTAAGTACACTTTTTGTGAATTTATTGTGCCGGGATAGTTACCTGAAAAATTAAAAATATAAAGTTTGAAATGAATTTGAACTCGGAAAAAATTGCTCCGACAAAAAAACTTGGGTTTACAAGTGGTTAAAATAAATTAAGGTATATGAATTTCATGAATTCTTTACATTATTTATTGTTTCTCGTTGTTTTCTCCGTTTTTTCTTGATTTTCATGCCTTTTGAAGGGTTCTGGAAAATTCGTGAAAAATTGTTGCTTAAGCGGTTTGGTATTTTTAGGATTTTGTCGAGAAAAAAAGTATTCTCAAACATATGAAAAAATACAGGCATCTGGACACCCCAACAAAGTGCATTCCTGTCACTGTAAATACTCTGTAAATGTTCTTGTATGTTGCATTTGTCTGAGACTTATTTTTCATCTTCCGATAAAATAAACGTAAACATTTATTCTCAAGTATTTTTTTTTAATTTCCTGGATTCAAGTATACACATGAATTTGTGATTTAGTAATCTGTTTTTTCAAGGTTTTTCAAATTTTGTGACAAAATTGTACAATCTTGGGGCTGCTAAAAATAATTTTGGAGGATCTGTATGATATTCCGAATTTTCATAATGATCGTTGAGAAAAATTCTTTATATGATCTTTTCGTGTAGTTATATCAACAATATAGAAGCTTTATAATAACTTCTGGTATTTTTGAAAAGACTTTGATAAGTGTAATATTTCATAGATCGAATTTCAGTGGTCTTGTGTCTTTAAATTTTTTTCTTCTTCGAATCAAAAATATGACACTGAATTAGTTTCAATAATTTATGAACACAGGAACAATAACCACAAATTGTTATTCTACAATTTACTAAATCTCATATAATAATCACTGAAAAAGGAATTAAGATTCTCTCACAATTATTGACAATGATTATAAATTCTTTTTTTTTATTTTACAAAAAAGTTTGTAGTTTTACATTTACAGGAAACCTAAACTTGACGAAAAGATCTAAGAGCATTCGATGATAATAATTTTATTCTGGAGTGTTTTTGGAGTCAGCACTGGGTCTCCGGAACCCCGGGGACTTGGCGAAACTTGTTTCAACTTTGCTCATGAAGCGCTGGAACGTGGTGATTCTGGAAGATTCTTCCGGACCGTCTACGGGGACGGAAAAATCAAAAACGCGTCTTTTGCTGCTTCCAAAACGTGACCAAACGCCCTTTTCCGGGGTTGGGGGTCCCCGCTGACGGGCCTTGAAGTCAGTCAGAAGTTGGACGTCATCGTAGATTTCCCCTGCATGAAGCAGCGAACAAGCCCGAGGATACTGCTTTGGAACTTGGTAGTGTTCTTCGTCTGGAACACCGAGTTAGATCATAGGACTCGTCCGTAATGTGAGTAACATCTTATTAATAAGAATCTTCAGTCAAGAGTTCTTCGAAAATTGAATGTTCCAATTTTTTTTAATTTTTCAAACAAAAAACCTAGATTTAAACTTCTCAGAATAGAGAAGAAAATAATGTTAAATTCTGGAATTTGAGAATTTTAAATTTTAGAGCATACAATTCCATCGCCCCAAATTCTGTTAATTAATTTTTAGAACCCTGAATCTAGAACTAGCAATGCTATAACATTTGTGATCTCCCTCTTGAAAGTGTAGACAGAGGGTGGTTTTATATTAGGTTCAACCCCTCCCCTCAAAAAAAAATACGTAGGTCAAATCGATTATTATTTCATAAGAAAATGAAAAAATGATAATAATGAGTAGACTTGATGAAGATGCTAATAATAAAAAAATTCATAACAATAATAAAAATAAGTTATTCATGAAAATAACAATTGAAAATTATCAAAAATGAACTTACTGAAATCTAGAGAACTTAACAAATGGTTTTATGTAAATTCTCAAAGTTGGACAATATTAAGGATTTAGAATTTAAATAATTAATAACTCAAAAGCAACAATTATGCTAGCTTCAGAAGAATTTTTTTTTAACAGAATTCTATAAATAAATGTTTGGCTGGGATTACGTCATTACGTATAAAAAATTGTTTCAACACTGTGAATAATGAAAATCTATGAAAGTACTGTTTTCTGGAAATTCTCAACAAAATCTCTTAAAATACTAGGAAACGCTACAAAACCTTTTAAATACCAAAAAATACGAAATCACAAGAGGTATATAAAAAAAAATACTAAAAATTTATACTGATGTAATTTTCCCAGAAATGTATATAAAATAACTGCAAATTTATCGTAATTCGAATTCTAGACAATCGCATTCTTTAAATGAGTATAGTTATTTACAAATATACCCAAAAGCTGCAGGAAAAAATAAAAAATCCTTCGAAGTTTCATGAATATCGAAAAAACATGAAAAACACTGGAAACATACTAATAATCTATAACTATGTCGATACATAAATTTCTCAAAAATTCATAAAACCTTTTATCCTAGAGCATAAAACTCTAAAAAGCTACATAAACATCTATAAAGATAACAGAAAATTCTTAAAATTGTATAAATACGAAAAAAAAAATAAAATAAAAAGTATTAGGAACATGTATAAAAGATACTGTTTTTTGAAAAGTGAGTTAAAATACTTGTAATCGTTGGAATGTTCCATACCATTGCATCGAATTCTAAAAATTAATGAAAGTACGAGAAGATTCTGCACGTTTTGGAAATAGCATACTCTACGAAAATCATAAATTGTTTTGCCAGACAAACGAGGAAAATCAAAATGAATAAATTTGTTCCAACCAAGTAAATTATAAAGAAAAAATAAAATTTACGAAGTACTAAAAATTTTAAGAACTTTGAATTCTTCTGTATCGATTTCTAGAAATCTACATGTAAATCCGAAAAAAAAGAAAATGATCAGAAAGATACTGTTTCCTGGAAAACCAATTTAAATATTCGAAATCTCTGAAACTTTCAAGTTTACAGCATTAAATTCTGTAATATAGAGCAGTCCATAGAAATACTATAAATCTATGGAAATATAAAAATATACTACAAATTCTAGATATTTATTGAGTACTTAAAATCTGTAAATTGTTTTCTCCGAAATCTATAAAAATACCACAACTCTTTATTAATCTAATTTATCTGAATGAGGAGTATATAATATCTCTTAGTAGTAATTCATTATTATGTAACTAATTTATATTTCGTGAAAAAATTAGGAATTGTTTAAAAAAAAAAAAAAAAAAGAAGTTTTGGAACCTTGGGATTCCGATAACTTTTTGGCAATTTTCATTTTTTAACCAAACAATAATCTTTTCCTGACCAAACCGCGTGTAACAACGTGGTAACCGCGGAACAAAGCCAACTGGTGACAGGTAGTTTAAAGAGAAATCTAAGACCCAGTGATTTGAAAATCGAAAAAATGTGCTTTCGTGGTTGAAACACGTCAATGAAAAATTACAAAAATTAGAAATGCACAACTCTGAACACCATTAGTAACGTAACTTGGAAATTCAAAAATGAAAAATTATAAAATCCTGAAAGAATATAACATATTTTCATCAACTTCACCTGAAAATTCAATCACTTTTTTTTAAATTCCTATGGCACGATATTTTAAAAAAACAGGTAAATTTGATTAACAAATAGTGAAAAACAAGTGTTTAAAATTAAATTAAATTAGGATACTTACCGTGATTGCCGTTAATTTTTTCGCCCTCGCTGAATGTTGATTTCTTCGAGCAACAATTTATGTCGTCGTAAAATTGTTCGGAGTTAGAGGACCCTCTCAGTATAACCGGGGGTTTAGTGTAAACCGGCCTCGGGGGTGGCGGGTAATTATACTCCGATTGCGCATCCGAATCTTGAAAATCCGAATTATTTGGACTCTGGGAAACCCGCTCTTCGCGCTTAGAATTCAGTCTTTTTCGTCTCATTCTGTCGAGGAAAGAAGCCTTGTGCTGCAATTTTGACTTTGGTTTTTCCGGCTCGATTTCCTTTTCCTCCAACGTCTGAGTAGATAAAAATATAAATATAAAACAATAATATGAATTATATGAATGTAAAAAAATCAGTATTACTATTCATCATTATTATGATATTTATACTATACATAAAATGGAATCGAAATACATACATAAAAATATAAATTGGATATTCAACTGGATATCAATTTTTTTTAATTCCAACTCGTTTATTTTTATAGATTTTTGGTATTTTTTAGGATTTATCTACATTTTTCTAGAATTAGATGCTCTAAAAATCAGATTTCTCAGAAGTTTCGGTATTTTTTATAGATTTTTGAGAAAACAACATACAGATTTCAAGTATCTCATATATTTCTAGAATATTCATATTTTTTATAACGTAGGAAATTTTATTGTATATTCTGGTATTTTTATAGATTAATAATATTTTTAAGAATTGCTCTATAACTTGTGTGTGATGCTATATATGCAAGTTTCAGAGATTTCAAGTATTTATAAAGGTTTTTAGAAAAAAAGTATCCTCAATACAGACAATCAGTATTTTTTGTATTCTTTCCAATTATTTTCTGATTTTTTTTACGGATGTCTATATTTTTAGAAGTCGATATACAGGATTCAAAGTTTTTTTTAAATATATCCACTTGATTTTCCAACTGGAAAAGTAATCAGAAATTTTTAGCAGAATTGTTACGTCTCAATCAAAGTTTACTTAATTTTTCGAAAATTCGACATTTCCGCTTTCGCAGTTTCTATTAGAGTAAATGGTGAAAAATTGTGAATCGTTTTCAATTTTATGCATTTATCATTTTGTTTTCCATAACAAAATGTAGCATTTCTCAAAAATAACTTTTGTTCGTCAAAAAACGTAAGATTAAGTTTGTAAAATTCTTGGGTCAACTTGAGAGTTGAACAAATTTTTATCCTTCTGATATTGAACTTTCAATAATTCATAGTGACGATAAAATCAACAACATACAACGAAGATAATATTAAACAGAAAATAAAACACAACTACTAATAATCAACCATTTCATCTACTTTAAAGATTTTTTTTGATATTCAAACATGAAAAGGTTTACTTATTGTTAGATAAATTTAATTTGTTCAGTTTATCAGTGTAAACCAGAACATTTGAGTAAACATTTTTTTAATAACCTTGACATCGTCGTAAGTTACGTTGTTGAAATCTTCGTTGCGAACCGATTTGACGTCATCGTAAATTTCGCCTTCGATTTGGTCGGCTTTTTCAGTCTTCTCCAGGTTCGTTTCAACATCGTCGTAATTTTCGCCGAGCTGAATAAATAAAAATTAAGTTTTGACATAATCTTGCAATTGTAAAACTTTTCAAATTCCATTTTTTCTATTTGTAATGCAGTGAAATTTGCGATATTCGGTATTTAAAACTTTTATTTCTTATTCACTGGGTTGAAACAATTTCTTCAGGAGATTAAAAAGTCTCTTGAACATGCTAAATATGATGTATTTAGGTGATCTAAAGGTTCTGTTGTACATAGAAATATGTATACTATTCGGTACTACAGGTTGACTTTCAAAACGTATAATCAATCAAGTTTTTTCAGGTAACCTTCACATGTCAATCCATAAGTCCTTCTAAGGTCAGTAAGTACCTTGAAACTCCCAATCCTCGTGACCTCGAAATTCTGATAATTCTCCATTCTCAAATCTTCGATCTTATGATAAATGTCGTCTTCGTCATAAGCTTCATCCTCATAAACCTTGTCTTCAAAAGGCAACTTTGGCAACTTCCTCGATGGTAAAGGAGGTGCTTCCTTATCCCCTTTATTTAAGACATGTTAACTTTAATTTTCTTGAAAAGTATGTATTAACTATTTACATCGTAAACATTTATGTGGAACGTTTTACATAAACTCTCGTATGAAGATTACATGTCCACAATGTCCATAAAAAGCCTTTACCCAGTTCCATTTCGTTCTCTTTTTGGACTGCCTTCCTCTTCTTCATCACATCATCTTGGACTCCCTCATTAGCCAAATTTCGCTTCAGCTCCATTTGCAAGGACTCCAAAAACCTGTCACCTTCCTTTTTCCTCTCGCTCTCATCTAGTTCTCGTATTGCCGAGATCCATTGCTCCATTTCCTCCGGGCTCTTCGCCACGAACTGCAAGGTCTCGTAACCAGGTCGGAATATTTCGAAGGCCGACTCGGCGCGCTTCGAATTTTTGGAAACGACCTGCCGACTTTTGTAGCTTTGAACCGAAACTACAGACATGGGCCGATTGTCTTTTTTACTGCCGTAGATCAACAAGTGCGACCCAACCAAACCTGGGTGAATTAGGTTTAATTGAATGCTTGTTTAACGAGGCAGCAGCTCATATCGTCAGGTCAAAAGGGGTCAAGTGGTTGGGAGACGAAATTCCCGAAGGGCATGAGAATTCGTGTGAGAGAACATTTAGATGTTGAGAAGGGACGTCAAAAATGGGGAGGGGGGCAGATATTTATTTTGCCCCCCTGGTATTGAAAACTGAATTTTAAAAATCTATGAACAATTCTGCAAAATAAGTGGAAAGAAGTTGAAAATTTTATGAGAACCAAAAAATACGAAAAATACAACAAATTTGTAGAAACATGAAATATATGGAGATACAAGTTTTCTTGATGATCTAGTTATTTACCTGAAATCGATAGAATTTGGAGTCCTAGAATATCTTTTTCTGAAAGTTTATGAAGAAATCTGTGAAAATATCAGAAACTAGTTCGAATTTTATAAGTACTGAAAAAATCTGGAATATGCTGAAGTAAGTGGAATCTTTGAAACACAAGAAATTCACGAAAGAACTGTGTTCTGAAAAATGATTTGAAAAATTGAAAATCAATAAAACTGAAATTAAAAGCATCACATTCCTAAAATTTACATAGCGATTCATGAAAATATCGAAAATCTGGAAGAATACTGAAAAATACTACAAATTTTCTTGTTGACGGCAATGAACAAGACTAAAAATAATAGGAATCTCATAAATATTATTAATTAGTTCTAAATTAATATCATTATCTCCAAAATTGAAAAAAAATCATTGAAACTGTTTATCCAGTCCTGAAAATCTATACAAGAATCCTTGAAAGTAATAAGAAATTTAATAAAATTCATTAAGAATGAAAAGTTACAAAATGTATTAAAAGTGTTAGAAATCATTTGGAAAAATTAAAATCAATAATGATAACACTTTCTGAAAAATTTATTTATATACTTAAAATCTCTGAAACTTTAGATTCCAGAGCACCAAATTCTAGAAACCTGTATTGAAATTTTTAAAAATATTAAGTTCATCTATTTAGAACGTAGGAGTTCCTACTTAATTTCAATAATACAAATACATATGAAAAATATAAAAAGAGCTAGAATTTGTTAACCATAAGAAATCTACAAAAAAGTGTCGTCTGAATAATCTTGTAAAATACTACGAATCTATAAAACTTTAAAATGTAAGGCACGAATTTTAAAGGTTTACATCGATTGATCCAGTAAAATATTAAAAATGTAGAAAAAATTCTTAAAATACTACAAAATTTTATTAATGCTGAAGAATATGAAAAAGATTACAAATAATAAAAATCTCGCAAATATTGGAATTCTATACAGATATTATTTTCTTCACAATTTATTAAAATAATGAGAATCTATAAAACCGTTAATCATAAAGCAACCAACTCTGAAAATCCATATAAGAATCCATAAAAATACTATAAAATTCATGATCATGGAAAAAATCCAAAATATACTTAGAAAGTCTGTGAAACACTTGAAATACATGGACATACATTCTGAAAAATGTATGAAAATACTAAAAATCTCTAGCATTTTATATTCGAGAGCATCAAATTCTAGAAATTTTCGTTAAAATTTATAAAAATACTGTGTACGTAGATATCTAGTAATTAGAAAATGGAAAATTTTACTATATAATCATAGTACAAAAAATATGACAAATAATGAAAACACTAGAAATCAAGAAAATACTGAAATTCCGTGCAGGTTTTATTGCCTCAAAGAACTATAAAATCACTAAATATTTATACAATCTTGGAAAGCAAAACATTGAATTATTGATATCTATGTAGAAATCGATGAAAATGCCAGGAAATCGTCTTAACTGTAAAAATACTGAAAAATTACGATGAATACTAGAAGTACTGGAAACTCATGAAATGCCAATTACCTTTGAAAATGCTGTTTCCTGGAAAATTTTTTAAAACACTGAAAATCCAAAAAAACATCGAATTCTACATCATCAAATTTTCCGAACATTTATAGCAATATTCAAAAATGTTAAATACATACAAAATAAAATATCTTCAGCAATTTCGTTAATCGTGTAAAATACGAAAAATTGTAAAAATACTAGCAGTACATGAAACGAAACTGTAACTACTATGAAACCTTGATTATTTGACCATTTTATTTTAGAAATCTATGTAGAAAATTTCTATACGTACGAGATAATCTTTGCAATGGTATACACACTGGAAAAATAAGCACCAACAGACGTTAAAAATGAGGTATTGTGATTTTACATGGAAAGTGATATATTTTGAAAAGTCAAAGCTTCAGCTTGCAAATCGATTTCTAAGATGTTATAACACTAGCAAAAATATTCACAGATGCATTGAAACAAATTTATATATTGAACCATTTTAGCATTTGAGTTTACTCCTCCATGTCAAATTTCGTTAAGACGCCCCTGATGTTGAGACTTTGATTATACATCAATTCCAATAAGTTTTCATTTTTTACAGCTTGGAATTCAAATTTTCGAATTCTTGGGAATCCTAGGTATTTGAATTCAAAAGTTGGGAGAGGTCAAAATATCAAGTCGCGAGTTTCAGATTGCTCTTAATAAAATTTTGACTTACGGAAAATGCTAGATTCTTCGAATTTTCAAATCTAACAGAAATAAAACAATCTGAAAACTACTTCAGTTAAGTTCAAAATATTTTTATAACAAAAATTATGGGAAATTACGAATTTGCTCACTCACCAACCCAACAAGACCTCAAGGGCTCGAACAGCAAAAATCGTTCCCTTTTGAAAAGCTGTCCGCATTTTTTCGACCTGGTTTCCGTTAAGGATGCCGAAAATTGCGAGTAAGAATTCGAGTCGTCTTTCGGGGACGTGGAATTTCCGGTGCATACGTTCACGTCCTGGCACATTTCGTAATAGTCCTGGTGCGACTTGCCATCCTCGAAACCGATGTACTCGGCTACTTCCTCGTGCCTGAAGGCGCTTCCAGTGTACGAACCTTTGCCGGGTCGCATGTTCAGGTACGGTTCAGGAGAACCTGAACTCGCCCTGGATTCGTAACTCGTCAACGTCGTCTTCGAACGCTCCAATAAATCGTCCCTCGTATCTCCCAAAGACACCGGGAGTTTCACATCTCGAAGTGACTCCAGAAATAGCACCAAATCTAGTTTTTAAAACATAAACAATGATTTTTCAAGTTTTTCAAGAGTTTTTTTTTATCATTTTTGACTCTATCAGAACTATTGAAAAACATATTCTAAAATCATCATCGAAAAATTTCGAAATATTTTAATTTTAGAATATGTGAAGATAAAAAAAATGTCAACAGAAGAGAACTGCAAGAAAACAGAAAAAAGGCAAAGTTTTAGATATTTCATATTTTTGAAACTTGGCATAAATTCCTTGCAATCAAAGTTTTATATCGTAAATTTACACATTCTTCAATTTCAAGAACATATTCTCAAAATCTTATGATTTTTACATTAATCTTAGTAAAATAACCAATTATTTTCAGTTCTGCAAAAAAATATAGTCAATTACTCCATTTTCCAAGATTGAATTCAACGCTTATTTATAAGCAATAAAAAAATCGATTCTATCGCTCGGAAACTCCACGATTTCGCTTATTTACTTTCAATAAACATATACATTACTCGTACTTTCTAAGCACTTCTGAGCGACTTTCTTTTACTATTTTCGGTCCCGAATGAATAGACGTGAACAACTATATCCAGATTTGCAAAAATTTTTCAAAAAAATAATCGTTTCGAGAGTAAAAATGCAAATTCTGAATTGAAAAAAGTGACTTATTTTTCAAAATCGATTAAAAAACCGACGATGCATGGATTTTTCACGATTCTCATTATTTTCCATAATTTTTTCGAGTTTTTCAAAATATGTGAAAAGTTTTGGACTCTAATTTCAGGGAAAGTTATGTCAATTTTATAACATATATAATTTTTTTTCTTTTTGAAGAAAACTTCGAATTCTTTCGAGTTTGTGAATTTTTTTTTGTTGCATTTCGAGTTTTAATTTTATCAAATTTTTGTCACTACGAGTAACAGAAAGTAACGATAAATGTGCGTAAATTGAGCATAATAATAGGTATATATATATATTTTATACAATTTGAAGAATTTTCTGGTATTTTCATGGATTTTATGAATTAGAGAAATGCTCTAGGATTCAAGGCTTTACAAATTTTTATGAAAATTATATCTACATAGTTTTTGAGGTATTGATAGATTTCTAATAGTTTTCGCATTCTTTTAAGTATTTAAAAAATTTTTTAGGATTCTTTAGTATTTTTATAGATTTCGATTATTTTTTTAGAGTGCTATACAGATTTCTAGGATTCGATCTTTTAGAATTTAAATGTCGATCAATTTTCAGTGATTTTATAAATTTATGGAAAATTATATTTATATAGTCTTTTCGTGTTTTATAGTATTTCGCAGTATTACTGAAACTGTGTAGCATTTTTTGGCATTTTCATAGATTTCTAGTAACCTCTATAAATCGCTCAATAGAATTCTAGAATTCGATACTGCATTATTGAAAATTCCAACAATTTTGAGTATTTAAATTGATTTGTGACAAAACAGTATTATTTATAGAGATTTCCAGTACTTTTTTTCGTATTTTTGTAGTACTTATGCAGCTTTAAGATTTTCCTGGTATTTTTATGGATTTATATAAAAATTTGTAGAAGTATGCGCTCATAGATTTAAATTTTATAAATTTTTCTACCATTATGTATACATAGTTTTTTTATTATTAATAACAAATATTTAGCATTTTTACAAATTTTCAATTTTTAATGAAATAACGAAGGTTTTTTTATTTTCAAAATTTTTCTGTATACTCATCGATTTCTTTACAGATTCTTAAAATTCGACGTTGTAGAATGCAAACTTTCTTAGATTTTCAATATTTGTATAGATTTCTGTGAATAATTACATCTACATAGATTTTGAGTATTTTATACAGATTTCTTACATTTTCGTTTTTTTTTAGCATTTATTAGATGGTGTAGTTTTTTCTAACATTTTTCTGGATTTTTTGTTTTTCTATAGATTACTTTTTATGTTTCTTAAAATTTGATACTCTAGAATTCAAGGTTTTATAGATCTAAAGTATCTTTTTAGATTTTTTTAGAAAACATCAGTACTCCCGTAGATTTCGATTACTTTGAGTCTTTCTTCAAAGCTTGTATGATTCGAAAGATTTTCTGGTATTTTAAATATTTCTACGTATATTTCCAAAATTCAATGCTCTACAACATAATTTTTGATAGATTTGTAGTATTTTTAGAGATTTCTGTAAAAACTAAATCTACATACATAGATTTTTAGTATTTACAGATTTTTTGTATTTTCGTGTTTTTCTATCAGTTTTTTTTGAAGTAGCGTTTTCTAGTATTTTTAAAGATTTGTAGTACATATTTCTATACATCGTGATATACGTTTTTTTAAAATTAGATTCTCTAGAATTCAAAATTCCATTGATTTTTCATAAAATAGTTCTTCCTAGAATTCTATTACTTTGAGTATTTCTCCAAAGTCTATGTGATTCAAAAGATTTTGCATCTAATGTAGATTTCTTTAATTTACTGCTCCAGGATTCAAAGTTTCTTAATTTTTCAGCACTTTCGTAGATTCTAAGTTTTCTTCATAATTCACTAGGTTGAAACAATTTTTCAGATTTTTAATTTCTACGTAATCTTATCCCACAATGTATAATCAGAATTCTGTATCGGAAAAAAATCTTCTGAAGCCAGGATTGTTGTTATATTTAAGCTAACAAAATTAATAATTCTGTGCCTATATTGTTCAGTAATCACATTTTTAATCATTTTTATACTTATTTCACCATATCGTCATCATTTGTTGATTTTTAAAAAAAGAATTTGTTTTTTCATTATTTTCATACCTTTTTTTTAATTTTTGTATGATCAAATTGATTAACTTACATGAAACAATTTATTATGTTCTCTAGATGTCAGTAATTAAAGTTCCGATATTTTTTCTTATTTCGCCGTTATCGTCGTTTCTTGAATTTTTAAAAGAGTTTGTTCTTTTCGTATTTATCATTTTAGTGTTTTTTTTTCCATTCTTGCATGAAATAATTATTAATTTCATTCGAATTTCGGAAGGAGTTTGATAATCTCACCAAAAATTTCGTCTTTTTCACTCGGAAAATTAAGGTATTAGTCTTTTTCACTCGGAAAATTCGTGTTGAGCTTACCACGCAAAATGCTGGCCAGATCCGAGTCCGGTGCCATGTCGTCGCCGGGGATTGCGAAAAAAACTCGGCGAGTCACATGCCGCGCACTTGAGCGAGAGATGACTTATCTGTCATTCGAATTCCAAGCCGCGAACGCAATGATCGAGGCTTCAAAACGTCATTGTTTCACGCTCCACTGGTGACTCCCATTTTCCCCGGGTCGCCGAGCGATTATCTACGGCCGCGATGATAAACATTATCAGACTTCCCCGCGCCGAATGCAATTTGATTGTTAACGAAGACAAGACCGGATCACAATTTTCCCTATCGCCAAACACCAGGATATATTTCCTCAAACATGCCTATTTGCCAAAAACGAATTCGTATTGCAAATTGAAAAATAAATAGAATAAACTGTGATTTTATTTATCGAGATTCATACTCTAATGTCCATTATCATTCATCTGGCATTTAGATGCATGCATACTATTTTCCTGTGATTTGCCCTGACAAGGCAAAATGATCTAATGTTTTCCCAGGTCGTTAAAATCTCGGTATTTGATGATTATCGCGATTCTCATTCTGCAGCGACGACGTCCTCGGGAATCGCGAGGAGCGTGCGATAAGAAATTACTGTATTTTTACGCGGTGATGCAACGCCTTTTTCCCGATCGTTTGATTCACATCTTCGCTTACCAAACGCACTTTCTTCGTCATTTTTCCCATGGGAACCCCGCTTTCATTCCCTGCACTTTCTTCTGTATGCTAGTCGTTGAAAGTCGACCAAATTTTGTATTTTGAATTTTTTCGAATGAAACTTCTCTAAGGGCATTAATGTAACGTCAAAATGAAGGAGCATTAGTTTGATAAAGTGAGACTTTTAAGGGAGTTTTCAAAAACTATTTTTCTCTTTTGCATATTTTGAATGTACATGATGTTTACTAAATAATTAAACAACATTTATCGAATTTGATAGAGATGATTGATAGAAGTTATACCGCAAACTTGAAAAAAGGTATAATTTTTGATAAATCAAACTCGTGAAATTTTGAAAACCTCTCAGAAGTTTGGAGTTGTTAAAATATATGTATTTCGGTGTGTGAATTTTTTTCAAATTTTACTTAGTTTATGAAAAAATTGCTTTTTTTTATTGTACGTATGATTTTGGACACTAATCAAGTCTTTCAATTTCGGAAGTTATTGTATCAACTTTTGAAAGTTTCCGGGTTATTTCTAATACTTTGGAGAATATTTTCTGAATGGTTTTTGTGTTACAAAAAATTTACGTAGTTTAAAAGAAGTTTTTATTAATTTACGAAAATTTCTCTGAAATTCAACCTAAAATGGGTCACACTCATAAATTTCGATCTACTTTTTTTGTAGATGTCAATACATTTTCCGAATTTTCAAGGATATTTGAGAAAATTCTTCTCATTATAATTTTTTGAAAAGTTCTTGGTGTTCAGACTGATGTTCAAATTGTTGAAATCATTGAATTTTTTGGATTGAAATCTAACTCATGAAATAATATGAAGAGAAACACCAGAATCGAAATTTTACTAAAGAAGTTTCACTTTCTTATATCGCTAAAAAAAATAACAAAAGGGAATAATTCTCCCGTATTTCTCAAATTGATATCTCGATCAAGTTTAAATGCATGTCGAAAAAACTCAATAAAAGTTGTGTTTTGGCAGCAACCAATAAAATTCAAGTTTCCAATTGTTATTTAACAAAAAAAGTGTCATAAAATCTCATGATATACAATTACTCTTTCCTTTGATGTATTAATCAATAATTATTCGAATATTTGCAATGATTCGGTCAAGTTTTGTACACTTTCGGTTTCGGCAATTGAATTTTCGAAAAATTCATCAGCTCACTATATAGCTTGTAAAATGTAGGCAAACTGTATACTGTGAGAAAAACCATAATGAATGATTTCAATTATTGTAATATACAATTGCATTAATATTTTTACCAAATATACAGCAAACATTCAAGGAAAGTATAAAAATTAACTCATATTTTATATGGAAAAATTGATAAACGCAGTTTTTTTTATATAGAACTACCCGAATCATCATTCCGCGAATTATCCAAAATACTGTTCTATAGAAGTTTCACTTTCTTATGTCGCCATCAAAAGTAATTCAATAAAATGATGTCCCTGCATTTCTCAATTTAATATCTAGATCAATTTAAATACATCTCCAAAAACATACTTTTAAGTGAAAAAATTCAAGTTTAAAGTTTTTATTACAACAAAAAAGTATCATAAAACTTCACCATATACTACTCTTTCCCTTAATATATTCATCAATCATTCGTATATTCATGATGATTTCAAGTTTCAGAAATTTCTCATTTTAGCATTCAAATTTTTGAGAAATTCACCATTTCACTGTATCACTTTTGATTCTTGTGAAATAAACTTAGACTGTACACTGTAAAAAAAACTATGATCTTAATTACCATACAGTTGCATTTATATTTTTACCAAACATAAAATAGTAAACATTTTAGGAAAGTATGGAAATTCCCTTGTATTTCATGGAAAAATTAATATTTTTATATACTTATCCAAATGCTCGTTTTGTAAATTTTTCGGAATACTGTACTAAAGAAGTTTCACTTTGATATCACTAACAAAAATAAAAAAAACATAATAATCTTCTGAACTTAATGTCTCGATCAAATTTAAACGCGTCTCCGGAAAAAATAGTTTAAGTAAGAAAATTCAAATTTGGAATTGTTATCACAACAAAAAAGTGTAATTAAACTTCACAATATACGAATACTCCTTCCCTTGATGCATTAATCAATCTTTCGAATATTTACAATGATTTGTTAAGTATCGAAAATTTTCGATTTTTGCATTAGAATTTTCGAAAAATTCATCAGCTCACTATGTCACTTTTGAAATGAACTTAAACTTTATACTGTAAAGAAAAACCATAATGATGTTAATTATTTTACAGTTGCATATTCATATTTTTACCAAATGTATAGTTAAAAATTCTAGGAAAGTATGAAAACATACTCCTAATTTTATGGAAAAATAACTACAAGTAGTTTTTTTATGTGATTACCCGAATCATCATTCCGCGTATTTTTCAAAATACTGTGCTAAAGAAGTTTCACTTTCAGATATCACATACAAAAAAAGCGAAATGTGTAAAAGAATTTCTGTGCATTTCTCTATTGATATCTCCACTAAATTCAAATATGTCTCCAAAAAACTTTAGAAAAGTTGTGTTATTTTTTTTTTTTTTGCAGCAACCAAGAAAATTTAAGTTTGCAATTGTTATCAACTTTACGATATACAAATACTCTTTCCCTTGATGCATTTATCAATTATTTGGATATTTACAATGATTTGGTTAAGTATCAAGGATATTTGATTTTGGCATTTGAATTTTCGAAAAATTTATCAGCTCACTATGTAGCTTGTGAAATGAAGTTAATACTGTAGACTGGTAAGAAAAAGTATAATGATTCTTATTACTATACAGCTGCGTTCATATTTTTACTAAAAATATAGTCAAAATTCTATAAAAGTATAAAAATTTAGTACTATTAGATGGGAAAATTGCTGTACATAGTTTTTTTATACACTTAATCGTCGTTCCGCGAATTATTCAAAATACTGTTCTAAAGAAGTTTCACTTTCTTATATCATCAACAAAAATTAAAAATAGAAAAATTTCTCTGCATTTCTCAATTTAATTTCTCGATCGAATTTACATGCACCTTTAAAAAACATAATTAAAGTGAGAAAATTCAAAATTCTCTCCAAAAAAGTGGCATGAAACTTCACGATATAGAAATACTCTTTCCCTTGATGCATTTATCAAACTTTCGAATATCTACAATGATTTGGTCAAGTATCGAAAATTTTCGATTTTGGCATTCGAATTTTCAAAAAATTCATCAGCTCACTATGTCACTTGTGAAATGAAATTAGACTTGTATACCGTAAGAAAAACTATAATGATTTTTAGTACTATACAGTTGCATATTCATATTTTTACCAAATACATAAAAAAAGTTTTAGAAAAGTATGGAAGTGATATCCTATTTTATTGAAAAATTGCTATGTGTAGTTTTTTTTTTATATAATTACCCGAATCATCGTTCCACAAATTATTAAAAAAAAAAACTGTTCTAAAGAGGTCTCACTGTTTCTGGCTGGAAATGAACCGGAGTTTTAACAATTTAGGGGGTCAATGTGGTATTGAAAATCACGATTAACGATTTGATTCGCGGTTCGCGATGCGGTGGGAAACACCGGGGATTCCCTGGACTTTCGAATCGACGCCCAAGTGCGAACTGAAGCCGGGGAATGCGATGAGGCACGTGCAAGTTGACGACTCCCGCCAAGAGAACGTCGCGGTGGTAAAAGGGTGATCGGATAACGCGACTCGGCAATGAAATTTTCTCAAACGTCTAATTTTAGACTTCCACTCACCATAAACTGCACAATTTGCACAATTTTTCTTCTAATTTCTTACTTTTTTTCTTTTATTTGACCCCAAAAAATTTCAAAGTTACGAAAGTTTACAAGAACTTGTGAAATATATTTGGGCTTGTCAGCATTTTTGGAAATCTCACACCGTAATTTACAAATGTTAATTCAAATAAATTCAAAAAATGTATTTTTCAGACTGAACATCTTCTTTTATTCGATTTTTTTAATCTTGAATCAGAAAACTAGGAAAGTGACAGAGATTTTCACAAATTTTCGCTATTCTTCGATTTCTCGGTGTTTCTTAAAACCTCACATTATTCTGAATTTTGAATACTCGAACTAGCAAAATTTTAAATTGTGGTAATCTGAAATTATTTATTAGCTTTTGGAAAGTTACTTAAAAAAATCTAACGCGTTACGTTACCGTTACTTGAGTGAAAAAAGTAATTCGTTACGTTATCGTTACTTTAAAAGAAATCTGTTACCATTTTTGAAAAAAGAAACGTTCATTACTTTCAAGTTACTTTTTGGAATAAATTTAATGTTAATAACAAAACATCGAAAAACTAAGGATAAAGAAACAATATTAAGTTACTCGTGGTTTTGTTCTATAAACGGTTTATTTAAAATATAATAAATAATAGTTTGTGACGTAAAAAGATTAGACGTGTTAAATTTTTTTTAAGTTTCAACAAAATTTTTTTAATGAGGAAAATTATTAAGCATTTGTTATTCTGTACTTTTTGACCCTAAAAAAATCAGCTTTTCCGGATTTTTACATTTTTGCAAGTTAAAAAAATTCATTTCATTCAATGTTAGCCGTGGGGTAAAGTTTGCGAATTTAATAGATTTTTGAGCTTTAGAGAATTTTATTTACCCAGATTTTCAGTATTTTTCGTACTTTTTGTATTTTTCAGGATGTATAAAATGTTGCAGGATTTTCTAGAGTATTTTTATAAATTTTTACTATTTTTCTAACCATTGCTATATCGATTTCAAGAATCTCATACAATAAGATTCAAAGTTCATTAAATTTTGTGTTTGAGAGGATTTTTCAGGAAATAGTATCTGTATATATAGATTTTTATTTCTTTTAGTTTTTTTGTTTTTTTTTTTTACTTTTTCAGTTTTTTTTACGATTCAAAGGATATTTTAGTATTTCTGAAACTATTCCTATTTTTCAGGATGTATAAAATGTTGCAGGATTCCATAATATTTTCATATATTTCTAGTATTTTATATGAATCGTTATATAGATTTCGAGGATTTCAAACGCTCAAATTCGAAATGCATAATATTTTTTGTGTTTCAAAGGATTTTCATAAAACAGCGATTCAATAGATTTTTTTTTCTTCCAGTATTTTTCGTATTTCTTTAGTTTTTCTAGAATTTAAAATTTCGTTCAGTATTTTTATATATTGTTATATAAATTTCTAGTATTCGGTCCTTTAGTTCTATGTATAAGTTGTATGATTTTTAATGTTTCATATATTTACTTGTACTTTTCTATATGTACTTTCTTTAGTATTTCCTAGAATTTTTAGAATGTTCTAAAATTTTCCGATTTTTTCAAAGATATCACTTTGAATTTCCAGAAGGAGATTTTCTGGAATTGAAGGTTCGAAATATTTCGATCGATTTTGCAGAAAACAGTTTTTTCATAGATTCAGAGCTCACCTAATATTTTTTAAATTTATTATAGATTTTTTAAATTTGCGAAAATTTCTAGTATTTTTCTGGAATTTCCTATACATATGTATATTTTTAGAATTCAATGCTTTAGAAATTGAATTTTCTTGATTCCTGGAATCACATACATTTTTGAAGAATTTAATAGCATTTGTAAGAAGCTTATTAGAATCTTGCATTTGTTATAGTTGTAGTAGTTATTTGTAGTATTTTTTGTTGTATGCATTCAATTACGTAAGGTTTTCTAGCAGGATCTGTCGATTTTAAAGATCCTGCTATACATTTTAAGATGTATAGATTTCAAGTATTTCATGTATTTTATGCGGATTACTAAAATTTAATGCTTCGAATTGTGAATTTTTAATAAAAAGTGAGAAAGCATGTTTTTTGTCAATATTTGTACACAAATTACTAATATTTCATTCTGTTCCATTAAAAATTACAGAATTTTCTCTTCGAAAATAAAGAAGTTGAACATTACTTATATCTAAAAACTTGATATGAGACTGATAGAAGTAACGTGAAACAAATAACGAGATTTTGGTTGAATGTAACCCGTTACTTTCAAACCCTGTTATTTAGCAATGATTTTTGTAATGAAAATTCAACATATGTTCACTCTCCAATTCGTGATATTCGCAGAATCTTTTTCAAACAATATTCGACAAAAATCTCTGAAATATACATATGCATCAACAAAAAATTTGATGAGTTCCTAATTTCGAAATAATTTTTAACTATCCAGGTTCTTGCTACTTTTTGACATGAATAATTTTTGCTGTAAAGTGCTTAAATTAATTGAAACGAATTATCTTCAGCTTGCATTTGATGTAGAGATGACGCAGAAAAAGATTAGTAGTTCAAATCATAAAAAAAAATTTTTTTAACTTTCTTCTTTTATGTTGGCAAAAATGATTTCAAGCGGAAAAAATTTATCATGACACTTTGTATAATGTGTGCGTCTTCGCGTTGAGTCATATTGCATTTGCATTCCCACCACTTGGGCCTTGCCGTGAAATGCAATTGGGCTTGGCGGGACAGTAATAATAATTGAGGAAAGCTGCAGTCAATGGCAGTGTTGCAAAATCGCTGACGACGCGTAGGAATCATTTTTTTCAGGATTGGGATGGTTGCACATTGCTTGGAATTCTCTAAATGAAAAATTTTGAACTTTTTCAATCATACAGTAAACTAAAATAGTTTTCCATGAATTTTCAAACTTTGAAATGTTATGGTATTTTTAAATTTATAATATAGGTACTCAATGATTTCAGTTTAAAATTCTTCAAATATGGAAAATCCGGGATTTTCACTGTAAAATGAGAAAATTAAACAGTTTTTCACGAATTCATAAACCTTAAAACTTTATGGTGATTTTGTAACTGTTTTCATGGAATTTAAAAGTCATACTGGTATAACAATCATACAGAATCTAATAATTTTCCTTTGCTACTTATTTATTTATTGTACCATGTTTTTCAAACTAAACAACCCCTAGTAATTTTGATCCTCATAAAAACCTTAATGTATTTCGTTTACGTTAAATATTTACATATTTAATGTAACTTTAATAACTTTGTAAATATATAATTTAATTTTCCGAAAGAGTGTAATACACATTCATTCGAAAATATTCTTCAAACAAAGTCATACGACTTTGCTATAGCAATTTTAAGCATATGCTAAAGTTCTAATTACGGATCTACAAAAAATTCATGAAAAATATGTATTAGTCATCTTTTTTCTGATTTTATGAAAAAATCCTCGAATTTTTTTATTAATATTTGATGAAGGATAACATGTAAAAATCTTTGAAATTTAAAAAAATATATAATGTTGAGATAAAAGTCGAAAAATTGATCAAATCATCATCAG
Organism: Platygaster robiniae; assembly: GCA_028476575.1. Classification (NCBI taxonomy): domain Eukaryota; kingdom Metazoa; phylum Arthropoda; class Insecta; order Hymenoptera; family Platygastridae; genus Platygaster; species Platygaster robiniae. The sequence continues at coordinate 42,918,657 of CM052019.1, forward strand.
ACATAAAATCTATTCCCTAGTAATTTTTATTCTCTTATAAACCGGATGCAAAAATTTTTTTTGCATATCGGTGTATTCAGACAAATGCCACGGAAAATTGCTTCATTTTTAAAGCTAGAGCATCCGGATTCATACAATGCTTACAAATTTCTCAAAGCTTCTCAAATCTTACTAGTCAATTCAGTTACGAACATGAAGCGCACTAAGTTTTGGGAGAATAAAGAATTGCATGTGGTAGTAGAGCCATCAGAATCCTTTGGCGACAAACAAGAAACAAGGGAAGCTGGTGAAAAATCAGAAATTTCCACCAAATCACCGTCTTCAAAACGGCAAAAACTCAAGGACTTGGTCAAGATTACCGAACCAATAACCATTTCGAATCGCGCTCAAGTGACGATTCATAATCATATACATGAAAAATGAAGAACATATTTTTTTGTTGTAAGTTCTATTTTGTAAATATCTATGGGGAAAACCCTACAAGCTAGCCTGCAAAAAATATGTAAAAATTCAATTCGTTTCTTCTGGTAGAAAGCTGAAAATCAATGGACATGTATTTCATTTCTTTTTTCTAATGATTTAAAATTTGAGATACAAAGTTCCAAAGAACGCTGTGACCCACAGCATCGTTTGACTCTCTGTATGTCTTGTAATTTTCAATAAATAATTAAAGACAAAAATACATGTCAATGGTATTTCGATTTTTCATTGAATTACATGTTTAGTCCATGTCATCTGAACCATCAATTTTGCATAGATATCACGTGAAATTTTTAAAAATGTATGTTTATTGAGGTGCAAGTAATGTAAGTCAGCTGTGTAAAATTCAATCCCTGTAATGTATATTATGAAGTACATAAATCATTTTTTTATCATCCATTAATCTCAAATAAGGTAAAATAATGAAATTCAAAAATACTAATTGGAACTTTGAACTGTCGTTAGTCGTAAGATTCGGTAGGTTGTAAATTGATTAGGTCAATGCTATTTATTAAATTAACCAATTTAAAATCAGATGAAAATTAATAATACGTACTTAAGAATTTAGAGTACGATAAGAGCTCGATTTTTACAACTGAGGAAATTTTTGTTACTTTTAGAGTCCAAACTATTGATAACCGTCCATTTAGTTGTAAATTGAAGAATTTTCATGCATGATTCAAATTTCCTATTATTCTTCACACCTGAGAAACCCTATGAATGTTAGGAATTGGACTGTTAAAATTAAAAAATTCACATTTTTTATACTCTTATACCTTCTGAAAATTTTTCTGTGTTTATCACCGAAATGAAATTATGCGATTATTATTATGAAAATGTGATCCTCGATTGTAATGTTTTCTAATCGCAAGCCTTCCTACAAACATCATGTACTTCATTGTAAGACAATACAAAGATTTGTAATAAATTCCATTCAAAAAATATATTTTTTCATTATTTCAACCCATGGCATGAAAAAATCACGAATAACCTCCGAAATTCCAAATTGAAAAAGATAGGGGAAAAAAAATCAAGATGAATGAATTTCAATTTCTGTATTATTCAACTAGGAATCACGATATCAGAGCTGTACAAAACAAAATATTAAATGTCAGAAAATCGCTGTTTACTATAATATATATGTATATATATCACTTTCAGAACCGGCACAACTCAAAACTAATTCTCGTCTTTTCATTTAGTCCTTGGACTTGTTTTCTTTAAAAAACGCCTTTTTCATACGCTCCCTCCAAATTTTTCATTCTCTCCACGATACCTAGTTCAATTCGTATATTATGTTCTTGCCACTTTTTTTTTTTTTATGATCGTTTGATGGGACATCAGCAAAAGCAATACAAAAATAATAGTCGCAGATCGCGCTTTTGCCATCCGTGCTCCATGCACTTTTTTCACAATTTTCGTTTCTTAATTCTTTTGTTATTTTCTCACATCACCCACTATTTAATTATTTCACTCCATGGAGAAAAAAAAAAAAAAAAAAAAAAAAAAACTAAACAAGTTGTAAGAGTAATAAAGAAAAAAACATCAGCTTTCTCTTGTCTTGCAATAAAAAAAAACTGCCTTTTTCCCAACTTACTTTTGCTCTTTTTCACGTAAAGAAACTGATTCTGGCGCTCTCATTGTAATGGTGCATCATTATGCACTTCTTGCACTTGATATACAACAAAATAAAGACATACTATTTTTTTGTATACATATGCAAAAGTCACAACTTTACTGTGTTCTTGATTTTTATCTCCAAAATTTCAACTATATATGAAATCAATCTCAGCTAATGAAATCTCGACACATTTTATTTTTCCACTTGCCTATGGCGAAAACAATTGATATCGCCTGACTAATGCAATAAAAAAAAAAAAAAAAAAAAATAACGTAAAGTGCAACGGCGATGCTCGGAATCACGTGTCATATTCAACTGCAAAAACACATAACATTCGTTTTTTTTTTTCATTCCTCCAAACAAAAAGCGCCAACATAATCCGCTCAGCAGAAAAATTCTTTTCTCCAATGTACCGAAATTCAAAATAAATTACGCCAATTAATCGCATTACAGCGCCCTCATTACCTTTGCATTTGATTCAGCTTCACCGTATTTCTAAAACTAAAAATAATTAGCGCGAGGAGAAATGATTCTAAAGATAACGGAGCAACAGCTTTTGAAGCCGGCGCCGTTTTTTATTATATTATTTCCCATTCGTTAGTCCCTTGCAGTTCCGTTCCCAAAAATCGCGCCGCGACGAAATTTTAAACATTCTTTGTAAAAATTCTTATGCCTACAGTGTGTGAATACTTAAATGTAAACCGTATAATCGGTGACAGTTTTACGCGGTGCCGCTGATGAGGCGACTGTTATTGTTTTGTTGCGACTGCTGTTCCTGAGACTCGCGGTTGCTGTTGTTTGAGGGCGGCACCGGGCCCAATTGAATGGGTTTGCGACCACGTGGGACACCGCCACCTCGAAAACCGCGGAAGCCCATTCCTCCCATTCCAGGCCCGCCACCGCCGCGGTACATACCACCCATGCCGCGGTGATAGAAACCGCGACCCCGGAAACCACCACGACGCGTCGACGAAACTCCGAACGTCTCCGAATTCAGCTTGCGCTCCGTTCGCCAATCAGTGCGTTGCGATTTCCTTCAAAAACGGAAAGAAAACAAAAATCAAACAATTGCTGATGATCCAGTTATTCATTCATTACAATTTCATGCAGCATTCAATTTTATTCATAATATAGAATTCATCATAAATAACCTTTTGAAGAAATCAAAAGAAAAAAATTCTACAAATTCAAACTTCAACATGTATTTATTATTTATATTACAAATTTTTAATGAAAATCTTTTGGAGAAATCATCGCACAAACAAAATTCTACATACTCAAGCTCGAAAATATATTTGATAAAAAAACATAAAATTTTCATAATATTTAAAAAAAGAATTTAATATGTAATTATTTATATTCACTTTATTATTGTAAATTTAATATGACATTTTTTATCATCAGATAATCCAGCCTTATGACTTTAGTGGAATAACATATGAAAAATTTATGTTTTAATTTATTAAATAATTAGAATGTAATGAATATAATATTTACTTTTAGAATTATGTTACATTATTCACTATTAGACGATTCAGTCCTATTACTTTAACGTAATAATTTGTAAACAAATTTTGAAATATCATAATGAGATAATAATAATACAGCATTAAAACATTCATTGTAAAATATAATATTTGAAATAATTATTATACGTATATATGCACAAGAATCATTGTTTTCAAAACAAAAAACGAATTATTTTATATTTTTCATATCAATTATTATTCAATATAAAACATTTCAAAAAAAGAGAGAAAACAGAAAATCAAACGATTGTTGACGATTTAGTTATTCATTCATTACAATCGCAATTATACATTTAAATTTTATTACATAATATTATAAAATTTATCAATAACCATCCTTTTGGAAAATCAAACGAAAAAAAATTCTACAAATTCAAACCTCAGCATATGTTTTATAAAGTTCTTCGATATTTAATTTTATTCATAACATCAAATTTTTCAACAAGAATTTTTTGGAGAAATCATTTAAGGGAGAAAAATCTACGAATAAATCATAGTATTTGAAAAACATACTGAATATAGAATAATTATTTGTAATAATAATTTTACTATAATTTTAAGAATATAATATGACACATGAAATAATCATCATATTTGGAAAATGTAAGTATAATTATAATATTTCAATAATGAAGAGGAAACAAATCAGAAGATTGCTGACGATCTAATTATTAATTCATTAATGGTGATTGTACAACATTCACATTTTTTTCATAATATAACATTTTTCAACAGCGATCTTTTAGAGAAATCATTACAAAAAAAATTCTACTATTCAGAACTTGAAAATGTATTTTATAATATAATATGAGATAATTATAATATATACAAAAAATACTGAATATATATTTATCACTTATCTTCTTTATTTAATAATTATAACTATAATACATTACATTATTCACTATCAGATAATCCAACATTACTTCTTAGGTGCTATTACATATAAAAAAATTATATTTTACTAAAATAAAATAATTACAATATTATGAATACCGTTGTATTTAATATATTATAGTACATATAAAAAAGTCATAATATTTGCAAAATATAAAATTGAATATTTGATAATTATTAAATATCAAATATTTCAAAAAAGAAAAGAAAAGAAAAATCAAACGATCGCTGAAGATCTATTTATCTATTCATTACAATCGTAGTCATACAACATTCCAATTTCTATTATAATATTAAATTTTTCAATAACAATCTTTGGAAGCAATGACCATAGGAAAAGAAATTCTACGGATTCAAACTTCATAATGTATATTGTAAAATAATATATGAAATAATTATATCTGCAAAAAATATTGAATCACTAATAATTATTTATAAAACCAATTTTGATATAACTATATTATTATAATTATAATATCATTATTATTACAATATTTATTATATTATTTGATGTATGAAATAATCATAATATTTTCAAAACGTAAAATTCATTATTTAATAACTGTATATCCTTCGTTATATCAAATAAATCATTTAACACAAAACATTGCCAAGTTTCACCAAATGAAATAACAGTGGCATAAATAATTCAAAAATCGTTAAAAAAAGGAAACAACTAAAAAAAATATGTCATACCCTTTACTCCTTTCCACTGCTTCACAGCTAATATTGTCGAAGAAAGACTTTGCTTTGTCATAATGAATGACTTCGGGGTCTTCCTCAGGCTCGTTTTCTCCAGCTCCAGTTTCATTTCCACTATCATCTTTTTTCTCATTTTCAATGCCAGAATCGATTTTCGTTTTTGCTAATTTAGATCTGGAACAAAATATGCATGAATTTTTTAATTCGCCAATAAAAAATAGATAAAGCTACTAAAACCAAGCATGTAAAATTAAAAAATACATGAAATATCCTGATTCTTTTTTAATTCTACACACTTTAAATGTTTCATTAGTTGTACTCAAATGTCAAAAGTTACGATGAATCCAAAATATACATAAAATAATCGTAAAAATTTTCGATTGGAACTTAGTCTATTTATTATTTATCAAAAAGGCTGTTAAAAATTACAATTTACAATAAATAAAAATGTAAACGCACTGCGTAAATCAATCGCCAGAAGACACGATCTTTTATAAAGTTGCGTTTAAATTTTAATTTTGCATGGGTTCCACATTTGGCCCTTTGGATGTTTCCTAAAGGGCACCCGGCACATTCCATGCATAGTCAAAGTTATGATAATTTTTTGTTTTAATTTCCCAATCCAGCCTGACCAACAATTTTGTAAACCAGTTTAAATTATTCGTGTTTTTTTTTCATTTTTCATTTCTAATAAGACAAAAGGTAATAAAAACAAAATAAACAAAACTATTAAAAGTAAAACGAAACTTGCTGTTGTTTTTCACTTTATGCGTGAAAAATTTGTTTCAATGAATCTAAAAGCTAAAGATTATGCTAAAAATAGTAATTAACTAATGTGGGACAATGATTATGTGCTATTATACTTTTATGGTGTATATAATTAAATAATATACAATGAGAAGCAAAATAATAATAATAATATGTATTCATTATCCAAAAATTTTTATTTTTAATGAGTTTATTTTATATTCATAAAAAGGGCTGTCGAAAATAACAATTTATGATAAATAAAAATGTAAACGCAATGCGTAAATCGATCGCCAAAAGACACGACCTTTTATAAAGTTGCGTTCAAATTTTAATTTTGCATGGGTTCCACATTTGGCCCTTTGGATGTTTCTCAAAGCGCACCCGGCACATTCCATGCATAGTCAAAGTTGATATGATTTTTTTAAAAAACTGCAGATGCCAGTTCAAATTATTCGTGATTTTTTTATTTCCTATATGAGCAAAAGATAATAACAATAAAAAAAAGAATAGTTTGGAAATTATTTAAAAAAACAAAAATGTAGGTATTTATCAAAAACAACTTGCTATTTTTAGTTCATCCGTAAAATATTAGGTATTATTTTAATAAAATATATCGAAGTCCATAATTATATTAATTACAGTTAATTGGATAATGTAAGACAATAATAATGTATCCTATTTTCATGGTGTGCATAATTTATATCATGTCTCGAAGGTATTTTAAATAGAATAATAACAATAATAAAAATATAAATGGTGACGATAATAATAATAATGCATGCAACTTATCAAAAATTTCGTTTTCGAAATTTGTCTACTTCAGATTAATAAAACGCACAGTTTAAAATTTACATCAAATAAACATGTAAACGCAATGCGTAAATCGACCGCCAAAAGACACGATCTTTCATAAATTTGCGTTCCAATTTTAATTTTGCATGGGTTCCACATTTGGCCCTTTGGATGTTTCTCAAAGCGCACCCGGCACATTCCATGCATAGTCAAAGTTGATATGATTTTTTTAAAAAACTGCAGATGCCAGTTCAAATTATTCGTGATTTTTTTATTTCCTATATGAGCAAAAGATAATAACAATAAAAAAAAGAATAGTTTGGAAATTATTTAAAAAAACAAAAATGTAGGTATTTATCAAAAACAACTTGCTATTTTTAGTTCATCCGTAAAATATTAGGTATTATTTTAATAAAATATATCGAAGTCCATAATTATATTAATTACAGTTAATTGGATAATGTAAGACAATAATAATGTATCCTATTTTCATGGTGTGCATAATTTATATCATGTCTCGAAGGTATTTTAAATAGAATAATAACAATAATAAAAATATAAATGGTGACGATAATAATAATAATGCATGCAACTTATCAAAAATTTCGTTTTCGAAATTTGTCTACTTCAGATTAATAAAACGCACAGTTTAAAATTTACATTAAATAAACATGTAAACGCAATGCGTAAATCGACCGCCAAAAGACACGATCTTTCATAAATTTGCGTTCCAATTTTAATTTTGCATGGGTTCCACATTTGGCCCTTTGGATGTTTCCCAAAGGGCACCCGGCACATTCCATGCATAGTTAAACTTAAGATGATTTTTGATGTGTAAACATCTTTACTCGCGAGTAGCACAATAGAAGTTGAAATTTTCGCAGTAGACTAAAATCAAAATTTGTAGTGTCCAAATCTGTAGTGTCGTTAGTAAAATTATCTCCACGTCCGAGTGAAATTAAAATCATGTAGTGTCCAAGTTTGTAGTGTCCGAGGAAAAATGTAATAAAAGTTGAAATTTTCGTGGTAGACTAAAACTAAAAATTGTAAGTCCAAGCCATTATTTTTTTTTTTAGCAAAGAAGTTTCTTAAAGTCGAATTCACTTAATGATCTCTATTCTTTAAAATTCAACGAAGAAGCAAAACATAATAATAACTAACAAAATCTGTGTACCCAGTACGAGTGCCCGCACTCTCTGGTTTTTTTTTTTTAAATTTCAGATGCCAGTTCAAATTGTCCATGATTTTTATATTTCTTATATTAACAATAGATAATAATAACAATAATAAAAGAATAGTTAGGAAATAAATTAAAAACGAAAAGTAAACTTAAAAAAAGAAAAAAAAAACAACTTGCTTTTTGGTTTATTTGTAAAATATAAGGTATTATTTTGATAAAATGAATTTAAAAATTTACAATTATATTAATAATAGTAATTAAGTAATATAAGACAAAATACTATACTATCATATTTTCATGGCGTGAAAAATTTATATAATGTCTGGAATATATCTCAAATAGAATAACAATAACAATATTAACAATAATAATAATGTATGTATTTTATGAAAAAGTTTGCGAAATTTGTGTACTTTAGATTAATAAAATGCACCATTTAAAAATTACAGACAATAAAAATGTAAACGCAATGCGTAAATCGATCGACACAAGACATGATCTTTCATAAATTTGCGTTCCAATTTTTATTTTGCATGGGTTCCACATTTGGCCCTTTGGATATTAGCCAAAGCGCACCCGGCACATTCCATGCATGATCAAAATAAAAATTATTTTTCACAACTCGAGTATGGAAACTGCGATTTTCGACGTCTGCTAAGCGCGGCGAATGTGGCGCATTTCACGCCGTTCTCACTTTCCGCCCTGGGTGATGAAATGACAGCTGATCAACAGCGCTCAGTATGTCGCGACCAGTCGCGACTTCTCCGCGAAACAGAATGACACTTGCATATTTGGATTTTCGCGCTCGCACTTTGCATACGTCGAAAATCGACTTTTCCATGCACTCGTTGTGAAAAATATAGTTCGCAACTCAATGGGGAAGAGCAGATTCACTTAGGAACACGAAGCTGACTACGCAAAACCGCACGCACACCCTACACACCGACACATGCGGCTTCGCGCAGCCATCTCCGTGTTCCCAAGTAAAGCTGTCCTTCCCCACCTCGTTGCGAAATATACTATTTCATGGTGTTAATAATTCAGGTTCATAATATTTGAAATCCGTAATTTCAAAAACTAATTCAATTACCCATTAATTTTTTTAGTTAAAATAAAACAGAAGGCAGTAAAAAAACAGCAAAAGAATTGGCATGAATCTTGCTCATTTTTTTAGTTTATATGCACAATATTGTATGTTTTTACTTGGCCAATTACTATTTTAAATGATGACGTTTTCATGCTTTATGTCTTTGAATACGAATTTTTTCTATAAAAAGAATCTTACAGTGGATGATGATCTTAACATTTATTAATAAAGCTAAATGAGATATATTATAATAATCGACTAAATAATACTTTTTTTCCAAATTACAGTTAGTAAGAATGTAAGCGCAATGCGCAAATCGATCGCCAAAAGACACGATCTTTCATAAATTTGCGTTCCAATTTTAATTTTGCATGGTTTCCACATTTGGCCCTTTGGATATTTCCCAAATCGCACCCGGCACATTCCATGCCTGGATAAAATTTAAAAAATTCAGAATAAAACGAGTTCAAAATAATTTTACACTGGCTGTACCAAAAATTGATTCAATTACCCTAAAATTTTTTCATTTTCCGAAGAAAAAAAAAAGTAGTAGAAAATAGTGAACAAAAGTGATGAAATAAAACCTGCTGATTTTTTTCCAATAGCATGCAGGAATATTGATTTTTCAATATTTCATGATAATAATTATACATACTTCAAAAATAGGGATCTGTCACTTAATACATGAGAAAAGTTTTTATATTACAGAAGATTTATAATCACGAAAAGTGAAAATCAAATTTATCATTTCAGTACACGAAAAGAAAAAATACTAATTTTTTTTATTTATGAGTATTATTTATGAGCATACAATGTTTGAAAATAATACCTAGAATACTGATTTTTAAACTTCTTATAATAAATTATAAAACTTTAATTACAAAAATATGAATCTATTACTTAATACGAGAAAAAATAGCTGCTTATGTTACAAATGATTTACAATCATGTAAAATTCATGTAAAATCTCCATACTAATGGTTAAAATTAAAATAATTATTATGAAATTGAAATTATTGACGGTTAAACTTGATCATGTAAAAATCATTATTGAGAGGTAAAAATGAAAATACTACTTCAAACAAAAACAAAACTACCAAAAAATGTTTCTATTCAGAGTCAAACTTTCTTATTACAACATCAAAGTACTTTTTACATCTCCAAAATAAATTTACAAAAACTCACCTAAGCTCCTCAAATTCTGTGTTCGCCTGCTCAAAGTCGTAATCGTTTTCGAACTTTAATGTCTTTTTTTGGGCTTGAGTTGCGTTTCGGAAATTCGCGCTAGGGCCGACGGGCCCGCTACGACCGCCTCTGCCGCGTCCTCTCATGTTTCCGTTGCCCCGATTTACCCAGCCACCTCGCTGTTGGGCACCTCCACGATTCGCGTTCTGATGATGTCCCTGGTTTCCATGACCTATATCGTGGTGAATCGGATGATGCTGTTGCTGATAATGATGCTTATGACCATCTTTCTTTCCATCGCTGTACTGTGACATTCCACTTCCAGTTCTTCCGCTTCCGTGGCTTCTAAAAACAAATTTTTGACTAATCAAAATCAACCGTTCCTTTCATTAATTGCGACAAAATAATTCAAAAGAAAAAAAAAAAAAAAATTAAATGAATCTTACGATTGTGATGAAGTTTTGCGATATCGATGATTCCTGAAAAAATTTTCCCAATGGAAAAAAAAGTAAGTAAATCGTATAAGTGTCAATGTACACATAATTCATTGATATTAATCAAGTAATATGCATGCATGGATATGATATAGTTAATGTAAACTACATTAATAATTATTATCAATAAAATAATGTGTACAAATGAATATAAAAAAATTAATTCTTGTATTGAATCTTCTTCAATTAGTATTAATTTATACTTATTTCATTTTATGTTATGAGACAGAAAATAGTAAAAAACTATTCCTTATGATTAAAAACATTTTATTTTGAAAATGTCTTTAGTATTAATCTTTTCTTAAAGAGAAAAAAAGTCTATTGAAAAAGGATTTAAAGTCAATCATACATAATTTTTAAATGATTTTCTAATTTATTTTAATGTTCATGTCAAGCATTCAAATATTGTATTTTAAAAAGAAATAAAAGCTCATTTTATTATGCAGGGTCATTTTAAACTTACTTTCTCAATCTTGTAACTACCTGAAGTTAATTAAAGTGTTCTAATTAAAATTCTGAAATGGAATTTTGATGTCTGTCAATTTTGAAATGTACTATACTGCGAATTATAATATAATCATAATTGTTCAATCAATAAATGTAGAAGTTACAAAAAATACAATTATATTACTTTTCAGATATTTATTTGATTCCCTGAAATTCTTTGAAAAGAATACTCATTAGTTTTTTCTGTAATTTACAATTTGGATGGTTTTGATTTGAGCAAATTAGCAAAACTTCAAAATTTTACGTAACAGAGAAGACTCGAAATTAGAGAAAAAATATGCTAAGGCTCAAGTACAGCTAATAAAATATCGACAGATACTTTTCAATTTTACTCGATTTCACATCCAATGAAGCTACTTTTTTAAACCTTTTTTTTAAGAATCTAAATTTTCAAACCTTTCTCTGTCTCTGTTCTGGTGTGTGTTTCTTCCGCTTGGCTTATCTCCGATTTTTCCAATATTTCCTTGATTTACTTGTATGCCTTGATCCAATGTAGGGCTTTTTCTCATCATAAGCGAAGTTGGGGTGGTCGAACGTGATCCGCCGCTAAGCAACTCCAGCACGCCTTCATTGCAACAAATTTTTTTCATTGATTTACATGGCAACAAAAACATTAGTGAAAAGCAAAGAAATGGAATGTGAAATATGGTGGTACAAAAAAATGTTTTTATTTACAAATTTATGAAAATCTCAAAACTTATTAAGAAGTTCCACAACTATAAGTAAAATATTGATAATTTAATTGAATCAAATTGAATGTTAAGTTTCATTTCAGAGAATATATCAAACAATTTTTTTTTTTTATTCGATTTGCGTTGTATTTTTATTAACCACCTCTAACAGTAACAATTACAGCATTACTTTTTTGTGAAAAATTAATCAGATTCCTTAAAAAAAGATTATGGAAAATTATATTACAATTTACGCAATTCTTCAATTCTGAAATTCTCGAAAAATCTTGAAGAAATTCAACTCAAACCGAAGTAAACAAAAATTTATTTTTAAATTTGTAGATAACAGTATATTTATTGCTTTGAAATTCAAGTTTCGAAGAACTTCAAAGAGTTTTTTAGAATAAGTAAGAAATAACTTTAACCTAACTTTAGAAGAATTTTTCACAATCCGATTTTTTTTCGAAATTCCATAAAAATGCGAATTTTCAAGATTTTTCGAAAATTATACAGAATTAGTGGAAAAAATCTCCACCACTCTCATCAAAAATACACTTAAAACTTAAAAAGTTAGTGCAAGAAAATGGCTTCAAGCACTCTCTACATTCTAGGAAATTCAATACAATTAATAAATAAATAAATAATAAGAAGAATAATAATACTTCTGCCTACATAAATTTCAAAATTGTAGGCACAATCACATTCAAAAATAAAATGTGTTTTTCTACGTTTCAAACGCCATGAACATCGTAGTAACTGTTTTTTTCTTCACCTAAAATTTTATAGTGTCTTGTGAGCAGAAAATCTCAAATTCGTGCTATTTTTCACTAATTTTTTCCTATAACTCAAAAAAATCCTCTGTTTCGAATACGTTTAGATTGTCGACAGCAATAATAAATTTCTAATCATCATTATAGCGGTCTAAATAATTCGAAAATCTCATACCTGATGAAAAAATTGCCTTAAACTAATCATACCTTGATAATACGCGTCAACTTCTACTTGTGAAAAATGCCCGTGTTCAGATCCAATATTGTTATTGTTTAAATTTTTTTGCTCACTTTTTTCCAGTCGATCTTTTTCCTCTTCTATAAACAGCCGGAATATAAAAAAATTGTAAGTATCGAATATTTTATATTTTTATCAATAAAAAGTCATTACTCCATTTCTTCGAGATTTCATTTTTTTTTACAGAAATACACAAAAAAATGTCAAAGACTTTCCATGTTGAAAAAATAATCAAAACCATGGATTGCTATAGCAGTTCTCACAAGTTTTCTGCTCAAAGCTCAAAAATATTAAATATTTTTATGGCAAGCTTCAAAGCATTAGGGAGCTGTCCATAAATTATGTACCATAATTTAAATTCTACAGCATCGAATTCTAAAAAGTGATATAGCAGTTTTTCAAAAATATTAGAAATTTGTACAATCATAATTACCACAGTTTTTGTACCACGTGTATAAAATAAATTTATGTATCATAATTTTTCGCATAAATATAACTTGCTTCTTATTGTACTTCTAAATATCATACCAAATATAGAGGGAACACGATAAGACTTTAGATTTTGAAAATTCGATTAATTGAATTAAATAACTCAGGCAGATAGTTTAGGTTCGAAAGAACAATATTACTATGTACAAATTTTTAATTTCGTTGATTATTTTTCAACTTTATTTCGCAGTTATTAAAAATCGAATAAAATTTCAGTCGAAAAATCCAAAATTCCAAGTTGCAAATTGTGTCACTCATTTCAAAGTTTTTGTTATCTTTCCTGAATTCAGGACGTATTTTATCACTAAAATTATGAGTTTATAATTACAATATTGCTACGGATTTTCAATTATAATTTATAAATAGTAAGTTTTGCTTTTTAAATTCAGAATCGAATTTCTTGAAGTTTTTGATCAAAAGTATAATCAGTCCGATTTATTTGTTTTAATTTTGAAATAAAATTGATTTTCAACAAATTTTTGTTGAAAATTTCAAAACAACTATAAACTTTGAATTTAAATTCATTTATGAATTCGATACAGGTATTACAATTTTTAGTCACTCATTACAAAATTGCTCAAATTAATAAACTATGGATTATTTTATTCTTTTTCTGTAATTCAAAATCAAATTACTTTCGAGTCCCGATTCAAAAGTACAATATTACTACTAGTAGCTTTAAATTTAATTATTTTCTAATTTCTTTAGTTTAAATTCAGAGTAAGTTAAGTTGCTCATAATCTAAATACAAAACTCTGAAATCACAATAGATTATAAACTGTGTAAATAAAGTTTGAATTTGAATTTTTTTTTTTTTTTAATTCAGGGCCAAATTATATTTTAAGTTCAAGCTCATAAGTATTAAATTATTTAGTTATCAAATTTGTTCATTTTTCAATTATTGACTCTATTCTTGAAATTGAGAATCGAACCATTAGAAATTTAGAACCGAAAGTAAAGAATAACTACGAATGTAAAATTTTGGTTTAACAGTTCAAAACAAGTACAAACTTCATTTTTTGTTGCAAATATTTTAATTTTTTCACACATTCTAAAAAATATTGAATCGAACTTTTAGGAAATAAATACCAATATACGTAAAATGTTGATTTCCGAAGATTATTTTATTTTCATGTTCTTTTATGATATTCAGGAACAAATCACTCGAATTTTTCGTATAATTGTGGCGTGGAACGAAGAAACGTACCTTACAGCACCAAAAATCAAAAAAAATATTACCAATAATTTTGAATATAGAAAACTTTGTCTATTAATTGAGCCTACTCTCGAAATTGTAACATTATTGTATTTCATAAAAATTTGAGCTTCAAAGTTGACCTGCTCGTAGAAATCATAGGGACTTCCTGTTTTCTAACTCGTTTTGCTCTTTAAGCGCCCAGGTGCTGTAAGGTATCTTTCTTCGTTCCACGCCACATGTACCAAATTACTTCAAATCGTGAACATTCCTTGATTACATTTTTCTTAGAATATGAATTAAACTTTTTAATTAGTAAATTGATTTTCCATTTTTTTAACATCGAAATTCAGGGTCAAGTTGCTCAAATTCAGAATTTAAAAAGCTAGTCACAACAGATAGTATAGTGTGTTAATAATTTAAAAATTTTTAATCCCCTTTTCGAATTCGGGGTATCAAACTAATGAAAGTTCAAGTTCAGAAGTATAAAAGTACTAGAAATTAATAAATTTTTTTTAAATTCATTATTCGTCCTATTTCTAAAATTTAGAATCCGATCACTAGAAGTTAAGAATTAAAATTTTTCGTTCAGCAGTTTGAAGCCGCTACAAATTTTTAATTTCGTTATACAAATTACAATATTTCCCACAAGTTTTAAAATGTTGGATCCTGAGGATTATTTCATCTTCGTATTCTTTTTTGCAATTCAGGAAAAATTACTCAAATATTCTGTTTTAAATAATATTGGTATATTATACCAATCATGAAAATTACTTCATTATGAGTTAAATAACCTGGAAATACGACAAATTTTAAACTCCATAAAATATATAAAAATTCATCTGTAGATATATTATTGATGATCATAAAAAAAAAACTCAGATAATATTTAATACCCCCCCCCCCCCCCTCCTTAGACCATAACTTATGGAATTATGCACATAATTTATGTAAGGCCTCTAACAAAAAAAAATTCATTTTTATTCACACCTAAGAAACTCGTCAATGCACTTCAAAGACGTTTCATGCAGGGACACCAGAATCTAGGATACACAATGTTCCCAATCAAATCTGGTGGCTCTGGTTGGTTTTCCATGCTCACATGCAAAAAAAGGTCCGATGAAAAGCATCCCAAATCCCGAAAGCCAAAAACAGCTCGGGGGATTGATCAGAGGATTTCAAAAAGCGGCAAGCTTCAAAGCGATTTGGCGTGTGAGAAAAAAAAAACAGTTACATTACCGTCGTCCAAGGATCGGTCTTTCGCACGCTCGATGTGTTGGGAGTTGGGAATGGTGATGGTAGGTCCGCCCTCCCCTGGGCCCAGGCTCAACTCACTTGGTTGTTTGGAGAGCTGTTGGGGCCGCTGCATGCCGATCGGTCCCGCTCCCGGGCCCATTCCCATTTGTGCCATTGTGTTGTACGGGTAGCTCTGCTGCTGCGGCATTGGGCCTATAGCCGTCATCATGAAACCCGGATGAGGCTGGGGCGGCGGTTGGAATGGCTGCTGGGTTATCGCGGGCGGCATCGTCATCTGCGAGTATTGTACTTTGCCATCAGAAGAGTCAAAAAAAGCAACAAAAAAAAAAAAAAAAAAAACATTGACTAACTTCCTACTTTCTCTACTTCAAATGAAGTCTTGGAGTAATGGATAGTTATTACCGTGAAAATGAAAAACATTAAATTCAATTTAGTCTGTCGTAAATTGGAATTTGGTCAGTGTTGTTGCAAACATTATAAACTAATAGAAATCAAAAGATGTTGGGAATTATTGGATGTTATGATAAATTATGAAAAAACGTGAAAAATTGTGTCAATTTAAAATGTAGGATGAAAAATCTAGAATTTTACACTACAAAAATTTGCAGACATACAAATTTACATTATTAGATCTTTTATTTTGTGACATGTCACTGTGTAACATAGTATTTATATTCGCTTAAGTTTTAAAAATATACCGAATTTAGGAAATCCAAGGATGTAGTGCTCAAAGATTTCAAAAGTTATGAATTCAATATTTTCAAATAGTTATACATTTCAGATATAGCATGTCTACTAAACAAGCTGGAAAAAATTCTCGCACATTTTACAGTTTTCCTGTACACAGTTTTGGAAAATTTTATCACTTGAAACCATTTCTATAATTTTATTTCTTTATGCTGATGCATGACTAGCCGAAGTTACAGATTGCATGGAAGAATTTGATAATTCTAAAAATTTATAGTGTAGGAAATTCCATTGTTGATAGTCGATGAACAATTTATAATTTCCATGATTGCTTATCCAAGATATCGAGATCACAAATCTTTTTTGATAAAAAAAATCTATATTTCATTAGTTGACTCTATATCTATAACTATTTTCTATCAATTTACTTCGAAATTTTTTATAATCTCTTCTACTTTGCAGTAAATTCGATACAACAATTTTCAACAATTTACGAATTCACAGCACTGCATAATAATTGTAAGAAGAAATTATCAATACCTTCATCAATATGAATTTGTGAAATTGCAATCCATTCGTTTTTGGATACAAAATATCTATAATCTTAAAATTTTGTTGTTCACGATATTATTAAAAATACACATTGTTCTGATTCCGAAATTTTTGTTTGTCATAATCATTAACTGAATCTATAACTATAACTTTGGTAATTTTTTCCTTTGTTTTTGACTAATTTTGTGATGAATCTTATCCGAAAAATTGTGATAAAAAATTTATGAATTGTGGGGGAGTAGGCGATATTAGTTCGTTGATAAAAACATGCCCATAACCTTCAGATGAACATGATTAATGACTGTTTAAAATTTCAGGGCGTTTTGTGGAGTAGTTTAGAAGTTATAGGTGCACAACG
Source organism: Platygaster robiniae (assembly GCA_028476575.1). Taxonomy (NCBI): domain Eukaryota; kingdom Metazoa; phylum Arthropoda; class Insecta; order Hymenoptera; family Platygastridae; genus Platygaster; species Platygaster robiniae. Next base: position 42,936,098 of record CM052019.1, read on the forward strand.
TACAGACTTTCACATTTATATTGTTATACATCAAGTATAATTATTTTTTCACCCTTTCTTACCCGCGCTAGGAAATAAGTTAAGAATATAATTTTTGGGGATCTCAAGAGATTCCCCACTAACTATGCCCTTGGCATCGGACTCCCACGCAACTCTGCGCGCGTCGCCTCGCTACGAGTCGGTGGCGGGGGAGTGATCGCCTGGGCCCTATATAGGGCCCCGCTCGGGCGAACGGGGTCAGTAGTTCTCGGCTGACCAGTTCGGCCGAAAACTATTCTCCCACGTGCGGAACCTCGCTGACCCAGCGGATACTCGGACTCCCTTTTTTGCGGAACCTCGCTGCTCCAGCGGGCACTCGCATCTTCCTGCTTCCCTCGTGCGGAATCTCGCTTACACAGTGGACACTCGCATCTCACGTGCAAAAACTCGCTACCTCCGTCGTAACATCGTCTACATGGACCCTAAGGTAATTTACCAACACGATCTCCCGGAAATCGAGGTTTGACTAAATCCCTCTTCCTCAGGTTGAGAAGACCCGAGATGGGAAGAAACACAGGAAATACGCCCAGAAAGTCGCCAGGAAACGAGAGGGACAACTCCCCAAACTCCTGGACCTCCGGGTCCAATGCCCAATGCTGGAGCCGCCGACCCAACAGACAACTTGTACCTCGAAAGGCGAATCCTCTCACCACCTCGACAAGTGGAAACTCATCAAGGCCATCTACCCCCGCCCCAAGGAACGGGGACGGTATAAGGCACGTCGACAACAACAACTTGACGGCCATTCTAGGAGGCACTTAAACGGCGAGACTTGGTGGCTAATCTCACCACCCAAGGCAGCAAGTCCACCACGTCGGTTTCAACCTAACCCCCAGGCAAGCACGCCCCCATCCTCTCGGGTGCGCTCGGTGATTGTCCACCTAAGGAGGGGAGCGGAACCTGGGGCACCCCCAGAAGCACGAAGAAGATCCATGTTCTCCCCGATCAGCCCCGTGAAAAGAGTGACCACTCCGGATTGCGCCAAGCCCGTACCCCTGCTGACTTCGACACCCTTAAGAAAGTCAGGAGCCCTGAGCAAGCTCGAGGCCTACACCTGTGAGTATCTCAGGGAGGGTATCACCCTTGTATCTGGTGACCACATCGAAGATGACCCAATAGATAAGGAGGAATTCCAGGAAGATTTTTCCTTCGGCACCCCGCCGGGCATGCCATTGTCGTCATATTCCGTGGACAATATCATTTATGTACTGACTAGTTAGGTTGTTAAGTTGTATTTTTTTTTCTGTAAATAAACGTGGGTCTCAACCCCGACTAGATTTATAACTCCGGACTTCTTATTAAATTATTCCCTTATTATTTTTACTCTTGCGGACCTACTCATTACATTGTTACTAATGTTAACAATATATATAGATTTCAAATTTGAGAATGTGAAAGTTTTGATTTCTGCAAGTAATCGAACGTTAATAAATATCTTTATCTAACTCATAAATTTTTTATTGTTTCAATCGAAGTTGAATGAAAATGTTGCTCATTAAATTTCTGAATTTCTAAGTACGAGAATTTCATACACAAAAATTATACTTCTTATTTTATCATGTACCTTCTAAACCTTAAAAGAAAATTGTTTTTTACCTGAACAATGGCAGGATCATTTGGCATCGAGTTGTTGACACTGTTGACAACTCGGATGTCTTTGATGTCTGAGCCACGAAACAAAATGTACTCGTACACTTGATTTTGCGGCGCCACTGGGAACTGAGTTTCCCTATCTTCAGTTCCATATGACCGTACTGTAATACCAAAACATATTTTTCGTTTTTTTAAACCCAAATGAAGTTTCATATATCTCTCATAAAAAACTCAAAAGTTTCATATAAAAAAAAAAAAAAAGATAGGTGTTACAAACAATAGAGTAAACTGTACAAATATCATTACAAATTTTAACAATGTTGTGACATAAGTTTTCGTCAAAGATTGATAGTTTTCTACCTCTTAACTATTTTCAAAGTATCTTTGCAATATTTTGCTATGTTTCAAAATATTACCAATAACATTTTTGAGGTCCCTAAATCTTCAAATATGTATGCAATTTGTATTGTTTATCCAAAAAAACGAAAATCAAATTAATCTTTGGAAATAAGGAATCGAGTTCAACAATTATTTTTATCAAAAAATAATTGCTCCAATAAATTATAGTTTTTTGGAGTCAATTTCTCAATTTCAAAAAGATGCATACAGTACAACCTCTGGATAGGGCGTCGGTTTTCTTTTTCTATTTCCATTAACGCCTTATGAGTGTGAGTAAAGACAAAATGGCGCCCTATCCAGAGGTTGTACTGTAATTATTTACTATAAAATTCAAAGGTATGTAAACTTTTGAGAAAATCATATCTAGGTATTTTTGGTGCATTAAAAAATTTAATGTATTTCTTGCATTTTTTAGTATTTTCATAGAACTTTTGTATTTTTGTAGTTTGTTATATAGATCTTTGAAATTCGTCGTTCTGAAGACAAAATTTTAAAAGTTTTTGAGTAATTTTATAAATTTTTGGGCAAAGTGCACCTATATAGATTATACATGTTTCGTAGATTTCTTGTATTTTTTAAAAGTTCTTATAAGGCTGTGTTGTGTTTTCTAATATTTTTATTGATTTCTAAGGTTTCTTTACATTGATTTATACACTCTTATCAGAATTTGATTACTGAATTTCAAGAATACAAAGTTTTATACATTGTAGTTACTTTTCAGAACACAGTTCTCTCAAAGAATTCAATTACTTTTAGTATTTATTCAGAATTGGTACGATTCAAAAAAATTTTCTGGTATTTCCGCGAATTTCTATGTAGATTTCTAGAATTTCGTGTTCAAGGGTTCAACCTATATAAATTTTTAGGATTTTCATTAATGCAGAACATAAATTATAAATACACTGAGTAAAACTTATTTTTTAAAATAAATATTCCACATGTTATTATAGTAAAACATGTTTTACTTTATCTTTGTTTTTAAAAAATTTTTCTGAAGCCAGGATAATTGTTACATTTGAATTTGTAAAATTAATAATCCTGAATGTTGTTGTACTTCCAAAAATAGAAGAAAGTCATTTGTTATTTACTCTAAGTTCATTATATACATTTTTGACAAGTTATACTTTAATATATATTAATAATACTTTCATATATTTCTTTATATAACTTGTTTTCTTTTTAGTTGAGATCATACAATTTTTTAATTTTTACACGAAATATTTGATTTTGTCTGAATTTTTCGGAGTTTTAAGTCCCCAAAATTCTTATCTGCCTACACCCCTGGTGATAACATTCATATTTGATCAGTTACCGAAACCCCTTGTTACATCCAGGGTTTGGAACTAACGCGTTACACTAAAACGTTACATGTTTTACTGTAAAGATAACGTTACGCATCACATTAATTAACAAGTGACCACAATGAGAATAAGTTACTTTTGTTAGTACCTCGAAGTTTTAAGAACAATTTGTAACTTTTGAAAAAATGTTCTGAAATTGAGATAAAAGTAATTTTTAACTTCATTGCTTTCAAATAATAAATTCTATATTTATATTTTTCAATGGAGCAGAATGAGATATTAGTAATTTGTGTACAAATATTGAAAAAACATATGCTTTTCCACTTTTTATGAGAACTTTTGACAATTCAAAGCATTCAGTTTTAGAAATCTGCATGAAAATACATAAAAATAATTCAAATCTATACATCTTACAATCTATAGCAAGATCTTTAAAATCTCTAACTCATAATATAAAACCTTACGTGATTTAATAAAAAAAAAAAAAAAAAACCAAGAATACTGAAAGTACAAGATATTTAATAGTTTTAAAAAAATTATGTCATTCCAGGAATCAAGAAACTTCAATTTTTCAAGTATTGAATTCCAAAATAAATGTATGTAAAACTCCATAAAAATGTTACAAATTTTTAAAATTGTAAGAGTCTGTGAAATATTCAAAAAATATTGAGGGCACTCTAAATATTTAAAGAAACTATTTACTGCAAAATCAAGTAAAATACTTCAAATGTATAAAACCTCCAATTCTGAAAATCTCATTCTGAATACTTAAAGAGATATTTTCGAAAAAATAAAAAAATCTACAACATTCTATTAATAATAGAAAATACACTTAGAAAAATACAAGTAAATACGTGAAATATTAAAAATCCATACAATTTTAAGAACTCAAGCATTGAATTCCAGAAATTTATATAGCAAAGTATAAAAACACTAAACGATTACTCAAATCTTAGAAATACTCAAGAAATACAAGAAATATTGACAGAAATAAAAATCTATTGAGACAATATTTTCTGAAAAATTCATTCAAATACAAAAAATTTAATGCACTTTAAATTCTAGAGCATAAAATACTTGAAACCTTTAAAAAAAAACGATGTACAAAAAAAAAGTTAAAGTTTTTAAAAACACTAGAAAATCCCGCAAAACTTTGTAGATACTGAAAAATACAAATAGTGTCAAAAATACTGAAAATCTAGATATATGAGATTCTTTGAAAAATCAAATTATTAAATTCACAAATTTTTCACTGGGGCAACATAGCATGAAATGACATAGATGTACAAAACTTTTCAATTAAAAAAAAATAAATTCAAACAAGCTGACTCTTTCTTTTATCAAGGGCAAAAAGTGCAGATTAACAAATGCTTGATGATTTTCCTCAATTGAAAAATTTATTAATGGACGTGGCTCATCCTAACAAAGAACAGATCTCGAAAATATATTTCGTTCGAGTTTAACATTTTGTAAAAAAAAAAAAAAAAAAAAATTGTCAAATATTTGTTCATCCCAAACAATTTTATTATATCAAGAATATAGTTTATTAAATTATTAAACTAAACCATGATTACATTGATATTGTTCTTTCGTCGTTATTTTTTCCATGTCTTATTTACATTCGATGTAATGTTAACATAACGAATTACTTTTTTAACTCAAGTAAAAGTAACATAACACATTACACTTTTATAAGCAACTACTTCTTCATTGAATCATTCATATATCCGTAACAAGTTTCGTAAATGTAGAAAACTTCCCTTCAGAGAACAGTCCTAAACATCTCAATTTATTTCAGAATAAGGAAATCTAAGTACAAAAACATTCCCTCTTATCTGTCTACGTTTTTCACTTTGTTTACCAAAATTTCCCGATCAAAACAAACCCTGCATTTTCCACGAAATTTTTTCCCCAATCATTAAAATAACCAAATTAAAAATTTCCCGATTACATACTCCCAAATCTAGTCAACAAAACCTCTTCCATAAAAATTATAATCCAAAAATCGGGGAATTTCCTGAAAAAAATGATAAAAACAAAGACAGTAAAACTCGCAATCGCCATAGCGTCGTAAACAGTTACGCCAATCGCGAATTTCCGTGCATTCACCGAAATCAGCGAAAATCAAACTCCCGTTTTTCTCGGAAATTAAATTTTCCAAATCACCAAATACCATGTAAACGGTAAATCCAAATTAAAAAATACCGAAAACGTGGTAAAAACAACAATGGGGAGAGTCGAAAAAACGAGACTCGTATATCTGATAAGGAAAAGAAGGGTGAAGAGGGTAGGGGAGAAGGAAGTTAAATAAAAAATTGGTTGCGGAGTTGACCGGTTTTGCATGGAGGGGAAAGGGGAACGGCGAGAAATCGCGAGGGTCGGAAAACGGTGCAGACGGCCATTTTGAAAATCTTGTATCACGCGTAATCGGGGAAAAAATACAAAGGGACACTTGCCATTGCTGAGGGCGATTTGGCACTCTTTGGCGTCGACGGTGAACAAGTGGCCGACATATCTGATGTTGGACTTGGATATTAAGCTGATTTCCGAGCCGAGTTCCGGGATGTTATTACTCATCTTGCAAAACTTAGCGTCCCTACGATTCTTTCAAATTCACGAATTGTCACGAACGAATATCGTAGAACAGCATCCGCCACGATCTTTTTCCAACTTCACACACATTCACACCTCGCACACGACACATAAAACAATACTGCCATGAGGAATGTCGGTAAAATTGCGATCTTTCTAACCTAAGGAAATTATTCGAGAGTATATATCGATCCACGTCGATAGTATCGATTAAGTTTGCGCGCGAAATTTAAAATTTGAGAACGTATTTATGATTTTAAATATACACAGGATAGGCAGAATATTTTACATCTGACATTGATGAAATGTATCTATCATAAATTTATTGTTCATAATATATGATCTATATATAAATATACATATTTCGTAAAATGTTCGTACGTTGTATATATTTAATTTTATATTCAAATGTATCAAAAATGAGTATAAATTTACGTATTACTTTCAAATTATTTTATCATATTAATATTAAACATACATATATTAATATGCAACATGCATTTCTGACTATCATACAAAATAAATTTAAGCAGGGCTGGAACTAGGCATGTGCAGGTGGTGCCCACTAGGGACCCCCTAAGAAGAACTTTTTTTTTGAAATCGACATTGAAGGGCCCCCCAGAAAATCTTTTTTTTTTCAATTGACTTCAAAGAGCCTCCTAGAAGATCTTTTTTTTTTAATCAACTCCAAAGGGCCCCCAAGGAAATCTTGCACCAGGGCCACTGGAACCCTCGCTATGACAGCAACCCTGAATTCAAGTCCAATATAAAGCCATCTTTTCTTATTGTTCTCGTCATCAAACATGGTCAATGATATAACAATTGAGAAACACGAGTTTTTTTCAACAATATCATTCAGAAATTTGAAGTATATCAGGCTATTTCACCAATGAAGTTTTATTAGATATAATTATAAAATTAAATATTACTATCTTGATAACTTTTATTGATTTAGTGTTTTCTTTTTTTTTTATGAATTTTTATTAAAAATATTTTTCTTAATAAAAATATTGTTTTCCAAATATGTAAAACAACAAGTGGATATTATTTTTAAAATAATATGCAATATAAAGTAAATTTAAGTTTATGACTCAAGTCAGATATACTGAAATTTTTAAAGATATACTTAAATTTATATATAATTTATTTAAAAGAAATTTGAAAACTGTCATCTTCACTTGTATTTTTGTAAATTTTGATATCTTATGCTATCATAAATTATATAAAGTGAATAGCTATAAAGTGAAACTCCTTATGTCTCATCATACTACTTAAAATAGCTACGCCGAAAATAGTAGTTTTTTCAAGTAGTACTCTGTTAACATATAGGACTGATAATAAGTAATGTAACATAAAGTAATTTTAATAATTTCATACTTCATGTACAGAAAATATAGATTCAGTCATTTTTGAAATAAAACCTTTTCATCAGTGTGTACTAAAAATTATAAATTATTATATTATTAGAATATGAATCTTCACATTTAGTATACATAAATGAAAAGATTTTATTTCAAAAAACGACCAAACCCATATTTTCTATACATGAAGTATAAAATTATGAAAATTATTTTTTTTAACACTACTTATTATCAGTCTTTTATCTTGACAGAGTACAAAAAAACTACTTTTTTTGGCGTAGCTATTATAAATAGTACATAGAAACATAAGAAGTTTCACTTCATTCTATAGTGAAGCAAAAAAAGTTTCACTTTAAAGTCATCCATTGTTTTACATGGGGTCTACATCGTCTACATCTATGATGAGACATAAAAAGTTTCACTATATATCTATCTATATGGTGAGACATAAAAGGTTTCACTCTATAGTAGGCACTTAGAAGTTCCTCATAAGATCTAAAAACTTTCATTCAATATTATCGACCATAAGAACTACTTTTTTCGCTATCAATAGTTATAACTCACTAGAGTAAAACTTCTTACGGCCCACTATAAAGTGTTTAGTAGGCCACTATAAAGTGGCCCACTAAAAACTTCTTCTGCCTCACCAGATTTAGATCACATGTGAAACTTCTAATGGCTAACTTTAAAGTGAAACTTCTTATGTTTCACTATAGATAGTCAGACTAGTGAAGCTGGTGTGGCGATCAAGTTTTTTTATTATATAAAAAAATTTTAGATCATCAATAAATTTTAACCAATATTTCAAAATTTTGAAAAACAGCATTAGTATTTGAATTTTCAGATTGCTGAAAAAATATATTGAGTCAATATATATGCATGTTCTAATTTTCAGAATAATGAAATCGATAGTATACGATGTTATCCAAATAATAACAAATCAAAGGTGATAAAAACTCCGCAAATAGCAGATCCAATTTTTCAGATTCAAACTGTTGTACTTTAAAATTATTTGGAGTTAAGATCGCTCAATAAATTTTTCGAAAACATGAATTCAAGAAATTTTTAAGAGCTTTCTATAGATCTTGGAAATATAATGTTGAAAAATACACTTCTGGATGTTAGTGAAACAATTTACAGAGATTTGTGCATTTCAGTGTATATAAAATTTATGCTGCATTGGCATCACAGCAATTTAATTTAAAAAAAAACATCAATAAATATTCTGCACTTGTGAATTCTGTTTATCAAAATTTTTCAAAATAACTACACTTATGAAAATTTCTAGTATGATAAAAAAAATCCTCGTCCTACGGAATTTCTCTAGAAACGATTTTCGATTCAAATGATGATTGTTCCAAAATATTTTTATCGTATGATAAAATAAGTCGAAATCCGCGAATTTTCGCCTATTACGTATTGATCGAAATTTCGAAATCATTCAATTCTGAAAAATTTTTATACCTCAATATTTATTCTCACAAAAAAGTACAGACATCATCCAAATTATCAAAATCTTTGAAACCTAAATTTTTACAAAATTTCCCCTTTTGGTCCATTTTTATTTCATGGTTTGCAAGTAACTAGGTTCTGATGTTACAAATTTTAGAAAAATTCAATCTAGCCTAAATGAAGTTTTGAAACATTACATGTTTTTTACTAATTAAGATTTATTACCAAATATCATACTTTACAGACTGTAACATTTTTTGTCCATTCAAATCGTTCCTCGATGACTTCAAATTTACTACTCCTTGCAGGAGCATAAAAAATTTGACGCAGCAGTTTAAGTTTTCGAATGATAAGTTCTTGTTTTTCGGTTCAAAAAGTTATACAAGAATTTTATACGTTTATTCAGGTGATTCCATTTCGTTGGTCTGGCACGAGGATAAAGTCCTGAAAAAAATGAAAACGAAATATAATTAATGAAATAAAAAAACTGGATCCAAACTGTGGGAAATGTAAAAACCATCGCAACCAATTATACATTTTCAAAACCTACGTTCGACAAAAGTACTTTGATTTCATAAAAAATAAAAATTTATACTTAATTACAATATTTGTTCACATTTCTGTTGCCAACAGATAAACTAATTAAAAAAAAATTATTTTCAAAAATTGCAAGCACGGGTTCGCCATATGAAACCTATATTATTAATTGATAAAATATTGGAATGGCGAAGCGAGATTTTTTTCTCTTAATTTCGCCATTGAAAATACGTACCGTTGCCCCACCATTTTCTCCTTCGTACACAGACTTGGTACTCGTTTCCTTTGAAACCTCGTAACCATGCGGGAACATTGTACAAAATTTTTGTAGGGTGAATGTTTCCATCACCCAAAATGTCGATGTAGTCATTTTGGCCGAACAAGGCTTTTTTGACTGACCATGCATCAGCTGGCCGGTAAACAGGCATTTGCCGAACTCTCTCTGTTCCATTATGGGCAAGCAGTCCTTTTTGGTTTATACTTTCATGATATCCGTACCGTCTTACAAGAGGACCTCTTTTGATTTTGTCCGCATGGTAACGGTAGCGCACAGCTGTTACTTGGGGCGTCCATGCCCGAACCGCGGACAATATAATGTTGGATATAAAAGACATCTGCAAATTAGAGAAATTTGAGTATAGTAAAATGTTGTATATTATAGTAAAAATTGTAAAATGTTACACAATTTTTTACAAACAAAGGCAATTCGAAATCAGATTGCTTTTGGGCAGTACATACTGGAGTTGAAAGTTCTCATCTGAATGATAAAAGCAATTTTTTTTTATGTTTCAGCAGACGTTCCTCAAGTGTATGAATTATAAAAACTCATAAAAACTCGATAGAAAAGTATAAAGTAATAGTCTCAAAAAAAAGTTGTAATTTTCACATCATTTTTGTTGCTATTTTTTGCTAAAAACCTTAATAAAAAATTTTTTTTACATTATTAGATATGCATGCAGTCAACGAAAGTCTACTGAATTGTGAAAAAAATTGCTTGTATGTTTCAGATAAGAACTATCGACTTCAGCGTGTACTGCGCAAAAACGTGAGCTGTCATACAGGACTTTGAATAAATCCACCATTTTTAGTTATTTGTTTATGAAAAAAATTGTTTTCTGTAGTTTAAGCATGTACTTCAATATGTGTAAAAGATGATTCACGTATGCTTCTTTTTTGAGTGGAAAAAAAATTGCCAAATAACCATTATTTTTTGACGCGCTGGAGGAAGTGCCCCCCTCAATATTAAAATTTTACTGTTATAATATGATTAAAAAATTACGATTGTGAAGAAACTATTTAACTCAGATGACATTGGTGATAAACATTCTGATTTGCTACTAATGAATTTTCAAATCATCAATTTTGTTGTTTCAAAGGTTACAATTCATAAATCCGAGCCAAAAATCAAAACACCAGATGTATTGTGTTTCGAAATGATTTATTTTTCTCATTTTCTATCAATTTTGTTGATTAGACGATATGGACTTTGAGATTTATAGGCCAATACTGATAGTACAATTTAGTAATTTTGAGCGATTTCATTATTTCGTGAAATTTTGTAATTTTGTAATATTCTGATATTTCTTAAATTTTTAGAATTGTCTTTTTGTGACATTATGTAATTTTGTGATGTCTTGTGATTTTGTGACATTGTGTATGTGTATATGTCATATTCCTTCACTTCCTGGTTACTCAACCTTTTAACTGAGAATTCGAAATTTTCTTCAACTATAAACCATTATTGGACCATGACAACAAAATTTTTTTTAAATGTTTGAAAATCAGTCCAGCCGTTTTCGTGTGATGCAGTGATACACAAACATACATTATGCTTTATACACATGGATTCAGAAAATGTTCAATGTTTTTTTGTTTCTTGAAAAATTTTCAAATTTCAAGTGTGATTCAAACTATTTAAAACAAAATGCGTATAACTGATCTAAGATTTTCCTACTTTTTGAATACTATCCGAAATTTTTAGATTTTCTAAAATAATGACCTTTTCCTGTAATTCTACACATTTTTCGAATTTACTGAAATAATCAACGTTTCTTACAAATTTTCGATGTTTTATTATTATTTAGTCGATTCAGTGTTTTAAAAACTTCTGAATTATCATGCAATTTTTAATCTATTTCAAATCATGCATAGTGAAGGCTCAATAATTAGGAAAATTGAAAAAAGAACTCTGTCAACAAATTTTCGTTGCAGTCTATTAATTTATTTCAGAGAGAAAAACCATTACCTTATAAAATAGTGGGAATCGATTTTCGTTTAATTTTAGATGTTTGGGAAAATTTCCAATTGATTCAAACGTTGCGATTTCCAAAGCCTAATAAAATCAAATATATCTCTTTTCTTTTTAAAAGTTGATATGTTTATCAACAGCATAATTATAAATTTATTACCTAAAATTTTTGAATCACTAAAACTAGAGAAATAGAAATTTTACATGAGTAAAAATTAAGTCAGATAATTGGAAAATAGTTGTAAAAAAGGTCTCAATTTAATGTGTTTTATTGACCAATAATTTCGCAGAAAACATGATTTTGGCTTTGGAATCGGGTAAAAATATACTTCCAGAATTTACCGAGATGTAAATGTTGCTAACTATAACACGTCTTTCTTAAAAATCAAGAGTCTACTTTATACATTAAGAAAACATTATATGTGAATAAAAAAAAAGTTTGTGGAATATTTTAATTGAAACCAAAGCATGCAAGACTTAGTCTAATTCTGAATGAGGTTTTTTAGACACAATGTAGAATTATTAAACAATAAATATCAAAAATTGCGTTCATAATGGTTCATAACAAAACTTCAAAAAACTAATTTTTTCCTTTTCCAGTGAATTAAACGGAGAGAAATTGTTTTTATTATGCCCCGTAATAATTTTCAGTTTAATTACAAAGATCAAGACTTTAAAATTTAGGTCAAATTACAAAAAAAGGGCAAAACTTTGACATGTTTACATATTTTTAGTTTTAAAAATCATGTTACTGCTCGAAAATAAGTACTTAGTGAATAATTAGCCTGCAATTAATATGAGTATTACTAAAAAACTTACATTAAAAAGTACTTTTGAAGATCGAGAAATGAAGTTTAAGTTGTCATTTTGTGTGTAATACAGTTGAATACAGTGTAATAAAAACAAACATGTCACTTACATACCATACATGTGTTGATATATATATGCATATACGATTCGGGCATTCTCGGATAATTTCAGAAAAACGGAAAAAACCCGGGGATTTTGAAAAAAAAAACCAAATTATTGTTATAAAACATGTATTTTATTAGCAAATGTAGAAGTTATTGTTTACAAGACCTCACTGAAAGCGTGAGAAACTGAGAAACAATGTACAAAATTAATATCATGAGAATAAGAGAAGTACTCACTTTTCTCATAAGTGCAGCGAATAGCATGGGAGAAGTACCTACTTTTCTCACGAGGACTTTAGATTTTGGAAATAATTATAAATCATGAATATGTAGCATATATTAATCAATGACTTGATATATATCAAGTATATACCAAAATATATTTCTATCATCCCCCTTCAGAATATGAGAGAAGTACTTACTTTTCCCACACAGGTGCAGTGTATATAGCGACGGAAGAAGTACCTACTTTTCCTACAAGAACTTTGGATTGTTGAAACACTCACGAATCATGGATATAAATATTTTTCTCAATGACTTATTAATAACAGAAATTTATTACTCTCTCCCCTCTTAAGAATGAGGAAAGTATCAACTTTTCTCATAGGTGCAGCAAATACGTAGCGTGGGAGAAGTACATACATACTTTTTTCGATTAGAAATTTAGATTGTTGAAATACTGATAAATCATGGATATATGATATAATTCTTTTAATAACTTGATGTCAAAAATTTATTATCATCTCCCTCCTTCAGAATGTGTAAGCCTCGTTGTCTTTTCCCTGGCTACGCTCCTGCCAGGAAATGACCTACTGACCCAAGATTCGTTGTGCGTTCAGCTTAGTAAGAAATAAAAAGTGAAGACGAAAAAGTATGGAGTATCTTGTGGACGACGAAACAGGAGAAATCACGCTTTTGCTACAAACATTCAGCGACGCAGAAACCGGCGAACCCGAAAAATGTGTCATCCTTGACAAAGCTCCATTTCAGGTTTTTTTTTTCTTAAAAAGTTTATCAGGCTTCATAAAGTTTTTCATCCAAAACCCGTAATAGTATGTGATTTCGAGCCCTTGCCAAAGAGAAACTATGTACGAAATTAATACCGTACGAATGAGAGAAGTACGCACTTCTCCTATAGGCGCAGAGTGTAGCGTGGGAGAATTATTTACTTTTCCCACTCATGGGAATTACTTGTGATTATTAGAACTTTAGATTGTTGAAATACTCATGAATCATGAGTGTAGTATATTTTTCTCAATGACTTGATGTTAGAAATGTTTTCATCTTCTAATAATTAAATTCACGAAAGCTGAGCAATGAAGAAAAATAATGAAAGTTATTGATATTTCAGAAACTTGTAATTGTTATTTTTTTCGAATTTTCTTTGATTTTCGATTTCGGAAGACATTTCTTTTACTTCTTGAAATTTTCAGATCCAATCAGAAATTTTTACTACTCGAAAACTCCAACTCTGTTGTTTTGGAATGAATCGAAATTATTTAGGCTTGTTATATTCGTCTCGGAACAAAATATTTTGGGATGTAAATATTTCAGGAAGAATTAAAATTTAAACTGGAAACGGCAGTTTTTTAATTTATCGCTAGAATTAAAATTGTTCATTTCATAACTCCACAACTCTAAAAAGTACATTAATTTAATAAGTATTGAAGTCTTGGAAAATGAAAAAAAGTCCTTTAAGTCACTCCTAAATATTCAAATCTCTAAAATTTCATGAATTCGAAAATTTTGTTCATGAAAAAATATAATAAAATAAAGAAACTTCCTCATCACATTATATAAATCTCAAATATGCAATAGAAAAGAATAATTGCGAAAGTTCTCATTAATATCACTTGAAAAATGCGTTATTGCAAAAATCCATAAACGTTGCTTCGATTATTCAGATACCAAAGAATGTGCAACAGAATCCAGAATTGAAGAAGAACAAAATTCGCATGGAACCAGTTCCAGTTGGGGCTTCCTTTGGGCAAACAAATCCAATATTTCTCTTTCTTCCTGCTATTATCTATTTTCGCTGGTTCGCTGTTCTTCTCATGGTTTTTGAGGTCGAGCATATGACAAAATAAATTTATGATTAAAAATAAATGGAGAGATTCGTTCAAAAAAAATGCCAAGTAAAATCCATGGCTGGATACAAAAGTTATTTTTACCATAAAAATATAAAGACAAGTATTTTGATTGAAACTAAAAAGTTGCAAAATTATGAGTTCTGTTCTCAATAATTTTAAATTTTCAGGTCATTTTCCACATATGGGCCCACCGTAAAAACAAAGTTCTCAAGGATACGAGCGTTTATTTTCGTTCGCCGTTTCACGCTATTTCTTCGGAGTACTGCGCTCTGTGCCAGAACGAAAATTGCATGGAACGCGTGGGAAAAATACATCAAGCTCGCATGCAAAGATTTTTGCGACATTGTAATTACATGAACCGTGTCGTCACATAAACAACAGCATTAAACCATAATTTTTATGCTCTTTTTTCCAGACTTCGCCAATGTTTTTTCTTGCAAATTTTCTTTTTAAGTTATAACTATCATATAAAAATATGACTTTCACAGAGAAGTTTGTTTATATTTGTTTAGGGAACGTAGAATAGAAATGTTCACAGTTGAAAGACCTGTATATAACAGATTTTAGGTGCCTCGAATAAATAATCTCATGCTACCAGCCTCATGAAATCTCATTTTTCCCCACTAGTTAAATAATGTACTATTCTTGATATCTTAATTCCTTGAACCTTAAAAAAAAATCTGCATAATTTGAAGAAAATTACTATTGTTTCAGTAACAGACAATTGAATTGTTTTTTTTTCCAGAATTATAAAAAAAAAAGATACCATTTACAATGTTGGTATACTTTATTATCTGCAATCATCAATCATTTTTATAATAATGTATTGTACAAATTATTACATTAAACTATAGATTCCTGCTGCAATTATGTCTATGGGTGCTTCTCTCAAGTATGACCAACATGTTTTCATCTCTTGAAAGTTGCTGGCGAAGTGGCCAACGGACAATTAAATAATACAGCCGGTGTTTTTTTTTGTATTTTTCTTTCCCCCTCCATTTTCATTAAATCATCTTGCATAACCCTTTCTCGCTAAATGTACGATATTATCGGACTAAAATTATTATTTCGTCTATGATAACGTACAAAAATTATGAGAAGTCAAAATCATTAAATTAATCCCGTTACTCTTTTCAAAGACTATCTACATATCGATATATGTATATACCGATGCACATCGATATATATATATATATATAAAGCCTAACTGTTCCATTTCATAAATCCACGTATACGCGCGAGAAGAAGAGTCGTTTCATCACACCGTCGCTACATGCTACTCTTATGCTCACATATTTATATGTATAATACACCCTTGCATATCGCTCGTGTACATATATATATATACACATACACATCGTATATATATATATATATATAAACATTTTTACTCCATAAGTTCATGATTCACTCGTTTCAAACTCCGAGAAGGGATTACATTTCCGATTCCGAGGTTTAAATATTTTGTTTGATAGAAAACAAACAAACAAATCAAACTCTTCTCTTCCATGCATACATGTATAATATATATTGTATCCTTTTCTCTACATACAATTCGTAAACCTCGCGATACAGGGGGATAGGGAAATTGGGTGGAAAAATTTGAACCAAAAGAAGCTTACAGGTAAACGCAAAATGTCAAGCAATTATTCTACGTCAGACGTGTCGCTTTTTTTTTTTTGTAAAAACTTGAATGATAGCGATTATTAACCATTTTATATGATTTTTCTTTAAATTATTATCGAGTGAATAATGATGTAATGAGTTTTTGAGTGAATATTTCGTTTGTAGCTTTTTTCGTGATCCAATGGTTGTAGAAGTGAGAAAGATACTTGATTCTTACATTTTTATTTCGAATTTGAATATTTTGAGCCTTCTGAGGTTTTTAACTGAACTATTGACATTCTAGAAGATGATTATCTTTCCAAGGATACCAAAGATTTTTCAAGGTATTATTTTTTTCTCCATAACAAAGTTTAAATGAAAAAGTTTGAAGTTCAAATTTGTGAGTGACAAATTCAGAATTCTGAAAAATACAACTAATTCAAAATTTGAATTGTGCATTTGTAACTTTTCATCCAAATTCTAAAAATTAGTATTTAAAACTGTATTTTTGCCATCGTCCAGTTTCCTGGATTTTTCAAAGATTTTCATTTATGAAATTCAAAACCTCAAGTCTTGAGTTGTTATATTTTCAAAAATTTATCCACAGAATTATCAATAAAAATTGAAATTTCATTTCCATACGCAATTTTTTTTTATTTCTGGTCATCAAGTTTTGGGAAAATTTTAAAAACATAATGAACTTATGTTAAATTTAATGATGTAAACAAATGGAACTTCAGGATTTCGTCAATAAAAATGACTGTCATATTTCAATATTTTTTTTATTCTGAAGTTTCGAATTTTTGTGTTTTTTAATGTTCTGTCCCTGGATCCATGTTTTCCAAATATGGAATATTTTTTGTACGTAACATCGATCGCGATACTCCAGTTCAAAAACAATAAAAAAAGTTGTTTTTTTTTTTACAGAAGAACAAATAACTATTTGAATTTATTATTGTCCATAATTTTTTATGCATTCTTTCAAAACAATGACAGATTAAATTTTTAATAATTGTATTTACAACAGATTAATTTTGAATTTCTTTGATTCGTTTCAAGTGTCCAAATTATCTCGATTCGAATGTCGACGTATTTGCAGAATTTATCCATCTGACATTGCTTTGTGCAATATAAGAAAAAAAAAATCAATTGATATTTTCCATTTGAAATTTTCAATGCAAATAAAGCAACTCCAACATTTCTTTTACCGACAACAATTCAAATAAAATAACTTTACCAAAAGAACAATAATATTCCAAATTCAAGTTACATGATCCCAAAAATCATTAATTCCAGCCAAAACCTCCATAAAAATCTTAATTCTGCAATACCTTACCACCATAATCACATTTTCCAACCAAACCTCAGAATTTCATAAACAGCCCATATTTCATCCAATTTTTGCCACACTGGATAAGTAAAAAAAAACTCATTAAATTGTACATCTACTTTATTTAAACACCACAGTTCCAAGTCATCAGCAAAATAATTTGCTTCGTTCTCAAACTGGACCACGAAACCACCTCCAAACCAAACGGAAAAAAAGGCGACAACTCAAAATCCGTCTTGCGGTTTTTGGACGATAAAGCAAGCTAGCAAAGAGCCTATCGAAAAATGAAATCCAGATCCCCCTCTCGAGCCGATGGAAAAAAGGATAAACCTACTAGTTAGAAGAAAGTAAGAAGAGTCTGCGCGACGACGGTACCGCCTGTCTAAATAAATACGGATCGATGGAATACGTGGCTGTGGAAGGAGGAAAGGGGAGGGGATGAAAAGGGAAGGGGGGAGGTGCGCATAAGGATTATTCCACTCGCGTTTCACAGGACCGAAAAGTTCCTTCGAAAACCAACACGATTAATGTCTCGAGGGTACGACTCCGACTGGGCGTCGCCAGGAAGTCCCCCCTCCTTCTCCCCGATCAACGTAAGCAGTTCCAGGTGACGACGCCCGGCGATCACTCAGGCGACGATTGCTATTTCCCGGGGCGACCCTGGAGCCCGCTCGTCGTCCTCGAGCCCGCTTTTGCCGGCTGCGGTATAATCGTTATCTCGTCGTTGATCTTCAAGGGCTTTAGAAGCGAGTCGCCGGACCTCGAGGAAGGCGACGATGGCGCCGACTTTTTGTCCATGACGCGTTTCGCGACGACGCTGTGCGCCGAGTACACGTGGTTCTCGAATTGTTTGTACATACCGAAAGTCGCGGTGCACACGGTGCATTTGTAGGACAGGTGGGCAGGCTTCAAAGTCATGCCGTGGTCCCTCGCCACGTGGTTTAGTAGTTTCCACTGGTACACCTGGAAAACGAACATTCATTTTTCAGTTTTCCTGTACACGATTAAATAGAATCCCAACACTTCATAATATTGCTATTAACAAAAACTGTAATGCATTGTCTTTTTGTTCAATAATTACAATAAAGTGATCCCTTGGAGCAAAATTGATTTAACAGAAAATAAAACCATGAGTCATATCTCTTTTCTGAAGCATCCTCAATATAAAAATTTACATATAGATTCATAATAATCACAAAACAATAAAATTCACCTATGATAGTGAAAAAATTCATTGTAAAAAAATTCTGGCAATAAGGTGACACAGAGGCCGTTTTCTCCGCCTCCTCCTTCAACTCATTTGTTTTCCGTTCTATGCGTCTTTCTCGCACTTCAGCAGCCTCTGTGTCGCCTTAAGAGTGTCATTAATTACAGCATTAAAAATATAAAACGCAGTCAAATTATATTCAACTCAGGTACAAAGTAGTAAAACTTACCCTGCCACAGGCTGGGCAACGTCCAGAATCTTTGCCTTTGTTTGCTGCATCTTGCATACTGGATGTGACGAGTCCGTGAGATCCCAGTAAATGTCTTTCCAATCCCTGTTAGACAGAAAAAAATTCAAAACATCAAAAAAAATTCTCTTGACTCTTTCATATTTGTTGTTTGACTACATATAACTATTTAATATGCAATCTTTATCAATCATGAAATATTTTTAACTTTTGTTACTCATTTTTATCAACTATTTTCTATTCAAATGTTCAATGTCAACATTCATCAATCTGTCTTTTTCTATCATAACTTAATGGTAATATTATTTAACTGAGTAATTTTACCTGATCTGTGAAGAACCGGAATTGACACTTCTGACAGTTCAGAGGAGGTCTATTGTAAATCATCTTTGGATGTATTTTAACCTTGTGAATCCACTGCATATGATTTCGTAATTGTTCCAAATCCTAGACAAAGAAAACCATTTTCCAATACATGTCAATATTCAAATACACTGAAATTATGAAATTTGAAAATCTAAATCAATTCACTTCAAGTTTTGAGTTCATGAAACTTTTTTTTATTTAAAAGTCCACAAAAAATTATTCCACGATATTCGTAACTGGAATAAACTCGAATTCTCAAATTTTAAATTAAATACATTTTTATGAAAAACAAAATTCACAGGAAATCCTTTCATAAGACATTTTTTACTACTTGTACTGAAAAATGGGAATATCAATTTTTTTTATTTAAAAACTTTAAAAAAATTTATAATTTAAATTTCTAGTGAAATAATGCAAAAATTAAGTTCCTCAAAGAATAAAATAAAATATCTTTCTAAGAATGATTATTTCAAATTTTAAATTCTAAACCAAGAAACTCTAGGAACACTTAAAAAAACAATGCATGAAAATTCCATAAATATATTATTTTGCAAATGAATAAAATTTTAACATTAAACTTTCAATTTGCAAAAATATCAGAACGTCTGTAAGCCAGTTTTGATTCCCAACACTTTTATCAGTTAAAAAACCTTCTGATTTCCTTAACACATTTAACTCAAAATTGTATAAAAGTACTAACCTTAATGTAGCCATCACAAATCTCACAAATAACAAAGGCGTTTTTGCCACCAGGTTTTGCTGAGCTGCTCTGACCAGAAACTGGCGCCGAAGTCGCCGTACGTGGCAATGGCGTGATAGATATACTTGGCTGACTCAACAATTTTGCCGCTGGACTCTTCGAGCTTGCAGCAGGTTGATTCTAAAAACAAAAAATTTGAACATCCCATTAAATTTTTCAAAAATTTCTGTATAAACAAAATTAACAGCCTCCAAGATATGACATTATTCATCTCATGCAACATGCTGTTACATTTTTTTATTGGGCGTCCAAAAAAAATGTTAAGAATAAAATTGCTGTATGTCCACTTTTCATTGTTCGAAATAATTGAAACATGAAAAACCATTGAGCAAAGTAATTTTTCAATCACGATAAATGATCTACAATTGTTGGCGATTTATTTAGAAGATAATGATGGTATGAATTCCAAATTTGGAAAAGCCACATTTGTAATCCTTTTTGAATTGTTTAAATTATTAAATTATGTAACGAAAATCCAAGTAATGAATAATCCTGAGATTCAAAATGATAGTCGAAATTTTCAGTTAATTCAGAAAATTTCAGAATTTTTACAATATTTGGATTTTTCAGGACCACAAAACACAATAATGCAAGTTACCAATAAGTATTTAATAAATTATCAGAATCCTGTGTTTTGCAATGAGAAATAAAACTCCTTAAAAACTCAAAATGTTGAAGCATGGTTTTTTTTCGCAGCACAAATTTTGGCAGTTGCGATTACTCACCCCAGCAGTGGCTGGTGAAAGTGTCCCAGAGCCACCCACCATCTGCTTCCACGACACATTTTTTTAAATAAATTTTCTTGACTATTTTTAGTGAAGATGGAAAAAGGAATCTGAGAGTATCACTAACTATCGACATAATATTTACATGATAGTGAATTATAAAATAGCAATATGTATGGAGCAGAAAAATTGATTTCATTGTTGTGCTCTTTGAATTCCTCATTTTATTTGTCATTTTTTTTAAATACTTAATGAAAATCACAATTGTTGAAAGCAGGGAATAAAATATTAAGAATTAACATTTATTGCTACTTATTCATTTTCCAAGTTAGTTATTTTTGACTTTGAGGATCGTGATTGTATTGCATATTACGAAGAGAAAAATCATTCATGTTTTTACTCTCGTAATACATAACAAAAGAAAATCACTTTAGTTTACATCTATTTCCATTTTTTTTGCCTTATTATTTTTATTTCAAAAATTTCACATAAGAATTAATTTTCTGCTTATGTTTTTTCCATCATGTCATAAAAACCAAATATAATATAATAATACAGTTTGAAACTTACCTGAAACATTTGATTTCCAGCGAAAGGATATGGAGGCGCCGAGAGCATGAGTCCAGATGACGATGGCCGGTACATCATTCCAACATTGTCTAACAAAATGTTCATTTTTGCATTTAGATAAAAACCTCCAAGTCATCACTTAATAAGTACCTAATCACTGAGTCAACTCATATCAATTAAAAACAGATCTCTATGAACATTTCTTTAGGCATTTCCATAAAAAATTTTAATTAAATTGATAACCATTTTTATTTATTTATTAGAAGTATAAGAAAAATTAACTAGAGAATCCCATTATGAATAAATAATAAAATATTATTATTTCTATAATTCAATAATTGAAAAAAAAGTAACCTTGTCTCATTGGAGTGACGCCGCCTCGCATGGTCTTCAAATCAGTGAACCTCGGTTGCATCGGTGGACGTCCCCTGCCTCGACCAGGTACCGGAGCCGGCAAAAGTTTCGGTAAAATCGGCGGCTGGGCCTTGGCCATCGCCATGGCTGCCAAAGCCGGATTTGTCGGTCCCATCGATCTCTGTCGATTGAGCCTGAAAGCCGCGAAACTGATAAGCAAAACCATTAGTTATATCATGAATTTTTTCTCCAAATTCAAGCTTCCAACACTCGAAAATCCCCAAACTGTATTACAGTTGTGTAATCATAAATGTATCAGAAAATTTTAACTCAAGCTAAATGCACAATTCTAATCATCCAGAGTGTACTTTAAGCGGGTGATAAACTCATTTATACAAAGCTCTAGATTTCAATTTCAATTTTTGCTGTCTGCCCTAACCGGGAGTATCGTAAAAAAAAAGAAGAGTTTCTCCTTTATTCAAGAATAAATCACCTCGGTATTTTGGCCGGGGGTTCCCAATCTGCAGACGGTTCGCAGTTGGACTCGGGCCGGAATTTCTTCGAGCACGTGATTATATGCCGCGAGAGCTTGCCTTTTTGGTTGTCTTCGAAGGGACAAGTCGGGCACATGTGGAAGGCGAGGCTGCGCTCAAGCCTGCCCCGGGTATTGTGCTCGGCCTCCATGTGGAAGAGGATGTCGTGAGGGCTGCGCACCTCCAACGGGCAAAAGTTACACATGAACGCGTAATTGTGCATGTGAGGAGTCTCAAGGTGATGCTGCATCGCGAGGGCCGACTCTGTTTTAAAATTGCAGAACTCGCATTTTTTAATGGCAAAGTGGAAAGGCTCGTTATTTTCCTTGCTAAACTCGAGGTTCTTGATTAGGGAGGTGATGACGTGCTGGGCCTCGGCAGAAGGCGCGCTCTTGCCCTGTTTACGTTTCTGAGTCCTTAGCAGATCCGTTTGCACATGTTCTTCTACCAAGCTCATGCCGATGGACATGAAGAATTTGCCCAAGGGCAGGTCAAAGTACGTGTTGCCGATGGTTTTAGGGCGCAATGGTTCCTCGGGTTTCTCCTGGAGCTGGGATGGTTTAGAGTCTGATGCATCTGGCTGGAAAATAATAATAATAAAAAAAAAAAGAATAAATAAAATTGAAATGAAGCAAGACTTCAAAATGCGAAATTTTTTTGCAAATACATGAATTTTTACAATGGTTTCTAGGATAAATGACAATAACAAAACTGAAATTTAAATTTGAGTCAAAATGTTTAATAATACATAGATGAGTACTACAAATTTACTTATATGATTTTATAACAAACAACTGAAACAGTACAATTTCGTTTAATTACAAAATTAAAACACTGACATTCAGCATAACTGAATATAATCGACTTAGAAATGCAACAACTGTTTCCAATCGATTCCGGATTTTACTTACAAAATATACATATTCAAACTTGATGTTCATATTTTTAGACTTTGTGAATTTCAGGATTCCTAATGTATTATTCTAATACACAGATACCTCGATTTTATTGGAGGTTCGGGGCTCTCCAACTAAATCGAGAGAACGTTTAATCCGATTAACTCGAGCTCGGTAGGCGCAGACCTGTAAATTTAAAGGGACCGTACGCCTAGGTTCTAGGATGTTTTCTAAGAAACATTTTTTATCGAGAGCTCAATCGAGAGAGTACGGTCCTGGAGGGTCTTCGAGCTCGTGATTAATCCGCGTCACGGTGAATTATCTCCAATAAAATCGAGGTGCTTGTGTAAAATCAAATGTAACGTTCAAGTTCACAATTCGATTTTCTGCTAACATTACTTTTAAAATTTTATCTCACAAGACAAAGTTTTCAAATTTCACTATCTTTCAGTATTCAAATTTTCAGTAGTTCCTTTTTTTAACAAATTGTTCAAAGTGAATGTTTTTTGCAAATACATAAATTTCTATTATTTTGTCGAGGATTACTGATAGTAACAAAATGAAAATTTGAGTTTTTGCGAACATTTTTAATTGTGTACTAAAAATAATCATGCATTGTTTTATGACAATACACAACTAAAATTATAAAATTTTGATCTACCACAAAATTGTAATCCTGACTAAAAAAGCAACAAATTGGAAATAATCAATAGAAAAGTGAAATTACTTTTCAAATCGAGTTTGGATTTGACGAACAGAATACAAATGTTAGAATTTTAATATTCATATTTTTAGATTCCATGAATTTAGGAGATTCTGATTCTTCATGTACTTGAATTCTGATGAAATTAAATAATACTTTTAAGTCCAGAATTTGATTTTAATTAATTTCGAAATTTTATATCGAAACAAATAAAAACATCTTCAGTTGTTTCTTTTTTTGACCTTTAATTGTTATTGTTACTCAATATAATTATACAAGTAAATATTAATTATGCTAACATTTATAATGATCTAGAGAAATTTTGATAACTACAGAAATTAAGAAATTTTTACAATTCTCAAAAAACTTGAGTTCAAATATTTCCAACATACACAACTTAGCATTTTAACATGTTACTACTTCCAGATGTAGACTTTCCAATACCCTCAATTCCGATTCAACTGATATTTCATCTCGAACCTTGTTACATAATCTTAAAATTCTTTAAATTCCGGAAAAGTAAAATTTCAACAATTTTAGCACTTGTAATTTCTGCATTTTACATGGTTTAAATCCCCAAAATTCGAATTTTCTTGAATAAAAGTTGAGATTGTAAAAATTTCCAATTCTTAAATTATTTTCAATCTTTTTTAAATAAAAAACACATCGCTTGAAAAATTAGAGGCATGTTTAAAATGAACGAAAAATTTTTATTTTTAAGATGATTTATCAATCAGGTTTTTAAATTTGAATAGTAATATGAAAGTTTCAAAAAATAATTCTTTGAAAATACAAATAATAAACTTGAGTTATCAATAGTTGTATTTACAACTATAAAATTGAGTTGTCAAATAATTCTTTGACAACTCAATTTTATTGTCATCTTCTATGAATGACTCTAAATTCGTCCACTTTTTTCTGAATTGATAGAATGAATTAAACTTCAACAACTGTGGATTCTGAATTGTTAGAATGAATTTACCTTCAACAAACGTGGAAATTTATTTGATATTCATTGATGTTTATTGTCATTTGATCAAAATGAGTAACTGTATGAATTTGCCGACTTAAAAAAAATTCAAATATCTACAATTTGAATATCAAAACTGACCAATTCTCTTAAAAACCACTAGAAAGTATCACAGCATGCCTATCTGCAGATATAACATTAAAAACTCCAGATTCTGCAGCTTTGGGCCAGAAGGAAATTCCCTATATAATATTAAAAAAAAAAATTTTTTTCAACTTACCTCGCTTTTCTTGTCCTCGTCGCCTTCATTGTCCTTGTCCTCAGCCTCTTCAGCCTCCTCTCGTTTCCTGTCTTCCTCGTTGCGTTTCTGTATGCACTGATTAAGGTTAGTGACAAATTCCCGAAGTGACTTTATTGGCGGTTTCTCATAGACGTAAGGTACGATGAAGGACGGCGCCTCGACGACGAACATATCATCTGTGAGAGTCGGCAGTATCGGAGCCGGTGGTGGCGCCACAGGCGTCATTGTCGTTTTAGAACCAAGTTGGGCCTGGGCTTGGGCCTGAATCGAGCTCTGGGCAGCCTTGGAACTCATGGGCAACGGCGTTATGGTCGTGCGCATGTTCGAATACATCGTTTGCGTCGTCCCCACAGGCATCATCGAGAATGAGCTCGAGCTCAAAGTCGGCTGCGACTTTGGCATACTGCTGCTGCTCACTGGGATGCCCCCACGACCCGACATAATCGAGTTTGTGTCGATTATTACTAATGTTGGCTCCTGCAACATGAAAAAAACATTTTGGAGCTCATATTTTAAATTTGAATTAAATTACTGTCGAAAGTCACAGAATATTGAAGTACTACATTATGATACATTGTTAAATTTACTTTACTCAATTTGGCAATCACAACTCTTCCTATAAATTAAAAATAGTTGCAAAAAAATATTAAAAAAAAGGAATGAGACGCTAAAAAAAATTATTCATTACCTTCTTGCCCCCTTTGGTGACATTTTTAGTCCCAGCCGCGATTTCTACGAGCCTCTTTGTGTCATTCACAACAATGGTTGTCTTGTTGTTTTTCGAGAACTTGTACTTAGAGTTTTCTTTGTCTTTGTTGTCGACTGCTAGGGGATCTTCGGGTTTTATTTCTTCAATGTCGGAGCTGTCGTCGACATCATGACGAACGGGACGCGATGGTGCCTCGTCATCGTCGGGCTCCTTTTCTATGTAACTAGTTCGTTTGATATTTCTCGAACTTCTCCTAGGTGTGATGTTGCTCAAGTCGATCTGCTTTCGCGCCTTTTTTTTTGGTGTTAATTCTTTGATGGGATTTGGCGAGCCCGTATTCGAATTGCGTCGTTCATCCGACGTTATCTCTTCCACTTCGGGACTTTCGCAGGAACCGTTTTCCTCGACAATTTTCACCGGTGAAGAATCGTCCAGGACTTCAATACTCTCATTCAGATCGATCACTTGATGTGCTGTTTTTGTGGATTTTGAGTCTGAGTCCTAAAAAGAAAAATTTTTTTTCTAAAAACAGGCAGTAAAAATGTTTTTTCATACACAAAAGTTTTTTATTTAGGGAATTCTTTAATACTTCATTGAAACTCTTATTGAAAAATCTCACTTCAGAAACCGTATCGTCAAAGATTAAATATATTGTGAAATCCTAAAGGAAATATATTTTTTCGAAAAACCCCTCTCAAAATGTTATTCTGCTTGCGCCCTTATTTGAAATAAAGCTATGTAAAATAATTATATTTGTAAATAATGTCTGGTAAATGAAAAATTATTGTTTTTCTTACGTATTCTCCGTCCTTCAGTTGGGACTCATCCTCATCACCGGATTTCTGTTCAGCAGCAGTATCCTCACAGTCTGACGGACCATCAAGGCATTCTACCTCTGAGGTATGACTCTGTTGGTCAACTTCCATCGCCTCCACTTCATCTTCAGGTTTCTCGTCTTCGCCTTGTCGCTCATTGTCCGAGGGCGCTTCTTCATCATTTTCCTCTTCTTGGGCATGTTCCTTATCTCCCTCTTCATCCATCTCTTCATCGGCGCCATCGTCCTTACCCTCCCCTGAGTCGGAAACTACGTCCTGCTCCATTTCCTCAATGTCCGAGTCTAACTCCTGAACAAGGTCCTTGGGAGCATCATCGGCCACATTTTTGTTTACCTCGCTTATCTCGTCGCTGTCGTAGCTGCCGTTCACTCCATTTGCGATAACTGTAAAAAATAATATCATCACGATTACAAAGAATTTTAATTTAAATAATGACATCGATTTTCATTTTTTTTTTTGGTTTATTTTAAGGGGTCACAGAGGCCGTTTTCTTCGCCTCCTCCTTCCACTCATTTGTTTTCCGTTCTATGCGTCTTTGTAGCATTTCAGCAGCCTCTGTGTCCCCTTAAGTTTGAAAATTCTCCTTATGAGACAGATTGAACTCAAAATTTTCCTCATTTTTATTATTGCATGAATATTTTGGTGTAACTCATATTAGAAAATGGTAATATTTAAAGAAGAAAAATAAAACTAAAGCAGAATCTTTAGATTTTTGTGTCCCAAGCACGATCTACATTAAATTCAGATTTAAAAAAATTTTTCAATTAAAAATTTTCTTTAATTATTTCGAATTCAAAAATACATATCCTTAAAATTTTTCACTCTACAGATTGAAAATTTGTATAATTGTAATGATCAAATAATTTCATAAAAAAGCAAAATTAAAGTCACGACTTTAAAAACAAATTTATAACTACCAAATACAAAATGGACTAGCTTAAAATTGTTATATTATGATAAATTTTACTTTCAATAACAAATTGTTTTTAATCCAGAATTGAAATACTACAAAATTAAAAATTCGAAATATCAGAGATTTTCGATTAGAAAAAAGTTGAATAATCAGAAATTTCTGTCTTCAAGAAGCAAGAGTTTAAAATTCCCAAAAATTCAAATTCCAAAATCCCTAGCTTTTAAAAATATTCTACATCAAAATAATCTTAGTTTTATTTGGTACTCATGTTAAAAAAATGTATCACTTGTATATAACAATCTTACTTCAGAATCTTTCGAATTATCCATTCCAAAATTAATTAATCTCTGATTCTAAATTTGAAAAATACAAAACACAAACGTATTGAATTACTCACAACTCAAAATTTTGAATCCTTGAAAAACCAGCTTTTGTTACAATTCAAAAAAGTTTTTTTAAAACAAATTTTATCTTTTTTTTGACTGATAATTTTGTTGAATTCAATCATTTCAATCATTACATTTCCAAAACTTAAAATTCAAACTTTCAATCTTCAACGAATTGTATTTTTTAAGGCCCAAAATCAAAAATAAATACTCAATTTAGCATTTATAAATCTCTCACATCCAACAACACATACCTCTAAATTCCCAAAAATTCAAATATTCCTATGTTTTTTAAAACGATCTCCAAATTAAACTGATTTCCACTCATTAACAAATATTTAAACCTTGAAATGTCAAAATTAAATGACTACTGTTACAATGTGATCCAAAAATATATAAATAAAAAAATAAATAAATAAATGCCAAAAAACCATTCAATAAAAATTTACAAACTCAAACTTTTTTATCAATGAATTCAATGTTTAATTATTGATTTTTATGATCATTTAGTAATTGTCTTTCAAATTTTTGTTTTTCAAGTAAATTGGTTTTTTTTTTCAGAAAAAAAGGTGGGTAGACTAATCCAGAATCCAAAAGTTGCCTTTCCGAATATAAAAAATAAACCCTAAATTCATCACTAAAACACCCCTTACATCTCATAACCCATGTTTCTAAATTCTCAAAAATCCAAATACTCCAATGTTTTTAAAAACAATCACGATTCAACTAGTTTCCGCTCGATAATGAATTTTCAAACCTTAAAATATCGTAATCAAATGACTTTTATATTGTAACTTTGAAAAACATCAAAAAACAATTCACCGTAAAATCAATTAACATACAATTTTCCATCAATTCATCAAGTTTTCAATAATCCTGATATATTTTTTCATTAACCTTATTTAAAATATATTGAATTATTTTTAACAAAAAAAAGTGGATAAATTAACTCATAATTTAAAAATTGCTTTCTCCAAAATGAAAAAACAAATCCTAAATTTTGCATTTAAATATCTCTCACATCTAACAACCTATATCTCTACATTCCCAAAAACCTAAGTATTCCAATGTTTTTGAAAATTATCTCTCAATTCAATTGGTTCCCACTCAATAAAAATTTTTGAAACCCTACGAAGTCACAATTACATGACACCATCATAAAACAACTTAACTTACAAATTTCTTTTAATCAATTCAATTATCATGAGTATTTATTATCAATTTTTTTGAATATTTTGATTTTAATTTAACTAATTTTTGTTTAAGTAAAAACTAGTCCAGAATCTTAAAGTTGCTTTTTTCAAAATTAATATATTCCAGATTCAGAATTCAAAAATCCCAAAAATCCAGAAGTTCCAATTGAAAGAAATCTCTAAATTCAAATACACTCATTTTAACTCGATACCAACTTCACAATCTAACTCAACTTATGAAAAATTAAAAAAATGTGGGTACACTTACCCAAAATTTCAAAGGTACTTTTTTTTTAAATCAATAAATCCTAAGCTCAAAATTTAAAAACCTGTCACTTTTAACAACCCACATATATAAATTCCAAAAAATCTTTAAATTTCAATACACTTATCGTAACTTAACACAAATTTTTCAAACCCTTAAATGTCATAATCAAATGACGGTTACAATATAACTCAAAAAAATTTACAAAACCTACTCACCATAAATTCAAATACCCACAATTTTCTTTTGATGAATTTAATTTCTAATCAACAATTGTTATAATTATTATTTATATATCATTCATGTTTACAATTATTTTAATCCCAATTCAATAAAATTTTGTCAACAAAAAAAGGTGAGTAAACTAATCCAGAATATCAGACTTTCCTTTTCCAAAATAATAAACAAATTCCAAATTCAAAAACCTCTCACATCCAAGAACCTATGTCTCTAAATTCCCAAAAATATAATAAAAATACAGAAATAAACGAAATTCCTCAAAAATTTAAATATGTACTCTAATATTTTCCAAAAAAATCTCGAAATGTCCAAATTCAACTAATTCCCACTCAACAACAATTTTTCGAAACCCAAGATTTCACCATCGCATGACATCACAATCTAATTCGACTTATAAAAAGTTCACTCAATTGAAGTGTTGGCGGTCAAAAGGGGCTAGCCACTTTTCAATAAGTCTCTTTTTCTCTTGGGTTTCCAATAAAAATGCACCTTATTGAAAAGTGGGTTAGCCCTTTTTGACCGCCGACCCTTCAATTGATGAAATTACAATTATTTTACAAATAATTCAATTTTCAATTTTTTCAAACAAACAGGTGTAAATAAAATATAATAATATTCATAACTTATATTTTTAACAGTTTCAATTTTAAGTTGATTGATCTTTGTTTTAAAAAAATTTGGGTCCACTAATCCAGAATTTCATTACTTTTTTCAAAATTAATCAATCCTAAACTCAAAATTCAAAAACCTCTCACTTTCAACAACTCATATCTCTTAATTCCAAATAATCTAATTAAAATTAATAATAATAATAATTCAATCTAAATACACTTATTCTAACTTACCACCAAATTTTTAAAACCCCAAAATGTCACAATCAAATGACAGTTACAATATAACTCAAAAAAATTACCAAAAACTACTCACCATAAAATTTACAAACGCACAATTCTCTTTAAATAAATTTCATGTCTAATTATTATTTATTATAATTATTATTCATACTATCATTCATATTTACAATTACTTTAATTTTATTTTTATACTATTTTTGTTAAAAAAAAAAGGTGATTAAACTAATCCAGAATCTGAAACTTGCCTTTTCCAAAATAATAAATGAATCCCAAATTCAAATACCTCTCAAACCCAACAACCTATATCTTTACTTTTCAAAAATAAAATAAAAATACAATACATAAAATTTTCAAAAAAATTTAAATATGTCCTCTAATGTTTACCAAAATAATCTCCAAATGTCTAAATTCAACTAATTTCCACTCAACAAGAATTTCTCAAACCCCAAGATGTCACAATCGCATATCATCACAATCGAACTGAACTTATAAAAAATTCACAAAAAAACCACTACAATTTATAAAATTACAATTATTTTACAAATGATTCAATTTTAAATCATCCCGAATTATCTTTTGAATTATTTGTATAATAATAGTTGTAACTTATATTTCAAATTATTTTAATTTCAATTCTATCAGTCTTTGTTAAAAAAAAAAAAAATAAATAAAAAAAATAAAAAGGTGGGTTTACCAGTCCAGAATTTCATTACCTTTTTTCAAAATTAATCAATCTTCAACTTCAAATTCCATAACCTGTTTTTTTTAGGAAACCACATCTCTTAATTCCAGAAAATCCAGTAAAAAAATAAATAAAAAAAACCAACAAACAAACAAACATTGAAATTTACATACATTTATTCTAATTTGACATAAATTTTTTCAAGACCCAAAATGTCAAAATACAACTCAAAAAAATTTCCAAAAACTACTCACCACAAAATTAACAAACATACAATTTTCTTTCAATGAATTCAATTTCTATTTAATGTTATCTTTGCCAACAAAAGAATATAAGTAAACTAATCCAGAATCTCAAACTTGCCTTTTCCAAAATAATAAATAAATCCCACATTAAAAAACCTCTCACATCCAACAATTCCCAAATTGTTCTGTTCCCAAATTATTCTCAATAATAAATAAAATTGACTACAATTAAAATATGCACTCCAATGTTTTTCAAAACAATCCCCACTCAACAACAATTTTTCAAACCCCAAGATGCAAGATGTCACAATCACATGACATCATCACAACCTAACTCAACTTATAAAAAAAAAAAAAAAAAAAAACTACTTAACCATTATATCCTCAAACGCCAAAATAAATCCCTCATCCCAAAAACAACCAATTTAAAAACCCAAAACCCCGAAAATCCTTCATACCCGCGAGCGCGTCATCGCCGGCGTCCACCGTCGGTTCCTTCACCGCCGTGTCCCCGGGTGCTCCTTCCATGTGTGCACCAGATCGCCTGCAACCCGAAAAATAAAAACCCTCTTATTTTCCATTTCCACAAACCACCACCCATTTGAAAAAAAAAAAAAAAAAAAAAAAAAAAAAC
The DNA here is from genome assembly GCA_028476575.1 of Platygaster robiniae. Lineage (NCBI taxonomy): Eukaryota > Metazoa > Arthropoda > Insecta > Hymenoptera > Platygastridae > Platygaster > Platygaster robiniae. The sequence continues at coordinate 42,968,148 of CM052019.1, forward strand.
ACCAAACAAAAACAGACTTTTATCCGTATTTCGATGCAAAAATCCAAATAATTTCCTCCCCGTTCAGGTCACTTGCAAAAATTTCTCGACACGAATTTCGAGGTTATGTACAACGGGGCGGGGGGGCAGGGGTTCAGTCGCGAAGGGGGAAGGGGGGTACACGCGCACTCCACGAAGAATCGGCCTCGTTGTCACCAGGTCGTCGCCGCGAGGAAAAACCTTCTTCCCCTGGCTCTGGCAATTTTTTACAACGACGATTTTCCCAAACGAACAACCGGGGCGAATTTCGTGCAGCCCCGCGGCGTCGTCGCGAGTGCGATGAAAAAAAAAAATATATATATATATATATGTCTACTATATAATAACGTTCCGTCCGTATATACAACCATGAACAACGCCAGCGTTTTCTCGACTCTAGCCAGAGCCAGCACCGCTCTATCACGCGCCCAGAGCCTCCTCTTCTCCTTCCTTCACAGAACCTTCGCACAACCTACAACCAGGGGCGTACTACCACACGGTACAGAGAATTTGCCAGGGCACCGAAAATCCGTGTACACGTGACCAAGTCGAGAAGAGAGGGAGAATATACCTCAGAGGACGTATGTCAGTCACGTACACTCAAAACTCGGATTTTCTTCATCATACGAATCGAAACGAATAGAGAAAAACTCGTTTTTTCTTGCATTCAAGGGGTTCCTACTTCCTACTCTCGGTGGTGCAAAATCGGGACAAGAGGAAGAATAAATGAGTCAAGATCAGCAAGAGATTCCTGATGAAAAAAAAGAACTTAATGCAAGAGAATCTGAGTTTGTACTCTCTGAACGTGAAAACAGTGAACTATTGAAAAAAAGTGAGTATGCACTGGTAAGTTAGTAGAATTCCATAAAATTCGCCAGTAAAATTATTAGTTTCACAGCGCGTATCCACAATTTCTAAGGTGGAAGACTTTTCATTGCTAGTAAGTCAGAATCAGCAAGAGATTCTGGGTTTGTACTCTCTCAAATTGAAAACCGTAAAATATCTTCCACTATTGAAAAAAAGTGAGCCTGCATTGGTGAATAAGCAGCATTACACTAATTCACTAGTGAAATTAATCATTTCACTGATTGCGAGCTTAGAGTGGATATTCACTGATGTAACCACAATTTCCAAAGTGGAAGACATTTCAGTGCTACAAAATCAGAATCAGCGAGAGATATCAGATGAAAAAAGAACCATAATGCAAGAAAATCTGAATTTGTACTCTATGAACTTGAAAACAGTGAAATATCTTCCACTATTGAAAAAAGTGAGTCTGCATTGATGAATTAGTGCAATTACACTAATTCACCAGTGAAATAATTTCACTGAGCTTAGAGTGAATATTCGCTGATGTAAACAGTACATATTCACTGGTACACAGTGAATATATACTATTTCTAAGATAGAAGATATTTCATTGCCACAAAATCTGAATAAGCGAGAGATATCGGGTGAAAAATGAACCATAATGCAAGAAAATCTGATTTTGTACTCTCTGAACTTGAAAACAGTGAAATATCTTCCACTGTTGAAAAAAAGTGAGCCTGCACAAGTAAATGAGCAGCATTACACTAATTTGCCAATAGAATTAATAATTTCACTGATTGTGAGCTTAGAGTGGATATTCACTGATGTAACTAGTGCATATCCACTATTTCCAAGGTGGAAGACGTTTCACTGCTAGAAAGTCAGAATCAGTAAGAGATTCCTGATGAAAAAAAAAACCCAATGCAAGAGAATCTGATTTTGTACTCTCTAAACTTGAAAACAGTCAAATATCTTCTACTATTGAAAAAAAGTTGATATGTACCGGTGAATAAGCAGAATTCCACTAATTCACTAGTGAAATTAATGATTTCACTGAGCTTAGAGTGGACATTCACTGATGTAACCAGTGCATATTCACTATTCCAGATTCAAAGAGTACTAGTGTATCGTGATTTTTGGCATTTTTTCGATCCCTCTACTTTCTTGTGTCATAGACCCAGAGTTTTTATTGAATAGTCTGGAAAAATTTTCCATACATCTTTTAGTTTTCCTGTACACTGTTTTGAAAAATTCTGTTGATGCGTTCAATAGATAAATTACTGGCTAACTTACAAAGCGGATCAATCTAATGTGATTATTTTACTCATTTTTAGTGTGGGCAATTCCACTCTTGATAATTAATACTATAATTTACAATTTAGAAAATTTCTCATCCAAAATGTCGAGGTCACAAATCGTTTTCAATCAAAAATTTCTATACAAATTTCATTAGTTCAACTATATATGTAACAATTTTTCGTTCATTTATTCTAAATTTTTTCTTTACACTTTTACTTCTCAGTAAATTCCTTAGAGTGAATCGTCACTCTTAGAGAAGTTTAATTTCGCTCCAAGTGGAGTGAAATCTTACTGCTTTCGAGCTAATTTTCATTTTGAAAAAGTAGAAAAACACTGGAAGTTTGACTGGTAGTATTTGAACTCGACACAGAAGGAAAATTCCCTCGAAGAAATTAAGAGTTTACATTCGATAAAAAAAATTTTCATCGAAAATTTACGAATTCAAAGCACTGAATTATAATGCTGGTAAAAAGAAATTTCTTCGTTGATCAACACAAATTAAAGATATTGCAGTCAATCAGGTTTTAGGTCGCAAAATATTAATAATTTCGAAAATTCTTCATCCAAAAATATCAAAATCACAAATTATTCTGATCTAAAAATTTTGATTTTTCATTAATTGAATTCATAACTATAACTTTGGTAATTTTTGTATTTCTTGTCTTTATTCTTGACTTTTATTTCACAGTAAATCTGATACGAAAAATCATGATTAGAAATTCACGAGAGTTAAAAATCGAAATAATTGACCTTTGAGTAGTTGATATCGGTAAGTTATATTTTTTTATTTGAAAGTCTACGTTACGATTTCACTACTCAAACATCCATTTTTTACTGTTTAATGTTTCATTGTTCAATAGAAAATTTGACGTCTTTTGACTGTTCATGATTCATGTGGTGAATTTTGTGATTCAGAAATCGCAAAACGTGCTATTATTTTTATGGCAGAGATAGATTTTCAAAAATATAGTGATTTGGTTTTTTGGTATGATGAAGTTCACATTGAAGTGGGTTTAATTTGGAAAAATCCTCATAGAGCAATCATACAATCTGATAATATATTATACTGAAAAATTCATTTGTAATAATTAAGTGCGATTTTTACAATTACGAATTCCCATACTTTTCTCATACACTTCAAATTCCCACACAAATCTCGCTTTTCCTTTACAGTAAACACTCTTTAAAATTATGCTATATACATTATACAATATGGAACATGAAAAGATTTTGTACATTATTTGAAAATTCAAAAAATTCAGAGTCAAGTTACCTTCTGGTTGAGGTTCAAAAGAAAAAAAAATTACAACTTATTGTAGATTTTGATAAGTATTTTTCAATTTTTAGAATCAAGAAATGAATTAATTATAATTAAAGTTCTAATCACTTAATCATAAGTATCATAAAAAATTATAAACTGTGTGTCTTTTTAAATTTTTTCGAGTGAATATCCTGCAAATCGAACTCTCGAGTATAAATTTCACTCGATTCGAGTAATACTTTACTCTAGAAAAACGAGTGTATTTTCAGTCGAAGAAATTCACAGAGTTATTATTTTTGCATTTTACGTTATATTTTTTAGATTTAGAATCAAATAACTAAATGTTAAGTTCTGTAGTATGATATAACTGATAAATTAATGTCTTCCAATAAATCAATATTTAGTTCTATTTTTGAAAATCGGAATAGAAGTAGTAGAAATAACATAACAACTACATATGCCAAGTTTTATTATTAATCTTTTAATTTGTTATTACATTTTCAAAATTTATAACTGATATCAAATAAATATCGATTTAAGTTCACAACCTCAAACTTCAATTTTTTGCATACAGTAAGACTCGTCGTATTGTCGGTCTCTCTGTCTTCGTCGCTTGTCGTATTGTCCCATTGCCAAACCGGTTTTCTAATGTGACAATACGACAGGCGACAAAGACAGAGAGACCGACAATACGACGAGTCTTACTGTATGTCCCAACCTTTTCTTTAATTTTCTGAAATCCAGAATCGAACTACTAGGAAATTAAGTCTAAAATTGCAAAACAAAATTTAAATCTCATCGCTCAAAGTTTGCATTCAAAAGTACCGAATTTATACGAATATTAAAAATTTCGCTTGATACTTATTACCTTCGAGTTCCATTTCCAAAGTTCTCAATAAAATATTTTCAGATTTGAACGCAATATTTAGAAAAATACTAATGATTCAGAATTTTTCCATAAATTATATCATTTTTCGATCTTTTTTCGAAACTTATCAGTAACTTTGTTCCTTATTGCTTGATCTCCGTGTTATTTTTTTTCAGCGAAATTTCGTAAAGGTGTGTTGCAACTTAAGATAACAATAGCATTTATCTCGTTTTTATTAAATATAATTTTTATAAAATACAACATTAGTAAGCACTGCGGCAATGTCTACTTTAACAAGAAATTTATAGTTCTCGGCTTCGCCTCGGACTATGGCGTCGAAATCGCCAAAGCTAACATATGCAATATCTACATTTTCTTCTTCTACCTATCTATGTACTATTTCTCTATCTTTTATTTATTTTATGTTATACATATTTATTTTTTCTATCTACTTATTTTTCAGTTACTTTGTTCAAATCATGATTGCTTATTACGGTGAAAAAATAAAGATTTCTAGAAAACGCACTTAAGTAAATTTACTTACAAAAATCTAGGATTAAAAAAAATGTGAAATATAAAAATTTAAATGTTCGAGTTAGAAACTTGTTAGAAAAATAAAATGCAAATTTTTCCCTCGCAGTTATGTTTTGCACTAATTCACAACTTTTCAAGCAAGCGGTACAAAAAATCTGAAATTGGAAATAGATTTACGGGATTAAAAATTAAGAACTCGTAGAACTGTCCGAATTTAGAAAATTTTGGAATTTTTCAAGTCAAGAATTTGTAATGTCGACACCTTAAAATCGACAAATACTCAATAAATTTAAAATTCGTAATCATTTACTTTTTCACTTCTGAATTTTAAGAATTTGAAAATTCTTTTGCCAAATGTTTAAATTTTATACATTGGGGATAAAAATCTTAAAATTCTAAATGTAATAAATCGCATCAATTTCAAATCGCAATATTTGAAATAAAAAACTCATAAATTTGTACTATGCCATACATTATCCAAAAACATGGAAATTTTTAAAATTTGGTAAAAGAGTCGTTCAACGCTGAGCTGAGGGAGCTTTCTTTTAATAGATAAACTTAGTCCTAGACGGGACTAAGTGCAAGCATCAAGTGTACATTATTGTGCAATGTAACCTATTTAATGTTTTGCACCTAACCTAAGTTGACACTGGGAAATTGCATAAACTAACTTCTACGGAACGCGTGTGAATAATTCATGAGAAAAGGCTGCTTTAGAAACGAATGAAATCGAGAAAATAAATCAATAACTATCGATAGCTCTCGATATTGATCGAAAATTTGCCCCCCCCCTCCCCTCCAAATTTGTCCCGCAAAGTATAAATCATAAATTATAGTAAGTAATATTTTAATAAGAATATGAAAAATATTTCAAGTGTGAATACATAAAATGAAATCTTATGTTAACAAATCTCAACTCATTCGCGCTTTTTCGAAATTCAAATAATTTGATACAATTAATTTAGTCATTTTTCAATTATTATTGGAATGTATATTAAAATGCCAAGGTTCGTTGAATGAAATTCGTTTTCTAAGGTTTTATGAAAGCGTATTATCTAGTCATGATTTGATCATAATTATCAGTCTTGGAATTACGATAAATATATCAAAAATTCAGATGATCGAGTTCCAAGATCCGATTGTTTGTAAAATGAAAAATATGAACGATGAAAAAATGAATTCTTCCGAAAATGTGATTTTTCGATGTAACCCGCGAGTGCCTGAAATATTTGCGCAATTTTTTTTCTGCCTACGCCCCTGCTTATAACCCGAGATATATCGCGCGCGCGCGCTCGTGCACGCATACAAACATCCCCGTGTGTTGGTGCCTGACGCATATGTGCCGCCATTGGGCCCGTTTTTCCCCCTCGCCCCCCTGCATCAATTTCCTCCCGCGTTTTTAAGCCGTATTGATCTGGCTAATTTTCATCCGTTTTCATTCAACCCCCGTCTAGAAACTAGCCTTTGGTATTGGCCGATTTTTATGCATCGATATTTATATACGCTACGAATTTTCCAACTTGGAAAATGTACGCCACGAATTTCCCAGCTTGGGAAATATACGCTACGAAGTTAAATATTTTCCACGTGCCTCAAGCTCCAAATGTTTAAGAAATAAACAAAATAAAGAAATAAAACAAGTGGTTTTGAATTTTCATCCAAGATTATACATAGTAAATGTAGTTGGAAACTTTGGATTGTGCTTGTTCAACATCAATAAATATTTAATACTTTGAAAATGAGAGATAACGGGAACAGTATTGTTTATTTCCTTCATTGTTAAACGTTTGGAATTTGAGAAACGTCATTTTCTAGATGTACGATGCTGAATTCCGATTTTTCAGGGTTTCAAAGTTTTCATTTATTTTATGATTTCAATTTCAAGTTTGAATAAGTTATTTGTTTTCTTCATTCTTAAATTGAAAGAGAAGTTTTCCCAAATTTTGAAATTGTTTTACTGTATAAAACTTTGAATGTTCAAATTCATCTCCATCGAGTTCGACATTCAAGATAAAGGACTTAGAATTGAAATGAAATGAAATTAGGAATTTAGAATTTACAGTTCCAACTTTCAACTTTTTTGTGTTGAGAATATACATATCTAACGATTTTTATTAAAAATGAAACGATGCGATCTGTTAGGACGAATCTTTGAACTTGAAAATCTGCTCTACGAAATTCTACATTATCCAGATGTACGTTACCGAATTTCGATTTTTCAAGGTTTTCAAGTTTCCATTCATAAAATTTCAATCAAAAATAAAAATATGCAGTTCACTTCTTCAATTTTTGAATTGAAACATAATTTTTTCACAATTACGTGATTTTTTACTACATATTTGAAACTTTGAATATTCAAATTCACGTTCATTCAGTTTGAATAGAAAAATTTCGAATTAAAATATGACAAATATTGGGAATCCAAAATTCGCGGTTCCAAGTTTCAATTTTTTGAGGTTACGATTTCTAACGATTGTTATTAAAAATATCAAGATGCAATTTTCTAAGACAAATTTCTAGACTTCGAAAATCTACGTTACCAAATTCGGAATTTTTTCAGGGTTTCGGAGTTTAAATTTATAAAAATTGCACTCGAAAATTCAAATATGCAATTCACTTTCTCAATTTACAAAATTACACAATTTTTTTACTGCATTTTTTCTTGAATATTGAAATGATTGCAGTCTTCATACAATTTGCAAGAATTCTTCAAAACTTGAGAGTATCAATTTTTCGAAAGTTTGAATAGATGTATATAAGATTTTTTTTTAATTTTTTAATCCCCTTCACAATTTAAAATATTTTGTTGGAATCACTAATTTATTCTTTATTACTCCTGAAATTAAGAGACTGTACTTTTAAAGTTTTTTAATTCCCTAAAAAAACTATTTTATTATAATTTTAATATTTATCGTTCGGATCAACTATTAAGAATCGTAAAATAAATCGGCAGTATTTGTAATAATTTTTAGTCATTGAGTTAAGTGTTTAAATTAAAAATAATTAATAATTTTTTATTACAGAATAAATTGGTAGTTGCAATCATTTTTTATGCTCTAAAAATTCGATTATAATTATATTTTCAAAAAAATATTCATACAAATAACATTATGTATCATATTTGTTTATTACAATAAATATTCACTTTTCCTTGCAAATTGAAGGATTTTCAAACGTCTGAAAATATGTCAAAGAAATTGCAATGTTTATAAAAGTTATAGGAATTTTCCGAAACGTGAGGTTTTTTCGGAAGTTTTACAAAGTATGGAAAAACATTAAAAATATAATACGATAATTTTTTCGAGTGTTCCGAATATCCCTTCAAAAATTTGACTGTTGACTATTTATCATCTGAATCAACAATTTCGAATCTGAATATGGGATTTACGAAACTTGCATTGATTTTGTAGTGATTTCGTCAAATATTTTGCATGCCTCAATAACTTATTAATGACAATCTTTAAAAAATATAATATACAACCAATATGTATATAATAGGTATAGGAAACGATCCTCAATTTATTTTATAATAGTTTGAAATTACGATGTTGGTAATATGAATGAACTGAATGTTTAAATTCACGTTTCCAGAATCTTGATCGTCAATTCGAAACTGGTATTACTTAATTTTTTTGATGCATAACTCTATTTTAATTTTCCAGATTAAAAAATTTGAAATTAAAAATAATATTAGATGCTGTAATTCGTTCCATCGTTTTAAAAAGTTTTTCAACAAACTTCGCAATTATTTTCTAAAATTTCGAACGTTTCAATTCACATTTCTAGAGCATTGATTTTTGATTTCATATTGTTTTCAGTCAATTTTCGAGAAATCTAACTTGTAAATATTGTAATTTTCAATGTTATGTTCTACATCAGATCTACGATCTACCAGAGATCGAAGTTTTGATTTCTAGACACTACCATAGAAAATATTATATAAAATCATTATTTTCGAATAAAAATGTGCAGCTTTTTGGATATTTGAAATTTCTCTCGTTTTGAACATTGGGTATTAAAATTCACGTTTCCGAAATACTAATTCTAAATCTCGAACTATTCCACTTGATTTTCAACAATTTTTAAATATGTATTGTAATTTGAAATGTCTGGCACAACATTTTGATTTTTCAGAGATCCAAGTTTTATTTTCTGGACATTGAAATTAACAATATTCAAATGCAATTTGCTTCCAGGTGATCTAAAAAACTTTTTCCAAGAAAGAATGCATTTGTAATCGAAAGTGCGTAAGATTTTGAAAAATTCAACACAACATTTTTCAAAATTTCATTGCCTAACAAAAATGAAAAATTAATTTATTCCATAATAATAACAATAACAATAATAATAATAATAATAATATGGACCCGATTTTTTCTGTTTACATTAATTTTCAAACGTTTGTAATTTCATCACAATCACATTTTTCATTCCCTCGCCTTTATAAAAATTTTTAGATGGCTACACCCCTGACCTCCAGTAAAGGTATCACGCGTTGGCGCGGTACATAAAAAATCACCGCCATATTTATTTACTTTCCGCCTGAGTATATAATGCTGTAGGCCAGCAGGTGCCTAAACCTTGGAAAAATTTGGGTACAAACGTACGAAATCATGTTAAAAATACCCAAAAAACGGAAATTTTACGTGTCCTCGAATTTCTCCCAGGGTCGAGGGGGAGGGGGGATCAAATTTCCATTGAATTTGTGGGGGAGGGTGGGGTGGGGGGGGGGGGGGTCGATGCACGAGGGGCGGAAGAAACTAGAGGGGTGAGATAAACAAGAAAATCGATGGTGGAAATATGGGCAGTTGCCTGCACTATCCACGAGGCACGTGTCCTAGAATACTCCTATTACCCTTTGACAATCTTCACATTTCGAAATTTAATCATTAATTCATTGCAATTGTTTTCTGTTAATTTCTCCATAACCCATACGTATCAAATCTCTCGTTTTTTCGACGATCATTCATAATTCATGCACAAATCAAAGTTTGAAAATCTGTATTCGTATTTTTTATTTAATGTTATTTTGTCTTATAAATGTTTGAATATACATTATTTATTAGTTTTCTCAAAGAATATTAATAAAATTAAATATAGACATAAAATAAAATTTTATTACAGATGCAAACAATTTTCGCAGATTCCTCCATATTTAATTTTTGATTTTAATGAAAAATAATTAGTCAGATGTGTTGAAGTTTCATTTCAAAGATACTAGTGCCTTCCAAAATCTCGAAATTTTAAATTTCATTTTTTCATTCATTTCGATTATTTGCTGTTACTCCAGCTCGATAACCCATTTATATCAAATGTCTTGTTTTTTCGATGATATTGAAAATTTATAGATACATTCAAATGAAAAATTTTTTATTTGTAGTTTTTATCAAACACTATTCGCATTTATTTGTATTTCGAAGTATTATATTCATTTGTCATTCGAATTCCATTGACGTAAAAACGATTCCACCTTCAATCTATTAAAATGGATAGACAAATAAGAATGACTGAAAATTCTGAAAAATTTTTAAATTGTGGAAGGGTGTTTGAATACGCAAACGATTTTACAAAATCCTCGTAATTTAGCTTGAAATCATGATGAAAAATATTGGTCCAGATTTTAAACATTTCCGGAATTTGGCTGAAGTTCAATACGGATCTTGCCATTTAAAATATTTACGATTTATTTAAAAAAATGAAATTTATAAAGTACTGATATACGTAATTTGAAAGCTTGTTAAAAATGTTCGTAAATTAATGCGAGTGTTCAGAATTTCCCTTGGAATTAACTAGTATTGTACATTTTTTTTGATATTTTAGTTACTTTCCAACAACAAAAATTCAAGAAAACATAAATTTTGGAAGGTCTATAAATTCTAAGAAACAAGTTTCACGCATTGATTAAAACCTAACCCAACTTAATTTCACAATAAAACCATTTGTGGCTCATTCCTCATATCAGACCTACTCAAAATAATATCATAATTTCGCAAAAATACACATGCATCTATTTTCCGACGATAATGAACGGAAGAATCATTATATTCAAGTGATGGTCACAACCATGCCATTTTTTATATGAAATAAAAAATAAATGACTGCACAAGAAATTTACAACGAATTTCATTTGTTGAAACTTTCAACTTGTTTTTTGAAAAGAGACAAAAGACTTTTTCGTTACTTTAACCTGAAAACTGACATTTTTAAGTGATTTTTTGGCTATCGGAACAAAAAATATCTCATGTAAACAAGTACGGATGTGCGAATTTGGCAAAACGGGGAAATTTGCACGTCTGTACCTGTTATGTAATATACTAATTTTTCACTTTTCGTATTTTTTTTAATTATCTAGTATCTATACAACTTGAACGATTTTTTGTTATAATGTATTTTTATATAGTTTTCTAGAATCTGGTCCTTTCGGATATTCATGAAATTTAAAACGTTTAAAATTAAACGAAAAAGGAAAAAATACGCGTGTATTCAAGAAAAAAAATTTCCTGATGCTTTCATGAACTTTTGTGTCTTAATAATAAACCTTATGTTCACCAACAAAATATTTTGCACAATCCTCGAAGTTACGAGGAATCAAGATTTCGTTAAATTTTTCGTTTCGTTTAATTTTAAACGTTTGGAACTTCAGATACATTCCTTTAGGAATCGAAGTTCAAAAAATTTTGTGATATTTTTACGTATTCCCAGTAAACACTCGTGATTATTCGTGACCATGATGTCACGAATAATCACGAATGTTTATTGGGTTGTTGAGTAAATGATATCTACGCAAATTTTCAATATTTCATAAATTTATAGAATTTTTCTATTGTACGTTATTCATGAAATGTAATATTTTCATAGATTTCTAGTATTTTTCTGGATCACTCTAAAGATTTCGAGAATTTGGTGCTAGAAATTCGAATTGATTTTTCAGTTAGCAGTATCTTTTTTCACCATTTTCTTAATTTTTTTTTATTTATTTATTTGAAGAATTTTCTGGCATTTTTTAGATTTCTCCATAGATTTTTAGAATTTTATGCTATATGGTTCAAGGTTTTATAAATTTTTGAGAAAATTATATCTACATAGTTGGGGTATTTTGGATATCTAGTATCTTTCGCATTTTGTTTGAGTATTTATGAAAATTTCAAGGATTTGTTTTTTCAGTATTTTTATATATTTCAAGTATTTTCATAGAGACATATCTACTTACGTGTAGATTTCAAGAACTCGATGCTCTAAAATTTGAATTTCGATAGATTTCTAGTAATTTTATAGATTCGCGGGAAAATTGCATCTTCACAAATTTTTCATGTTTTATGAATGTTGTCGCATTTTCTGGTTTTTTTTTTTTTATTAATAGATTTCTTGTGTCACTATAAATGTCTAAAAACGTTTTTTCGGAATTTGATGTTCGAGAATTTGAAGTTTTATAAATTCAAGGTATTTGGTTAGATTTTTCAGAAAACAATCCTTACATAGAATTCTATTACTTTTAGTATTTCTTCAGTTTGTATGATTCGGAAGATATTCTGGTATATTTTTATGGACTTCTATCTAGATTCTTAGAATTCCATGTTCTAGAGTTCGAACTGAAATTGATTTCCAGTAATTTTATAAAAATCTGGGAAGGTCACATTACAAAGATTTTTCATGTTACGTAGATTTCTAGTATTTTCGTATTACTTTAGTATTTAGAAGAATTGTACCTTTTTGTTCAATTTGTATAAATTTCTAGTATTTCTTAAGATTTACTATATATGCTTCTTAGAATTCGATGCTGGGAAATTCGAAGTTCTACAGATTTTTAAGTATTTGGTTAGATTTTTCAGAAAACAGTTCTTTCATTGAATTCTATTACTTTTAGTATGTCTTCAGAGTCTACATAGTTAGAAATATTTCCTGTTTTTTTTTTTTTTATATAGATTTCTAATGTATGTTCCTGGAATTTGGTACTCCGTGGTTGAAGATTTTTCAGACATCAAACATTTTCGTAGATTCTAATATTTCACTACGCTGAAACAGTTTTCTCAAATTTTAATTTTCCACGGTATTCTAGCCAGCAGTTAATAATTATGTATCTGTTAAAAAAAAATCATCTGAACCCATGATTATCGTTATTTTTAAGGTAGTAGAATTCATAACTCTCAATACTCTTTAACTTCAAGAACGTACATGAAACCATTTAAATTCTTTAGAATACACTCTGTTGCGATCTAAACTTTTCTACATTTCAATTGATCTTCAGACCAATGTTATTTTCATTTTGTCTTTTTCAATATGTGAATCTCAAAATGATGTGGAAACCAATCTTCATTTAACAATATTTATTAGTAAAAATAAAATCCTTAATCGATTTCCCAGTCAAAAACTACCAATTTATTTCATATAAACGTTTCAATTCCTTTTTAAGCCCTTTTCAAGATCAGCAATTTTCAGTCTGAAGGATAATAACATCAGCAATGTATAAAACATCAGTATTGTAAAACAATTAATATTTCTTGAGAGTGAAAATAAGAAACACACATCAGCAAAAACTCTCGTCGAACCATTTTAATGCAATATTAGTCGTAACACAAGTTACTCGTTCAACAGTTCGTACAATATCCATTAGCTTTCAGCCACTAATTTCTAGCCCTTCTTTACATATCCACTATAATTCAACATAAGAAACCATTTGCTCATTAATAAAATTTTTTTATAATAATGAAACCATTGCCACAGTCCTCTAGATTACATTTAATGCATTTTTGATAATTCCAACAAAATACAATCAATCCTCCACAAATTAGACCACCATTCCCAATCTACAAAAACCTCATATTCGAATTAATTTCGGCATCTGGTTTTCGCAACGGAGTTCTAGCGGAATCTAGGATTCCCTCGACTTTCCACCGCGTGTACTACTTTCTTCATCGGAGATTCCCTTGACGGGAATTGTGCACGCAAAAAAGTGCTGCTGCTGCTGCTGCTCGTGCGAGGAGGAAAAGGAGCTTCGCCCCGGCCAATCGTGACTTCCTGAACCTCTCGGTATATAACTCCCCCCCTCACTCTCTCCCCTCTTTATCCCCAACCCCCTCGCCACTCAACAAAAAATCCACGATTCCCATTGGTCGGTTGTTAAAATCCACCAACACCAAAATGCCCATGTTACGTAGAGGGCGCCGCGACGCCTAAGAAGAATATAGAAACGCTGAAAAATGCATAACTCCAGGGCCGTATCTATGAACTACGCGAAACCTCACCCCTTCCCCCGGCCCCTCCAAACCCCCGCATTTCGACCCAGGAAACGGTGTACCTGCGAATCCCCGAGAGCGCATAGTGACGAAGAATCGGGTCAAACCGAGAGGAATGGAAATAGAATTCATTCTGGTGAATCACAAACTTTTGGATTATTGGAAATTGGGATAGCAAGGGAAGAGTATTGATTTCTTCTTCTTATTATTATTTTTTAAATAACTTTTTTGGGATTTTTCAGTCAGGTAGTGATGAATATGCAACAATTCGAAGAATTATCAGTTTTATTCGTGGTTTTTTTTTTTTTATCAAGCGCGAAATCGAGATAAAAAAGTTGACATACTTGGGGAGGCGATAGGGACGTATGTATAAAAAAAAGCTGCTTAGAAGGCGTTTTTTTGGGAAAGTCTTTCACATTTTTGCATGTTTTGGAAATTTTGGATCAAGGATATATTTATTGCGAGGGCACGAATATAGGGTTTATTTTTATTGGATTTGATGGCTTGTTTGAAAAAAAAATTTTTTTCTTCATTAATTTCAATATTTATAATATTTTCAAAAAGATTCAGAAATTTTTTTTTCTTTATCTTTGAAATCTAAGCATTCAAGAATTTAATTAATTTTTTTTTTAATATCAATCAATTTGAGAGATAAATTTCGCAATATTTTGAAGTTACAACGTCATCAACTTTCGTTGTCTCCTTAATGTTGAAAATTTTTCACAACTGAATTACCCAGAATTTTATGTACCTGAAGGTTCAAGCTTTTAAAAAATTTCTCATAACTTGGAGAATTGTGTAAAATATTTTGTTGGTGAACATGAGGCTTATTATTAAGACAAAAAGTCCATGAAAGCATCAGGAAAATTTTTTTCTTGAATACATCTAATTTTTCCTTTTAAATTTTAAACGTATAGAATTTTATTCATATTTGAATTTTACAATTATTAGTACCGAAATTCCAATGTATGAAATGTTAAATATGTGTGACTTAGAATAAGAAAAGGGACCTATGGTCACAATTATCGGTTTTGAGTTTTCAACTTAAAAAAATAGTTTAAAAAATTACCTATCTAATGAGCTACGTCACGAGTCGCTACGATCATTAATGGCCGTAGAATAATTTTTTGAAAAATTCGAACAAACTGTTGAGAATAGGGGAAAGAGAAAGGTTTCTCTTCATTTTCTCAAGGTTCACGTTTGTCACTATAGGACCCTTTTCTTGTTCAAAGTCACATACATTTGATTCCTAGTTGTCACTTTTTGTATCAAACTTCTCTTTCAACTTTTTGAACATTTGGGATCGAGGGTATACTCATTGAGAGGGCATGAATCTCACATTGTTTTCATGTAGGGATATTTTGATTTATGAAGTCCTCATTCGAGATTACATGGCCTGGTTTTGAAATAATTTTTTTTCTTCATTAAGTTTCATCAATATTTATAAGATCTTGATAAAGATTCCGCACTTTTCCTATTCTTGAAATTCAAGCATTTTCGAATTCAGTATTGTGTACTTTTTTTTATCAATTAATTTGAAAATAAATTGTGTACAATATTTCCAAGTCACTGAATCATCAACTTCTGTTGTCTTCTATTCACCGTCAAAGAATTCAGAATTTTTATTATATTCCTCATTTTACAATCAGCAATGAAACTTTTTAGTTCAAAACATTGAATTTTTTTATTTCAACAATATTATTAAATATTCTCTATTTTTAATTCAAATTCTTGAATTTTGAATAACATTTTATCATAACTTAAAAAATAAAGAAGACGTGGAATCATTTTTTCATACTTTACACATTCGTAATTGGCATTGCCATTATTTACAATAAAGCATTCATTCATATCATGTTTATTATGAAACTGTGTTATATTTATATAAATTGCATATGGAAAAAAACTATCCAAGGATCAAATTTCATACAAAATAAAATTATCGTAAGCAAAATGATGTTCATAGTTATTACAATTTGAATTATCAAATTCCAATGTAATGATTTAAGTTATAAAATTCCTTGAAATTCCAAAAACGATGTTCAATTTTTAATATTTCACGTATGAATCATTCTATCACGCCACTGCTAATTATTAACTTTAAATGAATTTTCAATTAATTAACTGATAACAATAATCAACATATCCACTTATTTTATGTAAAATTCACAAAAAAACATAAAAAATGAATCGCAAGCAGATGAATCACATTTTTTGAATTAATTACTCATCATATTTTTGCGAAATTATCAAATAAAGCAATCGTCAGCTTTTTTATCATGTGGAATCAAGAGGGAGGGGGAGGGGGAAAGGGGGCTGCTCACTTGTGAAACAAAATAAAACTCGATGAGTTGGTGCTCAGAAGCCACGCTTTATTAACTTGGTGGAAAAAAGGAGAAAGATGAAGTTTTATAAAAAAAATTCAAGATAAGTTTTCTCCTAGCCCAAGATAAATTTTATAATAATTTTCAAAATGTTTAGGGAGTTCAGGAATCGCCTGAACTAGGTAAAATACATTCATTATAACAATTTCAACTTTTGATTATTAAAAGCTAGCCCGTAATAATTGTGAATTTATATTGGTATGCTTCGTATTTGCATTATATTTATTTAATATCCATGTAAAGTATATTATTTATATTTTTATTTTTAGTTTTTTGTTCTTGTCATTCGTGAAATTAAACGTGCACTGAGAGAACGAAATATTTGATATTAAGATACGTATATTTGGTTATGGCGAAATAGATATACATTTGTCTGAAATGTATGACGCTTTCAATATAAAATAATTTTTTAAAAGCTACCAAATTATACTTGATACAAGTTTCATATATTTGAGGCAAATATACATCTATTTCGCTATAGTCAAATATACATATCTTAATAGTTAATATTTCTTCTCTCAATGTGGCAAAAAGAATTTTCCATTGAATCTTAGGTGAAGCTTATATTATCAACACATATTTTTTTAACGTAATGTTATCAACATTGTTCCTTATTCATATATTTTGCATCATTACTTTAATCTTTTATAGCTTAAAGTAAAATAAAACAAAATTTTCAAAACATCAGTATTTACAAATAAAGTTAGTGTTGGACTTTTATATTCTACCGCTTTCATAATTATTATCATTGTTATATAATCATTTCTATTACTTAAATAGTCATGTAAATCAATTTCCTGACATTTTTCAACATAATTGAAGCAGTTATTAAAAGTTGAGAAAATTACGATAAAATCTTACAGCATTTTCATAAAAACAGTACGTCAGTAAGAACAAGATTTCGAATATTTTAAATATTCTGGCATTTCGGGAAAATCCTAATTTTAGCGAATTACTTGAAATTTTTATAAATGAAAACAATTGAGAACATCCTCATTATTATAAAAATATTAAAAATATAATATTACGAATTCAACTAGCAATTTTTTTTGAACCACTGGCATTGATTACTAAAGATAGAAAATATTCGCTTAGAATATAATTAAGAATATTTGTTTTTCTTATATAATTTGTATATTTTCTATCCATTAACCATGTAAACACCGGTAACATTATCAGGCATAATTTTTCTAATATGTATTTTATATATGTCTTTTACATGATTCAAGTAACTTTGAGTTACATAGCCCACAATTATTTGAAGGGTCCGTGGTCAAAACCTGTTATGAGCCATTTTTTTCGAAATCCACTTTTTTGGATTTTTTGGTACTTCTTAAGTATAATATTAACATCCCGCGGACAAAACTCGGAAATATCGTCCAGTTTTTTTTTACTGGATTTTTCAAAATTGCGTTTTGCTATGAGCGGCATAAGTCCGCAGTCTAAACCTGTTATCAGCATATTGCGTCTTATGGAGAAATCATATTTTTTCTCACATTTGCTCGATTTGCTCGTACAATAGAGTAGTAGTAGGACTTAATTCATTATGTATAAAGTGAAGTTTAAGTGTGTGCCGAGAGATTTTTGATTTCAATTCCACGTCACCTTCTATATTATTTGTCAGTTCCGTCAACATACAATCAACAGGACAAATTCGTCTCAACTTTACAAGGTTAGTTAATTTTTACAGTAAACTATATTACAATTTTGCATGCGGATGGATATTCTACATACAATTCCTAACATTTCGATGTATAATAATTGTTTGTAGCTTGCAAATGAGAGGAAAAAAATGTGCGCTCATGAAAAAAATCGACAGCGTCGTTCCAAAGGCAAGGAATACGCAACGTCAAAAATGAAGAAAATATTCGCGGTGAAAAAGCTTTCTCTCAAAACAAGCGTTTCGTACAAAATTTTTCGATGATTTCACCTACTAACTTTTTAAATTTTATACATCATGAAAACGTGATTTAAATAATAGTAATAACGATAATAATCATTGTCACAAAGATAAAATATAAAATAATATACAAACAAAATTTTTTATATGAAATCAAAATATTAAGAGTGATATAAAACAGAGTAAGAAATAAGTATGAAAAGTACAATATTTTAATAGATAAAATAAAAATAAGAAAATTTTCTTGAAATTCAGAAATTTTATCCATAGGTTCATAATTTATTAAAACAAGAATGAAAATAATAATAGTTATTATTACTACATTGTAATGCTACAAACACTGTAAAGTGTTCTCCATACACAATAATATTCAGTTTTATCTCTTTCTAACTCATTCAACAAATAAGAATAGTTACATGAACTACCAAAAATTAATAAATACTGTGGAATTTAAACAATTAATGCTTGAAGTATATTAACCGTAAAACTAGTGAAAATTCTGGAAAATCGTAGAAATCGTAATTTTCAAACAATGATATTTCATCATATACTGAATGAAATATCCGATAATCAGAAAATCTAGAAAATTCGGACGATATATCTAAATATCGATATTCGATATATCGAGTGACCGATATTATCGGGGAATATAACTGATCCATATTAACAGAATATTGAACAAAATAATGAAATTTTTTTGCAACACCTGTCATTCTATTTGAAGATTTAGAATCAATATTAAGAACGATAAAAAATATTCAAAACCCCAAACAGTTAGTTTCACTTTTTGAGAAAATTGTAAAGTTAGCATAAAACTCTCTAAATCTTTTAAAATTTTCACAAAAATTGTAAAAATTTTAAGATTTTTTCAAACCTTTGAAAATCCTATGACTCTTAAGCAAAAATCAATGACAGGCAAGGTCAAAATCAAATATCAAAATTCAACTGAAAATAAAAATAAAACAAATATTCTGATAAGGCTAAAAAAATTGCAATCATTAGCAGTATATATAGTAATTTTGTTAAATATTTCTTTACTTTGTTAATATACTCTAATAAAAAAAAAAAACTTTAACAAACAACAAATATAAATAATAGATAAAATATAATACAGAAATTCGAATGATAATGATATAAATTAAGACAACCATAACGAACTATATATTCTGTGCCAATCATTGTTTTTTAAATTAAAAAAACGCCGAATATCATTTAATCTCCAAATTCCCCTGGATCACATGGAGAAGCTACTAATATAGTAATAATGAAAAAACGCACCCTACTAAAAACTTCTGAAATTACTAAAATTTTTAGCCAATCGCAGATATGTAAAACTGATAAAAAAAGGACTTAACCATCATCTTCTTTATTGATTTTCAATAGTTAATAGGAATGATAAAAAATGTTCGATATCCCAATAAAGTAGTTTTGTACTTTTCGACGAAAGTACTTTTGGAAGAAATTGAAAAATTAAAATAAAATTCTTCAAATCTTGTTGAACCTTCAGGAAAATAGCTAGTATTTTATTATTCTTTCAAATCTTCAATGATCCTGAAATTCTCGAGCTAAAATTTATTATTACATGCAATCTCTACAGAATAATTCAACAATTATTGCAATCACTGTCATGTTATTTATAGAGTTGGAATCAATAGTAAGGATGATAAAAAATATTCAAAATCCCAAAAAAATACTTCCACGTTTAAAGCACACTGTAAAATTAAAAAAAAAATCTCTACATTTTGTCAGACCTTTGCAAAGATTGCAATCATTCTAATATACTTTCAAATCTTCGGAAATCCTTTGATCCTCAAGCAAAAAATATATGACAGACAATGTCAACAAAATCGAATATAAAAATCCTAACTAAAAACGAAAATAGAACAAACATTCTTCAAAGCATAAAAAATGTTGACTATATTTGCAACATTACTAGTATAAAATTTTGTGTCATATTTCTATACTTTGATAACATAATCTAATAAAAATAAAGACTTCACCAAACAACAAACATAAATAACAGATATAGAATATAATACCAAACTTTGTATGATAATGATATAAAATCGCGATTGTACTAAACAAGATAACCATAATAAACAATATATTCTGCGCCAATTATTACTCACCAATCTTAAATTAAAATACCCCAAATATCCCCTAGATCCAAGGGAAAAACTACTGATTTGGCAACAGTGTAAAAAAACACCCAATCAAAAAACCCCTGAAATCGAGAAAATTTTTTGCCAATCGCGATTCGCGAAAACCGATAAAAAAGTAACTAGACGAATTACGTTCAAGGGAAGGGAGAGGGGGGGAGGTTGGCAGTACAGTAAATTAGTCAAAACAGCATTGTGGAAGGGGGGGGGGGGCAAGGTGGAAACTTAGGATGGAAAAAACAGCTGGGGGGAATATTCAAAGGACGTTACGGCTCTGACCAAGAACGTTGCGAAAAACATCAGGAAAAAAGGGACTAGGATGAGCGAGGGGGGGGGAGCGGTAACGGGGTCTCGGGGATCGATCGATTTCTCCCCCGATCTCGGGGGGGCCGCTAAGCGCGCCCGCCATTTTCCTTCCCCGCGTATATCGCCGCCCCGGACTTACCGTGCGGGGTACGTCGAAAAAACGGGACTTTCCTCCCTGGGAATCCGTCAATAATTTCCTGCTCGGTATTTGGCCCGATGTTGATTTTTCTCCTGCACCTTAGCCCGTCTCGTCACTGCACGCGGGCACTATTTCTTTACCGTTGCACTTTTGACAGCCGCGGCAACAACGTGCGCGATTCGTACGCACTCGCGACACACGCGTGCGACCGTTACGGCATCGAAATGCGAAAGGGGAATACAATAATATGCCTTATCGTCTTTGATCGGCGACGAAACCGCGCGCAGTTTATTTGGGTGTCGACGTCACGGAAGAAAAGAGTTGAAACAAGTTGAAACACCAACCGAGATGAACCGAAGCATACGACAGACCGGACAGTTACCAGTGAGTTGCCGATGTTGCACGATTGTCAACGATGGACAGCGAGGTGAAGTGGCGCCCGAAAGATCACATGACAAAACGCGCGCACGCGCAAGAAAAACTCGAAAAGGGAGGGGGGGTGAAACTCCGATGCCATCGAGATATTTATATCACTGTATCGATTATAGTCCGTAATAATTTTTTATCGTTTAAATCATCGAAAAATGTTCATCACCCAACTGTAATTCATGCAATTAGTTATTTATGTATCGGTAATTTCCAATCGAGGAATCGATATATTCGATATAATGATTCATAACTATCGATTTTCATTTCTCATTTTAACTTCAGACAGGAACGAAGTTAGTTGTTAGAAAGTGTCTGAAGTTGTGGCTAATGGCCAACACGTCAGGACGGGTCCAGATCTCCACAGACTGAAGTTGCTTGTTGCACAGAACTAAAGCGTGCATTTTTTAAGAAAAACCTAACCCAAGGAATCTTGCTGAAAAAAAAAAAAAAAGAAAACAAGATTCCTTGGGTTAGGTTTTTTTAGAATACACAGAAACATGTTTTTTTGGAGCCTACTTCAGTCTGATGAGATCTGAACCTGCCCCAACACGTCAAACAAGAAAATATTGGCTTGTATTCACTGATTAGATCTCCTAATGCCATCTAATACAATTCCTGACTGATTCGTATTGATACATAAGTGGTGTCATGAGTTATCGATACTTTTTTAACCAATGTTTCCGAGGTATCTCATTAAAGACCTCATCACTGTATAATATTTCCCTTTTTTAATTTTACTCAGGCATGTAACGTTTCTCACCTTATTGACACAACATATTCTAGGAATATACCAGGAATATTTCCAACAATATTCTCAGAATATACTAATGTCCAAGTAGAGTCCCATAAGGGCCATAAGGCCTATACACTCGTCTCCCGGTCTTCGACGGTCCGAAAAGGTACTGCCGCGAGGAAGGGCTGAGCAAGTCACAAGTGATTGTTCATCTCAGCTATGCCGGAATATAAATGAGGCCCCGTTCGTGTGCGGAGCGTCCCGAGGCACTGTCCGAGATGGGGGGATGAGTGTATTAAAAGGAATATCCACAGAATATTCTCCTAGAATATTTTGGAATATTCTTGAAAATATTCCTGCAATATTTGGTTTAACATTGGCCTGATGTCACTACTCAGATATTAGAATATTCTAGGAATATTTTTGAGAATATTCCTGGTACATTCCTAGAATATTGTGTGTCAATAGGGCAGGAGTGTTGGTATTTATATATGATGTGAATGTAATTTCATCTAATAACTCTAGTTGACATTCACTGCATGTGGATACCAATACTTCTGAGAAAAAGTCAGATGCCTGAGTAAAATTAAAACAGGAAAGTAGTATACAGTGATGAGGCCTCTCAATGATGCTTGAAAACATTGGTCCAAAAAGTATTGGTAGCGTCTGACGATGAATATGTATCAATGACTGATCTATACATATATGAGACGTGCCAGGTGAAAAGGGACACATCGCTCCAAAAATCGAAAACCCTTTTTTTTGTATCTGTTAATAGTTTTTGAGTTGCTCTATCCAACACAAAAATCAGAAAAATTCTACGGACATTATTTCCTATAAAAAAAAAAGGGGGCAGACTTTCGGGAGTCACCTTTCACTATAGAACTGATTGACTTGAATCGCTTGCCCTGTAAAATTCTGGTTTGGAGCGATGTGTCCCTTTTCTCCTGGTACGTCACATGTAACACTGGATAGAGGGTGGCCAAAGAACTCAGATTTATCAAAAAGAACAACGCTGGGCTTTGGCTCGAGCCAAAAATTTCTTGCCAAGAGATGGCAGTACAATCGAAATCCCGGTTTATGACCAATAGTATTCATAACTGCAAGACACGTGACCGTGACGAGTAATTTTCTCTCTCTTTCTAACACATTACAAGGATATGATTGCTTACAGAGCACTCTGGTGTCTAGGGATCGCATCTGACCCCCAGCACGAACTCTGCGTAGAAGCTCAAAAACGCGTACGTTTTTCTTCATGGTAGATCTGAGTTCTTTAGGGTGCGTATGCTTGCTTTGATAATCACTGTTTACATTAGAGACGCCATTTGCATTTGGGAAATGTGGGTGAAATTGTGGAGGATTCGGTGCGATTCAAATGAGCTTGAAATGGTATTGTTTGAATCGAACATATGAATGAAATTTAAATTCATATTTTTAAATAAAAATACTGTTATATAAATGTAACAAATTTTGGAATATTTACAGAGCACTGCCAACATCCTAACTTACTGTTCAATGCTATCGCAAAGATGGCGTCATCCTCTATCCAGTGTATTATGTTTGTAGATCAATGATATCAATCCAAATCAGTCAGAAATTGTATTAGATGGTAGTGGGAGATCTAATCAGTGAATACAAGCCAATATTTCCTTGTTTGGCGTGGACTACATTCGATTGTTTGATAACGTTGTAATGCGACAATCGACATACATATGTAGCTATAGAACTATTAGATATTCTGTACCCAGTAGATATCATATGAAATCATGAACGTTTAGGGGGTATGCTGACGACCAAGATGACCAACAACTAACGTTGTTGCCAAGTTTCCATATTTTACTATGTGGAACTTCACCTCGTGATTGTTGGTTGTGTTTTGTAAGAAAACCAATAATGAAAATCATTTTTTTGAAATTCCTATTGTGGGGATGTAATATGGCTGTCCTATCGTTTCTTAGAATAGCATCCTTCGATTGTGTACTTTTTGAAGAAAATTCGTAGATGCATTTAAATTCTACGGAGGAGAAAGTACAAGCTCCTGTACGAAGCAAAGTGTTTCTATAATTTGTTTTTCCCAAAAACTGCAAGGACGGTTTCACATGCAAAGTTTCATCGAAAGAATCCACGCAACTCCCTTAGGCTTGCGCATGGGGAAGAATTGACTGTCGATCACGTCGAGTCAAGTGGAAAATCCTATCTAAATACACCGTATATGAAAAAGTATCTTGTGAAATAATCAAATACAGAGGATATTAAATAACCTCTTTATTCAACCATGTAAAAGAATCGTTTCACTGAAGAAGGAGCTCTTGACACATGCTAATAAGGCTCCTTTGTTATGCCCGCAGTGGGCACAGCCGAATCTCAGGAATTTTTAATTTCCTCGATATTCAAATGCGAGATGAACCTCAGCCGCATTTGCAGCGCTGGCCGCAATCGCCTGATTATACTTTCCACCTCGGATTTCAGGTTGTCTCCGACGAACATGTACTTTATGTGATACCTACGAATCATGTCAGAAAGTCAAGGAAATATTTCACGCATTACATAGAAATGTCTATTTAGTCCACATTTTCACGTTTTCGTTTCAATTATGTCAAAACTTGAGAACGCTTGACTAAAATAAGTGATTTAAATGACATAAAATCAAAGGATACAGCAAGTCGCAGATGGGGTCCATATATTTCATCTCCGCCTGAGAGTGATCAACTTTTCCCAACATCTCATAGAGATTCAGCGCCAGGTCAATGATGCACCTCGGCCTTTCGGTATTGAATCGTGACAGCGTCGGACCAATCAGATGACAGACATAAATCAACTGTTCCTCGCTCGTCACTTCAGGTTGAATTTTTTCTTTGATGAATCTAGAAACATCGCCAATAACTTAAATCTAGAAAATATACTTTCAGAAAAAGATTATCTTTGTTCCATTGATCATACTTTCACATGTCCCTAGTGGAAAGTCTTGTAAAAATTAGTTACGTTATTAGTTATCATTAAAAATATTACTGGGGGATTGTGGCGAGTTGACCGAAGCCAGAGTGGTGCCAAATGGAGTGTGCCAAGGCAAGCATGTAGCTATACTTGTTGTCCAGAAGGCTGTTATGGGTCGTATTGAAGTTGAAGAGGTGAAAGGGGTTCAAGCTCTTGTACTGCCAAGTGACCAAAGACGGGCTCTTGACGGTTTCCACGAGTTTGTCGTGCAGGGCATGCCAGTAGGATTCAGGTAGTGCCGCAATTATCAACCCGATGCAGTTTATCACTAGGTGGATCTCGTCCGAAGGGATGCTGACGTAACTGTGGATAATTCCCTAACTAGTGTAGCAATCATTTCCCACACTGAGAAGTGGGCATTGTCACCATGACAATATGTATTCAGTTTATATTCGACCTGACATGAGAATACATCTGCCTGTTACAAGTATATGTATTTGTATTGGAACGAAATCATATTGTCTTGTCAAATATCTGCGCGTATACTTCTGAGGAACGATACGGATTCTCATGGCAATGACACGTACGCTCACCACAGTAATGCGGATTCCTCTGACATGTATACAGCATATTTATCATGACAATACGCAATCAATCATACATGTATTGCCTTAGTAGGTATACCTGTATGATATCGTTCTCTGCAGCATCTGACCAGATTTTTAGGACAACTAAAAAGTAGTATCCCTTGCAGGATCTTATCGTCACCATGACAATTTCAACTCACAGTGCAGCTAAAGGGATTATCGAATTCTCCTTTAGCTTCTCTCAATCCATAAAAAATTATTAATTGCGACAAATAATGAAGGAAATGAAATCTGCAATAAATTTGAAGAGACAAGTGTCTAAGGGTTTCGCTAGATTAGTTCAATAGAGCTTTCCATTGAAACCTTGAGGTGCAAGAAGGGTGTCGTAGGGTGCAAGGTGGTTATCTATACCTCGAGTAATGTGCCAAACAGAGAGACAAGGTGAAACAAATTATGCGAGGAAATTTCGACTTTTTTAAAGAGCAAAGTAAGTTCCAAATTTTGTTTGGATACAATAAAAGACGCTTTTACTTTGACAATGACTTACCCTTTAAGAACAACGTCAAGAAGGGAGTAAGCAACGGAATTCGCGGGTACAGGCAACGCCATAATTTCTACACAAGTCACGTAAAGTGCCTGGGCAGCTGGGTTCGGAAATTCGTTGAACCTCCAGTCCGTCGCGGACATGTGTGGTGGCGTTTTTCTCCCCGACATTGCTGCAAAATGCCAGACAAAGACATGCAAAAAAATCAATAAACGAGAGTAAAATCGTAGAAGTTCTTTATATCACAACTTTTGCAAGGAAAATACTCAAAAATGCGACTCTGATTTATTTACATCAAGTGAGACTCACTCTCAACCATTCTTTGAACAAGTCGAACATAGTAGTCAAGTTCTGGGACCCAAACAACGGTATCTTCAGCAGGTGCATTGCTTCCAACTCCACCACATCGAACCAGATACATTTGATAAGGCTCGCTCAAAGCCAAGCCTCGAATTTCCCTCAACGAAGAATGCACTGCTGCTACGAGACGTCGTTTCAATGGTGCTCTATCTCGTAACGTTCTCTCATAGTAATGAAGCGTGTTGTATAAATAAGTCACTGGCCGATCTACAACAGTTTGTTATACACCAATATGTGTATGTGACTTGTAACGACAAAAGGGACCTAAGGACTAAAATCGTTTGGGCACATTACCTGATTCAAAGAATCAGAACCTAGGCCCAAACGGAATCGGTCCTTTAATTCTTCTTCTCTGCAACTTACCATGGAATTTGTACAGACATCCAAGGTGTTCCAGCAGAGTCTCCAAACTTTTCAAAACCGGTGGAAGCTCCAAATAACGGTGCACAACGATGTCGAAAACAGGAAGAAAACGAAGACAGACGTTTCCAAAATAAACAGGCAGATTTTGGTACTGATTGGGGCCCCCACTTGTTTGTTCAATGAGAGTTTCCGGGGCGAATTTTTCCGGAAACTTGCGGTGGAAAGCCAAGTGTTTTTCGTGCCAATTGGACTGTTTCCAGTGTTCCGAAGAATTTTCTTTGACGAACTCCTGGACGCGGCTTCGAAATTCAGAGGTTTTCAAAAGAAGAAGTTGGATTATGAAAAAGCAGACTTGGGCCTCGCTGCTTTCATTGGTCCTCAAAGCCTGGAATCAGTGGTTTTTGATGAGGATGGAAATAAAATGAGTTGAAATCATTTTTTAAAAATAGATTGCTTCCATTAGCCTATAAAGTCTGGAACTTATTTTTTATCATAATTTTTTGAGATGAAGTTACACTGGTTGTTCATAATTAACAACAATATTTCAAATTTCTCTATTGATATCCACGAGTTCCCAAAAATATCGTCCAATTTCAGAGAAAGTGAGTGATTTTTTTATTTTTTTGAATTATTCTACTAATTTTTACTTAAAAGATTTTCAAATTCTCCAAATATTAGTTTAACTATAGTAAAATTGTGAAATTTTTTATTAATTAAAATGTTTGGGTTCATACATATTTCCTTGAAAATGAAAGACACTGAAAAAATAAACCTCACTATGAATAGATAGATTTTTCTTAGGAAAATTTCAATTTTATAGTATTAAAATTGTTAAGAAATAGTTTCTGAACGTACCAAACACAACACAAGTCTGTCAATAGTGACGATGTTGTACTTCCAAATCATGTCATTCACAGTGTCAACGCATTTGTTGACATGTTGTCCTCCCACGCTATTTGCAAATTCATAGACCAAGTAATCGCAGAACATCCGTAAATGAGCTGATAAAGCTCGAGCTCCGATTCTTTCCAAAATTCTAAAAAAAAAAAAAACATAAAATATAGAATAATACAATAAAATGATCAGAAAATACAATTCTTTAATTTTTCAAATGTAATATCAGATGAAACAATAAGAATAAGCTCGAAATAAAAATTCTAATGTAAAATTGAACAAAACAGAAACCTTGATTCGAAAATTCTGCAAATCCTAATGGTAAAAATTCGGGAAATGTTTAAATAATGTATGATTCAGGAACGAAATAATAAAACTATAGTAATTTACACTTCAAGTACTCATGAAGAAGTAGGAATTAGGTAAAAATGAATCAAATTGTATAATGAAATTCTTCATAAGTTCCGAGGAACACGATATACTCTTCTATAAGGATTGAAATTTCTTACTTGTATGCTATAGGAGTGATTCTGTCAGTTTCCAGAATCATCTTCCACAAAAGGCAGAGAAAAAGTGGTTGTGTGCCAGAGACGGAAAAGTGGGAAATTAAATCGTGCTCGTTACTCATAGATGCCCAATTTCTGTACTCTTCTTCCACGGCTTTCTGAAAATGAAAAAAATGCAACATTTTTTTTAAATCTGGTATTTAAATTTTTCGCAGCATGATTCCTGAATTACTAACAATCTTTTGAATTCTGAATGTGTGCGAATATTAAAAAATTTTTTCAATTTCTTGATTTTTATTAGGATTTCGAGATTATTGAAGAACTCCACACGACAAAAAATTTTAAAATAAATACAGAGTTTGTGTAGTTTTATGCGATTTCCGAATATTTTCAAAATCTATAAAATGTATCAACATATTCGTTGATTTTCAAATTTATTTATGGCAGTCCTTAGAATTTTATATTTTATTATCATTTAAAATGTTGAATTTTTTTATGACTTATTTGAATTTTTGAAATTCTCTACGAGTAAACATTTATTGATTTTTCAAAAAATAGGAAAAATTACAGTGTCTGTTGTTTTACCAAATCTTTTAAAATTTTCCAAAATATACAAAATTTATCGAAAATTATTGAAATTCTACGATTTTTTTTGTTTTGAGTTATTCAATATCTATAACGTCTCGAACGTTTCCCGATTTCTCAAAATTTTCCATGTTTCCGATATTTTTAGAATTTTCGAGATTTTATACAATAGCTGTAATTTTATGAAATATTGCAGATTTTTGCATAATGTAGAAAAATCACAAACAATTACTATACTCCGTTATGTTTTTCAAATCGTTTAGAATTGTTAAAAATCTTGTAAAATTTTAGCGTAACTTACTTTTTTGAAAATTTTAAAGTATGTATTGATTTTTAAAAAGTTTTCTGCATTCGGTACAGATTCTACTGTTCAACGTAAAATTTAAAAATTGTTTACATTAATTTCTCTACTCTCTAAATTCTGTAAAATGTATTATTTCATGAAATCCTACAAATTTTCCGAATTTATCTGATTTATCAAAGGTCTCTTATAAATTTCCATCTATTTTAATTTTTCGAAATCTCAGAACTTTTGAATTGTTATTGAAACTTTTGCAAAAATCGAAGATTGCCGTACGATTTAACATTTTTCTTATTCAAGAATGTTCAAAATATTCAATAGCTCCTGTATCTTTACGGAAAATGCCAAAATTTACCAAAATCTAAAAATTTTTTCAACATTTCAGAAAGTTCGAAAAACTTTTCGAATAACTGATACGTATTGACGATCCTTCAAATTTTGAATACATATTTCTTAATTTTTCCAATTTCGTATAATTTCCAAGTTTTTATCAAAATTGTTCTAAATATTAGTAAATTCTCGTAAGACAAAGTTTTTTCTCCTGAAATATAAAACTTTTACACAGTGTTTGCAGTTCTGTTTGAATTTTATTTTTACTTCTTTTTGAATTCTTGAAATTGTCTATTTTTAAGTTTTTCATACTTTTCCAAATTTTTCGTTTTCTATTGAAATTTCTAAAATTACCGACTATCTACGTACGAGATAATACATTTTTTATTTTCTAAAAATTGTATTAGTCTTAATCAATTTTTTTTAATAATTCGAAATTATCATGATCGATAGTCATTCAATTTTATCAAAATTTCCTGAAATCATTTCAATTTTTTAGATTTTCTAGAGTATTGGAAAATCCTAGCAATTTTCTGTTTTCCAGTCTTTCATAATCTTCAAAAATTTTCGATTTTTATGGAAATTCCAGAAATCATCGAAGATCTCCATACGACAAACATTTTAATATTCTTAGTTTTAATAAACATATTACAGTTTACGTAATTAAACAGAATTTTCTTTAATTCACAAAATTGATAACATTTTCTGAAATCCTACTAATTCTTCAAATTTTCTAGAATTATTAATAATCTCTGAAATATTTAAATGGTGCAAAACACCACTTCGTGAGAAGCGATGAATTTCACAAATAATGAATGTTAGAAGATTAATATTTAAAAAAAAACACACATGTAAAAAAATACCAACTTTTATCTGAGCTTTGGTTTCCTTCGCAACGTTGTTCTGCTGGAAAAACTCGCTCAGGGCAGGAGGAAAACACTGCAACGTGTGAATGGCCCAGGAATGCGGAGTGTGTTGCATGATCGAGTTCAGGAGTTCCTTGCACCACGTACCACTCAAGGAATCCGCGCCAGTGACGTGCATGGACCGCGCCAAGGTCAAAACAAGGGCCCTGTTTAGCTCCTCTGATTCAGCAGACACCAAGGTCTTCGGTTCCGATAAAAATTTGGAAAGCTGAGGCTGTACTTCCGCCGAACCCAAACCCGTGATCATTCGAAGTGCTGTACTCTCCACACTAATACAAAAAAGAAATTTTTTTAATTAATATAACGCACAATGAAGAATAATTTATGATTGGCCTGGAAAAATGATTTTCCCTGAATGCAAGTTCCAAGTTTTTAAATATTTAAATCTAAAACTCAAAATCTAGTTATTATGCATAAATTAAAAAATCATTGATTCAACAATCTGAAATTTTTTCTCTCAAGCATATCACTAAAATAATCAATTACTTCATTAAGAAAATCAACTATAGCTTGGGTAAATTTTTCTATGGTGCATAATTATTTTTACCACAGATGAAGTTGAGTTTGGTTCGTTTGTGGCACCGCAGCTAAACTGTGCAAATGTGACAAAATTTGGACTCGATAATGTGGTTGAATGTGGTGCATTCTGTAGCTGAACATTTCCAAGAGTGTGTACAAAGTTCCCCAAGCATGAGACTTGAAAACTGTTGGCAATAACTGGCCTGAAACATGTAAATACTCCATAAAGTTGAAAAATTAATTTTCAACATGAGGTGAATCCTTCAGAAGGTACATAGATTAAAAAGAATGCAAATTTGTATTTTATTAATTTTTATTATTTTATTAATTTTCCCTGATCATTATTTCAAAACTAATCAAATTGTTTCTCTCACCAATAAATCCTTTGATCCCGAGACTTTCGATTTCAGTGTACACCAAGAGTCTGCTGTAAGTTTCTACAAAAGCTGGAGGCAAAGTTATATTTCCTTTGGATTGAGCGGATTTGATGACATGAGAAACGATACTGTGGATCAAACTCATTTTTGCATGAACTGTCAGAGAGTCCAAAATTGACATCGATAAAGGTGTTGTTGGGCCATTCGCGAGAGCAGGGTTATTTTGCAAAGATTGCAAAGATTGTTGCTGCTGTTGTTGCTGGCTCTATCAAAAACAAAATTCAACAAGAAGTTGAAATGAATAACTCTATCAAATTTTATCGATTTTTACCAATCTGTACATTTTTCCAAACTCATTTCGAATTGATTTCGAAGAAGGGAAAAAATGAAATAATTGTTTTATTTCATTTAATTATGTTTACGTACATCCTTCTTTTGATTTATTTTATTAATTCTAATTCAGTTTTCATAAATACCTTTTGAGTGCCCAAAATCGTTTCAAAAAGTGCAGTCATTGGACGATTGAAGTAATCCTGAGTTGTCGAATAAGCGTTACACAAAAGAGCGATTCTGTAGTCGGAGCCCATCGAAAGCTGAGAATTTGGCATGCCTAAATGTTGGAGGAATCTAAAAAAAAAAAACAATCCAAAAAAAAGTTGTTCCAAAGTTTCAACATTTCTAATATCTAAACATGCAATATTCAAGGGCAAATGCAAATTTTAAAGGTTATATACCTAAATAACAAAATATGGAAGTTAATAAAATTGAATTCAAAAATTCCTGAAAACTTTAATCTCAATCTTGCAAATAATATTAATTCAGAATTCTTGTGCAAATAATTTCAAACGTACTCATGGTGCAATTTGAGAGCATGTGGAATAGGCCTATGAATATTCGTCATTTCGGTTTGAGCTTTTCTCAAAAGGTGCATCCAAATGCAAATAATAGCCATTTGATGTGTGCAAAGTGGCTGCGTGTAATCTGGTAATGGCAGCGGTTCTTTTTCCGGGTACAAAAGATCGTAGAGTTTGAAAACTGGTAAAAAGTTTGGCAGCTGAAATAAAGCATCGTTTATTTTTTTATTTATTAATTACACCTTATTAATCTTTCATTCTGAAAATGACCTGGAACGAAGTAAAAATTCTTCTTTTCGAAATGTGCAGTGTAAAATAAATATATATATAAAAAAAATGAATGATTGAACTCACTGGATTTCGTTGTATGCTGCCGGAAATAAACTGCAACAGCACCCACATCAAATGATCTCTGCCTTTTTTCCATTCACGACCTACCAACTGAAAACAATTTTTATCACACAAAAGGGTTTGATTTAATGGTAGAAAAAGTTTGGGGCTATGACACAAAAATGTTCAGTCATTGTATAGAAACAATCAATTTTTCGATATCGTGACAAACTGGTGGAATTACAAATTATAGGAATAAGTAAGTATACTTTCAAATTGTGCGAAAATTCTTCAAGGTTCCGCAAAATATTTAATTAAATTAATCTTATAAAATGAAATATTATACTTTTTTGTGAAAGTTTTTTTTATTTTTTTTTTTTTATTTGTAGACTTATAATAGCCCCAAAGGATCGTTATTCATAAATCTTATCAACGGCGGTGAAACATGATTTTTTCAGGTGGGTGGTAGTAAAATATTGAAAATTTTGAAGAACATCGATTATTATAGCATGTATACTCAAAAAATTTGTAAGATTGCAGGAAAAGGTCATAAAATTCGTAAATTATATTAATTTAAATTAAAAACCTAAAAAATTTGAAAAGTATTAAAAAATTAGGGAAATTTTTGAAAAAAGAATTTTTCAAAAGAACATTGAAAATTGCAAGAATTGTCGATGAGTCTGAAAAATTCCAAAAATCTGCATTTTTCAAATATTTTTATAAATTTTGTTAGATTGTGTTTTTTATCATACTTCTTTGAAACATACATGATAATATTCTTGTCATTTTCTATGAAAATTTGAAAAACTTGAAACATTTTAAAAAATTACGAAAAATTTCAATGACTTTGAAACATGTGTTTAAAGTTTAGATAGATTTCAATAGTTTCAGATACGTTTAGAATTTCAAAAATTTTGAAAAACTAAGAAGAAAATCAAGAATTTTAGATATTGTCAAGTATTCTGAATAACTCGATAAATATATAGACCCACTGGGATATTCTGTAATAGGTATAATACCTATTACACCGAAAATTTTTGTAAAATGTACATGAAATTATAAATTGTTTACCTAAAATTTTGAAAATGAATAAACTTACAGAATTTTTCTATATATTTCGCAACGCGATATCGATTTTTTTAATAACTGTAATAGGTATTACACTGGTAAAGTATTACAGAATCTCCTTTAGGGGAGAATTACATAAAATTTTGATAAGTTTATTAGCTTGTTGACTATCATATTTCTTTGAAATATGAATGATAATGTCTTTTCGTTTTATATGAAAATCTGGGAAACTTGAAAAGTATTAAAAAACTACGAAAAATATTGCTAACTCGAACAAACTTTATTTAAATTCGTAAATATTGTACACGTTTGAATTACGTTTGAAATTTCGTGGATTTAGAAAAACTGCAAAACATTGAAACATTTTTAAATCGTCAATAATTCCGAAAATTTGAAAAATTTGTACAGTTCCAAACAATTTTCATTAATTTTGTGGATTGTGTTCATCGTATTCCTTTGAAATCTTGGAAATATGCATGATGTTTTTTTTTTCATTTTTTGACAAAAACCTTATACTTGAAAAACATCCAAAAAATTACGATGAATTCACAAATATATTGAACATTTTTTTCATCGCCAATAGTCCTGAAAAATTTCTTTCTCTTCCTAAATCGTAGAAAATTCCATAAAATTGTTGAAACTGTGTAATACCCTTTAAACTTTGTAATATCAAAAAATATTTCATCTCACGAAGATGATTTATAGTTTCAAAATTACAATCAAAATCTCAAGCTTTAATAAATGTTGAGAAATTCCGTTAATTTTAAAAAGTTCTGACGATTTGATGGTACTAAAATTTGTAAATTAATGCATTTTTATGTGTTTATTTTTGAGTATTGTACAAATACAAAATTTTCCAAGTGAGTAATTCTACCCATCATCCCCATATCTTTCGTCGCCCCTTAATAATATATTTTCAAATTTTAACAAAATATTCCTACTCGAAAATATGTTTCAATGACCTAAAATAAATAATACATTTTATTCAAAAATATACATCTACTGGAAAAAATTGTCTTCAATTACCTTGTCATGTATCGCCATGACAAAATTAGGAAAACAAGCGAACTGGAAGAGGACAAAATAAATAAACTGTGAAGAAAGATGCAACCAAATCCAATGATGAGCTAAAGTTCCATCCGAGCCTTCGGTTAAAGTTGGATCATTTTCTGAACGTTCCATGGTGTGGATCACGAGTTCAACTAATTGCTCTTCCAAAGCAACGCAACGTTGTTTGTGCTTGAACGAAGATAAACAATGAATTTATTAAAACTCAAGGGAAAAAATGATTCAATTTCATCATCCGCATTGTTAAGCGAGGTCAAAAATTGAAAAACGCGCAAATTGAGAAACAGAAACTAGAAATTAGAAACATGTTAGGGGTTCGAAGGGAGAAGTCCTTCAAACGGGGTTTAAGGGCAGGTGTGCTGGTTTTAATAAATTACAATTCCGAATGGCATGAATAATGTGTTGTTTTTTTTTTTTTTTTTTTTTTTTTTTTAATTCAAACCGATTCTTTCGTTAAAATTCAACATGTAAAATTACTATGAAAACCAGGGTATTGAACCGGAGCGGAATTATTTTCTATCCTCTCCGGCTTCGGAGAGGAACATTTCATCCAATCTTCCTCCTCTCCGGAGTTGCAGGAAAAAAATTTCTCGCAGTCTTCCTCCTCTCCGGAGAGGAACGTTTTTTGAAATCTTCCTCGTCTCCGGAGGTGGAGGAACATATTTTCCGCAAGCTCTCTTTCATTCGCATATACTGGGAGAAACTTCTTTTGTGAAATCTCTCTCATGCAATGAACATTGATTATTTTTCGTTATATTGCTATCTTTACGAACTTAGTGAGATAACATATCCGGAAAAAGTCAAAGTATATGCCTACTATAATTTTCCGCCCATTAATTGACAAATAATCATACATACTTGTTGTTAGTTTTTTCGTTACAAAAATAAGTCTCTCCCTAGTCATTTGGATTTCAATAAAGTTTTTATAAAACTCCTTGTAAAATTTCGGCGTTTTCTATAAAATTCCGCTTTTTTTTTTAAAGCCACATTATAAGAACTTTATGAAATCTTTATAAAATGACGGCATTTGTATAAAGTGGATTTTAAAATCTACTTTCTGAAGATTGTGTCTTTTCATAAAGATTTTATTGAGTTTCTAAAAAGTGACTTCATAAAAAAAGCGGAAGTCAATTAAAAATATAAAAAACTACAGGGTACTCTGTTGCAACATTTTAATAAAATCAATGTGTTATTTTTAACAGTTTATCATTGTTACGATTTTATTTTATTGAAGCTGTTGAATACAACGGGAAATCTGTTGAATTAACTAGATCCAAATTGAGAGATAGTAAATTGTGTTTTATAAAGTTTTTATAAGCTCCTTATACAATTCCGGTATTTTTAATTGAATTCCGCTTTTTTTATGAAGTCACTTTTTAGAAACTCGATAAAATCTTTATGAAAAGACACAATTTTCAGAAAGTAGATTTTAAAATCCACTTTATACAAATACCGTCATTTTATAAAGATTTCATAAAGTTCTTATAATGTGACTTTAAAAAAAAAAGCGGAATTTTATAGAAAACGCCGAAATTTTACAAGGAGTTTTATAAAAACTTTATTGAAATCCAAATGACTAGGGAGAGACTTATTTTTGTAACGAAAAAACTAACAACAAGTATGTATGATTATTTGTCAATTAATGGGCGGCAAATTATAGTAAGCATATACTTTGACATTTTCCGGATATGTTATCTCACTAAGTTCGTAAAGATAGCGATATCACGAAAAATAATCAATGTTCATTGCATAAGAGAGATTTTATAAAAGAAGTTTCTCCCAGTATATGCGAATAAAAGAGAGCTTGCGGAAAATATGTTCCTCCGCCCCCCGAGAGGAGGAACACTGCGAGAAATTTTTTTCCTCCTTCTCCGGAGCGGAGGAAGATTTCAAGAAACGTTCCTCTTCGAAGCCGGAGAGGAGGAAGATTCTGAAAAAAGTTCCTTTCCAGAGAGGAACTTTTTCGAGCGGATAGGAGCGATTTTCTGCTCCGGTTCAATACCCTGATGAAAACACATCTTTAAATGTTCATTATTATTTAATTAATAAATTTTTTGTTATAGCTATTAAATGTACTGTAAATTCGTCAAGCTCTTTCCTACCTGTTTTTGCAAACCGAGCATTGAGCAAACCATATCACGACTGTAAGGCTGTTCCAAAACGTATCGCAATAATTTTGTTTGTGGTTGCAAAAGATCCTCATCGTATGGGAGATTGCCTTTCAGGGAACATTTGAGTGTCGTTAGATCCAGTAACCAAGGACTCAATAAATGATCCGCGTATCCTGTATGCTCCACGACTGGAAGCATCTTGGACTGACCTACGATTGACACCATTTGAGCTGTTGGTCGAAAACTGTCGACAAAATTCGAG
Organism: Platygaster robiniae; assembly: GCA_028476575.1. NCBI lineage: Eukaryota > Metazoa > Arthropoda > Insecta > Hymenoptera > Platygastridae > Platygaster > Platygaster robiniae. Next base: position 43,005,140 of record CM052019.1, read on the forward strand.
AGAAGTTTTGCCAGTCCCTAAAACAGGAGGAAATTCAATCTTAAATTGAAATAATCTTATAATGAAAAATTTTTTTCATTACGTTTAATTTTTTCTGGTGATTGAAAATTCAGAATCGTACATTGTAAGTAATAATCGTTATTATGACAATAAAAAATGATACAATTATTTTCAACTATATCATTGAAATCGCATTTTTGTTACTACTGTAAAAATTTGTACTCGCAGAATTAAGTTAAAAATTATAGCGATTGTTTGGTACACTAGTTAAATTTTTGTATAATAAAAAGTTGTAAGTTTTTTTTTGTTGGTGAAAAATGTTTTATTACCCAATGAGGCCATTTTTGATCTTGATAATACTTCTGAATCTCAGTGACGACCAAATAGCTTGGCAAAAGACACGCATTTCTTTCAAAAATGTATTCGATTACATTTTTCAATGCCTTGAATTGAGGCAGCATCGATGAGTCCAATTTGGAAGGAAAATTTCTCGATTTTTCTATACATATCTGAAATTTTTATATAGATTTTTAAGAATTATTCACATATTTTGGAAACAGATTTTTGACGAGCAATTCAAAAATTTGGATGATTGAAGTAGGAATTTAGAATTTCGATTAAGTAAAATGCGAAAATTCTTAGTTTTAACATTACAATCATAAAGGTGAAAAAACACGAAATTTTTTATTCTTCGCTGTGATATTTATTCATTTTAATTTTGGCGACATTTTACAAATTGGAAAATAAATGTTCGTTCAATGTCATATTTCTAACCTTCATGATTTCTCTAACGCCCTTGTAATCAACGCCACCAATAATGTGACGAATAAGGACGAAACATTCGACCCAAAAATCTTGCAGTTGATACTGGAGTTTCCCGAAATTTAGAATGCACTCGCAAACCAATCTAAAACAAAATTTTATGAAACTTAAATAATGTTAAATACAGTTTTTCTTACTAAGAAAAATATAAGGTACATTCAAGTTTATTTCTCACATAGACATTTGAAATAATGAAAATCGATGTTATAATTATGAATGAGTGATAGCAAATGTCATAATTGATTCTAAGCAAAAAATAAATGTTTAAAAAAATGGTAATGTTAAAACGTTTCAAAGTTTAGGAATTTAATCTCTGAATAGCAATTCAAAAAATAAAATCTGAAATATTCTAAAATCCAAAAAAAGAAGAAAGAATTGGTAATTTCAAAATTGATCAATTGGACTCTATATTTTTTTTGTTAAGATTTTTAGATTTTTGTGAAATCATTCTTTACACAACTGCAGAATATATTTTAGTACTAATGTCAATAATGGAAGAGACTCTATATAGCTGTGTGAAGTTGGCACCCCAAAATTTGAAAAATATAATTAAATTATATACAGTCGATTGACCATCGTTTGACCATTATTGACCACCAAAAATTTTTGTTTGCCCACTTTTCAAAAAAATGTTATGGCAAAAATATTTTTCGGGGGCCAAATTCACACTAGCCCCCGCTTTCGTTAAATGTAAATAAATAAGTAAATATTGAAGTGAACACATTTCAAACAAGTGACCATCTCATGAAATCGTTTGACCACCTTAAAAAAAGAAAAAAAAATTATTATTATTATTATTATTATTATTATCATTATAGTTTTTACAACATAATCGGACAAAAAATGACAAAGCCAAAAATAAAACCTGCTACAATCTACGGTCGTTTGACCATTATCGTATATCGTAAATTACGTTTTGCCACTGTTAAACAAAAACTTGCAGTCAAATAACTTTTCGGCAGCTAAAATCATATAAGCCCCCGCGTTTCCATAATAGAGTTTCAACGAGTTGAAATAGTAAATTATGCATTACGAGCGATTGACCATTTAATTAAATCGTTTGACCACCTCGGAAAACGTTGTAAAAAAATCGGGACCCAATTTTTTAAACAATATCATGCAAAATTTTTTATTTACAACAAAAATATTTTAAATATTGCTTTTTTTAAATCATAAATAGCTTATTAAGCATTTTTAAAGATTGACCATCTTATATCATCGTTTGAACATGTTGAAAAAATTGATCACAATAAGTGACTAGAAGTTTTAAACAAATTATTACTGAAATTTTTCATTCGTAGACAGAAGTGTGAGGAAAAATGCATTTTTTACAGAAGAAGTATAACAGCGATGAACCATTTCATAAAATTGTTTGACCACATTGCACAATATTATAAAAATCATCAGCAAGTCAAAAAAACATGATTTATAGCGGTAATACTTAAAATCCTTAATTAATAACAAATTTTTGCAAAAAGCGTGGGTGGGCAAACGACGATTTTTTACATCTTGATCAATAAGAGGATTATTTATAGGATTCTATCAAAAAATTTTAAATTACTGTTTTTTCTAATATAAACGTTCAACTTTTCCTGTTATTTCCTTTTATACTTAATTAAATAATTAATTTTTGCAACAAAGGCAGGTGGTCAAACAGCGAAAAATTGTACAATGGTTAAGAGCGTCCATATGTAACTTGAAAAACATAGATTCCTCGTGTGTCCATCATCCGAAAGTGAATTAAACATGATTAATAGCGGTAGAACTCACAATCCTTAATTAATAACAAATTTTTTGAGAAAAGCGTGGGTGGTCAGACGACGATTTTTTACATCTTGATCAATAAGAGGATTTTTTATAGGATTCAATCGGAAAATTTAAAAAAACTGTTTTTTCTAATATAAAAATTCAATTTTCCCTGTTATTTCCCGTTTATAATTGAATAATTAATTTTTGCAACAACGGATGGTGGTCAAACAGCGAAAAATTGTACAATGGTTAAGAGCGTCCATATGTAACTTGAAAAACATAGATTCCTCGTGTGTCCATCATCCGAAAGTGAATTAAACATGATTAATAGCGGTAGAACTCACAATCCTTAATTAATAACAAATTTTTTGAGAAAAGCGTGGGTGGTCAGACGACGATTTTTTACATCTTGATCAATAAGAGGATTTTTATAGGATTCAGTCGAAAAATTATAAAAAACTGTTTTTTCCAATATAAAAATTCAATTTTTCCTGCTATTTTCCGTTTTCTTAATTAAATAACTATTTTTGCAACAACGGAAGGTTGTCAAACAGCGAAAAATTGTAAAATGGTTATTTGCGTCATATGTAACTTGAAATACATAGATTCCTCGTGCGTCCATCATCCGAAAGTAAATTAAACATGATTAATAGCGGTCGAACTTAAAATCCTTAATTAATAACAAATTTTTGCAAAAAGCGTGGGTGGGCAAACGACGATTTTTTACATGTTGATCAATACGAGGATTATTTATAGGATTCTATCAAAAAATTTTAAATTGCTATTTTTTCTAATATAAACGTGCAACTTTTCCTGTTATTTCCCTTTATACTTAATTAAATAATTAATTTTTGCAACAAAGGCAGGTGGTCAAACAACGAAAAATTGTACAATGGTTAAGAGCGTCATATGTAACTTGAAAAACATAGATTTCTCGTGTGTCCATCATCCGAAAGTGAATTAAACATGATTAGCAGTGGTAGAACTTAAAATCCTTAATTAATAACAAATTTTTGCAAAAAGCGTGGGTAGGCAAATGACGATTTTTGACATCTTGATCAATAAGAGGATTTTTTATAGGATTCAATCGGAAAATTAAAAAAAACTGTTTTTTCTAATATAAAAATTAAATTTTTCCTGCTATTTTCCGTTTTCTTAATTAAATAATTATTTTTGCAACAACGGAAGGTTGTCAAACAGCGAAAAATTGTACAATGGTTAAGAGCGTCCATATGTAACTTGAAAAACATAGATTCCTCGTGTGACCATCATCCGAAAGTGAATTAAACATGATTAATAGCGGTAGAACTCAAAATCCTTAATTAATAACAAATTTTTGCGGAAAGCGTAGGTGGTCAAACGACGATTTTTTACATCTTGATCAATAAGAGAATTTTTTATAGGATTCTATCGAAAAATTTTAAATAACTGTTTTTTCCATCATAAAAATTCAATTTTTCCTGTTATTTCCCTTTGGTAATTGAGAATTATACGTCAAAACGCTGTTCCTCATTGACTAGTCACTTTCTAAAGATGGACAAGCGAGGAATCGATGTTTTTCCAGTAACTTATGAAGAACTTAACTAATGCACGATTAATCGCCGTTTGACCACCCTTAGTTGTTACAAAAATTCATTATTTATTTAATAAAGTGTACCTCATTAAAGAATATATGATTTAAAAAAAATAAAAAAACTGAAATTCAAAATTTTGTTATTGTATCTCAAGGTTCATCCGGTTTTCGAACAAAAAACAAAAATTGTCGTTTGCCCACTCACAGTTTTTGCAAACATTTGTTATTAATTAAGGATTATACGTCAAAACGCTGTTCCTCATTGACTAGTCACTTTCTGAAGATGGACAAACGAGGAATCGATGTTTTTCCAGTAACTTATGAAGAACTCAACTAATGTACGATTATTCGCCGTTGGACCACTCTTAGTTGTTACAAAAATTCATTATTTATTTAATAAAGTATACCTCATTAGGGAAAATATGATTTTAAAAAAATAAAAAAACTAAAATTCAAAATTTCGTTATTGAATCTTAAGGTAAATCTGATTCTCGATCAATATACAAAAAATTGTCGTTTGCCCACCCACGGTTTCAGCAAAAATTAGTTATTAATTAAGAATTTCAAGTTGAATCGCTATTAATTATGTTTTATTGACTTTCTGATGATGGACACACGAGGAATCCATGTTCTTCATGTTACATATGTTGTTTATAACCATTTCGCAATTTTATGTCGTTTGACAACCTTACTTTGTTGCAAAAATAAATTATTTAATTAAGAAAAAGGGAAATAACAGGAAAAATGATATTTTTATACTGGAAAAAACAGTTATTTGAGATTTTCCAAAAGAATCTCATTAAGAATCCTCTTATTGATCAGGATGTAAAAAATCGTCGTTTGCCCACCCACGGTTTTGGCAAAAATCAGTTATTAATTAAGAATTTTAAGTTGAACCGCTATTAATTATGTTTAATTGACTTTCTGATGATGGACACACGAGGAATCCATGTTTTTCATTTTACATATGACGCTCTTAACCATTGTACAATTTTTCGTTGTTTGACCACCTTCCTTTGTTGCAAAAATTAATTATTTAATTAAGTATAAAGGGAAATAACAGGAAAAGTTGAACGTTTATATTAGAAAAAACAGTAATTTAAAATTTTTTGATAGAATCCTATAAATAATCCTCTTATTGATCAAGATGTAAAAAATCTTCGTTTGCCCACCCACGCTTTTTGCAAAAATTTGTTATTAATTAAGCATTTTAAGTATTACCGCTATAAATCATGTTTTATTGACTTTCTGATGATTTTTATAATATTGTGCAATGTGGTCAAACAATTTTATGAAATGGTTCATCGCTGTTATACTTCTTCTGTAAAAAATGTATTTTTCCCACACTTTTGTCTACAATTGAAAATTTTCAGTCATAATTTGTTTAAAATTTCTAGTCACTAATTGTGATCAATTTTTTCAAGATGGTCAAACGATGATATAAGATGGTAAATCTTTAAAAATGCTTAATAAGCTATTTATGATTAAAAAAAAAGCAATATTTATAATATTTTTGTTGTAAATAAAAAATTTTGCATATTGTTTAAAAAATTGGGTCCCGATTTTTTTACAACGTTTTCCGAGGTGGTCAAACGATTTAATTAAATGGTCAATCGCTCATAATGCATAATTTACTATTTCAACTCGTTGAAACTCTATTATGGAAACGCGGGGGCTTATATGATTTTAGCTGCCGAAAAGTTATTTGACTGCAAGTTTTTGTTTAACAGTGGCAAAACGTAATTTACGATATACGATAATGGTCAAACGACCGTAGATTGTAGCAGGTTTTATTTTTGGCTTTGTCATTTTTTGTCCGATTATTTTGTAAAAATTATAATGATAATAATAATAATAATAATAATAATAATTTTTTTTTTTCTTTTTTTAAGGTGGTCAAACGATTTCATGAGATGGTCACTTATTTGAAATGTGTTGACTTCAATATTTACTCATTTATTTACATTTAACGAAAGCGGGGGCTAGTGTGAAGTTGGCCCCCGGAAAATATTTCTGCCATAACTTTCTTTTGAAAAGTGGGCAAACAAAAATTTTTGGTGGTCAATAATGGTCAAACGATGGTCAATCGACTGTATATAACAAAATTATATTTTTCAAATGTTGGGGTGCCAACTTCACACAGCTACTCTTTATTATGTTATCAATTTTTTTTTTAAACGTATTTTTCGGGACTATTTGAAATGTTGTTAATATAATTAAACCTAGAAGGTAAAACGCTGTTGGTAACTGCGTGTTCCAAAAGTGAAAGAAGAAGCTGCAATCGGCCTCGATTTGTCATTGATGCTGCTTGAGTGAGACATTCTCTGATGGCATTTTCCTGTTGATCACTAGGAAGTCCCGTGATCGCTGTCGTCAAATCCTGTTGCCACTTGGCAACTTTCGCAGTCTCATTTTCAGGACTGTGAACCAGGACGTTGCTGAAAGCTTCTTCGATCGATTCAACTTTCTGTGGAAAAATCAACAAAATATTCACTCGACTGAAAAATTTTTTTTAATTTTTAGTTGAGTATATGTGTACAAAAAACGTTGCCTAATAGTATATTTCGTATCAAGGGGCCTAGCAGCGTCTTTTCATGCGCGACGGCAACATTCTCGGAACGAGGGAATGCCGAGGGCCGTAGACCTGAGGTAATTCCACTTGTCTTGGTCGGCGTTTGAAACGAGTGTGTTGGGCGCGCAGCGGAGTGAAAAGGGGATTCTTACGCTTAATACGCGAGCAGCCTAACACACTCTTTTCAAACGCTGACCATGAAAAAGAATTTCTCCAATTTTTAAATGCTCAATGTGTTACTTGAATCTGATTCTAAAAATTACAAATTTATTGTATTTAAATGTAATCAAAATTAAAATCTAATCCATATCTAATTGAAAATTTACAAGAAGTCTTTTAGCATTATACTTAAGTGAAAATCTTTTGTTTCAATCGTTTAAAAAATAGCATCTGTTAAATATTTTGGATAAAGGTGTTTTTTGACAAGGATCAAAAACAGTGCCTAATAGAAAATAACTTAATTTAAAATATAAAACTTTGATCTTGAATATGGGAAAAGATTTATTGCTATTGTTTCTATGAAGAACTATTGTAAAACGTAACTAGGCTTCAAGAATTATTTATAAAAAAATTAGGAGCATACATTTTTGAATTTAAAATTATTGTAACTTTAATAATGTGAATTCTACAAACGTTTTCATTTTTATTATAATCATTGTTGAGGAAAATATAATATAGATTTAATTTTTTTTAAAACAAAGAAATATTTCTCTAAAAAATTAGCTTTGTTTTTTAAACTTTTGAAATTTATATATGAACCAGAAATAAATGAATTTCAACAAAATGAAGTGCATTCAACAATCTCTGAAATTAATATTCACACATTAAAAAATGATAAGAAAAATAAGTTAGGCAGAAAATTTGAAATATAATATAATTGTAGAAATTGTAATTTTTTCATGGAGATATTATCTTGTGATAATATGAAAATCATGTAAATGTAATAAATAATAAAGTGATATAATGTAATAAATAATAATAATAAATAATTTAATAAATGTAATTTCAATAATCGTAATGTAATGTAATTAAAAAATTAATAATGGAATAAGTAAAAAGTTGAAATTTAAAATGAGGGATTACCAACTGGTTTACGAGTATATGAAAAATATATAAAACAGCTCTACGAAAATCTATATAATTTAATAATCTTTTTTTAAGAATTCTGTCACTGAAAAACGTGTAGTGTTTTTCAACAAAGAATTTGATGATTTCAACAGAATTTTAAACTATAAAATTGTGAAATCAAAATTGCAAATACAAAAATTTACACAGAAATAGTGAAAAAAAATGAAAATTCCCAAATTAGCCCTCTTAATGTATATTTAATAATGACTAAACAAATCGTGCTTACAAATTTTAAATGGTATGTACCTAATAAAAATGAATTTAAAAAATATAGATTATGTCTAACATTTCAAAAATCGACACTCAAGCATTGAAATGAAGAAAAAAAATTAGTAATGCAGAAAACTTTAATGTAAGATATAAGAAATTGTAAATTTTGCTTAGGGGTTGTGCACATAATACGTCACGCGATTAAACAAGGACAAGAATATGATTCAAGATAAGTAAGACAAAGACATGAACAGAAAAAAACGTGACGTATTATGTGCACGACCCCTTATGGGAGCTTTATCTTCAAAATCTGAAAATCATGTAAATGTTATAGCAAATATACTCAAATACAATAAATAATAATAAAAAAATGTCAATAAGTAATGTCATAAATGTAATAATGTTATAAATTACAAAATAAATGAGGAAAAAGTTATGCTTCCCAATTTTGAATGATAGTAAATAAATGAATTTCAAATAAGTAAAGTATATCTATGAATCTTAAAAATCAACATTTACACATTGAAATAAGGAAAAAGAAATGAGTAATGCAGATAACTGTAGTATAAGGTATTAGAAATTGTAATTCTTATTTATATAAGCTTTACCTTCAAAATCTAAAAATAATGTCAATGTACTCTGGCAATCAGGATGCGACGTTAAACGTCATATGAACGTCGCATACGAAAATGACTTAAAAAAAGCCTTTCTAAACTAAAAAAATGATACGAAAGAGTTATATTGTGATATTTCAAGAGATATTTAGTAAAAAAAAAACGATAGTATTCGTCTTAATTTGTCATTTTGGATAGCTAACAATGAATTTTCCTTTACTTGTTATTTCATAATTTAGGCGTGTAGTTTCAAGGGAAAAAATAACAATCTTGTTGTAGAAAACATTTATTTTTTAACTTGGAAAGTTATATAATGCCTAATCAGGTTTTTGAACACTTAAGGAAATGCTGCATTGCAAATTCCTACACTGTTAAGAAACCTAATTAGGCATCATATAACTTTTGCAAGTTAGAAAATGAATGTTTCTTATGACAAGATTGATATTTTTTTCCTTTGAACTGTTTTACTAACCTCAATTATGAAATAGCATGTTAAAAAAAAATAGATTTTTCCTAAGCTAACAATGATCATTGTTAGCTATCCAAAATAACAAATTAAGGCGAATCCTATCGTTTCTCTTTGCTAAATATCTCTTGAAATATCACAATATAACTCTCTATATAATTTTTTGGTTTTAAAAGGCTTTTTTTGAGTCATTTTCGAATGCGATGTTCATGGTGACGTTCAGGCGACTTTTAATGTCACATCCTGATTGCCAGGGTAATAAATAAATAGTATCAATAAATAATGTATAAATGTGATATAAATAATAAATGTAATAATTAGCAAACTTATATTTAAAATAACAAGTATCCAACTTGCATACATATAAATATCGTAGATATAAAAATACATAAAACTGTTTCGTTACAATAGTTATATTTTCATTCTTTTTTTTTTAATTCTGTTGCTGAAAAATTTTCAGCGTTTCAAACAAGGAATTAAATAATTCCAAAAAATTTTCTTAACTATAAAATTGTGAAGTTAAAATTACAAATATGTACACAGATTGAGACTAGAACTATAGAATTTAAAAAAAATTATCATTAAAAAAATCCTGTCAATACTGTAATACGTCCCATAGTAAATGACCGAAAAAATTGTGCTTACCAATATTTCGTTAATGATATTAGAAATTTGCGTTTCAGCCGACATTTTTGTGGATTTCAATGTAAACAACGCAAAAAATACTACTATTTAACTATAGCGGTTTCACCACATTATAAAAGAAAAAGATGTGAACACCTAAACGTTACATTTCCAATTAGAAAACAATATAAAATGCTGTACATAAATATTTGTTTTTATTTTACGTATAACTGCGTATATTTGATCATACATATCTGATTTCATTCTATGCATATATGTGATTGTATATCATATGTTTTCATTTCATTGGTTTTGATTTGTTTTCAAAAGTAGTTGTGTGTAGTTGAATGAAGTAGTTGACTGCAGTCATGCAGTGTAGTCTATATTATATATCGATGCATATGTAAAGATACTTGCAGTCAACTATATATATACCGCGTGTGTGCTACTGCGCATCCATTTCGCCGTGAATAGAGAGGGCAATAACCCTGGGTTACTGCCTTAGACCATACAGTACATGGACTGAGCATCAGCTTTCCATCCCGTAGTGCCAGAGACAAGGACAGACCTTAGACCATTTAGTACATGGACTTCCAGTTGGCCGCCATTTGCCGTGGAAAATAGGAGAAAGGACAATGAGGTCACACGACGACGGATCTTCCCGACGTGACAACGACGCCTCCCGATCGTAAAACCAATGTAAACAAATCGAGACAGTTGATGAATGTAAACATCGGCATTACGTTAAATAAAAGTGTCTTTCAAGAAAATTATGAAAAGCCGTATAAAGTTCGCGACAAAGGCACACAATAAAAAATGACAAGTTCCCATTGCTGCTTTATTTGTGGCCAAATCAAAAACGATCGTGAAAATCGAATATCGTATCACAGGTATGTAGTTGTTTGTTACTTGGATATCTAATTCATGAAAACAAAAATCGTATACATGTCTGTAATGTTCTCAATAGTATTCCAAAAGATCGAAAAAATGAGTGGCTAGATTTCTTTGGTCTATCTGCTGAATCCATTAAAGGCAAAGTCGAAAATACCCGATTTTGCAACAGGCATTTTGTCCCATCTGATTTTTTTAGAAATGGCGAAACACAAAAACGAATTTTGAAAAAAGGCACAATACCGTCGATCCGTCACATCGATGAGTGAGTATTATATTTTAAATATTTCAAACAATGTTAAGAATACAATTGTTTTCATTTCTCTTTGATGTACTCATTATGAAGTCAAAAAAATAGAACTGTTTTTTAGCTGATATCGATCCTTCTAGTCTAATTTGTTGAAGCAGCTCAATTTTAATACTGGAATATTTATTTCTACAAAATATATTTTTCATTTTTTTTAGTACTGCATTAAATGCGAGAATAATTCGCCTGACAAAGTCTGATGGCAACGCTGGATTCAACAAGGAACAGTCCAGTCCAAATGTTCCAGGCATTATTTCAACACAAGGGAAGAAACAAAATCGTGGGAGGGTGTGCTTTTTTTGTCAGGAAAGAACGGGCTCTGGTTTATCATTTTTCACGTACGTGAATGTTTTATTTACAGTTTCAGTGTTTCCTTATGCTTAATGCAAATGCAATAATCAAAACAAGATTCATTTTTATTTCTTCTATTGCTTATATATAAATTGCATATCAATATACAACATATGAAAACATGGAAGTCAAAATTGGCTAACCCACTTTTTGATAAAGCTTATTTTCTTCGCTGTTTACCTAAGAAACCAGGCTTATTGAAATGTGGGTTAGCCGACTTTGATTTCCAGGTCTTCTATGTATTTTTTTATCAGTAATAAAATACTCACTAGACTTGAATTTTTCTACATACACACGTACTTCAAGAAACAAAAATTCCGATTTTTGTAATGTACAAAAATTGAAATGAAAGTAGACAGTAACAGAAATAATATGACTTAATAAAAAAATAATGACTTAATGAATTAATTAATTAATTAAACCATAACTTTTTTTACTTAATTAATTAATAAAAATGACCTAATAAGAAAAGGTGTATTGAAATTTCTTCCAGTCGATTTCTTATTCTGTCTTTTTGTAGAAATATGCAGGAGAAAAAATTGAATTTTTCTGCCAGTGATAAATGACTTTCCCTGTAATTTTCCTGCCATGGAAATAAAGGTTTCTTCACGTCGAAATTTTTCGTAGCCAATAATTTTGCGAGCCATCGCGTTTTTTTGGTCAGTGACTCATTTGCTGTAGATTGCTCTTTAATTACAATCTTACAAATATCGAAAGTATCGTCGAAAACGTCAAGAACGAAAAATGGTAAAAGTAAAAAAATGAAGGCTCTACATGTTAAACATTCATAATTATGACTTAAAGGCGTTGGTATTTCAAATGAATGTTAGCTTTGCAATTTTTAATTATAATTCTACGTTAAAGATTTTTAATTAAGTAATTCATTCCACAGGTTTCCAAACGATGATAGGAGAATGTTATGGATAAAGGCTTGCAACCGTGGCAACTCTGTCCCGGATAATGCACGTTTATGTAGCCAGCATTTTGAAAGGCAACACTTTTGCAAACTTCCAGGCACTGGCGGACGCGTGATTCTTGAAAAAACAACAATTCCAACTTTGTTCAAAATCAATGACGAGTATGAATACATTTATAAAAAATTCGTTAGACCTGCCTCAATCTTATTGGGATTTAAATTCATATGGGAATATTCAGAAAATTGTCGAAAATTCATAATAGAAGTCAGGCTATTCAGTTTTAATGTTTTTGAAAATTCAATTTTTTAACATATTTTTAAATACAATTATGGGTATTATATGTTTGAAGTGTAAAAACAATTTCGTTTCAAATCCAGTAGGTTCCCACGAAATCAGGGTTCTACATTGTATGATACCTTTTTCTCCTATTCTCGAGTGCGCCTGTATTTGTGATGGAAAACCATTTTCTAAACCAAAGAACGCACAAAATATTAAACAAACAAATAGAGATGTGTATTTTTGATATCAGTGACATTTTTTTTACTTAAAGTGTATAATTGAAACAGAATTTTTTCTTTTCGTCATTGATATTATTGTTTTATACAGTGCTTTTTTTTTACAGAGCCCAAAATGTGGTCATGAATGGAAAAAACGATGAACCTTCGTTAATGGATGTGGTGATCGAAACAAATGGTATGTATTGTTTTAAGTTACATATAGAAAAATTTGTAACTTCCAACCGAAATTTCATTAGAAAACGTTCTCTTTTCTTTCAGATTCTTTGAATCCAATGGATGACTCCACGCAAACTGGACAGGACAACAAACAGGAATTGGAGGAACAGTCCGTTCTTCGAGCTTCGACCCCTATTAATGACCAGAGCACAGATTCTCCGAAATGTTCATCAGGTACATTTTCTATCTCAGCGCCATAAAAAATCACAAAAATATCAACTTATTTACTATTTTCTTCAACTTTAGGGTTCTTGGAACATTCTTACAACCTAAAATCACCCTCACTGCGATTGAACATGCCCCGTTATCCAGGAGATATTGGGACACCACAAATGTTCAATAAACGAACCGGGAGAAAGAGCTACCAAATTATGCAGTCTGCTCTACAGAAGCAAAGGAAGAAAATAAAGATTTTGGAGGAACGACTACGCCGCAGAAACAAGAGAATTCATAATTTGCAAGAGGCAATGAAGGAAATAAGAAAGAATAATATCCTTAGCGAACATGCGAGCGAACAAGTCACGGTTAGTGTTGAGCTTCTGCTGGGGCAAAGTGGGGCACTGCCATGCTGAAGAAGCTTACTTTTTCTCTGAGTGCATAAGTTTATTTTTTACTTGTTCCATTTTTGCTCTGAGCTCGTCAATTGCAAGTATTGTGTATAAGAGTACATAGTGCTCTCTAAATCTAGACCGGTGACGTTTACCAGTGTTCATATTTTCTTATACTTTTTGTAAAATATAATCGAGCTGTAATCATTGTGTATTAATGATGTTAACTGATGAACAGTCATACGATCGACTTGAATGTCGCTCATACATGATCATACTGAATAAATCGCACATATCCATATCGTCATGGAGTGTTGTTAATCTTATGCCATTTTGTACATTTCATTTATCATTGTGGGATTTAGGCCTTAGATTTTACTTCATACAGAAAATCCTACAACATGATATGAATTATTTCATATGTAACAAGAATTTTTTCTACACTTATCAGGATCAATTCCCAAAAGTTCTCCATCTTTTCAATCAAAGGACGTCGCTGGGGAAACGTCAGAAATACGAAGCCGAATTGCGCCAATTCGCCTTGACACTGCAGTTTTATTCTTCCCGTGCCTATAATTATGTACGAAAACGATTTGGGAATCTTCTGCCTGGTCCCTCTACAATCCGTCAATGGTTGTGTACTTCAGATGCAAGGCCCGGATTCAACCGAGACGTCCTTGAAACGCTGAAGAAAGTACAGGGTGCGCCATTTCTTATGTCGGCATGTAAACATTGAATAACTTGAAAAAAAAACAACCGATTTCTGCAAATGAGGTATTTTTATTTAGTTTGGTCCTTTACAATTTATTTAGACTAGTTTTTGAACACAACATCAATCAAGTGGCCGCCCTTATTGTTCACAGCAAAATATGCCCTTTTTGCGGCGTTTTCCATTACCTTTTCGAGCATCTCGGGTGGTATAGCAATGATTTCGGCACGAATATTTTCCTTAAGCTCTTCAATGGTCTGCGGCTTGCTGGCGTACACTTTACTTTTCAAATAACCCCACAAAAAGAAGTCTGGAGGGGTCAAATCTGGAGATCTGGGTGGCCATTCAATGTCGCCTCTTTTTGACATCAGACGTCCAGGGAATTTTCGTTGCAGAAACTGGATTGTTTGATTCGCAGTGTGGCAGGTCGCACCATCTTGTTGAAACCAGTAATCTTCAAGACCTTTTTCACGCATTTGTGGGCAGACATAGTGAGCCAACATCCACCGATATCGGTTTCCATCGATCGTTTGGTTCTCTTTGAAAAAATAAGGACCAATGATGGTTTTGGCGCAAACGCCGGCCCAAACAGTAACTTTTTGGTCATGCAATGGCGTTTCATGGATCTCGTGTGGATTCTGCGTTCCCCAAATGCGGCAATTTTGCTTATTAACGCCTCCAGAAAGTTTGAAATGTGCCTCGTCGGTCATTAAAATTCGCTTCCAAAAATCAGGTTCAGTATCAACTATTCGAGCGATTGTTTGTCCATATTCCAAGCGACGTGGATGATCTGTAGGCAATATTCTTTGTGTTAATTGCATTTTGTACGGAAACAAATGCAAATCATCTTTCAAAATGCGCCGTAGAGTGGTTCCACTGATGCCGAGATGCTGAGCGCGGTGACGATATGAAACTTTTGGGTTTTGGGCAACGCTCTCTCTGACAGCTTCAATCAGTTCATTTGAACGTCTTGGTCGTTGATGAACGGGTTGTTCGCGATCTTTCACTGTCCCGTGGTCACAAAAATTCGACACCAAACGACGAATAGTGTTGTCAGATGGTGCCTGTTTGCCAAGATATTTTCGACGATATGCTCGTTGAGTTAACACAACTGAACGACTATTTTCAATGTACAAAGTAACTATTTCAGCGCGTTCTTTTGGTGTGAAGCGATACATGGTTGAAATTGTACTGAATTGACGTTTCCAAAACAAGTGAAGTCAAGTAAATCGGTTGTCAAATGTTTAAGTTATTCAATGTTACAATACCGACATAAGAAATGGCGCACCCTGTAGCAGACGAGTCGAAAGAACCATTGGTTTGTAATATGGTCATTGATCAAATAGCCATAAAAATGCAGACTGAAAGAAAACATGGTAAGCGTTTCGGTTACGTTGACTGCGGGGTTAACCGTTCACGGAGAAGCCGCTCTTCGAAGAAAGCAACCTCAAGGCTAACCACAAGTTAGTTTTTATGCTCGTCGATTTGAAGGATACTTTCAAAGTCACTCCTGCCTATTTTTTGATACATACCCTCACTGGACAAGAACACGCCAATTTAGTTAGTATAATGCTGCAGCTACTTGACGAATATGGAATCAAAATTCATTCCTTGACGTACGATGGCGATCGGACGAACAATGCCATGGCCAAAGCATTAGGTGCCGACACTAATATAGAGTCGGAAAAATGTCAGTTGTATTTTCCACACCCAAATGAAAAAAAGGAACATCCAGTGTTTAGTTTCCCTGATCCGTCTCATATGATAAAAAATGTTCGTAATGCGTTTGCAGAAACCGGACCTTTTTTTGACACTGACGACCAGATTATCGATTGGAATCATATACTGGCTATTCTTGCTATACAAAATGACGAAGGACTGTATTTGACAAAATTAACTGAGCGACACACCCACATACATGAAAACAAAATGAACGTGCGTTTAGCTGTACAAGTTCTCAGCAATTCTGTCAGTGAAGCCTTAAATTTTTTGGGAGACAAAATATTAGACGCACGAAACGGCGAATTAAAAAGTACTGCTGGCACTGCGAAATTCTGCAGAATTTTCAATGACGCATTCGACATTTTGAATTGCCAAAAACGGTATAATAATGAATTCAAACAGCCTTTCAGAATTTCTTTGTGCAACGAAAACAAAGAAAAGTTGAAAAAAAGAGCAGAAGATATTATACACTACATTCGTGGCTTAAGAGATGCTAAAGGGTTACCACTCATAAGTGGACCACGAAAATGCGGTTTCGTAGGATTAATCATTTGCTTGAAAAATATTTTCAAACTTTCTGAGCATCTTCAATCGAATTATGGTTACGAATATTTTCTAACTTATAAAATTTCGCAAGATATGTTGGAGTCATTTTTCTCTGCAATCCGTATAAAAGGAGGCTTTTGTAACAATCCCACTTGTTACCAGTTTCAAAACGCAATGCATCGGCTCACTGTCCACCAGCAAGTTGCCCAATCGGAAAATGGGAATTGTTTACCGAACGATATTCCTTTGCTAACAATTTCAAGTTACAAACGAAAGGCCGCGGAAAATAAATGTACAAACGATGCAATTGAAAACACAGAAAATGATCATCAATACGCCAAAATTTTTGAAGATCAAGATTTCGAAGAAAACGAGTTGTTCAATTTCGATTTTGAGATTCCATCAGAGTATGTGCAGGAAGTAGTTCGATACATTGCAGGGTTTATAGTGAAAAAATTCAAAGAAGGTTGCTCAGGTAAAACGTGCATGAACTGTTTTTCAAGTATCGTCGGAGACTCTGGTTCATCTCGATTGATAGATACGAAAAATCGTGGCTTTTTGTCATATCCATCGGAAGAAGTCGTCCATTTTTGTTTGCAAATAGAACAAATTATTCGTTCTTCAAACGACATATACAAATCGACTTTCGAGGAACAAGTTTTAAAACAATTGAGTTCTTCGAAATCGAAGATTTTTTTTTCCTCGGAGCATTTCGATCATTTCCCGGATCATTACTTTGAATTGATTGCATTCATCGGAAGAATGTTTTTAACAATCCGAATGCACCACGAGGAAAAAAAACACTCAAAAATTGCTAAACATGTTAAGCATTTCCACACGAAAACAGTACTTTTCAAACATCAGTAACGCCATGTACGATATTTGAATAAATGACTTGAATTATTACTTTCACGTGGTTTTTTATGAATTTCCCGTTTTTAAAAATAAATTTACATTTAATTTACTGAATACAAAACAAAATTAAAAAATAGTATTGTACAAACTGCGAGTAAAGAGTAGATACTTTTGAAAATATAGAATTTGTTATGTATTTGTTAAATGAATTTTATTAAAAATATACTCGTAGGCGTTCCGAACGAGTTTCAATGCAATTCTGCGTAAAAATTTGAATATTACAACAATTGAACGAGATACTTCTAATGTGGGGTCACCTCACATTAAATTACATGTCTGAAAGGCGCAGGGGGTTGAGCGCTTTCATACGGCACTGGTGCGTCGTGTGACGTCACTATCCAGCCACGCCTGATTCCAATGCTTTTACTATGGTATTAGCAGTCCATGTACTAAATAGTCTAAGGGACAGACTCATCTTTTTGAGCGCTAGAAAAGGAAGAATGATACTTTGGCACTACGGGTTGGGAACACTGCTGAGCATCATCTTTGTTCGGTGCTGGAAAAAGTGAACCCAACATAGGAGCGTGTAGTAACAGCCGAACGGCAAGCAATGACGTGATACTATATCTGTATATATAGATGTACTATTTATATGATATTATATATATAGATATACTAATGAATGTATAAAGTTGTCGTTCGGCTTTTACTACACGCACCGATGTTGGGGTCATTGCGCCAGTTGAATGCTCAGTCCATGTACTTTATGCTCCCTTCAAGACTCGTCAGGGCTTTCTTATTGGCTGCCTAGGACCGTAACCTTACCTGGCCAGTCAATCTTGACCAAGGTAAGAGACGCACGATCTCTCCTTTTCTTTCTACGAGCGTTACAATCACACTGGGAAAAATTAACCAAGTCTTATTAACCAAGAAGCTAGATACTAAGGAGATATAACTCCCAGCGGGGGTCGGTCCGAAATCCGTATCCCGATTTCCAAGAATCAAGTGGTGATACGTGTGCACATCTCGCTGCTTTGCGGCGATCCCAGATTCCCAGCCACGCCAACATCGAGATCAAAACCACGTGACAAGTGGCACATGCGCAGTACAGCGTTTTGCTTCTCATCGAGGATACGGCTTCGGCCCTTTCGTTTATTTTGTTTATATCCCCTTATAAGGAGATATAACCAGAGATATAGTTTCTAGCCTTCTTGGTATTAACCGTAAAATCCGGTTGTGCCAACGTTGATGCAAACCGTGACGTTTCAACGTTAGGTTGGCGTTGCTGGCCACGGGGAATCAACGGGAATCCAACGCTGTAACAACTGATTTGATATATATATAGTGATACAACGGACAAAGCACAGCTGACCGTCAGATCAGCATTGGAAGCACACGGGGATTTCCCGTGGCCATGGAGCTGGATTGGCGTGAAAGCAGTAACGCGAAGCAGCCAGTTGAATCGCCGGGATTTTTTTCCCAGTGCACGCAAGACCGTCGGTCTCCAGTTATGTTGTCGATGTACATTCGTTTTTCATTTGCCTGATTTCCCTAGATTCAACAAAGAAATCTAGGGAAATCAGGCAAATATAAAAGAATCATTGAGACTGGGTGTACCATAGCATAGGAAATAGGAATTCCTATGTCTATGCGATGTAGATTTGTAATAGTTAATAGTTGGTTAGCAGTGGTTAGCAGTTAAACTGCTGCAGTTTAGAGTAGTGTTTATAGTTGTGTATAGTTTTGTTTATCATTGTTTAAAGTTGTTTTGAGTTGTTTACAGTTGTTTACATTATTCGGGAATTCCTTTTTTTTTTTTAATATTGTTAAATTCGTTTATTTACTCAAAAATTAAAATGCGCGAATCGCAAAAATTAGTTTTTCAACCTAATGAAAAGTCCCAAAACGAATTCCTCGCAATGGAAGACTCATCTTCATGGGAAACATCATTAGAAAAATGGGATTATTGTTTTTGCTCCGATATCTTCAAGAGATGAAGGTTAAAAAAATCACGAATTGGAAACCGTAATCCAAAATTGTAAGTAAGTAGAATAATGTATTACAGTCAAAATTTTTTCCAACACCACGAGTACAATTTTTTAACAATAATTTTTCTTGAGGAAAATTTAACTTTAGGTTTTCAAAACTTTAGATTTGTTATAAAAGCTCCATTTTCATCTGTTGAGAAATATAGTATCATATTTCTGTATTGAAAATTTTATAGATGATTTACACAATAACACATTTATAGGATCATATTTATCATAATTTAAATTGCATATTTGCATATATCAATAGTACTTGTATATCTCTGCCTTTATACATATATTATGTTTTTTATACATAATTTTTGTTGTTGTACGTTCCTTTGCAATTTTTTTCATTGCTTATTTTAATCGTCACTTAACAATATATGTAAATTTCTAGTTTTTTCCCTATATCTTGAGAATTAATAAAGATTTTAATGTTTTCAAAGGTGCAGTATCATGAAATTAAATAGTTTAGTGGTATTCGCTTAAATTTACATTAGGGTTGCCAAGTCTGAAAAGTTGAAAAACTGGCCTATCGCTGGTAACAAAAAAAAAAATGTTGGGCTAGAAAAATCCTTGTCA
This sequence comes from Platygaster robiniae, assembly GCA_028476575.1. Taxonomy (NCBI): domain Eukaryota; kingdom Metazoa; phylum Arthropoda; class Insecta; order Hymenoptera; family Platygastridae; genus Platygaster; species Platygaster robiniae. Next base: position 43,025,090 of record CM052019.1, read on the forward strand.
ATAAAAATGCCAAGATGTAGAAAAAAAATGCATGTTCTTTGTGTTATTTTTACAGTTTAAAAATAATAATTTAAATAAAAACTGACAAAAGTTAAAATTTATTTTGGTAAAACTGCTTTCAAACCAGAAAACCTGTTTTTCACCTTATTTTCTGCAAATTGACCAGCCACTAGTTTTGCCACTAAAAAACCGACTACTGGGCAACTCTCATTTATATGCACCATTCAAATACATGAATATATGAAAATAAAGAATTGGATTGACTTGTGGAAAGGTAGTTTTTTTTTTAGAAACAAAACAAAATACTCAATGAGTGTTTTTCTTTTTTCCTGTAACAGGATTATTTTATAATTAAACGTTTGATTTTAAAATATTAAATTATTCAAATGAGTTTTGATTTTCACTGGGTTAAAATTTATAAGAAATATCACTTTATTCAATTTTTCCAGTGAATCAATGGCCATCGTTTCGACCCATTTTCGGGTCTTTTTCAAGGCATTAATTAGAATCCTCGATCCTCAAAAGTTCCGAACATAAGAGTAACTTCTATGAAGATGTACAACAATTTATCAACATATTTTAAAACATGACTAAGTCACATGTCAAGGAAAAATAATAAATATTTGGACTACATGTCGAGATCAGTTCGAAACTGACTGTTATGTTCGGAACTTTTGAGGATAGAAGATGCTGATTCTTGCTTTAAAAAGGACCTGAAAATGGGTTGAAATGTTGACCATTGATTTACAATAAGTTGACTGGGAAAATCGAATGAAAGTGATACTCTTTATATTGAATTATATATTTATGTTTGTCTAATTGTACTCAAAATTTAAATTGATGATGTCTCTAAAGTTAGCAGAAAAAGGCCAGCAGATCCAAAATTTGTTGAATTACATTCAAATTATTTTCAAAATGCTTGAAGATTGCGATTGATTTCAACAAAAGTTTTTTTAATGCTCTTTTATGTATGCATGTATATATTTTTTTCGCTAAGTTAACATTAAGCTTAAAAACAGACTAAACCCTTCTCGATGTGATGCAAACCTACATAGAATCAAATTGCCTATTAAATGCTTCATTAAAAGCTTTAAAAAATCAATTTTTCTTAGGGAATACATTATCCACAATAATATTGAAACAAATTAAAATTTTCATTACTAAGAATTTGGAAAAAAACATGGTTATGGTAGATTACCAACTTAAACTAGCTAATCATGAACATGTTCACGATTCAAAAAAAGATTGATTTAGAAATTCAAAGAGTAATGAATACAATAGTAGTATTTACTGCTATTTTTAATCTGTTAATTACAATGATTAGTAATTTTATATAAAATAATATACACATTTTTAATAAACCCTAAAAATTCAGTTACTTGTTAAAAATTGAAAAGGTTGAAAATTTTACTAACAGTTCCAGGATAATGTTTGCAAATTAAATTTGAGTAATCATCAAAGATCTATTCACTACATAATTGTTTTAATAAAAAACTTTCTATTGCTCTTAACTCTATCATAATTCAGCTTTTTTTATGTATGATAAAAATTATGCTAATCTAAAATGAGAATGATTTTTTTTTAATTAATTTGTAATCAAATTATAATGTTACTCATAATATACAAATTTGTGTTTGTTAAAGAACGTTTCACACCATATCAGACATTACACTGGAACTTCATGTATACCCGCCTCTCGAGAATGATAACATAAAGGCATGAATGAGGCCCCACCATCACTGCCCAGCAGAAGGGAAATAGCATGTCATGCACTGATTGGCTTATTCAAACAAGTACACTGTTAAGGTTACTCCGAACCTACTGTAGTATGAAAAAGACAAAAAGAAAGGGAACCGGTCGAGAGGAAGGAGGTCGAAAAGAGAACGTCTTCCGAGTCACCTTAATGAATTGAAATGTGCACGAATTTGATTTTTCGAATACACTTGCATGAATAAATATTTTAATTCTTATTTTTGTAATTTTTAATATTGTTTTGGGCTTGTATACTTGAAAAAGTGTGTATCAGCTATAATTGAAACCAGCCACAGCAAAGTTACAATATTAGGGCAAACAGCATTACGCTTGTAATTTACATGCACGAAATTTAATACTTTTTTGGATTAAATAAGAGATGATTGCGAAATATAGTACACTTAGGTTGTATTTAAGACACAATGTATGAGGTTTATTTGACATAAAATTACAGTTTCTGTATTTGCTATTGTTTGAGTATATCGATGGGTCCATCATTAAACTATTAACGATATGATCATTAAACCATTAAACCATTTTCGCAAAATTGAAAAACGATTCAATGTTTTTTGAAACTCTGTAGCACTCCTGTGTTTAGCTGGAATTTCCTCGTCCTAATTGTAACTTGTTTCACTTCTGATATCTGTTATCTCCCTATCCTGCAATAAAATATGATTTATTGGATCGACAATTTCAAAGTTTTTCTCGTCTGAAAACATCCAGATATACGAAAGTGAATGAAATGTGAAAAAAAAATTAATAGAGGAACCGAACGAAATTCGTCTATATGTATGGAACAATAACGAAATAATGCAAAAAATTAAAACATATTGTTAAATACGACAAAAAAAAATAAGTAACATCTGGACAAAATAGAAAGCAATGTAATGAAATGGCAATGTGCATTCTTCAGTTTGATTAATGATATTTGCAATTTAGAATCTTTTCTTTTAATGCATGTACTTCAATTTTGGTATTATATAATTAGAGCGGTGCATCGTTATATTATGAATAAAAATCATTTTCATTGTAAATTATTATTATTTTAATCCTTAATACCAATTACACAATTGTATGTTCTCTCCGAAACTTTATTAGTTAAATTTTCAGCAATATTTTTAATCGCTCTTACGTTTTTTATTTGTGAATTATTGAAACCTACAAATGTGCGTCATGGTTTTTAAAATTGCGAAAATTTCAAGCATTCGCGAAATAATTCCATTAACTGCAGTTATCAAGTTTCTATGTATTAGTAAGTGTTACAACGTATTAATGATTGTTGGAATTTATTAAAAATTATATCTTAAAATTATCTGTGAGTGTTTCATATCAACGTTTACTGCATTTTTTTCAAATTTATTGTTATAGCAATATTGATGTAAATTAAAAATTGTTTTATATTAGCAAAAAATACTAAAAAGTTATGGTACCGCTATTTGCTTGTTCTTACGTCAGTAGCCTATACGATAGTTTCCAGTGTGGGCTCATTCCAAGAAGGCTAGAAACTAAGGAGATATAACTCGCAGGCTAAATCAGGGTCGGTTCACCTCCATGTTAAACTGGTGAGACTTTTTAATAGCACCTCTAGTTGCAGAACGTTGCAACTTTTCCTGTATGTATATCTATATATATAATATATATAGATATAATGCACTCGCTGGCAATAGCGCCGTCTGGTTGTAGAACACGGCAAAAATTTCCGACACAGCTCCTATCTAGGTGAACGGACTCTGGGCTAAACAAAAGAATCGAGAGGGCCGAAAGCCGTATCCTCGATGCGAAGCAAAACGCTGTACTGCGCATGTGCCACTTGTCACGTGGTTTTGATCTCGATGTTGGTGTTGGCTGGGAATCTGGAATCGCGGCAAAGCAGCGAGATGCGCACGCGTGTCACCACTTGATTCTTGGAATTCGGGATACGGATTTCGGACCGACCCCCTGCTGGGAGTTATATCTCCTTAGTATCTAGCCTTATTGGCTCATTCCCATAAAAACCAATGTTCAACTTAATTTAGTTCCATTCGGTGGTGAGCCCAGAGCAGATGGCGCTTGTGCTACTACGGGAAAGGGAAAACAATGTTTGAATTGAATTTGGCGCCGAATATTATGTAACATCGTTAATATTTACGTGTTGAGTTTGTTAATTGTACTGTAAAATATCCTTTCAGTACTGTAAAATATCAAAATTAATACATTTGTTTGACCCAAAATGCAAATATTCACGCAACACTTGAACTCATATTTCTGTTTGTTTTTGTTTTGATACTCAAATTACGTTCAGCTGTCCGCACCATTCGACTTTTGCGGTAACACTAGTGCCATCTGCGGTGGGTTCACTTCCCAGCGGAACTAAATTCCTTGTGAGGAATTCGGTCCCAATGAGCCCACACTGATTGTTTCAACTATTTCTGATTGGTAGTTTGAGCATTAGTAGAGGAGAGCGGGAAATCTAGTTAATTTCGGAGACAGGAGTGGGGAAAGAACAAAACCTCATTGGCTCTCGGAACAGGAGTGGGGGAACCGAATCTAGCTTTAACTGTCCCGTCCGGGCGAAAGCAAGCTCGAAATGTCCTATGTATACTACTTTAATAGGTCAGCTTTAATTTTTTTTTTGTTCTAATGCCGATCACAATCGTACACTGTAAAAAATCTCGTAGGAAAATAACCACACTGAGTTTAAGAAACAATCCGACCTACTCTGAGTGTCGTAAAAAACCGAACCAAGATCGTTCATTTACGATAGGGTAGGAAATTAACGAGCAGCTCATAAAATTCCTGCAGGACATGTATTTGACCAGCTGATAGTTAATTTGACTAGAAGGTACCCAGAAAGTCAAAAGTAATCAATTTTTGGGTCATATTCGCTGCATGCTCTTTGACATGTATGGCGTAAAGTTGGCAGCAGTTGCAGATGCAATAGGTCGGCAGTTTGTCGACAAGCGTTTGTCACAACGAAACAGCTACAAATATGATGCAACTAGCTCAATGTCATGCCTTTACTGCCCATAGGCAAAATATTAATTTTAACGTCATATTGTCGCAATTATATGCTCCTGAAGTAAATATAATCATATAATGTATAATAATAACAATAATAAAATATATAATATAATGAACTGAAAAAATTAAATGGCGCAAATTTATACTCAAGTTGTGTCTAATATAACGTAGAAGATTAACAATAAGCATCACCGACAATCATTCCATATTGCGTCAGACAAAAACACGAGGACGGAAATCTAACCTACCAAAACGTGGCCAGGTTTTAATATTTGCACCTTGCATTCAAATCAACGCGCCATACTAATAAACAATGACAAAAATTTAAAAAAATGTATAAATGCAACAACCACAAAAAATATATGCATATTATTAGTAATTTTTACGTGTTCCGAATAGCGTTGCCGTGCAGTCAACGCACAAAAATCACAGCTGACTGCAGCTGACTGTAGTTATTACGTAACGAGGGGATACCTCCCCCCACATCTTTCTAGAAAATTGTTTAAACAATCGTTTGTCAGCAATTATCATGACCCAATCCTTCAATTTTTAATTAATTCATTGTTTGTAATTTGTTATAAATAATTCTTTATGGATAAATAATAATTTGACTAAATTATTTAACACATTTTGCAAAACGATCACATTTATTTATCCATATAAACACAATTAATAATTTTTTTATTGTAAAAAAATTTATGATTGGAGAAAATTTTTGTCGACACATTTCAGTTAGTTTATCAGTTAATTTATAACCAAATGTTTATCACTAACAGTTTGCCCTCAAATTGGCAGCAGATAAACAAAAATATTAATACGAAAAACATTTCCAAAAAACTTCAGTCATTTTGAAGTTACGCATTTGCTATAACAGTTTGTACCCAAATTTGCAGCAGTTGCATTAAAATTATTGCTCGTTAATAACGGCAAGACATTGGCCATTTTTGTTGCAAACATTTTACAAAGATTGAGGAATGAAAATGGAAATGAATATTCTTAGCTGCATAATAGGGACAAACTAGCTGCATGATATTGACGCCATGACATTGTGCTGATTTGGCAGTGCACGCTTGGCTTACTGGGTATGAGACCTGATTAGACCCATGAACATTTTTCTTTAGATGTATAGTAAACAAAATGTTATCAATCGTCAAAATTGCGTATAGTTTGAAATATGTAAAAATAAGTATTATAACGAAATTATGAAATAACGAAGTATTTTCTAATATATTAGATGGTAAAAGAAAATAACATTATGCCGATGTATTACAAAAATTTCGATGGATTTTTCAGAATATAATGTACAGGTATTTTTTAGTATTCCTTTATTAGAAGAATTCTCTGGTATTTTTATAGCCTTTCACATAGATATCTAAAATTTATAATAATATTACTATCAATGACCGGCATGTATTTTCGGTAAACTTGATTAGTTTCCCTTCGATTTTTCTAGATTTTCTGAAAATACATAGATTGTAAATGTTACCAAACCTTCCTAGGGAGGCCCCAAAAATTCCTGACTATGAGCCTGTTTACAAGAGGCAGAAGGCTAATGTATACACGCAGAACCTTGCAACGCCTTGTGAAGCCGATTATAAATAGAGATGTAAAATCACCATAATAAATTGTAATTTATTGTTATTTTGCATCTCTATAGATGTGAGATTACTGTAATTTACCGTTTTATTACAGTAAATTACGGTAATTCTACATCTCCAATTATAAAGCCCCAACTATTAGAAACACTAGTTAAAAAATTGTAAAAAATGATGCAATTGACTAGTGTTGTTATATTTTTCTACTTAACAATTAAGCTCGTTGCGTATGTGCAGTAAATTAGGATGACTATGTTTTTCGCTATACTTTTGACCACCAGTCCCACTAGTGTCGGCTAAATCACACAATATTTATATAGATCAAGAACATTATAATATAGGGTTCTTGATATAGATATAACTCGATGTAATGAATTGTCATGTATGAGCCATGAAATAAATTATTGAATAAGTGAAACAGCCATTACCAGCCATTACACATTGTTGGGTTTTGCGCAGGGGGCACACACTCCATAAGGAAAATGTGGAGTGACGGGGCGGGAGGGACCCTTTGTAAAATATATCTATATATGTCGATGTATGTAGTAATAAACTCGTACTTTTTTTAGGTTAGTTTCGGACAAAAATTTTACCCACAGTGTGTGCCCCCTGGTTTTACGTTAATAGCCAAAGCAAGGATTGAGCTGTAAGTGTTCGACCAAGAAAACGAAGAAAAAAGTGATTTTTCTACCCATGTGAGTAAACCACGTTTCTATTTTATAAATAATCAGCGTTTTTTAACTAAAAGGATACAAATTTGTGAGTTTTTTCGGCGATTTGATCCGATCGTCATGTGGGGCGATTGCAAAAAATTGGAGTTCCTGGTGGAACAAACTTTTACCAATGGAGGAAAAATCCATGATCATTTTCGGCAACTAATGGAAGCTTTAGACAATAGGGCTGGGAAAAAACATCGATAGTTCATCCTACCGATGTTTATCGATAGGTTTTGGGTGTTAGCGATGTTTATCGATGAAATCAGGCTATATATGGTACAATAGAGTTCAGGGCCGGCTTGGGACGCTCGGGTGTCCTCGGGTAGTAAGCCCGAAGCGGATTTAAGGTTGTCAACAATAAGAATAAGAAACAACAACAAACAATAACAAACCTAACCCCACAAAAAACTCATATTTATAATTCAAGTCAAAAATTTAAATACATTTTCAAGTAGTTTGATACAAGTGATATAAAAAAGTGAATTAGCCAATAAAGAAATGGAGGATCAAGGCCTCCGTAGATCTCCACGGAAAAAATCGCAGCAAACACTGCTGGAATTCAGTGCAGAATTGCAAAAAAATGAATCCGTGAACACACCACCGTAAGTATCTAAAAGCTAGTTAAAAAAACTTTTCATTATTGATAAATTGATCATCTTAAGTCTTAATGCAATGTATTGCAAATGGAATTTCGTTTAAAAAAATTGCATAATGTTCTCCTTTCACATGTGTGCTACATGAAAATAAGTTTATTTTAATGCATCAATACTCACGTACATAAAGATTTACATGATTATGGGTATAATTTTAGGATTCGAAAGCGAAAGAAAAAATCCGCCGTTTGGGAATTTTTTACATAATCCAAAGATGGGAAAAGTGCAATTTGCCAACTGTGCAAAGATACCGTCGTAAGTCACGGCAATACTACCAATTTCATTGACCACTTGAGGAGGCATCATTCTGTCGAATTTGACATGGTTCAAAAAAAATCAACACCTACCACAAGCATCGCTGAAGATGTTAATGAAAAATCTGGGTAATCTTGTGATTCATGATCAAAAATTTATAAAAATATACAAATATCTTAAACCAACTTCATGTGAATTTCACAAAGGTTATAATTTGCATAAAATTATTATATTATTTTTATCAAAAAGATGTTTTTGTCAGATATAAATTTAGAAAAAAATTGAAAATTTTTTTTATTATCATTATTAATGATTATAATGATTCATTCAAACATTTATTTTTTAAACGTGAACAAAAATCGTAGTAATTATAGCAAACGAATGAATGATGTGTACATCGTATAGGCTAACTTATTCATAAAAGATGTTTATGATTAAAATTAAATTGTCTAAAATTTGAAAACAAAAATATTATGTACTTTGAAACAAATAAGTTAATTGCAATTTTTTCAGAGAAACAAGAGAATGCTTGAAAAAGACTCATCAAACGTCTTTAAAAAATTTTGTGACGGCGGCAAAAGATCTATATGGTCGTAATTCTGTCAGAAAAAAGGCTTTGGACAACTCTGTAGTAAGATTCATCATCAGGAGTCTTCAGCCGCTCAATATCGTCGTAGACCAAAGTTTTGCTAAGATGCTGAGTACATTTGACCCACGATACTCCTTGCCCAGCCGCCGTCATTTACGTGACGTGATGATTGAAGCTGCTTTCACGAAAACAATGGAAAATGTCGCAGAGGTCATAAAGAACGTGAGGTAATTAAAAAAAAAATATTCTTTTCGTCTAATCGAAAATAGTACAATTTTATAATTTTTCTTGTAAATGCCAATGCTTGTTCAAACAGGTCCATCGCGCTTACTTTTGATGGGTGGACTAGTTGCACAACTCAAGGGTACCTAGTTGTAACAGGCCACTTCTTGAAGGATCAGAAAAACGCAACGGTGACCTTAGGAGTTAATCCAATTGAAGGAAGGTCAACCAGTGAAAATCTTGCGAGTATATTGCAAGGTAATGTTTCAAAATTTCCTGGACTCGATGTAATTTGTGGAGTAACTGACAACGCAAAAAACATGGTGGGAGTTTGCGCTGAAATGAAGGTAAAACATTTTCTATTACTGATGTTTTGGACATCAGCAACAAAGTTTACTGAATTAAAATGAAGATTCGTTTATAATAAAAATGTCTACTTGTGCATTGTAAATCATCAGATAAAATTACACTTCTTACTTGTTTATATTTTACCAAAAAAGTATCAAATGGCAATAGAAACTTTTTCAATAATTAAACCTCAAGTTACTTACAAAGTATTCACGAATCGTTCATGCATTTTTTTTATTTTTTTTTTTTTTTTTTTTTTTTTTTTTTTTTACCAATGCGATGAGCTTATGTTCTCAATTAGAAACCAATCAATTTATTTTGTAAACAAACAACTTTGTGATCACATCCATTTTTTGTTTCGCTTTTCAAAACTTTTCTACATAAAAAAAAAACTTGTAGATATTTTTGATGAAATAAATTTGAATATTTTTCAGATTAAAAACATGCCTCGTGCTTCACATACCATTCAACTAGTGGTAAATTCAGCTATTTTTGCAACACGCCCACTTCACAAGCGCGGAGAGGACGCGATGAAAATTTTCGTTGAGGATGAAACTGAAGATCTCAACGATATGTCCGCTTACACCGTTTTGAAAAAAGTAAAGCGAATCACTACTTACTTTCATAAGAGTGGAGTTGCTACACAGCAATTGACTGAAGAATTGAAGCTCCGAAATAAAACAAATAAGAAGTTGATACAGTCAGTGTATACTCGCTGGAACTCGTCCCTCGATATGCTGAAAAGCTACCACAACGCCTCCGATGAAGTCGTGGTTGTCCTTGTCAAATCAGAGACGACGGTTCAATTGCTAACACCCTCAGAATCCAAAGCGATTCCAGAAATCATTTCCCTCCTAGAACCATTTGCGGAGGCCACAGCCGAATTGAGTGGAGAATCGTATGTAACTATGTCATTAGTGATTCCATGTACGAAAATGCTCCTCAACAAGCTGAACTTTCTGGAAAGTCAACTCAGTTTTGACATTGCAAAACACTTGTATGGACACCTCTTGAACGAAACGAGAGAGCGGATGTTAAAGTATGAGGAGAGAACGATTTCCTCGTAAGTCGACGATTAGAGGCAAAAGCGTATAAAATACAACACATGAAAATTCTACGATAGTTAAAATGATTGTATTTTCATTTTTACAGCATCTCTACAGTTCTCGATCCACGTTTCAAAGAGCACGGTTTCGTGAAAGACTGGAATTATCGGAATGCTGCATCGGTGATTCTAACTGAACTGAAGACGGAAATCTCCAAGCTTTTCGAAAATGCACGAAGACAAGAAAACACAAATGACGAGTGTTCGGGAGGTGATCCTGAACCTCAACCAAAAAAAGGTAGAGTTCTGAAAAACATGTTGAAAAATTAGTTGGAGCATCTTTATATATTTAATAATCAAGTGGTTTTACAGGTCGATTCACGTTCTTGGAAGAATTTAGAGAAAAAAGCAAGCCTCAAAGACAAGGAATTCCTGGCACATCACAAGCCATCGTGCACTTTAAGAGCTATTTGGAAGAGCCTATTTTGGAAGAAGACGCCGATATCATTCGCTTTTGGAATGAGTATACGGCGTGTGAGCCTCTAAAAAAGATCGCGCTCAAGTACTTGGCCGTCCCTGCGTCTTCAGTGCCATCGGAGAGAGTGAACTCAACTGCAGGGAACATTATTACGGACAATAGAGCTTCTTTGCGACCAGAAATAGCCGAAAAACTAGTTTTTCTGCGCCAAAACTATCAGTATTTAAAACTGTAAAACTGTACGACCTTAGTGCAATGAAGTGCAATGAAGATTATAAACAATACTTGGCGTCTTTTCTATGCTTTTGAATTTTTCCTTCTATGGCATTATCCTTACGCTTCTTATCCTTTTTGGCGAGCACTCTGATCTGTTCGATGAATGTGAAGTCAATTTTATAACTAAAAAAACAGAGTCCTATTAAATTTTTGTAATTTAATTTTATCTTTTTTTAATAAATTTCTATAATATCTATATTTTGTATATGAGGGAAATAAAACAATTAATTATATAAGACTATCTTTCTATTATTATAAAAGTGGCTCTATATTGATTGGAAAAATGAAATTTTCCTGTAATCATAATAATTCGAAATTCCCTCCGGAGTATTATGGAAGGGGAAATTATCGATGTTTATCGATGAAAATCGATAGTTTACTCCAATTCATCGATAGTTATCGATAAATTTCCTAACCGATTTTACCCAGCCCTATTAGACAACAATCGCCTTCATTTCATCAACCTTTTTAAAAATGTAGTAAGTTATTTTTTCTCGGGATATTTTTATTCCCATGGGTGAGGTTATGTTCAGAGGTTCATAGATTTTTATTCAACGTAGTGCAAATGTCGATTTTGGCATAGACGAGGGTCTGAATCTTCTTTTTGTGAAATGAGACTGTTGCACTAATTGTAAGTCGGATACAAAATTTGATGTCACAATAACTGCAAAATCAATTTGAAATTATGATTTTGAGGTTAAAGTGGCATACAATTGTTTTGTCTGCCTGATGAAATTCTATTTGCCTTGGTTTTCAGGAATTTTTTTTTTGTTCTTTATTTTTATATGATTAGCAGTATCTTTTCAATCATCGTTTTTTTTTTTATTTGTCCTCAGTCACATGCGCATTAATTTGTAAATTTTTTTCATTATGAAACAAAAATAAAATCGAATCACGTATTAGATCTACTTAAAAAATACGAAAAATACGTACCTGCTAGAAAGATAAAATTCTATTAATTATTTTTTCTTAATAAAGTATCAGAAAATATTATTATGATAATTCGTGTGGATATCATCATATCTAAAATGATCAATTAATAATAATATTTTAGTTAATTAATAGATGTGTTTTTTCATTATTGTTTATATTTATATTCTTAAACATTGTTTTTTTGTATAATATTTTATTCTAAAATAATGATCTTCAAAATTTATCATTATTAATATTATTATTATTATTTTATTTCAGAATATTTCTGTCATTCAGAGTTTGATTTTTCGAACATTCAGAAACGATGAGTTTTTAGAAACTTGAGTTTTCAAATTAATCAATGAATCCATTTGAATAAGTCGTGTTCAAAATTTCTAGATCCTACAGAAATTAGAAAATAGAACTTTACAATACTTATAAACTAAACATCTTTTAATGTGGATTATATAATATATAATTGTATAAAATGAAAAGATGTCAGTTAGTTGAAAATTTTTCATCGAATAACGTGAATTTCGAAATCATTAAAAATGTAGGAACTGAAAGCATAAAGTATATTATGATAATAGCGATTGTTGTGATAATAACTATAATTAGTATGATATAATCCTTCTTTTTCAATTTGCAAACTATTATGATTGCTTTTAATAAAATTAAAACGCATGTTTTAATAGTAAAAATTGACTTTATGTAAAAATTTGAAGAAAAAACTTTTTCAAAATCATATTGCAAATACAATTTGATTCTCAGGATTTTTATTATTATTATTATTTTTCAACACCCAAAGGAGTCAGCTGCTCGACAGGAATTCCTTGGAGGCAGCACGGAGGAAATTTCTTCTCTTAGTTTGAGTAATCAGTTGATACCCAAAGACATGATAAACGAAGCTTTAATTATCTCGGACATGTATGAAGTTGGAGAATACTTTGCCCTTGATTTATTGTTGGTGGCTGAGACCCATATGCCAAATCATCCTGGATTAGCCCGTGGTTTGGTGGCTATTCTTGTATACTACGACGGTAAGAAATCCTTGACTTCTTTGCTCAAAAATTTGGTACGTGCGAGGAATGGTCACAGTTGGTCGTTGAAGATCCCTTTTGAGCTAACTCAAAACATAACAGAATATACGAACAATTTGCAAAAGGATGGTTTGTTGGAAAGGATTATGCTTCTTCTGGAAGAAACTGATCCTGCGAAGGTAATGAATATTGAGATTTTTCAGTCCCGTCCTCATCAAAAAACATTTTTATTTTTAGTTATCTGAATGTTACTTTTTGAAATTGACGGATTTCGCAATGTAAAATTCGATTACTGATTTGTTATTTGGAATCACCAATTTCAATATGTTTCATGAAAAAAATTCACTGTAAACAATAACATTATTTTCATGATACTATGAGTATTTTTAATTTCCATAATTCTACAACCTTAGGCTGTTTTATTCGTTTACCTTGTAAACATTTTTTATTGATTTTTTTTAGGAAGAAGAGTTGCTTTTGAAAAATAAGGCTCTTGGTGGCCCGATACATCGCTATATGGTCATGAAATTATACAACGAAACGAACCAAGATTTAGCAGATATTCTTTTCATGTGGTCTGCGCAGTCTTCACTTCCTTTTACATTATTTGCGAAATCGTAAAGTACAGTTGGAAGATCGACCAAATGTTGGCATCAATAAAGTGTTTTTGACTTTGGTGATGGCATTGTTGAATACAATCAACTTCAGCCCACTGCATGATCTAGAAAACGGAGAAAGTAAAGTTTGAAAAGTATTTTTATTCCAGTAGTGAAAATACAAAATCGAAATTTGGCATTCCAGAAATCGTCCGAGCGATGCCTATAATCTGTGAGCCAGGAATGCTGGAGGAAATGGTTCAGAAAGTGATATCGACTGATGTCGAATGGAAGGATAACGACGTAAGGGGTTTGGTGCAATTTGCCTTGGCGGTTGCAATCGCAAACCTCACACCGATAAGTCACCACTGCGTGACTGGAAACATGCCAGAAGCGAATCAGATTTTGGAAAAGGCTCTTTATAATAAAGCCTTTCGCTTTTGCGCTAATGTTGTTTTCAAAACGAGGAGTCTGCACTACGAGGAATTCTGTTCTATATTTTCATGCACTCATTTCAGACCTCATTTTGATGATGCCACTGAAGATAAAGGAACTAAAGAACCTCGCTGAGGAATCAATGCGGTTGATTCACGCTTACCAAGCGCAAAGCATAAAGCCACTGATCAATATCGACGAACATTTCATGTAACTTATGGTAATGATTGCCAAATTGTATGAAATTGACCCGTTAAATTTATGTTGCGGGATGGACTATTAGCTCCAACAATCGAGCTCCTTGGACTTGATTAATACCGAGAATAGATCTATGTTGACATCTAGGCAAGTCGCTCTTTTTAAGTTTGTGAAACTTGCTGGCGAAAAAGCATTGTTCACGCCATATCTGAAGATGATAGCTTCATTGGCCTCTTCTGATCAGGGAGCGAGGCAGGCTTTCTACTACCTCAAAAATAATGGTGAGCTGCAAGCATTTTGTCGTAAATGTTAAAATTGATTTGTTTTGAAAACATGGATCGATGAAGGTCTTGTGTGATTAGAATCACAATTACCATACTCTAATAACTTTTGTTTTTCTAGGAATTTTAGCATTGAATCCTTTAAGCTGGGACCACTTCTTCAGAAGCTTGAAACATTACCGTGACAACTTAAATGTCCCATATTACAATATAAACGACCAGAAGACCAAACCCAAACGAACTGGAAGGCCTCAAAGCCTTTCTTCTTGTAATGCAAATAGTCGCTAAGCACGATGAGGTAGGTGTCTCGCAAAGCCCTGTGCTATATCAAAAACTGGGAACCCTTGTCTGTGCTCATGAACCTCGTGAAGTACTCTGTGCCAATTACAATGAAAAGTCAATTGGTCCCTACTCTCGCTGCCCTTGCGCAGTCCCCAGAAAGCTCTTGGACTATCTGGAACTTACTTAAAGAGAAACAGATCATCATGACCAGGCAGACAAACAGTAATCATCAGTCAAGCGGGGTGGAAACAGAACTCGAAGTTGAGTCCAAGAACAAAAATTACCCTTTGACACGAGCCATGCCAGAGCTCTTCAATGTTCTAGTTAATTACCCGATTCCCGAGCTCATTTGTGCTGATCAGCACAGTGCAGGCTTTAGCCCTTACCTGAACTATATCATCAACACAGTGTTCCTGTTGTTTAATACTCGCCTGTATAAGGATCCTGCTGAGAAATGGGAGATCGCCAAGCTCTGCTTAAACATCTTCTATAAGCTCCTAAAACAGTATACCCTGGACACAGAAAATTTTTATGGTTTTAATTGTGATATCCAGGACTGCGATAGTGCCTTTATCGTTCCTTACCTGGAGACCACCTCATGGTACTTCTAACGCCTTATTCCCAAAAACTTTTAATGAAACTTTTGCATTACGTAAATTTCGAAGTTCAACTGGAATACTCGCAGTCTTTGGAGATCTTCGATATGTCGCAAATTGAAATGGTTTTCAGCAGCTGTAGCAATTCAGGGCCCTTGAATGCAGCCCTGATATTGATCGATGTAAAAAAAGTTTGCGCCCTCCTTAAAAAAGAGCTCATGATGCTGAAAATAGTGTTATCCCTACGCAACAGCAACTCATGGAACGCGAAGTAGAGTCCATTGTGAAGTATGCCATGAAATTCAACCAAGCTAAATCACTGTCATTCGCGACAGTGAAATTGGTTAAAGGCTGGTGTCACTCATCAGGAATACTCTTCTCCACAACCAAAAACCAACCAAATTTGTTTAAGCAAAGGCAACATCTACTGATGAACCTGGCGTATGATCTTCTTCTGAAGATAACATCTTGTGACGCACTCCCCGAGATCAAGACTTTGGTGTCAAGTACTGTCTTGATGCTACTGGTGAACCTGAAGAACACCCTACAGCTGCCGACAAATGAAGGGCTTCTTGCTTCCAATATGAATATGATGAAGATCATCTTAAATTGCATACTCCAGTGGATTGTCAACACAACATCTTTGTCGCAAAGGGTACTTTCGGACCTATACAGTGCCTTTCTTAATTACCTGTACATCGTCCAGACTGAGAAAGTCGAGACGTGCAACATATTGGAAGACTCCTTCGTCAAAGAATTGGACAGTTCCTTGTACCAGGCCTCACCCATGCAATCTCGATTCTGCCACTACACTACTATCCAAGTCATCAACAGTTTTGGAGACAAATTCATGGACATAATATGTCACAACTGCACGACTGGTCACGATGTTTGCAAAATGCTGGCTCTTGCATGTGTGAGCAAGGTACTGGAGCTTGACTGCCATATCGATTGGGTCATCTTTTTATCGAGTCGGGGTGACCTGAAACACATTATTGATGGGTTGTTGGAGCTAAATGATGGTCTTCGTACTGTGCTCCAGTCTGAAATGTCTACTCTGAAGCCCTTGTACCTTTACAAGTCCAAGATGGCTATGTTCACACAGATGGCAACCACAAAGTTGGGCACTGAGAGCCTTTTGAGAACCCAAGTTATATCCTGTCTGTCCAACATGAGCGTCTTCAATGAGCATCTGAATTGTCACATTGAAAGGGCGAACGCTCCGTCATCGTCAGTCACTGAGAAACACTACCATATGATATTTCTTCTGGCCTTAAACCTGTGCGACAGGCTACTCATCAATTTGGGAACCGAGAACCTGTCCTGTTGCATGCAGATTTTCACCTTCTTGTTGAGTCATGGGGGCATTGTGGAATCTGTGCTGAATAACGTTTCCCCGAACTCGGACATAATGGTCCTGCAGAAAGTTGTATGCCTTACTGGAGTTATCGCGAGAGCTACGAATCCTGGTAAGATTTTTCATAAATTTTGTAGATTTTTTTGATACTTTCCAGCATTTTTCTTGGGAGTTTTAAATTCTGCAGAAATTTCCAAAAATATTAGGAATGGTGTAATAAAAACACAAGCTTTTTTTATACAAATTTTTTTATTTCATTGCAATTATTAATGCATGCGATTTGTGTTTATAAAGTTCTGGAGTTATTTTCGTTGATTTCCATATGCAATAGATTTTTATGAAAGAGGACTTTTAACAATCTTGGCCTCTCACAAGTAAATAAATAAAAAAATAAATAATTTTTCCTCTCAGATTTTGAATATGCAATGTACAAATTGAAAGTCTTTGGAATCTATTTTCATATTTTATTGGATTGTAAATCAAAGAGATTCTAATGTATAGTTGTGAAATCTAATATTCATGGATTGCAGAACTGTCAGAAGTAGTGGAGGAAGATTTCCAAGAAAGGCTTGCAGGAATGGAAAAGATGCTTTTGTCCCTCTTAGCAAAATTCAGCTGGAAGCTGCCATCCATTCAGTCGATGAAAACTGCCTGCACAATCGCAACAATGTTGTACAGTGAAAATTGTTTCGAATATTATATACGCAAGAAAACAGGTACTTAAGCCATTTTCGAAAGAAAAAAAAATAGTTATGAAGAAAACAGGTTTCTTATTAAACTGAAAAATATCAATTTTTGGAATTCCACTTGCTATACATAAGAGATGTCCAAAATTTCAATCATTGATTACTCGATTACGTGATTACATACTCATGTTCATGTAATCTTGAAAATTCATTTTACTCAAGTACATGTAACTCCATCAAATAAAGATATATTTTAAATCTTCAAAACCACATGGATATGGGTAATCATGTAATCATAAATCAGTTGTGTAGTTGATTACAAAATCCATCATTCTTCCCTATATATGTGGCTGTATAGCTATCAATTGCAATAAATCGAACAGAAATTTTATTATTTCTGTGGCTGCCTGCCATAATCGCCGAAGTCACTTATGTCATAAGCCTCATGTTACATGATATTCTGATGACATTTTGAACGTTATAAGATGTGACTTCGGCGATTATGGGTGCAAGCCACAGACTTAGTGATAAAATTTTGAGTGAAACAACATTTTAGTGTACATTTCTGTCTTTCTAAATAGATGGAGCACAATCGAATTAACCACAAAATTGGAAACGAATTGTTTGAACCTTATTTGACCCATTTTCCTGAAAATATGAAAACAGTACACGGAACACCTTTGGGTGTTGTTATCGATCATTTGAAGTCAGCCACGGCTTACATGCATTCGGAATTTCCTTCAACGAATATGTTGCTAGAAAAATCGGCATTTATCAAGGAAATGAGCAGCTCTGACCTTCGTGAATTGAATTTTTTTAAGATGATGTAACTCTTAATATTACATTTGATGGAGTTCGAAATCTCAATGACTCATAATTTTTCTCGGATTGGAAAATTTTTAATCTTATTCAAAAACTGCATCGGAAAATCTGGAACTGGAATTAAAAAACTCAATGTAATAAATAATTCGCTGTTTTTCAGAATTTTCTTATCAACATTGAACACTGATTTGATTTTTTAATTTATAGTATCTCATGGAAGAAGAATTGGAGCTTGACGTGAATGTACAACGAATCATTGCACAAAAACGCCTCAGGCAACAGATAAAGAGAAATCAAAACATTTTGAATTACTGTTGTGTAATATTGGAGCACTGCATGTACATTTTGTGGTGTCATTTAGAATTTTACTCTGGTCAAAATTCTGGACGACAGTCCAAGGAATTGTGGCCTACCACAGCTGTTAATGGTAAATTTTGTCTTAATTTTTGAATACAGATTCATGAAAATAGACATCGATTTTTATAAAATATTTCTATTAACAATCTGTTTTCATGGAAAAATGATACATAATCCCATTACAGAAAATAATTGATTGATGAAAAATGTTTATTAAACAGGTACCTGTGAAAACCTGAAAAGATGCAGAGGTTCTACTGAAATAACGTCGGGCCTCTTATCTGATTTTAAGGAAGATTTTGAAAAGCTTCTGAAAACCAAAAACAAACTGATAACTGTGGATCTTAATTTCGCCAAAGTGCTTATAGAGAAAATAAAATGTTGTAATTTGTCAATCATTTTGTTAACAAAGAAAACGACTGATTACCAAGTGCAAAATAAATTTATTTGTGAAACACACGCCTGGCATGAATCATTCCATACATTGCAACAACCCTCCTTAAACATTCAAGAATAATACTGGGCATTTTTAAAATCTTACATGTAAATTAATGGACTAGACCAGATTAAGGGAGTGATTTATAGGAAAACAAATACTTTGTAAAGTCAACCTAGAAAAGTTTGTCGAGTTCATTAATTCCTTTGCTTGAAAAGAAACATCATTTTTTTCAATAAAAATCATGGTTAGGAATCCATATGTGTCGCACGTTCCAAGATAGTAGCCTCATCCCAAGGACCGTAAATATTATCTTTGTACTTCTGCCACCGTATGTACCAAAGTGGGCAAACAACATGCACGAAACCCGTGATGACTAAATAAATGCACGTGATACCAAAATTCCAGGTGCTCATCAAAAAGTTGACAGTGATGGCCACTAATGTAGACGATACCATGACGTTGACCGTAACTTCTGACAGCAGGAATGGAAGGAGTACAAAAAATTTGACAGCAACTGTCAACAGGGTGAAAGCATAAAATGGAGTTGCCAGCCTGGAAGCCAGCATAAGTGATCCAAAAATGGATGAAGTCACAGACAAGGAGTCGGAGAGTGAGACCTGGGGATGGCCATATCTACTGAAAATAAGGTGCGCCAGGAACATGATGGTCGTCGTTGCATAAATCGTGTTGGTGCTTATAGTTTCTGTTAGGGTTTTGAGTACTGGTGACAAAATGTAGCTAAAGGCCAAGAAAATGATGACGATCCTCGTGTCCTTGGCGATTCGTTGTAGGAGGGAAGAAACTTTGAAGGCATAGATGAGGTAGCCAATGATGGTCAAGGCGGAGCTGCAGAGGAAGGTTGTGTGTGGACTGGCCCACTGGTTGTCGAGCCAGGTGAAGACAATGACAAAGAGGATTACGATGCTGATTTTGACGGATACCCCAGCGCCTATCCTGATGGAGTCGGATATCATCACGTCGTTGGGTTTGACGTTTTTGCGCAGTTCCAGCAGAAATGTGTCGTCTGTGTAGTTGTCTGGAAGGCCGTGGTTCTCGTAGAGTGTTTTTTGCCAGCTTTCTGGTCCACGTTCCATTATTTCTAAAGACTTGCATCAACTGAAAAATATATGAACCTGGACATGAAAAAACTTGTATTTTTGGAGTGGTAAAAATTCTTGGACATATATACAGCATAAACTATTAGCTTATAGCAAGTGCGATTTATAGTTTTATTTAGAGTTTTGAGCGGAAACTTCGAGAATCAGACAAATGTGAAACTCCAAGCTTGGTAAGATTAACTTTGAAAAATGTGAGAGCTTGTAAAGTTAAGTATTTTTAATTCGAGGCGAGTTTAGGGATTTTTATTTAAAAACTTAATAATTTTGCATTTATGAATCAAGTTCTGTTTGAGAAATACCATGTTTTTAATTTTGTTATACTGGGAAAAGAAAACTAATATATCAAAGACTTGTAAATTATGAACATCAGGAACTTTCATTTTTGAAAGATAAAAGTGTGCAGGTGAATATTCAAAAAATTCAAATATTTTAAAGCTGCAAGAGAAGTAGGCCCAGTTTTTGATAAAGAAAACTGGAGTATTGAAAATTAGGAAGTCCATACAAATAAATATTGATTAAGAATTTGATGAATTTCAGCATAGAAAATGTAGTTATGAAAATATGATTAAAATTTTAATTTTACTGCTCAAGTTTGCAAATCTTACAATTAGAGTAAAAACTTGAAAATCGAATTAATATTACTAAAAATTTTCTTGATTTGGATTTTGAAAACTGTTACAATTAGAATTTTCAGAAGATAAAAACTGTTTAAGCCAGCTTCACACGATGCAAGTTTTGCTGCTGGATTATCCAGCAGCCAATCCAGCACAGAAAATAGCACCGGTTCTATCACGGAAAACTTGCAGCTCATCCAGCAGCTTACCCCCACCCTCACTAAAAATGCCAATCCAGCAGCAAAACTTACATCATGTGAAGCGGGCTTAAGTTTCAACTGACAAATTCAAAATCGACAAAAGATTGAGAAGAGTGTAAAACTTTAAAACAGTAAAATTTTAATGTAAAACTTCATTTGTTTTTCTTTTCTCTTGAATGCTTTATAGAAAATGTGGATAAAATATAAAATATTAATTTATATCAGAATATGATTAGATATATTTAAAAACAAATTTTCAATGTAATTTTATTATTGTGTTCTCATAAATATTAATATTTCATTTGAAAAAATCACTGAAATTCTATAAAATTTAACAAAAAATTTTTTTCAATAAAATATAATACATAATTACATTTGAACACATATTAATTCAAATATCGCTAATTATTTTCTGTAATGTTGCTTTTATAACTACTATTTCACTACTACATCATTCCTAAAAATTATACCTAAACCTAAATTATTAATAAAATGTTAAAACATGAATGTTATTTTTTATAGTGAATGTTGTTCGAATATCATGTACATGTCAAATTAAAATTGTTACTGAAATTTTATTATTGTATTCTTATGAAGATTTCTATTTCATTAAAAAAAATCAGTAAAATTGGATGAAATCAACTAAAACAATTTGTTAATAATAGGTAATTATTACATAATCAAATTTAACTAACAAGTTATTCAAATATCGATAATTATTTTTTACAATTTTGCTTTTATAATTCTGTGACTTCTCGGCATAACAGGCAAAGTCACTTCTGTTATAAGGCTCATTTTACATGATATTCTGATGAAACTTTAAACGTTGTGGCATGTGTGACTTTGTCTGTTATGACGGGAAGCCACAGAATTATAAATCTACTACTGCATCATTGCTACAAAAAATACCAAGCCTAAATTATTTATCAAATATAAAAACATGTACCTTATATTATTAAGGATGAAGGTTCAAATATTACATATATTTTATAACAACTTTCAACTGAAATTTTATTTCCATATTCTTATGAAAGTTTTCATTTAAAAAAAAACGAAAAAATAACAGTGAAATTTGATGGGATCTAATGAAATAAATTTTTTGATAAAACATAAATCAGATAAAATCAGATTTTCCTTATTAAGTTATTCAAATATTAATTTTTTTTCATTTTCCAATTTTAATCTTATCATCATCACTTTATTATTTTACCACTGCATCATAGCTAGAAAATATACAAAACATTATTTAATGCATAATTGTAAAATGTAAAACAGGCAGGCTATCATTTATAATAAAACTTATTCGAAATCGCATTCAGTAAGTAGAAAAATAAATGTTAAAAATTACTTTAGTTCCTCATTTAATTTAAAATAATTCAATAAAGTAAAGGTATTAATGTATTTTAGCACATTCTTCCAAAAATAACCTGACCTCAAAAAAATTTGTTCGGGTTATTCAAATTATAAGTTCCTTAAGAGCTGCACCTAACCCAAAAACAATTCAAGAAAGAAGGTGGTCACTTCATAAAATGATTATTTTAATTGTTTCGGGTTAGGTGCAGCTCTTTAGGAACTTATAATAACCCGAACAAACTTTTTTTGAGGTTAGATTATTTTTGGAAGAATGTCCTATACTATATAAATACCATAAAACTCAATGTAGAATACAAGTAATAATGCAATAAAAACTAAATTACTTGCGAAGCATAAAAATATACATTATTTATAGTCAAAATGATTCAAAATTCTACCAAATAAATACACCAGTATATAATCAAAGTTAGAAACTATCTTATTTCCTCATGTAATTATAAATAATTCAATCGAGTGATAATCATTATGCGATAATCAGTAAATATCACATAAAAATTATGTTATTCATAAGAAAATTGATTTGCAATTGCATCAAATAAATACAATAGAAAAAAATTAACCCTAATAATCACCTCGATTTCTCATGTATGGGGGTATTGGGAACTTCACATTTATATATCACATTGTATATACATTGTATATATAAACATTTTAACTTCATAATCTAATGATTTTTGTAAATTTTTATTTTAAATAATTCTCTCTTTATTCAGAAAATTTGTTTATTCACCAGTCTCATTGTACACTCATCTGAGAGATTTATTTAGTATTTTCCACAATTAGCCTGAATAGCCAGCATTTCGCAGAATTTTCTCGTCTGTTTTTACATTTGACGCAATTCAACGCAATTTGACGTAGTAACGTTGTAGTGTACACACTAAAAAATGCAGATGAAAAAAGCTAGCCGCTAGTGATTTTTTTACTACGCTCAGCGTAGTAATATCACGAATCACTCTTGTGAAATTTCGATCGCTAGTGATTTCCCGCCAGTGCGGAACGAAAAACGACATCCTCTGAATAAATGACTAGCTTCTATTAATAATCCTACGCTTGGCGTCAGTAACTAGAGGACCTACGCTCGGCGTAGAAATTTTATCACCGTGCGCTTTTTTACTTTCTCTAGTGAATTCAACAGCAGATGGTAGATTTCGTAACGTAGTTCGTAAAATTCTAAGTGCTTGTGATTATATGAGATGATTTCGTAATTTCTTATCCTATTCAATCACACTTGTCATCATATGATTTGTATTATCATTCCCATTTGTTAACATTCATACGTCGTGTTATCGTGTGTTATCGAGCGGTTCGCATAACTAAAGAACACAAGATACATTTTTTTTTATTAATTTCAACTGAGATTATTTGCTCATCCTAAAAATCAGAAAAATCATCAAGTAAAGTGAATTTCGATTTTCACTTTCATATATTAGTCACGATCTAAATATTTCTTGTGCATGGACGAGATATTTGGGGTTAAAGAACACGCGTCCATTCCTTGCATTATTGCAAGTGTGTTCTTATATTTATGCATATATGCATAATATCAATAACAATTCATTTTATAATGAATTTCCATTTCATGCTTTCTCATGAATTTCAGCTGCATATTACTGGCTAGCTGATTTTCACTATCGTACTGAACGAAATTGAACGAAATTGCCAGCTACGCCGTGAATTCACAATCTTAGAGATGAATTAACGGAGGGTGGAAAAAGACACTAACTGCTAAAGTCCCAAATGCTCGAAAATCCCGATTCCTAGAGTCCCGAACAAGCTTTAATCCCGAAAACGAATATACCCGATCGACTATTTCCCGACATTCAAAAATCCCGATGTATGAATCAGCCCTCTCCGACTCCCTATTCCGCTGTAGAAACAGTTTTACGTTTACGAAATGAACTAAACCGGTAGATGGAGCGTCGAGCTTGGAGGCTTTTTTCGGTAGGGGCAATGGGGGTAATAGGGGAAACCGCGATAGTCAGCAGAGGGAAGCGCGGGCGGCGGAAAGCGCATGCGATTGTCGATTGTTTCGCTTTTGTTGTGTATTTGTATACTCGTACGTTTCGTACGTTAACTGCGTTGACCGGGTTCACCGTGTAAACTCACGAACGTTGTATTTTTGAATGTTCTGATTGTTGGATAATTAAAAATTGGAATAATAAAAAATCTATTGCAACATTTCTTTGTGATGAAATGAAATTTGTTTTAACTAGTTCTAGTTCAAAACTTTTCACTTAAGGCAGCAAGTATCATTTTTTGACAAATTCGATAACTCGATCGTTCTTCAAACATTGTCAAAATTTTTATGATTCTATTTTTTGATGATTACTTAACTCGAGATCGCCTTAAAATTTTTTATATAGTTACTAAAATTCTGCTATTGGAAAACCATTCGACCATATAATAAATATTTCGATTAAGCAATGATTTAAATAAGCATTAACGAGACAAAAATATTCTTTTAAGAACTTCTAATATTAGAAACTAAATGGAATTCGAGTTTTTTTAGACATGCCCTAGTAACGGGGGTACGAGAGTCCGCTCTCGGAACTCTCTCGGAAGTCTCTCGAAGCCCCGTCACCAGGGGCAATACATGGCGTGAAAAAATAAAAAATACAATGAAATTCAGACTACGTTCCATAATATAGTTTGTTAAATTGTTCAAAAAATTATGCCAGGAGTTCAATATTGCTTAAAATCTTCTTAAACGTAAAAAATATCACAAAAATTTTAGAATTTATTGAAAATTCAGTTGTATTCGAAAAATTTTGATCGCAAAAATATATCGGCACCCTAGCAAACAATCTTCAACCGAATTTGAACCTTCGAAGGTTATAATTGGGTTAAAGTTCGGTTGTATATTGTTTAAGTGAAAAAAATAGGCCTTGGGCACGATATTTTTGCAAGGGGTTGCACCGGTTAATCGTGTTTGATTATCTATCGGGAAATTTAATCGTCAGAACTATAAATTTGGCCTTTTAATTGTTATTTTATTTTTTTTTATGGCAGGAATTTCCTTGAAATATTAAAAACGCAATAAGACTATAGAAACGATGCAGATAAGTAATTGTAAATAAAAAATCATTTTGACACGCTCTACGTTCTAGGATGCGTTAATTTTAAATATTTTTTATTAAAAATATAAGCTATCTATAGATAAGTGGACATTAAGGAAATTCCAGTCATAAAAAAAGGATAATAACAATTAAAGGCAAAATTTATAGTTCAGACGATTAAATTTTCCAACTAATAATCAAATATGATGAACCGATGCCATTTTTTGCAAAAATATCGTGCACAATGCCTTTTTTTGATTTAAAAAATTTACAACCGAATTTTAACCCAATTATAACCTTCGAAGTTTGAAGTTTAATTGCCAGGGCAAACACATTATTCGATTTATGTACTTATTATTTCCAATAAAGAAATAATGCGAAGGGGGAAATTAATTTAGTCACTCTTAAGCGTTTCTCTCGTAAGCCTTAACGTTTAGAACAGACCCTGCTGAAAAAACTTGAACGGATCTCGATCATATTCGATCATTTTTCATAATGTTCGACATCGATTTCGATCACATTCTATCATTTTTCATCATATTTACATAGTTGGTCCTAGAAACTGAGTCATTCTCGATCATTTTTCATAATTTTTCATAATGTTTATAAATAGAGACAAGTCAGTCTCGACCATTTTACATAATTTTTCATAATGTTAATATCCTTGGCCTAGAGTGTAAGCAATTCTCGATCATTTTTCACAATGTTTATAAATAAAGACAAGTCAGTCTCGATCATTTTTCATAATGTTCATATCCTTGGCCCAGAGTGTAAGTCATTCTCGATCATTTTTCATAATTTTTCATAATGTTTATACATAAAGACAAGTCAGCCTCGATCATTTTACATCGTTTTTCCTAATGTTCATATCCTTGGCCCAGAGTGTAAGTCATTCTCGATCATTTTTCATAATTTTTCATAATGTTTATAAATTTGATTCAAGTGAACAAACTATGCAGTGACGTTGAAAACAATTAGTTTATAGAATTTGTTTATAATAAAGATAATTTGTTTTTAATTAATATAATTTTTTATAATAAACATAATTTATTTATTATAAACATTATTTATTTATAAATAAATATTCAAATTTTTTCCTATTCTGCATTTATTTTCTAAGTAGTTAAGCAAAAGTATTTTCATGACCAATTTTCATTGGAAATATTTTATTTGTTTATAAAAATTTATTGTTTTTTATGCTTCAAAACTACCGATAGTACTATTTTTAAAAAACAAGGTTATTGGAGCAACATGAACATAATGTATGTAGCTCATCTAATACATTGACGAATAGGCATTATATCACCGTTACCACACAAATAAGTTTAATTAAATATCTTCATAACTACATTATAGTATGTGAGAGTTACTAACATGTATTCCCTCGTATTTCTACAAGACTCTTGTATTCCTCTCATATTTCAGCAGGTCTCATTTGCGTTAGGGTGAGGTAGGTAGGTTAATAAACTATAGGTCCCGGGTTCAAATCCCACTGCAGGCAAGTCTCATCTGACCAATGGAAGAGATACCGTAATAATAAAGGTAAAAACACATTTTCTTTTTTTATAAAATATTTTTTTACAGCTTATTTTGTTAACGAAACAGCTGCTGATTAATGAGGAAAAAATCTGCTACAAAAAAAATATTTTACGAGTACCATTGGAATAACATGAAATATGATGAAAAATGATCGACTTGAAAATCTCGATCATTTTATATCATTTTGCATCACAAATACTATTGCAATAACGTGATGAAATATGATGAAAAATGATCGACTTGAAATCTCGATCATTTTTCATCATTTTTTTTCAGCAGGGGAACATACTTCCGTCCGTTGCGTCGATTTGCCGTTGTTACTTGCGCTCCTTGCGTTTGAGCCCCGCATTTGCCGCGCCACCCATTCCGACCCATGCTCGCTAACGCTCAGACTAATGAGCGGTGCAAGGGATGCGAACGGAGCAAGAGGGGTACACGTGAGAAGGCCTCCGAAGCCTCCATGCTTCAAGCGCCGCCCTATCGGTGAAATCTGTCCCTATCCGCAAATTTACTGAGTCGGAGAGGGCTGGTATAAATGACCCTCTGTTGTAAAGTCCCGTTTATTAGTCGCCCCGATATTGATAATCCAGAACGGTCATTGACCCGTTGTTTGAAAGTCACGAAGCTGCAAATCCCGACAGCCAATGATAGCTCTCGTTTTTGAAAGACATCACCTCTCATTGACTGTCTGGATTTTGCAGCTTCGGGACTTTCAAGCTTCGTGACTTTCAAACAACGTGTCAATGAGGGTTCTGGATGATCAATATCGGGGCGACCAATTAACGGGACTTTACAACGGAGGGTCATTTATACATCGGGATTTTTGAATTTGGGGGAATGGTTGATCGGGTACATGGTATAATTAACAAGGTATGTTCCATAGACGGACGAGTTTTTGTTAAGTTTGCGTATTCCACCAGCCGGCGCCATATTGGCTCATTCCCGCCAACGAATTCAAATGTTTCATAAGTTATATGTCGATGTTTTTACAATTATCGTCTATAGAAATTGAAAAAATTACCACAGTTGGCATTTCCACTTCTGGAAAAGTGAATAAATAGTATTTATTATCAATCATGTTCTGTTAATCAAAAATTTGCAAATAATTTTAAGTATTTTTTTGGGTCTTACGTTTTTTAAGAGTTAATTTCAACATCATTGTATTGTCACGAACCACCGGAGTGGAGCGTGGCAACCGAAATTGAGCGCGGAGTTCAAAATTCCGTCTCAACCCCGGGCAAGGGATTCGCAAGCAAGGATGCGGGAGGAGAAAAAAAAACAGTAAACAATATCTCACTTCGTTAATACATCATTTATTCATAGAAAACATATATGTCCATATCCCAATTCCCTTACAAGTCCACTTATAATCCATCCATTCCTTTTCAAAACTAACGGAATAATACAATTAATCGCGAAAGATAATCAGTAAAAGAGGAATTAATTCTTAGTCGAAGATTTTCCGGTCAGCGCACGGTAGGGTCGTATCTTAGATCCCCTCTTTTTCCGGATTTTGGAGGGAACGTAGGTGGGGGGAGATGTGATTTCTGTTACCACGGGGGGCACATACGGTTCCGGGGGAGGGGGGAGTGAGGTAATAGAAGAGGGTGGAATGAGCAAGGCGGCGGGTACTGGTGGTGGAGTATGAAGTCGGGGGGCTGGTTCGACTTCCTCGAAATCCGAACCCTCCGACGTAGTTGGAGATAAAGGGGGGGAATATCTCGGGGTCAGGTGAATAAGGGGGGAAACAGTCTGATCTTGGTGAGAAGGAGAGGTCGCTGTCCCCCTGAACAGTGTCAGGAAGGGGAATATCGGCGACCGGGAGAGGAGGCGGAGGTGGGGGAGTATAGCTCCAAGTGGGATAACAGGATGACGGCTGCAAAGGGGGATGAGGGGATGAGGTTCTGTGAGGTGGGGGGTTCCTCAGCGGAGCCCTCCGAGGGTTGACGGATGTTTCGATTAATCGTGAGGTGTGAGAATGGAGGTTGAGGCGCCCGCAAGCCTCGCACTGTACCCGGATCTTCTTCAGGTATGTATATATCGGCACGCCGTAGGCGGACGATATATACCAAGTCACGATGTCCTCCGGGTCAGTGTGAGGGTGATAGGGTCGGAGGGCGAAGCGTCCTCGGGCCCACTGTAATTTTACCCACAGCCACCCCAAACCCCTGGCTGTGAAAGTACTCTCGTGGCCGTTCTTTCTCAGTCCCTTTTCCCGGGCCAGGCGCACGCACTCCTCCTCGAGGGCCAAAGCCTTAGGGTGCACTAAGGTAGAAGGGAGAAAAACGGAAATGAAAATCCCGCGTGAGGTAATTGGAATTGAAAGAAAACAAAACAATAACGAAAAATGAAAATCCCGCGTGGGGTAATTGGAATTGAAAGAAAACAAACAATAACGAAAAATGAAAATCCCGCGTGGGGTAATTGGAATTGAAAGAAAACAAAACAATAACGAAAAATGAAAATCCCGCGTGGGGTAATTGGAATTGAAGGAAAACAAAATAATAACCGAAAAATGAGCTGCCGGTAACTGGATGACTGGATTTTTTCGAGACAACAGGATACAAATATTATAAAATCAAGTGGACTTACTTTTGCGGCTACTAGAGCTTTTCGTGGCTTCAAGAGCGTATTTGTGGCTACGAGAGCGTTTTCGTGGCTCCAAGAGCGTTTTGTGGCTTCGAGAGCGTTTTTGTGGCTCCAAGAGCGGTTTGAGGCTTTAAGAGCGTTTTAGTGGCTATGAGAGCGTTTTGAGGCTTTAAGAGCGTTTTTAGTGGCTACGAGAGCGTTTTGGAGTTCGGAAAGAACTGATTTAGTGACAAAATTCACGGGTTTATATATTCATCTCTAATCTATAAAAAATGGGGGTTCACCTCTATGAGAATTGGACTAGAAAATAATTCGGCATGTTATCGCGCTTCTCTAATTTCGAAATTCGACGCGTCAAGCCGGTCGAGCGATCGCGTTGCGCGGCCGATTGTTTGTTCGACCGACTTGTCGATGTGTATCGATGATATCTGCCGCTCGAGGCCGGCGCGTGATTTTACGCAATTGTACGTGACGAGATAGAAATCCCATTACTGTTCAAAAAAAAGAAAGATTCCGGAATCTCGGTGAATCTCGGGAAATTCAGGAAAAAGGAAAAGGATTGTTCGTGGATCGTCACAGTATGTTAACAAAAAAACGGGAAATTATACTTACAACTGTAAAAATTATACTTACGATCTTTCACATTTATATTAGCCAATCCAACTGCTTCTATTCACTTTTCACAGATGATTTCCTCTTTTGGGAACCGAAAATATTTTACATTACTCAATCCTTTTTTTTTTTTTTTTAATCATTTTCACAACTTTTAATTCTGCATACCGATATTTTTAACAAATTTTCATCTGGATCACTGATAAAATGCACAGTGAAGGATGTAAGTAAACAACCAATATGGCGGAGGCTGTTGGAAAAAGCGAAAAAAATTAACCGAGTGCAAGAGAGACAAAGAAAACCCCCCTCTCCTCATGCCTGCGCAAGAACATACCTTGTTAATTCTACCATGATCGGGTATATTCGTTCCCGGAATTAAAGCTTGTTCGGGACCATTCGGGACTATAGGAATCGGGATTTTCAAGCATTCGGGACTTTAGCAGTAAGTGTCTTTTACCACCCTCCAAATTGACAAGCGCTCTGAAATTTACTAGCGCGCTGAAAGAGTCGTCAAAGCTAGTAAATTTTCGTGCCCAATTTCAATACCACTCCTAGTAATTTCCCCTCGCTCAGCTAGATCTTTTGGTTACTAACGCCCAGCGTAGTGTTTTTCAACACTTTTTTTTACCGCGTAGGTCAGTATAGGTATGTATATGTATATGATATTATCAGATGTATTATAATCAGATATACATATGTATTTCACTCAACTACTCAGCTTCAACTGGTAATTAACTGCGCATTTCCTTTGCGCATACCCCAGTATACCCCCACCTTTATCCAATATGGCCGATTGTGTTGACTGTTTTCACTGTTATTGTCAGTTGGTGTGATGTTGTTACTATTCATGTGCATCAATGTGCATTCATGACCATCAATCGTGATCGAAATTGATAATTTATTACACATATTGCGTGATAATATCAGTAAATAATAAATCAATCGAGGAATCGCCATGGGAAAACATGAGGTGGGGACTCCGAAATACATCGCCAACAAAATCAAGGCGAAAGGCTTACAAAAGCTGCGATGGTATTGCCAAATGTGCGAGAAGCAATGCCGCGACGAGAACGGTTTCAAATGCCATACAACATCGGAATCCCATCAACGGCAGTTACTCCTTTTTGCCGACAATTCGCATCGGTACATGGACTCATTTTCTCGAGATTTCTGCGATGGATACTTGAACCTCCTCAAGAGGCAATTTGGCACCAAGAGGGTTCCTGCCAATAAGGTGTACCAGGATTACATTGCGGACAGAAATCACATTCATATGAACGCAACAAATTGGCTCAGCCTGACAGCGTTCGTGAAATATTTGGGCAAGACTGGAAAATGCGTCGTCGACGAAACAGAAAAAGGTAGAATTTTGAAAAAATACGAAACTTTTGGTTTATTACCACCAGGGCTTGATTTCAAAGGAGATAATATTAATTTCTATTCATTTTGAAGTGGAAGATTTGAGTAAACTAAAAGTCAGACTTCGGGTTGTATTTTTCATTTACTTTGTGTGATATCAGTCTTCGTTTTATTTAACTGACTTTTCGCAAGAAGCGAGGTTTATTTGGTGATTTTTTTTCAAAGCAAGCACTTTGTTCTCTGCATTAAAAAAAAAAAATAAAACCCAGAAAACCTTGCTTCTCGCTAAAACTCGATAAGAAAACACACAAAAAATAACATCAGCTGATATTACACGAAGTATACAAAAAATACTAAAATACCTCAAGTCCGACTTTTTGTGTAACACAAAGTATTTGAATGGTGTGAATAAGCACTGCTTTTTTATAATAACCCACTAATTTCACATACACTGGAAATTTCCCATTACGTCCTTCTCCTCTACGTCCGCTCTCTATTGCAGCGAAAAATTGTTCCGCTTTACGGCGGGATAGCTCGCCTACCTTATCCCCACCGCTTGAGACAATCTCCCTCACCATCTCTCACGCCTCTCGCGAGAGGATGTAAATATTGTGAACACTGTGCGACTTTCATCTGCGCCGTAGATTAGGTGACCTGCCCGACATCAACTGACCCTCAAGGTCAGCTGAGAGTGGGGAGTCGTGAGGAGTAGTTCACTCCCCTTTTTCCGGCTGTTATAGAGAATGGCTCAAGCACGCGTGCGGATGTTATAGGGAAAGTCCTGTGTATATCAATCCATTTACTGTGGAAGATTGATGTTTATATTATAAATAAAAGGTATCAATTTCCTATGAATAAATAAAATGAAATGTGTAAACAATATGAAACAAATGATATATTTTGTATCAAGGATAAATTCATCAGCCAAGGCTGATATTTGGTCTAAGAACAAAAAAACATGAAAAGACACTGTTCTCTCCTTGATATACAATATGATATCGTACATTATATGAAATAAATATTTTATAAATATTTTAGTCAAAAAAATGAACATCAAAACATACAAAACAAAAATATTATGCATATTTAAAAATATAAATAGGTTACATTATTGCATAATAATGACAAAAAATAATAAGCAAACATTATTTTTAAAGCAAGATGAATGAATCAGCAATAAACATAAATAACAAATATTTAAGTTCATATTTAATGTATAGAAATTGGAAATTTTAAAATATTCACTGTAACGCAATCATTTTACGTACATAAATCCTTTTACTGTGGATGCATGACGTTGATATTATAAATAAAATTGATCAATTTTCTGTGGATAAAAAAATATTGAAATATGCATTTATGAAATAAATATAGTAATATGTGCTACGAAAATTATACAGATATGTAAAAGTGTACATAAATAACATTAATGTGTTACATTAATAAGTAATAACAAGTATTAGGTATTTATAGAGCAATATAAATAAAAAAAGAATAAATCATGTACGCAAATAACGAACATGTCATTTCAGAGTTAAATATATAGAAATTGGATATTTGTACATAATTTATTATAACGATTGATTATAAAACTATTATTTCACACATACCAATCCATTTACCGTGGATTCATGATTTTAATATTATAAAGAATATTAATAAATTTCCTATTAATAAAAAAAATATGTAGATATAAAATAAATGAGCATATTGTATGAAATAAATATATTAATATTCTAGCTGACAAAATTACTATAAAAAAATATGCAACGAAAATTATGCAGATTTTTATAATATGTAAATGAAAGGCTGAGACTAAAAACAGAACTACTAAGAGACAGATGAACGTGAAACTCCATGTTTTCTGTCTCTACTTGTTCGGTTTTTCCTCTCAGCCTGTCAAATAACAAAAATAATATTATTTTTACAACAATATAAATAAATAAATTTAACAATGTGCATTAATGACATATCAAATAAATTCAAAGTTGAATGTATCAATATTGATCATTTATAAATATTTATCATAACAATCATTTTACATATAGGCATGTATTGTGGATTCATGATGTGAAAATTATTTATTCAATAAAATAATGATTAATAATCAAAAATCAAATTGAGTAAAATTAATTCTTTTCTTCTGAATCAGAGAAATAAGAATATGATACATGCACATCAAGTGTAATAAATGCTATTCTAATATTTTAGTGAACAGAAATCAACTTCCAAAAAGACATAACAAAAAAAATATGTATATATAAAAATATACATAAATAGAAAATAAACCAAATTAATTCCGAGTTAAATGTATCACAGTTGAAAATTAAAAATAATACTTATAATACAGTCAATTAATATGCATCAATCTATCTACTGTCAATATATCATACCTCATATTCAAAATATATATCAAAATTTTAATGAAATAAGGACTGTTTACAGATACTCTTGAAAATTAAAATAAAAAAACCAGAAATTATTATAGTCATGGATTGAACTTTTTAAACTTAAAAATCAGCAAAATTAGTATTTTGATATGCAGGGTGAATTTCATAAAAATTAACATTTTGATACTTAGTAATAAATGAAACTTTCTTATTCAGAAATAGTAAAATATGGAATTAAGTTGATTGCAATTATAGTTTTTCAAAAATGCAGTGAATAATTATAATTGATAAATCCATAGATATTCGTACATATTTCGATTTCAGAAAAACAAGTTTAATCTCTCCTTTCTCTTTTTTAAATTGGGATTTGAAAAGTAAAATACTAACAGAATTTGTCCTTTTTGTCTTTTGCAGGATGGTTCGTAACTTATATTGACCGTGATCCAGAAACATTAGCAGCTCAGGAAAGGAAATCCAAAAAACAAAAGCTAGATAAGGACGATGAGGAACGCATGATGGAGTTCATGCAAAAGCAAATGGATGCAACGAAAGGCAATGAAGTCTTCGTTGAGAGCGAGCCGGCACCTTTCGCCCGCATCGAAGAAGATGCTCCAATCAGTCTATCCATGAAAATAAAACCAAAAGTACGATCTTTACTAGTTACGAATCCAATAGCAAGTAATACAGCCAAACAAACAAAAAACGTTGATATAAAAAAAGAAGTTGATATAAAAACAGAAGTTAATGAAACAAAGAAACACTCAACCAAATCCAAAGGATCGAAGAAAAAAAATGGTTGGCTAATGGAGCAGCTGGTGGTAAAAATAATGAATAAAAAATTTGATAAGTTTTACAAGGCCAAAGGTGTAGTTGTTAAAACCATGGATAATGGATGTGTGGGGGAAGTCAAAATGAACGGTCCTGATGAATTGGAAGGGCGAATCATCGAAGTACACCAAGATGATGTGGAGACTGTAATTCCGGCCATTGGGAAGGAAGTGATTGTTCTTTGGGGAAAACACCAATTACTTTTAGGAACCGTGAAGAAAGTCAGGGTTGAGGAATATTGCCTCGATATTGAAATAGGAAGTGAAGTAGTCAAAAGGCTGCCCTACGAGCAAATTTGTAAATATGTAAATAGTTGTTAATAAATGTGAATTCAGTTTATAAATGTTTATTTTATATTAATCGTAAAATAGATTTTGTAGATAACAATTTTTTAAGCATTTTACAAGGCATCATGGAAAAGCATGAATAAGTTTTTTAGAGAATATTGTCAAATTCTATTTGATTATTTATTTTATATTTCATTAATGAAATTCCTTGAAACGTTTCAAACATTATTTCACTTAACTTTACAGCCACATTTGAATGAATATTTTAAGGAATAAAAAATGTGAGTTCAATACTCGTTTTTCAATATTTTTAATTTTATGAAGTATGGTTTTTTTGTGACATAAAAAGATGGTAATTGATAAAAAAAAGTTTTCATTTTATTTAACAAGTAACTTTTTTAGTTCATAGATTATTTATTTAGAAAAAACAAATTTTTGAGGATATGTATTTCGAATAATTATTATCAGTAGAACTTATCTTGCCATTTCATATTATTTCATTACTGTAATATTTTAATTGAGTTCCTTGCAAAACAAAATTCATTTAATTCGCAAGTTGATATTTTAGCTCAAAAATTATTAAGTTAGAAAAAAAAAACAAAAATTTTCGAGGATATTTAAATTTATTTATTAGTTTAACTATGTACGTAATATGAGCATTTAATATTGTTTTAGCGTTACCATAATAATTTAATTAGTTCACTGTAAGTATAATTTATCATTGTTATTTACATGAATGTTTTATATACAATAGTATTATCATGTAGAAGTAGTAATTGATAATTTATAATTCACTATAATTAGTAAATTATAAATCCATTTCATAGTAAATTATAAATTCAATAAAGTAAAGTAATTTACTATAATAAAGTTACTGTACTTATTTGGTAGCATAAAAATAATACTAAAATGATTTCAGTAATAATAATAATGTGAAATATTTGATATTAAAAAATGTTTGTTCCTTTCTATTTTATTTTCATCTCTTAAAAAATGTTATTCCCAATAAAATTCCTATTAATTTATAAGTGACTGTACAAAATGTTTATCATGATTTCAAATATTCACTAATGTCCTCAAACTTTCTCAATTCAAGAAATGTTATAAGGTTTTTATTATTCAAAAATTACATGATCTTCATTCATTCCATTTTTGTATATTTTTATTTTTACGAATTCTCCATTAAAGTGATATTATAAAACAATTGATTGATAATGGAAATTTTATAAATTAGTTCAAATTTAACAAGTGTAAAGAATTTGCAATATTTACAACCTTCCTCAAACTTTTTCTGCTCAAGAAATTTCATAAGGTACTTTTAATATTCAAAAATTTGAGAATTCCTATTAAATTCATTTTAGATTGTTTTTTCTACAATAAATTCTCCATAGAAGTGTTCTTAAACTATCTAATTGATAATGAAAATTTCATGAGTTACTTAAACTTTGATAATCCTAAAGGTTTTGGAATATTCACATATTTCCTCCAACTTTTTCTTCTAAAGAAATTATGTAAGGTACTCAGTATCCAAAAACTTGATGATTCTCTCATCTGTTCAATTTTTAACTCTTTTTCTTACAAGAAATTCTTTTATTAATGACTATCATAAATGATAAAAATTGTGCAAGGAATTTCAAATTTTATAAATCTGCAGGATTCGGAATATCCACAAACTATTTTTATTTAAATTTTATTTGGTACTTAAAATTGAAACATGTGAGAATTCTCATCAATTCAATTTAATAGTATTTTTATTACAAGAAATTTTCCATAGTCATATTACAGAACAATCTTATGAATAATGAAAATTTCGCAAGTAATTAAAAATTTTATAATTATTAAGTACTTGTAATATTTTCAAGCTTTCTCAAACTTTTTCTACTCAATATATTTCGTAAGTTATGATAAATTCAGAAATTTGATAATTCTCAATAATTCATTTTTCAAGTCCTTTTATTACGATAGATTCTCCATACAAATATAATAAAAAAAATATTTTAAATATTATTGAGAATTGCATGAGTGATTTCAAATTTCATAATTCTAAATAATTTGGAATATTCACAAGTTTCTTCAAACTTTTTTCCTGAAAAAGTTTTTAAGGCTCTCAAAAATTTAGGAATTCTCACTAAATTAATTTTCAAGTTTTTTTTTATAAAAAGAAACTCTCCATAAAAATATCATAAAACAATCTTATGTACAATGAAAATTGTACGAGTAATTAATAAATTAATAATTCTAAGAGTTCAGAAGCATAATTAGTAAATCCAATCGCAAAATCAATTATTAAACTGAAATTCCGACTCTGCATTTGCTCAAATGATTGTCAGATGGCTTCTAAAACTTCTAATGCGGAAAATGCAAGATTAGCGTGTGCGCAGATTCGCGTGGGAGGATAATTACATAGGCCATGCAGAACAGCTGTGCATGCGCTATGTACACAATGAATGAATGAATCATTTCTGTATTGCACCTTGTATGAAACGACAGTATTATTTTCCGATGCCTTATTCTTTTACAGTAAGTAAAATTAAGTAAAAAACGCCATACATGGACACTGATGAAAACTCTGGGGACCTGCGAAATCTACCGGAAGACTGCATTTTGCACATTTTCCACTTCTTGCCCTTGAAAGACAAATTGAATTTCGAAAAAGGTAAGCATCAATAAAAAAAATGTTACGTCATTAAAAATATATAATGTCGAAATTTGAGTATTTAGGAATAATAATTTTGCAACTTTTTTCCCATTCAAAATAAACAGTTGAAATGAAAATATTCTTACAAATCAAACTATGAAAAATTTCAAAATCTTGATGAGGTTTTCTCAGGAGGAAATATTTTATTCGCATCATTAATATTGAAATGCTATTTTGGCGAGATATTGAAATATTTTCTGAGTATCGAGGTCACGAAGGTGTGATTTGAATTCATAATCTTTCGATTCAATATCAGGATCTTCAGGGTGTGACACATTTACTGCGTTGTTTTTAACGATTCTCGATTGCTGCAGTTATGTAACGTTCGACTGCCTTACATTAACTAGCTTTTCTATTTTTCTACGTAGCATTGAGGTATTTTTATTTTTATCTCGAATCATTGGAAGAACCGAATGTCATTAAAAAAAAAACATGTAATAATTAGAGAGAGGGTTCTAAACGTGTGCGAATTAATGCGGATATGTCCTTATTTTTTAATTCGCAGTTTTGTTCTCCGCAATTTTCCTGAATTTCCAGTGTGTATTTATGGCTGTTGTCTAGGTTAAAAATTTTTAACAAAAAAAAACCGAATATTTTTCGAATTGCAGTTTGTTCAGCATGGATGAAATTGAGCAAAACTGGGTTATACTGGACCTTCCCCCGATTAGAAATAAAAGTGATCGACACATATCGGGATCAAATACCATACAAAATTCTGGACACCACAGAATTCCAGAAAATCATGTCAAAATGTGGACATGCCCTAAAAAGCCTATACATATACTTCACTGGCCTGATAAACAACGATTTTCACAAAATAATATATTCATTCGAAGGGATAGATTACCTCATAGATGACAAATTCAAATACGAAGA
This sequence comes from Platygaster robiniae, assembly GCA_028476575.1. Classification (NCBI taxonomy): domain Eukaryota; kingdom Metazoa; phylum Arthropoda; class Insecta; order Hymenoptera; family Platygastridae; genus Platygaster; species Platygaster robiniae. The sequence continues at coordinate 43,063,560 of CM052019.1, forward strand.
TTTTCTAGACACTTGCATCAAAAATTGCAGTGAGCTTAGAAAATTAGAAATTAGGAAGTACCTTTCAAGAGGTTGCATCGATCTCCCACATGCCAGATTCAATGGTGATTTTCTGCCAAATAAAATGCATGATTTATTTCTCTCTAACCAAAAACTGACTAACGTTCACATGGATTGTTCATCTGGAATTGATGTGGAAATTATAAGAAAACTGCAAAGTGTTGCAGGAGTTACGAAACATTTACACTTGAACTGGTTTTATTACATGGAAGAAAATCTCTGCGAGGTAAAGTAGGACCAAATAAAATTTTTAATTACATCATGCAGAGTTTTATTTTCTTTTCAGTTATTAGAAACGTTAAGGGTTAAATTAACGGAATTGACTGTTTCACACCATCGCAGTATAATAAGTGAAAGATTGATGGCAGCTATAGCGATTCATTCCAACAGTTTAGAAATTTTGAGCTTTGATTCATTCGAAGCTAGACCAAATGAAGTCAGAGCAATGGAAAAACTCGGTGAATTGAAAAATCTGAGAAAACTTGTGTTAATACACAGCTATGAAATGAGTGATGAAATTATACGACTGATGCATCGAGGCTGTGAAAAATTGAAAGAAGTGGAACTAAACAGTAATAACAAAGAGAGTATAATTATTTAAAAAAAAACTTCAATATCTTGAAATTTGTTTTGTGTTCCAGGGTGCTACAATATATCTGATGACGGATTGCACACCGTCTTTAATGATTTTCCAAACATGGAATCAGTCACAATTTCGAACCTTGGAGCTCATTCTATAATACGAAATGACGTCCAATCAAATGTTAGAACATTGAAAATTCATGGCTGTGATATTTCTAATGATGAGCTGGAAAAGATTTCTATTTTCCAAAATTTAGAAGAATTAGACTTGCAGGATTTGAATACTATGCCGAATGGAGTTATTTGTTCAATAGCAAATGGATGCAGAAAACTTCAACAAGTCTCAATAAGTGGTAATTTCCTTTTTCTTTGAATGTCAATTATTCTAGTACATTTAAAAATTTGTAGAATTACAGGAAAAGGTCATTAATTTACTAGATTATATTCTTTTTCTTTAAAAAATCCAATACATTAATTTGGAAAGTATTAGAAAATTAGGAAAAAGTTTGATCAGTTAACGTACACATTTTGTACAATTTGGAAAATTTCGGATGGTTTGAATTAAGCTTGAAATCATGAAAACTTAAAAAAGTGTTCATAAATTTTATAGATTGGATTCTTTATCGCACCTTGAAACATGCATGATATACTTGATATTCTTTTTATTTCATTTTTCCATAAAAATTTGATAAATTACAAAAAATCTTGAGTTTTACACGTTCATTTTAAGCTTAAATAGATTTCAAAAGTTTGAACTACGTTTGGAATTTCGAAAATTTTTAACAATTCAAAAAAAAATCGAGAATTTCAAAGTAGTTTAATAAAAGTTTAGAATTAAAGAAAATTTTGACAAGTTTTATAAATTGAGCCCCCGGATGCAATAACTCGCTGAGCGCTCGAAAACGCTTAAAAGTATTGTCCGCGCGGTGATGTCACGAGTCAAAATCAAAATCCGAATTTAGAAAAATGAAAAATACTACTCGATAGCCTTTTAAAAATGAATGTTAGTCTAAGTTTAAACTTTTTTTGTAAACGTCATAGTTTTAGTTGAAAAAAATAAAAAAAGGTGATTTTTGAATCGAAAAATCAATGTTTTTTAAAACTTACATCGCCGCTGAGCATTCATTTTTCAAGGTATTTACATAACCTTTGTATACTTTTGTTCGAGAAGGTCTAGCGATGATCACAGTATCAAAATATTTCCAAAAAGTTATTAACAACTGACTTTTTTTTTAATCCGACTGAAAAATCATGTTTTTTGACGTTCGCATTGAAAATGTATCGAGTGAATTTTCGTTTTTCATGGGGTTTTTATGCTTATCATAATTTTAAGTGTATTGTCGAACTTTTTGGAAAGTTTGAGCTCTCTAAAACTATTATTTATAGAAAAGCTAGCAGGTTGAACACAACGCGCAGCGCTATGTGCTTGAATTTTTCGCTGGTAGGACTAATCACGGAGCTCAAGCGCGTAAAATTCAATCACATCGCGCTGCGCGTTGTGTTCAACCTGCTGACTTTTTTATAAATAATAGTTTTCGAGAGCTCAAACTTTACAAAAAGTTCAACAGTACACTTAAAATTATGACAAGCGTGAAAACCCCGATAAAAACGAAAATTCCCTGGATACATTTTTAATGCGAACGTCAAAAAACATGGTTTTTCAGTCGGATTAAAAAAAAGTCAGTTGTTAATAACTTTTTAGAAATATTTTGATACTGTGATCATCGCTAGACCTTCCCGAACAAAAGTATACAAAGGTTATGTAAATACCTTGAAAAATGAATGCTCAGCGGCAATGTAAGTTTTAAAAAACATTGATTTTTCGATTCAAAAATCACCGTTTTTTATTTTTTTCAACTAAAACTATGACGTTTACAAAAAAAGTTTAAACTTAAACTAACATTCATTTTTTAAAGGCTATCGAGTAGTATTTTTCATTTTTCTAAATTCGGATTTTGATTTTGACTCGTGACATCACCACGCGGACAATAATTTTAAGCGTTTTCGAGCGCTCGGCGAGTTATTGCATCCGGGGGCTCAATTGTGTTCATTATCATATTTCTTTGAAATATGAATGAGAATGTCTTTCCGTTTAATTATGAAAATCTGAAAAACTTGCAAAGTATTAAAAAAACTACGAAAAAGACTGTTGACTCGGACAAATTTCATTTGAATTCGTAAATGTTGCCAAAGTTTAAATTACGTTTGAAATTTGAGTGGATTTAGAAAAACTGCAAAAACATTTTTGAATCGTCAATAATTTTGAAAATTTGCAGTTACAGAAAGTTTTTATAAATTCTGCAGATTGTGTTCTGCATCATATTTCTTTGAAATATGCACGATAATTGTTTTTTATTTAAAATGTATAGCTGGCAAACTTGAAAAATGACAAAAATGTTAAATTTTCCAAGATCTTAAACAATTCTGAGAAATTCAACAAATTTGTGTAGTTTTAGAAAGTATTTATAAATTTTCTGGATTTTATTCATTACCATGTTTTTTTTTTTTGAAATATGCGTGATATTGTTTTTTTCATTTTTAAACACAATCCTTATATTCGAAAAGTATTTAAAAATTAAGAAAGATTTAAATACGTTGGAAGGATTGCAATAAAATTTGTGAAGTTGAAAATAAAAATTACGTATGGATTTTAGAAAAATGCGATGAAACTGACAAAATTGAAAAATTTTTAAACAGTCAATAATTCCAAAAAATGTCATAAATTTTTTAGATCGCAGAAAATTCCGTGAAGTTGCTGAAACCGTGTTATATTCTTTAAGTTTTATATTATCAAAAAATATTTAATCTCACGGAGATAGTCGATAGTATTAAAAATTTCAATTATTTAAATCCAGAACTCTAGAAAATGTTTATAGATTCTGTAAATATTAAACGATTCTGATGATTTGGTGCAACTACAATTTGTAAATTGATGCATATTCTCGTGTTTATTTTTGAGTATATTACACACACCAAATTTTCGAGGTGGGTATAATTCTATCTATAAGTTTTCAGAACGATCTAGAAAAGTAAAGCTCTGATTAAAATATTTCATTTTAATTTTTCAGATTGTTGGGAAATCAATGGTGAAGGCGTAAACGCCATAACCGCCCTTCCCGATTTAGATACTATCACTTTTTGCCGCATCCACGTAACTTCGGTCTGCAAAGGAAACATAAATCCTAACTTGAAGAAGTTAAGTTTGATTCATTGTCGCGATGTCACAGAAGAAGTGTTGAAAACGATTTCAGTATTCAAAAAATTGGAAAACCTTTACGTTCATGAAGATCCCTCAATTTGCAGTGCGATGACTGACGCAGTTCTGTGTGCAATAAGTGCAAATTGTAATGATCTGAAGAGTGTCACCATCAGTGGTAAACTTTATAACTACTAATTTATTTATTAACTTCAATTTATCGTATTTAGAAGATTTTCAGGAAAAAAATTCACAGTAAAAATTATCTGAATCAAAAAAATAAAAATTTTATTTTATAACAAAATTAGGAAGGCCTTCAACACTTCGCCATTTTTTTTCGGATCATATCTTACTATTAATATGATTTAAACAGCCACACTTATTTTTTCAGACTGTTCAAATGTCACTGGTTCAGGAATCTCTATCCTTGCAACAATTTTAAAAAATTTAGAAAGCCTGCAATTGGACTATCTATCGATTCGCTTTATTGTACGTGAAGACGGAGCGAATTCCAATTTGCACAAATTGAAAATATCCGGGTGTGAAAATCTAACCGAGAATGAGCTAAGAATGTGCATACGTAAAATGCCCAGATTAGAATCGTTGATGTGCGACAAAAAAATGTTTCCCTTAAACACGCACGTGTAATAAGATGGTGAACAAGTCTGATTTTTCTTCAAAAGCAGTAAAATCAAAGAATCACAGTATTTGTTGTTCAATGTCACAATCCAATAGCATATTAAACATCCATAAAAAGCTTCGCTTTGGATTCTGTGTTGCCTTAAAAATGTCAGATAACATGCATAATAACTTCAAAATGAATTGCTGTGAAATGTTATGTATTTATTTTTTTAATAAACTATACTGTTGAAGTTATGGTTTTGTCTATCACTCTCCTTTTTTCAACTGTTTCATCAAAACTTATTACAGCCAGTGGTCAAAAAAAAAATTGCATCAAGTCACGAGGCGATATACCAAAATATCCTCTATTAAAGTCTGACACTTCCAATCTTTATTCATCAAAATTTTACAATCTTTTTCAACGCTCAGTTTTTACTTAGCGTTGCTCGTTTTGTGTTACGCGTTTGAGCCTCGCGAGTGAACGTGATCACGGAAAAGCCCGTACCCGCTCTGCTCCCCGGAATCATCATCATACCTCCCGCTCCATAACTACAATTTATTTGATTCGACAACACGAGACTGCGTCAGGAACTCGTCGCATTACCTAAGACGCCCTCTTCTCAACTTGATTACCTTAATAATTTCTTTTTTTTGTTTTTTAATTCATCCGATATTTTTCGTCACGCTGTGACAATTTTAAGTCCTAATTCCGTGATTTTTTCCTCAAGTACTGCAAGTTTACGTATCTTGTTTTGCTTATGGCATCTCTCCCTCTAGTCCCTCTACTTTTCCACGATGCCCGGGACGCGCATCACCCGTTCCTCGGAGAACCCGCGCGTTCCATCGGGGCCTTTTGGTTGTCGCAGTACCGTCAACTTTGGCCCTGTGTCGTCCACAGAAATCGTGCGCAAGCGACTTATCAAACGTTCCGGACGTTGCTGAACCGCATCGCTGTAAAATTGAAAATAATGTAAAATAAAACTTTGCCATTGCATTAAGAGAACTCGTGAAAACAATGAAAATTTGTTTAAAATGAATAAGTTGTAGCAGGTGCCAGGGACGTAGGCCAAGGAAAATTTTTGGAAGATGTTTTTCCTGAATATATATTTTCTTCAGGATTTTATAATTTTTCATCTTTGACAACGTGGTTACAAGAACAAAAATTTTCAATTTTTCAAAATTCGGGATTTTTCAGTTACAACTTTTGGAGTCTAGAGAAGAACATTTTTCATGTTTGTATTCAATATAATAGAATTCGATTCATGTGATTTTCAAGTCAATGGGTTTGAATTTTTTTTTCTGATTCTTTTGATATATTTATAATTTTTCTGATATAATAATGCATTTCAATATAGCTTCTTAAAGTTTAATGCTCTAGGAATCGAAATTATACAATTTTTTAAATATTTTTATAGATTTCTGATAAAATTATATCTGCAAAGATTTAAAGTACACAGGAATCTCCCTATAACGTCCGCGCGCGTGCTCGAGCCATTCTCTACAATGGCCGGAAAAAGGGGAGTGAACTACTCCTCACGACTCCCCCACTCTCAGCTGACCCTGAGGGCCAGTTGATGTCGGGCGGGTCACCTGATCTCCGGCGCAGACGAAAGTCGCGCAGTTTTCACAATGTTTACGTGCTTTCGCGAAAATCGCGAGAGATGGCGATAGAGATTGTCTCAAGCGGTGGGGATAAGGTAGGCGGGCTATCCCGCCGTAAAGCGGAACGATCTTTCGCCGCAATAGAGAGCGGACGTAGAAGAAAAGGGCGTAATAGGGAATTTCCAGTGTAGTTCATAGATTTCGGGGACTTTTGTATTGTATATTACATAAATTTTGTAATACTTTCTGGCATTTTCATAGATTTTTAGTATTTTTATAAATCACTTCATCAATTTGAAGAATTTGATGCTATGGTATTGAAAATTTCAGTGATTTAGAGTATTTCCTTTGATTTTTTTAGAAAACAGTATTTTTTATACAAATTTCTAATACGCTTTTTCTGTATTTTTTGGTATTTATACAATTTAAAGAATTTCGCAATACTTATAATGGAATTTTGAAAAAATTTTTAAATTATGTGTTCTAGGATTCGAAATTTTATAAAACTTTGAGAAAGTAACATATGCATAATTTTCGAGTATGAATTTCTCTAGCATATTTCTCTTAGCATTTCTCACATATTTGTAGTAAATAAGAAACTACAGTATTGCAAATTTAAACATTATGAGTATTGTAATTCATTTTTCAGAAAATAGTACTTTTATATAGATTTCCAGTTTTTTTTGTATACATACAATTTAATAAATTAACTAGTATTTTTATTGTTTTCTATATAGACTTCTTAAATTTTATGCAATAGTTTCAAGTTTTTGACTATCATATGATTTATAGTAGATATTTTTCGCATTTTTTTAGTATTTATGAAACTTTGTACGCATTTTTTTGGAATTTCTAGAATTTTTGTAGATTGCTATATAGATTTTAGGAATTCGATGCTCTTAAATAAAAATTTTGATAAGTTTCAAGAAATTTTATAGATTCCTGGGAAAATTTCATTAACACAGAGTTTCTCTGTTTAAGAGATTTCTTGTTTTCTCGTGTTTTTTTAATTGTACTTTTAGGATTGTGCAGCATTTTCTAAATTTTAGTCGATTTCTTGTAACACTGTAGATTTCTATAAACGTTTGTTTAAATTAAAATTTAAAATTAAAATTTTATGCTCTTGAATTCGAAGTTTATAAATCGTAGATACTCGTTTAGATTTTGCAGGATACAGTTCTTCTATCGAATTCCATAACTTTCAGTATTTATTCAGTTTATATGATTCGAAATTTTCCTCGTATTTTTATGAATTTTCATGTAGGTTCCTAGAATTCGATTCTGCACAGTTGAACGTATTAAGATCTTTAGCATTTTTGTAAATTTGAATTTTTCTCTGTAATTCTCTGAGTTTAAACAATTTTTGAAATTTTTAATTTATAGGCTATTTTAGCCAAATGTTTATGATTAGAATTTTGTATGAGAAAAAATTCTTCTGAACCTAGGATTATTGTTATTTTTAAGTTAGTCAAATTAAAAATTCTGAATTTTGTTTAATTTTGAAAACTTATATAAAACCATTCGTTATGTCCTCTAGATTTCAGAAAGTATATTTTTGATAACTTATACCTACTCTATTACCTATGATATTTTTATCCATTCTTGAAAGTGATTTTAATTTTTATTATTTATCATAATAACTTCTTTTATTTTTGGATGAAATGATAGCTAATTTTATCTTCATTTCGAGAAGGGTTTGAACTCCCAAAAATTTCCTCTGCCTAGCATCTGAAAGATGTGTATTCAATAAAAAAATATATTCATTAATTGAACATGTCTTTGAATAAGACTAAATAATTTTTGTAGGTTAAAAATAATTTTTCTCGAATTCACAATAATTCTTTTTCAATACCTAACATTTTTTCTATTATGCACCTACAGTTTCATTTATTTTGAATAACTTCTAGTAGTTTTAAAAAACTACTTCTCTGAGTGTATATACCTGCAAAGTAAATAATTTACCTCAACCGAGTGACATTGCACGCAGACGATTTTCCTGTGCGCTGGTTAGTGACGAGCACGAACTCCACCTCATCCCCAGGATGCAACGTCGCATGGTCACGCACTTCGCTCATGTGGAAAAACAACTTTTTGCCTTCGTCGACCTCGTACGCGAGAAAACCAAAAAGACCTTTTACTGCGTCGACGGTTGCTCGGCGTTTTTTGCGTACCGCCGAAACGTTGCAAGCATGATTCGTTGAGTCAACCTAAAAATGATAACATGAGCTTAAAATTAATGAACAAATTTTTCATTTCATTTTTGAACGACATTCAGAAACTTGATATTTATTATATTTTTAAATTAAGAGTTATTTTATTTCAAAACAATGTAATGGTCGCATTTTTGATAAATAAATAGGGAAAAATTACACACAATTATTTCTACAAATGGTGATATTTGTGAAATAGTGTCAATTGACCGAGCTAATGAATAAAAATCAATAAAAAAAAAAAATTTTTTTACCTGAAGTTGCACTGGATCGCCGACTTGCAAAAGTTCCCGTTTATTGACCAAACTCATAATGCCAAACTCGTATTCAGGAGTCTCTTCCTCCTCCGTCGTGGGGTTGATTTTGATGAGACCAGTGTATTCGGCTTGATCGGGATTTGTACTTCGCAGAGGTCGCAGAACGGTGCCGTCCAGGACCTCGCTTACAGGGTTCGGTTGGGGGATTGTGTTTTTCGGCAAAAGGCGCAAATGGTCAGCGGCGATACAAGCTCCATTGTTACCGCGACTGCTGTTACCTGGGATGATGTTGCATTCAACTTCCGAGCCCAGCTCAAGCGTTGAAGCATCGCCTTCGAAATTGCTAAAAAATTGAAACATCAAACTTTCAATTAAAAAATTCAAGCTTGAATAAGAGCAGAATCTACTCAGGGTATCTACTAAATATGCTGAAAAAAATTCAAGAACGTTTATCAGTTTTCCAATGCATGGTTTTGAACAATTCCAAAACTTGACAATATTTCTATAATTTTTATTTTTTGATATGAATGCATAAATGCAAGTTACAAAGTGTATCAAATAATGAGATTATTGCTATCATTTTTTGTATAAGGAATTCCATTCTTGGTAATTCGTTTTATCATTTACAATTTCGAAAAATCATCATCCAAAATATCATAATCACAAATCTTTTTTCAATCGAAAATTTCTAGATTTCATAAGTTAAGCCTATATGTATAACTATTTTTAATTCATCAATTTTACTATACAGTAAATTCGGTGAAAAAATTTTCATCGACAACTCATGTATTTAAAGCACTAAATAATAATAGCAAAAAGAAATTCCGTCATTTATCAACATAAATTTATAAGATTATCATCAATTTAATTTTTAGATGCAAAATAATGATAATTTTTTAAATCACCGATTCAAAATATAAAAATTACAGATTGTTCTTGTCTCAAAATTTTTATTTGTCATTAATTCAATCTGTGACCATAACTTACGTAATTGTTTTATTCCTTGCCTTCGTTTTTTTTTGAAATAGTCAAAACAGTGAGTTTTATTTCTCGCTTCAGTCACGATATCGTTTCTCAAACATTAATATTTTTTACTGTTCGATTTAGATAATTAGATATTCTGTCATGAAAAATTTGAATTTTTTCAACCATTAACAAATTTTGGGACAAAGTTTTTCAATCAGAAATTATAAATTTCAATTTCTTTTTATTGCAATGGGAACTTTCCGAAAATACAGGAAAGTTGGTTTTTTGATACTAATTTACGATTAATTTTATATTGAAGTTCAATTTCAATGACATGAACTACTCATATGCTAGGAATTTTTTTTTCAAAAATAGGAATCAATAATGAATGGATATACTAAGATCGATGAATAAATATATGAGTAATGTATGATTAATATGAATAATACAAAGTGTATTATTTTTGTATAATATGTAATAATAATACATACATGAATAGTATATAGGTAATTTATAACTAATGCAAATAATTGATAAATATTATTCAATGTATTATATATTATAGTTAGATGATAATAATTATTGTAGTAACTTACATATTTTTATACAAATAATAAAAATAAATAATCATTATCGTTACAATTTTTACATATAATCAAAATTGATAATCAATAATATATGCGAATGAATATATAAATAGTTTTGAACTGATATATACATAATTAACAAAAAGTATTCAATGGATTATTATTCTAGTACATATAATATTGACAATTCATATTGTAGAAATCATAAATTAATAAATGATAAAGAAGTATGCTATGAATAAAAATATAAATAATTTCTAATACATGCATTTTTAAAATTTTTTTTGATGCATTATTAATATAATTAGTATATTTGTATGATTACAATTATTACAATTATTTATATATCATCATACAAAAAATGATTTGATAAATAATTAATTAATACAGTTATACCAATAGTATTAATAATAGTCAACAACATACATAAATGAATATACAAAAAGTTTATATTTATTTATTTATTTTTTAAAAATAATCCAGAAATAAGTAATTATCAATATAATGATTATACCATATAATTGAAATTGATAATCGTGAAATTCCTATACCTTATTTGTTTTGTGTAAAATTATATGCGTCAGAAAAAATATGAAATATTTCTAATAGATTCGAAAAAAATAGAATGTAATTATTTGTTTTCAGTACATAAAAAAACTCACTCGAAATAATTACGTGTTAAAAAAAAAAGTTTTTTTTAATTTTACGATTATTTCGCTTCTAATGAAATCCTCAAGAACAAATTTTCTTTGCTAAAATATGGAGAATAAAAAACTAATTGTATTATCAACGAAATAATGATATGTAATTTACCATTCTACTAAAATAAAGACTTAGCAATGATTATTTTATCATTCATAAATATGTTTACGTCTTCAACATTTTCACAAATTTCATAACCATATAAAAAACTCTACAGAAAAAATTAAAACTAAAATATGCAAATTACCTGAAATGGAAAAATATTTCTTTATCATGATTGACAGTCTCGATGAAACCAAAACCATCCTTCAAGGCGGCAACGTAACCCTGATAAATTTGGCCATTTGATTTTTTACCGTTCACTTGAGGTTTGTCGCCGTTAGCTAGGTTCACGAGTCTAATATTTTCAGCAACGAGTTCTTTGTTGCGTTTGACTTGACAGATGTTAAATTGTACCTGTATTTAAACAATAAACAATTTTTCACAAAATTTTTCAAAAATGGACAAATTAATAAAACATTTCGTTTAAAAATATTAACTTAAAAAAAAAAAAAAAAAAAAAAAAAAAAACAATCAACACATAAGCGAAATGTCATTTTCGTACTTGGAAATGTTTTTTAAAAATCCAAAACAAAACATGTGTCAGTTGCATTCAATTTTGATTTCAATTTCGTAAAATTGAGATCAAAATCAATAAAAAAACAATTAAATATCATACACGTCGAGATCCCATGGCTTATTCAATGCGATTGTAGACTTCAACTGCGAAAATAATTACTCTTACAAGTAAAAAACGAAAACTTTAAAAGTGAGGCTATGTTTATATTATGACGTAATTTATACTGCTGAAACGCAATGCATATATGACGTATATGACTGTATATAACTTAACCTCACTTTACGCATTTCACAGCTGACACAAAAAACAAACGAATTTGAAAGATCATCATGTAATAAAATTTGAAAATTCATTAAATTAAATAACGAAAAATTCAGAAACATAGTTCAATACAATTAAAAAACAGAATTGTAGAATAAATTAAAATAATACAATAACGCCTAAAAAATTTCAGGCTTTTTATCAAATACAGAAATGAAAGAAAATGTTTAAAAATTACCTAGTAATGGCACATTTTCAAACAATTAAGTACAAACAAAAGATAAATAAAACTCGATAATAAAACAATATTAGAACAGTAACATTTGTCGAATAAAAAAAAAGATGTTATAATTAGGTGTCACAGAAGAATAATTTATCTTGTATTACTTGATATAAAAAATTTATAGGTAATTCATCATTATACTTACATTTTTTGAAATGTATTTCTAAATTGTACCATATTTAAGCACAATCAATTTTTTTTCATAAATTTTTAACAACTTTTTATAACATTTTTAATCCTCCCATAAATTATTTTTTTTACATCGTCGCAACAGTTAAAAAAAAAATGTAATGTAATGATATGAAAATTTCCTTACCTTATCCCCAATTTTTGGAATGAGTTTCGAGTCACAGTCCTTAGAGAAGAAAATGATTCTTTTTTGTTGGCCATCCGATAGATACCCAATGAGACCGGGTTCTGTCTGGCTGATATCCTGGACAACAGTACCAGGTACATTGTTCTCAATAACAGTCTCAAACTGTACAGTTCCTGGTGGCAAATGCTTCAACCGAATAGCACTTTGTCTCGTCACTTGCGCTGTGTATGAAGGGTCCTAAATAGTCGAGTTTGTCATTTCAACACTTGCAAATGTCACACAATTTATGATCTACAGTAATAATTTACTATACAATTCATTATCATTTGTTTACAGTGGTAGAAATACACAGTAAAACCTACTTGAAAAATTTTCAAGTCCAATGAAAAATGTACCTTTCTTCGACTTAAATAATAATTTATTAAAATTCTTTAATGTTTATTAACAAAGCTTCTTGGACTTTCGAAATTGGATACATTTTATATAAAATAAAAATCATTCAGAAAAAATGGACGAAACTCCAAAAATTATATAAAAATTTAAAGCATTGCAACTAATATTTTCATTGACATTCGATGAAATTTTTTTCTACAATTCTACAACAGATGTAATGAAACTGATATTTTAACATTGTAAAAAATAAGTTAGTTCATTACTTTTTCCAAAAAAAATTTTTGTTTAACAATTATTTTTCTAATATTTTTTCTCACTGTTTTGTTTCTTCTCAGAAGCATCTTTTCCCAAAAAATTTATTTCCTATTCAATATTATTATTAAATATCCAATCATTAATAATCCTTATTAAAAATATTATCATAATTATAATATATGAAATAAACATAGTAACATGAAAAAAATGATAAATATATAATGTATATCATAATATAATAATAATACATAAATAATAGTATATTCATATATAAATGAATAATAACATAATATTCTCATAAAAATAATTCATAATATTCATAATAATATCGAATTATTACTCTCCGTTATTTCTTTAATATATTCGATATAATTTTTCAAATTACTATTCGATTATTTTTAGAATGCTATGTGAATGAGGGATGTAAATAATAAAATACGTGCAAAATATATCAGTCTTGTTCAGTTTATATTTAAATCCCTTTTATAATCACCACCTAATAATTGCTATTGACAATCATGAAAAAATAACAAATGTATCTAATTTTACTCATATAAAAAATAACATTCAAACATTATCTACTCATTGCCCAAATTTTATGTTTCTCGAGATTTGTATTTATTATCATCATTCGTAATAATTATGATTTTTTTGTATATTATTTTAATAACACTATTCATATTTTATATGTACATTATTTATTGTATTTATTGCCGAGATTATATTTATTTCCCGAGATTGTATTTATTTTCAGTTTTATATTCAATATTATTTTAAAATACCACAGGAATATGTTGATAACAATGTCACGTATTTGAAAACTTTGGAAAATTATATTAGCACGTGATTTTACTAAATAACGTAGTAACAAATAACTGTCTTATGAATTATTCATTATTCATAATTATTTTTTCTACAAAACTCATTATTTTAGTAACTCTTTTTTATTAGTAAAGAGCCACTTCAAAAACATCATTACATTAATTAACTTTGAACTTTCACAATGTAAAATGATAAAAAAATATTTCTTAGGAACGAGCAATGTTGGACATATTTTTTTGGGGTAAAATATCGGTTGAGGAAATTCATTGGTAAAATTTACGTTTGGGAAAAATTGCGTTGGGAAATAAATTGTTTGAGAAAAAAGTGTGGGAACAACATTTTATAGGAAAAATGTATTTTATTAAAAAAACAAAATTAAGTACTTCAAATGGTTTTTTTACCTGAACAACGGTGAATTCGACTTCGTCGCCAACGCTGATTCCCTGATTGACATCTAGAATTTCATTGAAATGAAAAAAGAGCCTTGTGTCCCGATCAACGCAGCGGATGAAACCGTAACCCTCTTTCACAGACGCGATCGCGCCCTGTTCTCGTTTTTCCCCAGACACGTTAAACGACTCAGGCAACAATTCGATGGACGTGGCACGTTTCAACTGATCCCGAGTGTCGGTTGCAATATGGAATTGTACCCAATCACCATGTCTTAAAGTATATTCTCCTTTTTGATCCTTATCACCGAAAGGCACCTCGACCTCAGAATGATCCTCGGCTCTGTATCTGATCCTTCCCGTGAGAGGATCGGTTTGCAATCTTGCGAGGTTACCACGTTCAAGCGGTTTCAACACCTGTCCCTTCATCAATTCTTCACAAACCTTCTCGAACACTATTGATCCTTGTGGCAATTTTGTTATGTTGCACGCTACTTCTTTTCCCTGCAAAACAATCAACCAATTTCTCTAGTAAGGTCTCTCTCTTTTTCTTTTTCTTTTGTATTTTGATATCGATTGAAAAAACTACTAACGTTTCGAGTTTGTATAATAAATTCGACGTCGTCACCAGGTCGTAGTTCTTCTTTAAGATTCTTGGCTTCGCTGAAATGGAAAAAAATCTCCTTCACTACGTCGGCGCGCTCAATGAAACCAAAGCTTTCTTTCATCGAGCAAATCACTCCGCGATATCGCACTGGGTGCGCGGGATTTTCTAGGCGCACGTGACAAGCACCCAAATTTCCGCTAAAATTAAATGAAAAACTTTTTTAAACATTCGTTTCAAGATCTATGCAACGGTGAATTTCAAACTTCTAATACTTAAAATTATCTTATCAATGACGAGACATGAATTTTTCATTTCAAGGACTTCCATGTTATAATATTTGCAGTATTAGATTTTTCCAGTTTCATATTTGTACGATTTTCCGGAATTCAATAATATATAAAATGCTAATTTAGGCATTATTTAAACGTTTTCAATTCGAATTCCATCACTCTAAGGACATAAATATTAAGATTGAAAACTCATTAGTGTATCACAAACTTTTAATAACATGAAAAAAACGTAATACCGCTGATTCGTGGCGATTTGAAAGGAGACTTTATCCCCAGAACGCAAAGTTACATTTCCCTCGACGTCGTCTTTGGTATAGGGCAAAAAGAAACACTCGCCTCGGTTTTCATAGCTAATGCGACCCTGAGACTCGCCTCCGGTTTGCAATTCCGTTGTGACATTTCCAGTAACTCTTTCTTCGCTCAATACCTTCAAAAAAATTATGAACGTTATATTTTATCGGTTTTCCATTAATTCTATTATAACGTAAATAAAAAGAATAATCCGAGATGCATATAATGGAAAAACCGTCACATCATATTTCGTTGCGCGCGGCATTGAAAATTTACGTGCGGCGAAGAAAGATGTAAAAAAGAGCAAAGACATCAGGATTTGATGTCCGCGCACGCATTTTCGATGACCGCATATCGAATAGTAGTGATCCGCGCAAGTGGTACGCGTGAACACGTGTCCGTGTGTGTCTGAGCTTGATGAGAATTAATGTGACAGGCAACATCTGCAGATAGCGCGAGCATCAGTAGTCGATGTAAATACGAGACATACGCTCATAATAATAATCTTATAGACAGGTTTGATGTGCCATCAAAAGCCAACGTGTTTGTTGATCGCAAAACTGTTGAAAATAGTTCTACATCCAAGATATATCATAATATGTATAATACCATAAGATATATGAAGATGATATGATTAATGTTTTCAAAACTCGCTTTGTATGGTAACAGTAGAAAGAAATTTCTATATCAGTTATTATGTGAGCTCAAAATAGTTTTGTTTTGGATTGATATGAAATCGAATATTGTGCGTGCACGTGAGTGAAGAAAAAGGATCACATTATAGGATAAAAAATATATGTATACATATATGCAGATATCGTCCATTTTTTTTACAATATCCAACCTTACAAACTGAAAAAAGTTTCGATATTAGACAATTATCTACATTTTTTATTTCAATATGCTTCAATTTAGTTTAATAATTTCAGAATTTTTTTATTGCAATACTAAAATTTTGGAGATATTACATCTGAACATAAAAAATGCATTGTCCACTTCCTTACATGTTTCAATCAACAATTCACACGTTTTTAAAATAACAACGAATAAAATTATTGTGAAATATTTTTAGGAAGCGATAAGAAACGATCTGAAACAATATGTCATACAGTATATAATAATTTAAAATATCATGTTATAGTACTTATGTAAAGCAAAAAAATTTGTACTTTGTAAGAATCTGAACTCGACATAAAATTTTTTCTTTCAATAAAACAAAAAAAAAGTATATTACGCGATTAGGTGTACTAAATTCGATGATGATTGCTTATAAGGCAAATACTCAACATATCATAAAAAACACGATTTGGTATTTTATAGCCGAATTATGTGTAATGCGTTTTCTAAAATTAAGAATAATTTTTTAACTTACCTTGAGTGCAGTTGGCTTGTTCTTGAAGATTTTTTTCATTAAATTTAAGAAAAAAAAAAACACTCCTTAAAGAATATCATGCCAGAATCGTTTCACTTAAAATAACACCGTTGGCTTGGCAGATAAAACCAGATGAAACTTATTCATAGGATAATTATTATGAACGTACGTCTCGTGTTTACAATATTTACATCGACCGACTACTGATGCGCGCGTTATATATCTGCAGGCAGTGCTGCTAGATTGTTCTGTTTTGAAACAGGGTACAGGGTCCACACATGGTAGAAATATACAAGGTATGTTCCGCGCACAGGTAGAGGCATAGTGGGGGTATCGTCTTACTCTCTCGCACGCGGTCAATCTCACTCACTCTTTTCACCAGCCACCGCCATATTGGTTGTTTATTTATAAACATCTGTCATTCTCGTCTCCTGTGCTTTGTGCAATATTACTTGAAAAATTTGCTACAATGTCGGTCTGCCAAATCAAAAATTGTAAAAATCATACGCGAAAAAAGGGAAAGAACACATCCAGTATTTTTTATAAATATTTCTGCCTTTATAAAAATTATGACAAAAATTTATAACAATTTTCTAAACATAGCGAGTTCTCAAATTTAGAATTGTGAATTTAATAAGAAACTTCCGAAAACCTTGGGAAGTTAAAATTTGTTACTTTTATTTTTCGGAAAATTTAATTTAATTTTCCAATAATTGAAATTTGAAAAACTTTTTATTAATTTCTAATCTTATTATTTTCAAAGTATTGGATTCTAGAAATATGACATTTTAGCATTCTATGAAATTGATAAATTTTGAATTTCTGAGCTGTATTACTCATAAAAAAATGACAGATGGACTCGTTAAAAAAAATTGATGTTCGAATTTCAGAACCCTACATCTATTTTATTTTTTCACAGCAGCGCCGATTTATTAACAAGAAACTTACGGATTGAATAATTTTACATTTTACTTTGTATTGTTTGAAAAAAAAATACTTAAAATATTCAAAAAGAATAATTGACAATAAAAAACATAGGTTAATCGCTCAGAAAACTGTTTTCATCGATTTGAACAAAGGTTGCCAATGGATTTACATAACATCAGATACCGATGTTTGAATTAAAGGCGGGAGTTGTCCACTGTGGCGTCGGCTGGTGAAATGCGCAGACTGAACCTAAACGCGTCTGCCTTTGTAACATACCTTGTATATTTCTACCATGGGTCCACATATTAGAAATCATCAGTTAATTTGAGCTGACGTCATCTTCCCTTACTTTCCTCTTCTGTTCTGCCTAGTTCCACCACCACTTTCCACACTCACACTCCCCATCTCAGGTTGGAGCATGTACCTTACCTTGGGGGTCTTTTCCAAAGAATTTGAACTTCTGCGTGTCATGATGATGAAAACAGAATTCTGTGAACTTTCTTGCAACGAGCAGACAGTTCAGAAGGAGCTACCGGCTTAGTAAATATTTAGGGGCACTAAAAACTGACATTATTTTTATGATTCAATTTTTCTTATAAATGAAACACTAGCCTCAGAAGTAGTTGTTGATTTTTGTGCAGTATTTGTTTAAACAATATCGCTTAGTTATTCTATAATAAGAGTGTGGACCGCAAAAGGTGTATTTGTAAAATTATTTTCCTATGAATGCTCAACTATTTCTTGTGTAAGGTATTTTTTTTTGTTTCAATTAACTAAACGTTAAAAGCTAAGGTGCAAAAAGTACCCAAATGGTAGAGTTTCTATACATTGAAGGGTTTTTTCAGATTTTTAAAAACTTTCTCGCAATAAGTTTTCTATCGTAATATTATTAACTTATTGAATTGTTTAATTTATTCAACGCACAATTCATTGCGAAATCCGGCCGGATTTCGTCCGTCACTTAAAAAAGAAATCGTGATTTCGTCAGTCGCCTCAAAGAGAAATCGGCCGGAGGAGTAAATACTGTGATAATCACATCTGTCTCTTTTCCACTTGCGTCGTCTAGCGGGACTATCTTTTTCCCACCTATTGTATTCCTCCCGAATTCAGTGATCGCACTTCGAGAAAATTTTCTCGACGTCCATGGTTACTATTATGATTATTTCGCCTCAGCTGATCGTCGAAGGTGAAAGGCGATTTACATGTGGCATTGCTGCCAACTATAGGCAGCAGTGTCAGCGAAACACACCTTTATTGATATCCAACATGACGTATTTCAGAACGAAAACGTCATGTACATATGTTTTTGAATCAATTTTATTATATAAAAATTTAAAAGTGCAGCTGATACTTAGCGCTCAACGTCAAATTGCATGTTTTCTTTCATGCGAATGCGACGTTTTTTATAGCGCTACTATAGGAAATTTCAATGTGGGTATTGTAATTTGTACTGTAAAATGTCAATTAAAATTTTAGTTACAATTTTAAGATTTTAAAATTTTCCTTGTATACACATTTAAAATAAAATGTAAATATACAATAGTAAAAGAACAGAATTAAGATAATAAAATAATAGATGAAATTTGAAGGCTATTATGTATTTTGAATATTTTATCTGGGTGTGATAGAACGAAAATTCGAATTTTTACGATTCGAAAATGTAAATGAAAAATTTTAGTTGAAATTTTGAGATTCTAAAATTTTACTCATATTTATTACATATTTCAAAAAAAATTATTGATATACAATAGTAAAAATACGGATCGGATCCGTTGTTCACTGGTCCAATAATTTAACGATAAATAACCAACACCATGACCAGTCAATTCTTATCTTTTCTGTGATTTATTCTATCTTTAACGCTTACGTTTCGGTCTAGTTAAACAGTTATAAAGGCTTTGAAAATTGTTCTAACTGGATCAAAACGTAAACGGAAAAGATAGAATGAATTACAAAAAAGATAAGAATTGACTGGTCATGGTGTTATTTCTGTGGCTTCCAGCCATAATGTCGAAACTCACTAACAGCTGTTTTCGAGAAAACCATCCTTAAAGTTTTCGAAGTGTTTTTCGAAATTCGCAAACTTTTGCGATTTTTTCTCTTATGATATCATCGATTGCATTGCATAAGTGAAAATATTTTAGTTGAGTGCGTGCAAATATGTCTAGAAAGTATTTTTTATTGAAAATTGTGACTTAGTCGGTTACGCCGGAAAACCACAGATGTAATATTACATGTGTGACGTGTGTGCGCAGCCGCACGCAGCCGTCAGCTGATGTTAAGCTGTGTTCCGCACCAAAACAAAACTCATCAAAACAAAACGGAAAATGACGGAAAATCAGTGATGATCAATGAGAAAAAGGGTTGTTTGCCTGGAAATTGCAAAAAACAGGTAAATCAAATAAACAATCGTACCATGCAGTCGAATTATTTATTTATTTTGTCCGCGTGAAATTGTTTATGGTGATTGTTTTGACTTGCAGTTGTTGTTATGTAACGTGTAAATTAGCTGACAAAATCCTTTGTAAGCCTTTGCAATTTTTCCTTGAGACTATAGTAAAATCATAGTGTTTAAACTTGCAAAAAGATATTAAAATTACTATTTTTCATTTTCTTGTTGAGGGGTTATGTACACTTGTTCATCAAGAAAAAAATGCATTTTAAAGACTGTTTTTCGGAAAAACAACACAATATTTTTTAAAAAGCTTACTGCAGATTTATTTGTCAATGTCACAAGGTATTTTAGCAATCTTTCAAAATGAAATCTTCGTCACTGGGTGCACTTCAACAATTGTGCCAAAACCCGATGTTTTTTCTCGGTGAGCACAGTTTCTCAAAATCCATTTACCAGGTGTACTCCTAATTAATTTCCGGTTTTTTCGCAAATAAAACACATAATTCCAAAAAAACCGTAACCTTTATTTTATTCAAAGTATTTTCCATCGCTTTCTACACATTTTTCCCACCTTTCTGGTAAATTGTGGATACCACGCCAGTAAAAATCATTGCCTTTGGAGGTGAACCACTCGGTGAGTCATTTTCGTACATTTTCGTACGAGTCGAAGCGCTGCTCAGAAAGGGCATGGCCCAACGAGGCAAAGAGGTGGTAGTCGGATGGCGCCAAGTCTGGTGAGTAAGCCGCATGATTAAGCACTTCCCACTTGAGCCTTTCCAGCGTGTCACGAACGATTTTCGACTTATGCGACGGCGCATTGTCGTGGAGCAAAATCACCTTCTTCTGTCGTTGTTGATATTCTGGTCGGTTTTCCACAATGGCTCGGCTCAAATCTTTCATTTGCTGTTTGTAGCGAACGGCATTCACAGTTTCACCAGGTTTCAGCAGTTCAAAGTATATAACACCGGACTGGTCCCACCACACACACAGCATGACCTTCCGCCGACCGTAACGATTTGGCCGTGCCGTCGATGTCGATGCTTCACCTGGACTCACCCACGATTTGTTGCGCTTAGGGTTCTCCAGGAAAATCCACTTTTCATCACCAGTAACAATACGATGCAGGAAAGACTTTCTTTTGTATCGTTGAAGCAGCATTTCACAGGTCACTTTTCGATTCTCCATTTGTCTCTCGGTCAGTTCATGGGGCACCCACTTTCCACACTTCTGAATTTTTCCCATGGCTCGCAGACGTTTGGAAATTGCTTGCTGTTCAACTCCCAACGCATCTGCAAGCTGTCGTTGCGTTTGCGTGTTGTCTTCATCTAATAATGCTTGCAATTCGGCGTCGTTCAGGTCGAAATCTCCATTTTTGAACTGTCGAAACCACGTTTCACATGTTCGAAGTGTTAATGCACGATCACCATAAACTTCCACAAGCGCACAGTGGCTCTCGGACACTTTTTTCCCCTGATTGAACATGAAAAGCAATGCATGGCGCATATGCTCAAAATTTGGTACAAAATTCGACATTTTTGAAGCGCAATAAAAACTTACTGGAAGATTTTTTCGAGAAAATGTCAACGCAGTTCAAGCACTCGATATGACTGAACAAAATGACACATGGTATGTGTTACCAACAGCGGTACAAAACAGAACGCCATCCATTGAAAAAACCGGAAATTACTTAGGAGTACACCTGGTATCTGAGTAGTCTAACATTTTTTTACATCGTTTATAATTATAATGGCCTCAGCGTGAACGAAGGATTTTTAATTTTAAGCAAAACTTTTTTTTATTGCTGTAAAAACCGATAGCCCAGACGTTGAAAAATTAACGCCTTCGTTCACGCAGAGCGCAAAGGTATAAAGTAGAAGTTTTTTTTTTGTTTTTCGTATTACAGATGAACAGTTCTTTATTGATCATGCTCACCGCCCGTTGTGTCAGAAAAATTGTTTTGCCACAATAGTCACTACAACCTTTAGTATAAAAATTGTTTTCTGATAAAATTCATAAAATACCTTGTAACATGAATACATCAGTAGGCTTTGAGTTTGAAAAAAAAATTTTTTTGTTTTTCTAAAAAAAATCGTAAAAATGCTTTTCATTTCTGGAGCGCAAGTGTATATAACCCCTTAATTCGATTTTCCATTTATTTGTCTCAACTTTCTACATTTAAATCTGGGAATAACAAATTGAAGTTATACAAAAAATATTTGGAACTTTGAGAATACGTAAAATTTAAATATTATTATTCGATGACTTCCTCAACGATAAATTATTTTATTCTTGAACATTTGTACTTAAATACTTCATGTGAATGAAACTTGACTTTAAATATGTTTGTAGAACCGTAATGCCTACCCTGCTGTAATGATAGCTTCAATGAATTTTTTATATTGAATAATATTACATCTGCGAATGTTTTTTACGTAATTTTAATATTCTGAGTTTGCAGTAGTATAAAATTATTTTCAGAAAACTGTTCAAGTCTAAGTTTTATTTGTACTGTATAGCTGTTGATACGTAAGTTTCGATTAATTAAATAAATTTGAACATTTGTTTTACAGATTTATTTTTCTAAAACAAATTTTAGTTTTTGACAAAAAAGGCAATTGTTAGGGAAGTCTATTTATTTGAGTTTCATAAATTGCTGTCATACTTTAAGTTTTACTTAATCATGTAAAGTCATAACATTGACTATATTTTTAAACGAATTTGTGTTTTAACTGAGAAGTCGACTAATTTGCCACTGTTTGTAAATGAGTTTATTTTACTACACGAAACTATCATTAAGCTAGTACAGTTGTAACATATTCTACTGGTTTACTATACTTTGAGAAAAAAAGACTTGTTGAAATTTGAGTTTTTTTTTTATATTGATACGTTTCATTGTGTCGGTTTCAAACAGTTTAATAAAATTGAAACTTGTAAGTAAATGTCTTGACAAATTTTAGTTTTATGTGAAAAGATAAGTGTTGAAGAACGTTATAAATTCGAATTTATTTTGCTATTGATAACTGTCACCATATTAGCTGTAGACCATTCATTGGTTTTTTCCTCATTTAACACTGCTTTGCACTCTTTTTGAATAATTTTTAGTTTTGCATGAGTACTGAGGTGAAACTTCCGTAATCTAAGTTTCATTTCTTATTATTCAATGCATTTAACACTGATTTTGATGATTTTTTTTTCGTATTTGAGTTTTGAGTCAGAAGAAGACTTTGCATACTTTTTGGATAATTGTTATCATTATCATCATTATGAATTTTCGAATTGAAATATTATTACAATGACTATTACATTATTTTCTTGCGATAAATAGTTACAATAATTTCAGCGACGATTACAAGTTTTAATCGTCAACGATAATTGTGGCTACTAAGTAATTCAATAAATGGATTTAAATGTTTTAATGCAATACATAATATTTACAAAAAGTCAGCATTGAGTTTGATGCAAAAATTGGTTGATGTACTTATACTTACAGCAGGCGCACTTCTTACAGATTTGACTCAAAAATGGACCTGATAAAGACCTATTCATCTACAACTTCTTTAATATCTTGTTCAATTCAAGATTCACAAAATTCAAATGGAATGAATGAAATTGCTGACAAAGTAACACAACCCCCAGAAAGTGACTTCTTAGAAACACCTGAAGAAGTAGAAATTACGACTGAAAGTCTTGATGGTACTTGAAGAAATTATTCAAAATAACTCGAAGAATTATTTTTAATGAGTTTTGTTTTTCCAGCATCTGCGCAAAACGAAAAGGAATCTAAAGCATCAAAAAAACTGAAACGAAACTCAGGTCAATCCTACATCAGTCATGGTGATAAAAAGGTTGAAGAAAGACGCTGCAATCCTCTTCCACGGTGTCGTGCAGGATGTAATACGAAAATTTCACTTGAAGACCAGAAGCGAATTTTTTCATCATATTAGGAGAAAGCAGATTACACAAAATGAGTAAATTTTGTCACCAATCTGATTACACTTGAACCAAAGAAAAAAATTAGATTAAAAAATAAAAGTAGCAAAAGGCATATTCGCAAATGATTTACTGCAAAATACCATTTGCGTGTTGAAGCATTTGATATACCAGTCTGTAGGTCTTGCTTTTGTAAAACACTTGGGGAAACAGATTCTTTCGTTAGACAGTGTACTAACAGGATGTGGACATCTGTGGATCAATTTGTTGTAAAAGACAATCGTGGAAAACACATCCCAGCAAATAAAATTATGGAAGCTCAAAAGAAAAAAGTTGAAGACCACATAAACGAATTCCCAGCATATGAAAGCTACTATTCTCGTAGCCATACATCCAAAAAGTATCTTCAAAAAGGTTTGACCGTGTCGAAAATGTACAGATTGTATAAAGAAAAAACGGAGAATCCAGTAGGCCAAAAAATATACAGAGAAATTTTTGCAAAAACAGGATTAAAATCCAAGCCACCTCAACTTATACCTGTCATAAATGTGACACTTTGCAAGCAAAACTTGATTATGAAACAGATCCCCAAAAAATTGCTGAATTTCAAACGTTACAAAATGAGCATCAAATGGCTGATAAAGCTTACGAAAAGAGAAAAAAATACAAAGAAGCAGCGAAAAAGTCGAAAGGATCCTGCCTCTACGCTTGTTTCGATCTCCAACAATGTCTACCCACTCCTTACGTCAACACTTCTGTTGCATTTTACAAGAAACAGTTCTACACCTACAATTTGACTGTTCATGCAATGACCGGAACTAAATGCTTTTTGTGGCATGAAGAGATTGGCAATAGAGGATCAAACGAGATCGCTTCGTGTCTTTATGCATTTCTCAAAGAATTGTCGCCCACAGTAGAGCACCTCATTCTATACTCCGACTCATATGCAGGTCAAAACAAAAATTCAATTGTTGCCGCATTATTCTCAACATTTCTTTTCGATCACCCCAGCTAAAAAATCATTGACCCTAAGTTTTTAGAGCCAGGGCACACACACATGGAATGTGATACTGACCACGCTGTGATTGAAAAAGCAAAAAAGTTTTCGAACAAAAAAATTGAACATCCGGACGATTGGTATGACTTGATTCGAAATGCGAAGATTACTAATCTTTTTGCAGTAGAGGTTATGGATCAGCAGAAAATATTTGATTTTGAAAAAATATTACAATCGTTTCTTGTCAAGAGAAAGAAATTCGGAAATGTCTTTTTTTGGAGGAAAGTGAAATGGCTGCGATAAACACAAGAACAAGGCTTGATCAAATACAAATACGATTTGGATCGTGACACACCATTTTTAGAGTTGAATTTAAAGCGAAATCGACGTGTTTCACAATTTGATTACTCCGATCTTGAATACTGCTACGATGGCCCACTTCTAATAAATAAAGAGAAAAAAGAATATCTCATGTCAATGGTGGAGCTCCTGCGTCCAGAAGTTCGTTCTTTCAATGAAAGTTTACAAGCGAAAGAGAACTATTCAAACTGGAATTTTGATCCTGATTTGGAACGTTTTGACGATGCACAAGAAGATTCAAACGAGTCAGAACTCAATCCCCAGATTTCTGCAAAACCTTTGAAGAGAGCTACAAAAGAAAATTCGGATTCTTGTGTTCATCAGAGAAAATCAATCAAAAGCCGGAAGGATGAGTATTCATGCGATTTCACCAAATCAAAAGATGGCAAAAAAAGTTATCAAACGGGACCTATTGCAAAACAATCAAACAAAGAGAATATTGAAACTAGTACACGAAAATCGAAACGAAATGTTGAGCCAAAAATTCATGACAAACTCTACGAGTATTATTAGTATTGTTCAGTTACAAATATCATTATTATTGGAAAATGATTCTAAATTTAGAGCTTTCCAGAAAAAAGATTTACTTATGTGATGTAACATGTCTAAGTTTGATTAGAGATAAAATGCTTTGAAAATCTACCACCCAACACAGCAACTTTTTACAGAAGTTTATTTTCAATTGTATTTCGATGAAAATAATTTTTTTAAATTGCCTCTTGTTTGAAATGCTATCGCATAACAATGCTTCTCGTCTGCAATACTACTTTAGGTAAGTAAAAGAAACAAACGGAGAAACGTTCAACACGAATTAAATTTTTCATCCATTTCTAAAAGTCAAATATGTCAGGTTATTATACTGTTGGGATTCCATGAAGTTCAGCAATATGCTTATTATCATAATGTGAGTCGAAAACGTATTTTAACAGTATTATGTTAAACATTGTATTGTAGTTTTGCTAAAGCTTATTTTATGAAGTATTTTTGTACAAGGTCCTTTTATCATATCTGTGGTTTACAGACATAACCAAATAAGTCATTTCAACCGTACTATATAAAATTTTATCAGAATGTTTTGTAAAATAAGCCTAAATGCAATAGTGACTTATTCAGTTATTCCGGAGAACTACAGATATGGATCTGATTTGTTCAGTAGATTAAAAAGAATGAGTGATAAATAAGAACCGATGTGATACCAAAAATATTCTACTTAATTCAGTTTCTCAACAAATTTATATGTATTTAAATCTGTGGCTTCCCGCCATAACAGAGAAAGTCACACATCTCATAACGTTCAAAATGTCATCAGAATATCAGGTAAAATAAGCCTTACGGCATAAGTGACTTTCTCTACTATGACGGCAAGCCACAGAAATATGAGGTGTCGAATTGTCACATAGAAACTTGCAATATTCGAATATTTCAATGTTCCTTAAGAATTCTATTCA
Organism: Platygaster robiniae; assembly: GCA_028476575.1. Lineage (NCBI taxonomy): Eukaryota > Metazoa > Arthropoda > Insecta > Hymenoptera > Platygastridae > Platygaster > Platygaster robiniae. The sequence continues at coordinate 43,090,298 of CM052019.1, forward strand.
TCGAAGCACATGTAAAATCTTCATTATACGTAGTTGTTAGTACGGGTACCTAACAGTTTATACTTTGCGCGAAATGGAGATTCATTAAAAATCATTTTATTACAATGTTGTGAATTTAAAGTGAATTTCAAACGCTTCGTTTGAATGAGCTTGGGATTAGTAATAGGTGTTACCCATAGTTAGGACTTGTTTTTGAGAAAGTTACAGAGTTCTGTAGTTTTTGATTTCAGAGATATACTGCTGAGGTTGTACTTTTGACTTAATTGTAAAATAAATACCACTGGAGCATTAATATTTCCCTCGCCTGTTTTTTGTTTATTAATAGCAACACCTTTTCGTTATCCAACAAGTAAAAATCTCACTATTTCTAACGAATTTCTCAATATCACATTATTCAGGTATTGAGACAAAGATACTTTGACACATTTTATTGAATTTTATTATTGACTTTCATCATTTTTTGACGAAACATTGAATTTCGTTTTTTTACGGTATTACCAGATTTAAAATAAATTTTTTAAATTTTAACCAGTCATACAACAAATCAAACCTTTAATGAAAGAAAAAAAAAATGTAAAATATATCTATAAACCTGTGGCTTCCCAGAAGAACAGAGAAAGTCACTTATGCCATTAGGCTCATTTTACATGATATTCTGATAAAATTTAAAACGTTATGGCATGTGTGACTTTCTCTGTTTTGGCGGCAAGCCACCGACATCATTATCAAACCGATTTAAACAATGACGGATGAACTGATTCCTTATGCCGGGAAAACTCTGAGTTGTGTTGTTATGCTGAGAAAAATGCAGTTTGTTGGTTATCAAATTTCGATATAACGAACTTGATGTTGGATATTAGAGTGTTAATTAACAATTTATGGAAAGATTAACATTAACAGATATCAAATTTCACATAAACTCAATTTCGAAAAAAATTGAGTTTCGTCATTATGGCGGGAAGCCACAGATTTATTTATCAGTAAAAATACAGAATTATAATAATAAAATGATCGATTAAATTTTAAGGCTATAAAATATAGTTACAAAATCTTCTTTGAACGATACTATCGTTCAAAAAGAAATTTTTGACTTGAATGTTATCTTACTGACTTTTGATCCATTTTCATTATGACTGTTCATTTTTTGGTTATACCAGTTGTAAATAATTTAATTAGGAATGCGACGCTTTTTCATATATCAATAGTTTTCACTATGCGATCACAAAATATGACTGGTGTTAAATTGTTGTTGTGGATTTTTCGAGTGACGTTTTCTGTGAGATCGCTACTTTTAAATCTTTTCTTTTTATTTCATAGTGTGGCTCTCGTTTACTTCTGCGATTAATGGCTTTTTATTTATGTTTTATGTAAGATATAGGGTATCCAAAAATGACGCCAAAATTTCTAAAAAAATGTTTACAAATATCATGGTGTACCACCCTACAAGCGACGGCCAAACTTTACATTAGCAATGTCTGTTTTTTTTTTTTTTGGGGGGGGGGGGAGGGGTAATATATCTCTTTGCAACTTCATAAATATAACCCGGATCGAAAATTGAAATATACAAAAATTTTATGAGTAGAAAATAGAAAAAATTGATCTACTCTGCTCGTTGCAAGAAAGTTCACAGAATTTTGCTTTTATCATCATGACATGCAGAAGTTCAAATTCTTTGAAAAGATCAGAAAAGATAATTTGGGTCCCCAAGGTAAGGTACCTGCTTCAACCTGAGGTGGGGAGTGTGAGCGTGGAAAGTGGGGGTGAAACTAGGCGGAACAGAGGGGGAAAGTAGGGGAAGATGACGTCAGCTCAAAGCAACTGATGGTTTGGTTTCTAATTTGTGGACCCTGATTCAAAATCGCCATGTGGTGGCGTCGAAATAATGGCGCCTAAATCGCCGCAGGCAATTTTCAAATCGCCTTAACATTGCTTAGCAGCCCGTCTACAATAGCAGTAAAAAAGTTCTTGCGACGTTGCGACGTTGCGACGCGCCGCAGAACGTCCGAAGCGACTTTTCGCGTCGTAATCGCCTCGCGTTGAGCGTCGTCAATCATGTGGACCAATTAGAGCATCCAAAATACTGCTATGCTGGTACATTCCTAACGGCTGCTAACGGAATTCCAATCAGTTATTTTAATACAGTCAGGGTCCACAGATTAGAAACCATCAGTTTTTTTGTGCTGATGTCATCTACTCCCACTATCCACCCAGTTCCACTTCCACTTTCCACGCTCACACCCCACTCTAGGCTCACTCAGGTATTGAGAAGGTACCTTGGGGACCCAACTTATCTTATCCAAACAATTCGAACTTCTGCATGTCATGATGATAACTAAATTCTTTGAACTTTCTTGCAACGAGCAGACAGAGTAGGTCAATTTTTTCTTTTTTTTGCTCTCATAACACAGCAAACGAGAAATTATTATAAAGTCAAATCTTGAATTCAAACTCAATGACTAAATACTTTTCATGTCGGCCCTTTGTTCTTTTATGGAAAATATTCAAAGTCATTAAGTTTGAATTCAAGATCTGACTTTCTAATAATTTCTCATTTGCTGTTTTATGAGAGCAGAAAAAAGAAAAAATTGACCTACTCTATCTGCTCATTGCAAGAAAGTTCAAAAAATTTAGCTATCATCATTATGACATGCAGAAGTTCGAATTGTTTGGATAAGATAATTTGGGTCCCCAAGGTACCTTCTCGATACCTGAGTGAGCCTAGAGTGGGGCGTGAGCGTGGAAAGTGGAGGTGGAACTGGGTGGAAAGTAGTAGAAGATGACATCAGCACAAAAAAACTGATGTTTTCTAACCTGCGGACCCTGAAATTTGAATACAGTATATGTGTCGCGCTCTGACAAAAGGGACTTTAGATCCAAAAATGCAAGTTTTCAGGAGAGGCGATCAAAGTTCGTGAGGCATAGGGATTTGTGTAGTAACGCTATACTGTAAAAATGCATAGAATCGTCGATTTTCGTAGTTAAAAAATACGAATTAGATATTTTAAGGGATTTTTTTCTCCTTTGCTCAAAATCATAATAATCTCAAAAATAATTTTTTGGATCTAAGGTCCCTTTTCTCAGAGCGTGACACATATTTTCAAGTATGTTCAAGCGTTTTCAAGTGTTGTTGAAATTAAACAAAATTTCAAATCATGAGTGATGATGAAAATAAATGGACTGAGGAGCGTATCCGGCAATTGATCAATATCGTCCGGAGGCAACTCAGCCTCTATGCTAAAGGGTCAAAAATATATGAAAATATTTTTGCCAAAACTTTAGCATGGGAGGCAATTGGGAACATATTGGTTCCATCCTGCAGTGATAATTATGCAATTAATTCTGATATAATCAAAACTGATAAAAACAAACATTCAGTTGTCAAAATCGTCAAAATCAGCTGTCAGTACCTGTGTATTTTAAACTGACTTCTGATTAGCTGTCGCGACATAACCGCAAGAGGTCATTGTGGACGGCCACGTCCTCACGTTGCGATACCGCATCGCAAAGCTATGGCTTGCGACGTCGCAAGAAGTTTTTTGCGGCTATTGTAGACGGGCCTTTTGTGAACGCAGTCTAGAGATTCCCAAAAGAGCGAAATTTGAATCATGTATCAATGAGTAATTGAAAATTTTGTCCTTAAATGGACGAAAATCAAAAAATGATATTTATAGACTGATTTTTCGAAATCGCCTAATTGTCGACACATCGTCTTACAATTAGTCATAATTTAGTCGCCGAGTGGCGTGATGAAATCGTCTAATTGGCGAAAAATCGCCCAATTTGACAAAACTGTCTGCAGCTGTTGTCCGTCACACTAATTCTCATCGCGCTCGAACACGCACGGACACGTGTGCACGCGTACCACTTGCGCGCGGCGTTAGTGATCCGCGCATGACTTCTTGATGTCCCAACATCAAAAATTCATGCACGTATTATTACTATTCGATTTTTTTCGATCCGCGCGTGGTGGCACCAAATATTGATGCGCGGATATCAAAACTTAATGTGCAGACATTGAAACTCAATGCGTAGGCATTGAATTCTGATATCTTTGCTCTCTTTTTTACATCTTTCTTCGCCGCACATCGATTTTTGATGCTGCTCGCAACGAAATATGGTGTGACTGTTTTTTCGTGTATTCGAGAATTAACTCAAAATATAAAAACCAACTATTTTATACGTTACATTATCCTAGTAAACATTCGTGAATATTTGTGATCATGATGTTATGATGACGTACTGGTGTTTCCGCAAATGTATGTCATGATGTCATACATATGCGGAAACATAAGTACGTCACAAGCCTGTCAGAAAGTCAACGTAGACCGACCCACATATAATGCGCTGCGTGTCAGTGAGCCTCACCGGTACGCAGCATGTTATATGAAAGTCGGTCTACGTTGACTTTCTGAGAGGCTTGGTACGTCATCATGACATCATCATCACGAATAATGACGAATGTTTACTGTGATGTAGCAAAATAAAAAACAGAATTATAATACAGTGTAATAATTATGTAATAAACAGAAAAACATACAATACGACGAAAAAAATACACAAAAGTTATAAGAAAAAATTGAATTACGTACAACTTCTGGCGCGATCTTGCTGACAGAGCTGGCAATTGGTTTTCCTGTTCTTCGATCGTAGGTCATTTCAAACTCAACTGGATCACCAATTTTCAGGTGTTCTATGTTTCCACTGAACTGGCTGAAGTGGAAGAACAATCTCGCTTGTCTTTCGCAACATTGAATAAAGCCATAAGAGTGCTGTACAAAAAGTAAGAAAAATATCAGAATATTCAAATATGCCTGTAAAAAAAAACTTGATGTATGAAAAATCAAATTGTCTGTCCTTTGAGAAAAATTTTAATGAATATACAATCTAGAACTACTTTTTATTGGCATTTCTATTGTATAATATTCAAAATATATCAACTGTGGAATCACAAAAATTTAATAGATCCAATTTCCAAACTTTAATAGTTGAGTAAAAATTTTGAGTAGAAAATAGATACTGATTTCAAATTTATATTTTCCAGCAGAAAAAAAATTAATCAACATAAAAAGTATCAAGTTTTCTATAATTTTCAAATATTTAAATTTTGTTATACTTTATACTAAAATTTATCAATATATTTATTTTGTACGACCATATATTGTTGAAAATAATCAAATAATTTATTTTCATTGAGATAGTTTATAAATGATAAATCAATAATATCTGTAAATTATAACTATGAAAATTACACTGCTAGAAAAAATATTTTTTTAAAAGCATAGATTTGAATGCAACATATAATATTGCAAATTTGAAAGAATTGCATTGTCGGATGTTTTATTGGAATTAGAAACAGGAAAAAAGTTTCATACATAAAAAACAGTATAAATGCATTTCCATTACCGAAGAATTCAATGTTTTTGACTAGAAAATTTTAACAATTTGAAGTCAGCTCTAAGAATGAGACATTAATTCTTACAATTCTCGACAAATCAACATTTTTGTGAAAAAAAGTAAGCATTCAGAAGTTTAAAAAAAAAGCGAAAAAAAAAACGAACCAATTCAATATTTTATACTTTTAAAGTTATTCGCTATGTTACGGTACGATTTTGAAAGAAAAAAATTGCAGAAAAAATTACTTCAATGAACATATAGATTTCAACAGTAAACATAAAGTTATGTAAGAAATTGAAACAACATACCGAGAAATCTGAAAGACTGATATTTCTAAGTTTTCAATCAAAAGTGTAATAAATCTTTATTAATGGTTAAAGTTAAAATATCAGTATAAAAAAGTTGCATAAAATAAATGTTCCATTAAAAATAAGTTTGCTGGAAGAAAATACAGGATCAAGTTTACAATCAAAAGGACTAAATACATTTAACAAAATTCTGGTAATGTGATGTAGATTCTATAATAAGAAAAAAATTGGTTCTCCATTTCATCATTCATAAAGTATCAATATTTTAAACGTATGCAATCATAAAATTTTTAATTGAAAGATTTGAAACTCTAACTTCGAATAAACTTAAAAATACAAAATAGAGAATTTCTAGGTAAAAATTTAACTATTCAAATATTTAAAATATTTCAAGATGGAAAACGTGTGTTTTTTAGGAGTGTGCGAGATTCCGACCTTTCGGGAATCCGACGTCGGGATGAGTCGGAAAAGGCTTCGGGACGAACAAGGCGTTTTACGAACTTTTCAGAATTCTTGAATATTTCAGGATATGAGAATCCTATCCTGAAATATTCCTGTACACTTCCCGTAGATTTTTCAGTTTTTCCATACACTACACAGTTTCAGAAAAAACAAGAACTAGATAATATAGCTACATTTTTTATTTTTTATAAATGATAAAAACTTCGTTTTTTATTGATTAGTAAAATTGAAGCTGTAATCAATCTTCAAAAGTTTCAAGATGACAAATCTTTTTTAATCAAAATTTTTTATCTTTTATCAGTTATGTTATTGATTTCTTCAGTCATTACATTAGTCAATTCATTATCTATGTAAAGACGCTTTTCCATATGTTTCTCAATTTCAGTGAACTCTTTTACTTTAAAAAACGTTCATCAAAAACTTATGAATTCGAAACAATAATAAATCATAATGGTAAGATAAAATTTCTTCGTTCATTAACACAAATTTAGAAGATTGCAGTAAATTCGGTTGTCGAATGCAAACAATTTATATTTTTGAACAATGCTCATCCAAAACATCAAAAATGCTCCTTGTTTTATTCTTAAAACTTTTATTTCTGATGAATTGAAAATTTCTAGATTAGCAGACTTTCATAATTTTCTCATTTTCTGTATTTGTTTTCGACTCCTATTTAGTTGTGAACTTAATAAAAAAAATGTCATCAACAATTGATGGATTTTAAAAAGCTGGATTAAGCTAGATAATTAATCTCGATCTAGTCGAAATCAGGGAGGTGTATTTTTTTCATTAAAAATTTTGAGTCGCGAATTAATTACTTCAACATCCATTTTTTTTATTGTTTAATTGTTTGGTTATTCAATCAAAATTTACAATTGGTTTTAACAATTTTCGGGCGTGTCCTAGTTTTTACCTCTCAAACGTCTTAGTTTTTTCAAAAATCTATTGATATTGGTGCATTGCCTCAAAACGTCCTGATTTCCAGCAAAGGAACTTTTTTTTAATCAGTTTGAACATTATTGATAGGGATATGGTCCAACCAACCAAGATTTTAATGTTTTTTTTTTCTTTTTTGAAATCAGTTTTTTTTCAGAGATATCTGTTTTGATCGATGACCTTTTTTTAGCAATTAATTTTGCGTCCTGGATTTCAACTTGACCCATCTGGTAACCCTACTATAGTTATGAAATTTTTGTGCGTTACACTTTTTACGATTAGGTTCTTAATTGTATAAATTTTAGAGGTAACGATATTTCTCTGTGTTTCGAAATTCTGGGATTCAATAGCATTCCGCTACTTGTAGACTTCTTTTTTCAGAGCAAAAATTTTTAATACTTCTCATAATCCTGAAGTTTCGATACTTTGGAACTTTTGAAAATAGCTAGATTTTTCAGAATTCCTGCAATTTCTGGTTAGCCAAATTTTCAGGATTCCCGAAAAACTCGGGATCCCGTCCCGACCTGATGCGAAATTTCTCGACCTATCCCGACCCCCGAAATTCTTAATACTGCACACCATTAGTATTTTTGGAAAACTCCAGCAGAAAATTTTACTACTGACCAGTAGTTTTTCGATGATGCCGGTTTCCCTAGTACCCTGGTTACCAAACTGGTCCTGCTGTTGGTACGAATTATTGCCTGCGGGTTCGCCGCTGTTGAAGGTGCTTTCCAATGCGGTAAAAGTTCCAATAGGGGGAAATTTGTCCAGGACACCGTTCCTGGGCGAGGAGTCGGCGTAACCGCATCCAAAGCTGTTGGAACTTTTGCGCGGTGGCGAACCCACAAAGTGCTCACCGTTATAAGGATTGCCGTTCCTGTAGGCGCTAGCTTGGTGGGGCGACAAGCCCATTTTACCAGGTATAGACATAGATTTGTAATCGAGTATTGCAGGGTCTGAATTCATCACCGGGGGCTGGTACGTCTTCCACTGGGAATCGTTGGACATGGCGCCTTTTTCAGATTGACGTTGAATAACCAATGAGTGTCACCTCGCAGACCTTATGTACAAACGCAACAGAACTATTAAAATTTGTTTTTCGTGTTTCAAACCTTTAAAAATAAACAAATACAAAAAAAAATTGTTCCTATTATCTCTAAGAGTAATGCATAATTATTCATATTCAACGAATATTATCCAAGATTATTATTCTTAACTTTTATTTTGAGTGGAAATAGAACACTAATGTATATTTTCATAAACGTTTAGAACTTCAGGAACATCTAAGTTAATTTTGTTATTGGAATTTCCAGAATCCAAAAATTACATGACTCCTCAAATTCACACAATGTAAGAAGTCATAAAAAAACTTGGCGTTTCAATTGCCAATTACCACACGGAAAAAGGAACATGGTTGTTATATATAACCATATAAATAGTTGGGTATGGTTCAACCATATTATTGGTTCATGTGACCAGTTGAAATCTTCAATAATCATTGACGGTTATGTGATAGATATATATCATTTTTTATGAGATCATTTAATCTTTAAATTTTAAAATAGCATGAAAAACAATTTCTAATAAATTGCATTAACTTAATATTCTATTTAATTATTAATAAAATTTACTATTATTTTATTATGTCTACATTTTTGAGTGAGGTTTTGATATGTAGTAGCCCAACCATAAATATGGTTGGAACAAATCTTATATGGTTGTGATAACTACTTTGTTTTTCTGTACAAATTCAAGTGATAATAAATTACGTTCCTAGGATCAGAGGTTCTCTTTTTTAAAAAGAATATGAAAACATGATTACGTTGTATTAAAATTATTTTCAAATTACATCGACTTGACAAAGGCGTTACAGATCAGAGTAAAAATAATTAATATTGCATAGACAAATATTGCTTTTTGTTTTCGTGCGTTCAGATTTTTCCGCGGCGAACGCTAGGAACATTAATGCTGATTCGTGCGGCCCGCGAGACTCATTCGTGCAGTCCACACGACTCAGTCGTGTAGAAAGAGTAAAGAGTAGTGCGGTTGGCACTACACATTACTCTATTGGCGTTCGTGTAGCTGACACGACTGGTTACTGTCGAAAAACGAATGGTTCGTGTCGCTACACGACTCAGTCGTGTATTAACTTCGATTTTTTTGGTTACACGACAGAGTCGTGTGGGCTAAAGTAAATATTAATGTAAGCTTTTCTCCGTGTAGTGTCAGAGGGAAAATTTCATTTACACCTCAGAGTGAAATCAAAATGTAAGTGTCCAAATTTGTAGTGTACGAGACAAAATTTTGTCTTTACCTGAAAGACCTGAAGTTTAATCAAAATCTGTAGTATCTAGATATATATAATCTAAATCTTTAGTTTCTTTGAAAAAAATTTTGAAGATTGAGTAAAATAAAACCTGCGTTTTCCAAATGAAAATCTCAACGGCTGAGCGGAAAGTAAATCTCCAATGTAGAAGGGGAAGGTTTAAGGTGGAAAAAAAATCTATACTCTTCAATAAAAAATCATAATACTGGAAGTAAATCATAATCGTTCAAGTTGATGGAAATTTTGCTGCAGTGAATTTAAACCTAGTACAATAGGTGATCGAAACGATAATTTGCAGTGTTGAAGGGGAAAGTTTTAAAGTGTACTGAAACAAAATCTGTAATGTCCAAAAAAAAATCTTGCTATTAGTGGAAAACCATAATTCTTTGATTGAGGGAAATTTGGCCACATTAAATTGAAAGTCGGTAATAACTCCTTCATTTTAAATTATAATATGTATCTCCACCTCGAAAAGAAACCAAATTATTTTCAAGTTTAAATGAAACTACGACCTTGTATTGAAAGTATACTAGTATAATTCAACACTTCAATAAACTTATCATAACTCGAATACAAGAATCCTATGTAACAAAAATAATAATCAATAGTCCATATAATAAATTTCAATATTCAGTATTGCATCACATCAAATTCAATACTAAATCTTCTGTATGACAAAATTTTATTTTCAATATTCTATTATGACTAATTTTCGTGTAACGAAATTTTATACTGATGTATTTTATTGTAATGGCAGTGAGTATGTTTACTATCTTGCTATAGATTTCGAGAAAGGATCAAAAATATTTATTGAAACTAGGCTATAAAAGTCAGGTTTCTTTTTTCAACTAAAAAATTTCTTCAAGATGAATTCACTAAATGACATCTATTTATTTGAAATTCAACCAAAAAGCAAAACATCATAACGACTTAAAAAATCTTAGTAAGATGTTTACACATCCTATAAGACAAGTGCCTGCACTCTCTGATTTTATTATTTTATTGTACACTGGACGATTGTGCGAAATGACACGTACTTGTACACAGACTGATATATAATTTAATGTACCGTATGGATTTGATAATTTTGAAGTTTTTATTTCCAAATTCGTTGAATTTAGAATTAGTGATAAAATTTGTGAAAATTCGCACAATTGTCCAGTGCACAATAAATACGCTGCTCAATAAATTTTAGCATAATTGACATGCTCCTATAAAAATTCTGGCATTCGAATTTGCTAATTACCAAATTTAAGTTAAATACATGAATTAAAACATCACAATCTCTGAGCTATGAATTTCTGAAAAGGAATTTATCTGTGAGGTAAATGAAAATTGATGAAAATGTACATTTTGGGTTTTAGGATACTTTGATTTTTCAAAACTGGTCACTTCTTTGGAAAAAAATGGATACAAAAATAAAAAGTGGACAATACAGAAGTTGCAGAAAATTTATTTTTATCTTTTCATTTGAATGAATTTGAAATTTTTGTTGTTAAACATTTCAATAATTCAGTTACGAATAGAATCTCCAAAAAAGACATACAATTTTGAATCCTGGAAAAACCATCTTCAGCATGCACCAAAATATACGAAATGTAAACCACACCTGAATCCTCATCAAAACCGTCGTTTCTTCGCTCCTCGAACTCTTCTTCCTTAGTTTTTCTTGTTTTTAGTCTTGTCGATTATTATTCATTAATTATTTATTATATTATCTTGTTTAGGTTCTTTTTTTTTTAATGTAGATATCACAGTATGGTTCTTGGTACCTTATTTCCTCCTAAGAAAAATCAGGGGGAAGTAGAAGGTGCGGGGGAGGGAGGGGATGGAAACAAATCAAAGAGGTATTAGCTGAGCTTGTTCGCTATAGAGTTTTTATGACCGTTTTCCTGTTGTTGAGGCGAAGGAGGTTTGGATGAAAGAGAGAGATTGATTTTCTTGATTTTTATGTTTTGCTCTTTTTTCACCAAACGAAATGAAAGCAGACGATTTTTCCTTGGTTCCTAGAAACCGCTCCAGAAAGCCGACGGGAAGTTCCAAACGAAAACAACCAGGTAAAGATTTGAAGGATTTGAAAGGTAATATTTAAATCCTTAGATGTCTTCAATGCGTGCTGAGTGCGGTTGTGTTCTACTTATGGATGAAAACTTTTCCTTTTCTTTTATTTCTTTTTTGTCGTCGTTGCGATTCTTTGTTTTTTTTTCTTCTTATTTTCGCTTAATTTCGTCTTCTTCGAGAGTTTCGCTTCCTTCGTATTCAACTTTTTGTATGGTGAATTTTTTACAGTGAGCAGTGGTTTCAAAAGTTCCCTAAACTAACAGTTACACAAGCTGCGAACAAAAAGAAAATAAGGGGAATGAGTTTCTGCGTTTGCATCGAAAAACAAAAAAAATAAGGTGTAATGAAAACACGAATAACAAAGTCGACGAGATTAAACGATCCCCGAGTATCTCGAATGATAAATGCAACTATGCGAGAAAATGATGATTCATCGTCGATTCAAAAATCCGATGTTGGGTTTTTTGTTTTAGTTTTCACTCGAGTTTTTTTTATGAATTTTTCATTATTACATGGAAATGTTTGCAAGTGATCAGAATATATTATATCCTTGTTTCAATGGCAAATCTATAGAAGAGCAATTTAAACTGCAGAATGTTTTATTTTCTCAAAACTATTTTGAGATACTAATTTTACATTAAAAACACTACTTTATGTAAAAGTTTATTTACATTTATGTTATCTAATGTAAATTTGAATAAAAAAGTATATAATATCCACTATCAAAAAGATTGATCAGAATGAATATTTTTTGTGAATCATTCAGAATGAAAAAAAATTGATTACTTTTTACAATTTTTGATTTTTAAATTGAATTCATGTTTTTAACACTTGGAAGTTGAAACAACCCAAAATATATTGCATAAGTAAATAATACTTGATTTCAACTTTGCATAAATCAAATACATATTTCTGTATTGTAAAAATGAGATTGTAATAATTTTGTGGCCCTTTTATTTGAAGCATTTCAAAATTCTTCAAGTCCAGTTTATTTTCATAAATTTTAGTTAAAACTACTGCAGCACCAAAAATATGACCATATTGTCAATGTCAATCATGAATAAAAAATTTATTCATACAAACAATATTATACAGGGTGTCCTAAAGTTAGCAGATCATCAGGAATCCATCGACGCCTCATGAAATTCTAAGATACTATTTCCGTTATGATTATTGAAAATTCACAAAATTAAAAGAGTTATTAATAATTCACTCACCATTCCACATGACAGGGCTTTTCATTGAAGCCTTTCTCCTTAAACCTTTTCTCTTTCTAAGCTTACTCTAATAGAAAAGTGGGGGTAATTGAGGTATGTGATGGAATGTAGATTAATGATGTCTTTCATCTTGAAAGAAAATGTTTAGACACAAAATTCTATAAATAACTGTTTCCGTCATCTCACCTTCACATTGGTTATAATATTCTTTTGTCCGACTGTCACCTTTACAATGCAGTACCTTTTAATTTTTTTTAAGGAGATAAGAAAATATTAATCTACATTCCATTATACACACCTCAGTGATCTCAGTATTTCCATGAGAGTAAACTAAGAAAGAGAAAGAGTCTCTTCTCTGAAAAAGCCCTGCTTATCGAAAAGTTCGTAGATGAAATTGAATTATTAACAAATGTTCAAATGTTGTGAATTTTCAAAAAATGCAAAGGAAAAAGTGTTTTAGAATTTTATGAGGTATTTACAATAGCTTACATAATTTAATAACAGCCAAAAAAGGGAAAATTTCTCAAAATCCTGTTTATTCACTAACGTTTTGCTTTTCAATCGAGAACATTTTCAAGGTCGATATCAATTATTTGTACTGATTAATGATTTAATATTTTTAAATTAATTACTACTCACTAGAATTTAGTACTAATGACTAATATAATGTTATCAAATTATTTAAGCTGTTGAAAATTCAAAAAGAAAAAAAAGGGATGAAATTACATTGTATGCGTATAACAGAATTTATGAGGTATTGATGGTTTTCAGATGATGTGCTGATTTTGGGACACCCTGTATATACTAGACTGTAGAATTATAGTTATTCATTATAAATTATCAGTAAGAGAGTATTAATTGATCCAAATTATTAGATACTCTTGATATTCAAAATTTAGGTCGTGGATATTAGGTATTAAATTTTAAGATACATATTAAGAAATACACTTATCGCCCTCGATGTGCACCAAAAAAAAAACAAAAAAATACTGAAAAGCTCGCTTTCTGCACCTGATTGGAGCGGGGGCTCTGCTTTGAAAGTTGGCAGCACGTGCGCAATATGAAAATGTCAATTATATGTGCCTTCAATGTAAACATAACCTCTTTAATTGTGAAAGCCAATCAGATTTTGAATTTCTCGCCAACTTTTCGAGCGTGTTTTGGTACAGAAAGCGGACGAAATCTGGTAGACATTTCGGTGGTGCACATCGAGGGTGTTGAGTGTACTTTCATGTCAATATTTATATGAATAAGTATCATACGGCTTCAAATGAAAAAATGATGAAGTAAAATATATGAATATAAATTGTTTTATCACATGAGAAATTGAACTAATTAGAAAAATTTTATCTAAAATGCATATATCCAATATTGCATAAAAAATTCAAAAATTTTATTTGAAGCTTTTCTGAGTCGTTTTATTCAAAACGTTTTTTTAAATCTCATAGAATTTGAATAACACTAATGCAACACATAATTTTGTGATAATATTAGTGTCAATTAAAATCTTTAATGAAAAAATGTATTTACATATACAATGTTAAATAAATGAGAGTGTAGAAAAGTTCAAACATTTTATTATAAGGAATCAGTGAAAGATTCTGTTATTATTGACGAACTATGACACTTATGAAATTAAAAATATAGGTCATGCATTGGATGTATCAGCTTTTCGAAAAGATATTGAAAAACATTTTCGTGGAATTATTTACAAGAAAAAGTAATAATTATTAAGTCTAAAATTATAAAATAATCCAAGTGAAATAAATTGTTTCATTACTATAAAATGTGTAAAAAATGTTCAAAAATTCATCTACAATGCACATCCTTAATGTACGAAAATTTATACATGCAATACAAAGTATATTTCTGCAGTGTTGAGGTATTTATTTAAATTTTTTCAAATGTATTTAAAATTTTGAAATAAAATCAACTGCAAATAATTTGAATTCAATTAATTTTTCTGATTGAAACATTATTTCATCCCATAACATTGACAAACTAATACGGACTTGATATAACTGAGTCAAAACATTTACAGTGCTTAACAAATTCGGGACAACAATTTTCAACAGTCACAATCTACCATCACTCTTTTCTCGATAAGTCATTTAAACCGTTCTTCATGACAAATACAAAATAGGAAAACAAACTATAAATTCTTTCGAACTGTCAAGCAACAGAAAAAGTCGCTCTCAGAACATTCCAGAATCGAAACGTCAACCTCGTACACTTTGAAAACGTCACCTATTCTCAATTTCTTCCCACGTCTTTCATTTCCCTTAAAATTTTTTTCAAAATACCATCTGTTATTCTTCACGTTAAAAACCTTATCAGTCCCAAGGGCGCGAGCTTAGAAATTGTAATTCGCGCCAACGTACTGACGCGGCTTTCTATTCGCCGGAACCTGTTTGTTTTTCTACATGAACTTACCAAACGGAAGAAAACCACCTAATTGGCAATTATTTCCCGAAATTAGAATAACCGTAAGAAAATAAAAGTACTGTAAGTCCCGCGATAATTCTAAGGACGCGGAAATGCAGTGTTTTTTATAAAGGGGGGGGGGGGCGAAAGTGGGAATCGTGGGAGGGGGCAAGGGGCGGGGAGAAAAGTGCCTCGCATACCGCGACTTAGGCCCGTTTTCGAGTGATCCCATCACGTGTCTTTTTCTCTTTCCATCTCGCACACACGCGCGCGTGCTCTCTTTTTTTCATTTCATCGATGGGACAAAAGTGACGAGAGGGTAGCAAGTTCTCATTTTCGCATGCGACAAACGCGCGGGGCAAGGAAAAAACGAGATCTAACATTATCAGAGCATGTTGCGGAATTCATCCGCGGGTTATTATAAAGCTAAATGATGAAAATTCTAAGAATTATTGGGTTATCAAATCTAACACACTTACCACGCACAGCACGGCACTGACGCCATCTTGAATGTCACAATAACATGATATTTGTATGTGTGCGTATGTGCACACATGCATGCATGCATGCCCGAGTGGAAAAAAAGTCGGGAAATAATCTCAACATATCGGTACATCATATGTCAGATATTCTCAGATATTCGTGGCAGAATATCTGAGAATATCGCGAAGATATTTTTTGGCATAATATGCCAAAGAAATCATATTATGATTTCTGTACATTTCTGGCAATTTCTGGTAGAATGTCGTAAAGATGTTTTTTGACATATGTTTTTGTGCATAACAAAAATGGCACTCTCCAGCACTCTCTTTGGCAAAAGGTTGGAAAAGAAATGTCCCAGCCCAAATTCCTTGAAGTTCTTCGACTCATCTACCGTGGTTTACGCAAGCAAATAATTTATACGTGATTTGCGCCCGTTAAAAATTTTTTATTTCATAATAAAATATACTTTAAGCAGTAAAATTTCCATTTTTTTTCCACCTTATACCTTATGTGACAATAATTTAAAGTGCCGGATGATATAACTTGGAGCGCACAAAATGCCGTGAAACTTTTACCCAAGCTACGATTTCCATAGTGGACAATTATTTCACGGCATTTTGTATACTCTGAGTTACATATAATCCGGACCTTTTAATTATTCATCATTTATATTTATACTTACAGTATCTCGTGAAACATTGTACCGATATTTATCTAAAAGACATCGCACTGATATTTATCTACAAACATCGCTGCGATATATTCTGTGAGTATCGCATCAACATAGTGAGAAAAACATTGTAGCAATATTACCGAGCACGACGATTTGATATGCCAAGACAGCAATTTAAAAATGATACTCCGAGACCCCATTAAATGCGGTAATTAATGAAATTTCGGCACTTTTGCGCATATATTGTTACGGTAAAACCCCTAAAATAATGCCCTGGCATGCATTTGACATTGATTTTGACTTTCTAAGCACAAAATCAATGAAAATGAACATACACCAGATATACACCAAATTCTTGTATAAGTCGTGTATGTTTGGAGGGTGGAAAAAGACACTAACTGCTTAAGTCCCGAATGCTTGAAAACCCCGATTCCTAAAGTCCCGAACAAGCTTTAATCCCGAGAACGAATATACCCGATCAACGATTCACCGACATTTAAAAATCCCGATGTATAAATGACCCTTCGTTGTAAAGTCTCGTTATTCGGAACTTTACAAGGTCCCGTTATCGGGGTCGCCCCGATATTGGTAATCCAGAACGCTCATTGGCCCGTTGTTTGGAAGTCACGAAGCTGCAAAATTCGTTCTCGGGATTAAAGCTTGTTCGGGACTTTAGGAATCGGGATTTTCAAGGATTCGGGACTTTAGCAGTTAGTGTCTTTTTCCACCCTCCGTATCCTCCGTATGCTTGAACACCAGGGTAATAATTCTATAATAGTTATATTGCTAATAGTAATTTGAAAAATTTTGATAATTTTATATGTGTTTTTTCATTTATATTCTATTTTTATTTCTTTTGAAAAATTCAACTCACAATAAATTTCCTATTTCTTCATAAGTGGCTGTACAAAATCTTATATTTAAATAGTATTTGAAATATTCACGGATGTCCTTAAACTTGTTCTGCTCAAGAAATTTTGAAGGTTCTTGATACACTAGCAGGCTTCGTGGGATGATATAACATCGCTTATACTCCCGTAACATCCCGTATCATCACACTAGTGAAAATTTTACCACAAACCGTGAAATTTTGAATGAAGTCGCATGGTTTGAAATATTTGAATACCTAATACACCATTAATATTTCATTTTGTACCTCTTTTTTTGTGAAATATTTCCAAAATTTTTGAAATCTTCTGATCTTCAATCAGAATGTTATATCTACCCTACCGATGCATGATTTGATAAATATTGTTCAATGTCGCTTTTCTTGAACTATCCATCACATTTTTTAATTAAAAATGTTATTGTCTTAGTAACTGTAGGCATCCGTTGATTTTCTAAACATATTTTCCGAATTAACCTTATGTGATAAGGCTTTTATATCATCGATATATCATCCCACGAAACCTGCTAGGGTATTCAGAAATATGAGAATTCTTAATAAATTTATTTTAGATTTTTCTTATGACTATCAATTCTCCATAAAAAGAGTCTAAAACTATTTTATAGATAATGAAAATTTTATGAGTAACTTGAAATTTTATAATCGTAAAGGTTTTGGAATATTCACATATTTCCTCAAACTTTTTCTATCTTTCTGCCGAAGAAATTCAGTAAGGTACTGAATTATAATGATTCTGATCTGTTTAATTTTCAAGTCTTTTTATTTACAAAACAATATAAGTTATAAAAATTATACGTTGTTGAATTGAATGCATTTCAACAATGCAATGTTTGGCCTCCGAATCGCTCCGGAAATTGCTGTAAACATCCGAAACTGTCCGAGCTCACCCGAGCCAGGCTCAGGTGAGATTTATACATATGTACGAAGTCCCTGTAACGATATGGTAACGATAGAAAAAAAAGTTGAAAAAAGTTCTCAGCACGCTTCGGAAATAAAGTTCAATTTTGCTCAAATCACTCTAAACTCGGAATTCTGATCCTAGATCACCCGGGTTATTTTCCTAGACTTTCTATTTTTCCGAAAGGTTGGAATCATCGTGGTTCGCGAAGTGCGCCCGATGCAAAATTAACCTTCACTCGCGACGACCAACCGAGCTGTCACAGGAAATCTGAAATTGTCAACCTCGTTTTCCTGCCATACCCTTATTTTGCAACACATTTTCGAATCTTTCCCTGTTTAGAAAAACCTTTTATGGGCAAAATGAGTCTAGTTTGCTGATCCTTTGAACCTCACTCACGAAATTTTCCGTCAGTCACTTCACCGGAAAAACAGGATTTCCCACGATATTTTGAGGTACGTTTTTCTTTTATCCGGATACCAATGTTTTATTTTGTAATTTAGATGCATGATTTTGGGGTTATTTCATCGAGTTTTGTATTTTTTTTTCTAGCTGATAAAATCGATGTTCTACTCGTATCAATATGAGTTCTGAGGCGATTTTATTTTGGGGATTTTCAGTGTTCCGTCCTTTTTCGATGTTTTTTTCTTTTATCATTAGTCTGCCAAAACGAGTTTTTTCCTCCCCTTTAAGAACAGCTGGCAGTCCTGTAATGTCCATGTTTCATCTTCCCTTTCCCTTCACACTTGAATGCATGTTTGGTACTTTAAACATATGCTCCATTATCTTGTTTTTACTTTCGATGATTTTATTACTTCTTTTTATAACATCATTTAATTCAAGGGGTTATATACATTGTGCTCAGGCAAGTATGCGGTTTTTATTTATCATTTTAATTTATGTTATCAGAGTTCTATTCAAATATGAAGAAATTTTTCAAAAAGTACATCTCTTGGTGTGTATTAGTATTAAATGGCGAGTGAAAATTCGGGAAATTGAGGGAGGTACACTTTTTGCCACAAAACACATTTTTTTTGTAATGATTCACAGTGAGCATTGGTAATGGCAGGATTTGGATTTGGAGAAAATACTGTTATTTTATGTTACTTCTATCTGTCTCATAAGTTTTCAGCACAATTTCTAAGTTTTTAAGAAATGTTCTGATACTGAGATACAAGAAATATTTAACTTCTTCATTTTTTGAATAAAAAATTCTATATCTATATTTTTCAGTAGAACAATTTGGAGTATTAGTATTTTTTGTAAAAATGTTGCCAAATCATATGCTTACTTACTTTTTATTGGAAACTTTCACAATTCAAAGAATTGATTTTCAGAAATTTGCATGAAGATATATAAAAATTGTAAATAAAATCAATAGATCTCAGAAAATATAGCAGGATCTTTTAAGATCTAGAGATCCTGCTAGAAATATTATGGAATATAAGATTAATATTAAAAAAAATACCCGAAACATTAGATTTTAATAAGTTTCATGTTATTTGATTCTTTTAAAATTCATGTAATTCCAGAAATCGAAAAACTTCAATTTCTCAAGCTTTTAATTCTAAAAATGTATGTTTATAAAAGTCTATAAAAGATAATAATTTTTCGAATGGTGTTACCGTAAAAAAAAATATTGAGTTCACTCTAAATCTATAAAAAATTTTTGAAGTATTTTAACTTTTAATTTTATCTCATTCTGGAAATTCAAAAAGATATCTTTAAAAAAACTAAAAAATTCCACATCATTCTATAAATACATCAAAATATAGAAAGAAAATATTTGTAATTATATAAAACATTAAAAATCTTTCGAATACAGAAATTCATACTGCAATATAAGAAAATAATGAACAATCCTTGAAATGATAGAAAAACGGAAGAAATATGAAAATTGCTGTAATAAGTATAAATCTATTGAGACACTGTTTTCTGGAGGATCCTGTGAAACACAGAAAATTTCATTATGTTCAAATTCTAGAGTTCAAAATTCTTGGAGTGTATATAACAATTTATATCATAAAAATACTAGGAAATTTTGCAACATTCGTTAAATATTCTATCATCCTGAAAAATGCGAATAGTTTCAGAAATACTGTACAATCCTTCAAATTGTGTAAAAATTGAAAAGGTTTAAAAAAAAATCATAGGAAATGAAAATCTCCATAGACCCTTTTTGCTGGAAAATCCTCTCAAATACAAATAACTTAATGAACTTTAAATTCTGGCGGATGAAATTCGTGAAATCTATATATCTGTGTACAAAAAAATGGTAAAAATTTATGAAAATACTAAAAAATCCTGCAACATTTTATACATACGGAAAAATACAAAACAAATTCATAAATTCTGAACATCTGGGCAGGTATTGAGATTCTCTAAAAAATCTATTAAATTTTCAAATGTTTCCTTGTGGCTAACAGTTGCTAACATTGAATCATATGTCATATTTAGGAATTTTGTTAACTTAAAAAGTATAAAAATTTGAACAAGCTAATTGATTTCTTTCCAGGGTGAAAAAGTAAAGATTAACATTTTTTATTATATCTGAAATAAACAATTTCTATAGAACGAAACCACGAGTACGTTAATATTGTTTTTTTCAGCCTTAGTTTTTCGATGTTTTGTTTTTAACGTTCAATTTATTCTAAAAAGTAACGTGAAAGTAATGGGACTTTACTTCTTTTAAGTGGTAACGGTAACATAACGCTTTACATTTTTTTAAGTAACTTTCCAAACCCTGGGTAATGGCTTCAATGAAACCAAAAAAAAAAACCTAATATGTAGTATATATTAGTCTGTGAATGAAACATTTCACAAAAACAAAAAAACAATTTTCCATAGTTACAGTGATGTTTCTTTTCCAAAAAGTCGATTTTTGAAGCTCAAAAAATTAAGTTTTCCAGCCGAAAAAATGGAAATAATTGTCTAAACAAACAGCCTCTGGAAATTTCAAAATTATCGATACTCTGGTTTGTGAAATATTGTGCTCACAGTGATGTCGTTCAAAATAAAAGACGTTCCGTGGCAAAGAGTGTACCTTCTCAAATTTTTACTCGAAATTTTATACGAACACACACTAATAGATGTACTTTTTGGAGTTAATTTTTTATGATATTTGAATAAAACTATGTTAACACACAGTATAAAACGTTGTTGGAAATCTTTAGCCGCTTCTAATTTTAATACTATGCTAAGCCTTGTAACTTTAATCGTGTCGTTCCACAAAATTACAAGAAGCTAGCGATTTCGCGAGGCGCAACTTAGAGATTTTGAGCTCTCCCCTGAAATTTACAGGCCGCTAGTAAAATCCCCAGACTTAGCCTTGCCAACTTCTGACACGAAGCTCATCCTAGTAATTTTAAAATCTTCGAAAATTACACCAGCTTCTGGTAAAACTTTTGGCTTCTAGCGATTTTCATAAAAATTTTGATAAAAATTATGAAGTCTAGCCTTAAGAATTTCATCAAAGCTTGTAGGATTAACTCATCTTAAAATCCCCAGACTGAGCCTCTCTAACTTTGGACATGGAATTTTCATCAGCGATTTTTCACTGAGCATTTAAAAAAAAAGGAAAAATAAACACTATATTTCAGAGCACAACATATATTACCCCTTGAATATTTTTATGTAGAATTAAAACATCTTTCACCTTCGAATTTAAATTAATTTACATTTGCATTTATTTTCTGTTTCCTACAATTTTGTGAATGATTGCTTTTAAAGTGTATTTGAACTTTAACAATACCAATTTGATTTCTTCACTTTGATATCTATAATATCTGTTAAATTATAAAATTATTACTAGGTATATATATAATGAAATTAATCATACTTGATATTACAATATTTTACCCTTTATTAATGATAACTGTTTTCATTCATCATTAATGATTCATGATTTGTAGCTAATTTGTCAATGTACAAAAAGCTTGATTAGCTCACTTTTATATTTGATATTCACATTTTTTGACTTTTTCTTCTAAAATTATCCATATGTAGAATCTGAACATTCTATATGCTCCGAATTCAAAAACACTGATTTTTTTTTAGTTCATTTTCCGTTTCAGATAATTTTGCGCATTATGGCGTTCAAATCACATTAAGAATTGTATAAAAATATTTTCAGATTTATACTTCGATATCTATAATATCTTTTAAATCATATAACTATTATTGTATAAAATGAAATACATAATATTTATTGACATAACTATAATATTGATATTACAATATATTATACTATATAAATAATATTACTATGTTTAATATGTTATCACTTTAGCTACAATATTACTATGTGGCGTGGAATGAGAAAAGGGTCGTAACAGCATCCCAAATCGAATTAGAGATGGTCAGTGATTCTGAATATAGAAATATTGCTCTATCGAAAAATTGTATCTCAATGATTTAGAATTTTGGCCTGTCCATGCTAGTAGTATTGTATTACATTACACTTAAACCTTACGTTAATGAGTTACATTAACGTAGAGCTCGTTAACGTAAGGTTTGAGTGTATTCATGTCCTTGAAAGTAAGAGAACTTTTTTTTTGCTTTATTCTGTCATCATAAATGAAATGTACTTATATTTATGTTGATTGTTACTCATTTTTCTTAAATGAACAGTCATTTAGATAGAATGCAAAATTTGTCGGAAAACTTAAAACGTTTCAGGGAAAAATTTTTAAAAATATGTTAATTAAAAAAAATTGTACAGCAAATTTGAGACTTTTTCACTGCCAAATATTTTCCTAATTTTTTTGAGAGTAAAAAGTAGCATGTAAAAAAATCTTTCAGAATTTAACAGATTTCGTCCTTGGAAACGCAAAAAAATTTATTGTGTTCCATATATTCCAATGACGAAAGCTCTTTAAATGTTTATAAGTTTCATTCGTTAACTTTTTGGAAAATGACGTTGAACATAAAATTATTTTTAAATGTCAAAAATTAGCAACATTTTATTAATTAAGAGTTTTGCTTGGATTCATGATAGTTCCATTGATTTGACTTATGTTTTGCCCCACTTTTTGCTAAATTTTCAATTGAATATTCACAATCAGAAAAAAATATTATTGTCATTCTTTATCACTCCATTATTGTCATCCAAAACGTAAATGTTTGTCTGGAGTACTTGGAGAAAGTATAATTGCAAAAATGGGGAAATGATGCAATTCTAACAATTATGCATAATTAATGCATACAAGCTTCCGACTTTGAATAATGAAATCAGCTCTTATCTGACACTCCATGAAGAACTAGACAATCAAAATAAAAGAAATAAATTCGAATTTCATTCACATTAACCAATCATGATTATCATACAATAAAAATTAGCGAATGACATTCAAATTCGTTCATTTAAGTTTATTGAAGCTTTTGCATTATAAATAAGATCTCTTTTTATCATAATGATTAAATGATATTATCAAATCGGTTTTTTGTCCATATTTAAATTTCAGTTTTGTAAGCGTCATTTCCCAACGTATCTTTTTTTTCCTTTTAATGATTTCTTCATTGAATTTATTATCAGTTTTAAATTTACATATAACCTCAAACTTATATTTCTTGATTAAACTATAAATTTAATTGTGAGCGTTTTCAACAAAGGTTTAAACTAGGGATCTTAGGTGGAAATCGGAAAACATCTTTCATTGTTTTCGTTTCTTTCTTAAACTTTTTTAAGCGCGGTAGTTTTTGTATTTTCACATGTTGTGAACAATTAATATAGATGCCTGAAATTCATAATTGTTACCAGGAGTATGTCTTATTCCTTGGCATCCTTCCCACCACCGTCGTCATCGGAAGACAATGTTGGGGAGGCTCCAGAAAAAAAGAGTTCGAGTTTGAGTCCAGTCGAAGATATCAAAGGAGTCGCGGGAACAAGCACGGATTGCACAGATTTAACAGAATCGGAAAATTACACCGATGATATCGTCGAGGATGAAGAAGAAGACGATGACGTGGAAGAGGAAGAAGACGAAGAAGAGGTTGAAGACGATGATGGGGAGGATAGCGAGGTAAGTTATTTGTAGGAGTCTCAAACTTTGTGTCTTGTGTATAGAAAATAATTTTTATCAACCTTGTACAGTTAAGCCAGGCTAGTTTCCGAACAGCTGAAATTGATGTCGCTCACGAAGAATCATTGTCAACCTCTCGATTAGAATCTAGAGAAATACAAAGTCCAGATCTGGATGATTGCGTACATTTAGATGTCGTTCAATCCAGGAGGAAACGCAAGAATAGCGGGGACATTAACCTTCCTTGTAAAAGATTTAGCGAAGACAAGTTGAAAACGTAAGGCATTCAATTAATTAACGTGAAATGTTCATTTCTCTAATCTACTGTTCATTTGCTTCAGGTGTAGCAAAAGACAGGAAGATAAAGGAAAACACGTGCGAAGTATAATACCCACAAAAGACAATCCACCCCCTGAAATGAATGATTGGCTTTTACAGTTTCAGGTAAGAAACGGAATTTTCTTTTATGCACATTTTCTGTAAGCACTTAAAACTGTTGGAATTTTCAGAGATGGTCGAATGCGGAGCGATTGATGGCCATCGATGAACTGATAAACTTTTGCGAGCCAACCCAGGTGCGACATATGATGCAGGTGATCGAGCCCCAGTTTCAGAGGGACTTTATCTCGCTTCTGCCGAAAGAGCTCGCGCTTTCTGTCCTGGCATTTTTGGAACCAAGGGACCTTTTACGCGCTGCGCAAACGTGTCGCAATTGGCGTTTCCTCGCTGACGATAACCTGTTGTGGAAGGAGAAATGCCGGGTCGCGGGTATCGATGACACTGGGCGTTCGCCTTTATTGAAGCGAAAGAGCATCAAGAACTCCAGCTCACCCTGGAAACAAGCGTACATGAGACAGCATAATATCAAGATGAACTGGAGGACGCAGCCGATACGGCCACCGAAAGTTCTTAAGGGTCACGATGACCATGTCATAACTTGTTTGCAATTCTCTGCAAACAGGATTGTCAGTGGATCTGATGATAATACGCTTAAAGTTTGGTCAGCTATTACAGGAAAGGTGAGTCAGAATTTCCCATGAAACATATTATTTCTCATGGATAATAGAAATTGGCAAGGATGTTGCAACGAAATTTTACATGGAGGGGCAAACTCAAATTTCAAAAAAGTCAATATTTATTTATTTCAATGCATCGATAAATATTTATTTTTGTATCATAGAATTTTAAAAATTGATTTGCAAGCTCAAGCTTTTACTTTTTAAAAAATATAGCTTTCGACAAAAAATCACATCTCATTTCTATCGTCTTTTAGTAATTATTTGTTCAGTGTGTTTAAAATTCAAAGAATTTTCTACATTGATTTTTAGAATTTGATGCTCTAGGATTCAACGTTTAATAGATATTTAGTATTTTCATAGATTTTGGAAAAGTTGTCCACATATATTTAGGGTATTTCATATTCTGGCTTCCCTTTTTAAGGTATTTCATGAAATGCTAATAGTTTTAAGATTTTTCGTATTTAATGCTATTTATAGAGTTTTTAACGATATTTTAGTTTTTTATATTATTATAGTATTTTCATAGAATTTCGTGTAGGTTTTGAGAATTTGATAATCAAGAATTCGAAAATTGTTAAGTCTTCAGTATTTCAAAGAATTTCCGGAAAACAGTTTCTGAAAACAACTTATGTTTCATTTCCAGTGCTTTTATTAGTTATCTTATTTTTTCAGTATTTAGAGTTTGAACGTTTTTATTTAATATTATATGATTTTTAGTATTTCATTTATTTCTAGTATTTGAAATAATTCCAATTATCATTTCAATCATTTGCATAAATTAATTGATATTATAAATAATGATTTATTTAGTATTATTTGATTGAATTTTTTATATTTTGAAGTATAATTACAATTTGGTAGGATGTTTTTGGTTCTTTATAGATTTATAGCATAAAAATTCTATTTTTCTATACTTCAAGAATTTGATAGTCTAGAATCTAAAATGTATAAATTTTTATTATTTGAAAAAAAAACTTCAAAACTACTGCACGAAACGTCCTGAAATTTTGCACAGTTATTAACCATGTTCGTCTGAAGGTTATAGGCATGTTTTTATCAACGAACTGATATGGCCTACTCCCCCACCTACACCCCCGCTGCACTTTTGAAATCACACACGCACGCACGCGCGCGCACGAACGCACGCACACACACGAACGCACGCACACACACACGCACACAGCCAAAAAATTATAAAATTTTGCGAAATTCGCAAAAAGTTACAAGAACAATAATCACAAAAACATAAAATTATGCAAAATATCACGAAAAGTTACAAAATCAAAAAAGTTTACGAATTACAAAAACTCATAAAAACTTACGAAACCATGAAAAACAGGGTGTCCTAAAATCAGCTTTCATTAACGAACAAACTTTCATCAATTTCACCCTTTACTTTGATTGTAAAAAAGTATCATTAGAAACTATGTTTTTAAAATACTTATAACATCTTTTTGGCAAATGTAATCCATTATATCAGTATAATATCTTTTCGTAGGCATTCTTTATCATCTAACTAAACTATTTTTCGTGAAAAAATTAGAAATTATTTGAAAAAAAAAAAAAACAAGAAAGAAAAACATTTTTAACCTTGGGATTCGGATAATTTTTTGGCAATTTTCGTTTTTCAATTGGACAATTGACTTATCCTGACCAAACTGCGTGTATCAACGGGGTTACCGCGAAGCAAAGCCCGCTGGGACAGCTAGTATTTATAAAAATTTTATTAAATTTTCCATTATTTCGATGGATTCCTATGTAGATTTTTAGAATGGTATACTTGAAGATGAAAAGGTAATAGATTTTTATCATTTCCATAAACTTTTGAGAAAATAATATCTATACACAATTTCAGTTTTCAAGATGATTCTATTATTTCTAGTCTTTTGTGTATTTTTCATCATTTATGAAATTTCGTAGGATTTTCTGAAATTCTTCTTGATTTTCGATATTTTTATGGATTACTATGTCGATTTTAAGGAATTGATGCTCTTAATTTCTAAGATTTACAGATTATTAGTATTTCATTGAAATTTTTAACAAACAGTTCCGTTATAGATTTTATGCGGTTCAAAGAATTCTAGTTCTTCAAGTATTTTCATTATTTTTTTCTATTATCAAAATTGAGTAGGAATTTCTAGGTTCCCAATAGATATTTAGTATTTGAAGAAATTTAATTTTCAGAATTGAATCCTCTCTAATCTAAAATTTTTGATGATGCTTAATATTTCAAAACGTTTTTCGGAAAACATCTTCATTTATTTCAAGTATTTCACAGATTTTAAAAACTTGCAGTTCAATTTGTGTTTTGTTTTTTTTTGAAATTGATAAATTTCATTACATTTTTTGGTATTTTCATGAATCAGTGCGGT
Organism: Platygaster robiniae; assembly: GCA_028476575.1. Taxonomy (NCBI): domain Eukaryota; kingdom Metazoa; phylum Arthropoda; class Insecta; order Hymenoptera; family Platygastridae; genus Platygaster; species Platygaster robiniae. Next base: position 43,117,798 of record CM052019.1, read on the forward strand.
AGCATTTATGTTTTGTGCAGGGGTTCGAAAAATTTCGGGATGCTAACATATTGACTTTTTTTTTTTAGAACTCGAATTGTATGAAAGTAGGGCTACTACACGGAGAGAACATTTGAACTCTTCTCGTATGATAAAGTCGTGGACTGGGATGCACGACTTTATCATACATCGAACGTAGGAGCTCGCAGCATTTCATGTATGAATTTCCTACCTTAACGGTACGATCACAATCATACACAAAAAGTATGTTAACTAATACATGTCGTGTAAAAGTTTCGTACGTTCTTCGTATACTGCGCCACATACCCCAAACGTATGCAAACGTATAAGGTGCCATACTCATAGAGTATGCTATTCATGCGTTGAACAAGTTTAAGCGGGTTTAAATTTTGAGCGAGCGCGTGCGGCTTTTGTTTCGGGAATCGATTTTTAAAGTCTATGTGGAGACCACACTTTTAAAGTATGACAATCATACGTTTCAGGTAGTAGCTAGTTCTCGCTAGAAATGTATGTCGCCGCCTACTTTCAAGGTACGTAGTGACGTCATATTCGTACGTTGAATGTATGAAGCCCTGCATTCATCGTGCGACTGCGTGCCATACTTAAAATGTACAAATATGTGCTTTTAAGGTAGAGGAAGCGTCCAACTCTCAAAGTATTACACAGTGCCATACCCAAAGAGTTAAAATGTTCTCTCTGTGTAGATCTGCACAACGAAAAATCGAGACTGTCCGGATGATCTTTTTTTTTTCTTTTTTCAAAGATAAAAAAATAATTAATAAATTATTACATATATAATTAAATAATAAAAAAACTGCACGTCACACACAAAAAACTGCAAGCTCACAAATAAAACAGTCATATTTACCTTACGTACGAACGCGTGGGGGGCAAAGCCTTCCCCCTAACCTCTAGGTTGCTACGGCACTGTCATGGATTTTTTTCTTCGGTATATAAATTATCAGAGTTGAATGTTCTCGGATTAATAGGTATATTGATATTTACTATTTTCATACATCCTAAAGAAAATAATATTCGTCAAGTCAATGTTTTAGCGATTTCTATAATTTTAGTTTTATTCGTTCTTCTTAACATTAACGAAAATTCGTAATATTTGCGATTGTCTTTTAGATTTTTGATATTTTTATAAAACGCTGTCTATTCAAAGAATTTACTACTCTAAATTGAAAATTTTTATTGATTTTTAGTACTTTAACAATTTTTCAGAACGCGGTTTTTCAGATTTCTAATCTGTCAAAAAATTCGTGTTATTTCCGTATTTTTCATATGATCAGAATATTTATAGAATCCGAATGATTTTTTGATAATTTTCATGGATTTCTACATAATTTCTTGAAAATGAGATGCTCCAGGATAAACAGTTTTATAGATTTCTGATAAATTAATGGATTATCTAGAAAATTATAATTTCATGCACTTCAGATTTGTTATATTTTTAATTATTGAAAAAATTCTTTATGATTTTCTAGTTGATTGTTGAATTTTATAAATATGGATGTTTAGAATTTGATGCTTACAAGCAGGGAGTCAAAATTAGTATACTGCCCCTCCTTAAAAAATTGGTCGTCGTCCTTAGAAATTAACTCAAAAATTCATGCGAATAAGCACAAATTGAATCCTATCAAATGATGGGTTCCTTTTTTCGATTTTTCAGTGTCTTAGAACATTGGTCGGACATACTGGTGGAGTATGGTCGTCCCAAATGGCAGGAACTACTGTAATCAGTGGTAGCACTGACCGAACCCTGAAAGTGTGGAACGCGGAGACCGGTCAGTGCATTCATACGTTGTATGGCCACACCTCGACGGTGCGTTGCATGCACCTTCACGGGAACAAGGTCGTCAGCGGCAGCAGAGACGCAACCTTGCGGGTATGGCAGGTGGACACAGGAGAGTGCCTCCACGTTTTGGTGGGTCATCTTGCAGCTGTTCGTTGCGTCCAATATGACGGGAAACTCGTCGTCAGTGGCGCTTACGATTACATGGTCAAGGTGTGGAATCCAGAGCGCGAGGAATGCTTGCACACTCTCCAGGGACACACGAATCGCGTTTATTCACTTCAGGTGCGTTTCTTTCAATGATAAAAGACATGTGAATTGAAAATTATTTACACATCCTTTACTCTTTAGAGTCTTGGAGATGTTAGTCCCACTTTATAGAATATTTTCTTATCGGAGACAGTTTGTGATTGCAGTTTGATGGGGTGCACGTGGTGAGTGGTTCCTTGGATACGAGCATTCGGGTCTGGGAAGTGGGAACTGGCGCTTGTCGGCACACTCTCATGGGCCATCAATCGCTGACTTCCGGAATGGAACTTCGGAACAATATTCTGGTTTCAGGAAATGCCGATTCCACCGTGAAAGTCTGGGATATAGTAAGTGGCCAATGCCTTCAAACTCTTTCGGGGCCAAACAAACACCAATCAGCTGTTACCTGCCTGCAATTCAACAGCCATTTCGTTATTACTTCTTCAGATGATGGAACTGTTAAACTCTGGGATGTCAAAACAGGTAATTATTGTTGCAAGCATGGAATTCATAGGCTCGTATTTTTTTTTCTCGTACTGGAGTACTGATATGTGAAAATCGTTTTCAGGTGATTTCATCCGTAATTTGGTGGCTCTGGCGAGCGGTGGCAGTGGAGGCGTCGTTTGGCGGATTAGAGCAAACGACACTAAACTGGTGTGCGCGGTAGGCAGCCGCAACGGCACTGAGGAAACGAAACTCCTCGTTTTGGACTTTGATGTGGAAGCCAAATAGTTACCAGCCCTTATGTTTGTTGTACATACCAACAATCAAACAATCGGCTACTTGTGGCGTGATTGTGATAAAAAAGACTGCATCAGATGCATGGACAAAAGAGGCGGGGAAAACCCTTTTCGCGATCACCGTCACGGTCCAATAATCGAAGACGCATCGTGCAATATAACGACATCGCGCTCGAGCAATTGCTATAATTACGTTTTTTTTCTTTCCTGAAAGAAAAGTTTCGAAAGACTGCTTGATCGGTAGCGCATTTAGCGCGGATGCCTTGAGAACTGGACTATTTTTATAAGAGCGTCTCTAATTATTGGATCCTGGTCTCATTTTGAGGACCATGTTTTTTATTTGTATATTGCTCAATAGTTTATACCGTAAGAGTGCGTTATCTGTTGTGCGGATTATTTTCAAATTATTAGAAGAAATAGAAAGCGTTACAATTCAATTCTTTATAGCATTGGCGCTTTTTGGATTTGATTATGAATTTTTCTTCTTCAATTGAGTCTTTCATCTTTCCTGGTTTATTTTCTGTTATCATAATTGTTTCGATGAAGAAGAAAATAAAAAAAATTGTTGCTGTAGTTGGGTTTTATTGATGTTTACAAATATATCTTACGTTTCAGCTTTTTATTTCTATCGAAAATGTACACTCGACGCAGGGTATTTGGAGGATGGTATTTGGTTCCAGAAAATTTTTTTCCACTTTGTATTCATTGCCGCATCGACATGGGTAGCTTAGTGTATTTGGGTCTGGAGTTTCTCTGAGTTCATCGGGAGTTAATGTTGCAAATAGAATAGAACCCATTTCTTCGAATTCGTCTTGTTTAAGTTGAATGTCATAGTCCTTTCGTGCTTGTTCATTGCTGAGAACGCGCCAAGCCTTTTCGATTTTGAGGAAGTATTCTGAGTCTGTACTTTTGTCTGGGTGATGTTTCAGAGCCAGTCTATGATACGCTCGTCTGATTTCTTCAGAAGTGCAATCAGGGGAGCATTCCAGAGTTTCATAATGTGTTTGTGACATTTTTTCTGTAAGAAACACAAAACAATTATTGGTTAGTCTGTGCAATCAATACTTTTCTTATTTTCTGTTTGTTTAATTATTGACAGCAGAACATAATATAAAAACGTATATTAAATAATTATCAGTGTACCCACACTTCGCCGATTCTGCTCACCAAGGTTGTCCCATATTCACACTGTGAAGTGAGTAGCAGATAATGTTGAAGTATACCTATATATGTCGCAGGAACTTCCTTCTGCTAACTTCACTATTCTGAAATCCTGTGAACATTGGGCTTATGGCAAGTTTGGCTACACTGATAAATATATGTAGAATGTTAATTTACTTCGTTTATTGTTCAACAATCTTGGCGTAATTTTAAAAATCCTATCTAACATTCAAAATGTCTGATGATTACCATTTAAAATACAATTCTAGCTTGTAAACGAGTGAGCTCACGGTGAGCTCTTAATTTTCACTTTTAGGTGAGTGAAACCATGAAATCTTTCATCGAAACAAAACTCAGGAATTAGATTGCCAAAAAGTTGTTTATATCTTCATATATGTCAAAAATGATCATTTAATTTGAAGATCTGAGGTCAAACTTTTTTTACAATAAAATTTGACAAAGAGTAAATCTTTGTCTTATTTTTTATCAATAAACTTTCATTCGTTTAAATTGAAAACCATATGCGAGATTTTTATTGGTGAAGAAATGTCTTGAGATTTTTTTTCAAATACATTGAAATTGAACGATCATTTTTGAATATTTGAAAATATAAACAACTTTTTGGAAATCTTATTTCGACAAGAAATTTTGAGTTTTATTTTGATAAAGGGTTTCAAACTTAAATCTGTGAATAAAAAAGTTTTATCTAAAATATCGAAGAAAACAGGAAAAAGTTTAAATTGAACATATAATTTTCTCTAACCGCATTAAAAAAAAACAAAAATACTTAATGAAGACAAATATGTGTAAGAAAAGTTGAGTATAATTTAATTCTTAAATCATGCTTCTAATTTGTGTAATATAAGAAAAATTTTTATGTATCAAAATAAATTTGCAGATAGATGCTCAGGTATGGAGATGAGAGTTTTTAAAAGAAAACTTTCGTCAACCAAGAGAAGAATGAACTTTCAAAATTAATTTTGAATAATGACAATTGGTGTAGAATTTTTAAAATGGGCTGGAGTGAAAATGGTGAAAAGTTTGATAAATTTATCAGAAAGGCATCAAGTAAATAATAATAAAAATGTTTCAAGAATGTAATAAGATCATTTATTTATCTTATTTTTTAGTAAATGTCATTTAGTCGGCGTATATTTGAACTCCTGAAAATAACTATTCAATGGAGATTAAGAGCTCATTGTGAGCTCACTGCGAGTTCATTGCGAGCTCACTGGTTTACTGGGAGGTATCAATAATATGTATTAGAAAAAGAGGGAAAAAAGTAAATTAAATATATATACAAAAGTTATGCTCTAGTTAAATTAATGAGCTGTGAGCTTAATACTTTTCACTCACCTAAAAGTGGAAATTGAGAGCTCACTGCGAGCTCACTGGTTTACTGGGACATATCAATATGTATCAGAAAAAGAGGGAAATAAGTAATAGTACCCCATCTGGTGGTCAAATGAAATTATTGAACCTTGATAATATAAATAACAATGATGAATGAAAATTCGGAAAATAGAATGTAAAGTATTTTCTTAATTGTTAAAATTTAATTCTGCTCCTCTAACCTGAAAAGAAGCGACAAAAACGATACTACAATTATTTAAAAAATATGCTTCTCACCCTTAAGAATTAGAAGAAAAAAAAGTAAACAATATTGAGGCAAAGAAAGAAACACTATATGCTTATATACTTGGAAAAAAACTGACCAAAACAACTCGAAGCAACAACGACCTTGAACACACATGACACACAAAGCCAATTTCTACACTGACCCGCCAGTACTTGGCATCTGTCTCTCTCTGCCCCGCAATGCGAAGAGAGCGCGAATTGCTTTCGCCGGGTCAAAGCGGATGAAATCGACTGGGCCACAAAAAATTTGCAAGCGCGCATGCGCTGCAAATATGGATGCGCATTACGGAGTGGCGATATTTCGCGATGAGCAAGTATTTCGTTTCTCGCAGATATAAGTGCTTTACAGTGGAAATAAATGTTTTGGAAAGATTTTCGTAAAGGAGGCCGACATATCCGTGAGTTTGGGTGAAAAAATTTGCCGCGATTCGGGGGTTGGGAACGAAAATAAAAGTGCGCGGCCTCGACTTGGCGAGGGGATATTGAGGGCAAGGGTGAAATTCGCGAATGCGCGGTCCTCGGGGTTAAAACGTTTGACTCGTTCGAGTGACAAGTGCGATTTTGATGATTTCCGGACATTGGGACCCTATACGAAGGGGCCTTATCCTGGTTATCGTCGATCGCTGATTTCGCAGGGCTGGAGGTGAGTACCGCATATTGGCAATATTCGCGGTCTCTCTCTTTCCGGCATATTTTTTCGCCCTTCCGAAGAACGGTCGCAACACCTGTTTGATCGGCTCTGATTGGCCCGCAATGGACCAATCGCAGATCGCGAGAAATATGGCGAGATTCCGGACCTAGCGGAATATGAAGATCCCGGAAAGGTCAGGGAATGGATTAGGTGATTGCTTGGTCACTCCAAGAACAAATTATTTGATACTCATAGAACAGGGAATGGAAGTCATGTCCAGATGGTTTGATTTACTTTTTACGAGTTTCCGAGCTGTATTAACTACAGTGAGAAAAATGTAACATGCAATAATATCAAGAACGCATTGCTGCTGGCCCCACAAGAAATTACTGTGATCCCAACAGTAATCAATATTATACCAACAGAATTCCTGTTATAGATATGTACAGGAATATAATGGACTATGCAAATTATTGCAAATAAGATAAAGTTGCATCGAAAAGTGGCAGAAAAGATGTTCCTGAAGTTCCAAACTTTCAAAAATAAATCGAATTAGAAACACTGCTTTCATTACCCTTCATAATTTTTGTTGAAATTTACCTAATGTTATCCAACGTTATCAACTTTTTTCTACTTTAATCTTGGGGGGAGTTTTCAAACTAATTTTTTATTGTTTTCATTCATTTCTTAAACGTTTGGAACTACAGGCACATGAGAATAGTATATTTCGTAACAGGCACGGATGTGCTCATAGGCAAAACGGGTTACAGTCCTCGGCTTCGCCTCGGACTGTAATTTCCCCGTTTCGCCAAATTCGCACATCCGTGCCTGTTACGAACGATATTTTATGTACTGAGGGCATAGAAAACGCGTTTAGAGATCTCGAGCTGGCATAGAAACGCGTTTTCTATGCCAGAGGTACATAAAAGTAATTTCATTGTCATGTGTGCTTGTAAATTGTATTTTTATAATTGTGAATAAAAAAAATTACAACTTTTATGAACCTTTCTTTTTTACAAAACCTATTTACCATGGATTCATTAAAAAAATGTCATCAGTTTACAAATTTTTTGATAATAATCGGGTCCCTGAGTAAGAAAGTAAGTGTCATTTATTTTTCCAAAGAAGCGTTTTTAAAATATTACAATGTGAAAAATAACTGGAATTTTTCTGTTGGAGTAGAAGGAAATTATTCAGCCTCGTATGAATGTATCCGTATCAAGAAAGAAAATTCCCGTCTTGTTATACATTTTTGTTTCCAAAAATCAACAGTTTCTGTCCATACTAACGGAAAATTTCAAAAATTGAACAGGTTATTGATTTCTAATCAAAAACGGAAATTTCCGACAGGGTAGCAAAAAACATGTTTTTCCAGAAATATCAAGAACGATCTATTCTATCACCATAAAATATTTATTATTCGAAAGGTGATTTGCTGTTTTTGTTAATCGAAATAGTAGTTTATGAGTTATAGGTGTTGAAAGTCGGAAAAAGTGCATACATTGAGATAAAAAAATCTCGAAACATTCACTCTTCTTCAAATTGGAACGCCTGTAACTTGCAACTACTATTTTGATTGAAAAAAACAGTACATCGTCGAAAAGCTAACAAGCATACATTTCAAACAATCTATATTTTGTGTTAAATAAACCGATCTTTCTTGATGCTTCTGGTAATAACTGAGAAAAGGGCCGAAAAACACGTTTTTTGCTAATATTTTGAAAACGCATCTCTGGAAACATGATTCACAGGTATGTAGCAATAATGTTATGACATCAAAGTTACAGTTTTTTAATAATGTTTTGTCCACTTAAAATAATAAGTAAGGTTAATGTCCCACTTTGTACGAGCAACCCAGTTTGTACGAATACCGAATATTACGTAAAATTACTAGACAATCTTAATGAATAACACGTGATTATTAGTTGAATCACATTCTAGGACGAATTAGGTATATTTTTATATAGGTTTTATAGTCTTTTTTATTACGAATTAGCATCTTTTAATGTTAAATAATGACGCATTTTGCCATCTGTCACCGATCGAACCACTTTTCTGTTTAGTTTGAGTTTTGACAGGCGGTTTGTTAATGTGGGAAAAAAGGGTTAAAAACATTGCGTGTGAAGAACTTTTTTTGGCTGAGTGTTAAGTAAACAAATTATTTTACAAATAGATTGCTCCTGAAAAAATTTCCTGTCCACGCCCAAAATTTCTCATTGCATTTCCTGTACGAATCCGTGAAAATCAACGAATCCATCATTTGGTTATACTTTCCAATGTGACATGTCTCGTACAAGCTAGGACATTTTTGATTCGTACAGACTGGGTTTAACGTACAAATTCATTTGCATAAATAGGTTATAATAATATCGTAAAGTACTATGAATTATTGAATTAATTATGGTTGGTAATGTCAATCTGTTGAGTGGATTCGACGCCCAAAACTTTTAACTGTGCGTTTATTGCATCTTTTATTAGTAAGTTGAATTGAAAATACCTTTGCAAGCAAAAAACACCACGGAAACCCTTAGATTCGTACTAAGTGGGACATTAACCTTACTTGTTGATAAAAAAATATCCACAATCGTCGGAGTTATGGCCCTTCCCCCGAAACAATTTTTGTTTCGAAAAGTCTTGCAGTAACCGCGATACAAGTCAAATAAGTCAAGTTACATCAGAAAATCCAAGAAATTTCATTAGTCTACGAATATATATAGTTCTTGAACGATCCCTTTTTTTTAGAAAAGGTTTTATCATGCAGATAAGAGTTTTTTAATGAAATTTTCAGAACTCAAAAAATCAAGTTCTTGGGGAAAACGTTGTCGCATATAGAAAAAACGAAATATTCATTTTATTAATCGTTCAAAAACTAGATATATCCCTACTCTAATGGAATTTTTTTGATCTTATGATTTCAGTTGACTAACTGGACTTGCACAGAGGTCACCGCAAGCCTTTTAAACAAAAAATTGTTTCAGGGAAAGGGCCATAACTCCGTCGTCTGTAGATATTATTTTATGAACTAATGCTTGTTTTTTCAAATAGACGATGCACTATTAAAAAATTGTAACTTTGATGTTATAAAATTATTGCTACATACCTTAAAAAATTATCTAAAACATCTTCAATTTTTCCGCACAAAATGGTGTCAAACACTTTTTAAAGAGGTAAATTTTTTCATGTATTTTTGATTGAAATTTAAAGTCTTCAGTTCTATAGTTGAAAATATCAGAATCTTTGATTGTCGTCTGAAAGACATTAAGACGTATCATGTTATTCAACTTAATAGCAGCTAATCGGGATGACAAATGATGATTTTTCGAAACTTCCGTATCGGTAAAGCATTATCAGGTTTTTTCTTCAAAACAGTGCCAGAATGTTTAGTCATTTTAAAAATAGAAAAGTACAGTCACACTTACTTTTACAAGCTTATTATTTATCGGTTGAAACTCGAATTATCAGTTGTGAGCTTTGTGAACTTTGATGTTTGAAAGGAAAATTCATAATCTTCATGATTTTCACATAAAAGTACATAAGTTCTCGAACTTCACATTTTTTTCTAATTTTCATTTCGAAATCAATGATTAAGTTTTGAGATTCAAAAGTTTTTTATGTTCAAATCTAATCATCGACTTTAGATGGATATTTTTTTAAATCTTATTATTACTCATAAATCCTTTAGTTTACAAACCTGAAAAACTTCAAAATCATGTTTCGAAATAATTCCGGAATTCCATGAAAACGAATTGTAACCTTGAACTGTTCAATTTCTTATTACTCTGTTATTTCTGAAATTTCAATCATCGCTCTGTTTAGCAATACATTTTTTTTTTCAACTATTTTTGATTTTCTAATTGAAAGACGTTAATTTCCATTCGAGTTTTAATTATAACAAATGTCTGCTGATTTAGTAAAGCAAAATGCACAGGTAGAAGATCAAATTTTTTTCTCCGGTAACAATACTTTGTTACAGGCAATCCATCTTGTCATTATATAGCTCGAAATCTTAATGTGAAGTATATTCCAGTACATCTGTTTGATGCAAGTTTTTTGTTGTTGCTCTGCTAAATTTTTCTCGAGTCATCAGATCACGGTTTAATTGTTTCAAAAAATAGAAAATCATCTGCGATTGAGGGAATGAGCTAGCTCTTGTAATTTTCAAGTTTAAGATAACTTGTTCTGCTCACATTGCTCTATTAATTCAATGGCCATGGTAGGCTTGCTGCGAGACATCACGTAGTCGAGACATGCCCGCTATTGTTTACGACGTGAATTTTTTCGTCGAGTAACAGGTTTCTTGAACTTTTGGATCAGAGTTCAAATAACGTTAGATTTTGAAATGTAAAAACACTTTTCTTTTTGTTGCGAGGGTCACGATGTGCGAGATCGATAACGCGAGCAATTTAGGTCACACGTTCTTCAATAAACGGGGTCATTGCTCGGAACGCTCACGCAGCATCCAATTTTTGCAAGACTGGTAAAAAAAGGCGACTTGGCAAGTCCGCCTAATATAGACGTCAACACCTGTGCAATCTCCCGATAACAAAAAACAAACATCGGGCAAGCGTGTTCAGAGTCGAAGCATGTAAATCGATTTGGAGGTGGGATGAATCAAACAAATTGAATCGTTCAATCTAGCTTTTTTCTGGATTCCAATGATTTTGATGATTTGAAGGATCAAATTATACACCATTCTGACCAGTTTACTTTGAAAATCTTCTACAGTCGAACCTCGCACATGGAGGAACCATATACTAATAGTATAATGAATTGTATCAGCTGAAAAAGACACTCAAAAACCGATTTGGTTGGCTTGAACAAACGTTTGGTCGTTACTTGACTCATTTGAATAAATTTTTGGTCTAGCCAAACTAATCTTATTTGACTCCATCAAGTTTTGGTTCAGTAAAAGAAACGTATCTGCTAACTGATATTTGTTTGTCCGAAGCATAAATATTTTTGAACAAAAAGATACCGAATACTCTTATAAATTTATTGATGTAGATTATAATTTTCAAATTCTTGAAACAGGCTATCGGATTTTTCAAATTGTTTGTATATTTGAAATTGTTTATTATCAGTAACATATTGAAAGTTTTCAAAACGATTTCATTGTACTTTTTCGTCTTTTCGCTTTGTAGAAACAAGGGCAGAAAATGAATCATTCTTGTAGACTAGTTTGCATTCTATACTTCAATGATTACAATAGGAGTGTAAAGTCCGTTAAAATGAGAGGGTTGACGTTTTCAAGTCGATATCTAATTCTTCATAAAACTTATTGAGCTAAATAATGTAATTGCTCATGATCCAAAAACGAATTTTTTTGACGAACAAAATAAATAGGTCATTACATGAATCACGTACAGTTTACTTAATTTTCTATACAAAAAAATAATAAACTGATGGAAGATGAGTAAATATAACAGGAATTCGTCGAATGCTCTTAAAGAATCTACGAGAATTACTAAATAAAGTAATCATATGAATCAATATCATATTTAATACAATTTATAAAGAACGATAATTGAAATTAAGGCTTTTACTTTTCAAAGAAAATTTAATTTCGAGCTTGAAGTTCGAGTTAGTTGACGATAGAAGATAATGTACGGCCGAGTTGCACAATTTTCTGCTATAAATTTACAATTTTAAATGTGCGCAGTTCAAGCTTTATCGCGTTTTCATGGTCAAGTTTACAGAAGTATATACATATAACGAGTTTGAAAATCACGACTGATTAACTCAGATTCATCGAAAACTTGTAATCTAATAGAATTTTATGTTTTGATGCCTTCTTAAAAATTTTATATCAAAGTCTTCAACTATATTTTTATCAAAAAATCATTCCTTGAATATCTTTTAAATGTAAATAAAGGAATATTATTAGTAATCCAATTTCCTATACATTGATATATTGAAGACATTTTTAATATTTCGAAAAGAAAAAAAATATCAAATTGCAGACAGCTTCCAAAATTCGTTGAAGGGATTGAATAAAAAAAAAAATATATCAAGAAACCTATATTCGAAACTTTGTGAAATATTTTCACAGAATATTTAAAAAAAACTAGGTAAGTTGAGAGTACACTTCTTTAAAAAAAACCATCAGTAGGCAATATTCTGAATTGATTATTATTTTTTTTCATGAAAGGTCATTGAGGTTAACCGTAAATAAAATTAAAAAAAAAAAAAAAAAAACTTACGGTCTTTCAATTCGAACTCTACTACATGCAGAAGTTTTCACTCCAGCGCCTTGACCTTTATAACATCAAAATTAATATATTTAAATTTTGTAACAACAGCTAACGCGAGATTCATTAATTATTTTATGAAATTTGAACACAGTAGACAACTAGAAATTAAAAAAAAAAAAAAAAAAAAAAAAAGGGAACTAAGGTAATTTTGTAGACGTGTATTAACTACGGATGAAGTTTCTTGTGACGACATATTGTTTTTTTCCTGTTGATTCAATATTATAAAAATGACAAAATGTTTCACACATGAGATATTGTTGACCTGAATTATATTCTGATGTAAGTAGATTGCATGATGTTATGATGATTTTGTTATTGATTAATTTGGAATTGCATTGATTAATGTTTTCATTATTGTAAATTCAGTTTCCTGAAGAGGGCAAGAATAAAGTGCCGAAAGCTAGAATGAAAGAGTTTATCTGATTATTGATTGAATATGGCTCCAAAATGATAGAATAGAAGATGAGTTATTATAAAAAAAAACAACTTCAATGCAACCACGAACAATTTGAGAGTAACTATATGAGCTACTTCTTTGAAACAATTATTCGAATGAATGGACAATGAACAATGTTTTCAAAACTGAATGCGTAGGAGCAAAAGCATTCTGGAACACCAAACTCAATTATCTCTCGTTGTTTTATTTTCCACGCTTTTTGCGCAGAATTGATCAGTTGACTCAATTTATTAATCATCTGACTTTGTAATTTTTTCGTGGGCTTGCTCTCCGCTCTCTCACAATCAGTTATTGAATCATCAAAGTCATTTTGTCTCGGTTCACTATTTTCTAACAAGCGTTTAGAATACGCTTAGAGAAAAGACTCGGAATTTTTGAATTCGTGGAAAACATTCTGTTGAATTTACGAAATGTTATTTGAAACTTTGATTGATGAAACGTGTCGTGGAAGTTTTGTGTTACACTCGCGTGAAAAATTTTTTCTCGCAATTTTCCAAATGCGCGAGTCAGCAAGAAAACGAACGAGCAATCGTTCCGACTTTATTTTATTTTGAAACAGCGAAGGAAACGAATTTTCCAAAATATGGAATATAAAAAATGCATGTTCAAAATATATTAAAATATGAAATTTTTCGTTATGTTAAATAATTTGAAAATATTCTGTATAGTTTATTATTCATTAACTGAATATAGAATAAAGAATGAGGAAAAACATAGTGCTGGAGATAAAGTTTATGATTCTAATTCCAAGTTGTTGAAAAGGTTTTTTAAGATTGGAAGAGAGCAGTTTTAGCAGAATCTCATGTTTTTTTTTTTTCATTGTTGAAGCTAGTAAAATGCAGAAAATAAGTTGGATAATATTGAAAACAAGCCGGTAAAATTTGTTATCTAATCATCTTTATTAGTGGCGTAGATGAAAAAAATTTCGAGATAGGTTTAAAAGAATAGTATATTACGCAGCAGGTACGATTTTGGCAAAACAAGGGAATTACGGATCGAGCCAAAGGCGATGTTTGTAACCCGTTTTGCCTATGAGTTATACATCTGTGCCTATCGTGTGAGATCTTATATAGATTTTGTCACGTTTGCCGAAAAGTTACTTCAAAATGCCAGTTTTGAGGTTAGAGTGATGCAAAAATAATTTTATGTACACCCAGTCTCAATGATTCGTTTTTTATTTTCTAATTTCCTTAGATCTCTTATGTTAAATCTAGGGGAATTAGGTAAATAAAGAAACGTATCATTGAGACTGGGTGTACTTCTGGCATAGAAAACTTATTTCTAGTCCAGTTCAAAATCTCTAAATTCGTTATCCAGCCCTCGGTACGTAACTCGGACAGAAATTGTATATTAACTCGTGTGATTGTAAAACTTCACACTCGTAACCAGAAAATTTAAGCCCTAGTTACGTAATATACTACTCTTTAGGAAATGTAAGTTATGAATCTTCGATGATTTGTTTTCATAGGTAAAATTTTTCAACTTTTTCGAATATTTGAATTTTTAAATTTACCAACTACAGAGTTAAGAGTCGTATATTTTGTATTTTGCAATATTTAATTTACATATTTTAGTCAAAGTTCACGCAATGTGAGGTCACTTGCACTCATATGTGACGAAAAACTGCGAAAAATCATCACATCACATGTGAGCTCAAATCCTCACAATGTGGCCTGGTCTTTGTGAATACAAATGGATCTCACATGTGATATAACCTGATTCAACCTAAAGTTCCGAAAGTGGAGCTAAATAGCGTGGAAACGTAACCCATTTCATCCCCATTTTATCCCCACTTTTTGTGTCAAGATTACAACCTACAGTGCACGACCACTGCACATGGCTGACTAATTTAATTAATTTAAAACAAATTACTGACTTTCTTTAATTACTAGTTGTGCTCGGTTATTATTATTTTGTCCGTATTTTTTTATCGCGAAACTCTGAATTATACGCAGTAAACGGGAATCGTAAGTTAGTCAACAGTGACAATTTGATGATGCAAAGTCATGTGACTGAATCGCCCGCGCTATTCGAAAAAATTCAAAGCAAATCACAGCTTGCTCATATGCACGGATTCGATTTTCGCGCGATTTTCAGGAATTTCATTTTTTCTCTTAAACTTGACAAATTTAATGCAAAACAAATTGATGTAACGTATAAATTATGTATTAATACATCCCAGTGAACCTGTGAGCTTGAAGTGATGAGCTCGAAATGGTTCCTTTTTTGAGCTGAGCTCATAGTGAGCTGACAGAATTTTTTCGTAAGCTTACTGCCTTTTGGTTATTACTAGTAAAACAGAATATTTTAATGAAGCGACCTTTTTTGAAAGATGAATGTGGGTCTTTTGTTGTAGCATACAGGTTTAATTACTTTTTTCTTCTATGGTTGAGAATCAAAATTTTCTCTAAAGGAAAAACTTTCACCCAGGCAAATGAAGCGATTAGGGTAAGGTTTGAACAGAAACTGATAGGAACGCAGTTCACGATGCTGCTTATCCGTCATTTCAGATCATTCTAGGGGAAAGGGTCATAACTCCGCCATTTGCTTATATATATTTTTTTAATTTATGAAAAAATGCTTGTTTTTTCAAGCGGCTAAAGCACTATTAAAAAATTTCAACTTACATGAATTAAAATTATTGCTACATACCTTAAAAGATATTTTAAACCAGCATCCTAAATTTCATTTCCGCACAAAAAGGTATATAAACTCTTTCTATTATGAATAAATTTAAGTGATAAATAAATTTTGACATTCATTGATATTCACTTTAGAAAAATGAAGAAATGTGAGCCATACGGGATGAGTTTAACAGGAATTAGAGGGAAAGAAAATTATAATCATAGCATTAATAATAATTATTAAAACAATAAAATCTCTTTGGATGGGATTATAAACTTGTAATGAAAGTAGTTTTTTGATTTTTTTTTCTGCTTACATCTTTCTTGATGACAGAAAAAGTTTCGTTTTAATGTTAGACCAACAACGGAAATTTTTTTTTTCATTGATGCTAATATTCATGATATTTCGAAGTCGTAAAAACGTGTCCTTAGATGAAATTTCTATACAATATTTGCGATACGACTCTTACTGCTAGTAATACTGCGCATTTTTTCTTTTTTATAATGTAATATGTAATTTTAAACGAAAGTTAAAAGGTACTAAAAATTTTAAATAACATCTAAGGAAAAATTAGCGAGTTTACTGGTTTGCAACAGTAAATCCGTGTCATGGATTCTCAAGTTATACGAAAACATTGAATGATTGCTTATATTATTTTTTGTTCGAAAAGATATAACTGATTCAAACAAATTTAACTGAAATAAAGTTGTATTTATTGTCTGTACAACAACGAAGGAGTTTCTGATAGGCGTGGCAATTACTTTTAAGTTATTAGGAAATAAACTTATTGACGGTTCAATCTCGGAGCGAGAAATTTCTTCATCAGTTAGGTAAAACTTGTGATTAAAAAAAAGTTCTCTTGATTTTGTTTATTACCATATACATGCCTAAATTATATACCTGTGTACATTATTTTTTAATCCAATGTAAGGTGTCATTTTATAAACCTTTTTTCATTTTTTACTTATATTTTTTTGAATAACTTATTTATTAATTTTACCTGAATTTTAGGAGTTGGAACTTAAGGTAATAGTTTGGAAAACGTTTTTACGCTCACACTTTGAAAATTAGCTGAAAGTAGCGTCTGTGAAAACTTACAGACGATAATTCATTTCTGTAGTGTGTAAAAGCAAAAACTTTTTCAAACGATGTACCCTGGTTTGAATTTAAACTAATGCCACTGAAGTTTTCTGAAATATGTTGACAGTTAAAAATTACTCATGTTTATGTGTTTCAGGTTGGTTTAGTGTTATGAAGGACAGCCTCGACGAGGAGGACGTCGAGATGCCATCTTCAGGTACAATGACTGAGAATGCTTCAGCTTATGGGTAAGTGAATCTAGCGAATTTTCGAATCTAGTAACTTTTAGATGTACTCTTTCGCGAGCTTTTGCAAATTCAAAGAGAATAAAGATTCGCTAATATACGAAATTTCGAGTTGGTTATTTATAAAAGTTAGTATAACTTTGAAAATTCGTAAATAGTTTATTACACTTCGAAAATATTCATTTCAAAAATGTAAGGATAGTTAGGAAATTGATGAACTTGAAAATACAATGAATAACCAAATCGGAATTTCCAACTTTCAATTATCAAACATTTCGTATGTCAGAAAAATAAGAACACTTAAATAAACGTTAAAAAGTTTGGGGAATGAGGAAGCTTTTCAAGAATTAGAGCATTTCTCTTGAACAAGAAATTTATAGGCTTTGACACATTTTTAGAATCTAAACACTCTGCTAATTAGACAAATCACGAAAATAAGGATATTTTGGCAAAGTGAAGAATTTTATTGCTTCCCAACAATTATTAAACAGTTTTTTCGCGAATTCAGCTAATGTAAGAAATACTTATGATTAATACATATTTAGATGTTTAAATAATTGAAAACATGCAACCAATTAATTTTAAACACACAAGTTTTTCAAGAAATAAAAAAAATTGAGTTAAGGCATACTCGTATTTTCAAAAAATTAAAAAAATGTGAAAATTACGTTAGTAACAAAGTTTTTAGAAAATTTTTAGTTTAACAATAATTCAGATAAATAATTTTTTTTTAAATTTTCATTATCAAAATCCTGAAATGTTTCGAATTTTCGAAAAGCGTAATGAGTGTGGAAAATAAAAAAAAGAAATCAATTCTTTAGATACTCGAGAAAACTCTGATTAAAATTTACGAATACATAGGTTTACAATAAACCCAAAAGTGAAAATGTATAATTATTTAAAAATTTAGTTTTTGTCAGATCGATCAATTACCATGATTTAAACAAGTAACTTTTATTTTGTCGTTCGAACACAGTATTGTTTACATTTTTCGTGAGTCCTCGTTATGTTCAAAGGTGTTTTTGAATGTCAGTTTATATCAAAAGTTTATTATGCTGAACCAATTCTTGCATTAATCAAAAAACGATAACATTCCGCGAGAGTTCAATCGATTAAGCGATTACACTCTCAGTTCAGCGGGGATCTTTGATTTCACACACCTATAGATGATTAATTTCATAAAAAAAGAAGAAGAATTTTGATAAAAATTTGATAAGAGATGTATCCCAAAGGCGATAGATTGATTTTTTGAAACCCTAACATTCTTAAATTCCATTGGTTCTATAACTAGAGAAAATTTCTTCTTCGCCATACGGCTCAATATTGAACGTAAGCGTGATATTGAATGAGCCTTAAGGCAAAGTGGAAACGTGGGGAAGTAATATGCCAACAATGATAAAACTGCGCGTGATTTGATAAGAGTCACGATTTGATCATTTATTATTCATTTTAGTAAATCCATTTTTTCATTGGATGACTATTTCTGCGTTTTGGTATTTCTCTTGCAAGAATTTGGATGAATACAATATTTTTTCATCGCAGTCATTACGAGGCTCGCGCAAAAGGCCATCGCTTGTCAAGCTCGATAAAGCACACGATAATTCGAACAAATCATTTTTTGGAACCACAGTGGGCTGAAAATGCGAGGAAGGGATTTTTTTTTGGTGGTGGGGGGCAAAAAAGCGTCGACTGTGTGATAAACTTTCCCACACTTTTCGTGAAAATCCGGATTTTACGAGCTTGCTAAATTTTTCACGAAGACGAGAAAAATTCGCGTTATCAAACGATTTTATCAGTTTTGAACGCTTGCCACGCGAAAGATTAATGTCTTAAAAGTTGGCATTAACACTTTCAGATTTCAAGAAAAGGTGTTCGATAAAAAATTAATTTTTCAATTCGTTTGAAAAATGGTTGATTGTGTTAATTTTGAATTGAAGTACACATAACCGCTTGAAAAAAACTTTTTTTAAGGGTAAATGCTTGATGATACGTAAGGCGTCGTGCATATATGACGTCACGTTCGTGGGGGGAGGGGGGGGGGGGACAAAAATGACCAAAAATCGCGTGACGTCATATATGCACGACCGCTAATTTATTTGCTGTTAAATTAATTTTTTTAATGAAAAAGTTACTGTAAGAACAGAAGGCAGCAAAACAAAGAAAACAACAAAAAAAAAAGTAAAAAATATTTAAAAAACGTAACTGGCCACAAAAAAACAACGTGAGCTGTTAATTTTTCATTTCTCTTTTTGTTTCACGTGTAATTTTCAATATGCACGGTCGTTTTTCAAAATTAAATTTTTCGTTTCATATGTTTTTACTAATCCACGATTTGATACGGCTAAAAAAGTAAGCTGGATAGGTAAAAAACACGTTTTACCATATAATCTCATCATAGAGTCAGATAGGCGCTACCATACTTTTTATTTTTAAAAAATAAGGAAAACGTGAAAAATTTTTGAATTTTTCATCTACATCTAATGTACAACCAATGAGTTGATCATAATGAAGCTTGCTCTTCTGAAAAAAAGATTTTTTTCAAACTGGTAATGCTAACTTGAATTTAAAGTTAGCGTTACTGCCTATTTTTAAAAATGATTAAGAATCGACAAATTTGTCGATATCGCACAACAAAAAAGCGACAAGTGACTCAGTATTCACTTTTTTGAAATCAGAAAGTGGTAATGCTGACTTTAAGGCATGAAAGAATAAAAAATAGGCTGCGACGCTCTATAAATACTTTGTTTTGCGCGCTCAGGAAATATTTGCGATAGATTTCGCTCGTCGCGCTTGCGAATCCCCGATATATGACAGATCGAAATTTCAGCTGGGTGTCATTTGAACAAAAGTTTTTAATGCATTGAGCATTTTGGGAATTGTTATTCAATGACGTATGTAATTATGCATTGCATTAAAAAAAGTAACTTGCTGTGCAAGTATTTTTGATGCAATGATAATTTTCGCAGTTGTTTGCAGAAAATTGTTGTTCTCAAACTTTCAATATGATATTGCATTTACATCAAATAGTTATTTTTACATTATAAATTTTATTTCTACCTACTTTATTAAAATTAACTATAGATAATATTATTTATTAACCTATCGACTTTCAGAGTTTCATCATTATTATTGGCTTTTACCATCATAAAAGTCGAAATTGTACTGTATCAAGTTTTTCGATTTTTTCTGTCAAAATATTTTGAATTATTTAATAGTTTTCAATTGCTATCAATTAGCGAGCATTTTTAGAAACTTAAAAAAAACTTTCAAAACTTGAAACACTAAAAAGACTTTTTCAAACAATTTATGAATTTCAAAATAGTATAGGTAGATTTTATGAAGTATGAATTCTAATACATAAATTTAAATCTACAAATTCAAATTCTATGAAAAATTGAAAAAAAAAAAATTACTAGGAAGTCTGTTATTAGAGGTATTTTTGCAATGAAAAATTTCATAATAATATAGTTTCGGATGTTGATGACTAGGCATATGAAAATTTTTCAAAGTTACGTAACGAAAAAAGGAGGCAGTCGAAAATTGGAAAAAAGTGTGTTAAATTATACTTATATAAACGAGTCCTTTCTTTCTAGAGGTAAATGATTAAAATTTAAACATTAAAAAAAAATCATACTCTGAATATTTGATGAAAATTTATGCTATTCCATTTATTATATTGTAATCAGTTAAATTAAAAAAAATCAATAAGAAGTATTCGAAAATTCTTAAGCATTGTTGTGCACATAATAAATGTATTGTTCCAGTAATGTATATACCTACTTTTTCGAGGAACAGAATTTTCGTCATCGTAGTTTTCTGCAATCTAACAAAAATTTCATACATGACACTATTTTCGTTGTTTTTTACCTCGCAATAGCTTATTAAAAAATATTCTGTATTGTCTACGCTTGCTGATAATACTATAGCGATTTTTTTTTTCAATTAAGTGCACAGTTTAACGATTTTATTTTTCCATTTTCCAAGAAATATATTGGAATATAATGAAGCTAGTTAGATTTTATGTCTTTATATTGTAGTATTATCGTGCGAACAATTATGATTTCAGTAAGCATCATTTTTCCTGATAGATAAAGTTTCCACACAATATAACAATTTAATGATACTTAGTGTTCGTGAGTAGTCAGTATAAAAATATGTTACCAATCATTAAGAAAAAGTAACAAATGATTCTGGAAAGATCCAAAGCTTTTATTTTCAAATACCTTCACAATTTTAAGCTTAAATTATTAAAAAATCTTGAATATAAAGTCAAAAACTTGAATTTACCATTGGCTAAGGGTGGTTTGCGTTGAAAATTTTGCAGAATTTCAGATTGTGCAAGTAAGTAAATTTTCGTTAGCACAATCATGATTTATTTTTTTTAGCAGTACATTTTTTTTCATTTATAAATAAGCATTCGATATTCTTTTATTTGCGGTACTCCACGTTAATTTCAGTTTTTGATTTTTTTTTGCAGTTTTTCAACATAAATTCATTGCATGATCGGATGATTTTTATTGTTATCCTTTTTTGGAGTACCCTTCACTTCCAGAACAAGATTTTTTTTTGTTTCCAATAGTTTCGCTGATGTTGCCACTGTTGATTTGCAACGTAAACCAATTTTATAAAGATGTGGGTTTTTATGTTGTTGCAGATTTTTGTTCTATTTGTCAGATGTTATTTTTATTTTCTCGTTTATGTAAAATGCATAAATTCGTGTTTTTATTTGAATTCATTTTTATGAATCATCGCCCATTTCACTTGAAAAATGCGAAAATCATCAATGCCATCGATTCACACTTTAAATAAACAAAAAAAAAAGGGAAAAATGATGAAATAAGTCTTTACTTATTATTATAGTAATTAAAACCACGGATAATAATTTACTCAAATTTTTCCATATTTTTCTGCTTCTGAATTTCTTCGAGTTAGAAATTCAACAAACCTGATTGGTTGAAACTTCTAACTCGATTATCTTTTTTGATTTTGAGTTTGTGAAAAGTGTCAAAAGACTTTTTGACACAGACAAATTTGAAGATCATTTGGGGAATTTTCGATTCGTGGTTTATTCCCTAATTGTCGAAAAAGCGCGTTTGTTGTTTAAATTTCAAATCAAACTCAAACATCTTTTTTGATTTTGTTTTGTAAAACGTGGCAGAGGACTTTTCACCTCAGAAAAATTTGGGAAAATTCGGTTGAATTTTTGTCAGTAGTTTTTAATTTTTTAATTGTCTGTATATGTATGTATAAATAATTTTTTAGTGAATCATTTAGAGGGTTTAAAATTAATGGTTTCTTTCTCGATAATTTTCCATTATTATCTAAATGGGAATTGAATTCCTGGAAAATTATACAAAAATCGTTATGTATATTTAACGAAAAAAATTGTTTTTTCTATTACGTAAACCCTTTTGCTAAGAACACCGATTTTAGAGGTGTCGAAAATTTAAGACATAAAAACAAAAAATTATTTAAGCGAGTTACACAAGTACATCAACAAACGTTTTCGTACAATATTTTTCTCAAATTTTTGATTCCAATTGAGTGCTTTGCATTTAATCGCGTTTACCGGAAGGCCCTTTGAAAAAAAAGCCTTTCTGGGGAAAGGCCATAAATTGTACAGTTGTCAATATGTTTTTAGTGTTTAACTTCTAATTTTGTTCTTTAAAACATCTATCGAACTGTATTTGGTTTTTCCTCATGAGGGTCTCGTTAAGAAATCGAAAGCTCGAGATGGTATAAAGTGCTTATGAAGAAATAGACGTATTTATTTGCAACCATATTGGCTCCGAGTGATCTACCTGACGCAATTGCAATTTGGCGGAGTGATGTTACGCATAATTACCTATGATTTATATAGTAAAATTTGCATTCTATAGATCTAAAATTTTCCGAAATCATCTGGTAAAAACTGGCATACATATTGTAATAATTATTTTACTGTACAATATTGTAATAAGCATAATAAAAATGTTGAAATTTTGACTAGTATTCGAAACCTGCAATATTACTGTAATTTTTATCATAGGGCAGAAAATATTACATTTTTTTCTCAGTGTTGGAATTCCATGGACATCAAGTGGCCTTAAAAAAACAAACCTGGCAGTAGCTCGCTGTTTTTGTTGATGATCTGGAGCCATTACGTTTATTCGTTGTAAGCAGTTCTAAATGATTATTTTCAATTTAATTCACGTGCGTTGTTGTTTTCTTTATTTTGACATAGATCATATGGGCAGATGTAGATATATATACCAGTATACATATCAATATTGAAACATTACATAGGGGAGACCGGGGCATTTCGGGACACGGGGCAAAAATTATCTTATGTTGCGTCCAAGGTAACTACTCTACTGACGGAGTCTGGTCGATTTCACATGTTACTTATTATGTGTAGAGGAGTAAATGTATTTTCTGATACTGAAACAATATATTTTCGTTCTTAAGTTTTCACGTTTCTTGCTTACGAGGAACTGCCGAACACCAGAACAGGCGAATATATTTATTTCGTGTACGCCTTAAAATACAACTCATATTCTGAATCAAACTGAAGTTTATTGGTAGAATCTGTACAGAGCAAAAATCTAAAAAATCGTGTCAGAGCATTTAGGGACGCACATGTCCGGGGCGATTCGGGACACTTTGTTTTTCAGTGCAAGACGAATAACAACTGCTTATTATTTTATCTGGAACATGTTGGTGAATTGTAAGCGCAGAAAGGTGCAGTGCTCACTGTTCAAATGAAAAAAGCAGTAGCTGCTGTGAAAAATGAAGGCTTGTCAATTAGAATAGCAGCTAAAACATACAAAATGTCTCGATCATCTCTACGTCGATTTTGCCAAACCAGGACGGATGATGATTCCATCATGGAAAGTATTTGCTTCAGTTGAAGAACTATATAAAACGCTTGATACCATTCATTCATTTTCAAAAGCGAGACCTCGGCAGAAATTAAACAGAGAAAGGAAAAAGAAATTTGCGGCAATTTTGATGAAACGGGAAATGAAGCAACAACTTGCCGAAGAACAGGAATTGGCTAACTGCAAGTATTAAAGAACTAACACAAAACAAAATCCTACCAATAGGATTCGCAAAACAACCAATAAAAAAGAGGATTCGAGCACAGCGAAGAACCCAACAATGAATCAACCAGCACGCAGAGGACACTCTAGAACAAATGAGCCAGAATCCAACGACGACAATTAAATACTTTGGATATGACAATTTTTGCAACACTGAGAAAAAAATATAGTAATTATTACAATATTGTATAGTAAACGAGAATCACTTTGACATATTGTACTTTTTGCTAGATAATATATCAATTTTTGGAAATAACATATTGTAAATATTGTCAAATGATATTTTAGTTATAGATATATTTTGTTGTAGAAACTCCTATACATCTTCCGTTTTCTACTATACTTCTTGTGCTTTTTGCAATATCATATATTTGCTATTCATCCAGATTTTTGAAAATTCTATACAGTTTATTCAGTAAACAGATCTGTATAGGTTCTTTTTACAATACTTTTGTATACTTTCTAGGCTTCTAGTGCATCATATTGTAATATGATACAGTTTTCGAAAAAGCTAGATTAAGGGGACCTATACCTATAGATGGATGCGAAAATCGAAAAATTTCTTTTTTCATCAATCATTTGATTATGCATCTGGCAATACCCCTGAAAAATGTCAGGACGAAAATCGTATTATTTCAAAAGATATGCCTCAATTTGCATTCCGGCGTAAAGCTCGTAGTCGGCGCTCTCAGGCGCCGCGCTTATCTTGCCAGTGCATCGTGAATGGCAACGAATGGTTGCAAAAATGAATAAAATCAAAGACAACCAATTGTACGAAGAATCAGAAGGATTGCTGTATGGGCCAAGAATAGCTGAGTAGTTATCCAAGTAAGTTGAGAAAAATTGTGCCTCTCAAGTGTGCGAACTTTAAACGCGTTTTTCTCAAAACCATGTTTTTCGAACTTGCGTACATCATAGCTCGAAAATGGCTCAACCGATTCTAATAAATTTTATAACATTTCAAAGAGGATAAAATTCTCCAGGGTCTGACGAAGCCGAAAATTGTAAAAAAAAATTTGTTGTGTCTCTTTTTTTTTAAACAAATAGAAAAAAATCGATTTTTTTGAAGAAAGGGTGGTAATTATAATAAAAAAAAAAAAAAATTCAAAAAACGAGACGTCAGTCCCTGGAGGACGTAATAACAAACAAAAAACGCTAATGACTTCTTGTTGTTAAATTAAATCTGAAAGCTGTAGAATGTATGCAAAATGCCCTCTCCAAAACGGCATGGTCAACTTTGAGCGCTCAGATCTCGACACGGTGACTTACTTTCGACAAACGATTTATGTTGTATATTTGGGTGCATCTTTAAATACAATTGCTCCAAATTTCATGTTTCTACGAGCAATACTTTTTTTCTAATCCACGCGCAAAGTTAGGTCGCGGAAAACGCCGTCTATAGGTATAGGTCCCCTTAAAGTAATGTAGTTTATTTTTTCGCCATTTATGGTAAAAATTACAGTTTGCATAGTGAAATTTTCATTTTAAGATTCTAAATTTTCCGAAATTATGCAGTAAAAACTGGCATACATATTGTAATTTGTACATACATAGCGGTTTTACTGTATAATATTGTAATGAGCAAAATAAATATTGCAGATTTTACAATATTATTGTAAAAACTACAATGATATTGTAAAAATTGCAATATTATTCTGAATAGTACAATAATATTGTACTTTTTACAATATATACGTCGGAAAGTACAAGATTTTTTTCTCAGTGAAGTATTGAAGTCAATAAGTATTGAACACAAAATGTCCCTTGAAAACATATTCCTTACTTTTACTTTTAATTGCATTTTTTTGCTTACAAACGATGTATCTCTAAATGCCCCGGTACCTGTTCCTAATGACCCCGGTACCGGGACAATTAGGGACGATGGGCACTTTTTACTATCTGACGAATATTACTTATTACGTCTAAAATAGAAAAACCCTGTTTTCGGGGTTCGATAGAGAAGGGTTCAGGCTTTCAGAAAATATAGGTTGTTGAACAATAACTATTTTTATGAGTTCGTAAAAATTCACGATACAAAAATTGTCCCGAAATGCCCCGGTCTCCCCATACCATTATAAGAACAGCATAGATCAATATAATAACAGTATACATCAGTATAAGAACAGCATTGACCATTACAAGAGCATTTAGACAAGAACAGCATAGACTAATATAGAAACATCATAGACCAACATACAAACAGTACAGAAATTTCTTAACTAGTTTTCTGGCAGTGAAATTCTAGGGTAGGACTTATTCTTAAGAACAATTAATCGGAACTTTTCGTTATTGGAACTTTCATTTTGTAACTTTTATCGCCCCACCAGAGGTTTTGTTTACGCGAAAAACGTAAAAGAGTGGAAGAAAAAAAGCACAAATGGTCGCTCGCGTTTGGCTCCATTCCGTGGAGGCGGCCGCCCCCGCCTTTTGTTTTCCACTCTCGGTTGGATGGGATGGAGTGGGGTGGGAGCCCCACCGACGTACGCTCGATGTCAGATCCCTCGGTTACTTCAACTTAGCAATCAAGTCTCTCGCTTAGTCTACCGTATTCATTGGTTGAATTCAGTAGCGCACGTGTTATCATCTCATCACTCCGGTGATACCGGAAACGATCTCGAGACTCGAGCTTGCAGTTCCGTATGTAGTCGAAATGGTGCACAGTCTGTTGTAGACATTGCGCGACCTTGATCGAAGTAGTGTATTCCCCTCGGGATCGTTGTTCCGGATACGTGTCAGAACATCCTGGTTCCAAGTGTTCGGGACGCAACATTCCCTGGATTCGACCTGATTCGACCTCATCTAATATGCCTTTCAAGGACAAGGACGGGCTACAGGCCAGCCCCGACGATATGGACGTCACAAGGTCAGTTACGTCTCGGCGTAACGGTGCTTTTTCATGCCCCGCTGCTACCTTGAATTTTCACGCGCGGCCTTGACCGGTTTTCCACCGACTCTCCAGACTTTTCCAGGAAGGGGAATCCCCTTCCCGTCTACCGCGATCGTCGGCTATTTGCCGGTAGCAAATGGTCGGGAAGGGGTTATTTTGAATATCGTTTTGTTTTGTTTTTTTCATCTCCTTCTGTCCCAAAGCCGGCTTTTGCGCTGTCCTTTACCTACGATATCGCGTTCCTTGTTGCCCGCGATCGTGACGGGCGTCACTTGGGCAAACACGGTATTAGAAAAACATTCTTGGCCGCGAGTCATTTATATCTCCCGCGTATATTACGTCGGGAGGCCTTATCTCGGGGATTAACAGCGTTGCCAGATTAGATGCTAAATATATCGCCACTGTTTTTGCGTGTATTTCTTTTTTTGTTTTTTTTTTTTTTTGTTTTCTATATTTATCTAATGTTTTTCCGAGCGTTCTCGAGTTACCCGTATTTTCCCGGGGAAATGCACTGAAAACTGGGAGTTTCTTTATGCGAAAAGAAATTGGGAGATGAGGACAAATGAATGAGTCAAGATTTAGAAATTCAGGGTGCAAAAGAATAGAATTCGAGTTTGTGGGGTGGATGAAGGGAAGAATTTGAAGGGTTGTGCGTGCAAGGAATGCTCTTTGGTCCCATGGATGTTGATTGGGTCTTCCGTTTTTTCGCTCTAAAGTTTTGGGACTCGTTCTCTCTATTCTCTAATTATTCTCGCGTCGAAATGACCGTTGTGTTGAGCGAGAAAGTGATAGTCGCGATATTTGGTCAGCCATATATGTGGGAGGATTTCTCCGGGAGAGAGTTGGAGGCTCACGTAGCGGCGCAGTGAGGCAGGGCGCGGTTCGATTTTAGGCAACGTCTCTTCCTCTTGCTCTTTTGTTGTCTTCCTTCTTCTCGCATCGGGCAGATTCCGACCGATGGGCGAAATAACGTTGTCAAAAATCGATTCGCGTCGATTGTTGGGTATAGTTTGTGGGTTGGGTGGCAGTATAGAAGCTTACAACACTGCACGGTCAGAAATTTTTTTATTAAATTTTAGGGAATATCTTTGAAACAGACTACACAGGTTGCCTAATAATCATTCATGAAAAAAGTAGACAGTATTTATGAAAAATATATACTGTCTATGAGTAGCGGTGTAAATTTAAAATATGACAGACATGGGCATCAGTTTAACTTTGAATGATTTCTTCATGGAAACGGGTACTGAAACTTGAATTTAAGTGTTGTGTTTGAGACTGTCAATGAAAGTTTGTTCAATAAATAATAATTCAACCCTTTTATAAAACATGCAATACAAATTTTATATCGAGTTTTAGTTTTTCTTCAAGGGGTTATATGCCTTTTTGTGCGGAAATATTGAGGATGGTTTGGATTATCTTTTAAGGTAGCAATAATTTTTTAACATCAAAGTTATAAAACTTTAATAGTGCATTGCTCACTTAAAAAAACAAGCATTAGTTCATAAAAGAATATCTACAAATGGCGCAGTTATGGCCTTTTCCCTGAAACATTTTTTTTTTGAGGCTTGCGGTCACCGCGATGCAAGTCCAGTTAAACAACTGAAATCATAAAATCCAAAAATTTCATTTAATTAAGAACATAGCTAGTCATTGAAAGCTTAATAAATTAATATTTCGTTTTTTCTGTATGCGAGAACGTTTTCCCCAAGAACTCGTTTTTTTGAGTTCTGAATATTTGATTAAAAAATTCCTATCTGCAAAATAAAAAGGGATCGTTCAGAAACTGGATATATTCCTAGACTAATGGAATTTTTTGGATTTTCTGATTTAACTTGACTTATTTGATTTGCATCGGGGTCACCGCAAGACTTTTCCTAACAAAAATTTTTCCGGGGAAAGGGCCATAACTCCGCTAATTGTGATTTTTTTTTTTATAAACAAAAACTTGTTTTTTAAAGTGAACAATGCCCTATTAAATAACTGTGACTTTGATCTTTGATGTCATAACATTGTTCCTACATACCATAAAAGATAATGCAAACCATCCTTAATTTTTCCGCACAAAAAGGTATATAACACCTTAAATATTTTTGATAAACTTAATATTATTCTAACAATGTAGTTATACAAAATTTATACATACTACTCAAAATGCCCAAAAACTATTTTCTATGAAACTTACTGGAAAATTTTGTTCTGAAAATAAGGATGAAAAAATGTATCTCATTGTTATCAAATAAGTTTTAGTATGAGCGTTAAAACTGTTTTCTGTTACATGTACTTTGCCATCATATTGCACACGTAATAGTTCAACTTACTGTTATCCTTCACTTCAGAACGTAGTTTGCAATATCTCTCGCCAGATAGAAAATAAATGTATCAAAGCCAATTTTTTTCCGCTTCTCTTTTCACCCATTTCGTACCATAAGGTCGATTGATTGACATTATTATGCATGCTTGCATATGAGTTATATTATGTTTTGGAGAATTATGTATTATTTATCTGATATTAGATGTTCTTTTGAAGTTTCAAAGACACGTTCATGTAAAATGCTTCAAGATATATGCCTTTGAAAAAAATTTCTAAGATTTTTTCCATCACGTAAATTAAATTTAAATGACAAATTTTCAAACACAGGCCTTTACAATTTAATAATTAAAAAAAAAAAGTTAAGAAATTGATACATCTATCTTAAAAGCAATAATTTTAATATTAATTTCTATGAAATCCTTCTCATATAACATGTCCATGATATTTCAAACATAATTTTAAAATACCTACACTCTGTGGGAGCTGTATGAAATTTCAAAAAAATTTTGACAGTGTAGATGGGGTTTTAATGTAATGCGCCATTTAAGAAAAAACATATCGCATAAATGTCGTAGAACGACATTTATGCGATATGTGAATTTGCCTTCACGTCATTCAAAAAAATGTTATGCATTCATAAAAAAGGTTCAAGAATTTCTGCTTCTTCAAGATTTTTTTGAAAATTACAGAATTCAGCAAAAATCTTGTTGAACGATAGCTGAATAAGATTTGATTATAATTTTTCAGGCTTTCAAATAACAATAATATTATGTAAAAACTGTCAGAGACTGTGGGATTTTTGAAATTTTTTCATTATTTTTAGTGAGTATGAGATAGATAAATGAAAAAAAAAACCAAAAATTGCGTAATATTTCAGAAAAAAAGAAACGAAAGCAATTAGGCATGCTGGATCTAAATTATTTAAATTATCACTGATCATTTTCGAAAAGCGCTAAAAACTAGAAAAAACTTTACGCTTTTCTCAGAATTTTTAAAAATATGCGATTTTCTATAGAAAACTTTTCTGAAAGGTTTGAAAATTTCTATCGAGTTTTGTGATTTTCCACAAGTTCCTAGAATCAATGAGAGAATTTCAGGGATATCCTTGCAGGAAAAAATGACACTCAGGAACATTCATAATTTCCACTCTAATTTTCAAAATGAATTATTTGAGAGTTTAAAATTTCTGGATTTTTTTACAGAATATGTTACATGAATAAAAAAAAAAGTACTCAATTGCAGTAGTCGTAAAATTTCTAGTTGAACAAATTTTTAATTAAGTGTAAACTTGGAATTTATAATTCAAGAGTCAGAACTTTGAAAATTTCTGTGATTTTCAACGTTGCATTAATAAGTATTGATGAAAATTGAAAAATATGTTACTGTAACTCACCTTTGAGCCAAATGTAAAAAATTTTCCTTCCTGTGCTATAAATCAAGTATTGTTGAAAACCTAATACATATTTCTTATTCACTGAACCATATATTTCGAAATTGTTCAAAGTGCAGCTTCATTGTTCAAAAATTTTATATCAAAATTAATGAAGAAAACAATTGAAATCTCCATAAATTTTATTTGTAATGACTGGGAGTACATATTGAATATATAAATCAAAATCATGCTTCCATACATTAAATATCTTCATTTTGTTAGGACTTGGCTTTTGTTAGGACTCGGTAATTTTATAATTTAAAAAACTTTGATTCAAAGATTTTTTCATTGTCATTTATTTTATGTACTCTTAAAAAAAAGAACTTGACCTGAATTTGAAAATCGTAACAATGTGAATCGTTTTTTAAAATATTATTAAACTCTTCTTTGTATACATTTTTTAACAAGAATTAAAAGCTTTTTCAATAAAAATCGAACGTTTCGCTGACGCATCGAATAATTTACTATGTCACATTTCACGAAACAATACCGCGTCACAAGCATATCTTTCTTTCACGTAAACTACATTTTCAAGAATTTTCCATTTGCCATGATTAAGAATCAATTATTTTATCGCATTGTTCATTGTCACAATAATTTAATTCACGTTATAAAAAATTGAAATCAAACCTTCAATGGAATTTAAATAGTTTTTTTGTACAAAAGTATTATATTTCAATTACGTTTTATAACAGATAAAAGAACTATTCTGCAGAATACATAAAATTGAGTATTATTTAAGTATCATAACGAGTTATAGCTTAGTTTTGGAAGAACAATGAGCAATCATCAGTTTCTATTCGATTACGTAACCATTAAAATTTCATTAAAATCAACGATGGTGACAATCTTTTGTCTCTGAACATGATTCAAGCCTAAGCAAAAATTTTCGGTGAAAAAATAGGCTAAAAGCATTTTTACCGATTTTTCTAGAAGTTTGGGGTGATTATTGTTGAAATTAGTTCAAATCAAATTCTTCTGAAAATCAAGTGTTTATTAGAGGGAAAAAGACACTAAGTTTTTGAAACCATAAATAGTATAGATATATGTGAAATAATCGAAAAAATAGGAAGATTTCTACTGTTTATCAATCGTTTCCATTAAACAAGAAAAAATTTTTTGAAGGTTTTTCTTGATTTTTAGTTTTTAGGAGATGTAAAACGTGAAATGAATCTTCTTGAAGATTCTTTAAACTTCCAACGCTTGTGATGGATTTTGTACAGCAAAGCAGTTATCTTAATTTAAGAATGTGCAACATGGTTCATTTTAGAAATTGATGATTTTCATTGCACGTGTTTCAATTAGAAACAAATAACCTAGTAATTACACGATTTTAGCAAAACAAATTATAAGAGGTGAGTCAAAGAACTTTTCATGTACGAATTTTGGTGTAATAATAAAGAAACTGTTGTTCTTCAATTTACAGCTTGATAAAAAAGTAATCTTGAAAATTGATTTTGACTTAAAATGGGATTTCCGCACACGTTAGAGCAACTCTTTTGTATCATCTTCAAGAAGATAAATTTTTCTTCAATCGCAGAGAATATACTGAAAATTGAAAATTCTAGCTGATTAAAATTTGTGATAAATATTTTTGACTTTTTTGAAGTAGAAACAAGATCTGGAAGTTATAAGAATGGTTTTCGAATATGAAAATTTCAAAAATTTATGTAGATTTCAGAAGTTGCGTGTATTAAAATTTACTGAATGTTGAGGTATTTCCAGATTCTGTAGAATTTTGCATTTGTTGATTGTGTAGCAATGATTTTAGTTAATTTTCGATGATTTCTTAGTAATTTAGAACATTTTTGTGTTGGGATATTGAGTATTGAAAATTTTTAATAGTGTTGGTGATTTTGAAGAACATTTTAAATTGGACAAAAAATCGTTTTAAGAAATTGTTGAGTTTGAAATAGATTACTCAAGAAATAGAGAAATATTTTATTTGTTATAAGGAATTTAGCTTAATCATAAGTTTTTTGGTATTCTAAGAATTTAAGAAAATTGAGAATTTTTCTAAAACCCTTCACTATTTAGGAAGTTCTTAAGGAAAAATTTTTCGTTTGTATTTTGAAGAAGTTCGCAGCATACACAAATTTGTATTAACTCTAAATCTTCTTTCATAATGTCAGTATTTATGAAGAATTATAATAAACGTAAATTTTTTAAATATTATAAAAATGGTACCAAATTCAATATATTTCGTTGATGGATTATATGACGTTCTGTATACATTGAAAACAAGATTATATTATTTTTCAATTAGGTCTTTTATTTATAATTATTTTTTCTTTATGTCTTTATCATATTCATAATCATCTGTTTGTGTTAAATTTCCCAAAGTAGAAACCAATTTTAAACGTGAAAGTTTCAAAAACTCATGTGAATTTTAAAAATTTGGGATAGAATTTACAGAATGTTAGGGTTTTTCAAAGATTTTTAAAATTTCATGAGATTGTACAAAAAAGAATTGGAAAAAATATCGTGTTTCCCGATTATTCTAAGATGATTTAAAATAATTTCTACCATTTCTTAGAAATTCCGAATATTAAGTGTACGAAATTTCAATAATGTCGACAGTTATAAATATTTATGCAAATAAAGAAGAAACAATTTTTCTGAACCCTTAA
Organism: Platygaster robiniae; assembly: GCA_028476575.1. Classification (NCBI taxonomy): domain Eukaryota; kingdom Metazoa; phylum Arthropoda; class Insecta; order Hymenoptera; family Platygastridae; genus Platygaster; species Platygaster robiniae. The sequence continues at coordinate 43,151,018 of CM052019.1, forward strand.
TTTTGCAACGAATTTCTCAACCCATGAAAAAATTCTTCATGTATTCTAAGGAATTTCGCTGTTGAGTTAAGAAAATCAAAATAACTGTCTAAAAATTAAAGAAATTTGAAAAAATAGATCATTTTTCGGAAATTCTGACTTGCTATAAATCTGCTTATAAAAAGTTGTTGTCTGCATTTTTAAGAATTTCGTAGCATTGGAAGATTCGAATTAATTTTCAATATTTCTATAAAATGTTCTAAACTTTGGAAAACCGGAATCAACGATGATTTTTAGAAGCTCAGAATATACTTTTAGTTAATTTGACAGTACTTATTAGGCTAGCTGTCATTCGATTAAAAGTTTTTCATGCCAAGTATTCTGTGAATTATCCACTGCAGTATGTCTTTGACTTTATGTATCCCATAATAAACAAAAATGATTTGTGCAAGTATTTTAGATGCAATGGTGATTCAAGCAGCCATTTCTTGAGAAAAATGATTGTTTAAAACATTTCAAATAAGGATTATGTAGTGCAGTAAAAAAATAAACAAACTTCTGAAATTGCATTTATCTTTTATGCGATTTTGGTTGATAAGAACTTTATAAACTTTACAGCAGTTCGCGGGCCTCGCGTAACATGGCCGAGAAGCAACGACGAGATAACTTAAATAGCAACATTGCAGTTATTGGGCAGCTCGTTCCTGCTGTGGCCAACAGTTCCCGGCGCATGGACAAAATTTCCATTCTCAGATTGGCAGCAGCTTTTCTGAGATTCGAGCACAGTAAGATTTTTTTTTACATTTTTCGATGTGAAACTTCTAATGGCTAATCATTTGAATAAAAGAATAAAAGCAAAATGGGATATGATTTATGCTTTATATCTTCAAGTTCTAAAATTTCTGAATCTGACATTCGAAAATATAAGTTTAATATTGAAATTATGTATAATTTAAAATTCGAGATTATCCAATAAAATGAGCATTCACACGATGGAAATAGAGAAGGGAAAACTTTAATATTCTAGATTGGTATACAATTATACATAAAAAAAGTTCAATTTTATGTATATATATATTTTGAAACGATTGTGACAGTTGTAATCTGATAAGAGTTTGGAATATGAAGACGTCAATGGAAGAATCTAATGAGGTTCTATTTAAATGAATAAATACACTATTGATTATAAGTTATGTGAAATCATGAAAACTATGATTTGTGATATCGAAAAAAGCTGTATCACTTCTATTAGACAAACAATTGTATTTTTAGAGAATAAAGAAAACAAATACGTCAAAGCTTTGTGCGTGGTAAGTTTATCATTATTTATCAATTCCGAGTTTACTTATGATTGACTTTAACTTTTTATGTCCATTTTTTATCTACAATGAAAAACTTGAACGATCATCGTTAAAATAATAAAAAAAAAAAATATAAATTATTGACTGTTTGAAGTATGAAATGTTCAGAGCCTTTTGAGAAATTTTGAGATTTCCGAATATTTAATTTAGAAAACAAATTTTATACAATGAAGAGGCGATAAGTACATTAAAAAAACTATAAAGTTCTTTCTGCAGACGATGAATGATCGTGTATATATTGCAGAATAAATATTGAGTTATATGTAATTTAAGGTGTGATATCATTTATTGTAAATTATTGCCATCATTGCCCTCAGCATAATATTGACATTGTGATACATAATAATTTAGTTCGATGGTGCACACCTTGAAAATATCAGATCTGATTGACGTCACGCATATCAGCTTTCGCAGAAAAGTTTGGAGATAAAAATAGAAGACAAATAAATTTCGATATGAAAAATCAAGAATTTGATGTGATAATAACACTGTGTGCCCATAAACAACTTTGAAAATTACAAAAAAACGAAACCTGTCTAGAACGATTGGTAATAACTCCCTAAATACTTCCTTCAAACGTTTTTTCAAGATTAGTCCCCGTTTTCGTGAAATTTATTAAATAATTTTTTTCTTAAAAACATGCTCTAAATAACGTAATATTGGTCCTATTTTCTCGAACAAAAGAAGATTTGTGTCCTCTAATTACCCTGTTAACATTTCTGCAATAAAATATGTCGAAATCTGCACGCGAAACATTTTGGAATTGCGCTCGATGAGTCTTTATGAATCCATTTTAAAAGTACCGTTACTCCCGTTTTATCAATGGCTTCGACACCCGAATTAGTCACACGCGATTCCATAATTTTTCGCGTAGAGATTTCGACGTATTTTATTGCAGAAATGTAAACAGGGTAATTAAAGAACACAAATGGTCTTTTGTTCGAGAAAAAAGGACCAATATTACGTGATTAAGAGCATGCATTAAAAAAAAATTTATTTGAATAATTTAACGAAAACGAGGGAAAATCTTGAAAAAACGTTTGAAGGAAGTATTTAGGGTGTGATTACTAATCGTTTTAGACAGGTTTCGTTTTTTTGTAATTTTTGAGGTCACACAGTGTAATGAAAGAACTTTTTTACTTCAAATTTTAAAAATTACGATGCAAGGATAATATCTTTGCATTTTTTTTTATGAATAATTTTTATGTGTCATTTTGTTTTGTAGCGATTGCACCAAGCGTTGCACACTTACTTCCATCAGAATTCACCAATTTCGATCTAGAACAATATTTTATCCAGGTAAGATATTTATCGTTTTCTGTTACGTTCTATGAATGTTAGTTAGAATATTTATTTAGGTTAATAGTAAAAGTTGATGAAACAAATAATATCTTTAACTGATTTGGAAGACGAGAAGGAATATAAAATTGCAAGTCTAGAATTGTAAATTCGTCCCAAATATTGGCACTTTTGAAAAATCCCAACTCCTGAACATTTGTGAAAAAATTCACAATTTTTGGACATCAGCTGAAGTTTATTTTTCAAGCTTTTTATATTGAGTAAAAGAATTAATTGTGAAAAATAAATTTTGTGCATTGTTATGATTTAAAAAATGATAAAAATTTTTTTTGATTCGAAATCGAAATTTAGACAATTTTTTATAGAGAATTGTGACATTTTCCATAGAACTTCAACAATTTTCTTTAAATTGAGCGAAAATTTCACACTATCGATTTTTAAAACATACGTTAAATATTGCTTCGAATTCAGTCAAATTTCATTACGTATCCGAAATTTTTGATTGTTCTGCAGGAATCGAATTTAATTTTTTATGCAGTATGCGAATTTTTTTTACAATTGTACGAGAGAAGAGTTGAATTCACATTTTCTGTATCGTGTAAATTTTACAATAAAATTTTCTGATCCCTCCCTCAAATAGTGTACATTATGACGAATTTAAAAAAAACACTTAATGCTATTTTGCGATTTAGAAGCAAGACTTGATTTTTATTGATATTCATTTATTTCTGTTTTTATTGAATTTTCTAATCATTAAATTTTTTAATAATCTTCAATTTATAGACATGAAATTTTTATAGTATTCTTCAATTCTGATTTGTTATCGAAATTTTTTGTTTTACCATGTATGTTTAAGATGATTTTACTTTATTTAATTTTTAAATGAGTAAATTTTACTTAAAATTGGCCGATGATTACAAGTTTCTGAATCTTACCCAAAAAATATTTTCCATGGAAAAACATCAAATTTTTATTACAGTGATGAGTTTACAGAAACTACATTAACCAAAGACAGTTTTTTTTTTCAGAGTAACATGATTTTTGTGACTTTCCGTTAGTTTAATTGTTTTAACAGAATTTCGATGTTTATTTATTTTTTTAATTTTTCCAAATCGAAGGACGTTTTGTATTTTTTAAAAGTTCAATTTTCACAGTGAAGTTTTGAAAATTTGGGTGCCTGGAAGAATATATTTTTTCAAACACTGAAATTCCGACTCGTATATTACTACATTTTTGTTGAGTTGATAGTTTTGAATTGTTACATAACTATCAAAATTCATTTAGAATTTTCCATTTAAATAGTATGATGTAATACTAAAAGAATAAAGATTAGAATATCAGTTTTTAAGTTCTTCTGAATTGTACGAGCAATGTATGACAATTGCGCTTTGTTCAAAAGAATAAAAAATCTTAGAAGTAATATCAATTAACGGCGATTTCAAGCAATATCTGTTTTTTCATTTTTTTTTGTCATTGCTTTCTTTTTACTGATATTGAAAAATAAGTCATACAGATACGAAATAACTAATATTTTTCGATATTATTCTTTTTCCATTATGTACATCGTAAAAATTTTGTAAAAATTGAATACGATCCAACGCTTTTGTTAAAACTGCCATACTATGTCAATTTTTCGTCCAACTCTCCACAACTTTTTCAATAATTTTTAAAAAGATTTGATTTAATCTTTTGAATATCCTTTTTTATCAGCGTATCATTGGAAACGACGGTTTTTTGCTCTCCTTCACGTCTTCGGGAAAAATAGTCTATGTCAGCCCCCAAATCGATTCTCAGCTCGGACACGCTCAGGTAAGCAAATAAACAAAAATTTTTTCTAATTCACAAAAGGAAACCAAAGTGCATTTTTGCATTTTGGTTCCTAATTTCTGCAACAATCTTGTTTCATTGTTGCAGAACGAGCTTTTGGGTCAGTCGCTTCACGAGTACATCCATCCGGATGATCGCGACACGTTGACCAAGAACTTGAGCATGGACAAAGAGATATGTAATGGCGAATTAGGAAATTCTTCCGACGAAGCTTCGGCCCACGAAAGCGTCTTTCGCGAGCAACGCAAAAGCTTCAATTTGAGGATCGCCCATCGAAATACGTCCAGAAGAGAGCCCCCGCAATACGATTCTTTCCACGTGTCTGGGATTTTGCGTTTGGCGAACACACTCCGAGATTCCGACAAAGCCGGTATGTTTATAATAATTTATTTCACATTCTTTGACAATGATTTTATATTCACAGTTTATTTAAATACGTGGGATAAAGAGATGATTCCACGTTCCATTTAATAACATCCAAAAAATAAAACATCTAAATCAATTAAAAAGGACTCGAATTATGTCGGTCGTTGTCAATGCATGTTACTGTGCATGCTCTCTTGTCTTTCATGTGCCTTTTCACGAATACGAAATACGATTGCCTTCAAATGACAACGACTAAAGGAATTTATCAACGGATAATAAGTGGTTATTATTATACAAACAATGGTCTTCTGACCTATAACTATTTTTGTACAAATAGTGGTCTTTTTGACCTGGAATTATTGGTGTACAATTTTTAAGGAGATAGCTTTCTATTATGAATATCCTGATGAGGACCCAATGTGGGGTAGAAATAAATTTTTGGATTTCTACAAAGTGGCTCCGCGAGATCATTTATTGATTTATTTATTCCTTAATCAAAAAGGACTGTTCATAAACCCCGTTACTCAAATTTGTAAATTTTTTAACCCCCTTCCCTCTCTTAAGAGGACACAGGATTTATGATCCGAAATTTTTTTCGGATATTTGGCGACTTTTTGTAATACTTCGAAGAGCATTAGAATCTTTTCCCAATTTTGAAAATGTTTAGTTTGTTTTGGTTTTGCTGATTTTTAGAGGGTCTTCTGTGATTTTTTCTAAATTCATATTTTTTGTGAGTTTTATTTTTAATTATTGGAAAGATTGTACATAAAAGGGCATGCATTATTCGATATTTTTGCTATTATTTAGTATTTTTTATTTTAAAATTTTCAAAAAAGTTAGAAATACTTCTAAAGTTTCGGTGCTTATAAAGTGGTAGCTCGAAAGCTAGAATTTTTAATCAAGTTAAAATTAAAATGTTTTTTCAAGTCTCTGCTGTAATCGCTGATTAAATTACCAGGGTATCCTTAAAAGTGAAGACGATAATATTTTATAATTAATTTTTATTTCCAAAACTTAAAAAGAGTGAAAAGTTGAGAATCACAAATTTGCTATTGCTAGTGCTAGAAAAATAATATTCCGAGGACACGAAAATTTGTTGTATCATCTCGAATTTTCATTGAAAATGATAAATTTTCGTTTCTTAATAGATTCGATCATCTATGTTGTATGAAAAAAAAAATGTAATAATGAGTAAAAGTACATTTAAATAGTTAAGTGAATGTCTGACATTATTTTCCATTTATTTTTTCCAACGGAAAATTCCCACTTTTAATGCTTCGATTTTGTAACACAAGTTCAACTTCAATATTTAAAATTTGCAATTTCAAGTTTCAGAAAGATTTTAATAAAAAGAAAAATAACTGATGAATTTTTTTTACAGTTACCGACTTTCATTACAAATGACGTTTTTCCGTTTGTTTAATAGATTCGATCATGTATTTTATGTAAAAAAAATGAGCGATGATGAGAAAATGTTAAAATCTTAGAAGTCAAAGAAATACTAGAGATTATTTTACACTTATTTTTGAAAATCGAATATTCCAGATTTCAGTGCCTTGACCTCGTAAAACAAGTTCAATTTACACGTTCAAAACTTGCAATAGGGACCTTTAATGAAATCAATTTTCGAAATTCAATTTTTTTGTATTTTGCAAGTGTTATTTTCGAAACAACCTGAATTTTCGCAAAGTAATAAGCAAATATGCCAGTTTTTGATACTACAAAAAAAGTTTTCTCATTTATCATCTCATTAGTTTTTGAAAAAATTGTTTAATTATTGACAACAGTGAATAAGTTCCTCCACCTGTACAATTCTTGGAATAAAACAGATTTTTAAGCATGCAGAAATTAAAATGATTGTGAAAGAAAATTCATATAATTGAATTTGAACTCAATTTACTGTAGTATACATCAAGTATACTACCATCTTGCTACCAATGGCTCAAAAAACTGTCTCGTTTGAAAAATTCAACAAAATAAAAATTTATTTGCTGTTATAAATATTTAAATATTTTCCTTGAACTCGGGTACGTATGCGAAATTTTCCTTTAGATTTTTTTCTCTGGAAAAAAATCGAATAATATTTTTCATTTTATTCTATTGATCGCAAATTATATCAGATTAAGAGGTTCGAAAAACGTCGTCAATTCACAATTGTTTTCAAACCTCTGTATCTCTTGCGATTTTCGAACAATGTTGGAATTGATAGATGAGTATCTTTTTTTGTGCTCTTTAAAAAAAAAAAAATGAAATAGAATTTTTCCGTCAAAGTTTCTATTGTTAGTTTCAGGAAAAGAGTAACTAAAATTAATCGTTCACCAATTTTTTTTAGTTGCAAATTTTAATAAAAAATTACGATTTTTCTTTTACAATTAGTTCAATTATGTATTATGTCGTGTGAAAAAAATGAGCAGTGTTTAAAAATGCCTATATTTCAAAAGTTACATGAATGTGAAGGATTACTATCCATTCATTTGAACGAGTGGAAAATTTTAGATTTCCATGTTTGACTTTTTAACCTGATTTTTATTCACGTTTTTGAACATGACGCAAAAGAATCATTACACATTTTTATTTTTTTGCCCCTAAATGATTTTTACAATTGAAATTCAATTATTGTGAATTTGTACATCGAAACATTTTTCAAGGCCTCAGTAATGATTGTTCATTTTTCAAACTATGGAACAATCATTTTATTTGAAACTTTTACCAGCGATTTGTAAATTGTGAAACTATTTTATTTATTTTAGGTTTTTGATACTTCAATTGAAATTATTATTTTTCGAGCTCGTAGACTGTAACGTGACAAATTCCGCCAATTTCCCAAATCCATTATTCCGAATTAATTCGGCGAAATTTCACGAAACCTTCGCCACCGTTCCAGGAAAATGAAAATAGAAATAAATCAATAATAATTAAATAACGAAAATTCCTAAATAATTACTCCTTCACCATGTCCCAAAAATATACTTACACAGGATCGCCACCTCATTTTTATTTATAAAGTATGAGGAACCTTGAAAATTAAATAATAAAGTCTCGTTCAAAAAGAAAATAATAAAATAAAAAAAAATCAGACAAAAAAAAATAAACCCGAAACGATTGAAACGGAATTCCAATAACCCAAAACTCAGCGCAATGAAAACGCACAACTATCTCAAAATAGAAAATTCGATTCCAGATAAGTGGATTGCTTATGGAAAAATAATTACTCGTAATTTTACAAAATTGGTCCATTATTTATTAATCATTCCCTTATTCGAATACATAATTCAACAAAAATCCGATCATAATAATTCTGATAACGACCGGAAGGAAATAAAAAAAAATCAATTCCAAAACCATTAATTCGAAATAACATCATTCCAAATAATTCCCAATATTTCTACTCAAATTCCTTCCTAATTCCACCTTGAATCGGAAATTAATTAACCCCAATTACTCATCTATAATAAAAAATCAATATTCTCAATCAATTCGCATATTTTCCCTTATAATCTAACTCTCCGGAAAACCGGGAGAAAATCTCCAAAACCAAAATCCAAATCCCAATTCCCACGAAAAAGGAAAATCCCATTTCCAATACGCAATAAATTCAACATCCACTTCCCAAGAAAACCTCACATCACACAATTAAACAAAATACGATGGAATATTTAACCATGGTCAGATACATAATTTCCCAGAATATGAATTCCAGAATTCCCGATCGATTCCATTATGCGACGGGCCGGCATGTCGCGTCCGATATTATAAATCGAAATCCTAATTCGGAGAGGTCACTCACTCCTCAGAACAACCGATCAAAATGGCGATTCTACGGCATTTGCCTTAAGTGTAGAATATGGTCACGGTCTCCCGAATAAAACCCGATAATTCAGACCTATCGAATCGATCAAGGAATCCCGAAAATTCAATCGGGCTCGAGAAAATCCGCCGAACCCACGCGACGGCATCTTCCCGACAAAGAAACCCAAGACCGGAATATTCGGAATTTCTCCCCTACCGTCCAAGAAAAATCCCTTTATACCGAATACATCAAATCTTTCCCCTACCGTTCAAGAAAAATTCGCGTACCGAATTCCTCACCACCCTGCCGGAAATTATCCTCTGACCACACCATCCACGAAAATTAAAAATCCCACCTTCCCCCGAACACCAGAATTCCCAAAAACCACATACTTCCGAACCCGGAATTCTCCCGCATATTAAATAAACCAAAACCTAACCCATTTTCCCGACGCTCGCTCGCCCGTGACCCGCCAAAGAAATCTCTCTACTCCATCCCGATAAACCCGCACATTTCCGTAACCGAAATCACACTCCCGATCATTCACTCATTCATACTTAGATCTATCTCACTTAATAATTCCCCATTCCGGTATGGCAAATCAGAAAATAAATTCAATATCCAAAAACCTCGCAAAACTCTCTTCACCCAGAATCGGCGCCGAGGCGTCTCAGCGTGGCTCCGCGGCGTCATTTTTCTGGAACTCCAGCAACACGTCCGCTTAGCACAACGGGCTTTCCAAGAAGAAGGAAGTTGGAACTCCTCCAATTCCACGAACCCCTTTTCCGGTAGTATATGGTGGGGATTCCCAGCCAATCAGCAAAAATCCCATTTCGAAATTTGGCAGGCCGGCAACGTAGACCCCGCTCTTTTCCGGAAGGCTTAAGCGTCCTCGCCAAGGTATTGGAGACAAGGAGAGCCCCGGTATATAGAGAACAGCGGTATTGGTCGGTGACGAATGGCCATGCCTTGGGAATCCGACGTCGAAGTCGAGTCGACAACCACCAGGAAAATTAGGTTCCAACCAACATCGTATCCAGTGACGACGCCCGGAATGAAATCCCTTGCTAAACTACCTCTTCCGACGATCCCAAGTACAGCTCACAAATTTCCTACTTCTCAAAACATCCCTCTTTCTCTCAAAATAAGCCCATACCGGAATATTCTCGTAATAATAAATATAATATGACAACATATCAATGAATCGTAATATAATCCATCAATTAATAAACCCGCTGAAAATAAAATGATACTTCCTCGTATCATTATTCACACACATTCACTCCAACGAAAAATCTCACAAACAATTCCAAATACATAAAATCCAATCGCCTCAAATCAAAATACATCGCAATTCACACAATATATACTCAATTTATTCCTTGGCGGTCCCTGGAGTACCCGAAAAGAATTACCGGGAGTCAAATAATAATTAATCAATACTAAAAAAACTAAACGACTTACCTCGCCGTCGAAAACCATTGGCGGAGAGTTTCAATTAAATCCCCAATCAACCAATCATCAATATTTCCCCCCCCCCAATTAAATCACATGTAATCCATAATCAGAATGTGGAATTATTCCACAATATCATAACAATATATCCAAAAATAAATAAATTTGCCATATCCCGGAATTGGGAAATTTCCGGAAAATTTCATCAAAATAAATATTCGAAGAAATAATCACATAGTGGAGAATTAATAGACATCTCCAAAATATATCAAGTAGGAAATAAATAAATATATATAAAAAATCAGAAGAGGTTCTAACGGTGAAATTTTTCACCGTTTCAAAACATAGAATTTGATGATTTGTGATCCAAGGTTGTATGGATATTAAGACATTTTATAGATATCCATGGTTTTTCTAGAAAATCAGAATTATATGGATTTCCAGTATTTTACTGGTTTCTAGAATTTCAAGTATTTTCAATTTTAGGCTCTATGGAATTCTGGTATTATTTGAAATTCCATTATAGATTTCTAAAATTTAATCTTCTAGTTATAATAAAAGTTTAGAGATTTAGGTACTCCAAACCAATTTTTCACAGAAGTTTCTTCATATATTTCAAGCGTGTCACAATTCCCTGAAACTTTTAGTTCATTATGTATTTTTTCAAAATTCATAAATTTCATTGAATTTTTCAGTATTCTAACGTATTCCTTTGTTGATTTTCAGAATTGGATACGATAAAATGATTTATAGATTTTTATTATTTCCATACGTTTCTGACAAAATATTATCAATGCAGAATTTCATTATTTTCGAGATTCTCATTATTTTTATTTTCCTTCAACATTTCTCAGCATTTGTGAAATTTCGTAGAATGTTCTTCTATTCTTCTATATTTATGATATTTTTCTGTATTGCTATGTACATTTTCAAAATTTGAAGTTCTAAATCACGAAGTTACGATATAAATTCTTAGTATTTCAAACGATTTTTTCTAACGTAGTTGTTTGTAGATTTCTATAGTGTTTTCAAAAATTCTCGTTTTTCGGTATTTTTCATATTTTTCACATATGCATAAAATTCGTATGATTTATTAATATTTTATTGCATTTCAGCATAAATTTTGATAAAGAGAATTTTTATGGATTTTTATATGCATATTTATAATTCGACCCGGACGGTCCAGAGGAGTCCAAAAGGGAGCCAAAAGGGGTCCACCGTGGATTCCTTTTGGATTCCTAAGAAATCCAAAAGGAGCCCAAATGTGTGTGTGTGAGAATTGAAGTGTTTCATGCAATAAAGACTCTAATAAATGTGAATTTTCGAAGACTTCTTCAGCACAGTTGCCAAATGAATTAAAGTAGATTTTTTTTTTTGAAAAAAGGCAGTATTTTCCATGAAGAATGACATTGCGTTTAAACATGACTATTTTTATGTTTTTACAGTTTTTTACGATATGTATGTAAAATCTGTATGAACAAAAATATTCCCGATGTGTTTGCGATGATTATTTGTACAAAGTATTGGGCTAAAATACATGAAATTTTACAAAATCATAAGGAGTTCAAAGAGAGCCAAAAGGAGTCCATGGTGGCTCCCTCGGGATCGCCAGGGGATGCTTTGTGATTCTAAGTTTTTTAGATAGTTAGTAATTTTTGACTCATTCTAAGATACCATATCTACACGAATACAGTATTTTATTGGTTTTTTAGTATTTTTAAGATTTTTTATTTTATTCATGAAATTCAATGCGATTTTCAGGGTTCTCCATAGTACATATTTTTAAAATTTCCAATATGTAAAAATTTATAGAATTATATATGACGTATTCTGAAATTTAAAATTTTATAGCGATCTAGTGCTGCTACAAATTTTTCACCAACCAGTATTTTTACATACTTCAAGCAGTTCATAGACATCTAAAAGTTTAAGTTTACATTGTATTTTTTTCTGTATTTATAAACTGAGCCAGCTCGAAGAAAATTGGCGCCATAAGCGAACTATTATTCTGCGCCCCCCCCCCCCCCCACTTATTCCCTGTGCATAAAAAAAAATAATCATTGAATTGAATGCTAGCAAAAAAATGCAGTTAATAATAGTAAGAATTTAAATGTTCAACTCTTTCTAATTATTATTGTACGGATAACTGTGACTGAATCTGAACATACCACAAAAATCTGCAACTTTGTGGGAGTAAATGTCATGTGGACAATATAATACATGGAAATACAACTTTTCTCAAATTACAAATGAAATATTTAACACAATTTTCAAAACACAAAATACATGTATTATGTCGATGAAATTTTGATGTTACGTGCCTTAAATTTAGCAAAAGAAGGTATCATCTTGTTAAGATCAAGTCTTTGCGCGATTTCCTATTCTATGGATAAAATAGCTAATCTTACAATCCTTTGTTTGATCACAGTAGAGTGCAAGTATCGTTTAATCAACTTTAATTTTGAAAAGGTACGCTCTTCGCTAGCAACCAAAACAGCCCAGCAAGAAATTGCCGTAGTTTTGCCGATTGTGACGAACAGCCCAGTATTGGCGCAGCTTTGGTGTACGGCCGTCGCCAGCCGATCTGTGTCCAATATTGGCAAAACAGTCGAACCATTGCGGGTTCGATTGTTTAGTGAGTGTCGGCGCAGAGTTCACCATCAGTATTAAGCCAACATTGGCAACTCAAGCGAACCAGTACCGGCCCGATGTTAAGGTAGTAATGGGTGCCATTACAACCGTTGCCAGTGTTGGCCTAGTATTGACTGGCGTTATCATTTCGGTACTGCGCCATGGTTGAATGCCGACGGTTGAACAACGGCTGCCGTGATTGGCCCAGTATTGGCCTGATCATTAATTTCTCGCTGGGAGGCACCGTAAGTAAGAGACGCATTGCAACTATAGGGCACTAAATGTATAGGTATTCGCATCGGCCGCCATTTTGTGTCCTGGTGACAAGTGTTGGTTTGTTAACACAATGAACACCAACACAACACCAACAAACACCAGGACACAAAATGGCGGCGGATGCGGATACCTGTGTTTTTAGTGCCTTATTGCAACAACCAAGTTAAGCATAAGATCTGTGAGTTTACAATGAAGAATGTAATGAAGCACATCTCGAGGGCTCGATTTTTCTGGCAATCTTCTTGCAAGAATTTGTGACTCATCCATCGCACTAAGGGATATTTTCAAAAATACTCTCAGAAAATACGAATGTTCAAGTAGTTTCCCATAAGGCCAATGGCCAAAGGAATATCCCTAGAATGTTCTCCGAGAATAGTTTGGAATATTCTCCGAAAATATTTTGGAATATTATCAAGAATATTCTTGGTGAATTTCGCTTAACATCGAATTAAAACACGGATAAAAAATGATTTTTATTGAAACATTTTATGAGAAAATGACCGAAGAACGTCGTTTTTTTTAGCAGGTCTCTGCTAAAATAAGAAAATGCGTACATCTTTTTTTCACATCTTACGTAGAGGCGCTCCCCAGACTTGGCGCCCTACGCGATCGCGTTGTTCGCGTTATGGTTGAGCCGGCCCTGTTTATAAATTTTATTTAAACCTACAAGGATTTCGATGGATTCCTTAGTAGACTTTTAGAATCGGATGCTTTAGAATAAAATGTTAAATGTATTTTCATTATTTCCATAAACTCTTTTTATGACTATTTTCATAAATCATTTTCTGAGAAAATAACCTTCATGTAGAATTTCATAATTTTCGAAAATTCTATCATTTTTAGTCTCTTTTATATTTTTCAGCATTTAAAAAATTTCGTAGTATTTTCAAGTATTCGTCTAGATTTCTAATATTTTTATAGATTGCAATGTGAATTTAAAGAATTTGATGCTCTGAATTTCAAAGTTTAATAGATTTTTAGTAGTACTTTTTTTCGTAAATTTCTAGTGTTTCATAAAATTCTTGCTGTCCAGTATTTTTCACACTCAAAAACTGTTTTGGTTGACTCAAACAAACGTTTGGTAGATATATGACCAAACAAAAATTTGGTTAACTTAAATGAATGTTTTGTATATGCAAACAAATTTTATTAGACTCTAACAAATTTCCGTTCAGTCAAACAAATATTTATGACTGCTAAAAATAATGTGTTTGTCGGTACCGAAAACATATTATAGCCCACGTAAACTTGTTTGCTCAAACCAAAAACTTATTTGACCTTACCAAATATTTGTTTGGTCATATATCGACCAGATGTTTGTTAGGGCGAACCAAACTGGTTTTTTAGCGCATGTTTTCTGAATTTTTATAAAATTCGAATGATTTTTCAATATTTTCATAGATTTTTAAATAAAATTTTTAGAAACACATGCTCTAAGTTTCAGAGTACACGTCGTGTATTGAGAGATTTGTTTTATTTTTCAGAACATATAAAGTTTTGTACTATTTTCTATTTCTTTTAAGAAATCCTAGATTACCTAGAATTTTATGCTCACAAGCAGTGGTTAAAAATTAATATATTTCCCCCTTTCGGGATTTCTTTCCGAAATAAATAAAAATTCCCAGTTATTACCAAGTAGCTGAGTGATCATTAATCTACAGTGAGGCTGAAAAACTTGATCATGCATAATTTATTCAGTTCAAGAATGCCGAACTGAAAATGACGTGGTTTTCGTGGGAATGGCGCGAATCCTGAAGAAGAAGATCGTCACAGAACTTTCCCTTCTGGATGCTGTGAAGGACGAGTACGTCACGCGTCACTTGCTTGACGGAAGAATAATTTACTGCGATCACAGAATTTCTGTCGTTGCTGGCTACCTCACAGAGGAAGTAGCTGGCCTCAGCGCATTCGGGTTCATGCACAAAGAAGACATTCATTTTACTTTGGTCGCTCTCAGAAAAAGTAATTCCTTAATTTTTTTCTAACCCTCATACTTCAACACTGCAAAATTTCAGACCAAATTTTAGAACTTACAAAGTCGAATAATTGGAAAATCAATGATTATATTTTCTTTTGAATGTTTGGAACATTGTTGAATCTCCTGAGAAACATTGAATTGAATATATTTTTATTTGGTTTTTTAATGAAATTTAATTGTGCCAGTGTATGATCAACGTGAAGGATACGGCACCTCATGCTACAGATTGCTCTCGAAAGCCGGAAAATTTATTTTCCTCCGAACACACGGTTACCTGGAATTCGACAAGAGTACGCAAGTCCTCGAGTCTCTCGTATGCGTAAATACACTTGTCTCGTAAGTGAAAAATGATCTATGGATTTTGTTGATATTCAATTTTACCATTGCTGCACAATGTTATTGGGGAAATTGTTTCAGAGATGAGGAAGGCATGGCTTTGATGACAGAAATGAAAAGCAGATATTCGGCGGTCATGGCAGAAAGTGAAATGAACTTAGTTGAGAGCAATGAAGATTCCAGTGATGTGAGTTTTGAACATATTTTGGTACTTGTTCTTTTTTTTTGTGAACATCTGTGAGATTTTTTTCTTATTTAAATGTGTTCGATAATGTTGGCGTGAAATCGTTGATGAAAACGATTGTTTTTGATTTTTTGATGGATATAATATTTTTTTTTGCGGTTTTGTGTCATTATTCAAAGCAGGGTGGATACTGAATTATTTATAATCTACTTTGAGTATTTTTCAGTACATACGCGATTATTTGATGGAATTTGGAATTTTACGGATTTTCATGATCTCTTGATTTTTTGTATTTTTTAGTATTTTTAACATATTTTAGGATTTTCTGGAATTTTTTTAGATTTTTCGTATTTTTATGGATTTCTGTGATCTAGATTTGGAGAAATTTTCGCTTTAGAATTCGAAAGTAATAAATTTATTTTATTGAAATGGATTTTTCCGGAAACCGTGCTTTCTTAGATTTATAGTTCATTGAAAATTTTTCGTATTTCTTCAGTATTTTTACAATTTGAAGGATTTTTAACATTCTTATGAACTGCTGTCAAAATTTTCTAGATTTTGATGCTTGATTTGGATGTTTGAAAACTTGCCCATAGATTTAGGCAAGTTTTGTGAATTTTAAGAATTTTTACCTTTTTATTGTATTTTTTACTACTTATACACTGAGAAAGAAATCTTATACTTTCTGCCATATATTTTGTAAAATGTACAACAATATTGTACCTTTTACAATAATATTGCAGTTTTTACAATATTATTTTGGTTTTTACAATATTATTGTAAAAACTGCAATATTTACTTTATTTATTACAATAGTGTATAGTAAAACTGCTATATTGTACAAAGTACAATATGCATGCCACTTTCATATATCTAATTTCAGAAAAATTGAAATCTGAAAATGAAAATTTTACTATAAAAATTGTAATATTTACCATACGTTTTTTCCACGTTTCCCAAGGTCAGCCAATTGGAAACAGGTGGCGACCGGGTTTTTTTTCTAGCTCGCAATTTATTTATTCATGCATTAAAATTGAAAAAATGCATTACTTTTTCCCAACTTTTTCGAATACTGCATCACATTACAATATGATGCAGTTGAAACCTAGAAAGTACACAAAAATGTTGCAAAAAGAAGCTACACAGATCTGTTTACTGAAAAAACTGTATGGAATTTTCAAAAATATGGATGAATAGCTATTGCTAGCCATTATATGATATTGCAAATAGTACATGAAGTATAGTAGGAAACGGAAGATGCAGAGGAGTTTTTACAACAAAATATATCTATAATTACAGTATCATTTGACAATATTTACAATATGTTATTTCAAAAACTAATATATTATCTAGCAAAAAGTACAATATGTCAGAGTGATTCCCGTTTACTATACAGTATTGTAATAATTACTATATTTTTTTCTCAGTGTATAATGTTGTAGGATTTTCAGGTTTTTTTAAAGATACTTCTTTTGATTTTCAGTATGCAATTTCCTTGAATTCAAAGTTTGAAATATTTCAATTATTTCAAACAATTTATCAGAAAACATCTTAAATTTCAAGTATTTTTAATATTTTGCATTTTTTTAAGAATTTTTAAGACTCAAAGAGTTTTATGATATTTTTATGGAATTACACATGGACACCTGGAATTATGGCAATTATACTTTAAGAATCAAAGTTTCATTGGTCTCCTAATAAAGTTCTGTATAGGGTTTTGAAAAAATTTTATCAGCATTTACAAGTATCTGATGTAATTTTACCACTTTTAGCATTTTTTTTTCCTGTAATTATTAAAGTTCGTAAGATTTTATAGAAGATGTAAAGATTGTTACTATTTTTATTAATATAGGTTTCTAGAATTCGATGATCTAAAAATCAAAGTTTCATTCATTTCTGAATTCCGTATAGATTTTTGAAAAAATTCAAACAGCAATTATGAGTATCTAATAATTAAATTTAAGCTTATCTATCATTTTTCGTATTTTCATGTAGGATTGAATTTCCTAAGATTTTCTAGAAAAGTTAGATATTTTTATAGATTTACTGATGAATTTCTAGAATTCAGTGCCTTAAGAATCGAAGTTTCAATAATATCCCAATTCCGTATAGATTTTTGAAAAAATTCAATCAGCATTTACGAGTATGTAATGCGATTCTGGCATTGCTGGTATTTTTAGTACTTTTTCGTATTTATTGAATTGCGTAAGATTTTCTAGAATATCTACAAACTTTCGGTATTTTTATAGATTTTTATACAAATATTTAAAACTAAATGCTCTAGAAATTAAAGTTTTACACTCAACTTCCCCAACTTTGACGTTCCCTTCTTTACATCGCTCTACACTTTACGAATCATCCGCTCTCTACTTTACGATTGGGAACAGTTTCTATTGGTTGCACGTCACTCGCGCGATATGAGTAACCAATCAGAGTGTTCCGTCTTTGTTCGTAAAGTAAGGAGCGTTTTCAGTCCCGAGAGTCGTAACGTTGGGGAACTCTAGTGCATTGACTTCCATAATTGTTAATGTTATTAAGTCCCAAACGTTTGAAAAAAAAAAGAATAAAAACAAAACAAAATTGTTTTCATGATCTTTAATTATTATAATAATAAATAAAGATCAATATTAAACTACAATTATCCAATGCTATCACCTGTTTTTCATTTTAATCTTGAGAAGGAACTTTTTATTCGTTTTCGTTTATTTCTTAAACGTTCGGAATTTCAAGCCCATGAATTTTTACAGACTTTATAAATAATTTAATTAACATTCTTGAGTATCTTTGAAATAAACATTTTTTTTGGTATTCTGGTGTATTTATTGAATTTATTGTTCTAGAATCTGAAGTTTCATAGATTTTTAGTATATTTATTAATTCATAGATTCTTGTATTTCATAGATTTTCGATGTATAATAACAAAAATTCTCCTTTATTTAATATAGAATATTAGTTTTGGAGTATATTTATTTTATGAAAATATAGCCATCAGCATATTGTTATGAAATAATTTTAACGTCTATAAATAATCCTGCAATTATATTTTCAACATCCACAGACTATCTTCCATATAGACTATAATGAAAATAATGTAGGAAGAAATCACCGACTTTGATACCCGAATGAGTAAAGAAAACAAAACTTTAATTTCTAGAGTATTTAATTTTAAAAATGTTTATAAAAATCTATAAAAATACTGAAAGTTTGTAGATCTTCTAGAAAATCTTACGCAATTCAAAACGATATCGTTTAATATCGCAACAAAAATATTGATATAACAATAATACCTCTTGATGAATGTATCACTGTAAAATGTCTGATATGCCAAGAAAAAATATCTACATTCCGACGTATCGATAAGTATCGGCCATCCTTTAATTTTTAACGCGGGTGTTTCGTCATTTCCTCTTCAACAGCAGGACGCCTCGAATTCCGTCTCGAGCCTGGAGAACTCAATGCAATTGGAAACCGCGATAACGTACCTGATAGAAGGCCTGCCTGGTCTCGCCATATCCGAGAACCAATTCTCCACGATGCCATTGTCGAATCGACAATACGCCAAAGCCATGATGTTTTCGCGAAGGCTGCCGCCGCCCAAGATCCACGCGAACCAGGTCGGCATCGAAGACAAGAACCTGTACAACGCCGTGAGTCCTGGAGCTGTGAGGTCACCGTCGCCGACGTCGTCGACGAGCTCTGAAGGCAGCAGTTACCGTTATCGAAAAAAGCAACGAGAGTCAAAAGCAGCGGCGAAATATCGCTGCCCAACTTTTCCCGAATGCCCGGAAAACGGAACGGAGGAAAATAAGAAATCTGAAACTAGTAAAAAGTCCTCGAAAAAACGCACCGCAAGCTCCGAGGGTGAACCGGAAGATGACGGTTCCACACGGAAAAAGAAAATCACCGAGAGCCTGGACGACAGGTTGGCAGCTGAAGACAGCGTGAAGGGGATCTTGGACGAATTGCTGGATGAACAGGATACGAGTGCGCTGGATGTGTTCGACATCCCGGGTTTAGATAGCGAGTTGCCACCATTGGAATTGTTGCCCCTCGAACTCGAGGAACTTGTGGTTAACCCTGGAGAACTGCGCTCGCCCTCCGCGGGTTTCGAAGACGAGCACCTTGCCAACGAAGCCAAGCAACTGCAATACATCGCCGGTTAGTCGGATTTCTAAAAAATAATGTTAACTAACGTTTAATAAACGTTGAATGACGTTTAATGAATGTTGAATGACGTTTTATAGACGTTCAATAAATGTTAAATGACGTTCAATAAACGCTCGATGATTTTTAATAAACGTTGAATTACGTTTGATAAACGTTTAATGATGTCTAATAAAAGTTGTACGACGTTTAATAAATGTTGAATGACGTTTGATAAATGTTGAATGACGTTTAATAAACGTTAATTGATGTTCAATAAACGTTAAATGATGTTTCAGAAACGTTAAACGACGTTTCGTGAACGTTGAATGACGTTCAATAAACGTTGAATGACGTTCAATTAAGTTTAAATGACGATGAATGAACGTTGAATGACGTTTCATAAATTTTAAATGACGTTCAATAAACGTTGAATTACGTTTGATAAACGTTCAATAATGTTTAATAAAAGTTGAACGACGTTTAATAAATGTTGAATGACGTTTGGTAAACGTTACATGTTTTGTAAATGGTAAACGACGTTTCGTGAACGTTAAATAACGTTTAATGAACGTTGAATGACGTTTAATGAACGTTGAATGAACGTTGAATGACGTTTAATGAACGTTGAATGAACGTTGAATGACGTTTAATGAATGTTAAATGACGTGCTATAAACGTTAAATGACGTCTAATAAACGTTGAATGAAGTTTGATAAACGTTGAACGACGTTTAATGATGTTTAATAAACGTTGAGTGACATTCAATAAACGTTCAATAGACTTTAAATGACGCTCAATAAACGTTAAATAACGTGTAATAAACTTTCAATGACGTGTAATAAACGTTAAATAACGTTTAAGAAACGTTTTGCTTCACGGTGTGGGACACTCAACACTCGGAATTTCTTGTTCATACGAATCGAGTCAAATTCCAAGAGACTCGTTTTTTCTTGCTTTCAAGGGGTTCTTATATGTATACGATTAAAAGTCAGATTGAGATTTTGGGTGCCAAAAAAATTACTGCAAGAGAATTCGAGTTTGTAGTAGAATTGTAGATTTTTGTGCTCGGACTTTTTTCATGAGTTGCTTTTGGTTTGATCGAGTATTGTAGCTTATTGTGGTGTTGGGAATCAAACGTAATAGCATTAGAATATTGTGACTTGAAGACTCTGAGGTTTAGATTTTGTTTTATTTGTTTTCTTTTTTTTTACTCTTGGTATTTTTCATGATTTTTGGTATTTATAAAACTTGAAGGATTTTCTGATATTTTTTGATATTATGGTTTTGATTTTCTGATATTACGGATTTTTCTTCAGTTTTTTGGAATTCGATGCTCTAAGGATCAAAGTTTGAAAAAGTTTATATATTTTTATGGATTTTTCACAAAATTATAGCAACTTAGATTGTAAGTATTTCATAAAATTCTAGAATTTTCATATTGTACGTTTTTTTGTAAAGTTTTGTAGTGTTTTCTGGTTTTTTAATGGACTTCTAGTTCTACGTGAATTTAAAAACTTCCGAAAATTTCGAAAATACTAAGTATTTAAATTGACTTTTCAATATCTTTTATACAGATCTTCAGTGTTTTGCGTTTTTTTTTTTTTTTTTTGTTATTTTCCTTTAATACTTAGAGAATTTGAAGAATTTTTCGGTATTTTTATAGACTTCTATATAGATTTATAGAATTATACATATGCTCTATGATTTAAGGTTTTACAAATTTTCAAGGAAATTATATCTACATTCTACATAGTTTTTGAGTATTGATAGATTTCTTGTATTTTTCGCATTTTTTTTAATATTTATGAAGTTTTAAAAGATTCTCCAGTATTTTCACAGATCTATTGTATTTTCGTAGATTGCTATATAGATTTTTAGAACTCGATGTATATACTGGAATACAAATTTCCATCGATTTCCAGTTTTTTCATACATTCCTTCTATTTCTGTATTTTTTTTTCGTATTTAAAAGATTTTGTCACGTTTTCTAGCATTATTCAAGATAGCTATTGACGCTTTTTCAAATTTGATGCCCTAGAATTCAAAGTTTTATGATCGTACGCACCAGTACGCACTTGTTAAAATTTTTCATAAAATAGTTTTTCCATAGAATTCTATTACTTAAGTATTATTATAATACTTATGATATTTTAAATATTTTATTATTTATTGTTTGTTTTAATATTAATCGATTTATATATATAATCATAGAATTTGATACTCTAAAGTTCCAAGTTTTTCAGATTTCCAGCATTTTTGTAAATTTTAATTATTCTTTAAAAATCACTGAGTTGAAACTATTTTTTCAAATTTTTATCTTTTGCTTTATTATAGCCGAACATTTATGATCAGAACTTTGTTGAGGTCCAATTTTTTCTGAAGCCAGGATTACTGTTATCTTTTAGTTTCTAGAATAAACAGTTCTGGATATTGGTTTTATTATTGAGAACTTACATGAAACCATTTGTTATGTACTCTCTCAATTTCAGTACATACATTTTTGATTATTTGTTGTAATAATTTTTTGAAATTCGTTCATAATTTGTTATTCTAACTTTTTTTTACATGAAATATTAATTAATTGTTTCCAAATTTCTTGAGTGTTTTGAACCCCCAAAACTATAAGTGTCACATTATTCATTAGCATTTTTCATTTTTTCAGTATTATCGATTAGTAAAATTCATCATAGTTTATTTAAGTTCCTGTAACGAATTCGGTTTGTAAATGAAACATTTTAATTTACGATATCACAAGTTTGAAAAAAAAATTGATATAGTCGGTTGTAAAAAATTTAAGTAATACTATGTATAATGCTTTTCAGTAAAATATTTAAATATTGAAATTTTTGTAGGAGACATTCCTATATTTGTTTTGCTTTTTCATTTTAAATTATCCTATCCAAACAATCTATTTGGTGCATCCACGTCTTAGACCATATAACATATGGACTGCGCGTCGCCTATTTCTCGCTACAGCCGAGTTTGGCCCGAATCATGGAGCTGGCTAAGTGACGATTAAGGTTTACCAGTAATGTTATAGGTATACCTATAGTTATATGTATACCTATAGCTGAATATATATAGGTATATATGGCAAGAATGAAATGAACCTCAATCCAAACTTAGCCAGCTCCATGGTTGGGACCACTTTCGCCATATTGAAAGCGCAGTCCATATGTTATATGGTCCAAGATCCGCGTACTTCTTACATATGTTATCAATTATTCCATGATGATGACTCGTCATATATTTTAAAATCTAGTTCATCTCGTATCGGTGATTTCATGATAAAATGAAAATTCTGTGTCATGATAAAAAACATTCAATGTTGACAAACATTCAATGTTGACTCCTTTAATGTAACAGAAAATAATGAAATACGAAAAAAATTTACGTGAAAAATACTGAAGAAATAAAAAAAATGCACGTTTGGGAATACATCAACACGTTTCTGATAGACAGCAAAACGTGGATACTATTAGTAATAAATTAATACGTAAATTATACTGGTGAACAATGATGATAAAGAGGAATTATACAACACTTAAAAATCCTGATTCAACAGTATGTAAAATGTTGACTCTGCGAAAGAATAAATTAAAACTACTTTTAAGAAGACATGTTGCAAGAGATGCGATTTCAGAAATTTGATGATTTTGAAAATGAGCCTGGAAGTACATTTAAAAAAAAATAGACTATGCAAGTTAAAGCAAATTTAGAAACACAACTTGAGAAATATTTTGAAGTAAGAAGTGATTACGGTTATTTTGTTGTAATTAAAAAAATAGGTTGATATCAGAATTCATTAAGCAATAGTAATTTAGGAAAAGATGCAAAGATAAAAATGACAGTCGAGAAAAGAAATTGTTTTGTAGAATAATGTCAAAATAATATCTGAAATTAGAGTTTTATGAAATTGAAGTTTTTGTAGTTTTTAGTTTTTAATCTTTAGTTAATCATGTTTTTTTTTTTTTTTTTTTTTTTTTTTTTTTACTTTTTTGGTAAGATTAGTTATAGTCATATTTGACAAAAATATCGTGAACTTAAACGGTTGGATAGTAGGAAATAATAAAATGTAACAATTTTTTTATGCACACTTAAGTTTGAAGAAAATTGTAATTTGTGGAGTATGGAAAATATATTCTTATTTTTTTAATTTTTTTGGAAAATTATTAAATAGGTAGTTGAAAAAATCTTTGAAAATCTGAGGATGTCTTTTTCTTTCTTACAGATTTCTGAGTAGAAAAATGAAAATTCGGAAAGTCAATACTTTGTGATTAATTTATTTGGAGCATGTACGAAAAAATGTATAATTGTTGAATCGACAGACAGGAAACGTTCAAAGTTTCGTTTTCAATCAAGAAGTAAATCTTTCAAGATTTGTAAAAATGCGTTGTGTTTTTTATTAGGATTGGTAATTATCTATTCTGAAAGGAACTTTCTAATTGTAGTAATTTGAACAGTTGATAACTATTATGTAATTGTTAGAAAATTTTGTAGTTCTTATTTTGAAATTATAAATCTTTTACATCATTCTTGAAATTTTTGTCAAGAATGAGCCATTAACAACTTTTGTACGTACATGTAAGGAATATTGTGCTTCATGAGTGTAAAAATAGTCTCGCAATGGAAGTTTACTTACTTGATACAAAAATAGAGGATCTATAATTGTTAAAGCTAATGCTTCACAATTTACGTTACATTATGTACAATGAACTGAAAGTTTCGTTTTTTTCTTCATTTAATCTTTTTTGCTGTTGTTGATATAGATATCATTGTTCGAAAGATAATTATATATACTTCTTCTGAAAGTAAATTTAATTTTAATAGTAACAAAAGAAATTTACAGGGATGTTTCTACATAGAAAAATTTTCATTCTGATAAATATTTTTGAATGTCTTTGGTGGTATGGTCTTAATATTCAAAGTTAAAATTGTTAATGTTTTCAATCTTTAAGTCCAATGGTTAAGTAATATTTAAGTTTCAGAGCTTCCTAGATTTCCATATTCTAATAGGTACTGTATATTCGAATAAGAATTTAAAAAATTTTTGTTTTGGATATATTTTATCAAACAATGTTTTCCAGTACGGATATTTCATTTTCTTTACGTTCTGATTTCTACTGCATCATTGTTGTTCTTGAATTTTGGATTCAGTATTTGACTCTCCACGTTTTTCAGAAAATTTTTTTTATTTTTTCGATCTTGAAGTTTTTTTGTATTTATATTTTTGAAAGACTTGAATTTACATGATTCCCGAAGTATAC
This sequence comes from Platygaster robiniae, assembly GCA_028476575.1. Taxonomy (NCBI): domain Eukaryota; kingdom Metazoa; phylum Arthropoda; class Insecta; order Hymenoptera; family Platygastridae; genus Platygaster; species Platygaster robiniae. The sequence goes on from CM052019.1 coordinate 43,175,913, forward strand.
GTTTATTTTTGTATTTTAAAATTTAGAAATAATAATTCCAGAATTCCAATTTGATATTTTTGAGACACTGAATTGCTTTTGGTTTCAAATTTTCTCAAAAGAGAATTTGATACTAAGTTTGATTCATTAAAAATATCGACTCAATTATTATGGCAAATGAATCGTTAATTTTTACAAGTTTTTAGAATCATCTTTTTTTCCATAAGAAAATTGAAAGTTTATGAAAATCGGTGTCCCTCTAAAAGCACTCAAATTTCACTATCTTACGTTTGATGAATAATGGGATGAAACGAAACAAATGAAAATATCTTCATTGTTTGTGTTACGTCAAATTATTGAACAATGCGAAAAATTGTTAGTAATAGATATTCATTCACCAAGGGAGGAAGAGGATGATTTCGACGAGTGTGTGTTTGTGTCAAAGCGAAGCGAGGTAAACAAAACACACTAGTTGAAATCACTTCCTCCCATGGCGAATACAATATTTTTTTCCATACATATACAGAAATGACCAATTCGTCGACGCGATTTGCAGGAACAGTGTCCTCTTTTTCAGGTATCCGCAATGAATTTTTCAGCGGGAGAAATCTAAGTGATTGCTCCCGCTGAGAAATTTTATCTCGGGTATCCGAAAAAGAGGGCGTTGTTCCCGCAAATCGCGTCGATAAAGTGGACATTGCTGTGTATGTATGGAAAAATAGTAAATTGTTTACCGCTGCGCATTATTGTTGTTCCGAGGACAAGGACAATAATTTTTCTCCCGAGGCGCTAGCCGAGGACAGGAAAATATCGTCCTTGTCCGAGGATAGCAAATGCGCCAAGGTTAACATTTTGATTAAGATTTTGTACGTCAACGGGTTAAAACGCGAGTTTGAGCGGAGCGAAAACGAGCGTTTTCGACCCGGAGACGCACAAAACAATAAGTTCATCATCAGGTCAACCGAAAATATTTACGAAAAAAAGCAAAATATTTATTTATTATTTACGAAAAAAAAGCATGAGTATTTATGAAAGATGTTGAATATTTATTCAACATCAAAATGAATATATATTAATTATTTTCAAAATGCCATGGGTACTTCAATTGAATGAACTATTGTACGCTTTGATCTTTATATTAATTAAAATATAATATTACATGCTGAAAAAGATTTCGGAAAATGAAAAATAAACTTCGTCAATCATCAAAGATTATTTATTTTGAGTATGAAATCACAACTCGTTTGATAAAATTTGAAGAACTCTCTTTTATTTACCATTTCCTGTTGATCGGGATTCTAATTTTGTAATAAACGAAAAAAAATTTTTCATGCATCCAATGAAAATTTCATTGCCCATATATCAAACAAAAATTTTGTATTGATACAAGGAATATTTTCATTAGCTCAAAACGCATGATTCTTGTACCAAAATAACAAGTTATTAGGCTAACAAAAACCTTACTTATCCCAATGAAAAAAATTTGCTTGATATATGGACGATAAAATTTTAATTGGATATTTTTTTCTGTTCAATCGCTGTTAAAAAAAAAAAAAAAAAAAAAAACTAAAAGCAGCACCGAATTACATTCATTTGTTACTTTTCGTTTGTCGAATCGCGAGATTCATTCATATCCGAGGGCAAAAGAGTCAGGAATACTTCCTAAAAACTAGCGTATTGACTGAAAATGTATAATAAATATCATATTTATTTAGTGACGTTTACAGTCAAAATATTTATTTAAATATTTTTTATTTAAATAAATATTTTTGGTTGCCCTGTTCATCATGAACTTCTTATTGTTTCAGGGCAATCCGAAAACTCGAGAATACAATTGAGTGTCAATGAAGTGAGTATTACCTTTAAAATTTCTAAACTTACCAAGTACACAAATTTTCATTCCGACGAAATGCTCAATTTTGAAATTTTATGCTTTTGACATTTTTGGTGGCTTGAATTTGCGCTTTTGGGTTGAAAATTTTCATTTTTCAAATTTTTAAGTATTAATTTTTGTTTTTTAACTGGAACTTTGCGATTCTCAAAATTTTTTCATTCAAAATTCGTCGATGTTTGGGAGTTGAAGATTCATATAATTACTCAAGCAAAATATAGTTTTTGGAAGTCATAATATTGCAATTCAAAATTTTTGTTCACATATATATAAAATTCACACAATCGTAATTTTTTATTGGAAAACATTTGACATAATTAAAAATATAAAGAATATTCTAGGAATTTCCCTAAAATTATTTTGCATCGTTTTCCTGATTGTGACGACTAATTTATTATAAATTTTGAGTTCAAATTTCGTGAGTTCGTGCATTTGTAAATTTGTAACTCTTTCAGTGTTGAATTTTTGGATTTCAAAATTTGAAAGGTTTTCCTAATTTTACTTTAAATAATTTTCAGTCTCATTTTGTTTTAAACGTCTACTTGAGTTTATAAATTAATGTGTTTTCAAGGTTGATTTTGCAAATGTTTATATTTTTATATCGTTGACAGCTAAAATTGCGACTTATGAGTTTTCGGATTGCATTTTCAATTTTCTTATTGAAATTCTACAGTTCTTACATGGAAAAATTTTTCAAGAAAATTGTATACATACCTTTTTTTTTTAGAATATGATGAAACTAATCTAGTATATTTTTAGACTTTTCAAGTACGATTTTGTGATTTCGATAATTTGGAAAAATTGTAATATATTTTGAAATAATTAGATTTGAATATCACTTTCAATCCTGCAGATTCTAATTTTACTCTTAAAAATGGCAATTTTTGTAAATTTCAAGGCTCAGTAATCATCACGTTATTTCTTTGCAAATGAACTAATTTTCATTGAGGAGATTCTGTAGTTTTGTGCGCTATCTTCTGAATTATAAATCAAAATGATTCATTTTTTTTTTGAATGAAGATAACTGAGTTTTAATTTTTGCTTCAGGTGTATAACAAAATCATCTAAGAGCTTATATAGAATTCATGAAAAAATTGCTCTCTTTTAAAAAAATTATCACGAAGAACTCTTTTCTCAAGCAGAATGGTCATGTTTTTTAAATTACTCCTTAGTTTTTGTGCGTGAAATTCAATATCAAGAGAGAAAATCCTAGGCAATTAAAATGCTGATTCGTAAGTTCACAAGCAAAAAAGTGACTAATTTTCTTCAATTAAAACAAAAATTACATCTTTGTAACTTGTGCCCTTTTTCAACCTACGAAACAAAAAAAATATCTTGACATTATTTTATATTTCATAATTTAACCTGGCGCCTTGATAGGTTTCTGCATAGAACACAACTGTGAAATTTTTTTTTTCTTTTCCATGCAAGTTTTACCTAATTCCTAATTTTTTTTTTCACCCATTAATCTATGAATCTGCGTTTTTTAGGCAACTTATCAGAAATAATATTTAATTTTTTGTCGTTGTTCGTGACTTTTTTTGCTTTGCTTTCTGAGGTTGTTTTTGGGTCTTAGGAGCGTTTCATTTCCTTTCTTGCCTTCTCAAATTATGGAATTTTCTTCCTATGCTGGCATTCACAACAATTTGAACTCTCCAAACCCTCACGGAAGAGAAAGGGCAGCTTTGGGGCAGTGAGAGGGTAATGGGTGCCCTGTAGCTGACACTTGATTGCCGTCTGACTGGGCAGTTGTAAAAAAACATGTTCATGTTGCATTTTCAGCGAGATTTTCAGGAGAAAAAAAGTTTAGGGTGTGCATTCTTGACTTAAAATGAAAGAATTCATTTTAAGTCAAGGACAAAGTTTTAGTAAATGAAAGTACTCTGAATCCCAATTCTATGATTTAGATTTTATGAATATTTTTTTGTTTTGATTTGATCATTTAATTTGTTCAAATTATTGACACATGCACTTTTTTTATTAGTTCTTTACATTTGAACGTGTGAAATCGATGTATATTATGAAAAAACACTCTGGGCAATTACAGGGCAAGCACGGGGCAGGTACAGGGCAATGACTGCCTAGAGCCTTCCGTGAGTTAACTTATTTTTTGCTCGTTTGGAAGAATCATGAAAAACTAAATTTGAAACAGTGAATATTCACTTACATAGAGTTGAATATGAATAGAATGAGCAGATATGAACTTAAAAATTACTGAAATTTCATGAAATGTGACTTTCATTTTAAACAGTGAAATCCACTGTGAAATCGTTCACTTCTTGAGAAAAATTTCATTTATTTAAGAATGTTTATCTACTAAATGTAAGTGGTATCAGTTGCAGTTCCACATTAGTGAATATACATTTTTTCTCTTTGAAAAATCCTGACTTTTCTGGAATCGTCATCCATATCCCCCAACTTGCACAATCATCACGCTACAAAGTCACTTCCTCTTTTTGTTCATAACTTACAAATCAGCACTGTTTCATCCCAGCCACGTCTGTTTATTCAATTCTCGACTGAGCCATTTTCCTCAAACCTATTTTGTTTAATCCAATAGTCCCAAAAAACAGCACATTCACCGGGATGGTGATGATGAACTTGAATGAAGAAAATGTTTCATTCGCGATTGCAGCAAACCATGAACCATAATATCGAAGTACGATCCGGGAACGCGCAGTTTGGTCTTGTCGAAAGTGATATCCAAGTCCAAGGGAACACTTTCTCGCAATTGCAAGTAGCCACAAACTTCTACAAAGGAATCAGCTAAGGCTTCTCGTCCCTGGAAGGCGGCTGAAAAGCTCGCTTCTCGGTCATGCGGAGCCAAAGAGTCATCGCGAAGTTTACATTTTCCGCCTCGTCGAATCCGATTTTGGTCGCCTCGCCTGGGAATTCTTGTACATTGCTGTATCTAGCTACTGACTTCTTTATTTCGTGGCGTGACCATTTTCCGGAATCACTTTTCGGGAAGGATTAAAATTCAGAATGACTAAATTCTGGATACTCGTTCCCCATTTAGGTTTTGAGATACTTTGAGTACTTTTTTCTCTCTTTTTATTTTCTTTTTCATTCATTTTCCTTTCAGTCTTCTGCTTTATGGGATGAACTTTATACCGTCATTTGCGTCGTGGCTTGAGTAACTGCTGTTCACCATCGGAACTTTTTAAGATTTTTTTCTAATCAAATGAAAATAAGGCAATGTTTATTTTTCTATTCCAATAGTCTTCTTCCCTAGTAATTTTGATCCTTATAAAAAGCTTATAAGAAAAAGAAATTTCTTATGAAAATTCAATTTCTTATGAGGTGCACCTTGTGCATCAAAAACCTTATAAGAATTCGACTTTTTATAAAGTGACCTTATAAAAACCTTATAAGAAACTGAAATTTCTTATAAGAATGTATTTGAAAAATCTTATTAGAAAAAAACTTTGTAAAATTTTTTCGATCAATTCTTTATAAGAAATTTCAGTTTCTTATAAGGGTTTTATAAGGGCACTTATTAAGGAATTTAATTCTTATAAGGTTCTTATAGGGTGCACCTTATAAGATATTGAATTCTTATAAGAAATTTAATTTTCTTATAAAGTTTTTATAAGGATCAAAATTACTAAGGTTATTCCACAATTCAAATGCTTCTATACGTTTTTTTTTTAATTATTCAAAAGTAATGAGGCAATTCCTTTTCTATAATTCCAATGTCACTGTATCATTTTTTTTCTTCAATTCTAATAGTAGCTTCGTAATATGTATATATTTTTTGTCTTATTGAAACAAGGCAATATTTATTATTAAACTCTGAGGGCCTTTGTATTACTTTATTGTATTGTTCAATTCTACTGGTACCATAGTATTATTTTATTCTAATTAAAATTCAAACAAAAACCAGACAATCTTAATTATTTAATTTTAATGCTCTCTTTGTAGAACTTCATTTTATCCTCCTCCCTTCCAATTATAATCATCCCTATATATTATTTTATTTTATTCAAACGGGAACCAGGAAATTTCAATTATTTAAATATAATGATATCTTTGTGGTACTTTTTTATACCTTTTTATTTTAGTGGTCCCTGAATATTATTTTATTTTGTTTAAACGAAAAGAAGATGATTGTTATCTACAATTCTAATGATTACTTCGTATGATTTTATTCAACTTTTGAATATAAAATGATTTTTTGGCATTTTTTTAATTTTACTAGGCAGGAAACATTAAGATAATCTTCAATAACCAATTCTGATGGTCTCTTTAATTATGTATTTTATTTTTATCTAACAAAAACAAGGCAATTTTGATTCTTCAATTCTTATGGTCTTTTTGTATCATTTCATTTCATTCTTCAATCATATTCGTACCTTTTTCTTATTTTATTGTATTCAAACAGAAATCAAGCAATTTTGATTATTCGATTCTAATGGTCTTTTTGAAGAACTGTATTTTATCGTCTAATTGTAGTGGCCTCTACGTATTATATCCTTTTATTATAAATATATAATCATTGTAATAAAAAGAGTCATTTTGTATTGAGTTTCCTGAAGAAGACCTGGAATTACAAGATCGAAAGCTTGAAAAAAGAAAAAATGGCAATAAAGACATATTGAATAACGGAAAATGTTAAACTAATTCAAACTTCTTCATTTACAACATTGGCTCCATGGATCGATTGTACGAAGATTTTATTTTATTCTTATTTCATTTGAAGACGATTCTTTTCTTGAATTATAATCGTTATTTGGATTATTTTATATTTTATTTTTTTGGATTATTTTATTTTGATTAAATTAATGAAAATGAGGCAATATTTGTTATTCAATTCTAATGTTCTCTTTGCATCGTTTCATCTTATTGTTCAAATTCTACTGGTACCTTTTTATTATTTTATTGTATTCAAACAGAAATCAGCCAATCTTAATTATATAATAACAATTATTTGCAGTTTTAAATTTTACCTCCCCCCTCTCCAATTTTAGTGGTTCCTATGTATTATTTTATTATATTTTTTAATACTGAATGACCCCTTTGCTTTATTTTATTTTAATTTAACGAAAGTATGGCAATCTTCATTATTAAATTCTAATGGTCTCTTCGTAATATTTTATTTTATTCTAACTAACAGAAGGTGAATTATGTTCTTCAATTCTTCAGGTCTTTTTAAATCATTTCATTTCATTCTTTAATTCTATTGGAGCCTTTGCATTATTTTGTTGTGTTCAAACAAAACTTTAAAAATTTTTATTATTCAAGTAAAATGGTTTCTTTATGAAATTTCATTTTACCCTCTAATTCTCGTAATCTCTTTTTATCATTTTATTTCATTTAAATAGAAATAAGACATTTTTTTCTTAAAATTCTAATCATTACTTTGCATTATTTTATTTTGATTAGACAGAAATTAGACTACATTTATTATCCAATTTTAATCCCGAAATGTTAGATGTTGGATATTAGATGTTCGATTTTATTGTGGAGACGGAATTTTTTACAATGTTGACGATGATCTATTTTTGTCTTAATGTATGTTTCTAAGGCCCACCAAGGAGCGTGGAAAAATAAAACTACCACTACTTATTTAATTTGAATAGTCTCTTCACATTTTTTTATTTTTACTTTTAATCCAAATAGTCTCTTGTTCAATTTTTTACTTAAAAGGGAATGAGGGAATTTATATTCTATAATTACAAAAGTTTGAAGAGTTTTCTGGAAAATATCCATCCTGAAAAATCGTTCCGGATAAAAGCAAAATAATTTCTGGATTTCGGTATTTCCGGAAAATGGCCGTGAATTATTTTGACAATTAGCAAATTAAAGATTAGAAGCAATCATGGACCTACTGCGTGTACTGAGCGACTTGGAATTCATGTGTTCAGAAACGCGCCGTCAATTTTATTATTTTCCATGAATATTGCGTACAAATGTGCATATAATTGCGAATTCAATCGATGATTATTCGGGTTACGAAATGATAATTCTAAATTTTCCGTTTCTGCAACTTTTGTTCATCTCCGCTGTTTTGTATTTTTTACGAAATGTTTTGGTGTGATCATTTTGTAGTTTATAATAATGATGATTTCTTTTTCTTTTTTTTTTTACAAAAGTGTTATATATCGATGCGTGAATGTTCCGACTGGCCATTACTATATTTTCTTTCGTTCGTACTTTTTCACTTCACTTGTACCTTGTTAAGTTGTTTTTTCGTTTTAATTCGATTGGATTTGGAAAAAGTTTCGGAGAGTATTTGTTGGAAAACGGAGATGGGTGAAAATGTAGAGAATAATTGTTGCGTTATCTATTGTTTAGTTGAGAAAAGTGGTCCGTCGATTGGCCATTATTTTGGGTTTCACTTGGTTTATGGCCAGTTGGACGGATGCATACATTTTCGGCGAAAAAAATTTGTTGAATTGTGCGCTGTTTTGCACATGAAAGCTTGGGAAAGATTGTACTTGAAATAGTGTTCATGTGTTCACGTATGAAATACAAGTTTTTCTCGACGTAAGATGAAAAACTAGTCGAAAAGAAAATGTTGGTTCCTCTTAAAAATTTTCTGGCAAAATCGTGTTTTGTCGGCTTTTTTAAATTATGGTAAGCTATTTGGAGTTAAAATTTTTTGGTTGTTTTTTCGGAAAACTTGGTGCAATAAGATTGTTTTAAATTGTTGATTTTTATAGATTATTTTGTAAAATTTTGATTTTAAGAAAGTATGGAACACAATTTTTAAGCTGTGAAATTTAAAAAAAATTTAATAAATTTTAAAGTTTTTGTACCAAAGGAATTCGATGCTTTCAGAGTGTAAATATTGAGTTACAAGACGCATTTTTTGTTGTTTTTTTTTTTTTAATTTTATAGATTTTATTTTTTTTGCTTGTTTGGAAGTATTGGTCAGTTTATTATTGTAGCGTGTGAAAATTGTACGTAGTCTTTCATACGTCCCTTTGATTAAAAAAAATTTATCAAAGGAAAAAATGCGCCTCGTAATTTCAACTTTCATTAAGAACCTTTCCGTAAATTTGCTTGGATTTGCGTGATGATGTACACGCAGTTTTGAAAATTTGGATGTGATAAAATCGTGTACTCATCGCGTTAACCTGCAAAAACTGTCAACCTATCGAGTTTTTTCTTGTAAAAGATAAAATATTTTACTGACCTGGCAAGAGCTCGAACACAAAAAGCAAAAGGAAAAAATAACGTTTGGAACGCAATGAACCGTGAAAGCTTAGAATGAATTTTGAGATACGATAAGTGATTGTATGTGTAATTAGTTATTGTGTCAAGACTGAAAAATAAGACTTAGTTAAGTTGGAACATTTTTGTAAATATAACGCTGCCTGAAGGAAATATACATATTATACATAAAAATGTGTAACTAGTGGACGAGATGAAGTAAATGAAATTTTGCTCGCACGATTTTTGATTTATTTTTCCCTGAAATCATCTGAAATCGTAATGGAAAATTTAATGAACTGCCGAAACTGTTAAAAATTTTTGTATGATTTTGAATCGAGAAATTATAAATTAAAATCTACTTGTGAAAAAAAAAAAACACTGCATGATTTATTATAACAACGGTCATTTTGACTTTGATTTGCACTTTCGACAACTCATTTATACATAGTGGGATATTTTATATGCTAAGATTTGTAAGTACTGATTTGTTTGGTTTTTGATGTTGTTTGAGAAATAATGAATTGTATGAATTAAAGGATCCTGATGAGGGCCCCATCAGCGGCCGAAATATAGATCATATGGATTAAACTTACAATTTGAAATTCTGGCTCCGAGTGATCAGTTTTCCGTTATTGTTGTTACAACTGTAGAAGAGCACTATCAAAATGAAACAATTTAGGAAAAATTGGGTAAGTAAATTACAAGGATTCGAATTCATATTTTTAATTTATTGAAATAATGTATGATGTGTTTATGTATATGTATATATATATATATATATATATATATATATATATATATGTAGCTAGACATTTTTATGTACAAGGGAAAAGGCTTTACATAGGCGTCGCTGACTACTTGGCATTTAAATCTTTATTCAATGTAAATGTCCTCCGTGGGGAAAGCAGTCTCAATGAATTGTGTGTAGAATCGTTGGAAGGCTCGTCTGCAAAAAAATGTTACTTATGGATAATACTGAAAAAAACATTGAATCTAGAGTATATACATCATTCCTATTTTTCTTGAATTTGAAAAAAAAGCTTTAATTATATTTTATTGTGGCAATTCTTCATTTTTGAACGATATCATTTAATCAATTTAATTATTCATCTTGATTATTAAAAATCATTCAATGATGTGTTCTACTATTTCACTATTCCTGTAATTCAGATCGATAGAAAGGTAATGGCCAAATAGTAGAAAAATATATAGGAAGAAAATGATGTTAAAGAATCTATTTTAGATGCTCATTCATTTTTATGTAAAATTTTAGAAGCTGACATATTTTAACAATTACCCAACAGCTTCTGCAACGGGTCTCGTCGATTCCTGTCCAACAAATACGTGACACGCGAACCTTTGCAAGGTCGGGTGCTTTGTTATAAATCCAAGGTAGCGATGGTCACGGGGGTGAAATGCACAGAACGAAACGTTTTTTAACGAGTAGAAATAGTCGTGACAAGGGCCTTTGTTCTTCTGAAAACAAGCCAACAAATATGATGAGTTACGAATATAATGAAAATAAAGTTGGTTCCTAGAGATCAGTGACTGTTTATCACGTGAAAATTGGAAAAGAAATAGGGAACGTTTGAAATTATAAACCAATCAATATTGATTATACAGGGTGTACCAAACTCCCCCCGCCAAAAAGAAACCCGATATTCCTCATACAATTTTGAGTCGAAAAGTCCTTTACCACTTTTTATAAAACTCAAAATTTAAACAGTTATTTAAGCCTAAAATTTAAACAATAAATGCCTTCTCACGACAAGTGGTTATAGATTTCACCAACCAAACTTTTCACAAATTTTCTTCGTATTTTTCCGAGTCGAAAAGTCCTTTGCCGCTTTTCACAAAACTCAAAATCAAAAAAGATATTCAAGCATAAAATCTAAGAAATCTGATTGGTTGAAACTTGCGACCCGAATATCTTTTTTGATTTTGAGTTTTGTAAAAAGTGGCAAAGAACTTTTCGACTCGGAAAAATATGAAGAAAATTTGGGAAAAGTTTGGTTGGTGAAATCTACAGCCACTAGTCGTGAGAGCGTATTTATTGTTTAAATTTTAGGCTTAGATAACTTTTTAAATTTTCAGTTTTATGAAAAGTGGTAAAGGACTTTTCGACTCAAAATTGGATAAGGAACACTGGGTTTCTTTTTGGCGCGGAGAGTTTGGTACACCTTGTATCAAAAAGATTTTATTTCATAATCATGATTCTTCATTTTATTATTATTTATTTCCGAAAATTCTTTATTATTCGAAGAATTCAACGTTTATCTGTTATGATTATTGTTTTTTTGATGATTCATAATGCTCACACTGAGAGAAATTTATACCAGTTAAATGGACTGAAAATTTTTGTCTAAAATGAATTTTATTCATTTTCACAGCAATCACTGAAGAAAAAGTAAAGAAGATTTAGCTGTTTCATCAAAATAAAGAAAAAAATATATGTATATCAAAAATCAAATTTAGTAGATAACAAATTGACATCAAGTGTTTCAATTTTCAATTGATTCAGTTTAGTAAAATTGAAGAAACAAGTCTCGTCACTTTGAAAGCTTTTCTCTGTCACAGCAATAGAATATAACTTATACAATTAATTGTCCAGCAAATCAGTAAAAACAACTGTATTTTTTGTTCCCTCTAAAAATGAACAATCTTTTTCAGTAAAATTTACTGAAAATTCTTCTCAGTGCAGTGGCAATGATATTTTATAAATGAATACCCTGGGACGTTTACTGCGGTCCACCATTCGAAGTCCTTGATCGGAAACCTCGAGAATACAAGTTTGCGCTGGTGGTGAAGTCGTGGTATTGTTTCCGACGATCCTACGCACTGCTTGGCACACAACCCCGGTCCCTTTATGGGCCAACGTCTCCACAGATCCCAAATAACCGAGCAAATAACGTTCGCGTTTTACCTTCGGCGCCGCGGGGTCGAAATCACTGTAATCCACGTCCACTGCGTAAGCTGAAGGAAATATTCCTTGTCGCCCTGTTCTCAAATTCACTCCTGAAAACAAGAATTTTCTTTGAAATGAAATCTTATGTTAGATTTTCGAAATTATCTGATGATAAGGAAATTAGAACATCAAGATTCAAAGAAAATGAATACTATTTTAAGGTTTTGAAGTAAGAATTATTTATTTTTCTAATCTTGGAATTTTAGGTTATTAGATTCTAAGTTCTAGTAAGTTTGCACAATTTAAGTTTGACATCCTGTATTTTCATGTTTTCCTTAAAATATTTTGATAAGTACCTATATATCCTTGTGGTTTCCTTGTGGTCTATCGATTTTTTTTTATATTCATCCTAAGCTAATTTTTCTTTATTTTTTATAATATAATGTTTTGTCACTGGAATTACAATTTTATTGATAAAAATATTTTTATGGTATTTTTATGCAATAGAAATGAATATTTATGCTTTGCCAAAATTTTCGAAACTTTTGAAGTTATGAAGAAAAATGATTCAAAAACCTACAGTACCTTCACACCACAAATCGTCTGCTTCTTTTTGCACGTAAATAGGATCACCGATTTCGAGGTCGATCTCATCGTTATGCCGAGTGAGGAATTTGTGCAGACTTCGGTGAGTTGCTTCGAGCAACTCAAGTTGAGTGAAGGGCACTCCACCGCTTCCTGCAAAACAAACTATTTATCAAATCACGGAGATAATAATTTTTCAGGTGTACATACATACATAATACAATACTTTTTAATGATGAATGCGGGGCATAGGCAGTAAAATTTTTCGGGAAGGGTTTTTTAAAAAATATATTTTCTCCGAGATTTGTCAATTTTTCGGATTGCAAGATTTGAAAGTTTTTCAATTTTTGGGATTCAGAGTAAAACATGTTTCATGTTCGTGATTTTCATCAAAATCACTGTTGAGATTTTTTTTCTAAAATTTTTGGTATTTTTCATAATTTTTTTTTATATTCATTAATGTTGAAATATTTCCAGATATGATATGAAGGAATTTTATATAGCTTTCTAGAATTCGTTGCTCTTGGAATCAAAGTTCTAAAAATGTAAAAATCTTTTTAGATTTTGAAAAAAATTCTACCTACAAAAATTTTCAGTATTTCATGGATTTCCAGAATTTTTATTTTGCATATTTTTATAAAATATTGTGATATTTTCTGGAATTTTTATAGATTTTTACTATTTGATGCTAAAGCATTGAAAATATCAACGATTTTGAGGATTGTTTTTAATTTTAAAAAACAACATCTTTCACACAAAATTTCAATACTTTTTGGGTTTTTTTTTTTCGTATTTTTTTAGTACTCCTACAATTTGAAGAACTTTCTAGTATGTTCATGAATTTCTGGATAGGTTTCTAAAAATAAATACTCTATAAAAAAAACTCAAAGTTTATAAAATTTTTTTGAGAATTGTATGTATATTACATATTTTTAAGTATGCTAAGATTTCTAATATTTTTCGCATAATGGTTATTATTTATGGAACTTAGAGGATTTTTCAGTATTTGTTCTAGTATTTTTGCATAAAGATATATCTAGAATTCAAATATTAATTGATTTTCAACTATTTTATAGATTTCTGAAAAAATTACATCCATTTAAATTTTTTGTGTTTTTCAAATTTCTTGTATTTTCGTATTTCCTTAGTATGTATAAAATGCAGCTTTTATATTTTTGTCTTTTTATGGATGGTATTTTTCCAAATTTTCCAGAAGTATATAGATTACTAGAATTTAATGTTCTAGAATTCAAATTTTAGACATTGATTTATAGATTTCTTACGTTTTCGTAGTTTTTTCGTTTTTTTTTTTTTAATTTTGCAGTTTTGTTTTTGTATTTTTATAGATCGTGGGTATTTTTTCAGATTTTTTGAAAGTATTTAGATTTCTCTTCGATGTTCGAATCCGATGTTCTAGAATTCAAATGTAAATCGATTTAAAGTAATTTCATAGATTTTTAGGAAAATCACGAAGACATCAATTTTTCGTGTTTTATGAATTTCTTGTATTTTTGTATTTGCTAGTATCTCTAAGATCTTGTGATTTTTTAAAATATTTTTATAGGTTTTCAGTATTTACTTTTAATTGATATACACGTTTTGTGGAAATTTGATGCTCTAGGGTTAAAGGTTGATTATTTTCTCAGATTTTTCAGAAAACAGTTCTCTCACAGAATACTATCATTTTAAGTATTTCGTCAGATTTTGTAAGATTAAAAAATGTTCTAGTAGGTATTTTTCTGGATATCTATTGTATAATTATATAACTCGATGCTTCAAGGTTCGAACTTTTTCAGATTTTCAGCATTTTCCTAAATTCTAATTTCTCTATATAATTTGTTAAGTTGAAACAATGTTTCAAATTTTGGTTTTTTACGTTATCCCAGTCAAACATTTTTTATGATTAGAATCCCGCCTAAGAAAAAATTCTTCTGAAGCCAAAATTTTTGTTATTCTTCTGTAGTGAATTTAAGAATCCTAAATATTGTTTACTTTGAGTACTTACATGAAACCATTTGTTATTTCCTTAAGATTTTATTGAGTACTTTTTTGATGATTTGAACTTATTTCATTTTTCCTGCATTATTCATTATAATTTGTATTTTGGTTATTAATTGTAATAATTTTTCTCATTATTAAATGAAATAATTTTCATTAACGTGTATAATTAGAAAAATTATGGATTAAATATCATATTGAGCTCTGGTTATTAATTTTTCGCGAAAATCATAGTCAATGTACTATTTAAAGTTAGAAAACTTGTTGAAAAAAGGGTGAAAATAATTTATTACCAGGCGTACTATCGTAGGAAACAGACTCGATATGCTGTAAAGAGCTACAGGGAATGGGTGACACACTTTTGGGCCCATTATCTGGAGAATGCGCCGTTGAATGACCGCTATCGGTGGCCATTTTTTCGCTGTCGGGCGAACTGTCCTCGTACCTGATGAACCAAGGGTGACATTTTCCGAAAGCCATGCCATGTGGTCGACAGGGAAAATGGCCACTTGCGCTCAGTTCTTCCGCCAGCGAAGGCGACGTACGCTGAGGGATTTGGCTTAGAAAAGCTGAAAAATTTTCCATACCGATCATGTTTTTGTAAATTGAGTCTCAGTTGATCAACGGGTGTAAGTCCCTGTATAGTTTTTTTTTAAATGATCATTTATTATTGTATTTTATTGAGTGAATCCAGTGATAGAAATTCGTAAAAATATAAATATTTTTGAAAAATTGATAAAAGTTTTAGGATAATTATCGTACATTTTTTGTTCTTCGGAATTTCCGGGAGTTTTCTGCGTCGGCGTTGACCGCCATTAATGTTACGCACAACCGGTGAAAAATCCGAAGGGGGCCAGGGACCCCCGACTTCGCACTCGCGGATTTCGAAATTTCTGAAGGGTTGTTGTGTCCTATTTCCCAGTCCAGTGAACAAGCTTTGGATACAAATTTTTTATAAGTGTTTTTAATTTCGTTTTTCATACGATGCTTGAAGGTTTTCTCATACCAAATACAAAACTAAGTATTTTTTTTTCTGTTCTTGCATAGAAAACAATTATCTAGTTCATTAAAGTAGTTGCTCGTTTTTCAAGTATTTAATACTGCCTTCGAGTTTCGTATTTATGAAAGTTATGGACATATAATTTTTCTACAAAATTTACTTTACCTAAAATCTAAAGTCTTTCTTACCTAAAATCACTGTCAGCCACAATTGAACAGTACCGATCACTGCCTTCGCTCATTTCTGGGGAACTCCGACCACTTGGATTTTCGTGTCTGTATCTCGATGGCACATCTTCGTCTTCTCCAGAATCTTCTGTGACCACTTCACAAGATCTGCCACCTTCGGCGTCGCTTTCATTCGACGACGTCGGCGATTCGTCCACGATGACATCGTGCACGAGTCTAAAAAAAAAAGAAAAATAAAATTCAAGTATTTTTGTCTTTCCACAGAAAATATTTTTTAGTGTTTTACACAGGGATATGCACTGTCAGTCAAAAAAGCTTGACCGATGTTAAAAAACTCAATTTTTTTGACTTTCTAGTCGTATATTTGGAAAGGATGAAAGGAGGATTATTGGAAATACTAGATTTCTTTTTAAGGAACTCGATCGAGAGGTCAAGAAACTTGAAACAGAAAATTTAAACATTCGTATATCTACAATTATTTTCAATTAACGTGAAAAAATATCGAACATGAGACATTGCAGAAACTTGTTGAAAAAATGGTCAAATAAGGGTTGTTATTCGATAAAAAACACTTGCTCTAGTGCATTTAAAAAAATAACTCTGATTTTCATGTTCACATTGCTCTTAAATGTTTTCCTTTAAAACGTTTCATTTTCTCATAAATCGCATAAAAACGATTAATAAAATCATTCATATTCATTGAATGAGACTTAAAGATCGAAAAAAATGATGATTTCTACATCTGCCTACTTTTTTTTGACTGGCAGTGTTGTAATGTATTTTTTGAAAATTTTTACTAAAAAACTGTCGAAATTGATGACAAGTAGGTGTCATAAATTGGTCATTTCATGGGAGATTAACAACATATTTTTTGGCCTACATTTTTTTGAAGCTTTGAGTTCAAAAATATTTGATACGTATTTTTTTATTTCGTTTTTACATGCTAAAAATTGATTATTTTTCATGATTTGTAACTAGAAAAGTATTGAAAATAAAAGCTCTAAAAATTTATTTTGTACATTATTATATTTACTAAAAAAAGTTTTTGCTTGTTATTTTTATGAACAAATTTAGAAAATTATTAAATAAGTGCATTTTACAAAAAAATATAGTTGTTTATAAATCTGCAAAATTTGTTTATGAAAATAACATGCAGAAATTTTTTATGATACGTCATTTGAAAGTGTAGCGTCAATAATACATAATATTTTAATTTTAAGGGTTTTACATAAATTTCCTACTTTTTTTGGCCCATATTGAATAAAATAAATCATTTCTGAAGGAGATTATGAAATAATAATTTATTAATCGCTAATTATTCATAAAATGAAAAAATGAAAAGATACTTGTCAAATATTTTCAAACTGAGAGCTAAATAAAATTTGTGGTAAATTTTCAACAGAATAACCCATTTGTTTGTTGTTAAAATGTCAATCATGTCTTGTATGTATGAGATTGAAATCTGGGAAAAGCATATAAACGAGCAAAAATTTAAATCCTTTTTGGGTTAAATTGGCTGATTCCTAGTTTAACTTACTCAAGATTCAAAATTATAGGATCGTTTGGAGAACACAGATTCAAAACTTCAATATTGATATTTTTGAGCTTTAGGATCCTATATTGAGCCTTTTTCAGAAATCACATTGACAGTATTAAACAAATCATAAACAAATAATAAAAAATTATGCAAACTTCACGACAAAATTCAATCAACTAAAATCTCATTACTCACATTTCATGTTGATCGAAGCTTTTTTCCATTTCTATTGAATTAATTAAACAATTTATTGACTAGCTCAAATTTATTGGTAGAACAAGAAAAACTATTTTTACACTTCTTTGCAGTACTTATTGTTAGAAAAAAGTGTAAGAATGTATTACGAAAAAGGAAAAAAAAAATTAAGATAAGTAGTTTAAAAATAAAGAAATTTTTAAAATTACACCAGCCTGAAATATAATCCCTAGTTTAAAAATTAATTTTAAAAAATACAGTCATGATTGAGCTAGTTTTTAGATACTTGTTTTACATTTAAAAATATATTGCTTTTCAACGTTAAAGTTGCTAAAATTACACAGATTTTCGAAATTCGTGAAAAAATGTCAAGATTTTCTAAAATTTGGCGATGTTTCAAAGATCATTAAAATTTGACATAAGTACAGAAACGAACGTTCATTTTCTGATGACTTTTGATAACTCTTCAGAAATCTATTTTGTGTTCGAAAATTTGTTAAACGTAAGAAATTTTTCACACTAAAATTAAAGCAACAACTTAGAAAGAAGTTCTTACACATACATAAATAATCGTTGTAATTGTTTAAAAAACGGCTGCGCAACCTAACGATACCCCATAAAAAGTTGTCAATAACCACGATTAGAAATCCCATCTCCACCATAAAAAATGTCACCAAAAATTATTCCAGAAACAAAAATTTCCCTTCCATGGAAAATATACAAAATAACCCGACATAATTTTCCCGATGCTTATTCCTTGAAAAGAACCTTTCCCTATCAATTTTAAAACTCCAAGCTCTCGCAAGAAATTGCAGTAGAACACACCACGCATGGTCAGACCACGTAAAACCGTCCCTCTACAGAACGACAAAAAAAGCCCATGCAATATTAAATACCCCAGCAGCGAAACATTGACATAATTTTCCATAGGCCGGGATCGATTTTTTTCCGTCCTTTGGATTCCCAACATTCCAAGGGTATTTCGACATCCCCAAAAATGCATAAAAGATGACAATGATCGAAGACTCTTTTTTCTGTGCTTCGGGATGGGATATATGGACTCTTCGAAATGAGGGCCAGGGGACTCACGTGTAGTTCGAGACTGGTGCCTTGAGATGCTGAGGGAGTCGGTCGAAATAATGCCGCAACTCCTCGAACTCGGTGTCGGCCATGTTCCAGGGGATGTCGTTTCAACCCTTGGGGCCGACGGGGTTTCTCGTCTTTTCGTCTTGGACGAGAATAGGAAGCTTGCAGTCTCGCGTGGCGCTGTACTCGACCCCGAGACATCCACTTCATATTGATTCCTTGGGCGGCGTCGCGACGCGCATGAACAACCCCGGCACACGCGCTCACCTGACACCGGGATCGTGAAATTTCATGATTTTCATTATACGATGATTTTTGTTTCCAAATTAATTGAAATTCTGACCATTTCCTGAGTATTAGTAATGCTTTTTGAATAGAGTATTTCCTTTTTTGTTGACATGGTTTTGTCTGTGATGAAAGTATTTTTTTTGATAAAAGCAAGTAGTATTAAGTAGAATTATGTAGTGTAAAGTGGTACAAAGTAGTATAGAGTATGTAAGTAGAAATGCATGCATAATCCACCCATATTTATGGGCAATTTTCGCCTACCCATATATATTGGTTCTGCACCCATATTTTCGGTGCTCTACCTAGATTTATGGAGTAAGTACCCATAAAAGTAGGAACTTCTTCTATAAATATAGGTGCAGAACTCATATATATGGGAAGGTGAAAATTGCCCACTATCATGGGTGGATTATGCATGCATTTCTCTCAGTAATAGTATATAAATGTATAAGAATATAAGTTCAAATTATACATAATTTTTTGAGTATATTCATGTAAATAGTGTATTATTATATAAGTAGTATATAGTACAAATAGGGCTCTAGAGAAATATATATTATATTTATACATTATATTTTAGAGCCTTAGCATAAAGTAGCATGAAGTGTATAAGTAGTGTATATGATCTAGCATAAGTATTAGTATATAAGCATAGTCTATTAGTGTCATTTATTCAAATAGTTAAATTTAATTTTGACTATGTTATTATTAAGTAGCATATTATTATTCAATATATTCTAGTAGTATATTTATTATTATTTAGTAGTTCATTATTATATATTCTTATTCAATAAGTAGTTAGTATAATCTTATTTAGTAGTATGTTAATATTATACCATACATATTTTAAGTGGTATATCAATATACATTAAGTATATCATAAGTAGTAGTATTAGTAGTATTATTATCAAGTAGTTCATTGTTACATATTCTTATATAATAAAGTAGTTAGTATAGTCTTATTTAATCGTGTATAATATTGATTATGTTTCTAAAGTACATATTTTAGAACCTTAGTGGAAGATAATACAAACTAGTATAAAGTATAGAGGTAGTATATTAATGTTAGTAGTATATGCCATTTTAAAAGTAATATATATTATGTTTCAGTTTGTGTAAAGTGTTTAAGCACTATACAAGTGTCTACATGCTATATATTAGTTGAATGTATCTAAATAAATAAACTTTTTTAAGTATATTAATATAAGTATTATATTAATATATATACTAGTAGTATATAGTAATCGATAAATGCGCTTGACATACAGGAAAAATTAGTTAATTTGACACAAAAAATTTGTAACTTTATTATTTTAGTTTGGTATCATTTTGGATTTTGGACACCAGATTTACACCCAAGTAAAGAAAATTCTAAATGTGACTTTCGATTTCTTCTCCATAGCTTGATTTTTTTCAGTAGTATAACTTGATGTTATGTCAGGCATTTTATCATTTCCAGTTTTTATTTCTTTTTTGAAATTACGGTCTTAAACTTCTGTTTCACTGTTTTTCCAATCAGCTTTATTTATTATTCTGTACCACTTCCTAAAATAAGTTATTTTCCAAAATTTTAACAATGATGTTTATCTTTTTCGTATCACTTTCAATCATATTATTGTGTAATATATTCTGGTATGTAGTATATTTATTATTATTAAGTAGTTCTTTATTATATTTCTTATGTAATAAAGCAGTAGTATACTCTTTTCGGTAGTATATTAATAAATATCATTAATATCATAAGTAGCATATTAATATACATTATATATATAATACGTAGTATATTACTATATATAATATATATTACAAGTAGTGTATGATTAAATATTATATTTTGAAGCAGTACATAAATATAGATCTTACTTCTGTAGTATATTCTAGAACCTTAGTATAAGATAGTACAAAGTAGTATAGAGTATTTAAATAGGATATACATAAGTATTTAAGTACCTATATAATAGGTTAATGTATTCAAGTAAATAAATTCATTTTTTGAGTGTATCAATATTATTAGTATATGTGGTACATAATATACTAACGTATGTACATCCGTCTATTAGTGTCATTTATTAAAATAGTTGAATTCAATTTTAACAATATTACTATAAGTAGCATATTCTTATATAATATATTCTCGTATGTAATATATTTATTATTATTTAGTAGTTCATAATTATATATTCATCTTTAATAAAGTAGTTAGTATAATATTATTCAGTAGTATATGAATATACATATACTGTTTTATAAGTAATGTTTATTTTTTATCAATTTGCATAAAGCATTTAAGTAGTATACAGGTATATAAGTACCTATACACATATTAGTTTAATGTATTTGAGTAAATAATTTTATTTTGAGTATAATCATATATAAGCAATATAGAGTAGTAGTAGAACATAATATGAAGTTATTTAAAGTACACGTACAAATAGCTTCGAAAAAAATAGCAATCGATAAATGCGCTTAACATAGGTGAAAAATTTGTAACTCAACTCTTGTATGTAGTTTGGTATCATTTTGGATTTTGGACAACAGATTTACCCGCAAGTAAATAAAATTCTAAATGTGACCTTCGATTTCTTCCAGCTTCATTTTTTTACATTAGTATAACTCGATTTTATGTCAGGCATTTAATCATTCCCAGTTTTTATACTCTTTTTTTTATTACGGTTCTAAACTTCTTTTTTACTGTTTTTCCAGGCAGCTTTCTTTATTATTCAGCGATACTCCCTAAAATGAGTTATTTTTCAAAATTTTAACCATGATATTTTTTTCTTTGGATCACTTTTTCAAAAAGTCACTTCGCGTTGATTCAAAATGAATTATTTAAATATACTCACTAAGACGTTTTTTCTTGCTCAACACGAAACTCTAAACTCTTTTGGAAATTCAAGATGCAGTTACTTTTGAATGGTTGTTAAATTTTCTAAGTAGAAGAAAATTCATACAGAGCATCACTTTATTCACTGTTATGTGTATAATGAAAGTTTTTTAGTCATACAATTAATAATTTTTTTGTCAATCCATAAATTGTTTTCAAATCAAATTGTTGCTTATGTTTTCTATTCATAAAATAAAGTAACAAACCATTTTCAATGATTTTTTAAATTTTATATTTTTATTGCACGGATTATACTTGCCTTTTTTTACTATAATGATAATTTGTCAACTTTCTTGAAAAAATTTTCTTGTATGAATTTTTTAGGAATTTTCATTACCTTGACCGTACAATTTGAAACATCTTATTGCATTTTTTTCAGTAGTATAGCTTTACATTAAGACTGACATTTTGTAATACTCAGTCATTTTGATATGTTTTCTTGAAAAAATACTTTCAAACTTCTTTTTGATTGTAAATTCAGTCAGTTTCTAGCAAATTCTCAATAATTATAATTTTTTTTTCACAAGCCATTTCTCTCAACACCCATCTTTCAACTATCTTGAAAATCCAAGATTCAATTACTTTTCAATCGTTTAAGTTTCTTCCTCAAACAAAATTTATTTGTATCCTACTTATTTAACTGTTTCTTATGTATCCAGTTTCTTAGTCAAGGTTGTAATGATTTTTTTGTTAATTTCTGAAAGTACCACAATGAAATTGACGTTTTTGCTCTTTTATGAAACCTTGTATAATCTTTTGTAATAAATTTTCTTACTTTAACCTTTTCTTGAAATCTTATTGCTCTGATCATACATTTTGAAACGCTTTGCCTCGAGTGTTTTTTTGAAAAGCAAACATCACCTCAAAGCGGCGGTCGTCATCTCCAATCCTTTTCTTCTATTCAACTTACGACTTTTATCCACAACGAGAGTCCTATTTAAGGTCTTTCTATTTACTCAGCTGAGTATCCAGTAATGCTCGTCTTAATTATCGAAGATTTCAACATTCTTTACTCCTGAAAAATCGATTTTCCACTATAATGCCAGAGTTGGAAACGTGGAAAATACCTTGCATGAAAATATGAGTTTCAAAAAGATTTTATCTTACTTCTATTTAATCAAAATTTCATGGTTCCGAAAGGAAGCAGTTGATCAGTGAAAAAATCTCATTGAATATATAAATAAATTAATTTAGGATATTTCATTTGACTGGTAATTTTTGTGGGTGTTGGTAATTGAGGATTAATTCCGGGAGAAATAGAAAACGTTTTCCCGAACAAAGGTTGAATGCGGGAGAAGAGTGATTGATAAAGGTGAGATACTTTAACAATGGTTCCTGAAATTATCGGTTGAAAGGTCAAAGTTAGGAACTGTCGGAATTACTTACACATGTTCCAACATGTGGAAATTTTGTGCGAAAATCACAAAGTGTGCAATAGTCATACAAAAAATTGACGATATGGGGAAATTGACTTGTAGAATTTTTCTAAAAGGTACATTTACTTCCTCAGCATTAATTTTGCTATATATATATTAATGAAGGTATTATATAAAGCAATATTAAAATGAAGTTTTTCGTTAGTTTATTTTAGTTCGTCCTAGTATTGTTTATTTCAATAGAATTTGAAGAACATTATTAAGATTTATGGGATTTGTAGATGAACATCTAGGGAATCAAATATTTTGAAAACTTAAGAAGAAATATAAGAATGTTGAGGATCGTATAAGATATACTGAAATATATAGAAAAAAATTAACATATTCCGATAATCTCGCAGTATTTGTTTATTTCTCTTATATTTTTCAATTTATTTGTTTTCTTCAACTTTAGCGACTTTAACGTCTGGATAATTTAATGAATTGTCTTTTTCACTTTTTGATTCTCCACAGTAAATTGTGAATCTTTATGAAAAGAATTTAATCCGTCTTGAATTTGATGAATATAATCTTTACAAATTATGACCAAACAATCATTAACATATTAAAAAACTTAAAAATTTTCAAAAGTACTGAAAAAGCAGAATCCTCTCTCTTATTGCCGAATCTGATGAATTTAAATTATTTCCTTCAATTTTGCAGCTTTTTTCAAAACACCTTGAAAATTTATAAGAGAATTTTAATATATGTATGTGCAAGATATTTTTCAAAAAAATTCGTAAGATCTCATTAATTTCTAGAAATTCCAGAAAATGTCAAGATTTTTGTAAAGAATTAGTTAAAATTTTACCAAATACTTTTCAAGAAAACGTAACTTTTAAGTACATTTTTTAGCAAAATTTTTTAATTTTTTTTTGACAATTTTAAGTAGTACATTTTTTTTTCATTTCAAGCATTTTTGAAAAATTCTAGTCAGGTATTGGAAAATGTGCAGGAATTCTCGTAACTTGAGGAAATGCTGAAAATTGTAAAGGATTTTGCAATATTTTTTGTTATATATCTTACTCTTCCCAACCTTTCATAAAATAAAGAAAATTTTTCTCGTACATCGGAAAAAGTTTATTTAATTGTAGAAAAAAATTATGTATAAGTATGTTTCAACTATTTCAAAAATTAAGATAAAATTTTCAAGGATTTCTCTAAACTATAAAGAAATTTCTAGACATCTTACAAACAGCATGGAGCTCTGGAAATAAAATAAAATTCTCTTCTAATAAGATTTCGTATAAAAAATATGGAATTTATTGTCAGATCTGAGGATCTAAGAAACGTTACACTTTTCTTCAAAGAGTTTTTGGAGAAACAAAGCAAAAAAAGCTGGATCATAAAAAGTCTAAAAGACGTCATGAATTCACACCAGTCAAGTAATTCTTTTAACGTTAGAGAAACGCGTCGATAAAATTCAACAAGACACCCCCACAAAAGTGATAACAGTAAGTGATAGCTTGCGGTAATGTGCTGCATCTACTTTGGTAGAAAAGCATGCAGTCGAGCTTACATTTAACATTTCAACATCCACCCTCCTTTCTTCAATTAATTTACAGATGGTGATACGTTTACTTGCCAGGATCAATATAAATGACTTGTGAAATGCTTTTTTTTTTGAAGATTTATGTGATAAAATGAAAATACTTGTAGCTCAAAGTCTTAGGCAGAATCCTCGGTAGTTTTTTTTCATGAAAAGTGGGATGTTCTTCCTAAATTTTTATTAATTCAATGTTACAGAGCTGGATAGTGACTAATAAAAATGATGAAAAATACTATTTAAAAATAAAAATAAGCATTTAATTAAAAAAAAAAAAGATTTCTACAATGTTGGTTTAGTACTTGTTTACAATCCTTCATTCAGATTATTTGATATTTAATTATTCAAATAAGTGACGTATTTTTCAAAACAAAATAAACTGGTGTGAGTTTTAAAACTTGCGAGAAAAGTGAGACTTCTCTCGGCGAACTCCTGCAAGTTTAATTAAACAAAAAAGAAAGTTCGTTCAATTTTATAAAAACAACAACTAAAGAAATAATTGAAACCAAATCATTGTCTTTAAATATCAAATTTAGATTTGAATTTCTCTCGTTTCAAATTCCTATTTTAATTTTATCAGTTTCAAGCTACAGTAATATAGACTATCAGAATTTGTTTTAACAGGATTCGAGTTTTTAGATCGAATTACAGTATTTTCATAGAATCTAAAGGAAGACTAAATCTTAATAGGTTATTCATGCTCTATACACTTCTGGTATTGTCATTTTTTTTGTATTAATGAATTTTTGTACCATTTACTTGAATAAAATTGTCCTAGATTTATAGTTTCTCCATAGGTCGCCCTATACGTATATTTCTAGAATTTGATGCTACTGAATGAAATTCAAACGCTTCTGGAGTATTTTATTTGATTTTATTTAAAAAAAGTATCTTTTACGCAGATTTGCGATACTTTTTGGTTTTCTTTTGGTATTTTTCTAGCATTTTTAGACTTTCAAGAATTTTTCAGCATGTTTATGAATCGCCATATAGATTACTAGAATTACATGCTCTAGGATTAAACTGTTTATAAAGTTTAGAGTAAATGATACCTACATAGTTTTTCATTAGAAAAAGATTTCTAGTATTCATGAAACTTTGAAGGATTTTTCATGTATTTTTATCGATTTCTAGTATTTTTGTAGATTGCTTTATAACCTCTTAGAATCCCATGTTCTAGAATTGTAATTTTTTCTCGAATATCATACAGTAATTTTATAGAATTCTTGAAATATTGCATCTTTATAATTTTTAAACATTTTTTAGTTTCCTTATACTACCGTTGTTTTTAATATTTTTACGATTTCGTCGAGTTTTCTGGTATCTTTAACTTTATACATTTCTAATTTTATTATAGTTCATCATATACCCTTTCAAATTTGATGCTCTCGAATTCAAAGGTAATGTATTTGTTCAGACTCTATAAAAAACAGTTCTTTCATATAATTCTATCACTATCAGTTCTTCAAAATTCATATTATTTAAAGGATTTTCTGGTGTTTTCATGGATTCCTATGAAAATTTCTGAAATACGATATGACAAGGTTCAAGGTTTCTCAGATTCTCAGGATTTTTTTAGATTCTAGATTACCTTTTTTTTTTAAATATAATTTTTCGAATTTTAATTCAAATGTTATTATAGCCGAAAATTCATCATTAAAATTTTGTTTAAAAAAATTTTATGGAGCCAGGATTATTTTTATTGTTAAGATACTTTAATTCAGAATCATGGATAATGTTTAACTTCAAGAAATTACATGAAATCGTTCGTTATGCCATCTAGATGTCAGTAATAATAGAACTATCAATTTCTTATCAGTAATTCTATTATTAATTGAGTTTATTTTAGATAAATAAAAAAACTGGTGTGAGTTTAAAAACTCGCGAGGAAGTGAAACTTCTCACGGTGAACTCCTGCAAGTTAAATTAAACAAAAAAGAAAGTTTGTTCAATTTTATAAGAAAAACAACTAATAAAGAAACCATTAAAACCAAAGCATAAACTGCGTTGAAAACTGTAGCTTGTAACTGATTAAATTTAAATAGGAATTTCAAACGAGTGAAATTCAAATTTAAATTTAAAATTCGACGACAAAGTCTCGTTACGTTACTTACGAAGTCTCTGTTACAAAGCCTTTGTTACAGTCTCAAACGGATTTTACTCCCAACGAGCCATTAGAAGTTTCACTTCAAAAACAAGCAAATATACTGCTCTCTCAGAGTAAAAATGTTATAGAGGCAAATTTTGTCGAGTGGGTGTTACTGCGACGTTTTGCGATATTCGAAAGGACTTTGCTGCATCAAAGTTGAGGGGGCGCAGAAAGAGAAAAGCGCCTGGAAAATTCGACGGGCGCTTGGAAAATCGAGGACCAATCGCCGAGGGGTTTTCTTGGGAAAATCATCCCCCCTTGAGAAGTGGGGCGGCGAGATTAAAAGGCTCGAGGAACGTTCTTGGGGAGACAGTCGCGTCCGGTTCTCGATGGTAGTGAAAAAGCTCGCGTAATTAATTGTTTCAGTCGAGTGTTTTTCGCTCTTTGTTTTTCACGAGGAAAACTTTCGAGTA
Source organism: Platygaster robiniae (assembly GCA_028476575.1). Lineage (NCBI taxonomy): Eukaryota > Metazoa > Arthropoda > Insecta > Hymenoptera > Platygastridae > Platygaster > Platygaster robiniae. Next base: position 43,203,133 of record CM052019.1, read on the forward strand.
TTTCTCTTAATTTTTGAGGAAGAACTTGCGGTTCGCGAAAAAGTTGAGCTTGTTTTGTGACACAATGAGTGGGTCTGGGAAGAGTCTTCTGGGGATGTGGCTGTACAGAAGAGGGGAGGAATGGTCCATAAAAGAAGGGAGTCCTCTTCACAAACCTATGAATGTACGAGGAAAAGATTATTTTGAAACTGATAATAATGTTTAGCTTGATAAGTGGGGGAAAGATTCTTCAATAAATCTGGGAGTTTCGGTGTGAGACGAAGATGAGGGATTTTATTAGATTCTGAAAAGTTATTTTACATCAGTCGAGGGCTGTTTTTGAAAAATAACACAAGTTTACATGAAAAATTTACCTCGGGAAAAAAGTGTTTTTTGATCAAATAGATCTTTTTTGATATTTCTGGAAATAACTGAAAAACATATTTTTTGGTAATATTTTAAAAACACTTCTTTGTACAATTAAATGACTGTTATTTTCGTACTAAGTGACCTCAAATAAGTCTCAAACTCCTTTTTTTTGAAGAAGTCGAAATTATTGAATAATTGATTAATAGCGTAATGTGAGTAAATGCTAGTTTTATAAGAATGTGGGGGAAGCAAGAATTTTACTCACAGTAAAGAATGCTTGTTCTTTTTTTCAGTTTTTAAATAAGTGGCACTGTTCAGTGACCTGTGACTCAGAATTTATAAAAAAATTGGAAACATTTTTAAGGTATCAAGGATTATCTGGAACATGAATATTTTATATTAAATAATCTTCTGGGAGAGGAAATAACAAGAAATTGGATTTTTGTGTCTTTTCTTTTTAGATCGCAATGTCAATATTCTTGAATTTTAAAAAGTATGGAAAACAAAAATTTGTAAGCTCTAGGTGCTTAATTTTGAGTTCTGAATTTCCAACTTTTTGATTTTCAAAAATACATTCTGTGCGTGTAGTGAAAAACTTCAAATTCCCGTAATTTGTTTAAATGGTTTTTCATCGAAATTCTAGAAAATTCCCGGAAACGATGAAAAATTGTAGAAAGTTTCTGCTATAAAATTTAATCCACGTTATGCAAAATTACATCAATTTTTTCATTTTAGTTTTTTGTTTATCATTTTTTTAATAAATTGCCAATTTCGGACTCTTTGATTTCAAAAGATTGGTTTTTATAAAAAACATGTGTTGTGAAAAAAATTCAATTTCCATGATTTGTTGGAATAATTTATTTGTAATCCTAATAGGAATTGCCAGAAATGATAGAAAATTGTAGAAAATTTCTACTCCAAAATTTTATCTGCGTATTGTAAAACTTCAACGATATTTTATTACTTTAGTATTCCATTAATGATTTTCTGAATTCTGAATTGACTGAATTTCTACCTCTTTAATTTAAAAAGGATGATTTTTATAAATACACAATATCGTGTTGTAAAAATGTCAAATTTCCGTAACTTGTTGGAAAAATTTTTCATCAAAATCTTGGAAAATCCCCAGAAATGATGAAAAATTGTAAAAAATTTCTTCTCCAAAATTTCAATTACGTATTGCAAAATTTCAACTATATTATGTTATTTTAGTTTTCCATTTATGATTTTTCAAGTTCGAAATTTCTAACTCTTAAAATCAACCTCTAAAAGGTTGATTTCCATAAATACACGATGTCGTGTTGTGAAAAACTTCCAATTTTCATAACTGATTAAAACAATTTTTTATCGAAATCCTAGAAAACTCCCAGAAATGATGAACAGTTGTAGAATATTTCTACTCTGAAAATTTATCAACGTTTTGCAAAACTTCAACGATATTTATTAATAAAGTTTCCCATTTATCATTTTTTAAGTTCAGTTTTTTAACTCTTTAATTTACATAGGTTGATTTTCAAAATTTTACAATGTTGTGCTGTAAAAATTTCTTTTTCACGTGATTTGTTTAAATGAATTTTTTTAGAAATCCTGAGAAATAATGAAAAATCATAGAAACGTTTCCACTCTAAATTTCATTTACGGGTACTACAAAACTTTGATGATGTTTTATTATCTGAATTTCTCGGTAACGATTTTTTGAACTAGATTTCATTAAGTTTACCAATTGTCATACTTATTCAGTTTTAAAGATTTCTTACGTAAAAAAGTATGAACATTTGACTCCAGATTATGGCATCATGCACTTCGATGTTAGTGACTTCAAGATCCTTAAATTTAAAAAAATAAAAAAGATCAAAATTTATGAACTTGAATTGCTTCGTCTTGTAATCTAAATTTTTCAGTCTTTTATTTCTGAAAGTCTATTTCAGGAATGCACAATATCGTGCAATTAACAATTTAAGATTTTCGTAATTTGCTTTTATGCATCGAAGTCCTAAAAATTTTTTGATTGGCAAAATTTGTTCATCAAAATCATAGGAAATCCCCAGAAAACATCGAATATTCTAAAACTTTTTAACCCAATGAATTTCCTTTTCTTTTAAAACTCGCATTTTCACTATTATTTTAATTTTCGTTCCAAAAACACTATAAGTCCAATTTACTCCAAAATATTCATCATCAAAAAGTTCAGGAAATGAAACAATAATTTTACAGGTTGAAAAAATGGCGACAGACTTGAAAAACTCCGTCGTTTTTTCCCTGAAAAACCAAATCGGTGGCCTTGCACGTGCTCTACAAGTATTTCAAGTATGTTTCTAAATTTTATTGGAGAAAATTTTTCATGTTTTTCTCATTGAACGAACATTTAAGGATTTGGGAGTAAACGTTGTTCACATCGAATCGCGAAAATCTTTGAGACGCGGTTCAGAGTACGAAATTTTGGTTGACGTCGAGTGCGACTCGAAAAAAATGGAGCAATTGATGAGCATGTTAAATAGAGAAGTAGCAGCAATTAATTTGGCACAGTACGAGGAAAATGGAGTTATCCCACATCCACCACCTTTGTCAGCTGCTCAAAGTTTCGGTGATTTTCAATGATTTTATGTCATTCTGAAAGCATTGAATATCAATGTACAATATCCTATGTTTATAAGATTAATATCATAATGATAAAATATTTACTAAGAATTTTAAAATAACATGAATGTCTACGATAGCGAATCTTGAAAAAAACTAATTTTTTCAATTTTTTCAATAGCTCCACTCAATATTCAGTCTGCTAAATTCATTTTAAATGATTAACTTTTTAATATTATGTTATTTTAGATAGAAAAATAGGTTGTTTTTTTTTCATCAAAACGATATTTTAACTAAAAAAAAAAATATAATTAAAAGATTTCAGTGAAGTCGACATGCCTTGGTTCCCTCGTAAAATCGCCGACCTTGACAATGCGCAAAAAGTACTTATGTATGGAGCTGAATTGGATGCTGATCATCCTGTACGTTTATAATATGATCCATTTGTATACTTCATAAGTTATATATTCTTCTTTAAAAATAAAATGGCATAAAAATCATTATTGATATTTCCTAAACGACAAAATTGATAACACCTTTTCTTCTATCATAATTTATATTTTTATTTCTGTATATGTACGTATGAAAATGCTTGCAAGTTTCATTTTTCACAACTCAAAATAAGTCATTTTTTTGCAAAGGGTTTCAAGGATCCAATTTATCGGAAACGTCGTGAATACTTCGCAAACATAGCTTACAATTACAGATAGTAAGTTCAATAAGCAAAAAAACAAGTATTGAAAATGTATTTGTGAAAAATTATGATTTTTTACTTTTAGTGGTAAAACGATTCCCAAGGTCGAATACTCACCAGATGAGGTGAAAACTTGGTAAGTTGGAATCGATTCATAAAATTTTTAGCTATTGGATAGTGAACTAAAATATTCCAAAAGTTTTTAAAAGTAATGATAAAATGTTTTCACAAACAACCAATAATTTTCATGAAATTTTAACAACTCTGATATAAAAAGTGAAAAAAAATTTGTTAATGTTGTGAAAATCATTAAAAGTTTGCTATGTAAGATTAGTGAAGGCAATGAAAAGATCTTATCTGAATTTCAAAGATTTTTTGTGAAAATTTGTTCTCTATCTAGAAAACTTTCCGAGCGAAAATTAATATCACTCGCAACATGAATATTCTTAAAAATACGCGATTGTTAAAAACTTCAGATTATTTTCGTGAGATTGTCTTTAAAGCTTAGAAATATGTGAAAAATACATTTTCAAACATCTCGGTCTCATTTAGCAGAATCTTGAGACGTTTTTATCCCTCTTTTTTTAAACTTAAAACGTGTTTATTTCTTATGACGCCAATAGTCGACAGCGAACGCACTTTTGAAAGTTGCAGAAATTGAAAAGAAAAAGTCGAGGTAGTTAGACATACGGAGAGAACCCACGGTTCTCGAGTTGAATGAGCAGTAATTGGCCTGATTCGATTTCCCATGTCTCCATCTTGGATTCAACGAAGATGTTTCGTGCTTTAATCCAATAAATTTCTTTATTTCTTACCTTTGCATATATATTTATCACAAGAGAATCAGTTTAAATTGAGAATAATTAAATGATATTTCAGTTATAAATGTGAGTTTTTAAAAAGAAAATAATTAGTAGTCATTCGAGCAGAAGTTTTCTGAGCATTGTTATTTGATGCAGTACGTTTTAACTATTTGTTTGAATCAACAGAATTTTCATTAATTATTATTATGAATAATAAATATATAGGAGAAATATACTTTTCCCTAGTAATTTATTTGATCCTTATAAAAACCTTATAAGAAAAAAACCTAATAAAACTTTTTTGATCGATTCTTATAAGTTTCAGTTTCTCTAAAGGTTTTGATAAGTTTACCTTATAGTAAATCAAATTCTTAAAAGGTTTTTATAAGTTACCCCTTATAAGAAATTTCATTTTCTTATGTTTTATGGGTCACAAAATTACTGTGGTTTCATCATTTGAACAATTATAAATTATCATTATTCATCATACAATGTGTCTTACTGAACTATTCATTTAAAATGATGTATAAAGTGTCTCGAAAAAAGTAAGTACAGAGATAAATTTTTTCTTTAGGGGTGTCATTTTTCGTGAACTGCATGCGCTGTACCTGAAACACGCTTGTCAAGAATATTTGGAAAACTGGCCAAAATTAGTGAAATATTGCGGATACAGGTAAAAAAGTTAACTCGTGAAAAAATTATTATAGACAAGGATACCACGTGTATTTTTTTTTAATTCCAGAGAAGACAATATACCACAATTGCAGGATGTGAACATGTTTTTGAAACGTGAGTTTTGAAAAAAATTGATATTTTTGGAATAAGTAACACTGTTTTTAAATTTATTAGATACTTTTAGAAACATCAGCAAATGTAAAATGATGTTCGAGTTTAAGTCAACATTTTTGGAAAAAATCGTTGGGTTCGGAAAAATGGAATGTAATGTATATTAAAAAAATTCCAAATTTCTTTCAATTTTTTGAATTTTTCGAGTTTTCCCAATGTTTCCAAAGGCATCGATTTTCTCGATTTACGATAGAATTTCAAAATTTGCAGATAATTGAGTTTTCTTCAAAAAATTCCTCTACATTTTGAAGCTTTGTTTTTGATCGGAATATTTAAAAATTTTCAATTTTCCGGGATCTCAAAATTTTAGCGGTTGATATTACTGATTCATCACTGAAAATTTTAAATAGTGTTTACAAAAATATTTAGAATAACACAACTTACAGAAACGTCAAGTTGTTCATCATAAATTGTTTGAATTCCATAGAAAAATAAATCCTGATGGGTTTAAAAATCAGAATAAATAATTGTGCTTCAAAAATCATTCGATAAATAAATAATTTTCGGATTTCAGGCACAACTGGATTTCAGTTAAGGCCAGTTGCTGGTTATTTGTCACCCCGAGATTTTCTCGCCGGTTTGGCATTTCGGGTTTTCCATTGCACCCAATATATTCGTCATCCTTCTGATCCATTTTACTCTCCGGAACCGTAAGTTCTGCATTTTTTCGAAAGTAAAACTTTCAATCAACAATATTCAGAAAATTTGTATCAAGAAGCAATTTTTAACCTTCGAAATAAGTACTTTTAAGACCACTCGGAGGACCTCTTTTCTCTTAGTTTCCATCTTAAGCTAGACAAACTATCATAAATCTTATTTATTAATGCGTATGAGTTTTAAGAATTATTACTTCCTCGCTCTAATTGTTATATGATTGGAAAATTTTGAAAACTCATCTGTCAATCTATGTGAGATGTTTATGACTACTATTGTACTAGGTATATTGCAAGTTAAATGCATTCGCAAAATCTAAATGAAGTTTTCAATAAGTGTCGATTATACGAAAAACAAAAATGTCAAAAATATTTTCTTATAATTTTTCTCTATTTTCGGTTACCAATACTATAAAGTGTAATTAGGTTAATATCTGTAGTAAGATTTTGAATGACGATCATTTTTTGTTTAAGAAAAAAAATGAAAAATTCGAATGTTGGTAGGAAGGAACGGGAGGAATTCACAGAGTGTCTTCTGAGTCATAATAAATGAAAAATCACAATAAATTGTATTTATTTATTGATGATTTTTTAAAATTATCATTTTCTTACTTTATTATGCATTACCACAAAGAACTATGTTCGAGAAAATGAAAATCTCTAAAAAAAATGTGCTTACCTATATTTTTGGTAATTTTTGTGACTGCTATTATAATATCGCAGTTTAAATCTATTCGCCAAATCTCAATGAATGATTTATAGTTTTCAATATGACAAAGTCAATCATACGAAAAAAATTACTTTGAATATTTTTTTATAATTTTTCTTTATTTTCGGTTACCAATATTACAATATGATAGAATTATAATAGAATATAATCATTTGTTTAAGAAAAAATTGAAAAATACGAATGCTGGTTGGAAGGAATTCCTAGAGGGTCTTCTGAGTCATCTTAAATAAAAAAATCAGCATAAATTGTATACATTTATTTATGACGTCTCTAAATTATTATTTTCTTACTCCATTATGAAATATCACGAAGAATGTTCAAGTAAATGAATACACCTCTGAAGAAAAGTGCGATTTTGTGACTTTACCAAATTTATAAAATAGTTCGCGAACCTACATAAAATTTGTGTGACTTCTATCATAGTATCATAGTTTAAATCTATTCGCCAAACCTTAATCCTCATAAACATATGTGAGGCGATCCGAGAAAAGGGACCTACTATCCAAAAAATCGTTTTTCCGATTATGAGTGATTCTATAAGTTTTTAATCCAATCTTCAATTATGTGCAATCAGAATTTACTAACTTTGATTTTTTTGCAAGCTATGAATTTTTAAAAATCTTTCATCCTATTTACCGTTGTGTATTTTGATTTGTTCAATCGCCCGTCCTGTAAAATTTGCTTTTTGGATAGTAGGTCCCTTTTCTCGGATCGCCTCACATATAGTTATCAATAAAAGTCAATTATATGGAGAAAAATGACGAAAAAATATTTTTTATAATTTTTGTCGAATTTCGAATTTTAAAATATATCGAGAAAGATTTTGAATCATAATAAGTTGTTTAAGAAAAAATTGAAAAATACGATGGTCAGAAATTCCTAGAATGTCTTCTGAGTCGTCTTAAGTGATTCAAGATTTTTTTTTAGAAATCTTAGGGTATCTCTGGATGAAAACAAAATTTAAAAAATAAATGATACGCTGTAAAATATTAAAAACAGCTATCGTGTGTAAAACGTAAGCTTATTTTTAATACCAGAGACTGTTGCCACGAACTTTTGGGACATATGCCACTTTTGGCGAATCCTAGTTTCGCGCAATTCTCTCAAGAGCTTGGACTTGCTTCTCTCGGAGCTGCAGACGACGACATTGACAAATTGGCTACGGTAAAAATTAAAAGTTTTCATTCAAATAAAATAATAATTATTACGATTTAAAGAAGACCGAACTATATAAATTATTATAAAACTATCTACGACTTTAAATAAAACATCTTTATTATAAATTTTCTTGAAAATTTGACAAAGAATGAAGCACTTGTCGCAAAATGTACTATTGTTCAATAATATGATCGTGGGGAAAATCAACGTTTTTCCCACGGATTCAAAAAATGTTCAATGGATTAGAATTTGTTGCATCGGAGTAATCGTTGATTCTCAAACTACAAGCAACAAAAGTAATTGTTTTACAGCTTTATTTCTTCACCGTCGAATTTGGATTGTGCAAACAAAACGGAGTTTTGCGAGTTTATGGCGCTGGACTTCTTTCTTCCGTTGCTGAATTGCGCCACGCGATTTCTAGACCGGAAAAAACTTTTCGGTTCGAACCTGATGTAACTGTCAACCAGGAATGCATTATCACAGCTTTCCAAAACGCGTATTATTACACTGACAGCATTGAAGAAGCAAAGGAAAAAATGAGGTTTGTAAACATGCAAAAATCAGCTCGGTAGTTGGAAAATTTTTTTATTCGACACTCGCTAAAAAAATGTAACTTTGAGACCATGCTGAGATTGGGCAAAATTATAAATTTCCTAATTGTTGAAAGCATTGAGTTTACAGAAAATAAGGAATAAGTTGAAAAGTGTTAAAAATTACAAAAAATCTTGATTAACTAGACAATTTTTTTTCGAATTTGGAAAGTTCTGAATATTTTGTACTATATCTACTGAAAATCTTTAATTTGTTAGCCGATTGGTTATCAAACTGGAAAACTAACTATTTTTCCAATTTGTTTTTTCAAATGGAAAATCAGTTGGGTATTCATTTGGAAATCTAATTGGTTCATTATACCTAGAGGACAATTTTTTACAAAATTACTTATATCAAAAATACAATTAATAGTCCCATTCAGAAATCTAATAAGATTTTTATTCAGAAAAGTAATTGTATTTGTGACGTAAGTTATTTTGAGAAAATTTTCCAGTAGGCAAACTTAACTCGAAAAACAATTGAAAATTTTCAGCAGGGATGTTTAGAATTTTGGGAAATTTAATACCATAAGTATGTAGTAATAAAGGAAGATCGAGCATTCGAAAAAATTTGATAAATTTGTATAATTTCAAAAACGATCATAAGTTTTCTAGAACGTGCTTTCAATATGTGCATTTTAAAGTTTTTTCATGTTTTAATGAAAATCTGGAAAACTTAAAAAGTATTCAAGAATAACCAAAATTTTCACGAGCCATACAAATTTTTATGAAATTCAGGAAGTTTTAAATAGTTTGCATCATGTTTGAAGTATCGAATTTCGAAATTTTCAAAAATATGGTAAACTTAAAAAAAAATCATTCAGAAAAATTCGAGAAATTTTAATCACTTCAGAAAATGTACATAAACGTTGTATATTCTGCTCATTATCGTATTTCTTCGAAATATTCATGCAGATATTTTTTTTTTATTTTCAAACGAAAATTTGAAGAACTTCAAAAATTAAAGAAAATTCCAAATAATCTTGATGAGTTGAACAGATTTTTCGTAAAATTTGGGAAGTTTTGAACAGTTTGTATAATGTTTGGAACTTTGAAAAATATAGGTGGCTATGAAAATAAATCACTCCAAAAAATCCTAAAAATGTGTAGGGTTTCAGAAAATGTTTACAAATTTTTATGATTGCTTCAATTACCATATTTCTTCGAAATATGCATGATAATGTGTTTTCATGTTTCAGAAAATCTGTAAAATTCAAAAAGTATAAAAAATAACCGAATATTTTGAGGAGTCGCATAATTTTTCATACAATTGAGGAAGTTTTGAATTGTTTGTATTATGTTTAGAAATTTTTTTTAAATCAAAAAACGGAAATTTGCAAAATTGCCAATCATTATAAAAAGTTTTGAAAATTTTTAAAGTTTCATAAAATATGTATAAATTCTGTATATTCTGTTCATTATCATATTTCATCAAAATATTATTGGTAAGTAACATTTTCTCAATTTTTAATGCAAATTTGGAAAATTCAAATTAATTACAAAAGCACTTTCTTAGGTCAACGAATTCTTCGTAAAACTTGGAAAGTTTTGAATAATTTGCATTATCGTCAAAATTTCGACACATCAAGAAACACTCAAAGTGTTGAAAATAGTCGAATCAAAAAAATTTCAAAAATTTGTAGAATCCCAGAAAACGTTCGTATATAAATTCATTTATTTTATATCATCATATTTTTCCAAACTATTCATGTTAACTTTTTTGTCAGTTTGAATAGAAATTTGGGAAACTTGAAAAATAAAAAAAATAAAATTTTTTGTTGAAATTAGAAAAGTTTTGAACAATTCGTCTAACGCTTCAAATTTCAAAAAATTAAGAAACAGTATTAAGTTTAAGAAATAATCAAATTCAGAAAATTTCCAAAAAAATGCTAGATTTTCAGAGAATGTCCATAAATTAGATCGTGAAAATTTTAAAAATTCCGTAAAACTACAAGAACTCTGTAATAGCCTAAAAGTTTCTCATAATCAATAATCTTCCATTTCAAGAAAGAAAATTACTGTTTCTGTCTAGAAAATTTCAAAAGATCAATATTTCTAGAGCCTTCGCGAATCAAATCAAGCGACCTTTCGGACTTCGCTACAACCCTTACACTCAATCAGTGGAAGTTTTGACTGACGCCAGCAAAATAACGGCGGTCGTTAGTGAGCTTCGCGGGGATTTGTGCATTGTTTCCAACGCCCTTCGAAAAATAAATGAACAAGGAAACAACGTCGACGTCGAGCGAATCGCGAGTATGCTGACTCGAGGAATCGACCTTCCTCTGGAATCATCGTCCTCAAGTGACGACGACAAAAGTCCCAACATCGAACTCCCAAAAAATATCGATAAATGAATTTCAATACCAAGTCTCAACAAAGCTATCAATAATTACAAAAATAATTTTAAAGGAATGACTCAGAACTGTCTTTGGAATTCTACTGTTTTTCGCGAGTATAAAAGTTGTTACAAATCGTAAGTTGACAAAACAATGAGAATAATCTTGAAAATGTGTTTCAATAATTGAGAGAAAAAAATTTATGTATATTTGCTGTTTAATCATGGGTAGCTTAGAAAAATGTATTTGAGTAGCAATAAATGTGCATCATAAGAACCTAGAATTTTCCATTATCAATTTCAACGTCCCTGACTTAATTATTGAATAACTTAACTCAAAATTCAATATATCAATAAACTTTATCGAATCACAATACATTTTCTTAGAATCTACAACTTTTTGAATACATATAAAGTACAAATATCAACAAAATGACATTTTTGATCAGATTGCTCTTCTTATTATATACATAAATGGAATGTATAAAATATGGACGGATTCGTAACGAGATCTTTTCCTTGATAAAAAATAAAAATATATATGTCTGCACCTTTATAACAAGCTTCAATTCAAATTCTGGAAAAAGGAAAAAACATATGGACATAAAAGAATGTCGTGATTGACATGACGATTCTGATGATGAGGAAAAACATTGTTTTTCTTATCTTCAGAATCGATTCGTCGAAAAATATTTAGTACCTTACATGAACGTTTGATCGTGTTGCTCGTGATGGATCATTGTTGAGCGCCGTGATTGGACCATTCCAGGTTGTCTTTCATAGAGATCCCGCAGTAGGCCATCTTTTTCTTGTTCTAAAATTGCTATTCTTTGACTCTTTTTGTTAACTTCCTGTAACAGTATAAGAAATAATAGCTCACGAATTATAAATTAATATGTGCAAGGGCGTAGCAACCAAATTTTACATGGAAGGAAAAACTCAAATGTTGAAAGGTCCAATATGAGTTGATTTCAATATATCAATGAATATTTATTCTAGCATAATAACATCTTAGAAATCAATTTGAAAACTGAAGATTTTTCTTTTTTCAATACATTACTTTCCATAACAAATCATATCTTCTATCGTTTCTTACTACTTATTTTTTCAGCATGTTTACAATTTAAAGGATTATCTGGTATTTGTAGGAATTTTCAACATTAATTTCTAAAATTCGATGGTTTAGAAATAAAGGTTTCATTGATTTGTACTTTTTTAAAAATTTCTAAGGAATTTATATTTGCTCATTTAATGTACTTCATACTTTGGCTGTTATATTTAGGGTATTTCGTACTAGAATGCCAGTATCTTTAGGTTTTTTTGTTTTTGATGATATATTTATAAAATCTTTGAAGGATATTCTAGTTTTTTTTTCTAATATATATATTTCTAGCTTTTATCTAGATTGTAATAAAGGTTTTGAGAATTTGATGATCCAGTATTCGGAAATAATAAGATTATTATTATTTTGAAGAATTTTGCAGAAAACAGCATTAAAGGTATTTTTAAATATTCTCAGTTAGGACCATTTTTTTAAATTTTCTAAAATACTGATATAAATATCTAGAATCCGTTGCTTTGGAATTCAAAGTGTTATAGATACAAAGTCATTTTCAAGTTATTCGAGAAAATCACAGCTACATGGATTTTTAACATTTTATAGATTTCTCGTATTTTAGGATTTTTTTATATTTATTAGGTAGTATTAATAAATTTACTGAATTTTCATAAGTTTTTTTTAAAGATTTTTAGTATTATTAAAAATTCTAACATAAATTTCTAGAATTCATCACTCTAGAATCAATAATTGCATAGAATTCTACAATTTCACTAAATTTTTTAGAAAACAGTATCCTAATAAATTCCAATAATTCCACATACTTCTGAAGCTTTTATTAAATTTTTTGTTTTTTGGATATTCATAAATTTTATTTTAATTCTCGTGTATTTTGATTGATCCTTATGTAGGCTTTCATAATTGGGTGCTTGAGGATGAAAAGTTACATTTTTTTATTATTATCAAGAGTATTTGAGAAAACAATATCTATAAAAAATTTCGGATTTTTAAAGTTTTCTTTTATTCTCAATCTTTTTCATATTATTAAAGTATTGTTATTAAAATAGAGTGGGATTTTCTAGGTTCTCTTCTAGATTTCTAACAATTATAAAAATCACAATATGAATTTCTAGAATGTGATACTCAGGAAACTGAAATTTTAGAGATATATAATATTTTAATAAATCATCCAGAAAGCAGTATCTTTATAGATTTCAATTATTTCACAGATTTCTGGAACTTTTAGTTAATTTTTCGTTTTTTGAATATTCATAAATTTCATTGAATTTTTTGTATGTGCGTGGACTCTCAGATAGATTTTCGGAGTTGGATACAGAAGGATTGAAAGTTTAAAAAAATTCTATTTTTCTCATAATTATTTGGAAAAATCCGTATATAATTGAAGCATTAAGGTGATTACTATTATTTTTAGTATCCTTCAAATTTTTCAGCATTTTTTGAAATTTCGTAGTATTTTCTAGTATTTTCCTGAACTTCTCATATTTTTTTTACACCGCTATGTAAATTTCAAGACTTGATGCTTTTTTGAAAGTTTTATAAATTTTAGGTATTTCGAGCGATTTTTAGCACACAGTTTTTCGTAGATTGATAATATTTAAATGAATTCTTGTTGTTTCAGTATTTTTAATATTTTGTATTATTCATGAAATTTCGCAGTATTTTCCGGTATTCTTCTATATTCCTGATATTTTTATTGATTGCTATATAAATTTAAAAATTGTGTGCCCTATCTTTTAAAGTTTTTTAGATTATTATTATTCCAAATGATTTATAGACTATTTTTTCATAGATGTCTAGTGTTTTAAGGAACCCTGGCTACTACAGTAATTTTCAAATATTTTCAAAATCTGAATATTTTTCTCATATTTTCATAGATTTCTACATAAGTTTTGAGCTCAAGAATTGAAGATTTTATATATTTTAGGTAAATAGTTGGACCACCGAGAAAATGTTATTTTCATAAATTTCGTATGCTTAAAAACCTGTTGCATTTTCGTATTTTTCAGACCTTATAAAATTTCGTAAGATTATATTATATAGGTACTGCCCCCCCCCCTGTTCCAACGTCTTCGAATACATGAATTATACACATATATAAAATTATCATACAATTAGATGTATTATGTTCAACACCAACCTCTGTTAAAATGAGATTCTGTTGTTTCATCCTAGACAACGTGTCCTGCTGCAACTGCGCATTACTCGGCGTACTAAGAAACGCGAGGTTCATGTGCAACGGCAATCCACCTCTATCCCAGCTACCAATCAAAGCTGCGAGATGACGATTAACCTCAAGAACCCGAGCTCGTTGCAATTCTAACCGTTCCTGCTGGGCCTCTGTCCACTGTTCCTAAAAATTCAAGACTCATCCATATGAAAACCCAACCTTCGTTTTAGAAAAAAAGTTTCCAAGTTCATCAATTCGTACTACGTGAGATCCCATGCGACCGAGGTGTTTGATTTTTTCTTGAGTTATGGAAATTTGTTTCAAGTACCATTCCCTTGCCTTGTCCACTGCCGCCAGACCTTGTATCAACACGTCTTTTTCTTGCTCTATTTGCTTCATTCTTTTCATCTGCAATTCACCAATTTTCATGAGTTGGCTCTTTTTGACAATTATTTATATGCTTGATCATTTACCATATTGTAATCCACGCCATTCTGCAAGGTATGTCTTCTTGGCTCCCTCCTCCTGTTGCTAACTTTCCCTTGCTGCAAAATCATCGCCTCCCTCTGGTCCATCCTGTCTTTCCCATCTCCAGGGCCTCTACCAACCCTGGCCATGTTGCAATCCTCTCTCCCTGGAATTCCATTCCCAAATTTCGTACCCAGCCTCCTCTCGTCTTCCCCGATCATCAGTCCCATTTGCCAGTTCTGCAACGCGGTACGAATTTCCGATTTGTCCAAAGTCCTCTCCCCGTATCGACCTGCTTTCTGCTGCGTGTTTCCCACTTTTCCAATTTTCCCAAGTTTAGAGTCCGACCGAATTCTACCATCGTTTTCGGTATCATAACGCGTCAGATTTTCTTTGCGAACGCCGAGCAGTTGTGGCATGCTTAATGCTCGTTGTTGAGACATGGCATTGTTGGGACGAATTGTTGCAGTGTTTGGAGAGCACCAATTTTGGGCTGTTTTCATACGGTTTTCGGCTATCAAGACCGGAGCCGAGGGAGGTCGAATTGGTTGAGGTGGGTTTTTAGGAATCGTGCTTGGCTCTTGGTTGTTGTTCAGGAGGCAAATTTTCAGGCCCGCACAGAAACGCTCGAATGAAAGGAGGCCTGAAGAAATGGAAAAATACAGTAAATGAAAACAATGTTATAAATCTATTATTGAATGCATGTCATATTGAATTAGAATTATTTATTATAATATTGATTTTAAATTTAACAAGTGCTGATAAATACAATAAATCTGTAAATACACAAAATGTGTGAAGGTAATAAGACAATACAATTTAGAGAAATAATTATAATGACTAAGGAAATTTTTTTCAATTATCTTGATACAAAGTGGATAAAAGATGCTTTGCATTAACAACAGTTACTGAAAGTAAATTATCATCATTTTTGTCTTTTTCCCATTCATTTGTAATATGTTGAGTTTTTCTCAGATGAGTTTTATGACTCAAAATATACAGCATTCAAGTTATTGTATGCATGTATTCCTTGAAAGGGAAACAGTGTAATTTATTATTAATATGTTATTGGTTAAAAGTCTTGAAAATAAAATTCAGTTACAAACCATTAGGAGGAGTCACTTTTTTTAAGCTTTCCAATACATTTTTTGGCTGAGTGCCGTCATCTTGCCAACGTTCTTCGATGTCTGTAAGTTTGACATATCCCAAATTTTGGTCATCCATTATGTCGAAAAGCGTTTGCATTGCATCCACAAAATGTTTTGGCAAGCCTTCCATGTTTGATCTTGAAATTTGAGCCATTGCCAGCTATGGAATCTGGTTTTCAAAGATCCTAAGAGAAGTTTGAGCAATAAAAGAAATTGTGAATGGCGCTGTTAAATAACGTTTTTAGTTGACTTTTCTTGATATTATTTTCAAAAATTGGAATAAGAAATAAGAGAAAATGCTTGTCATGAGTTTTGAAATAGACAGTGAGTTTATAATTCTTAACAGAGTAAATCGACTAAAATTAATTTAATCGACTTAAAATCGACTAAATATTAATTTTTTTTTTCATTTCTTAGATATTTCGTTCTTTTGGTCGTTATATATGAAAGAGTCAACAGCATGCAATAAGAAAATGATGGATTCAAGAAATTAACAAGTAATAAATTAATTTCCTTCCAATGGAAGTTTATTGATGGAAATTATTATAATAAAGATGAATTCAAATGAATATAAATATATTTTGAATTCAAAAAACTTAAATTATTAGTAAAAAATATAAATTTGCAAAAAATATTTACAATTTTTCATTACTGAAATTTTTTAATATTTGGACAGGTTTTGAGAACACAAATTTGCGTCAGGACTTCCATGAAATAGTTTATCACTTTGAAAAATTTCATAGCTGTGATATAGAATTTTATATCAATATTGACTATTTTTAAATTCATAAATTGAACATAAAGGGCATTGGAAATTTATACAAGAATTCGTAAGTAATAAATGCAAATTTATGATCTTCAAAATTAGAGCCTGAACCTTTTGTTGTCATAATAAACAATTTTAAAACTTTATTGGTCAAAACCCAATATCTCAATATTTATAAATCCCAATAAACAAAGTTAAGAGATAAAAAATTAAAATGAAATTTGATAAAATGTTAAGAAAAGAATAAATTTGAATAAATTTTAAGATACATTAATATTTGAAATCGATTATATAAATGTTTTTTTTTTTTTTATTATTGACATTCAGTAAAAATAATTTATTCAGGTAAGCAAAGTTTAGTTCTAAAACGCTTTCTAAAAAAAAAAACAAAAAACTTATACTTCAAAACATGAAAATTTCAAAATCACGCGTCATAAATTCTAATAAATACATAGAATTCATTGTTAATAAATTGAATGAATGAAAAATTAAAATTTCAGAGAAAGCGTTTGACTTTTACTAATAGATTTCAAATATCCAATTTTTTAATTTCCGTATTTTAAGGTTCGAATTACGATTTTTCACGATTTAAACATTCATAAAATTAATAAAATTCCACTGAAAACTTTGTGAAAATCAAACTGTCTTTAAAAGAAATTATTGTCAACTTACTTTGTTTTATTTTGACATAACGCCCCTTGATTCGCGAAATACCAGGAAAGTCGTGAAATAAATTACTGCACGCTGGGAATATTGAAATTCTTGCTTTCCTGGCAGCATTAGAAAAAATAAAAGAAAATGGGAAAATGATAGAAAACTATGCTAAAATAAAAAAAAAGTTTGTAGACATTAATTTATTTTGACACGTTGCTTTCACTGTTTGTTTTTATTTTGTATTGTTGTGAATCTGTGTGTTTCTGTGTACTGACTCACTACAACGTGAGTGATGAGTTATGAATCTGCAACAGACGACAGTTGTGACGTCGTTGACAGGTACATATGTACGACAACCATTGGCATAATTGGCGTTTCTAGGGTTGTCGATATTCTTCAAAATTATCGGATATCGATATTATCGATATTCTTAAAAATATCAAATATCGTAACTGATATTTAGGGTTGAAAATATCGATATTCGATATATCGTCCAAAGAATTTTGATTTTGAATAATGAATACAAAAATTAGAACATTTTTTCAAAAAATCATCTTTTTTTTAAATTCATATTGAAATTTGAATTCAAATTTTGAATGAAAATTGAAAAATATGGCATGAAAAGCGTAGGTTTGGAAATTTTTACGGTTTTACCTTTTCAATTTACAAAAATATATGAATAAATATTTAAATTTGTACTATTTGTAGCAAATGTGATGTTTATTGATTTGAATGATATCTGATATTGATATTGCAAACAAAATATCAAATATCGATAATACCGGACTGAAAAATATCGGCCGATACTATTGATATGTTATATGAAAAATATCGATATTTGATAATATCGATATAATATCAACACCCTATTTGAAACAACAGCTAACAACAGTCTGCAACAGTCCTGTGTCAGTTTGTGTTGACCAGTGTTGACGTTTGCAGCGATTTGCACTGCATTTGCACCATTTTGGACATTTTTCAACGAAAGCAATCCAGGTTTCGAGGTTTCGTTCTCTTTAAATTGTAAGTAGAATGTTTTTACATTTTAGCATTCTACCAAACAATTGAAATATTTTGTCTCTAATTCTACCCCGGCTATGTTGTGTTTTTGCCGGGTTGTCAAAGGAAAACATAACCTCAAAAGCATGGATTTGTTCAATTATTGTGCCAAATAGAAATGTTGTTTCTTTAGGTATTCAAGATTTTATTTGCCAGGTCATTAAAATTGAAAATAATAAAACTACAAAAATATTTCAAATAAGTAAAACGTTTGTTTTAATTTTCTTAAAATGATATTTATTTTTTTCTTTTCGCTCCTAAAACTGTATGATATTTTATGATTATCTTTTTGGATAAAATCAATAATGCTTATATTAATTAATCACAATTGTATATGGCCTGAATTCTCTTGCCTTTTGATATCAATGACTTATTTTAAAAAAAGATTTTTTATACTTATTCATAGCATATTTTTAGAGATGCAGCATAAAAATATCATAATCCATGTTTTTCAATAAATAAATTCATTATGTTTAATAAAGTTGTTTATATTTAAATTTTTGGTCCAAATTTTTACATTCACGGTGTCCTTTTCACAATTTATTATTTTATTTCAAACTAATTTTTTCAGTTTAAGCAGAAAGTTGAATTTTAATTTTATTTCTTCGATTCTTATTTTTCTTAATTTTTAATAGTAGATTAATAAAATTGAAAGTTATTAACAAGAATCGTTTCAATTCGACTTTTATAATTTTAGTAATCAATCATGATATTTCTTTTTAACATTTTCAGTCTTGTTTATCTAGTTAAAAATTAAGAAACAAATCTAAGCATACAAATTTCTTTTCTTCAAGTCTTCAGACATTTAAAAGCAAACTGAGAAATCTGAAAATTGAAAACTGTTGCACAATTTTAAAATCTAAGATATAGTTGAAGAATCAATAATTTGATGAATTTAACATGAAAAAATAATGGATAAATTTATAATAATATTGATAATTAATATTATGAACAAACTCCTAATAAAACGTTTAATTATAATTGATAATGTAATAAAAAATTACTTCTTATATTCTTTTTTTCAGTCTGGACTATTGATTCCAATTTAAAAACGAAACTACATATAGCATTTAGGTTTTGAAGTTCAAATAATTAGAATTTTGAAATCTATTGTAAAATATAAAAAGTCAAAAACTTTGCTACAAATCTACAATCATAAATCCAATATAAGCATACTATGAAATAATTTCTTCGAAAAATTACTTTTTCTGTAAACTACGAAAAAACGATCAATTTTTGGTAGTCTGGAATAACAAATTTACATTTTACTTGTCATTTACAGATAAAGTACCGTATTGACAGTTTTGGGAATGTCTTTTTTGACAAAACGATTACAACCCTTGGCTTTGCCTCGGGCTGCAATTTTCCGTTTCATCAAACCCGGCATCCCAAAAGCTGTCAGTAATATATTATAACGTTTTTTTTTCAATATTAAGTGTCTATTTAAAAATTGAAAACAAGTTAACGGCACATACATTTTTTAAAGTTAAATCTTTGAAATTACAAAATCTGATCTAATTATAAAAAATTTACAAAATGCTGCACAATTCCCTTTTCAAAATACAAAATATTCGTATTATGAAATAATTTTATTGAAAAAGTTCTCCTTATATTTCTTTTTTTGTCTTGACTGTCTATTCGAAAATAAAAAATAAATTAAGTATGAATTTTTCAGTTCGAATCTTTAGAATCTTAAAATAAAAATTGGAAATTAATCAATTCTAAAACTACTGCAAAGTTCACAATGTCATCGAAGATATGCATTGTATGAGATGATTTCATTGAAAATTTTTTTCTAAAATGTAAAAATGCATCATCAGCAATTTCCATGTGTTTTTCTAGTGAACAATAGTTAGAATTTTAAGAAAAAACGATTTTTTTAATACCTGTGAAAAATTTTATCAAAAATTTAACAAATGTGAGTTTTTCAAGTTAGTTTTTTGAATCTTCAAACTTCAGGCTTTTGTCTAATTATTTTTCATTACTTTAAGAATTCTAAACATACATGCAAGATTGAAATTCAAATTTTTTTCAGGAAACCAAAATATCTTCGCCAAAATGAGTTCCATGCCAATCAACCCTAAACCTTACTTGAATGGGCTCACCGGAAAACCAGTGTTGGTAAAGCTGAAATGGGGCCATGAATACAAAGGAATTTTGGTGTCAGTGGATGGATATATGAATCTACAACTTGCAAATACTGAAGAACATGTCGAAGGGAATTGCACAGGAAACCTTGGAGAAGTTCTTATTAGATGCAATAATGTTATGTACATTAAAGGGGTGGACGAAGAGGACGAAGAAGGGGAAATGAAGGATTAGCAATAAGCTTTTACAATATTTTCTACCAAAAATAATATAGGATTGATTTTTTAAAGTTTGCAAAATAAATATGCAGACTCTCCAGATGAATATTGTCAGATAAATAACAGAATGCAAAACTATTGTTGAGTGAGGAAAAAAAAAGTCAGAATGACTCGATTCTTTCAAGTTTCATAATGATGTAGTTATGAAAGAAATGTCCATTTACAAATCCTGGAGATTTTTCACATTTTATACTTTGTGCTTCAGTTCAAATCGAAAGTATAGCAAGGTCTAAGAAAAAATAACATTTAAAATATTTGAGAACAATTTGAATGATTGTACTTTGGATTTTTACGGATCTTGTATATTTTTTGTGAAAACTTTGTCAAATGACCTGGAAAGCGCAGAATGTGTGTGATTGTATGCTTGAAAAATAAAATATTCTTACTTTGATTTCATAAATTGTTGAGTCTTGTCATTTCAAAAAGTCAAAGTTGTAAAAAGTTTCGAATTTTGAACCCAAAAATCATGATCTAAAGAGTGATCAGGATTCATGAACATGGAAAGTTATTTAATTGATTTATAAATTTTTATCTGTTGTGATTGCCATAAATTGAAGATAAAGATATTTCGAAAAAACATTAAACACAATTTATCAAAGGGAGCAATTTCAGAACACATTGAGAAAATTTAAAAAATAACATCTTTCCATATTACATGATAAGCAACAGTATTATTCTGTAAATTATATATGAAAGTCACTAAGTTGAAAATTTTATTTATATTTGAAAAAAATCTATGCTATCCATGCAAAAATATGATTTTCAAATTGTCCTAAAAATGGGAAAAAGGATATTTTGAAAAACATTTATTGACAACTGAATAAAACTGTTTGAGAGGAGCATTTCAAAAAACTAAGCCTTGAGAACAATTATTTGTTTCTCAGGTTCATTTTTAATTTTAGAAATTCTAGAAAATTATAATTTGTGCAATATCAATAACAGTTACTAGGCAAATTATAATTATGCTATAATTATAAATATTTATGAGAGACATAATTGTTCATATGCCATGATAAACATAGTATGTTATAAATTATATTTGGAATTTACATAAACTCTAAAATTCTGTTTAAATTTGAAAAATTCATGCTATTCAAAAATGATTTTTGAATTTTCCCGCACTTTTTATTGACAATTTAGGTGCCGCCCTCTAGTGGAAATATATATTTTTAGGTTAGGTTAGATTATCGGCAGTTTGTTGACAAACAAAAAAATTGTAACAGTTTTTGTTGTTCAAACGGAAAGTTTTGCGGGATATTGTGTTGTTTTTCAATTCTTCGAAAAACTTTGTCATATAATGAATTCGATTGATAACGGTGAAACGCATCAAGTGAAAGAGAGAAAAGAGTGTGAAATGTCCGTAGAAAAAACCGCGGGAAACGTAGTAATAACCGGTCGGCAGGATTTAACGAAATATTTTCAAACTCAGGATCGCAGCTTAAATAATGTTCACCAGTCCAAGGTAAGTCGTACTTCTTCAAAGATTCAAATGATTTACAAATTCCACATTGAGAATTCTGCTGTCATTCAGAATTTTAAGTTATTTGATAAATTACGTTCTTGAAGGATCTGTTTTGCATTGTAGTATATATATTTCGGCCACATCACGTTTATAATGGTTTTTATTAAGACTACAAAGAATACTGTAAATAGACAAACTGACACTAAAAACTTGAATCCTATTTATGATAAACTGTTCAACAACGTTCTTATCAAATGAGATTTTGGAGTTTTATTGCGTCGCATTCGTATTATCGATAAAATGCTTTATAGTCAATGTGCTATTGTCACCCTTGTCAGTTGATCCTAAGCCAACACTCATAGCGTGTGTATGACGAGATTTGTTTTTCATTTTGATATTTTACCACTGCTTTAAAGTTTGACGGTCCGTTCTGGAAAATTGATCATGCAAGTTGGAAGAAAAAGAAAGAAATTTCATTATGTTGATAAAAAAAGGATCTTTTCGCAACTTACCAATTAGCCAAAGTATGGTTTGTATTAAACTGTTTATGAAAAAGAGGAGATGTTTAAGTACGAATTTGTAAAATTGATAATTATTGTTCAGTTCTTCTGATGATGACTATGGATGTTGGTCTAAAGCTTAAGATTTAATGAAGTATACGAAAAAATAAATAAGTTTTCTCTACATTTGGCTCCGAGGAACCGTTTTCCCCCCACTTCTAAACTTTTTTTTTTAATATTTTGAATGTAGCACTTATTAAAAGTGTTTTAAATAGAAACTAAATTATTGCTGAGAACAATGAACATACATTTGACTGGAAAATCGAGGGAATAGTAGATCATTATTATGTAAAAATATTTTTCTCTTTTTACTGGTATCGTCTTTTCAAATGAATAATCAGACAATCTCCACTAGTCAATCTTAAATCTTTATTTCCTTAACGTTTTGGACCCGCATTTTGGGTCTCTCCTCAAGAGCTACAATCATTATACATATTACAAAGACAATCCAAGAAAATTCATAAACAATAGATCATTATTAGTGAAAAAAACCACAGGTGCCTCAAATTTGCAAAGACGAGCCTTGCATTTTGGGAGTGGACGAAGCTGGCCGAGGGCCCGTTCTGGGTCCCATGGTTTACGGCATAGCTTATATCCCCCTCTCAAAATCCGACCTTCTCAAAGACCTCGGTTGTGCTGACTCGAAAAGCCTCACAGAGGAAAAAAGGGACGTGATATTCGACAAAATCTGCGACAATGGGGACACTATGGGCTACGCGGTAGACGTCATATCCCCAAACGTCATCTCCAATAGTATGTACAAAAGGGCCAAAGTCTCTTTAAATGAAATCTCCATGAACTCTGCGATAAACCTCATTCGCATGTCCATCGACGCCGGAGCTTTCGTCAAAGAAATTTACGTGGACACGGTTGGTTCTCCAGAAAAATATCAGGCCAGGTTGCAGAATATTTTCCCAGGCCTGAAAATAGTCGTTGCTAAAAAAGCTGACTCAACTTATCCGATCGTCAGTGCCGCCAGTATCTGCGCTAAGGTCTCCAGGGATCATGCATTGAAGGCATGGGAGTTTATAGAGAGCAAAGATTCCGAAGTGTAAGTACTGTAGTGCTTGCAAACATGTTGCATTCTGAAACAACTCTCACTTTTTACAGTGAATTGAACATGGAATTTGGGAGTGGTTATCCAAATGATCCAGCAACAAAAAAATGGCTTTCAAATAACGTGGACAACGTTTTCGGGTTCCCCCAGCTGGTCAGGTTCAGTTGGTCCACTTCTGAAGCTATTTTGGGAGATAAAGCTTTGGAGGTCGAATGGGAGGCTTCGGATGAGGAAACGCAGTCGCCAAAGGAGGTCAAGATTTCCAAGTTTTTTACTAAGGTTCCTGTCCAAAGTGAAGTTCATAAAAAGAAACACTCATTTTTCGTCAATCGCTGTTTAAACAACGTAACTGAGCTGTGATTTTGTATTTTTTTACTGAGCTGGTAAATTAAACATGGTCTTTATGCAGATGGTCTTTTTGGTTCACCTCAATTCGGTTATAAGGTTCAAGAAAAAGAAATTCTCATTTCTCATTGTCGACTTTAATTTCTCAAACGTCACACAATGATACACAGCAATTAAAAATAAAACTCTTAATAATCAATAACAAGCGACATAAAAATTTTTTTCTCTTTCTCACTCCAGGATCGCGAATAATACCGATAACCTCATTTCATCATTAACATCACGACGTTTACATTGATCATACAACAACGCACCGCGTTCTTTGCGTATATTATAGTTAAATACTATACGATTAACTCTCCATGTATCATGTGTGATTCTTTTATAATCTCTCTACAATTGTACATTGCTCGCCGATTTCGTCTAAATCTACATCTGCAAAGTTAAGCCTTTTTTGTTTTGTTTTTTGTTTTTTTCTTTTTTGGACGCGTGGGGCAATGGAAGGGGCAATAAAACTCTTCTACTTTGAAAGGCGCGTGTAGAGGGGGGGAATGGGTGGTAGGAGGGGGCAGTATTTATATTTATTTCGCGAAGAGTGGGAGGGGAGTGAACACTTTTTTAGCAGGTACGATTTACAGCACGCACATCGCGGACGGCACGCGAATGCAAGCATACCACTTGGCCCTCCCGTGGTGAAAGAGCGAAAGGTGAGAGCACCTGGTGCCGCCGAATACTTTCCCGAGAACGCAATTTTCGAACTTTCATTCGTATACTAAAAAGGGGGCTGGCGGGAGTGGGTCTGCTCGGGACTTGTGGGGCCCAAATGGAAGCTCTTACGAGAAGGAGCCTCTTATTTTGCAGATGGCGTTCGTGAGGTGCGTCATCTCTATGTTCATCTGGGCGACGAGGTTCTCGAGTTTTTCGACGTTGTCCAGGACTTCGACGCGTTGGGTGTGCGGGTTGTAGCGCACTTCGAAGGGCCGGCTCATGGTGCTGACCCAGCGCCGGAACTTCTCCTTCGCGTCCTGTAAGTAAGATTTTTTAAGGTGTTAAAAGAGAAGTTAAAAAAGAAG
Organism: Platygaster robiniae; assembly: GCA_028476575.1. NCBI lineage: Eukaryota > Metazoa > Arthropoda > Insecta > Hymenoptera > Platygastridae > Platygaster > Platygaster robiniae. Next base: position 43,228,070 of record CM052019.1, read on the forward strand.
CTATGTGTTGAGTTTTTGATATGGAATAACAATGGAAAACTATCGCAACTGCCTTTTTTTCACTTACTGTTACAGTTAACGGATTTCCTCTATCATCTCCATGGGCAAAATATTGAGAACCTTACCTGGAAGCTCTCTGCGACGTAGTAGATGGGCTGGTACTCTTGGTCCTGATAAGGCTGAACAGCTGTCACGTTGGGGTCAAAGGACCTGTGCTCGCACTTATCACTAAGGGAGTGCAAGAGTTCTCCGTACGCGGAAAGCAATCCGGCCCCGTAGGCTTTGACCTCTGTGCCCTCTTTGCAAAGACCGAACTCAACAGTGAACCAGTAGATGGTGGAGAGTTTCTCGATCTCGGCGTCGGACGCCCCGAGCGAGGCGAGGCCGAGTTCCTGGGAAAACTGGGCGAAGCCAGGGTCAGCGAGGAGAGGCATGTGACCAAGGAGTTCGTGGATGCAGTCTCTGCAAGAACAAGAAGGCGATGACAACAGCTGCGAAAGGTAAGTAATGAAATTTTGATTCTCGAGTTAAATTGCAGTCAAGGCTCTGTACACTGCAAAAAAACATATACAAGACATGTTTCCATAGAAGACACGAAGACGCGAAATCCATGTCTTCAGTTTTGGTGACACCTCGTCACGGCGTCACCTCACGTGTCTTTAAAACGAATAAACATTGAAATTGTCCACTTTTAAACGTCTTTAAAGACGGCGTCAAAAAGTGTCTTGTGGCAAGGCACCATTTTTTGCAGTGTAAAAGATAAAAGTTACATGCGAACGAAATCCCTGTAGGGTATCAGAAAATCTTGACCTTGGCCTGATATAGACCTTATTGTAGTCTAAAATTGGGCTAATATCGTCTCTGTTTTAGGTTCATTTTACCTAATTAGTCGAAAAAGGTTTTCGCAGAACCTTTCAAGAAAGCGGGAATCCGAAAAATTATTTTTTAAGATATTTTATTTAGGTACTTTTTCTTTTTTTAAATTTGAAGATCTTAATGAACTCGTGTTCCCAAATTCGACATAAAGCGAGCGAAGTTTTAACGAAAATAATTAAGGCGATACACCCTTGAGCGATGATTTTAATGACGCTAATTGGCGATTCTGCGACATCTTGGAGAGGGTCCGAGTTGCTCTAGCGAACTACCCAAGTGAATTACCGGTGCTATCGCTACGTTAAAAGCCAATTAGAGATCCATTACAAGCAGCAGAGGCGTGGAAATTGCTTTATCTCGTAATTTTCGATGCTCCCCTATCTACTTCTCTCTCGCTTTGTTCTTTCATAACGTATCGATTTCGTCTTTCATCTCGCGCATTGCTAGGTATGGTAATTAATCGCCCTGGACGTTAACATGGAAATGAAATCCCTCAAGTCGCAAGTCATTGAGAGAATTGAGGTTTTTCGAGAGAAAGAAAGAAGGAGCTTAGTTCATGACAGAGATTGAAGCATTTTTGAAAAAATGCATTTACTAGATGTTGAAGTTTTTAGACATTTTAACGGATTATTTATTCGAATGAAGAATAGAAAATCATTTGATTTTTAACGTTATGGGCAATATTCTTGAGTTCTGTTGACCTTCTGACGAAAAACGATGTGATAGGGAAGTTTTTGATTCCCTATTTAGAGCGTGCGACTGGATCAATCCCCTCTATTGAGCACCCCACATCGTATATGTATTCATATTAATACTAATATCCGAATATTGAACGGTAGTGAATAAAACAAGTTCTGGTTATTTTTACAGAATAAATTTATGGAATACTAGGAATCATAAAGTAATTTACCGTTCTATGAACGAGTAACAAACTCAAAATCCATGAAATTTTATATTCTAGAACATAACATTCTAGGAATCTATAAAAATACTTCGGGTATTAAAATATGCTAGAAAATCTTACAAAATTCAATAAATACATAAACATATCAAATATACTTCAAAATAAAAAGATACTATGTATACTGATTTAATTTTTTCGAATAACAATAAACATTCTATAAATTAACTAGAATTTGATGCCTACAGCATCGGATTTGAAAAATTTATATAGAAATCTGTGAAAATACTAGAAATCACTAAATATCCTGGAAATTCTTAAGAAATTCAACAAGTATGAAAAAGTATGATAATTACTAGAAGTTTTCAAATTTTATTAGGTACTTGTGAATCCTGATTGAATTTTTTTGAAAATCTATAGGAAATTAGAAAATCAATAAATTTTCGATACTGACTAAATTTTTTCGAGTATAGAAAACAAATTCTGGAAATCATTAAGATTATTATTTCAAATGAGTCGAATTTTATTTAATAATTTAATTTTGGAAATAATTAGACATTTGAATTTTAGAGTTTTTTTAGAAAGTTCACAATTTTATTTATTTAATGAAATTATAGGAATGTACATGGGAATTTATATGAAAATAGTAAAAATTTCTAAACTTGTTAAAAAATTTCACGAAATTCAGTAAATACAAAAAAATACGATGTTTTCTGAAGAAATTTGTGAATGTTGATTGAATTTTTCATAAATCTGTACAAAATTGGGAAATCAGTAAATTTCTGAATCCTTGAGTAGTGAATTCTAGAAATCTGTATAAAAATCTATAAAAATACCAGAAAATCTTTCAGATTGTACAAATATTAAAAAGATACGCAGAATACTAAAAGTACTCTCAATCTAGAATATTTTTCGATAAATTTATCGCAACAACTAAAGTTTTTCAAATTTTATATTCAAGGACATTGCATTCTAGAACTCTGAAGAGATATCTTGAAGAAAACTAGGAAATCCTACATTCTATAAACACAAAAAAATATTTAAAAAATAGAAATATATAAAGTACTAAGAATTCGTAACACTTTAAATCTAGACGATTTTTATACTAACTCATAGAAGTACCGGAAAATTTCTGTAATCATTCAAATGTTCAAAAATTACGGAAAATATTAAAAGAAGTATAAATCTAGAAAGATACTTTTTTCTGCAAAATCCATTCAAATACTAAAAATCGAATAAAGTTTGAATTCTAAAGCACAAATTTCTAGAAATCTAAACCATAGCAATCGATAGAAATAACGAAAATTGATAAAATGACTAGAAAATCCTGAACTTTTTTATAAATGCTGAAAAATACGGGAAAATGAAAAAATTTTTCAAATCCAAATATAAATGATAAGGTATCTCAAAAACCTATGAAATAATTAAATATCTGTGGAATTTCAAATCCTATGCGATAAAATTTTATATTTTTATGCAGAAATCTGCAAAAGAACCAGAAAATCCTTTCAATTGCCTGAGTACTGAAAAATAAATAATATACTACAAATAATTTTAATATATGAACAAGGTTTCTAAAACATCCATCAAAATCTATGTGATGTACCGACATATCAGTATTTTTTTCTGAGACACTACCAGTGGCGTAACTAAGCAAGCGTGCCCCCCCCCCCCGCAACATTTTGACGGCGCCTTTTTATAAAATTTCAAATTAAATAGCTTTATATTTAGACTGCTAGTAATTTTGTTTTTAGCAATTTTTTATTCGTATTACGGTTTTTACTATTTCATGATTTTTCCTACCGCTTAAAAACATACACATAGATTGGTATAAATTTTTGCAGAAAGTTTCAATTTATATTGCTTGTGCAACGCATCGTCCTTCTAAGTTGTATGAGTTTTGGGTGAAATTTAGAGTATTCAATTTTTTATAAAATTGAATACTCCCATAGCGTATGGAAAATTTTCCAGATCTACATATTTATGGGAAAAATCCCATGCAAAATATAGGTTGAAAACTTCCAATAATTTTATGGGAAATCGACAAACTTTTTTTTAACAGTGAATATCGGACGATTCCAATAAATTGGATGAGCCAATACTGATTTTTTCTGTTTCGATTTTCATCCTTCGAGATATAGAAATTGAGAAATGTTCAAAATAAGTGAAAGTCTGGTTACACTTACGGTTCAGGCGTGTGATAAGGACTGTTGATATGTCGCACATATTGAGTGCTCTGGAAGACGCGGAACGCGAGGCTCGAGAGGAAATCCCTTGCTGTGAGAAGGCCCGCTGCGGGTCTCAGGGTGAAGCCTGTGTTCTTTTTCAAAAAGTCGCTAACTTCCTGGAGCTGGGGTATGCGGTCTGGGACGAAAATATTGTCGTCCTGGAGTTTCTTGAAGACGCGTTGGTACTCGACGCAAGCGTGTTTGGGCACGAGGTCGAGGACGGTGATGAAGACGCGTTTCCAGGTCTCATTTTCGGTCTCGGTGTAAGGGATGCTGGGTATGGGGTCGCCGTATTTGTACGCAAATGCGATCTCGGCGATGACCTTTCTGCGGGCTCGGTACTCTTTGTCGGCGAAACCGGGATGACTCATGTCCAGGTCGGGTTCGTATTTTGTCATGAGGTGGTTGCACTGGTCCAGGTCGGACGCGTGTCGGGGGAACCAGGGGTCTTTGATACTGACCGAGTTTTCTGCGAGGAGAGTCACTCCGCCCAAGGCTGAACTCTGGCGCAGATTTTTGATCAGCTGCAGGAGGCAGTGTCGTGTCATGTCGACCTTCACGAGGACGTCGAAACGCAGACCTTCGGTCTGAGACGGTCGTGATTCCACGTGCGTCACAGTGCCCTGAAGGGAACAAAAGAAACTTTGGTTAGTTGGGGATTTTCGAAGGATGAAAGATAGTATCTTGAAGGTCTTGGCTTATGTTGAAAAACTCAATTTTCTGACTTTCTAGTTGCATATTGCAATGCCAAGCAATTCCTTTTGGTGTCGGTTAGATAGGTCTTTGCTTCATATTTCAATAAGGTAATGATCCTAAGAGGACATCAAAACTTTGTATGAAGATGGATCATATGGGAAAGAAGAGTTACTGGAAATAATAGATTCCTTAGGCAGGAAGTCAATCGGGAAGTCAAGAAACTGAACACCAGACAATATGAGCATGTGTATCTCTAGCATTGTCTTCAAAAATATCAACATGAGACATTGTAGCAACTTGTTGAAAAAATACTCAAATAAGGATTCTCATTTCGGTAGTATTTTAAATACTATCTCTGATTTTCACTTTCATTATCTGTATAATGCCTCATTCTTTGATGAGAAAAGAATGATACATTTTCGGTAAAATTAAAAGTTAGGAATTACTTTGAAATTCTCGATGGTCTTCAAAATCCGGGACAAAGAGCTGATACCCTCGCGCAATCGCAAGATCAGCGCCGCTTTCTGGACGGTGTGCTCCGATTCTGGGGACTCGGCGATCGTGCGCGAAAGCACGACTTCCTCCTCCGTCAGGCCGATATCTGCGGGTCAATTTGTCGCTTTCTTTATGTCGCACAAGGACTCTTTTATTCTTTCTTTGGTAATAAAAAGGGTTGGAAATCGTGACTGAAATTGCGAGTAAATTGAAAGTAGGAGGAAAGTGGCCGGTGACGAATGGTGCATTAGGGATGATCGTTTCAGGAATCCAAATGCGAGGGAAAAATGCGATATTTCGCGAGATTTTCGCTTTTCTTACCATCTTCGCTGTCCGATTTTTCCTCCACGTCCGAGGACGATGAGGACGCCGCGTCGGCCTTGGCCTCTGAAAATCGACATTTACGTGCAATCGTTCAGCATTAGAGACTCTTTTTTTCAAGGATGTATCGATATTCTTAAATCATAAACTTTGGCATGGTGTTGATTGTGCACAAATTTATTGAGCACTATTTTTATTGTGCACTGAACGATTGTGCACATTTTTACGAACTTATACACAGGTTGATATCAAAATGATTTCACAGTTTAAATTTGAAAATTTAGAAGTTTTGGTTTCCGAATTTGTTGAATTTAAGATCATACCTATGAAACTTATGAAAACTCGCACAATCGTCCAGTGCATAATAAATACTGTGCTCAATTAATTTGTGCACAATCGACACCATTTCTAAACTTTTTGTTTTTCCTTCTTATTGTTGAGTTTTTTAAAATTGTAGATTTTCATTGAAATTTTTGAAATTATTGTCTATCCCCGCATGACAAAACATTTTCTTATTTTCAAAAATTTTAGGAATCTGTGGTTTTGCGAATCTCCAACATTTTTCACAATAAAGGAAATTCATAGACATTTTACGATGTTCCACAAATTTTTAAAACTTCCTAGAATTATTCAGAATATATTCATTTTTCAATGTTTTTTAAATCTTTAAAAACTTACTAAATTTCAAAAATAACACATATTATCTAAAATTTCTAGAATTTTATGAAAACTTGTCTAACTAATCTAGATTTTCAATGATTTTTCATTATTTTTCAAGAATTTCAGATTAAAACGAAAAAATAAAAAATAAACATCATGCTTATTTAGATGAAATATTATAATTAACACAATTCATGAAATTTACAAAAACGTTCTGAAATTCTTCAAATTTTGATTATTATTGAAAATTTAAAAAATGTTCAATGTGTCTTTAAGTTTTCGGCATTTTCAAAATTTGTAATATAGTACGAACCATGCGAAACTTTAAAAATTTTATTAAACTCTTCCTCACTCATTAGAATTTTTCGTAATTTTCGCGTACTTTTGAAAGTTTTCTAATTTTCATTAAATGAACATTTTCTTAACTTACACAAATTTGACGAATCTCACAGAATCATTCATAATCTCTTCAATTTTTAATGCTATTTAAATTTAAAAAATTCTTATCATTACAAACATCTTTTACTATGTAAAATATAAATTTCACAACGATTTGTCCAGTTCATGAGGATTTTCACTTCTTTTCATATTTTTCAACTTTTTCAAATTTTCATTCAGAAATGTAAAAATTTTTTATGCATATTTCAGAGTAAAATTATAAATTATTATGTACACAATTTATGAAATTCATGGACATTTACTGATATTCCACAAATTAAAAAAAATTTTCAGTATGCAAAATCTTGTAATTTTTCAATGTTTTCTTAATTTCTGAATAAGTTCAAGCATAACACATACTATCTTAAATTTTCAGAATTTTGAAAAAATGTGTATAACTCATATAGATTTTCAAAGATTCTCAATTATTTTTCAAGTTTTCAAGATTTTTACTAGAAAATTTAACAACATTTTTATGTACACTTTGAACAAATATGAATAACAATGAGCACAATTTCCAAAATTTATAAAAACTTTCTCACATTTTATGAATTTTTTGGATTTTTGAGAATCATTGAGGATTCTTAAAATTTTCAGTGTGTTTTTGAATTTTCGACTTTTTTGAAATTTGCAACACAGTACAGACTATTTAAAACTTACAAAATTTCATGAAAATTTTCAACACTCATTAGAATTTTCCTAATATCTCTTATACTTTTCAGTTTTTCGATTGTCATAAAAAAATTGAAGTATTACATTTTTAAACCGAAGAAGTTTGGTGATGAACATAAAATACAAAATTCATAAATATTTTTTCAACTTCTAAAAATTGTACAGAGTTATTCACAATCTTTTAAATGTTTAATGTTTTACAAATTATAAAGATTTTTGTGATTTCAAACATCTTACTATTTAAAACGTTCCAAATCATGGAATGATTTGTCTAGCTCATGATAATTTTTCGTTCTTTTCGTATGTTTTCAAGTTTTTCAATTTTTCATTCGAGAATGTAGAAAGATTTTTATCTATATTTTGAAATAAAATTATAATGAATCTGTGAAATTCTTGAACATTTTCTTGTGTTCGAAAAATTTGTCGAATTTTTTAGTTCCATCTACGTACTCAAAACTTTGCAATATTTTTGAGTTTGTAACGATTTCAATATTGAAAACATAATAGGTTCAAATTTTTCAAAACTTTCCCAATTTCATGAAAATTCATTCGACTCATGAAAATTTTTAGTTGCCCTTAAATACTTTGCAAGTGATCCAGATTTTCATCGTAAAATAAAAAACAAGTTATCACGCATGTTTCAAAGAAATATGATATTGAAGACTATCTACAGAAATTATAAACATTTTCTAACACTCTGCAAGTTTTTAGAATCGTGCAGAATTATTGACAATTTAAAATTTTTCAATTTTGTTCAATCTTTCAAATTTGAAACGTAAAAGAAACTTAAAAAGTTTTAGAAAAATTTCGTAAAGCTATGTTCAACTTATTAAGATTTTTCGTCGTTTCAATACTTTTCGAATTCTTTATATTTTTATTGAAAAAAAAAAAGAAAACTCTATCATGTATATTTCGTAGAAATAGAGTAATAAATACTTTGCTTAAATGACAATTTTGACCTTGGTTGTATTATATACGATTTTCAAAAAAAAAAAAAAAAAAAAAAAAAAAATACCTTTTAATGCTAAAGGTTCAAATTGAAATTGCTTGGAATCGAATAAATAAAATTCTCAGTCCTGAACTCAGAAAATTGTTTCAGGACCTAAAACGTTAGAATTCTTGCATAAATTCCAACGGTTGTGAATCGAAGAAAACAATCGTTTCACATCTGATTAGAAATCGTATCTTCATCCATGAATATACATCTCCATAATTCATTCTTTGAAAAAAAAAATCAAATGACTTTTTTTTTCGATTTAATGAGCGATCCATCCTCGAAAAAAGTGTTGTTTTTTTCAAGTACCGTTTTGCTTAGCCGCATTAGTCAGTGACTCGATCTGTTCTTCGTCGCTCAATCGCGCTTCTTCGTGATCAACTTCGATCGAAATGTCGGTGACCGTTTCCCCTTTTGAAAAAAAATAATGACATCTTTATAACATCCATTTAACACAAACAATGGCTTTCCAAAGCTGCGGATGGTACCTCTCACCAGATGATTTATAATTATTTCGGTTTTTGTGCACTCCGACTCCTTGTTCCCACTGTCCAAAACAGCAACATGCAAAATGTGTTAGTTGAAGTTTTTAAAAGGAGCATGCATTCCCCAAATAAAAAGGTATTAACATGAATTTCACAATTCGTCCATGAATAATTTAATATCTCATCAATCGATCAAACTAATTTTTCTTTGTTGACACAAAAGTATCAATCATGTCATTTTTGTCATCGAATTTGCCGAAGTCATTGAAACAATGTTATTGTTTACGATGGAATAGTTTTCAGTTTCTCAGAACTGAAAAAAAAAAATCAACGTCTGTGATACACAGATCTTTCGATGATGGTCCGAATTCCGATTTTTTTTTTTGGAAAATCGCGATTGTTGAATATTATTTTTAGCGTTTTATCACGGTTCTTAATTATTTGCACAATTGCACTACTTCTTATTCTTGGGAAAAACGAGGTCATTTATGTAACTTTAACAATCGCGTGGAATGCTATAATTACTAACGAGTTCTCCTAGATGATTTTTTGCATTTTTCAGTATTTTTCGAAAAACTTGGCAGTTTTTCTCTTATTTTGCTTCAAACCACCGCGATTGTTCATAAAAGTTTTTATGAGAATCGTTACTTTAAAAAATGAAACAAGTTAACGAGTTCTGGATGCGTGGTGAGATTGTTTTCTATTTATTATTATTTTTTTGATTTCAAAGAATTTTTTAGTTAATTTATCATGAAATTAGGATTTAACTACAATGCAGGATTTTTACAAGGTTAGAAAATGATAAATATAGATTTTTCCACTTGAGAAATTTATTAAGAACATGAAATTCTATAATTTTTGTTTTGCTCGAAATTCGTTTCTTTGTGCAAAGTTTTTTTTTAACACAAGGTGGATACAAGGCAGGAGGGGGGTACGAAAAAAGATATATGATTTCATTAAAAATTGAAACGTATATACAAAATGTTAACAGCGTTACTTACAATAATCTTTTTCATTTTGTACTGTTAACTTTGACATAAATGTTTTATTTTTTATTCAACTCAAAACCTCCTAAGAGTTAATGGAATTGAAATTAGCTGGAGATGTTCAAACTTCGTTTTTCTAAAAGTAAAGAAATTTGATCCAAGATTGTTTTAATCGAATTTCATCTTATTTAACAGGGTTTTCACATGAATAAGAGTTCAATAATTTACAATTTTCACATATTTATAATTTAGGGCCTTGAATTCTTGAAATTCTCAATTTCATGGTCAAAAATTTTTTTATTCAGAATTTCGAAAATTTTTGATCACAACAAAAAATATGCATGTTTTCATTAATATTCAAGGTATACATGCGAAATAATAGAAACCTTTTTTACAATAAATTATTGGTCAAAATTATAAATATTGTTATCTATATTGTGCATTTATGATTTACTCAAAATATCTAGAAAATTTATACTATCATAACAAGTTTTTGAGATTCTCAATCCTTTTAGTTTCTAGAAATAAGAAATTTCGATGTACGATTATTTAAATCGATTTTCTTTGGCCACGTATAGAATTTAATGATTCCAAATATTTGATTATGTATAATATGAGAACCTTGATTCCTTGAATTTTACATTGCAAAATCATAAACTTTATCATGGAGAATTCCAAAAATTTGAATATCATTATGTGTGAGAAAGGCGACGAAAAAATGTGTATGATTTAATTTTACTTTGAAATGTATATTCAAAATGTTAGCAAAATTTCTTACAATAATGTATTTTTTATGATTAGCTGTTAATATTTCTACGCCTAGGAAATTTATATAATCAAAATAAGTTCTTGTTGAGATTCTCAAGACTTTTAGTTTGCAGAAAGAAAGGTTGATTCATTTCGAAGCTTTTTTTTCAATAGGGATTTTTGACATATTGCTTGTAAATAATTTCAAGCTATCATGGTATTTATTTCAGTATTGTTTGTCATTTCATTTCGCAAAGACTCACACCTGGAACAATTTATTTATTGCAATGAAAATTTGGCTAACAGTCAATTTTACGTTTTGGGTCGGTGAAATGGCTAACTATTATGTATTGCCTTATATTACACTTTTAGATTTTTTTCCTTAGGTTATGTTACTCCCAAAATTTATGACAAAAAACCTACTAAATTTCAAGAAATCGGCAGCCAATTTCACACGCGTAATTTGCGCTATACCGATCAAAATGCTCAAAAAGCGTCATCGAAAATAGAGCGATTACAAACGCAATTGTTGCCAACATTTGAAAACAATTATCTTTTAAAAATAAATGGCAAAAAATGTTCTTCTTAACGAGAAAAAAAGATTTCATGATGAAATAGAATTATTTGAGTTTTCATATGTTTAAATAATAGTACATTACGTTCCTCGGGCACAATTCTTTAATTTCATCGTAGGATTGTATGCCTCGGCTTCGCCTCGGCCTCCAAACTTCCTACTCGGAAATAAAAATATTGTGCCCGCGGAACGTAATGTACTATTAAATGAATCACCCTTCAAACAATTACGGTATACTATTGTTTCAATCAAATGTTATATTGTGTATAATTTTGGGGACCTGAGTTTTCAAATTCTGAATAGCAGAAATATGGACTTGAGACTGAGGATTTTAAAAATTTAGGTTTTGTGAATAAAAACTTTACATAGAGCCTCTGATTTCTCGATAAAAAATTCAAGAGTTTTGAAAGCTTTGGATTTAATTTACTCAAAATAGAATGGGTTTTGAATTCAAGAGTATATACCTGTACGCACATTTGTGATATAGACTACCGACACCTTTTATTTTATTCGAAGTATGTAAAATTCTAGGATTTTTATGAACAGATAGAAAAATGCAGAATCGAGCGTTATTTAATAGAGAATCCTGGAGCTCTAAATTTTTTACGAATTTTAGTGTTGATTACAATAGAGTTTTATAATGTAGGATAATAAAACTTGTAATGCTAAAGTATCAAGTTCTAGAAATTAATTCAGAAGTATGAAATATATTAATGGAATTCTCAATTTCAGAAAATAAAAATTCCAAACCCGACAATATAGTATTCTAAAGAGTTCTATACATATCAATTTACAGAGTCTTTAATATGAACACTAGAATTGAGAATTCTAGACAAAATAATCCTAGAATAAACAATCTCAGAACCGCAGATTCTGGATTGAAAAATTCCAGAACTTTTAATTTATAGTATGGAATTCCAAAACTCAAAATTCTACTAAGAAAAATTGTTAAATTCTTATTTGTGAACACCCTTCCCCACCTTTAAATGAACACTTAATTGTATCCATCACTGCACTGAAGCAAGAACTTCGCCCATGTTTCGATTCTTTTGTTCAATGAGACAGATACCAAGCTTTTAGTGTAACATCCAAAAGTATGAGTAGTTAAAGTTCTGAGGTTTCAAGTAAAAGAGTTTTAATTGTATTCTTTTTTTATTCCATGTGAATAATATCAATAAAATAGCGTTAATGCAGTAAGCCTAAAAAACTAATGACGAATTAAAAAAAACTCACCGTTCGCTCTTTGACGAGCCTCATCGAGGACGCTCTGTTTAGTTTGTTTAACCACTAACGTCTCGAAACGTGCGTCATCCACAAGAGATCGACGCCTCGCCGGGTATCCATTCTGCAAAAATCAATTTGACCTTTAAATTTCACCCTCCAATAGCCTTTTAATGATTTCCGACTCTCAAAGAAGTTTTGGTCGCTCACACAAGCATCCATAGAGAAATTTAGGGGAAATGGAAACTATCAAAGGAGGGAACTCGCTCCTGCGGAATGATTGGTCCATTTTCCGGAAGAGAACTGTGCAATTGATCGAACAATGTATAGTTTAAGCAGTGTATCAATCGCGGTGGATCTGAAGAACATGAGTTCTTAATTTGTTGAATTTAATTGATTTTTCAATCATCAATACATTCATTTATTCTAAGTTTGAGTTCTTCATTTTTCCTGAGTTAAATATGAAGTATTTATTCAGTTACTGTTGTTAGGTTTATAGTGTTTTGGTTTTAAATAATGTTTTGACGATATTTCTCATATTTAAGAATTTCTAAAATGATGTTCAACGTTTCATAATTTTTTGCTGGTGTCCTATGATAAGAAAATACTTCGAAAAGGTCTTTCTTTGTGCCAAATTTTTTTTATTAGCAAGAAGTTTCGCAATATTTTCTTCATTCTTTTTCCAATCATTAAAAAAATTCAGTTTTTAATGTACTCACTTTTTTTATTTTTTTAGTTTTTCACGATTTTGCGGAATGTGAAATTTCAAAATCGTTGAAAATGTCAAAAACATTGTACTTGAAACATTGCAGTTGATCACTGTAAATTTCGAAAATCTGCAGAAATCTAGAACCATTTTATGATAATTACAGTATATTGTACTGTCTTTTTTATAACTTTGGAAAGTTCTTACAAAATAAATTTAAAAAAAATGAGATCTTTTCAATAAGTATTAACATTCTTGAGAAATTTTCAGATACGCATAGATCCAAAAAGGTTGAACATGTTAAATATTTTGAATAGGAAACAATTGTCAATAATCACGAAGGTGTTCAACAAACATTTAAAAGTCCATTAATTTTCTCTACCTTCGGTAATTTCTAGGAACTTGGAGAAACTCACAATGTCAGAAAATCAAGCTATGAAAATTTCTCTCAAATTCATTTCAGTATGTCAAGCAATTTGAAATAATGCCCTTAAATTCAAGATCAAAAATATCTTGGAAGTGATGAAAATATCTAAAGTGTTTCCGAAAATGTTTAAAATTCACGAAAATTTCTTTCTCCCGATTTTCACGATTTTCCAAAACGATTCACATCGTATATTCAGTTTTCCAAAATTGAATATAGTTTTTAGAAAGTTTTAATAACTATTTGAATAGTTTACCATTACTTCGGAATTTTTACAGTGTTTTTCAGAAAATTTTCATTGATGAAAAACATTCGGAACCAAATCTCATTTACCTGAAATTTATTTTCTGAGGAACCAGATTTGAAAAAAAAGGTTTTCTTCAATTGATAGTTTACTCTCTCAATTTTTTCAGAAGGAAAATTCACCCAACATAAGGAAAAATGTTACAATAATATTGATATTATTATAAATTTGAATAGCACTCAAAAATATTCAATGTTTAATGTAATGTATGAACCAAATTTTTTTGATATTCTTAATCTTCTTTATTAGAATAAATAAATGTATAAAAATTTACTCGAAATCAAGAACTTGGTAAAATTTTCATATGTTTAAGAGTGATATTTAATTCCCAGAAATGAATAAAAAAAACCACATGTATAATAATCAAAATTTTACTTTTTTATAGTTAAAATTTTACAAAAGCCTCATTTTCATAGATTCCCCTTTCTTCAGTGTGAAAAACCTAAATAAATGTAATACAAATCTATGTAGAATTTTCTCCAACTATTATCTGACCAATTTTTGCTGGTATGAAACGAATTTTTCTGGATAATTTCAACTCTTACCGGTTTCTTGGATTTTCATAACCGTGCTTCAAAGTTAGTAGTGAAAATACGAAAAAAAAAAAAAACCGTGCACCGGTAAAACTTGAGCAGTATTCAGCTAAATTTCAAGTACAAAACGAATAAAGAATTTCCACTCATATCGTGTAAACAACCTAAAAAAGAGAGCAAAATATAGTCGTATTTTGTGAGAACGTTATTAATTAAAACTTCTTGGAAAACTGAGGAATTTCTAAAATTCAATGTTGAAATTATTATTCACAGGTTATGTCACCTCTTACATTTTGTAAAAAATCATTTTTCGTGAAGTAAAATATGTTATTCCAAGCCATATAACAATTTCTTACCCACCATAACCAATTTCAGTATAGAGTCTTACACATTTAACCATAGTGGTATGGCATTTTTTTATGTAAGCAAATTCACCATACCATATGGAACTTAAAACAGGAACCCTAAAAACACGAACTGGGCATGTTTGGTATGTGGTTTTCAATGGTATGGTGATTTCATTTAAATATAATGTAGCATTTTTTATTACAAGTTTTTTCTCAGTGTAAGATATCAAATTTTCAAGCTTCTTGTCATTCCGCCTTTCAACTTTGTTAATATTGTTGATAAATGAAGAAAAGAGGTTTTTTCAAAACACTGAGGAGATGATTTAGCAATTGTTGAAGTGGGCCAAGTACTCGATCGATGAGCGATGGCTGCATTTACTGGACATTGCATCACTTGACATGTCCCTCAGCTAGATCGCGATTTCATATATTCCACGCGTTTTATATCGCTTTGATCGGTTCTGTGAAACAGCTCGTTTCAAGATCAATGCGACCCGGGAAACGTCGACCCTGAGGCCGTTGATTTGTTGCTCGGAAAAATGCGTGCTGGCCTTTGGGAAATTTGATAATGAACCAATGTTGGCGGCCAATGTTACAAGGAAACTGCCAAAGTGTTTCGTAATTTTCACGGCTCGTTTCATTTAGCTCACGAATTACTATCGACGAGAAATTTCGCGATCTATTTTATTGAAGTTTCTGTAATTAATCACCATTTTGACACACATAAATATTTTATTATTTTGTGCAAAATCATCAAAAGTAAATAAAAAACGCAGAATGTTACTGTAATGCAAATGAATTCCAGGTTGTTTTTTGTTTGAAGAAAAAAGAGATATTATAAACATGTAATCGAGTCGTTTGAACAAAAAACTCGTTTATACGAAAGCCACAGATAAAAAGCAATATGTGATTGTAAATTATTATTCAAAATGCAATGGAATTAGTTTTCAATAAAAAAGGCACGTTACATAGTTGCGATACCTGACGATGAATAAAAGTAACGGTCATTGCGGAATGATGAATCACTTTGAAATGGCATGGATTTATTTTTTTTTTTTACAAAATACTGTAAAAGCTTCCAGATTTAGAAAATAGGTTTTGGAATTATGAAAAATTTTCGACGAAATTTGTATGGGTGCAAAAAAATATGAAGTCGTGAAAGTTGGATACACTTTTTGTAAATAATTTTCATGAAATTATTGCTATAATTAGCTAAATATTAACAAAAAATTCGATAAAATACTTGAAATGTAAATGACTAATTACAGAGTTGTTATATTGAACGTGAAACTAATAAAATTTTCTTTAAAAAAATTATTGTTAATTAGAACTTATTAAAAATTAACAAAATTAGCAACACTGAGAAAAAAATTCTGTACTTTCTGCCGTATATATTGTAAAAAGTACAATATTATTGTAATTTTTAGAATAATATTGCAATTTTTACAATATCGTTGTAGTTTTTACAATAATATTGTAAAATCTGCAATATTTATTTTTCTTATTACAATATTATACAGTAAAACCGCTATTAATGTACAAATTACTATATGTATGCCAGTTTTTACTGTATAATTTCGGAAAATTTAAAATCTCGAAATGCAAATTTCACTCTACAAACTGTTATTTTTACCATACATGGCGAAAAAAATGAACTACATTACTTTTATCCAGCTTTTTCGAAAACTATCCTATTACATGATGCACTAGAAACCTAGAAAATATACAAAAATATTGCAAAAAGAACCTATACAGATCTGCATATTCAAAAAGCTGTATGGTATTTTCAATAATCTGGATTTATAGGAATTACAATAAGATATTGCAAAAATACAAGAAGTATAGTAGGAAACGAAATATATAGAGGAGTTTTTACAGCTAAATATATCTATAACTACAATATCATCTGGCAATATTTACAATATGTTATTTCAAAAATTGATATATTATCTAGCAAAAAGTAGAATATGTCAGACTGATTCCCGTTTACTATACAGTATGGTAATAATTACTATATTTTTTTCTCAATGAAGCCTCATTTACGAAAGAATTGAATTTTTTTAGAAATTAAGAAACTGATTCGTTTGGTTTTATGAATAATTATTGAAAACTCAACATATGAATCGGTAAATGAACAAGAATATCTGACAAATTTAAAAACATATAATGTGCTTTTGAAATGGACTCAAAAATTAATAACTGATTTCTGACGTTTCTAATTTATTCAGTTTTTTTGATTGATTTATGAATTTCAATAAGGGAAAAACTGGAATAAAACTATATGCCAAAGAACAAATTCATGACTGTAAATCAAGTGTAACAAAAAAATTGTTGAAATTCATTGAATAGCAAAATATTTCTTGAAGGTAAAAAAGTTAATAATAGGAAAGCAGTTGATATAATGAATTTTAATTTGAAATTAGATTTTGTGAAATTGTGAGTTAAGAAGATTTTTCAACTTATGAAAGATTGCAATAATTTTCAGAAAAATTGAAGTGTTCCCTTCATTCAACAGTTATCATAATTTGATGGATCCAAAAAGTGACCATAATTAGCTTGAAACAAATATGTACAAATGATCAAGATTCAATCTGTTCCAAAAATTATTCAATGGCTGACCATTATTCCAAAGTATAGTAAACTTGATGAATTATTTATAATTTAGAATAATGACGTGCAAAAAGCAACAATACATAATATATGTATTCTCAGTAAAAAATTTTTAAATTGCAAATTTAATGTAGTTCAAAACTAGTTGAAATGCAAGGCAATGAAAAAAGTTATTCCGAAAAGAAAAAAAAAGATTGCAGAAAAACACTGAAAAATCGATGAGAAAATCATAGATCTATTATCATGCACTCAAATCATACATTTTTATGAATGATAAGGAAAAAAAGTTTCAAAATTATCTACTTTTTTTGCAAATTTTCTAAAATGATAATTATTGAGAATCGATAGAATTTCATGAATAGTTAAAATTTCCTGTATTCATTCTTGCATATTTCTGATGTAATTTATGAATGAAAGGGAATATTTATTTTGAATTTTCGATGTGCTGTCAAACGCTATCATGAAGTTTCACATTCGTGTAAATAAAAGATCGAATTCTTCTGAAATGCAATACACTAAATTTCGACTAATTATCTTCAAATTTTCGGAAATAATATTGATCGAATATTTTATTCGAAAGATTATAAGAGATATTATAAAATTCAAAAATTATTGTTGCGAAACTTAAAGTTTTTCTGTTCTTGGGAAATGAAAATTAAGAATTCAATCGAATGAGGAAACAGCTTTAGAAGAATTAAGTAATGAGTGTCATTTTAATTTTTCGAAAAAAATTGATTTAAGAGAATTACTTAATTTTTTTTTGTTATCATAGTTATTTAACCAACGTTATGAAGTTATCTTAAATAATTCGTTACAAATATTACTTTCGATTATAGTGAAGAATAGTTTGCAAACGAATTTTGTATTAATTTTTTTAATAACAAAGTTATGAGAAAATTTCTCATTATTGCTGATCATTGATTTTCTATAACACCATGATTATGAATCAATTATCCATTACTCGCTCACAACAGATTCATAAACAGTTTGTTTATAACAAATACATGAAACTTTCCCATTGCAACAGATGCCTCTGCATCGAATTCACGCGCGAGTGTGCACTCTCGCGCCAATTTTTATCTCTTTGACTTTGTTTGATCAAATCAATAAATCGTAAGCAACGAATTCATTGAAAACTTTTGTTGAAATTTGTTTATCGTAGCAGATGTTGACTTATCGAATTTCACTTGAACTCCGAGTTTTAATCTCATTGCATAACAAAAAAAGTTGAATAAATCCAATCAGAAAATTTACGAAAACCAAACAGAAAAATTTCTATAAAATCAATAGGGAAAAATAATGCACAACAAAAATATCGAGTTCTAACCCTTTCAAAATGACGAGAATTCTCTGGATTTTTACTCATTTCATAGAGGCAATTTTCAATAAAGGATTTTTGTTTCAAATGAGTGAAAAAATCGAAAAAGCCGCGGAAAATCGGGTTTCCCGGATAGTGACACTGAAAATGGTCCTCGATATCCTTTGATCGCGATCCTCGAAGGTGCAACCTTGTTACGATCGTTTCAAGGGAACCTCGCACAATCACTCAACATTCTCGTATTTATAACATATTCATAATTATCGCGTTAGCTGCAAGGACGATTGATTTCTCAATACGATAGAAATAGTCACGTCCTGATTGCCTTTACATAAAACCGCGTTACCTGCCAGGAAAAATCGTTTGATCCGCGGAGGGGGTTCACCATGAGACGAACAATTATCTTTTTTTTTCTCTCTCTTCCACACTGCATCTCCTCGATCTCAATCAACGAAACGTTGGAAAATCGTTGCGTAACATTTCACGTTACCTAACTTGTTATTGATACTTGATTTATTTATTTATCCCCGCCCCCCCTCCCCTGCCCTCTTTTCGTTAAACAAAAGCAGCGGAAGAGGAGTCAGATGAAGAAAAAAAAGCCTGGCTTTCGCTTTTTTTCTCCTCATATTCCCGAACATTGCGTCAGGCAACTTTCCTTAACGGAATTTTTGGTCTATCCGGAGAAAGCAGCGAAACGCATATTCTTCGGGGCCCAAAGCAAACTTGCGAAAAAAAGAGCATCGTGTGCGGGACCAACGAAAAACCCGAAATACAATTCGCGCAAACAAATCTTCCAACTTTCACCCGTGAGATATGTCAATATTGCGTCAAATTTCGCGCAGACAGATCGAGGCCCACGTTGGTGCCCCAGTGACACGCGCTCATTGGGCCTTTGTGGGCCTTTTTATCGGGCCTGTAACTGGAGCACCGGCGGTTAGGTTTCGTTTTCCATCCCCTTGGGTACTCACCTCGATGCTGTAGGACTTCTTGATGGCGAACATCTCGCGATTCTTCTGGGCTGCCGCTACGGCCATAATTCCGCACTCGTGTTGGCCTCAGTTGTCGAAGGGTTTCGGAGTTTCCTCGACGAAGAAAAGCTGGCTCTTCTTCTTTCGATCCCGAACTTATTGTTTTTGGGGGAGGGTTATTGTTATTTTTTGTCGAAATGGATACCTTCGTGGGGCGCCCGGGCGAGTCTGCCTCGGGACGAAGCGTACGAGCGAATGCGCGTCTCCGGGGCGGTTTGCGTCGGTTATAAACGTAGCCTCCCTTCACCGAGGAAGCCCAGGCCGGGGTCAGGGGTGTCCCCACCTCCGGGGATTTTGATGGTCCGCGCGTGCTACCGCGGACGCACATGGGGAACCTGGGGGAACCCGCGCTGAGTCATGTTTCGCCGGTACCGCGCTGACGTTCGCGATCGCTGGGGATTTTCTTGAATTTGTTCGGGAAGGGGATTGTCATTGCAAGTTTTGAATATGGTCTAGTCAATGGTGATAGAAATATTTTGATTAAAATGCGTTGAAATCTAAATCGAATATCTATGGTGTTGTCACTGTTCCCTCGGACCCAATTTCAATGGTTAAAAGAATATAGTAAACAAGCTTTCAATCCCATTTTAAGATCCTCATCAGGAATCTAAATATCAATAAGTTAATTGATGCTACAGTATCGAAACTTTTAACGATTTCGAATGTTTAAATTGATTTTTCATGAAAAAGTATCTTTTATATAGATTTTCAATATTTCTACTTCATGTTTTTTGGTATTTCTACAATTAAAAGTATGCCTATCTGTATGATTTGTAAAAATTGAATCAGATGTATTTTTATTGTTTTCTATAATAATATATAGAATAATATCTGGAAATACATTATTATTGAATTATGTGTAGAACTTAATTAATAAATATCCTTAACGATCATAAATTTGGAAAATTTTCAAAAAAATTATATGTACATAGTTATTATGTATTAGAAGATTTCTAGCAGTATTTTTCGCGTTTTTCTAGTACAATCCACGAAACCCTGGAGAATTTCTCGGTAGTTTTATTGAATTCTTATATTTTTGTATATTGCTATAATGATTCAAAAAACTCGATGCTCTACAATGAGGATTTCAATATATTCTTAGTAGTTTCATAAATCAATGTGGAAATCACATTGATAGAAATGTTTTGATTAAAATGCGTTGAAATCTAAATCGAATATCTATGGTGTTGTCACTGTTCACTCGGAGCCAATTTCAATGGTTCAAATAATAAAACCTTGTATTTACATTAAGATTTTATTATAAACAAGCTTTAGATCCCATTTGAAGATCCTCATCAGGAATCTAAATATCATCAAGTCACAAATCAATAAATCAATCTCTATATTCTCTATACAATGTAAGTTCAAAGCGATGAAGTCAAAGTAAGTCAAAAACTGATGAGGAACCTGAAGTGTGATCGAAAGATTCGAAAGCTTGTTTATAATAAAATCTTAATGTAAATACAAGGTTTTATTATTTGAACCATTGAAATTGGCTCCGAGTGAACAGTGACAACACCATAGATATTCGATTTAGATTTCAACGCATTTTAATCAAAACATTTCTATCAATGTGATTTCCTCATTGATTTATGAAACTACTAAGAATATATTGAAATCCTCATTGTAGAGCATCGAGTTTTTTGAATCATTATAGCAATATAAAAAAATATAAGAATTCAATAAAACTACCGAGAAATTCTCCAGGGTTTCGTGGATTGTACTAGAAAAACGCGAAAAATACTGCTAGAAATCTTCTAATACATAATAACTATGTACATATAATTTTTTTGAAAATTTTCCAAATTTATGATCGTTAAGGATATTTATTAATTAAGTTCTACACATAATTCAATAATAATGTATTTCCAGATATTATTCTATATATTATTATAGAAAACAATAAAAATACATCTGATTCAATTTTTACAAATCATACAGATAGGCATACTTTTAATTGTAGAAATACCAAAAAACATGAAGTAGAAATATTGAAAATCTATATAAAAGATACTTTTTCATGAATAATAAATTAAAATATTCAAAATTGTTGAAAGTTTCGATACTGTAGCATCAATTTTTAAAAATCTATTGAAAGGTCCATAGAAACACTAGAAATTTAGAAGTAGTGCGAGGTGAGCTGTTAACAACAGTTAATAATAATCTGCAATTTTTTTGTTTTTACAAATTATATTTTGGTTTTCTGCCATTATTGTTTGAAAACCGCCAAAGTTGTTACAATTATTGTTGGAATTTACTTGTAAAATTTTAAAAAATACTGGAAGTAGTGGAAGTTGTTGAAATTCTTGGAAGACTTAAAACTCTGAAAAATTTTGAAATTCTTGAAAATATTGAAGATTGCTGAAATTCTTCAAAAATAAAAAACTTTTCAAATAGGTACAAAATTTCAGAACTTTTAAAAAGCTGACCAAATTTTTATGAATTGTTGAATTCTTTTAATAGTTATGAATGTTATAAACTGTTGAACTGTCCAAATTGTAATCGACCGTGGATATCAAGTTTCTGGAAATGCTGAAAACTGTGAAAATTGTTGCAAGAAGTATATATTTATGTTCACTATACAAATATTTAGGACATTTTTGGATTTTCCATCGATATTGTACATAACTGAAATAGTTGAAACACACAGAACAATTTTAAAGGTCCTAAGGATACGAAAATATTTAAAATCACAGAAAAGTTTATTGATATAAGTCACTTTCAAGAAAATTTATAATTCTTTCGGAACTACTAACTACAAATAATTAACTTTTTGGGTTTATGAAGTCGGTTATATTTATAAATATAAATAATGATGATGTTCTTGATATTGTAATTATGTCACTATGCAATATATTATTACAATATATGTTCGAATATACATCGTACATTAATATATTGTCACATTGTAGTTGTTACATTATATAGCTAAAAGAACAATTAACTTACATATCACTATTTTTTCGTAAACACGTACATTATTCATTAATACAGGAATCAATAAATAAAATGTAGAACGTGTTAAAATTTTCAAAAATTTGAAATAATTTTTTGCAAACAAAATCAACGCATGAATTATTTTTTAAATCAATTATTGACAAACATGTTTAAATCAACAAATACAATACATCCTTTGGAATTACGAAAATAAATGTCTGTCTGGATTTTCTAAAAATTGAATTATATATAAATAATACTTATGAGTTCGTAAACTCACTTATTAGGTTATGTTACCCTGCATATAATTATCGAAGAATTAGTCACAATAAGACAAAATAATATTTAAGATTCACCTTCTCTTCGATTGCAAAACATTCACTGTTTTTCATTTCAGTTTTCGTATTCTAAAAATAACTTTCTTCCTGATTCTACCTAAATCCGGTTTCACTTTTTTGCGTAAGGTACAAAAAAGTGATGAAAACCCATAAAAAATTTCAAATTTTCAGATACATGTTTTTTTTTACCCGGAGTAATCGCGTCTATTGACCCACAAACCATAAACGAATTTATAAATTAATTATAACTTTCTCGTCAAGAGCCAATGTCATCCAGAACTCCAACACATATTTTTTACGTACAATAATAATTTGAAGTTTAATTCTGTCATGCAAAACTTGACATCGAAATATTCTGATTATGAGTCAGAATGACAAAAAGATGCACGAATACGACAGTTGGGAATGCATCCTGTTGAAATATTTCGACATTTTCTATGACCGCTAATCACCTTTGTTTTTGGGTGAGGTATTTGTTTTTTCACGGCGTAGATCGTAAATTGTTTACGGAAAGTTTGTTTGGTTAATAAGACACTCGTTTTTGCACAGCCTTTTTTTCAAAACGCCTTAAAAAAAAATAGACGTTGACGCGGCGTCTGGTGCATTCGATTTTATGAGCTTTGTTTTTTTCCGATTTGTGCAGTTTTGATTTCATATGATTGTCGTCAAGGATATTTTGAAGCACGAGGAACGCTTCATTTTCACATAATTTTCCACGATCATAATTATATTTTATGTTGAAAAAAAATTACAAGAAAAGCATCCATTTCACCCAATAATCATGATCTTCATAACAAATACAGAAACAGTTCATTTTTTCACATTTTACTTTTTAATTATTTACTTTGACCTAATCAAGCATTAATAAGTAAGCCAAATATAATGATTTAATAATATTCCAATAGCGATAGAAATAAATTTTCCTTTGAATACAGTACCAAACTTTAAAATGAAAAAAAAATTTCCCAGCATTACAATTCTCATTATGTCATTTGATGAGACTGAAGTTCAAAAATGATGTGTTAACTAATATTTATCTTCATCTATCTTAGAATAACTCTATTTTTAGAAAATTTTTTCATTTTTCTTATGCAATTTTTTTAATAATATATAAATATAAAATATATATATAAATATAAAATATATATATAAATATATAATATATATATATATATATATAAATATATAATGAATTTTATTAATATATACATTTTTTAATTTAGTCGAATTAAAATTCATTTAAATTAATCGAATTAAAATTCATCAAAATAAATGTTTCAGTCATTTAAAATGATTACATTATTCCAATTAAAATCTATTTTTCAAAAATCACGATCCTTCGAGTCAAAATATGAATAACTCTTTTAAATAAGCAATTGATAACGCCAGGCAAACATTCCTTTTATGTTATCAAGTTTTGTACCGACAACTGTGTTCATCATCAGGAATTTTTTACGTGAATAAAAATTTACTTTTTCGGTTATATTATGTTACTTAGTAAGTCTGAACTCCAAATATGAGATTCAAGTCAATAAATATCAACTTATACAGAAAAATTGAACGCAAGTTGCAATTAATTGTAGATTAAAATGTTTTGAGTGTTTTATATTGTTTTAACTTTATTTTAAAAATTGCAAATTAAAAAAATGTAATGGAAATATTCTTCAATTAAATCGAAGTAAAGTCACAATTGACTATGTGAGATTCTAAAATCGATAAATTTTTTAACTTTTGAACATCTCAGCAGTTTAAGCAAACTCGTCTTCGCTTATTTGATATTCTATTTCTCTTTTCTAGGTCTACTTTCATAATTACAATCAATCATTGCAGAAACGTCGTTTTGCATTTACAAATGTCATAATTGTATGTCATGATTATTAACACGTTAATGAATAACAAATTTTACATTACAAAGCAGCATGATACTCACTGCACATGTATAATTTTCACATTGCAGATCGTTAAAAAAAATTTTTTTCTGTTACAAAAGAAGTATGATAAATCATAAATTATTTTAACGAGCACAATAATCTATATGAGATCGAAATAGTACAACGATGATAATAAGATTATTTTTGCAATAAATGTTTCAATTGAAAATTTCGAAGATGAAATTAATATGTGTTTTGTACGTTGAGTGAAAATTTTGATTCCATTGCGAAAATATATTTCTGCATTGTCATACTTTCGAGATAAATCTTTGATGATAACATTTTGAATGTCACTTTCAATAGTGATAGCTCATTGACATTATTTCTTAAAACTGAAATGAATTTTTTTATTCTTTCAGAAACCTAGAAAAATAATGATTCACTCTTATTCGTATTATTCTGAAAAACTGCTTAAGAATTGTTGAAATTACATGCAAATTAACTTGGATAAGTATTTTCATTTAATCAGTTTTATTATAATAAGCTGAGTATTTATTCTTCCTCAAAATTGTCACACTGTGAAATCACGAAAATTTTTTTTTTCCAATGTAAGAAACCAATATGCTCCGTGTATAATGTATATAAAATTGAATTCATCCATGATCTTTCGGAGCCAAATTCCAGTCCATAGGTTAATAAATAGCCATGTCAAAAGTGGGAAAAAACTTTATATTTCGGCCTCCATCAGGCCCTCTTCAGAAGAATAATGATAATTTCAAAAGTATCCGTTAACGATTGTTGTCGTTTTTTTTAAATTATGAAGATAATTGAATAATTTTGAATATATATAGTTATTCAATGATTCAGTGATAATGCACTTTCCACTTTCAAGAGTTTTGACATTTTGGAAATAACAATTCTTTAAAGTTTCAACATTTTTTATAGTTTTTTCGAAAACTACTTCGGACTTTAGGGATTTTTCTTACAATTATGACATCTTGAAATTATGAAATTTTTTCATCGTTTCAAATAGTCTACGCAACTTTGATTGTAATTTAAATGAGTGAACATTATTAAGGAAAATTGTGTATACTTTTAGAAAATCTATGTAAAATATTAGTACACTTGTAATTTTACCGAATCCTGGCAAAAGCATTAATTTTAAGATCCTACTCATTTCAGCTATAAGAAAAGTAATAATTTCACGATCAGTTTTTTACAGCGTGGGTGTGAAAAAGATGTTCGATTTTTCTCCTGAAATCGATTTAACCAGATAATTTTATTATACAGTAAAGCAGGACATTCTTATTTATTTTTCTGATAATTTTGTCGTGTAGTAACATAATTCACAATTAATTTAGTATAACAAATACTACAAAAAACTTTATTTAAAGGTGAAAGAAACAGTGCCGAAATTTTACGTGTCAGATACTTCGTCGTTGTAATGAAAATTAATAATAAATTGAACTAAAATAATCAATTTTTCGTACTGGCGAAAAATTTGTGTGTGTGATTTTTTCGTCAAAGTCTTAATAATTATCGGAATTTTCATTGATATTAGAAAAAATTTGATCAGTATTTATTAGTATCTATTCAATTTTAAGTATTTTTTGTATATTCGCATGTTTGCTGAATTTTCTTATAATTTTGAGCAGATTTTAAGATTTTGAGTATGTTTACAGATTCCTTAAATTTCATGTTTTAGAATCTAATGTTTCATAGTTTTTTAGTTTATTGATCGTTCATAAAATATTTTCTTCATAGATTCTTTAAATTCTATAATTTTTTAATAACTGATTACACGAATTTTCGTGGATTATATTTAAAATATTGATTGTAAAGTATATTTATTTCGTTACAAGAAAATCGTGCGAATTCTGTTACAAAAGAATCTGGACGTCTCTTGACTATTGATTGGAAATTATTTTCACATGGATTTTTCGTATTCAATTGATTTCTTGTATTTTTCATATTCATTAAGCTTGCATTATTTAAATTCACTTGGATTTCATAGGTATCTCAAAGATTTTTAGTGCGAACAAAAATCCTAATATTGATTTTAGAATTTGATACTCTAGAATCTAAAGTTCAAAAATTTTTCAGTATTTCAATAATTTTTCATAGACTTTAAGTAATTCACATATTTCTGAAAATTTTAGTTCATTTTGTATTTTTTCGATATTCATAAATTCTATTGAATATTTATGGATTCCAAAGTAGATTTTCAGGATTGGATGCTTGAGGATTGAAATTTTTATAGATATTTGTTATTTCTTTGCATTTTTAAGAAAGTTATATATCTTGAAAGAATATTGGTATTTTAGAATTTCTCATTATTTTAATTTTTCACATATTTTTTGGCATTTGTGGAATTTCGTAGTATTTTCTGGTGTTTTTCCAGATTTATAATATTTTTTTAAAATTGCTTAGTTGATTTTTTAGAATTCGATGCTCTAAAAATTTCCAATATCCTTAGTATTTCAAAAGTTTTTTTAGAACTTAGGACATAGTTTTTTTTGTAGATTTCCAGTGTCTCGAAAAATTCTTGTTTTCCAGTATTATTCATATTTTTGAAAATTTATGAAATTCGAATTATTGTCTGATATTTTCATGGATTTCTGCGTAAATTTTGAGAGCAAATTGCTCTAGGAGTTGAATAATGTATAGAATTGTAAATCACCTGGCACTGTACAATATTTTTACTTGATTAACTCATTTTCATCATCCTCTTTAACAGTAAATTTGAATAAAATTTTTTATAAATGAAGATTTCCAAATAAAAATCGCTTCATTTAACGTAGTGCAATTGTCTTTAAAAATCATTGCTTTGTTTGTTTGTATTCATTGCTTCTCATACTTGAAGTGAGAAATAATAATTGAATTTTACAAAATTTTATCCAGTATTGAAATATTACGATATTTTTTTCACTTTAATCTTGGGTGAAAATAGAAAAACAAATTTATTGTTTTAGTTTAATCAACGTTTGGAAGTTCGGGTACATCAGTAAAAATACAAAGGAATAGTAATTTTACAGCATAGTAAAATATTGCTATACTTGTAATTTTAGCAAATCATATTAAAAACTCTACTTTTGAAATGGGTCCCAATTCGAGCTACAAAAAAAGCAGTAATTTTACGATTCACTTTCAATAGTGCAAAGCAAATTGTTTTCGGGTTAGATCGAATTTTCACAGCCTCTTACGTTCATTCGAAAATACCAGGAATCGCGTTGTAGCCGCGTGACGTCGCAAAGCATGAGTCGCCAGACAATTTCCTTTACGGAAAGAGTCGAGTTGACGTTCGGAGCAATGCCAAAGGATTTTCCGGTTCTAGTGTCACGCAGCCCGAGGAGGAAAAGATGGAAATTACAGCTCTCACGTTGATAATTTCTATGATTTGTTGACAAAAGAAAAAATCGTGGCGCGGGGGACGGGGAAATCTTTAAAAAACCCGCCGCAAATTTGTTGCAAGTTGTTCAGGGATAATGGAAAAGTCCGTAAAAGCGCTGACTTTTATTCCATCGTCGATTTTTCCATACGTCGAAGTTAATCACGCGGACCAATTAAATATGACACATTAATGTCGCGCGGATTGTTTATTGTTTTAGAGTTTATTGTTCAACCTTGGTGGCGATCGATCATTACTTATTAGTGCACAATAAATATTTGCATAAAGAGCTTTACGATCTCTTGGGTATTCGATTATTTTTCAATGATCTATTGCAAGTGTAGCACGGAGAAACTGTGATTGACGTAAAAAATGTGAAATATGCCTCGAGTTTTTTTAGCTGCAAATTACGTGGAATGGATGGTGATTATGGTGAATAAGAGGATATAGGTGATAATCACACAATGATTTTATAATGAGTGCAGAGTAGAATTTTCAGGAGAGTATGAAATTGAGAGAAAATCATTGATTGTGGAATTCAAGTGACAAAATAACTGACATTTTAGAATTGCCATATATATTTAATATGATATATTTAATGCGAAAATCGAATAATTCAAAATATAACTGGAAATCCTGAAATACAGAACAAATTTGGAACCGATAAAAGAAAATGTATCACATTGTTATGTTCAAATTTTCATCATAATTGATTGAATTTTTCAATGTTTTAAAGAACTGTCTAAATTTGGAAACTGTCAAAACGTTTCAAGTTATGGATTGTGAAACTGGTGAACTGTCAAAACAATCAATACTGGTAATAATAAACTATTAAAATTGTCAAAAACTGACCCAATTGTGAAAAATGTCAAAATTTATAAAACTTGAATTATTTATCCAAAATGTTAGAATTGTTATCATTTGTCGAAACTGTTAATAAGCTATCGAAAATTTTTAACATTGGCAAAAGTCAAACTATAAAAAACTGTATCAGTTTAGAAAAATTGTAGAAAATGTTGGAGTAGTAGAACAATTTCAAACTATGTAGTCAAATTTGAAAACTTTTCAAATATGTCAAAACTGTTAAAAATTTCGAACTGTAATATATTGTCAAGAATATCGAGAATGTAAAAATGGCCGTGATTCGTTAAAACTGTTAAAAAGTTTCCAAAAATTCGTTAAATATCGAAACTGCAGAAATTGCATACAAAAAAACCATTGAAAAAAAGTGAAATACTCTCCATTTTTCAATGCTGTTAAAAGTGTACAAACTTAAAAAAACTGTCATATTTGCAGAACTTTTATAAACTGTTGAATTACTAGAAAAATTTATAACTGCCTATTTTCAAAACTTCTACAAACTGTAAAGACTGTTGAACCGTCATGAATATCACATTTTTTAATATTCTATAGTTTTTAAACATATCAAAATCGAACAATTCTAAAAAATATCGAAACCGTTATGAAGTTTTACAATAAAAAGATTAGAAAATGATCAGAAATATGTTCCCAAAACAATTTGTCAAAACAGAATAAAATTTTTTAATTTTATTTATTGCTCAAGTCGTTCAATGGTCCTGAATTCTCAAAAAATTGTAGTTGTAGTTGTCAGAATGTTTATAAATTATTAAAAATTTTATTAGAAAACTTGGAGTATAAAACTATTTTGTTATTGCGAAATTTTAATAAAATAATTTGCTAAATTTTGCAGTATTCTAAGAATCATCTGAATTGTAGAAACTGTCGAAATTTTAAAGAATATTTGTGCTATGGATTGTGGAACTGTCAAAACTTTTATAAACTGTTGAACTGTCAAAAAAATCAATACTGATGATAATACACTATGCAAATCGTCCAAAATTGATTAAATTAAAAAAAATGTCAAAATTAACAAAACTTAAATTGTTAGTAGGCTATTAAAAATTTTGAACACTGTCAACAGTCGAAACTTTGAAAAAATGTTTCAGTTTAGAAAAGTTTTTTGGAGTGTTAGACTTGTAAGACAATTTCATACTTTGTATGTATTCAAATTTCAAATCTGTCAATATTGTTTCACTGTCACAAATTCCAAAATTTCTTAAATGTGGAAAAACTGAAAGGTCTAACTATAATGACTTATTAAGAATATCGAGAATGCAAAAATGGTCGTGATTCGTGAAAACTGTTGAAAAGTTGAGAAAAATTTTTCAAATGTCAAAGTTTCATAAAAAAATCCATTGAAAAAAAGTGAAATACTCTCCATTTTTCAATGCTGTCAAAAGTTTCAAAACTTAAACTGTCTTGTTTGCAAAATTTTTATAAGCTGTTAGATTCTTAGAACAATATCAAACTGTTCATTTTCTAAAACTTTTACAAACTGGAAAGACTGTTGAACTGTCATGGATATCACATTTTTCAAATATTCTATAATTTTCAAGCATATAAAAATTGGAAAACTCTAAAAATATCGAAACTGTTATAAAGTATTAAAATGGAAAAACTAGTTATAATTATTAGAAATATTTTGACAAATAAATTTGTCAGAGCAGACTAAAATTTTTTAATTTTATTTACTGTTCAAGTCGTTCAATGGTCCTGAATACTCAAAAATGTTCTAGTTATAGTGACTTTTATAAATTTTTAGAAATCTTAGGTACTAATTAGACTCTTTAAAAAAACTGCCAAAAATATAAAACCCCTTGCAAACTTTTGAAACTATCAAATTGCCGAAACTCAAAAAAAAAAAAAAAAAAAAAAAATTGCCAGAACTGTTAGAAAATTGTTGAAATAATTATAAACTATGTAATTGTTATGATTTGACGAAAAATGTTGATATGATAAAAAACAGTGTCAACTAGAAATATTTCTGAAATTCACAAAATATGCTTCAAAATCATCGGAGCATTGATTTTAAATAATATTCAAATTATAACTGAGTTTTACAAAGTTACTGTAACCAAACAGAACAAATTTTACTGAAAAATCATGATAAATCATTTTGGTACTTCTTCTTCCTTTGCTTCGAAATTTTCAAATGATCTATAAAACTACTCTATTTAAAGTTACCAAATGGCACATAAAAAATTTTGTTTTCCAGATAAAAAATACTAAGCAATGTTTTAAATTTATTCAAAGACCACTGTGGAAAATACTTAAATGTTTAACTTCCATTTTTTCAATTCATTTATCGCATTATGTACATAATAATTGTGCGAAATCCTGCATCGATTAACGCATTCGCGTATATTTTTGACGATCTCAATATTATTGGCGTGTTTCGCAATCCGCGCATGAGCGATTAGCAAGTGCATAATAAGTAGATCCGAGTACTAAAGAGCTCGATCAGAAAGCAATTTGTCCTCGCCCGGAACTAAATCAAGGACTACCGTGTCGCTGCCCAATCACTGATAGATTAATAAATCGATTGCAGACGTGCCTCAGTGCGCGTGCAGTCTCTAATTAGGCTTTGAATTATAAAGTAACTGCATTTAATTACAATTACACTATGTACAATAAATAATTTTCTAAATTCAAAAGCCAAGATTTTTCCAAGAAAGAAATAGTTTTCTGGTAGAAAAAAAATTATTACTTTTGGTAACATTTCTGAATTATAAATGTACGAATATATATTCTCAAGGAGTAGTAGTAAAAACTTTTGCATCAAATAATTTAAATTGAAATAAAAACTTTATAAGTAGTAACTTTGAACTTCATATTAGAAGACTAATTTTGTGGATGCGAAATCTTATGTTTTTGGACACAAGTCCTTTACAAAAGCACTTGGCCAAGATAAATTTAGGCGAAACTTTTTTCGCGAGGCTACAAAACACCGTTACAGAAACAAACAACGCCGATATTGCGCGTAAAAAAAGCCGTTTTCTCGTATCACTGCACTTGAAAATAGTTCTAGTGTAAAAATTCTGCGACTGTTGGTTTTTGCGTGGCATTTACGTAACGCAAAGTCCCACTCGCAATTAAGAACATAATTTTTTTAAAGGGATAATCACTTCCATATAACATGACTAATAGTTCAATTTCGAAGTAAAATATAGGAAAATATGTTGATTCATTGGAATTGTTGAGTAACAAAGTTTCAAGTCGTGTTATTTTTTATGTTAAGAAAAGTAAAAAAGTGTTGATGCAGTACAGTCTGTGATGATACGAGACTAAAAGAATTTTAATTCAGTTTTATGCAAATGTTTGCACAAAGTTTACACTTTGAGAAAACGTTTTTTGTGGATGTAATATATTTTCATACAATTCGATTTATACGTGGAAAATTCATACGTGAATCTTATTTTTGATGAACAATACGTTACCCCAGTTTACGTTGGAGTTTTCGAATATTTATTTCGTTTCTCTTCAAAAATCAATAACAAATATTATTTCTCCCAATACTTTATCATTCAAATTACAGACCTGTTAATAAAAATTCATACTTTTTAATACTTCACATGAACAATCCTTGAAGTATCAGAAAGAGGCCCAAAACAAAGTCACATACAAAAATTAAACTAAAATGGCCAAACCTTTAATAGTTTTTTAATTCATCACGAAGATCGAAAATATTTTGAAAATTCCTACTAATTTTACTTTGACTACATTTATGTTAGATAATTTTAGTTTAAATTTGTTAACTAATACGATCATGAAGCTTGTGATACTCTTAAGATTTTTGATATATGTAAAGGTTAAGTACATTATCAGAAATTTCTCTATTAAATTGGTAAGATTGTCTTTGAAGTAGATTACACATGCTGCATATTAAATTTCTTATTCAACTCATGGATGAACCGATGAAAAAATCAGGGTTTGGAAAGTTAAGAAAAAAGTGTAACGCGTTACGTTACCGTTTATTGAAAAGAAATAGTAAATTGTTGCCGTCACCACTTAAAAAAAGTAACGTCCCGTTACTTTCACGTTACTTTTTTATAAATTGGTACTTTTTTCTATACATTGATATATAGATTTCAAAAATTTCATGCTCTATAATTCAAAGCTCATTAAATTATTTGTATTTGAGAGGATTTTTCAGCAAACAGTGTCTATGAAGATTTTTATTTCCTTTGATTTTGTTGATCCTTTTTTAATTTTTTTACGATTTGAAGGATTGTTCAGTATTTCAGAAACTATTTGTTTTTTTCAGGATGATAGAATGCTGTAGAATTTCTTAGTATTTTTACATAAAATTTTAGTATTTTTTTAAATATAAATTGATACATACATTTCAAGAATTTCGAAGTCTAGAATTTGAACATAATGAAATTTTCCGTGTTTTACAGGATTTTCCAGAAAACAGTGTCTCCATAGATTTTTACTTAATCCAGTACTTTTCGTATTTCTTTAGTTTTTCTATGATTCAAGGATCATTCATTATGATAATAATTTTAAATTTTGCTGTATAAATTTTTGGAATTCGAAAGATTTTTAATGTTTCATATATACTTACACGTATTTACTTTCTGTATTTCTAAGTATTTAATATAGTATGTTGTGGAATGTTTTTTTTTTTTTTAAAGATATCTCTTTGGATTTCCAAAATGAGATTTCCTAAAATTGAAAGTTTGAAATTTGTGAAGTATGTCGATCGATTTTGCAGAAAACAGTTTCTTTATGGATTTAGAGTGCCCTCAATATTTTTTGAAATTTTCACAGAGTGATACGATTTGAAAAATTTTCTTATCTTTCTATAGAATTCTATAAACATATATTTTTAGAGTACAAAAGCTCGATAAATTGAAGTTTTTTGATTCCTTGAATTACATACATTTTTTATTTTAGAGGTTTTAAGTATTTTAATATATTTTTATGCGAATTTCTAAAATTCAAAGCTTTGAATTGTGAAAATTTCTAATAAAAAGTAAAAAAGCATATTCTTAGTCAATATTTTTACACAAACTACTCATACTCCACATTGTTCCATTAAAAATAATTAATTTAGAAGTTTTTATTCAAAAATGACGAAGTTGAAAATTACTCGCAGTTTTAGAACATTCCTTAAAAAGATGCAAATTGTGCTAAAAACTTAACTATACAGATAAAAGTAACGTAAAATAACGGGGTTTTCGTTACACGTTCCTGAAAAAAAGTAACTCGTTCCCGTTATTATTACTTATTAAACAATGTAACGTTTTAGAGTAGCGTGTTACAAGTACTTCCAAACCCTGGGAAAAATAGATACGATCTATGAAAATAATACATCGTCTATGAAATTGAAGTATAAGTTTCAAATATAACAGAAATGGAAATCTGTTTAACTTTAAATGATTTCTTAATTGAAATTCATATTTAATCCCGTATAATTCAATTATTATTAATTATAAATGATAAAATTTATTTCATCTATCCTGAAAACATAATTTTTCATAAATATTTTTGAAATCCTTTTTATATACGTATCTATGATACTCCAAACATGATTTTAAAATAAAGTCTATGAAAGGCGTATCAAATTTCTATTTTTTTTTACAATGTAGTAATTTTCATTAAAAAATTTGTAATTATGATCATGTAATGCTGTCAACGATTGTATTGGTATAAATATTTCCTAGATATTTTTCAAGAGTTTATTGTGGAAATAACTTTTGCTAGCATGACACTCACCAAAAATCCAAGCTCGTCTTTAATGAGAACCCTGTAATTGAAAAATGAAGAAATTTTGAGTGTCATTCAGAAATTAAAAGGAAATTTCTTCAGTACGCATTAATGGGAAGCTGATTAGTGAGTTTTGGTCAACGAGCACGCAAGTGCAAAGAGAATAAACACTTGTCGATTGACGGGTGAGACACAATGGCGTGTCACTAACCGGAGAGCTCTCTGTCAGCACAGAGAGGATTTTAATAATTTCCGAGAGCTCGCTCGGAATCGACCTCCAAACGATCGTTATCGCCAGTTGTGCGTAAACATTAAATAAAAAAGTTAGGGTATCAATTTGCGAATAATTTCTTTTCTTTTGATACTTTTTTTTGTTCCGAAACCTCAATCGATTATTCAAAAAAAATTTGTTAAACCACATGCGGATTTTTATAGTGTGATTAAACTGTATAGACTACAGATGCCTAAAACAGAGGTCAAAGTGTACGAATTCGCGAATTTTCTGTTTCATAAGATACATTTTTATTTTAATCTCTAATTAGTTTTTCAGTTCACGTGGTTCGAATCATGAATTGTAGATACACAGCTTCATAATTTTAGAAAAAAAGAAAAATATGAGCTGTCTCGTTGCCTCCTACATAGAAATTACAAAAGTGCGAGATCACGTCTCGGAGTACAGCGCAAATTGGACATGTCGATAAGTGCGGCCTCCGTGAGTACGGGGCGAAGCGAACGGTGCGAGATAATTACAATAATCGGCGCGATGATGCGAAAAGGAATTGTTTATTTGCGCATTTATCGCGTTTATGATTTCCGAGGATAAACTTGATGAAAGGATAAACTAGAAAAATTGATGCTTTTATTATAGCGATTCTTCGGAATAGAAATATATTTTATTCATTTTTATGCAGTATAGGAGCTTCCGTAAATTATGTCACAGTTTTTTATTTCCCCATCTCCAACCACCTAATACGTCACGTCATATAATTTCTCACGTACTATCTGTTGATTATGAGTAGATTGAAGAACAACACATCGATTTTGGTAAAATAAGTGTAAAATAAATTTAAGGAAACTAGGCAGCTTCAGAAATTCATCATACATGAATTTCATTATAGTTTTAGATATTTAATTTTTTAATTTTCAATTTCGTTCCGTTTTTTTTAAATCTATGAATACAGGAAACGTATGGAGATAAAATTTTCAAGATGATCCATTTATTTACCTTAAATCTATTGAATTTCAAGTCTTGCAGCATCTCGTTTTCTAAATAAATGTAGAAATTTATGAAAATATCAGATAATCATTTAAATTCAATCAATATTTGAAAAATATGAAAAATAATTAATAAAAAAAACGAAAATTCTTTGAAGCACTAGAAATCTACAAAAAACTGTATACTGAAAAAATAATGATCAAATAAACTGAAATTCTGAGCATCAATTTCTTAAAATTTACATATAGAAATCCATAAAACTATTATAAATCTAGAAGAACACAAGAAATTGCTACGAAACTGTACGAATGCTGAAAAACATTAGGAAGACTAAAAGTTATAAAAAATTCCAAAATTTTGAAATTCGATATAGATATTTCAAATATTCATGAAAATAATAAAAATGTATATAACTTTGAATCCTGAAGCATCTACTTCTGAAAATCTACATGGGCATCAATCAGAATACAAGAAAATTTAATAAAACTCATAAATATCAAAAAAATACAGCATGAACGCAAAGTTTTAAAAATATGTGAAATACTAAAGATATATAACAGTACTGCTTGCTGAAAAATTTATTTCATTCTAAAATGTCTAAATTTTAGCTTACAGAATATGAGATTCTAGAAATCATTGGAAGAATTTTTAAAAATACTTAAATTCATCAAAAAACCTAAAAAATATCAGAAAGTTTCATTAATTCTTGATTATAAATAATGACAAATACTGAAAATACTAGAAATAAATAAAATACTTAAAATCCACGTAGATAAGATTTCTTTGAATAACTGTGAAATTACTAAATATCCCTGAATCTTGAATCCTAAAGCATCGAATTCTATATATCTAGATAAATACTCAAAAAATGCCAGAAAATCGTCCAAGTTGGCAAAATACTCAAAATAAACGATAATTATTATGAGCCCTGTAAATATATGAAATATACACCCAGAGAAAAGTTTACTAAAATTAACCAAATCTTTAATCACATACGAACCTAAAAAAGTTATCAAAAATATTTACAATTCATACCATATTAAAATAGATAAAAAGTCTACTGAAATATTAAGTCGAGTTATTAAAAAAATATAGTCGATATTATAAAATGTTAAGGATAACTGGAGAAAAAAATTTTTTAGGTTCGTATTTGACTAAAGGTTTCTCTGAGTGTAAATCATCTTTGGAAACACTTTTTTTTGGTAATTTATTCAAAATAGTAAATACCTAATAATTTTTTAATTCTAGATTATCAAGTTCTCGAAACCTTTATGACAATTTACAAAAATAGTAGAAATACATAATTTACTCGAATAATAATAATAATAATTAAATATCTTAAAAAGGGAAGCCAGGGTATGAAATATCCTAAATAGATATGTTTCCAAAAAATCTATGAAAATACTAAAAATTCACGAAACTTTGAATTTCAGAGGATCAAATTCTATGAATCATTGTATAAAATTCCCACTCATGCCAGATAATTCTTTTAGTGGTTTTTATTTTCAAATAAATACAATTTTTTTTTTCAATGCTTATCTCTGATTCACTCAATTTATTAATCTTTTTTTACAGTAAAATTATAACCATTTCTTTATT
This sequence comes from Platygaster robiniae, assembly GCA_028476575.1. NCBI lineage: Eukaryota > Metazoa > Arthropoda > Insecta > Hymenoptera > Platygastridae > Platygaster > Platygaster robiniae. The sequence continues at coordinate 43,265,553 of CM052019.1, forward strand.
TTTCAATTTCCGTTCAGGTTTGAACATTTTCAAAGTTCGTTATAAAAATGGAATTAAATAAAAAGAAAAAAAATACAATAATTTGTTTTTTAGATTTTACTTTGGCATTTTCAATGTGTTGGAAAAGGGGAGAATCGTAGAAATCTCGAACTCTTCGAAAAGTGCAGAAAAAATAGAGATAATGTTTAAAGATAATTATATGTCTTGACAAAAATAATTTTTGCGCGGTCCCTTCGGATGCGGGAAAATTTCCGTGAAATCAGTCGCGGAAGACAATCGAGCCTCTGCATGAAATGACGTGGAAAAAAATATAGGTCAGTGTCGTCGCGCTTCAATGCCATCAAGCATCATCCAAGTGTTTTGCGATATCCTTCGTTTGCTAACGACCTATGTAACAGGTGCCGACAGCCGACATAACTTTCCGGAATTTCCATTGTTTCCATTAGTCATTGCTATATAAAGACCAATGAAAACCAATCTTATCCTCCATTTAGTCCAAAAACGCCGCAAAATTTCACAAGTTTCAGAAAAATGCGTAAATTACCGGCAAATACGGAAGTGTGATACGTTACAATGTATAAAATATGAAAGGTTAAACCGATACGCGAGTGTACTTGAACGTATCAGCTTCTGCAATCGCTTCATCTCAGGGGAGAATTGAGTTACATGATCGAAGTGGGTTAGTAAGGATGATGCCTGGATTCTCTTGCGTGCGGCTAAACGTCAAATGTCGCGGATTGATGTTTGTCAGGATCGCACATGTCGGATACTGTTTCTTCCCGCTTTTTTCAGGGGCATAACTACCGGTGTTCCGCGTTTCCCCCGCCCCTTGAAAAATAAATCTTGTACTTTCTGCCATATGTACTGTAAAAAGTACAGTACTATTGTACGTTTTACAATAATATTTTAGTTCTTACAATACAAATTAAGTTTTGACTATATTATTGGAAAAACTACGATATTTATTGTACTTATTACAATAGTGCATAGTAAAACCGCTACATTGTACAAATAACAATGCGTATACTACTTTTTGGTGTATAATTTCGGAAAATTTAAAGCCCGAGAACGAAAAATTTACTACACAAATTGTAATTTCAACCATACATTTTTTCCACGTTTCCTAAGATCAGGTAGCTGGGAACAGGTGGCGACCACGTTTTTTTTTTCGCCCGCAGTTTATTACACATGCATTAGAACACATTTTTTCTGATAAAGGCAGATAAAAGGACTTAGGTTTAGATTATTTTTCACTTTTCAACGCTTTCCTTCTCAGGGGGGCCCCTGTTGACTCAGTGGCGTGGCGAACAAAAAAAAAATGCATTACCTGTCTCGTACTTTTTCGAATATTGTATCATATTACAATATGATGCACTAAAAACCTAGAAAGTACACAAAAATATTGCAAAAAGAACCTATACAGATCAGTTTGCTGAAAAAACTGGATGGAATTTTCAAAAATCTGAATTAACAAGAATTACAAATGATACTACAAAAATTACAAGAAGTATAGTAGAAAACGGAATATGTAGAGGAGTTCTTACAACAAAATATATCTATAACTATAGTATCATTTGACAATATTTACAATACGTTATTTCAAAAATTGCTATATTATGTAGCAAAAAGTACAATATGTCAGAGTAATTCCCGTTTACTATACTGTATTGTAATACCTAATTACTATATTTTTTTCTCAGTGATATAAAGATAAGAGTGAATAGTTATTACAATTGGAGTTACACTTTTTCAGGTTAATTTAGTCAAATTGGACTAATTCGTGTCTTAAGTTGCACTGTTGCAAAGATATTTGAAATGTTATACACCTTTAGAGATAATATCTTAAAATCATGTTTAAAATAACATGGATACGTACATGCAAAGGACTGACGTAAAATTGTGTTTTAATTAATTTATTCGTTAAGAACTATGTTTCATAGTTTGTCTACTAAATTTATTGTAAGTAGTAATAGAAATAAATTTTGAAACGTTTCACATGAACGTATCTTCGAAATGTCAAACACAATTTCGAGAGAACATTCAAGAAGTTGAATCATTACATGTGCAATATAATGCCAAAGTACATGTATCAGAAAAGATTTTTTTACGTTCATAAGAAAACTTATTTGATAATAACGAGGAAAATTTTTTTCATGCTTATTTTCAGTAAAAACTTTATGAAATGTTTCGAAGTAAACACTTTTCAATTGTTTTGAGTGATATACAGTTTTTATACAATATACTTTGGAAAAAATATGAAGTGAATAAAAAATTACTTGAAAATAATTAGAAATAAAACCTAATTTGAAATTTGTATTCTGTGTATTTAAAAATTGTTTGAAAATTTTTCAATATATCAATTAAATATTCATAAGCGAATTCATATACAAAACTTGAATTTAGAAAACTTTTATTATGCATTTCCATAGAGAAATCATCTAAAGTTAAACAGATTTGAATGTCTGTCACATTTTAAATTTACACTACGATTTCATGGTCAGCATAAAATTTTCATAAATAGTTTTTTTTTTTTATAAATTCATCCAAGACTTTATTAGAAAATTTAATAGGCTGGCTGTGTAATCTGCTTCGAAAACAATATTTTTAATTCAATTGCGAAATTTCTGACAGTATGACTAATTTTTATGATGTAGTAGGCATTAGTACGAAATAGAATTTCACTTTTTCCATAACTTCTTTATCGAAATTGATGAGACAATTTTATTATTTTCCTTTTATGTACTCGAATTTTCAGTTGTTTCGTCGTAGGAAATTTTTGAGATATCGGCTGAAAAGTTGATGTTCTTTAATTTCAAGATGTTAATTTTTATGTAGTTTGAAAAATTGGCCAAAAATTGTCGCAATGTCATGATTTTTTTTTCATTTGTAGGTACACTTTTATTCTAATGAAAAAATTCTAAACTTTGTTGCTTGGAAAAAATTTCACGAGATCTTGATTTTTACAAAAGAATGAGAAAAAACTTTTAACTTCAAAGTTTCAACTTTACATTTTTTTTTTTGGTTCCTCAAATGAAGAATATTTAGTTATAACCTCTAGTAGCTAGAATTCGTTTTTTTAAAACTGAAATTTTTTGAAGTCAAAGTGTTACTCTTGAAATTATTGTCATTCTTTTTCTTGAAATTGTATAATTCCACCTAAAATAGTTTGATAATAAAAATTACTGTTTAATGATCACTTATAAGACTTACTTTTAAAGGAAAAAATTGTTCTGGCCAATAAATTTCTAACTTTTTTTGGATTATACTGTAAAATGAAAAATTTCTCGACTTGACAGTTGTCATTTAGCGTAAGTTTTTCATGACTTGATTTAAGAAAAATATTTTGTTTATAATAAATATGTGGTAACTAATTGTAATAAACACACAATTTTGATTTCACTAATAACCTTATTTTATTGTTGAACAATATATTTTCAACAATCTTATATTACTGCTAATAGTTCAAAATATAATAAAACATTTTAACAAAATCCAAAATAATACATTTACATTGTAGTAAAAATTATTTAACAAGAAAGGAATAAAAAAACTTATGTGGTATGAAAACATTTGAATCGAGAGGGATAAAAATTTGGAAAATTTATTAAGCTCTAAATTTTTTCTTTCTTCGAAAGTTAGTGTTATTTTAGATATAAATTTCGATTTTCAATCATTGAAGAATAATTATCATGTTCACCTTGGTTCCGATCCCTAATACATGATTTAGAGTAATTTTATTCGTGAATTTTTATATTCTGACGTATCTTGTTTTGTCATATGTAAATACCAGTTATAAATATATTTTCACGCGTGTAGGATCTTTTAAATTAATTCGAGTTTAAGGACTTTGATCGCAAATTTTTCCTTGAGTGTGTTTTTAACGACATTTTGAAGAAGAGCATTTGTCTCAGGAAAAAAAAAACGATAAATTTTGAGATAACAAAAAAAAATTTTTTTTAAATAGTTGGACTTCTTATTTGTCCATTTTCAGGGTTATGGTGATGTGATATTCTTCATATAATGATACACAATAAATAATTTGTGATATAATTTAATAACTTTAATTGACCATAGAAGAAAAAATTGACTTTTGAAATCGTCGAAAATGCAGAAATATTATTATGAATCTTTAAGTAATATCGAACAAATAAATTTCGAAAATTCATAGAGCGATACAATCAACGTTTTTTATTTCCTGAATTTTATACATAAATTGTTCTAAGCTGTTTATTGAATAGACATTTAATGTTTATGGAAAGTAAATTGAATAACACAGATGCGTGCGTGACATAATATTATGCCACGCGTGCTGCAGCTAGTACCGGATGTCCTTGTCAAACTCAATTTTATTGACAGCGGGAATTACAAGCAATGCAAATATGAATTGGCGCAATAATTTGGGATCATAACTATACGATTTAAATTGTTATTGAGAGGTGTTGAGTTGGAGTTCTTTGCATACTTGAGAGTAAACATGGCAAAATTTTATGTCATTAAATCCTTGAATATATCAAAAAATATTTCTTGCTACTTTTATTTAACGAATATTGAAATAAAATGTATAAGAAAGAAATCCATTTATCGTATTTGTTTATAAGTAATGAAAATATTCGTATTAAATTACTATGCGAAAGTTTAACAGCGAATTTGTTGAAATTATTACATGGTAAATAAAAAATTTAACTTTTTTGAAAAATTTTCGATATAAAATTTTTTTGAGTGGAAAAAATATGAGCTGTTCGTGATATTGAAAAATATATTTCTATAAAATTAAAGGAATATGAAAAAAGAATGAGATTCACATTCGGTAGCCTCGAATCGAATAGTCCCATTAATAATTACCTCGTTTTCTATGATCGTTATCTGCAGCGTAACGAATTAGTTGAAAGACAAACCTGTTTCGCCGCGACATGATTCCTCCAATTCGCGCTGACCTCGCAGGTGTTAGCTGCCACACTGTATTCATTAGTTTACGGAACTTGCTCAACGAGACATTGACATTACGTTTTTGGTGACTGACAGAACAATCTTCTATAGGCGGTGAACCATCTATAAATTTCTTCTCTAACGAAAATAGTTCATTTACTACCTTCAATGTTAAACTTTCTTTTTTATGAAAAGTCAACTAGTTTTTATTTTGTCATTTTTTTCAGATAAAATCGTAGGGCAAATTTTTAATGAATTTTATGTGATATTTTATGCAATAGGACGAATATATTTTTTTCTGTTATTTTCCTTTTGTTTGTATTATTTTACTGTCTATAATTTCAACTTTATTCAATTCCAATGATTTTTACTAGAAAAATGCAATTGGTAATTATTTTTGGAGTTTATGAATCAAAGTTTAAGAACATGAAAATTAATAACTTGATTTTCCATACATGAAATTTATTATTGTTGTAGTTGATATAATTTTGTTACTTGCGGAACTAGAAAATTAGAAGTTTTAAATCGAAATTTCCGAAAAATGATTTCGAATTTGTCAAAATTCCCCAATTTGAAATGGAAAGCAATTTTTTTCATATGTAAAAGTCTGAATTAGTTTTAAATGTAATTTTAACATGAGGTAAATCGTACATTTGTTTTAAAAAGGCGAAATTTACTCATCCTTGCAATAAAGAGAATTTTCAATTTCTAAATATCTGGATTAAAAATTTAACTTAAAAAAATGTTATACTTCTTATTGAACAGTAAAGCAATTTCACAATAAAAAAAGGAATGTTCGAAAAAAATCATGATTTAGATTTTTGAATAAAAACAAAGAACATCTCACCCATACTGGCTATTAAATTTTGAAGATCAATTAATTTTGATTTTTTTAAGTCATGAACTTATTATTATGATTTTTTTTTCATCAGATTTACAACAAAATAAGAGTCAAAAACAAAGGCAAGAAATAAAAAAAATGACCAAAGTTATGGCCATGGATTCAATTAATGAGAAATAAAAATGTCGAGGTCAAAAAAATTTGTAATTTCGATATTTTGTATTAGAAATTTTCCAAATTTTAGACATTTTGCATCTAAAAATCGAATTTACTGCTATCTCGTAAATTTGTGTTAATACATGATTAAATTTTTCTGAATATTATTTTAAATAACTGATGTTAACTGCAAAATTAGAATAAAAAAGAAAAGCTACAAATTACTTGAGTTAGGCATATAGATTCAATGAATGCAAAATAGAAATTTTGAAATTAGAATAATTTGACAAATCGATATTTTGGATAAGAAATGTTCACAATTATGGAATCACAAAACCGAATGAGCTACATTCTTATATATTTGTGTTGATAAATTAAGAAATTTCTTTTTAGAATAATTTTCATTTAGTTTTTAATCAAAATTTTTTATGGGATTCACTGTGAAATAGAGCATTTGAAAAAAAAAATTAACGAGTTACAAATAAACTTAACTTTTGAAACATAAAAATTTGTGATTAAAAAAGATGTATGATCTCGATATTCAAAATGAAGACTGAAATTGTAAATTATCAAAAATTCATTTTCGACAATGAAATTGCTCAAACTAGGAATAAGTCTGAAATACGTTGGAAAAATGATTCTCTAGGTAATTTTTCGGTGACAATAGATATTCATGATTTTCATTTGTTTACAATAATATCCAATTGTATATGAAACTTTTTGATACCTAAAATAAATCTTTCTCTCGAAAACAGCCAATTTCTATAGTTTTTATTTTACTTCATTACTATTCATAATTACGCTTCATCATTACCGTAAATTAACATGGTACACTATAATTGCTGGTAATTATCCTATGTGATATAGACAGTTATTTTTAAACTTTTCTGTTGTATAAAAATAGTTCTGATTCCAATAAATCTATACCATATATAAAGGAATTTTACAACAAAATGTATTAAACATTAGATGGAAATACCAAGTACTTTCTATACTTAGGTATAAATCACTAACTTTCTATATCCATTAAACTTGAAAAATTTAGTGACTTGGGAAATCGTCAAGTTGACTTTATAGGAAAACTGCCAATTTTTTTTTCAATCTATAACATTCTGATTTATTTAACTTATTTTTATCATCCTCTGCAACATTTAATCTGAGCAATTTTGTTTTCGTTCAAATTACAATTTTCTAATAAAAATGCTAGTTGTAGTAAAATCACTTTATTTGACATAGTATATTATAATAGTAAAAATACTGACGAAAGGTGATTTTACGACAATGTAGTATAATACTACTGTAATTTATGCAATATTATTAATTCTTAGTAAAAATACTACTCTCAAAATAGGTTCTAATTTTAGCTACAAAAAAAGAGTAATTTTATGATTGATTTTTACAGTGGGAGGGTAAAAAAGATTTTTGATTTCTCTCTCGTAATCATATTTAACTGTATTAGACAGTAAAGCATAATATTTTTTCATTTATCTGTGAGAAAAGAATTGTTGTTCAGAAGCATAATTTTATATTTATTTGACGTTAGTAAAATACTGCAAAAAACTTCATTCAATGGCGAAGGAAATAGTATCAAAATTTTATGTGTCAGATATTTAGTCACTGTGATAAAAATTGATAAAGAATAAGCCACTCAAAAATTCAATTTTTCGTGAATGGCAAAAAAAATTGTGTGGTTTTTTCATGCTTCATTTTTGCGAATCATTTCATATGAAACAGTAAGATTACCTGTTTTACATCTTGCAGTAAAAATAGTGATATTACTACAGTAAAGTAATATATTGCCTTACTTTATTTATTTTGCCAATGCCTGATATAAATACTACTGTTATAGTAGGTCTTCATTTCAGGTACATTAAAAGTATTAATTTTCTATAGTGTACTTGAATGAATCTGAAACGAAAGATGGTCCGCGACACCAAAAGCCAAACCGATCCGGCGCAAGGTGACGTTAAAAAATACTTGTCTCTTAGCGACAGTCGATTGCGAAATTTCTACACTTAATTACCGCGTGGCAAAAAATCACATGGCGTCATCAAATACTTGGAATATATTAACCTTATTCTCTAATCTATTATAAATCTGTATACGCGACCGCGAGCGTGGCATTCTCCGTTCGTTGACGACAATATATCCGTCCATTGCGTACATATATTGAAATTCCCTAGAACGGCTGGGTTTCATTCGAGCAAAAGTTTTCCGTGCATTGAAAATTTTGAGAATCGTTATTTGGTGCAGTACGTCTTTATACATCGCATGAATGAACGAAAATCAGTTGTGCAAGTATTTTGGATGCAATGATGTTCTGTGCAGTGATTTCTTTGCAGAAAATTTTTGTCACAAAATTTTGAATCGATATTACGTAATGCAGAGAAAAAAATGCAAGTTCTGAATGTGGATATATCTTTTGTGCGATTTGTGTTTTATGATCTTGATTTTGTGTCAAAAAGATAGTTTTTTCTGGACATGGTGTTCGTATTATTTACATTTTGAATGCTATTTTTGTATAAAATTGATTTGGAAGTTGTAGGTGAGAAAAATGCCATTCTAATGTTGTGGTTATGACTGTTACAAGGTAAGTTCTTCAGAAACAAAACATGAAACTGTATGTAATACTTTTTAAAAGTTTTCGTAAATTTTTCCTTTCAGTTTAATAATTAATAGAAGTTTTTACTTTTGTATTTACTTACACTCTTAATATTTACAGTGACTATATACTAGTTTAGAAATACAAGATATACATTCCAAAAAAATAATATGTTATGATATATTTTTGATTTTATTCTTGTATTTTTTGCAAAACTTTCCTTGTATAGACCATACAAAAGAGAAAACTTAAGTGATTTTTTTATATTTTATTTTATAAGTACTGAAATAATGTATATCAGTTGGATGAGTTTTGGCAAGATGTTTTCATCAACAATAATATAATCTCAATTTTTTACGAAAATATGAAAGGAAAGTAAATTTTAGTATACAAAATTCTTGATTTTGATGACATTGAGACAAAGAAAGAAATCTCATCTGTCCAGATTCACACCTGTGATTTCCTGATTCACAGACCTTTGAATTTCATTTCATGTTCTTTTCAACACAATGAAAATTGATTACATTTCGAGATGAATTTTATTGTGTTTTTATCTTCGTTAATCACGACAAAAGGTACTAAAAATTCAAGGATTTTAAATAGCGATTTTCATCTTACACTCATAATGTGAATTTTCATATGAAATCTTGAATATTCAATTTTTGAAATTTCCTAATTACAATCTTGATTTCTCGTAGTTTATGAACACAAGCTTCATGAATCTTCTTTGCTTTTTTTTGTTATCGAAGATTGTTATAAATGAATATTTTATTGTTTATTTCTAGATTGGTAATGTGAATAAGAAATTATTGAACACAAAATAAATTTTTTTACATCTAACGTGGAAATTATCAGGATTGATATTTCTAATGAACTTGTCTTTTGATATTTTTTGGCCTAATTCTTGTTTCCTTTGTCCTTTTTTTGGGTGCTTGAAGAAGGAAAAAAGCACTTTTGTGTGCAGAATTCAAGGTCAGGCAACGCGTTGCAAGGACATTTAACTTTCATTAAACGATACTTTTCGCTTCACATCATTGAACCATGAAATATTGCATATAAAATTAATTAAATCGAGAGCGATATAAAAAACGTCGTTCTTGATACTGGATTTTTATCGAACCTTACTGTTTGATAAAATAAATGTTCTATAAAATTGAATCAAAGAAGTTTTACAGTCAAAATTACGACGTTTTTTCTACATTCCAAGTGGAATCACAGAAGATTATAACAATTTATTTGAAAAAATTCATTCATTTACAAATTTTCCACCATGTTTTCTAATTTTTCTAGACCAAGATGAAAATTTTTAAAAGCTATCCTAAGCTTTCCGAAGATTTTCAAAACTTATACAGTTGACTTTAATATGCAAGTACATGTTAACATTCAAAATTTTTCAAAATTTCCCAACGCCTCAAATCATTCTTGTTTATCTCTGAATTGATTAACAACAAATTCTGGAAACCTCTGAAAGATCTTAAATCGTAAAACTCCAAGTGTAATTACATTACGATAAATATTACAAAATTCATCCAGGTACAAATTTTTTACATTTTTTTTCACTTTTTCTATAGTAAGATGACAATTTTCGGAGATCATCTTAAGTTTTTTGAAGATTTTCATAATTTATGCAGTAGAATTTTATTTGCAAATACATGTTAACACTTAAAAGTTTTAAAACCCTCCTAATATCTCAAATCATTTTTATTTATTTCTGAATTGATGAATAAAAATTCTGGAAAGCTCTGAAAGATGTAACATATTCTAAGTAGTGATCACATAACCACAAATATTACAAAACTCTTCCAGTTACAAATTTTCTACCATTTTTTTTAAATTATAATTTTTTTAGAGTAAGTAAACAATTTTCAGTGTTTATCCTAAGCTTGTCGAAGGTTTTCAAAAATCTTGCAGTCAACTTTTACTTGTAAATATATGTCAACATTAAAAAGTTTCAAAAATAATTTCTAATAACAACAGCAAACCTTGATAATCTAATAAAAATTCGATATCATATAGATAATCTGTAAACCATCAACAAAATTTCAATCATGTTCCCAAGTCTTCAGTTGAAGAATGAAAAATTTAATCATAAAAAAATCCCTCTTGTTTAAAACAGTTATACATATGTCTACTAAATTACAAAATGTAAATGATTGTAATTCTCAGAATCACGTTTCCAAGCACGTGCTGCAATTTAATTACCGTAATTACTTCGAAATACACTTTACAATTCAAGCCTAAAACCCCCTCAAATCCTGAAGGTATTAGAAGTAACTAGAATGGTCCAATAATTTACGAATTATTGCAAAACATGATATTCCATCAAAAAAAAAAAAAAAAAACCCGTTTTCTCAATTCACGCAACCACGAGACAATTTTTTCCAGACACCGATGATTTTCAAAATGTCTAATTCCACTTCTAACCAATATTTCCTCGTTATTATATCTAATCAAACGTTCTGGACTTGCAATTAGTCCCAATAACAATTATGATACACTGAATCACGTACTTCGCAACTTTTTTTTCTGAATTTCCAAGCAGTTCCAGTTCCCTCGCAATTAGCTCCTCGATTTGTATATACCCCGACTCACCAACGCCTTTTTTTCCTGCCAGTCGTTAATAACAATGCATGCAAAAGTGGTTTTTTTGAAAAATCGAAAACTAAAAAAATGGAGGTATGTACACACGCGTGATGGGCAGATGCTGAAAACGCGATTTCGATTCGCGTCGAACAAACTGTTCGTAAAAGCAATGGGAATTTTTTCTCCGTTCTATTCGACGATCGCGACGATTAATATTCAAAAGATCGATGTTGAAAAACCCATTTTTACCGGTCTCGCAAATAAACATCAAGACAATGGCAGTGAATTGCGTTTTCATGTTGTTTTCTTGTGTATCTTGCATTTTGTAAAGGAGAGGGTAAATTTGAATTTACCCATTCCTTGGCAGGATTTTCATTCTGGAATTTGGGGGTAATGAAAAAAAGATTTTGACGACGAGGAAGGGGCTGTTGATATAAATATGTAACATAAGGAAAAATATTTATATATTGACCCCACCCCTCATACAACTTGTGAATAAGTTATATTGATTTAATGTGTCACAATTCATCAAATATTTTTATAAATATATAGCAACTCATTAAAACAGAGGTTCATCAATTATTATTCTTATTATTTATATATTTATAAGCATATTATTCTGAATTAAATTACTTTGTAACAAATACATCCCTTGAACCCTGTGACTGCGATTTTTCAAAACCCTCAAAGAAATTATGGTAAAAAATCCCTGTCGAACATTTTCAATAAAACAAAGCCTCTAACTATATACTCAAACTTTCTTGCTAACTAAATTACTTGTTAAAATAGTTAAAGAATTTTTCACCAGAATTGTTAGTTTCTTGAAATTTTCAAACGAGTTCCAACTTGTAAAAAAAGAAATTTCTGTAATAAACTTCAAGTCTTAAAGAAAACTTACCAAAGGGCAAAGTAAACCAAAATATATCGCGACGTACTTTTTTGTAACGGTCTTCGAAGCTATTTTTACGCGATGATTGTGAATTCATGCGAAGCATGACAATATGTACAGCTGATAACGATCCAGCTTCCAATATGCAAACACCGACTATTACATAGGCACGTTGTGTGAACAGGTTCTTTGATGAATGAAAGAAAAAATCTGTCAAACATCACGCGTGGGTGAAAACAGGATCATCATACGTGATCTTTGACACGAGAGATGCGTTGACATCGGCGTTTTTTTTTATTAGTCAGCCGAAAAAGTACCACCTGAGATCAACAATTTGTGCATACTCTCATTCGATTGTTTGTTATTCTGGAATTCTTTGGTTATTTGGAGAAACATTGTTATTCTGAGAGGTCGAGAAATTTTAAGATTCTTGGAATGTTGGATTTCGGAATTTATTTATGAAGCCCTTGTCAGAAGAAAAATATGATGGAATGGTGGTTGGTTATGATGATAGAGTCATTTAGTTAGGGATGAGAAACGGAATGAAAAACATCAGTATCGGCCGAGCGAAAAGTGAATTATTCTAAGGAAATTAGCATTTTTGCAAGTAAGAAATTTTGAAATTTCTTCGTTCATCAATGTAAATTCATAAGATAGCAGTAAATTCGGTTATCGGGCGCAAAAAATTTATATTTTTGAACAATGTTTATCCGAAACATAAAAAATGTAATTGTTTTACGCTTAAAACTTTCATTCCTGGTTAATCGAAAATTTCAAAATGAAAACACTTCTCTAATTTTGTTTTTTTCTGCCATTGTTTTGAGCTCTTATTTAGTTGTGAACCCAATGAAAAAATTCTCATGAACAATTGATGAATTTTAAAAACCTAGAGATTTAATCTCGATCTAGTCGAAATCAGTGAGGTGTATTTTTTTCATTTAAAATAATTCTGAGTCACGAATGTATTAACTTATTATTCATTCTTCATTGTTTAGTTGTTTAGTTATTCGATCAAAATTTGAAATTTTTCATCTATTCACAAATCTTTCTATCCAAATTTTAATTCGAAAATCGAAAAATTGGAAATTTTCTTCATTGCAATGATACCATTTCGAATACGGAATTGCTAATTAATTCGTTTTGAAGAGAATTAAAAAAAAAAAAATACTTACAAAGCCATTCTACAATCTAAATGTCTGAACACAGTTCACTTTTTTTTTTTTTTTTTTTTGATTAATTACAACAATGACCAATTCCCGTAGATTGCGGAAAATCTTAGTAGTAACAATATTTCTCTGTGGTTCGAAACTCTGTGATTCAATAGCGTTTCGCTACTCATTATGTACTCGTATTTCAGAACATAAATTTATATACTTCTTATAATTCTGCAGTTTTGATATTTTAGGACTTTCGAAAATAGCCAGATTTTTCGGAATTTCTGCAATTTTCTGAATCTCCGAATTTTCCGGGCTTCTCGACATTTTTCGGGATTCTCGAAAAACTCGGGATCCCGTCCCGACCCGATGCAAAATTTCCCGACTTATTCCGACCCCCAAAATTCTCAATCCCGCACAGCACTATTCAATATCTATAAATCGGGAAAAATATTGATATGCTAATGTATCGCATGGATTTTGATAGATTTTTCAGAAAATAGATCGTTCAAAGATTTATAGTTATTTTAGTATTATTCGTATTTTTTAGCACTTATACAATTTGAAGGATTTCCTGGTATTTTTAAACATTTCTGCATAGATATAAAGAATTTTATCTCATAGAGTTAAAAATTCCAAAGATTTTTAGCAATTCAATAGATTTCGAAGACAATTATGTATACGTGGATTTAAAAATTTTAGTTTATCGTATTTTTTCGTATTCAAAGCACGGTAAAGGATTTTCTTGTAATTTTCTAGATTTACAGTATTTTCATGGATTGCTAAGATTTAGATTTCTAGAAATTTGTGCTTTAGGATTCGCAGTTTATTAATATTTTCGTATTGAAATGGGTTTCGCAAAGAATAGTATCTTCCTTGATTTATAATTCTTTTTATTTTTGTGTTTGTATTTTTTTAGGATCTCTACGATTCAAAGGATTTTTAAGTTCTTTAATGAATTTATTTAGAAATTTTCCAGAATTCGATGCTCTACTTAGTAAAGTATTATGAATTTTCAGTATTTTATATATTTCTAGTATTTTATTTTATTTATTTTATTTTTTTCTATGTATAGTGTCTATACATAATGATGTAGGATTCACTACTTTTTTTAAAGATACCTTTTCAGATTTCTAGGTAGCGATTGTCCTTGAACTTAGTTTGAAAAATTGTGATTATTTCGAGTCCAATAAATTTGTCGAAATATTCTGGATTTGAGATACTTATATGATTCGACCTCTTTTTAGGATTCGTACGATCTGAATTTTTTTTATTTTCATGGTTTTTTTTTGCAAATTTTTAGAACTCGATGCTTGGGGAACCAAAAAATTTTTTATTTTCTAATTCTGTGCACATTTAAAAAAAATGTTCAAGCTCTAACAAGTATATTATTATAAAATTGTAGTATTTATAGTAGATAAACTTTTTTTTAATATTGATTATATTTTGGCAGATTTTTTAGGATATTTAGAAATTTTTAGAATTTTCATAGATTTTTATATCGATTTCTGATATACACCGAACCTAAATTTTGAAATGTTCCAATGAATTTTGATCGATTAGTCGGACATCATTAAAGATTTAAATTCCTTCTAGTATTTTGTTTATCCTTAAAGGATTTAAGTTAACCCAAAAGACTTTCTAGTATTTTGAAAGATTTTTGTATAGATTTCTAGAGTATCATGCTCTAGGAGTCAATAATTTATTGATTTCTCAATTTTGTACAGATTTTACACAAAATGCAAGCAGCTGGACCCTTATGAAAATTAAGTATATATAGTAATGTTCGTACAATATTTTTTTAACATTATAGAATTTCATTAGATTTTTTAGATTTAGAAAGTTGCTATAGTTTTCTATATGTGTAGATTCTTCAAATTCAATCCTCTAGGAGTCGAAGTCATATTAATTTGCAGATTTTTTATTGAAATTTGAAAAAATTGAATCAATACTTATAAGCATTTTTTTTTATATCCTTGTATTTTATATCCTTGTATTTATTGAATTTCGTAAGGTTTTCTAGCATATTTGGAAATGTTTGGTATTTTTATGAATTCTTTTATTGATTCCTAGAATTTCATGTTTTAGAAATTAAAGTTTTATTGATTTTCAGTTTATTAATCGTTCATGTTGCAGTTTTTCATAGTTTCTTAGTATTCCATGATTTTTCGATAATTTTTACACACATTTTTGTAGATTACTTTTTAAATATTAATTGTTAAGTGCATTCATTTTATAAGAAGAAAATCATGTAAATATCGTTGTGAACGAATCCTAATGTATATTGAATATATTTGCAAATAAATCTTTGTACATATCTGACAACCACAGAGTATCCTCCATATAGACCATATCACTATGGTACATCAAAAGTTAAAAATTTCGCAAAAGAAAAATGAAATCGATATTGAAAGAAATCACTGACCTGAATGGTGAATGAGTAAATCAAATACAAACATCAAAACTAATATATAGGAAAATTAATATTAACATAAAAAGTTTGCGATATTGCTTAATATTGCAACGAAAATATAGAAGGATTATCAGTTAATTAATATATAATTTTATTATAGATCATTTTTAAATAATGCCGAAAAAATTCCTGAATTTTTTCAGATTTCCATAGCGACGCACAGAAAAAATATCGAGAATCTGAGTCAATACTTTGTTTATGAAGCCTAGAACCAAAAAATCATAATTTTCCATAAAATACACTATATTTGTCTTAGTTCGATTAGAATTTTGTGAAATAGTTTGGCATATGATTTTTTCTTACACACATTATTACTCTACTGTCAAAAAAACTCATATTGTTATTGTTAGAAAAACTAGTAACAAACTTGATTGAAAAAATGACTTTCAGAGTGGTTATTTTGTGATCGGAAAATTCCACGACTTGCCTATGGATGGATCATTATTAATTTTTATAGAATTTGTTACTTTGCTCGAAAAATGTGACGTCTTTGTTCTTAGGAGGAGGGGAGGGGGATAGAAAAATCCCCACCTTCGAGGTTTACGAAGGACGAGCCTTCGCGGATGAAATAGGTGTGTACGGAAATGAATGAAAGAGAATGGTTGGCGCACATTCACGTGATAATAGAATGATCGCGTGAATGATACGCGTAATTGCACGCGTCGAGATTCCGTATCACCAAGATTTAAAGATCCCTGATCGATCTTTTTCTTTTTTACAATCGAAAATTGAGCATAGAAACTTTTTGGGACCGCTTCTTGGGCCGTGTACATCACGTGCAGTTGTCTGTCGTTGAACAAAATAGGTTTTTTATTATAGTTGGTGTGCATTTATTGAAATAAATTGGATGAAAGTATACTTATATCAATTTCTAAAGATATTAGAAATGAAATAAACAATAAAAATTATCAGAATATTCCTAAAATTTTCAGCTCGAGGATTATAAAAAAAAATTGACACATTATTTTTAATTTCTTGTGTGAAAAGTAATGCAGAAATAATTTCAACGAAATAGACTCGCTGTCATTTTCACGGGGCGTGCAATGAATTTAAATTGCAACGCCGAACAACGTAGGTTAATATCGAGCGATTATTTTTTTCTCATTCCCCGCAAATATTACGTATAGAGATATTCCTCCGGTTGACATTATGTTGCGCGGATAAAAATCCGTAGCCTTGTCGTGGAGGTGTGGTCTAACGTAAGAAAATTTTTACTGCTCCGAGTGCGACGTAACGCGTCCACGGCGATAATAATTCATCGACAGGTTTTGTCGTGGGTTGGATAAGAAATGCAAAAACCACGTTTTCAATGTTATCCAATGTTATTTCCCCCATTCGATCGAATTCTACAAGTTTTCGAAGCTCCACAAACTCAAAAGTGTCCCAGGAAGTCAGAAAATCTTAAAATCAAAACAGAATATTAGATTCAAAAAAATTTTAGCTTGAACATTAGCAGCACTTTCAGTTCGTGTAACTGCAGCAAAAAAAAAAACTTGTTACGAGTGACTGGGATTCTTGCAATTTCCGTGCAACGTGGCTAATAAAATTTTATTGGGATTCGAAATCTGGGTCGATCGAAGTTTTTTTTACACTCGGTCGGAAAAATAATTAATACGTCAGTGAGGTGAAAAAATTGGTTAGTTCAATGGTTTATGAGTTATTTATTCAATAATGCAACGTTTCCAGAAATGATATATTCTATGGATCGATAAATTCATTTGATCATCTCATCAATTAAAATTCTCATCAGCCTTCATCGAGTGTGTTCATTGAGTCGCCGTTTGTCATTTGTTGGAATTGAATATTCGAATTGGACTTTAATGAAAATTATACTAAATTATCATGTTTAAATATAGAAATTTCCTTGATCGTAAAAAATGTACATTGAAACAATTCAACGTCTCCTGCAAACAGGTTTCTATCATGTTGAGCAACAGTTTTTATAAGAATCTTGATGAAATGAACTGTAATTACAATTAGATGCCATGGAAATGATGCATAGTGATTTTTTGCAAAAAATATTGTTGCAAACTTAGTACCTAGAGGTAATTAAAAAAAGGGAGTAAATTAATAAGGAATTTGTTTGGATGAATATTGGTAAATAATTAATTTGTTATAAGTTGCGCAGTAACGAGAAAATTTTCAAGATGGAGTTTTTTTTAAAAGTTTTTGAAAAATTAAAAAAAGGCGGTGGGAGAGCAGTTCCTAAAAAAATTCTTTGTTAACACATTTTTTTCCCTACCTGAAAATAAAAAAAAAAAAACATTTATCCTTGACTTATAATTTCTAAATAAATTTTGACTGAAAAATTTCATTTCGTGGAGTCAGAATAAATTTCGAAATAGAATAAATTTTTAAAAGGAAGGAGGTATATCCTTTTATAACAATTTTTTATAAGAATCTTAATGAAATGAACTTTAATTTTAGTTCCGTGATCTTTTTTTCGCTGCTTTTTTATTTTCATAATTTCAAATCTGAAATCACGAATTTATTTTTAATAAAATTTAAGTTCATTTGCTGAAATTCAAGAACTTGGAATCTATGACTTTCCAAGTATAAAAATACAAAATTTTTTATCTTCTTCTCATCAAAGTATCTGGCTTCCTCATTTTAATCTCCCAAAATTTGTGGTAAAAAGGTTTTTTTTTCCTTATAATCGTAGCATTTACAATTTGAAAATTTCACCATACTATTTCATCAGCTCAATGGAGTCTGAGCACTTATTAACGCCGAAAAATTCCAAGATAAAAAGTAAAGATACAGCCCCTATCATCCGCCAAAGCCGCCGACTTTCGGGATTTTCTCCGTAAGAACCCTCACTTACTTTTCTCCTTCTTGAAAAAAAATCGAGGGATGGGGGTAAAGTGAAAGTTAATTACGCCATGTAAAATCAATCTTGCCAAGAAAATCCGCTTATCTTGGAAATCTTGGAATCCTACTCTCCCTCAGAATCACCAAAAAAAAAAAAAAAAAAAAACGAAGTATTACTAATCTCTTTCCTTCAATCTGCTGAATGACGAACAAATCGAATAGAATAAAAATGTCAAATGAATTGAAAATGTTGCAATCAATTTAACGAAGTCAATGATAGAACAACGAAATACTGGAGCTTGAATTGTTATAATTATTTTAAAAATTATAAAATAATTCTGAACAGTAAGAAATTATATAATAAAAATATTTGGATTAAAACATTTTTTTCGTGTTTCGTTTGATAAAAAGTCCATGATTCAAGGTTTTGAATTTAGTTTTGAATTATATAGGGATGGAAATTTCAACTTTTACATCTGAGAATTCGTTATAACTTTGTGCTTTTATATACTTAAAATTTATATAATTGATCTAGAATTGGATTTCTCAGATTATTACAAATTTCAATCCACGTGCTTTTTCCTTGGCACGACAGAATCCTGTCATCGACTGTGCTAAATGTACTGGAAAAAAAAGAGCACAAAGGGAATATTAATTTCATCGTGGAATCACATTAATTCGTAGTCATTACCAACGTTGACATTTCATTAAATGCGGTCTTCTGGATCGAGCCCCGCGCTCGAGATTGCGGCTTTTTGCTCAGGAAAGTGTCTCTGATTGGCCACCGCGATGGCAGGCCTCCAGCACGTGATATTGTGGCAATCTTATTAGCATTGGAAATAAGACACAAAGAGTTGTACAGTTATTCATGCATTTTTTCTCCTTATTCATTTCTTTCGACTACGATATATTCGATGCACTGACGGATAATTTACACTTCTCAAGAGCTGCATCACGAGGACCAATTCTATAATGGCGAGTCTGGCGAGCACAAATTTTGTTGAATACATATCGATTGGGAGTGGGTTTTTTGCATTTACTAAATGTTTTATAGTATTTTTTGAGTAGGGCTTTGTACAGTAATTTTCTCGGTTTATATTAGATTCGGTATAGATAGTTCCACATTGTAAGAAACTTTTCTATTTAATTTAAGAAGTACTTTTTGATGCAACTATTCAAAATTTTGCTTGTGTTACCAAAATTCGTCTTACTCGTGATGATTCTTCATAATTTTTAAATTCATGATCAGATTTTTAGATTTTGAGTTAAGAAATAGAAACAAAATCATGCATACTTAAAATAAATGTGATGATGTACATAATTTACAAAATTATTGATCATTTCTTGAAATTCTACAATTTTGGGAAACTTAATGGAACCATTGACAATCATTGAAATTATCGATGTTTTTTAGTTCTTAGAAATTTTCAAAATATTGAACACGATTCAAATCATTCAAAACTTTCCAAATTAAATTTAACCTGATTTTTCGTAATTTTTGAATTCATTTCAAGTTTTTCGAATTTTCATTCGAAAGTAAAAAAAAAACAAAAGAAAAGGGTTTTTCTTGAAGAAATATGGTGATAAGCATGATCTACAAAATGTATGGAGATTCACGAAAGTTTTAGAAAATTTGCGAATTTTTTTAGAATTATTGACCACCCAGTGAACATTCGTGATTATTCGTGATCATCGATGTCATATGAAGTACCAATGTTTCCGCATATGTACCTATGTCATCATGACGTCATGTCATGATGACATACATATGCGGAAATATTGGTACGTCATATGACATCTGATGACATCAATGATCATGAATAATCACGTATGTTCACTGGACATCTTCAGAATTTTCATTTTTTTTTATTAGTTTTTCTAAGTTTTTGGGGTCTTAAACAGAATACCGACTATTCAACACTTTCCAAATATTATTAAAATTTGTCGTATTCATGAAGATGTTTTTTTTTCTTTTTTTTTTAATCTTTTCTCAGATTTTCATATTTTGAATGAAAAATGGAAAAATATCATGCAAACTTCGAACTATTGTAATAAAAAACATTATCTACAATATTAATGAACATTATTTGAAATATTAGAAATTTTTTAGAATTATTGACCATCTGTAGAATCCACTTCCTCACAGGCCTTTTTCGGGATTCTAAACATCAATCTTTTTAAATTTTTTGAAGTTTTCGGAACCTTGAACATAATACCAACTACTCAAAACTTTCTTAATGTTATAAAAGTTTTTCTCATTCCTGTAGATTCTTCATTGTTTTTAATCCTTTCCAAGATTTTCAGATTTTGAATGAAAAATCGAAAAACATCGCACACTTCGAAGAAATGTGATAATAAGCATGATTTACCAATTGTGAGTGATTTAAAATTATTCGAAATTTTACAAAGGTTTAGGAATAATTGATTATTTTCAGAATTTTCAATTTCTATAATGTTTTGAAGTTTTCGGAATCTTGAATATAATACAAAATATTTAGAACTTCCGAAATGTTATGAAAATTTGTTATATTCATGAAGATCCTGTTTTTTTTTTGTTATTCCTATTTTGAATGCAAAATGTAAAAACATTATGCACACTTCGAAAAACGGACATAATCTAAAAAATTAATAAAGCAGAATTTGAAATTTTAGAAATTTTTCAGAATTAGTGATCATCTCGAGAATTTTCAAAGCTTTTTAATTTTTTGAAGTTTTCGGATCTCGAACATGATCCGAACTATTCAAAACTTTCAAAAATTATCAAAATTTGTCTTTCTTAGGAAGGTTCTTTATTTTTTTTCATCCTTTTCAAGATTTTCAGTTTTTGAATAAGAAATGTAAAAGCATTATGCACACTTCAAACAAATCTGTTTATGAACATTATCTACTTAATAATGAAAACTATTTGGGCAGTTTTCAAAATTTTATATGATTATTGAGTCTTCAAATTTTTTACTGTTTTTCGATTTCTACGAAATTTCAAAATGAACAACGTTATAAAAACTATTTAAAATTTCCCATAATAACTCACTAAAATTTTACTCATTTTTTAAAACTTTTCGAGTTTTTCACATTTTCATTCAAAAATGAAAAAAAAAGAAAACAATTGTTTTGAAGAGATTTGATAATAGGGATAATATACATAATTTATGAACATTCACTGGAACTGTACAAATTTCGCGAAATTTTTAGAATAATTAACAATCTAAAGAATATCCAAAGTTTAAATTCCTTAAACATTACAATCATAATGAAAACTATTTAACATCTACCAAATTTTATAAATATAGGAAAATATAGGCAGGCTATAAAATTGTCTATTAGAGTCAGCATGAATGAATGTACGAAAAAAATAGATACTATGTATCTATAAAAATTGAAGACTGTCTATGAAATCGACGTATATATTAAAAATATGACAGGCAATAAATGAGTTCTCCATGGAAATGCATATAAAAAGCTTTTTCAATTAATTTTTTGTGTACGAGACTGCTTATCAAAATTTTATTAATAAACAATGAAATTTTAAACAATTTTGAAATACACGCAATAGAGATTTTATACTAAGTTTTGACTTGTCTTTAAATATTTTTTACTGATTTTTGATAGATTTAATATTTTTTCAAAGTGCTTTACATAAAAAATTAAAACCTATTACTAAAGAGGTGTGAAAATTATTTGCCTTGAAACTTTTAATAAAATTTTCCTAAGAATGAGGATGAAAAAAATGTTCCTCATTATTATTAAATAATGGTGCGTGTTTTTTATTTTATATATGTAATGGTTGAACTGATTGTTATTCTTTACTCTCAAGCATTTATTCAAGTATTCCTCGCCAAATTGGAAACGTATATGTATACGTGAAAGCTATTTTAATGTTTTTTTTCCACTTAATGTTTGGCCCTTTTCGTACCATTAGGTAGATAAATTGACTATATATGTATATGCTTACATATGAATATTATCATTTTTAAAAGAATTATGAATTTTTCATTTCAAATTAGATGTTCTTTTCAAATCATCTATGAAATTTCAAAGACACGTTTATGTAAAATGTTTCAAGATATTTACCTTGAATGATTTCTGTTTCCACGTACATTACATTGAATAGACGAATTTTCAATCATAGTCGCTTCAATTTCAGTGAAAATCATAATAAATATGAAAATTAACACATCCATCTTGAATACAGTAAATTTTATAAAAATTTTTTTTTAATTTTCTTCATATCTATGAGTGCCCATGATATTTTCAAACATAATTTTCAGATAAAGTCTGCGTAAGATTTATAAAATTTTAAATTTTCTTGACAGTGTACTCGAATTGCAAAGCAACTAAACTCTTTTCCTACGATTTAAGAAGCGGGGAATCATAAATATACCACTTTCACCCTTTCCCCGGTCTCTTTATAGAGCAGGGGCAGTAAAAGCTCCGGAAATGGAGCGATCACGTGACTGGCAATTTTATCAGGGATCAAAAAAGAGCTTTCGTCGCGCGATAATGGATCCTCGTTTCAGCCGGTGATGAAATACGGCCGCGTTGATCCGAAATCATCGTCCCTACCATTTTTGACGCGCTTTTCAAAAAATCTCCCAAAACGTACTTTTCAACGGTCACAGAAAATGTCCTTTTTCGAAAGTCGGCAAAAAATCCGCGTCATTTGAATGACTGTGTAATTAAAAATATATTTATCTCTGGAACAGAGTCGCGGCTTTTTTGCGCAAAAAGAAAATCATTTACATGCGTCCCGATAATTTTATAATTTATACGCTTCGAATATATTAGCGGGCATAAACATATTTCACGCATTTTTTCGAGAACCGCGTAACATTTGAAAACCGTTTGAATCTGGGTTTTAATTAGCTGCATTTTTTTCTCCTTCATTCATGTAGGCGTATGTTTAATAATCGCGTGGAATGCCGTTTTCGCGGGCGACGCACTTGAAATTCGACGGTCGATCAAAGGAAAAATTCGACTGTCAAAGTCGCGGTCAGTGACTGACGCAACGGTTGAGCTTGCACTTGCTCGAAATCAAGGGGACGCTGAATTTTATCCGGAAACCGGGAGTTGTTTGGAAATACCAATGACGCAATCGGCGACAATATGATAATTTGCTTCTTGTTTCTGTTTTCCCTGACACCAATGCGAAAATACGAAATTATGGCCCATCCGCTAGAGCTTTTTTTTTAAGTTTTAATTAGTAGAGATTGACTAACTCAAGGCGAAATTCGACTAATTTGCCTAGCGAAGAAGAAATTACTTACGAATAGTCTAATTAACATTTTTAAATTAGTCGAAATCAGTAAATTTCAACTAAAGAAATTTCATTTTTATTGATTTAATAGGTAAAATTTTCGCTATTGAATAGTCAATTTAGACAGATTCATGTGGATCGAGAATGAAAGTCAAAATGTCAACAACAGCAAATATTAAATATCAACTGATCAAATTACCTAGTGGATATTTTATCTGTGAAAAAGTTAACTTTAACGGATATATTGGCTGAAATTCTGACTTTGAAAAAGTCTATTTCAACTCATACATCAGTTGGAATTTAAGTTATGTAGTAGATAATTCGGACAGATGCATGTATCGAAATATTCACGAGAAAATTGTCGATTTAAACTTATTTTTTGTCTACATTTGAACTATAAAATAGATAATGTTGAAAAATTTTTGTGCTCACAGTTCGATCGTAGTATAAATAATTTGGATTGATCCAGTCGTGGAAAATTTAACTATATAATTGTTAATTTCAACACATTTTCAATATTTTACAATTAAATCAATTTTTTATTTTTACAACTCGTAGGTATTTTCATTCTGCTACAGTCAGTTGGAACTGATTAATTAATCAGAACTATCAATAAAGCGTAATTTATTTTCAATAAATTTTTCAAAGAAATGAAAAACTCGACAGTAATTTTTGGTGATCTTATTCGGTCATTTCCAATGATTTATGGTCTATTTCTGAGAGGATTTTTGTTAACTTCTGAACTTTGCTATTACAGGTCTGTGTAAAAATTAGTAAAAATCTACTAAAAGCTCCATCAAAAATTCAAGTTGAAAATGACTTGCAAAATAGTAAAAAAATTGACTCATTTAGTGTTAAAATTGACTCATTCACTACTCACAATAGTTAAATCGGATAAGAAACAATGGTTGATTCTTTAAAAATGACTATTCCAGTAGTCAATACTGGAATGACTTCTTGAAATAGTCAACTTGGGAATAATTCGGACTAGGAAAGTGGTAAAAGCTCGATTTTTTGAACATTTTACTGTAGAAAATTGTGAAATCCTGGAGTATTCGAGTTTTTTACTTCTTCTTATTAGCAATAGATTTGAATATCTTGCATTAATTCATCGGGAAATGAAAATTGAATCAAAATTTACGAAATTACCGCTCGAATGATCAAAAAACATAGTTAAACCGAAAGAGTTTAGAAAAAAATATTCATTTCCCACTTAACATTAAAAATTACCATTATTTGAAAAATTAAGAATAATGAAAGAGTACTTGGAAAAAATGAATTTCCTAAAAATTCTGGACAGTAACTACTAACTTCCTGAATATTTCAACTGCTTCTCTCGATGAATAATGAAAATTCCGGGACATTCTAGAAAATAACTTCTAAAATATATTTCAATAAAAACTTATGTAAAAACTATTGTGAACTGTCTAACTGAAAAAACTGTGAATTTGTCAAAACCAGGGGTTGGGAGCCGCTCCGTTATAAGCTCCGCTCCGCCGGCTTATGAGCTCCGGAGTTTGATAGACGTAAAAAATCCGGGGCTGGAGCGGATCGTATAGGACCTTATACGCTCCACTCCAGCCCCGGAGTTTTTATTTGCTTAAAAAATCTGGGGCTGGAGCGGAGCGTATAAGGCCTTATACGATCCGCTCCAGCACCGGAGTTTTTAACTGCCTAAAAAATCCGGGGCTGGAGCGGATCGTATAAGACCTTATACGCTCCGCTCCAGCCCTGGAGTTTTTATTTGCTTAAAAAATCTGGGGCTGGAGCGGAGCGTACAAGACTTTATGAGCTCCGCTCTAGCTGCGGAGCGGAGCTCATAAAGGAGCGGCTCCTAACCCCTGGCCAATACATTACACAGAAGAAAAATTTATTGCCAAATTTTTTCGCCAGATATGAGTGAGTGTGCTAGCTCAAAAATTAAGTTAGCACACACCAACTTCCAAATCACAATAAGTGTTACTTTTCGGTGAGGAATAATTTACTGCTAATTTAGTGCACCAAAGAAACCAACGTCACATCAAATTTGCCCAAAATTATCGTTACCCACCCTGCATGTGCTAAGTGAATTATTAGGCCAGCACACTCTCTGCGATTTCCAGAATCAAACTAGTGTACTAAATTAGTACTTATTTAGTGCTAATACTAGTGTTGGGAGCCGCTCCGTTATAAGCTCCGCTCCGCCGGCTCATAAGCTCCGGAGTTTTTATCAGCTTAAAAAATCCGGATCTGGAGCGGATCGTATAAGACCTTATACGCTCCGCTCCAGCTGCGGAGCGTAGCTCATAACGGAGCGGCTCTGAACCCCTGGTCAAAACAATTACAACTTCTTTGAAATAGTTTATAACAAACTATTCAGACTTTTAAAACTGTCCAAACTATCGAAAACATCAACATATATGATACAACAGCGTCAAGAACTGAAAAATTCCGAAAATTGCTATAAACTTCTATAATTACCTTCGGAGTATATTGTTATTACAATTATTGGTGTATATTTATGTTCAAACTGTTGAAACTGTCTCAACTTTCAAAGTCGTTTATCACTTCTTTTTCTATAATTCCATTTAATAATGTTTCAAAACGACGTATAAATTGTAGATAATGATTATGAAAAATTCCTTTCTGTGAGGTATTTTCAAAACGTTGTCCTAAATAATTTCGAGATTAGTAGGTTTCAAAATTCAAATTTTCTTATCTAGAATACATGACATCTTAATTTTATTCTATCTTTTGTTACATAAACTTTCTTTTTGTATGCTTCTAAATCTCAAATTTCAATTTCATCTAACGTTTTTTTTTAATCTGGGAACTTCGTCGTACATTTACAAATTTTGCATGAATAAGTTAATATTCAAAGATCAAAGAAAATCGCTTTTCCGGAATTTCAAATTTTCATACAGTATGACTGGTTAACTACAAAAAATCATAAAAATTTTCTTCCAAAGCTGTCTAAGAACTTGAAAGGTTCAATTAGTCGGTTTGATTACAGTTGATTATATGCCATCTAACTTTTCATCACAGTTTTAATCAATGTCGAAATATTGATAGCTGATACGGTAGAAAATAAATAAAACACAGCTGAATAAATCTAAAAAATTCATTCAATACTTAATCAAAAATTTATAAGTTCATAAAAGAAACATAATTTGTATTCATCGATATAAAGTCCACTTCACAAATTCACGAAACTTGACAAAATTTTTGAATTTGAAAGAAAAAAATTAGGATTGAAATGTATAATCTTTTACTCTGAAGACTTAAAAAATAATCAGTTTCGATTCATAAATCATGTTATGTATAAGTAGTATTCTAAATAACTCACGAAAATTGTAAAAAACTTCTTGTTAAAAATTCATCTTCTGAGATCATGAAATTTCATGACACAATTCCTGATGTTTTTGAATAAATTATTTTACTACCATTATTAATTAATGCAATAGGCATTTTTTAAAAATACGTTGAATAACAAATTGCAGTATCTAATATTTCCGTAACTCATAAGATATTTTTGTTTCATGGAATTTTTCGACATAACTGTTATTGAGAAAAGAAGATACCTAACATTAGAGTTTCTGGAGCTTCGCTTCGAAAAATATTTATTACTCGTTGGGTAATATTTATATATATCTATAAAATTTTCGATAATTGTGAAAAACTTCATGCGTTAAAATGTTATTTAGTGTGATTGTGAAATTTCGTTACATTTCTTCATTGATTATTTTTGAAATGTTATTTTCCTTTTAATCACAAGCAATAAGCATTTTTTGAAAGTACGTTAAACAACAATTTATTTGCACATTATATTTTTGGAACTGTATAATTTTCGATTCTATGGAATTTCATAAGGTGCAAATATAATTGAACAACGGAAATATTAAACATTGGAGTATCTTGAGCTTAAATTCAAAAAATATTCACCACACATTGGATAAGAATGTTCATACGTAATCTAAAAATTATTTACGTAAATAAAAAATTAGCAAAAAATAGAAAAAACTTCATATTCAAAAGTCATTTGTTAAGACCATTAATTTTCGTTAAACTATTTTATTCATTATTTATCTTCCATCATTAGTAGATGCAATGAGCATTTTTAAAAATATGTCGAACTAAAAATTGCAGCATATCATACATTTTCGTAACTCAGAAATTTGAGATCATATCGAATTTTTCGACAAAACTGTAAATGAAAGAAAAAAATTTGAGATATATTGAAAAAACAATAAATTATTCATCAGGTATTCGAATAAAAATGTTAAGATACAAGTATCTGAAAAATTGAAAAGAACTGTGAGAAACTTCATTTTAAAAAATCGTTCAGTAGTGTCTTATGATCCCGTCACACTTTTTCATTTATTAATTTTTCAATTAAATAATTTCTTCTCGCAATAATAATCAATGAGTGTTTTTTTCAAAAACGTCAAACCGTCTAACAACAACTTGCAGCACATGATATTTTCGGCATTCATAAATTTTTGTTCATATAGAATTTTTCAACGCGATTGTTATCGAAAAAAAATTTTACTGAGATTTAGACAAACCATAGGTATGGAACAAAATTTTTTGAAAATCTTCAAAAAATTCGTAATGTACTAAGCATCAATTATACAGGTTGTCCTCAAGTCTTGTATACAAAAATATCCATGGATTCCTTATTTAATTTCAAGTCGGAAAGTCCTATATCACTTTTTGTTAAATTCGAAATTTTAAAAGTAACTAAATCCTAGAATTTACACCATAATTAAGCTTTCCCGATTAGTGGGGGTCAAATTCGCAAACCAAAATTCACTAAAAAATTTCCTTCAATTTTTTCTGAGTTGAAAAGTCCTTCGCCAATTTTCACAAAATTCAAAATCAAAAAAGATATTTTGGTGACAAGTTTTAACCAATCAAATTTTTTAAATTTTAGGCTCGAATATTTTTTTGTTTTTATTTTGAGTTATCTGAAAAGTGGCAAAGGACTTTTTGACTCAGAAAAATCTGAAGTAAATTTTATGTAGAGTTTGGTTTGTGAATTCGTTCCCCACTTATCGAAAGAGCGCAATTATTGTTTCAATTTCAGCCTTAAATAACTTTTAGAATTTTTAGTTTCGTAAAAAGTGGTAAAGTGAACTTCTCGACTTGAAATTGAATAAGAAATCCATGGGTTTTTTTGTATTTGAGACTTTGGGACACCCTGTATACAAAATATTTGAATTCATATATAATAATAGTAATGATAATAATAATTATAATAATAATAAATAATAATATAATTTTATTTTTAATATTATAATTTCTATTTACTTATTATTTTTCCAAATATTTTTTTTAACTTATTTAAATTAATATTTTGTATTGTTATATTTATATTTTAAATAAAATTTATTTTTTATTTGTTATATAAATTTGAAAACTTAACATTGTTGAATTTAATTAATGTATGTATACGTAAATATAATTCACATACGGAATATTTCATAGAATTAAGGTGTACATTATATGTAATATACATTATCATTGTATACCTATTGTGCATAATAGTCTACTCACTCACAATTTTATAATAACCCATCATATCCATCATATCGACAATACAAGATCTTGTGTCCAGGCAACCAACTTAAAATTCAAAAATAACGCATCTTAGAGAACGATCAAAAACCACTTATCTCAAAATCTAGGGGAATTCATAACAACATTTGTACGTGACAGTTGGTATTTCTTGACATTGAAGACTCACATTGTCATATTGTTGTGTTGTTATTTTTTTGTACACGTCAGCTGTGGCTGCGTTTGTATGTGTTCTGTCAATGAGTGACAGTTAAAGTGACAGTGTGTGACATTTCTGATCGCATCGGCGATTGACAAATATTATCGGATATTCCGACGTGAATTATAAAAAGTAAAAAAATTTACACAAAAACAAGTATTTGGGCATCCAATCTTGCCCAACATCGCTGTACAAGTTTGACTCGAAATCGTCAAAATGGTAAGTAGTTAATTGTATTTGATGTTTCGCCCTCGGCAAAGCATTGACACCAGATGCGTCACGATAACGTCAAATAATATGAGATATTTGCGATTTCGCGAAATTAATGTTATTGTACTATGAGAATACTTGTTTCTGCATTACCCTAGTTTTTTTTCTAAGTTCTAGATGATTTTTGTGATTTGTGGTAAAGTCAGAATGAATTTTTCATTTTTTGAGTCAGAAAAATTAAAGTGAAAAACCGCACCTATGTATTATGAAAAAATTGAGAATTATTAATTTGTTTTTGACACCTGTCGATATTATCATGAGGTAGCAATAGTTCCCTCTCCATTTTTCACTTCTGATCTTGGATTGCGAAAATTTTGTATTAAATTTAAAATTGTCTTTAAAAGAATTACAAGGGTCATACACTGAAGTCATCGATTGACCTAAAAAAAAAGTAATTTCTATGAAAATTTGAACCATACAGTAGAGGAAATCAAAATATGAAAGAAATTAAAATCAATTTTTGATTTTTCCTCCCAAGGAAGATTTTGTTAAATATTTTGGAAGTTTGTTGTTCCAACCGAAAAATCCTTAAAAGCAACAGAAAAAGTAGTTTTCTTGAATATTAGTCTTTTTTCCTTTCAACTGAACTGACATGAAAAATATCAAAATCAAATGAGAAAATTTTGCAAAACTTGAAAAAGTTTTCTCACTACTCAAATCGCATGACTTCAAATGAAAATTAATAATCATCAAGTTTGTCAAATATTCTTTGTTTTTGTATTTTCCATTCTAAAACTATTTATATTTTTTACAAAACAGATTCAATATGTACATGAAGTTTGAAATGTTCTATATTGAACAATAAAATAATTTTTATTTCCGCTTGCAGGTAAGATTGTGTTAAATACTTTAAGAGTTTGTTGTTCCAAACGAAAAATCCTTAAAAGCAACAGGGAAAATAGTTTTCTTGAATATTCATCTTTTTTCTTTTCAACTGAACAGACATAAGAAAATAAATTTGAATGAGGAAATTTCGCAAATTTTTAAAAAGTTTTTTTACTACTAAAATTGAATTATTTTTAATAAAAATGTATAATTATCAAGTTTTTTGAATATTTTTGGTTTTTGTGTTTTCTGTTCTAAAACTATTTATATTTTTCACAAAACAGATTTTTTCAAAAGAATTACTTTTTTAACATTCATAGTGAAAGTTCAACATATGGACATAAGAATTTTGAAACTTTCAATTTCATACCTACTTCCTAATTGGAAAATCAGTATATTTTGAGATTAGATTTGTGACATTTATTACCAATAAACATTTATAAATCAGCTATTTTTAGGAATTAGGCGTCTAAAATTATTTAATTAAAATTTATTTTGAATTTTATTATTCAATTTCTAGTAAACCGAATATTCAGTAAAATCTATTTATTTTACGTTAAGAAATGATATTTTTCATTTTAAGGATCCTATGTATAAACATTTAAGTTTTTCTGTTAAACTTTTAGCTATGTATTATAGTACTATTGGGAAATTATTTACCATTTTGAACAATTTTATGAAAATTACAAACATAATATTTTCAGAGTAAAACATATTTAGTTAATTGCTTCTCCTTCTTTCACATAAAACTATATTCATAATTTTTTTTAATTCTCTAGAATCGATGTCAAGATGAACATTTTTGTCCATTTGACTCCTCAAAATTATGATTAATTTTATCCTTCCATCAAAAGGAAAAAAAGATCATACGATTTTCAAAAATTGTTCCATACATTTTTTTTTTGATACTTAATTTTTTCATTTTGTTAAATTCTACATTTTCGAAAGTGAAATTTTCATACTATTTTTCAAATAAATTCAGAATTGCATATAATTCAAAAAAGTTTCCCTTACACTCAATAAAATTTTAAAACTTTCATTCTTTAATTTTTTTAAATCATAAAATGTATGTGTTGAGATTTTGATTTTTAAATTTAACCTTCTGAATTCTTGAATTTCAAACTTTCTAAGATTAGGAATACAGAGGGAAAGCAACTATTTAATGTGCATCAGAAAAGTTAACTTTTTTTATTATGATTATAAAAAAATTTCAATGTTAACAATAATATATTGATCATTCAACATTCAGAATCTTCTGTTTCTGAAATCAAGATTGCTGAATTCTGGAGTATGTGGATTTCAGATTCAAAAGTTTTGAGGACCTGTCATATTCTGTCATGTTCTGGAGTTTTGAATTTTATAATTTTTCACAAAGTATTATTCCAAGTGATTTAATTTGTTATTATCAGAATCATTCAAAATGAATCATAATTAATAACGTATTTTCTGGAATGATGGTAAGTAATAAAAACAAATTTCCAACCTAATTATTTTTTATTTTGTCAACTCCAGTCTAATAATATTCAATATATTTCAGGTGCTCATTGCAGCTTCGGTATGCACCAAAAATGGAAAAAGTAAGTGACTTACCTCTAATTCCATCATTTCCTCTCACGTGGTAAAATAAGGTCGTCTGACCTAAATTAAAGAAGAAGTGATCCTTAATTTAAAATCAATCTCAGGGACTTTCAACCAAAATAAAAAAAACAAATCATAACTCAAAATGAATTTGCAGCGATAATTTCGCGGCAATTCGTGGAGATGACGAAAGCGAGGATTGAGGGTCTTTTGGCGGCGTTCCCCAAGCTTGTGAGCACGGGCAAGCAACACACTTTTGTGGAAACTGAGTCAGTGCGGTATGTCTACCAACCCTTGGAAAAGCTCTACATGCTCCTCATTACCACTAAGGCCAGCAACATTCTAGAGGATTTGGAAACTCTACGCCTTTTTGTTCGAGTTGTAAGTCATCACCAAGTCCAAAATTAATATTTTTCCTGATCTAAAATATCTGGGCTAAAAATTTGTGCTCAGATATAACATTAAAAAGTTCTATTACAAGATTCCATTTTGTTACCCTCCTTTAATTACTGACTGTCTTTCACGTTTTATTTATCAACATACTTAGATACTCGTAGACAAATGAAAAAATCGATTTCTAAGATTCCAATCCAGTCTTTAGCCCCAATAGTTTGATAATTCAAATTTTTACTCTGAATCACCAGAATTGTTATTAACTTCTAATACTGAATTCTTTTTATGTTTCTAAAAACTTTTGTAACCCAAGAGTGATCTATATCCTTGAAAAAATTAAGTAATGTTTGTTTAGATCCCCGAGTACTGCAAGTCTATGGACGAAGCTGAAGTGGCAGATAATGCTTTCAACCTGATATTCGCTTTCGATGAGATCGTGGCGCTGGGGTACAGGGAAAACGTGAATCTGGCCCAGGTTAGGACATTCGTAGAGATGGACTCGCACGATGAAAAGGTCGCTAGGGCGCTAGAAGAAGTGCAAATACGCGAGGCCAAAAACAAAATGCGCGAAAAAGCCAAGGAGCTGCAGAGGCAGCGCATGGAAGCTAGCAAAAAGGGCAGTGGCATTAAAATGCAGTCCAACTTCTCCAGCGGTTATGGCAACAACATGTCTTCTTTTGTACCCAGTGTTGGCGACATTGCCAATTTCATTCCAGAACCCAAGTCCAGCGTGTACACTCCCACACAGTAAGATGCCTGATTATGTTTTCCTCTCTTTTTTCAAACAGAAGAATAGTATATTTTGAAAAAAGGAAAGATATTGGATGCCTTTAACATTATAGTTTCGAGTTTAATTGATAGGTTTTTGAGGAATTCATATCTGTCTGGATTTTCGAGTTGACAAATTTACTTGAACATCATGAATGTATTGAATTACTGGAAAAAAAAACTGTAAATTATTGCAGAAAAACACTGTCGTCTTCTGGAGCTGGCGCGATGAAGCTTGGGGGTAAGGCGAGGGACGTGGACTCCTTCGTTGACCAGCTCAAGGAAGAAGGCGAGAACGTCAGCAACGCTATGGCCAATTCAGGTGGTACCAAGGGCGTTGCTGCCAATAGCCTTTTACCTTCCTCTGAAATCATCAACAGAGATCCGTAAGTTCTTATATTGTTTTTATGATATCATGAAATAATTCTATCAAGAAGTAGGGAAATTTTTCTATTTTGCGTACCAAAGATTGATATTTCTTAAAATATACAGAGTCCACAACTCTGTTAACTAAATTCTAGAATATTAATTATAAGTCTCTAAAGTTTTCATGTCATATTTTTCATGAATTGGAAAATACACTGAAACTCAAAGAAAATAAAGATTAAATCTTTGCTCGAGGAACTTTCCTAATACAATTTCAATTTTGGGTGTAATGAATTTTTCTGCTTTTTTTTCTTTACATTATTTATTAGTAAAAAAAAAAAACACTTAATATAGATGAAAAATCCCGGATTTGACGGATCAATAATATAAATTAATCCGTTGTTTTTAGAGTGCATTTGAAGCAAGAAGAAAAAGTGCAAGTGCGCATTAGCAAAGATGGAGTGTTGCAACAGTTGGAGCTGAATGGGTTACTGACGCTGCGCATTTCCGATGAAAAGTGGGGCAAGATTCGTGTCCAGCTGGAAAACAAGGATGCACGAGGCATTCAGTTGCAGACTCATCCCAACGTCGATAAAGAGATGTTTAAGTCGCGTGGTCAAATTGGCCTCAAAGTACCCTCCAAACCATTCCCTCTTAACACCGACGTTGGAGTCTTGAAATGGCGTTTGCCTTCGCCTGATGAGAGCGCCCTCCCCATCACCAGTAAGTTGGTTTTCTGACCATTGCATAGGCACACTTAAGGAAACTTGAAACCATCAGTGTCTTATTGCAGTAAGTTGCTGGACATCAGAGAATGGGGATTCGAGTTGCGAAGTGAACATCGAGTACGAGCTGGTGCACATGGATCTTGAGTTGAACAACGTGCAAATCAGCATACCGTTGCCACCGGGATGCAATCCCCTCATTGGGGAGTACAGCGGCGAGTACTCGCATGAGAACCGGCGCAACACTCTGCTCTGGACACTACCCATCATCGACGCCTCCAACAAATCCGGAAACCTCGACTTCACTGCCCCCAACTCTAACCAGTCCGATTTTTTCCCCCTCGATGTTGCATTTACCTCCAAAACGCCTTACGCCAAAATCAAGGTACTGCTTCTCGATTACTCCTTATTGAAAATCACTAATTGTGAATTTAGCTAAATTTTATGACCGTTCTTATCACTTCTTTCTACATTTTCTTCCCAGGTCATGGATGTCTTGAACGTGGAAGACTCGAGTCCAGTAAAGTTTTCTAAGGAAACTCTATTTTTCACCGACAATTACCAAGTTGTGTATTAATCTCAGCAATGGCCATTTTGAAACGTTTTTACAAATCTACTTTTTACTCCTTGTTGTCGGAGGACTCGAGAGCTTTATGATTGAATAATTGAGCTACGATGAGAGATGTTTATTTGTTATCATAAATTTTTTAATGTCTTGAGAGTCAACATTTGTTCCAGTGGCATCATGTTGAACGTTACGATATGTGAATTAGTTTCCTTTTGTACATACAAATTTATGTGTTTCAATAATGCTATTCAGGTTTTCGCACACGTTCGAAATCTGAAGAACCAGAGAATGTCACTGGGTATTTTTACTGGCCTGGAGAATGAGTTTCTTTTCTATTTGTGCTTATTATCTTGGATTAATTATATTAGTTCTTTGAAAAAATATATGTATATTGAGTAAAATATATGCATTTTTTTTGTTTTTCCATGCGACTTTTAATTAATTTTTTAAAAAACGAAAGAGATAAATTTGTTTTATGAATACTACTATTGGGGTAAAAAAAATCAAAAGCACGTGCATGAAATAAAGCAATCATTTTTATTCTATTGATTCACTTATTATAAACATGATCAACATCACAAATTGATTATCGAATAGAAGCTTCGATTTACAAAAAGTCGAACTAATTAGGCAGTAACATATCAAATTCATCAACTCATAGTACAACTCTGATAACATGTCACCTTCGTCGTTTTACATCAATTTGAGTGAAATATACTTTCAAATATTGAAAATTGTACGAAATGAATTGAATTTCAAACGAAAGAAACAATCTTATATATTATTGCGATATTTTTTCTTTTATAATTTGGCAAACGGACGAAAACAGATGTCCACGAGGCAAATGCTTTTTTCAAAAAGCGTGTTTTTGCTACTTCTACAAAATATTATTTTTTTGTTCGAAACCGTATAACATAATAATAATTATTATGATTTGCAACAATCTGAGAGTTCAGGCACAGATTTTGAGCAATTCCAAGTGACTCGATGAATTTTCGAAAAATTCGTTTTTTAATGTTTTTACAAGTCAGCTACTTTGCCTTGTAGAACTATTCCTGGTGCCAGTTCCGTAGTGATTTTTTCGCTTCTGTTGTCGCTATTCCAATCGTCTCTTCTTCCGAATTCTTCTGACATTTTGATCATTTCATTAGGATTCCAATCGAGGGAGTCTCTTCTGTTGAGGCTGCTTCTGTAAACGACGTTAGATTCTTGTGTTCTACGATTAGACGAACTGTAGTAGAATTCGTTAGAAGATCCTCCAGGGTTGTAACTGTCGTAGACTTGTGTTCGTTTCATGGAGTTTCGCTGGTTGGGAGTTTTGCGGAGCATTGCCTAAGATTAAATAAAAATTTAGTGCCTGCATAATTTTTGTAATTTGTCTTTTTGACCTAATATTAATCATTTATTGATGTTCAAATAGAAAAAAGTGAAAATAATGAATTAAAAATTGGCGAGTAGTAATACAATCATTTTCTTGAGAAGTGCAAGTATGGTCTCTCGGAGCCAAAGAAAATGGGATTCCTCTTATTGAATTCATATATGAGCAGAATCTCATTTTCTTTGGCTCCGAGAGACCATACTTGCACTCCTCAAGAAATTGAATTACACGGAACGATATATCTTTATGAATTAATACAATCATTGTTTCAATTGATACTAATGTGAAAAAATAGTATAAAATGTTCTGACTGTAATGTAGAGAACATAATTAATTCAATGGAATTTCTCAAAAATGAGAAAAATTCAGAGTTCCTAATTTTATTAATATATTGAAAAGTAATAACAATATGGTACCAGAAGAGTTGTTCTCAAACAGAATTCTAATTATAAATGTTTAGCTAGGATAACCTACAAAGAAAATTTGATACTGTAAATTGTTGTAAGCCGGTGAATAGTAAAAGTAGTATATGTAGGACAGTTCTGGGCCACTTGGCGGGCCGAGATCCAGTCGATATGTAACCAATATACCCCCACCCCTGACTCGGTAGCTAATGAGGTTTTGCTTCCCCCACCCCTGACTCGGTAGCCAATGAGGTTCCACTTCCCCCACCCCTGACTCAGTAGCTAATAAGGTTTCACTTCCCCCACTTCTGACTCCGTGGCTAATGAGGTTCCTCTTCTCCTACCCCTGACTCGGTAGGCAATGATGTTTCGATCCGCCACCACTCTCTGATTGACTAATCAGAAAAGAGTTGAGTGAAGCCTAGAAGTAGTTGCTGAGAAGCATTAGTCAGGCTCGAGGAGTGTAGTGACTACATCGAAGCGCGGAGCTGTGGACGTTGTTCGCGTTCCGACCCCAAGAGCCGACTGGCTTGGAAGCGCGCTCGCACCTCCTGAAGTACGGTGGCGGAGGAGTAGGGAAGCTGGAGGAGCAGCGGCTACGCTGAAGCCTGTAAACCAGCAGCGAACGTGGAGGAGCGAAAACGGCGGTTGGAACTCTCTAAGGTCCGTGCGAGTTGGTATACCCGAGCGAGCGAGCCAGATGGATCAGTGTGCCGCGAAGTAGCGGCAGTAGCAGAGGATCAGCGGAGCAGCGACGTGGAAGCTGGAGGACCGACGGGGAAGCTGAAAGAGCGTGCTCGGGTTAATCCGTCAAGGATGGGCTCGAGAAGCTGCTAAAGTTGTCAGCCCTTTTCAGGGTTACAATTTTTTTACAAAGCAGCCTTTTTCAGGGCTATAAAATTTTTTTCCATACTAATTAGCTTATAACGACTTTGCGTAAATTTCAGAAGTCAGCCCTTTTCAGGGCTACAAAAAATTCTTCTCGATGAACTTCTAATGACTCGGAGTTACGAAAATTCCAGATGCCAGCTTTTTTCAGGGCTATGAAAATCTTTATGCTGTCAAGATATATAACTTTCATCACGAATATATGGTCAACGAGTTAACATTCACTTAGGTCAAAAATTCACATTCAATATCGGTTCTTTTTAGAACCATCAATCATGTTTTTTCCAGAAATACACATCGTTACTAGCTATGAGGAAGGTTTGAATGAAAATTGTAAGTTTAATAAAATTTATCTTTGAATTTGATTAGTTGTTTGGAACGTGGTGGGGAAAAGTGAATTATGATTGGCTCCCGAGTTTGAAGTGGGATGAAGAGGAACCTCATTGGCTGAAACATGGAAAAAAGTGGGGGTAACTGGATTTTCAGGGTATATATTGAGTTACATTTCAGAGGCCAATCATTAGTTTTATCGAACTCTCGTTGGAAACATCTCGAGCGACAGCAGAACTTCAAGTAATCGCCACTGGCAGCAGCAGCAGTTGGAGTAGGAAGAGGCCCTATATCAAGAGGGATCCCCGGCATAATCATCAGTCTCAACGAGAAACCGAAGCAACCACATCTCCAGCGACATCGTAGTGCTACAATGGAAAAAGCTAAAGAAATCGGCAAGCGTCAGCGCCACCTTTTGAACGCCAAGGACATCAACTCCGAAGAAGTCCAGGACTTGGTCGCCGAAGCGGAGCAGATCATCGAGGAGTTGGCAGCCCAGGCCAAGACGAACAACACCTTGATCCGCCTTCACTGCATCCAAGCGATAAAAAATCTCAAGAGCTACAACCATCTCTTGAGGGGACGTTACGTGCAAGGAGCCGGCTTGCACCCTGGAGGCCTCGTCTGGGAGGATGTCAAATCAGCCTTCCAGCAACGTCTGAACACCGGTTTCATCATAAACGACACGCGTCTGGAAATTAAGGACTTTCTCGAAGACGCCCGAACCGTATTCATCGAGAACATCCAGGCTGCCTTGAAAAAATAACGCTCTCAAGGTCAATACCACTCTCGAAGGAGAGTACACCGTGTTCAAGAACAACGAGGAAGAAACGAAAATCAAGGCTTTCCACACGAAGAATAAGCCGATTCTACAAACGACTGACCTCATCGAGTGGTTCAACGAGAACGTCAAAAAAGCACTGCTGAGCATGTGTCGAAGATTTCCAAGATACCGGCTCCGGATGGACTCTACGAAGGACCGTCAATCTTACTGTCAACCTCAACAAGTACAACCCGATGAAAGGAAGCTCATACATTGAACTACCCCAAGTCATCAAGCTCAAAAAAGCATGTGTTAATGTGCAAAATGATGACAATCAATGCTTCAAGTGGGCAGTACTCTCAGCATTGT
Organism: Platygaster robiniae; assembly: GCA_028476575.1. Taxonomy (NCBI): domain Eukaryota; kingdom Metazoa; phylum Arthropoda; class Insecta; order Hymenoptera; family Platygastridae; genus Platygaster; species Platygaster robiniae. Next base: position 43,304,622 of record CM052019.1, read on the forward strand.
TTCCGGCAAAAGACTATGCATGGCGAGTTTCAAAATGCAAGGCTCACGAATCCAAGTTGAAATTCGACGACATCAATTTTCCTGTCCAGCCAAAGGATACCCCAAAATTTGAGAAACTCAACAAAACCTCAATCAACCTGTACATACTTCAGAAAACGGGCGAAGAAAAATTCATGGTTGCTCCGATCCACATTATCAAGGAAAAACAAACTAAACATGTGAATCTGTTCCTGATTCAAAACCACTACGTCAACGAGAAAGAGCCGGAAGAAGAAGAAGAAAACAACGAGCCGATCCAGTTCCATTACGTGTGGATCAAGAACTTGTCACGATTGGTCAACTCGCAGCTTAACAAACATGATGGCAAAACCTTTATCTGCGATCGCTGCCTTCTTTACTTCAGGACCCAAGAGAAATTGGAGGCTAATGACGTTGATTGTAAAAAACTAAACAAATGTGGCGTCATCCTACCGGATCCCAAGAACAACATCCTCAAGTTCAAAAACGCCAAGAACATTGAGAAAGTACCATTCGTTGTATACGCAGACTTCGAATGTATCTTGAAGAAAATCGATGGGCAGTCAAATTCGAAGACAAAAGTTGAGCAGATTCACGAGGCCAGCAGCGTTGGATACTTTGTGAAGTGCAGCTATAATGAAGATATCTCTCGCTACAACTCCTACCGTGGCCCCGATCCTGCAAAGTGGTTCGCCGAAGAACTGCATCAACTGGGGAAAGCCGTCGACGACATTCACAAGAACCCCGTGAACATGAACCTCACCGTTGAAGAAGAGGAGGCCTTCAGGAGAGCAACAACATGCCACATTTGTGGAAAACAACTAGGACCCGATCGAGTCAGGGATCACTGCCACCTGACTGGGCGTTTCCGAGGAGCTGCACACAACGCCTGCAACTTGAACTTCAAGGACTCCAGGATCATCATCGTCATTTTCCACAACTTTAGCAACTACGACTTTCATCTCATCATCAAAGACGTCGCCAACCATGTCGATGGGAAAATCAGCCTGCTGCCTCTCAACATGGAAAAATATATTTCAGTCACCAAGGTGCTGAAGTATATCGATGTCAACTTACGGTTCGTCGACTCTTTCCGGTTCATGGCGTCATCGCTTGACAAGTTGGCATCATACATGGAGGCAACACCGCTCACAAGGAAAAAATTCAGCGACATCAACGACCAAAACTTCAAGCTTCTCCAACGTAAAGGGGTCTTCCCCTACGAGTACATCGATTCTTGGGAGAAACTCGAAGAAGGAGAACTACCAGCCCACGATCAATTCTATAGTCACCTCAGTGGAAGCAACATCACTGCAGAAGACTACAGGTTAGTTTATTATTATTGTTATTATTATCATTATCATTATTATTATCGTTATTATTATTATTTTTCTATAATACAACTTATGCAAACTAATCTTTTTTCTGTTTACAGTCATGCGCAAACGGTGTGGCAGACTTTTAGGATCAGCACTTTGGGGGACTACTCAGACCTATACTTGAGAAAGGACGTGATGCTTCTTGCCGACGTTTTCGAAAACTTCCGTCAAAACTGTTGCAACATCTATGGATTGGATCCAGCGCATTACTACACAGCACCTGGCTTCATATGGGACGCAATGCTCAAACACACAGGCATTGAGCTGGAACTGCTAACGGACATCGACATGATGATGTTCGTTGAACGAGGCATCCGTGGCGGCATCATTCAATGCAGCAACCGCTACTTTAAAGCAAACAACAAGTACATGGCCGACTACAACCCGGAGGAAGATGAAAAGTACCGATGTGAACAACTTGTACGGCTGGGCGATGACGCAGTACATTCCATACAGAGGCTTCAAGTGCGTGGAAAATGTAAACGAGGACTTCAACTGGATCGTCGGCCCCGAGTCCAGCACCGGCTACATTTTGGAGGTGGACCTCGAATATCCAGAGGCCGTTCACGACATTCACCAAGACCTGCCATTGTGTCCGGAGCAGATGCCACCACCAGGAGCCAAGGAGAGCAAATTGCTCACGACTTTGCTGCCAAAGAAGAAGTACGTCATCCACTACAGGAACTTGCAGCAGGTTCTCGAGCATGGGCTGAAACTCGTCAAGATCTGCAGAGTCCTCCAGTTTTCCCAGTCGGCGTGGTTGAAGCCCTACATTGACCTCAATAGTGGCTTGAGGAAAGAAGCCAAAAATGAGTTTGAAAAAAATCTGTTCAAACTCATGAACAGATTTATGAACAGTATTCGGCAAGACCATGGAGAACGTTAGGAACCGAGTAAACATCAAAATGGTGACTGACTGGAATGAACCGTACGGAGCCGAAGCCCTCATAGCAAGACCAAATTTTCAAGCCCGGTCAATCTTCAACGAGAATCTGGTGGCCATCAAACTTGCGCAAGTGAAAGTTATGCTGAACAAACCGATTTATGCCGGTTTTGCTGTCCTGGACTTGTCCAAAATTTGCCTTTACGAATTTCATTATAATTTCATGAAAAAGACTGTTCCTTGCAAACTCATGTACACAGATAGCCTGATCTACGAAATCACCGGACGCAACATCTACGACGTAATGAGCGAGCACATCCACCGATTCGACACTTCAGGCTACGAAGCATCCAACCCCTTCAATCTTCCACGGGTCAACAAGAAGGTGGTCGGCTTAATGAAGGACGAGTGCAACGGTCGAATCATGACCGAATTCATCGGGCTCCGCAGCAAAATTTACAGCGTCCGAGTCAACGGCCAAGACGCGATGAAGAAGGCTAAAGGAGTCAAGGCAGCAGTCGTGAAGAACACCATCAACTTCTCCGACTACGAGAGATGTCTGCGGGAAAACATCACAGTGGAGCGGCATCTCCACTGCTGCCCTCTTTGCTGCGGAGCCCGATGAATTCGGTCATGATTCGACCGTTGCACTCGTCCTTCATTAAGCCGACCACCTTCTTGTTGACCCGTGGAAGATTGAAGGGGTTGGACATCTCTTCCGGTCCAAGCTACACAAAATCCAGACCATCAAGCAGACCAAATTGGCCCTCAGTCCTTTCGACAACAAGAGATGTCTGCAGAACGACACCATAGACACGTTGCCCTGGGGGCACTACAAGATCGATACGACGATGGATGTTGACTAAACTCCAAACAAAATCGCCCCTTTTCAGATCCACAAAAAAGTTACAATCAGGGTATAATTATATTATAAACTGATCCATGATAACCAAAAATATGTAAATATGTTAATATGTAAATATGTAAGTATGTTAATTGAGTAGGTACAGCAATATATTGTAAATTTAAATAAATTCAAAGTCAGTGTTACAAAAAGACATTGAGAATAAAACTTTCTTAAAAATTATAATATTTCCTAAGCCTATCTAATGATTTTAGGATGAAAAAATGTATACATTGTGATATATGTTTAAATAAATGTTTTATTTATACCTTACATATCTGTTTCATTTATCCAGCTATTATGAGTATTGTCGAATCCCAACCATTTAACATATAGTTCATTTCCTCGTTTTCGTAACACTTTCTCAACGAGGTATACATCTGGATGTTTCACTTTGGCGAGTTCCTCTTGGTAAAATCCTCCATCGATGGGTTGATCTTGATAATCCTTGAGCTTGTACGTCGTGGGTTCTGTTGACTTGACTGCAACGATGGTAAATATTTCCGTTGTCCAATTGGGAGTGTATCCTTTCTCGAAAAAGTGCTTATACTTGCTGATTTGAACTTTGTCGCCGACGAGGAATTTTCGTTTCTCTTTGACATATTTCTTGGAGTAGACTTCACGGAGCAGTCGTTTTTCATCAGCTGGAGTAACATCTTTGGGCTTCATCTTGATGGTACGAAGTTAAGGCGTTGTAGCTTGATACCAAGTCCGGTAAAATGTTGATCCATTTGTAGTGTCCTTGGAGGGAGAATCGTTTCCACATCTTGCTCTTTAGTGTACGATTGAAGCGTTCGCAGATTGATGCTTTCATACCACTGAACGTCGAGTACATGTTGCGTCATGAGTGCCTTAAAGTCCTTGTTGTAGAACTCTTTGCCTTCATCAACGTGTAGATTCTTGGGTTGACTATCTTTCAGCACAGTCTTTATAGCAGCAGTGACGTCAGGTCCATTTTTCGATTTGATAGGCACAGCCCAAGCGTACTTGGAGAAGACATCAATGACGGTGAGCAGGAACTTGTAGCTTTTCTCAGCGTAGGTTGACATGTCAACGAGATCAGCTTGCCATGTTTCATCCAATCCTCGCATATCAACATTACGTCGTCGATAATTTCTTCTCGCAGGTTTATGAAGTTCTTCCACTAGAGCTTCCTTGAGATCCATGTTGTACGGCGGATGATTGTCAATTGAGTTACTCATAGACATTTTCTTCTGGTGTCACATCGACGAACACTTCTTTTTCGATACGTCTTGAACGACTCTGAATTGATAAAATGATTACAGAGTTTTCAGTCACATGCTTTTGATACATGCTAGCCAAGGATTCAAGGGATTGTTTCAAATCCTTTCCCAACTTCTCTATTTCTTGTATCAGCACTTACTCAAAATCAATTATATTTTTATATGCAGCACCATCAGTTTCATTACCACCTTTTGCAACATTGAGTAATTTTTTATTCTGCAAATCGTAATGACCGTCAGCAGTCAATTTAATTCCAATACCTGGAGGACCACGTATTCCACGAGTTTTATTTAAATGTCTTCCGAAAACGTCTACACTCGACATTGTCTGGATTGTGAATGAGGCTATACGCTCCGAGTCGTCCAATATATAATCTCAGCTTCTCTCAATTCTTCGATAATTGAATTTATTTCGTTGGTATGACTGTTATTTCCAGCAGCTTGAGACGCAAGAATAAGTCGCAAACGTTCTACAAGTTCATTCGGATCATCCCAATGCACGTAGTCTATTTTTCGTTCTTGGTGAGCTATATTAAACATTCCTTGACCTTTTATCTCCTTATCAGCGATATACGTGAGATATTTCCAATCTTTACCACCACCACGCAGACTCTTGTCAGGCTCATTATATTTCCTATCTGCATTAGTTTGACGGATGATTTTCTAATAGTTTGTCATATCATTTGTACTTACTATCAAACTGTCTGGTATTTTTTTAAATAATTCTTCGATAAGCCCTGGTGTATTCTCAAACTCCTCAGTCCCCACATGAACAGTGTTTTCTGAGAAACTAATTGGAGCATTCCCAATGTATAATCCAGCTTTCAACGATCGTACTCCATACTGTGTATCGAGATTCTTTTGTTTAGGCTTGCTTTTCAGCATCTTTAAGTGTTTAGCCAGAGTGTTAACAGGAGCTGGGGAACTGACGGTACTTGGTGCAAAACTCTGATCATTAATAGTTCGATTAAAGCTCATAAAATCTTCATCAGATGCCTCTTCTTGAGATGGCTCGAATGTATCTTTGTCTTTTGATTGCATGGATGGCTCATCTTTAATTTCTTCTTTTTTGACTTCCTTCATTTCTACATCTTGCGTTTTATGTGCCAATGACTAGTGGATGAATGATGGGCTTGAAAACTTCATTCACAGACATTTCCACGGCAGCTTTTCCTCGTTTTAGCAGACGATGTTTTCGGCGAATGGCTTCACTAGCCTGTACGATATGATGCAATACATCTTTGCGCTGCATGATGTCGCCTCGATCGTGGTTCAGGTAATACTGATGTTTTATTCCGTAGTCACTTTAATTTATAGATTCGAAGCAGTCGAATCCTCTCCTGTACCGTCCTTGATACATATCGCTATCCTTATCGATAACGAGAAAACCGTACTTGCCATTCCAACATGTTGCACACAAATTTCAAAATTGGGTGAACGTCATGTCAGTGTTTACATGATCATCGTAAACATGTTTCGGATTCATATCATCTTGACGAAACAGTATGAGCATATAAGTATTATCTCGTACCAAGTGTTTCGGGATACGTGCGTAAGTTTGACAGAGATAAAAACTATCCACATCTCGATGACGCCCCATACAGAAATATGCACGTATATTGTTTTGTTTTTCACAAGCCACGTCATCAAATATCATTACAGAGTTTGGCTTCACTTCCTCTACACTCACAACTTGCTCGTTGTCGTTATATGGGTAATATCCTACTCCTTTGATTGGTTCAATGATTTTTTCTAAGTACTTGTATTTAGGTTGCTCCAGAGATTTTGAGTAAATGTAGACGTTCTCGAATCTCAATCCATTAGGATGTGTAATGAGTGACAAAAGAGCATTCGTCTTACCACAATTTGATGGTCCACATATAATTGCACGTAAAGTATTTGGCAATAGAATACCATGACGTTTCTAGTTTTTTCTCGAACTGCAACGTTATCAAAGTTAACGACAGGCAATTTAACGTTCTGCGATTTGAACTCCGTGACTTCCTGCATGTGACTGACTCGATTCACTATAAATAGGGGGCTTATATAGCCTGAGCCTCAGTCTTACTCAAGCAATGAGAGTGAAAGGACGTGGTCTTGTGAACTCAGTGATTAACAAGCTCCTGTTGAACTTCACATTCCTGGCTATCAATTTTGTGGCCCAGGCACCAAACTTGCTAAAAGATTAACTCGTGGGGATCGTGGAATCAATCCTCTCGACGCAGCTTGCAGGGAGCACGACATTGCCTATTCAAAAAATCGTGAAAATCTATCAGTGAGACACGAAGCTAATAAATTGCTTGCAAAAAGAGCAATCGAACGTGTGTTCGCCAAGGATTTCGGAGTTGGAGAAAAAACTGTTGCCCTTGGAGTAGGTGGCATCATCGGAATCAAAGAAAAACTTGGAATGGGCTTGAAGAAGATTATCAAAAAAAAGCCTATCAAGAAAAAGCCTATAAAGAAGAAGACACTATTGAGAAGAGTTATAGATGCTGCGAAAATAGCAGCTAAAGCTACCGGCTCTGTACAATCAACATTGAAAGCTGCACGAGCTGCGGTGAAAGAAGCTGGAGGAAAGAAGAAAGTTCGAGTGCCACGTGTACTACCGGTGCCCAGCAAAATTGGAGGCATTTTACCAGCCTTTTTACTGCCAGTCTTTGCGGGACTCAGTGCAACAGGAGCATTGGCAGGTGGCGCTACGAGCATCGTCAAAGCTATCAACGACGCCAGAGCTGCCAAGCGGCAATTGGAGGAATCAAAACGACATAACCTCAAGGTGGAATCGATCGCCGTAGGAAAAGGATTGTACTTGAAACCTTGGGGAGCTGGCTTGAGACTTCATTTGAAAAACGTGTAGAGCTACCGAACCGACCACTAACCGATGTAGGTTTGCTAAAGTATGCGAAAATTCTAAAAATACCACATTTCCTAAGTGTATACATGAGAAATGATTTAGCGAAGAGTGGGCCTAAGAAAGCTGAAGCTGCCATTATCAATTTTGATTCTAAAAATGGTCCTGGGACGCATTGGGTTGCTTATCGAAAAACCGGCAATTGAATCATAAATTTCGATAGCTTTTGAAATCTACAACCAACTCGTGAACTCATGGACTACTTCGGTATCGGTTGCGTAATCAAATACAATTGTGATAAATACCAGAATTATAACTCAATCATCTGTGGACATCTGTGTCTCAAGTTTCTACTACATAAAAGCATTGATCGCGTGTGAATATACATCAGTCTACAAGTGACAGCCATGGCGGACTCATTAACGCTTATACTCTCGGGAGAATCGTCTATTTTGGAGGCAAATTATTTTCCACCTATTGAACTGTCTACTCAAAAGAAGTACTTTTTGGGGCTTGTAGAATTTTTAACGTTTAACTCAATACCTAACATCGATGTTGACAACAATAAATTTTATATTGGTAATGACGTAATAACAATACCTCCAGGAAGCTATGAGTTGGATGATATTGCAAAATTTTGAAAGGAAGAGCTTCCACAGAGTACTCAGTTAAGTCTACGATCTAACAATAGTACATTACGCAGTGAAATTCGATGCAATGAAAGTATTGATTTTCGACCGGAGAATTCTATTGATCAATTGTTGGGCTTTAATCCACGAATCATCGAAGCAAACGTCACCCACAAGTTCGATTCGCCTGTTAAAATACTTGTTGTAAACGCTTTACGTGTTGAGTGCAACATAACTACGGGAGCATATATCGATGACAAGAAAGTGCACACAATTCACGAATTCTTTCCAGTAGTTCCATCAGGATATAAGATCGTTGAAGTACCCACTCACGTCATTTATCATCCAATCACCGTACAAGCAATACATCATCTGCAGTTCCGTATTGTTGATCAAGAAGATAAGCTCGTAAATTTTTGTGGAGAAGTTATCACTATTAGACTGCATGTAAAAAGTGAGTAATGGGGATCGTCTACGGAGAGTATATAAGTCCAGCAACATGTCCAAGAACCATCAATCATCGCAAACCTCTCAAAGAGCTCACACCAGAGAATGTGCAGTTCCTGAAAAGTCTCGGTCTGAGAATTCGAAAAAGATTTGTTGCTTGATTTGCCTAATACCATGTTATCCATCGAGAAAAAGGTCGTCTTCGATGAGTCAGTAGCACAGTATGAAGTCCACGCTCACCAGCGATACGCCTCGTCAACGTTCAACAGCAACGATGAAATCCGCATCAGTATCCAGAATCAAGATTCGTATATGCTACCAAGCCAAAGTTCGCTGCATATACAAGGAAGATTGACGAAAAATGATGGAGTGACCCCCGTTGAGCATATATTGATTGTGAACAATGGTATCTGCTACACGTTTGAAGAAATGCGCTATGAGATGAACGCTATTGAGATCGAAGGAATCAAGAATGTCGGTCTCACAATGACAATGAAGGCCTACATTGCGCAAAGTCCAGCCCAAGAGGACCTGATGGAAAATGCTGGATGGATCGTCGACGATACCAGACGTTTAACCAACGACAATGGATATTTTGATGTATGCATTCCACTGAATTACATATTTGGATTTGCTGAAGATTATCAACGAGTCATTGTCAACGCAAAACATGAACTCATCATTCTGCGAGCCAACAGCGACGTCAACGTGATCACACAGCTTGCTGCGAACGAAGAACAGTACAAGATAACCATTAGCAAAATTGAATGGGTAATCCCTTACGTCAAAGTATCGGACTTGGAGAAAATTCGAATGCTGAATTTCATCGCTACTGATCCGATCATCGCCATGAGTTTCCGAAGCTGGGAGTTTTACGAGTACCCTTTGTTACCTCAGACAACCAAGCGTGTATGGAGTGTGAAAACAACGACTCAACTGGAGAAGCCGAGATATGTCATCGTGGGATTTCAAGTTGGACGAAAAAATGCGAGAACTGAAAACATGAGCAACTTTGATACATGTGATTTGCGTGATATAAAATTGTATTTAAATTCACAATGTTATCCTTACATGAATCTGAACATTGATTTTCAACGAAACCAGTTTGCAACGTTAGGTGAAATGTTTGCGAATTTTCAATCATCGTATTATGGTAGAAAAAATGCTCTATTGTTAACAAAACCTCAATTCAAAGATAATGCGCCTCTTGTAGTTATCGATTGTGCTAAACAAAATGATTCCTTGATCACTGGTCCAGTTGATGTTCGTCTTGAATTTGAATCTGGCGCTAATTTCCCAGCTGCGACTTCTGCATATTGTTTAATTATACACGATCGTATTGTAGAGTATCAACAATCCAGCGGCGTTGTCAGAAAAATATGAAGCGAGTGACATTTGATTGTAACCCACCTACAGTGCACGAACTATATGTGTGGGATTTTGCGTATAGAGAAGCTCGACGTGGTTCATAGGAACAAGTTGCTCGAGACTGTGTAAGATTCCAACGAAGAATTAAGCAAACTGCGAAAATTTTGGATACTGTTCTACAGAAAAAATTGTTAGACTGTAAGGTGAACCATAATTTGAATAAATGAAAAATAGTTTAAATGAATATTTACTCTTTTTATTTCGAGCCTATAATCGTAAAAGAGATTTTAAGTTATTTCGAAATTCAGAATAAAATGTTTCATTTTAATGAAGCGAAAAGCCAACGATGTCCAGAATCAGCAACCAACGATGTTCAGGATCCGTCCAACGATGAGTAAAAATTATTTCTAAACTATTCTATTTAAAGTGTCACCATGGTTGAGGTGATTAAGATCAATGTATGAAGCATTGGAAATATAAAGGTAAGTAGATTCAAATCTCAACCATGGTGACACTTTTTTTCAGGAAAATGATAAACACACCAATTACAATCAATTTGTTGTTTATTTAATATTAAATATACACGTGTTATATATTTTTAAATATTTCATGATTAAAGTAATTATTAAGCATCATTCTCAATTTTTTAACTTCGATAAAGATAACAATCGTGAACAAATAGTGGTGGTCCATCGATGGCGTCCCCGACCAAGAACCAATGTTTCTGGCATCGGCGATAGCTGGCAACTTCTGGGTCGAGATGAAGTTCTTCTGGAAGTTTCTCCCAAGCGCATTCGATGTCGTTGCTCAGGTAGCCAATGATGAATTCTACTGGCAGCTCTGCGATGTCCATGGTGTCCAAATTTTTCAAGCAGCATGAGTGACGTATGAGTTGGAGAGATCTCCTCGTTGACGGAGTGATGCCATAGGTGTCCCAAAACCACATCTTTAGACGAAGACCGTTTTCAGTTGCGCAGTGACGTCCATTGACGTGAGCGTGCAAGTTCCTGTATGCACAGGTTGAAGCTCGCAAGTTTTTCAGCGATGGGGCCCATATCTTTCAGGTCGATAATGGTAGACCAGCTCTCCAAGGTCCCCTCGAGCCATCCTTTCTTCTCACGTCCCTTGATGAAAATGTAGCTGGCGTTTTTGAGTTTGGCGTTCACGACGCTCTTGCACTCGTTGTAAGGTACATCACCAGCTGCCCAAGGAATGCCGTGGTAGTTGTTGGTTAACCAGGAATTCATGACCTTGACTGTTGCGGGTTGACTCGACCATGAGCATGGCGGCTTGAAAAGGAACGTCTCCACGTGGTTGGCTGGTTCAATCGTGATGATGGCAAGTTTCTTGACGATGAACTCATCTGCTCCCCCACTGCCAGGCATAGAGAAGCCCCTTGCACGTCAACGATGAATTTAATTTTTTCGCTCGAGATGTTTCCGCGTCGAGGTCCTGACGAGAATGTTGTTTCCGCTCGGGGATCGCTCTTGATATAGGACCTCTCCCCACTCCAACTGCCACTGCTGCCACCTTAAGTGAGTGAAGAACTCACTAGAGTTCATTTTCCCGCCGAGGTAGCGGAAATGGACGTGGTTGGTATTCTTCGTGGCATCTTTGAGTTGTTGGAGTTGCTCCGGGTCCTCGTACAGCATCTTCGAGACACGCTCAGGCAGGAAGACTGTAAACTCTCCATCGAGAGTTATGATGATTTTCGGTCCAAATGACGTCATGACCGCGGACACCCTCGTAACCCTGTAGCTCTTCTTCAGGTCGAGATCCATGATCCTCTTGTGCTCCAGGCGAGAGACTGAATTCAATTTCGTTAAGTCCATTGTAGCACTACGATGTCGGTGGAGATGTGGTTGCTTCGGTTTCTCGTTGAGACTGATGATTCTGCTCGGGGAACCCTCTTAATCTAGGGCCTCTCCCTACTCCAACTGCTGCTGCTGCCAGTGGCGATTTCTCGAAGTTCTGTTGTGACACTACGATGTCGCTCGAGGTGTGTTCAACGAGAGTTCAATAAAACTAATGATTAGCCTATGAAATGCATCTCATTATATACCCTGAATATCCAGAGTTACCCCCACTTTTTTCCACGCTCCAGCCAATGGAGTTCCTCTTCATCCCACTTCAGACTCGGGAGCCAATCAAAATTCACTTTTCCCCACCACGTTCCAAACGACCAATTAAATTCAAAGATAAATTTTAATGAACCTACAATTTCCATTCTACCTTCCTCATAGCTAGTAACGATGTGTATTTCTTGAAAAAACATGATTGATGGTTCTAAAAGGAAACGATATTGAATGTGAATTTTTGACCTAAGTGAATGTTAACTCATTGACCATATATTCGTGATGAAAGTTATATTTCTTGACAGCATAAAAATTTTCGTAGCCCTGAAAAAAGCTGGCATCTAAAATTTTCGTAACTCCGTGTCATTAGAAGTTATTCGAGAAGAAAAATTTTTTTGCAGCCCTGAAAAGGGCTGACTTCTGAAATTTACGCAAAGTTATTAGAAGATGATTGAAAAGTTGTCAGCCCTGAAAAGGGCTGACAACTTTAGCAGCTTCTCGAGTACACCCTTAACGGATTAACCCGAACGAGCCTTTTCAGCTTCCCCGTAGGTCCTCCAGATTCGTCGTCTCTCTGCTCCTCCAGCTTCCACGTCGCTGCTCCAGGGTCGTCGTCGCCGCTACTCCTCCTGCTTCTCCGTTGGTCCTCTAGCTTCCACGTTGCTGCTCCGCTGATCCTCCACTGCTGCTCCGCTGATCCTCTGCTCTGTCGCTACTTCGCGGCACACTGATCCATCTGGCTCGCTCGCTCGGGTATACCAACTCGCACGGACCTTGGAGAGTTCCCACCGCTGTTACCGCTTCTCCACGTTCGCTGCTGGTTTACCAGCTTCAGCGTAGCCGCTGCTCCTCCGGCTTCCCTACTCCTCCGCCACCGTACTTCAAGAAGTGCGAGCGCGCTTCCAAGCCAGTCGGCTCTTGGGGTCGGAACGCGAACAACGTCCACAGCTCCGCGCTTCGATGTAGTCACTCCACTCTTTGAACCTGACTAATGCTTTTCAGCAACTACTTCTAGTCTTCACTCAACTCTTTTCTGATTGGTCAATCAGAGAGTGGTGAGGGATCAAAATCTCATTGGCTACTGAGTCAGGGGTGGGAGAAGAAGAACCTCATTAGCCACGGAGTCAGAGGTGGGGGAAGTGTAAACTCATTGGCCACGGAGTCAGGGGTTAGGGAAGTGGAACCTCATTGGCCACCGAGTCAGGGGTGGGGGGAGAGGACCCTCATTGGCTACCGAGTCAGGGGTGGGGGTATATTGGTTACATATCGGCTGGATCTCGGCCCGCCAAGTGGCCGCGAACTGTCCTACGTATACTACTAGTAAAGAATACTTAAAATCTACAAAAATGCTAAAAGTCTTCAAAAATTTGAATATTGGAGAATGGAGTTATAGAAATGTAAATAGAAATGTATGAAAATACCAGCAAATATTTTGGTTTAGACTAGCCACTACTATTATATTAGTACCACTACTATTGGTAATAGAAATCTATAAAATTATTGTGTTTTGTTAAATATTCACAAATACTTAAGATTCATAAAACTCGGAATTCTAGAATATCAAACTCTAGAAAAAGTATGTAAAGACATTAGAAATCTATAAATATACTAAAGAACCTAGAAAGTTTTATCTATTGCAAGTAAAAAAAAAAATGAAAAAACAGGAAATCAATGAAATAATGAAAATCCATGTTATAGTTGATTTCATATTAATTAAAAAAAACTAAAAATCTATTGAAATTTCGATTCTATAGCATCGAATACTAGACATCTATATTGCAATCTTAAAAAATATAGAAATTGATGAAAATAGTAGACAATGTTTAAAAATTTCATAAATACTATGAAAAAATGAAAACACTAGAAAGATATTATTACTGAAAAACAATGGGGATATAATTTTTCCAAAAATTTTAATCCTAGTGCATGTATTTTAAAAAGTCCAGAAATTCATACAAATTTACTAGAAAATTCTTTCGTTGTATAAATACTAGAAGAGAAACAATAAATAAATGGAATTAAACAGAACAAGTATTGGAAATCTTTAAGAAATAAGCCGTTTTCTGGAAAGTCAATTTGAAATACACACACAATCGTTGAAATTTTCACTATTCCAATACTGTAGCATAAAATTCTAGAAATATATGAAAATACTAGGATATACTAAGAAATTTTGTAAGCAACATAAAATACGATGATTCTAGAAATCTATAGAAAATTATATAGAAATTTAGGGAAAAAATTCTAAAAAGTGATCATAATAATATATGGACATCTCGAAAACGATTTTTCAGTGGAAATGTTTAAATTTAGTTAGGCAAAATGTTTGTTTACATTAAATATAAAATTTTATGCGTTTTATAACAATTTTTTTGCTTCAGGATTTTTTATAAACTTCAATTCTGCATGATAAATATTGCCTTATTAAAAATTTGTATAAATAACTTTAATACCTGGAAATTGAAAGGTGGATCGTCACCGAACTCGTCGTTTCGATTTTGCCGTCCAAGCATTTGCAACTCGTGGACGGGATTTATTCTGAAACAATAAACAATCATCTGAATTATTTCATTGCGATTATATTATCAAAGAACTGATTTAAAAGTAAACAAAAAATATGATATATTTTGTAGTACTTTTAGAATTCTGTTCAGTTCTGACCTGTCTTTTGGATTAGCATGGTGACTCGTTTTGTTCGTAGAGTTCCAGTTACCTTCGTTTCTATTTAAATTTTGCCTATCTGAATTGTAACTATTGAAATCTCGCTGAGGTTGATGGTTGAATGGAATTGGAGGCGCTGGTGTACTTTTCCTAGAGCGGATCGATCCAGTTGCATCGTAATTCTGAAATCAGTGGAAATTGTAAGTAAAAATTTATTAATGTAAATTTTTTTCATTCAGTGTGCTGAAATCAGATTCCCATGACATATATGGTATTCAGAAGTCATTTTCATGTCAGAAAGGGAATGCATTTTGGAACTATTTTTCAATATATTTTTCAAAAAAGTGCTGTTTTTATTTGCAGTATCATAATATGTAAAAAAAAAACAAATTTTCTTACTTGTGAAAAGTTTTTTTTATTCTTTCTATTGTATAAGAAATAAAAAAAATTATTTCGATCAAGTAACTTACAATTAGATTCATTACAGTATATTACATCAAGTAGACATCGTTTGATACTTTTTTTATTAGGATTTTGATTAATTATTGAAACAAGATCAGGTTCTGTAAACATTTTTTGAGAGATAACGTGATATGATTTCACGATATTTAGAAAATGAAGTCAATCCTTAAAACGTTTCTTAAGTGGAAATAGTGGAATATAGTCAGACATGGCATCATTTTTTCAAAATAATGTTTTTGTAGTTGATAACAATTTTGAGGCAAGTTTTGAATTGTATTGTACAAGTCATTATGAAACTAAAATATTTCTGAAAATAATGATTCTTCCACAATAAAACGAGTATGAAAAAAAAATTATTTGTTAGATCAATAAAACGTACAAATTATGTTTATGACTGGATACGTGCTATTTCTAGGGATACACAATTGTTAAATAAAATTGAAAATCCTCTGATAAGGAACATTTTGATGAAGTGATAGTAATTCATGGAATTCCTGCATATGATTATTCAGTGGAAATATTTTAATTTAGTCAGACCAATTATTTCTTTACAGCTAAAATAAACTGTTATGCATATTCTTATAATGATATCGCGCAACAGGATTTTTTTCACTTTTCATCATGGTTATTTCAGTCGCTTTGATCGGTAAATAATTTGTTGGTTGTCTGAAAAAATATCCAAAAAAAGGAAATTTTTTCCAATTTTTCGGAATAAATGAGCTTATCGATGACATAAAATAAAAAGTTTATTCCTAAATCATTTAAGAGAAATAGTTTAATGGCTTTCAAAAGTACGTGAATATTAAATACGAATTTTTCGAATCATTTTCAAGCAGAAATCATTAAATATACCACATAATCTATGTTTAATTATGAAATATTTTATGTGTTATTAAAAAACATTTTTCTTGGATAACAATGGTTTTTCGTCAAAAGGAGTTTTCGTCAGCATATTTTTTAAAATAAGTTTCACATTTTTTATATTACTTTCGAAAAAACTGCAGTTGTTATAAAAGTGTTCCCACCTAAAAAAAAAACAAAAATTAAATAAAAAAAAATATAACCGATCGCGGTACAAAACATCGAATCCATAACATCTAAACCCAAAAATTTACAATGTAAAGAAAGAAAAAGAATTTTCTAATAAATGGTATATTTCTAATAGATTATGAATATTATTCAATTACATCCAATCGTAAATTTTATTCACAGTTGTATGTATATTGCGCGATATTGTTTTGAAAAGTTGAATACTTTTACATTTATTTTCTCGTAAATGTTGAATATTCTTCTGAGATTGACTATGATCGAATAGTTTCCAAGTATAAAATAATTAGTAATAAAAAATTTATGACAATTCTATTGTAAGTTAATGGTTAACTAAAACGAAATATTCAGGTCACAATGCTCTATGAACTGTTTGTAGCGTAAAGAAGCAATAAAAATCAATGAAATTTGAAAAAAAATTTATATTTGATTAGCATTAGATTATATTGTAAGTTCTACAATAATGTAATAGGTTTTACAATATAATTGCAAATTTTGTTATTTTTATTTTACTTATTTTATACAATACTAGCTGTCTCAGCGGGATTTGCTCCGCGGTTAACACGTGGTTACATGCAGTCCTGTCAGGAAAAGTCAACTGTTTAATTGAAAAACGAAAATTACCAAAAAGTTATTCGATTCCTAAGATTAAAAATCTTTTTTTTTATTTTTTTTTTATTGCAACAATTTCTAATTTTTTCGCAAAATATGAATCTGTTAGATGATAATGAAATAATCTGAAGAGGTATTATACAAATATAATATTGGTCATATTGGTCTAAAAGATGTTATAAGTATTCTAAAAAATAGTTTTTCATGATACTTTTTTAGATTAAAGTAATAAGTAGAATTAATGAAAGTTCATTCGTTAATCAGGATTAGGAGATGACCATGATGAGGGTTATAATAAGTCTTTTTTATCTTTCTTATGAAGTCTTGATTTATGATTTATGAGTCTTTATTTATGAAAAGCTATGCCTCTCCAAAAGTTAGTAGACGAAATTGAATTATTATTAACTGTTCAAATGTTGCTAATTTTCAAATATGCAAATGATAAAGTGTCTTAGAATTTTATGAGGAATTGATGATTTTTGGATGATCCGCTGACTTTAGGACACCCTGTATTTCATGGTTTCGTAAATTTTTTTGAGGTTTTGTGATTCATAACCTTTCGTGATTTCGTGACTTTTCGTGATATTTTGCATAATATCAAGTTTTCGTGATTATTGTTTTTATATGTTTTTGCGACTTCTGGAAAATTTTTTACTTTGTGTGTGTGTGTGTGTGTGTGCGTGTGCGTGTGCGTGTGCGCGTGTGTGTGTGTGTGTGCGCGCGTGCGTGTGTGTGCGTGTGTGATTTCAAAAGAGCAGCGGGGTTGTAGGTGGGGGAGTAGGCCGTATTAGTTTGTTGATAAAAACATGCCTATAACTTTCAGACGAACATGGTTAATAACTGTGAAAAATTTCAGGACGTTTCGTGCAGAAGTTTTGAAGTTATTAGCGCACAACGTACAGACTTACAACGTACAACGTTCATTCTGCTTTTTTTACTTCATAAAAATAATTATATTTAATGAAATTTAATTTCTAATACCGAGTATACATATTGAAAAAAATATATGCATGAGTTTTTACCGAATAATATGCATATCTATGAAG
Source organism: Platygaster robiniae (assembly GCA_028476575.1). Lineage (NCBI taxonomy): Eukaryota > Metazoa > Arthropoda > Insecta > Hymenoptera > Platygastridae > Platygaster > Platygaster robiniae. The sequence goes on from CM052019.1 coordinate 43,322,248, forward strand.
ACAATATAATTTGACAATATTTACAATATATCATGAAAAAAACTGCTATACAAATCTAGCAAAAAGTACAACATTTCATAGTGATTCCACAGTACTATGTATATAGTATTGTAATTATTACTATATTTTTCTCTCAGTGCGTGTTGTTGATTAATTGAGATGCTTGACATTTTAGATGTCAGAAGTTTTGAATGTATTAGTATATACGAGGGGGGACCCAAAAGTAACGGGAATTGTGTTACAACTTTTTTATTGACAAATTTTTTCACACACAATTTTTATCACCTTCAAAGTAATCCCCATTGACTGTAATACAGTTGTTCAATCTTTTTTTCCAGTGTTCAAAACAGTTCTGAAATTCATTTTTTTCAATGTTTTTTAAACCTTCCAGCGATTTTTGTTTCACCTCTTCTACAGTCCCAAAACGTTTTCCTTTCATGTCCCTTTTGAGTCTAGGGAACAAAAAAAAGTCACAGGGGGCAAGGTCCGGTGAATAGGGGGGGTGAACAATCGGTGTCATGCCGTTTTTGGTCAAAAATTTCTTCAAGGACAGCGCTGTGTGGGCAGGTGCATTGTCGTGGTGGAAGAACCAATCTCCTGTGCGCCAAAGATCCGCTCTTTTCTTCCGGATGTTCTCCCTCAACCTTTTCAAAACCTCCAAGTAGAAGTGTTGGTTGACCGTTTGGCCTGGAGGAACAAATTCTGCGTGCACAATACCTCTGCAATCGAAGAAACAAATGAGCAATGTCTTGATGTTGGACTTCACTTGGCGTGCCTTTTTTGGACGAGGCGAGAGAGGTGTCTTCCATTGGCTTGATTGCTGCTTTGTTTCGGGGTCGTAGCCATAGCACCATGATTCATCGCCAATTATAACCTTGAGAAAAAAATCTGGGTCTTCATCCAACTGATTTTGCAGCTCAAGACAGGCCTGAAGTCGACGCTCCTTTTGATCGTCGGAGAGAAGGCGAGGAACAAATTTGGCTGCAATCCTCCTCATGCTCAAATCTTCAGTTAAAATCCTCTGAATTGAACTCCATGACAATCCAGACATCTCACAAAGTTGATCGATGGTTCGGCGACGGTCTTCATGAACAAGAGTGTTGATTTTTTCAATGTTTTCGTCCGTTCTTGAAGTCGAGGGGCGCCCAGAACGAGGTTGGTCTTCTATTGACATCTCTCCATTCTTGAAACGCGAAAACCAGTCGTACACACGCGTTTTACTCAAAGCATTATCCCCATAAGCTGTTTTCAGCATCACAAGGGTTTCCGCGGGTGTTTTTCCTAACAAAAAACAAAATTTTACAGCCGCGCGTTGCTCTCCGCACTCAGCCATTTCACGTTTTCGCCGAAACGGAAAAAGTCGTTTCACTAGAAAAATTCTTACGGACGAACGAATGCACTCACAGCAAATGAACTTTGCACATTGACTTGGGAGAGTAGCAGCTTGGAAGAGAACCAGTGGAGAACCCGATCCCCCCCTCCGCGGTCCCCCCACCACCTAATTCCCGTTACTTTTGGGTCCCCCCTCGTAATTATTTTAGTTTGGATGATTTGTCCCTTAACGATATCACCCCATTATCTTCAACCTTAGATTCACTTTACACTTTAGTAGAATAGCATAAAAGTCAGACTGGATGAAATTCACTCAAGCACGAAATAAGTGTGAACTATAAGTACTAATAATTTGAAAAAATGTTATGCTATTCGAAAAAGATCTAAAAAAAAGTAGGTTTAAGTTTTTGTAACAAAAAACAATTGTTTAAATATTGCGAAACGTCGACAAAGTGATAAGAACACGAAAAAATTGGGTTTTAAAATAAAAAAGTGTTCTTCTAGGAACATGTATGCAAAGTCAAAAAATTAACATGTAAAAGGATAGAAATATGTAAAAATGTTAATTGCAAAAATGAGTTTTGTGGCTTATTCCTATGATGAACAATCTGTCCAAAATATCTGAGATGAAAATTTCAATACCTGATATTAATGAAACAACATATTTTACAAGAAACTCAATAAAATGTGAGTGATTTTCACTGAGTGTGGCCATCTATGGTTAAAAAATATGAAGACTCCTTTAAGTGACATATTTCCTTGATGACAAAAATAATTTATAGGATTGTTGTATCGATGTATAAAACAAAAATACATTCTGTTCAGTTTCAATTTTTATGTTGCTCCCGGTACAGTCAACTTCTAAATGAATGACGCGACGAATGATCCTGTGGCAAATGAAAACAAATAAACTCACTGAGCGTGGAGGGTGAGCGTTAACGGGTCTCGCGGTCGCGTTACGATTGTCTTTGTAGGGGATACTGGAAGTGGCTCGATTGCGGGCGGCGTCGTCCACTGGGCATCGTATCGGGACGCTGGGGTCTCTGGAAAACGGAGTGTTGATCAGACTCTGGATCCCCGAGGTGGTAGGCGCATGAGAAACGTGATGAGGGGAGTTGGTCGTTTGCACCTCTACGTCTGGAATTGAAAAACCAACGCTCTGCAGCCAAAAACTATCCCTCCTTCGCCCCCTCTCGTCTTGGTTTTTTGCTAGGATTTTTGTCTTCGGATGCGGAAGCTTGTGCGACAGAGATAGACCGGCTTAAAAAGAAATATCGACGGACGGACAGAGACAGCGTGCTTTCGGCAATACCAAATACAGGATATCAAATATTTTGGAGCCAAGTCAAGTGGGACAACAATTTTCGATACCCTTGAATCATCGGAATCTTTCCTAAATTTAAAAATGGGTAGGAAAATTCTTGTCCTCCAATATTAACATTGACTTTTTTCTTTTCTTCATTGCGCCATGCAAAAGCTACTGCAGTCGGCGAAAAGTGTCGGGGAAGCCACCGAAGTACAAAAGGAAAAAAAGGGACAAAATCCCCGTCTACGTTCTGTTCGCCCAAGCCAATGCTACGGACGTAGATGTGGGTAGAAAAAAAAACTTGGCTGCCAATTTTTGGAGGTTTATCAGCTATGGTGCAATTTTTCAAAAAGTTGCTTGGACCGTCGACCGAACAAATTTTATAGGCACCTCTTGAGCGGATTCCGTCTCTTCCCCACGGTACCATTTCCCTCCTCAATGGCGCGTCCCATGGTTCGTTCTCGTCGTCCGATACAGATGAAGTTGATCTGCACAACGCGTTTTATGATCATGCCCGAAATTTTTTCATGGACCTTTTACAGGTTTCCCTCAGTTGCGAGGTGGGAAACTATATGAGTGAGATGAGATCTACAAACACTAGATAACGTTTGTGACGATATTCAAAATCATATTTTTAAGTGATACATTATTGTGCCATCAGATGGACTAGAATGGAAACATGTTTGAGCTTAGATGTGAATCAATTTTCCTTTAGGCCATCTTTGTTTCGTGGCTACATCAAAACCAAAACATGCTCCATTTCGATCCTTGCGTTGACAATGTTGAAATTCGATGGACCATTGAACAACTAAGTATGAATCCATTGATGTTGATGAGGTCCATCAATATGCTTGAAAATGTATACCTTCTTTAGTGCGATCATCCAGTGAATGAATCAGGTCGAAATTTGATGGGTATCTTACCCGGTTCTTCTTTTTCGCGTTGGATCACGCATGTAGGATGTATCGAAAAAGGGCAGTTCGGAGTCTATGTCGAAGGGCAGTTTATGGACTTCAGGTGGTCTTGGAGGGATGAAAAAAAAGTCTGGTTTGGCATTTGGATCGACCCTTTCTAGCACTACTCGTTCGTTACTCGCTTGCGTCGCTCCAACCATCGCCTGATTGTATAGATGGACCTGAAATGGGAGCAATGATTCCCAATGTAGTCAAGGCTACTGACAGCGAAATTGGTAAAAATACCACAAGAGAAACGCGATAGGCGATTGGATAGAAGTTAGATTATTAAATCATGGAATCAATCAATTTAAATTCCTCACATTATATAGTTGTTATAACAATTTTTGAGAATTTCTACCCCCCCCCCCCCCCCCCATTTTTACAAATGAGGGTCCCGTTGTGCTCCATGCATTAGAAGTTATGGAAAGAGCGTATGAAAATATGTAAGGATACCAAAATATCAGCAAGATTAACTTTTATTTTGTGGTTGGGCAAGGCCACCACAACGAGAACAGGGTTATTGGGCGACTGCGGAGGCCAGGGGCGTAGGTAGAAAAAATTTTCGGGAGGGGATTTTCTGAAAAATATTTTTCCTTCGGGATTTCATAATTTGTCATCTTTGACAATATGGTTACAAGAGAGCAATTTCAAAACATTTTACATTTCGGAATTAAAAAATTATACAACTTTTGGAATCCAGAGTTGCACATTTTTCATGTTTGTAAATAATGGAATTCGATTTTTGTGGTTTTAAGTTAGTAACTGAGGTTTCAATATTTTTCACTTGTACTTTTTGTATTTATACCACATTAAGGATTATCTGATATTGAGTTATATGGATTTCTATGAAGCTTTAAAAAATTCGAAGCTCTAGGAATCAAACTTCGAAAAATTTATACATTTGAAATGACTTTTGAGTAAATTTTAACCCCACAGATAAAAGTTACATCAAAAACTTCTATTGTTTTCGTATAGAACATTATTCATCGAATTTTGTAGTATTTTCTGGTATTTTTATATATTTTTAATATTTCTACGGATCGCTCAATTGATTTTTAGAAATTGATGCTATATTATTGAAATTTCTAACGGTTCTGATAATTTTAATTGATTTTTCAGACGACAGTTTCTTTTTTGAAGATTTTCAATTCTGATACTGTATATTTTTTATGAATTTCTACAAAAAAAAGTATGTTTAGTTGTGTAAATAGTACCTATCAATTGAATTGGATGTATTTTCATTGTTTTCTATATGAATTTCTAGCATAATTTTTAAAATTATTTATAAAAACAGAATATTCTATTAAAAAAAATGCTCCAGGACTGACAGTTTCATAAATTTCTAGGAAAATTATTTCTACATGATTTTTATGTATCGAAAGATATCTAGTAAACTAGTAAACTAAGTTGTTATCCAGTAAGCTAGTGAACTAATAAACTCGTTAACAAGTAGGTTAGTAAACTATGATAGTAAACTTATTTTGCACATTTTTCTAGTATAATATACGAAACTCTGGAGAATTTCCAAGTGGATTTTATAGATTATATATATTTTTGTAGATTGCTACAGAGATTCAAAAAACTTGAAGCTTTAGAATGCGAATTTCGATCCATCATCAGTAATTTCAAGAATTAATGATAAAATCACATTCGGATAGATTTTTTGTGTTTTATATCGTTATTCTTTTTTCATATTTTTAAAATATTTAAAAGATTTTGTCACATTTTCTCGAATTTTTATAGATCTATAGTATTATCAGAATTTAATGCTCTAGAATTTCAAAATTTATAGATCGTAGAGGCACCCATCGAGATTTTTCAGAAAACAGTTTTTTCATAGAGTTTATATGATTTCATTATACTTTTATTGTTTGTATAAAGCGAAAGATTTTTAATACTTTTAAATGGATTTTATGTATATTTTTAGAATTCGACGATCTAAGATTCAAAGTTTTGTAAATTTTTAGCATTATCGTAGATATTTTTTTAGATTATTCACTGGGTCGCAACAATTTTTCTGATTCATAGTTTTTACATCCTACGTTTTGATTATTTTTACTTTTTTATTAAATATATACTGCGAACGTTTTCATGCATTTTTTGTAACTTATATTCTTGTTTTTCATCGATGTAACTTTTTTCATTTTTACATAGAATATTGATTGATTTTATCAGATTTTCAGGAGGGGTTTGAACCCCCAAAACTCCCCCAAAACCTCTGCCTACGTGCCTGACGGAAGCACATGATTACTTTTTTGGAGAGAATGGGAATCCCGCAAGTAAAAAAATTGACATCATTTTCGGAATATTTGATTGCATGTATAGATATAATGCAAATGATATTTTTATATCATATATATCAATAATATAAGGAATGAAATCGATAGAAAATAATTTTTTTGTTTCAAGAATAGAGTATTCGCCAATAACATTGAGCAAATTTTTTTTCCATAAGCCGAGATTATGTATGGTAATTTTAATTTTAATAAAATATTATTGTTTAAATGTTAATATACTTATATATAATGTGAACATATCAGTAATAACAACAACAATAAAGATCTTTAACTTTCTTGATAAGTATAACATTTTCGTATTTTTATGCTGTTTACTTTTATTTTCGATTATAATTGTAGAATTTTATTCATTTCGCTTTTTTAAAATCATTTTTATTAAATACTTCAGATTCAGAAGAGTAAGAACTAATAGGTAGTTGCGTCCATAATCATACTATATCATGCATAATATGATTTGTGAGTTTTGGAATGATCAGATGATTTGAAGAGAACTTTGATGAATAAACAATTTGGTTGACTCACTTGTTGAGAAAAATACACCAGGTCTTGGTACCGGGCTGCTCGGTAACGTAGGAGGACGTGGAATATGCTCTTCGTTCTCCATTTGTGGGCGAAGTACCTGACCAAATCCGTCGTTGTCGAATCCATCGTCTGCACTGAACCGACTCCCTTCCGGGCTACATGACCTCGATATACTATTAGCAATTGATTGTTCTCATTAGTTATGAAGGAATTTTTCATTTTCGGTCTGAATGAAAAGAGGTTGCAGTGCATAACAAAGAAAACGCCTCATCACTGACCCTTATATTATCTGTTTTTCTTGTCTTAGATCGCTCTTAAATTTGACTTATTTCAAACAATAAATGTTTTTTATCAAATAAGAAAAAACGATATGATAGAGGTACACAATCAGGAGGAAAGAAAGAACAAACCATCTGGTACATTTTTACTGCAGGTTTGAAGATTATATGCAATGAATGAAGATGAAACGTAGAAAACCGTAGTGAAATCAAAAACAAACTCCTGGAGTTCTTCAACCAAGTTTACCTTTTTGCAGCGTCACTGCTGCTTGATCTTCTGACATCTCCTTCCTGGGCCCTTCTCGGTCCATCGACGCTTGCTTCACTAAAAAAATTCTCGTTACAAAAAAATCTCGTTGCCCGGAACTCAAAAAGTTGCTGCCGACGCAAAAAAAGGAGCAAAAACCAATTTCATTTAATGTGGATTTTGGATGGTTGTGCGATCAAATGAGATTGAATCGATGAAATTAAAGTCATTTGCAAAAACCTCTTCGTTACAATTACTTCCAAGGCTATCACAAATTACCCTGTAGGACGAAGTAATTTTTATGTTTGCAGCATATTAAAATGGAAAAGTAAGAATGAAAGAAATGGCACTCTGCTAAATTCAACTTTGCTTTTTCATGTCACATCAATGGGAAGATTCTATTTCTCGACAAAAGCCAAAACGAAAAACGTACCAATTTCTGCTGTCCTCGGTGCTGTTTTCTGCGCCCTTGCCATTTTCGTCACTTTTGTTGCCATTGTCTTCCTCGCCAAAAACGCCCTCATCATGCACTGTACCTTGACAATTTTCTTCACCTGCGTCTCGTACAACCTCGATAAGTACTCCTCGTTGTAATATTTGAGGAAAACCTTGCTCCTACCAATTACCCAACCTTCCATCTTCAAACGAATCAGTAGCAAGCGGCAATTGTCCTTAGTCACTTCAACGTTCTCGTCGAAGTCGAAGGCCAGGAATTTATACCTGTGTGAAATTAGTTCCTTTTCCTACTCTGTTAGGAAAACGTTCATTTTCCTCACGCTCGGGATTTGCGTTTACACAAGTGTGTTGACAAAATAGCGACTTTGATTAGGGAATCGAAAAAACGTGATTCAAACTAAAGTCAATCATTTATACTATAGTATATGTAGAGAATAGAAAATTTTCTAGTAAAACTATAGAAATTATGTCATGTTTTTGAAATTTTCGGAACATCAAAGGAATAAAAGCCATAATAGAGAAAACGTACCTACGAAGAAATTCACCGAAGGAAATCCTGTAGGGATAACCTTTTTGCCGGGCTCGGGCAGTGTCCAAGATGGAGAGGGCCTTGATTTGTTGACGCACGACGTCGCGGTGGAAACCGCGGACGCAGCCCTCGAGGTCGGCTCGGACGCATCGCACAAAGTGCGTGCCTCCATTCACGCCACCAACTGAGAGATTTTTCAGGATTTCCAGGCTCGTTGAGCGAAACGTCGCGGCGCACGTTCGCATTTTTCGGGATTGGGAAAATTGTCCTCGAGAGGCCGTGTTGTACCTCTGGAAAAATTTTTATCTGCACTTAGAAAAATTCCCGATTAGGCATGAAACGGAAAGAATTTCAAAGCTATCTTCTTTCAAAATGAAATGCTGACCCTTTCGTTTTAAACGGTCGATGTTTAAAAGTGAAAAAGCTTAGTGAGTTTCAAAATGAAAGGGAATTCCTTTCATTTTGAAATGGAAAGTTTTGAAACGCAATCCTTTTGAAATGTACGTGGAAGTTTTAGCGTGGATTAGATAATCTGTGTTTCCTGTAAATTTGCACATTTTTGGATTTTTCTATGAACGTCCAAAATCTTTCGGAGTTTCAATGTTGTTTTACTATCGAGTATTTTCGATATTTGTAGATTCTGATTGATTATTGAAGTACATCAACGATCCTATTATGATAAAACATTGTTTTGTAATTTTGAAAATTTTACCTTCTGTAGTTTCATTTTATTTTTAAAATTTTCCAAAAATCCCTAAATTTATTAACATTTCCTGAACTTCTACAAATTCGGCAATTTTTTTAATATTATTTACAATCTTTGGGATTTTCTATTTAACAAATTTTTCTGCGTTCATCAAATTTCTGGATTTTTTTTGAAATTTTGAAAATTATCAAAGATCAAGAACGATAAAACATTTTTTATTTTTTTTATTTTCAACAATATTACAGTTATTTTTGTAGTTTCTAAGAATTCTCAAACTTTTTCAAAATCTATGAAATAAAACGAATAATTATGTTCGGAGTACACATTTTTACGCCACTTTCTTTTGGGAATACATATATTTTCAAATTCTTTTTTAAGTAGGAATTATGAAATTATGTACAGCTAGTATCTTGAAATTCAATAAATATTTTTGTGGTTCAAGATGTTTTTTCGTGCGTAATTATGCAGGGGCGGTTTAACGCAATTTTTCGAGTCTTTAGTGTTTGGGTTCATTATTATATTTCTTCGAAATATATATATATATATATATATATATATATATTTTTTTTTTTTTCGTTAATGACTTGATAAAATTATAGAGTACTGAAAATTCTGAGAATTTCGTCGAGTGAGAAAAATTTTCAAAAAATTTCGAAAGTTTTTGAATGTTTTTATTAAGTTTCCAATTTAGAAAATTTCGGAAAATTAAGTAGTATTGAAAACTTCATAGACATATCACTGATCCTAAAAAATTCTGAACATACAAAGAGTTTATGAAAATATTGATAATTGATTATATTCTGGAAAGTTTTTGAAATTCTGTGAAACAGTAGAACTGTGTTATATTTTTGGAAATTTAAAGAATCGAAAAATATCGTATCGTACGGAGATTGTTGAAGATTTTGATGAACTTAGTAAAAACATTGATTCCTGAGGAATTTCGGAAAAAAAATTTTTTAATTTTAAATGTGGTCGATGATTCTTAATACTGCAAAAAGTTTGTGGAAATTCAGAAAACTTTAATAAATTTTGTAGAATGTAAAAAATTTTAAAATTACATAAAACTACAGAAACTGTGTAACATTTTCCAAATTATCAAAAATCAGAAAATGTGCTGTTGTAATAGGAATGTCTATAAATTACGGAATTCAAACAAAATCAAAAAATTTTGAGAATTTTTAATTTAAGAAGATTTTGAACAATTCTAAATAAATTCTTAAACGTCGTTGGATTTCAGAAAATCTTGATAATTTTCTTACATTTTCAGAAAGTTTAAAAATTCTGAAATCTACAGAAACAACTGTAATACTGTCGAAATAAAAAGATAATCAGAAATGTTTCCTTATACAGAGATGGTTGATAATTTCAAAAATATTGATAGATATCAAGAAATTAGGAGAATGTTGGAAAATTTGGTTGAATAGGGAATCTTGAGAGTAGTAAGTAATTTTAAGAAATTTACCAAAGTTATAAAATTTCTGGGAATTTCGATAGATTTTCCATTTAGCGAAGAATTTCAAAAATTTTTGAACGCTGTACACTCTGTGTAATATTCTTGAAAATTCAAGAAATCGAAACATCTTATAGTATGTAAGAGGATCGTCAAAAATTTTATAAACTTTTGATAAAAGTCTAGAAATCTTGAAAATGTTGGAATCATAAAGAAACACTGAAATTTAAAGATTGTCACAACCTTCAAAAAACTCCAAAAATTTCGTGAATTTCAGAAACTGTTGATAAATTTTGTGTATTGTAGAAGATTTCAAGAATTTCGTTACACCACAAAATTTGTGATATTTGCAAAACTTGTAATGAATCGAAAAATGTTTTTTCGTTCAAAGATCATTGATAATGTCGGAAAGTTGTATAAAAAAACCTGTTATTCAAGAAATATCGATTTATTCTGAGTTTTGACGTTTTGATTAAATTAATATAGTGATAGCAAATCGCATTTTACTTGGCCAATATCTTTAAACCAGTTTTCAACCTCCTACTACTTTTCATACACTATAAAATATTCATCATAATTTTTATAAATTGAAACTCAGAATGTTCCATCATCTCTCTTCAAAATAAAAAAAAACTAATTTCAACCTAGAGCGAAAAAAAGAGCCCTTCATAAAAAATCGAACTCTATGGATACCAAACTAATAACTCTCTTCTTCGTTCCAGGTCTCAATTAAAAAAAACTCACTCTCAATTTCGTCGTTTCCTGCATCAACGCCGCTCCCCATTTGCTCTTGGTCGATTTTTTCTGCTCTGGCTTGGGATCATCCGGGAACGCAACGGTCAGATTTCCCGATTTCGAAAGCTTATGCGAGAACAAAGATTTGACTTTGTCGTTCTTGGATTGCCGCAAAGTTTCGAATAATTCAATGGACATGTAATCCCGATTCTTTTCCACGATTTCTCTGGCATCGTAGACAATTTTCCCGGTGTAATGTGCCACGGAAAATTCGGAAGTTCCCGTTGACCTCACGTAAACATTTTTCGAGCGGGCGCTTATCTTGGTCAAAACCGATTGTACGTCGTCCATTTGCCGCGAAGCTTCGTCGATCAAGTAGAAAAGTCCGTTATTTTTGCTCAGAAGTTGGTCAACTGCGTCTTTGTTGTCGTAAAAAGTGAATCTTTGTCTGGGAATGTCCTCTTCTTCTTGTTCTTGCTGCAAGATTTTTATGGCATGAAAAATTCTGAAGATGTTGAGTCTGATAGATGTTTTTTTTACTACTTAATTATTAAGTAGCTTACCATTTCCCAACAAAATACCCTTTGATTATAATAACACTGCATTTGCTCGTTAAGGGAGTTGACGAAAAGTTGTTCAATCTTGTTGACCGAGAAACACTCGAATCCGAACATGTCGTAAATGTTGATGCAGAATTTGTCCCCACTGCAAGAAGAAAATAATGAAATAAATTAAAATGATTACAAAATAATTCCATTTCAAGTACATATTTTCATATTTAGTTCATCTTATATGATAAAGAAATAACTTAGACTACGATTTCTATACCGGAAATTCTTCCATTAACAGAAATTAAATCAAATTTTCAAGTTTAAGTCACTCTAAATTATGGTTTGAACGAATTTGATTACTTTGACTCATTTTCTTCAAACGTTACGTTTTTCTACGTAAATCGAGCAATTCCAGTACCGCAATAATCTAAAACCAACTTACAAAAGTGTCCGCGTAACTGTTAATTTGAAGTTGAGAGTGTTCACGATCCAATCTACGATGCGCTGGTACAACGTGTTCGCCAGTACGTCTCTGCATTCCTTCGCTTCCTCGCAGGAGTGTCTTTTTCGCACAGGACCTCCTTTTCGTATGATGCAATAATTTGTTAGAGCCCAAGCGAATTTCTTCTGATCTACTCCGAGCAAATCAGCCACTATGACATATAGAAAAAATATTTTTCGTCATTGAATCTTGTGATCGTTCTGCTGAAAATGAAACCTGCATTTTGTTTTCAGATGATAGTAGTTTTGAATAGAATTATGAAAAAGGATGGGTGATACGTATTGATATATTGGAACAGAGATATTTTTCAACCGATAATCGTTATATGATATATTTGTTGCGATTTTAAACAATCTTGCAACCTTTTTGGATAAAAATGAATAGATGCGTGATTGATGCGTGAAAAATGAATAGATTCATGAAGAAATTCTCACAACTTTTTTCTAAGAATCTTAATACACTCCTCAACGAATATCATGAATGTTATTTACAGAAAGTGATTATAGTAATATATAAAAAATTTATATAATATTTAAAATATATGAAGTAACTGCTCTATGAAAGATAAAGTAACAAAAAATCTATGAAACTTTAGATACTAAAATATGAAATTTTTGCAATCTGTATACGAATATATATAATTATCTGCTAGAAAATCTTAAAAAATCTAATTAACACATGAACATACAAAAAATACTTCAAATAAATAGATACTTATAAATACTGATTCAATTCTTCGAATATGAATAACGAAAAGCTGAAAATTATTCATTCTTTCATTATAGAGCATTAAATTTCAGGAATTGACATAAGACATCTATATAAATAACGGGAAATTTCTAAATCTCACAGAAAATCTCACAAAATTTAAAAAATACAAATTACAAAAAACACTAGATTTTAATTAAAGATTTGTAAATGATGATTATACTTTTTTGAAATTCTAATACAAAATCAAGAAATGAATAAATTTCAGATTCCTTGAGCGACAAATTCTAGAAATCTATACAAAAATAATGAAAATACCAGAAAATCCTTTGTATCGTATAAATCCTCAAAAAATACGCAGGATACTAAAAGTTTTTTGAATTTAGAATATTGTCTAAATAATTTATTGGAACAATTGAAATATTTCAAACCTTTGGTTAGGTGAATTTTAGAAATCCATATAAAAATCTATGTTAATTTTGCAAATTTCTGTATCTTCTAAAAAATCTAAAGAAATTCAATCAATGCGAAAAAAATACGATAATTACTAAAAATACTAAAATTCTATAAGAAACTTGTACAAGCTTATTGAATTTTTTCAAAAAATGTATACAAAATTACAAAATTAATGAATTTTTGATTTTTATATAGCATTATATTCCAGAAAACTGAAAAAAAATCCATAAAAATTCAAAAACGTTTCAGATCGTATATATCCTTAAATATTGGCAGAGTACTAAAAGTACTTCAAATTATAACGTTTTCTAATAAATAAACAAAATTATTGAAATCTTTTAAACTTAAAGTTCGATGAAATCACGACGAAGTAATCTGAAGAGGTATCTTTAAAAAAAGTAGTAAATAGCAATTCTGGAACTAATTACAATTTTTTTCCTAGAAAATTGAATTTAAGAAATCGATATAGAAATTTATATGATTGCTTGACATTTCTAAATCTCCGTGAAAATTGTATGAGATTCAAAAAATAGAATAAATATGATGATCACTAAAAATACTAAAATTTCATCCAAATATTAATTTTATTATTCATATCATGTTTATCTTCATCAATTTTATATGTTTGTTTTATGAAGACTGAAAACTTTAAAAAAATATTAAAATATGTCATATAAGAATACAAAATACCGAAAATTCATAAAACTTCATAAACTAGAGTATCAAAATCTAGAAAATGTCAATAGTAAGTAATAAAAACACCGAAAAATCCATCAAATTGTATAAATACTATATAATTACGAAAAATGTAAGAAAAATATGAATGTAGGAAGACACCCTTTCCTACTGAATCCATTGAAATACAAAAAATTAAATTAACTTCGAATTCCAAATAGATGAAAGTATTTCAAAGCACAAATTTCTAGAAATCTAAATCACAGCAATTCATAAAAATATAAAAAATCTCGATAATTACTGGACAATTCTACAAAATTTTTGTATATCTACCTAAATATGACTGTCTCGAAAATCTACGAAACAACGAAAATCCTTGGAATTTAGAATCCAGTGTTATCAAATCCTAGATATCTAGGCAAAAATCTTTAAAAATACCAGAAAATTCATCACATTGTATGAGTACTGAAAAATACGAAAAGTACTAAGAGAACCATGCATTAATCTATGAACTGTTTTCTGTAAAATCCATCAAAATCCACGCAATACGTTAGCATATTGAAATTTTCTTTCAGATACATCAAAATTTAATATCCGATCATCCAAATATATTATAAGCCGATATCAATATTTTTCTTCCCGATTCTCTTCCCTTGTATGAAATATGGAAGAAGAAAAATGCTGTACATCATGAATTTCGAATTCTCACTATTACTCTTCATTTTTTAAAAATTTACTTCGTCTACATGATCGATGAACTATCCTTGGTTGTGCATTTTTTTTGTTTGAGATCTCATCAGTGATAATTCACTGTGGTCATCTAAAAAATGATCAACCACAAATAATTTATTACCCTTACCTTTATTCAAGTGTTCCATATTGTGAACTTCCGCGTGACTATCCGCTCCATCGATAAATCGTATTTCTCCAATGTTTATTACAGCCGCTATAAAATTCCATAAGTCATCGCAAATGTCGTCCATTTCCATGACCTTGAGGAGTTCTTTCAACTCTTCGAATTTCGCGGCATTTCCATAAGGATCGTTTCGCACTTTGAAGGATCTTTTGCTGCCCATGCTTTTGTCCCCGATTCTCAAATAACGCTGCTTTCTCCCAGGGTTGAGACCGTATTTTTTCAATTTTCCTGAGGCTTCCATTCCGTCGTAGAAATAGTATAATATGTGGAAATTTGACTGGTTTCTGGATTTATAGTGAAAATGAATGTCTTATTATCTATTTGAAAAAATGTCAACTTTATTTTAATAATTTATGGTTGAGGTTAGCGATTTTTTTAAATTTAGAGGTTTGCATTTCCATTTGAGAATATAAATACCTTGAGAAATACATCGTATCAGAAATGGTACAAAAAAATTTTAACAAAAGAAAGTGAGAAGTTTTTTGACATTGTTCATGTCAAAATTACCTGTAAAATTTTGATTATGATTTTTTACTTAAATTTGTTATCAACTAAATTATACTTATTCAAGACGATTTTGTTTCAAAGTGAGTCGTTAATGAAAATTGGCAAATTTTTAATTCTTAATTGATGGTTTTATTATTTTATTTTTTTAGCATTGACCACCAGTTTTTCAATTTGTATCATTGATTTTTTCAAATTGTATTTTTCTCAAAAAAAATCTAGTGGTTTTTTTAAACGCGTGATGAAAATATTACTTAAAATGTCAGAAATGATTAATAAATCCTAATTTTTTAACCGTTACATTTCGATTGATAAATATTTTCGTGAGCGGTTTTATGTGTTCATTTTCGATTATAATGTTCAAGTTTAAATGTTTTAACTTTTCAAATTTGCTATTCGTAAAATTCGAAAAATAAAACATATTATGACTATGCAAATGAAATTTTTGCTGTATATCATTTTACTGTAAGTCCAAAACTTTGAAAATTGTTTCGCAATACATAGTTACGAATTTCAGAATCTCTTCATGTAAGATTTAAATTCTTCTAAATCAGTGTTAGTTGAAAGTATTTTTCACATTTTAAAATGTTGAGTAGAACTATTGATTGCTAATTAAAAAACATGAATGTTGATCGTTTCGGATTTTCTATTCCAACTCATATATAATCGTGTTCTACAAATTCCAGTAGTATAAACATACGCTATGCCAGACACAACTCCTGAAAAATGGCAACCACTCTTCCGTCACGAAAAATTTGGTCACAATTTCCCAGGCGTTGTACATATTCAGAAAATTTTTTGTAATTTATTTATGTTTTGTGCCAGTAGATTTCTATTTTACAAAAACTCATTATAAACCTTTTATTATGTCATTATAGGTCATAGGTAATAGAATGAATAATGAAAAAAGTTTTTGCACAATTCATGAATTCGGAAATGATAAAAAGTTTTCTAGTTAAATTTTATGAATTGCAAAATATTTGTTCGACATGTTTTTGTTTATAACAAATAAATCTGTTGCTCAATGTTGCACAAATCATTATTTTTGTGTAAAATATAATACAAAAAAAAAATGCTGAGATAATAAATATAATAATCTTTCATGGTGAGTGATGAAAAATATTCTTAGAATGTCCTGCAGCAGCCTCAGTTTGAATAAATAATAAAAATTGACGTACTTATCACGACTCGAAATTCTCCATTTTTCCAATTGGTACATCCATATTATTCCTCCCGAGGCTTTTCCAGTGCTTCCATAAGTCGTTTGAAGTTGCATGGCACATCTTGTGGAATTCGGGTTCAAAGGGGTCGATGCATGAGTAAAAGATTGAACTATTTTTAGAGATTTTGTAAATCGAGCACCACTATCTTTGAGTCCCTGAAAAATTGCAATTCTGTATGCAATGAGTGAAGAAAACGTAAGAAATCACATCTTCACCAAAGAATAAAAATTTTTTGCGCAGTTTTTAGTATGTATAGGTTCAATTTCAAAAAACTTTCACTTAAATTAAAACATCAAATGAAAGTTCTTTTTAATTTATTCATGCTTTCCCATTCCAAAAGTTTGCATTTTAAAGATAAACTTTCGAAATTACAGGACCACCCAAATTCTACTTGTTGAAAAAAATATTCTATTCGTGTATTTAATCGTTTTACAAAGTTTGCACTAGAGCACATGACATTTTCAAAGATAATCATCATGTTTCTTGCCACAAATGGAAATAAACAATTTTGTTCATTCTTCATTATGATATTACAAATAGTTACTAAAATTTTAATTGAAAGCAAACAATATTTCATGAAATTGTTGCCATACTTTGCCTAGAAACATGAGATGGTTTATAAGATGCATCAGATTCGTTGTTTTTCCTGAATTGCTTTCCCCTGCTAAAATTATATGTTGAGCTTCTTCATGATGAAAAGCGTCTTGAAAAGCACTATCTGCCACTGAGTAAATATGCGGTGAATTATCTGATCGAGATTTGCACTGATATTTGCAATGATACTGTAAAAAAATTCAGGGAACAATTTTATAATTATAAAATGATACAAAAATAAAATATGACATAATTTATTCGCTCTTATATTCAATTTTTTTAGAATTTTATTATTCAAGAACTTGGTTAAAACTACTTTTCTTCTATTTGACGACGTTTGGTACAAATAATTAGGTAAACACGAATTGATAAAATAAATTTTTTTTACCCAAATGTTCAACAAAAGATAACGAATGGTGCGATTTTCGAAAACATTAAATTTTTTAATTCATATTATCAATTATATGACTGTCAAAAAATTTTTTTAGTACATGATTCTGATATTAATATTTCCGGCATTCTCAAATACAAGAATAATAATTTATTGCATATAGAAATTAAAAGATAGAACTATTCTTTACATTCTTGATTTCTCTATGTTCATTTTTCACAATTTTGTATTTGAGTTCTATTTTTATCAAAAAAAAGGTGCCTACTTCCGGTCCGTAAATATCTTGTTCTTCATTTGGATTCAAAACCACTAAAATGTCACCAACAAAAGTATGAAAAAGGCCCAATTTTAGTCGATTTTGCAATTCGTCTAAAACAATTTCCTCATTCAAGTCATCAAGTCCTGCTAAATCCTCACAAAACATTAGTTCTGGTGGCGCTGTTTGATGAGTCTAAAAAACAAAAAGCCTGTTAATTTCTACTGCAAGATTTGGACAACAAATGAAAATCATACCTTTAGGTAATTTCTCAAAACAATGACTTCAGGTTTTCGCTCGATTTTCAATTTTTGTCGTGTGTTTTCAGCTAAGGATTTTATTTCTTGGGTAAGCTAGAGAATAGAAGAGTCAGTTAGTGATATAGGAATATTTTTGTAAAAGATTTTGGTGACATACCGGGTAATCATTTTCGGGTAATTCCGAAAGAAACGGATGTTCCATTATTTCTGTCATGAATGGTCGGTTTTCGGGGTTTTTTTCTAGGCATCTGCGAAGTTGAAAATGACGATCAATGCATATATAAATTTATTCAATATTGATAAATTGAGAAAATATATGAGTTGCAAGATTCCTCCCTGATTTGAACATGAAAAAAATATGATACTAAACCTAAAATTTGCTTCAACCATAAAAAATTCTTGAAATATTTCATAAAATTGAATCATTGAAAGTACGTTACTATAAATGGAAGTTTAAAATTTTCTGAAAACCTGTTAATAACATAATTTGGACTAGAAATCACTTATTAAAATCTGCTGTAAATCAGGAAATTACTCTGCAATGAAATCGTTGAAATTCTGGCTCCAATTGGACTGCCTGTATAAGGTAGGAGGAGGATTTCTGACGATCTGAAAAAGCGCCCTTGTTGGGTGCATGTCCATAAATGGTGCTTTTCCATCGGCGAGCTCGATGGCCGTGATTCCGATTGCCCAAACATCGGCGCGAATCCCATAACCAGCATTTGAATCGCCCTTACTCATGACCACTTCCGGTGCCATCCAACATGGCGCCCCGATGCACGTCCCTCTTTTCCCCATTTCCCCTTTTATCGTCTTCGACAGCCCAAAATCCACCAATTTCACTTCCCCTTCTTTCGTTAACATTATATTGTTGGCTTGGATGTCTCGGTAAATGACGTTGTTTTCATGCAAATGCACAACTGCCTGTGAAAACAAGGACGTTAGAATGAAATTTTGAGGTGAAGTCTGAACTGAAAGAATGTTACACTAAGTATTTTGGAAAAATGAGAAATTGCTTGAATTGAAAAAATTGTACGTACACTCAGAGAAATTTACGTTTAAGCATGGAACGGAAAGAATTTTAAAGCCATTTTCTTTTAAAATGAAACGGTAATCCTTTCATTTTTAAACGGTTGATGTTATAAAGTGAAAGGGCTTATTAACAGTGAAGGGGAATTCCTTTTGTGATGAAATGGTAAGTTTTGAAACGAAATCCTTTTCAACTGTACGTGGGAGTTTTTAAGTGTAGTGAAATTGAGACTTTTGCCATTGTTTGTTTACTTTATAATGAACAGTGGCGTAGGCAGAAGGAGTTTGACGGTAAGGGTTTTTCGAAAAAATATCTTTTCTTCGAGATTTCATAATTTTTGATCTTTGACAATATGGTTACGCAAGAACGATTTTCAATTTTTCGAATTTTAGGATTTGAAAGTTATATAAATTTCGTAGTCCAGAGTTGCACATTTTTCATCTTCTTATATAGTATAATGCAATTGGATTTTTGTGGTTGTCAAGTCTTTATTTAAAAGTTTGAATTTTTTCCCTGATACTTTTAGTATTTTTTAATAGTTTTTTGGTACTTATATAACTTGAAGGATTTTCTGATGCTATTGTAAATTTTTTTCAGTTTCTAGCATTCGATGCCCTAAAAATCAAAATTTTGAAAAAATTTACTATTTTTATGAATTTTTGAGAAATTGATAACCACACAGATACAAATTACTTTATCAATTTCTAGAGATTCATTGTATTTTTAAATATATTTATATTTTTTCTGTGAATTGCTCGATAGAATTCTAGAATTGAATACTATAATATTGAAACTTTCGAGTATTTTCATAATGTTTATATTCATTTTTCAGAAATCAGTATCCTTAAAATAAGATTTTCAGTATTAGAAAATTTATTTACCTTTTTTTTATTATTAATACGATTTAAAGAATGATCAATAGTAAGAATTTGGAATAAAGTATTTTTATGGTTTTTCGTATGAATTTCGAGTATCATATATGCGCTAGGATTTGAAATTTTATAAAATTTTGGTAAATTATATCTACATTGTTTTTGAGTATTGAAAGATTAACAGTATTTTTTTATTTTTTTTTTTTTTTGGTTACATGAATCGTTGAAAAATTTTTCAGTTTTTTTATGCGTATTTAGTATTTTTGTGTATTGATATACAGATATCGAGAATTCGAAAGTTTAAAAAATTCGAATTTCGATTCATTTTTAATAATGCTATATAGATTTCTGAGAAAACTTCGTCTATACAGATTTTTCATGTTTTATAAATTTTGATATTTTTTGAATTGTATATTACTTATTAACTTTTGTTCCATTTTATAGTATTTTTTCAGATTTCTAGAATTTCTATGTATTACTCTATAGATTTCTAGAATGTAATACCATAATATTGAAACTTTGAAGGATTGTGAGTATTTAAATTATTTTTTTTCCAAACACTTTCTTTAACATAGATTTTTGGTACTTTTTTCATATTTTTGTAAGTATTGATAAAATCGATAGAATGTTTGCTTGTTTTAATTGTATCACTTAAACTTAAAATATTTTTATGCTTTTCTATATAAATTTAGAAAATTCGATGATCTAGAATTTAAACTTCTATCGTTGTTAAGGAATTTTACAGATTTCTGGGAAAACAGAATCTACATAGATTTTAAAGATTTCACAAGTTTTGTTTTTTTTGGTATATTTAAATTATTTACAACATTGTTTTTTGTCAAGTATTTTTACAAATTTTTTGAAAAACTATAGATTTATCTGTATGGCTTTTAAAATCCGATGCTCTAGAATTCAAAGTTTTACAGGTTTCAAGTATTTATTTCAATTTTTCCAAAAACAGTCCTTTTACAGAATTCTTCAAATTTTACCGTTCCTTCAGAGTTTGTGTGTAATTTAAAAGATTTTCTATTACTTTGATCAGTTCTCATGTAGATTCTTAGAATTTGATGCTCCAGAATTCAGAGTTTTCGAAATTAAAAATTTTTTGTAGATTCAAATCGTTTCTTTAAATTAACTGTGTTAAAACAATTAGTTGTATGTTTGTTTATGAAATTCTTCTGGAGGCAGGATTATGGTTGATTTTAACTAATGAGATTAAGAATTCTGAAGATTGTTTAACTTTGAGAACTCACATGAAACCATTTGTCACGTCTTCCAGATTTCAGTAAGTATATTTTTTATAATTTGTAACGTATGCACAAATTTTCAATTATTATTTTCGAAAAGTTTTTTTTTATCCATTATTATAACTTTTTGTATTTTCACATGACATAATAATTTACTTAATCCAAATTTCGGGAGTCGTTTGAACTTCCGAAAAACCCCTCTGCCTACGTGCCTGATTATTTACTTTAAACAAATGACTTTATAGTGTTCCGCAAACCCAACATTATTCTTATGGCCTTATGGTTAACGCTCGAAATATTAGTGTAATGTTTTGAAATTTTTTTTACGGGTAACTGCAACCTTTGCCCAAAATTTGACGTATCAGACTGATTTTTAAGATGTTTTATGCTCCCACGAAAAACTAGAGACCCAGATAGAGACAAAATCCTATGTTATAAATGGGAAAAAAGATATGCACGGGTAAACGTTACGATAAAAATCTGGAAAAATTTGAGGATATTTTTGAAATTATTTGGAGCCAATTTGGGAGGCGTCACGGTTGAAATTCCACCAAAGTCATTTTAAGGACAACCCTAATATGTACATTATAGTATTTAAATTATATTATTATGTAAAATTTTCTTTTTTAATTCATTATTATAGCTTTTTTATTTTCACATGATACAATATAATTCATTTTCTCCGAATTTCGGGAACGGATCCAAAGGCAATTCAAGCGTCGAATTCTCACTAAAAAAACAAACGATCAAAAATCAAAAGCGGCAAAAAAGTAGCCTTCGTTGCACGCACGTTTCGGGCCCCAAATGAGACAAGCGAAAAATGGCATAAAAAGGTGATGGCGAGGAAGAAAAATATCACTATAATATTAATAATAATTTAACATAATATATGTACATTATGATATTTACATTATACCTTTACAGTATATTATTTTTTTATTCATCTTCGTACAGTTTTCTTTTTTTTTTATTCATTATAATAACTTTCTTATTTCCATATGATTTATTAATTTATTTTCTCTGAATTTCAGGAAAGGATCCGAAGGCGATCCGTGCGCCGAATTCTCATTGAAAAAAAAACGACCAAAAATCAAAAGCGGCAAAAAAGTAGCCTTCGTTGCACGCGCGTTTCGGGCCCCAAATGAGACAAGCGAAAAATGGCGTAAAAGGGTAACGGCGAGAGAGAGAAATAGTCGCGCTTTCGCGGTATCGCGCTGCACCGGCGAAAGGCCCATAAGGCCCCCATAATGGAGCGGCATTCCTCCCTTCCACGGCGATAATATTTACGGCTCGGGCAGTTTGTCACTAAATCATTAGTGGCGCTGGGGTTGTCCGGTAAGTGGGTGTGGGGGGAGGGGAAGGGGGTAGAGGGCACCCGGTCCCATGCCCTCGCGAGGGCCCCGACGTGTTACCCGGGCCCCGGTAGCGATTCGTCCACGCTCGGGCCCGCGGGCCTTAAATCAAGCCGCGGCGACGTTTAATGCCCGGCGAATTACACGCGGAATAAAAAGCGAGCTTTTCGTTGTCGATGAGACCCAGAAGGCTTTTCAATGATTTCTCGCGCATGCCGAAGACGATTATCCGCGCTACGTTTCGCAGCGAGCGCGAAATTTCTCGATACTGCCAATTTGCAGTAAATCCATCTCTAACGGGTTCTGGAAAAAATGAACTCGAGAAAACTGCGATGCGCGGGAGTTTTCTCGGATTTTTTCAATTTCTTTGAGGAATAATGGAAATTAATATAACGATCCTTGAGAGCCAACTTTTTTATTAGGGAAATAAAATTTGTTATCTCATTTTATACATTTTTCAGTCAGTCACGTTTAAAAAAAATTAACTATGTGTCTTAAACTTTACATAATCATTATGTGCTAATGGTTTTTTTTTTTTCAATATTAATAGTAAGTTTGGTTTTTTTTTTCAGGTAAGACAACAAACTTTTTTTGACGAAAATTGCAGAAAACTGAAGCAAGGTATGTACAAAATTCTTTTGGGATCTTAAGGATCTTGAATGGGCGGGCTGGGTTAATTAGCGAGCCATCCCGACTGTCTTATTCGTAATTTATACGGTGATTGACGCGGATGCTGGAGCGTTACGAACCGGTCTACGAATGCGCGACGGAAACAAAGGGCCCCGGTTGCCCTCGGGCCCGCAACGCGCAATTATGTTATAATAACGCAGCCGCTGTTCGAGTTATCAACTACCTACATTTTCCAGCACTGTGCAAGTGTCATTTACTATAATTAATGGTAAATTTGAACTAAATAAAAAAACAGAAGTTTACTCAGCTTAAAGTTATTAAACAGATAATAGGCAATTTGACAAAAATTGCGTAAATTTAGTCATCAAGATTGTAATTCCATGTTGTTAGGTACCATAACTAGTTTATTAATCAATTTATATTCAGTTTGATACAGATATTAAATTAATTTTAGAATTTGAGTTTTGAATAACGAGAAAATTTTTTTATTTAGTTCTATGATTGCTAGTAAGTCTCGTTAGCTTAGTAACTTTATTTTTGTGACCAGAGAGTAGACAGAAATGATTGTCGGGAGTGGCTTTTCGGGAAAAATAGTACATTTCGCATCTAGTGTATCTAGTGTATCTAAAAATAGTATATTCCCTCGGGTGAATATATCCCTCGCCTTCGGCTCGGGATATAACTTACACCCTCGTGAGAAATTTATTTTTTCCCGAGGTGCGAACGATTTTTTTTATCGTAGCGGTCTAAAAAGCCGCCTTTTGCCCGCGAAGCGGGCAAAGAGTAGGCTTTTTAGACCTCTACGATAAAAATACTTTTTTCAGGATTTGATGAATTTTTTGGAATTTGAAAGTCGTAAAACTTCTAGAGTCCTGAGTCACATAATTTTTATTACTGTTTTTATTTTTATTACAATAGAATCCGATTTTTGTTTCTTTCGAGTCACTGAGTTCAAGATTTTTTTCTTATGATTTTGGTTTTTATACAACTTGGAGGATTTTGTGATATTATTATGGATATTTTTTTAGTTTTCTAGAATATGATTATTTAAGTTCTTGAAATTTCAAATTTTGATAGATTATGAAAAAAAATTATATCCACACAGGTTTCGAGTATTTCATTAATTTCTAGAATTTTGGTATCGTATATTACTTTTTTTTGAATTTTATAGTATTTTCTGGTATCTTTATAGATTTCTAGTATTCCTATGAATGGCTCTACAGATGTGTAGAATTTGATGCCATAATATTGAAAATTCCAACAATTTTGAGTATTAAAATCGATTTTTTAGAAAACAGAATCTTTCACATAGATTTTCAGTACTTTTTTTTTGTATTTGTACAATTGAAAGAATTTTCAGATATTTTTATGCTGTTACATACAATATACAGATTTCTAGAATTGAAGGTTTTATAATCTGTTTGAAAAAGTATATTGACATAGTTTGTGAGTATTGTATGGTTTTTAGTATTTCTCGCTTTTTTGTAGCATTGATGAAACTTTTAACCATTTGTTAGTTTTTTAAAAAGACCTATAGTGTTTTTGTAGATTGCTACATAGACGTTTACAATTCGATAATTAGGAATTCAAATGTCGATCTATTTTTAATAATTTTATGATTTAATAGGAAAATCACATCTTTATAAATTTGTTGTGTGTTTGAAATTTCTTGTATTTTCATATTTTTTTAATTTTCAATAACGTATTAAGTTGTTTATTTTTTCATAAATTTCTAGTACATACTTCTGTAGATGGTTACATATGTTTTTCAGAATTCAATGCTCTAGAATTGGAGGTTTTGTAGATCGTTGGTATTTGTTTGGATCTGTCAAAAATCAGTCCTTTAATAGAATTCTATTACTACAAGTGTTCCTTTACAGTTTGGACGATATGAAAGATTTTTCAGGTATTTTAATAGATTTTTATGTAAAATTCTAGAAGTTGATGCTTCAGAGTTCAATATTTTTTAGATTTTCAACATTCACATTTATTTTAATTTTTTTTTTTTTTTATTCACTGTGTTAAAAAAATTTTCAAAATGTGCGTTTTCTATATTATCTTAGCCAAACATGAATAATTACAATTTTGGTTAATAAAAAATTCATCTGAAGACAAGATTATTTATAATTTTGAACAAGTAAAATCAACAAATTCGAATTTTGTTTGACTTTGAGAACTTACATGAAACTATTTGTTATGTTATTCAGATTTCAGTAAGTAAATTTTCGATAATTTTCAATAATTTTACTATTAACTATGATTATCGTTATGCATTATTTTTTATCATTCGTGCTTTTATTATTTCTTATCATACATTTTATTTCATTTTTACAAAAAATAATTTATATTTTCTGAATTTTCTAATATATCTTAAATAATCCTTTTTGTAATCTGTTGTAGTAGTTCTTTTTTTGTTTTGGAAAGATTGATGTGACTTATGTGACAATAATTATTTATAAATCATTTTGTATGATTATAGGTAATTTTTTTAATTTTCTTTATTGCATCATCTTACATATTTGATTTCCACCTTGTAATTATATCTATGAGTTGAAATAAATTTAAAAGGTGCCAAATACACAAATACCTTATGAAGGGATCATCTTTTCAAATTTAATAAAATCAATTCCGAATTCTTTATTATACGTTGTACGAATTCTTCAGCTATTCTTTTTCTTCCTCAATCTGCAGAGTACAACTTTTTCTCCTTTTCCATAAATGTGTCTCCCGGCAAATCACGAAGACACAAAGTATGTAACGCTTTGAAGAGTAGCACAATGACACCATCCGATAATTTTTTTTAAATCCGGTTATTTCTTTCAAGTGCATTTCCATCATCGCGTGTTTTCCAGCATCTACTACACTTTGTATAAATAGTTTGCGGAATAAAACTCGTAGCTGTAAATTCGTTTCTCGTGACGCAAATGTCAGGAATCACGCACATCCTGCAGATTTTGTTTCTTTTATAAAAACGACACATTTTCCTGGATCATGTCATCCTTAAAATTCGTGATGTTGTCAACTATAATCTCGTTATTTTGAAAACTGATGATTGAATAAAATTCAACGAATTTTGACAACTTGAACAATAATTTGCCATTTAGAAATCAAGAAGTTGAAATGAAAGAATTATTGTGCTGTAAACAAATACTAGAGTTTGCAAATTTTTTTTCAGATAAATATTCGGGGCTAAAGATCGTGAGGTATATAGAAGAGTTTCTAATCATATGATCAATGTTATTTCTGGAAATCGTAACTGTACTTTTATGTTCGTAATTGAAAAATTTCTGTAATTATAGAGGTTGGTAATTTCTCATCAGGTTTATTCAATTTGTAGCACGCTTATTCTGTACTCGTTTCGCGAGATCTATTTCTACGAGCTACATAATTGCAATCAATTTTTTTCATCTCTATATAGAGAAATTTCGTTTCGACATTTCTCGATTAAGATATGATAAAAGTATCTTAAAACGAGTCACCACCCACCAACAAGCTTATAAATACCATTAATTTATACTCAAAAAACACCGACTGTCAATATGCCTTTAATACACCGTGAGTCCCCGAGGGCCTTATCCATTTCACGATTTCATCCACTCGGGGCCCGTATTTCTCGATTTGTCGTTATTTGTACTCGCGTATCTAAATGCGTTTTAATGATTGGCGATTGGACACGGGGAATTTTTCAATCGCCGAACTGGTCTGACCGATTTACGAATGGCCAATGCAAATATGGAAAGTTACAAATAAGTCCCGCTCGCGATAAAGCGCGACCGTTTTTTAAGGGGGCCCATTTATCAGTTGCTCGCCTTAATTACGCGCTTGTGCTTACCTTGATGACTTCTTTTAAGATATAAGCAATGTGCTCCTCTTTCATCTTTTTGTCGATTGCCGTCAGGCCCCGCACTAGGTCCCCGACCGAACCACCTTCGCACAGCTGTCAAATTAAATAATGACGTGACATTAGTTCAACTGTCGTGTACTTTACACATGTATGGTAATTGTGGCATGAAAAATTGTTTTCGTTTTAGTTTTTGTTTGTTTTTTTATGCTTTTAACTGTGATGATGGTTCAGGTTTTGGTTTTTTAGAGAAATGAGCGTATTTTTGAGTTTGAGAAAAATTGTTTTGTAAATGAAAGTTGTACAGGAAAAAACTGCTGAATTAAATAATTGTTAGTAAAATACTCGGTTGAAGAAAAATTTGAGTGAACTTTAAAATTTGCATTAGTTTATGATTTAATCTTTGTACTACTGGTGCCATTCTAAGTAAGTATTAACGTAACAGGAAAAAGAAATAAATTACAAAAATATCAGCTACTATATTTAGTAAAAGTATAATATATTCGTATATTTTTGCCTTAAAAAAATATGGCTTTTTTAATTCATGTTTTTTAATGAGAGCAAGCTGGTATAACTGATTGCGGTACAAATTATCCAATCGAAAACATCTGAACCAAAACAAATAAAATCTATAACCTCTAAACTTTAACATATACAATGTACAAAACGTCGATTATTATTGCAAAATGTTCCAATATATTGTATATTCCCAATATATTATGACTATTATCTGTTTCACTTTTATATTTATTTTTTTTTAATATATATATTTAGTTTTGAATATTTTACAAGCAGGGTCGTAAGCAGAAAAAATTGTAGGGAGGGGTTTTTCGAAAAAATATATTCCCTTCGGGTATGTAAATTTTTCGGATTTCAGGATTTAAAAGTTAAACAACTATTGTAGTCCAGAGTAGTGCATTTTTTATGCTTGTATGTCGTATGTATTTATTATACGTCATGGGATTGGATTTTTGTGATTTTCATGCAAGTCACAGAGGTCAGATTTTTTCTTCTCATACTTTTGGTATTTTCCATGTATTTTTTAGTGTTTGGAAAACTTAAAGGATTTTCAGAAATGAATAAGAATCAAATTTATAAAATTTTTGAAATATTTTTTCTAGATTTTTGAGAAAATTATCTGACAAAAATTATTAGTATTTCATGGAATTCCATAATTTACATAGTGTATATTTTTTAGAAAATTTGGTAATATTTTCTGTCATTTTTATAGATTTCTAGTATTTGATGCAATAGTATTGAAAATTACGACGACCTGGAGTATTTTTATTAATTTTTCAGAAAACAGAACCGATCACACATATTTGGGTATAATACTTTTTAAGGGGTTTTTTTTTTTTTTTTTTTTCGTATGTCTTTAGTATTCTTACCTTTTGCAAATCTTCCTAGTATGTTCATGAATTTTCATATAGGTTTCTCGAATTGTATGCTCTAGAGCTCAAACTTTAAGAAATTTTTCAGAAAATTATGGTAGCATATTTTTTAAGTATTCAAATATTTCCAGTACTTCTCGCTTTTTGTTTAGTATTTATTTAACCTAAAGGATTTTTAGGAATTTTTAAGATTTTCAGTGTTTTTCTTTATAGACTTGAGAATTTGATGTTTCCACGATTCGAATTTGAATCGATTTTCAATGATTTTATAGATTTCTGGAAAAATAACATCTAGTTAGATTTTGTGTGTTTTAGAGATTTCTTGTGTTTCCGTATTTTTTTAGTATCTCTAAGATTTTGTAGCTTTTTCTTGTATTTTTATAGATCATGGGGTTTTTTTAGATTTTCTAAAAGTATACAGGTTCTCAGAGTTTGGTGTTCTAGAATTAAAATTTTAATTAAGCTTCATTAATTTCACAGATTTTTGGGAAAACTTCATCCATAGAGCTTGTATTTTCGTAATTTGTTGATATTTTTAAGATTTTGTAGCTATTTCTTCTATTCTTAAAGATTGTGTGTATTATTACAGATTTTTTAGAAGAATCAACATTCCTAGGATTAAAATAAATTGATTTACAATAATTTCATAGATTTTTAGGAATGTCACAGCCACATGGATTAATCGTTTTTTATAAATAAATAACTCGTATTTTCGTACGTTTAAGCATTCACAAGATGTAACTTTTTTTTTGTATTTTTATATTTTTCCAGTATTTACATCGATCGATCTAGAATTCAAAGGTTGATTATTTTTTTAGATTTTCCAAAAACATTTCTTTCACAGAATAAGTACTATCATTTTCAATTTTTCTCCAGAATTTGTAATACATGTTTGAAACTTTTTCCAGTATTTTTCTGGATTTCTATTGTAGATTTCTAGAATTGGATGTTTTAGATTTTAAGTTTTTTTTTCAGATTTCTAGGATTTTTATAAATTTCAATTCCTCTAATTAATTCTTTTGGTTCAAACAAATGAAATAAATTTTTTTCTGGCTATCAAGTACTAGTAGGATCAGATTTATGTTTGCTCGTTTGATAAAATCATTTTACAAAACAACAGGAAGAACGAAACTAATGTCTTGGAGTAGTTAGTCATATTTCTTTTATGAATTGAACGTGACAACTGTCAATGTTCAATTAATAAATTGTGCTCATATTTCAAACTAATACAATTTATTATTCCCATATAGATAATCAGTTCTTTAGACAAGGGAAATAGTGAAAATCCCGATCAAACCTGGTACAACTTGTAATTTTAAACTTACTTGCTTAATTTATTAAAATATTGAGACGACTGTAAAGTATGTTGATAATGAAACTTGTTTAAAGTAGTTGCACTGACTAATTCATACCAAAGTAAAATTATGGGGTTACTAATTTTTCTTATTAAGTTAGCTTATTTTTTACTATTCATTACATGTTGGAAAGTTTAGCAGTTGATGCAATTCAGTTTAATATATTCACTAGTTTTTGAGAAATAATGCATTCTTTTTCTGTATCATTTTCATTGTTTTATAATTTAAATAAAAATTTTTCACAATTTTTGTCTCCTCATTTCTTGAGAAATCCGAAAGAAAAGAACACTTGAGTATCTGACTCATTGGAAACTTTTTTCTAAATTTCTTTGCTTTCTATAATTTCATTTCAGTGAATCTGTTGAAAAGAAAAATGGACTCTTTGTTTAATACTTCGCAAATATTCCAATATTATAGCAGTATGTAATGTTAAGAATAAGAACCACAAAACTACTGTTTTTACCATGTTATAATGTAAATTTTCTATGAAACGATATTAAACCTCAGCTTCGCCTCGTATTAAACTCTCCAATTAGTCAAACTAAAAGCTGCCTACATGCCTCATTCATCTACTATTGCTCACAAATCAAAACCTTTTCCTCGCCAAAAAAATAAAATAAAAATTTCACCTATTTTATCAACAAATTAAATTAATTTCCAACTAAAACATGAAAACGACGGTAACGTTTCCGGGTTCTGATCTGAGAATTTCAGGTTCCTTTTCTACAACAATCCAAGACCGCCAAATTATACCGAAAGCGCGTGTCGCAATTTTGGGCCGCGAACGCGTTCGGAATACAACGTCATAAAGTAGTAATTCACGGGCGAGCGAAGTGAGTAGAAACACCCACTCACTTTCTCCGTCTCACTCTTTTTCCCGGGGCCGGAGGCAATTTCAAGCATTTGAGACGCTCGAATATACGGATAATTTACGACATGCGCGGCCATTAAACAATCATTAAACTCGTTCGCATACGCAGGTGAGGCCCGGCACGTCGCGGGCCTAATTTACGGACGGACCTCCGCGGTGCGCCAAATTATTATTACTCGTTTCGAGCACCCCGATCGTGTTTTCTCGATCACTGTTTTCCAGCCTAAGAAATCTCTAATACCTGAATTCCTGACAATCTAGTCATTTTTATCCCCAAAAAATGTTATAAGTGATGAATTTTTAAAATAGATCGACATGGCTGAACAAAAAACGCCAATAAACATTTTTAATATTCATTTTTATAATTATAAATCAATGTTTTTCTTTTTTCTGAGATAATTTCGCAAGGAAACTTTAATTTGATTGTAACTTTTTGTCTGAAAAACAATTGCTTAGGTTTATTTATTGTTTTTTTTTTCTTTTTTGTATCACTTATGAATTTCTATGGCAGCTCTCTTTATTGTGTGATTAATTACAAAATTTTGTGGTTAATCAATAGAAGTGAAGATTTTCTTAAGTCTAAAGTTTCATTTTCTTGGGACGTATTCACTAATACTTAAGAAAATCCGTGGAATCTTGAATTTTCTTGTCTTTCAAGTACTTGAGATCGCAGATTACATTTCTCGGGTACGCCCGTAAAAGTTTTATATGAAATATCGTCGGCGATAAATCTTGCTTACATTGTCGTAATGTAGCTCTCGCTTATTTTCATGCACCGCCAACAATTGACTCGCAAACACGTCATTACCCCTACAGTTTTTTTTGCCTAACTGCTTTTAATTTTTGATACTCAAGGCCGGATTCATATCAAGTGCAATTTACTTGGGTGAAAAATTCTTTTATGACAAAAAAAAAGGTAAATTTGTTAGTTAATAAAAATAAGTAGTAATAGGTGTATGTAATTTGAAAGAGAATAAACGAAATTTATTCAATTTTCATCCTAAAAAGTTGTTCCTTAAAAGATTTTCACTTTAGATTCATCACAAAATTATAATTTTTATACGGTTTATTATAGATGAGTGAGATCATCATAAGTTTATAAAAAGTTTATGAAAAATTTATTAGTTTTCTCAGTTAAATCATTTTTCAGAGAAATCCTTGTTCAGAATTCCATGAAAACTCATCAACGTCAAGTCATGAATGAAAAAAATGTAAATTTTACAGTTACACTCGGAACCGCAAAACTGTTATGGCGAAAAATTGCGTTAATAAGCAGGGGGCACGAATCTAATCGTAATTTCAAGCTTAATCCAGATTACTTCCGTGGTAATTATGCTGTATCTCTGATTCCACGTGACTTCATTACTTTGCTTGGTGTCTTTCAAATCTCATTTAGACTCTATTACTATCTTTTAGAACCTACCAGAACCTACCATTTTCAAATTTTCTGTTTGTGAATAAAGTAAGGTTTTTTTTCAATTTTTTATTGTTAAAAACATTTTTTAATTAATTGCGAAAATTTCTAAACGATTTTATAAAATTTTCAAAAGACTCCAGGGAATATTCAGTTCTAAAAAATTGAAAAAAATTTGCTGACTCTTAGAAATTTTTTCTAGACATTACTAAATTGGTTTGAATTTGAAGGGAAATTGATTTTTAACATTTTTCTTCTACAGTAATAGGAGTCATTTCAGAAATCTGAAATCAAAAAACTGAAATAAGGAATCAAACTTTTTGAAAAATCTCTGAGTACAAATCAGATTTCTAACAACTGTAATAAATTTTTAGTAACTTAAAAATATTTTTGAAAATTGATTTGAACTTTAATCTATTCACATTTATAGTTTAAAAGTTCGATCTTTTATTATTGCTTTATTATCAAGTATTTCTAAAATTCTAGATAAATTTACTAACATTGATTGAAAACAACCGAAATTTTTCAATAAAATATACAATTCATGCGAATTTTCGTGAAATAATTCTACCCCTGCAGAATCAAAGGATAAAATATATGAAATTTCGAAAAAAAAGCTTAGTTAAATATAAAAAATTTGTTAATCATAAAAAGTTTTTGTTTTGTATTAGAAAGATTTTGATTATTCTTTAGTTTTGTTGAAGTCTGAATCGAGTCTGGATATAACCTTATTATAGTCTAGTTTGAGTAACTGAATACAGATAAAAATTTTTTTGAGAGGCTCATTCGTGAATTTTACGGAACTTTATTTTAAACAGGAGCTATATTATTCATATAAATTGGGGAATATTTGCATTTTTCTGATTTTTTTCAAAAACATGTTAAATCTGAACACGTAATGTACTTATTTTATGTATGTGATTATTGGATTCGCAGAATAAATGGGAATATGAAGTGTATATCATATTGTTTTAAGCTTCATATATCAATAATTATCGAAAGTTATTGAAAAATTTTTTAAATCCTTTTCTCTACTTCAAGATAAACATTAGAATTCAAGTTTCAAAAATTTCAAGATTCAACATTTTAATCTCAACATTTTATGGAATTCAAGTACATCCTCGAACATAACTTCCAAGTAAACTATTTTCGATTTCATTATTGAATGTTTTAAACAAACCTTATACATGGGAACACGCGGCCGAAAGTTAATTAATATCTTCAGAAATTGGAACTCAATTACTTTAAAAATTAACAGAAACATACAAGGTTTTTTTAAAAATGTCTTCAAATACTTTCGAAAATAGCTGAAGAGCATCAAAATTTTCGAAATATAGTATTTTTCGAAATTCACCAAAATAGAAGGAGGAGAAAATGTGTGACGTCATTGTATAATTTCTAAAATATTATGTATTTTCTTCATCATGAATGCATTTCTTCAAACAAATTTGAAGCAAATTCAAAACGAATCAGATTCTTAAAAGACTTGCGATTTTGCGGAGAACAAATTTGTAAATGATTCTGAGAACCCATGAAAAATTTTATAAGGTCTTCGAAAAGTTTTTTGAAATATGTACTTCAAAAATAACTGAAGAGTATCGATTTTCAAAGTATTGTAAGTATTTTAAAAAATTGACCAAAGTTAAAGCAGGTAAAATGTGTCAATAAATATGTGGCAGATAAATAAAAATATCTTAATAAATAATAACATTAATAATAATAATACAAAGAATAAAAAATATAATAATGATAAATAATATGTCAATAATAAATATGGGTCAATAAAATTGTGTCATTCTCAATATACTTTGTATTTTTTTTTGTTTTGTTATGAATGCATTTCTTCTTGAGTTTTCAACAAATCCAAAGAAAATATCAAATGAATCTAAAACAAGTCATTTTAAACAAAGTTTAAACAAATTTAAAAAAAATTTATACAAATTTATAGCAAATTTGAAACTACTTCAAAACAAATTTGAAAAAATTGAAAAAAAATTAAGTCTTTAATGAATTAGCGATTCTATGGAGAAAAAATTTGGCTTTTTGCGTTTTTTTTTTGCATAGCTCACCTCCATAGCCAACCACATTTGATCGTATTCCGTCGGCTTTCCCGATCTCCTTCTGTAAACCCCATAAAAGTCAGGAAGATTTGGGTGGCTCGAATGGTCCCGCAAAACCTTGTACTCCTCCACGATGAACGGCTGCATCTCGGGAGTCAGCTTTTGTATCTTGATTGCCACTCTTTTGTGCCCTAAATCCATACGAAATCACCATCAAATCGACATAGCCCTTGGCTCATTTCATTTCTCGAAAATACCCCGACTGAAAATTAATTTTACAACTCCATTGATTGACGACCAACCACATTGTTGTTCTTCTATTTTCTCGCCCTAATATACTCTAGGAGGCTGATTAAAATCGTTTCTGTTTTTTAAATGGGAAGTGATTAATCAACTTTGATAATTTCGAGTGTTTTTATAGAGACATAATTCATATTTAAACTGTTTTCAGCTCAGATTCATAGAATTTTTGAATATGATTTTAGTGTTGAACATATAAATATTTAAATGAAAATGAATTAGAAAATCATTGAAAAGTTGAAAGTGTACATGAATTTTGTAGAACAAATTAAGTCCTGAATAGATTTACAGTTCTGTGTAAGAAAAACTGTGTTCTTATGGCACAAACATAATTATCGAAACAAATTTTGGGTGAATTTGGGTTTTTTGGGCCTTACCGGCTTGATCTTCAATTGCCTCGTAGACGTCGCCGCAGATCCCGGAAGCGATGCGTTCTTTTAATGTATATCGTTTTTCTGGATCGGGAATGCTGTCGAGTCGCTGCACTTGACTGGAACTTCCTCTTCGGCTTCGATCGCCACGACTTCGATTGTCTCGATCGTAATCACGATCGTCTCGATCGTAATCCCGGCCCCGGTCCCGGCTCCGGTCCCGGCTCCGATCGCGGCTCCTGCTTCGAGGACGATCGTATTCCTCGTCTTCGACCCTGCCACGGTGGCTCCCGCGTCTCCCGTAGCCGTCCATTTTTTTATACTGAAACATAGAAAAAACATAATCGGAAGAATAATTTGAAATGAACAAAAAGCTACTAGGGTTTTGCATGTATTAGTCGTGCTATCGAGGTAAGAATTTTTTTCAACTAAGCAAAAGATTCAGGGGTAGGAAAAGACGTGAGGATGGTGTGGCAGTGGTACGCAGTTGACAAATTTTAAAGGGCTAGGGAAAATTCCTAAAAGTACCCACGCGAGAATGCAGTACTTTAGATATTGTATCATTGTCAAATCTTGCACACTTTTTAGGATTTATTAAATTTATTAGCATTTTTTTAAATTATTGAGTTTTATTGAGATTTAAAAATCATTGACGATACATGTATGACAGAACAGTTCTTTCTTTTTGTGAATTTTAAGAATATTATACGCAGTTTCCGTAGTTCAACGTAATTTTCGGAGTTTTCTATTATTTGAAAAATTTATCAACATTATGAAATTCTTCAAATTTATTAGAAATATTGACAATGTTTTATATACAGCTATCTTATATTGTTGAAATTTGTCAAATTTCAAGTTTTTTATTGAAATTTTAAAAATTATCGTTAATTTATGTACGATGAAACATTTTTTTTTTATTTGTGTAAATTTTCAGAACAGAACATGGGTTTTGTCATTTTGGTAAATTTGAGGATTCCTCACTACTTACAAAGTTTATTAATGTTTTCTGATATTTTACAGATTTTTTACAATTTTTGATAATTTGCAAATTGAAATTCGCAAAATGTCTTTATTTCAATTGAAATTTTCAAACTAATTATAATCTTCTTATGATATAACATTTTTTAACTGTGAAAAATCTTAAGAATAGCTAATTTTTTCTATAGTTTTAATAATATAAAAAATTATCCACACTCCAAGAAAATATTCAACGTTTTCGAGAATACTTTAAACTTTTGAAATTTACAATAACTACTCACATCCCCTGTAACTGAAAATGTTTTTGAAATTTTCAATATGTTCAAGTTTTCTATATTTTTTATGAATTTTTGAAATTATTGATAATTTTCGTATGGTACAATATTTTTTGATTTCAAAAACTATAAGAACATAACATAATTTTAGCAGTTGAAAAGGAATATAATGAATTTTTCATACACTAAAAAATGTTTTAATACTCTTCCAGATTCTACAAATTTTTCAGCTGCAATGAAAAAAATTAATAATTGAAAATAGTATATTTCGTAACAGGCACGGATGTGCGAACGATATTTTATGTACCGAGGGCATAGAAACGCGTTTTCTATGCCAGAGGTACATAAAAATTTAAGTTTCATCGAATCTTTAAAACTATACAAAATTTAGAAATTTTTCAATATTTCTTAGAATTCTAAATTATGACTCAATTTTTAAAACCATTGATTTTTGTAAATTTTAAGAATATTATGCAGTTTCTGTTGTTTCGTGTAATTTTCAGAGTTTTCTACTGTTTCCAAAATTTTTAAAAATTTCTTGATGCTCGATGAAATTTTCAGAATATTTCAAATTTGATGCATATCAAGTTCTTCATTTTTTTGAATTTTTCAGATTTCTAAATTTTTGTCTAAATTTTCTACTTTTTCTGAATCTCCGTACAACAAAAAATTTTTCAATCCATAAAAATTTTAGAAATATTATACAGTATCTGTTATTAATATGAATTTTAAACATATTACACAAACTACAGAATTCAATAATGTTTTCTGAAAGTATGAAAATACTTTACATTTTATCAAAATCTTTAGAATTATTACCATTATTTATTTTTAAGAAATTCGCCGAAATTCTTCATGCTAATCGAAATTTCGAAAATAGAAATTTTCCTTACGATGTAGCATTTTTCGAGTATGAAAAATGTCCTAAATATTATAATCGCAGCTCACGTAGTTTCAATCAAAAAAATTGCCTAACATTTCCTGGGATTTTATGGTTTTTTATTTGTAAGCATTATTTTAAATAATGTATGATCAATCCCTGAAATTTTAAATTATTTGAAAATTTGTAATACGCTAAAAATTTTCACCTCTTCATTGAATTTTTGGAATCATCGATGATCTACGTAATAACGATATAACATTTTTCAATTTCCCAAAGTTACGAGAACAATTTAATACATTGTTTCTGTAGTTCAACGGAATTGTACGAATTTTCCACAATGTACGAATTTCGTCAACATTTGCTCAAAATGCTACAAATTTTTTTACTGCAATGATACTTGAGTTCATTATTTACTTTTTTAAAAACGATTTTTGAGTCTGTCAATATAAAAAAACTGAAGGAAGAGCCTATTCATTACAGACTTCTTGAGCAAAATGTGTAAAAAAACATATATAGATTTTTTCCAGTGAAACTAATAAGTTACATATGTGTATATTTTTACGTTGACGGAAGGTCTTCTTATAGGCCTTCAGAGATAATTCTGAACTAGGAAATGTAGTGTAAATGAGATCAGAATATTAAAAACTCAGAATGTGTGATGTTGCAGCGGATTAAAAGAAAACATATGTAGTTTACTGTTTATACATTTTACATCAGTATAAAGTATAAGTGTTTATTTATATTTTCAAACCATGGATTCATAGTGTCATTTAATTTTATAAAATAAAAATTTGCAACGTTTTAAAATGTTTTAATTATTCATTCCCTTGTTTTCCGTTCACATACATGTAAATACCAATTCCAATTACATTATTCAAAATCATTACCAGCATTTATCAACTACAAAATAAGAATCATCTACTCTGATTTAAAAAATGTAAAGTATAACAATAATCCTTTCAAATAATCACGTAATATTTAATCAGAAAAAAAATTAAAATACTACCACATAAAAAACAAGGATTTCGAAAATTTTTTTATTCAGTACTCTTTGTGAACTTCATTCATAGTTCCTTTGAACCTTTACTAGGATTTTCATGACCTACTAACTATTTTTTGCAACTTTTATGAACTTAAAACTGTAACATTAATCAGCTTTGGAAAATGTGGACCAAATCCCTTCCTTTGTCAAAACTAAATCCACGCTGATGACGTTTAATCTCAGAACTAATTTCACAAAAGGAGATTAATTATCCGGAGTAACAAAGAAATAACGAGTTCGCATCGTCAAAGCTTGCGACAGAAAATTGGCGAATTCGTGATATCGACTTGTTACATTTTTCATAAAGTCGATCTCGCGGATTTGTGTGTGCCAAATGCTGTTACATAATTCAGAATATCCTATAAAGGGATATAGTCAGTGGCCTGGGACGCCTTACAAGTGTGCTCTTTTTTTCCTCCACCGCAAGAGAAATCTATTGCACTTGTTTGTTCGAATATTGTGTTTTGATTCGCGTCCAATTTACGAAAAATTCATCTTCGTCCATGATTTGGAGATAATTCATGGATTCGAGGACAGTGGAGTTGGAAATGGTGAATAATAACGAAAATATACAGTTATAAAATAAGTGAACAATACAAAAACTAAATGGGACCAATTAGTAATAATAGATGAATGATCTTATGATTATTATGTTCTGTGATATAGGGAAATTCTGGAGGAGTAGAATACACGAAAATTTCCAAATGAAAATGTTTCACGAATTGTAAATGCTCTTTTTATTTCTAGCATTGAATACAGTTTATAAAAACTTTTCCATTCATCTTTATTTTGGAATTCA
This sequence comes from Platygaster robiniae, assembly GCA_028476575.1. Taxonomy (NCBI): domain Eukaryota; kingdom Metazoa; phylum Arthropoda; class Insecta; order Hymenoptera; family Platygastridae; genus Platygaster; species Platygaster robiniae. Next base: position 43,360,809 of record CM052019.1, read on the forward strand.
CGAAATTCATCATAATTTTCTTCCATTTCATATAAGTTTTGACATTTGAAAATTGTTGGCCACTTCCACAGGATAAAAAATTTTTTAATTTAAAAAATTGAAAGGATATCACACAATTTCTTATGATTCATGGATATTTTCTAAAATAAAATAAGTTTTCTGAATTTATTTCAATATTTGAAAATCGCACGAATTTTCGATGTTTTCAAAATTTGATACAAAGAAGAAACTATATGAATTTGACTAAAAAAAAAAAAAAAAATGTAACACTTTTTAAGATGTTTAGCAATTTTTATTACTTATTAAGTCTTCAAATATTTATCGATCAATTGAAAAAAAATCGTATGTATTTCGAAGAAACATGATAACAGGCATCTTCCACAAAATATATGCACATTTTATAAATTTCTACAATTTTTTGAATTTTAGAAAATTTTTGAACAACTGTTGAATATTCAATAGTTTTTTTTTAAATTTATAGAACTTATGTAATTTCAAACTTCAATACTTTTCTGATTTGATGAAAATAAATCCAGGTTGTTCATTTTTTTCGTGATCTTTTAATACATATTTCTAAAATATTTAAGATTTCCATTAATATTTCGCAAAAAAATGATTATAAACGCAATCTACAAAATTCATGAAAATTTTCTGAAAGTTCGCTAATTTTTCAAGTTTTATATCATACTTCCAGGTTTTTAAAATTTCGAATGTTTTGTTTATTTTTTCAAACTTACAAGATTTCAAGAATTGTATAAATTTTCAAAACTCCGTAAATTTTTAAAAAATTATCTTCAAACTTTGAAATATCCAATGGTTCTGATGTTTTAATATTTAAATAATTTTGAACTTTATACGAACTCTTGAATACTTCCCTTATTTCATGAAAATAAATGTAAGTTGTTATTAACAATGACTTCTGAAATTTTTCGTATTTTTATCTATATTTTACTAAAATATGCTAATAAACACAATCTACGAATATTCCTGAAAAATTTCTAAAAGTTGACTAACTTTTTAAATTTCATACAATGATTCACTGTCTGAAATTTCCAGGGTTTTTTCAATTTTTCGAAATTTACAAAATATCAAGCATTCTTTAAATTTTACAAAACTTTATAAATTTGATTTAAGTTTGTCTCTGTCATCACATTATTTATGTTTTTTTAAATACTTTTCAAGTTTTCTAGATTTTTAATCATAAATGAAATAATGATAAAATAAATTAAAAAAATATATAATAATAAAAAGCCATTTATAAAACATCTACTCAAAAAAAGTTCGATTTTCAGTCCTTGATGTTAACGTTGATCATATGTATTTATTTGCAAAAAAAAGAGTTGCAAATAAAAATCGGAGTAAATGAGATCGATTCTACCTGAAATATATCTGGGATTTCTCTCTGTGATTAATTCAATGATTTTTTCGGTTTCTCGCAATGTTCAGGTACTTGGAATTTTGATTGTGATTTGTGTAAGAAATTTTATGCAATCAAGGGACCAAAGAAAAGCGTGTCACTTTCACTTGAAAGTCTAATTGCGAATCGAAATCGCGTCGAGATTAATTCCAAAGTGGAAAAAAAGCCTGGGATATATGTTTTGAAGCGAACGAGTTTGTCACAAAAACTCTTGCATAATCAAGGGTGCGACCATAATCGGCACAGGCCAAAAACGCGTTTGGAACTTTTTACCTCGAAGAAAAAAAATTGAGATCACTGTCATTTACTTGAAATGAATAATTCGGGATTTTATGAAAATAGTGTTATATTTTTAACCAATCTGAGGATTACCAACGTTTTTTTATAATTAATCATAGTTTTGTTTAATTATTGACATAACTATGTTTTTCCCTGTTCCAATATACATAATTTTTATCCATTGCTTAGAAAATTTAGTCTTTTAGCTAAAACTGTGGGTTAGTTTTCAATTTTTTGGAATAAAAATAATATCCTAAAGAAGACCAAGTGGAATTCTTCAAATTCTGGTGACACTCGTTCTTTGTCGCCTGAATGTACTCTTTTTTGCGATTTCGGTATTCCCGAGAAATCGCTGCAGAACAGGATCGCGATGTGGAAGCTAAAAGCGCGAGCAATTCATTTATTCGCGCCTCCGGCATAATCCGTCGATTTGTCGGCGCGCCTTGTCCCATGCAATGCAGTTTCTCGCAGCTGGGACATTCCTCGCCAAGTTAAATTGATTTTCTCATTTTTTGTTTCCCCTGCAAAATCTGTTTCAATTACAACAAACAGTTCTGTCCATGTGTCATTTCGTCACGTTTCTTGTTCGACCAAATTCTACTTACGTAGTACTACCCTGAAATTTTTCGATCAAGAATATAAATATGTACAGCATTTTCCCATATTTCTATGAACTACAATGTACAGAAAATAAATGATATAAAATAGATAAAATCTGCTGAAATTAACAGATTGAATTTGTAGAAAACAACAGAAAATTTGTCGAATTTGACAGATGTCTGTTAAAACTCTTCAAAGTTACAGATTTTTGAGTCATGAATTATTAACATATTTATATTCAGAGAGCATTTGTAAATAAAATGTATAACAATTTTTGATAAACCATGATAATTCATATAAATGACTAACAGGGTAGACTATAATACTTATTCAAAAACTACGATAAACCTCATTTTTAAAATACTTGATACACTAGAAAAATGCTGCACCGAGTTGAAAAACAATTCTTAAATGACCCCCATAAAACGTTCGAACCGCATCATTCACCACGTGCCAGCAGAGTGCCAAAACCCTTTTTCGCAAAAAGCCAACGTTATTTACGAAGAGCGCACTTCACTCTCTGAGATTGAAAGTTCAAAACGCGACATATGTCGACGCGCAAAAATGGTGGCTTTTTGCAAAACGAGGAATCTCGTATTTGCGGGGCCTGATGGGACGACGATCGATCAAGGATAATTTAGCGCTCGCCCAAAGCCGGAACCGGAGAGGATTTCTTCTCCATTTCTGAATCAGGGACGTTCCATGCCAAGTCACGCGACGACTTGGGAACTACTCTCTAATTCTGAATGGGTTGAATTTCTAAAGATTGCAATCCGTTACAAATTTTCACTGAAAAACATGGCATTTTTACAGATTTTCGTCAAATTCGATTAATTGTCTGTTGTTTGAAGAAATTGTTGTATTCTACAAATTCCTTCTTTTAATTTTTAACAGATTTCATTGTGGGAAAATTTTTGAATTCTTGAATGTTCAATCATGTTATTTTTTACATACACTGTGAAAAATAACTGGAATTTTTCTCTTGGAGTAAAAAGAAATTTTTTTGTTCAGCAATCTAGAATTTTTATAGATGTAAGTATCTGTTAAATTTAATAGATTGTGTGTTGTTTCAGGAAATTGTTGTATTCTACAAATTTGTTCCTTTAATTTTTAACAGATTTCATTGTAGCAAAATTCTAGAATCATCAAACGTTCAATTATGTTAGTTTTTTCATACACTGTAAAAAAAGACTGGAATTTTTCTGTTGGAGAGGAAGAAAATTTTTTTGTTCGACAGAAATTGTTATCACTCAACGTAAATTTTGAGGATTCCAGTTTTTTTATGAATTTTTTCTCCAAAACTAAACACTTTCTGTAGCTATATACAAACAGAAAATTTTTTTAAAAAATTGAACTGGGCAATGACTTACGGTCAAAAATGGAATTTTCTGACTGAAATTTTGTACAGTATTAGGAACTTTTAAAGAATAAGGAAAATTTTTTCTGATCATGAAGAATCTTGTGTATAGCGCAGTTTAGAGTTTTTACAATTTCTTGGGTAAGAGTAGGTAAACTATTTTAATTTTGAAGAATTTCGAGAAATTCGAAAGTAATATTAGAAATTTGTTGAGCTAGTAGCAATTTTTAAAACACAATTTTTTTGCCTGAATGTTACGAAAATTTGTGACTTAACAAAAGTTTGTTTAGCAATCTAGAAGTATTCTTCTTCTTCTTGGATCAATTTTACAGATCTTAGAATATTTTCGAGAATATTTATAATTGGAAAACTTTTTATACCTCTTTTTTATCAATGACTGTTTTCAGTAACTTCTCTATTTCATTACTTTAATTGATAGTAGAATCGTTAAATGTTTATCACTATAATGTTTTTGAAAACTGAGTACGACATATCGTAGAGAATTTTCAAAAAACTTTAGCAATGGATGAATGTCATGCAAAAAATAAAAATCTCGAATTAATACTACAATATAATTACTATCTAATTAGTAAGTAACAAATTGACATATTTTTGAGAACAAAATGTTTATTTATCGAATTCTATTTGTTTATTTATGATATAGATATACAAAAAACAGCCTACTGAAAAATTAGGAGATTTCAGAAAATTTTACGTCATTTGAAAAATCACTTATGTAAATGAAAAAATCAGATTCACAAATAAATTCTGTTGAAAAGATATTCAATTTTATTTTTTTTTTTAATAGGAATTCATTTAAAAACATAATTTTTTTTTAAAACTATCAGTTTTAAGAACACAACACATTCAAAATTAGCGGTTGAAAGAAATTTAAGGAAACATTAACGTTTTTCGATATAATAGCTCTCAAATACAATTTTTTATTCGATTTTCTTATTGAAAACAATTTTTTATTTATATTATATGAAGTACTGTTGTCTATGTTATATTGGATTTTTGTAACAATGTTACTTCTGTTTTGTATGTCATAATAATTTTTCTTCATTGTTGTGATCCCCACAAACATTTTTGTTAACTCTTTTTTCCTGACTTGTAAAATCTTCTATTTTTATTGTGATTTTTTTGCAGAGTTATTCTACATAATTTTTAAAAGTTTCTGATTTTATCAACTTGAGAACTTTGTAAAGAAGTCAGCTACACCCCTTCCTCAAATTTTCATTACTTGACTATTAGAAAAAATTCTTGATTTAGAACCTAATATTACCAAATTAATTTTTATAAACAGTTGCAAAAATCACAATGTATAAAATGTTATGTTATCTTAAGTTTCACAAATAAAAGCCATCTCAAAGAAGTAAAATAATCAGAGTACATCAACATTATAAGGTAATATATTTAATTACTTTTCAAATGAAAAATTATAAATAAATGCACTCAAAGCAATAAATAATGGAGTAATAAGCGGAGAAAATAAAAAAAAAATATGATATGGATGTGAATGAAATGAATTTTAATAAGAGTCTGCCTATTGATTCTACAGACTTTAAGATTTCACTTTGCCAAATAGAACTATTTCGACCTTAAACTGTGATTCGTACTTCAGACTTCTTCGAACACAATTTATTTCCAAAGTATACGAAAAACTAGTTAACTAAAGCTCTAAATTCACTACATAATTCCGCATAGTATCTGTTTGTCGATTTCAAAACGTCAGGTTTGAAAATCGCAAAATAGAACGATACGAAAACCACACAAAAACAAAATAACAACAAAATCATCTCTACAAAACCTCCTCCTTTAAAAAATAACACACGAGACCCCCTCTCCCAATTCCCTAGGTCGAGGTCAACCCAAACCGGATTCCCCTCGAGAATCGTGACACAAATCGCATACCCCTTTTTCAAAGGTTTCCCGTACCTTGAAAGATCGTTAAAAACCAGCACGTGATACTTCAGCAAAAATAATTCCAACTCAACTCCATTGGCAGAATCCTCATTTTCCCCAAAAAATTCTCACTTGCCAACAAATACCCTATTCTTCCATATTTCACAGAGTTCAATGGTCTATAGAAAAAGCTCGAAAAAGCACTCAGACGAACACTAAAGGGTGGGACTCTGCAATATTTTACATCCGCGCATGTAATGGAATTATTTTTATTTCGTCGTGGATGAGAATGTAAAAAAAAAGGGAAACAGAAAAAAATATGTAAAGAGGGTGACGGGGAGGGGGATGGAGAGACGGGGTGGGGGGTATGAAATGCGGGGAGAAGGTACTCGTGGTCGGTGCGTTTGAACTCACCTCTAATTAAGACGTCTGACGGGCAGGTTGTGCGGGCCCCGCGGCGTACGCCCTCGCAGTGCGGAGTCACTCCGAACGAGAACCGTGTGGAGACTCTCGCACGGTTCTTGTGGACGCTCGCGGGGGGTACACTTGGCTTCCATAATCCAATAACGCCGACTTAATTAACTAACTGCTAAATCGCAAGCCTGTTAGTCCATTGATTTCGCTTGTTACAGCGTTGGCTGCAATTGTTCCCTTCAGGGTGGGGAAAAAAAGAAGGAGGGGTGGTTGTTTTTATTTGTCGACTTGGTGTGCTCGAACAACCAGGGTTGTATTTCCGGGAACAGGTGCGTAGGTGGAGAGGGGGTTCAAATTACTCCCAAAATTAGGATAAAATAGATTATTATATCATGTTAAAATTAATATAATGATTAGGAATAGATATGGATAAAAATAATGATAAATGTAATAGAATGAGTAAAAATTGTTGGGAATATACTTACTGAAATTGAGAGAACATAAAAAATTGTTTCATCGTAGTTCTAAAATTTGAGCAATATTCAGAATTCTTAGGTGTATTTATTGAAAAATACCAATAATCCTAGCCTCAAAAGAATTTTTTCTTCAGTAAATTTTGACCGCAAATTATTGGCCAGGATAATGTAAAAAACAAACTTTTGGAAAATTGTTTTAATACAGTAAATTATGAGGAGCGATTAGAATGTACGGAAATCTTAAAATAGAGCATTCGATTCTAAAAATCTACAAGAAATCTATCAAAATATTTGAAAATCGTTCCGATTGCACAATCTCTGAAGAAATATCTAAAAAATGAAGAAAATTAAAAATTAGTACTTGATAAATAAATAAAGTAATAGGACTCTGTGGGAGTACGTACTGTTTTCCGAAAAATCGACATAAATACTTTCAATCTATACAACTTCATATTCTAGCTCATCGAATCCTAAAAAACGCGGATATATCGATGTATAATTATATTAGAAATCTATAAAAAAAACTAGACAACGCGACAAAATCTTATGACGCTAAAAAAAATATTTAGCAACAAAAAATCTATATAAATTCAACTTTTTTATATTACTCATAAATTTTATATTAGAGCGAATAAAATTTGAATGCTAAAGCATCCCATTCATGAAAAAAATTAATACCTAAAAAAAATTATGAAAATAAGTATTTACTTTTCTTTTCAATTTTCACAGCTTATACAATATAGCGTTTTTTCGACTGTATAATATGAAAATAACATTTAAAAAAAGTATTTAAAACTTACGTCAAAGACTGTTTTCTGTATAATCAATTGAAATGATCAAAATTTTTTGAAGTTTCAATAATATATATTATCGAATTCTAGAAACCTATGAAATACATAATATACATATAGTTTTCTGAAAAATCTATGAGCATACTTTGTATTTTTAAATTGATACGGCATCGAATTCTAAAAAGTTGAATAGAAATCTGAAATAAAAGGTATATGGAAATTCTTGAAGCTGTATAAATACTAAACAATTAATAAAAGTACCAAAAGTTTTAGAAAAAAAGTATAAGTTTCACAATTAGAATCTATGAAAATGTTAAATATCTTAAAAACTGTGAACTCAAGAGCATTATATTCTCAAAATTTACAGAAAGATCTATCAAAATACATACCTAAAAAACTTTTCAATCGCACAATCTCTCAAAAAATACTAGAGGTAATAGAATTTTGTGAAAATACTGTTCTTTGAAAAATCGTAACAAATACTTTTGATCTTTAAAAATTTATATTCTAGAGTATTGAATTCCAGAAAAATGTACAGAGCATTCTATGATAAGACTAAACAAGGCTAAAAAATTTTGTTATTACCTACTAAAAAAAAAAAAAAAAAAAAAAAAAATGATCGATTCAATTTAATCGAAAATCTACTAAAGTTCTAAAAAACGATCAAAATTTGAATTTTCGAAATTATTGAATATTTTCAAATTATTGAAATTATTATAGAAAATATACAAATATTTACAATTGATTTTATACAGTTTCACGATTAAAGATTTTTTTAAATATACGAATACTATTAAAATATTAAAAAAAGTACTGAGTAAATATGTGAAAAATACTTTTTTCTGAACAATCAATTCAAATAATCGAAATTGTTGAAAGTTTCAAAATCATAGAATCAAATTCTAGTAATCTATAGAGCGGTTCACAGAAATACTAGAAATGTATGAAAATACCAGAAAAAACTACAAAATGTTATGAATCACGTATGTACAATGTGAAAAATCTAGAAATCTATAAAACGTTTTAAATATGTTTCCAAATAATTCTCTTAAAAAACAATAAAAAATGAAGAACTTTTGTGATTTTGATTCCTTGTAACATCGAGTTCTAAAAAACTTTATAAAAATCTAGAATATAATATCAGATAACCCATAAGGTTGTATGAATACCAAAAAATTATGTAAATTACCAAAAGTAAGTATCAGGATAAACATCTAAACCTCACAACTTGAAAATCGCAAAAATCAACCATAAGAATTTTGGTTGTATAAAAAATTTTAAAATATGATGTAATTATACATTATTTGTATGGACAAATATTTACGATATCTAACGATTGGAAAACCGCTGTATTATTTTAAAAATACGATTTTGATATTGTGAAAGAAACGCGGAATAACAAAAGGCACATTTACGAATTATCGACGAATATTTCAGATACTGCGAAATTGAGCATACATGATTATAGATTATTGTTCATTGTACCTACAAATTGTTTTCATTGTGATCTTAGTAAGTTTCAAATTTCAAAATAGAATAACTTGATTCCATAAGTTTTGTAGAATAGTAATATTGAAATTCTTGATACACTGCAACCTGATGTTTTGGTGATACAATATCAAAGGTCTATTTATTACAATAAAATTTTTTGCTGAACTTTAATAGAGTCTTGAAGGTTTTGCTGAAATTTTCGTAAAAATAGGTAAGTTTTAGATTTTGGCCTGAAACTGGATCATTTAAGCACAAATTATTTCGTTCTGTATATTTGAATGCGAAATCGATCACTTGCATCTAATGTAGTAGAAAAACAAAACAAAAAAATATTGTTCAAACCTGAAAATATACTAATGTTATGAAAATTAGCAATAGTGAAGCTTTAAAATAAAATTTTTTGATAAAAATAGAAAATTTATGTCTTGCAAAAAAAGAAGATGAATTCCTTTATGTAAACGAATCTACATCCAAAATTTTTTCATTTCCTTTTTAAATCAGACCTAAATTCAAAAACAGTCGAAATTGGATATGGCAAATGAAAGGTTATTGTTAAACATAGAACCTTGATGCCGATCCACTTTACTTAGCCATTTTATCTTTAATCTCCCAGTACAAGACCTACATTCGATATCCGATTAGTCACATTATCCGATTCCCAGTTTATACCGCTGTCAATATTTAACCGTCGAATTAAGATTTTTTTCATGTTCAATCCTCTTACGAGAACATTTTTCCATATGTAAAATTTTCCTAGAATAAACTAGCATGTGCTAATCTGACAAAAAAAAAAAAAAATACAAACAGAATATGGAGTACATATTTCCAAAAAGATGAAAAAAATGGCATAAATCGATACCTCATTAAAAAATCAAAACTAGATGTTACAATTCAAAGCAGATGATTGTGTGAATTCTATTCCCAAGTAACAAATCCTCTTACCAGAAACATGTAATTCCCTCTCCTTTTTAAAAAGAAAAAAATCAATACCACGATTTTCCATGTTTGCTCATCCAAAAAATCAAAAGAACTTCCGTAATCCTTTTAACTATCGCCATAAGAAGCTAGATTTTTCCCGAACGATTAACCCCAAACAACTCAAAACACACATACAAAAAAACGGCCTCTTCAGAAAGGAGGCAAAAAAGAGGTTAAACCGATTTCGTAAATATGGCTTCTCGGCAAAACCGGATACGAGACAATGAAAATGAGCCGGAATTAGTTTGAGAAAAGTTTCGGCAAGCGATACCTTTTCAAAAAAAAAAAAGAAGGGCCCGAAAACACGTTTTTTTTCTCGTCGTTCGTGCAAGAAATCTCGAGGACGCTGAAAATGGCTCTCGTGAAGAGTGACGGATACCTGCCAAATTTCGGAACCAATCGTGCGTGAATAGAAAAAAAAAGAAACATTACAGAAGAAGGAAGAAAAAAATGAAGTGAATAAAGGAACTTTTTTTATTGTTCGCATTATAATACACGATTGTGCCTTTTTTTCGACACACGAATTTCTTTTTTCGTCTAATAATACTGCGACAGAGGTTTCTCTTACGATTAGCAGCGATTCGAATTTAAATAGTTGTTACAAATAAATTATACGATTGCTTAATCTGACTCGCGTTATATTACGTAAGATGATTCGAAAATGCGTTCCCTGTCATTTTCCCGAAAAACCTTTCAGAATCTTTTTCTGCCTTTGATTTTTTATAAAGTTTGAATTTTAGGAGATGAGAATCAGCAAAATTTTGTTTGGAAAATTTGTAAGGGAAAAAAAGGTCTTCCGAAAAAATGACTGGGAATCTTCAAAATGACATCAGGATTTTTCGTCGTGTATATGCTTTATCTCTCGAAAATCTCCGAGTCGATGGCTTATAGAAAATTCGAAAAATGTTGGTAGTCTATGGAACGTTTATAAATAAGCTTCGAACAATAAGTTAGGGAGGTACAAAAATTTTCCTAGTCGATAAAAGCTAATGTAGCGGTGTTTTATGTAAATGTACAACAACGATCACCGGAATCACTGGGAAGTTTTTTTCCTAAACTAAGAGAAAATGGTGCGGGTGGAGTGATTTTGAACATTTACTTTGAAAATTTGGATATTGAGTACAGTTGGACAAAATATTCAAAGAAACAGCACGTATGACATTTTTTTTATTTGATAAAAGAAATTATATACGTGGCAAAATATAGTCTTTTTTTTCAGTGTAAAATGATTGTTTTATTTAAATAACATTCACTCCACCTCCACCATTAAAGTACGAGGTGAGGCTCTCAATAAACAAAATCGTCTGAATTTTTTCTTGAAGAAGAAAAATTACGTCCATTGTTGGTAGATGTTGAGAAAGTGAAACTTCTTTAGCAAAGGTATGTCATTGAATGACTTTTTGTAGACTATAAGAAATGCGGAGTATTTTTGTAAATCATAGAATATTTTCGAGAATTTTTGTTTATAATGGAGTGATACAGAGAAATCTGAACACAATTTCAAAATAAATTAACAAGTCTAAAAAAGTCCCCTACATCTTGGAAGACCCGATTTTTAAATGAATGTTTGATGGCACAACGAACTAATTAATGATGATTCTTAAAAAATAAACATATCACTATAATTATGTGTTTCTTTACAATATAAAATGTGAACAGCTTCGATTTTTCAAACTTTTAAATTACTGTTGCTATTTTCGATATTTTTCCGCGATAAGTTTTCAAAATTCCTTTGATTATGAATCGTCTACATTTTTTCAAATAAATTTTTCGATGATGAAAAAATTGTTCGATATAATCTGACTTTTTGGAAGTATCAAATTATTTAAGTTTAAAATACAGAACTCAATATCTTCCGTTCAATATTGTGAAAATTTTCAAAGTCGTGTGTGAATAAATTTTCAATGGTGTGCCAATAAAATGACAGCAAAAGTTTTTCCTAATCATGGACAGTTATTATATATTTTATATTTACGTAAAATATATTTACTAAAAATTTTGAATGTTACTAGCAGCTTCTTGAAATTAAAGAATATTAAGCAAAATTCAATCATTCTTCGTTCTTTTTAAAAATTTTTGATATGTTGAGAAAATGTTCAAAAACTAGCATCTGGCAAGAATTGTTCCTCAACTATACAAAAAAATTAATGAATTCTGAATCATTTTAAAAAACTTCTACGATCTTCAATATTGCTGGAAAAAGCCGATCATCATTTCCAACATATAAAAAAATATTTAAAAAGGTGCCTAATAAATAGGTATTCAATTATATTACAAAATTCAGAAAAATATCAACTAATTGAACAACATTTTCTGCAGTAATCTATGATTCCATTTTTTAGATATAGTATCAACTGCTTAATCATAACGTTTTAAGTGGAACATTAGAATTTCGTAAAATATTCTAGTATCATCACAAATAATAAAAATTTTCTATTATACGAAAAACAATATAAATCAAAAAATACTAGAAAATTATTAAAATTTCTTGAAAAATTTCATTGGAAAATCTGTACTTAAAATATTCAACAAATTGTCTGCTATTTCTTTCAATTTTTCTCAGAAATCATTATAAAAATTTCAACGAGGCAATCTGAAGAATACAACAGAATATCTGTTTACTTCAATTTGATTCAGCTTTAGAGAGCAGGAAAAACATTGAGGACACAATCGCAAAATAAACTCTGCTCTTTCCTCACTAATAAATATCACTCAAAATGAACAAAATCTCTCCAACCCACAAATAAAAATCTCAAAGTTAAAAAAATCACCTTCGAAACACTAGAATCCTCCGAAAATCCTCCAAATTACACAAACACATCCAAAACTCACTTGACTCGCTCCGCTAAAAAAGTTCCACTCCCCTCCCCAATCCCGAATAATCCCCGAGTCGACAATTTCACTTAGCGAAGTTCAAAGTTCATTTGCAAACCGTGATCCATTCCTCGACGGTGCAATTTTGGCATTGTACGAAGCAGCACCAGTGAAATTTGCAAAGACACCTTTCAGTTCGTCTTTGTCTCATGACGTTGTAGCCACGTCCGCAGCATAAGGAAGCGCAACCGTCGCCTCCAGGACTCGTTCGGTTGCACTTTCGGCCACTGGTTCCGGGTATGTCGACCGAAGGGTCGCGTTCGCAAAAGTTTGGCGACTTTTGGTAATAGAAGAGCTGCTTGGCAAGGTCACGAGGTTTTCTCTTGCGACCTGGCCGACTTTTCCGGGGGTTTTTCCGCTCGAGCTTGCGCCGGCGAAAGCCCCGGCTCCGGTTTTGGGGGGTGACTCCTCCCAGATTGCTCTGGGTTACGAGAACCGCGTTCCGAAATCGGTCCTTCAAGGTTTTACCTACTATCCGGAAGTCGGAGGCGATCTTCCAGCAGGTCTTCAGACCGCAGGAGCCGGACATGCCGTGGCATTTACAGCGTTTTTGCATGTTGCTGGCGACTGCCTAGAACAGATATTTTGCGAAATTTTTTAAAATGTTTGTAAATAATAGAAAATTCCTTTAAGAAGTCAGATTTTTCGTGAAAAAAACTTGAAAAAACGTTTCCTAAATTTCGGAGATAACATTTGAAATTTTTAAACACTACAAGGTCCTCTTCCTAACACGTCGAACTTTTATTTCTTTAACTCATGAAGTATAAAACTTTTGACAAGCTTAAGGTAGTTGAGTCACGAAAAAATTATACAGGACGTTTCCAATTCCCTGCACCAAAAAGAGCGTAATTCCTCATTGAATGTATCACATTTTATAAAACTCGAAATTGAAAAAGTTATCCAAATCTAAATTCTAAACAATAAATGCACTCTCTCAAAAAGTGAGGGTAGACTTCGTGTACAAAATTTTTCCCAAAATTTTTTCATTTTTTTTTGTAGTTGAAAAGTCCTTTGCTATTTTTCACAAAATTCGGAATCAAAAAAGTTATTCAAGCACAAAATCTACGATATCCGATTAGCTGAGACTTGTACCCCAAATAACTTTTTTGATTTTGATTTTTGTGAAAAGTGGCAAAAGACTTATCGACTCAGAAAAATATGAAGATATTGTGGAAAAATTTTGGTCCATGAAGTATACCCTTACTTATCTAGGGAGCGCATTTATTACTGTTTAAATGTTAGGTTTGAATAACTTTTTCAATTTTGAGTTCTATAAAAAGTGGTAGAGGACTTTTTGACTTGAATTTCAGCAAGGAATTAGATATTTATTTTTGGTGCAGGGAATTGGAAACACCTTGTGCATTATCATAATTGCCATACAGACATCGAAGAAGATTAAATATTTTGGCTGTAATTTATAGCCAAAATTTTCAATCGCTGCTACAATCTTTATATTTTCAAATTCATATCTGGAAACTTTCGTAATAACTTATCATCGAGTAATATTAGCTGAAAGCTGGAAAATAAATGAAAATGTTTCTCATTCATTTTTCTAAAGAATATTTGTTCACTTCTACTGATCGCAAAATTTACATTGTTAAATAATTTCTTAAACCCTGAAAATACTTTATTAATTACGCCTCTCTTAGTTTCAGAAAAAAATTGTGAAGATGAATTTACGAGATCGATGTTTCAAGCCTCAAGAACATTGGCGTTGCAACGAAATTTTAGATCGAGAGGCAAAAGCTCAAATATGTAAAAGATCAATAGTCGTTTAAATATATCAATGAATATTTATTCTAGCATCATGATATCTTTGGAATCGATTTGCAAAATCAAGCTTTTACTTTCAATAAAAAATTATTTTCCATACGACATCACTAAATCTTATTTTCAAGTCGCTAAGTACTAATTTTTTTGGTATGTATAATATTCGAAGTATTATCTCGTATTTTGAAGAATTTTTTACAGTGATTTCCAGAATTCCATGCTCTAGGATTCAAATTTTTATAGATTTTTGAGAAAAGTACTCCTGCATACATTTACGCTATTTCATAGACTGCAAGTATTTATAGGATTTCACAATTTAATAAATTTACTGGAGTTGCTACTTTATTTACTTTTTTTCTAAAATTTAATAATTTGTTATAACATTTACTATTTCATTTACTATTTATTTAAATTTTCAGGATATTCTAGTTTTTTTTAAATACATACATATTTCTAGCATTTTTTAGATAGCTGTATAGGTTTTAAAAATTTGTTTATCCATGATTTAAAGTTTTTTTTAGATTCTTGGTGATTAATCAAATTATCCAGGAAACAGTATATACAAAGATAACTGATCTTTCAAAGATAAAATTAGTTATTTTTATATGTATTGTATTTTTTGTTTAGTATTTTTACAGTTCAGGCGATTCTTAGTCATCTTGATGAATTTTATATTGAATTCTTAGAATAAATTGCTCTAGGATTAAAGGTATTATAAATATTGAAAAATTTATTATTCATGGAAATTATATCTACGTTGATTCTACGTATTTTATCTATTTCTAGTATTTTTAGTATTTTTCATATTTTTCAGTATCATGAAAATGCAGTAGGATTTTCTACGTTCTAAAAAGATATCTAGTATTTTTATAAATGTTAACATATATATTCAAAATTTGATGCTCTAGAATCTGAAATTTTAAAGATTTTTAGTATTTCAACATTTTTTAGAAAACAGTTTCTCCATAGATTTAAAGTACATATTCTTGACTTTATTAAACTTATAGAACATTCTTTTTCGGCATTTCATTCAATTTTCTGAAATTTTCATGATTTCATGTATTTAGAACTAGATTTGAATATTCTAGGATTAAAAGTTCTTTAGGTTTTTTTTCTTTCCATTAATTTTTGCATTTTTGTGATAAAAATATTCTTTTCACCTTAATCATATTTTTCAGCATGAACAAAATTTCACAGAACTATCTAGTATTCTTCTAAATTTTTATCATTTTTATCGTTTGTTTTGGAAGTTTAAGAATTTGATGTCCTACACTCGAATTTCTTATAAATTCTTCGTATTTTAAACGAATTTGACCTAACACCGTTTTTTCCTAGATTACTTATGTTCCGCAAAATTCTAGTTATTTCTGTACATGTATTAAAAACTAAAGGAAAAATTTGCAGCTCAAGCCTCAAGTAAAATATATAAGCAAAAACCCAATTAGACGTGCCATCAATTCCGTCATAAACCGCACTTGACACGTCTTTCTTTCCGCGGAAAAAAAGCATTACAAGTGAGACAATTGATAACCGAAAGTGGGTGGTCTAGCCCGAGGCAGCATCTTAATAATCCCAAGGCAAGTTTCGCATCTTTTCACGATGCGTAATGATTGACTTAATAAAGCGAGGCAGTGCTAATTAAATACCGGTGAAATGAAAAAGAGAACAAAAAATGAATCCAAAAAACAAAATAAAAAATGAAGATGTCTCGTGTTAATTGTCAAGAAGACGTGGCAATAAAAAAAACGTAAGCGCGAAATAATACGGCGGCGGAGGCGAAAAACGCCAGAGGCATTAATCAAATTGTGACGTGGGTTAATGCATAAAAAAAAAGGGAACTGAACTGCAAATTCATGTTTGAGGTGTGCAAATGGGTTTATGAATACCGATAGACTTGAAAGTTTTACTAAAAGATATTTTGAATTATGATGGTTAAAAATGTATTTTCAATTTTTTTATTAGTGAATTTGAAAAATGACGATTTTTCATTAGAGTTTATTAGTGAAATGTTTTCGTTTCGACGTACATAATTTAGAGACGAAAAATGAAGTTTTTTGATAAAATTTCGTACTGTAAAAAATTTCAATTACTAGACTCAGAATTTTGTAATTACAAAAATTTGATATCATGAATTAAGGCAACCTGAAATCGTTCTACTTTGAACGTAACTTTGATAAATAAAATGTAAAATGGATTCTTGGGCTTAAAACTATGAGAAAATTAGATTGGAAATTTTTGAAACTCAAATCAATAGCTGAAAATAATTCTCAGAAAGTATGAAAAAATTTAATATTTTATTTTACTCGCAATCGTAACGCATGAAGATGTAAATTCAATGATAAATTCAATCAATTAATTTATTACTGGAAATAATATACATATATCAGCACATAAAATAATAATTTCAACAATAAAAAATATGGAATTACATAAATGATCAAGTGACGAATAAAAAATCGTACATCGTTTTTTTTTTATTGGTAAAATTCAAATTCAATTCAATGTTTCAAATCAACAAATTTAAATAACTAAAGAATCTTACAGACATTTAAATTTGTAAATTTAATTCCCTGAGATCGGAATTGACAATTACTGAGACAAAATATTGTACTTATATTCCAATTTTGTGATACATGAGGGTACATCGTAAATCTCCAAATAATTAAACTAAAAAAAATCGACGACATTCATAGAAAGCACAAAAGTTACCCTCGAAATTTAAATGATAGAACATCATACTCTCAAAATTAGGAAACTCATTAGAAAAATTAAAAATGACACTTCGCGATTTCAACACACAAATCTAAATCCAAAAATAACGAAATTTCTAAAACTTAATTTCAAACATCCGAAAATCCTAAGTATGAAATTGATAAAAATGTGGGTAAATTATTTAAATAAAGAATTTTTTGTCGATCAAAGTTAACTTTGAAATTAACATTTCAATAAACAATGTATTTTAATAATCAACAAAAATTCAGCTACATCTCAACTACTTACAATAATACATCGAAAAAATGTCAGGCGTGTCTGACTCAATCCGGCTTACATCACTTAAAAAAATTATTTTCTAATTCAACGAGCCAAACGTACCATGATTAATTTCTCAGACTTGGAACAAACAATTTTAAACAGTTTTTCTTGATCAAATCATGAGTTTCGAATTTTGTGATTTTTTTGTTACTCGAAATTCAGAGCTTTTATTAGGAGTTTCGAAAAAAAATTTCTCTTTTGCCTGACCTAATTCTCAGAAAAATGTGAAGAATTTTTATGTTGCTTCCAAGATTGAAAAAACTTTCGTTTTTTTTTTCTAAATACCACAAAGTTGAAGGACTAGATATTTATATCACAACTTGAGCATATATTAATACATACGTCAGATAATTTAAAAACAATTTGGTTTCTTTACCCTCAGTATTGTTTATGTATGAATCTAAAAACTTTTATGATATTTAAAAAACTTTGAGAGAAACAAAAGAAATAATAAAGTAAATAAATTCGTTCTATTATTAAAAATGATAGAAAATTAAAATAATAATCATCAGTATGATCATTGTATTCATTTAAAATAATAACAACTAAAACAGCCATTATGATGATAATTTGTTATAATGATCATTATATTATTAACTATAATCATTGAAATCATGATAATCTTTATCATAATCATAATTATGTTGATTCTCATATCAACAACAATCATAATAATAAAATAATCATCATCAAATAATTACTCATTCCACAAAATAACTCATAAATTAGTAATATAATAATGATCAATATATATTTTGCGTGATTGTCGCTTAAAACTAGAAGATAATTATTCTGAATGAAAAAAAAGTTCAGTTTCAACGTTTTTTCCTGATACCAATCTTGAAACGGATTTGTCACGCTGTGTATTTCTTTCGTAGGGGCCGAAAAAATTGATCATAATAAAATCGCATGAATTTACCATTCGACCAGCTTGATTGTTGTGCAAATTGACAGTGGATTGAATATCTCCAGCGATTTCACGCGAGTCGAGAAACTGCTTTGAGAAATCCATGCCGAACTCTAAATTGTGAGAGCATCCACCCCATTTCCACTGAACGCCTGGAGTTTTTACAGATGGCTTGCCTTTGTAGCTTGAGGGATCGCAACCACAGGAAATTAAGCGTCCCATGCTGCAAGCGCGGGCCACGCTGTGTGCGACTCCCGCCGCAGATATCGCGTACGCGAATGCGGTTTCTCTGTAACCTGCAACAGAATTTAGAGAATTTGCCGTGTTAGCACAGAGGAATTTTTCAATCTCAGTTTTTGCAAGTTCAAACTTGTACTTATTTAAGAACAACAAATTTTGCTAAAACATTTGCCATTTTTACAGGAATTTAAGTATGTTCGTTTCTTAGACAATGATTCTGTCACAAAGAAATGTTGGCGATTACTTTGTTAGGATTATTTTTGATTGTCAGCTTTTTTACGAGAAACAGTGAGAAAATAAGTTTTTAATTTCTAATCAAAGAAAAATAAATTTCGCTGTTGTCGAAATTTTTAACTGTGATTGTTGTTATTGCAATGCTTAGTAGAATTTCTTCTCATTTTATTTGAGTAGTCTTTATAACAGTATTCATGAGGAAATTTTGTTAATTTAACAATCATTCATATGAAAATAAACATGGTCGAAAGAGGCAGTAATAAATGCAGTTTTATGAGGCATAAACTGCATAAATGAAAATTTGTACTCTCTTGATTTTTTTGTGGATTGTATATTATTAATGAAATATTTTTGAAATTAACAAATTTTTGTTCCAGAACGTATAGAGATTCCAGAATTTGATCGTTTCATATTCTTTTCATCGAATTTGGGATTATTAAAATTCCAGAACCGAGGAAATTGAAGCGTTTTTAATAAAAAAAGAGAAATTCGGAAATTATAATTCGAGGATTCTGTGGAGACTTCTGTCATTATCGTTAAATTTAAAATTATATAATGTAGCGAAGTATTAGATCTACTATCTTAATCTAAATCTTTCGAATTCAACAGTTTGTTTGTTGTATTCAACAGATTGCCATGTTAAAATTTGTGCAATATAATCAATGAAAAATTGATAGATTGAATTTGTAGAATACTACAGAAAATTTGTTGAAAATTACAGATTTCTTGAATATGACAGAAACATCTGTTTAAAGTACAGATTTTTCAGCGAAAATTTTTAACAGATTGCAACATGTCAAGATTTAACAGATTCAGATTGAAAGAGTAGTATTGTAAATTATAGCAATTATAATATTCACTGTACGAATTTCAGGGATTTCTTGACTTTGTGAATTCGAAAAAATAAACCATTGAAATTCGGGAATCTCTGAGTTTCGGAAATTCTTGAAATTTCGAAAACTCAAGATTTAAAGTCAAAAAGTACGAATGGAGGTTTTTACAAACTATCCTTTTTTGATTACTATTTAGGATGCGATTTACTCCAAATAAATTCAAACGCGATTTTATTAAATTAAATAATTATTTATTAAATCAAATAATAATTATTATGTAATTATAATAACAACAACAGCAACAAACACAATAATGATAATGAACATAGTAATAATATCAATAATAATAACAATAATAAATATTACTAACGATAAATGATTTATTATCAATTGTTTTAATTTTTTTAATTATATTCTATGCGATTTATTTCAATTAATTCATTTGCGGTTGACTTCAATTCAATTTAAAATAAATGTACTTCATTTAATTCAAAGTTTAAAATATTAAGATTTTTTTGATTAATAAATTGGAAAATGTAGACTTTAGGTATTTCCAATATTTTGCGTATTTCTGAAGGATTAACGATTCAAGGATTTTTTGTTATGTTTATGAATTGACATATAAATTTTGAGAAATCAACGCTTTGGAATGAAAATTTCATTGGTTTTCAAATTTTGAAATCTCTTAGTTTGAATTAGTGAAAAACTGACTACATATTTTGAATAGTCATTCTAGTATTGACCACTTCTCACTACTAGAGTAGTCATTTAAAAAAATGTACCATTGTCTCTTGTTGGATCCACCTATTTTGCATTGTGACTTACACTGAATTAGTTAATTTTCCCAATATTTCTTTAGTCAAGTTCAAGTTCAAATTCGAAGACTTCGAACTGAGATAGTATAATGTTTTGAAAAATTCGAAAAACATTCACAATCATCTAATGAAATTTTTGTGTTTCTGATGTATCTTTGCATTTATTGGCTTTCGTGTACCTGAATTTCTAAACGTTTAAAATTGAACGACAATGAAAAATATATTAATTTTTCGTTTTTTTATAATGATAGGAAGTGTGACGAATATTTTTTTTTGGGAATTATCAAGTTTCTAGTTACGTTAAAAAAATGTCCAAAAACAGCTAGAAAATTTTTTTTTCTTATATTGACTTATAGATTTTTTTCGTTTAATTTTAAATGTTTGGAACTTCATACTTCAGACACATGGCTTTCGTAGATTTTTAAGAAGATTTCAAGACTTATCCAATATTTCTATTGATTTATATAAAGATTCAAAAAACTACTCTCTTTTGTAATCAGAATGTTGTCAATTTCTAGAATATTAATGATTTTAAGAAATTATTTCAGCAGAATTTATAAGTATCCTTTGAATTCTCAGTCTTCTAAATATTGTTGTGTACCATATCTATTCAATTTCGTAAGATTTTCTAGCAGACTGAAAGATTTACTTGGATTTGTATATAAATATCTAGAATTTCATGCTCTAAAATCTAAATTTTCATAGATTGTTAGTATCTTGATCGTATATAGGACAGCAACTTTAAATTCCTAGAATATCATAGAATTTTGATGAATCATTATAAGTATTTCGATACACCAAGTTTATACATCATAATGGCCTCTTCATAAAACAATCTGAAGATCTATTAAATAATTTTGCAATTATACTTTTGAAACCCACAGTCACAGACTATCCTCCATTTGAAACATGTCTCTATTATATTTTGAAAGTCAAAAAAATCAAAAAAGAATAATAAAACTAATATTGGAATTAGCTAACTAATAAAGGAATAATACAACTAATATTGGAATTAGCTGACTAATAAAGTTAGTAAATTAAAAGTCATTCTAATTTTCATTTAATATCACCACAAAAATATTAATACAAAAATTTTGATACTTTAGAGAGAAATATCGATAATCCTATATATTGACACGTATCGTCTTATCCCTTGGTGATGAAAACCGCGTATTTTCACGAAATTCTTGATCAATCGAGAATGATTTCTGTTGTCGCGAGAAGAGTCCGATGCGAAGACGAAGATAAAGGGACATGCCGATCGGGACTCGGTGGCATGTGAGTATTGCAAGTCGCTCTTGCTCTCGTCAGAGTTAGCAAATTGCGTGGCTTTGAAGGCGACGAGCGACGTCGCGACTACGTTAATACGCTCGGGAGCGATATCGCGTCCGTACAAGGAGCCACGTCCCCTCGCCGGATTATTCAACCGTCCGTCAAAATGAGGTAGCCCCGTCAATACAGGCGGCGTTCATCCACTGCAAATTTATACGGTCCCTTCAAAAAACGAAAACACCACCGCGAAATTTCTCCGCTCCCGAATCAATTAATTTTTTTCCCATTTAGCCATCCCCGAAACTCGGAATACGGAATATATGTTCCGAGTGAAATTTCAGTGAAATTGAATTCAGGATGAAATTTTGTAAGTCAAGATTTTTTTTAAATAGATACTATACAGTAGGAGAAATACGACAATTGTGTATTTTGATAGGAAATATGATCATTTTTTGGACAAAAAGTCGAATGATTAAATAAATGATAATTCCTGTTTAAAGAGGCAGTAATTAATTTATAATTGTAACCAATAGATGTATTAATATATGATAAGTTACAAAAGAGAAGAGCTTTTTCCCCAAATTTTTCGTATGTTCAGAGCAAGTGATTGGATTTTGGAAATTGAATTTACTTTATGAGAAAACTCAGATGTAGAGAATTGGCATGGAATGCCCCCAATTGAAAGACAGAGGGAGGAGAAAGACGGTCCAATCTCTCTTCAGTGCCCGAGGGTATTGCAGTATTCATGAGCAGAGAGAAACGCGTGAAACTCGGTATTCTTAAGGTTCTGCGCCGCGACACTTGCCACTGGTTTGTCGAGGGAAAAACTCTGGGATTGGTTTTGCCAAGTTTTTCTGGGGTCTGGGCGGGATTTATGGTATACCGAAATTTATATGAGAGGTTCTTATTGTTAGATGGATTTTAAAAGGTTTGCCTAGCTTTTCTCGTTTTGCATTTGGTGGATGTATTTTTTCATAGATAAAAAACGAATTTTGTTATTAGTTTTTTTGAGGATATGTAATAATTTCCTACTTTTTAAATATATATGATATTTTCTGTCTTTCTTCCGGAATAATGCATTTTTTCATAATGAAAATGAAACAAAAATTTTGCACTTAATATGTAAAATGAACATTCTGAAGGTACAGGATTTGGTTCAAAGAGGCGGTTTTTAAATTACACATAGGCATACAATGTCAAAAATTTGGATTTTATACATCTTTCTCGGTTTTCATCTTGAAATTAAATCTCTTACAGTTTTCTACATGTATGATTGTTTTTAGTCTATATTGTAAAATATGAATTTCTGTTAATAAATATAGAACAAACATTTTGAACCTAAATATGTAAAGTTTTAGAATGAAAATGAGGAAAATTCAAAAACTTGACATTCCGAAGGTAGAAAATCTTAAGATTAAATGAGACGGTTTTTCAATTATAAATATACACTGTATATTCATGATTGACACCCTATACAGTATGGTATCACTTATTGTGGAGATATCAGCATTTTTTCCATTCCAGGATTTTGAATTAATCAACGTATTAAAAAAATTTTTTGTGAAGTTTAAATCAAATTGGACACGATTAACAGGTGCCCCAACACAACTGAAATTTGAAATAGGATTTCCATGTTGTTTTTCATATATTTTGTTCAAAATTTTATAGCTTGTGCTAAACTTCCGATAAATGTTTGAAACTTAGCATAGTTTGAGTGTACAGTGATGTGTTCAAAACCAAATTTTTCCTGATTTTTCTATCGGTGTTATCCATGTTTTACAACCACCGAAAAAGTACATGTTTGCCTCTTTTCAGTGCTAGTAAAGCATAGATAACAGCTATAAAAAATTCAGAAAAATTTGGTCTTGAACGTTACATTATACATACAAACTATGCCTAGTTTCAAACATTGATCATAAGTTTTTCACAAGTGATGAATTTTTTAACAAAATGTATGAAAAAATACATGTAAATCCCATTTAAAACTTCAGTCATTTTGTGGCTCGTGTTAATCATGTTCGATTAGCTCAAAACTTTACAAAAAATTTTTTTTTTAATATTTGATTGATTTAAAGCCCTGGAATGAAAAAATTTCCGACATCGCCAAAATGAGTGATACCCTATTATACAGTGTCAGAAATAGTTCTTATTTTTTACATCTTTTACAGATTTTACCTTGAAATTAAATTTCTTGCAGTTTTCTACATGAATGATTATTATTTTTGGTCTGTATTTCAAAATATAAATTTTGTAAAATCTTATAATGAAAAGTAAGAAAATTTAAAAACTAGATATTTTGAAGGTTGAAAATTTTACTCAAAGAGACGGTTTATCAATGACAAATATACAGAGTTAAAAAAATTTAATTTTTTACATCTTTCACATATTTTTCTTTGAAATTAAATGTTTTGTAGTTTTCTACATGTATGATTATTTTTGGTCTATATCTCAAAAAGTAAATTTTTCGCGATGAAAACTAAACAAAAATACTCAACATGAATATATACACAATGTTATAACACAATGAAAATTAAGAAATTCTAAAACTGGAATATCTGAGAGTAGATAAAAAATTTTACTTAAATGTTCGGTTTTGATTATTACAAATATACACTGTCTAATAAATTTTAAATTTCATCATCTTTCACAGACTTGATCTTAAAATCATATTTCAAGTATCATGGACATGTACATGAAGAAGACTTCAAAGATATTTATATCAAATTTATTGTTTCCATGATGAGTTTATTTATTTCAATAAGTTTTATTCAAAAAGATTGTTTTTTTAGGGATGTTTTAAAATTCGTTGATAAAATATAATTTACGTCGTAACAGTAGACATTTTGCAAGGTAGATTATCTTGAAAGATTCTACACCAATGTGTCTTAGAAATTTCAAACTAATATTAGATAGAAGCTGGAAAACATAAAACCCTTTGAAATATGTTAATAAATATCAACATGTGAGCATATATATAGTCAATAAATCCAGCTTATGGTTCAAATTTGGATAAACGACAAGCGAAAAAAGGATTTGATACATTTTTTCTCAATTTGGCCAGGGGTATTGCGAAATACACATAGGAGTGAATAATAACAATAAGTTTATCATTATATGTGCAATATGATGCCAAAATACATGTATCAGTAAATAATTTTTACGCTCATACTAAAACTTATTTGATTAACAAGATACATTTTATCCACTTTTACATATGTGACTTGGAATCAGAAAATGGGGTTTGAGAGGTAAAGCCGTAAGGCACATTTCACTTTTCGATGCCCTCTCTGTCTTACTCACAGTAGAATAGGAAAGGTCTCCCGAGTATTTAAATTTCAAAAAATACTTGGCCCAAAGGCCGAGGGACAATAGAGTTACCCGTTGCATGAAAAATCTTACATTGATAGACTTTTTTCTTTTTTTTTTTTTTCTCAAGTCATTCTCCTTCATTTTATTTTTCATACCATTATACTTGTTTAAAAAATAAAGTCAAGGAAATGAATTACTTGAGAAAAAAAAGGAGAAAACAGGTTTATCTGGGTCTATCAATGTAAAATTTGTAATGCTACTAATAACTGCATTGTCCCTCGGGCTCTGATCCGAGTAATTTTCAAACTTTGATACCCATGTTTCCTTTCACGGGGGACCTATCCTATTTTGCTGTGAGTAAGACAGAGGAGGCATCGAAAAGTGAAAAATGTGCCTTACGGCTTTACCTCTCAAACCCCATTTCCTGATTTCAAGTCACATATTCCGACAAAATTCCATGAAAAGTTTCAAAGCAAAAACCTTTCCAAAATCCATAATATTCTTCAACTTCCATAAAATACACTTTTGGAAGAAAAAAATTTATCAAAAATCAGTTGAAAATATTTGCAGAAAGGTTACAACTCAGCATTCAAATTTCTATTGGGTGTACATATTTCAAAATTGTTTGAATTTTCACTGTTGTGACGAGCGAGATCGGGAATACATTCTAAATTTTGAATAATATCTTCTTTAATTTCGTCTTTCTTTTTGGGAATTTGTTTGGCTAAATGCCAAGAAAATATATCCCTTACTGTCGTCGTACACAGAACAGGACCCTCCGTAGACAACGGCCTACGGTGACCCTGGGTTCGACTTTTGGTGGGAGTCGAGGAATTGTTTTATTGGTAAATGACGAAACAAGGGAATCCAGATTAATTAACAATATTCATTAATAATATCTTTACTATACATGAGTAACAATAAAAGATAACCTCTGTGAGGTATCGGTAGTCATAATTATTAATTTATGCGACATTCTCTCGTTGCTCTGGCCCTGACAAGTACTCTTCGAAAATACCCGCTCTTACTTCTAGATCATCTATCATTGCCTGGTAAAATTCTGCGTCGGCAATTTGGGACCCTTCAGGTTTCTCTATAGGTTGATCCCTCTCCAAAAAGGTTTCTCTTGCTTCTAAAATCTTTTCCACTGTCTAGAAGGGATGGGGTTTCCTTAAGACGACTCGCAACCTATTGTAGTGCGAGAGAGACGCATAGAACGGGAACCAGTTGAAAGGAAGGAGGACGAAAAGAGAAGGTCTTGCGAGTCGTCTTAAGTGTCTTATTTTAAACTCTCTTTTCCTAAGGCCTCTTTTCCTAAATTTTGATATTTGTAGTCTAGGTCTAAATTCTTCTGGAACTTAGCATAACACGGGTGAGAAGGCTGTATTCGAGAGCATTCCCGTTTCCTTATCCTTTCACTAGCCTCACATTCTCGCTTATAGGATCGGAAGTCCTTAGAACTCACTACCAAAAAAAAAGAACGGAAAACATCCTTTATACCTTTATATCCTCACCTACTATATTTAAACTAGTCATGTTGCACTAGTTGTTAACTCTTACTCTTTTTCGTTAAAATAAAGTCGTCTGTTTAGTTATTTAATAGTTGTATTCTATTTAATTCTCTTTCTTTTGATATTAAAAATCTCTACCTAGTGTTATTGAATATTAGTGTTATAATTTATTATTTCGAATGTTTGTAGTTAATGTTCTTTATATTTCTTCATTTATTTTACTTTATACGATATTTGTTCTAGTTTTACTAAGTATTCGCTAGTAACGCTTTTCCATACTAAAACTTTGTTTTACCTTGATTCGGAGTCATTTGGATGCTTTATGAGGATGAAGTCGTGAGACTTCATCACCAAATCAAGGTTACAAGGTATAGTATAGAATAGACGTTTTAAGCAAGTACAAAGTTTTTTTATTTTAAATGCTTACTTGGAAAATTTGGTTGCTTTGAAGCAGGGTTTTAACTTTGCAAGAGTTGTGTTTTTAGCTTTGAATGAGCTGGTTTGAGTCGTTTGGAGACGACTTATTTCTGGTCAAAAATCCAGAGTTTATATACCCGAAGGATTGCGAAATTTTCGCTTATCAAAATGAAAAGAAAATGAAATTTGAAAGATTGAAGCAAGATTGCGAAATTCGAAAGATTTCCGAAGAGGTCATTGTCGTTTTTAGATAAAATTTCTAATAGCGTTTCAGAGTCATTGAGAACATATAACGATAAGTAGCGTTGCGAGATAACTACTACGTCGCGGGGAGTATTTAGCGATTAGATGTCTCGTCTACGTGATTATTGTATTTACGACAAAAATAGATTTTCGTACTTAATTTCTTTTTGAAAATGAAAATGAAGATAAGTATAGAATAATGATAAATCGAGTGAGTCAACCTCGCTCGTTACACTGTTTATCAATGAAATTTTCATAAGCAGTCTCATATACACAGCACTTTTTCTTAAAAAAGTTCAAATATTATTCATTACCATCGAGATAACATTGAAAGTTAAACTGATTTGAATATTTTTTAATCACACTTCAATTCCAAAGACAGTAAATAATTTTCATACATAGTCTCTATTTTTTTCATAGATTCATCAGACAATTTAATAGGTGGCCTCTGTAAACTCTGCGTTAAAGATGATCTCTTAAATTTAACGAAAAAAATTTCTAACAGTTATATAATGTTAGATA
Source organism: Platygaster robiniae (assembly GCA_028476575.1). Lineage (NCBI taxonomy): Eukaryota > Metazoa > Arthropoda > Insecta > Hymenoptera > Platygastridae > Platygaster > Platygaster robiniae. The sequence goes on from CM052019.1 coordinate 43,388,497, forward strand.
AAAATGAAAATTTCAAACAATTTCAAAACTGCTAATTCAGAGGATAGAAAATATATCTTCAAAAATCGGTTTTTGCTTACAAATACACCCCTATCTTCCCTCAATATCCCAGCAAACTACCCACAATCACTACCACCCGAATAATTAAAACGTCGCTCGTCCCGAAACCGGGCCCAGAACTCTTATTCCCCGGTCAAGTCAGAAAAGCATCGCTCGAGGGGAGATTTATATCCGGGGCCCTCGAAGGGCCCTTTCGCTGCTTATGCAAGCTGCTGCAATCGAGTATCGTCGCGCTCTCCTCTGACTGTCCTCTTTGACTTTGGCTTTATAGGGTATTGGCAGCATCTGTTTTATAATGCAGAGATAGAGAGAGCCGGGGCCCGGGCCCGGGGGCAGCTACTGGACAAGAAGACGCCGTAACCGGACAAGAAGACGCACAATAAATCCTCGACGCGGAGTTGTATGTCTCTTCTCGGGGACATTGGGCCCGTGGGGTGACAAGGGGGAGGGGGGAGAGGACGCATAAGTTGCCGGGCCCTGTCGTATCCCGGGCCCCTCGCTCTTAAACTTGGTCCCCCGTTGACGAATGACCTGACGGATGATGCGCTTCACTAGGAGTCACAGGCGGTACACGCGATCTCGGTAGACAGGTAAGTTTGGGCCTGATTAGGTGTGAAATCAGATGTCGAGTGGAAAATCTTGTGTGATTAAGCTTGAGATCGTTTTGGGGGGATGTGGATAGAGGTTGCTAAAAGGGTTTTAAATCGTTTTTATACACGATGTCACAGTTTATTAGTGTATTTTTGGAACCCTTTGACTTTTCTGTCGCAAAGTGTCATGAGTTCGTGGGTTCTTTCCCCTCTTCTGTGACACATGATAGTAATATTGTAACATTTAGTAATAAATAGCAATAATTTGTGTTATTTTATGGAATGTTTCGAATGACTTATTTTTTGTGTGTATTCTTTTGCTGGGACATTTATTTATAGGTTTTGTTTGTGATTTTGCATTTTTGATCACCCTCTTTCTCAGAATGAAAACGCCATTTAGAGAAGCTCAGTTTAGAAACCTTGAGGAAAAGTATGAAAATTAAATAAAATATTTACTAATAATAATGTTTTAAAGAAATGGATCACACAGTGTTCTTCTTTTTGAATATCCATCTTCTTATTCTTTCTAAGGTTTCAACCCTCATTTTGGGTCCTCTACAGAGATCTATTACAACCAAAAACATATAATGTAATAATGAAATAAAACTTCTTCTCAATACATTTCATATTATAATATTTTTCATACAATGCATTTGTATGAAAAATAATTTTTAAAAATTATTATACATGAAGAAAATTTTGGTAACTTTCATGCTTTGCCTTGGATTAAAGCTGTGAGCTTATATAATTATTAAAAAGTAGTAAAAAGGTAAGGAAATTCTCATTCTTTATTTGGTTACTTTAAGAAATCTATTGTTAATTTGAATAAAGTTTACGTTAAGAAAATTATTAAACCGAGAAAATTTCATTTATTAATTCAACAGTTGTAAACCACGGTTAAAAATTTCAAAAGATTGAAAAAACGAATTGAAGATGTTCTAAAACCAGAAGATTAAAAGACAAATCGGGCCCGAGAAATGGTTGGGAAATGAAAAACTGGAAAAATTCGCAACTTCAATTTTGAGATTTTGTTTTGATGTTGATCATGGTATTTTTTTAAATTTTAAATAATAATCGATAAAAAAAGATTTTATTCAATTTTAAGATGTTAAAGTGTAACAACTTCAATCATGCGAAGTTGATATTTTTGAGCCTACAACTAAAATTCTTTTTCAAATTTGAAATCAGATTGCAAATCTCGATGTAAATAAACTGTGGATTCTGCTGAAAAATTAAGAAGTTTACAAATTTCATGTCAAAGGATCTGGAGTTATATATTATATAAATAAACAGATTCATAATCAACGAATTCTACTCTATCATTGCTAGGATTTTGAAAAAAAAAAAAAATGGAATTTGAAATCACGAGTTTTCAAATCTCCTACTTCAAAATCTTTTAAATTTAAATCTGCGAAGCCGCAGTACATAGGTTTTGTATTTTCGAGAAGAATAATAATGAACACGAAGAAAATTATAATGGTCGAGCTTTAAATTTGTTAATTTGACACTCAAATGTTTTCATTACAATAAATTTATCAATAAGTGCAAAAAAATGTTGTTATAATTAGGAAGGTCGTTTCTTTTTAATTTTATAATTTCAGAAATGTTTTTTTTTTCATTCATGATGACTGTATGTTTAAAAATTGAATAAATTTAAATTATATATATATATATTCTGAATAATCTATCACCGTATAAAAATATTGTATGACATATTAGTCAAAATAAATGTAAAATGAAAAATTGGTCAAAAAATTTAAAGCTAAAAATATTCCTTTCTCTCAGATCTAAGACTTCTGATTATTATTACAATATTTTACACCCAGAAACCTAACTAAAAAGCAAGCCAATCAAACTCGAAAGATTATTGTTCTCAAAAATTCAATGTAAAAAGGAACATCAGTGAAAAGCAATAAAATATTCATGAAATAAAATCAATATTTCCTTTACGATCCAATTTATTATCTTTTCTCGTGTTAAAATCATACGATAGGCTGTGAATTGTGTAAATGAAGAGTAAAATACTCTAAATGTCATATGATTGGGTGTGAAATCAGACATTGAATGAGAAAAGCTTTGTGGTATTTGGCTTGAGATTATTCGTGGTGATTTGTAGGATATGGAAATCGAGGTAAAGGAATTCAGGCAGTTATCTTGGATCACTTTTTATGCTTGATTTGATGGTAGACTGATGAATTTTATGGCTGTTTTAAGAGTTCGAGAGGATACAGTAGGAGATTGAACATATATCACGTTGGTAAACTCCAAAGATTTCTTCATTTCCTTACTGTTCGTTTTCCTTTTTTAAGCGAATTTAGTACGTTCTTGTCAATGACAACTCTCTTTCTCTAGCTCCCCTCTCTATTATAGTGATAGATTGACAAACTTTCTAAGAAATTTTTTTTTGTGAAAAGATTAACCGAAAAGGAGAATAACGTGATATAAGATCATAAGAATGTTGCCTACCGAAAGATTTATTAATTATGACGTGATATTTTTCCACTATTCTATCTTCAAATATTACACATTCTTCTGTTCTAACTACTGATTGAATATCTTTAATTCATCTATTACTTTTAGATTATCACATTTTATTTTTATTTGTGCAGCTTATTGTACCTCGATTCCCCATAATTCGACTACAATTTATTTGTGCTACTACAATACTGCATTCAGTAGAAAAATCTCTCGACTCGTCGACACTTTGTACACATGTCCCATACGAAAAAAAGGCCCATTCACCAAATGCCCACGATCATTCTATTACACGGTATTTCACCGTTCCCGTCGAAAGGCGTGAAAATGCCTCACACGATCCTATTTGTTTCTGTCCCTACCGCACAAAAAGAAACCAGCAGTGACAATAATGATTTTCCCTGCGTGTGGGAGAAGGGGGGGGGGGGGGGGGTTATGGCGATTCGCCGATTATTCCATTTCGGTGACCAGTCGTTTTCCGAGAAAAGCACAGGTGATGATGTCCAGGTGAAGGAAAAAAAAAGAGCAGGTCGTTTGGTTGAGTAAAGAAGTGTGGGGGGGGGGGGGGGGGTGAGAATTTCATGCGAGAGGGCCCAAAATCCAGCGTATCGAATGCTCGGCGGTTAAAAAGTCGCGTTTGCCCGGTTTCCTTTATCGTCATAATTCAGGCCCCGGGGCCTGAGCTTCGGTTGGACGGTAAACGACTTAATGTATTACGAAAATACAAGGAACTGTCGGGGAACGACGAGGGCCCCGCGTCCTGGAGCAACGGGGCCCACACACGTGGGGCCCGATGGCAGCACAATTCGTACCGGATTAACCGATGGCTTCGTCGATGATGGGGAAGCGGGGGAGGGGGTGAGGAGGCACTTCATTAGTAATCAAAGTTCTTTCGGGAAGCTGGAAGGGATTAATTGGGACGATAAGGGTGGGGTGAGGTTTTTGTCGATGTTTTATGGGATGTTTGATAAGGGTTATCATGATTGGATCATTCGATTTGTGGGATGAGAGGAAAAAGTTTTGAGTATCCTAATGATTCAGGCGACGATTGTGAGATTATCATGGGGGAGGGGTTTTGATTATTACAATGATTTGAAAACATCTAACTTAGGCACATAGGCAGGGGGGGGGGGCGTTCAAACTCCCCCGAAATTCTGATGAAATCAATTATATCATTTCATGTGAAAATCAAAAAATTGTCATCGATAAGTAAGAAAAATATAATAAAATAATGCGTGAAAACGATTGAATTCATAGTTGTTAAAATTAAGGATTACGTAAAAAATGTGGATTAGAAAAATTGGTTTTACCCAGCGAATAAAAAAGGAAAATGTAAATCTACGAAAATGTTTAAAATCTAAAAAAGTTTGGAACTTAGATTCCGAAAATCTAGAGATCTATATAAATCCATATAATGACTACGATACATAAAATTTCGAATCTGAAAACATTAAATTGCAAAAAGCGTTTACAGCAATACGTAGTCATACTATAAATCAATGAAAATTCTAGAAAACGAGGCAACATATTTGAAATACATAATTAGAAAAATACGTAAAAATAAGCATTTAAAACATGAAGAATCTATATAAATGTGATTTTTCTTAAATTCATGAAATATCCCAGAATAGTCCGGACTTCGCATTATAGAGCATTGAATTTTTTAAATCTATATAACAATCTACAAAAGTATTAGAAATTTATCAAAATACTGCGAAAACCTTCAAGGTTTCGTATATAATAGAAAAATGCTCAAATTTTGAAACAAAAAATATAGAAATAGACTTTTCTTAAAAATTTATGAAACCTTGAATCCTAGAGAATATAGTATATTGATTTAATTCGATCTACCATTATATAGACATACATCTCTAGAAATAATTCTCGAAGTTCATATAGAAAATAATAAAAATACACCCCAATACAATAATACAGTTTGTAGTAGTCATTCGTTGACTTTAGTTGTTGTTCTTTTTGACGAGTGTAAAATTATATAGTGGAGAACATTTTACAACGAACAATTGACTGCGAAAATATGTTGTTAATTTTTTGCTGTAACTTTAGTATGTTCAATAATATAAAAGAATTTTTTTGAAGAAGTCACAAACTTAGATCCTGAAAGAGAAAAGGGAACATGAAAACTTATATTTTTTTTTATTAGCTCCTCGTGATGGATGAGCATTTTTTACAAATAATAGAATTGATACAATTGCACAATCTTTCCATTGCATTAATACTATAAAAAATTAAAGAAAAATATTGAAAATCTGTATAAAAGATACTGTTTTCTGAAAAATCAATTTAAATACAAAAAATCGTTGGAAGTTTCAATACCCTAGCATCTATTTCTAGAAACCTATTTAGGGATCCATATAAATTCTGAAAAATACCAGAAACTACCACAAAATTCGATGAATAACATACTATACAACAATTCTAACAATCCATGAAATACTTTTGATCTGTGTAGTTATAACTTCCTCAATAATTTATCAATATGTTCTAATCTTTTAGAACTTTCATTTAATTTAATACTAGAAAGCTACATAGAAATCCATAATAATATCGGAAAATCGTTTAAGTTGTAAAAAAACCATAAGTATCAATAAACAAAAATTCAAACCTCAGTGACTCATTAACAAAAAAATTACAAAAATCGAATTCCATTATTGAAAAATGTGCTACTCTGGACTCCAAAAAATGTATAACTTTAAAAATTCTGAAATATGAAAAATCGAAAAATCGTTTTCTTGTAACTATAGAGTCAGAGAGACATAATTATGAAATCCTGAATGAAATATGATTATTATGTTCTAGAAAATCCCTTCCTGAAAATTTGTTCTGCCTACGCTCTTGATCTAACTCATTACTAACATGTCACTGACAACTGTCTTAACCCCAAGGTTAACCCCAATATGTGAGGTATTATGGAACTGCTCTAGTCTTTTCTCAATACTGGGCATAACGATCGATATCTCAAAAAATCATAAATACGTGCAGAACTACTGCAGATGACTGTTCCAAAAATCACAACACTCAAAATCGTTGAAAGTTTGAATACTTTAGGATCAATTTGGGATCCATAAAAATACTAAAAATCTATAAAAATACCAGAAACTACTACGAAATTCGATAAATAACATACTATACAACAATTTTAACAATCCATGAAATACTTTTAGTCTGTGTGGTTATAACTTCCTCAAAAATGTATTAAAATATTCTAATTTTTTAGAACTTTGATTTCTGGAGTATTGAATTCTAGAAAGCTAGTACATAGAAATCTATAATAATATCATAAAATCGTTCGAGTTGTAAAAAAACCAAAAGTCTCAGTAAAAAAATTCAAACCTCAGTGACTTATTGAAAATCGCAAAAGTTGAATTTCATTATACATATACGAACATGACAAATGTGCTATTCTGGACTCCAAAGGTTTGATAACTTTTAAACTAATATGAAGAATCGGTCTCTTGTGATCATAGTGTCAAAGATTTAAAATCATGTATGAAATCCCGAAGAAAATATATTTTTTAGAAAAACCCCTTCGAAAATGTTTTCTGCCTACACCCTCGATCTAACTCATTACTAATATGTCACTGCACGCAAAAAAAAGAATAGATGTCACGTTAATGCAAATGGACAATTTTGGACAATCCTTAAAAAAAGGATGTCATGTCCATTTTAAGGATGAAATGCAATTACAGATTATCACCACAACAATATGTATGTTTCTACCGTCAAATTCAAGTGTGTGGTAGCTTTTTCTAATAGATGAGACATCCTTTTTTAAGGATTGTCCAAAATTGTCCATTTTCATGGACGTATTATCCATTCTTTTTTTTGCGTGTGACAACTGTCTTCACACCAAGTTCAGTATCTATAACTGCTCTAGGCTTATCTCAATACTAGGCAAAACGATTGATATCTCAAAAAATTATGAATACGTGCAGAACTACTGCAGGTGACTGTCCCAAAAACGAAAAAATTGCAATCTTCACCTCTCTGAAGGAGAACACTGCTCTGTTGCGTCCTGCTGTTGGGCTTGAGCGTGGAACAATTCCACCTGTGCCACATAAACTGGTGCTGGCATTCCGAGATTGCCATTTGCAGGCCCTGCAGAGCCGCCATCGTCACGTCTGGACTCCGATGGCACAACTCCCTTTGCTCCTTTGTCAGTCCCGGAATCCCATTACACATCACGGCTCCACTATTTATCCACTCGTCCACGGAATTGCTCATCAGGCACGATACCCTGCGAACAACCATTTCATGTCCATGAATTTTTGCGAATCACTCCTCAAAAGCAAAATCACTATCAAAAACATTACAATTAGAAAAATGAATTTTATGTTACATCATTTTGGTAATTATTTTGAACTAATGTTGAACATTTTTGGGAGCGATTTCCTAATTACAACCATTGATGAAAGTCGTCTAAAACTAGTCTATTCCAGTGATTTTTGTATCGATCGCAATTCTGTGATTTTGCTGATTTTCCCACGAGCTTGGTTCCATTCGATCGGTTTGAGTGATTTTGGTCCTTGGGAATTCGGCCGGGACATTCCTCGCGCGCGCGGTATGCGTCGATCTCCACTTAAAACTCTTCCTTATCAGATCGCCGATCGCGAGTACGGAGTCGTGGATTTGTTCTCGATCGAACTAATACCGAAAGTGTTTTTTCGGGGCCTCTCCCCTTCCCCTCCCTTACTGGAATGCCCCACGAATGAGCAATTAAGGCGAAAAATTTCGATGTGGGAGATTTCGGTGTATTTTATGTTTCGAAAAACACTTGTTCTAGAATTCGTTGATGAGGGAAACTTCTTACATTGAATAAATCAAAACTCCTATTCTTTGTATTTTTGGCACGTAAATTTGTAAGGGCGTAGAGAAATTATTTTTTTGCGTTGGAAAGATGGCGTACGTCTGCTTTGTTTTACGTTGCTTTACGAGGAGCCGGGGTCAGGAGATGCAAATGTTCAAAGAGCCGATAAAAGGTTCCCCACCCGATAACGTGACATCCTTCTCCCGGCAAGAAGGGCTCTTAGCCGTATCTTAAGCCGCGGCGGCTGCTGCCGCGGATGCCTAATGGCCGCGCGTTACAACCGCACGGGCGTTAATTAATTTACAGAAAAAGCCCCCTCGCGAGGGATCGCTAATATAACCCGCGAATTAATAACCCGCGGCCCTCGTGCGTCCTTTGTCTGGCGCGCCGAGAGGATACCGCGATTCCAACTTCGACATTCGCATTTTCACACAGGACAGTGAGAAGTATGTAATAATCATGACAATGGTAATTTTATTTTTTTTCTGGGATGAATAGCGATAGATGAACAATACCAGAAAAATCTCTGTTGAATTTAAAAGATTGTATTTGAAGCAAATTTTATACAGGAGGTCTATTAAATTGTCTAAAAGTCATGGATGACTTCTGTAAAAAGTAAATAGTATATCTTCATACATTTGTATGGATATTTTTTGGTGCTCTATGGTAATGTTTAATGTATGGAAAAAATCTCAATTTTTTGTGGAATTTCTCCAGTATTTTGCTTTTCCCTATAAGTTTGCGAAAATTTCTATGCATTTATGGAATAATTTCTATACATGGATGAGAGTTTCGTATAAAAGTATAGAAAAATTTGCGTACAATGGTAATGGTAAAAAACTTCACATACATGAATGTGAAGTTTCCATTTTTTTTTACGGTGATATGAAAATCATGACATGTTTATGAAACTGAAGCGCACATTTCAAATATGACAGTCATTGAAATCAGTTAAAATTTGAATGATTTATCTGTGGAAATGCATACTAAAATTTCGTAGATTAAAATTATGTACATGAGACTACCAATGAAAATTTTATTGATGAATAATGAAATTTCAAACAATTTTTAAATTACACACAATAAGTATTTGATATCCAGTTTTAATTTTCATGAAATATTTTGAAATAATTTTTGATGCATTTCTCATTTTGTAAAAAGTACAAACATCGTAGAAAACATCTATATCACTCAAAATGTTTGAAAAGTATTTGCTTTGCAACTTTTTATGAATTTTTACTGAAAACCAGAGTGAATAAAATGTTTCTCAATTATATCAACTTAGTTTTGTTGAAAGGGTAATAAATGTTCCCTGATACATGTAATTTTCAATGCCCGTATAATGATAAACTTATTTTTATTTTTTACTCATAGGCATAATTTACACTATTTCTCGCTAAATTAAAAAAAAAGGAGTATCAAAGCTATTCTTAGTTTTCTTCCTGCATGTCGTTTGGCCCACTTTTTAACATCAGGTCGTATAAGTGACTATATATGTGCCTACATATGAATCTTTTCATTTTTTCAAGAATATATATTTTTCATTTTATTATATCAAAAAATGTTTTTTTGAAATTGACTTTCAAACTCAAAAGTACATACTGATGTAAAATGTTCCAAGAGCCTTTGAAAATCATTTCTGTTACGACGTATTCACAATAAATTAAATAGACAAATTTTCAATAATAATCCTTTACAATTGAAATTGAAATGTTCATCTTGAAACAATAAGTTAAATAAAAATATCTTCGATATCTTTATCATATATGTGTCCATGATATTTCAAATATGATTTACTCTCTCGGTTCGAATTTGTAAAATTTTTACTAATTAAGTTAGTAGGTCAGAGTTATTCAGAGATCTAGTAATAAATAAGTAGAATTTCTGAAGACTAAAATAAGAATAGTTTACTTCTACTAAATTATGAATTATATGTACCTAGTTGTAAAAAAAGTTCATGTAAAAAACATTGTGAAAAGCTTAATGCTTCAAGGAATAAATATTTTAACAAATATCTAAATATGTCTATTTTTATTGTTTGATTTTTTACTGTAATATAATAATGAATTAGTGGCATTTGATTGCTATGTAGATAGTGAATATTAATTGAAGTGGTAAATATTCATTCTTATGAACAGTAACTGTTAAATAAAGTACATATCAGTAAAAATTGACTTTTTCATTAGTTGAACTATGCTTATCTTTTAATCATAATTCACGAATAAGACTAGTCAAAACCTACTCACTGTAGTAGTGGATTTCTACTATAGTTTAAAGATAGATATTCACTTTTTGAGTCTCTCGATGATCCAAAGTATCTTGAATCCTCGAGAAGTAGACTTATGTATATTCTTGAAAAGTATTTAAACTTTTTTTTAATAGTCTTCCAAAGTTTACATCAGTTTTTATTATTATTTTTTTTTTTTCAGTAGATTTTTGCTCCAAGTAGGGTCTTCTTTTGAAATACTTGAGTCTCCCATATACTTTAGGAGATGCTTGTTTCAACTAAGGAAATTTTTGCAGATGATTAAATTAATGATCTACATACCATAAAGAGACTACAGTCTTTGGGGACTTAAATCTTTGAATTCAATACGTACTTCTTCCATACCTAATAAACAATATGGTTGAAATTACAGAAACTTAGGAAATTGTACAAGGATCTGTGAGAAGATTTGGCTGTATGTAGAACTCAGTTAGAAAGCAATATTACCCTCTTACCATTATTTCTGAAATCCATAAGCTATACTAACGAAATTCTTTTCGAAAACAGCATTGTTTATAAATTTTGAATCTATTTTTAAGTCTACTGTAACAATTATTATAATCTTCAATAACTCCTCAATTTTAGATATTTTTATAATCGAATAAACGTTGCAAACATATATTACAACCCACTTCCTCTTAGGCAATTTAAATTTGTTCCTTATAATTATTATTTCTCTTTATGATTATTATTACTCTCAAGTATTTCAATTTGTTCTAATATTTGTTGAAAATGGTCGTACTCCAGATTCAGCTAAACTCTTGAAAAGGACCAAACAGAATGGGTCGAAAGCTCGAGAAATGAAGTAAAACGAAAAATCTCAAAAGGAATTCACATGTGATTCATTAATTTATTATTATCATGTAAACGTTGTTAATATTGGCAAATGTTGAAAATTTTCGAAAATAAGGTCTAATAAGAAACAAAAAAAACAAAAACCGTACATATCAGCCTATTATTCTGTCGGAATCGTCAATGTTTCCACTACTGAACACACTGGGTTACAGATTCGGCTGGCATTCCCAAGTCCCACGATAACAACCTCCATTTACAGGAAAATCTTCCACCCCGCATGAAAATTGACTCGTTACCGGGGCCCAAAAAAGGCCTGCAGAAAACTGGGCCCCGGACGGTCCCACCGAACGCGATGGGAAAGAGGTGGATTTCAGGTGCGAGCAGGTACAAATTAGCCGACGTGCTTCTCCTAAAGTAAAAGCTGTGTAGGCTCTAACGCTCCCGCGAAAGGAATCAGGGGGTGGGGGGTGTCGGGGTCGGGGAAAAAAGGCCCCCTTTGCTTTCCTTCCCTTCCCCTCTTCCGCCCTGCTCCTCCTTTCTTTTTGCAACGGACCCCGAGAAGGAAGGACACGAGAGTTCAGAGTGTGGGAAAGGCGCGCGCCGCGGCATCGGGTTATTGAAAGCTCCCATTACCGCTACACCGTTGGGCCCCGGCTATCTTTCGCGCTATTGATGATCTACCGAAAGCAGATTAATGATCTCAACTCGTTCAACAAATTGCCGGGGACACGCCGGGCTAAAGCGCGCGTACTCTACCGGGGCCCAGGGTCCCGGCTCCCGGTCGGCTCCTGGGGCATTCCATGCCGAATGGGCTTTGGGTCCCAGAAAATTAGTAAAAAGCTCAGTATGGGTTACTTTTCAAGGAAATATATGTAATATATGTTTTTTTAAGATCGCAGGTGAAGTAAATTTTGATTGTACGATTTAATTTTTTCAGTCAATTTTTTTCCACGTTATAAAACATTTTTTTGATTTCTACCCAGGAGCTGTTTCAATTAATATTATATTAATCAAAGAATGTAACAATGAAACTCCACATGGAGGAAAAAAATTATTATATGATACAATGTAAACAATAAAAAATTTTATAATTTAATTTATCTTCAACAAACTTTATCTTAAAATCATAATTGAAATTTTATGGACAAGAATATGAAAAGGATTCGCAGAAATTTATACACAATTTATTCTTTCAAGATGTATTATATTTATTATACTATAATTTATTATAATAAATAGAATTGTTAGGGACTACATTAGAATATTTGTTTTCTATATATGTACATGGTAATAAATTATTTGCAAAGGTTGACATCTTAAAATTTTACCAACCTTTTTAACAGTGTAGGAAACATTTTTTACGCTCATGATAATGATAAACATCAGTTTACCTTTATTTTCAGAAAATATATTTTTAAGGGTTTCAAACCAAATACTTTTTGACCATTTAGTGTTACAAACATTTTTTATACAGTGTATTTTTAAAAAAACACGAAATTTGTTAAAAAATGGATGAAAATATTCAATGAAAAGTTAAAACTTAAAATAAATTTTGTATTGCATGTATTTCGAAATTGTTTGAAATTCCATTGTAAATTAATACAATTTTTATTAGCATTCTCATATGCAACACTTTAATTCAAGAAAATTTCAATACATGTGCATTTCTATTGAGAAATCAATTCAAGTTAAACTGATTTCAATGTCTGTCATATCTTTAACTCACAGAGTTCGATTTCATAGACAGTATATAATTTTCATAGATAGTGTCTATTTTTTTCATAAATTAATCTATGACTTAAATATAGACTATTAAAAAAAAGCCTGTATAATCTGCTTCAAAAACAACCTCATTATGAATTCAAATAAATTCCCTCAGTATACTTGTAAAAATTGATTTTCATTTATTGAGAATATACATACGCACCATGTTTCATAAAGATGATTAAAAAAATGATTTTCTCTTTTCCATAATTTCTCCTGGATGTTATTTAACTCGTTCACATTTTTCTCGATAGCGTGATTTCAATGTTTATTGAGATTTTTTTAATAATAATTGCTTTTATGTATCTTTGCTCTACACTGTGAAAAAAAAATTTGAAATTTCAAACATCTTTCATAGACTTTCTTTTAAGATCGTGTTTGAAATTTCATGGACATGTATATTGTATATGAAAAGGATTTCAAAGAAATATGTATTGACCTTATTGTTTTTATATAAGATATAATAATTGAGATATTTATTATCAATATGAATTAAATTTTAAAAGACTAAGTATTTATATATTTTAAAATATCTTTTGCATATTATCAAAGGCACAATATAATTTTTGTCACGCAATTTATATTCTATACAATAAAAATTTTTGTTTAAATGAAATAGCTGTTGATAAATTAGGAAAAATCTGCCGCAAAAAAATTTATTACGTCGAAATTCACTTAAATTAAAAAAATTTTAATATAATACAGTTTCAATGAGAAATCATTTAAAGGTAAAATGATTTTAATGTTTGCTTTATATTAAACAAACACTTTGATTTCATAAAAGGTTTATAATTTTCACAGACAGTGTCTATTTTCTTCATGGATGCGTCCATAACTTTAATAGATAATATGGGTAATTCTGCTTCAGAGACAGTCTCTTATATTTAATAAAGAAATTTCTATAAGAGTGTAAGTAAACCGTATTTCTTGCAATGTAGATAATTTGCAAGTCTTGTAACATCCGTTTCTTGAAAGTTTTTCTACTTCATAATTTTTTTGGCACGGTTGTTATAGGGAAGAATTGTCTAGGAAACTCTCGATTTTCTTATTTTTATGATCCCTCAACTCTACATTCATTAAACACATGAAGAAACGCTTACTCTGAAACAAATACTTTTAAATTATATCTTGCGTTCTTAATATATCTATTCACAAAAGTGGCACTAAAAAAAGAGAAAAAAGACGAAAATCGATGGTCCAAATTTTGAAAATTGTTAATAACGAGAAATACTAAGGTATTCTTTTATTGTAAAAGCATTGTATTTTCTTTTTTATAAAGATTCAAACCATTGAACGAATGAAAAATTTAACAGGCAGAAATAGTGGTTTCTTTTTGATTAAACTTTGAGAGTACGAATTTTTTAAAATAGTGAGAAAAAATGAGTTTTTCCACATTCAGAACGTTTTTCTCTGGATATGTTTGTATTTGAATTGAATGAATTGCGAATAAATTTACTCCGGCCTCAAGGTGCACCCCAACAAATTAAATGTAATTTCAAAAAACTGGTTTGAAAACCTGTACTAGCAACCAAGAACTGTTTGAAAATAGCCTATACTTCTTTTTCAAATTGCCTATATACTTTTTAAAAAAATTTTGCGATATTTCATCAAAGTATGCACAATCATATAAAAACCAGTGAATTCTCGATGTAGGTCAGTTTTTTTTTTTCTAAAATTTTCACTCACTTATTAAGTCATATCGTATAACCACACAACGAGGCACGATGCAGTCTCTTTTTTTCCTGCCTTAAGCTCGACGTGCAACCTCATGAAAATTAATTATCAAAAAATGCTCCTATACGCAGTCAGCAGATTCGGCATGGAATGCCCCCTCTTTTTAATTTCTTCGCGATCACCGAGTCACGCGGGGCAAAGATCGCCCTTTCTCGCTCTTTCTCTTTCTTTCTCACTGTCTTCCTTTCTCTCTCGCTCTTTTTCTCGTAGAGAAATGCAATGGTCCGGTAATTAATTGCCCCTGATAATCGAGCAGCTTTATTTATTCGCCGGGCAAGGGCTTATGTGTCTGATACGGAGCCGATCAACGGCACTTACTCGCGCCGCGAATGCCGGGATTTTATGAGAATTCGGCATTATTCAAAAATTTGTTTTTACAAAAATTTTCATTTTCAAGTTTTTCATATTACCCCAAAAAATTAGTTGAAAACTGGTATTATATCTATTTATTTGTCAATGTTTTCAACAAATTAAACAGATTGTTCAATAAAATAATAAAATTTTATCATTCCTTGAGAAGAAATAATGAAAATGTTAGTAGGAGGAAAAAAAATTTCCTCCTATACGCGAACGGTGAAGCTGATGGATATGAATCAACATTACAATGATTGAAACCAGTGTCATCCGAAAGCACTACATCTCAATCGACGATCTCCCTTTCATCTCAACAGCTATTTTTACACTCATCTAAAAAGCGCGATCAAGTACACTTTCATGCCCTTTATGTAGATTAACGAGCAGGCACGTGCGTCATAATTCACCCTCTACGCGCATCACCCCTCAACCATAATAACTAGTGCAACCCCATTGCCAACCCTAATTCTTTCTATGTACATCGCGGCCGATTCGCAAACAATCACCAAGGACAAAACAAAAGATATGTCATCGTTTTTGTAGTATGTAGAATGTAGAAGAACAATTTTTCAATGACTGAGTTTTAGGGAAAGAGGTAAAGTCATTTACATAAAACTAATTGTCATTTTTTTGTATAATTTTACACTTGTAGTATTAGAATTTTTGATGTACATAATTTAAAGAAGTAATAAATATATGAATTGTGCTATATGTCAGTAATATAGAAAAAATTATTCTGATTTTGTGGACTTCTATATATACTGGTAATTTTTTATATTTCGAGAGGGGATGAGAATCGAAACGAGAAATATCAATATCGACTCATCTGATATATTGGAATCAACCAATATTAAATTACAATATGCAGGAAAGAAAGTATAGATATGACTATGTATTGCATTGATTTTGATGGATTTTTCAAAAGAATTTATTTCAAAGAGTTAATGATATTTTTGGTAATTTTTTGTACTCATATAATTTGAAAGATTTTTGGTATTTTTATAGACTTTTGTATCAATATCTGGAATTCGATTCCATTTGATTAAAAATTCCAAAAAATTTTAGTTACTGAATAGATTTTTATGTCAAATAATTTAGATTGATGCCTGGATTTTTCAAAGTTTCAAAATTTTTTGAATTTCTCAGTATCCATAACGTTGTGGAATGCTTTTCTGGCAATTTTTTAAATTTTGGTATTTTCATGAATTGCATTGATTCAGATTCTCAGGAACTTGTGTTATGTAATTCAAAGTTTTTTTAATTTTTTGTATTTGCGTGGATTTTGAATAAAAAGTATCTACCTAGAATCATAGTTCTTTTTAAATTTTTAGTCTTTTTTATGTATTTACCACGATTCAAGGGATTTCTCATTATTCTTATCACTTATTATGGAGATTATATGTGGCGTGGACTGAAGAAAGGATACTAACAGCACCAAAAATCGAATTCAAGATAGTCAGTGATTTTGAATATAGAAATCTTACTCTATCAAAAGAGTCTACTCTTAAAAATATATGATTTTTTTATTTAATAAAAAATTGAGGTAAAAATTGGACGGTCCATGCTACGCTTAGGGACTTTCTCTTTTCAATCTCGTTTTTCTCGAAAAGCGGCGAGGTGCTGTTAGTACCCTTTCTTCAGTCCACGTCACATATTTAGAATTCGATTCTCTATGTAGTGAAGTTTTATGAATCATTTTTGTTTCATACTCTTCTGATATTTTAATATTTTTCTTTTTATGTATTTTTTATTGTCTATGAATATTTAAGGATTTCTTAATCTTTCCCTATTGACCTTTAAGGATTTCTAAGATGCGATTTTCTTGAACTGCAGGATAGAAATATTTCAATGATTTCAATAAATTTAGTAGAAATCACTCAAGAGTAAAACTACTTTTAGTAAACTTGGTTTATTTTTTGAGACTTTATACTGTTCAAAGGAATTTCTTTTATTTTTATGTATTTTTATCCAGATTTCTAGAATTCGCTGCTCTATAAATTAATAATTCTTTAAAATAAATTAAATAAATTAGTATTATGAATTATAAAGATAAATTAGTAATTCTTGAATTAGTAAATATTTTCAAAAACATTTATTTAGCGTTTTCAAGTTTCTAATGAAATTACAGTGTTGCTAGTCATTATCGTATTTTTTAGCATTTTTTGGATTTCGTACGATTTTCTAGATGTAAAATATTTTTTTTTTTGTTATTTTTTAGATTTCTATATGGATTTCTTCAATTCAATTCTCTAGGAATGAAAGTCCCATTAGTTTCCAAAATTGTTGTTAATAATCCAAAAAATTCATTCAGTGTTTATGGTTTTTATAACTTGGAGAATTATTCCTATGTATTTTTTAAAAAGATATATGATCTAAAATCTTTGTTGCATTTTTATGGATTTTTTCTCAAATTTCTTGAATAGGAATAAAAAATTTATCTATTTTCTGATTTGGTAAAAATTGAAAAATATTGTACAAGTGTTTCATCCAATTCGTGTATTTCTAGACATTATCGTTTTTTTCGCATGTATGCATAGAATTTCGTCAGATTTTTTCGATTAAGAAATTGTACCGTTTTCATAGATTTATATTATCTAAGAGTCACCTAATCTTCAGTTTGAAATATTCCAATTATCTGATTAGTGTAACAGATAATACTCTAGATTAAAGGTATTTTTAGTATTTAGCGTATTTTTTAGGGATTTCTAACATCTCAAGGATTTCCTACTATTTTTATGAATTTTGGTATAAATTCTAAGAGTTGAATGTTATTGTTTATAGGTATCAGAAATTTATTGATCTTGTGATTTTTTCAAAAATTAAAAAAAAATTTAACCATTCAAATTCATCAAACAAGTATCAAATGAATTTCAGTATTTCCAGTAAGTATCATTTTTTTGCATTTATTGACTTTCGTGAGAATTTCTAGGAGATTCAGAAATTTCTATTATTTTCATAGATTTCTATGTATATCTTTAAAGTTCAATGCTTTTGGAATCAAAATTTTAATAATTACCGAAAATTTTATTGATGTTCAAAAAAATTATATCTGTATGCATATGTTTCTGTTGATTTTCAAGTATTTTTGGCATGTTCGTGCATTTATGTATTAAATTTTGTAAATTCTTCTAGCATATTTCAAATTTATCAGTATTTTTACAGATTTCTATAACGATTTCTAGAAATTCAAGTCCTAGAATCAAAGTTCAAAAAGTTTTGGTTTTTTTATAGTTCATAAAACAATTACTTCATAGGTTTTTAGAATATTCCTGCAATTGCATTTTTGGTATAGACAACCACAGACTTTCCTCCAATAGACACTATCACTATGATATTTTGAAAGTTAAAGTAAATTTGAAAAAAAAAAAAACAAAAAGCAACGAAATAGATGTTAGATGAATTCAGTGACTTAAATGCTGAATGAACTCATCTAAATAAAACAGCAAAATGAAAATAGACGTACCTAATAATTTTTTTTTATAAAAACAAAAAGCTTCCGATATTGTTTATTATTGAAGTTTAAATATCTCTATAAAAAGTTTGACATAATGACATTTATTCCCAATCCCTAATAATATTCCGAGTAACACCTCTCCTCCCCCCCTCAATAATTAGACCACTCGTTCCAATTTACCAAGAAGTTATATTCCCCAAGGCCTAGAGAAACTCGCGAACATTCCAGAAATTCCGCGTCCCTTATCAGCGTAATCATCAGCGCGGATAAATTATAAAATCGACGCTTAAAAACGAGTTACCGTCACGCTGACAAGACCTGATAAAACGCCATAATCAAACGGGGGAGATAAGGACAACGTGAGCCCAATTACCGGGAATAAGAGAAAAAGGACGTTACGTCCTTTTCCTTTTTTTTCTTTTCGTCTTCTCTCGGAACATTACCGCGGGACAGAAGTCGATGCGTATCTTTCGCGAGTACGTAACGTACCGAGTTGAGCTTTATTTTCCGTCCTTCTCACACTTCAATTTCTTCCCGAGTAATCCCCATTAAAAGCAAAATTCCATTCCGTGTTTTCTCTCATTTCTTTGGGCCCTTGGAAAGGAGTACGAAGTAGAAAGGAGGGGAGGGTGAATAAAACCACGCGCCATCTTGGATTCTTGCGCGACCCCTGGGTTATTACAAAAATGCAGGACATGCATCCGTGGTTGAGTTTCTTTTCCTTTTTCTTTTTTTTTTTTTTTCTTTTTTTAGGGCACGAAGGGGGAGGGGTCGGAGGAATTTTCTGTAGGCGCGAAGCTTACAAATGACGTTTTACTAATGTGACTTTCGTGTCCGCGCTTTTAGCATGTTTTACATGGTTTTGGGTACATGAGGGTTTTTCAAGGGATGAAAAAGTTTGCTTTGGGAGAATTTGGACAGGATGGGTTAGTGGGAAGGGTTTAGTGAGTGAGTCTGTGAATTTTTTACTGACGCATAATCATTTTTTGTTGAGGCATTGGTTGTAAGATGAAAATTGAAGAATAATTAATTATATCCTTTAGTGTCCATCGATTAGCAATATTGAATTCTCTACTTGTACTGTTAATGCAGCGAAATTGTTATTTTTGAAACGAAGAATTATTTTTCATGTCTGTTTATTGACTAACTTATGTAAGCTTTAAGTAGTAAAATAAACAATGGTTGAAAGTTTAAATATTTATTCTATATTGAAGAAGTAGGTGCGGAAGAGAGTTTATTATTTTTTCATTAATTTTTTCTACATAAAACTGTTTCATAGTGGAGGAGATAAAAATTTAGGATTGAAAATTCAAAAATTTGTTTGTTCTATATAGCGTATGTTTTAAGGCAAAGTTTTGAAATAACCTTGTTATATTTGCAATTGTTGACTTTGGTATTTTACGATGTCTATGTATGTACTTGGGTTGTAGTAACTTTTTGCTTCAGATTTTTATATGTACTATGTATATAATCTTGCAATTATTTTATTTTGAAGCTTCATATTCTAAATGTTTGTGAAACGATCCTTTAAGCCAATGTTGTAAATGAAAAAGTTTGATGTTGAATTAATTGAAGTTTGAATTAGTTTAACATTTTCCTTTCTTCATTATTCCTTTATTGTATTTTTTTCTTTTTCCATCTTTCGACCCTGTTATTCCAGGTTTTTTTTACGAAACTAAATACAAATATACTTTTTTTTACTATATTCATATATTCATTATTATATACATTATACATACATTTATATTTTTGCGAATTGTATTTTTTATTAATATTTTTTAATATTCTAAGATCGTTAATTTCTGAAGAAATCCGAAAAGTGGATGTTTTTCAGCAATTTAAAACATTCACTTTATTTAACAATTTGGAATGTTTATCAATACTACAGAATTTTCCAGTCCATTCCAAGTAATTGATTTTACTTAATAACTGTGTAAAAATCATATATTGTTTTCTAGTCATAATATTCAAGAATTAGCGAAATCGTGGAAGTTGTAGGCAATTTAATTTCAATTGGATATCTTCTAGTAATGAAAATATCTTTGCTATTGGTTTTTCCCTGACAGAATTAGAAAAAGGGTTTATCGAAAATCAATAGTTTTACCTTGAATTTTCGATACAATGGAACTGAAGTTACCTTAACTGTAAAATTTTACCGTCCTAACATTCAATTTAATGACGTCGATTTTGTCATTCATTATATAAAAAAACTTTGGAATCAATTCCACTATTTTCAACTATGGAATGATTACCTTATTTTTAGAGAAATCGATAAAGAAATTAGTAGTTTTTATAACAATTAGATTGCATGGAAATTTCTTGATATTATCTCATGAAGCATAAGAATGCGAAGTAATTTTTTTTTGTAATAATGAGTATTTATTGTTTGTTCACGTGTTCATATTTTTTTGTTGTTCCTATTTTCAATAAATAATGGGTTTTTTTTCAAAGGTTATGAAATATGGAATTGATAGAAAACGTACGAAATATACAGTAGCATAAATTCAACCAATAATAATGTATGTGTTCTTTTTGCATGTGCGTAAGTTTACACACTGGTAAAATATATTCAAAAATCGAAATTTTTGTTCTGTTCCTTCAACTTGAGAATCATGAGGTCAACTATTAAAAAATTCAAACGATTTAAATAACTTCATCAATAAAAAAAATTGCAGTGATTTGTTAAAATACATGGCATTACAACTTTTTCACAGTTTGATAAGAAGACGAATATTTTTTCTTAATAATTTGACTGTATTCTCAGTAAAAATTGTATAAATTCAAAAAATTGATTCTAAATCTTGAAGTAAAAAATATACAGTTGTTTCTTCATTCGATTTCTTGTTAAGAAATTTCATTCAAAAAACTGATAGTCATGAAAGATTTTGCAATTAGGGATGTTTATTCTATTTAGCCATATTCTAGAAAAATCTTTTTACACTCCATTAGTTCCATTCCACACGACAAAATGACAGTGTGAAAAGACTTCCAACTTAATTTATTCCCGAACATGCTTGAGAGATATTCAAAGTGTAAGTAGTTAGTTTACAGTTATAAGTACAGTAAATTTGATTCAACGAATTTGAACTATGCACAACAATAAAATATTTCAGTTATGTCTTTCGAAATATCCGTAATGTACATGAAAATCATACTTTCTAAATGAAAATAGTACTTGTAAAGGTGGAAGAATCTTTTTCAAAAAAAGAATTCACGCAAAGTTGTGACGTAAATTCCGTATGGTCTAACGTAATGAACTAAAAAATTGTGATCAAATACTTATCAAAGAAAATATATGTGTACATAAATAATAATATTGCACTGAATATAATTCAACGTGAGGTTGAATTCTAGAAAAAAATTGACGTTTTCAACTATAACATCAATGAATATCAAGTTGTACATTTAGTTGATTAAATAAAAATAATTAGCAACCATAACTTTGAAAATAACAAAACCTATTATCGTAACATAATTTCAAACTGTTTTTTTAAACCTACTCTCAAATTTCTGAAATGTTTTGAAATACAATCAAATTATTTATGATTTAAACATATCTCAGATGATTACAATAACTCATGGAAATTATAAAAATTGAAAATATCAATTTTTTTCTAGAATCAGCTTCATTTGTTTACCAAAGCTTGAGTATGACCCTTCAAATTCAACGTTGCTCAAGAAATGCTGCAAATTTTCAATCTCCGATCGCGATAAAAATAATGGCTATCTCGCACGTGGGATTAGCGCGATGAAAGACGACGAGGAAGAGCCGGGCATTTGCTGTTATATTACCATGGGCGAGAGATAATCAACGCGGCTAACGAACGCCGGGGCAAATATTTAATGTAAACGATGGCACGGCGAAAGATTGTCACACTCATTGGGATATGTCACACGAACGGGTTTGCCTAATGATGCTATCGCCGATAATGGAAAGCGACGCGAAATATTCGAGTTCCGGCATTTTTTTGTTTGCTGAGTGAATAATCGCCGATTCCCCCAAATCCTCGGCAAAATTCAATAAAGATTTATTGACAGTAGTTTTTAAGGTATATTAAATCTGAGATTTTTTTCGAGGTCAAAGAGTCAAAGACCCAGTAATTGATCGCATTGGGAAGAATTGTGAAAGTAGATTTATTATGAAAAATCATAAATATGACATTTATTTTTGTATGAAAATCTTTTTTTTTTGTATGAAAAGACGTTAAGTCCGTGCAGTGAATTAAATAAATAAATAAAATAAGTAATACATCATACTACTTATTTTTAAGAACTGTGAACGAGAATCCAGGAATCAAGTTTACGACACCTGATGTTAAATTATTCATAAGTAATAAATTTCTCGATACCATTTTCTTCAGATGAATAATTAGCCTAAAGAAAGCAAAAACGGATGATTTTTCCAATTACAAAGTCGCGCGGCAACAAAACAAGCGTGATAAATTACGCCGACGTGCGGGCATGTAAAAGGTGACGGTTCAGATAAGACCGCCGTGTAAACACGTACTTCTCGCGTGGCGGATTGAGTGAAACGTCCGGCGTTAATTGTCGATCGTCATGTTGCTTTTTTTGTTGCCCCCTCCCCCCGAAATCCCTCAACCCTCCCCCGACCTAATCGGACGTTTGCGTCGAGCTTTTGACGCGAGCGATTCTGATATTGGCATTCCCGGATCGTTGGACAAGGCCCCACCGCGACAGGTCGCGAGGGGCCTTGTACGACAACTTGCAACTTGCTCGCTAATTACCTTTATAGAAGGGTTCGCGGAGCACGCGATCGAGAGTCAATCAAGGGTGGGAGAGGTGGAAAGTAATTAGTTTTGTAAGAGTCGCGATAAAAAAAATATTGGTTGATTGGAAGGAGAAGTTGGAGACAAGAATGTGGCATAATACTGTCTGCTATACACTGTTGGAAAATTTCATAGTTGTTTTAGTATATTGTATCAAGAGTAATTGAACTTTTTAATTGTTGTAATTTGTCATATGTACTTCAGTATCTGAAAACTACAATATACATAATATATTTATTTGAATGTATAAATGATTTTTTACTATAGCATCTAAACATTTCAGAGGTCGATTAGCAAGATTGGGTTCTGAGTTTCGAAAACATCACCTTCAACACGGAATCACAGTATTTTAATTCTAACGTCTCTTATTACTTATTTTTTCAGACTGTATCTCATCTGAAGGGTTCTCTCATGTTTATAGGCATGTTCTAGATTGGTTCCTAGAATTCAATGCTCTAATGGATTTTCGGCATTTTTTCATAGATTTTTTAGAAAATTATGTATATCTGCATACATTTTGAGTATTTCATACTCTGGGTTTCCTCTTCAATATATTTCATGGAGAGCTAGTATTTTGAAGGATTTTTAGTAGAAAATATTATCCATTACTTTTCAAAGATATTCTAGATTTATATGTAAAAACTCTCTTAATCTGAATCTGCTGAATTCAACAGATATCTGTTGTATTTTACAGATTATTTGTTGGATTCTACAGATTGCCTTGTTGAAATTTTCACAATGCAATCTGTTAAAAAGTAAACTGTTTGAATTCGTAGAACACAACAAATAACCAGTTTCTGATTAGGAGAGTAATTTAATTACATTTTCGTAGATTGTTACGCAGGTTTCTAAAAATTTGATGATTTGAGAATTCGAAGTTTATGAGTTTTCAGTATTTTAAAAATTTTTTTAAGGAAAACAGTGTTATCCAAAATAACTGGTGCTTCAATTATTTCTGGTATTTGAAGTATTTATCTTGTTTTTTCAGAATTTGTAGTTTCGACTATTTTTAGATAGATTTATTGATTTGTATATTTATGGATCTATAGTATTCGATGGTTTGAGGTACAAGATTTCATGGATTTTCAGTATTTTCATTAGATTTAAGCAAAAATGATACCTGCATATGTTTTTATGTTTACTTCATATTTTATGTTCACTATACTCTGGCTTTAATTTTTAAACTATTTCGTTGAGTGCCAGTATTTTTAAGCTATTTCGTATTCAACACTATTTAGAAAAAGATTTAGGGATACTCTGGTTTTTTCATATATTTTTAGCATTTTTGTACATTATCATATAGGTTTTGAGAATTCGATGATCTAGAATTCGAAAATTATTAGATTTTCATTATTTCAAAGAATTTTCCCGGAAATAGTATTTGAAAAGATAACTGGTATTTCACAGATTTGCAGCTTTAACTAATTCATCGTATTTTTTCAGTATTTTTACAGTTTCTATTATTCTTTTCTGGCACTTTTTGGCATATGATTATATTAAGATCTCTGGAATTTGATGCTCTAGGATTTAATGTTTTCTTATTACTAAGCAATTTCCAAATATATCTTAAAATGATGTGTACATGGATTTTTAGTAATTTATCGATTTTATATATTTTAAGCCTTTTCATACACATGGGCTTATATTATGAAGATAAACTAAGATTTTATAAATATTTGAATAGTCTTTCAGTATTTTGATAATTTTTAACATAGATTTCTATAGTTCAATACTCTAGAATTTTGAATTTTATAGATTTTTTGCATTTCAATAAACTTTTTAGAAAACAGTATCTTCATAGATTTCGAGTACTTTACAGATTTATAAAATTTCAGGTTCATTCTGTATTTGTTGATATTCATAATTTTTGTTGAACTTTCTTGTGTTTTCATAGATTCCTATGTAAAATTTTATATTAGGTTGCTTTTGGTACTACAACATAGCAAATTTTTATTATTTTCATGAATATTGTAAAAAAATAATATCTTGATAGAATTTCAATATTTTAGATATTCTTATTATCTTCAGTCTTTTCCATATTCTCCAGCATTTAAAAAATTTCGTAATATTTTTAGTCTTTTTCATATTTGCCATCATTCATGCAATTTCGTAATATTCTCTAGTATTTTTCCAGATATTTCTTATTTTTACAAATCGCTTTATGTATTGAGAACAAATATTGCTCCATATTTTAAAGTTTTATAGATTCTCATTATTTTAAGCAATTTTCCAAAACACAGTTTTCATGTAGATTTCCTGTGTTTCAAAGAATTCTAGTAATTTCGTATTTTTCATATGTTTCAATATTTATACAAAAAGGAATTATCATCTTCTAGTTTTATGGTTTTTGACATAAATTTACATAATAAGATGCCCCAGAATTCTAACACTCTTCTCTCAGTTTGAATTGGTAAAAAAATACCAATTAATAGTAGAATTTCACTAATTGAAAAAGTGAAAAAAGAATAAATAAAGTTGTAGTAAAAATCTACTAATCGAAGTACAAATGAAATAGCTTACTAAGGAAATTAGTAAAATTTGACTGAAGAAAAAAGTAAATAAATAAGTAAAACTATCTTTGGTTTTTATTAGAAATCCACTACTATGGCAAGTAGGTTTTGACTAGTCTTATTCGCGCATTATGACTATAACATAAGTATAGTTCAACTAATAAAAAAGTCAATTTTTACTAATACTTTAGTAAATAGTTACTGTTTATAATGTTAAATATTTACCACTGCAATTATTTATTATCTCAATAGCATACAAATGCTACAAATTTATTATTTTTTTATTTTTAAAAAATCAAAGAATAATAAAATAGACATAATAAGACCTATGTTACAATATTTATTCCTTGGAACATTAAGCTTATAACAATGTTTTTTACATTAACTTTTTTTTGAATACATAGGTACATTATATAATATATAGTTAAGTAGAATTTAACTTTTTTTTTAATCAACTTGTGGATTTCTATTAATTAATCAGTAGATCTCCAACTATCTCTGATCTACTAATTGAACTAGTAAAAATTTTACTAATTTGAGTTTAGAAAGTCATTTTCAGGTGAATAAGTAGATTACCGAGTTTTTTTTATTTTCATTCATTTTATATACTTATTAATTTGTACTATTGTTTCTTTGGTTTGTTTTCCAGCACTTAACAAACTCTGTGCGATTTTACAGTTTTCGTCTGGAATCCTATATCTTTAAATTTCTAGAATTCGTTGCTCACAAATAGATTGAAAAAATGAATACACTGCCCCCTTAATTCCTCCGGTTCCGACGTCCCTGTGATGATCGACAATGATCATCCGGACATCTAAAAGTATTCAAAAGTCTCCCTCCCATTTGCCACCGCTTAATGACGACATGGAAAATTAAATCAATCCCAGATATATCATATTGTACATCATTATGGACACGTGAAAACGCGATGGAATGCGCGAAATCGATTTGCGGGCATTGACATAAAGGGTGATAATAAAGCTCGCAGCGGGGCGCGATTCATCGGTTCCGCACCCTCGAAAAGTCTTATTTGTACTGCGTCATTGTACCCGCTGGTCCATTGATTTGACCACCTAGGGCGGAAGCGCCTCTATGCGACCGATTCTCAAAAAGAATAATGAGCTTGAGTTGAAACGTCAGCGTCAAAAAAAAGAAGCGGAAAAAAAATGACGTACACGACTCTCGTGAGCTCGTAAATTTCGGCCACGAACCGATTTTCCATACGTGACGACCTTTTTAAAGTCTCTATTGAGTTTTTTTCGAAACTCCCGAATGCGCCTTCTGGCTCATTTCAATTTGGATTTCTTCATCGATGATTCTGGTGTACGACGATTTCGAGAAAATGCCCGAAAGGTATTTTTATTTTATACTCGTAGTTCCGGTATTTCTTATGCAAATTAATGCATACCTTGAAAACATTTTGAAAACAAAACTGTTATTTTTTTTTTAGTATTAAGAATACAGTGGAATAGAAGAAATTAAACTTCTTCTAAATTTAATTACTTTTGGATATAGAGGAATTGTTTTCTGGATCTATTAGAAATTTATTACAGCTGAAAAATGGATTGAATTACTTTTAGCAATCAAGATTCTTTTCGCGTGTCACGTTTTGTGTGATTAAAAAAACGCGGATTCGAGCACTTTATCGACGCGGTTTATGGCCTTCAAATGAGCGAGAACTTTTAATAAACTATTAAACGGTTATTAAAAGGATTCATAAAAGCGGGAGATGAAAATTCGCGATAGCAATTGTGGGAATTCCGATCTCTAATTACGGTTTACGTGAATTTTTCGCGGATTCGTTTCCTTTTTTGAGCGATCAGCTTTTAGATCTTTTCCAAATTGTTCTATTATAATTGTTCCTGATTTGAAAATAGATTGTGTAAAATTCAATGTATGCTGCAACAAAGAAGTTTAAACACTTTCATTATTTCTATATTCAATATTCTCTAAATTCCTTTGCATTTATAATCTCAATAGACTAAAAATTTCTGTAAACCAAGTTTCAATTATGATTTCCTTCTTGACAGTACTCATCTTCCAGTACTATTCTCAAAGAAATGTTAGGTTCCAGCAACCAAATCATTAAGTAAAATATGTATAAACCTACCAGAATTTTCGATATGACAACCAAATTTTTCGTAACAAAAATTTTATATTGGTTGTAATAACGAAAACTTTGGTTATCATACCCAAAAAATTTGATTAGTTCATATTCTACAAAATAAAGATTTGTTCTAGCATGAAAAATATGTACTATGTATCCTGACATAACTAGACACTACAAATTTTATTTGGTACTAGGAGATTGTTCTTCTGTCACCTTGATAAATATTTATTCTGCTAAAGTGTAAAAGGTATACAGTGAAATACAATGTATACACTGTAAAACTTATTTCATTGACTAAAGAAACATATGGTCGCTGTGTCAACAAATTTTAAGTTGAAGCAGACGATTTTTTTGGTATAAAGTATTTCTGGTTCGGGCAAACGAATATCAGGCAGAAAAAAAGTAGATCTCTTTGATTAGACCAAAATTTGTAGAAGTCTTAAAGTTTCGTTTGCCTAAACTTAACATTTATTGAAGTTAATATAGAATTGTTTAGACTAGCTAGGGCGACAAAAAAAAGTAGAATTTTTTGTGTCAAGTTGTGACAAAGTCAATCCTTTTTTTCCGTGTTATCTCTATTGACCCACAATATTCTAGGAA
Source organism: Platygaster robiniae (assembly GCA_028476575.1). Classification (NCBI taxonomy): domain Eukaryota; kingdom Metazoa; phylum Arthropoda; class Insecta; order Hymenoptera; family Platygastridae; genus Platygaster; species Platygaster robiniae. Next base: position 43,416,821 of record CM052019.1, read on the forward strand.
TACACTACAAACTCACATTCTTTTTTACTAGGTTTTTTTGCACCCGGAATCTCTTACTGGCTTCGACTCTTTTATTCTTCCTTTGCTCCTAATTTTGGACCGTTGACAACGTGACTCTATCATAAGAAGAGTAGGAACCCCTTGGAAACAGGAAAAATTGAGTTTCGGGAAATTTGATTTCATTTGCGTAAGCAAGAAATTCCGAGTTCTGAGTGAATTATCAATAATATTCCCCGAATAAACTAATGTCAAAGTAGTTTCTCTACATCTAATGGTAAAAGAAATATGCCTAGAATATTCTCCGAGAATAATTTCGAATATTCTTGAGAATATTTTTGGTATGTTTCGTTTAACCCTTAAAGTGCACACGTCCAAAAAATAACATAAAGTGCACATTGAGTGTTGGACACTCAGCGTCTTTTTATGTGTCTTATAACAGCAGTGTCTTGTTGTTTGTTACAAAAAAATTATATTTTTCAGTTTAATACGTCTTCTTTCGACTAAAAAGTTTTACATGAATGTCATGTTTTGAAAAAGTTTTAAAAATATTTGTTTGGAGAAGAATGGAAAGTTCAGTTCATTGACTTGAAAATTCAAACCTGTTAAATTTCGTATATTTTTTGCCAAAAATTCATCAAACTGCTTTTGCGATGTTATATAAAAAAAAATGTACTTTTATTCTTTCAAACAAGCATCGCTTTATGATAGTGAATTTTGAATTTTTTCGAATCAAATACTTTCTATGAGGGAGTATATAAAATTAAATCTGGGTGTCCTGCACCCACCATGCACTTTAAGGGTTAACATTGGCCTGATGCTACTATTTGGACACCTACATACTTGGACATTATAATATTCTTTGAATATTTTTGAGAATATTTTGAAATCCCAGAATTCTTAGTCAAATGGAGCTAATGGTAAAGGGGTCAAAATATAAAAGGAATAAAATTTTTGTTTCTATTTTGACCTCTTTAGCATTGGCTCCGCGTGTTCAAAAATTCTGGGATTTTACAATTTTTTCAACAAATAGCGGAGCATCTAAACATTTGATCTACAATCTTTCATATACATTCCTTCCATTTTTTTTTTTTTTTTTTTTTTTGTTACAAAATTCTATGTGATTATTTTTGGAGCCGATTGCGGTGCAAAACATCCAAGACAAAACATTCAAACTAAAACATTCAAAGTACCAAATATCCAGAATATAGAAGATTTAAATTCCATTTTTTCCAAAAGACAAAAGATCCAGACTAAGTTTTTTGTGTATTTTTTTACAATGTGAAATTTTGCAAAGTTCTTTATTTGTTTTTTAACACCTGCCACAAAACTACTGAGTTTTAAATGAGATTTACATGTAGCCCTCATACATTTTTTTCAAAAACTCATAACTCGTGCAAAGCTTATAATAAATGTTTGGATGTATAATGTTACGTTCAAATCCGAATTTTTCTGGATTTTCCTATTGCTGTTAATATCTGTTTTACAAGCACCAAAAAAGTACATGTTTGCCTTTTTTCGGCGCTTGTAGAACATATAAAACAGCGAAAGAAAAATCTGGAAAATTATTTTTTTCAACGTAACGTTATACACTTAATATAAAATAATAAAATTTTAAAAAGCCGAAAATTTTTTTCGGATCTTATTAGTTCTGGAGGTCTTGAGTTTTGGATGTTAATTATCGTGGATGTTTTGAACATTGGATGTTTTAAATTCGATGTTTTGGTTTAGAAGTTCTGTCCCCCAACGTTGGAGCCAATTTTTCAATGAGTGGGGTGAGAATAACAACAATGACACCAATTATAGCTTTCAGCATGTATTATACCCTCATCAGGAAATTATCATCACGTCGTTAATTATCAAACACGGTATTTAATTTCCTGAAGAGGGCATAATACATGCCGAAAACTTGAACTGGTGTCATTGTTGTCATTTCTACCCCACTCATTGAAAAATTGGCTCCAAGAATGATCGCCTTGAATTTTGTAATTTGATCTACAAATTTTTGAGGACACTCCTGCCCGGGATAAAGAATCAGAGTATCATTTCAGTCTCCAAGAATATCTTGAGTCTCATAATCAGTATCATCGAGTCTCCAAGAGTATTGAAGGAGTCTCCGAGAGTATACAAAGTTTTAAAAAAAGGTGACTGTGAGTCTCCGAGAGTAATCAAATTTTTTTACGAATCTCCAAAAGTCTCCTACAGTCACCTTTGATCTCTGATTTGAATACCCTGTTTCTTGAAAGCAACAACAAGAGTATCGTTTAGGTCTCAAGAGTATCTTGAGTACTCCATTTTGCCAAATGGAATACTCATTTGGAGATTGTTGGAGACTTGAGTATTCAATTCGGAGACTCGAGTCTCCAACAGTCTTCGAATGAGTATTCCGTTTTGCCAAATGGAATACTCCTAATCATCAATTTAGAGACTCAAAATACTCTTGAGCCTAAAGGATACTCTGATTTTTTAACCCGGGTGATACAATTCTGGAATATATTACGTCAATATGAATCCCAAGTGATAAATAGCCGAAAAAAAATAAATCCTCGAGAAACTCACCCCCGCAGCACCAGGACGACGACCGCGAACACCGCGGCCGCGGTTCTCGCGTTCTCCAGGCCCCGACTGCGACGCGGCGAAGGGGGCATCCTGTCTCATCGTCCTCGGGGCGCACCTCGTCGACGACCCCCGACCACGAAACCCCCTGGCGCGTCGTTTCGCGACCCCCCACGGCCCTTTATCCCGCCGCGGTCTCTCTGATCATCGGCGCCACGCGCACGAGGACTCTCCCTTTCTGCCCGGGGCACCGGCTTTTCGACCCTTCCGCCTTCAAGGGCCGCATCTAGGTCGTCACCAGCCTTCGTCCTTTCCTCTCCTTTTTGCTCCCTTTAAATTTCCTCGCCGCTCTCAAAACACCCCCTGCGCACTACGCACCCTTCCCTTGTCCGCACCAAGGGCCCGAATCCCAAAATACATCGCGGACCCGCGGAAAATTCGGGGGCCCCACTTCACGACCGCCCGGTACACCAATAAAACGTGCAAAACCCGGGGGGCCTTATCCCTCCCTCCCGCCCGCCACCCTTTCCCTCCCTTCGGTCCCTCTTCCTCCCTCCCTCCTCCCGCACCGTTTCCCCTCGCTGCACTCGCGGGCCCCTCCCCACCCCTCGAGAATGAGCGGTCTCCACTGGGTTCGCTTGTTTTTTTCTTTCTTTTTTTTCTGTTTTTATTGCCGACCGCAGCGTCGTGGCGATCTGATCTGTCAGATCGGGCCGTCTATGATGGACTCTTGCGCGCGGCGCGAGGTTCTTCGGGATACTCATAGGGAGAAAGGAGAGATAGGGCGAGCGTGGAAGGAACCAACAACCCCCACCCGGCCCGGGGGCGGCGGTGCCGTTTTCAAGTGGGTGTCGGGTTGGGTGAAGAGCGCCGTTCGCGAGAATGGGGGGTGGGGGGGTGTATATGGGAGGGGAAGGAGGATGAGGGCCTGGGAGGAGGGGATTTTTTGGTGCGCATTGATGACAGGTACGAGAGTGATTGGGAGATGACGTACTCTCGGAGATCTGGATAAGAGGTGTTTCCTACTTGACGTAATCAGAGGCGCCGATTTGTGACGGCGTCAGTAAGTGGGGTAATACTGTATCATCATATTGGGGAAAAAATATGGGGTTTGGGTTGATTGGAATGAATTTTCGTTGGGATTGGTGTCATTTAAAATGCTGGGTGGAATTTTAGTTGTGAGGGTTGAATTTTCAGTTGGAGGTGTTGGATGACATCTTTCTATCGCGGTGGTTTTAGGTTTTATGTATCAACAAAGGATAGTTTTAGGTGATGCAAGAGAGTTTTTTAAGTCATGACGGTATTGCAACTGAGCATCTCAGACTTTTTTTTCAGTAATAATGATTGAATTTTTCAGTGAGAAAAATGAGGGGAAACTTTTACGTCTTCTTATTGAAAAAATGTAGTTGAAGGAATTGAATTGATCTGTGCAGTGAAAATTTTTGGGGCGTATTGGAAATGCACTGACTGATGATGTCAAAATTTTTGAGGGTTGATTTCTTTGGATATTGACGTTTAATGTGCAAGTTGGAAAAATGTAAATTACATATGGACATTTAAATTACATATGGAAATTTAAATTACATATGTATCTTTGGCGGCGAAACGTGATTTTTTTGGGTAGGTTGTGATTGAAACACAAGTAATGGGGGACGGAGTTTAATTTTGTTTCTTTTAAAGATGTGAGATTATTTCTTAACTTGAATTTCAGAAAGTATTGAATTATTGCGAAAAATGTTCATGTCAAATAAATTTCCATGAAGTTTGAAAGTTTTGAGTTGTTTATGATACGTTTAAAAATTTGAAAATGCTAAAAAATTAAGAGAAAAAAGCAGATTGCAAAAAACAAAAATTCTGGAAGATTGAAAAAATTTGGATAATTTCAAAAAAATGTTCATATATTTGTTAGATTGAGTAATTCGAAAAACGTGTAAGACTGCAGAAAGTGTATGTTCTTCCTGAAATTTTCAGAAAATTAGGTATGTTTCATTGTAAAGATATAGCCGATAGCTTCAGAAATATCTATAAGAAGTGGAAATTGTGAACTTTTTAAATATCAAAAAAATACAATCTAAATTTAAAAGATTTTGACCAATTCTATAAAGCTCGAAAATTTTGTAGGATTTCGTAGAATATGTTAATGCATTTCGTATATAGTGAGATATTGTGAAAATTGCGTAAAGCTACAGGCTCTGTGCCATATTTTTTAAATTATGACAAATCGGAATATTTGTTATCCAGCCTAGATCATCAATAATTTTAAAATTATTATAAAAATTCATGAATTCATAAATTCTGAAAAATTCAAACACATTCGAAATTTCTGCGATTATTATGAATTCTGAAAATTTTAAACAATTTGTAGATGTTTAGAGAAAGTTGATAATTTTTTCAGATTGTTTTATAAAAATATAGAAACTGTAATGATTATTTAATTTTTCAAAATAGAAACATGTTATTCCACGAGGATCACTGATAATTATGTGAATGTTTCTAATAATCGAGAAATTTTTAAAATTTTTCAAAATCAAAAAACGTTAAAAAAAAATTTCATATATTGTAAATCATTTTCGAAAATTTAAATCTAAACAAGAAAACATGCCCAATATTCTTCGAATAATCCAAAAAAGTAACATATTTCATTGTGTGAATATCAGCAATAATTTTGAAAATTAGAAAAAAATTCAAAAATCATAGGAATTCTAAAAAATTCAAACACAACCAAAATTCTTAAAATTCTCATTATTTGCAAGACTTTGAAACACAGTTTGTATATGTTCAGATAACGTTGATAACTTTTTCAGACTGTACGAAAATTTTCGAAATTCGTAAAACTAGAGAAACTGAATTTTTGAAAATAAAAACATGGCATCGTATAAGCATCGCTAATAATTTTCAAAATCTCAACAAAAATTGAAAAATTATATAAACTTTTAAGAACATTAAAAATGTTAAAGATTGCGAACAATTCTAGAAAGTCTAAAATATTCGTAAGAATTCGAAAAATGATGAAAAAAACTTTGTTGATTATGGGGAATCCTGAACTTTCCATAACACCATACAAAAAGCTGCCATAAATTCTTGAAAATTTTCAGAATGAAAGAATATTTCATTTTTGAAAGACTGCCAGAGCTTTTAAAACATTTTAATAAAAATCTGGAATTCTAGAAAATATGGATAAATTTTATTCAACGAAAAAAAGTTTGGATGATTCGACAGAACTTCACTTGTAAGTTGATGCGTTTTTGCTGAGTATTTTATCAGTCTTGAATTTTCTAGAAAGTTAAGTGTAGTTAAGTTATGTATTTCTGCCTACAATCTCCACATCTTCTGCTTTCCTCGACATTTAACCGAAAAACAAATTTTCGTCCACAGAAATTGATCTCATTTCCCCAGATTTTAATCTCAACACAACAGAATTGCATCCATTTGATCATCGCAAAGCCACTCTTCAAAATCTAACCCAAGAACTAATTTTCGTCAATATACTCTTTTCTCTCATAAACGTCACTTTTATTCACGTTCAAAACACAAGTCACATACACAGGTTCTTCAGAGGATTATTTCGATTTTCGAGAGTGCTGGGAGGTCTGACTTGGATTTCGTGGATCGAAATGTGAGATGTTTTCTTGAGCGATTAGACGAGGCGATGCTTACCGAGTGTTTGGAAACTTTTTTGGAATGTTTGTCTTTGGTTACGATGGAGTTGATTGTTCATTTGGTTTGTTGTTTTTCGAGGGTGTCAGGTTTGTGGAGCGTGCGAGGGTTTTGATTAGATTGTGAGACGCCGGCAGAAACATGTATCCAACAAACGTCATAGCTCTTTAAATCTGTAGAAATGATATTTGACATTTTGACATATTCAATTTGCTTTTGTATAGATATTCTTTGGTTCACAAAGTACAATATCACTGATTGAAAGACATAAATTGTTATGAAAATTCATGGTAGCCCATAGTAAATTATGGTGTCTATAGAATATAAAAGAAAATGATGTGAATTTATTATTTCCTATGGTTCTTTTAATGATTACTGTGCTTAATATCAAAAAATTAGTTTTACAAGTTTTGTTTCACATCTTATGATTGCAATAATTTCAAGAGGTATCTAAAATTGTACAACAGTAAGTGAATTGTTAAACTTAGTTATAAATGAATTAATAAATAAAATTTATTATCAATCATAACATTTTCATCGTTGAGACATAGAAAATGCAAAGGTATTCTTAAAAATATAAATTTATTCAATTTAAACTCGACGTAGGAATATAAGAACGGACCAAAAGGTTTAATTAATTATCAAACAGAAGCTCAGTAACACAAGAATCGTCGCGAAGAATAGCCACACTTGCCTAACTTCAACCCGTGCGGCATCAACGAATGCAAGGGTCGATTATCGAAAATCCTGTGCGGCTTTGTGCCGCTTTGTCGTTTGATGTCAACGCATAGGGTGAATCCGTACGTAGAGAATCAGCTAATTGCCATTAGCTGTACGAAAAAATCAGTTTTAATGATGAAAAACATGGCCTGCGTACGTATTTCATGGAATTTCATTGTGGAGCCCAATTTAAGACTGTCCTTAAACCTATAATTTTTTTATTTTTGAAGGTAATTATAAAAAAAATATGTTGCATGGAAGTTCATTGCAAAAGATGTGTAACGAAAAATCTGTCACTGTCAATACGTCACTATAGGTTAGGCGAGCTTAAGACAGGGGCGTAGGCAGGAAAATTTTTCAGGAGGAGTTTTTCGAGAAAATACAGTTCCTTCGGGATTCTATATGATTTATAATCTTAGAAAATATGAGGATGGAAGAAGGATTTTTAAATTTTTCTCATTTCGGGATTTTCAAGTAGTACAGTCAATAGTTCTACATTTTTAAGTTTGTATAGACTATAATGGAATTTGATTTTTGTGAATTTTAAGTCACTCAGGTTTTGATTTTTTTAAATACTTTTGGTATTTGTTATGATATAATTTTTCGATATTTATATTACTTGAAGGATTATCTGATGTTAATATATATTTTTATTCAATTTTCAGAAATTTATTGTTCTAGGAATCAAAGTTATTTATATATTTGTTTACTTATTCCTTCGATAATTTATTTATTTATTGAAAATTTTTTTTTAAATTTATTTATTGATGGTTCTGATTTGTTACACAATGTCATAAAGCTGTTTAGAAACGTACGTTTTTGTACACAGCCGTCCTTAATATGAAATTTATTACGAACTAAATTCATACATATATATACCACTTGGTCTAGATATTATATCACGTTAGAAAAAATATTATCATTTTATTGATATTTGAGTAAATTATTATAACTACACTGATTGAATTGCTTTTTACAATTGTTGTATTGTACGAAATTTATAAAATTCTCTCGTTTTTCATTGTCTTTTAATATTTTTCTACTATTTTTATGGATGGCTCTATAGATTTCTAGAATTCGATGGTATAATAATTGAAGTATTATAGATTTTACGTATTCGAATTGATTTTTTCAAAAACAGTATCCTCCATACAGGTCGCCAATAATTTCAATTTTTTACGAAGTTTTGAAGCATTCATACAATGTGTAGTATTTTATGGATTCTTCGTATTTCTACGGATCACTCTGTAGATTACTAGAATTTGATGATATGCTATGAAAAGTTTCAATGATTTCAAGTATTTTATTCGATATTTGAGAGTATCATCTTTTGCAAAGATACTTAGTACTTTTTTCCCATTTTTTTTAGCATTTGTACGATTGAAGGACTGTTCAATTGTAGAAATTGTATATGAATTGCATTCGAAGTATTTTTATGGTTTTTTATAGGTGAAGATTGAGAGACTTCAATGCTCCAGAATTCGAATTTCAGTCGTTCTTCAGCGATTTTACATTTTTAAAAAAATATTGATATATAGAAATTATTGATATTTTTCAGATTTATACTCTTTTTTTGTGTTTCTCAGTATTTCCAAGATTGTGTCACATTGTAGAGTATTTTTAAAGATTTCTAGCAAGTACTATTATTGATTCAAGTGCACTGTTAAAAGAAGTTTGAAATTTCAAACATCTTTCATAGGCTTTCTCTTAAAATCGTGTTTGAAATTTCATGGACATGTATATGAAAAGGATTTCAAAGAAATTTATATCAAATTTCTTTTTTTTATGTTAGATATATTAATTTCAATATTTTTTATAATTAATAATTATATTTTAAGACACTGCGTGTTTGAATATTTTAAAATATCTTTTGCATGTTTTCAAATACACAATTTATATTCCATACAATATAAATTTTTTGTTTCAATCCAATAGCTGTTCATAAGATAAAAAAATCTGCCCGAAAAAAATTTAAAAAAGTTTGAATACACCTTCCAAAATGAAATCATTTGAAGGTAAAATGATTTTAATGTCTGCTTTATATTAAATAAACTCTTAGATTTCATAGAAGGTTTATGATTTTCATAGAAAGTGTTTTTTTCATAGTTGCGCCCGTAACTTCAATAGAAAATTTAATTAACAGTATTGGAAATCTACTTCAAAGACAGTCTCTTAAGTGTAATAGCGAAATTTCTGAGAGTGTGTGTACATTTTTTGGAATTAGATTTGCTATAATTAAACATTTAACATTTTATTGGTTTTAAATTTTTGTTGCGATTTTTCGAAATCAGTTCTTCCACAAAATTCTATTACTTTACTACTTCTCTTACGATTTTTTAGTATTTTGTAAGATTTTGATCTATATTTTTAGAACTTGATGCTCCAGGGTTCAAAGATTTTTAGATTTTTAACATTTTCGTGGATTCTAATTATACCTTATAATATACTGTGTTGAAACAATTTTCCGAATGTCTGTTTACTACGTGATAATCTATGATTAGGATTTTGTTGGAGGAAAATTCTACTAAAGCCAGGATCATAATTTTTTTTTTTAGTTAGGACGACTAAGAATTCTGAATATTGCTTAACTTTGAGAACTTGAATAAAACCATTTGTTATGTCCTCCAGGTTTCAGTAAGTAAATTTTTGATCATTTTTACTCATTGCATTACATAATATCAAATTTTCATCCATTTTTTTAATTATTCATAATTATATAACTTTTTCACTTTTTACATAAAACATCTAATATGAGCCTGCACGAGTTCCATTAATAATTTACCCCTTCATGTAGTGCAAAACAAAGTTTCCTTTTAACTCAGTATGTATTTACTAATTTCACAAAAAGAGAAATTTTTACTTAGCTGAATCGAAATTAACATACATAATGTAGTCACAAATTTCTGTGAATAAGAAAGAAATTTTTATCCCAAACAATGCTCACTCTTTTTTTTCAATTCGATCCCAAAAATGTATATATGTATGACTAGATTCTACACAACACTGAAATTCATGTACCACGTTGTCATCTACGATACCATCGAAGTCGAGCTTCCAGAGAAGTTGGAGATACAAAATGTCTCTTTTCATGCGTGTAACCTGCGTCATCCAATCGGGGTGCATTACTTATCGAGCTATCGAATGTCCAGGCCATGATCCTGGCACGCGAACGCCGATAAAATCTGTCCACTCGATCATCCTATCACCGGCCCGTATCATAGGTCCGTGGCCCCCTTCAAAGGCTTCTAATTGCTCGTCTTCCTGTGACCAAATTACAGGCATGATGAATTTCATGCTCTTCTATATGTGATGAATAATGACCTGCACCCTTTTTAAATAAATCATTCGTCCTGAACGCATGTAATACACAACTGTCAACAAGTCGAAAATTCACAAAAGTAAAGTACATCTCTCAGTGATGTACCTGAATTACAAGATATTGTTTCAACAAATATTTAAATTTTCGATTGAAAAATTGATATAATTAGACGTGCAGAAAAAAAATCGAAGGAGAGAGAAATAAGTCTAAAGCCAGAGGTAATTACATCGGTTTTCATGCTTCATGAAGGCTTACTCTTCACTCAAAAGATCATTGAATGTAATTAAAATGTGACTGTGATCTCGAATGTCGAGTCTCGTTGAAATATCGAGTGTCTAATTTATTCATTTTAATTAGGTTCTTCAAGGAAAGCATGTGATTTGGTATGTGGATAAGAGTTATGTAATGAGGTGATGAGAACTGATTTTTTTCAATCGAAAGGGTGTCTAGCAATCGGAAAATTCAAGTCTCGTGCTTATTGTGCAAGTTTCAAACTGTTGATTAATTATAGTTTTTATCCTAAGAAATTAGTGTAGTGGTAATTGCCTTGCCTGATTTCAAATTGTATTAAAAAAATTAATGAGAGAACAATGGAAAATGAAAATATTGAATTTTTATCAAAACTCTCTCAACTTGTCTACTTGAACAGGAGAAGAGCAAAACTGACAGCTTGAGTATAACAATTATCTTATCAATAAACAATCACGTTTAGATTTCATCGCAGTCGTGGTACCGTTATAATGACACTACTCATAGAATCTAAGAAGGTGTCGCAATGATTATTCAGGGGCGTAAACACTATCCTTACTGCTCAATTGAACAGTGTTTCGTGGTCGATCCCGAAGAGCGAGATATTAACGACACGTTCGGCGAATAATTTAATAATCGAGCGGCCATCAATTTATATTGGCCGTCGGCGAAAGCGCAGATGACGGCAATTATGTACAACATCGTGTTCCTTGTGACAGCGGGGCCTCGACTCGTAAATACCTATAATAACGAGAAAGTTGGTTCATTCATGGGGAATGCATTTATTAAAGCATTCCGCGCGTTACTGAGACTCCCCATCCTGAACCACTTCATCTCGAGCCTCCGTGATTCCCCGCATTTTCCTAGACCCGCGAATCCTTCGAATTGTTCAACTTCCCTTGTATCGACATTTTCGTGCCAGACGAGGATACATTGTAAAAAAAAAAAAAAATAGAATTTTATACATTTTTAACGAGTTAAATAGGGAAATAAAAGGCATTTTAAAGATTTTCTTCTAGAAAAACAAAACGATTTTTTTCTTAAACTCAAAGCCTATTGAAGTTTTCATGTCAGGAGGTATTTTATGATTTTTTTCAGAAAAAAATTTTCGTAATTAAGATCGTAGCGATTATTGTGCCACAACACAATTTTTCTGACAATACAAAAAACAAAAACGAAAAAAAAAACCTCTAGATTATACCTTTATGCTCTGCGTGAACGAAGGATTTTGCTAAATTAATATTTTTACGAAAATAGTGGTCATTTTTCTAAAATGTTTGATTTTTCAACGTCTAGGCTTTCGATTTTTGCAGCAAGGAAAAAAGGTTTTGCTTAAAATTAAAAATCCTGCGTTCACGAAGAGGCGTTTATAATTATAAATAAGCCTTAAGAAAATTCAGACTATTCCGAGAAATGGTTTTCGAGAAACTGGGCCCACCGTGAAAAAACATCGGATTTTGGCACAATTGTTGTAGTGCACCCAATTACAAATTTTTGATTCTGAAAAAATTTCTAAAATACCTTGTGATGTTAATAAATAATTAGGTAATCAGTTTTTCGAAAAATATTGTGTTGTTTTTCCAAAAACAAAAACGTATAAACGCATTATTTTGTCTTGAGAACAAGTGTATAAAAGCCCTTAGTAAACATTATCTTAGATTCGTGCTTGAAATATTATAGATATGTATGTGAAAAAAAGAAGCCCCTGTAAAATGTATTGTTTTTAAGATACAGTGAGAATAAATATAGTAATTATTACAATACTGTATTATACTGCGGAAGCAGCCTGAAATATTGTATTTTTTTCAATATATTTATAGCAGTTTTTGTCATCATGATATATAGTAAATATTGTCAAATGATATTGTAGTAGATAATATACATAATAATCAGTCGTAAAAACTCCTATATATATTTAGTTTTCTACCATACTTTTTCTGTACTTCTTGCAATATCATATTGTATTTCCTACTAATCCAGATTTAAAAAATTCCATCCAGTTTTTTTTTCATTTCAGAAAATCAAGGGTATATTGTAGATTTTACAATATAATATGCATTTTGGCGATGCATATAATCACATGAACAATATTTTCCCTTAATACATATAGTATCATGTTATTCGGACTGGAAAAAAAATTATTGAAGGTGGAATATTTTATTTTATGTTTTACTTTACACGGATAATAAGTCCTGTGTAATAGTATAGTTAAAATTACAATTAATAAAGTACAATATGCAGTCTGTAGATTTCAATTTTACCAAGATGTGTATAGTGAAAACTTGTATACATATTGTAATTTGTATTACATAACAATTTTTACTATACAGCAGTGTAATAAGTAAAATTCAATTGACAGAATTTGGTAATAAATTCTGAAACTTGAAATAATATTGTAAAATCTGTAGTATTGTTAAAAAACTTATAATATTTTAATACTTTTCATTATATAATCTTAGACAGTACATACGAGATTTTTTTCTAAGTGTCGATGTATTGATTTCAATCTATTTTATGACAATTAATTGAATTTGTCTAATCAATTTAAGGTACGTTAGAACGGAAATAATTTTCAAAGTTCAACGCCTTCAAACGTTTTATATGAACGTGTATTAAAAATTTCCAACACAATTACTAAAAACATCTAGTATTGAATGAAAAAAAAAAATTCTTTGAAAAATAATAATATTCATACGTAAGCATTTGTATTGTTCATTACTCCACAGTTGATGGTACGAAGTAGTCTAAACGATAATCAAGAAGAAAAAAAAAGATTTTCTTTGATATATCTGTTCGAAATTTGACGACGGATATTGCAAAATGCATCTGGGAGTTGAGAATAACTAAAAGTTGAACTATTAGATTTGCAATATAATGTTTAAATTTTATCACGAAACATTATCAGGAAATATTTTTTATCATCATTATAAAACTTATTTGCTAAAAATGCGAAATATTTTCTTCTCTCTGATTTTTAGAAAAAATGTTGTAAAAAGTTTCAAAGCAAACACTTTTTGAACATCTTGAGTGATATTAATTTTTTTATATAATGCATTAAAACAAATTCAATATATTTCAAAAATTAGTTTCAAATATCAGAAGAAAATTCAAAAATTAACATAAAAACTGTACCTTTTGCCTGTATTTTCAAATTGTTTAAAATTTCATTATTTATCAATAAAATTTGCATAGGTAGTCTTATATACGAACTTTTAATCCAAAAAAGTTCCGTATTTATTTTTTTCGTAGATTCATCGTTGTTACATACCCAATCATTATTTTAGTAGGATCAATTTTCGTAAGATTATCAATTCTTCTGAATAAGGATATATTATCCTAATTTTTATAATTTTGTCAGGAAATTATTATTTAATTATGAATTATTAAACAATTTAGTGGGCTCATTGTGAATTCCGCTTCAATGACAATATTTTAAATTCAATAGAGAAATTTCTAACTGTATACATTCGTTGAAGTTTATAAGTTTAATTTTCGAAGTAAGTTGGAATTGCTTCGGAATTATTTATTCAAATTTTTCGAAGAATTTTTTATATTTCTTGTTGTGATTCTTACAAGCGTAGTAGCAAATAGAGGAATCCTTGAAAACTAATTTTCAGCCACTATGTCTGTTACAGAACTGTGGAGCACACATGAATTTTTTAAAAATAATGTGTACTGAAATTTCCAGAAAAATGATGCTTCAAATCATAACTTATTAGTTCTAAGTTAAATTATTATGAAATTGTATGAATCTTACTATTTATAAGTTTTTTTTTAGTATTTTCAGATTTGAAATGATTGAATGTCCTACAAATTTTCCGCCAATATGTCTGTTACATTACTGTGGATCTTACATGGATTTAAAAAAAATAATATATATTGAAATTTCTGGAAAATTATCCTTCAAATTACAACTTACTAGTTATAAGTCGAATCATGATGAAATCTATTCAGTAAATGTAAGTATGTTATTAAATTTGTAATATACTAAGTGTAATTGCCTAGAAAATGCACGTAATTTTTATTGACAATATCATTTTGTATGATTGTATGTATCATTGCAAAGACATTTTCATAATTCGATATAAGCATGGAAGTTCTCGATAATTATGTAAGTAATTAAAGATTTGTTTTTCTAATTTCGAAAAATGTTGTCTACTAAATTGTAATTATAAAAAAAGTAGTTCCTGAAGAGATCTTTATGGAACCTAAAAGCTTGAGACATGCATATTGGTAAATTTCTTAATTATCCCAAAAAAGTGATGTCAACCAAAGATCATTAAATTCTACATGAGTTCTAATCATTTCTAAAACCTCCGTTACAGATTCAATCCAAAAGAGCTTATGAATGAAAATATATATACAAAAAAATACGACAAAAATGTGCTTCTCACCCATTTCGAAACCCAAGCTGAATCCGCGGTATAAAGCTTAATTCACGCGACCGGATGATCCCTCGAAGTTTGTTTTTGGACAGGCTCAATGAGCGTCTCGGTGAAGGGTTCGGAGGATGAAGGCGTGTCGGCGACATCTGCGTGTTTTCGGGGGTTTGTCCCGCGGGCCTGAGCCCATAATGGCTAATGATGGGGTGGTAGTGCATTAATAAAAATCCATCCCCGTTGCATCAAAGAACTGGACCTCTCCAAGGATCTTAAACGCCATTCATTAGGGGCCATTTTCTTGAAGCCGGCAGCATAAAACAGTCAAAGACTTGAATGGCGCTGTTTTTTTCTTTTCTTTTTTTTTACGACGTTCCTACGGCTTTTTTTCCCGCGGCCCTTTCGTCCCGAATAATCATTTCAGTAAATTAGAGTGATCGGGAAAGGAAGAAAGGGGTTTCGAGCAAGTACGTGGACACCCAATTTGCTCATGCCCAATCGATTCGTTCGCTCGGTTTGAATGGGCGAATTCTCTGAGGGAGGATTTGTGAATGGTCACCAAGCTCTTCTGGGTCTAACGAGTAGCCCTGGAATAAGCTTTGGAGTTTCTAACGGATTTTTTCAGGGACATTTTATGAACGGTTTCAACCATTTGTGAAATTTTTGCTATCGATTTGAATGAATCGCAAAAAGATTTTCTGTAAATTTACCTGATTTCGTGATTTTGTAGGACATTTTTGTTGAAATTCATTTTCCCAATCGTGGTTTTATGGAGTATGAAATTTTTCTCACATTTTTTACTGGTTTTACTGGTACATTTACGAAAGCTTCATTGCCAACATTTTTTCGCTAATTTCTAAATTTTTGTTTGGTAATGATAAAATTTTTAGAGAACAATAATTTGAAGAAAGAAGTTAATTGATGAATTTTATTGAACTTCTGTCACATAAATAAAGTATTAAAAAAAGAATATGAGGTAATTCGTACAATTTTTTATATTCAGTCCAAGACAAAAATTGTTTATTATTAAGAGCTTAAATACTATCTTAGAGAAATATTGAGTAGAGTAGGCATTTTAAATCCTTGATTTTTGTATTTTAATAAAAATTTGCAGAAAAGTAGGTATATGTATAATTGTTGGAATTCGCTAAATTTGCGCTGAAATTTCAGGATTTCGTTTACATCATCAAACAGTATCACTGTAACAAAAATTATATGTAAAATTATAATAATTATATAACGAACACATAAATAATACAATGAATTAGTATAATTGTGCACTGGGTCGTGTATAATGATAATAATTTCGATTTCCCTCTCAAATTTAAAATTTTGTTTATAAATAATACATCAAAATAAAACAATGGTCAGAAAAATTTGGTTTCGAATGAGTACACATTTCAAAAAAAGTAGATTATGATGCAGTATTAGCATGTGAGAGATGAATTCAATACAATACACTACATACATTTATTGGTTTTAGAATTTTTCAGAAAATTTTCTTTAGTCATTCATAGTTACATTGTTGCATAGAAATCTTATGATGTAAGTATTAAGAAAAAGTAATTTTCTCTCATGCAATTGAAACGTTACCAAAATTTGTTTCCTGTTGATGATCAGAATGTTAAAGTAATATATATAAGTCGAAAAAAGCGTCGATATGCAGAGCCGTAACTAGCGAGGGGCAGCCGGGGGCCCCCGGCTACTTCTATAAAATAAAACAAAAAAAAAGGAGAGAAAGTGTCCTTTTTTTTTTTAGAAACAACTTTTGGTCTTTGGGACCCCATCCTTTTTTTTGCCCCGGGGCCCCGTTGATTATCGTTACGGCTTTGTCGACAAGATTCACAAGCCTTGTCATATTTATATTCAATTTGGTGATAGTAGTTATTACAATTCATTTAGGTATAGGAAAGAGAGCAATTCTCAAAATTTTTCTGCTATTATATGAAATATTCGAATAGTTTCAGATTTAAACACAATTAATTGAACTATGCTAATACAATTTACCATTCGAAAGAATTATAGTGAGAGTTCCAAAAAAAAACAAAAGTTTACATATCAAAATCAAAAATCATAATTTTCATGCTTTATGTTGAACTTATTTTCTATTAATGGGTAAAAAAGACTATTATTTTGAAATCCTGAGTTAAAGAAAAAAGTATAAAATCAAACTCGTAGCTGACTGGTTTATAAAAAATTTTTATTATTGCAATAATCAATGGAAGACTAAAAAAATGCATAGTTTTGAAATATCTTACTCTAAAAGCTTTAAAGTTACCATTACAAATCTTTAAAAAAAATTATATGGAAATTCAAAATAATATCTCAAATAACTAGAAAACACAAAACAGAAAATTGTTCCATTTCAGAGATCAATCAAAACATTTAGAAATTACAAATTTTGCTCTTTTTATTATTGGAGAAACGCCAAATATTTATATAAAAAGAATATTTTTAAAAATAATACGTAAAAACCTGAAACATAAATAATTCGAAAATTTGAATTTCGAGTTCCAATCTATAATTTTGCGGATTAAAAAAATATGGAATCGAAAAAATAAAACCTTAATACCTATGACTCAAATGTTAAAATATTTCGTATCCGAAAATTGTGGGATAAATGAAAATTCATATTTTTCAAATAAATGTGCTTTGATATAAAATTTCAAAAATTGGATCACAACTGTTTCAAAATTTGAGTAATTTTATTTTAAATACTAGCAAAAGATAGAAGGTGAAAATAACAATAAAAATCAAAAAAGTCTATTTCATATCTAGATACCTTCAAAAATGAATGTTTGCAACTTTTTCATATATCGAAATCCCCTCATAAATTCTAATCAGTACAAAAAATGGATGATTCAATGACTCGAAAACTACTAAAGGTTGGATCTTTGGCTTCGAAAGAAATTAAAAAAATTCAATTATAATTGAAAACCTTTGAGGAAAAATCAAATCAGAAGTGAAAAAGAATCACTTCAAAGAACTAATAAAGATTTTCAAAAAAATAGCCAAAATCACTACAAAATTCACATACAATAGAATACCTCCTCTCTTTCCTCCCAACCCATTTAATGAACCCATTTAACCCAATTTAAAGATACCCCACTTAAATCCCAAAAAACCACTCAAAGAGACTCTCTTAACTTCATTGACAAGATTCTTCATTCAAGTGCTCTCGTAGCCCAAAGCCCTTCAGAAGGGACCAGAGGGAAGCGCATTGGCCGAGTCAAAGGCGAAACAACTGTTTCCCAGTAGCTCGTCAAAGTTTCTTCTCCATCCTCTCCACTAGGCCTCAAAGGCCCCGAAAGGCCCGGCTTTCGACTCCCCGTGCTCGAGCATCAGGTTGTTGTCGAAGTAAAAGGGAGAAAACTCGGCTCCTGTTTCCATCAAGCACCTCTGCTCTTATCCTATTCCACGGTTTCCCCTCTCATTGGTAATCCATGCTTCTTTCGAAAAAAGGCCCTTTTTCCGAACCCTGAATCATTCTTATTTGGAACGCGCCATTTCGTTAAACGCCTGTCAATTGTACTTACTTTAGACGTGGATGGGAAAAAAAAGGTTCATATCGTCTTTTTCCCCAACGCCATGGGCGAAATGCAATTTTCTACACGGCTTGAATCATTGAAACTGACGTTTACTTGATTTGAAAGAACAAACAAAAAGGGTTGAACTTGTTTAGAAGGCGTAGCGCGACGTAGCGCGACGTAGCGCCTCATCGTAATGTAAACTATCTGTGGAAACAAACTGATTATCGGCTTTTTAGATAAAATTCAATTTTCTGGTCAGCCTGGTTCATTCAAACTAATAATTTCTTCAAATAATGTGAAAAACATACTACTAAACGTGTATAAGAAGTGTAGCGCGACGTAGCGCAACGTAGCGCTGGGCTACGTTTCATCGTACAATCAACTCTCTTTGAAATATTTGGTTTTCATGAAATACTAGTGTTGAATTCTTTATAATTTCGAAAATGTCTCAGCGTCGAAGACTTTTTCAGTGACTGGAATGCTTTTCGACCCCGACTCGTCGTTATTGGAGGCACGTTGTTTCGTCAAACGTCCGTCAATGCTTCAAAAATGCCGAGTATCGCTTTCGTGATCGCTCGGATTTTATCCCGGCTCGATTGTTCGCGAAACAATGTCGCGAAAGATGAATAATCCGGGGGATGAAAAGCGGGGCCTCGTTCAGGTGCGTCCGAGCGTACGCGATTTGCTCGCTAAAAGTACCCCTTAGTATAATCTGCTTTCGGGGATCATATAGAATGACGGGGGAAAAAAAAAGTAAAAATAGGGCTTGGAAAGGAAGGAGGGGTGACATTCTAGGCGTGTTTCACCTGCGACTCTCGCGCCCTGGTATGCGGATTTTGGAGTTCCAGAAATTTTACAAATATTGAGTACTTCACTTTTATAACCACTGAATATTTTTAGGTGAATGTGAATTTGTTGTTAAAATGAGTAAAAATTGTTTAAAAAGTATTAGCATTATTTTTTTCTGTGCTAATAGAAATACGTCTGACGGCTGAGTGCCCTTGCTGCGTAGCGCTACGTAGCGCTACAAAGCATGAGGGCAATATGTATGAAAAATTTGAATTCTCAACTTTTAAAAGATTATGAAAGTGATCGATAGTTCAAGTACCTAAAGATTATCATCGAAAAATGATTTTGCTACATACAAATCAAAATTTTTTATTTTTTCGCAAAAAAATTCGAGTGTATTTTAGGTGACGACATTCACGTGAAACAAAATATAAAAAAGTAAAATTGTTATCACGTACGACACATTTTTTGTCGATGTCCGTCAGACATGTCAAAGCACAGATTAACATGTGTAAAGAACTTATCAAAAAACTACAACAGCATAAATCTCTGAACCTGTCGAGTTCTCGAAACAATGCTGGAAATTTTACGACAATTCCAGAAGTTTGTCAATCAAGAAACACGATAAGCAAGAACCAATATTCGAGCGCTTCCCACGATCCCGAAGACTGTTTGCCGGGGTCCAGAATACCTTGAAAAGATAAAGATAACGCATTCCTGAAAAAGCAATTAAAAATAAAAGAAACAAAATGCGCGCTCTCGAAAATCAGCGCCCACTAATACATCTGTGGAAACTGGTATTCCACTCGTTTAGAGATAAATCATCTATCTTATCGCGTTTTTGAGATTTTTTCGCTTTTCTAGTATTTTGTCAGGGACAATATTAGCGATAGCTTGATTTCGTTTTTAGGTTGGAATCCTTTTAGAACAGAGTTTGAATTCCTTAGATAAAGAGATGATCTGAGTAAAATAAGTGAAGAAATTATCGATTTTCGATTACGTTTTTGTATTTATAGGATTACGTTTCAAATTTGATAAAGATTGCTCTATTGATTTAAAATTTGAACTTACAAGTTCCATAAATGATAGGATATCCGTAAGTATGATTTTGAATGATGAATAATTAAATTATACTTAATAGAAATAATTGATTCTTGATTTGCAATGTCAGGAAAAAAATTGCGAATAAAATAACGGGTGAAAATATGAACTTGGAAATATAGATCGCCAACTATGGAATTCTTAATTTCTTCCAAGGCAATCTTCCTAATTTAATACTTTCTACAAGTGTTCAAATTTGTCCAAAATTTGGCTGAGTCAGAAAAACATTAGACAAGAAATCCAAACATAAGTGAAAAAAAGCTTTTTTTTAATTCTATCTGAATCACGAGTTTGCAAAAATTTACTATATCCGTAAGGCTCAACAACGTTTCATGTTAGACTATCGCAAATTGCTTCAATAAATTTGAGAGATTGTCTTCGAAGCAGATTACAAGATAGCTATTAAATTGTTTGTTTAAGTCATGACGGAATCTATGAATATAATAGGAAATGTCTAAGAAAATTTTATACAATCTATGAAATCAAAGTGTAATTTTAAAATATGATAGCCATCAAAATCAGTTGAACTTGAAAAGATTTCTCTATGAAAATGCACACTGAAAATCTTAAATCAAAGCATTGTATGAAAATACTTATGAAAATTTTATTCGTAGATAATGAAACTTCAGACAGTATTTAAATAAAAGCAACCTATTGAGTTTTAACTTCTTTTCAACTGACTTATGATCAATGATATATTTTTAATAATTTTCTTGTTTAAAAATTTATATTACTCCACATATTGAAAAAGTATTTGCTTTTAAAGGTTTTATGAAATTTATTCTGAAAATGGGGGTGAAAATAGTCTTCCTCATTATTAATAAATATGTTTTATTGTGAGCGTGAAAATCCTGATACACGTGTGTATTTCAACCTATCTAATTGCAAATATGCTGGTTCGATTGGTTGTTATTCTTCACTACCAGACTTATTTTGCACTATCCCTCGCCAAACGTATATCAAACCAATTTTTAGTTTTTTTTCTTCACTGTTGTTCAGACTACTTCGTATCATCAGGTAGATTAATTGACCATAGTTATGCTTATACTGTCAAAAAAAATTTTACTCTAAAACATCTGTTATTAGATTTTCTCTTCAAATAGTGTTTAAAATTTCATAGACATGTATACCTATAGAAAGGATTATAGAAAGAAATTTGTTTTCGTATCAATATAATAATTGTATTATTTTTTATTTATACTGAAAGAGGCTTTATTAAAAAAATTTTCTATTTAATGTAATATATTTAAGTCCACTCAAATTGATAAAAGTATACATTTTCATTGTGAAATTATTTCAAGTAGAAATGATTTTTAATGTTTGTTATTTACTACATTGAAACTTCAATTACATGAATCGTCTATTATTTTCATAGTCAGTGTCTACATCTTTCAATAATAGACAATTTAATAGACGGCATTGGAAATCTGCTTCAAAGAATCTCCTAAATTAAATTGAAAAATTCCTGACGATGTACATCAAAATATCATCATTTTTTTAAAACTAATACATTATACATAATTCTAAATTATATTTTGTATATTTTGTATTTCGCATTAGATGTTCTTTCGAAATCGTGTTTGAAATTTCAAAGACACGTTAATGCAAAATTTTTTAAATTGTAACCTCTGAAAATTATTTTTGTAGCCACATTCATTACATTTAATGCCAAATTTTGAACATTGTCACCTAAAAAATCATGAAACTGGTACATCCATCTTCATTACAATAAATTTCATAATAATTTCTTTAAAATACTTTTCATGTATGTGTTAATAATATTCCAAACATGATTTGAAGGTATAATCTGTAAAAGTTGTATGAAATTTCAAATTTTTCTGACAGTTCAAGTAAATTTTTAACTCCCAAAGGTTCCTCATTAGAAACTACCTTGAAAGTGTGTGTTGTTTGTGAAATCGATCCTTGGAGCCAATGTTGTGAATGAAGAAGTTTCATGTTGAATTAGTTGAAGGTTGAATAAGATTAATATTTTCCTTTTTTTAATATTTTTCGATTGTAATTTTTCCTTTTCCAAGCTATCGACCCTGTAATTCCAGGTCCTCTTCAGAAAACTAAATACAAATTTACACTTCTTATTGGAAGAGTTATGAAATCAATCCTTGGAGCTGATGTTGTGAATGAAGAAGTTTGATGTTGAATTAGTTGAAGGTTGAATTAGTTGAACATTTTCCCTTCTTCAGTTTTTCTTCATTGTAATTTTTTCTTTTTCTAAGCTTTCGTCCCTGTAATTTCAGGTCCTCTTCAGGAAAATAAATAAAAATTTAAACCTTTTCCTACATGGTTTGTGAATTCGATCCTTGGAGGCAATTTTGTGGAAAAAGAAAGATGAAAGTTGAAGGTTGAATCATTTTAACATTTTCCTTTCTTCAATATTTCTTTATAGTAATTTTTTTTTTTCAAGTTTACAACCTTGTGATTCCAGGTCGTCTTCAGGAAACTTGCACAAATTTACATTTTTTATTAGATGGTTTGTGAATTCGACCATTGGAGCCGATGTTGTGAATGAAGAAGTTTGATGTTGAATTAGTTAAAGTTTGAAGTTTGATTGTAATTTATTTTTTTCAAGCTCACAACCTTGTAATTCGAGGTCCTTTTCAGGAAACTAAATACAAATTTACACTTCTTAGCCAGTCGTTTTTGTAAATTATAGTTTCTAATAATATCGTTCACCTTCTCTCTAAACTTAAATCAGTCGAAAACGATTGACAATCAATCATTCTTGGCTGAAAATTAGTTAATATTGCTTCACTGAAAATCAGTTGATTCGACTAATTCAACTATCGCAATCTAAGTACTGATACTTCAGTGGTTTTTAGTAAGTTCATCAGTAGTTTTGACAGATTGAAGCTTTAATTTGGTTGATTCACCAGCCAAAAATCAGAAACAACTATTGTCTTCTTGAATCAGTCATTAAGGCACGACTGATTCAATCAGTCAAAAAACGACTGATTGAAGTTCAGAGAGTTTAAAGTGTCTTTTGACGAATCAAAATATGAATCAAAAATGTCGTATAAAGTGAAATTCTATCACTGTCCGCATATTTTCTCCCGATGATGTAAATTGACTGGAATTTTTGAAATTCCTTGATTTCGTGGGGCGCAGGTTTTAACACGAAGGGAGTGCGAGACCCGACACGGAGGTGGCAATGAGCCTGGGTCCCGCCTGCCGCCACACCCACGCGTATATATCTTATTTTCCCTTTTTTATTTATTCGGATTGCCGTTGGTCGAAACATCTCGCCGGCCGCGTTGCCATAATAGACGAGCATGGTGGGCCCGATGGGCCCCTCGGGCTACCATTTTTTTTGCCGGACCCCGAGCACTTTGGAAAACGTTTCTTCTTTTTTTTTTACGTCTCCCTTTCTGGGCCCGCTCTCATTGACCAGCTTGATTTCCCGTCTTTTGTGAATGAAGTAATATTCTTTTTGTCCGCGTGGAAATGAGTTACGAGTCTATTATACGGGGTTACTTTGTATGCGATTGTATATAGGAAAACAGTGAAAAATGACGCATATAGTCGTGATCTGAGGAAATGTGATTGATTGGTTGATTGTTGGTTCGGCGTTTTGAATTTTTTCTCTTTTATAGAGTGTATTTGTTGATTTGGCAGGATTTATAATGATTTTTTGAATAGGGAAATTTGGGGTTCGTGGGAGGTTTTCGGGATGACTCTCATATTGGATGTCTTCTGGATTGGTTATAGGCAAATTGGTGAATGAAATAGAGTTTTTGATGCTTGATATACTTTCTTTGGAATTCTCAAGTTTATGAATCATTTGACTTGGAGATTGTGAATGGGTCAAAGATTCGAAAGTTTGGAATTTGGGTATGTCGTCATTGTAAAACTGAAGTATTCAGAACTGGTGAATGCTTGAGATTTAGTATCTTGAAGTAATTTTTTTTAAATCCAGCAAATCCGATTTCAGGGAAGGATGTCAATCGTACATAAATTTATTGAGCAGGGTATTTATTGTGCGCTGAAGAATTGTGCAAATATTCACAAATTTCATCTTTATGATCCAAGATTCAACAAATTTGGAAACAAAAACTTTCAAATTATCAAATTTATACTGTGAATTAATTTCGTTATTACCCTGTGCACAATCATCCAGTTCAAAACAAATACGGTGCTCCATAAATTTATGCACGATTGAGACCATCCCGACTTTAGGAAAATTTAGAATCAAATATTAATATTTGCATTTTCTCAAAGTTTCTTGTTTTCTTCTCATGTAACAGATGTTTGAGAGAGTATGTTCGTTTTGGAAATCTGCTGACTCTATAATTCATGTCTATTATTGACATCATTTAGCAGATCCCTAATTTGGAAGCGTAGTTTTTTGAAGGTTAACTTTGGGCCGAATAAATCCATTTTTTTATTCATAGAACGAAACGCATTTTCACGAAAACTTAAATCTGGATCTTTTTATTAGAAGATTCTGTAAGTAAATTTTTCTTATCTAAAAATATAAGTACGTTTTATTTCAAAATCTTAAGATTCTGTTTAGTCCAAATATTTTGTTCTTAGAATATTTCGAATAATTAAAAAAAGAAAAATAAAAAAGTATAAAAATAAAAAAAAATAAATAAAGAATAGAACAAAAATAATAAGAAAGAAATAAATAAAATAAATTAATTGAAATAATCGGAATTTTTGAAAAGTGTCTATAAAATACTAAAGATCCAAAAATTTTTTACTCTTACCCACTCTTACACAAATATAAAATTTATTGAATTTTTCCATCTCAATGATTACAAATTTTCAGAGTATATAATTATTTAAAATTTCTAATGTTTCAAATCAGATAAAAGTTAAAAATTAGAACCATTAAAATTCTTTCGTAAAAATCATAATTTTGTGCTAAGATTTCAATTAAATGAGATTTTCTGATTATTTTTGAAAATTTATGAAATCAGGTGAAATATGAGTGAAAAATTTCTAAAAATTTTGTCCAACTAAAATTCTCAAGTTTTCACCCAGTTTGAGATTTTATGTATACCTTTCATACCATTATTTACAAAATTTGACAAATATGCGTATGCAAAGAAGAATCCTATTCTTGAACTTTGCAGAATTTTAAAAAATTTCGGATAATCATAGAATTTGCAACATTTCTTTTCCTTCTCAAGTTTTCAGAATCCTATAAATTACATTATTCATAGTACATATGTCTTCCACAATCAAACAGTTTTTTGCAGATTCCTAAAAAAATGTGTAACATAATATACAAATTCCCTAAATTTCAGCAAAATTTTTCATCTCGAAAGAATTCTGGAAATCTTAGTAGTTAAAATTACCAATCTTATTTTCACTGTTAGGAAAAATTGGGTAAATTTTCCATACAAAAGAATTGGAAGTTTTTAATCTGTATTCAGTATGGAATTTTTCACATAAATAGACCTGGAAAAGTTTAAAATTGTGAATATTAAAAAAAAAAGTATATCTAATAGAAACTTTAAAATTTTAATTCGTCTTTTCCCTGAAATCAACTCTCTAAATTTATTTGAGCGAAATTTCACTCTAATAAAGTGGAATTTTTACTAAAATAGAGTGTAATATGCCCTATTTTCTAATTCCCTACCAACTCTAAATAAACTTAAATGAATAAATAAAATACCACATTTTTGGTATCTTCCTTTTCCCTCATAAACTTGTCATCATTCACGGAACATCCCTCAGTAAAGTAATTACATTTTCGAAGCAAAGTTAAATGAAAATGAGGTCTCAATGAGGCCCATGTATAACCGAGTTAAAATGAAATACGCAGCAAATAATCGCCATAAATAATATAAATTCCCTCTCCTCGTTTAAATCCTTTTATCGAACGTGGGAAACTTTTCCCACGTGCATGGTTCATGCTCCGAGAAAGTCGAATGCAATTGCGCCGACGCATATGTGTGTATTTACGACGCGTGATCGGACTCAATTATCCGGTGGCGTTCTGAAAAACGTGCGGATATCTGTCGGTAAACTTCCCCCCGATTAAGCTCATCGGCTCGCAAGCTTTGCGTGTCAGGTCGGAAAAAATCCAAACACTCGGTACATAGTGATGTAATTAATTTGTCATTACAAGCATCGCGTAATGTATGTAATTTTCGATGCGATGGGCAAAAATAATTCATTTTTTATCCACCTCGAAAGCTAAAAATTGATCAAATCTGTTAATCCATGTTTTCATTGATGTACAGAGCGTGGAAAAATATCTTTTCTCGTTGATGACCTTTATTTGCAATGTGAAAAACCGAAAAATGGCAAAAATAAAAAAAAAGCTTTGGAAGACCCACCGCGAATCGAGATCTCCGTCATCCGATCGAGCGACTCTCGGCCGATCGACATGTTGGTCGAGCCGAATCATCGTATTTAATGATCGTACAAAGGGGTCCCCGATAAGATCGCAATCGATCAATCGATCGTAGCGGGGCTCATAATAACGCAATTAACACTTCTTTTTACATCGCCAGGGAGCGTCATTGTGTTTGGACACAAATCATAGAGAGAATATCCGTGGAATGCTTTCTCGAGTAGACGTGTAACGTGACTCTGGACGATGTAATTGGGCTTTTTTGTGGGCTGTTTAATAGCCTTGTACGAAACGAAAGTCACAATGGCCGATGTTGTTGCATTTGGTTACTGTGTTACCATTTTTCGAGCGTGGGAATCAGTTACGTTTTTTTAGGGAACTAATGGCTGTTCAAACGAAATATTTTACGTTTATGTTTTCGCAGCCAAATAGAAGAAAATTCATATTCGCATAGCACTATTCAGATCCTCCCAATGTAAGAGAAGTAATGTTTAGTTACTGACGAGTAACATTTCACTATAGAAAAAATTTGAATTGCAGTATGTACATATTTGGACTCGATATTGAGAGACAATTCACTCTAAGGAATAAAGAAAGTTAATTTATCAGATATGGACGATACTTTATGTGAATCGATATATGGGAATATCAAAAAAAATTTATGATATATCAGATTTCTATATCGATATATACAATAACCAAAAATTATTAGGTTGATTCTTCGTTGCAATATCAACCATTATTGCAACCGCTTTGTGTAAAACCAAAATTGATATGAATATTTTTTTTTGTATGTATTTTTTCAACTAACTAATTCAGTGTTTGGGAAAGTGATTTTGTCTAACATCAATTTCATTATTCTTTCTCGAATTTTGTATGTTTCGAAGTATCATAATATACACTAGTGATATGGTATGAAATGAGGACAATCTGGTTGGATGTTTCAAAAATATAAGTGCACGAATTTTCAATAGACGTGAAGATTCATTCAAAATAAATTTCTCATGATTTTCTTCTAACAAAATGAATGTACTTTACAATTAATATTTACCAAAAATTTACAAAACTTTAGATTCTAAAACATAAAGTACTAAAAATCTATATAGAAATCTATAAAAAATACTAAAAATATTAAAATTTGACAGAAAATCTTACGGAATTCAATAATTATACCAACATACGAGAAAAACTTCTTAGTAAGAAGATATTTTTAAGAAGTGATTTAATGTTTTCGTCTATATATTATTACTCTGTAAATTAATAGAACTTTGATTCCTAGAGGATCAAGTTTTAGAAATCTGTATAGAAATTTATAAAAGAAATCAAAATTTTCCGCTCTTCTAACAAATCTTATGAAATTCAATAAACATGAAACTCTATAAAAATTTCATGAAATACTTTGATTTTTTTGAATATTTGTAAATTCTGCGTCAATTTTTTTGAAAAATCTATAAATAATTACAAAGTCCATATATTTTTTAATTCTAGAGTATTACATTCTAGAAGTCTACATAAAAATCCATAAGTATACCAGAAAATCTAGCTTTTTTTTTGAGGACTATTCAAATCCTCAAAAAATGTAGAAAACTAGATGTCCTTAAAATCTAAAATATTTTTTATGCCGTTTTAGCCTCTAAACTGACATTTCGACGTGACTTCTCGGTTATCACGGCATAAAATACCTCACGTAACAGGCACTGATGTGCTCTTAGGCGAAACGGCTAATAGACCTCAGCTTCGCTTCGGTCCATTATTTTGCCGTTTCGCCAAATTCGCACATCCGTACCTGGGACGTAATGTACTCATTTTCAATCAACCTAAATAATTAGAATATTTCAAACTCTAAGTTCGAGAAAATTGCATCCCAGAAATCTGAAAAAGTATCTTGGAAAAAATGACGAAATCCTACTAACATTTCATGAATGCTGAAAAAAACGAAAAAATTCATAAAATACTAGAAGTATATTAAATACTAATAATTCATAAAACTTCACATACTAGAACATCATAATCTAGAAAATTCTATAGCAATTTATAAGAGTATATATAAAAAATCCTTGAAATCGTATAAATATTGAAAATAAAGAAAAATATCAAAACTACTCAATTTAGGAGGTATGTACTCTTTGCTGAAAAATCCATTCGTTTACAAAAAATTTATTAAACTTTGAATTCTAATGTAAGGTACAATTTTTGGCAATCTAAATCGTAGCGACTCATGAAAATGCCAAAAAAATACCGAAAATTGCAAAAAATCTAGTTACTAGGAAACCTTGGAACATTTTATGAATACTTTGAGTGCCACAAATTATGTATGTTAAATCCAAGTATACACGATTGTTTCAAAAATCTATCAAATAATTAAAAATCTTTCGAGTTTTAAACTCTAAAGGATCAAATTCTATACTATGCAGAAATGTATGAAAATACAGTACATTTCTCCAAATTCTATAAATACAAAAAAATAAGAAAAATACTTGGAGCATAGAAAATCTTTTTAGAAACTGTTTTCTTAAAAATTCACTAAAATCTATACGATGTATCGATATTGCATACACTAAAATAAATACAGAATTTTCCTATATGTACCATGGTACTGCAAATTTACTATTCTTTCATGTTTCACATACTTGAATAGAAAAATTTAATTAAAATATGGAATATAAGTATTAGTAAACTGGAATATTTCAACTGCGTATAGTAAATTTACATTAAAATTATAGTAAAATTCACCACAAGGTAATAGTTAATAACTTTCGTATCAATACAGTAAAATTACCACAAATTTTTTTAGAGTGTATCATATAAGCCGATATCGACATTTTTTGTTTCAATTATTTATCATCCTTAGTTGATACAAACTCCAAATTTTGGAATATTCAACAAAAATTACACTCTTCTCTTCATGATCCCTAATGATCACCACCACGACCGGTAAATTTAACACAGCAATCAATCCCCCCGGGCACCCCATGTTTTCTATATTTCTTTTTTATTTTTTCACAACCTCCCCCTCCTCCCTCACCCCTACCCCACACACTCACAAAACCCGATGGGTTAAAGTATACGCGAATTAATGATGAATTCGTATCGGACGTTCGTAACGAGTCTACATGGGCGGGAGAGAAAGTCAAGGCGAACACAAATGAGTATTTATGAGCTCGGGGTGACTCTTTATTATGCCTCGATTCTGCCGCGGGATCGATTAACCATAATACAGATGTACAAACAAAACGGCTTATTTCATTGGGTAAACGTGCGCATGATTTTTTCGACGCGAAAAAGTTCTTGTTGAGCGAGAATGCGCGTTTTATTTTTTTTTTTGCTGGATCGACACTCGACGGGGTTTTTGGTCTTCTGATGCTCGTGCTACAGGTGCAATCGATTAGCCATCGATCATTTGGCGAACGAGTCCATTTATCTTCGGAATTCGCTGGCGAAGAAAGAGAGGAAACGTTTTTATTTGCATTGTTCGATGATGGTATCGAGGAGGGCATTGTTTCTGGATGAAGCTGGAATGGACTGGGAATTGGGTTGTTATTGTGTTTGTATTGGGTATGGATTAGGGACATTTGGGGTGTCAATTGTTGTTTGATTTGGTTTGATTCAGTTTGAATTACTTTGTTAAGTAGGGGAGGGGGGGGGGGGGGTGAGACTTATGAACCTAATAAAAAATTATTTCTAATAATTCTGACGGTAAACGATCTAGAATTGATAATAAAAATTAATTTAAAATTTACAATACATATTTTTACGAATACATATTTTTAATTTTTCGGTACCTTGGAAATATTCAAATAAAAATATGCACTTTTTCATTTTAAAATATTTTCCCTTTTCAAAAATTTACATTTAAAAATATGCATAATGAATATTGTTACATAAGCTTACAGGTGCATTAGGCAAAAGGAGTTTATAGGGGTCGAAATTTGGAAAAAATTGTTATTTCTTCTTGCATGAGTTGACAAGAATAATAAGAATTAATGATAAAAATAATTATTTAAAAAAAAATACATAAATGTAATAATTGTTAATGGAATAAGTAAAAATTTTCGAAACTGTACTGACTGAAATCTAGAAGACCTAAAAGAATGGTTTCATGTAAGTCCTCATTATTGAACAATATTGAAAATTATGATAAATAAAATAAAATAAAAATGGTTTCATATAAAAATTTCAAAAGTTGTTCCAAACCCGTGAATTGCAAAGGAAAACAATACTGTTGAGAACTGCTTAAAATATTTAAAAAATTTGAACTCTGCAGCGTCGAATTCCAGAAATATTCGTAGAAATTCATAAAAATACTAGAAAATAGAAACACTAATAGTAATGGAATTCTCTAAAGTAACTGAAGTCTGTAAAATTTGAGCAAATACCTATAAAAAAAACTGTAAACTCCGTATTTGAAAGGATTAAATTCAAAAATGTTTATCTAGCAAATCATAATAACACTATAAATCTTTGAAAAAACTAAGAAACGTGACGGACTCTTATAAATACTACAAAAACAAACAAACAAACTAACTAACAAAATATAAGAAACCTATAAAACGTAAAAAATCTCTGCAGATGCGATTATTCCAGAAATCTATGACATTACTGAGAATTCATCACAAAATTGGATCGAATTTTGAGAATACAGCTACATATCTACAGAAATAGTGGAGAATTGTTGAAAATTTCATTCATACTCAAAAAATGCGAGTAATACTAGAAATCTTTGCTATCAAGGAACTATGTGATTTTTTTTTTTTTTTTTTTTGAAAATTTTGAAAACTGGAATCTTGGGTCATATTTTACGAAAATCAACATAAGTAGAAATTTCTAAAAATACAAGAGAATTTTTTAAACTGCATAAATACCAAAAAATACAAAAAAAATTAAAGAAAAAAAAAAATAATAAGAAAATAAAAAAGAAAAAAAGTGTGCACGAGTATAAAAAAACTGTTTTTTGGAAAATTATTTTAAATAATCGAAATCTTTGGAGTTTCGAATACTAATAGAGCATTACATTTTAAAAATGTGGGCGATCCGTAGAAATATAGTATTCTAGTATACCAATTCTAAAAGATACTTAACAGTTTTATAAATATCATCCAATAAGTAAAATCTATAATTAATCTAGAAAATAGTTAAAATATTTGTTTTAATAATTTTCCTATTATTGTAAAAAAAATTTTCATTTCTTTAGAACCTTGAGTGCTAGAGCATCAAATTCTAGAAAAATGAGTAGAAATCCATAAAAATATTGGAAAATCCTCCAAGTAGACTAAATATTCAAGAATTTCGGAAAATATCAGAAGTATAATGAAAAAAATGACGAAAATCAATACATTCAATAAGTATGTGAAAAATGGACGACACCAGTCTCCAAAAGTTGTAAATCTAACTTCAATATCCCTCAATTTAAGGAATTGAAAAAAAATCGTACTCCTGTAACTAGATTGTCAAAGATGAAAAATTACAAAATACATATGAAGAAAATATATTCTCCCGAAAACCCTTTTGGAAAATTTTTCCGTCTACACGGCTGTAAGTGAATATCAATTATTTCAACATTCTCATGTAATTTTACACCAATTCACCATATCTACCCGATGAAAATTATTTAACAATTTAACTGTATAAAATCAAACTTATCAATCGCTTCAAACTTCTGAAACATTCAAAAAACTAAGTTTATCTGCTAAAGGGGCCTACCAGTTCTTTTAAAAATGTTGCATATCTCGCAATCTACAAACAAACAATGCTGCAATCATTCTTAATGTCATTGTTCATGTAATTTTCAGTGAAAAAAGTTTTTAAGAAACGCATAAAAAAAGGAATAGACTGGTAAAAGTGACCCCTGCCAGCAGAAAACCAGAGGATTTCGATCACAATCCAAAAGTGTAAAGAACAAGAAAAAACGTGCCCGATCCGTTCCATCTTGTCACGGCAATGACTATGCATGTCATGAATGCTGAAATAACTGAATAAAATATCAACAAAAAAAAAACATCTCTCCGTTTTTCACGCAACATAAAAACCGTTGCTGCAAACAATTTCTCGAAACAAACAACCCGAGATTTTCCCGTTCTTCTCTCGGAGATTTCCGAAAATTTGGGCCTTATCTCAGAGCAAACAGTCCGCTTGGCCGTGAAAGATCGAATTATTACGGGCCCGTCCCTGTACTATTTTTTTCTTCCTTTCGTGGCCGTGATTTTTTCGGGATGCGGCGCTATCTTTACGACGGCGACAGAGTGTTGAACATCGGCATTTTTTTTGTCTTTGGAAACAGGTGAAGATAAGAGGCGGTAAAAGCGGGCAAAGTTTACACGGGGCGCCAGGAAATCGGCGCTTTCTCACGAACGTTTCCGGCCTCGACGATATTTTTACCGGCAGCCTCCGATGATTTATGTCCAGTGACTCACGTTCCGGCAAACTATAGTTTCGGGCCTGAATTCCGAGGCGGAAAGATCATCCAAAAATTAGAAGGCGTCGAAAATTTCATACCTTTTTCGTCACGGGTCTGTTACGTCGTCGCGGAAAAGCTGATGGCATTCTAAAGATGCTGGGAATGATTTATTTGGGTTCTTCGAGTGAAATAGTTTCTTGTGGTGACGAAACTTTTTATTAAGTAGGTCGAATAAATTAAGAGCATGAATTCTATGGAATAATGGGCCTGAAACCTTTTTCACACTTGAAAAAAATGTGACCAATTCGACACTCTAAAACGAAAAGAAAACTGAGTCACTGTGAGAAGTTATTGAGATTTGTAAAGAACAGCAAAATTTATATTCGATTTTGAATGTATGAATTATTAGTCGACAAAATAAGATCATCCGATTGTTTGTGAATTTTTTGAAATCTACTACAATCATAGTTATAGGTTAATTTGTCGATAAAGAGTTAACTATAAAAATCGATCAATGATAAGTCAATCAGTGATGGATATCAATAATTCGAAGTAACGCAGTATACCGTAACAAGTTTATCAGTAGAAGTGTTCAACGAATAGTCAATCAGTGAAGTACTTTAATAACAATCAGTAAAATAAATGCATATTGTTGGGGTTTTCCAAGGGAAGGTGGTATTGAACACGCACAGGTCACTCCGTAATTTATTTATTGAATATTTCTCGTAGATGTATACCCGACAAAATTTCGAAATGGAAGCGCACTGGTGTTCATATAACATTGCTTTTATAGTCGAGTTAATGATTTCGATAATGTTCCGAGTCACGTACGAATCATTATCGAATCCGATTGCGAAAACTATTCTTTGCAAAAAAATACTTAATTTCTAAATGTGTTATTTTCTGCAACGACTGTTATCTCCAGACAAAAACGATTATTGTAGTTATTATGAAGCTAAAAATAGAAAATACATTGATTCTTTATTATACTTCTCAATTTACTTAATCGATTGGATTTCCCAACTGACAATCAATTTCGACACGTGTAATTTCGAATCCAAGTTATCTCTATTGTTTAATAATGATATCCATTGTTACATTTCAACCTTGGAAAGAATATTCAAGAACTGTTATAATCTTGATTTTACAATATTTGATTTTACAACAATATTAATAATTTGTAGTAATTCAGTAAAATACATATAAGTTATAAGTAAATCAGTAGAATAAGTCAATAATTAGTCATTCAGTGGAGTATTTTTTCTGTTCATAATGTCAGGAATGTAAAATGCAGTTATAATGAAATGAAGAATATTTGTCTTCGCAAGTTTAAGGTATTTTTGAAAAAAGAATAACAATGACGGTGAAGTGTTTTTTCAAAGAATTCATTTTCCATATTTATAGCTTTTTTGTCACGGGTTTGTTACGTCGTCGCGGAAAAATTGGTCGCATTCTCAGGATGCCAAGAATGACTTATCTGAGTTATTGGGGAGATAGTTTCGAGTGAAGGTGACGAAATGTTTAATATTTATTTGAGTGATTGATATTTTGTAAAAGCTATCTTCTGGAATGTTAAAAAAGTGTTCTTTGAATGCTTTAGAAAAAAGGCTGAATAAAGTTGCATTTTAATGAGGAATTCTGACGTTTGAGGAAACATGAATGTGGGATTCAAAACACTTGATATCCAACAATCAAATATGGAGCAAGTAAAAACGGTTTTGGGTTTATCGAAAATCTCAAAATTTACATATATTTTTTTGTCTGTATAGAAGTATGAAATGTTTGGAACATTCCATGTGTTCCAAAAATTTTGTTAAGAGATTTGCGAACAAAATAATGTTTTTGAATATGTACATCTTTGAGATTGAGAAATTCAAGCTGTGAATTGTAGACATGAAAATCAGAAGAAAAGTAAAGAGTTCTACTCCTCAAAGTATTTTAGAATTATTTTTGAAATATTAAGAGTTTTATGTTCTTTTCTCGTATAATTCTAAATACTTATTTTTTAACTCTAAAAAAGAAAAAACAAAAAAAAAACAAAAAATAAACAAAGCAAAACAAAACGAAACGAGAAAGAAAAACAACAATTCTTGTGAAATGAAAGGATCTGTGTAATTAAATTTTAGTATTCCTAAAAATCGTAATTCAAAAATCAACAAATTGATATGCATTTATTACAAATTTAGGTTCAGATTCAATATATAAATATTCCTTCAATTTTGAAAAAGTTATAGTTTCAATCATATAAATATTTTAACAAGGTAAATAAATTTTTTTAAAGATTATTTTAAATTACTTATGGTTTCCCATACGATTTCAGTAGCATTTACATACTGCTTAAAAAACTTTTATGATTTTTAGAGTAGACGAAATTTTGCTACAGATTTTTACAAAAATAGTAAGTTGGATTTCATAAACAATATTTTTGAACTGCCTTCCTCATGTTCAAGTTGTGTCACAGTATCTGGGAATTTTTCAGTAATGTAGATAATATTTTAATACAAAAATCTCAATGACAAAAATTGACAATTTTAAAAAGTAATTGTAGGAAACTTATTGTAATATCGTTCATGCCAATCCGAATGTGTTTACAGACAAAAAAAACATTAATATTTTGAAAGATATTAGCTCGGAATCTTCCGAGTTTTTCTAACACTATGAATGAGAAAATATTTTAAATGTACCAGAGTAAAACAACTATAATAAAAACAAAAAATTGAAAAATATTAAACTTTTGAAAAATTGTCACAATGCATTCAGTAGGAAGTGAACTTTGATGAAAAAATGTCTCTCATAAATTTACAGGTTTTTTTTCACATGATTTATACGACTTAGATGACAGTACCAAAAGTACATATACGCGATTCCAGAAAAAAAAATATGTACACTCTATCAAAACCTCAGACATCACCCACACCGACCCCCATCCTCAAATCTGCAAAAAACACTAGCTCAATAACTTCACCCTCTCTCCTTCAAAAACCCACCCCTGCGAATTTGACCATCCCCACTACTCCTACCCGGTCCTCGGAAACTTCGGCCCAATCGAGATCAGGCCCCGAAAAATATCCAGGAACTACCACCCCCACCCCACTTGAAAACTTTGCGAATCCTCATGACCAAGGTGGGCCCCGAAATCGTAATTAACGCCCGGCAAAACCCGGGGCTCACCTGAGGCCCTGCAACGTGTGCGGTCCGTGACGTCACAATTCGGGGCTCCTCCGGGGCCGTACCGCCCCCTTAATGCGGGCCCCGACACCTCGATCCAGCACGCACTTCCCTTCTTCATCCTCATCTTCATCTCCTTCTACTCCTTCTCTTCATACGCAGATTGGGCCCCATAAGAGGCAGGGCCGTCGAAAGGGAGGGGGATGGAGAAAAGGGGAAAAACACCCCGGGCCTGGGTTTTTGGAAAGGGGCCCGGAAGTTGAAGAAGCCAAGAAAATTTAAAAAAAAGTCTTTGATTAGTGTGGATTTTTTTTGGAGGGGGGAGGGGGCGTAATCGAGATACAATTTTATTAATCTGCAGATAATCTGGTGAGATGATTCTTTAGGATGGGGTGCAGGTGCAAAGCTTCGGTGAACTGTAGAAGAAAAAAAGGAAGATGTGGACAATAATGACAAAAAAAGTTACCAATAAGTCAGAAAGAGAATTATTTAAACTTGGATTTGAAACTGAAAGAGAAAAAAATGTCCACATCTTTCCCTGCAGCCTCCAATATTTCCAAAAATTTTTCATCCCATCATTAATCCATTTCTTTGTCCCAATTTACGTTTTCTTCTTTCCCATGTTGTTCTTTTGTTTTTATATGTTTTACACAATTCTTCAATTTCCTGGGCCTTATTTAGTGAAAGCATGTGCATATGAAGAGGGAGGTTCAAACCCCTCCCGGAAAATAACAATAATCCCGGCATCGAAAAAATTTTTTTTAACAAAACTCCGAACTTGATTATTTGACTGGGATAGCTATGGACATAAACATTTGAAAAATTGTTTCTATCCAGTAAGTGATGAAAAAAAATTATAATCTATAAAATGCTAAAAAATGAAAAAAATTTGAACCATAGAACATTTGATTCCTGAAATCTGCATGGGATTTCATAAAAATATCCTAAAATTTTTCAAATTATACACCTTCTGAAGGAAAAATAAATAGAGACAAAAATAAAATTCTGTGAGAGAACTCTTTTCTAAAAAATCTGAACAAATACTAATAGTATGAATTTAAAAAAAAAAAAACAGAAAACCCGGAAAAATCGTGCTAATATTGAAAAAATAACAAAAAACATTAAATTTATTAAACATTGAAAATCTTTACCGACAGATATAGTTTTCATAAAATCTTTAAAATTACCAAAAACCCATTAAAATTTGTATTCTGGTCTGTGGAGCATCAAATACTTAAAATCAACATAGCACTCTACAAAAATACTGAAAATCTTTGAAGTTACCAAAAATTCTTATCACTTCCATGTGTACTTTAAAAAAAAATGCAAGAAACACTGATAATCTACTAATACTAGAAACTCATGTTGATATAATTTTTTCAAAAATATATAAAACTATGAATTCCAGAGCACATAATCGTAGGATTCATTCTAAAAAACCATAAAAAAAACTGTGATTTCAATTTTTACAATAAATACAAAAATATTTCTTTCTTACACTTGTATAAACACTGAAAAAATATGGAAAATAGTACCCAAAATCCATATACATATTGTTTTCTCATAAAATCTTTTTGGATATATACAATTTTTGAAGGTTTAAACACTGTAAATTTCTCAAATCTATAAAGTGATCTATATAAATACTTACATTGTATAAAAATACTAGAGAATACTTCAAAACTTTATGAATAACATACAATACGGAATCTCAAGAAATCTATAAAATAGGTACATATGTACTTTCAAAACTTCGACCATGAAATTCTAGATAGCTGAATATACATGCATAATTATATCAGAAAATCTTTCACGTTGTATGAATATTGAAGAAATATGAAAAACACCAAAAGTAGTAGAAAATAACAATACTCAAAGCTCAGTGATTTTGAAACTACAAAAATCATAACTCTAATAAAAAAAAATATTTTTTCGCCCCCACCCGCCTCAACTTTTTCTACTCAACGCTCCTGGGCATCAGACAAGGGGGTCGTAAGCGGAAGGAGAGGGTGTTGCTAAATGTATACACAAAAAGAGGGAGAGGTTAAAAATTGTTTCCCCCTCACCCCTCTCGCGGTACATTGTGTATACCTCGAAGGGGGATATAATGGGCCCGGCTGGACTTCACACGATGCCGACGGTCCCAGAACGATGATACAGACCTTAGCAGATCTCAGACCTCCCGAGACTCGCGGAAGAGTGTACGGCCCGTGGCGGTGTGAAGGGGGGGGGGGGGGGTTGAGGGCAAAAGGGGGAAGGTGATAGTAGTGGATTTCACTCGCCTTCTTTCCCTTTGTCGTTTGGTTCTCTCCCTGCGGCGTGAATTCCGCTAATTGACCTTTTGTTTAATAACAAGTGGGGCCCAATGGGCCCCGGCATTAATGACGAATGAGCCATTAACTGGGGTCGTTCGGGAGGGCGGATATGTTTGTGGGTTATGGGTTTTCGACACTTCGGAAATGGTTTGTTTTGGGCCTTTTTCAGGGAATTTGAGTTATATGTTGTTGTGTTTATATTTTTGTGATGTTTTGGAAGAAGTTGGTCATGGGGTATGAGAAATTGGAGGATTGAAGAAATTCTTTTCAACGGATTTTATTTCATTTTTTTTATGATATCCTGGATTAAAAAACGTTTTTGAATGACTGAGGTTTCATAAATTAAAAAGAAGAGATGAAAACAATATTGAGACAAAGCCTGTAAGCTGACAGGCTTGTATAGGAAATTGAACTTATATTTCTTTGGTAACTTAAGGGTTGTTTGAAAATATGCAATAAAAAATTACAAATTATGGTGTCGGAACACGTCCAATATTATATACTTTATAACATTGTGTCAGCGAATTTCCAAATGCTCCACAATTATCTTTTCTCTTTCTGTTAATCGTCGAAATCATCATTAGCCACAATCGCATTAACCTCCGCCAAGTAATCACTCGATGACACATCTGGGCCAACATTTTCCCAGCTCGCAACTTACAAGGACCCCGCGTCACTTTTGCGCGCATAACGTTTGCCCCGCAAAAACGGGCGTCCTAATTTTTTCCGCGACGCGAATTCCTATGAATTCGCGCTACAATGTACGCGCCACAAAATTTTCGTGCTTTTTTTTGTTCGTCAATCGATTTAACATTCCGCGTCGTTTTTGGCGGGCCTGAAGTGGTCATGCCGGATCTCGCGCATTTTAATTACGCCCGGGGATCGCGATAAGATCATAATAACCGTGCGGGCGCTGCGTCGTATTACTCTCGGTCTCGGCTATTTTAGATCGCGTTAATCTAAGCCAGCCTTATCTGTGTTTGGCGTGGACATATTTTCTAATTAGTCGGGAATAATTATTGCCCTTGGGTGGTTGTAGGTTTTAATTTCAGAATGTATGTGGGGAGGGGTGTTTGGTTAGGAATTTTACGGGTTTCCGGTCTATTATTTATAGGGATTGGGAAGGGTTGTGGAACATGTGGGTCAGTGTGTATTATACTTTGAAAGATGTTGTAGGGACAGAGATGTCGTAATTATGAAGGGAGGGGGAAGATAGTATATTTATTTGGCCCGACTGCTTGTGAGCATCAGATTCTAGAAATCTATATAACATTTCACAAAAGAGAGAGAAAATCTTACGAATTTTCATGAGTGCTGGGAAATGCAAGAAACGCAACAAATTCATAAATAGGGACATTAAATGTAAGAAGGAAAAATTTTATCGATATTCTATTTGTTTACCTTGAATTGTATAAAGCTTTTAGTCCTAGAGCATTTAGTTCTTGAAATTTATGTTAAAATACATCCAAATAGTAAGAAATCGTTCAAATGTTAAACAATATAGAAAAAAATGAAATCAGGAAAATTCTTTGAAATGCTATAAATCTGCCAAAAAACTGTGTTTTTAAAATACCAAAAATACAATGAATCACAGGTACATCAAACGCGTGTAGACAAAATTGTGTTGATAATCTGTTTATTTATTTTTAATCTATAAATTTCTAAATCCTAGAACATATTATTCAAACTTATTTTGGAATCCATGAAAATAACAGAGAGTCATTCGAATTCTATAAATATGCAAAAAATGTAAAAAATACTGCAAACAGCAAGAATTCCTTGAAATACTATAAATATAGGAGAAAACCAAATTCTACAAATTGTTTGCTATTCATTCTAAGAATCTATCAAATTTTGAAGTTGTGAGAACCAAATTTTAAAAACTTACATGGCAATTTATAAAAAAATTTGAAATCTAGAAGAAGACTTCAAAATATGTATGTACGACGAAATTTAATTAATGCAGAAAAATTTAAAAAATACAGAAATAACTAGAATTTTTTGAAACACTTGAAATCTAAAAAAATAATGTATTTTATCGTTTGCAATACGAAGAATCTATAAAACTTTGAAGTTGAGATTACATATAAAATTTTCAAAATTTCATAGCAATCTATATAAATATCAGAAATCTAGAAGAATACTAGAAAATGCTACAAAATTTTATTATTGCTGAAAAAAATTTAAAAACCACCTATAAAAGGAACATTTTAATTACTGAAATTCAATGTAGATACTATTATACATCTTTGAAATGAATGAAAATAATAAATATCTAATAGATTTCTTATCCTGAAGCATCTAGCTATTAAAATTTACATTAGAATTAATTTAAATAGGAAAAGATTCTCTGAAATTTGTAAATACTGAAGAACTCAATACATATGAACTGAAATTGTTGGAATCTGTGAAGCACTTGAAATCTAATATGTATAAGGAAACTGTTATTCAAAAATTAATTGAAAAACATTAAAATCTCTACTAATTAAAATTTAAGAGTATCAAATTCTACAAATCTATAGCAACAAATTTTTAAAATACTTGAAATCTCTAAAGAATATAGTGAATCCTACTTAATTTTGATAAAAAAAAAAAAAATGACAAATACATATTAAAAATATCGAACATAGATAAAATACTTAAAATACGAATATGTAGATATCATTCCCTAGAATGAACATAGAATTATGTACTAAGTATCCATAAAATCCTAAATCCCGAGGCATCGAATTTCATATATTTGTATAAAGATTGACAAAAATTCCAGGAAATCGCCTAAACTGTAAAAAAACTTTCAAAAATAAAAAAAAATAATGTGAGTCCTGCAAATTTATAGCATACTAATCATCTTTGGAAATACTTTTTTCTGGAAAATTCTCCAAAATACCAGAAATCTAAGAATTTTTGAATTCTAGATCATCAAATTCTCGAAACATATATGATAACTTAAAATAGTGCTAAAAATATTTAGAAAAACTGGAATCTTGCTCAAAATTTTTTACAAATATTACTGTATACTTGATATCCTAAAAATATTTACACTGAATGAAATGCCTTCAAAAAGGAAGCCTGAGTATGAAATATCTTGAATGTTTACAAATATAATTTTCTCAAAAATCTATGAAAATATGTACTGAAAACTCATGAAATCTTAAATCCTGGGGCATTGAAGTTGAGAAATCAATATGAAAAAGTATCTAAAAAAACGACATAATTGTTTAAATGGTATATTAACTGAAAAAATTAGTACCAAATGACTATCGAATTAAGAAGTAGTAATTTATATGGTGGGTCATATATTTTTAAAGGTAAACCTTGAGCTTGCGAATCAATTTCTAAGATGTTATGATGTTAGAATTAATGTTTACTGAAACTTTAAAATCAATATTGTGCATTGACCCTTTCAATACTTAAGTTTGTTCTTCTATGTAAAATTTTGTTTTAACGCCTCTATGTAGGGGGATAAAACTTGGTACATATTTTGCATTTTGACTGTACCTGGAATCACAATCGAATCCATCTTGATTGAAATGAATTCCATTGTATCTTTTTTAGAAATTCTCCCCTGTAACTTTAGAAGATGTCATTAACCCTGTCACCCATAAAAAACACTATTTGTTGATGGACGCTACATATGAAATCATTTTCTGTATATTTCATAAATTTTTATATACTTCGAAGAAACTTTTTAAGAAACTGCTACTGCTCATCATTCAAACCTACTAAATTTATCAGTCACATTTCCATCAGCATCAATATTTTTAGTTTCGAAGCAAAATATTTAAAACTACATCAGTTTCACGATAAAAAACAACCTTCTCTATCACACATTTCTGAACTATTGCTACTCTAATAGGTATTCCGAGAAATACAGAAGAAAAATGGTTTCGCTGTGTTTATCTTGACCGAGTAAAAAGCGATAAGAAAGCGTTATTGGTACCATAAAACGTGATATACCCACAGATAGACGAGCCACCTCGGCGGGCTGAGTGTGTTTTTAACTATTCTTTCGTCGTTCTAGTAAATTCTTTTCATCTGAATCCAAATCTTGTGATTTAAAAAAGTGTGAACGACGCTAATGAAATCACGAAGAGTTAAAGGTAGCACGAAACATTCCGGCTTCTATTATTCATTCACAAAAAGCGCAAGATTTATTACGAAAACATTTATTCCATCATGATAATTTGTATATGTCCGTGGTCGAATCCTACGTATTTGTAAACATTGATTTTTGTTTACGACGGAAAATGTAATTTTTTTTCGAAACTTTTTAGCATGGGTTTCTGATGAGAGGTCGAGGCTGTATAAATTTGCATCGAAATGTTTCGTGTGTTTGGAAGAATTTTATTCAATGAAATTTGAGGTAAATCAATTTTGTTATAAATGGCCGTTTTTAAGTGCGTTTTAAGTGGGTGGAGAGTAAATTAACCTTTACCAACGAACGAATTTAATAGTCACTTATGACACGAGGATATCGGGGCCCACCGAATGGGCCTTACAATTTAGGTACATACGTTTATGGGATGTGCGCGAGCTGCGTGTCAGGTTTGCATGGGGAATAAAGGAAGGAGCGAGATGGTGGCGCGGTACCAGGGCATAATAACAGAGTAGTGAGCCGGGGCTAGCTGATGACTTCATTGAAGTGCTCGCGGGCCCCGGGCAGGACCTCCCTGAAACCGCCTCGAAATTACAACGCGGGGTCCTCGGACCCTTTCTGATGAGTCCAAGCGCGTTTTTGGGGGAGTTTCGCAAATGCCTTTCGGGACGAAGAGGAAATTCTCGGTCAAATTTTGCTGGATTGCCCGTTTTTAAGCATTTCTTGAGTGTTCATTAGGCTAAATTACATATATCATTCCGAAAATTTACTTTTTCTGGACGTTAGAAGAAGGTAAATGTTTGAATAAGTTGTACTTATTGATCTACAATACTTGATTTGTATGCAACTATTACTTAATTTACGATTACAGTTATTTTGTGCAGAGGACTGCATGAAGACAATAAAAGAATTTTCATAGCAGTTTTATTCAATAAGATAATTGTGACATATGTGACATATACAGAATATAATTTTTCTGTTTACAATATCATCACGTGAAATTCATGACTCATTTGTTTTGAGTTAGTTTCATCGTGGGATGTTCAGAAAAGGACCAATGTAGAACAACTGCTCTAAGTGACCCTTGGGTGACTTAAAATTGTTTTGAGGGTTTTTGAAATCAAAACAAATCAAGGTTTTTTTTCGGAAATGCTGACAATTAGTGTTATTATCAAATCAAATTCTAAAGTTACCAGGTGTACTCCTAATTAATTTCCGGTTTTTTTGCAAATAAAACACATAATTCCAAAAAAACCATAACCTTTATTTTATTCAAAGTATTTTCCATCGCTTTTTACACATTTTTCCCACCTTTCTGGTAAATTGTGGATACCACGCCAGTAAAAATCATTGCCTTTGGAGGTGAACCACTCGGTGAGCCATTTTCGTACATTTTCGTACGAGTCGAAGCGCTGCTCAGAAAGGGCATGGCCCAACGAGGCAAAGAGGTGGTAGTCGGATGGCGCCAGATCTGGCGAGTAAGCCGCATGATCAAGCACTTCCCACTTGAGCCTTTCCATCGTGTCACGAACGACTTTCGACTTATGCGACGGCGCATTGTCGTGGAGCAAAATCACCTTCTTCTGTCGTTGTTGATATTCTGGTCGGTTTTCCACAATGGCTC
This sequence comes from Platygaster robiniae, assembly GCA_028476575.1. Lineage (NCBI taxonomy): Eukaryota > Metazoa > Arthropoda > Insecta > Hymenoptera > Platygastridae > Platygaster > Platygaster robiniae. The sequence continues at coordinate 43,461,037 of CM052019.1, forward strand.
GGCTCAAATCTTTCATTTGCTGTTTGTAGCGAACAGCATTTACAGTTTCACCAGGTTTCAGCAGTTCAAAGTATATAACACCGGACTGGTCCCACCACACACACAGCATGACTTTCCGACCGTAACGATTTGGCCGTGCCGTCGATATCGATGCTTCACCTGGACTCACCCACGATTTGTTGCGCTTAGGGTTCTCCAGGAAAATCCACTTTTCATCACCAGTAACAATACGATGCAGGAAAGACTTTCTTTTGTATCGTTGAAGCAGCATTTCACAGGTCACTTTCCGATTCTCCATTTGTCTCTCGGTCAGTTCATGGGGCACCCACTTTCCACATTTCTGAATTTTTCCCATGGCTCGCAGACGTTTGGAAATTGCTTGCTGTTGAACTCCCAACGCATCTGCAAGCTGTCGTTGCGTTTGCGTGTTGTCTTCATCTAATAATGCTTGCAATTCGGCGTCATCGAACGATTTTCGCTTGCCGGAGCGTGCGGCGTCGTTCAGGTCGAAATCTCCATTTTTGAACTGTCGAAACGACGTTTCACATGTTCGAAGTGTTAATGCACGATCACCATAAACTTCCACAAGCGCACAATGGCTCTTGGACACTTTTTTCCCCTGATTGAACATGAAAAGCAATGCATGGCGCATATGCTCAAAATTCGGTACAAAATTCGGCATTTTTGAAGCGCAATAAAAACTTACTGGAAGATTTTTTCGAGAAAATGTCAACGCAGTTCAAGCACTCGATATGACTGAACAAAATGACATATGGTATGTGTTACCAACAGCGGTACAAAACAGAACGCCATTCATTGAAAAAACCGGAAATTACTTAGGAGTACACCTGGTAATAAAATCATTGTTACAATACAAACGATGTTTCGATACAATTTCATCATTTAGTTAAGGCTCTGGCAATGTGTTTTCGATGGGAATAGAAGATAAGGGCCCTGAAAGTCGTAGAAATAAAGCCGCGTTTTTTTTTATTTTCGGATCCGTTATAAACGAGTGTTCTAGCTTAACCCTTTTTGCAAGAGATACTCCCGTCGTGATGATATCATCAAAAATCCTATTTAATTTTGAATCAAAGTCCCTGTCATTATTATTCTCTACTATTTCTGAATCCTGAACTACTTTGATTATTATATCGGTTTTGGCCTTTGTAGGTTCCTCCTTCATTTTCCTCTGGATTCGGGCGGGAGTCCACACGGAGGTAACTGGTGTAGTTAAATTTACTAAACATGTTTAGTTGTTCATTTTTTCGTCATTCCAACAACACTTTCTGTTATGTGGACGAACCAATGTATCGTTTCGTTTAGTAGAAATAATGACACTGTTCAGTCAAGAACGTATAGTCAATTCAACTAAATGCATCGTTGGCTATAATCGATTTTATTTAATACAAATCGTTTACTTACGATAGCTAAACGAGTCGTCAAGCACCATTAGCAATGACATCTGCGCCTGCGCATCTAATACGAGTCGTTTAGTTCCGTGAACGAAACTTATCGTCAAGCTCATCGCACTATTGTTGCACTTTCGCATTTATTATTATCATCGTGACAAGTTTCTTTGACATCTTCGAACGTGCACGTGTTTTTTGAAGTTATTCAATTTTATTCTTTGCAAGTAGATAATATGGAAAATCAACTCGAAAAATGGGTATTCGACGAGTACGTGGGGACTTTCACATGTAAGTACTTACATAGTCTTCAAGTTGGTTTAAGGCAATTTTCGGTCGAACAACATTTTACTACAGACCCGTAATAAAATATACAAGGGAAAAAAAAATTTAATGATATATTGCTAATATTGCTTATTGTGGTCACACAAAAGTAATCACAGTCCGGAAATTTTAATTCTTGATTGTAAATTATAAGACTACATCATTTTGTATATACTTACATAAGCTAGTAGTAAAACGAACTAACTGTGTAAGTAACATTAACTAAACGACTGGTGGAGAATGCCTAGTTTAGTCCTTAGTACGACTTCAAGTTGGTTCACTGTTACTAAACGTTTAGTATTTGTGTCTTCCTTTACACGTTCGAGCAGTAGCGAGTACGTTCATTTGGTTGCTTGAACGAAACAGAGAATCTTCCATTTGCCTAAATGGATACTTAGTTCTGTCAACTAAGTGCATTGTCCGTTCATATTTTACTATTCTGTTTAGTCAGTTAAACTATTATTTTAATCACGCCAACTATTCATTTCCCTCCGTGCAGAAAGGTTCCTGCTTCGGCAAATCTAATTTCAGTTTACTAAAGGCCCTCCTTTCGTGAGCCACTATTTCGTTGTCTCTGAATTCTTCGTATAGATACTGAAATTCGGGTTGTGGACCGAAGGTGGTTGTAATTCTCGTTTTCTACTTCTATCGCCTGCAACACACCCGCGCTAGTACGTTTCAAAGATACTCAAGTTTTGATACACTAGCAAGAAAACAAAACATCAATTAATTCTAAAATAATTATGACTTACTGGCAAACTGAAAGATCAATAATTACCTGTTATTGCTGAAAAGGGAAAGTTGTTAGCCTGTTACAGTGTCGATGATTGCTGATTAGCGATTTTGCTGCAATAGAGATTTTGCTGCGAGAGCGACTTTTGTGCTGATTCAAGGTTTTTGCTGTGAAAGCGTTGGCTTCGTGAAAACGACTGCGAAGATTCGTTAAAAAGCCAGTTTTTATACACGAAATTTTGTAGGAGAATTTAAGGGGAAATGATTAGATTCCGTGAAAAATCACCATTTTTACGTGTTTTGGAGATCACGCAATCGAGGTCGATTGATTAGAATTCGTATGATATTTAACGTGCGTTATCGCGGTCGCGTCCAGCTTATCAGGTTTATCCATGCGAGTCGTGATTGATGCCGAAATAATAGCGAAATAAAAAAGAGAAGAATATTCTTAGTTCAAAATCTTTGGATACAATCCTTATTTAAATCAAAGTTAGACGACCGAAATGCGGCTCAGCATAATACATCAATGAGTTCAAAATAATGTATTACGTTTGTTTTTTTATCTATATTGTGGATGGTTTCATATCTTGATGACTCAATGATGTTATTTTTATGAATAATGTGGAGAAGTTCAAATTCTAAGAGACAAGGCTTTCTGGTTTTTGAAATAACGATCAAGACATTTATTAAAAATGTCAAAAGGAAATCATGTTTCGTGAGAATCCAATTTGATTAGTGCCCGCGAAAAGTCGTGATTTCCTCGATCACGGATTATTATTTATAGGACATTGAAAACAGCCCGACAAGAAATCTTGAGAAATAAAGTCGTTTCGGTTTTTATTTTCCAGATGCGGAACGTGTGCCCGGCGAGTAATGGAGCGAAAAATGCGAGGTATGTAAGGATATAAATACGGGAATATAGAGATGTATGGGACAAGTCGTGTCGTGTTCAAGTGAACTCTTAGGGTCAGTGGGGCCCGAGGGCCGGCCCCGCTTAAGGGTGGGGAGCATCAATAGTCACATGGAAAGTAGATAGTACTTATTCGGAATTTATGAGATTATGTTTTTTTGAGAATCTTGAAGTTTTATATTGGAAATAGAAACTTTTTTCAGCACAAAAAGGCGCAAATCCTTTCAGAAAAATGAATCTGACCCTCAGGAATTATTAAAATACACGATCTTGTTTTAAAGTCTTGTATTAAAAAACTTTTCACTGAATTCCGTAGACTATTCGTTACTTTTCGTAATGTCGATTCTACCTCGATAGGTATTTTTATATCTCGGCAAAAGGATCATGATGAAGATATTCTAGAAGGACGAGAAAAAAATTCGAGCCAATTCTTTGTCGCCCTTCTGCGTTATTAAATTCCTGGGCGCGTGTACGGGGAGTTGGGTCGATCGAGTTGAAGTGGTAGGAGGGGTGGGGGAAGAAAAAGGGCCTGCTGAAACAGGCCCGGAATATGTGAACAGGCGGCCGAGGGAGTCCGAGAGGCTGCATTCCCCGGTAATTAGTCTCACCCATAAATTACCGGCCATTCCGCGCCCGTGTTGCCCCAGAGTTGGTCAATCTCGAGATTTCCTTCCCTTTTTTCCCGTGCTTTTCTGCACGAGGAGATTTTCCATGGAAAGAGTAAATATAAGCAAAGAGCGCACTGTCAGAAATTATTATTATTATTGCAAGTTTTGCTATAATTATTTTACTTATTAAAATATTATATAGTAATATTTTTTCACGACTTCTCTCAAGAAAAAACTCATGTTACACTTATCAGTTACGAAGATATAATAAAAATCATTGACATCGATACAGAAGTCAGGTCTTAATGTTTTGTGTCATCATCGTTGATGACATTCAAGATATCTCCCAGTCTAGCTGATTCATCTTGAAAAAAGTGAAAGAAGGATGTCAGAAGGTCCTCCGTTCTGATAAAAAAAAAAAAAAACATAAATTGATCTGGATGTGTGATTATACAGTTTCGAGTCGTGACTGGCAAGTAAAAATCGAGAGATAATGGAAGAAGGGTAAAATGTGTTCCCACGTTGCGTTAAAAAGGTGTTAGAAAAATGTTGATAAGTCATTCGAGAATCAAATATTGAAATAAAGTTTTAAGTGACTCGAATCTGAAAATCAAACAAATCATTCCATGAGTTTAAACAGATAAAAAAAAATTTTTTTTTCCAACCCAAGATCCTTTGTAAATGTTGTCGTATTTTTAAACTGTTACAAGATTATGAACAAGAAAAAAGAGGAATTTTTTTCTCTGTATCAACTTTTTTCTTAAGATGCAGAATATTTTTGGTTAATTTTTCTCTTTCCCCCCTTTTCTTCAACCTGTCGTAGAAATTTCATTCCCAATGCCGAATTCCGTCGAAATCTCGTTAACTGCGCGCCGTAGCCTGGTACATTATGAATGCACCGCGAGCGTGGCAAAAACAATGGATCTTCTTCTCGTCGCTTCTTTGTCCACTCGTTTTGATACGGTGCCACTATTTCTTCTTAGCTTCGTGAAATCCTACACGCAAAAAGCGTTGACTTCGCTCGCCTTAACGAACTGGGCTGGGACCGGGTTCTCCATCTCCTGAAAAATTATGATAATTACGCGCACCGGGACCAAATCCGTGAAATAAACTCCTTGGGAAACACCGCGTACTTTACGGGCCCGCGCGCCCTTTCGACGCCAGAGAATCGTAACGTTACCGAGAATTCTTACGTCTATTATATTAGCTGAAAATTGAATTACTAAGGCCTTTGAAACTCGATTCTATTTACACTTTGGTTCACAAATGAATTGGAGACTGAAGGTTTAGTTGCAGTAGCCTAAGATTTGGTAGGATTTAAATGTAGCTCTTTTTTTGGAATATGACAGGTAAAAATTGCAAGTAGGCAGGAAAAATTGAGGTGGGTTCATTGGAAAAATGTATTGCACGAAAATTATTATAATAATCAACCTATTATAATAATTATTATTATTAATTAAACGAATTTTGGGAATTTCCAAGTTATGCACTATAGATAAAAAATTGATTTTTGAAATTTTTGATTGAAGTTTTTCAATCATGGAAGCAGATTTTCATGGTTTTCAAGTCACTCGGGATTAAAATTTTTTTTCATTTCTAATCCTTTTTGTATTTTTCATATTTTTAAAATATTTATAGAGCATGGTAGATTTACTGATTATAATTTTATTATATTTGTATAGATTTTTAGAATCAAATGCTCAAGAGTTAGGGTCATGAAAGATTTTCAGTATTTTCTTACAGAATTAGAGAAAATCAATTTCGACAAGTATTTTATAGATTTCTGGATTCTCTGTGTATTTGTTATTTGTATGATTTGTAGTATTTTTTGGTATTTCTTTAGATTTCTAGAACTTTTATGGATTAATCATAATAATTTTTGGAACCTAATGATTAAGGGATCATTTTAATATTTTTTTGGATTCCTCAGAAAATTACATATAGGTTTCAAGTGCATATTTCATAGATTTCTAGAATTTTCGTATTTTTTGTTACTTATGAAACTTGTATGTATATTCTGATGTTTTTATAAATTTCGGGTATTTCAATAGATTCTTCTGTAGGTTTCTAGAATCTAATGCTATACAATTGGAATTTTCTAGGATCATATGGTGTAAAATAAATATATTTTTCAGTTAGCAGAATTTTCAATATTGATTTCTAGAATAATTTCTCGAATTTCTGCAGTATTAATTAAATTCTGGATTATTTTTCAATATTTTCATACATTTCTACATAAATTTTAGGAATTTAATCCTGCAAACTTCTAATTTTTTTAAGTTTTTGATAAAACTATAGTTACATAGATTTCAAGTATCTGTAAAGAATTTTTAATTTATCGTATCTTTTTATATTCATATGATTTTTATTTTGAAGGATTTCCTTGCATTTTCACAATTACAAGTATATTTGTGGATTGCTGTACGTGTACCTATATTACTGAAATTTTATGTTATGGATAAATTTTTAATATTTTTCCAGATTTTCGAGAAACCATCTACAAAGGTTTCAATTATTTTTGTAATTTTTGACATTGGTAAGTTTCATAGTCTTTTATAGTTTTTTGAAAGATTCTTATAAAAGTAATTTTTAGGGATATTAATTTTTTTACTATTTTATGCACTAGAATTCGAAGTATTATAGATCCTAAACATTCAGCCAGAGTTTCTAAATATACTCTTGTGTCTCTTACAGATTTCTGTGACTTTTAAAGTATTTGATGATTATTCTTAAGATTAGAAAGATTTTCTAATATTTTTATAGATTTGTAGTTTTTTCAATTTCAATGTCGTTTTGTAATTAATGACAAATGAATTTTGTTATAATTTGAATGCCGTAGCATTCTCGAAAATTTTGATTTTTTTTTATTATTTACTAAGTTGAAACAGTTCTTCCAATTTCCATGTTCTTTATTTTCGTAATTAAAAATTAGAAGTTGGAATCCTGTTGAAGGAAAAACTCTTACTCAATCAACATTGCTGCTATTTTTGAATGTTGAGTCAGTGAAATTCAGAATTATGAATTCTGTTTAACTTTACATGAAACTATTTCGTACGCTCTTTTGATTTCAGTAAGTATCATTTCGATAATTTGCACATATTTTATTTTATTTACTATCTCATTTAGCATCATTTCAATGTCTTTCCTTTATTACAACTATTTAATGACTTACTATCTATTATTTTTTCTCTATTTCTACATGAAATATTCATTCATGTTCCAAAATCTCGGGAACGATTTGAACCCCTCAAAGCCTTCTTTGTCAACATCTCTTTTTTATGAATATTAAAGCAATAAATTAAAAAAAAAAACCTCGAAGGAAAACGTTTTCATTAATTTAGGCCAGGTTGAAATTGCGTACTTGAGTTTAGAAAAAATCAAAAACTTTCCATTCAGACTGCTGATTAATTGAATTAAATTGCCTTCATTTGATTAAATGCATTGTCTGCTGATACTGCGACTCGCGCAACTCGATTTGTGCGATTTGTGGAAGAAGGGCATGGAACATGGTATGGGAAAGAAAGCTCATCGTGGTACTCGTGCTGCTGTAGGTCGGCAGACCTGTTTTGGCAAGGGCTCTAGGTCTTGGGGAGCAGGCTCCGCTGCTAAATGAGCTGTAATACGGACCCCCGCTGGCCCCCGTTCTGCTTACCAACCTTCCCCTCTCACTGACCGTCCCTCACCGCGCAATCTTAGTAATAGGGTCACTTCCAATCGTTCTTCGAGTTATTAAGCGACGCGGAAACCATCGCGATGACCTCTCATCATTTGCTGACCTTTGGCCTGCGATCTAGGGAATAACACAAAAAAAATTGTAAATCCAACTAACTAAAGAGGAGGTAATACTTCTCTATTAGTCAAAATACATTTATACATAATAAGCCCAATCATAATTAATGATTTAACCTGAACTATCCCAATGAATGATCGTGCTAATGAGTAGTTCTGCCCATTCGAGCCCCATCTAAACCTCTCAGGTAACACTTATCCGTCATTTGATCCGCGGGCACCTGTTCATATCTTCTTTTCAAAATCTCATTTCGAAAATGTGTAGACAATCTCTAATCCACTCGGGCCGCAAATGACTGTTCCGTTATCCATCCGTCCAAACTAGCGTGACAGTCACGTTTTCCCCGGTGAGTCGGGCATTGCGCATTTCGCCTGGGACGAATATTTAATCAACAAAATTGCCAAAGAGTCATCATCTCTCACTCGAATACGAATTTCACGCTATTTGACGTGTCTCTGTTTTTCACGGGCCGGCTACCGATCGCCGATCATCATCGTCATCGTTCCCCGAAGGTGTCATCAACAGCCTTTCTTCTAGATTCTCATGATTAGGTGATCCCTGGTGACGTGACGAATCAATTACCTGGTCATTTCGGAATCGCTACAGGCTGCTACAGGTGATCGATCACTGAATTTTTCGGAGTATTAATTGAGCCAGGGAAAAAAGTTACATGTGCTTTTAGGTGACAATTATCACGTTTGAGGTGTTTGAGGTTGTTGAAGAATGATTTATAGGTTGTTGTGTTGGTTAGAAGATTTTCTTCAGAAATTCTAAAGAGTTTGACTGACAGAAACTTCTCTGTCAAATTTAAGAGATTGCCTGATGGATGCTAGGTAACTCTTCACCTAATTCTTACCTAACGCAATGGAAATAGCCTTTTTTTATAACTAAATCCACGATTCAACCACAATGTGATGAATAATAAATTAATTATTGTAGGGACGGAATATTAGTGGTATTGCTTTTTATGAATTTTAATTTTAGAAAAGGGTCTGACACTGAAGACCGAAAAAATTTACATTCGATCGGAACAGTTTAAGTCGATTATATACAATCAGAAACGAATGAACAATGAAACATTTGTGTATCGAAAAAGATTACCCTATATATATTAAATGAACCTAACTTTTTTTTAACACAGTGCATATTTTATACATGTATCATGATATTTATTCTTGCATCAACAAAAACAATATCTCCTTAATAACAGTGTCATTCAAGGCAAATACTTATCTCTTTATCCTGGCCGTTGGCGTGTTATGAATATGACTATCGAAACTTATATCCACTAGCAATTCATTGAATATACTATATTTAGTACAACAAAATGACTTCCTGTATATCTTCTTGTTAAAATTCGGAACTATTTTAAATTTTCTACAGGATCTGGTTCTGCTTGATTCATGATATTCTTTCTGCAATGTCATAAAGAAGTGTAAAATTGTCTTCTGAACATAACCTTTACTTAAATTCAAGGTCTTAAACTCATCATAAAGAAGTGTGGATGAATATCTTCTTTTTTCATCAAAGATGATTTTAAAAATATGTTTTTGGATACTAGATAAATGCCTCGTGACTTCCATATCAGTGCCTCCCAAAACCACAAATCCGTATGACACTATTGATAAAAATAATGCAAAATATACCGTAAGTAATTGACTTCTATATTTCTTACGTAAATAAGGTATCTAACTCTCTCAATTATGTTATTCACATGATGTCGCCATTTTAAATTAGAATCCAAGAGTAAACCCAAATACCTCGGACCTACATTCTGCCTTTATTCTCACAATCACAATTTAACCGATTTTCATCTCTGCAATCATCACCGTGAACCCTAATTTGTATTCGTTTAGGGCAACTATCCACGTAAGAACCAAAAGCAATAAAGACTGTCTTATCCATATTCAGTGTCAAATAATGATAATTCAACCTTGTCTTCACTTTCTTCAGTTTAATTTCAGCCATCTTGATTACTTTCGCCCAAGTGTCTTCAACAATAACAATCACTATATCATCTGCAAAGACCGTCATTTTACTTTTTTGCATTGCTTTAAGCAAATCGTTTACATGAATTTTCAATAGTCCCTTGGGGTACTCCACACTTTAATACTTGTTCTCTACTCGTGTTCCCATTTAATCTGACAACCTGCATTCTATTCGTTAAGTAGCTACCAAAATGTTTCAAAGTGTTACCTCGAAACCCTATCCTTTCTAACTTTCCATTAATAAGATTTTGGCTTAATTCGATATGACTGAAATTGGTCTATAACTCTAATATTCATTAAAAAGAATAAAATAAAATACATAAATGAAATGTAGGAATGACTCCTATCCTTTTTTCATACCCGATCATCGTTGCAGCATCATCCGAAGTAGGTCCAGAGGCGCTGGCAAAGCTCGTCCTCGTGGTGGGGGTCATCTTTTTCCTTTCCCCCGATGTTCCTCTCTCCTCTGCCATGTAAGTGGGGGTATGGCAACACTCAAAGATCGTGGTGACGTAGTTGAGCCAGGAACGCTGCCGTGTCGCGTTTTTGTCGTGCCTTACTTCGAGAAGAGACACCCGTAGGGGTGGGGTGATTGGTTGTGGTGGGGAGGAATAGGGGCTTCGCCCTCACTTTCCGGAAGGAAGACCCCTTTTGCGGGGCCCGTCGAGCGGGGAAATTTCCGCCGAATGACGAATCATCCTGATGGCCATCATCGTAACAGTGACTAAATCACCGCACCAGGACCCGGCGTGAATCCGCTGTGTTTCGGTGTCTCTCGGGGCCTTTTAGGCCCGGAAAATCCAAGGGGTGGGGGAAGCTCTTCCGGGGTGGGGATGAAGATGCGCCTCGTCCAAGTGGCCATCTGCCTCCTCCTCGTCACCCTTGTCACCGGCTCTTTCTGGTGAGTCGTATGGGGAAATAGTTTATTACTCAACTAGGGGGGAAAGTTTATTTTTTCTTTAAGAATCGGCAGGCTGGGAAATGTTCGGTGAAATTCGATGGTAGAAAATTAGGGTTTCGGGATTTTGTATGAAAAATTGTTTGACAGATACATACAAAAAAATGACGAAATTTAGTTGAGGATTTCTGTTGAAAGTCAAAGTGCAGTTTTGTGTTTCTTCGTTTTTACGACGTGTATTATATAGATGCAGCGCACTTTCGCAATCAATTGTTTTTGCATGTGCGAAACTCGGTCGAGTCATTAAAAATGTGGCACGTGAAGACAAAAAAAGCAGAAAGTTACGTGTGCGTTGCATACGTGAAATTCTGATTGTTAATAAGAATGAATATGCGTTACGTATATTTTGTCAATAAAATGAAAGAAATAAAATATCAATAGAGTTGAAAATAATACTATGAGGCCATTACAATTAAAAAAAAAAGTTTACCATAGTTATTATATAATATACATAATGATTGTATAACATGTTTTGATATTTATAATAAAATAATATACAGGAACATGAGCATGTTCTATTGGAATGGCCCTTTATTTTGATCTACAAATTTTGCTCTGGTCATTATTCCAAATGGAACAAAGTGAAAATAAACAATCTCGTATGTTGTTTTTTTTCTCGGCCAGCGCGTTTTTTCGTGGAGAAAACGAGGCGCTAAGTGGGCACAATTGCCCCGCGTAAGACGGTGAGCTATTTAGGAAAAGGTGTCGGAATATCTCGGGGAGTTGTAAATTACCCCGGAGTAGGTACTCCCGTTTAGTATGTAAATGTTGACACGACGATAGAACGTTATCGCGAGCTTGTCACTGGGACACACGTCGCTGCGTATCCGGTGACGAGCAAGTGTTTTTCACGAGGACGCGAGGTGCATTGCTTCTGCATCAATCAAGCGATTATCTAATTGGAATATACAAGTCGTGAGTGCAATACTAACCCTCGAAAGAAAGGAAATAAAAGTCATACAGGATCTAGATGAGTCTGCCATGTCTTATCAGAAGTTATAATAATGTGCAATTTGGTTTTCAAGATATTTACTGGAAATTCATTGAACTATTCCTGTATTTGTTGATCTTCTGACTGTGAGAAATTTATGTATTGACTTGAATGAACGGTATTCCTAGTCTAGGATTACCGAAAAAAACTCAACATACTTTTCAAAACAATTTGACAGTTCTCTCAAACAACAATATACCTAGAAATAACAAACCTCATTGCACAAGTAAACAAATCTTCAAACAAAAAGCAAACCAAAACGGGGTCGAGAAACTCCCTTCTATTTGTTTTACAGGTTTTCGTTAACCGTACCTTTTTCTAGCACCGGAAAAACAATGAACAAGTGTTCGAATTTCACTCGGGATTGTTCCACGAGAACGCCACAAAAGAACTGGCCGGGGTCTTAAGAGGAGTAAATATTGGTATACGATTTAAAGGGGACTCGGGCCTTTGCAGTGTTGCACGTTGCATCTCGCACGAACGTTCGTCCCCGCTGTGTTTGATGAATATATTAGGACTCCTCGCTTTATTTTGATAACAGGTATTTAACGACGACCTGGGAACTTTTCAGCCGAATGAGATTTTTTTTTACTTTGGTCTCGGGACCGGGGACTAAGGGCTAAGTTCATTAATTAGAACTTTTGTTATCTCCCTTTGGGGCTTCACTCGATTGCGATTGAATTGATTGCTAATTATTGACTGATTGCCGAAACTGGGGTTTCTTGAGGAGAATAGGTAGACACTTCTTTAAAATAATTTTCAATTTCGGATTTTAAAATTTAAATGAAATGAAAATAAAAATTTTTCTTCAATTCCTTTGTACCCATATCGCTAATATCGCGAACATTTGAACCAAACGTAATTGCTCCCGGAAACTTTCTCCTTGGCCTCGATTTTGACCTCGCGAATTTCGATTCTCTCGGACACATCAGGGTAAGTAAAGGTGGAATGGGGGGGGGGGGGGGCTGTCGACTTACAAATTATACGCGCTCGGCGAGATTTACGGTGACGCGGTAGCGAGACCATTGTACGTCCCCGCTTTTACCCCCTCCCCCCCTTGCCTCACCCCGGTCTTTTCTCTCTTTGCGCCTCTCTCAATCTCAAAGTCGAATTCTCCTCGCGCAAAAAGCTGGGAATGCCGGAGGACCGAGGTTGCTCCGGTTACGTCGACGAAATTGTGGGAGCGAGTGTGGGTCCCACGAATTTTTCATAAGGGAAGGAGAGGGGAAGAGATTTTGGAGACGACTCAAAGATATTTTAATTTTCTGGGCTGGAAGTTCTACGTGTGAAAGATTTTCTTGCATATATGTAATGTCTCATTTATTTTCAATTTAAGAATTGGTAATAAGGTTTTTTTGGAGTTTTGCAGAACAAAAATAAAAATTCTCGATTCTTGATGAATATATTGGAATAAAACGTAAGGCCGAATTTTGGAAGAATATTATGCCTTTGAAATTTAAGGTTGTGTTACACAATTTAAAAATTTGAAATCAAAAATAATTAAAAAATATGCTTTTCTCAGGATTTTTTATTTTTGACAATCTTCGATGATCTGCTTATAGGAATGAAATTTTTGAATATCTAAAAAACAGTCAATCGGAGGAAAAGTGGAAAATTAAGTCCACAATCAAATTCTGTGCCAATGCCCAATGTTGCACTTTTGTTTCAATCAAGCTTTCGGTCTATATTGAGACCATCTTCAGGGTAACTATTAAAAGAATACAAATTTGAACGTCGAATAACAATTCTACATCAATAAATCCTAAATTTCAAACACCATCAACCAAAAATTAAAACGTTACTCACAATATGTATATATACTATAATTTCAGCTCGTTTAACAAGGACTAAATCGTGTTCTAGAACATTCATCGACAACAATCGTCAAAAATTTTTTTGATTCCTGAGATTTTTCAGATGTACAACTTTTAGAGTTTAAAGTCGCGCATTTTTTACAATATGTATTTAATGTAATAGAATTCAATTTTTGTTATTGTCAAGTAACTATAGCTTTGATTTCTTCTTCTAATACTTTAGTTTTTTAAATATTTTTTCTATATTGAAATAGATTGAAGGATTTTATAATATTATAATGGTGTATACGTACTTTATATAGAGCTTTCTAGAATTAGAAGCTGTAGGTATCAAAAGTATGAAAATTTCTTTTATTTTTACAAATTTTTGAGAGAGTAGCATCTACACAAATTGAAGGTATTTCGTAGACTAAAATTTGAGTATTGTAAATTGTTTTTGAATTGTCTAGTAATTTACATTTTTTTAATACAGATTTCTTATATTTATTGGTAGCACTAGGGATTTTCAGAATTTGATTGAATAATATATTAATGTAAAACCCTGACGATTTTGAGCATGAAAATTAATTTTCAGAAAACAGTATCATTTATGAAGATTCCTAGTATGTACTCCTGTTTTTTGTTTTTTGTTTTTTTTTTTTTTTTTTTTTAAAGAGTATTCTTTCAGTCACTCAATTCATAGAGTTTTTGTCTTTTTTGTGGTTTTCTATATTAGATGTCTAGAATATTGTACTCTAGGATTAGAAGTTTCATAAATTGTTAAGAAATTTTATCTGCATAATTTTTAAGTATTGGTACATTTTTCAGTACGTTACGCATTTTTTCGATATCGGTGAAATTTTTAAGGATTTCATAGTATTTTCATAGATTTACTAGTTTATGTAGACTGCTATAAAGATTTCTAGAATTCGATGGTCTACAATCCAAATTTTGATAGATTGTCAGTAGTTTCTTTAATTATTAGGGAAAACACTTCTGCATAGATTTAAAAATTTCATAGATTTTTCGTCTATTCATATTCTTTAGTCTTTACAAGATGTAGCGTTTTTTAATATTTTTATAAATGTTTAGTATTTCTATAGAATGCTGTATAGATTTTTTTGAGAATTACATGCTCTCGAATTCGAAGATTAAAAGATCTTAAATATTTGTTTATTTTTCGCAAAAACAATCCTCTTATATTTCTATTGCTTTTAGTATTTCTTTATTATTTGTATGGTTTTCGAGTTTTCAGTATTGTTACAGATTTATACTTGTATTACTAGAATTTGATACTCTAGGATTCGAATTTCTTGGTTTTTAGCATTTCAGTCTATTGCAATATTTCTTTCTCATATACAATTTATCAACCTTAAATTTTCTATGTTTTCATAACCAAACATTTATAATTAGAATTTTGCCAAAAAAAAAAAATTTCTGAAGCCAGTATCTCGTCATTTTTGAGTTAGTGAACTCAAGAGTCAAGAATTTTGTTTACCTTCGATAACTTACACTGAGAAAATGTTTTAGCATTTTTTGCTATGTTTCTATGAATTTTCGTGTATCAAGCATATTCTTTTGTGTTTTCCTATACACTTTAGGAAACACTCCCAGGATTCTTAGAATGTTTCATATAGTTTTAGCAGTATTTCCTCAGTGTATAGACTGTTTTCAAAAGTGTTATAGGAAAAAACAAAAGAACATGCTCGATAAACCGTAATTCACATAAACAAAGGAAAAATGCTAAAAAATTTTCTCATTGTAAATGAAATTGTTTGTTATTTCCTTCAGATTCCAGAGTATACATTTCCAATGATTGTCGCTAATTTCTATCAATGAATTCATTTTTATTATCACCATTTCCCTTCTTATAAATTATGTTTTAATATTTTTTATTTTTACCATCACATTTTTGTCATTTTTTAAAATTTTTACATGAAATAATCATTAGCTTTACTCGAATTTTAGAAGAAGTTTGGATCCCTAAAACTCCCCTCGATCTACGTTCCTGCAGTAAATAAATTATAATTACAGAAAAATTTTTATAACAACTTTTCCCATTTGTGCGAATGCAATGCCATCGAGAATAATGCGATTTTGCGCGTGCTAGGTTCGCAATGTCGGCCAATGAGCCGCGGTGGGCAGTTCACGGACCACCCGATACTCCCACTTCCTTTCCTCGCGGCTCTTCGCACTTTTACTGCCGCACGCTGTATACGTGTTCGCTTTCATTGTTGCGTACGCGCGATCATAATTGCAGTACACGATTCTGGCGTGCTTTGTTTGGCTCTGAATCGTCGAAATTGAGTTATTTTCCTTGAGGGAACATGAGATCATCGAACGCCATTGTTTTGAATTATACTACGCTCTGATCGCTGGAAGGGAGAACTGTGAAAGAATGTGGTCAAGCAACGCTATAATTATATAAATAATCATAATTAGCTTGATTGTCATTAATTAGACACGGAAAAAGAGCTATGGGAAAACATGTAAATTATTTTTACAGTTCTTTATACGAGCTGAATGGTGTACATCGTTTTACTCGAGAGAGGTACATTCAAGGTCATCGAGAGGTTATTAATAAAGTTGACAAAATTCTCTAAAAAACCTATGTTAAACATTTGATCTCCCTCAATAAAATGAAACAGAAAACATTGCGATGTCTTCGATTGTTTGTTTACAAGAAATTTCCGAAAATACGCTTCGAAAATCGTCTAACAAACTGGAAAATATCTCACATACTTCAGAGTAAGCTGTATCAAATATATGAATAGTTGGTGGTACATGGAATATTTAAATAATATTGTAATCTGTACCTTTTTTTCAATATTATATATTTACATGTGCAAATGAAATAATGATTCTGATATCCAATGCCTTACATTTTCTATCTCTAGGGAATTATAATGTATGTATGTAAATAATGTTTCATAGGAATAACTTGTACAAACTAAATTAAATTAATCAACGCTTATTCCAAAATTTAGTCAATTCTGATCTTACTTGTTAATAGCACGTGACAGTCTGTTTAGGTTTTTGGTTATCTCAGCTACCTAAAAAAATAGTTTTGGTAATAAAGTTACTGAACTAGTGGTACAAACTTGCTATAGTCAGACCTAACAATAAACGGATTATGAAGTTTACCAACGCTTAATTGTCAAATAAACTTTTTTTTCAAGTTGAGCAGAACAAGGATGAATTCATACAATCGATTTTATGGACAGTATTGGTTTTATTGACTTTTCACATGTAAAAAACCATGCGACCTAAAGAAAAATTCAGGAAATTTTCACCATTTGCACCGTACATGTTTAACATTTTTTTCACGTACCTAGAATGAGAAAAAAGTTTCTCACTACCCTTTTTCTTTCTTCGAAGCATTGAATTTTCAATCTCGAACCTTTTCTGAACACACAATATCCGTGAATCACTCAAGTACAATTCACTTCGAACACGAGACAATAAGAAAACAACGCATAAATAAATATGCAAACATCGAGCAAGAATTTGTCATTTACAATAAATCTCGGTAGAAGCAAAGAATCTGGGAAAATTCCTTACATGCAGAACAAAAAGCGAAAGAGAAAGCAGTTTACAAAGCAAGATTCATTACAAAGCGTCGCTGAGTTGCGCCATCGACTCGAGCCTTTACCTATATAAATGTCCCACCACCACCCTGCTTTTAGCGTTCTACAGTCATTTGTAACATTACAAAAATGTTTCTAAGTATGAGTTTTTAACCTTTTTAGGCATAAAATATGTTGTTTACTTCGAATAAATGAGGTTTTGAATTGAAATTTTTAATATTAAAGATATTGAAGTACATACTTGGATACATTTTTTATGTCATGGAGTCACTTCTCAAGAATGTGTTTTTAGAAATTCATAAACTAATTTCAGCTCGTGACATTGGATATAACGATTATTAAATGTCACATTTGATTAATTTGGATCGGAATATCTAAAGGAATTTCATTTTCATTTTTTTTTTTTAACATTCTTTCTCCAGATTTTTCACGATTTTATTGATATTGTTAAAATTAAAGAATGATATACTGCAAAAACTATCAAAAATTGATTTTTCACAGTGTACCGCTCAGTTGTGGCGAATTTATTATTTATTTCCAATGTTAAGTCGTGAAAATAGTATGATAAATTGAATTTTCCCTTTTAGTGCAGTTTCTATTGATAATTGAATAATTTTGCAATGCAAATGCTTCTTTTTTTATCTATCGTTAGTTATTATTTACTTACATTCTGTCTTGTCATTTTATCAAGTTCTTATCTTCTTTTCCAATTCAGTTGATTACCCTCATTCACATTTACAAAACTGATTTTCCCATTGACAGTTTCCTCATTCCTCCAGCCTCTCTTCACGTCCTCCGAGTGCCAAGATATTCCTGAAATTCGGTGGTGACTGCTCTCGATTTGCCCCCTTCTCCTCGAGTCCGTGGGCCTTGGGGCCCCGAAATGTTCCAGGGCGAAATAAAACCGGCCGGCAGCGGTGCACGCTCGTCATTGTCTATCCGAGCAGACAGCGTGGAGCTGGCCCCGAGCGAAGTGAGTGCGTCTAATGAGGCAATAAATAAGTCGACCGCCCTAACCGGCCTCTCCACGCTTTTCGCTCGCGACGACATATCCATCCTCCACTTTTCATTCTCCTCCTCGTGCTCGTTTTTGCATTCCCCGGGCCCTTGAAATCCGCGCTCCCAAATTCGCTCTCTTCCACGTCCCACCCCACCAACAGGACTTTTTATTCCATTGGCTTACTTCCGGTTACAAAAGTGATTCCTCCTCTTCAGCCTATTGCCGACTCATTCTTGTAAATGGGATTGAATTTCATGAATAATTGTTGAATTGGAAAATCAAGTTGGGAAACTGCTTATTCCAGTTCGTCAAAAAAAAGACACTTAAGAAATCAGAATGGAAGGGATGATAAATTTTTCGGAATAGAAGATCTTCGAAAGTGAAAAAAAAAAGTTTGTTTCTGATTTAAGGCCGATATATTATTTTTGAAGAGGGTCGTTGTTCTTCATACAAAAATATTGTTGTCACAAAAAAGATCAGTTGTATGATCTTCGCAAAATTTTTCAGAATTTCGTGAACATTATGAAGGAAATATGTGAGATATACACTTAAAAAATCATCGTTTTTGAACGTACTTTATATAAACAGTACACTGTTAGAAATTTTCTTAAATTTCATACACTTTTTATTCAAGATGTATTAAAATGTACTTTACATTTCGTAAGTCAGCTGTATGGCATGTATATAAGATACACATGTTTTAAAAGTGTATGATTTAAGGACACTTACTTGAGTTTAATACACTTTCCATAGATTCTGTATGAAAATGTACCTCAAATTTCATAAACTTGATATTTGAAACATATGTATGATGCACATACCTTAAATGTGTACAAATTCGAGGCACTTATTTGAGTAAAATACATTTTTCACACAAGTTGGTTACTACACTTTTGCTCGCTAGGTGGCTACACCAAACTTTTTCTCAAATGCGAATTATTATGGAAGTTCATTAAATATGAGTGGAAACCATATAAATATTAAGGTGAAGGTGGGTGAAGGACCTGATGGATGGAATATTACATGCAAAAAATGCGAAAAAATTATTTATCTTTGAAAGTGTTTTGTTCAGCTGAAATTCAAAAATACTAATAACTGAAATAAATAGAAGGGAAATTTCATGTGAGAATGTTTTCTGTAAATCTTTTCTCGAAACCAAAATTTTTTGTATTAGAATTTTAACAGAAAAAATTTGGTGTCGACGTGGTTAATTATGATGTAAGGCAAATTACACATTACTTGTATTAAATTTAATCCAAATATTTTTGTATGATTTTAGTATATCGGTGCATTAATACAAATCTGACTTAAATTTATCTGGAATATAATAAAAGTATATATTAATGTCTTGTATAAATTTCAACACACATGATGTATAAAATTGAAGACACCCGTGTATTAAAGTAATGTGAGCGTGTATATATTTTGTATATTTTTAATGCATTAATTATACAGGTTATGTGAAATTTGCGTTATGCGCGTTATATTAAATTTAAGACAAAAATTTCTAACAGTGTAGTAAAGTTTGAGATTTAAAGAGAGTATTGTAAAACTCAAGATGTCGTAACAAATTAGAAATGGTTTGTTGTTTTTCTATACATGGATAAAGTTTCGAAAAGAAATTTTAAACGATTTTAGTATAATCCACCTGACAAAGTTTATAACATTTTCAATGCGAATACTATGTGTAAAAATAAGGAACTGAAATGAAAAAATAGGATTAACGAAATGTTTGTTTATAGAATTTATTGGAATGATTATGAAGTCAAATAATAATACCAAAGGGGTGAAAATGATGAAAATTAAGAAAAATTCGAGTGAAATGCGTTTTTGCAAAAAAATCGTTTTTTTCGATGGATCATAGAAGGAAAAACAATAATTCATAATTCT
Organism: Platygaster robiniae; assembly: GCA_028476575.1. Taxonomy (NCBI): domain Eukaryota; kingdom Metazoa; phylum Arthropoda; class Insecta; order Hymenoptera; family Platygastridae; genus Platygaster; species Platygaster robiniae. The sequence goes on from CM052019.1 coordinate 43,481,014, forward strand.
CATAGGATTGACTAAAAATTATCAATCAAAATAATGATGGTCATAAAACAGTTGTTATGAGATGATGTACTTAAAACAAAATAAGTAACACATTAAAGAACATAAAAATATTGAGAATCCTCGAGCTCTGTATATTATTTTGTTATAGTGATTCTTGTATTCCATATATTTTAAATACTGTACCTATGTTGCACTATAACGAAGTAAAATTATTTCATTCAATACAAAAATTTGCAATTGCATTATGTTAGCTTGTTATCAGCCTAGTAATTTTGATTCTTATAAAAACCTGATAAGAATTCAATTTTTTGTAAGATGACCTTATAAAAACCTTTAAAGAAACTGAAATTTCCTATGAAGAATTGATCGAATAAATTGTATGAGGTTTTTTTCTTATAAAATTTTATCCAATACATTCTCATAAGAAATTTCAGTTTCTTATAAGGTTTTTATGTGATTTAAAATTACTAGGAAATACACGTGAATATTTATTTACAGATGTGACTTATTTCTAGATTATTCACATTTCCAAAATATTAATAAAGTCATCTCAACTTTTACAGTAGTTAAAATTATTGGGTTTAAATTATCAGCTTAGCTAACGTTAAACATTAATTTCTTTATTATTCCGTTTAAAGTTATTGTATTATCTTAAATAATACAATAAAAAATTTTACAATCAAGTCAGTAAGGGATAAGGTAGTTTTTGTTACATTGATTGTATTTGTATCTACTCTCTTCATTTCGTAGAGTGAATTTTCACTCTCCGCCGAGTCAAAATACTGCGTCTCAAAAATAGAGAGAAAATTCTCTCCAAAAGAGTGAATTCTGGCCTTAAGAGAAGTTAAATTTCTATTGAAAACTCTGGTCAGATTTCATTCTAATCTTACGAGTGACTTTTCACTCTAAAAAAGTGAAAAATCGCTCCAAGTTAAAGTGGCAATATTTTGACTTAAATATTTGATTATTTTTAAATATTTTCACTATACATAACAGTTCATTTTTTTATATTGATGTCAAAGTTCCGAGTCTTTTGAATTAGTGAAAACTATAGTCCATACTTTCAATTTATCAATTGATAAATAATCCATGATCATATCAAATTAGTTTTGCGTCCTTTTTTTTTTTTGAAAACTGCCATGTAATGATACATGAAAAACAAGTGTTAAGTTTTTTTCATCAAATTTATATTCATTTAATATATCTAATGTATTAAACTTTTTGCCCTACTATAGCGGAATGATCTATACATAAACCATAGAATCTGCTATAATATACACAAAATAATTCAAAGGATGTAAAATTTCATAACGTTTCGTTCTGTTTTTTTTTCTTATTTCTTGAGCACCAATCACCACTTTTCTTCATAGTGAATGTGTAACTGCTGGATCATATATAATATTGTTAATAAAGATATAATGAATTTGAAATCGATTCAATATTTTTTTTATACCTCAATGAATGAAAAATGAAATAATGAATAAAAAAATGACTAGGAAATCGCAAAAAGTTAACTACCCTATCAAAATAAAATGTTACGAGCACTGAATTCCCAGAGATCCTTCATCACCAGACCCCGCAGGACTCAGTGTATTCAATATTTTTCCAATACCTAAAACTCGCCAAAATAAAAAGCGTATTTTGCCAGCTTCCCATTGTTAGTTACATTATTCTGCGCGAGGTAAACTTCCATTCCAATCACCCCACAAAAACGCACTCGGCAAACACTATTTAACTCTTTTCTTTGCATGCACTTAACTCGCTTCGTTATTTGCGGACGACGATTCGGAAAATATTATTTACAAACAAGTGCGGACGAAATTTCGCCTTTATTTGCCGATGTACTCGGGGGCATTATTGCGCTGCACGCGAAATTATTGTCATTATCGTGGCGCGTTTCGTTGTGTACGCACCGGGGCACTTTTGCCGAGGCAGGACTAATGATCTTAATTAACGTTTCGTAACGAAGGTCGGCGCTGAAAGTCACGTCTCCTCGTCATCGTCATCGAGCGCTGCGTACGGGGTAGACGCTTCTTTTGCCTCGCTTTTCGAGCCCCTCGGCCATATATTGCAATTATCTTCGGGTTTTTCTTCTCCTTTTGTCGCATCTTTTTTTATTTTCATTTTTTCTCAGAGTGCAACGTTTCGCGCTCTAATTGCAGTAATAGGTGGCCAGGTAGGAGGGAGAGCTTTTTTTCGTAGGTATGCAAGCAGGGTAACATTTGGGGCTTTCTTCTTAGAACTTGACGCCATTTTTGGTTGGGACTTACTCAGGTAAAAAGAGTAGATCTACATAGATCTACATAGATCTATGAAGATCTTTGTTAATATACATTGAATATATCTCTGTAGATCTCTGTAGATCTACTTGCTACAATTTTGAACAAATTAAGAGTGACCTGTAGATCTACATAGATCTTAAGTAGACCTACAGAAATCTATGCAGACATATTCAAGATCTACGTTCATCTAACTCTGATTTTTTTTCATTTTCGGTTACATGCAGATCTTCATAGATCTCGAATAGATCTACAGAGATCTATGCAGATCTACTGTAGATCTGTGTAGATCTTATACTGAATTTTTCTTTCAATTTTTGGTCTCATGTAGATCTACTCGAGATCTATGTAGATCTACTTTTTTTACCTCAGTATTGAGGATTTCAATGATTTTTAATGTACCTCAAGTTTCCAACGATGAAAATTCATCGAAAATATAGGTTTTTATCAACTAGAAGAGTTTTTTATGGTGTTTTTTAAAGTAGATCGGATAAATTTTGAGAAATATATTGATTTAAGAAAAATTTTAGCTTTTGTTTGTATTTTTTTGAAGGTTCTTATAGTATGACCAAATAGGTTTGATTCTAAGAAAATAGTAGAAAAATAATTTTGATTGCTGGAATGACTCTGAAAAATTTTCTGAATGTTTTGAAAGTTCTATTTTTTCTTCAAGTATAAGAAATTTCATCAAATCCAAATTTTTTTATGATTTTTTTAATGTGATCATTTTTTCTAACAATTTGTCTACATTCTATTTTTTGGACAGAACTGCTATTCTGTTGTTTGGAATTTTCAAAGTTCACTCAAATTTTTTTGTTTGATATATAACATGTCCCTGAAGAGCATTATTTAATGCATATTTCGATATTAATGACATGCATATGTATCGAAGAAACCTGGTGTTTAGTCTACTGACACCAGTGTATATCACGTCACGAGTATGACAAGGTGGCATAAAAGTTGAACTTCCACTTGGAAAAAATCGTTTTATATATTCGAATTGAAAAATTTTTTTATGAACCATTTAGTGATACCCAAAAATGACTGTAAAAATAGGAAAGAATTTTAATAAAAAAATCTCAAATTTTTTTGAAGTTGATACTTGCCAGGATTGACACAAAAAAAAAGAAAAACAGTACAGCGATGAATAAGTTAATAAAAAATAAAAACTCGAAGAATATGAAGGAATATCATATTAATGAAAAAGTAGTATACTTCAATGTAAATCAATGCATGTAAATTTAACACTTTTTTTCATTTAGAACCTAATAAAATACCATACAAAGTAATAATTTATTATAGATCTTACAAGCTGCTTCGTTTATCGAACAAACAATTGAATAAATTTAGATCTTTGTATATGAATACGTTCTTGATAGATAATCAGGAGACATCATTATTTCTAACAAATTACTTGTTACTGGAGTCGATGGTACAAAATTACATGATGATTTTGAAGATAATTAATGTAATATACAGAACCAGGGCAGAATATGAATTTATGTTGATTTATCTTTAAAATACATACAAAATAACTTCTGATCATACCGTATCTTCAAATTTGTTCAACATTGATTGGAAAATAAGTGAATAAATCTAAAACAAGGATGAAATTTTGAGTTATACATTAATACCTAGTGAATCTAAATTTTTGGTACCAAACGTTGAATCGATTGTGATTTATGTGAATATTGTTCTGAATTTTTTGGATTAATCGCATAAAAGTGATACTTTTGCTTTTATATTCTTTAACCTAATATGTATTTTTCTTACGATTTGAATACAAATCGTCCTAATATTGTGGATCTGAAATACCTGCCTGTAGTTCATAAATGAAAAAATACTTTGCTAAAAGAATTTCCATTACCTCGAAAAAAAAATCTCAATCGTTTGAAATGGTAATAAAATGTAAAATTTTCATTACATTTACCATTTTTCTATATTTTGTTTGTTTCAAATAATATTTTATACTTTTTTCAATCTTAACTCGTACCTTATTCATGTAACATTTTTTCATACATTAAATAATTTATTGCATTTACTTTGTTTTCATTTATTTTTTCAAATATCATCCATTTCTAGTACGTCATGAAAAATTTCGCATTATTTAATCAGTTGGTACAAAATGAATAACTATTTCAATATCTCAGTCCCCGAAATCCAATTTTCATGAACAATCCTAGTTCCCTAACAACTCAATGAATGAAAACGACCTGAATTCCAGGAGCATCAATAGCCAAATGGCGATGGACCCCCTACTCATCTGCAAGAAAACCCGCCGATTGCGCGGAAAGCTCCTCGAAATTTGTCACAAAGATTCCACCCTCCTAAAAGAAATCGCCAAAGGCATCCAAGTTGGCACAAGGGAGTGCCAGTTCCAATTCAAAAATCGCCGATGGAACTGCACCACTTCCCGGAGGTCTCTACGAAAAATCCTGTCGCGAGGTAAGTCCCAAAAACTCTCCATATCACCCACCTCCCTACTAATTAAGATGGATGCCTTAATGCCTCAACAAAAAGGCGTAATTTGCATGTAAATTACCAGAGTTACAAAGACCTGGAGAAAAAAAAAGGAATAAATGCCAGAAGGCCGTTAATGTTCTCGGAAATAAATTCCGGTATCATCGACATTCCTCGTGTGTCCGAAAATAAGGCGATTCTCAGATGGATATCTCTGTGGTTGGCGTTTTTCCTTTTTGAAACGGAATTACACGTGTTAAACTTTTGTCCCCCGGTTGTAGAGATGAGCGCTTTTTTTTCGTCACGGCTTCTCCGGGGCCCAACGGAGGGGGAAGGGCCCATTCAAGGCGCGCCGGAGAAGTGGGGGAAGAGGAAGAAAAAAAGCCCGAGCGCACGACAATGCGCGAGCTGCCGCCGGTGGATTACAAGGCGCTTCGCTTTCGACATTAGGCGCACCGGATGTCGATTACACACTGACCCCCGTGTCTCGCGGTCGATTCGTTACGATTTTATATCGGGCCCTTTTTTCGCTCACTCGGAATAGCGTTTTCAGCCGATCCCCAAAAGTGGGATAAGATATTTTTGCTGAGGTGTTACCTAATGAAATGGGGTTTTTTCTGTGAAATGGGTTTTTTTTTTGTCAGCGATTAAAAGGAAAAACGTTTTACTTTTAAGAGGCTTTGTTGTTGCTTGTCAGGAAGCATGGATGTTTCAAAAATGTCAGAGTTATTTTACGGAGAAAATTTTCTTTTAGAAAATTTCTTAACCAAATACCACAACCATTATCAAACAATCCTATTTCATCACGTTTTCGAACTTGAGTATATAGAAAAACCTTATCAGAAAATGAAATTTCTTATAAGAATTCAATTTCTTATGAGGCGACCTTATAAAAACCTTATGGGTAACTGAAATTTTTTATAAGGAATTGATCAAAAAATTTTTATGAGGTTTTTATTGAATTGATTAAATTATGTGAAATACACCAGTTTTCATTGCTGTATTTTTTCTGACTTTCGATGAAAGTTTCAAAAAAGTTCATCGAATTCGCACAAAGACCTATCACTATTGATGAATATCCTGGGCTCTAAACGCATCGAGTCGTAAGTAATGTGCCCCAATAAAGTTTCAACTCCATAGATTTAAGATTATATTAATAATCGCGTCGAAGTTCATTAGAGTCGTACGCCAAATGAAAGAACCCAGTCACAATGGCCTCAAAATCAAGAACCAAGTAATAAAGATTAGGCGCACTGAAGTGCAACGAAGCTAAGAAATCGGATTTCGAGTCCTTATCTAGGGATTAAGGAGCACCAGAAACGAACTTTGAATGTAAAAATCGCCGTCAAACCAAATTCATGCATGAATATTCAATGATTTGGTGATTGTTTTGCAAATTTACCATTATTATAATTTTGTTCAAATAATGTTTGAATAATTACCAAATTGTCTCTTGAACTTGCACACTTTGCCTTCCATTCACGTAGCGTAATTGAATTTGCGTTCGATCTTAATGCTCTGCTCAACGTCATCGTGAATTCGCGTCAAGGATCAATGAGCCGTTGACTAGTCAAAGGCTTACGGTCTCTGTAAAGTCTTGATAAAACACGACGGGGAATTCCAGCGAGGAGAACTAACATATTGCCAGTAATATCGGAGGGAAAAGTGTCACTTGATCGAGCTACCAAAAGACACCGATCTGATTGCTGGCTTAGGTTAACAGCACGGCCTATTGGACACGCTGTCTTCAATTTAGTCCCCGTACTCGATCGCACAGAATTAATACCCAATCGATTTTTTCATTCCTTTTCGTCCCTCTTACTTCTTCTCCAAGCATTCTGAATTATAATTTATTCACGGGGCTCTCCAATCCTGAGATAATGATTCACAATCCAATTTTGCAACTCGGTTCACCTCTTAAGTAAGAAGTTTGAAATCTTAAATGTTCTTTATTAAATTTAAAGAAGAAAATATTTTTACTAGTTTTGTGAGAAATTGAAAATTAAAGAGTATTGAGAGATGAAGTTGGACCAATTGAAGGGAAGGGCGTGTGGGAGTTAGTACAGGGACGCTACCGTACCGCGCACTGTTGGTCTGACTTGGAACGTGTATAACTCCGTTGATTTCGAATTTTTTTAAAAATGGTTGAAGAAGTTTTGTCTCAGATTTTGATAAAGAACACATTGTTTTCGGAATTTTCATGAACTTGGAGAAAAATTTTGCGATTGAAAATAATTGTGTGAGAAAAAATTAATTTTCTGTTTGAATTGGGTAATTTTCGATAAAAAATATCGATTTCTTGATATCAAGAAGTTCGGTAGCTTCGGTGACATTAATCGGTGGCCGAAAAACTCGTATATTTTTGGGGCCCAGTTGGGACTTCCCACGGAGAACTGTTCTCGCCTGCCGTGGGTGACCCCGGACACCGCTTAACGTCTTCACTTCTGTCGTCGGCCAAGTCGTATGAATCACGGCGAAGCGCAAGCCTAATTTATGAACGCCCTAACCGAGTACTTAATGACCTCGTAGGGGACTGTTCAACGTACGTCATTTTTCGATTATTTATAGTTCATAGTTGGCGTTCGCATTTCGATATCATTTTAAAGTCACGTTTTTGTTTCGGTACGTTCGAGGGTGGAAAAATTCATATGTGACTTGGAATCAGGGAATAAGGCTCAGTTGAAATAATTTCTTCAAATAAAAGTACATATTCAATTTTTGATGTACAATAGGTATATTGACGATATTTCGAGTAGGATGTTTGCAGAAAATATTGTTAAATCAAATTGTAACTCCCAAAAATAGGAAAAGTGAAGAAAATAACTGGTAACGAAAATTAGAAATTTGATTAAAAGTCTGACCAAAACTATACTATTCTCCTGATTTAATAGGTTCCAACATAGTAGCATACTTTCTAAATTTTGAGGATGGCGCATGAGGAGATTAGAAGATTGAAATTCTAAAACACGAAATCAAAATCCAAGAATCGTTTACATTCAAATCTCGAGATTTTGAATCTTGAAAAATGCTCGTACATTTGTTATTTAATGAACAAAATTCACGAATGGGAAAAAAACTTAGGAATCACCATCAGCTCGTAACGAAGCGAAGACAAGGCGAATCCCTGACTCATTTATTCCTAATTAACTCCTATTTCCTGGAGTTAATTTTCACTTCGGCCTGGGTTTATCTCCTGCCCAATAATTTTAACGATACATTCCAATTAATACGTGAGAGGAAGCATAGAGTGAACTAGTAAAATTTATGTCCCGGATAAAAAAGTCTTTCTTCCTTCTCCCAAGAAGAGCGTGAGTCATGAATTCGAGATGTTCGAGTGGTTTTGGAAAAATATATAGAATTTCTAGAAACTGTTGTGATCGATTGAAAAATAATTAAAAGAAATGTTTGTAAATAGTTTCGGTTGAAATATTTCTGGAAAGTCAATCAATGAATGCAATTGATTGAATATTCAAATTATGATAACAATAGTCAAATGCTATTGTGATTCGCAAGTATAAAAACAATTATAAATGTATGAATAAAAATTGATATGAATTCATTATCATTCCTTGTAATTTTTCGATAAAAATATTTAAACATAAATTATAAGGATTGCAAGTTGTTTGAAAATATTAAATAAATATTATGGCCATTTCAGAATATTTGTATCCGAATATTAACATACATGAATATAAACATTCGAGTAGTTACTGTACATAAATATTATTCTATCATACATGATATTCATCATTACTTAAGATTCATATTATTAAAAAATATCATTCAATATTATATATAAATATTATTTTCAACCATCATTATTTGGAATAATCATTTTAATCATCATAAATTAGCAACGATGTTAATTTTTCATTGAATTTTAATTTCGAATTATAGAATGAAGAAGACTTATCTTTATAACCATAATTTTGTTTTATTTATAATTATTTTATTATTTATTAGAAATGTGAGTCAAAACCGTTTTAAATTAAAATTTGAATATGACATGTAAAATAATACAGTATACTAAATAAAGTTAGTCAATATAAAACACAGAATATCACAGGTTTAAAGAACCTCAGAGATTAATACAGCATCTGTAGAAGTTTTCAAGATATTTTGATGTTTTTCAAATTTCGTAAAATTAATGAAAATATAACTTTATGAGTCATCAAAGTTTTTGTTATTTATCATTGTACTGCGTCATTGATCTAGATAATAGAATAAAAACTTACTCGAATTCTGTGCAAAATTTTCAAAGACTGCAAAAAATTATACGAAATTGGAAAAATAATCATCACTTAGATTTTACCAAACAAAGTTTTGTTAGTCTTGCATTTTGTTATATTCAAAATAAATTATGCATTTCTTGGTTTAAACAAAATTTAAAATCATATTTCACAAATTCTTCTATGAAATTAAATTTAAGAGTGAAGGAAACTATTAGCCAATTGGCGGGAACTTCAATTTTTTTATTAAAGTAAGATGATGCTTTCAGCAATTATAATAAATGAGAAAAAGTTTGGTAAAAAAATTACCACGTGAGTCAATTTTTTATCAGTCTAAGCAGTTCGAAAATTGTATTTTATCATTCAGAGCATTTTCTCAACAAAATCACAATCCAAAATTAAATCACTCTCTCAATTCGAATTAGTGAAACTTTTACTAATTCAATAAGTAGGTCAGAGATAGTCGGTGATCTACTAATAAATAATTAGAATTCCACAAGTTGACGAAAAAAAGTTGAATTCTGCTAAATTGTAGTAGAAGTTAGTAGGTGTATCTATTGTACGTAGTTGTAAAAAAAGTTCATGGAAAAAACATTGTTCAAAGCTCAATGTTGCAAGAAATGAATATTTTAACAAGTGTCAAAATATGTCTATCACGATTGTTTGATTTTTTACTATCAAACAATAATAAATGAGTAGCATTGGAATGCTTTTTAGTTAGTCAATTATTGCAGTAGTAAATATTTATTATTATGAACAGTAACTATTTGCTAGTATATTGGTAAAAATTGATTTTTTCATTAGTCGAACTCTACTTATCTTTTATTCATAATGCACGAATAAGACTAGTCAAAACATACATATTGTAGTTGTGAATTTCTACTGAAAATTAAAGATACATAGTTATTCACTTTTTTCTTCAGTCAAATATTACTAATTTCATCAGTAAGCTAATTGAATCTACTAATTGAACTAGTAGATTTTTACTAAAACTTGAGTTTCTCCCCTCTCACTTGTTAATTAGTGAAATTCTATTACTAATTAGTAATTTTTTACTAATTTTAATTGAGAGAGCACACGATATCAAAAACATTACCGCAAAATCATTCAGTGAAACGATTTGAGAAATTCGGGAAGGCAAGATAATAAAATAGAGGGAGGGAATAAAAAATAATACACAATAATTAAAAAAAACCACATTTACAATCAAAAATTAAATCACTCTCTCAGTTCAAACTAGTAAAATTTTTACTAATTTTACTAATTCAATTAGCAGGCCAGAGATAGTCGGAGATCTGCAAATAAATTTGTAGAATTCTACAAGTTTACTAAAAAAATAGTTAAATTCTACTCAATTATACATTATTTGTACCTAGTTGTAAAAAAGCTTATGTAAAAAAACAGTGTTCGTTAAAAGCTTGATGTTTCAAGGAATGAATGTTTTGACTAATGTCTAAATATCTATATTATTATTGTTTGATTTTTACTATAAAACACAAATTAATTAGTAGTATTTGAATGTTATTTAGATAATCAATAATTGCAGTTGTAAATATTCATCATCATGAACAGTAGCTATTTACTAAAGTATTAGTAAAAATTGACATTTTCATTAGTTGAACTATACTTATCTTTAAGTCATAATGCACGAATAAGACAAGTCAAAACCTACTTACTGTATGGATTTCTAATAAAGTTTAAAGATAGTTATTCACTTTTTTCTTCAGTCCAATATAACCAATTTCATCAGTAAGCTATATCCCTAATTCAGTTACTAGATTTTTACTAAAATTTGAGTTTCTCCCTTCTCACTTATTCAATGAGTCGAATTCTACTATTAATTACATACTAGTTTTTAACCAATTCAAACTGAGAGAGCACACAATACTAAAAAAAATTACATCTCTTGAGCAAAATCATTCAGCGAATCGATTTGAAGAAATTCGCGAAGGTAAGATGCAAAAATAGAGGAAGCGAATGAAAAAGAATACATAACAATAAAAAAAACCACAACCGGCTTCATAAGTGGGTAGCAGCATTTTTTACAAAAATAATGAATTAGAAGCATTTGAATCATATTTAGATATTCAATAAATGCAGTAGTAAATATCAACTATTATAAGCAGTAACTATTTACTGAAGTATTGGTAAAAATTGACTTTTTCATTAGTTGAATTATACCTATTTGTTAGTCATAATGCACGAATAAGACTAGTGAAAACCTACTTACTGTAGTAGTTGATTTCTACTAAAATTTAAGGATAGTTCTTCACTTTTTTCTTCAGCCAAATATTACTAATTTCATCAGTAAGCTATCCACTAATTCAATTAGAAGATTTTTACTTTAACTTGAGTTGCTCTCTTCTCACTTATTCAATTAGTAGAATTCTTTATTAATCAGTAGTTTTTTACCCATTCAAACTGAGAAAGCACACAATACTAAAAAAACATAACAGCAAAATCATTCAGTGAAACGATTTGAAGAAATTCGCCAAGGTAAGATAAAGAAATGAAGGAAGCGAATAAAAAAGAATACATACTAATAATAAAAAAAACCACAACCGGCTCCATCAGTGGGTGGCAACATTTTTTCCTGGTTGCCCGTTCCGCGCGAACGTGTTAATGCGCGAGCGAGGGGCCATACGTTCTCGACTTTATTCGAGATTCCCGGGGATAATATCGGGAGTGAGATATTTCGGCCGTGGCTTTACGAGCCGCCTGCTTCGCCGCGTTTACTGCCAAATAATTAGCTCCGATTTAGTGCGATTTTATTTAACTCACCGGCTGTCCTGTTACCGATAAGGCTTTACCTGAAAGCCGGGGAGAAGCGTGTCGTTCGGACCACCGCGCTCGGCCCGCTTTTTTATTACGCGTAAACCGTTCTCTTTATTTCTGCAAAGCTCCGGTAAGAAACGCTGGGCGCATCTTTTTCTTTTCCGAGCCAAAAGGGCCGATACGAAGATCATATGGCCAACGGTGAAATTGTAAGGGGATGATTTTTCTCTGTTTTACAATCTGGAATAGTCCAATTTCACTGATTTCGAGTAATTGAATAAATACTAGTCAATAGAAATAAATAAAGGATGAGTAGAAATAGAAAACTTATCCCAAGCAATGAGTTGGGAAACATTACATGTCATTTTTTGCAACAGTATATTCCCATATCGAAATACTTTTAGCTTACAGAATTTATATATTGATTATGGTGAGATCTTCTAAAGTCATAAAATTGACGAAATACATTATCATAAAAGTATTAATTTATCATTTAAATGAAAAAAAGTGAATGATTCAGGTTTGAAGAGTAGAAAGATTCTATTGCGTGGGCATAGATGTGTAATGTGGACCCCTGCGAAGTGTTGACAGCTGCGCTTATCTCAATTCTCTCTAATAAAGTATACACTAGCTGATCTATAATCAACAAGTACACACTATAAACCTCATTTAAATGCTAATCGCTCACCTAATCTCACTCAATCATGCCACGATTAACGTCGTTTTCTAACAAGATTTATACACCTATCATTATCAGGAGAAAACACTTACCGATCATGAAAATTCTTTCACTTATAATCACCTGTAACAGCTAAGGAAATAAAAATAAATGAATAAATAAATTGAACAACAGCTCTTTTGTTTTTAGAATTTTTCAGATTTTTGTGTTTGATAACAATTTTAACTTTTTTTTGGTATCCTTCGATTTTTTGTTATTATGAGTATGTGCATGAAGTTCCCAAAGTTTAAAAATAAATGGAAAAAAAGAGCAGTATTTAAGAAAAAAAAATTTTTCTTCTTGCTTTCTAGAATATTTTGTATGAGAAAAATGAAAAAATCATTCAATTTCTCTTTTCGTTTAATTTTAAACGTTTGGAACTTCAGGTACACATTATTTGGTTGATCCTAAAAATTCTTACGGTTCTTATGAATTATTTAGAAAATATTTAAACATAAAAGTATATTTTTCCCTAATTTGCAGTCAATTTGAAAAAAAAGGAATCATTCTATATTATTCTAAATTTCCAAAAAAAATTCAAAAGTCTCGGCGTTTTCTGAGAAAAAAAATATGTTAGATATTACTATGAAATAATACAATTTTCTTTTTTTTTTTAAATAATAATCTAAGTATTACGTATTCTCATTATGAGCTTTCATTATTTTTTAAAATTATGTCAAGAATTTTAAAAAATTCAAAAATGTAACTTTGTTATGTAAATTTAGAAATTCAGTAAATAATTAAAAATGATATTTTATTTTAAGAAGATTGAGAAGATTTCAGAAGATTCGAATTTTTATCCAAATTATTCAGTATATTCTTCACGCAGTGTATTCTGCAGTATTTTGAATACTGTTGAAAAATGAAGTTCATGAAATTGAGAACATGAATAGAAAAAAAAAAAGATCGATTGAGTACTCAATTTCGTATGATATTTCTTTGCTTATATCCTAGTTACTTTTTGGAGGATTTAAAATACGCACAAACTCAAAAGCAGTAAAATTTTTTCAAAAATTAATTACTATTCTTAATTCCTGTACACTAGAAATTAATAGTACTGTGAAATCATGGAGTCAAAAAAATGTTCCTATTTATTGTGTTTTATCTTTTTTCATTACATATTAAGGACGTAAAGTATATTGCCTGAAATTCTTCAAATTTTTGAAAATGGACATCGGTTTCAAAAAAATATGTAAAATTGTGCAGAAAACTATAGTTTTCTGGATTTTGTGTGTACACAATTCATTCATTTCAGTCATTTTATAGCAAAAACTCCTAAACAAGCTATTGTTATCCTTTTTGAAAATAAATTTAATAAATGCAGCCAAGAAATTAAGAAATCCAGAATATAATGCAAGATTTAGACATTTTTTTTTTTTTTAAATATGTATAATAATTTGAGAAAATCTTTTCAAAAAGTTGAGCAATGTTTTAAAAAATAAATTACTTTCAAAACTTGCAGCAATATTTAATATTCAATTAGGGATTCATCGAAAAATAAAATTATGTTAATGAAATTATGAAAAATTTTTAATTTATATAGACTCGATGCATGAGTTGTAGTATACACACACTGTAAAAAATTTTCATAGTAAACTTCCAATATATGAATTGGAAGTTATTAACCAATACATGTATGAAAGTTTTTCCATACTTTTGTATGGGATTTACCTCAAAAAAAAAAAAAAAAAAAAAAAAATGAATATTCAAATATATGTATGGAAAAAAGGTACTCAGTGATGGAAAAAGTTTCAAAATTATAAGGAAAATTTTCCATGTTTAGATCGTTTCCATACAACTTGCAAAAGTTTCCATGCTCAGTGTATGCAAAAATTACGATTATTTTCAACAGCTTTCTTAGTATCATGATTTGACTTTATTGTATATTACAATATTGTGATAAGTAAAATGAAAATGAAAATTTTTATTATAATTTTGTAAGGTCCGCAATATTATTATAAAACTAAAAATATCGTTTCACTTTCACCATATAAATGGCAGAAACCATTACATTTTTTTTCAGTATAAATACACGAATTCAGTACAAAAATTAACAATGCAAAAAAGTCTGAAAATCCAGTTTTCCATAACGGATGCCATTTTCCCGAGAAAAGTACGTTCAAAACGACCGAGGAAACAGGCCGTTGTACTTAATAATTGTCCGCAATTTTGTCGGCGGTCATTAAGAAAGCGCATGTCGCGAAAGTACCTCGTTGTACAATGAGCGCAAACAAGGCCCAGGGAAAAAAGTGGAAGCTCGCCGGTAAATTCGTATTAGTTAGCACGGGCCTCGGGGAGAGGACAAACACTTAGTGCGTAACTGCTAATTCCGATTATCACCCGCTGAAAAATAATCGCCTCCGCGGATCCAAACTTCCATGCTAAGTGAGGTATTCGCATTTTTGTTCCTTTCCAACCTTTTTTTTGGCACTAGCGGTTTTCTCGAGATTTTTTCAGTTTTATAACTGTGGCATCGAGTTTGAACACGGGATTTCGAAGCTAATAATTTGATGAAATAATCATAACTGTAATTGTCATTCAATAATATTATAATAATTAATAATGGTTACATATTTTTCGAATAATTTGATGTTTTACACCTTCGAAATATTAAAATTCTGAACTGTTGGTGGTAATATTTCACGATTGATTTTTTACAGTTCATCAACAACTTTAGAAAAATTACTCAACTTCCTTCACAGTAAGAATACATTAACACTCTCTTGAATTTATTCAAGTCGCGCATTTCCCGCATTCTTTGAGTTTTTTTTTTCAAACACTTGTGAAATCGAGCGAAACCATATCAAATCGGTGGTGAATGGGTGAATTTTTTTCCCTGTACCCCGGGGATACCTTATTCATCGTGGGCCATGTCGATGATCGACGACGACGCATGAACAGTGGCACGAGCTGAGGAGCTGGGGGGCACTTACACGCTCGTAAAATGCGAAGCCCCCGCTGATTTTCGATGGCTCCTTCGCCAGCTCGACCGGGGCGAGTTCCTCGGCATTCAAACGTCAGCGGTAGTTCTGTCCCGCTGCGGAGAACGCGTCTTCAGCAGTCTTCAGGGCTCGTGACTTCCTTCGTTTCGAGTTTTCAAGGCTTCAAGTACAGTAGCTTGATACAATCGACGTTAAAATGCACGATTTCGTCAATTTCGCGGTCACTGGGGCGCATCCGGACAAAAAAAAATAATTGTTTTTGATCAAGAATCAAAACTAATCGATCTTGGATGTTTGCTTAGCGTAGTAAATTTTTTGGAATTTTTTAGTATGTAAGAAATGAAATTTTTTGAGGATTTATTGCATGATTTCAAAAGGAGTTTGGTTTTGTGCCCTCGTTACATCTCAACAGAATGAAATCTGTTAAAAATTTTCACTGTAATAACAGTATGTCTTGCCACAGATGTATATGTCATATTAAACAGTTTTTCTGTTGTATGTGTTCTACAAATTCAATCTTTTGATTTTTCACAGATTACAATGTGAAAATTATATCAAGGAAATTTGTAGAATAAAACAGACAGTCTGTTGGATTCAACAGATTCAAAATAAGAGAGTGACAAATAGATTATGAAATTTCATGAACATTTATAATTTCATTGATGTAGTGTAAAAATTCATTACAATTTTGAAATTGATGAACGTGACATATATATAACCAAGATTTTTTGAAAATTATTGGCTAAATCTCCTGAGTATTATTTCGATTATTTATAACAATAATCACGAGACATCTTTTTATTTTTGCTAGTAATTGAACGAGTCCACACTTTCAATTTTTTTTAATATCGTTATTTCTATGAGCTCTTGAAAGTGATAAATTGAGAAATTTATGATTGTTATGTTATTTGTACGAAATTTATTTTCACATATCAAAAATATTAAATTAAATTAAAAATAATTTTTAGAAGTTTTTCACTTAAACGAAACAAATTTCTCTGCAGTTTCAAAAAATTTCTATCATTTCTCATTTTAAAACTTAAAAAAATGATTTGTGGATAAATCTGAAAAAATTAAAATGAGGTGTTACTTCTGAGTGATCAAATTCTTTTAAAAATCCGTTCCAATATAGTTATGCACGTATCTCAGTGAAATCATGAAGCAAATACATATCTTAAACCTTCAACATTTCCAAAAAATAAAATAAATGTAACCGAAGATGAAAATTTTTAACAATCATTACCATGATCACCAATTTAGCAATAAACTTTGTTAAATTGAGAAAATTAAAAAAATTTTTTTTTTTTAAATTTGACAAAATTTGACAATATTTGACGTAAATTTTGAATTTCGGTTTCAAATGAAGATATTTTGTTTTTAATATTAGGTTATTATCGTATTTCGATAAACTTTTCAAGATCTACCTTTTAAATTTTCGAAATAATGAACCTTAAAAATCCAGCACAAATATTTTGTTCTATCATCAACAAACCAAATGAATTTTCACAAAATGACGCATGATTTGAAAAATCAATCTAAAATAAAGCTACTCTAATTACTAAATTTTTTCATCTTTTCCTCTCTTGAATCCCTCTCGGGAATCCCAGTATTGAATTAAATCCTTTAGAAGTCAAATAAATTTGTTGAACAGAATCAGAAGTGCTCCCGAGAGCGAGATAATCGACGAAATTTCGTAGTGATCGATCTCAAGAATGTGATCGATCCCCGGGGTTTCGGTATGTATGGAAATATGGTAAATCGTGGGCGTGAAAATCGGGCCGAATTTTTAACTGAATCGGCATTGTCACGGTGAACAACTTTAGGGCTTGTAAAGGTAATTGCTCGTGATGAAGAGAATTTTAAGCATGTCTTTTTTTTTTGTAGTTGAAGTGAATAATTGAGATAATGTATCGAAAATCTCACTTTCACTGAATTCCTCGAGTGTTGCTGGTTGAATAATCACTTTTTCTTTCTCTACGCACGTGCTATAAATCGTTCTAACACGAAATATTTGATGTGGAAATTGATGATGATCGTCGTTCAGGGAAGTTGACATTTCAATCGGGGTTATATTCAAGAAACATTTTTGGTCGTTTGCGTTGGTAACAATTTTTTTGCCTGAATGGTTATCTTGTAAATCTGGTTCTTCTGAAATTCTGAAAGTGGATTCTTCGGCAGGCAATGATTCGATTTTTCGAACAATGAATTTCAAAATTTCAAAGTTATGAATGAATAATAAATGACGATCATGTTTATTCTAGTCATGATGTTCGTTGGAATATAAATAAAAAAAATTTATTAACACCAAACCAATAAAATTCTTGAAACAGAGCTTGCATTCCAAAATTCTCTAGGAATTCTGTTTTTTATACCAATGACTATCGATTTTTGCTGTCGATTGGCATTAAATTTTCGCAGTGTTGTACAGTGTTGTGAGTACAGTGCGCAATTGGTAATTCGTGGTGGATTTTTGCGAGCGTTCCTGGCATTCATACGTCTCCACACGGTATTTATTGGAAGCGAGTCGCGGACGAGCGAGTTCACGATCGGATGCGTACACTTTGGAATACTTGAAAGCCTCGAGACCATCTCATTGAATATCCCTTGTGGTTATTTACGTGTACCCAACACCGGGATTTATTCGCCGCGCCTTCCAATAGCTCTTTTCCTCTTTTCATTATTTCTCTTTTTCTCATTCTTTCTACATTTTCCCTTTTCCTTTTTTTCCAATTTTCAAATGTATTGAGGTTGATATGTCGTCATAATAGCGGACAAATCAATAAAGAATAAAGATCATCGAAGTATTCTGAAATGAATTGCTATATTTTCCTCGATTGATTTGGATGAATGTGATTGCTTCGATAATGATTTTGTATCAACCTTTTTTTGCAATTTGTAAGGCATTACTGACTACAGTGCTTTATCGTGATTTAAATCTGGAATTTTCAGACGATCTATGAGCTTTTCGTGAATTTGGAATGAAATTACAAAATTTGAGAATTTTATTCTCGTCGATATATGTATATCTTTTCGACTATATTCAAGATTTTTCGTCATGGATTGTGTGCTATGCAGACAATTAAAATTGTTCTTTTTTTGAGTGTCTGTGGAATTCTTCTGTATTTAATACATTAAAAAGTATGTACTTGAAAGTATGTGAATGTCAAATTCTTCACTTTCGATGTGGGATTTAGTTATTTGTCTGATTTCTCGAATTCGTACAGATTTCTTTTTTTCAACTCTAAACTTTCTTTGATTTTCAATTGATGATGCCTTTGGAAATTCTGAGCTAGTTTTATTTTGAAGATATTATTTAATGTCTCCTGTTGCTTGGACAATTGAATCAATAATTCTTTCTTTATTGTTTCAAACTTCAATAAAAAACTGTTTCATGAACTTCATTTCCATATCAATCTTGCTTATCAATCACACAAAAATATTTAAGGCTGTGTTCTCTTAAACTTACAAAAAGAAACGAATGTAAAGAATGAAGAAATAATATTCAATATTTATCATGCTGTCTTAAAAAGTTTGGAAAAATGTATGATTACTCTAATGAAATTTATCGATTTATTCAAAATATTTCAAAAGCCGGTCGGATTTTTACCGTTACACAAAATGAATATCAAAGATGCTACAGTCGTCGACTAATTACAAGAATTTTCAAGCAGCCTTAGAAAAATTTTTTTTTTCATTTATTGGATTATCAAGGACTATGTTTGAAAGTTTTTATAGAAAATTTATTTTTAGTTTTAAAAGAAATCATTTTAAAAGGTGAATAGAGGTATTATAATATTTTATATGAATGGGTCCTTGGAAGTTCAAACATGATTTTAAGAGAACATCTAATATTAGATGAAAAATATATAATTTCTTTAAAAAATGATATTATTCATGTGTTAGCGTTATTTCATTATTCATTAAAAAAATTTTCATCAGTAGTCGTATATGTAACACTTTGATTGAAAAAAGTTTGAATACGCATTTACATTGAAAAATCATTTTAAGTTACATTGATTTCGATGTTTGTAATATTTTAAATTAATGCTATGATTCTATAGACAGTATATATTTTTCGTAGAAGGTACCTATTTTTTTACAGATTTATCTACGACTGAAATAGAAAGTTTAATGGGCCACCTGTGTAATTTGCTTCAAAGACAATCTTTTAAGAGGGCGCTCTACCTAGAACCTAAAAAATGGTCGATTTTCTGAATTATCTTTAAACGAAAAAGCAATGTGAAAACATCGTGATAATTTTCATGTATTCAAATACATGCCTGAATTACAATTATTGATTGTTCATGCGTCTAGCAAATATACAAAATGGCAGTTGTAGCGCTATCTTCTTATAGGTTTTCCGAAAAATTGATTTTTGTGGTAATAATACTACAGCCCAAACTTATCATCTAAAACACATACAAAATTTTTTTTGTTTTATGGATAAGGTTTCTCTTAAGTGCGTGATGAACCTGAGAAACATTAGGAAACATAAAGAAACATTGGAATTTATTAACAATATCATACGATAAAGAAAAAAGTCTAACTTCCAACATTTTTTATTGTTCTAATGAGTGGCTGAATAATCGTGATGGCTGCTGCAGCCACTATTTTCAAAATCGATTTATACATGAACAATCAAAAATTGTAATTCATACATGAATCTCATTATGTACGTATATGCAAGTTATCACAAAGTGGTCGTGGTGTTGTAAATGCTGCTGTAATTCAGAAAAACAACCATTTTTTAGGTAGAGCGCCTCCTTAAGGTATTATCTTTGAAGCAGATTACACAGGCAACCTATAAAATTGTCGAATGAAATTGTAGATGAATCTATGAGTAAAATAGTCAATATATAGTAAATTAATATACCGTCTAGAATGCGTTTTTTGTGTCACTGGATCATAAAATGACCGTTACTGACCGACTTTGCTGGATTGTTATTTGTTTTTATTGTTTGTTTTATTCACATTCACTTATCATATCATTATTACATACTGAGGTGTCTCATTGTAATAATACAGGGATCAGATGTAGTGAAAACAGTTTGCATGCATTTTACAAATAATTCTAAGACGAATAATTAATGTTTGTTATTCCTCAATAATCGTGACCTGATCAATACATAGAAAGGTACCTAACAACAAAATTACCAAATTGATTAGGCAGACTTTCTAGTCCATTTGGTATGTCTCGAAAAGAGTTTCACACTGGAATGCGTAACGTTAAAATAATTAAATCAAGTATTTACAACCGAAAAGTCGATGAATTTCAATATATTTCTATCTCTTATATTAAATTGCATAATTTCTGACAGTTTAGCATCTTTTCGCTCGAAATAAAAACCTTACATAATAAACATCGAACCACCAATGAGCACTCGGCGCGTGCTCGATGACCGGTAATAAACTTCTGTCGCATTAATGGCCCCGCGATCGGCCATATTAATGTACAATATATACATAATACATATATGGGCGAGCGGCGTTTTAAACGGTAGAACGTTGAGTAATGCGCGCCGCCTGTCGGCGAATATCGGCGACGCAGCGGAAATAGATCCATCGGGCGATCTATTACGCAGCCCGCGTTACATCTATAAACAAATCAGCCGATCGATCGGCGACCTGATAATGCGTGCCGCGCTATCCCGCGACATAACCCACAATGCGCTTGATGCATGGCGGCAATTATGTCCTTACATAATGCGCCATATCGATTAATCACCCGCTGATTTACGAGGCATGCGCGGTGTCGGCGCGCGCATGCGCTCTGGCCATGTGAATCCATAAATCAGTCGCAATAGACCGAGAACGCGCTGTGTCGAGCGCTTTTTGCGTTTTTGCTGCGGTGGGGAATTCGCACTTGTCGCGGCCATTTGGCGAATTTGAGACGGGAAATGGGTCTTTTTTTAGGACAAGTCAAGTATTTTGATGACCATTGAGATTTGTATGGTTCATTAGGTCTTGAAGGTTTGGAATTTTTAGTGAGAATTGTGTTTTTTGTGATGTCAGTTGAAGAACTGACATATTTTTAATGATTTTAGATTACTCCAACTGAGGGATAGGTGTATTTATCCTGACACCCCCCGCACTTGTGGAAAAAATAAATTAATTCGATTTTTTTATTACTGATTGAATTTTTTTATGAATACTTAACTGACAATTTAGAATTTTTCGATGTGTAACAAGTATTATTGTTTGTATTTCTTCCGTCCTTTAGATGTCCTGAGAAATATGTACACTGATCCTACTTCCCTACTGATATTGGAATTGCGATAGATATCATTGGAATTTTGAAATTGGCGCTAGGTAAATTTACTGAAAACTTTTGTTTAAACTAAATTATATTCATAAAATTGTTTTTTTTTTTTCATTCAAAACAACTGAAAATTTTATTGGAATTGCTGAAAAATCGTGTTTGGTAAATTCGATTAATCTTAGATTTTCAATATTGGTGAGAACGAAAATTTACAGTATATTATACTGATCACGAAGAACTGAGTTTCTTCATTTCGAAGAATTTGTTGTTTTATAACAAATGAATGTGAGTAATAGTTCTAACTACCCTCAGATCAGTAAAAACAACATTGTTTTTATTTCTCACTAAAAATGAACAGTCTCGTTCATTTAAATGTACTAAAAATTTTTCTCGTGTCTAGTATCACCTTTGAAAAAAATATTGAAATCGACTAAAACAATAATAAATACATTGAATTTCACAAAGCAATGTTTTATTTGATTAAGTTTGTAAAATTTATGTCCATAACTCGAAATTTGGCGAATTACGTCCATGAAAATGGACAATTTTAGACAATTCTTACAAAAGGGATGATGCATAATTTTAAAAGCTAGTACACACTTAAATTTATCACTAAAAACATTCATATTGTTGGAGTGATACGCTGTAATTGCACTTCATCCTTTAGAGTAGTGTGACATCCTTTTTTTAAAGATTGTCCAAAATTATCTATGCCCATAAACGTGAAATCCATTCTTTTCTCTTCTTAAATTTCAGAAATACAATAAGAGAAAATTACGTGGAAAGGAATTATTGTACATTTTTTTCTTCCCATGGCTGTTTACAAATTCTATATTTTCAAAACTAATAGCATACTTTCTCACTCTAAAACAAATAAAAAAAAAGTATAGGTGGGTAAAAAATTAAACTCAATTTTTGACTTCATATAAACGATTTATTTTTATTGAAACACTTCGATCTCTAACACTTGAAACATGACAATAACGCATAAATTGTCACGCAAAAATTTTCATCAGACAAGATGACAATGAATAAATTGGTTTCAATTGTCCGAAAAAATAATATTTGTGATAGTTTTAGTAATAAACGCTCTGTCACGGTAAATGTTGCTGAATTGCAAATAATTACATTTTTCTAATGTTGAGAAATTTCCACTTGCAACGCCAATAAGGTTTTTCTCTGAAAATACAGGACTTCCGGGATGAAGCTGAAAAATAGATATAAATAAAAAAATTGTTGAGAATATTTTCGTTAGAAGAGTTCCTTTTCGATGTTCCCAGTCAAATTTATTCTTTTTAATTACATCGTCGACGTTTCGGCTATTTTTGAGCCCTTATCAAGACCTAATTTATTTACATCAAATAAATTATGATCCCTAAGGCAATGAATAAATATCTCAAAAATTCTTTTCATTCTCTACTTACGTCTGTATGATAAAAAATTTTTCAACATCATGTTAATATTCTGTTACAGTTTTAAAACAACTTAACAATGAGTAATTAAAATATTACTTTGTTTTATATATAAACAATGTCATATTGTGAGTGTCTTCACATGGTAACTCGTCAATGATTAAAACAATACTAATTCTATACAGCGTAGTTCGATCGTTATATACATAATGTTATCTTTATCTATTCGTCATTTTGATTCTAAGTAAGTTTACATTTCTTTAGGCTTGAGAAACACGAAATAATAACTTTCGATAACTTTAGTTTTTTTCTTTTTTCTTTATATGTCAACAATAATCCACTAAACAATTGTAAGAATCTGTCTAACGTTCCAAGTCTTTCTGTCTGTTCATTACTTTATCTTTAAATTTCTTAATGAAAACCATTTCAGTAAAAAGACGTTTATAATATGAGGATTACTTATTCAATATTTCATATCTATCCCATTTCATTTAATGATCAAACTTCAATTTGTGTTCACTAATGACTGTCGGTTCAACATTAATTTATTTATGTTATCTTTATGTTCTTTGATTCTCTTTCCTATGTGCCTTAGAGTTTGACCAATATATATTTTTTCACAGTCATTACATTCAATTCTATATACTACGTTTGATTGTTTCGTTTTTTCAGTTAAATCTTTACCTAGTCTAACAAAGGTGTCAGCTTTATCTTTGTGAATTTTATTAATGACTTTGATTCCATATCTCTTAAATTTTTTGCCTGCTCTCTCTGAAAAATTTTTTATGTATGGTAAAGGTAAATAATGTTCCTCTTTTGTATCTCTTTTTATCGATCCATTGAATTCAATCAGTTCTCTATTTCTTAACATCTCTATTCTATTTGACACTACTTCCTCAACTAGTTCCTTTGGGTAATAGTTATCCTTTAATATATCATAAACTTTATTAATACTTTCTTTTTGAAATTCTTCACCTGATAATTTGAAGGCCCTATCAATTAGTCCAATAATAGTGCTAATTTTGTGTGACATTGGGTGTGCTGGAAAGTAATTTAAACTTCTCCCAGATGCTATCTGTTTTTGAAACCGTTTTGTCGTTAGTGTAAAATCAGATTTCTCAATTACAGTCGTATCTAGGAAATTCAATCCGCCTTCAGTCCCCACTTCTACTGTGAATTGTAATCTTTTATGATATGAATTAAAAACTGATAGCATTTCAATGATCTTATCTGAAGGAATGACCATGAAAATATCATCTACGAACCTGTGATATTTAAATGGAATAAAAATCAATTTCTGAAAACATGAGGTTTCCAAATCTTCCATTACCATGTCTGCAAAAATGGGAGAGGAGGGAGAATCCATTGGAGACCCGTGTATTTGAGAAAATAATTCCCCTTTGAAAGTAAAATATATATTTTCAAACAAAATCTTTATCGCTAAATCAAATTCTTGAGACGTAATAGTGGTGTTTTTTGAAATAAATTCCCATCTATTTTTAATTGAATTAAGAACCAGTTCCTTAGGAATATTGTCATATAGAGCAACGACGTCAAATGAAACCAAAGTATGATTTTCTGGAATGATTAAATCTCTAATTAATTCAACAAAATTCCAACTATCTTTAATGTAGGATTTCGGTTTGGGAATGGATTTAGTGAGAATGTCTGTGATGAATTTTGATAAATTATATTAGGGACTATCAATAGAAGAGACGATTATTCTTAAAGGATTATTATGTTTATGTACTTTAGGTAATCCGTAACATTTCGGAATATGATGATTATCATTCGGTGAATTCAGATTTCTGTATAATTTTTCACCAATAAATTCTTTGCATTTCCATCGTTTTACTAACTCATTAACTGAATTCTTCATTCATTGAGAAAGTAGTGTCAAAAAGAATAGAGATGTTAAGAAATAGAGAACTGATTGAATTCAATGGATCGATAAAAAGAGATACAAAAGAGGAACATTATTTACCTTTACCATACATAAAAAATTTTTCAGAGAGAGCAGGCAAAAAATTTAAGAGATATGGAATCAAAGTCATTAATAAAATTCACAAAGATAAAGCTGACACCTTTGTTAGACTAGGTAAAGATTTAACTGAAAAAACGAAACAATCAAACGTAGTATATAGAATTGAATGTAATGACTGTGAAAAAATATATATTGGTCAAACTCTAAGGCACATAGGAAAGAGAATCTAAGAACATAAAGATAACATAAATAAATTAATGTTGAACCGACAGTCATTAGTGGACACAAATTGAAGTTTGATCATTAAATGAAGTGGGATAGATATGAAATATTGAATAAGTAATCCTCATATTATAAACGTCTTTTTACTGAAATGGTTTTCATTAAGAAATTTAAAGATAAAGTAATGAACAGACAGAAAGACTTGGAACGTTAGACAGATTCTTACAATTGTTTAGTGGATTATTGTTGACATATAAAGAAAAAAGAAAAAAAACTAAAGTTATCGAAAGTTATTATTTCGTGTTTCTCAAGCCTAAAGAAATGTAAACTTACTTAGAATCAAAATGACGAATAGATAAAGATAACATTATGTATATAACGATCGAACTACGCTGTATAGAATTAGTATTGTTTTAATCATTGACGAGTTACCATGTGAAGACACTCACAATATGACATTGTTTATATATAAAACAAAGTAATATTTTAATTACTCATTGTTAAGTTGTTTTAAAACTGTAACAGAATATTAACATGATGTTGAAAAATTTTTTATCATACAGACGTAAGTAGAGAATGAAAAGAATTTTTGAGATATTTATTCATTGCCTTAGGGATCATAATTTAATTGATGTAAATAAATTAGGTCTTGATAAGGGCTCAAAAATAGCCGAAACGTCGACGATGTTATTAAAAAGAATAGATTTGACTGGGAACATTGAAAAGGAACTCTTCTAATTAATATTTCAACCCAGTGAAAATCAATATAATCAGAATATATTTGATTATATTTTTAATTGATTAGTTTAGGATGTAATACGTGTTTTTACCTCGCATTTTTCATCAGAAACTTGGAAATATTCTTCTTTTGGGCTGAATTTGCTGATCGTTAATTGGTTGACGTCATTTTTGGATGAAGAATCAGAATAAGCAACAGAAGAATCATTAAGATGTGGTCTTCCCAAGTAAAACACAGGTACAGAGTTTGAAAAATCAGAAATATTTTTTGAAAGCTGTGGAAAATCAAAGAGAAATTAATTTTAAATGTTCTTTGCTAAAAATTGAAGAGAATTTAATTCTAGATATAATATTTGATCGATTCAAATTTGTATTATCTTTAAAACCGTTTTTCTGCCTATTTTTTTGAGTATCGGATCCTTTCATTAGAATTGTATACACCACTGAAAATATTTTTCATGAATCTTTAACACACAAAAATTTCAACATAAATTTCAAAAAATGCTTGAGAGAAAAAACAGTTTCAAAAAATAGCGATACTCACCAAAATTAAAGCGATGCCAAAATTTTTGTCCGTTTCATTGTAATATGGTGGGTATATAATTTTTCTAGCACTCAAGTTTACGTTTTTGTAGATGACGTCAAATTCAAGGTCAAATTTTTCAAGCATAAAACTTGCACAAGTTGCAGCAGTTAGAATATGTCGTTGGCTGAGAATCGTTCCAAGGCATTGATATTTATGTTGATTGTTTTTCATAAATTTTTGAATTTTCACCAAAGCTTGGGAATATGGCGAGTTACTTTGGTTGAATAGAATTCTGAGAGCTGATGCATCATATGATTCTGTAAAAAACAGGAATATAAATAGTGTTGAATTACATGAAAATGAATTTAGAGTTTTTAATCTATTGAAAAAAAGATCTATAACATTATTGAAAAAATTATTATTTTCTGATAAATCCACATGAATATATTTCAACTTTACTATCTTTTGAATTTTAAGAAAAAAAAATGTAGGTGTAAAAAACTCACCTAATAAAGTCAAACTTACAACCACTATCACACACAACAAAATTTCTCGACGAATCATGATTCTTGAGTGACAGAAAATCTCAATCATCTTTCCTTTTATACCAGAAAAACGGAAGTTCATCAAAAAGTTTAAAAAAAATACGGACGGAAAAACGTGAAATCAAGGAAGCTAAATTTTTGCAAAAAACGAGTATTTTCATTTCCCATCCGTGAAGTTTCACAACTTGTTGATCGTCGTGTTCACGTATTTCGCAAACAACAATTTAATTCATAAAGTCAGGTCTGCAGTTCCCGATAAACATTTCCTGAGCCAATGACTTTATTGCGAAATTTCTTGACCTCCCAAAGAATTATCGAAATTTTTTATTTCATAACTCTCTGGCATTATAAAATTGTAAATCTTTCCAAAATATTTTGAGCTATAAATGTTCATTCGTTAATTATCCAATGGAAATTTTTATAAACAAACAAATTATTCAATAATTGGAATTTTTGCATTACATCTTTATTCTCAGCTAAATTCGAAATCGTTACGAACAGGTTGTAACGATTTGTTATTCGGAATGCTCCGCCTAATGACTCGTATATCAATTATAACACGAAATTAGAAAGTCATGTTATCAAGTTGTATTTACATAATCTTTCTTCGACATGCAAAAACCGCTCTTAACTCTGATCGTATATTAAAGCAATCAATTCCAAGACTTCTCGCATGTGCTGAGAAATTATCCCGTTTAATTAAATTACGCTCATTTGATTAAGTGAACTGAAAAATGCAGAATAATTAATCGGGAATATTGGAAACTGCATGTTTCCATCTTTGAGACCATGAAAACTGTAGCATGTGTATTATTACTATGTAATAATTATAATGGAATACGTGTATACTATATGACTCAGTATGTATACATATTAGTTAAATATGAACTGTAACATGTGACTGTATAGTAGATTATATTATTTATTGACTGAAAAATTTGATAGTAACATGATTAAAAATGTAGTTAGTTTCAAATTTACCTAAATAATGTAGCTTTTATTGAAAATATAATAAAATTGTTGGGACTCACGTATAGTTGAAAAAGCAGCATTTCGAAAATATTATAGTGTCACTAAAATCTAAATTAAATACCTACTAATTTTGAAAGACTTATTGCGAATGTAGAAATTTTTATTTTTTAAAAATTAATTTTTTTTTAATTTGATGAATTTTCGAAGGGAATATATGATAGAAATTCTGTCATCGGAGTCAAAGTTTTCGAAAACTTTCGCAAAAACTTGTAAACAATCACGTTATTTTGAAATTTTTGCTCCGTATTTTATTGATTAGATTTGCTTAATAACAATATTCGATTTTGCAGGGAATGGAAATGAAGATATTAAGTTATTGAAACGTTAAGAAAAATGGAAGCAATAAAAGTTTTATATATGAATATTATTTATCAACTAAAACTTGGATGTGGGAAAATTCAAACGCTGATTACAAAATCCTGCCGGATTTCGCCCGTCATAAATAAAAGAAAAAAAAAATGTACAGGATACAAAAAAAGATTGATAACTTCATTTAACAAAAATAATTTAGAGAGAACCAATTTAAAAAACATGGAAGTTTGTTAAAAACATAAAATAATGTCATCGCAATAAAAATTGCTCAAAATTTGAACAATGCAATATAAATTAGATGTGTCCACAATAGATTATTCTGCGAATTAATTTATTCATGATTTTGTAAAAAAATATTAAATTTATAACCTTTATAATAAATTATGATATAACTTATAATTATTATAATGTGTCAATCATTTATTAATTGTGAATGATAAAGTTGAAAATTAAACTGTAATTAAAAAAATTTTCCTTAAGAAATTCCGAATGTTTAGTTAAACGAATATTCGTGTAAAAATACGTTTTACCATTGAAAAACTAGGAATCTTATTTGGAGAAATGAAAAATCAATGAAAAATTTCAAGTAACATCGAGAGAACCTAAAAATTTCAAAAAGAGGATTATTTGCAATATGTACCCTAGTTTCTTAGAAACATTATACATAAAAAGATATTCAACTTAGAGTTTTTCTACATTTTCATATTTTTGTAAGTAGTTCTTGAAAATTGTTAATATTATTTTTTAAATCTATAAGTTACACTTCCCTTCATTTAAATAATTTAAATTTTCTGATTTAAAGTTCTATTATTTCCAGTTTCTGACATTTCATTTTGAGAAAACCTCCAGAAACTACTTAAAAGTACACGCAGTTTAAGCGAAAAAAACTGTAAGATCTTGAAAAAATATTTTAATAACACGTGGGAAATTATCGTGAGAACAAAATCAGTGAACAGAAATAAAATAATGATGGCCTCCACAAAAACAAGAAAATGTCTTTAAACTTACACTGTTACATAAATTTTGTAAATTTTCCGTAGAAGTATTAGGAGTTTTTAACTCATATTCTGTATAGGATTTTTCCCATCTCTAGATTTGGAAAGTTTCCCATATGCTAAGAGAATTCTTCCATAAATATGGAAATATTCCTATAATTCATTGAAGACTCCCTATAGCGTATAGAAAATTTTCCAAATTTATTTATGGGGGAAATCCCATACAGAATACGGGTTAAACAGTTTTAATACTTCTATGGAAAATTTACCAACCTTTTTAACAGTGTGTTATTACCATTATTGTTATTTAAAAAAACTAAAATTGACTTTCGTTACTTTTTCGTTGAAAATCTATTATGAAAAAAAATCTAGCTGTTTGGAAATTGAGAAAAAAGGAATAGAAAAAAACTGTGAAAATTAAAATACCTAGCAACATTGTTAAAAAATTTGGTTGATTTTCCATAAAAGTATTCGATGTTTTTACCCCATTTTCTAAATAAACATTTTCCTATAAATAGATCTGGAAAATTTTCCACGCACCATGAGAATTCTTCCATGAAAATGGCAATTTTTTCAGAATTTCTGGAAAAATTCCCATTGCATGTAGAAAATTTTCCAGGTCTATTTAGGGGAAAAATCCAACTCAGAATATGGCTCGAAAACTCCTAATGAAAATTTACCAACCTTTTATAATAGTGAACAAGAAAAATTACAAAACACAGCAAAATATAAAAACCGTAGATGATACAGAAAAAAGGAATCTCGTCGAAATAGTTCAGAAATATCGCAATACTTGGGGAATGCCAAGAGCAATGGAACCCAACCGAAGTCGTATAAATCACCATGGATCAATTAAACAAAATCCTTCAGTGACGTGACGATCTCGGAGATTGAAAATCTCAGGTGCCAGTCCTTGTCAAACCGCGATCGCTCAACCAATTATCAGCATTCCGCAAGCGCTTCTTTTTTTATTCCAGGCCAATCGGACATCTTTTCTCGCAAAACCTCGCGATTATAATCGAGAAGCGAGGATTGACTTTGATTGGCTCAATCTGACGTGATTCAATCGAGATTTTCTATTGGATTTACGGTCAGAATTTGGAAGGGGAAAGAATAAACGTCAACCAATGGGTAAAAAATGTGATTATTTAGAAGTAATCTTACAATTTACAATAAATAATAAAACTCTCTATCACAATCGATAACAATGACAAATTATTTAAATAACATCGAGTAAATCTGAAAATTAAAGAAGATTTAAAACATTCTTAATGAAATTTGCATTAAAAGCCAGTAAAAAAAATTCGAGCAGTTATTGTGTATTTATTTTTTTTTCAGATCGCAAGGGCAGTTATATACTTTCAGGAATTATGTTAATCTGTCAAAAATCTTGTTTCAACTCGTTAGTACGACGCCTTTGAAGAAATCCTGGTGGGGATGAGTGTTAATGTTTCGAACTATAAATTCGTCATTTACTATAGGTCCATCCACAAGTAAGATAAGAACGCCAATTATGGAATTATCTATTATGATTGGGTAGCCATGAGAATTTTGAAAAAAATGCGTATAGTCTTTATACTTAATTATTCTTAAATTTCACTCTTTAACAATATAGTTACCGGATGTCTCGAATAATTTGCTCTGAAATATTGGTTGTCTCGACCATATTTTGTTATATTGAGCGAAATAAAGTCATTCATGTCCGAAATGTTGTCATACAATTGAACTTCATGATCAGAAATTTCGTCGATATCCAGACTAAATATAGATTGTGGGGCATCAACGATATTATCTGTGAGCTGAAAATTAGATTGTTGCACATTTTCAACAAATAAATGTAGAAGTATCTGTGAAACTCTGCAATATTCATTTTTATTAAGAAGTGAACTAATTTGACTATACAGTACATTTATGAAAATTAATACTCACTGTAAGAACGTTCAAACAATTTAACAGACGACATATACTCATGTTTGAACTGCATGGTTGAGATAAATTAAGGTGGCTGACGGTATAATTTTTTCCCTTATGAACAACGTAATGATCAAGTATTTTCTGATCTTTGATGATCTATTCCAATGTCGAAGATGTCAGAATTTGTTTATTATTAATGATCGTGCCATAGGTCCTGAGTGATGTATTCTGATCAGTTCGAAGTTTTATTTCCACTAAATGTTGGAAAGTTATTTCGGTTGGAACTCCAACTGGATTTTCCAAGGATTTCTCTAAAAATGTTCATAAACAATGTACAGTGTACGAATTGTGATAGTTGAAAAATTATGTGAAAATTTATAAATTTATAATAATATACAGAGTTTTTAAAATTTTTTAAGAATCTAATATTACTTATTCGCTTTGTCTTGTTATCGTTGTAATTATATCTAATTATTTATTAGCTGATGATTGGAAAATGATTGCTATGATTGCCTTCATTTAAGAATATGTACATACCAAAAATTAGTGAGATAAACAGAATAAGCAGAACATTCATTTTAGTCGTGATTTGGTACTCAATTGATACGATTTCCACCTGAAAAAAGGCTATAGTTATAAAAAATAATTGGATGAAGCCTTCATTAGTATAACATATTTCGAACGGAAAAATTTTGCGTGTAAATCGTTTGAATTTCAAGTTATTTTGTTGTCAGTAGCTTGTTTGAAAAAATACGTTAATTTTTAATAAATCTTCGAAAAATATTATAAAGTTAAGCGATTTCCCCAAATGCAAAACCAATTTTTTCAGAATATACTTCAAATTCATATTTGCACATAACTTATTTTGTTGCATCATGTTTCTAAATCATAAAACAAAAATTTTTTCATAAAAAAAAATTAATTTTATATATTTGGAGAGACAAAATGTTGGAAAAAATTAAATATCTGACAAACATCCTCATGAATTCTTTCAATTTATGAAAAAAGTTTAGCAAGAATTCCATTTTCTTTCGATGATGATCTATATTCTTCTAAATCTCCATATTTTGAGTTTTAAATTTACATTATACAATACATGAATAATTAGAAACATACCTAGAGTGAACTTCCTTCGTAGTGTGCTGATCTCGAACTTCAACAAACGACAAGTGCAGGAAAACTGAACAGCCTTAAGCTTTTTCAGACACTGAATAGAATTTTATCTACTGATAAGTATCATTTACACTGCTTTTTCACTGCCGACAACTAATGACATCATTCAATGTGTTGGTTTATAAGTTGATGCAATCTAAAAATACTTACGTAAAAACTTTTCTACAGAAATTGGTCATAAAATTCTGCAAATCATTGATTTGAAAAAAGTATCATATTTTTCGTTATCAAATGTCAAGTAATTTTAAAAAATACTGGCTTTTTTATAGATAAGAGCAATTGCGCAGGTTTTCTATTTTTCTACGAATATTTTCGTAAGGTGAATATTTCAGAAGAAAAATTGAGAACGTTCTTTAGGGATAACTTGCAAATTCATTTTCGTTAGGATACGCTCGATGTGTTTCTTTCAACATTGTCCTTGTGGGATAATAGTAAAGTATTTGTTCATGTTTGTCTCCCAAGGAAGAGTACGTACACTCCTTTGCCATTATGTGGCCAGTTTTTCTTTGATAGCTTCAAATAATTAACGCATAACCAGCCTTTTTTAATTTTTCTAAAAGATACATAATGTCCGGCTTCTGCCGTACCACTATGAAATATGGCACCTAAAGCTTTGTAATTATGACCTATTTGAATAGTTGATAAAGGACTACTTTTTATGTATTATTTGTCTATTTTTACAAATTTTGCGTTTTTGTACTCGAAAATTTTGAATTGAATAATGATAATCTTCGAAACGGAGACTATTTCTAGTTTCGATGATTTACCAAGTCTTTTACAATGGTCACATCTCACATTTTCGATGAGTTCTCTTTTGTGAAATTCTTGATCAATGAGGTCTTGAGGGGATACCGTTTTCTTCATGGCAATAGTAATTGGCAAAGATATAATTGTATTACTTACTGTATTTGAAGTCGCATATGCACACTTAACATTAGTACACGATATTGTACATTGCACGTCGTGTTGGAAAATATGTTGCAAACAGTCTGCATTTTTAAGAAATCAGTAATGAACAATACAACATCTTGTTGTGCATCTTGACCACAAATATTTCTAAAAATATTGAAAATAGTGCATTTTGCATCTAGGGCATAAAAAAATTTCTCGCGAAGGTGTAAGTTATATCCCAAGCCGAAGGCGAGGATATAACTATGATGCAGGGTGCAAACGATTTTTTATTGTAGCGGAAGTAAAAGCCGCCTTTTGCCTGCGAAGCAGGCAAAAAAGTAGGCTTTTTAGACCGCTATGATAAAAAGATCTTTTTTTAATTATAAATGTCAACATTTATAATTATGTGGCTTCCCGGCATAACCAACAAAGTCACACATGCCATAACGTTTTAAATTTGATCAGAATATCATGTAAAATGAGCCTTGCATGTGACATGTGTGATTTTATCGGTCATGCCTATAAAAGCCACAGTTTCATTATCTCGATATTCAACCAGTTTTCAGTCAATGAATCTATGAATTCTTCATGATTAATCAACCTTTTTTAATACTTTCCACTTTTTTAGAAATACAAATTTTAGCAAAGGTTTTTGCAAAACTGTAATAATTTTTTGTTTTAAAAATCATACACTGTAACTTGAATTTGAAAATGGAATTAAAAAAATTTAGTTTCGCAAGATTCGTCAAAATAAGCATTAACAATTATAAAATGTATACAGTTTTAAAAATTTCATGTATCTAGAATTCAATGTAAAACTTGGTCAAAATAAGTCTAGATTCTCGGATTCTCAAGAATGCGAGTCTATAAAGTAATCAACATTCGATACTTATAGTATCAACAAATCAAGTATCGATACCAACATTATCGGATACATGAAAGTATCGTATCAAAAAATCAATAATTTTCATTTTAAGTTTTTTGATAACTTAAAGTATCCGATTCTGGTACCCAACTCTAATCTAAAACCATAATTATTCAATCAATATGAACAACTATGTGGTTTAAAAAAATTCTAGAAAGAATAAATATTATTCTTTAATTCATGTTGAGCAATATCAGCTGGTTCAGAATTTGTTGACAGTTGTACCCTCTTCCACCACCCTCCACCGAAGATTGCCAATGTATAAATGCTAGAATAAAAAAAAAAACAGTGTTATTGTACTTACGAAAAAACTTCATGAAAAAAGTGAGATACAAAAGTAATGAGATCAGTACTGACTAAATGTATGAACAGGGAAAGTATTTAATTTTTATGCAATTACACTGTGCGGCAAAATCTAACCTTAGGAATTCAGAGCTGCTCTCAATATGCTAAATCGATCGTATATGATCCCAAAAAAATCCTTTCCACAGCATTTTGCAAAGTTGGCTCTTGTTTGCGAGATATTAATTGTTTTAGTTTATAATTTTCACGTCGCGTATTTTCCATGATAGTGATCGGATTTTCATGATTCTAAAACGACAATACACTCGGCGTGCACAAAGTGCATCCCTACTTAGTGTATCGGAACGAACGCGTCCCCGGAAGACGAGCAGGTTTTTGACATATTGATTAATGGTTTTGCTCGCTCGAATCGAAAAATCAGGGACAGCTCGAGATGGTAACACTTTCAGAAAGTGTCCAGTCTTTGAGTGTCTGTCAGTGATTAATGATTCGAGCGTTCTCTCGGCCCTAAACTAACGTTCGCCTAGTGCACCACAAGACCCGAGCCGAGCTACTTTGTGCGCGCCGAGTGTACACGTATTTGACGTCAAGAAATCTATTCCCGTAATCAGATTTTTTATAAACCTCGTCTTTCCAAAATTTACTTTCGGCCGAAAAAAACATGATTTTTTTCGAGGAAAAGGTGATGACTAGATCGCCTCGCCCATTGTATCCGCTTAAAAGCCTCGTGGGCCTAAGGTACAGTCGAGGTACCAGTAGCGGTAATAGGTAATTTCTTGACGTCATGTACGTGTATTGTCGTTTTTGAATCATGAAAATCCGATCATTATCATGGAAAATACACGACTCAAAAATTATAAATTAAAACAATTAATATCTCGCAAACAAGAGCCAACTTTGCAAAATGCTGTGAAAGTAATATTTTTGGGATCATATACAATCGATTTATCATAACGAGAGCAGCTCCGAATTCCTAAAGTTAAATTTTGTCGCACAGTGTTAATAATTTCCATGCAAAAACGGGATCAGAATTTATTATATGATATACGCCATTATACTTGAGTGGTATACAAAACAAAACAAAAAATTACAAAACATCAGTTTTTACAGTTTTTCAAAGCATACAGGTGCGGTAGACTTCATCAAATTAAAGTTTTGTAAAAATCCAATAATCTCGGAAGTGAAAGTAGGTAAAAA
Organism: Platygaster robiniae; assembly: GCA_028476575.1. Taxonomy (NCBI): domain Eukaryota; kingdom Metazoa; phylum Arthropoda; class Insecta; order Hymenoptera; family Platygastridae; genus Platygaster; species Platygaster robiniae. The sequence continues at coordinate 43,516,845 of CM052019.1, forward strand.
TTAATTCGTGGGCTGCTGTAAAGATTGATAAAATTACTGTTTTATACGCATAATGATAGATGCGTAGTGATGCAACAATTGCTATTGTATTTTGTATTTATTCTACAGATGTTTCTTTTTCCTTTTTTTTTAGCTATTCCTTCTATTCAAAAATTTATAACTTCACAAAGTATGACACAAAACTACCTCAAAATGCAATAGAAACACATGATTTTAGAGCAACATACGGTTACTAAATCAGTATTGTGCTAACTGGATCTCATTCAATAATGGAAAAAGCGTGTCAGTAAATTTCAACGGATATGTACAACTGTCATAGTATCCGCATTATTAAAGTCAAATTGTTTTGTTGGGTATCATTTTCCACGAAAAACTGCATCGAGTCAAACATTTACATTACATATTATATATTTAAATTCTAAGTTATCTGTCAGTTATGAGTATAAATAAAGTGATACGGATCAATAATCTTAGCTCAGTGCTAGGTTCCGAGTAAATAAGGAACTCTCACTTTTTTCCTATATATCAGCATATACATCATATTGACATTGAATTTTATGACTTTATTCGAACTGTTGATTGTTTTTTTTAAATCTAAACAGGAAAAAGCTATCTTTTTTTTCTAATCTTTGGTCATACCCCGATAGCTAATGATTGACTCGAATTTCGCTCATTTATGTTTGCGACAACAAGATGTATCAATAATTTATACATCTTTACGTATTCTCATCGCAGGGATTTTATTGTCAGACCTACGATGTGTTATTCATTTCACAAACTAAGTCGAATCGTGTGTTAGCTAGAGAATCAGACAATAACGTAGCTTTATGCCGACGCATCTTTGTACTTTTTTGGAACAATCACCGGTTGACTTGTGAGTGTGCTTTGAATGAGCATTTTTCATGCGACAAAGGCGTTGCTTCCGGTCGGTGCGTAAAAGCGTCATCAATACAACATCACGAACCAGCGCTCGACCTTCCAAACACTACGTCACAATTAATGCAGCATCAAAGCAGCATCATGAACTCGCATTCAAATTTGCGAAATGATGCTGACATCAATGCTTTATTTTTAACTTGGTAAGACTGCGTTATGATGTTGCATTGAATGCGCTATGATTCTGTCGAAACGTTCGTCTCGCGAGCGCTCATTCTCATTCGTCAGTGATGATGCTACTATGTTGGCAACATAGCAAAGCACACTTGTGATTTACACAAAAACGTAGGATTTTGCCGACGCATCTTTGACGATTCATGCTGCAATTTCGGTCAATAATCATGCAGCATTGAATGTGTAATGATGTCTACGACAGTGCTATCTGGGTAGGTAAATGAGTGATTCGAGCGTTAAAAAATTAATGCTCTACTTTTTCGATCTTCCTCAACCAAAAGTCTGTCGATTTTGACCAGTTTGTAGATTAATTGTGTAATTAATATTATAAAAATTAGCAATTTGCATTAAGATGACATTGTATCAGAAGATTTTAGTTCATTCGATTGTCCTCTTAAAAAACCAAGCAACTTCATATACTTACCATCAATTAACTGTTTTTGAGTTGTAGAACCAAGTTAGATAGCAATCATTATATACTCATATCTAATTACCGGAATGGTTTTGAAAATTTCTTATTAAATACAATCATTAGATATTTTTCTTTTTTTAGAAACTGACTCAACGTAACATTTGTTATTATCTAATCGTTGCCTATTTCGATATCAATGAATATCTAAATCGTCTATATCATGCTTGAAGTAAAGTACATCAGACTAGTTTTGAAAGAGGTTGTTCACATTTAATTTTAGTTTTTGAAATCTGGTGAAATGGAACTGCTGGCAGAAATGAGATAATTTTTTTACCAACATTGTACATGTTTCGATATTTAGAAATATTATACAAAATTATTGATATTCGTTCTCGCAACTTTCGAATTTCCTTGACATTGGCGTATCAGAAATGTTAAAGACAACTTTATGGTCAAACATTGACCATTATACTCACGTGAAATTGATATATTTACATTCAGTGCTAAATTGGCTATATTTCTCTGATACCTATATATATAAAAAATTTTTTTTTTTCTTCATTTTGACAATTGTCATGATAAGACTTTTTTTTTAAAAAAAAACATTGATTTTCAAGATTGTCTTTTGACCTTTTAGAAGGTGTAACAATGAAAAAAAATTGTTCACTCATACCCAGATAAATATAGTGAGATTATCACTGAATAACAAACAATTATCTGATTTGATAAAGACTACTAGTACAAGTCATATCACAAATTTGGAAGAAGGCAATTTCTAGAGTATTGCGTCTCCAGATGGAAAAAAAGTAAATTTCTTTCATGAAGACCACAAAAAAAAAATTAGGTTCAATACAACAATTAAAAGGAACCTCGGTGTCATCTAATATATTCTATATTGTTTTCTGAACTCTTTTTCAATTTCAAGTTTTTGATAATATTATTCGAAGGTTTAAAAAAATCATTGCTATTATGGTGTGCACTCTCAGAAATTTCGCTATTAAATTTAAGAGACTGTCTTTGAAGCAGATTTCCCATACTGTATATGAAATTTTCTTTCAAAGTTTTGAACGCAACTATAAAAAAATAGAAACTGTCTATGAAAATTTTAAGCCTTCTATGAGATCAAAGTGTTTATATAATGTAAAGCAGACATCAAAATCATTTTACCTTCAAATGATTTCTTATTGAAAACGTGTATTCAAACTTTTTTAAATTCAAGTAGATTTCGACATGATAACTTTTTTGTGTGCAGATTTCCCTTATTTATTAACAGCTATTTGATTTAAACAAAAAATGTATATTGTATGGAGTATAAATTGTATGACAAAAATTATATAGTATATTTGATAATATGCAGAAGATATTTTAACATATTCAAACTTGTAGTGTCTTGAAATAAAATTAGTAATAAAAAAATATTGAAATTATTATATCTAATATGAAAACATTAAATTAGATAAAAATTTCTTTGAAATCATTTTCATATACGTGTCCATGAAATTTCAAACACGATTTTAAGAGAAAGTCTATAAGAGATGTTTGATATTTCAAGTTTTTTTGACAGTGTAACTATGAAATGAATGAATAATTAACTCATAATTCTGACAAACTCGTTTGTTTGAAAATAAAAATAACACATCATTAGAATAATTTCACACGCAATCGTTGGTTTTTTTCATTTACAATCTACAATGTCAAAAAAAAATTAAAATTTATTTATTTATTTATCTTTGAATTAAGATTTAAATATCATGGATACGCAAGGAAAGGATTTTAAAGAAATTATGAACAAATTTATCGTATTCAAGATAAGTATATGAATGTTATTGTTTTCTATTTATATTATTTTGATTGTAAATTTGTTTATTTCAGTCAATCCACGTGGTTAAAGAAATAATTTTCAAAGGTAAATATCTTGAATCATCGTACATGAACTTGTCTTTGAAATTTACTACATGATTTCAGTAGAATATGAAAAATTAGATGAAAAATATGTAACTCTTTGATAAATGATAATATTGACATGTAAGCATATATACAGTCAATTAATATGAATATCTGATGTGACAAAGTGGGCCAAACGAGAATTGGGAAAAAAAAAACTTAGAATGGCTTTGGTAAAACTGTTTTGAATAAAAAAAGGAAGAAAAACAATAAGATGCACCATTACATGTGTAATATTAAAGCACATGTTATAGAAACATTTTTTAACCTCGTAATATGATAGTAATAAGAAACATTTTATCTTCATTTTAGGCCGAAGTTTTTTAAAAAGTTTCAAAGTACATGTTTTCCCAATATGGTGAGTGAAATACAAAATTTCTATTCTATGCACTTTTGAAAAAATTTACAATACATAAAAAATCAGTTGGGAAGATTTGAAAAAAAGTTAAAACTCAGTATAAAAATTGTATTGCGTGTATTTTATAATTGCTTAAAATGTCATTATTTATCAATCAAATTTTAATAGAAAGTTTCATACCCAGCACTTAAATTTAAGAAAGTTGTATCTTGCATTTTCATTGAGAAATCACGTATTTTACAGTGATTTTAATGTCTGTCATATTTTCAATTCACACTTTCATTTCATGTACAACAATATATAATTCTCATAGATAGTGTCTATTTTTTACATAGATTCATCCATGACTATCAGATAATTTAGAAGGCAACTTGTGTTCTAAAACAACCTCTCAAATTTATTAGAAAAATTTCTAAAAGTGTATTGATGACCATGGTTAAATGGTTGCTCTATGGTCTTCCAGCTTTCTCGATGGTTGTAAAAAAAACGTCAAAAAAAAAAAAAAAACAAAAAATGCGAAAAATCGTGGGAAGTAGCTGATAATTTGGGCAGTGAAGAAAGTAGGCGAACTGCGAATACCGAAAGAGAGTCGAACGAATCTCGTCAACGTCGAAGGTCTTGGGAGCGCGCAAGGTCCGGGTCCCACAGATTGGCCATTCTTGCATGGGTGCCACGGACACTCACAATCAGCGCGCCCTGTATTGGGTTTCACCTGTCATGTCTCCACTCCATCATTAAGTGAACAATGCCGCGGTGGTTCCACTTCGTACCGTTCCGTTTCACCCCTTTCACGAAAAAAAAAGAATCAACAAAAAACAAAATACCCAACATTCACGCACTTTTATGCCCCCCCCCCCCCCGAATCGTTTCTGGTGCAAACCCATAATCGCCGGCCCCGCCACATCCGGCTTTTGCAAATTCTAATCACTTCATTCTTTTCTCGATTTTGGGCCTTACTCTCACCACCCTTGCACGTATGGGCCCCTCCACATACCTTGTCACATGTTGTCATGAATTTTGAGGACCTTCTTTCATTATTATATATGATATAAAATTATTGTAGGTTTACTGAAACTTTTAAATCAAGCATTTGCAAAAAAAATGGATGGAAAATTGGGAGTAACAAATGAAATTCGCATAAATCGCAGGGAGAATCTAATAAAACCACCACTCGCAAGTTTTTCTCCCTTCGCGCATTCCGCTGGCGGTTTTTCCGAGAGGGGTTCCGAGAAATCGCGGGGTTTTCGAGCGGCGAGAGCGAAATTTCTCGGGCCTCGCTTCATTATCGGGCATATCGGCGGGCGCGGATAAACGCTGGAATTAACTCATAACGTGGAATGCCACTCCAATTACGGGCCCTTGCTGGACGCGACGCTCGTAGCGTGCGAGACAAAGAGCCACCAAGTATTCTGAGGAATCCCAACTGCACTCGTTGGGATCCGTCAGCGATCCGATCGCGGTGCATCGCGATCGGCATCCGACTATACGTGTTTTCGCCAACTTTACGTCAACTCTTGCCAGCGCAATTACCCCCAAGGCTCCGGGCTCTTCCGTCGCAAGGTCGGCTCCGAACAGAGCGTTACGTACTATCGAAATCTGGAACAGTCACATTTTTCTCCCATCAATTATACAAAGTCGATGTACTGATGTAGATGAAGGAATTATATTTATTTTACAGTGAAAAAATTGTAAAATATAAGGGATGAGTGATACGTACCGATATAATGGAATATGGATATGTATTTCTTTCTAATACATATATCAAATTTTTATATAGATTAATTGATTGACCGATGAAATCGTCATAATAATATTTTATTTATTAAACGATATTTAAACTGTTTTTGTATAACAAGGAGTTTTGTTCTGTGTGTTTTTTTTTTTTGAATTCACTAATTTGGCATTCAGTTTATTAAACTTCTTTCAAAATCTATTTCATCTTTGTTTAGAAAATTTTTGTTATTTTCAAATATCATAGTGACATGGTCCATCTATTGACCATGTCTTAATATACGTAAAAGATAGTGTGTGGTTTTCAGTTTCAAAAATATAATTGCAAGAATATTTAATAGATATAAATGTGAAGATTCTTTTAAAAAGATTCACTCATGATTTTTTTCTCATAAAATAAATGTACCTAAAATTAATATTTTAAGTCTTTTTTACAAAAATTCTCGTAGTGGATACCAGACATCATGGAAGTAACTGATCTCTGGAGGATCAATAAATATACTAACAATCAATGAAATTTCAGATTCCAGAGCTTAAAATTCTAGAAACTTATATCGGAATCTTATAAAAATCTTCGAATCTGCTAAAAAATCTTGAAAAATAAAGAAAGACACAAAAATATTGAAAATACACAAAGTAAAAAGATAGCTATATGTGCAATAAAATCTTTCTAAAATTTGTTAAAATTCTGAAAATTAAAGCAAATATAATTTTTGAAGTATTAAAATTTAGATATTATCGTAAATATCTATAAAAATACTTAAAATGTTCACTCTTCTGAAAAATCTTACGAAATTAAAAAGAAAAAACACTAAAATACATTAAATACTACAAATTAAATAGTTACATATACATGTTCGTCAAATTATTTCAAAAGTCTTCAAATTCTTGAAATTTATAAAACTTCGATACCTAAAACAGTGGATTAGAGAAATTGTTGAAAATATTTTAAAGTTTGAAATATTTTGGAAAATCTTACATAACTAGATCAATAAAAATAAAGTACGATAATTACTAGAAATACAACAATTTTGATTGGACACTTGTAAATTCTGATTCTGAAAAAATAAAAAAATGTTTGACTCCTACATCACCGAATTCTGTCAGCCAATGTATAAATTCATGAAAATTTTAGAAAATCCTTGCAATCGTAGAAATCCTTAGAAAATACTAAAAATCTAAAAATTACTTGAAATTTAAGACGTTTGTTCATAAATTTATCAAAACAATTGTAATATTTCGAACTTTTAATCTAAGGAAACCGCATTCCAGATTCCAGATACAGGATCTACATGGAAAATAAAATGGGGATCCTGCAACATTCTATAAATACCTACAAAAAAAAAAAAACAAAAGAAATATGAATACTAGAGAAACATGAATTAATCTAAATTAATTAAACTTCACTCTTAGAACATCAAAATCGAAAATCTTCATAGCAATCCAATAGAGTTTGGTGAAATATTTCAAATCGTAAAAATATGTACTGATAAAATACAGAAAACATAAAAATAACTAATTATTCACAAATTTTCAATTTTTCGCCAACAAATATAAATAACTATTGAAAGTTCAATAAACCTTCAATTTTGTCAATCAATGTATAAATTCATGAAAATATTAGACAATCCTTAAAATCGTATAAATCCCTAGAAAACTATAAAAATCTTAAAATTACTTGTAATCTATGACGTTTTTTAATAAACTTTTCAAAAGAGTTGTAATATTTTGAACTTTTATTTTAAGGAAATCGCATTCTAGATAAATGAAGATCTACATAAAAAAATAATTAGGAAATTCTGCAACATTTTGTAAATACCTAAAAAAAAAAAAAACATAAAAAATATCAAAATACTAAAGAGACAAGAAAAACTAAAAATAAATAAAACTTGACTTATTAGAACATCAAAATTAAAAACCTGTCTAGTAATTCAAAAGATTTCGGAAAAATCGTTCAAATCGTAAAAATACTGATAAAATACGAAAAACGTAAACATAACTGTTAATCCAAAAAGATTCAATTTTTTACCAAAACCATTTAACTATCATCAATTGGAATGAACTTTGAATTTAAAGCACAAATTTTTAGAAATCTTAATCATAGTAGTCTATTAAAATACCGAAATTCTATAAAAATACATGATAGAAAATTACAAAACTTTTGATGAAAACTCAAGAATACTACAAGTTTCAAAAATTGTATAAAATATCAAAAAATCCTCTAGATTATACATGTATTGCAAAATACAAAAAACACAAATAGTAGTATACTTAAATCTTTGAAATAAAAGTTTTTTGGAAAATCATCGAAATCCATGCGATGTATCAGCATATAAATATGCATTATTACCCTGATATATCGATATTGAATGTCAGATGAGCCGAAATTGATATTTTTCGTTCAAATTCCCACCCACATTAAATATTCTTATTACAGAAAAATTTTCCCTTTGGTAAAATCAATAAATATATCTTGCAAAAAAGATATCATCGCAAGAGTTTTCTGCCTTCAATTCTTCAATACCCTTTATTTTTCACTACAAACATTATAACCGAACACGAAAAATTACGCAACTCAATATCAAGTACTCGACCATCAATGTAATGATTCTATTTCGCAATGACAGTTTGCAATAAAAAAAAAAAAAAAAAAAACATCATTCGAAAACAAGGTTGCTCAAAACGTCACTTTAGCGAGCGCGAGTCTTTAACTCCTTGGCTATTTGTTTCATTCAATGCTTCAACTTTCAACGTAAATGTCATAGAAGAATAATAACCGTCGTCGCGTTCGATTAATCATAGCTCCCGCGCAGAATCGCGGCGTGACTGATTTATCGCAGGAATTACACCGAACGCTGTCCGATAACGGAGCCGCATTTTTCTTCAGGATGAATTGCATGTGTTCCGAAGTCAGAGAAAAATCCAAGGAAAGTTTGAGAATTGATTTTTTTGGTTTGAAAAGTTTGTGTGGGGATGAATTAAATTTTTTTGTGTGACATAGGTGTAATTTTATTTGTAGAATACAGTTTAATTTAACAATTCAAACAGTATTTTTACAGGTTGGATTGTTTCAATACATCTTAAAAATTCGAAAATTTTTTCAACTTTTGGATAGTATTTTGAGTCATTTCCAACAGTTTAAATATTCTTCAGTTGAGAAGTTTGTTACCATACTATAGAGTTTTTTTATTTTTTCAAGTTACTTTTTTTATATATTTAGAATATAAATAAAACGAATTTGGTGCTGAACTCTGAGAGGGTGCGATTGTTTTTTGTACCCCCCTGAATATGCGCCCTTGATAGAAGAGAGAGGCTGTGCAGTGGCTGAGAGAGCGCAACATCGGCAGCAATCCGTTCGCCCTCGAAGTCCGATATCAGATCGTCCGTATAAAACTATCGTATCGTTTAAATACGCACTGAAAGGTGAGGCGATGCATCAGGAGATACGCGGGCGGTGGCAGCGACTCGGCCCCGTCCGCCCGTCGATCCGCGCTCAAGATATACCCGCCTGGAATCCATGGGAACCACGCAGAACCGAGCTTATAGCCCCTTCCCACTTTTCTCTCTACTATTCCCTCCTTTCGGATACGAGCGTGTAGCTTCTTTTTTTTTCGCATACTACACCGGCCAAAGTCCCGAGATACCCGAGTCCTAAATTTCGGGAGGAACGAGAAAGCCAGGCTTCTTCATTCATGAGCTTGTATACGAGACCTCAATCGCGAGTTTTCCGCAACTGGATTGATATGAGAAGACAGTTTTCGGCTGTTTTGGTAGTTTGTAGGATTTTGCTTGAAATCTTTTTTGATATGTCGAGCCTGTTTTGAAATACTGAGGGAAAATTTATTTTTTAGAATTTGAGTTTGAATCATATACTGTGAATAGAGAAACTGCGCCAAGAGGATTATTTGTTTTATGTGAAATTAAGAATTCAGATAAAAGTGGAACAAAACTTGAACTTCAGCCAATAAACGATAATTCCTAAACTTACACACAAGTTGATCTGCTGCATTGGATTTTGAATCGGTAATAATTCCTGTGACTTTTGAGGCATTATTTATTACTGCTCTGTTGTTCAAGCGAACCTCAAATTCAAGTAAAATATGTCGAAAGAAACAACTCAAAAAAGAAAATTCGAAACATCATACGATTATATACTGCAATCATCAAATTTGACACGTAGCATTTTTTGATGTGGAATATATATGGCTATTCCTAATGCAAATAAATATATAAAGACGTTGGAATAATTTTTGAAAATTAAAAAATTGATTTAACTTTTTTTTGTTTTGAGATAAGTGTATCTAGCAAGATTTTGAAGTCAATTTTAATCGAGCTTCTTTTGTCATGTTTTCGAGATTTTTTAAAAGCCTTAAACGCACTTTTTGTAGCCTATTTTAATTTACTCAATTTACAACTTATATCAAGTATTGATTTTTAAAGATGATGGCATCCAGTAAATGACGAAGAAATATAAGAATCCATGGCAATGCTGGAAATTTGTAAAAAAATTTTAATCACTGCAACATCGAATTTGAGTAATTTACATAGTCATCCATGAAAATACCAGAAACTCTTTAAAATTATAAAAACTTTAAAGAAATACTGAAAGTAATAGAATTCTATGAAAGAACTGCTTTATGAAGAATCTAAACAAATACTTACGATCTATGAAAATTAAAATTCGAAAGATACAAATTTTAAAAAGCGTTTGAAGCAATCTATACTAATAATTAAAATCGTTTAAAATACTTGTAAACGTGGCAAAATATTATTATCAATACTAAAAAAAAAAAAAAAAAAAAAAAAACAAGAACTCTATAAAACATGAAAAAAATCTACGTACAAATAGTTTTCCCGAGAATCTATCAATTACTAATCGATCGAAATTTACATTTTATAGTACACGTCAGGTTCTCGCAATCTATGTATTTACAAATGTATAAAAATACTAGAAACCTCGAAAAATACTGAAAAACTCTTTAAATTTTCATACTATTCAACATTTAAAATGGGAATAATACTCAAAATCTATGTGGATATAACTTTTTTCAAACTTGTGAGACTTTTGATTCTAGAACAGATAAATCAACATTTCTATATAAAAATCCATTCAAAAAGTTTGAATTATAATAATTAAATTTATACAATTTATAGAAATCAGCGTTCTACCAATAATTCTACTAATTCTAAAACGAGTTCAAAAAATGTATATTTATATTAAAGATTTATGAAAATATGTGTAATGAAATCTGATGAAAACAAAAAAAAGAATTCAAAAAAAAAAGAAATTTATCAAACATGAAAAATTTATATTGATGCGCTTTTCTCAGAAATGTATAAAATTACTAATTGATCAAAATTTTAATTCTAGAGTAAAAATTTTTTGAATCAAAGCAGCAATCTACAAAAATATAAAAAAACCATCATAACCTTGAAATACATTCATTTTTTTTACCTATACGCAAGAAATGTAAAAAACACTGAAAGTCTACTCCAACTTAAAATCTATGCAGATATCATTTTTTGAAAAATTTATTAAACTTCGAATCCCAGAACATACTGTAGTTCTGAAAACATAATATTGAAAACTATTAAAATACGTTTGATTTTATTTATACAGTTTATAGAATTAAACATTAATTCAATTGCGTATATGAATATTAAAAATAGTGTGAAAAAAGAACTGAAAATCTATAAAAAAGATACTTTTTTTTTTAAACTTGTTCAAATACTCCAAATCATTTATAGTAACGATAGTGTAACATGAAATTCTACAATCTATAGAATTATTTAAAAGACGTAAGAATACTAGAAAATATTACACAATTTGATGAAAAACATATAGTATGAAAATTCCAGAATTCGTTAAAATACTTAAAATCTGGGTACCAAGTTATAATTTTCTTGAAAAACTATACAAATATTTAGAGTCTTAGAACTTTGATTCCTATTCTCTTAAACTGAATCTGTTAAATTTAACAGATTTTCTACTGTATTATACAGATTGCCATGTTGAAATTTTCAAAATGGAATCTGTGGACAGTAAAAAAATTGAAATTTGTAGAATACAACAGAAAGTCTGTTTAAATTAAACAGAAAATTTGTGAAAATCAACAAATAAATCTATTAAAAATGCACATTTTTCAGTGAAAATTTTTAACAGATCGCAATCTGTTAATATTTTACGGATTCATTTCAAGAGAGTAGAGCACCGGATTTTAGAAAGCTGAAAAAAAACTTATAATAATATAAAAAATCCTTTAAATTATATGAATACCAAAAACTTTTATTTCAGTGTCTCGAAAATCACGAAAATCAGAACCCATTATATCCAAAACGAATATAAAAATGCTCAATTCTGTACTCCGAATTTTATATACCTTAAAAACCCTGAAATCCGAAAAATTGTACTACTGTAACCAGAACGCCAATGATTTAAAAATGTATTAATATATTCTACTTTTTTACAATTTCTTACCTACTTTACAAATTATGTCATAAAATAACAACTATCCTTGGAGTAAAATTTTGCCATAGTTACAATGAATCCAGTCTGTTGATAGTAATTTTACGATTGAATTTTTCTACAAAAAAACAGCAAAGACCATAATTTATTTATACATGGCATCTACATCATCATGAGTATCTAAGAACAAATTCGAGTGAATAAATATCAATGATTATCGTCTATTAGGAGAATAATTATTCTGCGCTTTGAAGTAGTTTTGGTTTTTTTCTTAGGACTAATATACCTGTTGCGTTTATCGTCGAGTTGCTCGCGCGCTGTTTGTATTCACAGTGAGAGGCTGCCGAACCGGGCCTGCTCATCGGTAGGCATTAATCACATGCTATTACGCTAACCGCTCGGCAGCATCAGCTTCTATTCTGCCGCGCTCGCGAGCCATTTTTTTTCCCCGTTCTTCAGAGACGTTTCAGAGCGTTGAATTATTGCAGGCAATAATTGCATTAATCAATTGAAATTATTTTACAATGATTCTGGGAAGCTTCTGGATCTACACAATTATCCATTTTTACATTTTCATGGTATTTTTGTCTTTTTCAAAAAAGAAAAAATAGATTAGATTACTTCTTTATGCATCTCATACATCATGACAGAAAAGTTCATTTTTTTTTTATTCTAGCTATGAGTCTAAATTATATTCTGTATTAGATATTTTGCAATAGTTCATGGAATGCTTTGGAACTTCACTTCTGAGAACCTTTATGTCTTTTCCAAAAAAGTAAAAAGAAAACAGATTGTTTCTTCATGTTAGCCATTTTAGCCACTAAACAAAATTATATTCTGTACATATATTTTTCAAAAGTCCAAGGAATGCTCGGGGATTCCACCTGAGAAGCCAAATAACCTCGTCAGCCTTACAATATTTTTTACTTTCGTAGGCGAAACTTGGTTGAGAAGTAGCCCTTTTTCGGCTTTCATCGGCGTATCACCGAAAGCCCGAACCGGTCACGTGCGAAAGCGTTTTATAATCGAATCGACGACGTCGAGAGTCCTTCTCGTCATAGGGCCACTGATCTTGCACATCGATCGAATCGATCGCGATCTCTTTTTTCGCCCTTTCTTTTTCTCTCGTTCTCGATCCGATGGAGTCGATTCGATTCGATCGGCTAATGCGTACGACTGTTGCGTTGCCCCGGGGCATTTCTCATTGACAATTAATTAACGAGGCGGATTTCTCTTGTTGCAGATACGCGGGAGACGGGTTTCGTGAACGCCATCACCGCGGCCGGCGTCACTTACGCGGTCACCAAGGCCTGCACCATGGGAGAACTCGTCGAGTGCTCATGCGACAAGATGACCAGGAAAGGTCGGTCTTTTTTTCTTCTTATTCAATGGCAAAAACCCTTTTCTTGATGGTATCCCAATTTCTTGGTGTATGTGGGGTTTGGTGTCATTTGAGCAAATTTTTTTTGTACAGTATGTTTCATGCATCACACGAATGAGTATACTAATCAGTTGTGCAAGTAATTTTGATGCAAGAATGATTGGTGCAGGCTTTTTTTTTGCAAAATTTATTGTGTGAACTTTTTTTTTATCAAGATCAAGTTATGTAGGCTAAGAAATGTGGAATATTTATTGGTATTTAAAATAAAATATTAGTTGGAATGCATGCAATCACGTGTGCACGACAAAAAGTGTTTAGAGTAAGAGGATTTGTGGATTTTTCGAGATTGAGATGTGCAGTATTTGTCAACTGGTTTTAATGGATTTTTCAGAAAATAGTTTCTTTATATATAAATGTACCTAAAGCTTTTCTTGTATTTATAAGTATATATACAAGTTTAGGAATTTTCTGGTATTTTTATAGTTTTCTACGTGTTATCTAGATTTCAAAGAATTCTGATCCTTGAGGATGTAAAATTCTTTAAATTTTTTGTCATTTTATAGATTTTTGAGTATATCATTCTTACCTGAATTTTTATAATTTTTTCAATTTGTCGTTTTTTCTATTTTTTATATTTGCATGGATAGTTATGATTTTTAGTTTTTAAAATTCGTGCTTATTAATTCGGAAGAATACATATTTTTGAATAAGAATGGATTTTTCAAGACACTGCATCTTCCAAAATTTATAACTATTTAGATATTCCTCGTATTTTTGTAGTATAGATAGAATTTGTAGTATTTTTCAGTATTTTCATGAATTGCTGTGAATATTTTTAAATTACGATATAGTCACTCAAATTTATTAACATTTATATATTTCTAAAATTTTTTTTAATTCAATTTTTTAGAAGGTCTTTGTTAATTTTTTGAGAATATTCTCGTTTTTTTTTTTTTTTTTTTTTATTTAAACTCACCAGATTTCTCGGATGTGACCCTCTCAAATTTAAAGTATGAAATGTGTCCATTTTTCCAATTAATTTATTTGAATACATGATTGATTTGAAGAACGTACAATTTCCCGCGTATTTTTTGAGGATTTTATGTATTAGTGTACTAGAATTCGATTGTTTAAGAATCAAAGCTTCATTGATTATCAAATTTAATATAGATTTTGTAAAAAATTTTTATCAGCATTTACGCGTATCTTACGAAATTTGAGTATATCTGTATTTTTCATATTTTTTCTATTCATTGAATCACTTAAGTTTTTCTAGATTCACAGATTTTATATATTTTTATAGATTCATGAAAATATTTGATAAATTAGAGGCTCTAAAAATCGAAGTCCTAATCATTTTTAGGATTATTACAAAGTTTACAAATGATGAAAAATTATAAATGATATAATCGTATTATTTCTAGTATTTTCAATATTTTCCTGTATAAATATAAGGTTTCGTAAGATTCTCTATCAAATACGGAGGTTTTTATAAATTCGGATATGAATTTCTAGAGTTCATGCTCTAGAATCTTGAGCTTCATAAATTGTTATTTTATTTATATATCGCATATCGAATTTTAACTTCATCGATTCCTAGTACTTTATAGATTTCTGATTAATTGATACAACAGTTTCTGAGTAATGAACAGGTACTAATATGTAAATATTAAGTATATTTAATTAACAAAAGGAAAATCATGAACACATCGTTATGAAAGAATCTTAACATCTATTAAATATTCCTGAAATTATATTAGTAAAACTAATAACCACAGACCATCTTTCATGTGTGCCATGTTACTAAGATATTCTGAAAGTCAGAAAATGTTTAAAAGAAGAACGAAATTGATGCTGAAAGAAATCACTCACTTAAATTTGAATACAGGATGAGTACAAAACATCAAGGCGAAAATTTTCATCCCAAACGTTTTTTTCACACAAAAAGGTTGCAACATCGTTCATTATCGCAACAAAAAATCGATAGAACGGAATATACATAATGACTATTCCGCATGCTTTTCCTATCTTATTGATATTTTTCAGGAAAATGCCTATGCTAGGTTTTTTTATAAAAGTACGTAATAATTACCAACTCAAACTTATATCATACAAATGCATTCTTAATTTTTTTGTATTGCTTATAAATATCTAACGTTTCTTTCTCACTAAATTTTTTACTTTCACTTTCTTTTAATCAGATTGTCAACGAAATTCAATATTGTGAATTTCATTTATTTTCTAGATCGTAATTCAGGAAAGTTCTCTAGACAGAAAAATAAAAACGTTCCCGCAGAAGGAGACTGGGAGTGGGGTGGTTGTGGAGATAACGTAAATTTTGGTTTTCGAAAGTCACGTGAATTTATGGATGCTCCTTATAGAAAACGAAGCGATATCAAAACATTGGTGAAACTGCACAACAGTGATGCTGGACGTTTGGTAAGTTGAGAGTTTTTCAATCCTTTTTATGGATTATCATGAGTACTTTAATACTCAAGAGTTTTTTAGGGTTCGTTATGATTTCTTCGGAATCCAAGAAAATGTGTTAGAATTTCATATATCTAATAAATTACGTGAATATTTCGGGTTTTGAGCAATTTTTCGTATCTCACTGTAGATAATAATTCTAAAATGCACTTTCCAAAACATACAATTCTTCAATTATTTTCAAATCCTTCAAACTTGCCAGACCTCATTCTTGTTACTCGTTATTCATCAGCGAAAAAAATTATTCTTTAAATTTCTCATTGATCCACTTCCTTAAATTGATGAAATAAATATTCCTATAGGAATTCAACAAAAAAATCATCACCCATCACTTATACAATTTATTCACATGAATTCCAATTCTCAGTTAAACCATCTTTCTGGCGAGAAAAAAATATCTCAATATTGTAATGTGGATCAGTCCACCTTCAACACAATTTTCTTCAAACACCCTTATGAAATTCCCATTTCAAAAATCCCTTCCAGGCCGTGAGAAACTTCATGCGCACGGAATGCAAATGCCATGGTTTATCCGGTTCCTGCACTGTCCGCACGTGTTGGCGGAAAATGCCCTCGTTTCGCGAGGTCGGAAAACGCCTCAAAGAGTCGTTCGACGGCGCCGCCAAAGTTATACCGAACAACGATGGGCATAATTTCATAACCGAAGGGCCCACAATCAAGCCCCCGGGGAAATTCGACCTAGTTTACAGCGAGGACTCGCCGGATTTTTGCCGGCCGAACCGAAAAACTGGGTCCCTTGGGACCTCGGGGAGGCAGTGCAACGCCACAAGTCCCGGGGTCGACGGCTGTGAACTGCTTTGTTGCGGTCGAGGGTATGACACGAGGATCGTCAAGGAAAAGGTAAATTGTCAGTGCAGGTTCAAGTGGTGCTGCGAGGTAACTTGCAACACCTGCGTCGTCAAGAAATCGGTCAATACCTGTCGCTAGTCGTTGTCAAAAACCTTCTTCCTTAACTTTGTCTTCGTATATACACTCAGAAAACTCCTACGAACAGTTGAAATGGATTGCGTTTCAAAATTAAAGGGATGTCCTTTCACTGTCAATGGGGCCTTTAACTTACAAACATCGACCGTTTGAAAATGTAAGGGTTGGGGTTTTATTTTGAAAGGAGATGGATTTGAAATGCTTTCCGTTTTATGCCCGAATGAAAATTTCTCTGAGTGTAAGATCCAGTAAATTTTGCGAAGAAAAGGTAAATGAAGTGATCGATGTTTATGCTACTACGTAGAACTACGTTTTTTGGTGGTATATAATTGTTTTGTTTAATATCAAAATTACTTGGGCAAGTTTATTGCGGGGAATAACTGCAGTGAAAACTTCATGGGCCTGAGTATTACTGCTGCTGATTTTGGTTGTCATGAAAATGACACTGAGTGGAAATATGGAGGGGCAAACTCAAATGTCGAAAATATCTATACGTATATATTTATTTCAATGTATGGATGATGATTAATTTTAGTAGTGTAACATCTTGGTAATCAATTTTCAAGCTCAAGCTTTTGATTTTGAAAATATATCGCTCTCTGTATAAAATCACAATATCTTATTTAGAACGTCTCTGAGTACATACTTTTTTCTTTAGAATGTATGCTATGTGAATGATTATCTGGGTAAAAGAATTTTTCTCTGTTTATTTTTTATGTAAAATGCATGAAAATTGAAGGTATAATGTGTTTTTATTATTTTTACAGATTTTTGAAGAAATTATATCTACATACATTCAAAGTATTTCATATACTCTGCCCTCCCTTTCCAAGTTATTTCATGGGATATTATTATTCTTGGCATTTTACGTATTTAATACAGTTAATACAATTTTAACGTATATTCTTGTTTCTTTATATATTTATACCATTTTTGTAAATTACTTTATTGGTTTTTTAGAATTCTACGAAGTTGAATAGATTTTCGGTATTTTACAGAAGTTCTCATCCGGTGTTACACAGACTTCCAAGACGACATACCATATTTTTTATTTTTTTTCACAGTTTGGATGATTTTTTGACATTTTTATGGATTTTTGTATAGATATCTTGAATTCAATGGCTTAAGTCTCAAACTTATTTAAATAGCAAGTAATTTTATAGCTATTTCAGAAAATATCTACATGGATTTTCACTATATTATCAATTTCAAGCATTTTTTTTCATATTTCTCAGTAGTACTATTTTTCAGTTGAATTTTCTAGGTTCTTATTATATGTCTAGAATTTTTAAAATATTCTATATAGGTCTAGAATTTTCAAGCATTTCAATGTAGGTGTCTAGAATTTGATACTTTCGAATCTAAAACTTTGAAATTTTTACTATCTCACTAAATTTTTCAGAAAACAGTAGTATTTCAAGGACTCTAAATATTTCACAGATTTACAAAACTTGTTGTAAATTACCTTTTTTTTAAAATATTTATTATTTAAATATTTATTTCAACGTGATTGAATTTTCATATATTTTTTTTGGCTCCTCTGTAGATTTTCAAAATTGGATGCCCATGATTTTCATTAATTTTCAAAGAGATAATACCTTTATAGAATATTAATATTCTAGATACTTGTAGTAATTTTCGTATTTTTTATATTTTTTTTTTTAATTAATAAAATTTAGTAGGATTTTTTAGGTTCCTCCTAAAAATTTAGTATTCTTTCAATTTCAGTAATATTTTTTTAAATTTGATGCTCTGGGTTAAAAATTTCGAAGGTTTTTATTATTATTGCAATAAAAAATTTTGACAAAAAAATAACTATATGGAATATAAGTATTTTGCAGATCTCAAATATAATAATAAAATTTTGTGTTACGTTCAAATATACTTCTAGTTTATTGAATATTTCCACGAATTGCTATGCTAATTTCAATAATTAGATACTCTTCACTTTTTTTTTATAGATTCTTAGTATTTCAAACGAGTTTAAGAAAACAGTTCTTTCGTGGTTTTCTTGTGTTTCAAAGAATGCAAGTTATTTCAGTATTTTTGCATTCTTTTTCAATACATATTTATGAAATTTGAACGATTTTCTAATATTCTTAAGGATTATTATAGAAATTTGTAAAATGAGATAGACCAGGATATACAGTTTTACAGAAGTTAAGTAAATAAATTAATTATGAAAATAATTTTGTTCGTAAATTTCCTGCATTTATAGATTTGTTTTATTTTTCGCATTTTTGATTACTTTCAAAGTTTTGTACGATTTTCTAGTTATTTTGGGTCACATTCTACCATTCCTGTATTGTAAGTCAATTTCCACAATCCAACTGACATTATAAATATTCTAGCGAATTTTGAATATTTATTATTTATTGGATATATGTATAGACAAATATCTCGAAGTGTCTTTATTTGCCCCTTCAAACGTAGTTCTGCGTAAAGAAAATTATAATTCAAAACAGTAAAACTTTCAGAATAAAAATTAGTTATTCTAGACCTATTACATTTATCAAGTGCTCTTCCAATCTTAAAAAATGTTTTTAATTAAAATTTTATTATTGCTATCTATCTAAACCCAACATCTAATTTAAAGATTACAAAATATCTTGAAGGATTGGGTTAACTAACCTACAGATACAAGCATAAACGAATCCAAAAATAATTGCTTTGTTGACAATCTTTTTCTCATGTAGTATCATTTTTTACAACGTTATTCAAAAGAAAGAATTTCGTCCAGCGTCGGTATGTAGTTATCAATATTTCTACGCAACAATTTTTCATCAGCTGTTTTGTGATAACTTTAAAAAAGAGAATGCAGAGAATGGTTTGAACTCGATGGGAATCAAAGTGCTAAAAACTTTTAAG
The DNA here is from genome assembly GCA_028476575.1 of Platygaster robiniae. NCBI lineage: Eukaryota > Metazoa > Arthropoda > Insecta > Hymenoptera > Platygastridae > Platygaster > Platygaster robiniae. The sequence goes on from CM052019.1 coordinate 43,536,547, forward strand.
TTCGAGCTTGGTGAGTATATGTGATAAGCAGATGATAATTTTATATAATTTTTAAGCTAGGACGTTTGAAAATGAATGAGAAGAAGAATTTCGCTGAAATGTGATTTTCGATAGTTACATACTAATTGATAAGATACGTAATTACATTTTTTGCATGATAGAATTATCACTATACGTTACATTAAGTTTTTTTATAGGTTATTTTTTGCTCTTCTAAAAATGTAAATATTAACATGATAAGTTCATTTAAGCAACAAAAAAAAATTGGAACATTTGTATGATTTTTCAAGAAAAATAACATAGTTGTCACAACTATGAACGTAGTTATGTTAGCTTTATTTGTATTTGGTAGGGTTAAGAATTGTTCATAATTTCTAGAAACTTTTTTCTCATGAAAAATTGAAATTGATACCATGTTGCAAATTTTTTCTTTTCATTTTTTTTTCACTAGCTTCATTAAAATTTTTGTTCATACATCATTTCACTACACCCATATTTCATTGTGTCACCAAATACGTTTCTCCAACAAAATAAAGTAATATTAATACTGTATACATAGTACATAAGCTACATATAAAAATAGTGCTCGTATGTTCTGTAAATACAAGACTGAGTACTCGATCGTTACACGTTATTAAGTAATCGCTGTGAACCTACATAAGTTGTGTAATCTGTAAAATCATCATTAGCTAATACGTAACAGAATTTCCTCTGACAAATCTACGAGCAGGCTTGTTACTTTAGCGAACGAAAAAATATACACGTATTTATGCAATTACCTGCTACAATCTTCTCATTATTTATGGCATTTTAACGATTTCCATTACAATTATCCCATTCCCAACAAAACTTGAAATGCCATTTCAAGTAGAAAATGAATGACTTCAAACGTCTTCTAAAGCAAAGTTCATAATTTTTTTTCCTTTCCATTTCACAGAAAAGTGGAAACTAGAAAATGTCAATCAAAAAACATTGTTTACTCAAATGGTGAAATGTGCATAACTTTTTCCCTGCAAGAAAATTCTCTTATTTCTTCTATTATAAAATATTCATTTAGTTTTATAGAGATTTTCTGTGATAAAACCAGATGGTTCGTTTACGAGCTGTGTAAAACAAAGCTTTTAGATGTAATTCAACCTTTATATCCTTCACGACAGAAAACCGATAAAAATTGAAGACAATAAGTTCCTCTCTCTATAAAATAGTTTTACAGCGCGGTTGGAATTTCGCGGGGCCATAAAAGCCACGGTAAAAGGCATTAAAGTCGCGCTGTTGCCGCTAAAAATCCCAGGTAACGTCATTTTTATAGGAAGTCGAAAATTAACGCGATGAAACGAGTGCACCAAGATCAGAGTAATAAATAGTAGTGTAATCAAGGTGATAAAAAATTTTATTTTGATGGTCGAAGAAGTAATTTATTTCGAAATAATGTTTTTAATCCTTAGTTAAATTAAAATGATAAACAAAATCTAGCGAATTCCATTAAATACCATTAATCACTTTGTCCATAATTAATTCTTCAATAAGTTATTTCTAAATTTTTTTTGCACCGTACACTTCATTAATATATCATTTCATCATGATGTCTTGATTTTCGTGAGAATCCGAAACTTTTTGAACGCGAAGGATTTTTTTTGGTCGCGCCATTATTGTTTTGCTGCACGGTTTTGGCCATAAAATTTCACTGCAAAATGGCATCGCAATTAGAAGACTGAGTCCAATGAAAGGCGCAACGTCTGGCAATTTTGGGATCCATTTTCCTCGCTCTCGCACGAGCGCGGTCTAAAATTACTTGGCAAAGGACCACCCAATCGCCCAAGGAGCAGGGCAATCTGTTGGCCATGGGCTAATCGCGCCAGCCGCGGTGGGGTTAATTGCGTCAGCCTCACGACCCTCCACCTCAAATTCGTCGCTCACCAAGATCGCTCTATTAGCCGCGTTTCACCCTCGTCCCACGCCTCTTTTTGCCTTTATCCATTTGCCTATATATACCCAAGTTGTTCTCCATTACAGCCAATTTCAGAATTAAACGCTTTCGTGGGTAACTTAAATAATCAGCTACATTTTACCATAACGATATAAGCAGTGTAAAAAATGACTCATGAAATTACTACCAGCAGTGTGTAGATTTACTGTAAAACGATAGTAAAATTTTATTACAGAGAGGGTTTTTTGTTTTACTGCATAAATGGCAAAGTAACTAGAGAATTGTTGAAGAACTATAATGTGTGATGTAATTTTATTCTGCTCAAAAGTACATTTAGAATTTTCAGTGAAGCGACTGATTTTCTTACAGCTGAATTTGGAAACTTCTTCAAAAGTAGTGAAAACAGTGAGAGTAGTGTGTATACTTAAAATTTGTTATTTAACAAGATGAGTCATAAAAATTATAGTTTTTTGTGAATTTACTCGCTTAAAGGTTAGATTTATGACTAAGTAAGTATTTCTATTACTCAGTTAGTATCAATACAAATGACGTTTTATGTATAATACTTTGCATTCCGGTGACAAAAATATTTTCCATCAACCTCGTAATAATTTTGATTGTAATAAATATTACAATTTTCTTCAACAGTTTCATACCACAATTTATCTGAAATCTATTGGGATAGTAGTTTTCCAGGTTCTTAACAGTACAATGAGTACCAAAGGTTTTGATCTATTTTCAACAAAAATAAATTATACGAAACGTTTTATGCTGCCAAAAAATATATATTTTTTTGGAAACAGCTTACTACTATAGTTTTCGTTTTACCTCGATCCCAATCCTAATTACGCATCGTTACTGCAAATTAATATAGCAAAAATATAAAAACTAGTAATAAAAATTTTCAATGCGGTACAGAGAGTCGTTTTTTAACTTAACTAAAGTATGAAAAAATTTTATCGTTCGATTGCATTTTATACCATAATCTCTCAGTTTCAATTAGTAAAAAAACTTCTAATAAATAGGAGAATTTCACTCATTGAAAAAGTAAAAAGAGAGCAACTAAAGTTTTAGTGCGAATCTACTAATTGAGTCAGTGATATAGCTTACTGATAAAATAAGTAAAATTTGACTGAAGAAAAAAGTGACTAACTATCTTTAAACTTGAGTAGAAATTCATTACTATAGGAAGTAGATTTGACTAGTCTTATTCGTGCATTATGACTAAAAGATAAGTATAATTCAACTACTGAAAAAGTCAATTTTTACTAATACTTTAGTCAATAGTTACTGTTACTAATAGTAAATATCTACCACTGCATGTATTGATTATCTAAACAGCATTCAAATGCTACTTATTCATTATTAATTTATAGTAAAAATCAAACAATAATAATAAACGTATTTAGACATATGTTAAAATATTTATTCCTCGAAACATCAAGCTTTTAGCAATGTTTTTCACATGAACTTTTTTAGAACTAAGTAAATATATAATTAATTAGAATTTTTTAGTCCAACTGTGAAATTCTACATAAAAAAATTTTACATAAAAAAAATTTACAACAAAACGCAACAAATGTTCGTCAGAAATACCGAGTTCATCTGCACTCAAGTAAAACTTAATAAAATTCTATACCATCTTATATAATTTAAAAAATTTGGTGATTCGAAAAACTGTCGAATTGTCTTTATCAAAAAATTTCAGATTTTATTCTTGCATTATATGGTATTTTGATTGAATTAACTCATTTGTATCATCCTCTACAACATTGAATTTCAATAATATTTTTTTTGAGTTAATGAATACTTAAGTAAATTGTAAATAAATAGTACAATTGATTATATGATTATATGACAGTATAGTAAAATATTGCAGTACTCGTAATTTTACCAAGTCCTAGTAAAAAACTTCTCTTGAAATAGGTCCCAATTGCAGCTAATACGAAAGAATTCTAATTTTACGATTGATTTTTTACAGTGTAGATATGATAAAGATTTTTGATTTTTCCCTTGTAATTAATTAAACCAGTCAAATGTTATAAACAGTGAAGAAGGACATTTCCTCATCCATCTTTGATAAAATAGTCGATGAATAACTTAATTTGGAATTTTTGGGATGTTAAGGATCACTACAAAAAACTGTATTCAAAGGTGAAAGAAACAGTGCCAAAATTTGACGAGTCAGATATTTAGTCGTTGTGATAAATATTAATAAAGATTAAGCAACTTGAGAATTCAATGGTCTGTAAATGGAAAAAAAAATATTTTTCATTTTTTTTTCTTGCATGATTCATTTTTGCAAATCACTGCATTTGGCATAGTAGGATTGTCTGTAACAAATAGTTTTACATTTCGCAGTAAAAATACAGACAAATAGTGATTTTACTACGGCTTAGTAAAATTTTGGTATACATACATGTTGTAATTTTACAAAGTCCTAGTAAAAATCCTACCTTTAAAAAAGGTCCAAAGGAAAGGCTTAAAATATGTAAGAAAATTTTTATTATTATATGTTTCATTAGAAACTGATTATAATGTTTCATTCTATGTAAGGAAACTTTACTTCGGTTCATAGTGGACAATTCTTGATTTAACAGAAATTTAGGTACTTGAAAAAAAATATTCAGTTTCAGCAACTAAATTATTCATCAAAATATGATCTAAACAAACTTTTGGATATGTAACCCATAATTTTATTTATGAAAATTTCATACTGGTTGTTGAAAGCTTAGTTGGCCCATTTTCTATAAACTAAATGATAACGTTATTGTATCCAGATATTAAACCTATTATTTTCCTTTCAATTTCTTAAGCTTCTTATTTTATCATTCGTTATTTGGAGTACGCAACATATAATCTTGTGTAAAATATATAATAGTGAATCGTAACAAATTATCATACAGTTATTATTTTTGATAATGCAATGATATCGTTCGAATGGAATATTACACGCGTGAAATCTTTCAAAAGTCATGTAAATAGTATGTGTTTATCGTTCGTTGTTGCGTAAAATCTGGGTTTGTTTATTTTTCCTTAGATGATATTGTAATATTAAATTATCTTTCCAATTGACATTATACACGAATAATCTTGTGAACGATGTATATGAATTTTATTTTTTGTATGGAGTGAACAGATACCTTACAGAAACCCATCAAAGTGAATATTTTTAAATCGATTGTAATGCTTTTTTTCTAAATCCTCGTACCGAACACAACAAATTGAACTTAACACTAATTTTTGAATATCATTTGTGTATCATTTCTTTAAACGAATGATTATCTTTTCATCATATTTGCTGAAATCTTGAAAGAATTTTAGAAAGAAGCTTCTTTATTGTTATTCACCGTATTTTTTTAGATTAATTCATTTGTTAAAATAGGTTTTGTAGTATGTCCAACAAAAAATGAGTACGTATTGATAAAATTTTCACACTTTCTCCAATAGAAACACAAATATTCAAAGAAACGACTCCAAAATGTTCACAAAACCACCGTAAAAGTGTTTTCGAACTCTCCCACGATCGAAAAATAGAGCGTGCTTCCTGGGAAGCGCGACACAAAATGTCGCGCGACAAAACGCGAGCGTGATTAATTTGCCGGGGCACCAAAAGTGGCCGGGCAATGCGTAAGACGATGATCACTTTTCAAAGAGCGCGTTCGCTTTCTTCGCTTTTTCGACTTTTTAACGTATACGAGGAGTGAATACGCGATGTGACATGCTTCGCATCTTTTGCTTCGCGGAAATAAATCTCGGGACATAAATTACGCGCCTCGTCAAGCGCTGGAATACTCGGGGTAAGAGAGAGAAAAGGGTTAGCCATGACGCGGGTACAAATTAGGCGTTTGTTCGCGCTCACAAATGATTTCGCTCCGCGGATTGTTCGCGGAAGCGCGAGCCCGCGGTAAATGAAGGCTCTATGGAATGAAAGGGGCTTCGCCCACACCAACGCTAATTAATTTCCGACATTTTTCGGTGTGGGAAAATTCTGCCCCGAAGAAAAAATCCTGTACTTTTCACTCGATAATATAGCGATAACCAGGGCAACTAAAAATACTAAGAAACGAAGTAGAATGTTCATATATTATTTGCGAAAACAAGGCATAAATATTTATGAAAAATGTTGAATATTTATATTTAGTTGTTATTTCCAAAATGTCATAGACACTTTAATTAAATAAACCATAGTACACTTTTATATTATTATTTTCGAAAATAAATAATCTTCGCCGATCATCTAAGATCATTTATTAAGGATATTTAGCCACGACACGTTCTATAAAATTTAAAGAACCTTCTTCAATTTTCGGCATTTTTTGCTGATTGGTGTTCTGATTTTGGGAAAATTCCTGTCAAAATTGAAAAAAAAAAATCAAAGCAGCATCAAATAACATTTATTCGTTCCTTTTCGTCTGTAAAATCGCGAGATTCATTCATGTTTGAGGGCAAGAGGGTCAAAAATATTTTTAAAAAACCAAAAAATATAGAATTTTAAAAACAGCAGTTTGAAAATATCAGAGACATCTAAAATATAATGAATCAAAAATAACATATGAAGTCATCTGTATTCTTACAAATAATATCAAATATTCATAGTGAGTATACATTACATCATTAACATATAAATATAGTAAAAACCTGATTACAAATCATTGCTTCTAAATATTCATAATATAGATCAAAATTCTCATAATATTTATATAAATTTATGTAAAATTCATCAAAATTTATAGTTTATTCAAAGCATGTCTCAAATAGTGCCATTTTTTTGTTCGATAAAAAAAAGATATATCATCTATATGAATATATTGACTATATATCCTTTTTGTAAACTGGAAAATCAATCACAAAAATATTTAAACATATACAAATAGTATCATTAAACATTGTAAATATATAATCTTTATATCGCCAATTATAATACTTGTAACATTGTCATTGATTAACATAGAATTCTCGAAATTTTGAATTTCTAGAATTAAAAAGTATTAAAAGAATGGTTCGAACAGTGAGATTTTTTTGTTGGATTGAAAATAACAGCAAATCAACTATTCAGTTATATAGAATGAATAATATTTATAGAAAATTTCAAATATGATAACTTGAAGAACGTTTATTATTATAAAAAAAATATTATTTAACTTTGTAAATGTCAATTATTTATAGTAATTTTCATGATATTTATACTTAAATAAATTTATATAGAATTTATAGAATTTCGTATCCCTAAAATTTTAGAAGTTTTTAAAATATGTTTTAAACAGTGTTCAAATATAAAAAACCTTAAATCATTTACATAATTATTTATATATAATGAACAATATTGTAGAAATGCTGTTATTCAAACTTATTATTAAACATGCATAATACCACTGTCAATACTTAAAATATTTATACAGATTCGAAAATTTCTATAAAATTCATAAAATTTAGAATCTCTACAATTTTATAACAAGTGTTGAAAGAATTTCTCAAATAGTGAGTTTTTTTTAAATTTCAAACATAGATTTATAGGTAAATTTTGAAAACTTATTTGCATTGTGAGGAATATTATGATAAAAAATATCAGTGAAACTTATCAAAAGTTGTTTCTATTGTGACAGAGTGTCAACTCAGTTTGAAATTATATTGTTTCGAAATCATTTTTAACCACTATTTTGGAAGCATAGTGCGATATATTTTTTAATAATTTTAAAATGATATAGGATTTAAAATATGTAGAATTCAAATCAGTACTTCATAAATTTAATTCAAAGCTTTGAGATAAAATTTTTCGAAAAACACTTCTTATTAAAAAAAAATCCTATCATAAATAAAAGTCCATTTTTTTTATGAAGTAAAAGGTATTCTTCAAAATCATAATTAATTTTCAATTACCGTAATATTGACGAAATATGTATATTAAATGAGATATTTATTTATCGGCGCCTACAGCCAAAATATTTATTCAAATGTTTTTTATTTAAAAAAATTTTTTTGGTTGCCCTGGCAATAACTAATTGGAATGAAAAATTCAAACTACAACAGAAAACTTTTGAAACAATTCGACCAAGAGTAATTTTTTCGTGAAATTCAGGTGTTTCGGTTCAACGAACGTGAAAACAAATCAACTTGTTCGGCTTTTATCAATATTGACAAGGCAGAAAATTTGCGGCGCGTATTCGCCAAGTTAATCCGAACGGGCCCCGGTCCATTTTCACGAGAATCATTTGTAAGAAGCGAGGGAGGGTGAAAGGGGAGAGAGAAGGATTAAGTTCGAGCTCGACGAAACACCTAGCTAATTAAGATTGGAGCATTTCAACGTTTTTCCCATACGCGCGGGAGCCCAATAAAGTCGATGACGTACGGTCGGTTCGTTAGGCTTATGGGATCGTTTAATTAATATTGACTTCGGCGACCACCTCAGGCGTTTTTCGATATTCCGAGGAAGATTTGGACTTTTTCTCACATTTTGTCTATGCCCATTATTACATTTTTGTATTCCAAAATTGACAAATTATTGAACAAATACATTTCCAAATTGCAACATCACTTAACATCCAAATACTTTCTCCATTCATCAAAAAATCAAAAATAAAAGAGTATCCCGAAAAGTTTGACTTGAAATTTCGCATTTATATCATTGAAGTACACGAACCAGCTCGAAGAAAGTCGATCAAAACGGAACTTGGTAAAGCCAATACGAGAATCTCGATCATGATCGGGAGAAGAAAAGTCAATGTTACGATTTCGGCCACACGATACGAGTGATCTCACTTGTTCTCGGTTCTTTCCTCGTGGGAGGTAGATAGAAATTCCGAGGCAACGATTAAGAATCGCCGGTGTGCCCTGCCAGCTAAATGCTCGCATCCATATCGCGAGCAAACGTGGGTGGACGCGCGACATAAGCGAAGACAGCGAACAAGTGCTCTGGACAAGCCAGGCTGAATTCATTGTTTTTTAAAACATTTTTTTTTTTTGCCTATTCTCTATACCTCCTTTTCTGTACTATTCGTAGATTTTCATAATAAAAGAACAATTTCATGCAAGAACTTAAGGTGGAACTGGAGGTTGAACGATTTTCTTGAAGTACTTATACAATTTTGTTAAAAACAGGGTTTTTCTGACAATTTTTTTCTTTTCATGCTGTTATTTTGGATGACATGTTTCTCTGGAACGATTTTTTTCTTCTAACACAGCAATTTTCTTGTTTATTCTGTCACTTGAAAGTGGTTTCGGAATGGAGCCCCTGTAGAGGGTACCAGAGGTGGAGACCCTTATCGTTAAATATATAAATTTTTTGAAAAATAATTTTTGCACTGTCTGAATTTTGAATAAATTTTTATTGTATGTGAGTTTTTAAATTTTTTTATCAAATAAATTTTTTTACAGGCCTTCAAAATTGAAATGATGTTACTTTTCAGTTACGAGAAACTTTTGCTTTGACAAAACATCAATACATATCTAAATATGCATTCTTTCCCTTATTCATTTTTAAATCCAGAAAATAAGGAGTCCAGAAAATTTGTCTGCAGTTGTCTATAATAATATCATTTTTTTGTATGTATGTATATTTTTATACAATTCTGAACTAAATACTCAAATCAAATGAAAGCTTATTCAATATTTGAAAAGTCTCAAAATTATTGAAACAAATTTTTTTTAACCAATAGGGGGTCTTTGCCCCAAGTCCACCCACTCTGGGTTTCCACTCTTAGACCCCTTTCAAGTGCTAGAATAAAGAAAAAAAAATGCTGTGATCCTTCTAATTCCATTTTTTACCATTATTGTATTCGAGTGTCTTTTTTTCTGAGAAATTTTTCTCAATATTCTGTTTTTTGATATGTCTCATCTACAACGATTGATATAAATTTCGTTTTGCTTCCAAAGTAATAAAAGAGAATTTAGAAATATCACGGTATTTTTTCCCTTCATTCTGACACTTGACAGTGGTCTAGGATTGGAACCCCTGTAGGGGGTACCAGGGGCAAAGACCTTCATGGGTCAGAAAATATAAATTTGTTTTATCAATAATTTTGATGCTGTTTTCATTTTTACTGCACTTTCATTTACTTCAGTATTACATTAAGAATTATGTATCCCTAGTAATTTTGATTCTCATGAAAACCTTATAAGAAAATGAAATTTTTTATAAAAATACAATTTTTATAAGGTGCGCCTTATGAAAACCCTATAAGAATTCAATTTCTTATATGGTGACCTTATAAAAACGTTATAAAAAATTGAAATTTTGATAAAAAATTTCAGAAGGTTTTTTTCTCATAAGACTTTATCAAAAACATTCTTACAAGAAATTTCATTTTCTTATAGGGTTTTTATGAGGTTCAAAATTACTAGGGATGTTGAACAGTAACTTACTTTTCAAAAATTTTATTATCTGTATGAGTGTTAATTCTCGTCATTAAGTTCTTGAAAAAGAAACTTTAAAAGAAACTTCAGAAAAGTTCATAAATAAAATTGGGTTTTTGTAAGATAAAAAAATTTATACAGTCTCATTTATTTATCTAAAAATTATTCTATAATTAATTTCTATGTTAATTTTTTATTTCTCCCACAATTCTTATATTTATATCTGTATTTTAGATGAGGTAATTGAATTTTATTGGTCTTTTAACTTACTGTCAATACCTCTCATGTACTTTTCTTTTAAATTACTTTTGCCTGCTGGAAAAATAAATTAAAAGAAAGAAATATATGTAAATGCTCTAGATTTACAAACTCTTCGACGTATATCACTCCACGTTTTCTTTACTCCACATGGTTACATAAACGTTGTCATCATGATCACGTCCTTCTCGCATGAACGCAATTGTGATGTCATTGTTTGTGAAACATATAGAACAAACCAAATGCTTCCTCGAAAACTCTGTAATGACTTAACAGCAGATCTAATAATAATAAAAGGATATTGAAGTTCGAGAATGATTCGAATTTGATCCAGATAATGATAATTATGTTACTGAGTCTACCAGACGCCAGTTGAGAATTTTATACACTTTGTTGCTGAACAGAACAATGATATACAAAGTTGTACAGTCAAATTTTTATTTTAGCTGTTGCAAAAATGCATTATTACTAGTCAATATCAAATCGGTATATATAAATAAACAATTTTTACCATTTATATCAATAAAAATCTTATAATATGTTGAGATTCCATGATGATGTTACATAGTGTCATTCCTTTTTTTGAAACTCATTTTCAAGTAGAGAAATTTCATAGAAATTTTAAGTAAAATTTGTTATTTTTCTCCAGTGGTCAAGAAAAACCTCATGAACTTGTAAAAATGCTCTCGAGTAATTAAACAAAGTCAATGGGATGAACGAGCTCTTCTTCACCGAGTAAAAAAAAAAGTTTGACGATCCGTCAGAATGATACGGGGCATCGAAGCGAGTCGCGTTTTTTGAGGGACTGAGCCTGAAATCACGTCGACGCGTTGACGTAACAACTGTGCTCGAGTTGAGCCGAGATCGAGATTGGACGGACGGACAATGACAAGCACACGACGTCCTCCGTGGGGCATTTCAACGATCCTGGTCCCTAATGAAGCCATTTTGGGCTCGGAACCACCATTGTCTCACAGATGGAAGGAAGCTTATCGCCCCATCTCGCTATATCGTCTTCCATAACGTCATTTACGTCCGTGTCGAAGTGACTTTTAACTACTGTAAAACCTGTTTTCACCAAGACTCTGCAGAAGGTCGTTCGATCCCGGAAATTTCATATGCTTCTTCAATTCAAATCAAACTCCAATTGGAACCCATATCTACAAAGTCTTCTCTTTTCGAAAAAATAATCCTCTTATCCAAGGAAAAATTGTGAAATTTTCTCTGCCAATTGACTGACAGCATTTTCATACCTTTCCAGCTTGAAAAAAATTCGTAGAAGAGACAGAAAAAACTGAGGATGTTCGTGACGTGTGTGTTGGAGATGAACTTCTTGGTCGTCGAGAAGGGTGAAAGAAAGAGATGGCCCGGATCGCGTATACGACCACACATCGCAGCGCTGCGGGGCGCCGCGGGTGTAGGCTATTGCGGGATAGCCGCTACGAGGTATCAGACATTATTAAAACTACATAAACATCGCGAGGTAAAATGCGAGTTATGACCCACGATGGCTGTGAATTTAATAGGAGCGACGAAAACTCGTAATAAAGATCAAAAGCAGATTTAGAGGAAGGATGAGACCCCGAACATGCATGATTCAGTAATTAAAGTAAGTAAGCTAGAATTCAACAAATTTTTTCTATGAAAGAATGAGAGACAAAAAATACTTTGGATATTTCATTAACGCAGACATAAAATTCGCGTGAACGTTTATACCTCGCGCGCGCAATAAAATACGAGATTTTTTGGGCGAAAACGATGTTGGCGATGTTGTATTTTACGGTCCGCGTTTTATTGAATATTTTTAACGGTCACTGTGATGTCCCACTGAGACTTGATTAAGCGATTATCCGCAGGGGTACAATAATCCGAACAGTGTTGTATCCGGGGACGTTATTTACACGGTCCCGAGTAGTCCCGAACTTCGGCCCCGGTTGTGCAGTAAAATACACTTTTTGAATGCTTTTTTCATGACTGACTGATCAATGTCATTCGGAAGAATTTTTAAAGTCCTGGAAGTCGATTTTAAAGCATTTAGACAGGGCTTGGATTGAGAATAGTTATGAAATATATATCTAGAATTTTGTAATGAATTTGGATATTGGAACTCTTCGAAGAAAGATGTGAAAAAAACTTCATTTTGATGTAAAGCAGAGTGAAATTCGCATTGTCTACAGAGCGCTAATATGCATCAATTTACCAATTACAGTATTATCATATTGTTCATTTATTTCGAAATCTAGAAATTTATCGTTTTTAACTGAGATTCCAATTTTACTTTGATACATATATATGAAATTACTTATGACATCCGTATAGCAACATTTTTTCTATTTTCCAAAGTTTTGGTACATTAAATGCAATTTTTAATGTTATATTAAATTTAAAAAAAATTTCAAAATCTACAATGTTTATTAGCATTCGATAGGAATTTAAATACTTTTTTAATTTCCGAAAACAACCTGCAAAATTTTTAGAGTTTTTGGAATGTATAAAATTGACCGATTTCCAGATTTTCATTATTATTTTTGAAAGGATGGGTAATTTTCGAACAATAAATCAATATAAACTACAGCAAGCTTTAGAGCTATGATTTCGAGATTCGTTAGTTTACTTCAAGGCAGTTCTAATTACAAGTCTTGAGCTTTCACCCTCTTTACTAAGTCTATAAATCCTACAACAGCTTATTCAAGTTTTCTAGAGATTGGTTGAGCCTCTAGTTCTTTATACAGGCTTAGAATATAGCCTTTCTTTCGAATTTGCATCTTGTTATGAAGCAACTCCTGGCCATTAGGATTTGATACAAAGATTCGTAAAGCCACTTTGAGTCACTTGAATTTGATAGACTTGAGTCTTGAACATCTCAGAATCTCGAAAATTTTGCAAATGGCTCCCTGGGTTTCATAAAATTTATTGAGCTTGTCATTTATTTTGTACACATATATTCAGGTTCATACTTCAGCTTCATATTGTTTGAACCTTAAATTTCAAGCAGTTAAAAGCCTTGTGGTTTTTATTCAAAATTCATTAAGCAATCCTCAGCCTCTCCAAATTGATAAGCGTAAATCTCGAATTCCTCAGAGTCTTACTGTGGTTTAGGAAGTCTCTTTGAGTTTCTTACATCCATTTTAAGTCTCTAGATAGGCTTAAAAGCTCACTCTAAACTTTTTAATCCATGAAAACATAATGGTTCAGTTAAAATTGAAGGACTTAAGCTTTGAGTCTCTCAGTCTGAAAAATTCTACAAAAAGCTTTTCAGTGCCTTTGAGTCTTGTTAAGCCTTTAGTTTTTCATTTAAGCTCTGTATTCAGCCTTTAAAAATTTGAGTCTTGTATCCCAAGTAACAACAAGCTTTAAAGTTTTGATTCTGAGATTTGTTAAGTCACTTTGAGCCAGTTCAAATTGATAGACATGAGTCTTAAGCCTTACAAAGTCTTTAAAATTCTGTAAAAGTCTATCCAAGTTTCTTTAAGCTTTGTTGAGCCTGTATTTTTTTTTACAGGCTGGTCATATAGACTTTCCATATTTAAATCTTGTATATTAAGCAACTTCTTTATTCATTAGGGTTTGATACTAAGATTCGTAAAGCCACTTTGAGTCACTTCAATTGGAAAGAGCCTTGAGCCTCTCAGAATCTCGAAAATTTTGCAAATGGCTTCCTGAGTTACATAAAATTTATTTAGCTTGTAAATTATTGATAAAGGCTCCTCGTTCAGCTTACCTTTACTTTAATCTTAGACTTCAAGCCACTTCAAGCCTTGTGGTTTGATTTAGAATTCATTAAGCCATCTTAAGCCTCTTCAAGTTGATAAGCGTAAGTCTTGGATTTCTGAGAGTCTCATCGTGGCTTAAGGAGTATCTTTAGGTTTCTCACAGACACTTTGAGTCTCTATATGTGCTTCAAAGCTTATTCTGAACTTTCTGCAGCCATTTCGAGGCCTTTTTAGTTCATAAGCTCAAATTTTGTACTTATCGGAATGTCATCGAGTCTTCAGTAATTTATTTAAGTATCTAAATATCTCGAGGCCTCAAAAATCTCTACTGGAGCCTTAAAGCTTACATTTTGAGCTTTTTGAAGTCATGTTGAATCTTTTTCAGTCAGAAGGAATAAATAATAAGTGTTTCAAAGTATCATCGAGTCGTGAAAAATTTCTCTGAGTCTCTGTAAGCCTATTTGAGTATTCACGCATGTCTTGAAGCTTTAATCTCGAGATTTTCTCAGCTAGTTTTATATTTTCAAACTTTATTGAGCTCCTGGTTTTATATTCAGGCTCTTTTTCAGCTTCTCTTTTCAATTTTAATCTTTTATCTCAAGCCACTTCGAGCCTTAAAACTTCAAGTTCAAAATTAGTTAAGTCACCTTCAGCCTCTTCGAACTGATAAGCTCGAAAATTTAATTTCTGAGAGTCTCTCCGAGTTTCTCACAGCCACCTCAAGTCTCTATATAAGTTTTTGACTCTCTTTACGTCTGTTTGAGCCTGTATCGACGCTTAGAAGCTTCAACCCAGAAATGGCAAAAGCTACTTTGAGCTTCTAATATTCTACAAAAGCTTCTCCAAGTTACTTAAATTTTTATTAAGCTTTTAGCTTTTTATCTAGGTTTTTTTCTCAGCTTCTCTAAATTTGAATCTTTGATCTCAAGCAACTTCTAGCCTTGAAGCTTTGATTTCAGAATGGTTTAAGCTACCTTCAGCCTCTAAATTGATGAGCTCGTATTTTGACTTTCTTAAAGTCTCATAGTACTTTGGGAAGTATTTTTGAGGTTCTCAAAGCTACTCAACTTTCTATACTCTAGAGGCTTTAAAGCTAATACTCTGAGCCCTCCGAAGCTACTTTTAGTCGTTTTGAGTTCATAGGCCCAAATTTTTAGCTTCTCAGAGTCTCGTAGTGCCTTGAAAAATGTCGTTTAATCTCCTGTTTCTAGTCTCTTCCCAAGCTGTGAAACTTGAATCGCATGTCTCTTTGAACTCACAAAGTTTTGTTTCGAGCATTTTTGAGCTTTTATGAGCCTCTTAAAGCGACATCAAACGTTTCATTTTTCACAACAGGCTACTTTAGTTTCTCATTGTCTAAAAATCATCAAAATTTTTAGATATTCTCTACGAACAAACAATAAATACATTAACCTAACCTAATATGAACTATAAAAACTGATTCTGACACTGTGAATCCGAAAATTTTCTTGAACTGCAAAACACATAAATGAGTGTTTGAGCTGTGGGAAAACTATGTATACTTTATTGAAAACTGTTGAATTATTATTATAGTTATGTCATACACTATAAAAAGACATCAAAAGTGTCAATACCGTTAAAAATTATAATATCAGTAAAACTAACCTACTTTTAGAATTAATTGAGAGACTTTTAAAAGTATTTATTAAATTTGCTAGTATATTTCAATTTGAAGACACTCAAGTTTTCAGGTGGGGTGGGGGAGATCTTTTCTACTATCTCCCAGGGATAGCACAGTCGTTTTTCGATTGAAAAAAAGGATGAACTCGTGGCAGGACACGTCGTCCCACTCGCTCTGCTCGCACACATGCTAACAGGACTCGAAAACTTTTATTAATAAATATATATCAGAGGCGCCCCGCGGATGAAGTTGTCGTGGAGGCCTCGGGAAGCGCGTGCACGATGTTGAGGAAGAGAGCGACTCGGTTTTACGAGCGATCCTCACAATGTCGCCTCCACTCCTACTCTCTCCTTTTGTACCTTTTATCTTTTATCTCCCTCCCGTCCCCTCTACTTCACCACCATACCTTTTTTTTACTTCTTGCCGACTTGGCCCACAACTCACTCTTCATATTATTCTTCGACGATGTAAGCGCGTGCACGCTCGAGATATTTATCGACCTGGATCTTGCATGTACGTACACTCAGGAACAGGCCATTTGATGTATCGAGATTTCGATCGAATCACGTACCTCTCGAGAATCGAGGGAAAGCCGTTCAGGTTGAGAGAACTGAGTGGACTTTTAGAAGTTGAGTTGAGTATTGGAGAGTGGAAGAAAAGGAGTGAAAATATAATACAACAGAATTTTCAATTATGGTATTATGGACATGCTTGAAGGTGTTGCATCGAGAAGATGAAGTTTTGGAAATTTATATTGAAGAATTAAAATGTTAATTTATCTTCTTATGATTGGTTAATAAACTGAATCTAATGGTGTTGGTCTATAAACTGAATCTAATGTTCACAACAAAATCTTTAAAAAATTAACATATTGAATTTATAAAATCCAACAGACGGTTCCTTGGAACAACAAACAATATGTAAGGTTTGACAGATACATCTGCTTGAAGTACAGACTGTTGAGAATGAAAATTCTTAACAGATTGCAATCTATTGAGATTTAGCAAATTCCGATTTAAAGAGCAGAATATTAGGTTTAAGGATTGGACTGAGACTTTCAGAGATACAAGGTATTTAAAGAGACTTTTCAAGAATTGAAAAAACTTATAGAACTTCCAATTTTAAGTCTATGAACTGAAGAAGACTCAAGGCGGCTTCAAAAAGCTCAGACTATAAGCTTCAAAGCTTTGATAGAGATTTACAGTGTGTGAGATTCATAAAAACTTCCTCAACCATGATGTAACTCTGAGCAACTCAAGATCTAAGCTTATCAACTTGAAGAAGCTTGAGGTAGCTTAATCAATTGTGAAATCAAAGCGCAAAGGCTGAAAGTTGCTTAAGATCAAATATTTAATTGATAGAAGCTGAGGAAGTTATCTGGGTATAAAACAAGAAGCCTAATAAAGTATTCAGGCTTTTTCACTGAGGCTTTTGTAAAATTTTTAGCCCCAAAGTGGCTTGTTGAATCTCTGGATTCAAGCTTCAACACTTGTATGAAGGCTTACACAGGTTTATAGAGACTTGAAGAGATTTTGAAAGACTCGATGAGACTTTGAAACACTTAGAATTTAAACCCTGAGACACAAAAAGACTCAAAATGATTTCTAAAAGCTCTGAATATGAGCTTTAAAGCTCCAGTAGTGATTTTTGAGCCTCGCCATATCTATAGAAACTTTTCAAGACTCGATGGCATTCTAAGAAGCACAAAATTCGAGCTTATGACCTCAAGAAGCCTCAAATTGGCTTCGAAAATTTCAGAATAAAAGCTTTCAAGCTTATATAGAGATTTGAAGTGGCTGGGAGAAACTTTAATAGACTTCTTAAGCCACGATTACACTCTGAGAAGTTCAAGATTAAAAGCTTATCAATTTGGAGAGGCTTAAGATGGCCTAATGAATTTTTGAATCAAAGCCACACGCCTCGTAGTACCTTGAGATCTAAGAATAAAATAAAGTAATGCCGAAGTAGGAGCTTCAAGAAATAAATGACAAACCTAATAAATTTCACTGAAACTTAGAGAGCCATTTGAAAAATGTTTGAGATTCTGAGAAGCTCAAGACTCAAGTCTATCAAATTAAAGTGACTCAAAGTAGCTTTAAGAATCTTAGTATCAAACCATAATGACTAGAAGCCGCTTAATACACAAGATTGAAATTTCGAAAAACTATATGATTAGCTTGTATTAAAAACTAGAGGCTCAAGAAGACTTAAAGAAACTTAAATAGGCTTTTTCAGAGTTTTAAAACTTTGAGGGGCTTAAGACTCATGTCTAATAATTTGAACTGGCTCAAAGTGATTTAACAAATCTTAGAATTAAAGCCTCAAAGGTTGAAAATACTTAGGATACAAGACTAACATTTGAAAAGGCTGAAGGAAGAGCTTGGGAAAAAAACTAAAGGATCAACATGACTCTAAGGCACTGGAAAGACTTTTGTAGAATTTTTCAGATTGAGAGACTTAAAGCCCAAGTCTTTCAATTTAAACTGAACCATCATGTCTTCATGAATTAAAAAGTTCAGAATGAGCTTTAAGGCCTACACAGAGACTTAAAATGGATGAACGAAACTCAAAGAGACTTCCCATACTACGAAGAGACTATGAGTAATTTAAGATTCAAAGCTTATAGTAATTCCAGGTTCAAAGCTTGTCAATTAGGAAAGGCTTGAGATAACCTTATGAATTTTAGAATCAAAGCCACAAGGCTTGGAGTGGCTCAAGGTCTAAGAATAAAATGAAGTAAAGTGGAAGTACGAGCCTGAATTTTGAAAAAATACAAGCTCTATAAATACTATGAAACTGAGAGAGTCATTTGCGAAATTTCCGAGATTCTGAGAGGCTCAAGACTCAAGTCTATCAAATGGAAGTGACACAAAATGGCTTTACGAATCTTTGTATCCAACCCGCATGACTAGAAGTCGCTTAATATACAAGATTTAAATTTGAAAAGGCTATATGGTATGTGTGTATAAAAAACTAGAGGCTCAATAAGACTTTGAGAATCCTGGATAGGCTTTTAAAGAATTAAGAAGACTCATGTCTATCAATATGAACTTGCTTAAAGTGACTTAACGAATCTCAGAATTGAAGCCTTAAAGCTTCGAGTTACTTGGGATACAATACTCAAATTTAGAAAGGCTGAAGAAAGAGCTTAGATAAAGATCTGAATACTTTTCAAAACTCTATGGAACTAAAAAGGCTTTTGTAGAATTTCTTAGACTGATTGTGAGAGACTCAAAGCTTAAGTCATTTAAGTAAATACTTCTATTATCGACATTCCCAGTCAAAGTGTATTCTTCATTAATCACAGGTCAACGTTTCGACAATCGTTGTTGTCATTTTCAAGACCTACAGTCAACAAATTACATAAGAAACAATATGATATTCCAACGTGCTATCAACCAATCATTACAATATTTCTTTAAACATACCAACACTAAAGAACTTCTATATAGACACATATCGAGGCTTTCTCTCCACAATCATTCTCTTGGCTATTCTCTTGTCAGACTTTCGAACAACAGGTTCCACTCTAGTAATATCATGAAAATAAAAAACATCTTAGCTGATAACAATCATCCTACGGAATTTGTGAAAAAATATATTAAAAAAAGACTGGAAATCTTGAGAAAGAAAACGCATACTACTCCAAATAATAATACAGATCGATTTCTCCAGACGGATCAATTTCTATGCCTTCCTTATGCCAACGGGTTCACTGAGAAATTTTCAGCTAAACTAAAACGGTTAAACATTAAATTAGTTTCAAGCATAAAAAAACCTTACAAATTTATTAAGCTGGGAAAGGATAGAATTCCAAAAGATTTAAATTCGGGCTTAGTATATAAAATTGATTGTAATGACTGTGATGATGTGTACATTGGTCAAACCAACAGATATTTGAAAAAAAGATCCAAAGAACATCAGAGTGATATTAGTAGAGTGGATGGTGAGATTGGTGTTACATGTGAACACAGACTAGAGAAGGGACATGAATTTAATTGGGATGAGATTCAAACTATACGAAAAGAACCGCATTATCACAAACGATTATTTGTCGAAATGTCATTTATTAAGAAATTTGGAACCGGGGCCTTGAATTGACAAAGGGATCTACAAGAATGGGACGATGTATGGGATTCTCTGATTCCATACATTTAGACGCGGTATCTATCTGTGTAATTGGGGCCACGTCGTTGTATCTTTTCAGTCAGTGTTGATTCACACATCAGCTGAGACACATTATCATAGTTCTCTTGTGCAATCCTGTTCGAAATTTGACGAATATGTTTTATACTATTAATGTGTAATTATGGACGGGGTCTGTTTGTTATACCTAACTTGGTTGTTGGTTTATGAATACAGTAATGGGCATGTATGTATATTGAAGTATTTATGTATTCAATTATTCTTTATATATTATATTTATTGTTGAACTAAGTCATTGTAATCCCATTAGTGTTTCATGGATTCGATAGCCAAGAGAATAATTGTGGAGAGAAAGCCTTGATATGTGTCTATATGGAAGTTCTTTGGTGTTGGTATGTTTAAAGAAATATTGTAATGATTGGTTGATAGCACGTCGGAATATCATATTGTTTCTTATATAATTTGTTGACTGTATGTCTTGAAAATGACAACAACGGTTGTCGAAACGTCGACCTGTGATTAATGAAGAATACACTTTGACTGGGAATGTCGATAATAGAAGTATTTACTTAAATTCTACGCCCAGTGAATATTCTTAAACTTCATATAATCAAGTCATTCAATTTAATTTAAACCATCATGTCTTAACGAAGTTCAGTACTAAAGGTTTAGGGTTTAGAGTTATATATTTGGATTCGAAGATTAAAATTAAGCGAGGCTGAAGAATAAGCTTAGAATATAAGATAAAAGATCAATAAGACTTTAAGAAACTGAGAGACTTCTGTGGAACTCTCCTAACTCTCAAAGTCTCAAAACTGAAGCCTATGAACTTGAATTAACTCAAAGTGGTTTTAAAAAGCTCATAATACAAGGTAAATGAGCTCAAGCCAAAAGTCTTTCGGTCGAATAAATTTAAGGCTTCAAGCTCAAAAAAGCTCAATTGAACTGTTATCATGCCTCAGAAGCCTCAATTAGGCATGATGCATGCTTCATGACCTCAAAACTCATTCTAAGTGACTCGTGCCTCAAAATTAAAGATGTTTTTTTGCCTTAAAATGTTCATTTGAATGGCAATCTTTCTTTACTTTGTTTCCGGAAAATTCGCACTCAAAATTTCATACTTCATCTAGTTTCTGAATAATCGTGTCACTGATTCTCAAAAAATTTTCCGATTCACGCACTAACCCTCGGCAATGCGTGTGGTAATTGCATCCCCGACCTTCGATTTCCATACTACTTTCACCATCGCGATAGATCGCGGAGGAAGCGTTTTATTGACAGATCATTTCACGGTCTCGTGGCCGTTCTTTGGTCACGTTCGGCGTTTTCCCGCGCAGTAACTAGTGAAACAGATGCTAATTGCCGAGGCTAAGTAAAGGCTTACTTAGCGGCACGGACGAGATCGGTGAACCTTTCCAAGACGGCGTTATCCCGCGGTTTTACCACGTCCATTTGGGCCTTAACGAGTTATTTATCGCTCCCGGCAACGGCGGGCTCAATTTTAATGGCTTCTTAATTGATAATGCATTTCGCTAACTCGACTTTATTGATTCCGATAAGACGGTTTTGCGTGATGCCCACTTTTTCCCAGGACGATTGAGCCGAGATTTCACATCGGATTCCTTGTCAGCACAATGTAAAAAATGCTACATTGTGCAACCAAATGAAAAACAGTCTATACTGATCAGTCCAGAAAACAATATTTTCTTTTTTTGTAGAATGAAATGAATAATTTTATGATAGTGATAAAAAAATGGACATTATGAAAATTGAAGAAGAGTCTAAATTTGGCGGTCGTGAAATGGTCGCTTTTGATTTGCGATTATCGGGAAATAACTCAATAATTCGAAATTGCGGGACAAGTGCGCACTTTAATAAAATATCAATTTCGATAATGGCCGGCTGCTATCTCGGGGCCATTTTTGACGCGTCTCTTGCGTTTCGATGCGCGCAAGGCATCGTATAATTATCGGCCACGGCGGTGGGTCCGACGGGGCCTTAAGGTCCCACCTCGCGCATTTACCCCTCTCCCTCTACACCCTTTGACGCCCTCCGTTTTTCCTTTTTTTCTGCGTGTATACTCGAGCCTGCACACAGGAAAATGAGAGGTATTTAATATACCAGGAATTGAATGTTGTTTGTAAGATAATTATTGTATTTTTTGGGAATTCTGTTTTTCACATAGTGAGTGAATCTTTTAAAACTCTTTGAAATTTCATAGTTTATCAACAATATTTCTATCAGCAGTTATTAATATACATTTCTGTTAAGAAATTATTTAATTGTAAAACCATGTCAATGTTTATCATATTTTAAATTTTCAGAAATAATGTCTATTTTTTTATCATTTTATCTGTTTCCGCTAAGGTTGCATCATTGCACAAAAATCGTGGATAGGTGATTCGCGGTGAAAAAGAATTCAGAGGATGTTCGGAAGCGAGACTAACATCAGCGAAGGGGCCCGTTGATGCCCCCGTGAAAAAGATTCCTGTGGATAACTAATCCTTTATTCTCGCGCGGTTTCAGCCAGTCACGAGGCCGAGCCGTAAAAAACCGTTCGACAATTGGATTACGAGATGATTCCTGGACCACCATGATTTTATCTCCAAAGTCGATGATTTCTCTTGCGCAGATTTCAACCGGGGATATGCCAACTTGTTGAAACTAAATGAAATAGTTTTTGATTGATTATTGAATTTGGTCGAAATCGAAGAAGCAAGTGTAAAAAATTTGTACTTTTCAATCATTCAGTAAAGAAGTCGATAATTCTACTATTGTTTAACTGTATTCATTCTTCAGAAAAACGATGTTTACGTGATTATTTAATCGTTTCATTCATTTATGAATTTCATGAGTCTGCGCCTATGTGTACATGAACTTGGAAATAGCTCAATGAGCGTAGAAAAAACCGAAAAAAGCGGGTAATTTCGCGCTGATTTCCTAGAATCGCAATCAACCAGTTACTTAGCACTGAATGTATAACTTCTTTCTAGCGGAAAAGAAGCGCGCTAATCACAGAACGCGGCTCGTTATGAAGAAAAATATTACGCGGCATTCGCCCCGTTTTATCGTTGCTTTTTCAGTTTATTTGGTCGTAACGAAATTGTTCGTTTTTGCGTTTGCAAAAGCAATGCTTGGTCAAGAATCAACTATAAACGTAAATTATCAGGTGCAATTAGTAGTTAGGAGTGCGACCGTAAATCACCTTTTTTTGTGATTCGGGAAAGTGGTCGGGAGATTTCGAGATTTTTAAGTTTTTTGTATCAGTTTCGGTAAAGGATCTCTAATTGACGATATTTCTCATTATTTTTCTCTTGTATTATTTGAAAAATTCATAATACTACATATTTTCTATATAAATAAATTTTCAAAATAAGTTTTCGTAGCCATATGTCAACAGTCTTGCAAGGAATCTAAAAAGGTAAATATTTCCGAATCTAGTCGAATTTCCTGGATGTAAATCAGGGGCCTTGTTGCGCAAAAGCCAACGGTCATTTCGGACGTGGCTAATTAATTTGAGTGTAGCGCAATGCTTGAGGAGGGGATAATTTCTCGCGGGTGGCCGGTTCTGGCCGACTGGATAGGAGCTATTTCTAATATCGTAAAATCATTAATTACCATGGACACTGTGTCGAGAGCGGCCGAGGATGAGGCCCCGAATCCGCTCTCCGGCTACCTAGGTGGCCGTGCGCTCGGGCTCCTGGATGACGTGCTTCACAGTTTTTGTTCGCCATTAATAATAATAACCTCGGCATTCTGCCGAGCGCCTCGGGTGAGAAACGTCCTTTTCTCTCTCGCCCCGTCTTAATTCTTCTCCCGTCCCTTTGTTTCGCCCAATTTTTCTATTACGCCAAGTATTGCCAATGGCCGGGGCCTCCTTTGGGCCCCATTTTGGCAAGGTTGACTTCTGGGGTAGGACAGGATTGGGCAATGTGGATTTCTAGTATTTTTCTTACAAACAACATACAAATATGCTCAATTGTCGGAAATAAAACAGCAAGCATACGAATGTGAAAGAAAAAATAAAAGAAAATGAAGATTTAAATATGTAAGTATGGCTGTTCTACAAAATTAACAATGAAATTCATCAAATAACGGAAACACTATAGAAATGCTTATCGATTGACCGTTGGGTGGTGATAAATGAGAATTTTCATGTAAATATAATTATCAATAATTATCCATATTTATGTACTTGTCAAATTTTAAGTATAATATTCAAATATAATGTAAGTATATTTCTTGAACATAACAAATATACTTACATTATTTCATCATTTAAGTATAAAAATGTCAACAAAGTTTGGTAATTCAGTAGAAGTTTCGCAAAAATATACATGTTTTTGTGAACCTGATAATTTGAATATTAATCACATTTTTTAATTATGTGATAAATCATACGATGATTAATCATGAATAAATGAAGGTTTTTAGAGCGATGACATATGAAATGAAAGGAAAAGTATTCGACTTAAAATGTTTTATTCTATCTGAATTATTATTTATCTATTTACTGGGAATTTTTGGTCACCATCAAGTGGAACCCTAAACTTTAAACCGACAAAAATACTTTCTAAATAAAAATATTGTATTCTCGATTACTATGGTCTAGCGAATCTTCTAATCAACTAACTTTTAAACAATCTGTGACAATTAATTATGTGATTTGAATTTTTGAATTTCTTGTTCGTATATTTCTGAAATTAAATAAACCCTTGCGATTCGAGTTCATAATTCATTCCTCAACAATAACTCATTCCACTTTTTTTTGCAATAACTGATTTAACTGCTTTTAATCCTTATTTCTTGAAAAAACAACTTTTATTTAAAAAAATAATATGTATCCCGAATCTCAAAAACAATACAGTAAATTCTATATAGTATCCTTCAAGATTCGTTAGGTTGAATTTTTTCTGTTTTCGAAAATTCTACACTGATTTTTGAAATTTTCGAGTTTCAGAACACTGTATTTTATGCCTCATTATGGTTTTTTAGTTTTACTCTCTTAAATAAAGTTTTGTTCAAATAATGTCTAATTATTTACAACAAAAACATACTACAAAAATGCTATAAAGCATGTGATAGTTCCGTGCTCTGTTCGTTGAAACACTGCAATTTAAACAGTATAAAATTATACTCGATCTCTTGTATTTTACTAATGGCTAGTGAAAAACCTGTTGACAAACAAATAAGCCATTTTACTCTATAAATAAGTGGTTTTTTTAGCATTATGTACTTTTCACTGCGAAAAAAATTCTACGTTTATTAATAATATCAATTATAAAGTACTGAAGATAGATTAATGATACACTGACGAAACAAAAAATGCATGTAAAGTTTAAAGAAAATTATACACATTATTAAATGTTCATAGTGATATGTAGTAATGATGATATTGAATACCCACATGCATGATTGTAATATAATATAATCACGTACCAAACTGTTTACACTATACAGTCGTTTAGAAGAAACGTTCAAATTACAAAATAGATATTTGCGTTTATAAACATTATCATTGTTATGTATTTCGTTATTGATATTAATTATTGTTTAATTATTTTTCATCTTTTTCTTTAAGAACACATACAAATTTTTCCACGATTTCGAGGTTGAAAAAATTTGGAAACAAATTAATGCCAAACTATATTTATTTTTAAACATGTATTATAGTTATCATTCATTGAATTATTTGATTCTCAAATTCAGGAGATGTTTGTCGTTATATACCTAATAACTATTGCAAATATCTATAGCATCAAATAATCTCATTGTTTTCTCAATATTATTTTCAATTATGTTAGTTGCTTGTCAAATTTCTAGACTTGCACATTTTTAAACATATACTGTACATTCTAACCCTAATATTTTGTACACTTACTGCTCCAATATTCTAAACTATATGGGAATTTGGCTCCGAGAGACTGAGATTACTCATATTTATTCGAGCGTTACTACGTATATATATTATAAACTATACATGTTCACCTATTGTTCATTACAAAAAAAAAAATTTCATCAAAATCCCACTTGCAACAAGCATTTGACAAATAAAAAACGACTATTCCGTTACTCAATACAAGTGATCAAAATAATCGTCCTTCCTCTGCAACGACAGGATATCCATTTAATCCTTAATGGCTCAATCCTCGCATTTCAGCGATCGAAGATCGCCCCAAACCTCTCGCAATAATCTCCCCATGTCCTTTTCTTCAAGTCGCAAGATAAAACCGCGAAAAAGAAAAGCCTTGCGTCGGGTGAAAGAGGGGGAGGGGATAAAAAGGGGCCGTGTAAATCAACTAATTTATCGTTTTTGCGATTGAAGAGCGGGTCCCCCGTACTTGCTAGGGATACGCCGGCCCGGAATGGCTGGAATCCTTTAGCGGTTTATCCCGGTATAACGTGGGAACGACTATCGTCCGACATTTCGGACCACACCGTCGAATTATCGCTGTTTTGGCATGTTACAAGAGGAGAGCAAAAGGCTCTCGGGGACTCCGCGGAATCCGCGCGTCGTCTGCAGCCACTGTGGGAACAACCGCGACTTCTTCGACTCCTTTGTCCCGTTTCCTTTTTTCTTTTGTCTCGCCCCGAATTGTCGGTCCTGAGCGCCGACTCAATCAGGATGCGCCCTCGATCGCAGCAATTAAAGCCGCATTATTGCACTCTACTTCGACAAAAAAGAACATTTTCGGTCAAAAAAACAAGATAATTTACCGTGTAAAAAAATGAGAATTTTCTGAAATATAAATCATTTTCTATCAAATTTATCAAATGCTGTAACTATTTACATCAAGTGTACCATAATTCACAATATTAATGAGAATCATTTTTTTGGGGGGTAGGGGAAATCATGTAAATGGTATAATTGTGTACGAAAATCACAATATTTGGAATCGATATTGAGTATAAATTATCAAATTGATCGTATTTGTTATATTTATTTGCATAAAATTTATCAAGATCGACATTATTGTTTGAAATCATTTTTTTGTGTGGAAAAAACCATGTGAATTTGATATGTGTGTATTAAAATTATATTTTTTGAAATAATCACTTATTCATTACCTGACTAATACCCAACAACATGCCTAAAAAATCGCATAAGCATTCGATGACTAACCGAAGCGGTTAGTAATATTTGATATCTATTTTCCAATTGTTTCTTTGTTTCATTTTTGTTTTTACCTCAGCCCTAACCTATTAAAATTGAATTTTTTATTATTTATACAACTAACAAGCGAATATAGCGTGTATCACATATGCAACGTTATCATCTAATTCATCATGTTGAAGACAATTATTTGCATCCAATTTATCATGATTCATATTATTGTTTAGGATCATTTATTTGCTTGGCCAAAAACCACATAAATTGCAAACTTTTGTATGAAAGTTAAATTTTCGAAACATATTTCTTTATTTTCGAGTTGACCATGTTTATGATAATAACGTTAATTATATTTGTCATCAATTATACTACTGTTCGGAATTACACATTTTTTTTGTAAAAAAATCATGTAAATTGAATACTTGTATAAAAAAATTGTTATTTCTTAAATTATCGTATATTCATTATTAAATTATCCCTATTTATGATGATAAATATATACATCTTATTCATAATGATTCGAAAATAATTTTTAATGGCAAAAAATCATGTGAATTGCATGTTTGTGTATGAAAATGATAAGTTTTTGAAATCTTGTTTTTTACCATCAAATTGATCATTTTCATGATAATTACATATATGACTCTTTTTATAGTTTAGATTTTCGTTTAAAAGAATTTTTTTTGGTAAAAGAAGCATGCTATGTATTATACATAATGTATATCTGAGTACGTAATTTATGAATTTTGAAATAATCATTTACTTATTATCAAATTGATGATGTTGATAATAATTGCTAACAATAAATGATTCATTCGTCACAATATGTTCAGAATTATTTATTTTGTTGGAAAAAAAATTTTAATCAGATATTATTGCAGAAAAATGATAATTTTTGCAACTATTATGCATTTACTATGAAATTAATCACACGTCGTATGATAACTGTTTACAATACATTTATCATTTTGCACATCATCGTTGAACATCATTTTTTGATAAAAAAATCCTGTAAATAATAAAATTGAATAATAAAATTATAATCATTGTTACTTTTTATTAGATTGATAATTTTTTTGATAATAATACTTTATATTTATTTTACTCACGTTTCTGTTTAGAATCTTTTTTTTGGCAAAAAAAATTATATGAATCGATGATTTGTTTATGAAAATGAGAATTATTGAAGTTGTCATTTATTTATCATGAAATCAATTATATTTATGAATAATATGTACATTACATAAGTCATAATTCACATTATTATCCAAAATAATTTTTTTTGCATAAAAAACCTTAAGAATTATATACTTCTGTATAAAATAACAATGTTCGAAATCATCATTCATTTACGATCAAATTCATCATATTTATGATGACTATTTAAAAAAAATTTATAATTATAAACATTGTTCTTCAGAATCATTCATTTTTACGGCAAAAACCCACGTTGATTGGATGTTTGTCCCTATATAAAAATGATAATTCTCCAATTTATGATTTGTTTATAATCAAATATATCAGACTTGAGATTATTGTATACAAAAAACTTATTATTTCTTACATGATTATTTATTTCTTTATTCATGAATTCATTCAGATTATAATAATTTCCATGTATAATCAAAACTACTTTTTGTGATCATTTTAAATTCACCGCGATGAATAATGAAATATTTTACCAAAATCGTAACAAAAATCTGATCAACACTGAACCGAAAAAACTCTCCTCAAGTATTTCGATCATTTTTTCACATTTTTCATTTAATTCTATAACACTTGAAGTTGCAGGTCTTGTAATTGTTTGTGTTGCAAAATAAACAAAACATTGCATAATCGATTTGCAATGGCAGATTTTTTCCTGCGTCGAAACACACGCAAGATCAGGTGGTATTGTTGATTTTTTTTGCGGGGACCACCCCGGGAGGAGGTCAAGCGCAAGAAACAAACCGCGATTTTTAGTATAAGGTGGCGTTAGACACGGTTCCTTGTGGCTTCACCGCCGCCGCCGAGCGAGTTTCATTACTTTTTTCGGAGGGAACGACGACTCAATTCCGTAATGAAGACGAAGCGAGAGAGACTCACTGAGATAAGGCCCGAGAGTCACGGGAGAAGATTATTTGCTCGATGCTCGAAAGCCGTTGAAAATCGGTGACGGAACTACAGCCAAACCAACAATTCAAGCTTTTTTCAGTTTACAAGTTGGAGGAACAGGTGTATACAGAATTCATGATTTCTTGATTTTCAATAAATTGAAATTGAAAGAGATTTCTTATAATTTACGGTGACTATAAATTGTTTACAATGTTTTTATGTAGATAATGACTCTAAATAAAATTATATTTTTGCAGTGAGATTTTTGACATTTGATTCTGAAGGATCTCGATAAGCAGAACAACAAAATAGAATATAAATTCCATCACAACAAAAATTTCCATATTTCTTAACTTTTTCCTGGCGCCAGAAAGTTGGTCTCGAACGGTTTTCGGAGCCGCGAAACGATCCCACGGACGAATGCCCTTTTTTTGGTGCCTGCTCGAGGAATTCGGTCGTTTAGCGAAATTACGAAAAATCAGGGATCGAAACGTCGAACGTCGATCGGCAGGAAAGTGCCTATAAATTTCAGGTGTCCCTTCGGCGAGTCCAAGATAGCGAATGAGGAGGATTTCGAGACGTTACCGGGGCCACGTATGTTGCGAGATATTCAGGACACGGTCGATCCCGCGACTGGCTATATAAATAACGTCAATTAATATGTGTAGCAAGGTGGAAAACGAGGATCGTGACGAGCTGGGTAATTAAGGTTCAATCGGACTTACGATCTCAGCCGAAAGTGAATAAATCGACGGATATTCGCTTTTACTTTGAATAAATGAAGTCCCAAAAGTATCTCGGCTATAAATTAATTAGCTTGTTACATCACGAATGATACAAATGTAATCAAAACAGAAGTGAACTTCCAAAGGACATTATTTATTCTCAACCTTTTTATATAGTATTATCATTCCTGCAGGATCTTTTGATATAAAATTTAAATAGAAGATTCTTAGGATTTCTTTTTAATAATCGCGAGATTTTCCGTTTGTCAATCATGGAATATCCGCGTGATCGACAACGTGTCACTCGTCACATATAAAACCGATGTTGAATAATACGAACGTTTCCGAAGCGTAACAAACAACGTATACCAAGTAGAGTAACTGCTACAACGTACAAGACAAGACGAGAATTATGACAATAAAAAGAAGTCGTACTTCTGCCGTCTTTACACTCGGGCCATATAAGTGGGCTTCCAATCTTTGACATGCTTCGACATTTGCACGTAAGTTATGCGTTAAAGTAACATTGTAAGTTTTTTAAAACGTTTTTTTAGCTCATGAGAACAGTAAGTTCTACAATTCGGGTGTATGTAATATTTTATTCACAAAAGAAGAGTGAATATTCTGAAAAATCTTTGTCTGGCACTATTTATTCATTCATTTCAATTTTTTTATAACAGTGCACTAATTTCAATCTATTCGTACAGCTACTTTTTTTTCTGTTAAATGTCTACATGAACTTTGTGCAAAAAATGTATGAAATGTGTTCGAATTTTAGAAGTTTTATAATTCGTATGATGAGGTTTATTTTACTATTCATATTTCAAATATTCTAACAAGTTCTGTTTTCCAGTCATTGTTATACTGTATAATAGGGGTGTAGGCAAAAAAATTTCGTGGAAGGTTTTTCAAAAATATGTATTTTCTTCAAGATTTTATAATTTTTAATCTTTGACGACATGGAAAGGGAAAAACGATTTTTCATTTTTTTTTTTTTTAATATGAGGATTTTGTGATTATACAAGTTTTAGAATCTAGAGATGCACATTATTCACGTTCGTATATAATACAAAAGAATTCAATTTATGTTATTTCTACGTCAGTGAAGTTCGGATTTTTTTTCATATTTTTCAAATTCTTCAATATTTATACAACTTGAATTTCTTGAATTTGATGCTCTAGGAATCAAAGTTCTAAAAAATTTTTTAATACTATTATACATTTTTTGAGAAGTTATATCTACAAAGATTCTAACCGTTTCGCAGATTTTTTCAATTTCCGTTTGGATGATATTTCTCAAATTTTGTAATGTTTACTAGAATTTATGCTATAGTATGAAGGTTTTAATGATTTAAAGTATCGTGATTGATTTATCAAAAAGCAACAAATTTTACAAAGGTTTGCAACAATTTTTTTTTTCATGTTATTTTATTATTTATATGATTTGAGAAATTTCATAGCATGTTTATGAATTCATAATAAGTTTCTAGAGTTATACACTGTAGGATTCAAATTTTTTTTAATTTTGAAGAAAATTATATCCACATAGTTTTTTAGTACATTAAAAGATTTTTAGCTTTTCTTTAACTTGTATTGTTGTAGATCGCTGTATATATTTGTTGAATTCGATGCTCGCGAATTTATAATTCGATCGTTTTTTACTAATTTTATAGGTGTCTAGGAAAAATACATCTGCATATATTAATAGTATATGGTAAATTTCTTGCAAGACACATATAATTATTTAATAATAATAAAATGTAAAATATCAATGAAATAGTTTTTTAAAAATATTTATAGGATTCTGCAGCACGTACTACTATTTTCACCGATTTTTAGTAATATTTTAGATTGTTTTACAGGCTTTTTAGAATTCGAAGCTTTGGAATTTCGTAGATCGTGGGTAGTTATTCAGATATTTCATAAATCAGTTCTTTTACAGAATTTTAATAATACTTTGAGTATTTTTTCAGATTTCTCATGATTCGGAAGATTTTCTGGTATTTTCATGGATTTCTATGTAAATACCAAAAATTTGATATTGTAGGGTTGAAAGTTTTTTTGAGATTTTTAACATTTTCTTAGGTTTAAATTTTTCTGTATAATAGTTACACTGGGATAGAATCATTTTCAGAATTTTGATTTCATACGTTACCCAAGCCAAACATACATGATTAGAATTTCCTTTGGAAAAAAATTCTTTCGAAGCCAGGATTACCTGTTATTTTTGAGTCAGTAAGTCTCAAACATTTACATATTGTTCAACTAAGAGGACTTACATGAAACCATTTTATTTATCACCTAGATTTCAATTAGTAAATTTTTAATGATTTTAACTTTCTTTGTAATATTTTATCGATAACAATCTCCGTCAGGTCGTATCATTTATTTTTTCATTATTTATGAAATTAAATTTTTCTTATCTTTAAAAGAATACATAATTTATTTCATCCGAATTCTAGGAGAGGTTTGAACCCTTAACGCCACCCTCTGTCTACACGCCTGTAATCGTATTATTTAGTTTTTAGTTTCCTTAGACTTAAGCAAAAATAAAGTTTATTCCAAATTCTAAGGATACTCAACATTATTATCAACGTCTGCTCAAACTGCATGTAAACACGTCTAAAAGGAATATTTTACAGGCATTGCTTTACTGTAAGGTTATAATTGACTTAGTTTTTTTTAGTTTTACTTACACAAGTTAACAAAGAACTAACTCAACTCCAAGGTAACAAACTTTGATTTACATATATTTTTAATATGACATTTAAGTGTCTTAAGCCTAACTGAATTTGAGTTTATGCCAAGGTCAGGAAAATATGTCTGCCAGGGTTAAGTATTCCAAAACCAATTAATCAGCAATTTTGAAAATCGCACAATTACATCAATTTATTTTGTCACTGATATTGCTAGTTTATAAAAAATATTAGACACCCGTTTTTCCTTACTGTCATATCTCAAAAATTGACAAAAATACATTCCATCAAAATGTATGTGGTTGTGATGTCATTCCACGGAAGTGACAGCATTCACTTGTATATCTCTACATTCGAAATCAAAAATCCGCATTATCTCCCGAAATAATTATTTTTGGAAGAAACGTAAAAATACGTATCAATTTTTCTACAAAATTTATTTAAATAATCGATACATGTGTCGCCGAATTTGAATCTATTTTCCATGAAACTTCTCAATTTTGTTGCACCCTTTGGTGCAAGGGGCTAAAGGTCGTGTTTAATAGAAGCCAGGCGACGGGTTTCGAGGTTAAGGTTACGTGTAGGTACCTGCACTCTGCATTCTCTGGTGGGTGTGGAGCCGTGATACTAAAACAAATTCTTGCTACGGGAGGCTCTCAGCATCCCGCGAGACAAGAATCTCGGGCAGCCGGCCACTTCTCACGGCGGCGCTTTTGATCTTTGGGCCTAATCCTCTGGTGTCTCGCCCCCTCCCTCCCTCACCCTACCTCATTTTCCTTTTCTTTTTCTGTACCTTTTTTTTCTTATTATTATGATTTTTGGAGTGAGTGAAGTTGCGCACCCCCGAACACGGTTCTTGTGTTCTCGCAGGTCTACCGGATTCATTCACTTTTACTATTATTACGCATTCCGTCACGCGTGCCCGTTTTCTGCGAGAGGGTCCGAAAAGTATTGTCATGTCGCGTAATTTTTTTGGGAATTACTTTTGGTTTTTGCAATGTATTGATTTTTTTAGCACTGTCAATGCATTGAGAAAATTTCTTCTTTTGTAGTATTTTATTATCTATCTTTTTAAGGTTAAAAAATTTTTTTTAACTTTCTTAAATTCAAAAGTTAAAGAAAGAATGTTTGCTTCATAAGTAAGTATGACAGTTATTTTTGTTATAATTAAATTAAATCATTCATTACATCCCAGTAAATCAGTGAGCTAGCAGTGAGCTCACAGCGAGCTCACATGTGAACTCACTGTGAGCTCACGGCGAGTTCACAATTTCCGCTTTTAGGTGAGTGAAAAGTGAGCTCACAGCGAGCTCACAGCGAGCATAAATAGAGATTTGTGTTTATTTTTAGTAAATACTGATAAATACCTAATACTTTTGGGCAGTCGATACCGTAAAAAGAGCACACAATCCATTTGTATTTTTCGTACTTTCATTTTCTAATTTTTTTCGGTAGCTTGAGTCTTCATGTCCAATATTCCCTTTTTACATTCATTCTCCAATTAAATGATATTATGCAGAGATAAAATTGGAATTTCTATGGGAAAAATTCAAAAATTATTATTTCTACAAAACGTAAAAATTTTCTACAGTGAAAAAGAATTATAAAATCATGTAAAATGTGTCACAACATTGGTAATAGACATTCATTTGTTTGATTGAAAAAAAAACAAAAGTTCAATTTGGTTAAATTTATTTACTTCATATTAAAGTGACTGATTTTTCATTTTCAAACATTTTAAAAAAAGGTAAAATAGTAGACTATCTGGTGGTATGCAGAGATAGTGGAATCCTACCTCTGCATAATATCATTTAAGTGGAGAATGAATGTAAAAAGGGAATATTGGACATGAAGACTCAAGCTACTGAAAAAAATTAGAAAATGAAAGTACGAAAAATACAAATGGATTATGTGCTATCCAAGCACTTTTTACGGTATCGACTGCCCAAAAGTATTAGGTATTTATCAGTATTTACTAAAAATAAACACAAATCTCTATTTATGCTCGCTGTGAGTTATCTGTGAGCTCACTGTGAGCTCGCTGTGAGCTCGCTGTGAGCTCACTTTTCACTCACCTAAAAGCGGAAATTGTGAGTTCGCCGTGAGCTCACTGGTTTACTGGGATTGGATATTATATATCGAAATTTTTGTAGCTGTTTACCAATTACGAACTTTTATCTGGTTTTCGAGAAAAAAAAATAATTTTGAAGTTTAGACTAGAATTTCAGGAATCTATATACTACAGGGAATCAACAAACGCAAAAGGTTTCGCAAGATTACATTTTGTATAATCTTATATTTTCCAGAAACATTTAAAGGTTTTGATTGTACATACTCCATTTTTTCCATTTTATATTGCCCACCCATATTTTTTTCCACTGATTCTTTTTCCCTCTGCCTTTTTTTCCACTGATTAATTTTTGCACTACTCTTTTTTTTCCACTAATTTTTTTACCTAACGCGGTTTTTTCCACCACTTCTGATTTCTATCAGTCTTTTTTTCCAGCAATTCTGATTTCAATTATTTAATTAATTTAATTAATTAATTTCTAAAGGTCTATAAAAAGTTCAAAATTTTAAAAGATAACTTAAAAAATTGCAATGTAATCTGATAATTGATTATTGTTTCATTAGTTCCTGAAAACTTGTATAAAATCGGAAAATTACTTACAAGCTCTTTGAATCGTGTTCATTAGTATCTATCTGTTTTTCAGTTTTTTGAATTTAGAAAGATAAAAAAAAAATAAAAAAATGTTATCTGCAAATTGTTGCTTCACTCAAAAAATACTACATGTGAAAATTCATATTACATTCTTCATGCATCCCATCATCATATTTTGTCAGTTCCCCTATCATTAACCTTAATTTTTCGAAATAATTAGTGTAAGACTACAAAAATTAATGAAACATTCAGATAATTTGGACTATAAATTATATCTTGTTGGACTCAACAGCTCCGAATCGTTAGGATTCTGATTATTCTTTCCTTTTCACATTTTATTTTCTTCAGAATGATTTCGTGAATTTCAACGTTTCGAAATAGCACCATAAAAATGTAATTTTGAATCGTTTAGAATTATTTTTAAAATTTAATCGAACATCAAGTTGTTCCCCCGGTAAAAAAAAGTAGATCCACATAGATCTTGAGTAGATCTACATGTGACCAAAAATTATAAGAAAAAAATCATAATTTGATTTACAGAGATCTATGTATGTAGATCTACTCAAGATCTATGAAGAACTACTCGAGATCTATGTTGATCTCGGTAGATCTACTAGTGATCTATGTAAATCTGCTGTGGTCTATAGGTGACTTTTAGTTTGTTTTCAAAATTGCAGTAGATAATAAAAATTTTCGAGCCCGAATTAGGTATCTATAACTTATCGAATAAAATCTCACTCGTTTCAAACGATACCCAAACTAACATTTTTCCCACGCGATTTTTTCTATATTTTTAATAAAATATTGTAAATTAAATCAAAGAAAATGCAGAATCAGCCAGAGATAAAAATATACTCATTCTATATCACATTATAGAGGATCAAAATATTCTAAAAATTGTCTTACACACTCGAAATTCATAAATATTTCAAGTGAATATCTGAAATTGTCCGATTTAACAATGTGGCAATTGTTATAAGCTTTAGTATAAGGAATGGCATCTTTTTTTTATCATATCTTAGAATCTATGTGTTCAATTCGTCGTAATTCAGAATTTACATTGATCTAGAATATTTACATGAGACTCTAATAATTTACCGAGAATATTGAAAGTTTAAAAGAAATAACATAAGATTTTCTAAATAAACTGGAGGATTTTCTTTTCAGTAAGTTTTTACTTTCCAGATATATAAAAGTTATAATATATCTAACTTTTAAATTTTCCAATTCTTTATTTGGTGAATATTATAACAGTTAATGAATAGGACAAACTTATTGCCAATTCAGTTCTTTTTTTCTAAGACTGACGTTTTGGTCGCAATCTTCGGAATATTATCAAGGTCATAAAAAATACGTCTTGAGATCTACATCAGCAGAAAAACACAGTTCGAATGAGAACAAAAAACATCTTGTAACAAAACAATTTTCTCTTATATTTTCATTAGATTTTTCGAAATTTTCTCTAAGATTTTTTCAAACTGAAACTATAGAATGAACACTTCTGTAGAATTTGCTTATCTAAATACTAAAGAACAAACATCGTTCCAAATTGAAAAAAAGTGAAACAACGTTGAAATCTTTTGGAACCAGTGAAATTTCACTCTGAATAAAAAATAGGATGTATTACATCATAATCCATAAAAATATTTTGAGTCCAAAGTATCATTCATTTGGGAAATGTGATATCGCTCTTTCCAGATTATATCTAAACTCATACTTTCTCCGCAAGATTTTCATTCTGTTTTTAATGAGAATATATGTATTTGTAATGAAGTCCACGCAAATACTGAATCAGCTAGAAAAATCAGTAAATCGTAATTTTCTAATGTAGATAGTAGTTAAGACCAAGCGACAAAAGTGAAAGTTGTTTATCAATTCTTTTACTTGAAAAATGCATGACTTTCTATGAAACTAATTAAAACTCGAAAGATTTTATAATAATTATCAGGAATCATTTTTTCATGAGATATCTTCATGTTGCGACATGTTGTAAGAACATTTAGAAAATTTATTATTGATGTTTCTTAAGGGACCGAAACACGCTAAAGAGTTCAAGATCATTTAGAATAAATTATTTTCAGACAAGATACGTAAAACATATTTAGCAAGTATATCGTTACTCAAACTCTTATCAACGTTAATGAACATGATGATTGTGCTCCATTTAAATATATGAACCCGAACTTTTTCAAATTTATATTATTACTACTAATTCTACCCTTAGACGACGAAATGTCACGAATCAGGCCAACTATCGCTATTTTCTACGTGATTTGAACATTATACTCTATACGTAAGTACAATACCAAATTAGCATCATCTTTGTAACTTCTTCTTCTCAAATCGTTATGCAATAAAGTACCAGACAGTATTCCGTTGTAAAATGTGCTTCCCCGTATTGTAATAATTGTGTAAAATAAATTTGGGAATTTTTTCGCGTCATCTATTTATGATTCCTAAATTACAGTTTTTTAAAAAGAGTGATTAAAGTCATAGTACCCACTCACATTATATTCCTGGAGTGATTTGATCACCTCGCTTCACTCGTTTGCAAAACTTCACACTAATTAAGCAAATGCTCGTCGCATAAAACCAGACAAGGCATTTTTCTTCGAAAATACTATGTCCGAAATTGGAATATCTTTCTCATGTTCGACTTTTAGAGAACGTGTGTGGCAGAGTCATGTTCAATACGACCAAACACGATGAATATTCATCCATATGGGGTGGCTCTCCTACCTCGGTTACGGAATATCCACACCATGTGTTGGTCAATATAGATAATCATGCTTGCGGTGGTACAATGACTAAGCAATATCATATTTTGACTGCTGCGCATTGCATGTACCGAAGATCGCGGTTTTCGGTAACGACTGGGTATTCTTACGGCTATGGCATATATCTCCACGAGCACTCAATCGCAAAAGTATCGTCTCATCGACTGTTCAGTCCTTCTGAGAAACAATACGATATTGCCATTTTACACGTAAGTAGTATCATATTAAAGAAAACATACTTGAGTGACACATTGCGAATGAGTATCTAAAATTCATATTCGAACGATGTTTACCTACATCTTTGCGAAAATTACATAGATTTGTTGATTAACGTGACATCTTTTGATTATTGAACCTATTCTTTAAACAATTTGTTACGTCTAATAAATTTCTCGTGACGAAAATACAGAATTTGGTCCTAAAATCTCTTGTCTGTTTAGATAGATACTTGAAATCTGGCATGAAGATAAAAGTCGAGTTAGCAAAAGTAAGCATTGACTGAGATTCGAGGGGTTTGATGTTTTTCATTACACTTCAATAAAGGTACATGAGATTGGTAGAATTTCAAAATGTAATAAAAGTATTCGTATTTTTAATTTTTATGATTTTTGCAAAAATAATGGTAGTATGAAAATACATATGTAAGTTATGGAAACTGTAGAAATATATTTCAACCTCAGTTGAATTTTACACGTTAACTCTGCAGGAAGATAGTGTTTTTAATTTTAAAAAAACGTAAAAAATGGTAGAATTATTTTCCAGTTAACTAGTCCCATACAGTTTGACGCTTCACGGAGACCAGCAAATCTTCCAACGAGGGACATAGTCTCAGGCAAAGAAGCTTACGTGACAGGTTTTGGATATCAGGGCAACAGAGTCCCATTTCATCAAGGGAGATGCAAAAATTAAAAGTAGGAGCGTATGGCTACAGATACTGTGGGAACTCCGTGTCCCCCGCCTCTGAGAAAATAATCTGCGCTTTTAGCCCTCGTGGAACCGGTGCATGCTATGTGAGTTTTCGGAAAAACTTTTTTTTTTTATTATACTTTTCATAATAAATATATATATTGTATTTTTAATTTTCATTTGCTTGATTGGAGAAGATTTTTTTTACAAAGTCCAATAGTTTTGTTTTATAGCAGGTTATCTACTCGAGGTAGCCAATTAAGTATGGGAATTATTGAAAACATTTTTGGAAATTGATTTCAGGGTGACAGTGGTTGTCCTTTGACAGTTGGAAACACTGTTATTCGAATCGTGCCTTATACTCCTCACCAGTGCGCCGATGGAAATGCCCAAGTATTCACTAATGTCTTCCAGTTTCTCGATTTCATCAACGATGTTTTTATCAGTACTGTAATTGTTAGTTGTGTTCAATAAATGATGTCACTGTCTTAAGGGAAGGGTGTCAGAGCAAACACGGCAACCCGTGTTAAAGCTAATAGAAAATGGCGTGACCATGGCGAGGTCAAAAATTTTCAAAATTTGCGTGACATATATTATTTTGGACATAATGATGAAAACGTTTTTGTTATCGGTTTTGTAGCCGAATTTTAAAACAATAATACATAGTGAAACAAATTTTTTAAATCCTTAAATTATGCGTTCAAGAACTGTGTTGTATGCTAGACAATAAAATGATCAAATCTTTACAAACGCTTGATTTCTTTTTGTCATGTCACTATTCATTACACCATGATCGAATTTTTGACTCCAATTAATGAAAGGAGTAAGACATTGAGATCCTGACTAATTCAAATTTATGGGAAGAAAGCATGTAACTCATTTTGAATAAATTATGTTGACTTTGTCAATATTAGTGCTAACTAATTAAAAAGTCTTTGAATAAAGAAAGAATCGAAAAGAATCTTTATTTAGGTATCAAAGGAATATTACTAAAAGTTTGGCAAACAAAAAATTATCTCGTCTAATATAACGGTTTAAATTACAAAAATATTCTAGCATTATTAAATTGTGAAAATTATCCAACATTACGCCCTGGACATTGAATCTGCGCTCATAATCCTGCTGGAACCGGGAAAATGGTGTAAGTTTTCGGTATATATTTGTTCACGTGGACTATACTTTTCATAATGAATTGTTATATAAATAATTATATGTTATTCGATTTATATGTTGCTTGATTTCTAACCAATTCAGCTATTAAATCATAGGGACTATTGAGTCTTGTATTTTATTTATTTTAGGGTGACAGTGGTGGGCCTGTGACAGTAAGAAACTTCGTTGTTCGTATCGTGTCTGTTCGTATCATCGATAGAAAAAAGTTTAACAACGACAAAATCTCTTGGAATCAGTGAAAATCTAACTATAAACAAAACAAAGTATTATTCCATTAAAATATTTAATGTCAAAATATAATTTTTGTATAAAGTATAAACTCAGTCGATCCAAACGTATTTCTAATTTATACATCCCCCACGCAATTTTTACTATATTTTTGAAAATATTTAAAATTAATCTAAGGCAAATTCTGAATCAGCCGGAGATTAGCGAAACGCGATTTTTCAGAGTAGATAGTATTCCAGACAAAGCAACAGGGGTGAGGGTTGTTCATTAACATTTTGATGAAAAGATGCATGACGTTTATTAAAGATTGAAAACGAATTTGTAAGGTTCATTTCAGTAACTATACTAAATAACATAAAATTGCCATTTTATATGTATAAAACAAAATCATTGAAAAAAACATTTGGTGTCAGAACATATATATAAGATATAAAGTCAGAATTTCGTAATTATGAGATAAAAATTTCAGTAATCCAGAAAACAACGGGAAAATAATCAACGCAAAATGTTTCAGAAAGTTACATTTTCAAAAATGTTTGATTTTCAAGAAATATTTTTCGATTTCATAGATAGATATCGTTTGGATTGATATATTTTTCTTTTTTTTCATGTCTCAATTTTTAGTTATCTTCGATTATATCGATAACAATA
Organism: Platygaster robiniae; assembly: GCA_028476575.1. Classification (NCBI taxonomy): domain Eukaryota; kingdom Metazoa; phylum Arthropoda; class Insecta; order Hymenoptera; family Platygastridae; genus Platygaster; species Platygaster robiniae. The sequence goes on from CM052019.1 coordinate 43,577,608, forward strand.
ATTCCAATAACTGAGAATGAAAAAGTTTGTATATTAATTTTATTTCCAGAAAAACTTTTTCTTTACATGACATCGAATTTCAAAAACTGTGTCACTTACACTTTCTGTGTAAGTGACAGATCAATTTCTGAATCCCTTATTTCCCGGCATACTCATTCTCGATCTTGAAGTTAATATTTTTTAAATGTAGGTAACTGATCTGTCTTATTCATCATCAACTTCAAAATTTGAAAAATAACGAACTGAGTAAAAAAATTTTAACGAACATTTGGATAACTTTGAAGTATCATACGTAACCACCTTGATTTCGAAATGTTAAATGTAAATGTAATGATGACGGTACGAATTCCATTTATATCTAATCACTTCCTTGCCATTAATTTGAAATTTTTGAAATCATGAAATTAATGTCGAAAATTACAAACACATGTAGATAACATTGGAGGCAAAGTTAAAATTTGTTAGACTCAAAATATTTCCGTTGCGAACATTCTCATGTCTCAAAAAATTTCGGTATTTCAAAATACTAGAAGTGATACTAAAAATTTCGAACATCTAGAACCTATTACCCTAATCTTCGATGTTTACATTATCAAAATTCAATTGTAAACTTTCTTCATAAAACATTTTCAGAAAAAATTTACTGCAAAAGTTTTGAAATTTTGTTTCTTATGAAATCTATTCGTAATTTCTAAGAGTCGGAATATCTTCAAATTTACTGCGAAAACTCAAAACCATCAAAAATTTGTAGTAAAATTATTAATCATTTAAACTAAATACAGAGAAAATCTCCCCTAATGCAGACTTTGATTATCGATTTTCCAGATCGACAAGATCTGAAAAAACAGTATGGACATTGTAAGTGTGAATCATAATAACCAATTCACTTTTTTGATGGCTCTTACATATATGTAAAGAAACATTTACCTACAAAATCTTACACATTCCCAATGTTAGCTGAGCTTTTACTTTCTCCGCGAACTTTTGATTCTGTTTCTAATAAAAATACATATAGGATTAAAAAAAATTCATAGCAAATACAAAATCAGCCAGAGAACAGTAAAACGTGATTGTCGAGAGTAAATGTATGCAAGACCAAGCAACAGAAGCACGGAGTATTCAATAGCATTTATTCTTGAAAATGCACGGCATTTCTTAAAACTAAAAATATTCGCGAAGATTCCGAAAAAAATTGCATAAGTCATTTTTTCATGACATATCCTCACGTTGCGACATGTCGCAACAACATTTAGTAGATTCATTTTTAAGCTTTCATCGACGACAGCAATAATGATGGAAATTTCAAAATCATTTATAATAAATTATTTCCGGACGAGATACACTAAAGATATTTCGCTAGCAAATCGTTACCTAATTATAAACTCCTTTAACGATAACAAAAAATGATGATTCAGTACAATTTGAGTATATAAGCCCGAAAGTTTTAGGATTCTTATTATTTCTCCTAGTCCCTCAGCAAACGAAATGTTACGAAGCAGGTCTGAAATCGTTACTTTCTACGCGATCTTTGCATTCTACTCTATACGTAAGTACTATATCAAATTAGCAGCATCTATGTGACATCTATCTTTTCCTCGAATAGTTATACAAAAATGTACTAAACAGTATTTCTTTTGAATATATGCTTTCCCACGGAGTGATAATTGTGTCAAATGATTTTTAAGAATTTTTCGCCTAATATATTCATAGTTTCCAAAGCACAGTTTTTTTGAAATCGGAATCAACTTCATAGTAAGAAACATGAGGCATACTTACATTTTCCCTTGTGCGCTAAATTTCACACAAGTGAACAGGCTTGTCACATATCAACAGAACACACAGTTTCTGCTAGAAAACTTATGCAGCGAATTCAGATACCACTCTCATAATTGGCTTTCAGAGATCGTGAACAGCAAAGCAATTTCTAATAAGACTGAACCTGATGAAAAATTATCCGTTCAGGGTGGCGGTGCTACCTGGGCTTCGATATATCCGCACCAAGTGTTGGTCAGTAGCGACAAGTCAAATTGCGGTGGCACAATCATCTCGCAATATCATGTTTTGACTGCTGAGCATTGCGTATACGGAACACAGTGGATTTCGGTAACGACTGGGGGTACTTACGCCGTCGAAGCTCTACGCCATGAGCACCAAATCCCATTAGTATGGCACCATCCACTATACAATCCTTATACAAAAGAAAACGATATTGCCGTATTACAAGTAAGCACTATCACATTAATAACAATATTCAATAGTTACACATTATACATCAACTCGTCGGATACTAAAACGATATTTCCCTGCGTCTGCCTAAATGACTTAGTTTTGACATTGAGTGTGGCATCTATGAATTATAGAAAAAAGTCTATGAATTATGTAGGGTCTACGTTTTGAAACAAATACACAGGGTTTTGGGAATGTGTCTAGCTTCTACATGTCCATAAACATTATAAATCTAGTTACAAGATTAATTAAGTTACAAGACGTAAAAATGAAATAAAGTAAGCATTGATTAAGATTTTAGATAGTAGAAGTTTTTATGTAACTTGAAATAAAAGTACATAACTCTAATGCAATTTCAAACTGTAGCATATACATACTCATAAAAAGTTATTGATTTTTGCATATATAATTGTAATATAATATGAAAAAACAAGTATAATGAGACTTCAGGAATCCATTTACAGTATGATTGAATTTCACGCGTTATCTATCATCCCGAATGATACTTTCTGTAAAGAACACGTCCTAATGCTATTATTTAAATGGTAAAAAAACTTTTCGAAAATGTTAAGAATGTTTTCTAGTTGACTAGAGCCATACAGTTTGACGCTACTCGGAACTTGGCATTACTTCCAACGAGGGATATAATCTCAGGCGAAGGAGCTGACGTGACAGGTTTTGGAGAGCAGAGTTATCAAATCCCTTATTATCAAAGGCAACTGCAAAAATTAAGTGTAACAGTGTATGACTACAGGTATTGCATGAACTACGTGGTTGCCGCCTCTGAGAAAAAAATCTGCGCTTTTAGTGCTGTTGGAACTGGCGCGTGCTTTGTGAGTTTCCAGCATACTTTTTTTCTTCTATAATATTTTTGATTTTGAATGCAAAAATTGTATTTTCAGTTAAATTGGCTAAAATCTATAAAAATATTGTTGTTCAAAGTACAAGGTCTTTGATTTTTAGCTAGTTAGTTAGTCGATTTAGCTAATAAACTCTTGCGGAACCATATAAAACATTTTTTCAAATTTATTTTAGGGTGACAGTGGTGGTCCTTTGACGGTTGGAAACACAATCGTTGGAATCGCGTCTCATCTTGTTTACACTTGCTCCGATGGACTTCCCCAAGTATTTACTAATGTTTACCAGTATCTTCCATTTATCAACGAAGTTTTTAGACGTACTTTAATTGTTACGTAAAGTTAAAATATTAACAATCTCTCTAATTCTGATTTCAACGCCTAATTTATAACATCAAAACATTGTATGTGCAAATATTTTTTCGAAATGTTAATTTTTACGCAAATATGCTGTAATGAAATTGAGACAATAAAATGAGGAAATCTTCACAACTGATTTTACTTCATTTGCCATTTTGTTATAAATTATTCCTGAATTAAACTCGGATTTCTATTTATCGAAAGAAGAAGACTTTGCGATAATAACCATTTTTAATTAATGGGACATAAGTAGCTTCTTACTTAATAAGTCATATTTTCACGTTGAAGGTCTTTGTAAAATAATTCGGAAGGAAATATGGTAAAATGATTATGCACAACTTTAGGACTTTCAATGTCGATTTCGTTAATTATTACCGTATATTTATTTATAAATTTGCCTTTTATAATTTTTAATTTTTGTTTGAACAATACCTTTTTTTCACATAAAAGTGAATCAAAAATTATTTACGTTTATACAATTGAGAAGATTTCTACAACTATAATTGTAGAACTAATGCCATTAAGTCTATATTTACTTTATTTAGAATTATTTAGAATAAGCTAAATTTATTGAGTCTTTACTAGCAATAAGGAAAAAATGTTAAAATAAAACTTGAAATTTTGAAGTTATCTCATGATTGTTTTTAGTTTTATTAGTTCCTTAAAACTGTTATTATGTCGGAAAATTTTTTTAAATGCACTCTAAAACGTGTTTAATATCTTAGAAATGTGAATAGAAACGTTTTGTCCTGTCTGTATAATTCGTTGAAAATTGAGTTGCATTAAAAAATTACGAGATGTCTTAGTCAATCAAACAAATATTATAAAAATGTGTAAATTGCTACACGTCTGCTATATTTTCAAATTCAATGAAATGCGAAAAGTTGAAATTAAAATTAATTAATAAATAGAAGTTTCGATAACTGCAAATTGTTGCTTCACTTAAAAAGTAATAACCGTGAACATATGCGATTTCATATGAATGAAATTGGAACCATTTTTTGACCCTTATAACTATTGAAATTCAATAAGAACTTGGTTATTAGTAATTATAGTTTAAAAAGTAAATAGTGCTCCTAGAAAATGTTATTTATAAGATTGAATCGTATCCTTCTTTTTACTTATCTTGTAATGTATATTTAAGATTTTCCGAAGTTCTGAGTAACATTTATCTAATAACTTCACGTAGAACTCTATAAAATATCGAAGATTATAGAAAATTTGGATAAGATACATAAGAAAAACTGACTGTTACAAACTGTTAATATTTTCCTCTTATCAGTTTAGTTTCCATACTAAGACTAGTTACAAAAGTTCTTACTTGAAAATTTTCATTATATCTATTGTTCTGGTCTAGAGGATAATTTCATTTCGAAATTTTTGATCCGCACATTTCTGCATAGTCAAGTTAGTTAAGAGTTCTTGACTTCACGTCTTTTGTATCTTCATTGCTTGACGTCAATTTCCAATCAAAGAAAGTCAAAAAACCTAATAATATTTTGAAATGAGTGAAAATTGGACTGTTACATGGTAAAAAGGCATTGAAATATTTCGATTTCGAAGTATCATTCACTTAACTGATGAAATCTCACTTCTTTTGCATGATATCTAACACACGCTTTCTATGTGTGATTTTTACTGTATTTTTAAAATCAAAATATATTAAATCGACTCATGGCCAATAATAAATCGGCGTAGCCCAGTGAAACTCAATTCTTGAAAGTAAATAGTAGTTAAGACGAATGAACAGATGTCAGGATTATTCATTATCATATTTTTTAAAAGACGCATGACGTTTTTTGAATCTTTAAACGAAGACATTATAAGAAGTTATAAAATTTGAGAACTTGCATTATTTTTATAAAATGTTCATGAATTTCACAACCACTCAACTCTAGCATATTATTATATTTTTTGGAGAAATGCATGAAATTTTTAAATATCAGAAAAAAATGAAAAATATTCTTCTAATTTTTTGAACAATATTCTTTTGCTTTTTTTCGCCGCAATCTTTACATTGTACTTCATAGTCAAGTACTATGCCAAATTTGAAAAATGTATATCATGAATATCATGTATATCATGAATTTCTCAATCGTTTGTTTCCAGCATAATGATTCTTGAACAAAAACATTTTTTTTTTTTGTAGGTAACTTATCTGTCTTTCCATCATCACATTCTCAATTTGAAAAATAACGAACTGAGTAAAGAAATTGCAAGGCACATTTAGATAACTTTGAGGTATCGTACATAACTAGCTTGATTTCGAAATTTGCATTGTGAATGTAAGAATGACTGGACAAAGTTAATTTATATCAAATCAGTCTTTTGCCATTGGTTAAAAATTTTTCAAATCATGAACTTATTGTCGAAAATTACTAAAGCATGTAGATAAAATTGGAGGTAGAGTTAAATTTGTTAGACTCAGAATATTTTCGTTGCGAACATTCTTATTTCTCAAAAAATTGTTGTATTTCAAAATTCTAGAAATGATACTACAAATTTCGAAAATTTAGAACCTGTATCCGAAGAATATGGTCTTCCATTTGACGTAAGTCAGGTTTGGGAATTGGTACAGGTTGGGAATTCGGTTTTTTGGAGCCAATGAAGGCTACCAAAAACCTGAGGAGAAGGATTTCTGGAGCTAAAGAAAGCTACCAAAAAGGATTGGACTAAATTGAAAAAGAAAACGTTATTGGAGCCAATGAAGTCTACTACAAACTGATGTTTTGGGTTTCTGGAGCTGATGAAAGCTACGAGAAGAGAATATCGGAACAGGTTAGGGAGTTGGATTTCTTTGGATTTCTGGAACCGATGTAGGCTACCAAAAGAGAATCGTCCAATTGATGAGAGAACGCCCTAGAAGTACCTTTTTCGTTCCAAACAACGCACCAATCAAAGAGCTTCTGCAAAAAGTGGGGTTTTATCTCACTGCGCGGACAGCGCACCAATCCATGGCTGTCGATCGCGACTCCACCAAGTTCCCTGGGGAGCACGGGGAAAGAACGCTAAGTAATCGTGCCGCGCTATTTTTAGAAAATCGAGGAAAATGATTTTCTCAACTGTGCGTGTTTAGCCCAGCCAAATAAAAGAAAAATCACCGTTGACGCCGATTATTAAAACCGACGTACAACACATTCTTTACATTATTAAAATTTAATTGTAAGCTTATTACAAAAAAAAAATTTTTTTTAAATATTCCATTACAAAAGTTTTAAAATTTTTTGATATATCCAATCTATTCCATATTTTCAAGAGTTGGAATTTCTTGAAATTTATTGCAAAAACTCAAAACCGTAAAAACTTCGTACTCAAGTTCCTTATTATTCAAACTACCTTCAGAGAAAATATGCTGCATTGCAAACTTTGTTTATTATTGATTTTCCAGTGTAATGGGTTGCAATAGAAAAATAATACTGGATCCAGAAAAGTCCACTCGAATGGTTTATTTCACACGGTTTCTTTCACAGTGACTTATAAATACATAGTCTTTCGATTTCGCGACGAACTACAAATTTCCCGAACTCGCACTTGCTCCGCGAACTTTCGATAAAGTCTATTACGACTAACTCTTAAAATGTTCCTTACAGTCTGCCCTCAACCGTCTTGGTTGGTATATACTATTTTTTTTAATTGCCGAATACATCGTATCATTTTGAATGGAAAAACAAGAAAATTACATCATTATACTAAACGTTCATTTTTAGATAGAAGTAATTTACATCCACTCGAAGAAATAGCTTTTTGAAATAGTCGCAATCTTAATCGCCTTCTACCAGAAATCTCTCGCTCTGATGTTGCGAAACGTCTAAACAAAATGGCATGTAATTTTGAAAACAATTTGATAAAGAAAATGAGAACTACGTGACTTCGAAAGGTTAAATTTTGAGCAATGTTAAATCTCCAGGAAAAAGAAACGAAATTAAAACTAATTTTGAAATATATATATTAGTCGGCACATTACACCAGATCGACGAGTACTCAGAAAACAGTTTGGAAATTTTGAGTGTAAATCATAATTACTGATTTATTTTTTGGATGACTTTTTCATGTAAACACAAGTCATAAATTTAACACACAAAAATTTGAACAAGCATTTACTAACCTCACACTTGCCGAATGATATCTGAACCTATACTTTCTCTGCGAGATTTTGATTGTCTAATAAAAAATAAAAAATAATTAATAAAAATTCAAGTCAGAAACTGGAGCAGCTGTAGTTCAGTAAAACGCGACTTTCAAGATTACGTGGTATTCAAGACCAAGCAACAGAAGTAAGGGTATTCCTTATCATTTGTTCTTAAAAAATGCACGACTTTTTTCGAAACTGAATAAATTGGCAAAGATACCGAAAAAATTTCAGAAGTCATTTTTTCATCACATATCATCACGTTGTGACAAGTCGCAAAAACATCTGGTGATTTCATTTTTGACGTGTCATCGGCGACTGCAATCACGATGAACATTTCGGAATCATTTATAGTAAATGATTTCCGGCCAAGATATATGACGGGTATTTTGCCAGCAAATAAATTCCTAAACTGCTATCATGATAAAAAAAAATGATGATTGTGCACTATTTGAGTATATAAACCCGAACTTTTTTTGATTTTCATTATTTCGACGAGTTTCTCCCTCAGAAGACGAAATGTCACCAAGCAGGCGAACAATCGTTATTTTCTACGCGATCTTTGCATTCTACTCAATACGTAAGTACTATACCAAATAAGCAGGATCAATGTAAGTTTCATCTTTTTCTTGAATCGAAATGCAATAAAGTACGAAATAGTATTTCATTCAGAAATGTGCTTCCCCCACTGTAACAGTTATGTAAAATAATTATCGAGATATTTTCTATCAATCTTTTCATTGTTTCCAAAGCACAATTTTTCGAGATCAAAATCAAAATCATAGTACTTACCATACGGCATACTCACAGTTTCCCTTGCACGATTTGAACACGTCCCTTCCCTTGTCCGCGAAATTTTAAAATAGTGAAAACGCACGTTACATAACATCAGAACACACAGTGTTTGCTAGAAAACTTATGCAGCGAATTCAGATACCACTCTCATAATTGACTTTCAGAGATCGTGAACAGCAACGCAATTTCTAATACGACTGAACCTGATGAAAAATTATCCGTTCAGGGTGGCGGTGCTACCTGGGCTTCGATATATCCGCACCAAGTGTTGGTCAGTAGCGACAAGTCAAATTGCGGTGGCACAATCATCTCGCAATATCATGTTTTGACTGCTGAGCATTGCGTATACGGAACACAGTGGATTTCGGTAACGACTGGGGGTACTTACGCCGTCGAAGCTCTACGCCATGAGCACCAAATCCCATTAGTATGGCACCATCCACTATACAATCCTTATACAAAAGAAAACGATATTGCCGTATTACAAGTAAGCACTATCACATTAATAACAATATTCAATAGTTACACATTATACATCAACTCGTCGGATACTAAAACGATATTTCCCTGCGTCTGCCTAAATGACTTAGTTTTGACATTGAGTGTGGCATCTATGAATTATAGAAAAAAGTCTATGAATTATGTAGGGTCTACGTTTTGAAACAAATACACAGGGTTTTGGGAATGTGTCTAGCTTCTACATGTCCATAAACATTATAAATCTAGTTACAAGATTAATTAAGTTACAAGACGTAAAAATGAAATAAAGTAAGCATTGATTAAGATTTTAGATAGTAGAAGTTTTTATGTAACTTGAAATAAAAGTACATAACTCTAATGCAATTTCAAACTGTAGCATATACATACTCATAAAAAGTTATTGATTTTTGCATATATAATTGTAATATAATATGAAAAAACAAGTATAATGAGACTTCAGGAATCCATTTACAGTATGATTGAATTTCACGCGTTATCTATCATCCCGAATGATACTTTCTGTAAAGAACACGTCCTAATGCTATTATTTAAATGGTAAAAAAACTTTTCGAAAATGTTAAGAATGTTTTCTAGTTGACTAGAGCCATACAGTTTGACGCTACTCGGAACTTGGCATTACTTCCAACGAGGGATATAATCTCAGGCGAAGGAGCTGACGTGACAGGTTTTGGAGAGCAGAGTTATCAAATCCCTTATTATCAAAGGCAACTGCAAAAATTAAGTGTAACAGTGTATGACTACAGGTATTGCATGAACTACGTGGTTGCCGCCTCTGAGAAAAAAATCTGCGCTTTTAGTGCTGTTGGAACTGGCGCGTGCTTTGTGAGTTTCCAGCATACTTTTTTTCTTCTATAATATTTTTGATTTTGAATGCAAAAATTGTATTTTCAGTTAAATTGGCTAAAATCTATAAAAATATTGTTGTTCAAAGTACAAGGTCTTTGATTTTTAGCTAGTTAGTTAGTCGATTTAGCTAATAAACTCTTGCGGAACCATATAAAACATTTTTTCAAATTTATTTTAGGGTGACAGTGGTGGTCCTTTGACGGTTGGAAACACAATCGTTGGAATCGCGTCTCATCTTGTTTACACTTGCTCCGATGGACTTCCCCAAGTATTTACTAATGTTTACCAGTATCTTCCATTTATCAACGAAGTTTTTAGACGTACTTTAATTGTTACGTAAAGTTAAAATATTAACAATCTCTCTAATTCTGATTTCAACGCCTAATTTATAACATCAAAACATTGTATGTGCAAATATTTTTTCGAAATGTTAATTTTTACGCAAATATGCTGTAATGAAATTGAGACAATAAAATGAGGAAATCTTCACAACTGATTTTACTTCATTTGCCATTTTGTTATAAATTATTCCTGAATTAAACTCGGATTTCTATTTATCGAAAGAAGAAGACTTTGCGATAATAACCATTTTTAATTAATGGGACATAAGTAGCTTCTTACTTAATAAGTCATATTTTCACGTTGAAGGTCTTTGTAAAATAATTCGGAAGGAAATATGGTAAAATGATTATGCACAACTTTAGGACTTTCAATGTCGATTTCGTTAATTATTACCGTATATTTATTTATAAATTTGCCTTTTATAATTTTTAATTTTTGTTTGAACAATACCTTTTTTTCACATAAAAGTGAATCAAAAATTATTTACGTTTATACAATTGAGAAGATTTCTACAACTATAATTGTAGAACTAATGCCATTAAGTCTATATTTACTTTATTTAGAATTATTTAGAATAAGCTAAATTTATTGAGTCTTTACTAGCAATAAGGAAAAAATGTTAAAATAAAACTTGAAATTTTGAAGTTATCTCATGATTGTTTTTAGTTTTATTAGTTCCTTAAAACTGTTATTATGTCGGAAAATTTTTTTAAATGCACTCTAAAACGTGTTTAATATCTTAGAAATGTGAATAGAAACGTTTTGTCCTGTCTGTATAATTCGTTGAAAATTGAGTTGCATTAAAAAATTACGAGATGTCTTAGTCAATCAAACAAATATTATAAAAATGTGTAAATTGCTACACGTCTGCTATATTTTCAAATTCAATGAAATGCGAAAAGTTGAAATTAAAATTAATTAATAAATAGAAGTTTCGATAACTGCAAATTGTTGCTTCACTTAAAAAGTAATAACCGTGAACATATGCGATTTCATATGAATGAAATTGGAACCATTTTTTGACCCTTATAACTATTGAAATTCAATAAGAACTTGGTTATTAGTAATTATAGTTTAAAAAGTAAATAGTGCTCCTAGAAAATGTTATTTATAAGATTGAATCGTATCCTTCTTTTTACTTATCTTGTAATGTATATTTAAGATTTTCCGAAGTTCTGAGTAACATTTATCTAATAACTTCACGTAGAACTCTATAAAATATCGAAGATTATAGAAAATTTGGATAAGATACATAAGAAAAACTGACTGTTACAAACTGTTAATATTTTCCTCTTATCAGTTTAGTTTCCATACTAAGACTAGTTACAAAAGTTCTTACTTGAAAATTTTCATTATATCTATTGTTCTGGTCTAGAGGATAATTTCATTTCGAAATTTTTGATCCGCACATTTCTGCATAGTCAAGTTAGTTAAGAGTTCTTGACTTCACGTCTTTTGTATCTTCATTGCTTGACGTCAATTTCCAATCAAAGAAAGTCAAAAAACCTAATAATATTTTGAAATGAGTGAAAATTGGACTGTTACATGGTAAAAAGGCATTGAAATATTTCGATTTCGAAGTATCATTCACTTAACTGATGAAATCTCACTTCTTTTGCATGATATCTAACACACGCTTTCTATGTGTGATTTTTACTGTATTTTTAAAATCAAAATATATTAAATCGACTCATGGCCAATAATAAATCGGCGTAGCCCAGTGAAACTCAATTCTTGAAAGTAAATAGTAGTTAAGACGAATGAACAGATGTCAGGATTATTCATTATCATATTTTTTAAAAGACGCATGACGTTTTTTGAATCTTTAAACGAAGACATTATAAGAAGTTATAAAATTTGAGAACTTGCATTATTTTTATAAAATGTTCATGAATTTCACAACCACTCAACTCTAGCATATTATTATATTTTTTGGAGAAATGCATGAAATTTTTAAATATCAGAAAAAAATGAAAAATATTCTTCTAATTTTTTGAACAATATTCTTTTGCTTTTTTTCGCCGCAATCTTTACATTGTACTTCATAGTCAAGTACTATGCCAAATTTGAAAAATGTATATCATGAATATCATGTATATCATGAATTTCTCAATCGTTTGTTTCCAGCATAATGATTCTTGAACAAAAACATTTTTTTTTTTTGTAGGTAACTTATCTGTCTTTCCATCATCACATTCTCAATTTGAAAAATAACGAACTGAGTAAAGAAATTGCAAGGCACATTTAGATAACTTTGAGGTATCGTACATAACTAGCTTGATTTCGAAATTTGCATTGTGAATGTAAGAATGACTGGACAAAGTTAATTTATATCAAATCAGTCTTTTGCCATTGGTTAAAAATTTTTCAAATCATGAACTTATTGTCGAAAATTACTAAAGCATGTAGATAAAATTGGAGGTAGAGTTAAATTTGTTAGACTCAGAATATTTTCGTTGCGAACATTCTTATTTCTCAAAAAATTGTTGTATTTCAAAATTCTAGAAATGATACTACAAATTTCGAAAATTTAGAACCTGTATCCGAAGAATATGGTCTTCCATTTGACGTAAGTCAGGTTTGGGAATTGGTACAGGTTGGGAATTCGGTTTTTTGGAGCCAATGAAGGCTACCAAAAACCTGAGGAGAAGGATTTCTGGAGCTAAAGAAAGCTACCAAAAAGGATTGGACTAAATTGAAAAAGAAAACGTTATTGGAGCCAATGAAGTCTACTACAAACTGATGTTTTGGGTTTCTGGAGCTGATGAAAGCTACGAGAAGAGAATATCGGAACAGGTTAGGGAGTTGGATTTCTTTGGATTTCTGGAACCGATGTAGGCTACCAAAAGAGAATCGTCCAATTGATGAGAGAACGCCCTAGAAGTACCTTTTTCGTTCCAAACAACGCACCAATCAAAGAGCTTCTGCAAAAAGTGGGGTTTTATCTCACTGCGCGGACAGCGCACCAATCCATGGCTGTCGATCGCGACTCCACCAAGTTCCCTGGGGAGCACGGGGAAAGAACGCTAAGTAATCGTGCCGCGCTATTTTTAGAAAATCGAGGAAAATGATTTTCTCAACTGTGCGTGTTTAGCCCAGCCAAATAAAAGAAAAATCACCGTTGACGCCGATTATTAAAACCGACGTACAACACATTCTTTACATTATTAAAATTTAATTGTAAGCTTATTACAAAAAAAAAATTTTTTTTAAATATTCCATTACAAAAGTTTTAAAATTTTTTGATATATCCAATCTATTCCATATTTTCAAGAGTTGGAATTTCTTGAAATTTATTGCAAAAACTCAAAACCGTAAAAACTTCGTACTCAAGTTCCTTATTATTCAAACTACCTTCAGAGAAAATATGCTGCATTGCAAACTTTGTTTATTATTGATTTTCCAGTGTAATGGGTTGCAATAGAAAAATAATACTGGATCCAGAAAAGTCCACTCGAATGGTTTATTTCACACGGTTTCTTTCACAGTGACTTATAAATACATAGTCTTTCGATTTCGCGACGAACTACAAATTTCCCGAACTCGCACTTGCTCCGCGAACTTTCGATAAAGTCTATTACGACTAACTCTTAAAATGTTCCTTACAGTCTGCCCTCAACCGTCTTGGTTGGTATATACTATTTTTTTTAATTGCCGAATACATCGTATCATTTTGAATGGAAAAACAAGAAAATTACATCATTATACTAAACGTTCATTTTTAGATAGAAGTAATTTACATCCACTCGAAGAAATAGCTTTTTGAAATAGTCGCAATCTTAATCGCCTTCTACCAGAAATCTCTCGCTCTGATGTTGCGAAACGTCTAAACAAAATGGCATGTAATTTTGAAAACAATTTGATAAAGAAAATGAGAACTACGTGACTTCGAAAGGTTAAATTTTGAGCAATGTTAAATCTCCAGGAAAAAGAAACGAAATTAAAACTAATTTTGAAATATATATATTAGTCGGCACATTACACCAGATCGACGAGTACTCAGAAAACAGTTTGGAAATTTTGAGTGTAAATCATAATTACTGATTTATTTTTTGGATGACTTTTTCATGTAAACACAAGTCATAAATTTAACACACAAAAATTTGAACAAGCATTTACTAACCTCACACTTGCCGAATGATATCTGAACCTATACTTTCTCTGCGAGATTTTGATTGTCTAATAAAAAATAAAAAATAATTAATAAAAATTCAAGTCAGAAACTGGAGCAGCTGTAGTTCAGTAAAACGCGACTTTCAAGATTACGTGGTATTCAAGACCAAGCAACAGAAGTAAGGGTATTCCTTATCATTTGTTCTTAAAAAATGCACGACTTTTTTCGAAACTGAATAAATTGGCAAAGATACCGAAAAAATTTCAGAAGTCATTTTTTCATCACATATCATCACGTTGTGACAAGTCGCAAAAACATCTGGTGATTTCATTTTTGACGTGTCATCGGCGACTGCAATCACGATGAACATTTCGGAATCATTTATAGTAAATGATTTCCGGCCAAGATATATGACGGGTATTTTGCCAGCAAATAAATTCCTAAACTGCTATCATGATAAAAAAAAATGATGATTGTGCACTATTTGAGTATATAAACCCGAACTTTTTTTGATTTTCATTATTTCGACGAGTTTCTCCCTCAGAAGACGAAATGTCACCAAGCAGGCGAACAATCGTTATTTTCTACGCGATCTTTGCATTCTACTCAATACGTAAGTACTATACCAAATAAGCAGGATCAATGTAAGTTTCATCTTTTTCTTGAATCGAAATGCAATAAAGTACGAAATAGTATTTCATTCAGAAATGTGCTTCCCCCACTGTAACAGTTATGTAAAATAATTATCGAGATATTTTCTATCAATCTTTTCATTGTTTCCAAAGCACAATTTTTCGAGATCAAAATCAAAATCATAGTACTTACCATACGGCATACTCACAGTTTCCCTTGCACGATTTGAACACGTCCCTTCCCTTGTCCGCGAAATTTTAAAATAGTGAAAACGCACGTTACATAACATCAGAACACACAGTGTTTGCTAGAAAACTTATGCAGCGAATTCAGATACCACTCTCATAATTGACTTTCAGAGATCGTGAACAGCAACGCAATTTCTAATACGACTGAACCTGATGAAAAATTATCCGTTCAGGGTGGCGGTGCTACCTGGGCTTCGATATATCCGCACCAAGTGTTGGTCAGTAGCGACAAGTCAAATTGCGGTGGCACAATCATCTCGCAATATCATGTTTTGACTGCTGAGCATTGCGTATACGGAACACAGTGGATTTCGGTAACGACTGGGGGTACTTACGCCGTCGAAGCTCTACGCCATGAGCACCAAATCCCATTAGTATGGCACCATCCACTATACAATCCTTATACAAAAGAAAACGATATTGCCGTATTACAAGTAAGCACTATCACATTAATAACAATATTCAATAGTTACACATTATACATCAACTCGTCGGATACTAAAACGATATTTCCCTGCGTCTGCCTAAATGACTTAGTTTTGACATTGAGTGTGGCATCTATGAATTATAGAAAAAAGTCTATGAATTATGTAGGGTCTACGTTTTGAAACAAATACACAGGGTTTTGGGAATGTGTCTAGCTTCTACATGTCCATAAACATTATATATCTAGTTACAAGATTAATTAAGTTACAAGACGTAAAAATGAAATAAAGTAAGCATTGATTAAGATTTTAGATAGTAGAAGTTTTTATGTAACTTGAAATAAAAGTACATAACTCTAATGCAATTTCAAACTGTAGCATATACATACTCATAAAAAGTTATTGATTTTTGCATATATAATTGTAATATAATATGAAAAAACAAGTATAATGAGACTTCAGGAATCCATTTACAGTATGATTGAATTTCACGCGTTATCTATCATCCCGAATGATACTTTCTGTAAAGAACACGTCCTAATGCTATTATTTAAATGGTAAAAAAACTTTTCGAAAATGTTAAGAATGTTTTCTAGTTGACTAGAGCCATACAGTTTGACGCTACTCGGAACTTGGCATTACTTCCAACGAGGGATATAATCTCAGGCGAAGGAGCTGACGTGACAGGTTTTGGAGAGCAGAGTTATCAAATCCCTTATTATCAAAGGCAACTGCAAAAATTAAGTGTAACAGTGTATGACTACAGGTATTGCATGAACTACGTGGTTGCCGCCTCTGAGAAAAAAATCTGCGCTTTTAGTGCTGTTGGAACTGGCGCGTGCTTTGTGAGTTTCCAGCATACTTTTTTTCTTCTATAATATTTTTGATTTTGAATGCAAAAATTGTATTTTCAGTTAAATTGGCTAAAATCTATAAAAATATTGTTGTTCAAAGTACAAGGTCTTTGATTTTTAGCTAGTTAGTTAGTCGATTTAGCTAATAAACTCTTGCGGAACCATATAAAACATTTTTTCAAATTTATTTTAGGGTGACAGTGGTGGTCCTTTGACGGTTGGAAACACAATCGTTGGAATCGCGTCTCATCTTGTTTACACTTGCTCCGATGGACTTCCCCAAGTATTTACTAATGTTTACCAGTATCTTCCATTTATCAACGAAGTTTTTAGACGTACTTTAATTGTTACGTAAAGTTAAAATATTAACAATCTCTCTAATTCTGATTTCAACGCCTAATTTATAACATCAAAACATTGTATGTGCAAATATTTTTTCGAAATGTTAATTTTTACGCAAATATGCTGTAATGAAATTGAGACAATAAAATGAGGAAATCTTCACAACTGATTTTACTCCATTTGCGATCTTGTTATATATTAGTCCGAAATTGGATGCGGACTTGAATCTATTAGAATAGTAAGACTCTGCGATACTGACTATTTCTAATTAATGGAAAATAAGTAGATTCTTACCGAATAAATCATCTTCTGACATTGTTAAAATACGTCTCAATGAAGTAAAAGGTCTTTGAAAAATTAGTAAAAAAGATTGAAAGAAAATGACAATGTACGAATATATAAGTTTTGATGTAAATTATGTTAATTACTGTCGTCTATTTCAATTATAAATCTTGCTTAACGTCATTTTCCGTTCGTATATGAACCTTACTTTTTTTCATATGAAAGTATCAAAAATACGTTTCATTCAAACCATTAAGAAAAGTTCTACAATTAAGTAAACCCCTAGATTCTATACTTAGTGTAAAATGTTCAAATAAAACTCAGGATTTTAAATCATCACTACCTCTTGTTTCATTACTTCCCTGAAACTGGTATTATGGCAAAAAATTATTCACAAGTTCTCTAACATACGTGTAATATCATGTATCTTGGAAATGTGAATAGGAACGTCTCGTATTTTCTATATGCTGGTTGAAAGTTGAGAACTCTTCAAAAATGACTATAAGTCTAACAATCAGTGAATCAAAAAAATATTAATTAAATTTATAAGTTCCTGTATGTTTGCTCTATTTTCAAATGATTAGAATTGAGAAAAGTTAAAACAAAAATAATAAAAAAATTAAAATTTTAACAACTGCGAGTTGTTGCATCACTCGAAAAGTAATAATTAAGAACAGATACAATTTCATGTAAACAAAATTCGAATCCTGTTTTGAAAGTTCAAACCATCGAGATTCAATGAGAACTTGGTTATTAGTAATTATAGTTTTCAACGCAGTTTTCTTATACAAATGTTGTATGTAAGTTCGAATATTTGCCAACTTTTTGAAAACAAATATAAAGGTTTTCGTCAAAGTGTCCCCATTCTACGTGTACATAGATGCTCGAATCTAGTATTAAGATAGAAGTCGTAGGGCTACACGAAGTGTAAATTGAATAAAATTATCTACGTCTAAAGTTTTCAACAAAAATGTCAGAAAGATTCAAAAAATTATGCAAATTTACAAACGCAACCAATGTATCCCGTTTTCGATGTTGTTGATATAGGAGAAATGGAATCTTGGAATGTTAAATGAAACAACCAGGATTTCAAGACCGTAGGAACCCAGCAAGAAATTGACGACCGGGCCAATACTGGGCCAATCACGGCAGCCGTTGTTCGACCGTCGGCATTCGACCCTGGAGCAGTACCGAAATGATAACGCCAGTCAATACTAGGCCAAAACTGGCAACTGTTTTAACGGCACCCATTACTACATTAACATCGGGCAGGTACTATTTCGCTTGAGTTGCCAATGTTGGCTTAATACTGATGGTAAACTCCGCGCCGACACTCACTAAACAATCGAACCAGCAATGGTTCGCCTGTTTTGCCGATATTGGGCACAGATCGGCTGGCGACGGTCTTACACCAAAGCTGCGCCAATACTGGGCCGTTCGTCACAATCGGCAAGGCTACGGCAATTTCTTGCTGGGAAGTTAGTAAAATTCAATGCAATTTCACTCATTAGCTCTGCAGGAAGATACTTTATCAAAATCTGTAACGAGTAGTTTACTGGTGGGAATGTATCATTCCCAGTGGTGCCAATGCTGGTTTTTTCTTGGTTTCACAACTTCTCAAAAACCATTTATCTGAAAAGTCTTAATTTTTTTTAACTTGTTCATATTTACAACAGCCTGTGCGTGAACGAAGAATTTTTAATTTTAAGCAAAAATTTTTTTTCTTGCTGCAAAAATTGAAATCCCAAACGTTAACGAATCACACATTTTAGGAAAATGACCACTATTTCCGTAAAAATAATAATTTCGAAAAATACTTCGTTCACACAGAGCGTAAAGGTATAAGCTATAGGTTTTTTTGTTTTTTGTATTACAGATAAACAGTTCCTTATTTATCATGCTCACCGCGAGCGGTGTCAGAAAAATTGTGTTTTGGCACAATGGTCACTACCACCTTAAATACGGAAATTGTTTTTTGAAAGAATTCATGAAATATCTTCTGACATAAATAGTTAATAGGCGTTGAGTTTTTTTAAAAAAAAATTGTTTTGTTTTTACATAAAAAAATCGTGAAAATACCCTTTTGTTTCTCGAGCGCAATTATATACATAAACCCTTAAGTTAGGGCACTAGATACATATGTAGCATAGGTATTCGCATCGGCCGCCATTTTGGATTCTGGTGACAATTGTTGGTTTGTAAACACAATGAACACCAACACAACACCAACCGCACCAACAAACACCAGGGCACAAAATGGCGGCGGATGCGTTTTTAGAGCCTCGCTTAAACCTTGGTTGACCCTAAGAAGTTCTTGACCAACTTCAATTTCGAAAATGATTTTACAGCGCTCGCGACAGTTATTGAAATATTTTTGAAGAATCCTATATCCTATTATGGTATTTGGTAAACCACTATCGTAAGAACCCTAGCGAACGAGTTACCACACTTTTACCACACTTAACTGTGGTAAAAGTGTAGCAAAAGTGTGGTAGAATTTTTTCTATTTAAATCAACAATTGTAACATGAAATAATGCTTTAAAGGTAAAAAAAGATACTCTGTTTACGTGGGAATGTATTTAAAAGCAATAAATGTTTCCAGTCATCGTAAATAAGCCTGTAAAAGTTTAATGAAAACTTGGTGGCGAGTAGCTTTTGCGCATGCGCCATGAGTACATTCCTTTCGTGACACGGCCGCTGAAGTAGTTACCGAGGGGCCTAAGGGCGCTCCTGCATATTTAAATTTTGAATGTGAAATCTAATTAAGATTGAATAATAATTTAGAAATAATATAAATTTTTTATGTTAATAATTTTTCTAACTATTTTCTAGTTAAATCTTATAAATGTCTAAGTACACTGTTTTACGATAAATTTGATATACCAAATAATGCTTATAGCAGTTTTTTTCTGCCATTCTTACACCTATACCTTGAAACTTATTTTCTGAGTATGTACTTTTTATCATTTTTTATACAATTATCCCCGCCGTGGATCCGCAACTAAATTCCCCTAGTAATTTGAGTTTTTATAAAGTTTATGTAAAAATCCTTAAAAAATTTAGGTATTTTTAATAAAATTCTGCTTTTTTTATAAAGTTACTTCATAAAAAGAGCAATTCTCTATGAAGTTTTCATTAGTTTCAATAAAGCCACTTTTTAAAAACTTTACGAAATCTTCGTAAAATGACGTCATTGTTATATAGCAGATTTTAAAATCTACTTTTTAAAGATTTTGCCTTATTAAGATTTTATGAAGTTTTTATGAAGTGACTTTAAAAAAAAAATAAAAACTTTATAAAACATGACTCTTTCTATAAAATGGCTTTATAAAAGAATCGGACTTTCATGAAAAATACCCAAATTTTATGAAGAGTTTTATAAACACTTTATAAAAACCCAAATCACTAGGGTCAGGTGATCCGTTCAAAAAATTCTGACCCTTACGAAATAAAAAATATAATATATCTAATATTGTGTATTTTGATTATGATGTAACATTAATTACAATGATTAATTTTAAAAAACATAATAATTATGCATGTATATATAATAATGAAAAGTAAATTAATTATCATGAATGAAAGCATTGTTCGGTATTTTATAAGTGTTAAGAATTAGATATATATTATAAAAAACTTTTATAGGTTGTCATAACGGTCCTTGAGTACATTCTAAACACAGCGAAGTTATGATCTTCAAGCAAATGACCAGAAAATAAGTTTTAAGGTAGATCGTATAAAAATGGTAGAAGAAAACTAGTATAAGCATTATTTGGTACATCACCTTAGAAATAAACATGAAAATGATCATAATAAAAATATTTTAATACTATTACAATAAAATTCAATTTTAATTGGATTTCACATTCAAAATTCAGATATGGAAGAGCGCCCTTGGGCCCCTCCGTAGCTCCTTCAGTGGCTGTGCCACGAATGGAATTTACTCATGGCGCATGCGCAAAAGCTACTCGAACTTTTACATCAGGTTTATTATTTAACTTGGCTAGAAATATTTTCTCTTACAATTTGGACCTAAAAACAGTACTTTTGGTTGAAGTTATATTTTTAGAGCATGTTAACAAAAAATTGTCAAGAATATGTTGTTTTCCAAAACATGTTGGAGACTTATTCCATAACCTCGACATGTTTTACAAAACGATTTTAAAGGCAACAATTGTTAAAAAAAACCTCGCGAGATTAAAATTATGAAATTTTCTTTGGCATACAAGTATACAACTGTTAAATATTGATGAAAAAACGATTAATTACCAAAATAAAATCTACCACACTTTTACCACACTTTTACCACACTATAGCGTGGTAACTCGTCCGCCAGGGAACGTAGAAGTTGGAGAGCCTGGAAGGCACTTTGAATTTCGTTCCTTATAAAATGCCTGGATATTATTAACAAAAAAAAAAGCTTAGCGCCATCAAGGTCCCTGAAATTTCCTTGACAGAGCGCTATATCTAAATTTTTTCACTTCTTCAATGATTCTTCATCGGATAGTTCTTTCAACTTTTTTGGGCTGGACAGAATAATTCTCAAGAGATTTTCATACTCTGTGTATAGCTGAGAACGTTCGGACACAGCGGTCAAAGCTTCATCAAAAATAGAGCTGAAAAACTGTGATTCAAGAACTTTTTCGGGTGAATATTTTGAATTGAGAGGATCACCGGTGCTCTCATAATTAAATGCTTTTGAGTTTTTTGTATTTGCTTTGTCTCAAACGTTGGCTCTTCATCTAAATTTTCCAAAATTTCGTGAGCTGCACTGACTGCTTTCTGTACTTAGTATAACGATATTCAGAAAGAAAATTTTTGATCTGATTTTAACCTTTTACAGCTTTATCTAGGACAATGTCTTTTTGTTGGAGTTTATAAAGATTTGAATCGTATTTTTAAATTCGCGCGCCTCACGTCGGCGCAATGGTGTCAACTTGATCAGCTGTTTGAGACCCCACCACTTTTGTCATAATAACCTTTCTCTGAGTCAACTCTTACTCTGTCGAAAACGTCCGTTCTGTTAACACACTTTCTTTACACTCAATAAATCCACTTTTCTCAGTTCAATTGCAAGTGTTCTTCGTTGTCCACCCTGCGTTTCCAACACTTTTGATTGCAACTTCTTACTTCCAACATTAACTGCAATTCAAATATCATACCGAACGACATGGCCACGACGAACTCCATTTTTACCATTTTTTCTGCCAAAGATCTGACTTTTTTGTTTTTTAACAAGATCTGACTCTGAAGAATCATATTCAGATGTAGCTGCATCAACAGCTTTGAGCTGAAATCTTACTGGTTTCACAATGTTGATCCGACTCTTTTCCCTTTGTCATACCAGATCTTTCCGATTATCTGGACATGCTCAAGCATAATGGCTTTTATCTGCGGTGATCCTAATAGGCAAAAAGTACACTATTCATTATACCAGAATCATCATCTGCTTGACAGTTCGCAGATGCCATGAAGTTTCACATTAAAAATTAGACCTATGACATGCACAGGAAGTTTGAAATGCCCACTGTTTTTTTTTTTGTTTTTTTTTTTAGAGGTCGTACTCAAACATTAGAATTTTCTTCCTTTATATAAGAGCCAGTGGCGTAACCTTGGCCATGACCATCGGTAATATTAATACCAAATGTTGCTACGTAATTCGATTGTGTAGTAAGCTCAAATATTGAAAATCATATCATTCTTTTTACTTATACTGTAGTTTATATCTTCGAATTTTCTAAATACACGAGCAACATTATTCTTAAAAGTTCAAGTAATGCTCTGTAGAATATCAATAATTTTTAATAATTTTAAAAAAGATAATAACAAAACTTATTGTGAAAGTATTTTTTAGTATTAGTATTTTCTTAGTATTTTCCTTTCTGTAAGTTTTTACTTTTCATCCACTATCCAGTTACAAAAATTCTTATTTGAAAATATCCATTAGATTTTTTTTTTCAAAGATCATTTCATACTGACACTTTATAATTTTCACATTTCTGCATAATTAAGTGACTCAAGGACTGTTGACCACACATTTTTCTCATCTATGTATACAAAAGTTGATTTTAAATTCAAGAAAGCAAAACAAAGTAAAAATTTCTTCAAATAAATGGAAATTTTTTCCTGAGTGAAAAAAGGTATAAACCAATAAAATTTCGAGTCCAAAATATCATTTACTGAACAAATGAAATCTTACTAGTTCCGAATAAGATTTAACACAGACTTTCTCCGCACGACTTTTTCTCCTTTTTTAAATTGATACAATTATTCTAAATGATTTGAAGGCAAAGAATGAATCAGCGTAGATAAAAAAACTAAAAATATTCTACAAATTTTTTCAAAAATTATTATTTTTTGCCATATCCTCATCTCACGTTGCAAAATGTCACGACAACACTAAGTGAATTCATTTTTGACGTTTCATAAATGGCAAAAATAAACGTTTCTAATGAAAGTTTGAATATCTGGATATTATTCATCATAAATTGATGTCTAGACGAGATATTCAAATCATATTTTGCCAGGAAATCGTTATCAATACTCGTGTCAATGTAATTGTAGTTTGCTAATGGTGCTCCGGTAGTGTATACATAGCGAGAATTTTGTTCATTATTCCTTCTAATTCTATCTTTATAAGAAAAAATGTCACAAAGCAAGTCGACAATCGTTTTTTTCACCGCAATCTTTGCATTAAGCTCTATAGGTAAGTTATTACCAATTTGGTTACGTATATGCCTATTTAGTTACAAATTATGCTTGGGATTCAAATACCATTCTCATGTTCAACTTTTAGAGAAACTTCAATTGCAGGGCCGTGTTTAATTCGACGAAACCCGATGAAAATTTATTCATTTGGGGTGGCTGTCCTACCTTTGCCATGGTACATCCACGCCAAGTGTTGATCAATTTACACGATGGTTTTTGCGGTGGCACAATTATCTGGCGATATCATATTTTGACTGCTGCGCATTGCATAGACCTAAGTATCTGGATTTCGGTAACGACTGGGTCTTCTTACGGCAACGGCTTATCTTTTCATGAGTACGTAAACCCAATCGTATGGCGTCATCCCGAGTACAATATTCTTTTATCAAACAGAACGATATTTCCATTTTAAAAGTAAGTACTAACACATTCAAAGAATTATGCACAGTAAACATGTTATATATAAGTTCTTAGGTTATTTTGAACGAGATTTATCAACGTCTTCCTGAAAATTACATTAGGATTTCAGTGAAGGTTGAATCTCTAGGTTATTGAATGATATTTCTGAATAATAAGTTCCATTTGCTAAGTTTCTGGAAACAAATATAAATGTTTTCGTCAAAGTGTCCTTATTCTACATGTTAATATATGCTGAAATCCGGTATTGAGATAGAAGTCGTAGAGTTACACAAAGTTAACATTGATTAAATATACGTACGTCTAAAGTTTTCAACAAAAATTGCAGAAAGATTCAAAAGATTATTCAAATTTACAAACGTAAGCAATGTATCCCTTTTTCAATGTTGTTGATTTTGGAGAAATGGAATTTTCGAATATTAAATGAAACAACTAGGATCTTCAAACCGTAAGAATTTAGTAACACTCAATTCAATTTCACTCATTAGCTCTGCAGGAAGATACTTTATCAAAATCTGTGACGAATAAATTACTGGTGGGAATGTATGGCTAGTACTGGGACAGTATCATTCCCGGTAGTGCCCATGCTGATATTTTCTTGGTTAAAAACAATGTAAAAAATTGTATAATTGTTTTCCAGTTACCCCGTTACTCTATACGGAGACCAGCGTATCTTCCAACGAGGGACTATTTGATGAATATTCTATAATGACTAAGTGCGAAACACATTTGGAGAATCCAAACCCTCGATATGAAATAAGCATTGTAGTAGTGGTGATTGTATTGAAGAATTTTGAGCTTTTTTCATATCCGCTTTGTAAATAAAAATTCTCAAAATTTCTGCATTGTATCACGTTCTGTAAGGTATACTCACATTTTTCCTAGAGAGTGATTTAATTACCTCGCTTCGCTCGGGTGCAAAATTTCACACTTGTGCAAATGCTGGTCACATAAAATCAGAGAAAACAGTTTTTTGGAGAAAGTTATGCTTGTACTGTGAATTAAATGGTAATGTACGATATTTGGGAAACTTGAGTGGCAAGGCCATGTTTAACTAAAAGAAAATATGTGTAATTAAAAGAAAATATAAGTGTAAAAATTTAGAATTCAACATTGAAATTTCGTCACCTGAGAAATCATCTTGTTTAACTCCAAGGTTGAATAAACGTTATTGTTCTTATATAATATAAATGTGGACGAAATTCAAAATTAGATTCTAAATAATTTAGAAACGTGTAGTTCAAAAACGAACAAAAATCTGCAATATGGTATCAGCGAGATTGAGCATAGTCATTTTCATTCTTATTTTTTTGATTATGTAGGAATGAAATAGTAATAAAGAGATACGAGAAGTATCAATCAATTTCACAAATCATTATAATAGTTGATAACATATTTTTTAAAACTTTTACTTGAGATATCGTGACTTGCGAAATGGCATTAGCACTTTTAGCCTATTTATTTTTGTCAAGTCATTGGCAACAGAAATCTTATTAAAGATTTTAGCATGGTATATGATAAGTTTATCTCCAGACAGGATATTAAGAACATATTCCAGCAGTAAATCAGTATCAAATTCATATCAACGATTTCGAAACATCAATTTCCCACCGTTTGTGTATATAAAACCAAGCTTTTTTGAAATCATTTTTTTTCCAGTTCCTTTTTTGGAAGGGAGAATGTCAAGAAGTAGATTGGTAATATTTTTTTTCTCTGCTATCTTCGCGTTCTCCTCCATTGGTAAGTGCTATACATAATTTGTAACATGTAGTAACTTCAATCTTTTTTACATGCCATTTTTTAACAAATTACTGAAAATTGTTTCCTTAAAAAAGGTGCTTCCACACACAGAAATCAATGTGTAAACGAATTTTAAAGGTTCATCCCTACAATCGATAAACGGTTTCCAAAACTCACATTTCCTCGTGTGATTTATCACCTCGATTCAGTTTTTCTAAAAAAATTGTGATCCGAATTCAAAAACAATTCAAATGTTCGACTTTCAGTGAATTTGAATGGCAAGAGAGTGTTCAATACGACAAAACCCGATGAAAAATTATCCGTGCATGGTGGCTACAGCACCTTGGCTTGGAGACATCCGTATCAAGTGCTGGTCTTAAGCGATGGTTTGCTTTGCGGTGGCACAATCATTTCGCAATATCACATTTTGACTGCTGCGCATTGCGTATACAGAAGATGGAATTATATGGTAACGACTGGGACTTCTTTCGGCGTTGCATTAAATGATTACCCGGTGCAAGGAGTATGGATGCATCCACGGTACCATGGTCCTACCAAAATGAACGATATTGCCATTTTACAGGTATGAATTTTTACCATTGAAATAAAGCATAGACAGTCAGAAGAAGAGTTATAAAAATTCGTAGGAATTTCCTTTCGAGATTTAATTATTTTAAATCTTTCACGATTTAGTTTAGGGACCAAGATTTTCTTTATTATTTCCAGAATACATAGGGTTGGTATTTTTTGTCCAAAATACAGTTTTCATCGTTTTGGAATTGTTTTACAGTTAAGACGTCCTATAGTATACGATAATACACGGAAACCAGCAGATTTGCCAACGAGAGACATATTCAATGGTGAATTTGGCTTGGTGACTGGTTTTGGAGATCAATCCTATAACATTCCTCCTGTACAAAGGCAATTACAAGTTACGAGATTGTCACTGTATGACTACAGGCATTGTACTAGATATGCGCCTTACGCCAACGGAAACATGATCTGTGCTTACAGCCCTCCTGGAACCGGTGCATGTTTTGTAAGTTTTTGACAGAAGTTTCTTTATCCTCCAATCTCCTCCTCATAATTTAATAATTTTCTTAGTTACGTATCATTAAAACAGTGTTGATGTATTTTATGTCTTTTCAATTTATCCTCAAACAATTTATCGGCTGATAAAATCATTGAAATTATTGAAAATCTGGTTTAAAATTTGTTATAGGGTGACAGCGGTGGGCCTTTAACGATCAGAAACACTGTTGTTGGAATCGTGTCTCATGGCAGCCTTCATTGTGCCGATGGACGTCCTCAAATTTTCACTAATGTTTACAAGTACATCCCCTTTATCTACGATGTTTTCAGACGTACTCTCAGATAATGTAAAATTAACGAAAACATATTATGTTAGTTTATTTGTCAAATTCAGAACTACAAAACATTGTTAAAGCATTTTTCGAAATTATCGATGTATGCATTTAAATGCTGTTATGTATTTGAGATAATAAACAAAAAAGTATGAACAACAAACGATTGGACTCTGTTATTTACCTTTTTTATTGATGCGCACTGAATCAAATTCGGAGTTCAATTCATCGAAGTAATAAAACTCTGTGATAATGAATATCCAGAATATGTGAAAGTCAAATAACTTTTTTTGAATTAACAATATTTTGACCTAATGGAAACAAGGGCTATTCAATTAAAAAGTCTTCGAATGAAAAATTAATTTTTGAAAGATTGGGGGATGAAACTAAATTTGAACATTTTAGTCTAGAGTTCAGAAATCGAATACTCATTTTCTCTGATACTATGATTGAGTTGACAATTATATTATTGTATCTTAATATTTTTTAAATTTTCATATTTCTTTATCTTCCCACTATAATTAGGAAGATGAAATGTATTGATATTTTTTTTCATTTTGTATGATTATATAAAAAGGAATACATAGTATCAATTTCATCAATTTCAGAAGTTCTGATTTATGAAACATAAATTTCACATTTTATAACAAGCTTCTGAAAATTTAAAGTATTATGTGTATATACTAATCTTTGATTGTATTAATGGTACCTCGCGCAACGTAAAGTGCAGATATTCGAATTAAATAAATTTTTCCAATTGATACGTATACATGAGTTTGTCTTGACAACGAAGAAGCATTCTTTAGTTTTTTCAATCACAATTGCTTCTTGATTCTGTAGAAATCATAAACTTTCCTATAAAAAAATACATTTATATTGTGTAATAAATTTTCTTTATCCTCGAAACTTTAATACTATTGAAAAAATAATACTTTATCAAAATTTCATAAGATTCGTGAAGTGCATAGAATTAGAGAAAATGTTCATTCAAACGTGAATTTTTTTGATTGTGTTCAACGTCGTATGTCGTTGATAATAATTTTTTTCATTGAGATGCTGTAAAACCATTAAAAATACGAAAAATTTTTGAAATTAGTATGGTTTTTATAAGAGTGGTGAAACTTTGAAAAGTTCATACTACGTTTGAATTTTGAAAAATAAAAGACCTTACAAATTTTAATGATTAGCTGATAAAAGATGTCAATTCCTTTTTATTTTGAAAATCAGCATAAATTTAGAAAATTTCGATTAATTCTGTAAACTGCGTTAAAAATCTTAAATATTATTTATAATATATAATCCATGAAAATCGCAATAAATTAAATGAATCTTCAATAAATTTGTTTAGTATTCAATAGTTTTTTATGTTCAAAGTTTTGGAAATTCAGGAGAATCAAAGAACTTTGAAATGTAAACCACTGCCAATTGTTCTGAAATAATTTGACAAATTATTAGAATTTCAGAAGATGAACATAAATTAAGTAGATTGTGTTCATAATCAAATTTCTCCAAAATATGTTTCATACTGTTTTTGCATTCTTTTCTTGAAAATATAAAAGATTCAAAAGTATAGAAAAATCACAAATGATCTTAATAAGTTAGATTAGTCGTAATCAAATCCGGAGTTTTTTTTTTTTTGAAATTGTGTAAAATTGAAAAACATTCAAAGTTTCAATGATTGTCAATAATCTCACTTAATTCGAAAAAAATGTAGAATGCCTTAGAAATTCACTGATGAAACCTCAAAAACCGTGCAATATCCCCTAAGTTTCTCAAAATCAAAAAATTTATGTTTTCAACTCACGGATAGTTTCAAAAATTTCAACTTTAAAACTAGAAATTAAAGAAACGTGAATGAATTTACTAAATTATAAGAACTTTGACGCTTCGATAAAACAACAGTTCGTAAATTGACGCATTTCTGCAGCCCTTAGACTCAGTCGTGAAACCTCGAACTTCCCACCTTCGATAAAACGAACTTCAGATCCTCCCTTCAATCTCCAACTTCGCTGACCGATAAAACTCGCTGCAATTCCTGGAGAACCCGGCTGATAAAGGACGCAAAGGACGTAAAGGACTCGAAACGTGGACGGACAGAAGCGCTAATGGTCCCAACACCGTTTCGCTTCTGGGCCGTGTCAACGAACGGACCACCTACGTCCTTATCCAAAGGCCCCGGACTTTTTTTTCCACGATCGGCTATCGATTAGTATTCAAAGTGCACTGTATCCCGGAGCCACCCGAGGGCCCTGCTACGCTAATTAGGCCTCGGCAGCTATAGCGTGCGATTCAAATTACCCCGTTTAATGAATACCACCGCATACATAGTTTTTCAACGCGGACCAACATAATTTAGGTGAATGCTAATCCGATAATCGGAATGTCGTTTGCCAACTACGACCAATTGAGTCACGATCTTCTGCTCTTCAATTTGAACGCTCTTCAAATTTATCGTCATTTTCCAACCTACCTCCCCAAATCATGATGAAAACAAAGAAAAACAAGGTCTGCTGGTTTCGATAAATGATTTTATTTCTCATCGTTTATATATTCGTGTCTATGCGATAGAATATGTATAAATAATGCGCACCTAAAAAAAATTACAACTATATGCACAACATGAAAAATCATCGCGTTATACGAGCTCGCAATACAAAATGGCGTAAATCACTCGTAAGCTACGAAAAACTTGTTACAAAAATATAAAATCGAAATCTGTACCTGTCCCTTCTCTAACGTGAAGTGGTGCGTGGGAATTGCGCAAGCTCGGCGATATATTTTCATTAATTAATTAAAAAGTTGTAGAAACGCTACTATTTACAAGTCGTACACTTAAGTTACCCGCTTCTCACACAGATAACGTCAAATAAATAAGCCACGCCGTTTTCTCTTACCATTTAAAACGCAGTTATTTCGTCCCAAGATTCGAGCGTATACGTATTTACAATGGATTCTCGTGATGGGACTCTTCTTTCTACGACTTCAGTCTTTGTTTCGTCGGCTTTTTTCAACGTCGCAATAAATTAATGGGTTTAATACTGAGCACCTCCTTACCTTCATTTATCGTGTTTGGCTGTTGGTTATTGGAGATGGTGTGAGGAAAACACGAATTGTCCATGACATCTGCACAAGTTCAAGACTTCTAAAAAATAATCTATCGCAAGGTTGCTCACAAAGAGCTCTGGTCATCTTCGAAATGGACTTAAAGAAAGCATGTACGTTAATGTATATCACATTTTCACCGGGAAGGGTTTCCTAATACCGAAGATCAACTTTCATTTTGAACCTTCTTGTTTGACATACCCAAGGAGCATCTCCAGTAACCATCCACGTCTGGAACCTAACCTACTCTGTTTACAAACACGTGTGGATTGTTTTTTTAGTCCTGCACATCTGGCACTTGACTTCACAACACCAATGGAAGGTGCACGCGCACCTTTCGTAAACGATCACTTCCTGGGTCTTGTAACCTCTGCCGCAGCACATGAGATCGCAACCATCGACACCGATGCTGGTGTCGTTGCACTGCCTTCCATGGGTACCAAGGATACCCAGTTTGGGGTTCCTTTCGCAAAATGGCGGTGAAGGCTCGAGGTAAACAAGATCTTTTGGACCTGGTGGCTTGTGCTCTGGGTTGTATGGCTTGAGCTGGAAGTTGTATCGATGTCTTCTACTGGGACCATCGCGATGACCGTGAACGGAATTGCTGGCGGAATTGCTGGTTATGGCGTTGCCAACGCTGCGGATCCTGTCAGAGTTGCTGA
The DNA here is from genome assembly GCA_028476575.1 of Platygaster robiniae. NCBI lineage: Eukaryota > Metazoa > Arthropoda > Insecta > Hymenoptera > Platygastridae > Platygaster > Platygaster robiniae. The sequence goes on from CM052019.1 coordinate 43,608,556, forward strand.
CCATGACTCTGGACGCGCCGTCGAAACGGTCCTTCAGGCTGTCGCCGACAGCCCGGAAATTGGGAAGTCGCATCCAGCAGGTTTTGATGGTACACGAACCGGACATACCGTGGCATTTGCACTCTTTGCGCATTTCCGCTGTAACATGCTGTGAACAAAAGGAAAAAAGCGGAGGATGAGAATTGGGAGAAGGCTGAAGTATAGTTCATAGAGTTGGGGTTGAGTGCGCCTTTCCATCTAAATCGGCAACACGAAATTAAGCCGTAAAAAAAGTTTTTAGTCGGTAATCTCGTAAGTCGTGAGATAGAGGACAGCTCTATTTGTTTCATTTGGTGTGCCTAAATGCATTTTCACTTCCTTCTGGTTTGCCTCAGCAACCAAAAAAAAAAAAAATAAATAAATAAATGTGGAGAAAAGAGTTCGGTGAAAAGTAGAAGGATATTGTAATATTTATGGCTTTATTGCTATTCTTTTAGTTTTATCTTACTTATGGTGGGATTTTTTATATTGTACACATTTCTGTATGTATGCCAGTTTTTATCCAATAATTTGAGAAAATTTCAAATTTTCAGTATGCAACTTGTAAAATATAGGTATAATCTTTTATTAGCATTGTTTCTTATTCGTAAAAGAAGATTTTCCATATACCAAGAAAAAATTCTGTACCACTCAGTATGTATCAGAAATTCATATAACGTTATGAAACTTTTATAGTGTTGCAAAATCTCGATATAATCTAATATACAGCACAGAAAAATATTTCAAAAGGAATTACATAGACTTTACTATTGGGATAACTATGCACTTTTGTTTCAATTGGTAGGAATTACAATTGTTATGATAATGTAGAAAGTATAATGAAAGTATAGTTAACATGAAGTTAATATTAGAGTTTTTACGATGATGTATAAACAGTACAATATATCAAAAATGCAATGAAGAAGTAGTAAAAAGAACAATATTCTTTTGTAATAAATACTAATTTTTTTTCAGTCGATCGCAAACTTAGATAGTCTTGTGTTTGGAGAGATTTGTATAATTTTGAAAGATAGATAGATAAAAATTCAAGAGATGCTTGTAATTAATGATTAAGAGAGATTCTTGTGAAAACTTTGCCAGTTTTGACATAAAAGGTTTTATAATGTTTGAATCTAAATTTAGTCGTAAATATTTGTTAAAACGTTTTTAGAGCAAATTAATATGTTATTGAGTATTACTGCTTTATTGATATATATATATATATTCCAATAAAAGAAACAAAAAGTAGTTTTCTCAAAAATTGATATAAAAAAAAGGAGAAAAAAATTTCAAGTCATAAAATTTTCTAATGAATAGTTGGTAAATAAAAAGTGAAAAACGAATATTTTCTGTTTGCTAGGAATTAAATATTGCTTGTGGAAATCGTTGTTCTAATTAAAACTTGAAAATGAATGTACATAGTAATCAAAAAGGTAAAGTACATATATACTAAAAGTATAACTGATTTCGAACTTTCTATAGTAGTATTAGAATGAGTGAAACATTTTTTAAATTATTGATCATTTTTTTGATTAGTTTCCTTGCTATGTTCTCACATTTCTCAACCCAAAACTTTTTATCAAATTTTTTATGAATCATACGTGAGAAGCCATCTACAAATTGATAAACATTTTGAGAAAAGTTTCAAAAAGCATGTTTGAAAAAATTTAAATTTATCTAATTTTTCATGTGAATGAATTTTCGAAACATTAAAATTTTCATAAAATATTTAATGACGAAAACAGTTAATAATTTATGTAAATCACTGTAAGACTTGTCATTGATCGATTCTACTGCCCGATACGTTATTGAAATACTCTACTGATTCCGCGGGACAAATCAAACAAAATTTCCGAAAAACCTCTTTATGTATATATTTTCTGATTAAACAAGTTCCATATCAAAATTTCAAAACATTAAACAACTTTGAGTGCTTATGACTCTTTTGAATATTTTTTATCCAAGGATAGAAAACTAAACAACTCTATCTAAACATCGAGAAAACGAAAACAGGTAACCTAAACCATCTAAGTCAAGTCAACTCCAGTTTTCTGAGCCTTCTGAAAAGATCTCCTTTTCTTCGGTCAAACACCTTTTGTTCGATTATTTTGAGATCAAATTAAGCCAAGTCGAGTCTATTTTCGAACCACGGATTATGACAAAAACTGAAAATCCGATTGTTGGCTCAAGGAACCTCTCATCAAAAATCATTTTCAAGGGTGTTGTGAATAAACAGACAGTCATTGTGCTCTGGGTCAAAAGAAAGTTGTTGATACCGGATACTGCCTCAAATATCATAGTATTACGTCGTATTACTGTTTTAAAATCGACGATTGACATGACGTTTCGATTCTTTTTAAAACAAAAAACATTCAGGAATTTATTTTGCGTTCAGTTTCATCGCTAAACACGTATTTCAAAAATTTTGATGGAATATAATACAGAAGTTAAAAATTCCAGAACAATTAACCGTAAAATTATCTACACATGCTTCCTAATTTCGAAAATTCTATGTCGAACCATTTCTGGAATTTCAATTTTCAAAGTTCCAACCAGTTCCAACGATCAACTTTCTGGCCACGTGTGTTTTCTCTATTGTCCTAGAGTTCGTAAATGATTTCATTATTCGAAAATTTGAATTCATACCCGAAGCAATGGACCACCTCGGTGCCGAAAAATTCGATTCGCAAAATGCGGAAATTGCTTTTTTCTAGGATGGTAGATTCTTTTTTGTCCTTTAATGAACAAGATCCTTTGAACTCACCGCTCGACCGGCTTCGTTGTTATGAAGGTTCATCTTTTCCCTGAGATTTCGGCCTCTTTCGCCGGTATCGACGAACTCGCGAGAGAATTTGAAGCCGTAGCCGATATTGTCAGAGCAGCCGCCCCATTCCCAGTCTCGCACGATTGACGGTGCACGCGACTGATGCGTGTAATCGCAAGAGCAACTTTGTATCGTCCCTTCGCTGCAAGCTCGAGCAATACTGTGCGTCACTGCCGCACTCGTCATTGCGTAAATAAACGCGGTTTCGCGGCATCCTGAAACAAAAACAAACGATTCCGATTTTAATCATTATCATTAGAAATTTTTAAATCAGTTAAAATAGTAAACTTCTAGAAAAAATATTGCATCAAGTACTATATAGAAATGTTTTCCAGAATTGGTTTCCAGCAATTTGCTTCGAAATCATTTTCAAATCATATATAATCTTCAGAAACAGGGGTGGTTGAAGATATAGGGATGGTGGGTAACACTAATAACACTAAAAGTCTGGGTGGGTGAAATACTGATGAATACCCAAACTAAAATGCATGAATTTACAAATTGTCGTTTCATTAAGTCAGCAAAACTATTAACGATTTACAAAATTTATCTACATTTACCAGAATTCTATTATTATACATATATTTGTAAATTTCAAAGTACGCAACTACCAACATTTTCCTTCATGTTGAACGTTTTTCAATTTTCAAATATTTTCAAGATTCTTTACTATGTTTTATGATTCTTTCGAAATTTCCCACAATCTACAAAATCATGTACATTTTCTTAAATTTTTCAAATTTCCCAGAATATTCGACATTTTTGACATTATAAAATTATTTGTATTTAAGAAATTTTCAAAAACTTTCAAAATTACAAAATTAATTTCAATTTCCATTAAAATATTCTAAACTTTCCTGACATTATAAAATATCGTCGGTGATATTATGAATTTGATCTTTGATCATAATTGAATTATTATGATCTTCATAGCAATATACGTAATTAATGAACATCTAAAATTGCTCAGTTTTTTTTTATTCCAAAAAATTCGTGACTATGAATTAAATTTTCAGCAATTGGAATTTTTAAAAATTTTTTGTATTACAAACATATCAATTATTTGAAAAGTTCTACATTCAACAGTAATTTCCTCAACATTTCAAGATTTTCCGTAAATTTATATTATTTCCAAGTTTTTCAAACAATTCGCTTACATTGAAAATGAAAAAAATTATCTGGAATTTAAAAAAAAATTGAAATAATGACAATAACCTACAATATTTATAAACATACACTGAGATTCTACGAATTTTAATAATTCTATAGAATTATTGAAAAAGATCGAAATCATCAAGCATTCAGAACTTCTCAAGCATTCAAAATTTTTATAATTTTTGAAAGTTTACGAGAATTCGTTTAACTGAGTGAGATTTTCCGTAATTTTCTTATTTTTTAAATTTATCAATCTTATTTCAAATAAAAAAACTTTATATTGCATATTTCAAAAAAGTATAATTATAAACATATTTTACAAGTTTGAAGAATATTTGCTGAAAGTCTGTAGATTCTTCAAATTTTATGAAATTGTCAACGATTTTTGCAATGTTGAATTTTTTCAAACTTTTTGAAATTCAAAAATTTCAAAAATGATACAATATTAAAATTTTCAGATTTCATGAAAATTTTTCGCACAAAGATTTTTTGCAATTCTTCAACAATTGTCAAAGTACATATTGAAATTTAAAAAAAAAAAAAAAAATTGCATATTCAAAAAAATATAATAATACATGTAAACTCAAAATTACGAAAATCTTCCGGAAGAAAAAATGAACACATTTTCTTAACTGTAAAAATTAATAAAACTGGATGAAAATTCCTTCAACTCATAATTTTTTTTAATTTTTAATTACTTTCTAAGTTTTTTAGATTTGTATCAAAAAAACTTTGTTTTTTCAAAAAATATGATAATAAATAGTAATTTACACCAAATTTTGCTATTCTAATTAGTACCACCTAAAAAACTCCTGTTCTGCTATCCTCGTTCAGAAAAATTACTTACAAAAGTTTTCCACGTACATACAATGTCCTTCATCAGACACTATACCTTCACATGCATACTTTCTTTAGAAATGTTTTTCTTTCGATTTTCCGTGAACGTTCCTCAGAAATCTCTCTTCAAAAAAGATTTCTTATGTAAGCTTTTCTAATTCGTTCAGCACAGATATTCAAAATGAAAAACCAGAAGGCATAATATGTAATTCAACACTTGTTTGAATTATTATCCATAATCCTATAAAAACTTCATCTCAATGAAAATTCCCAACAAACATCTCCCATTCATCCCCACTAAGAAAAACCCTTTTCAAAGTCTCCACCAATCAACACGAAAAATAAACATACCAATGACCCAAGCTCTCAGAACTCGAGGAGATACGGTAAATTGCCTAAGCGAATTTCTAACGGTTCCATTATAAACCGGAAAAATGGAAAATCGCCTACCTGAAAGTGAAATCGCCCGTTACCACACGATCACAAGTCATTCACTCATCCCAAAAATAGAAAATCCCTTTTCAAATGTGCACCATGTAGATTCTCCATACAATCAACGTGAAAAATAAACATACCAATGACCCAAACTCCTAGAACCTGAGGGACACGGTAAAATGCAAAAAGTTCCTGTTACATGATCACAAAAGTCTTTCATTCATTCCCAATAAAGAAAAACCTTTTCAATATCTTCATCAAAGATGATAAACTATGAACGCTCTCCACATCCAAACAACGCGAAAAATAAACATCCCAAGCTCCCGGAACCTGAGGAGATACGGAAAATCGCCAAAACCAATTTCCAACGACTCTATTTTTAACCAAATTCTGAAAAAACCTGTTGCGACATGATTACAAGCAGATTTCCCGAAACCAGCGTAAAAAGTCGGCATGTCGGTGGGAAAAAATTGATGTCCAATGACACATCAAAGCCGCAAAATGATGGCGTTGACAAAGGTGAGCCGGGTGGTCCAGGTCGCGTGGGAGGCGAACGGACGTCTCAATCCGCCGCTCGGAACTACCTGAACGGCGCGAGGGAGCAGGTGGAAAGGGCTGACCTTAACCTGACCCACGTGCCTTATCTGCATAAGGCGCGCAGGTGGCTCCTTTGTAGGCCCGCGCCTGCTGAAGATATCACGGAACGGAGCGACGCCCCGCGGAAGGTTCAAGAGATGCCGAAACCTGTTCCCAGGGGACAAAGGCGCATTTTCTCTTTGTTTTTTTCCCGGCGATATTTTAGATCAAGGGATAAGGATTTCGCACGTGACATAGTTTGGGAAATGTTGCCATTATGGGTGTCCAAAACATGTGGTTCAACGATCTATGCAAGCTGTTTCATAGAAGTCTTCCTATGGTGCTCTTCAGGGGTGTTCTTCAGGACCTTTATTTTGATGATCGTAAAATGAATAGGCTTGCATGTAGAAGGTCATAGTTTGGGAAAAGTTGCCATCATGGGTGTCTAAAACATTTGGTTCAACGATCTATGCAAGCTGTTCCATGGAAGTCATTTATGGTGTTCTTCAGGGATGTTCTTCGGGACTTTCATTTTGATGATCGTAAAATGAATAGGCTTGCATGTAGAAGGTCATAGTTTGGGAAATGTTGCCATCATGGGTGTCTAAAACATGTGGTTCAACGATCTATGCAAGCTGTTTCATAGAAGTCTTCTATGGTGTTCTTCAGGGATGTTCTTCATGACCTTTATTTTGATGATAGTAAAATGAATTGATCTGCATGTAGAAGGCCATAGTTTGGGAAATGTTGCTATTATGGCTGTCCGAAAAATTTGGTTCAAAAATCTATGCAAGATGCAAGCTGTTCCATAGAAGTCATTGATGATGTTCTGCAGGACCTTCATTTTGATGATTATAGAAGAAATTGGCCTGCATGTAGAAAAAGCTACTAGAGGTTCAAGTTGTTCAAGAATGTTTCATAAGCATGTACAGTACATTCAGATGGATGATTTTCAGAAATGTCCTTTCAGCAACAATCTTCAGAACACAAGATAATGATTAAAATAACCATACATATATCAGGATTTATTTTTCATAATTTCGAATTTTCTCTTTTTTCTCGCTAATCTCTAGAGATTTTCTTAAAATTTCGCATGAAAATCAGCTCACAATGAGTGGATTACTCGGTATGACGTTATGAAATGTGGAATATTGTTATTCAAAAATCGCGAATCACCCCATTAGTCATTCCCTGAAAGAACCTCGCGTGGCCTCACGTCGCGACGGGGTCAGATTCGTCATCGCTCCTTAATTTTTTTCTATTCCCCGCACAAGTTTATCTGCAAATATTCATCTGGCTGGTCCAGGACGCGACGCGCGAGCCCAAGCATATAAATCGGGGCTTTTGTTTCCCCAAACATTGACGAGCAAACGACACTTAATGTAGGTGTCACGATCTCGAGTGCCTGATAAAAACGAAAAACGGTTTTGCGACGCGAAGAAGATGAGAAATGAAATTTTTCGAGCTGTGGGAATGTGGACGTGATTTTCTCATTTTATTTCGAATAGAATCGTGAGTTTATCTGATTCTGAAATAAATTTTTTTCGAGTGGAACTTCTTTTAAGATTGTACGTTATTGCAAAAAATTTTTGTCAGGACAAAAATTAATATCAAAATTTGTCTCTGCAATTTTCGTGGCTGTACTCGAAAGATGACGATCTAATTTCCGACACAAAAAATGGCGCGCGATGCAAATGAAAAAGCCCGAAAAAGCCGCGGCGGTAGCTATAATTTCCAGTGATTTTATCTCCTCGGAATTCGAGCTTGACGCAAATCACTCCTCGTAAAGTTGTCCGCCATCTCCGATCACGTTCCAAAAAACGTGATATACCCATGATTTTTCTCAAAAAAAAAAAAAAAAAAAAAAAGAATATTATTTATCACGAAAAGAGCTGTGAGAAAATAATCACATTTTTTGAGTTTAGAACAATGTAGGGAGTACAAAGATCTGATTTTGTTCAGGCAAATGAACAAATTCAAGATACATATTGCCAAAAATCTCATATGTGGGAAATTCATTCATAATCAAGAAAAAATTTGGAAATAAATATGAAAACTCCGAGAAATTCGTCAATTTTAAAACACGATACTACACAATTCTGAGATAAATTTGTAGTTATTCTAAAATACACGCAACTGAAACAATTTATGTTAAAATGTAAGTGAACCTTCTAAAATGTCCTAACGTATTTTAATATGGAAGTATTCTCTGAAAGGTTTGAAATATTTCAAAAATCTCGTGATAAATCTATTGAACTCTGAGAGGTTTTCTAAATTGCGATGAAATATCAAGATACTGCGAGATTATCTGAAATTTTGAAATTCCGCAGACTGACTTTTCTCCTGTGGGTTACACATTCTTCAAATTTTTCGACGTCTTGACATTAAAAAATAAGGGCTTTTTTTGTGCTGTCTATAAACAATAAATATTATCTCTAAAAAATTAAAAAGGACGAGACAAATGAAGATTCTTTTTCATAAATCTGCTGATTTCCTAAATAAACAATAATGTTCGAGAAGACTTTGCAAACTTAACATTTTTATGAATCTTTTTTTTTATGAAACATTTTGTCTGAATACTATTTAAAAAAAGGTTACTAACCAAAATCTTTTTAGTATTAGAATGTATTTAGCATATTTACATTACGTTATTTTAGAATATATGGTGTTTTGTTTAATCAAAAAAAAAAATTATGAATCAACGAAAATAAATAAATAAACAAGTGTAATCAGCACTTCTCAAAAATATCGATCACTAGTCTAATAAAGTTGGAAATTAGTATGAAACATCTGAATATTTTTTCTAAGATAAGTTATAAGTATAGTAATTGTAACGTACATTAGGTTGTAAGTATAATTCAACTTGTTTTTTATTACAATTTTTCGTTGCTGCTAGCGTCAAAAATAATTTTCATTTCTGATTGTGACATAAATGAAATTTTTTCATTTAACAGTGCCTTAAGAAACTTTTATGTTTTTTTAATGTTTTTTTGTTTTTTGTAATTCAAGTGCATATTGATATTTATAAATGGTTATAAAAAAAATAAAATGTTAGTATAAAGAGCGAGAAATACAAAATCTTAGTTACAAAAGCTACATTTAAAATTATTCATGGGAAAACAACATAAAAATTAAAAAGTGAATGCTTTTAAAATAATAAAAAATAAAAAATAAAAATTGGAATAAGGCCTATGAAAAACAAATTATATTCGATTTTTTTTAAAATATCTAAACTTTGTAATTTTTTTAAACATCTTTACATCTCGATGAATTCATTATCAATTTCTCATCATCCAGAAAAATTTTAATTCCATATTTTCAGAATATTACCAAGTACATATCTCCAATACCTGTATTTTCAGATACATATAAATATTATTCTCGTATCGTTTTATTTCCATACAGTTCTCCCTAGCAAAAGTTTGGAATAGATGCTCCAGATAAGAATTCTTTCACGTCCGACCGAGCGTCGAGAGTTAATTTGCACGTAATGTAATGTTACGGTCGGTATTACAAAATCACTACGCAACCTAAGAATATATATTTTAATTAAATAAACCTACCTGTGGAACTTCTATTGGCCTCGCATCGCCACGGTTTAATTGAATTTCCCATTTTATCTGTTACTAATTCGTATTCGTTCATTCGTTACGGTTTCAATCTTGGACTCGTGGGAATCAGGAAAATACGGGAGATTGTTCGCTTATCGCAATATTCTTTCAACTTATCGCAAACAAATTGCTAGGAAACTACAATAATGTTTTTTAAAAAATTCTTGAAAATTATGGGGGTAGTCAAAATCATGTCGAATTCAAGATTCCATGAATGCTTAGTGATTTAGTTTGTGTTTTCATTTATATTTTACTTATTGTTCCATCATACAGTATAACTGTATTTAAAATATAAAGAATTTTCACTGAGAAAAATTCACCGTACTGGTTACGGTGAAATCTAATTTTTATTTTTTATCATACCTGACTGAATACCTGTCAATACAGTAATTATTACGGTATCCACCGTACTCATTGCGGTGGATAACCGGAATCGTTTGACAGTTTCTACATATATACATTGCTTTCAAATGTTTCCTGTCAAAAACAATTACGGTTATATACCGTAATGAGTACGGTGGATACCGTTGTCACTACGGTTTTGACCGTAAAGAGTCAGGTGACCGCGAAAAAAAATTTTTTCACCGTAACCAGTACGGTTAAAACCAGCAATCATCACGGTCCATTTTTCTCAGTGTTGGATCACCCTACTACATCCCTAACCCATTTCACACACGTTTATTACCCATGATCGGCTATTATTAGCCTTCTTTTATACCATCCATGCATTTCTTTTTCTCTTTCCCCATTGTACTAAAAAAAAACTGAACCTTTCATTTTGCAGGGGAAGTTAATTTTCCCATCGATTCAAATCGTTTCGATTCACGGTGGACCGTGATTGGGTCACGCATTGTGTGAATTTCCGAACTGTATAAAAAAAAATTTTTGAAATGAGACATACAAGAAGCGATTTCTCGCGTGTCGAGGAAAGAAGAAAGATGTATTCATCCGCCCGGGGAGATGATCGAGCGTATCCGATTTCCAGTTCGAAATTCATTACCAAGTGGCTCGCTCACCTGAGTTCTGGCCATTCTCTCATTCTTTTTTGGCTCCACTCTCGTGGTTTTTTTTTCGGGGACTCGGTGAAAGGTCCCGACCGGTTAAAAGACACATTTTTCCTAATCCCCGGACGGGATGGCAAAGGTGGCGGCACCCGAGATTTACGCCGTTACACCTCGTTACGTCCCCTTTGGGTCCTTGTTGGTTCCACATATTATTCCTCCTGAACACGGGGACACCGTGACCAGAAGAAGAACTAGCATTTTTGAGCGTGGAAATACGCGTTTCCCTGTCTTTCGCGTTTTGGACTCGGTTTTTGACCCTTTCCGTTAGGAAGTCATTACATGCTGGTAATCTATGCAACAGGTTAGGAAGGAATCCGGAAATTCCTATTTTTTACGTAGCTAAAATTCTACTGTCAAAAAAAAAAAATTTTCCTATACCATGGTACTGCAAATTTGCTATTCTTTTATGTTTCACATACTTGTATAAGAAAATTTTATTGAAACATGGAATTTCAGTATAAATAAACTTGAAAATTCCAACTACGTATAGTAAAATTATACTAGAATTATAGTGAAATTTCACCAAAAGGTAATGGTTAATAACTTTCGTATTGATATGGTAAAATTACGACAAATTCTTTTTAGAGTGTAGAATCCATTTTAACAGCATGTCGTATTTTTACTAGAACTTACTTAAGTTAGTGCAAATATAGCAATATTTCATCATAATGTCGTAAAATCATATTCAGCTGTATTTTTTCTGCGAGATGTGAAGCAGATAATCTTACCTTTGCGAAAATGTATCATGCATGAAAAAACCATGGAAACAAAAATTTTTTGCCATTTATATCAATACGTTGCGTATTCTTCATTAATTCTTCATTAATTTATACATATCATAACGACTGAATACCTGACACATGAAATAAAGTTTGTGATAGTTTTTGGACATAAAATAGACTTTAAATTATGTTTCTAACAACAATTTTATCTCAAATATAAATAAGTAAATTTTCTGCTTCATTATTTATAACGGTTTTTAACAATAATGCTGTAAAAAATCAATAGCTAAATTTACTACTTTTTTTGTAGTTGAAATTGGGGCTTGTATTGAAATTCTTATTTTTAATCGGACTTCGACAAATTAAAATAAGTACAACAATATTTTGCTATGCTGTTAAAAAATCACTATTCGTCTGTATTTTTACTGTGAAACGTAAAACTACTACTAATAGGAAATCTGATCATGTCAAAAAAAGTGAATTTCCTACAGCTTGCATTTTTAGTTGGAAACTGTAAGTTGTAAGAGAAAATGTATTGTTCAGATTTCATGTTTCATAGGATAATAAAAATGAGTTGATAATATTAAATTATTGTAGAGTGATAGTCAAAAAATAAAAATTTTTTATACAAACAACCACGCAATTTTCTTGGTCCTTAAATTTTGCAAGTTTAATAAGTAAAGAATTTTGTTGGTTTATATTTAACAATTGTTACTATCATAACATTTGTGTTGTAATTCAGTAAAATTTGATGAGAATTTTCTGTAAAACATAAGATAATTACGATAAAATTATTGATTTACGCATTGATGATGCGTAATGAAGAATAGGATTGAGGTATAATAAAAACAATCTAAAATTGAAGTTAGTACTTTTTAATAAAAATATTTATGATGACTAGAAAAATACTTTTATATACTTTATTTTTACTGTAAACAGAAACAACATTCGATACTTACAGTACCTACAATAATTACATGGAGAATCACTTTCCTAATGTATTTCAGATTAATTGTGATAATAAACTGTATATGAAAATTATTCTATTGATGAGAAGGAAATATTTATACAGGGTTATGATAAAATATTTCCTTCGCTGGAATATGGACATATATGTACACCTCACTAGTTATAATACTGAGTTATATGTACATAGAAATACTTGCTTAACCATAAATCTACTAATCAAGCTAGTAATTTTACAAGAAACTGATATTTTTACTTTCAACTTATTTTATTTCATTTCGTATTCGAGAATACTTTTAAAGAAAATTCCAAATTTAGTTCATAGAAAAGCAGTCATTTTACTAAATCTTGTAAATTGACCTTGGTGCAGATGAATTTACATCACAATTTACTGTTTTTGTAAGATTTTCTAGCTACTTAACGAATTCAGTAACTTTACAAGAAACTAATACTTTTACTTTCAACTGATTTCATTTCAAATTTGAGTAAAAATCCTACTGTTAGTATTTTTATTACTTTTAGAGAAAGTCACAAATTTAGTTCCGAGAAAAGCAGTCATTTTACTAAATTTGTAAATTTACCGTGGAGCAGATGAATGTACATCACACATTACTGTTTTTTTTATAATTTTCTAGCTACTTGACTAATTATGTACTAAAATAGCAACTTTATTATGTAATATGCGATAAAATTTTTCTAGTGTTATAGTAAATCTACAGACTGTTGAATTTGATGATTGATTTTTTTTCAGTAGAATGCAGATGCAGTGGAACATATCACAGAAATTCAGTGATGTAGCTTTGAGTCACAATTTTTTTCATATTTTTTACTACACGATAAGTGATCATTTTTTTTAATCCAGAGAAGAAGGAACATATATGTATACTGTTATACACACCTCAAAAAGATATTACTGGTATACTTCTTTTTCTGAAGATAAATAAATATATCCTTTTGCATAAGACAGTAGAATAGGAGTAAAATAAAATATTCTAATACATCCTCAAAATTCAAGCAAAAAGTTCAAAAAATATTTAATATTTTCACAGGCAAAACATGGTATCTTTATAAATCTTGTTATTCTGAATCCGAATGAAAAAATTCCTGAATTTAAGATTGAAATACACCATAAATGACGGTTTCGCGGTTCTCGAGAACAAGACGTAAAAATCACTTGAGTCGCGTCTCACGTTCCCGAAAGAAACCCGTGTCAACACATGTAGCCCATCATAGGCCGCGATTTATGGCGGCGTAACGCGGCTAAAAAACCAGCCTCGAGTTCCTTATAAGAAGCTCGCGCCACGAACGGCTACTGATTAAACTTATCTTATAAATGGCCGACGCTTTTAACGAGGAGTGGGGAGTGACTAAGACTAAAAAAATTCCTAACTTTGATTAGTATGTGATTAGAAAATTCAAGTACCTATGAAAAAAATCATATGCTTTTTTGTTAACGTGTCTTGAATTCTCGTGGTATCGAAAGAACACGCTAAAAATTATTTTATCTATCAATGATGGGAAAAAGACGAATTTCCAGTAGTCAGGAATGGCAATAAATTAATGGTAGTAATTAAAGAATCATAGATTCAAAAAATTGGGTTCTTGTAAAATTCTGCATGTAAAAAGTATCATTGTCAGGAAGACCATTCCTGTTTTCCCGAAACATAAAGCTTTCTCACGACACTTGACAACCCGTTCTGCCCATCATCATAAATTTTCTGCATGGAGTCATAAAATCGGCCGAGATAACCGGTAATCAATGAAAAAATCGGTAACGATCGAATTCGATCGATAAAGTTTTGTTGACAAAGCGACGTGTAATGAAGCTGTATAACCGTGCCCTAATCCCGGTAATAAACGAGTGTCCTGGATTACACGCCGCGCCCTATTATTTGCCCCGCATCGGGACCACTTTTTGGCACCGTTTTTCGGCCCGATATTACCCGCTACATGTGTTTTTTTTTATTCTTCCGGCCCTGTTATTAGTTCGCCGCCTTCACCTACCGCGTCGCTCCCGACCTTTTATTTTCCTCCCTCGGCAAACACCTTTTTAAACGGCCCCCTCTGCGTCCCAATTATCCGCGTACTCCCAAAGTCCCGGATTCCGCGTTCGCGAAATTACGGGTTTTCGTCCCTTGAGAATAAAGGTATATGGTTTGCGAGATATTTTGATCGCAAAAGTTGGATGGATGGTATTTCAGGTATTAATTATGAGGGATGTTGTGGGAGAAAATTTGTACTTCCGGAAGAAATTCGAAGATTTACAATATAAAAATGAAATTCTCAGCAATGTGAATTGCTACGGACAAAAATGCATATCTTATTAATTAATTTAACTGATTTTCTTGTGGAAGAAATTTTAAAGCAATTCTAGAAATTAATCTTCGTGGGAAATTTGCGTTACATAAGTACATGCACGTTCTACGATTTGGATAACAATGAAAGAGAAAATTGTATAATATAACGATAAGTTGGAGACGACCGTGAACAAAATTTTTTACACTTGAATGTAACTGAACAAACTTTTTTTGCCACTATTTGTGTTTTTCAAAAGCTCGTTTGTTTTGCTTTCTTTTTTGTCCTATTTTTACATAAGTCGGAAGAAAAATTTTCAGCGTCGTTGAAACATGCCAAAAATTTTACAAAGTCAAAGGGAAAAATGAAAATAAATTCGCTTGAAATTATTCAATTTGGGTTCTCGGATGTAGAAATGTCTTAGAGCACATTGATTTTATTTGTTTATCATTTTCTAATCTACAGAAACGACCGTTTAGTAAATCCTGTAAATCTCAACAATGTAATTTTATTAGATCTTTATCGTTTTTCCCCCAATTTTTTCAGCGTCTTTTTCCTTTTCGTAACGTCGATTTTATCAAGATGACAACAAAAAATTGGGTCCCGTGAAAAAACGGGGTTAGAGGTTGACGTGATCTTTTTATCTTGGTGCATAAAAGAATGATTCACACTCGAATCGATTCATCCGTTCTTATCGCAAAATGGGCTCGGTTTTCGGTGAAAAAAATTTATCGATTACCAGGTGTGATGTTTTTTTTAGGTTAAGTAGACGTAGCACAGATTTTATAGGGCATTTTTGAAAAGAAACATTTTTCCTCATTTAGCTGTTACTTCTTTGTTTATTTTTCCATCATTTTATACAATATTTTGACCTGAAATTTTTTGAGAATTATAAGGATAGTATTCTTTTTGTTCTTCTTATTCATGTCAATTTTTTTTTACCTGTGGGTCATGAAAGAAATTTTTATTATTTTTGTTGTCTCGTTGGAGATCCAATATTATTTTCGTCTATTTGCGGCTAACTTTTTTTATTTACTAGATTTTCGATGGGGTGGTTGATTTCACCAAAGTTTCTCAATATCATGCACTGCAAATCAAAATTAAAAAAAAAAAAAAAAAATACGTCATCATATTCATCACAGTATAGTTAAGTTTTATTTAAAGTTATGTACATACTTTGCAGTCAATGTCATAAAAACATCAAACGAATTCTCTCAACAATTTTTTATGATTAGGATTTAACTTTGAGGTATTTGTTTATTTATCAAACGCTTACTATCCTTCATGTAAATAATTTCTGCATTTGATGAAATATTCGAAAATAATTGAGCCTTTTCAGAAAATACTCACCAATAGTGATTTTACGATAGCATAATAAAATATCACTATATTTGTTGTCATATAATCAAGTTCTAGTAAAAAATACTACTTTCAAAATAAGTCCCAAATTCAGCTTCAAACGAAATAGTAATTTTACGATTCAATTTTTACAGTGTCGGTGTGAGAAGAACATTGAATTTTTTCTTGCAATCAATTTAACTTACAAATGATATTAGACTGTAAAGAGGTACATATTTTCAATAACCTTTAAGAAAATATTGCTGTTAAATACTACAATTAGGAATTCATTTGATTTTATAATTGCTACGAAAAACTCTATTGACAGGCGAAGGTCGCAGTGCCGAATTTACATACCAGATATTTGCTGTTATAAAAATTGATGAAGTATAAGGAACTTGAAAATTCAGTTGTTAGTGAATGACATAAAAATTGTGTTTTTCGTTGTTTTTCTTGCATGCTTTATTTTTGAAAATCACATTAGTTACTATTGTATGATTGCCTATAACTATTATTTTTACAAATTTCAACAAAAATATAGATAAATAGTGATTTTAAGACAGCATTAAATGTAATACAAATTCTTACTTGTTATTTTCTTGTTACTTGTTACTTGTTAGTTTCTTTTGCAATGTGTTTATTGCAATTTCATGAAATGCAACATAATAATAATGTGATTATTGTAATAATTATTTCATATCATGTGACGTAATGAAATTAACTTGTAATGTAATGAAATTAAATAGAATGTAATATTTAATGTCATTTATTTGTAATTTTTGCAATGTTATAATATGATAGAATGTAATGGAATGGAATAGAATCTTATTTAATATAATGTAAGGTGAAGTCTTCAATTTGTAATGGAATGTAATCAATTGGTGATGTTATAATATTATGATAGAATGTGATGTACACAATTTAATATTATGTAATGTAACATAACGTAATACAGGATACGCAATTTTAATCACTACGATTTTAAATTCAACAAATTCGATAATACAAACTTCTAACTTTCAAAATTATACTGTTAATAATTATTGTTATATTGCCCAGTGTACATGTTCGTAAAAATGTGCACAATCTTCCAGTGGACAATAAATACGATGCTTAATAAATTTGCGCACAATCAACACCGTCCCCGTAATACAATATAATTAATTTGTGATGTAAAGTAATATAATACAGTAGCATTAATTTGTATTGTAATCTAATAAAACTGTCATGTAATGTAAGATAATGTAATCAATTCGTAATGTTATGTAATGCCAGTATCATGCAATTTTACTTAATGTTATAATTTTTAATGTAATGCAATGTGAAATAATGTCATATTTTTAACGTAATATGATGTGATGTAAGCTGTGTATTTGTAATGTAATGTAATTTCATTTTATGTTATCCTTTGTAATGTATTATAAAAGTAACGTGAAGAACTCAAATTCTTACGCGATGTATATATAATGAAATAATGCAATCACGTATTCAAATAACGTAATGTATGGTAGTAATAATTTAATATAATGTAATTCTAATGAAATCTAGTGTAATGTAATGTTTCAATAAAGTTATGTTCTGTTATGTTTTGTAATGTTATAAATATAGTACCTTATGTAGCTAATTTTAATTTATGATGTAAATAATTCTATTTCATAATATCATGTCATTTTATTCTCGTTATTTTACCATACTATACTTGTAACTGTACCAAGTTCTATCAAGCATTCTTCTTTTCAAATAGGTCCCAATTTAAGCTACAAGAAAGTAGCAATTTTATCATCGATTTTTCACAGTAAAGGAAGGAAAGGGGAGAACCTAAATTAAAATACACATCAGTTCCAACGAAATTTGGAATGGAAATTCGCCCAGGGGTCAAGAAATTGCGCTAGAATGAAATGGTGGCCCTTTCGATTCAAATGGGCCGCGCAACGAGCGGGACTGGCGCGTGCCCGGGACTGGCCAGATGTATGTTTTGCAACCTGATAATGGACCTTCTCGTGAGGGGCTCCCCCGCGGCTCTTTTAGATCTCGTCCTCGCGATTGTAAGCCGAGCTTTTTTCGCCTTTGCCTCTCCATTATGTCCCAAGTCCCCATATGGCCACTTAGCGCGCCATGCGGAGGAGCAGAAGAGAAAAAAAGCTACACGCGTTTTTTCACGAGGACCCGCAGTCTACGTGAGGTCTCGCCTTCGCGGACTGTAATTAACGGACTAATTGCGCAAAAATTCGACCAAGGGAGGAGGAATCATCGAAAATTTCGCCATGAGTCTCATTTTGAAGTCGATACTTTTAGGAAATTCGTGGAACTTACCTCGATCAACGATTTTGCCGAAGAGATTTTTCCCTCGGAGAAAATTTTTCGTGGAACAGTTCCAGCGTCGATTGCGGAACTGGTGCTGACACTCGGCAATTGCCATGTTGGCGCCTCGGGCGACGGCCATGAGGATCCCGGGATTTTCACGGGCGAGGCGTCGCTGCTTTCTCCTCAGGGTGCCGTAGACTGTTGGGTCCATGTGCAATGAACCCGGGGACAACGGTAGCAAATTGTTCGGCTCCCCGGCTTTTGCTATACCCCTGAAAAGTTAGAACGTTTCGCCCATTTTTTAATTTGTTTTTTTTTTTTTGGAATTAATTACAGGTTTCAAGCAAAAGAAGCTTTTGAAAATGATATAGAAACCAGAACTGTAATTGTTATAGAAGGACGGTTTCTTAATTCAAAATTAAAATTAAAATACAAATGAAAAATATAAAATAAAAATGATTTGTTCATTTGTTTTAATGTTTCGGGCGTTTAATTTAATACTAGTACAATATTTAATGTCGAAGGTATTTATTTAATGTTATCTTGACATTTAGCTTGATATAGAAAAAACTAGACATAGTCAAAACACTTCACACATCCAAACCGAATATTTAACATGGTAAATATTATCTAACTTGAGTATAAGCACACACAGGAAATATGAGATTCTTCATGTTTTAAAAGTGCTTGATTTCGAAAATCGTTTCAGGCATATCCCTTTAATGACTCATTGTCATACGGAATTTTACCTACTCAGAAAAGAATTTTGTTTCACCTGAAAAACCGTTAAATTATACACTGTTGTATGATTCAGTCAGTTTTTTTCGATGTTAGTCACGCTGTCGTAATGTTTTTGCAATCTTCGTTCTTTTTATACAAATTGAAATTAATTACAATTACAGTATTCTTTTTCTTCCTAAACATACTTTATTTGTTTATTAATGATAGAAAGTTGAAAATATGCTTTCTGAAAAGGACTTGAAACTATGAAATCAATCTTTAATTTAAAATACGAACTTTTTTCTGAGGTAATTGAATATAGGCATAAATGGTAAAAAAACTTTCAAATTATGAAAATATTGGCACAATAAATCATGTATATGAGAAAAAATTTGGCAGATGCACACTTTTTTTAATGAATTAGAAAACTGTCCATGAGCTACAGTTACATTAACCAGAATTTTGTTTTTTTCCAGACGAATTCTGAATATAAATTATTCATTCATGATTGTGTCATTAATTTTCACATGATTTCTCAATATACCTTAATTGAGTTGTAGAAACATAAAGTCGACATAAGATTCTAGAATTTTTTCAAAAAAAAAGCCACATTTTCTACGAAAGTTACACATTTTAACAATAGAGGTAGACTGCATAAAATTTTTCGAAACTAAAAGTTTTTTTGGCTGTAGAAAATTTTTTTTCCAAGTGAATAACATCATTTTTATAATGCTAAGATTATATAAAATTTTCGAAAACTTGAGAAAGTTAGCTGAAATCTTACCAAATTACGTTGCACTTAAATACGTTCTCAAATTTAATGTCCTAATGAATGACCTAACATGAAAAAAAATTCCAATCCTCTATGTCTTTGTATTTCAAAAATTTTTCTATGGATGTTCAGTTACATTTTTTGTAAAATTATCTAAAGTATCACGAGATCATTATACTTTTCAAGAAAATCAGGTTTTTGGTTCCAATTTTCCAAGGTCTATTGAAAAATGAAACAGATTTCATTAATTTCGACATAATAAATCAATAAGAAGTTATAAATAAGAGACGTGTGAAAGTGTGAAATAAATTTGAATTTACTATAAATGTAGAATAGACTATGAAATCACATCACTCAGCATTACTCGCTAAACGTCTGATTATTGACTCATTATTTGTTTACAAAATTTAATTCAATAATTTTGAATTCACTGTAGAAAAATATTCAAAAAATAGAGGCATTAAGATAATTTCTACAAAAAGCAAAAATGTTTATCAAGTACATATATGTGAATGAATTATGAAATTTCAAATTACAGTTGAAACATTCCTAAAAATATTTTAAGTTCCTGTAAATTGAATGCAAATGTTTATCTACTGTAAAATTGCAAAAACACTACCCATGAAAAATGTAGAACCACAGATATTGAAAAGCCTCTAATAACTTCATCTTTTTCAAAACATATGAAAATTCAAAATGAAATCTAAATTATGCAAACTGTTATATTGTAAACTGCGAAAATGGAAATTAACTGTGAAATAAACACCAATTTCATAACTCTTCCAAAATAAAACCCATTAAGGAACTCATAAAACTGAAATGACAAATCTGTATTTGACGAAATAGTTAAAAGATACAGGTCTTTATATTTCTCTGTCAAGAGAATTATTACATGACAACAGAAGAACATTGAATTTAGGGTTCCTTCAGCACTCTACTGAATTATACTAAAAACGAGTTATGAATCGTTTAAATTACCATGAAAACCGAAATGTGACATAAGGACAAGGGCGAAAAGAATTGCTCTCTAAATATACTAGCAAAACTGGTTCACGATGCACCTTTACAAATCACGACCCCATAAATTCTCACACCCCATATCAAACAAACCTGCTTTCTCCCTACTTGAAATCGTTATAAACTGCGAAACTATTATTGTATTCATTCAAATAGACATTGTATGCGTAAATTAGGAGTGCTGAGTTCATTCAATTCAAATAAAATGTTTACTTCAACAATTATTTCTTAAGCAACGAGTCATATTGGAACTCGCACATTGATAGGATAATTTGTACTCTGATAAATAGAAACAAAAAGTATTTCGGATTCAAATAAAAATCCAAGAACAGAAATTAAACAATTTTTTTTTATATGATTTAATTTAATATTTATCTTCTTTTCATGAAATTTTAGGAAGTATCGTTTATATAAGTCTAAATGGAAAAGAAGATAAATTGAGAATACAAATAAAAGCTATTTGTAATTACTAATTCACAAGGTAGTAACCAAAACTGTTTCTTGAAAAATTATAGGAAGTTTGAGAATATTTTTAAAATAAAAACGTACAGGGATTTTGTCAACTTCACAAAAGCATACTGCTAACAACGAATTTCTAAGAGCTAAAAAAATTTCCTCGAGCTTTGCCTATTGGAAAGAAAAATGAAGCTCTTTATCAAAAGTTTTTTTCTAAAACTATGTATAACTCAAAATTACTTATTACTAACAATCATGATATTTTATGAAACCTACCAACACAAAAAAAAACACAGAAATCACAAAAACCTGAAAAAAATTTGTACTGAAGAAACGATTTTTAATAAAAAAAACAAATTTATTACAAAAATTTTTTATGTATGTCACAGAGAAAGACGAGAAATTCACAACGAAATATTCTTAGAAATTTCTTGCAAATAATACATTTTTCCCAATAATTACCAGAATCTTTTATATTTTCCGAAAAAATTATATATATTCCTGAAGAAATTTTCGGCATGAAGTGAAATTTCTTAAAATCTAACATCTAACAGTTAGAAAATTGTTTAAGAAAAAGGTTCTTGGAAAATTGCTTCTAGTGGCTTGGATTCTGGAAAACCATTAAATATTTCTAAAAAAAAGTTGTTCTCTGAACATTTACAGGATAATATATTATGTCGTAGGAAATTTTCAAATTTCACCTAAATCAAACCATATCTTTTTTTTTTCACTTATACTAGTTACAAAATTATGCATTACTTTCCCGAAATTTTCTAAAATGTCTATGACTTGGAGTGATAATGAAAATTGAAAGAGATATCATAAACTTATAAAAGTCTTGCATTCGTAGAATAGTTTCATTTCAGAAATTGCGCGAAATCTATTAAATTTCGAAAGCGATTTTCACATATTCCTTCAGAACTACGAATTTTTAATTTTCGCAAAAAATGCAGCAAATAAGGTAAGAATCGTGTTTGCATGTTTGTATTTAATGAATAAAATTATGCTCAAAGTGAAGTAAAAAAAACCTGATTAAAATTTAGAAAAGGGAACAGTTTAAGTTAGCAGGATTCCAATATGTTTTATCACAAAAAAATCTGCATAAATTAATCATTTTCTGATTAAAATTAACGAAAAATCACTTGCTGCAACCAATATGTTATCTGTCACAGTTTCAAATGCAAAAAGAAAAATTTCATTCAAAATGTTGTCATATTCGAACTTATCTATTTATGAAAAAGAAGAACGAATTTTCTCAGCTCTGAGTGTAAGAATAGACACATGAACATAAAAACGAATTTCTAGTACGATCTTTTGAAAAACAATTAGTTTCAAAACGATGGTTTTTAGTCAGTTATAGAACACATTTATTTATATCAACCAAAAAAAAGTATATTTTGTCACATATTCTGTTTTTTAGAAGTTTGGAAGTACAAATGATGCAAGTGATAAAGTTTCTCAAGGCAACAAAAATTGTGTACTGAAATCATCAACCTCGAAAATCCTTGAAACTCCTGCTCTACTTGAAAACGACTGAGAACTTTCTTCAAAAAACGTCCTGCATCAATAATATACCAACTATTCAAACTCTCCGAAACCTTTTTTCCTCCTATCGACCAAAATAATTCAAGAAGCTCTAATCCTGCCAAGTGCCTTCAATTTCCAACACTAAATTGACACTCATAACTCACAGCAAGTTTAGCAAATCACCAACCCTCCAGAACTGTAGAACTTCTTGCACCTCTTGAAGTTCGACAACCTACAATTTCCTTGGTACCAAAAGATCAAGACATACCCAAGACCCTGAACTTTCTTTCATCCTCCTCTCAACCACCCCTCCTACCCTTAAATCAAAAGCTCATAAAGCTCCTTTCCACCCCTTAAGAAAATCCTACTCACCACCACATAGACCCTCTGCCCCTGTTCTTATTCCGATTGACCTCCGCAGGTAGGTTTGGCAGGGCCATCACAAGGGCCCCAAACATCATCCACAGCCTCATCTTCCAAAATGCACAGATCCACCAATAAGCACCATAAAAATGTTTCACCCCCTCATATCACACCGTGCGAAAAAATGAAAACAAACGGTAAAAAAATAAAAAAAATCCTTCGCAACGAAAATGTCCCGAAAGCCGTGGTACTTCTCGGGCTCCTCAATAAGGAACTGTCCGACGAACTGAAAGCGCGCCCCAACTGCCCCAAAATTCTACGTCATTCAGGGTGGGGGTAAAAATTAGGGAGCTTGTAACCGGGTACCCCAAATCGAGGGTTTGAAACCGTATACGAAGCAACTCCCGTTTCGCGAGGTCGGATATCGTCTTTGAATGTGGAGACGACGTCCAATACCCTTCGACTGGCGACTGCTCGAACCTCGAGCGAAGATCTGTGGATCCCTCCACTTGGGGCCCCCCAGGCCCCCCTGCGGGATGTTGCTCCGCCTTCTCCTGGACCGGCCCTCCAAGTATCCTAGACATGGGCGCGAATCAAGAAAGTTGTTTCTATCTGGAGAGGAGATTTCAGTATGGCCAGGGACGACCGAACAATGCGTCCAGCACTGGGAAAAATCAATCATGGAAGTACTTATAATTGTCTGGAAATCCTCAATAAAAGTCCACTGAGAAAAAAACTTCCAGTTTTGACTGGAAGTAATTAACCAGTTCAATTCTGCGATTTTGCCGTTAATAGGCACGAAAATTTTTCAGTTTTGCAAAAAAAAATTCATTATAAAATGAGAATTTTCCTTATAGATACCAATAAATCCATAAGAAACTGAAAATTTTTAGTTAAAACTTATACTTTCCGCTTAAACTAAAAAGTTTCCTTATGCTCCAACAGAAAAATTTCAGTCATTTTTTACAGTGTAGTCCAATTTTACTGAAATTAGGATTGTTTAAATCAAGAACTTGAGGATCTCTTGGAGCCACTATCTAAATTTTAATCTGCTAGATTAAATAGATTGTTGTATTTTACAGACTGCCCTGTTAAAGTTTTTACAATGAAATCTGTGAAAAATGGAAAGATTCAATTTGTAGAATTCAGTAGATGATGTGTTGAAACAGACAATCTGTTGAATTAGACAGATGTGTTTAAGTGACTTTTTTAAACAAATTGAAATCTGTTAAGTTTTCATAGATTCTGATTTAGAGAGGAGAAAGTTATTTCTATCTGGAGAGGAGATTTCAGTATGGCCAGGGACGACCGAACAATGCGTCCAGCACTGGGAAAAATCAATCATGGAAATACTACTAATTGTCTGTAAATCCTCAATGAAAGTAGTAAAATTTTACTACAATAAGAGCTGTTCAATTCAAGAACTTGAAGATCTTTTATAGCCACTCTTTAAATAAAATTGTTGTTTGTCCGAATTTTACGTTGAGCCTTTTAAATATGTATTATTTTTTCTCCATTCATCGAGGATTCGACCAAATACTGTCAAGCCCTCTCCAGAAAACTATTGTCAGTATGCATAAAATCTTTTCTTTCTCAAACCCTTTTCCCTTAGTTTGAGTTGGTAAAAAACTACTAATTAATAGTAGAAATTCACTAATTGAAAAAGTGAAAAGGGAGCCACTAGGGTTTTAGGAAAAATCTACTTGAACTTTAGTAGAAATCCGCTATAGGTTTTGACTAGTCTTATTCGTGCATTATGACTAAAAGATAATCACATTAAAACTGATGAAAAAGTTAATTTTTGCTAATACTTCAGTAAATAGTTACTGATCATAATAATGAATATTTACCACTGCAATGGTTGATTATCCAAATAGCATTCAAATGCTACTAATTCATGATTGTTTTATAGTAAAAAATCGAGCAGTGATAATAGACATGTTTAGACATTTTTAAAAATATATATATTCCTTGAAACACCGATCTTTTAACAAGGTTTTTTACATGAACTTTTCTTACAACTAGGTACATTTAGTAGAAATCAACTTTTTTTCAGTCAACTTGTGGAATTCCACTAATTTATTAATAGATCTCTGACTATCTCTGACCTACTAATTCAATTAGTAAAAATTTTACTAATTCGAAGTGAGAGAGTTAGTTATACATATTAAAGCTTTCTTTGTTAATAGATCATAAAAGAATTCAAATATATATCCTTCTTGTCATTTATGAAACTGATAAAATTTTCGTCAAATTTGATAATAAGTCCGTGTCACAAACTAAATTAAAAAAATACATAACTTGTCAAATTACTACATAAATGGGCCGGCTGACCCGAACAAACTGAGAATCAAAAATTTTCAAACAAGGAGAACAAACAATTAAGACTTAAAATTGTATTCTCTAATTCGTAAAGTAACTAGAAAATGATAAGAACAGTATGCACAGTGTATTATGTAAATTTATTTGCACCAGAAGGAAGATATACAACGTATAGTACAACTGGTAAAACCACTGCTTTTCTCGTAGCTGAATTTGAGACTTTCTTTGCAAGTGATTAAAACACTTACTGGAGTATTTTTACAAGAAATTGGTAATTAGACAAGCTGAATGAAAAATAATAACTTTTTTATAATTTTCTTACAGTTTAATACCACAAATAATCTAAAATACACTAGGAATATGATTGTTCAGGTGAGTTTTATGTATGAAGTATCCAAGGATTTTATTTATTAACAATAAAAATGATTATATGAAACATTCTTTAAAACCATGATCAAATTTTTTTTGAAAACAGTCAATTTCTATCATTTTCATTTGACTTTGATCCCATCCTTAATTAACACAAATAAATATTTTTTAAATTTAATAGCTGATGGTAATTATTATCCAATGTTGACCCATGAGTTATAAATTGAACTTTACTAAAGTATTTAAAGAATTCCATGATTCTATTTAGTTCATACCATACGTTAAGAAATATTCCAACATTAAGCAACAAATATTTATTGTAAATACCGAGTATTTTCTGCTTTCTGCATAAATTAACTTTAAAGACATTTACAAATTTTCCTGTTAAAACATCGAAAATTGTAATTCTTATTATGTATAAATCTGACTAGAAAATTGAATGTTTATTCATGAGATCATTTCGTACGGTTCTATAGATGATGGATTCTAGATTGTTCTGCAAGTGATTAAAAATTAATTATTTTTCTAGTTACATATGAGGAATTTTTCCTTATTTGTTGTATTTATAAAAAAAGTTTCTGAATAGGGCTTCATTAAAGTTGAAAGCTTGATTCACATAATATAGGTATTAATGGATTTATATATAATGCTTGAAGTATGATTACTCCCTTCGATTATTAAATATTCTAAATGAATAACGTTCAATACCAATTAAACTTGGAAAAAAAATGATTTGTAAAATGACAAGTTATTTTCATAAGAAAATTGCTGATTTTCTGCATGCACTTTAAAAAAAATTTAATTTTAACAATTTACTTTTACTATACTCTTCAACATTGAAACAGAACAAACATTTTTTTTGAATTATGATTTCTAAATAAAAATGGTAGCTCCAGTAGAGTCACTTCATTCGACATAATATGGTAAAATTACTTATAACTCGTAGTTTCACAACTCACAGTAAAAAAACGCATGCTCTCCAAATTTTAAATGTACTCTCTTAATTGCTTCTTGTCCGAATCTTGCAAATTACACCATCGAGTAAAAAGTGTTTTCGAAGACAACATTCAACAAAATACTATTCTGTCGAGTTCTCGATGAGAATTTCAAGGAACTTTTAATTTGAAAAAAAAAATTCTGAAATTCATAACTTCAGACCTGAATATTATGAAACGAAGAATTGCAATATCGTGACTATCGTGAATATAAAATGAGGAATATCAAAACTGTAAATCCAAGAGTGAAAAGTTCTACAATGATTCATTGCACAAATAATTTTAATGAAATATCCAACTTTGAAACTTATCATTTCGGATAGTCTACACTTGTTACTCAGATTTCTGACTTTGACCAAATTATGTACTCCAAATTTCAACCTTCCCATATCTTGAATTACAATTTCGTAAGTACCTACTTCGGGAATTTGCATTTTTCAATCCTCCAAACCTTGGAGTTTCAAGTGCCAAAATAAATCATTTACAAATTGACATCTTGTATAACTTATTTCCTAGAAGAAAAAAATAGAAAGGTAAACTATCTCGATGTCCTACGGTGTCTTCGAAAAATAGCCCACGGAAGTTCTAGATCGTTTTGGGTTGTCCGTCGACTCTCGGGAACCAGTGTTGAAAGGCTCATTTAGTCTGGAAAACGAGCGTGATAATTTGAAGGATCACCTATTTTCCAGTCTGGGTTTTTCCGCCTTTATTGCCTTCAAGTTTCAGGATGTCTCCAGATAGAAAAAAAAAGGTTGAAAAACGATCTAATGCTAAATGACCAGGTGTAAATAATGACTCTTCCGGCGCCAGACGTATTGTGTTTGTTGTTTTTGGAATTTTCAAGTGCCACGCGAAGCAAATTTGGTGGGATATTTGTTATATTACCTAACTTGTTTGTGACCTGACTGCAATCGATACTTTCCTCATGGGCTTTTAAACTTGGGGTCCGTTAGGGTTTTAGGTCTATTATGCAGATATTGAAGAAATTCATTTTGATTCTACAAGTGCAACATAGTCGTAAATATGTAATTTTGGATTAAAAAATGCTCATTTTCGATATCTCATACAAGCGATATTATTTAATTATTGACAGTTTGATGTTTAATTTGTAAGAAAACTTTTCGCAATATGGTGTCTCAAAAATCTAATCATTTTTTACCATTTTTAGAATATCCATGTATTTTAGAAAGTGGAAGAGATTTACGTATTCAAAAACGAAATTTATGTATTGGGGAGTTTGATTTTTTATCCGTTTAAGAATACTAGAAGTTTCTGTCGATTATTTCAATCCTCAAAATTTATTTATCAAAACTTAGAAGGATTTATTTTGTTTCACAAAAAGTTAATGATTTATAAAATAGGTAAATTTTGTTAGATTTTGTAATTTTTAGTAATTTTGTTTAATTTTTTAAAATTTTTTTAAATTTTTTATCGCAATATTATTGTTAGTGTTTTGGGAGAATTCTTTAAGGTGAAATGCTCATCTTTTTTTTTCATTATTTTCAAAAATCTTGTTAGTTTTTCCCCTATCTTTTCTGTAGAAAGTAGTACTTATCTGATTTTTTTGAATGAAGAAAAAACAACTTTATTGTATTACTCTTGAAAAATAAAGTTAATGAAAATTTGAAAGTTTAAATTTTCTAAATCATGGAAAGCAGACAGAAAAAAATATATAATAATGTAGACTATGTACATTTTTGTAAGAACGTCAGATTTTCATCAAAATATAGAAACTAAGTGAAAATCTATCTCTTTATAAAACTTAATTGTAGCACAATGTATATTGAGAAAAAAATCTTGTACTTTTGAGTAATGAATATAGAAAAAGTGGATCAGAATAGAATATTTTTGTTTGTTTTAAACAATTTAGTGATTTTTTATCTACTCTAGTAGTCGATTTTGAAGTTTTTTTTTTTCGATTTAGAACCATACATTTTTGTTCAGTAGATAATACGTATAGTAATTATTATTGTAACTATGTGGTATAAAGATCTTATAATTATGGGAACTTCTCACTAACAGTATAACAGTGAGACTTATAAAATTTAACACTTTTAATATTATTTCATTGATTGAAATATATCATCTTTTTCATGAATTCTCTATTTCGGGGAATACACATTCATATTGCTTTAATATAATTACGTTTAAATAAATTATCTTTACAATTTATGGAAAAAGTCCTTTTATTATACCATGTAGAACATTACAAAATACGCTATACACATAGACTCCGCTAAAAAAGAAATATAGTCACCTATACATAAAATGCTACATTTTTTGCTGTACAATCATTAGTTATAAAAATATATGCTTAAGAGAAGAATTCAAACGCGTTTGTCAAAAGAGTTTTTCATATTATATAATTTAATTTAATTAATATAGATATAATAATTAGGTATATTATTTATAAAGAAATTAGATATAATTAAATTCAATAAAATATTTCTAATTTCTAATTTTTTACAATTAGTAAGAATAAACTTTCTTTTAGTAATTCTACATTTCGATAATCGAAAGATGTACTATTTAACCTCATGCAATATTTCACATGATTAATTTATCGAAAAGGGCTGTATGATGAAGGGGAAAAAATCATACAATATTTTTGAAAAATATAAAATCTGCAAACACAAACAATCCTAAATTTTTCCCTTTACTGTATAAAAAAAGAAATATCTGAATCATGTAATTGAATGGCATAAACAAACAACAAAAATTAATTCTAAAATTTGGTACAATTTCATAATTGTGCTAATGTATCAAGTTTAGCAAACAAGTCACTGAAAAGTCAAGAGAACATCCTATACTCTACAATTAAAATCAACTTCCTGAAACATTTTCTACCCCTCTTCGATCACATAAAAAATGTCCTAACTGTAAAAAAACATTCCCTTATCCCCGTGAACCCCTTTTATTCTACGTTCCTGGAATATCGTCATCCGGATCCTGATGGACCACGTGGAGAACCTAACCCGTGGGAGGACCTTCAATGGAACCCGCCCCTCAAATCCTCTCTCCCAAGATCGAAAAGCCCCCACCAATTTTATCAGCTTTCTCTTTTCTTCGGCTCTTTTTGCAGCTTCCCCCCCCCCACCCTCGCCCTTCGGCACCTTGAACCCTCCCCTCCCACGGCAATTTTCTTGCGGAGCTTTTATCCCCCCGCGGAATGCGTGAATCGAGTAGCGCGTGTGGGAACCAGTGGGAACGACGAGCGGAATGCGAGCGAAACGAGGGCTTTTCCCCTCTTCGAGAGTGCCGGATTCCTCGCAAGCTTTTTAAGCTTTTTTTAATGAATTTTTACAAAATTCGAAAGCTGTAGAAGAAAATGAAGTATTGTTTGTTGTTTGAGGGAGCTGACAGTACGAGTCGAAGCCGAGGGTCTTGAATCTTAGAAGTAATTTGATCCCGAATGGACAGTAAAAATTATTT
Organism: Platygaster robiniae; assembly: GCA_028476575.1. NCBI lineage: Eukaryota > Metazoa > Arthropoda > Insecta > Hymenoptera > Platygastridae > Platygaster > Platygaster robiniae. The sequence continues at coordinate 43,638,674 of CM052019.1, forward strand.
TCTGTGTTGGAAAATCTAGTCTACTATTCAAAAAACTTACAAATGATTAGATTTTCCAGATTCCTTATATTTTCAAGTGTTTTAATTCACGAAAATTTTGATTCAAAGCTCTCCAAAGTACTGGCTATTTTAAATCCCTAAAAACTAAACGAAAAATCATTTTTCAACGATCCTACACTGATATTTATCAAACTAATCAGTCACTGAAAGGACCAACTATAAAAAAACAAAACAAGATAATCCACAAGGTAAACTAAACAGAAACAGAGTCGTTGAATTTCACCTCTTAAATCAAGGCGCCAAGAGTTTTATGACCTGCAAACAAAATCTGATGGGATCACAGTCATCCTCGAGGTTTTAAGTGCAGCGAAAAGAAATATGAAATCAGGAACAATATAAAGATATCAGAAATCGCGGGAGGTCCTCTTTTTTTGTGCGTGAGCAAACAGAACCGTTCCCCATTTTCGACTTCCAAGGCGATTTTAGAAATTACGTCTTTCTAGGGAAACCTCAATTTACCGTTCTCGAAGAATGCTCGGCTCGAAAAGTCCCTCGTTTTTTGTCAATGAATCATCGTTCGAGAGATTTTTTTTCTGCTCATCTCTTAGGATGTATTAAATTCTTCAAAATTGACAAAAAAGTTCAAATAAAACTGTAAATAATAAATAATTCATTTTACTACATTTCACTATTCTCCTGAAAATATTCAAAAATAGTGACATATTTTTCAATTTTGGTCAATTGGGCTTCCTTTAATTTTGTTTGAAGATTGCATCCCAAAGTCGACTTCGATCTATTAAAACAAAATAAATAACACGAGGGTCAACTGATCAAAGTCGAGTGTTGCATCTGCGGCTCAGGGATTATTTCTTTTTTTTTTTAAGTTCTATTTTTGCGCCTCCGACTGATCCTTGACACGCGAGAGCACTTCATGAAAAAAGATTCGAGATTCGTGCGCGGATGGGATGAGTCGTTTCTAACAGTACTTAGGCCTGCGAGATTACGGCTTTTGGAGACCCTTTAAAAGTGCCGGTGCTTTTCTTAAACGCAGAACGAGAAACATAGATTTTCATATGGTTGTCAGAGAAAAAGACTAAAATTGAAAAAAGGCAGGGAAATTCCAAGCCTTAAAGATAACCTTAAAAGACTATGTATGCAGAAGTTATCGCAATTTTGAAATATTTGTAACATTTTTGCGAAATGACTCCATTCGATATATATAGTAAGATTGCCCTTGCCTATAATTCTTACATCTCGCAGTAAAAATAAAGGCAGACAAATAGTGAATTTTACGACCGTGTACACTGATAAAAATTCTCTCGATTTCATACACGTTTTATTCAAAATGTATTAAAATGTACTTCAAATTTCTTAAGCCAACTTTACGAAATGCAACTGAAATTTCATAAACTTGATATTTGAAACATAAGTAAGACACGCATCCTTTAATATTTTACCACATATAGTAAAATATTGTAACAGTTAAATGTAATTCTACCAAGTCCTCGTAAAAATACTACACACTTTCAAAGTAAGTCTCAATTAAATCTAGAAGAAAAAATAGTAATTTTACGACTGATTTTTTACAATGTGATGTCTCAACTTATCTCCTCGGTCCCGCATACTCTTAAGGCCCAAGCCGCGATGAGGCCCATATGACAAATGACACGAATCAACTCTGATCGTCGATTAGTTATGCAGCGATGAAAGATTGGGGATCTAGGAGTTCGCATCGATCGCTGACAACGGAGGTGCGCCAGATGGGCGTGGAACGCCACATCCGAAAATTGGAAGGAGCCGAAAAAAACAAGTCGCACAAATGGAGTGCCCGGTATTGTTATCAAAAAAAGAAAGAGACAGAGAGGATGAAAACGGGGACGGTTCTACGTCTTTATTCGTGCTTGGCCCGTTTTATATTTCGCCGCTCATATTATATATGGCGCGGGGTGGTCCAGGGCCTCACTGACGCCTGTGGTCCGCAACTTCATTTACACCTATTCGGCCTGGGCCTTCTGGGCGCGGGCCCCGAAATTTACGAGCTACCGCGAGATCGGGCCTTTTCCCGGCCGTCAGAAATCGATGCTTATAAAGGATAAGATTTTCGTATTGATTTTTTTCATCAGAGTGGCCTTTTTACCAATGGGATTTCAGAAAGGCATGAATTGAGGAAAATTTTTATTTTATGTACATACAACGCAATCGTGATTTGATAGAGATTATTATGTTTTTTTGTGTGTTGGAATCGTGGCATGTGTATAATGAAATTTTTCATATCTTCCAAGTATGGGTTGTCATGTATTTTTGAGATATGTATAATTGGGAAAATAAAATTAAATAATTCTAGGAAGTGCAAGAGTCTAGGATTTGAATAGAACCTTTCGAATTTCTAAGAATTCGAGAACTTCTTCAGAAATTCAGGATTGACAATTTTGGAATTTGATTTTTAGAATTTACAAGATTTTGTTTGTTTCAATTATGCAAAAATCATGAATTCATTTTTCTCATGTGGGAAGGTATTAAAAAATGTGAGATTCACCATAATTTCAATGGCTCAGGATTACACGACACATCATTTCATAATTAAGAAACCAAGATTTAAAGTTTTAATGAAAGCTTCATTGTAAAAATTCTTCTTGATAAGAAACAGAAACTAATGTTTATCTGGCAAACATGTAAACGTGAAAATGTTTAGACCTATAACACTAAAAGTTTATCTATTTCAAAATATTTGAAATATGTTTTTATCAAAACATGTGGTACAAAACTTTTAAAAATTAATCTAGAAAAACTTTCAGTTTTTATACGATACTTAAGTGCAATATGAATAGAAATGAAGTTGAATATCTGTGGCTTCCCGCCATAACAGAGAAAGTCACACATCTCATAACGTTAAAAATGTCATCAGAATATCATTTAAAATGAGCCTTATGGCATAAGTGACTTTCTCTGTCATGGCGGCAAGCCACAGATATAATAGACGTTGCAATAAAGTTCCAAGTAAGTTTTTTGCAAATTATTTGAAAGACTTAAAAAAAATTTTTGTAAATGTATCGGACCATACAAAATAGCGATGTTATAAATCTATTGGAGTAGAATAAAAATTCTCTATCTAATTTTTAAAGTTTTCAGATTTTGGGGGAACCGCGCAAATCTAATCTTGTAAGATCATTGTTCAAAAATTCTCAGATTGGAGATTCACTATCTGCGAGTTTTTTTTTTTTTTTCATTTTTGATTTTTTTCCGATATTCGCATTTTTATCAATTCAATACATTGATATCTCATTCTTTGGTTAACTAGAATTCTGCAAAATGCAAATATTCGTCTAAGATTTTTAAATTAAAGGTATCCGAAGTATAAATTTTTGTAAAACTTCAGAAAAGTGAATTTATATCTATAGATTCGTGAACATTTTTATTTTAAGATTTCTATAATCAGAGGCGGTCCCAGAATCGATTCTCGAGGGGGAAGGGGGGGGGGGGAAATCCACAAAACTTAAACTGATGATTTTTTTTTTTTTTTTCAGATATCATTGTCAATCAATATCGGATATATCCTGGTCTTGGGGAGGGAAATTTCCCTAATCCCCCCCCCCCCCTTGGGAGGGCCACTGCTATAATACTACAAGAATGAATTTCTAAATACCTATAAAATATTCTTGCTACAAAAGTAAGTACAGAATTTGATGTATCGAACCCCTAAATTTACTCTATATCAAATTGTATATTGAAAAATTCTAAAAGTCTTACTTTTGATTGCTCATAAGACGAATTTTCAACTACTTCAAAAAAAAATCTTGTTTTACTGTTTCACCAAAAATATTAAAAATCGTTAAAATTCGATCCTTCGAAATGTGGACTATCAATTACCTGCTCGAGAGTTTTTCAACAATTTTCGAAATTCCTGAATTTTTAAATTTTACCAACAGTTTCATTGATTTCAAAATTAAAATATTTTGAAAAAATTACGCATTATCAATGTTAATATAGTTTTCAAAAATTTTGAGCAATTAATTGTATTAACTGGCAACATATACTTATAAAAGGCCACCGACTCAAAAGCTTAATAGCCATCGTGTTTTTATGATTTTCTATCAACTTGAAATATTTCATATAATTTATTGAATGATTGATTTCAATAGTTTAATAAAATTTTGATGTAAAAATAAATAGAAAAGAAAAATTGTTAGTAGAGTAATATAATAAAAGTCAACTGTTATTGAAAACTTCTAGACAAAAGCTTTGTAAGTTATGTAAAGTGAAAAAAATTACTTGATAACGAAAGTCCGCGCCCTTATTTATTGCTATTCTTCCAAAAATATAATAAATAATTTACTTACGTTCAAATATTGCGTATATAATTTAATAACAATGTTAATGTTTAATAATTTTTTGTGCTTTACCTAATTTTTTACATATTGCTATTGAAAAACAAAGAATTAGGAATCGACATTTGAATCATCAGATGATTCGTAACTTGTTTCTAGGCACAACATTTTCAATGCTAAAAATTTCACATAATGCCTAATTTAGTTCTTCAAACCTTGAAGTCGATCTATCAAATTTTTCTTTATCACAATTTTCGTGAAATTTGAAAGGACAATATTTTCTAATTATGCATGGAAAAATTTTTCATTTTCGAATAATTATGTTTGCAGGTAACAAATCGACTTTCTATTTCACAATTCGTAAATAAATTGCAAAATATCTAAACCAATAAATCCGTTTTACCTACTGGAAACATTGTACGAATTTGGTTATGTACTTTTAATGATATCGAGTGTGATAGAAATCCCTTGAAAATTGCATCATCAACTTTCAACTCTCTTTTTTCGCTTCAAAAATCAAACCACACCTCGAGTACCGTCGTAAATGGTCTTTTACCAAAAGTTTAATGCGGCGTGTTTTAATTTTCTTGGCACGGTCCATATTAATAAAAGCAAGAGCGAGACCACACGCGCACATGAAATGACTTACAAAAAGCGCGGAGTAAATATGACTTACGGGGCCTTGTCAGCGTATTATACGAGGATCACGAGGATATATGAAGGTTTTTTACCTTCGTGCACTTGTCTCTTTTGCACCTTAATTCCCTTTGCAAGAGCAAATTATGGCTAAGCTGTGAAGACGAGATCCGGAGTCGATAAAACTTGTCTGTTACAAAAGATTAACTAACATTAATTCAGGTAATCTCCGACTATCAATTTTTCAAAGACGACTAGAAGTTTCATTTCAAAAAAAATTTTATTTCAAAAACATAATACCTTTGCGATTCTTCATAAAAAGTAGTTGTAATATTTTTAATTTCCGTATTTCATATACTCTTATAATTTTTGTCATTATTTCTGAATCATTTTACCAAAATATACCCTGAAATCGATAAAAATGAACTAACCTGGCAATAAAACAATATAAAAACCGAGGAATCGCGGCATGCCTTTTTCGGCACCTTTTGACTATCGCGAGAGACAATGGGGCGAATAAAAAAAATCACCCCGGAAGTTTCGGAGATTCGTGTTTGAACAGGTTTTGACTAGTCACGCTCGAAATGTGGAAGAGCGATCCATGAAAGAAGCTGGGGACCCACACCTTCCAAGATATGGCGCTTAATTTTGGAAAAAAGCGTGCCGCAAAAAATCATAATTTACAAAGATCAACCAATAAAAAACCGAAATTCTGCAGTGTATTTTTTTCAAACGTAAGCCATATAGTTCTTGGATAAGTCCCAAAATACACCCTTTCCATAACTCTTTCTGAAATGTGACTTGTGTATGTATCACTCGTATTACAAATTGCAATGATGAAGAAAGTAACAAGTTTCTTACAATTCAGAAAATTGAGACCGAAAAATTTCTGAATTGGTTCAACCTAATTAGTTTCATAGAAAAATAATTTCATTTCCATCTCTAATTCTGTCACACGTAGTTATATATTTTGATAATTAATTCGGAGCCCTCACTATCCTATTAAAACATGAAAATTTTGTTTTTTCTATTCCTTAGACATTCTGTGAAAACAACTTTTTTAGGAATTTTGTGTTTTCATTTGTAATTAGATTCCACGAAAATGTTTTAAATCCACCCAAGTAGCACATTTTGGCTTATAACATTCTAATAGCATTCTTAAGAAAATTTTTGTCTCATAAGGGTCTGATAGCTCTCTTATAACTTTCTTGGTTAAGAACTTCAAAAGAGGGCTATTAGAATGCTTATACCTGGCTTATAAAGTTCTTATAGCATTCTGCAGGACATCCTATAAAGACTTGCTCATAAGTTTCTTTGAGGTTTCTTACAGTGCTCTTGATCAAGAATGTTATAAGAAAGCTATCAGAACTCTAATAAGAGTCTTAAAAAGGTCTTATAGCGGTCTTTACGCCATTATTTGAAAACTTTCTAATGAGGTTCTTTTAGATTTTTTACAGTGTTCTTATTAAAAATTCTTATGGTTAGCTGTAATAACGCTTTTAACTTACTTATATCTTTCTTTCAGCTATTCTTTAGAGATATTCTTATAAGATTACAGTATGAAATTATTAGAAGAACAGGTTATCTGTGTATCAGAATATTTTTTCAGTTTTCTGTTGGATGTTATAAAAAAAAGATGTAAAATGTGCGCGTTACAAAATATAAAGTGATTGTATCTCATTTTTATCTACTTTTTTGTTGTTTTTTGTTGTTTTTTTTTTTTTTTTTTTTTTTATCAGAAATGAAACCTGCTCATAAGTCCAGTGCATTTGACGATATAGAAAACAAGTAGTGCCTAAATTAGTTAAAATTATCCCAAAAAACTGGGATCAAAATCCCGTTAGTATACTGATGCGAAAATCAGCAGAAAGTGCGAAAGCATCGATACCAGACGTCTTGGTCACAATAAGTTCACACGATACAAAAGATGAATAAGAAAAACAAGTGATGCTGGGAAAAATCATGAATGATCCTGATCATGCATGATCATGCTTAAATGAGGCTTTTCAGGAATTTATTGTTAAAGTCCCACGAGAGCTTGTACTGCACGATTGTGCACGATACTCCCATCGAATGAAATTGCAACCATGAGGTCCCAAGGCTCAGTCAGCAGCGAGCAGCGAGTAAGAACCGAACGGTTGAGGTTCGAGTCCCAGCTAAGGCAGTATCTTCAACTTCAGATAAATTATATATATGTGTCTTTCAGCTATTCGCAGTGTGCGTAAGTGTTATGGATATTGAAAAAACTGTTTATCAATATCATAATTATAAAACGAAATATGCAAACTAAAGTGGACTGAAAAAATCAATATTTTTCCTTTTTTTTTAACCTTCTTTACCATTTCTTATAAGCATCTTATCAAGTTCTTTGAGACGCTTATAAGAAGTTTTATAAGACGCTATGAGATTTTCTTAAGCGACTCTAATAACATTCTACAAGATTTTTTTAAGAATCCTATAGGACAGAATTCGAGGGACCTTTTCTTTTTACAAGCGTCTACTAGAATGTTATAAGGACCTTATAAGCTAATTCAGCATGACATAAGAACGTTATTAGCCAAAATGTGCTACTTGGGTAGGAATCTTTCAACCCTGGAACATGATATTCTAGGAAAGTACATAAAAATCAATTGAAAAAACCAAAATATCTTCCAACTTTCAAAAACTCTGCTGAAATACTAAAATTGATATAAATCTATGAAAAAACGGTTATATAAATTTCAAGAAATTGCGAAATCCAGCCGGATTTCGTTCGTCGCGTGAAAAAGAAATCGTGATTTCGCCAGTAGCCTTAAAGAGAAATCGGCTGGAGTAGTAAATACTGTGATAATCACATCTGTCTCTTTTCCACTTGCGTCGCTGAGCGGGACTATCTTTCTCCCACCTATTATATTCCTCCCGATTTCAGAGATCGCGCTTCGAGAAAATTTTCTCGACATCTATGGTTACTATTATGATTTCTTAGTTTATAGTAAAAAATAATACAATAATAATAGACGTATTTAGACATTTGTTGAAATATATATTCATTTCTCGAAACATCAAGCTTTTAATAATGTTTTTTACATGATCTTTTTTCACAACTAGGTACATATGATATATAATTTAGTAGAATTCAACTATTTTTTTAAGTCAATTTGAATAATTCAACTCATTTATTAGTAGATCTCTGACTATCTCTGACCTACTAATTGAATTGGTAAAAATTTTACTAATTGAAACTAAGAGTGATTTTCTGAAAGCTCTATAAAATTTAAACACAAATTTCTTGAACTCAGATCCATAGTGCATCAAATCTTGTAAATTTATGACAGTTCATGATTATATCAGAAAATTCTCCAAGTTGCATCAAATACTGGAAAAATGTAAAAAAAAAAGAAATGGATTGTCAAAAAATAAAAAATCTTATACTTGGTGACTTTACAATCACGAATTCTTCGAAAAATCGAATTCTTTTACATTTAGTATACAAAATTTCTTAATTTGAATTCAAAAATTCAACCGAATAGTCTAAGATAAAATCCGTGCCGCTACGCAGAACTACGACTTTCAATGACAAGTCTAATTCTAAAACAATCGATATTTATAGTACAAAATATCGTTTCTTTTTGAAGGAACACAAATCATATTGTCAAGTATCAGTCTTGAAAACTTTCTAATTTTTTTAATGATTACAATGTTTCATGAAAATCTTCTCTTTTTCCTAATCGTTGCCTTTGCATAGCTATTAACCTCCCTACGCCCAACGTTCGTTGCCGTTGCCGTTGCCGTTGCCGTTGCATAGCTTTTCACCCCGTACGTCATATAAAAGCGCGGGGAAAGACGTAGTTCTACGTTAAAACAGCTTGTCTGTCAAAACGTCAAGAGAAAACGCCCTTATTATACAAATCAGTCCCAAAAACATAATCCCCGATTGTTTAATCTACTTATTGTGCTGGTCATTGAAAAGGGAAGCGAAATAATGAGATGAAAGAGCCGGAGACAAAAATGTAAAAGACGCTGACAAAAGGACACTGGCTGAGATATTCCCTGGTGACGAGATCTCGTAATTGTATTTCTTTGGAAGAAGAGAAAAAAACTGTCCAAGCTACTTAAAAACGACGGAAGAAAAAGCCACGAGGGAACGTCTCAATCCGCGTCACCCTTTGAGGATTTTCGAGAAACTGATCCGGAAACAAACGGGGCCTCTTTAATACGGATGAGTGTTTGGATATATTAGGCTAATCTCGAGTCGAGACCACGGTATACTTATTACAGTAAATCTACCTGTTATCCTGGTGGCGCAACGTTGGTGCCCAAAATTCCTGGAGGGTATGAATGAATTTTGTACATATTTTTGAATTAAATCAGTGGAATTTCATTCTCTGAGAGAACAGAAGTTATTAGAACCGATGATTTAGTCTCTTTAGTGATGTCATTCAAGAAAAATTTAATTATAGGGCGTTTTGTTGTTGAAAATGTTTGAAAGTGGTTGGATAATGCATGAGGATTCCGAATTCATTTCACGTATGAGTATTATGCTTAATAAAATTAATATGCAAAAATCACTAAAGGGTATACAATTACTGTAATTCAAAATTTGTTAGGAAGATTGTTTTTACAATTTTAAAATAGGTGAACATTTATACAGTAACTAAATATTTTTACATGTTTTATGGATGGAAATGATAGTTCCATGTGTAAAGTATTCTTTTACTCAAATTGACACCAAAGTGAATGAAATAAAATTTATGAATAACATTTTCTGAACAAATGATGTATTCATAATTAGACATTTCAGGAGTGTTAGTGATTGAGTTCTATGGAATCTTGAATAGATTTAATGAAGAAAGAGCTATGAAATGTTTTCTGTTGATTTCGCAGTAAATTTGCATTTTTGCAATCCACAAGATAAAATTTTGCATATATTACATTACATGCATAAATTTTTACATAAAGTACAAGATAATTCGCAGAGGCTTTCCAAATCTGTGATTCCATATTTCTGAATGACAGCGTTTTAACAATTTTACAGTACATAGATGAATATTTTTACAGTGAATTACACGAACTTCTGTACATTTTATGTATTATATTGACATTTATATATTTTAAATATTATTATGCTCAAATTTACACATTTAAAATTAATTCAAAGAAATGAATTGAATCTTGTGAACAAGTAATGGACCTCTCTAAAACTAGGAAATTCACGAGTGTTACTGATTTCAGTTTTATAAAATCTTGTATGGTTTGTAACTCCAAAAAGAAATAAAATTCATGAGGTTAATTTTACAGTAAATTGCTATTCTACAGTTTACAATATAACATTTTACATATCTTACATTTCATACTTAAATTTGCAAACATGATAGGTACGAAATAATTACTACAGGCATTTCTATATCTGTAACTCCACATTTTTTAAGGGTAGTGGTTTTACAATTATACAGTAGATGGAAATTTTTACAGTGAGTTACAGTAATTTTGGAAGTTTTTAAATGATTCAAAGTTTTATAGTGCATTTACACCTACTTGCTAATAATTTACACGTTTTTTGCGGATAATATTGATATTTATATATTTTTTATCACTTTAACTTCTATACTTACTGCAAATTCAAAATTCATTGATTTAATTTCGAGAACGATAAGTTTCGGGAGTGATTATGATTTTAATACATAATTTTATAGGTTTTTTTTATATTCATAATAAATTTTCAATGTTTCTTTTGTATATTCATACTGAATTTTTAACTGTAAATTACACTCTTGCAAGTCACTTACTTATGTATAATTTGTCATTTTTTAATTATATAGAAACTTATAAAATCCGTTTGATTCTTCGAAAGTGGTGAAATAAATATTCTAATTTTTAACAACCTAATTTTTATGAAAACTATGTACTAAGCCCCTGTGGAACTTCAGATGATTTTACGAACAATTTGACTGAACATTAACAAAAAAATTATTATAAATATTGAACATAGATCGATAAAATAAAAAAGTTCGACAAAATTTTGTAAAATTTTAAAAAACTACTAAAGCTTTCGAAAATTTGTACATATATAATTCCAGAGTGCTTCACAAGTAATATGTATAGTTTACATCGTAAAAATAGTCTCTATAATAATAAAAAACCTTCGATTCAAAAAAATTTCATGCGGTCTACCTCAACTGCATAAAATATATACCTAATATTCGTAGAAAATGTGACTTTTTTTGAAAAAATTCTGGATTTTTATGTTCACTCGAAGTTTTTGTTACTCAGATGAAATATATTGATAAGACACAAAAACATTTACGAGACACGATCATCAGCAATAATAAATGAATTTCGTCCTGTAAAAAATGAAATTCTGATTAAACTGTAGCGCATAGACAATTTACCGATTTATTTAACAAACAATTGTAAATATGCTTGTATTTTCATCATTCGAGACAATTTTCACTTTGTATTGGGGAAATTTGTTAATGCGCACGTATATGCGAAATAAAGGACTTTCCTACACATTCGAATTAGCATACATACGTAATAGGAAAAAAAAACATACATTCTGCATTCTTTTTAGTACCAAGCGCTAGCAACTTTTACTTTTTTTTTTCTTTTTTTTTTTTATAAAATATGAAATTTTCGGTACTGAAAGTCGCGATTGTCTGAGAAACACGATTAGACACCAGCGTCTCAACGATCTTACATCTTCGAAAATTCACACCATCTCTTTAATATGACTAAAAACCGAATTCTCAGAAACTCCTCGGACTTCAAAAAATTTAAAGTTTCTATCATAAAATTCCACTCTAGGATCAGTTAAAAATCATTAATCCCTCTCTCCAGATCAATTTTGCAGATCGCATCCTACCTCGATCTCACACATATTTTCTTTATAGAAAAAAAAACCCTGTTTTACATGAAAAAAGCTTCAAATCGATGTCCAAACAGGAAAATAGGAAAAAATTGGACTTGAATGGGCGGTCTTTCTCATTCATGCAAAACACGACCAAGTGCAAGTTTTTTCGGAACCCCGTGAGAGAAGATGGTAAGGCGATGAGGCACAATTGTGTAGGGACACCAACGTTGGTTTTGAGGCGGAGTGCGAACGTCGGTCACATCAAAGGAGCCAAAGGTAAGTCTAATTATTGTTTCCTGATCCCTTTGAGTGGCCCAAGTGGCGCCATGCGCCGACCGCTGCCGTTTTCGAAATGTGGCCAACAAAGAGAAACATTTGCTACCCAAGTTGACAAGAATTTCATAATAGGTTTCAAATTTCTATCACTTCTGTATAGCATTGTACTTGTCGCAATTCTTCCAAATTCTAGTAAAAATACCACTTCCAAAATAATTCCAACTTTTAGCTACAAGAATAGCATTTTACGATTATTTTTTTACAGTGTACGACACAAAATTGTTCCCAATGCATATTGTATGTCGTGTGAAAACAAAATGAAATCAATGACCGGGAACCGATTGGCCGGGGCTTGTAATGAAGCGTGTTAAAGGTCGCGAGCCGTTGTTTTGGAAATGTATTCATTAGCCGAGGCCGTAAAGCCGGTACTAATGACTCGGGCTCCGGGCCCTTTGTCTTTCTCACTTTTCGTTTTTCGTTTCCTTTTCGCCGCGAAACCGTGGCGAATCCGCAAAAAACGTCGGCGGGATTTTCGAGCCCCAACGCTTCGTTCTTTCTCACTTCATAAATCAATGCGCGTTAAATACGTTTCGCTTCGATTTCTGCGATTGTTCGATTACCTGGCTTTTTTCAATGCCTGTTGGATTAGTTAATTGGTTCGTGAGGTGTGATTATGGAACCGAAAAAATATTCTCCACTTTTTCGGATTCCATAAGTCGAGTTACAATAAATTGAACCGTTTGTTACGTCCTGAAGGGACCTAACAGGATTTGATTACTGCGAAACTATATTTAAGGATTTCTGAAGAACTACAGAAGCCAATCTCTTCCACAAATTTATTAATATCTTAAACGTGATTTACAACAATCAAATATAAGGTCTACATGGAATTATTCATACAATGTTCGTGGAATTTATGAAGGAAAAATCATAAAATCTTACAGATACTTATAGAGTTACAACGAAGATAGATATCGGTTGGATGTCGAAGAGCAAGAAGAGCATCGCACTGGCGAAGTCCGCTTTTTATTAAAAAAAAAATATCTTATCGAAATAGTTTGTCCGTGCATTACCTTTGTCGAGGAAAATGAGCAAGCGGATTTTGTTATCGGCCCTGTCATTTGTAGTCCTTTGAAATCGTATTTCAAAAGTTATCAAAAATAGCAAGTGATTTGTCAAAATACAGAAAGATATTTTCGAATGGAGTAATTTGTCGCCCATTAGTTTTTTTGAAGACAATGAGCAAAAAGATTTTGTTATCGTCGCCATTATAATGATACGTGTCATTTGTAGTCCTTTAAACTCGTATTTCAAAAGTTATCAAAGTTACACTGTCAAAAATTTTCTTAAATTTCATACACTTTTTATTAAAAATGTATTAAAATGTACTTTACATTTCGTAAGTCAGCTGTATGGCATGTATATAAGATACACATGTTTTAAAAGTGTATGATTTAAGGACACTTACTTGAGTTTAATACACTTTCCATAGATTCTATATGAAAATGTACCTCAAATTTCATAAACTTGATATTTGAAACATATGTATGATGCACATACCTTAAATGTGTACAAATTCGAGGCACTTATTTGAGTAAAATACATTTTTCACACAAGTTGGTTACTACACTTTTGCTCGCTAGGTGGCTACACCAAACTTTTTCTCAAATGCGAATTATTATGGAAGTTCATTAAATATGAGTGGAAACCATATAAATATTAAGGTGAAGGTGGGTGAAGGACCTGATGGATGGAATATTACATGCAAAAAATGCGAAAAAATTATTTATCTTTGAAAGTGTTTTGTTCAGCTGAAATTCAAAAATACTAATAACTGAAATAAATAGAAGGGAAATTTCATGTGAGAATGTTTTCTGTAAATCTTTTCTCGAAACCAAAATTTTTTGTATTAGAATTTTAACAGAAAAAATTTGGTGTCGACGTGGTTAATTATGATGTAAGGCAAATTACACATTACTTGTATTAAATTTAATCCAAATATTTTTGTATGATTTTAGTATATCGGTGCATTAATACAAATCTGACTTAAATTTATCTAGAATGTAATAAAAGTATATATTAATATCTTGTATGAATTTAAACACACATGATGTATAAAATTTAAGGCACCCGTATATCAAAGTAATGTAAGCGTGTATATATTTTGTATATTTTTAATGCATTATTAATACAGGTTATGTGAAATTTGCGTTATACGCGTTACATTAAATTTAAGACAAAAATTTCTAACAGCGTAGCAAGTGATTTGTATATCAAAATACATTTTTCTTTTTTTTTTTTTTTGAAGATTAACGAAGTATATGGGAATTAATTTTACAGTATGTAACAATTACTTATTGCAATATTAGATGAATCAAGATCACAGTCATAAAACATTCGTTAAAGACTATGTTTCTCTGATATCGTTGAATAGAGACATAAAGAAACTACAGAGAAAACACCGCAAATTAACATCCTGACAACATATTCGCAATAACAATAAATCCCTGATAAAATTTCCATCCGTTAAAACCAAAGACCTGGGTGTTAATTAAATCGTCTCATCAATTCCGAGTTGAAATTCATAAGTAATAACGATGAATAATCGTGGATGACCTTCCTTCCCTTTTGCACCTTCCACAAAATCCTTGGGATTTATTGCAGTTAATGAAAACATAAAGATACCATTCACTCACAAATTGGACCGAAATAATTTTCATTATGTTTCATTTTCATTTTTGCAATAGAATTTTAAAGTTCGTCCAATAATCGATGAAATCAGGGCCTGAAAAGCTTTCGATGATGGAAAATTTCTCGCTGATTTGAGGACAAGTTAGCGTGCAGAATCTGGGGAAACAAGCGAAAGTGACGAATATACGGAGACCCAAAAATTATGCCTACACTCCGGGGAGTTTGATAAATCGAATGAGCGAGCGTTGCTAATGATAATGAGAGCTTCCACGGTGATTTATGCGGTTTCAGCGTTTGTATCTTTCTGCTGGGCTCTCGCGGGTGGCCGAGCAAACCGGCCAGTCGACACCTATACTTATTCTCGCCACACTCGCACCTATTTATTCTCAAAGAATCTACCTATGCCGAGGCATTTCTGATTTTTCACGCGTTTCAGTGAGGAGCTAATATGGCACGCGGGTGGCCCCAGCAACCTGGTTTGTGGCTTAATTGCGTGTGCTTTTTCGCGACTCTCTAAACCTGCTTTGGAAGATGAGATTGTAACAGCTCATGCTACAAATCGATAGAACGAATTTCATGATGAGAAAAACGATCATGAAGATTTTCCTTCTGAATTTGCAGAATTCAACAGATTGCCAGATGTATTATACATACATATTAACATGATCAAATTTTCAAAATGTAATAGGTAGAAAATTAACAAATTGAATTTGTGGAATACAACAAAAAATCTATTAAAAACAACAGACAATGTGTTTAATTTGATAGATACATATATGTAGAAAGTACAGATTTTTCAGTGAAAATTTCTAACAGATTGCAAGCTTTTATGATACATATAATAGATTCAGATTAGGAGAGTACACGGAGAAAAAAAATATAAGAAATTTTAGTATACCTTCTCGGACCAGAATCATACCTCAGGTCCATAACTAAAAATTGGTAGATTAGTATACTAAAATATACAATACGTCTTATGAAATTTCTTATACGATTTAATAATTTTTGGTAGATGTCCGAACAAAAAGTATTCTATCCTATACTAAATTTTAGTATACCAATATACTGATTTTTAGGTATAGGTCTGAGGTATGATTGTAGTCCGAGAGGGTATACTAAAATTTCTTATGACTTTTTTCTCCGTGTATATTTAAGGATAACAAATGTTTCTATGAAAAATGTATATTGTAAAGAAAATGTTTCGTACACTGTCAAAAAAAAATTTGAAATTTCAAACATTTTTCATAGACTTTCTCTTAGAATAGTGTTTGAAATTTTACAGACAGATATGTGAAAAGAATTTTCATGAAATTTATAATAAATTTGTTGTTCTCATTTTGGATACAACAAATAAAATTTTTTTATTACAAATAATTTAATTTTAAGTGACGACATATTTGTATATTTGAAAATACATTTTGTATATTATGAAATATACAATATAATTTTTATAATACAAATTATATTATATACAATATAAAATTTTTGTTTCAATGATAAAGCTATTAATACATAAAGAAAAATCTGCTCAAAAATATGTGTTATGTTGAAATCCACTTGAATTCAAAAAAAGTTTGATTATACAGTATCAATGAGAAATCATTTAAAGATGATTAAAAATTATTTCAATGTCTGCAGTTTATCAAATGAACACTTCAATTTCATAGAAGGTTTACTATTTATACAGTGTTTATTCTGTTCATAGATGCGTCCACATCTTTCATGGAAAATGTAATAGACAGTATGGGAACTCTGCTTCAAAGACAGTCTCTTACATTTACATAATAGAGAAATTTCTGAGAGTGCAGACTGATTTTGAGTTACAAAGTACGAAAATTAATGTAATATATTTTTCCAAAGAAGGGCTTTTAAAATATTAGTAAAACACAAGGTTTTTCACACTTTTCTGAATCTTTGACAGAAAAATCAATAACGATTAATATAATTTACATAGAATATATGTATATTGTTCGACCAAAACGATTTACGACGATATACTGTTTTCGTCAATTGAAATAGCAGTTTTTGAGTTTTAGGTGTTTAAAGTTAAAGAAAAGTGCATTTTTTAGCTTCTTTAAAAACTGCTCATATATTCAATGTATGCACTTTTTTTGACATTTAGCATCCAAAACTTATGAAGTTCTATGTTGATTATCCACCACATAATCGTAAAATTTACAAGTATAGGTACCTTTCGAATGGCATTTATTTTATGGTGCTAAAGTTGATTGCTCTTCATATTCCTAGAAATAACTAACAAGAAGCTGTAAAACATGTTTGTTGCCAATATTTTGAAAACGCTTCTTTAGAAAAATCAATGACAGTCATTTTCGGACTTAGTAACCCAAAATTAGACTAAAAAAACTTGATTTTACCGAGATGTTCGCACTCATAGAAAAATTAAACTCATAAAAAAACTCTGGATTTTAAACTGTGTGATGAAGTATTGGTATAAAGTTGTTTGATGTATTAAGTTGAGAAACAAAAGTTTTCGACAGAAAGAAATGTTTACTTCTCTAAATAAATTTTGACTCATAAAAATGTAATATAGGTGTGCGAACATTAGTTGAAAATTTGTTTTCTGTTTTGAGTCTGAAAGAAGAAAATTTAATTTTAATATAAAATTGATATTTCTTTTTGACGCAATTTCAAAAAAGAGTCTTATTACGAAACAAATGTTGTTAAAAATGAAGGATAACCAAAATTTGTATGGATAGAAAAAGAAGCTGGGAAAATTTTTGCTCAGAGCATGAGAAGTATTGCTCAATAATTGAACAATTATGTTTTCATTAAGAGGAACAGAGTTTTGGTGTCAAATAATCCATGTGTTTGTCCTGAAAATATAATGATTCCAATATTCAAGATTATTTCGTTTTAAGATATAATAAACATATGTTTCGAGGTAATACAATTAATATTTTTTAATCTAGAATAAAAATTGTAATGAATCAATAATCGTTTCTTGCAAGTTTGAAAGAAAAAATTGTTACTATGTATTAGGTAAATCTACGTTTAAGGTTGATGAGAAGGTAGAAAATTTTTCACTTCGAATGAGGAAATATTGAGTTAGAAAGAAATCATCTTGGGTTTTGAGAGGGAAAGTTATTAGGAGTTCTTACGTAAGGAAAATTTTTTTTCTGGTCAAAATGGAACCAATTTTAGCATAAAAACTTTTAATTTTTCAGATCCAAAAGAACAGAGTTTTGGCGTGAAACGATTTTTCTTTTTGATGTCATTAAAACAATCATTTTTGTATCCAATGGCTTAACGTTCTTAAAAAAAAATAAAATTTTCATGGGAGGTGATTTGAAAATTTTTAAATCATAACGTTCGGTTAAACAATTATATAAAAATGTTTTCACTTTCAGTCAATAACGTTAGACATAATAACAGATAATTTTTGTTCGACATTATGATGAACAAAAATTAAATAATTATATTATGTCAATAATATATGAATTTATTTTGAATAATTTTTACCTTGAAAATTGTTTCTATATGGATCGAGATTCAGCAATTCATATATATATATATATAATTTTTTTTTTTCAAAGTACGGTCATTATATAGATTGAAGGCTTAGCTTTGTCAATAAAAGTGTAATATTTGCACAAATTATATTGAAAGTAATTAATTAAGTTTTCCGAATCATTTTAGAATAACTAGAAAATATTTTTTAAATATACCCCTGCACGAGGTCAATGTTTTCGCAACAGTCTGCCGTATGAAACTCATTTTTAAGTGCGATGTCCTTTGGGGTTGAAGGCCGATCCACGTCGGGAATCCCCTATATTAATGATAGCGTAAGCGCGCACCCCGCCGAGCGCTAATGAATCGATCGTGGGTGGGATCTTCGATCGAGATCGCGAGCGATGAAAAAAAAGCCTCCGGGGCAGATCCCGCGTAGTGTTACAACTTTCGAACCAGCATGAACATTCACAAGCTCAGTCTGAGTACTATTTAACAAAAAAAACAATTTTTTAAATGTTACCTTGTCACTCATCAGTAGCTTCAATTGAATTATAAAATTGTATTATTTTACATTTGCAATTCAATTCTGTTATTAATTTTATCCAGATATTGAATAGTTTTATTTTTGCAATGACCCTAAAATCACCTTTACATTACAGGAAAATTTTGATTTCATTTAAGAAACTTTATTTTTGCATTGAAAACTGTAAAAAGAAGGAAACATTTTTCGATCAGACTTTGTAAGATGATGTTGATCAAGGTCGTAAAACGAGCAATAATTATTTATATCTGCGGGGTTTATTGTCAATGAATGAAGTCGTTTTCACGTTTTACACTCCGATTTTACGATGGTCATGATGGAATCATTGCCCACTTTGAATGAATCCTGTTCGGATTTTAATTCCTGAAAATCGTACTTTGTCGTTTTATTTACGTGATTTTCACGTCTTATTAACGTGAGGTAACTAGAATCATTAAGTGATATCTTCGACGTATTTTTATTAGAATTAATGAAAAAACTATTAGAGGGTACTAAAAATTCTTGAGGTAAATTGACAGGGGTTGGAGTAGAGATGGAGATTGGAAAAATGTGGATGGGTTAAATACTCATGAATATCCATACATAAATGAATCGATTGAGATATTGTAATTTCACTCAATACTGCAATTTACAAAATATGTGCATATTTACCAAAATTAGGTACATATTTCATTTTGTTTAGGTACATATGTAATTTTATTTTTGCAATGATTTTTGTTAGGTAAATATTTCAATTCAAAAATAATCAGCTATCTTCGTTGTAAATAATGTTTTTTTTATTTTAAAAACAACAAAAAAAATGATCAAACATACAAAAAAACTATAAAGTAATTGTACATCCTCTTCAATTCCACAAATTCTTCGGAATATTTAGAATTTTTAACAATCTTCGGAATTCGCAATATTTGTGCATTTTTTGAAATTTCTCAAGCTTGAAACGTAATTACAACCATGAAAACTTTTAAATTCTATGAAACATCGCCTAATATTTTATTAGGTTTTTCTATTATTTGTCATTATTTTCAACTAACCCAGTTCTTCATAAAAAACACGATGCCAATTTTAAAGAAAAAATGTTCATGACGACAATTTACACAATTTATAAACACCTTATGAAATTCCACTATTTTTTCAAATCCAATAGAACTATTAACGATGTTTAAAATCTTTCAAGTTTTTGAATTTTCAAAATTTTTGGAATTACGAATATATTCCGCGAATCGTTCTGCGACTCACTAACTGAGTTTATTGAGAGTTGTGTATCATATTTCGATATGTTATGAGTCTTGTAATTTCGTTACTAGAATATGACTACTGAAAATTATATAAATTACCAATGTAGTCCTGTAATCGGGTCTTGACTTGTTGCACTTATGTATTCGATAAATAAATAAATAAATGAAATAAATAAATAATATGAACTATTCGAAAAATTACACATTTAACATAAATTTGCCCAAATTATCAAGATTTTCCTTAATTTTTTCATATTTATCAAGTTTTTTGAACAATAAAAAAAAAAAAAAAAAAAAAATGAAAGAAAATCATAAAAAAAATTTGAAAAAATAAGGTGATGAATAGGATCTATAATATTCATGAACATACATACTAAGATTTGACATATTCCTCGAATTTCGTAGAATTAGTGACAATAATCGAAATTATCAACATTTTTATAGTATCTACGAAGTATTCTAAATTTTCCAGATTTGATAAAAATTCGTTTAACTCATTGTCAGTGAGATTTCCCTCAATTTTAATTTTTTCTCAAGCTTATCAAAATAATACAAAAAAAAATTTGTATCGTATATTTAAAAAAATAAAATAATCATAGTTCACCAGTTTAATGAACATTTTCTAAACTTTATGAAATAATTGACGATTTTTCGGATGTGCTATTTGTATTAAATTTTCTAGATTTTAAATCTAGACTTAAGAACATTTTCTGTAATTGCATACATTTTTCAAAATTTGTAGAATTATTGCCTATTATGCAAATTCTCAAGATTAAGTAGGTTTCAGAAATTTTTATGATTTAGTACGTAAATTTTAATTTCTTAATATATTTAAAACCTAATAAAAACTTTCTAACTCGTTAATTTTTTTTGTGATGTCCACCTACTTTCCAAGTTTCTCTGATTTGTATTAAAAAAATTTTTTGTTCCATTTTACAAAGAAATGTTTTGATGGTTTTTTTTTACCTTTTTGAATTTCAATGACTCCATACTTCTAAAATGAATTTTAATTTACCTACATATTTATAATACTTATATAAATAATGTTTTTTTAATAATCTTCATCTCATCTAAAAATAATACCTCTCATGAAAACAATTTTAATACTGAGATCAACGTCACAAAAACGTCGACATTTATGAAACAAAAATCACCTTCGCAGTTTTTTCCGGTCGATCGTATATGACTGTATAATTTTTGCACGAACGTTCAGGATAGGGACATTTATTTAAGATAATAATCCCGGGGTGAATTTTTTTTGCTCGTGAAAAAGTGAGAGAACACGAGGATTTGGTATTAATAAATGGACTCGGAGCACAAAGCGTAGATCACGGTGTCACGAGAAAAAGGCCATAAGGATCGACGCAGGCATGCTCTTTGGGCTTCTCTTAATTGCTCCGATTAATTAGCTACCACGAGCTCATACGTTTCTTCGGATACCACGAATGCGTATATGTTATAATAATGCCAAGTAATTACAGAAAAGGTACTGTCCATTACAAAATGCTGATAATTTATTTAGATATTCCAGAGGCCTTGCACTGGGTAAAAATCAAGCTGAATATCACATCATCACTCACATAATAAAAGAATACTCACTTATATCACTGCTGTGCATTATCTGCATAAAATTTTATGTGCAATACCAAAGTGCAGTTTTCTGCAAATTGCAAGAAGCAAAATTTGGATTCACTCGATTTGAGGAACTTTTTCTTTTCGAATCATCTTTCATTCCAAGTACAATGGAATTATTTCCTAATTCAAGCTTGATAATTGACAGGTGCAATTCATCGCGATATCTCTTGGCTATTACCACAGCGATCATCGCTGGAGCGTTTTATTACATAGCACATGTGCTTCAATGAAAAAAACGTGTTATGACGTTGCATTACCCGAGCATTGAATTCCCATCTCCGCGTACATGCGAGATCTTTATAGACGCAAAGCGTAATTAATGGTCTCGATGTGCGAGAAGCTGTGCCAGAAATCGTTCCTTGAACAGGGGGCATCAGGTTCTTAGAACTTGATTACAAATCGAACTATGGAATCAATTTATCACACAATCCGCGATATAAAAGATGTACCGTTACGCTTTGAGGTTGAATAGTGAAAATTTCGCAATTTATAATGGCATTTTTTGGTTTCTAGAACTTGGAAAGTAATCTTTCGTGCAGTGACTATTTAATCAGGCAGAAATAATAAGAGAAAATTACGAAAAGTGTAAATACAAGAAAATATAAAAATTTTCTTAGTGTCTCTCTTTTTTCTGCATAATCTAATTTTGTTTAGAAATTTTTTGAAAAATACTTTTCTGCAAAAGAAACCACTGTATAGATCATTGTTGTAGAAAAAATTAACTTGCAAAATAAATGTTTGTAGGTATGCTCTTAAGAATGATTCTCAAAGTGTTTAATGCATAAATAAATTTTGCTTGAATGGTAGTCAGATATAAACATTTATAGAGGTCATAAAATTTGAAAAAAAAAAAATCAAAATAATAAGCAATTACGATGTAGTACTGAAAAAGATTCGAGTTTGTGAACCATTGCGAAAAATTTACATCAATTATTGTGTATCATATACTACATTTTTTTTGTATTTGCAATCATCAGTATGCATTGGTGTATTTCTCGTAGTTTTTTTACATTTTTTAAAAATTTCTGTAACGTTTCAAAGTTTTTCTCGTGGTTTATACAGTAAAATATACATAACTTAAAATAAAATTCATAAAACATTTTGGAAATTTTTTAGAAAATTAATGTAGCTCGATATTTGCTCATTTTTTTTTTTTTTTTTTTTTGTAATTATTTAAAGTTATCAGATATGACCTTATTTTTCTTTGAGTTTTACTAATTTTTGTACATTGTTTAATAATTTTTTCTATTTCCTTGTAAATTTTATATGTTTTCAGTTGTTTTTTTTTATGATATTTTCTGTTATTTTCCGTAAGTATATTGATTCTTGTAACTTTAAAATTTACCGGTAGTTTTCACTTTATTTAATAGTCCTTACTTCAAAATACTCGAGATTTTTGCAAATTTTGTTTCATGATGATTAAAACTTCGACTTATAAGTATTGTTATAATAATTATTATCGGCGCAATTTTAGTTTTCTAATATATTCAGTGGTTCATTGCAGTGTCTTTTACATGCATATTTCTATGTTTTTGTTCATTAGTGTTGTTCTTCAAATTTTGAATTTTTTCACTTGCAAAAGTTTGAAGAGTTCTTTTCATTTTTTGAAATTTGTGGTACATTTATGAATTTCTGTATTTTTTAAAAAATTTTTCAGTTTTCTGTGATATGTTGTTTTTGTTTGTGAATTTGTGTAGTTTTCAAAGTTTTCTGTAAAAAAAAAGTTATCCTTTTTTTGTGTCACAAGCCTCTTATAGCCGTCTATCAATGTGGAACATTTTTGTATTGTTTTTGAAATTGCTTTTTCCTTATATTTTTTGTAACATTCTGTAGTTTTCAGTCGTTTCTAATCCATTAATGTGATTTTATGGAATTTGTAAAGTCATAAGGAATTTCGTACATTTTTTAAAATAATTTTCCTTACTTCTTTATAGTTCTCATATTTTTCAGTTTTTTTTCTTTTTTCTGTTAATTTGTATAGTTTTCTACGTTACTATGATTATTTTGTTGATTTTAAAGTTTCATAGTAGTTTATAATTTTTCCCCAATTTTTTTTTTTATAAATACTCAAAGACTTTTGCACATTTTATTTCATTTCATGATGTTCCGTACTTTAATCTATTGTCCTCGACATAACTTGTAGTTTTGCAAAATATTCTGTGTTTCATTGCAGTTTCATGCACATTTTGAAGTTTCATGTAAGTTTTTTTTCCTTATTGTGGTTTTTAAAAATTTTGAATTTCTTCACTTGTTTGTAGTTTTTTGTAGTTCTTAAAGTTCTTTGTATTTTTTAAATTTGTGGTACCTTCATAAATTCTTGTAGTTTCTCTGATTTTTTCAGTTTTGCATACAATGTGGTTTTTTTAAATAAATTTTTGTAGCATTTAAATTTTTTTATGAAAATAGTAGTTCAATCTCTTTTTATGTATCTCAAAGATATTGTTATCTCAAAGATGATTTCCATTAGTCTCTTTTCCATTCACGTGATTTACTAAGCTTCAAAAAGTCAAAATAATTTCCTTTCATTTCCTTCATTTTTCTCGTATGACTCCAAATATTCTCATGCAGATTATCGTAGTCTCTCAGTAGTTTCCTGTAGTCATTAAAAACTTCCCTCACCAATCCATTTTTTATTCTCTTCTCTGCCCTATCAATACTCCACTATTTTCAGTAAAATTCATTTGTATAATTGAATGAATTCTTTTCTCGTAGTTTTTAATACCTTATTTTGCGGTCCCATGCATTGTCGCTTTTCAAATTCCATTGGTTCAGTGATGCAACCCTTCCTCAACTACTTTAAAACCAGATATCCTCCAACAGAAAGGAAAAAAAGATACAACGAAGCAGGGATAAATCCTAATGAAGATTGTTCCCTCTTCATTGAAAACTCACGATTCCATAGACGCGTTTGACGACGAGCATCTTGACTGAATCATTCAGTCATTCATTCGATGATCCTCCGTAATTCCGCGTCTCATAAAGCCCCAGGAAACGCACACGCCGCATTACCCAAAGTACGTGACGACAATGCCACGTCACTTGGAGCACCTGAGAAACTCTGAATGATCTCGGACGTTTTTCGGACGAGATTATGGGCTTACGCGTGCAAAGAACGGCGAAAAAAATACAACTTTTATGCAAAAACGTAACGAATCGTGGCCTTTTCCGGAAAAATGCTGCGACAAAAAACGCGTTTTAACGAGACGTAAACATCTTAATCCGAGCTTTGTGCTTTCGAGGGCACATTTGATTTTCACTCCGGTAAACTCGGACCATGAGAGACATTTCCATTGATGGACGTTTGTCTGCTCGTGAATCCGAGAATGCTTGAGGAATAGAATGAATATATTCGCAGGGCGTTTGAGGAATCTTCGAGAAAAAAATCGTTCGAATGAAGAAAGACGTGATAAAGATGGTCATTGAATTCGAGAAGACATTTTTTTTCCTGCAAAATAATCGAGGAAAGTTTTTTATATACGCCCTTGTTCTAAAATATCAAAAGGAGGTCGGAAAACCTTACCATTTTTTACAAAATAGTTTATTTTGGAAACTCGTTTTACCATCCACGACTTGTAGATATTTTTATATCTCATCTTATGTCCATTTCTACGCATTTAGAAAGCAAGTACTAAAGGAGCTCATTATCAACTCTGTTTCTCTGCAACATTTACAGATTTCGCCAGGGATTTTCAAGACAAGTTATATAATAAATATGGAAAAATAAGATCCAGAATGACAGTGAATATTAAGACCTCGAAAAATCAGGCCCGAAAAAAAGGCCATCAACATTTTAATCAGGCAATTTTAATTTCAAGCAATTTAGGGCAGGGCAAAAATGTGGGAGCGTTTTCATGCAGAGTCGTGGCGGAGGAGTATGCAAAGAAAAAGACGAGATTAAGAAAACTGGATCCAACTCCCGTAGCGAGCGTGGCATTCCGGATGCTCTGTAACCAATTTGTGAACGGGGCGATAGTGACAAATACGCAATATTGCTATAAGAAATTGTTAGATCTACGATAAATTATGTTCTTTTTTCAAATCTTCCTTATAGAATAAATAATGTGTAATAAACTGAGCTAATGCTGTACTGAGTAAAGAATTCAGCAATGATTGGAATGAAATATGTATTAGAAATGTGGAATCAGTCTTGAATATTGTATTATTTGTTATAATTATTTGTTAACATTGTCAAATGGTATTGTCAGTGGCGTAGGCAAAGGTGGATTTTAGAAGTAGAAAACATTCCCAATATTTCGATATAGCAAATGATCATCCCATGTATGTAAAAATAATTAAAAATAATAGAAAAAATTGGTAATAGAAAATTAAAAATGAATCGGATAATAATTAGATTTATTTGGATAATCCAAATAAATACGATAATGTATATACGATCTTAGAAACTCTTTCTTTTTTCAACAGAAAGTTGAATGTAATTTTTATGAATGAAAACTCTGGAATTGCAAATCTTGTGAAGAATGACAATTATATTTCGTGGATCACTAATATACTAGAATTCTAGAAAAATACTAGACATTCTAAACAACATAGATATAATTTTCTAAACAAATGATGAAAATTTGACTCCTAGTACATCTAATTGCAGAAATCTGTATTCATAAGTGTACCTGAAAATTTTTGAAATTGTGTGGGTACTCAAGTTATAGGGAGAATATTAAAAGTACTGTAAATCAGTATAAAAATATCGTTTTGTAAAAAATTAATTCAAATACTCAAAATTTTCGAAATTTTTAATTCTCTGTCATCAAATTCTAGAAATCTGTAAGAGAATCCATAGTATTACAAAAAATTTACAAGAACTTTAGAAAATACTACAAAATGGTATAAATAACATAAAATACGAGAATTTTGAAAATCTATAAAATACTTGGAATTTGTGTAGATTTTGTTTCTTCAAAAATCTCAAACAACACTCATAACTTTTTTAAATTCTATTTGTGCAGCTTCAGGTTCTATATAGAAATCTGTAGATCTATTCATAGCTATACAGTAACTTACAAAAAACAATAGAAAGTACTACAAAATCATCCAAATCTTGGTAATAACAAAATACGAAAGTGTTAAAAGCCAATGACATACTCAAAATCCATGTCGATAATGTTTTTTGAAAAACGTATAAAAATACTGATAATTTTGAAAACTTCGATTCCTAGATCATTGTATTTTAGAAATCGTATATAAATTCATAATTAAATCAGAAAATCCTCAAAGCTGTAAAAATATTAAAGAAATAAAAGAATACTTTGAATTGTACTAGAAATGATACAAATAAGTAAATCAATTATCTGAACCCTAAGGGATTAAAAAATCAATAAAATATACAACCATGAATAAATACAATAATTTTCTTTTTTAAATATAATTTCAATTTTAGTAATTCTGACAAGACCACTTCTTTGAGTGTACTGTAAATTTTGTCACTTCATTTAGGAGTGTTCAAAATTAGTATTAGAGAAAAATTTTTCATGTTATTTTACTGTTATGATCGAGTAAATTACTCTCTTTATCTGAATCTGTTGAATCTTAACAGATTGCAATCTGTTAGAAATTTTTACTGAAAAATCTATACTTTTAACAGATGTATCTGTAAAATTAAACAGATTGTCTGTTGTTTTTAACAGATTTTCTGTTGTATTTCACAAATTTAATCTATTGATTTTCCAGAGATTACATCATAAAAATTTTAACATAGAAACCTGTAGAATAAAAAACAGATAGTATGTTAAATTTAACAAATTCAAATTGAGAAAGTACATTTTCCGAGGCTAGAAAAATTTATTCTTGAAGTAATCAAGTTGCATCGACGTTTTGAAAAATAAAGATTCTGCGTTTGAGGATGCTCACTGGCAAAAGTGTTTGAGCTCTTGTATAAATAGAATACAAGGCGCTCTATAAACAATGGCTAAAAGGTTTGAGCTGTAACGCTCTTGAGCGCTCTGCATACGTGCAAACATATCAAGGATAGTCGCGGGAATGCGCGAACAAAACTTTTCTACGTAACAAAAAAAAATTATCCTTCAGATTGAATAATACAAACTTAAAAAATGAACGTTTTTTCAGTATAATGTACATTTTCTGATTTTATTCACAATGCAAATAATTTTCTTTTCTAACTGCCATTTTTTATTATTTAAGGATATTTAAAATAAAACCTGTTTTCTTTGTTTTATACATCGAAAATTGTTTCAACTCTTTTCTCATGCTCACGTTTTGAAAATGAAAACGAACAAAAAACTCAATTACCCGTAATTGTGTATGATTGTCGTTATTTTCCTTTCAAGATCGCTTCTAATTAGATCATTATCCATAATTGGATGAAGTTGCGGATTCTTGACTGAAGGACGAGGTGACTCTGGACCACATTTAATTGTTTCGCCGTGATTTAATTGAGCCACTACAACCCTTTGGTCACAATGACTATGAGGATTTCTGAAGACATAAGTGCCCCATTGTGCTGGATTGGGTTTATCTTCGTCAAAAAACTTTCCTTTCGTTGTAGTCATGTTTTTGTATTTTTTAGCTTCGATGTTTTGATGTTTCGAGAATGAAACGGTAGATCTGGAGAATTGTTTCTCACGATTTCGTTACTTGAAAAAAGATTGTTAGAAGTTGTAGAAAAATTTTGAAAGATATTTGAAGATTGAAGATAAATAAACGATTTCGAAGTATATTCAAGAAGATTCTCAACAATTTACGATAAGAGTATTTGGAAACTTTCTTCAGAATTATGTATGAAAATAAGATAAGATATGAAAAAAAATTGATAAGAAATGCAGTACATTATAACATGAAAAAAACTGGCGTGACTTTAAAAACTCGCGAGAGAAGTGAAACTTCTGATGGGGAACTATTGCAACTTTAATTAAACAAAAAAGAAAGTTTGTTGAATTTTATGAGGAAAACAACTGAAGAAACCATTAACACCAAAGCATGAACTGCGTTCAGAACTGTAGCTTGAAACAGATAAAATAAAAATCGGAATTTTTAACGAATGAAATGCAAATTTAACTTTAAAGATTTTGATATCATCAGTTTCAAGCTACAGTTTCGAAAGCAGTTTATGCTTTAGTTTTAATGGTTTCTTTAGTTGTTCTTTTCATAAAAATGAACGAGCTTTCTTTTTTGAGTAGTTAAACTTGCAGTAGTTTGCCATGAGAAGTGTCACTTCTCTCGCGAGTTTTTAAACCCACACCAGTTTTTTCAAATGTTATCCATAATGAAATTAGTATATAAAGTTAAAACTAGAAATGTGAATTTTCCGTTTTAAATTTTCAACTTATTTACATAAGAAAAAGCATTATATATTTTTTATTTCAGAATAATTAACTTGATATTCTTTTCATTTCAGAATAATGAACTTGATATTTTTTCAAGTTATTTTTTACTAAAAAAATAAGATTATTCACTTTGATTTTTCAGATGATAATTTTTCCATTAAATAATATTTTTTGATGTCTAATTTATGTGAAGCAATCATTTCAATATTGGTAACTATCATAAAATAGATAAAAAAGATGGAACTAAAACTGTAGGTTTCATGTTGACCATTATTCTGAAATTCATTTTAGAATGAACATTTTATATGAATTTTTATTTCACTATATTAAGAAAGTTAAAAAAAATTATAATATATTGAATTTCAGTTTCATTCGTATGAAAAAAATGTTTTCGTAATATTTTTCTATCATTATTTATTAGACAACAAATTGATTCTTTAATTATAATTCTTATAAAATGAATCAAAAAGATACAAGTAAAAATGTAGGTTTTATATCAACTATTTTTCTAAAATTCTTGTAAGAATTAGCCTTTTAAATGTCTATTATATTGTCTAAGCTTTGTTCCCAATCTTTTGTTGCCAAGCCTTTCTAGCGCCAGCCTTTTTTCCCAAACCATTGTCACGCTCTCAAACGGATTTTACTCTCAATGAGCCATTAGAAGTTTCACTTCAATCAAATATTACATATATGTGTGTTGGGATTTGCGGGTTAACTTCCCAACACACCGACATCACTCTTGACAAGTCTTTTCATTGACGATAATGATTCTTCTCATGGTTGTAACGGTTTGTAAAATGACCAAATTTTTTGGAGCAAATGCCCCGAAAATGCTTTTGCAAAGATTTGTTACTAAGTGGGCCCCAACAATTGACGAAACACAAGTTTAAATAACATCGTAACGACGTAATGGAAAGAGCCGAAAACAACTATTTCGGAAACTGATAATAATATGTTGATTCGATTTTACGCATAGTGAAATTCTCCAGAGTGATCTCGTAAACAATACCACCAATAACCAAAAACATGTAGTAGCTTAGATTTTTCGATAAAAAGGCATTATTCTTACAGATTACGATAAAAAATAAATTACGTAGAATAAATAATCATTAAGTACCGTTAACACCATTCCAAACATTCCCAAACTTACCTTAACATAAAAAAAAAACCCAAATTTCCCCTCCATCCCTCTGCCAGAAATTTGGTTCCCGAACGCCTCTGATTTACTGGCGAACCCAGATCGTGTTTTAATCTTGTATAACGTTATCCGACGGATTGCTTTTAGAAAATCAATCCTTATCAATGAAGTGGTCCATGGGATACGTCTTCTCACGAAATTTTATCCCGGTCGTATCCTTTTCGGATCGAACAACTTCATTATATAAAAAGGTCTTTATTACGATCGAGCGAGCATCGTATTTCTCAAAGAAGATTTCGATATCCCGAGTTAGCCTGGATTGATTGCTTTAAGTCGACCAGCCGTTTAGTTATGATAGGTCTATGGCTGTTGTGACAGGCTTTCGTAACAGGCGACGGGGATTTAAATGCATCAGAGGCGCGATCCCCCGATACGGATCCATTAAAAAGCCACAAGTCGTTTCAAATTTCGTACGTACATCGACATTGGCGAGTAATCCGGGCATGTTTTTATTTGCAACAGTATTTTCGTTTTCCCGGATGCTTGAGAACCATTACGCAAGTAACACTGGTTTACATAAAATGTTTACCCCATGAAAAAAGTTTTTTTAGACTAATTTTGGCTTGCTGAGTACGGAAATAACTATAATTCTAGTTCTAATGAATAGTATTAAATTAATTGAGAACGATCAGTTTTGTTTACATATTATTCATATATTTCGAAAGGTGTACTTGTCAGCTTTACGAGGGTATAATGTTTTTGTCAATCAAAATAGTAGTTTATACGTTACAGTCGTTCAAAGTTGAAGAAAAGTGCATTTTTTGATTTTCAACACCCAGAACTCATAAACTACTATTTGAAAATATTTCATCATGGAATATACAAGGATACATTTCCATTGATATACATTTTATGTGAATACAAATGATAGATCTTGATATTCCTGGAAATGACTATAAAAAAATTTTAAATCATGTTTTTTGCAAATATTTTCAAAACGTTTCGTCGGAAAAATTAATGACAGTTATTTTTGTACTCAACGACCCCAAATTACATTTAAAACTTTTTTCCCGAGGTAGTCGTAATGATCGAAAAATTTTCAAACTAGTACAATTCACGGAAGTATCTTTTGCAAGTATCGACACAGAGAGAAGTTTGGTGAAAATAAATTAAATATATACTTATAAAAAAAAATACTTATATCAAAAAAAACTTCGATAGGTGTGTATGAAGAAAAAAGTATTCGTGTGAAACAGATTTATTTTAATAAAAAGAATAAATTTATTTAGATGATTGGAAAATCAAGTAAAATTTACAATACTTTATTCTGCATAACTAAATTTTTTCATTTAATACGTATCTACTGAAGTTTTCGTAGTTTCAAAAAATACTTTTCGATTGTTAGAGTAAATTTTTTGATGTGTTAATACGCCTCATTTTTATGGATGAAGCTTGTTTAATGATAATTGATGATTCAAGAAGTAAAGATTTTTTTTTGGACAAGCTAGGTTTGGTTGAAATTTCGTTGGATTTGGGAATTCGAAAAATTAGGATAAATTATAAAAATTTGGATAATACTTAATCATTAGTTGATGGAAATGTTAAAATTAATTTATGTCTATCATTTAAACCATTATTATTTTGATCAATCAATACTAACATAATTATTATTTGATTATGTATTGCAAAATAAAAACATCTAATATTTGTTTTTTTTTTAGTTCAACAGTAGTCTTTCGCAATTATTCATCATAGTTGACTTGATTAAGAAATTATCGGCCATTATTCGTGGCAAAACAAAAAAAATGAGAATTTCACACTTTTTGTGAGAACTTTGGTGTGATTCAAATATCCAAGAATCAAAAAAGATAAATCAAAACCCAAAAATAAAACAGAAATTATTCATTTTATATAATACTAAATAATAAAACGGTTTTAGGAATTTGAAATTGCAATTTTCGGATTTTTGCAGAGAACACAGAAAATTAGAAATCAGATATTAAGAAACAAAAATTTTAGTTTCTGAAATTACCATTTGAAGTTTTTGAAATGCGCGTTTCACGATTTAAGCCATCATCTGCATAGATTGAATTTCTGTCACTAATATTCAAAAAATTGAAAAATATACATTATTTTAAATAATATAATATAAACTTTCCAAATACTTATATAAATTTTTTCCTTTTATTCGTTATACTTAAATATATAAGTTTACTAACTATACTTCAAATTATATTTTTATAAATTTCATTAATGGATTATTTTAACGATATAAGAATATAAAATATCTGTAATCAAGGCTTTACTGAAATTTCCAAAATTTTCAAATAACTTTGAATCTATGGAAGATATGCAATATGTATATCTGAATTTTTTAATTTGAAACATTTAGGAAAGTCTATTGAACTCTTAATCTTAACATTTTCAAAACAAAAGTTTCTTTTTTTTAGAACAATAATTTTAATTACAGAATTTCTGAACCTTTGTGGAATTTCCAAAAATATAATAATTCGAGTTCTAAGCGTTTTGCAATCATAAATAATTTTTATATTTTAGATGTTATTTGAATTGAGAACATCATCACATGAAAATTCAATGAGTGTATTTATTTTGAAAATTAATATTTTGAATTCAGGACATTCCATTATTCATGAAAATTTATAAACCGATATTTCGAACTTCTAGGAACTTAGTGAATTTAAAATACCCAAGGATTCCAAAATCGGAAAAATTGAGCATTTATGACTCAATGTTAAAAAATTCGATCACAGGATTCAAAAAAAGAAATATTTCGATAATACATCAAAAGTCATAAACACTTTCAAAAATATTTGAAAAACTACAGAATTCCCGAAAATCAAATCATTTCACTCTAAAAATTTTCTTTTAGTTCATGCAACGCTCTAAATCCAAACGACTGGTTTTCCCTTTTCACAATCACCGGAAATACGTCCACTTATTAGGTTAACCACTTTTACGATTTTAGAGATTAGATTAGGCTCATCCAATTTTACATTAGGTTCCTTTGTTGCACATCTTTTCGTTTTCCGTTACTTCTACGAAGATACGAAAATATCAACAAAACGTTCACGCAAAAAACGAGTAGTAGGTATAAAAGTAGCTCTTGTAATTTCGAAATCATCGACTTAATGACCACACTTTGGGACTGAAGAAGTAATTTTAAATTCAAATTATGACGACTCAATACTGTGAGAATTCTACTAACGTCATCAGTTGACGAGCACTAGAAAAAAAAATAATTTACTCATTCTTCTCCACCAATAATAGGAGCTCGTTTGTATTTATTTAAATGGTGGGGAATTCCGACTTGATTCTTTTCCTGTGCGCGGTTGCATGTAAATATAGTCGGTATAAATTCTTACAGCTTGCCAGATCGGTTCAGTATAACGAAAAAAGTCGTGGCATCTGTACGATCGTGGAACATGATTTTTAAAAAAATGTTTTCTTGTGAGTGTTAAAGTGCAGTGCTTTATTTAAGTTTTTCACTTAATGAAATTGAATTTTCATCAAAATCTTTGATTTTTACGTAATCGAAGTATACTCAATGTTAAATCGTAAAAGCGACTCATGGAAATTTTTTTCATTTCCAGTGTTTTTCGGGGTGATCTTTTTGGGACTGACGATTGTGAATGGAAACCTGACCGAAAATTATAAACAATCGTCGGCCTTGATTAATGGGATTGATAGTTTTTCTAACAACTTTTTTAAGGTATTTTTTCTTTTTTTCTGGGCAATGGGAATTCTGTGAGAAAAATTTTTTTTACCAGATTCAATGATTTTAAAAATTACATTCTTTTTTTTTTTTTTCTTTTCGTTGACTTCTAATTTATTCTTATTGATCAAGCTTTTCTATATTAGGATTTGATTGTATGTTTATTCAGTGAGATTTTTTTGGATAGATTTATTTCTCGGAAAAATTATGCATACATAGTAAGATTAGAAACATTTTTGAGGCGAAGAAGTTCTCAAGATTATGACATATAAAAACAAATGTTAGTCACTCAGTAATCATACTTCAAGAAAGTTTTGAAATGTGAAGGTTAAAGATAAAAAATAGAAATTAAACCATTCTATTTTAAAATTCTTCATCAGAATCCTAAATACCAGCAGCTTTTTAGATAATTTTTATATTATTTTCGTTAAGGTGATTTGAAAATTTTCTAAAATTCATTAAAATTTTGAGCTGATATTGTTCAAAATTCAAAAGTTTGGGTGAAGACTGCAAATCGAAAATTTTTTCTTTTAAAATTTACACGATAGGTCGACAGGCCCAAATTCCTAAAAAAATCATGAGAAATTTATAAATATTTTGAGTTAGAATAAGGTCAGTTGATAGAAACATTTTTTATTGGTTTTTTTTTTAATAATTCAATGTTCCACATTCTTGTTCAAATAATTTTTTTAATGAAATTCAAAGAGTCGTGATATTCAAAAATTTCGAAATCTGTTGAATCAATGAATAAAACTTCCAAGAAGTCGTCAAAAAATTTGAAAAATCATTTCGAGTACCATTTCGAAATTC
The DNA here is from genome assembly GCA_028476575.1 of Platygaster robiniae. NCBI lineage: Eukaryota > Metazoa > Arthropoda > Insecta > Hymenoptera > Platygastridae > Platygaster > Platygaster robiniae. The sequence continues at coordinate 43,673,292 of CM052019.1, forward strand.
TCTAATAAATATTTTCAAAAAAAAACGTATACAATTTTTGAATTTTCGAAATTTTATGAAATTCTTGGTAATACTAAAATGTAATGGAATGTTTAACGTGTGAAGTTATTAAGGAAATTTGTGTTTCACTTTTATTTAATACTCGTTTATATTCATTTCAAATAAAAATCAAAAAGAGTAACTGTTGATGCCAATTAATTTTCGGAAAAGTTTTCATACAAAATTTGTTTCAACTATGTTTGGTACAATAAACCATAACAACGTTATCACCTGTAGTCTAAAAATTACTGAAATATTTTTCAGCTTTCCCGTTTCTAAAAGATATATACATTTAAAAAGTTATTTTTAAATAATTGATGTACAAAAAATTTATGACACACCTGTTTCCAGACGTTTTTAAAACACGAAATACGAACAAGTTACGAAAGAAACCAAAAAATTACGAGTAACAATGTGATGTCACCATTGAGTGCTTACATACCACTTTTCGTAATCTGCAGAGGAGCAGAAGGAAACACTCAATATTATTTGAATCACATTCTCCAAACGCACTGCCAAGACTATAGAATTGGACTTCAATATAGCAACTTGTTCAATCAATTAAATGTAAGTTTCTTCCATTTGCCGAAAAATGAAAATGAATAAAAAGAAAATTGCGTGGTTTCCTACTTTAAGAGCAAAAACCATTCAAAAATTTTTTATACTCTTAAGCAACAACTACTGACATAATAAAATTGTATTTGTTCCCAAACATTTCAAGTTAATTTTCGTTTTTCAGAATATTAAAACACCAGATGCTCACATAAAATTAGCAACAGGAATTTTCATATCAAACCTATTCCCACTGAAACCAAGCTACATAGAATCAGAAAAAAACCTCTCAACTATCTCAGACTTTGAACAGATCGATTTTCTCGAACGTGAATCTGCTGCTTTGAAAATGAATCACTGGATTGAAGAAAAAACTAATTATTATCTTTCGAATGTCATCGAAAAAGGTAATTCCAGTGAAAAACCAATCTACTATTGAAAATCTTTATCCTCATAGAAATCCATGGCAAGAAATTTTTTATCTTCCAACTTCATTTCTTGCAGGTTCAATAACAAATGAAACAACAATGGTTATCATCAATACTTTGTACTTCAAAGGACTGTGGCACGATGCATTTGACCCAAAATTAACTAGAAATGACGTTTTCACCAATTCTCAAAGAATCGAAAAAATATTTCCTTTTATGGTTCGACTTGGACACTATCGTACTTATTATCACGACTTTTTGAGGGCGGAGTTCATTGAAATGGCATTCGCAGTATGCAAATAGAAAATATTTAAAGAAAGACAACATAATATTTGTATTATTTTTTTCACATGATTTTAAAAGAGCAAAAACTATTACTGTGCAGGGGCGAGAGTTCAGTTTCGTCATATTTTTGCCTTTGCTGGAGGAAGAATTGCTGGAAGTGGAAAAGAAACTGTTGAAATTGGATATGAAGACATTGTTTGAAAATACGAATGGGTTGACTTCTGATCCACATAATATAGGTGGAAAAGAATTTTTGAAATTGCACTTGCCAAAATTCAGTATCACGAGCTCGACTAACTTGATACCACTTTTCCGAAAGGTAATGTTTATCATTTTATTAGTTATTAATTATAAATTTAAAATTTCCTACGTGAACGATGAATATTTATACTAAAAATTATAAGAAGTATTATTTATATATAGATAATTTATTATTTTCCGATTTTTCTAGATGGGTTGGGTAGATATAGCAGACGGAAATCTCAACTTGAGTAAGATGACCAACCAAAAACTTAAAGTGAGTTCGATGAAACAGGAAGTCAAAATAGAAGTTAATGAAAATGGAGTTGTCGCAGCTGCAGCTACCCCTAGTGAGTAAAAAAATTAATTAAATAAAAATGTAGACTACTAAACGTCTTTAAATATTTTATGTCTATCTTGATATAAGTTATATTATCAAAGAAGTAAAACTAAAATTTGTTGAATTTAATGAATGTTGCAAAAAGCTTTTTTTAGAAAAATGAAGGAAAAGTTTGCAAAAATTATTGGTTACTGGGAAATATTTTCATTTACTATGTTATTTTACAAATATTTAGTAGCTTTTAAACCTGCTTTAAATTTTTGTACAATAGTGTTTTTTTGGTTAATTCATATCAAACTTTCCATCTATTATATTTTTTTTCACGTCAATAAAAAAGGCTTTTGTAAGAAAACTGTTGCAAAAAACATTTTTGTTACATTACGATTCGAAATTTCTGTAATGCTGATTCGATCAACTATTTTTTTTGCAGATAATTATGCGTTGCGGACGGGACCAAGAACAGTAAAAATAAATCGACCTTTCGTATTTTTAATCAGACATCATCCCTCGGAGACTAATCTTTTCATTGGCAACGTTCGAACCTTATGATCCTTGAAAATTTTTAAAAGTTGAGTGGACTTTATATATTTAAATTTTCATCATTCATTTTTTAAAATCTACTGTATTTATGTTTCTACATATAAACATGCGATGTGTCAATTTTGTGCTAATTCGGAAATTGAAATAAATGTTTGTTGTACGAAGCTGTGATTAATGTCGTTGATTTTCTAATAACATAAAGTTTGTACTTAAAAAAGCATGTAAGAAATTGTTGCAAAATATGTGTTTGGTATATTTCATGTCTATCATATACAAAATCTTTTAACTTCATTCATATTTCTTCTGAATTCTTGAAAACTAATTTCCAGAAGAATAATAACCATTTATTCTCTGTAAATAATGAAAATGGAATAATATGATTTAATGTAATGAACTTCCAGATACTTTTAGTTGTGAATTGACATAACCTTGAAAAGTCGTAAATTACATACATCAATAATAGTATTGAAAAAATATATCATTTTCATTTTGTTGCCGAGCTATAAATAAAATTTTGCATGGTACCAAAAATGATGGGTCTCTGTTAATTTTTTAGTACGTAAGTTCATCAACATTCTTTTAGATTAGTTTCCATGCTTTAAGGAAAGTGAACAATAATATTTTTTGATGTTTTGATCATTATAATTTTCATGATAAAATAATCATCAAATAAACCAAAACATTTTATCTGCTTCGAATATTCAGTGTGTGATTTTAAGAACATGAATAAAAAACAAAAGTTTGGTAGAAAAATTACAAATGAAGCATTTTGGTAATGAAAAAAAAAGTTATAATTTCAAATGATTATTCCAAATATACTGAATATTTCAAATATGAACGATTCTATCGGGTGAAAAAATTTTTTGATCGTATATTTCCTGACAGCCTGAAGTTTTTTCGTATAATCAAAAGCAAAGTTAACGAACGAAATGCCATAATTGCTTCGAATGAGTTTATTATTGAACTGCTCGATAAACATATTTTCACGCGAAAAAAAAGTATGTTTTCGATTCTAAACTAGGAAACATAAAATGATCGTTTTTCCAACCACAAAATAACTTTTTCAAATAGCGAAGTTTTATATAATAGCAAGAATTACGTTCTCCAAAAATGCATAGCATGAGAAAAATTTTATACATTTAATTTACCTTAAAATTAATAAATCGGAGTAGAAGCCAAAAAATTCAATTCAGAATATCGAGTGTTAATGCCGTAAAAAGTTTTTTAATGATGTACTATTCGAAAACTAATTGATTTTAAATAAAAGGTTGAAAATCTGCTGTTCGTAAGACGTATTTTTTTTTGTTGATGACCTTTCGTCACTTAGTACACGAGTCATTATTTAGCAGTTTTTGGGATACACGTGTGACATTTACTTATGTAAAGACAGTGTTTAATTGCAACTTATAAATGAAGCCCGCAGTTTTTCGTTGAATTTTTGTAGTGCGTTTTCTCGTCTGTGAAATACAGAAACTACAATAAATTTTCGTAAATGTATCATATTAAAAGAATTACTTCTAATCGAAGAAGGTAAAATAAAAAACTTGATTCACATTGTTTCAGTCAAAGTGAGTGCAAATAAAACAAATATTTCACAGTAGTACATTTTTATCAAGACACAAGACGAATCATTCGACAAAAAGGAAATGATGAGTTTCTGTGAGTATGAAACAAATGATTTATCATTTAATTTGGACTTGTTGGAGTCTGCTGCAATCCTCTGAAAAATGACACATCACTTCCATTATTAATTCACAGTGAATTTTCTCGTCTTGCAGCCCAGGTAGAATTTTTTCTTTGTCATTTAACTGTATATTTTGCTAAGGTGTTTTTTAAGTCGTGAAAGTACTGCATGAAAATTTACTTCTAGGAATCTGGAGAAAACGTATCAGAATTGCTTACCATAATTTCAAAGAGCAATGAACACGTCATACATCGTCGAGCCATTGGTGGCGAGGATGCTGCAATATAGAAATTTCCTTACATGGTAATATAATATAAAAAATTCGAACGAATTTGAAATTTGTTAATGTACACTGGATGAATCGTTTGAGGTGATATTTCATAATTGATAATTTTTGCATGAATACTTTGAAAGAATAGATGTATAATATATTCTTTCCACAAAAAATTTGTTCTAATTCATTTTTCAATATGCCAAGTTTCGCGAAAATTTTTTTTCCTTATTTTTTGAACGAAATTTTTACTTAACTATTTCTATTTACTGTACATTTTTTGAAAACTTTTTTTAAACAATATTTTAATGTTTCATATTTTTGGAATGAAGGTTAATTGAGCTCATTGCTCATTGTCATTTTGATTATGTCTGTCTGAATTATATAAATAATGATAATTTTTATCATTGTCAAATGTTTTGTAACAAAATTGTACGAAATATACAATATTTTTCAGGTACATTAACAAGACGTTATTATCCATGTAATTTTATTAACTTGATGTAATGTTGAATATTTTTTCTTTTTACTTATATCTTGATTTTCCTTTTTTTTTTTGGCCAAATAATAATATTCTAATCATTTTTTTGTTACGTAATAACAAAATTTTGACTTTGAATGATTTTACAGTTTGAAGAGAGTCAATCTCTAAAAATGCTGCAAAAATTTTGATATAAAAAAAAAATTGCATTAAGAAAATTTAGAAAAATAATATTCATGATGACTCTACATAAAAATAGTTTGAAACACAAAAAAAGGCTATTGAAATATTATTCATTAACATAATAATTAGGCGTAAAGTAATTCAGTCAGATTTTATGCAAGAATCTTAAGTCGTTGTTAGAATTGTTTCTCAGAACGAAAAATTTTGGAAAAATTATGCTGGGAAAAAAGTTTTAGGAATGAGTCATTTCAGGATATAAGTTTACTCTGGAAAAAAATTTTTAACAAAGGACTTAAAGGCAGGGCTGGCGGAAGATGTTGAACCCAAGTGTGGAGTACAAGGTGGAGGTAGAGAAGAGTAGGGAGGGAGGAAGTGAGACGGAAAATCAGTATAAAGTCACTTTTTGTACATGAATACCAATGAAAGATTTATTTATTTCTTCACTAAAGCAAAAGTCACACTTCTATTTGAATTTTTTACAATTAATTCATTTAACAACAAATCGATGTGAAGGGAATCAACCATCTCCGTATAAATATGCAAAATCGCAACATGGTTAAGTTGTTTTTAGACCATTCTTGATCGCAAATATGTTTTTAGTCGTCTCGAAGTCTAGAAAGATTGTTTCTTCGTGGGATCGTTAATATCAATCGAATTAAAAGTGTATATTTTGGTGCAAGTGATACACACCATTGGTTCCCGCGTAAAAAATCGACTTCTCTTAATTTTTCCACTGTTTTTTCACTGCGCTAGAATACGACAAAAAAAATTTTGTGATTTGACAATAATCTTTCTTTATCAACATTTTTCTCATTAAAATTAAAAATTTTGTCTTCGTCTATCTGTCCACAAATCGCGAACGACTCCAAGGATTTAAAAAATTGTTTAAAACATCACCAGTATTGACACGTTTTCTCTAAGATGCGGTAACTTGTCATAAATACAGGAAATTCTTTCTTCGATTAAAGATCATGAACTCTTTGAAAAACGTGATTTTCTCATTGACCTTCGTCAAGGCTCTTGAATAAGAAAAAATGATACAGTAAGAAAAACATAAAAAAAAAACGCTTCTTATTTCCAGGTGTGGAATTACACACCCAAAAATTTTCCGAGTGTGGAGTTTCCTATATAAGGAGTCTTTTTTACCTTTACGGGGATTCCTCTGAATCATCAATGTTTCGAGCTTAACCTTTGATTTTAAGAGAGCCTCAAATTGGATGATTGAATCTCGAAGTTCAGAGCTAACCATCAAAATTTAGTGTTTATACAGCTTTAATATGCAAGATAAACCTGTAAATTCAAGGAATTTTTAATGTCTTGTTCTAAGTTAACAAAGATGGAGCACTTTAAAAATATATTTCATTGTTTGTTGAAGATTGCTTTTTTACAGCTTTTTTTCGCACACTAAAATCAATATTAGCGGATCTAACTTTAGTAAAAGTAGGGGCACCATCCATGTCATCATTGACTTGGTCAGACACGAAGAATACAAGAAATTGCCTTATGGAAACTTTAATGACATAGGCCTCATCAGGGTCAAGGAAAAGTTCGTATATGGCGAAACCACAGGGTCAATAAAATTGTACGGGAAAGATCCAGGCTTCCAAATATCTGATGGAAACCTCGTAACGGTTATGGGTTTTGGGAACATTCGAGTTGATGGCCCTGACAGTCAAATTTGGAAAGTTATAGAAATTCCTATAGCGAACAAAAAAAAGTGCAGCAAATCTTATGCTAACCTAGGGAACTTCAGTGATGTGGAGATTTTGGATGACAATTTTTGTGATGGGGTTCCTGAAGGGAAAAAGGATACGTGTACTCATGACTCGGGTGGTCCAGCGGTCATTAAAAATTACCTAATTGGACTGGTTTCGTACGGTTATCGTTGTGGATTACCAGAATTTCCTGGTGTTTACACCAACGTTACGCATTTTGGAATATGGATCAAAAAGAAAATCGCTCAGTTTGATTCTGCTTGACTTTGAGATTCAATAATTGATTTTTTCAATGGATAACGTCGAGGGACGTTATTATGTTTCAGCCTTATTTTTCCTTGTGTTCTTATACAATTTGACAAAGATTGCTTTTTAAATAAACTTGTTAATGTAGGTAAATAAATTTTTTTGGTTATTTTTGCAGAAGATTGCTTTATTTGATGGTGATATTTCATTATAAGGAAGTTTTTATAAAACTATAATAGTGATCGATTTTCTGGGAAGTAAGCAAAAAAATGAAATAATCTTATTGATGTGTGAAGTTAATATTTCATTAAGAAATTTAATGGAATGACTTTAGAGCCCTGTGAAATCGTGTAATTTTAGTTTTAGGTTCAAGGTTTGTTTTCAAAAAAAGTAAATCATGCGTTTGTGAATTTATAGAATGGTTCACTAAATTTGAGACCCTTGTTCATTTTTTTTGCTAGTTTGTGTCGTACAACAAGAAAAACATTTATGATCTGTTTCGAAAACTATCTATCCGACTGAATTGTCAATACAAGTTTCTTGAGTTGTGATAGCGAACGTAATTTATGAATCTAGAAAAATGTCATGTTTTTTTTTTCTTAAATAATTAATATGTCACTGCGTAATTCGACATAAGTGAAAATAACTGATATCCAATAGAAAATAATGTAGGGCCACTTGCACAAATTTTGCAGTATATTATACAAAAAATTATTAACAAATTGGAATTTGTGTCTATGATACTACACAAATTTTAAGTATCATTTTTTATTGAGCGTTAAATATTTCAGGCGCGTTGGCTGACAGAACATGAGAAGTTTTGGGGCTTTAAATCCCTCCCGAATTTCTGATGAAATCAATTGGCCCGTTAATGTGAATGAAATAATAATAATAATAATAATAATAATAATAATAATAATAATAATAATAATAATAATAATAATAATAATAATAATAATAATAATAATAATAATAATAATAATAATAATAATAATAATAATAATAATAATAATAATAATAATAATGATAATAATAATAATAATAATAATAATATGTAATAATAATAATTTATATTTCATGTTATAATGAGATAAGTTACATCCATCCTAAAAATACAATTTAGGAAAAATGCATGAAAACGTTAGTAATATGAACTTTCCAAAAAGTTGAGAATCATCAAAACTTAAGATTGCATAGCAAACATAGATTTGAAAAATTGTTGCAACTCAGTGAATAATCGAAAAATTTCAAATCTACAAAAATGCTAAAAATTTGAAAAACATTGAATCTTAGGTAATCAAATTCTAAACATCCACATAAAATCTAACATACAGTATTATGAAATCTTCAAAATCATACATAGTTCGAAAAAATGCTAAAAGTAATTGAATTCTATAAGAAAACAGTTTTCTACAAAAAACCCGACGAATGCCTCTACGATCCATAAATTTTGGAATTTTAAAACATCGAATTCCGAATATACTATCACTTAATGAAAATGTAAGAAAATGTAACCAAATCTTTTAAATATTTTGAAAATTTGGAAAAACAAAAACCCAATGAAGCATAGAAAATTTTAATGAATGTGATTTTCTCGATAATTTATGGAATTACCGAGTAGATAATTCTAAAAATGCGTGAAAAATACAGCTAGAATTATACTAAAAAAAAAAATATGTACCTTTCATTTTATTTTTTTTTAATTCTAAAGCTTGACATCCTATAGAATATGCATTTATATGGTTCTATACAGAGTTGAACAATATTATAACTATAGGAGATATTCTAGAAATTAATATGGAAAACAATAAAAAAACATCCTATTCAATTCAAACAATTTCTACCATTGGACATACTTTGAGTTGTAGAAATACCGAAAAAAGTAAAGTAAAAATATAAAAAATGTATATAAAAAAACGTATTATGATAAATCAATTTAAATATTCAAAATTGTTGTAAGTTTCGATGTATCGAAATATATACAAATACAGCCATCTCAAAATCTTTTGAACGATTCATAGAAATACTAGAGATCTCTGAAAAAAAAACCAGAAAATACTAACGAATTAAGTAAATATTATTCTTTACGAAAATGCTTTTAATTCATGAAATACAACAATCTGTGTAATTATAATTTTCTCGAAAATCCATTAAAATGTTCAAATTTTTTAGAAATTTGTAGATATCCATAGTAGCATCGGAAAACCCATAAAGTTGCATACATACCAAAAGTATAAGTAAAAAATGATTAGGTCTCAGTCACTCATTGAAAATCACAAGAATCGCATTTTACTTTTTACCAACATGAAACATGAAAGAAATAGCTCTTTTGTAACTACATTCTCCAAGATTAAAAATTATGAAATTTAGGACAAAATAAGTTTTCCAGGAAAATTTTTCTGCTAATGCCCCAGTAATATATAAATATGTATTCAATATATTAGATTCATTTTTTGGTGTTCAATTACTCTTCTTTATAACGATCACAGAAAAAATTAGAGCCAGTAATATATAGTTTGAAAAAACATACATAGAAATATATAAACAAACGCAAAGATGTGTCGCAGTAGACAGGAATATCAATAACAAATGGAAAAAATCATCTAAAATTATAACTGATCTTGACAACGTTCTTGAAATAGAAGCAATTTTATGCTGTGAAATCATTTGCAACTATATTCAGAAAAATAATGCTTCGAGAAATTAGTTACTCGTGATGATAGCTATTGCTAAATGGTTTTTTTCCGGTAATGAAAAAACTATTTCTGAGATATATTATTATCGTAACCACCTTCTGACTGTTACGAAATTGATATTTGTTCAACCTGCTAAAATAAATAAGATGTTCTGACGAATGTATAACTAAAAGTTGACAAGTTTATTGTTAACAGATTACTATCAGAATTCTCAAGCTAGGAATTATTTATTATAATACTTATTTGATTTGATATCATAACTGCTATATCTGAAGTTAAAGAAATAAAATTATCATTCAAAGAAAATAAGAAATTATACATTACAAGATACGTGAAGTGTATCTATTCATTTTTATACATAAGTAATATAAATGCTTTGCATCATCTCTCATTTGCAATCAACTTGAAATTTTCCAGCTTACTTGAGGAAACAACACAATATTGTCGAAATTGTCATTTTTTGCTCATTTGATGATAAAAGGTATAATGATCGTAGTGGTTCTATATGTAGACTTTTTCGAAGCTCAACTATCATAAAAAAACAAGATAATTACAATTCAGCAATCAATAGGAATATTTTTTCAAAAGTCTGATACTTATAGACATATTTAGGATTAATTTCTGCTCGTTGTAAAAGTAGTATAAATAACAGCTCTTCTTGCATGGTTAGGCTCATTCTGGAAAAATACTTCACGAGCTACGTTTCTCGAGGATTTTGACACAATGATAAGTTGTAAGTGAAATTTTATATTTTTATGCTATTGTTTAACAAAATATAAATGTATATACGTTTATGATTATTGAATGCACATATTGTAACTGTTTTTATATTACTATTGGAATTTTTTGTCTTCCTTATGTGTATGTAGATATTCAAATTCCATTTTGTTTATATTTTGTGCAAGCATTCAACATATTCCATTGTTTTCACGTAATTTAACTTTTTTTTTTATTCGTATTTGCATGTGATTTCTGCAGTGATTTATTGAAGAAATAGATAATTTCTATCATTGTTTGTCACATACTTTATTTAAATTTTCTTTGTACTGTTTTTCGGAATTCCCATCACTTCAACACTTTTTTTAACAGAAAAATTAAGCAGTCACAGGGAAGGGAAAAATTTTCCAAAAAAGGATCTTTTTTTAATATTTTCGAGTAGAAGAATTATAATTGCAACATAATTATTCTTTTTCATGCATGAATAAAAATTGCGTATCGTACAATAACTCATGAAATTTATGTATACTTAATATATTTCACCATGCAACTTATGAATATCATGCAATGAATCCTCTATTTTTAGTGATTTTCGTGGGTCTCATTTTGGGACTTGGAAGTGTAAACTGCGATATCCTTCGCTCTAATGAGCGGCCATCTTTAATTCCGAGCATAAAAGCGTTTTCCAACAACTTCAGAAAAGTAAATGCATTTTTAATTGAAAATTTTACATTACAGAAAATATTTTTTTGCAGTCTGATTTTATACTTTTTACCACAACCTTCGGAAAAATAAAATTAATCAAAACTTTTAGGAATACTTGAAAGTCGAACGAGAAACACACGGATCATCATCGAATAACTATGTCATGTCGGAATTGAGTGCTTTCTTGCCACTTTTACTATTGTGCAAAGGAGCAGAAAGTACTACAAAAGATCAATTGAACAGTGTTCTTAACGCTAATTGCCTAAGTCCTGACTCAAGTGAAAATTACGTGAATTTATATAGACAGTTCAATGTAAGTTTTTGTTGATTATGATGTATTATTTTTGAAGAAACCGCTGTTTTCACAAACACAGAAAACAAAAAGTGTGATGTTTAATGATGACATTCCATTTCAGCATAAAGATGTCCATAAAGCATCAGTTGGTTTATCTTCCGGAATATTTGTGTCGGAACAATACCCGCTGAAACCAGAATTTACAGAGAACCAACGTGAAATTCTTTCATATACTCATCTGCAACAATCGATGAATTTTAACAATGGAGAAGAATCCGCAAAAAAAATAAATGATTGGGTTAAAAACAGAACTGATAACTTAATTCCAGACATCGTGAAATCAGGTGACTTTGAACAAAATATTATTTATAACATTTTTTGAGGAGCTATTTTCTCGTTCTAGGTCACAGATAATATATACTAATGTAATCTTGATTTTTTTTTCAATAGATGATTTCAACCAAAATACAACGTTTGTTCTTGCAAACACGTTGTATTTTAAAGCAAAATGGGAATACGAGTTTGATAACTCAAGAACTATAAATGATATTTTCACAAATACCAGGGGAGAAAATCACAGTGTTCCTTTCATGCGTCGAGCGGATTTGTATCGTATAGGCTACGTCGAAGAATTGAAAGCAGATATCATCGAGCTACCTTTTAAAGTAAATTTCATTTATGATTTCATTTAGATGAGTTTCAGGGAAATTTTGAGAAAACCTAATCATTTTACGTATACGATATTCACACATGGTTTTTGTTTTCAGGGTAGAGAATTCAGCTTCGTCTTTTTCGTACCCCAAGTTGGCCAATCTTTGCGTATTTTGGAGACACAACTCGGTAAATTTGACATGAGTACAATTTTAGAAACTGAAAATGGTTCAGCAAAAAGCTTAGATTCTCATAATGGGCGTAACATTCGCTACGTTAAGCTGTATGTACCGAAATTCAAGGTGTCTTCTTCGATTGAACTAAAATCAGTTTACTCGAAGGTAAGAGTGTGAAACTTTTATTTGAAAAATTGATCAAGGATCAATGAATAACTAGTATTTGTAAATTAATTAGTGTCTTATAATGTCTCTTCACTACGTAAAATGGTAACTGACCTTTACCAGAAGAAACATAAATTTCGAATACGTATCTACATCGATATTCACAGTTTTTGCAAAAAATGACTAACTTCTCTTTGAACCTTTTTTTTAACTTTTTATTGTATATGAAAACTGCACTTGTATTGGAAAGAAAGGTCTCAAATTTTAACGAAAATTTTAATATCTCTAAAAAGAGTTTTTTTAAAAGAAAAATTAGGACTAATGTTATAATTGAACTTCAATTGATCATTTATCGATCCATGATGAGAATTCCATTCAATAGCTTTTTAGTGTTACAGGCTGAAGATAGATCATATAATTCCAATTTTAATTTTTTCAATTTTTTATAGCTTGGGTTAGAAGATCTCATAAGTGAAGATGGGGATCTCGGTAAAATGTTTAGCGAAAAATTGCAACTGTCCAAAGCTCAACAAAATGTCGTAATTGAAGTAAATGAAAATGGTGTTTCCGCAGCTGCTGCAACTGTTCGTAAGTTATAAAAAACGCTAACTTAATCTGGAAAAATGTTCTTAATTATCTACAAAGAAAGGACTATGAATTCAGTTTCTAGGTTTAACTCATATAAAACCTAGAATGATACATTCAATTATTTAAAAATGGGAAGAAATTTTTCATAGAGTACTTAATATTATATATTAATGCACTAATTGGTTGCGATTTTATTGATTTTATTTTATTTAAACTCTATTTATTCAACCATTTAGCAAAATACTAACTCATTGTCATGATAATTTGTTTCAGATCAAACAAGTTCACAGTCTTCGCCTCCGATGTACAAAATCAATCGAGCATTTTCTTTTGCTATTTTTCACCATGCTACAGGAATAAATCTTTTTGTCGGCAGCGTCAGATCACTAAAATAACATGTTAAAAAAGGATTTCAACGAAATACATGTTAATAGACAATGATTGAATCCTTGAACTTTGTGAAAAATATTCATATTATAATATGTGACGAATAAACAATCATTATCAAAGTATGATGTTCATTTTGCTAATTTTACCCCTAGTTTAAAGGCATGCTGCCAATAGTTTGAACTTTTGAATGATGAAAGTCGAGGTATTTAAATAATTTCTGCATTTTATTTCAATATATTTTTTACATGTATGAATTACATAAAATGTTTTTCGTTGTATCATTTAAACAAAAGTTCATTTTTGATCAAAATGTTTATACCTGTAATATTTTAATAAAAAGAATTTTCAAATTTTACAAAATTTTAAAAACTCTTTTCTAATTCATACTTTTTGTACTTTTCCGTGGCATATCGGAAATTCGATAATAATTGTGACTTTTTTATTCACATTTATGTATAATAATATATTTCAATTTAAATATTCAAATGAACTAGGATATTTCGAGTTAAGAGTTAAATGCACAGAAGTTTATTTTCACATTTGGTACTTCGGGAAAAATTTCGAGAACAACTAGTTGCAGTAAAAAAACACAAATTGATAGACATTTCAGTTTACTGTTTTTTTTTTTTTAATATTCCTTCTATTTGTGAAATTTTAAAAAATTGGCTAATCAATAGTGACAAATTCGAAGACTCAATGTTTCAATGTCGTAATTTCGAAATTTTTATCCTAGGGTTTTGTAATTTTTTTATTAATGAATTACAATATTTCTGAACTCAGAATCGAGAACAATTGTAAAGCTAAGTAATATACTTTTAATAAATAAGAATGTCTAAAATTGATTAAGAAAGCTACATTCATGTAAAACTTTTTATAGATTTTTATAATTATCACTTATATGATCGCACGGAGCCAAGGTTGATAAAAAAGTCATCTCACTCTTGATATGAACATTTTAATATTTTGGCTTAAATAAACCCCTCTTCAGAATCTACAAAAAAAATTCTATCTTTATTTCTTTCTTTATTTCTTTCTCATTAATATCATACAATCACAGTACACAATAAACAGAACAAAAAAATCGTTAGAAATATATCTCAACTAACAATTTTTTACTGAAGGTAAAAAGTAGGTAAAGGTAAAGTCAAATCAGTGAAAACACATTTATAGAGAAAAAAGAGTGACTTCTTTTTTCATTTTCAGTTATTATTTCACTGATTGTCACAGAGTTGACCATAAATTTAGCAATAGATACAAAATGGCCAAAATTAAAATTCCTAAAAAAGCTTGATTTCGCAAGTTACTCAGGTATGAATGTTTAACAAAATTCGTCTTTCATAATGTCGTAATCATTTACAGAACTCGGTCAATATAATAGCAAGTTATTTGAGAAATCCAAAGCAATTGGTTTTTCGAAAAAAAATTTTCCCTTTGAAAGATAATATTGCTATCAAAATATATACGATTTGAATTTTCTTAAAATAGGCATGTCGAAAAACGAATAATGTATGATTTCCTGTAAGTTTCATAAAGGCTCGATAAAAAAACATATAAATAGGAGCTACTCATGGGTTGGTCAAATTCAAAAAAGTTTTTCGAAACGTACGTGTCTCCAAGATTTTCAACAATAATAAAGTGTGAGTAGAAATAACTATTTTGAACATTATCGCCTATGAATGTATATATATTTGCGAAATTATTCTTAGAATTGCGTACAAAAGTAAGATTATGTAACATACGTTATTTACATTCTCAAACGATTGCTTGATTATAATTTTGATTTATTGATCAATAAAATGACTTAAGCATTGTTGAAAACGAAAAATGTTGTAGAAAATGTAGAAAAAATTCTCAATAATGCTTTGACGTTTTATTACTGTCTTTTTTGATTAGATTTTTCAAGCATGCTGAATCAAACTGTTGATCAAAAAATTCAGGCAAAATTTTTATTTCTTTAACTATTTCTATCACAACATTTTAAGATATATTTATTTATTTGTTTTCGTAATTTCTTCATTTTTAGTGTTTTTCGTTGGTCTCATTTTGGGACTTGGAAGTGTGAATTGTGGTTTCCTGCCGTATAACGACCAGTCTTCGTTTATTCGAAGCATCAATTAATTTTCCAACAAGTTCAGAAAAGTAAAAACATTTTTTCCTTCAGAAATCTTGGCAAAAAACGTTTTTTTTTTTATATCTTAGATATGAGTTGCATTTTCAAGACACATCATTTTGATAATATATTGAAAATTAAAACTTTAAGGAATACTTGAGCAACGAATTAGAGAAGAGTGGAGCTCAAAATAACTATGTCATGTCAGAATTCAGTGCTTCTTTGGCACTTTTCGTACTGTGCAGAGGAGCTGAAGATACTACAAAAAATCAGTTCTGTCCTAAGGGATAATTATGTGTAGTTTCATTCTCAGTTCAATGTAAGTATAAAAAGGATATGAAAATTTTTCCAATACCATTGGTAAAGGCCAAAAAATCATCCTGAGCAAAGTAAATCAAGGAAAAAGTTTTAGTTTCTATCTATCGTTATGTTTAACATTTTGTTTAAAAATCTACTATTTACAATTCGAGAAAGATTCCCTTAGAAAATACCTAAAATGTTATTTTTTTAAATACTTGACGTTCGGAATTTTCTTTAAAACAGAAATTTTTTTTAATTGGTTACACTGAAGACGATTTTGAAGATTGTATAAGGCATTTTCATTAATGATCTCTATTAACTAATGATATTTAAACTTTCCATCAGAATATCGAAACAGCATCAGTACGTTTAGCTTCCGGGATCTTTGTGTCCAAAAAATACTCACTGAAATCAGAATTCGTAGAGAACGAACGTGAAATCCTCTCATTAACTCAATTGCAAGAATCAATGAATTTCGAGAATGGAGTGGAATCCGCGAAAGTTATAAATGATTGGATAAAAAACCAAACCAATAATATAATTTCAGACGTTGTACAACCAGGTAATTTTTTTCAATCAATACTTCTACCATTATTAATTCTTTTTTCCTGTTTAAAAGTAATTGTTTAGAAAAAAAAGTTTTTGTTTTTCCACTTGTATGGATGAAAACCCTGAGAGAGGATTGTGAAAAAGAGAGTTCTACAAATAACGTATAATGGCAAATTTATCTTTTTTCTCGTTAGGTAATATTGACCATTTGACGGCATTTGTTCTTGCAAATACATTGTATTTGAAAGCGGATTGGCATTATGGATTCGATAGATCATCAACCCGAAACGATATTTCCACGAATTTCAATGGAGAGAATTTTGATTTTTTCTGCCTGAATTATATAAATAATGATAATTTTTATCATTGTCAAATGTTTTGTAACAAAATTTTACGAAATATGCAACATTTTTCAGGTACATTAACAAGACGTTATTATCCATGTAATTTCATTAACTTGATGTAATGTTGAATATTTTTTTTTCTTTCTCAGATCTTGATTTTCCTTTTTTTTTGGCCTAGTAATAATATTCTAATCATTTTATTGTTACGTAATAACAAAATTTTGACTTTGAATGATTTTACAGTTTGAAGAGAGTCAATCTCCAAAAATGCTGCAAAAATTTTGATATAAAAAAATATTTCATTAAGAAAATTCAGAAAAATAATATTCATGATGACTCTACATAAGAATAGTTTGAAACACTGTCGTGTTTTGGAACACGAATAAAAATAAACTTTTCAAATGTAGCTTTGAATTCGCAAATACTTTATTTTCTATATAATATAATGCTCGACAATGTGCGTTCGGATACGTGGACTTTGGCAGGACGTAGTAGATGTAGATACTTACTTCCCTGTGTCGTAGATAGAAGAGAGCACCAGCGGGTTAGCGTGTTCGTGAGCTCGCTCTCCGAATGCGCATCCCTACCTCTTTCCTCTAAACGTCCGTACTTCCATCTACACGAGTTTTACGGAAGTGCGACACCTCTCCTCTTAAATTAAACTTACTTCTCTAAGTTATATTAGCAAGGAAAATGAATATGAATACATGACGTAAACATGTTTGATATATGAAAAAATAAAAGTACTCGCATGACAATGGCTAATACCGTCGTTAGTTTCACACTACTTCGCAATTTTATGTTTCATTAAGTATAAGTTTTTCCTGCAGGTCGACTTTCATGAAGTGCTATTGAACATTGACGTGGATATGTAGTGGCATGAAGTGAATTTATAAGATTTACAACGTATTCATATAACAATAGCTGCTGACATTGAGTATAAAGTATACGAAACTATTTACTTTTGTCACTTGGAATTATAATTATAAGATATCTTTTATGAAAAACATAAATGTTACGTTTTTGGTTTACAGCATTTTCAATTTTCGGAGGACGTGGTAATTAAAACTTAAAGTGTATACAGCTATCAATACAGTACAAAAAAAATACGTATAATTCCATTTTCTACACTGGGAAAACAGCCGTGCTGAAACAGCACGAAAATTTCTTGAAGCAGCACGGTCGCCGTTCTGCTTCAGCACGCTATCTCCGACTTGGTATATGCGTGCTGCGTTTACACCGCGCTCCGTGCTGGATCGTATACGGTTGAACGTGCTGAGCGTCTCGTGCTGGATCAAGTCAAGACTCCGACTTGATCCAGCACGGAACCCGTGTTGAAACAACACGGATGTTCCATGCAGACTTCATCTTGCAAAAAAATTGTTTTTAAACAGTATTTGAATTGCAAAGAGGTTGAAAAGGCCAATTTCGACAAAGTTAAAGATAATTGTTGCGAAGTAACTAATGTTTATTGTTAATTTATACCAAGTTGAGTTTTCAAATATTAAAATGCGGTCATGGTGAAGTGTTTGAAAAATCGATTTTTTCATGGTTTATTCATAAATTTTCCCGTTGAATGTTTAAAAAATTAGTTCCCTCATACTAATATATATTGCAGTTTCCTTTTGTTTAATCTGAAAGCTTTAGAAAATCTTATTGTATTTTCATATCCTTTACTTAAATATCAGTACTTAAAAATGAAGTTGAATGAAAATTCCAAATTCATAGGGACACATGGAATGATCGACAAAATATACATGAGCATAAAAAAAATATGTATAAAATGAATAAAAAAAATTGTTTATTGAATGAAAAATTCACATTTGTTATATGTAACGTCATATTACTAGTAATAAATTTATAGGAATAGAATACATAAACACATTTCATAGAAAACTATTGTTTATTCATTGTAGACAGTAATTTCTTATATTGACAAGACATCCTTTGAATAACCTCTCCTCAGTGTATACCAACTTGATGCTTACTTTACATACTTATTACAACAAATATAATCTTATATCTGCTTTGTATACATTTTAGAACATTCTTTGCCATATTCTTAACTTATTTTTACACCTAGCATTAAACTGTCGATGAGACATCATTTTCAATCGTTACAGATATTACATTTACGCTACTTGGCGTGAAACGACATACATAGTACCTTCTTTTTTAAGCAACATACAAGGGAATGGATTATTTAACATTTCATATGCCACAACATAATCACCGCAGCTGTCATTGTTCTTCTTTTCTACTTCATATACATAGTAATGCTCCAAAAATGACAATGGATTCATGGTTTTCATTACAAACATGACAGCATTGTTGTAGAAAAAAATGATATCAATCACACCAAATTTGGTCAACTCACACTCAAGTATTTCTAATACCAGAACAGTCCCTACAGTATACTTTGTGCCGTTGATAGTTACATTTCTGTAACATTTCGTTTGAGGAGTTTTGTATTGTTGCGGCAACATCATTGTGACATTTAGAGTTGCTTCACGCTCAAACAAAATTGGCGTAGCCGAGACTTTGTGAGTTTTATCGAACATTCTCAATTGCAAACCTTTTGCAATAGATTTTGGCAAATTAACCGAACCCGCAAGATTATTAGTGATGTCCTTCAACTCGCGGTGGATTCAAACCGCATTGTATTGAATTGCATTACTGGGCCAAATAACTCAATGACTCTTGTATAATGAACCAAAAAATGCATTTTTGGTTTAAGTGCCCCGAATAACTCGATATACAAAGAGTTGTGTTCGAGGATGAGAATCTTCAAAATTTTGATGTGGCCGCGCGCCAATCGCAAAGACAACGTGATTTCTAGAATTTTTCTCAGAAGAATGTAAAGCTGCCAAAACTTATTGTCTCGAGGCACAAGATCGCCGACGAGTAATCCAAAATATCGACAGAAACAAATCATCTCATTCGCAGACATTTTCAATGACCCGTCTTTTCGTACAGGGGGTGGAATGTTTGATTCAATTTCTTTGATAGAATTAGAAAATTGTTTAAATCTCAAGTTGACAATATCTACCGTCAGAATTTTGTCTTTAATTACATTGGACATTACCCCTTTCATTGTATATACACAAACTCCTTCAGCCAAATCGTGCGCCAGATCAACAACGAAATTATTGCAGCAATGAAAATGTGCCAACTCATTCCAAACTGTACTTTCTTTTATTCCAGTTAAGCTGGGATCTTTTTTTTCCAAATCTAAATTGTAATTGTCTACATTCCTTATCAAATTTTCACTTTCCTCACATGCAATAAGCATTTCATTACGATGAATTCGGCAGGTTCGGCAACAATGGTTACTTACAAAGCTTTCAACGAAATCAAAGAGACAGTTGAGACCCAAATTGTCACCTGTAATTATCGGAATCTCAAAAAAGATTTTTTGCGTCCCAGTTGAGTGTTCAACAGCGATACCGTTTTGCATCAAATCATTAAATTCATCAATAGCGATTTTAAATGTCATGTAGTTCCCAAATCGCTTCCTGTCATGAGACTTGAAAATGAAAACCGGGTAAATGAAATCAAGCTTGGATGCATAATGCGGTGGAAGGCAAGATATCGTGATATTGAACACTCCTAGGGAGTTTTTTCCCGCATGAGACCCAAGTGTATTGCCACTTTCGAAATCATCGAAATAACCAGTCAAGGGAATAACAATTTTGTCATCATGTTCAAGTTTTCGATTTTGCCAATATTCAGCCTGTACGATATTACATATAAAATCGTTTTCTTCTGACAAGTTATACAAGTTGCAAAGTACCTCTTGAAAAAATTTTTCGTCGCTAAATACCGAAGACAGTGTTTGCTTCAATTGTAGCCACTGAGCAGTTACGGGTTGAAACTCGACAAAGTCAGGATTTTCTGGATCAGGGTGGTTAGTGTTGTAGCCAATCGTATACTGTACAGGTTCTTCGTAGATATTATACTTCGTAAATATTTTTAGTCTTTTGTACTCAGTGGAAAAAGCGTCAAGTGGGTGTAAGTTTTCGTCTAAAAATTTAATAATATTGATGGCAGATTCTTTATTGCCTATTGCTGAACATTTGTTTATCAACTCATGTTGTAGATATTTCATGAAGATTGTGTCAATGAATTCTGTGGTCCATTTTATCATTTTTTGCATGTCATTTCTGTCAATTTTTTCGCAGTACAATGAACTTAAAGAAAACGCTACTTCTTTTATGAAACTATCTTTATCAGTAAAACCCGACATGATTAACGTTAAACATAAATACAAATACTGAAAGAGATCAAATGAACTAGAATTTACTGCATGACAGCTTTGAGATCTACAATAAGGTTTTTAGCTGAAACGTACGTAGCGACTGGTTTCAATTCGTAAATGAAGCACTCCAAAAATGACCAAATGTGTCGGCACTCGGTGGCATAATCTGGAGTTTTACAAATTACTGCCATAACCTTAAATGTCACATCCACTGCTTTGATGAGGGTTTCCACTTCGTACACAGTGTCCTGTAAGAAGACGGCGTATCCTTTGGTGTCTGCACATGTCCCGTACAGAATGGCTTGAGGTTTTCGAGTTAAACCATATTACTTATATAGCTGGTCTTGGCTTTCCTTGAAACCATTTAAATCGCTTGAATTCTGAAAATATTGAATGTCATGTATAATTGCATACAATGTTAAAAATAGATCGAAGGTCATACTGGAAAAAAATCTTGTCAAAATGTGTAAAATCTTGGATTTGGAATATATACTACGCAAAGTTGCAATTTTAATTATTTCTTACGTAAAGCTAGAATTTTTATGAAAGCGTTCTGGGCGTGACTGATTGTTGGCCTGTACGTTAAATTGGCTGTCTTGGATTTGATGGTTAATACCCCCAGTAGCAGAGGCAACAGGAAAAAAGCCAAATTCTCCTTTTTTTCTGAAATTGTTTCATTTTCAAACAACAGTTGTTATATTCATTCGAAAATTATATATTGTTACCTATATTCAAAAGAGTAGCATTTTCTGCAAGGAATTTTTTTATGGCTTTATCCTTTCTTTGACGTGCCAAAGCAATCAAACCGTCAGATACACGTGACCACTTTTGAAAAAGAAGTTCATCTTTCCCGGGAAATTTTTTTCGGAAATCTTCCACGAACTAAACAAAAGGTGAAATTTTCTTACTTTTCACATATAGTTAAATTGAAAATTTAAAAGTTATAGCAAAAAACCTCATGTTATGAAAATTGTCTGAATCTATACTATCCAGTACTGTGATTATAGTTCAATTATCTGTTAAAAAGTGAGTGTGGTAATTTTCAAAAGAATTGTAAGTACTATCATATATTTTTCGTCACGCCAATTATAAATACATGTAGCTCGAAATGCATTGAAATTTCGGCCGACAGTTGAACAAATTGTTCAGATGACAGGCTATAGTAAAAAAAATAAAGAAACGATCATCATTCATGATATAAGACAGACATGTAAAACATAAGATGAAGTATAATTTACTTGAAACTACGATTCTTATCAAAGACTTCTCTTATTAAGAAAGTATTAAGTCGATTGCGCCACTCAGGTTTGCGTTTTTCAAAAAGACCTTTTATTTTTCTCCCTTCTGTTTTGTTGAGAATATTTCTCCAAAATTCATTCGCCACTCCTATATAATCCAATAAAAGATAATTTACCACAAGCATTGAAGAAGTATTATAATTGAACGGCTAGATTTCATAACAATTATGGAATCCAGCCGTTCAATTACAGTTTATACCGATAGTCACCCCTTCCGGAACGTAATATTTCAGAAATGTTTCGGAAACATTAAAAATATTTCTGGAAGTTTTTCAAAATCTTTCGAAATATTTCGTGCCGACTGCGACATGATGCTTTTAAAAAATTATTTTGAAAAATTTTATGAAATTTATAAAAAATTTTAAATGTAAGTACTTGTTGATGGTTCTTCTGTAGACTCAAAATTGACATTAATATTGTCTACTATTTCATAAACAATGGATGCGTTGCCGAAGTCAGGAATTACAGGATGAGGATTCGGGTTATCCCCATGATTAAAATCATGGGCGTTCATGATGCCTCCCTCTTATCTGAATGAACAATATTTGTTGTAAAATATACCCTTATTCTAATGGCGATTTCGAATGACACGATCTGGAGCAGATTTGGAGCAATTTCTAGGCAGATCTGAGCATATTTGAGCACGTATTAGTAGAAAAATGTGCTCTAGATCTGCTCCAGATCGGTCACTCGAAACTGGCATAAGAACAGTGTTGATTATTCGATTCGTGAGAGCATTGTATATTTTTATTAGCTTCACTTTCTTAAAAAAATTTAATCATTTTGAAACAAAAATTTATTGCAATCTTTTTACTTTTTGTTGCAAATTGCAGAACAACAGAATTACTGGATATAATCCTTAAATGAATAATATTAAGTAAACTTTTGCAAACAACTATCTATTGTACTTCTCAAAAAAATTCAATCGAAAAGAATTTATTTAGATATTCAAAATATCCAATTGGATGTATATATTAATTATGTTGTTATTAACATTAATTTACAATTATAATCATGATTTAATTTTTGAAATATTACTTAAATTAATTAAAATTCACTATTTTATGATTATATTTTAAGTAAAAACATTAAGATTAATTATACACTTTGAAATTCTACATAATATTCCTGATTTTAACAAGCCTTTTTGTTATTTGAAGGTGGCATTTTAAAACTGTTCTACATGTTTCAGCTTTTCTGTACATAATTCAAAAAAGTACCAAAGTGATATAACTTTGAAATATAAAATGAAAAAAAATGCTTATAAAATTTGGTATAAAAACTAGACATAATTTAGAAAATTGTATTTTAGTACGCTCCGTTATCGTGTTATTATTCCAAATTTGTGTGATCCTAATAGCCAATTTTTATGTATATTGTGATAATATTTTCTTTTCCTTCGTCCTTATTGAAATATTTTTATTCTAACTTTGTATACTTCATTTTTCCAAACTATTTTTCAACCTTGTAAATTTTTGATCTTCTTCAGGGAGCTAAATTATAAATTGTACATCAATATTTTTTTACATATGAAATTTTAAAACCCAATTTCATGAAACATTGTTTGACATTTACTATGAAAAAACTAATGAATTATTGATATTGTGTGTCAAATAACGTTTCATACGATTTGGTTTTAGAATTTTAAATGTAAAAAAATTTTGTTTTACAATTTATAATTTAGCTCTCTGAAGAGGACCAAAAATTTACAAGGTCAAAAAACGGTTTTGAAAAATAAAGTATAAAGAATGAGAATAAAAACACTTTCTTGAAAAAGAAAGGAAATAAATTTTTTTTTTAACAAGAAAGACATATAAGAAAAGTTTAAATTAGCACCAAAGATCACAGAAATTCGGAAAAATAATTTAGAAAAAAGCTGGCATCAGTTGTATTTTATTGTCGATTAAACGAACTTACCTGTAAGTGAAGTTCAATCGTAATTATACGAAGTACCTCGTTCGAAGAGATTATCCTATTTGTAGACTCTTTATCCTGCACAATTGCCACAACATTCAGAGCCCTCAGCGAAAAGTTCAGTTGGTACCTACTGTCCCTCCCACCTGGATCCTCATATTTTCAGAGATTGTTAAAATTTTTCAACGAAGAGATTATTGGGAAGGGATCAGATAGGGAATTTCTGGGAGGGATATAATCTCTTCGAACGAGGTACTTCGTATAATTACGATTGAACTTCACTTACAGGTAAGTTCGTTTAATCGACAATTATACTTCATCACCTCGTTCTCGAGATTATCCTATTTGTAGTTGTTCAGAATCAGAAAAATTTTACATATCAGACCCCATTAGCTCCATTGAATTTATACATCTTTATTGATAACTTACATGTTCTACATAACTTCTAAACATACACCCTGACCTTTCCCTCTCTTTCAGCATCTCACTTACAATTAAAGTCGCAAAACTACCTCCCGATTGGATAGGCCGATTATAATGTTTCGCAAAAATCTTGGACCTACTTGACCATCCGGCAGTCTTCCTAATTGAATCTATATTCACGCCTAATTTCGATGCCTTTGACGTCGTGGCATGTCTCGTCGAATGGGCAGTAAAAATCTCTGTGTCTATACCACATATTTCTAATGTCCCTTTTATCCACCTGCTCACTGTCTGGGAGCACACTGCTTTGTAAGGTTTTCTCATCATCAAAAACAATGAATCAGTTCCCCCTCTAAATTCCCTCGTCCTTTCTATGTAACTTTCAATTGTACGAGCCACGCAAAGCTCTGGCTTTTCCAACAAGTAAGGCAACACCAACAAAGGCTGAAACCTGCCTGGGCCCGAGGTCTTTATCATTTCCGGGATCCTAATTAGTAATCCGGAGTCTGTACTAGTTATATTAGAAATCCTAATTTTAGAAAATGTTTGAACCCTGTGGGCGGTTGCTAACGCTAATAAAATTATTGCCTTCTGAGTAAGCCTCTTCATATTCAATGAGGATAAGGGAAACCATTCAGAAACCACGTCGAAAACCTGGTTCACGTCCCAAGTGTAATCGTATTTCGGTTTCATCGGTCTCAATCGAAACACCCCCCTCAGAAATCTAGACAAATCCTGATCTTCCCTAATATCTTCGGGCGCGAGTAAGGAGATAGCTGATCTTTCCGTGTTCAAAGTACCGCACGATTTCCCCTTTCTAAAGTTCCTTACCAAAAATCTCAATAACTTCCTTTTATCCACGTGGAATGGGTCCTGACCTTTCTTAACATTAAAACTCCACCACTGTCTGAACGCTGAATTATACTGCTTCATGGTCGCCTCCGATAGCGAAGCCAACATAATTTTCGACGCCTTTCCTGGTATTCCCTTCAGCCTGTACGCTTTCCTGATACAGTCCCGGACACCAGGGTAAGGTGGCGGCTCAGCGAGTGTTCCTTTCTGAAAGGAGATGAGAATAAGTCCTCATTCGGACTGAAAATCAGTTCCTCTCCCATAAGGAGCTCTTTCCGCAAGGGAAACCATGGCTGCGTTGGCCAATATGGGACAACTAAAATCCCCTCTGCCCTATCCTGCACTATCTTCTGCAATGTCCTCAGAATAAGTGAAAATGGAGGGAATGCGTAGAAAAAAAACTCCCCCCAGTAAATTGTGAATGCATCTATTGCGATCACCACGAAACTTGGGTACCAGGACACGAAGTTCTCACATTTTCGGTTATCTCTTGTTGCAAATAGGTCGACCTCCGGTATACCTAACCTATCTACTATTTCCTGGATTGCTACATCTGACAGCTCCCATTCAGTGTCTTCATTCTTGATTCTTGACAAACTATCTGCCCTGACATTCTCCTTCGATGAAATGTAAGAGGCAAAAAGCCAAATTCTCCTTTCCTCAGCCCAGTCCCAAATTTCTCGACTAAGTTTGTTAAAGTTCTCATACCTTACTCCCCCCATCCTGTTCACGTATGAGATGGCTGTTGTATTGTCTATTCTGAGTAATATCTCACAATTCGTCCCTTTGTCTGCTAACCTTTGTAATGCAATAAAAACCATCCTCAACTCTAGATAGTTTATATGAAATTTCTTCTCCTCCTCTGACCAGAATCCGAAAATCTCTTCCTCATTACACCACGCCCCCCAACCCGACAAGGAGGCGTCCATATAGATCTCTAATTTATACTCCCCTCTCCTAATGGGTTTCCTTGCCCTATCAATATTACGAACCCACCAGTGCAAGTCTCCCAGTATTGAGCCTGGAACTCTCATTGTACCCCTATAGTCATTCTTTAACCTGAATAACGCTAAGGCCTTTTCCTTTTCCAAAACTTTTGTATGTAAAAATCCGTATTCTACACCTGGACATGTGCTAATCAATGAACCAATTATTCGTGCAAATTCTCTAATTCTACATGTATCTTTCCTAATTAGTCCCTTTCCGAGTTCCTTTACTCTCTCTCTTTTCTCTGCCGTCGGTTCTACAGTCATATAGTTAGTATCTAAAATAAATCCCAAGAATTTGCATCTGTTTCCTGGGGCCAGCTGACTTTTCTGTTCATTGATAACGAATCCTAGTGACTTTAACAATTCCTCAGTCATTTCCCTATTTTTACAGCAAATTTCCATTGTCCTCCCTATTAGTAGAAAATCATCTAGATAATTAACTGAAAGGAGACCCTGTGATCTCAGGAAATATAAAACTTTTCACATTATTTTCGTGAAAATATATGGGGAAGTTGACAATCCGAAGGGGAGACAGACGAATTCATAGAGCATGCCCTTAAATTCAAACCTCAGGTATTTCCTGCTATCCTTATGCACCGGCACCGAAAAATATGCATCTTTCAGGTCCAATGTACACATAAAATCACCCCTCGAAATCACCCTTGTCGCCGTCCTCAGGTCCTCCAATTTGAAATGGGTCGTCTCTATAAATTCATTAAGTCTCCTCAAATTAATTATGAATCTAAATTTTCCGTCAGGTTTAGGTACCAAAAAATATGATGATAAAAATTGACCCCTAACCGGTTTACAAATCTGTATCGCCCCCTTTTCTAAGAGCTTATTAACCTCATGACCTATTGCAACGCCCTCTTTTTCTGAAAATTTCTGAGTCGGTAATCTTTTCTGTCTGACTTTCCCATTAAACTGAATCTTATATCCCTTTATATAATTCAAGATGACTTTATCTTTAGTTATTTTCTCCCACATTTCAAGATGGCGCCCAAGCGTCCCAGCAATTTTACCTACGTTTATTTGGCCCTGGGATTCTTGTGGTCTGTCTGGAGTTCTGTCGTCTCCCCAGTCCTCGCGTAGGAAAACGTTGTTTTCCCCTGATGTTTGTGGTTCTGTTGTACCGGCTCTTCCAGTTTAAAAAACTTTTATTAGCGCCAGAAAAACTGGTCTTTTCTGGTTTCTTCAGATCTTGACTGACTCTCTCTATTGCCTTCGCCTCCTTTATTTTCTCCGAGAGTTTTCCTCCAAAAAGGGATTCTCCAGTCTCTTGTGATTCTAAGATCTCTCTCATGGTCTTTGGGAGGCCCGGTTGTATAAACGCTTTCCTTAACCTGGTAATGTTGCGTTGTACTTGTATAAGGAGACGCCCCACGTCCCCCATCTGCTCGATGAATGCCATCACGTCGAAAGATCCATCTTTTTCATTAAGGATGTCCGTCAGGCCCGTACCAACTCCCATAATCGCGGCCCCCAGCAACTTCTGGTCGTCAGCCATGTGCTTGTCTCTTTTTCTGGCAGATTCCGACATAGAAAATTTAATTTCCGCATCTAACCGAGGGGCATTGAAGGGTTCTTCTGCGGCGTACTTCTTCACCAACTTCTCTGTGGTATCTGTGTCGAGTCCCTTCTCAGCAACAAATTTCCACAGATCCAATATCTGAGGATGTATCTTAGTCTGGATTGTTTTAACCCTGTCTCGGTTGTCACCTAATTTCTTAAGGATTTCTGCGTCGAGTTCCTCGAATTCTCCCTCTAATTCTGAGGCCGAGTTGTCAGAGATGTCCTCTTTTTCGCTCTCTAAAAAACGCAAGTGAGTTAGGCCCAGTTCAGACATGTTTTACCACTCGTGTAAACTCGTCATAAACTTTTATCGGCTTTGCCTGATTCATTGGTCTGTTTTACCTCCCGTGTAAACGCACCAATAATGCAAAAACTCCAGAAAAAATCATTGTCTATTCTCATTAATTTTCCCCTTTTTTTTGAGCCCCACATAAGGTATCGTCAAAAATCATCATCGAATATTTTGGTCTGTTTTACCACACGTGTAAACTCACCAATATTATAAAAACCGCAATAAAATTCATGTCTCATTTTCAGGACATTCATCTAGGGCCGATCTAAGAGATCATCAAATATTTCGGTCTGTTTTACCACATGTGTAAACTCACCGATAACAACGCTCAGCCTGTTTTACCTCTTGTGTAAACGCGCTGGCGGGAACAATTAATTGTCTTGCCAGTTTTTGGGGTTATGTTATCTCTCTCGCGATGAAGTTTTCCTACACGGACAAACTACTGATATTTATTTACCTTCGTGGTCTGATGATATTACGTCGCTGTCGTTGTACTCCGGGTCTACGAGTCCTGCTGGTCCTGGTTGTCCGGCAACTTAGGGGGCGGGGGGATCCGGCACCGATATACCAAATTTCTTCGCGTAATTCGAGAAAATCTCGAACTCCCTCGCGATCCGCTCGTCTTCACTCTCCTCTCGTTTCCGTTTCTTCCCGGATTCACTCATTTTACGTTGTTTTTTCACCTTATTTCTGTATTTTTTCACTCCGATAATGTTGTATCAATCGCACAAAACAAAAAGATGAGGATCCAGGTGGGAGGGACAGTAGGTACCAACTGAACTTTTCGCTGAGGGCTCTGAATGTTGTGGCAATCGTGCAGGATAAAGAGTACTACAAATAGGATAATCTCGAGAACGAGGTGATGAAGTATAATGATTGTCATCTACCATCTCCTCGTCTCTCTATGATTTACATAACAGATTTTTGTTTACAGTATTTTTTCCAATGTCGAATAATAAAAAAATACCAATTTCGTAACAGCAATTGTTGACTTTAACCTACAAATGTTTTTTTTTCTTTGTTATTATTTATACTATTAAGCTCTTGCCCCTTCCCCCTAAAACGCCTACATCAGTGAGGCCGAAAATCAAATTTTGTCAACTTACCTCTGAAGTGATCCAAACACTAATCGGCACGATAAAAATTTGGTATTTTTTAGCACTATTTTTGCACGTCAAACGCGATCAGCTGCCATTACGCAAAACAACGCAAAGTATGCAATATGCGCGCGCAGGTTCTGCGCGTTGCTCCAAGTCCGAATTCCGTGCTGAATCAGCATGGAACACCGACTTGATCCAGCACTTTTTCATGTAGTCGGATGCACCGTGCTGTTTCAACACGGACGTTTTCCCAGTGTAAAACTTTCTTTCTTTTGAAATCTATTCGAGGCTAACAAATAATAACTTCCTGTTCGAATACAGAAAATAGAATTTTAATGGGTATTATTTGACTCGATACAATAAGTCTTGGGATCATAGAAAATGAAACATGTAATTTCATCTATACTCTAGAAAAATAATACCATAAAAAATGCTCGCAATATCGCAACTCTACATTATACATTAGAATACAAAAAGTTGAAATTAAATATTATAATTAGACCTTACAGTAATCGAAATTCAGAATATTAGCACCTATATGTGTACATACATTTTTCAAAAAAAAAAAAAAATGGAAATAATAATGTAGGTTGAAGAGATCTCCACCACAATTTTCGTCTCCCGCTTAGAAAAGTAGTTATTGACTTTAATTTTTGATCTTTTTTGAAGTTATACCTACTGTAACATGTTTTGAAGAAGTTTCATTTTTTTGTATCTTTATAAACATTGACGAAACATTTATGAATACAATAAATTTTTTTTTTTTTTTGTGACAAGAAACAAAGAATTAAAACTTTAAAAGATTCAACAACGAAGTTAAACGAAAATGATATGCAAATGTGTCATTCTATCGATCAAAACTTACATTGTTGGATTTAAGATGAGAATTCAATTTATTATTTCAAAATTAAGGTTGAAGTTAAGGAATTACATCTAATTGTTCCCTTTTATTTTTCATTTTGAAAAGAAAACTTTTCTATTTCACTCTGAATTATTATATATACACTAATTACAAATATTGAACTGTACATAAAATTTATAAACTAAAAGTCATCAATAATGAGACGTTAACATTCACATATAAATTATATAATGGAATGTGTATTGTAGTATTGAATGAATATTAAAAGAAAGAATCATTATTGATATAGAAAAGGAAATGTTATATTTACTCTAAGCAGGTCCTTTCTTTTAATTTTGTTTCATTAGGCTCGAATTAGATAAATTTAAAATAACAGTGAAAATAAAGATGCAACTGTAATATGTTGTGCAAGATACGTTGTTAATTATTACTTGAATCTTGATGCATTAGATTATTCATCAATCTAACTCAGCTGCTAACGAAAATGATACATAGTTAGAATATGTTCATTGCCAATATAATCTCGCGTTCATTATAAAGATAACTAACATCCGATTTATTCGTCAAGAAAAAATAGAAGCATACATTTGCATTTAAACATTTTTTTCGAGAGTTTGTGTAATATTTCATGATAATTACTAGTAAATTCAGCATTATGAAGCTATTTAAAACGAAATGAAAAATTGAGAGCAGAATGAAATCACTTCTTCAGTTCCTTATTGCAAACTGATGCATCTAATTATTAAAATTTATTTTTGATACGCATTTTTTTTTTTTTTTTTCGTTTTTGATTTCTTTATTTTGAAGACTGAGTATTTGATACTTTTCTTGGAAACACAATCTCGAAATTTATTTTATCTTTAAGGTTGTAAATACTATTAAATCTATTTTGGAAACACTGATGTATAATTGCAAGTTATTTATAAGTTTTACACAAACGATTAAAACACGAAACTTGCAAGTAAATTAGTATAATGTTGAATACTGTAGCATAACATCAAATAATACGAGTCTTTAATGAACAATTTTTTTATTTTTTTTATTTCGATAATTTGTAGAGAATAAAAGATGCTTCCCAAAATAAAATTGTAGAACAAAATTCAATTATGAAACTCTTTCTTCATTCTTGGTTACATTGTATTCAACTAAATTGAATGACTTACGCCTAAGAACATTACCTATAATTCTATATAATTGAAAATTCTAAAATTTAAAGCATGCAATCAGTCATAGAGTGTTTAAAGACATATTTCAAATGAATTTGGTTCTAGTTATGCTGTTTGCTGTATATTCGGAAATTTCTCAATGATAAAGATTATACAAACTCGATTTCTTTATTTTTTTCTACCTTAATTTCAACTTCAATATCTCTCATTCTATGCTATATCGGGAATATAAATGTAAATCTGTAAATAAATTTATGTTATCTAAATTTCCTTTAGTAATTAACATTTAACGTATTTCATATCTGAGAGTCTGTACGCAAAATAATGAATTCGAAAATTTCGAAACATAATTATGAATATCCCGTTATCTAAGGTACATGCAAAGTTGACTAATTCCATTCATTGATAATATATATCTATTAGGGTGGTCGTTAAAAGGGGTTAGGTGGAATTTTGATGGTGGCGCCCCCCAGAACGTTTCCAAATAATTCAAAAAAAATCCCCAAATATTTTCACATTTTTAAAACAACGTTAACCCGTGCCGGCAGAGTCGTCTTTTAACCCATTTAAATAACATGGGATTTTGTCTTGAAGGCACTTTATAATTTTTCACGGATACACAAATCGCTTTAGAAATCGGTTTGACACGGCAAGTTATTGTCGATAGTTATAACAAACGGCAAAAAAATTGGCAGCTGTCTAAAACAATCAAATGCCTGTTTGTTCGAAGCCAAAAAACCAAAAATCATGGAAATTTTGGCTTTTTTCAATGGAACAAAGAATTTTACAAGATTTCAAGAATCTATGTGGTGTATACCTACATAAAATATCATTCCATACATTTGTCAGTATTTTTTATCGTTATACAAGTAGAATTGGTCACATTGCTACAGGTTCAAAAATGTGGATCACAATTTTAATAACGTAATTCGATAAATAAACAAATTTCTGAAAAGCTACTTCCTAAAATGAGTTTCTTACTAGATAAATGAGACTTATTGGAATGAATTATCTTGTATTAAACTATACTATCAATAGTAATGGTCATAACGATAATAATAATAAAAGTAATAATAATAATAATAATAATAATAATAATAATAATAATAATAATAATAATAATAATAATAATAATAATAATAATAATAATAATAATAATAATAATAATAATAATAATAATAATGATGATGATGATGATGATGATGATGATGATGATGATGATGATGATGATGATGATAATAGAAATCGGAATAAGAATATAAATAGTTCTAAATTGGTAAATAAGAATGAATAGATTTACAAGTCAAGGGAAAAAGCTGGTTATTCAAATGATACCTTATATGTTTTTCGAAATGATCGTGAACTATTGTTATAAGGATAATCTGAAAATGGATAAGAATAACATCAATAAAAATAATAATAACCTAAATAAGGAATATTATTCAAGATTGACGAATGTTTCTGAGATTTCGTTTGCAATGTTTGATGCGCTCAAGTACGAGTTTTGAACAATTTGTAATTACAAAACAACTTTCTAGAGTTTATGGATAAGGTAAATGTCTCAGTTGTCAAACAAATCTAGCCATTTTTGCAAAAACTGCAAACTTTTGTGGAAATTCTGCTTCTTCGTAAAATTGTTGATATTGTTCAGTGACTGATGGATCCTAGAAGATCTATCATCCACAATGATGGATCTTTCAAGATCCACATGATCTTTTTATTATTCAATATTTAGCAATAAATTTTATTACTTGGTATTGATGTCTTAAAGTTAACTATATTGCGTGTTGTGTTATAATAAAAATCTTTCTCTATTAGTGCATTAGATTGTTCGCATGATTATTATTCCTATTCTTATTATTACTATTACTATTATTATTCATATTATTACTACTTTTATTATTATTATCGTTATGACCATTACTATTGATAGTATAGTTTAATACAAGATAATTCATTCCAATAAGTCTCATTTATCTAGTAAGAAACTCATTTTAGGAAGTAGCTTTTCAGAAATTTGTTTATTTATCGAATTACGTTATTAAAATTGTGATCCACATTTTTGAACCTGTAGCAATGTGACCAATTCTACTTGTATAACGATAAAAAATACTGACAAATGTATGGAATGATATTTTATGTAGGTATACACCACATAGATTCTTGAAATCTTGTAAAATTCTTTGTTCCATTGAAAAAAGCCAAAATTTCCATGATTTTTGGTTTTTTGGCTTCGAACAAACAGGCATTTGATTGTTTTAGACAGCTGCCAATTTTTTTGCCGTTTGTTATAACTATCGACAATAACTTGCCGTGTCAAACCGATTTCTAAAGCGATTTGTGTATCCGTGAAAAATTATAAAGTGCCTTCAAGACAAAATCCCATGTTATTTAAATGGGTTAAAAGACGACTCTGCCGGCACGGGTTAACGTTGTTTTAAAAATGTGAAAATATTTGGGGATTTTTTTTTGAATTATTTGGAAACGTTCTGGGGGGCGCCACCATCAAAATTCCACCTAACCCCTTTTAACGACCACCTTAATATCTATATATATTTTTATCAAGATTGGAAATCGTATATTACTGTAATATCTAGATTTTTGTGCAAGGTCAAGTTGAAATACCACATTTTGTTTAAAATTATTGAATAGTATCTCGTTGAAGTTTTGTAGATGCAAATTTTTTTTTTTTCTAGTTCCACTATTCGGATTTAATATTTATAGGTTACATTTTAATTTATTTATTTTCAAGTAATGACTATGAAGCAGAGTAAAATATAGTGACAATCATCCTAGAAAATCAGTTATAAATATATAATCAAATATATATTTTTTTTGTTATGATAGATTCAAAATTGATAGTCTTTTATATCGTGCTAATTAAATATCATATTCAAATTTTGAGTAACTTTGATCTACAAATTCGAAAATTAATGAAACGAATGAAATCCAGATTAATAATAAAATATGATGACATAGTTACTCTTCGGAATTGTGAAGTTGAAACCTTAGGTAAAGCGTGTTCTGCTGCGATGAAACATAACTCCATATGTAAATTGCCATCTTGATGATAATGGACATTTCCGACTTGTTTTCTAACCAGAAATCATGACGAATTTCCAAAGTGTTGTCCATTGACTTCGTTTCCTGTAATCTGACCAGGAGCAATTCAAACCAATGTTTTAGGTCACCCTTGATGTTGAAGTAGAGGTTTCTCCCAATTTTTTGCGTATCATAATTGGTTGGCCAACAGATGTTTGAATTCTTCGTCGGATGTTCTGTTGTAAATCTTGGTAACTGGGTATTTTGAGAATTGCCTCGTCGCAGGTTGCATGTTGATTAGAATTTTCATCCGTTTGTAACAATGGCAGATTATTATATATGGGTTGTGGAAGCTGTTGACGTTCTAATAATAACTTTGTATCATTGACATCAGTTGACGATTTCTCGGTAGTTTTCGTATTTTGTTCAGAATTATTCTCATGTGACGATATACTAACAGTTCCAGCGTCGTGGTCGCTGTCCAAAAAGGTTTTCAAGTTGGCTGTTTCAAGCTCAGTGTCAGTTTTTTTTCTGCAACTGCTTGAAGATCCATTGTTCTTGGTTGTTGTGTACGCTGGTCCTTGGGAAGTAATTTTATTCCTTTTGTCACTACTGGAATTTTTCATTTCCGCGTGCACAGCTTTCAACTA
The DNA here is from genome assembly GCA_028476575.1 of Platygaster robiniae. Taxonomy (NCBI): domain Eukaryota; kingdom Metazoa; phylum Arthropoda; class Insecta; order Hymenoptera; family Platygastridae; genus Platygaster; species Platygaster robiniae. The sequence goes on from CM052019.1 coordinate 43,708,400, forward strand.
TTTTGAGTAAAATACACGAGTTGATTTTCTCATACCTCTAGGATAATCCAGTAGGGTATTAGCAGACTTATTGTTCGTTCCTTTGTATCCTAATTTCAGCACTTTCGTTCCAATAGAAATCATGTTTTCTTTAAAGTTGATGACAACGTTGTTCTCCTTAATAAAATTGAAATCCAAGATTCCATCTTCCTTGAATCGGGGAATTTTCTTGATCACTTTAAATGAAGATTGTTATCCATTATACGTTAACATGGTCTTCCCATTAGCAATTTTCGGCTTCTCAGGAGGTTTCCGCTTCTCCGTAGAGAAAAATGATGTTTTCTGGTTCAAACGATGGACTGCAGATTTTTTGATTGATGAGTATGGAGCACTAAGATCTAACAAAAATGTGCCAGATCGTGTCATTCCATCGAATTTCACGTCGATTGTTAGTTGTCGATTTTCTTGTCTTTCGACTTTCACATGTTCCTGGTATGTTTTCTTCAATTGTTGACTGCTCCATCCGGGGTTGATCTGTTTTTTCCTTACTTTCGCACCTGGTTTTGATGCTTTTAAGGTGTAAATGTTTTGGACTGGAGGATCTTCGTATCCGCTTCTTTCGCCATTATAGCTATTCTCTTTCTTTTTCTCGATCTTCCAATTTGGTTGTTTTCCTAGATTCCAAGAATTTTGTGTCGACCGTTGATGTCGATTTTTCCATGTAAAATTCTTATTCAATGTGTAATGTGTATAAACCTGTTTAATTGTGTCAGGTTGTCTTTCACTGGCAGTTGTTTTTACAATATGTCTTTTCGACGTTTCGTTAGCGTATCGCGTAACATTCATCGATAAATCTGTACTTGACTGAAAATGTTCTGATTTATTTGTCAGGAGCATTTCATATCTCTTCTTCAACATTTTCATTTCTTCTTCGAGGAGCTCAAATTCACCTCGGGTAATGAACATAAACTTTTCAGCTATTTTAGCCATTGTCGAAATTTGGGTTGATTGCTATGTTTCCGTCGTATTTCTAACTTAATTATCTTATAAGCTTAAACGAAAAGTAAAATCAATTTTCGTCATTCGATGTTCTTTGCGCACCGAACCGTTGAATGACAAATGAATCCGGTCATTATCTACCGTTCAAAACGTATGCTTGCGATTTATGACTTACTGCATTTAATGAAATTCTTCATCGATATTTCTGCGAATGTAATTTACATGACGTTTTCAATTCACGTATCCCGATTATTTTCAGGGTCAATGATAAAATTTGCAACAAGAATGCGCTTACCCGTTGATGAGTTTTTCGCGAAGATTAGAGCCTTTGATCGATGACGATGCTGCCTTTCTGGCACAGGAGATGAAATCGACGATGCAATCGTCCAACGGTGGTATGATCCAACACGGGTTGCCACGTCGGTCACTCCATGTTCACCTTTGTACAGGGTGCGCCATTTCTTATGTCGGTATTGTAACATTGAATAACTTAAACATTTGACAACCGATTTACTTGACTTCACTTGTTTTGGAAACGTCAATTCAGTACAATTTCAACCATGTATCGCTTCACACCAAAAGAACGCGCTGAAATAGTTACTTTGTACATTGAAAATAGTCGTTCAGTTGTGTTAACTCAACGAGCATATCGTCGAAAATATCTTGGCAAACAGGCACCATCTGACAACACTATTCGTCGTTTGGTGTCGAATTTTTGTGACCACGGGACAGTGAAAGATCGCGAACAACCCGTTCATCAACGACCAAGACGTTCAAATGAACTGATTGAAGCTGTCAGAGAGAGCGTTGCCCAAAACCCAAAAGTTTCATATCGTCACCGCGCTCAGCATCTCGGCATCAGTGGAACCACTCTACGGCGCATTTTGAAAGATGATTTGCATTTGTTTCCGTACAAAATGCAATTAACACAAAGAATATTGCCTACAGATCATCCACGTCGCTTGGAATATGGACAAACAATCGCTCGAATAGTTGATACTGAACCTGATTTTTGGAAGCGAATTTTAATGACCGACGAGGCACATTTCAAACTTTCTGGAGGCGTTAATAAGCAAAATTGCCGCATTTGGGGAACGCAGAATCCACACGAGATCCATGAAACGCCATTGCATGACCAAAAAGTTACTGTTTGGGCCGGCGTTTGCGCCAAAACCATCATTGGTCCTTATTTTTTCAAAGAGAACCAAACGATCGATGGAAACCGATATCGGTGGATGTTGGCTCACTATGTCTGCCCAAAAATGCGTGAAAAAGGTCTTGAAGATTACTGGTTTCAACAAGATGGTGCGACCTGCCACACTGCGAATCAAACAATCCAGTTTCTGCAACGAAAATTCCCTGGACGTCTGATGTCAAAAAGAGGCGACATTGAATGGCCACCCAGATCTCCAGATTTGACCCCTCCAGACTTCTTTTTGTGGGGTTATTTGAAAAGTAAAGTGTACGCCAGCAAGCCGCAGACCATTGAAGAGCTTAAGGAAAATATTCGTGCCGAAATCATTGCTATACCACCCGAGATGCTCGAAAAGGTAATGGAAAACGCCGCAAAAAGGGCATATTTTGCTGTGAACAATAAGGGCGGCCACTTGATTGATGTTGTGTTCAAAAACTAGTCTAAATAAATTGTAAAGGACCAAACTAAATAAAAATACCTCATTTACAGAAATCGGTTGTTTTTTTTTCAAGTTATTCAATGTTTACATGCCGACATAAGAAATGGCGCACCCTGTAGATTCCTTTTGGAACCAAGGATTTTGTCGCACAAAATTTGTTGACCTTGACTTGTTGGTCCAGTGTTTCCTCTGACTATACTTCTAATGATGAATTGGTCTCGAAACAACGAGTTGACCAATTTGACGTCATTAGTATCGGAGGATTTGTTTGCCACGTCACGTACTGTCGGGGCTCTTCTTCGGGGTTTCTGGAGCTTTTTGTCGACGACAATTGGGCCTTTCTGGCAAAAAGTACTCAACTTTTGTGCAATTGTCCTCCGGTGGCGTTTCCCCTTGCTAGGTTCCCACGTCGACCGCTCTGGTTGTAGATTCTTTGTGCGCCGCTGATACCGTTCTGGTCCTGGGCCAATTTCTGCACAAACCTTACACTTAGCACCAATGTCGTGTTTTGGAACACGAATAAAAAGAAACTTTTTAAATGTAGCTTTGCATTCACAATACTTTATTTTATATATAATACTAGCTGACCCGGCGCGCTTCGCTGCGCGTTTCGGAAGTAGACAATGAAAACTCTCCAATATAAAAAATATAAACATACATGTATGCATATAATAAAATTTTTATAAATTACGATTTAGTTAAAAGATTTTATTATCTTTCCGACATTTCCTTGGAAATGACGATTGCCAGATTTGTTAAAAAAAATAATAAAATAAACATGAATCATTTCTTAATGTTAATAAATATTTAAAATTTTTAAAAGTTTTAGATTAGGCAAACAGAAAAGATATTAACTTAGGAACTTAGACATAGAAAATTCATAATTTAACATTAAAGAAAAAGATGAAAAGTTTTTCAATTATTTTAAGCACTTATCGCGCGCGTGTGAGTGTGTACATGCATGCATGCATGCTTCTGGTTTACTGTGTGTTACTAAAACTTAATTGTAAATATTTTTAAATTTTTTCTAAATATAAACTTTCTACTTATTAAGACGAAAAAAAAAAAAAAAAACTGCAAATCTGTCCAGCCATTCGCAAGTGATGCTCCATCGAACAAATTTGTTCGTTTCTTTTTCAGAATAAGATTATTTAGTGAAGTTAGTATATTTATTTCGACTATATTTAAAGATAGAACAAACATTATATAATAAATTTAATTTTATTATACAATTGTGTAATGCACAATTATAAAAAAAATTATAAAACATTGTTAAAACAATATTATTAAACACTAATTACATTTAACTATAATTTAGACATTGAACTATATTTCACTAATTTCCAAAGTCTGTGAATCAACATTAAAAAAGTTTTTCGAAGCTGCATAACAAAATTCTTTCCTTACTCTATGTCCAAAATTAGAAGTACAATTATATTTTTTTTCATATTCGATCCTATCTCTCAATTCTTTAGCAAATGATAACGCATACAATTTTTCATCGACTTCAGGGCCAAAATGGTTTCTTTCAATTTCGTGTTTTTTGTAATTTTTGTAATCGCTCCTTCTTGAAATTTCATGTGTATCACAAAATATGCCGAAAGTTTGTCTTTGAACAACGCAAATTTTTCCGCAATTTTGATTATTTTCCAAAGCCTGACATCTTCGTTCACAAACTACAATTACTAAGTTTATTAAAAAAAAAATTTTTGTATTATTTGATTGATCTCTTTAAATTTATTTATTCACGTATTGACGAATAAGTTTATTGATGAATTGTAAAATATGAAAATCAATTCTATATTATTCGTTTTGTCTCGCTTTTATTCTTTTATCGACATGTTAAATTCGTTAAATTTAACCAAATAAAATAGGTTATACCTTTTTGGCATCATCTTCTTGGACAATAAATGTATCATCTTCTTGCACACTAATTTCATCAGTATTTTCAAACTGAAAACATTTTTTGAAAAGATTTCCCATTTTGAAGATTTAAATTACAATATATGTAAAAATAAAATTGTTTACGTAGATGATTTTTAATTTGTTAATGTAAAATTTTTGGTTTATATTCATATTACATTTTTATCCAGTTTTATATGTAGATAGATAAAGTTGTCAACGTTTAATTCTTAACTGTAAAAAATAATTTATTTGTTTTCATAAATGTCAAATGACATTAACATGTCGATAAAAGAATAAAAGCGAGACAAAACGAATAATATAGAATTGATTTTAATATTTTACAATTCATCAATAAACTTATTCGTCAATACGTGAACAAATAAATTTAAAGAAATCAATCAAAAAATCAACAATTCTGGGAAAAGGTAAAAATATATTTCTCTTCGTTTAATTGCAATGAATTAAAAAATTGCTTTCTTAATGTAGGAAAATTCATAAGAATTGCAGTAGAAATGAATAATTCGTGCACGGTTACACGATATAGTGCATCATATGTTCAGGACAAAAGAGTTTGCATAACTTCAATTATCAGCCCATCATCGTTTTCTGTTTATTTGAAAGATGAAGATGAAAATTTCGTAAAATTTAAAATTGAAATGAATCTGCATTATGAAAAGAATCATCATAGCTTATTAATACCGAAGAAAAGCTTATTAAAAACCTCGACTTGTGTGATGTTTTGCAACAGAAAATGGAGAAGAGGAATCATATTGAAGAATTTATCATCAACTACCGCTTTGGTGAAGCATGTGGATGAAAACATGACATCAAAAATATCTATATCGGAATTGTATATTCTATTGAAAAAGTTTTCTAAATTTCCTCAACAAAACTTGAATTGCAGACTGGCAAATATAGTACCTGACAATATGAAATACTGGACAGAAATTCAGTAAAATTTTTTGAAGAAAAAGTATCAAACAACATTTTTACAATTAACATCAAAGATGAGATTAATGAGACTTTTTTCGTAAACTTGGACGATTATGATTATAAGGAAAGCGTTGATCACTGTATCTGTGATATGGGATACGCAAAATACGTAGAATGTTTATCAAACTATTTTCCTACAGAATAATTTTACAATTTTTAAAAAATGACTATTGGCGAAATGAAAATAAATTAATTGAAATATTTTAATTTGTTGGTTTTTTACATTTGTATTATAAAGACGAATCATTGCATTGAAATAAAAAATACAAATTTTTATTAATAAAATTTATTCATATAATATAAATTCAATAAAACAATAATAATACAAATAAAATAAATAAATCAAGTGCCGATATAAGAAATATGAAATTCATTGCAATGCCTTATGGTGAACAATGTTTTTTGTTGTTCCATTCTCGGCGTAAATAAACAACGATGATGGTTTGCCAACACGTGAGCAAGCGACGTAAAGTTGTCCATGAGAAACACAGGGATATTTCAAATTGATTCCACAAACTCCTAGTGATTGGCCTTGCGCCTTGTTAATGGTCATCGCGAAAGCAAGACGTACAGGGAATTGGAGGCGCTTGAAGTCGAAAGGCAAATCATTGGGTATAATGGGTATTCGAGGAATCAAAACATCTTCACCTTTGTACTTTCCCTTGAGAATAGTTGCTTCGATTACGTTGTTCATAAGTTTCTTCACCGATAATCTAGTTCCATTGCAAAGTCTTGGTTGATTGATGTTGCGAAGCATAATAATAATAGAGCCGATTTTTAGTTGGAGATTATGTGGCGGCAAACCGGGCAATTCAAGAGAATTAAGAAACTCAATAGGAAAATTAACAACTTCGTTTTGATGCATGACTGTGTCTATCGATTTGTAGGAATGAAGTTGAGCCGGGATTGCATTCTGAATGGTCAAATTGAGATGATCGACGTCTTGGTTTTTGGCAGCTAATATTGCACGTTCGCTTATCCAAACCAGGTTTTTGTAGTTTTGATCAATGTTTGGAAAAACTTTTTGAATGAGTTCTTCTTTCGACGACGTAAAATTACAAAAATCGGGGGGAAATGTTATAAGTCCCGTCTGAGTATCAACTGGAGTCATTCCATTTCCGATGTCCAATAATTGTTTTGAAAAAACATTTCCTGTTTCATCATTCTGTAACAGAACACGCATATTTAAAGTCAGTTTGAGTTTCTTGACATACCGCCACAAATCGGAAGATTTAAGACACGCGTTAATTTCGTCGGCAAATGTTGATCTTGGAAGTACAGGAAGTGTTTGACGAAAATCACCGGCAAGCAAAATCAAAACACCACCGAAAATGTTGTTATTTCCACGCAGATCTTGAAGTGTTCGATTCAAGGCTTCTAAAGATTTCTTATGTGCCATCGTGCATTCATCCCAAATTATTATTCTGCATTGTTGCAAAACTTTTGCCATTGCAGATGTCTTTGAAATATTGCATGTAGGGTTTTCGTTCAACTGCATGTTCAATGGAAGTTTTAAAGCGGAGTGTGCTGTACGTCCACCATCCAACAATGTAGCAGCTATTCCAGACGATGCCAATGCCAAGGCAATGTTACCGTGCGATCGTATTGTTGCCAATATCAGAGATATGAGAAATGTTTTCCCTGTTCCTCCAGGAGCATCAATGAAATATATTCCACCATTTCCATCGCTGACAGCTGTCATAATTTTGTCGTATACATGCTTTTGTTGTTGATTCATTTTTGGTAGATTATAACGCAAATTTTGTTTCAACTTATCACGGTCGAATTGTTCTTCACGCTGCAACTCCTCATTGAATACGGTATGCGCTGAACGATCTGGTGAAACCATACCTAACTGTGTCAATTTTTTATTTGTCATGATGAGACACATGTCTTCTATTTTGACCAAAGATTCATTATACATCTCCTCTGTAATCGGCATATGTTGACTGAAAGCAGAGCAACGTATTCGATGCAGGATACCATCAGTCATATCATCCTTGAATAGTTCCTACAATCTTGTTGGATCCGAAGGAAAACATGTCGATATAACGATTGCAAATAACGTTCGTATTTGATGTGGATGAGAAGATAGTACAGCATCATCAAGCGTATATTTCCAATGTTCATCATTTTCCACCAATTGTAACTTCTGACATGCTTCACGATATGTTGTGCAAATTTCACCATTAACAGTTCTCAAATCCTGAAATGATGTTGGTCCAGGAATATTAACTAACAACAGACGTAAATAGAAACATTCAGCGTTGCTTGGATGCACTGTGTAAATTCGTCCTAATGCATCTGTCTTGAATAAATTTGGATGACCTTCCATTGGTGTTCCTTGTTTGCGACGTTGAAAATATTTCAAAGATTGATTCCACGTATAATATTGTGGAATCTCAGAGTATAACAACGTTTTTGCGAATTCATCAGCTTGGCATATATCGAAGAAACTCGTCAAAGTAGTGGATGGTGGTCGTTCAGCTCTTTGTGTTGCGTTTTCAGTTGTAAAATACACACGTTGTCCATTTTCCAAATGAACTACAGTTGGATATCTTTCATGGATGGGAAATGATAAAATTCGCCATATGGCTTCATTGCTGTTAACATAACGTCCCATTTGATATTGCATTATTTCGTCGTTCGTATTTGCATCAGCAACACCAAAAACAGCCATGTCACTTCCTTTTGTGACGTATTTACAAATGTATCTAATTGATTTCACCGAATTGCAATATTCGACATTGATGTGGGCGTTAAAAGTCTTCGATAACAATGGTGAATAGGGCACAACCCAGCGATTATCAACTTCAAATCTTGACCATTAATCTTCAGTGTTGTCCATTTTCCATTCTCCTCTATTGGACGACGACGGTACGACGGATTTCCATCATTACGTGTTACAGTTTCAGAGGTAAGTGTTGCTGGATACCGCTTGGAACATTTGCCATTAATCATACATGGCGAGTAAGGATTCAATGCCCCACACGGACCGTGAATCATGTTTTTTGTCACAACTTTGTATAATTGTGGGTCGGTGGCTTCATCGGGTATTTCTGCTGAAATCACTTCATCTATTTCGTTTGGCCTTATTTTTTCAACCAACCAAATCAAAATGTAGGCATGAGGCAATTCACGTTTCTGCCACTCGTCGGAATACATCCAGCAGCGTGTTTCTCTGAACACATTGTTTTTGGTAATAAAATTTATGAGAGAATTCAATTTTTGTTTAAAGACACGTGCTGTTATGTTGTGACGATCCATTGGGATCTGACCAGTAAATAAAAAGGTTTTTATTTCCTCCCATTGTGGATTGCATGTAAAAGTAATGAAAAAATCCGGACGACCATATTTGCGAACATATGCTATAGCATCTTGAGCGTACTCGTGCATGTGACGTGGACTTCCAATGTAGTTAGCTGGTGATATCATCATTCGACCGACATTGTTGGCGTTGCCATCTCTGTTGATTGAATCTCGAAGATGAATGTATTCTTCAGATCTTAATTTTTTTTTATTCAGCCTGATGTAGAGTAATCTTTCGGTCTCTATTTTGACATACATATCAACAACATATTGATGGAACAGGTTACGACATTTTAGAAGATAGTTATTGTGGTTTTGACGAATCATAATCCGATAGGCATAGAAATTCATACAGCTAACTTTCTTGTTGGTTTCATTGCCTGTTGACAACAAATTGATGATTAATATTGCGTTAATGTAACTCCCTTAATCGAGTTTTATAGTTAATGTGTAATGTTCCATACCAGTTAATGGATTTATCATTTTAATAGAAAAATAATATCCATCTTGACCTTTCCAAAACAAAAGTGGGTACTGCAATGCATCATACGATCGATGTGTCTCTGATTCACGCTGCAAATTTTCACTTCTCCGATGTAAGATAATATCACGCGATTGAAGATTTCTCCGACAATTACTACAGCAACATCTGCTATTGTTGGTGTATTAAATCGACGTGTACGTTCTCCGGGAGGAGTTTTGTCAGCTCTTATGACTATCTTGTGGTCGTCTGATGGCATCCGTTCGAGAGCTATTTTGAACATTTTGATTAATTCGTTATGGTGATGTAAAAGGTCTTGTAATTTTCGAACTATTTGCGGTTTTGTCGAGGACTAATGAGTACAACGTCTCTGAGTTTCTTCGACAGTATTTCCCATGAAATATATTTGTAGGAATTGATGATCAGCATGAGGTGGTGGTAAGAGTGAACCAGTTTTATGATATATTTGACCTTGAATCTGTAAATTTCAAAGAAATTTTAGAATGAAGAAAATTATTACGAATAATGTGTATACTCTGGTTACAAATTATACTTTTGAGATTTATAGGTTAATTAATTCATGAATTAATTAATTTATAGTTCATTACAACATTAAAGTGTATGAAATATAATTATTTATTTAATATGATTTTTCAGTGAAAAATCTACTTATAATTATCTATTTAATATGATTTTGTAATTTCAAATCTACTTATAATTAATGAAAATTATAATATATTCTTTTTATTTCGTGAATCATTATAATAATAATGTTAAAATTACTTTGAAGGTTGGAATGAAGTTATCTCTTATGATGTGAGTAACCCCAAATGAAGTCATTTGAAAACAACCATTATAAGATTGTATATTTTTGAGAAAATGCTTAGACTCAGTTCCTATCCCAGAAATCAAAGAAATCAAAGGTTCGGGTGGATCATCTAATGGAGGGAGCTGAACTTTTCCATTTGCACAACACATTCCTGGTGATTCGTTGGGAAATTTAAGTGCGTTGCAATAAGGACAGACAACGCTCAATGATCCAATATTGACACACGCATCGGCGCTATAGTCAATCGATGAATCATAATGAAATGAAGCACGATGATAATTTTTTGGAACATTAGATTGTCGTCGTATTCGATTAGTAAGGTTTTGTTGAAAAATATTATCCGATGATCGGCCAGCAACATTACGATTCCGTGTCATTCTTAATCGATCATTCACATTATGTTCAGCTCTTTCTGCTGGTGTAAGGGTCATTCGTGATTGAGACATTCTTTGTCGATCTACATCATTTTGGATTTCACGTTGAAAATCAGTTCTCCTTTTCTTGGATTTAGCGATTCCAGTAGCATTACGGGTACAGCGACCGATATTATTTCGCTTTTTCGGAGGCATTTGATAACGATATTTATTCAGATAAACTGAAATAAATAAGGAATAAGTTAAAACTATATATATTTAAAATTATACTATTTACTTCAAATTAATTTAAAAAAATTATAGTATTCATTTTAAACTATATATATATAAAACATATATATAAGTTAAAACTATATATATTAAAATATAAAAAAACATTTGTTTGTTTAGTTAAGATTGGTTGTAACGGTCATCTAAGACAAAATTTGAATTAATTAAAAATGACATAACTATTGGAATTTAGGATTAGATGTAAATATTAGGATCATAATCCTATTTATATCTATTTATATATTTACATCTATAGACGTAAATATTTAGTTATTATTTTAATAACATTTTTCTATCTGTAATTTGAATGTTCGAAACAAAAAAATATGAACTTCAATAACGATTTTAGTTTGTTTTCATAGTCAAACTTCAGCATTCAAAACATTTCTTCAATCTCATAAGTAAAGGAAATTAGGTAAACAAAGAGAAGATTTTGAAATAAGGTTATTTTGACGTAAGGAAAATGAATAATAAGAGAAAAGGTATTATATTTATATATCCATCAGTAAAGATAAATTTTTTAAGCATCTAAGTTTTGATACTAACCTTTTTTTTATCATTTTCATTATAAACATAAGAACATCTTTTAAATTTTTATATACATTTCAATAAATAAAACAGCTTCTTAATAGATTATTGATAATATGTTCAGATCTTTCTGCTGGTTTAAGGGTCATTTTTGAAGTTGAAAATCAATTCTCATTTTCTTAGCTTTAACAATTCTAGTAGCATTAAGGTTACAGCGACAGATATTACTTCACTTTCTCGCATGCATTTGATAATGATATTTTCAAAAAATTTTATATATTTGACTATTTAAATTGTCGTACATCATGTCTCCTTTAATTCTTTTAATTATTTCGATTCTTGTTAACCTTTCATGAAATCATGGGTAATATTCAAGATTTTAGCTGGGGCTCCATGTCCAATGAAGATTTTTTAAAGGCGGTAGAAGATGCAGGTTTATTCGAATTGGAATCAGAAACGCCATCAACTTCCAAAAAAAAGGAAGAAGAAAAATTGAAAAAAGAAAATGTATTGAAATTCAAAAAAACGGAAAAGGGGAATAGAAGAAATGATAATAGTCTTAAAAAAAAGTAATTACTCTTTGAATTGATGATTTTTAAATATATTTATAAAACGATGAATTTAAAAAATTTTTCCAGATAACAGATTTCGATGTTTCAAGAAGAAAAATGTTATATATTTATAGAATTGTTATAAAATTGTATATTGTTATTTTTTGCTTTGATATAATAAAATTAATTTTATAGTATAGGATTGTTTATAGTTTATGATAACGAAAACGACTAAGTTTTATATTTTCCCATGTTTTTCAACATACGATCTACAAATAATAAAAAATGTAGTTTGTATAAATTAATGTTTTTAAGCTTCAGCATATTTAACATTAAGAAGAAATCGACACTTTCCGTAAAGACTTTCCGTATATTATATTAATCAAGGACATTACGAAGTAAGTTTTCTTCGTTAAACGCCACATATGTTGAGGTGCTTAGTTAGGAATATGAATTTCACAATTTAACAGTAACACAATATATTTCAATATATTTTTACCTTTTCCCAGAATTGTTGATTTCTTGATTGATGTCTCTAAATTTATTTGTTCACGTGTTGACGAATAAGTTTATTAATCAGTTGTAAAATATTCGATATTATTGGTTTTGCCTCACTTTTATTCTTTTATCGACATGATAATGTCGTTTGACATTTATAAATACAAATAAATTATTTTTGACAGTTAAGAATTAAACATTTACAACTTCATATGTCTACATATGAAACTTGATAAAAATGTAATACAAATATAAATCAAAAATTTTACATTAACAAATTGAATTATTTGGTTTTCTCGCAGGCATTTGATAATGATATTTTTAAAAAAATTTCTTTATTTTAATATTTGAATGTTCGTACATTTAAACTGGGACATGGAGCCCCAGTATAAATCTTGAATTTCGAATAGTTGTTTACAGAAATTCGAAACAAAGTCTTAATGTTGTTCAGATTTTATATTTATTTCTACACACTTCGGAAATTCATCATACTTTAAAAATTCAATGTTTCCGATAAGACTTACAAATAAGAAAATTTTGTTTACATTGTACCAGAAAAGTTTTAATATAGTGAAAATATACTAAGAAACTATTGGTAAACGGGTACTTTTTTTTTGTATGTAAATGATACTTAAAAAAATGAAATAATCATGAAAAAAGTGTACATTCTTACTAATCATGTAATGTTTCATCGATCAACTTCCAAAAAAAAGGAAGAAGAAAAATAAAAAAAATACGATCACTGCTTAAAATTTTGAAAAAATTTTCATCTTTTTCTTCAATGTTAAAATATGTTAAAATATATTAATATGTGTGCGTGCGTGCGCGCGTGTGTGCGTGTGTGTGTGTGTGTGTGTGTGTGTGTGTGTGTGTGTGCATGCCTCTCGTTCAATGCGTGTTACTACCTACAACTTACTTGTAAATATTTTTGAATTTTTATATCTATAAACCTTCTACACATTAATACGAACAAAATAAAAAAAAATTTATGCAAATCCGTCCAGCCGTTCGCGAGTGATGCTCCGTCGAACGAACAACATTTCATTTTTATATATATAGATAATTCCCGACAATGTGCGCTCATATACGTGGACTTTGGCAGGACGCAGTAGATGTAATGTTTACTGCCCCGTGTCGTAGATAGAAGAGAGCGGCAGCGTGTTGGCGTGTTCGTGAGCTCGCTCAACGAATGCGCATCCCTACTTCTTTCCTCTAAACGTTCGTGCTTTCATCTACACGAGTTGTATGGAAGTACGACACACAAAAAAAAGCTATTGATGTATTATTCATTGACGTAATAATTAGGCGTAAAGTAATTCAGTCAGATTTTATGCAAGAATCTAAGTCGTTGTTAGAATTGTTTCTCAGAACGAAAAATTTTGGAAAAATTATGCTGGGGAAAAAGTTTGAGGAACGAGTCATTTCAGGATATAAGTTTACTCTGGAAAAAAAATTTTTAAAAAAGGACTTGAAGGCAGGGCCGGCGGAAAATGTTGAACCTAAGTGTGGAGTACAAGGTGGAAGTAGAGAAGAGTAGGGAGGGAGAAAATAAGACGGAAAATCAGAACCAAGTCACTTTTTGTACATGAATATCAATGAAAGATTTATTTATTTCTTCGCTAAAGCAAAAGTCACACTTCTATTTGAATTTTTTACAAATAATTCATTTAACAACAAATCGATGTGAAGGGAATCAACCATCTCCATATAAATATGCAAAATCGCAACATGGTTAAGTTGTTTTTAAACCATTCTTGATCGCAAATATGTTTTTAGTCGTCTCGAAGTCTAGAAAGATTGTTTCTTCGAGCCTGACGATCCTGGGATCCTTAATATCAATCGAAATAAAAGTGTATATTTTGGTACAAGTGATACACACCATTGGTTCCTACGTAAAATCTCGACAACTTCTCCTTATTTTTCCACTGTTTTTTCACTGCGCTAGAATACGTCAAAAAATATTTTGTAATTTGACAATAATCCTTATTATCAACATTTTTTTCATTAAATTTAAAATTTTTGTCTTCATCTATCTGTCCACAAATCGCAAACGACTCCAAGGATTTAAAAAATTGATTAAAACATCACCAGTATTGACGCGTTTTCTCAAAGATGCGGTAACTTGTCGTAAATACAGAAAATTATTTCTTCGATAAAAGACCATGAACGCTTTGAAAAACGTGATTTTCTGATTGACCTTCATCAAGGCGCTTGAATAAGAAAAAATGATTCAATAAGAAAAACACAAAAAAAACGCTTCTTATTTCCAGGTGTGAAATTACACACCCGAAAATTTTCCGAGTGAGGAGTTTCCTATATAAGGAGTCTTTTTTACCTTTATGGGGATTCCGCTGAATCATCAATGTTTCGAGCTTAACCTTTGATTTTAAGAGAGCCTCAAATTGGATGATTGAATCTCGAAGTTCAGAACTAACCATCAAAATTTAGTGTTTATACAGCTTTAATATGCAAGATAAACCTGAAAATTCAAGGAATTTTTAATTTCTTGTTTTTACTTAACAAAGATTGAGCAACTTCAAAGCACAAAGTTTCTTTAGTTGTGATAGCGAATGTTATCTATGAATCTAGAAAAATTTCTTGTTTTTTTTCTTAAATAATTAATATGTCACTGCGTAATTCGACATAAGTGAAGTTTTGAAAATAGCTGAAATCCTACAGAAAATAATTTAGGGCCACTTGCACAAATTTTCCAGTATATTATACAAAAAATTATTAACCAATTGAAATCTGTGTCTATGATACTACACCAATTTTCAGTATCATTTTTTATTCAGCATTAAATATTTCAGGCGAGTTGGCTGACATAGAACAGGAAAAGTTTTG
Source organism: Platygaster robiniae (assembly GCA_028476575.1). NCBI lineage: Eukaryota > Metazoa > Arthropoda > Insecta > Hymenoptera > Platygastridae > Platygaster > Platygaster robiniae. The sequence continues at coordinate 43,723,594 of CM052019.1, forward strand.
GGGCTCTCAACTACTCCCGAATTACTGATGAAATCAATTCGCCTGTTGATGTGAATAAAATAATAATAATAATACAATAATAATATATACTATCACTTTATGAAAATGTAATAAAATGTGACCAAATCTTTTAAATATTTTGAAAAGTTGAAAAAACAAGAACCCAATATAGCATAGAAAATTTTAATGAATGTGATTTTCTCGATAATTTATGAAATTACCGAGAAGAGAGCAAAATCCACATTTTAGAGCATCGAATTTTTTGGATAATAGCAGCAATCTACAAAAATAAAAGAATCTAATACAACTACTGAGAAATTCTCCAGAGTTTCGTAGATAATTCTAAAAATACGTGAAAAATACAGCTAGAATTATACTAAAAAAAAAAATATGTACCTTTCATTTTTTTTCTCAATTCTAAAGCTTGACATCCTATGTAATATGCATTTGTATGGTTCTATACAGAATGAAACAATATTATAAATATAGGAGATATTCTAGAAAGTAATATAGAAAACAATTAAAAAACATCCTATTCAATTCCTACAATTTCAACCATTGGACGTACTTTTAGTTGTAGAAATACCAAAAAGAGTAAAGTAAAAATATGAAAAATGTATATAAAAAAAAGTATTATGATAAATCAATTTAAATATTCAAAATTGTTGTAAGTTTCGATGTATCGAAATATATACAAATACAGCAATCTCAAAATCTTTTGAACGATTCATAGAAATACTAGAGATCTCTGAAAAAAAAACCAGAAAATACTAACGAATTAAGTAAATATTATTCTTTACGAAAATGCTTTTAATTCATGAAATACAACAATCTGTGTAATTATAATTTTCTCAAAAATCCATCAACATGTTCAAATTTTTTAGAAATTTGTAGATATCCATAGTAGCATCGGAAAACCCATAAAGTTGCATAAATACCAAAAGTATAAGTAAAAAATGATTAGGTCTCAGTCACTCATTGAAAATCACAAGAATCGCATTTTACTTTTTACCAACATGAAACATGAAAGAAATAGCTCTTTTGTAACTACATTCTCCAAGATTAAAAATTATGAAATTTAGGACAAAATAAGTTTTCCAGGAAAATTTTTCTGCTAATGCCCCAGTAATATATAAATATGTATTCAATATATTAGATTCATTTTTTGGTGTTCAATTACTCTTCTTTATAACGATCACAGAAAAAATTAGAGCCAGTAATATATAGTTTGAAAAAACATACATAGAAATATATAAACAAACGCAAAGATGTGTCGCAGTAGAAAGGAATATCAATAACAAATGGAAAAAATCATCTAAAATTATAACTGATTTTGACAACGTTCTTAAAATAGAAGCAATTTTATGCTGTGAAATCATTTGCAACTATATTTAGAAAAATAATGCTTCGAGAAATTAGTTACTCGTGATGATAGCTATTGCTAAATGGTTTTTTTCCGGTAATGAAAAAACTATTTCTGAGATATATTATTATCGTAACCACCTTCTGACTGTTACGAAATTGATATTTGTTCAACCTGCTAAAATAAATAAGATGTTCTGACGAATGTAATACTAAAAGTTGACAAGTTTATTGTTAACAGATTACTATCGGAATTCTCAAGCTAGGAATTATTTATTATAATACTTATTTGATTTGATATCATAACTGCTATATCTAAAGTTAAAGAAATAAAATTATCATTCAAAGAAAATAAGAAATTATACATTACAAGACACGTGAAGTGTATCTATTCATTTTTATACATAAGTAATATAAATGCTTTGCATCATCTCTCATTTGCAATCAACTTGAAATTTTCCAGCTTACTTGAGGAAACAACACAATATTGTCGAAATTGTCATTTTTTGCTCATTTGATGATAAAAGGTATAATGATCGTAGCGGTTCTATATGTAGACTTTTTCGAAGCTCAACTATCATAAAAAAACAAGATAATTACAATTCAGCAATCAATAGGAATATTTTTTCAAAAGTCTGATACTTATAGACATATTTAGGATTAATTTCTGCTCGTTGTAAAAGTAGTATAAATAACAGCTCTTCTTGCATGGTTAGGCTCATTCTGGAAAAATACTTCACGAGCTACGTTTCTCGAGGATTTTGACACAATGATAAGTTGTAAGTGAAATTTTATATTTTTATGCTATTGTTTAACAAAATATAAATGTATATACGTTTATGATTATTGAATGCACATATTGTAACTGTTTTTATATTACTATTGGAATTTTTTGTCTTCCTTATGTGTATGTAGATATTCAAATTCCATTTTGTTTATATTTTGTGCAAGCATTCAACATATTCCATTGTTTTCACGTAATTTAACTTTTTTTTTTATTCGTATTTGCATGTGATTTCTGCAGTGATTTATTGAAGAAATAGATAATTTCTATCATTGTTTGTCACATACTTTATTTAAATTTTCTTTGTACTGTTTTTCGGAATTCCCATCACTTCAACACTTTTTTTAACAGAAAAATTAAGCAGTCACAGGGAAGGGAAAAATTTTCCAAAAAAGGATCTTTTTTTAATATTTTCGAGTAGAAGAATTATAATTGCAACATAATTATTCTTTTTCATGCATGAATAAAAATTGCGTATCGTACAATAACTCATGAAATTTATGTATACTTAATATATTTCACCATGCAACTTATGAATATCATGCAATGAATCCTCTATTTTTAGTGATTTTCGTGGGTCTCATTTTGGGACTTGGAAGTGTAAACTGCGATATCCTTCGCTCTAATGAGCGGCCATCTTTAATTCCGAGCATAAAAGCGTTTTCCAACAACTTCAGAAAAGTAAATGCATTTTTAATTGAAAATTTTACATTACAGAAAATATTTTTTTGCAGTCTGATTTTATACTTTTTACCACAACCTTCGGAAAAATAAAATTAATCAAAACTTTCAGGAATACTTGAAAGTCGAACGAGAAACACACGGATCATCATCGAATAACTATGTCATGTCGGAATTGAGTGCTTTCTTGCCACTTTTACTATTGTGCAAAGGAGCAGAAAGTACTACAAAAGATCAATTGAACAGTGTTCTTAACGCTGATTGCCAAAGTTCTGACTCAATTGAAAATTACTTGAATTTATATAGACAGTTCAATGTAAGTTTTTGTTGATTATGATGTATTATTTTTGAAGAAACCGCTGTTTTCACAAACACAAAAAACAAAAAGTGTGATGTTTAAGACGACTCGCAAGAACTTCTCTTTTTGTCCTTCTTCCTTTCAACTGAATCCCATTCTAAGCATCTCTCTCGCACTACAGTAGGTTGCGAGTCATCTTAATGATGACATTCCATTTCAGCATAAAGATGTTCATGAAGCATCAGTTGGTTTATCTTCCGGAATATTTGTGTCGGAACAATACCCGCTGAAACCAGAATTTACAGAGAACCAACGTGAAATTCTTTCATATACTCATCTGCAACAATCGATGAATTTTAACAATGGAGAAGAATCCGCAAAAAAAATAAATGATTGGGTTAAAAACAGAACTGATAACTTAATTCCAGACATCGTGAAATCAGGTGACTTTGAACAAAATATTATTTATAACATTTTTAGAGGAGCTATTTTCTCGTTCCAGGTCACAGATAATATATACTAATGTAATCTTGATTTTTCTTTCAATAGATGATTTCAACCAAAATACAAGGTTTGTTCTTGCAAACACGTTGTATTTTAAAGCAAAATGGGAATACGAGTTTGATAACTCAAGAACTATAAATGATATTTTCACAAATACCAGGGGAGAAAATCACGGTGTTTCTTTTATGAATCGTGTGAATTTTTATCGTATAGGCTACGTCGAAGAATTGAAAGCAGATTTCATCGAGCTACCTTTTAAAGTAAATTTCATTTATGATTTCATTTAGATGAGTTTCAGGGAAATTTTGAGAAAACCTAATCATTTTACGTATACGATATTCACACATGGTTTTTGTTTTCAGGGTAGAGATTTCAGCTTCGTCTTTTTCGTACCCCAAGTTGGCCAATCTTTGCGTATTTTGGAGACACAACTCGGTGAATTTGACATGAGTACGATTTTAGAAACTGAAAATGGTTTAGCAAAAAGCTTAGATTCTCATAATGGGCGTAACATTCGCTACGTTGAGCTGTATGTACCGAAATTCAAGGTGTCTTCTTCGATTGAACTAAAATCAGTTTACTCGAAGGTAAGAGTGTGAAACTTTTATTTGAAAAATTGATCAAGGATCAATGAATAACTAGTATTTGTAAATTAATTAGTGTCTTATAATGTCTCTTCACTACGTAAAATGGTAACTGACCTTTACCAGAAGAAACATAAATTTCGAATACGTATCTACATCGATATTCACAGTTTTTGCAAAAAATGACTAACTTCTCTTTGAACCTTTTTTTTAACTTTTTATTGTATATGAAAACTGCGCTTGTATTGGAAAGAAAGGTCTCAAATTTTAACGAAAATTTTAATATCTCTAAAAAGAGTTTTTTTAAAAGAAAAATTAGGACTAATGTTATAATTGAACTTCAATTGATCATTTATCGATCCATGATGCGAATTTCATTCAATAGCTTTTTAGTGTTACAGGCTGAAGATAGATCATATAATTTCAATTTTAATTTTTTCAATTTTTTATAGCTTGGGTTAAAAGATCTCATAAGTGATGATGGGGATCTCGGTAAAATGTTTAGCGAAAAATTGCAACTGTCCAAAGCTCAACAAAATGTCGTAATTGAAGTAAATGAAAATGGTGCTTCCGCAGCTGCTGCAACTGTTTGTAAGTTATAAAAAAGGTCAACTAAATCTGAAAAAATTTTTTTAATTGTCTACAAAGAAAGGACTCTTAATTCTTTTTCTAGGTTTAACTTATATAAGACCTACAATGATACATTCAATTATTTAAAAATAGGGTGAATTTATTCATAGAGTACCTAATATTATATATTAATGCACTAATTGGTTGCAATTTTATTGATTTTATTTTATTTAAACTCTATTAATTCAACCATTCAGCAAAATACTAACTCATTGTCATGATATTTTGTTTCAGTTGTACTAACTTTACACTCTTTGCCTCCGATATACAAAATCAATCGAGCATTTTCTTTTGCTATTTTTCACCATGCTACAGGAATAAATCTTTTCGTCGGCAGCGTCAGATCACTGCAATGAAATATTAAAAAAGGATTTCAATGAAATACATGTTAATAGACAATGATTGAATCCTTGTACTTTGTGAAAAATATTCATATTATAATATGTGACGAATAAACGATCATTATCAAAGTAAAATGTACTTTTTTCTAATTTTACACCTCGTTTAAACGCATGGTGCCAATAATTTGAACTTTTGAATGATGAAAGTCGAGGTATTGTAATAATTTATGCATTTTATTTCAATATATTTATTACATGTATGAATTACATAAAATGCTGTTCGTTGTATTATTCAAACAGAAGTTGTTTTTTTATCAAAATGTGTATACCTGTAATATTTCAATAAAAAGAATTTTCAAATTCTACAAAATTTTAAAAACTCATTTCTAATTCATACTTATTGTACTTTACCGTGGAATATCGGAAATTTGATATTCATTGTGACATTTTTATTTACATTTATGTATACTAATATATTTAAATTTAAATATTTAAATGAACTAGGATATTTCGAGTTAAGAGTTAAATGCACAGAAGTTTATTTTCACATTTGGTACTTTAAGAAAAATTTCATGAACAAGTAGTTACAGTAAAAAAACAGAAATTGATAGACATTTCAGTTTACTGTTTTTTCTTTTAATATACCTTCTATTTGTGAAATTTAAAAAACTTTTCCAATCAATAATAACCAATTCGAAGACTCAATTTTTCAATGTCGTAATTTCTAAATTTTTATCCTAGGGTTTTATTATTTTTTTATTAATGAATTACAATACTTGAGAATACACATCCTTATGATCCCAACTCGTATGATTGAAAAATTAAAGTATGTTTAAAAACTAGTAAGTTAAATCTGAATCAGTTACTTACCCTACTCAAGATATAAAGGGTAATTAAACTTTTACTTCCTGGGATAAAAAAAATTTCCGGAGGAATTACAAAAACATAATTGTGATTAATACGGAAAAATAGTCGAAATATTTTTTTTAAGCACATCCCATACTAACACTAAGTATTGTAATCGGTGCCTGGAATTTCTCGGAATCACGACAAATAATGAGAAAAGATATATTTATATTATTTTCCCTTTGAAAGATAATATTGCTATCATAATGTATACGATTTGAATTTTCTTAAAATAGGCATGTCGAAAAACGAGTAATGTATGATTCCCTGTAAGTTTTATCAAGGCTAGATAAAAAAACCATATAAATAGGAGCTACTCATGGGTTGGACAAATTCAAAAAAGTTTTTCAAAACGTACGTGTCTCCAAGATTTTGCAACAATGATAAATTGTAAGTAGAAATAATTATTTTGAACATCATAACCTATGAATGTATAGATATTTGCGAAATTATTCTTCGAATTGCGTACAAAAGCAAGATTGTTTAACATACGTTATTTACTTTCTCAAAAGATTGGTTGATTATAATTTTGATTTATCGATCAATACAATGACTTAAGCATTGTTGAAAACGAAAAATGTTGTAGAAAATGAAGAAAAAATTCTCAATAATGCTTTGACGTTTTATTACTGTCTTTTTTGATTAGATTTTTCAAGCATGCTGAATCAAACTGTTGATCAAAAAATTCAGGCAAAATTTTTATTTCTTTAACTATTTCTATGACAACATTTTAAGATATATTTATTTATTTGTTTCCGTAATTTCTTCATTTTTAGTGTTTTCCGTTGGTCTCATTTTGGGACTTGGAAGTGTGAATTTTGGTTCCCTGCCGTATAACGACCAGTCTTCGTTTATTCGAAGCATCAATTAATTTTCCAACAAGTTCAGAAAAGTAAAAACATTTTTTCCTTCAGAAATCTTGGCAAAAAACGTTTTTTTTTTTATATCTTAGATATGAGTTGCATTTTCAAGACACATCATTTTGATAATATATTGAAAATTAAAACTTTAAGGAATACTTAAGCAACGAAATAGAGAAGAGTGGAGCTCAAAATAACTATGTCATGTCAGAATTCAGTGCTTCTTTGGCACTTTTCGTACTGTGCAGAGGAGCTGAAGATACTACAAAAAATCAGTTAAATAACCTTCTCAACCTTGATTGCCAAAGTTCTGTCCAAAGGGATAATTATGTGTATTTTCATTCCCAGTTCAATGTAAGTATAAAAAGGATATGAAAATTTTTCCAATACCATCGGAAAAGGCCAAAAAATCATCCTGAGCAAAGTAAATCAAGAAAAAAGTTTTAGTTTCTATCTATCGTTATTTTAAACATTTTGTTTAAAAATCTACTATTTACAATTCGAGAAAGATTCCCTTAGAAAATACCTAAAATGTTATTTTTTTAAATACTTGACGTTCGGAATTTTCTTTAAAACAGAAATTTTTTTTAATTGGTTACACTGAAGACGATTTTGAAGATTGTATAAGGCATTTTCATTAATGATCTCTATTAACTAATGATATTTAAACTTTCCATCAGAATATCGAAACAGCATCAGTACGTTTAGCTTCTGGGATCTGTGTGTCCAAAAAATACCCACTGATATCAGAATTCGTAGAGAACGAACGTGAAATCCTCTCATTAACTCAATTGCAAGAATCAATGAATTTCGAGAATGGAGTGGAACCCGCGAAAGTTATAAATGATTGGATAAAAAACCAAACCAATAATATAATTTCAGACGTTGTACATTCAGGTAATTTTTTTCAATCAATACTTCTATCATAATTGTTTCTTTTTTCCTGTTTAAAAGTAATTGTTTAGAAAAAAAAGTTTTTGTTTTTCCACTTGTATGGATTGAAAACCCTGAGAGAGGATTGTGAAAAAGAGAGTTCTACAAATAACGTATAATGGCAAATTTATCTTTTTTCTCGTTAGGTAATTTTGACCATTTGACGGTATTTGTTCTTGCAAATACATTGTATTTCAAAGCGGATTGGCAGTATGGATTCGATAGATCATTAAATCGAAACGATATTTTCATGAATATCAATGGAGAGAAAAAAAATGTTCCTTTCATGAGGTGAACAAATGCTTATAACATTGGCTATATCAGTGAATTTGGAGCAAAGTACATCGAACTGCTATTTAGAGTAATTATTATTAATGATATAAACTATTGCAAAATCACTGACGTTCAAACAATGAAAAATGTCATCTACATAAAATTTATGTACTTTTGTTTCAGGGCAGAGAATTCAGTTTCATCATTTTCATGCCTGATACTGGTAGATTTTTGAGTTCTTTAGAAGAGAAAGTCGGTGAATTTGACATGAGCAAAATTTTGAAAATTGAAAATGGATTGACAATAAACGCTCGTGATGATGAAATGGTAGACTTGTACTTACCGAAATTCGAGATCTCTTCTTCGATTGAACTAAAATCAATTTTGAGACAGGTATTTGTGCTGAAATATTTTAAAAAATTATATTTTTTTGCGAAGGAATACATCTTTTTCGCTAAAAACGTAGCATATTTTTTCAGAAAATGAAATTATTGCTCAAAATTACTCGTATGTCGAATTCACGATTTTACATTCTTTTCAACGTAGTACGAATGTTTGTAATAATTTTATTTAAATAAAATATCATACAAACTTATTAGTTTTTTCTAACTCAATAATAACTTTCTTCATCGTTTCCTGAAGTTCTCTTGAAAATCAAATTTTTTCATAGTTTTAAGATCGCTCATTATATTTTACTTTCAGACTCTTACCAATACTCTAAAGCTAAATAGTTCACTTTCTGCGTACCACTAACAATTAATCAAAACTTCTCTGCCATTTTTTCAGATGGGTCTGGAAGATCTCATAAGTAAAGAAGGTAATCTAAGTAAAATGTTGAGTGATAGGATGGAGATGACAAAAGCTGAACAAAGTGTTCGGATCGAAATTAATGAAAATGGCGGTTCTGCAGCTGCAGCGACTGTTCGTAAGTAATGAAGAATTTTTCAACTCATATGTTTTGAAAATGAACCTTTATTTTATCTTTTAAAATATAAATAAATAAGGGAAAAAATGTATAATGCTAAATGTCACTTACTACAATATTTTTCATACTATTCGGTTATACATAACTCATTTCCTTTAAATATTTTTTCGTCATTGAAACAAAAATTGTTGAATGAATATTGAAAACTGTTTATTCCCATAGTGTAAACAATAATGCTTTTTTTCAGAAGATTCAAATTTTCATTGTTTTTAAATATACTCTCGTATTCTTGTTCGATTTTTATTTGACGACTCAATTTATGAATATTCAATATTTAGGATAAATAGTCATTCAGCATTACCATTTTTTTTCCAGTTGTTATTGAGGCCAAAAGTGTTTATCCGGAGGAGAAAGTTAATAGACCATTTTCTTTCGTCATTCGTCATCACGCTACAGGAACCAATCTTTTCATAGGCAGCGTTAAATCATTGTAATTAACCAAATGACAAGGATTTTAACGAATGGCAGATTTGATAGGCAAAAGTGAATCCTTGTACTTTGTAAAAAACATGATTATTGAAACATGATTAATAAACATTCATTGTCAAAACATGAAGTTCCTTTGGTTTCATCAGGATACAATACTTCCATTTCTATCCCAAATTTTGATGCTGGGTGCCTAAAATTTGAAATTATCAATTATTGAAGTCGAGTTGTTTAAAAAATCTGTGTATTGCATTTAATTTTCTTTTTTAACATACGTATATATCCCAGAAAATTGTTTCTTTTTTTTTCTATTTCAAACGAAATTTATTTTAAATTAAAGAATTCATATCTGCAAGATTTTGAAAAAAGTTTAGTAAATTTTTTCCATTATACAACACCGGAGATTCGATAAATGATAAATTCCTGGATTCTCACATTTTGAAGAAATCAGATAATCCACATTAATAAAGTTGATGTCGGTTTGAGCACTTCAGAGTGGTTGATATTTTATTCGTGATGTGATTGGCTGATGGATATGTTAAGTTTGCTTCAAAGTAGAATTCGAATTCTTAGTGGAAAATTTTTAGAAAATAAGTATGAACGTTATCAAAATGCGCGGTGATTCGCGGAAAATTGAAATCTGATCGAAAATTGCCAGGTAAAGTGATTTTATATTGAAATTCACGTTTAAAACCTGTAAAAAGCAAGCGATAGAAGTGACAGCTGTCAGATGAAAAAGAAAGAAATATATAGATGTATACATGCAGCCAAAATGTGCTACTTGGGATATAGTAGCCAAGTAACACATTTTGGCTTATAACGTTCTAATAGCATTCTTAAGAAAATTTTTGTCTTACAAGGGTCTGATAGCTCTCTTATAGCTTTCTTGGTTAAGAACTCCAAAAGAGGGCTATCAGAATGCTTATGCCTGGCTTATAAAGTTTTTATAGCATTCTGCAGGACATCCAACAAAGACTTGCTTATAAGTTCCTTTGAGATTTTTTACAGTGTTCTTGATCAAGAATGTTATAAGAAAGCTATCAGAACTCTAGTAAGTGTCTTATAAAGGTCTTATAGTGGTCTTTACGCCATGTTTTGAAAACTTTCTGATAAGGTTCTTTTAGATTTCTTATAGTGTTCTTATTAAAAATTCTTATAGTTAGTTGTACGAACGCTTTTAACTTACTTATATCTTTCTTTCAGCCATTCTTTAGAGATATTATTATAAGATTCTAAGATAAAATTATTCAGAGAAAAACAGGTTATTTATGTATCGGAATCTTTTTTCAGTTTTCTGTTGGATGTTTTAAAAAAAGGATGTAAAACGTGCGCATTGTCAAGTATTAAGTGATTGCATTTAATTTTTATCTACTTTTTTGTCTTTAATCAAAGATGAAACCTGCTTCCCAGTCCAGTGCATTTTACGAGAAAGCAAGTAGTGCTCAAATTAGTTGAAACCGTCTCACAAAACTGCGATCAAAATCCCGTTAGTATACTAATGCAAAAATCAGCGGAAAGTGCGAAAGCATCGATACCAGACGTCTTGGTCACAATAACTTTACACGATACAAAAGATAAATATGAAAAACAAGTGATGCTGGAAAAAATCATGGATGATCATGATCATGCATGATCATGCTTAAATGAGGCTTTTCAGGAATTTATTGTTAAAGTCCCACGAGAGCTTTTACTGCACGATTGTGCACGATACTCCCATCGAATGGACTTGGGACCATGAAATCCCATGGCTAATTGTCAGTCGGCAGCGAGCAGCGAGTAAGAACCGAACGGTCGAGGTTCATGTCCCAGTTTAGGCAGTTTCTTGAACTTCGGATAAATTATATATATGTGTCTTTCAGCTAGTTGCAGTATGCGTAAGTGCGATGGATATTGAAAAAATTGTTTATCAATATCATAATTATAAAATCGAAAGATGGAAAGCTTAAGTGGACTGAAAAAATCAATATTTTTTTCCTTTTGTTTTAACCTTCTTTACTAGTTCTTATAAGCATCTTATAAAGTTCTTTAAGACTCTTATAAGAAGTTTTGTAAGACGCTATGAGATATTCTCGAGCGACTCTAATAACATTCTACAAGATTTTTTTAAGAATCCTATAGGACAGAATTTGAGGGTCCTTCTTTTCTTACAAGCGTCTACTAGAATGCTATGAGAACCTAATAAGCTAATTCAGCATGATCTAAGTGCTACTTGGAATATACGACTTATGAAAACATATCAAAACAACAAATTTTTATTGAAAATAGTTGTCATATTCTCCGAATTCTTCAGCCCTTTTTACAGGTCAGTTAGGAACGGTGCACACAATATTTCAACCAATTAGCAACCGATTTTGATGAAGTTTTTTTTTAATGTTCATGAATTAATTCTCTTTACGATGATGTATCCATTTTGCAAAATATATAGAACTTTTCCGGATATAACATTTCTATACAAAAAAACGAATCGGTGAAAAAGCTACTCTCTCATAAGAATGATAATCATCTATCGAAATTTGAAAATTTTTAAAAATCATTAGATTGTGTTACAGAAGAATGATAAATAATAATTTCAGTGATTTTTTCACTGATTTTCACAGAGCTCAAGATAGATTTGGTAGTAAATATGAAATAATGAAAATTAAAATTGTTGGAAAGCTTGAATTTACAAGATTTAAAAGTGTAAATTTGTAGAAATATTTATCTTTTATACTATACATGGTATTTAAAAAACACTCTGTCTATACAGATAATATGTTGTTTACAAAAACGGAAACAAATTGTTTTTCGAGAGAAAAAGTTTGCAAAATAATTATTTTACTCAAGATATAGAAAATGATTAAACTGTTTTTTTTTCGGTTGATAAAAAAACCATTTTCGTGAGGAACTTGTGAAAAGATGATTGTGAATTAATAGTCAAAATATCTATTTTTCGAACATCTCTTAGTAAGTGTTGTGATGAGCTATGTTATCTCTTGCTAAATTTCTTGGAATCACGAAAGATGATAAAAAGAAAGGTCGTTGTAATCAAAACCAATTAAACTTCCTTTCATATGCACGTAGAAAATTTTATTGAAAATTCTATTGAAGTTCGATTAAAAAAGTAACATGTAATATTTATTTTTTCAAAACATCGCTCTATCCTGACTTTTAATGATTGACTTAATATTGATAAATAAAACCAAGTAAGTTTTGTTGGAAAAAATTTATTCGTGAAAAATAGATGAATATTTATCTCTGCATAGTTTGTAATAAAGTGAAAAGTTTCAACAAAGTTTTTTCATTTTGTAAAACTGTTTTCAACAAACTTCTTTTTAATTTATTTAAATCTTTTTATAACCGTCCTTCTAATTTTAGTGTTTTTCATCTGTCTTATTTTAGGACTTGGAGGTGTGAATTGTATTCCCCTGCAGCCATCGTTCATTCAGAGCATAAATTCATTTTCCAACAACTTCAGAAAAGTAAATACATTTATTCTGTCTTTAAACAAAATCAAAATTTTACAAGATATCATTCTGATGAAATGGACACTGAAACTTTCAGGAATACTTTAACAAGGAAAAGAATGAAGCACAAAGCAACTTTGTAATGTCGGAATTCAGTTCTTTCTTGCCACTTTTCGTACTGTGCATAGGAGCTGAAAGTACTACGAAAAATCAGTTAAACTATATTCTCAACTCTGATTGCCAAAGTTCTGTACAAAGCAATAATTATGTAAATTTCAATTCCCAATTCAATGTAAGTATCAAGAGAAGGTAAAAAATTTCCAATAAACAATGATTGAAAATTTGAATAATGCGATCAATGAAATCCTATGAATAATCTTTTGTTGAATAAATTGAAAACAAATGTTTTTCTTTTCTAAATTCTTTCACGTCTATCATATTTTACAAAAATTTATGTCTACTACATAAGAAAGCCCTCGTTGTTAGTAAATGGATAATTTTTTATCATCGTATTCATAATTTCTATTATACATATGTATATGCATATGTATAATATAAATATGTATATATATAAATATGCATATGTATATGCATATTTATCGTGACTAAGACATAAATAAAATTATTAAGTGTTTTTATTCATAAACAAATATTTCATAGATTATAATTTTGTTTGTCCTAGAGTTATTATTTACAATGAAAGCGTTTGTTATTCCACTTATATAAATTAAACCTATAGAAAAGATTGTGAAAAAGAAAGTCTTATGGATAATATACTAGTCTCTTTTCATAACTGCAAAGGTACTTTTTTTTCATCAGGTGATTTGGATGTTTCGACGGCATTTGTTCTTGCGGATTCATTGTATTTCAAAGCAAAGTGGCAATATGAATTCAACAGATTGGCGACTAGGAACGATATTTTTACGAATATCAATGGAGAAAATAAAAATGTTCCTTTTATGATACGAACAAATGCTTAAAACATGGGCTTAGTCAGTGAATTAGGAGCAAAGTTCATCGAGTTGCCATTTGAAGTAAATGTTTTTGACTTATACCAATGCAAAGTGACTGCCGTATAAACAAAGAATAATTTTTACTATATTAAGTAAACGAATTTCGTTTTAGGGCAGAGAATTTAGCTTCGTCAATTTCCTGCCCGATGCTGGTGAATCTTTGAATGCTTTAGAAGGGAAACTGGGTGAATTTGACATGAGCAAGATCATGAAAATTCAAAATGGATTGACAAAGGACCCTCATGATGAAGATGATTTTACAACTGTAGAGTTGTATTTACCGAAATTTGAGATAACTTCTTCAATTGACCTGAAATCAATTTTCACGAAGGTTCGATAATTTTTAACATGTACCGTATACCAGAATTTCACATTTCGTCAAGTAAACGTCTTTTTCAAAATAACCATTCCTTTCGAACAAAATGAGAAACTATTATATAATGATCAATCTTTTGACTTCATGATTTTGCATTATGTATTTTCAATATAATAGGAAGGTTTGCGATCATTTAGTTTCCATGAAATTTCGGACAAAGATTTTAATTTTTCATACTTCATGAAAAATGTTCGCATGGTTTTTTTCATTGATTTAAGATCTTTTTTTGTTTTATTCATTAAACTTTTATTGATACATACTCTAAAGCTTTATATTTGACTTTTTGGCTGCTGCAAAAAATGTATCTAAACTATGTCCTTTCTTCAGTTAGGCCTGGAAGATCTCATAAGCAAAGAAGGAAATCAAAATAAAATGTTGAGTGATGGGATGCTGATGTCGAAAGCCGAACAAAATGTTCGGATCGAAGTTAATGAAAATGGCGTGTCCGCAGCTGCAGCAACTGTTTGTAAGTTACATATTGTGGAAGCTTCAAAGTGACTCCAGAGATTTTAAAGTCGTGTTTTAAACACATTTTTTTATTCATTTGTTAGAACATAATTCACTGTAAAAAGAGAAAAAACTGTAAAATACTGAGTATCACTTTGATCGTTTTTAATGTAATTCCATTATATCACTAATTTTTTTTCTATCATTGAAACAATTGTTTTGAAACAAATATTTAGAAAATGGTATTTTCACAAGGTGTATACGTATATCTTTCCATATTCTTATGAAAATTTTATTCGAAGGATCAAATTATACGTTTTCCTCAATACAACTCTCTTGAGTTCAATATTCACAAAAAATCGTTATAAAGCATTTATAATCATTTTTTTCAGTGGTTATTGAAACCGTAACTATTTCTCCGGAGGTGAAAGTTAATCGACCATTTTCTTTCGTCATTCGTCATCACGCTACAGGAATCAATCTTTTCACAGGAAGCGTCAGATCATTGTAATTGAAAAAGAAACAATGATTTCATCAAAATACATGTTTTATAGACTATTGTCGAATCCTTGTACTTTGCGAGTAATGTTATTATTGTATTCTTTGACAAATAAATAATCATCTTCACAGTATGATGAACTAAAAAAGTGTATTCACTTAGGATGTTATTTGGGCTGAAACTTTTATTTGTTTATGTTAATTGCATTTAAGAAAAATTATTGGACAGACTTAATATCCATAATTTATTGGACGGGATGACAATTATTTTAAAAGACTATATTTCAATATCTTGGATGTCTCCTGAAATAAGTAATCTATGTAAGGTAATGATTTCAGAAGTTGGAATTATCAAGATTAAAAGAATCTGGCAAGAAGTGGAAATAAGAACATCCAAAACAAAGCGCTGAAATTTTCCGGTCAATCTTTTTTTCAAACACTGAGAAAAATTAATTAAAAAATTGTTCAATGATAATCTATAGCATAGCAATATTAGATGGAAAAACACTTATGCACGAAATTCCTAGGGTAAAACTGTAATTTTTTCAATGGATCTTGCATTATTAGAGTTTGAACAGTTATACATTCAAATGAAATAACGAAATTTATTGATGAGCATATTTTATTGTAAAAGTGAATTTTTTTCGTTAATTTTAAACTTCTACAATCAAGTGATCATTAAGATTTTTTATGTAGCACTTTTAAAAGGCATTATATATTTTAATAAAAGTTTTTGTTATAACTCGCAAAATGCCAATATTCAGGATTTTCAGAATTTCAGGATTTTTCTATTCAGAATATTTGATGTGAATGAAAAAGTTAATGAAAAAAAAAATCGATCAATCTATCCAGAAGTTAACAAATGAATAAATAAATAAATAGTTAATACGTTATGAGCAGAATAAATTAAGATATCGATGTACGAATGAAAATATAAGTGAATGAATAAATAAATAAATTGTAACTGAAATAAATGCTGAGTATTGCAATTGAGAAATTAATAAAAAAGTAAATAAATAATTTATTAAATTGTCCAAAATAAATAAACAGATTTTTGTAGATATAATTTTTAAAAAAGACATAATTTTTCGTCTTTTTTAAAAATTATAAAAGGAATAAAAATTCTAAAAGGAATATAGTGTTCGCTTACGACATTAATTTAGCTAAAACTTTTATTTGTTTATAAATATTGCTGTTTATAAAATAATATTCTTAAGACTCAAGAGCCATTGTTAATTGTGTTGGATAGTTATGTAACGTTTATTAGTAAATGTTATTAACGTTAATAAATCAGGCGGCAAACTTTTTAGTGGTACTTGTTTATGATTCAAGTTCTAAACAGAACGAAATTGAATTTTTTGAGGATTCTTGTTTCATTCATATTCATTTCAATTAATTCAATTCATATTTTTTTTACAACATCATGATACAAGCAAGGAGAAAAAAAATAAAAAATTTTATTCATCACAGTGTAAAAAATTCCTCATAAAGTTTGAAACAAATATAGCTATAGCGGTGTGAATGTAGGCACAAAAATAATTACATTTTCGGTTAATCTCTTCAAAAGCAATGAAGTTGAGTAAAGAATCAAAAAATTATCTATTTTTTCTGTTTCTCATAAACTCATTTTTCAATGCACTTTATTAAATTTTTTAACTCTGGAGTTTCAAAGCAATAATTCTGAAATCGTAGATTTTCCATTGCCAGGAAAATATATAATAAAAATTCATATCACTGTTATGGTAATAATTTTCTACGTAGAGTTAATAATGAATAATTTACTCTTTCAACTTGAATCCATTCCAGTAGAGACACCTCAACAAAACGTTCGGTATGTTGATTTGCCTGAACGTTTTATTCAATGAGTATTCTCTTTTATCTGTCAAAGGTATGATACTCTTCACCAATGATATGGAACTGAGATCACCAACTATAGTTTTCTTCAGTTCCGTCGTTTTCTTCAGTTGTTGAATAATCATCGACAATATAGTAAGACCGTGAAAATATAAGGTTTTTTTTACAGGTTCTTGAGTTCCTTGAAATATAAATTAAATTATTTTACAAAAACTTTATTTTGCTAGAGATATTCTGAAGATCTATTCACAAATTTACCTGAAGTTCAAATTCAACAATATTGAGGTGCATAAAATTATTACAATTAACATAATCTAAATGAATTGCATATAATTTCATGCATTTTCATATACTCATTCAACCTAGTGAGACTTACATTCATACAGAAAAAATTATTCAGAGGTTTCGAAAAAAAAAATCTTGCAGTCTCAAAAACTATTGTTTTTTAATGCTGAATAGTTTTTCAAGGTTGAAAAAAATTCAATACGTCTCAATTACATCTTAAGAGGTCCTTCACATTCATGTCCAAAAGTCAAGCATATTTTTTGGGATTTGATTGTGGAAGAAATATTAAAATATAAAAATAAGACAATTAATTTTTTCTATTCTCTAACTACAAATTTAAAATTTTCAAGAATATATTTAAAAATTATCAATATTGATTCTCATGACCTTCAAATGTCTTTCACGTCATTATTACAGAAAGGTCACTAGACACTTTGTGATCAGAAATCCACCAAGTTATCGAAAATGAAAAATTCCTATACCTAAGAATAATAAATCAATTTGTTTGGTTTCTATTCCAGTTTTGGTGGACCAAAAAACTCCCAAAAATAAAAGAAGTGAAAATTATATTAAACATGTACTTTCTTCAATTAAGAAGACGAAACGAACGTTTTTTGGAAGATCCTAAACTATAGCAATTAAAAAACTTTTTTATATTATTAATTTTCAAATAACAATAATCCTGGCTTCAGAAGAATTTTTTCGTAGACAAAATCTTCTAAATATAAATGTATGGCCAGGATAACTTAAAAAAAACAGAAACTTGAAAATTTTATTCAACACAATAAACTTTTGAAAAAAAACCCGTATCTAAGAAAAGAATGTATATTTAAAAAAACTTTAAACCATAAAGCATGAAATTCCATAGATCTACAGAGAAATGCAAAAAAATGCGAT
This sequence comes from Platygaster robiniae, assembly GCA_028476575.1. Taxonomy (NCBI): domain Eukaryota; kingdom Metazoa; phylum Arthropoda; class Insecta; order Hymenoptera; family Platygastridae; genus Platygaster; species Platygaster robiniae. The sequence goes on from CM052019.1 coordinate 43,741,974, forward strand.
AAAATCTTTCGAATCATACATACAAACTCTGAAGAAGTACTGAAAGCATGTAATAGAAATCTATGAAAAAACTGTTTTCTGAAAAGTCCGATACATACCTACTATCTAATAAAACTTCGAAAGCTAGAGTATCATATTTTAACATTGGTATAACATACGACGGCAACCTATATAAATACTAGAAATCCCTAAAAATACAAGAAAATGCCACAAAACCTTTTAAATACTTAAAAATAAATACGAAAGTACAAGAGGTACTAAAAATGTGTATGGATATAAATTTTCCAGAAATATTGGTACATAAAATGACTAAAATCTATGGAAATTCTAATTTTAGAGCATCATATTCTAGACATCTATAGAAATACTAAGATATCCTTCGAAATTTTATAAATATTAAAAAATAAAAAAAAATTCGAGTTTTGGAATGTTTTAGTCACTGAAGACTGGATTTTCGAAAAAATACCTATAGAATTTTTTCACATTTTTTCAGTATTTATGCAACTTAAAAGATTAAGTAAAGTGTTTATGATTGGGTAAAAAACAAACACCAAAGTGACTAGAAATCTATTATTACTGAAAAACCATGTAGATTTGATTTTTAAAAAATTTACAAAACTTGGGATTTTAGAGCATATAATTCTAAGAATTTATAAAGAAATTTAGAAAATACCAGAATATTTTTTAAATTGTATGAATGCCAAAAATATAGAAAATAAAACATGAAGTACTGGAAATTTCTGTAAAAGATACTGCTTTCTGAAAAATCTATCAAAAATACTCAAAATCACTGGTATTTTCAATACCCTAGCATTTAATTCTAGCAATATATAGAAAAATCCATAGAAATACCAAGAATCTGTGGAAATACCAACAAATTTTGCAAATCGTATTAATAGTAAAAAATTCGAAATAAAACAAAAATACAGAAAATTTTCACGAAAAATACTGTTTTCTGGAAAATAAATTCAAAATACTTATAATTGTTCTAGTTTTCAATTCTATAGCATCAAATTCTCTAAATTTGAATAGGAATCCATATAAATGATCGATTTCTATAAAAAAAATTAAAAAAAAAAACACCATTACGTATAACATACAACGTGAAAATTCCTGAAATGTATGAAATACCTAACAGTGTTCTTGTAATTTTCTCAGAAATTTATAAAAATATCAAGATTTTACATCTCATATTCCTAAAGCATCAAACTCCAGACATCTGTATAGAACTTCATTAATTTACGAAAAATTCTTTCAAGTTGCATAAATACTGAAAAAATCTGAAAAATTCTGTAGGTGTTTTTTCAAAAAACCAGTCTTTAGTGATTAAAACATCACAAGAATCGGATTCCATTACATTGAATACAAACATGAAAAATGTACGACTGTGAACTCCAAAAGTTGTACCCCAGTAACTTTGATCCTTATAAGGACCTTATAAGGGCCTTATAAGATTTTAGATTTCTTATAAGGTCCTTATAAGGTCCTTATAAGAATCAAATTTAGTAGGGTACATATAACTTGAAAATCCCAAATTCGAAAAATTGAAAAATCGTAGTCCCGGAACCAGATCGTCTAAGACGCATTTTCAAATCCCGAAGAAAATATATATTTTTTCAAATTAATTTTCCACAAAATCCTTCTCAATTCGCATTTTCAATATCATACGGATTCAATCCCTGCAAACAGAAAAATTTCAGAAAACTGCGAAAGACTCTCATTAGTCCTATCAAAACTGTTCAGAACACGTCTCAAAGACCTGTCTATATTTGCGGAACATTGGTATTCAAACATATCGTCTTGGGCAAAAATTGCCTTCTGTCTCGGGATAAGAGATACGACGTCGCAAAAAAAGTTGAGACGTCCTTTGGGGAAAATACAAAAAGGTAGGCGAATTTTTTCGAGTGTCTCGGTCCATGACGGATCAAGGTGGGTTCGCATCCAGCGCAGGGGGTAACGAACACACGCGAAGGGGTTGTTCGGCTGCTTCAGGGTAGATCAATACGAGCGCCAAGTCTCGACGAGGCAGTGTTCTCGCGCCGCGAATACGCGCCGCATGCTTCTCCGATCGTTTGGCGCTGACGAGATCCCTCGGACACGTTGTTTCTTCGGGATAATATCGCCTACCCCAGGTTCCTAGGTGCGGTACCAAAAGAAAAGTTCTCGTGGTACCCGAAAAAAAAAGAAATTCCAAGGGGTTTTTCAATGATTCTCCCCTTTTCAAATTGTTCGCGTTTGGTTGTACATGGAACCTCGTCATTTTTTATCTTTTCATAAATAAAATTTTCAAAGATGTACAATTATTAATAGTTTGTGAGTACTTTTTGTTCATCGTCATTTGGAGGAATTGGCTATCCTTTAGAATATTCCATGCAGCTTTTTTCTAGACAATTTTTTTTTAACTTAAGTAAAAAAGATGATAAGTTGAAGGACAGTGTACGGTTTTTTTCAGTAAAATTAAAATGCGGAAGTGTTAAGTAAAAAAAAGTAAGCAAAATAAAAATGAAATAAAAAAGTATATGTGTATTAATAATATTATTATATTACTATACTATTCTAATATATGACGTTATACTTTTTTACATTGTACCTAAAAATAAGAAATATTAAGGGATTTTTGATAATTTTCCCCTTTTCAAATTGTTCGCGTTTGGTTGTACATGGAACCTCGTCATTTTTTATCTTTTCATAACTAAAATTTTTAAAGGTGTACAATTCATAGTTAGGGAGTACTTTTTGTTTATCATCTTTTGGAGAACTTGGCTACCCTTTAGAATATTCCATGCAGCTTTTTTCTAGACAATTTTTTTGTAATTTAAGTAAAAAAATGATAAGTTGAAGGAAAGTGTATAGTTTCTTTTCAGCATAATTAAAAGTATATATATTATATTATTATATTATATTATTATACTTCGCTCTTTTTTTTTACATTATATCAAAAAATGGATAGATACCAAGGAGTTTGTTAATAAAATTCTCGCCTTTCAAATTGTTCGCGTTTGGTTGAACGTGGAACCTCATATTATTTGTCTTTTTTTTTTTGAAGAAAGAAATATCATAACTAAAATTCTTGAAGGTGTAGAATTCATAGTTATTCAGTACTTTTTGTTTCTCGTCATTTGGAGAAATTGGCTACCCTTTAGAATATTCCATGCAGCTTTTTTCAAGACAATTTTTTTTCCTTGTTCAAGTGAAAATAGTGATATATTGCAGGATTGTGTATAGTTTTTTCCAGTATAGTTAGAATGCCCAGGTGTCTAATAAAAAAAGTAAAGAAAATGAAAAATTATACTTTTATAAATTATATTACTATATTATACCAATATATAACGTTATACTTTTTTACATTTTACCAAAAAATAAAGAAATACCAAGGGATTTTCGATAATTTTTCCTTTTTCAAATTGTTCGCGTTTGGTTGTACATGGAACCTCATCATTTTTTATCCTTTTTTTTAAAGAAGTAATATCATAATTAAAATTCTGAAAGATGTTGAGTTCGTAGTTAGTGAGTACTTTTTGTTGATCGTCATTTGGAGAAATTGACTACCCTTTTAAATTTTAAATTTTTCATGCAGCTTTTTCTAGACAATTTTTTTATAATTTAAGAGAAAATAATGGTAAATTGCAGGATTGTGTATAGTTTTTTTTTATTATAGTTTGAATGTGAAAGTGCTAAATAAAAAAAGTATACATATATTATATTCTCATAATATTTAAATATATTTCGTTATATTTTTTTTTCATCGTGCCAAAAAACGAAAAAATACCAAAGGGTTTTTTGATTATTTTCCCTTTTTCAAAATGTTCGCGTTTAGTTGTCTGTACAACCTCGTCATTTTTGGTGTTTTTTTGGGGGAGAAGAAATTCAAAAAATAGTTTTTTTTTATCTGCAACTCATAGTTAGTGAATATTTCGTCAGTTTTAAAAAAACTCATTACACTGAGTTAAAATTTTTCAATCAACTTTTTTCTAGAATTTTTTTTATAATTTAAAGTAAAAGAATGATAAATTGCACGATAGTGTATGATTCATTTTTATATGGTTGGAACGTAAAAGTTTTGAGTGAAATCGAGGGGAAATTCGAAAAAAAAAATGTTTTTAAGCTGTGGAAAGTATGGATTGTGTAAGGGGGTAAAAAAGGAAAAACGTATATGACTTTATGATGATGGGTGTAGATATTAAGTGTGATTTATGGTTCTGAACACATTTGAAGATTGCAGAACAGTTTCTAGATATTCATAACAATGTTGGAATTTTTGCATAATGAATTATAGAATATTAATAATCGAAAATTAAGATACATAAATTGTCTTACAGGGTTCTAAACCAAAGAAATTATTTTAATTTTGTTTTCGAAAAACAAATTTTTTCAGCTCATTCTAGAAAAGAAGAGTTGCAAATAGAATCAAATTTTAGGAATTTGATAAAATATAGAAATTTTTTTATTGATTTCCTGAAAACATGATTTGTTGATATTCAAATTTATAATTTATTTTCTGGGAATCAGCAAAACATTGATGACGTTTCTAGACTAAAATAATTCAGAATTACTATTAACAGCATTTTAAAAAATTTTTTTTCGTTACAAAAATAGTTTTTCAATAAATACGGCACTAAACGTTATCTTTTCTGGGCGTGAAAATTTTTCCAGAATGTCAAAATTCTACTTGGAAATATACATTTCACAAAAAATTAGGTTGTAAGTTTTTTTGTTTTTCATATATTAAATTTGAAATACTATCCGTAATATTTGTTTCATTCCTATGTTTCCAAAAACATCGAGACACAATGAAATTTTCAGTTCATCACTATAGATGACAATTATTCAAAACCATTTTTGGTTTTTTATAGATTCCCAATTTATACTTTCCTCAAAAACCTGCTTCAAAGTTTTTCTGCAAAAAGTTCGAATATGATTAAGTTTTACAAAACTTAAAGAATCGGTGCAGTAGTTTAAAAGGATTTATAGAACTCCCAATTGACAAATGCCACAAATCTTCATAAAAATTTTTCAAAGCTTAAAGAAACCTACAAATTTTCGTAATATTTATTGCACGTCTGCAGAATCTTACCGAAATTTTGTCGTATACAAAGTTATTCCTGTTTGAAATGATGAATTCAGAGGGATTTTTTTAATCAAGTTCATTCCCCTTGAAGTAAAGTATTTTGTAGAATGTCTTTGAAGTTCCAGGAATATTTCTTATTCACGAATAAAGCAAGGAGTTTTCAAAAGTTTTCATTTGAAAATATAATTGAATAAGCATAATGCTTTATCTTCCTATTTATCAAGCAATTTAAAGGTATTTCAAAAGATTATTGTTAATTCGGAAATTGGTGTGCGATTTCTGTGTCGCTAGATTTTTTCAGTTTTTCTGTAATTCACCTTTTTGATCGCACCTTATAATTTGTTTTTCAATCGTTCTTAGAAATTCAGAGGAAATGGCAATTTTGAAATAATTTTTGGTAGCGATTTATAAACAGTCATGAATTAGGTTTTTTCCTCTTCGATTTTTACATGTTTTAAAAAGAAACTACAATTATTACAATTACATAGAACAATTAGAAATTTTTTCTTTTCCATTATTTTCCGAAGCTCTTTAAAATTCTACTTAGCTCCAAATTTTTTGACAATTGCCCATAATGAGCGATAAGAATATGATAAATATTTTTTCTTTTCTTTAAAATCAATAATTTTTCAACTGTCCGGTTTACCTTTCATTATCATAAAAATTATTTCAAGTAGACCAATCTTCCAAAAAAAGATATCAGCTTTGCCTTGAACTCAAATTTATCAGAACATGGAATAATCTAGAGGAGAATTTTTTCATCGAGAGATTACATTGATTTAATTGAAAGCAAAAGTTTTCACAGGCATTCGTAAGATCGTAAGATGTGAAACTTTTCTTCCAAGATTTTACGACTTCTCGCATAAAATGATTATTTTTATCTATGGAATGCGCACCTTCAGATAGCAACTTTAACTCGTAACAATTAGAAAAAAAAAAACATCCAAATTTTTTGCAGACTTTCATAATACGGATTATTTTGTAAACTTTCAAAAAATTTTGTGAAAACTGTATTATTTCAAAAATACAACTTTTGTTTTTTAAAAATTACAACTGCAATATTCCCAATATTCACAGTATAAAGTTTGCATGAATAAATTGTATAAAATTATAACTCATAAACAATTCAATAACTTTTTGTCATAATTTTCAAAGTTTTTAACATTTCCAATTTAAGCACATGCGAAAAAATGTTAAAAAAATGGATCATAAATCATAATTTCAATCACTCACTTCTTTTCATTTTATCACTTAGAATTTCAATTGTCACATCAAACAACGTGATTACCCAGAAAAAGAAATGGTGAAAAATTGTCCCCAATGATAATAACGCTGTGAAAAAAAAGTGCCACAATCTTCAAGATAAAGCAACTACATTGATCATCCCGAATCTTCGCTTCCTAAAAGAGGTCAATTGAACCCTACATTATTTCCGGAGAAAAAGAATACATAATTTTTTTATAAGCAATTCAATACTTAAAAAAATTATTTACTCGCCAATATTTCAAGAGACACTCCATAAACTAATACGTATAAAAGAATGTTATAAATTATTTTAAATGTTTTGGACAATATTTTAGTGTTTGAAATCATATTGAATAGAATAATATTTCCGTACAATTTTTTTTAAATGACGAGGTTCTTTTATATATGCAACATGTTTATACCGTAGGTGAAAACAACGAGTTCGAATAGAGCTTGGGCGATAAGTTAAGGTCAATTTCGCGCGGTTTTAAGCTGCTTTTTTCGTTTCGTTTGACACGCTTGGAAGTGCACACGGAAAATGCTACACGCGAAACTGTGAAGAACTTGAAAATGCGGCGTGCATGACTCAACGGTCTACCAGAAGAAGGCACTCGTTCACGAGTGTTTCCGAGCTCGCAATTTGAGCAGAGTGAGTAACTAAATAGCTGTTATCTGGGATGGCGAGAAGAGCGAAAAGTATGGGCGTATTATTACAATGAATTAACATTTAAAATAATAGAAAATCAGTAAAAAAATATGATCCATTATATTTTAAAATATCAGCTAGAATATACAAAATATATTTAAATAAAACATTCTCAAAAAGTCATAAAAATTCAAGGATTAGCTACAAATTCATCAAATTTTTCAATGAAGAAACATGCAAGAAGCATCAAAAGATTAAATTAAAATTTCACTGAATCATTTTCAATGCCTACAAAATAAATGTAACAATATAAAGCGGATAAAATTTTTTAGATCAATACAGAACACGTTTTCACGACTGTCTGAAAACTACTTAGTAAACATGAAGTTCACTCTATAAACAAAAATATCTACTGAGTCAATAATTGACAAACTTGATAAAAAAATACTGTGTGTACACAATTGTTATACCTGAAAGAACAAAAACTCTTATCGTTTTTTTCTTTACTAATTTTATTTTTTATTGACTGTCAACTTCAACGAAAGCATTTTTTGAAGATCTGTAGATTCTATTACAATAATATAAAAAATTCATAGATTTTTACTAATTTTTACTATATGATTAGAAAAATATCACAAGATTTGAATAATTGAAAAAACATGTTTTACGTAAGTGACAATTTGTGATAATCCAAAAACGATACTCAAATTTCACTAAGTAATTATTGCAACAAATGCGAATCCAAGTTTTGAGTTTTCTAATATCTCGAAACTTTCGATCAGAATGGGAAGTTATGGTATAAATCTTTGCTCCTCGCAGAAGATTAGAACTTTCAAGTTCATGAAAGTTTCAATAGTTTCTAAAACCTCTTAATAACTTTCACGATAACTGTCTGTATATATGACTGTCAATCCCGAAATTGCGTAAAATAATAATATAATACGATTCCATTAACACTGCTGAAATTCGAAATTTTATTCATTGAATTTTTCGATTCGTTCAACACTGAAAACGATACGAAAATGATCTGGAACAATATTTGTGTTGCAAACATAATCTGAATTTAGCCAAAACATTGATTGAAGATGATTCATAAGTAAACATTTTTTTAACTTTATGATGATGATTATCGTAGTGATCATATGGCCATTGCTTATCATTACACACACGCGTCGGTCGTCATTCAAACGCTGGGATAAATGTTAATATTGACGTTTTATTTGCGATAACTACATCGAGAGCTAGTTAGTATCAACTACTTTAACTCAAATACTTGCAATATTTCTTTTGTTCAGTGGCGGAGAAAAGTCACGTTTATTCAAAATGATTATTCAGAGAAAAAAAGTCAGATAATGAAGAGAACGCAATCTTAAGAGTTTAAATAAAATTTTTGATTTTAAGTTGAACAAGAAAAACTTATAAATATTCTTTGAATATTCAGAATTTTAAGGGGCTGTGAAATGAATTGTGCAAATATTTAAAATTTTTAGGAATTATAAAACAACTTTTTGTTTATTATGTTTTTTGAAGGGCAATTTTTGTTGCTGAATGTAGTAAATTTTTGACAAAACTTATGATCAACGAAAGTTTTGAAAAATTATCAAAATTAAAGAGAAATTTCAAGATGTTGATTATTTATGAACTTTATGAAAAGCTTTATTCATTTTGTAAAAAAAATATGAATCGATCATTCAAAAAACGCGAGGAATTTCAAGATTTAAAAGTATTAGTAAGTTTTGGAAAAATTTGAAGAAATTTAAACTACACCAACTTAAGATCAAATAAATTATGAACTATGGAACGAAATTATTTTGTCAAAATTAAAGAAAAAACAAAGAATTCCACAGAATAATGAAAGAATGCATACTGAATTTCGAAATAAGAACGCTTTCCAAGTAACAAAAATATTTTGATGTATGAAAAAGTAAAAAATTTTATGGACTACTGGAAAAACATTTCAATTGCTAGAAAATCCTATTTGCTTTATGCAATGGATTCCAAATTTATTTGGGATTCATGAAACTTTTTGAAACATCTATCACAAAAAAATCTATTAAACTTCGTAATCCCTTGATCATCAATTTGAAAGATTGAGAATAAACTATAAAACACTAAATGTCATTAAAAATTCTACAAATTCTACTAAATCTTTTGAAAACCAAAAATATTCAAAATTTCAATATTACATAAAATTTCAATCTACTAAATCGTAGAATAAACTTACATAATAGGTGTTTTAAAATTTGATGTAATGTTAAAATATGTACGAGAAATACACTGAATCATGGAATACATATTCAAATAAATATAATATATAAAAAAAAGATACATATTAAAATACTAAAAAACTCTAGGACTTTAAATCCTAATTTAATTAGTAATTCCAGTAATCTGTGAAATAAATAGTAAATCCTATAAACTTTATAAATACTCAAAAATACTTTAAATCATGGCAGTGCATACGAAACTATTTATACGTGAGAATCTGAATGTTTTAAAATATTTTTATTCAAAGGATATGAACTTTCTTAAAAATCTATAAAAACAATAAAAATCTTCAAGCTTTGGATTCTGTAGCATGGAGTTCTATTGAATTTTGTACAGAAATACATGAAAATTCCGAAATATTCTCCAAAAAGTATGAATACCAAAAAAATTTGTTAAATACTGAAATAACTAGAAACTTATAGAGTAAAAGAAATCTAATGGATAATAGAATAAACATAAAAATATTTCTTAAGATTGATGTATTATTAAAATATATATATACGATGAATCCACTGAATCATTGAATAGTTTTTAAAATAGATGTAATAAAGAATATAAGATACTATCCACCAGAAATCTATTGATTAAAACACTATGAAACTTTAGAATTTTGAATTCTCGAGCATGGAATTCCAGAAATCTATGAAAACCAGGGTTTGGAAAGTGACCTAAAAAAATGTAACGCGTTACTTTATCGTTACTTAAAAAGAAATAGTAACTCGTTACCGTTATGACTTAAAAAAAGTAACGTTCCGTTATTTTCACGTTACTTTTTGGAAAAATTGAATGTAAATAACAAAATCGAAAAACTAAGGCTAAAAAATACATTTTCAACGTACTTGTGATTTTGTTCTATATAAATTGTTTATTTCAGATGTAATAAAAAATGTTAATCTGAAATATTTCACCCTAAGAATAAAATCAATCAGCTTTTTCAAATATTTTTACTTTTTTCAAGTTTACGAAATTTCTGAATATGACATTTGATTCAACGTTATCCACAAGAAAACATTTGCAAATTTAATAGATTTTTGAAAGAAACTAAATACCTATCCAGATGTTCAGAACTTTTAAATCTTTTTGTACTTTTCAGTATGTAAACGGAGAGGAGTACACCGGAAACATCACTGCCGGTCGCCGTAACTATTCCTGCGGCGATTTTTTCTTGGAGAAAAGCAGTATCTATTGCTGCGCTGGCAGCAGTGGCTGTGGACTTCCATAAGAGCCCATGCAACCAAAGATTCATTGTTCTGTCCTCAGTCTGTCTCTTTTCCCTTTAGAGGGAGAAGCATAGGCTTTCACGTGGAAACTAGCACCTCCGTGGCTAACCCGTAAACTAAAAACTGTCGGGCTAACCCGTGAAAGTCCACAAGCACTGGCTGGCAGTAATGTGTCTGCGCAAACCATAACCGTCCAGCGTTTAGCAGTAGTAGGCTCTTCGATCCGAGCGCCGGCGTAGTTTCTGCTTTGGCAGTAATAGTTACTGCCGATACCATAACATTTTCGACGCGCGCGGTTCAATTAGTGCAAGTCTTAGACCATATAATACATGGACTGCGCGTCGCCTATCTCTCGCTACAGCCGAGTTTGGTCCCAACCATGGAGCTGGCTAAGTGACGATTAAGGTTTACCAGTAATATTATAGGTATACCTATAGTTATATGTATACCTATAGCTGAATATATATATATATATATATATATATATATATATATATATAGGTATATATGGCACGAATGAAATGAACCTTAATCCAAACTTAGCCAGCTCCATAGTTGGGACCACTTTCGCCATATTGAAAGCGCAGTCTATATGTTATATGGTCTAAAGTGCAAGTAGTGCAGCCACGTGCGACTGATTTCGTCATACATATATTCGACAGCTGCGCGCGCATCGTAGATCCTGGAATGCGCAGAAACTATTACGGTGAACCGCAGAAACTATTACTGTCAGCGGCGTAATAGTTTCGTTGTAATTAGTCCAGTAAATTTAGGTTTTATTATTGCAATTCGTTGGGTAAGAAAAATTTTTTTTGAAATCCTTAGAGTGCTATATAGGAAGCTTAAATCCGAGTTTTCGACCACCAACCCTTTGCAGGTTGTCCGCCATCTTGAATTAAGGGGTGAACTCTTATATAACAAATTACAGTCGTATTCTTGATTTTATTGAAAAAAACAGTTATTACCATTCTTGACGAGAAAAATGAGCTCTACGAGTTTGTCTATTTGATGTTTTCTCGTATTTTGCTTTTTTGTTGCAAAAACTTTGTTTAATAAAAAAAGAGGGTTGAAAATTTATATACTCAAAATATCTCTATTGTTGCTCGTGCTATCAAAATATTTTTTAAACGAAAGTTGTAGTTCATGCAATTCTCTACAACTTTTGTTGTATACAATATAAAAAGTATCCAGTTGCTTAAATGAACATTTTACCCAACCACGGTTTCATGCAAAAGATTATAATTTTCATTTTAACCTTCATATACTCAAGTTTAATAATATCCTTGTCATTTTTAACAGTGTCTTCTCCTGAATAATTTTATTTAGTAAAACAATAATAATAATCAATTTTTTACTGCAAAAACTTTCATGTTGCGTGAGTTTTTTTACTACTTTTCTTAAGGAAAATGTTCGATCCATTGCTGATGTACTACTTCAAAATTCCTTGAAATGTGTTATTTTACTTCGAATTTGGCAAACAACATGTTTCGCGATTTGAATTTTCCGCTATGGCGCCAGATACGGCGCGCATCAGTCAGTGTTACAAGTGACGGTGGGTGCAACTTTCGGAGATTACAATAAGTGAACAATTATTCTCACAAAAAAAAGTTTAAAACAAAAATTGTAGAGAATTGTATGAACTTAAACTTTCGTTTAAAAAATATTTCGATAGCACGAACAACAATAGAGATATTTTGATTATATAAATTTTCGACCCTCTTTTTTTTATTAAACAAAGTTTTTGCAACAAAAAAGCAAAATACGAGAAAACATCAAACAGACAAACTCGTAGAGCTCATTTCTCGTCAAGAATGGTAATAACTGTTTTTTCGATAAAATCAAGAATACGACTGTAATTTGTTATATAAGAGTTCACCCCTTAATTCAAGATGGCGGACAACCTGCAAAGGGTTGGTGGTCGAAAACTCGGATTTAAGCTACCTATATAGTACACTAAGGATTGCAAAAAAAATTTTTCTTACCCAACAAATTGCAATAATACCCTATATAAATCTGACTAAATTTACTGGACTAAATCGTATTCTGGTAATGCGCAGGAGCTGTTACTGCCATGGCAGTAACAGTTCCGTTACGGCCAGTGATAGTTACTGCTCATAGACACTATGGTTCTTATACCAGAACTATGACGGTTGTGCGCAGTAATAGTTACGGCGACGGCGGTGATATTTCTGGTTTACTCCTCTCCGTGAATAAAATGTTGCAGGATTATCTAGAATTTTTATAAATTTCTATTTTTCTGTACATTGATAAAAAGATTTCAAGAACTTCATGCACTAGAATTAGAAGTTTATTGAATTATTGGTATTTGAGAAGTTTTTCAACAAAAAATTTCTAAGAAGATTTTCATTTCATTTGATTTTTTTTACCTTTTTAATTTTTCTACGATTTGGAGAATTGTTCAGTATTTTTGAAACCATTCGTATTTTTCAGTATGATAGAATATTGCAGAATTTCCTAGTATTTTAACATAATTCTAGTATTTTTATAATAATGATTGTTCTATACATTTCAAGAATTTGGAACTCTAGAATTTGAATATAATGAAACATTACGTGTTATACAGGATTTTCCACAAAACAGTGTCTCGATATATTTTTACTTATTCAAGTACTTTTTGTATTTGTCAAGTTATTCTATGATTTCAAGGATCGTTCATCATTTTTATATATTGCTGTATGAATTTCTGGAATTTGAAAGATTTTCAATGTTTTATGTATTTGTACGTATTTTTTTGAACGTATTTTCTTTCTCCATTTTTGAGTATTTTAAGAATGTGGAATTTTTGAATTTTTTTTAATTTATCTCTTTAAATTTCTAGAATGATATAAAATTGGAGGTTCAAAATTTCTCGAGTATATTTCGATCGATTTTGCAGAAAACAATTTCTTTATATATTTAAAGGGCCCTCAGTATTTTTTGTATTTTTTACAGAGTTATCCAATAAAAAAGTTTTCTTATCTTCTTATAGACTTCTATTAACATAAATTTTTTAGAATTTAAAGCTCAAGAAATTGAAGTTTTTTGATTCCTTAAATTACATAAATATTTTAAAAATCAAGTAACTTATAACTTAATAAAATCTAGTATTCTTTGTATTTTTCGTATTTTATTTTATTTTTCTTTTTCTTTTTTTTTGTATTCATTATTATTCCATAAAATTTTCAAGCAGGATCTCTAAATCAGACAAATCCTGCTATAGATTTTAAGTACTTTTATATCTTTTAATGCGAATTTCTAAAATTCAACGCTTTGAGTCGTGAAAGTTTTAAATAAAAAATAAAAAAGCCTATTCTTCGTCAAGATTTTTACACAAATTACGATTATCTCACATAGTTTCATTAAAAATTATTGATAAAGAATTTCATGTCTCAAAATGAGGAAGTTAAAAATTACTAAGATCTCAGTTTCAGGACATTTTTTAAAAAGTTCTTAATTGTGCCAGAAACTTAATGGGACAGATAAAAGTAACGTAAAATAACGGGATTCTCGTTACTCGTTACCGAAAAAAAGTGACTTGTTCCCGTTATCGTTACTTGTTAGTTAATGTAATGCGTTACGTTATCGTTACAGTAAAAAATGTAACGTTTTAGAGTAACGCGTTACTTCCAACCCCTGGTGAAAACCAACTTTTAAAATACTTGAAAATACTTCAAATTTTAGCAGTTCATATGAAACGATTCATCTATGAAAATGGACTTTTTTGAAGAATATGAATTCATATTTTTGAACATATTTTAATAATTAGGATAAAAATTTACCTGGTTCTCTATACAAAAAATTAAAAATTTCAAGCTTCGAATTATGTAGCATAGAGCTCTAGAATTTGATATAGAAATCGATTATACTTAATACTGAAAAATCTTCCGAATGTATAGTGTGAATGCTGACAAAATTTTTCAAAATTTACAGAATATGAGAAATGAATAAATATTGAAATTGTTCAATTGTTAAATATTCCAAAAAATCTACTAAAATAAAAAAATGTCACTATTTTAAATTATAGAGCATTGAATTCTAGATATCTGTGAAAATACTAGCAAATGCTACAAACTTAAAAAATACTCAATTATACTCACAGTGCATATGTAACAGTGTATCTTTCAAAATACATTTTTTTCATAAATTTACAAAAATATCAAAAATCTACGGTACTTTGAATACAACTGCATCAAATTTCGAAAATCCGTGTAAAAGTTTCTAAAAAAACAATATGATTGTAAAAAAAGTATTAATACTGAAAAGTTAAATACTAAAAGATATTATAAATAAGATATTTTGACCTACTTATCAAAAATCATAATAGTTATAATAAAAAATTATGAAAATAATAATCGTGATAATCAAAAGCGTGAATAAAATGATTGAAAAATAATAGAAAGACTTTTTCTAAACCGATAGAAAATAACAGAATCAAAATAATAGTAGCATAGAAAAATAGTAAAAAAAGTGATATAATATCTAAAAAACAATATTGAGCATCAGAATCTATTTCTATAATGTTAGCATGCTAAGAGAAATATTTGTTTATATGTACAATCAAATAAATACATTGCCTATATTGATCCTACTGGAATTTGAGTTTTCCCCCCATGAAAATTTCAGTGGAAAATCACTGCCTCTTTTTATCAAACAATTTCATGGTATAAATATTCTAAAAAATACGTATAAGCAAGTTACAAAGTGCAAAAGCTTATCAAAGAATTGTGAAAATTGTGACAAAAAGTTGATTCAGTGATTTGCTCCTTCCAGTTCTTAGCTGGAGAGCGGCTTCCTTATCAGAGCTCGACCGTGAGTTTCAACGTCAACCCGTTGAAAACCGTCAGTACGGTGCGTGCGTGCTCAGCGAGAACCCACGCGTGTATAAATTTCCCGCATTTAACCATTTCGAATCAACTGAAAATATTCCCCGATAAATAAACATGAATCGTTAATCACATAAGTGCATTTAAACAATCAGCAATCTGGTCATACCAAAAAAGTGTGATTTTTTTCACGAAAAAGTTTCAAAATCCTCATCCAAAAAAACATCATGAATAAAACGATTCCAATTTATTATTAACAGTTTTCGTTTCTGAATAAATAAATAAAGTTAGAACTGCTGATTCAAAATAAAATTCGTGCAGGTGTTTTCTGGTTTTTGGAGAAAAGACTGTAAATTGGATGGACGAAAAAAAAATGGACGGATCTGGGACTCATGGATTGGAAGATGGTGCTGCCCCAGATTCGTATGTTTTTTAAAAATATTCCCTTACTTTTTTTTTAATGAATTAAAGAAGCGGAATCTCTCGATGTCTGGAAATTTCGTGACACAAGTGGATAAGAGTTTTTGGATTTTTGTCTATTACAAGACCCAATTACGCGTTCGCTTTCTTATTGATTAGCAAGTTATTCAACTTAAGCATATTTGCAAGATAAGAGGTAATATTCGATAATTCGTTGGAGTGCGATAACGAACGATGTGATTTTATCATAGATTCATTGACGTCAATCACGCAGTCGTCGAATATGCGTGAATTTCCGAAAAGCTAAAGTTGAATTTTGGAAATAAAGTGATAGATTTAAAAAATGTATATTATGATCGCCGACATCTTGAAAATTTTTTTCGATTATTGAAATATTATCTACATTATATTTCTTCACTACAGTAATTCAAACAATTTCAATGCACTGAAAAATTTCTGAGATTCCTGAAACATTAAAATAATTTTTTGCTCTTGTTTCCAGACTGTTACAAATTGAATTTTCCCACTTCTCGAACCTCAATTTGTTCAGTTGAACCGATAATACATCGTTTCAATGTGTTACAGTGAATTTTTATTACGATCCATTTCCACGAAAATTGAATTTTTCTCCATTTCCACAATATTTTCTCGCATCAAGGGCTGGGAAAACAACGTTTTAGTGGTGCTTCACGTCATTCGAAGCACTCTAATTCCAGACAAATGAATATGAAAAGAATTGAGAAAATAACGTAGTTTTTCACAATGAAATTCTCGTCATAAAACGTATGGACGAGGCTGTGTCATTTTTCACACGTTCAACAACGTATTTGACGAGTTTTCGATGCATAATCTCAACAGGAAAAAACTGATTACCATAATTACTGTAATTCGTGATTGTATGTCCACACTTAATTCTAGTTTTATTCGGTTGGTTCTTGATTTTTCCAGTTTTGAGTTCATGGTTTTTGAGGTAATGTTTGTTTCGTGCCAGAGAAAGTTTTTTTTCGTCACTCTTTCGAAATTCAGTGTCTCGAAGTCACATTTTTTCCAGTTTAATTCAGTTTAATTCGAATGTTTCGAAGGACGTGTAACAGTTTTTTTGAATTTGTAAGAAACGTTTTATTTAATTAGCAAAAAATTCAGGAATATGAAGGAAAACTAAGAGCTCACGTAATTTTTTATGATTCTTGATATTATATTCCAAAAATGTCAAAATAAGGAAAATATTGGAACTTCACCTTAGACTTTAGAAATTTTTTCAATCATTAGTATTATTTTACTTATTTTTTAAATAATGAAATTTATACTAATAATAATGATACAAGATTTTCATTGTAATTGAAATAATTATGAAACCTTGACATTTTTTATGTATGACACGATATTCAAAAATATATATGATAATTTATATAGTTATATAAATATTTATAATTAATATGGAAATAAATATTTTTATATTCAATGAATTACAAGTATAATAGAAAACTCTATTATGCAGCTATTTTCTTTAAATTTTTTTTTAATTTTCATTTTTATTTATTTTTGATTAGCAATTTCATTACATATTTGTATGAAACAGTTGCATAGTACTCGAATTCGATGTAATTTTAAAATTGCATTTGAAATTGAAAATAACACTGTTACTATTAATTATAATTATTATTACATGAATATTTATAATTTATATGACATTATAGAATGATTAAATTATGATTATTTTGAAACTAAAGATGATGATAACTGATATTTTGAAAGATGAAAAATGTTTTTTAAACGTTTGGAATTTAGTTAGTCTTTTATGCTATAGCTATCCAAACAGATTTTGTCAAATCTCAGAGACTAAGATGTATTTTACTGCTATTTTTTTTTTCGTTATATTTTAAATTGAACCAAATTTTCTACAAAAATCTTATTGTTAATATTTTGCATGTGTCTACAGTGTTCACGATTTTTCTTAATAGAATCATAAACTCTCTTGGAAATACTGAATCCATACGTATTCCTGAGTTATTCGAAACGTTTATTGATAACATATTTTGCAAATAAAATTTTTCTTCATTTTTTCACAATTCCAGGATGATGATTGGAAATTAGCTTAGGTTTAGGTAAAACGAGCTCTTGAATCATTATAAATCCTTAGAATTTTCGAGTTTGAATCTTCCTGTTTAAGCATATGAAAAATTCGGCAAAAATCACATATTGAACTTGTTGGTAAAAAAAAATTCAAATTTTCTGTTTACCTACAAGATGAACTTTGAGAGGCAACTCGAATAAAAAAACTAGCTAGTTTTTCAAAAGCGCTAAAAATCTAAAGCTTTGTTTTACATAATCCCCTAGTAATTTGGATCCTTTCAAAACCTTATAAGAAAATGAAATTTCTGACAAGATTTCAATTTCTTATAAGGTGCACCTTATAAAAACCTTTAAAGAATTCGATTTCTTATAAAGTGACAATATAAGAAATTGAATTCTTATAAGAAATTACATTTTCTTATAAGGTTTTTATGAAGATCAAAATTACTAGGGTCTTGTATTTCTAAAAACCTAAATGAATTCCTGATCAAATAAATACTGTGCATTGCAGTCATTTCAATAAATTTTTTAACAAAACTCACTGCAAATTCATCTACATAGATTAAATTCAAAATAATGTAGAATTTTCATATAAATATTTTCATTCAAGAAACACAATTTTCGAGAAACTCAATAGTTTTTCTTGTAAAAATGTGTAATGCGTTTGAAAATAAATAAGCAACGTGACAAAATACATGTTCATTTTTCAAATATTCAAACCACCTCAAACTTGAAAAATTGGGTACTAAGATTCATTAGAATAATATAAAACAAAAGTAACTTATATTTTTCAGAAATACGAAGATTTGTAGGACACTTCATAGTTCTGACACAACAAAATCTAAGACCTTTCTGCATTTCTCATGCTCCATTAGAAATGTTCCCATTTTTTCCAGACTAACAAAACCATTCATATTCCATTAATTTCAGCTTTGATCTCTTATCTAAGCAATTTGAAAATATTCGGACTATCAAAAATTTCCCTTACGCGTGGGCCAGCGACGTTTATATCGTTTACCTACGCATAAGTGGCGCTTTATAGCGCGTACAATTACCGTCGTGTTATATCCGGGCCAGATTATTACATTAACAGCCACTTATTTTCGTCATTGCTCTAAGTTTCAGTTCTGATCCCACGCCACGAACTAGGGTCTGTCCATGAAAACTTCTTTGCTGGCTACTTTCTATTGCCCCAAACATAAATTATATCACGACGTTATTCACGTATAAAAAACATAATTCGCGTGTACAATGAAACGTTCTCTACCGGAATGGTATTAATGAATTACTGATGAGTCTTTAAGAATTTTTTTTTGCATTGTTCTGCTCAATGATTTTTATCATTTTCGTTCTCAAGTAGCTGAAAACTAAGTTTTCGATAGAGATAAGAATTTTTTTTATCAAGAAAAATAATAGAAATATTATTAAGAAAACTTTTTCAAATTTTTTTTTGGTGGTGATATTTGTATTTTGTTTATATACAGTATGAAAACAAAATTTTCTCAATTTTTCAGAAGAACTTGATTAAGTACAAGCCATTGAATACTTGATTTTACTTGAACTTTTTGAAATATACTTTCAACTGATAACAACCAGTGTCATAATATTTAAAAAAAAAAAATACTTATTGATCAACGTGGGTTGAATTTGAATGTGGTTACATTTAATGGTAGTTATATTTCAAATGATTGGAAATATGTTTTCAAGTACAAGAAGTTCACAGATGATTTTAGTTAGTAAAATAATTAGAGTATTATCAAAGCAATTTTTCGATCATTTTGTTTGAGAATGTATAACATTTTTTATCATTTTTAATGATAACACAGTTCAATTATCTCTTAAAATTGGACGATTAAAATATTGAAAATAAGGTTTAATTACGAATTTGTTGAAAATGCAACTGTCTTTTCCTCACAAAAAAGTTGCTGCCAATATGTACTATACCTTTTTTTCAGCATTTTAAAAATTTTTAGAAAATCTTGGTTATCTTTATCAATATGTTTGATGATAAAAAGATATCAAATTTCTCATTGATAATAACTGAAACTATTGTGAGAATTCAAGACAATAAGTACTAAAAAGTATTCTAGAATCCAAAAAATTGTTTGAATCTATATTCACTGATTTTTACTAGGATTTCGAATAAGTATAAATTATTTTTATAGACATTGAAAAAAATACCCTAATTACTTGAAAATCTAAGATAACGAAAATTCAGATTATTGATTCTGTAGTTTCGTTTCTATATTTATTTATATTTTTTAAACTTGATATTCCTCAATGCATTAAGAAGTCTAGAAGAAAAATCGTGAAAATTCTCGAATGTAGCGAGTATTCATGGATTAAATCATGTAGAAATCTTTTAATAGTCAGAAATAAAAAGATTGTTTCAAAATTCAAACAAAATTCTAGGTTTTTTGACGGTATTTAATATAACAATAATTTTGTCAAAAATGTATAAGAATGTATGAAACACACAAAATGACTTCAATTTTGAATTCATAACAATTTCAAGAAACTCAAGGATATTCAACAAGCAGCTCTGGAATTCCATTACTTAATATTAAATTCAATAATTATATTTATCACCACCATTTTGATAATCATTGAATGACAAAAATTGTTTGAAAATTGATCCTACTTATTTTAATGATTTAACACGATAAGAAAAAAATGTGTTAGATAAAATTGAATAATAATATACATAATGTATATTATAATTTCAATTTTTTGAAGTTTGCAAAATTTATGAAAAAAAGCATAGTTCTTCTGATTTCTATAATTTGTATCAAACAAGACCGAAAATCATCAAAAAAGTTGTGAATTTTCAATAAGTTGAATGACAGAACAATAATAATATTTATTTATTTTATGAAAATTTAGAACCATCGTTCGATTCATTGATAAGTTATCGTGAGACTTAATTGACAAACGCAAATCACGAAATTCACCAACTTTTTTGTCATCGTTTATTCATGTCAAATTTTCCCCAAAGTGAAATTCGTAAATGTTTTTTTTTGTTCATCTCAGTTGTCGAAAAATTGCATTAATTTTTTGATAAAATTGTTCAGATAGTAAACCAAGTATTCCAAATCTTCAAGAACGATTTCAACTAATGAAAAAAATAGTTACAAAAAATGCCAAATTCAACCCTTTATTTTAGACCAAACGATGTGGATTAAATCAATAAAAATCCAACCCTAAAAATATCAAAAATCCCCAAAACTGGAAAACTAAAAATCAAAATGATCACTTTAAAAACATTCTTAGATAATGACACATCTGGTCTAGTCAAAACCTAACCTTCCTCAATATTACACTGACTTGTTCCTGAAATTATATTCCTGAGCGCGAACGCTGAGTATGGGAAATTGGATGTTTCGCAAGCGATTCGCTTATCGCAAAAGCTTTATATGACTTTCACGGATGCGGTATGAACCGAAGATCAGCAGACAAACCTGGTGAAAGTTGGATCTAGGCAGTTCGAACCAGATTTGACAAGGCCTGAATTTTGTCATAATGACGAGAACACATTTAATTGCATGTTTGCTCTGAAAATGTTAATTAGCTGCCCAGTTAATTTCGTGAAATTTCCGGTGTCGAGTTCCATAAAACTCCTTATCCTCTTTATCCTCGAATCACCATTCGTCCAGACGGACATCAAGCAACCAAACAATTTTTACAATGTCAAGAAACAAGAAAAACACTGAAATACCTCCAGTCTTCTTATTTTCAAGCTTATCTTCTAACATTATGTACAAATATCATTTCTCATTCAAATTATTTCCCATGTGAGGAAATTTTTGTTCCCGTATTTAACTCTTGCAAGAATAAGCGCGATATCAGAAAACGGAAAAGCATTTTTCTAATCTACCAGCATCGAGGAAGTTGGAAAAAAAACCTATCAAGGACTGTTCTTATCATTCCATGTTCCAACTGTAGACGGAGTAATTTTGTTTGGCAAGACTCGATGCACGTGCCTAAATTTGATATGTTCGGGCCAATGAAATAATTGCGGGAACAACAAGTCAAAGTCAACGGGTAGCAGAGAAATGTCAAGATCGCGGGGACAAAGTGCTTGATTATGCCGAATAATTATCCGCGGCCACATTGATAATGAATGACTCCGACAATATGAATGAATGAAGGAAGTTTACTACGATGCGAAAGGGGGCTCGCGTTATTGTCCGTCAATTTCGCGCTTCTAATTGGCCTTGGGAACTTTATCGGAGCTTCCTTTTTCCGAAACGATTCGCGGATCGTGATTCCTAACGCTTTTTTTATTACTTTATTCAAAAGTTTAAAAAAAAAAGAAAAGAAAGAATTGGATGTTAAGATACATAATTTAGAGAGTACAAGGGTTTGAAGTGTTCAAATCCCTTCTGAAAGAAGGTAGAAATGAGTCATTAATTAAAAAAAAAAGATATTAAAATAAATAAGAAATAAAAGTATGATCAGTGAAATAATGGTACTCAATTTTTAAATAAGTACAAATCAAAAATTTACTTACTGAAATGCAGAGGACATAAGAAATTTTGTCATGCAAGTTCTCATAGTTTAACAAAATTCAGAATATAAAGTTTACTCATTCAAAAATAATCATAATCCTGGCTTCAGAAGAGTTTGAGATTCTAGAGAATTATAATTGTTCGACTAGGATAACGTAAGAAGAAAAATTCTAAAATTTTGTTTCAACCCACTGTGAGATATGAAAAAAATCAGAATCTACGGATGTACTTAAAATTTGTAAACCTTAATGCCAAACCAAATTTTTAAACCTTAAAGCCAAAACGATATTTATATAGTTTTTGAATATATGTAAATAAATTTCTAGCGTTTCTCGAATTTTTTTTAGTATTGTAAAACTTTGAAGTATTGTTAAGTATTTGTATAGATGTATGTCTTTTCGTAGATTGATATTTAGATTTCTGAAATTTGATGCTCTGAAATGCAAATTTTCATGGAAAAAAAAAGATAAAATCACACAGTGATTGCAATAATTCCACCTATAAAAAAAATGTGAAAATCTTTTTCAGCATTGACTTACTCAGCAAATTTTGAAAATTTTTTGTTTTCTTTTACTCATATCTTCCATAAAATCTCACCCCAAGGAATTGAAACATAGAGTATATCAATCCCCTCGAAGTCGCATTTTTCTTGGCTCGAAAGTGTACAATCATTTCTGCAATCGCAATTTTTCTTTTCCTCGGACTCGTAATACAATTTTCCTCGTGATTTTTATTCCATAGCGACACAGAAAAATGCCACTCAAGCGAAAATTATTCTTGAGAACGTATCGGGATATTCTTTATTAGGACGAGACAGATTTTTTTTTTTATTCTCTAGAGTCAAGTAAGAAACGCGAACGCATCGACCTCGACACGAAAATAAGAGTAATGAACATCGACAAAAGTAATCATTGTTTGTAATTATTCCATTTTAAGTTCGAATTTCACGCGGAACTTTTGATCCAGAGACTAAGTGTACTCTTTGATGTCGCATGCACGTGTTTTCAATGGTTATTTGATGAATATTCATGACATTGATTTGATTTTATGAACTAGTCTTTGTTTATAGAATTATTCATCGCGAGTTATCGTTGTTATATATATGTATATACATGAATTTAGATGAACTTCAAACGCTTCTTACGTGGAATTTTTTCAAAAAAATTGTTCTTAAGGAAAAAATTAACCATGAATTATACAGAATTTTTTTAATATAATTTTAACATTTTGTTATAATTTTCTTCACCATCAAGTTTTCATTCAATTTCGTTCAGGAAACGTAACGAAAATTAGGATGAAATTGCTTTTCAGCAATTTCGCATAATTTCGATGGACTTTGGAAGTGAAATTCTGTCGAGCATGAAATAATTAAAAATCTGGAAAATATTATATAAAATACAAGAAATTATATTACATGAGAAATGAAATACATAAATTTATACATGTGTATACATATTTTTTATACATATCTTAATAAATAATTTTACGTAATTTCATAAAGTACATCATATCTTTTGATAAAAGAGAATAAGACTTGAAATTTTTGGGCAATTCAGTTTTTTAATGGGTTCCAAATTCCTGATATTTGCAGATGAATCTGAACATTTTCTTGAATATCAACGACCTGCGAGATATTCCAATGCTATATGCAAAATGATTTCGTAATCAATTACGATGCGAAGCAATGCAAACGTAGCACGTGGTGGGATTCATTAAAACGCGACGCAGCGAATTTCAGATGGCAAAATGCAATAAAAATTCATCCCTCTCAACGTTTTTCTATTGTTGTTGTTGTTATTGTCTTTTTTTTCTATTCAAAACACGTTGATGAATGCGGAATTTCAGATCGCGTGCCTAGGCGTAATTTTTCAGATTCACCTGTTGATATTAGGAAAGTTGATTTTCATCGTGATAAATTGATTCAAATCTGTAGGACGAAATTCATTAATTTATGGATCGAATTCACTCAGATAATTTATCGCTCTACTAAAAGTTTGATTTTTTCGACGAAAAAGTTTATCAATTGTTTTGCTTGTGAAATGAGTTATTTGTGAAATCCTTGATAAAAACTATAAATGAATAAATTGGTTAAAATTATATTTCTTGGGAATCTCGAAATAGAATTTTATCGCCCTCTCTTTCGTTTTTTTTTTTTCAGATTTAATTTTTTTGATACATTCTTGATTTAAAAAATTTGTCAGACTTATGATGGAAAATAATTTTGTTTTTGAATTATAATATCCTATAAATTTATTATGGTAATAAAATCTGAACATAGTTTTTTGATTTTTTTGAGAAGTGATTTATTATTGCTAACAAATGCATGAATATAAAAATCCACTGGTTTTTTCAATTACTACGAAAGAAAAATTGGATGATTACAATTGTGACAATGACAATGATTCAAGTAGTCGGTCAAATTTCACGGTCTTTAATCAGCTCGGAAATTCTCCATTGTGTGGAAATTAATTTCTTAATGTGAAAATTGAAGCGGCTTAGTGTATATATGAAAGGTATCAAGTTTCTTAATAAGGGAAGTTCAATTACCAAGTGCAGTGGGAATTTTTGAGCTTGTGTAAATACACTCCCACATAAATGTACATCGTCGTGTTTCTCGATCTAGATTCGCATTGAGCTTTTGTCATCGTATATTAAAAGATTAGAAAAAAAAGATTAACAGACATTTGGGATCTCCATCCATCAAATATTTTTCCTTTTTTTTTTCCTTTAGTTTTCAATTTTTTATCAAATTTCTGAATTCAGTGATTGAATGAATTTTATGCCATTTTTTCTACCATGATCGAAAAATTGAAATAATTTAAATCAGTGATGACTGTTTTATGTTCGATCTCGAGTGTAAAAAAAATTTACCTTAAATGCAACTCCATTCAAGTATTTAAAAAAATTCAGAAAATATTTTCTTTTCGAATAAAAAGCTGAACACATCTCACGAAGATAAAAAAATTATTCTAGAACATTATTTTTAAATGGATTTTCAAATCAATCAATCAGACTTTATTAATTTGAACTAGATTTCATCCTGTTTTCAGAGAGCGAAATTTTTTAGCTCATGTTCGTAGATAGAAATTTTGTGATTCCTGAAGAAACTAAGAATGGTAGATTTTCGAAAAAAAAATTTTCGAATCGTCGTATAGTTAAATTTTTCAATTTTTGTAGTAAAAATTTGTATTCTGGAGTGAACAGAAACATTCATTAAACATCTACACATTTTTTTTATTTTTTATTTTTATAGATAAAATCTAAAAATTCACACATATTAATTCAGTTTTAGAATATGAATCATGGCGAGAATCATGATTTAAAAAAAACTTTCTAACTTTTTAGTTCTGAATATGACGATTTTAAATAAAATTCGCATTATTATTTTTTAATTTTTGTGTATATAAAAACTTGTAACTTATGATTGAAGAACACTGTTTTCAATTTTTCATGATGACATGAATCTTATCTCGTCTAAAATCATGCTTAAAAGTTTTTCTGTACAGTCGCCTCTAAATATATTGCCGCTATGTGTTCTTTTTCATCTAGTGGCTGTTAAATGGAGATAGAAAGAGAGGTCCGCGGCAATATATTTAGAGGCGACTGTAATTTATTTGATTGTCTAAAGTTTTTGTAGACTTACGATATTTATAGATTCTTTTTTGAGAATTCATCGAATCTAAACTTTGAAAACATCAAGAACTTGAAAAAAAACAACAATGAGAATTTTGAAGGAACCACTTTAAGCTTTTGGATATGTTTGTATTTCTCCTGATTTTTTCAAAACTTCTGTTATATTCTCAATAAATTTGATCATGTGTAATGTCGAGTTCTAGGCTTATTCAGAATATCTATAAAATTTATTTAGAAATCAAGGATTTAGTGAAAAATCTTGGTACGTAATTTCAAATTACGAAAATCTTTTAATGATGTTTATAAGTTTGGAAATTTTTTCTTGTTCAACAATTACGATATATCAAAACTCTTAAAATGTACCGAGTTATGAAGCTACATTTTTATTCTCAAAAAAATTCAAAAATCAGTAAAGCTCTTTGAAACGCACCATAATTTTATTTTATTGATGAACTGGATTAAACCTAAATTGAATTAAAAATTCAGTATATGTATCGAAGAATTCCAACGCTATTGCAATTTCAAAAAATTAGGAAAAGTACATAAATATTGATTTTTTTACATGAACCAATCAATTACTTAAACTTTTCAATTTATTAATTTTTATCTCGTTTTCTATGTATTTTTAGAATCAAATGATAAAACATTTCTGAAGTTCATGAGAGTATCAGACTCCTTTAAAATTAAAATTAGAAACTGACATTTTTACTAACTTTCATGCATTTGAAGTTTCCTCAGAGATTTTTTATCATAAGTTAAAGAAATAGCTCACGAACAATTTTATCAATGGATGTGATGAATTTGAATTAATTCTTTTGTCAAACTTTCAACTGTAGCAGAAAACGTCTTGTAATTATCTGAAGTCTTTCAGTCACGTTGTTGGAATCAAAAAAAATTTCTTAGAATGATGAAAAAATTTCTTAGAATTTTAAAATAATGTTGAAATAATTCAAACATGTTAATCTAGTACAAAGTTAACCTTTACACCAAAATTTAAGTCTTATAAAAGTTAAAAATCAAAAAAATTAGTCGAAATGGCTCATGGAAAAATGTTAGATTAGAAAAATTTTAATATTTTTAGAAAAATCGATTATTATTCTCGTGTTCGTCAAAAAAAGTAACTAAAAATATTATTTTTGGGGGTTTTTCAGATCGTGTATGAATTCAAGAAGCGTGCATGCAGGCGGCGGTAGCAGCCCCGCGAACGCAGTTACAACGGGGGATGACGAAGCGCCTAAAGACCCGGGTGCGGGGATCACTCATCAGTCCTTTTCCGAAAAAGATTACGAAGGTTTGTCTCTTTTTTACCTTCTATTAAACATTAAAAATTAATATAAAAAGAATTTAATCCTATCACTGCCTGTCAAACTCACCTATTATTCACACTGAAGAAAAGAACCTGGTACTTTTTATTTAAAAAATGTAAGCATCAAAAATTGAGATAAATTCTCACATTTTCATAATACATTTCAAAGTAGAATATAAACGCCAATGCATACATTAAGTTATTTATATATAATGTACAATTTCTTATGATTTGGTTTTTTTTGCATTAGTCTGAAACTACAAGCATTTTTCTCAAACGTAAATCGTGCCTACTCCTAGCTCAAAATATTCTAGAATCCTCTTAGCTCAACGACTATTCAATCATTGCATCAAATCTTTACCAATAAAAATAACTAAACAGTTTCCTAAGCAAAAAGTTATTATTTTTTCGAAGGCTTTATCGCAGTTCACCAGAAGAATCTGGATTTTACCGATTTCGAATAATGCAACAGACAACCTTCGCATTTTCAATGATCCCGTCATTCGCCTCGCACAAATGAGCGAAACGTATAAATATAAATGAGGATAACACGTATAATAATGCTAACGAATGCGGGACGTCGCTGCTAAACAATAGACGACTCTAAAAAGAATCATAGATCCAGAAGTTTCTTCAAAATACGTCAATGCTATTTTTTAAATCACGTATCATAAATATTTTCCACCTCGATAGCGTTTTTCTGGGAAAGATAGATAAAACGAGATAAAAATTATCTATTTTACTATGAATAATTGTCGCTGGATTATTCTAGATTATATTTCACAGTGTGTTCATTAGATTAATTTCGTTGATTTTGTTATCTTAGTTAGAGAAAATTGAATGTACATAAATGATAATGAGTCATCTCAGATAAGCGTTACATTGTCTTTGATTAGAACTTTTAGACGTACAAGAAATTTGCTTCCTTTGGAACTTTTTTTTATTGAATGCCATGATTCGATTGTGTGAAATAATTTATTATAGGATAATTGTGTATAATCCCTTATTTTTATCAAATTCATATCAATAAAATGGTCAGTATTTTGATTATCGAAATAAAAATTTCATAAAGAACAACTTTAGGCGAGGGAGAATAATATAAATGGTCCATATCTGCAAAAATTACAGAAACAGTATTTTTTTAGTGAAAATCTATGAAATTTTTCCATAAATTAAAAAGATACAATTTTATCATTGTGGAATTCTTTAGAATTTCATTATGGAATTCATATTTTTTTTCAATAAGGGCTAAATTTCTACGTTCGAAGTAATGAAGTTGTGGGTATTTTGAGTTCCGAAATTAAAATTTTTTAAAAGGACAATTTCAGGCAATAAGAACAGAAATGGTCTATTTTTTAAATTAACATTGAAATAGTTCTTTTTCAGTGAAAATTTATCGCATTTTTTAACTAGTTCAAATACTACGATTTGAATGACATTAAATCCTTTAGAATTGTATTTAATGATTAAATTTACTGACATTCTTTTGTGGAATTGTGATTTTTTTTAAATAAGTGCTACATTTGCACTTTAAGATACATAATGAAATCGTGAGTATTTTGGATTTCGAAATAATATTTTAACAGAGAACAAATTTAGACCAGAAAAATGCGAATGGTCCATTCTTGAAAATCAAAAAAATTCAAATAGTATTTTTTTCTTTAAATTTATCTATGTATTCTCTTTACCAGTTCAAGCGATACAATTAAAATGAAATTAAATTATTTAGAAATTTATTTGCTAACGTAATTAAATTCCTCAAGATATTTGAATTTTTTTGGAAAAAGTGATAATTTTTTACTTCAAAAGTAATGAAATCGTAAGTATTCAGAGTTCCAAAATGGAATTTTTTAATAAAGGACAACTACAGGCAAGCAAAATAGAAAAAATCCATTTTTTTTTTAATTACAGACATATTAGTTCTTTTTTTGTAAAAATCTATCGAATTTCTTTACCTGTTCTCAAGATACAAATTAGTTGAATTTTCATTCTTCAGAATTTTATATAATGATGAAATTTATATTCCACGATGATATTTCGATTTTTTTTTTTTCAAGGGTAAAATTTATACTCTCGAAGTACCAGAATCGTAAGTAGTTTGAGTGACGAAATTAAATTCATCAATGAAGAACAATTTGAGGCAATTAAAATAGAAATGCTCGATTTTTAAAAAATTAAAGGAAGAGTCTTTTTTCGCTAAAACCTGTCAAATTTTTGACCAGTTAAAAAAATACACTTTGATTGACGTAAATTTTTATATAATTCTATTTTAATGAATTCATTCTAGAATGAAACTTTGACATTTGCAAGAAAAATAGAAATGGTTCATTATTGAAAAAATAATAGAAATTTTCTTTTTTTAATAAGTATCTATGGGACCTTTTTAGGATTTTGTTCTTTTTTAAATGAGTGACAAATTTTTACTTTCAAAGTATACAGTGAAAACATGAGTATTTTGAGTTACGAAATAAAATTTTTTAACAAAGGGGAACTTTGGGCATATTGATTGATTTGATTTAAAAGTTGTTTGTTCAAATAAATTACATCAGTTTTCTACATTAGCCGAATAAACTAAGACTATTCGTACAACATACTGCATACACATGACGGGTACCATACTACTCGCATGTTCTTACTTTCGTGTTTATTTTTCATGGTAAATGATTGATTGTTCATGTTTCTTTATTGATACATTATCTTTCCGCTTTTGTTCGCATAAGCTCTGGCTTTGGGTGAAAAATTTTAATCTTAACCTTTCGGTTCCGACTTACAAAAAAAACCCTTTGCCTATCATAATTGTGTTAATTTTTCCACAATTTACTTATACAAAAAACTAACATCCTTGGGCATAGAAAATAGAAATATTCCATTTTTTAAAAATTACGAAAATAGTATTTTTTTCGTCAAAATCTTCGAAATTTTTTACCAGGTAGTAGATACAATTTATTTGACATAAAATTCTTC
This sequence comes from Platygaster robiniae, assembly GCA_028476575.1. Taxonomy (NCBI): domain Eukaryota; kingdom Metazoa; phylum Arthropoda; class Insecta; order Hymenoptera; family Platygastridae; genus Platygaster; species Platygaster robiniae. The sequence goes on from CM052019.1 coordinate 43,772,148, forward strand.
ATAATTTAATTTTTAATAAAATTCACATTCTATTCTAGAATTTCAATCTTTTTTCGATGAGAACCGAACTTCTACTTTCGAAGTATTGAAATCGTAAATATTTTGATTTCAAACAAAATTTCGACAACTTCAGCAAGAAAAATAGACTGAAAATGGTCCATTTTCGGAGAAATTATCGAAAAGGTCCTGTTTTATGAAAATTTACGAGTATTTTTATAGGTCGTCAAAGAATCTGGCTTCAGTGTGCACACAAGATTGAAAGTGCTTCGAAAATCGTTAACCCTTTCCCGCGGTTGGCGCTTAAATCGCCACGCGGTGACCTCTCGCTAATTAAGATAAGTCGGGGTCACTTGATCGGATCCCGGACGCGACCCTTGAACGTCGGCAATGAATGTTGATGTAGCCTTAGTCAAGGATCGATCGCTCTTTTAACGCAGCGCGTAATCCGCGACCATTGAATCTCCACCGCGTCTTTTCATACTCCTCGTGTGCACACTGCATTGACGAGCTTTGATTCCAATCCAACTGATTAGATCGAGGAAAATGGGAAAGTAGGTAATAAGAAAATTGATTAGATTCGAGATTGGCTGAGGAACGGAGATGAAGGAATTCGAAAAAAAGGGAGAATAGAGGTTGAGGGGAATTATGACGCTGGAAAAGTGTTTTCTGAAGTTTTTCATAAAGATTTTGATATTCTCTGATGAATTTGAGAATCCTGTGAATCAAACAATTCTATAATTTTTTTTCTAATCAATAACTATAATTTGTACCTACTATATTATTTTATTATTTGTCTATTATTATTTCATATTATTCCTATTGATTCAATTTTAAATTAAATAACTCTAATAATATATCTATTGATATTTGTCAATTTTTATTTCACAAAATCTAGAAACGCATGAAATTAGAGGGAATATCTTTGATTAACTCAAAATACTCAGAAAGATATGATATTTCAATTCTATATCTTAAAATTTTTCCAACGCTATTATTTTATTATTCTGTGATCAAATTTTCGTGAAATGTGAACGATTTGTAAATTATGTTGAGATGTACAAAATGTCGAGAGAAATTTTTATTATCAATTTGAATTCTCTTCCACTCTATTCATGAATTTACTGTAAAATTAGGGATTAAAAAATTCGGAAATAGCATCATGTTACGGGACTGATTTCCATTCAAACTTTATAATTGCTCAATTAAGTGAGATTTATGAGAATACAGAAATATATAAAATCCAAGAGAAAATTTTGAATTCACAATACCAAACTGTCAATCCATTGTTTTTTCGATTTCAGCTTAGAATTTCGTTTACAATTTTATTTCATTACTATATTGTAAGACTTAATTCCAAAACCAGTTTAGGTGGCTCAAACGAACATTTGTTCGATATAATAATATATGACCAAACAAACATATGGTTAGCTCAAAAAAATTTTTGGTTTGAGCAAACAAGTTTTTGTGGGCTATCATACATATATATGTATTTTTGGTACGGACAAACGCATTATATTGAGCAGTCATAAATGTTTGTTTGACTGAACCAAAATTTGTTAGTGTCCAATAAAATTTGTTTGCCTATACGAAACATTAATTCGAGTCAACCAAGTTTTTGTTTGGTCATAATATATTGACCAAACGTTTGTTTAAGCCAACCAAAACAGTTGAGTATGGAGTTTCATAAAACAATAAAATTTATAAATTTATATTCATATTTTCGAAATTCTAAACTAATGAATTTCATTGATCTGACTGTGAAACAGAGACGAAAAAAAAGTATGCAAGGTTTAGAAAATACATGAATCTGAAAAAATTTTCCTGAATCTTTTAAATATACTCCCCATTTTCTCAATACAATCAAGGGTTCTGCTAATCAAGGAGAATACCATTCTACAATGGTTATTTGTTTACAGTTAATAATTCTGTTGAAAAATCTTAATTTCACTGTTGTAGGGCTGATTTAAGTTATAAAATAAAGCGATTCCAGACAAGATATGTAACTTCTGGCTGTTTAATGGAATTTTTAACTTATTACCGAACTGAACGAACCATAAATTTGAAATTCAAGCTTTCAAATTTTCTCATTCACCCATTTCATCATTAAAAATGACAAAAATGATATTGAGATATTGAAAGTTCGAAAAATCATTCCATTGATTCATTTCGATCATCATTATTCTATTTCTATTTAGTAAAAATGAAAATTAAGAAATTGGAAACAGAGCAAAAAAAGCTCTAAATAAATTTCAAGATCAGAAGAAGTCCTATTCAATCAATCCAAAAATATTCTACATTAACCAAAAACGAGTGAAAATCGTGAAAATTATCCTCTTAAAAAAAAATATCATTTTACAATTCTTTTTTGTTTGGTTATTGATTCTTCTGAAAATAGACTGTTTATTTTTGCTATTCCATGATTCAGAAAATCATAAACACAGAACCAAACAAACAATTTTCAAAAATTAACGTTAACATGAGAAACTGTTATTTTTATATTCGACCTTAAATTTTCCTGTCTTCTCTATTTCACCATTTTAGCACTTAAGTTATTTGAATGATGAGATTTTGAAGAGTTTTAAAAAAAGTTCATAAATTTTCAAAATTTATTTTTGTTGTATTCCCTTTTCATCGATATTCAAAGTCGAATTTTTTCACACAGAAATTGAATAATGAAATTCGGCTGGAAACATTGATGTAAAGAAACATGTGTGAACTCGTTACTTTTTTTTTAATGTATCTCTAGAAATATCGAAAAAAAATAAATAAAAATTGAAAAAATTGTTTTAACCTTGTAAAGAATACATTAGAAAGTTATTTTTATTTTATTTTTCTCCATTTGTTTTTATGATTTCCACTTTCCTAGTTTCCCTAAATAGTTTTTTCTCATGGCCTTAAAAACATAGAGGAAAGGGTTGTAACAGCTAAAAAAGCTTCGAAAATTTTCAAGACCATAAAAAGTTTTTTTTTAATTGTTTCAAAAATATTCTCTGTTCCCATTCTTGGAAGAAAATACCATTCCACAATTTTTGTGTTTGATTATTGATTCTTCTAAAAATAGACTGTTAATTTTGCTATTGCATGACTCAGAAAGTTATACATAAAACGAAACAGATAATTTTCAAAAAATAACGTCTAGGTAGCTTGGAAAATTACATTTTCCAAATTCAAGCTTGGAATTTCCTTCACTTGTCTATTTCATCGTTATAGGACTAAAATTATTTAAATGATGGGATTTTAAGGACTTATGAAGAAATCCCATAAATCTTCAAAGTTTATTTTTGAAAATATTGTTTTTTTATGGATATTCCAAGTAAAAATTTTGATACAGAAATTAAATAATGAAATTTTTCTGAGAATATCGATGTAAAAGAAAAACGTAAAGACTTATTTTTATTATTTGCCTGAAGTTATTGAAGAAAAAAACAATTTTTAGCAACTGTTGCAACCCAGTATATAATAAAAAAAAATTAGAAAGTTATAATCCCCTAATCCATTTGCTTTTACAATATTATTATCACTTTCCTAGTTTCCCTTAAAAGCTTTTTCCCACGACCTCAGAAACATAGAAAAACGGGTTTCAACAGATAAAAAAACTAGGAAATTGGTTTCAACCGTGAAAAACGTTTTCAAACTGTCGAATTGATTGTACACTTACGGAATTTCAGGTCACCGCGCGCATACGGTTTACCTCGGGGTGCACTTGCCCGGGGAACAACGACGCCATCGCCGGCATCACAAACATCATCATTCCCGCTCGTCCTATGAAGACGACAAAGAGGAAACTGATAATGAGAGACCCAGTAAGTAAATGGTGGTAACCCGTTTTCACGATAAAATCTTGCGTTTCACCTGTCGCTGTCTTTGAATTATTATCGGCGGTATCGAAAATCGATGTTTCCCAGGGCACTCAAAAATAACAAGACGTCATTTTTCCTCTCTCATTTTTCTCTAGAACAATTTTTTTCCCAAATAACAGATATTTCCAAAGAAGTTCAGCTCAGAATTCTTTCACTATGCACTATTTTTTCTCTTGAATTGAAAAAAGAAACTTATAAAGATATTACTTTAACTTCAATGTTACGTTTAGATAGAATTATGAGTGTTTTATACTAAAATTTGAATGTTTAAACCTCAAAACTTTCTCGGGAGAAAAGACGCTCGATGAATTTGGTAAGATGAGAAGAAATTCCGAGGGTGCATCGTACGCGTATCGGTGTCATTCGCCCGTGGAGACGTGGCACCTCGCCAGCCACTCGGGTGCCCAAGTTGAGTCCCGGGTTGTTCGCCCCGCGATCGATTCCCCGCTGATTGCACACTTGCCAAAAGAAAGGCGATTTTCTTTTTCCCAGCTCTCGATATGAACTGTGAAACTTTCTCCCTTTGATGGGATGAACAACAAGATAATCAACTGAAGATGTGCTATGTATAGTAGGGTGTCACTTATTTTGGTGATGTCGGAATTTTTACCATTCCGGGGCTTTGAATCTATCAAGATATTTAAAAAAAATTTTTGTTAAATTTGAAGCAAATCGGACATGATTTACACGTGCCACAAAACGACTGAAGTTTTGAATGGGATTTACATCTACTTTTTCATACATTTTGTTCAGAAATTCATAACTTGTACAAAATTTATGATAACTGTTTGAAACTTGGCATAGTTTGAGTATATGATGTTACATTTAAAACCAAATTTTTATAGATTTCTCTATCGCAGTTTTCTATTTTTTACAAGCACCAAAAAGTACATTTTTGCCTTTTTTGGTGCTTATAAAACATAGAAAACTTCGATAGAAAAATCTAGACAAATTAGGTCTTGAATGTAACATTATACACTCAAACTATGCCAAGTTTCAAACATTTATCATAAGGTTTGCACAAGTTATGAATTTTTGAACAAAATGTATGAAAAAACTACATGTGAATCCTATTTCAAACTCCAGTCGTTTTGTTGCACGTGTTTATCATGCCCGATTTGCTTTAAACCTTGCAGAAATATTTTTGAATACCTTGATTGATTTAAAGCTCCGGAATGGGAAAAATTCTGACATAGCGAAAATAAGTGACACCCGAACGCATAGTCAATAATCATCAATCAAATTCAGACATGAAAATTACTTAGGAATACATTAAGTTACACTCCTTCCGATTCCTTTTATAAATGTTGAGTTTCTTGGAGACAGAATAATGATTTGAGAGCTGGATTTTGCGGGGATAAAAATTTATATTCTTCCAAGGATATTATAATTTTTAATAGAGGGGTAGCAAAACACGAGTTTTTCAGGTGGGTTATTGTAATTGAAAAATAAAGGGATTATCTTGTTTCTTTTGGATGTGCAAAATAATTTCCCTATTGAAAATATGAAAAATTTAGAAATATTTTCAAAAAATGGAAGAACTGGACAAACTTTTTTCGAGTTTGAAAAGTTTTGAAAAGTTTGAATTTATCTATAAAATTATGAAAATTTTGTAAAATCATTTTATTTTGAGAACTTACATAATCGTCAATCTATGAATAATAAATAATTTATACAACTTTATAAAATGTGCATAATTTTGGAAATTGCATGGATTATTATATTGTTCAAATTATGCACGATTTTTTTTTATTTTTTATTGAAAATCCTAAAAGCTTGAAAAGTTTTGAAGAATCACGAAAAAACTTAACAAGTAAGACTAATTTTCATGAAGTTGGGGAGGTTGAAAATAGTTTGTTTCATGTATTGAATTTTTTAATTTCAAAAAGTTGAAAAAAATTGAACATTCTAATGATTGTCGGTTATATCATGAAAATTTGGAAAATTTGAAGACTTTCAGAAAATGTTCATAAACTTTTATACTAGGTTAATCATCATATTTTCTTAATTCGCAATATCAAGTTTTTTTTTTCATTTTAAGTATATGAATTTGAAAAACTTGAGAAATAATACAAATTCATAAAAATCGCACTAAAAATTTTCGTTAAACTAGGAAAAATTTTTAAATTTTTAGAATATGTATCAGATACTTAATATATTTAATCCTCAAAAAATATATAAATTTTGATCATCGTCAATAATTCTACGGAATTCGAAGAATTTGACTTTGGAATAAGAAAAAGAACCTCTGGTCACAAAAATCGAGTTTCTAATTTTTAACTAGATAAAAAGTTTGCAAAATTACATTTATTTCGAAAGTCAAAAAGTCGAAATTCGATGTGTGTGATAAAAGTCCCTTTTCTCATTCCAAGTCACATACATTCAAAAATATTGTAGATTGCGCTTATTACCTTATTTCTTTGAAATATTCTTGATGATTTTTTACATACATTAATTGAAAACTTTAGGTACAAAAAAAAATCATGAAAAAAAAGTTGGGCAAATTTCTGTAAAATGCGAAAGTTTTTCTATAGATGATATTATGTTTGTAATTCCGTATATTTAGAAAAATTGAAAAAACATTGAAAATTTTCAACATCGACAGTAATTCTATGAAATTCATGAAAATCGAAAATATTTATAAATTCTGTAAATTTTCATCATGATTATATTTTTTAAAAAAGTGCATAAAAACGTTTTTTATGAAGAACCAAAATATTCGAAAAGAGTTAAAAAATTATGTAAAACCTCAACAAAACCGACAATTTTTCATAAAATTTGAAAAATTGAGAATTGTTGGAATTAAGTTTTGTACTTAAAATATTTTTATAATTCAAGAAAACCGAATAATTTTTAGGATTGTCAAAAATTCTAAGCATTGCGAAAAATGTGTAGAATTTAAGAATATGTACAATTATTTTGTGAATTGTGGAAAATTTTGAAATTTTCGTATAACTACAGAAAACGTAATAAATTTTCTACAATTATTTATAGTTAAAAAATCTTTAACACTTGTTCGAAATTGAACTTCATAATCATATAATCAATTCTGATAAATGTAGACAAATTTAGTAAATTGTGAATAATCTTGATGATTTGGTGAAATTTTTTAAATCCTACGAGCAGGTTTGATATATTTTTACTCGGGGTAGATTTCAGAAATCATTCCAGGTCATGTATTCGTACGAATGACTTTTTTTCTGAATTCATGTGAAATCAAAATCTCAAGAAGATACGCAAGAAAATTCTAAATTTCCAGGACCCTTGATGATGCCACGCAGGGGTCGCTTGGCAAGTATCTGCGACCCCAATGGAGAAACGTTACGTAAGCGAAACAGCCAATCTAGCACTGAATTTTGCAATTAGCAAGGCAGATGTTCTCTAGAATCCAAATCTATCGCACTCAGAGAAAAATCGTGTTCAAGCAACAAATTAACCTCAGCAATCATTTCGTCAATAACTAGATTAATTTTTTTTTTTTCATAAAATAGTCCTGAAAATTTGGTGAAATAAGTTCAAACGTTTCAATAACTGAAATTTTATTTACCCTGCAAAATATGAACAGTGAAAACATAATCATCTCTCGAAATTCTTAAAGACATAATCTTCATACGACTTTTGCTAATAACATTGGAATCTATTTTTTCATTTGATATTCATGGAATTACCATTTTTTTCTCTGAGTGCAGAAAACCAACTGTTTTACGTTTCTCGTTCTCCCTATCGTTGTTATTTGGGCGATGAACCTGCTATTTCACCCCATTGTTATCCACCCCAAATCTTTTCATCGTCTCATTATAATGGACACTTTATTACGCCATCATTTATCAATCATCTCGAGAGGGGTTTCGGTGGAGTCCGATTTGACGCAATACATCGAAGCCCCTATAATTTCACACTTACTGGTTATACGAGCATGCTCTCTTGTTCGATTGTCCACGTGCAACACGCGAATGCAGACACCTCATTGCGCAATAATGAGCTTGATTTTCGCCTGCGAAAATTTCATGTTTGTTGAGAAACCAGGTGAAATAATGAGAAAATATTGACTGCGAAACATTTCATGATTTATATGTCATAGTAAAATTTTACGTCATCTCCTGCACATTTGAGAATTTTCATTATTTTAAGATCGAAATTTTTTATTCCGTTTTCTACTTAAATTGCTTAAACCTTTTTTTCTGAACTTTTAAAACTGGAGCTTACGTCATCAGGGGTAAAAATCTCAAAAATACATAAATTACGTTAAACACAAATAGATATATTATATTGTAATAGAATTTAGGTTATTGATTTCAACAAAAAATTTATAAGTAGATTCATATTATTGTGATGAATGTGCTTTTAAAGGAAAATATTTTCATTCATGAATTGGAACCACTTTAACAGATAAGCATACCACTGAACTTTGATGTTCTCAAACGATTTCTAATAATCCTCTTAGTCTACCCTATATAATTCGTTATATGAACTGCACTGGTAAAATCCCTCTTTGCTTTTCATTTTTTCCTTCAATATCATATTCCTTAATTCATTAAGAAATTCACTTTTAATTTGTATATCTTTCATTTTCGAAAGAAATATAATATCGTTTAAAATGTCATTACATTGTCAAAACGCAACTATGTTCTTCTTGAATTCTCATGATAAAAGTATTTTTGAATTTTGTATTTATTCAATATAATAACAATAAAATTGTTTGACATATAGAAATTTCCTTGTCTAAGGAATGAGTAAAATAAAAATGTAGGACATGATTCAAATTAGTAAAATTATTTTCTAAGAGGCCTTTTTCATCCCTACGAATTTTTACATCTAGAAAATTGATTTCTTGATTATTTTTGACGTAAGCAGTGTATTTTGCAATCAGAATATTAAATGAATTCAATCTTTCCTAGAAAATTAAAATAATCATTTTAAACTAAGACAAAACAATAAAGAAAAATAGTTTGTGCAAAATATCATGATATTTCTGGAAAAATCAAGAAATTGAAGAAACTGGGGAACTTATTGTTAATGAATTTACGTATATTTTTCTATCGTTTTCTCCCCTAGTGATATGTAGGATCAGACATGAAACGTGTAGGAAAATAAAATTTGATTAAAATCATTGACTTTTTTCTAATGATACTACTGCTGATTTCTATACAATGATTTCTATGAAAAGAAAAAAATGTTTCTTCAAACTAAATTTGAAGAATGGAATCATTTGTCATTTTTCTTAATTTTTTTAATGATAACGCGATGAAAAACTTTCTGATGCACAAACAACTGCAGAGTTGACTAAATTATTCTATGTTCATTATTATACAGAGCATATAATTATTATTATACTTTTATTTTGCATCTAGCCAGTTTCTAGGATAAATGTAAATTCCATGGCTCTAAATGTACACACCAAACTACCGAAACACTTATGTATCATCCAAATTCCATTCTGACAAAAGACAATAGACATTTATGGGATAGTACGAAACAACACAAGTCTGTTGATTTCAATGTGTCTTTCAGTAATTTTAATGACATATAAAAAACAGATTTTGAGCATTTATATTACAGAATGTTATAAAAAAAATAAGAATACTGATATGATTTCACTGCGTAAGGTAACGAAACAATATTCATTGATGTTTTCAAATATATTGCTCGAAATCGATAAAAATAATTAAAAACTACTGCTGGATCAAGACTACTATTAAACCATGACGTCTACTTTCTTACGTCAAGCCACAAACATACACACAAAAACTTGTTGATATTCAATCGAAAACGATCAAAGGCCAACAACACATTTAAAAAAACTCACCACTTTTCCTGCAAGCTCTCTCTGAACCACCCCCAAGAGGCACTAAACACTTTTCTGGCATTTCCTTTCCCAATCAGGCGAAAACCTTTTCTCAAAGCAAGGGCGTTTTTTACAGTCACACCACCGGCGCAAAGGGTGCAATTCATCCTCGGCGAAGAGGTCGGCGATGACACCCACGAGTCCCACCCGCTTTTCTCCGAGATGGAAGAGCTCGTCAAAGATGGCGACGAAATGGAATGGAAAGAAACCGCCAGGTAAAAAATGTTTACGACCGAAAGGGTCGTATCTATGCTTATAATGGTGATATTTTCGCAGATGGATAAAATTCGAAGAGGATGTTGAAGAGGGGGGCAATCGGTGGAGCAAGCCGCATGTAGCGACACTGTCATTACACGCCTTATTCGAGTTGAGGAGCCTTTTATTGAACGGCACCGTGATGCTCGACATGGAAGCTAGTAGTTTAGAACAAATAACAGACCTCGTTTTGGACAGCTTGATGAGCAAAGGGTCGTTCCCATCGGAAACGAGAGATAAGGTAAGTTCTGGGGTCGACGTGCCATAGACACCCTAGAAAAAACCTTCATTTGGTTTGAATACCTTAATTATAATACCAAACTAAATATACATTCATAAGTTCAAGTTAAGAAATCATAACCATCACGTAAAATTACTCTAAACCAGCATCAATCGAATCGACGGATTCAATGAAAACTTATGAAAGGAATATGTTAGCACCGATTTCGTAATCCGCTTGTATTGAAATGTTGGCACGCCACGTTCGGAAGCGTAATAATCCAAATGACTGTTTCATTGACTAAAGGTAAGGGAAGCCCTTCTCGTGCGACATCGACATCAGCACCAAAGACGCAAGGACAACAACATGTCGAGGCTTCCTATCATACGATCTCTGGCTGAAATAGGAAGGAATCACTCTTCTTCCAAAAGTAGGTTTCCCCTACTACCTAAAACTGATATACAATCAAAAAAAAACCCACAAATCTAATGCCACAACGAATTAATGAATTAGCTATCCCAAGGGACTCGACGATCGATGACAAAGAAGGACAAAGTTTTGTTTTGTTCTGTTTTTGTTTTATTTATCCAAGGAAACAGTTTCATTGAAGGTCACCAATAATGGTCCACAACCGAACATGATCCTGAGAAACTTTTTCCGAGGACTTTTCTTTTTATTTATTTTGCGTTTTTTGGGTTTTTTACGTTTTGTTATGAGTTACAATTTTATTTCAAGCCCGCGAATAGCGGCGTGACGAAAAGGCAGAGACAGCGAGACATTTATTGACCCTTGGATTGACTGGTAATTTTCAGAGTATGACTGTTCATGTGGTTTTCGTGCCTTGTTGATGCCAGATTTGCAGGAGGGTCAGCAAAACGCGTACGCACCCTCGGTTCCACGCAGCACCAGTTGCCCCAACTCAAATTCCACTGTCCCTTCGAAAGAAGCCAAGGACCTCAAAGGTCCCTACCTTCTCGTTCCAGGTATTATTTACGCCAGTCGCTGATAGCCTTATCATTTATCCATTAAGCAGGCAAACACAAGGACCCCTGATGACGACATCATTAGCAAATACACCCAAAAATAAATTCTACCATCATTCATTTAGAATTTGAAATCACAAACTACTCCGCAAAATTCGGCGATAACATACGCAACTAACCAACCTTCATTTCTGTAAAATAACTGTACAAATTCCTTATTTTTCCTGCCATTCTGTCTCGCTGCCAGAAAGCAATTCTTTTTCTTTGAATGTACTTTGGTTTTTTATCATTTCTGTTTTGACTTGACTACACGCTTTTTAAAAACCCATGTGACAAACTTCTGCCCAATTTCCTAAGAACATTGTAAATTTTAAAGCGACTCGCTTTCAAACGAAAATGAAGTCAAATGATTGAAAACTGCGGACTCAGCGAAGATTAATGAAGCTTGATTAAATCCAGCACGACGTAATTAATCAGATTTTTCTAAAGCTGTGTGAGAATCAACCAAGTCCTGGGAACTAATTTTGCTGATTGATTGTTTTTATCAGACGAATACAGCATTAGTTATGTGGTGGGTTTCACGCCTTGGCTCATGCTTTCTCCGATAAAAGGTTAGATGGACTATTTTGTTTGGAAACCCGAGATGTTTTTCGGTTCCAAGACACTGTAAATCTACATGTGAAATGCACTTTCTTTATTACATGTTTTTTGGGAAGTTTGGGATTTTTTTTCTGATTTTAATTTTCATAAGTGAGAAAAAACTCAGTAGTTTACTTGAAAACGGGCATTTCGTGTTCATAGTCTGCTCACAGGACGTTGCCTATACTACTTCCAAGTGGTAATAATCGTATTTAGTAAGACCATTTACATAGAATTCACATGTTTTTCATTGAAACGAATATTTGAATCTTATGTTTTCTTCCCAAATTACCACACTTATTCTAATAAAAAAAATCATGGTTCACATTATTTCCTTAAGTGTAATTTCAAAAATCTGGATCCTAAACTTCCCCGATATGTATTTTTATACCATTCAAGTCTTGTACATACTTTTTACCTTCGTTACTTTCACTATTCTCGTATTCTATTAATATGACATTCCTATCTTCGTATTTCTCTACCAGTAAATTTGCTGATTTCACCTCAAAACGAATCGAAGAAGTTTTCCAAAAACTTTGCTCTTGTTCGATTCGTTACGATGTGAAAAGTAGTGTGAGTTTGGAAATTGGATTTACAGTTGATTACACGAAACTTTTTTGCAGTTTATTCGTTTTTCACATGAATGTACAAGTTTTGGTCTTCGTCATTGATGCACAATTCCAAGTTTCCCGAGGCGAAAGCTATCTCAATGGAAAAAAAATTCCCAAATGTTGAAGTAGAAAAGTTTTTGATGGATAAATGATAAATATAAAAGTGAAGTTCCAAACCAAGTTTGGGAAGAATATTCTATAGGAGATATCAAGATTCTTTTAAGGTCATTGTTCATTAGAAAATATATACAGTGTTCTGAAATAAACGAAATAGCACAACACAAGGTGAAAAATTCCTCTTCGACCCTGTATGAAAAACGTCCAAACCGTTTTTGTCAGAAATTACAACTGAAGGAGATAATTTCGGCCGGAATTGGCCAATTAGAGCAGGGCGCTTAAGGGTGGGGCGCCGCCATTACAAATTAAAGCGCCACATTACGCGAGGCCACGCCTTTCATTCTATCGCTGAGCTCTGATTGGCTTACCTTCAATCGTCAATAACTTTGTAGATTCAGAAGTTTTCAAAAATATTTTTTATGAGAAAAACAGTGGAATCACATACAATTTGTGGAAATATTTTTACTGTAAAAAAATGCTCTCCAGAGTGTTCCATTATAATCTGACTTATCTTCAAAAACAAGAACCGGAGAAACTATTGTGAGAATAAAAAAATCGTGCTATATTTCGTGCTTTGTAGTGGAAGAATCAAATTCTGTGCCGGCGATCACCGGGCTGATGAATCAGGGAAACGCCGCGGGCATGAATTCGGGTGGACGCTTTCTATCGATTCCGGGTAATCACGCAAAAAACGCATTTGTCACAATTAAACCTCGCATTTCCCCACCCCTTTCCTTCCACCTGCAATCTAACCACCTCATTACTTCTCTCTGTTTCATAAAATATGTTAAATTCCTTCGCACGTCACCCTCGAACCTCTAACCCCTCGCACATTCCGAACGTTTTCTAACATCACAACTCTGGAATTTTTTGCACTTTGGAGAAAAAATGTTCTGCATGCAAATTATGGAATGTGGCCAGCATTTCGTAAACGTTTATCCAACGTCTGCAAAAACACTTGATGTCTCTTGGCATGCTGTTTCGGTTGCAAGAAAATTTCCGCGATGAATGAGGATAATGGAGATTCCGGAATAATCACGTAACCTATGAAAAGTTAGTGAATAAATCATGCAGTGCATGAACGATGAAATGAAAACGTAAGGAACTTTTCGAACGAATCACATTATTTTCAATTATCTTGAATCATCTTCGCGTATGCAAATGCCTTGTGATAACCAGGATATTTTATGAAACGACGTTTCGTAATTGTCATGAAAATCTGCATGTGTTCATGACATTACGCGTATAACGGTCGTTGATTTTCAATGTTGAGCATGCTTTGTTGCGAAGTAAATCAAGTTAGAGTAGCAACATAGAATTGGTAATGAGGGGAGTTGGGAATTGGACGATTGCCTTGTGAAATAAATGATCGCGAGGTTGAATGTCGAATGCAGTAGGCAGTAAGCTAGATGAGTTTCAGGTCAGGAACCAGGTGCCAACGGGATGGATCGAAGCCCGAGCAGTGTCTCCATCAGCCGTAATCACAGCTCTTCGGCGTTGGAAAATGGGGACGCCAACCACAGGGTTTGTGTTTTTTCCTTTCCGAATAGACAAACCTTCAATTGATTCCGTCAATATATAGTTCTTCTGCCAACCAATTCACATTAGGGTCTTGTTGATCAATTCAAAACTTTTACCTGGACTTTCTTTGTATTATGAATATGCGAAAATAAATGATAAAACTTTTCCAACGTCGAATACTCAGTATTATCACCTTGAAAGAAGAAGAGGAATTTTTTTGGTAGAGAACTTTGTCTATGGAGAAAGTTTGTTCATAATGCAAATCACCTCGCAGGGCAACACACATTTCATGCGGAAAATACCGCCTGGGGCAGAAGCGAGTAACATCCTCGTTGGGGAGGTTGACTTTTTGGAAAAAACCTTATCTGCCTTCATTCGCCTCAGCCAAGCTGCAATAGTGGGCGATCTGACCGAAGTTCCCGTGCCAACGCGTTTCATTTTCATACTTTTGGGCCCAACGGTACAATCAAATTTTGATCGCTTTTAAAATGATGACGAGTTTGTCTACGTTTTTTTACTTAAGAAAAACTGATAAACTGACAAAAAATTGAAAATAACTCATTTCTTTAAATTGTCAATTTCTATTTTACTTGAATGAAGAGAAATGGACAAATTTTACATTTTGAAGGGCGGCATTTCGAATTTCCACGAAATTGGTCGAGCCATGGCTACACTGATGTCTGACGAAGTCTTCCATGACGTGGCATACAAAGCCAAAAATCGAAACCATTTGTTGGCTGGAATTGACGAGTTCCTGGACGCCGTCACGGTGTTGCCACCTGGGGAATGGGACCCGACGATAAGAATAGAACCTCCCGCAGCCATTCCATCACAGGTATTCAATGAATAATTATTATCTGTACATGACTCCTCATGCTTTACATTCATGACTTTAGAATCACATTTATTTTATGAATGAAACACTTCTTCATGAATTGCTATTTTCCTTTTTTCTCCGCGAGGGGCGTTGGAGTCAGCCAGTAGGAGATGGTCAAAAATGCGCATGCCCAACGGCACAACGCCGTGCGCGTATTGATAGAAAAAAATTGCGCATGCACACTTGACGCTAAATCTTGCTACTGAGTAGAGATGGGAATGAAAATGAAAAATATTAATATCGGCTCATGCGAATATCATAGATTTTTATGGGATTTTCAGAAAAAAGTTAGGATTTATGATAATTTTAGTGTTTTTTTCTCTTTTTCAGAAAATATACGATTTTAAGGATTTTATAATGTTTTTATGGATTTTTGATATTTTTTTATTAATTGCTATGATTTAGATTTCTAGAAATGCATGTTTTGGGATCTATGGTTCAAGAAATGTTTCGTATTTGAATAAAGTTTTTTAGCAAACAGTATCATTTGAGATTTATAGTTCGTTTGATATTTCATATTTTTTCGGTACTTATACGATTCAAAGGATTTTTCAGCATTTTAATGAAATTCTGTGAAGATTTTCTAGGTTTCCACTCTCTAGATAGTGAAGTTTTGGTATTTTTGAGTATTTTTGAATTTTTTTTTTACTGTTTAGTGTATTCATAAAATCCTCCAGAATTTTCTAGTTTTTTTTTTTTTCATATACACGTTTAGATTTCTAGGATAATATTTGCTTAATTTCAAAATTTAAAATATTTCAATTCATTTGATTTATTGCATTTATCAGAAAACATCTTATATTCCAAACCTCTGTAATATTTTGCGTATTTTCGAAACATTTTCAGAATTCAAAAGATTTTCTGTCCTTTTTATAGATTACACATAAATTTCTATACTTCAATGATCTAGGATTCAAAATTCCATTATTTTTTAGAATGTGCATAGATTTTTGAAAATATTTAATCGGCATTCACAAGTATCTTACAAAATTTAAGTATTTCATTTAGTATTTTTTATTATAGAACAATCAATTTCAGAATCATATCTTAAATAAACTTGATAAAAAAACTTCAAAAATCGTTTTTTTTTTTTTTCTTTTCTTGGTTTGTTTTATTAATAATTTATTAATTCTTAACTGAGATTTTTTATTACAACAACCATTTTTCAAGCTTCCACCGAATACTCTGCTCTCATCAGAAACTAGAAAAACTTGAAGATTATACGCAGCAATTAACAATACTTTACTATTGATGACGTTAATCTGTTACGAACATTTTGTTACGTACAATATTAAAACATCGTCATATGTTTAAAACAATTATTTTTAATGGTTCTTTTTTTTTCTTACTTCGAATAACCACTTTTCGCAAAATCCACCTACTTCGCCTTCTTCTGAGTATTTTTTCTAGTATTTCTTTAAAATAGTATTTCTAGGATTTCAATATTTCTAGCATTTCCTTGTATTTATTGAAATAAGTACGATTTTCTTTGAAAATTTGAGATTGCTAGTATGTTTATAAATTTCTTTAGAAATTTAAAAAAACTCAATGATCTAGTATTCAAAGTTTTATTATTTTCCATAATTCATATGTATAAATTTTCAAAATTATTTGACAGCCTTCGAATATTTAGTATTTCAAATATTTTCGTATATTTAATGAATTTCGTAACATTTTCTAGCTGATTCGGATATTCTTAAAGATGCTGATATGAATTTCTAGAATTTTATTCTCTAGAATCTAAAGTTTCATTGATCATGATTATATTTATTGATTGTTCATAGGAAGGTTACTTTATAAATTCCTAATCTTCAGAAAATTTTCAATAAAGTGTAACAAAAATATCGGTGAATTAAAGTACAATCATACATTTTTAATATACACTTGTTCCTGAATCGTACAAGTGCTTTCGTCTCTTTTTATTCTAATATGTTAGCATCCGAAAAAAAGGACAGATATATGCTAGTACGATTCAGAAACGAGTGTATGTATTTATTTCATTAGAAAATAATCATTAGAATGTCGTTATTGAAAAATAATAACGTCTCTTGAATATTCCTGCAAATATATTTTTTAAACTACAAACCACAGACTATCCTCCATATGAACAATTTCATGGTAATATTTGGAAGTTTAAAAATTTGGAAGAGAAGAATAGAATTGATGTTGAAAGAAATCACTGACCTAAATGCTAAATGAGTGAATTTAAATATAAAAACATTAATTTTTGCCTAAATTTGTTTTCACACAAAAATGATGCTATATCTTTTAATATAGGAACAAAAATACTGGTATAATTATTATTGGTTGATTAATATACCTGAAAAAAATTCTAATATATCGATAAGTATCGCCCATCCCTACTACTGGCAGTAATATAGAATTATGACATATATGATTAAGTTTTAACCCTTGTAGAAATGGTTTAGGTAAAGTTTACATCCCATTGCGTCTGCATGTTGTTGTAAACTCTTAGACCATGGTCTAACTGTAAAATTTACGTAAACTTTATGCAAAAATTAGGCTAACTTTCTGTGAACTCTACGTAAACATAGTGTAAGCAGTTTACGTAAACATATCTACAAGGGAATGAAACTAGATCTAGAAGAAAAAATTTCCTGGAGAATATGAGATGGAAATGATTTTCCCAACATAGGAGATCAGAAAACGACCGAAAGAAGAAAAGCATAAAGAAGAGGAAGACGAAGACGACGAGCAAAAACTGCGAGAGGAATCCGGTCTGTCGAGGACCGGACGTCTCTTCGGCGGTTTGATCAACGACGTCAAGCGGAAAGCCCCGTTTTACTTTTCCGATTTTAAAGACGCCTTGGCGTTGCAATCCGTGGCGTCCTTTATTTTCCTGTACTTTGCGTGCCTCTCGCCGATCATCACTTTCGGCGGACTTCTCAGCACGGCCACCGGAAAAAACATGGCCGCCATGGAATCCCTCATTTCCGGTTTCGTCTGCGGAATCGGATACGGCCTTTTTTCCGGCCAGCCGCTGACGATCCTCGGCTCCACCGGGCCCGTTCTCGTTTTTGAGACCATCATCTTCGAGTTTTGCAAGTACGAAACGAAAAAGAATCAAGGAAATAAAAATTATGAAAATAATCAGACGCGTAGGCAGAGGGGAGTTTTGGGGGTTCAAGCCCCTCCTGAAATTCTTATAAAATCAACCAATATTCTATGTAAAATTGAAAAAAGTTACATTGATAAACAATAAAAATATAAGCTACAAATAAATGCATGGAAATGTTGGCAGTATATATTTAATAAAAAAGTGAAAATTATCAAAACGTAGGATTACGTAGAAAATATATATCAGAAGAATTGTTGCAACCCAGCGAATGATCAAGAAAAAAAAAATCTACGAAAATGCTAAAAATTTACAAAACTTTGAATCTTAGATCATCAAATTCTGGGAACCTATATAAAATCCGTATAAAAGTATAAAAAATCATTCGATTCATAGAAACTGTAAAAGAATAATAAAAATAATTGAATTCTATAAAACAAAAAAAAATAAATTTTGGGATTCTAGAGCATCAAATTCTAAATATACTAAAATTCTGGAAAACGCAACAAAATCTATTAAATATTTCAAAAATACTAAAAAAAATGGTATTAAACATGTAAAATCTATATGTATGTGATTTTGTCATTAATTCTTGAAACTACTAAGAATAGATCGAAATTAGCATTTTAAAGCGTCGAGTTTTGTAAATCTCTGTAGCAAAATATAAGTAATCTATATAAAATACTCAGAAATACTTCAGGGTTTGGTATATTATGTGTATAATACTAAAAAAATGAGAAAAATAAGTTTACTAGTTTACTAGCTTACTTGTTGACTGTCTTTATAATGTATTCGTTAACTACATAGTTTACTAGATAACTAGTTTATTAGCTAACTCGTTTGTCAGTTTACTAGCTTACTTGTTTACTAGTTTACTAGTTCACTAGTTTACTAGTTCAATAGTTAACTAGCTTATTAATTTACTAGCTTACCAGTTTAAAAGTTTACTAGTTCACTAGCTTACTAGTTTACTAATTAACTAACTTACTTAATAACGAATTTGCTAGTTTACTATTTGACTAGCTTTATAATTTATTCGTTTACTAGTTTACTAGATAACTAGTTTATTAGCCAAATTGTTTATCAGTTTACTAGCTTACTTCCTTACTAGTTTACTAGCTCGCTAGTTTAATAGTTCAATAGTTAACTAGCTTACTAATTTACAAGCTTATCAGTTTACAAGTTTACTAGTTTACTCGCTTACCAGTTTACTATTTTACTAATTTACTTGTTAACGAGTTTACTAGTTGACTAGCTTACTAGATGCCTAGTTTATTAGCTTACTAGTTTACTAGCTAACTATATTACTATTTTACTAGCTAACTAGTTTTTACTCAACTGGTTTACTAGTTAACTAGCTTACTAGTTTACTAATTAACTAACTTACTTCATAACGAGTTTGCTAGTTTACTATTTGACTTTTTCACTTGTTTAATAGATTATTAGCTTCCTAGTTTAATAGCTTACTAGTTTACAAGAAATCTTTCAATTCATCCAAATTGCGTGAATATTATTTTCTTAGTAACTTGGGAAACTTTCTGTCCTGGAGGATATTTATTACCATAATACAAAAATTGTATACCTATAATATCAAAAACTATTCTAGATATTCATATAGAAAACAATAAGATACATCTTATTTAATTAATACCATTTATACAGTCAAAGATACTTTTATTTTCAGAAATACTAAAAAAATATGGAATAAAAGTATTGGAAATCTTCCTAAAAGAAACTGTCGTCTAAAAAATCAATTAATACTCTCAAAATCGTTGACAATGTTCATACTATAGCATAAATTTCTTAAAAGCTAATGAGCGATCCATAGAAATATTTGAAATATATAGAAATACCAGAAAATACTACAAAATTTGAGGAATAATATACCATACGAAAAAAATAGAAATTTATGATGTACCTTTTATCTGTGTGGTTAAAATTTGCTAAAATATCAATTCAAATACATAAATTTTTTAGAAGTTTGATCCTTAGAGCATTGAATTCAGAAAGCTCTATAGAAACCCTTCGTATCTAGTATCAGATAATCCTTTAAGTAGCAGAAATACAAAAAGTATTCGTAAAAGAAATTGAAACTTCAGTTACTAATAGAAAATTACGAAAATCATATTCCATTATTTACGAACATGATAAATATAAGCTTCTGGATTCCAAAAGTTGTATAACTTTTAAATTCCGAAGTGTAAAATATTTTGAAATCACCCTCTTATAACATATTGTCGAAGATTAAAAATTATGAAATCCCGAAGGAGAAATATTTTTTTAAAACCCATACCAAAAACTTTTTCTGCCTACGCCCCTGAAAATAATATTAAAGACTTTTCATAAAGTTGGACAGTAAATTTTAAACATTGTTTGTGCAACCCTTCATTTTTTTAGTTGCAAGACAAGAAAAACCTTTTTGGTGTTGTAATTGCGAAGCTACTTGAAATTCTAACCACATTTATTTCAGAGGAATAGACTGGGATTACATGTCCTTCCGCTTTTGGATCGGGACCTGGATAGCCATTATTTTAGTGTTTCTCGTGGCGATAGATGCGAGCGCATTTGTCTGCTACATCACGCGTTTCACCGAGGAAAATTTCGCAACGCTCATCGCCTTCATCTTTATATACAAGGTACGCACATAAACCACCAAAAAAACGTTTCTTCCCTCCCATTTGTTATTTTCCCCCATTTATTCATGTCCAAGGTCAGACCGCGTCATTTATATCTACCGCCCATTCAGAAAATGGATAAAATATCGTCAAATTATGTTGGAAAAATAGTTCCATCGATTTTCGTTCCAGCGAAATATATGTCGCGTGAAATCTGCACGTCATTTTTCCAACAATAAATTTCCGTATTTTTATTTTGTGGATACAGCAGTTGTAAACTTTTTTCAGGCCATCGAAAACGTATTGAAAATCGGCACGACTTTCCCCATAAACACTCACCCTGATGAACCCTTTAAGGGATTCGATTGCTGGTGCGGACCACCAACAAAAAATATAATTCCTTACTTCAATTACACATCACTGAACAAAACCGAATGTCTCGTAAGCTTTTGTGTTTTCATCAGTTTCTGGATTTCTCAGGAAACAAATTTTTTACCATCGACAATTTTTCAGAAATTTAATGGCACTTTGTACGGAAGCGAGTGCGACCAAAATATGTACGTCCCTGACGTTTTCCTCATGTCAACGATTTTGTTCATGGGAACTTTCATCATTTCCGTAATACTGAAAGATTTCAAAAACGGCCTTTTCTTTCCTTCCAAGGTATAAAAAAGAAGATAATGTTTTAGAATAATGAATCAGATGTGTTTTTAATTTAAGAAAATGAAAATCGTTGCTTGTTCGGGTTTTTCAAATCAGGTCAGAGCAGTAGTCAGTGATTTTGCGGTGATAATCGCGATTTTATCCATGTCGTGTTTGGACTTCTTCGTGGGCATCAAGACCCCGAAATTGGAGGTCCCTCACGAATTCAAACCAACTTTGGATTCTCGTGGCTGGATGATTTGGCCTTTCCAAGGGAACCCATATTGGAGCGCGATTTTAGCTGCTTTGCCAGCGCTTTTAGGAACGATTCTGATTTTTATGGACCAGCAAATCACGGCTGTAATCGTCAACAGGAAGGAAAACAAACTCAGGGTAAAAAAAATCATTGATTCCACTTATTGAGGTCTTATGTGTCTGATTGTCATAAATAATTAAGGAATCATTTTCAATTCAGCAGTGCTGTAAAGTCGAAATAATCGATACGCCCCCAAATCCAGGGCATGTATTTTTGCACCATGTGGCTTGGATTCTGATTCGGATGTGTTTATTTTAAACTAGTGTTAAGGGATGGGAATTGAAATGAAAAATACTCATTTCGGATCATCCGATGTATTGAAATCATCCGATATTCAATATTGGCTTAAGAAAATATCTATGCCGATGTATTGTATAGATTTTGATGGATTTTTCAGAAAACAGTAGAGTCATAGATTCATAGTATATCGGTACTGTGTAATTGGTAATTGATTAAATGTTTTGTATCAGAATAATTTTATTCAAGAATCAGTATCTTTCTAGATTCAGAATTCTTTCAAGACTTTTCGGAATTCTTATGAAGTGCTCTAAAGAATTTCTTAATTTTGATTCTCTAGTTAATAAAGTTTTATAAATTTATATCATTTCCTATATTTCTAGAATTACTACATTTTTTTTTTTTTGTATTCATAAAATATAGGATTACCTAGTTTTATTAAGATATCACTTCAAATCTCTAGGATGCTATTTCCATGAATTCAAAAATTTGAAATCTATACATTCTTCCGAATAATTTATCAGAAAATATCGTGGAGTTCAAGTACTCTTAATATTTATATACTACAAGGTTCTAGTTACGTCAACTAAAGTTGTCATAATGAAAATTTCATTTGGAGTGTCACAACCAAAACTTAGATAGTTATACCCAAAACTTTAGTTAATACATATTTTACTGAATGAATGGTTGCTGAAACCGAAAATTTCTGTCCGTTTAGCTAAGGACCCATTAATTGATAATTTTTCGGAATCTCATTTCGATTTCATACATTTATATGATTTTTATATTTTTTGTATATTCAAGTATTTTTTTAAAGTATAATACTAGATTTGTAGGATTCTATTTCCTTGAATATAGAGTTTGAAATATTTTAGTTCTTTCAAATTATTTATCAATAAACATCATATATTTCAACCACTTGTAATATCTTGCGTATTTTTGAGCATTTTTACGATTCAAAGAACTTTTTGGTATTTAATGGATTCATGCACAAATTTCCATAACTCGATGCTCTAGCTAGGAATAAAAATTTCATAAATTCTTCAAGTTTGCATCGGTTTTTGGAAAAAGTTAATCATAATTGACGAGTATCTCACAAAATTTTTATATTTTTCATATTTTTTTGTGTTTTATAAATTTTGTAAGGTTTAAAGATTTGCAGACTTTCAATAATAGTATAGATTTTTTTTAGTATTCATAAATATCTCTCTAATTTCTAGTCTTTTAGGTATTATCGTATATTCATTGAGTTTCGTAAGACTTTCTAGCAGATTTGAAGATTTTTACTACTTTCTACATCAATTCCTAGAATTTCGTGCACTATAAGAATTGAAGTTTCATTAATGTCGAAAAATTGTTTATATTTTTTGATAAGTATCTTTTTCATTATCAAGTATTCTAGGTATTCTTCTATATTTATTTAATTTTGTGATAGTTTTTATTTTTTGAGTTTTTTATTAATTTCTTTACCAACTTCTAGAATTTCATACTCTAATAATCAAAGTTTTATTGATTTCTACATTGTGTACCTATACAAATTTTTGAAAAAAATTCAATAAGTATTTAGAACTATCTTAAAATTTTTATATTTTCAGTATTATTTTATTTCTCGTATTTATTGAATTTCGTAAAATAATTTGGAAAGTTATCAAACTTTTAGTATTTTTATAAATGCCTGTATTTGAAAAACGGAATACTCTAGGAATCGAATTTTCATTTATTTCCAGAATTTTTATGAATTTTCGGAATAATTGAATCATCATTATTAAGTATTTTTTTAATTTTTAGTGTTTTGGAAATTTTCAAATATTTACCGAATTTCGTTGGGTTTTCTAGTAGATTTTAAGATTTTTATTTCTCATGATATAACTTCTAGAATTCCATACTCTCGAATCTAAAGTTTCATACATCGTAATTATTTTTATTGATCATTCATTGAACAGTTACTCAACAAATTTTTAGTATTCCATAGATTTTTAATAAATTATAACAAATATTTTGGTGAATCAAAGTAATGATCATAACTTTTCTGTATATTCATTCTAAAAGAAAAAAATCATGATACTATCATTGTGAAATAATCCTAATATCTATTGCATATCCCTGCAATTATTTTTTTGAAACCTTAAAAATTTTAGAAAGAAGAATAATACTGATGTTGAAAGAAATCATTTAATTAAAAATAATAGAAAGAAATACGAACGAGAATATTGATGTAAAAAATCTGATGCATCGGGTAAAAATATTACTCTTCCTTACACTCAGGAAACTCTCACGTATAGTTAAAAGGGATTCAGTTTCAAAACTTTCCGTTTGAAAAAAAGGGAGTTCCTTTCACTTTTGAACATTAACCGGTTTAAAATGAAAGGGCTAGCGTTTCATTTTGATGATGGCATTCAAATTCTTTCCATTTCATGCCTAAACGGAAATTTCTCTGAGTGTTCTAGTGTTCATGTACGAAATTTCTGAAAATTTGATCATTCAAAATCTCAAAGAAAATATGTAAATATAACAATGTTTTCGATGAAACGTGTTTGAAATATACAGAAAGGATGCGGTTACCACCTTGACCTTTTCGTTCTGGCGATCCTGATAGAAATTTGTTCTATCATGGGACTCCCGTGGTTCGTCGCTGCGACAGTTTTGTCCATAAACCACGTGAACTCTCTGAAACTCGAATCGGAATGCGCAGCCCCTGGCGAAAAACCGCAGTTCCTGGGCGTCAGGGAACAACGTGTGACTCACATACTCATCTTCTTGATGATCGGCTGCTCCGTTCTTCTCACCCCCATGTTGTCCCATATTCCAATGCCTGTGCTTTTCGGGGTTTTCCTGTACATGGGCGTCGCTTCTCTCAAAGGGCTACAATTCTTCGACAGGATTTTGATCATGTTCATGCCCCAGAAGTACCAGCCGGATTACATGTTCCTCAGACAAGTGAGTGTCCAGGAATAACACTTCTTCGTCAGGCATAGACGCGCGAAATTCGAAATCTCATGATGTTTTTCAGGTGCCATTGAAGAAGGTCCATTTGTTTACAATCATACAACTCGCTTGTTTGGCTTGTCTGTGGACAATCAAGTCTTTCAGCTCGACGTCCATTTTGTTCCCGATCATGGTAAGAGCTGGGGATAGTAGTCAATTCCCTTTTTTTAAAACTTATTACCCTGAAAGTTCAGATAAATCAAGTGCTCATTCTATCTAGTTGTGCTCAATGACTGATAAAGAATAAATATTTCAAATTGTTAGAATTCAAATATCATAACATTTAAAATCTTTTATACAGAATTCCAGTAATTTTTTTTTTTTTCATATTTTATTAGTATTTTTATCATTTTCGTATGGATTTATTGTATTGTTATTGATATCTATACAGCTTTCTAGAATTCGATGCTCTAGAAATCAAGATTCTTCAAATTTCAAATATTCTCATATATTTTTGAGGAAAAAATATATGTATACACAGATTTTAAGCATGATTCCATATAGATTTCTAAAGAATCTTCGTATGGTATTTTATTTATACAATTTTGTAGTTTTTTCTGTATTTTATACATTTCTTGTATTTCTGTAGATCCCTCTATAAATTTCTATAATTTGATGATATGCCTGAAATCGTTGAAATTGATTTTTTAGGAAACTATCTTTTATACAGATTCCTGTTTTTCTTTTTCGTATTTTTTTTGTTCTTATACAGTTTAAAGAACTTTTTGCTACTTTGATGGATTTCTATATATAGGTTATTCAAAGAATCATATATTCTAGGGTTCAAAGTTGGAAGAAAATTTAATCTATTAAATATTAATAGATGTCTAGTATTTCTTGCGTTTTTTCAGTAGTTATCTTTCTAGTGTTTTTATAGATTTCAAGTATTTTTGTAGATTGCTATACATATTTCTCGAATTCGATGCTCTAAAATTCAAATTTCAATGGATTTTAGGTGATTTTGTAGATTTATAAGAAAATATCCATACAGATTTTAAGTGTTTCCTATATTTCTCGTTTTTCGTATTTTTAATATTGAGATAATTTTCTAGCGTTTTCTCGTATTTTGACAGAGTTCTAGTATTTCTAGAAATTTCTTTGAACGTTTTTTTAAATGCAAAGTTTTATGGGTTTTGTGTATTTGTTTGGATTTTTCACAAAACAGTACTTTCATAAATATCTTCAACTTTCACCATTTTTTCAGTGTTTGTATGATTCATAGGATTTAATGGTATTTTTATAAGTTTTTATGAAGATTTCCAGAATTTGATGCTGAACGACTCAAAATTCTTTACAATTAAAGCATTTTCGTAGATTCAAATTGTGATTCACTATATTCACTGAGTTATTGAGAAACGAATTTTTTAATATTTAATTTGTTTAGAAATTTACAACTACTAATATTCAGTCCATCAATTTCTATAGCTTGTTACAAAGACGGCCACATATGCTATTAGAAGTATTGTTTTCTAGAAAATCGAAGAACCACTTTTTTTGTATTGTTCTTATAAATATATACAACTTACGAAAGTCGGTTTATCAATTTGTATACCTAGTTATGAAGAGCGCCAAATATGCTATCAGAGACGTGATTTTTGAAAAAATAGGAGAACAACTGTTTTTGTCATTGAAGTTAAAATTTTGCCACTCATAATACTCAGTAAATCAATTTTTATAGCTTGTTGGAAAAATGATTAAATATGTTATCAGAGAGATTATTTTTTAAAAAATCGAAATAATACTTTTTTGTATTTTTCTTATGATTATAACTTCTAAAAGTCGATTCATCAATCTCTGTACCTTATTAGAAAAAACACCAAAAACGATATTAAAGACGTGATTTCTGAAAAAACTGTAGTTAAGTTTTTAAAGAATGATTAGAAAATTATTTAAACTCTGAGCTGTTACAATTTTAATGTGTAAACATCTTTACTCGCGGGTAGCATAATAAAAGTTGAAATTTCTGCGGTGGACTTAAACCAAAAATTGTACAGTCCA
Organism: Platygaster robiniae; assembly: GCA_028476575.1. NCBI lineage: Eukaryota > Metazoa > Arthropoda > Insecta > Hymenoptera > Platygastridae > Platygaster > Platygaster robiniae. The sequence goes on from CM052019.1 coordinate 43,798,945, forward strand.
AGGTGAAATCTGTAGTGTCCAAGTCATTATTTCCAAATCAGAGTAAAATCAAAATTATGTAGTGTCCAAGTTTGTAGTGTCCCAGGAAATTTCTATATCTACCTCAGCATGAAATTGAAGGCTGTACTGTCCAAGCCTATAGTGTCCGAAGAAAAATCTTATAAAAGTTAAAATTTCTACAATAGACTAAAATCGAAAATTGTAGTGTCCAAGGTAAAATCTGTAGTGTCCAAGTCATTATTTCCACGTTCGAGTAAAATCAAAATCATGTAGTGTCCAAGTTTGCAGTGTCCAAAGAAAATTTTATCTCCTCCTCAGAATTAAATCCAAATCTGTTGTATCCTAGTCTGTACTGTTTGTGGAAAAAAATGTGATAGAGACTGAAATCAAAAATTGTAGTGTCCAAGTCATGTTGGAGTAAAATTGAAATGTTATTTTCAAGGATGTTTACACATCCTAGGACGAGTGTCCGCACTCTCTGTGTTTTGCATATGTTTATTTATACGTCATCCTAGCGAAACATGTATAACTAGAATTCCGTTTGAAAAAAAAATCTTCTAAAGCCAGCATTGTTCTTTTTTAATTCAGTAAAATTAGAGAATCTGAGTTTTGTTAAAACTTTAGAACCTACACGAAAAGATTTATGTCTTTTAAATTTCCGATCGTCCTTTAGATTTGACAATTTTCACGTATTTTAATTTATTTTTTCATTCGTACTCCAACTATTATTATCAATGGTATAAATTATTATTTTATTATCTGCATTCCTATAATATTCTTCATTTACTTCTCCAATTATTTTTATTTTTACATTAAATAATAAATAAGTTGGACCATATTGAATCAATTTGAATTCAATGCAGTTGGTTGTGATGATCGGCATCAGGAAATCCCTGGACCTTGTTTTCACTCAAAGGGAGCTGAAAATCCTGGACGACGTGATGCCAGAGACGAGCAAAAAACACGCCGACGAGCTGCGACATTTGGAAAGTGGCGAGGTTAGCACATTTACCCGAATCCTAAGGGTTATTTGCTGCAAATAACATTCGCCTGGTGACTCCGGGCCAAAATTTTCCCCCGTGGTCACAATCACTCTCAATGATTCCACCAAGGGCACCTTTTACACGGACAAATCCACATTCGATCCTTGCCTTCCATCACGATTTTGAATATCTAACACATAGTCAATTTTTACAAAATGCCTATGTATGATAAAAAAAGATTCACAAAAACAAGTTTGGAACAATTTGTTCCAATTTTGCTATAATGTCAGTATAATGCAGTATAATGCATTGTTTTCACGATCAGTATTAAGCCAGCTTCACACGATGCAAGTTTTGCTGCTGGATTATCCAGCAGCCAATCCAACACAGAAAATAGCACTGGTTCTATCACGGAAAACTTGCAGCTCAGCCAGCAGCTTACCCCCACCCCTACTAAAAATGCCAATCCAGCCGCAAAACTTACATCGTGTGAAGCGGGCTTTAGAGTATATACACGCATAAAGTCATTCACATGTTATTCATCATCACACAATAATTAGTGTATAAAAACTTGTACGACGTGGCCTAAGCGAATGACAAATTTTTTCATCAATGGAATCAACAGTTTCTTTGTTTTGTTTTTGAGGATGGTGACAATGCAATTGGCAAATTTATACAGGATTTAGAACATTTTTATACCTGTAAATACGAAGAAGGTTTTGTAACATTCTTATGAAACGAGGACGAGGGAATAAATTATTATCAAGGAAATAAAATGTTGATGCAAAATTTGGTGTGATTGGTCAATTTTCCGAGTCAACCTTACAAAATCCTTCTGTCTTCTGAATTTTCCAAGAGTGGGAGAAGAACAAGATGAAAATGTATCATTTTGTTTAACAAACGTGACTGGAATTTTTTCTCTTAGATAGGAAAAACGCTCCATTTATGCTCTCTTTTTGATGCATTTGATGGAGACAAAAGTAATTTTTTGTACTAACTATAGAACGCAAGGAATGGTAGCATAATAGAACCATGTTTTCTCACTCTGAATACTCAAGATTTTTGAATGATGGATTCAATATGGCACCTTGTTTGATGCACGCAATGGATAACTCATAACACTATGATTACTCACTCGCATGAAGCTGTTTTCAACATTATGACAATTTTTTCCCGAAATCAGGGTAAAGCTTATCTTGAATCTATGTAAACAAATTCTAAATAATAAAAAACAATTATTGAAGACACCAGCACGTGGAAAGGATTGCACATAGAAATTTTAGGCACGCTAAAATTAAAACCATCAGCTACATGGTGTTGAGATATAATTGTGCGATTACTATAATGTCATGTCATTTTTTCCCTGCAATATCTTCCATGGCACTACATCGTATGAAGCAAAAATTGATGCAATCTGCTTCCACTGTATATCACCATAATTACTTCACGTTAAGCCCCCTATGATGGAGCCATTATTGCCCTGTTATGGAATCATAGAATTTCTATTCTAGAATATAAATTAATCCGTACCCTGCAACTCCATGTGATGGAGTCAAGAGTGAAACTTGCACTTTGCTACCTGAATAATGCACTGGCAATATTTCAACACTGAAAATTGAAAATTACTATTAAACAGTATACCAATCATCCCACTTTCCGTTTGGAAAATAAATTATTTAGGTCGTTTGAAATGGTGAAAAAAGACCATGCATCACGTATTTGAAGATTCGATTAAAATGTGAAGTCACGAAGCAAAGATGGGTTGTTCCTGTTAATTAATTTCTAGTACCAGCCAAATTTAATGATCGATGGAAGCACTTTTAGCTAGCATCCGCATCGAGATTTGCATAATATATCATATGACCGCGACGCATGGCCTTTTGTTCGCTACAATAGCGCAGAACATGATGACGAAATCACGATCATTATTGGAAACAACGAGATGACTTCAAATTGTGGTGAGTTTATTGAAAGCGGGTCTCGATTTCGTCCAACTAAAAATATTAACAAGTGGTGATGGACGCAATAGAAAAGGACTTCGCCCTGTGAACCCTTGCAGGGCAGGCTTTGGTTCTTAAAAGTGTCATTCACAAAAAAGCCAAATGATTACATATTAACAGAAGAACACACAAAGAACAGAGAGTTGTTCGATTGCACGCTCCATTTTTCGTTTCTCATGAAATATCATGACATGCCCGATATTGCTTTCATTTTTAACAAATTGATTATCTATCTAAAGATGCTTGGAACACGAATCAACCGAATTTCATATCTAAATGGATTCTGGAAGTTTTTATTGTTGAAGGAAATGTTTTTCGCAGGAGCATTGCGAACCCACGGATTTCGAGCCGGCTGGGAATTTGCAAATTCCACTTTCCAACGGAAACATCATGAAAATACCATTAACGAGTATTAATATAAGCGAGGAGGTCAACAAAAGTGGAATATGGCAACAAGTTAACGAGAACAACGAAAAACAAAAACAACCTACGACGAATGCGTGAGTTTTTTTATTTTCAAGTGCTGCTGGTGTTGAAAAAAACTTTTCATTGACAGATCAATCATCATATGTATTATTGAAACGATCATATATATAAGGAGGTGCCCCCTACATAAATGATTTAAAAATTTTCAAATAATTCAAAAAATTTTATAATCATCCAGTTATTTGATGTATGAAGAAATTAATTCAGTTCGTAATTGTAAATAATGATTTGTTAAAACTGAGAAACTCCAAAAACTAGGTATACATTTTGGTTCACCATTATTAATAATTTTCTCTCTCAGTTTAAATTAGTCGACTTGACTCATTCGCCTAGTGACAAAACCATTACTAACAAACGGTGAAATTCAACTTTTTGAATGAGTTGAAATTTCGACAAAAGCACATAGTCAATATTGACTGATCGAATTAATAGATAATTTGACGTGAATTAGTAGATTGCAACAAATTCGTTGGTTGAAATTTTTACTACGGAAAGGTCAATTTAAATTGATAATATTTAAATAATTTCAAAATAATTTTAACTGATTTCTCGATGGAAATTTCTAATCAAATATTCTATCTTAACATGTTTATTTTCTAATATCTTCATAATAAAATTAATTTTTTCGTTTGTTATTTCTATGACTCGTACGTATTTTGAGTGTACTGCAGTCAAGAAGCGTATTAGGCAGAAAAAATTTTCTATAGTGGTTATTTAAAAAAATTGATTTCTTTCGGGATTATTTAACTTTTAATCTTTGACGATTTGGCTAATGTAGTACGCTTTTTGTAATTTTTCTAATTTTAGGATTCTAAAGTTCAACATCTTCTGGAGTTGAAGTGACAAATTTATAAATTAGGTATTTAATATAATGGAATCCGTTTTTTGTAATAATCAAGTCATTAGGATGAAAAAATTGTCTACAAATTTTTTATGCTTGCTCAAAGTTTTTAGTATTCATACAACTTGAGATATTTTCTTATAATATAATGAATTTTCCAATAACTTTCTAGAGTTCCATGCTCAAGAAATCAAAGTTATAGAATTTTTGAAATATTTTTTATATTTTTTACAAAATTTCATCAATTTTCTATAGTTATGTGCTCTTAGATTGTAAGTTTCATAAATTTTTTAGAAAACCACATCAACGTAGTTTTTGAGTAATGAGAATTTTTTAGTATTTCTCACATTTTTTTATTATTTGTGAAACCTAACAAAATGTTGCAGTATTCTCATAGGTTTTCAGTATTTTTGTAAATCGCTATGTAGATTTCTAGAATTCGATGCTCTAGAATTCAAATATTACTATATTTTCACTAATTTTCATAGATTTCAAGCAAAATTAAATCTATATAGATTTTTAATGATCTATAGACTACTTGGGTTTTTGTATTATTTCAGTATTATCTATAACATTTACATTTTCTGGTATATACTTAAAGATATCAAGTATTGCTATAAATTGCTATGTACGCTTTTGAAAGTTTGATTTTCTAGAATTCAAAGTTTTCTAAATGACGGATGAAATTCGTCCGAATTTCATAGTCGTATGTATTGATAAGGAATTTTTAGGAAACATTTCTTTCATACGATTTTTTCACTTAAAATATTTTCTCAGAGTTTGTATGATTCGAAAGATTTTCTAGTATAATATTATAATGGATTTCTATGAAGATTTTAAAAATCAATACTCCAGTGTCTAAAGTTTCACACATTTTTCACATTTCCGTATATTATTGTTTTTTTTTTAATTTACTGAATACATGTTGAAAACGTTTTTCAAATTTTTATTTTCTGCACTTTCTTTTTTAAACATTTATAATTAGAATTTTGCTCAACAAAAAATCTTTTAACTCCAGGATTATTGTTATTTTTGATTCAGTAAAAAGAACAAATTTGAATTGCGTTGCGTAAAATTGAATTACAGTGAATACGTTTTTATAATTTTCACGCATTTTATAATTTTCGGAAGAGGTTTCAACCCCCGAAACCCCACTCTGCCTAAGCGCCTGCTACAGTCAATTAGAGCTGATTCATTAATCAAAGTTCTTAATTATGCGTAATTTAATTTTGAATGAATTTTGTAGAGCACCATATACGAGTGTATAATAAACTCAACAATCAATTCCGGTGCTCTTATTCGGTCATTTCCAGTGATGATTAATCAATTTCGAAGAGAGTTTTTGTTGACTTCCAAACCTCGCAATTACAGATCTGTATAAAAATTACCAAGAAACTGCTGAAAGCTCCAACAAAAATTTGATTTGAAGTAGTGAGAAAATGTACCTTTTCAGTGCGAATCAAATTACTTACATATAACATAAAACAGTAGTTGATTTCTTAAAAATGACTATTCTAGCAATCAATACTAGAATGACTGTTTAAAATTGTAAGTTTTTGACTAATTCGAACTGAGAGAGTGCCAATTATTGCACAATTTTTGAGCAACTATTCTAAATGACTGTAAATCAATAAATGCAGCGTCGGAAAATCGAAAAAGTCGTCGAAGAAAGATGCGAACCCAATGGCAGATGAGACTACGCGATTGACAACGATCGTGGACGAAGACCATTGTAGCGGTATCTCCATTAAGGTGACGAACGTAAATGACTAATTTTAAGCATCATCATCATTATCAAGACACACATGGCAAGAGCACCCAACACCGGCATGCGACATATCCCAAAAACAGCCACTGTGAGTTTTCAACGTAAATTTCTGATGGAAACACACTTGAAAATTTAGCTGGACACGAAAACGTGTACAAAACATCTTATTTCGGTGAAAATGTCCGATTCTGATGATATGTCATCACAAAGCCAACATTTCATTGTTCATCAAAACTCATGCTGATTTATTTTCGAGCAACATCACACTGATATTTGTTTTTGTTTTCGGAAAATAATTCAACGTTTTCATACTGGAACTTTGGCACGCTATTGACGTTTTTTTTTTATTTTTTTATTTTTTAATAATCTTTTAATATGTCTCGACATTTTTTTTAATGTTTGGGTGTCCTGCATTTGACTGAGAGAACTCCAAGTTTTATCAGCCACGTTTTTTTTCACAGGATTTTTTTATCAACCTTAAATATGACAGGGCATGAAACGTATATCATTATTTTTCAAATTTTCTACGACATTAGTTCTAATTCAAACTAACAGTGGAAAACTATGTGATATTTCGAGTTTTCAAACAAATTTTCAGATCGGTACGATTCGTTCGAAAGACGCGATTTCACCCAAAGCCAACGGCACTACTCCGGCAGAAACTCCAGTTTAACAACGTTAACAACAAAAATAAAAATAATGAAAAAATTCGCAAAACGTCAATGTGCTTGCAGAAAAGCCTAGAATTAAAAAGTACTTCAATCCCTCCCCACCAAAAAAAAACAATACTCACCGAAAAATACGTCCCTTTGTACGAACATGAAAAAGTAATAGAAAAATGTATTTTTGTTTTTACCTTGATTTTCACCGCTAAATTGTAACATTTTTTGATCTTATATCATGGAAAGTGGAAAAAGCGTAGCTACGTTAAAAAAAGTATTCATGAAGTGTATTGCTAGAAAAAACGCCATAGAAACTAGAGAATCGTGGTGAGAAAATTTCTGCAATGAAAGAACGTACTTGTAACTGTTAATTAGATGAAAATAAAAATGACGCCAACCAAGGAAAGTCTAATGTCGTGATTGAAATGTTTTTTATAGTACTTTTCGAAAGGCTGGAACGTTTTCACACAAAAATTCATATGCGACGAAAATTCACACAGTTACTCGATCATGGTACGGATATATATTTTCATAAATATTATTGTTTGGAGCAGGTTCACTCCGAATTCTCCCAAATTGTCATTCTGTAATTTTTTATAGGCGAAGATAAATAATTATGACAAATTGAAAGTACGCAGAAAATTATACTCCGTATTTTGATAATATGAAAAATCCAGCCCTTCGAGTAATAATCGAAAAAATTTAACGTGCGTATTATATTATAACAAAATACTCAATAAATGTAGCGTTTGCGTTGAACATTACTGAAAAAAGAAAAAATTTGTGATTGCAGTATATTATACCTTTTGTTGGGGTAATTTTTGAGAACGTCATAGTTGAAGGAAATATTTATTATTCTATTCCACGCCAAAATGCTGTGGTTCATTTGATAACGCACATTAATCGCCTTTTAGGGACATTATGAAAAATGAAAACCATCCAATTTTCTTGATCAATGTGAGAACTTTTATCTATAAACAAATGTTGCAATTCGAGTAGGTTTTACACACAATAGTTTTTACAGATCAATGAAACAGCAAATGTACGAAAAAATAATATACACTTTTTTTCTGAACCGATTATCGGAAATATCATTTGTGATATGAAATATAAGAAACGTTCGGAAGTATTCGTTTTCATCACTTCTGAGCAAATAAAGTGATATTTTCATGACTGGAAAATTATCGGAAAATTCTAAAAGTTTTTTTACCAAGGTCGTCGGTACATTAAACATGGTAACAGTTTATTGTGTCAGCTGAGTTTTCCGAAGACTGTAAATTACAACTTTGGTAGGTTTTAGCGTTATCGAAATTTAAATAACGAATGTATTTCGCCAGTTAAATAACAAAAAAAGTAGAGACAGTCATTTTTTTATGACTAATCAGGCAAGTGTTTCGTGTATTTGGTACTAAGAAAACCTATCGCAATAATATTTAATGAATTTGTACTCTTGTAAATATGCGAACCAATGTGTAGATAATTTATAGATGAATAAAAAAAGCTAAGCAACAGAAAAATTGTCTTTTTCATCGAAACATTTTTATTAGGTATTTATATATTTATGAAAATACATTTAGATAGAACTGATAAAACTACGCATTAAAACTACATGTGTTATGTATCAAAATTAGAATTTAATGAATATGGTCTTGAAATTCTTATTGTGGTAAGCGTTGCGAATTCTCAGGTCTTCGTGATTAAGGTTGGTACGATGAAAAAATGCTTTAATGGAGTGTGCTCATCAATCAACTGAGATCGCATGGCGATGGATTAGACCGGAAAAAATCGTGGTTCAGTGCAAAGTCAGCATCACATCTTTTGCTTGGGTCCAAAATAAGCCACTTATCAATAAGATCACAAGCGTATGCATCTTTCACAGTGGGACCCAGTTTGTCTTTGATCTGCAAGAATAAATTTTTTATCAATATCAAAAAATTTTACAAAAAGTTGGATTATACGATGACGCTTTTAAAAAAACGATATTTAATCACACTCAAGATTCATTTCATGTGAAACAAAACTTCAAACATTAGAAAAGAAAATAATGTATATACCTTTCGCTTTTTTCCTTTCTCAAGTTGCACTGATTGGAAAAGTGCAAGGTGTTCCTCTCCAGGCCACACTTCTTTGGTGATCGATCCACAAAAATTGAAAATCATCTCCAGCTGTTTTTGTTCTGAACTCCCTTGCATTCCCAGTAAGCCAAGCGTGCACATCCAAATCGGCACAATGTCATGGCATCAATATCATGCAGCTAGTTTGCCCCTATTATGCAGCTAAGAATATTCATATCCATTTTCATTCCTCAATCTTTGTGAAATGTTTGCAACAAAAATGACCAATGTCTTGCCGTTATTAGCGAGCAATAATTGTAATGCAACTGCTGCAAATTTGGGTACAAACTGTTATAGCAAATGCGTAACTTCAAAATGACTGAAGTTTTTCGGAAATGTTTTTCTTGTTAATATTTTTGTTTATCTGCTGCCAATTTGAGGGAAAACTGTTACTGAAATTTGTCGACAAAAATTTTCTTCAATCATAAATTTTTTACAATAGAAAAATTATTAATTGCGTTTATATGGATAAATAAATGTGATCGTTTTGCAAAATGTGTTAAATAATTTAGTAAAATTATTATTTATCCATAACGAACTATTTATAACAAATTTCAAACTATGAATTAATTAAAAATTGAAGGATTGGCTCATGGATAATTGTTTACAAACGATTGTTTAAACAATTTTCTAGAAAGATGTGGGGGGAGGTATCCCCTCCTTACGTAATAACTACAGTCAGCTGCAGTCAGCTGTGATTTTTGTGCGTTGACTGCATGGCAACGCTATTCGGGACACGTAAAAATTACTAATAATATGCATATATTTTTTTTGGTCGTTGCATTTATACATTTTTTTTTATTTTTGTCATTGTTCATAAGTATGGCGCGTTGATTTGAGTGCAAGGTGCAAATATTAAGACCTGGCCACGTTGTGGTAGGTTAGATTTCCGTCCTCGTGTTTTTGTCTGACGCAATATGGAATGATTGTCGATGGTGCTTTTTGTTAATCTTCTTCGTTATGTTAGACACAACTTGAGTATAAATTTGCGCCATTTAATTTTTTCAGTTCATTATATTATATATTTTATTATTATTATTATTATACATTATATTATTATATTTACTTCACGGGCATATAATTGCGACAATATGACTTTAAAATTAATATTTTACCCATGGGCAGTATAGGCATGACATTGAGCTAGCTTGCATCATATTTGTAGCTGTTTCGTTGTGACAAAATGCTTGTCGACAAACTGCCGACCTATTGCATCTGCAACTGCTGCCAACTTTGCGCCATGCATGTCAAAGAACATGCAGCAAATATGACCTAAAAATTGACTGTGTTTAGCTTTCTGGGTTACTGGTTTTCTGGAAGTAACATTTACTTAATACAAGACAACAATAATGCTACAATATGAAGTTCTCAACTATAGTACAAGCCATATTCAAGTAAAAAATATTCAAATATCGAACGATTAAACCTACAAAACAACAATGTGACCTGAAATCAGAAGTAGAGGTTCCTATCCGATATGTATGAGTCTCATTTCTGGTGCCTTTGAGCAAGACTTGACAAAATTTCCTGTCTTTGGGACTAACGAAAATAAGTATGTTAAATGTTTTAATTTCAATAGATAAAATCACGATGTATTGTAAATGGCTTAGTTAATTCTAGGCTTGATAATACTTTTCCAGGTTTTCAAAGACTCAACATACACGGGGAAAAGAGATCTGTTCGATCTGTTGATGCAGCGCCGTTTTCTATTGACTTGACGGGCGAGAGGCGCCATTCTCTCAAAGTTGACCTATGTAAGAGATTTCCGTTGGTGCAACGTTGGTAGTATTGTCGAACTAACATCGACAACCTATGTTGGCGACAATTAGTTGGACCGATTAGGCTACCTATGTTGATTCAACAGCGGGATTCCGTCAGTACGACACAATACGACAGTTGAAGTCTCTAATGAAATAGCATATAGGCGGGTCGTGTAAAAGAGAACAAGATATTCACGAGCGCGTGAATTAGATTACAGCGCTGTACCATTAAAGAACAGCAGAAATTCCACTTTTTATAAATAAATAAAGTCCACTTTTTATAAAACTTTATGAAGGTCATGAATTTTTTGCGAGAAGGAAATCTGATCCAATCAATTTTTTTTTCTTTTTGTCAGAGCTATTTTATTTAAACTCTTTTTTTTTAATTTATATCTGTAATGTATTGAACTTGAGAAAGAAAATTTTGTTATATGAATGGTTTTTTAATCGTAAAGTAGTGTAAGTAATCGATGAATGTATTACTGAAATACAACTTTGAAAGACGAGAATAAACAATCCCTGTGGTAACTTTGATTTTTAAAAGAAACAGCCAAAATCTAATGAAAATTCAAAATTCCTTATACAAAATTGCTTTTGTATAAAGGTTTCTTACAAAATTGCTTTTGCATAAGAGTTTCTTACAAAAGTTTATGAAAGTTTTAAAAAAATGTCATTTTTTATAAAACTTACTTCAGAATTACAAAATTAGTATAATAGGAATCAACTTTCCTTTTGAAAATTTTATAAGATTTTGTAAGAAATCCTTATAAAAAAACATTTAAAAGTAAGGAAGTTCGTGTTTTTATACGATTTTAACTTTTTTTACAAAAATCGAAATTACTAGGAACTTTAAAGGAAGTAAATGATAAACATTGCTAAAATCTAAATTATTGTATTCGCAGCGTATAAGTCACAATTTTTTTTCATCATATTATATACAGAAATTCAATAATTAATGAGCATATCGTAAAAAAAGTGAATTTACTTATTATTTTTTTATTATTAAAAAAATTGTATCAATTAAATGTTGCTGAAAAGTATGAGTGAAAAAAAATTAAGCTGCACTTGTGAAAATCTAAATGTTCAGAATTTCTTTTTAAAACTTTGGCATTTTATACTTGAGCTTTTATACAAATACTTATGCATTTTTTCACAAATTATCGCGTTCTTAGTTTAACTTGGGTGTTTTTTTACAATCATAATTATTTTTTCAGCGTTTCTTTGCCTAACTTTTCTTTCAATGTTTTGCCAAACTTCGGCATTATTTTGCTAGATTTTACACCCGGGTATGACGAAAAAAGAATAATGTAAGTATTCTCATTCAAAAGAAAAACTACTTATATAAAAATAATATCTTGTCGAAACAACCCAGTGAACCTGTGAGCTCGCAGCGTTTTCATTATTTCCGCCCCTTTTCGAACACGCTGCGAATTCGCCAGCGAGCTCGCAGACTACTCGCCGCGAGCTCACGGAGTACTTCCAGTCGTTGATAATTATTAATATATATTTCAGTAAAATAAAAAGATAATTCATTATTTACAGTAAAAAGTAATCACAATGAAGCTGTAAAAACGATTATTTAATAAAAAAAAAAAAAATTTCTCCGGTCGCGAATCAATCCCGTGTTCTGCGGAGTTAAACGCCAAAAAGTATCATATTCATTACCATGAGACATGCACTTGATTTAACCATTCTACACAAAACTTGAAACATGAGAAAAAAAACCAGCAGCCATCTGGTGAGCGCTTGGAAAAGCGCGCGAATTTTCAAAATTCGAATGTAAAGTAATTTTGTAAGAAATTATTTTTATGTGAAAATATTTTTTATCAAAATTGTATTTAGTTGTTTAGGTTATACATATCTTTTGGTATATTAAGTGAATAAAACATCTTCATAGGCATATAAATCTGAAAAATCCGACATTATTAATGTTTCTTTTTTGCAGAAATGGTTTCCATCCATATTTAAAGGATGACCACAATAATTCGCATTTAAGGAAAAATTTCATGTAGCCACCTAGCGTGCACGAGTGTACAAACCAACTAGCGCGTCCGCGTTAGATGTGATGCGCGTTGATTTCAATTTCTAATAAAAATTAATTTCATATAAAAATTATATTTCTTATAAAAATTCACGATTTTTCATAAGATTGGGATATTTCTTATAAAACTTCCACTTCTTAATATTTCTAATTAATTTTTCTTTCAATTTTTCGAAAAAAATATTCAAATGAATAAAGTTGCATTCAGAATGCATTGGAGGAAACTAACATTAATGAATAAAAAGGAGAAATATTTAAGTAACGAGAGACGATGATTGTCTGGCTATCGTATTAAACGCTTAATATTCATTTCAACTCGCCATGAACATCTCCGTGTAACGTTGATGAAACTGTATTCACTATAACAGCAATTGAATACTTTGTGCGGCTGCTAATTCAACATTGTCGAGAAAAGATTTATCGGAGTAACGTTTGAACACCTTCAGCAGACATCAAATATGTGGCATTCAGCTACGTTGTCAGCCAACACTCGTGGTGAGTATTGGCTCGTTAATACCGCTGGAAGGTGTTTATAGTCATAACCTAGCGTTGTGACTTTCTATACTATTCTATACTCCACAGAATATTCAAAGACTTCTGATAAATATGATGTGGCAGAGTATTGCTGTAGCAAAATATTCAAACTCACGAACGGTGAATCAAAAAGTGACAAATTTGTAATAGAGCTGTATTAAACGACGCGAACTTCGAATACGCTCAATATTTTCTCGTTTGCTGTGTATTATCATTGCGTCTTTTTAATGCAACTTTGCCAAGCGTACCTATGGTCTGTGCAAAAGTGACAGTTGTAGATGTTTTTTGTAAATTTCTCAGAAAATAGTTCGGTAACCCTTTTTGAGCTTTTGCAAGGCTTAATCTTCATGATAAAAATAATATCTAGTAATTTTTTCAAAATTAATTATAGAAAAGTTTTTGAGATATAAGCGGGAATGCACGATTTCCCATATACGCGCATGTTAATTTCAAAAAATTATTACTCAAAAATTAGTGCGGTAAGCAATTATCCAATTTTTACCATTGATATAGATACAATATCAAGATCAAATACTCAAATTTTCAGGAAAATCTATAGACAATGCCCCAAGTGCAAGTACTACCTTAATGCGACGGGATTTTTTCCCAATGTAGTTGACCTTAGGGTGGTTGATATTTGTAAAAATATCGATATCGATATTTATCGTTCGGAAAAAAAATATCATCATAGGCCGATATTTATCATTGAAATAATACCGATATTCCGATATATCGAAAAAAAATCTGGATGTCAAAAAATATCGATATTTATCGTCAATAAATATTAATAACAGATAAATATCGTCGAAAAATATCGATATTTCAATATATCGATAAAAATTGAAAAACGCTTTTTTTGTTGATTCGTATCAGAGGGGTGAAACTCCGTATGCTCCGGGCTCGAAAAGTGTGTTCTCTTTTTTTGATCGATCCGTGCCGCGCCGAATAGTCGGTAAAGGCGCTGACGGTCTTAGTGAAAACACGTAACTCGCTCTTGATTGGACCATTGACTCATGTGATTTTTTCAATGGTACTTGATTGGACATTTGATTCGCGTGACCTTTTCATTAGTACTGCCAGCGCTCCACGTGAGCAAAATGAGAAACTCCAACTGATCACGAAACCGCAACACACTTTTTTTTTAAGAGTTTCATCCCCCTGATTCGTATTTTACAAACAATTTCAGTTACATATCCAAAATATTCAAAAAAAATATCGATATTTGGTATTTTTTTTAACCATATTCGATATTCTAAAACATATCGATATCGATAGATATCGGCGATAAAAATATCATCGCAAAAATATCTCGTGTCGTCAGTAAAAATATCGATATTTAAAAATATCGATAAAATATCAACCTCTAGTTCACCCCCCCGCTTATTATCACTTATTATTATTATACTGTTTGTATATTGTATGATTTACATGTCCTATTTGTTGTTACATTTTCTGAAAATTCGGAACACGGAGTAACGATGAAGCTAGTACGGTGAGTTTTTCATATTTCTCACTATAATGCGAGAATGCGTGTTTCTCCAGGAAATATCCGTTATTTGCCGAGGGTTTTGACAATAAATGTTAAGAACCTAACCTGCAAAAATGCGCCGATAGCGTCACCGTTGTAACAATGTTTTGTAAATTAAATTTTTAACACCGTGTTGCAGATTTTTAATGAAATTGAATCACGAGACTGTGACGATAGAGCTCAAAAATGGGACACAAGTTCATGGAACAATCACAGGTAATTTTATTTTATTTTTGGCATAGTTCCATAATTTCAACGTTTTTTGATTTGAAAATGAGTAAAATTATACATTTAAAGAAGGATTTTTTAAAGTTTTCATATATCTGTTCCCTTTGTATGTTGAATAAAAAAGTTATTCATCTTAATCATTATTTTTCAACAAAGAAAACTAGAACTGCGACATGTCAAAAATTATTTTATAAATAACATTAAATATGTCTGAAAAAATAATGATAATATAAATATATATAAATGTTAATGTAAATAATAATGCAGAAAAAAATGCAAAGTTTATCCAAATTTATACAAGTACAAAGAAAATTTATTAAAATCTGGTAACAAATTTTGTGTAAAAATCAGCAAAGTAAATAAATCACAAAATTTTTAAATCATATAAGTAACCAAATTTTAGAGTATTTCAAAAATACTGTTGCAAAAAATTTTTCGTTTGGAATTTTGACAGTATTCACGATATTTCATTGAAAAATGTTACAAAAATCAGGAAATAGTGTATTACTATTTAAAATTTTGGTATCCTGAAATTTCTATACATTTTCCCAGCCTTTTATCATTTTCTGTAACTATGATTTCAGATCTTGAAAGGATGAGCAAATAATGCAAAAAAAAATATTACTCAAATGTGAAAGAATTACTACAATTTGTTTAAATGTTACCTCATATTTTATAAAATTAAATTGAAATATCATTTGCGATTTGTGGGCTACTAATAATGATAAAAAAAAATTATAGATAATTATTTGTTAATTGAACCTTTAATTTAAAAATTATAATTTTCATTTGATTAATTATTTTCATTGTCACTCAAAAAATAGAAAAAAAAGAGAATAATATAGAAAAATTGTTTTGTTCAAAAAATCACTAAAATTTTGAAAATAGCCATCTCATTTTTCATAATGAAACAATTGAAATTATTTGGAATTTATGTAATTATCAAGAAAATTGTTAGATAATTTTTTTCTCTGCTTGCAGTAAAATTATTGCTTAGATTTCTCAAACCCACACGTTATTTTTTAAATTAAAATAATTGAAACTGTTTAGAATTAACATTTTCGAACAAATTTAAAAAAAAAAAATAATTTTCAACTGAACTTTTAAAGTGTGTATCATCGTTTTAATTTTATCTTATAATAATTATTATTATTATTGATAAAAATAAACAATATATATAATAATAATACAAAAGAACTGCCTTACGTGAAATCATCGCTCAAATTTTAAAAATCATAAAATAATTAAAATGGTTTGTAATCAATGTTATTACAAAGAAAATTTTATATGATCATTTTTCAGTTAAATCTTCCAGTTATGTATTATAATTTTTTTTTTATTCTACTTGTTACTATTATCATTACTATTTGAATTTAATTGAAAAAATAGATGAATAATATAAAAAAATGGTTCTCCCTAATGTAAAAAAAAATGCTAAAATTTTTGATATCACCACCTCATTTTCAATAGAAAATCAATGAAATTATTTGAGATTGATTTGAGTAAATATTTTTTAGATTATTCCTTAAATTATTTATTATCATTATCATATCATAATAAATCTATCTATTAGTATTATAGAAAAAAAATGAATAATAAACAAATTGTTGTCTGATATGAGTAATAAGTTGAATTCATGAAAATTATTTGCAATTTTTATTGTTACCAAAAAAATTCCAAGATAATTTTTTTTCAATTATACCTTGTAACCATGTTTTTTTTTTGTAAGAATTAAATTTTTTTTTAAAGTTGTGCTGAATGTGAAAGAATTTCTAAAATTTTAGAAATCACTCTCTTTCAAAAATTAAATAATAAAAACCATTCGGAATTTATGTTATTACTAAGACAATATTCCAATAATTATTTTTCAACTAATCCTTTAAATAATATTATAATATATTAGCCTCATTCAATATGTTTTTATCAAGTCCTGCAATTTTTTATTTAAATTTTGCTTACGAAAATCATGACTTGTAAATTCACAATGTGTGGCGTCTACTGACTCCAAAAAATTCAAATATTCTTAGAGATTTTATGACTTGTTTTACGTAGTTTAATTTTTTTGTTATTCTATGATAAGTTTTTCAAGTTCTCCACAAAAAAAAATTAAAAATTTGATGTAGATTTTTTTTCTAGAGAAAATTTCATTTCCAATTTTATCGCCTGGTAAACTAGTTGATTCTTCAATGACAAAATACTTTTGCTAAATAGAAAAATTGAGTTATTCAGCAATCATTCAAATTTAATACATGCATTTATCGAATTTATATTGAAGGATCTTTGGTCCAATTTCGAAAAAATGTTAAAAAAATAGAATAGAGGATATTTAACAAGTTGAAACAAATATATATATATATATATATATATATACAACATTGTAAGGTGAAAAACCTGTATTTTTGGAAAACCTAATCGAAACTTTTTTTCAATGTGAGCCAGTGATTATAGTGATTATCTTCAAAACATACCAAGTCACATGTTTGGTATAAAAAATATAACATTGTAATATATATTTGAAAATAAAAATGTTTATCAGATTTTATGTCATTTATGTTACACTTTTTGCTCTAAAAATTAATTTCACTAATATTTTACATTATTACGGAGCGAGTCATCCATATATCATTTATTTATTTTTTAATTGCATTTTTCCAGGAGTGAATGTTGCCATGAACACTCACCTTAAAACGGTCAAAATGACCATCAAAAATAGAGACCCAATCACCTTCGAAACTTTGACCTTAAGAGGTAACAACATTAGATACTTTATTTTACCTGATTCTCTGCCACTGGAAACACTTTTGATTGATGACACTCCAAAAGCCAAAGCAAAGAAGAAGGAAGCTGCCCGTGGAGGTAATTTCATCATAAATGCTATTTTTTATTTTTTGTATTTAACATTCGCTTTTTAGAAATCTCCCATTTTTTGTGGCTCTTTTTATGAATTTTGAAACATTTTGTCATACAATTCTAATTTTTTTTCAAACATATTTCAAGTTTTCTTATCGCAATGCATTGTTACTGTGGGTAGAAAATGAATTTCTTTTTGATATTATTTTAGAATTTTTTTGCATCTTTATAAATTGTGAATCAATCTTTTGAAAAATGAATAATTTTTTAGGAGCTGCTCGTGGACGAGGTAGAGGAGGTCGTGGTGCACGAGGTGGCCGTGGTGGTAGAGGAAGAGGCCGAGCTCGACGATAAATATCCCCAAATCCGCGTCAACGCGAATGCTAATAACACTCAAGTTTCCGGGGCTTTTTTTTCGTTGTAACATAATTTTTCACATGAATATAATTTTGCCATGTAATTTAATTTAATTCACTATTTTTTGGTTTTTCCTGTACTCTGAGAGAAAAATGAGAGAGTTATGAATGAGTGAAAATAAGTTATCAAACCCACTTTTTCCTTTGTATATGTTTTATAAAATATGTAGAGCAGTTAATAAAATTATATTTGAAAAAAGGATTTACATAACTATTGTTGAATGGTATCGTTTTTTTTTTCTTTTTCATGATCGAGGCTTAGACCATATAATACATGGACTGTTTTTTTAATATGGCAGAAGTGGTCCCAACCTAGGAGCTGGCTAAGTTTGGATTAAGGTTCATTCCAATATGGCGGGAAAACATCAGTGACAGTGCAAACACGCTAGCGAAGCATTGTTTCAAGTATAATTTTTATTTCCATCTTTACTATTATGATTATATTATTTATTCATTATAAATTTTTTACTGAAAAACCTAATCCTCAACTTGCAGTTTTCCTAAAGATGAACAGCAATCATGTATCTACACAAAATTAATTCAATCCATAAAATGTGTTCACCTTTGTTATGCAAATTCTGTACTTATTATTATACCTCATTCTATCCATTTCTAATAAGTGAATTTGATGAAATCGAGTAAAAATCATTACTTTGAATGTTTTATACATGCATTATTATTTATAACGTGCATGAGATTATTGAAACATGAAGCTTAATACTTCATAATTTATTGATTGGTACATATTTTCATTTTCATTAGTGACTAATCACTGATATATTTTAATTCAAATTTAAACACTGGTAATGCCCTATCTATAAACACCCTTATCATATGTACAGGGCGCTTCAGCATAGAGTACAGCACTGGAAAACTTTAATTTTAACTTAGCCAGCTCCATGGTTAAGACCAAACTCGGCTGTAGCAAGAAATAGATGCAGCGCAGTCCATATATTACATGGTCTAAGGATAGATGGGGGCTGAGAATTTAGTGGCCAGCGCGGAAAGAAATTCTTAGCTCTAGTAACATGGAATCATCCTACAGCATTGTAGCAGAGAGGGGGGCCACGTGCTAAACATATGTGACCTATCGCGAATAAAGGTACTTTAGAGAAAAATGCTTTAGGTATATTATCGTTGTCAAGTAAAAGAGAAAGTCAACCTAACACATTTCTTCCTAACGTACCTTTCTTCACAACAGAGCACATATGAATCCAAGCATTTATAACTTTGCCAGCTTCCACACAGTTGATTTGTAAGGAGCTCACAGGATAATCAGGTGGGCTTTGAGCAACAAACATGACTGTGAACAACGAACTCTGGAAACTCGGTCAACTTTTCTTCGCTCCTATTTTCCCTTCGTTTTTTCAATTGCGGTATTTGTAAGAGCTCCATGATAAACTTATGAGGTGAACTGTATAGGAAAAAACCCAGACTTTCTTCACACTAAAAACATGAATTCAAGCATTTCTTCTCTGCTGTCTGTAGTCATACCCCCGTGACTTGATCCCATGCCACGATTTAATGAGGTCACATGCTATTAAAGTTCAGAATTTCTGTCCATGAGCTTATTGTGCATCTGCTTGTAATTGTTGAAGTTTCTCCCAAGGAAGGGCAAAATGTGATAGTTCAAAAGCTAAAGAAGTAAATTACATGAAAAAAAGATGAAATTGAATACAATGAAGGAATTTTAGTTATCTTTACTCCAAGGGATAAAATCTAAACGTTATTAAATTAGTTAATTTAAAATGTATACCTTGTGCTATAAACAGCCTTATATGCAATGTTGTGAAACTTGGAGGTGAATCTTTTATGGGATGCATATTGGTGGCGCTGATGCTAGCTAGCCACTCATCTTCATCCACCTGTCCGCTACCCTTCTTTTTTCCCTCACATCTACTCTCTCTTTCTATCCATCCCATGGAGCATTGGGAGTTTTACACAGTTTCACGACACTGCTCATATGTATTTTCATACCATAAATTTGATTTTTCTATGAAAATATATTAACGCAAATTCTAGCTTCCTTCTCCATTAAATAAATGAAAATACAACCAAGTCACTCCTCAATGCCTGTATTACTCCAATCCAAAAAATGTACATCATCTTTTTCCTGCATGCAAAAATAAAATCAAAAAATGACAATCAACGTGAAAACCCCATACAGAAGTATGCACGGGTAAGCGACAAGGAGTCGCTGTTTTTCATCACCAGACATTGTGCAAAACAATCTAGACGCTGAAATCGATGCCCATGCGACAGCCAAAGCGGCTACGGCGAACCCAACACTTCCCTTCAAAGAAAAGAAAATGCTGGTGCCAGCTAATCCGACGACAGGCAAAATGCAGTAACCCAAAATTGAGGCCACAGAGGCTAAAGTGACGGTTCCAGAACTGCTCATCAACGACAGCAAAATGTACATCAGGACACATGAAGTTGCCGAAAGGCCGTATACTGAACCAAAATGAGCCTTGGAGGCAGACAAGAATAAAAAGGCCTCCAGCATGACGCAAAACACAAAGGGCCCAACTAGATCTGAGTCTTGGTTCAGGTACGACACGTCGTCGGTTTGACTGCGTCTGTGGAAAGGGTTCATGACTGCCATGGTTTTCTGAATAATCCGGTCAGGGTCGATTCCAAGCTCTTCCAGAAGTGGGGGTTCGTCTTCCTCTCCATAATTCGTAGAACCTGGGAATAGTTATTCTTATATGGCAATGATGAGAATTTTCAACACTTGTGTGTAGATGACTTTAAATGTAAATAGAATGCAGAATGTACCATATAATTTTGGAATTGATTATATACTTATTTTTTATACATATGAATAATAATAATAAATTAAAAATACAATTTTAATAATAATAATAATAATAATAATAATAAGATGCTCAGGGAAATCAAGTTCTATAAATTTCAGTGAAATTGATTATTAAGATAATTTTACCTAAATACTTTCCTTGTATTCACAAATTTGTTGTATTTTTTTAATATGTCAGCACTAATTAAATTTCATACAATTTTTGAATTATTTATTGAGCGACTCCTAATTAATTGATAGAATGAAAAAAAATAATAAGACATTATTCGCAATGATAAAAATCAAGGGCGGATGGTCTAACATAAAAAATCTAAATCTGCATTCTAAAAAAAAAATCATCAGGACTAGAGAGGGGGTCCCGACGTCAGGACTGCCCCTGGCCTCACATGTACACCCAGTCTCATAATTCGTTTCTTTATCTGCCTGATTTCCCTAGATTTCTTTTGTTAAATCTAGGGAAATCAGACAAATAAAAAACGAATCATTGAGACTGGGTGTAATTTGTCTGCCACTATGAAGCCTATAGAAGGAGGCCTGACATCCTATGTCGCAGCTAACAGCAGAGTACGCATGGCTGTGGTAGCCCCAATCCCCATTCTACAGCCTTTATTTTTTTTTCTGTGCTACCCGAACGCAAGACTTCTTCGATTCTGCACAACTTTTTAAATCC
Source organism: Platygaster robiniae (assembly GCA_028476575.1). Taxonomy (NCBI): domain Eukaryota; kingdom Metazoa; phylum Arthropoda; class Insecta; order Hymenoptera; family Platygastridae; genus Platygaster; species Platygaster robiniae. Next base: position 43,820,644 of record CM052019.1, read on the forward strand.
CCGCTTGATTCCCACCTATTGTGTGGCGGATTGAGTGACTCCAATGGGCGGATTGCGTGGCGTCAACGGGAGTGCGCAGAGCTAAGTAAAATGAGTTGGTTCGCGCAGTACAAAAAAAAAAAATTGGTGGGGATTCGCACGACCAATCCCTTACATATTTTTCTTCCAATAGTCGGGCCTTCTTCTATAGGCTTCATATCTGCCACTGTAGATTTCAAGAATTTTATGTTTACAAACACAAGTGCAAAATCAATATATTGATCCTCCCCTTTCCCCCCACACGTTTGCGACGCCCTCTTAAATCAAATGTCAAAAAAAAAACAGCAAAACTTATCACTCAATCATCTTACTACTGTGACTACATTCACGAATAAATGAATTATTATCTAAATAAGAATCATATATAAATACGCTCAAAAATTATTTATACCTTGTCCAAACTCGTTGCCACCGTAAATTCCACCTCCAAACGAATTTTCCGTCGGTTCCAAATACGATTTTTGCGGGTACTGATAAGGGTCGTTCACTTGTTGATTGTACGTGTGAAATTCGAATTGTTGTTCGGCATGTCCAAATCCAGGATCCTCGAAATTGTACTGTCCTTGCGATGGCGGCGGATTCCAATAATTATTTTGTCCTGGATATTCCGACATATTTAACAATTTACAATGTTTTACGTGGAGTTTCGATGTTTTGACAGTCTTTTGACAATTTACTTAACCTAACATAACCTATACGTTTGTATACATTGGGGCGTCAAGTTCAGGCGTGTTTTCAAGTAATTGGCAGGTTAGGTTAGGTTTTATTTTAATTTTTTCAGTTTAAAATTGATGTAATCGACCTCGAAAAATATTAGAATTGTAAAAATTGCAGTTCTGAACTTTTCTCATCAATCAGTTTATGAAGTTAGTTTTTTCGTTTGTCAATGAAGTTTAATTTTTTGTTCAGCGTTTCGGATATTTGAAATTCCCGCCATATTTTCTAACAGTCTCCACAGCTGATCACAACAGCAGACGACATAACAGCTGGTTGGCAATAAATGAAAACAATGTTTGTTTTCCTTATTTCAGTTTGATTGAGTAATAAAGCTCAATTTATAATGATTGTTTATCAGTTTTATCAACTTGTTCAATTCAGTGTGATCTGAACAGTTTTCAAGTACAATTGTGCACTCATATTTTTTTCATGTTTCTCATGCACGTGGTAAGATTACGATCTTTTTTCATTCATGATTATTGTTTATCGCTTTGTTTAATTCAGTGTAATTGTCAATGTTTTAAAAATTCAATGCGTTACTCATTTTTTTGCATGTTATAAGGTAATGACAATTTTCAACTGATTTAATTGTTCAAGGATAATTTTTTTTGCACTTTACAATAAAAAGTTGTAAATTATGAAAAAATGTGTGAATAATACTTCGATTCAATGTTTATTGTCAAAAGTGACATCTAAAAAATATCAATAATATATTTTTTTAGAAAACTTATTTTTTAGAAATAATTATATGATAAATAATTTTTATACATTTATTTTAATTATTATAGAAACATAATTAATGTATTATTTTAATAAATTCAATATTTCTAATTGAGATCTTCCTTTTTTTCTTAACTTAAAACATAAATAAATCATACATATATTTAATATACGATATAATAAAATTATACAATATAACCTATTACTAATATATATAAAAAAATATAACTTACATTTATATTGATTATACATATTTAATATAGTCAATATATAATTCGATAATAAAATCTTCAAAATCGATGAAATACGCAAATAATACTTCTTTTGTCAATTCATATATTCTATTCATAAATAATCATTATAATCATGTGGTGAAACATATCAAATATTATTATCAGTATTATTATTATTATTAAACATGGTTATGATTTTTTTTTTTTTTTTTGAAAGAAAAAGAAATTAACAATGAAAATGAATTTCAATTGAGATTTTATTTTTTACTAGGCCAAATTATTAATAAAATTATAATTGATAATATATTTTTCAAATATATTTTTTTTGATCGAACTTTTTTTTGGAAAAATTGGAAAATAAGTATTTTGCACATATGTATTAGCATTACAAATATTACATGCATTTAACTATAGTTTGATAATTTACAAAATATTTCAAATGGGTAAAATATGCCAATTCTACTTTAATTTCATACTCATATATATTTTTAATATTAATTTATTGTAACTCTGTACTAAAATATATAAAAAATATAAATACATAATCATAGAGTAGTATTATTATTTGATATAGTTAGGAACTTTTTTATTCATTAAAATAAAGTGTTTAATTGAGATTATTTCGATGAAGATTATCTTTTTCATTAGGCTATAATAATTCTAAGAAATTTAATAATCAATATAGTCCTCAAGCATAATTTTTGAATAAAATTTTTTTCAGGAAAAGGTTCAAAAATAAATATTAAATAGATATTCATTGGCACAATTATATCAAATTTGATATTTTAGAAAATACATAAATAAAATTCTAATATTATAAAATTATAATTATATATTTCATTTATGTATAAATAATATATTTTGTTTTATTAAATGATAAATGACTTATAATAAAATATGGACATCATAAATACTATAAATTAATGTATTGTGATGTTAATTAACTTAAAATATGTTTGATTGAACTCTTTATATTTATTTTCTTCTTTTTGCAATGAGAATTTTTTTCTGTTTAACCATATGATGAGCACATTTTTTCATGATTTTATTTTTTTAAATAAAATTCCGTTTGAGTATCGCACAATTCATTAACGTTTTGTGTAATGTTTTTTTCAGATGTAAAAGGCGACTTTCAGAGGCAACGAAAATGTTTCTTGTCTGAAATATAAACTTTTGCAAAAAAAGTGGACATACAAAAATTCGCATAATGATTGGCTGGAAATCAACTTTGATTTTTTTATGTTTTTTTGGATTTTTGAAAGAATTTCGACCATCAGAACCTTTTGTAACAGATTTTTTATTAGGGCCTTGGAAAAACTTCACCAATGAACAAGTAAGATTTCGAAAAAAATTTTTATTAAGTGCGAATTGAACTTCAAAAATTTGACTTGAAACAATGACAGTTCAATATTTCGAAAGTTTTATTTTATTTATATATTCCTAACATTTTCAAAAATCTTGACATTACATTATCGGAAATTATTATTTAATATTTATCACCAATTCCATTAAAAATTTATTTTAATAAAACTTTGCTTTTAAATGAATTTCAATTTTTATCAAGTACAAAGAGAAGTTTCAAATAAGGGTAAAAAATTTGCAGTACAATATCAGAAAAATTTTTATACATATGTATTTCTAGTATTGTTAGAAGTCTTTAATTGCATTATTATCAGTTTTTATAAGATATTTAATAACAATGATAAAACACAATAATTTCTACAATTTAACTCTCATAAATGAATTTTAGTTGAATTTCAACTTTATTTTGAAAAAAACATACTCAAATATATTATTTTCGTACTTATTTTTTTTTACAAAAACATATTTATTTATTTATTTATATTATCATTCTAACATTCATTGTTCTCACTACAATATATTTTTAAACATATTTCAAAGAAAATTTATATCAAGAGCAAAAAAAATTATATAATAACTCAAACAATGTGGAGTATAATATTAAAAAAGTTTCTGTATACGTTTCCAAAATTTTCACATATTTTTAAACTGCTTGATGAGCAATTATTATGTAATATCTATTACCAGTTATTCTTTAATACATTATAAATTTATTGTAACAAGAAACTACTTTAATAAATGAAAGATCTTAATTGAATTCCACAGAAAATTAAAATTATGTGTTACAGAAATATATTTTTAAATATATCATTATTTTCAAACACATATTAAACGTAGAAATATATTTTTGAACATATTTTGAGGAAAATTTAAATTGATTGGAAAGAGAAGTCAAAAGTTCACTTTCACAATATGCAGTTAAGTATTAGAACAATTTTTATTCTATATATTTCTAGAATTTTTAGTAATACTGGGATTGCAATGTTAGAAATTCTTACATTGTGTTAATTACAAATGATATGATATATTTATTGTGATAATCTATTGCTAAATGATGAAAATTTTTTTGATTCGAAATACAAATAATATTCTCGATTTAAATCCAATCCAGTTTCAATTTTATGAAAAGTTTAGTATTCACCGTGCTGAAAATTCCCAATTGAGTTTCCAATTGGTTTTCCAGTTGGGTTGTCCAACTCAAAAGTGAATTCGATACTCACTTATAAATCTAATAGGTTAGTCCAATTGGAAAATTTTTTAAAATAAAACATATGTATCAAACATAATCAGCTATTCGTTAATAAATCTAATTAGAATATTATTTGGAAAATAAATTTATTTGCGGGGTAAGTTTTTTCTTAGTAAAAAATTTTTCAATAAGAGAAATCTAACTGGAAAACAGATTGGCAATTCAATTGGAAATTCAATCGGTTTTCCAATTGGACAAACCAATTTGGAAACCAACCAAAAAAACGGTCATTTTTTCAACTGGGTTACCAAATTGATTGTCCAATTCAAAAATTTATTGGATTAACAATTTTTTTTTCCAGTTAGGTTAGTCCTATTGAACAATTTTTTACGATAAATTGTTTATCACAAGTGCAATGAATTTTCCAAAAAAAAATCTAATTAGATTTCTGTAAGGAAAGCTAATAGTATTTTATTATATATTTATTTTTTTGTAAAAATGTGTCTTATAAGACAAACTAATTGGGTATACAATTGAGTTTCCAATTGCACAACCCAACTGGAAAACCAATTAGTCTTTCAATCAGTTTGTCCAATTGAAAAACTAATTAAATTTACAATTTGGTTTCCCAGTTAGGTTAGTTCCATTGAAAAATTTTTAACAAAAAATTTTACTCCACAGTTGCAATTTATTTTTCAATGAAAATCTAATAAGATTTTTGAATGGAAAGCTAATTGTAGTTGAGGAATACTTGTTTTTTGTGAAAAATTTGTCTAATAGGAGAAATTAATCAGGTATCCAATTGATTTTCAAATTACACCACCTAGTTGGAACTAATTGGGTAACCGATTGGAAATTCAATTGCACGACCCAATTGGAAATCAAATTGGACAAAGTAATTGGAAAACCAATTGGAAATTTTCAGAAGGATCAAAACGTAATTTCATTAAAATAACAGAATATAAATTTTTTGATCAGGTCAACAGAGACATTTTCCCTGTCAGCACCTATGCGAATTTAGCGACCCTCGTCTTCATTTTTCTCTTGACGGATATTCTGCGATATAAGGCGATCATCATATTATGTGGCCTCTCCGGAGTACTGGTTTACATTCTCCTTATACTGGGCACGACATTGCTCGAAATGCAAATTTTGGAAGTCTTCTATGGATTGTTCATGTCCGCTGAAGTTGCTTATTATACGTACATTTACGCAAAAGTCGAGAAAAAACACTATGAAAAAGTTACGGGCTACACCAGAGCCGGGCATTTGTTGGGAAAATTTAGTGCTGGACTTGTTTCCCAGCTCACCGTTACGTTCAACATTTTGGATTACTATCAACTGAATTTCGTCACTTTGGGAGGTACTACTTGATTTTTTCAGAAAAATCTGGGAAGTCATAACTATTTTTAAAGCAAGGAAATTTTATAACACATTCTATACTAACTAAATAAATAATAATAAAATCGTAAAATAACTTTTATTTCAGCTATAATCTTGGCAACCATAATCGCCGTTTTACTTCCCCCCGTGAGACACTCCATATATTTCCATCGGGATGTCAGAAAATATAACACCAATACGGAAATTAGGGAAACGATAAATTCGATGCCAGAGAAAAGCGCTCCTTTGCGAAAAAAGTTGAGAAACGCTTATGCATGGCTGTGGCTCGATTTTTTGCGGGCTTATACTAATATGCAGGTTTTAAAATGGTCTTTATGGTGGGCTTTAGCGACTTGCGGTTACGGACAAATCGTGAATTTCATCCAACAATTGTGGTTTGCCGCTCGTAAACAAGAGGCAAATAATTACAACGGAGCTGTTGAAGCGGTTTACACGATTATTGGTATAATCTTTTTTTATTGGCAATTGATAATGGGTCGTTGAAAATTTATTGTTGCAAATATTGATCTATAAAGAAGGTTATCTGGCGTGATCAGAGTGTTGAAAGCGATATTTGTATTTGAGATAAAGGTCGTTGACGATGAATAGAAATTTTTTTTTTATTTTTTGAACACTTGCAAACATTTCTAATGAAAATCTTAAATTGATTTTCCAATTGGTTTTCCAATTAGAAAACTAAATAGACAGTTGGCTATTTTTTCAATGGGTTTTCCAATTGGATATTCACTTGATGATCTAATTGGTTTGTCTTATTGGAAAATCGTTTACATTAAAATTATCACTAATACATTATGTTTTCCATCTAGAAATCTAATTAGATTTTCATTGGAAGAACTAGTTTTTTTATAACGTAAGTGTTTTTTTTTTGTAAAAAACTTTCCTACAAAAGAAACCCAACTAGAAAACCAAATGGGAGCCCAATTAGGACTCCAGTCGCTTTTCCTACTGGAAAAACTAATTGAAAAAAACGGCTATTTTTCCCGTTGGTTGGTTCAATTGGAAAACCAATTGGTTTCCCAGTTGGGTTTTCAAATAGCAAAATTAATTAGATATTCACTTCAACATCCAATTGGTTTTTCTTATTGCAGAATTTTTTTATAAAAGAAACTTTCATCACAAACATGATTCGTTTTCCATTCAAAAATCTCATTATATTTTTCATTCTGAAAACTAGTTGTATATGTGATGCTAATTTTTTGGTAAAAAAAACTTTCCAACAGGAAAAACTCAATCGGAAATCCAATAAGAAATCCAGTTGGTTTCCAGTTGACGATTCAGAACTAATTGGACAATTTTTGAGATTTATAGCCAACTGGAAAATTTTGGAGATTTAGGAACAATCGAAAATTTCAAAAAACAGTTGGAAAATTTTGGAGGTTTAGAACCAATCGAAAATTTTTAGAACCAATGGAAAATTCTTGAGATTTAGAAACAATTGACAACTTTACGAACCAATCAGAAATTTGTGGAAATATAGACATAATTGTAAAATTACGGAGATTAAAAACCATTTGGAAAATTTTGGAAATTTAGGCATAATTGTAAAATTATGGAGATTTAGAACCAATTGAAACATTCTTAAGAATTAGAACCAATTGAAAAATTTTGAGGATTTATAACTAATTGGAAAATTCTTGAGATTTATAATTGATTAGAAAATTCTGGAGATTTAGAACCGATTGAAAATCCTTAGAACCAATTGGAAAATTCTTGAGATTTTGAACTAATTTAAAAATTACAAAACCAATTGAAAAATTCTAGAGATTTGGAACCATTACGAAAATTTGAAGATTTATAATCAATTGAAAATCGTTAGAATCAATTAAAAATTTTCGGAAATTTGGAACTAGTTAAAAAATTTTTAAGATTTGGAGCCAATTGAAAAATTCTTAAGACTTAGAACCAATTGAAATTTCAAGAACGAATTTGAAAAGTTTTCAAGGTTTAGAACCGATTGAAAATCTTTAGAACCAATTGGAAAATCTGTAGATTAAGAACTAATTGAAAGTTTTTGAGATTTAGAACCAATCGGAAAATTCCTGAGATTTAGAACCAATTAGCGAATTCCTGAGATTTAAAACTAATTAAAAAATTTTTGAGATTTTGAACCAATTGGAATTTCAAGAACGAATTTTAAAAATTTTGGCAATTAAGAACCGATTGAAGACCTTTACAACATATTGGAGATATGAAACTAATTGAAAAATTTTAGAGATTTAGAACCAATCGGAAAATTTTGCCTAGAACTAATCGAACCTTTTTAAAACCGATTGAAAATTTTTGAGATTCAGAATCAGTTAGACAATTTTAAGGGATAATTTCTAATAGTCTACAATTAGGAATCCAATCTGAAAGTTTAAAATAAAAATTTGAAAAAAATGACTTTATTTTGGGGAAATGTCGAACAGTTTCCTTCGAGCATTTTATTTTCCATCAATTTATGGAATTCTTTATACATGAATTCAAATGGGATTTGACGAAAAAGTTGTTCAAATCGCAGTTGAATTTTGATAAAAATTGGAATTTCTGACTTGAATATTAATTTGTATTGCATTTATTTTGTTTAAGGTGCATCAACTGTATCCTCCGTTGGATATATGAAACTCAATTGGGCTCTATATGGTGAAGCAGTTTTGACGTTTTTTTCTGTAGTGCAAGGCGTACTTTTGATAATTGCTTCAAGATACGAAACTATGTGGGTCCTTTATTTGTGCTATATCATGTTTGGAGTAATTTATCACACGATGGTTACAGTCGCAAGGTATTTTTTTGTTTCATAATTTTATGTATATAGAATGTATTAGATTTAACAGTATTTTTTTCTGTTACTGGGAAATTTATTAGTTTAAAATAATTCTTCATGTCTATTTTTTAGCTCTAATTTTTACTGTTTTCTTCTTTTCTGGTAAAAATGTAAAAACTTCTTGAAAATGTGATATTTTTATTTCAGATAAAAAATTTGCTAGTAGTTTTTTCATTGAAGCATAATTTTTAAGAACTTTATAATTTTTTCTATGCATTATTAGACAAATTTGATTTGCTATTGTTAGATGAATTATTTTTGCAGTTTCGAGGTTGCCAAAAGGTTGTCAAGTGACAGCTACGCTCTAATTTTTGGCATCAATACCTTTGCTGCGTTGGGTGCACAAAGTTTATTGACATTTATAGTTGTTACTGAGACTTTTTTCTCTCTGAACATCAAAGAGCAGGTAAATAAAAAAATTGTATTATAAACTTCAAACGAACTGATACTTGATTTCAATGGTTTATATTTTATTATTCTCTTTTATTCATAATTCGATTTCTGGAAATTTTTATTTATCAAGGTTTATACATCGTATATTTTTATCATGAAATCAAATTCTAAAAATACTTGAAAATCACTACCTTTTAATGAATGAAAAGTAATAAAAACATTTTAAAAATATTTAAAAATACTAAAAAATTCATCGGATGTACATCCAACAAAATAAATATATTCTAAAAAACATTAAATTCTAAAAATATTTTTAACAAAGTATAATGAATTAAAAATATATAAAACGTTTAAAAAATATCTTTAACATTCGAAACATATTAATAAATATTCGAAAATGTAATATAATTTTACCAATATACATATATTCTAAAATCACAAAAATTCTAAAAATATCATCAACAATGTTTTCAGTTTCTTTATAACATTGCAAAAAATGTGGTAAATTTTTCTAGAATATTAATTTATAAACGAAATTCCAGTATTTCATTTATGGATGCTATTTCATCGTTTTGGGACTCGTTTTCCTTTTATTCTCGATTTTCACGATATGGAGATATAGGAAGTCGGAAAATATGACAGAGAGTAATGAACTTGCCAAAGTCGAACAAGATAATAGCCAGATCACAGCAAAGCAACAAGCGATTGAGTGAATTTACTACAGTAAGTGTTTTTTATAAAATAACTAGTAAGTGACGAATCTCTTGTTATTGGCATCCTTTTTATATTCAATAGTTGTTTTTTTACTAATTATTTTTGTCAAATAATTTAAAAAAATGAGCGAAAAATTACTTACTCAAAAAAAAAGTGCTACGAAATATTAGTGATTTATCACTCATTTGATTTTATGAAAAACATTAACTTTTGTTAGAAAAATGTTATATTTCCTCGAAAAAAACTTGCAAAATGTAAAATTTACTTTCATGACGTTGGCAGTTTTTTGTTAATTTTATATGTAGAAAATATGTTGACATACGATGTGAAATTTATGTGTTATGCTGATATATATTTTATAGTTGAAGTTTTTATAAAGTGCAATAAAAACTAGCTTTTGTTACCTGGGAGTTTTTTTTATTGCTGTTTCACAAATAACAGTTTCCCGAGAAAAAATATTTTTATTGCAACAAACAATAACAATTTATCATATAAATCTTAAATATTAAATTTTCATCATAAAAAAATTCGACAGTGTTTTTCCAAACTTCACAAAAACATGATAAAATTTCCAAATTCTCCCAAAAAGGTGGAAGCTTTATTTTTAACATGGAAGCATGAACAGTGCGCATGAAATCACAATAATTTTTGTGAAAATTGAACGGAATTGACAATTTTCTTGTGTAGGACCTGCTGAAAAATTCCAATTTGACAAAGTAACTAGAAACCCAATTCGACAAAACAATTGGAAATCAATTTTACAGACTAATTGAAAATCTAATTAGACAAGCCAATTGATAACCCAGTTTGACAAACCAATTGGAAATCCAGTTAGACAAGCCAATTGATAATCCAGTTTGACAAACCAATTGGAAATCCAATTGGACAAACCAATTGAAAATTTTCAGCAGGGAGTAAATCGAAGGATTGCGAAACTTATGTTTGAATTGTTTCGTCGCTTTTCTTGGTTTTTTTCTTTCGAAGCATTGCTTGTCTCGAAGCATGGAAATTTCTGAATTCTTTGGAAAATCCTAGTCCAGCGCTTACTGCTGGCAGTCGTATGTCTAAATGCTGGCCCTTATCATCAACAACCTGAAAAAAATTCGCAAATATTGAAAGGACAAATTTTCGTTCAAAAATATTACTAAAATGTCCATGAAATTTCTGGAGGAAGAATATATTCCTAAATAACTATTTCTTTTCCTTTAATTCTCAAAGTTTTCGATTTTTGTACTCGCGTTTTTCAGTATGTTCTGAATTTTCGTCTCTTTTATTGGAAGTAGGAAATTGACATTTCAGGCATTAAAAATTAAAAATTGTTAAATTTCTGTACATATGTATTCATGGTGACAAATCTAATACTTTAATCCAATTAAATTCGTCTTTGAAAATATCTGAAAGTGGAAAGTTACTTACTGTCAAAGAAACGAAAAAATTTTTGAATACATGCAGTTTTTTAGGAAAGATGTTTCGAAAAAAAGTACCAACTTTGCTGTTCATGGCGTATATTTTCGAAGCGATGTCCCTGGCTATCCAAGTGGACAAAACCATTGAAAGATAAGTTTCTTTCGCGAGCATATATTCTAACGATGTTCTCTGCCAGTATAAATATCTGCAAGAACTCGCAGCAACAACTGAAACCTTGAAAACAAGAAAATTTTTTTTTGCATATCAATTTTTAAATCAATCTTGAATCAGAATTTCAGTGATAACAATAGCATAATCAAAAGCATTAATTTCCATGGCAATATTCTTAATTAGTTATATCATAATCACACGATATTCGTTGATTTCTGCGAATTTGATTTTAGAAACGTAATCTGCGAATACAATGTTTTTAGAAAAATTTCGGTGATTCTACATTTAGGAACATTATTTACACTTGAAACTCGATTTAATGTGTAGGAAAGCTTAAAATTTGATTAGGCATTCTGCCTTTTACAAAGGTTTTAGAGTATACAGACCGCTTTCGAAATTCATGTTATCACTACTAATAATTTTTACGGAATAAAAAATGTGGGTATTTGTTTTCCATGGAAATAAATTTGATTTTTATCAATTTTCCAAAAAAACTTTCGTTTTTAATTCTCGGATTTTTGAAATTTCTGAGGATACTACACGGCTACTGTAATTTAACAGAATTTAAAAAATTTTCCACAATATACGCATTTTATGAACATTTTTTGGAAATGTGCAAATTTTTTACTATCGTAGATATTCTTTTGAATTTCTAATGTTTCTAAATTCTTCATTTCCCTAACGGAACGTACCCGACCAACTTTCGAGTGTTACCCGAACACTGCGGTCGGGTAGTATTCGGGTTTCAGTGGTATAGTGGTCGGGTGGTAGAAATATAGCAACCTAAACCACTGTGGCTGTAAATTTCAGTCATAAATGAGTAATGGACTGTTTTCGCTACCATTAGGTTAAAAAAAAGGCACAAAAATCGCAGTTGTTTCACTGAAAACTGTGAAGAACATACGTCTAGATTTTCGTCATTTCAAAATAACTGACGTATGATATACATGATTTTTTCATTGAATATTACGAAAACGAGTTAATAAAACATCCTGCAAAAATTAATTGCAATAGATATCGTTAATGAGGTATTAAAAATGTAAGGCGACCAGTTTCCGAACGTTACCCGACTATGGCGGTCGGGTCAGTTACGTTAGGGATTATAATATTTCCAGCGTAATAATACGAATTGTTCCAAAATTTCCAACCATTAAGATTTTTTAAAAATGTTTTTCTAATTTTACAGATTTCTGTTGAAAAATAAAAAAACCTTAAATGTTTTTTCAATTTTTCTCAGTTTTTCAAGATTTTCAAAATTTTAAGCGTTATACGAACTATTGAAAACTTTCAAGATTTCATAAAAATTTGTCTAACTCGTTAAAATTTGTCATAAATTGTAATACTTTTTGAGTTTTTTAACATTTTCAATAAAACATTTTAAAAAAAATTTTGTATCATGTATATTTCGAGTATATACATCAAAAGGGCCGCTTCCTGTCTTTTATCGAGGTTCCAGTGTACGGATGATGATGCAAAATTGAAGGAAATCATTACTTTGAAAGTTTCATCGTAGGAAGTTCGTGAAATTCGTGAACTTTCGAATTCCGGTGAATCGAGGAATTCGCAGGGGAGTATTAAATGCAAAAAATGATCGTCTCGTACGACGTTGACTTTTCCGCTTAACAAAATCCCGAGTCTGTCGGTTCGAGTTAGATTTTGCATTGCGTAAGCCTCCCCCGCGTGCAGCGACATTATTGTTGCAAATTCTGGAGAAACAAGTCTTTTAAACTGTAATCTCGGTATCTAAAACATAATTTATTAGTTATAATCATATTAGGAAAGTAAATTCTCAATGTATTTATTTTATGGCGACGGATTGTTAAATTTTTAACACATACGATCATTTCAAGTAAAATTTTAATATTTTTCAAATGAATTTTTTTATTTTATAACTTATTTCAAGTTATTTATGTTTAAAGATTTGTTTGAGAATTAACGAACATATTTTGTGGCATTGATAAAATATTGTTGCAAATCATATTAAATTTTACTGGTTTAGGAAAACTTTCGTGGAATGAGGAAAAGATATGTTTAAATGATTTATTGTAGAAATTTCTTACTTTAAACGGAAGAAATAAAGTGTGGTACACTTCTTCAAGTTCGGGATCGAATCGCACTGGTCGCATTTGGTACGTTATGTACACCAATTGCGCGACGTTCAAGAGAAAAAAACCAAAGTTCCAGGTGAAAATATCAGGTGCACAAATCACCTGCCAAGCCCAGCCTGATAGCAACAGGAAACCTGGGAAATATTCAGAAATTTTTACAATTTGACTATTTTCGTATTATGTTTAAAATTCCAAATATTTTGAAAAATTAGAAAAAAATAAAAAATTGTAACTATTATCAATTCTTTTTCAACATTCTAAAAGTTTATAGTACAAAATTTTATGAGTTTTTTTCCGATTTTTTTATTATTATATTTTTTTGAAATATATACAATGTTTTCTTATTTTCATCTCACTTGGAGAACCAATTGAAAATTTGAAGCAGGGAATTCTCGCAATTAAAAAATAATCAATAAATAAATGTAAATACGTCGAATCAGTAAAAAAAATTCAATTAATTTGCAAAAAAATGCGTCGACTTGCCTATAATAAGTAACGAGTGCATGAAAAGTATTCCTCTTTTGGAAGACGACGCCGAATACGAAATGGCAAAGCAAAAATGTGCCAATTGAAAGAGCCAGTGTTGCGGCGGTTTCCATATACACATTCCAGGAGTTTTGCCTCCTAGAGTTAAAAATCGAAAAGTTGATCAAACCCCCGATGTCTCAAAATTTCAGGACCTTTTGTTTTTCACCCACTTTCAATTCTCATGCACGATATTTTCAGTTAACATCGTACGTACCCATTGCTGTTGAATGCAGGGAAAGATCGAGTTTGTACTTCAAATTTCAAAATTTCGAAAATCCATGAAGGAAGAATTTGAAAAACAATCTGAATAATTTTTGTTGAGGTACATTTCGACACGAATTTCTTCTTCGTCCTTTTTATGTTTGCGACGGAAAAGCGCATGTGCTTGGAAGGAAAATCAATGCTTATTTAAATAATGGTTGCCGTTGCGTATTTCCCCTGAAACCGGTTTTCAAATATTTTCCCCAAACGGAAATTTTGACTGAATTTATTTCGTATATCAATGTTAATTAAACTTCATTAATAATTTTCGATACATCAATTACTATGCATCTAGAAATCAATTAATATATACTTTGAAAAGCTGGATTATTCGACTTTTTTCAGATTTATTTTCAAATGACGGTTGACTGTTGACGGTTACGCTTGCCGTTACCTATTTCCCCTGTAACCGGTTTTCAAATATTTTTTCTAACGGAAATTTGAACTGATCGGACTTTGTATTTAATGTTAAAATTCATTAGTCATCATTCAAACATTAGTTATGTATCCAAAAATAAATTAATATACTTTTTCACGCTCGCAGCACGGAAATCACTTATTCTTGTGTTTACTATTGTCCCGTAAAAAACTCGTTTTCGCCGCGCGCCTTCTCGCCGTTTTCTATGCCGCTCGAAGGTCGAGCGGCAGAGAAACTCGTCTTTTCACGACACAACAGTAAACACAAGACTAAGTAATTTCCTTGCTGCGAGCGTGAAAAATATCTCGCGTTTTACTCGTGCGATTTGCACACTCCCTACGTTCGCTCGCAAAACTTCGCACTCGCAAAAACGCTCGTTTCTGCTCCTTGATGCGAAATATACTATTCAAGCTTTTGAAAGCGTGGTTGCGTTCTCCAATTTTTTTTTCAAATGATGGTTGACTGCAGTCAACTATATCTCCAGCCGACATATTAACGATTACGGTTAATTCCCCTGATGCCGGGTTTTTTAAATATTTTTTCCAACGGAAATTCGAACTGCAACATTACTTATGCATCCGAAAATCCATTAATTAATTTACTCTCAAAAACTCAGTCGTTATCCACATTTTTTCAAAGTTACATATACATAAATTTAAATAAATTTCATTGCTTTCAACTTTTTGATTATCAACCTCAACCTTGAAAAACGCTATCTTCCGAAAAAACATGGAACTCACAATGAACCAATTCAAAAGTGACGTGTAACCGGTAAAAACACGTGGATGTTTACCGTTGTGTGTGAACGGTACACGTATGCAATGAAATGTCATCGTTCTCTCTGTTCCCCTGACAGTTGTTGACATTCAACTACGTAAACTCTTCCAAAGAAACCTATTTATCCCGTTTGTTTTATACCATACTACAAAAAAAAAGTTTGGAAAATCGTCTAGATAGTCAACCTACTTCGTCAACGAAGGTTTTCGTATTTGTTATTCCATTTCCTCTACATAATTCATTATGGTGAGTAACCTTCATATGAAACATATTTTTTTGAAAGACAAATATATATTTTGAGAATTGACAGCATACTTTCGATAGTTGGGGTATTAAAACGAGGGAAATTGAATAACAATCTCAGAGTATGAAATTGTAATTTAAATAAATTGAATTTTTAATAAAAAATGTGGGCACGGAAATTTTTTTCATTTTTCTGTGTAAAAAATATTGAGATTTTTGTTTGGAATTCTTTTAGAATTTTTGTGTCCAGTGATAAAATTAAAAAACCAAAATTTTTTAAGTTGATATTCTTAGTTTTCTAATCCGAAATCCTATTAATTTAAAATTAGAAAATTCATAAATTCGAATAAATGAAATAAAAAAATGATTTGTATAATCAGATTTTTTGTTATTTATTAAATAATACAATATTCATTTAAATGTTTTATTGATACCATATGTTGTACATAATATTGTTACATTTTTTTTGTATTTTATATCATATTATCAGTTTTTACTTAAAAATGTTACATTTGATACGATATTCAATGTAATTGTTTACTGATAATATTATAATGTTGTGTTTTTTATAAATATTTAAAATATAATGATTTTTATTATATTTCTTAATCTTGTTTTATATCATAATATATCAGTTTTTCTTTGAGTATTTATAGAATATTCATTATAATTTTTTATCGGTATTGTTATTCGTTGTCTATTATATTTTATATTATATGTAGGGAGTTTTATTCATTTTTTTTTTTTTTCAAACGTATTATCAGTATTAATACAAAAATATGTTCATTTTGGTATAAAATTCAATTATTCATGATTGGTATAGTTGTCAAACATTAACATATTTTATAATACTTATTTTATTTCTTATCTTATATTTTTATATGTATTATATCAATTTATATTTGCATGTAAATTAATTTTGATATAAAACATTCAGTGAAATTGTTTATTGATCATGATATTTATTTAATTTTTTATCTTACATGTTCCATATTGATGTACGCCGGAAATTCCCTATAACGTCCTTCTCTTCTACGTCCGCTCTCTATTGCGGCGAAAGACCGTTCCGCTTTACGGCGGGATAGCCCGCCTACCTTATCCCCACAGCTTGAGACAATCTCTCTCGCAATTCTCGCGAAAGCATGTAAACATTGTGAAAACTGCGCGACTTTCGTCTGCGCCGTAGATCAGTTGACCTACCCGACATCAACTGGCCCTCAAGGTCAGCTGAGAGTGGGGAGTAGTTCGCTCCCCTTTTTCCGGCCGTTGTAGAGAATGGCTCGAGCACGCGCGCGGACGTTATAGGGAGAGTCCTGTGTACCTGAAGTTCCAAATGTTTAAAATTAAATGAAAATAAAAAAAATATGAATTTTTTTATTTTTCATCATGATGGGAAGTGTGACAACTATTTTTTGGGGAGCATCAATTTTGTTATTACGATCCAAAACCGTTCAAAAGCAGCTAGACATTTTTTGTCTTTTATATTAAGTTATAAATTTTTTTCGTTAAATTTTTAACGTTTGGAACTTCAGGCACATTCCATATTGTAATATCACTTTTTACTGAATAATGATTTGATACATTTAGAATTATGTTTCAGTTTCTTTTATGTAGCTTTCTTATTTCAATAAAATAATTTACAAAAATTTTAAAAAAAATTTTCAACTCAAACAGAATATACATATGCAATGTATAATGTAATAAAATGTTTCATGTAAAAAAAAAAACTTTAATAAATTCAGATTTAAAAATTCCAATAACATATATTCATAATTCATCAATGCAAGACTTGAAATATTAATAATATACAAAAGTGTCCTAATTTTATTCCGGGAGGTAAACAAAATTCTTTTTTTTTTCATATCAGAAAAAAAATTCCAGGTCCCGTTTTTTCTAAAATTTTGAGTAATTTTGGTTTTTTTAATAATTTATATTTTAATTGCAAATCATTTAATATTCACAATGCGATTATAAATCATATTTTATGCACTAATTTGATTATCATAATCTGTGAATTTCTCAGTAATATTATTTTTTCTCCCGCTACAAAAAAAAAATCGTTTGCACCATGGAGGAAAATAAGTTTCTCCCTCAGGTGAATATATCTCGAGCCTTCGGCTCGGGATATAACTCACACCCTTGTAAGAAATTTATTTTTTCCCTAGATGCGAAATGTACTATTTTTTCAAATAGAATATATATGTACCATACTGTATATACCTATAATGTTATAAAATGTAAAACATTCACATTAACAAAATTTACTATTATTTTAAATTCATAAATGAAACATCTAAAATATTTCAATAAAATTCAAAAAATTCCTGATTTCCATTACAAAGAAAAAATTTGAGTCTAGGCCCCACTTTGACCAAAAACGTTGCGTCATTTCAGTTTTGTTGATGAATAATTTAAAATATTTAAATTGCAAATTTCCATTTATAATGTAATTATGTTATGTTTCACGTCATATTTTAGGTTTCATTTCATATTTATTGGTTGAACACAATAAATAATAAATCATTTAATAAAATTACCAAATATGAATAGGTAATATAAAATGTAATAAAATATTCTTTTCCAATGAATTTCTACTCAAAAATTTTTAATATTTATATTCGGAATTCATCAATACAAGATCTAGAATATTTTATTTACATACAAACATTTCTCGATTTTTTTTTCTGAAAAGAAAATTTAAGTGCAGACCCTACTAAAATGTTAGGTTATTTCAGTCCTGTTGACAATTAATTTACTCCAAAATTGTAAATTTTTAGCCTGCTCCAGCAAGTGCAACAAGCGTCGCAGCAGGAGGTCGTGCCGTGAGCAAAACAGCCTCTCCTCGTGCCACGGGTAGCACAGTGAGGCAACGAAAAACGACAACGGCAGCTTCTGCTGCCAGGAGTCGCCCCCCAGCAAACTCAGGAGGCATGTGGATGTCCTACACTGATGACTCCATTGGAATCAAAGTGTACGCTCTATCATTACCTCAAAAACATTTGTACACATAACTACTTTTATTATTTCAATTAATAATTTCAAGAGCATTTCTCCCAGTGTTGTGAAACTCCTAATGCTTTCTCTGCCCGTGAAGATCAAGGCTCCGCGAAAACCATGTTATTTCACAGGCTAGAAAGCGTCCTCTAGGAATTCCTTTTGAAGTAAGAAATCTCGAACAAACTCTCAAATCAAATCAAAAGAATTTTCTCGAACAAACTGAAATGGCTCATCAGCTGTTTGAAATGTAAACATAAGCAAAAAGATTTTTTCGCGATTTTTAATATTATTTAAGCATAATTCAGTGCGATTCGGTACCAATGAGCTCCCAGGGTCTGTTCGAAAGTTGGACATGTTTCGATTCATCATTATTATTATGATACAATGCAATATTCAAGCTCATAAAAGCAAGGGTCAACCGATGCACCATCTAAGAATTCCCTTTTTTTCACTAGTCAAAGTCTAAACTTTTAACTTATCATGGTACTCCTCAAGAGTATTTCTGCTGAAAATCAAGCAGTTACAAAAATCACCAATTTCTATATCTATCATGACTTACATCAAATTAACAACTTCCAAAGCATTTTCTGTATTATCCTAGAAATTATATTTTCGTTTTATTTTCAGAGGCCCAGTTCCAGTTCTTGTGATGTCACTTCTCTTCATCGCTTCTGTCTTCATGCTCCACATTTGGGGAAAATACACAAGATCTTAAGTTATTCAAGGTCCCCTTTTCGTTACACAAAGAAAAAATGCATTTTGAACCAAGATGCCAAAATTACATTATCCCATAGTTTTTTTTTTATATGTATTATGAGAGGTTTATGTTTATTTAAACTAATTGATGAATGTATGTCATTAATGAATGAAAGGAACAATAATGTAATTATGCATATGAATAAACAATAAATGAACAAAGGAATGGGTGCATTCATCCATATATTTTTTTTTACTTTGTAACAATATATTATCTCGTTCAACAGTACCAATTACAACGGGTTTTTGATGTTTCTTGATTACACGTCGTTTTTTCAAATTTTGAAAAATTCCATGGGAACGTTGACCGATTAATGAAAAAACGTTGAAAAGTGGAAAGTTCATTTTTACATGTACAATATTTACACTTTTTACAGTCTTTATAAAAAATATATATCTATTATGTATATATTAATCTGTACAAGATCGAAAAATCACGTCATCGTTTTCGAAACGTGAATGAAATTTGTCTTCCAACAGTTATTTTTTGATCAAAGTCGATATCGTTCATTAAAATGGTCAATAATGATGAAAAATTTTGTCGACGAATCACACTTATCACAAAAAGTAATGAACTCTGTCATTATCTGAAACAGTTCACCCCAGCTAAAATTTTCAGACCAAAAAAGAGCTATCTCTTATAGATAAATAATATCTAGACACAAAAATGCCAAATTATGATGCAGGCGTGACATAAAAAATCTCAACATGAGCTTGATAAAATAAAAAATTTTGCTTCTTACTAGTTGATCAATGTAAATAATACTTCAAAATGCTTAACATAAAAAAAAGCTTTCGAGTATCAAAAGCTTTGAAAATTTTACAAACGTGTCCCATCAAATGGAATTATTCGCCAGCCATCGATTGGCTTTCCATTTCGAGTGGATCGTTCATAATGAGCTCCGTTTCTTCTTTCGGCTCTTGCATTGTATCTGCTATGATGATTATTTTCTCATCGTGGATATCTGATGATTGACTCTCTGAAGAACCTTCTTGCGTAGATGTCGCTGCTTCCTACAAACATTTCTTTTATAAAATATTCATTATTTAGTTAATTTTTAACACGTCACTTCCGAAATTTTTAAAAAATGAAAACCAATCTGTCATAGTATTCCTATAAAAAACTAACGAATTCTAAATTCTCACCGTACTGCGCATTTTCGAATGCGTTTTCAAGTGTTTCGTCAAATGGTCCTAAAACAAAGAAAAATTCGTTTTCCTCAGACCAGAGTAAACATAGAACTTATCTCCACAAATTGAAGAAAGAAATTTTAAATTACCGAACGCATGAATTTCTTGGTACACTCGGAACATTGGAAGCGCTTTTCCCCTGTGTGCGTCCGCCGATGGCGCTGGAGCTCGTCTGATCTGGTGAACTTTTTGCCGCAAAATACCCAGCTGCATTCGAAGGGTCGTTCGCCTGTGTGCCATCGCAGATGAGCCCGCAAATGGCTCGTTTTCCCATAAACTTTGTTACAACCCGCAATGTGACAAATGTGCTGTCGCTTCCTGGTCATGTCTCGATTTCTAAACATAGCAAACCAAGTTATCGTGTGAAGATTCAAGATTTAACCAATGAAAGGAAAATTATCCCTCGAATTATCATGAAACAACTGCACATTTTTAAAATCCGCTGAAAAACACTAAAAAATTGGAATTTCTTGCTTACATGAATCGAACTGTATGAAACTCGTTTTTTCTTGCCTTTTATTCCCATTCTCGTCTTGATGGAGTTACTTTTTCAATAGTGAAAAATCAGGAGAAGAAGAATAATAAACGAGTCAAAATTGGCTGAGATATTTCAGATACAAAAAAAAAAACCTAGCGCAAAAGAATTCGAGTTTTTAGTACTGCGTGTGTGTACTGCGGTCAAAGTAAGCGCCTGAGTTAAGTTGGTAGCACTGCAGTGTGTCCAGATTGAATGCGCTCACTTTCAATACACTCAAACCGATCTCACGCATGTGAGAGAAACATGGTATGACGTCACGTTCTTTCTTTTCACATGCATAAGACCGTTCGAGTGTATTGAAAGTGAGCGCATTCAATCTGGACACACTGTAGCACTGATCCCTAGAGAGGAAAAGTAACATTTCCTCCTGAATACGCTCCCTCCCCCCAAAGCACACTCCCCGCAAAACGCGTTGATAAAGTGACCATTTCCGTGTATATATACATGGGAAAAACAATTTTACTGAATGTAGCAGTTTACGTAATCAACTCACCTATCCCCATCCCCGCAATTCGGGCACGTGCACGCTATTCTGCGACGATGTTGCTTCGTGTCCGAATCGGGCGTGACAGGACTTTGCTGGACAGATATCTGATGTTGCTGCGGCACCTGAGGCGCAGTGCTCGTCGTAATCGTCCCATTGGGTTGAATAGTTTGCAGGATTTGCCATTTCGAGTCGGCAGCCTCCAGGTGGAGTGTCGTGGTCGGCGCCCCAATTGGGGACCCTGTTCCAGCCGTGGGTATGGTTTGCACCGTCGTCGGTTGCAGCGCGCTCGCAGGTATCACCTGGACATTCCCGAGACCTGGAATATTTTGCACCGGTATCGACTGCAGGAAACCATTGGCGCTGACAGCGTTAGGTTGGAGTTGCATCATGCCACCTCCAACGTTGACACTGCGCATCATGTTGCCTTGCTGCGCGGCGGCCAGTGTCAGAGCCGACGCCGGGATCAGGGTGATTTGCTGACCTGTGCCGCCTTTAGCAAAGGTTACATATTCAATTTTGAATCTAGATTGTGATGTTTTCAGTTTTCAAAGTGGATAAAAAAAAACCAAACAAACTCACCTATTGTGATTGGCTGAACATTTTGCTGAGCCGGGGCTTGTGCAGTAGGAATATGTATGACTTGACTACCAGCCAATTGATTCGCGTCGAAACTTGTCAATTTTAGGTCACCTTCATTTTTCACCATGTCGTGAACTTCAATTTTTGATCCGTCTTTAGAAGTTATCACGTTCGTGCTACCTGGCCTTGAAAGTGATTGCAAACCTAGAACCTGAAAAAAACAATGTCAGAATAAATGATTAATATTGTATAGTAATTAATAATAATGTCTTGAAACTCAACACCAACCTGGACATTATTCTGGGCATTCCCAGAAGTTGTCGTCCACGTGGTGGAAGCAGGCGTAGCCACCGAGCCTTGCTGAGTCTGTTGCACTTGTATTTGTTGTTGTTGCTGTTGCTGCTGTTGCAAGACTTGTTGCATAACTTGCTGCACCTGCTGTTGCTGCTGCACCTGTTGCGTTTGCTGTTGCTGAGCTTGTTGCTGAACAACCTGTTGACCCTAAAACCACAATCCCCATTAATTTGTTTGTCTACAAAATTTGAATAAAATTTCTAAAATCCTCTTACCTGTAAACTCTGCAACTGCGACAAATTCGCTATTTGGACCTGCTGAATCTGGCCATTTGGCGTTATGATTTGGGCAACTTGAGGGATTTGCTGAGAAAAAGAAAAAAAATTAATAGATAATAATTGAAGACCAGGAAAATGGAATCCATAGTAAATTTGAAGAGATACTAAATCTCAGGGTTTCGTTAGATTATCGTCGTTTTAACAACGCTTTAAAGAACATTGGCCTCACGTACCTGGGTGATTTGGGGAATCATTTGCGCCGTGGACATGTTTAGTACATTGGGCAAGGCTTGCACTGGAAAATGTACCGTTTGGTAAATGGTCTGACCGTTGTTTGTGGTGACGGGAACTTGGACTGGCACAGTCTGCTGGACGTGTTGCATGGGGAATTGCAGAGGCCGCACTTGAACACTTTGTCCTTAAACGGTTAATAACAATTTTCAGTAAATGCAAACCTCATAACTCTTTTTTTTCAGTATTGCAAGCTCATAAATCTGTTCTTTAGATCAGTACCATTAGGCAATTGTACGGTTTGACCGGCGAAATTCTGTATGATGGAAGTAGGAAAAACGTTAGGAGTCCTGATGAGACTGACAGGACTCGGAGTGATGATGGTCTGGCCATTCGCGAGTTGCACCTGCTGATTGCCGAGCTGGACCTGCTGGCCATTGGCGGTTGTGAAATGCATGGTCTGCGTCGACTGCGGATGACTCGTTCCTGACATGGCCGAAGAAGGTATGAAGAGCGCCTCTTGGCCGTCGATGTTCACAGTCTGCACTTGGGGAATCACGCTGTAGCTCAATTGCTGTTGCTGGGGTTGCTGCTGCTGCTGTTGAGCTTGTTGAGCTTGCTGAGTTTGTTGCTGGGCTTGTTGCTGCAACTGCGCCTGGCTCCCGACCAATTGGGCACCCTGTCAAGAAATGTCAACTTCTTATTGAAAAACTACACTTGAAAAAGGTCCAAAAGGTCAATCATAAGGATGGGTATCGTAGGCTCAAGTGTCAAGTATCGTGTATCGAAAAATATCATCCAACTGGTGTTGCTGGTATTGAAGTATCGCTTGGAAAGAGAGCCATACTTCAAGTATCGGTACCGTGTATTGGGCACTAGGATACAGAAAAATGAATTTTCGTAACAATCCAACTTATGTGCTATTTGCCGCACATGAAATTCACCCTCTGTCAAAAAAATTTTGTCATCATGATGTACTTTCTTCGACCGAGTTCTGTGGAGTTACAAACTTTTTTAGCCTTGAAACAGTAGAACGACGCTCTTTTTTATACACAAACATATACATATAATCCACGTATGTACAGATTTTCTACATAACTAAAACCTGATTAGGGATTTTTCGTTCATTTTGTTTGTAGGTTAGTACTAGCAATAAAAGTGTCGATACCACAGGTATCAAAGACAAAAATATCGGATATCGCCAGGTATAGTTCTTCGAAGTATCATCAAAAAGTATCGACGATACTTTTACTTGAGGAACGATACCTGAAGTAATGTATCAGTATCACCTATCCCTAGTCGATCGATATTAAAAATATACTTCATCTTCTTAGATTGGACAATGATAGGGATATGTTGTCTTTAATGCTATTAGATAACATATGTACATCCCAGTAAACATTTTTGATCATAATATCATGTATGCAGACAGATGCTTCCGCATGTATACGTCATCGTGATGTCATGTTATGCCACGATATCATATATGTCATACATATGCAGAAGCATCTGTCTGCGTTCATGACATCACGATCATGAATTTTTACTGGAATGTGACATTAAATGAACTGATAAGTTGCCATGTTGCAGCTAAGATACGACTGCATATGAGAAAATGCACTTTATAATTGTCAAAAACTGATAAGATGACAAATACTTAGATACAACGAATACGAACTTGGATGAATTGCTGGGGCAAGCCTTGCACGGAAATGGTTTGTTGCCGTTGCTGGTCATGCTGCTGCTGTTGTTGCTGCAGGGGCATGAAATTTTGCAATTGCTGCAAGGTTATGACCTGGGGTTGTTGTTGGGCCTGTTGCTGCACTTCTTGTTGCTGCAATTGATGCATTGCGTTTGCACTTAAAAACCGTATTTGCGGCTGATTCGATTGCTGCTGGTCAAGTTGCTGCTGCTCCGCCCCATCTTGTTGCTGGCTACTGTTTACAGTTATATGGTGCTCCTCGATTTCTTCCTGTTCAGAAATCAGTAAAATCTAGAAACTACACCTTTTTAGTGATAAAATAACAATTATTTACCAATTTAATTTAGAAACATGCACTGGGGAACAATTTTTGGTTTAGAAATTTCTTGGAATTTCGACGAATTCAGCAATTTTTGTAAGGAAAGTGAGTTGAAATTGAAACATTAAGAACTTAGGAATTTGTTCGATTAAATAGAACTATGAATGAATATTTCACAGATTAAAAATTTGAAATATTATAATATGGAGGGTTGCATTTTATAAAATTGGAAATATTGAATCAACTATGAAAAATATTTTGATGCGTCAATTTTTGGAATATTATTGATAAATCATCCAAATATTTCTGCTTTGTAATTTTCATTTTCAATTTTTCAAATTCATTTCGCTGGATAGTATTCCAAAAAACTGGAAAACCACAACCTTGATTTTTTTAAAGAAAACAATTAAGAAATCAAAAAATCCAGGGATTTGATGATTGAAGAACCTAAATATTTTAATTGGAAAAAATAAAAATTTTCAAATATTTTAGTATTCATATGATTGCATAGCGAAACAAAAGCCTTGCCTCAAAATTTTCTGAATTAGTAAGTTATTGAAGACTTACATGAAAAATTGAAAAAATTAATGATTGAATAAAAAGTTAAAAATTAAATGATATAAATAATTTATACAGTTTATATTCCGAAGAATACGAATTATATTTTTAATAAATCATTTAAATTCTGTTATTCTGAGAATTATCAATGAGAAATATTGAAATATATAATATAGGAAAGTGTATGAAAATTAAATAGAATATTTGTAAAATAATTCCTCGAAATTTAAATAAACTGATAAAAAAGTTCTGTCATTCTGGGAGTTATAATTGACAAATATTACAATGTATAATAAATATAGATAAATGTATAATAATTCAATAGAACCTCGGTAAAATTATTTATCAAAATCTAAGGAAACTGATGAAAAAGTAGGTTACGTTTGTAGAATATTATTTTGTAAATTATTTAAATTGTAAGTTAAAAATTAAAATAAATAAACGATTACATTAAAAATTTTATTTTACTGAATATCAATGAAATTTTAACTGGATAATGTACATCCTATCATTCTTATAATTGTAATTCACAAATAATGAAAAAGAATAAAAATAAATCACATCTATATAATAAATATACAATTATATAAATATAAAATAATGTATGTATAAGATTGAATAGAATAACTGAAAAATCAACACATAAAATCTGAAAAAATTATAAAAAATTTAATTTCGTTTACAAAATATTATTATATAAATGATTTATATTTGAAGTTGAAAAAAAACTTATTTAATGATTTAACCATTAGTTAATTTTAATGAAATTGAATAAAATTTTTAATGAATTGTGTACATTCTATTATTCTGAAAATAATCCAAGAAAAATCACAAATTTTTGTTTCTCCGAATCGGTTACAACAAATTGAAATATTCCGAAAATAAAAAACAGTTGCCTAACTTCCAAAATTGACAATGAGAAAAAGGCTGAAAATTTTAAAATATATGTAGGGATTTTTGGAATTATTATGAAAAAAGGAGTTTCAGATAATTACAGGAAAAATAGTAAATTCATCGCTATTTTTTGGATTCATTTATTAACAGTTAAAATTAACAATATCTTCCATTAGAATTTATGTATATACGTATATCTGAAATGAACGTAATATCACAGTGTTTTTAAAATTCTTTCAAAATCCCCCTAAAATTACGCCACTGGGAGCAGATGATAAAATTGGAGATCTATATATCTATATACAAAATAAACTGCTTTTATTTTCAATACGTGCCAAAAAGGAAAAATATGTGTCAACGCTGTCAGCTTATTTTCCGTTCTCTGTCAACTAAATAAACAAAAATTCACTAAAAACGTAATCACGAAAACAAACACTGAATTCGTAGCATAATTTACATCTTGCGGTATATCTATATCGCGAATTATGACGTCACAGCATTTTTTTGCAATCTCTGTTTCTCCTTGAATTCACGAATTCTAAAAAGAAAAAATTCGTGTCGATTTATTTTCGCTCCTTGAAATTCTTGAGTTTCCAAAAAAAAAATTAATACAAAGATCGTCTTTTTGGATGTGCGAAATATTTCCAGAATGTCATCAACTCTTGTAAAAATTCATTGTAAGTATTCTACAGTATTTTAGGAGTCGGGGGGGGGGGGGAGGGGAAGAAGCAAAAAAGGGAGCAAATAGCGTTCCGAAAATACACGTGACTGGAGCCGCGAAAATCGACCAGTTGCGTCGCGCGGGGTGTATTTTCGGTACGAGCCACACCTGCAGCAGCGCCAAAAGGGGCACGCTTCCCTCTATCGCGCCCGCCCACTCGGATAGCTCGCTCCTCTTTCGCGATAACGCGGAAGCCTTCGCGAACCTCAGCCTCCACCTACTTGCTCCACCTAACTACTCCCAGAGCACGTGCTCCCCCACGTTTTCAACCCCAAAACCCGTCATTTTTTTCGCCAAATATGCATTCAAACGGTGCTGTTGCACCCTCCCCCCGCCACCACCCCTTTTTTTGCAGGGAAACGATTTGCGCGCTGTGTCGTGTCTGTGTGCACATATACACACAAACAAATCGTACACGTATGCACGAAAAGGAGATAAGAATAGTACATGTATAATACGCACCTCGTAGTCCGATTTCACCATTGTCATTGTCAAAATCGGCGAAAATCGCCGTGTTTCACATACACAAGGAGGTTCCCGACGGGAAGAGGTTTCTTTTTTTCTGCTTGCACCTTTTTTTCGTCCTTTCGGGGGCAGAGACTTTTCGCGCGACGAGAATATTCACGGAACTCGCGATGGGCCGGACAACCCGGGTTATCGGGACGTGGGACGCAACGGGTTCACGTGAAACGGGGTTTTTCCCGCGGGGGGGAAGTAGGCGATACGGGCGGTTTTTCGACGGGCTACGCAAAAACGCGCACGACTCGGGCGATATCGGGGATCCGAGTGGGTCCGAGGCAACTCACGGCTTTTGCCTGCCCCGCCTGCCCTCTGCCCACGGACGTAGCTCAACACGGTTTTTGGGGGCGCTTTTAAGATTTCACGGGAAATTGTATTTTCATGGTTTTCCGGACTTTTTTGGGACTCAAATTTTGTTTTTGGGTGGCTCTGAGCGACAGTAAAGTTTTTGCAGGTTTTTGGGATTCAAGGTCGGAGATTAAAGTGAAGGTAAATTCCAGAGGCATTGGCGTAGGGTCGATAAAATTTTGGTGGAAAAAATGGGAGCATAATCTGTGCGATTGGAAAATTGTTTAATATGCTTTCTGATTCATCTGGTGAAAAATATTATTTACATTAGATTTTTGTCAATGTCTAATATATTGTAGTACGATAAAAAAAAAACAACTATTAATATTCATTCATAGCATTATGAATAAATAATACACAAAAAAACATAAACATTTAAAATTTTAATCAACAATATTCAGATAAAAAAAATATGTATGAAAAAAGCAATAATTCATTCTTTTTTAATGAAAAAATTATAACAACGAAACAAATTGAAAGAATCAAAACAGCAATAATTGAACAGTTAACATTATTCAGGCGTGAGTTACTGTAATAACATTATTGTACAATTTTAAAAAAATACACAGATCATGGCACGTACTGGAAAATTATAAAATTAAACGAAATAAAGATGAAAGCATGTAATTGGAGTAGCAGGCAAAAATTACAGCTGCTACATATAAGCAAGTAACGGGATTTTAAGACTTCTTGTAAGTGAGTAGTTTTTCACAGTCCGCTAATACTTCGCTATATGCAAGTGTAGTAGCGGGACCGAAAAATTACGCCCGCTACAAAAGTAACGGGATTGCAATTACTACACGTGATAGTAATTTCTAATGTAATTTTTGCTTAAAGTAATTAATTATGCCCATCTCTGCTTCAAAATAACGAAAATTGGATTAAATTTTATGAAAAACCCATGACTCCTGAACTCCAAAAGCTACGTAACTTTAAAATCCCGGAATTCGAAAATCGAAAAACCGTTACCAGCTCGTGAAAGATGAAAAATCATCAAATCCCGAAAAAAAGATTATATTTTTCCTAAAAATGTTATCCACCAACGCCTCTGCTCAGATACTGTCAGATACCCGGATAAAAAAAAATTTCAGAGCTCCTCCATTCTCGCCGCCCATGCATTACATGAGATGGTCGCGGGGAGACGTGGCGCCCGATGAGTTTTGTAGTATGTACGGTCATGGGACTGGGGGTAGTGTGGGATAGTGGGAGACGGAGCGAGAAGGTGCTCGGATGAAAAGGGACGGCGATGTAGCGGTGCGACGACGCGCGTTTTGATTGGAGGAACGCGCGGCCTCGGCCGACAACGGTTAAGGCGCAGGGGCGTGCTTGCGGGGGTCCAGGACGCCTACCCCGAGTTGCGCTTCCGCCGATTTAATCCCCTACCAGGTGGTTCGTGCTCGTTGATTCGCGAGGTCGGCCTGGTTCCCAATCAAAGCAGGACCTTTCAAAGCCCCCGAAGGTGTGGGCATTTTCGGATCCAAGACGCGCCCTTGTCTTTAGAAAATTTCACAGCGTCCCTCGTCACACCCCTCGAGTGTGTTCAGTCGCGTCTTAACACTTGTGTTACGAGAAAGAAACATAGCATTATCGTGGTTTTTTTTTTAAGAGCGATGAGGTTGTGGCTCAAGACGTAGCTAAGCTTGACGATCGCACGAGTTATGTTTGATAACAGTTACTGATTTGTAATTTTATATACAATGTGATGATGAAATAAATAAAAATTCCTCGTCCCTTCAACCTCTTATGGGCCCGAATTGAGAGTTGACTGTATTTGAAGGACATTAAGAGATAATTCATTGTATTAACAAAATTTTTGTAAAAAGACTAAAGTGTATGTATTTTTTTTATGCTGTAATATCCCATTCCAATATTTTCCAATAATTTTATTTTCGAAGACCTTCATTTGGGAATCATTCTAGCGATCGTAGATTACCTTATCCAGGGGATTTATTCATATTTTTTAAATGAACGAAAAGGATATGCGAACTTTAAAATGATAAAGGCTTGACATGATGCACTGTCAATAAATTCAAAAAGTCAAAAAGTTATAAATTAAAAAAATGAAAATTTTGGATACTTAATAAACTGAATTGCTCAAGTCAGAAAAAATGTTATACAGGGATGTACATATATTTTACTGAGAGCGTGTTTGGAGGAGGAGTCAAATATTATCGCCCCGCGTTTTATTCGGCACAACCCACGACACACATGTTGTGCACTTTCCCTTTTCATGAAAATAAAGAATAACAACAAGATTTCTGCTACTTTACTCGCGATCAACAACCTTGGGGGAGAAAGTTGAACCCGCATTGTGCTTATTTGCGGGACCCAACCGAAAGGGCTTCGAAACACCTGGCCTCGACGCCCCCAAACGTGGTTTATAATCAATAAATTATTATTGATTCGTTTTCAGATTCGAGCACAAAGACCCTGGTGTTCAGGATGCATGTGATGAACAATATCTACAATAATTTACAAAAATGGTAACAAATTACTCTAACACAAATATAACCAATTAGTTTGTCCAATAGGAAAATCAACTAGATTCTCAATTGGATTGTTCAATTGGGAAAAAAGTTAGTTTTCCAATCGAACAATTTTGTACAAAAACTTACACCAGAAGTACAATTGGTTTTTTTCCAAAATGGGAATATAATTAGATTTCTAATTAGAAAATTCATTGCATTATTGAACGATTTGATCTCCAAGCTAGTGAATATAATATATCCAATTGATTTACCGATTGGACAACTCAACTGGAAAACCAAGCAGGAACCTGTTATGGACAAACGGGAGAAACTGATAGGAAATCCTATTGGTTCCCCAATATTGGACAAACCGTTTGGACAAATCAATTGAAATTTTTCAGCAAGGGAAAAAAATGTGGGTTGTTCGCTTGATTAAATAATTTTCAATAATTTACGGCTGACTCAATTTTTATACGAAATAGCTTTGGGGAATATTGATGTATCGAATATATTTTATCAATTGAGGGAATTTCGGGAAACTAATTTTCCAAATTCAGATATGCGAATTTTGCATGATGAAAGAACAAATTTTGTGATCCGGTATTTTTGTATTTTGCGATGATTTATATTTATAGATATCTTTAGTCTTTTCATATTTACGTATATTATTTAACAATTCGAAATATTTCGCAGCTTCATTAGATATAACATTTTTGTTTTATTTTGATTGAGAGAAATTTTATAAAACTTTTATTTCCGATCGAATTTAGGGGAAAAAATTGACATTCTTAAAGTTTTGCATCATAATCGCAAAAATGCTGTGACCCAATATTTTTTATTTTGCGATTATTTACATCTTTATATATTACTTGATTTTTATCAATAATATATCTCGCAACCTTATAGAATATTAATTTGATTGATTTAGTTAGAGAAAATTCGGGAAATTATCATTCAGAATTCAGATATTTCTCAGATATACTGAAAATTTTTAAAAGTTGGATGATTGATGAAAAGTGTGATCGAATTTTCATAAATTTATGTGTATTATTATTGTTCATTTTACTAATAATTTGTTAAATACTTTGAATCATTACAAATCTGCTATGCATACTGCACGCTATTGCACGAAAAAACATCATCAAAAAACAACAATTTTTCAAAACGAACGCAATTTAAATTTGAATTTAAATTTGAATTTCAATCCCTGCGCCACACGCGCTGCGCGCTAAACGTAAACAAACATGGCGGTTTTTGCCACATATGACGTGTCAACGGTGTCAACACTGTCAAATTTTTGCGAATTTTCGTGTTTTCGTGTGACGTTTCGTAAATAATTCGAGTGTTTTAGTAATAATTTGTAGGAAAAATTACTTGGATTGCCTTTATACATAATTGGTGAATAATGGAGAGTCTGTATCATCAAACGAATAAATTAGTGCAAGAAACGCAACATCTTTTCTCGATTTTGGAGAGAAAACCACCGAACCTCGATGTCAAACAGTTGGAGCATGATTTAGAAACGAAAATTAATACTATTAACAGGTAATTTTATAGTTTTAGATTTTCTTTGAATAATTATTTGTGGTTAAAGTTTCGAAAATTCATTTGAAAGCTAATAATAATTTTTTTTTAAAAGCTACATAATAATTATAATTGTAATAATATCCATATATGTAATACTACTACATGGCCCGCGTTGTATCTTCGCCTGCAAGTGGTAAGGACCCAACATTCAATATAGCTAAAGGATGAAATGATCAGTAACACGCATGAGCGCGCTGAGCCCGCACGCTCACACACGCTCAGCAAATGTCCGTGAGCGTTACTCACACAACTGTCATACGCTACTTAATATCAACAGTATTACTATATATCGTCATTCGCGGTGCGAGAGAGATATCTTGAAGATCGTCTGTCTCTTACAATGTCGGGGAGACGTTTTTTTTTGACTAGCCATATAGTAGCATTACATATATGATAATAACAGACAAAAATTATTAATTATACATTTAAGTTGATCCAGAAATGTATGTAAGTTTTAATTTTTGAGTTTGGAGATTTATATATTGAAGCACAAAAGAGTCTTAATTTTTAGATTTTTAATCAACTAATAGATCAATTAGATATAAGAAATATAATGAAAAATTGCCCTTAATCATTAATCATTTACAGAATCTGAATTTTGAACATTAAAAAAAAAATTTGAAAATTGTTCAAAACATGAAAATATAACAAATTTACAAACAGATGAAAATTATAAAGATAAAATTATCTGTATAATATATTTATTCACTCAAAATCCATAGATTTTCAAATTCTAGTGTATATGATTCAAAGTTGGGGTCCCCGAAAATACATAAAAACTAAATTATATAAATATGAAATATATATATACATATATATATATATCAAGATAGTTACAATTTTTTTCAACACGAAAAATCTATTAAAGAATTATGGTCTGAGAAATTGTTTTAAATAGTAAGAATCTTTAAAACTTCAAGTTAAGAGCATCAAATTTTTAAAATTGACAAACCAATCTATATTAAAAATAATATAAAAAACCTAGAAGAATACTAGACAACAGTACAAAATTTCATTAATACTGAAAAGTATAACAAATACTGAAAATGATAAGAAACTCTTTAATATTTAAATTTTATGTAAATACTTTCTGAAGAATTTCCAGAAAAAATAAATATCTGTCAACCTTTTTTTTCTGTTCAAAGTATTTCAATTTATTAATATTCACTCTGATGATGGAAATTTCCTTTCCATATTTCACATTATACACATACTCCATAAATAATTACTCAAATTTATTAATTTATTTGTGATAAATTTATTAATTCATTTAGAAAAAACTAAGATGAATAATATTGTTGACGCCATTGAGTATATTTGAATTTAGAGTTAGTTTGAATATCTGCCGCTTTGCGCTGCCCTCCGCTACTCGATGTAGCTGGCACTAATTGATGTCAGTTGTTACAAAACTACAGGGTGCGCCATTTCTTATGTCGGCATGTAAACATTGAATAACTTGAAAAAAAAACAACCGATTTCTGTAAATGAGGTATTTTTATTTAGTTTGGTCCTTTACAATTTATTTAGACTAGTTTTTGAACACAACATCAATCAAGTGGCCGCCCTTATTGTTCACAGCAAAATATGCCCTTTTTGCGGCGTTTTCCATTACCTTTTCGAGCATCTCGGGTGGTATAGCAATGATTTCGGCACGAATATTTTCCTTAAGCTCTTCAATGGTCTGCGGCTTGCTGGCGTACACTTTACTTTTCAAATAACCCCACAAAAAGAAGTCTGGAGGGGTCAAATCTGGAGATCTGGGTGGCCATTCAATGTCGCCTCTTTTTGACATCAGACGTCCAGGGAATTTTCGTTGCAGAAACTGGATTGTTTGATTCGCAGTGTGGCAGGTCGCACCATCTTGTTGAAACCAGTAATCTTCAAGACCTTTTTCACGCATTTGTGGGCAGACATAGTGAGCCAACATCCACCGATATCGGTTTCCATCGATCGTTTGGTTCTCTTTGAAAAAATAAGGACCAATGATGGTTTTGGCGCAAACGCCGGCCCAAACAGTAACTTTTTGGTCATGCAATGGCGTTTCATGGATCTCGTGTGGATTCTGCGTTCCCCAAATGCGGCAATTTTGCTTATTAACGCCTCCAGAAAGTTTGAAATGTGCCTCGTCGGTCATTAAAATTCGCTTCCAAAAATCAGGTTCAGTATCAACTATTCGAGCGATTGTTTGTCCATATTCCAAGCGACGTGGATGATCTGTAGGCAATATTCTTTGTGTTAATTGCATTTTGTACGGAAACAAATGCAAATCATCTTTCAAAATGCGCCGTAGAGTGGTTCCACTGATGCCGAGATGCTGAGCGCGGTGACGATATGAAACTTTTGGGTTTTGGGCAACGCTCTCTCTGACAGCTTCAATCAGTTCATTTGAACGTCTTGGTCGTTGATGAACGGGTTGTTCGCGATCTTTCACTGTCCCGTGGTCACAAAAATTCGACACCAAACGACGAATAGTGTTGTCAGATGGTGCCTGTTTGCCAAGATATTTTCGACGATATGCTCGTTGAGTTAACACAACTGAACGACTATTTTCAATGTACAAAGTAACTATTTCAGCGCGTTCTTTTGGTGTGAAGCGATACATGGTTGAAATTGTACTGAATTGACGTTTCCAAAACAAGTGAAGTCAAGTAAATCGGTTGTCAAATGTTTAAGTTATTCAATGTTACAATACCGACATAAGAAATGGCGCACCCTGTACAAAACATGTAACGTCGCACAAGTCTATCTACACTAATAAATTAAGAAATATACAAAAAATATACAGTCCATTTATTATTTGGAAGGCAAAACAAATATAAAAAAACATTGATTTATTAAATTTATTTATTATTTACCAAATTTCCAGCAACTGTGAAAGGCTAGACATCCTCTGCATGAAGGGCCCAATATCAGTCAGGCAGAATGCAAAAATGCGCGTTGACCAGTTGAAGTATGACAGTCGTCATTTAGGTGCTGCCCTCAATACTTGGAGGATGCAGGTCCAGCGCAGTGAACGCGAAAAAGCCGAACGAGAAGCTCTTCTTTCCACCAGATTCACGACTAATGAATATGTGGACATTCCCATTGACCACAACGCGCAGTACAACAACAGCATGAGTAACGCAATATCTGGGGTTGACAACATGATACAGCATGGGAGTGGAATTTTGGAGACTCTTAGGTCCCAGAGGGTTTCTTTGAAAGGGGCCCACAGAAGGCTCATGGACATAGGGAACACTCTGGGACTGTCCAACACGACCATGAGAAGGATCGAGCAAAGGGCTTACCAGGATGGTTACATCCTGGTCGGTGGAATGATTTTCTGCTGCTTCGTTTTTGCCCTTGCTATTATTTATCTCCTGTGAATTTCATCTTTACAACTCAAGATTTTTAAATTGAATTTTATGGTGCAGAGTATGGAATTGTCAATTTCTCATCATTATTTTGAAAAAATATATACAGCATTAAAATGGGTTTTAGAAGGTTACAAAGATTGGAAATTTCGCAATTTAAAAGTTATGAGGCTGCAAACTCAAATTAAATAATAGTAAATTCCAAAAACTGAAAATGCTTGAATCTCGTGTAAAAAATTTTACCTGTTTTAAAAGCTATTTTTCATAGACAACTTTGGCATTTAGAATTTTTTATGGTTTGTAATTTAAAAAATTTATTTTTGGATTAGTAATTTAGTATAAAATTGCAAATTAGAGTTCACAAATGCCTAAAAATGTTGAATTCAGTATTTGACTCCTCAAAGAAATAAAATTTGATTATACAAATTTTGAGGTACCAAAATTCCAATTACTGATATTAAAATCCTGGTCAAAGATATGTTAATTTTTTGCTCAAGCTTTCACTAGATACTTTCAAATTATAAGTTAATTGTTGAAATTTTTATTGTTATAAATAAGTTTGGAGGATATTGTAATATATTGTAATTATATTGGAAGAATTGTCAGCTTTGCAAATGGTTTCGTAGTGAAATTTATATGATCGGATTGTAAACTGTGTGATGTAAATGATTGTTAATTAAATTTTTGTACAGTTAAGAAATTTAGAGTTATAACAACTTTATTCCCTAGAATCTGCACTGGAAAATTTTAGTAGAGGACACTCAAAAAGGTTGCAAAAATTTTTGAGTGTTTGTTTTTCACGAAAAAAATTTTTTTATGTGTATGCAATTGGAAGTCATGTAAAATAATTTCTGGCTGGGGAAACTTTTGATTTTTAAGAAGTAAGATTATGAATAATTTATTATGTTATAAAAATATCATGATTTTAACATTTTTTCATGCAGAGAGCGAAGAACTATAAAATCAAAATATGTATATTTAGAGACATTAGATTTTACACTAATGATATCAAAAATAATTAATCCAAACAAATGAATTGAAAATCTTTATCAGGTCAAAATCTTATCAGATTCAACAAATTTGTTATGATTTTTTTAAATTTTCATCTTTTTTGTTAATTTTTTATTTTGTAAGTATTTATGTATTAGAAATCCAAAAAACTGCAGAAAAACTAAAATCATTCATAAGACTTAATTGGAAAATATGTTAATTATTCAGACAATCAAAATTATTTTCAACTTTATGGAATAGCTCAAATTATTTTAAATATTACATGAATCAATTTAAATGTGAAAAAAATGAAACGTAGTTTTGAAAATTGTAGGTTTTTATTTTTTTCGGAAATTTTTTCAATAATATGATCAATTTGTCTAATTCTTCTAGTCATCATTATCAAAAAATAAAAATTAAATTAATTAAATTCGTTTAATTTTTTTAAATCGAGAGATAAAACATTAATATATTATCATGTATTATGTATAATATGTTTTTTAACTATAATTCTAATCATGGATGATTATAGTTGAATATATTAGATTCGATATCGATAAATTATTCAACTATACAAGTAATTAGAATTTAATACCATTATATGTATATAATGTAAAATACATATTCCATAATATATTTAAAAATTACAAATGTGGTATAAAATATGATTATATAAATGTAATAACTCGCTAAAAGTAATAATTTTATAGAATAATTTGTTCAAATGTTCATTTAAATCCAGGAATTGAAAACTATGGAAAATGCATAAAAATTACACCTAAAATTGAATAGAACACAATATTTTCAAATCTTTAATTTCACGAAATATGTAAAATAATTTTTAAATATTGCATGTAAAAATTGGAATTTCAATAAAATTGTATGTTCTGTTTCGGGAAAAATTTCCAGCAATATAATGCATTCTTTGTCCAATTCTGTAAGTCATAATCACTAAAACAGTTAAAAAAATTCAAATTACAAAGTCCGTTAAATTTCAAATCAATGGTATCTAAATGTATCGATATATCGATGGCCGACAATTTCCTTTGTCTTGCCTAACACTTGTAAAATATAAGTAAGACTGTTAAAATATATATAAGTTTGTCTTTGTCCTACTTATGATGCTTATGGTACTTATATGTATCGAGAGTATCGATACTAGTGCCTACTAATAATCAATAATCATTGGTGCGACCGATTATTAATCGATGTTTTCATAATTGTATTATGATTTTTGGGAAAAATTCATTAAAGGAATAATCTCGGCATGTTGAGTAATTTGAAGGATGGTTGACGGTTACATTTTAAATTATTTCCCGGTATTTTCCTACATCGATATCTCAATCATCTCATCGAATGAAAACCGATTTTTAATGAACACTAGATGTAGCCACCAGCGTCATTCATTTTCAACCATTTTCAACCGTACGAATTTCAAAAGGTGAATGGTGCAAAAACACGGGTCCAAAAACGTAACATTCGCGAATAAAATATACCGTCGTCGTCGTGGAAATCTTTGCCGTAGGTTGCGATTCGTGCGGTTGCAAAACGTTGTTTTTCCTGGTGCGGAAGTTGTCGCGAGAGTGTGTGCCTGCCCGGGTGTTCGCGATCCTCGGGGAAGATACGTTGTTATGTGTCCGCCCCTCGACGATAAGCCCTTGTGTCCGTGTAGATGGTCTTTGGTAAGTTCCTCCAATATCCTGGAACAAGGTCCCACGAAATTGCGCCCGATTTCCCGATGGAAAATGTCACGCGTACGGCAAGTCGTGTGT
This sequence comes from Platygaster robiniae, assembly GCA_028476575.1. NCBI lineage: Eukaryota > Metazoa > Arthropoda > Insecta > Hymenoptera > Platygastridae > Platygaster > Platygaster robiniae. The sequence continues at coordinate 43,858,713 of CM052019.1, forward strand.
CATTGGTCGCGCCCATCGTAACCGGGAATTTGGCAATTTTCTTGTAATGGAATTTATGATGAATCATTTTTGAAAACATGACGGGATAAAACGGAGATTTTTTTTGTGAAGCAACGTAGGGGGGAATTTTTTTTAATGTTTTTGTTTTGCTGGGAACGTAACCTCGAAATTTTACGACTTCGCGGGCATTTTTTTATGAGACTGGGGCTCAAAATTCGGAAAGTTGGGGTTGAGAATACCGAGGGCATGAATTCTGGTAATTTCGAGTCGGGATTCGGGGATTTTTGAGGGTTTTTGTTTTGGTTTGAGGCTACAGTCTGTTGAAAATTTTTGGGTATTATTTTGAAATATGTTGATATAAATAACATGTTATCATCATGTTATATTATATGTATTGTGATACAGTTTTTAGTGTAGTATTATATTGATATTTCATGGTGTATCAGGTAAATATTTTTATGTTTATTTTTGAATTTTTCTATTTATTATTTTATTTAGTGTATTTCTATGATGTATATATATTTTTTATATTGTATTATTGTAAGTATTATATATTATAACATCATTAAATATCATATCAAGGTTTGGAAAGTTACTTGGAAAAATGTAACGTGTTATGTTACCGTTACTACTTGAAAAGAAATAGTAACTCGTTACACTTACCACAATAAAAAAGTTACGTTCCATTACTTTCACATTACTTTTTGGAATAAATTGAATGTAAATAACAAGCCATTGAAAAACTATGGCTGAAAAATACAATAACAACGTACTAGTGGTTATGTTCTTCGGAAATGTTTATTTCAGATATTATAAAAAATGTAAACCTGTACTTTTTACCCTGAGAAAAAAATCAATCAGCCTGTTAAAATTTCTGTATTATTTCTTCCAAGTTGACAAAATTTCTAAATATAACATTTGATTCAAAGTTAGCCACAAGGAAGCATTTGCAAACTTAATAGATTTTTCAGAGAATCTTACTTACTCAGATTTTAAGGATTTTCGAGTTTTTTTTATATTTTTCAGTATATATAACATTTTGCAGAATTTTCTAATATTTTTATGAATTCGTACTATTTTTCTGTACATTGATATATAGATTTCAAGAATTTAATGCTCCAGAATTTGAAGTAGATTGAATTATTTGTATTCAAGAGGATTTCTCAGCAAATGGTCTCCATGAAGATTTTCATATCCTTTGATTTTTTTTGTACTTTTTTCAATCGTTCTACAATTTAAAGGATTGTTCAGTATTTCTGAAACTATTTGTATTTTTCAGTATGATAGAATGTTGCAGAATTTCCTAGTATTTGTACATAATCTTTGTATTTTTATAATATAAAAATCGTTACATACATTTCCAGAATTTTGAATTCAAGAATTTGGACATCATGAAGCATTCCGTGTTTTGCAGGATTTTCCAGAAAACAGTGTCTCGATAGTTTTTTTACTTCTTGCAGTATTTTTAATGTTTATTCAGTTTTTCTATGATTTCAAGCATTGTTCATTATTTATAAATATTGCTGTATGAATTTTCGGAATTCGAAAAATTTTGAATCTACTATGTACTTGCACGTATTTTTTTGAACGTATTTTCTCTCTGCATTTTTGAGTTCTTAAAAGATGTGGAATTTTTTGTTTTTGTTTAATATATCTCTTTGAATTTCGAGAATGAGATAAAATTGGAGGTTCGAAATTTCTGAAGTATATTTCGATTGATTTTTCAAAAAACAGTTTCTTTATATATTTAGAGTACCCTCAATATTTTTTGTTTTTCTCGCAGAGTTATACGATATAAAATTTTTCCTATCCACCTATAGATTTCTATAAACATAAATTATTTAGAACTAGCTGTCACCCGTGGGCTCTGCCCTCGAGTTCCAAGTTCGCCCTTAGTCCGTTTCGCTTTTGGTTGGCTTTTGGATTGAGAATAGTTGTACAAAAATCAATAAAGTAAACATTGTTATTATATGCTAATTTTTTGGTATGATTTTATTTTATTATTATTATACTTGCACAAACTTTTAATTTGTTCAAACAGATAAGGTTAAAAAGAAGATATAACACAGAATCCGTTGATGACAATGATGAGAAGAATCAGGAAAAAATTAACTTTTTATTCAGATTTTTTGCAAGATAAAACTGTTGTCGTTAATTCCATTATAAGCCCATCGTGCTTCAGAGTCAAATATAAATCAGAAGAAGGATTTGGTGAAAATGTAGAAGAGATTTTGAAGTGCAGATTGGCAAATTTAGTTCTAACTCATCAAAAATTTTGGATGCGGGATGCGGTGAAATATTTCGAAAGCATAGCGTTGAATGAAAATTTTACTATCAAAATATTAAAACAAATCGACGATCTATTCTTTATCAATTTAGAAGATTATGATTTAATGAGGAGCATCGACCAATGGATTGTTGATGAAAAATATGCAGTTTTCGAAGATTATTTTGCTCCATACTTTCCATTCGATTGATATGATTCTCCATTGAATTCTTATGAATTAATTGAAAAAAATTATGTTTTTGATCTGTTATTTAATGTAGTAACATTGTACTTTGTGAATTAATAAAAAAATTTTTGAGAAAATAATACTTTTAATCTGTTATTTAATGTATAAAATTTGTTATTTATTCATATTCATTCGCAACAAATATGTTAAAAATTGGTGATAAGAAATAATACATGAAAATTTTTTAAATTAACTCATCGTGAGAAATGTAATTTTTTTAATAATTATAATTTATTCAAGATTTGAGGAAAATTGGTAGAACGGTTCTATAGATACGCTTAATTGGTAGGTGGGTGAGTTGGTAGAAAGCGAACAGGACAATATATAGCTTAAAACGATACTTGCAATTGGACCAATAGTTTTGCAAAGTTTAATAGAATTTAGTCAAGATTTGGGGAAGATTGGTCGAACAGTTCGATAGATACACTTAATGCGTAGGTGGGTGCGTGGGTGGAGTGCGAACAGGACAATATATAGCTATAAACCATCCTTGAACCTAGACGAATACGTAATGCAAAGTTTCATTAAATTTGGTTCGGCGGTTCAAGAGTTATGGAATCATAGATATATGGGATAGATAGAAACATGATAAATAAGTTGTTATTTATTGTGAGCGAACGACAATAAATAAACGTCCCACACAACTTGCAGTTTCTCCGCGCAACAAAAAGAAAGCTCTATGCAAAGTTTTGCGTTGATCAGTTGCGGAATGTAGACGGTAACTCCAAATACCGAACGGACATTCTGCTTTATATAGATAGATTCAAAGCTGGAGAAGTTTAAGTTTTCCGATTCTTGGAATAACATAAATTTTCAACATATCAAGTACCACAAAACTGATTAAAATCTATAATTTTGAGTATTTTTTGTATTTAATTTTTTTTTTTTTTTCGTATTCTTAACATCCCATAAAATTTTCTATCAGGATCCGTAAGATTTCACAGATCCTGATCTAGATTTCGAGATCTATAGATTTTAAGTATTTTTATATATTTTCATGCTAATTTCTAAAATTAAATGCTTTGAATTATGAAACATCCTGATGATAAGTCAAGAGCCTACTCCATGTCAATATTTTTTTTATAAATAACTAATGTTCCTCATTGTTTTATCAAAAATTATTAATATAGAATTTTTTATTCAAAAATGAGGAAGTTAATAATTACTTATATCTCAGTTTCAGAACATTTCTTGAAAAGTTCTAAGTTGTGCTAAAAAGTTAGTGAGACAGATAAAAATAACGTAAAATAACGGGATTTTCGTTTCTCGCTACCAAAAAAAGTGACTCGTTTCCATTATCGTTACTTGTTAAATAATGTAACTCGTTACGTTAACGTTACAGTAAAAAATGTAACGTTTTAGAATAACGCGTTACAAGTTACGTGTTACTTTTAAACCCTGTATCATATTATATTATTATATCAAAAATATCACGTAACATTATCTATCTTATATTTATATACATTATTTCTATTATATTGTGTACATTTCCCACTTCAGAGTTTAAGGTAACATTTAAAATTAAAGATGGAAATTAGATATTTTTGAAATTGATCGATTTGGACTGAGATTTCTAATTTCAAAAGTTTTTGATGCTATAAAAAATTCATTTCTATGGAAATGTAAAGTTTAGCGTTTCAAATTCTTAAAAAAAATTGGAATTAAAAAATTTTCCTGAAATACAACTTTTTTTTTTGGAATTGGTTTTTTTTTCACAAAGTTAATATCAGAATTTTTTAGTATACAAGTTAACAAATTTGAAGTATTATTCATTATATTACATGTTATTTTAGATATTATTATATGATTATTAAGTATATTATATTATCAGAAATATCACATGATATAATATAAATTTTATATATGTATACATAATTTGGTGTTCATTTTCGTACTTGAAAATTTAAGGTAGAATTTGAAATTCAGGATTGGAATTGGATAGTTTTTAAATTAAATGATTCAAACTAAATTAATTTCAATGTGGAAAGTTTTTGATGCTAAAAATATTAAATAATCTAGAAATTTAGAACTTAGCGCTCAGAAGTTTATGCAAAGAAAAAAAAAATTATTGTAAAAGTACAACTAGGTTAATTTTTTCTGGGTAAAAATCAATTTTTTTGAAAATCAAATATCAGAATTCTCGAGTGTACAGATTCAAAAATTTGAAAAAAAAAAATTTATAGTATTATAAATATGTCATGTTATATTATACATTGTTATATCATTGTAAATTGTATATTTTCATAAAAATCACGTAATATAATGTATATTTTTATATTTATTTACATTATTTGGTGTATATCTCGTACTTGAAAATTTAAGGTTAAATTTGAAATTGAGGTTCAGAATTGAATAGTTTTGGAATAAATCGATTTGAACTGAAATTTTCAATTTTTGATGCTCAAAAAAGTGAAAATTGAAGTCTAGCATGTAGAAATTCCAAAATTGAGAACCAGATAATCATTTTAAAAGTACAACTAAAATATAAATAATATTTTGTACAATATATTGATGTACACTATTTCGTGTACATTTTGAACCTATTTGAGAATTTAGAGTAAAATTTGAAACTTAGAATCGAAATATATTTTTGTAATTAATTGATTCAGACTTAAATTATTAGTTTTGCAAGTTTTCAATGATTGAAAAATTAAACAATAAAAAGTTTATTGTGTAGAATTAAAAAATTCAAAAATTGAGAAACTTAAAAATTATCAAAAAAACACTTCGTTTTTCTAGAACTTTTATAGGGAGGAATTCATTCTTCGAGGGCAGTGAATAAAAATCAAATTTTATAATTTTCATGTTTTAAAATTTTTAAACTTGAAAATAATACCTGAAAATAAAAAAAAACCTATATAATATAAAGGTTTTTGAAATGAATATTTTGGCAAATGAAATTAAAGGTAAAAATTTTTTCTGATCATTATTTTTATAATAGATATGCAAAGTTTTTGAGTTTAAGAATTCTAAGGTCCGGTAATTTATAATTTTTGTGTTCAGACGAAAATTTTCTATAAAATATGTATGGATTTTGAATTTCGATCTTTTCCAATAGTCCAAGTTTGAAAATTTATAGTTCTTAAACGTGTTTTGCAAAAATTGACAATTTTTCAATTATTGAGTTTAAAATCATCTTAAAATTTAATTATATTACTATTGAGGCACACACATTTTATTTCCAAATTTAGTTACTACTTTTTTATTATTATAAAAATCTGCTGACTAAAGTTTTAATTGATTAATTTAAAAAGTTGAGTTTAAATACCATAATTAATACGAAATTTCAAGGTCAAACGCTTGGCGAACGAAAAAATTTAAATAAAAAATGTATGTCTTAGAATTTCGTTATCGCAGAATTCAGATTTGAACATGGAATTTGATGAATATTAATAAAATATAGATCCTAAAATTGAGTATTTTCCAAACTTGAAAAACTTAAATTTCTAGCTTTTTCCTTTTTTCAAACTTAAGCAATGTCGAAATTGAAAAATTTATTTCTAAAACCCCAAAATTCAGCAATGGTAATACATTTTTTTATAAATTCTCTAATGTAGATTCAAATTCTGTGGCTTCCAGCCATAACCGAGAAAGTCACACATGCCATAACGTTCAAAATTTTATCAGAATATCATGTAAACTGAGCCTTATGGCACAAGTGACTTTCTCGAGTATGGCGGAAAACCACAGAATTATTCGCTTCGCATTCTAAGTTACTGTTGAAATTTTCGATCAATCAATATTTTTAAGGTCATAATTCTAAAAATGCAAAAAATGTAAATTTCAAAATGTTCGTTACAGAATTTCGTGATTTTCTATCTTTCATTTTTCTTGTAATTCTTACTAATATTCAAGTTTTTAACAAATTGGATGCAAATATTTTTACACATAAATAATTACGCTTAATTATCTTTAACTATAAGAAATTATTTGTAAATATCCTTACATTATAAATTTTAGAAATTTTCATACATGCAAAGTGCAGCGTTCACACTTTTGGTAACAAAATTCTGTGTTACAAAAAATTAAGTGCAATAATTTCATATTATATCATATTATGTGGGTATAATAATATTATGAAATTTCTGAATGATATACATAGAAATGCCTATCTATATCATTTTTATACATTAATACATATCAAATTTTACATAAAACATAGTATATAATTTGTTTAAATATTACATTATTATAATAATATTTAGTATATTACATTTTATATAATAATTATATATGGTAATATATAATAATTTGTCAACATTCATAAGAAATCATATCCAAAAATGAAAAATTAGATGTTTAAACATTAAAAACAAATGACCTTTCAAAGAATTTCAGAGTGTGTCTTGATCAGCATCCATGTACTTATATCGAATTCAATGGTGTGTTAAGGTTATTAACCAATTGGCCCAGCTCAATTCGCTGCCATAATCATTTTATCGTCTTGATCATTTGAGGCACCTCGCGAGTCCAATGATTCCAAATGAATCCTTCATAGTTCTGGGCTCTGAATTTATGAAGAAAAACATTAATTGAGGCATCGAAAAAAATATGCAATAGTTTAACAGAAAATGCAAAATTCACCATATTCAGAATTGGTTCAATATAACAAAATAAATAAATATAGTACAAGAATATAATGAAATATAATGTGTAATGAGTAAAATAAAATGAAATATATACAACGAAAAAATCGAAAAACTCAACACATGGTCATAATGCCAAATAATTGATTAATTGATATTTCGATTTAAATATGATTTGGATTTTTAAAATGAAAAAGTTGCGATGGAATAAAAATTAGAATACATGCATACAAAATGTGAAAATTGAGTTACGTTGTTTTAATTTCAAAAATATGAAAATGTCGGAGATATGAAATGTTTATATCAAGTATTCATATACTACTTATTTTGAGTATCAATGATACACTTTTTAAAAATCGAAAATTGAAAGAAGGAAAAAAATATAAAATTGTTATTGACTTGAGAAATATAATGTTTGAAATGTTTAAAATGGTGCAATGTAATAAAAATTTAAAAACTGAAAAACTTGATACATAATTCAATTGATATATTGGTAAATCCGTGCCAAAAATCAAAACAACAGATGTGTTGTGTTCTGAATGTTTTTTCTGTTTTTCTTTTTTTTTAACTTTTTTTTTTTTTTTTATGATTTTTAAATAAAAATCATCCAATACACAACACATCTGGTGTTTTGATTTTTGGCTCGGATTTACCAATATATCAATCGAATTATCACACTCCACCGAGCATCGAGCAACGAGTGATACATAATTATAATTGATAAATCAATAAATAAAAATTTTGATACGTATTTCATTTGCATTCTAGAAAAGAAAATTGCAGTTGATAAAAAAATTGAATATACACAGAATCAGAAAATAAAGTGAATATGTTTTAAATCTAGAAATATACAGCAGTTTTAGATGAAATGAATACATAGTTATTTGGAATCGTGAAGATCTACAATCGAGCGCGCGGAAACGAAAAGGGTCCGAGCGTATGAACCAAAAAATATTCTAGTCCATATGACAAATGTATTAGACAAAAAAAAATTTCTTTTTCTGATCATGAAAAAAATATTTTCTCATATAAGACATAGTAGCGCACCTTTTTCATCAATGAACAATTTTTTCTCATTGTTACAACAATCAATAAAAAATAAAAACACCAATTTTTTCATTGCTCCAAATCTATGTTTTTTAAAAATAAACTCGTGAGAACATCATGATGCTTTTGTCTTTAGGAGAGGAAATCTTCCTGAACGGAGATTTTTTAGAGCATACTTCTCCATATTTTCGTCATTGGATCGATGCCCTATGACGAAATACGAGAAATATAGATTACGCTGAAATTTCAAAAAGCGTTTTTACCCTTTTAAACTTCGGACAAATGTTATATTAATAATGCATGTATGAAATCATTCTATTGCAATAACATATATGTATTATTGCATTGTTTTTTTTTTTTTTAATTATTATGATTTCATGAGCTCCTTGTGGTAGAATGAAAAAAACCTAGTTGGTAGAAAAATCTCCGTTCAGGAAGATTTCCTCACAATGAACCGTTATTGAGATAAATGTTTTGAACAAACTTTTGAGTTTGACCAAACGCCGGGAGCGGGAGGGGGGGGGGGGAAATTCAAATACGCTAAAATAAGCTTATATAAAAGCCTCCTCACCATTTGCGAATAAAAACGACGAAGGTGAATTTAAAAAAATATATAATCCGATTGTCACTTCTATAGTGCATTTTTTGCTTGAAAATATGACTTTTTGATCATGTTCGACGGAGTAGAACTCGAAATCGGTTGGACATTTTTGAAAAAAGTTTTTCGTTCCTCCAAGGTCAAGCACTAATGAACAAGATTTTGGAAAAATTTGAGTAGATTACTTATGAAATGGAGAAAGAACGAATTTTTTTTCTTAAATTCGTCATTTTACAGAATGTCTTGCTTTCGTTTGGAAATGACCCTCTTTTTCATTCATGAATTAAACTCTAAGTATGTACTGAATGTAGAAACTTGAACATTTTTGTCGAAGTTTAGGTATCGCTTACGAGTAAATTCATAAAAACATTGGTACGAATAGACCAATCAGAAGCAAGTGGGGATTTTTTCGAATAAAAAAATTTTCTTCGTAAAAATGGCGATTTTTCAAAACTTTACCCTTCTTGCGGCACGGGTTAATATGCATCAATCTCAATGAAATTTTTACACACGCATTTTTTCGGCATTTCGAAACTTTTAGAGGGGCATGTGCATCGATTTTCAAAAATGCCCCAAATAAGGACCACTATAATCTTTATAAAAATTATACATACATAGATGTCATATAGAGATACATTTAGAGATTATAATTTTACATATAGAGATGTCCAGAAGTTACACTAAATTTTTAAAATTTAATTTCAGATACCAGCTTCTTAGAAGTCGCCAGCTGATATCAATCAGAATGGGCAAGCTCTTGTCAAAGATTTTTGGCAACAAGGAAATGCGCATTCTCATGCTGGGACTTGACGCAGCTGGAAAAACAAGTATCCTTTAAAAATATGCTAATTTCACCAAGAGTTGCTGGAAAAATCAATTATGACATTCAAAAAGTCACTGAGCAATAAAATAATCTTTTTTAAAACTTTTTAATAATGCCTTGATTTTTCATTATATTTTAGAAAATTTTGCCGAGTCATACAATTTCATCTCCAAATTTTGGTTCAATTAAATTCTGTTCAAAAATTTTCTTGCAAAAAACTCGTGATGCAAAATTATTTAATGTTTAATGAAGTATTTTTTTCACTAGATAAAAGTTTGCCAAAAAACAAAGTTTTCGCGAGTACGAAATTCTAAAATAATGAATGAAATTAAATAAAAAATCTACTAACTACAAAATTAAAGTTATAGGAGTAATATTAGTAATACTCATTACAGTAAGTCATACCATGAATTAATAATTAGTAATTACCGATGATTATTTCATTATTTTAATCAATTATTAGTATTAAATTGTAGAATTATCAGTAATTCAAAGATTATAAATTGTTTATTCATTCATTTATTATTTTAAATATGTAATTAATAATTAGAAAATGATAATTCGTAATAATAATTAAAGTTAGAAGTAATTAAATTGGATTTTATTATTTGTAGATACAATTCTAAATGAAATTTTGAATAATTGCAGTAATCGAGATTTTATACAAATTATTGTAATAATAATTGAAATTCCTGGGATCTCTGAATTTCTTGCCTTTGCATATCAAAATATGTTTTTATATTTCGTTGCTTCCGAGCGTTGTAATCGAATTTCCAGCTTGTCTCGGTGTCGCCTACGCAGCGATAAAAAAATGTAATGTGTTTATTTCTGGCCTTTGTTTCCTTAACTTTTTTCTCTCTCGAAACCAGCAATACTGTACAAACTCAAATTAGGCCAATCAGTGACGACCATCCCAACTGTGGGATTCAACGTGGAAACTGTCACTTATAAGAATGTCAAATTCAATGTTTGGGTGAGGAAAATCACTACTTCTCATATTTTACAATCAGCAATTTTTAATTTTTGGAAAAGAGAAACATATTTTTGAAGGTTATTATGATTAATATATAAAAAAAATAAATAATTTTAATCAGAATTATGATAATAATAGTATAATTATAAGCAATAATTAGTCTACAATGAAAAACTATTCATAAGTGATCAAAAAATTATATATAATTATCAAAATATGTATATAATATTATATATAATATAATAATCATATAATATAATATAATACAGCACACAATATAAAATGCTTGGTATGCAATATACAGTATACAATAATATAATGTAGTAAACAATATATAACATACAAGCTAATATACAATATGTAGTATACAATATTAATATAATATTATACAATATATAATATAATACATGATTTATAATGCATATTATAGTGTATAAAATATATAATGTAAATAATATACATACCTAAATTTATCCAAATCAATAATCATAATCATTTGTAGAAATTGAATTATTTAGTCTTTTTTTCTGAATAATTATTTATGTTAGAAACCAAAATTTCTTTTTTTCGTAGGTATGAGTCACCATCTTGTTTACATAATTTGTCTTGAGATTATTAAATATATTTTGCCAAATTTGTTTCATTTTAGTCAAGCTTTTATCGAGTTTAGTACATCATTATTTTTCTTTCTTTCTTTTTTTTTTAATTATTGTTTTTTTTTTTTTTATTATTATGCTTCTATTTCTGGTTTTGTGTTTGTGCCTGTATTACATTTTATAATTTAACTGTGGTTTTTAAAAAATGGATAAATAACTATTTACAAATACTTTTGTAGGATGTCGGAGGACAGGACAAAATTCGTCCTTTGTGGCGTCATTATTACACAGGCACGCAAGGGCTGATTTTTGTGGTGGACTGTGCGGATAGGGATCGCATAGACGAGGCTCGTCAAGAGTTGCATCGAATTATAAATGACAGGGAAATGAGGGACGCCATTATTCTTATTTTCGCCAACAAACAAGACCTGATCGATGGTAATTTTTTTACCCACAATTTTAGATTTTGGGTTTATATATATATCACACTTAAAGATTGAAATATCTATGATACAATGTGATAAGATTAAAAATCAAAAATAATAATTAGATATTTGATTTTTCCAATTTATTGTGGTATAGTATCGAAATTTTGAGATGTTTACTAATTTATTTAGAAGTTACAGAATTTTCGTAAATCGAGCTTTTAGTATTTAAAGAAGATTTTTATATTTTTGAAATTAAATCATGTTATTTACAATAAAAATTTTGTTGAAATGAAGTTAATGAATTGTCAAAAAATTGCTTGAAATTCTGTTAAATCTATCAAAACTGATACAAATTTTCTTATGAATTGGAGAAATTTTATCAAGTGTTATAATATATATGATATTATTTCGCGTTGACGAATTGGCCATTTCTGTATATGTATGGAAAAAATATTGTATTCGCCATGGGAGGAAGTGATTTCAACTCGTGTGTTTTCTTTACCTCGCTTCGCTCGGACACAAACACACACTCGTCGAAATTGACCTCTTCCTCCCTTGGTGAATAAATTTCTATTTTATGATAGCGGTCTAAAAAAAAATCGTTCGCACCATGGAAAAAAATAGATTTCTCCCTCGGGTAGATATATCCCTCGTGAGATATTTATTTTTTCCCTAGATGCGAAATGTACTATATGACATTAGAAATGAATGGTTGTAATTTTTTTTTTTTGAAAAGTGATATATTTTATAAAATAAATGTTTTAGTGTCACTAGTTAATTTCTAATGTGTTATGATTCTAGGTGAAATATTTATTTATATTTTGGAAAAATATATACCTTACATTTTGATATTTGTTAATGCTTCTGACGTTTTAGTTCCCTCTCCTCCCAATGAAAATTTAGTTGCAACTTTTGTATTTTTTAGTATTTATAAAATTTTGTAAATTTTTCAGCAGTTTTGAAGTATTCTAGAATTCGATTCTTTAGAATTCGAAGTATGTTAATTGTTAATTTTTTTACTATAGATTTATTGTATTTTCCAGTTCTTTTCGTATTTTTCGTATCTTAAGCATTCATACGATTTGAGGATTTTTCCATGTTATAATTTTTTATAAAAATCAATGGAATTTGATGTTCAAGAGAGTAAAATTACATGGTTTCAAAAGTATTTTCATAAATATTTAACTAAATTATTTTTACACAGAATTTCATTATTTGATGGACTACTTTTATTCAATAATAGTAATAATAATAATAATAATAATTAATTAATTAATTTATTTATTTAATTCCACTGGTATATACTCTTTTCTTAAATTTGTATACATATACATTGTTCACCGCAAGTCAAAAATTCACAACAACCAAAAATAATAAAAAAATAATGAATAACGAAAACACCCCGTATGAATATTATAAAAAATACGCGAAGAAAACGCAATCATTAGTACGTACCAATACCGTAACCCCTAAATTCCACTCGAGGAGAGTGGTCTCAGTCTGTCTTGAAATTGCGAAAGTTTTTTACATTGTTACATTGGCCATTATGGTAGTTGACCAATACTGACTTTCCTCGAATATAGGGAAAAATCCATTGGCAATTTTTTAAGTTAAAACTTTATTCACGTTACAGCTATGAAGCCTCACGAAATCCAAGAAAAGCTGGGCCTCACGAGAATACGAGACAGAAATTGGTACGTGCAACCTTCGTGCGCGACCACCGGCGATGGTTTGTACGAGGGCCTCACATGGTTGACGAGCAATCATAAATTATGAGCGATTAACTAAAGACGTCGCAGCCCCGTCTCCGTAACCCCATCGCACTCTTATTAACCAAAAAAAAAAAGAAAAAAAAAGAAAAAAAAAACAATAAAAGCGATAAACCAGGATTGCGGAGTCATGAAACCAAGGACAGCAAAAAATGACCGGCGATGGTGTCTTTAAGATTTGTATTATACGCGAGGAAGAAAAAACCAACAACAACAACAACAACAACAACACGAAAGGTTCATTCTACGAAATGCACTCGTGTACTCTCGGATTATTTTTCGAGGTCACTGCATAACTGCACATTAACTCTTAACTGTAACAAACGATTATTCAACGGTAACTGTACTAATGCTAGATTGGTTTTTTTTCTTCTTCTTTTCCCCTTGGCCAGATGTATAAAATTATTTGTTTCCTAGTGTTTAAGGTCCAATCTCGAGGTACCTTCCGAATCCAAAACAGTGGAATCCCCAGTTGTCGATTGCTTCGGAATTTTTTCCTTTCGTGGAATTCCACTGTTTTGGATTCGGAGAGTAGGGTTTTAAGGCTAATGCGGAGTCGAATCGTGCGGTTCTTTTTTTTTTATTTATTACCTATTCTCTTTCTAATCGTTGTCCCCTTTTTTTTCTACCTACGCTTTAAAATCAGAGATGGGCACCAACTCAATTTTGCTCATTTTCACGTCTCGAATGAATTTTATACATTTCGTCACAGAAACGTTAAAATTTGTAGACGGATGCTGGGATTAAAAATACATCTGCCTATACGTTTTGACGGTTCTGTGACAATGTTTGGATTATTTATTAATGACGCGAAAATGAGAAAAATGTTATTGGTGCCCATCTCTGTTTCAAATTCGCGGATTCGAACAAAGCGGAGTCGACAACACATTCCATGTTGTTTCGCATCCTTTTTCCGATACGTAACCAACTTCGATGCCAAACTCGCGTTTAGCGAGCGAGTGATTGTACAAAAATACTGTATTTTCCTAATTGTTGAATTTCTTGATGAGAGAATGAAGGGTGGCTTGGGGCTCGAGCCGATTTTTGCGGCTTCTGCGAAAACTTGATGTGGGATTAAATCCGAGTAGACTTTCCTCAACTGACAATATCGAAATCTTGTAAAGAAATATCGATCTGCCGATATATCGCTTGTATCTTATAAAATATCGAACTGTCAATGTATTGCATAGATTTTTATATCATGTTCTTAATAAGGGATTGTTTTAATCGGATATTTGTAGAAAAATTGAATTTTTGTGAATAAATTTCATTTAGTTATCTGCAAATTAGGTTCATTTTGTTGTAAGAAAATTATGAAAATATCGATATGTCGATATATCGCATGGGTTCTATGAAATATCGATGTGTCGATGTATCGCATAGGCTTTTATATAATTTTCTTAATAAAGGATCGTTTCAATAAAATACTTGAAAAAGTCAATTTCTGCAAATGAAATTAATAAAATCAACTGTATATTACATCCATTTTTTAAGAAAAATAGCTATGAAAATATCGTGTTTAAAGACTGCATTCGCTATGTTAAAATATTTCGAAAAGGTAAATGAAATTGGTACTTGAATGCTCAAGATGTAGGTAAAAAAATTGGAATGAAAATTTTCGTTTGAATTTTCCTTGCACAAATAAAGCTTATGATATTCAATTTCGTTACGAAAATATCGATATGCCGATGTGTCGCATTATTTTATAAAATATCAATATGTCGTAAAAACAACATCGATTTGTTGATGTATCGTATATATTTCAATGTAATTTTGTAAGTGAGGCATAGTTTTAATCAGACACTCGGAAATGATTCAATGTTTGTAAATTAAATTCATAACATTGACTGTAAATCAGAAGAAAACTATGAAAATATTGTATTTGAAGACTTTCTTAGCTAAGCGAAAATTAAAGAATTTGGAAAAACAAATAAAATTGGTACTTAAATGCTAAGCGCATTAATATAATACATGAATGCTTAACGTTAATAAAAAAAAAGTTCAGTTAAAACAAAAACTTTTGTATGACTTTTTTTCGCACAGTAAATTTGCGATATCATTTAATTTTGCTACGAAAATATCGATACATCGTAAATTCAATTTCTATATGACGATATATCGCATATATTCTATAAAATATCGATATGGCGATACATGGCATAATTTTTTATGATTTTCCAAATAAGGCATCGTCTAAGTAAGGTACTCTCCAACAATTCATTTTTCGTTAACAAAATTTATAAAATTAACTGAAAATCACATTCATTTCGTAAGAATAAAATGATGAAAATATCGTATTGAAAGACTAATAGCAGGTCTAAAGTTGAAATATTTGAAGAAGGGAAATGAAATTTGTACTTTAATGCCTAATGATTCAGTGAATTCGGGAAGAAGAAAAAATGGAATTCGTTTAAATTTTTTTTTTTTCATACAAAAAGTTGGCTATATTATTTAATTTCGCAACAAAAATATCGATGTATTGTCAGAATATTTCTCAAAAATATCGATGTTCCGATGTATCGGTTTATCGATCTATCGAAAAAACTCTCGAATTGGCGATTTTTGAATACGAAAATGCAGAAACATCGAATTTATGCAGTTAATATTTATGGTTTTATCGGTAATTTGAGATGTTATGCAAATTTTTGGGATTTTAGAAATCCAACTCGAAATTTCGCAGAAGTCGTTAAAGTCGTTGTTTACAAAATTCGATTTTATTTCTTCGCGATCGCACGTTCTCGTCCGGGTTTTTCTTTGTGCGAAACGACCCGGAGATTCCGATGGAAAATTTGCAACGACTTTTCTTTGCGAAGCTCTTATTCGATTTTTTCGAATGATTCTTTTTTACTGTAAGGAGTGGACGCTTATTTATTGAAGCTTGGTTTTATTACGTCGTATAAATGAAAATATGTATCTTCCCAATGAGAGAGACAATATTGTAATGTAATGGTTAGTGTTTTTGGTTGTGCATTTTTTTTTTTTGGGAGGGGGGTTGTTAGGTTAGATGTATATTTTTAAAATTTGTAAATGGGTAAATCTCAAAACATGGTAGTTCAAGATAGAAAATTTTTTGATGATTTGCATTTCGATGCACAATTTCATTGTTCTATAATTTATTTTTGGTTCATTTTGCAATCTTTGACTGAAGAACCATATTTTCAAATTTTCAAAACTTTTATTGATTAAAATTTCCCAATTTCTGAAATCAATTCACAAAAATGTAGTTATAAAAAAAAAAATTCAAATTTTTTAAAGTAATAAAAAACTGAAAATCCCTAGCCGAAAACGCAGTTTGGAAACTCGCGGGAAAAGCGAGAAGAAACTCGGGAAACTCGAAATCGTTGTGATTTTTTCAAGTTATTTGAAATTTCGACTACGTTAATAGACCAATTTCTATACATATCCGAAAAATCTGGGGCATTTTTCTCGCTTTTTTCGGGTAAATTATATTTGTAAAAAATGCACATCCCGTTAGGACGGACGATACCAATTTGCCATTTCGGGACATCGGATTTCGAATACCATGTTGGTATAGCATAGAAATTTTCTTTTTTTTTTGTTTATTTTTCCGGAGAGGGAGGATTCGAGGATTGTAAATAATTCTCAACGTAAATCGATTGTGACGATGGAAAAGCGAGTGTTTTTTGAATTTACCTGTGAATAAATGCAAATTGTACACGAGTCGTAGTCGCAGCGTTTGGATCAGTCGTTTTTGTATTTTATTGTCCAAGATCGATACGAACATCAATAAAGAGGAAATCTATTAAAAAGACGTTTTTTTTTTTTTTATTAATTTTTAAGTTAGTGGTTTTATGAATCATATTCTTAAAAAATGAATCTGTTTGTCGTAGTTATTGAGATTTTTCGTAAATTTTCAACATTTTTTAATTTTTACAGATTTTCGAATCATAATTGGAAAAACAGTTTCATATTTTAATAGTTTCATAGAAACTATTAAAAGCACCCTGGATTTTATTGAAAATAGTCTAAATAATGAAGATTTTTGGTAATTTTTAAATATTTATAGTTTTTTAGATTTCTATTAAAAATGAAAAAAGATTATCGTAAATATTTCGAAGAAATATGTCGATGAACACAATTTACAAAATTTATAAACATTCTCTGAAATTCTCTGAGATTCTAGAAATTCTTTTTTTAGTCTCACAGAATTACAAAATATTAATAAAAGTTTTTACCGTCTTTATATTTTTCAGAATTTAAACAAAATGTCAAACATGATAGAAACTGTTCAAAATTTTCCGAAATCAATTGAAAATGGTTCAATTGATGAAGATTTTTGGTAATTTTGAAACAATTTTCAGGTTTTTCAGATTTCTTTCAACAAATGAAAATAGATTATCGTATGTACATGCATTTCGAAAAAATATGACGAAAACGAGCCATAAAATTTATGAAAAGTTTCTGAAACGACTGTTCAATATTGTTCAGAATTACGAAATCTTTCAAGTTTTCAATTCACATGTGCAAAGTTTACACAATTTCAAAATTGAAAGAAACTATTCAAAGCTCCCTAAATTTCATAGAAATTGGTCCAACTAATGAAGATTTGCGGTATTTTGTTATATTTCTCAAGTTTTTTCAGATTTCTATTAAAAAATGGAATAAGTTTATTGTATGTATCTCAAAGAAATATGATAATAAACGAAATCTAGAAAATTGATCAACATTTTCTGGAATTATACAATTTTTCTACATTTCACAGAATTACAAGATCCTTACATTTTTCAATGTATTTCAATTTTTCAATATTTCAACAATTTGAAATGTAATAAAAACTATTTAAAACTTTCGAAATTTCATAATAATTGATTCAACTAATGAAGATTTTGAATAATTTTGTAATACTTGCCAAGTTTTTTCAGATTTCTATTGAAACATGGAAAAAAATTATCGATAATGTCTCCAAGAAATATTACGATGAACACAAAATCCACTAAATTTCTTATCGTTTTCTAAAATTCTTTAACTTTTCCGAATTTTGCAGAGTTATTGACGATCTTTGGAATTTCCATTTTTTAATTTTTCATAATTTTTGATACAAATAATTC
The DNA here is from genome assembly GCA_028476575.1 of Platygaster robiniae. Classification (NCBI taxonomy): domain Eukaryota; kingdom Metazoa; phylum Arthropoda; class Insecta; order Hymenoptera; family Platygastridae; genus Platygaster; species Platygaster robiniae. Next base: position 43,877,115 of record CM052019.1, read on the forward strand.
GAAACGTTCAATATGTCCTGGAAATTAATGTCCATGAATTAGTGTTTTTAAACTTTCAAATAAAAAAAAAACTGTCAAGACTTTTGAGTAGCATTCCAAATCTTTGATATTATGATCTATATATATATAAAAAAATTTTCAATTTTTTTCATCGAAGCTCACACTTTGATGTATGAGGAAGCAATTAGTATAAACTATTTACTGCGAGGTGACTGGTTTGTAATGCCTGTAATAAAAAAAAATTTATTCGCATCTCACCCCGCAATATCCCACTTAACACGTCCCCTTCCCCTTCATTTACTTCCCGGCGACCAGTTGTATTCAAATTCTTGAAACTGGAAAAAAATTGCCGTAACCGAGAAATACTATAAAAACTGCAATGAACTGCCTAAAACATCGTAAAATTCGTCAAAACTGTTGTCAAATTCAAAACCCCACAAATTTCATCAACTGTTAAACCATGTAAAACGTCCCGTAAACTCTTGAAAACTAATTCATAGTTGGAAAATTGTTTAAAACCGACTAAAAGACTGTCTCAAGAACAAAAAAAACACGATGAACAATAAAACTAACATCTGTAGAATGTGTCAAAACTTTATACAACTTTCTAAAAGATTTTAAGATGCATCAAAATTTGTCTAAGTATTCAAAATGGTTGTAACTTTGATCTATACAGTATATTTTTCCTGAAGAGGGCTTGATTGAAGTCGTAATATAGAAACATTAAGATTTATACCTGGGGTACGTTTTTTTTCTTTCTTCGTTTCGAGGGATTATTTTGACCTTTGGTTATTATGAAAAGACGCATATAAATATTGTTATTAATATCTGTGTAATTTCACAACTGTCGTAATAACATAAAAATTGAAACCGACTTCAAAACTTGAAAATTCCAAATATCGTCAACAAAGACCAACCTAAAAAGTTTGTAGATCGCGTTTTAAGCTCTTAATTTCGAGCCAACTGGGCTCGTCACTGCCGAACCCATAATAAAAAAAAAGGAATTCCCATCTCACCCCGCAATATCCCTTCCCCGCCCACGATTTTCCGGCGTTCCATATGAAAATACGTAGCCCGATTCATTTCCCGACGTCATCCCCGAAGCTCGGACGACCCTCCGCGCACGCGCCCCCGAGCCTCCGGGTGCTGACTCGTCATCGCGGTAGATACCCCAGAGATCGCGGAACCCGGGGCCGTGCGCGAATGTTTGACCTCTTTTCAAACGCCGGCTCTCTCCTCAAGAAGGTCCTGCGAATCGAGAAAAAGCCAATTACCTCCTTCCAATATTTTCCAAAACCGACGTGCTTCGAGGAAATTTTCCAAAAAATGGGGATCAGGTATTGTTTCGAGTGAGGTCTCGTCGGGGGCTTTTTGGGGCATCGGGGTAAAAGGTGGGGTTGGTGAGGGGATTGCACATCTGGAGGGGATTATTAAGTTCGGTGTGCCAAGGGTGCAGTGGACCACGTGGGCGCGCAATCGATAGCGCAGTGTTGTCGCGCAGGGTTGTTCAACCCTCCCCGAGGTCGAGCCTCCAGGTGACATGGTGCCACGTTTTGGGACCCCGTCGTCGGGTGAGTCGTATACTCATGGGAAATGAACAAGGATTTATGGCAGTGGCTCTCAAATTTCTTTTGAAAAAGTATTACACTGACTCGCCCTAATATTGACACACGATATTCTAGGATTGTACCAGGGATATTTCCGAAAACATTCTCAATAATACAAAATTAGGGTTTGGAAGTAACGCGTTACTCTCAAACGTTACATTTTTTGCTGTAACGATAACGTAACGCGTTACATTCATTATAACGATAACGGAAACGAGTCACTTTTTTTCGCTAACGAGTAACGTTATTTTAAGGGGGGACCTTAGTGATTTTGAACCTTATAAAAACCTTATAAGAAAAAGTAATTTTTTATAAGAATTCAATTTCTTGTAAGGTGACCTTATAAAAACCTTATAAGAAACTGAAATTTCTTATAAGAATGTATGTAATAAAATTTTATAAAAAAAAACCTTATAAAATTTTTTCGAACCATTCTTTATAAAAAATTTAAGTTTCTTATAAGGTTTTTATAAGGTCACCTTATAAGAAATTGAATTCTTATAAAAAATTACTTTTTCTTATAAGGTTTTTATAAGGTTCAAAATCACTAGGGGAATACCAATTAGATAGAAAAAACGGTCACTTGGCTTCGAGCGAGGATAGCAAAAAAACTATCAATGCTAGTAATCTTTAAATTGTTTACGTACGCAGTATGTTATGTTTAGAACAATTTAAAAAAAATTTTTTTTCAAAATTCGCATCCAGCCTGTAGTTACAAGCGTGCAAAAAAAAGACTGCAAATTTGCGGTGTAACAGATAGGGCCTCAGGAAATTTTTCTATAGCAAAAAAGTGTGAATAAAATAGTTTTGTCATGACATATACTTGCCCTTAACGTTTTCAGATTTTGCAAAAAAAAATTTGTTTTCATTAATAAACATAAATAATCATTTTACTAATTGTTTTGTTTTTGATTTGCGAACTTTTATGGAAAAACAAAGCACTTTTTGCAAAAAAATCATTCGTCAAGGGCAGCATATTTGTTTCCTCTGTAATTAGCAAAAAAAATTATGCAAATTAGTTTAACCGTAGATTTGCAATTTGTCACACCGCAAATTTGCGGTACTCTTTTTTTCGCGACTCTAACTAGTAAGTAAATGCGAATTTTGCGAAAATTTTCTTTTATACTGTTAGTTAATATAACACACAAGCTACATATAAAATTTTACATTACGCGTAATAACAGTTTTTTCTCTATCCACGCTCAAAGTCAAGTGACTTTTTTTTCATTTAATTGGTATTCCCCCCTTAAGTTACTTTTATCTGTCCCAATAAGTTTTTAGCACAATTTGGAACGTTTTAAGGAATGTTCTGAAACTGAGATATAAGTAATTTTTAACTTCCTCATTTTTGAATACGAAATTCCATATTAATAATTTTTGATAAAACAATGAGGAATATTAGTTATCTGTAAAAAATATAGACATGGAATAGGCTTCTTTACTTTTCATCAGGAAGTTTCATAATTCAAAGCGTTGGATTTTAGAAATTCGCATGAAAATATATAAAAATACTTAAAATCTATAGATCTCGGAATCTAGGTCAGGATATGTGAGATCTTACGGATCCTGATGGAAAATTTTATGGGATGTAATGAATACAAAAAGAAAAAAAAAATTAAATACAAAAAATACTCAAAATTCTAGATTTCAATCAGTTTTATGTTACTTGATATGTTAAAAATTGATGTTATTCCAGGAATCGGAAAACTTCAACTTCTCCAGCTTTGAATTCTAAATAATTTATGTTTATAGAAATCTATAAGTAGATAGGAAAAATTTTATATCGTATAACTCTGCGAGAAATACAAAAAATATTGAGGGTACTCTAAATATATAAAGAAACTGTTTTTTGCAAAATCAATCGAAATATACTTCAGAAATTTCCAACTTCCAATTTTATCTCATTCTGGAAATTCAAAGAAATATCTTAAAAAAAATTGAAAAATTCCATAACATCCTTTAAGAACTTAGAAATGCAGAAAGAAAATACGTTCAAAAAAATACGTGCAAGTACATAGTACATTCAAAATTTTTCGAATTCCGAAAATTCATACAGCAATATTTATGAATAATGAATAATCCTTGAAATCATAGAAAAACTGAAGAAACATTAAAAATCCTGCAAAATACGTAATATTTCATTATGTTCAAATTCTTGAGTTCGAAATTCTGGAAATGTATGTGACGATTTTTATATTATAAAAATACCAAGATTATGTAAAAATACTAGAAAATTCTGCAACATTCTATCATACTGAAAAATACAAATAGTTTCAGAAATACTGAATAATCCTTAAAATTGTAGAACAATTGAAAAAAGTATTAAAAAAATCGAAGGATATGAAAATCTTTATGGACGTTATTCGCTGAGAAATCCTCTTGAATACAAATAATTCAATCTACTTCAAATTCTAGAGCATTAAATTCTTGAAATCTATATATCAATGTACAGAAAAATAGTGCAAATGTATAAAAATATTAGAAAATCCTGCAAAATTTTACTATACACTTATATATAGTGAAATATATTATTATTTCTATAAGTAGAAGTATATAATATATATGAATTATATATATTATATACTTCAGTATATAAATTTTTATTTATATGCTAAAAAATATCAAAAAACTCGAAAATTCGGAAATCTGAGTAGGTGAGATTCTCTGAAAAATCTATTAAGTTTGCAAATGCTTCCTTGTGGCTAACTTTGAATCAAATGTTATATTTAGAAATTTTGTCAACTTGGAAGAAATAATACAGAAATTTTAACAGGCTGATTGATTTTTTTCTCAGGGTAAAAAGTACAGGTTTACATTTTTTATAATATCTGAAATAAACATTTCCGAAGAACATAACCACTAGTACGTTGTTATTGTATTTTTCAGCCATAGTTTTTCAATGGCTTGTTATTTACATTCAATTTATTCCAAAAAGTAATGTGAAAGTAACGGAACGTAACTTTTTTATTGTGGTAAGGGTAACGAGTTACTATTTCTTTTCAAGTAGTAACGGTAACGTAACGAATTAATTCTTTAACCTTTGTAACGGTAACGTAACGTGTTATATTTTTTCAAGTAACTTTTCAAACCCTGTACAAAATTATACGTGTAATTTTGAGACCTATAGAGTTACTTGTGAATCACCTTTAAGGAGGAAGCTTTTATTGCGAATGTGGATTTTATTTGTGAAGAATTTTAATGTAGAAAGGTTTTGTTGAGTTTTTAGTTTTTTTTTTTCATAAGGATCCTGATGAGGACTCAATAACGGTGGGAATATTGCTGCAACTAATTTTGTATTTTCTAAAAAATAGCCTCGAGTAATCATAGGAAATATGGGGCTCTAAAATAAACAAAGATTTATGGCAGTACCTCTGAAAATTCCTTTAAAAAAAAGTATTACACTGACTTACCCTACAGACACACAATATTCTAGGATTGTACTAGGAATTTTTCCAAAAACATTCTAAATAATACAATTATGCATATAAATTTGCGACCTACAGTTACTTGTGAGTCACTTTCAAGAAGGAAGCTTTTATTGCGAATGTGGGTTATTGGTAAAAAATTTTCATGTGAGTTTGTTGAGTTTTTTGATCTGTTTTTATGAGGATCGTGATGAGGACCTAATGAGGGTGGAAATTCACTGATTAATTTATTCCTATCTTCGATAGATTTTTGAGAAATAAAATCGTACCTGCATACGTTTAAAGTATTTCATGAGCTCTTAGTTTTCTTAGGATTTTTCATATTTTAGACAAATTCATAAAATTTTGTGACATATTTCAGGTTTTCAATAGATCTGTAATATTTTTTCAAATTTTCATTAGGATTTTTCGAATTTACTGTTTTAGAATCCAGTTAATTCATTTCCCTTCTTAATAATGCATTTTTCAGAATTCATATAGTTTGAAGTATGTTCTGGCATTCTTATGGATTTCTATATAGATTTATAGAATTCTATGTTTTAAGATGAAGATTTTATCGATTTTTTACTTATTTTTTTGTTTTTTGAGCAACTTATATCTAGACATTTTTCACATATTTTATGGATTTCTAGCATAGAAAACTACTTTTTCGTCTATTTTAAAATCTTTAAACTCGTTTTAATACATCCATCGGTACATAAAATATCATACGTAATTGTATATGACAGAAATGTTATTTTCACTCGGGGGATTGTAAACCTAGGCTTTGCATTGGTCTACAAACTTTATATTCATAAATATAAAATTTATATCCTAGTTATGTAGTAGGTCGACTGTTTCGTATTTAAATTTGGTAGACTTTTTCCAGGATTTTTATAGGATATGAAAGATTTTTTAAAGTTCTATATAATATTTTTCGGATTCCATGCTTTAGAGTATCATGTTTTAGAGATTTTAAGTTTTTTTACTATTTTTTCCCAAAAATGGTACCTTCATCAATTTTCAGTGCCTTAAGTATCTAACGAATTTTTTGAGAATTCATACAATGTAGTGGAATTTTCTATATTATCATGGATTTTTAGATATAATTCTAGAATTTGATGCCTTAAGATTTGAAGTTTCATGTGCTTGTTCTTAGTAGTGTTACAGACTTTTGAGAAAATGATGTATACATAGATTTGAGTATTCTAAATATTTCTAGTATCAATGGAACGTATTACTCTATTTTTCAGTACATCGAAGATTTTATAGATTATTTCAGGTTTTTAAATAGACTTTTAGGATTTTCATAGGTCTCCATGTTCCAAAGCAATTAACAATTTTTAGAATGTGTGGTGCTTGCGGATTTCCAAAATTTCTTAAAAGTTTCATTTATTTTACAAATTGTTGAGAAAGTAATATTATATTTATAGAATCAATAAGAATTCGCATTTATTTTCTGATATTAGGTAGAAAAAAAAATTGCTCAAACTTCCGTGAGTTTCTCAATTTTTAACACCTTTTTCATACAGTTCAAAAATTGGCAAAACATTTTCTAGAATAATTTTTAAGAGTAGCATAATATTTTCGAAATATAGGTACGTATTGAATGAAATCTCAATTCGTGGATTTTCTATGGATTTCAAGTAATCTTGAAAAAATTGAAAAAAATGCCAAGAAAAGAATATGCATAAAATAATAAAAGTGTAATAAATATATATATACTTATAAAATATTTATATATCAAATTTATCATCATAATGTATTAGAAAATATAATAATAAATATATCGAAATAATAATTAAAGGAATATTGTATTTGTGAACCTTTATACAAGTTTTTAGTAATCTTTAAATAGCTGAGAAAAATGCCAAGAAAAAAAGTACAAATATAACAATAAAAAGTAATTGAAAAAAAAAAGAAATATAATAAATATTGTTCTCTGGCTTTTCACGAAAGTTTACGCAAAACCCAAAAGCAAAGAATGGAGGCTTAGGACGCGGGGTGTGGGGTGGGCGGTGGTTTAGACTAAGTTTGCATGGAAAATCGTGTCGCGGCACTTTTCCGTCGTTTCTGGTGTCGCTTTTTGCGCACCGGGAAAAGTGGGTCCGCACGCCGCCCCCGGAGAGCCGAGTTTTAGGCGAAGCCCCCGCGGAAACTAGGCCACGTTGACGTTGGGGGTTGGGGTGGCAACTGTTCGACAAATTTCACATATATATCTTTACGAATATACATATAAATACTATATTCATGTGTACGTTTAAACTAAATAATTGTCTTACATCATATAAATTTTCTGTATATTTTCGGAGATTTTCGAGCAACCATTATACAATCATCAGAAATTCTTCCAAGTGTGTTTTAAAATGTAAAATCTTTTTTAAAAATTTCTAACAATCATTTAGGGAAATTTTAATTCATGTTCATGGATCTGAAACTTTCATCAAAATATTCATATTTTTAAATGATTCATGTTTTGGACTAATTTATAAAAAAAATGTAATACGTGAACTTTTGGAGTTGATAAATAAAATACCAATAAAGTCTATAAATATTATGAATCTGCAAAGATGCAATTTTCTTAAAAGTACAGAAAATTCCTAAAATTGTATTAAACTTTGAATCCTTCAGTGTCAAATTCTAGAAATATGCAGAGCCATTCATGAAAATACTGGACATCTGTAAAGATACAATAAAATCCTACTTGATTGTGCGAACACTGAAAAATGCGAAATTCACAAAAAATAATAGTAGTCCATAAAAAATTATAAATCTATGTATGTATCATTCTTAAAAATCGATAAGAATTTTCCAACTGAGAAAAATTAAAATTTAAGAGCATTAAATTCTAGAAATCAACAGCCATTCATAAAAAAAAAGAAGCCTAAAAAAATACTAGAAAGTCGTGAAAAATTCTTTAAGTACTAAAAAACAGAATACGAAAAATGTTACAAGTTTATTAAAATACTATCAATCTATTTTGATATTATCTTCGAAATCTCTGCAAACCCTAAAAATATAGGAAATTTTGTATCCACCCTTTCAGCATATTGAATTCTTAAATTCTATTCATCGAAATTCATGTGAATACCAGAAAATCTTTCAAATTATATGAATACTGGAAGAATATAAAAAATACTTGATGTAATTGAAATCTATAAAAAATTAAAAAAGTGTGAAGATATTGAAGATACTGTTTTTCGAAATTATTTTCGAATCCCAAAAATACACAAAACTTTCAATCTTAGAGCATCAAATTTTAGGAATCTATAGAGAAATTCATGAAAATACAAGACATTTATAGAAATACGAGAAAATTCTGTTTGATTTTGCTGATGTTGAAAAATGCGAAAATGACAAAAAATAGTAGCAGTCCATAAAATGTATGTATGTATTATTTCCTCGAAAATCTGTAGAACCTTGAAACTTTGGAAAAATTTTAATTTTAGAGCATCAAACTAAAGAAATATAGCAATAATCCATGAAAATACAGGAAACTTAAAAAAATATTGAAAAAACGTATATAATTTTTTGAACATGAAAAAATACGAAAAATTCTGAAAGCCTATAAAATACAACGAATTTATACATATATGCACATTATTTTCTTAAAAATGTATGAAAATACTAATACTAATACTAATGTATGAAACTTTTAATCTGAAAAGATTGTATTCTCAAAATTTATATAAAAATTCATAAAAACACCAGAAATTTGATCAAATTGTATTATTATTGAAAAAATATGAATAACTCAATAAGTACAGGAAATCTATAAAATATTGAATACATATAAAAACAGCATTTTCTTGAAAAATGAATTGAAATTCTTTGTATTCTTAGATTTTAGTTTTGTAGTATCAAATTATATGAATAACTGAAGTAATCTTGAAAAATACTAGCAATCTAGTAAAATACTAGGGAATTCAATGAAATTACTCATAAATGCGAAAATTAGAAAAATACCACATATCTATTCATAAAACTCTATAAATCTTTGTCGATATTATTTCTTCAAAATTCTATAAAAATCATTGAATCCTGCAAAACTTTGAATCCAAGAGTATTAAATCAAGAATGCTGTAAAGGATTTCAAAAATATTTCAAAAAAATTTTCAAATTGTGTATGAATACATAAAAAATACGAGATACCAAAAGTACTAGAAACCTATGAAATATTAGATATTTGTAAAGATACTGTATTCTGAAAAAATTTATGTATCCAATGTATGTTATAAGTTTTGAATCCTAAAGTTTCAAATTTTAAGAATCTATACAGAAATCAATGAAAATATGTCAAACTTATATAAAAATACTAGCAAGTTGTACAAAAATCTTCAAATTCTTAAAAATACGAAAACTCAATTCTAGCAGTCTAAAAACTGCTAAAAATATTTGTCGATATACTTTTCTCAGAAGTGTATAAAAATATGAAAAATATATGAAAGTTGGAATCCTGGGGCATTGAATTCCACAAATTTATATAAACATCGATAAAAACTCCAGTGAATATATCTAATCTTATTAATAATACTGAAAATATACGAAAAACACTAAAAGTACTGAAAATTTCTATCACATTGGAAATCAATGAAGATACTGTTTTTTGACAAAACGTATCAAGTATGCTTAAAATCTTTCAATATTTCCAAGTATTATAATTTACGAATTTTTTAAGCAATCCTTAAAATTTTAGCAGTCTACTAAAATATTAGAAAATTCTACTAAATTATTCTGAATTCTAAAAAATATATTCTAAATTAAGAAATTTTATGAATTATTCTTTAAAAAAAACCCAAAATATACCGAAAATACAAGCAATTTATAAAATCCATAAAAATCTTGAAAATCTATAAAACTTTTCGAGTATCAAACTCTGGAATTAAATATGAAATCCCATACGAATTCGAGATCATTTTTAGAATAGTATAATGTATTTGACATTATAAGCCCCCCCCTCCCTTTAAAAATTCTGAAAAATGATTCCATGGAGTCAATGTATTTTTATCCTTCAGATATTAATAATGAAACATCATTGAAGTATTGTTAATAAAAAAATTAAAGTAACAACGTCAATTTTCATTTTACTTCAGTTTTGAAAAGTATTCGTTGCTAATAGAGTGGAATCGAAGTCGCAAAAATAGAAAAGTACTGTCATTATGAATAGCGATATTCCTTTGAGATAAGGGCTCTGGAGATTTTCATATGGCATGAATTATTCGCGAGACTGTTAACGCGACCTTGTTAAAACGCGGATTTCTCATCGAGGGCCATTTTTACGATCGATCTTTTGCGCCCCTCGTCAGCTATATTCATGGCATCGATTTTTCCTCTCTAGAGTTGTCCTTTGCCCCTGGCATTAATGCAATTTCCCAAGACTGCATTTTCAGATTTCTGTACAAAACATTTTTTTCTCTCACACCCCGGCATTCGGTGATCAAAATTTCCGCAAAAATTCATCTCCAGAAAACACGAGGAAAATTTCATATTCAACGTAATATTCCCAGATGCAAAAAGTTTCCCATTTTTCCCAGAACTCGACTTTTTCTATTTCCATATATTGCGGATCATGTACCAAATTTTTCATTTTGGGAGAGGGTGAAAAAAGTGTTTCATATTCTGGAAAAACTGCTTTGAAGCTCGCAATTAATGTTGAAATTCCGACACGAAAAATCGAATAACAAGCGCTGCCTCGGAAGCGGTGCAGTATTTCCACATTTTTCGCTGCACCAATGCAAAGGGGATGCCATAGCTGTGAAATTCAAGTAACCTACTTCCAACTTGAAGCCCGCGGGTTCGGCTATCGCCGGAAAGAATGCCTTTCGAATTTCACAGATTCTCCCGCATCGATGATAAGTCCTGCCCGACGAAAGGGAACAATTCGAGAATTTTTCAAAAATATATTATTTTCTTTAAATACCAACCCAGAATAAAAAAATAGCCAAAAAAAGTGTATCATCTGGATTAGAATATATAAAAAGTTATCCATAGAGACTTTGTAACAAAATAATGTATTGATTTTCTTCCAATTATTTATTTCTTTTTATTTTCTTTTCTACGTCAAAAAAAGTTGTTTCCATTACTCGAGAGAGTTTTAAAATCTTGACTCACGTAAGGATTAATAAAAAGTAATTGAAATTCATAATTAAAGGTGACAAGAGGAGTTTGCCACTAGGTTCTCGAATGAGATAAATAATTGACAGGATCGCAGCGGAAAGCGAGTGTTGATTGAAATACTGAATTACACAAGTACTTTAGTAGGCAGCGCTTTGTTGAATGTCGAAATGAAGTGAAATAGAGCTCTGGGAGCTTTAGTTTGATCATCGGCCAAGTTTATCTTCCCTCTTCCACTACAATATCTCAATACTTTGGCATGTTTGACAAAACCCTTCGTGATTCTCCTCTTCCCCGTTCTCGGCGATTTCACAACCAACTAACTCAACTAAACCAAACGAAACTAAACTAGAATGTTCCTCTGAAATCTTCAAAACCTCCCTTAAAAAGTCGATAAAAATCATTCCAACTTTTTCTGATTTTTTTCAAGACTCCATGGAAAATTTCGCAAGTTTCCGAAATCTTTGTCAACTAAAAACTCGGGAATGAAATTTCAAAAGGCAGAAAAGACTCGAGAACGTTGAATAAAATTGTACCGCGGGGATTTTTATGTTGTAGGAAAGTATAATGAAAGCAGCAGAGTTTTGCTCAAGCGTTATTTCTTGGGGGTGGCTTTTACTGCGTTATATTTAGGGCACTAAATCGGAGAATAGGGTATCAAAACGTGACACAAGCCCAAAGTTTTTGCGGTTTTATCTCACTCACATCTAGTTTTTTCGTTCAGAAAAATGGCTGATAAAGCAAATCGATCAATTTTCGCCATTTCAAACGCCAAAAAAGCGGTTTGAATTGAATTTTACGATGTGAAAACAGCTCTGAATGAAACATTCTTGACCTACATGCGAACGCAACTACGAGCAAAAACAAAAAAAACAAATGAATAAATAAACTAAAAGTTGCTCAAAGTTGAATTCGCATCCATAGAATTCTCTCTGACCATCCAACCATTCAACGATATTTTTTAAAGGGATGCAAATTTTCCGGCTGTGAACAGAATTTTTGCCTTTTAAAGAAAATCGCATTCACGACCAAAACAAGCAGCTTTCACTCACGAAAATTCATGGTAAACGATAATCGCAAGTTTTCTTTCTTTCAACTAGATGATAAATAAAATATCATGTTTGAAATGTTGTAAGCAGAAAGTAATTGTGTAATAAATGGAATTATTTCATTCAACGAACCTGAAACTTTAATTAAATTCCAACATTAAGCTACTCATTAACTACGAATTGAATTGGTAATTAACTTTACCCCAAAAGCCATTCGCAGTTTTAGTAGATGAATTTGCATGTAAAATACCAACATTATGCACGATTATACGAGGATGACCTAATAAGTTGTAAAATATATTTTGCTGATCGATAAAATAATCTTACTTTGCAGAGACAAAATATGTTCGTTGCATCATGATTTTGTTAACAAATTGTTTCTGCGAATATTATCAAAATGTTTCGGAGGTAGTAGACAATATTTTTGAATCTTTGAGAATTTCTAAAGACATTGTAGAATACAGATTTTATAAATTTTCAAGTCATTTTTGTGCATCAATGAAATATTTTACAGAGTTTTGAAAGCAGAAAACGAATTCAATGAAATTTGACAAAGTTATTGCAATTTTTTGGAAATGTAGATTTTGGAAAATACTCATCGTAATTTAAAAAAAGTTTTCATTATGTTTGACTTACCTTACAAGTGTGAATAATTTTATCAACAATAAAAAAAAGTTTCATAATCAAAATGTATGTGAGTTGTAAGGAATTCTAAAGAATACAACAAAACTTTAAGACTTTTTCTAGACTGTTGAATCAGGATATTTCAAGGTTCACTTGGTTAAAAGGACGATAGTAAATTATTCATTAATTCTGGTAGTAAATGGTAAATATGAAATTTATTTATTTAATGACTGCATTCAAAAATATGCAGAATATAAACTAGAAAAATATATTGATTTTTCAGATGCTTCACTGGCGTACTTATCATTGACCTATTCTACTGATTGACTTGTTACATTATTTCGTTGACTGACTATTTATTGATGAATTCTACTGATCAACTTGTTGGTCTACTGAGTTACTTAAAATTATATCGCAATATGTTATTAATAATGACCGAAATATATTTACTGAAATCTAAAGGACATAATGAATGGTTTCATGTAGGTTCTCAAGGTCGAAAAAATTCAGATTTCTTAAGTCCACCAAATTGAAAATAACTATAATTTTGGTTTCAGAAGAATTTTTTCTTAAACGGAGTTATATTAATATACATATTTGGCTGATATTACGTAGAAAATTAAAATGTTGAAAGTTATTTTAAATCAATGTGTTAAAATTAAAAATAAGAATCAAAATCTACGTAAATTCTGAATACATAATATCTAAAAAACTTGAAATTCTAGAGGATACAGTTTTATCACAGTGAAATCCATGATAAAATCATAAAATTTTTCAAATCATGCAAAGTATAAAATGATATAATTAAAGTAACGGAATCCTATGAAAGAACTGTTTTTCTGAAAAATCTAAGTAAATACCTACGCGACTAAAATTTGAATTCTAGAGCATCAAACGTTGAAAAACTTTTATAGCAATCCATAAAAATACTAGAAATTTATAGAAATACCAGAAAATGATAACAAATTTTATGAATCTTGCTACAATATGACAATACAAGATAACTTCAAAACGCTAAAATTTTTTATAGATGTGATGTTCTCAGAAATCTATAAAATTACGGAAAATCAATCGAAATTCAAATTATTGAGCATCCGATTCGAGAAATCTTGATATAATCTACAAAAATACTGGAAATATAATAAAATACTAAAAAATTATAGTTGAATTAATTATAAAAGAGTGCAAGAAATAATAGAAATCATTCAATACTCAAAACCTATGTCGATATATTTTTCTAAAAAACTTATAAAACTTTGAATCTCGGAGCATATAATTTTAGAATTCTATAAATTAATTTATCTAATAAATACGAGAAATAGCAACAAAATCTTATGAATACTAGAAAAATACGTAAATACAAGAAATGTACAAAACATTAAAATTCTTTATAGATCCTTAAAAATCCAACTATATATCGATCTCTTGGAGCAGAAATAATGACCAGTCCTTTTTTCAAAATCCTTTATATTTTTAGATTCCTTTTTTCTTTTTATCAATTTGTATAGACGTGGTTGTCTCAAAAATCTATAAAATTAATGAGAATCAATTGAAATTTGAATTCTGAAGCATTGAATTTTTGAAATCTCATTAAGAAATGCTAGAGAGCTAAACAAAAATGCGAAATCCTTTGAAATTTTATAAATACTGAAAAAATGTGAGAAATACGAAAAATCTTTTATCACTCAAAAATTACGCAGACATTATTTTCTTGAAAATTTATGAATCTTTGAATTGTTGAGCATATAATATTCTAAAAACCAATATAGAAAACTATGGAAACACTAGAAATTTTTAAAATTGTATAAAATACGAGAAAAGGTACTGGGAATTCACATAAAAGTGACTGTTTTCTAAAAAAAACCAATTTGAATACTTAATATCGTTAAATTTTTCAAGACTACAGCATCAAATCATGGAAACCTTTAGAGCGATTCAGAGAGATACTAAAAATCTATGAAAATATCTGATAAAACTGCAGAATTTCATGAATAAATAACGAAAGTTCCAGAAATATGTAAAATAATTAAAATCTGTATGGATATAGTTTTTTCAAAATGTATAAAATTATTGAAATTTCTCAGAACTCTAACTAGTAGATCATTTAATTCTAGAAAACTGAATAGAAATTCATAGGAATATCAGAAAATCCACGTGGATTCTAAAAAATTATGAAAAAACCAAAAGTATACAAAAGAAACCTTAATTACAGTGACTTGAAAATCACAAAAATCAGATTCAATTATTCAACACGAACATGAAAAATGTGCAACTCTGGACTTGAAAAATTTTTCGACTTCCTAATTCCGAAATTCGAAAAATTGAAAAATCATACTCTCGTAACTAGATTCTTTCGAAAAACCTCTCCGAAAATGTTTTCTTCCCCACTTGAATCAAATTTTGTTGAATCGCTTTGAATAACTCTTCCTGATTCACAAATAGCTTTAAATTCTAGAATTTATGGAATCTTAAATCACAAAATTTGAATTCTGTAATAACGTATTTAATAACTGTAAATTCTAGATTTTAAAGTTCTTATACTCCACATCCTAAAAATAAAATTACTAGCATCCTGGACTCTTGAATCATGAATTCTATTATATTTTTTATCACCCCCTACCCTGTAAAAATATCTGTTGTAAATTTTGAAAATGAGTTGCAACCATAAGGAAGTTGCAAGAGTATATAAAATATGTCGTTTCGAGAACGTAACAATCCCTGCGGTGCAATTTTCTCCAACATCCCTTTGTCTTTTCTGGCTTGGAAAATAAATGTGGGTCATTCCACGTCGGATCAATCTAGGAGAAGCACTTGGAAACGGATTTCAACTCGTGACTTACGCTTCCGTCAAAAGCGCGAATTCATTTTATTTCGACTATTAGTCTATGGAACAATGGCATCCTCTTTTTATCGAGTCACGCGTTTTTCACTTGAAACTGTCACGCCATTTTCGTCCCTCGTGATAAATGACACTTTCCCAACTTTTTCTCGAAGCTTATTAATCGCTCAAAATTGAAGCCCTCTGATCATATTTTTTAGATTTATCAAAAGTGCTTTAATGAAAATAATGTATTTTCGTAATGTTAATTAATCTAATTTATAGCATTTTAGAAACTTTTTAATTCCTAAATTCTAAATGTTCAAGAGGTTGTTTAATATGCATGATGATGATATTTCATTAAAAAAAACATTTGAAAAATTTGGAAAATATTTGGGAATAACGAGAAATCTTACAAACTTGGAACTTATTTTTCTAGAATCTGCAAAATTTTGAATAGTTTGTATTATTTTGCGAATTTTAAGACTTTCGAAAAACTAAAAAATGTAAAAGGAATGTGAAAAATGGCTAGTTATTTGAAACAATTTGAAAAATTAGTAGGGTTATTGAATTTTTATAAATTTTGTAGATTGTGTTAATTGCCACATTTCTTCGAAACATTATTAAAACTCAGAAATTGTTCTTAAATTTTTCATCAGATCATCATTCTTCGAAACATGAATGATTATCATAATTTTTGGATTTTATAAGAAAAGTCTGAAATATTTGAAAAGCATTAAAAATTTACGTTAAATATTATATATTAAATAGGATATCCTCATAAGTTGAACAAATTTTTTTGAAATTTGGAACGTTTTGAATAGTTATTTTATTATATTTGAAATTTCTAAAATTTCGAAAAATCCTAAAACACTATAGAATGTGTTTCAATTACCGATATTATTCTGAAAAAGTTGAAAAATTTTTAGACTTTCAGAAAATATCCATACATTTTGTGAATTGTGTTCTTGATAATATTTCTTCAAAATATACATGATATATTTTATATATTCTTATAGAATTGAAAAATATTAAAAATTACGACAGATCCTAATGAGTATGAGAAATTATTACGAAATTCGGAAAATTTATTTTCGTTTACATTTATTGTAGTTTAAAATTTCGAGAATTTAAAAAGATAGAAAACACGGGAAGTTTAAAAGATTGTTAATAACTGACAAATTGTCTGTAGATTATGCAGATTATGTTCAGAACCACATTTTCTGGAAATATCATGTTTTTTAAATATTTTTTCTACAAAACTCTGAAAATTTTTAAAGTATAAAAACGTCATCGAAAATCTTTGCTTGGGACAAATTTCCATGAAACCTGGAAAGTTATAGATAGTTAGTGTGTTTTAAATTTTATTGTTTTGAAAAATTGAAACAACATTCGAAATTGAAAAGGATGTTAGTAGTTCAAATAAATTCGTAAAGTTTCAGAAAATGTTTATTAATCTCGTAAATTGGGAAAAATTTTTGGAATTCCGAAAAACTTTAAATCATTGTGTAAAATTATAAAATATTTTATCGTATGGAGATGGTCGATGAATTTCGAGTATTTCAATAAAAACCTGAAATTCCAGGAAATAGCAATAAATTTTGAAAATTTTGCAAAGTTTTGATGATTTAGTCGAACTGTCATTTGCAAATTGAAATATAAAGTTGCACCACTCCTGATTTCGTGACTAAAATATTCAAATAATTTTTTTTACTTTGAATATAAAAACCCGTGAAAATCATTACTCATTAATTATTCAGAATCCTTTATTCGCGTGCGAAAACGCGATCTGTCAGCGAAAAATTCGTATTGATAGTTGATCGACCTTCGGCTTATTTCGAGCTCTCTCAAAGATTACGTAAAATATTTCAGATACAGGTCTTAACGACCTATAAAAGTGAATCTTTTTTCCATGCAGATTTTCGGTATTCCGTTTTCTCATATGCAAATTCAAAGTCGCGCTGATAAAAATAATCAAACTTTATCGACGTTATCAAAACCCACCATCGCGGAATTCACCCCAAAAATGTTTTATTTCTCTTTCGTTCGGGAATTACGATGCAAATAGGATTGAAAATGAAATACGCAAATTCTTGTTTATTGTTTGCACATCAATCTTGTGAATTTTTTCCACGTGAAATGTTCGCGGTTATGAAACAATGTATTTTTTTCGTCAATGCAAACACATGTGGGTTCTGTAAAATCTTCACATGTTTTTAATGCTTTTTTTTACAGTAGATTGAGTTTTTGTCGCTTGGATTTGCCTTATTGTGTATGTGATGTGTAATTCTGTTGAAGAGCTTAAATTTTGAAAGATTGCACGATTGAAAGATTGCACGATTCAATTCTACTGTAGAGTTGAACTCCAAACTTCAATATTCGGAAGATAAACTTTAGAAAAGTATGTTTGAAATAATTTTGAAATAATTTTTTAATTTATTCAAGATTACATGAACAAATTAATATTTTACATATTTTGGAGGCTGTTTAAAACGTTGATTACAATATTGTAACCATGATTCGTTAAATTCTCAAAATCAGTATACCAATCTCAAAAATTCAAAATAACCATCAATAAATAATGAAAATTATTTATTATCCAAGCTAAATTTTGACTTATCTTTCATTTATCATTTTGCAAAGTTTCAGAGTTTTATTGAAGCTAAGGAAAATTTTTTTCACTTCCAGAATCCTTATGGAAATCAATATTTTCTGGTTTAATATGCTGGGCTTTGTCGTTGAATGAATTTTTATTCATTCAAGAAAAAACGGAAAAAATTCCAGGAAATTCGTAAAGATTTTGGAAAATAGTTTGAATTATGAACTCGATTATGAAAATTTATAAGTTGATAAACTGAAGTATTGAATACTAGATATCTATGAAGCAAGGTATAAAAATACTAGAAAATGCTATGAAATTGGAAAATTTGAAAACATACGAAAAATTTTGAAAATTATAGCAGTTCCTATTGGAATTTCATAAATCTGCGTAGGTATAATTTGCTTAAAAATCTATAACAATACTTAAAATCTGTACAATTCACAAATTAAAAAAAATCTATTTTTAAAGAAAAAGTCTTACAACCCGCACATTGCCAATTTTATAATGTACATAGACATTATGGAACATTCTTCAAATTGAATGCATAGTGAAAAATCATAAAAAATACTAAAAGTAGTAGAAATATAAAATTAACTAAAAATCTTCGAAGATACCATTTTCTAAAATATTCTTTGAAATGCTACAATCTTGGAAACTTTTGATTCAAAAGCATCAAATTTTTGAAATCTATACAGCAATATATAAAATACTCGAAATCCATAAATATACTGGAAGATCCGAGAAAATTTCAAAAATACTAAAACATACAAAAAATACCAGAAATTCCAGAAATCAAGGAATCAATTGAATCAAACACTTCAAATTAATGGAAATACCAAAAAATTCTACAGAATATTTTAGAAATCTAAAAATACGAAAACAATAAAAATAACAGTGTCTTCAAAACATTAAAATTTCTTATGATGAAATTTTGTAAAAATCTTCAGATTCAGTAGGATTTTGGAAAACTGAATCCTGGAGTATCAAATCCTAGAAACCTCATATAAAAATCCTTCAATATCTAAGAAAAACCTATTAATAAAATTGTGTAAATATCGAAAACATACAAAAATTACGAATAGTATTAGACATCCGTCAAATACTTGATATCTATGGAAATAATTTTTTTCTAAAAAATTAAAAAAAAAATAACAATAATTTTTCAAACTTGGACTTTTATAGAATAAAATTCGGGAAATTTAGAGCGATCCATAAAAGTAAAAACAATCTGTAAAAATACTCTAAAATCGGACATGATTTTACAAATGCTAAAATAATTTTCCAAACTTTCAAATTATTAGCAGACTGTTGAATACTGTAAATACAAATTGAAATGATTTCCTGAAAAATCCATTGTATAAGTATTCAAAATTTTTCAAACTTTGAATTTCAGAGCACTTAGTTTTAGAAGTTAATATAGAAATCTATAAAAATACGATGTGATTCTGAAAAATTTTCGAACTTAGACCTTTGTAGAATCAAATGATAGAAATTTTAGAGCGATTCATAAAAGTAAGAACAATCTTTAAAAATACTCGAGAATCAAACATGATTTTACAAATACTAAAATAACTTTCCAAACTTGGAATTATTTAGCAGCCTTTAAAATACTGTAAAACCATATAGAAATGATTTTCTCAAAAATCTATACGAGTTCACGAAATACCTGAAATTGTAAAACCTAGGGTATTAAATTTTTGAAATCTTCATCAAAATTTATCAACATCCTAGAAAATCCCTTAAATTGTTTGAATACCGAAAACATAAAAAAATTACGAATATTATAAAAATCTAATCAACTACTTCATATTTATAGAGATACACTTTCCTAAATAAAAAAAAAAAAAAAAAAAAAAAAAAACAATGAAAGAATGAAAATTCCTCAAATATGGAACTATCGATAATCATACCCTAGAAATATATACAGTCGGACATCGACGGTTGAGACATCGACGGTTGAGACATCGACGCTTGAGACGTTCTAAGAATCTAAATTGACCGTGAAAAGATAATGTATTGTCTGGCTTCGAGTCGTCAGTCGGGTGGAAAAGTGACACCACTAGAAAAGTCATTAAGTCAGTGCCGACTCAAAACCTTTAAAATCATTTGCTCGCGAGACTGCGAATATGGCGCAAGTTGTATTAAGAAAAAATAAATATTTCACTTTTGAAGAAAAAGTAAAAATACTCAACAAAATTACAAGTGGTGTTTCAAAAGATGACATTATTCGCGAGTACGGTTTGTCTCGAGCGTCCTACTACAGAATTCTTCAACACGAGAAGGAAATCGAAGAAGTTAGAGTAGAGGTTTTGAGTTCAGAAAAAAAATGACGAAAGTATCGTCGCCTTATCCGTTGGTGGAAACTTCGTTGTTTCGATGGTTCACGGAAAAAAGGGATATGGGAATACCAGTCAGTGGACCTACATATTTTGCAAGCAAAAGCTCTGCAATTTAATGAAATTCACAAAGGTCCAAGCACGTTCAAGGTACATATGTACATAAAATACATACATGACTTTAATTAAGCTTTTCCTGGATTTTTTCATATTTTTCATGTCATAAGAAGTATTTTCTTAAATTTTATTTCTTTTTAAAATTATCAGATTTTTATTCGGAAGTGGAAAAAATTTTCTAATATGCTCATTTCAAAGAAATATACCTAATATTTAACAATGTAAAAAATTTATAGATATATACAAACATATGTACATTCTGTTTAAAATTCAAGAAATTTGTCAAATTTTCAATAATTTTTGACAATCTCTGATTTTTTTTATTTTCATTTTTTCAAAATTTTGAATGCTTCACGCAAAATACAGGATACTTTACATTTTGCAAATTTTATAAAAATTATTCCAACTCACTGAGATTTTCTTTCATTCCTCTTTCAAAGTGAATAACATTTTCAGCATAATATATACATATTTCAAAGAAATGCGGTACTGAACACAATAAGATTCATAAATATTTTCTGAGATTTCGCTAATTTTTAGAATTATTTAGAATTGTCACAATCTTTTAAATTTCCAAGATTTGTTCAATTTTTTAAAAATTTCAAATAGGAAGCATTTTTCAAACTATGTATGTATTAAAAACTTTCCAAATTTTATGAAAATTCGTCGATCCAAGTTATTCAGATATGTACTTGGCAAATAAATTGATACATTCTTTGAATGTATGTACTACATAAAACGTGATTTCGATAAACGGTCCAAATAAAAAAATTTTTTTCCAATTCTAAGAATTACATATACATTACGATAAACATTGTTAGGCAACTACTGCATATAAAGCGAATACGTGAAAATGTTGGCAAAGCAGTTAATAGTGAGAAAACTTACGAATCTTTATGAATTTTCAATCGATCACTGTGTCCATGAAGGAAAAATAAAGTTGAAAAAAAAATTTTTTCAACTTTATTCATATGTTGTAAATGTCATTTTACATGTAATAATAATTTGCTTGGAAATACAGAATGTTTAATAAAAGTCTTCTGTCCTTTTTTCCAACCTCAGAGATCACATTACATATATACATATATACATACATATTAATTAATTGAATACGCAAAATAAAATGAATTTATTGTAGCTTCCCAAGCTATAAGGTTATAAAATACACAAGTTTTCCATATTTGATTTTTATCAAATTTATTGAAAATAAATTATTTAAAAATTGCTGCTAACTTCATGACTTAGATGAAACTGTAGAATCAATTTTCGTTAAGGAAAAACACATTTTTTCAACTTACTGGAGAATCTGCTTTTCCTACATTTTCCTACATTTTTTATACATTTTCTGTAAATGTATGTATTTAGCATGATTTTTAATTATAAAGTGTAATTTAGGGAAAATTGTAAAAGTTATTCTGAAGTAAAAATTATTTCTTGTATCAATGAAAAGTTTTGCTTCTACATATATTCAAAATGTAAATTTAAATAAACTTGAGAATTTTTTTCTCCGTATGTTAATTTTTTTGCAAAGATGATAGTATTCAAGCATTTAAAATATTTTAAATATGTATACTGAGTTTTTACAATTAAGCATAACGTTAGATGAACATTCGAATAAGATCCATGTAGCACAGGCGTTCGAGACGCATGAGTACGCCACTGAGACGGGTCAAGCAGGTAGATTTTCTGGACTCATGATTGACAGCATCGAGAGTTGAGACTGTTTACTTTAGAAAAATCTAAACCCCCGAGCCGTCTCAACCGTCGATGTCCGACTGTAGAGAGATTCATAAAAATAGTAAAAATACTAAAAAATACTAGCAAATGTTTAAAACTCTGAATCTTAGAGCACGTAATCTTAGTAATTTATGTAAAGATCTATAAAAATAAGATGTTATTCTTTAAATGGCATCAATATTGAAACAATAAATAATTAGAGATGTTGGAAGTGATATTATTTATTGATAGTGATATTGTGGTCATACTGTTTGTAATGCGGCGCAGCGTTGAAAAACTTATACAACAAAAAGACCTGCGATAGATCACCTTCTTCATGGGAGGCATTTTCAAATCAGAGTTCCTAGTGTCAAAGTTCTGCATTATCAACAAATATTCAGATTGTAAGTCAAAAAAACCCTGAGATAACGAAATATACATAAAACCTCTCGCACATCCATAATTTCTCACTCTCTGAAAAGTATAGCAGAACGAAAATTCTTCCTTTTCTCAAGAATTATCTTCACAATCATGTTCTGTTAGACTTTTTAAGGCCCCAATAAGTTAAGACTTGCACCGCAAATTTCGTTGCAAAATCCATTAGGTTGCGACTAAAAGAAAAAAAAAAAAACATTCAGGATCACGTTCATGGCTCATGCACCAGCGACTGCGACGTCGTTTTTGGCAGAGCATCAATGTTTCACTTCCTTAAATGAGTTCTGGTCACAGATGAAATATAAAATAGAGAGCTTAAACTTTCATTCACTCAGGTAATTCGAGGAAAAATCGTTCCAAGGTCTTCTTGTTCGAGAAAGTTCTCGTAAAGTTTTAAGGTAATTGGAATAGTTGGTGGAAACTTGCCCAGCAGATTGAAGAATCAACTCGGAGACAATATCGCAATGATTACTGCATACGCCTCAGAAACTGCATTTTTTGTTTTGTTTTTGTGGGCATTCTATTCACATTTTTCTGCGCACATTCAGGTTTTTGTAACATTACAAACAAGGGTGGATGCATGTGGAATCTTTTTGTTTTTCCACTGAACACAATATTTTTTTTGTTATCAACTGTACACAATGGGAGAGATTTTTTCGAGCAAGGAATACGAGAGAACGAACATGTGACGTTTTGGTTTCAAAATCAACATGTTTTTTTGTAAAAGAAGTGTTCCGGAGCTTGATCATAATTGAATTGCGTTATAGTTAGATGAGAGTTTAATTGGATTATACACCGAGTCTAATTAAACTTGGAAAAGTGACTTTTACGTGATTGTCATGCAAAGTTTGACTGCTTGTCGTTCACCGCTGGTCCCACTTTTTCAGGCATTATCGGTTTTTCCTTTTTCCTTTGGACGATCAAACTTTCCGAAGATCTGGTTGAAATAAAAATGGTAATTGACTTTAATTTCATGAACGACTTCTACATTTTGCAAAGACATCAATTATTGAATGGCACAAAAAATACAGGAGTTGAAGAAAGTCAACAAATAATAAATAATACCTTTACTGAATAATGCATGAAGATTTCTTGGTAGATTGAGGTATTTCATCGGACTTTCATGAGCTTATTTTTGTATGTATCTCCGTTTCATAAAGTAACAACGCAAAAAGATTCTTGGCTGACTTTTGTTCCTTGAAATTCTTTCACTTGAAAACTGAAGACAATAGAAACAAAATGTCTATTGGATAAAAGTTTTTTTAAATCTTGATTACATCTTGGGCAAAGTTGCAGAAACTTTTGTCTATTGAGTCGGAAGGAGAGTGTAGGCCATTTTAAAGACAAAATAAAATACAGAGTCCACTGATTTTCCAAATTATGGAATTGCTTCTTTTACATGAATCTGGAAATATATTTATTGTAGAATAGATGATTGAACATATGAACTGCAGAATAATATGTGTAATTATTAAAAATTGAATGAACTTCGATATAAGAACTTATAATTTTGTGAAAATTCATATGTAATATCATTATCAAGTAAATACCTTAAAAAAATTATCCTACCCCAAAGAACAATGAGACCCTGAAATTCCATTAAAAAAAAACAGGCGATTCGATTCCGGACGATCTCGATGAAAACGCGAAAGCTCATTACAATGACGATAATGCGTCGCGAGCTTTCCAAGCCCGAGCTTGAAAATGCGATTCATCATTCGGAGCATTACGGAAATGGACATATACGCGCTTTTTTCTGATAAGCCATGAAAGGGTTGAAAAGTCCGTTCGGTCTTGGGCACTTTGACTCTTGCCCCAGCCTCCCCTATTCCAGACCCCCCCCCCCATTTAAGTTTCCGTCCCTTTTCCTCTCCCGTTTTCCATCCATTTTCCCTCGCTTGGAAAGCTTCATTGTGCTTTGGAAAACGCAGGCGCGACGTGGGGCATCGCGTTCGAGACCCCAAGCAGTAATTCGTGGAGTGCGAAACGGAGTGGTTGACCAGGTACGATTCTGGCGCGCGGACACTCTCCGAGGCTATGAAGGTACACGACCTCTTCAACCCAAAATTCGAGTTTCGGAAAAATCGTGCTCGATGAATTTCCATTCTATATTGAATCCTTAGAATTTTCTTTTTGGAAAAGAAATGTTTTGGTTGGAAGGAGTTGAAAACAACACCTTGTGCTGTTTTGAATTGAGTTTGATGACTGCGTTTGGGGTGAGGTTAATTCCTTAAAACAATTTTTTATTAACTGACAGGGATACCTTAAAATTTATGTTTTTATTTGGCTGAAGTTACAAATGTTCAAGGGGTTTTATACACTTGCGCTCGAGAAATAAAGGGCATTTTGACGATTTTTTTCTAGAAAAACAAAACAATTTTTTTGTAAAAACTCAAAACCTATTAATGTATTCATGGCACTAGGTATTTTATGAATTTTTTCAGAAAACAATTTTCGTAATTACGGTCGTAGCGACCATTGCGCCAAAACATAATTTTTCTGTCATGATACATAAGGAACCGTCTATCTGTAATAATAATAAAAATAAAAAAACCTCTAGTTTATACCTTTACGCTCTGCGCGAACGTAGGATTTAGCTAAAATAATATTTTTATGAAAATAGAGGTCATTTTCCTAAAGTTTTTGATTTTTCAACTCTTGGCTTTCGGTTTTCACAGCAAGAAAAAAAAAAGTTTTGCTTATAATAATTAAAAAACTTTTGTTTACGCAAAGGCTATTATAATTATATACAAGCTTTAAAAAATGCAGAATGTTTAGAGAAACTGTGCTTACCGCGAAAAAACATTGGATTTTGGCACAATTGCTGTAGTGCACTAAATTATGAAAATTTCATTCTGAAAAAATGTCTAAAATACCTTGTGACATTGTTAAATGAATAAGCAATAAGCTTTTAAAAATATATTGAGTTCTTTTTTCCCCGAAAACAAGTGTATTACTCTTAAGAAGTAAATAAAAAAAATTAGTATTCTATTTTCACACAACACAAATTTACAAAATAGTAAGTAATATTGAAAAATATTTATTAAACTTCTTTGTTACTTTAACTAAAATAGGTGTTGAAAGCCGTTTTTTTTGTATTCGTTTATTTTCTAACGCTCGGAACTTGAGAAACTTTTGTTCTTCATGAAAAATTAGGGATTTCACTGTAAACACAATTTGTTTCATGAATTTGGTATCATTAATTTTATCATAAACTATTTAATTTTTGAATTTTTATATTTTTATAACATCTCTTGGAAAAATAAATGCTGTTACTTGATTTCGCCAAGGAGTTTGACAGGGTTAGCCTTGTTGATATTTTATATAAAATTGACAAGAAATTTGGAATAAAAAGAATTTTTCTCAATAGGTTTTTTCGGTGTTTATGAAATTATATCTGAGATTTTTTTTTATTATTCATCTTCCTTTTATTTTCCGAATATTGTAAATATTGGCATTTCGTTTAGAATAAAAATTACATTCTTAACTTGAAGTTAAGAAGTGAATTAAGAAGTGAAATTAGTGTCAATCATAATAATTGTGACAAGAAAAAACAAAGTTAAACTTTATCATTGAGCTGTTTGTTTAATTTTTGTTTTTACATGTTATTTTACGTTCTGTAATATTAATTTACATGTAACAAACCAAAAATCAAAATTGTACACTTGAATAGTTGATATATTTGCTACAAACAATGATTTTCCAAAGCTGTTCTAAATGTCACTATTACTCCGTACTTTGTGAAGGATTTGTTGATAATAAATTATACTTTTCACAACAATAAAAATATTTATTTTGATAATTATTGCCAGTATAGATAGTGTATCATATTATTTAATTATCAATTAATGAAATAAAAAGGAAAGTCGATAAACTATGCAAAAATGTGAGAATGACAAGTATTAAGAAATTCAATTTTTGTGTCATCGATAATTGCTCAAAAATATAACAAATTTTATCTGTTACAGTAATATACACATTAGTAATGATGATTATCAAAATTTGTGATAAAATATTATGCGATGCAATTATGAAACATAGAAGAATAACATATATTTCTGTGGCTTCCCGCCACAACCGAGAAAGTCACTTGTGCCATAACGTTTAAAATTTTATCAGATGTTCATGTAAACTGAGCCTTAAGGGACAAGTGACTTTCTCGATTATGGTGGGAAGCCACCGATTTCTTATAAGCAACATTGAATCTTGTTTTTTAGTTTCTTCACGTTCTTTTGGCGAAATTTCAATCCCAGTCACATTTTCAAGAAGTTTTTTTCATCTTCTTTTTAAAGTCTCTTCATATTTTTTTTTCTCATTATTGAATTCAATTTTTTACTTGTGTCTTTAAGTTTCACGATATTCAAACCTTTGGATTCAAAAAAAGTACTCTCTAAGATTTTGAATTTTTTTTAAACATTTTTCAATTCAAGAACAAAATTATACGATGTAATCTGAAACGATCAAGAGTATCCTCTGTAGTTTTACATGAAAGCGTTGATCGCTAATGAGCTGCAAATCCAAGATTCGTGTCAAAAACACTATTCAAACGCATGTGCCATTCGTGTTTACATCAAGGCCTTTGCAAGTAATTTGGGGCGAACGTTTTCCTACATACTGCATCGTTAGTGAAATGCGGAGTGCACGATGCATTCGAATTTGTCGGAATTTTCGGCGAATTACGGTGTTCAATGAATATTCACGAATCCGAAATGTTCGACCTCAAGTAGCTGCATAATGCAGATCAAAAGTTTGATCATCTTTATGTAATATTTTAGATTTAACAGATTACTCAGATGTTCTGTCGTTTTTAAAGACACCATTGAAAAATGTACAGTTCATTTGTTGAAAAATTTAGAACTTGTTCTATTTTAAAAATTGAAAGTTCAGTACGTGAATTTCAGAATTTTCATTGATTAAAGGAAAGTTTTTGTAGCTTATACAGCTTTTTACATTTTTTGGAGCAAAGTGCAACGTTCCTTTGGAAACTAAACAATATCGTGTTCCAAGGATCGATAAATCAATGTATATCGGATTTCATGAGCTTTTCCTCAACGATGTTTTGCTTGAATTTTCGCGTTGGAATCCCAAAATTATTCAAAACTAATGTAAGCGAGACGTAAAATATGAAACATTTATGGAACGTTCGCAAAAAAAGATATCCCCAAATTGCAAGCTTCTTTATTTGATTTTTCAATTTCAAGGATTTCGAACGTTATATTTTTACCTTACTGGTAAAGAATTTTTCTGTTTTTCTACAATCTACATATTTTTATTACCGGATTGCAAATTGTTGTTGTATAGGGAAGTGTCGTTAGGGTTGGATCCCCTTTAAACTTGTGTTTATATTTTCTTTTAAAAAAATTTACTTAAAATTAATATGTCGATGTATACTTTGGCGGATATAAAGAATCAATTGATGATAACAATATTTATTATTAATGTAAATTATTGTTATAAAAGATGTAATATACAATTGATATAGTTTAATGTACGTGCGTAACACATGTTATGTTAGTTAACTGAATAAAAAATTATGAAAAAATAATACGAAACATAAGAAAATCAATCTTGTTATTTCGAGACGAATAAAAAATAGGACTGAGTTCGTTAATTAAAATAATTTTACATGTTATTAATTTACTGTCGAAATAAAGATTATTCATCAAACTTAATGAATTAAATTAAGTATTTGAAAAATCAAATTCATTTATTTACAAAAATTACATCATAAATGGAACAAATTGAATAAAATAGTCAATTGATAAATAATACAATTATTTGACGAATTAAATAAATTAAATAAATTAAGAAATTATTTAGCATGTAAAGATTATTTACCATACAACCAGCTTATGATTGTCTAAGATCTCGTAGAAACATGACATCATTTCGTGGTCTACTTAAGTGAGTGTTAGTAAACTAGTGAAAAAGGTAATTTTTTAGTTGAAAATTTCTTTCAGTTAACATTAGGTTTCGAAAAAGAAACATGCTGTTTCGTAATAAATTTTTCTTCGCGTGAGTTTATCATCATCGTAATCGATAAAAATGAAAAATAATCACATATTGAACCATTAATCACCAAAGTGATATGACTACTCATCGCATTCGTAATAATAGGGAAGACATTATTCCGTTCCACGTCATCATAGAAACGAATGCTTACATAGCGAAAAACTCAATTTTCGAGTCTTCGGTGAAAGACACCAATCCTTAACAATTGTCAACTTATCTGTATATCCAGAAAATATTAGGCTACCAATTTTTCATAAACTCGTTGATGAAATAGTTTCTGACTTGAAAGCAAATTCCTAAAGCAATGGAAAACACGTATGCGTTCGAGGAACAATTGCAGAAACGAGTATTAAGGAATGAAACTCAACGAGATCAACATAATATAATGATGTTACACGTACAAGGGTAAAGATTGACAATGGCCCCCTTTCCATTGGATCAGTATCGGTTTACAATGGTAACTGTCTCAGGAAAGAAGACAAAATTTTCAGCGCATTCACACTCTAGAAGTATACTCTGCACTACTTTTAATGTACGAGAAGCGCTCCGCCATGAACTCCCTCTAGTGACGAGGCTCGAACCATTTCAGATTCTCGGATTTCGAGAATCGCGGCAGCGGAAAGTAATGCGTACGCATTCCTCAATAACAATCATTTACGAAATGTGCGTGTGCAAAAACTTATGGCAACACTTGAGAAATCCGGTTTCCTTTATATATTTTGACGCTCATATCATAAGGTTCATATTTTCGACAGTTCTGCTTGGGAAAGGTTGTTTTATTGTTGCATGCTGGAATGTTGTTCACTTCACTTGCGGATTGACCAAAGTAAACAGTTCCATTTTTTTACGGAAATAGGATAATCGGATGGAATAGATATCGAAAGAATTGGGAAATTGAGTGACTTGTTGCATCCACTTTTGGTCAGGGTTTAGAAAGTGACTTGAAAAAATGTAAGGTGTTAAGTTACCATTACTTAAAAAGAAATAGTAACTCGTTGCCGTTACTTTTACGTCACTTTTTGAAATAAATTGAATGTAAATAACAAGCCATTGAAAAACTAAGGCTGAAAAATACAATAACAACGCAGATGTGATTATGTTTTATAGAAATTGTTTATTTCAGATATAATGAAAAATGTCAATCTGTACTTTTTACCCTCAGAAAAAAATCAATCAGCTTATTAAAATTTTCATGCTTTTTTCAAGTTGACGAAATTTCTAAATATATTATTTGATTCAAAGTTAGCCACAAGGAAACAATCGCAAATTTAAAAGATTTTAAAAAGAAGCTTACCTACTTAGATTTTCAGAATTTTCGAATTTTTTCGTATTTTTTAGTATGTACAAAGTTTCGCAGGAATTTCTAATATTTTTATGAATTTGTACTATTTTCCTGTACATTAATCTATAAATTTCAAGAATTTCATGCTCTAGAATTTAAAGTTGATTGAATTATTTGTATTTGAGAAGTTTTTTTTGGCCAATAGTGTCTATGAAGATTTTCATTTCCTTTGATTTTTTTGATACTTTCTTCAATCGTTCTACAGTTTGAAAGATTGTTCAGTATTTCTGAACCTATTCGTATTTTTCATTATGATAGAATGTTGCAGAATTTCCTAATATTTTTACATAATTTTGGTTTTTTTACAACATAAATCGTTATATGTGACTTGGAAAACGGAAGGGTCCTATGGTTACAAACGAAAACCTTGAGAGAATGAAGAGAAACCTTTCTCTTTCTCTATTCGTAACGGCTTGTTCGTATGTCTTAAAAATTTTTTCTACGGTCACCAATGGTCACAGAGACTTGTGACGTGGCCCATTAGATAGGGCATTCGTTAAACTTTTTTTCGAAGTCGAAAACTCAAAAACGATTTTTGTAGCCATAGGTCCCTTTTCTTATTCCAAGTCGAAAAATTTTCGATGTATTTTGTATTTGCACGTATTTTTTTGAACGTATTTTCTTTCGGCGTTTCTAAGTATGTAGTCAAAGAAATGTTGTGGAATATTTTAGTTTTTTTAAAAATATATCTCTAAATTTCCAGAATAAAATGAAATTGGAGGTTCGAAATTTCTTAAATATATTTCGATTAATTCGGCAGAAAACAGTTTCTTTATATATTTAGAGTGCCCTGAATATTTTTCGTATTTTTCACAGTTATACTACGATGTAACATTTTCCTTATTTTCTTACAGACTTCTAAAAACATAAATTTTTAGAATTCGAAGCCTGAGAAATTGAAGTTTTTCGATTCCTTGAATAACATGAATAAAATTTTAAAAAATCTGGTAATATAGAACTTATTAAAATCTTGTATTTTTAGTATTTTTCGTATTTCATTTAATTTTTTTTTGTATTCATCATATTCTATAAATCTTTCTATCAGGATTTGTAAGATCTGACAGATCCTGATCTAGATTTTGAGATCCATAGATTTAAAGTATTTTTATATATTTTCATGCAAAATTTAACATAAAATTCTAAAATTTAACGCTTTGAATTATGTAAGTTTCTAATAAAAAGTAAAAAAGCCTATGCAATATTTTTACATCAATTATTAATATTCTACATTATTTTATTAAAAATAATAATATTGAATTTTCTATCCAAAAGGAGGAAGTTCAAAATTACTTAGATTTCAGTTTTAGAAAATTTTTGAAAAAGTTAGAAATTGTGCTAAAAATTCAATAAGACAGATAAAAGTGACGTAAGATAACGGGATTTTCGTTACTCGTTACCGAAAAAAGTCACTCGTTTCCGTTATCGTTACTTTTTAATTAATGCAACGCGTTACTTTAACTTTATAGTAAAAAATGTAGCGTTTCAGAGTAACACGTTTTTAATTATTCGACATTTATAAATGAATTGTATTGTAAAATTAGGAAATCAAGATTTATGTACATCGACTTTGTGCTTGAAACTCGAGTTTTTTAAAAATCCAGTGATCGCGTCTCGCGATGCTCGATAGTTAAAAGTTGTGGGTTCATGAAAATCTCGCGATGCGGGGAAAATCTGGTAGCAGGTGGCGCTGGCACGGGTGAATAATTGAGCAGCCGAATGATGGAGCTCGATGATGTCGGGCTGTGAAAGCTCGAGGGAAAATAAGGGTCATCGGGGATGCGTGTTTCAGCCGGATTACGAGCGCCTTTCACGATCATTATATTATCGAGAAATTTAGCGCAATCCGCGAGTCGCAAGATGAAAGCTTTCGTTTTATGATCGTTCACCCTTAACGGGCAACGATTCCGCTGGAAATTGGGTCATCGAAAGGTTACTGTCCCGCTTTCGCCCCCACACACCTACACTGCCTCTGCTCGGAAAAACCGTTTTCCATCAGCCCATTGCTTCTTCATCTGTATCAACCCGAATGACGAACAATCGGACACACATACGGCTTCCCTGGCACCTTTTTTTTCCAACATCGCGATCGTATGAAAAGAGTCGTCAACTCCGCACGACGAACATTTCCAATTTGTCAAAAACAGTCAAATGCACCTTTCTTTTTTGCTTTTAAGAACCAAAAGGCGTTGCACTTAAATTTTATAAGATTAAGGAATATATTTATTGCAAAGTATCATGATGAATATTATTTCTAGAATGGTGAGATCTTGAAAATTTTCAAGCTCAAGGTTCTAAGTACCCTTGTAGAAATAGTTTACATTAACAGTGTTTACGTAAAGTTTAAGTTCCACTGTGTCAGCATACTGATGTAAAGTTTACGTATACATGATTTTAGGTGAAATTCCTTTAAAATTTACGTAAAAATTGTGTATAAATTATATACACGTACACATTTTTAACGAAGGTATTAAAAGAAATCAGTTTCCATATCATTTTTAAAGTTTATCAGTATGTATCTTTTCAGTATTCGTGTAATTTCATGACTAGCTCGTACTTTTATCGATTTACGTACAGATTTTTCTAGAGTTCGATACTGTTGAATTTAAAGTTTTATGAATTTTTATTAGTCATTTCCATTGATTTTTTTTAGGTATCTACTATTTTCATAAATTTATATGTGTATTTCTAGAAATTCATTCTCTCTATAATCTTAAGTCTTTGAGATTTTCAATATTTTCAAAATTTTATCATTATAAGTTTCTAGTATTCCGTAAATTTTAAATGATATTATAATATTTTATTTTTTTCAGTACTCATGAAATTAAATAATTTTTCTGATATTTTCTAGCGTTTCAGGTTCTAAAAATTAGTTACTCTAGGATTTCAGGTTACACAGATTCATAGTATTCTCATTTATTTTCGATGTATCATAATGCTATAAAAATTTTAGTTTTTCAGAAATTTCAATTTTTTTTTTTCGTATATTACAGCATTCATAAAATTCTGAAATATTTCATAGTATTTTTCTAGTTTCCTAATACTTCAATTGTTGTATTAATCAACATATTCATTTATTTATTTATTTAACAACGGTTTTCAGAGTACAGTGTCTCAAAAGATTTCTCGTAATTTCAGAATTTTAAATATTTTTTCGGTATTTATAAAATATGGAAAATATTCAAACCTTTTTATGGATACTTACTTGGATTCTTAAAATATTGAGTTTTCAGGGATTCAAAATTTTATAGCATCCAAGTAATTTAATGAATTTTCAAAAATACTAATTGATTTCTTGTTGTTTGTCCTTTTTTACATTTATGCAATTTTCTAAGATATTCTAGTTTTATCACCGATTACCATTTGGATTTCTAGAATCTGATATCTTAGAATTCAAAGTTTAATAGGTTTTTCGTAATTGAATAGATCCTCGAATAAATTAGTATTTTCAGTCATATTGAGTTTTGATATTTTATTATTTTTCTGTAAGTATCATAGAATTATAGATATATATTAAATTCGATTTCATTCGAATGCCAAACGATTCAATGCTTTATGCATTCGCAGTTGCTATCCAGATTTAAAAAAAATTATAATTACATACATTTGAGGTTTTCCAATAATAATTCTATTTTGTAGTATACATGAATTTTCATGGAATTCTCTACTACTTTCACAGGTTTCTAATATTTTCATGTTTTTTATATATTTCTAAAATTTGACTACGCTTTTTCTTCATTTTTTTTAAACTTACGTATTACTGACTTTATACAACTCAATATTTATCATATTATATACGTTTCCATTAATTTTCTATAGTGTCTAAATGTCAAATCGTCAAAATCAAATTGTCGAAATCAAATTTCGATATTTTACTCAAGTAGCCTTCAAGCATTTTCTTAAATAAAAAAAATTTTGTACTTGCTTAGAAAGAGAGTGATTTCACAACCAAGATTCCAGTATGTCAAACTGGAATAATTTCGTTTTTAATAGGACTCAGTAGGTTAATGAATCTTTTCCTAGTCTCAAGAAAAATACAAAAATTTGGACACACATTATTCGCAATTATTGGAATGGTTTTAGAATTTGTGCTTAATTTCCGTGACTGTCATCTTCAGGTTCAGTCCACACCTTTGAGTCATGTTAGTCATCACGTTGCAAAAAAATCGGAATGTTCAGTATTCAAAAGAAGACCTAACGAGTCGCTAAAAATTAAATTTACACAACTTTCTCACAAGTAGAGTGTAATAAGGTTTTTTTTGTTAACGAGTTTCATCTTTTTCGAGACTTTCGACTCTTAGGAAATTTGTTTCCCGAGACTCAGAAATCACTCCGGGAAAACGTGTCACGATGGAGAAAATTTTATCTCGTCAATTCAAAGATCGACAAAAGCTTGTAAAAACAAGCGTTTTCTTTTAGCCCGAAAACGAGCAAATATCGCTGTATAATCGAAATTTTTCAAAAACGGGATCTTCGAGGGCCATAAATACACGGGACGAATATTGAATAATATATAAATACAAAAAAATGAATAAAATATGCATGTGCATTTATATTTCCATGACTCGTCTATAGTGTCTTATAACTTTCACACTTTATGAAATAAAAATATTGCAAGACTGCACTTGATTCCCAGAGTGAAGTAGTTGAAAATTCCACAGCTTGTTCCTAACGTGGTTGGATTAATGCTCCAAGTTGATGCTCCCTAATTATACTTTCGTGTTTCTCGAGGATTTTATCCTGATTAAGTGGACTTCGGGCCTCGAATTCCAGGACTTATCTTTCGTTTTATGCAGATCACGAACAAGTTTTCAAGGAGGCATATAAAAAAGTAGCGTTTCGTGCGAAGGTTTCTAAAATTCCTTATGAGTCAACAATGTACAGCTTTAATGACTTCGAAACAGATAACTGTGGGATGGAAAAAAGTGCAGAATGTAGTTGGGAATATAACAAAAGTCGTGAACTGGGGGAAATGAAAATTTATATTCATTAATGGCCGGAGCACAAAGTGGCGAATTACGTCGTAAATAACACTGGGAATATGCCTTTCATTAATCACGAAACTTGTAAAAGTCGAGTTGGCGAGTTTGGCGTGGAGGCTGGATTCAGGATTCAATAGAGTTGCCGGATAATATCAATCATTCTGGGCTCATCAGGACATTCAGTGTTTGTATTGATTTGCATTCTGCAAGCTGAATTGGAAACTGGTTTTGCGGTGTGATTGATGAATCTCGATTATGAATGTTTGACACTGTGATTAACAAATATCTTTTTGATTCGATGTTTGAAATATGAATGACTTGCCTTCAAACAATAATTGTTCTTCGACAGCGATTTTGCAACTCTTAAGAATTATGAAGGTGAGGACAATATGTTCATTTTTTCCTCCTGCTTGTGAGCATCTTATCTTGGAAATATTTTTTGAAAATTAGAAAAATTTAGAATATACCACTGAAGTACAGAACTGAAAGCACTAATTGTGTTGTAAATAGTTTTAATGTACTCGTTACAGTAGTCTTTATGAAAAGTGGACAAGATAATTACTTGATATGTCCGAACGAATGATGATTAGGATAGAAAAATTTCTAATAACAGGCAGCGAGCAGACAGATCATGATCTTGCTCGTTATTGCAAAAAGAGTATTTGAAGGTTTTTCTGACCTCTTTGATTTTATTTTGCTGCACCTCAACAAACATAACGTAACAAAATTACACTGTAGTACTATGTAAACACTACATGTGTTTACAATGGTAACTGTCTCAGGAAAGGAGACGAATTTTTCAGCGATTTCGCACTCTTGAAGTATAGTCTGTACTACTTAAAAAGTACCAGAAGCGCTCCACCGTGAACTCTCTCTAGTGACAGAGCTCGAACCATTTTAGATTCTCGGATTTCGAGACTCGCGGCAGCGGAAAGTAGTGTGTACGCATTCCTCAATAACCTGATAACCATTTTTGTAAAAAGTATATACGGGTGCAACAATTTGTTTCAAAATTCGTTTAGAATTTATATGAAAGAAAATCAGATAAATAAAGATATCCCTTATCAAGAAAAACTTCAAAAAAGTAAGAAAAAGTTTCGCAGGCTTATACAATACAAAAATATCTCGTGCATGTTGCAAAAGGTTACAAAAAAAACCTTAGGTTTTTTCGAAGGCAATAAGAATCCCTGTTTATATAAAATCTGTGATCTAATGATATGTAAGTAGCTGTCAACTCAAATTCATGATACCTTATTAGAGGGAAATTACTGCATTATTTCAAAATCAGCTGTTTCTTTTTTTTATTATATTGTGATAATTTAAATGTATTTTGCAAATATAATTATATCAAAAATTTATAAAAACACTTAAAATCTATGGAACCCTAAATTCTAGGAGTTTTAGAAAACAATGAAGAAAATTACTACGGATACAATAAATCCTTTAAATATTCCACATAATGAAAAATTAGGTACTGAGAGACCATCCAAATTAGATGTTGTGATTTTATGTGTAAAGTAATATAATCCAAGAAATAAAAGCTTGAGCTTGCAAATTGATTTCTAAGATGTTATAATGCTAGAACCTAGAACACATATTTTTGATGCATCTTTGAAAATGTGATCAGGTTATCAAAATTATAATGTTGTGTATGTGTAGGAACATGAATTCACATTGTACTTATTTCCATTTATTAGAATGCATGAAAAAATTTTAGAATTAGATGTTTACACGAATTTTTTTATACGTTTCTGGAAAATTATCCTAACGCGTTTCAAAAATCACGTGCGTTTCTTGAGAAATTCGCATACATTATGAAGAAAAGTTTCGCTAACAAGTTTTTTATAGCTTATAGACAGAGTGACCAAGTTCTGGTTTTCATGTAACTAAGACGACGACCTGTTTCATGGTATCATTTTCCGAGCTTGAGGAATGGCGCGACAGAAATGAGATATGGCGTCGTTTAATCAAGTAACACAATTTGATGGAATCGATACAACTTGGGAAGCGAAACGGGGAGCTTTCTCCGTAGCATTTTATCCAGCTCTCTGTTTCCTCCAAGCTTCCGAGTTTTTATATTGCCTTTGAATGTATATTTTTTCTCATTCTGGAACTTTTCTTTATTTTACAACTGGGATGAATAAAATATTGAAATGTTAAATCGAGGAGTTCCTCTCGAATTTTGAAAAAATGGGGCACAATAGTAGTGGCAGTGGATACAGGTTTTTCCATTTCATGGGGTCACCACAAATATCATAGAATTCAGGGTTTGAGAATTCAGGATCCCAGTAATCTCATAAATAGAATTTGGAATTCAATAGTTATCAAATCTGGAATATATATTTATGAAATATGATATTACGAATTTATGATTCTGTGATTCACTATTGTAAGATTTATACAAATAGACTTTCTGTTTTTTGGTTACGGATCATAGAATTTCAGATTCGTAATTCCAGTTTCCATCGAGTCTTAATGTATAATTCAGAGTTTAAGAATGCTACGTTGTAGAATTTGGAAAAACAGTTTTCTAGAATTTTCAAAATAATTAGTTCATTTATGAAATACGAGAATCGATGGATTGACATTTTTTGTTGCTAATGATTGTTAGTCGTAATGATTTCAAATATTTTTTATTGCAGATAAAAGCTTTCTCGTCATTTTCACTTACTTCAAAAATTAAATAAAACACAATATTTATGAATGTTTACGAAAATAATAAAGAAATTTAGTGTTTGAATGAACTTTGTCGATATTTTGCATATAAATCGAAAATACTTCTTTTACAAAAAAGTCACATGGAGCAAAAAAATTAAGATATTTCAAGAAGGAAAAGGAAACGAATAGCGTGCATTTAGCACCTTAATTACATCCCTTATATCGAATGACTTTTTTGGGTTATTCTGTTCAACGTCATGAGTTCTTTTTAACACGAAGTATGTTATCAGGGAAATTCTCTTCGTGTAAATTTTTTCGCTTTATATTATTTCAATGAAAATTTCACAAATTTTCGTTCTTCACTAACTTGAATTCTTGTTTTCATCTTTCATGATTTTTTGTTCGTAAGTAACATTTTGACAACTCCGAGCGAGTTGTATATTTACTACAAAATAAAAGAGCAGATAGAAAAACGTAAAGTGCATTAAATTGTGGCTGTTTTATAAATCATTCAAGCAAAATCCATTGATTTATCTAATTATAATTCTCTCTTTCCTGAATACGAAACCCAGCTTTCAATTAGTGAAAAAGTTTTGCATTTTTCGTCAGGAGACATGAAAAATTTCAGTCCGTCGAAATGAGTTTAAACGAGGCGAAATTAGTTGAAACTAATTAAAATCCAGTTTAGAAAGTCAAACTGTCTCAAATTAAACCACTTCTCTCGACAGAAACTGTTCGGAACTATAACAATTTCGAACGTTGCACCAACATTTTTACTCCTCCACTAGCACTTTCTCAACGTGGAATAACATTGTTTATTTTATATCCTTTCCACAATGCGCACATTTATCACTCGTGATTGATTCGAAACGTTCATGCAGCGTGCAAGATAGCGATCACTTGCAAGGTGTAGCAATATAAAAAAAGCTTCCATGAATATGCAATGCTGTAAAAGCTTGGAAAATGCAGGGTCTTTCCCATTTTTGCATAAATAATACAAGCAAGTTTAATGTTGAAACGAGTCTTCACTTTGAGTTGTTTGCATTGGGATATTTTCATATCCAAAGGTTATTTTTTTTTATTTTTGCATCAGAAATATATGCTGAAATTTTAATTCTGCCCGATATAACTTTATCATGATGTTGAAAACAAAAAAAATTTTCATCGGAGTAGTATGAATGATGATAATCTTTTATCCAGATCTTTATGAAATTCAATGTTTCGTTTCAGCCACGTTATAGCATTTTTACAATTCCTCTTTCATAATATGTCTCAATGATATGTCCATATAAATATAGGTATACGTATTTATAAAACGATTTTCTAGGAAATTCGCAGCTGTTTTTATTCGGGCCATTTTTTCTTGAGAATGAAATGTACTTGATAAAAATTTCAACAACATTTAAATTAATTAGAATTTTGGGCAGGGTTAAAGAAGCCTCTTTTCTCTTGAGTACGCCCCTGACTAAATGATTGAGTAAATATTTGATGCTATGGGAATAAGCAATGGCTATGTACTCTGGAGATGTAAAATCGATCCCCGTCACTCAAAGTTGGGTACTTGAGTTTTAGACTCTGGGGATGAAAATGTTTTTTTTATTCCCTGAGGCTGTAACGTTCGTTTCCAAGCTTTTGATATATGAAATCGAAAAACAAAAATTACATGAAGAAATTTGATTTGATTTTTAAAAATATGTTCAATCCATACAAAATCACAATTAAACACGAAGAAATCCATCTAATACGAAATAATTCTGAATACTCTCAAAACACTTTTAAATATTGTAAAAATCTTTGAAAAGCTATAAGTAACAGAAATCTAAGAAATTATCTAATAAAAAATAGCAGGAATATAATAAACTGTTCCAGTTTAAAGACTTTATTATGATCTCAAAGAACTCCTTTTTAATCGATCTTAAATGTACCAAGTTTCAAACGGTTTTTCCAAGCCATCTTGGGAATTCGAGAAGGTGTTGAAGAGCTTTGAAACAAGACTTGGTGAGCTACTACACTTGATTATTCGACAAGCCCGAAAGCAATGTTTCAGCGGGTGATTACGGAATATTCATTAGCCTTCCTTTTTGAGCGATAAATTTGGCGTGGCAAATAAAAAGAAATTAAGGCCGGGGGTTGAAATGGCTCGGGATGGCCGAAGGGCATTGGTTTATCTCGTTACGCGAGACGGGCTCATCAGAAAAACAGCAGCCAAGATGCGAGAAACGAGAAGTGTTTAGCGCGCTCCTTTGCCAGAGCTATACCTCGTCGTCTCACAAGCCGTTCTACTTTCATGAACCGCTCGGCATTAAAAAACATAACCCGACTCTACTCATAACATTATACAAAAAATAGACCTCCTACTTCGTGATAACTCAACCCTCGCAAAAGAATATCTGATAAATGCAATATCCTCTTGCGAATTTCCACGTTTCATGGAGAATAAAATATACTATCTCGGAAACGCTCCAACGCACAGTGGGATGAATTTGGAAAAAACTGTACAAAACCTGGAAAATCGAATTTTACCGTTCAAGGTTGGGAACTAGTTTATTCACGGAAGAAGTATCGAAGCAATGATTTCCAGTGGAAACAGGTTATTTGATCTGAAATTGTGCAGCATGCCTGTACATATGTTTAAAACCATCCTTCAAAATGATTCGAAACAACGTATAGTATCAAAAACATTTACTCTCATTTTATTAGGTTTACTGATAAGAAAAGTAAGAGGTGTGGATTTTGATAGCGGAATATCCAAAGATGATGGGAATCGAAAAATTTGGAAAAATTCATTTGTGTGCCTCTAGTCATGTAATAGAACTTTACCAAGTTTCAAATTTTTTCAATAACATTTACTAAAGTTACAAATATTTAAGATAAACATGCGAAGAAATACATGTATTTTCCATTTAAAATTTCAACCTCTTAGTAGCACGTGTTAATGTTTAGTTAATACAGTTTATTGCAGGGTTTGGAAGTAACGCGTTACTCTAAAACGTTACATTTTTATTGTAACCTTAACGTAACGCGTTACATTAATTATAACGATAACGGAAACGAGTGACTTTTTTGCGGTAACGAGTAACGAAAATCCCGTTATTTTACGTTACTTTTATCTGTCTCATCAAGTTTTTAGCACAATTTGGAACTTTTTAAGAAATGTTCTGAAACTGAGGTATAAGTAATTTTTAACTTCCTCATTTTTGAATAAAAAATTCTATATTAATAATATTCAATTCAACAATGTGAAATATTAATTTTTGTGTAAAAATATTGACAAAGAATAGGCTTTTTTTATTTTTTATTGGAAACTTTTATAATTCAAAGCGTTGAATTTTAGAAATTTGCATGAAAATATATAAAAATACTTGAAATCTATAGATCTCGAAATCTGGATCAGGATCTGTGAGATCTTACAAATCCTGATGGAAAGATTTATAGAATATAATGAATACAAAAAAAAAATAAAATGAAGTACGAAAAATACTCAAAATACTAGATTTTAATAAGTTTTGTTACTTGATTTTTGAAAATTTTATCTATGTTATTCCAGTAATCGAAAAACTTCAATTTCTCAGGCTTTGAGATCGAAATAATTTATGCCTATAGAAGTCTATAAGTATATAGGAAAAATTTATATCGTAAAACTCTGTGAAAAATACAACAAATATTCAGGGTGCTCTAAATATATAAAGAAACTGTTTTCTACAAAATGAATCGAAATATACTTAAGAAATTTCGAACCTCTAATTTCATCTCGTTCTGGAAATTCAAAGAGATATATTTTTAAAAAAACTCATAAATTCCACAACATTCTTAAAATATTTAGAAATTCAGAAAGAAAATACGTTCAAAAAAATACGTAGATATACATAAAACATTGAAAATCTTTCGAATGCCGAAAATTAATACATGTTCGTCGCATTCTGCAGCAATATATAAAAATAATGAACGATCCTTGAAATCATAGGACAACTGAAAAAATATAAAAATACCGCTGGAAGTAAAAATATATCGAGACACTGTTTAATGAAAAAACCTGTAAAATACGTAATATTTGATTATGTTCAAATTCTTAAATAATGCTTGGAATGCATATAACGATTTTTATATTATAAAAATACCAAGAATATGTAAAAATACTAGGAAACTCTGCAACATTCTATCATACTGAAAAATACGAATAGGTTCAGAAAAACTGAACCACTCTTCGAATTATATAAAAATTGTAAAAGTTAAAAAAAATCAAAGGAAATGAAAATCTTCATCGACACTATTTGCAGAGAAATCAATTTATTTTAAATACAAATAATTCAATGACTTTTTAATTCTAGAGCATAAAATTCTTGAAATCTATATCTCGAAATACTAAACTACTGTACAAAATTTATTATCATTTTTTTTTTGAAAATAGTTTTTTTCTTTTTATTTATTACCATATCTATTGAAATTACGACGTTCACGTTATACACGTTTTACATGAAATAAAACAGTATTCGAAAGGTTTTATTATTGTATAAATATTTATTAAAAAAAATTTTTTTTTACGTAACTAATTAGTTGCAAATTTCCCCGTTAAATTTTTGCATTATTATTTTAGTGTTGGTAGAAAATTATAGGTCTCCTAAACAGAGGGGCGCTCCCGACTCTGAAACCGACGTGCGTCACTTGGGCCTCCTTCGTTGAGTTAGTTTTGGAATTCTTTTTTTTATTTTTATTTTTGATTATAATTTCTCAAAATTAACAATTTGAATTTATCGTCAAAATTAGGCAGGATGCAACATAATTTATATCTATTAAAACTTCAGAAGTTTTGTGGTATCTTAGACTTCTTAGTAGGCACTGATGGTATACCAATAGTTTCAACCTCACTATGCTTATCATGTTAGTGTGCCCATTGATTTATAATAACACTGAATAAATAGAAACTCTAGCTCAAAAGTATATCATTATTGTTTTTTATTTCTGATTAAAATTTCGAGTTTGACTTTGCATTTAAAAAACATATGATACCCCCCCCCCCTTCTTTCCCTCCTGACATTGCCAATGTAAAGGTCGCCGTCGTAATCGTGTGTGGTTCCCACGCTTAAAAATGGAAGAACAAAGTAAGATCCAAAAGTAGTGATATCAAGGGAAACGTCGCAGATTCTTTAGTATACTAAGTAATTATCAATTATCACCCACTTTATTTGTCACGTCTACTCAAACAAAAAACTCTGTTTCATCGCTTTACGACACACGTTACCAAATTTATTATTGGATTTTCCATTCGATGTTTTCGCTCCACTTACTCATAATATATAAAGAACCTGTTTTCCGCAAAATCGATCGAAATATATTACTTTGAAAATTTCAAACCTCCAATTTTGTCCCACTCTGGAAATTCGAAGAGATATCTTTAAGAAAAACTTAAAAATTCCACAACATTTTTTAAATACTTGGAAATACAGAAAGAAAATACGTTCAAAAAAATACGTGCAAATATGTGAAAGATTGAAAATCTTTCGAATCGCGAAAATTTATACAGCAATGTATATATATAATGAACGATCCTTGGAATCATAGAAAAACTGAAGAAATATTAAAAATACCGCAAGAAGTTAAAATCTATCGAGACACTGTTCTATGGATAATCCTACAAAATACGTAATATTTGATTATGTTTAAATTCTTGGAATGTATATGACAATTCATATTATAAAAATACTAAAGTTATGTAAAAATACTAGGAAATTCTGCAACATTCTATCATACTGAAAAATACGAATAGGTTCAGACATGCTGAACAATCCTTCAAATTGTAGGACGATTGAAAAAATTATCAAAGAAGTAAGAGAAAATAAAAATTTTTATAGGCAATATTGGCTAAAAAATCCTCTTAAATATAAGTAATCCAACCAACTTTGAAATTCTTGAAATCTAGAGATTAATGTACAGGAAAATAGTACAAATCCATAAAAATATTAGAAAATTCTGCAAAACTTTATACATACTAAAAAATACAAAAAAATTGGAAAATTCTGAAAATCTAAGTAGGTAAGCTTTTTTTTAAAATCTATTAAATTTGCGATTGTTTCCTTGTGGCTAACTTTGAATCAAATCTCATATTCAGAAATTTTGTCAACTTGTAAGAAGTATAAAAATTTTAACTAGCTTATTGATTTTTTTCTCCGGGTCAAAAGTTCAGATTGACATTTTTCATTATATTTGAAATAATGAAGTTCTATAAAACATAACCTCAACTACGTTGTTATTGTA
The DNA here is from genome assembly GCA_028476575.1 of Platygaster robiniae. Taxonomy (NCBI): domain Eukaryota; kingdom Metazoa; phylum Arthropoda; class Insecta; order Hymenoptera; family Platygastridae; genus Platygaster; species Platygaster robiniae. Next base: position 43,921,180 of record CM052019.1, read on the forward strand.
TTTTTCAGCCTTAGTTTTTCAATGGCTTGTTAGTTACATTCAATTTATTCTAAAAAGTAACGTGAAAGTAACGGAGTGTTACTTTTTTTAGTGGTAAAGGCAACGATTTACTATTTCTTTTCAATTAACGGTAACGTAACGAATTAAGTTTTCAACATTTTTAACGGTAACGTAATGCGTTACATTTTTTCAAGTAACTTTTGAAACCTTGTTTCATTGAATATTATGTTAAAAAACGGTTTTCCTTTTTTTCGGCTTTTATCATGCAAAGGAAATTGAAGAATTGTAAGATCTATGTAAAAGGCAATAATATTCATGAGTGGTAACCGTTTCGTGGACATTTTTTACTACTTTTATTTCAATGCAATCTCAGCCTTGAAGGTGGAATTAAAAAAATCTAATGGGATTGTGTGAAGAGAATAACTTTGTCTAACTGAGCGACGACGGGAAATGAGACTCTCGGGAAATGATAAATGATTTCGATCGTTGTAATAACATTGTCACTCACTTTGATTAATGCGAGATGAAAAATATCCGAAACCTAATGGATCCAAGAGGAGATGAATCTCAGGTGTGACTATCGAAATCTCTGTAATTAGCTTTTTCGAAAAAAAATCAACTTTTTCCTCGCTCACCTATGCTTTCCCTCGATAAGCTTAATTTTCTCTCAGTAATTTTTTCAAATTTGATTTGATTTTATAAATATCATTACATTCAGTGTTCGTCTTAAAGTTCTCTTTTCGTCCAGCAGGTCACTGGTAAAGTTACAAAGTTATTTGTGACATTAATTTCAGAGTCTCAGCTAGAAAGGTATGCAATTAATGTAATTAAATTTGTAAAAGATTGGGAAATATGTGTTTCTGTCATACATCAAGTTTTTTTTTGTAATGATGATGAAATAGGTTAATTGCATACTACTGCTGCAAAATTAAACATCGAATTGAAATTTTATTACAAATAAAACCTGAATGATGTATATAATTATGGACAAATAATGACGTTCGTCATTATATTATTAACGAGAATTTTTCATCTTGTTTGTCCTTTATTGGCAAAAACTTTCTCGTGGTCCTTTTATGCTTGTTTCCTTTTCTTATAATTTTCAGGGTTCACGCAAGCTTAAACAATATTGTGAGGCCTCAAAATCATCAGAATATTAGAAAATCTTGAGTTTGAGAATCATTTTCAAAATTTCGAAACATTGAAGTTATGATACTCTTCAGTATAAGTTACAAAATCCTGAGCACACTTTAAACTCGTAAGTTGTAGGTTTCTCCTTATGAAGAATTGAACGAGATCGATTTCGATCGAGACATCCCAAATAAAGTTATAACCTCCAATTTACTTGGAAAGCTTTTTCATCGTGTTCATGGAGGAATTCCGTTGGGCGAGAAAAAAATCGATGTATTGTAGTCCGAAAATTGCAATGCATATCAAGATCTCCGGGAAAGCAATTTTCCCGAGTCGCGCTGAATTGTACGTGTCAATGGCTCGTCAAAGTTGAACCCAAGTAACTCGTCTTGCCCCGTAATTGCTTACCGAGCGCATTACGCACGTTCATTCAATTTGCCGAAAGCCATCGAATCTGATCGAGCTCATAAGCCTCGAGAGAGCCGAGTTTCGCGCACGACTCGGCAACAAAGTTTCTGATTAAATCCTTTTCCCTCACTCTTCATATTGTGCGTCACAGGCATTCGAAAAAGCTTTTATTGCTCGTAAAAATCAGTATTCTCTCATTTTTCAAATCAATTTATCAATTAATTTATGAAAATCTCCTCCAGAAAGTGCCTCAAACTCCTATTTTTCCTCATATTCATTCATTCCAATAATAATGGAACACTGGTAATCCATATCCGAAATAAATAGTTCTTATTACTTTTCGGAGGCATTATTTATCGGATATTTTCGATCGTACCCTGAAAGTATGATGCATGAGAGAAATGCAAGAGGGTAGAAAAATACCGATGGAGTAGGTATTTTTCTTTCGTGAAATAACACTCGGAATATTTTGTTCCGGGAGCTTTGCCAAGAGATCATTTTTCGTACAAATGTCGTCCTCGTAAACACTGTTCCGTTCCAACAAGTCCGAAAAAAATTCTTCCTAGGTAATAAAATGTATCGACATTCACTTTCCGGGAGATTAAACTTGTATGATCGTGCATTTTAGAGAATTTTGATGAGGTTCAATTTTTTCTCAATGTTTGCATTTATTCCTTCATGGATACAAAAGGATTTTTTCGTTCTGTTGATTTTGTGTGTGATATAAATTTTCGGGAAGTGGATTGTTTGGAAATTTCTACTCCGGATTATTGAATTAACTATGCAGAAGATTTAATTGTTGGGATTGTTTTGCTGAGTAAACGTAATAACGATATTGAAAGCCATTTTTTGATTAGAACACAGTTTGGTGTGCAATATTTGATTAGTAAATGTTTCTTTTTTAACAAAAATCGGGTTATTTTTGCTGTTGTTCAAATGGAATGTGCAATCTACTTACTTGGATATTTACACAATGTAAAGTAAATAATAATATTCCATTTACTGCCTTTCTATATGGAATATTTTGTAGTATTACATGGTATATTCAATTACGGTAAAATCGTTTCTAACGAGCGTAGGCTTCGCATTATTTATTTTTTTTTCACTTATTTTCGAAAAAAACTATATGCAGACGGTTCGTTATTGATATTTTACTTACTTAGTATTAAATGCAAGCCGGAGAAAAATCACGAAAATTCGTTTAACCTAAATTTTTTTACAAAATCCCTCTCCTATATTCTTCTTTTATTTTACAATGATTTTGAATCACTTATTTTCTAAAGAAATTTCATTATTTATTACTTATCGTAATAAATGACCATATGCAGTCAATTCGTTCTTTCTACATTTCTGAAGAATACCTCGAAGTAAAATTTTAAGTGAATGAAGAAAAACAACGGAAATTCTTTGTTTGAATTTTTCCGCAACCCTGGTCACCAAATATATTCTTCCTTTTTTTGAATAAAGATAAATGACGTTCGAGTGCTAAAAAAACTTTTCGCCAATTTTAAATTGCAGATACCAAGTGCATCCCCAGCGCTCACACACCGTAAGCCAGCCCCTGCTGAAGAGGGACGAACGAGACCGGGACCCTTAACCCCGTTGCCCGAAAATATTTAAAAAGCCGGGAAAGGTACGAAGGATGATAAAATTATTGAACTAGATCGTAAAGTGGGCGAGGTTGTGAAAGGCGCCGGTCGAGTGCCCTCGAGGCCGGATCGGGAGGGAAAATCCCCGGGCGAAAAAGAAAAAAGAGAAGAAAACTACTCGCCCCTTCGATATGACGAGGAAGAGTCGACGGGAACGAGGAAGCCGGAAAATCGGGGAAAAGCGGGAGGGGGAAACAGCATCTCGGAGGGTATAAATCAAAGAGCCTCGTGACGGAGAGCCTTCGTACGGCCCTGCTGGCGCGGCTGCGGCACTGCACCACTTCCGGGGGATCCCTACCGAACAGCCCTAATCCCCCCTCCACGCCCGAGCACAAGACGCACGTAAGTTGAACATCTTAAAAAATTTATATATTTAATATGCAAACAAAATATATCAATTTTTTCAATATGAAATTTGCTTCCCCAGACTACGTCAAGTACGTTACAATTATAATAAATAAATCAAACATATACTTAATATCTTTTGAACGTTTTTATAGTCTAAATGTCGGAGATACCACAGGGACCAGGCGCGTAGGAAGAGGGGGGTTTTGGGGGTTCAAACCTCTCCCGAAATTCTGATAAATTCAATCAATATTTCATGTTCAATTGAAAAAAGTTACATCGATAAACAATAATAATATGTTTAGAAAGAAAGGCATGAAAACCTTAGCAGTATTTAATAAAAAAGTGAAAATTATCAAAACGTAGGATTACGTAGGAAATATATATCAGAAAAATTGTGGCAACCCAGTGAATAATCGAGAAAAATGAAAATCTATGAAAATGCTCAAAATTCACAAAACTTTGAATCTTCGATGATCAAATTCTAGAAATCTATGTAAAAACCAAATAAAAGTATTAAAAATCTTTTGATTCATACAAACTTGAGAAGAATAATGAAAATAATTGAATTCTATGAAAAAGCTGTTTCCTGAAAAATGTCGAAAAATGCCTCTACGATCTAAATACTTTGGGATTCTAGAGCATCAAATTTTAAATATACTAAAATTCTGGAAAACGTAACGGAATCTTTTCAATCTTTCGAAAGTACGAAAAAAGAATAACGATATAAAACATAAAAAATCTATATATATGTGATTTTATCATTAATTCTTGAAATTACTGGGAGTATATCGCAATTCGCATTTTAAAGCATAGAGTTTTTTTAATCTCCGTAGCAATCTACAAAAATATAAGTAATCTATAAAAATACTTTAAAGTCTGCCAGGGTTTGGTATTGATATTATATATATAATACTAAAAAAATGCGAAAAATAAGTTTAGTACTTTACTAGCTTCCTTGTTTACTAGAAATCTTTCAATCCATAAAAATTATGTAGATATAATTTTCTTAAAAGTTTATGAAACTTTCTGTCCTGGAGCATATTCATTATTATAATACAAAAATTATCTACCTATAATTTTAAAAATTATTTTAGAAATTCATATATGTGCAAAACAATAAAAATACGTCCAATTCAATTTATACACTTTACACAATTAAACGTACTTTCAATTGTAAAAATATTGAAAAAATATGGAATTAAAGTATTAAAAATCTTCATAGAAGAAACTGTCGTCTGAAAAATCAATTTAAATGTTCAAAATCCTTGATAGCTTCAATACTAGAGCATCAATTTCTAATAATCTATTAAGCTATCCATAGAAATATTAACAATGTATAAAAATAACAGAATAAAAAGAAAAAAAAATTTGATGAATAATATACCATACGAAAATAATATAAATTTATGATATACCTTTTATCTGTGTGGTTGAAATTCGCTAAAATATCAATTCAAATATATAAACTGTTAGGGGTTCGATTTCTAGAGCACCAAATTCCAGAAAACTCTATAGAAACTCATATTACTTAATATCAGATAACCCTTAAAGTTGCATAAATACAAAAAGTATGAGTTTAAAAAAAATTGAAACCTCAGTTACTAATTAAAAATTACAAAAATCGAATTTGATTTGTTATGAACATGAAAAATGTACAACTCTGAACTCCAAAAACTGTATAACTTGTGAGTTCCGAAACGTGAAGATAAAGATTCTTTCCTTTTATATTTTTTACTTTGATAATAAATTAGTAACGAATTTTATAATTATCACTAAGGTCGAATATTTCGAATTTGAAATATTTTCTAGTATTTTTTGGAATTCTATGTCGAATTCTAGAACATGATGCTCCAGGATTCAACGCTATTTGTTTTGTTTGTATTTTCGTAGATTCTGATTTTTCTTAATTATTCACTGGTTTGAAAAAATTTTCAAAATGTGTGTTTTCTCCGTTCAGCTATTTGAACATTTATAATGAGAATTATGTTCAGAAAAATGTTATTTCAAAGCCAAGATTGTTATTTTTTAGTAGATGAATATAAAAATGTTCAATTCTTTTCACATTTGATAACCCAAAAGAAATCATTTGTTATATCCGCTAGATTTTAGTGACTGGTTCTCAAAAATTTTTTACTGTTTTTTATTATTCTAATGGATCATTTTTTTACCATCAGAGTTGCTATTTTCTGATGTTCCTGATTATTACCTGCTGATCATTTTGACATGAAACAATTAATGAAAATTCCCAAATTTTTAGAGTGGTTTGAACTCCTAAAACTCTCTTTCTCGCTGCCTTTGAAGACAATCTGAGATGTTCATTGTTAAGCAATTTTTCTTGGAAATTTTAATTAAGAAAGTTATCGAGGAGACAAGTTTTTCTAAGACTCCTAACATTGTTTCGATAGCCTTATTTCTCTCGGATACACTTTGTGATCCTCCCTGTCTTATGTAATAGCAAAACTTGTACATTGATGAAAATTGCCAATTAGAGAATTATTTTCATCAAAAGTGATTGATTCAATGCTTTTTCTTATTCCAATTGGATCAGAGCCATAGAACCTGATCAATGATTTCGCGCTTCATTGTCATGTTCCTTAGAGTAAAACAATGGTAAAAAAATTTACAAAGAACTTTTTTGCTGTTGTTTGTAAAATTGTCGAGTACTCGGATCGAATGGAAAACCGATGGAATGAGTATCGCTACTTGAAGCGAAGAATCAGTGGCAGATAACGAGGCATTAGCCGACAAAGTCACCTTTTTTACGTCGAATATCTCTCGACTCAACGGAAAAAACCCGCTTGTATTTGAAGCCGTGCAGTGAATTATCATCGGCATTCGCTAAAAAAGAATTGGGTCGAAGCTCGAGTATCGGAAACTCAAGTTTATTCACCGACTTACTAACTAGGCAAGCGATCGAAGCAGCAATTTTTCGGGAAAAAACGATAATAGAGTTTTTTGCTTTGATGAAAATTTCGAAAAGTTTTCCCCCTTACTCTATTTATCAACAATATAATTTATTAATTTTTTTTTTTTTTGAAACCTAATACTCTTTTTGTTTTTTCAATGATGTCCCGAGATTTGAATTTAGGATGTTTGAGATTTCGCGAATTTCCTGAGGCATATTTGAATTCATGAAATGAATTTCGATGTAATCTCAGAAACATTTCGTGATGACAACATTCTCATTTCCCTGCACCGCAAGCATTGAAATTTATTCGGAATGCTGGAGAAGGCGGGTTGAAAAATTCGCTATAATCAGAGTATAAAGCATAAATAAAATTACGCTCGAGCGCATGATATCTTCGGATCGCAACTCTGAATTTATGCGCTTGCAGTTTCCAAGTATAATCTTACTTTGAAACTACTTTGCGTTGTTTTTAATGAATAGATGTGACGATTTTGCAAAATTTTATTTCTTTTTTCAAAATATTCTTTGAAATCGTTTTCCTTTGAACTAGAAGAACTTTGAATAATATGTCATAATGACTTATTTGTAGTATTATTAATTGTGATAAATATGTTGAAGTAGATTGATATAAAATGATACGAATAATCACAAGTTTTGGGAATTGTGTCACACTTTTTAGAAATTACAATATGATGTATGCAAATAAAAGATTCGAATTTCTTTGGTTTTCGATAAATTTTGGGACATTTTTCTTAAACATTGAGAAAAATTTTTGAATGTTACTGGAAGAAAATAAAATTTAAAAGACAACATATGAGAAGAATTTTGCAATATATTTTTAATTTGAAATAATTCATATCACGTTTAAAAAAATTCAAGTCCCAGCTTTTTCAATTCAATTAAAAATTGCAGGAAATGAATTAATCTCAAAGAAAACTTAGTCTGTTAGTTTTTTTTTTTGACGATGAGAAATCCGAAATTTTTCGGAATTCACCTTCTTCATTTTGTTAACTTGCTCTAAATTACAGAAAAGTTTCTATTTAACTTTGTCATGAGATCAATAAATGTACACATAAGAAGCACTAAATATACATAAAGAAAAATTTTGAGGTTTGTAAAATCACAAAAATTAGCACATTTCTGTCAAAGACAAAGTTCGAGGGAAAGTTTTTTCAAAATTTGAGTGCAGAGCAAATTTACAATCTCAATTATGCATCGTTTGGAACATTTTTATTTTACATGAAAAGATTCTTTACTTTGCAGCGAGAGTATAATCGTGAATTTCCCATGTAAAATACACAGAAAAGCAGCGATAAATCAACGTTTCCCAACTTTTATTTTACTGAAAATCTTAGTAATCGTCTTAAAAAATTTTTAATCTGTCGCCAGGAAGTTATTTCACTTTCAAATTTATTACTTGATGTTCTTTGTTTTTAAGAATCAAACTCCAACATTTTTTTTTTTCTTTCAAGTACCAAGAGATGAAAATGACTAAATTTATAATTCGTATAATCTCTCAAAAAAACAACACAAAGTATTATTCAGGACATAAGTTGCATTAATACAGAGAAAAAAATTCATTGCTTTTGATGTATCTCAATCATTAATAGTGATCCTTTTTAGAATATTTTGAATATTTACCATAATGTTAGAAATTTCCTGGTGTTTTTCTGACTTATATCTAAATTTGCAGAATTATATTCTCCAGGTTTTATTTTTTTCTAAATATACCGTTATTACACATATATTTTAAGAAATGCGTACCTTTTTACAGAGAATCTCAGATTGTCCTTAATTTCTAGAGTTTAAAGGTTTTTTTATTTTTTTTTTTAGTACTTATAATATTTTGTAGGGTGTTCTAGTATATTCATGGGTTTTAAGTATTTTTGTAGGTTTTAATAAAAATTTCTAAAATTTGATGCTTTTTTTCTATTTCTATAATTCTTTACTTTATGTTACCTCTTATTATGTTTTTAATATGATGTCCAGTAAGTTGAATACTTGATTTCAACTGGGAATCCCTCATCCTACAGAGCTGAGGCTTGATTTCCGTAATCTTGATTTCCGATTGTGTTTACACTCGAATCGCTCCAGGGTTTTCGGACAGCAACACAGCTTTCACAGAACACACACTCGTACGTCAATAAATATTCATTAATATCGCGTCCCTGGGCCAACTTGTTCAGAACCAATAGTCAATGTTTGCCTCCCTCGAAGCGAAGAGTTTGGATTGCTCTCTCTGAAAATCTCGTGTCCCAACAGTTTCCAATATTTTTAACTTGAATCTTTCAAATCCTCCAAGATCCTTTGAGAAATTGCGAATTCGACGAATTTTAGAATGTCACGTTTTTTTCTGGTCCAATGGGATTATCTACTACCGACGCTTTTTCGATTATGGAAATTTTTGTTCGAAATTTATTCAAGATATTGACATCTCAGATATAGCTTTGGAAACTTTATAAATTTACATTATCGAGTCGAGTTCGGTATCTTGATACATAGTTTCATGCTTTTTTTTCTTTTTAAGAACATTTTTTGTTTGTGTTTCGGGTCTTAAGTTGGTTGATAAAAAAATATTTGGAGTTAAGAAAATAGACGTTGAAACTTTGCTATTTTAATATTTTTGTATTTTTGAATCTAGATAAGTAAGAATAAATGATTGGAACTCATGGTAGATAGTTTTCTGCTGATAATTTTTGAATTATATAATTCATGAATTCTATGAATTACTTAGATTTGGAAAATTGTATTTCCTGTTTCTAGTATTTTTAGTATCATTTATATTTCTACAGTATTTATAGATTTTGAAGGATTTTCTGATTTTATCTCGGATTACTGTATACATTTTCAGAATCTGATATTTGAAGTTATATAAATTATGAGTATTTTTATAGATTTCAACAAGGTAATTTCTCCATTGGTTCCCAGTATTTTTTAGATTGGTATAGTTGTATTTTTTGGTATTGATAAAATTTTGTAGTATTTCTTCGTACTTTTTTTTATGTTCAGTATTTCTAGGATGTTAGTTTGCAATAGATTTATTTAATTTGATTCAAGGTTCTAAAGAGGCATAATATTTTTATAGATTTTTGAAAAGGTCATATATATGCAGATTTCAAATGTTTCAAAAATCTTCACATTTTCGTATTTTATTGGAATTCAACATATTTTATAGTACTTTAAAATGTTTTTTCAAAGAAGATTTTTAGTACAGATTTTAAGGTCGTTGGGTATTTTTCATATTTTGTTATTATATATACAATTGAAAGGATTTTCTGGTGTTTTCACGGATTTCTTTGCAGGTAGATGTTTTAGAATTCGATGCTCGATGATTCAAAGTACTAGAAAATCGAAAAAAAAATTATGTGCACATAGTTCTAAAGTATATGCAAATCAATTTTTCTTGTATTTTTAGTTTTTATGAGATTGCAAAGATACTTAAAGTATTTTCATATATTTCTATCATTTATGTAGATTTTTTTACGGATGTTCGGAATAAGCTACTATATAATTGAATTTTTGTATAATTATTCAGTATTTTTAAATATAGATTTCTGAGAAAACACTTACTTTGATTTTCAATATTTCAAACGTCTTTTGTTATTCCGTATTTCCAGGTATCTTAGAAATTTCGAAGTGTAATGTAGTATATTTATATGTTTTTAATAATTCCAAAAATTGCGATGTATAATTTTTTGAAAATATGAAGGCCTAGATTACAACATCTTATATATTTAAATATATTTTTCAAAAAAATTTGACTTCCATAGATCTTTGAATATTTTAGTATTTTTTAGTTGAATAATGATTTGAAAGGAGAGTCTGAGTGTTTTTCTGGAATTTTATGTACACAGATATTTGAAATGCGGTATCCCAGGATTCCAAGTTTTTTAGATTTGCAGCATTCTGGTTTAATTCTTCTTTATTAACTGGGTCGTAACAATAATTTTTAAAAATCTGAAGTATTTATTTAGAATTTTTGGAAAACCATACTTCCAAAGATTCTTATTATTTTATAAATGTATTATTTACAGATATCATTTTGATTCGATGTTTGAAATATGAATGACTTGCCTTGAAACAATAATTGTTCTTCGACAGCGATTTTGCAACTCTTAATAATACTGAAGGTGAGGACAATGTATTCATTTTTTCCTCCTGCTTATGAGCTTCTAATCTTGGAAATATTTTTGAAAATGAGAAAAATTTAGAATATACCACTAAAGTACAGAACTGAAAGCACTTAAGAAATTGTTTAAACAATTTTCCAGCTACTCATATATATAAAAAAAATATGGAATTTTTTTCTTCATCATATGATTTTGTTACTTCAAATATCAAACTGATCCCTTGGAGCCAAGAATTGTTTTTCATCAATGAAGAAACAAATTTACCACTCTGACAATTCTATATTTCGGCCTGCAATCGAGCCCTCATCAGGAAACTGTATAAATATACAAATAAAATTCATTTAAAAACAATGACCACATAACAATATTCTTTTAAACAGGAATGTCGAGAATACTTACAAACTTCTCAATGAAATCGAATCTATCACTATTGTGCAATCTTCTTTTCTTTTTATAAATGATTTCCCATGAACATATAAAAATCATTTCGTCCGCTCATAATAAGAAGCACGATAAACATTCCACAATTTATCATTTTCTGTCAGTATTTTAAATTGTACAACAAAGTATTCTTCAAGTTGTGACGCTGCAGCTTCGCGTACTATCAATATTGTAACACCATAACTGAGAATACCGTTTTTACCCAAACACACTGAAAGTAACCCGTAATCTTCTCTCCATTGATTAAGACTCAAAACATTTGCAAAAACCCATCATAAATTGCATTCATGTTCTTTGTTTCCTCTTGCCTATTTAGAGTGTCATCAGTCTCTTAATGAACATAATTTAAGATACACACCTCTTGAAATAATTATCTTTTTTGTCCAATATTTTAGCATTTTCCCAATCAAACTCATGTTCTTTCTCAATTCAATGATTAGTTATAACTGTATGGCTAGTCGGCATTATTTTAATATTATTCTTATGTTCTCTTCTTCTCGTTTTTCATTTCCTTTTTGTCTGGCCGATATACGTAGAACTACAGTCTTTACAATCGACTTTATAAACAGCACCCTGTTTTTCATAATCATCTAATTTATCCTTCCCTCTTTTTATATTTTGATTATTGAGTTTGTTATCAATTCTATTTACTACTCTGAAATCGTATTTTTGAAAAACTTTCTTCATTCTCATATCCAGATTCACATAGATTCATACAGTGATTCAAAATCACTAGCATCCTCAACTCTGAAACTATAAATTCCATGATATTTGTGATCACCCCCCCAAAACGAATACCTGTATTCATCACCGCTTCCAAAGAGAACTTTTCTCGTTCCTCCTCTCCCCTGAGATATTTCCTGGGCGTTTTTCTGCCGTATCGCGAAAATTCAAAATGGCGGCTTGTTACGGCTCCAAATGAAGATGCATTGTTTCGCAGATGCCGAGGATCGATTAATTCCGTTTCTCATCGCTCCGGCAGATGCGGTAAATCGACCGGGCCTGTATATATTTACCCCTTTTAACGATAAACAAGCTTTTTCTTTTTCTCTCTTCGACTTGCACAAGTTTCAACATCGCATAGAGGAAGACTATCCGAGCTCAAGATATTGTGTAATTGAGATGTTTAACCTGATTCCCGCGGTCTCTAGCCGAGCCATTGGAAATGCGATCGCAGAACCTCAAGGCTTCGTATTTTATCGGTAATTGTCTTTTTTTTTCTCTTAACAGTGAAATTGCATTATTGCTTCTTTTCGGGCTGGATTTATCGTTGGGAAGTTCATGAGGATTTATCAGCTTTCGAGGATCATTATTTTTTGATACCTCAAGAATTGTAGTAAGATTTATTTAATGATTGGTGATGTATTTGAATGAAAATAATGCTAGGGATTCGTGATATAGATTTCATTATTAAAAATGAAATCTAATATTTAAATATGCAAATTCTAAGTTTCAAACGATTACTTTATTAGATTCTTTTGAAGATTCTATTTTACAATCAAGCATTTTTTTTTAAATTTACATAGCATCAATATTTTGGTATTTATAGACAAATTCTAGAAATCGACCTCACATATATTTTGTCAGATTATTTTAAAACTACACGCAAATCATAAAAATTTTGAATCAATACCTTGTTTCTAACTTTCCCATTTTTCCAACACTGTCTCAAATTATTCATGAATTTCCGTTCATCCATAAAAAGCAGGAAATTTTGATTTACAATCATGAATTTTTCAGTTTTACTGCGGTTTCAGCTCAACGAGAATATTAATAAATGATGGAATTTTTAACGACAGCAATAAAATTGAGCTGGTCTATTAAACGTTATGAGAATTCATGTCTTAACATAGAATAGTGACGTTGTAAATTTGTAACAGTATTTTATAAGGTCGTAGAGAATTAGAAAATATGCTTTAAAACTGTATGAAATGACTTTTTTTCTTTTAATAAATTAATAAACAACAAAATAATAAATGCATTGGAGAAAAATGCATGAAAAAATGGATAAAACGGAAGACTCATCTATTTAATGATTTATTTCCTTTATTTATGATAATTTAGGAAATTTATCGAAATGAAAAAGATGTCAAAAATACATGGAAAAATTTCCAAATCTGACGATGATAATTATTCTGCATTTAACACAAAAAAAAGTAATGAAAATGAAGTAAAACTGTAATATACAACAAGTTTCGTAAATTTTACACTTGAAAATCATATAGTTGACGAGATATTCATGGAAACGTAAATTCTAGAAGCTCCATCGACCGTTATTCCTATTCATATTGTAACGAGCAATGCTGCACTTATGACTATGTAATTGTGTTTATGTAGGGCAGGCGCTCGAGTAGTAGTACAAGTCAACTTTCGTCCACCCGCCCGACTGTTTATTGACTCTTACTACTGTGTGACTGCATGTTGCCGCGCTCGTCATTTTGGCTCGAGGCTCGAATCGTGCAGTTACGCGCAGTAAGATTGACGTTGTGGGTATTGTAATACTATACCAGTAACCCACTGGCCTCACAATGAGCTCACCATTTCCTACCTTCGCGTCAACTCACACAAAAAAGCTTTTATGATGATTATAATCATTACGATTGTACGTGACATTCGCAATACACAGTCTCAACAATTTTAATGGTTCAAGAAAATATGTATTTTTTATATTTTTTGAATTTTTTAGACAGCTTTTTTATGAATTCAAGTAACTACATAATTTTTCAATTATTTATTGCATATTGACAATTAAAGGGTTAATAAATTTTGACTGCATTGGAAAGCTTGACGGTTTTAATACTATGCATGATTGTTACGTAATTTTCAAATTTAATACGAAATCTACAATATTTACAGTTTCGACAATCTTGATAGTTTTTGAACTGTTTTTATATCCTTCAGAAAAATTATAATAACTACATGATTCTTTAATTTTTTTATTAGTTGCAAAATTCTCGATATTGACAGTTTTCACTATGAAAAATTAATATACAGGTTATCCCAAAGTCTCATATAAGAAAAAAACTTTTCCTAAAACTCAAAATTTGTAAAGTTATTCAAGCCTAAAATTTTTACAATAATTGCGTTTTCTCGACAAGTAGAGGTCGAATTCACAAACCAAACTCGACTCAAAATTTTCTTCATATTTTTCTAAGTCAGAAGGTCCTTTGCATTTTTTTACAAAACTCAAAATCAAAATATATATTCGAGTCTAAAATCTAAGAAATCTGATTGGTTAACGCTTGTCACCCGAATATCTTTATTGATTTTGAGTTTTGTGAAAAGTGGCAGAAGACTTTTCAACTCGGAAAAATATGAAGAAAATTTTGAGCAACATTCTGTTTGTGAATTCAACCCCCACTTGTCGAAAGAGCGTAGTTATTTTTAAATTTTAAGTTTAAGTAACTTTTTAAATTTTGAGTTTAAAAAAAATGGTAAAGGAGTTTTCGACTTGAAATTGAATAAAAACCCATGGTCTTTTTGTGTATGAGAATTTGGGTGTATTTTTGACAGTGTCAGAAATTTTTACAGTTTTGAAACTATTTTGAAAACTTGCACATCATTTATAATAATTGATCAATAAAAATAAACATAACCATTTGCGTGATATAATAACATGATAATATCAATTCTAATCGTTTGACAGCTTTAATATTATTCTTGATTATTACATAATTTTTAGATTTCACACGAAATGTATACACAGATTGTAATATTTACAGTTTTGATTATCTTGATATGGTTTAAAACTGTTTCCTTAGTAATTTGAGTTTTCATAAAGGTTTTATAAAATTCTTTCTCAAATTTTGGTATTGTTTATGAAATTCCCAAATTGTATAGGGAGTTTTATAAAAACTAAAATTACTAGGATTTGATATCTTTTAATAAATTGTGTAATATTATATGTGAAATCCATGATATTGACAGTTTTAAAAATTGAAAGATTAATATGTATAATGATTTATATTTAAACACAATAATTTATTTATTATCATGATTGCAATAATTACAATAATGTCCTTATTATAATTATGATCATTTTCATAATGTCAATATTCATAGTTAAATAATAAAATGATTTTTGTCTCAAGTTTTTTTTCGAGTCCTGCAGTATTGAGAGTTGTAAAAGTTTTGACAGTTCTTACAGCTGAATCATTGATAATTTTTGGCAGGATGGTAATGACGATCTTGAAAGTTTTTTGAATGTTTGGGTAGCTTTTATTGATCAATATAACTTAATTGTAGACTTTATACAAAGCCTGCAATATTGACAGTTTAAATAGTTTTTACAGTTTTTACAGTTGAAGGATTTATATATCTTGACATAGGAAACCTGAACCGATCTTAAACTGTTTTCGAAACTTACATAACAATTATAGTAATTTATTTAAAATGATTACAATAATTTTTATAATATATACTCATTATATCCATATCCATTGTAATAATCACAATGATTGATGATAATGATAATGTAAAATATACATTGTTATATGCAAAATCCACAATAGTTTTTATTGTTGAATGATTTTTATACACTTTCGACAGTATTATATAATAATGATAATATCAGCAATATTGGAATCGTTTTGACAGCTCTAATTTTTTTCTATAATAATCACATGATTTTCTGATTGTATAAAAAATACGTATTATTGGCAGTTTTAGCAATCTTGATAATTCCTCAACTATTTCAACACCCTTTAAAAAATTATTGTAATCACATTATTCTTTTACAATTTATTGTATGCGAAATCCGCGATATTCATATTTCCAACAGTTTTGACACTGTTTTCAGCTGAAGAAAGCATAAAATTTTTTTTTCCAGTATTGGAAAATCAAAAAATGTATGAACTGTTTCTATTTTTTTTTTCTCATATTCTCAATAGTCACATTATTCCAATATCGAATATTTTATGCAAAATCTGCAAAATATGCAATAATATAATTTGTGATACACTGTATGAATGTTCAGACTATCTATTACATGCTGTTAAATTTTCGAAGCAATTAGAACTCGCGAAACAGTTGAAAAACTGTCAAATTTGTTTTAAATATTTCAAATTTCAGAACTAAAATAAACGAAATAAGAATGTTGAAAATTTTTAAATTGCAACAACATTCATGTTCGTAAAATTTTCAAAACTGTCTAAACTATCACAGAATATTAAAGCTGTCATAAAAATTGAAACTATCATGAAGAGAAAATTAATATTCACTGTATAAACTGTGAAAGTTCCATGAGAATTTTGGCGCAGAAAGTGTCAATATTATAATGCACTGTGTAACAAAGCTAAGATGCAGTTAAAACCAATAAAACTGTTTAAAAATTGTCTATACCATTCTTAACTTTCGAACTCTGAAAAAAACTGTAAGAAAACTGTCGAAATCCTTGAAATTGTTAAATTTCGTTTGAAATGTCAAATACTGTAAGAATTTTGAATGTTCTGTCTATCTTAATATTGCTGATTTCGGATAGGTAAAATAATTTATTCTAAATTGAAAACGATAGAAAAAATGTATAGGACGAATTCCGCTTAAAATTTTAATCTCTAAAGTAGGATATTTAATTTAAATACTAGAAGTTTTATTAAATTGCGAAAAATTTTGTAATTCCATAATTGGCAGTCCAGGTTGAGTAAGAAAGTAGAAAAAAACATCATTATTGATTTTTCAACTTATTTGTTTATTTTTATTTCATTTGGTTGCAAGTTCATTCAAATTTCGAAAATATACTTGAAGTGTTCTTGACATTCGAAGATCTTAAAATTTTCTCGAATGATCAATGTCAATTGCGATGATAATTTGACAGCTGGTTGTCGCTACAATTAAATTTTCGATAAATTCGTTTCAATTACTCAACAGGATCCCGCGAGGAAGGTCAATACTTAGCAATTGTTTTCCCATCAATTCCGATCGCGTTTGTTCCATTATCGCTGTTTGCTCGATAAATAAAACGAACGTGTCAATCGGTAATTTTCTAATTCGCGAAAAGCGCCGGAGCGCCGAAAAAAATACACGAAAACTGCAGCGTGAAATTAAATTCCCACGAGTTGAGCGGCTTTGTCGTGGACGTAAAAAAAGTCGTTAATTCGAGATGCTCTGGATAGAAAACTACCGAGTGCTGTGGAACGTTACTTTATAAATTTCCCCTCTTTTTTCACACTATCTGCAATGAAATACCTTTTTTCTCCGCAATAAGATAAGGGTTGAGGGAAATTGCACCTGGGAAATAAATTTGAGTAGTTTCTTGGGGAAATTGGGAAGTGGAAAGTGTAACGGGAAGTTTAGTCAGAGTTTTTTGTCTTGGATTTGGACTTTCAAGAAAAATCCTTCGTCATTCATTCTTCCCTCAATATATTTTCCCAACTAAACTCTTTATTCTCAAATATCCACCCTCTAAAATAATTTGATATTTCCCTGATCTTGCTGTTATGAAAACATTCGTAATCCTCGGCAGAAAAATCCACGTACGCAAATAACGCTTTTCTGAATTGTTCAGAAAATAGCAGTCAGTTGTTTCCATTGCCCATGTGGAAAGCATACAGATGAAACTGGCATTTGAATCGCGTTGTATTGCGCGGAAACTAACACGCCCCGAAGGCAATGCGCGAATTTCGCTTAACAAACATTCCGATTTGGCCTCGACGATAAAAAATGTCTGTATTAGCCAGGAACAAGGGTGGATATATGCAGTCACGTGACAATAGATTTAGGGTCCAGTATTTTTTTTTTAGTTCTAGAATAAAGTGCTTTCCTTTTTCTTAAATTATTGTTCAGAATTTGGAATAATTAACTATCTATAATATAAATTTTGTTCCTCTTCCCTTTTTATAAAAAATACCAGTTTCCACTATTTATTCGAAAAAACGTCAGCTATAGAGGAAACTGAAATTTAACATACGACGGGTAGGTGATAACATGTTAAATTTTGCTATCATCCAAATGTAATTACGAGTGGTTGAGGTTTGGCAAAAGCATTGAGAGTTAATTCACTTGAAGCGTTCTCCAAAATACCCTCAAATGGGAGCAACAGGGTGCTCGACGGTTTCGAGGATGGGATAATAAAAGTCACTTGATTTCATTTATCATAAAATTTGATTTATTGCAAGCGATTTAGTATGAAAACAAATTTTTCATTGTAATTCAAATCATTTGTTTAACAATGATCGATATAAAATGAAAAACAATTGAAAATTTCTAGGAAATTTTCAAAAACATCCAACCACAGAATGGTGGAAGAATAAAATGAACTGTGACACAAAATCAGAATTTAAAAACAATGTCATCGTTTCTGGCAGTTTTTTTTTCATGACACAAAAACACGAGTATGTTCATTTTTTGATTGTTTAAAGAATTAGTGTAAAAAATAATTTTCTGCTTTATAATTAAAAGTTTGAAAGTTTATTAGTATTATTGTAAATTTTTGAGAAAATTATATCTGTATTTTTAAGGTGTTTCAGAAATTGCTAGTATTTTGAAGTTTTTTCGTGTTTTACACTACATTAATACAATTGTATAAAATATTTTAGAGGTTTGAATTGATTACTAGTGATTTCGTCATTTTCTGTATATTCTAAGAATATTCTTAGTATCAATGAATTATTATTATTATTTACTCAGAATTCAAAGATATACGGATTTTTCATATTTGAAGGATTTTTTAGGAATTAATATGTATCTTCAAAAAAATTCTTCATAACTCATAGATTTCCAATGGCTTCAGTATTTTTCGTATTTTTTTTCAGTAATTCATAAAGCTTGTTTAACGAAATTCTGCTATTTTAATGGATCATCAGAATTTTCAGTATTCACCAAATTTTTTTTATTTATGAAATTCAGTATGATTTTACACATTATTGCTACATACCCAGTGTTTTTTACACTGTAGATATATTTCTATAGTTTGATTCTCAACAATTAAAAGTGTCAGAAATGTAGAGTATTTTTTTAATGCACATGATTTTAATTACGCTAATATCAAATTTTTTGGAATCAATTCTGTATAGAAATAAGTAATTTGTAGGAATCGCAGGGATCCTTTGAGAAATTCTTGATAGAATATAAAAAATTATTGATAATTTTAAGAAAATTTACGAAATCATTCAGCTACAAACTGATAGAAGAATATGGGGCATTTTTACGAAAACACGAGATTTAAGAACAGTTTCAACTTTGTTTCTGGCAATATTTCCTAATGATATGAAAATTGAAGTAATCTTATTTTGTAATTGCTTAAATATCATATGAAATAATTTTTTGGATAAGTGGATTTTCATCGATAATATTGGATTTATTTGGAAGTAGTTTTTGAAAAAAATTGAAATAATTCAAGAAACAGATGCTCTAGGATTTAAAGTTTTAAGTTTGATAGTATTTTCATCAATTTACGAGAAAATTGTATCTGCAAATATTCAAAAGATTTCATGGGCTACTAGTATTTTTAGGATTTTCCGTGTTTTGCACTATTCATAAAATTGTGAACAGTATTTTAGTGTTTTAGAATAATTTTTTTTATTATTTAGTTTTCCGTATAGATTTTTGGAATTTGATGCTTTAAAATACAAAGTTGATTAGATTTTCTGTATTCAAATGAATTCTTCGGCAAATAGTATCCTCAAAAAGTTGCTGTTCATTCACGAATTTTTTGTATTTTCCGTATCTATATGAATTTCGATAGAATCTTTGAGGTTTTTTATAAACATTTACTGTTTTTTTGAAAATAAATTCATATGTATATTTCTATGACTGGATGCTCTAGAATCAAAAGTATTAAAAGTTGTTCATATTTCGAAAGATGCAAATAAAAAACAATATCTAATTAGATTTTTTCTATTAAAATGAATTTTATTTATTACTGGATTGTAAGTAAAAATTTTCTTCTTTCCCATTTTGAGCTGATAAAATAATGGTCTTATAATAATGATTGTAAGATAGTTAATTGAAAAGATAAAAATTTTATTCTCGTATTTCATAGATTTTTGGAATTTGAATGATACTACGAAAAGTAATTGTTAAAAATGAAAATCTATAATCTCCAATCTACCGATTAGTTGAAAAACAATATAAATTGCTACCAAGATCTTGCATTTGAAATAATGTAAATATTGTTTTTGGGAATATTTTTCCATGACATGTACATTGTAGTGTTTTTATTTTATTTATTGATTGCTTAGGTAATTTACTTATACATGTACAAAATAATTTTTCTCAATCGCGGCCATCCATTGATAATTTCGGATTTATTGAAAGCAGTTTAAAAAAAATAATCTACTGAAACTCTAGTGATCCCACAAAGGACTATTAATAAAAAATGAAATATCTCAAAAAAATACATATATAGAAAATATGGAAAACTATTGATCTACAAAATTGTGAGGGAACAAAATAAATTGCAAAAAAAAAACCCTAACATTGAAACAATTTCTTCATCGTTTCTAGGAATTTTTATAAAATTTAAGTATTTTTATATTGAAGTTGTTTAAATAATTACTGTGAGAAATTTTTTTAGAAATATACGTTTTCTGTACATGACGATTAATTGATCTTCCGCGATCGAGAAAAATGTAGTTGGAGAAAATGAAGAGGAATGTCGTGAACTTTGGCCCGAAAAATGGACATCCCGTAGCTACTTGGAGATCACTCTTTGGCTAAGCCTTCAATTGACGAGGATTAACATTTGCAGTGGCGTCTCTGAGATTAAAGATTGCTCGAAAAATGTGGGTCACCCTTCGCTAATCGGATCAAAGATTAATACGAAATCCCGGCTAGATGGAATTTGAGTGTTTTTGGAGCGTAAACCAGATAATTTAATCAAAGCTTTCGACTGGGAATCCCTAAAAAATTGGGCATTCGTTTGGGGTTCAACTTTTCTAGCGAAAATAGAGTTTCTCAATTTTTCATCAGTTTTTTAAGTATCTGAGATTATTTTTGAGAATATTTTCAGATATCGGGATATTTGATTACGAATTTGAAAATTATTGCACAAATGAGTCTAAAAAAATATCTTTAGCGTGTCACCAGGGAAATTTCATAATTTGTAAATGATTTTTGAAGAGAATTTCAATGCGTTGCCAAAATTACCATCATGATGTGTATGACTTGCGGATGTTTTGTAACGCGATGCAAATTATCGCGAAAGGCCAAGTTATACACGCTGAGAGTTGTTATTAATCACGAGTTTGCAAGTATATTGTCGGGAATTGTTTATCGTTTCCGATGATGCTCCAAGCTAGGCTTTGTCCGTGAATTCTCATTGTTGTCATTCGCTCATAATCGAGCTTTGCGCTCTTGTATGGCGCGCGTATCCTCGCAATAATCCAGCTTCGTGCGGGATTTCAATGCACATTTTAGTTATTTTCATTATTTCACGCTTCCATTTGCCGAGACTCCCATTGCTGTCGTCAAATACACAGGATTTTATAGTATTCGTGATTTCGAGCGACGATTTTTATTTATTGATGGATTTTTGATGCATCGAAAAAATCCACGAGAGTTTCGTCCTTTTTTTTTCCTTCTGAAATATATATTCTGGGGATTCTGGCATAAAGAGATGTAGATATTTTTTTTCATCACACAGTTTTTTTGGATAATTTTCATGAATAAAGAATTGCTAATATTTAGGGAATATCGTATTAGTATTGGAAGAAAAATTTTCATTTCTCTATTGTCTACGTCTTTTTGAATTACACTGTACAAAAATTTTTATTTTTCTTGTCTTTCTTTGACAGGTAATTTTCCATCGTATTTTTTAACTATATCATTGATATTTTGTCATTATGGAGGTTAATTTTATGTTTGAAACTTTCGAAGATGGAAGATATTGATTGTTGTAAGTCTTGAAAGGAAAGAGAGGGATCGGAAAAATCTCATCCAGATTATTAAATTTTTCATTTTGTATATAGGTTTGAAAAGGACTCGAAAATGGGTCAGAATGTTGGCCAATAATTTGCAATAAATCTACTAAGAACATTTTTTATCAGTTCAAGCCCATTGATAATCAACATTCACTTCATTTTTTATTCACGTAAATTATTGATAATTTGGCATGTAATGATGTTATACAAATGAAGTTTTTGTTCAGTACGATTTGTATAGCAGTATAAAAGAATAACGAGAAATTTTAATGAGTTGGAAAGATTTTTATAAAATTTGGAAAGTCTTAAACCGTTTATGTTTCAAACTGTAAGAAATTTTGAAAAAATAAAAAACATCGAGAATCTAAAAGAATGGCAATAATTGTATTGAATTCAAAAATTTTCTGGAATTTAAGAAATTCAATATAAAATTTGTAGATAAGGTTTGATTTTCCGTTAAAAATATTAATAAAAACTTAAAAAGTACTTAAAATTATGAAAAATCCTAATTAGTTGGATCCATTCTTATAACATTCGGAAAGTTTTGAGTAGTTTGTATTGTGATTGGAATTTTGAGAATATCGAAAAATTCAATAACATTGAAAACGTCAAAGATTGTTAATATTTCTGAAAATTTCGAAAAATTCAAGAAAATATTTATAAATTCCATATATTGTGTTCATTTCTATACTTTTCCAAAGTATACATAGTAGCGTTATTACATTTTGTGGTGATAAAAATCCTAAAAATTTGAGAAGTAAACAAAAATTCCGTATTTTCTCAAAAAGTTGGACCAATTCTTAAAAGATTGGTTAATTTTTGGGGATAGTAGTTGGTGTTCTGTTTGAAATATTCAAAATATGCGAAAAATTATATGATCAAACGAACTCACCTGTGAAGTTCGATTATAATTATGCGAGTAGAGTTTTGTCCGAGTAGAAGAAAGGTAGTCATGTTCCATGTCACTCCCTTACAACAAGTTTTTAAAGCCAGTCAAATTCAAAAACCCCGCGCTCCCGTGCCAGCATCTGTGTGCGCGCACCAACACATACTCATTCCTTCAAAGCTGTTAGTTCAAATCGTATAGAGGGTCAGAGAAAAAAACGGAAGGTATTTTCAGTGGGTCTGGGTGGGAAGTCTACTCGGACGAAACTCTACTCGCATAATTATAATCGAACTTCACAGATGAGTTCGTTTGATCATATAATTATGCTCATTTCGTTTCGTCCGAGTAGAAGAAAGGTAGCTGTTTAAAGATAAAACGATTTGGAACGCAGAAAAAAGGCGTTTATTTGTAATTCCGATCGAAAAAACGCTCTACAATAGGAAAAATAAGGCCCTAACGCCCCTTCAACGATTAAGAATGACCGCTCGAGCCACATTTTGTTCCGGCACGAGTGGTCTGTTATAAAATTTGGCGAAGGTGTCAGAGCCACGTGACCACCCGGCCGATTTTCGGATCTCGTCCAAGCTGACGCCCAGTCTAGCCGCCGCCGAAGTCGCGGCGTGCCTCGTAGAGTGTGCAGAAAAGATTGTCGTATCAATCCCTGCTTGTTTGAGCGTCATTTTTATCCAACGACTTATCGATTGGGCCGAAGCGGCCCGGTTCTTCTTACTACTAGTAACAAATAACGCATCACAAGAACTACTGTCAATGTCCTTAGTCCGCTCAACGTAAAATCGAATAAGGCCCGCTACACATAAAGACGGGTTCTCCGTGAAATCGTGAAAAATCATAGAAGGTTGTGTGCGGTTAATACCAGAGGTCTTAATACGGTCCGGTATTTTTATAATGACAGGATTACTCAATACAATATTCCCCCTGCGAATGAGTGAAAGAGTCTGTACTCTCTGGGCCGATGCCAAAGCCAACAACGTGGCCAACTTACAGGATAAGACGTTCAATCTCAAGTCTTCGTGTGGCCACAGTGAAGCCAAGTGTGAAATGACCGGGGCGGGATCCCAGGTCAATGAATATCTCGGTTTTGACGGTTTCAAAACCGACGCGCCCTTGCAAAAACGTCTTATTCTGTCGTCAGAGCCCAGGTTGACATTCGTAATCAGTGACAAGGCCGAGCGGAAAGAATTCAAAGTGCCGTACTTCCTAATATTAATTAGCTCGTCCGCAAGAAAGGTTAAAACTAAGGATATTTCGGGTTCAAACCAATCCGTCCCGCGCCGCCCACAGAACGTCCACCACAGCCTTATAGGTTTCGAATATTGCTTAAGCATCCCCTCCGAAACCGAGGCCAGAGCGGTCTCTATGGCTGTCTCCGGATAGCCCCTGCGTCGAAACGCCTGGCGGACAACCTCCCGGCTGCCAGGGAAAGATTGCGCCAGACTGGATGTCGTCTGCTAAAAGGAGACGAGAGCAAATCAGGACGCGGTGCGAAACGAATAGGTTTTGACACTAATAGCTTATTACATAGCGGGAACCAAGGTTGGGCAGGCCACCAGGGGACTACAACAACGCCCTCTGCGTCATCGTTGATTATTTTCCTCAAGACTCTAGGTATCAGTGCGAAAGGAGGAAATGCGTAAAAGTAAAAGGAACTCCACCTGATCGTGAACGCATCTATGGCGTACGCGAAAGGATCTGGGAACCAGGATATAAAGTTGTCGCACTTCCTGTTTATATTGGACGCGAATAAATCAATTTCGAAAACTCCGAAAATTTCTTGAATCTCAGTAAAAACTGCTATCGACAGTTCCCACTCTGTTTCTGTAGAAATGGTGCGAGATTCAGCGTCTGCGACCACGTTCTCACTAGATTTGATGTAGGATGCAAACAAAAAAATGTCTCTAGTCTCATACCACTGCCAAATAACCTTCGCAAGGCCCGATAAGACTGGAAATTTAATTGACCCCATTCTGTTGATGTACGCGATGGCCGTGGTATTATCGACGCGTAATATAATGTCGCAGGAACGCAGTTCCTTTGCGAAACATCGAAGGGCATAAAAAATGGCCCTAAGTTCGAGATAATTAATGTGTTCAGCCTTTTCCTGGTCCGACCACCAGTCGTGGGTCCTTTGGTCTCCCATGGAGGCGCCCCAGCCTGACAGAGATGCATCAGTATAAATCTCATGTTCAAAAAGGTCTCGAACGAGTGGTTTATAAACGGAGGAGGAAGATAAGGTCCTCATCCACCACTCAAAATCAGAGTAGAGACGCTGGGGCAATTGCATTCGTGCACTGTAATTTTCACCTGATTTCCCGAGGGCCAGGAATTTTTCCCTCTCAAAATCCCTCAAATAGGCCTTTCCAAAAGGGACAGCCCGACAAACTGAAACAAGCGAGCCTATAAGGCTGGCAAAATCCCGTATTTTGCAGTATGATTTCTGAGAAAAAATGCGCAGTCTGGTAGCCAGCGTCGCCCTCTTGTCATCTGGCAAAGAAATACACATATTCTGTGAATCCAAAACAAAACCGAGAAATCTTCTCTGACGATTTGGAACCAGCTCGCATTTCCTCTTGTTAATGACAAAACCGAGAGAAGTCATCAGAAAAATCGTGGCTTCCGAGTTTTTCCTACATTCCTCCTTACTATCTCCAAAAATTAAAAAATCATCTAAATAATTCACGGAGGAAAATCCCCTTTCCCGTAAGTGGGACAAAACAGGTTTCAAAATCTTTGTAAAACAAAAAGGTGCCGACGCTAAACCAAAAGGGAGAGCGTTAAATTCGTAGATAGTGCCCTGGAAGGAAAAACGGAGGAACTTCCTGTGCGATTTATCAATAGCAATCGTCAGTTAGGGTCTTCAAGGTCAACTGACGTCATGTAGCACCCTCTTGACAATAAATTGCAGGCAGTTTTGATGTCTTCGAGTTTAAAATGGGGGGCCATCACATATGTATTCAGAGCCTTTAAATTCAAAATAAACCTTTTTCCTCCCGAAGATTTTTCGACTAAGAAATATGGCGATAAAATTTGACCAGGATTAAAGGCGACCTCGCGAATAGCACCCTTTTCAATGAGACGAATAATCTCCTGTGAGCAACAAATCAACTCCTCCCTACCCAACTTTGGTTCCACGAGAAATGGACGAGGTGGTGGTTCAGAGATAAAGGGAATTTTGTACCCCGAAATCGTCTCCAAAACCACTGGGTCCAAGCTTATTTCTAACCAGTTTTTATAAAACCGTGTCAGGCGACCCGACGAACTAACCTCTACGCTTGGCGGGGAGGGTATCGAGGTCGAGAGCTCGACCTGGGCCTCGGCGGCTGGTTTCTCCCTGACTGACGAGGCGCTTGAAATTTCTTGGCAGGGGCCCTCGGGTTTTCCGAATGTTGCTTCGGATGTTGCTTCGGGTATTGCTTAGGTTGCTGCTGCTGTTAAAGTGGCAGTCGCTGCGTTGGCTTCGATGACAAGGAGGATGAGATGGTCAGAATTTTGACCAGTTTGTCTGCGGCCGAAGATTCCCTCATCTTAGTGAGGAATTGCTCGCCAAAAAGAGCAGAGTCGATTGGGGAGGCCTCGAGAGCACTTTTTGCCGACAGCGACATCATCGGCGTTATCAAGGCACGACGAGCTCTAGAGATGTGGTGTTGAACCAGGCACATTATTCGAGCCGCGTCGCTGTTGGCCTCGAAAATTCTTGTGTGGTTCCACTCATCCTCTGGTTTTAGCATTTCCGACATTACAGCCGCCTGTGCGGAGATGGCGCTCTGTAGGAGGATCTGCGTTGCTCGCTGATATTCGTCTCGCTTGGTGGCCGTTTGCGAAATGACATTTCGTACCTCTGTATTAAGCTTCGGAGCGCGACAGAGAGGCAAATTCTTCGGAGCATTATATTTTTTCAATAAAGTGTCTTTCACCTCCCTCGGAAGTCCATTGGTGAGAATAGCAGACCATTTTTCCACGATCAGGTCGTGAACTGCTGGGCCCGACGTCTCGCCGAGAGTGTTTTCTCCCAACAGCTCCAGTTTAAAATTCGGCACCGGGTCGATTGGCTCCGACAGTTCCGGGGCGAAAGAAACATTGCGGGGGCTCAAGGCGTCCGTCGAATCGTTCGTGGGCGCACCTCCAAGGGCCGTCTCTAGAACATTATAAAAGACGGTTGTCAGGCAATCCGTTCTGAATCGTAAACTTCCAGGAAATATATATATAAAAAAAAAGAAAAAACCAGCTTGATCAGACTTCTCGAGTCGATTCGCTGCTAATTATCTTTTTTCCCTTTTTTTTTTTTTTTTTTTTTTTTTTTGGAAAATTGATTCCTCATTTTTAAAAGGCGGTCAACAAGTGAGCCGCTCACGTTGTTTCTCTCTTTTGGTTTTGACGTGCGTTTGATGCACATCCCGTTATAATTTAGATATTTCGGGAGTATCTGTACACCCGATTGTTTGTTTTGAATCATTTTGAGGTTACGTTTGCTTACCGTGTGACAAGGCGCTCGGTGTCGTCGAGACGGGTGGCGCCCTAAAGATTTTCAGCAGCTCGTCGAGCTTTTCCTCCAGCCCAGAGTGTCCAGGAAAAACCGGCGACCCCGAAGTCGAAAGGGAGCACTCTCGCGAACGTTTTTCGCGCGATCTGGGAGGCGGCGACCGGGACTCTTCGCGCGACTCGGAACGCCCCTCGCGAGGTCTTTCTCTCCTGGATCTTTTGTGTCGAGGTCGGGAACGGTCCCTGGACCGATCCCGCGATCTTCTTCGCGGTTTTGGCATTTTAAAGGGGTAAAATTTTCACTGAGGAAGGGAGCACTACTTGTTGATTTCGGGAACAAGAAACATAATGAGTATGTGTTGGTGCGCGCACACAGATGCTGGCACGGGAGCGCGGGGTTTTTGAATTTGACTGGCTTTAAAAACTTGTTGTAAGGGAGTGACATGGAACATGACTACCTTTCTTCTACTCGGACGAAACGAAATGGGCATAATCGAGAAAACATTGAACATTTTGAAGTTTCTCAAAAATGTTGGAAATTTCGAAAGTTTGTCAAAATATGAGAAAAATTTCATATGTTATATAGATCGCGTTTATATTGTTTTTAGCAATCAGCGCAATAAAGTTTTTATTTTTTATTTTTAGGTTAAAATCTTTGAAGCAAAAAAAGTTATTAGAAAATTATGAGTTTAGCAAGTTTTCATGAGTTTTGGGAAGTATTGAATAGTTGGTATTTTTTTTGAAATCGTTGAAATCCCGAAAAACTAGAAAATATTAAAAAATTAGAAAAACGTCAATAAGTATATAGAATTCGAAATATTTGTGAAAATTTAGAAATTTTTTATAAAATTTACAAGCTCCGTTTATTACAATTTCTTTGCATAACCATGTTAATGAATTTTCATTGTTTTTTAGGAATCTAAAAAACTCGAAAAGTATTTAAAAGTTACGAAAAATCGCTGTTGGACACACTTTTGATAAATTTGAAAAGTGTAGTTTGTATTGTAATTGAAATGTGAAAAATTTTGAAAATTAAAGAACATTGAAAATGATGAAGATTATCAACATATTTGATGATTTTGAAAAATTCGTGGATTTCCAGAAAACATTGACAGATTTTGTAAATTGTAGTCATTACATCATATTTGTTTTAAATATCAAATATGTTCCATTTAACAATAAATATCTTTATTAATTCAAAAATATTCCAAAATCACGGATATTATTAATAAATTGGGCAAATTTTCAAAAGACTAGTAAATTTCAAGATAGTTTGTAATACGTTTAAAATTTAAAAAGTTACGAAAAATCAAGAAAAAATTGTTAAAGTTTCAAAAATGATACAAAATTCGGAAATTCGTTCAAATTTTAGATCATGTTCATAGTTTTTGTACAATGTACAATAAAGTTTTATGATTTTTTGATCAAAACTCCAAACATGCGAAAATAATTACAAAACTATGAAAAATATAGATGAGTTGGACAAATTTTCAGGAAATTTGGAAAGTTTTGAAAAGTTTGCATTATGTTTGAAATTTTCATAATTACTAAAAATTAAAAAACATGAAAAATTTTGAGAAATGCCAACAATTGTATAGAACTTTAAAAATTTGTGTGGAGTTTGAAAAAATATTAATAAATATTCGTAGATTAGGTTTACGATCTATATTTTCCTAATATCCATGATAATTTTTTGTCACTGTTCGTTAAAAAACTGAATAACTAGAAAAGTATTTAAAAATTACGTAAAATCTTCATTGGTTGGATATATATTTTGAGAAATTTGGATGAAAGTTTCGAGTGTAAGTTTGTATTGTAATTTAAATATTGAGATTTTCGGAAAATTAAAAATTATTTAAAATATTAAAGATTGTCAATATTTCTGGAAATTTTGAAAAAATTGTATAATGTTTCAGAAAATATGTATAAATCTGTAAATTTTGTTCACTGTCACATTTTTTCCGTACACATGATGACGTTTTATTATTTTCTAATAAAAATCTTTTAAACTCGAAATGTTTTCAAAAACTACGGACATCCTTAATAAGTTAGACAAATTTTCAAAGGATTGGTGAATTTTAGATACTTTATATTATCAAATCATACGAGGAGACCGTGTCAATATCGATCTAAGGAAAAAACAGTCACTCCGAGTTACTCGTTTCTTTATTATATAAATTTTAACACGACGTTTCGACCCTTGTTTTGGGCCGTCATCAGGCTATTAGACGAAGGTACATTACAAATCAGTACAAATTTCTTTTGAAAACAGGCCAAAAATTCCTGTCTTGCAAAAAAAAGAAACCATATTTCAATCAAATCAGTGAACTAGGAGAACCCTCAAACTATCAATCCCATCATCGTCAGAAATTCTCATGTCAACTAATTCTGAATATTAATTGTATGTACTTATTTTTAACATCAATGAAAAAAACCATAAATTTTTAGACCGAATGATTGTATCCATGGATACAATTGAAGCCGAACAAAGTATCGACGTAAAAAGTCAAGTCGCGAAGAAGAAGAAGTAGATGTATACAGGGAAAGGAACAAGTTTGATAAGTGTTTTTATTGCGAGTTCGGCCCCGTCGAGAGTCGTTGGTTCCCCGGGCGAAACCCGGCCATAACGGCTTTCGAGAGCGAGAAATTTCATCTCGGGAAGCAGTTGTGATTGTTTGTAATCTCGTTTGCGCTTCCTTGTATTGTCGTATAATAACGAGGGATCGATCCTGCTCACCTACATTTTCCGCGCAATATTGTATTATTAGTTGGCTGTGTGACTTGTTCCAAGTCGTTGATCATCGCGACCGCGGCAACGATAATGATATGCTCTCGCGATTATCGATTACTACCACAAGTTTTCTCGCTTCGTGAATCTCCTCAATTCATCAAATTTCAGCATTATTTTTGCATGTATATTATGCTACAATCATTTATTATAACATGTTCAAACTTCCTGATGATAATTCTTGAAAACATCTATAGATTGCAGATAGAAAACTGAGAATTTTGAGTTTTTTTTTGCGATTTGAAAACTATCGTGATTCTATATCGTAGACTGAGCCTGAATATAACAGTCACCCAAATTGATTAAAATTTCAAAAATTATGTAGTATAATAATTCATAGAAATCTGTGGATTAACCAGATAATTCATCGAAATTGTATGAATAAAAAAAAATTAGAAACAGAAGTGTTAAAGCAACAAAAATTTTAGAATATTCACATCTATAGATTTTCTTCAAAATGTACAAAGCACATGAGAATGTACATATAAAACATTGAAACCTTAGGCATCGAGTGTTAGAAATATGTGTAAATATAAAAAAATATCAATAAGTCTTTCAAATTTTATGAATCCTTCGGGAAATATATAAAATAATGAAAGTACTAGAAAATTATTAAACTTTACATCCCAGAAATAATAATTCTGGAAATTGAAAAAGCAATCCATGCAACAAAGTAGAAAATGGTACATAATCTCATATGCTAAAAAATGTGAAAAAAACTAGAAACCTATAAATATGCATAGGGAATCAATTAAGAAAAAATTTTCCCGAAATTCTATTAAACTACTTAATGCATGATAATAAAAACTTTGAATCCTGTGTCTTCAATTTTGGAAAATCTACATAGAAATCTATAAAAATACTAGGAAATCGTTAGAATACTGAAAAATTGAAAACATTCGAGAATTACTCGAAATCTCTGAAGGTATTTGTTTTCAAAGAATTTTTTGAAATACTTAAGATCCATTAAACTCTTAAGCTTGAAGCATCGAATTTTAAAATTTTACAAAGTAGTAAATCGAAATGTTATAAATATATGAAATACTAAGAATACAAACAAATTTGCTAGTGTTTAGAAAAACGACAAAAACTGGGAATAGTTGAAATCTCTAGAATACGGAAATTCTATATTATTGTTTTCTAAATACGAGAGTACTAAATATCTGTGAAATTTTGAATCCTCGATTATACTATTCTAAAAATCAATACGTAAATCTTAAAAAAAATACCGGGGAATCCAATAAATTTCATAAGTACTGAAAAAATTTGGAACTACTAATCTATGAAATACTAGTAAAGGGCATTTTTCTTATCAATTTTGTCAGTGAACGTATAATTATAAAATCAGTCATATATATTCATTATTTTATCAGTTAAAATCGGGAACAAAAAAATTTTTTATTCACGACCTAATGATAACCATGATTCATTGAAATAATGTAAATCTATCAAGATGCTGTTTTTCTAAAAAATCTTTTAGAATACTTAAAACCTCTAAAACTTTGCATTCTAGAGCATTAATTCTAGAAATACATGAATATTTTACAAAAAACGATAGATACTTATAAATAAACGAGAGAAACTTTCACAATTATGTAAATACTGAAAAATTTAGAAAATACTAAAAAATGTTGAAAATTCATGTAAATGCTAGAATAAACTTTGAACTTCATAAAAAAGGAAAAAAAAACGAAAAATTATAAAACTACTGGAGATCTATAAAGTACCAGATATTTTTGGAGATACTGTTTTCTGAAAAATTAATTGAAATAAGGAAAATCTAACAAAGTTTTAAATTTATAGAGCAATAGATTTTTAAAATTTACATAAAGATATATAAAAATAACAGAAATTGATATAGAAAACTGAAAAAATTTCATGCATACATAAAAATAGAGAATATGTCGTATTGATACAAGAAAAATCTAAAATACGTCAATCTATGTTTATGTAATTTTCTTGCAAGTCTATAAGATTATACAAACAAAAATTTGAATTTTAGGGCATGGAATTTCAGAATAATATGTCAAAGACATAATATACATGATACTATGAAAAATTTCATCAAATCGTATGAATTATGGAAAAATACGTAGGATACTTGAAACACTAAAAATGAATGAAGCTAGAGTTTCCCTGTAACGGGGGTCCGAGAGTCCACTCTCGGAACTCTCTCGCAAATCTCTCGGAACTCTCTCGGACAATTGTCTGAGATAGTTCCGAGAGACTTGCATATGCATTACATGGTTTTTAATGTTGCTGATAATGAATCTGAGGTCAAATTTGGTAAATTATTTTGTTTAAACAATTTTCATAAACAAATTATGAAAAAAACAATATTCACTATGATGTATAAGCTTTGCATGGTTTTTCAGGTCGCTGATCATGAACCTAAGGTCCAATGCATAAAATTATTTTGTTTTAACAATTTTTATTAACAAATTATTAAAAAAAATATTCACCAAGATGCATATGCTTTTCATGGTTTTTTAGGTCGCTGATCATGAATCTGAGGTCGAAACTAAAAAATAATTTTGTTTAAACAATTTCTATTAACAAAATAATTTTGCAATAATTTCGACCTCAGATTAATGATCAGTGACCTGAAAAACCATAAAAAGCATATGCATCTTAGTAAATTTTGTTTCATGATTTGTTAATACAAAATGTTTAAACAAAATAATTTTCCAAATTTGACCTCAGATTCATGATTAGCGACCTGAAAAACCATGAAGAGCATATGCATCCTAGTAAGTATTTTTTCATAATTGTTAAAACAAATTGTTTAAACAAAATAATTTTCTAAATTTGACCTCAGATTCATGATCAGCGACCTAAAAACCTATGAAATGCATGTGCAAGTCTCTCGGAACTCTCTCGGACAATTGTCCGAGAGAGTTCCGAGAGACTTCCAAGAGAGATCCGAGAGAGTTTTGAGGGAAATCGCTCGGAACTCTCTCGGAAGTCTCTCGGAGCCCCGTCACCAGGGTTTCTGAGAAATCTACTAAAAAACTTAGAAACTCCAAAATTTGAGATTCTAGGGAATCGTCTTTTTGATGTATGTGTAAAAATTTTTAAATTTTTATACCGATTAGAAAGCCAACATATACTAAATTTTATAGATACTAAAAAATATAAAAAATACTAAATATACTAGAAATTCATGAAATACTAAAAAAACTATAAAATTGTTTTAAACTCATAAAATCTTGAATTCCAAAGCATCTTATCCTAAGAACATATATAAAAATCCATAAAAATGCTAGAAAATGCTTCAAACTTTATAAATACTAATAAAATACGAGAAATTCAAAAAGTAATGGCAATCTATGATGTACTAGATATTTTTGAAGCTAAAAAAATTTATTCAAAATACCAAGAATTTCACCAAATTTTATTCACTAGCATAAAATACAAAAAAGGTTCAAAATAATGGCAGTTAACGAAATACCCTAAATAGGTTTAGGTATAATTTTCTCAACAATCTATGAAAATACTGAAAATCTATCTAATTTTTAATCCTAGAGCATCGAATTCTGTAAATCTATAGAACTACGAGCTTATTCTTAAGAATACACAAATATCGAAAACATACATACTGAAAAACGTCCAAAATAAGCTAATTGTGCTTTTAAATGGTATGTGATAAATTTCATATTTTATAAACTAAAAGCCTGAGTTTGTATGTCTGTTTCCAAGATGTTTTGTTGCTAGAAATAATATCCATTAATGTTTCGAAGAAGATAAAAAATATATATTTATATATATTGAATTTTTTGCTATTGCCCCCCTCCCTCCCCCCATGGAGAAATTCCCTCGCAACGCCCATTAGAATTCACTAAAAACTCGGATTTTCTTGCTCACACTTATCAAATCAATGCAATGTTGCACTCGTCGGGGCGATGACGAACGAATGGATTGTTATGATGATTGCTTGATAATTTCTATTCTGATATCTTATCGCCCACACTTCTCTTTATAGTGAGGCATCATCATTTTAAAGATAGATCCATGGTCACATTCCCACATTAAGGTCATCGACACAAAAAATTGTAGAGAAATATTGTAACTGGGACATTTCAAATTGCACTAGACTTGTTTTTTCTTTCCTTCAGAGTTCCCACTTTCCTCTTAATAATAGAGTTAAGTTCTAGAAGCTGCTGAAAAGAGGAAGAATAAATGGGTAAAAATGAGCAAAATATTCCAGGTTAAATAAAACCAAATAGAAAAAAATGTAAGTTTGTAATGAAGCTTGATCACAATAATATGTAATTGTTGGTTTTGTTTGGGTTCCAGGGATGCTCGGAGAAGAAACATTCCCAGCAGCAGCTGGTGCACGGTAAGGGTTTGAAGGGCAACGGATGCAGTTCGGGGGGGAGTCCCGCGAAGACGGGGAATCCCGAGGGGCCTCCGCAGTCGCCACGCCATGGGCCCGAAGGCATGCGCGATGGAGATTTGCTCGCGGCCTTGCGCCGCTTCAATTTCAAGTCGACCGGGGGCAGCCGCAGCTGTCGCACCGTCCCCAAGGTCGTCGTCTTCGGCTCCAGCACCGCCTCCGAGACGACCATCAACACCAGCACCGATAGCGCCAACACCCTGGTCACTCTGGTACGGTTCATCAATAAATTCAAAGAAAAGCAAAAAATCCCTCCAATTAGGAACTCGTTAAATTCAAATGATTATTAGTGGACACAGTTCTACATAACGTCTATTTTTTTCATTACAGCATTGTTCTGTAGAAAAAATTGCAATCAGGGGCGTAGGCAGAAAAAATTTTCGGGAGGGGTTTTTCTGATAATATTTTTCCTTTGGTATTTTATAATTTTTATTATTTGCTAATATGGTTACAAGAGACCGATTTTGAAATATTTAATATTACGGAATTTAAAAGTTATACAACTTTTGGAATCCAGATTTGCTCATTTTGCATGTTCGTAGATAATGGAAATCGATTTTTGTGATTTTTAAATAGTAACTGAGGTTTTAATTTTTTTTTTACTAATACTTTTTGTATTTATACCAATTATTTTATCAGGATTATTATCTGATATTAAGTAATATGGGTTTCTGTGGAGCTTTCTGAAATTCGATGCTTTAAAAATCAAACTTCTAAACATAATTCATATATTTGAACAGATTTTTAAGCAAATTTTAACCGCACAGATGAAAGGTACATTATAATTTTATATTATTTTCTGGTATTTTTATGTATTTCTAATATTCGTATGAGTTGCTCAATAAATTTTTAGAAATTGATGCCATAATATTAAAACTTTTAACAATTTTGAGACTCCAAATTGATTTTTTAGACGACAGTTTCTTTTATAAAGATTTTCAACACTTTTATTCTCTAATTTTTTAAATATTCCTAGAATTAAAAGTATATTAAATCGTATAAATTGTAATAATTAAAGTGGCTGTACTTTTTATTGTTTTCTTCATGAATTTTTAAAATGATTTCTCAATTTATATAAATATAGTATGACATTAAAAATATGCTCCAGGACAGAAAATTTTATTAATTTCTAAGAAAATTTATCTACGTACTTTTTATGTATTGAAAGGTTTCTAGTGAACTCGTAAACTAGCAAACTAGTCAACTGGTAAACAAGTGAACTGGTAAGCTAGTACACTAGTAAGCTAGAAAAAAAGTAAATTATCAAACTAGTTAGCTAGTAAACTAATAAATAAGTAATCTAGTAAACTAGTAAACTATTGAAATTAAAAAATTGTAAAATAGCAAACAAGCGAATAAGAAAAATAGTAGACTGTCAAACATGTTAACTTGTTGACAAGTAAATTAGTTATTTTGTGAACTAGTAAACTTGTCAAATTATTTATAGTAAACTGGTAAACTAGTGAGCAAACAAACTAGTAAGATCGTTGAATTAAAAACTAGTGAGCTAGTAAACTAGTAAACTAGTTAGATAGTAAACTTGTAAACTCGTTAACAAATAAATTAGTAAACTAGTAAACTAGTAAGCAAGTAAACTAATAAACAAGTAAACAAATAAGCTAGTAAACTAGCAAGCTAGCTAACTAGTAAATTAGTAAACGAGTAAATTATTAGGCTAGTAAACCAGTAAGCTAGTAAGCTAGTAAATTTATTTTTCACATATTTTTCTACTACAATATATGAAACTCTGGAGGATTTCTAAGTATTTTTATAGATTACTTTTATTTTTGTAGATAGAGAGATTTAAAAAACTTGATGCTTTAAAATGCGAATTCCGGTCTGTTTTCAGTTATTTCAAGAATTAATGATAAAATCACATACATATAGATTTTTCATGTTCTATATCGTTATTTTTTTTGCGTATTTCTGAAAAAATGTAAAAGATTTTGTCGCGTTTTCTAGAATTTTTATTTATTTATAGTATATTTAGAATTAGATGCTCTAGAACCCCAAAATTTAAAGTTCATAGAGGCATTTGTCGAGATTTTTTAGAAAACAGTTTTTTCATAGAATTCCAGGAATTTCATTATTCTTCTAAAGTTTGTATAAATCGAAAAATCCTAATACTTTTATATGGATTTTATATAGATTTCTACAATGTGTCGATCTAAGATTCGAATTTTAATGAATTTTTGGAATCTACGTAGATTTTTATATTTCTTGATTATTCACTGGGTTGCAACGATTTTTCTGATTCATATTTTCCACGAAATCCTACGTTTTGATAATTTTAACTTTTTTTATTAAATACATAGTGCTAACGTTTTAGTACATTTTTTGTTACTTATATTTTTATTGTTTATCGATGTAACTTTTTTCATTTTTACATAAAATATTGTTTGATTTTATCAGAATTTCGGGAGGGGTTTGAATCTCCAAAACCCCCCTCTGCCTACGTGCCTGATTGCAATCATTGATGCAATTGCATCTGCTTCTTTCTGCAAAGATGCGTTTTCATCTTTCTATTTTTATAAATGATGCAATTGCAAGAATTGCATCATTCAAAACAATGTGTGGAAATTTTTGAAAAATTGCGCAGGTGACCACGACGGATGGGGAAACACAGGACGATAGTTTGGATTTGATCGATGGGCTGCCCGAAATGTCCCCTCCCCCCTGCACGAATCAGCAACCCAACAATTCCGGCAAAGTCAGCAACGGCCACTCGGCGGATGCGAACGGGAAAATCAGCAACGGCAGCTACGACACAGCGACCAAAGCACAACAGCACAGCACTGCCCTCGATTCTCAGGCATCGAACAATTCGAATGATTCCGTGGACCTAGACCAATATGCACCACCACCCACGCCGCTGCTGGGCGCCCACCAAGAGCTCAGGTTCACCTTCAACTGCGGCAGAAACGCTCCCCCTTTGCCAGATCTACGAGGGACCGAATTTTTTAGGTAGGATCAACGTGAATGCAAGTTCTGTTCCATATAATTTATGAAAATTTATGTCAATTCATTGCGAATCAATGGCCAACGCTTATAAGGAAATATGGAAGAAATTCCCTGAATAGACAGAAGGATCTGAAAGAGTGGAACGAGATTTATGATGGTCCAATTGAGCATGTGTAAGACTGGAATAATGAATTCATGCTCATTGGTCACTGTTTTTATATGCCTTTTTCTTCGATTTGAACGACTTATTATGAAACTGATCCTCTCTGTAATAGACATGTTTACGATTCGTTCTTGTGTTTAGTTTCTAACTGATCTGGACATGGACATGAAGTCTGAATATTTCTTCTTTTTCCTTGACATGTGACTTTGAGTCGTGTTTTTTAATATGTTGATAACACGTTGCACGTCAACATACAAGTTACTGTTAGTTTCTCAACTTTTGAGGATCGATGATTCTGATTATTGTAAGTCGTGAAAAAAGAGAGGAAGATGGAGAAATTTTTTTATTGATTTCTCCTTAGACTTTTTAATTTCAATATTCAATGTTTCCATGTTTTAAAATTTTTCGACAAATGATATGTACATGTTTTCGATGTCATTCAAATTGTTGACATACTTCTGTAGAATTCTGTAAATTTTTGTAACTTTCCTGCATGTCATTAGTTTTACGGTTTATACAAATATACATAAACTACCATGACATTTTTACCTCTATCCACTATTGAATGTCCAGTACTAATTAATTTTGTTCAAATAACTCGTGCTAGTGTCGAAGCTTAAATTCAAAGCGAACGAAGCAAGATTCTGGCGTCAATCACATGAAACAGTATTTTTAGTTCAGCATCGTTTGCTATCGAAATGAACATACGTTCAATCAAATTGAGATTCACATTAATTAATTGGAATATAACAATCTCTCAGGATGCATTAAAAACGCATGCATCGATCAATACTACATACCTACAAGTGCTGGGATATCTTGATTATCAGAAATATAATAACACATAGAGATACATGATTGGTTTGTTATCGGTGATGTATGATGAAATGGATGCGAGTGATTTCTCGTTTGTTGTATTGTTACAGAAACTATTCGCATATTATTCAGTTCACTGAATAATATTGTGTTCAGTAAAACAGGTGGAGCGTAAGCAAAGTTGAAATTCTTCAGTCGTAGGAAAACAAAATTTTCAATTTGTGTGAATTCCCGGAAAATCATTCTCAAATTTTCAAGTTAAATGGAAAATTCTTTGCAAAAAATTTGCAGCAAGGAAAAACTGCTCAAGTTTTGGAATGGTCATTCATAAATTTAAAAATGTAATTCGTCAAACTTATTAGCGGCAAAAGTCAATGAATTATTTTCTTTGTAATTTGTACGAATATTACACTTTTGTTGACAAAGTCTAGGTTTCGATCTTTATTATAAACAACCTCAAGGCAACTAAAAAAATTCAATAAAATGAAAATGAGTCAACTCAGTGAATATTAAAGAAAAATGAGAATTTTCGAAAATGCTTAAAATCTGAATAACTGACTCCAGGAGCAAGGAATTCCATAAATAAACATCAAAATCTATCAACGTTTTAGAAAATCTTTTGAGTCAAACAAACCCTAAAGACTGTTAACATACACTGAACTATTAATACAAACACTGAAGAATATTAATATTTATAGAAATATACTGTTTTCTGATAAACCTTAAAAAACACATACGTGAAAACTTGAAGAATTTCAATGCTAAAACATAAAATTCCAAAAAACGAATACATCATGCCATAGAAGTATTAAACATTCATAAATATACTAGAAAACGCTACATAATCTTATTAATACTAAATATCTATGTACATGGATATTTTATTTTTCAGAAATCGATAAAAATACTTAAAATTCAACGAAATTTGGATTCTAGAGCATCGAATTGTAGAAATGATAACAATCTAAAAAACACACTAAATCAATAATGATACTTGAAAATTCCTTTGTATGTTATACACATTAAAATATATGCGAGAAATACTAGAAATACATTCATGCACAAAAGTATATAAGATAGTTTTCTCGAAAATTTATCACACTTTGAATCCTAGAGTAGAGAATATAATTCCCGAAATTTAGTTATTTGTATCCATAAAAATACCAGGAAATTCCTCAAATTGTATAAAATACGAAAATTACCATACAAACAAAAAGTGCTTGAAATCTGCATGGAAGATACTGTTTTCTATGAAACAAATTTTAATGTTCAAAACACTCGAAACCTCGCTGGAAATTTTTAGTTGGTTTGTCCAATTAAATTTCGAGTTAGGGTGATTTTTTTACAAAAAAACTTACATCGCAAATACAATGAGTCTTTCAAATGAAAACCTGATTACATTTATAAATGGAAAACTAATTGTATTCAATATAAGTTGTTTTGTACAATCTTTTCCAACAGGACAAACCAACTGGTATACTAAGTAGATATCCAATACATTTTCCGATTGGACAACTCAACTAGAAAAACGGCCATTTTTCTAAAAATTAGTTTTCCTAGTGGAAATTGGAAATTTCAATTATATCCCCTAAAATTTTAGAATTTTGGAACTCAATCAATAAAAATACTGGAAATATTAAAAAATTCCAGAAAATACTAAAATATATTATAAATAACATTAAACATGAAAAATTTTGAAATTCATACGATACTAAGGATCTGTCTGTAACTTGTTTTCTCAAAAATATACAAAAATATTGAAAATTTTAAAAACTGTGATTTCTAGAGCACCGAATCCCAGAAAGCTATATAGAAATCCATACTATCAGAAAACCCTCCAAGTTATAAAAATATTAAAAAAATATGTAAAATACTCAAAATGTGAGAAAAACCACAGTGACTTGAAAATCACGAAAATCAATTACAATTACATCGAATACGTATATGAAAAATGTGGGACTCTCGACACAAAAAGATGTATAATTTTAACCCTTATTTGGCACATTGGAACCACCTGTACCCCTGGGCCATATTTCATTATTTTCCAAATTTCCATCTACATTTTTCAAAATTGTTACCTTTTTTTAGAAAATATTTCAGTTTTTACCCTTTATTTTCTAAAGTGACGTTTTCGAAATAAACTCAGATAAATTTAAGCTTATTTTATAAATATTTTAGTGAGCATTGTTTCGTAATCTCATTGTTTTTGTGTATTTTCTTGGGGATTTCAATTTTCATCAAACTTGAAACAGATTTTCAATCGTATTACACTAATATTTCAGAAAAGTAAGCTTTACAAAAGTGTTGGAAAAAAAAAAAAACAATTCGAAATGTTGAGCAGTTTATTTAAAATAATAGTTTCTGTTTCTGATGTGGTTCTACAGAAACAAGAAGGTCCTACGGAGGTATGCCAAATAAGTATGAAAATCGTGAAATTAAAAAAGATTACAAAATAATACTCTCTTAACTGTCGTGTCGCGCAAAGGGAAGGTTTTGATTGTTACTTTAATGAATTTAAACATGACACTCAAACAACGAATTCACAGTATTTTTTCTTTGCGCACATCTGTGTTTTTATGAAAATGATTTGTATGGAGCAGTCCCAAACTGCAACTGTCTTAGTGGTGCTCATTAGTTGATAAATCCAAAATCACGAGGCCAATCCTACTGCTCCAACAATCGTATGACTTAGGCAGGAAAGTAATATAGAATCAATGGTTTCTATGACTCCTAGGAATAAATTGTTACGTGATTGCTTCACGACACAACAATATCGTCAAGGATATAAAATCAAAAAATCTCAAGGGATATACATTTTTGCAGAAAAATCTCACCGAAAATTTTGTCTCCTCACGTCCCTTTCCTCTGTAGTAACCTAAAAGTTGATGAAAAATGACCAATTTGTAAGAATAAAAAATAGAATGTTCTAAAAATGTAGTAACAAATGTTTTAGTCTTACAAATTGTTGAAAAATGGTTGAAGAAAGTGTTTTTTTTTTCTTTTGTCTTCAGTACTCCAGTGCGTGGTTCCGTGGACGCTGGACAGCCGGGTCAGACGCAAAATATATGCCTCACTCTGGCCGCGGCGAGCTTGAAGGAAGGGCAAAATCCTGAGGGCGCGACAAATCACCTGAACGGGACGAAAGACATGAGCGATGAGAATGAGGCGCCGGCGGCATGTGATCGCGAGAAGCCTACGAACGACGCCAAATCCGGCCAGAAGGCGAACAAGTCCAATATCAACGTGACGACAAATCCCCTCGATATCTCGTTTAGCACGGAACCCCCCCTCCCGTGCTGCAACAACGTTCAGCCTAAAGGTCGCTCGAGATCGACAGGTAATTCGAGTTTTCATTACGCCACTTTTCAGTGTACATACCCCCCAAACTGCTGCTGTGTTTCTCTACTTCATTTTTTTCCTTTCCTTTACTTTTTTTCAATATACCTTTTTCTCGAGTGCCTTTACGTGACTGTTGACATTTTTGGATGCAGTGCCTCAAACTTCGGGGATGTGAACTTGTTCTTTTTCATCCTCCGTTTGGATTTGTTCAAATTTCCTATTTTCGGAAGGGAAAGTTGGTGAAAGAATCAATAATCGACTTGAAATTACAAACTTTTGATTCAGTAAAACGTTACTTTTTTAAAGTTACACCTTTTCCACTACACGAATAAATAAAACTTCGTCATGACTTACATTAGTCGAATTCTACTCTGTGCAACTGAGATAATGGGATTTTCGTTCCTTAAAAGTTTCTTCATGAAATGTAAGTACTTTAGTTGTGTCTATGGTCCGAAGTTTTGTTTTTTATACCTGATATTGTAGTCAAAACATTATAAAATTTTTTTATTACAATATACTTTAGCTTATCGGATCAAAGAAAGCTGAAAATTTTTCTAATGTTTTTATTTCTTTATATTTTTCAGTTTTTTAATATCGATCATTTGAATATAATCACGTTGCGTTTATACCAGCCTGGATTTTTCGTCTAACATTTCCTCTTTGATACTATTTTTTTCCACACATTACGAATCCATTACCATACGTGAAATTGACATTTCCCCTCTTTTAAATGATTTCTGTAGATGCCACTAATTGACTCACTCGTTCAACTTTTTTCCTTTGACGTTTATCTAGGTTATTTTGCTTGTGCAGAATTACCAAGCTCGCAAAAATTTCAAACACATATCTGCTCTTTGATTACATCAACTGTCATGGATACGTGGATAAATCATATACAAAAAAAAGCTCGGTTTTCACATCTTCGTTATAAACATCTGAAAAATAGGTCGTTTTTATCTAATTTTAACCGCAAACAACTTATGATAAGAAAAAAAGGTAATAAAATTTTGGATTTTGGATTTATCGCATTTTAAGTAGAATTGCATTTATGTAGTATGATCAATGTTTTGTCAGCCATAACATGAAACATAGATGAATGGCTGGCGTCCAAAGGGGGTAACCCACATTTCAATAAGTCTCTTTTTCTCTTGCGTTTCCAATAAAAATGCACCTTATTGAAAAGTGGGTTATTCCCTTTTGGACGTCAGCCATTCAGATCTTGATAAATTGAATGTGGAAATTTCTTCATAAAACTAGTTGTGTACAAGACTTTTCGTAATAAAAAAAATAATGTAAGAAGTTTGCAATAATATTGAAATGAATGAATAACGGAAAACAAATTTTTACCATTCCAATGACGAGTTTTCTCTAATTAATAAAAAAAAATATATATTTTTTTTTTAAAAAGGTGAAAAGCAATTTGTGATTTCACATACGCATCAATATTACGCAAAATTCGAATATTCAGACCATAAACATTTTCATGAAGAAACATACCAAATCTTTCACAAGACACTGGAAAATGGTAAAAATTTTCTGAAATTCTCGAACTACATTTTTTTTTAATGATACAAAAAATGAGACAGACATTTAGAAATAAAAAATCCAATATAATTTCTCATTTTTCCGGACATGAAAAGTCTTTTATAAATTTCTACGGCAAGTACAGAAAGGGAAAAAATGTATTATTTATGTTCAGTGTGAAATGAAAAAAAGGGGCCATATCACAAGAGTAAAATTAAATAATGATCCTACGAAGGAAATTGGCAATAAAGCTTCACAGTTTTATTTTACATTTTAAAAGTAGGTTGCATTACGTCTATCTCAATTTCGAATTTTTTACCTTCCTTTTTAAGAGAGATCTTATTTTATCTTATGAAATAATTCAAAATTCTGGTGATGTATTGATTCTCATGCTTCAAAATCAAGGATTTTGTTGAAATTAGCAAATCTTAAATAATCAAAAATCAAAAAAATCAAAAATACTTTCGTGTTAAAAAAATGATAATTCTATTACTATACCTTACATTATATGATTCAGTATTCTATTTCTTTTTATTTCCCATTTAGAAGATTCTAACCCTGTTATTTTTTATTGAAAAATTCTAAATTCTAAAATTTGAATTTGTGAAGTACGAATCCTCTAAATTCTCCATGATAGTATAGAATGTAGAGTCCCCAAAAATTTATATTTAAATGGCAAAATATTTGAAATTATGAGTTACTTCAAAATGATGAAATTCATGACAATATACACAAGATGTAATAAATAATAAATATTTAAAATAAATTTGAGAAATTTCTTTGTAACTCGATTTATTACACAGTTTT
Organism: Platygaster robiniae; assembly: GCA_028476575.1. Taxonomy (NCBI): domain Eukaryota; kingdom Metazoa; phylum Arthropoda; class Insecta; order Hymenoptera; family Platygastridae; genus Platygaster; species Platygaster robiniae. The sequence continues at coordinate 43,965,228 of CM052019.1, forward strand.
AATAAAACTCCTTATAAATACCTGGATTTTTCATAAAATTTCGCTGTTCTAAAATGTAATTTTTTAAAAACCTAATAAGGTATTACCAGCTTTGTAAGATCATTTTATAACATACTTATGAAGACTTAACAAAATTTGTGAATCTTTATAAGCTTCGCGAATTTTTATGAAGAATTTTATAAAATGTAACTGATTATTATGAAGAACCTAATTGGTACTAAAAGATCTTGATAGCACATACTTTAGGAAGAAAATTTTCACATCAGTATATCATACACTGGAAAAGCATCTCAGTTTTACACTCCTGAGGACCCGAGTTTGAATCCAGTAGGAAAGCAAGGTTTTTCCTGAATTGGCAATGTGTTTAATAGCCAAAGTCCCAATAAAATATTAACCTCTTATTTACAGCTTTGTTTTGCAAATAAAAATACAATCATTCTTAATATTCATTGTCAAACTTATAGATCTAGAAAAATACAAGGTTATATTTTTGTAAGGCTTAGTTTGATAAGGGTATAGAAAATTTATAAATTATTTTATAAGAACCTTCAAGAAAGTCGACTGACTAGGGTTTTCAAATCGTAATTTAAACTCTCTTTTACCCCCCCCCCCCCAACATTTTATTTGCCCTTGCTTAAAATCCAATCAAAACATGTAATGAATAATCTGACAATATATAAAAAATTATTCATAATCATTCTATGTATAAAGAAGTAATATTCCAATTATAATACCAATTGACATTTGTCTCACTTTTGCAAAGGGTTTGACTATTTTTCAACAACCCCACTTGGAAGGGTTCTCCTTTATGATGATGGACTAGATGTAAAAAGAGATGTAAGTTTAATTATTGTTATCGTTAAAGTGGTAACAACTTTCCATAAGTTTTATAAATCTGATTTGTGTATAGTTTCTGATGAGAGCCGTAAGCTAGAAGAAAGAATAAATAGATCGAATAAAGATTTGTTGTAGAGAATTTTTTTAACTGTTTGGCTCCTAGGATTAACATTGATTATTTGACAAATTGTTCAATTTCATCATATGTACATATCAAACAATACATGCAAAATTCCGCATAATGTCGCACAATCATTTTCCCCGCACCTAAAAAAAAGACTTGTGAAGGTTCGCCGCAAAAATGCTCAAGCTGCGAGTAAACATATTTATGTTGTTTCTTTCAGAATCACATCCCCTCGTAACGACCGTTCATTCATGGATCAGGCTCCTTTTCCCCTTTTGCGCAATAGGTATAGTCCACGAACGAGCGCGTCAGTTCGCGGAAAAGAGCGCGAACATTTCCATTGTTCCCTCCCTTTTCCACGGTCTTACCGCGGTTTTTGTGCACACATAAACGGCCAGTTTGCGATTAGACAAAGCGCGCTTGGGCTTCTCTGTTTCGCCTCGCATTATCTCCACAATCGCGCGTTAATGCTCCCTCATTCACGGCATTTGCTCTTTGCTCGACTCTCATTTTTCCTTTCATTAGGTTTTTATTTGAATCTTGCATTGCACAAAATCATGCGAATATTTCCGAAGTTGACCGGGACAAGAAAACTTCTATCTTTGCCACTATACGAATCTGTCACTCTCTGGGTTCCAATTAACAACCCACTAATCAATTTTCCCTTCATTAATCCAACAGCGGACCTCACTTCCAGGCCATTATACCCTCGGAGTATAGTCCAAAAACTCGATCGACCCGAAAATGAATCGATCGACAACTCGATTAATCATGTTTATTGAATAATCGTGGAGTTGAAGTAATTACGCGAAGCCTGTTGAATGGAGCGTTGCACGCGATTGCGCCAGCAACACGCTTTTTCTGCCTCCCCTACAGGCAAAACAACAAAAAAAAGTGCACCAGGGCGAGCGCTGCAATTTCGCACTGTGTTAGTTTTCAATTTACTGCCATTGCTTTTCGCGTGTGGCCCTTTGTTTCGCACTATGAGCCCTCTCGCAGCTTCCGTTGCATCCAAATGGAAATTACAAACGTAATGTGATTGCTCAAATCACATCATACGCTGCATGCTCGTCGAACGCCATATTTTCATACATGGACACGTATCTATTTCCGTTTCCTTTTGCTCAAATAGAATGAAATTATACGGCAAGCCTATGGATAATTATGTTGAATCCATTATTGGTAGGTGGAATTTCAAGTTGGGTGGTTTTCAGAATGAATTGCAAGTTGCTATTGGGATAGTTGAAGGTGCATCTGCCCCTATAGGAATTTAAACAAATCGCTAAATCTTCCTATAAATATATTACTGAACGTTTTGATTGATTGTTTTTTGCGATTTCACTATAAAATTTCCATCAGCCCAATGAGGCCAAAAAGAAGAATAAACCCCAGTAGAGCGAATGAAATTTTTTCGAAGGAGTTTGAATGACGGGCTCGCTCAAGGTGCAATTATTTTTATTATCATCCGCTCGCTTCTTTTTTTTCTGGGACGCGAACAATTCAATTTCCATTCGCTAAAACGCTTTTACCGCCGCGCTATTTCATGGATTTAATTCCGACAAATCTCGTATCCCCGCGGGGCAAAGGAGCAACAAGACCTTGTGACATTTGCACGGCCAATTATCCTGCTACTTGCTCTCTGCCTTCTCGTCTTTCCGTCATTTCAAAACATCAAAGTTAATTCCATGTTGTCCGGAAAATTCTAAATAATCCGCTCTCCAATAAAATCCGAGTGACGAAATACTTTTCAAAGCGTCCCATCCGACCCTATGTGTTCACTCGAAGCATGGCACATTTTTATAAACAACGTGCTTGCAAAATCCGAAACACGCCATCACTTTCCTTTTCACATGAAAGATAAAAGTTCTTCTTTGATAAAATAAAAAGTGAAGACTTTTTATTCAAAGCACAAAATTTCTATGAGAAGGTACGAAGAGTGGAAAATAAGGGGATAAGTAATTCAAGGACGTTGTTTGTTTTGTTTTTTCGGTGCAAAAGGGGGTAACATCGGGGGCGGAAAAAGGAGCGCTCAGGCCACCATTGTAGTTCAGCAACCTTCATTGTCGTTGGACGCGCCGAATGCAACGACCATTATTTTGAGATCCGACGCGGATCAGCGAAGGGAGGAAAACATGCGGCAATTGCTCGACGTGGCCAATTCCCTCACGCAGCAAGAACTTCAGGAATTCGAAATGAGGTAAGGGATTTTTATGATCAACACATTCTTCTGGGGAAAAAGAATGGAAAAAGTATTCTGTTTTTATTACGGCTGATACGGAAGTTGTAATGTATGGAGTAATGGTTATCATTATTATTATTTTGTTGTATTGAGTCGAATGAAGTACGTATGGAAGAAATGAGAAAATGTTGTTGACAATGAGTTTGCAACATTTCATGATTTTTTTGGGCCATCACTTACGCGATTTCAGGTGATTTCAGGACAAACTGAGACTACTCTTCTTGAATCAACTTTTTGGGGTAGTACAGTTATCTAAGTGGACATTTTTCCCAAAAAATTTCGTTCCAAAAGACGCATTTTCCCGGAGAACAAACTTTTTAGAAATTTTGAGATAATAATAACAGTTTTTTATTTATTGAAATAAATTTCACCTCGAAATATTCAATGAAAAAGATTATAAACAATTAACAAGTTCAATTTATAACGCGGCAACGAAAAAATTAATTATTCGCAAACTATTAATACATACCATCAAATAAAAAACACCTGAATCCTCGTTCGCAAATAATTTAGTAAAAAAAAGAGAATAATCAAAATCACCTTTTGTTTAAAAATTTCACGTTTTGTTGTTGAGTTATAAAATTGTTCATAATTTTTTGCATTATTGTGAATATTTTTTATATTTTATGAAACTAGACAGAAAAATTTGAATTTTCATTAACTGCAGATATTGAAAATTTTTTGTGCGACTAATAGGTTTCGAGTAACGTGGAACTTAGAAATTGAAGGATTTAAAGAGCTTACGATTTCGAAAAAATTATATTTCTTAAAAAAAAAAGGTTTAAAAATTCAAAAACAAAAAAAGTACCGAATGATTTTTATTGTTAAATCAAAAAAAATTATGCCAAGGAAATTTATAATTTGAGTGTAAAAAACAGATATAACGACCCATAGATATAAGATAGATTCATATACATAAATAAACGAAATTAAATAAAAATAAATCAATAATGTTATAATTATCAACCATGACAAATAAATAAATAAATAACATACCGATTACTTGAATCTTTATTACAAATTTTTTAAATTTTTTTAGAGCGACAACTATTTTCAATGTTTTTTTTTCTAATTTTTGAAATTTTGAACGTAACGCAAACAATTCAAAACTTTCCAAATTTTATTAAAATTTGTCCAACTCGTCAAAATTTTCTGTAATGTTCTAATACTGTTAGTTTTTTGAGGTTTTTTTTCTAATGAAAAAAAAAAAAAAAAAAAACAATAATATGCATATTTTGGAGAAACATAATTAAGGCAACAATTTTAAAAAATTCGTAAACATTTTCTGAAATTCTACAAGTTTTTCACATTATTCAGTAATTTGTTACAATCCTCGAAATTGTACCTAAATGTCTTTTAAATTTTTCAAAATTTTTAAATTTCGAATACCATAGAAATTCTTCAAAACTTTCAAAATTTCATATTTGTCTCACTCAAATCCAAGTGTTTCAGTTATTTATTGAAAAATGATAAAAAAACACCTGTCGAAAAGTTATAATAATGAACACCAGTTTTAAAATTATCAGCACATACTAAAATTATACATAATTTTCGAATTTTTCGAAAAAATTGATAATTTTTACCTTTTTGATGTTTTTTCAAGTTCGCGAAATTTTCGTAATTTTGAGCATAATAAAAACTACTCAATACTTTCCGAATTTCATAAAAATTTTTTCATCTTCTCAAAATTTTAAGTCATTTTTCAACTGTAACAGGTTTTTATATTTTTGTTAAAAACAAAAAAATGCATATTTTGATAATTTAAAGAAACATGATAATAAACACAATCAGAAGATTTCATGAATGTTTTCTGATATTCTACAAAATACTCGATTTTTTTAGAAAAATTGACAAATTTTTAACATATTACATACAATCTCCTGAGAAGATTTTTTGTAATTTTTCATTACTTTTTATGTTTCTCAGATTTAAAAAAAAAAAAAAAAATAAAAAAAACAAACATTAACATGCTGGAAGAATATAATATATCCCATCTTTGTTTATTTTTCTATTTTTCTAATTTAAAATGGGATCAATTACAATAAGAAAAAGTATTAGATAATAAATATCTTTGGATCCAAAAATTGAAGCTTTTTATCGAAATATTTATTCATAATCGAAACTTAATCAATTATTCTGAAGAGTATCTAATTTTCGATGAATGACAGAAAAAGGAAATTTAAAAGATTCTTAAAATACGTTGCAATTTTAGAAATTTCAGTAATTCCCCATACAGGAAAATTGCTGAACAAAACGAAAAAAACTTTTCCAACCATTATTAATGTTTCCCGAAAAAGTCGTAGAAGTTTCACTGTGAGCTCTGTTTTTATCATGAAAAAAGTCGGAACCAATTTTTCCTTCACGATCGTCAAAAACCATATCTCCACTTTCCTCGTCCTAATCAATTTTTCACGCACAAAAAGTTCTTTCTAAAAAATGTGGAATTCCAATTTTTCGGTCCATTCTTCCACAAAAAAATATTTTCTATAGGTGATCGATTGCACTGCCATTTTTCATATCATTCGACTTAAAACTTTTCCTTTCAACAACAATTTCTAATGATATTTGAACAACAAAAAAGAATTTGATAACGATTACTTCTTACACTTGCGACAATCGCGAAGAATTCTTTATTTAAAATGAAGTGCAAAAAAAAAATACAAAAATACAAAAAAACTCTTAACAATTTTACTTTAATCATAAAAAAAATCCAGACCAGTTTTTTTTCATGAAGTTTGACGAAAACCATTTTTTCATTTCTCTCGTTTCAATCACTTTTTTACGTACAGAAAAACCAGCTTTTCCGTCCATTTTTTTACTAAAAGAAAACTCCAGATTTTTAAAACAATGTTTTTTGAAGATGATTGATATTAGCACTGTCATTTTTTCAACCAATATTCAGGAATTCAAAAGTCCTCTCTACATGGAAATACTCTCATACTAACTCGATCACCTCAATTTGCAAAATGAAATTCCGCCCCAAGTCAAACGTCCAATTTTCGTAATTCATGTTTTTCGATATTTCTCCTACCCTGCGGTAACAAATCAATGTTTCATAGCTTTTTATTTCATTTCGTTGTTACATCCTTTACAAAAGTTACATCCGAGCTTTAAAGAGTTTGACACTGAAAAGTCCTTCAAATTTAAAGGGTTGCTTGAATCACTAAACTTTCAGGGCAACATCGATGAGTTTTTTATATAACTTAAATTGCACATGTGAAGGTTATTATTGATTAAACAAATATTCGATTCGTAGCTTTGATAAATTTTATAGTGTCAACAAATATATAAATTTTGTAAATTCATTCAATAGATTAGAAAATGAGAAAATGTATATTTCAAATAATAAAAAACATGGTAATTTTTGTTGGTTGACATCTAGCTTCAAAACAAAATTATAAAATTGATTTACTTACCTCCAACTTTTAAATTTCGTACTCGATCAAATTTCTTGCCAAAATGGTTAATACATTGCTTCGACAATAATTTTTCTTTGAAAGCAGCTGTCCTCGATAATTGGTTTTTCGAACATTAAACCGTCGCGTTTGAACCTTCGGATCAATTATCCTTTCGGGAAGTTAAGAAGTTGCCAGAAACTTTATCTTTCACTTAAACTTCAAGATGTTACACCTACTTGTAACGAGCATCTTTGAAGCGGATTCCAAGTTTCTCGGTGGCTTTCACGATGAAACGAAGTTTTAAAAGATGAGAACTCGCAACAATTAGCACAGGATAAAAAATCATTCTTAGCGAGAGTTGGAGTGTTTTTAAATGAGTTCATCAGCGTAGATTGTTGACTAAAATTTTTTTCTTTTAATTTTCGATCCGAATTAATGTCTTTGCGTGAGAAAAATGAAAATTGTGACTGGTTACTAATTCAAAAGCTATTTACATTGAAAAAAAAAGGAATAAAATGATATATCCAAATGTTTTAGAGAAAAATGGAATCACGATCATATAAAAAATTAAAAGAAAAATATTCGAGGACGAGCAAAGTTGACAAAAATTTTTACGAGTTAGACGAATTTTCATGAAATTACCAAAGTTCGAAATTCGAAAGATTGTAGATCATTTCTAAAAATTTAAATTTTCGTAAGGTTCTAGGTAATGTTGATGAATTTTGATGATTAAGAAGAATTTAGAAAATTCGATAAAACTACAGGAATTTCCATTATTTTAAAATTATATTGCATAACATTTGAATCTCGACAATTGTTAATAATTCTAAATATTTCGAAAAATTCTCAGGATTCCAGGAAATGATAATAAATTTTGTAAACTGATGTTCAAAATATTCATAATTCCGAAAAACTACAGTAAACGACGTGTAGTGTACTCTTTGAACTTCAGTAAAAAAAATTGTATCGTACGCAATATGTCAATAATTTTGAAAATTGGAACTAAGATGTAGCGATTAAAAAAAATTTTAAATATGAAAAAATCATAATTCTAAAATTCATCAATATTTCTACGAAATTCGGAAAATAAGGTGTTAGAGAAAATGACAATACATTTTGTAGAATGTGCAAAATTCTAGGAATCATAAAAACTACAGAAACTGTACATTATTCTCAAAATTTTCAACTATCAAAAAATATTTTGTTTTTATGGGATTTTTTGCAAGTTCCAAAGATATTATCGAAAACCCAGAAATTTCAAAAATTAAAAAATTTGAAGTACATTGAAAATGTCAAGCTATGTTAATAATTTTAAAAATCTCGTTATATTTATAGAAAAACGACAAATTTGGACAAATTGTTAAAATTATGGATATCTTGGAAATTTCGTTACATTGCAGAAATTGTGCAATATTTTCGAATTTTGTGCAGATTATAAAAATGTTTTATCGAACGAAGATGAGCGATAATTTTGAAACTCGAAATGAAAATCTAGAAATCTTGTGTATGTATTTTAAAATATTAAAATTAATTACAATTTTATAAGACTGTCAATAACTTCTTCCAATCGACAAATTTTTTAGAATTTTAGAATAAAGTTAATTATTTGACTGTAAAAAATTTTCAAAATTTCGTGAAACAACTAATATTATGTAACATTCTATAATTTTTGAAAATAAAAAGTGTTTTGTCCCTCCAAGATCGTTGACAACTTTTCCAATTTCAATAAAAAGTATAGAATTTTGAAATTCCCCTGGAAATGGAAAACATTGAATATCCTAAGCCATGTAAAAAATTGTGAGATATTCAAACAATGTCTAAAATTTTAGAAAGTATTAGTTAATTTGGCAGGTGGTAGAAAATCTTGAACATTTTGTAAAACTACAAAAACTGCAGTTTTCGAAATTCTTGGAAATTTAAAAATTTTTTATCATACAAAGAATTTTGATGATTTCGTGGGTTTCATTAGAAATTTTGGAATATTAAAAATTTAGATAAATAATGAACAATTACAGAAAAATTCTTAACATTGCAGAATATGTTATAGTTTAGTAAATTGTGGAAAATATTGAAAAATCCGTAGAAAAGCAGAAACTGTGTGATATTTTCGAAATTCACAGGAATGAAAATCTTATGAAGATTCATAATAATTTGAAAATTGTTAATTTTAATTTAGAAATTTTGAATGGCTGAAAAGCTTCTAAACTTCGATTAACTTGAATAGTTAAGAAATTTGGAAAAAATTATTTCGTTTAAGCAAACGTTATTCAATTTTGTAGATTGTGGAAAATTCCGTGAAATAGCAGAAACTGTGTGATATACCTGAAAATGTCGACAATGAAAAAAAAGTTACATATTTCATAAATTAACAACGATTTTGAACAATTGAATAAAAAAATAGAAGTTTAAAAATCCTAAAAGATTAAAAACTATCGGAAATGTCAAATATCGTAAAAATGTGAAAGAAATCAGTAGAATGTGCTGAATTTTCAAAAATACTAATTAATTATGTAAATTATAGAACATTTTGACTTTACCACATTCTTCAAATTTGTGAAAAATGGAAAAATGTTTCATCGTTCATAGATCGTAAATAATTTCCAAAATTACGATTCTCAACTTAGTTTTGAGTCTTTTTTTGACATTAAATTAAACGTTTTCCGATTTCACCAGAAAATACATCAAAACTCTTTGAAATCATGTTCTAAGACTGGTGTACAATTTCACGTTCTTCGCCCTCGCGCTCGGAAACGAGATTGCCTCGAATCATCAATATTCGCACGTATCATAAAACTTTCATACACTCACTGAAAGGAAACAATTTATCAACGCGAAGAAAACGCGTGAATCACGAAAAATCCCTTTTCCCAAGCTCGCAATTTCGCGCGAAAAATGCCTCGATTCATAAGTAGCGCTTTTCGATTTTTTCTTTTTTTTTCTCTGGCTAGTTTTCGTTGCTGATGGCGCTTTGCAACTTTTAAAAGTGGATTCCGGTCTGATGAGGTTATTTCAATTAGGTTTCATTTGCAATGGAATTTTTTAGCGCGACAGTTTCTGTACTTGGGAGCTTTAATCGGATTTTTTATTTAATTTTTGTTGAGGCTGTTATGGAAAGAAGTTTTGATAATTTTGATTGTCCAAGTTTCGTGGAGGTATTTATTATGCTGGAGTTTTCACATTTAATTAGATAATTCGATAATCGAAGGTGTTTTCATTTCATAATTCAAAAACTTCAGAATCTTAGAACTTCGAGTTTTGGTTTGAAGTAAGTAATTGATACTACAGGAAATTCTAGCTCGTATTCATATACCTGTGAAATTTATTCATCTATTTTTTCAAACTCTCGAGTTTACTATCAAAACAAATCCTCAAAAAGTATAACCTTTTTTTCTTCTATTGATAACAAAGCATTCCCAAGTCGTCTACCACCCCCACAAGGCCAGAAATGACGGACGATATCGAGACCATTCTACACCTTGAATTGAAAATCGAGCAAGTATATTTGATTCCACCATTTCACACGACGACAAAAATGATTTCCCTGATGCTATCTGAAGCCAGATAAAAGAAACAGATTTTATATCTACGCGAAACACGCTAACATGATAATAACGCAGTTCTGTCAAAGAGGTTGGGTAGATCAATTAGAGTTTTTTTTGTTATAATTGAAGGACTTTCTGTTATATGACTCTTTTGTATGATCAAAAAATGCTGGACTTTTTCTAATTTACTTGTGAGAAAAATATATTTCAATTAAAGTTTTCTCTCATCGTTGTAAATTTTTAATGTCATTTTGAACAAAAGTAAAAAACTTATTGAACAATTTCATTGGATTGAATATGAAACTTTTTTCGACAACCGCATTTTCCGTTCGCTGATTCGTATGTTTGAAAAGGGTCAAACTAAAATTGAAATGAAACCGCACGTCTGTTTTGAAAGTAACTCACACGAGTGTTTGCCCTGGAAATATATTAGTGTATGAAAACAAAGCTCATTACAAGAGCAACAGTAAACATTACGATTTGACTTCAACCCTTTCCAGCTTTCGCAATCACTGCAATTCTCTCTCGCCGGATTTATCGCGCCAATGAAAGTCATTTGACACTAGTTTCCGACCTGCCTTTGTTTTCAAAAAACTTTTACTGGTTTAGGAATTCGACTTTTTTTATTTGTTCGAAACGTAAACGATCATCAATGCAAAACCCAGTTTTTGTCTGACTAAATTCGTGTGTACACTACTTGTATTCAATTTGTTCTTTAATTATTATATTATTATTAAATTAGTTCTCTAATAATAAAATTATTATGTCATAATTAGAGAACAAATTGAACACTAGTTCTCCAATGATTAAATTATTATTAAATTATTGTCTAATTACGAAATTATCATCTATTAATTGTTTAAAAAACAATATGAGATTCGTTTTGTCGTTCATTATCCAAATTTTTGATACATAAAATGTTCTTCAATGCACAGTGACCGGTGAAAAGCGTCCTAGGTCTGACCGAATTAGGGCTTTTCTACTGGAAACTGTTTGCGCGAGATTTCGAGACGCGGAAATTCCGCCGATGCTGGGACATGATTGATCTCGGTAAAATGGCTTCCGTGGCTTCTGGTTTTGATTAGAAATCCACGAAGCGAATTCTTGATGCGCTAAACTTTGACTCGTCAGTGGCAGTTATTCCACGAGTTCTTGATGCGCGTTTCTCTCGCATCGACGGTTTCCATCTTCGATCTAATTTCATAACGAACAAGCGTTCGGAATTCTATCATGATTTTCGCGATTTTTCAATCTTTTTCCATTAACAAGGCAATTTTTTTTATTTGAATTCCTTTTTTACTTCTACTTTTGTATTTATTAGATTCTGTTAGATTCTAAAGTGAATGGTTTGCATTTTTGTGTATTATAACTTTTACTTGATCTGCTTTTCCAAATTTTCGAAAAATCGTATCCAGATATTGTTCCGTGGGTCGAACATTATTGCGCAATGAAAAAACCCCAAAGCCCTTGACGGTAACACATTTCGTGCAACTTTTCTTCACGGCAACATATCTCACGATACTTTTTCATTTTCTCCCCTCTTAAATTCACCTTTTCAAGAACCTTCGTCACTCGCGTGGGTGATTTCTTTCAGAATTTCGTTGACTTTTACCACATCGTATTTCCCGGAGATTATCCGAAGACGCGTTTTATGAAGAGTGAAAATGAAATACAATAGTTGAGGATATTTTCTCGCTTACTTTTTTCAGAAGCTCGGACAAAAGTTGTCGGAATATATTTTGAATTTTGTATTTGCAGGTTTCTCTATCCAGGAATTGAAGGGTGCAAGTTGTTTTATTTTAGACTGTAAAGTCCAATACGGATAAAATGAATAAATTTCATAACAAAGTCTTTGAATTTGTTATAAAATTTATTATTATCTCTTAAATTTAGAATTGAATAACATTTTTGAACAATGTATTTGTTTCAAACAATTTCCAAATCATTTAATAATGAAAAAATGATATTATTTTGGGGTTAAAGTCAGTTTTTTTTATTCTGAAATCATAATGAAATAATCTTATTTTCCACATTTAAAAAGCTTGAATTTGAATTCTTGTGACATTTTACCTCGCAATTCCTGTTTTTTTAACTCATAGCATATTTAATTATTTTTAAGAGTTTTTTGGAAGTAAGAAAATCAATGTGAGAATGTTATTTCGTTTTCATCATTCTGCGAGCGTTAAAAAAAACCGAGATAAATTAGTGGGACATTTTATGATGTGCCATATAAAAATAAGCCCTTGCAATCCCCGGCAACGAGAAAAGTTCATTTCTGGAACTGTGACCGCGATTTTTAAGTGCATGGCTCGCGAATATCCGTTACCGTAACGAACCACGACTTAATCCCCCAAAAATCCCCTTTCCTTTTTTTTTTATCTCCTTTCGTAAAGGGTTTTATGTGATGGACTTTGATACCTTGAAATGTAATTACACGATTATTTTTAATGACACAGCTAGTGTTTTTATTTAAAAAAAAAAAGCAATTCTAGGTATTGATTAATTAGGGTAATTACATTTAATAAACCTACCCATGAAAATCCATAAACGTGGGCAAAATTCAAGTAACACCTTTATGTGAAAAAATTTCGAGACTCTTGATTTAAATGAATACGCAAATTTCTAACAAAGCAGAGAAAATTTGGAATTCGATCATGAGATAAAGGGCATAGATGGTAAAATTGTTTTTTTTTAATGCTCTTTGTGTAAAAGAATGGGATTTTTTGGGGGTTTTTAGGTACGGCAGCCCACACCACAGCCGTTCACAGTCGGTGAAGACCCCGGGAAGTCGAGCCTCGGGGCGACCGAATTACCTTTGCTTGCCCCCGCAAAGGTCACGCGTCGCCAGCATGCCAAACACCGGCACCGCCGAGGAAGAATACTATCGCTTGCGCCACTTCAGCATCACCGGCAAGGGGATCGTTAACCGGGGCGATTCCCTCAAAAGTCGCCGCTCTCGCTCCAACAACAGCGTCGCCTCCAGCAACTCGAGGTTATTTAATAATATTACAAATTTCTTGCACTTATTCTTTATTCCCTTGTGTGATTTTTTTGCGGAAATATAGAGAAAAATTTTTTTAAATGTATAAAAACAAAAAAAACTGCAAAATAATTTGAAAATGAAGTTTCTAGCAATAATTTTATATTTCAATTATTTAATAACCTTCCACTATTATAATTCATACTTTCTTTAACCGTCGATCTTCGAAAGACAACATAATAAAACTTATTATTCTTTTTAAGCTTTCAGCCTCTTTATGGATACAAACTGGTTTTTGCTTTAGAACATCAGTTTTAGGTTTCAAAAAACAAAATAAAAAAATCACATCAATTCTATTACACAACTTTAATTGCACAAATCTCATATATTTCATAAAAACTCCATTAATTTGAGCGAAATTTTTTTTACCTTTTTCTTTTCAAATAACGATGATATAAAAAAATTTTCAGACCGTGAGAAACTGTCATGATCAAGGAATCTTTTGAAAAAAATGAATAGCACCTTTTTCAGTTCGACTTTACAAAGGAAAAAAGTGGAAATAACGTAACACTTTCAACTCGGTAAAAAAGCTCGTAACGAGGGCAGGAAAAGGTGATGGTTAAGCGATGTACTCATTAATTACAAAAGGAGCTTTCACGTCGCACACGCGCACGTGCGTGCACTTGCTGCCTATTAATGCAATATTTCCATCACACTAATTGATTCAGCAGTGCACTCGCCTCTCTCCAACATTATTATCAAAGGCCTAGCCGAGATAGTGTTCTAATTTTGTTACTTTTAATGTGAAATGTGAGGCCAAAGACTCAGGCTTAAGCTTGCAATGTTTTTCCAGTTCAAAACTGAGCAATAAAGTTTCACGTTTCCTCATTTTTTCCAATTTTATGTTCTAGAAACAAATTTTTCTCCGAAATTCTTCACAACACGTATTTTTTACATTATTTATTATACATTCAAAGTATGCAAAAAGAGAATAATTGAATTCAACTGAGGGAAAATATGTAATGAAAACACTGTGTGACCTCAAAAATTACAAAAAACGAAACCTGTCTAGAACGATTAGTAATCACCCCCTCAATACTTCCTTCAAATGTTTTTTCAAGATTAGCCCCCGGTTTCGTTAAATTGATCAAATACATTTTTTTTCCATGCATGCTCTAAATCACGTAATGTTGGCCCTTTTTTCTTGAACAAAAGACGATTTGTGTTCTCTAATTACCCTGTTTACATTTTTGCGATTAAATATGTCGAAATCTGCACGCGAAAAATTTTGGAATCGCGCCCGATGATTCTTTATTTTTCTATAGCTGGAACTCCTTTTTAAAAGTCCGGAAAGATCATCAACAAGGGGTACCGTGTGACTAATAATTTGGGTGTCGAAGCCAGTGATGGAACGGGAGTAACGGGACTTTTAAAAAGAAGTTTCAGCTATAGGAAAATAAAGACTCATCGAGCGCCATTCCAAAATGTTTCGTGTGCAGATTTCAACATATTTTATCGCAGAAATGTAAACAGGGTAATTAGAGAACACAAAACGTCTTTTATTCGAGAAAAAAGCACCAATATTACGTGATTTAGAGCATGCTTTTGAAAAAAAATTTATGTAATTAATTTAACGGAAATGTGGGCTAATCTTGAAAAAACGTTTGAAGGAAGTATTTAGGGGATGATCACCAATCATTCTAGACAACCCGAGTCGAAATGGGAGTCCAACTGAACCGAATAAATCGAGGATTTTTCGGTTCTCATCGGTTCAAACTAAGCTCATTTTCAACCAACTTTACACCATAAACATGGCAGTTATTATCGATTTTACGGATTTTACGCCTATACTAGGTTTTATTTTGAACCTCATTTAAACAATTTATAGTCAACAGCGGCAAAAAATCTGCCACATTGCGCATGTGTGATTTGGGCATAAAATACATGGCAATTTTCAACATTCTCAAAATGATACAAGCTCTAGTGACACAAAATACGATAAAAATGTGCCATTAATATTCTCAAAAATATTCGTTTTTCCAACTTTCCTCATAGGGACATTATTTAAAAAAACGTACTAGAAAGAACTTTTCTAACGGATACTTGAAAATTGACAATAATTTAATTAACTCACCATCGATCGTGAGGATTTTGGCGTGAAAATGGTCGGCTTTCCTAATTATCTACTAAATAAAAGCAATTTTTTTTGGCCCATTTTTCAAACTTTTGATAAACTTTCAACACTCGAAAACAATTTGTAACGCGTATTGACATTAGGCCTATAAAATGGCAATCGAAACAAAAAACAAAAGACGATCTGGATCAGAAATGCGCTAGAATTCAAAAAGCCGTGAAAATATAAGTACAGAAGATTGCGGTAGGCATTAAATTGTATGATAAATAAAAATTAACTTTCACTTTGAATATAAATGATTTTTAATTATATTTCTATAGTATATTAGAAATAAATTTAATTTGATCAGAATAAATTTTCTTCTCTTGTCAACATACAATTATTGTCACAGTATCAGAAAAGAAAATTTCAAAGAGAGATAAGTTCGTTGAACAAGAAATCTATGTATCTCTATCGTTTTCAAATTTTTAGAAAAATAAATGATGGGTTCTTTTCAAAGCGTAGATTTTACATTCAAGGAGCTCCCAGTTGACATTAAATATTCCAAAATGTTTCTGAAATATTTTTAAATGTTTAAGAAATACTCCTGAAATATTACGTGCTGAATAGGCTGTTCATCAATAAAATAAAGCGATTTTCAGGATTTCTTGATACTTCCCTTCCCTATCTTTTTGTCACAAGCTGTCAAGTCGGCTAGACCCCCCTCCTAAGATGGGGATTATCCCTAATATAATCAATGAAAATTGTCGATATTGTATACTTTCGAATATCCGCTAATTAAACGTGATTGAATAAGCTTTTGTACATTGTACAATGTAATAATATTTGCGTATTTTATTTAAAATAGCAATAAAAATTAATTTTTTTTAAATTGAGTTATAATAAGCAAACGCAAGTAATGTGATGAATTTTTTCGACTTAGACGAAAAGAAAATTATCATTCAATATAGTCTTTTCAATAATAGAATTTTTCGAACTCATTATTCAATTTAAAAACAGAAAGTCATTAAAGTTTGCCTTCATTTTTCTCAGGTTCAACTTGGTTGTACTTTCGATCTTGATTTAGAATGCGTAGGTTAAAATAGTTGAAAAACCACTCACGAGGATTATTGCGTGCTATTCCAGATTTCACAGGTCATAAAGGTTTTAAATCCGATCTAATATGTAGGTTCAAGTTGGTTATAATTCTGATTCTAATTTCGACTCGGGAAGCTTCATTTTTTTGTAATTTTCAAAGTTGTTTTTTAGCACACAGTGAAATTCATGAATATTCACAATTTTTACAG
Organism: Platygaster robiniae; assembly: GCA_028476575.1. NCBI lineage: Eukaryota > Metazoa > Arthropoda > Insecta > Hymenoptera > Platygastridae > Platygaster > Platygaster robiniae. The sequence continues at coordinate 43,981,768 of CM052019.1, forward strand.
TCTTTTAAAAAAATACATCTAAAATCCAACTAACAATAGAAATTCGATAATGAGACCTTTATTTTCACCGTTGCGCAGTTTCATTGACCCCGATTATCGAAATTCCTCTCGTCCCGAGTAAATGAAAAAAATCCTTGCTCGAAGTAAACAAGCGAAAAACCAAATTACTCGCTGAGTACTTGCATCATTTACCGTCACTCTTCGCGATGGAAATTGAAGCGAAAATCACGGCGTCGACGCCATTCACGAATGGAATGCAAATGTTTGCGCGATCTTCCTTATACTTTTAAATCACCTTTGACTGCACTCGTCGTTTCTCGCTTACGCTGGAAAAAGTAGCTTGAAATATTCTATTAATGCTTCGAGCAGAAAAAAAATCTTGAGGCAGTATAAAAAGAAATCATGGTGGTCCAATTAGCCGGGGCGAGATGGGATTCAAGCAGGAGCACCAGCAGCGAATCGAGCGTTTCTCTAGATCGAACGCGTGAGTTTACGTGTAGAGTTGAGGTGACGTAGACACACGTGTTGGACCTTAGAGAATCGTTTATGAAACAACGATCTAAAAGGAGAAGAGAAAAGGAAGGTACATATTACACATAACACTACGTATTGCACAATTATTCAAGATTCATTACAATCCCATCGACATCATCTCCCTAGCAGAACATTCATGGGAAGAGGATGCCATTATGGAGTTTAGATTAGCGATCCATTTGTTATCAAAACGATTTAGGTGACTTTTTTATACTGCGGAAAATTTGTGGAAAAATCCAACTAATGATAAGAATTGGTATAATCGTCGCCAATTTGACGACTTGCCTAGGAAGTATCAAAAATTTGTGAATGGTGGAGAAAAAGAGTTTAAAAAATCATTGTTGAAGTTCGTTTTTAATGGTGTAATACATTGATCATGATGAATAAACGGATTATTTGAAAATAATCGTTCATTAGCTGTCGCAGTTCCGAGCTCTAATAGAAAAGACATATTTCTATTCATAAAATCCAAGTTCTATTCGGGAATTGTATTCAATCGTGTAAGGATCGTGAGAGCCTTTTCCAGTTCGATGTAATACCAGTTCTTTACAAACCATACCAGTGTTTTCTATGGCCAGTAGAAATAGACAAACTATTTCTGTGTTGTGTGAAATTCAGCTAAAACTTTTGTACAGTGTGTAAATACTGTAATGTCCTTATTTCAGATTGTATTTTATCATTTCGGTATCTTATTTTTCCTGTAATTGTTGACGGACTAAATTCCGAAATAATATGTCATCACCTATATGTGATCATAGAAACCAGATAACTCGAGTCACTGCTCCGATTAGGATCAATCTATTTTATCTTCACTTGTTCTTCGAAATAGTATTGTATCACCGAATCATGTTCGTAGAACTAGGTGATTCGAGTCACCACTCCGAGTAAGATTATTTTTTCTGCTTGTACGTATTTAAAATTTCGGGCACACACGGGTCGTGTACTCATTTCTTCTAGTTACCAGTTACAGAATAGAAATCCTTTTTTTTTCCTCCTAAAGACTGTTTGTAAAAATAATTTTCCTTACTGTTGTAAAATAAAGAAGGACTTTAACTCCAAGTATGTAATATAATTCCGTTCGTGACCCTCATCTAATTAATAAACCAAGCAATTCAAATTTGTGGTCTTTACAAATTTGGTGGTCATCAGAGCATTACAGGAAAAGCGGCTGCAATATGAAGATCGACACGACAAAGTAATTTTGCTCCATGACAATGCAAGACCTCATGTTTCGAAAATCGTGAAAACTTTTTTGGAAACGCTAAATTAGGAAGTTCTGCCTTCAATTATACCATTTAACCATTATATTCAAGAAATTATTTTATTTTTCAACGAAACTGAAATATCTTATCAGTACAATAGTTGAGCAGTGTAAAAGGTTATTTTAAAGAAAGTCCTTCCTGTAGAAAGAATCCATCAATTTTCACCGTCAAAACGAAATTTTTCGAAGATTTGAAATAAAGAAAATACGTTTATCATTATTTCGCCCAAGGAACAACACATTCCAGTTTCGTTAAAAAATAATACAATATCTGAAATAAAGCGGTTCAATAGATATAAAAAACATCAATCGAAGATTTTAGTAAAAAAAAAAGACTGTAACAATGGAAACGATACAGTTTATATCCAGCGCATAATCAATAATTAATTATACCATCACCAATCGGAGTGTATGATAATTCCGTAGAATAATAATTACCTTATTGGGCGTTTCTTTGTGACTGAAAATATTGCGCGAATCGTCGGGGGAACCGGAGATTACACGTTTCCGGTAATTAATCCCAGCAGAGTCGCGCACACGAGTGCCTGCGTTTTCAATTAAAAGAGCTTGCGAGCTGCCATTTTTGCCTTATTATTCAGCGAGATACACGCCGAGTTTCGGGCCAACAAAAAGTGCGCTGACCCAAGTAATTCCGATACGAAAATATAGACCTCACTACGAAAACTGCCGGTGTATGTCCAAGTGTTGCCTCCGGTGCTTTAGGGGCCGTTACTTTTTCAAACTACCCCTTCACGTTCGGCTTTTCTTTGGCGCAGTTTTTTATCATTCCTGCAGTGTATAAATTACTTGATGCGTTAATTATGGTCTTGGGCGTTTTTTTGTGTGTGTATATCCCTATTTTCGTAGCCTTGAGCAGTGTCTTTTGAACACCCTGTTTTGGAATAGAAACATTCTAGGAGAATTTATATTGTGAATTAGCCTTAGAATTTGTCGGGATTCTCCGTAGTCTATAAAATTGATCGATATTTCTGGATAAATTCTCAAATTTTCCGAATTCTCTGAAACTTATCGACAATCCTTGAAGTTTTAAATTCATCAAAATGTTGAACATTTTTAGATTTTATTGAAATCTGCAGAATAATCCACTATTTACGTACGACAAAACATTTATCAAATTTTAAAAAAATTGAAAAATATTACACTATGTCTATCGTTTTATGGAATTTTCAGAATTTTTTACAATATATAAATTTATCATAACTCGTAGAATTTGTACAAATTTTTTTATTTTTCCTGAGTTAATAAATATCTTTTTACGATATTTTTCGATTTTTGGAAACTTACTAAGTTTTTAAATTTTTATTGAAATTCTCAATATCGTTGTCAGTCCCCGTAATATAAAACATTGTTTGAAATTTTAAAATTTCAGAAATCATACACAGTATCTGTAGTTTTACGAGATGATAAAAATTTTTGTACAATCTATTCAGCAAGTCTCGAAATTTCCAAAAACTGTTGACATTCTAAAAATTTTCAGTGTCATTAAATTTTTCCAAATAGCCGAAATTTTTAGATTTTTATCGAAATTATTTAAAGAATCAACGATCTCTGTACGATCAAATATTTTTCGATTTTTCGGAAATATAAGAAATATAGATAGCCTGTATTACTTTGGAATTTCAAAAATTCTCCATATCCACAACATTTATCATCATTTTTTAAACTCTTACAAATTTCTCTAATGTCTAGAATCATACCATTTGAAACTCCAAATATTACATATATTTATCAAACAAGATTAGTATTCTTGCAATTAATGATTTTCAAATACTTCAAATTTATAAGATTTTGAAAACTTTAGCATCATTTTTCGACCTTTCATGATAAAAAAAATTTCTAGACTAGCATAGAATTTTCCAGAATTATCGTATGATCTCCGTACGATGAAACATTTTTTTATTCTGAAAATTATACAAATATTTTACAGTTTCTGTTATTTAATAAAATTTTCCATCAAACTACGAATGTTATCAAAATTTCCTGAAACCTTACAAATTTTTCTAGTTCGCTAATAGTATATACGCTATTTTGTTTTTCCATGTTTTCGGATTTTCAATTACTTTCTAAATCTTTAAATATTATTGATATTATTGAAATTTAAAAACGATCCACGATCATCAAATGATAAAATATTTAATTTTTGAAAAATGAATTATTACGTAGTCTCTGTATTATTATGAAATTTGTAAACTTGTACATAATTCACCACATCTACTTAATATTACCATATATTTTACATTTTTCTTCTGGAATTATTAATTATCTTCAATAATTTCAGCTTTTTGAAAATTTTCATCACATTAAAAATTTTTAGAGTAAAGTAGAGTTTTTCAAAAAATAATATCGTTGATCTACACACGATTGAACATTTTTTTATTTTGTTTAAAGTTTTTGGAGTTACATAGAATTTCCGAAATTTGCAACAATCTAAAAATTCCATCAGCATTTTATGAAACCCTACAAATTTTTCAAATTTTCCAGAATTATTGACGATTTGCAAAATTTTGCCTGCCTCTGAATCCTAAATTATTTACCGAATTTCGAGATTTTTATCAAGATTTTAAAAACTGTTAACTCAGTATCTCCTATTTATAAAAAGTGTTGTTATTTTTGAAATTTTATTTAATATTTGTCTCCGTAATTAAATGAAAATTTCATAATTCCATTTAATCTAGCAATTTTCTGAGATCCTACCAGTTTTTCAAATATCTCGAAAAAATATGACATCTCTGAAAATTCCAGTATATTTTAATTTATCATTATCTTAAAAATTTCATGATTTTGATTCAAGTTTCTAAAATTATCCACGATCTCCTGACAATAAAATATAACTTGAGTTTCAAAAATTATTTATATATTAAAATTAACGTAGCAATGGATTTTCTATGTTGCTGAGAATAATTATTTTCTGAAATGTCATGAATTTTTCCAATTTTCCAAACTGTCAACGATTTCTGAAATTTTCACTGTTATTTGATTTCTTGAATTCACAACATTTCTCGATTTTCATTGACGTTTTCAATATAATTGACAATCTCCACATGATAAAATATTATTCCATCCTTACAAATTTCATAAATCTCAGCAGTTTCTGTAATTTATTGAATAATTTTGTATTTTGAAATCTGTGTCGGACTTCGACGGTCGCCTTCGAAATTCCCCAAATATATTAATATCTCAAACTGAGAACTATTTTCTACTCCCAAAAATTTAAATTCGGGCCAACCCATTAATTTTGTAATATCACGTTTCTTCGTGTAAACAAGATATTTTGGAAAAAAAGAGAATTACAAAATGGAATAAGGGACGAGAAGGGGTTGTTAAATGCGCACCACAGATTGGCGCGTCGCTCGCTTAACTGTCAGATAAATTAACCGCGAGTTAGATAAACCGTTCTCGTTGTAGTGACGTGCGGTCGGTTCGTTGTCAACCGGCTGACTAGGACACTTTTGGCCCCAATGACATTACGCACGTACGACACTGAACATTAATAGCGGGGACATTTTCGAGAGCGAATCCAGGGAATGGAGCTGAACAGCTTTGTTATCGAGTTCGCCGTCGAGATTTCCCGTGGAAATATGCTCCACGAGAAAAATGACTGTTCCACAGCGATATTTTCGTACTCGAATTTACGTGAAACGCTAGTGCCCGAGTGATAAAAGCGCTTGATATGGTAACGAATTTGCTGACACATGTAGAAGGATTATTTTCGTTCTAAAATAGTATTTTTCGCTGAAATTTGATAGAAAATAATCATGAATTTTTAGTAATGTGTACAAAAAGTCGATAAAAATACTAGGAAAATCTATGACAACACTAAGTAACCCTGTCAACTTTGATGAATACTAAAATTTTTCTTCAACTTCAACAGACTTCAACTAGCACATGAGTTTGATTGGGATAATTTTAAGATTTTAAATAAAGAGACTTCATACCATAAAAGGCTTTTTAGTTAAATGGCATTTATAAAGAAACATAAAAAAAAGAGTAATAAATAGACAAAAGGATTTGCAAAATTGAAATGACACGTATGATGTATTAGTGGGATATTTTTGAAGATAACTTTAATTTAATTTTTCTTTTAATTAACTGTCATGCGCAATGTATAGTTAGAGATACAGACGTACAGGTTCTATCACTCTACCATGTTTCATGTCAGTCAGTCACGAACTAGTCGACAGGCATTTATATGCGACTGAAAATAATTGTGACTATTGTTGGATGAATCATCTGTAATTCTTCTTAGAGAGTTTATGCAAGAAAGATGACTGATGATTTTTGTTGTACATCCTATTCATTAATGTCGCCGAAGAAACTGTAACTGTGGCTGGAGGAAGTCTCTTTTAAGTTCTTTCGGAATGTCAATAGGGATAAGGATCGATGATTTTGTTTGTAATGACGTAAGTTGATTCAGTTGACTGACTTTGCGATAGATAGGAATAAATCCCATTAAATGAATTGTCAAATAATAGGTATTGAAAAGGGTCTAAAATGAACCGAAACGTCGACAACGAAACTGGAATAATAAACACTTGACTGGGAATTCGATGAATGCTTTTTTTTTATCAAAAAGTAATGATTACACTGCAAACTGGGCGATCTTTAGATTTATGAAAAATAATACCTTTGAAATTGTATTGCTCGCTAACTGATTTTTTAATGGAAAAAGCATGATTTTGTTGACAGTACGGAACATTTGACAGCATCGTATTCGGGGTCTGCGAGAAATTCAGCGGCTGGGTCTTTAGCAAGTTCTCGAGAAAGCAGCGCTTCCCAAGGTCCGGCCCCCTACAGAATTCTAATGCTGGGCGCCTCGGCCGTAGGAAAAAGCTCTTTGGTTTCCCAGTTTATGACTTCCGAATTTTTGCACGCTTACGACACTTCGATAGGTGAGTAAAAAAATTTTTTTGTCTTCTTTAGGGTTTTGAACATGTATTTACATTTAAAAGATTCTTTTTATCAATATTCTTAACACTATAAATATTACAAAAAAAAAAAAATTATTTTAGGAAACAAGTTGAAAAATTCGCTGTTGGGTAAAAATGTATACGAATCGAGTGAAGGCGTAACAATGTGAGAACACGGTAACTTTCGACAGCAAACAAAACTATTGCAACATATCGGTACGAAAAAATGAATGCATATAAAAATTGCAAGTTGCCTCGATTTTTCAGCTAGTCAACTCACGTTTCGAGTACTCGATAAAGTTTTTGAAAGGAAAAGGTATAACTGTAAAATCCGTTTTGAAAGTTTGCCCCTATATATTTTTCCCGGGTAAGAAAAACTTTCCGTGCCGTAGCGAATCGAACTCATTTATAAATGGAAAGTCACACTCAATTTTCCGACTTGGCGGTTGCATGAAATTTTACCGACTTCCGTTTTATCCGTTTACCTCGAGAATCTATAGTTCGTTTGAGCTCAACATTTTAGATTTCGTATGAATACATTTTTTAACAGCACTTTATCAGTTTTCCTGGAAGATCATTACATCATCAGTTCATCACAATAATTTCAGAATTTTCTCGTCGTTTATGGTGTTGTATGAGATATGTTTAGATAAGTTTAGAAAAATTTTTGCTTCTTGATTCATCAATTGCAATTATTAAAAACACACGACTTATTGATTTTTGATTTATAAATCAATGGCCTATGTATGGATAGTAATCGTCAATTATATAAGGACAGAAAATGTCGGTAAATTCAGAATTCAACTATTTCATTTCGTTTTTGGATTTGATTTTCCAATTTCTAGATTTCTAATCAAATTGACATCCAGCCATAAGATACGCGTGTTGGAGTCCATTCCATACAAGGATATACTCAATAGACTGTCAGCCACTTCGAGAGCACCACATTCTATATTATTTAAAGACTGCATTCCCATATTCCATAACCGGCTACAAGCTGAATCATTCGATTGGATATCACTGAACACATTTCCAGCATAGCTTTTTTCGCATTTCGTTGAGTATTTTGTGCAGTACCGATTCAACATAGTTGACTTTTCGATGACAAACCGTATGTCCATATTGCCTGTCCAAGCAGTTGAAGTAGTTGGGTTATAGTCGTTTATATCAACTTCTTTTTAACTACGAGGTACATCATACAATCAGCTGTTGCTTTGTAATTTCTTCTTGCCAGCGATAGATGTGATAACGTCTCTCAATGATAATGTTTTAGGATTTGGTCTAGAAAACCCAAAACGACATACAGACTTTGTTCGACCGTTGTATAACTTTTTCCTTCGGAAGCAGTAGGAATTATGATGATGTTTTGGATGTGATAAGTCTCGATTGTATGAGGTTAGTGAACTTTTAGGATTAGGGATCTTACAAGTCATATATTATGTGATCCCTAATATTGAAGCATCTTTCACCCACAGTAGTAAATGGAAATGCAGACTACCTCTACTTTGATATTCTCTTCTCCAAAAATGATGTATTATTTCGCCGATAGGATTATCTTTGGAATACAAGAAACCAACATGGCATGAAGTTTGCTATCAATAAATCTTGAAACAAAAACACGATCTGAAAGAATCATTTGATATTCTTGTTCGTCACTTGAAAAGAGACATCTGTCCTCATCAAACGACAAAAATATTTTTATTTTGCTTTTGACCTTTCCACGCATCCACGCATTTGTCATTATCGTGCACGCCAACTGGCATTGTAGTTACTTTTAGACTCGTTCATAGTGAGGAAAAGAAACTTTAACAGCAGGCAATGAAACTCGAGTTTTGGGCCTCGGGAATCGGCCTTGGGGTGTTTCTTTATCTCTGTTGGCCATGATTATTTAGCGGTAGCAGTTGGCACGCGAGCAACGAGGGGCTTGATTTATTACGGAATCAGCCTTCGTTTCGCGCGAAATTGAACTATCGTCAGCGCGGGATATTGCTCACAGTAGCCGGCGCTATTTCTGCATCGGTGACTGAGCGTGACCGCTCGAAACCAATTGCGAGTTCCTGTCACTTCCGTAATAACGCTCACCGTTTATTGCAACTTGGCCTATAACTATCCTACAAAGTTAAATGAATGTCTTTAGATTATTTCCCTTCCTTCTGCAGCAAATTTGAAATAATTGCTTTGAGGTTCGTATAAGACATGATCAATGAATACCGAAATTTTCAAATTTTAGTAAAGAATTTTGTTGGAAATTATCGACATTACGTTCATAGATCTTTATTAATTATCTATAATCATAATAAAAAGGGATAAGAAGTGATGGAAACGTGAATATAATTTTGTATACATGAATTCGAAATGTAAATTAAAATTCTTACAAAAACTATTCAAAATAATTTCCATCATTTTCTCGTCCGATTCTTTCATAACTTTCTTGAAACAGCACTTGTTCTGCAAGAAAAGTTTACTTTTACATATTTGTCCATTGAAAACTCAACGAACAATGACTAACCTTGTTAAATCGTGATACTCCAAAGACTTAAATGTGTACAATTAATGGAAAAGTTAAAGCTTGACAAGAAAAGCGATTATTATTGTTTTCTTCTTAGCAAAGGCCAAGTTTCCATTTGCGCGTTATTCATCGCAACTTTCGTAATCTACACAATGATCGGGGCATCAGTTAGTTCGGAAATTTCGCCAAGTTTCCCGAGGCAAGTTTCGTGTTGATTTACCGTGGTATAACTAACGGATTAAGAGCTGTGGGAAGAAAATCCTGGAACTCAGGTGAAAATCTCTGGCTGATATCTCGGAAAAAACAAGTGATAAATCTTTTTTTTTCTTTTATTGCGAAAATGTGCTTAGAAAACTTTTAGGAAATTTCTCCATCGACAAGATGACATTTGTCATTGATGTTTACGGTTTTGTATTTTATTTTTTATATTTTGGGTTCTTTGAAAATTTTAAGATTTCTCTTACTTGAAATGTTAATATTAGAAATGCAAAGTTGTGAGTGTATAATGGAACATGAAGTTTTTTTGAAAAAATTGTGCGAACGATTTTCCAGACAGTATGGAGTAATTTTTCCATTTTCTCGACTTCAAAAATTTAGGTAATTCTTAAGTTGAATTAAAAAAAAAAGTTAAAATATTACGAAAATTTGACTCATTGACTTGCTCAATTGACTCAAAAATATCATTGAAAAAGAATATTTCTAGTTCAATGACTGAGATTTTTTAATTACATGAAATTATTTAACGGTTGTTTATCATTTCGAAAATAAATTAGGAATCTTATTTTAATACTCGTGAATATTTTGAGAAAAAAAGATAAACAATTCTCTGTGACAAGGCAAAATATTTACAATAAAAGCCTATATAAAGAATACCCCATCGTCGGATTCGCAATATTTAAATTTATTCTGATTCAAATTACAATCGATTGTGTATTAAACTTTATTCCTCTCGGTTTTGTTATGATAATCATATGAATTTTTGATGGCGTATTGCCCTCGGTTTTGTAAAATGTCAAGTATGAATGTTTCATCGTTTCTGTCTGACCTAATTCGGATTTAACTACTGGTAGGTGAAAAATGATGTAATTTTTCAAATCTGAAAACAATTTCTGCTCTTTTCAAAAGTGAAAATTCAATATTTATAGACCAATATATATTGTAATTTTTATCCTAATGATCTCTATTTTCTAATCAGCAAAACAATTTTAAACAAATTTTTCAGATGACGAATCCGGGGAAAAAAGCGTGAGCGTCCTTTTGGCTGGAGAAGAATCGGAATTGACGTTCATTGACCATCCTTTTTCGGAGATGACGGTAAGTCATTTAAAAGATTTTTGCAACCCTACATGAAAAAAAAAAAAAAACCTGTTTCTCACATAGGTCAAACTAAAAAAAAATCTTGAGAGCAACGTGTAAATTAAAATTGAAAATTCTATCCCAAAGTTCTTCAACGATCGTTGCTTTTCGCTTGATTGGCTTTTTGTGAGTGCAATCCCAGGCTTTGAAAAGCTACTTTTAACCTTGGAAAAAAAGTTCTACGATGTTAAATTCACCCGGTGAAAAAGGTCGCAAAATAGGTTTTTTGTGCTCCAAATTGCTTATGTACTTTTAAGGTTTTATTGCTGAAGTGATAAATTAGGTTTTGCCGTCCTCGGATAAATGTCATGAAAAATTTATTGCACTTTTTGTGAAATTTTGAAAGTATTAGGTTATGACAGAGTTTTTCACTGATAATAAACATTTTATGAAAAGGTTCTGAATTCGTCGATGAAAATAAATCAACAATATTCCTCAATATTATATAAGAACTGAAAAAATATTTATCGTCTAAGGAGAATATAAAAGCAAAGACAATATAGTGAAAATATTTTTTTCAAATCATAAAAATTAATCTTTTGAAACATAATTTTCATAAAATAAAATAAAATAAATAAAAGGAGTAAATTAATGAAATAAAAAAAAAATTAAATTCAAATTAGTAGAAATATATTTATCAAATCATTATTCTGTGTAAAATACCCTTTAATAATTTGTTCCAAAATGTACTCAATATTTAACTTCAAAAAAAGCTATGATTATAAAATTATTATTATTATTATTATTATTATTATTATTATTATTATTATTATTATTATGTTAATTATTATTATTGTTATTATTATCATTATTATTATTATTATATTATTATTATATTATTATTATTATTATTATTGTCATTATTATTATTATTATTATTGTTATTGTTATTATTATTATTATTATTATTATTATTATTATTATTATTATTATTATTATTATTATTATTATTATTATTATTATTATTATTATTATTATTTTCAATGTGGTTACGCTCTGTTTGTATCAGTCATTCAACGAGTATCATTCTCTCAGAGCAAAAAGAAGAGAAAAAAAAAATTTTTTGCTCTGAGAGAATGATACTCGTTGAATATTATTATTATTATTATTATTATTATTAGTACTAGTATTAGTAGATGCATGACAGCGAGTAAAAATATTATTATATATAATCAAACTATTGTAATTGAAATATATGAATCTATATTTATCATTAGAAAATTACTGTTGATAATATAGTTATTATTTTTCTAATACATTGTGAGAAACTTTCAATATTTCGAAATCATAACACAAAACTTGAGTTGTATAGTTGGTATTAATTTCAATACAATCCATACTCTATAATTCTTTAATTTCGTTGGAATTAAACAATTTCAATTTCAATAACAGAAATTACGAATGAAATAATAATTTTTTATCTATAATATCCTTGATACGAACAAAGATTTTCTATATTTATTTATTAATTATTATTTTCGAAAAGATTCTTCAACTAATATCACCAACGACTTTTTTACAAGATAACATTTTTAAAAAAATCTTTCAGAATACAATGTAAAGCTTTGATAAGAAATTCGATCACGAACTTTTTTCAGAATGTCCCCATTTGCGACATCATCCTTTGACGTAAAATGCCAAACTTTCGCGACTTTTTACCTGAAGGTGAAATCTAACGATCCCCAGTTTTCATACGAAAAAGTGTCACAGAGAAATTTCTTCTTTTCACGATGGAACTTTTGTTGCAAAAGTTTCATAACGAAAAAATTCACTTTGAGAGCGGAGAGCGCGGAATTTCAAAATGTTTCAAAGAGTCTCGGAAGTGGCTCGAAAAATGCGCTGATAAATACTTAAGAAAAAAAACTTTGAGCCCTGAATTTTTCAGACTTTCTAAAACTTTTGAAAGGTTGATTGATTTTTTTTTCTAGTTACTTCTTGGTTTATAAAAAAAAACTATTTTTTCTTTCAGTTAATGAAAATTTTTGTTTTAACTCAATTAAAATATTTTTAATGCCATATTCTAAAACTATCGAAGGAAAAGAACAATAAAATGTAATTTTTAACCCTCCCCCCCCCCCAATGCTCTTCTCGATTACGCATTTTTATGCATACTTACTCTGTTCCGAAACTGAAATCCATACACATCTCTCTGAAAAATGAAGCGGTCGTATTTATTACAATCAATGAAATAAAATAAATGGGAGGAGAAGAATATAAGAAGTTTGATAAAAGTATAGAAAGCAAAAATATTGCCAATAAAGGTCAAGGAGTTGCATGACATTTTGAAGGGTTTGGCAAACAGCGAAAAGTGTCTCTGGGGAAATAATTTTGGGGTTGAAGTTGATGGGCAGAAAAAGGTCAATCTTAGGTGAAGGAAGGGAATCGATGGACGGTTCCACCGAGTTATAGGCGCTCTTACCCTTCGGATAAATTTATCTATGCGATCAATAAACTAGCGATAGTCGCTGCCTTATCCGGCATCTTTTTCCCCGGAAGCTCCATTTCGATTGCCCGTTCGGGGCTGATTTATCGGCCGGAGAGTGCTACCCAGCGCGAAAATTAAATGGCATTGAAAAATTACGCAGCCTTGCACCAAGAGCTGCACATTCAAACGAGTTTATCATCCGTGGGAAGAGGGAAAAGGGCCAAGAATAAAGTTTAATACAAGAGGGTGACAATGTGGGGTATACCCTCTCCCCCCTTACGCCATACCCTTCCTAGAAAAAAAAGTGAATGAATTTATTTTATATTCCGAAATTAGAACTAGAATGTGAAACTTCAGACTTTTTCTATATGGATAGAGAAACACAGAATGGAGCTTTCTACTTATCTTAAAATTTTTATCTCTCACTGATTCCACGTCGAACTATTTATAAAATTATAAATTCTCGATCATTAACTATCACACAACTTTTTCCACGCGTACACCCAACATTTCCCACAAAATCCGGAAGAGAAAAATGTGAATATCTTGGGGAAATTACAGCAAATACTAAACCGTCCAAGAATTATTGCTATCTCAATGAAACGAAGGAGGAAATAACCCCAACAAAATTTACGACTAGAAACGAAAACGCCTCATGCTGAACGTGTGCTTTTAATGTATCAATAAACAAATATAAGTTTGTGAAACGTATCCATGAGTACTCGGCAATAAAAGCGATACTAAGTTTTGATATTCGGGGAATGTAAAATTGCATTCATTCCTGTAAATGGGGGCTATTAAATTTCAGGATCCAGGAAATTCAGTTCGTAAGATCGCAACCGCCATAAATCGCACCTCTCATTAATCTACTCGGGTCTAATATGCGCGCTAAAACCGTTCTAGCGAGTTACGAATAACGAATGATTTTACATAAAGAATGTACTCCGGCGAAGTTTCCAGCTGAATTATAGGAACTGATTTTTTTGGGTCATTTTTGCTGTTTTAGAGTGTATAAGATAGCTAAAAATTCTTCAGTATGAAAAAAAAGTCTTTTATGTCTAGGAATAGAAAATTTGTCGAAGTGTCAGAATATGCAAAAAATCTTCCAATTTCTCGATTTTTATCAGAATTTCAAGATCATTGATGGATTTCAGGCCCGTGCACAAAAACCTGTATTTGGGGGGGAGGGGGTTTCAACTTTTATGTTGTACTTGTAGAATAACATGCAATTGAAATTCATTTGGTTTGACAGGCCATGGTCCATACATAGTGATGTAGATAATAAATTTAGATTCAATAAGTAAATAAATTAATTACTTGTTCAATAGATAATCAAATATATGAGGCAATGTCAAAACATCATTTGTTTTCAACAACTTCCACTTTATATCTCGAATATTTGTTATGTTTTGAACAAATTTAACACAAGCAACTCAATCATTACAGATGCACAATTGCGAGAAACACGTTTATCATTTCTTTTTCACATTTAGATGTATAACGAATGCATAATAAATAAAAAAAGAAACACTATTTATTACTACACTTTACATATATTTCATGATTTGAAGGGTTATACACCTTTTTTGAGGACGGTTTGGATTATTTTTTAATTTATATAGCACATAATTTTATTACATGGAAGTTATATTATTGTAATGGAATATTGTAATTGTAATATTGAAATTAAAAATTGTTTACCAAAAAATTTGAAAATGAATAAACTTCCAGAATTTTTCTATGTATTTCGTAACACGATATCGATATTTTTTAACCGCTGTAATAGGTATTACACTAGTTAAGTATTACAGAATATCCCTTAAGGATATAAAAATTTTCTGCAAAGCTTCATCACACTCGAATTACATGAACACGTTCCTCTAAGAGGCTGAAATTTTAAATGGGAATAACGTGTATTTTTTTGCATGTTCCACTTAAATATTTCTAACTTTAGTAAATGTTAATGAAAAAATTTGAAACCTGGCAACGTTTTAGTACATGACTAGAAGTACAAAAACAAATTTTTTCAGATTTTTCGCTTAAAATCATCTTTGGATATTTCGCTATCAAAATCCACACCTCTTACTTTTCTTACCAGTAAACCTAATAAAATGAGAATAAATGAAAGTTTTTTGATACTACAGTTTGTGTCGAATAGTTTTGATGAATGATTTTCAACAGTGAATTAGTCCCGGAAAAATATTTAGAAAACTAGTCAGTTGTAATTGAAGACAGTTGAATTCACACACACTTATATTTTTCACGTCTGAATTTGTAAAAACCATGGTGAATAAATATCAAGTTCAAAAAAAAGGTGCGAAGATTCATTTCACCATACGACACCATGATACATATCGTTGGAGCGTTTCTGAGATAGTATTTTGTTTTTCATAAAAATCATTGATACTTTCAACAATGCAGTCACGAGTGCTGTTCTCACCAACTTTTTTTCAATTTCTCATCCTCTCATTTCAAATTTGTTTACCCCGACAGTTCAGATTATGTTCTCGAGCGATTCAAAATTCCGACGAATCTTGTAATCCATAATTTTGGCACTCTTAGAAACTCGAAATTCCAATTTGCGAAGGGAATAATGCGCTATCCATGACAAAGATGTAGTTGGAAAACACCTCGAAAGCGTGCGGGGCAACTCGCTCGAACAGAATAATGCGCAAATCGGACGGCTGAATAATATGCGAACCCAGTCCGGGGCAAAAGGCAAATGCGAGGGGGTAAAAGCGGCTTGCGCTCGCACAATAACCACGCGACCCAGATTCACGCGACACCGAAAATGACTCGGCGATTTCGTCACCGATGCATACAAACTGCCTTCGATTCAGCCAGTTTCCCTGAGAATTTTCCACAATTTACAGACCTTTTCTTCACAGATTTTTCAATTTACAAGCAAGAGATTTCTGACATATTTTTTGATAGTGTTGAAAAACCAAAAAATATCTTTGGTATATTCAATATTTTTATAGCGTTTTCCTACTCGTATGAATAAGTATTGGAAAATATTACATCAGCTTTTTTTATAAGTATACGAATTTCCCAAAATAAATTTCACGAAGGAAAGTGGTGCAATCTACGTTAAGTCAGATAAGAATAATTTAGTAATTTATTATATACAAAAATAGTAATGAACTTAAAATAAT
This sequence comes from Platygaster robiniae, assembly GCA_028476575.1. Taxonomy (NCBI): domain Eukaryota; kingdom Metazoa; phylum Arthropoda; class Insecta; order Hymenoptera; family Platygastridae; genus Platygaster; species Platygaster robiniae. The sequence continues at coordinate 43,997,936 of CM052019.1, forward strand.
GGTAAAACAGGCAATTTTTTTACTAAAATTTTCTCGAATACTGTGTAAAATTATATTATTTCTCAGTATGCAAAATATGTTGCCATTTTCCAACAGTTCAAAAAAAAATTGAAAAAAACTCAGAATTCATACTACAATTAATTGCACGTTATATTATTATTAGTAAATTGTCACAATTATTATGAATTTGATTCAATTAGATCAAGAAAATTTTTTAATTATGTAATGTAATCTATGCTCGCCTTTTAATCTAAGTATGTAAAAATATATAATCAGTGGCGCATCCAGAGGGGGGCTATGGGGGCTGAAGCCCCCCCCCCCCAGACTATGAAACCCAAGATTCAAAGTTTGAAGATTCAATAGTACACTCATTCTACAATGAGTCAATTTTTGTGCCACATATTAATTTTTCTGCATAATTCAATAAGACAGCTGATAATTGCTACATTGCTGTATTTTTATTTCATTTTTCAGATAAGTTTAATCCTAAATGTGAATGAAATTCTTAACTGTATTTTTTAAAAAAAGTTTTCTTGCGATGGTAATTACTATGAAAAAATTAGAGTATTATTAACCTGAAAATTTCAATATTGCATCGGTTTTTCTTCCCCTTTTCTACATGTTAGTTTAATAAACTACTTTCAGTTGTTTCGAAAAAAAATCGTTTTTCGGAAACTTCGGTTTTTGAAGTCAAAATGATATTAGTACAGTTTTTTTGATGCATTATTGTCTTCTAATATCATCATTTTATTGAAAATAGTTTAATCTTAATAATATAATTCAAGTTTTTTAGTAAAGGATTATTTAAAAGAATTTTTTAAAGCTTAGTAATTCATAAAATTTCCGTGATATCATGAAAAAATAATTCAAAAATTTCAAAGCTAAAAATTTCAACATCGCATCAGCTTTATCCTTTTTTTAATGAAAATTTGGGTAAATTAGCAACATGATGTATTATTTTTTTCTTAACTGAAAGCCGTTGTTTCAAAACTATTGTTTCCTAAAGTCTTATAATTAGTGCCATGCATGCACTTATATGATTTCTTTTCATGAAATTCTATCATTTCACAAAAACCGGTTTGGTCATTAAGGATTTTCTTTAATATCATCATGAAAGATTTACATTTAAAAGATCGAAAATTTTAGATCCCACGTATTCCATATCCCAGTCAAAGATTTTATCAAATTTATATGTGAGAAAAAATTCGTCAATGGCCAGGATCCGAACCCGGCTTGTGACGAATTTTTTCTCACATACTAATTCGATAAAATCTTTGACTGGGATATCGAATGAATGAAATTTAGAGAGTTGTGAATTTCGATTTTATTTTTCTTCAAAATAATAAAATTAATCAAAAAATATTAGTTTCTACAATTTTTAATTCCAAAGTAAATACTTCTCATCTGCGACCAAAAACCATTAACCATTCTTGGAGAGTTTATTAGATTTTCAAAAAAGAAAACATAATTGAAAAGTAGTACTTTGATTTTAAAAAATCGTAGTTCCTTAACAACAAATTTTACCTATTGAAGAATAGTCTAGTAAATATCCTTAATTTAACTAACTTGATATAAAAAAAGGACAGATAAAAAAATGACAGAATACTGAGATGTTAAAGTTTAATAATTTTCGTTTTTTTTATGACAACCATGAACACAATAAAATTTTTTACAGAAAAAAGACCAACTTATCATAAGTAGACGATCTTAAGACAATTTATTCAAGTATAAAAAAAATTCACATTTAACAATTAAGGGAAACAAAGTTTTTAGCTGATATTTCAAAATAACCTACAACAGAACAACTGAATTTCAAGCAATAAGAAATAAAACATGTGTCTAATCTATTTTGATGAAGATATTACCTATCTGAAAATTTTTACTATTTACACAAAAAGAAAAAAAAACGACCGTAGATTTTTCAATTCTTTCAAGTCCCCCCCCCCCCCCCCCTCCAGCGTTGAATCCTATATCCGCCACTGTATATAATCATACACTTTGTTTACAATTACTCATAATTCGATATTCTTTATTTAAACCTACATTCAAAAATTTTGGAATACATACATGCAGTTATATCCAGAATATTATTTTCCACATATTTTGCTAGTTTTTATCATGAAATAAAATAAATATTCTAGACTTTCAAAGGAAATATTTTGAAAAGCTTCGGTTATTGGGGTTTATTTTGCCTGTTTTGGGCCATTTCCGCGACTAATTTTCGGCTATTTTCTCGGTCATGGCACGATCACGAATATGCCCTCTCGCCCCGATTTGAATAATCCGAAATCACCGCATAAGGTAATAATAAACATCCTGATGGCACCGAGCGATGTGGCACAATACGCATTTACGAGGTCCCTCGTACTCGGCGTGTATCCATAATTAGTTTATGATGTTACTGGGCAGCCATTAAAGGGAGATAAGCCCGGGAGGAGGTACAAGTACATAGGGCGAAATTGATATCTGCGATGCATGCCACGTCCCAGGCCGGACGTCATATCCCTGGCGCTCTTTTTCTATGCGCCGCCACTTTTTCCCACCGAGGGCGTCAAATGTAAACACGTCCCGTTTTTTTAATCTCTCCCGCTTTTGTAACCAACATCAATAAATGCTCGCTTTTTTACGCCATGGTCTGTCTATAAAATATGACCTCGCGCTTCGTGATGGAAAATTTGTTCGGTAAATATCGCGAAAATGGTGTTTTAAATGTTTGATGAATACTGTGTGGGATTTTTCGATGAATTTAAACTTTGATAATTGCATCTTTTTTTGTAACTATATTGAAGTTGCATAATCATTTATTTTTTAATTGAACAATGTAATTAAGAATTGATGAAATAAAGAACGTGTAGTCGAAAGTTGAAAATGTATCTGATATATTTTGCATAGAAATTGAGAATGTAAATGAAATCAGTCACCTTTTATATGACTCTTTCGAAGGGGGAAGGGGGCGGTCTGTATATCTAGTAGGTGTAGTATGAAATTAGATTCTCGGAAGATTTCTCTCGCTCTTCCGCAATCAATGTTGAAAGTAACGTACTTTGTGGGAAGAACGGGAAATCGAACGAAATTATCGTAACCGGAAATTAATCGAAACTTGTAACTCCAGGCAAAAGGGGTTCGTTTAACGATGGGTCAACGTCGAAGAGCTCATTCACCATTCCCATTTAGATAAAAAGCTCGGTCGAGAAATCCCTTTGAACGTGCTCGTTACAGGAATTTCATTCTACAAAGAAAAAAAACTACTTACAAATGATTTTTTCGAATATAGCGTTTAGACAAGAATATTCATTAATTTGCATGTTCTAAAATTTTCTAAAGACTTTTTTTATCGTCAAATTTTTTTAGTAAATTTAATCTCGCTAATGCACGTAAGTTTGCAGATTCAATTTCGAGAAGAAAAACGTTTTAATTTGAATGTCTTTAAATATCTAGAATTCATGTTATTAATTTGTAAGAAATTTTTGAATTGCTTTTCTTATTCCCAGATTTATATACGTATGTTTTAGTGAATTTAACTTCACAAATTGCTTCATCAAAAAAACTCAAATTGAATGCTCTAAGGTATAAAACTAATTGCAAAAGTTAATTATGAAAGTTACAGAATTTAATTATAACTTAATGGTTTGAATGCAAAATAGAAACTCGATAGTTAGGAAGTAAAATTTTCATTTAACTTCAAGAATTATGGAACAGTAAATGAATTTTGCCTAAAGTATGAGAAATTTACATATTGTTGAATAATCGAATAAAGTAGAACCTATATTTTTGATTCCCATTTAATTACTCCATGTTAAAAAAAATCCTCTCCCTTTTGAACGAGAGTACCTTTCAGAAAAAATCTGGACCAAACAAGCCTATATTTTGCACTCGATTCAATTACTCCGAGTACGAAAAAATGGTTGAAAATCGATCCCTGCGAAATCGCTTAAAAGCCCGTTAAAGTCCCGACCTAACCCACGGCTTTTTCTCGAAACAACCAATTAAGAAATTCCGTGCCCCAGTCCCGAACGTGACGGGCATTTTCTCCTCGAAAGACTCGATTTTTCATCCCCCGGTGCAATTAGCGGGACGAGCAATAATGGGCGACGTTCCGCAATATCGCCGAGGCACGAATTTTATTTTCACGCCACGCCAAAACTCGAGCATTTTATTATTGAGCAAGAGGATCTACGTATACCTCTTACATCCGTGATTATAACAGCGAATAATGAAATTTTTCGATTATTTTCAACGATTTTCGTCATTGAAAATTGTGAATTCAGAAATAGATGAAAGTTTGAGTAGGATTGTCATAGGAAACTGTTAATATTTTTAGTTTTTTTTTTTAATTTCCAATGAGTAGAAATTAAAAAACAGTCTCATTCCTTATTATTTTTAATTGAATTTCTGAATTTTGCGTCTCAAGCTTTGCAAAAATGGATAAAAACAGGATTTAGAAGCCACGAATTGAAGGAAATTATACTCGAGCAGAACGTAGTTCTTAGCATGAAAGGTTGGCAAATCTCGAGGCTTGGGCTGAAAACACTAGGGCATCAAATATTCAGGGAATCTCCACTTTGAGGAGTTAAATCTCGAGACAATAAATGTAAGATAGACGCAACATTTGCAGAGGTCGACAAAGCCACGTTCGCTCGTGATATAACTCTTTGTCAAAGAGCGCTTTTATATAAGGAAAGAAACTCGGGGCTTTTTCGCCTTTACCTTTTTCCGTTTTCCCGATTCACTCGGCGCGTTCGTTTAAAATTTCATATTCGCATGAAGCGCGAGATGCAGCGGGGAAAACTTTGCAAAAATATGTATTCCCACTGCAACTCCATCGATACTCAGATATATCCTACATATGTAAAACGACGCGTAAAACTTTTACGCGGCGATCAAGCTTCAATCTTGAATTTTTGCGAATGCACCGACTTGGGCAGGTTTGCCGTAAAAGTTTGTTTTTCTGAACTTTTGCTGATTTCAAGAGTTAGATTTGTGATTTTGGAAGATTTTTCATCATTTTTACAGTTTTTTTCAAGAATTTTATAAGAGTTTGAAGGTTTTTATTCATTTATATAACTTTTGTCACAATTTTTTGGAACTGAATCTTTGATATTAAAAATACTGTAACCTATAAAGGTCTGCTATAAAAGTTTTTTTTTTTAATTTGTGCTTATTTTAAGAATGTAAGTTTTGATTTTTAAAAGTTTGTTATTATTTTTGCAGTGCTTTTCGTAAATTTTATAGAACTCTGTTAGTTTGTGCACATTTAAATAAGTAGAAAGAATTTTTTCAGAACTTTCGTGACAATTTTTCGGAACTGAATCTATGAAATTGAAAATACTGCAATTTATGCCGAATTGCTGTAAAAGTTTTTTTCCCCTTTTTTCCAAAATGTTCGATAATTTCATTAGATGGAGTACAGATTTCGAGACACTTTTTTACGTTTCCGAAATTTTTTTTTGTAATTTTGAGTTACTCGAAAAAATTTTTAGGAACTTGCACATGTAAAGTTGTTCAAGCCTCCTTCAAAAATTTCGGAAATGCTCGAATGATGCAAGCTTCGTTAAATATTTTTTATTTAATTTTTACTAATTCAAAGAAACACAGTTGAGTATTTAAGACGTTTTCAAAAATTTCGAAAGTTTTTTGAGAATCATCCAAGTTTGAAGATTATTTTTAAAAATTGAAAGAGAGTTGAAGAAGTTTAATCGGTTGTTCTAGTTTTTAAGACTTTTGAAAACTTGAAGATGTTGAAACCTTTTTTGGCGTTACAAAAACATAATGATTTTTAATAATTAAAAACGTTGAGAAATTTAAAGACCTCCAATAATGCCAGATAATTTGCAAAATTTGTATGATTATAAGAAATATTCAAAAGTTGTATAGATGGTGAAAAATTGTAAGAATTTCGTGAAATCACAAAATCTTTGTTTAATTTTTTAAATTTTTTACACTTAAAAAAAAGGTCTTATCTTCCGAACATGAACGATAATTTTGGAAATTTGGAAAAGAATCTAGAAATTTCGAGGGTTTCTCAAAATCAATCATTAGAAAATTTAAAAATCGTCAACTATTCAAAAAAAAATCAGAAAAATGTGTAGAGTTTTTGAATTTATTGATAAGTTTTGAAGATTGTTTAAAATTTGGCAATTCTGCAAAACTACCGAGAATGTAATACTCTTAACATTTCTAAATATCTGTAAGTATTTTTTCGTATAAAGATGTTTCAATCAAAATCCATAAATATCGAAAATCGAAAAATAATGAAAAAATATTGAAAATTGAAAGGATTGTCGATCATTATGTTTATTAAGTTCGAAAAATTTGTGGAATTAAGGACTATAGTGATCGATTTTGTAGATTTCGGAAAATTTTAACAACTTGGCAGAATTCTAGAAACTGATATTATTGAAATTTTCCGAAATCGAAATCGTAGAAAAATTGATGACGATTTTAAACGTTTCGATAAAATTATAGGTATCTATTTCGGAAATTCCTAATAATTGAAAATCATTAAAATTTTTAAGGACTGTCATTTCCAGAAAATTCAAAAAATCTATATAATTGCAGGAAATTTTCATAAACTTTAAACTTCATAGAAAATTTTGAAAATATGTACCGTAAAATCACAGACATTGTGTGACTTTCTTGAAATTTTCGAAAATTAAAAAAATGTTTGATTGTCCGAAGATCAACGTTAATTTTTAAAATTTGAATAAAAATTTCGTAATTTCTAAGATTCTTTAAAATCAAAAAACATCACGAATTCCAAAAATTGTCTATGATTCTAAAAGTTAGAAAATCTATACGTAGAATTTTCTAAGGAAGCGATAAATTTTTTAAATTGTAAAAAATGCTGGAAATCCTGTAAAACTACAAAATCTTTTATATTTCCAACTTTTTTTAGAAACTAAAAATAATGAATCGTACAAAAAATCTTTAACGTTGAAGTAAATTTCAATGAAAATCCAAAAATTTAGAAAATTTATTAAAATGACAAAACATTGAAAATTCAATGTAATATTGTAAATGATTCTACAGAGTTCAGAAAATCAGTACAATGTTGGAATATGCTGATTAATTTTGTGAAAATTAATTTTGTAATGTCATGTTTCTGAAATTAAAAAAATCAAAATCATGTAAAGATTGACAATGATTCAGTATATTTTAATTAAAAGATATTCGAATTGCATAAATTTTGAATGACTATCAGAAAATTCAAAATATAAATGATAGTCAATAATTGCTGAAAGTTAAAAAAGTTTCTAGAATTGTACGAAACGTTAATAAATTTTATAAATTGTGCAAAATTTTTAATAAATAAATGTGAAGAATTCCCTGGAAGTCCAAAAAATATGATATTCTGAAAATTTCAGAAAAAATTTAATGTTTTATCGTTGGATAATCGAGGATAGTTATGGAACTTTGAATAACTATCTAAAAATTTCGAAGATGTATAAAAATTAAAAAAACATTTGAAATTCTTGATACATACGAGATCTCAGTGAGATCATCTCACGCCAAATCAAATCGAAGGAATTCTACGACAGCCTTCAAATACATTCAAAACGTTCCAGATTCTTCCCCCGACATCAAAGGTTTTTTTTGTCTAGCCATATGACGTTCCCGACTTTCAATTATCGTTGCACGTCACGCACTGACACATTATCACGTCTATGCATATACATATTTTACTCGGCATATTCGCCATGGATACATGTTTTATGACCTATCGATTTTCAATAAAAACTCCATTATGTTCCCATGTTGTTTCGAAAACATTTCCGTGCTTCCGTGAAAAATGGACTGCAGAATCAAATGTCAAATAAAATAGGTCATAAAATATTTCGCATTTTCATCCAGATATTCCAAATAAAAGCTCGTTTGTGCAGAAATATTTGACAATGCAAAATTCCAGAATGTAAGATTCAAATGGGTCGAAAAGTCGAGTAGCTATCTGTAAAAGGCAATCCTCGGAAATTCCACAGGGCATTGCGTAATCGACTTCACATTTTTTCCAATGTGAATGATTCTACGTGATTGGAAAAGTGGATTTTACAAAGAATCTTCTTCTTTTTTTCCCTTCTTTGCAGTCTCTCGACTGCAATCACTTTTTTTCGATTGGATAGCTGTTAGTAATTACATTAGAAGAGGGGGAACAAGGTGAAAATGAAACCCAAGGTTCGTAGATGATATTGCAGTTTTTTTTATTCACGATAAATAATGGAAATTAGAATCGATAAGCTCATTTCTAACAGGGTAGAGTTTGTTGCATGTGGGTAATGGAATAGGGAAAATTTATTGATGTTTGTGTAAGGTTTTCATAATTTACAGAGGATTTTTTTTTTTTTTGGGTCAAACGGGGTTATTGTGACACATGCACACGAGTACTACGACTCGTTTAAGCTGGAATCAATCGATTTTTTATCTGAATACTCATCTTTTGCGTACCAATTATTATACGAATTTCCCTATCATAAGATCTATTTTGCTAACTAATCGAAAGGCTAAAAGTTCACATCGTGATGCTGATTTGTTTTTTACTTCATTGAATGAATTTGTGTCAGCTAAGACTTAATTTTTTGTTGATGATACTATCTTTCATTCACAATTTCTGATCTCTTCTTTAACTTTAATTGTCTCACTTTTACTGTGATATTATTGTTATAATTACTGTAACATTTTCAGTTAGTATAAGACACTGTTCGCTTATTTTGTAGTCCTGTGAATATATATTGTTGGACTTGAGTATAATAAAAAAATTTTAGAGAGGTGTTAACTAGATTGGTTACAAATAATGGTTCATCAGCAATGGGAATAATAGGATCAGAATAACGCACTCATTGACACTCGACCCCACGATTTTCCAAATCCTCTTGAAATTCGAGAGGGTTTCACAATGCGCTAAATTTCATTCTTGACATTTGGTTGAAATTTTTTGCCATTGGTTTTGATGGGTACTTGGGTCTCTAAATTGGAATGCTTGGACGATGAGCTAGATTTTCATTAGTGAATTCCGAAAATTCTTGAGTTTTGCCCCATAAAATTAAAGAAGAAATCAGTTTTCATTCTTAATTTTGAAAGTAAAAGTTTGTAAACCTTATAATTTAAATATTAATTACATTTTTTTACATTTTTTTTAGTGGGTCAAAGTTTTAGATGATTCTCTTTGTTCCTGATGGAATTAAATTAAATTACTCCACAGAACATAAATTTCCACGAAATGCATAATCATCGTTTTTTCGATAAATAAGGTTGTTAAAGTTTGGGTGGTTAGGGACAGATACGTTTATGGAATTGTGCAATTCAGGCACTGTTCGGTGCTCGAGGTGAATTCATGCCGTTTGAGACGGTAGCTAAAACAAAAGAGACTTGCATAGCGTGACAGCGTAGTTACAGTAGAACGGGTCGTTACTCGAGGCGACACAGAATCAATTTGCCGCTTGGTCCTCGCGCAATACTGCCGAGTAATGGCTTATTGATTGCAGTACTCCTCGCGATTCTCGTTAAAATCATAAAAGAACACTCATCCTCAATCGAGATCGCCAACGACATTTTTTATAATCTGGGTCGCGACGTTCTTTTCAAGCTCAATCTGTCGCATTGAATTAGCTCAAATAATATACGAAAAATTGCGCATTAAGTCTGATGAATACTCGGAGATAATGCAAGGAAATTTTCCATAGGAGGGAAAGGCAAACGACCAAAGAGTCAATGAATATGTTATATAAATACATTTTCAGTCAAATGAGTCCAAGAATATTTTTTCTTGTAGCATATTTTAACAATCGACTTGTTACCCCTTCTTAGAATATAACAGTTTTTTTATTGGGATGATGTAGAAATGTAAGATGGAGAAAATCAATGTAAAAGGAACCTTTCTGAAATATATCTATTTTTCCATTATTTATACAGTCTGGAGGTTTGTTATGCATTTCCATCATTTCTATATAGTTTTCCATCATTTTCAAAACATTTTATTTAGACCCTCCAATAGTTTTTTAGTATTTTTTCACATTTATGGAATTTCGCAGAATTTTCTAGTACTTTCCCCAATTTGAAACCTATAGTTGCAATAACTTTTTTGGTATTTCGACTTTTTTTCTTGAACGTTCAAAAAATGGTGAATTCAGAGAAACTCCTCATTGTCCGTATATCAAGCAAAAAATTTCCATCTGAACAAAGAAACCTTCCTTTTCCTAGCGGAAATTTTCTGCTTTTATATGGACAATGAAGAATCTCATTTAACCGATGAAATTTTTTTCCGGCGTTCCATTATTTTGAAATCCAGATGTGAGTTTTGCCATTTCAGTCCGAAATTTTTCCAGAATTAACGCAGATGCAGATTTTCGTTTTAAATGACAATGAAAAAGTTTTATCTTTTGGTTAATTGTTCTTCATGAAACTGTTATAATGAAGATTTCGTGCAATTTAAGTACGGAGATTTCACCTACACAGGGAAATGAAAGCTCGCTGAAAATTGCGTTTCCATAGTAAAATGATTGACAAATGGCACACTATGTGATTAAGTGGCTTATCTGTTATCAACGTTTTGCCTGACCCGTTTTCATGCATCCAGATCACGTACACTTAATAGATATTCAATCGACATTTCCAAAGATGAGCTTGAATTGTTATTAAACATGGTAATTTTTGCTGGTCGCTGTTCAGGATGTCACTTGAACATGGAAAACTCAAAAAAATATGCTATTGACCTGGAATATATTCTGAAATTTTTGATTCACATTTTTGTTTGTATTTGTTTTTGCAATCAAGCAAAACTCACAAAATTTTTGTTGTAAAATTGAATGAAATAAGTAATCCGAACAACAAAATTAAATGGTATTTTTCGAAAGTTTTGAAAAAAAAATGATTTTAATTTTTGGCAATTGGACGTGAATTTTAGAAAATTTAGGGGAAAAGATAATAATTTATTCAAGGTGATTATTATATTTGATGATTAGAACCTTCTGATAATTTTCATCTTATTCTACATTTCTTTCGTTTTGAGGTGTTTTTTTAAGAATTTGTCAATGCTTGATGAAGGTGATGTCCCGAGTATTTGTGTAACAAATATTCGTTCTCACACATTTTATTCCCATGGATTTGACCGCGTATACTGACCAAGAGTGGAATAAGAGATGCTTAGCTGTGAAAAGCGCAAGCCTCAAATCAGTGCTTTTTGATGGGAACCGTCGCTTCAGGTGTGATTTTAACATATTAACTTCTCAAATTCAATATATTTGTCGCTGAATATTTTACTTTAATTATGTGGATTTTACTGTCACAAAAATAAAGAAATTTTTTTTTTTAATCTTTCATTATTCTTTGAATTAATCAAATTTACTATGATAATGCACTCGAGAATTTTGTGATAAACTTGATAGAATTCTAAATTTTTTCGCGTTTCTTCAAAATTTTTGAAAAATTTACCAATACTCTGTAATATTTCTAAAATTAGAATTATTTTTCATTGAAATTTTCATCTTAATTTATATGGTTTTTAGTGCTACGGAAATATAAAAATTTTCACATTCTTTCAAAAAGATTTTCCATCATTTTTTGAATTTAATGAATGCTTTCAGAAATTTTCTGATAATTTTTATCTTATTTTTTTTAATTTTTTGTAATTATTTGACTATATTAATTTATCATATTCCAAGACACCCTACAATTTTGAATTTAAATCAAAGCTTTCCGTACTTGTGATAAGTTTTTGATCAATTTACCGAAGTATTTTCTAATCATTTATTCAATTTATAAATACTTGTAAAGATTTTTCAAGAATATTTTAAGTACTTGAGTAGTGACAAAAAACATTCGAAATTTTGATACAAAGCAGATATTATCATAAAAAATATACAATTACTATAATTCTAATTTCTAACTAAAAAAAAAAATTTTTTTCAGGAAAAACATGCATCATTCAACTTTTGAATTTCTGTTAGAAAACAACACTTTTTATTTTCATGAAAAAATGAAAGCTACTTGAAAAATCTCCCACGTAAAATCTGTCTGACGTTTTCTGATGAGCTCGAAGTTGGTCCGTAATTAAGGTTTCTTTTCTTGAAAAAAACTATATAAAACACGAAATGGAAAGCAAAAAATTGAGCGTGCGTCACGCGATGATTTCGTTAGCTGCTCGGGAAAAACAGAAGTTATGTGTACATCATTTAAAGCAGTGATTTTCGATGTACTCGAGTAAAGTTTTCAATTTCATTTGAGTCCTAAATTCCAGTATTTCTAATATTCTACTCATGTAGTTTCATTTATTTCCAAATTTATTTGAATTTATATCCCGAATATATTTTTTGTTTCCGCGATTTTTGTTGTCATGATGGGGTTGTAATGGTTGTATCAAAACATGGTCGGAGATTCAATTAAGGCGGAATTACCGAGTTAACTCGACGTCGATCAATGTATATTAGGCGAGGAACGGCAATTTCGGGGCGATTAATATCTCAAGCAGCAATTGCAGATACTGCACATGCCACTTTCGATGCGAGAATACGCGTACGAGCGCAAACGCAGCAGCAGCGAATACCTCGCATTCAATAGGTTCGACGATCAAACAAGGTCGAGGGGCTAATCGTAATTAAATAATGGCTTCCTCGGTTTACCCGTCAGCATCTACAAGTGCGAAAAATCATGCACGAGTCTCGCTAATTTTTCTTTTCATATCACTGAAACGTTTTCAAAATCAAGCTCGATTTCAGCAAGTTTTTATTGTGAAATGCATGAGAATAAAATTGATGGTCACCTTTCAAAGGATATTCGAATTTTTTTGAATTTGATATTTTTATATTGATATTTTTGCTGAGAAAACTGATTCTCCAAAGATATTTTAAATGTCACTGTTAGAAGCCTAAAAAATACTTGAAAATATATGTTGATATAATTTGCGCAATAATCTATTGAAAATGTGTGCTACAATGAATTCAAAAATCGAATCCTAGAGCATCAAATTCTAGATATTTAGAGATAATTCAATCAATATATCAGGATGTTCCTCGAATTTTAGAAATATTGAAAGAATGTAAAAAAAACCATATAATTTCTAGAAAGCCGTAGAATACTTTTAATGTATGAAAATAGTGAATTTTGAAACCATTCAATTCTAGAGCATCGTAGTCTAGAAATATATGTAGCGATTCATAAAAATACTTTACGTAATTCCAAATAATAAAAATAAAATAAGAGAAATAATGACAACAGTAAGAGAATCATAATGAAAATAACACTTGTTTTACCAAAATCTTCTTTTAAATTATGTTAAAATATGTTTTTTTTTTTACTTACAAAACAGTGACTTTTTTGAATACCTACATATAAAAAAATATTTGGAATTCCAATACAATGTTTCTATAAATCCAGACACATTCAATTTTTTACGAATGTATATTCAAGAAGAAAGTAGTGTAATCTATGTTAAGTCAGACAAGAGAGGTAAAATTTTTCATCTTAGACTATATGGAATTAACAATATGAAATTGGTGATAGTATTATTAGCAGCAACAGTTTCAAATATTGTATAAAATTAGATTTTTTTCTTAGTATGCGAGATACATTAACATTTTTCAACAATCAATTAAAAAAATCGAAAAAAACTCAGAGTTCTACTATAATTATTAATTGTATCAGACAAGGATAATGATTTGATTTATTCTCATTCTATTAGATAGTGAAATTATAAAAAATTGGAATATTTTTCAGATTTTCACGAAAGTATTTTTAAAAGAAGAATAGCACATTCTACGTTGAGCCAGACAAGAAAGATGAAATTCTGTTTTTTTTAATAGTACGAAATGAATGCTATGAAATTGATGATAATGATAATGGTAACAATGGATGTACTGAAATTTCCCCTCATACTGTGAAAAAAATTCTTTCATTACACAAGATACATGGACATTTTTCAACAATCCAGAAAAAAATTTTTTTACTCGCAATCTGTTCTAATCTAGTTATATAAACATGAAATTGTACGATTGAACAAAATTGATAATATTATTATTTGATAATATTATAATATTCGTTCTTAAATGAATACAATTTACAACCATAAAGAACTGTAATCTATATTTCATTTTTCACGAATGTATCTTCAGAAGGAAAGTAGAGCGATCTCCATTCAGTCAAAAGAGAAAGATTTCATTTTGCTCTAGAAATTTTATGAAATAAACCGTATTAAATTGATGATAATGATAATAGGAATCAATTATTTTACAGAAATTATCTCTTGTACTGTGTAAAATTACTTTTTTCCTCAGTATGCAAAATACATTGACATTTTTAAGTGATACAAAAGAAATTGAAAAAAACTCTGGATTTTAACATAACTATATTATACAATTATTAATAAATTCAATGTTAATATCATTTATTAGTGAATTTGTATTTGTGAAAAATTGAACATTTTTTAGTTTTTTATCATTGTAAAATATTACTATCTAAAAATGAATTACATTATAATTAGTTTTATAATATATAAACTCATTTGAACTGAGTTTATAAATTCTTTTTTTTAGATTGTTGAAAAACGTCAATGCATTTTGCATAATGAAAAAAAATTACTTTTTACAGTATAAGAGACAACTTCCTTAAAAGGAATAGAGCCTTGTTTTTTTTTTTTCAATTGAAATATTCAGAAGAAAAATAGTTCAATGTACGTGAAATCATACGAGAAAGATTTATTTTCACTTTTTTTATAGTACGTAATAAAATGTATTAAATTGATAATAATGATAATAGAAGTAATTATTCCACCAAAGTTGTCTCTGATACTGTAAATACAAATTTTTTTTCTTTATGCAAAACAAAATACATTGACATTTTTTTTACAATACGAAACAAAATAATTCATAAACTCAGTTCAACTAAAGTTATATGTTATATAACTAATCATAATTTTATTCATTCCTAGAAAATTATATTTTACAATTATAAGGAACTAAAAAACGTTTAATTTTTCACAAATGTATCATCAGAAGTAAAGTAGTGCAATCTGCGTTTAATCAGACGAGAAAGATATAATTCTACTTTTAAAAATGTATGAAATAAAGTGTAATAAATTGATTAACAATTTCATCAAAGTATTCTGTAATACTGTAAAAAATTATAATTTGTTTCATTTTTTAGAATACCTTGACATTTTTTAACAATCCTAAAAAAATTTTTAACAAACCCAGGGTTCTAATAATATAACTTTAAATTATACCATTAATTATGATTTTTCATTCAATATAGTTATGTATTTAATATGTTCAAATTGTAAGGAACAAGGTATTATTTGATTTTTGACCAATATATCTTCAAAAGAAAAGTAGTCTAATCTACGTTCAGTCAGAAGAGAAAGAATTAATTTCACTTTTTGAACTGTATGAAATAAATGGTTTTTAACTGACAATAATTATATGCCATACAACAAAGAACGTTTTTTGTGTTTTGATATTTTTCTATTACATAATTATAAGGAACTGGGACTCGTGTAATTTTTTGCAAAATTATGTATATCCAGAAGAAAAGTAGTGCAATTAACAATGAGTCAGGCAAGAAAGATTCACATTTGCTATTTCAATTCTACGAAACTGAACGGTATTAAATCGATGATAATGATAATAATAACAAAAATTCTGTTGAAACTTTCTTTTATATTGTATAAAATTATGCTATTTTATAGGATTGAGGATACACTAAGATTCATCAATAGTCAAATAATATAAAAAATAAGAATAAGACTCAGAAACCCATTATAAAATAATAAGGGATTGGAATATACTCTCGTTTTCAAGGTTTGAAAATATATTTCAAATATTAGGTTGAAATCAAGAATAATAAAAAGAAACTGTTAAAATATTGAAAAGAACATTTTACTTAATTTCTTAAATATCAACGAATGATCAGAATATGAGCAGTCTATAAAGTTGTATGACTAAATGTAGATTATTTTCTTTCAAAAATCTATAAAAATACTAAGAATATCTGAAACTTTAAATTTTAGAGCATCAAATTCTAGGAACTATATAGAAATCCATAAAAATATTAAAATTCTATAAATACTGGGAACATACGAAGAAAACTGAAATCACCAGAAATTCATGACGATGGTAATACTTGTTTCACAATTGTAACTATCATGAAATCAAATAGTTTCAAGATTACATGAAATTCGCAAGATTTGAATCAGCGTGTAAAAAGAAGTTAGTTTAAAGTAAATTTTCATGTGTCAAAATCACCCGAGTGTCAAAATAATTACTTTACTCCAGCCTATGGATAAACGTTTGAAAAAGAGAGGCTAAAGTGCGGTAAAAGTTGTAAAAGCTGATGATATCAATAATGGAGGATATTCAAAGCGGTAACCTCGAAACGTTGATGAAAGTGTGAGAAACATGCAACACACGAAAATACGACGCAGTTGGCTTGTACGTACTGTAAGCTCGACTTTGAAGTGCGCTAGTGTTGGGATCGCGCATATGGGAATGTGGGGATTGATCATTTTACAGTCCAACACTCCTTCTCATGGCTCGGTGCCCGCGAATGCTCCGATGCTTGCTTGGCAGTTGACAACGCTTCGCTGATCATTCAAGAATTCTCACTTTTACCTATCCTCCATACGAGCTTTTCATACGTCAATTCCGATAAAATCGAGTGACTTTCAGTCAATTTTTCACGAGAGGAATTCAGAGCTTTGAAATTTTTTTACCGTAGAGTAGTATTTTATTGGGAAATAAACCCCCTGGCCTTCAACAAACTTCCCGATGAATTTTGTTTCGAGGTTAACTTTTAATTTGTTTTACCTCAAAACTTTTGATTACCTCTCATTTCATGTTTGGTTACAAAAATATTCAATAAAAATTTCAGAATACAGAAATTCACATTAGGAAGTCAAAGAAATGAATAATTTGAAGAAATCTTGCATTTTACATAGATTTGTAATTTCAGTAAGTCAGGATGTTCTCGAGACCCCAAGTTTTTCAAATTCCAATATTCATGACTTGCTTACTCTGATAAACATTTACAATTCGCTCCTTCCCATTCTGCTCTCATTTACTCTCGAATTTCCATGTCAATTATTAATCGATCATTATTTATATTCACGTGCGCAAACAGCATCAAAAGTTCTCCAATATGTATTTCTCATTAAACGCGGCTTACATTATGCTGCAACATAAACATGGCGGAGTTGGCGAGCTGATTAACCGCAAATTGAAATTTTATTCGAGCAAGGGTCTGGAATTAATGATCCTGCGGAAATCAGTCGGGAAATTCGGAAACAATGGGGAAGAAACGAGTTTCCAAAGGGACGTCATTAGCGACGTTTTCGGCCCTTAGAAGGACCTGAAATATTCAATATGCACTTTATTTGCGCTGCATGACTCTGCTCCCTTTTATCGCGTTACGAAACCTTTTGTTCCCGACTTTGTTCACGTGAAACTTCGGATTTCCGTCCACTCGGAATTTTAAGCCGAGGAAAATCTCTTTCGCCTAGTTCTGTTTCGGAGGAAAAAAGGGTTTGGAAGAGATTTCGCGGGTGGATAGATTTCGGTTCTTTACTTCGAAGTTTGCTTTCTAGAAATTTGGAATGAGGGATTCCGACTGGACGAAAGTTTTTTCCCTTCTTCCCAATATATAATATATAATAAAATACATTGAATCTTTGAATGATAAAATCTATTGCCATATTTTTCCTGAAAAACTATCGTTAAATGCAACTTGGTGAAATTCGTTAAATTTTAGGTGATAAAACCTTAACGAAATGGTTAATCAAATTTAACAACCGCCAATGCAGCCATACGTAGTTGGCGAATTATCGCCCATTGTCTCCACGATTTCTAAATGTCACGGCCATTACGTGACTTGCCCCCTCTCCCCTTTTCATTGTTAACGCAATCAGCTCCACGCACGGCTAATTATCCAAAGACATTACAGTAACACAAGTTTCGAAACGGAGAAATTGGATCATTTCAGCTTCCTTATTGAGTTTGAGCGCTGTTGCTCCAGTTACTGCGTTAATGCCGTCGGAAAATGGAGTTTGCGAATAGATCCCCGCGTACTGCGCGGCCAAACTCCGAAATTCGATTTCACTGCAAAACTCGCGCTGCGAATATGACTCGGACAACATTGTTTTCGATAGAAAAAAAACGCCGGGCCGAGCTTTTTTCCATTTTCCGCAACATGGCGTCCGTTCCATTTCACCGCTCTTCGTAATAATTATCCTTTGAATCTGGTTATCGCGATTTGCCACCGTTAACGAGCAACAATTCAGGGCTTTTTCCGGTTTTTGTAAAATACAGCGGAAAGCTTTTTTCCAGGGATAGGAGATCCTTTTTTTTTTTCAAATTTTTTCAGACAGTTCTTTGAGCAGAAGTGAAAATTGTTTGAAACAAGAACCTCTTTTCAGCCAAGTTGTTGTCAAGTTTGAGTAAGGTAAAGTGTGAGGGAGGGAATAACATACTGACGTCAGAGCGTCGAACCGCGGCTAATGAACAAGGGAGATAAAGCCGGAGTTGTGCCGAACGTTAGACTACGAAATCCCGAGATTTGGGGTGAGCCATGACAGGGTTAACAGCAACGTACTCGAGCGAAACACTGTTCGGTGACGAGGAACTTGCCGATCCTCGACACATGTGCTTAATCTCGCACGAAAACTTTTAACGACGAAACGCAAGATCACTCAATATGAAGCTTGTTTGGGAATTGGGAATGCAAATGTTCGCCTCGAGATGAAAGCTCGGCTATGACTCGTACCGTAACATTGTCACCCGTGAAAACTACGACGGGGAAAAGCGGGTAATTTCGCGGAAACTACAAAATTCATGACCGTTCTTTATTCAATAATTTTTAATTCTTGACAACCTTTCAAATATCAATGTTTTTAAATTTGACAAGCTTTTCATAATATCAAGCATTATACAGACTTTCTAACACTTCCAAAATTTTATAAGAATACGTCGAACTCTTTAGACTATCCATAATTAAAATAAATAAATCTTTCTACAACGTCATCGTTCAATTTTTCATCAAATTTTAAACGCTGCAATTCATTAGAAAAATTCTCTTTCTCTCTCCTTTTTCGAGCAATTAAATAGTTAATTTAAAACGGCCGTTTTTCACTTAGTTTATTTTACGATCGGCCAATTGAGCCCGAAAATACGCGCGCAATTTACGTTGCACGTACGTTGAAATAACGGCCCTCGGAATTTAAGACAGAAGGCCACGCCAGCAGTGCTCCGGGGCCGTCGAGATGTCCCCGAGATGAAAATGTCAACACTGTTTCTACTACCCTGTAACTGTAAACGTTTCTCCCCTGTAACATTGCTCTCAAGAAAAAGAAACCGTTTCTTCACGAACCAGCCAAGTCGTCAAAATGCTAGGCAATTCCTTTTTTTATATGTATATCAAAGAGAGTCCAGAAAAATCTGTAATTGGGAATCGAAAAATCTGGAAAAACCTAGATATGTAAAATACCAAACATAATAATACCTACGTGAAAATGCATCAATTTGCTAATCACAGTTTAAACGAATCGTCTGGATTTTTTAAAAAATTTGAAAAAGTTATCATTTTCTAAAATTTTCGGTTTCTATTGAAATTTACTGAAGTTATTGACCATCTGCGGGCGATACAATATTTTTTTGATTTTATACAATTTTCAGGATGTTCGTGGTTTTTGTAGTTTTACAGAATTTCCAAAATTTTCTTTTATCTGCCAAATTGATGAACATTTCCTGAAATTTTACGTATTTTTCCTAATAATTGACAATCTATGGAATTTCACATGTTTTTTCGATTTCGCTAAGTTTTTTTAATTTGAAACACATCATAAACAATTCAAAACTGTTCAGATTTCATAAAAATTTGTCTACCGCTAACAATAAGATTTTTGGTAACTTTCTATTATTTTATAGGTTACATTCAGATTTTTATAAGAAAATGAGAAAAACATCATGCAATACATATATTTCAAAGAAATATGATAATCAACACAATGAACAGAATTTATAATCAATTTCACGAATTGAACGGATTTTCCGAATTATTGAAAATCTTTCATATTTTTTTTTTTATTTTTTCTTTTATTTTTCGAAATTCTCGAAATTTCAAACTTAGTGCAAAATATATTTATAAATTTTCCAAGTTTCATAAAAATTTGTCCAACTAATTCAAATTTGTCGTAATTTCTTGATATTTTTAATGTGCTAAAAAATGAAAAAAAATCATGCATATATTTTGAAAAAATATGATATTGAACATATCCTCAAAATTTATGAACATTTTGGAAAATTCAACGCATTTTTCGACTTTTTCAGAATTATTGACAGTTGAAAAAATTTCTAATGCTTCAAAATTTCTAACATAATACAAATTATTCAAGACTTTATGAAAATTTGTTTAAGTAAATTATAATTTTTCATAAATTTGTATTTCTTTTTAGGTTTGTCGAACATTTATTAAAAATTTCAACGATTATATAATTATGACGGAAACAATCTACAAAATTTGAAAACATTTTCTGAATTTCAACACATTTTTCGAATTTTTCTGGAATCATTGACAATTGTTTGTATTTTTTACTTTTTCAATTTTTCGAAACTTTCAAAATTTTAAACCCACTGTTACACACTATTCTCAACTTTCCAAATGTTATGAACATTTGTACAACTCATTGGGATTTATCATAATTTTAAAATTATGATTAAATTTAGTGAGCCGAAAGTATGTTGATACATGGGATTTCAATGAATTATCATATTAATTATCAAATAATGGCATATCATTAATTTTACTTTGACGCTTTCGGCTAATTGAATTCCGAAAGCATTCTAAAAGTTGTGTGAAAGTTGACAGTTCTCTGAAAGTTGGCGTTTGTACGATAGAGATTTTAATACTTTTCAAATGTTTCAGATTTTTGTAAAAAAATTTAGTAAAACATTAATTATCATGCATATTTTGATGGAGTACGATAATGAAGAAAATCTATAAAATTTATTAATATTTTCTAAGATTTTACAAATTTTTTTGATTTTTTCAGAATTATTGGCAATGAATGAAATTTCAGATGTTTCTAAGTTTTCCAAAATTTTTAAATTTCAAACATAATATATACGAACCATCAAAAACGTTCCAAATTGATAAAAATACGTCCAACTTATTTACTTTTTTTGAAACTTTTTTGATATTTTTCGAGTTCTACGAAATTTTATTTAAAAATTTTAAAAACATTAAACTCTGAAAATATGTGATGATGGATACAATATACACAATAAAAAAACATTTTTTGAAATTCAACAGATTTTCGATTTTTTCTGGAACCTTTGAAATCTCGAACATTTTTCAATTTTTCAAAATTCTAAAAATCTTGATGATTATATTAACTGTTCTAAACTTGCTAAATTTAACAAAAAATTTTCCAATATATTGAGATTTTTATAATTTTTGCAATAACTCTTAAGTTTTCCAGATTTGCATTGGAAAATAAAAAACATCATGAATGTTTCGAAGAAATTTTGCAATGTACAAGATCTTAAACATTTTGAAACGTTTTCAAAAACTCCACCAATTTCTCGAATTTTATAGAACTACTAAAAATCTTTCATATTTCCAATGTTTTTTACGTTTTCGAAATTGTTCAAATTTCAAATACAATACAGACAACTGAAAACTTTGCAGATCTTACAAAAATTTCTTCAACTCGTTAAAACTTTTCTCAATTCCCAAATACATACTTTTCAAATTTTTTAGATTTCTATTGAAAAATCATCATCATGCCTACTTCGAAGAAACACACCAATAAACAACCACTCCCCCTTTTTTTTGGTTGAATCTCAAAATTATCAACATTTTTATATCATTGGTCTAACTGTCACGTAATTTCGATCGTGATGAATTTTTTTGAATTCTTCAGCATTTATTTTCTACTTATTTTGGCAAGGAATTTTCTCCAAAATCTGGAATAAACCTTCGCGAGAAAATTCACAGAATTTTCAGGAATGTCCCCAACAACTATTCGATTCGCTGAAAAAAAGTTCGATCCACTTTTACAGCCCATCATTCGACCAGCGACGCCACAAACTTGAGATTATCCCGCGGGGGAAAATTCCAAAGGGAGATATTTTCTTCTCCGCAGAGAAAAATTCCGAAGGAGCATAAAAATTGATGGAAAAACGTCGTTGTTTTTTTGTTCACAGCCGGAAAATTGTGTGTCTTCTTACGAGCCGCATGCTTATTGCGTCGTTTATTCGACGACGGATAGATCCTCGATGAGAGCGGCCGAGCAAGTTCTTCAGATTTTGTGGCGAGGCGACCAGGTCTCCGCGCGGGCAGTCATACTCGTTGGCAACAAGGTCGACCTCGTTCGCAGTCGGGCCGTTTCTACCGAAGGTAACTATTTTTTTTTCAAAAATAGTATATACACTGTTATATATCTTGAATGCATTTTTAGCAAGGAAGAGGCCAATAAAAGAGACACGTAGTTACGGGATTCAACTTGATAGATATATTATAAACAAAACAACATAATGAGCATAAGTACATATTAGTACATGTCTGGTCAGCTGATGAAGACACTACATGCTCCATATTTATACATATTTGTTTAATTTCATATTTATTTAATTCAATAATTTTTTATATCATTGATCCCAAATATTCGATGAAATCAGGCATCTTTTTTCGGACTCTGAGGAGTAGGATTCTGCACCCTTGCCTCGCGATACGATAAAATCGGGAAAAGCAACGCGAGCTCTCGGACAAATTGAGTCACCATATTTCCGGATTCGCCCTCGCTTTTTACGTCTCATTTATCCAGCGTTTTCGTGTTTTTACGGCGCGTTTTGTTTGCGCGGGTAATTTTAACGGCGATTTACACGAGCCAGTGATCAAGCCGTAAATTCGTCCCGACAACACTTTATCGCGCCCGACTTTATCCCGAGTCTTTTTCCCTTTGACGGCTGAAAATTTTCGCGGCTTTGTATGTTTCCTCACTCGGAATTGAAGAAATGCGCCAAAGTGTTTCAATTTTCCTCATTGCGCTTCGAGATTTTCCGCGGGAAATCGCCAGGAAAAATGGCTCGTGAAAAGTAAGGGTTCGGGAAATAGTATAGTTCTTGAGTTGGAAAAGCGGGGACGTGGTCGTGAAAATTTCCATCAACTGGTGAAAATAACATGAAAATCATGTTGATTTGAGAAAATATCCGAAAAAAGTGGTTGATTTTTTTTATAATTCTGAATGCGGTGTCTTCTACATTATTTAAATGCTCGTTTACATTCGAATTGGTGATTTCATTACAGAGAATTTCGAAACTACGAATTTCTTGAATGAGAATTCTGGAATTTATGATTTCTCCATAGAGAATCCTCAAGTTTTAGGTTTCAGGAAAAATAATTCTACAATTTTAAATGAACCGATGTAGAATTGAAAACTTATGATTCTTGAAAAAATATTTCAGAAAATCTTCATTTTACTATATGGTTTTCCGAAATATCCCAAATCAAAATCAAAATTTTTAAATAATTGATCCTAAAATTCTGGCAATTCAAATTTTCCAATATAGAGATCTGGACTTTTGATGCCTATAATTTCGAATTCGATTGTATATGATTAACGAATTTCCAATTCTAGAAACAGATATTGCAAGCTATAGAATTCGAGGATTCCAATTTTCACCGTGTAAAATTTCAGAGTTAAAAACGTAAAACATACATTTAAGGAATTATCAGTTTCAGAATACAAAAGTTCCAAATTGAATAAATAATATTGTGGAATTTAAAATTCTAGAATATCAATCTATGAAGTTTAGAATTGATAAATACGAAATTCTTGAACTCAAAATAATTATAGGATTGAAAATTCAGACTTGAAACTTCTAGAAAAGACAGTTCTATGTTTTTCAATTTTCAAATCAATTATTCTGAAATTTGAGATTCTATGATATAGTTCTATGATTCTAATATTTAGCTATTAGGACCATCAATTTATTAATATAGAATCTTCAAATTTCGGTCCTTAGAGAATCAAATTCTATGAGTTTATGCTATAGAATACAGAATTTTAGCATTCTAATTTTTACAGTATAGACTTCTAGGGATAAAGAACGTGAACCATTCCTAAATTTTCAAAATTCTCGAATTTCTGAAATGCATTGAAAATTTAGACATTTTAGATATCTGCTATCTAAAACAACGAATTATGGATTCAATGTGAGGAACGTTGAATTTGAAAACCTAAAGTATGAAATTAAAAAAAAAAAGTTTGTAGAAAATTAAATTCAAAGATTCTAATTTCTACAGTGCAGATTTTCGTACATCAAGAATGTTGAATTTTTTTTTCTGAATTTTTGGATTTTTTTAAACTTACATTATTATAATTTGTAAATTTCTAAAACTCTCGCCTTCTGAATTAAACAATGAAGACCTCTGCGATATCAATACATGGAATCACAAATTTTATAACACAGGATCATCAGGTTTCCAGTCTCTGATTAATTTGATTTGAGGGAGTATAAAAAAACGAAATCTTATGTAAGAATTTCATTTCTTATACTTTCTCAGTTTCAATTGATAAAAAATGAATAATTAATGGTAGGATTTCACTAATTGAAAAAGTGAAAAAGGAGGAACTTAAGTTTTATTAAAGATCTACTAATTGAATTATTGATATAGCTTGCTGATGAAATTAGTAATCATCTTTGACTAAAGAAAAGAGTAAATAACTATCTTCAAAAATTTAGTAGAAATACACTTCTACGGTAATTAGGTTTTGACTAGTCTTATTCCTGCACTATAACTAAAAGATAAGTATAGTTAAACTAATGAAAAAGTATATTTTTACGAATACTTTAGTCAGTTCAGAATAAATATTTACCACTGCAATTATTGATTATCTGAATAGCATTCAAATGCCACTAATTCATTATTGCTGTATAGTAAAAAACCACACAATAATAATAGACATATTTAGACATCTGTTAAAATATTTATTTCTTGAAACATCAAGCTTTATTTATTCTCATTATCTAATATATGCTCCGTAATATGTTCTTCATAAAAGCAGGAAAAATTCGATCACTCAGAGCCGTTGTCATAGTTCTAAAAATCATTTATTTAATCCATGTATTATCGTTCAATATTTCAACCCTGTATCGAGTCCTCATCAGGATCCTTACAATACAAAAAAAAAACGTTTTCCTTAGACAATACATATCAACAAAAAATTATTCCAAAACAAAACCGTTAAAAATCTGCTTACGATCATCAATTCTTTCTTTCCTTAAAAAAAAAAAATCGTGATAAGAGAGAGCCAAGTTATGGCTACTAATTGAATTAGTAAAAATTTTACCAATTCGAATGTTTATGAAGATGAAAATCATTAAAAGGAGTAAAATTTTGCTTTTTTTTCCACGTTAGAGGGAAAATCCATGGCGATTTCGTACGACTGCAAATTCATCGAAACCTCAGTCGGCATAAACCACAACGTGGATGAGCTTTTGGTGGGTCTGCTGACGCAGATTCGCCTCAAGCTCGAGAACCCGGAACGCGCGCGCGACCATTTTCGCAAAAAGTCTCGTAAGAACCGCAGCAAGTCGCCCCTGGGCTCGTGCTCGGAAAACAACTCGCCGAAAAAGTATCGCGTCAACCGCACCAGCGCGAGCTTGAAAGTCCGCAGCCTCTTGGGCAAAGTTTGGGCCCGCGACAGCAAATCCAAAAGCTGCGAGAATCTACATGTTCTCTGAAAAAGACTGACTCAAAAAACCTCCTAATTTTAAACAAAAATAAACGGAACAACTTCAACATTTTTATGCGAAATAACGATGAAGTTATTTTTTCACGTGCGAATTCATTCGTTTTTTGAATATTTTTAGATTTGTTCAGAATTTATTTGGTATACCCGAAAATAGTGCAAAATTTAAATCTGTTGAAATTTTTTCAAAAGTTCTGGAAAATTTCCTAACATTTTCAAGATTGTCACTTTGCATTTGAATTAATAAAAATAACAATTTGCATTGAATTTCTTCTTTAAAAAAAAATCAGGTAAAGTTGGGTGATCTTGTTTTTCGCGCGCGAAATCAAAGGCGACAAAATGGCGTGTCGGTTTATTGTCGTTTTTAAGGTAATCGATAAATCAAACTTTCCCACGTTATAATTACGCTTTCTCGTTGATAATTACCTGCTGGCGGCTTTTGTCCTTGATCAGGGAAATTAGTTTACGATCGGTTCGCGACAATAAAGTTAACTGTATTGGGCCAAGTTCATGTTGCGTTATTTTCAAAGAGTATATTCTAATCAAGTCACAGTTGAATTCCCTAGCAAAAGCGGTCCCATGAAAATCTAATAAGATGTAATAACATTTGCGTAACATTGTAATAACAGTGTCAGGAGACCACAAATTTCAAAATTTCAAGTAGCGAAAATCCTTTCTTATTCAATACTACTACGAATAAAAAGTTCAATATCAAATGTTCAATAATTAAAAACGTGAATCTCATGCAGAATGAAAAAATCAGTGAAATCATCGAATCGTTTTAATTTCTCTACGTCTTGGAAATAAGCCGCTGCACAAATTAAACATTACTCGCGTTTCCTAGAATGTTTATTTATCGAATCGCGTAATTTGTCGTCATCTCTGTGTGTATAGTATCTATATACGACAAATGTTAGCCAAGTATTCAATTACGACATACTTACAATTTACCGATAATCATTTTAAATGAGGGGTATAACATACATACGTATATCAATTATTCTGTATTTTAAAGTTGAACGTAACGACCACGTATGAATTTACATTTTTTATATTACGATTTTTGTACTTGGGAATTGCTTTGTCGATTGAAAAACATGTAATACTATAGGTAAGTGAACGAAAATGTAGTCGAAAGTGAAAATTTGTTTTCTCGGACGAAGCGGACGAGACGAAAAAATTACACGAATATTGGAGTGATTCTTATTTTGATTTTGAGCTGTAATTTATTGTGGTTACTGCTTTTGGGAATTATTTTTTTATTGGCCAAAAGCAAAAATGAGAATACGTGAGGAAACATATTTTTTACGCGTGTGAGGAAATGACACCAAGTGTAACAAAACATCAAATAGACGTTTTGATGAAAACACTGTCAAAATGGGTTATGAAAATAACCGATATGAATAAAAGTATACAATTGCATTTATTTTCTAAATAACTGTGAAAGTTTTTAAAATAATAGTATGAAAAATATTTTTTGGACTTTAAGGGTTTGCGATAGTGGGTTTGATTATTTTTCATTTATTTCGCACAATTTTTTACACTTGCATTTATTGGGACTGTTTGATGACGATTTTCATTGAAGGATAATTAATTTTTTGATGTTTTTTTAATGAATTTTATAAATTATTTTACTCGAAAAAACAAGGCATTGCAGGTAATTATGAAAAAAACAAGTGTATTATTTATATGATTTTGCAATATCTTTTTCATGATTTGGTTACAAAGCGATCCTAATTGACTGATAACATCATTTTCCTTTTTATTTTTTGACGAACAGTTAGTGAAAAACTCAATGGACGTTCACTAACATGAACAAATAAAAAAACATTGTTTATTACATTTTTATAAGTATATCTTCAATGACCAAAAACTTAAAAATTCTGAATAAAATAGATTTTTTTTATAAATTCCTGACGCAAATTTTTTCTATCTATTCAGCTAACTCAGAGTGTACTTCTAGTATCAAATTCGCGAAATAATATTTAATAGCGCTCGTCCGCAGCGATCGAGTAATTTAATTAATATCATAGTTACAGTTGGTGTAATGTTAATAATTGCGAAACTGGCCTGCTGCGAGCTTCCGAAATTGCGAATCCGTTGTTTGATTCGCGTCCCCGAACGAATGAAAATGCCGTGTTTTCCCAATTCATTTCGGAACCAGCAGCGCCGCGTCGAATATTGTTGCAACGAAAAATCGCAATTTTACGCTCGCGACATTGTTGTGCCGTGATAAAAATGTTTGCCGTTGCAGAGAAAAAGTTTTCATCCGGCAAGTGACGAATTTGCATAGCTGCAAGTTTCGGGCGAGCCAATTTGTTTTCGGAATAAAGCCATTTTTACCGAGCTTTTCCAGCCATTAATGAGAGCTACCGAGCTCTTTATTACGAGCATTCGTTAACGCAAGTTAATGGAAATTTGCCAGTCTTTTTCACTGGCAGAGAATTTTTATTTGTGTACCAAATTTCTTTGATTCCAGGTTCGAATCCTGGTCAGAGAACTTTTTTTTCCATGTAAATGAATGTTTAATTTTCCGGGGGGGGGGGAGGGTTGAGGATTTTGGAAATTGAAAATTGATTGGGTGAGAGTAATTGCCACGAAAATGGTTTTTTTAAAGGAATTCAAAATAACATTGCTTTTACTAAAATTATATTGAAAGGAGGGCATTTTTCTCACGTGCCTTCAGTTTGTGGAGTAGATCCTTTACAAAAGTCTTACAAAGCAATAGGGAATTATTTCAGAAGATGATAGAAGTTTTATTCACATCTCGTTGAAAATTGTCATAGAAATTGATGTGCGAAAATAGAGTTACGTATAATGGTGCAGGGAGAAAAGTTTCACTCTTGTTCGACGTAGTGTAGAGGCGTAGGCAATGATGATTTTTGAATGAATGTTCGGTAAAAAAAATGAACGATTTTGTCCTATTTGGATAATAAGGAATTTTTATTGAATTCGAGACAAAGTATGATAAAAATACAAATTGTAAAAATTTAAAAATGTGACCCTTTCATGTTTCAGAATATTCAAACATACAAATTGGAATGTTCTGCAAGCTTCACAACTTTTGAAATGTCATGAATTCTGAAGATTTTTAATTTTCTAAATGACCACTCAAAAATTCATTTAATGATAATTGAATATTCCTACTTTTACAACTTTTGAGCATACCCAGTAAACCAGTGAGCTCACGGCGAGCTCACAATTTCCGCTTTTAGGTGAGTGAAAAGCGAGCTCACAACGAGCATAAATATAGATTTGTGTTTATTTTTAGTAAATTCTGATAAATACCTAATACTTTTGGGCAGTCAATACCGTAAAAAGAGCTTGGATAGCACATAATCCATTAGTATTTTTCGTACTTGCATTTTCTAATTTTTTTCGGTAGCTTGAGTCTTCATGTCCAATATTCCCTTTTTACATTTATTCTCCACTTAAATGATATTTTGCAGAGGTAGGATTCCACTATCTCTGCATACCACCAGATAGTCTACTATTTTACCTTTTTTTAAAATGTTTGAAAACGAAAAATCAGTCACTTTAATATGAAGTAAATAAATTAAACCAAATTGAACTTTTGTTTTTTTCAATCAAACAAATTAATGTCTATTATCAATGTTGTGACACATTTTACATGATTTTATAATTCTTTTTCTTTGTAGAAAATTGTTACGTTTTATGAAAATAAATTTTTTTCCATAGAAATTCCAATTTTATCTCTGCATAATATCATTTAAATGGAGAATGAATGTAAAAAGGGAATATTGGACATGAAGACTCAAGCTACCGAAAAAAATTAGAAAATGAAAGTACGAAAAATACAAATGGATTATGTGCTATCCAAGCTCTTTTTACGGTATCGACTGCCCAAAAGTATAAGATATTTATCAGTATTTACTAATAATAAACACAAATCTCTATTTATGCTCGCTGTGAGCTCTCTGTGAGCTCACTTTTCACTCACCTAAAAGCGGAAATTGTGAGCTCACTGCGAGCTCACTGGTTTACTAGGTACATTGATGCTTTTAATCTGACTAAATTGCAAATTAACGAAAAGTTTATACCTAGTACATAAAATTCTGTATTTTCATTGCCTACGCCCCTGAAACAGAAACCCCACAAACGATCATTGTAAAAACCATAAACCATGACCATAAATTTCACCCCCTTCCCCTCCCCATCACAAAATAAAACAAAAAATCTAAAATTATTTTTCCACCTTTCCCAAAAAGCATCGTTCCCCATCTCGTCTTCCAGCCACATGAAAAATTCACGCTTTTTTTCACCGATTCAAAAAAATGAATCCCCAAAGCGCAACAAACGCAAAAGAAAACATTCCCATTACAATAATTAACGATCACCCGAAAATTAAAGAAACAAAAGAAAAACTAGAACACAGCAGGAAAAACAGAAGGAAAAAAAAAGTATTTTTCTACAGTGGAAAAGAGCGACGAGTTTGAAAAAAAGGTAGGCGAGAAGAATGAGGAGTAGTAGGTACTGTATAAGGTTTCGCGTGATGTGTGTCACGAGGCATTGGGAAGTAGTTACGTTTAAGAAGTTAGTTTTATAAATCGTAACGGGGCAAGTTTTTCGCGAGAGAGCAGTATACTTTGCTGGCTGAAAGCTTTTTATTTACCCGAAAGGGAGGAAAAAGCTCGAGCGAAATTGCACGAGAGAGGGTAGAAATTGTCTAGAGAAAAGGACAAACGCAATAAGCTTCCGAGGGAGAAAGGGGGCTTTTTTCTCGTGCTCCTTTTTGGGAGCACGTCGAGTTTCTGTAGCTGCACTGCCCACGCACACGCACCCGTTTTCGAACATTTTTCATTATTATTTCGTCTCTCATTCATCAAATTTCTTTCGCATTTAACAAAGTACTTCCGCTTCAACAGTTTTTGATTAAAGTCAATTTTTTTACTGATTAAAAACAATCAAAACATGTTCATTTTGGTCAGCATTTCTTGAAATGCTGAAAATTTTATAAAGTGCAAATCTATAAA
The DNA here is from genome assembly GCA_028476575.1 of Platygaster robiniae. Taxonomy (NCBI): domain Eukaryota; kingdom Metazoa; phylum Arthropoda; class Insecta; order Hymenoptera; family Platygastridae; genus Platygaster; species Platygaster robiniae. Next base: position 44,028,656 of record CM052019.1, read on the forward strand.
AAGCGACTTTTGCGTCTCGTATAAGTTACAGTTTTTTTTACTGTTTTCTATCGAAATTCAATGATCGAAGAAAAGCACGAAACCATTAAAATGAATGAGTCGACTTGCGTTACCGAAAGCGTATATGAATGAATGTATACACATTTGTATGGTGCAAGCTCTGACCAAAAAGCGCTGCATTTCGGGGCTTCAACGAGATTAGGAATAGTAGCAACGTGTTATTTTAGCAATATAGCCACGATCTATAGGAAATTTTCATAACGAAAGCGAATCATTGTTCGTTTAGGAAAATGGTGAGCGGATCAAGTAGTCGTAACAAGTTTTACGCAAAGCTTTAGCGTTCCAAAAAAGAACAATCAAACGTTAATTTTTTCATGGGCGTAATGTAATTCGAATTAATTATGTCGACATAATCATAATGTAACAAATTTCAAAATTAACTCAATTTCAGACATTTTTCACAGCAATAAATCGAAAAATTTGAGAAACATTCATTTTTTTTTTTTTAATCATCATCAAAAAATGAATTTGAAAATTCGCCAAGCTAGTACCGTAGAAAAAAGAAACCGTTACGAAACCGTAGATGAAATTTCCAGATCAAAAAAATTACATTTTTTGTAATTTCTTTGCCAGTTTTTCCAGATTCTTCATTAGTCCAAAAATCTTGTAATTTTGTCAACTCTTCTGAAAAATTTGCGACCGAAATTATTTTTGACTTTGACTTTTGAGAGTTGGCCTAGCTGGGGTTCAAACATCAAAATGGACTTCGAAAACGAATGAAGAGAGGTGAATAATAACCCTGTAAATTGATGAAAAAAAGAAAAATGTGATTTTATAAAGGAAAGTAATAAATCGAAAGCGACCAGTGTGTGTGTATGTATCGAATACATAAAAGCTTCGGAATTCGATGGAAATAATTTTAAGTGACCCAGTGAATCTGTGAGTTTTTACTGCAAGTTTTCTGTGAATCGTGCAGCAGAAATTGGATTTGAAATTCCTCTACAGAAAACTTACAGGTTTTTTTGGGCGAAAAACCACGATAACGAGAGAAAACTGCGAAAATTTGTAAAACGTGTAACCTATTTGTGTGTGACATATTAATCTTCTCGGTGGTTTTTAAACGTGCATGTTTTCCAAACGTCCGTGATTTGATGCGCCAACGTTCATAATTCCGAAGAGGCATATTGTTGATTTTCGCGAGACCGATTTTTTGCAGATGGAAAAAACAAGCGTACGTGATAATATATACGTCGTGTATCGAAGATATTTTTGATCGTTGCAATTTGTCTTTCAGCCATTGTATATTACATATTATATAGTTACGTGCTTTAGGAGCATGCGATTGCACTTCAAGTCTTCGAAACTGTGTAAAATGTCGAACTGATCACGGATATTGTACGATAATGGTAAGAACTGGATCAATAATAAACGATGATTCAATAAAATTTTGGTTTTTTCTTTAAATATACCAAGTCTTACTTTACATGGTTATTTCAATGTGATCAGAGAAAGAGAAAATTACTAGAATTTTCCAGAATGACCAAAGTAGAAAGAACACATTTATTATTCGATTTTCGTGATTTTAAAGTCACTGAGGTACAGATTTTTTTTTAATAATTTTAGTATTTTTTATGTTTCTTCATTATTTATAGAAAATATTATCATCAATATCTCTTTAGCTTTCTAGAATTCGATGCTCTAGGACGAAAGTTTTAGAAATTATGAATATTTTTGTAGATTTTTAAGAAAATAATATCAAGATAAATTTTAAGTGTTCCATAAACTCTAAAAATTTTGGATTTCATATTTATAATTATAAAAGTATAAAGTATTTTCGATAAATTTATAGATTTCTAGAATATTAACCGTTTTTCAGTATAAAATTTTGGATATATCTTTTATCAAGATTTCCAGTTTTTTAATTTTTCGTATTTTATAAGTAGTTATGAGAAGTTTCTAGTATTTTTATGTATACATAAATATATTTTTTTTGAAGATTTTTGGAATCATATGCTTTTGGATTCCAAGTTTTGTAAATTCTTGAGAAAATTATATATCTACATAGTTCTTGAGTGTTTATATATTTCTAGTATTTCTCGCATTTCTTTGATTTATAAAATTTTGAAAAATTTTTCAATATTTTTTTCATTTCAGGTATATTTTTAATTGCTATAGATATTTCTAAAATCCGATACTTCATAATTCAAATTTGATACTTTCGGTATTTCTATAAATTTCTGGGAAAATCACATCTATTCAAATTTTTAGTGTTTTTCGAATTAATTGTATTTTGGTAGTGTTTCCTAATATTTTCATAGTTTTCCAGTATTTTTCTATATCATAGTAAGAGTGCACAAAAAATGAAAAAAATTCATAGATAAGAAATACCTCATTTTACAAATTCATTACTAACATTTTAAACAACAATTATTCATAATAAATTTTCTAATTTCGGATGACCAGTTGATTCAACTTTTACTTCAATAATCCACGCGAAGAGAAAATAAAAAGACAACTTTCAAATTAGTCAAAGTGCCATTGCGACAGAGCAGTGGTATTAAATAAAAATTTGGCTCTTTTTTTGCATTGTGTGCTTTTCATTTTCCTTTTCATCTCTCGTCTTGAATGAAAAAACGTGGCTGTTCACGAGAACAAAGGCAACTCGACGTTTCTTTAATGAACTGTTTATGAAAACGTCGGACGAGAATTTGTAGTCGCATTTACGAAATTACGCTTTTATTCGTTCCGCTCGCGTTTTTATGGCCATAAATCGTTATAATCGAGGCAGCATAACGTCCAAAAGGAAATTTTTCTGTCGGCATTTTACACCTGACAGTCGGCCACATATTTTACAATGTGGAGAAAAGTTGATCGAAAATTTTGAAGAACATCGATTGTTCTAGTAAATTCGAAAAATTTTTGGAATTACAGGAAAAGATGTACATGAAGTTCCAACCGTTTAAAATTGTACGATAACAAATTTTTTTTAAATAAAATAAAATTCGTTAACGCTGTTTTCATCATTTGCAAAATTTTTTTAATTTATCTAAAAGTTACGAAATCAATAATCTCAGTTGAGATTATACAGTTAATAAAAAAAAGATCGAAAAAAATTCATATTACAAAACTTGGCACCTTTTTTTGATTCGCTCCAACGCCAGCAGAAGTTCCGCGATTTCCTCATCCGAAAGGTCGCTCTTTGACGAGCAAAACTTTTCGTCCCGTTTACTTCTTAATTTCTGCAATTTTTTTTGACAGAAAACCAGCCGTCATGAATTTTGTAGATTACGTCAATTTCTTTTAAAGATCTGAATGTATTTGAAGGTATTGAAAAATAACGAAAAATTTTCATCAGTTATACATATTTTTCTAATTTTTGAAGATTCAGGTCACATATGAAATTTGGAAATTAAAAGAAAAAAAAACCTAATAACATTGAAAATGGTAAAAATTGTGAACAATTCTGTCGAGTTATAAAAAGTTGTGTAATTTAAAAAATGGTTAGAAGTTTCGTTTCTTTATCGTGATTCTTTGAAATATGCATGATAATGTTCTTTTCATTTTCCGTAGAAAATTTGAAAAACTTAAAACTCTTTAGAAAATTACTAAAAATATATACGTACATTTTTTTTACGTTTTGATAGATTTTAAATTATTTAAACTACGTTCGGAAATTCGAAAATGTTAAAAAACTAAACAAAAATCGAGAATTTTGAAGACTATCAAATATTTTGAATATTTCGAAACATATTTAGAATTGCATAAAATGTTTATGTTTCTAACTTATGTTCTATTCATTTCAAATATGAAAAACAAATAATAAAAACTACGAAAAAGTTAATTAATTCCATATATTTTTCAAGTTTTAGATAATTTGGATTACGTCTGAAATTTCTTTATTTCAAAAAAACCAAAAAAACAATGGAAATTGTGAAAATTGTTAATAATTCTGCGAAATTTCAAAAATTTGCAAAATTTAAAAAATTTCATTAGTTTTGTTTCTTTATCGTAAATCTTTGAAATATGCATAGTGTTATTTTCGTTTACTATACAAATTTGAAACACTTGAACCATTCATATTAGAAAATTACTAAAAATATCACAAAAATAGACAATTTTTTCAAGTTCGGATAGTTTTTAATTGTTTAGACTACGCTTGCGATTCCAAAAATGTTCAAAAACTGATCAAACATCGAAAATTTTGAAGACCGTCAAGTATTTTTAATATAATTTGAAAAATAAGTAGAATTAGAGAAAATATATATAAATTTCGTAGATTATGTCTTTTTTTTTCAAATCTGAAAAAATTGAAAAGTATTGAGAAATCACGAAAAATGTTTATCACTTTTACATATTTTTTTAAATTTGAAAAGTTTCGGATAGTTTGGATTACGTTTCAAACTTGGAAATTATATAAAAACCAAAAGAACATAAAAAATCATGTGAAAATTTCTATGTGAAAATCTGGAAAACTTGAAAAGTATTAAAAAAATACGAAAAAATTCGTTACGTGGGACAAAATTTATTGAAATTTGGGAATTGTGTGAAAATTGAAATTTCCTGGATTTTTAGAAACTAAAAAAATATTTAACAATTTTTGTATCGTCAATAATTCCGAAAATTCGAAAAATTTGTGCAGTTTCAGAGAATTTTCATACATCCTGTATTTTGTGTTCTTTATCATATTTCTTTGAAATATTTATGCATGATAATGGTTTTTCATTTTGTAACATATATCTGAAAAACTTAAAAAGTAATAAGTAACAACTAAAAATCTTAAACATTTTTACACGTTTTCGTGAAATTTGAATAATTTTTACTGCGTGTAGAATTTTGATAATTCTGAAAAATAAAAAAAAGGGTAAAAATTCTACAAAACGTTAAATATTCTAAAAAGTTCAACAAATTTGTATAATTTGGGGAAATATTCGAGAATTTCGTGAATTTTGATAATTGCCATGTTTGTTTGCATGATAATGTTTTTTTTCCCTTGTGGACAAAAATCTGATACTTGAAAAATATTCGAAAATAACTTAAGATCCCAACGAGTTTGACAAATTTTTTTGATTTAAAATCAGTATAATCACGTTTGAATTTGAAAAAATTATGATGGATTCAAAAAACTTTGAAAATCGTTCAAATCGTCAATAATTCCGAAAAAATTTCTGAAATTAGAGAAGTTTTTCTTTTATTTTATCGATCGTAGAAAATTTCGGAAATTCCGTAAAATTACTTAAACCGCGTACTATCCTTCCAATTTCGATAATTCGAATGGTCGATAATTCAAAAAGTTGTAATCAAAATCTAGGATTTTCGAAAATGTTGATAAATTCCATAAATATTGAAACATTCTAACGATTCGGTAAGACTTAAATTGATAAATTTTCTGCGGCCTCTGAAGTATGATTGACACGAATTCACGATAGCGGTTCCACACCGAATAAAAATAACTGGATTGGCAACTTCGTAATTTTTTTTATTATTGTTATTTTACTCACTGTCATCAGTTTTAATAAGCGCATCGTTATAAAGCCACGTTTCCATATACAAATTCGTAAAAAATGCTAACATGCCAATGTAAAAAACAAAATTTTCCTCAAGCTTCTGTCGATTCCTGTTGTTCGAACTTGGGATATATCTCTGCAACTTCTTTCCAGGTCAATTTTCCATTAGACAAGTCCCTCACAATAGCAGGAGTATCAAAGAGCTGTAATAAAAATTAAATAGAAAATTCGGTTAAAAATGACATCAAATGTAATGATTTCCCCTAAACTAAAAATAAAATAATGGTTTCTAGAGGAATAAAATTCGAATCCTTGAAAATTTCCAAAGGATAAATGTTTTTTCAATTTAAAGCGAAAGTATGGGGAAATAAATCCAAGCTTCTCAGGGAAAAAACTTAAATGATACGGAATAATCGAGCAAAGGGCTTACGTCTATCCTGATTTGTTCCATGCTATCTCTCTCGCGGAGAGTCACGGTGTTGGGAATTTTCATAGTATCGAAATCCACGGTTATTCCGAAGGGTATCGCAATCTCGTCAGTTCTCGCGTATCTCCTTCCTATGCTTCCTGAAGAATCGTCCACTTTGTGTGAAACGTTAACTTTCGTCAGTTCCCTTGCTGAAAGTTAGATTTATTTCCATTATTTTCAATATAAAAACTATCCAGAACTTCTCAAAATTTTCAACATTATTCGCCAACTAGTGATTTGTCTATTATGCAGATTTGAAAAAAGGAATAAAGTACAAAATAAAATGAAATATATGTTATAATATTAACTATATAACTATTTTGAAATATTTGATTGCAACTTACACAATTCTTTAACGAATGGCGTGAACTCTGAGTTTCCACTCAAAGGCAGGACAGAGCATTTCAAGGGGGCCACCACTGGTGGTATTGAGAAATACCTCCTCTGCTCGTCGCCCTCTCTGACCTTGAAATTATGCTCGAAAATTGCGTACATTATCCTCCCAATGCCGAATGATGGTTCGATCACCGAAGGCGTGAACTCTTCAACGTGCGCCGTTTTTTTATACCTCTTTACTGTCACCATTTCCTTGGTGATTTCGCATATCTTTTTGTCCTTGAGAGTCAATTTTAACAAGCCTAGAGGACAATAAAAATTTCAACAAATTTAGAAAATTTCTTTTCTGATCTCTCAGATCTAAATTAGGTAATCAAAACTTAAAATAAAATATACGATTGTTCCATATTTCTATATTTTGGCTCTATAGGAACTAAGCATTATTAAAAATGGAAAAATCATAGTCAAAATCAAAATAATAATAATAACCAATGTACTTCCAAAATCGTTTTTTTGGGGGGGGGGGCACGAATGCATGGAAAACAAAGAGTCCAAAATTGATTAATGCACCTAAATAATCAAATATTTAATTAATTAATTATTAATTGATATTATGAGTAAACACATAAACTGTTTCAAGCTTTCAACTTCCAACTAAACCCTCATCGGGAAGCGTCTTGATTGATATCAAATATATACTTTCTATATATTAGCACAGATTAACATTCAAAAAAAGAATCAAAAAACTTACAACATGGTCTTCAATCATTTCATACCATAACTGTTGCGAAACTCACCATTTGCCAATTCCCTCTCGACCTCATCGACCTTGTTCCCATCCTGAAGCTCTTGCAGCTGCTCCAAAACTTCCTTCGCCTCTTTCCGAAAAGTTTTCCCAATTTCCCCACGATTCGGTACGAGCTCGCTCACGTCCACGACTTTTGGCTCCGGCAATTTTTTCTCCGCGACCAATTTGACCCCGGTGGCCTTAGAATGCTGCCCAAGGTCATACGCCGACCTGTCCGCGCAACCGACGCACTCGATCCAACCATACGACGTCAAGCACTCGGCATCCCAGCAATCGCACGCGTAATGTGCCATCTCGTTGCCCATGTGTTGCCGGAACCTTAATTTCGATTTGTCAATCCCGATTTTCGTCAGGAACAATTGAATCCGAGCCATGAAGTAACCCAAAGTTTGGTTCGCGACGAGACCGTCTCCCACCGCTTTTCTAATCGTGATTTTTTCCGCGCTTTTCCCGTCCATTTGATTGCAAGCCGAATATAAAAGCATTTCCGTGTCCTGGACAGTGTCAAATTTGGGATGGCTCTTGTCCCTGGGGTCGCAGAAATGCTCAATCTCGGCCATGGTGAATTCTCGGACGCGGATAAGGCCGGATCTCGGGGATATCTCGTTGCGGAAGGAATTGCCGATTTGAGCCGCGGCGAAGGGCAGGCGCTCTTGGTTGAACTCCAGGAGTCGCTTGAAGTTGACGAAAATGCCTTGCGCAGTTTCGGGGCGCAGGAAACCTGGGTCGCCGTGGATCAGAAACCATCAGTTTTTCGTGTTTCATAGGATGGATTTTTTTCTAACATTATTTGATATCATGCTTTATTTTTTCAATTTTATTATCATTATATAATTTCTATATCATATTCGATCATTCTAGATACAATTCAAATTATATTTCAAAATATATAGTGCACAATATTTTTAGACTATCATATTATATCTTACATTACATTTTTCAGTTTCGTCGTTCACTTTTATGTACATATGAATTGTTCTATAATTACATTTGACTTTTTCTTGTACTATGATCCACTTTTTGAAGCAAACGTATGTGGACTTTCAAATTTAAACGAGAAATATTTTTAAAAATTGAAATCGTTAAACTTTGTGTTTTTAATTTACACATGAATCAAAGATAAAATATGTACAAAATTTATTTAAAACGTAGCACAACTTCACATTTAAATATTACAAATAATAACTGTAACAACCTTTGACTAATCCAGTAGGTCCAATTTCCGTAGCGAACATAAGGTTGAACTCGACAGGTTCTCCAAGGTCATTTCCAGATATCGGAGATTTCATGTTGAATTTTCGAAGGATGTCAGACATTTCCGATTTGGTCATGCCATCGAGCCTGACCACGATATCTTGACATTCGGATTTTGTAGCGTCATCAGTTTTTTTATCGCTCATAATTTTTTCTAAATGTGCTTTTATAAGGTGGTCAAGGCGGAAGCATTCTCCAGTTTTTACATCCTTCACCATCAGATCCGCAAACCGGTCAACGTGACCTTGAAAAGTACAAAAATGGAACTTTATTGTATATAAAAGTCAAGTTTTTATAAAATTACAAGTTTAATCAATAGAATAAAATTTTCAAATTTATTTTTAATTCTTTTAGTATTCCATTTAAAATCCTTCTATTCATTGATTTTATCAAATTGAAACTAAAAATAATAGAAATTAAGTAAAAGTTGTCAGATTTGTAAATTTTAAGACGCGAAAACCATTACTCTTTAATTTTTCATTCACTACATATTTTTGATAATTATATATTATGAATATTAACGATTTTTTTCATAATTTATGGATCATTTCGAAATTTTTATTCACTTCTAGTTTACTCTCAAATGTTGAATTCTTTTAAATTTTTTGACTCAAATACAAAAGAGTCAAAAAATGCTCAAAAATTAGGAAATAAGCAAAATATGGATGCAAACATTTTTTTTCCTGAATGTATTTGAATGCCTAAAAATATTTCATTTCTCATAATGCAAAATTATCGATTTGGTTGAATTTTCTAATTCCATAAAAAAAAAAATTTATAAAACAAAATTTTTAAAAACTACACGAAATTCGTTAAATTCAACAAGATCTCTCAACAATTTTATTTACTTCTCTAAAAAATATGAAGAAATGTTTTCAACTATGTAAAGTGTCATTCCAACCTGAAGCTTTCAACACAGGTTCTGGAGTGAGAATTGAGCAGTCGACTTCCAACATTTGTTCCTCCAAAATGAAAAAACTGCGCCACACACTGAGCAAATTTTGCTTCAACGAACATCCCATGGGGCCAAAATCATATTGCCCGCTGATTCCTCCATAAATTGCAAACGATTGGTCGTAAAAAAATCGACGTTTCAAAAGGTCTTCCATTCTTGCTCTGTCAAAAGTTGCAGAATCTGGTACCAGAGAGAGTTCTTTGTCCTCTAAAATTTTTTTCCGAGTTTTCAGTTCAGCCACGGCTTTTTTGATGTCAAGTTCAGGAGCTCCATCAGATTTTAGTTTTCGGATCAAATCACCCTGATAATTTAAAAAATCAAATAACGATTAGAGCTGGTTAAAAATGTATTTCTGGTAATTAGTAGGTATAGAAAAGAGCTTTTCAAATGTAGATGGAAACGATCCAAAAATGATAAAAATTTTTCTAGAAACTAATTCATGATGAAAATTCATTTAAAGCAATCCATGATTTTGAAAAAATATACATACAAAGAAATTCAGTGAACTTCAAATATTTTTTTAAAAAAGTGTAATTACAAGTAAATTGTTATTATGTGTAAGTACATTAAGAATTATGTAATTAATTATTATTATATAACATACATATAATACAAATTCAAATAATATTATATAATATATGATTATAACTAAAATTAATTATATTAAAATTGAATATAATTTATCATAATGTAATATAGTGTAACAAAGTATGACATAATTATAATACATTATATTTAAATTGAAATATATTATGAAATATTATAACAGAATGTTATTTGATATAATATAGTTATTATATAATATGTGATAAAATTATAGTAAATAAATATGATAAGATTCATCATGATAAATCATCAATATGATAGGAAACTTTGAAATTTTGAAAACAGTCGAACAGAAGTCGGTGCATCTTATAATAAGAACCGACTGAGATCTTTTGGAGGGAAAAACTAGCTATACCCGAAAATTCGAACCCAAGCCGAGATTACCTTAGAAAAAGGGAGAAAATGAAAAACGTCTAAGAAGGTGGGACTTTCCACGAAATACACTTTCCATTTCCAAGTATTTAACGGAAAACTCCAACGAAAAAAACGACAACTAGATTTCCTTTTCAAAAATTCAACTTTTTTTCATTTTAAACCAGGAAACAACAAAGGAAATCATGACTTGCAACTTGCGCTTTTGAGAACTGTAATCTTTTCAGTGACTTTGTTGTCTACAATATCTTTTCAATTTCCATCATTTTTCTTACAAAAATCTTAAACTCTTAATAAATCCATACTGTTTTCTTACAATTTTTCATATTTCTATGCAAGAAAATATTAAAGTTTTATTAATGTAAAATAAGATTATTATAGCATTATCATTAAACATGAAAACATGGTTTCACAATGATATCTTTCCTAATATTTTTTTGAATTAGAAAATGCTAATTGATGGTAATTTGCCCAACAAAATTTTCGTATTTGTGTTTAATAATTTCAATTATAATGAAGTGAACATAAATTTAGTAACTGATTGTTATTGTACGGACAGTAAACAGGAGAACTGTCAAACGACAGTTCACTTATCGTATTGTACAATAATAATGCATACACTCTTTTATTTTATGAAATCATTCAATAAATTCAAAAATTAATAATGTTGATGTTTTGACCAGCCCTATGCAACTGGCTATCTTGACTGTAAAAACAAATATTCACACTAAAGCCAGGGTACCCCGGAGGCACCACTTATGCAAGGCGCACACACACGTGCTCACAGAGATCAACCAGTCAATGTGTAAGGCCCCGAAACAAAGCAGTTGTGTGTGTTAGTTAGACACATGTGGTAACATCATGAACGTTGGAACTACGGGAGTGTAAGGGAGATGCATAGGGCTGGTTTTGACATTTACGTTTTGTTTTGATATTCATATATTCGCGGGAGCTAACTTCAGCGCCATCTGTTGGATTCGAAAATAAATGGAACATTCATATCGCCTTTGAATGGTTGATGAAAAAAATTGAGAGCTCTACTCATGAGTTAAAAAAATTTTCGGCTGTTATTGGCTTAGAGCAGCTCAGAGCCACCAGGATTGGCTAGAGCAGAGCCTCAGCGTGTGCTGATCCTAATATTTACAGAAAAAGACAGGGTCTCGATTCTTCGCCTTGCAAGCCCGCCAAAGAAAATTTGAATGAATTGTTTGACTAGGAAAATAATAAAAACTAATCTAACGATAAGTAACAAAAAAATCATTGTATAATGTAAAAAATAATAAATAAATATAATTGAGTATAATATATGATTGTAATATAGTATACAGTACTCTTTCTGAATAGTGCCGTGGTTTTTTCGTCACTCCCATATGCTGTGACGTCACATCCACAGGTTAAAAAAGGACAACCACGGCACTACTCAGAAAAAGTACTGTAATACAATATTTGTTATAAATTATAATGTTATATAAAAATTAGTATATAATATAAAATATAATATAGTATAATAATTCATGATAAAAACAAAAGCATCAAATTCTAACAATTTCAGAAAAATTTTGGTGAATTCTGTGTAAATTTGAAAAACTATTTGATTTTAGAGAATCAATAAAAGAACTTGATATAATGAGAAAATATATCTATAAAAAATCAGTGATCTCGAAATATTATCAGAAAAAATAATGCAATCATGCCTAGCATATTGTTTGTTTATGCACCTGTTCCTTGACATTCGCTCTCAAAGGCGCCAAGATTTCTTCCGATTTCGGGTCAGACATGTCGACGAAGTAATTCAATTTAACGTTGCGATGTTTTTTCTTCGTGCCCCACTTGGAGACGTCTAAAAAACTCGCGCTGCCCGAGATTAAACGGAATCCAGTGATGACTTTGTCAACCACGTGGAAAGATGGATTAGTACTTGATGTTTTTAACCTGCGCAGGATGTGCACGCTTTTATGTATAAGCATATGCGGATATTACCGTGCACTTTTTTATAACTTATGCACTGCTACGTATAAACAATTACGCAAAAACTGAATGATGCTGCAACATGCTGCAAAAAGCATGCAAAAAGGAAACTTCCAGAATTTCGCAGTGTGCCTCAGTGTGCCTCAGGGGCACTCAGTGTGTCTTAACCATAAATCACCATAAATGTAATACTACTATATGGCACTATATGGCCAGCTTGAGAGAGAAGCGCATCGGAAGAGAAGAGCGTAGACGATTGGTTTCTCTCTCGCACAGGAGTTGACTGGAGGGGATGCCACCAACTGTGTTAATTATGAACAATTATGAATAGAGACCAAATATTTAATACTACTATATGGCCAGCAGAGAGAGAGAGGCCCGGCGAAATCTGAACGGTGCAGACAATCGTTTCTCTCTCGCACAGTGGTAGCCGCGCATCCTTCTGCGCATCTTTTGACAGCTGGTGTTTATTTCCAATGTTTATCATTTTGACGAGTTTCTGGAATATGTGTCCTGGACTTAGACCATGCATTTACATGGACTGCTAGTCGCGAGAAAAAAGCCGGTCGAACATGGTCAGGCGAGTATGACGTCACGGGACCAACTTTAAGATTGTCAGCGTCACCTGCTTTTGTTTACTTCTACATTACTGTGCTTTTTTGATATTTTGCGCTATTGGCATGTCGCATATCGCAAACGATAAATTTGGTCAAAAGTGTAATCTAGCGTAATAGAAGAAAAAAGTTGAGCAACACGCATTTGTGCTTGATTTGCGAAAAAATTACGGATTCCCGCCTACATGGCATTTCTTTCCACAAGTGAGTATTTTGTTGACATCAGTTTTGACATTAAAGTTTTGAAATTATTCTTTTATTCGACTATATTTATTGTGTGAATTGACAGGTTTCCAAAGAACAGGGAGGAAACTTGGTTGGAGTTATTCGATGTGACTAAAGAATCACTGAAAATAAAAATCGAAAGCGCTGAGCTCTGCAGCAGGCATTTAACACCTGACAATTTCAACGTTGCCAAAAATGGTTCAAAACGTTTAAAAAAAAATAGCATTCCCACCATACGCCTTATTGACAAGTAAGTTACGATTCCTACATAGTTCATTACTACAATCAAGTCCACAATAGTAAATTGCAAAATTAAAATTATTACATAGATTTTTTCTTACATAATTGCTGATATATCAAAACCTTAATTCAAATTATAATAATTTTTTTCTATAATATCGTAGAGAAATTTGAACTAATGCAAGTAAAATATTGACTGTTTGTTATACATATACATATTTGTTTAAAAAAATTACATTGAAACCACCCATTATTACATTTCACTTTTCATTAAGAATAAAATAGTTGCCAATCATATTTAATTCATATTGTGATTCGCTGTTTGAAATCTCACGATGGGGTGCGAAGTGCGCTGATTGTTTTATTATACTATTAAATGACAATATTTAAAAATGACTTGAGAAATAATGATGATTTATCCAAAGAAAAATTTGGGCACGTACCATTTTTTCCCCCGAATAACGTGGATTCCTTGAAAACGCGAATTTCCAGTAAAATTTTGTGCGAATAAAAATATGAAGGAATTGGTAACTCATTAGATAGTTTTATACATTTATTAAAACAATTAAGCTTAAGAAACAATTTTTGAAGATTCAAATACATAAAATATTTACCAAACATAAATATATATAGATGCATTCAATTCTTTAAAGTTATAATAAGTTCATAATTATTTTCTTTTTAAAGGGATTATCTGAGCCAAAAAAGAGCCCACATTTTCAAATCTCCACAAAAAAGTGGAGTTGACTTCATCGCTGAGGAAGGCAATGGTACTTTAACAAACTTTGTGCCAAAAACTGGGGAGACTAATGCTGTCAGGCATAAATATTCTGATAATTCGAGAAGTTGTCTCCTCTGTCGACGACAAGCTGGACTGGAACTGTCTTTTTTTCGGTTAGTTTTGTGATAGTTATCTTACCTCCATTTTCAATGGTTCTCTTCTGCAATGTACAGTACATGATTAATTATTATCTATCTCTGAAAAGGCCAAAATTGGCAAAAAGTATCACCCAGTGTCAGCACAATTTTATTAAGGAAAGGTAGATTTTTATATAGCTTATGGCCTCTTGCAAAAGCTTGAAGTTGCTGATGCATCAAACATTATATTATGAAAAAGTCCTATTGTTTGCTAATATTTTTTATATGTAATGAATCTATCAAGATAATTTTACTTTGTATGTACTATGTAAAATTCGTGAAAATTAGTTGAAACATATTACACGGTCAATTAAACATTTTCATTGTGTTTGCAGTATTCCACATGACGATCGGAGGGAAGCATGGCTGAAAGCATGCAATGTTTCTGAACCAATTCCAGCAACTGCTCGCATATGCAGCTGTCACTTTACAGCTAATGATTTTCTGAAAATTCCTGGTTCCTTTGGTCGAGGACTGCTAGAAAAAACAGCTATTCCATGAATTTTTTTCAATGGAGAAAGGCAAGATATAAATGCTTTTGCATTTGGAGCATAAAAATATACTTATAATTTTTGTAATTTCCCATAATATGATTTCTCAGGCTTATTAACATGGGCTCTTTTTTAAAATCAGAATGTGATTTTAGAATAACTAAATTAGTTATCATAAAATGCAAACTTGGACAAAATACAAACAAATTTTTAATTGTACGTCATAAAATTATTCTACTTCTTTAAAAATATATTTTAGCATGAAATGTCAAGAATAGTACCATTTTGCAGAAATAAAATAAAAAATCCCTTTGTTATTGCAGAAATTCCTTTTCATTAAATGAAGTTGCGTTTTAAAATTATTTTAAGTTATTTAATAAAAAATTTTTCCACAGTTCCGATGATGTGCAGATTGAACGTATGGTAGAAGGTTCTGATGATGCCGAATTCAGTCACAACATTGATCAGATACTTCAAGAAGACATGTGCTTGCAAAGAGAAGTTGTACATGTAGAAATACCGAAAAACGCCGATAAATCTATGGAAATTCATGATAATTTCTCAATCCAAACAACTGAAAGGCCTCATACACAAGACTCATACATGAAGAGCACTATAACGACCTTTTGAATTTCGTAGCAAAAACATACCTCACCATTCGCATGCACTACGAAGAGAACAAAAAAAGCAGAGTGGATAAATATATACGACACTTGCATACAAAAATTGTTTTGTTCAAACACCAATGAACGAGCACGGCTCCCATATTTCTTACATTTTTAACACTTTTTGACATTTCATAACACTTTCCACTGAACTTATGTACATTTCTTCATGACAAACAGTGAAAATTTATTATTTTATATGTATATATTGTACAATGAATATGACAAATTTTTTGAAAACATGCATAGACAATGTTCATTTAAAAATAGAGGTTTTCTTATTATTCTTGTTATATTTCAAGTTATTTTACACCTCCATATTCTCGAAGCGCTATTTTAGGCTGCATTTTAAAGTTCCACTGGATAAAAAATATTTATACGCGTTGGGCGAAAATATTTTGTGGTACGAAGCTGGCAGACCCCGGGGGGTTTGGTGCCTAAATACGGGCCTGGTTAGTCTCGTGACGTCATACTCGCCCGATCATGTTCGACCGGCATATTTTGCTGGCAAGCATAGGCAGAGTAGCAGTCCATGTAATACGTGGTCTAAGGTTCTGGAGTAAAAATTGTAAAAGGCAACTTGAGTTTAATACTTTTCGAGAAATGTGATTCCTTCTCAAAGTGCATTAGATAATTATCGAACACAATTATGTAAATTAATCATCGAATCCTTCATCAATGTAAGACTCTTTTATGAAAGCAAAAAAATTTCAGAAAAAAATACTCATCTCAGGAAAAAGTACACTAAATTAATTTTATTCAACAATCAATCATTTTTATAAGAAGAAAAGTTTATAAATTTTGCAAATACTGAATGAAAATAAAGATAACATTGAACTACAGCGTGCAGTATATTTTTTTCTTGTTATATTCATTATTTCTAAAAAAAAAAAAAATAAGCTCATTCCTTGGTTGACTAAGTTGGGAAGAAAATGACTTCCACAGCAAAATTTCAAATTTTACCGCGCCGCGCATGCGCATATTAGGCAAATACTACCTATTGGCATCTCACTCTTACCGTGACTGTTCCTCTTACGGGCTCAAATGGACTGCTGGCCATATAGTAGTATTAAATATATGTCTTAAGCAGATCTGGAGCAATTTCTAGGCAGGTTTGAGCAGATTTGAGCACGTATCAGTAGAAAAATCTGCTCCGGATCTGCTCCAGATCGGCTCATTCGAAAACGCCATATGAGAGTCGCGCATGCGGAGTACCACGCGAGTCATCTTATTCCTTTCTCTTTCTATCACGATGCTCCTTTGCAACAGGGGAAGATGGGACGCTGGCATAGACCTTATAGTACATGGACTGCTAGTATGCCGTAAGCTCAATAGAAACAGCCCGGTTATACATAGGAGCTGGCGGAATTGCGGGCTAATTCGACGGAACGAACCGACCATACCCGAAGATGTCCGATCATCGTACGAATGTATACGATCAGGCACCTTCAGGAATGCTCGAGTCATTCCGTATGATACGGATTAGAACGATAACAGCCGAAGGGCTACGACTGGGTACCTTCGGATACCATCGGTTTATTCCGTCAAATTAGCCCACAACTCCGCCAGCTTTAAATGCTTATATGTCCAACCGGCAAATGGCGGACTACTAGCAGTCCATGTACTCTGTATGGTCTAAGGACGCTGGCCATATAGAAGTATTACATATATGGCCTTAACTGGCCTTAACCACCCGAGTGAAAAAAAAAGTTCGATTGATATTGGAACATCTGTTTGATATTTTTCACCAGCTATTTTTCAGATTTTTGTACCGCACGCGTATTCAGTGTGTTCGGTGTGTTAATTTTCAAAGGTCATCAGCTGATTTGACACAATTTGATGCCTTTTTGACACAACCGTAACAATCGTTGAATTAATTGTAAAAAATTTCACTTATTACTCATTGCTAAAAATTCAAGTGTTATTTAACCGAATGGAGGAAAATGCACGGAAACGTGAATTAGCACGTTTACGTGCAAAAAAATTTCGTGCACTAAGAAAAGCGTGTGACCGAAACCGAGCGTGATTCCAAGAAGTGCTGGGATTAATTCAAAATCAAGCGGTACAACAACCAGGTACGTATATTCATAAATGTTCATCATCACTTATAAATTATGAAAATTGTGAAATGTTTTAGTAAAAATTTATGATAATGAGCATCTATTCATAATTTTAATGACACCATTTAAAAATATAACTTGGAAACAGTAAATTCCATTTGTAACTCAAATTGATACGAAAATTTAAAAAAGTAATCTATTTGTTATCTTTCTTTTTTTTTTTTGTAACAAAATATTTCTTTCTTTCAAATCATATAAATCGCACTTTTCCGATGTCGAAATTTTCTATTATTTTCCAGTAATTCCATCCATAGCTCTTGACAATTATTAATTTTTTTTTCTTGCCTTTCTTTACAAATTGTGTTTTGTAGTAAATTTGACACTCAAATTTTTCATAAATTGTTATTGATGCCTAGAGTTACTTAATGATAAATTATTATTTTAAGTCAGTTAAACAGACGTGTTTTTTTGAATTTACAGTATTTTTTAAGAATGTATTAGGTAACTAGTTAAAAGACACATAAATGATCAAAATTTTTCAATTTTTCAATGAAAATACGAGATGAAAGTAAAATCTATTAATAATTTTCATTTTACGACTTTAAAATATACCTTTCTAACAGTAAAATGCAGAATTTTGACGACGAATAATATGAATTATGTTGTTTTACATTTTTCACAGTTGTTATTATTTCAGAGCAAAACCATGAGATAGTTGAAGCTGATGGAAACGCTACTCATCACTTGTACGAAGATGAGCACGGAGAAAACAATGCTGATAATGAAATTGATGAGAACAATGAAAATAATGAAAATGATGGCATTGACGACTTGAGGAATTGTGCACTTGGTATTTATTTTGATTATTTTACTTTACAGTAATTTTTATGTGAAAAATGTCATTACGAATTCATGAACTTAAAATACCAAATTATAATGGAAAGTAAAAGTTTCTCTATTTATGGACAACAATTTAGGAAAAAACCAGTCACTTTGATTTTTAAATGCAAACCCTAGTAATTTTGTGATTCTTATAAAAAATGGCGAAATTCTTATGAGAACCAGAATTTTCTTATATCAATTCCGTTTTTTATAACGTTGACCTTCTAAAATTATTATAAGAAAAACTTGTCTCATAAATTGACCTTATATAAAAAAAAAAAAAAAATGAGAATGCAGAAAATTTTCTTATCAAACAAATTTCTTATAAAATACATTTTTTATAAGAATTTTTCGTATTTCTACAGAAATAACATTGTATAAGAAAAAATTTTCCCATTAGGTTTTTATAAGGTTCACAACCACTCTATGGAAATGTTTTTTTCATCCACAGTATGAAAATCACACATTTCTGACGTAAAAATTTCAATTATTTCGAGTACTTATATCCATAACTAGACAATTGTTATTGTTTTTGTAAGAAGTCAATTACACAGAGTTGTGTTTTAAAATGTACTATATCAAGTTACAATATCTTCATTGAAACAAAGTATGAAAATGGTGTTAATTTACAACCCAAACTTTCAATTACATTGACATCACAGCAAACGAGAAAATATTGGATGGTCAAAACTTTAATTCAAACTCGAAGACTTTGAAACTTTCCAAAAAAGATCAAAGTGCCGCCATGAAAAGTATTCAAAAGCATGAAGTTTGAATTCAAGTTTTGACCATCCAATATTTTGTCCTTTGTTGTGATCTATAAAAAATGTTAATTTTACTACTCAGAAACATAATTAGAAAACGGTTTCCTTCATTTTTTAGTCAATTTTATATGAAAATTCTTCATGAATAATTTTGGACGACTGATAATCACAACAACAGATTTTTATTTAGTCAAGTAAACACCCGCCCAGTAAGCATTTTGGGCTCAGAAACACCCAATTCTGAACGCCCAGAAAAGGGTAGCGCTATGACCGCAATAAAGGCAATTCTGCCGCCACGGCGTGGGGGCTAGAGAATCAGAACAGAAACAGTCAACACTGGTCCCACGATGTGGGATAGGCGTGTCCTGTATATGACCGATGCCCTGGTCCCAGAATCGACCAATTCTTAGGCCACATCTTGGGATAAATTAGACGCGCTCTTATTTGTTTGAAATTACAGTGGCATTTCCGGTTTCTTTACACGCCCATTCTGTTAAAATATTGTGAATAATTTTTTAATAATATTCATTTTATAATAATACTATTAAAATTTTTGATACTAAATTTTTATTACTATCTTTGTAATTCATTATCAAATATTGTAATTCATTTCTTGTTATATATATTTACGATTAAGAGAAAATAAGTGAGATTTTTTTTATTTTAATGTAGTCTTTGAATTTTATTATTATTATTTCTATTAATATTATTATTTCTCTTAAAAATGTATTGACTTTTCTAAATATCATGAAGGGTAGCAATAAAAATTGTTTCTGGAAATTTTCACATATTTATTGAGGTTATACATTTTAGGATGAGGGTCATTCAGCTGGGCGGATCGCTATTTTCCCAGCTGAATTTCTCCTTCGCGGCTTCGCCGCTTCCAACCCTTTCGTAAACGCATCCCGGATATTTTTCTCATTAGCAACTTCCACCCCCGACATAGACACGCTCTTCACCCCTTGCGCTATGATGGCATCTGAAAAATACAGATTCAATAATCACGCCGTCTTAATAAACTTAAGTCAACAAGTTTAAAACTTGTAAAACAGTTATCTTTGTTGTTCCCTTAATGTTTTATGAATAGAATAAAGTGATTATAGAATTGAAAACCTGCTTCGTACAAGTTCGAAATTCACCGACTGATTTTCAAATAAATAAATGAAGAAGTAAAAATAAAAAAAAAGGAAAAAAACGTACATGTCAATTTTGAATCATGAATAACTTCGCTCTAATTTGATTTTCATCTCTGACTTTACAAAGTTGATAGAATGAACCTCACAGTCATTCATGAATATGATAGACAATAAATAATATTATTCACAAATGCACTCGTTGCTGTATTTATACGCGATACTTTGTTACACACCTGACATGGTCTTGTATAGTTCTGTGCCACAGAGTTTCACCGTGCCCTCTTTCTTCCCATGAATGGTTATTTTGGCACTGAAGTCATTTGTGAGAGCCTCCTTGATGATGAAATTCCCACACTCCTCAACTGAATGACCTCCAACAAATTTGAACCACTCTACCTACGTACAAAATAATCATACCTTAAAATTTCCATTACACTACAGTTGATGTCAACTAATTTAGGAAAAAATATTATTATTACAGAAAAATTTATCCATTACTTTATTGCCTTATTTTACTTTATTTTTTTATTTGTTTGTCAAATATCAAGAAAATTAATCAACTTCAAATAAAAAGAAAATTATTCAACTTATCTCTCTGAAAATTGAGTTTAGTAAAGCATGATTGCTTTTTTTCTCATTTCATTTTATAAATATTTCAGTTCTGAAAGGTTCTTTTTCTCAAGCAGTATCAATTTTCAAGGAAGATTACATGCTTGTAATTTTAATCAGTGTAAAATTGAAAAAGAAGTCATAAAAAAAACCAAATAACATTTTAAATTTATCACACATTATTTATATGTTTTTTTACAAAGACAGTTGTAAATTTTAAGAATTTAGGAAAATAGCAGTTTATTAACCTCTATTTTATCAATTTTGTATTTTTTAATGAACTATGGTTACACATAATATTTTTAATGACCTTTCACTTTTTGAGATCTTGAAAATTATTGAACTTATCCCTCTAAAAAATTCAGTTTATTAAAGCATGATTGCTTTTTTTCTCATTTCATTTTATAAATATTTCATTTCTGAAAGGTTTTTTTTCTCAACCACCCTGTCAGGCAGAGGACAATTCTCACGCAATAGACAATAGTCAGATAGATGTCAGAATACATTCCTGGCATCTATCTGACTATTTTCTGACTATTGTCTATTGCGTGAGTATTGTCCCCTGCCTGACAGGGCAGTATCAATTTTCAAGGAAGATTACATGCTTGCAATTTTAATCAGTGTAAAATTAAAAAAGAAGTCATAAAAAAAACCAAATAAAATTGTAAATTTATCACACATTATTTATATGTTTTTTACATCGACAGTTGGTAATTTAAATAATGTAGAGAAATAATAGTTAATTGTTTTCTATTTAAAATTTTTTCAATGCTGCATTTATAAGTTTACCAAGTTCACGCATAATTTGTTTGTAATTTCCTTTTCTTTTTAAAATCTTGAAAAATATTGAAGTAATTTCTTTCAAAAATTCGTTTCGGTAAAACATGATTTCCTATTTTTCAATTTCGTTTTTTATATTTTTTAGTTTAAAAAAGGTTTTTACAATTACTGCCATTTTTGAACTAAAAGATAAAAATATGCTCGTAATTTAAATCAGAGGGAAATGGAAAAGAAAGTTGATCATTCTGAAAAAACGAGTTTTTGAATTGAAAGAAAAAAAAATTTCTAATTGATATCAATAATGTGTGAAAATGAAAGATGACAAAAACATTGAGACATAACCAAACACTTTTGCATACTTTTGAATAACTACACATTTAATCGCAAGTAACACTTCGAATTCAGTAAAATACTCACTTGGGCAGTAGCTCCAGTGTTGTCGAATTCAGGGATGAAAAACTTGGAAAAACTTTTTTTCGCCTCGAGGGCCACGAGTGACGAGTATGTAAAATTTCTTAAACCCCGAACTTGCGGCAAGTGGTGACAATGTCGGGGCGGCGGCGCAATAGTCACTGACAATCACTGACAATCACCCAATAATTGATCAATTCTGATTCCACGTCGTGGGGACACGCCTCCCCACATCGTCGTCCCAGAATTAGTGTTATCTATGGCCGCTTTCTGGGGCGATTGTTGTTACCTCGACGTGGGCCCAGAATTGGGTGCATGTGGAATTTTAAATGTTACATGTCGGTCAGTAGCGCGACAGAATTATCCAGAGTTATCCAATTCTTGGCCCACGTCGTGGCTCCCACACTGTAGGACGAATCTGGACTCCACGCTATGCTTACTGGGCGTGTTTCTTTTAATGTATGTTTCATGGATGCTTTTACTATTTCGAACGTTATCCCATGGGTTAGCGTTCGAAAAAATAAAGACATTCATGAAAAATACTGTACAATATTAGGTTACAATTTTTTTGTTAAAACAAAGTAAGAAAATGGTGTAAATTTTCAAACAAAATTTTCAATAAAATAGACATCACTTCATCATTACAATTGTAATAAAATCTATTCATAATTTTTATTTTACTACTTAAAAATATAACCTTCAAACAGTACAATGCAAGATTTCGATGAAAAAAAATATAAATTCAGTTTTTCACACTATTTCAGGGCAAAATTCTGACGAAGAAGACCAGGAAGAAAATAATCCACCTCCCGAAGACGATTACTTCAGCTACGATGACGCCGAAGATGTACATCAGGACGGAGAGGAAGCAAACAATGCTGGCAATGAAATTGACGGTGGCAACGAATTCCTCTTCGACAACGAAAATCAAGACATCGTAGATCTAAGAAATTGGGCGCTTGGGGTTCCAAAAACTGAAGTTACGGAATTGTTATCAATTTTACGAAGGAGAGTATTCCTTAATTTACCAAAAACGGCAACTAGTTGTTTAAAATCAAACACTCGTTTTGAAATAGTCAAAATGGATGATTCTTTCACTAAGAAGCAGGAGTATGTTTAGTTTTGTATTGCTAGAGGTCTAAAAAATCGCTTTAATGCTGCGCTGCATCAAAATCATATAATTGAATTAATTTTTCATATTGATGGAGCGGAGTTATTCCAGTCGAGCCCGATAACTTTTTGGCCAATTCTTTGTCGCATACACAGCAGAGACTCGAGTCACTTGCATTTACCGTTCCCCGCTGCTATTTACATGGGCACAGGCAAACCCTCAGACTTGGATTTGTATTTTGAAGAATTTATAATTGAGCTCACTGATTTGCTCATTAACGGCCTTTTTATCGATAGGGTAAAATTTGAAATAAAACTTAAAGAATTTAGCGCTGGCACTCTTTCAAGAGCATTTATGAAATGTACAAAAGGCCACACAGGGTTCTACTCGTGCGAGCGATGCGAAATTCGAGGGGTGCGCATAAACAATACAACCTGTTTTTTAGAATTGGACGTACAAAAACGAAACGATTTATCTTTTCGTCAACGATCACAACCAGATCTTCACAATAAAGACAATGTTTCTCCTTTGCTTAGAATTCCTGGGATTGACATGATTAAAATGTTTTTCATTTATTATATGCATTTGTGGCCTTTGAGTGTTCAAAAAAAACTACTGGAGTTATGGTTGCAAGGTAACGAAGAAATTCGTTCATTAAGCAATGAGAAAAAAATTCAGTTAGATTTCATACTGGAACTTAATAAACCTCAAGTCCCCAATGATTTCCAAAGAAAAACGCAATCGATAAAACACATTGTGCACTGGAAAGCCACGCAATTCAATTTTTTTCTTTTATAATCAGGAATGATTATCATGAAATTTGTATTACCCCCGGCTAAATACAAGCATTACATGTTACTCTGTACGGCTTTTCGAATATTGTGTTCAAAACAACTTGCAGTCGAGTATCATGAGCACGCCAAGATTTACCTTCGCAAGTTTGTCGACTTATACCGCTGCATTACGGGAGAAGTACTGTGACAATGAACATCCACAATTTAATTCACGTGGCTGATGACGCAGCAAATATGGAATGCGATTTACTCTCCGTCAGTGCGTTCATTTTCGAAAGTCTCTTGGGAAAATTGCGCAAACTACTCCGATGCGGTTACGGGCCAATGGAGCAAATGTGCAATCGAGTCGACGAAATGTTTTTCCAAAAAAAGAAAGTTCCCATTGTTCAGCCGGATCTATTGATTCTGAGACAATCGTCTAATCTTGAGCAAATCTTGGGGAAACAAATCGTTTACAAACAAATGAATTTAACAACAACGCCTCCGAATAATTTTGTTTTGATCGCAGATGATGAGTATTTTGAAATTCTGCAAATTGATTTAAGTAATTACAATGATGGGGATGATGACATTTTACGTGGAAGAATGTGGCCGATCGTTGGCTCTTTTTTTGATTACCCAACCGATTCAACCCATCTCAAAATATTTCGAATTCATGACGAGCCTGTTGATAAGGAGTTGAAGTTGTTCTGAGTCAGGTTAAATATAAAGTAGTGCCATTCAATGTGAGACCAACGTGCAATAGTAATGCCCGAGAAAACATAATTGTACCCCTCTTCCATATGTGAAAATTCTTGTCGAATAGTAATTGTGAATATGTATATTTATATGTAATATATTTAAATTTTCTTACACATAATTCACGTTTTTTTTATTAATTCCTTTATATGCAAGGCGACATTTGCTCTGTTAACAGTCATGAAAATGAAATCAGCAACTACTCAAACTTTTTCTTCTCAACATTTGGTGTTTGCATGAAATAAATCTAAAATAATTGTAGGCACCAACAATTAAGCTTCATACTTACAATCCCAATGCGCATTTAATTTTCAAAATAAATTTGAAAGACAAAATATTTTTTTCGCATACATAGAAAGTTTGAAAAAAGAAACTTTAACCTATTTTTCGTTGTAACGTGAAAATAACGAACTGCAGTGCTAAATATTCAAAAATATACGTAAGTTATATATTCTGCACATTTCGTTTGTCCATTTAATATTCGAAATCTGGTTTATGAACCGAATAATGAGAAATGAAGAAAATGAGATACGTTGTAACAAATTTCTGTAGATAACAAAGAAAATTCCAAACGAAAATTCTGTGGCTTCCCGGCATACCCGAATGAGTCACTTTTGCGATAAGGTTTCAATTTTAATTGGAATACCATGTAAAATTAGCCTTATCGCATAAGTTACTTTTCGGTTACTCCGGTGTACCACAGAATAAATGAAGTACATACGCTACTGTAAAACACTGCGCGCCTGCGAGATCCCCGTCCCCGTGTAATAAAATTGTCCAGAAATTTTCAGTGTTTATCAGGGGACGAAAGCTGAGGCCTCAAAATACAGTGAAACGCCATGACACTTTCTATCGCTCTCCTTCTCTCCTAATGCTTCCTTTCTCTCTCGCTCTTACTAAGGCCAGACGCTAGTTCAACTTTACCCGGGTAATCTATCCAGTCGGCGCCACCGCTCAGTCGTGAGAACACGGTTTCTTATGGCCAGCTTTCGCCCTCTGGTGTTTATCATCAATTTCTAAGCTCGTGTTTCGGATCTCGATATCTCAGTTATATCTGTTAATACCGTTCAAGTGATCTTAGAAGACCCTTCGTTTTATCAATATTTGTCTCCAACGGATCGAACAAGTTGTAAGTATTCAGGAATTGCATAATATTAATAACACGTGTGCATCAATTTGAGGTTAATGAGTACCGAATTTAAACAAAACATTTATGTAAAAGTACATTTTTTTTATGATGATAAGCTTTCAATTTTCATGAGAGTACTAAAAAATATAAATATTCAATCAATTTTCAATTACTATAGTTAATCATGGAGAAGAATACTGGACCAAAAAAATTCATTGTCGTCGAATTGAGACAAATGACGGGTGAAACAGGCAAAAAAATTGCGGTTGTAACACGTACATCGTACATTAGAGTTACGAAAAATTCTCAACAATATGTCGTTGGATTTTAGCCACCTCCCTACTCTGACCGAATGAAATTGAAAGAAATACACGATTATGTTGCAAACGAGGTTAATCCCCCTACTGATGGGTATTTCTTTGAATTTTCAAAAATTACAGAAGCAGGTAAGTTTTTTTCAATTGTATTTAATTCTGAGGAGGCTATTTTGAATAATAACTTATGAAAAAAAAGGAAAACTGATAGTAAATCAATATATTTAGAATTTACCCTAGCAAAGGTGGTCGGATGACAATCTAATCACATGTAATATGAACATGATCAGATCGTCATTAGATTGTGATTAGATTGTAATAAGATTGTGATTTGACACGTATTATGATGTTTTTTACAGCAAAAATCGTTCCTTAATTAAATATTATTATCTGCGTGAGCAAATTACACTCTCGAAGCAACTTCAAACGTAATATTAAAATTTTTAGTCAAATTCTTGATTACTGCGCATTTTGGATGCTCGAGAGTGTCGGTAAGAAAGTTTTCCTAAATGCAGTTATCAAGAATTTGACTTTAAACGTTTTAATATATTACGTTTAAAGTTGCTCCGAGAGTGTAATTTGCTGACGCAGATAATAATATTTAATTAAAGAACTATTTTCGCTGTAAAAAACATCATAATACGTGTCAAATCACAATCTTATTACAATCTAATCACAATCTAATGACGATCTGATCACGATCATATTACATGTGATTAGATTGTCATCCGGCCACCTTTGCTAGGGTATGTATTTTTTTAAATGTTTCCTTTGTTAGTAATATAACAATTTTATGGTTAATACCCATGGCTCTAAAAAACCGGGGCTCCAAAAAGTTTTCTATCAAAGAATCTTCAATACCCTTTTATTTAATAATTAATTTTATTATATTTGATTTTCTAAAACAAAACCTAAACCAGATACACAAACTTTTTAGAACGATCATCAAAATTTTTTGGAGCCGTAGGTATGACACAATTTTATTTAAATATTTTGGTTTACTCGGGTTTCGTGTTTGTCGTTATATGTAATTTGTTACAACAAATTATGAATTTCTAAAAATCCAAAATTTGTTGACAAATTTTATTTAATTTCGATTATTTCTCTAATTTGATTAAAGTACCCTTTTTTCTAATATGTCATAATTGTAATTGTTTGCTCATACTTGAGAACTACATTTTTAAACAAAGAATTTATACTTACAAATTCTTATATATGATTGCTGTCAAATTAAATTTAATCTAATTGAAATTATTCTGTGTACAAGAGTTATATTACATTGAAATGGAATGTACATGGTCAAAGAGTTTTTGTTTTTATATAATAACTTAATAAACCTAATAAAAAACAATTATATGATTTTTCAAAGATTTAACTCAATCTTTAAGTTTCTTAAAGATTTTTAATTCTTATCACAATAGGATTCAACTGACTCATGAAATTAAAAACGAAAATAGCATAAACTTTTTGGAATTGAAAATCATACGTGATAATATTAATTTAAAATTTGATTGGCATAAAAAAATCACTGCGTCTGACAAAACTCTGAATTTTTCATCTAATCACCCATTCTCTCAAAAAATACAGATAATATATAATTTAGTAGATAAAGCAATAAAATTGGCTGATTCGGTCTTTCATAAGAAAAATCTTGATATTGTTAGAAATATTTTGAAACATACCCATAAAACCAAATCTTGACATCAAAATCATCCCAAGATTCTTGAGTTATGAATCTTGAGCAAGACTTGAGCAAATCTTGAGATAAAACCTGAGGATCGAAATCAAGTCAAGTTTCTTGACATAGACTTGATCAATAATTTCCCAAGAATCATTCAAGTACCTTGAGCAAGATCGACTCAAGTATGGGAAATAGATTTAACCAAGTCTTGATCAAGTATCTGGACCAGAATCTTGAACAAGTCTTAAACGAACCTTGATATGGATTCATTATCAATATTTTTTTATGCACATTATTTGTGTTTATTACACCACAATAATTAGGTACATGTAGTTTTAATAATTCAAACTTCCGAAAATCTATAAAATCATATTTGATAATTATTCAATTCTTCCGTTAAATATTGTTTCGCAATCATTTTTTCAATAAAGTAGTATAAATATAATATCTTGAAATTGTAAGCAACATTTTCGCATTCAACCTCTAAATTAATCATCAGGCGCCGAAAAACTATAGAAATAAATTTGTTATAAACAATATGATCTTTTATTAACAATAATATTTTGAAACATTTAAATTATCTGAATCAGCAGACGTTAAAAATGACACAAATAAAATTGTTAGAAACAAATTAGTTTGTTTATAACAAATTAAATATTCATAAACAATATGTTTTACATTGTTGCATATAACCAGAAAATTCAATATGAACATTAGCTTATAACATATATTGGTTAGTATAACATTATTTAACAATGACTTAATGTGTAATATATATATGTATACATATATACGTATCATGAGATTCACGAGTCCGTGCTCCGTGCATTTTGAGGCGGAAAACTCGTGTGACCACATTCCAACCATACGTGAGCCTTCCAACTGCACGTGCACGTGCAGTTGGAATGCTCACGCACACTTACATCTTCGCGCCTGTTCGCGCCCGTGTTCTAAGCGAACATAAGCGAAGATAGATTCAACGCAATGAGGTGAGTGTGCGTGAGACTTCCCACGTTTTCTAAAATGCCACACTGCATCATATGGTTCATACCATACGACTTTGCCTCAATGTGACTTGTTGTCGACTGTACTTGACTATTTTCGCGTACGCTCTGGTTAAATAAGTGAATCGTGGCTCGTGCAACTATAACGCAGGTCATCATCGAGGAAGTTTTACAGCTGCCTTGGCAGAAGCTGCGTACCCGAGGCCAAATAAAACAGCTTTTGAAGAGTGCCTCAAGTACGGCGTGAGTCTACTAAAACAACAAAACCGGGACATGAAAAAAAAATGAATTTTTTCTTAAACTTGTAATAATTATATCTACTTTTAAATAAATGTGTTTCGATAATAATGATTTTGTACAATTATTATACGCATGCTTATCCCTTTAAAATCAAAAAATATTATTGAAAACACCTTACACACGCTCGAACATTAAATAAAAAATTAAAATGATAGATATATGTATGAAAAAGTTCACAGAACAGAAAATTTAACAAATGCTATATCATTAGTGTAGAATTGTGTTCGAAAAACTGACGAAAATGACAATTTACAAATCTTGAGCAAGGCTTGCTCAAGAATCTTGTGCAAGAATCTTGATGAAGACTTGACAAAGTATGGGAAATAGATTTACCCAAGTCTTGCACAAGATCCTTCAAGATTCTTGAACGCGTCTTGACCAAGTCTTGACGTAAGATGGTTTTATGGGTAGTGACTACCCTGAAGTGATAATTAATAAACAAGTAAAAAAACGACTAAATAGTATAAAATTTAATGATGAATTGAAGAGAGGACATAAATTTGAAGGAAAAAGCGATTTTATATCATTACCGTACATAAATAACTTATCAGGCACTTTTTTGAAAATCAACAAGAAATATAGGATAAAAACAGTTTTCAGAACTCAGAACAAAGTAAACACTAGAATCATAAAGAAAGGAAAAGATGAACTTGCAATGGACGATAAACAGGGCTTAGTATACGAACTAAAATGTAAGGATTGCGACTCTGTTTATATGGGGGAAACCAAAAGGAAATTAAAAACACGAATCAAAGAACACGAGAATAACATTAGACATATGGCTTCAACACACAATGTAGTAACTGAACATCGCCTAAAAAATAATCACGATATTGACTGGAATAACACGAAGATTTTGAATTTCGAAAAGAATTATCAAAAAAGACGAATAGCAGAGATGATATATATTAAAACAAGAAGTAATAATATTAATAAACAGGCGGATACTATTAAATTAAACGCTAATTATGACAAATTACTGAAGAAAATTAGATATTAAAACATTTCAATTAAGTAGGATTGATTTTTTGGCCACTTGATTTTTATTTTTATTTTATCTTATCTGTTCTGGTTGAGTTTGATTATAGAGACTTTTGAAATTCCTTGATCAGTCACGTTTCGTCCCCCAAAGACAAAGCACACAATTAATAAGGGACACATTTTGTAAAAAGAATAGAGAACGAAGAAAAAATGACTTGGGGACAAAAAAGACATTGAATATCGTGACGTAATTGACAAATCAATTTAGATAAAGAAAGCATTACAAAAATGAGAAATGTAAGTGTGAAAATCTGATTTTATTAATATTTATTTATGTAAAAATGAATTGATACTTTATATTTATACTTAGTTTCCTGAAGAGGACCGAAAATTATAAGGTCGAAAGCTTGAAGAAATAAAGAGAAGAATAATGATCAAGATACTGACTTATTAATGGCTCCTAGAGATCAATTATATTAATATTTACTACAAAAAACGAAGCGAATGAATAATTATTAATATATTCTTAATTCACGTAAATGAAGAAAACTTTTAACGAAACATTCGAAGCCAGCCAGTCTCTCTTATGTAGAACAAGAAATATGCGTCCATACAAACTACAACATGAAAATGACGAGAAAATTGTAGCAGGTGAGAAATTACGATATATTATCTTTGACAATTTTTTTTAGATTCATACAACTAGTTCATTTTATATTTACTCTTTGAAAAATGCTTGTTTGCTGAAATAAGTATGTATTTTACACGAATTAATTATCTAGAATTATTAATAAATCACGACAGTTGTTAGATATTCACTTGTTCAGTAACGCGAATTTTCTTTAACTAAGTAACCTTCTCCAGGGAAAACATATAAATATCTATCCTTATTCAACTCTAAATTTATTTGTTATTAATGAATCTGTAAAAGCAACTGTTCAAATTATTCTTCAAATAAATATTTGTTTTTTGTATAGATGAAAAGAAAAAGGTTCCAGAGCGAATGGTCAAGCCTACATTCTCAAAGGATATTACATTCACAAACCAATGGCTCGTAAAAGAAGGTTTGCATTATTTTAAAAATAGGATTTTCGTTCCCCGATCTACATATCTTTTACCATTATTTTTCGTACGCATGAACGCTTTATTTCGTTGTTTCACATACGCATATACATAAATATTCCTTACAACTATAAAAATTACATTATATCATTAAAAAAAATTCATTTCATCATACAGTTGAATAAAAGATGTATAAAGTCTTGATGGCCCGCCCTGCAGTTTTTTTATGATTATCCATATATTTAAAGGAAAATAAATGTGAAACTTAATTTATTTTGTATTTCTCAAGACCACATGAAAATGGATACTACAGAATACCATTCACAAGTCGACTTGTTGGACGAAGACGACGAGTTCACCCAGAACACCCTTTTCTCTACGAGTAAGATTTTCAAAGTTTATGGTTAAAAAAAGAAACAAAAGAACACCAATTCCCGTTGTGAAAACTTGGAATTGTTTTTTAATTGTAAGAGCTTGCACAATAATGCTGCCTTTCAACTCATTTTCAAATAATTACAAGAAAGTATAGCAGCATGACAAGTTGGATGTCTCTCGGTAACAATGTATTTTCCAATTTCGCTTCATTAATATCAGTATCGCTAATTTTGATTTATAAAATCACCACAATAATACTTTTAACCTTGACTTTATTATATGAAGCAACAGTGGCGGCGCTACGATTTAGGGGGCCCTGGTTTGATTTATGTGAAGGGGCCCTTCGAAAATAAATTTAATTGTGCTTTTATGGAACTCAACATGCAGGACTGAATTTTACATACATTCTCAAATAACTTTGTTTTTTTATGTTTTTTATGATCTTTGGCATTTTCAGATAATATTCAATATTCCTGGTAGTTCAGATGAGGTAGATTTGAAAAAAAAGTAAGACTTGTGTTTCTTGCAATATATTTACTTTTACATAGCTGTACTACAGACTTTTTTCTCGAGAAGTGGAGTATAAGAAAAAATAAAAAGAAAGGAGTTTAAGTGTAAATGAAATGATAATACGAGTTCGTTGAATACCAACGCGCGGAAGTATGTAATTTTTCAAATTAACTTGCGTCGAACTTTCGTTTCTGAAAAAGTATCAATAACTGATCAAGTTCATTTCTCAAGCTTTTGGCTATTTTATGTTCGATTGACAGCAAACTTAAACTACTCAAACGTGATTCGCCCGTACTGTTTCTCAAAAAAGTTTTGATCAATTTTAACTTTGAAAATGACCGTTCAGCTGTGGCCGTCGTAACTGGTAGAGTTAAAAATAACAGAAAGGCAGTACAAACATCAGGAAAACTTGTTGACAACGCTGAATGTTGAACCAGGACCAGATTGGCAAACTCTTTGATAGATTTACACTTCGTTATTTCTTTCTTCAGTGCCGATCGCAACTGGTTCACTTGTTGAGGAAATTCTTCGCTGATGTCTTCGTTATATTTGATGATCAACCGTTGCGCCTCGTTGATCAATTCACGATCATTCATCTTGAGTAACTCCTGGTGATGAATAATGAGAAAGTTTTGGACGACTGAATGTAAACTTTCGAAACGCTTGGTCAACTGACTGCAAACGACGTCCAGACATTTGGCGTAGACTTCAATTTTGAATCTTGACTCTGCGTTTGTCAATCGTTCATCCTCACAGAGTTCGTCAAAATGTTTTTTTATTTTCTTGAAACGTTCATTATGAAAGACAGTCTTGATTCCCCACTCAGCACTCAGTTCTGTTGCAGATTGTTTTGCAGCTGAGTAACTATTGCGAAATTTATCCAATTCTTCTTTAGCGTTCAAAAAAAGAGAACTAGCCAAAAATAAATCACATTCTGGATTTTGCAAAAGTTTTGAAACAGTGTTTGTCGTTGTGAGAATCTTCTTATGCAATATCACTTGAAAAACGAATTCAAATTTTTCCATGTGTTGTTTGAGTCCTTTCGCTTCATTTTGTTCCTTTAAACTTCGGCCAACAAGAATCAAATGTGATAAGGCTCGCAAAATATCCTTGTATCTAAAAGCGATTGCATTCAACGCGTCATCTCTCGAAGACCATCTGGTAGGGTTAAGCCTTTTTAATTGAATTCGACCAGTGTTTTCTTTGTTCTCGAAAAAAGTTAACAGTAAATCCCAACGAGGGGCGCTTTGAGCGAAGAAAACGTAAATGCTTTGAATGAAGTCAAAAAATTTTCGTACTTCTGGAATTCCATTGGCAGCATCATTTAGAACAAGATTCAGTCGATGTGCAGCACAATGAACAAACGTTGCGTTTTCTTGTTTCTGTGAAATTCGTTCTTGTACTCCGGAATAAATGCCACTCATGACAGCCGCTCCGTCGTAACTCTGCCCTCGACATTTTTTCAGATCTATATTTCTTTTTTCAAGTCCATTCAAGAGTTTTAGTTCTAAACCAGAAGCTGACTGATCATCTACTCCCTCAAAACCAAGAAAAGATTCGTTTATTCTTATTTCTTTTGATTTCCCACTTTCGTCTTTTTCGATTTCAACATATCGAATAACTTGGCTTAACTGGTCGATTTTCGTTATATCTTGAGTTTTGTCAGAAATTATTGAGAAAAATGGAGCGTTATTGATGCTTTGTACTATCTTTTTCTTTACAGTTTTCACCAGCAGACAAATTAATTCATTTTGAATGTCATGGCTCAGATATTTGACTGATCGCTCAGGTTTTGAAATTAGTTCTTCCAGAACAGGATCGTAAATAGCGAGAAGCTTTATGATAGAGAGAAAATTTCCTATATTTCCCTTGTCTTCTGATTTTTCAAGACTCTCGCGATGTCCTCTTAAGGCCAAGTTAGACGTCGCCAAATTTAACAATATAATTTGTTTGACTATTTTTTAATCAATGTAAATCCAATTCCTTGAGATTCAATTTTCTATAATTTTTACTTTTCCAATTTACTTGAATTTTGTTACTCATAAATTTACCTCTTTATCATTGGAAGTTATGTTATATTATACTATAAACTTTAATTTGAAAGCTAGGATCAATTTCATTAGATAATAATAATTATTAACGATAATATTTTTTAGCAGAAATTTTATATTAGACATTTTATAAAGGAGAAACGAATTCGATTTGTAAAAAATAGCAATGCAATTTTATTTTTGACGTAGTTTATTTACCTTCTGTTCTGATTAACAACATGAGTCTGAATAAAATTTCCTTGAATCTATAGAAACCGCAGAAAAGACACAAGAAATTGATGATTTTTTCTGAAAATAAATGATGTCATTTCATAATTTGAACCTTTATAGGTTGGTACAAAAAAATGTCAAAATAACTAAGAATATTACGAAACAATAATTATAAAAAGACTAACATCTAACAAATGTCTTTTTATTTTTGGAAATGCAAAAAATTTATGAAATTAACTGTAATTCAAACATCCATTGTAATCAATATGAACAGTGTTTCACTTCACACATCGAAAAATTCCCACCCTAACTTTCCTGTCTAGACGGAAAGTAGACAGTATCGTCTATTTCCTGTTTACTTTCTGTCTACTTTTCTTTTTAGCAAGATAAATCTGGAAAAGCGACATTATGGCATATCTAAATTTTCGCTAATGCATCAATATGTCTTTTTCCACACCTGCGTGTCTTTCCGGATCTAAATTAATAGTTATTTATTTATTAAAATAACGAAATAGCGAATATCTCCTGACATATGTGCTTTCTCCAATTCAATATGGCCGTCGTAATATTGTACTGGCGGGATCGCTCTTTTGTATTTGAAAAATAATAGTGAACTTCTTTTTTCCCTTGTCGAATCGTTATTTCTGCCAATATTTATGTCGGCCAAACGAAAGAATATTGTTTTTTATAAGAAAGAGTGTATATTATGTCAATAATTTTGGGGGAAATGAGAAAACGGAGCCGTTTTTCCCGATACCTTAATATCATGGCGGACTATGGCGGATCCTACCGCCATGTCCCCGAATATATCACAATGTTATCACATAAGAGCGGGAAATTCAAAAAGTTAAATTCAGTATTTGGCATTAAATGTATAATAATTTCGCGAAAACTGAGATTTTCAACTTTTTTAATGTAAAACTAAATTTTTTAGTCAAATAACGTCATTTCCGACTTTTTTCCCGGCATGTCGATAACTTTAACGCATGGTCGTAACCCCAGTCGCTACCGCCATCACGACGTTTCGTGATTTTTCGGAACCATCTTGAATTGCCGAGAATGCTGAGCTGTCAGCTCAGTCAGCTGTCCCGCGCATGCCCGCGCACTTTCCCTGTGCGGTCGCGATTCCGCGTCGTCAGTTTATTGTTGTATTTATTATTTATTTTTAATAATTTCATTTTCTGAAACTGTAAAACAATCCCGTTTTCGTCACACCTCGCGGTGCGTGTCGCGTACAAGGTGTTGAAGGCAGTTGGAGGTTCGTCTTTTGAGATTCTTTGGGACTACATGTGACTACAGGGTCAAAAATACAACGAACCAACATACATTAACTGGTGAGTAA
Source organism: Platygaster robiniae (assembly GCA_028476575.1). Classification (NCBI taxonomy): domain Eukaryota; kingdom Metazoa; phylum Arthropoda; class Insecta; order Hymenoptera; family Platygastridae; genus Platygaster; species Platygaster robiniae. The sequence goes on from CM052019.1 coordinate 44,064,325, forward strand.
TCATCAATAATATTTTAAAGAAAGTGTTTGAGGGATGATGTAATGTTCGGTTATCCTCTTTTTTCATAATTTACGACGAGCACGATTACGCCATTGTTTCATTTAGTATTGTACTAACCCCTCTGTAAACAATCAACATAACCTTGAAAATTTCAAGGCTTCTAAAATTACTTCATAACAAGGTTATTTTAAAAAAAAGCTATTCCTCTACTTGCAGACTGAATTTGGCCCCGAAAATTTTTTTTTCAGAGAACATAACAACCATTTTTTTATTTTTTTGTTTACAATTGTGTTTAGTACAATTATTACCCAGAAATGGGTAAAATTTGTGGCTGTACATAGGGTATGGTTACTGGTAGTAATTCGTTTCTGACAAAAAGAGTGATATTAAGACTTAATTGGACAAACTTACTTTGTTTAACGAGGAATATTTTGATTATTCAAAATTTTTTAATATTGACACTGTGAATAAATTGTAATTTTTGTCGAAAGAGATTCAAGTATTTTCAAAAACATAATTCGAGCAGGTATCATTCACTAAGGCTGGTTTGTTGGGAATGGACGCACTTCCTTAAGAATACATCAACTAAATTAATCATTTATAGATTATGGTCACCCAGAAAACATAAAAAAAATTGTCAATCATTGAGATATTTTGTGATAAATGATTAGATGGAGTGTCACTCAGAATCAGTTTTTTAAAAATATGATCAAGAAATCTCACAATTTTTTAAACATTTATGACTAATTGACTGTGGAAAAAATGTGCAAAAAACAGTCTTAGTCCGAATCATCTTTTTGAAAATACTAGAATCAAATATGAAAATTGTTATAATTTTTCACCATTTATGACTTATTTCATCTGAAAAAAAATTAAAGTTATACACATGTTTCTTTAAAAATAATTTGATTGTGTCTACTTGGTCAGGATCAGTTTTCTGAAACTACTGGAATCACTTGAAAATGTTTATAATTTTTTTATCATTTGTAACACACACACATTTTGTGAAAATATCATCAATTACTTTTTTTCCATTGTAAAACAATTTACTAGGAATCAATTCAGTCACAATCATTTATCTTAATAGATTGGAATGCATTTCAATAGTTTTTTTATTTTGTCATCATTAATAACTTACACATTTTGTAAGAAAATAACACATTATTTATACTTCTACATCATTTTTTCGCCAGACTGATATAACTTTTGAAAATTAATAAATTAATTTTAACTCACCTACTTCATAAAACAAAGTTATAATTTTTTTTTATGAAAAAATTACATACTTGGATCTCGCTTATTCGTGATCATTTATCTGAAAACGTTTGAATGTTAATAAAAGTTGAAACAAATTATTCGTCATCTCTGTGGTGTCCCGGCATAACCGAATAAGTCCGTTTTTTTGGAAAATGAGATTTTTTGATAAAAACACTTTAAAGTTTAAATTCCTATTATACAATTGAGATACGAAGTTTTCGTGATTTTCAATGAATCGTGATAATAAAATATATAAATCGTAATGATAACATACAGTTCTTACTGAATCATCCCGACTCTGAAGCAGCGAGCAACTTTATTATCAAAACACAATATTTTTCCAAAACGTTTGAAATATACAGATTTATTACAAAAAAAAAATACAGCAAATTTTCAAAAGTCAAACCTTTTCGAAATTTCCAAGTTTCCAAAATTTCCAAAATTACCAAAACCTGAAAATTTTTTTTTCAAATCCAAAATTTTTTTAAAAATCGAACATATTTTAGAAAATTAGAATTTTTTCGGAAAATCAAAAATTTTTTCCACAAATTAAATATTTTTTGAAAAATTAAAAATTTGTTAAAATATCAAGAATTTTTTGAAAAATTGAAAACTTTTTGGAAAATTAAAAATTTCTTTTAGTATGGAACATTTTTTGAGCCATTGAAAACTCTTTGAAAAATGAAGAATTTTTCGATTTTGACCCCAAAAAATATATTTTCAAATATAAAACCAGGTCTATAAAGATAATTTTCTTTTTCTTCAAAGAAAAATTTCTTCAGAATCGCTATTTTAAAATTGTGTTAATTAATTAATGAGATTACATTCTTCGACATATCTGAAATAAATATACTTCCATTCCAAATTTTAATTCCAAAATTTTCGTCGTCGACTTTTTATCTGTATTTTTATGTTATCTTGATATGATGTCATTTGAATGTTAGTTTCAGAAATCATATTTTGAGAATGTATTTTTTGCAGGTTCAGTAAAAAATTTTGACAAATTTTTTTTTATATATATGTAACAGTGGAGTTTGTGAAATTTAATTTGGTTAATTATACTTTTCTGTTTTTCAAAAATGGCCAGTAAAGAGAAATTGATTGAAATTAACATTAAGTTGCATTACAATATACATATAGTCCAAGACAGTAATAGAATAATAGCGATAAAAACACTAGCACCAATGAAGTAAATACATATGAATATATACTGAAAAAATGGGAATTCAATCAAAGAATTTGAAAGTGTTTGCTTATATAATTATTTTTTATTGTTCTGTCATTTCATACAATTGTTTTATACTTTTTTTTTAACTCTTTATACCAAGTACTCTTTATACTCGAATTTTCAAGAAAAATTCAACTTTGGGTCAACTTAAAACTGGATTAGGACATTTTACTAATTCTCAGTGTTCAAAAACAAAATTATGTACCTTATACAAACTCAAAAATATCAAATCGGAACTTTTAATGTAGGACATTTTTATCATTTCTAATATGATTAAAAAACAAAATTTTACGTGAACTTACTAATGTTCAACTTCAAAAATCTTTACATAACGTTCGTAGAAAAAATAAGAAAATTTTATGCATCAAAATGCGCAAGTGTACAGTCTGAACTTACAACCCTAGTAAAATACATATTCGTTAGGTGTTTTCAACGCCTTGCTTCGGACACCAGCTTTATTTGACTTAAAAAAACCTAAAAATTGCTAACAACTTCGAATTTGTTCAATAGATGAAATACCAAAAAACATTACACTGGTAAGAGAGACTTGCCTGTTGTTTTTTTCGACTGATTATAATTCAAGTATAGGGAAAAACATGAATTCGGCTACGTCCCGGCATAACGGAATAAGTCCAATGTCCCGGCATAACTGGATAAGTTCTTTTCGGATTGACTGTGTGTCTGCAAATGCGTTATTTTGTGGTAAGGTATAAAATTTGAGAACGTTTTATCAATACCCTTAATGTGTTACAATATCATTACTTGAATCAACCTGGTTCGACGGATCACAAAAAAAACTTTAAACCGCTATATCGCAAAAACTTGAATTATGGATTTGATCGGTTATGCCGGGACACCACAGATTTGAAATGTACCAACTTTGTAAAAAAATAGTTAACGATTATTATTTTTTATGTAAAATTATTGCAGCGTGGCTAACTCAGTCAGAATCATCTTTCTGAAAATACTTATATGACTCTTAAAAATGGTTTAAATTTGTTTATTATTTACAACTTACTAGATTCATAAAGAATAATTGAAAATTATTGGTAAATTATCTGAAAAATAATTTTCATAATATTTTGATAATTTTAAATTTACTAATTTTGTAAACAAATAATGAATTATTGTCAATCCCGCCAAAAATGATTTAACCACGTCTGACTGAAGCAGTATCACTTTTCTAAAGCTAGTGAAATGAAGTACAAAAACTTATTATTAAATAATGAGTTACTGTGATTTTGGATAAAATCGCTTTATAGACAAGTCATATACATTTGTTTTGTTCACACTCAAAGTTTACATAAATGCATTCACATTTATAAATTACAATTGCACTTTTTAATATAAATCCTATCAAATCTTCAGCCACGTTGCCTTTTTAGTAGTAGTATCCGTATATTTCATCCCCGTTATGGGTCCTTGATTTCTTATTACATTCTATAATCTATACCAAGAATTTAAATCTAAAAATTTTGTATTCCGTCTCCTCCTCCTGTCGGTTGGTTCCTTGATTCCTCTGTACCTTCCCCCGCTCCTCCAGTCTCGTCATCGATGCCCCCTTGTGTTGCCTTTTTGGTATTTTTTCCAGAAGGTTTTTCAAACCTCCTGTTTCTAGCAACTTGGCTCATCCATTTCCTGACATTTTCTGTCGTCAACTAAGTTACGTCCTCGGGCTTCCCCGGTGTTTTTCCTTTCCACATGTTAATAGCGGCTCCTACAAATTTAACAGTTTTTCAACAATTAATATAAAAAAGGTTAGGAAGAACAAAGGTCTTGAGTTGAACATTATTTTGAAATATGAATTTAAGGCGTACTTTGAAGTTTCCCCAAATAGTTGTCGATTGGTAAAAATTCATCGGGTGACACATCAGCGGATCGCTTTAGGCCCAGGTTCTTCACTTTTTCTTCGGTGAAATGGCCAATCACTAGTTTATTAAACATTAATCTGATGTCCTTCTGCCGTATGGCCGCAATATAATATTTCGACAGAATCTTTAGTCCACTGTACTCCACCTATCATGAAAATTGAAATTTAATTTTCTGTCTCTACGTATAACGCGACATTCATATTCTTTTCATCCACTCTCTATTAACGTGTACTACAGCCAGCAGTTTGTTATATTTACAGTTATTTTACAATTATTTTCATTACTTCATTGCAGATTACTCGTTTGAAACATAGTTATGCTGATTCAACTATAAAGCGAGCTTCACTTCATACTTTAAAATTTAGATTTAGATTTTTTTTGAGTTCGCAGCGAATTATAAGTAAATTTTGTTCATAAAAATTTATTTCTGTTATCTTATTTTTTGGACTGCGCTAGAACTTTAAAAGTCATCAACTATAATTATCACCTTTTATGAGAATCTTACCCACTCATCCGGAGATTTTCTTTTGCTTCCCTCTACACTGCTCTCCTCCAATTCTTTTAAATTGTTTATACTTTCCGCAACTGACGACACTATCGTGTCAGTCGCCTCTCTCAATTTTTCAATTATTATATTTGACGTTTCTCTTTCCGCTTGCTTTCTGGCCAGGTCTTTCCACTCTTTCAATTCTCTCTCCAAATCCTTTGCCTTACTTTCCATTTTCATAAACTCGGCCTCCCACTTCTGCGCCATGGTTTTTTCCTCTATCCATTTTGATCGGTAACGATCTCGCTCTTGAGTGATTAATTCCAGTGTCGACTCGTTACATTCCTAATAATTATAGATATATATATAAATACAAATAATTAAAGATATACAATTAACAAAAAAAAATTTTTTTGTAAAGCTTTATTTCGTTACTTCTTACAAAATTTATACCGAAAACATTATTTAACTTAACTTTTAAATTGACTTCTCACTCGATCGTAGGTTCTGTACGAGAAACTAATAAACAAACTTTCTATACCAAGATGTGATCCCATGATCCCATGAATACATGAAAAATTTAATGAAATTAAACTTTTTCAACTTGCTTCAGTCTTTTTGCAGAGAACCTGTGATTGACTGGGATGTCGAATGAAAAGTAGGTATTTGTGAATTTGAAATTTGAAATAAATCAATCACTCAAATCTCAAATTTACACAAATTTTTTCGGGAGAGACAACCCTGACAACCCTCACAACCGTGTACGTTTATTAGCCAAATTATAAAATGAGCTTGAAATATTTTATCAGTGATATTTACTCAATTACTTATCCCCATTCATTAATAAATCTAATAAAAATAATACTTTAATGAAAATAAAAATTGATTATTTGTATAGCATTTATTATCGTTTAATATATTGTTTACTATCGGTTTCTTAATGTTGTCAAGGCTTAAATACAATCTCTTTGCTTATGCTGGTCAGTATTAAAAGGTATTAACTTGATCAATATTGAACTGTTCTGAACTCTGGTCGAGGTCTTTTTCCAAAACGTCGGCGGCTTCTTCGAAATGAGCTGCATCGACGGCGTACTGCTCAAGTTCCAATTTATTTTGCGCCTCCCTCACCGACTGTTTTATTTTTTTGGTATTTGTCGTTATATACACAAATAGGCAATAGTTTTTTTTTTTTCGGAAAAAGAAGTGCTATCTTCACGGGAGTTATTTTTGAGATTTCGACTTAAAACCATTGGTATGAAGAAGATTTTTGAAATCATTTATCATGAATTTGTCTATTGTTCCAGATTGAGGAGATTCTGGGAGCTTTGGCAAGAGTGGTAGAATGTAAACGATATGACCAATCGAGCGTTCTCGAGACTGTACTCAGAGTAAGTAAAACAAATCATGAAGAAGATTATCGAAAAATTTGAATCTAACTTTTCATTACCATTGCAAGTAATAAAAACGAAGAAAAAATTACAAATATGATTTTGTCGCTATTTCGACTAATTTGAAAAATAAAAACTAAATATAATTACCATTCCAACTATTTGCTATCAAAACTATTTGCGAAAGGGACGAAAGTTATTAATTCCATATCTGATTATTTTTTTGGAGGTCGTAAAAAGGACTAAAGATTATAAGTATGTTTTTGTGTTACCATGGCTCTCATTCACGAAAGTGTATAAATGAGTTAACAAAAAAAAAACTTACCTACGAAAGTTTATGTTTGTATCAAAGAAAACTGGAGTGAAACTCGTAATGACTGTAAATGTAGCGTAGACTACGAAATGGGTATATAAATTTTTTTTCAATTATTCCAAATCAAACTCATGTGGAAAATTGAGAATGACATCAAGACCTTGAGTGGTAGGAAAAATTTATTTCTGTAGAAAAATAAATTCATTTTTTAATTGTTGAAATGGGTCATGTTATTTGATTAAACTATTTATGAAGATTTTTTTTACTGAAAATTATTTAATCATAAATAATTTTGTGATCACCGTGTATTGTCAATTTATATTTTAATGTCGGCTTTCTTTTTTTTTTCACCTTTCTAGAAGGTAAACTGTACCTTTCGCCACTCGGAACACCAAAAACTACCATCTACTATCATCACCCAAAACTTGAACCTCCAAAATTGTCAAGTCAACCAGAAATTTAAGTTCACCTTGAAATCTATGAACATGGATTTACCAACCAACATCAATTCATTGAAAAACATCATCGGTTCCCGATTGTCGAATAAATGTGAGATCGAAAACCCGTTGAAAATTATCACCAAAGAGGACGTCATCTTGGACAAATCCCTGAAACTGCCGATGGCGGGTCATAGCGATAAAAAATTGGCAGTCATTTGAAAGCGAAAAACGAAACGAATTTTCAATGTTACACAGTGGCTCGTGATAATTAATGATAATTTCGATCTCATGTCCCTTTTACTTGATAGTTGATAATTTTGTAGTGAATGTACATATAAACGAAATTTCCTTTCTCAATTCTCAATAGTCGAAATGTGAAAGAAAAAAAAAGTATATATAAATATATGTAGCATGAGGCATTAATGTAAAAAGTTGAAAAATTTTATGAGATTTCTACAAATAATTTATTTACTCAGTGAAAACTTTACTCAAATGTCAAAAAAAAGTAAAAATAATAAAAACTGTCAAAACTGTAAAAATTGGTAGATTTTGTTTCATATTAAGCAAAAAAATTTTGTACTATTCTTAGAACTTCATAACTGTTAAAAATATAGTACACTCTAAATTGTTATGAGCCATTTACTGTCAAAACTGTTACAGATGTTTCTTAAATTGTTAAAATGTTAAATCTAAAATTATTTAGAACTGTTTTTTCGATTACAAACATAAACAAATTATTTTAAACTGACAAAACTGTCAAAAACCATCGAAACTGCTTGAAAAATGTATACTACGAGGGAGCAGGTTGTTCTCGACAATGTGACGTCACAAATTTTTTGCCAGAAAATATAGAAAATTTGATAATCAAAGTATTCTGTCCAATATTTTACAAGTTGAAAGGATATCTGTAATTATTTTTTCAATGAAATCCTTAAAGTTCCATCAAAATGAAGCAATCATTCAGAAAAATACAGAGTAATTGAGATTTGTTTGTTTATTATATTATTCTGATTTCCAAAACTACTTTGGAATATACTAGTTTTTTAAAATATTGAAATTAACGATAATTATTTATTTCGTCAAATTGATATCAAAGTAAAATACTGTACGGAATCTTGGTCTTTGATACAATTTCCAAATCATAAAGTGTTTTAAAAATGTAATAACTACAAATAGAAGTTCGTGCAAGTTCCCTTTGTAAATAAACCATTATGAAACACAATTGTAAGTACAGCTGCGCTGTTTTTAGTATGAAAATCATCGGTGTCTCGACGGAAAAAACTGTAATTTGTACAACTTAATGAAATGAAAATTTCCTCGATTTTTCTCTACTCCCATCGCGCCAGGGTTTCAATGATTTTCATTACAGAAAACAGAACAATTGCGAACTCGCCCTAAAATTGTAATTCGTTTTGTTTTATTTTTTACGGATGACTAAGAATAATTATTTTTGGAATGTACTTAGAATACTTACAATGAAGTAATAATAAACAGTTACATATGGAAGTAACTTCAAAATTATGTGTTAATCGTGTGTACTTTCACAATATACCTCAAATTGTTTAAAAAATTGTACTATGAAGGAAAATGTAAAATGATATTTTTGTGCTATTCAACATGAATACTCGAGAAAGTAAAATGAATGCATTTTTTCCGTATTCAGCATTTCCCTTATTTATTTCACTTTTTCATCACTTCAAGTAACTCATCTTTGAACTAGATAATGTATATTTTGAAGTTAATTACGAGGTATCACTTTTAAAGTTAAAAATTGTCTAAAATATATCAAAGCAAACAGAAGATAAGTAATTATTCACAGTGAGAAATAACGTAAAAATTACTTTTACCGCAAATGAACAATTACGCAATTGTGTAATGCATTCATTACTGCAACTTATCGATAAATATTATTTATTTTTTGAATTTCCCGCTCTATGTGATAAGATTGTGATATATTCGGGGACATGGCGGTAGGATCCGCCATGATATTAAGGTATCGGGAAAAACGGCTCCGTTTTCGCATTTCCCCCAAAATTATTGACATAATATACACTCTTTCTTATAAAAAACAATATTTTTTCGTTTGGCCGACATAAATATTAGCAGAAATAACGATTCGACAAGGGAAAAAAGAAGTTCACTATTATTTTTCAAATACAAAAGAGCGATCCCGCCAGTACAATATTACGACGGCCATATTGAATTGGAGAAAGCACATATGTCAGGAGATATTCGCTATTTCGTTATTTTAATAAATAAATAACTATTAATTTAGATCCGGAAAGACACGCAGGTGTGGAAAAAGACATATTGATGCATTAGCGAAAATTTAGATATGCCATAATGTCGCTTTTCCAGATTTATCTTGCTAAAAAGAAAAGTAGACAGAAAGTAAACAGGAAATAGACGATACTGTCTACTTTCCGTCTAGACAGGAAAGTTAGGGCAGTTTTTAAACTGAGGCGAAATACTTACTCTTCTCGATTATGGAATATCCTTTTCAAATTTTTAAACAATAATAATAATTCTTATTATATAGACGCACCGAACGTAAAAATTTGCGAGTCATACATACGTCACTCAATGTTTTTATTTTTTTCACTGATGCAAGTTTAGGTTAGGTTATGCTTTTAGATCTCGAAAAAGTTGTAACTACGTTGGTGGCCGATAAAATAGACGCAATGGCATATGCAATGAAAGACGATGAAAAACTTGATAAAATCATTGAAGCCTTCAAAACATCAATGCCATCAACGTCTCTAATGTCGCCTGGAGTGCCATTCGAAAATTTTTCGCTGCCAGAGTCTTGCGGCCGAGAAACACTACCCGTGCTGACATTGGAGTCGTTTGAAATACTTGACGAAATGCTAGGCCGATATAAGGAGTTGCAGCAGTCAGTGGTAATTTGCATAAAACGCATTTACTTTCGAAATCTAAGTATAGAAATGAAAATTCAAAGCACCCTTGTTATTTTAAGTTATATAACGTCTTCATAATATTCCTCATAATATCGCCAATTATTCAATTTCAAAGTGTTTTTCACAAAAATATAGGATTTTTTATTACAAGGTTTACACTCGAGGGGGGGCTGTGATTGATAGTTGTATCAATATTTTTTAATAATTTTTGAAACGTATAAAATTAAATGACAAACAAATTACTTGAAAATTCAGTCGAGGTATGAAATGATAGAAATTTCAGGTAACTATTAATCGATTTCGCATCTCAGGCCGGATTGTTGAAGCACTCCCTCGGGAAATATAAGGACCTGACTTTGGTATAACTGTGCACACCCATGCTACAAAAAATCATATGCAAGCATGTTGCACGAAAGTTCAACATGCAACAAGCGAGAAAAAACAAGAAAATTTTTGAAAATACGAAACTTTCGAGCATCATGAAAGGTATGATTGAAGTTTTATCGTGAAAATAAATTAGATTGTTTCTCAATTTTTTTTTATTTCGTTTTAAATCTACATTTTCTTAAATATTCTAAATCCATACTTGATTACCATTTAAGTAAGAAATCATTAAGAAAACGTCAGATACAATTTTATTTTTCCGTGATGTAAACTGAAATTTTATTAATTTCATTTTTTTTTCTGTTTTCAGTGGTCCTCTCAACGGTTCCGAAATTCGAAAATATAAAAAATGATAATGCCCAGTTTCTGAAGGCAGTGGGAAGAGCTTTCACTAATAGTTCGACGTGAAAACTTTGGAAGAATATCCAGAAAAGGACATTTAGAAAGAAACATGTCAATACAAATAAATAAAATAAACTTATGGACTGCAGACAATTTTTTATTCATTTTACCCCTTCAATATTTATGATTAAATATCCTTCGATTTGGCAGAAAATTTGTTAAAACTGACAAGAATATAATCACGTAGCAAAATAAAATGCTATGAATTTTTATCTTAGTTTCAACAGATTTTCTATTGAATTGACGTATTAAAGTTGGAATTATAATTCCATCTTTAATACGTCAATTCAATTCATAATTTCCAGTTCTATTAAAATCTCTGAAGAATCTCTACAAAATATCTGTCAGACATTTTGTTGACAAATGAACAGCTCTGAAATTTATCTGAACGGAAATCTTTCAAATATCTTGCAGATTATCTGCCAGATAATTTGTTGACATGTGGGAACGTTACGTTTTCAATCCGATTGATGTCTGCCAGATCATCTGACAGATTATCAGCAGACAATTGTCAGATGTACTCCTAGAGTTAAAGGTAGAGTTAAAATGCGTTTTTCAGGTGTTACCGTTAACAAAAACTTAAATATTATTTACGTGCAACTAATTAAAACCATAAAATAAATTTTTGTAAATAATAAATAATTTTTTAAATCCAATGCAGCCCTCTCCGACTCCCTAATCCGCTGTAGAAACAGTTTTACATTTATGAAATGAACTAAACCGGTAGGTTGGGCGTCGAGCTTGGAGGCTTTTTTCGGTAGGGGTAATAGGGGAAACCGTGGTTGGCTGCCGAGGGAAGCGCGGGCCGCGGAAAGCGCATGCGATTGTCGATTGTTTCGCTAGTTTTATTTTATTTTCGTATATTGGTCTTACTTACACCGCTGGTGATGATGGATTGAATTGGATTAAAAAAATTTTAATCCATTTCAATAGAGATTTATGTACCAGATTTTTCGTATCGAATTGAATTGGTTTACTGTGATCGAATTCAATGCAGAAAATGTAGATCAAAATTTAAAGCAATTCAATCCGAATTTGCTTCATTGTCAACCTGACCTAATCTAACCTAACTTCAGAATTTTCTTTTGAAAATATTGTCAATCATGTCGAAAATGTACTCAATTTGTGACAACCGTTTTTTATCTTGTTATGAAATTTCAATGTAAGAAAAAAAATTTTTTAATTGACGTTATTTGTCGACAGGTTATGGCTTTGTAGACTTTGAGTCACCGGTGGCGGCAGAGGATGCTGTGAAAGCACTGGTCGCCAAGGGCATCCAAGCACAGATGGCGAAAGTGGGTATCTGGTTCCTCCATAAACTGGCCAGTGTACATTGGTTGTGCATGCAAGTACAGTAATACCAGAGTAACAGTAAACCTCTCTTTCGATCTCTCTTTACCCCCTCCCCTTTCCTACCCCTCTCTCCAACACTTTTTTCCAATTTTATTTTTATCATGTGATCATTTATTCCGCCTTCTAAAGAGCACTCCAAATCTACTTTCCCACAAACCAATTGCAATCTTGAAATCCATTATTTTATTGTAAAATATAATTTTATTTGGTTGTAAAATTAATTGAAAAATAATCGAAAATAGGGAAAAAATTTTTCGGGGAATTGATTGAGTTAAGATTGCAATTGTTTTCGAGGATGGGAAAATATTATTCCATACATTCCTGACATCGCCTTTTTCCATTTCTTCGTCCGTCTTTCTATCTTTAATACTGCTTAACGGCTTATGTGTATTATGACAAAAGCCTTCACTCGGTCGAGAACGACCTTTTTCGGAACCTCGTCAATTTTTCTACTGTCTGTCTAATTTTTTGTGTAAACGGTTTGTTTCAACAATTCGTTTCAACAAATTATTGTAAAAATATATTTTCTGAGATGCATATGTGTTCCATGATTTTTGGGCTGCTGACGATGAATTCAGAGTCAATTTTGTAAAATTATTTTGTTTTAACAATTTGTTTCAACAAATTATGAAAATAATATATTTTCTGAGATGCATATGCTTTCTATCAGAAAACTGTGGAATGCATGCACATATCAGAAAATACAATTTTTTTTATAATTTGTTGAAGCAAATATTTTAAACAAACTAATTTTGAAAATGCGACTCTGAATTCATGATCACCGGCCCATAACACCATAGAAAACATAGGCATCTTAGAAAATATAATTTTTTGTATAATTTGTTGATAACAATAGTTTAGGCAAATTACTTTTGCAGATTCGACTTTAGATTAATGATCAGCGGCCTAGGAAATCATGTAAAGTATGTGTATTTTGTAGAATGTAGTTTATACATAATTCGTTTAAAACATAGTTCAAACTAATAGATTTTGCAAATTCAACTGCAGATTCATCATGAGTGTCCCAGAAAACCACGGAAAGCATATGCATCTTATAAAATATAGTTATTTTCATAATTTTTTAAAACGTATTGTTTTCAAAAATTAATTTTGCAAAATGGACTCTGAATTTATGATCAGCGGCCTAAGAAACTATGGGAAACATATGCATCTTGGAATATATATATTTTTTATAATTTGCTGAAACAAATTATTTAAACAAATAAATCTTGCAAATTTGACTCCGAATTCATAATCAGCGGTCTAGAAACCCATGGAAAGCATATGCATCTCAAAATATATATTTTTTTCATAACTTGTTAAAACGAATTGTTTACACTAATTAATTTTGCAAAATGGACTCTGAATTCATGATCATTGGCCCAGAAAACCATAGAAAGCATATGCATATTAGAAAATATGGTTTTTTTCATAATTTGTAAAAATAAATAGTTATGACAAACTAATTTTGCAGTTTAGACTTCGAATTTGTGATCAGCGGTCTAAAAAATTATTAAGTACCTAATTTTTCAGAACCCGCTTCGAAAATCGCGAATTGTAGTACAAAGGCGAGCGTATTAAGCGCATGCTAAGAAAAATTTCCTGCCCCCCCCCCCCCCCCTCTTCCAACCCATGCTCGCAAACCTCGCAGACCACTGAGCGGGGAAAGTGTTGCGAACGGGGCAAGAGGGGTACACGTGAGAAAGTCCTCTGAAGCCTCCATGCTTCAAGCGCCGCCCTATCGGTGAAATCTGTCCCTATCCGCAAATTTACTGAGTCGGAGAGGGCTGATTCACATTAGTGATCACTAATATCGATATAGTATCGGAATATCGAAATATCGGAATACATATAAACCTATATATATCATATATATAGATATAGCCATGTAGTATCGGAAAAAATTCGGAGTATCGGTAGTTGGAGTATCGAACACTAATTCACATCATCAATGGTCATAATCACATTTGATCATATTTGATCACATTCAATTGAACCAAATTCAACCAAATTGAACAACGCAATTGAACTGAATTGTTCAACGTTGTTCAATGTGGTTCAACACATGGGTTTACGTCGAACAAAGAAATCGCAACCTTTTTTTTACATTTTTTGACCGAATAATACCGCCATTCGTCTCCTCTTTGTTTCAAACTCGTTTTTGAACCTCCGCGACGTCCCAAATCTCGCTCAATTTGTCATATTTCGTCGTAAAAAACGCGAGCTGCAGTGCAGACCCGAAAAAAATTTTGAGGTTAAGTCATGTACCGGTAGCAAGCTTCGGGTTGTTGTGTTGAACTGCGGGAATTGTAGTTTGCATCCAAGGAGGTAAATATACAAATAGAATTGGAAAAATGTCGGAGGAGGATAAAATCGACATCGCGAAGACGATCAAGGCCCTCGTTATCGCAAATGGGCGGCCGATGACTATGAGGGAGCTCGAGCGCGAATATTACGAGCAAGAAGGTGAAAGGATTCCGTATAGAAAATACCATTGTTCCTCTCCGGGGCAGTTGATCCAAAGTTTTGGGCAACAGGACGTGAGGGTCGTCCTGAGGGGAGGATTCGAGTACGTTGAGGCCGCCAGGAACGGCAACTCGGCGCACATAGTGGACCTCATTGAGCACCAAAGGGCTCCCAAGAGGAGGCCTATTTCCCGCAGGGGTGGCTACACAAGGAGGCCAGGCCCCATGAGGCCTCAATACACATCAGTAATATCACTTTTTTCCATATACTTCTTTGTTTTACGTTCGTTTCTTTGTTTTGATGAGCGTTGGCAATAGTGGGGTAGGGGGAAGTTGGGCAAACTCAAGATTGTAGAATTTCAAAATATATTACTATATGGGTTGTTTTATTTGTTTTTTCCACTCAATTTTTAAATTTTCTTTGCACAATTTAGAAAAACTTTTTTAACAACTTACAAACTTTTACATCTTGAATAATAAATTTTTTCCTAGCAGCGTTCCGCGTGATTGCGGAACAAGACATAACGAAGAACAATTTCAACAGATTTATTGTTTCAATGATTTAGGCAATAATTGATTTTTCTCATCGATCTTAATAACCTGAAAACTGCAGTTTCGTTTGACAAATGTGATGGCAACAAAAAAAGTTCATTATTTGTAAACTATTATACATAAGATCAAATAAATAACTGCTAGACCCTCCTAATGATTTGCAGATTACTTTAGTGAAAAATAAAAAGAAAATCGAAACGAATTTTTTTTAAGTTGTAAAATTGTACATAATTTTTTGCATTATCATTAACAACTTTTACATTCTATGTAACAAGACGGAAAATCCTAATTATCATTATCAGGCAAATTTTTCATACAACTGATAGGTTTCGAGTAACACACTCAACAATTAAAGGATTCGAAGTACTTTAAGTTTCTGAAAAGAAAAAATATGTATTAAATTTTACAGGTGAAATTGGAAATTTAAGTGTAAAAAACTAATAGAACGACCCATAAGAAATTGTTCACAATTTTAGTTTTACAAATGGAGCATTATATGAAATTTTTTGCATTTGAAATTAGGCAAGACCAGGGGGTTAATGCTCGGTATCACCGTGCTTGGAAAATTATATTCATGTTTTTTGATCGACCTTTCCTGCGCCGAGTAATCGGTAGAGGTGCTGGTGGTCTTAGTGAAAGTCTTGTGATTTCTTCTTGATTGGATGTTTGACTCGCGTGACTTTTACAATGGTACTGCTAGCGCTGCACATGAGCAAACCGAAAAACTGTGACTAGTCACAAAACCATAGTACACTTTTTTCCTGAGCTTTATCTCCCCGGACAAGACTTTTTAAACATTTAAGAATGTATTCTAAAAGCCTAAAAATTTGGCAGTAAATTAAATTTTGCTTTTTCATACGAATTACTTGATTGGTTCACTTTAAATTATGATTATTGTTTGTTTGAATTCGTTACTTTCCTTTACAGTTATCAAATTTTATTTTTTATGATGATTGTTATTTTAAAAAATTTTATAATTTCATGAGAACTTATTTTTTCTCTTTCCCATCAATCCTAACATTTGCTAAAATTTAGTTAAAGAATTTCAAAAAAATAAGCAAGTTCCTTAATTTTTCATACAATCTTCCATGACTCTCAAAGTCAGCAGAGCCACAATGAATTAAAATAGATTCAAAAAATGAGCATGTTTTGCTGCTTGCAGATTGAGCGTAAGAGTCCCCTTTTCGAGCAGTGGAAGGCATTGAAAGAACCTGTGCCTGAACAACAGTATTAGGGTACAAGGTCATCAATTATTCCACTGACTCGAAAGGGGAACCTGCGCTCAATCCACTGCACAGCCAAACATGTTTATCAATTTGTGCAGCTACCAGAAAAAGTATAGTCCATATCATGGGGGAGAGTGTTTTCATGGCTTTGGCAATATTTTCAAAACTCATAGAACACATTACGCCTTCGGAGCCTGGCTTATCACTTTTTTTGCATATGTTGCCCCCGCAATGAAAATACACTATTCTCGCCCTTGATATGCAATATACTATTAAATGCTGTTCTATCTCTTTTTAAAAAAAGAGATCTACTTAGTTTAGATTAAGCTAGCAGATCATCTCTTGAAAACAAGCTAAATTATTCTCAATGTAATGCAAAACTACACAGTTTCAAAGGGTTTTCAAATGGTCTACAAAAAATAGAATCCCGAAAAAAAAAATTATTGAATAATTTTTAAACCAACCGTGGTATAGCTAAAGCATATAGAGCAGATCTATGAAAAACAGACGATCAGGCATTTAGAATTAATCAAAAACCTACATTGTTTTTAAATGTTGTTCAGTAAATAACTTTTTATCCAATTCGAGAAAATTACATCTTAGAGTTTCAATAGGTTTCTAAAGAATCCTACAAAATTTTAAAAATATTAAAAGTATATAAATATAATGTGGAAATATTAGAAATACACAAAATCTATCAAACTTGACCAGCTAAACCATCAAAACAAGAAAATCTCCAGCAATTCATACGTGTACCAAAATTTTTAAAAAGGTATAAATATTTAAAACAAAATGTGAAAAAAAAAAAATTATGCAGAAATTTCTCGATATCTATATTATAACAATCTGAAAAAATACCAAGAATTTTTATAAATACTAGAAAATCCTAATACATTTTATGAGCAATGAAAAAAAAAAGGAAAGTTTTCAAAATCCAGGTTTACATGATTATCTCAACAGTATGAAATTACTGAGAATCTTTAAATTTCAAATCCTATGGGACTGAATACTAGATATCTGTTAGGAATATATACTGGGGCAGGTAAAATGAAGTTTGGTTCTCCCAATTGCATTTGTGACTCCCAAAATAGTTATTCTGTCTGATCTGATCTTCAATTTTAAGATAATGAAATTTTTCATTTTATAATTTGAACTATAGTATCTGAAAATCATTTTTATAGATAGGGCATAAATTTGGTTTTTTCAATAATTTAAAAATTTAAGAGTTTTAAAATCCAAAGGTTTGAGAATTAACAAGAAAATATATGTACAAAAATTAGGAAAAGAAAATTTTTTTAATTGCTCTCAAACACTTTGATGTCAGACTGACAAACTTTACAGCTTACAACCCCCAAAAAAATATTGAGGCTAACTCTCCCCATTATAAATTATGAAGTATTCTTATTCTTAAGAGTTTCTTTAATCATTAA
The DNA here is from genome assembly GCA_028476575.1 of Platygaster robiniae. Lineage (NCBI taxonomy): Eukaryota > Metazoa > Arthropoda > Insecta > Hymenoptera > Platygastridae > Platygaster > Platygaster robiniae. The sequence continues at coordinate 44,082,040 of CM052019.1, forward strand.
GGTTTGAAATTTCATATTTTCTACTTACAATTTTCAAATATATTAGTTGATAGATTTATGATAAATTCGTGATATGTGACTAAATTTGTAGAAAAGAATCTAACAACAAAAACTTGGGAAGAAAAAAAAATCTTTCAAAAGTTTCTGTTTCTGATAATATGATCTCAGTTTACCAAAGTATATGTTTGAAAAAAATATTTTCATTTTGCAATTTAAAATTGCAATTTGGTATCCCAAAAATGAAAATTTCTTTGAACAATCCTCAAATAAACTACCAGTGGCCAAAAAATTTCAAAAAATATGTGAAAAATTTATAATCTTTGTAATAATGATTCTTATATATTTTATGCTGTTTATTTTGAATTTCAAACATTTCTATATATACTTTTGATGTTGGAAATTTCTTTAAATTGGAATCTTAGTATTGTAAAATACACATACTCGCAGTTTTTAGTTGTGTGATAAAAAAATGTTGAAATGCCTGAACTTGACTTTCAAAATGCAAAAAATTTTGCTTTCATTTCAGTTTGAATTGTCGAATCTTATAAATAATTTTTATGAATAAAAAAACTCCAAATTACTTATTATTTTTTCTAGTATTTGCATAGAGACCAAATAGTATATTTTGTAGCTAGAGGCAAAAACAGCCGATTTAGAACGAGTGTTATTGCTCCAAGGTACAAACGATACTTTTTGCCTCGAACACAGTAAAAATGAGCGTATTAAAATTGTTTCGACATGGAAAATGAAGTATTGAAGGTTAACACGGAGGCTGGAGAAAGTGACAGTCCGCAGGGGTAAGGGGGGATCCATTTAGCCTGCCGGGTTCAACTCGGCTGGTTAAAAGGACCCCCCCTTTCCCTGCCAACTGTCACTTGTCGACAGCCTTCGTGTTGGCCTGAAATACTTAATTTTTAATGTGTGAGAGGCAAACAAAAATGTGTGCTAATCCAAAAATTAATTTTTTCACCATCCATACTTTTGCATTTATATTTATTTATATTTTATACTTTCCACTTATTCATTAGAAAATACATTTTCTACATCATGTAGAAAACTTAAAATCAATCACACGTTTTTTTTAAACCTGTGATAAAAAAAACCTGTTTCGATTGATTTTTTGTTTCTGTACCCAACAGATGAAGAAGAATATTTAAACAATTTTTAGTCGTGTTCTCAATTGTTTAAAAACATATAGTTCTTCCTAAAAAAAAGAACTGTACATTGTGTATAATCTTATTTCCATTCCCCAATTTTTGGAAAATCAGAGAAAATTTTCATGTAAAAAATATTTTGGTAAAAAAAAGAAATGTTTAAATAGACATACTTTCCCATCCTCTTCAAATTTTTTAAATCTTATAAATTCCACATATAATACCAGATGAGACAATTCAGGTATTATAAATATCTTCCATTTTCAGCTTACAAACTGAAGTTACAAACTTTGTGAATTCAAGATTTTTACTTTCGGAAGTTTGATAATTGTGTAACCTGGTATGAGTTATAGTCTTGAGTTTTGATAATACAAAAAATTATGTCTAAACTAAGAAAAATACTTCTTAGCATGAAACAGTTTTAAAATTTTGCTTAAAAACGCAAGCCTTTCAAGTAAGTGTTTTACAGTAAAACATAAGAATTTTAATTTCTCTGGGTGTAGGGGCTGTCCATAAATTAGACATGCAATTTTTTTTTTTTGCAATTAAATAAAGCACACTGAAGATGCATACAAGAATAATTCAGATGTAAATAACTTTGAATTTTGTGTCAGAAGTATGAAATTACTACTGATCTTATATGTTGTTGAATTAAAGTTCATGATACCGAATCAAATTATATTGTTTGGTTAGGAAATTCTACATATACGCGTCTTGACCACACCCTACTGACTGACTACATGCACCCATAAAAAAAACTTGTGAACACTCGCAGCAAATCTCCTGTAGACCACACCATTCATTCGCCCTCAATGACGTTCTCTAAATCTAATCAACATAATTGTAAGAAGAAGGCAGCTCTGATTCTTAACAATATGATGACAACGCAAGACTTGTTCTAATACCAGGTCACATTTCTCAAAAATTATGAGTAAATTTTTTTTTCCTTAATTTCCTTGTTTTTTTATACTAATCCCTCATTTATCGGGAGGCCCTCAGAACGTAAACACCTCCTTTATCGCGACACTCATGACAGCTATGAATTTTAGAGTGGTTGTGGATAGCGCTTACCTGATTGCTTAGATCAATACACTCTGTCGATAATTATGGACACTGAATTCACGTGTGAGAAATTTGAAATCTTTACTAAACCCGCTGTTTTCTTAATTGCTCGCCTTGTCACGATACTAGAAAGAGTAGTGGTTAGAAATGTATATCGATAGGTATCTGATACATGAGGGTCCCTATAAATAGGGGATTAGTGTATTACAGTAATAAAGCTTACACTTGACAATTCTTATCGATCAATAATTACTCAATATTGAATAATTATGGATCAATAAGGATCGATTCAGTTTATGTGTTAATTAATTATTACAGTCTGTTGCCCCTCTGATCCATTATCCGCCACCAATCCCTCCGTACGTTATCGACATGGTCGTCCAGGAGGTCCTGAAACACAAGAAATGCGAGATATTGTTCCTTTTGAGCTCCATCCATAGAGAAATGGGCAGTTACGCAGTCAGCCTTCCCCAATTCGAACGTGCTTTGCGAAATATCAACCAAATTCAAGTGGACAACATTCACGTTTATGCTAAACCACAACTTTTGTTACCTTCGCAGTTACATCCAAGCTCAGGCCAAAGTACTTGGACCGCCCCAAGTTCAAGATACCAGCAAAGTTCAAGCTCCTCTGGCCAAAATTCCAAACCATATCCATCTGTAAATCAGAATTCTAGGTCTAATTATTCCGCGCCACAGAATTATAAGCCTCAGGAAATAAAACCAGCTGGCTTGGAAGAGGACGGAGAAGGGTTGTCCTATGAGCTACCGAAAGAGAAAGAAGAAGATACCTTGTCATCCAGCGCACCGAATTCCAATGGTGGGGCCAATTACTGGGACGACGTCCACAAAGTTGTTCAAAAAGAAAAAAAACTGGCTGTCGAAAAAGAGGATATCGAGCGAGTCGAGGAAAAAGGCGATGGCGAATTAGTGGGCGAAAGAACCAAATTTCGATTGAAGATGCTCATAAAGAAATATCCCAAAGGATTGGCTTGCCAAAATTTGGCTGATGTTTATCAACAGGAATACAATGTAAAGCTCAATTACCAACTCCTTGGATTCACCACCGTGCTGGAATTCGTCAAGTACTTGAACAAAATCTTTCGATGCGAACGTGATCCAAGTTCAGGGGATTTGATTTTATACGACGCGGAAAGAAGTCCAGAAGAACTTAAATCGAGGGAAAATATGCAAACGGCAAGTCTTGCTTCGGTTTATGACATGTATTTAGGCAGCGTCGATCGGTCCGCTGACGCCATACCAGAAAAATTGGTAATTTCTTTTTATTATTTAATAAAGACTTTTGTTAAGTTTCTAAAAATGAACTAGTTCAGTATTGAAATTCTGTTTTGTTTTTTCAGTCAATTACTACAATAAACCGACTCATCCCTGACAATGTAATAAACGAAAAAGAAAATGTTGGGCAAGTTAGCGTGTCGGAACTGCGACCAGATGAAGACGAAACAGTGAAAGTCGTGGAAATTTTCACCCCATCATTTTTCTGGATTCAATTGAACAAATACATTTCCAAATTAGATGCGTTGATGTCCGATTTGAAGTAAGTATACATTCTACAATTTCAATAGGATCATTTTATCTTACAAGTTTTGATGCTCATTTTCTTCTTTTTTTAGTCGGTTTTATTCATCCCCAGAAGCTGAAAAATTTGTGGTCCCAAAAATTTTACTGAAAAAAGGGTTGAATATCGTCTGCAAATATATGAACCAATGGCACAGAGGCGTGATCGAAACAGTGAAAGTGGATGGAGTTGTGACAGTAAGGACAATTAAAAGTGTTTTCAGAGAACGATTCTTGTTTTCTAGTTCTTTTGTACACAGAGCAGTAGATGAAATCTAAATTGTGACTAAATTTTTATTTTCTAATCGATATACTCTCTTTTTATGAATTTCTTGAAGGCTCATGTTTGGCTTGGTTTCGTTCACAGGTTTTATACTATGACTACGGCACTCTTCAGACCGAAGGAGGCGAGTTGTTTTTTTTGCATCGAAAGTTTTCCAACATTCCGGCTATGGCTTTGCCTTGTGGACTCTACAATGTGAAACCTTATGCAGGAAATATAAAGTGGCAAGAAGAAGCTAGCCAAGCTTTCCACAAAAAAACTCTCAATAAAACTCTACTTGCCAATGTCAAATCCATCGATGAAGCGGTAAATTCATTTGTTGATTTATTTGAATTACTAAACAATTCTTAAGAAAAACGCATTGTATATATCCAAATCAAGCAACCTAAATCATCTTTTTCATTTATAATATCATTGACCACGTAAATTTGATGCCTCATAACAATCTTTGGTGGGAGGTATCCACTATCTATCCTCTTGATCCGTCACTGACTTGGTAATCAATATTCACGATTGTTTTCCTATATTTTTCAGACCAACTCGGCTATGATACACCTAAAGGAAAACCGCGGCGACGACTTCTTCCACGTTCATCAATACCTAATCGACAACAAACACGCTCGCGAAGGATTCGTGGTTGGTATTTACCCTGAATTCTCCGATATCGAATTCATTTGTAGTAATGCAAGACGTAGGGTCGCAATAACTCGCATTTCCCATTTGCCCCCAAAGACATCTGTCAAAGGGGTAGAAACCACCACTCCCTCTCCTAAAAAACCTGCCCAACTTTCTCCCAATCTTTACCGCAAATACCGCAAGATGATGCAGAATCGCTGTCGTTCCAATTCTGAATCGCCTCAAAAAATTGCAAGTTCCACGCCTCAACTGCCGCCAGAGTCCTCCTTCCAAATCCCCACTTTGAACAGAAGTGAAGTATTAGAACCCAAGAAGACCCAATCAAGTATGAACGTATTGACCAAGCTAAAGCTTTTACATCAAATGAGAAGCAAGCAACGCACTGTTGAACTGGAATCAGATGCCAAATTGCCCCAAAAATTTGTAAATTCCGAGACCGAATCGACGCCAGAGTCATGTCTCCAATTTGCCACTTTCGACAGAGGCGAAATATCAGAAGCTGAAAGCACCAAATCAGGCATCGGCCGATCGATCAGGCAAAAACTTTCACGTCCCAGGAGAAGCAAGGAATTCAATCATGAATCAGAATCAGATACTGAATTGGAGAAAGAGCCAGAAGGGCAAAACAAAAAGGAATCCGGCACTGAAATCTCTTTTGATAAGAGACCAAAGGAAAAGCGGTCCTACTTTGGTCATCTTCACAGTTTTGCAGGTGGCATCGGGGATTACCGGCCAATAGACTGGGACGCCTTGGACACGAATAATGCCGCCAAGGAACGTGTTACTGAAGATGGAAAGGCACAAGGTTCCGAGGAAGAGAAAGAAAACACCCCATTGGGACGTAGTTTGACCTTGGCTTTTATCCGTAATAGAGAGAATTACGAATCAGTTAAGAAGAATCTTTGCTGGGGCGTAGAGGGCAACGACCAAGAATCAGCCTTGACTCAGCGACAGTTGACTGAAATGAAGATGAAGATAATGAAGAAGGACAGGATCAATGACGTGACTGTATTTTTCCCTAGAGAATTGATACCGAAATTCAAAATAGATGGTTCCAAGGTTGAAAGAGTCAAGGAGGACGAATGTATGGATACTTCTTCCAGTTTAGATACATCTTCAGGATCATCCAACTCAGGGACGATCCTTGACATGACATTTGGAGGATCCGAAACTGGGACCATCTTGCACGGGGATCAGCCAAATATGGCAGATGTTTCTTTGAAAGAAGAGGAGGAAGAGAAGGAGGACGATTCAAAATCGAGTCTGGCTTCATTCAAACCAAAGGAAGAGCTAAAGAAGGTCCTCCCTGACTCTTCACTTCTGTTAAAACCTGTCATGTATAAGCAACCAGAGCCACTAGCTGCTTCCGAATCAAAAGATGTTCGAGGCTGTTCACTTCTGTTGAAGCCTGTTGATAATAAGTTGAAGGAACATGTGCGTTCCGTTTTGGCCAAGCTTGAAAAACAGGCGCCCAACGCAGATGCCAAAAGTGTCAAGTCGTCGTATACTTTGAAGAGGTCTGAACTTGATTCCGATGATGACACCATGTCAATGGCAAGCGAGTGTGCGGATATCTCGAGCGTGTTGGATGAGCATGATACAGACACTCCAAAAGAATTGAACGAGGAAGATTGGGACGTGGCATGGAACTTTGAAGATTTTTTGCCAAGCGGTGCGAGTTCGTTCGATCAATTGATCCCCAGAGAGCATTTCGAGAAGTTCGCTCAAAAAAATTCGAGTCCTTTCATGAACTTGCCAGAGAAGGATGTACAGAATGGTGTTGATGCCGCGTCATCTGACACTTCAAGTTCAACTTTAAATGCGGATTCGCCTTCGAGCTTTAAATCAGTAGAATCGCCTAAAATTAAAGAGGAGATGAGGGAAGTGGATTCAGAAGAGATGAAACGAAAGTATCAAGAAATAGTTGACAATGTTGTTGTAGATAAGAATTTTGAAAGTCAGGGTAGATTGAAATCCATGCAGAGTATGTTGAGAAATTTGCGTCAACAGAGGCAAACTGTAATGTTAATGTGACCTTTGTATTCTCTTTTTTCTTTTATATTCGAAGAACTTTTTCTAGTTTCTTAGGAAAAAATTGAGACTTGAAAGATTTGTTTAATGGGATTTTTGAAGACCTTTGTAGAAATCTTCGTTTCTGTGATGTTCACTTCAACAATGTGAAATTGACTATTAAATATACTGAATTGTCTCGCGTGTTTTATTTGACATTTTTTATTTTTTTAGCGCATGTATATCAAGATTTCAAAATTGTCTTGGTCAGGGGAGTGACACTCCTATCCTTTATGCATTGTAGTTCCCGGCCACTTGAAGTATATGGGATGGCGCTGGCGTTTGCCGTCCGATCCTTCCCTCTCTCTCTCTCTCTCTCTCACTTATTTACATAACATTGTCACATGTAACGGTATTCAGGGTATGTAACGGTTTTGTTTTGTACCTCAGATTTTATTTTTATAATTTTTTCAATTGAATGACGTTGTCAAAAGTGAGTCAGAAATTCAAATGTTGCGTTGTTCCATGCTGCACCATTTAATATGTTTTTAAATTCAATCAATTTAAATTTTCCCGCAAAAGCTGCACAGCAAACGCCAGCGCCATCCCACCTACTTAAAATAATTATGTGCAAGTAAAATTACTTTTAAGTTAAAATTTTCTTTCTATTACTGGACTGGTTCTTCAACAACTGAATAAAATGAATTAATCATCGAATTACTGTTGTAAATATTGTACTCGGTACATTTGTAATGCCATTTTAGTACAAATAACAAAACCATTTTTCTTCATCAAGTAAGAGTGCCATCAAAAAAGTGATTTGGGAAAAATATCGCATCAAAGCTAAATGTTGAAATGGCCCAAATGTTAGCACGACTTTGGTGAAAAAAAAATGTACATGTTCTAGTATTGGAATAAATGTGTAAACAGACAGTTGTGTTGTCTTTCTTCCATTAAAAAATATATAAAGATCCAATAAAGTGATAATTTTCCCAATTTCACTGATAGCAATATAATTATGTGGAAAACTAACGTTTCCCATTTCATGATACACTGCTCATGTTACAAAGAGATTACAAAAGAGTAAAGTTTAACGAGTAATATCACTTTATCTGATCCTTATATTTTTTTTCTTTCCACAGTTTGAAGTTGTGGACGTGAAAAATTTGCTTTCCTACGAAGACAGGGAAGATATTCACGCCCCTAAACAATGTACGTCTGCACCGTTGATGAATGGGTCAGCGGAGGATTTGACTCAAGTTTCAAATTTGTTGGACAAGCAAGGGGACGTCATGGCTGAACTGATCGAACTCAGGAACAATTTAATTTATTTCAGGGAAAGCTTGAAGGTGAGTGATATTTTTTCCATTCAAATCTAGGATTTCTGGAGGGGAATGAATATTTTCGTAATATACATAAAAATAATTGAAAATTATTTCAAATGGAAATGGATTCTCAACAGTTATACATTGATTGTATTGCACATAATAATCAGTTGAAACGAATGAATAAAATAGTCTTAGTTAAAATTTAACTTTTTTCAAAAGTTATAAGTTGTATCAAATTATTTGAAACCTAATTGAATTAAATTTTTCAACAAATGTTGGAAATTATTAAACGTTTGTTGTATATCATTTTAATTGATTCTCTGAGCGAAATTGATTTTTAGAGAAGTGTGAGTATAGTTTCTCGGAGCCAAAGGAGTGGGATTCCTCGAATCTCGGCCTTAGACGGCTTCTGGGGGATTTTTTTCTCACATATGAATTCAATGAGGAGAATCCCACTATATCCACTCTTTTGGCTCCGAGAAACCATACTTACACTTCATGAGATAATTGAATCTAACGGAGCGATATATCTTTATGAATTGATTTTCAGAATTCGATGAAATGTACAAAAACTAAAAAAAATTTTTTTAATGATACAAAATATATTAAATTTGTGAATGCGGATTCAATTACACACCAGTGAATAATATAATTGCATTTTTAATAATTTAGAAAATTTTTAATTAACGAAAAATTTCTCTCGAAGTGACTTCCATTAATAGACAGAAGGAAACCATTTTCAAGATCCTTTATTCATTCAAGCTTTTGAGCAAAATGTAGAAAATTTTTTATATTTCCACAAAATCATTAGTTATTAAGTTGATGAGGAATGATTAGAAAATTGTAAAACTGAAAATATTTATTGGAATCTTAAGGGTTTTTTTAAAAATTCTATTACTGAAAAATTGTCACTTTTGTATGGATTTGGAAAAAACAAGTACGAGTCAATTACTAGAAGTTTTTTGAATAATAAAATATGAGGAATGATTTTCAAAAATTGTATAATTCATAACATAACTACTGGTAATAACAATAATAACCAGGTGTAACAATCTTGATGAAAATTTGTAATGATTCAATAATGTCAATCCCAATTTTTAATAACTTTTTCTGAATGTTAGAAAAAAACTACAAAGAATTACCAAGATTTGAAAAATTATGCATTTTTAAACTCGATTTCTTAGTTGTTGAATGCTAAATAATTTCTAAAACTGAGAAAAAGTTAAAATGAATGCGACAAAATTAAAAGTTTGTGGTAAGTTTAAATTTAGAAACACAAATTTTTTGTACATCAGTTACAAATTTTTGATATGTAATAGAAAAATCCAAATATTATGAAAATGAAAAATTTTTATTTGTTCTGTACTTTTGAGCCAAAACTTATAGTTTTTTGCTTTTTAATTTTAAAAATAGAACCTAGAATTAATAAATTATCAACCAAATCAAAAATTCAGTAATTTGGTTCTCCCTAACTTTTTACTGTTAGTTAAGTAATTCTGAATTTTAAAAAGACAACGAAACATTAAACAATGTATTAACATGGCCTTGGATTTTTTTGTGCATTGATCAAGTATGAACTATATAAAAAAAATTCAAAATTTGTAGTTATTCCACACTTTTGGTTTAAAACTTGTAGTCATTTTGTTTTGAATTTCAAAAATAGAACCAACAATCAATATATTATCAATGAAACTATAAATTACTACTAACTTTTTATTTCTCAACTCAAACTTTGAGTATCGCGATTCTGAATGTAAAAAAGGCAATGAAAAATTGAAAAATTATTAACTGTCTTAAATTTTTTGTAGAGTTTAACTTATGAAATAAAACTTTGATTAATCTACCTCTCAATTTTGAAAAAAAGAAAAAAATGGAATTTTGGTTTACAATATTTAGCTATTTGTATCAATTTGTACGTACAATTGAGCCAAAACTTCTAGTCACGTGTTACTGAATTTCAGAAAAAAAAATAATCTCAGAATAGTATACAAGCTTCGGAATGCTGAACATTTTCGAACCTGATTTCGTAGTAGTTTGGTACTTTGTTTTTAAAAATATAAGGAAAATTTTAAATGCTTGGAACAAAATTAAAAGTTTTTAATAGTTCTAAATTTTGAAACAGAAATTCGTGTATATCCTTTACGTTTGAATTTGCAATGTATAAGAAAAAAATAGGAGATTTGTAGTTATACTTTTGATGCAATACTCCTAGCGATTCACTTCTGAATTTTAAAAATATGTGTAGAAGCAACAGTTACAAATTATTGAAAAAATTGAAAAATTTTAGTAAGTTCGTACTACCAAACTGAAACTTGTAGTAATGTGATTTTGAATGTCAAGAAGACAAAGAATAATCAAAAATTCAGACAGTCTTAAATCTGTTAAACTCTCAATTTTAAAAGAAAGAAAATAAAATAGTTATAAACGGAATCTTGATATTTGTAGTAATTTAGTACATTTAAACCCAAACTTTCAATAATGTGTTAATGAATTTTGGAAAACAAAAATATAATGTCTAAAATGTAAAATCAGCATTTGAAACCGAATTACAAATCATACAAAAACGATAGTTTAATTTTTTGTTTGTTGAATAGGTTTATATTCTTGATGAATTTTATCCCAAATATAGCATGAATCATTTTAAATTCGGGTTTGTAAAAATACTTTAAAATTTGTCAGGTTCAAAAAAAAAATTATCAACTAAGATATATGAAGCTTTTCAAAGCTATCGAAAATTATTGAAATTACTTGAATTTTTGTAAAAGTTGGAGAAAAAAAACTGTCTACAAGATCCTTACAAAAATAATCTCTCTATTGTAATTTGCAGGCAATGGATTTTGACTACCCGGAATGCCTGTTAAAATCTGTACAAGCACTGGAAAAAATATGTAATGGTGCAGAATTGAACAACTTGGAAGAAAAGCCGGAACAAGTTATACCGAAAGAGAGCCCCTTACCTCCCAAACTCGTTATTCCTCCCACTGTTTCCTCGGCATCCAAGCCTGTCTCAGATTTGGCTAGTAACTTGCTTGGTATGCCAGCGACCAAGGAGAATTTCGAAAAACTGACCAACGCAAACCAGTTCGCCATCAACATGAACACGACTCCTTCCAGCATCATGAAAAACATCACCACGCTGCAAAAGCAAATGCCACCCTTGATGCAAAACACACCGCAGCAGAGTTTCTCTACTTCTGTCACTCCACAAACCACCCCAAGTTACATCGTCCAATCCAGACGCTCCATTCCCATTTTACACCAATCATCATCCCCTGTCCCTTCAACCATGCAAAAAATGGGCATACCACTGTTCCAACGTTTACAGCCAACTTCTGTTATGCAACAACCTCCAACGAACCACATTTACCAACCGCCGCATATCCCATTTTTGCAGAATCGATACGACCCTCTTGCGCAGCAACAGCCTAACTATCTTTTCCAACACCCGACGAACTCATTGTTGCCAAGACCAGCCAATCGCTTGTTGCAACCAACTCAAGCAACTGGTATTCCCTTTATGCAGCAGACGACTAACCCATTGTTGCAAAAACCAGCTACTCCCTTGTTGCAAAACATGCCGAACCCATTGTTGCAAAAACCAGCTAATCCCTTGTTGCAGCCGACTCCAGCAGCCAGCACCCCTATTTCGCAACAGAAGACGAACCCATTGTTGGAAAAGCCAGCTAATCCTTTGTTGCAAAATATGACAAATCCATTGCTGCCAAAGTCAGATTATTCCTTATCGCAACCAACTCCAGCAAATAGCACCCCTATATCGCAACACCCAACGACCCCAATGCTGCAAAAACCACCTGCCCCTCCGACCTACTACAAGCCAACTTTGACCTCCACTCCTGATGCATCCCACAAGTTACAAATTACGATCCCAACATCTTCGACCACGGAAAATAATAGTATCCAGGTTGAACCGAGTCATCCCAAGAGTACCAACCCCTTCTTGATGGACATCAACCCTCCGAAAGAGATCACGAACCCCTTCAAGACCACCAATCAGGAAGCTCCAACCAAGATGGTGTACGAGTCAGCTCCCGTTTCCTACAGCCAAAGCGACGTCTTCGAGGAGTTTTACAAGGCTGTGGAGTCCAAGAAGGAGGAGAGTAATAAGAAGCCAAGTAACATCAACTGTCCACCAGAATACACTCAAATTCCAGAAAATCCAGTCCCAAAAAATCCGGTTTCGGTTCCTGAAAATCCGGTCCCGGAAAAATCCATTCAAAATGACTCCGCCAATATTTCGACTGTATATTTGCCTCAGAATTATGTTCAGAACCTCGCGGATACTTTCGCGCGAGAATCTAATGTTCCCATGCAGTATTCGTCGCCAAGTCATGCCCCGAACCCAAAGGTTTCGGCGGTGAATGAAAGCAAATCTGTGGAATCAGAGCCAAAAGATGTTACTCAGAATAGTGCAGAGTCAGTGCCGCAGACTCCATTGAAGAATGTCAACTCGAAGCCTGTTTTAATGAGTCCAGATGTTTTCGGCTCAGCAGAAAAGAAGTTGAAGGAAAAGAATATTGTATCCACGGCAAAACATTGTGATGATTCGAGCAAGAAGCCGGAAGAACAAATGGAAAAAACAATTAAAAAGGAAAAGATCGATCCGGTGGCGACTGCGTTTTCGAAACTTTCTTTGGCTGAGAGAATCGCGAAATTGGCGGACTTTATGAACAATAAAAAAATGTTGAGTGAGTCTACGGAGAGTCAGGAAAAGGAGGATGATTCGGTTGCCGAGCCTAAGTTTACTGGGGAGAATTGGGTGAAGGTAGAGAGTCAGAAATCGGAGCAAATGATGGAGCCGTCGGTGGAAGTGAAGAAGGAGATAAAGGTTGAAGTCGTGGAGCAGGAACAAGTCGTGAAACAGGAACAAGTGGCGATAATCAAGGAGCCACGTGTGCTCATACCGCATCAACTTATATCTGCTTGTAAGTTGATTTTGTTTTTTGTAGTTTCTTTTTAATTTTTTTATAATGGGTGACTGACCAAATAACAGTACAGAAAAGGAATCAAAAGTATTAAATTGTATACCATACATTTTTTTTTTTTTTAATGGACGACTATGTCTACATGACAATATGGAAAAGCAATAAATTGTTTGAAATCGGATATTATGAACATTTTTTTGTGAGCAATAATGAAATTCATTGTTACTTATTTATTACAACAGACAAATATTCCTTAATTACAATATTGAAAATAATGAATGGTACGAAATTGGGTACAGTAAGCATTTCTTTGATATTTTATGCAACTATTTAATATATATCTATGCAAGAGTGTAGACAGCAAAAATTTTTTGGGAGGGGGTTGAAAAAATGCATTTCCTTATGGATTTTATAGTTTTTGATCAATGACGATATTTTTTCAAATTATGGTATTTTGGAATTGAGTAATTTTCGAGGTCCAAAATCCCCACATTTTTCATGTATGTAGAAAATATAATGGAATCCGATATACAGGATATTTAGTCACCGAGGCTTAGATTTTATTTTTATTTATTTTTTTTTTTTTAATACTTTGAGTATCTTACATATTTCTTCAGTATTTATACAACTTGAAAAATTTCATGTAACTTTCTAGAATTCGATGTTCTAAGAGTCAAAATTCTGAAAAAGTTTGAATATTTTTATGGATATTTGAGGAAATGAAGTCTACAATGATTTAAAATATTTCATAGAGTTGTGCTCTTTTCATGTAGTCGACGGGTCATGTTTTTGACCAAAATTTAGTAGTATTATCTGGTATTTTTATCAATTTCTAATATTTTATTAAACCGTTAAATAGATTTCTAGAATCTGATGATACATTATTAAAAATTTAAACGATTTTGGAGTATTTAAATTTGTTTTTTAGATAACAGTATGTTTTAGAAATATTGGTAGGTATTTTTGTTTTTCATACTTTTAATACAAATGGAAAGGATTTTTCATCTATTCATACACTTTCAAGGATATTCTAATATAATTGCGGATTTCCATTCACCTTCATCAAATTCTAGGAATTAAATTTCTGAACAATTCTAATATTTTTATAAATTTTTGATGTATATATTTTAATGTAGTCATAATTTTCGATATACTATCCACGCAGTTTTGATGCATTTTATGGATTTATGCAATTTTGTTATCGTATGTTACTTATAAAATTTTGAAGTATTTTCTGGTATTTTAATAATTTCATAATATTTGTATGTAATGCTCAGTAAATTTTTAAAATTTGATGATTATTGAAAATTCCTATGACTGAGGGTTGAATATTTTGTTGAGTATTGAATATTTTTTTTAGAATATATTTCTTTTATACAGATTTTCAGTTTCTTTGTTCAATATTTTTGGAGTATGTATACAATTTGGAAAATTTTCGGATATTTTTAAAATTTACTATTATGTTAACTGATTGTTTCATTTTTATTATCATTACAATTCTGTAGCATTCCGCCATAACCGAGAAAGTCACTTATGCCATAAGGCTCAATTTATATGATATTCTGATAAAATTTTAAACGCTATGGCACAAGTGACTTTTTCGGTTATGACGGAAAGCCATATAATTATTTTAATGCATTTTTTTTCCATTTACTATATTTTCTTATGTTTGATCAAATGATTAGAAAAAAAAGTTAACGTATCTATCCAAATTCGTAGTCTTCCTGTACCAAGTTGTAAAAATCGTATTATCCATATTTATAACAATTATGCTCTGAAAGTTATTCTTGTTATGCTGAAGTCTTGGATGATAATGATTCAAGTTCAAAAAAAATTCCTCTGTTCCGTGTGTTCATATAATAACAATATCATCGATGAATCTACCATAATATTTTGAACCTAAACTCTGTTTGCAATCATTCATTACAATGTCAGATGCATCAGGTAAAAAAGGTAAACCCATTGAGCTATTTAAAGTTTGCAAATAATACTCATTACGAAAGGTAATAATCGTGGAAGTTAATTTCTCTTGAATGAAAGTCTACCTTGAAAAAAATCAATATTACATGTACCGGTTTTTAAGGATTTCAAATATTCGTTTGTGAATTTAATTTAATTTTATCTCGTGAACAAATCTGTTGTGAAACAGATTTGTTCACGAGATATTTATATATTTTTTTTTTTTTTTTCTAGTTTTCATAGCCCTCAAAATATGTAAAAAAATCATTAGGTCGAATTCAGCGTGATTTATAAAATGTTGTTTTTTTGTCCTGTGAAAATTTCCATTCTGTTTTTGTGATTGCAGATTTGAAGTTTGCCGAGGTGACAGTGCATCTGATTCATTGCGATCAAATCTCTTATATGGTCATTGATGAAGTTGCGGCAGTATTCACATCAATGACTAAGGAAGAATATATCGAAGGCTGCAAGAATTGGAAAATCATAGCTTGTGTTATTAGCAGATATCAGTACCCAAAAATTTTCAGTGAACTTGATGCGTGAGTAATTTTTTTATTTGTAGAAATAATTATTTAACGTAATTTAATGACAAATAGAATAATAAATGAATACAGAAAATAAATAATCAATAAACATAAAATTAGATCCGCCAGAACCTTTTCACAGTAATTTTCTTGTTGTAATTTGAATTGTGTACATACACTTGAAAATAAAAATAAACATCGACAGTCTAGTATATCAATACATATCTCCTATTGAGCACATGAAATTGATTTGTGAAAAACAATTTTTTTCAGCTCAACTCTGATTGCGCCAAGAACTCACCAGAACAGACTGGTCTGTGATCTCAAGCTCATTTCCTTGAAATCCATCATCCTATCGCTTTTAGGATTGAAGCTCATAGATAGGAATAAATTAAGTGGTTCGCCAGGGACCTCGATAGAGGGTGATGTCCTGGTAAGTATCTTTAATTATCCACAATTTTAGTTGACTCGCTGTCAATCAATTATTTCACTAATTACTAATGACCTTGAAATATTTTCATTTCAGGACTTCCTCAAGGCTGCCAAACTTTTTCACACCCCGATGTAAGGAAAAGTTAATAAACAATAAGCCAACAAAAATCGTGCCAGCAATGTATGATTACTATTTTCATTTGCAGATGTATATTTTTGTAAGAACGTGAGTTGACTATAAGTCAGGGTATTTTTACACAAGTTTCATCTGCATTCACCGTGTTCCTTTTAATAATTATGTTCGTCCGTAGGTTTTATACTGTTCGAGAAAAGCCATGTTGGTATTCTGAAAAACGTGATAATTACCTTACTTATTTTGATACCGTTTGTTTTGTATTTTACAAAACGTGAATCACGTTGTTGAATAAATTGGCAGTCACTTGTATATGAGCATTTTCATTTTATTCCCTTGCAAAATTATTCGATGATATTGCAAAGAATATACTATTATAAATTATTATATTATATAATAAATTTTTTAATTGAAGGGAGTTTGCCATTTTTTCAAAACAATGATATACATAAAAAAATGTCAGTGAATGAAGTGAATGTTTTCAAATCGTTACCATAGCAACGACCGACGAAACTACCTTGAAAACATAAACAAAGGTATGTACGAATTTTATTTTATTCTGTTGAAAATATAATTATTATTAGTCAAATGAAGTTATTTTAATTTTTTGTAAGATACACTAAAGGGGGAGAAAAAATCTTTTTGAATCAAAGTGGAAAATGGAGCGACCTCCGACGGGTTATATGATGGAACGACCGAGGACTCGCTGGTCCAGGGAACAAAACGAAGTTCCTCGAACCGGTGTTACCAGGTCGTCAAGCAAAATGGAACGACCCCAGTCTCGAAGGGGAGTAAAACCTGACACCCCGATCGTCGGGGACTCTCGGGAAGTGTTTTCCAGGCCGCTTTCCTCGGCGGTTTTCCCCGGTAACCGATCCTCCGCGGTTGGTTCCCGGTTGAACAGTTCAAGGCTCGGAACGGCGTTTCCTGGCACTTCTCAGCGGGTCTTTGAACGACCCGTTACGTCCCAGCAAGGAATCCCTGGGCTGCGACCCGGATCAACGAGAGGCCCCAGATTGACGAGGTGAGAATTCAAAAACATTTTTATAATGTTTATAACATTCCTGATGATGCGGTAATGATAATGATAATTCTAGTAAATATAGAGGTTCCCAGTCCTTTTCAAGATTTTTTCGCATCAATAATGTTAGCGAGGGACAGCACAATCGGTTCAGGATACTTGTTGGCAAACATCACCTGGATATGTACACTTTGCTTGCCGAGTCGCAGAAAGAACACGCAGATACAGAAATTTGAATTCAAGAATTCAATTTAGGATACAATGTTGAGGCGACCCTAAAACAAAAGTGGCGTTTGCTTCAGGACAGAATAAAAACAATAGTTGCGAATAACGCCACTTACAAAGAAGAGGGCAAAATAATGGAATTTTCGAAAACGATATCATACAGCATTGTATTGTAATATTGATTTGTAAATTGTGATAGTCACTTATAAAATGAATATTCGTGAATAAGGATTATCGTGAAAATGGCTATTTGAAAAACATGTTTTTGTGAAAGTAACAATAAATAGTGATTAATAATAATGATGAATGTAATAATAATAAGAAATAGTGATAATAATGGATAGCAATAACAATAAATAATGGATTTATGTATCCAATTTTGAATATAGCCTTTAAAGGTCAAGTTTTTAACTGGTAAATCAAATTTTTGTGGATCATATATTTTAAATCCCAAAATGCCCCCTTGAACTAATCATTAAAATCGTTTCTAAAACAAAATGAGAAAGTTATAAAATAGCTCCGAGTATTTCAACGTCCTTCGAAAGTTTAAAAACAACTCTCAAAAATAAAGAATTGTACGAATGAAATTCATATGTGACGCGACCCGAGAAAAGGGGCGTACTGTTTAAAAAATCGTTTTTCGGATTATGAGTGATTCTCTAAGTTTTGAATCTGATTTTCAACTTCGTTGAATCAGAATTTACTTGCATTGTTTATTTTCCGAGATATGAATTTTTTAAAATGAGTCATTCTAGTCTCCATAGTGTATTTTATTCATTCAATCGCGTCCCTACTGTAAAATTTGCTTTTTGGATAGTAGGTCCCTTTTCTCGAATCGAGTAACATATGTATTTTCATTACAGATTGGTCCAAGACAAAAGATACTACGAAAGCCTGATCCAGATAAAAATACGCGAACTGGCCCAAGAAATGGAAAGCATCTCCCGCAAAATCGAGCAGCAGAATAAAGAAAAAGCGACCTTCATGCATTTCGATCGCAGGGCCAAAGATTTGGCCGCCGAGTTGTCCGATTTGCAGTCTCAACTCGCGGACTACAACACGGTCCTCGACAAAATGACCTCCAACGCGGAAAAAAGCGACGTCGAGCAGGCCGCTAATGAACTCGCGTCCGTCAACGAGAACACTTTGGCTGAGATCGAGGAACTGTTCCAGCAGCGAAAGAAGGTTGAGCAAAAGCTGCGCCAGCTCCAAAAAGAGATCGAAACCGAGAAAATGAAGGCCGAGAAAATGGTGGAAATGATGGATCCTGGTACCAGAAGCAAGTATGGAGAATTGCAGCAAAAAAGGGACCAGCTGAAGAAAGAAACTGACAAGATCCAGAAACAAGTGGACGATTTGAACGAGGAGAAATTCAAACTCGAGGAGAATATCGCTTTGTCGCAAGCGAAACAAGAGGCCGTGAAGCTTCATGTGAAGATCATGGAAATGGAGTCGAAGAAAAACCGGTTCACCGCTGAAAGTAGGAATGGGCGATACGTATATGTTTATATGTTTATATGTCTATATGTATGTATAAATATAAGTTCATCTGTTGTATGTTTATACGTATGTATAAACATATATTGGAATAATGATATATCGTTTCATTTGTATCAGTACTGAAAAATACAAAAATCCAGGTGTTTTTGTCTAAGAAATCTATGAAATAACTAAAAAAAACTCTAAAATTTTGAATCCTATGGTCCTAAATTGAACCGCTGGAAAGCAGAACCAAGCGAGCGCTCGGGCTAGTATGAAAGGGGTGGGGCACCGCGGCGAAGAGGAAGAGGCGAACGTCGATAGCGAAAATTTTCAATAGATTTTTTAAAACGTTAACGGCAATATCTTCGAAACTAAAAGAGATTTTTTCATGAAATTTGGGCACGAAAATTGGTTAGGCTATACCGATGCCGTCAACATAAAAAAATATTGTTTTTTTTTTTTTTTTTTTCATAATAATAATTATTTATGAAACATTTACAATTTCATCGAAAAATGGCCCAAAAATTCAGAATTTTTTCAAATTAATCAATCAATAATTTTTTTTATATAAGGAAAGAGTTTCTGTTTAAATTTATAATAATCGATTATCATAACAATTACGTAAATAAATAATAGAACCCACCGCTGCCCAAGGACAAAACGAGCGTGAGTGACTGAAGTCGGGATAATAAAACAATCATAAGAAAATCAAATATTTATTAATGTTTCTACTCTAAAAATCTCATCAAAATAAAATATCTTAACCATAAATTGCGATAGCAATGTTTAAAAATAGAGGATATATTAAATATTTATTGCATATGAATTGCAAAAGAAATTTGAGAAACTGGAACTTTAAGAGAACCAAAGTACGAAAAAATTGCAAGTTAAACGTAACTCGCATGACCAATATTATTATTGAGCATCTGAAAAATATTTCTGTTGAATCCCTCACTTTGAAATCGAGATAGAGCATGTCTACCCAATTCGCGGACATTCCTACTCGCAATGTGACCGTAATTTTGGTTTATATGGACAAAAGAAAAAAATGCGAAAAAGATTGAAACAGAATATGAATATATAGATTTTAGGAAAAACTCGAAAACTCCATCTTTCATCATATGGTAGAACTAAAAAATTCGAATGTCAAAGATTTTGAAAATTTCATTAAAAAAAAAAGTTTTCATCAGTAAATTCTGTAAAATAAAATATAATCCAAATGGACAAGTATATGGATTTACTGACTACAATGGAATTCCAAAAAAATTTTTTATTGAAAAATCAATCACTTTTGAAGATTTGAAAATGGCAACGGAGACTATAATTTTAGGGATTTCGAAAGAAAAAAAAAAGACTTGGAGAATTCAAAATGGTTTGTGTGTCCGAAAGTAGTAAAGAATATTTTGAGAGTTATTTGCAAACTGTCTTGATTAGGCCAAAAAAAAGTTTAAAAAAAACTATTAGAAAACAAAAGGTTCAGTTTATAAAGATCTCTATAATTTGCAATAAAAGAATGTTTAATACAAAGTGCGAAATTGCATATGTATTATAAATAATAAAAAATTTTGATACCAACTGCATTTATTAAAATGATGAGCATAAGATATTATTTGATTATCATATACCTCGTAAAGCACTGCGAAGCAGGGTTGGGCGTCGATCACATTTCGATCATTTTTGTACTACAAATAAACTATCTAAATTTCGCCACAGAACTGTGAAAATTTGTCTGTAGATGTATTATTTCCTCTATTTTTCATAATTACAGTAAAAAAGTATGCGTTACAGGGTTCGTTACACCTTACTTACAGAAAAACCTATTTTAAATTACAAAATCTGTGATTTTTAGTAGTTTTTCTGTAATTAAGGTGTAACAAACCCTGTAACGCATACTTTTTTACTGTAATTCTGAAAAATACATCTATAGATAAATTTTCACAGTTCTGTGATGAAATTTAAACTGTTTATTTGTAGTGCAAAAATGATCAAAATGTAATCGATGCCCAACCCTGCTGCCAAGTACAGCGTATAAACGAAGTGTTCTCCGTATTTTGAAGTTTTACATTATATTTGAATGAGAATTTTAGCGTAGAAACATAATAAATATTTGATCTGCTTATGATTATTTTATTATCCCGACTTCAGTCACTCACGCCCGTATTGTCCTTGGGCAGCGGTGCGTTCGATTATTTATTTACGTAATTGTTATGATAATCGATCGATTATTATAAAATTTGAACAGAAACTCTTTCTTTATATAAAAAAATTATTGATTGATTCATTTGAAAAAATTCTGCATTTTTCGGCCATTTTTCGATGAAATTGTAAATGTTTTATAAATAATTATTATTATGTAAAAAAAAAACAATATTTTTTAATGTTGACGGCATTGCTATAGCATAACCAATTTTCGTGCCCAAATTTCATGAAAAAATCTTTTTTAGTTTCGAAGATATCGCGGTTAACGTATTAAAAAATCTATTGAAAATTTTCGCTATCGGCGTTCGCCTCTTCCTTTTCGCCGCGGTGCCCCACCCCTTTCCTACTAGCCCGAGCGCTCGCTCGGTTCTGCTTTCTAGCGGTTCAATTTTAGATATCTATGTTAAAATCTAATAATGTATCAAAAAATTCTTCGAGTCATATATGTACTAGAAAATACTAAAAGTCTCATAAATGTATGAACTTTTTTTTATCAAAAATCCACTAAAATCTATGCGATATATCGACATTGAATATCGGATAATTCCAATACATCGTATAAGCTGGTATTAATATTTTTCCTCTTGATTCCCATTTCTAGTGGAAAGTAAGAATAAGCTGAATCCGGAAAACGAGAGAGACCAAATTCTCGAGAAAGTCAGGCAGGACAACGTTGAAATTTCCGCAGCGGAAAATCGCATGATCGAGGTGAAGAAAAAGCTTAACAATGCGGAACAGGAACTGGAGAAATTGGAAAAAGACCTGGAGGAAAACTACACGGAGAAGGGCATCAAGTACAAAGAGGTTCACAAAAAGGAGCAAATCATGGAAGAATTTTTGTCGACCTTCGACGAGGACAAAGCTCAAGAGATGGACAAATTGAACGAGTTGGAGAAAATGGTCGTCAATCGTTTGGAAGAGTTGTCCAAGAGACTCAGTGGCAGTGGCTATTTCAACCCTGGGGAAAATTTGGACGCCTTCAAAATGGCAGAGGAAAACATTTTGAGTCCCCGTAATTTCGAGGACATGAAGAAGAAGTATTTGAAACTTCAGAGTGGCTTTCTTCGAATGAAAGCTATGGAAACCAACTTCAAAATGGAGACAGCCGAAATCGAAGAGAAAATGAAGAAAAAGAAGAATGAATTGAAGAGTTTGGAGGAAATCGAGGCAATGAATTCTTCTGGAAAATCTGTACAAGATTTAATGCAGGAAAAAGTTGGCTATGAAAAAGAGGAAATCAAAAGTAGAGAAATTTTGGAAAATGAGGAAAAAAGTTACGTTGATGCTAAAAAGGAATTGATGAAAAATGAGACTTTCGCGCAGGTCAATTCTTTGGAAGAAAAATTGGAGAAGCTAAAACAACAAAACGAAAGTATAAAGAGACGTATGGAAGAAGAGAAGGACAGATTGGATTATTCTCTTGTTAGATTAGAAGCTGATGAGTTAGTGAAAGAATATAATAACTCGTTGATGATATGTTACAGAAAATAAATTTAAATGACACACTTGTGTTAATATAAATTTTTAAAAAAAACATTTTATTCTAACTACTATTTACAAATAAAACGAATGCTACCGATCTTTGAGTATTTCTTGGTTGCTAGTAGATCCATCAAACTTGTTTAAATTCTTTTCTACACATTCTGCTTCCTCAAATTTTCCTTCTCTGTCTGCAAAAATAAAGTTTGCTTTGATAAAATTTCTAATGTTTATCAAGGGGGGATATACACATAAACGGCTGAAATCGATCACAAACTTTGCGTGTGGATTGCGGCAAAAATAAAAACAATAGGAACACCAAATTCACCACGAATGAAGTTTGTTCCAACATCCATAAGATGTAAGTCTAAAAAAGTATCTTCTTTTGACACGAAAACTTTAAACGCATTTTTCTGAAAATCATGTTTTTAAAATGGTTGGACAAGTAGAGAGAGAACGGATAGAACGATTTTCATAATTTTTTTTTTTTGTATTAAGCGTGAAACAATGCTTTATGAATTGACATTTCCCGATGTTAAAAAAATTGCATAAACAATTTTTTGCAAAAAACAAAACAAAAAATTGAGCTCTCACATTTTTTGCTATAATTTGATTAAAAAATTTTTTAAGGAACCATGAATGTCAAGATATAGAAGACGTAAATACCAAAAAAATTTATATAAACATTTTTTCATAAATTAAGTTCCCGAAGCTGTAAAAGTCCCACTGTTTGCCTTTGCAGAATAGGGTTGCTGATATTTTTAAAAATATCGATATCGATATTTATCGTTCGAAAACAAAATATCATCATAGGCTGATATTCATCATTGAAAATATATCGATAAAAAATCTAAATGTACGATATTTTCAAAAAACATCAATATTTATTACGATATTTTCGAAAATGTCGGTATTTAATAACTTCAATAAATATCAGCAACCGAAAAATATCGATAAATATCAATAAAAATATCATCGCAAAAATATCGATAAAATATTAACAACCCTACTGTAGAATGTGCAGGTGCGATTTTGAAGGCTTGGATTCGCAAATGAGGCAATATTTTTGCAAAATGACATTTATAACTTTGTAGTATATTGGATAAACTTCATTCGTGCCAAATATGGGGTTTCTATCGTTTATAGTTTTCCCGCAATCCACGTGCAGAGTTTGTGACCGATTTCAGCCGTTTAGGTGTATCTCCCCCCTGTAATCAAATTTCTTAGTAAAACTTACATAAAATTTTGATCAGGGAACGCTCTAAAAGAGTGACATCGGTGGAAGTGTTTTCCAAAGTTTTCAAAATATTTTTGACTGTTGATAACTGGTCCTTTTCTGGCACGCTTTTTAAATGTTTGTCAAGTAAAACCACAGGAACAGAATTTGCCTAGAAAATACAAAAAATTACATGTTAAAAAAGAAACATCTTACATTAATTTAATAAGATAACTCACACTTAAAAGAGTTTCCATTTCCTCAAATTTTCCGCATTGACCCAAAGCCACAGCGAGACATGCATCCGCAATTTCTTGTCCATTGACTTTTTTCACTCGTCCATGAATCATCCTCAGAATTTTCGATTTTTCAGCAAAATTTTGACTTCCATCTAACTCGATTACATGTTTCATCAATTCTTGTTTCAAAGGTGTCAAGCCAAATTTTCCAACCAATTCTTCAAATTTGTCGACAGCCAGCAAAACATCTCCTTTACTTAAATAAACTCTTATCAAAGGTCCCAAAATAACATTGCTCATTTTGCAGTACCCTTTGCGCAGTAAAATATCCGAAGTTAATTCCAAACATTCCTTTTTTTCACTGCGGGCCAAAGTGTTCAAAAGGGACCAGCAATTTCGCTCGATATTTGAATTTTCTTTTGGAGTGTGATTTTCTAAAACTTTCAGAGCATTTTCTATTTGGTTCTGAGATATCAGAGCTGTCGCAAAATTCACAATTTTGAAGTCATCGAGAGAATAATTTGGATGATGGAAATATATGAGGTCGAGCTGTTCTTGGGCTTTTTCCAGAAGATTTTGGGAAGCGTAGAGCCTAAAAAGTGAGGATCTCATTCCAAAGGAGTATGGAAATTTTCTAGATTCGAACTCTTGGCGAATTTTTTCGGCTTGTTGTATGTTGTTGGTTGAACAGTATTTCTAGAAAATAAACAATCATGTAGGGGGGTCTCATAGAGTTGTTACACCGAGGTCGACAATCGATAGCCCAACTCAGGCAGCGGTATTATTTTTCACAACTTGGGTGTATTGTTGAAGTGAATACCAAGTAAGTTATTATAAAGTCGGCCATGACCGCATGAAAGGGACAAAAGGAAAAATTTGGAATACAGGGGATATACAAATTACAGAGACAGAAAGGAAAAAGAAAGACAAAGAGTGAATGAGACTTAAAAACCCATCACGTGGTATAACAACCAAAAATTAAAAAAAAAAAAAAAAACAATCATGTTTTGGGTTAATAGATGTAAAAATATCATTTTTACCTGCAGCAATTTGCGTAAAACCCCACGAGTGTTCATCTTCTTTTTCTTCAGCTCCAATAAATGCTGCTCCAACTCGTCAACGTTCATATCTTTCGGATGTTTTGCCGAAAACTTGGAATTTTGTCTGCATTCTTTCATCATGGTTTTCAGAAATTGGTTTATAAAAAGACTTTTATTTGAATCTTGCTCAGATAAAAATTCATTCAAATTTGCATCCTTGCTTTGTAACATTTTAAAAAACATCCCGCATTTCTTAACGTCATTTGTTTTCTCGTATGCTGTATAAAGGTACTCAATGATTTTGATTCTATCAATTCTTCCAGGAACATGATTTACTAGGGTCATCGCTGATCCGAAAAATTTTTTATCCAAAAAAAAGCAAATAAAAGTTGTTAACAAATCAGGGTTTGGTGCTGAATTTTCTTCAACTCTTTTGTATGTCACATCAATAAATTTCCAATGAATGTGTGGCAAAACGTAATCGAAAATTGTGTCGAAATCTGGGGACACTCCCAACTCTTTCATTTTTCGCAAAATTTCCATAATCCCTGCTTCTCCTTTTTTCTTGGAGAAATTCAAAATGAGGGGCCAAAAAAAATGTGGTTTTATAATTTGACCCATTTCTTGTAAATGCTTAAAAACTGTCAACGACAAATTCACATGTTTTTTTGTTAAACTTGATTCAGCAAGATCCAAAAATGCATTTTTTCTAATTTCCAAATTTTCTATGGATTGGATAATATTGATTATGGAATTGGCTTCGCAATTCGCTTCAACCATGGATGACAAAAAATATCGAGGGAATTGGAAATTTCGTTTCCTGGAGTAAATGTTTTTCAGCATCAAAAAGGCGTCTTTTTCTCTGTTTTGGAAAACCAGTTCTACCAGAAAATTCATTACCATTGGATCCTCTCCAGAAACATGTTCTGGCAAAAACTGCAGTATTCTGCAAATTTGGTCTTCATTTCCTAAAAAATACTTTGAGCTCAAAACTTGGAAGATTCCAGAAGCTGTCAAATTTTTAGCTGTCAGGATTTCAAACAAATTTTTCATGTCTCCAATATTTGCGAGTCCCAGTGCAAAATGAGCCCAAGTTTTAGCTCCGGAATTAGAGAAAATCGACTTGTAAGAGTTGATAATCTCTGTTGCTTTTTCCATTTCACCAAGATTGCAATGTAATAAAATCATTGTGTCCAGAATGTACTCATTATTTTCTTGAAATCCCTGCTTTTTCATCAAATTTAAAATTTCATGCGCAGACATTGAATCTCCAAAATTCGCCGCGATTCTCAATAAAATTTGAAAAGTTTCTTGGTTTGGTTGCACCTTCATCTTTTCTAGAAAATCTTTGTGTTCAATTGGAACTTTGTTTTTCTCATAAACTTTCAGGAGACTGTTGTACAAATCAATCGTGAGTTGGAAATTTTTACGTTCAACAACATTCCAAATTTTTTCTGCTAGATTCACCCTGATTTTGGGAGAAATTTCTGGGAGAGTTTCGGAGCAACAACGGAGCAAAGAAAGGCAAATTACAGGCTCCATGACAAGGTCGTTTTTTTCAAGGTCATTAACGATTTGTGTGATTTCTTTGAATTCGGGCCAACTGGTTTCTATTTTCGTTAGAAAAAGAAATAATTTATTTTGGAAATTATCAGAGTTTGCCGTGTCTGGTTTTGGTACATTTGATTCTTTTGGCATGGAAACATTATAATTTCTAGATATATTATTGTTTTCGTGTTTCAGTACTAAGTATTTTTGGAGCGATACGAGTTGCCGGGGAATTCGTCGGAGTAAAACAGCCATTCCGAAGAGTTTTTTAATTCACGTCATGCTTTTTAAAGAAATTTTTTCAGCTTTTTGCGTTGCTGAAATGTTTTTATGTCTTTATTTATATTTTGATTGTGTTTGATTGTGTTTGCTCGTTTGTTGTATTCAGTTGTTTGTGTTCGATCAGGGCATATATGTAATACTTCCCGGTCAAAAAAATAGTTCGGCAATATTCGGCGCATATCGGGCCAATTTCGGACGCATGTCAGCAAGCCGCAATTCGAAAAATCATGTCTGACCGATTTCGGGCGCATGTCTGTTCGCCGCACTTCGGAAAAACGATGTCGAACCGATTTCGGGGGCATGTCGACTCGCCGAAGATCGAATTATTATTATTATCATTGCCCAGTAAAAATAATGGCGTCGACTGATTGCCACGTTCCGTGCAGTTTCGCTTTTCGCATTACTCCAGCGTTCTCCAACATTATCCAGAATAAACAATAACGTGATCGCGTGCGTGTGCTTAGTAAATAATTAACGAGTGAGACATTGTGAACGATGGACCGAAATGTTGAAGAAGTGCGCAGAAAAGCAAGAAAATGAATCCATAGGAAAAAAACATGTAATACAATACAAATTTTAGTTTGTAATATTCCCTATTGCAATAGGAAATATTTTGTGGCTTTCTGATCATGTGGTATGTACAACGTGATTGTATTATTCGTGCAATTTTTGATAATAAATGATTTTATTTACGTCGTCTTTTCTGTGTATCATTTTATGAACCTGCAAAAAAAACATGATAAAAACATTCAGAGCAGATATATATATCTGTAACATATTTGTCGATGATATTTAACTGATGTTCATACCCAGCCAGCAATTTTCCTTTCGGTGAGCTTACAGAAAGCCTAATTGATTTTCTGATAGCTTTCCGAAAGGAAAATTGCCGGCTGGGTAAAGTATAAATATCAAATGAGATCGGGCAAACGATCTCGGGCCGACATCGGAATCCCGAACATCGGCCGATGCCTAAAATTGTTACAAAACCGAAGTTCGGCGATCATCGGAAAACGACATCGGAATGGTCCTTTCCGATTTCAGGCCAACTTCAGGCCGAACTTTTTTTCTGACCGGGATTGGGGATGTAGGTACTTCTATATGTCCAGCAGAAAGAGAAGTCTCTCCGACAAGACTACGGTCCCCACAACATTATCTGTCCTACTTCATTACTCGTTTCTGCGCCGGCGCGAGCTCGACAAACTGCGTGTTTATGATATCGCGTTAACATTCCATACATACATAGCATGTATAACACTGAAAGTATAAAGGAGGAGCACATGCGTAGTGCGACCCTCTTTATGTTCTATCCTTTACTACCCGAGTGGAAAAAGACACTAACTGCTAGAGTCCCGAATGCTTGAAAATCCCGATTCCTAAAGTCCCGAACAAGCTTTAATCCCGAGAACGAATATACCCGATCAATTATTCCCCGACATTCAAAAATCCCGATGTATAAATGACCCTCCGTTGTAAAGTCCCGTTTATTGGTCGCCCCGATATTGATAATCCAGAACGCTCATTGACCCGTTGTTTGAAAGTCACGAAGCTTGAAAATCCCGAAGCTGCAAAATCCCGACAGCCAATGAGAGGTTATGTCTTTCAGAGACGAGAGCTCTCATTGGCTGTCGGGATTTTGCAGCTTCGTGACTTTCAAACAACGGGTCAATGAGCGTTCTGGATTATCAATATCGGGGCGACCAATAAACGGGACTTTACAACGGGGGGTCATTTATACATCGGGATTTTTGAATGTCGGGGAATAGTCGATCGGGTATATTCGTTCTCGGGATTAAAGCTTGTTCGGGACTTTAGGAATCGGGATTTTCAGGCATTCGGGACTTTAGCAGTTAGTGTCTTTTTCCACCCTCCAAAAAAAGTCGGGAAATAATCTCAACAAATCGGAGCGACATCATATGTCAGATATTCTCAGAAATTCGTGGCAGAATATTGCGAAGATGTTTTTTAGCCTTAGACCATATAGTACATGGACTGTTAGTTGGCCGCCATTTGTTCGTCGCACATAGGAGAAATGGACGTGACGTCATAAGGGTACGAAGCCCTACGAGTGGTGTCGATCGTACGCGAACTGCCGCGTACCCTGTGTAAACACAAACAACAAACAATCGTCAAATACGTCAAATACAATCGCCAAATTGAGCCAAAAAATGAATAAAAAAATTTTTTAATAGAAAAGTGTTCATGTCCAGAAATGTCATCTTCGCAGTATTGTTTTATCTGCGGGCAGATTAAAGATGACCCGGGAAATAGAATTTCTTACCACAAGTATGTATCTTTCCTACTTTATTTTTATCCAACGTTTTGAAAAAAGTAACAAGAATTAATTTATTTTGAAATTTTCTCATAGGATTCAAGCAGGTAGGGAAAAAGAATGGCTTGGTTTCTTTGGCATAACTTTGGAATCACTGAAAAGCCAACCTCGATTTGCCCTGTTTTGCAACAGACATTTTGTCCCCTCAGATTTCAATTGCAATGAGCAAAATAAAAAACGCGTTCTTAAAAAAGGCTCAACTCCTTCAATTCGTTTTATCGACGAGTAAGTATCAAAATTCTGCATTTTAAAAATGCATACACCATGTCGTTTCCTCCTGCTACGACTGTTATTAACTTTGTTATGAATTTTACAGTGAAACATTGCAAGCTCGGAAAATTCGACTGATCAAGTCGGACAATGATACTGATGAATGCGAAAGATCAGTTATTAAATTGGATTTTTTCAAAAATAGCCAACCTGTTGACGCATCGGACAAAAATTGTTGCACAACGTGCATTTACTGTCGAGATACAGTAACTGTTGAAAAAGGATTATCTTATTTCAAGTATGTTGTGGTTGAATATATAATACTAGTATACTTTTATAAGTATATGATCAGTATATAATTCGTATTACATTTTCGATCTTGATTCAACATAATAACCGATATTGAATAATTGATTTTAAATCAAAAATTTTCTATTTGGAAAAATTAATTGTCAAGAATCAAAGTAATTTTTTTAAATCATTTTTTTTTTTTAATGTTTACTCATTTTCGTTTAAGGTGCGATTTTTAATATGTATTAATCATTTATTTTATATTCCATTTTAATTTAACTTTAAATTTTGTGTGCGAGTATGAAAAAATTGCACAGTTACAAAGCATGCAAATATTTTTAGTTTCCCTAAAGATGCAAGAAAGAAGTCATGGATAGACGCTTGCAACCTAAAGGAACCCATCCCAGGAAATGCACGTTTGTGCAGCATTCATTTCGAACCGCACCATTTTTTGAAATTGCCATGCTACGGGCGTGCCATTCTTGAAAAAACTGCAATTCCTACTTTGTTTCTGCACAACCGTGAGAGGTTGGTGATATTTTTGTTGTATTGCTTTATTTTCCACTGAACTTTTTTCTCAATGACAATTTTTTGTTCGCGATAATTTTTTATCAACACTGATTACCTACAATGAGTTATAATTGGTATAATAATAATGAATATTATTATAGAAACACGGACGCGAATTTGATGGAAGTATCATCTTCTAGCAACACCAATGGGGAGTCTGTGTCCATGGATGCTGTAAATGGTAATAATGATACATAAAATTTTTGCTCTAAACTTAAAAAAAAAAAATTATAGCAAATAAAGTACATGTCAAGAATAATAAGATTTATGAACAATAAATTCATCATTTGTCAGAGGTAACCAACAGTGGGGAGGACGCAATTTCAAACAGCAGCAACAGGAATGTAGATTTGTTGGGGAAAAGCATCGAAACCAATGGTATTTTTTTCTTAGAAAATTTTACTTAAAAGCCATGGGCTGAGTAGCCCTACTAATAAGATTTTTAATATATCTTTCAATTTCTAGCCAATGAAAATTCAGACCCTGTCAGGTAGAGGACAATACTCACGCAATAGGCAATAGTCATAAAATAGTCAGATAGATGTCAGAATACATTCCTGGCATCTATATGAAAAAGCCACGTTATGCAGGGGACATTGGGCCGTTACGTATGCAAACTCCGCGATCAACGAGAAAAAGTTTCAAACTCATGCAGTCTACCATTCAGCAGCAAAGACACAAAATTGATCTTCTGCGAAAACGAGTCGTTTACAAAACCAGAAGAATTCGAAATTTGCTCGGTGCAGTTGAAGAAATGCGAAAAAAAAATATGTTAAGTGAAAGGGCGACAGAACAAGTTATGGTAAGCAGCAAAACTTAATGAAATCGTAAGATTAATTACAATTTCGAGATTCCCAGAATCTCGCAATTGCAATGTCTGGCGAAATTTGATAGCTTTATCTTGATAACAATCTAAGAATTCGCGAACTCTATAGAAAAATTACAATTCAGAAAATTTTTAAAATTATGTTGTAAGTCTTAAAATTTCGATGATTTGCAAAATCATTGGAAACTTCTACAATCATGGAAAATCCTGAGAATGATTGAAAATCATTTAAAATAATAAAATTACATTAAAAATTGTAATTTTAGAATTTCCATGCATATAACTATTAAATTGTGATTTCAAATGGAATTGGAAATGATTTAAAATCACTCAATTATTATAATGTATTGTTTATTTATATTCATATATATTATATGATTTATCTACACGATTGATAGCTGTAACAGCTTTTTGCGTATAAACCGGTGATCATAGCTTTATGTATGATAACAAAGTCACATGTAATTTTGAGATTTTCGAAACTCTATATTTTCTGTAAGAAAAATTACGTATCGGTTTCTTTTTGGCGCTCGAAAATACAAATGCGATGATACTTTCTCGTCGAAGATCATATTGTACCATTGTGTGGGATAATAAAAACTTGGCTAACTTGATTATAATTATTAGCACTATTATTTTACACATCATGAACAAAACTTTTCATCTTTTTTTTTAATTTAGAATGAACTGCCAGAGACTCTACGTGTCCTCAATAAAAGAACGTCGCAGAAGAAAAGACAGCAGTACGACGCACAGTTGCGCCTATTCGCTCTGACCCTCCAGTTTTATTCCTCGAGAGGCTACGATTTTGTGAGAAAACAATTTGGGAATCTTTTACCTGACCCTTCAACGATTCAACGATGGCTGTGTTCCACGCATGGGCGTCCAGGATTCAACCGAGACGTTTTGGAAACCTTGAAGAAAACTGCTGAATCGACAGGAGAACCGATTGTCTGCAACTTGGTGGTTGACCTAATGGCTTTGAAAATGCAAACTGTGAGAAAGCATGGACAGCGTTTTGGCTACGTTGATTGTGGTACCGATCCATTTACTGCAAAACCAATTTTTGAAGAAAACAATGAAAAAGCGAACCACGCTTTAGTTTTCATGATCGTGGATCTGAAAGGCCGGTTCAAGGCCACGCCAGCGTATTTTTTGATTAACACGCTTACTGGAGCTGAACACGCCAACTTGGTCACTATAATGTTGCAACTACTCCATGAATATAAAATAAATGTTCATTCAATCACGTACGATGGCGATAGAACAAACAGCACCATGGCCAAGGTATTAGGTGCCAACATCAATACAGAAACCGAAGCTACTCATTTCTCTTTCCCGCATCCAGCTGAAGGGAGGAATCACTCTGTTTACGTCTTCCCAGAGCCGTCGCATATGGTTAAAAATGTACGCAACGCTGTAGCAGAAACTGGCCCCTTTTACGACGCAGACAAACAGATTGTAGATTGGGACCATATTTTGGTCCCAACTCAAGTTCTCAGCGATTCAGTGAGCAAGGCATTGAATTATCTGGAACCTAAGATCATCGATACCCGGGATGAAGAACGCCACACAACTGTCGGGACAGCAAAATTTTGTAGCACCTTTAATGATGCATTTGACATGCTCAACTGTCGCAAGAGGTACGGCAATAACCCATTGAAACAGCCTTTTAGGATCGCATTATGCGAAGAAAATAAAGAAAAACTGCAAAATCGAGCAGAAGAAATAGAAAAATACATTCGGGGACTCAAGGATGGGAAAGGAAGACCAGTTTTATCTGGGCCGAGAAAATGCGGCTTTTCCGGCTTCATTGTTTGCCTTAGAAACATGTTCGCGCTTTACGAGGATCTCCGTACAATATACGGGTATGAATATTTGTTGACGTACAAATTGTTGCAAGATATGATCGAGACATTTTTCTCTGCGGTTCGTATAAGAGGTGGGTTTTGCAACAATCCAACATGCTACCAGTTCCAATATGCCATGCGCCGTCTCACTACCCGACAGCAAGTTGCTCAATTTGAGAATGGAAACTGTGCCCCTGACGATATACCCTTCCTAACTGTATGTTGTTCGAAGAAAACAGTTAAGAGTACAGAAAACAACGACGCATCAATTGTTGAAAACGAGGAAACTGATCACTACGCGAAATCTTTTGACGATTACGATTTTGAGGAGAACGAGCTTTTCGAATTCAACTTGGAGATACCATCTGAATATGTCCAAGATGTCGTTCGCTATATAGCAGGATACATCGTCAAAAAATTCAAAGAAGGATGTTCGGTCAAAACTTGCCACGACTGTTTTGAAAGCATCGCAGGGGAACCTGGTTCATCCCGATTAATTGACACTAAGAGTCGGGGCTTTTTGGCCTATCCATCCGAAGAACTTTTCAGTGTGTGTTTGTTGATCGAACAGATCATTCGATCGAGTAACGATATTTATAAATCAAGTTTTGAAAAAGAAGTTTTGCAGAGAGTGACCTCTTCGAAGAAAAAACGATTTTTTTCGTCGGAACATTTCAAAGATTCGCTGGAGCATTATTCAGAATTACTAAATTTTGTTGCACAAATGTATTTGGTGATTCGAATGAACCATGAAGAAGAGAAAAATTCGAAAGCGGAAAAATATGTTAGGCATTTACATAAAAAAATCGTTCTCTTCCGCCATCAATAAAAGAAAACTTTTTACCTTGGAAATGTAGTTTTATTTTCTTATAAATTTAATAATTTATTATATATTCTATATTTCATGTAAAACATTATATATTCAATATATGACAAAAATTATATTACATGTAATGTTATATGCATTTGTTTTTATATTCATTTATCTAATTTATATATGTGTATATATATTTATTATGAATTTCATAATATGGTTTTTTTATGCTCATAAAATATGAATCCTACATTTGTTATGTGTCGAAAATGTCATATTTTATTGCCCTTAATTGTGAATATTGTAGGATATTGTTGCATAAACTGTTGTTTCACACCAGGTATCATATTAAACATTTTTCTTACACGAATACTCGCACTTTACGGTTTGAATAATGTTTCGCAAAAATTAGAAATTGTTAGGCAACGGAATATTATGATGCTGCGCACCTGACATGCATAGGGCCCGCAGTGCGTTCATACGGTACTGGACCCTTATGACGTCACCATCATCGACGAAACCTTTTACATTGCCTCTTATGGAGAAAGAGCAGTCCATGTACTATATGCCCAATAAGACATTCATGCAGTTACAAATACTGGCAACGGGGTTTGCTCCATCCGTTGCTGTAAGATTTGTCTAATGTTTGCTAATGCGGGTGGTGGCAACATTGTAACCCGCTTATGTTGCCGTCACTGTTGCGCAATATATGCGCTACCGTGGTCTGCATTTGTTTGCGTCAGAAGCTGTGGAAAATGAGAACGCACCTTGTCTCAAATATAGATAAAATTTATGTCAACAGCCATTGCTTCCAAAATATTGCAAACGATAGCTGCAGCTATGTTCTGAACTTTTGTGAAATTCTAAATATGCTAGATTTTCGTCTCACAATTGCATTATAAAACGACAAATCTCGCCATTGCTGCTACTGCAATAGACATAAAGTCATTATTGATCGTATCTCCCGCGTCATGCCATCAGTGCATTGTGTGCAATTGTTTGCAATTGTGTGTCGTGTGATGCAGTCTGACACCATCTGACACCCTCGAGCTCGAGTAATGAAATTGTTTTTCGCCTGCAGAAAGGATTGAAAAATTTATTCGACGAAGCGATTTTGGCTGCTTTGGAGCCTCCGGAACCAGTGACAAGGAAAAGGTGCATCGTTTTGTAAGGAGCCTGCCCAGTTTTGTACACAAACCGAAAGCTCCGAAAAATTGTCTTCTTTTTGTGAGTAAAATGGATGGATTTTCTTATAAAAGCACGTGAACAGGAACCCTTGGAAGCATTCCAAGAAACTTTGCTTATAACTTAACAAGAACGATACAACTACATTTTTTTCAGAAGCCTTTCTAAAATTGAATTGTTCTTCAAAACAAATGTCAGTATTTAAATTGCTAACTAGGAATGCTAGGAATGCTTCATTACTTTCGTGGAAATTGAGTTTTGAGAGTTTCTTTATTTTTCAATATATTTTTGACTGATATTTCACCCACAATAAGTATGTCAGACATTTAGGAATTTTTTTGCATGTTCCGTGCCCAAAAAATTGAGAATAAAATTTATAAAATCCCAAATATGATTGATAAAATTATAATCCTTTTTTAGCATGATGTGCTTTAGTCTACTGAATGTTACTCAAGTAATTTTAAGCTTTCACAATCAGTATTTCAGACATTTAGGAATTTTTTTCTATGTTCCGTGCCAAAAAATTGAAAATAAAATTTCTAAAATCACAAATGTGATTGATAAAATTATAATCCTTCTTGATTATTGTGTGTTTTAGTCTACTGAATGTCAATCAAGTGATTTCAAATTTTCACAATAAGTATTTCAGACATTTAGGAATTTTTTTGTATGTTCCGTGCCAAAAAATTGAGAATCAAATTTATAAAATCCCAAATATGATTGATAAAATTATATTCCTTTTTTAGTATGGTGTGCTTTAGTCTACTGAATGTTACTCAAGTAATTTTAAGCTTTTACAATACATATTTCAGGCATTTAGGAATTTTTTTCTATGTTCCGTGCCAAAAAATTGAAAATAAAATTTCTGAAAACACAAATATGATTGGTAAAATTATGATCCCTTTTCATTATTGTGTGCTTTACTCTACTGAATGTCAATCAAGTGATTTTAAATTTTTTAGAATACATGTTTCAGACATTTAAGCATTTTTTTGTATTTTCCGTCTAAAAATATTCAGAAAAAATTTTCAAAAATCCTTAATTCAAATTTCAAAATTCTAATCCTTTTTGATTATAGTGTATATTAGTCCGATAACTGTTATTCGAGTGATTTTGGATTTCTAGAATACTTATTCCAGTCATTTCGGAATTTTTTTTTATGTTCCGTGCCAAAAAAAATTAAGAATAAAAATTCGAACAACCCTAATTCAATTCATGGAATCGTCATCTTTTTTTATTTATAGTGTGTTTAAGTCTATTGAACGTGAATTAAGTGATTGATTTTAATTAATTAAATTAAGATTGAAATTATCTTGGTTCATTAGAAATAAAATATATTAAAACATATATCATATGAACCTTTTTTTATCAATGGGTAAGAATTTCTCAAGTGGGCCACCTAAAAACCTTTGGGACTAGTTTTTTTTTCAAAATTCACTTTTCGGGTAGGGTTTGTACATAAAAATCGATGTGCCAAAGGATTTTGCTGAAAAAAATTTTTTTTTGTTTATATTAACCAACAAAGTTTTTGAATAGTTTTTTTTCTTAAATTCATATTTTCTGTAATTATTAACCGATTTAAAAAATTTTACTACCAGTCGATTCGCCAGCTTTTTTAGTTTCAGAAAAAAATTTTTTTAATTTTTTTTAACGAATTTTCGTATATTCTGTATGTAATTGTTTATAAACATTTATTGAAAAATTGAGTTCTCAATCGAATCTCAAAACGAAAAAAAAAACTCTATGTGTAAAAAAAGGTAATAAATAATATGACGTTTAAAAAAAAAATGGATCGCTTTTCAGAGTAGCGTTATAAAAATGTTAATAGTGTCGCGCACGGCACTAATGAGCGAGGAATAGCGGATCGTCGCGCTTATTCCTCAACGCTGCGTATCTTGTTGATTTATTCCTGCCAAAAATGTCTAGCTTGATAAATTTAAAAATCATTAATAGATTCTTTAGTCTTTTTCCTGGACAGTTTTTCCCATTGATTGATTATTATCAATCCCAGGGGAAAAAATAAAAAAAAGTAGTCTGATGAGAAATTGGAAGCCGAAGTTTCGTTTCACATTTTTCTTAGACAAAACTCATTTGTCGTGGAACTAGAACGGAGAGCAGTCATTTGTTTCAAATCCATTACTAATAAAATCTTTTTCTTTGATTTTGAAAATTCGAGCTCATTCAAGTACGAAATGCGAAGTAATCATTGTTGCAACCCGCTTAATAAAAAAAAGCATAAGTGCGTCGGAAAAAACATTAAACTGGTTAATTCAAATTGGAGTGAAGTTTTTTCTAACTTAGTCGGAAAATACATATGTGATACGTGCAGACGACAAATTCTTCATCGAATTCTTTTCCAACGCGGCCTTCTTTTCAATGTGCGGAAAGTGAAGAAATAAGTGAAAAATTGGCTGTACAGTGTGAATCAACCTCTGATTCTGAAACCAACGACTCGTCTTCAGATTTTGAGCCGGAAAATCGAAAACGAAATGAAACTGGTGATGAGAACGAGGCTGGAAAAAAGCGTCGAAAAACATCTGATTTTCAAGATAAACCTCAAAATTCGAGCTCAATGTCCAATGCGTGGATAAAAGATGTCAAGGCTGCCTTATCAGTTGCAACTTCAAGAGATGAAAAAATGCGGATCCTCACTACTGTGCCACGAGACTGGAGTGTACGAAAAATTCATAGAGAGTTGAACGTTTCTCGACGAGCAGCTTGGAATGCGAAAAAATTACGAGACTCTTCCGGCTACGGATCTTGCCCTGATAAAAAAAAGGGACACCCATTAGCGATCGATGTGCTACAGAAAATCGAAAATTTTTACACATCTGACAAATTTAGTCGTGTAATGCTTGGTAAAAAAGATTACGTGAAAATTGTCCTGAATGGTGGTGCAAGTGAACAAATCCAGAAGCGACTATTACTTTTGAACATCAATGAGCTGTACGAAAAATTTTCTGTTGAATTTCCTGACTTGAAAATCAGTTTATCTGCGTTCACGAAGCTCCGTCCTCGTTGGTGCATACCTGTCGGACAAAGTGGAACCCACAATGTGTGCGTTTGCCAAATTCATCAGAACATGAAACTGAAATTCATCGGCCTAAACGACTGTTTGAAAAAATGTGGTGCCAAAAGTGATCACGAGGTCCTTGATGTTTTAGATAGCATGCTATGCGAAAAATCGACAACTGCGTGTTTTCTACTCGAATGCAAGAACTGCCCCGGCGTTACGAAAATTATCAAGAACTTTTCCCATCTCCTCGATGTCAACGATGTCGAAAAAATTCAATTCAAGGCATGGACGAGCACAGACAGGTAAAAATTACAAATTTTTACGAAATCAAGGCTTGTTTTTTTAAAAAAACTCTCAGAACTGTTCTTAAGAGAACAGTTCTCTTAAGAACTAGCGATTTTCACTCTCTGATAATAATTCTATCGATCACTCTTATACTCATTACAATGATCACAAAAGTATCGATTTACAATAATTTTTTATCATATTATCGTTTTTCTAACC
The DNA here is from genome assembly GCA_028476575.1 of Platygaster robiniae. Lineage (NCBI taxonomy): Eukaryota > Metazoa > Arthropoda > Insecta > Hymenoptera > Platygastridae > Platygaster > Platygaster robiniae. Next base: position 44,120,408 of record CM052019.1, read on the forward strand.
TTTGTACAATACTTTTTTCATTACAGATGTGAACTGCAATCGCTGAGCCAAGAAAAATCGGACTTTTTGGATGGACTTGAAAAGGAACTTCCACAGCTTTTGAAGCATGATTTTATCGCGAGAGAACAGTCGGAGTATCTTGACAACATGAAAAAAAATCTCCAAGAAAAGCAGTTCATCGTGACTCTTGATTTTTCTGAGAATTTTAGTTTTGTTGTTCAAGATGCGATCCAGTCATTTCATTGGTCAAACGAACAAGTGACCATACATCCATATGTGATTTATTTAAAAAAAGATAACGAAATATTGCACCACAATTTCGTTATCATTTCTGAAAGTAAAAAACATGATTCAACAGCGGTCAATTTGTTTAATAAAAAAATGATCGACTTTTTACTGAAAATTCATGGGAAATGAAATGTAAAAAAGCTGTGCTTTTTCTCAGATGGTTCAGGCGCTAAATATAAAAATAAGTTCAACTTTATCAATATTGTTTCACTCATGAAATCTTCTCGAATTCATATAGAATGGAATTTCTTTGCAACGTCTCATGGCAAGGGCGCATGTGACGGGATTGGTGCAACAGTCAAAAGAAATGCTTACCGCGTTAGCTTGCAACGTCCGATCCATGACCAGATCGTCACGCCCAGAAACCTGTACGACTGGGCAATCGGTTTTTTTGAAAAAGTTTCTTTGGACTTTTGCACTCTGGAGGAACATGAAAAAGAACAAAAATCTTTAGAATCGCGTTACGAAAAAGCGGTTCAAATCAAAAATACGCGACAGTACCATTTTTTCGAACCCGTAAAGAACAAACAAAGTATTCGATGCAAGAAAATATCGTCTTTGATAACTTACGACGAACATTTACTCGAAAAATAGGTGTGTAGGTTATTCATTCAGGATACTTGTATGTATAATTGATTTGAAATAAAGAACAAGTTTTCTACGTATGATAATAATACTACGAAGGTTTTGTCATTACAGAACTTCAATGAAATAATATTCATGAAAGTTAATAAAATATTTTATTTTTAAAAAAAAAAATGTTTTTTGTTATTCTTTCAGACCCATTGAACTTCGCTTTAAGAAGAACGATTTTATTTGAAATGATACACTTCGAAAAATTACCGTCAAGATCTTCCGCGCGACGATCCGCTATTCCTCGCTCATTAGTGCCATGCGCGACACTATTAACATTTTTATAACGCTACTCTGAAAAGCGATCCATTTTTTTTTAAACGTCATATTATTTATTACCTTTTTTTACACATAGAGTTTTTTTTTTCGTTTTGAGATTCGATTGAGAACTCAATTTTTCAATAAATGTTTATAAACAATTACATACAGAATATATGAAAATTCGTTAAAAAAAATTAAAAAATTTTTTTTCTGAAACTAGAAAAGCTGGCGAATCGACTGGTAGTAAAATTTTTTAAATCGGTTAATAATTACAGAAAATATGAATTTAAGAAAAAAAACTATTCAAAAACTTTGTTGGTTAATATAAACAAAAAAAAATTTTTTTCAGCAAAATCCTTTGGCACATCGATTTTTATGTACAAACCCTACCCGAAAAGTGCATTTTGAAAAAAAAACTAGTCCCAAAGGTTTTTAGGTGGCCCACTTGAGAAATTCTTACCCAATTGATTTATACTGATAGGATAGGTTTATTTAGGATAGGTAGTATTTGAAAACATTTTCAAAAAGTCAATAATAATATCAATTACTTTTATTCAAGATAGACACCTATTTTTGTTGGGATAAAATGTTGATTTTTTTTATGTTACATTGTTTCAGAAATATAAAGCACAACTTGATAAGGTTGGAACACGACTTACAAGAGACCGAAACGCCTTGCAAGCCAGCCTGCTTGCCGATCAACAGTGAAATCGAGTTAGATGTAATAGAGGATCTTGATGAACATCGCTTCAAAGCTTTGGTAAACACTTTTCAATAAACAAATTACACTTATTATTCATTCGGTTTTTCTCTATTTTCTGTATGAGAATATGATATTTTAGAACTTACATGGTACCCTGATAACGTTTTCCTTGATAAAATGAAGATATGCAATATTTTGCATTTCAGGTGGCTTACTTTCGATTTTTGGGCGGGGAAAACATTTCCGATGCAATCAACAACATGGTCAAGGAAGCCTTCACCGATGAATTTGCATACTCGGTCACCTGGTCCGGAAAAAATGAAAGCCTAAAACTAGAAAATCGAAAAATCATCAAAGCTTTTTATGCTACGACCATTGATTTATATTCTATGCACATAACACTTTTTGTATACAACGTCGTGAATTTCAGTAGGGCTCACTAACAACCAAAAATTCGAGCGACCCACAGCATCCATCTTTAAGCTTGGTGTGTCGGAGGCATTGACCCAGTAAACATTCGTGATGTCATATGATTTCATTTTGTCGTCATTCATGTCACCGCGTGATATCATTTACCCACATATGTGGTTCCTCATTAGCCTGTCACTTGGAAATCACTCGATGACATTCCAGAATAAAGCTTACTATGCGCATGCTCATATGTCAATGGCATAAATGGCGGGAATTTTCAAAAATTTAGATTGAAACTTTTTCTTGGGTGAAATTAACTGAAAAACGTATGAATTTTAAACGAAAATTTTTATTTTCAACTATTTAAAAATCTTTTACATAATTAATTCTAATCGATGTAGTCCGATTCTTCTGCGTCGTAGTGTTTTTCACTTTCCATTAGTTCTTGTAATTTTTTGAATTCATCTTCGAGATTTTGAATTTCTTCATCGTTCGTCGAATTCGCAGTTGATTTTTTGCAACTATTTTTGTCTTTCCGGAAACGTTGCTTAGTGCTACGAATTACTTCCCGCACGTTTGCGAGGAAGTCCTTTAAGGTTTCGGGCCCAACGAAAAGTGGGCAATCCTTTACAGCATCTAAAAAAATTCAATAAGTGTTAAAGAACAATTATATACAGGACAAGCCACGATACTGTAATAGCAAATAAATTCAAACGTGTTACTTGAAAATAATCATTTTGACGAACGATATATTAAGGTACTTTTTAAAAATTCATAAATTATTCGCAATGTTGAAAATTGCTTTTTACTTACTGTACAAAATTTTCGAGTGCTGCAACTTTTGGAAATCATAATTTCCACGTGTCCCATTGACGCTCAAAACATTGACAACTGGGTCAGAAAAAGTTTCCCTCATTGCCATTGAGAGGAAACTCCGGATTGAGGTTGCCCCCACAAACGACAGATATGGCCCCTTTGGAAAAAAAAATAACATCAGTATATTGAACATATATGTATAGTTATATGCATTGAAAGTTTTTGCATATCAGCAGTCTACAATTTTGGAAGTAGAAATTTTACATTTTTAAGTTTAAAAATATTTAAATAATATTCTTCTTTCTTCCCGAACAAATGGAAGCAATAAATTTGAATAAGTTTGTGAGGTTTAGCTTGAACAAATATTTTTTACAAATTTATCTTTTAAATTCATCCAAATATAAATTGTCAGTTCACCCATTTTCTACACTTTTATTTGCACAATATTTTTAACTTTGAGATTCAGATTCTCAATATATTTATTAATGACAGCATTTGGCGTAAAACCTTGTAATTTTTTTTCCATATTTTCAAATATAGAGAAATGTAGAAGTTAACTTTTTGAATTCAAATTGAAAATAGTTTATGAATAAAATTTTGGATATTCATGCTTTTATGAGTAAATTGTGAATATAATAATTTTTATTCTTTCTATTTTTCAAGTATGGATTTTTACAATTTATACACGTTGATTCAAAAATTCTAGAATTATTTTTTCAACATTTGCCAGTATCCTAATTTTTTGTTCAATTTTCATTGGGTACCTTTTTTTACATAATATAAAAATCCACGTATTTTACCAGACATTCTCTTGCATCTTTTGAGTCCTCTCCCTCCATTGCCTCCAACTCCTCCATGGTTTGGATTGGGTACCTTGATGGTTTCCCCCAGCCTTCCACATTACGCTTCGTTTGCTCTTTCCTTTCTTCTAAAATATCAAGACGGTCATTTGTTGCAGAGGTCGTCTCGAGTAATTTTTTTTGGTTTTGGAGAACTTCCCTGTTGAAAGATATAAGTTAATTTGTGAGGTACACCAGTGGATGATAGCTCTTAAATTTATTGCAATATTAACATATAATTTTCCAATAAAACTACTCGAATTGAACATCAAATTTTAGTATTATTTTAATTTGCAAATAGAATATTTTTCCATTTGCTCCAATCTCTTCTGTTTTATAATCATTTATAATGATTGAATTCAACGATAGTCTTTTGTTGTAGGTATATATTTGCTTATTTCATTTCGAAAAGATTAAATTTTTTCAACAATTGAATACTTTTTCAGTGCAAACAATCTGGTCAATTCCTTACGACAGTATCTTCTTTATTTCTGTGAAGTTCGCCGTTTCATCTGCCATGAAGCTGTTTTGAGACTGGTTGCCAATCGCTGAATAAGCAGGTTTGAGATTATTTCTGAAAAACAAACACAATGTGAACTGATTTTAGTTCTGAAAAATCTGATACTCACTTTTTTGAGGTATGTCACTATCATGAAATCGACTTAGAATTTGAAAAACTGCAACTGAGTTTCAGACGTTTTGCGCTAAGGTTGAATTACGTATCTTTTGAGGTTGATTTCAGAATTCATTTAAATACTGATCATCAATTATGAAATACAAGCCATGATTCATTTGTATTTGTAACACTTTGTGCATGATGTAAAAGATGTTTATATCAGTTATGTAGAATCAAAAGTTTTGTGGAAATAGACAAGAAAAGGGCTAACCTAGCAGTACGGTTGATTTCGTATTCTGATTTGGAAGAACTTGGTGACGGAGCGAATGACGATTCTAAGAAACTGTCCGTTTTCGAGTATGGTTCTGTCTCAGCTGAAGTTTTTTTGGGAATATTGGTGTCTTTCTGTGCATGTTGCTCCCTCAGAATTTCAAGACTTTTTTGGATGGCGACCATACGTGACTTGGCTGATTGATTCTTAGTGCAACTAAGTAGCTCATCATTAGAAGATAAAGAAGTATAGTCTTCAAATGCTTTCGATTTTTTGGAAACTCTTCCGCTTTTTGTTTGAAATGTAGTTCTTTTTTTGTCTTTTTTAGTCGGGGTTTTAAAGGGATCCATCATACTGTAAGGAAAAGATCGCATAAATCAGAATGTTGCGAAAAGCATAAAAATGTTTCGAAAAATTTTTGTAGTGTCACCTGCGGCAGAATTAATTTGTCGCATACGCAGTACCATTAACTCTACCATCAAATGTACATAATAAAATGTTTTCATAGTTCAAAAAATGACAGCAGATATATGATGTTGTTTCATACATTTCTTTGAGAAAGATAAATTAATCTGCCCTGCGCTCTCGGTCAAGAGGAGATTGCAACTGAATTATTTGATTGTCATAAAATTAGAAACCGGAGATCCTTTCAATTTTAAAATCATTATTACATAAATTGAAAAGTCAAACAAAATTTCACGGGGCCCGGAATGTACATGATTCGTTCATTGCCATGCATGGTGAAATTTTGATTTTCAATTTTAAATAAATTTTGAGGCCGTCAGTAGTCTTTCCCTGGTGATTTTGATTCTTATAAAAACCTTATAAGAATTTTTTATAAAAGTTTTTATAAGGTCACTTCATAAATAAATTGTTTTTTATATAAATTTTATAAGGTCGTTTTTATAAAAAACGGAATTCTTATAAAAAATTTTGAATTTTCATAAAAATTTGGCCCTTTTTTACAAAAATCAAACCTACTAGGGTTTAACAATCACGACGTTGCATTACTCACTCTAAAGTAAATTGAATTTTGTTTTATCAGTATTAACAGTGCTAAGCTAAATTGATGTAAAAGTATTGTTGAAGTACTGCATATATACATTGGAAAAAAATTGGCAAATGAAAACGTCAAATTTTCATGTCTTGCTTGCAAAGGCACGTGTTAGTCAATCCTCATAACAATGAATTGTATAGCACATAAAAGAAATAATCGTGTCCTCGTATAAACAGTCAGAAGTATCGTTAGAAAAATCATGCTGTGATCAACAAGTTGTGATTGCAAGGAATTAATTCTGTGGAAATTCGATTAACGTTATGAGAGTTACGCAAACAAATTCGTTCTTGATAATTTCTTCCTCCTCGCCTTCAATGTTACTCCATCTTGGCTGTACGTAACATTTCCTCGTTACTTGTCGTAAAGGCACTGCAAAATATGTCGATGAAAGGCGGCGGCACGAATACACACCAACAGCGTCCGATGGATACCCAACATCGAACATTGGATTTTTTTCGAAAAACTTTTTGACAACAATAAAAACATCGTCTCCTACTCGAAGTATATTCCGTATGATGCAAATTTCAGAATTGTCAAGAATGCAGCAACAATCCTTTAATTTTTTGGACAAAACCACACTTCCTATTGTAATCTTTTCAAACTGCTCACAATTTTCCACATTGAAATCCTCGGGTAATGGACCTTCAACATGTTCTTTGGAGGTCACAATTTCAATTTCGACTTGAATTTGATCAACGACGCTGTCACGTTCTTTCATCCTGTTGTGCAGTTGTTCTAGAGCTCCCCGTGGCCTTGCTGTACAAAAATTCCGAATGCTGGGCATACTATTCTCGAAACAAAATGCACTATACGTCTCCAGTGGTCCTAGTTGTCTCACATCCTCAACGATATGTAGCAGCGAATGAACATTGTATGAGACAAATTGTGGGCCAAACAATACTTCGCTGACTGTGACGTACGTTTCTAAAGCCGATTGACAAAAATCGAGAACTTGCTCCGACGGATTTTCAAAACTGAGAAAACGGACAGCTGTTAACAGAAGGATTATATGAAGATAATGCTCTTCATCGAGAATATTTTGAAGCAGAGCCGGAGCAACATACAACAATAACTGCCTGTATTGGGTTGCTTTGTACCGATGGAAGTTTGACAATGGCCCTAGTTGACGATTAAAGTCTGATGGGCAATAATGCCTCAGTAAATTTAACCTTGAGTCCAAAATGTTCACTTTTCTGCCGTGCAATCTTCGCTGGCCAAACTTTCCACATAAAATTCCTTCAAGAATCCTTTTTGTGACGCCCAGATACACAAGGTGCATACATTCAAAAGGTACTTGCGAAACGAGTCCGATTAGTGGAGAAAGAGGGGACGGTCCTTTGTGATGGTCTTCGTCAGTCATTGAACGATACTCTTCATCAGTTCGTCGTTCATGCTGGACACCAAGGAAGGCCATCGTTGATTCGAATCCCGTTTCAATACACCGATGACCAACTACTTTACATTTTGAACATGGGTTTGAGGATGAATGACTTTTGTGGTTTAAAACAAAAGATCGAGCTGGAGCATTGCCTATAAAACACCTAATACGCAGAGGAATAATGCGATTTCTAATTGTTACTCTACCTTCGTCGAAAACTCGTGTGATTTCGGCCTTTAATTGATCAAATAAATCAAACGAATTGGAGGGCTTCTTTTCTCCTACAAAGACACCGGCTACCAAAGGTTTAAAACCTTTTATGTTAACAATGCGGAATTGTAGAGGCCAAAACTGGAGTCCACTCGATTTGTACATTTGACCACCGTCAGTGTTAATATCAACATGAAGGAAGTCGGGAAGCTTGTCATCTGGTAAAGAAACTAAATTTTTTTTGAGGAGTTCTCTGAAACCGAGATGAAGATATTCCCCACCAGCAATTTTCAAAATAACATCCCTTACGACGATAGTAGGCGTATTAACCAATGTTTGAGAATCTTTCGGTAGGTCGTGAATATGAAAAGGGCGACTACGAAGACATCTCAAAATTTTTTTCTGTTGATACTGATTTAAATTTGCATCCAAAAACGCGTTCTTCAATGCAGTTCGACACTCTTGCTTCAAGTCTAGCGCAGAATTTACAATTTCAATTTCATTTCTGTTGGCATCAACAATATAATCAACATTATCATTTTGTAATTCATTTCTGTTGTCATTAACAACATTATCATTATGTACAATTGGCAGAACATTTTCCTCGACTGCGTTCACATCAACTTCATCCTCTGATAATGAACTTAAAGAATCAGCCGAGGTAATTTGTGCATCATGAAGCTCATGTAGAGCAACCCGTCTCATGTTGAATTGAGCAACTCGTGCACGCTTTTGCCGTGTCGAGAGTTCTGCGAATCTTTTTCTTTGTGTAGACATATTCTGACAAGAAATTGTTCATTTGATTGTTATTAAAAACATTTTTTTGTCTTCACAAACACTAAGACTAAGACTTGAGTCTTATTAGTGCGGATTGATTGATTTTAAATGATCGCAATTGCTCATTTGTTCATCATTACACGAAATTTTATTTGTTTTCACAAACGCTGAGAATAAGAAATTAAATCTTATTTGTCGTATTGAGCGTTTCTGTGTTATCAGATTAGAGAAACATATATTTGGTGGTAAAAAAATTGTTCAACTCCAAATAATTTCAAGTTCCAGCAAAAAACAAAAAAAAAGTATCATCTGATTCTCTATTTGTGACTTAATGTACAATTTTTTCCAACATCTAAACACATTTTTAATTTTGTTGGTATGAAAATTTTGATTGTTTTTGCAAACAATTGAGATATTAAGTGGAAGACTTTTAGAAAAGCATAATAGTAGAAAAAAATGCATAGTTATTATCTCAATTTTTTATAAATGCTCAGACAGTTCCAATAATAAAATGTTTTCCTTAGAGTTCCAGTTCTCTGTAAATGAAAACTCAATTTTCACATAGAAAAAAACAAACTGCAAATTGATAAAAAAAAATAGATTCAAGGGAACAACTTTATCTTTTATAAATGGTATTTAATTGTGTGTCTGAAATTTTAAACATAGCGGTATAATTACAAATAAATTTGTAATGCCAACAAAAAATTTCTTCTGGGAGTGATCACGTGTTGTAAAAAAAAATTCAGGCAATTTTTTTTCTATCATGTACTACTTACTTTCGGTTAATTTGGAGATTTCTTTTTTCCGGTATTTATGTTTGAGTTTTCTCAAAGACCCCAGACTCAAAGACAGACGCAAAGGTCTGTCTACTCCTGGTACAAAGTTTGTTGTTTTTAATTTTTCATTCTTTATTTATTGATAACAATAAAAACTATGTTTCTAGCTTTAAAAATATTTAACCACATCAAGTATAAGTAAAAAACAGCTTATAAATTTTAATAACAAATTTTAAATACTTAAAACGCTTTTCACAATTTTTTTAGACTCTACAAAAATATATTATTATCAAAATGTGATAAACTTAAAAAAAAAAATTTCTGCTTTAAAAATATTCGACTACATGAGATATTTGTAAAAAAAACAGTAGCTAACTTTTTCAAACAAATTTTCACCACCTAAAAAACTTTTCATACTTTTTTTCAACTTCAACTAAATATTATTATTTCAATGTGATGAAAACTTTAAACAACAATTTTGTTGGCTTTATAAATATTTTACCACTTCAATTATTTGTGAAAAAAAAAATAAATATTTCTAACAAATTTTCATTGAGACTTTAAACACTCTTTACAATTTTTTTTAATGACTCTAAAACAATATATTTTCATTAAAATTTAATCAACATACAAACAAAAATATTTTGGCTTCAAAAATATTCAACTACATTGGGTATTAGTAAAAAACAGCAGATAAATTTTTATAACAAACTTTCAATACTTAAAACATTGTTCAAAATTTTTTTGGAGGTACTCTATAACAATATATTTTCATCAAAAATGTTGAATACACAATAAGAAAATTTTTTCTGCTTTAAAAATATTCAACTGCATGAGGTATTTGTGACAAAACAGAAAATGAATTTTTCCAACAAATTTTCACTAGTACTCTTAGTACTGAATCTTAACACTTTTTTTTCGATTCAATAATATATAATTATCATATTCATTACACTTTCATGATCATTGTAAATACAAATTTATGGTTATGGTGGAAAATGCATGTGCGAGCTCATATATATTTTGTTTAAATTAAATAATTACCTTTTTGTAACGCCAATTATTCCTTTGCACCTATTATAATTGAGTCCAGCACAGTTCAGCACTGTTTGTAAGCTGTATGAAGAACTTTTAACTAATTTAAACAAAAAAAAGATTCTTGTGTTTTCAGTTTATTTTGCCGGATTCAATCATTTTCATGATTGATCATGATTAAGTGCAGAACACCCGAGTGATCCCGAGACTGCCCAAAACCATGCACAGACACCATCGTAGATGCGTGAATGGCGCGAATTTTTGAAAATATATATCAAGTTTTATTTACACATAGCTATATTAAATAAATAAAAACAATACTTGAGTTGCGACTTAATATCTAGTTATGATTTCCAATTAAAATATTTATATATAATGTATGAAAATAATGAATATTTATACATGTCATCTGGATCTCACACAATGATATCTTAGAATCATTAGAATGTCATTGGGTGACATAAAATGACCAATGAAATCACTGAGTTGTCACCAGGATATCATGTCATGACATGTCATGACGTGACCATAAAATGATATCACGAATGTTAACTGGGGAGGAACGCTAAACGACGTTTTCGAAATTTTACAACAAAGCGAGTCAACACGGACAACACCGAGGAGAACTCAGATCGTTCCATGACCAACGAACAGCTGCAGCGATTCCTCGAGTTTTAATATAATCTTTGAAAAAACTAATCAAATCTTTTAATATTCTAATGCATTGTGTGTATATGTATGTATGTATGCAATCCACAATGACGATATGTTATTTTAAGTTTCATGAAGCCTTCTACTTTCTAACTTCAATAACTTCAATATGAAAATACGACCTTATCAGTGTAAATGTAAGAAGAAGAGATCTCAGTAATTCTAACAATTAGCTATAAGCAATGTCTTTTTTGTAATCGTCACATTTTTAAAGTGCTCGAAAACTTGAAGTCGAAAATACATAGTTCAGTCCTTTTACTGGTAGAAGTAAAATGCGTTTAAAACCACTTTTTCGTGAAGAAAGCAATAAAACACTTCGATTGTACAAAATTTATCTCATTTGAAAAGTAATGTTTTGCTCACGAAATTTGTGAATTGCTGTAAGATTTTTTTTTATACTACAGGCATTTGCGTATATTTCGAAAAATGAAAAAATGTTCAAAGTGCGTCATACCTATTGTATTTTTTTTTATTTTGAACATTTACGTTCCTACCAATTTTCCTCTCTTCCATTTCAATTTATTCATTTTTTCAATAGACAAAAAGATAGAACAAAAATAACTAATAAATGAAGAAACTGTATTTCACAAACAGTTTGCGATATGTTGCTGTTATTTTGGGGACAATCGATGCACACACGCTGCTACGACTGAGAGCCACTCGTTTGAGCGATATTGCTGAAAGGTTTGCGATATTGCGTTGGTGACACTGTTGCTGACAAAAGTATTGACGAATGAGGACGCACCTTATCGCCATCTTTGCTTCATGTCATGGACTAACGTTGCGCAAACATTTCACAAACATTGCGCAAAATGTCTATTTGGGTGGTCTAAGTTTTTAGCATATGATTTCTTTATATTTTTAGTAGAATGTCACGAAGATATTTTTCGGCATATAATTTTCATACATTTCTGGTAGAATGTCGCGAAGATGTTTTTTGACATATGTTTTTGTGCAAAACAAAAATGGCACTCTCTTTGGCAAAAGGTTGGATAAGAAACGTCCCAGCTCAAATTCTTTGAAGTTCTTCGACTCATCTACCGCGGTTTACGCAAGCGAATTATTTATACGTGATTCGCGCCCGTTCAAAATTGTTAAATTCATAATAAAATATCCTATAAGACAGTTAAATTTCCGTTTTTATCCACCTTACACGTAATGTGAGAATAATTGGAGTGCCGGATGATATAACTTGGAGCGCACAAAATGCCGTGAAACTTTTACCCAAGCTACGATTTCAATATTGGATTATAATTTTACGGCATTTTGTGTACTCTGAGTTACATACAGTCAGGACCTTAATTATCCCACATTTATATTCATAATTACCGTATGACATGAAACATCGCAAAGATATTTATCTAAAAACATCGCAGCTATGTATTTCTGTAAATATCGCATCAACATAGTGAGAAAAATATAGCAGCGATATTATCGAGCGTGACTATTTGATCTCGTGACGATATCACTATAGAGATTATTTCGCGATAATTTAAAATATCGCTACGATATTTCTCCGTCCTTTTTTTCCACTCGGGTTATTTTGTTGGTACGTACCAACAAAACAGGCTTAAAACCTCCAAATTTCTTTATGGCGTTTTCAAGTGACCGATCCGGACGATCCGGAGCCAGAGTAGCCAATTGGATGCGACAAGCCCATGATACAGTATCATGGGCAAGCCCATCCAAAGCACGTATACTATACCTATATATATAATATATAAAGGTATAGTATACGTGCTTTGGCTGGGCTTGCCGCATCCAATTTGGCTACTCTGTCCGGAGCAGATCTGGAGCATATTTTTCTGCTGATACTTGCCCAAATATGCTTAGATCTGTCCAGAATTGCTCTCAGAGCACTCCGAGAGCAGTCATTTGAAAACGCTATTAGTTTTCAATAGCCACTCTTTCCCTTGAGTCTCTCTAGGCGGTGACATACATGTCACGAAAAAGAAACTCTCACCCCAGAGTTGCCAGATCGTACAACGGGCCCTCTCGGCCCAAAATATATATTAGGTGTACCCAAGAACTATAATAAGGGCCCGAAACTCGCGTAGGGGGAGCTTATAGTCGAGCTAAACTCGCGCAAAACGTTCTGCGCAGCTTTCTCACGTGCACTGGTGGAAGACAGAGATATAGAGGCATTATGTGTTTACAGTTACAATGTTAGACTCAGTGAAACCGACAACACGTGCACATCGGCGTAGAAGACAAATTTACGCTTTCTGCGCGAGTAGGGTATAAGCTCCTCCCACGCGAGAACGGCATGAGCCTTCACTGCCAAGCACAGTCAGGCAGGGGGGCTTACTCCCGTGTTAAAGCTAGGCGAGATTTCTAAACGGGACTCGGTCGTATGCGCATGCCCCCCGATCAAATCGTATTCATTATTGGCTGAGAACGCTTAGAGCATGCGCAATGCCCCCAGTAGTCCTGTTCATAAAATCTCGTCCACTTCCCAATCTCAGTGAGCCCCCCTTGCAGTCAATTATACGGAGTCCCGAGTCCTTATTATAGGCTCTTGGGTATATCTCAATAGTCGAGAATATGCCGAGCTTTGTATAAATTACCATTCATTTCACAGATTTCACTCATTTTCATTATACCATAATAAATTTCCATAGAATCCGTGAAATTGATGGTAATTTATGCAAAGCTCAGCTTATTCTCGACTGTTGATGTATACCTATATGTATTTTGGGCCATACGATCTGGCAACTCTGAGACACTCTGACACGAATATCTGTATGTTTGTCCGGCAAAATTGAAAATAATATCAAAAAACTCTTTCTCTATAATAGTAGGAAAATTTTGCATTATATTATCAATTATAAATCGACTATATAGTTTTACAACTGACAACACGAACGTTTTTCGTTTTCACATATCATCATCTTTTTTTGTAATATTCATATATAGGGAACCCATATTCCCCTAGATCCACTGGCCTGTGTAGATCTAGGGGAAATTGTGAAGACTACCAATTTTTGACAATTTCCGACAATTACGATAAACAACGAAAATTGACAAAAATATTGAAAAACATAGACAATGGAAAACAGCAGAAAATCTGAAAAAATGTGATTGTTCCACATTGTACTATGTAAGTACTGTAAAATTGATGGATAAAGTGAATAGTTTTTATTTTTAAAATATACCTGAACTCGTATGGAAAACGCTAATCACTTATGTTTTATAATTGAAAGCATATTCAATAACGAGGATATATAATTCTATTTTTTCTACAACAATTTTTAACTATTATGAAAATTTTGAAAGCATCTCATTAAATAGATGTATCTACAAATAAATAGTAATTGTAAGAACAATAATATATTGAAAGCAAATAATAATCAATACCAGTATTTTGATAAATAAATTTAATTCCACAATTTTTGATTTTCAGTATATTTATATACTTTTCAATATGTAATTAAATTATATACCGTATGAAAAATATACATTATGGAATCGATGAAAATTTTAGATTTTTGAAATTTTTTCACGATTGAAAATAATTTTTGTCTGACTATTTTTTATAATTTTTCTTTAAATCTCTAAAATGATTTTGATTTTTTTCAACATGTTTTCACATCATGCTGATTTTTTTAGGATTTCAAATAATTTTTCAACTATTAATTGTATTATAATCTATTTCAAGGAGTATAAAAAATGTTTTCTAACAAATTATATAAGTATTTTATTAGGGCATCATGAAATTGATGTATCGATAAATAAGAGATGATAGCAATAACAAATAATAATTTAATTAATATCAATGTTAATTAATATATATTTGTAAATGAGTTAAATACCCAAACTACTTGTCAATATCATAATATACAGATTTTCAATGTATATTATATTTATATAAGTATATAGAATTAAAATCTGAAAATTTACAGAAATTTTACATTTGCTGAAATGCTTTACAATGTGGAAATCATTTTTTTGGTGTTTGATATTATCAAATAGTCAAAAGATATTCCCTTTTTCAACTAAATTGTTTTTGAAAATTCCATTAATCATTCTTATAATTAACATATGCCATAACACAATTTTTAATTATAAAGAATTGATGAGTTTTGTGTTCCAACATTTGGAGGTTCAAGTACATCTTTATTTTTGTAATATGCAAGAATTGTTTATTCAAAAGGTAATACTGTACTGATAAATATACAAATTATAATTTTTTCATCTGTACCAAACTTGAGATTTTTTGAATTTATATGAACGATTGCTGAAGAATAATTAAAAAGAAATTCATTATTTATTTCATAGTTTAAAGTATGACATGCTGAGAATAAAAACGTTTGTTTAGAATACATTTGTAATATTGCATTTTTGAAATAGGAGTATAATGTGATAGAATACCATCAACCCTCTGAATAAATTTTATTCAGTATCATTTATTTTTTGGAACTTCAAGCGTAAACTTTCAATGTTCCATTAATCCAGACATGTGTATTATAAAATCCTGGAGTTCGACTACAAAATATTGGCACATTTACAGATGATTGATTTTTTACTTATCTGAAAGCTTATTAATTTTTGCCTTATAAAGTGAAAGATTTAAGCGTTCAATCCGGGTTAGGGGTCGTGCACATAATACGTCACGCGATTAAACAAGGACAAGAATTTGATTCAAGATAAGTAAGACAAAGACATGAACAGAAAAAAGCGTGACATATTATGTGCACGAACCCTAAGAAGTAGAAATGTATTTTTTTTTCTAATTTAACAGCAAAAACTCGAATAAGATGTCGTACTTTAAAAAACTAATAATACAAACTCGATTATGAATTTTCATTTCTACAGTTAACACAAAATGATTGCTCCTTTATATTGATGAAAAGTATACAGAGATAGGATATCCAAAGAAAGAAGTATAAACATCACTTATGATCTGTGTAAAATGAAACTAGTATAAATATACATTATCGACTATACTGAACCAAAGCATTTAAAAAACGTTTGTAGCTTTGTATAGTACCAAATAACGTTATAAACTTTCCAGTCATTTATCACACCACCATCTGTACATGAAACAATGTACCATTTGATAAAAAGATAAACATGTAAAAGTTTTAGGCCCAACAAATAGTAAAAATAAGACCTTTATGTTGCATGCGTATAAAATGTCAAACCTAATAAGAAAGTGACTTACGAATATGTGTCAGGCTCTGAGAAAAGGGACCTTAGATCCAAAAAATGATTTTTGAGATTATCATGATTTTGAGTAAAGGAGAAAAATATCTTTCAAAATATATAATTAGTATTTTTTAACTTCCAAAATCGACGATTTTATGCATTTTTACAATACAGCGTTACTACACAAATCCCTATGCCGCATGAACTTTAATCACCTCTCCTGAAAACTTTCACTTTTGGGTCTAAGGTCCCTTGTGTTAGAGTGCGACACATATTCTATTTCACTGTTAGCAAAATGATTAACTTACAATCAGTCGCATTAAAAATGCTTCAGAGCGTAATATACAATTTCTCACTGACCAGCACAATAAGGTTGAAATTATTTTTGCTCAAATTTACTTTGCTCAAATACTGATTGAAGGTTTTACCATAAAGCGGCAAAAACGTGTACAGTGCAACTCAATAAGAGCTTGATTTGTTCAAACACCGATTATGAATTCGGCCTGTAGACAGCAGCCATTAATTCGATGAAAATTTGTTCCGTCGAACCATATTTAAACGGCATTTATACCCTCCGCCTGTAGTCAGCAGCCATCTATACGTCAGACGTTTATTCGAGAAAATTTTCTCAAAATGCCAAATATACATAGATGCCAAATGAATATATATACACAGGGTGATGCAAAATGACCTGAACACCCGAGAATTATAGATTCTTCGTGAAATTTAAAGACGATTTTTCCTTCGCCATTTTCTACAAAACTCAAAATTAAAAAAGTTATTTAAGTTTAAAGTGTAAACAATACATGCGCTCTCACGACAAGTTGGGGTCGACTTTTGGACGAAACTTAACCCAAATTTTCTCCAAATATTTCTGAGTCGAAAAGTCCTTTGCCACTTTTCAGAAAACTCAAAATCAAAAAAGATATTCGGGTCACAAGTTTTAACCAATCAGATTCGTTAGATTTTAGGCTCGAGTACCTTTTTTGATTTGGAGTTTTCTGAAAATTGGCAAAGGACTTTTCGACTCAGAAAAATATGAATAAATTTGGGTTGAGTTTCGTCCATGAAGTCGACCCCTACTTGTCAAAAGAGCGCATTTATTGTTTAAACTTTAGACTTAAATAACTTTTTTAATTTTGAGTTTTGTGGAAAATGGCAACGGAGAGATCGTCTTAAAATTTCATGAGGAATCTATAATTCTCGGGTGTCCAGGTCATCATATATATATATATATATATATATATATATATACCCACACACACGCGAGGCGCTTCGTTTATTCACGCGTACTTTCTTCGACTGCTGTTCAACGTGAGTAAGGTTTACAATTATCCGACAACAGCGTGTGTATCCTTAATTTATATCATTTATTCATGAGCAACATGTTTTTATACATATATTAACTTATGAAAGAACTCAGAATTGTTCACTGCCGTGTGAACTCTGTGCAGAAGCACATGCATATTTATTTGCAAAACTTGGTTGTTGGTGTTTCTATTTGTCATATCCAGGGTCTGAGAACGGTTCTCAAATCGGGAACCGGTTTCGTTTGACCGAGAACGAGAACTTATAAATGTGAGGAGCGGTTCCCGGAGCGGGTTCTCGTGAATGTTGGAGGACCGGTTCCTGGAGCGGGTCCTTATGACTTGAAATTCATTTGACTACTATTTATATTATATAAATTTTTCTCTTTTCAAAATAAGTATTTTTACGTTTTCGTCATTAAAAATATTCCATTATTGCAAATACATGACTTTGACAAAATGATGGTTCCTTACGTTTTTGAAATGAACATTTTTTTCAAGCTTACGCGTTGACTTTATCTTTTTATCATTTTTTTAATAGTTGCGGAACAAACTTTCATTGCAGACCTGGTTCTGCGTTCATCTCGGGCGAAGAGTCATACATTTAAATTTGAACAGTCGAGTTAATAATCCTTTTCAAATATGCGAGGTCCAAATACGGAAATTAGAAAAATTTCATTGCTTTGAATGTTGAAAAATACATGTAACAACAAAAGTGCTACGTTTTTTTATAAATATATATATATTTTTGAGCTAAAACGTTGGTATTACTTGTTCCACCTGAGCATTATTCGGTTTTCAAGTGCAGGTTATATTAAAGGGGGGAGGGGGGGGGGCGTTATTTATTTTGACCTTATGTATAATCGCGTGCTGATTTGTTGATGCATATACCATTATGAAATTGATATTTCTAAGTGCTTCTTGCATTCGAAAGCTCATAATTTAAACTAACTTCAATGCTTCCTTTGGATTTTTTTGTTTTTATACTTTCAAGAGAAAGGTAGTGAAACAGTCGTTTGAAATTTTCACTATTAAGCTTAGTTTTCTCTTTTTGTCGTAGGCTCTTTTTTTGTTTCCGAATGATGATACTGTTTTCTTTATAAGCGTTTGGTGTTACAAAACTTTTTTATGAATTTCGAGTTGTTGAAATTATGTCATTGACTTTTTTCATGTTTGCATAATTTGAGCTAATTTAAATTAGCTCAAATTATTAGCATCAACAGATAATTAGCATTTTCTGTTGATGTCATGCGAATTCTGGGTAATAATAGATTACCGTGAAATTAGCTTGTCTGTTTACTATTATAAGTTATAAATCGTAAATCCGTAAAAAATATGCAGCCCGTCAAGTTTCTGAAATTTTCAAAAACATACAAATGATAATGATTCTTAGAAATTACTTTCATCGTTCAAAAACGTAAAAACGTCATACTTATGCTAAAAATACTTATATTACATTTTCCATCTACATCAAAATAGGGTACGTGGTGGAAGAATTTTGTTCGTAAGGTAAGTTGTATTATGAATGATTGAATATAGTTCGATGTGGAAAAGCTTAAAATCTGTAAAAAAGCGTCATTGAATTGTAATTTTTTCCTTACGCTAAAAAACCGTCAATATAAGTGAAAAACGATGAGAAAAATAATTTATTCCAAACGTAAGAATCACAAAACTCAATTTAATTGATTTAAAATGTTTGTTAATTGTATTTTTCATTTGTACTCGACATAATTAATTTATTTAAAAAAATTTTTTTTACAGGACCAATGTATGCAAAGCACAAAAAATGTAAGATAATATTTAATAATTAAAAGAGTGCGCGTGCGCTTAAGTTTGTGAATGTATACGATGTTTGTAAAGTACGTAAAATATGAAGACTATACAAAACACTAATTTTTTCAAAATTACGTGATGTCGTGGAATTTTCGTGATTTAAATTGACGTGTTTTGATTCATACGCAAAGCTTAGATCAACCTGATTAACGTTATCACGAAAATGCTGTTAATGTATACCATGTCTACGAGAAAACTATTATTACTACTAATTGTGTGCAAAAAAAACTTCATCAATTTCGTTATACCCAACTGAATTTTCATTTGGAATGCCCATCATCGAAAATATAAAAAGCAAAAGTTCTCGCTCTGGTAAACCATCACGAATTTATACAAGTTCACGCTCTAGGAACCGCTCCTCAACTTTCTAGAATTCCGGATCCGGGAGCCGCTCCTCTAAAATTCATGAGGACCCGCTCCGGGAACCGCTCCTCCAGCATTCACGAGTTCCCGCTCCGGGAACCGCTTCTCCAACATTCACGAATTCCGGATCCGGGAACCGCTCCTCCAACATTCATGTGGACCCGTTCCGGGAGCCGCTCCTCTAATATTCGTGAGGACCCGCTCAGGGAACCGCTCCACCAACATTCACGAGGACCCGCTCCGAGAAACGCTCCTCTACCTTCCAAAAGTTCTTGTTCCCAGCGAGATGAAAGCGGTTCCTAGCGTTCTCGGTTCCTTTTCCGCTCCGTTCTCAAACCCTGGTCATATCACAGGATTGGTAAATTTGGATTGTGAAAAATACTAATTGTTATGATCATAGTTATAATAACAAATAATTATTAATTGTGATACAATTCAATTAAATGTGATTTTTAGTATTATTTATTCAAATTCTCTGTTTACTATTACTTGTTTATTGTTTTGATAATTGAATTATATCACGTTGGATTTCAAAAATATTCGTAACAATACCCTTAACAATCATAACTATCACGAATAACCTATGAATCAGATTCAGAGAGCTTACATTTTTTTCAAAATATTTTTATTCTTGTAACTTCTTGTTTCTTGCTGTTCAATGCGGATAAATGAATAATAGTTCACATTTAAAGATAAAGGGAAAAAAAGTGAAACAGTAAAAATGACCGTAGAAAAGAAAACAACCGAAAGTGAAATGAAAATGAAATGATAGCGAATAAAAAACAGCTTTGAAAATCACATTAAATACTTTTTTACCAAAAATAATCATTTTGAATTATCAAAATCATCGAAACTGAAATTCAACAATATAAAAAAAAGGATAATCATTCGAGGTCGTAAAAATCGCGTACAATAATGGAAAACAGTAAAAATTGACCGATAATTACCGAAAAGATAAGTTATACAAAGTACATTACAGTAAATCGTTGAATGAAAAAAATAATTTAATCGTCAAATTGAAAAGTTGCGAGGTATCATTCAAATTATTGCGCAAACACGGATGAAAAACGAATGAAAATTTATGAGTATTAATCGAGGGTCATGGAAGTTTTGAAAAAATAATGGGACATCTCAAGAAGTTGAATAAAATTATGTGTAACTATAAGGAGTAATAGAGGTAATTGTAGCAAATTTTGGTGTATCGCAAAAAATTGTAAGTTACCATAGATAAAAACATGCATGATCATAGAATGTTATAGAGATATTATTATAGAGAAAGTTATAGAGTTATAGGATGTTCAAGGTTTTTTTTTTACTGAAGAACAAACTATTATGCACAGTTCTCATTATAGTTATTTAAATTTGTGTCGTGATGTAATGGCGAAAAGTCGTTGAGAATAACCATCGACTTCTTTTATATTTTTTGTGCATTCAAAAAACGCACCGTACATGGTCTTTTTTATTTACTCATTCTACTAAGGGTAATAAGAATAAACATTGACTACATCGTATTTTCACCAATTGTCAATTAACTTCGCTCCTTGATTTATTCGTCTCTATAATAATGCTTAAGGAATAAATGGCGGTATCTATATCCAGTGTAATAATTATGAATAAGATGACATTATGGGTTGAATAAAATAACACTGTCCAAAGTGAGATTGACTTACACTGAAAATCCCTAATATCTCTGGTAACTATGAAAGGTAACAACACAAGCCGTATTTACGGTAGGGATTAGAATAGTTGCGACAGGATTTCTTATGCTTTGTCCAGCGATGACAATCGTATCTGCTAAAACAGTCCTTTCAATACCTACTGTAGTCATCATAAAGGTATGTAATGCCTCCTTGCAGAATCGTGCTAGGTTCTTGTGGTGACCGCTATAAATCCTTCCTTAAATGATATAATACTTCTTATAACTGTTAGAGCTTTTCAGTGTAGTATAAATTTGAGAATTCTTCAGTCTAGTAGAAGATCAATTTTTAAAAGATTGGTTAGCAAACTGAGTATGCTGTATTGACATGACTTTATCGTGAAAAAATATAATCTCAACAATTCTCTAAAACGCTAGCTTAAAGTGTGAAATCATAAATACTTCACTGAATAAAGTTTATTCAGAGGATCGATGGTATCCCTAATGTAATGTGATGTGTTGGCATTAAAAAAGTGCATTATTTTGTTGAGAATAACCATTTTCAACTTGTCAATAAATATCAGTCTATAATTTTTCATTAATCTTATTTAATTTTTATAAATTGATATTCAATATTTATTGTATTATAATTTTTTTTTGTCATGGTTTATTATTTATTATTATTTAATTTAGCAGATACTGAACAATTGACATGAAAATATAAAGAGTTGATTATAATTCCGCTTCGTCAAATCACCATTTTATTTTTTTAAATTGTATAATAAGATAAGCCATTACCCTACATTCCATTGCATTTCTCAGTGATCCCAGTATTCATCTATTGTTTTGATTTATTAATATACCATATTTATGAAATTTCATATTATTATATTTTTCAAGTATTCAATTGTATCAGATCATATTATACTATAATTATATTATCATAATTATATTTTAATGTGAAAATTTTATTACAATCATTACAATGTTTATTGCAATTATTCTGCTAAGAGTTTTCATTCACCTAGTATTCTTGCAAATATCCAAATAGTTATTAGTTTCGGAGTGTATTTTAAATTTTTAGCCACATTTTTACATGTTAATTATTTCTTAAAATTTGAAATCAGTTCTGAAAAATCACTCACATTAAAGATCGTTTTTTATAAATAAAAAAAAAAATTTTTTTTTTATTGCATTGTTCTAATGTTTTTGTAGGAAATCATTAAATAAATATAATTGCATGATTTATAAAGACCAATTTAGACATGTCAATATAATCTTGTAAGCATATTCAGTATAGTATACAAAATAATTGGTATAATCAAACAAGCCGCGTTCTCTAAAGTGTTATAATCCAATTGATTTACATTAAAAATTTTATCAGGCTGAATCTTCTATGTAAAAAATAAAACTAAATCGAACAACTGTCACTGTTTTGTTCCCTCTCCCCTGTTAGAAAAAATGCAAGGATGTAGAGAATTATCTGTGAAATTTTTTGCAATCTAAATTGATATTTCAGAAACAATATTATCCCACTGGAATAAAATACTACAAAAACTCGTAATTTTTCCTTTCCAGAGAACCGAGCTCAAGGAATCCCAAAAAATGGAAAACCAAATATTAAACACTACGAGCCCGTCGAAAATTTCCGGCAACTCGTTGAAAAACAAAAAATGGGCCAAGTACAAAAAGCCAAGCAATTGCGAGATTTGCGGTAAAATTATTGCAACACAAGCAGGCCTCAAGCTCCACATGCACACTCACACAGGTGCAAAACCTTACGAGTGCGAAATTTGTCATCGGACTTTCACGCAGAGTCAGCACGTGAAGCGGCACATGTCCGTTCATTCTGGTCAAACCTTCGACTGCGACCAGTGTGAAAAAAAGTACTCGCAAAAGCAAAGTCTGAACGATCACAAGCGCATCCATTCCGACGAAAGGGTAGAACCTAAGAAGCGAAGCGCTCAATGCCACGTCTGCAGCAAAATTTTGGCAAGCAGAACCAATTTGGCCCAGCACATGAGGACTCACACCGGCGAAAGGCCATTTTTGTGCCAATATTGCAGCAAAACATTCGCCGTGAAAGCTTGCCTGGACGTGCATTTGCGGCTCCACACAGGCGACAAGCCCTTTCAGTGTCAATATTGCCCTAAGACATTTAGGAGCCCTACTGCCTTGAAAATGCATTTGCGATGTCACACCGGGGAAAAGCCATATTGTTGCCACTTGTGTGACAAACGCTTTACCCAGAGAAATCATTTGAAAAATCATTTGATATTCCATAGCGGTATGAAGCCTTTCCAGTGCATGGTTTGTGATAAATTCTTCTCAATCAAAAGCAACATGAAACAGCACATGCAGCAGGTGCATATTAATGAAAAACAGTATCGAAGGAGGACTCGAAGGCCACGGAAGGATGTTGTTCCAGAAGTTGAAAATGGGCAATTCATGTTCATTGGCAAGGAGTCTCTCGAAGAAAAAAAAGAAGAAGAAGAAAGTATGGGATTCTGCTGGTTAGATATATATTTTTTGCTCTTGTACACTGAGAGAAAAAATGAACTTCTCGATCATAATGTTGTCCGCCGCGCGAGGCATGGCTCCATCAATGCTTGAGAGCATGAATTCGATGCATCCGCTGCGCAGACGCTTGATTTAGAAGCGCGTGTCGTGCTCGGGGGGGGGGGGATACTTTCTAACGTTTGAAGGTCGTCACAGAGCGCGCTTTGGACGCGCAGAGCACTGCCATGCTTGAGAAGTTCACTTTTTCTCTGAGTGTATCAAGAAAGAATTTATAAACAAATATATAAATGTAGGGAAATAATAATCAACTTGATCAACCTGACAAGAGTGATAAACTTTTACAACTTTATAATAATACCAATGGAAAAGTAAATGACTGATTAATTTTTTTTTTTTTCCAGTAATCAATGATATTGAGGAAGGCAATAATATTCCTGCTGTGATTTTAACAGAAGAAGAAGTCCTTTACTCAGACCCCGTCAGACTGGATGATGATTTTGTCGAAGGTAAAACTATGATCCCAATTTTTAGACATTGGAACTGTCATACATTATTGCACATGCAGTCAACGGATTTTTTTGACCAAGGTTTTTTTACTTTGTTTTTTCACGCGTAATAAAGTATAAAGTGGCATCGACTAGTTTCGACACATCTCATTATCATCTTGATAAGGTCCTGGATGTACTTGACTGAAAGCTTGAGCAATAAGATAATAAAATGAAATGATGGATTTGATCAGTGTTATCATTTTTTTCTAAAGAAAAAAAATTATTAGAACTGTTTGTGGAGAAAATTAAATATGTAACGAAAAAATTTTCACAGCTCTCGATAATGAAACAAACTTGGATAATGAGATGAATGATTTCCCTGTTTCGATTCCAAATAAGGAGGATGCATTGGACCATTCTTCTATTCTAATTCCAAACCAGGAGGATGAATTGGATGACTCCCCTATTGCCACTCCAAACCAGGAGGAATGTACTGTTCCATTGATCAGAATAGAAGACATTCGAAGCATTTCTGGAGGTACAGTTTATCGCAGTATGTTTATGTGAATTGAGGAACCTAAATCAACTATTTGATTTATTATATCAAATATTTCTTGTTTTCCTCCTGGATCTGTCACTTTATTATTCGTTGTCAGAAAATACAAGACTAATTCAGGTTATTTTACAGATGACGAATATACTGATTATGAAGAGCTTTCGATGAGCTCTGAGGAAGATTTGCAAGCTCCATTGGAACCGGAAAAACAGCCAGAAATAATAATTGATCATGATTATAACAAACCGGATGAGCCTGGCATGGAAATCAACGAAAATCTCCAGGAATCACCTGTAAATGAAGTTGATGATTCGGTTCAACGCACCAAGCCACAAAGAGAGTTGTCATACATACCATTGGTAAAATATCACGTTTCTATAAGTTTTTCAAATCGTCTCTTAGTTTCTCGTTTTTTTTTTTTTTTTTTTTTTTTTTTTTTTTTTTTTTTTTAATTTTTTCAACTAATGGAAAACTTTATTTTGCAGAAAAGTATGGATGAAGAATCATATCAGAGAAAAAAGAATTTGATAATGAAAAATATAGAAGATTTGTTGAACATCCACCAAGAAAATCTTAATTTTCTTATTGAAGAAGCTACCGCCGAAGAACGAAAATTATATAACCAAGTGCGGTTTATAAAAGAAATGACATTTGGAGTGTTAACTGTAGGTGAATTTTTCAAAAAGGCAAATATAGCTGTTACTAATCTGAGCTTGAACTATGACGAGGATCCAGTGCTTAAGCTGAGAAATAAACGCAATAAAAAGGCTTCGGTATGATGACCTTTTTTCTGGAATTTTGTAAGTCAATGTTCTCTGATTTATATTTGAACTTTTTTTTTTTAGAATGCAAGTCTACAAAGTGATGACATTACGATGTACGAATACTTGTGGAACTTCAAGGCCGATGATTTGATGGATAAAGACTTCAAAAATACTTTAGAGAAAAAACACCAAGAGAAAAGGAAAGAACTGGAAAACCTCAAAAAAGTCACCGCCTTAACTTTATGTGAAATCGAGTTGGAAGGGATTCGAGATTCTGTTTTCAGAAGACAATTATTATAAGTTTCATTCTGGAATGTTAAGATAATTTCAAGGCTGTATATTTCACTGGTGAAATACATAGGTTTTTCAAGAAAAACTGAATAGTATTTTGAATGTTATTTACATATCTGTATGATATAAAGAATACCAGGTATGTAAAGAATATCTGTCCGAACTGAAAATGATTACATTCTGAAACTGGACCAATTTCAGCCCGGCATTCTTTCATGTCGATATTATTTTTCTGATCGGGAATAATGCAATAATTTACATTAATAAAATCGTTATACATTAACTAAATGGTACTTTCATTTATTCACCAAGTTATAAATTATTCAAAATTATTATTGGAATTAAAATTAGTAATTTTAATTAAAAATATATCTGGGGCCTCTCACCATATTCGAGGAAGTCATTTGTGCCATTAGGCTCAGTTTACATGATATTCTGATAAAATTTTGAACGTTATGGTATGTGTGACTCTCGATTATGGTGACAAGCCACAGATATCTTTTGAAGTAAAACTTCTGGGGTGGCATTATCACTTTTCTAGAATATAATTTATGTAGGCAGTAATTTGGACATTTTACAATGTAGGATTGTAAGATGTAAGAGTAATATTTTCAATTGCAGGGAGTAATTTTAAGATTTTGTGAGTCTGTAATACTGTAAGCGTGTAATGCTAGATTGGAATAGTTGGAGGTCGATGATATTGGCGTTTCGAGTGTACGGAG
This sequence comes from Platygaster robiniae, assembly GCA_028476575.1. Lineage (NCBI taxonomy): Eukaryota > Metazoa > Arthropoda > Insecta > Hymenoptera > Platygastridae > Platygaster > Platygaster robiniae. Next base: position 44,146,818 of record CM052019.1, read on the forward strand.
TAATTTTGAGATTTCGTAATTACGAATCGATCTCAAAATGTTACGGACTTAAGTTCGTAACATTGTAAGAGTGTACGAATGTCATTGATAAATTTGACTAAAAATTAGGAATTAAATAATTTTATAACTGATTTACAGTTTAATAATGAGAAAAATACTACACAGAAAAACTGAGGGATCTATTAGAATTAAAAAAGATTAGAGGAATAAAAATTATACATCGGATCCTTAAAGAAAGCAGCATGAGAAGTTTTACTTTTATCGCGTGTTGATTCAACAGGCTCAAATTTTTTTTTACTCAATACAGGGAATTCAGCATGCATGAAATTTGTGAACTATCATGCGATTTATATTCTTTGTATTCGTTTGTAAAAAAATTTTAGTGGATGTTTGAACGTTTGAATTTTGGCGGTTTTTTTTTCTTTCAAATATGTCCGACATTTGATTGTTTTTTTTTTTTTTTTTTTTTTTCAAAATAAATAAATTTATTCAAAAGACTAAAATTTTCTGTTTGTTTATCGCGCTTGAACAGAAAATCATAATCTTAATAATTGTTATGTAAAATGAAAATTGATTGTCAAAAAAACATGCACAAATGGCACGCAACATGTATATATATATATATATATATATATTCGGGTATATATATATGCTTACATACACACGCATATGGTGATTGCGGAAATTGTGTATGCATGTGTATATAAAAATCAGTGATGAAAATGGCGAATAAGTAAGGATGGCAAAAATTTAGTTTCGCAAAAGGAAACTGAAGAAAACCGAGAAAAACATCAAGCAAATAAATGAATAGTCGACCACAACCAGGTAAAAGATTCTACATGAAAAAAAAATGAAACATTTACCATAGTTGCAAAATGGAATCAATGTTTTCCTACAAATTTTTGCATTTTTTCAAATGACAATTTCACATCTTCGACAACACCTTTTGTATCATTTACGAAAATCGCGCTAATTTTTACGGATATTTCAATTATTTTCAATTATCCACCCTGGCGGAAAAGGGAGGACTGTACTTTCGCATAACTTCAATTTTATCTTTGCTTGCATTACAACGTAGACCCTTTTTTTGCACTTAATCATTGGTAATTCATTCACTTTGTAAAACCATTACAAAATTTTCAATTGTAATGGTAAGCAAAATAACAGTTTACGCGTATAGTGTTCAAGATTTCACGCGATTTTTTCCTCGCGTTTTAGCAGCTGTGTTTTTCATGTATTTTTTTTTAAATTTTATTTGACAGGATCAAAATGTCAGTTTTGAGATTTTCTTATAATATATAGAATTATTACGATTTAATTTCTGCAATGCTAAAGTCTTTACAGAAAAAATGTTTTCATCGAAAGAAAAATTAAACAGAAGAATCGTCAAAAACTGTTTAATTTTATCTAAATTTCAGGATTTTTATTTTTGGAATTCAATTGATCAGTTTAGATAAACTAGACTTAAAATTAATTATAAATTTGTCTATGTAAGATTTATAATTTTCATAACATAAAAAAAAAAAAATAGTACAAATACATTTAATTTGAGAATTCTTGATTTTTTTTATATCAATGTAATCTTTCAGCAAAAATTATGCTGTTTTCCCAAAAGTAATTTTTCTTCAAATTTGGATAATGTATTATTTTTCTTTGTCAGAGTATAAAAAACTTTTTTGTTTCTCAGTATAATTCAGATTATTAAGTTTGATTCAATTCAACATTATGATAAAAATATTAATTATTATATTTTTCATCATGAAGATACAAATTGATTTATTGTTATATTTTTCATTATTACAAAAATTATTATGTTTCTCATAATTCAATATATGCCTAATATTTCACCAATAGAATATTTACATAAAATAATCAATGGGAGGTTTTATAACTGAAATAAATCAATAAGATAAATAATGTTATTAAGTTACAATAATAAAATATTCACAGACTTTACAATTATCATTTTTATTTCAGGACCCTTTATTTTTTTTGATACATATCAACGTAATCTTTTAGTACAAATCATGCTTTCATCTGGAAAATAATTTTCCTTCAAATTCAGGACATTCTTCAAAAATTAATTTTTTTGTCCAGAAGTATGAAGAATTTTTGTTTCCTCTGATATAATCCATATTAGTAAGTTTAATCCAAATAAAGATAATTATAGAAATACTAATTACTATATTGCCTGTAAAAAAAGTTAAAAACCAATTGTATTGTATTATATTTAAATATTCAAAATTATTGGCATCTTTTAATTTTCATATATTTTTTGATTCAATATAAACAAGATTTTTTACGAAAAAAATAGTTACATAAAATAATGAACCAGTCGTTTTATGACTGAATCGAACTGATAAGTAATTATATAATATTTGACCTATAATGATAAAATATTCATTTACTTTGTAATAATTATTTTATTTGAGAAATCGTGTTTTCTTTTCTTTATATAAATGTGATCTTTTTATAAAAATAATGTTTTCATCCTAAAATAATTTATTTTTAAATGCAGACAATTCTATATCAATTTGTTTTTTCTCAAAGTGCATGAAAAATTTTTGTTTTCCCTGATATAATTCAGATTTTTATATTTGATTCATTCGAATAATAACAACAAAATACTAATTATTATATTGTTCATGATAAAATTCAAAATTAATAATTTAGTAAATGATACTCATTATAAAATGATGATTTTTTTTTTTTTGATAATTTAATAATTAAATATAAACAGGGTTATATAAAAACAAAATATTTATATTATAATTATTTACACAATCCTAATGATATAATACGTGAGCAATAATAATAAAATGTTTACAGAATTGTTAATTACTAAATTAGATATTTATAAATATTTTATCATTCTGTCTAACAAGGGGAGAGTCTCACCTTGTCATCACCGATTTTAATGAAAGTTGGCAATTATGTTCCTTTTGGTATACCTAATGTAACCCCAAAAACTATCCGTGCCAATGCTCGATAGTTTGTTTAAATAATTTAACTCGTACTGATGCGATCTATGTGATGATCTTCACCGCAGCCAGTGTAAAAATGACGTAAGATAATAAAAAAGGTTGAAAAAAAAAGAAGAACAATTTAGATGGATAACAGCGAAACAAAAAAATTCCAGCATTACATATATACCGCTTGCGGCATACTGGCTACAACTGCTGGCTGTGGTGTAGGGCATCATGCAGATCGCAGCGATACAAGTTAAATTATTTAAACAAACTATCAAGTATTGGCACAAATGGTTTTCGGGATTTCATTAAGGATGCCAAAAGGAACATAATTGCCGATTTTCACTGAAATCGGTGATGACAAGGTGAGACCTTCCCCTTGTAAGAACATACAGTAAAAAACTAATTTTCTATTTGGTACTTTTCGATGTTTTTTTTTTTTTTATATCAATACAATATAATCTTCCTGCAAAAAATATGCTGTTATCCCAAAAATAATTTTATTACATTTCAGACAGTTCTGTATTAACTGATTTTTTATCAAAGTTTATACGGAATTTTTTTGTATCCCCCAATATAAATAAAATTATATCGTTTGATTCAATTGCAAATTAAGGAATTATTATATTTTTTGTAATAAAATCAAAATAGTGTATTTATTGCATTATTTTTATTCATTAGAAAATTATGATTATTTTTAAATCATTACATTCTTCATGGGATAATTCAATACAAACAAGATTTTTTACAAATATAATATTGACATATTACAATACATGAGAGGTATTATAGCTGAGTCAAAATGAGTAAAATAGTATAATTATATATGAGCTACAATAATAAAATGTAGAATTTAAAATTATATAATATGTTTGTAAATATTTAATTATTATACCATTTTCTGGCGATTACATAATTTTTCTCCTCATGAAGCAGGAATTTCATTCATTATTTTTAGTAGTTTTGTTTCTACAAATTAAAATATAGTTTCAATTATATTGAAAATGGGAGAGAAATATTCTCTACATGATTTATTTTCATTACAACTAACTTATTATAATTATCTTAGTTTTTTTTAAACATGCTTGATATAATCCGAACTGGATTTTATCTGTAAAAGAACAAATGACTGAATGAATAGAATTCATTTCATTATCACATAAATTCTTTATTAAACCATATATTATTGAAAAAAAAAATGTTCGTTTACTTTAACTCATTTGACGTGTGGGAGCTAAATTTTGCTTACTATATAATAAACACGATTTGGTTTCTTTGTTTCAGTCTTTTTTCAATGGAGCAAATTTTTGACGCATGTAAAACAGGAAATTTAGCTCTTGTCAAGAAACTTGTTAATCCAAAGACTGTCAATGCTCGAGATACAGCGGGTCGTAAATCAACTCCTTTACATTTTGCAGCTGGTAGATAATATTTTTAAATCTACGTTTAACCTATATTATAATTTATTGTTCATATTTTTACTGTATATTTAGGTCTCCTTCAAATTTTTTCCCTTCTAATTAGTTACTTTAACAACTTTTGAATTCCATATTCCAAGTTATCAAATGATTGATGCATTAAATTTAATATTGTTTAGCCGATTTCATGATTAACTTGGAAATTAATTTTACTCCACTCGAAATCCAATTTCATGGTAATTTTCATTTTATAATTAATATATAAAAATAAATATTAAAAATAAAAATATACAAAAATAAATGAATATAAATGATAGTTTAATTTGAAAAATAAATAAGAATAATGAAATATATTCCAAATAGGATATGGTCGTCGTGACGTAGTGGAATATTTACTCCTGGCAGGAGCATCAATCCAAGCTCGCGACGACGGTGGTCTACACCCCCTCCACAATGCTTGTTCCTTTGGTCACTCCGACGTTGTTCGACTTCTTTTGGAAGCAGGAGCGAACCCAAATACCCGTGATAACTGGAATTATACACCCTTACATGAAGCTGCTATAAAGGTATCATTATTCTTCACGATGTTTACTAGACAGTAATTAATTTTACGTGTTTCAAATAATTGTTGTATTTCATTTTATCATTAATAATTTTACTTTCATTTCGTTTATTATATTGTATTCATCATTTTTCATATTTTATTATCTATATATGTAAGGCAGAATGAATGTTTGTATTTCGCCGCATCACACGAAAACGGCTGGACGGATTTTTGAAATTTTCAAAAAATTTTTTTGTCATGGCCTAAGGATAGTTTATAGCTGAAGGAAATTTCGAATTCTCAGTTAGAAGGTTGGGTAACCAGGAAGTGAAGGAATACAACACATACATAATGTCACAAAATCATTAAATGTTAAAAAATCGCAAAATTCCACAGAATCGCAAAAATGTGAAAAATCGTAAAATGTCACAAAATCACAAAAAGACACAAAGTATAGCTGCCAACTAGGTGATAATCGTGAGAGAAGCCACAGGTGACAGCTAGTATTATATGAATTAATATTTATATATATTATATTATATTTTACAAAATTTTTTATTGTTATTTATTTATTTAGTATTAATTATATTTTTATTATTTTGTACTTTATTTTATTTTCGCAATTTTAATTAAAATTATTTCCTTGCATAAAAATTCAAAAAAATGTTCAATTAAGAATATCAAATAAAGATTAAGGATTGAAGAAATTGTGACCCAGTAAAAATAGAGGGACAATTTCCATGCCTATAATATTTGTGGAAGAATTGAAACATAAATTACTCTTCTTACAGGGGAAAATCGACGTTTGCATAGCTTTACTTCAACATGGCGCGGATCCAAATATCAGAAACACGGAAGGAAAAACTGCATTGGATTTGGCAGATCCCATGACAAAGCCTGTGCTCACTGGGGAATATAAAAAAGACGAGCTTTTGGAGGCGGCGAGATCCGGAAACGAGGAACGTCTTTTGCAGCTCTTGAACCCGCTCAACGTGAATTGCCACGCTAGTGACGGGCGAAGGTCGACGCCCTTGCATTTAGCTGCTGGATACAATCGTTCTAGGGTCGTGCAAATTCTTCTACAAAACGGTGCAGATGTACATGCTAAAGACAAAGGGTGAGTTTTTACTTGTTTTCTCGATTTTTTTTTTTTATTTTTTATTTTTTTTATTTTTTTTGGAAAAAATAGATACAATTTTGTTTGGCGCCTTAGTGTACATTTTATTGAAAATCTTAAACTTTGTTCAAAAAGTAAAAAAAGATGATCAATTCGGAAGATTGATGATAATCCAATAAAATTCGAAAAATTTGTAGAACTACAGGAATAATTTATTAATTTCATTAATTGTGTTCTTTATCATATATTTTCAAAATATAAATAATAACTTTTTTTTTTTTGATTAATATCTAGAAAACTATAAAAGCATAAGAAAAAGACGAAAAAACTGGTTAATTTGTTTAAATTTTAATAAAATTTAGAATTTTTTTTTAATTTTTAGTGTTTTGAACTTAAAAAGTTTACAAAAAAAAAAAAAAAAACATAAATTTTAAAGATTGTCAATCTATATATACATATGTATATAAATGTGAAAGTCTGCGTTGTGCGCCTACAACTTCAAAACTACTGCACTAAATGTCCTGAAATTTGGCACAGTTATTAACCATGTTGGTCTGAAGGTTACAGGCATGTTTTTATCAGCTAGCTAATATGGCCTACTCTCCCACCTACACCCACGCTGCACCGTTGAAATATCACATACCCAAGCGCGCACACACACACACAGTCAAAAAATTATAAACTTTTGCAAAAGTCGCAAAAAGTTACAAAAACAAAAATTACGAAATCATAAAATTATGCAACATATCACGAAAAGTTACAAAATCACAAAAACTCATAAAAATTTACGAAACCATGAAATACAGGGTATCTTGAGGTCAGCGGATCATCCGAAAATCATCAATTCCTCATAAAATTCTAAGACACTTTATCCTTTGCATTTTTTGAAAATTTGGAACATTTGAACAGTTATTTATAATTCAATTTCGTCTACTTACTTTTGGAGAGGCAAGGCTTTTCATAAAAGAGACTCCTCCTCTTTCTTAGCTCGCTATCATGGAAGTACTGGGATCACTGAGGCATGTATAATGAAATGTAGCTTAATCGCTTCTCTTATCTCTCTTGAGAAACAATAAGAAGATACTGCATTTTAAAGGTGACAATTTGACAAAAGAATATTATATCTAAAACAAAGGTGAGTTGACAAAAACTTAGATTCCTAGAATTCTGTGTCTAAAAATTTTCTTTCAATATAAGAGACACCATTAATCTATATTCCATAACACACCTCAATTACCCCCCACTTTTCTATTAGAGTGAGCTTAGAAAGAGAAGGAGTGAATGGAGAAGGGGCTTCCATCAAAAGTCCGGCCTTTCCGATTGGTTAGTGGCCGAAAGTGAATTATTAATAACTCTTTAAATTTTGCGAATTTGAAAAATTGTAAAGGAATAAGTGTCTTAGAATTTCATCAGGCATCGATGGTTTTCTATAATAACATTTGAGAAATTTGTAAAGTTTCATTATTATTTCAATAGTTCAATGAAATTCAGTAACATTTAATACAATTTATTTAAAATCTGGAAAAGTTTTAATATATTCAAAAATTAAAAAAAAATTTTGATCGGTGAGAGAGTTTAATATAAAATTTGAAAAATTTTGAATAGTATGCTTTTTTTGTTTGAAATGTTTAGCCGTTTCGAAAAATTAAAAAAAAATTATAAATTATGAAAAATTCTAATAGTTCAAAAACATTCTAGAAAATTGTAGAATTTCCAAAGTAATTAATTAATTTTGTATATCGTGCTTTGTATCATATTTGTTCTAAATGTACATAACGTTTTTTTTAAATTTTTTGATAAAAAAAATGAAAAACTTGAAATATGCCTAAAAATAAAAAATAAAAAAACTTGACGATTTGGAAAAATTTGTATCAAATGTGTGAAATTTTGAAAACTTTGTATTTTGTTTGAAATTTCAGCACTTGAAAAATATGAAAATCTAAAAAAAATTTAGACACTTATAAAGTATATTAAAAATTTTCAATAACTCCATTAGAATTCAGAAGATTTGTATAGCTGCAGAACAACTTTTCAGACTGTGTTCATCATTATATTATTTTGAGAATACATATATGGTTTTTTTATTTTTCAATGAAAACAAGAAAAACTCGAAATGAGTTGATAAATTACGAAAAATAATTATTGTAAAACTTTAAAAAAAATATTTATGTAAAATTTCTATAACTTTGGAAAAGTTTAAAATATATTATATAGTGTTTAGATTAAAAAAAATTTTGAAATATTAAAAAACACTTAAAATTTTGAGGGTTATCAATTATTTTGAATATCATTATTTTTAATCGTGCCAATGATTATTGTTGATTGTTCAGAGGATTGGTACCGCTGCACAACGCTTGTTCATATGGTCATTTTGAAGTGACTGAAGCTTTGTTGAAACACGGCGCCGCAGTGAACGCCAGCGACCTCTGGGCTTTCACTCCACTCCACGAAGCCGCGAGCAAATCGAGGGCTGAAGTCTGCTCTTTGCTTTTAAGCGAAGGCGCCGATCCCACGCAGCTCAACTGCCACAGCAAAAGTGCCATCGACGTGGCACCAACGCTCGAATTACAAGAAAGATTAGCTTGTGAGTATTTCCTAAAGTTTTTTTTTTCTAAATCTTAAATAGTGGAATTCCACTGCTACATTCCATTAATTAATATTTCCATTAATATTTATACTTTGTTGATTTCGTTGTTATTCCATTATTTTATTTTAATAACTCCATTAATACTGACCTTATTTTTTCAAAATTCAGGAAAAAAACTTTAAGAAAACGTAATTCACGGACGATCCCTAGATTAGACTTTAAACAAAAAGCTAAATTACTGTAGTAAAAACGAAATGACATTCGTTTAATAGACGAATACAAAGGTCACTGCCTACTGGACGCCTGCAAACAAGCGGATCTTGCGAAACTGAAAAAATACCTGTCACCTGAAGTTGTCAACTTTAAGCACCCATACACGGGGGATACGCCGCTTCACTGTGCAGTGGCGTCGCCTTACCCCAAACGAAAGCAAACCATCGAAATTCTCATTCGGAAAAGTGCGTCCCTCAACGAGAAAAACAAAGATTTTCTCACGCCGCTACACATAGCGACGGATCACTCCCATTATGATGCTATGGACGTGCTTTTGCGACACAATGCCAAAGTCAACGCCCTAGATGGCGTTGGGCAAACCGCGCTTCACAGGTTTGTTTTACACATTTTTCAAAATACAACTGTCATTTCATTTAAGAATGAATTTCATTGAAAAATATATTTTGTGTTATTACATTCACGAAATGAAAAAAAAATTTGCAGATGTGCTAGAGAAGACAACGTCCAAGCCTGTCGAATTTTGATGTCCTACAATATTGACCAGTCTATTGTGTCCTTACAAGGCTACACATCTGCACAAGTTGCCACAGAGAACGTTCTGAAAATATTACAAGGTATATTCACATACTACAAAAGTAATGAATTAAATAATTTTAATGTGAGTGTGTTAATTTTTTTCGTTTTTGGCAGATCCCTCCAATGGCTCGGAAAACGTGGAAGCTCAACTTTTAGAAGCCACGAAATCTGGAAATTTGCTGGCCGTGGAAAGGATTTTGCAATCGAATCCACATGCTGTGAATTGTCGTGATCTTGATGGCAGGCATTCGACGCCCTTGCATTTTGCTGCTGGATACAATAGAGTTCCAGTCGTCGAATTTCTATTGGCCCACGGAGCCGACGTTCATGCGAAAGATAAAGGGTAAATTTTATGAAATTTCATCATTAACATTTTTTTTTCTCATTTGCACAGTGATGCTTATTTTTGATTATTGATTGTTCAGAGGATTAGTGCCGCTACACAACGCTTGTTCCTACGGTCACTATGAAGTGACAGAGCTTTTGGTGAAGCACGGAGCGTCGGTGAACGTGGCCGATTTATGGAAATTCACGCCTCTGCACGAGGCAGCGGCCAAAGGAAAATACGAGATTGTACGTTTGCTCCTGCGACACGGAGCTGATGCGACAAAGAAAAACAGAGACGGCGCGACGCCACTAGATCTCGTGAGAGAAGGCGACCAGGATGTAGCAGATTTATTGAGGGGTAACAGTGCTTTACTCGACGCTGCCAAAAAAGGCAATTTGGCGAGGGTCCAAAGGCTCGTTACCCAGGACAACATCAACTGTCGGGACGCCCAAGGACGGAATAGTACACCATTGCATTTAGCTGGTAACTAATGTTATCTAATTTAAAATTCCGGTGGGAGATCCTCTAATAATTACGAGCATGAAATTTATCATTTTACTGCTTCATGTTATTTTCGTCTTTCTATAGCTGGTTACAACAACCTCGACGTCGCCGAATTCCTTCTGGAACACGGAGCCGACGTGAACGCTCAGGACAAGGGAGGCCTCATCCCCCTCCACAACGCCTCGAGTTATGGTCACCTCGACATCGCCGCCCTCCTCATCAAATACAGCACCGTCGTAAACGCCACCGACAAATGGGGCTTCACACCGTTGCATGAAGCCGCGCAAAAGTGTCGCACCCAATTGTGCGCACTTTTGCTCGCACATGGCGCGGACCCTTTCCTCAAAAACCAGGAAGGTCAGAGCCCGGTCGACCTGGCCACCGCGGACGATGTCCGGTGCCTCCTCCAGGACGCCATGGCGTCCCAGCAAATCGTGCCCTCAGTTTCGCCAAGTCTCATCAATGTTGCTTCCCAGGGACAACACGTCAGCCGGCCGCCAAGTATCGTTTCGGGTATGCTCTTGTTGTAGTTTTTTCCATTATTGATTGTTAAAACACATTCAATATTAGAATTGAATATTTATCGTTCATTCCAGTGCCAGTTTCGCCGCCAGCATCATCGCTCAGTCATGAAACTGTCATCATGCCCTCGGGCGCAGCCATGATGCTCTGTGTTCCCCTCGCCCCGCGAACTATGACCACTGGCGCCTGCGCCATGACAGTCCGTTCGTGCAACGAGCGAAACGGGATCGAGCATTGCGGCGAAGGGAAAGAGTGCTCTGACGAGCGAAGCATCGACGGGTCTCTGAATCTCTCGGGCGGCAACGGCAACAATTCCGTGACCAACATTGCCAGCTTCCTCCATAGTCTCGGGCTTGATCATCTCCTGGAAATTTTGGAACGGGAGCAAATCACCGTGGACATACTGGCTGAAATGGGGCACGAGGATTTGAAACAAATCGGAATTTCCGCTTACGGTTACAGGCACAAACTCATTAAGGGCATGGACAAATTGCTCAGTTCGGCTAACGGCTCCATGTGGCAACCCAGCGTTAATCCTGGAACGCTCTTGGTTGACCTTTTGGTGGAAGACAAGGAGTTCTTAGCAGTCGAGGAAGAGATGCAGAGTACTATTAGGGAACACAGGGACAACGGGCGCTCCGGGGGAATTTTCTCGAGATACAATATTGTTAGGGTGAGTAGGGTATAATAAAACATAATGATTCGTATGATTGTTAACATTGAACCAGAAAAGGGACATAAAGATCTAAATCGTTTGGGTGAAAATGTCACAATTATCACAATGTCACAAGATCACAATAGGCCATGAACATTACAACATGTCACAAGATCACAATAGGACACGAACATCACAATATGTTACAACATCACAATTCAGCACAAAAATAACCCTATTTCACAAACATCACAACATGTGACAAGATCACAAACATCCCTGGGATCACAACAGTCACCAATTTAATAAAAATTCTATGAAATCAAAAAGTTTGACGAAGAATATAAATGTCGCAAATTTTAAAATTCAAATGTTTCCAAATTTTTCCAGATACATTAAAGAAATCTGCGACATCAATCCACATTTTTCTATTCTTCAAAGACATCATAGATACATTTCATAGTTTTTTTTTGTCATGTAGATTTCCAGGTTATCATGAAAATCTTGTGCTTCCTTTTCAGATACAAAAAGTCCAGAATCGTAAACTCTGGGAGCGCTACGCCCATCGGAGACAAGAAGTCGCCGAAGAAATGGCGGTATCAAGTGGAAGTAGCAATTCTGGAATAAGTGGAACGTCTCCGGGTTCGACGAATTCCAGGTCCTCGGGAAATTCGTCCGTGCCCCAGGCAAACGAGCGGATGCTTTTCCATGGGAGTCCTTTCATAAACGCCATCGTGCAGAAGGGCTTTGACGAGCGACACGCGTATATTGGCGGAATGTTCGGCGCCGGCATTTACTTTGCCGAACACAGCAGCAAAAGCAACCAGTACGTTTATGGTATTTGCGGTGGAACTGGTTGCCCGGCTCACAAAGATAGGAGTTGTTACATCTGTCATAGGTGAGTTTGGAAATTTAAATGTGTTTGAGTGTGGAAATTATGTGATTGGGAAGAAAACTGAGGATGAGTGATGTAAATTGATGTATATCAATTATACTTATGGAACAGTAATGGTTGAAACAATGTTTTTATTGCGATTTATATTTAAAAAATTGCGATTATACTTCAAAAATTCCTAAAATTGAAAAAAAAAAATAGCAAAGATTATTAATAATTCTGAAAAATTCGTAAAATTTGTAGATATACAGAAAATTTTACAAACTAATGTATATTTTTAAAAATTTTTCAAAATAAGAAATTGAAAATTCCAAAGATTATTCGTTATTCCGAAAAATTCGAAAAATTTCATCAGGAATCTCACAAAATGTTCAAAAGTGATGCAGATTTTGAAAATTTTGAAAAATAAAAAACACGGAAAATCGCAAAAATAAGTAATGATAAAAATTCGTGGATGTTATGGAATCGCAGAACATGTTCAATATTTATGTATGTTTTTGAAAATTTCCTAAAATTCTGGAAATTTCGACGAGTCAATAAAATTCAAACACTTCTGGAATCACAGAAAATTCTCAAAAATAAAGTAGATTTTTAAAAATTTCAAAAAAATAAAAAACAGAAAATTCAAAAGATTATTCATAATTTTAAATAATTCGAAAATTTGTGGGATCGCATAAAATGCTTAGAACTAAAATGTATATTTTTGAGAATTTCGAAAAAAAATCTATTGTAAAATTTCAGAGATGTTCAATAATTCTAGAAAATTTTAAAAACTGTGGGATCGCAGAAACCGTGAAGGAATAATGCATCTTTTAGAAAAATTGAAAACATGAAAAATTCCACAAATTACCAATAATAATTTCGAAAAATTTGTTGGATCCCAGAAAATGTTCGAAAATTTCGCAAAGTAAAAAATTTGAAAATTCCAAAGATTATCCATAATTTTAAAAATAATTAAAAGAAAATTTCTAAATAGCAGAAAACGTTCTGAAATAAAAAAATAGATATTAAAACTGTTTCGACATGGCAAATGAAGTATTGAAGGTTAACACGGAGGCTGGAGAAAATGACAGTTGGCAGGGTAAGGGGGGATCCATTTAACCCGCCGGGTTTAACTCGGCGGGTTATAAAGATCCCTTGGATCCAAGGAAAGGGTCCCCCCTTTCCCTGCCGACTGTCATTTGTCGACAGCCTGCGTGTTGGCCTGAAATACTTCATTTGTGTATGTCGAAACGTGTTTAAATACGCTCATTTTTAATGTGTGAGAGGCAAAAAATCCATTATTATCAAACACACAAGCTCGTGGAATAGAGCAGAGTTTGGAAAGTTACTTAAAAAAATGTAACGCGTTACGTTACTGTTACAAAGGTGAAAAAAGTGATTCGTTACGTTACCGTTACTTGAAAAGAAATAGTAACTCGTTGCCGTTGCCACTCAAAAAAAGTAACGTCCCGTTACTTTCACGTTCCTTTTTGGAATTTATTCAATGTAAATAACAAGACGTCGAAAAACTAAGGCTGAAAAAAAAAACAATATCAACCTATTCGTGGTTTTGTTCTATAGAAATTGTTATTTCAGATCTGTGGCTTTCCGGCACAACAGACAAAGTCACACATTCCATAACGTTTAAAATTTTATCAGAATATCATGTAAAATGAGCCTTATGGCCGAAGTGACTTTGTCTGTTAATCCGGGAAGCCACAGAGATATAATAAAAAAAGGTGATCTGTATTTTTTCACTCTAGAAAAAACCAATCAGCTTGTTAAAGTTTATATATATTTTTAAAGTTTACAAAATTTTTGAATACTAGATTTAATTCAATATAAACCACAAGGAAACATTCGCAAATTCAATTGATTTTTGAGAGAATCTTAATGCCTACCCAGATTTTCAAATTTTTAGAATTTTTTTGTGTTATTCAGTATGTACGAAATGTTGCAGGGTTTTCTAGTATTTTTATGGATTTGACTATTTTTCTGTATATTGATATATAGATTTCAAGAATTTCATGGTCTAGGATTCTAAGTTCATTAAATTATTTGCATTTGAGAGGATTTTCCAACGAATTGTGTATATGAAGATTTTCATTTCCTTCGATTTTTTGATACTTCTTCAATTTTTCTACCATTTGAAGGATTGTTCAGTATTTCTGAAAATATACGTATTATTGAAGATGATAGAATGTGGCAGAATTTCCTAGTATTTTTACATAATTTTGGTATTTTTATAATATAAAAATCGTTATATACATTCCAAGAATTTCGAACTAAAGAATTTTAACATAATGAAATATTACGTGTTTTACATGATTTTCCAGAAAACAGTGTCTCGATAGTTTTTCACTTATACCAGTACTTTTGGTATTTCTTCAGTTTTTCTACGATTTCAAGGATCGTTCATTATTTTTATATATTGCTGTATGTATTTATAGCATTTGAAAGATTATTTATCAATGTTTTATATATTTACACGTATTTTTGTGTACGTATTATCTTTCGGTATATTAAGTATTCAAAAAATGTTGCGGAATTCATGAGTTTTTTTTTAATATATCTTTTTCTATTTCCAGAATAAGATAAAATTGAAAGTTTAAAATTTCTGAAGTATTTCGATCGATTTTGCAGAAAATAGTTTCTTTATAGATTAAGAGTGCCCTCAATATTTTTTGTATTTTTCACAGAGTTAGACGATTTGAAAAATTTTATTATTTTTTGTAGATTTCTATAAGCATATATTTTTCGAATTCAAAGCTCAAGAAAGTTTTTCGATTTCTGGAATTACATAATATTTAAAGAATATTTCAACAACTACGAAAGGCAGTTGGGTTTTTTTGCAGTTCTGCCCGCAAGGGTAGGACTGGAATTTTTCCCAAACGCCAAACACGCCAATAAAACATCTCGTTTTTTATCATTCGAAAACTAAAATTAGTCACAAACTCCATATCAACGTAAGATGTATGTTTTGGAGAAAGGAAAAAATATCAATGTAAAGAGCATGCGAGTGGTAGTGAACCCGTCATGTCACACATAACGAAACAAGTTTTTGCTTTGTTAATTCAGCAACAGTGCAAAAATTATGTAAATAAGTTATGAATAAACACCTCTTAAATCAAAAAATGAATAAAAAATAATATCTAAAAAATCAAATAACATGAAACTTATTAATATTTAGTATTTCGAGTATTTTCCGTATTTTTTTTTCTATTCATTATATTCTATAGTCCTGAATATACTTGAATAGCTTGAATACACGATTTTCTTGTGCATATAGGATTCTTTCATTGCTATAGGCACAAACTATTCATGTCTAACATTAACAGACTATTGTGTTTTACCCCCCTGCCCTCTTCCCCTGACCCCCCTGGCCACCGGGGCCTTAGTTGCCTTGGTCTCGGGTTTTTCGTTTCACATCCAACCGAGCGTCCGAACAAGAGCATAGAAGTTTCACTTCAAAGCTGGGAATTCCTAAGGTTATCAATAATTCTACAAAATTCGAAAATTTGTGCAATCGACGAAAATGTTTAGAAATAATGTATATTTTCGAAAATTTTTCAAAACAAAGAAAATTAAAAATTCCACTGATTATTATTGATACTTCTAAATATTCGAAAAATTTGCGGAATTGTAGAAAATCTTCTAAAATGAGATTCATCTTTGAAAATTAAAAAAAAATGTCAATATTGAAAATTCCACAAAATATCAATAATTTTAAAAAAGTCGTAGAACTTGCAGGATTACAGAAAATTTTAATAGCTAATGCATATTTTTTAAACTTTGAAAAATAAAAGAATTGAAAATTCCGAACATTATCAATAATTCTCAATTATTCCTGAAATTTGTGGAATCGCAGAAACTGTTGAAAATAGTCGTTTTTTCGAGTTCAAGAAATGAATAGCATTATTCGATGTTTACGAAGGAGGCACAAGGATGATTTGATTAGCGGCGAAGCAAGGAGAAGAGTCTGACGGAAATTCTCGATAATGATAATCGAGAATGTCATATAAATTGTGATGAAAAATACTGATTATTCATTGAAACTTCGACTGAAAATGCTAATAAGAATTTTTTTTCTGCAGACACTTGCTTCTGTGTCGAGTGACGCTTGGAAAGTCTTTCCTGCAGTTCTCGGCTATGAAAATGGCGCATGCGCCACCGGGGCACCACAGCGTGATGGGTCGTCCCTCCCAGGGTGGCCTCGTATTTCCCGAGTATGTGGTGTATAGGGGCGAGCAGGCCTACCCGGAATACCTCATCACCTATCAAATATCACGGCCCGAGCAACAGGAGAGCAACGGCACTCTGGGCGAGGGCGCCGAGGAACGGTGATCGCGCCACCACCTCATCGCCAAATTGCGCCAAATTTGCTGCTGCTGTCCTCGCCGTCGTCCCGGCTCCAACAAGGCCATCGCTCATCAGTGACGCCTTTTTTTCACTTTACCTAGAAAAATGTGCGCCCTCGCGTCGCGAACCTTTTTTGTCTGACGCAAATCTCTTCCTCACATGCAATATTTTTCGCCCCTATCGTTTTGTGATTAAGGGGTGTCCGCCGATCATATTCAGAACGCGGCAATCAATTAAGGAATAATGATGCGTTAGGAAAATATTCATTCAAACTACTCAGTTGTAAATATGGAACTTTGGAGAGCAAGAAAAAGTTAGTTATTTATTTAATGTTTTTAAAATTACAGTCAAAATTCAAAAAAAAATGCTGAACAAGTATTTTTTCTTTCTGATAAAAAATGTACCATAGATTGATACCATTTGATGAAATAATATATGATTATAAGAAAATATTTATTCTTATACTTGTAAACAAAAAAAACATGAATATAGTGTAAAAAACGCGAAAAAATGTCATGAAAATTAAAAAATTATATAAAGTAAATGATGATTCAGCAATCAACATGTAATTTTGAATTTGTTGATGTGGATCAGTTGGACACCCTGAATTATTTTCCATATCGCCCTTACTGTTTTCGGCGATGCAAAAATGAGAATCAAGACTTGTATTTTTTTTCCTCCACTTTTGAGACTTTGCGAGATTTTTCGTATCGACGACGCATTTTCTTGCGATACTCATGAAAATCGTCCATTCCAATAATCATCGCATTTTTATCGTCAGCAGAAGGGACAATAGAACTTTTGCATATTTTTCAATGACACGATATTTAAAAGTAAAAATTTTCGTCCTTGATTTTTCGTTCCTCCATTTTTTACGACGTTTTGATATTACTTACATGTAAAAATGAAAGAATTGATCACCGTGAAAAATATGCAGGAAGGCTATTTTTCAATATTCTTAAGAAAAAAAGTTTTGTGTAGTCCTTGATTGAAATAGCTCTTTTCGATGATAGAATTTTAGGAAAACGAATTCCAATCGTCGTTTTAGAGAAACGACTGTGATTTGTAACATCCGTGATTATTATTTCTGGTTTATTGTAAATACGCAATTATTGGAGAAATTATTTGTACGAATTTCCACGCGTGTAAAAAAAAATGTCCGGTAGACAGTTTCATGTACAACTGCAAGTGAAATCGTTTTTTCGGTCTGCGAAATTCGTTAATTCAGAAAAAATATAGTTATTTGTTAAGATTTTTGTATTGAATAACTATATAAATCATAATTCGAGTCGAAATCGAAATGTATTAGTTTTTTTTTCGAGATAGGGAGGGTGATTGATGTTATAGGTTGAAGGAAAATTTCGATGCTGTTTGATGCGGAACTGTAAACTGGGCGGGCAATTGCATTTGCCCAAAATTGTACAGCTTTGTCTGGTGGCACGAAAGTGAACGAAAAAACAGATCTCATTCCTATGAAATATACACAAATACATGTATTGTATGCACAGAGATAATTTTTGTTTTATTTTTAGATTGCACCCTGTTGAATGAAAACGCATTAAACCATTATTATTATTATTATTACTATTCAGTGTCTCAAGCAGCAGTTACAAAACTGAAATTGCCTGCATCTGGCGTTATATTTACATTTGAGTTACAGTGCTGGCACCGATGATGAACGTATCACATACTGTGGTAAAGAATTCCATAAAGCCACCACGCGGTTATACAGAAAGGGTAGTCGTTGCATTTGGTGATGTCTCGTTGTTCTTAGCTTCAAGAAGTGGCCTCGCAAGTTGCAGGTCTCGGCAAATGTAAATATAGTTGGGAGCGCTTCTACACTGTAATGTCCTGACAGGCATTTACATGTCTCGATGCAGTCCCCTCTTTTACGCCTGTCAATCAGCGTTGGGAGTCCAAGTTGTTGTAATCTCTCAGCATAGGGAAAATTCTTTATTCGCACAGCTTACCGTGTAGCTTTTCTTTGGGTTGTTCTAGCAGGTTTATGTCACCAGACAAAATTAGTATACTCTACTATCGGCCAAATATAAGAAATATATACTTGTCGTAACATGTCTACTGGCAGGGTTGAGAAAGCTTTGCGAATTTGGAATATCATTGAGTTAGCTTTCTTGACTATATGACTGATATGGGTTTCCCACTTGAAATCATTCGTATAAATGCATTTTAATACAGAGTTTTTGAGATCTTTTATTCATCAAGTAAACATACAAAAATGTAATTACAACATGTTCCGTCGTTTTACTCTGCAGCCACAATGTTTCAAGGCCCATGGAAAAAACGAAAATCAACAGAATAATTCGATAACAACCACATCATGCTCACGATATTTGCATTGTATCCAGGTATTTTTATAAAAACGTAATTACAAATTACAAAAAAAACCTGGCGCGAAAGTCTACTTTCAAGAATCGTTGGGACACTTTTTTTACATGGGACGCATTTTATTTTCTCAATGGCAATTTTGTTCCCTCTCGACTTTGTTTCGATCCCATACGTAAATTTGCACTCATCCCACGAAAACGAGATTTTTTTACTTTTTTTTTTTGCATTGAAATCAATCTTCTTCTCAATTCGAACAACGGACATAATTTATGAACAAAGGGAATCGTGTATTTACAAAGTATTGAGAAGAAAATGTAAAATTTCAACCAAAATATCAAGTGCATTTACCTATGTTATCTCGAGCTTTGATTAAAAAAAAACATTGTTAAAAGGGTATTCTAGTACAAAAAAACAGTAATAGTTGGAAGAGCGAATAAAAGATTGAATTCTAAACTAAGAAGTTGCTCAAAAAATGGCACAAATAGTAGCTATTTTTTTTAACTTCAATGAAAAACTTTGAAGGAGTATAGTATTTCGGGTACTTGCAAAGAGCGGGAGGAAAAATTGTAGATTATTTGCCCATGCACTCAAAGACATTTAAGCAACATCAGAAACCTCAAAATCACATACTCCTCGTGGGTATTTTCCACTATCTCATGTATTTTACGAGAAAAAAATTATAATAAAAACTGGAATTCCCCTTTAACTCCGATTTTGGTAGAGTGCGTTCAAAAATGCCTTATCTTCTACTTTAATAGACACTTACAACTTTACAGGGTTACAGAGAAAACTAACGAAGCGTTACATATTCATTACATTTAATAATAATAATAATAATAATAATAATAATAATAATAATAATTACGCGATTATTTTGTTTTGATGATTTCAGAAATTTTCAGCATCTTTCTGAAATAGTCGTCCTTCCCGAATAAAAAAAACGGTTTATGTACAAAATAAATTCTTTTCATTCGACTGTTTTGTATAAATCGTTTTGGTTTCTCACTCGGGTGAATTTTTCGAGTATTTACAATATTATCATTAAAAAAAATCGTACGTTATTTCCTGACTATCATTTGAAAATTTCTTCCAAAATTTATGTGTTATCGTAAATAAGGGCAGGGAATTTCCAATAATATTGGTCTATATAAATGTTGTAAGGAGATGTAATTTGTAAATAATTAAATCTTTCTTTTTTTATTAAGAGATTTGGTTGCGAAATTTCTTTAAAAATCATGAATTGTGTTACTTTTTTTTCCAACAACACTTTATTGCTTGGAAGAAATTTCAAGAAAAAAATTATATCGCTTCTCGCAGTTGTTTAAAAATCCTTTCTGAACGCGACCGAGATATTATGCAATGTATTTTATGCAAATTCGTACGCTTTTTGCGTTTTTCCGTCGGGAAAGACGGTAGTAGTTTCATCGGTAAAGTAGACGCCGGATTATCAGCACTGTAAGCAGTTTTATATTCAAAATAGCATCTGAATTTGCACAAAATATCTAACTTTCAAGCGACAGAAAGTACCAATTTACAACATAAACATCGAAAACAGTAGTGGTGGCAAATATTGAGAAAAATCTGCAACCGATATCATTACTATCGATCTTGAAAAAATGATTGTATATATTCAAGAACTCCTAATTCGTAATAATTAAAGATCACCTCGAATTTTTTACTCTCTAGATGTTTACTTTTACATTCCAATCACATAAAAAATAATCTTAGATTAATCCAATATGTATTATAAATTGCAAATGAGAATAACATTTCTTTATGTAATTTTGAGATTTTCATACAGTATTTAAGTATTAAAAGAAATATAGTCGAAATTCATTCAAGATTCTAAATTTAAAAATAAATTTTTGAATGTACTTGAAAACTTTTGACACAATAATTAATTAATTGGTGACTATTTCCATTAAATCAAATATCGATATCACATTGATACATTTCTAAAATTTCGCCACCACTACGAAAAATAGCCATTTCCCAACCTCGAAACTAACCTTGCTACAGAGTATTTCCGCCCAAGAGAGCTTTCTTTGACTTTATCCAACATCTATGTCATTTTTCGTAAAAATTTGTCACCAGATATGTACATTTTCTTTTCTTTGATTCACTGTTCCGCGAAAATTAAACAAGAGAGCCCTGCATGACTCGTCATTAAGTTTGCTCACTTTTCTGAAAATTTCGCGGGCCATCGGAAAAACTCGATTATTATTGTCTTTTGAATGGTTTAAAATACTCTACATATTCATAGAGAGAATCATAGGTTCTGAAATTCGATCTTTTCACAAGAAAATGCGATAATCATCGGATAAATTTAATTAATTTCAGAAGCGTAGGAAAAAAAAATTTATTGGAATCCTTGAATTTTCGTTTATATATTTTAATGGTCGGTTTCGATGTCGCAATTTTGATGTCACTGAGTTACAGATTATTATTTTGTTTTATTTATAAACAAAACTCGATAAAAAATGAAGTTGGTACTAATACTAAAAATTTAAAACAATCGAATATATTTAATAAGCTTTTTTTGTAGATAAAAAGACCAAATATCGTCACCTTAGGACCTCGTCAAAGAATCGTCACAATAATTCATAAATCGGTGTTTCGTCACATCGCCGGCCGACGAAAATCACCTTTGCCGGCCGAAAAACGATGAAAACCACACACGCGAAACCAGGTAGTAGCAACAGACAAGTAATTTTATAACATAATCAACAAATTTTAATGAGATCGGTTCCCGTGTGTTCGCAATACAATTGCTCGTCATTCGTCTATAGTACGTACGTTAAAAATGCTACGACACTGAAATAGCGTACATTTTCTTCTTCTCAATCCGCTAGAGTAATGACAACCCTAAAATCTTTGATTCTCATAAGGATTTTCAAAATCTTGCAAGGTCAATCCTTTATGAAAAAGTCTACTGAAAAAATTTCATTTCTGAAAGTTCTATGCGATTAAAACTGCGAGCTTTTCAAGATTCGAAAAAAAAACTTGGAACATTCGAGTAGTTGAGATAAAGGGGTTCTGTAGGTAAAATAGAACACTATTGGTAAAGTATTGCCGAAAACGCCATCTACTTTACCGACACCTTTGCCCCTTCATCTCAACGACTTATTCTGAACTTTGCAAGATCGTGGTAATTTTGCAAGAACGTTATTAAGGGATTTCACACATTCAATTCGGTTATAACCGAGTACAAGAAGCTTGTGCATTTCTCTGACGGAAATACAACCAAAGTCCCACATGTGAATCGAGGGAAGTCATGAAAGGTCATTTCTTCTTTTATTCCTTTTTCAATTTTTCCCTCTCGTTAAACTGAACGGGGTTTTCCAGCGTTAATTAGTAGTAAGGGAGGGGTTTTTAATGCTTTTTTTGTGGTTTTTCGTGATTTTTTGTTTGTCCGTCCGTTCTGTGGTGATCGGAGGAACTGCTGCAGATTACACTCGTGTGAAACCGTTTTTGGTTCAACGGGTATTCAGCGAGGGTCACGCGGTGGTGTACAAAGTGACGCTGGCGATGTGTTGGTTCGCCATGACCTCGACTATGGCGTCCCGTATGCCGTAGCAAAAGGTACAACCGAACGGATTCATGGTGTTTGTGGATGAGGCGCGGTTCAGGACAACCGGCCTTGAACTGGCCTTTAGCTGCTCGCTCACCCTGTCCCATTTTGTGTAGGCAGTGATCTGCATTTTCACAAATGAATGTCAACAAAAACTCGACTCACAATCTACTCTACCAGCGTTCTTGAGAAATTAATTGCTTCAGAGATTAATAATAATATCCATAATTTGTCGTTGTTGATGTTATTGGCAATAGTAGGTAATCTGTGAAGATGCTGGATCACTTTGACCCTGAGGGTGGTTTATATCGGTCAGGTAGATTACCATCGATAAATTGTATTATTGTTTCTAAACTTTTCTTTGAATTTATATTCTTTTTCTAAATTTCCTTGAATTTTGCTGGGAGTTCCCAATTTTTATTTTTTTTTAAAGAAATACCTTCAAGCCCATCAGTTAGGCTAGGCAAGGTTATTTCAAAACATCGTAAAATGTCAACAACAAAAAAAATTGAAGAAAATAAAAAAAATACAATAATTTGGAATGATTAGAAAATTCATTATCAAATTTACCGACAGTACCCTATTTTACCAATGAAGATCAGCCCGAAAGGTCAACATTGTTTAGAATACCTATAACCTAATTACTGATTCTATTTTTAATATTTTGTTTTTGATATTATTAATAATTTAGTTGTTTGTTATTAGATTTTAAGCTTTAATACATTTTTTGATTTTCAGTTCTGTGAAAAGTTGCAGAGGACTTTTCGACTCAGAAAAATATGGAAAAAATTTGGGTTAATTATTGCCCGTGGTATTGAAGCGACCCTATATATAAACTATTATGGAATTTTCATTGAATGTTATGGATAATTTAAAATTAAATTATTTATATATTAAAATGAATTGCAACAATTTAAAAATAAATAATGTGTAAGTGAGTAAATTGGCATATTATAAATAAAAAACTCACTGTGACTGGTGTGGGTGTGACGTCAATGAGTTTTCCAGACTCGGTTGAACTATTTTCGGGGGGTAGGGACAGCGTGAACTCGCAGCGATGGTACATGTTGAAATTGTAATGCCCCGGGTAGTTGGTGTGCAATACAAACTTTTTCACTCGTTGAGTCTTAGCGTCAAATAGTACATCCTGAAATTCAACGAGCAACTCATTATTAATAATTTCATATTTTCATAATTGAACACAATTAAAAAGACTGGAAATTTTTTGTTTATCCAGAGGATGATTTCTAGAACTTACTATTCCTAAAGTAAAATAATTGTAAAAGAAGTCCGAACGTCGAGCTTTGTCTCGTTTGTGCGCGTGAGGGCTGTGGATCCTCATTTTGTCCTCGGACTTGAAAAAAACTCGAGACGGGGCTCCCAAAGCGCTCAAAACATCCTCGCAAGCGTCACCAAACCAGACCTTCAACAACATAACTTTTCGTCATCTTCACTCGTTTTTTTTTTCGATCCCATTTATTCATTAATAATACGTCAATGACAAATTACTTGTATCATATACAATCAAGGTCTCGCATAATATTTCACGCTCGAGTGAAAAACTGTGCCATGCGGTTTGATAAAATAATATGCAATAGATTTATCGGGAACTCGATTCTTATATGTCTTGAAATGATGAATTCAGGCAGAAGGAGTTTTCATGAATTTAATTAAAGTACAATTAATGATCATTTGGTACAAAACGAGTCAAAATAATTAAAAAATTTATCAAGTTTTGAACTCCTTTTTGTTATACTTTTATTATTAAAACATGAATATCTAGTATAAACATTTCTGCAATTCTTAAGTCACTGAATCATCACTTTTCCATAATTTTTCTCTTTGCTGGAAATAATACTTTTTAATTTTCTTCCCTTTAATTTTTTTGTTTGCTATAATTACGGTATTTCTAATCTTAAAAATTTCTAATTATTGAATATTTAGTTTATAGAAAATTATGCGTTACTTTGAATGTCGTACCTTTTTCGTTAAGTTACGCTTTTTTGGCTCCAAAAGTACTCGAGTCGCAGAACTTTCCTCAGTGAAGAGATTGAGTTTCAAACCACGAGTTCGCGATTTATCTCTGATCACTTCTGCTTTTTCCAGGTAGAGATTGTTGTGGTAGCACGACTGGAAAAACACATTTGTCCTATTATTTCTATTTATAACATAAATCACATTACGATTTACATATATTTATCGTTGGAACCATGAAAATTATTAAAATATTGGAATAAAAAAATGGTATGGTAATCAATGAATATATTAATGATAATATAATATAATATAATATTTATTCAATTCCACGGGTATAGAACCCTTTCCTTGCAATTGTATATATATACATTGTTGATCGCAAGTTAAAAGTTCGCAACGCGCAAAAATAATAAAAAATAACGAATAATGAAAACACCCTGTATGAATATAGTAAAAAAATACGCGAAGGAAACGCAATCATTAGTACGCACAGAAACCGTAGTCCCTAAATTCCACTCGAGGAGAGTAGTCTCAGTCTGTCCTGAAATTGCGAAAGTGATGGCCCAAAAAAATCGAGAAATAGTGCAAACTCATTACCTTCCCTCATAATCCTTAATGCATGAACGAATTAAATAATATTGTAAAGAAATACATAATTGAAATTAAAGAAATGTGTGTTGCTTACCAAAGGCAAAGGAGGTGAGGGGGCTTTCAAAGTGTGATCTTCACTCACAGAAGCACCAGCGGCCATGTTTCCCGCGTAAATCGTGGTCTTGGCTACCAAGGGGGACGTCCCATTTGGGAATTGTAAAGATCCTAAACCATGCGCATAACCTGGTTGAAATTTCGAGTCTATTGGAAAGTAGAAAGATAAACCGCGGAAGTTTAATACGAAGACCTGTAAACAAATTCATTTTTTCGCTTTTAATTAACAAATAATCACAAATACCTTAATTACTTTAAGGCGTAACAATTAAAAAAAAAAAATAAATACATATCAATATATTTAATAGTTACATTATTATGAAAATATCAAAGTTAATTATAATATCTACCTGTTTATCACTGTCGTAAACACCGGGGTGCGTAGCTCCGAAAGAGTGTTCTATTTGCTCGATGGAGGGCAAGACCTCTGGAGAATTGAATGGCAGCCCGCAGTATTTGAGTTTCACTAGCTTCATATTGTAAATTTCGATTATCTTGAGCCTCTGGACGATGGGGTCAAAAATCAGCCTCACCCCATCGTACGGTAAATTTATTACTAGGTCTACTTCTAATGGATTCTGCAAAATACAACGTTACAAAAACGTTAAACGATTCTGAAAACTTGCAAAGTTAAAATATTATTTTTAAAAATATACCCACTGTATCACTGTACAGAACTTGGACTCCTCTTATAATGCCCACTTGCGACTGTATTATCGATACCGATTGGGAAAAATGCATTCCTGAAAAGAAAATTAAAGTATTTTTCCTTCGTTATTTGTACAGTTGGAAAAATATTTTAAATTATCATTTTCTTAGATAATTCTAGTCAAACCTGGTTTGTTAATAATATATAATTAAAGTACTTTTTTCATTTTTCCAGTCAATTAGTATTAATTAAGTATAACATAAAAAAAATAATCAATGAAACGATTTTCTGACAAAATATTAGGCGAAATTATTCACAATAAAATGAATAATTTGATATATTATTCAAAAATTATTTTAGCAATACTAATGATGATAATAAATCATCAATGAATTAATAATCAAATTATTCAACAAAAATGAAAGTTTTTAATTTCTCTTCTTTTTTGATCAATTTGGAGAAATTTTAATAAAACGGTCTATTTCTACATGCATTAAAAATACAAAATATATACAAAATTCTACTGCAGGCAATAAATCGTGGGTTTTTTGCTGGAAACATTTGTAAAAAAAACTTTTTCTTTTTTCAGCAAGCAATAATGTGCCACGTAAAAACGCTATCGGTGACTTCCATCAATAATAAATTAGTTTTTCACATAGTCATAAATAATAATGTTACTACTTTCTTCAGAACGAGCTCGAACATTGCGCTTTTATACAATGAAGAATAATTTCGAAAAGCTATTTAAAGTCACTTAAAACTTGGCAATGGAAAATAATCTATTTAATGTTTCGAAAGTGGCTGCGAGTGTCGTGAAATTTGGGTAATTCAGTTCATAAATTATGTCTAATTAATATTATAGTTTGAATTTTGATATAAGTTTGATATCCATATTTTTAACTGTTACTTTTACGAAAAAAATTCAATAATAATGATTGTTTATTAATAAATGTTCAATTCAAAATTGATTTTTGAAAATTCACGAGAAATGATGTAAATAATTTTTCATTATTTCAAATAAGTCATCATTATTTAAAATAAATAGACGGGTATTGAAATTCTTGAGCGAGAACATAAAATTTCTTAAATTTTCCTGGACTTTCTTGTCTGAAGTAAATTTGAATTTTTATATTTCGAACTGAAGTAACTGATTATCTATAATTACATTTCAAAAATTTTTTTCTCTTAGGATTTACTTCAGAAAGTTTGGGTTTTAGAATCCAGAAAACTGAATTCTTTCGTTTTGAAAACTGCAGATGGTTTTAATATTTTATTTCCTTGAAATTCTATGATTTTATTAAAAACAGTTTGATCATAATAATTTTTGTAAAATTTGATCAGTAAGGATTTACTTTTGAAGAGAAAGATTTTAGGAACTAATTTTCAAAATTTCTTTTACTATCGTGAAAAAAAATTGGAAGTTTTTCGACTTAAGTTTTATACCATGTAAGTTTTTTTTATGAAAAATGTATAAATCTTTGCTAATGTATGATTTTGAAATCTTTCACGAATGTATGATTATGTTTTGAACTCTACAAACAATAGGTTTCCGCGTCTTGAATATTATCAGCAGCATATCTAGAGCAGTACAAGATTGTTGAATAAATGAAACTCCAACTTTAGCACATAATTAATACTCAAAAATATAGATTGATATAATGAAATTTAATTTATATCTTCCGAAATTCTGTAATTAATTTTCATAATAAAAGAAATACGTGACGTAAAAACACTGATAAAAAAAAATCACAAAGTATGACGTTTTAGTCGTAAAATTTTTAATTTGTTTTACGATGATCTAAGTCGTTTCGAAACTTTATTAAGCCATTAAATTTTTTTCTTCAAAAGCAAATCTCTACTGATAAATTTTAACAAAAATATCGATGATTTAAGCGTTTTTTGTTAAATTATAGAATTTATAGAAAATAAGAGAATAGAACTAAGTGCCACAACTTCGACTTTAAAAAATCTCAGTTCCCAATCAACGAATTCTGGTTGATAGAGATTAATACTAAATATTGTTGCTTTAACGAACTTGTTAGTAAAAAGTGAAAAAAAGAACTGACGCAATGTTAAAATTTTTATGGTAAAAATTTTCGTATTTTTCATTAAATTGCAATTGCAAGTTTTCAATAAAGGAAATTTTGAATTAGTTTTCTGTTAGAATGAAACGTTATCTACGAAATGAAATGAAAATTCTATCAATCGCATGATTTTTGGTCGAGTTATTGAATTATAAAGAAAAATGTACCATTTGATAATTAAGAAAGATTAACTTTTTAGGCAATATTTCGAAAATTCCCTACGACGAAACAACTGGAACTCAAGTGAAAAGAAAAAAATTGTTGTCTCATCAATTTTAATAAAGATCCTGCAAAAAAGTTCAAGGTAAAAAATGAAAATTTGCAATTTGAATCACCTGAGTGAATAGAGATGAAATGACCTTATTAATTAATGAGTTACAGTTATGGTATATATCGAATTGTATACCTATTGCAATTATTAAAAAAGTATTATGAAATTATTTATTACAATGTTTCAATATTATGATTGATTAGAATAATTACGCTATTTAATAATAATGAATTATCATTAGAATGAGATTATTATTTTCATTATTATGATGCCATTATTATTTTTTCACTCGTAATTTTGAAAGTCACCAAAATTAATGGACAGATATTTTTTCTTTCGAATTTATCATAAAAATTGATCAAGTTACAACATTTTAATAAGTGCAGTATTACGAGGCTATTCACTTGCTTAGTATATCTATATATACGAACTCCAAAACTTGACAAAACTTTCAAAATAATCGTGTTTGAGGGAAACAGAAAAACACGTGTCGATTGTTTATCATTTTCTTAGAATACGCAATGAAAAACATTTATTTTTGAGTAACCAAGTAGACTTCGAATTTCGTCACCCAAAACAGTATGATGAAACAATAAATATTATTTCAAAAAACACGAGTACGGGAAAATTCAAATAATCATATTCCTTAAAAACATATGCGATGTTTTTTCACTGTAAAATTAATATTGAATCTGAAAAAATTGAAAATTTTTTAAAAACTAAAAATAATCTCATTGAATGGGACAACTATTTCTGAAATTTCAAAAGTTTAAAATTGTAGTAGTCTTTATACCATCTGTTCATTCATCAAAATTCATCATACTCCACACTCAATCCTTCCCTACTGACTCCTTGAAGTTTAAAATTGTTTTATGCTTGAAATATAAAAAAATTAATATTTTTAAATTAGTCAATAAATGTAGGAAATTTAAAACACTGGTATAGAATTTGAGAAAATGTTCAAAAATTTTATAGATTCTGTTCTTTATGAAATTTCTGGGGTATATACATTAAATTTTTTTTATTTTGCAATTGATAACTGAAAAAATTACGAATAATCCCAATGAATTGTATGAAAAAAAATATGTACTTATTAGGCCTGGGCGATATCCTAACGATTATCGATGATATTTTAAAAAAGATATCGACGAAAATATCACCGATATTTTGGAAACCGATACATCGTCAAATATCGCCTTCTCTCGGACGATAATCGAAAATACCGAAATTTTGAAATATTAATGAAAATAACAACGAAAAATTTGAATAGTTGGCGGGTATAGATGATTTATCATTATCAATAAAGGTGTTTTGTTAAACGTGATCGAAAAAAATTGAATGATAGAAATATTTTTACAGCAGCCTGGTTTTTGTGAGTTCAAATATTCTATGTGCATGTTGTTCAGATGATGAATGTACAGTGAGCACTTGAATCGAAGAATTTTTCTTGCAAGTGTTGAAAAAGATGTTTGGGATAGTTGTATATGAATCACAGAGAGTCTAGATTTCATTTATTGCAATAAAGCATAATAAATAATTCATAGTAGTTTTTGCCTGTCGTTATATAGCTGAAACACAGTGATACAATTATATATAAAATAAAAGAATATCTGTGGCTTCCCGCCATAAAAGACAAAGTCACACATGCCATGACGCTTCAAATTTTATCAGAATACCATGTAAAATGAGCCTTATGACAGAAGTGACTTTCTCTGTTATGGCAGGAAGACACAGATATATGAAACAAATGTTAAATAAATATACATTGACATTAAGAGAAAATTTTTGCCTTAAGTGCTATTATTTAACTTTCTTTTTGTAAAAGATTCTTTCCATTTCTTTTTTCAAAAAAGAAAAACGATAGCTGATATATCGATTTAATCAACAGTATATTTATATATTTAATAAATATGGAAAGTTATCTTTTAAATATCATCTCTTTTTTGAACAAAGCATCACTACTGTTTAGAATCTATCGAAAACGGTCGTTAACCTTCTTCTAAAAAAGAATTTCTCTCTCTTTTTGGGAGCCTTATTTCGCGCAACATTCGTTAATAATGGCTCGTAAAAAAGACGTGAATTTCTGGCAAATATCCTAAAATTGCATAATCCCCCACCAGGCCCCTTGTTTACGTTCCGCTCCTGCGTCCTCTTGTTTACATACGAACGCACGTCAAAATAAACGCCATGAAAATGGCAGCAAAACATACACAGGCTTTTCCCCTCGAATTTCAGCCCCCGATTTTCCCGCCATTTCCCGACTGTCACTGCAATTTTCCAATAGATTTCGAATCCTTGTTCATTGCCATTGCCCCACTTTCCCGTATAATCGAGATTTTGACGCGCAATAACGCGAAAGCTTTCGTTGTTCGTGTTGTTGTCATCCTCATCATTATATACTACTCACCTAACACGAACTCGTACAATTGCTCGCACCCGAAAGACAGCGATTTTTCCGGCACGAGCTCGAGCTCCAACATCATTCACGTTAAATCGGAAATCCAAGGAGATTTTCACTTTTCCCCGAGGGGAATATAATAACTTCTACTGCGTTGTTCTTTCTTTGTCCGTTGCTGCTGCGTCGCAGTACCTTCACTGTCGATCAGCAGCGTCGGCCATGTTGTCATGCCACCCCTTCGCCCCTCTACCCTCTCTGCGCCCCGCTTTGCAAGCTAACTGTCACCGAACAGCTGAACCAGGGGCGTAACATTCTTACACTTTTCCCCCTGCTGATATTTAAAAACACTCTTGAATTATTATTGAGACGAAACTTAGAATTTTTGTATCTTAATATCGTGTATAAATAAACTTAGGATTTCAGACGAGTGTATGAGTGATTTTCATGCTGGAAATTTCTTATTGGACTTTTTTATTAATGGAAAACTTTTTACAAGTCGCAAATTATTTTTCTATTTATAAAAATCTTATAAGATATTCTTTTAATAACTAATAATGTTTGTGACGTATTAAAAAAAATTTCCAAAAGGACAAAGTCCAACTGGCATATCGAATTTTTTTTCCATTGGAAATTTTTCTAATTTTACAGAAAATCATTGAAAATTATTGTTCGGTTTGTGTTCATTATCATGTTTCTTCGAAAAATGTATTATGAAGTTTGTTTCATTTTTGAATAAAAATCTGAAGAACTTGTGATATAAAAAATTTCAAAAAATCTTGAGACTTCTATTAGTTTGGATTACATGAGTAATTTCAAATGTTTCTAATTAAAAAACATTGAAAATTATAAACATACTCAATTAATTGATAAAATTTGAAAAATTCGCAAAATTTAAAAAAGATCAGAATATACATGATGATGCTTCTTTAGTAATTTTGATCCTAATGAAAACCTTTCATAAGGAACTGAAATTTCTTATTAGAATGTATTTGATAAAATGTTTCATAAGAAAAAAAGCTTATGAAATTTTTCGAACAATTCTTTGTAACGAATTTCAGTTTCTTATAAGACTTTCATATATAGGTCACCTTGTAAGAAATTATTGAATTCTTATAAAATGTTTATAAGGTGCATCTTATATATGAAATTCAGTTCTTATGAGAAATTTTATTTTATTCCTAAAAGGTTTTATGGTTTTTTTTTTTCAAGGTTCAAAATTACTATGGTTTTCTATTTTTCGAAACGTAAATTTAAAAAACTTGAAAGGTATCATAAGATCACGAAAAATCTTGATTAATTAGACAAATTTTTGTAGAACTTCGAAAATTTGCATTATGTTTGTACTCTCGAGACTATTACTAAATAATCAAAAAACATTAGGAATTTTAAAAACAGCCAATAATTCTGAGTAAAATTCCAAAAATTTCTAAGGATCAAGAAATATTGAAAATTATAACATATGGCCAATGAGTTGATAAAATTTGAAAATTTGTAGAATTTCAAAAAAGGTCCATAATAATCTTATGTATTTCATTCTTCAGAATATACATGATGATGCTTTTTTATTTCTCGAAATGAAAATCTAAAAAACTTGAAAAATATCACAAAATTACGAAAAATCTTGATTAATTAGACAAATTTTTGTTAAATACGGAGAATTTCTAAAATTTTGAAAATTTATATTATGTGTTTGTAATCTCGAGAATCTTACGAGATCAAAAAACATTGGGGAATTTCGAAAACAGTCTGTAATTCTAAAAAATCTAAAAATTTCTAAGAGTCAAAAAACATTGAAAATCTTAAAAATAGTCAATGAATTGAATAAATTCGAAAAATTTGTGAAATATCAAAAAATGTTGGTAATCTTTCTCATCATTTCAGAGAATATAAACGAATGATGCTTTTTATTTCTCGAAATGAAAATCCAGCAAAAACTTCAGAAATATTAAAAAATTATGAAAAATCTACGTTACTTGGACAAATTTTTGTTAAATTTAAAAAATTTGTATTATCTTTGTAATCTCGAGAATCTTTGAATCCTACAAGATCAAAAAACATTGGAAATTTCGAAGACCGTCAACAATTCTAAAAAATTCAAAAAGTTTCTAAGAATCAAAATACATTGAAAATCTTAAGGAAAGCCAATGAATTGAAGAAATTTGAGAAATGTGTAGAATTTCAAAAAAGGTTAACAGTCTTGTTTATTACTTCAGAAATGTACATGATGATGCTTATTTATTTCTCGAAATGAAAATTTAAAAAACTTGAAAAATATCACAAAATCACGAAAATCTTCATTGATTAGACAAATTTTTGTCAAATTTTGAAAATTTGTATTATATTTGCAGTCTCGAGAATCTTACGAAGTCAAAAAACATTGAGAATGTCGAAGACAGTCAATAACTCTAAAAAATTCTAAAAATTCCTAGAACTCCAGAAAAGGTTCATAAATTTTGTAGATTGTGTTCATTATGAGAATGTTTTTTCGAAATGTGAATGATTATTAATTTTTTTTTTTTTCATTTTTATATAAAAATCTTAAAAACTCCAACAGTACTAAGAATAAGGTTTTGAAATGGAAAATATAGAGGAAACACAAGAATATATAAAAAATATCCTCATACATCAAAGCTAAATATACGTTCTATAAAATCTTTGTTCGATAATATGTTGTTTTTACGCAACTTTTGAACAATGCATGATTGCAGTTGATGGATATAAATCACCTGTATAGGTCATTAAATCGCGAGCATTGCGAATGTTGCGAATTGCTTGTGAATTAAATGAGTCAATGAGGGAAACGTTCGTGTGAGCGTACGTGTTAATAACTCATTTACATTCAACTACACAGTTTATATATTGTTGCCCACGTAACTCAGAAAAAAAAATAAATAAAAATGAGAATGATTTGAATTTCATCACTTAAAACAACTATATTTTTAAACAATTTTTCGTAACATTCTTAAATTTTATTGATTTTACGAGAAATTGTTGAAAAAACCAACGGATGATAAGATCGTGCTACGAATTTTATATTCAAGCTATTGTTGTTAATAACGATTATTGTTTTATTGACCATTAATTAATTTTTTTCTGTTTCACCAGTGGCTATCAAGTACGGTATTGAGATAATAAATTTTTTTTCGCAGATAATTTTATTTTTTAATAATCGTTACTGTAACGAAAAATCTGTTTCAGGAAGTATATTTTTGTTTATTAGTTATTGTTTAATATATATTGATTTCAATTTCTGTACATGCCAATGACAGGTTCTAATAATTTTCTTTTAATTGGTAGTAGATAAATGAACCAAAAACTGTCAAAAATGAATGTAAGTGCCGAAGATTCTTTTGTAGATGTTTTCAGAATAATTATAAATTTTGTATACTCGAAAAAAAAAGTATTTGAAGCTATCAGACACACGTGTTATCAAAAATTTAATATAGGATTACATTTTTGGTACTTTATGCCGGGTCCGAAATTTTTGGTCGAGTAAATTGTTCTTTCAGGAATTTAAAAAACTCAAGAATTTTGGGACTGTTTTTCTATTTCGTCTCTTGAAAATCGATGATCATTTCATAAACTGGATCAGAAACATCGCAATTCAATTTCCACAATAATTTATCACGATTTATTAAAGCGAAAAAATGGTAGAGAATTTCATTGGTCTAGGAATTCTCATTATGATTCGATATCGAAGTTGATCACGTATCTTTAATCATGAATGACATTTTTTTTTAAAAACTAATCATAATGTCAATGGAAACTTTGATGAAGCGTTAGAAGAAAAAAATAACATGTTATCTCCGAATCACGCAATAAATCGTATCGTGATAGATCATCTTTGAATTACATAAATCATAGTCATTTCATCATTTCAAATTATCGCATTACTGATTAAAAATGAGTCTGGTTTTTTTTTTATTTTTATTTTGATGAATCTGCAGACGATAAATCCTTTTTTTTCAAACTCCACGTTTGCACAAATTAATTATGAATTAATTGTTCGAAAAATTGGGTCAATATTTATGTAGGTAGATAAAAGACATATAAAATGCACTCGAAAAGAATATCTACAAAAATTTATTAAGGATCTAGAAAGGCTCTTTTTGATTCATCCCAAACAATATATCTCACGCGTTTTTCGACACCCTTTTATACCACTTGGAGCACGGAAAAAGTGGCTAAAAACCCCTCTTTAATCCGTATATTATACGAAATAGCACGGATATGATTCGGTATAAAAAAGACTCCAGTACATTTCCTGTCATATGAAAAATAAGGATTAAATGCAAAGCTGTTTTTATTAAGCCCATTATATCCGAAATTCCCTGAGATCCGAATTATGAGTGACTTGAAAAGTTGAAACATTTTTTGGAATATCAATAATCTAGAAAATGATCGAGATTGAAAAATTTACGATCTCCGAAAATTTTCAATTATGTACTCTACATTCCGAATGAAAACATGTTCATCATTCTCCATCAAAAACGTACATAATCATTTTTTTGTTGAAGTAACTCGAATTTGTATAAAGTTCTATAAAGTACTGTATAAAACAGCGAAATGTTATCTAAAAACTCAGGAATTTTATAAAAACTTGAATTTATGCTTATCAGTATCAATTTTCCACGTTTCTGGTAATTAAATTATGAAAATATTTTCTCGACGATGATCTAAGTCGTAAGAGCATAGTCTTTCGATGCGAATTGAATGTATAATACGATTATTATCAAATGAAGAGTGGACTTCATCCAGGCTTATCACACCAAGACATACAATATATTAACATGACGTACGATATCCCAATGACTTGGGGGCTCGACCAGCGCTCCATGAGATAAGCTTATCGTTGTTGTTGTGGACAATTTTCCGCTTATTCTTTTTAAACCAAGAAAGACTGAAATTACTCCTTTAATTTCTAATATGCAAGTTATATTTTTCAAATTTTTCTTCTACCAAGCAGACATGAAACTAAAGAAATTAAATTCCGAAAAAAATAAGGATAAATTCAAGTGTAATTTTTTCAACAAAAATATTTCTTTTTGTTCATTACATTAAAGATAATTTAGTTTCCTCCAAAATTAGGGAAATCAAATTTTCCAAATCAAATTCAACAAATGAAATTCTAAATAAATTGAAATAAAAATAAGGAAATGAAATCCTTTACGTGTATTTCGTGTTGAAAAATCTGTATTCTTCATTGGGAAACTTGGCAGATAATCAGAGAGAACAATAAAACACATTATCTTGGATTTCTCAATTAGCGGAAACATATCAAGAACCCCTGCGACGTTCGAATACAGCATTACAAAACATATATGTTTTATCTCATGTAGCCTTCGACCTTCAGACTTCTAACTCGCGCTTGCAACTTTCGCGATTGTTGCAAATGCGAAAAACAAAAAAATATTACGAAAACTTTGATAGCGAGTCTGAGATCATCTGCAGAGAAGAGCGAAAAATATATGGTTAATCAGTAATCCTAAATATATTGAAAAATTTCTGGAATACCGTAGAAAATGTTCAAAAATAATTAAGATTTTTGAGAATGTTGAAAATAAAAAATATTTAAAATTGCAAACATTTATCAATAATTCCGAAAAGTTGGTAACATTTTTAGTATCACAGAAAATGTTCAAAACTTATGTGTGTTTCTAAAAATTTTGCAAAATTAAAAAAATTGAAAATGCCAAAGATCAATGCCATTGATCAAAAAATTGTTGAAATCGCAAAGAATGTTCAAAAATAATGCGTGTCTGAAAATTTTGCATAGTTAAACAAATTGGAAATTCCAAAGATTATAAATAATTCGAAAAATTTGGAAAACTTCTGGAATCGCAGAAAATGTTCAGAAATAATGTAGACTTTGAAAATTTTGGTCAATTAAAAAAAAAAAAAACATTTGAAATTTCAAAGGTTATCGAAAATTCTAGATAATTGGAAAATTTGTGGAATCGTAGAAAATGTTTAGAAATAAAGAATAAAAAAAAATGAATAACCAATTTCACTGATTATCAATAATTCTCAAACTTTGAATAATTTGTGGGACCGAAGAAACTGTTGAAAACTAAAGCATATATTTGAAATTTTTCCAAAATAAAACAATATTGAAAATTTCAAAGGTTATCAATGATTCTCGAAAATGTGAAAAATTTGTTTAATCGAAGAAAATGTTTAGAAATAATGTATTATTTTGAAAAATAAAAAACCAATAATAACTCCAGAGATTAACTATATTTCTAAAAATTGCAATAAATGCGTGGAATCACAGAAAATATTCAAAAATAATTCAGAGTTTCAAAAATAAAAAATATGTTATATGTATAAGTATGAAGCAGGAGATATATAAGTGTATGAGATGCCGCAATGGCGTTAGAATGATCGTCATTGCATTGCTGCGTGGGAGTTCGAGAAATTTTAATAAACGATCAAAATTCACGAAAAATGCATCAAGTGTGGAAATGCTTGTCTATTTCCCATGCAGGTAACCTTCCCAGATGTGAAATAATCTCGTTACCGGTTTCACTTTCGTTAAAACTTAGGGAACTGGATCGAACCGGATCGAGTAGTACAAACTTTTATATCTCAACAAATGGTCATGTTCCTCGAGGTAGTAATTAATTATCTGAAACTGGGTGAAATTCCCTCTGCGAGTTACTTTACTTAATACCAAGTGTTATTTATTTTTATGAGAAATGATCGATACTATTCCAAGTTTCTAAACAGTATATTTTATTTTATTATTTTTGCATAATTTATAATAGTAATTTTGGTTTCAACGTCACTATGTAAGCTGAATTTTGTCTTTTTTTTCGTGTTCGGGGGCAAATAATGTCGCTATCTCATTGCAAAAATAATATCTTAAGCTTAGATAAGATAATGATGCGGAATATCGTCTCGCGTCAGTAGCTGATGCCAATGTACATACTAAGCATAATAATTCAATCCTAGACTTGGGGCTAATTCTAGAAAAAATTAGCTTTCTTTCGGAGATAACCCCTATTGGATTCCTAATGTTTCACGTCGAATAATACGTTCAATTCAATCGGCGAAACTGGGAAATTGCGATTTGAGCGCGGGAGTTCGAAGTGCGATTTCTTGAACTTTGAACGTCCATTCATCGGACGCGGTTCAGAAATGGCAGTTTTTTGTGAGTGCTTTATGACTCAAGTTTAGTTGACGGATTATTCATTTGTGTGGCTTTCTGAAGAAAAAAAAAATGTAAAATATTTGGGAAGAGTATGTAACAATCGAGAAACTTTCTATCTCTTCTGAAAAAGTTATTTAAGGTTTTGAAAAAAGACATAATTTTTTTTTTACATTTAGGGACTTAGGATTGAATGTAGCAAGCTGGGTTCTAGACTTACTATTTTCTCATTTCAGACTTTTATTGCAATTTTCAAAATAAAATCGACCATTCCCGCAGAAAACTTTTTCTATGATCTCTGCTATTTGAAGGATTTTTGAAATATTACACAATCTACAAAATTCATACATATTTTCTGAAATTTTATGAAAGAATTGGAAATCTTCGAAATAAATTTAGTGTCTAATCTAAAAATCTTGATGAGTAATACCAGCTACTCGAAACTTGCTAAATTTTTGAAACTTTGTCGAACTCATCGAGATTTTTCTTTATTTTTCAATACTTTTCAGATTTTTATCAAAAAATGAAAAAAAATGTTATCATACATATCCCAAAGAAATATGGTGATGACCCCCCTCCACCGTTTCAATCACTACTCACCCAAAAAATTCGCATTCCACCGCCCTTGGTTCATTCCTAAGAATTTTTTCTATGCTAGAGAAGCTTGTTGTCGACAAGATAAGATGGCGATTCCTCAAGATGTATGGTATCACAACGAACACCCTAAAAAATGAGCTATAATTTTTAATTGTTTACAATGTTCTAAATCTATCATATCGGTCAAGTACATATATATTTATGAAGTAGATACTACGAATTGACCTTCAAAACAATGGAAAAAAGCTAGAATTTTGGATTTCAAAGATGATTGAAAAAAAAAACTGGAATATAGCATGGAATTTATTGAAAAAATGTCTTACTATTCAGAAAGGATTAACAGGAATCATATTTAGTGAATATTATTTAGAAATATCAATCATAATAATGGTGCTATCATCAAGAAAGGTAAAGATGGAATTTTGAAAAATGATTGCAAGGAAGTAGTTTATGAAATTCAATGTAGGGATCGTGATACGGCTTATGTATGTATAAAATAAGAGAAAATAATAAAAAAAAAAGAATTAGGTAGAAGATTGAAATGGTATGAAAATCTTGGACGAGGAAGATATAGATGCTATTTTGAAAGTATCGTATAAGTAGTAATGATAGTATATTGAAAGTATAGAAGAAAGTTGAATTCAAATTATGATAAACTGCGGAAGAAATTATTTTGAACTTTTGGTATTCTTATGACTTGGATTTGAAAGTTTGAAGAGTATATTGCTCTTGAATTAAGAAATTTATCGTATCATGAATCGTTAACATGTTTTTCCTATTTAATTTCAAACTGCGCATATTAAATCACTAACAAAACACCTTATAATCGTTACAATTTGTATTTTATCCATAATTTATTATTTTGTGAATAAATCAAAAATAAAGACCTAATATTGACTAAAACGGAATTGATATTTTTTGTGTTGGAAATAATGTGAATGTGACGTACTCAGTGGTATAGATAGCTTTTTGCCAAGGGGATGGGATATGGTTGTAGACACTCATCAACATAAAAAATGACTCCAAAATTCAGTAACTGTTTTCAAAAACGAAAAAAAAGTAAATGCAATAATAAAATTCCTTCGAGATCGACTTTTTCTTTTTTATGTTGCAATAATTAACAATTACAGGCGTTTCGAAAGATATAATTTTTTAATTCATTCTGCACAGACATTTAGTTGAACGACAGGAGACAGAATTAAAACTTACTTCTTTGGCGGTGTTTAGTAGTATTGTTTTCATTTGTTTCAAGCAAGAAAATGTTCGCTCTGGAGTTGCAGTGGATACAGGCACTAAAATTCTCAGCAACATATAAATGTTCGGAAAGATTTCTTCTGGACAATTATTATCAAGCCCTTCTAACGAATTGTAGGGTTTGATACTACCTTTTTCATTCAGATATCTCTTCTATATTTTTAACTCAGCAAGTACAGCAGGTGAACTAACAACCAGAAAT
Organism: Platygaster robiniae; assembly: GCA_028476575.1. Lineage (NCBI taxonomy): Eukaryota > Metazoa > Arthropoda > Insecta > Hymenoptera > Platygastridae > Platygaster > Platygaster robiniae. Next base: position 44,186,712 of record CM052019.1, read on the forward strand.
TGTTGATAGAACTCGACAGTTTTAATGAATTTTTCAGCTAACTCGTCAATTTCAGTAAATTCATGCTTGAAGAGCACTATGAATTCTTCCAGTATGTTTTCATGTTTTGCGAATCTTCAAGGTCCATAATGTAGGAGTCCAGAAATGGATTAAAAATGGTCACACGAAAGTTGTCTTCAGTACTCTTAACTTGAGGATTTCCACGGTGCTTCTGTATTCTTACGACTCTTTTGTGTTTTATTTCAATGTCAATACTTTCAGCAATTTTTTTTCCGATAGTTGACAAATTTAAGACTAAATTTATAAAAAGATTCCAACTATTAGGCGTTTTGACAGATGCATTTTTTTCACTTTTTTCAAGCCCTGTCTTCATAGACGTCATGGATATGTTTTTTTACGATTACTGCTGATATAGTGAATTATTTAGGGTCATAAGAGGATTGATCCCCTTGATCTCCCCCTATCTACGATATTGGACGTATTTATGCACAGATGAGTGATATGATGTTTATTGTTATTTAAACATACAAGAATTGGCAGAATTTTATCCTTATGATTTGGTGAGCCGATTACATTATAATATGAATAAACAATAATAGTCTTAGTAAAGAAAATAATTTATTTTGGAAAATATTCAAATCGAAATAAATACCATAATAAGGACCCAAAATATTGAAAGCTTGGAAGAATGAAAGATAGAGGAAATAAAGAAATATATTGAAAAATATAATAATTCTTGAGTATGGTTGGCTACAAATGATGGAATAAATTGGAGTAATAGTAGAGATTGTTTAAATTTTGTTCTAGGCCTTGATAGGCGCCCAGATGAAAAAGTTTGATAACATATGAATCTTGATCGGTGTTATCATTCTTCTTAGACATCTATTTTACTGTATCGTGTAATTCGGAATCTCAGTTTCCGATATGAGCTCGAAAAAATGCCCTCTTCAGTTTCTGAAGGCAATTTGCTGAGTATTCAAGAAAATGAATTTTTTGTGTGATTTTCTTGTTGAATATTCAGTAAATTGGAGATATTGTAATATTATTTTCCGGAGAATCTAATGGGGCGAAAAAATGATACTTCAAAGATCTGTTTGATTGTATCGCGCGATTCGGAGTTTGAAAGGTATGAAAATAAAAGTAAATATGGGGGGCACCGAAATAAAAGGTCGGTGAAAGGCGTTGGTGCGGGGCTTTGTGCTGGTGTCACTCATTGATATTGGACCTCATTGGACCGCGAGTGGTTTCTGATAAGGCATCGTCTCGCAAAAATAAAAGCATTGGACGTGCCGCTGCTGCCTCCTCGTGCGTATAAAACGGGCCGTGGTGCAGTCAACCCGATTCGTATTAATCAAGCGCGCCGAGTTGTCTGTGTCTTACGCGCATAATTAAATTAAAATAAGCGGTAATCTTGCTCGTGTGGGGTGTCTCACCAATTATCGCAAGACATCAGGAAAAGAAACTCGAGCATTAGCTGAATCAGGAGCCGCCGAGTCAATGCCGCGACCCCGTGCTCCAATAGCTGCTACCGATCCCGGACCATTTATTTTTTCTTCCCGTGCACTTTGGAAAGTACTCCCACCCCCTCCCCCGTTTTTTTCTACTCGCGAATAATAATAATCGCGCTCGATTTGGCTATAAATACGGGAAAAACGGCTGTGCGCGATGCCGACGACAATCAGATGGCTAGAAAAGAGCAGCAGCTTCCTGGTGACGACGAGCGTGGTCAAGTGGGCAGGGTGCAGCAGTACAAGCTTTCGCGGATTCTCGCATTACCAGAAAAGGATTACCGATAGTCACTCCAAGGGTGCTCGTCAGCAACATCACTCTTTGTACAAATTCTCCGCATCTTCTTCCGTCACTACGACCACACTCATCAGGATGCCTTCGTTTTTGGACAGTTTTTACTCCCCGCTGTGAGTCTCATATAAAATATGAATTTTCATGGGGATCGCGAATTTCTTGGGTTTTTTTGATACACGTGAATGAATGACAACGAGATGTGAAAATTACGGTATTAAATGTTTCGACTGCGTATAGGGTTAATAAGTGTTTTAAAAGTTGCATTGAGAACTTGATGGTGAGGAACATCTTAAGACATTTCATGAAGGCAAGGGATGTAGAATGTAATTTTTTCGGTTGAGTGGTAATTGAGTTGAGACTTGGGCAAAGGGGGCTAAAGGTTTTCATTTTATCATATTTTATCGAAATTTGGGTGAAAGTGTTTTTCAATTTTTCAACAAAAATCTGGCAAACTTGAAAATTGTCCAAAAATGAGGTGAAATTTTAACATTTTAGACAGAACTTCATGAAATTTTCAAATTTTTCGAATAGTTTGTGTTGCTTTCAGAATGTTAAACATTTTGAATAATGAAAAAACGGTAAAGAATGTGAAGATCGTTCATGATTTTATAGCAATCGAGAAATGTTCAAAATTTTTGTAGATTGTGCTTATTTCATCAAATTTCTTCGAAATATGGATAACCGTGTTTTTCAATTTTTCAATAAAAATCTGACAAACATCAAAATCATTCAAAAATTTCGTAAGATCTTAACGCTTTAGATCAAAATTTTTGAATAGTTAGTATTAGATTTAGAATTTTGAACATTTTGAATACTTAATGAAAAAACGTTAAAAAATTTTAAGGATCGTTCATGATTGTATAGAATCCGAAAAATCTGTAGGATTTCAGAAAGTATTGAAAAATTTTGTAAAATGTGCTCTTTATCATATTTTACCGGAATTCGCATTAAAGTGCTATTTAATTTTTTAGTAAAAAAATGAGGAATTTGGAAATTTTACAGAAATCACGAAAAATTCTTACATTTTACACACATGTGTATAAAACTTGAAAATTTTTGAATACTTGGTAATACTTTTGGAATTTCGAAAATGTTGAAAAATGAAAAGACATAAAAAAATTTGACGATTATTCATGATCTTATACCATTTGAAAAATTGCAAAATATTATTTAGCTAGTTTGTGTTAGTTACCATATTCCTACACAATATACATGCATTTTTTTTCATTCTGTAATTAACATCTAAAAATTTTACAATTATTGAAAAATTACGAGTATGGTCAAGGAGTCGAAGAAATATTTATGAAATTTCGAAAATTTCAAATAGTTTGAATTGTGTTTGAAATTTTGAAACATTGTAAATATAAATAATTTTGAAAATGGTAAATAATTCTATGAAATTGAAAACAATCGTAAAGTTTAAGAAAATGTTGATAAATTTTGTAGATTGCTTTCACTGTCATATTTCTTTGAATATGCTTAAAAAAATATGCAAAAAAGTTTTCTCAATCTTTAAATGAAAACTTGAAAAATCGTGAAATTATTTGAAAATTACGAAAAATCCTAACACTCGAGACAAAATTTTATAAAACTTGAAAAATTTTGAATACATAGTTCATATTTTGCTGAGAATTTCGAGAATGTTAAAAAATGGAAAAAATTAAAGGTATTATAGATCGCAAATAATAGTGTAATACGAGTGGAAAAATTTTCAGAAATATTTGAGAAAAAGTTGATAAATTCCGTATATTGTGTGTTAATTATTTATAATAGGTACATATTTGTGCAAGATATACACCATTGACTATGTTTTTTTTTCATTTCGCAGTTAATGTATGAAAAACTTCAAAATTATTCAAAAATTACGAGTAATCTCAATTGATTGGACTAATATTTATAAAATTTCAAAAGTTTAAAATAGTTTCTCTTATATGTTCGAAATTAACAAAAATTTTTCAACATTGAATATTCTGAAAATGGTCAATAATTCTATAAAATTCAAAACTTTCGTAGAATTTAAAGAAATGATTGTTAATTTTGTAGATAGTGTTTATTATCATATTCCTATGAAATATTCATGTTAAGTTTTTTCATTCTGCATTTTATATCCGAAAAACTTTACTTCAGTTATGAATAATTCTAATTGATCGTATAAAAATATATAGGTATTCATTATATTTCGAGGTTTTCCTCTTTTTTCGATTAAAAACTAGAAAACTTGAGAAAAGAAAAATTAATGAGATAGACGAATTTCAGTAAAATTCGGAATGTTTTGATTACTTTGTTCAATGATTGAAATTTCAGAAATTTCCAAGAATAAAAAAAAATTGAAGATATTAAAGATCGTCAATAATTCTAAATGTTTAATTGGAAAAATTTGCAGAGTGTGATAAAAATTTATAAATTTTGTAGATTGCGTCTACTATCATAAGTCTGCGAAACGTGTATGATAGTTTTTTTTTCATTTTTCCGTGAAAATCTCAAGGAATCTCATTCCTTTTTAAACATTAGAAACAAGATAATTAATTTCATGTATTTTAATAGAAATAATGGGCAGTAAACTCTTTCTACATGCATTTCATAACTGAAGATGAAAAGTATGATATATGTTTGTTTTGAAACTTTCAACGTTTAAAATTTTAAACACATATTGGCTTAGTTGTAAAACATGCGATTGCTTTGTATTTTACAATAAATTGTACAGTATAATGACAATACCTTGAATTTTTATCATCATCTCCTTTTTTCAAATAAGTAAAAAAACCACTTAAAATTTTTAGTTTCGTCAAAAAAAAAATGTCCAGCTGTAACATAACATCTGATAATATCTGATTTTTAGGAAAAGGAAAATTTTGAAAATTTTATTCTTTGTTTTTGCATAGAGTCGCAGGTTTCGTGACGTCGCACGCGGCGACAGCGGTAGACGCGAAACACAAGAGCCCCGCAAATCGCATCGGGAATGCTCCGGTCATAAGTAACAGCAACGTTAATCTCTCTCCCAAAGTAATTTCCTACATCGAGGAATGCGCGGAACTTTGCCAACCCGACAATATCTACATTTGCGAGGGCTCCGAAGCAGAAAATGCCGAGCTCCTCAAGCTCCTCGAGCAACAAGGCACCATCCAAGCTCTGCCCAAATACAAAAACTGGTCAGTCATTTTCATTCGTCATCGCGAAATATACATTATGCTTTAATTCGTGGAATTATCTTGTTGCACAAAGCTTTTGTTTGAAAACAAAAAAAGAAAATTCATGGTCGTCCTCCAGAATGAGTTATCCGGAAAATTTTTTTCCTGGAATTAATGTATCCCAGGAAATATAAATAATAATTATTGGAATTGTAGAATAGAAATGGCTTCATTGCTTTTAAATTGTAAGAGAATGAAATGAGATTACACTAAATTGAAGTAATACACAAGAACATTTGGATTGGAGACGAACAAAATAATTTTTTTTAAATACTACGAGGGACTCGAATTTAATGAATAATTATTGCGTGTTTGTTTAGTTGGCTGGGGACAACGAATCCAGCGGACGTGGCCCGGGTCGAGAGCAAAACATTTATAAGCACGGATTCGAGAAGTGAAACAATTCCCACCCCCCGAGCTGGTGTCAAAGGTACATTGGGCAATTGGATATCACCGGACGATATGAATCAAGCCATTTCAACTCGTTTTCCCGGCTGCATGAAAGGTAATTATCAGATTTTCCATTCCATTTCTTCGTCCTCCCACGAATCAGTTCCTCATTCACATTCGATAAAAAATGGGTTTGCAGTAAAACCTGTCGTATTGTCGCATGGTGAAATTTACTGTATTCTGAATTTCTTCATTATTTTATCATGTACAAATATGTATGAGCGAATGACGATTCAATCATTTTGGATTGAATTGTTAGTCTGAATTGGTCGAAATTGTATGAATTTTGGTTGGTGAAAGGTCGAACGATGTACGTGATCCCGTTCAGCATGGGGCCGGTGGGTTCGCCCCTGTCGAAAATAGGGATCGAAATCACGGACTCGGCCTACGTTGTTTGCTCGATGAGGATAATGACGCGAATGGGCAGCGAGGTCCTGGAGGCCTTGAAGAACCAGGATTTCGTCAGGTGCCTACACTCGGTGGGCTCGCCCGGGAGCGACTCCAAAGTGGAAATCAATCCCTCGTGGCCGTGCGACCCCGAGCGTACAATTATCCTCCACAGGCCGGCGAAAAAAGAGATCGTCTCCTATGGCAGCGGCTACGGGGGCAATTCTTTGCTGGGGAAGAAGTGCTTTGCTCTCAGGATCGGATCCACCATAGCCAGGGATGAAGGATGGCTCGCCGAGCACATGCTCGTGAGTATAAAATATGTATATACTATTTTCTAGATCTTATTGAGAAGCCTTCTTCGTTTTCCAGCTTTCTAGTGACCATTAAGGTAATTCATTAGGGTGAGAAGGCCTGGAAACTATTACGGAAATTTGGTTCCTTTGTATGATACAGATTAGATATTATGTGAAGGGGTGGCAGAAGATATGGCGCAGTACTACTGCCCACCTGGGAAATTTGGGATTGGCGAAATCCGTTTCACATTTCGTAGAACTATTTTTGAAGTGTATAAGATGATTCCCGTCCATTTTCCCGAATGCAATTTCCCGACAGACAATTTTCTCGACGACCTTTTTCCCTACAAACACTTTTCCCGACAGCACTTTTCCCGACAGATAATGTTTTTACTTTTTAATCGGAGACAGCATGCTATAAAAAAAATTTAATTGTTTTGATCATTTGACCGTGAATTTACAATTTTTACTGAGCATGACCGTATTTGACATCAATTTTTTGACTTGAATTTTTTAACACTGACAAATTTTATAAGTATCGTTTTATACATTGAGTTGGTAACTTTTTAAAGGACGATCTTATGCGCTAGGATACTAAAAATAATGTAGGATAATCTGGGAATAATATAGGAGAGGAATAATAAACAATCATTGCCTGAGAACTTTCAAAAAGTAACATAAATTTTAAAAGCAAGTGAAGTCGATTCAGAGTTATTTATATCATTTTTAACTCTTTATTATTATTTTTGAAAAATCTCAAAGAACAAAATATGAATAGTCCGTAAAAAAATGATATCATAAAAAAGGCAAGAAAACGACAAAAAAAAGTGCAGCCCACAAATGGTAAATATGTATATAAAAAAGGTCACAAAAATCAAATTAAAAAATCGAACTGTCAAGTTTTGAAATGAAATTAGCCAGGAAGAATAAACAATTTAAAAAAATTATCATATTAATAATGAAAATAATAAATAAAATAAAAACTTAAATGAAAAATCAAGATAAATAAAATGAAAGTAAATCCATAATGAAGTTAGAATAATTATTATAAAAAAAATTTCAAAAGCAAAAAGAAACCGATTCAGAATTATTAACTTAATTTTATCACTCTTTTATTATTATTTTTCAAATAACGAAATATGAATAATTGGTATATTCGTATAAATGAATAGAAAAGCAGTGTCGGGAAAAATGTTGTCGGGTAAACTGTTTGTTGAGAAAAGTGTGTCGGGAGAAGTGCTGTCGGGAAAAGTGAAGGTCGGGAAAAAGGTCGTCGAAAAAATTGTCTGTCGGGAAATTGTTTTCGGAAAAGTGACCGGGTTTCGATACTTGATTATATTCATCGTCATTGGACTCTAATGCATTTTGAATTCTTGGGCGACTTTGAAAAATATTCAAAAATGCAATTATTTACAGATAGTAGTTTCACCGAATCGTCAAATTTTCTTACAATATACGAAATTTATCAAAGCTTTTTGATATCCTAGATTTTTATTGAAATTTTAGAAATAATCGACCTTCTATGCACGATTAAAATTTTTTTGGTTTTTAACGATTCTAAGAATATTACACAGATTCTGTAAATTTACGGAATTTTCAAAATTTTCCACAATGTACAAAGTTCCCGAACATTTGCTTGTATTGTATACATTTTTGGAAATTCTCAGATTTATTTTCTTCTTTAGAAATTTTACTTTTAAATATTCTCGGAATCTCATACATAATACCTACCGTCTACAACTTTCCATATTTTATAAAAAATTGTCCAATTTATCAAGATTTTTGGTTATTTTCCATTTCTTTCGGATTTTTTTAGATTTTCATAAAAAAATTAAAAAAATATACTATCAAACATATTTCGAAAAAATATGATAATGTATACAGTTCGTAAGATTCATCAATTTTTTCTAAAATAATACAAATTTTTCGATTTTTAAAGAATTTTTGACATACTTCAGAATATTCAATGTTATAAGTTTTTCAAAATTTTTCCAATTTCAAACAATGCTTTCCAAATTTTAGAGAAGTTTGCCAAACTGATCAAGTTTTTTCGTAGTTTTCTAGTATTTACTTTTTAAGATTTCAGATTTTTATCAAAAAATGACAAGAAAATTATAATGCGTGTTTTGATCAAATATGATAATGAACAAAATCTATAAAATTTATGAACGTCTGTTTAGAAAGTTTTAATTGTTAGAATTTTACAGAATTGTTGATCACGATATGTAACGTTTATCAATTACTGGGTTGTTGGATGAATTAATTTATTAATAGGTATTATTTCTTTTTGCAGTCGAAAATTTCTTTTCTTCGGACTATTTGACTAAAATAACGAATATTATTAAAACATAATGAATACCTGAAAACTTTAAAAATTTTCATTTTTTTGTCATTTTACTAAATTTTCAAGATTCTGAACAGATTGCATTCCAAATTTTGTGTAAATTTATAACTGATTTCTAATACTTATTAGATTTCAAGATTTTTACCGAAAATAAGAAACCTTGAAAAGTTGATAATAGAATCTTCAAAATATATATATACGTTTTTTGAATTTCTCCACATTGTTTGATTCTCGTTGAATTATGAACAATCTTGTAATTTTAGCAAGTTTTTGGATTTTTCGAATTTTCAAGCATAATGCAAGTTTTTAAAAACTTTCAAAATTGCATGAAAGTTTGTTTAACTCATGAAGACTTTTCGTAATCTTTTCATACTTTTCACGTTTTCTGATATTTATTGGAATCAAAATAATTGAAAAAATGATCTGAATGGCACAGGTTTTTGCGTAAAATGCCATTCTTATCATGATAAGAATGGCAATTTCTGCAGAAATTTCATTATATTATAAAAATAATTATTATTATTCATCAGTAGAGAAAAGATTTAATCCTTCTTTTTCTTTTCTTTTTCTTTCATTATATTCGAATTAGACCATAGTAAGTTAATTTTCTTAATTTGAAAAACCTGAAGCAGAGACTAATTAACATAGAAAGAACTTTTTTTTGAACAAAGACTAAATTATTTTAAAAATACAATGTAGTTTGGCAAAAGTTAGGATATTCTTGTTTTACGAAATTGTATGGTAAATATTTAAAAATGATGTGAAAAGACAATATATATTTAACACTCATATATTACATAAAAATATTTTTCTATTATTTTTTGTAATCTCGATAGGCGTTTTTTGGCCAAAAAGGCTTAAACCGGTTTAAGCGATTTAAGTATTGTTTTCGTTAATGACACATTTTTTTTATAAATAGATTGTTATAATTCCATAATATGTAAAGCACTGTTTTTTCCTTTTTTAAATTTAATTTCAAAATCGATTCTCAATAGATTCAGTAACTATTTCATAATGAAACAATAAAATGAATAATCGATAATATTGATTTTCAGTAGTTTCATAATTTTTTGAAGAAAATTTGGCAGTCTTTTATAGACTCATTTACAAATAAATGAATCAATGGATGAATAAATCAATAAATGATTGAACACAATATCGAGAAAAATTTGCGATTATTACGCGAATCCAAGAACAAGATACTTTGAAATAAGATTCTTTAAATGAGAGAAGATGAACTTTTTTTACATTCTGAAAGCGCTGACGTTGGACTATAAAATTGAATAAAATAAACATTAAATAATTTCTATGGCTTTGGATTCCAACCTAAAACGTTTTTTATCTTACAAAGTAAATGTATACTCTAATTATCCTGTGGTAGACAAAAAAGTAACTCAATCATCAGATGCCTCGGGATGTAGGTAGCTCCAAAAGCTATTTCTTGGAAAAATAATGTAATGTTTTGTAAAAAAAACTTGTTGTCAGATATTGGGTATCACGAACCCCAAAGGTAAGAAGCGTTACATCGCGGCGGCGTTTCCAAGTGCCTGCGGCAAAACGAATCTGGCCATGATGCGCCCGACGATACCGGGCTACAAGGTCGAATGCGTCGGTGACGACATCGCTTGGATGAAGTTCGATAAGGACGGCCGTTTACGGGCCATCAACCCCGAAAACGGCTTTTTCGGCGTCGCCCCGGGAACGAGTTCGTCGACCAATCCAAACGCCATGGAAATGATATTCGAGGACACCATATTCACCAACGTCGCCAAGACCCAAGACGGTGGCGTTTTCTGGGAGGGCATGGAAAAAGAGACTCCTGAAGACATCCAGGTAAAATTCACTGTATTGCAAGATTTATGACCTAACCAGTTCCAACATATCCATGACATTTGCAATACACGAAAGTTTGAGATCTAGAATACAATTTTTATTCAATTACAGAAGTAAAAGACAAATATTTAAGGGGTGGCGGTTCTATATGTGGTAACTGACATTTTAGGAATTTTTCAGTAGGAGGTAAAAACGTTATCATTTCGAAAATTTGGAAAATAAAAATCCGAATAAATTAAAATAAGTTGCTCACACAGATTCCAATAAACTATGAAAGTTTGAGAAACCTATGATTGAAAAAATGAGACTTTGCTACCATTTAAAGTAAGAACAGTGGTAACTGCAGGGATAGTGTTCGTTCTATAAGTGGTAAGTGACATAGAATCCAGGTACGAAAATTCCAGCTGCATTCAAGTCAAAAAGTTTTTATTTTATTTAACTTACAATTTCTTGCAAATAAAAACGTCGTTCTGGGGGAATGTAGGTGATGATTTTTGGAAGGTCTTTCTTTTTTTCGTCACTCAGATCCTTTTTCGTGGCAAGTGAGATTTCTAGGTCTTTCAGGTTTTTCATCGATTTTCCCGTCGAAAAAAAAATTATTTCACTTGTAACGTGGATGAGGTTGTACAAAAAAATGGAAACATTAGGCATTTTTGATAAACTACTTGTACTACAGTATATAAATTTCAAATAATGTTGTTTGAACAATTAGTTTGAACTTATTATTGTAAATTTTTGTTTTCACAAAAGATATGTGCTTTTCATGGTTTTTGGGGATACTGAACAAAAACTCAACATTATTTTTGCAAAATTACTATGTTTGCACAAATTTTTTGAACAAATTATTGCAAATTTTTGTTAAAAACATATGTACATGCTTTCCATGAGTTCGTTACTCGCTGATCGAAAATTCAACATGAATTCTGAAAAATTAATTTACACTTAAACAATTTGTATAAACAAATTATTACAGAATTTAGTTTCTACAAAGTATGTGTTTCTCATAGTTTTCTGGGTTCCTGAACGAGAATTTGGCATTTTTTTGCGAAACAAATTGTTTTTAACAATTCGTTCGAACAAACTTATATCACACTGCCTTCAACTTACCCCTCTTGAAGATATTATAACAATCGAAAGAAACATCAGTGAAAGATCTCCCCAATTTCGTTGCGTAGCTCGAGCCGCTGCATGCAGTTACCTCATTTCAATTATCAAAAATCGAAATTAAAATAAAAAAACCGAATTTCATAAAAATTTTCATGACATCGTGTGCTCCTGGGCCTAATACTTCAACAAATGCAACAAAACGATTTTGCGAAAAAATGTCGGTTACCACATGTAGAACCGACAGCCCTCATTTATAAATTAATACACAAAAAAATAAATTGAAATCATTAGAATTTTATTGAATATTGGGAAAGACAAGAATTTGAGGGCTGCTACAATTTTTTGTTAACAAATAAAAGAGTAAAAAAAAAAATTATTATTGAGCAGCGCAATCAATTAATTTATTAATGCTGCATGTGTGGAATTTAATTTTTAAATGAAAGATAACGGATTGGACGGGAAAAGTATGGGATAGAAGCTCGAAAACATCGGCAGCCCACCCGAACTCGCGGTTTTGCACACCCGCAAAGCGATGCCCGATCATAGACCCTGCTTGGGAGGACGCTCAAGGGGTGCCAATTGATGCGATACTTTTCGGGGGTCGAAGACCAGAAGGTGTTCCCCTGGTATACGAGGCACGCAGTTGGCAGCACGGAGTCTTCATCGGGGCGTCCATGAGATCCGAAGCAACCGCTGCCGCCGAACACAAAGTAAGATACTCATTCTTTAAATCATTTATATCTTAGCTTTCGAAAGGATTTAATCTGTTAAAAACTGGCGAAACAGTTATGATGAAAATAACGAGACCATTACGAAGAACTTTTTGTGTGAGCTCTAGGGGTGGCAGAGAAGATTAAGGGATGGTGGACCACCTGGAAAATTCTCGATGGGTGAAATGCCCAAAAATATTTACACGAAAAAGCATCAGTTTGAGAAATTTAGTTCTAGTGAGTTGTTGAAACTTGTCACTATCTACGAAATTTATCAGAATTTAAAAAATTATAGATTTTTATCGAAATTTTCCACGATCTAAAAAATTATTAAACGTTTTCTAGAGCTCCAAATTTTTCAAATTTTATATATTGTGGACGATGTTGGAACTTTTTCTTATCCTCTGAAATTCGCAGAATCTTTCTAATAAATATTACGAACTATTCAAAACTTTCTGAATTTCATGCAAATTTGCCTGTATCATTGGTAGCTCTGTGGGAACCGATTTGGTAGTCTTGCGCTGACTGGGTAATCAACGAAATTCAATAACGTTTTCGGAAATTTCATAAATTATTTGAATTTCTCAAGAATTTGCGATAATCTTTGAAATTTGCAATTTTTCTCAAAATTTTCATAATTTTTTCATCTCATACCAGATCTTCAACGATTTCCAAGATTTATAAAAATTTGTCTATCTCGTAAAGATTTGACTTAATTATTTATACTCTTTACGTGTTTCCAATTTTTATCTTGAAATGGAGAAAAGCTATCGTTCATTTACGTTTCGAAGAAACATAATGAAAAGTTCGTGAACGTTTTCCCTAATTCTAGAAATGTTTGAAACTTCTGAGGAGTATCGACAATCTTTGTCATTTTTAATTGTTTTTGATTTCGCAAGATTTTAGAAATTATAAGTATATACTATTCATTTTGAAAACTTACGAAATTTTTGAAAATTTGTCCAAATTATGAAGAATTTTCGTAATTTTCTAATATTTTTCAAGTTTTTCAGATTAGTATTTCAAGAAATAAAGAATTAATAAGTCATACTTTGATGAAATTGAATAACCACGATTTTCAAAATTCATAAATATTTCCTTAATTTTTAAAAATATTTGAATCTCAGTAATTTGTTGCTATCTTAAACATTTTCAATGTTAATCAATTTTTTCAAATTCCACACGTAATACGAGCAAACTATACAAAACTTTAAAGCCTTAAAAAGATAGGTCTGATTGAGAATTTTTGAAATTCTACAATACTTGACATTAATTATGAAAATGAAAAAACTTGATGATAAATTTTCTGAAAAAACATGATAATGAACACAATCCAAAGAATTTATAATGACTTTTCGGAATCCGACAAATTTTCTGAATTTCATGAAATTATTGATTATTTTTGAATATTACGACGTTGTTCAATTAGTTTTTGTTTTTATGGTACTTCATAAGTTTGTCTTGATTTTCATTAAAAAATAAAAAACTTGATGATACATTTTTCGAAGAAACATGATAATGAACACAATCTGAAAAAATGATAATTATCTAGAATTCGACAAATTTTTCTGAATTTTATAGAATTATTGATAATTTTTTAAAACTTCGACGTTTTTCAATTTTTCGTTGTTTTTTTTTTTTACGAGTTCTTCTGATTTTGATTAGAAAATGAAAATCTGTGATACATTTTTTGGGAAAAACATGGCAATGAACACAATTTAAAAAATTTATGATGATTTTCTGGGGTTTGACAAATTTTTCGAAGTTTATAAAATTATTGACAATTTTTGAAATTTTCAACGATTTTAAATTTTTTGTTATTTTTGTAGTAATTTTTAATTTTCTTAGATTTTTATTCAAAGAAGAAAAAACCAATCATTCATTTTTCCAAGGAATATGATACAGTCTTCACAATTTAAAAACATTTTTTGAAATTCTACAAGTTTTCCCAATCTTACAGAATTGTTGACATATTTTTGTGGAAATTTTGAATATCATATAATTTCTCAGGATTTTTCAAAATCCCAACGTGATAAGGACTATTCAAAACATTCCAAATCTAGTAAAGAAAATTGACCAACAAGTTGAGAATTTTCATAATTTTCCAAGTTTTCTAAAGTTGTCTAGATTTTTATTCAAGAGCATATTCTGAAGAAATAATAATAAACCCCCCTCCCCCTCCCTTTGCTTGATTTTCTTAATTACTACATACTTAGAAAAATCGCATTTCACTACCCCTGATGAGCTCATTGTACAAGAAGACCGGTCCATTTTTAATGATTATTTGTAAACATAATCAGCTTTTATGCATCATTTGATTCTGATGAAATACCTTAATTATTACATAATTATGTAGAAATTGCCTCTCGTGCATGATTGTACAACAATAATCCAGTTGAACGCAATATTAGTTAAATCAGTAAACGTCGGATGTTGTATTATTGATGGTTATAACATGATAATACAACAGTCACCATCATTAGGTGCATGTTGTTTTCACAATGATCCAGACTACAAACTCAGATTCTCTTGCTATAGGTTTTCTTTCTTGCACCCAAAATCTCTAACTCAATTCGACTTGTTTATTCTTCCTCTTCTTCTGATTGAATCAAAAGAAGAGTTGGAACTTGTTGAAGGCAAGAAGAAACGAGTTTCTAGTGTAAAAAAAGAAGCATAATGCGCGATTGGCGACTGACCAGAGTTTGTCTGATTACCAGGGCAAGGTAATAATGAACGATCCGTTCGCGATGAGGCCGTTCTTCGGTTACAATTTCGGTCACTACCTCCAGCACTGGCTTGACATGGAACGCGTCCGGAATGCCAAGCTCCCGCGCATGTTCCACGTCAATTGGTTCCGTAAGGATTCCTCTGGCAAATTCCTCTGGCCCGGATTCAGCGAGAACTGCCGCGTCCTCGACTGGATTTTGCGCAGGATCGACGGCGAGGACATCGCCGTCGACTCGCCCATAGGCTACCTCCCCAAACCGGGGACCCTTAACCTCGAAAACCTTCAACACCAAATCAACTACGACGAACTGTTCCGCTTGCCTAGAGACTTTTGGACGAAGGAAGTCCAGGAACTCGGGGAGTACCTCGACTCCCAGGTCGGCGATGATCTCCCCAAGTCTGTTCTTCAGGAGCTGCAAAATCTCAGGGATAACGTTTCCAGGATTGATTAAGCTTTCGAAAGATTCTTCACATGGTTTTCGGTTTTTTCGAGAGGGTACCAATTGTGCAAATTTTCACTAATTTCATCACTATGATTCAAAAAATTTGCAAGTTCGAACTTCTAAATTATCTAATTTGTACACCACCCTGTGCACACGTTCATGGCGTTTTGCGCAATCGTCTCAAGACCATCCGGTTTAATTTTCCGAACATGTGTATTGTTGTTTACGTATATATATATAGAACATCGGTTGTGAGGTGTGCATTGTTTTTGTTGAGGAATGTGTTTTTTCGTGGTTGATAGTTTTGGTAATCAATACTGGAATCGCAATTTGCCATGGCTCATTGGATACTGATTTTGCAAGGAGTGAATGTATTGTTATCTATGTATGAAGTTTGGAAATAAATGCTTGTTTGAAAATTGTCTAATATTACTTTTCCAAACAATAGAGTAGTCATTGTGAAACGTATATTAATTAACTCTATTAAAAGGTAAAATTTTGATTTCCAGTTTGTAATATATGAACAAATATTACACGGAACTGATAGGTGGCTAAAGCTGAAAAAGAAGAATTTCTAGGGATGAAGCGATGAAGGCAAGGGTTTCAAATGGATGAACAAGATTCTCAAGGCTAGGAAATTGATAGAAGAACAGACGGCGTTAGCGGAGGAACAACACTGAGAAAAAAATCTTGTACTTTCTGCTATACGTATTGTAAAAAGTACCATAATATTGTACTTTTTACAATAATATTGCAGTTTTTACAGTATTATTTTAGTTCTTACAATATTATTGTAAATATTTCAATATTTATTTTACTTATTACAATATAAACACATAAATTACGATATTACAATTTTCCAACTTTTTCGAATATTGTATCATATTACAATATGATGCACTTGAAACCTGGAAAGTACACAAAAATGTTGCAAAAAGAACCTATACAGATCTGTTTACTGAAAAAATTTTATGGAATTTTTAAAAATCTGAATTGATAGGAATTACTATATGATATTGCAAAAAATACTAGAAGTATAGTAGAAAACGGAATATGTAGAAGAGTTTTTACAACAAAATATATCTATACTTATAATATCATTTGACAATATTTAGAATATGTTATTTCAAAAATTGATATATTATCTAGCAAAAAGCACAATGTGTCAGAGTGATTCTCATTAACTATACAGTAATGTAATAATTACTGTATTTTTTTCTCGGTGAAGTTTACTTTCGTTAAAAATGGGGTCACGTGATCATCATTCCGTCTTTCTCATATTTTCGGGCAAACCGCATCCTTAGCACGGGAATCTATGTAAAGGACAGCTATACCTTCTGCGCTTGCGCTCTCAATGAGTGAAATGGTCTGTTTACGAGGATGGCGGAACTATAAAACGAATTTGGAAACTGTTAACTAAATACGCTTTGCATTTTATAAATTCACGGAGCTACTTTATTATACTTATTGTATAATTGATGTACTGGAAGTTCATTTCAAGTCGAAAGGCAGGAAACAAAATCCACACTGCTACTAATAAACAAATATGAAAAAAACAAAAACTAACATGTTAATTTTCACAAATGCCAAAACTTCACCATGTCTTTATTTCTGTCTATTATACAGTACAATTTAGTAATGGAACGCGAATCATAGAATCCTTATTTACAGCTATATACACTTTTAATACAGAGACAAAGTCATACTTGGAATATGTTTTGAAATTCCTTCATCGCGATTAAAATATTAGAAAAAAAATTGTAAGAAGTTTGAAACGTTGCTCGTGATTAACAATAAAATTTCACATCACATTCTTGAGCGAAGATTTCTTAGATATTTTCACATGTTATTCTTACCCAGAGATATTTATTTGATTTATATTCAATCGGCATTTATTTACATAATCATGCACAGCTTTACATGATTAAACATTGATTTATTTAGAATAGTTTTTTTATTAAAGAAGAAAATATATACCACAAAAGTTCCTGGTATATCTTATAGGATCTTTTTGGGGGAAATTTCAATTATTGCATGCGGAAAAACAGTTTTTAGCTTTGCAAAATTTCATTGCTTTTTATGATGAAACAAATTACGTCTTTCTTTACAAAATTTCACTTGGATGAGATTAATTAATTCTTGTAAAATCACTGATGACTTGAATGCTTACATTTTTTATAGGTTGGAGCCAAATTTAATGATTTTACAATGCAGATTTATCATGAGAAAATCGTACGAGTAGTTAGAAACAATTTTTAGATTTTTTCTTTTCATTTATTATGAGTCGAATAGCATATTGTTGGGCCATTTTCCCTTGAATGTCTATTGTTGGTCGAAGGTTCGACGCCAGCATCGAACTGAAAAAAGGCACCTCAGACAGCTTCGCTGGCTAAAACATTAATCGATTTGTGCGACATTTAGTATAAATAATTTTAAAAAGTGTAAGCGGATAAAACGATAGTTAACGAATTTCGAAAATCTTCATTGAATTATTTGTCAAAAATTGTCCATAAAAATACTGTATAATTAGGCTACGAAACTTACTCGTTTTGCACGAAGTGATCGTCGTACGTGTACCTAGAATCAAAACAAACCAAATTTTGAAAATTTTTGGTTCATTACTTTTTAATAAACAATAACCATGTATATGATTTTCATGATTTCTGGGTTTGATGACAATCGAAAGAATGATTTGTTTTTTGTTGTTTCCCCAGAATCAAGAATCAAGTAATGATAATTATCCTGATGTCTGGTATGAAAAGTTTTATTTAAAAAATCAATAAAATGCAAGTGAATTTTATTCTGAAATCCAGAACTCAATAAAGTAACCAAATTCCACAACGCGAGCAACATGAAAATTGGATTTTATTATTTTCAAATTATGAAATGTTGATTGAGCAATGAATTTTCCATGTAACATATTTTCATCGCAGTAATTTTCATTCAAATTAATTCCTGATGGTACAAATGATGAGAGGTAAAATGAAACGATCACGTCTGCAGTATTCGACGGACAGAAAATTTGTTTAAACGGCACAAAAAGTTGGCAGTGAAACTGCGAAATAAATAACTGTGTATGATTAAAACTCGAGAGATCTCGCATTTCCACGTCTGTGCGTCTTTTTTTACGTTCAGCAAATGAAATGCATGCCTCCAGGGCCGGATTAACCCTCAACGGGGCCCTAGGCAACCATCAATTTGGGGGCCCTTTTTTTACGTCCGTTCCCTTCTTTTTTCGATTAAAAAATACAAACTTATATCTTTCATAAAAATTTTATTGTCACAATGTAATAATATCAATAAAATTACTATCTACATTTTAAACATGTCGTTTTCTACATTTGTTTTCGGCAAATTCATCAATTATATCATCAATATCGATTTTGTTCAATAAATCTGACTCAATGCAAAGTATACCTAACATCTCGAGTCGCTCTTGTCGTGTTGTAGCTCTTTCAGCAGCTTTGATTCTTTTTAATTGCGAGAAGGATCGTTCGGCAGAACAATTTGTGATCATTAATGTTAAAAAAATTCGAAGAGCTATTTCTGTGTTAGGAAATACTTCGGCTAATTGATCTTCCATTAGAATCTTATACAAATGACTATGATTTTTTTGTGCATCGGTGTATCTGGAGTTCACGTAACTTTGGAATTGTTTCATTTCAATGAAAAATTCTTCCAAATCTCTAAGATAAAAACGAACTAAGTTATTTATAGCTTCGTGGAGGTCTTCATCACTTAGAGAAAAGTTGATGAGAAATGCAAATCTCTCTGAAACTTCCATATACACTTTCGCACGCCGTTTGATTTCACTGTGAAGATTGTCGATGATTTCGAGGAAACCTTTTGTTCTAAAATCATCGCGAGGCGAAAATTCTACTTCTGGAGCATTTCCGTCATTAGGTTGTTTTTTTCTACGACGAGTACGTTTTACGATTTCTGTATAACCTACACCAGGTAATAATCGTTTTGTTTTTTCCTCGAAATCATTGAACTTTTCACGGAATGAAGCTAAACTCTCTTCTAACGATCCGTACAAAGAAGCACACGTTTGCAAATCTGCTTTTTCACTTTGCAATGACTTACTCACTAAACGCATAGCAGTCAAAATAGAGTTCCATAAAATCAACATGAAACCAAATTCGAATTTTTGCATTTTATTCGCGATACACGTCGCCTCATAACGAGTATCAGTATTTTGTGATTCATCGTCAGCAATGATTTCTAGAGCCTCTAATATGATATCAAATGAATCGTAAACTGCATTCGTCGCATTCGAATGTGCTTCCCAGCGTGTAGTTGACAATGTCTTCAAAGTTTTCTCATTGTTTATTTTATTTTTTAATACGCCCCAACGATAGGTGGAAGCGGAAAAAAAATTATATAATGTCTGCATAATGGCGAAAAAATCTACTGCATAAAAACAGCACTTCACAGCATGCTCTCCAACCAAATTAAGGGAATGCGCGGAACAGGGAACATAGATCGCATTCTCATTCAAACTCAATATTCTTGCTTGCACACCTTTATACTTTCCGGACATGTTGAATGCGTTGTCATATGATTGTCCTCTACAATTTTGAATATCTAAACCACAGTCTTCAGTAAGAAAGTTTAAAGTTTGATTCGCTAGACTTTCACCAGTATGACCTTCCAACTGAAGAAAAGTTATAAACCTTTCGACTGGTTGAAAATCGTTCGGAGAAACATATCTTAAAATGATAGACAATTGATCAACATGCGATACATCAGGAGTCGAATCGACAGATAAGCTAAAATACCTAGCCGAAGTAACCTCTTTTAAAATGTATGATCTGACTTTTTTACCCATAATGTTAATGAACTCCTCGCAGATCGTCTTCGATAAGTAAGAAGTTACACCTGTCCCAGCATTGCCGTATCTAACAATATGACCTTGCAAAAAAGGATCGAATTTCGCAACGAGTTCAAGTAACCCTAGATAATTTCCGTTGCCCGGCACCCCGAATTGCTCGTTCGAACCTCTGAATGACAAACCTCGCTCTGCTAATGTGGTAATGACAGCAACTACCCGTTTTAAAACGTCGCGCCAGTATTTTTTTTCACTTAGTAGTTCATTCTCGAGTAGTTCTGGCAGATTATTTTCGTCCTTTCGTTTTTGCCGGTAAATCAGCAAACACTCCCGATGTTTTGGATTTTTTTCATGCTGTTGTAAATGACTACCGATGTTTTTCCAGTCATCATATCCTTCACGAGAAAGTTTTATCGATTGGTCGAGTGGTAGAAATAGCTTGCAATAAAAACAATAGACAGACCCTGTGAATAAAAACCAAAAATTATTATTATCAATTACACTGTGTGCCTAAAAATAATTTTGAAAATTATAAAAAACCGAAACCTGTCTAGAATGGTTGGTAATGACCCCCTGAATACTTTCTTTACAGGTTTTTTTAATGTTAAGTCTATTTATTCGACCGGCTTTCCGGTTTTCTGTCATTTTCCGTTTTCTTTTCTCTGAATGTTTTTTCAAGGTCAGAGAATATAAAAAAAAGACTCATTGACCGCTATTTCAAATTTTTTCCCGTGCAGTTTTTGACCTATTTTATTCCAGAAACGTGATCAGGTTAATAAGAGGGCACAACTAGTCTTTTGTTCGAAAAAAAGGACCAATATTACGTGATCAAAAGCATGCTTTGAAAAAAAATTAATTTAATGAGTAAATCGAAAACGAGGGCTAAATTTGAAAAAAAAAAATGTAATGGAAGTATTTAAAGAATCATCACCAGCCATTGTAGACAGGTTTCGTATTTTTTTTTTTTTTTTTTTTTTTTGTAATTTTTGAGGTCACACAGTGTTACAAATTATGTGAATGATACACAAACTATGAATTAAGGGTGGGTGAGTTACTTTTTAAAAGAAACTTGGTTGAGTTAATGTAACTTGTTTAAGTTAATGTAACTTGGTTATATTACAAGTTACTCATAAATTTTCAAGTAAGAAATTAGAAGTTACTTTTTAAGCGAATTCGTTTAACCTCAAGTTTTATTTTTTAAGGATTTTTTTTTCTTGCTAGAAAAAAACCTGATTCTTTCTCAAAAAATAGAGTGAATTTCGTGAAAGAAATTGATTCAAATCATACATCACCTTTCATTGGTGAATAAATAAGCCAATCTCGGTTTGTTTTTTCTCCATTTGGTTTAGTCCCAAAAAATACGTTGGGCGAACAATATCTCGATGTTGATTCGTTTTCATACCAACGCTTAGATGATTCGAATGGTCCAGTCGAATTTTGACATGTGGATGGCCCATGTTCAATCCAAAATCTTACATCTTCACTAGTAAATTTTTCCCATTTTCCTGGATCGTTGGAACGGTTGGAAATTTCTACACCTTGATTTTTATGTACACTTTCGCCCACAAGAAATTGGTTTGAAGATTCAGGTGTTGAGTTGACTGGATCATCGTTCAATTCAGGACTAGTTGCAAGTCCTTGACTGCCTGATGAATTTGGTGTTTTTACGTTCCGATGAAAATAATTGTCGAGTTTTGGAACTTTTTCTAACACTGCACTTGTTCGTGATCGGTTTTCTTCGGCAACCTTTCTTTTTTGCGCACCACTTAAATATGAACGAGACATTTTTTTACAAAATAACAACTTAAGACACAAACGATGGTTTTAGTATTTACTAGTGTATTGCACTTAAACTATCACTCCCGAAAAATGATGGTCTCACTACGGTAAAGAAAAAAACGCGGACATTTACGAGATAATAACAAGGATATTTCATTCACTTATTCACTTTACACTATGTTATTGTTCACGGTGAGTATTCTCAGACGTGACTATCCCCGTACAGCGAATTCTTCGTCTTATATACAAATTCAAGTGTTCCAGAATATTACAGAAAATTCCAGTCATTTATTGTTCTCGAATATTCTCGACCTTTTCATTGATTTCTATTCTCGAACATTCACGAAAACGTATTTGTTAAATGATACCAAATGACAGGCTCAGAGGCAAAACGACACAAGAATTTCCAAGAAAGGATAAAAAATATGCTGACTCACATAAGTCGGTCTTTCTTTTGGGAATTCTTGTGTCGTTTTGCCTCTGAGCCTGTCAAATGATACATTAATTTATTTGTCATTTGTCATCCATCATTCACTCATTCATCATTCACGTTGAAATTTCCGCTTGAAGGCTTCTATTCAAGTCAATTGTGATTTCACTTTGTTTGTTTTATTATTTCGTATTTTTTCAATTATTTTCAGTTCTGATTATATTTTTCTTTCACTCTCTAGAATTGTATGTTTTTAAGAAAATTTTAGAAGTCTTTTTCATTTTTCGGGGGCCCCCTAAAATCGGGGGCCCCAGGCAACTGCCTATTCTGCCTACTTGTTAATCCGGCCCTGCATGCCTCGTCCCATAAATCAACTTGCATTTCCATCCAATTGCATTTTTAAAAAATGTTGACGGTTACGCGCAAAAAGGTCCAAACGAAGCATTTTACTCGCGGGTGAGATGAAAAAGGAATAGAACCAAGTTCATGGGACTTTTTTTTTATCGAACGACAAGAAGCAGCTAGGAGAACTTGTAAACAACTTTAACAACTTAGACAAGTTTCTCGGCGGGAAAAATGCGCCGTTTTCTGGGTCGAAATTGGCATGTTTCCTGGCTGATTCGTTTCAATGGGCAATTTTTTCGGTAAACGAAGCGTCGCCAATTGGAGCTATTGAGCTTTAGCTCTTTTGGGTGTAAGTAAAAATTGATGGAATCCAAGTCTACGGGAAAGAGATTTCAGTATTTTTCTCTTGTGAGACATTAATATTTTAAGTTTTGAAGAAAATCAATAGGGAAAATTGATTTGAATATCAACGGCCAAGCCCAATTTGAGAAAGCATAGCATAGAAATAATAATCAACGCAAAGAAAACAAAACATGAAAAAATAATCCACCAAACCATTCCACATCATCCACCAGATCATTTACCAAAGCCCTAATTGTGAGTCAATACATAAGATCAGTTCAGGTGCTTAGGCAGGAAAAATTTGGTTACAAGAGAGTGATTTTGAAATATTTTACGTTTCGGAATTTGAAAGTTATATAACTTTTGGAATCCAGGGTTGCACATTTTTCATGTTCGTAAATAATGGAATTCGATTTTTGTGATTTTCGATTAGTAACTGAGGTTTCAATTTTTTTTACTCATACTTTTTGTATTTACACCGCTTTAAAGATTATCTGATATTAATAAGTTTGTATTATGGATTTCTATAAAGCTTGATAAAGTTTGATGCTTTGCGAATCAAACTTCTAAAAAATTTATATATTTGAAATGATTTGTGAGCAAATTTTATTAACCACACAGTAAAAGGTACACCATCAATTTATACTATTTTCGTAGGGTATATTACTCATCGAATTTCATGGTATTTTCTGGTATTTTTATATATTTCTAATATTTTTATGGATCGCTCAGTAGATTTTTTAAAATTGATACTATAGTATAAAAACTATCAACGAATTTGACTATTTCAATCGATTTTTCAGACGGCAGTTTCTTTTATGAAGATTTCCTATACTTTTATTCCATTTTTTTTTAGTATTTCTACAATAAAAAGTATGTTTTATTTTGTGAATTGTATCAATTGAATTATTTGCACTTTTATTGTTTTCTATTTGAATTCCTATTATAATTTCTAAAATTATATATATTTATAATATTATATTAATAATTATGCTCCAGGACGGACAGTTTTATAAATTTTTATGAAAATCATTTCTACATGATTTTTTTGTATTAAAAGATATCTAGTAGACTAGTAAGCTAGAAAAAGAGTAAACTAGTAAACTCGTTAACAAGTAAATTAGTAAACTAGTAAACTAGTGAACTGGTAAGCAAGTAAATTATTAAACTTATTTTTTACATTTTTCTAGTATAACACACAAAACCCTGGAGGATTTCTATATATTTTTATATAATACTAAAATTTTCGTAGATTGCTACAGAGATTTAAAAAACTCGATGCTTTAAAATGTGAATTTTGATCTTTTATCAGTAATTTCAAGAATTATTGATAAAATCACATTATATAGATTATTTATGTTTTATATCTTTATTCTTTTTATACTTATTTCTGAAATACCTAAAAGACTTTATTGTTTTATCTAGAATTTTTATAGATATATAGTATATTTAGAATTCGATACTCTAGAATCCTAAAATTTATATATCGTAGAGAAATTTATCGAGATTTTTCAAGAAACAGTTCTTTCATAGAATTTCATTGATTTCATTGTTCTTTTAAAGTTTGTATGAATCGAAAGATTTATAATACTTTTATATGAATTTTATATATAGATTTTTAGAATTTGATGATCTAAGATTCAAAGTTTCGTAAATTTTTTGCATTTTCGTAGATTTTTATTTTTCTTAATTTTTCACTGAGCACTATATTTTTCACGTAATCCTACGTTTTAATCATTTTTTATTTTCCTTAAATATATGCTACTAAAGTTTTCATGCATTTTTGTGCAGCTTATATTTTTATTGTTTATCGATGTAGTTTTTTTTTTCATTTTTACATAAAATATTCATTGATTTTATCATAATTTCGGGAGGGGTTTGAACCCCTAAAATCCCCCTATGCCTACGTGTCTGGATCAGTTAAATGAACATGAGGTATCGAAAAAACAAATTTGAAACGGATTTTAATTTCATCAATAGACAATATTTGAAAATTTGAAGAGTAGGTTGGAAACATTACAGTGAATAAGTTAAAATTCAAAATGAGAATTATTTTTGTTCTCTGAGTTTGACTTTATGGAACTGAAGTAGATAATGATGTTTATAATTTAAATTAACATTACATATGAGTCGTCTTTCAAGTGCTATCAAATCAACTTAAGATTTCCTTTTTTTCATGCGTAACTCACCATTTCGCGAGAACCTGCTGGCGACGAAAGGGTTGCGACGTGACGTCAAAACTTCGTCCCTTATGTTTAGAGTTCTCAAGTACCTCCTCACGCACGGAAAACATATAAGGAGTTTCAGAAAGCTTTTCCTGAATCTGTCACGACAAAAAGGATGTATCAATTTACATTACTTGTCTTTTATTCGCCCTGATGCTCAACCTTATTTTTTCCGGGGACACGCGAATTAGGAAGAATAATAAAGAGGAAAATGTATAGATGTAAA
This sequence comes from Platygaster robiniae, assembly GCA_028476575.1. Taxonomy (NCBI): domain Eukaryota; kingdom Metazoa; phylum Arthropoda; class Insecta; order Hymenoptera; family Platygastridae; genus Platygaster; species Platygaster robiniae. The sequence continues at coordinate 44,212,178 of CM052019.1, forward strand.
ATTCCTGGGTAGGTTTTCTGCTGCGGCATTCTTTCGGGGTACAAAAATGGCCCGGGAGAATAAAATTCAAGTGCGGGATTTCAACGTCGCTACAAAAAGCCGTTGGGAAAAATCCTTCAATCTGGTTTTCCTCGGGTCGAGTCGGCGAAAAAGAGGAGACGGAAAATAGTCTTTTTTGTTCGAGGTGAATTGGTGGCCAAAAAGGAAGGGAGGGGGGGTTCAAAATATATGTATATTACAAAAGGAGAATAATAATCCATCTAACGCATGAAAATAATTTTCATACTCAAATAATTTATATATGATGATCCTGGACAAATGAATAAAATTATAATTTTTTTTAAAAAACTTACCTCATGTTCATAATGTAATAAATCCAAGGATTATACATGGAATTCGACATAGCTAGCCAATATATTCCCAAGAAAAGCTCTTGTATGTACGGTTCTTGCGTGATTTCTGGATTGTACGAAGTTATTATAAAATACAGATGAAAAGGACACCAACATACCGCGAAGCACACCAATACTGTCACAAACATTTTCACAATCTGCAACATAAAAAAGTATTTTTCACGTATCTCCAATTTATTTCAAAATTCTTCCGAAAGAGTTCAACTTTGATCAGAAAAAATGGAAAAGTTACTTAATATTAAAATTTGAACAATGGCCCTTTTCCTTTAATTATTTTAATTCTAACATAGTGTTCCGAAAAATCAATAATATTTTCAAAACAAGACGTTTCTTGAGATTTGTTATTTATAATTTCGTAATTTTGTGATGATTCTTTTTCGTAACTTTCATGTTCAGTTTTTTATTCGATGGCATTGCCAGAAATATACACCGCAGGATTTGATTTACTGGACAACTTTTTTATGCAGTATCGACTTTTGTATCGGAAATTTCGCGGGCCAACTTTCTTGTCCCGAAACCGGTGAAATTTACTGTGTTCCAATAAAGTGACCCTGGCATTTTCGATACTTGCCGACCACGATTACTCGCATCTGTGACAAATCGTTTTGTTGCTCTTATTACTAAAACTTATTACAAGCTGATAATCTCAAGTTTGTACAAAAACACGAGTCGTTTTTTACTTTGTACACGCCCAATAATAAATCTGATTTGCCAATTTTCACGTTATATTATGTAATTATTGTGAAAATCGAGTGGAAATAAAAAAAAATTCCAATGAAAATTCGAAAATCGAGAAAATACAACTCGTGAATTAATGTATTTTTAAGTATTTTAAATATTCAGTAATGTCCAGGTGCATCTTTTTACGAACTACTTAAAAAACAAAAAAAAAGAGTCGTAATATTTTTTAAAATTGAAGATATCTGAGTACATACATTCGTAAGTGACCGAGAAATGCATACATGTATGATATCAGAGATTGAAAGCCGAAGCAGACAAATGCTTCAGCGATGATTATTCAGGCCTACTGTAAAATGACAGGTGCAGGAGAACAATGTGAGTTTGAAGGTAAAAATATGTATATCACGCTCTTCGTGTAATGCACTCGTATTTCCGCGTTTTTGCAGTCTCAGTGAAAAAACGGAATTTCATTAATTCAGCGAGCGCTCGAAGAAGGAATTCCAAGACCACGTCTACAAAGCAAAAAATATGTGAAAAATGCGGAACATTTTTCCTTCATCTACTTTCGAGCTGGTCTCTCGAAAAAAAACTTATCAAACCTATGCTTCTCAAAGAAAACTTAATGGATGCAACAAGAATAGTTTTCACTTTCGAAAATTTGCGTGAGTCGTTATGTAGAATTCTTTATTTGACAAATTTTCACTTTTTATATAATTATTTCATTTGTAAGAACAAATATTTTTTTCCAACCTTTGAAGAAATGAAACATGAAACAATAACTCTTTCATCAGTTAAACATAATTTTCGTCCAATTTTTCAGTATCTTTCAAAAAATTAAGAATCTGATGTCAGATCTGACATACGATCTAACGTTAGATATTGGCCAATTTTTTTTTTTCAGTACTAATGTGAAACTCAAAAATTGTGAGTTTATGAATCAATAAATTTGAGGTGCTTCATTGATTCTTAATTCGGGGAAAATGAAAGCATATTAAAATTCCAAAAACCGTTTGTTTAGAGAGCTAATGAAACTGTACCAACACGAAAGTAAATACCAATGTTTGGTTTGCACGGGACAAAAGCTAAATTGCAGTCTCGAGCCAAATTGCGACTTTAATTGAAGTATTCTGCGCTATCGTAATCGAAATCACTTCTCTGTGATTTCAGCTGTTGAGGAAAAAAGAAACAAATAAAAGTTATTGTGATGGAAAGTCAAAGCGAACGTCCCTTTTCACGTTTCAATTTTTGATTTCTCCCCCTTTCTTTTATTCGTAAAGTTGGCTGTTCCTAATGGAATATGTTCCATTCATTTATTTATGTAAAAATTTTTAAGTATATTTTGGTAAGAGAAAACATGAACGAATGTTACACATACAGAAAAATAGGAAAAATAAGCTCATGAGTAAGTACTGTGAGATTCTAATGCCTTTTTTTCTTCGAAAAACTGAAAAATGATATTAAAATACCCAGTCAGCTTTCAGATATCGGACAATACATATATTTATCGAGGGGTAAAGTGAGGTTGACAGGCTATCATTAGATACGTCTTGGGAAGTCTATCTGCGTTATCGGATTTCCATTACATTCAGCATCAATCTGTGTACTACCCCGTGTAAAAGCCAAGATGTCGTTAACTCTCAACCTTCTTGCAGTATATGTATACCAACATTCTACCTCCAAGAAGCACTTTGACACACAAGTGTATTACTCCAAGATTTCAAGACCCTTCATCATTGGGTGATGTGCATTAACAAGTGCATCGAAATATTTCACTAAGATTTTGTTAATTTAATTGGAGAATTTACTATTTCGCATATTGAATTTTGATATTTTTCACTTGAAAAAAAAGTCAATATTATTTCGATTGCAATGAAAATGAATGAGTAACTAAAATCAAAAGGTCGACACAAAAATAAGAAATTTATACTTTGACTAAGAAATTATTCTTTTTTAAATTGAAAACTCGGTGATGATAAATATTTTTTATTATAACTTCAACTTTTGTCTGGGATTCTTGCAAGGAAAATATCCTGTAATATTTTTTGGAATAATGATATCAACTTAGGCTGAAAAGTTAAGATGAAAGAAATGATCAAAAATGTTGTATGGTGTTGATTTTGGTTGAAAGATTACTCACAATGAAGACTAATTTCAAAATCTAACCCTTTGTAATTTTTATAATTGTTACAGTATTTATTGATGAATTAATGAGTAATTTAAAGGTATAGCAGGTCTCGGAATGTTTGTTAATGTCTTGATTGCAACGTCCTGTTGTTGACTTACAATTCTATGGCAATATGCAAATCATTGGTAACGATGCAATATACTAGTATGTATATTCTTGTGTTTACAACATGCATACATATAGATTACGTAAATGTACAATAAATAAGTCAAAAAGTGTTTACATTCTCGACTTTTTCAAAATAATATTATCGAAATTTCAATAAGTTGCAATAATGCGATTATTACAATCTGCAAAGTTTTTTTTTTTTTGGTAGAAAAAAGTGTACGAAAAGTTATATATGTTTGGTCTGAAATTTCGTCATTCATGAAAAAAAATTAATTTTATTTATTGGCTTCCAATAAACAAACGTAAAAAATATTGTTCTAAATTCGGTATATGCAATTATTGATTAACGGTGCTGAAAAATACATTTAAAAAAAAGTAAAAGTGAAAGTTTTCTTAAAGAAAAACGCGATCTACGACGCAAATTAAAATTATTGGCACATGCCAGAACGCGAGCACCTCACGTCAAAAAAGATTGCTTCTGCTAACATCACTTTGAGCTGCTGCCTTTTATCCATTGAAAAAGTATTGGAACATTGTGACACTCGAACGGAAATTGGATGATTTTTTCAATATACCGAGAGAAGAGTGCAAGTTATGCACTTGACTCCAAAAACATCTATGGTAAAAACGGATGCAAATTTTTCGGATATTTTTTTTCTGTTCAAAACACTGGGATTTTGTTTTAAAGATAAAATAGTTGATAGGTATATGAAATAACCGAATGTTGTTTTTCGGTGGAAATTTCGTGAAATGCTAAATCGAAATTTTAGAGTTAATGAGGAAATGAAAAATAATACAATTTTTTCGATGTAATACTTACTCTTCGTTTACTTCGAAGATTTTCTAGTTGCCTTTCGGTGTTTTCACCTATGGTGCCCGAGCCCCATAAAACATAGCCGATTCGGGCGTAGATGATTGTCATGAACGTTATTGGTACAAAATAAGCTAGAATCATGAAGAAGATGCTGTATCTGTAACATACGAGAATTGATACTAAAATTAAAATCAAAAACTTTCTAATATTTTCCAGTTCAAACTGTTTTTTTAAACGTAAGAATAATTATTTTCAGAAATTTGAGTTATCAATATCAATATTGATCAATATTGTTTGATATTAGTATTCCAAATCTCTCAAATTTACGAAATTTCCATTTTGAGATACATCTGATTCCATATTTCGAACCTATTGATTTTCCGAAATTTCAATATTGACATTTCTGGAATATCTAACTTTCGGAAATACTTATCATGTCGGAAACTGCAAATTTAGATTATGATAATTGCAATTTCGTTAATAACGAAATTCTTAACGAATTGAAAATTTTTAATTCTTGGTAGCACTTAATCGTCTTGAAAATTCAAAAAAAAACTTGGAAATTGTTGAAAAATCATATTTTTCTTCAGTTGAAAAAGTTTTAAACTGTCTGTACCATGTTGAAAATTTTGACAAATTGATAAGCATTGAAGAATATAAATATTATCAGTAATTTTGTTCAATTGGAAAAACTTGTTGAATTTCCGAAGATTTTCATAAATTTTGTAGAATGTGAAGAGATTGAATATTTTACGTAAAATAAAATCGCAGAATTTTTGTAAAATTCTTGAAATTTCTACGAATAAAAAAATTTTTATCTAACAGATATGGCTCATAAATTTGAAAATTTCGAGAAAAATGAAGAATATTATAAAACGTACATCACTTTTCCAAATCGTGAAAAATTTTAACGATTGGGTTAAACTTGACTAAAGCTATCCAGAATTTTATTTATTCAATAACAAATAATCTAGAGCGTGAGCTTTTAGTAATGAAAATCAGATTATTAATTCTGTTCGAATGTAATAAATAATATACGCAATACTTGTCACTCATGTTACAAATGTTACTCGAAAAACGAATCACACAGAAAATGACAATGATTCTGACATAAATTCGCTCGGTTTCGGAAATATCAAATTGACATACATGTAATATGAATTATTAATTAGACATCAATTTACAGGTGCTTGTAATATACATGCATACGCTTAAAATTTACATAAATCACAATTAAACTTGGCAGCTGATTTTCATACATGACATAGTTTCTCGAATTTTCTTTGATCCATTGAAAGATTTCAATTTTCGAAAAATCGGGTAAAGGTAACTTGGAAAATTATTACTAATGCAATATCTTATGCAATTTACAAAAATGTGTATAGGTATCGAAAATTTAGAATCTTGTAAGTTTTGGTATTTCTACGCGTTTTTCATCAATCGATTTCAATAATGACCTCACAAATTTTATTACGAATTTGATAATTTTTCAATTAACTGTCCAACAAATCCGACATAGGACTAATCTCTTTTTTTATTTGAGTTTAGAAAAATATTGTCGAAGGTTGAGATGAGGACCGAAATAAATTATCGAAAAAATAATCAACTTGGAAGTGAATCTTTACGATCTCCAGTGATTTGAAAATTCTTCTTGTTCTCGAAAGACCGCGAACGCGCCGTCATATTACTCCATAATACTCGAGATAAATCATCCACTAAATGACCATCTACTCAGCGACCACTTTTCTTCGCTGACAAAAAAGCTTCATCCATCTTTTTCATCTTGAACATCTCAATAATGGAACACAGATACATTTCTTATCAATTCATTCCGGAGATGTCATTATCGAATGCTGATGTAAGACTTTTGCACTCGAGTTAAAAAATTGTATATCACTTTACAATAAAGTGTACATATTTTTAATTATTTGGATCAAAAAATATATGAAAATAGTTATTGAATATTATAAAATAAAACTTCATTTCAGGAAAACTAGTTTATCAGAGAAAGAAATTTCAAAATTGTGGAAATTTTTAAAAATTAAAGAACATTGAGAAAACAAAAAGTCATGTAAAATTTTAGAATACTCAAATTTTTTGAATTTAATGGAAGGGTAATAATTTTTGCGAATTGCGAGAAAAATTGAAAATAGCTCTGAGAAATTTGGAAAATATGTAGAATTTTAGATAATGATCATAAGTTTTGATGATTGTGTCTCATTATCATATTTTTTCAAAATATACATGATTATGTTTTTTTTTTATTCATTTTTGGATGTGAATTCGAAAACCTTGAAAAGTATAAGAAAATTCCGAGAAATCCTCGTGCTGGGCAAACTTTTATAAAATTCAGAAAGTTTTTTGTACATATCTTGTATTATATTTCAAATATATATACTAATCTAACCATTTCTTCCACATCTTCTGCTGCCTCTTAGATTTAATAATTTTTATTGACTATCCAGCAAAATGCTGAAATGTAGAATAAATTCAGACAGAAAATATCACTAAATGAAAATTCGTGCTGACTTGAATGATAATAATTATGAAAGTGCGAATTTTAGTTTCGCAGGACAAGAATAATTACAGGGCAAAAATACACGTTATTACTGCAGTGCAGAGAGTTTAATTGCGGTTATATAATAATAGTTGTTAAAATAACAACAATTAAAATACTAACATGTACTCTAGGTAGCCGTCGTTAGGCCATTTGCCGTAACAAACGACGCGTGTGTCTCCATTAGCGAAGTGCTCCGTGAAGGTGGTGTGGAACGAATACATCGGGAGTGAAATTGCCGCTGATACTTTCCAAATAGCGAAGCACACGAAGAGCGTCGCGCGTTTGCTTAGGCGCGGTTTCAGCGGTTTCACTATCGCCATATACCTTAGACAAAGCATTTCACAAATATTTAACAGCATCTATTCCCCAGGGCTTGACGAGATTTTAAAATTATCCCTCATTACATTCAAATAAAATTGATGCTCATGAATAATTTGTCTTGCTTTTTTATTACAAAAATGGCTTCTTGAGCTCCCTAGAAAATGCATAATTGGATAAAAATAGAATGAATTCATTCACGATTATTCACAAACGTATTGTCTTTGGTATCGTCAGATAAAAGTCAACGCGTTGCAACTGCATCCAACAATATTTTTTTTTTAATATTTCACTTGTTGCATTTATTTTAATTATCCAATAATGATTTCACCATTTTTCGTTTGGCAATATGCAGATAAAAAATGATGCATGGAATGGAAATTTTAATGTTTTCATAAGTATGTGTTATAAATATGTTTCATTGTAATGGCTTATTTTCGCATGTTTCCGCAAAAATGAATCAATTTATAAATAAATGTGAATGAATCAACACAAGCCAAAATATTGAAACATTTTCATACATTATAAATTTTGTCTAACTCAGTCAGTTTTTTTATAATTTTTCAATATTTTTCAGGTTCTAAGAATTTTCATCTAAAAAAAAAAACGTTATTTTGCATGTATCGAAGAAATATAATAATGAATACCATGTCCATACGCAATATGCAAATTTATCATATGCTACAAATTTTTCTAATTTTATGAAATTCGGACTCTACAGTCCGATTGTTGTAGTTTTTTCTCATTTCATAAATCAAGTTTCATCTTTACTAAAAAAATTGCATGAAAAATATTACCCTATACTGAAAAAATTATAGATTAAAAACAAAAAACTTTTTATTTATTCGGAATATTTATACGTTTACAATTTTACCTAGAAAATGAAAACAAAATAAAATTGTAAGGCAATATTTCAAAAATTTCCATTAAAAAATAAAAACTCAATACCCAAAATCACGCTGACCAAATCAAATGACCCTACTTTAACTTAATGACGAAAATGTTAGCCCTAAAAGATTCATCAGGAAGTGTTGATGAAATAAGAGGTATTTATTGCTGCATCTCGAGTTTCTTATTTCTGCGTTTGTGAAAGGGGGACAAAGACGTATGTATGACATTGCGATTGTGTCCCAGAGAGTAAGAGCCACCACAAACCATTGCTACTTGAATTACATCCAGAAATTGCATTTTGTTTCGTTCGAGCAAACGCCCTGAGTTAATTATTTCGTTCTCTCTCTTTCTCTCTTGTTTGTATGCAAATTGCAAATAAAAGCCCCGTAGAGGAATGCATTTTAGCCTGATATAATGGCTATTTAAAAAGAAATTACAACTGAAAAACAGTAAACTTTTGGTTATAGGTGCATTTGACCACGTGGAAACTAAGATTTATGAAATCGCCGTCAGTATGTATAATCAAATATGATGTTTGGGAAATGCTGAGTATTTAGCGAATCAAATCAAACGCAATTACTCCATCTCTTCATTTCTATTTCCGATGATGCATTTCATTACTGTAAACATTTCCTCTATTAATGTTCATCTCATATCCTAGAATTAATGGGCTAATAATGGTAAATTGATCGATTATTATTAAGGAATTATCGATTTATTAGAAACTATAATATCATAGTTTTCGAATCGACAGTGATTTCTCCTATAGAAATTAAATTTGACATTGATATATAAAGAATTCCTCATCATTTTGAATGATTTAGAATGACGAATTCACTTTTTGTCAAAAATTTAATTTCGTTCAAAATTCAATGCTTTACAACGTCAAACATTCGGATATAAAATTTGATCATTTCCTAAACTGTCTTTTGATTTTTCATTACATGCAGTATCGCGTTCCGAATAATTATTTATTATATTAATACAATAAAGTTTTTACTTTTGTTACTCTTATTAAATACAATAAAATATTTTGAGGCATACGGGATTTTAATTGTTATTCTTACAAATTTCATGCTAATTTTCAAAAAATTGAAGGAAATGCACCCAAAATATATTTTTTCATCCCAGTGTTAAAGATTAGAATTGTCTGTAAGAGTTAACTGTAGCAATTTCTTAATTGTAGGAATTTATTATACATACATTTTTCATACATCTGAAAAATAACAATGCTATTGGTTCAAATTATATTTTTAGAGCATGTTAACAAAAATTTGTCGGAAATTATCGCTGTTTTCAAAAACATATCGAAGTATTATTCCATGACCTCGGCATGTTTTGCAAAACGATTTTTAAGACAACAATTGTTTAAAAAACCCACGCAAAATTTAAATTATGAAATTTTCTATGACATCCAAGCATGCAACTGTTTAATATTGATGAAAAAAACTTTTACTACAATAAATTGGTCCACCAGGGCATCATTCCCTAAAAAAAGTTGGCTTCAATTTTCTGATGACTTTCCTTATATTATTTTTCCTTTTGTTTAAATTCGAATCGAGCAATTGAAATTTCAGATTTTTGGGTTTGTATTTTTATTTGTTGCATCCATTATAAATGACGCTCGAAATGTTTGCCGCTCTCGCGGTGCTTGGCTAAAACCGCACGATTCTCAAGTTGTTTGCAGTAAGTGCCTTCGTTTACGTGGGACATTAATTATACAAGTCCTCTCAAGTTTGCCACATTAACACGCGTTTCAAAACACACAGGAATGTGGTCTAGTTTTTCATTTAACTTCACCCATAAAATTATTACGTTTGACGCTGAATTCAAGGTTGTTAGATGGCCGCACATTTTACGATAATGTCTACACTTCATTCTATAACTATTATATATGGGATTCCTTTAAAAAGAAAGCATCAAACATTGAATTCATTCAAAGTTTTCAAAATTTTGGAAAATTCAATACTTTTTTTTTAATTTATCTCAGTTTCATGTGAATGCCTTGATTTTTCTAAACCTGGGAATAGTAAAGCTTTTTACAAATGACAGTGTGCTTTTCTGTGAGAGTAAAAGTCAATCGAATGTAAAGAAGAGAAATATTCATTGATTCATTAAACGCGACGATTCAAGGAGAAATAGGTAATTAATAGATGTACTTTTTCACGTCTTTTGTTCTTGAGCACCTTGATCATTATTTTCTTCCATCCCTTGTAAAATCTTGCAGTTTCCAGACTTTTTGATTATATGAAGATCATTTAATTCTAGGAAATACATTAAATTGCATTGAAAATAATTGCTGTGTAATGATCTTTTGAATGATACATTATTTCAGTTTCTCGTTGGGTGATTGATAATGATTCGATATCCTAGGCAAACATTTGACTGATGAGAAATAGTGATAATATTTGACCGGGAAATCGAACCAATAGTACTTCATTATGTACTTTTGTTTTTGATTTCTCACCCATAGAATTGTTTTAAAAAATTTTATTACTGATTTGGACTAGTTAATACAGGAATAAACGAAAAGTTTGAATTTATTATTCTGAAATATTCCTTTTTTCACAAACGAGCCGACATTTGTAGTACAAATATTGAAGGTACGAAATTTTGTCTGACTATATTGGAGCATTTCTACTGGAATAATGCCAGACTTTGGACAGATATTACTAAAGGGAAAGTATTTTTGCAAAACATTCATATAAATTTTTCTCATCTTTTATTAAAAAACAAAAATTTATAAATGTTCGAACACTACAAGAAGTCCTAATTAGTTGTACAATTTTTTATAAATCTTAGAAATTTTCAGACAGTTTGTATTATATACTAAAAATTTTGAAAATTTTAGACAAGTAAAAAACCTTAGCGAATTCAAAGACTATGAATAATTGTATATAATTCAAAAGGAATTTTTAATTTCATGAACTGTTTATACATTTTGTATGTAAATTGTGTTCATGTTCATTTTTCTTCGAAATATGTACAGTAATATTTTTTTCCCGTTTTTTGACGAAAATTTGGAAAACCTTAGAATAATTCAAAATGAGTGATATTACGAATACTAAGAATATATATATATATATATATATATATATATATATATATATATATAATAATAATAATAATAATAATAATAATAATAAGAATGACTCGCTTATGATTAAGCAGCGCGTCAAATTCATTTCTCTCCTCCCAATTCATGTAAGATCGGTTATTCCCGTAACTTCATTATCGTAGAATGCGTTGATAGCTTCCTCTCCTCTTTATTTACGTAGAGGGGAAGCTATTAGCGCAATTTACGATAATGAAGTTACAGGAATGACCGATCTTACATGAATTGGGAGAAGAGAAATGAATTTGGCACACTGCTTAATTAGGAATAGAATGGACACATTGTTTTACTATTTTCCTGAAAAGGACCGGACTTGTAAGGTCGAAAGCTTGAAGAAAGAAGAGAAATGATAATTAACAAATATTAAATAAAGGAAAATGACAAAACGTTTTGAACTCGTTCATTTATAAATAACATGGCTTCGAGGATCAATTTTTACTGATAATCATTTAAAACTTACACATCTTGGTGATGTTAACAAATTTTTCGGGAACTTGAAAAGTTTCAAGTCGTTCGTGTTATTTTCTAAATCATAGAAATTTTAAAAAATTTCGAAACGTGAAAAATATAAGTGAGTCGCAATAATTTCAAAAAAATCTGAATAATCTGTGAAATTTCAGAAAATATTGAAAAATTGGCTAGATTGTGTTCGTCATCATATTTTTTCAGAATTTTGATCCTAATGTTTCTCCATTTTTTAATAAAAATCTGGAAAAGTTGTCAAGCATTAAAGCTATGAAAAATATTTCAAACTTAGACAAATTTTCATGAAAATTTAGATGTTTTTAATAGTTTAAATTGTATTTGAAAAATGTAAGCACATTGAAAAATTTTAAATGAAATTCTAAAAGTTTGTGAAAATCCAGAAAACATTAATGAATTTTGTAAATTGTATAAAATTTCGAAATCCGCTCTAACTACAAAAACTCTGTAATAAGCGTGCACCATAAAAAACACAGAACTCTCATTCGTGTTTTAAATTTAGATTCAAATTCACCGACTTGAAACAGAATTTTCACTTCCACGTAATAAAAATTGATTCACGACATCCGTAAAATTTTTACGTCCAAAAAAGCAGGTCCGTAAAGTAACGTAACTTGCAAGCAAATCAATATTTACAACCCTATTTTTCACCGCGAAGAGTAAGTTGCAGAAAGCAATTTTTTAGAGTCGCAAAGATAAACGTAAAAATGTGAAAACGAGGTTATAAGTACTCCAAGATTGGAAGGGGTGCGCGAGTGCATCAAATTTAATTTCAAGGGAGATAAAAAAAAGACACGCTCACGAAAGGTTGTTGTTATCGTTTATAAGCTTTTAATGCCACCTCGATGATGATCCTTTTTTAAACGACCCAAGAGGAAAATATTACATTGTAGAATATACTTTTTGAAATACGCATTCCTCTTCGTCTCTAAGGCCAGTTTTTTTATGATACATCGTGACTACTGTTTAAACTGCAGAAAAGATTTCGATTGCTTCGAAACTCATGATTCAATATTTAATATCAAATTATATCCTATCACATGTTCTAAATAACGTTCACAGAGTATCTTGTGACATTCAGGTCTCTTCCAGCCATATAGAATCAGGAACTACAATTCATAATAATAACTAATATTTTTCTATTCTATCATACACTAAAATTACTGCACTTCCTAATCAATAATTTCAATCAACACTGAAATCCTCGCACATATGGGAAAATTGCAAATTCGTGATTTGACATATTGATTTATAGCCCCCTCACGTTCCGTTCGGTGAATTCAATTTTTATAATAATGCCACCACGTAGCAAGTACAAAGTGGCAGTGGAAAAATTTTTCCAGAACAAGATTCTCTTGTCGTTTTGATTTTTGTTATTATTATTCAGAAGACGTTTCCCTTTGGAATATAAGGTTGCCGGAGGAGCAACGCAGCGGAAACCTGCGCGTGTCACTTTCGAAGCGCGAGATATAGAATACTAGATAACAAAGAGAGCTCTCTGCTCAGTCTAGTAGTAGTATCTACTAATAATGAAATTCCTAAAACAATAGATACAGAGATTCTCGCCACCGAGACTATTCTTGCATTAAATTCGGAATCACGTTTTCTAAGCACGCGCAACGTACGGGAGAGTATACCATCGTACTTTTCTTTTTCTCGAAGAAACTCAGATTATCGATATCTTGACAAAAAGTGGTAGAGGGTAGGCAAAGTAGCGAAATAATTAAAAAAGACAAGCAAAAAATCAAACAAAAGTCAAAGAAAAAACAGACAAGTCAAGAGATCAACAAAAATAACGATATTTTTTTCAAAAAAAGGAAAAATTTTACTCTGCAATTTATATATACACGACAGATGAGTATTTCAATAAAGCGCTCATGCGTTATGAAAAAGCAAGCACACGCTATTTGAACCGACATCGCCGTTGAAATAAATTTCGCCAAGAAACATGCAATTTTCCTCAAGCATCGATTCCGTGCTGCAATCTTGTACTTTCGAGTAAATACAAACCGAATTCCGATAAAATGCTTTGTGCAGAAATAAACGCCGCAGAAACAATATTTAACTATATAAGTCGATTCGAAATGATATTGCTTCTCTTTACAAAGCGTCGCAGAGCCAAGAAAACTTATCCCAAATGAACATTATTTTCGTAACTGAGAAAATTGGTTTTTTATTTTAAGAAAAGAATTTTTGTCAAAATAAGCGACATTTTTATTAACTTTATTCTATTTTTGTTTATTTAAACTAATGTTCTTTCATCTTGGATTTCTTTTGCTTTTGCAGATTGTAAAATTAAAGAATCATTCTAAAATAGATTCAAGTTAGAAAAAAGAATTGAAAAAGGTCGGGAGGGCCGAGTTTTTTCTTTCTTTTTTGGGGAAGAGTAAACTTTGAAGATAAGCGTCTCTGGGGTAACATGCATCTATATCTATCTCGTCTCGAGATTCCCTTACGTTGCTGCGTGTCCCGAAAACTTTTGTCGATTCGTCCAGTAGATCACGTAGTAATGTGAATTCAAGTATGTATTTGCTACAGTAGGACCTACAGGTTTCCACTCCCGCATGCTTTTGACCTCTAAGATACATATGTGCGGATTCTAAACGGCTCTTTATGCGCATCGCTTTCATACCTTTCGCACCCGCGATCGAATCCCCTGACCCCCATAAATCCCTCAACTCTGAATTTTTTAATTATGCTGGATTTTTCGGGAAAAAGTTGTTTCGAGTTTCGAAATTATTGTTATTCTTCTTCGAAAAACACAAAAATACCTTCCTAAATCCACTTTTTCCAATCAGAGTGAGAATTTGGTAATTTTCTTGTGCTTTCAATGGAGTTCGTTTTTCTAAATGCGAATCAGCAAGGGCTTGGTTACTTTGTTTGCTACAGCAACGACATAACTTTGTCAGAATACTCATTCCTTTCACACAATAACGCAGCAATTATCCAACGATTTTTGAAAATGTTTAGAATTTTCATAGAATTTGAAAAATTTCAAAAATAATCGGTTATTTTATAAAATTTGAAAAATTGGTAAAATTTAGAATATTGTTGATAAAATTGTGTAGATTGAGTTTATTATTTCAATACTCCTTGAAAACTTGAAAAGCATTAAAAATATCCAGAAACCTTAACAAATTGAACGACTTTATGAAGTTGAAAAACTTTATAATAGTTTGTATTATGTTCGAAAGTTCGATTCTCAATAATTCTAATAAATTCGAAAAATTTAGAATTCGGGAAAACTGCAGAAACTGTATAATATCCTTTGAAATTTGGTTCAAACAAAAAATTTATCATCGTGCGGAGACAGTCGATGATTTTTGAAATTTCAATAAAAATCTAATATTTTAAAAATATTTTGATGAAATTTCGCAGATTAGATTCATTATCATTTTTCTTCAATTTTTTCTATAAAAATCATTAAAACTTAAAAAGCATTGGAAATATTGAAAAATCTAAACGAGCTAGACAAATTTTTATAAAATTTGAAAAGTTTGGAATGGTTTGTATCGTGTTTGAAATTTTTATTCTCCATAATTCTGAAACATTAAAAAATTAAAAATTTCGTATAACTCAGAAACTGTATACTAGCCTTAAAAATTGGTTCAATAAAAAAATGATGCATCATGCAGAGATGATCGATAATTTTCGAAATTTTAATAAAAATCTAGAATTTAAAAAAATATTGATAAAATGCTGTAGATTGAGTTTATTAATATATTTATTCCACTTGTTGATAAAAATCTTTAAACATAAAACACATGAGCATGAAAAAATATCTATGAATCTTAACAAGTTAGGCAAATTTTCATAGGATTTAAAAAACTTGAAGTAGTTAGTATTTAGTTTAAAATTCTGATCCTCAGTACTTTTAAAAAATTTAGAATAGTTCCGGAAAACCACAGAATTCGTATAATATCCTTAAAACCCTGATTTAATAAAAAAATGTAGCATCGTGCAGAGATAGTCGATAATTTTTGGAATCTCGATAAAAATCTAGTCCTCCAAAAAATATTGGTGAATTTTTGTTAATTCTAATAAGTTTATACTATTTGTTGCAAAATTAATGTATTTTGCCTGACTATTTTACCAATATTTAAAATTTCCCAAATTACAACACGACTATAACCTTTTTCTCATTCTACCTACTTGGTTCTATGGAATTCCCCTTGAAACGAAAACTGCCATGAATCCCCAAAAAATTGCTACCATTTTTCAAAGTCGCTTTACGTGCTTAACTCTGTACATGAAATTTAGAGAAATGAATTTTCCTGTGACGTACATGAAAAATTAGCGCCATCAATGCAGCCGAAAAAGTGGTTCCGCGAGTGAGAGAGATAGAGTACTATACTATACGAGGGAGAATAATGCAGTGATAATAACGCGGCAATATCAGGGCAATTCATCCCTTGTCGAGTTTCAGGATCCATCCTCATCGTCGTAATAATATCCTACGTGATGCTTATAAATATCGATTCTGCACGTGGCTCATCCCTTTTTAGTAGATAATACCACTTCTATTAATTTTCTTCTTCGGCTATTCAATGAATTAATCAGCAGTCACGGCATATTTGAAAGTTATTAAATAGAAAAAATGAAAAATATTTTCTCATAACTATACAATCTGTATTGGATTGCAATTGTCGTAATTTAAAAAAACATTTCCCTAAGAATAGAAATTTGTTTTCGTACAGAAGTTTATTATAAATTTTTCGGATGCAAATATCGAGGAAAATGAAAATTATAAAAATTGTTTGAACCCAGAAAATGATGAAGAATCATATCTCTTTGATGGCTCGCTTTTTGTCGAATTTTGCATCGACTTGCTTTGATGTACCTCGGAAATTCGGCTTCTTTTTTTCGTAAGTTCTAGTCTGGTAAAGTATAGTCTTCATTAGGTGCTTTGATTTTCTTCGTTTCATCAGCGGCTCATGAAATATTCATATATTCTTTGAAATTAAAACTGAGAGAAACTTTACTCTGTGGTTTCAGATTTCTGAGAGCTTCTCGCATTGACGTGTTGATATTTTGTAAGATAGATCAAGTTTCGCATTTTTTGAAATCTTTGAAAATTTTAATGATAAACAATGTTCAAAAACCAGCTCTACCTCGATCCCTCGGAGCAAAAATAACGACAAATTTTTCTTTCGAAATCCTTAATATTTTTACATTTCTTTTTATCTTTCTTTTCTAGCTTTCGTATACCTGTAAAAATGTGTTGTCAAACCGAGTCCAATTTCATTCTCCAACTTTTTATCGAATGACATTTAAAATAGATGAAAAAAAATTAAATTCATTTACTAGGATCTACATTCGAAAATTTGATAAAAAAACCATTGATATTTAGATTTCTAAATAAGTTTATTTGGAATTCAAATTCAAATCAAAACTTTTAATGAGTTACATATAAAATACAGATTTTCAGAAAAATGTTTTTTCATCAACTTCTTTTAAAATTTAACGATAAAAAAATCTTATAATAAAAAAATGAAAAGACTTATATACATATTACTGTCAAATTATTTATAAAATATTTCAACTTTTCCAAAAAAAGGCATCTTTATGAGAATGGTGTTCCTCTTGCAATTTCTCGAACTTGAAAATCGATTTGGAATTGAGCAAGACCGAATATTCCCGATTGATTGCCCCACTTAATTCATACACCAACTTTTATCTGTTAATTAAATCTCCTGCTATTCCACCTACTCTCCTGCTCGTCACATTCACATCCAGAGAAATGATTCTATAATCCCAGGAAGTAACAGATTGATTCCGCGCCATTCGATGATATAAATCCGCGAGTTACATTTATAGTAGTATATCGAGGCCCTTGCAAAGTATCGATTACGAGCCCCCGTTTAATACCTTGCAAAGTGACGAGCGTTCCTGAACATTAATGGAAAGCTATTTGCCGGAAAGATTGGGTTTTTGTTCTCGAGTAATACTCTCCTATTCCGAAACAATCGCTCGTGAATGAAGGAATGATAATAATTTTAACAACCGTCAGCCACTCGTCGAGATAAAACGCGCAAGTTATTTTCTCAAATGCTAAGCAAACAAGTAAATACAGAGGTGGCAGAAGATTTGAGCAACGTGAGTATCACTATTATGTACATCTTTTTGAAAAGTTTTCAATGAAATTTTTGTAACTGAAAAATTATAAACAGTGTTCGTACGGTATTAATGTAGCGATGTATTATGATTTTTTATTGATAGTTTTTCATAAAAATTTGCGTATACGTTTCCTTATAAGATTTTTTTCCAGTTTGGAACCAACATTGACGACTATGTCCCGTCATATCGTGAGACCAAAAAAATGATGTTCAGCCATACATCATATGCGTTGAAGTGGAGGGTGTCAGGGACATATTTTTTTGCAGTTTGATGGTCACCTCCTTTCTTTGGAAAATGAAACGCCCATCAAATGTTTTGATTTGCTACTGAAATTGCATTTTGTATTAAACACTGGATTTGAAAAAGAGCTGTCATTTCTATACAACTTCGTGCGAATTCATTTGTACAAAATTAAGACGCTAGCACATAATGCTGCTATCTTATTAGAGACAGCGTTGAAAAATTTTTATTTGGCAAAAAAAATTGCAGAAATTACCCTTTCAAAATATTTTCTGTCTTGGCTGAATAAATCAAAAAAATGGATGGAATAAAACATTCCTTTGCGTAATTTGTGTTCTTTTTGCATACCTCTAAACTGTCTGGACTGAAAATTTGATAAAGTAATACAAAAATTTATCCATAAAATGAACTGTAACCCCAAAATTTTTCAATTCATTTCTGAATAAATTGTACTGTGTACATTAAGAAATTAATTCTGAAATAAAAAATTGATTGTTAAAATAATTTGAACAAATACTTTTAGTCTTTTGTGTTTCAGGAAAGCGAAAGCCTATACCAAAAAAATTTTCAGTGAAATTCATTGATTTCAAAAATTTTAAAATAATCTGAATAAAAAATTTATCAAGTCGGAAATAACAAATTTAATCTGTTGTAGGAACAGATTTTTTCTGTATTTCCAGCAGAACATTCTGTTACTTCACAAAACCATTTTGACATATTGATCTGTTAAATTTGACAGATTTATGCTGTTGGAACAACCGACTTATATCATCGCGATCATGACATATTAATTTTTGTCACGACACATTTTTGACAGATACAAAAAAAAAAAATTCAGAACAAATAATGCAAAAGTTTCAAAATTTATCAACATTTTATAAATTGTTACGAATCTTAGAATATTTCTAATGATGTTTATGATTTTTGTTTTTTTAAATCTGCATTCCTTTAATTTTTCAAAATATGTAAATGAATTTCATTCGATATCTATTAATTGTTCAAAATTATTAATAATCTCTATACATTAAATATTTTTCATTTCTGTACATTTTAAGAAGATTCCAAAATTTCTCTAGTTGTACGTAATTTTCAGAATTGTATTAGACAATCTATAAAATTTATCAAAGTTTTCTAAAATTCTACAAAACTGTTTATTTTGTCAAAATTATTGGCCATCTTTAAAATTTTCCACAATCTACGTACATAAGTTATTTTTTTTTTTTTCACAAATTCAACTTATTTTTCTAGAATTATTAATAATTCATCCATTTAATTTTGAATATTTTTCAATTTTTCAACATATTCGAAATCCGAAGTTTTCATTGAAATGTTTACCAATTTCTCAAGAATATTTACAAAATGTAGCTATACTGTTATCCATTACTTGTTATCCATTACTTGGTATCCGTTACTTGTTATGCTTGGCTTACTATCCATTACTCGTTATCCATTACTTGTTATCCATTACTAGTTATCCATTCCCGTACCGAAAACCAGTGTAGAAATTTCTATACCGTTTTTATGTTGGTCTATAATTTTTTTATATTAGTCTATGCTGTTCTTGTAATGGTCAATGCTGTTTTTATACTGATGCATACTTTTCTTCTGAATGCATACAAGTATCTCAATAGAATCAAATATTTTTTAATTGATAGAACTTTCAAAATACTACACAGATTTTTCAGTTTAACGGAATTTATAAAATTTTCATAATCGACGAAATTTATGAATATTTTCTGAAATTCCTTGAATTTCACTTAATAATTATATTGAGAATCTCTCAAACTTTCAATGTGTACCACAATTTACAAAATTTATCAACATATTTTGAGTTATTCAGAATCACTAACAATCTTAAAAATTTTCTGGTGTATTTCATTTTCCGAAATTTCATAAATTTGTAAAATAATGCATACACTAACTTAAACTTCCCAAATTTTCAAATATTCCTTCGTTTCATCATGGTTTTCCATGATTTTCATTACTTGAAGTTTTTCAGGTTTTTAATAAAAATAAAAGAGGCTTACAATATTCATGTTTCCGAGGAATACAATAATGATTCACCCACAACCGATTCTCGAGTTTCAATTATTATCCAACTTAAAAAATTGCGTTCCACTGTCTTTAAAGAAGTAAATAAATTTGAACGAATTTCGATTGCATCAGGGATGAAGAAAGCAACGATCCGAGCCTTGAAGAAGGAAAGTTGCTTAATTGCTCGACGAAGAGTTGTTTGGGGGAGCTAGCTTTCCATGATCGATATTTAATATAACGTGATTAAACTGCAGAGTTCAAACCAAGTTGAGTTATTCAGTGTCTTGGGGGGAGGGGGGGACAACTTTTCAAGTCAACAATGCACACTTTTTAAAATTTTCATAATTTTTTTTTTTTTTTTTTTCAAAACGCCAACATTTGCCATTATTCTTTCGAGTTGTAGGTATTACAGTGAATCTATTACTGCACATTTATTAATTGATTGGATTGATCATGCAACCAAAAAAAAAACATTGCTTTACAATTTGTCGAACTTAATGACATACACGAAAAAATACTCACCTATCGATGGAAATGGCCAAGAGTGTGAAAACACTCGCAGAAATTGTTAGCACCGCAATAAACTGACTTATTTTGCACCAAAAGTGTCCAAAAGGCCAATCAGTGTACAATAAATACACCTATGAAAAAATTATTATTATTTTTTGAACAAATTCGACAAATGTTTCGTCGAAAAAGTTCAACAAAATTTCAACCTACAAAGTTGAAACCGACGTTTAATATGGAAACCATCGTGTCTGCAAAACTCAAATTGACGAGGAAATAGTTGGTAACTGATCGCATTTCCCTGTTCAAAGTTCATATAAAGTAATTTTTTCCGTCCAACAAATATTGGCATTATTAGTGAATTAATTTACCTATGCTTGATCACAATGTAAATAACGAGAACGTTTCCAATCTGTAAAACAGGAGCCTTTAAATGTGAATATCTATTCATATTTTACTGATGTCAGTAGCATAAAATTTATTACTCACTATCGCGACTAAGATCATTATTATAAACAAAGTGATCCACACGATTTGTTTCCATATGGGAAGAATGAACCTATTCTCCTCCAACATTTCCGGTTCCTCGGTTATGTTGGAGGAATTCATTTTCGAGTCGTTCAATTTTCAACAAGATTTCATTTTTCACCGCAACATGGTGAACAATCAACTGCAACAGACGAAATTCAAACTTATCATAAATTATATGTATTTTTGGCATTTTTACCAACTTACCAAAAATCCACTTTTTATCCCTCAGCCATGACAAGAGCGTTTTATCGCGGTTTTTTCTTCTGGAACAAAAATATTTTCGGTCATGAAAAATCCACTTGTCGCCTGTCCAACTTTCAAACCGCTCGAGATAAAAAAGTTTCCCTGATTTTTCATTCACTTTTCACGAAAGGATTCAATGAAATGAACCAACTCGGAAAAACAATTTTCTCTTATTCTCAGTTTTGTGAGATTTGTTAAGTCTATTTCGTCTTTTCGTTTTGTTTCTTCGATTTATTCGACGTGTTTCCAATTTTTATTTATAATAAGGACTTAACTTTCGTAAACTCTCAATCTTTTATTTTCGAGTGCTGTGTTTTGCTTGTTCGAAAGATGTTATCACTATTTCATGCAGGGGCAAAGAAAAACGATTACTTGGGATAGGTATTAGTAATTGGGATTGAAGCAAAGAGGAAATTCTTGGTGTTCACTATCATGCATTTTCGAATTAAAAAAATGAAGTTTATTTTCAATTTTAGATAAAAATCTCTGAATCTTGGAGATTATTTAAAATTGACAAAAAGCTGAATAAATTGGACAAAAATGAATAATATTTCAATATTTTGCATAATGTTTGAAATATTGGAAATTTTGAAGAAATGAAAGAACATTGAGATTCTTAAAGATATTTTCTAAAATTTGAAGAAATGTGACATTTTAGAAGAATTTGAAAAAATTTTCCTAGATTGTGTTCATTATTATCATATTTATTTTAAATATGCTGAATAATGTTTTTTTTTTTAATTTTTAGATAAAAATCCGTGAAATTAGGATAGTTCAAGATATTACGAAAAGCTGATTAAGATAAAAAAAAATTAATAGTATGCAAAAGTACGTCGATATTTTGACATCTGCTTGAAATTCTGGAAATTTCGAAAAGTTCAAGAAACATATACGGGGAAACTAAAAGATTCGCAGTGTTACTTATTTAAAAAATGTTGAGCAGATCAACAAAATTATATTGTACATTAGGTAGATTGTGTTTGTTTTTTTAAATTCTTAGATAAACTGAAGGACTTCAAAAGTATTCAAAATTTACAAAAACCTCTCTAAATTAGACAAAATTGAGAATGTATAATAATAGATCAATATTTTAGCTTTTGTTGAAAATTTAGATGATTTCGAAAAGATGAAAGATATGTAATATTACTTAAAATTATACAAATTTGCAGCATATGATAAATTTGTATAACATCGCGTAGGTATATGGTGTTCATTATTATATTTCTTCGATAAAAGAAAAATAATGTTTTGTTTGTTTTTTTTTGTTTTTTTTAGATGAAAATTCTTAGAGCCTGAAAACTATTGAAAAGTTACAAAAAAAACTGACTGAGTTAGACAAAATTTATAATTTATAAAAATATTTCAATAATTTGGCTCATATTTGTATTTCAAAAAATTCCAAATATTGAGGTCACTTTCAAAATCTTAGATTGTCAATATTTTTTTAAATTCGAAAAATTTGTAGCGATTCAGAAAATTTTCATGAAATCCCGTGGATTGTGTTTATTACCAGTTTTTTTTTTAATACAAGTGAGGTATTTTATATTGTTGAACTCAAAAAGTATTAGATAATATTGAGCAATCTGAGTGAGTAAAACCAATTTGTATAAAATAATCAAGTTTTGAAAAGTTTATATTATTCTTAAAACGTTCGACACCTTGAGAATTTTAATAAAATGAAAAAAAACATCGGAAATTTCAAAGATTGTCAATATTTTTGAATACCGGTATTTTCAAGGCCTTGAAAAATTTACAGAATTGTTGAAAATGTTTATGAAATTTCCAAGTTTGTTTTCATCATCAAATTTTTCAGAATAGGTGCAAAATAGTATATTTTTGACGGTTTTGGAAATGCCTAGTTTGATTAAACGCAAAATTGCAGCTCGAGGCGAGGCCGAGGATTGTAATCGGTTTCGTCAAAAAATACGATTTCCAAAACTGACAATACGATATTTTATTCACAAATTGCTAATCATTAACGTCCAAATATCCGATTATCAGCAAATTCCATAAAAAATTTTTTTTTTTATACAAATCTGAAAAACTCGAAAAATATTACGAAATATTGAACTAGTTGCACGGATTTCATAAAATTTGAAACTTTTAGAATATTTTTCATTGTAAAAAAAAATTTAAAGTAGTGAGAAATCAATAAACAATAAAAATTACAATTATTATCAATAATGCTGAACAATTCAAAAATCAATAATGTGTAGAAAAAAAAATTTATACCTTGTGAATGATTTCCAAAATTCGGTAAAATTACAGAAACAGTGTAGTTTTAGTAAAACTTTAAAATACTTTCTTTAGATTTTTTAAATCAATCTGAAAATGTTTGATAAATGACAGAGATTATCGATAGTTTTGAAAACGTCTATTAGAATCTTGAATCTTAATAAATTTCGTGAATCATATGAAAATTTTTGACGATTTGGCACAACTACTATTTATAAATTAATTCATTTTTGCAGAAACATGCGGAAAGAAGCCATTATGAACAAATTTATAACATTAACTTATGAAAATATCACAATTGCTACTCCATGCATCATATTTTATCTGCATATTGCTAAACAGAAAATGGCGAAATCATTATTCCATGGATAATTAAAATAAATGCAACAAGTGAAATACTTCAAAAAATATTGTTGGATGCAACTGCAACGCGTTGAATTTTATCTGACGATATCAAAGACAATTTGTTTGTTCATAATCGTGAATAAATTCATTTTATTTTCATCCAATTATGCATTTTCCAGGGAGCGCAGGAAGCCATTCTTTTAATGAAAAAGCGAGGCAAATTATTCATGAGCATTAATGTGATACGTGGTCGCATAAATGCGGGCAGACTGTTGCAAGTGACAACACAAGCATTGAAAATTTTCCCTCTGTACGTTTCACACTTTCTTTTCTCATCCACAAACATTTCCGAATTTCAAGGGAGC
The DNA here is from genome assembly GCA_028476575.1 of Platygaster robiniae. Lineage (NCBI taxonomy): Eukaryota > Metazoa > Arthropoda > Insecta > Hymenoptera > Platygastridae > Platygaster > Platygaster robiniae. The sequence continues at coordinate 44,236,363 of CM052019.1, forward strand.
TTGGAATTATTACATACCAGCTCGCTCCTTAATGCCCTGAAAATTATAGATCAAAATTTTATTTCAATATATTCATAATAAGGGAAACATATACATTAATTACAATATTACAATATTAAATACGAATTTAAAATAGCCAAAAATACAAACCGGTCGAAATTTCATCAATCTTAGTAAATTTCATAGCAGTACTATATATTTATTAACATGTTGGACAATTTTGTTAAATATTCGAGAATTCAAAATATTTGGCGAAAAATTCTTAAAAATTTTCTTTGGTCTTTGGAGGACTTGGCAACACTTGCAAATGATACGTGATTGCTATAGAATAAATTAATACGAAAAGGAAATTGGTTCTTTTGGAAAAAAATTGAAAATATGAAATCGTGTATATGTTAATTAACGGGGTGCTTTGTGTGCTTACGCTCAATGTCAGCAATATTAATACGATCAAGTTGTTCTTAATAGGAAACTCGAGGAGTCGAGCGCGTAGAGAAATTCGATTGTAATATCAAGAAAGTGCGCATCTTTTCTTTCTAATTTCTATCCACTTGTTTTACACTTGGAGTACTTATTTTAAAATGTTAAACACAACTTTTTCCTACAGAAAGCATAAAAGCAAATACCAATCTTCGAATGATATAAAATGCATTTCAAGAAAAAGTGGTAGATTTCAATTTTTGTCGATTCGTTAAAGAAAAAATAAAATTGACATGATGATTTGACTAACAAAATTTCACTTTTTAGGAATCAGATTTTGAAATTGTCCAGATTTTTTTTTTTTTTATAATCGTTGTAAAATCCAACAAATTTCAATAAAAGGACGTCAAATAATATCTTCATTTATATTCTGTAAATTGGGAAAAAAATCATACATTTTCAAAGACAGTAAATCACATAGGGCCTCAAAATTTACGTTAAAATAAAAATAAGACTTCAGAGGAATAGCTGTTATTTCTGTCATTTATCGCTTAGGTCATTTTGAATTACGACTTATCTATCTCCTTTAGAAAATATAATCTCATCATTGAATTTCAAATTACACTAACGTGCGATATCCCTTGCATTGTCGGAAATTCATGTGTTAGATTCGACGCGCATATGCAAATTGAAATTTGCCCAATAATTAATAACGCGCGGCAATGCCAAGCGAGAGCGTTGAAATATTATATTACGACTGTCATCAGATTTATATATATGGGCCACCACTAGTTTTCTCCAGCTACATTTTCATGAATTTTACGCAGATCGTGCAATCATTGGACTTTTGGAACAATTTACATTGGGATTTTTCGGATAAAGTTAAAACTCTTTTGAAAATTGGAAAATTTGATTAGTTTTCCAGGTAAAATAAGTGTAAATTCAAATATGAAAAAAATTCTATATTCTCATAAACAATAAAATATATGACGATGATGGGCATCCCTAATATACTCGCCTGAAAAATTTTCGATAGGGTAAATAGTTGAAAATACTCGCAGGAAAAATGCATTATTAGAATTTTCAAATTGTCGTTTCATTAAATCGTCAAAATTTTTCATAATGTACGCAATTTATCAACATTTCGTTCAATATTCTAGATCTTTATCGAAATGTTAGATATCTCCTTACGATGAAAAATTTTTTGGTTGAAAAAAAATTATACCGATATTTTACACTTCATGTTGTTTTACGAAGTATTCGAATTTTCCACAATTTGAAGTATTTATTAAAATTTTCTGAAATTTTACGAATTTTTAAGAACTACTGCCATTTGTTCGGATTTCGAATGTTTTTCAATTTGTCAAGATGTTGAGAATTTTATACATAAAATAAACCTTTCGAAACTTTCGGAATTTTATCAACATTTCTTTAACTGATAAAAATTTTTGGTAATTTTTTAATACCTTTCAAATTTTTCCGATTTTCATTAAAAATAAAAGAAAATCGCATATACTTCAAAGAAATGTGATAATTAACACAATCTAAAAATTCATGATCGTTTGCTTCAATGTAACAAAATATTTATTAAAAATTATTATTAAAAATTAAATTATTATTAAAAACTAAATTATTATTAAAAACTTGTTCAACTAGTTAAGATTTTCTGAGACTTTTGATTTCTTTCCAAGTTTTTACAGATTTTCATTAAAAATAAAAAAAAACCTGATCGTAAATGTTTCGTAGAAATGTGGCTGGGTACATATTTACGTTTTCTGAAATTCTACGAAATTTTCGATTTCTTTAGAACTGTTAACAATTTTAGAAAATTTCAATTATTAACTATTCGAAACTTTTAAAAATTCAAAAATGGTACAAATTACTCAAAGTTTTTCATATATTTTCAAAATTTCTTCAACTAACGAAGATTTCTAAAAAAATTTTTAATTTTCCAGGTTTTTTCAATTTTAATTAAATAATGAGCATGATCGTGTATATTTCGAAAAAATATGATATTACAATCTGCCAAATTTGTAAAAGACTCCACAAATTCTTCAAGTTTTCATTTTATAGAATTATTGACAATCTTCGAAATTATCAATGTTTTTTTCATTTCTGAGAATGGTTAGAATTTCAAGCATAATGAAAACTATTCGAAACTTTGTGAATTTAAGATATACCTATTAAATAAATGCCATAACGTTTAAAACTTGATTAGAATATCATGTAAACTGAGCCTTATGGCACAAGTGACTTTCTCGATTATAACGGGAAGCCACAGTTATAATCCATTCGATTCGAGCTGAGTTTTAAAAAACATCCAAATTTCAAGGGGAAACTAATGCTCAAAGTTTGTTTGACATGATTTTCAATGCCCTCTTCACAAGATTTTTACTGCTATCAAGCCAAATGAAATTCATCTATTAAAATCACATAATTTACTTGTTCCAGTTTTTCCCAGTCCACTAAAGGATATCAAAATTTTAAAGCGCGCAATGAAAATCCTCCTCAGTTTGAATTTTCCTGTGTCGCATTCTTTTACCAAGTGATAAATGATTCCTTTTAATTTCCAGCGTATTTTCAAGTAATACTATTTCTCGAGAGACACTTGCCTGACGGATTCTCAAACGAGCAAGAAATGTTTTCAATCAAGAAACTTTGATTAGTCAAGATTCGCCGAAAGGATTTTCATTGCGCCATCCAAGTTTCCCGTAATTTTGGTAATCTGATAATCCGTGATACTAAAATAATAAGTCAATTAGTTGCTATTTATTTTATAAAAGGTAAGAAGTTTATGATGCATGAATTTAAAATCGCGCCTAATTTAAATTGATCGATAATTGAACAATTTGTTCTCCAGAATGTACAAAATTTGGAATAATTTTTCAGATACTTGAATTTGTAAAATGGGATCTTTCAAAATATTAAACACAAGCTAAAGATTTCATCGAGATTTTGCTGTCCGAGAATTTCGAAAAATTCTTAAGCAATAATTCAGAATTTCAAAAGTCATGCTGTATTTTAGAAAACAGCGATTCTGAATAATCCTTGAGAGATTAAATTATAACGTAAAATTTTTTAAATCGAAAACAATGAGCCTACTTTTGTGTGTGCCATATTTTTTGAAAAATTCCTAAAAATTTGCGTACTCTTATGCAATAATAAAATTACATGATAAGCTTTAAAATGCTCCGCTTCTATAAATCTTCAAAAATCAACTCTACATCGATCCTTCTGAGCTCAAATAACAACGAATTGTTTTTTAGAAATCCTTTATATTTTTACATCCTTTTTTTATCTTTCTTTCCCAGCTTTCGGCCTATACATGTCGGTCCTCTTCAGGAAATAAACCTTCAAAAACCATACCAAAAAACCAATCAATCAAACTAATATTACCCAAAGATCGATCAATTAATGTTTTGAAACAACACTGAATCAAATAAAAATGAGTATCTGTAGGAATATTTTGTCAAACAAAAATTTTGAAATAATGTACAAAAGAGTATAAATTTTCCGAGTTCTTGAAAAATGTTACAATTTCTTTATCCGTCATGCTACCTAAGATTCGATTACTCTGAGAGTATCAATTTTTCCGAACAAGTTCATTTTCTTACATGGAATCAATTTATTTATTATGCATGCGCATATTTCGAAAAGCGAGGTGTGAGTTTCGGAACATGAAATTGATACAGCAAATGCCTCTTACGAAAGTGCAGGAACGAGTGCAACGGAGTATGCGAAGACGTAGAGATCAATAAAATAAGCAGTCTTTCAAATTATTAGAAAAAAAAGAAAAAGTTTGAAATTCAAAAATCCATTTCCAAGATCAAGGGTTGAGAAATTGCTAGGTTGGCCGATAAAGATGATAAAATTTATAGTCATAGAATATTGTCGATTCGGTTCTTGGTGCTGGCGTAAAATCGAAGGCGAGTTTTTAAGTGCGAACCGTTGTTCTTCGTGTTTTACACAGGCCATATTTCTCTTTATAAATGCGCGACTTTTGTACATTAATCTTGTTCAATTTTTTTCGCATCATTAAACTACTTTGTTGTGAAAAGGTTTCGTTTTGAGAATATTAATATACCTGTAACAAACAATTATATTCATTTATTATTTAAATAAGTATGTATATTATTGTAACGAATAAAATGTGTTTCATTTTCAAGCAAATATCAATGAAATAAAAATTATTTTGGCAGCAAAAATCTGTGTGTCACAACTATCCCTAAGGTGATTTACAAATTGCAAGTTTCCAAAATATTGGATTCAATTTTTCCAAAAAAAGAGAAAAAATGGTGAGATGTGATTGGATCCCATTTTTCTCGATGCTACATTACGATATGTGTTTTCATCGCCATTTCTGTATAGAGAAAAGTTAATGTGGTGGTGCTTTTGGCCCCATTTATCTCAGCAGTGCTAGCTGGAATCGAAAAATCCAAGTGCTAATACATTTGACCGCTCGAGGAAAGATAATAACACTTATTCCAAAGTAATTCGTTCTTATCCCAAAATCATTTCGATTTTAATTTCGAAACCTTTTCAAGCATAAATGTACAAAAAAAAATTAAAGGTATTACTGCCCTTTCAATGCTTTGCATTCAAAATATTTCTTACTGCTGTAAGAAAAATTTTATTTCGGAAAACTATGAATGATTTTTATACTTATCACCATTTTTTTATTAATCAATATTATCTTCACTTTACACATTCGTTTTTTTAGGCTGATAAGTTTTCCAGTCTTTTTTAAGACTCATACATTTTATTATTATAAATGCATTCATTTTTTCCCAAATCTATGTAATCTTGAGGCTTAATTTTTACTTGAGATGGTTATGATTTTTTAATTTTTTAAAAATAAATTTAATTTCGTCATATGAGGTAAATCCATAAGGTGAAAGTTTGATTCGAAACAATTCGAAACAAGGGTCGAAAGAGAATGCTAAAGAATTACTTGCTTGTCGAAAATTCACGCTCGTGGAAACTAATGACGGTTGTTTCATACGACCATATATCACCTGATCAAACGACGATTTTCCGTCAACGGGTTATCGAGCAGACGATAACTCTTTTTTCCAGAGCAACTAATACACAGTTTTTTACTGGAAAAAAAATTTCAATCCTTTTTGTGCACCAAAATGATAATGCAAATATGAGAAGATGAAGATGAATGTTCGTGGAGAAATTAGAACATTTATTTTTAGATGCAACTTTTCTATTATATTTTCTAAATCACGACGAAATGACTGATATAAAAAGCAAAATCTGTATTAGGAGAGGAAGAATAAACGAGTCAAAATCAATAAGAGATTCAGGTTAACATCTAGTGCAAGAAAATCCGAATTTGTAGTGTACATAAAATCTTTGACAAGTTAAAACCTAAGAAAAAAATTATGCTCAAGGGACTTTTGGTCTTGGATTTTCATAAAGAATCCGCTATTTTGTTGAATAATATCTCACAATATTATTAGAACTATCGCAAGTACTTTATCTTTTTACGAATATGAATTTGAATAAAAATCTGAATAAACTAAAAAGTATTCAAAACTAATGAAAAACTTTTGTATGTATGATGACAAATATCAGTGAATTCGGAAAGTTTTATAAAGGTGCGAAAAATTGAGTAAATTAATTGTTTATAGCTATTACTGTCTTGCGGAAAATTTTTCAGATGTATAATCAATTCCAACGATTAACAAATTGCTACGGTGAACTATTACTAACAACTGTGATTCCTTATTCTGTAATGGTTGGATTTCAAAACTCATTTTGGTCGCGTTTCCTTCAATTTTTTGAAAACCATCATTAAATTTGTATAGGTATAAAAACAAAGATCCCGTATACCTATAATTTTTTAATTGTATTTAATAAGAGTAACATAAGTAAAAATTTTATCATACCAATTAATTTAATAATTATTCGGAACGCGATACTGCATATAGTAAAAAATCAATGAACAGTGTAGGAAATGTGAAATTTTAATACCTAAATGTTTGACATTATAAAGCATTAAATTTTTAGTCATTTAGGAGTACTTAATTAATGCGTATTTAATACAAATCATCGAAAAAAATCTACCACACTTTTATCACACTTTTACCACACTTAAGTCTGGTAAAAATGTGGTAACTGGTACACCAGGGTGGTATGAATTTTCGAATCTGGCAGATTTTCAGAAATCAACAATCAGCAAAATTTTAAAGGATGTTAATAATTCAAAAAAATTCGAATTTAAAATTTACATGCATCCAAAACATGTTTATGAATTTTGAAGATTGTGTTCATTATTACATTTCTCAATAAAATATACATACTAACGCTTCTTTGTATTTTTAATAAAAATTTGGAAATTTTGGAAAACAATAAAAACTTATGAAAACTCTGAATGAGTTGAACAAATTGTAAGAATCTGAATGTTTTTCATGGTTATTACAATTTTTTTAAATCTTTAAATTTCGGAAAATTATAAAAACATCGAAAATTTCGAAAATTCTGGAAAATTCAAAGAAATTCGTGGAATTTAGAAAATCTTCATTAATATTATGTCTATCATCATAATTATGTTAGTTCAGAATATTCATGATGATGTTTTTTTTCAACTTCAATAAAAATTTGGAAAACTTGAAAATTATAAAAGAAATATGAACAATCTAAATGATATTGATTTGGTTTTAAATAATCTGTATTTTGTTCGAAAAGAACAAAACTTTCAAAAGTTCGAAGAACATTTCAAATTTAAAATATCCCGCTTTCATTTAAATAATATCTTGTGATATCGTTTTAATAAAATTATTACACATCTTTTTTTTTTTTTTTAATATTCAAATACATTATAACGTTTTTTTATTCTTCATCAAAAATCTGAATAATCTGAAAAGTATTCAAAAATTACGAAAAATCCTAATAATTATAACAATTACTGATAAACTTGGAAAGTTTTTGCCAGCTCGTAAAATTTTTTGAACTTTACAAATTTTCAAAAATAGAAAATCAACAAAAAATTTAGCGATTGTTGATAATTCCAAAAAAGTCGAATTGTTGGTATAGTTTCAGAAAATGTTCATTAACTTTTTAGATTGTGCTCATTATCATCTTTCTCAAAGATATGAAAACATGTTTTTTTTTTCATCATTTTTAACAAAAATTTTGAAAAAATTCAAAAACAGAAAAAAATTATGAAAACTCTGAATGAGTTGAACAAATTCTGTAATCTGACTATTTTTTACAGTTAGTATTATATTTAAAATTTTGAAAGTTTTGAAAAATTATTAGAACATCGAAAACTTCGAAGCTTGTCGATAATTCGAAAATATTCAGAAAGATTGTGTCATTTCGGACAATATTCATAAACTTTATGTCTATAGACATATATATGATATATCATCATCTATGTTTTTAGTTCAGAATATGCATAGTTGTATTTATTTTATTTTAAAAAAATTCGGAGAGCTTGAAAAGTAATTAAAATGTTACGAAAAATCTAAATAATTTTGAACATTTAAGTAAAATTTGAATGATTTCGAATAATCTAAATTTCGTTTAAAAACAAGAATACTTTTGAAAATAAAAAAAAAATATTGAAAGATTATTTTATGGTGATTTCTACATGACCCGAAAAACTTGGAAAGTTTCAGAAAATTTGCATACATTGCGTAGATTGTGAAAAATTTCGTAAATTTTGTGAAATTGCAGACACCAATGTAATACTCTTAAAATTGTTCGAATATTGAAAATGTTTTATCGTACGAAGACTGTTGATAATTTTGGAAATTCAATCAAAACCAAGAATTTTGGTAAACATTAATAAATTTCGTCAATTGTCAAGTTATAACGGTTTGGTGAAACAAAAGTTTGTGAATTGATGCACTTTTACGTGGGTGTTTTGGAATATTTCACCCAACCACTATTTTCCTGTACAGAGTAGAATTTCCAGTAATATACACGTTAAAAAAAAATTTAATAAATTTTTCATAAAAGTATTGCAAATTTCTAAGCCATATTATGTATAGGATTTTTCCGATAAGTAGATCTGAAAAAATCGCAAATACACTTATTGAGAAGTTAGTGAATGAAAAAAAAGGAAATGTAAATAATATTTCTGAATTCTCAAACAAACGATATTTCAGTATGAGTTTTTTTGTTTTCTGAAACAATGCTTCTATTATCGTACGTAAAAAAATGCACAAATAACGCGAGATTTCCCGGTAGGAATGGAGTTAAAACGCTATAATTTCGACCACGGGCGACTTGTTTTTCCCCAGCTGTGAAAAAATGACGCATTGTATATCCGTGGGAAAAGAGAAAAACATGTTGGAACGAAATAACGTTGATTGTGGATTCTGGCTTCGGAAGCAAAAATATACATCTCGCCCAATATAAATGGTTTCCTGGCGGAAGGGTAAACGCGATTTGCCGCTACCACTAGAATAATACTCTTTGATTTTTTCAAATAACATTAGACTTGCCTTAAACTCAAGTATACTGCGGTGGAATAAAAGGAAAATGGAAAAAAATGGAAAAATCTTGATCCTATATTAATTTAAGAATATTATGTTTATATTTTCTTGCACAAGTTTTAAATCCCAGAAAATATTGATCAACATTTTGATTAATTTTCTGTGTATTTTACTCAGCCAGAATTTTCCACGTGAGTAGTGCTAATCGAAAAGAATACGAAATCTCTTCTCTTTGCCATGCACGTTTGTAAAAAACTCTCTATATCCAGGTGAAACGGAAAATTCGTTAGTACCCGACGAAAAGTCGGGCAATGAAAAAAAGACGTCTGCACATAAAAGTTAGTTATGAGGGGCTCATGATTCGGTGCGACAGATAATGATTCGGAGGTAGGTACATAATATAATGCAGTAGGAGATAGAGATGAAGTCAAGGAAAATTGAATCCTTCGCTTACTTCCGGGGCAAGTTTTTTTTTTAGCAACGTATTAATTAAAAGGACGCACGCGGAAAAGTGTTACTACACGATTCACAATTCCTTTTTCCACTTTCTTTCATCAGCAGTAAAATTTGATTAAGCGCTTTGAGGCCTTTTCGATTGGGATATGAGCTGTTCTCTTGAAGCCTGCTGCTGCATCCATGGTTTTCATATTTGTACGTCAAACATCTGTCACGAGCAAGTTCTCCCTCTCGCTACGTAATATCTCACCATCATCCAACTTACAAAAAGCTCCAAATCACAAAAAAACCTCAACGTAAATGTGCAATAAATCGATAACGCGACATTTCTGACAGTGGAAAATCCTCACGTCAGCGTATTTCCGATGAAAATCCTAAAATTGCATCTGAGGTATCCAAACAGATTCTAAAAATTGCGAGAATTTTTGTTTAAACTTTCGAAAATTTGACTGTAGCAGTTTTCATTTTATTCTCAGCATTGTCGAGAATTTTTTCTAAGAATATCTTTGAAAACTTTTTCAGGTGAAAAATTGAAAATAAAAATACTAAAATATTTTAGAGTAAGAAAATCTATAAACTCATGGCATAGCTTGTTTTGGGGTATTAATTTTCAAATTAGCTTTATTGGAATTTCCCCTAAGGGCGTATATACCTTAAGTCGATTTGATGTAATTTGGTCCTCAAAGTTTGTAGCTGCAATTTAGAGGTCTTCCAGGATTGAAACGGACCAAGAGTCAATTGAGCTTTCAGTTAATTATTATAAAATAGTACTCATAAGTGGCATTAACGACTTGCGAAATTTTTCACTATGTTTAAATGACAGTGAAAATTTTGTATTCATAGGTTTGAGTACTATAATTTTTTGGCCTCTGAATAGGAAAAAATTCATAATAGTAATCAGTTCCTATTCGATTCTTTTAACTCTGCAAATTTGTTTTTGCTTCGAGTTATTTTTATTTGCTTTCATCGCAGGATGAAAGCAAATTAAATTTTTGAAAAAATATCCAATAATAATCAGCTCGTATTCCATTACTCCACTTAAAAAATGCTTATATGTTAGAAATTTCACCAATGTACTCCTTATTTTTATGTATGAAATTTCGGAAAAATATTGTTTTACATGATAAACTGTTTTGTAATGGAAATTGAAAAACGTTGAGCTTTCCTAGAAAATTGTATGCATGAAAGATTTATTGTCCTTTGTAGGCATGTTGAAATATTTGCTTTTTTATAATTTTCATGACTTAATTTTATGTGAATTTCCATGTAAATAAGTAAAAATAAAGTTGAACCTAACAAAAATAAGAGGGTTTTGGAAAACTCGGATATATATTGATAAATTATAATCAAGTTTGGCACAAAGTTTTGTTATTCTTTACTGGCTATAGAAATTATATGAAAAAAACAGCATTCTACTGCATACTAATACATTGACCACAATCGGGAATGAAACACCATAAACTTTGATAAATAGCCCCTCTCGCATTGGGGATTCTTGGCGGAAACTCACTTTAACTCTTTAACAACTAAGCTGCATGATCTTCCACCCTCTTTTGTGAATCTGATACTATCTGCACCTTCCTTCACGAGTTCGTGTCGAGAAATCACTTTTTAACAGCATTTCCTAACCCGAGACGTTTTTGCGTCATTATGGAAGACGACTTCAAAAAGACATTGATTGTAATTGTACACGAACTGGATGATTCTTTGTATCATTATAAAATATCAAAGAATACAAATAATCAGGGATGGAAAAAGATAAGGAAATAGTGGGCAGCATTACTTACTTGGAAAAATCTAGTTCGGATCAAATACTCTTAAATATTCACGCGAAAATCAACGAATCGTCTAAAATTTTCACAATATTACAAAACTCATCAGCACTTTTTGAAATTCTAGATTTGTATTGAAATTTTCAAAATTGTCGACGATTCTCCATTCGATAGAAAATTTTTTAATTTTGAAGAATTTTTTGGATATTACGTGATTTCTGTAGTTTTATGGAATTTACAAAATTTACCATAACCTACAAAATTTATCAACATTTTCCTAGATCCAAATTTGATAGAAATATTCATACACTTTGGAATTTTAAATGTTTTTGCTATTTTGACAATTTCTGAAATTGGAAACACAATACAAACCATAACACATTTGTCAAATTTCATACGAATTTGTTATAATCATTAGGATCAGGGACGTAGGCAGAAAAAATTTTCGGGAGGGGTTTTTCTGAAAAATATTTTTCCTTCGGGATTTCATAATTTTTAATCTCAGACAATATGGTTACAAGAGAACGATTTTGAAGTATTTTATATTTCAGGAATATAAGAGTTCTACAACTTTTGGAATCCAGAGTTGCACATTTTTCATGTTATTAAAAAATGGAATTCGATTTTTGTGATTTTCAATTAGTAATTGAGGTTTCAATTCTTTTTAGTAATACTTTTTGTATTTATACTACTTTAAGGGTTATTTGATATTAGGTAATATGAAGTTCTATAAAACTTTCTACAATTCGATGCTCTAGGAATCAAACTTCTAAATATTTATATATTTGAATTGATTAATTCGCAAATTTTCACCACACAGATAAAAGGTACATCATTAATTTATATTATTTTTGTATGGTATATCATTCATCAAATTTTGTAGTATTTCCTGGTACTTTTATATATTTCTAATATTTCTATGGATCGCTCAATAGATTTTAAGAATATAAATTGATTTTTCAGACTACAGTTTCTTTTATGAAGATTTTTTAATACTTTTATTTCATATTTTTTTATTATTTCTACATTCGAAAGTATGTTTGATTATATAAATGGTATCAATTGAATTGGATGTATTTTTATCGTTATTTCTATATGCATTTCTACAATAATAATCTCTGAAATTATATATAATTATAGTATTACATTAATAGTTATACTCCAGGACAGAAAGTTTTATAGATTTTTTAAAAAATAATTTCTACATAATTTTTATGTATTGAAAAGTTTCTTGTAGACTGGTAAGCTAGTAAATTATTAATCTAATAATAGTAAGCTGTTGTAAGCTAGTAAATTAGTAAACAACTGAGATTGTAAAATAGTAAAGTAGTAAACAAGTGAAAAAAAAAAATAGTAAACTAGTAAACTAGTAAGCTAGTGAACTATTAAGTTAGTGAACTACTAAAATAGTAAACTGATTGAAATGTAAATTAGTAAATTAGCAAACTGGTAAGCAAGCAAACTATTAAACTTATTTTTCACATTTTTCTAGTATAATATATGAAACCCTGGAGGACTTATAAGTATTTTAATAGATTACTTAGGTAATCTAAATTATAATTATAATATATTTGTAGATTGCCATAGAGATTTAAAAAACTTGATGCTTTAAAATGCGAATTTCAATCTGTTTTGAGTGATTTTAAGAATTATTAATAAAATAACATTCATGTAGATTTGTCATGTTTTATATCGTTATTAATTTTTTTTATTCCCGACCCAAAATGACATACATAATACATGTATGAATCTTACGTGAAGCATACATGGAACATGCATGAAACATGTATCTATAGCCATACATGAAGCATACATGTATGTTTCATGTATGCTTTAGCATACGTTGAGCATGCATGTTGCATACATGCAGCATGCATGCATACATGTTTCATGTATGTTTTTTTTCCCGGGTTCTTTTTTCGTATTTTCGAAATATTAAAAAGATTTTGTGGCGTTTTCTACCCATAAAACCAAATCTTGACATCAAAATCATCCCAAGATTCTTGAGTTATGAATCTTGAGCAAGACTTGAGCAAATCTTGAGATAAAACCTGAGGATCGAAATCAAGTCAAGTTTCTTGACATAGACTTGATCAATAATTTCCCAAGAATCATTCAAGTACCTTGAGCAAGATCGACTCAAGTATGGGAAATAGATTTAACCAAGTCTTGATCAAGTATCTGGACCAGAATCTTGAACAAGTCTTAAACGAACCTTGATATGGATTCATTATCAATATTTTTTTATGCACATTATTTGTGTTTATTACACCACAATAATTAGGTACATGTAGTTTTAATAATTCAAACTTCCGAAAATCTATAAAATCATACTTGATAATTATTCAATTCTTCCGTTAAATATTGTTTCGCAATCATTTTTTCAATAAAGTAGTATAAATATAATATCTTGAAATTGTAAGCAACATTTTCGCATTCAACCTCTAAATTAATCATCAGGCGCCGAAAAACTATAGAAATAAATTTGTTATAAACAATATGATCTTTTATTAACAATAATATTTTGAAACATTTAAATTATCTGAATCAGCAGACGTTAAAAATGACACAAATAAAATTGTTAGAAACAAATTAGTTTGTTTATAACAAATTAAATATTCATAAACAATATGTTTTACATTGTTGCATATAACCAGAAAATTCAATATGAACATTAGCTTATAACATATATTGGTTAGTATAACATTATTTAACAATGACTTAATGTGTAATATATATATGTATACATATATACGTATCATGAGATTCACGAGTCCGTGCTCCGTGCATTTTGAGGCGGAAAACTCGTGTGACCACATTCCAACCATACGTGAGCCTTCCAACTGCACGTGCACGTGCAGTTGGAATGCTCACGCACACTTACATCTTCGCGCCTGTTCGCGCCCGTGTTCTAAGCGAACATAAGCGAAGATAGATTCAACGCAATGAGGTGAGTGTGCGTGAGACTTCCCGCGTTTTCTAAAATGCCACACTGCATCATATGGTTCATACCATACGACTTTGCCTCAATGTGACTTGTTGTCGACTGTACTTGACTATTTTCGCGTACGCTCTGGTTAAATAAGTGAATCGTGGCTCGTGCAACTATAACGCAGGTCATCATCGAGGAAGTTTTACAGCTGCCTTGGCAGAAGCTGCGTACCCGAGGCCAAATAAAACAGCTTTTGAAGAGTGCCTCAAGTACGGCGTGAGTCTACTAAAACAACAAAACCGGGACATGAAAAAAAAATGAATTTTTTCTTAAACTTGTAATAATTATATCTACTTTTAAATAAATGTGTTTCGATAATAATGATTTTGTACAATTATTATACGCATGCTTATCCCTTTAAAATCAAAAAATATTATTGAAAACACCTTACACACGCTCGAACATTAAATAAAAAATTAAAATGATAGATATATGTATGAAAAAGTTCACAGAACAGAAAATTTAACAAATGCTATATCATTAGTGTAGAATTGTGTTCGAAAAACTGACGAAAATGACAATTTACAAATCTTGAGCAAGGCTTGCTCAAGAATCTTGTGCAAGAATCTTGATGAAGACTTGACAAAGTATGGGAAATAGATTTACCCAAGTCTTGCACAAGATCCTTCAAGATTCTTGAACGCGTCTTGACCAAGTCTTGACGTAAGATGGTTTTATGGGTAGAATTCTTACAGATTTATGGTATATTTAGAATTTGATACTCTAGAATCCCAAAATTTATAGATCACAGAGGCATTTGTCGAAATTTTGCAGAAAACAGGTTTTTGATAGAATTCAAATAATTCCATTATTCTTTTAGAGTTTGTATGAATCGCAAGATGTTCAAGACTTTTATATGGGTTTTATATAGATTACTAGAATTTGATGATCTAAGACCCCACGTTTTGTGAATTTTTAGCATTTTCGTCCATTTTTATTTTTCTTTATTATTCACTGGGTTGCAATAATTTTTCTGATTCCTATTGTCTCCACAATCTTACGTTTTTATAATTTTTACTTTTTTATTAAATATACATACTGCTAAAGTTTTCATGCATTTTTTCGTAACTTGTATTTTTATCGTTAATTAATGTAACTTTTTTCATTCTTACATGAAACATTGGTTGATTTTATCAGAATTTCGGGAGGGGTTTGAACCCCAAAAACCCTCCTCTGCCTATGCGCCTGATTAGGATTTTTCATTATTTTGTTGATACTTTTCAATTTTTCAGATTTTGTTTGAAAAATTTATAACTATTATCAGGCTTATTTCGCTGAGATTTCGCTTAAAATTTTGAATACTTTTGAGTAAGTTTTCCACATTTTCATTAATCAGTCAAAAAAATGGCATTCCACTGGACCAGATTGTCGTGATTCTCTAAAAGCACGAAACATTTATTTGCTTAGAGACGTCCAAGTAGAATGAAAGACATTTATTTCCACCCATCAAGCTCGCGCTTCTCGGTAGTTTCGATGGGACACAAATTGTCGGATCGTTTCCCAAAGTCGTACGACCTAACAGCCCATATATGTAAGAAGAAAAAGCAAAGTTTCTTCACTCGCTAGGAAAGGAAAAGGAAAAGAAAAATATTTCGACGATGGCTAAAGTTAGCTATAGTAGCTCATCTCCTCCTCTTTTTGCCCTGCTCTTCAAACTTGATTCACGACCTTTGAGCTTTCGTCAAAAGTTTCCGATTTGCAACTACCGTTTGTAGCACGAAGCTGCTGCTACTTGCGTATATACGTACTTATACGTCCACGGGGACAAGATATAAACTCGCGCAAAAGCCATCATCATATGTGTCTTCGTCCTGTACACGTTTAGGAAAATCCACTCGAGTGTTTTCCAAGTGTTTTTCTCATGCCCATGCAAAGTACCTTTCTCCTTTCATCATACAAATCATTTCTACTTCCTTCTTTTTTCATTTCCCGACATTCCTTCGTGGTTTTAATTTCTTAAACAAAAATGGTCAAAAGTACCTCATTGTGTAAAAAGGTGATCAATTTTCTACTTATTTTCAAGTACCTTTTTTCGAATGTGAGATATGAAGAATATATTATAACTGAAAGAATTTCCCTACAAAGTATTAGAGAAGAAAAATAAAATTCTGGCACGCGCACGCAAGATTAGAAGCGAATTCCGAGCGCGCCCATAAATCTCCAAACCAGAAAAAAAAGGAGGGAGAAAGATCAAGTACACAAATTCTCCGCTTCAACCTAAATTAGCAAAAAATTGTGGGGCTGAAATGCGAGTGCTGCAGCTCATGAGCAAGAAAACTTAAACTCGTTACAAGTAATTATTTTTATTCTCGGAACATTATAAACTGTATGTAATTTCTCTAAAAAGTTATACAGGTATTAAAAATTGTATTGAATTTTCCAATAGTAAATTTATATCATCCATTAAAATATTACCATTTATCATGAGAAATATTCTTTTAAACAAATTGTAAAATTCATTGTATTTATACAGTGACGTTGTAGAATATATTTTTCTCAATGCCAACACCTATGAGTTCGCTTACATAAATGCAAACTAAGAAAGACAATCAGTACCTTAAAAACACGACGAAATTATTTTTTCATGTTTGTTTCATTTCACTCGTTTCTACCCCTTGATACGAAAAGTACTATTTTATTCTCGAATCATCGACAACAAAAGTTAGACTCGAAAAACTGGAACGTGGAAAGTAAAATCTAGCCCACGAAAAAATTAATGCTGTACACGCGTACGCTAACACACCTTTTTCGTCCTCGTAAAAATCTGTAGAATAGAAAAAAGCATCAAATGGTGCTTGAACATAAGCTCTTGAAGGCATCACGTCGAAAAATAAAACACTTGCACTGGCCCCCGCCGAGTTGGATCCAAGTAATTTCGTTCGTGAGCACTGTGATCAATCCCCTGATTTTACGATGAAACCATCGAACAAATCCAATGTTGAGTTTTATCTATTTCACCCACTGCAACTCATTCGTTTCTCATCATCCCAACATTCTTAACATAATACACTGTTAGAAAAAGGACTCGAAATCACACTGAAAAGTGCGAGAGTTTTCTCTTCGCACTTTCAGTGTGTTATTCCACATCCCTTTCGGTGCGAGGTTCGATGGTGTATGCGAGAGCGAGCCTTTTGCATCTGAGCAAGAGGGATATTACATATTTTCGGTGCGCAAGACAGTGGAAAGTGTTGAGAGACGAACGAGTGTAAAAGTACGATGCGATTCAATATTCTAAACGAAAATAATGAACAAAAAATTCCTAAACAGATGTTCGACGGCTCAGAATACAAATTTAAATCAAGCTTTCGCGTGGATCACTAGATTGCTAAAATATTAATTATCACACATATTAATTTCATCAGAATACTTTCGTCTCCATTTCTCTGAAACATTTGATTACACTTTAATGTTTATTCAGAATTCTGAAAGGTCTATTTTATCTATCGGAAAAATCTTCAAGTGTGGAGTTCTGCGATAATATCATGAATTTTTTTGTCCAATATTTCATATTTTCTGAAAAATAAAGATGAATGTTTGAAACTTGGCATAGTTTAAGTGTATAACTCAAATGTTCAAGACCAAATTTTTCTGAAATTTTTTATTGCTGCTATCTATGTCTTACGAGCACTGAAAAAAAGAAAACAAGTACTTTTTCGATACTCGTAAAGCATAGATAACAGCGATAGAAAATTGCAGAAAAATTCAGTCTTGCACGTCACATTGTACACTCAAACTATGCCAAGTTTCAAACATTTATCGCAAGTTTTTCACAAAGTATTAATTTTTGAAGAAAACATGAAAAATTACATGTAAATCCCATTCAAAACTTCAGTCGTATTGTGTCACGTGTTAATCATGTCCAATTTGCTTTAAACTTTACAAAAACTTTTTTTTCTATCTTGATTGATTTACAGCCCTGGAATGGAAAAATTCCGACGTCGCCAAAATAAATGACACCCTTATATACCAAATATAATTAATGTAATAATTGCAAAGAACAATTTAGTATTTTAATTATAATTACAAATTATTAAATAATTTTTGATAAAATCATACGATGAATAATATATGTAGAAATATGTCATATATGTAGAAATGAAAAATGGGTAAAACATATTCCATTAATTCAAAAAAATTCTACCTTCAGGATTAACTTTCAAAGATGAATTTCGTCTATTAAATTTCCAAATGTATGTGTATATTTTTTCAAGAAAATTACTCTCACTATAGCAAATGGTAATATCCTTTTTATGAATCATAGCAGAGCCATGTTATTGAAGAGAAAAAAAAACTTCATTTTACTTTTTATTGTTCAAAAATTTGTGTGTTTAAAATTATTTAAAATTTTTTTCAAGTGTAGAAGAAAATGGTAATAAAAATTGAAAAAGTACATACTAAGTGAAGAAGCTTAAATTTGAATAATAATAATTAAAAAAAAATTTTTCAATTGCTAAACAACGAAACTGTAGTAGCAATTCATTCTTGAAACAGCCAATTTTGTTAATGATCTAAAAGTGTGATTATGCAGACAGGATAAACAAAAAGACGTACCTATATCAAAACTTCAACAAGTTTGAAAGGAAGTTTCTTTTTCTTTAATTCATATAATTTATATTTGAGGTTCAGGAAAGGTGAAAAAATGTTAACGAATTTTTTTAAAGCCATCTTACTTGTTGCTACACTGGTGTTGTTTCAACGCTGTTGAAAAAAGTTTGGTTAGTTTTTAATAAAATTATTGAAGTTTTCAACGTGTACCCTGTATGGAATTTTTCCCATTAATTGCTCTGAAAATTTTCCATGCGTGATAGAAATTATTTTACAAATTATTGAAAGTAATAATTTTTTTTTGTTCTAATGAAATAATGTAAAATAACTCTTCTACCATGATAACCCTGGCGCTCCGTGGAGACCGTAATTTACGGTCCCTCTTACGGGTACTTTGTGCAAAAAAAAACCCGTAAGCATATTTAGGTTTTCTAGAGAAATACGCAATAAAATAAATGATGTTTTAATATAAATTGATGCTTGAGAATATGTTATACCTTTCTGAATATACAAAAATGTATGAAAAATAAAAAAACACATGTTTATTCATTCAGAAAATAACAATAATTCCACGTTACGTTGGACACGAAAAGCCAGACGCCAGTGCCAACTCAACGAAAGTCGTGTCTATGTTTTCGGCCTACATGGGACTCATTTTACAATGTAAATAATTCGTCAAAATATTGGTATTTGTTGCTGTTATAAGCAATTAGACTTTTTTGTAAGCCTTAATTAAAAAATTCACATCTCCAATTAAACAACTCAATATAATCAAATAAATTTTTGTTCGTGTATTTTTCCGAGTTTGTTTTGTATTATAATCAAAAAATATTTCACAATTGTTTAAACAAATAATTGTCAACATAGTTTTTAATAAACAATTGTATTTTTTAACGCTTCCTTGACGCTGAAAAATTGAATTTTTTTGGCCAATAATACGGAAAACGTTCACCTTAAACAATACATCAATAGAATTGTTTTTTTTTTATTCTAAGGATATATAAATTTTTTATGTACCTCTGGTATAGAAAACGCATTTCTCGTCCAGTTCGAAATCTCAAAATTCGTTTTCTAGCCCTCGGAACATAAAATATCGTACGTAACTAGGACATAACATACTATTGTCGCGCGCTCAATTCACCATCTGCGCGCTCAACACGTTAAGCAATATTGCTTTTACAGCGTCAAATTTTGCCTTTTGCACCCCATCTTACATTACGAACGAGATAAATTTAGCAATAGATGACTGCAGAACTCTGAATTACTATAAAATAATAATTTTCATTGCCTACATTGGCCATGTCAACAACAGAGTGGCACGTGTTCAAATTTTATTCGCAAACAAATACATTTGGTCAATTAACAACGAACATTTTTTATTAGTTAAAAACGTAATTATTCAAATCGGTAAGTACTTACCTAATACTACACGAATGGTTGAAAACGAAACTTAGAAGGGGAAAAATATATATAAGACAGCCCTAAACTATTTCAATGAAAACGCCGGTTACACACTCTTTGAAGTAAAAATTGAATAAGTTTCTTGTTGCATTACTCACAAAATAACTATATTATTTTATCTTCAGTTCATGTATACATACATATATATATATATATATATATATATATATATGATAATTCAATATTTATAAGTAATATTTAATAATTATTTATTGATTTCTTTATTAGATAATATATTCTCCTTATAGAAAAGAAACTCAAACTGAGTTTCTTCTCGAACACTCAATTTGGGTCTACATGTTATTGCTTATGGAAACCCAAATCGGGTGTACGAAATAAAACTCTACTGGGTTTGACTTGAGTTTTTTTTTCGTAAGGATCGTTTACGTAAATAGTCTTAGTTAATTTTGACTTTAAAGCGCGCATATAGTCGAATTTACATTGTAAGAGATTTACAGGCGTCTTTCGTTCAGACTTTAGTTTTTCCAAGTTTTGTTTTCAACCGTACACATTACAACAAGAAAGATAATGTTGCATAATTACTCATAAGGAAGTGTAATGAAGTGTAACAACTAATTTAACTATTTTATATTCCAAATTATCTAATATTAGAAACATAATAATTTGCGAATTGAAGTTTTTACCTAAATAAAAAAATTGTCGTTCTTAATTGAATAAATGTATTTGTTTGCGATCAAAATTTGAACATACACATATGGTTTGTTCGACGTGCCGCTCTGATGTTGACATGACAAATGTAGGCAATAATAAAAAATAATAAAACTGTAAAATAATAAAAATTATTATTTATAGTAATTCAGAGTTCTGCAGTTATATATTGTTCAATTTATCTCGTTCGTAATGTAATATGAGGTGCAAAGGCAAAATTTGACGCTGCTCTTCCAGATTAAATCCCATTTTAGCCCATTTTAAAACCATTCCCAGAATGGTTTTTGACGTCATTGACAGATTTTTCATTTGTTTTCTAGCAGTGTATACTGCTGGAAAACGAGTCAATGACGTCAAAAACCATTATGGGAATGGTTTCAAAATAGGATTTACTCCGGTAGGGCGTAAAAGCAATATTCCTAAACGTGTCGAGCGTTCAGATAGTGAATTGAGCGTGCGACAAAAAAACTTATATATCTTTAGAATAGAAAAAATTCTATTAATGAATGATTTAAGGTATACTTTTTCCGTAATATTAGCCAAAAAAATTAAATTTTTCAGCGTTGAGGAAGCGTTAAAAAAACAATTGTTTATGAAACTATGTTGACAATTATTTGTTTAAACAATTGTGAAATGTTTTTTGATTATAATACAGAACAAACTCGTACAAATGCACGAAAAAAATTTATTTGAATTTATCGAGTTGTTTTGGAGATGTGAATTTTTAAATCAAGGCTTACAAAAAAGTCTGATTGTTTATAACAGCAAAAAATACCAATATTTTGACGAATTATTAACATTGCAAAATCAGTAACTCAAAGACTATAAAAAATATGATTTTTTTTTAAATTTCGTGATGAAGTGGAATTTTCGTGACACACTTGACACGCTTTAATTCACTTTCAGAATTTATTTAAACATTGCCCAAAATAATCCGAAAGTTATCAAAACCCTTATTATCATCTAAATAATACCTAATGCATTTCTGTTCAATATGAAAAACGTGATCTCATAAAAGTATCTCTTTCAGATAGATTGATTTTTGTATAATTTATTATTATATAATATGATACATAATTATAAGTAACTACGTTAATTACATATCCTTTTGCGCTACATAAATACTATACGTAATATGTAATTCTTGATGTCAAATTCGGTCTATAATCGTTTTTTACAATAATCCAATTTAAAACTTATTCGTTGTAAATTTTAAAATTTTTAAATAACTATCTATGTCATAAATATTCAAAATATATATTTATTATAATATATAAATATGCATCATCTAATGTAATAGATACATCATGATTTTAGTGCTAAAAGCAAATTTCTGTTTTTCCAGATTTTAACAATCTTATGAATCGTTTATGTTAATGAAAGATTGATTTAAATAGTCTCACGTAAGCAGCCTGGATTCATTTTTTCATATTTAAACAGTATAATAATAAATTATACGTCATACTACTGGCACTTTAAAACTATTTGGCACAAAATGAATCTTTACATATTTTTTTGTGTGTTATTGTGATTCAAATGTTTTATTTCGAGCGTTTTCTCTTACGGGTCTTTTTTGCACAAAGTACCCGTAAGAGGGACTGTAATTTACGGTCCATCTTACGATCTCCACGGAACGCCAGGGAAAATACGTGCTATACTAATTCCTGACAAAAAAGCTTTGACTTAAGATCTTATTCATTTGAAGTTTTGAAGAAACAACAAATTATTTATTGATGATCAAATATTTTTTTGGTTAACACTTACCTCATTAGCCACAGAGGGTTCTATAAACGTTTAAAAAACGTTTTTAGAAATGTTCTACAAACGATTCAGGAACCTTTTAAACGTTTCTGAAACGTTTATAGAACCCTGAAATGTCCGCCTATAAACGTTCGTGAAATCATTTCACAAACGTTTGAGAACATTTTCAGAACGTTCATGAGAACCTTATTTGAACAATTTCATGCGTTCATGGAACGTATTTATGAAACCTTTATGGAATGTTTCTGGAAGTTTTAAAAACGTTTTACATAATTTTTTGATAACCTTACGTAACGAATTGTGCATTTTCTTAAGAACATTTCTAGAACGTTCTAAATCGTTTGTAAAACGTTACAGTAACCATTTTTGGAACCTTCTGAAACGAATTTTATTTTAAATGATTTTCATTGTAAACGTTCCTGTAACGTTCTTGAAGGTTTAAGAAATATTCCAGGGAACATTTTTGAAGCCTTCCCAAACGAAAATAGAACGAACTGCTTCAAAATGAGTAAAAGAATTTTTACTTCTTTTCTCTGACAGTAGTTGGCAAAATTTCAAAAATTCCACGCAAGATTAATAAATATGCTATAAGTTTTAGCAATCTTCAAATTTTTCAAATTTTTACGTAAACTTGAATACTGCATATTTTTTAAGTAATTCGTTTTCATTGATTCATTAAAAAAAATGTTTGTACCTCGATGGTGTTCAGAATGTTCCTACATTGTCTTATCGAATATCATTGTCAACGCTGAAAAAATTCGTAAGAAATGAGTACCTTATTTCAGGAGTCGTAGAATTTTCCAAAGTCACACACGAAAAATCAACTGCACTCGTAAATTTTCCGCATGTTGATTAAAAAAAAAAATCACTTTTTACAAACAAGAAATGTCTTCTTCTCATGATAAATGAGCACACATATTTAATTAATTTTTCAAATATCAGTTTGAATAAAAATTTTAAAAAAGACACTAAAAAGTTCACAAGTTAAGTATGCATTTTTTAAGAAGACTTGATTTGTGTCAATGACAAAATTAAAATCAATTGCACTCATTCACGAAAAAATTGTACTCATGATTGAAATAATTTTCAAAAGTTTTTTGAGGAGCTTCGAAAGTAATCTCGAAGCTTTTGGAACCGCTGCGAGCGCTGAAGAGACACTGAATCGTGAAAGGTTTCGCATCATCCCTTGTGCTGCGCCGAAAACGTGTTTTCCTCAACGCATGTGCACGTGTCCTGATGCCATCGATATAAGTCATCATCAACGAACCCCCCAAAAATTATTTTATAGATTGTGTTTATAATATTATTCATTTGAAATACATACGTTATTTCTTTATTTTTTAGTAAACATCTGGAAAACCTGAAAAGTATTAGAAAATTACGAAAAATCTCCAGTTGGACAAACTTTTATATAAAGTTGAACATTATTCAATAATTTTTTTGTTTGACATTTTTAAAATTTAGAAAGATTAAAGAACACTACGTTTATCAAAGATTGTTAAGTATTCGAAAAAATCGAAATATTTTTATTTTTAAGTTCCACACAAACAATTATTTAAAATTTCCCTAAACCTCATTTCTCACTCGATCTGTCGAAATCTATGGACACTTTTTTTAACCATCAAAAAATGATATCTCTAATAGCAAATTGGCAAATATTCATCTTCTCATTTTTACTTTTCATGCAACACATTCTAAAGTTGCAGCAGGTCGCGTTTCCCGTGCATATACTTGCGTTATCACTATCTCCGAGTTTCCACTCGAAAGTTTTTCCCTTGGAAAATAAAAAAAGTTTCGTCCCTTATGAGTCATGTGAGTTTTCGAAATTCAGCGAATTTATATTTTTATCTTGTATACAATTTATACTGTTCCATAGATGAACAGCACTTCATTATTATCGATTAACTTTCATTTTTCAAAATTCATTATTCTAGAAGACCTTTTTTCCACGTGTAAATTTTGCGAAATTGACAATTCTTACAAAAAAAATCAATTAAACATCACGATATTTCAATAATGTTAATATCATGTATAGAAAAAAAATATATCAAAGAAAACTTATATATCTTCGTTTATACAATTTTCTTAAGACCACTCAGAAGACGTCAGGTAGATTCCTGCTTGCCGACATTGGTATTCTTGACTTCATTCCTAAACTAATGATCAAATTCAAAATCTTTTAATATTCATTAATGTTATACTTTATTATAATATTAGTCACCGACATTTCCCGAAAATCACTGAAAAAAATTTTTTTCGTATAATTGACTTTTTTGGAAACAACTCATCATACAGATTTCAAATTCAATTATTTCTCAAATTTCGCACATCAGTAACAATACGGGTACTGACACTTTCCTTCGCAGGAATTCATTATTCCAGTGGCGTAGAGGGATATGATTGTGGACACTCAACATGAAAAATGACTCCCAAATTCAATAACTGTTTTCAAAAACGAGAAAAGAGTCAATGCAAGAACAACATCACTTTAAGATGGACTTTTTCTTTTTTATTTTGCAATAATTAACAATTACAGACATTTCGGAAAATTTAATTTTTTCATTAATTCTGCAAAGACATTCAGTTAAACGACAGTAAACAGAATTTTAACCTCCTTCTTTGGCAGTGTTTCTTGGTATTGTTTTGACTCGTTTTAAGACGACTCGCAACCTACTGTAGTGCGAGAAAGACGCCTAGAACGGGATTCAATTGAAAGAAAGAAGGACGAAAAGAGAAGGTCTTGCGAGTCGTCTTAAAAGCAAGAAAATGTTCGCTCTGGAGTTGCCGTGGACACAGGCACTAAAATTCTCAGCAACATATAAATGTTCGAAAAGATTTCTTCTGGACAATTATTATCAAGCCCTTGTAACGAATTTTAGGGTTTGATACCACCTTTTTTATTCAGATATCTTTTCCATATTTTTAACCTAGCAAGTACAGCAGATGAACTAACAACCAGAAATTGTTGATAGAACTCGACAGTTTTAATGAATTTTTCAGCTAACTCATCAATTTCAGAAAATTCATGCTTGAAAAGCACCATTAATTCTTCCAGTATGTTTTCATGTTTTGTAAATCTTTCTTCAAGTTCCATAACCTAGAGTTCAGGAATGGATTAAAAATGCTTACACGAAAGTTATCTTCAGTACTCTTAACTTCAGGATTTCCACGGTACTTTTGTCTTCTTACGACTCTTTTGTGTTCCATTTCAATGTCAACACTTTCAGCAATTTTTTTCGAAACTTGATAAAATCCCTTTTCCATAGACGTCATGGATATATTTTTTTACGATTACTGCTGATGCAGTGAAACATTTAGGGCCATGCGGTGGATTGATCCCCTTGATCCCTCCCCCCCCCCCTTATCTACGCCACTGCATTATTCCGACCATTGGTCTTTTTAATGGGAAAAAAAGAGTAAAAGAGTATTATTTTCACATAAAATATGACATTTTACGTAGTGCACACAAAATACGAAGCATTTATTGAAAATAAAAATGTGTTTCAACGGTAATTAAAAATGTATTGTAAACTTGTAAACTGTACATAAATGCATTATAGTAATACTGTACAAATCTTGTGCACATACATTATATGGTATAAAAAGCTTCAGGGGCGTAGGCACGGCTTCCTATTGGGGGGAGGGGGCATTTATAATCAATTTATATATATAGATATACAATATCCTTTATTCGTCAGAATTTGGAGGGGGGACAATGTACCCCTGCCCCCTCGTGCCTACGCCCCTGAAAAACTTTGTAAGTCACATTCATTTCGGCAAATGGTACATGGCATCGAGGTAATATTTGGCAATGTTCCCAACGATGCTTCGATCCCCGATGGTTTGACTCGTTCCATACATAGCCAACTGTCAAAAACAAAATTTTAAAGATAGGGAAAAAAATGTCGAAAATTATTGTCCCTCTGTATGATGACCTAAATAATTTTGAGAAAATTTTCCACCATATTTCGAAAGGAATATTTTTAAAAATACGAAGATAAAACGAATGTTTAATGCACACTATCTAATTGTGAGGCTCCGTGAGAAAAGGTGACTTATCCGAAAAGAGCTAAGGTCTATTTTCGATTGCTCCGTTGAGTCGACGAAAACGCCCCCGTCCCTGAGGGGCACTACCTTCGGATACTGGAAAGGCTCGAGACGCCGAGCCCTAAACAGCGATTTGTCACAATATAAAATAAATGTCTTTACGAAAGTGCATACACGTCCACAAACGGACTGAAGAATAATATTTGACCACGTAAAACTGAACGTGAACAAAAATAGAAATAAATCATTTTTTTCTAACGTTTCGAAGCGGAGGTAGTGGGACAGGAGGCATTTTTCGTCGACTCTACGGAGCAATCGAAAATAGACCTTAGCTCTTTTCGGATAAATCGCCTTTCCTCGCGGAGCCTCGCAATTTTTTGAAAGATAGGGAAAAAGTTTGATAAAATATATTACCACGCCATCGGAAGGAAGATCGGGATTTTTCAAAATTTCGTCAACATCGAATTGGACGGCTTTGACAAAATCGTCGGCGATGCCTGGTTTCGTGTGAACGTGCGTTACGCACAAATGAATTCCCTTAGGGAATTGCAGGATGTTGATATTCCATCCTCTAGTGGAAAGTTTTTTCGCGAGATGGTAAATGTCGAAATCTTGGGAGCCCAGTGCAATCACCGAAGTCGCTGGCTTCCCGAAAATGAAAATTCCCTTGATTTTTCTCAACCTAAGTACCAAAGTTCATTTTTCTAATCGTTACTTACTTGTGGTCTGCGTTACGTAATTTTTCTGTCTTGCTATAAATTTTAATTTACTCACAGTAATGTGTGTAAGAAAAATGCGCTAATAATTTTGTAAGCGCAAAATATAAGTACTAAGTTATTTACAAAATTTTTTTCATTTTCGATTTTTCTCATTCAAGAATTTATTCTATAATGGTTTTGAAAACATGCAGTTTTTGAGCATTTTGAAAACACGAATCTAAAATCAAAAGTAGACTACTCACTCTTGCTCGATGTATCTCGTAGTCTCGATGACTTGTTTTGTGGCCGTGACATAACCATCGTAACCAAAGTGCATCATGGTCGCCCAGCAAGTCGCTATGATTCCGCCAGCGCGAGAACCACTCACCGTTGGAGAGCCGTAAATTCCACCGGGCCAATCAGTCGTGATCGTGTACTGCTGATGCCGCAATTTTTTGTGCTTATATAAAACCACCGAAGATCCTTTCGGGGCGTATCCGTACTGAAAATTACGAGAAATTGTTTTAAAAAATCCTCACAAAAATATCATTTTTTCAATTAAAATGAGAAAATCAGCATACAATGAAATAGAATAAATATTTGTTTATGGAAGTAGGAAAATCGGGAACTTTAAATTTTGGTGATCTTTGAGTGTAGTCCCGAAATTCTATTTTTCCACTTATGTATGTGATTATTCAGTAAGTAAATCTAGCATAAACAATAATTGCTACAGTATTTCAATAAATGTTAATTAGCAGTTAATTTACCTTGTGAGTATCTGCTGAAATACTCATGACTCCAGGAAGTCGGAAATCGAATGGTGGTATCTCTATACCAGCTTTCTCCATAAAACAAATCAAAAATCCCCCAAGACAGGCATCAACGTGTACAGGAATGTCGTACTTTTTACCTAATTCTGAGATAGATTTTATGTCGTCCATGGTTCCATAAGGGAAATTTGGAGTAGAGCCAACAAGCTAAAATACAATTATAACAACAATCTCTTTTGTACTTTTTGTTAGCTGCAAGGATATTGTGAGCATTTTTTGTATTTCTTTTTTTTAAATCACAAAGAGTGTTATATTATATACCAATATGGTGTTTCTGGTGATGGCCCTTTTCATGTCCTTGATGTTCACCGTGAAAGTTTGAGGATCGACTGGGACCGATCGAACTTTGATATTCAAGAAATGGCCGGCTTTGTTGAAAGCTACGTGCCCGGTGACCGGAACCACCATCTCCGGTTTTTTTATCCCCTTTGTTTCTTTCGCATACTCTCTGAACGCCTTGCATGCTAATAAAATCGATTCCGTTCCTCCCGACGTCATCTGAAAAACAATCGACACTTGCTCGTCAATGCTCCTCTCAAAGCTTATTACTCAAAAAAAAACATTTCCCCTCGACTGCAATGCATCACTTTAAACGCTCATCATGTGAATTTCACTCGTTATCTTCTTCTCAGAATTTATCTCATAATTACACATTTTCAATTAAAATGTATTTTCAACAAACAAAATATGTGAAATATATTATTTTAGTTCCTATAGTTTCAAACGGTGTGAAAAATGTAGAAAAATTTGAAAACGTACAGTCCCTGCAGAATTTTCATCCCCGTTGAAAAGTTGGCAAGAAATTTTCACAATCTCAGCTTCCATTTTGCAAACTCCTGGAAAAATATCTGCGTGGAGGGGATTTGTATAGGAAGCCAATTTATATATTTTTCCCATGAGGTTTTGGACGTTTTCATCGTTTCGATATACTGCTCCAGACACCATGCCGTGTTTCCAATCATACTGGCCTGGAAAATTCACGTATTCAAGAATGTAAATACATTTTTAGTGAAAATTATCAACATTTTTTTATCCCGAGGATCGACAAGCTTAAATTATTTATCAGGGATAAATAATTTGCATTTCTGAATACAGAAATTATGCTTGGAATCCAACTAGACAAAACGATTACTTAATTTATGAATCTTAGAAATTTAACGAATCAAAATAAGATGAAAAATATTTCCTATTTCAATTTGGAAAAGAAAATTATTTTTAGTCAAATTTTTGTACCCAAGTGAACGCATTTGTTGACAAAGTCCAGAATTTCAGTCTCAGCCAATCCAGATTTTGGAAGCTCTGCAATGATAGGAATTCCTTGCAGTCGATTTTCAGTTTCCTTTGCAAAGCTCTTGCTATAATTTGACATTTCTTTGTCAATTCGATCTCGAATAGCAGGGATTTTTTTCGCTATCCAGTACACAGCTTTTTTTCCTTTTTCAAGGGGAGCTGAAAAATCATTAAATAATTGAATAAACACATGAGAAATTTATGTACCTACAACTTGAGAAGAAATTTCCAATACTAGTACAAATTGCACAATTTCCAAATAAAAAAGTGGAAGAAAATGAGATGAGACTTGGCCAAGGTCACATGAAATAATTTAAAAATAAAATAATACAGTATTTATGGTAATACACTATAATATTTATGTATTTAACACACTGATATTAAAGAATAATATTAAATTATTTCATTATATTTATACAATTATATATATTTCAATAATATTAATTATTCTTATAAATATGATACAATATAAAGAAATTAAATAACTCTAATTATAAATGTATTAACTTGTATATATTTAATTAACATTGATTTTATGTACAATATAATAAAATATATTAATATTTCTCATTTTATTATTGTCTGAATAAAATCTTGTCTATTTGCAAATTTCAAATTAATTTTCTCCAAGTAACATTTAGACAAAAACAAAGTTAAATTCAACAAAATATACAACAAAAAAATTCATAAATTTTACCAACTTTCATCGTCGTACAGAAAATTGTAAACTGCCACAGCATGAAGTACAGTAATTGTTGTAATAGTAACAATTTTCCATGGTTCTGTTCCCTTGAAACAACCATTCACAAACGTCTTCAAAGGATCCAGTAAGTTATTCATTTTAACTTGGGTAATTGTGACTCAGTCTTTCTTTGAAGTTTATGGAAAAACCAAGATTCAGTCTTTCTTGTATAAAAAAATTTAATTTGTTATTTGCACTACAATCTGAAAACACATAAGTCCAAAAACCTTATTCAGAATAAATTCAAAATTACGTAAATTTCGAGTTGATATTTTAGGTTCTTTATCACATGAATAATGGCCTTGATTGTTGACCTTACCACTCTTGACTGATATTACGTATACGTATAACACATTTAAAAAAACTGATTACGAAAAGTGGACTCATTTATATGCCTTTACTACTTTGTTATAAACACCTGTTGATTATTTTTCCTTTATTGCACTTGATCAAATTATACATTACTGCATTGTTAAAAAAAAATTAATCTAAAGGGTCAGGATTAAGACTGAAGAATTAATTTGTAAAATTATTAATATAAATTTTATGTAATTTACAATAAAAGTAAACAAAGTTTGTGTAAAGTATTTTGAAATAAAGAAAATTAGTTTTTTACCTATTTGTATACTATTTAAGCGCTTTAAGTACTCCGTATTTATTAACAAACAATAAAAATCTGGAACAAATTTTAAATTATTCTCTATCATATAATTGAGTTTATTTCAGTTTCTTTATTATTATTTGTTATTTTTTACTGTTTTTGACGTCAGCTGTCACTTTTGACAGCTCTTTTGAGCTCTTTTTTCATAAGAAATTCTATTTTTTTTTTTAGTACACTTTAGTACATCTATGTACACTTTTACAAAAAGGATAAATTTAAATTTCCCGCTCTTTTTTATATTTCTACATTTCAATATACAATTTTTTTTCTGGTTTTCTCTCTTGAATTTCATAAATCTCCAATTTTTTTAAACATCCAGTGGAATATTTAGAATTTTTCAACCTTTTTAAATGCTCCCACTGTTTGTAAAAGATAACAAACGCAATATTTGACAGCTGTCATCTGCAGCTGATTTGTTAACCTTGGTTAACCTCAAAAATTGTAGGACGTCACGTCAAAAACAAACAACAATTAGAATGTAGTGTACTGATTGTTTTTGTGAGCGATTATTTATTGCTCTGTGACGACGAAATGGATGAAGATGGAAATAATAAGAAAATGAGGGGAAACAGATCATCTCGTGGGAAAAGCCGCGGGGGGAGGGGGGGAGCCGCGCGAGGAGGTCGTTCCAGGGGAGGACGAACCAAAAAAGCCGTCAGGGTAAACGTCCTTTAAATCTAAAACCCTTTTATTGTCAACGTCTATATTGAAGAATTCATTGCAAATTAGGTGTTTTGAATATAAGAGATTTCGTTTCTTAAAATTGAAATGGAAAATGTTGGTGCCGAAAGAAATAGAGAATTAATTTAATTTTATACGTTTTGTTATGATAACAATAGTCTCTTTATTTTCTTAGGCTTGAAAATTCATTAAAAAAGTTTGTTTTGTTCTAAAAAGAAATTTTAGAACAGAATAAAACTACAATAATGCCCGTTTTATTGTAATACCTATGAGATATTTATATTGTCGCTTATTTATTTACTCTACCACATAATTTTCTGAAATTTTTATTCAAATTTCTTAAACTGTAGAACATTTACTCATTTAAAAAAACATTCTTTAAATTAATAAGACTTAAAGAATATCACGTGATTTTGCTAGTTTAAAAAATTTTTTTAAGTTTTCTACATTCTATAAAATTGAAAAACATTTTATAAAAACTTGCAAATTATTGGAATTTCCCAGAAGTATCAATAAAGAATCTCAAAATTTTGCAATGTTTTTTCTCACTTTTTAAAATTTTTTCAAATGTTAAACATACTATGCAAAACATTCCAAATTAAATAAAAATTTTTCAACTCATTCAGATTTTTTTCGAATACTCCTAGTTCTTAAATATTTTTATATAAAATTATAAAAACGATATCGTGCATATTTTGAAAAATAATAAAGCTCAATGTTTAAAATGTATAAATATTTTTTTTTTTT
Source organism: Platygaster robiniae (assembly GCA_028476575.1). Taxonomy (NCBI): domain Eukaryota; kingdom Metazoa; phylum Arthropoda; class Insecta; order Hymenoptera; family Platygastridae; genus Platygaster; species Platygaster robiniae. The sequence goes on from CM052019.1 coordinate 44,268,588, forward strand.
AATTCAAAACATACAATATTTTTTCAATGTTTTTCAATATCCTGAAATTTTTAGAATCTAAAAGTGTTAAAAACTAATTTAAATCTTTCCAAATTGCATAAAAACATATCTAAATCCAATTTTTCAATACCGTTTGAGACATTCAAATAATAATAAAAAAATCAAAAAGAAAAACATGATGATTGTTGCATAATATGAAAAAATTTAATCATGAACACAAATTATAATACATATTAAGATTGTTTCAAATTCTGCACATTTTTCGAATTTATGATATTTATTGACAATCTCTGAAAATTTTCAATATTTAAAAAATTTTAAACATACTTAATACTATTTTACACTTGGTAAGTTTTATGAAACTTTGTCAAACTCGAAAATTTTAATATAATTTTAAAATATTGTCCAATTTTTTCATATTTGCATTGCAAAATTAAGAAAAGATAGAAATATGAAAATGAACAAAGTTTATAAACATTTTCTGAGATTCAAAAAATTTACCAAATGCTATAGAATTATTGATATTTATTGTTATTATTATAGTTATAGAATTAGAATTATTGTTATAGAATCATTGAAATTACAATTATAATTCCAATTACTGCAAAATTTTCAAATTTTATAAAAATCCATACAAACCGATTTATCTTGAGTAATTTTTTAGTTTCTTAAGTTGTTAGTAAAAAATAAAAAATTAAGATTAGGTATATTTCGCAGAAATCCAAGCAAATGTTATAAAATTTTACTGATTTTTTGAATCTCACAGAAACATTGACAATTTTCAAAATTAATAATATTTTGTCATTTTTCAGAACCTTTTATACTTCGAATGCAATACAAACCTACTCAAAACTTGCGTAAATTTTTATAAATTTACCCAACAAATCGAGATTTTTTTTATTTTCTTAAATTTTCCATCTTAGTTAAATTTTTAGAAATTTTCAAAATTTTCTTTATTATTGCCTATCGTATAAAAATTTTTTTAATTCTATAAAAATCTGCCCAACTCAATAACGTCTTACGAAATTTTGAAAAATTTTCAAGTAAATAATATTTTTCTTGAAATATGAAAAAACCGTAATGTCTACTTGCAAAAATCCAAGATGTTGTTTCGAGTTTTACTAATTTCTTAAATTTTAGAGAAATATTGACAATATGCAAATTTTTTTTGTTTTTTGTAACCTTTTATATTTCAAAGACAATACTAAGAAGTTTATAAGTTTATAAACTTCTTACATAATAAAAACCTACTCAAAACATTTATCAAATTTTATAAATTTACCTGATCCATTGAGATTTATTATTAATTTATAAAAGTCTTCTATGTTATTCTATTTTTTTGAAATTATTAAGATTTTAATTATGAATGTAAATGATCAAAAATTTTCAAAAGATTAACTAATGTAATCGATCGAAAAATATTTTATTTTAAAAAAAATCTGTCCAACTCAATGATTTGTAATTTATCGTAATTGAATTTATTTGTAATTTAAAAAATTTTCCAAGTTTCTAAATTCCAGATATGAAATGTGAAAATATTAAATTGCACATTTAAAAAAAATTAGATAATGAATGTGATTCACAAAATTTATCAACGTTTTCGAAATTTCCATGGTTTTCAACATTATCCAAACTATTCAAAATTTTCTGAATTCTATAAAAATTGCATGAATCATGATGAAAATGTTTCATAATTTATTCATATACCTCTCAAGTTTTTTATAGATGCACGGAAGAAAATTTCAAGCTATTAGATGGAGCAACGCACGCTATCGTTGTATGGGAGATTCCAAGCTTCTAACGTATGAATCGTACCGCTTATACTGTGACGAACGAATCGTCCATAGGCCACGCCTATGGTATCCAGGCGTCGCGTCTTTGTTTTCATGCTTTATTCCGATGCTCGATTCCACCCTCTGAGTCTATGGAGCTCTCACAGTACGATAGCTTGAAATTTCTCTCCGTGTATATCAAAAAATTAAAAATAGTATATTGTTTAGCTAGGAGCAAAAATAGCCGATTTAGAACTTGTGTGAAGTACACACGATACTTTTTGCCTCGAAAACAGTAAAAATGAGCGTATCAAAACTATTTCGACATGTCAAATAAAGTATTTAAGGATGACACGGAGGTCGAAGAAAATTACAGTCGGCAGGGGAAAGGAGGGGTGCTCTTTCTGGTTAGCTGGGTTTCCAGGTTTCCAAGGAGCAGAAAGAGCCCCGTCTTTCACCTCGCCGGGTGTCATAGTCAACAGTCTGCGTCTTGGCCTGAAACACTTAATTTGATTATGTCGAAACGTGTTTTGAAACGCTCCATTTTAGTGTTTGAGAGGCCAAAAACATCATCATGCATATTTCACAAAAATGTGATAATCGCTTCATATATCTTGAATCAAAATCTCCTAGGAACATTTATTTTTCCATTGAAATTTCAGATCCTTAATGAATCCCCAATGGTTGTTTTGTAAAATTTTGGAAAATGGCAGGTGATAGAAAGCGACGATGAAGATGCAGCAGCACCTCAACAACAGGAAAACACGGCAACGGACACGAGCACCGCTGCGGAAACCACCAATACTCAACAAACACCAAATTCCGAGAATCTTCAACAAGGTCAATTGGTGCAAAGCGAGCAACAATTCGATTTAGAAGCTGATATTTCGCAATTGGAAGCGCCGACATTCACAACGATTAATCGAGGGCCCCCCGAGCCGATGCTGCGACTACGCTGGGACCATCGAGTCAACCTCATCGGCGAAAAAGTTTTGAACCCCATGATTCATTGCTGCGACAAATGCTTGAAACCTATTTTAATTTACGGCAGAATGGTGAGATTTTTCATAGTAATTTGCAAGAGCTTTGTAATTGTTTATTAAACGATGTTCGTTGTATTGTTTCTTCAGATCCCGTGTAAGCATGTGTTTTGCTTAACCTGTGCAAAAAGGGAAGACAAAGTTTGTCCAAGGTGTATGGAAAAAGTTTCGAGGATCGAACAAACTGGACTGGGAACTGTTTTTATGTGTACTCACGGTGGTACAAGATACGGCAATGCGGGATGCAGAAGGACATATCTCAGTCAGAGAGATTTACAGGTATGTCCTTACGACGATAAATTTCGAACAAAACCTCGAAAAACGAAATTCATATCCTTATCAAAATGTTACTTTTTCTTTTCATTCAAGGCACACATAAATCATCGTCATGTGTCCAACGCCGCAGTCCCTGCGACCCCTCAGTCCCAACCGGACACCACCCCTCAATACCCTCACCCCAAAACTGACTCGGAACCGCAGGCGCTCACGAAAATCACTCAATCTGCGATCCTAGCGAGTCGGGGAAAATCCGTTTCGTCTCACGTCCAAAGCGTCATGGGCAACGATCCTCGCGTCAATTCAATCGCCAATCAGCAACAGCAGCAGCAGCAGCAAAATTCTGAACATCGCCAGTCCCAAACACACCATCACCACCATCACCATCACCATCAACAGCATCAGCAACAACAGCAGCAACAGCAACACCATCATCACCGCTCCCAAAATGCTCCCCCCATGCAAAATTATACGCCGAGCAATTCGCAAACGAACCAAACCATGAGAACAAATTTAATAACCGTGCCCATCCAGGAAACGACAACAAATGCCCATGACTCGCATCATAATCAGCAGCAGCAGCAACAACAGCAAGGCCATCATTATTACACCCCTCAGGTGAATTGGGCTCTAAATGGATTTTATGATAAAGTACAAAGGGTAATGGTAATTATTTCTTTACTAGTGATTCTGTCCTTGTCTCTCAAGAGTCAACTGTGACACAAAAAAGGCAAAAATTAACTGTAATAGCAGAGTGCTATTTCTTTCATTATTATTTTCACTTGTTTTTTTATGTTTATGTGTGTCCTGTCTAACGAATCGTTGTAATTTTTTTTTTTATTTCAGACAAGTTATGGAAATTATAGTGTCCCCCCACCGGCCTCTCAGTCGCAGCAGCAAAATCAACCATATTTCCCCTCAAATCAGCAACAAATAAATTATCCTTCTGTGTCGCAGCAACAATACGCCTCATCCACGCAGAGGCAACAAACTGCGGCATATTTGCATGAACAATATAGTTCTACTCCGCAACAACAACCACAACCACAGCAGCAGTCACAGTGGAACACTCATCAACAACAATTTTATAGATAAACGAAACTTGTGAATCGAGTAGAATATTCACTTATCATTGATGGTGAAAAAAGAGCTTTCTTCATTCATCATGATGTAAGGAAGAAAAACTTTTTATGTTTATTTCGTCATTTTCCTCAGTTTTAATGAAATGAAGTAATGATTGATTGTTCCTGGAACTTGGAAAACTTTTTGTATCTCAGAGTAAAATGTAAATTTATGTACAAATAAATCGTTGAAAAACTGTGATTGTGATGACATTTGTATAAAATACTTGTAAAAGTAATAAATACAATTTGCAACGAATAGTATCAGTTTTCCATTTTATACTTTTTTTAAAGGTTTAACGACAAGAATTTCCATCGAGTCTGTTGCTGGATGAAATTGTAACGGTCACTGTTTTTTTTATCTGTGTAGAAGAAAAATTTAAGGTATTTCTGAAACGTTATCTAGAATCTCTGAGACACTTCTAGAGCATTATCCAGAAATTTCGAGGTACGGCTGGAACGTTCGGGATAATTAACTGGAACGGCCAAGAATGTTCCTGAGGCATGGCGGATTTCCTATAAAAAGCAGGTCAGACCTCGAGGATGAGTCAGTCAAGTTCAACCACACTCCAGGTCATTTCTACCTGTACCTGACCCTTCTATGCTCTGTTGCACTCGGGCTATTCATTGTACTTGTAAACATATTTTTTTGTAAGAACCGTTCCTGTAATAAAGTTTTTTTTTGGTGTACGCGAATGTTTATAGTGTGATACCTATCCAAATAATAATAGAAAAAAAGCAGATTTACTTTTTCAATCAAGTCTGTATTTTTTTCAAATATTCTGTGGTGTCACTGTTGTCGTACATTATTGACTCTCATGATTCGTATGAATTTCAAAAAATTGTGGAAAATTCTATTTACAGACAATATATAAAATCTGATATGAAAATGTTACACCTATGGGTAAATTATTGAAAATATACTGAAAAAATTGTTAAGAGATGTAAAGGAGGAGAAACCAACTTGTATTAGTTCAATAACTTTTCGGTTGCGAAATACTTTTTGTCTTTCTCGTAAAGTTGAATGAGTCTGTCGAGTTGAGTGGAATCGGGGAATCTATCTACCCAGGACTTGATCATACCCTCCAAAGTCGCTTCATAGGTTTTCAGGCTCACCATTTTTCCGTCATCTGGAATTGAAAAATATTTTCCAGTAAGTTTTGACTTTTCACGAAAAAACAATTGAAGCTAATTACTCCATGATTCTTGACAGATACATCTTTAAAAGAATGATTCTTACCACTGAGCACCGTGTTGGACTGTACAAAAATTTTTCTCGGTTTTTTGTTATCCAGCACAATTTTCCTCCAGGCAGCCCAAGGGTGGAGACTTGAGGTGTCGGAGACTTGGCTGTACTTGTCAAACATTTTCTTGGCAGCCTCGATGTCGCCGGTGCTCTTGTAAACCTGGAGCTTGAGCAAAAAGTTGCCAATGGCCTTTTTCCCAACCGTCTCGAGTTTGCTCCTATCCAGCGACAGCCTCAAATCCTTGCCCTCCTCGATTTCCTCAACCTTCACGAAATCTTGACCAGCTTCCAAGCAAACGTTGAGCAACACGAATCTCGCTTGAGAATGGGCTTGTAGCCACTTCTTCGTCTCTGGTTGGTACATTTCCAAGGCTTTCGCAACCCCAGCATAGAACATGGACAACCAGTTGGTATAAATCACGTCTTCAGCTTCTTGACCCTCGTAGCCAAAAATGTTGAGAACGTCCTTTTCCAAGCTGAGGTAGAGGCCAACGGCCTCAGCCCGGCACTCTTCGTAAGCCGAGCCCAAGGAACCAAATTTCGAGTCGTACGATTCACCGGGCATGTACCACTTGTCAACTTTGGCACCTGTCAAAGGGTTGACGACGTTTTCCACGTCAAAGTTGAAGGTTTTAGTAGAGCCCTCCTGGCGAAAAAGCTTGCCGCTTCCATGACCAAGAAGTTCGTGGAGTCCAACCTGCAAAATAGGACAGTAGAAGGTGTTGAGAACATTTCTCAGAGCTTTTCTGGGGAAGGGTTGCACACGATAATTTTCACAACCTGAACATCGAAGCTTGGTATCCTGTATTTATTCATCAATTTTTCGTCCTCTTCGGATAAGAATGGGAGCACTTCTGCCGACATACTTGAGGATATGATATTTCCCAAGCTGACATTCTTGAATCCTTCATTTTGACGAATTTCGTCGTAGTTTGGAATGTTGATACCTGACAACAGATTCAATCACCATTAGCTGTGTTTTTCTTTTATAGTTAATTAATCCTTTCTTCCCATCATCACATCTCAACTTTCAAACTATAAACCACAGTTAACTAACTTGAGACAAAATTTCAAGGGCTTTTGCATTGTACATAGTGATAGAATTTAAAATTTACCTGCCGGCATTGCTCCAGCGAATGCCAGGACATCGAGGGAAGTGAAATCGGGCCTCAGAAAAGTATCTTTTTCATAGTCCTTGCCCCAAGGCAATTTAACCAACAAATTTTCTGCATTTTCAACTAGAGCGGCGAACTTTTTCGACATTTCCTTGTTCACCTGAAGTAAAAAAATTTTACTGATCATGAATCTCCATTACTCTACGCCCCACCCTATAAATATCTTTATTAGGTACTCTCGACATTCACTTCCAAAAAAAACCTCGCTCCATACCATAGCAACAAATGATTCAAACTCTGCCCTCTGGCCCGCAGGATCACGATAATTCTCAATGAAGCCAATGTAACTTTCCACGATTGGTCCCTTGTCCTTGATCCAGAATCTAGAAGCATCCTTATGATCGTCTAAAGAACCAGTCTGGAAATGGCTTATATATTTTTCTAGCATCTGCTTCTCGTTTTCATTCGAAGCGTAAGCTTGAGCCTTTTGCAAATTCTCAACGACGTCCTTCAACAAAGGACTGTAGTCACCCCGGGTTATTTTGAATCTCGCACCCTGGAAATCTTCCTCAGCAAGAGTAACAGACGGATCCTCTGTCGTCTCGATTGACGCCAACCGAATATCATACACATTTTTCCCATCACTCCCAGTGGTTTTGAAGCATCTTGAATTGTAAGAATCTAATTTTTTGCTTTGCATGAACTCGGTAACAATTTTCGCGTCTTCCGCTGTGCAATTTGATGAGAAGTAAGTTGTGATTCCTTTGTCCCAGAAGCCCAAAGATTTTGCTCCAAGATCCAAATTGTAAATGCCATCTTTTGCTTCGTCCCACAGATTTTTGATTTCCTCGTATGCTTTTGAAGATTTGACAATCGTTTCAAATTTGGTTATGGCGCATTTAGGGACGATTTTTGTGTCACCGAAAGATTTGTAGTTGCCCATGTTTCCATAAACTCCACAGGCGTAAACTAAGAAACTCTGAAAAATAGAGAGTTACATGGGAAACTGCTTTTTCAGTTCACTGGTCAATTTTTTGATATGTATAACAATTTTCATGTGAAAATTCCAATAACTTTAATTGTATGAGAAATCCCAAATTTTAATACACGTTTTTTGATACTATGTGTTTAGTTCTTTTCTTTTTCAAGCAATATTTACAGTGAATTCCTCCTCAGTTGCTCCATTCGCCAGGGCAGATTTTTTCAAATCCTCAAGAGGTTCTGCCATGAACATTTTTTGCAGCATTGCAATAATTATTGGAGATTCTGGCGATACTTGAACAAAAGCAATAAAACCTCCGACCCATGATGCCTGCGTTAAATAATGGGCATACAATTTTTCCAATGGCGTCAAAGCTTCGAATGCCTTTGTACATTCCAAAAATGCAACCGGTTGGTCGTTTGGCAGCGTGAATTGTGAAATGTCATCACTCATTTTTGCAAAGTTGTGGCTGTAAATAAAAAAAAGTTTGAATTACATGAGTTGATTACGGTTAACCTTTATTCAATTTCAGGTTGAAAAATCCTGTATAATTTTTTGTAAAACTCAAAATATAAAAGTTATTTAAACCTACAATTTTAACAACAATCGCGCTCTCTCGACACATGGGGGTCAAATTCACAAACCAAACTTAACCAAAAATTTTCTTCATATTTTTCCAAGTCGAAAAGCCCTTGGCCATTCTTCACTTAACTCAAAATAAAAAAAAAGACTCAGGTGACATGTTAAAACCAATTATATTTTTTAGGTTTTAGGCTGGAATATCTTTTTTGATTTTGAGTTTTCTGGAAAGTGGCAAAAAACTTGTCAACTCAGAAAAATATTAAGGAAATTTTTAGTAGAGTTTATTTTGTGAATTCAACCCCCACTTGTTTAAATTTTAGACTTAAACTAGATTTTTCATTACGAGCACCGAGCGTTTATTTACTCGGATGTCCTGCACTGCTGTTAATTTCCAATGACCAATTAGCATTTCTTGGTATCTCAATTGGTATTCCAATAAAAAATTGTACTCAAACAGCTAACATTGTGCATCTCAAAAACAATTGTAAATCACAAAAACAATTGAGCACCGAACAATTCTGAACTCGTAGCTAACTTCAGAGTTACACAAGATGGCTGCCATCATGATGTCATCTCCTTTTTTTATTTAGGATAAAAAATATGCCAAATCCTTTTTGAATGGAGTAGTTCTTTGCTAATTAGGTTGGTACTTACCAGGAAAATAAATGGAATATTTTCCATATTAAAAAATAACTGCTTCTCACAAACTGTATAGAAAAATTGACATGGAGTTTCAACCACAAGTGTATAAATCCCTATCGAAATCGAAAGTAAATTGTAATTTCACTCAAAAAATAAAAAAAATGATCAAATCGATCGAATAAACATAGCTGGGACTTAAATCGTAAACATTGTGAATCTGAAAAATAATTGTGATTCACAAAAACAATTCTCAAATCGCAGCTCACTTCAGAGAGTTACACAAGATGGCCACCATCATGATATTATCTTCTTTTTCTATTCACCCTGGTAATCGGGATGCGGGGTTAAACGTCACCATGAAGGTCGCATACGAAAATGACTAAAAAAAAGCCTTTTCAAACCAAAAAATGATATGGAAGAGTTATATTGTGATATTCCAGGAGATATTGAGCAAAAAAAACAATAGGATTTGCCTTGATTTGTCATTTTTGATGGTTAACAACGATTTTTCCTTAACTTGCTATTTCATAATTGAGGCGTGTAAAAACAGTTTGAAGGAAAAAAATATCAATCTTGTCATAAAAAACATTCATTTTCTAATTGGCAAAAGTTAGATAATGCCTAATTAGGTTTTTTAACAGTTAAGGAATTGTAGCATTATATATATAAAGGAAATCCTACAATTCCTTGACTGTTAAAAAACCTAATTAGGCATTATTTAACTTTTGCCAATTAGAAAATGAATGTTTTTTATGACAAGATTGATATTTTTTTCCTTCAAACTGTTTTTACACGCCTCAATTATGAAATAGCAAGTTAAGGAAAAATCGTTGTTAACCATCAAAAATGACAAATTAAGGCAAATTCTATTGTTTTTTTGCTCAATATCTCTTGAAATATCAAAAATAACTCTTCCACATCATTTTTTCATTTGAAAAGGCTTCTTTGACGTCATTTTCGTATGCGACGTTAATGGCCACGTTCAGGCAACGTTTGACATCGCATCCCGATTGCAAGGGTAGGATAACTTTTTGAATTTTATTAAAATTGATGAAAGATTTTTCGACTTGAAATCAAGTAAGTAACCCATGGTATTTTTTTTTTATTTATATGGACTTTAGGAGTCCCAAAGTCTCCAAGTCTCAAATTGGAACACCCTGTATATGAACATACATATTTGTCACATACTACAACTACCACTGAGGTCATATGACAATGAGACAAGCCATAAATTGTCAACACGATTTAACTTTTTGCGAAAATATAAATATTAATCATCTCAACAAAAAAGCATTAACACAACACTACATGAAGTATGTTTAGAAAAATATTTTTAAAAAAATCAAAATCAGCGTAACCTGGAATTTTATCATTCACGGACTGTCAGTGAGTAGAATTTGTCAGGCAAAAATATTTTTTTTTTCTTATTTTGAAAATGAACATGACCCACCAAAGATATGATGATTTGGTAAAATTTCTAAATGCTCCAACATTGTAGTTTTTACGAGATGATGATGCGAAGGGGGTCGGAGGACAAAATCGCAATTTTCTGTCATAAAAAAACTGAAATTTGCGAGTTCCCAGGGACAGTAATGATTTTTTAGAGTCGGTGAGTCGCCGAAACAATTTTACTTTTGCGTTTTTGAACATATTGTTGGAGGTACAAACTACAAACACAAAAGAAAATTTAGAGGTTGTCTAAATATTACTTATTTCTACTTTGTATGTACATGTGTATCTCTTTCTCTCTTGTACAATGTACCTTTGCGTGTCTCTTTTTCATATTTGACAATAACGTAATGTGACAAGTGTGACAGCCCTAAAATGAATTAAGTAATTTTATAATATTAGTTAATTTGATTTTTCTTGACTTGGTATTGGGATTTTTCTAAATATCAATAATTTTTCCAATGTTAAATTATACCTCGAAATAGTAGAACGGCGAAATTCGGGTTTAATCTCTAATGATCCGTTTTGGCACTTTTTTTGTAGGAAATTTCAATGTTTATACGGTTTACACTATTTAGTATTTCGCGATTGATCACGATCATACGAAACACAGTCACAGCTGTCACACGCACTTTTTCTGCAGAATCGTGCAGAATCGTGCAGATTTGTGCAATTTCATGGAGCGATTTCCTCAGCGATTTATCGCAGCGATTTTGTTGGAATTGTTGAGAGGGGGAAGACACGTGACTTTCAGCAATCTGCGATAAATCTGAACCTTGCTCGGATTTATCGCCGATATATTTATTTTGTCGCGATGATTTTGCAGAGTAAGGTGGGGAGTGTCATATGATCAAATTCTGTCGCGGCAATCTTTTTCCGTCGCAAAAAGTCACGTGTCTTCCCCCTCTTAACGAGCCCAACAAAATCGCAGCGACATTGAAATCGCTGAAATGTACTTATCGCGTCGCCTGCGGAAATCGCGCGAGTTCCGCTATTTATCGCTGCGATAAAATGCAGCGACAGAATTCGATCATGTGACCACCCCCACCCTGCTCTGCAAAATCGCTCCATGAAATAGGCCCTTTACCATAAATAGGACCCCACATTTAAGACGACTCGCAAGACCTTCTCTTTTTGTCCTTCTTCCTTTCAACTGAATCCCATTCTAAGCATCTCTCTCGCACTACAGTAGGTTACGAGTCATCTTAACAGGGACGTAGGTAAAAAAAGTTTTCGGGAGGGGTTAATATTAAACAGTTTATTAAACAAAAATATGGATATTTTTTTCACAAGTTCCAGGTTTTTCGTTTTTGTCAATCTGGTTTCAAGAGTACGATTGTTCGATTTTTAAAATTTTCAAGTTATCTAACTTTTTATTCAGCATTACACATTTTTCATGCAAGTATCTTTTTTCTCTATTTTCAGTTACATTTCAAGCCATTTTGCAAAAATGGACCAACAAAATTTGTCTCAATTCACGTTATCGAATGATCAGCCGTATGTTTTATTGGAGTGTGAAAAAGCATTTGAAATTTTGTCAACACAGGAAAAATTATACGCTCATTATTTGTCACGAGCGTCATGGATTGGGGGATTAATTATTTCCCTCCAAACGTCGCCGGAATCTCCATTAATTTTAGCTGTCATACACAAGGTCTTCCTCACAGCTGGATCTCTTCAAGATTTGAAAAAATCTGCACTTGCAGATGGGGTGACTGATGAAGAATTTAATGTAATTCCAACTCTAGAGTACTATATGTTTTCATAGGCAAGAAAATAATAATATACATAGTAATTACTATCCATTATTAGGGTTTCCTCGCTTATGCTTGCGGTGTTTACGCAAACCTGGGAAACTACAAATCCTTCGGCGACACAAAGTTCATTCCAAGATGCGCCAAAGCCAAATTTGAAGCCATCATCAAGTCCTCAAAAGCATATGAGGAAATTCAAAACACCTGGGAACGAGTAAAAGATGATATTTACAATTTGAACCTTCGAGTTCAATCCTTGGGTCTTGGGGATAAAGGAATCACGGCTTTCTTCTCATCAAACTGCACAGAGGAAGATGCCAAAATTGTGACTCAATTCATGCAAAGTAAACATATGGAATCTCACAATACGAGATGCTTTAAAATCATTGGGAAGGATGGGAAAAATGTGTATGATATTCGGTTGGCGTCAATCGAGACGATAGAGGATCCGTCTGTTACTCTTGCTGAGGAAGATTTCCAGGGTGCGAGATTCAAAATAACCCGGGGTGACTACAGTCCTTTGTTGAAGGACGTCGTTGAGAATTTGCAAAAGGCCCAAGCTTACGCTTCGAATGAGACTGAGAAGCAGATGCTGGGCAAATATATAAGTTATTTCCAGACTGGTTCTTTGGACGATCACAAGGATGGTTCCAGATTCTGGATCAAGGACAAGGGACCGATCGTGGAAAGTTACATCGGCTTCATCTTGACCTATCGTGATCCTACAGGCCAGAGGGGACTATTCGAAGGGTTCGTGGGACTAGTACGACAGCATTATTACATTATTTCGATGGCATATGACGTACCAATATTTCCGCATATATCATCATGGCGTCATGATGACATACATATACGGAAACATTGGTAAGTCATATGACATCATGATCACGAATGTTTACTTGGAACTTTAATGATCCAAATTATTAACTATCTTGTCGATTTCACGATGATATGAAAAACTTTCAGTCATTTATTTACTCATATTTATAATAATAATTTGTTATAATTTTAAAAATTGACATCACGAACCAGCATTATTTTGCTTGTAAGTGCCCTTGATTTTCCTAATCAAAATCTGAAGTATAAAATTTTTGATTTAATAAAACTGAGAGGTCATGAAAAAAATGTGTTGTAGGTGGACAAGGAATTGTCAAGAAAATTCCATACGTTGGTTGAAAATGCACAACATTTCCTGGAGAGATTACCATGGGGAAAAAACTTTGAAAACGATACTTTTCTGTTCCCGGATTTTAATTACATCGATTTGCTAACTTTCACTGGAGATCCTGTATTAGGTAGTGAATGCATTAAAAAATCATGGTTTTTTTAAATTATGTTTTTCATAAATTAATAATTTAGATCTTTGGGAAGCTTATCCAGCAAAAATTAATTTGAAAACACTTATTGCAGGACAAAGTAGCCCAAACTACAGAGAAATTTACGAAAAGGAAGGATTTAAGAATGTCAGCATGAGAAATGTTGCATCTGTAAAACCACAATCTGATGACCTGCCATTTTTATCCAACGATGATCAAATATTGATGATGAAATTCCGATCATCGAGCCTCGATGTGCAGGTTTAATAATAAAACTTCGTTTTTTCCATCATGGCTAACAGCAAACTTTTCATCAAATAAAAATGAAGCAAGCAACTCAAGTTCAACTTTGTTTTGTAGCTTCACAATTGCCCCAGTTGACCCTAAATAATTGTTTATAATAACAATTGTAATACATTGCAACAAAAGACTGAAAATTTTCCAGATTGGTTTGCACGAACTCCTGGGCCACGGTAGTGGCAGACTTTTCCAAAAAAATGATTCGGGCTCATTCAACTTTGATGTGGAAAGAGTCGTCAACCCCTTGACCGGTGGCAGGATCGACAAATGGTTTAACCCAGGGGAAACGTATAAATCGAAATTCGGTTCCTTCTCTTCTGCTCTGGAAGAATGCCGAGCTGAGGCAGTGGCACTCTATCTGAGCCTGGGAAAAGACGTCGTCAAAACTTTCCGTGTCGAAGAAAAGGAAGAGGAAGCTATTGACAACATAATTTACATAGTTTGGCTCTCCATGTTTTACATGGGCGTCAAAGCCTTAGAAATGTACCAACCAGAGACGAAGAAGTGGCTACAAGCCCATTCTCAAGCGAGATTCGTGTTGCTCAACGTTTGCTTGGAAGCTGGTCAAGATTTCGTGAAGGTTGAGGAAATCGAGGCGGGCAAGGATTTGAGGCTGTCGCTGGATAGGAGCAAACTCGAGACGATTGGGAAAAAGGCCATTGGCGACTTTTTGCTCAAGCTCCAGGTTTATAAGAGCACCGGCGACGTCGAGGCTGCCAAGAAAATGTTTGACAAGTACAGCCAAGTCTCCGACACCTCAAGTCTCCACCCTTGGGCTGCCTGGAGGAAAATTGTGCTGAATAACAAAAAACCGAGGAGGATTTTTGTTCAGTTCAACACTGTGCTTGATGGTAAGAAGTTTCTTTTTTTTTCTGTTTTGGTTATTTTCAGTATTGGGTGTTAGGGCGTATTTGAAGAAAACTTGATTTCTTCAAGAATGTTAGAATAACTTGATGTATAGTTCATGCTGTTCAACTTTTTTTTTACTCGACATTTCAAGTTGCGAAACTTCCATCCTACCAAAATAATGAATTCTATAAAATTGACTTGATGTGCAATCAAAGAGTTTTCTAATCTGCGGAAAATCCAAGTACTTTTAGGTTGATACTGATCTCATGTATTTTACAGAATCATGTTTAAAGTAAATATTTTTTGCAGACGATGAAAAAACGGTGCATTTGAAAAAATATGAATCAACTCCAGAGGGGATGATTAAATCATGGGTTGAAAGATTTCCAAGTTGCGCTCAAATGGACAAACTTGTTCAACTTGAAGAGAAAGACAAACAGCACTTCATTGTGGACAGTTATCTTAATTAATTATAAGTGCCTTCATCAAAAAACTTTATGAATATAATTTGGATATTCCATTGCATTTCATACTTTTAATACTGTAAGAACTTTGCATCATTTGAATATAATATTTGCATTTAAAGTTTTGACACTTGTAACTCTTTCTTATTATACTATTTTTGAATATTTCAATTAAACAAGTTTGTAATTTTTTTCGAATTGTGAAATTGGAGAGTTAATAAAATTTAACTTCATTTCTTCAACAACTGGATAAAAATTTTTTTCCAGATTTTTGACTTACTAGTTTGAAAAGTTGCACATAATTAACTCAAGTTTTAAATGAAGCATCTTATCTTTCGGTTTATGAAAAAAATAATTGGTTTTTGCAACATCAATAATTATAACTTGATTGACTTACATAAAACGCTGATTTTTCTCCAATTTTGAAGGAATTCGAAGCTGCAAAAATCTCTTCTGTATACGTGCACCCATGAATACAGCACCTAATATTGGAAAAATTTGCTCTGCACAATCAGGATAAAAAAAGAATTTAAAAAATATCTTGTTCTATTTTTCTAGTTTCAAAATGCAATCAATAATGAACAATGGAATCATGATAATTTTAATTTATTTCCTTACATCCCTACTCAATCTCGCGTTACTCTATTAAATGTATTATGTACAAAATGAACCGCAAATAAAAATGTAACGTCGTAATTTTTTATGAAAAATAAAACGCAATTTGTCCATACAGCAATTACTAAATTAAGTGTGAGACTAAATGACACCCATCATTTTCGCCACACAGAAAAATAGTCATTTTTTCTTCACATATACATTGATACTATGTTACAATATCTTACAGTCCTTTTTCATCTTTAAAATCCATAAACGCCGCCTCCAACCATCCAACTAGAACAATATCAAGAATTTTTCTGATTGAAGAATTTCCTGACTGGGTTTGAAATATTTTTGTACAATGCCAATCTTTTTACATCTGCAAAGCGAAAAATCAGATTACTCGTTTAATTTTGAATTTTCGCTAGTCACTTGACGTCCAAAGTTGATTTTTTTTTCTTTCAATTTATGTGCGAAAATGCCATACTTGTTTCTTTTACATTTTTCAGTCATTCTATTTTATAATAAATATTGTGTTTCCTAATTAGGAGGCTCATTTCAATTAATTCAAGTTGGGTTCACGTATCACGTATCCTGTGCTGGTTGATTTTGAATGTTGACATTGACATTCTTCTGTGGAATAAGAGGGGAAGGCAATGGCTTTGGTGCGAGGGTTTCAGGAATCGGTACGACCACTGCGTGAGGCACGATTGGGTGCTTTTTGTTTTTGTCCTGTTGCCACGGTTTTGCATGGTCTTTGCTCAGTCTTTCCGTCAGGGCTTTCAAAGCAATTTGCCTAGAAGATTTTATTTATATTCAAATTTCAAAAACATTTAACGCCCTACTTGATATGTAAATAAGCATTTCAAATATTTTTGGTTTTTACATCTTTTAAATATTTTGTTCACCTTCTCCTCTCGCTGTCATGAGGGTCAATCCCAGGCAAGTTAATGACTAACCCTGGAGGCGCATTTGACATGTCGAATCTTCGAACTACTTTTTTACACAGTCCAATGCGCACGAAAAATCCATGTATCGTGTTGCCTGCAACTGCAATTGGTGGCTGCAGAACATTCGGGAAAAAACTAAAAAACAATTTTTTCAAATCAATATCAATTTTACTCGATTGTCGCTTAGTCGAGCATCTGCCTTGACTTGCTATAGAGGGAATCTTTTAAAATATATTTTTTAATAACTTTCATAAATCTCAAAGATCAAGTACATAAAATGACACAATGAAGAATTCTCTTTCGAATTTTTCTTTCATACTTGGAAAAGAAAACGCATCGAATATAAGTGAATTGGTAATTTTTAAATGCCAAGTATTTTGTTTGAAAAGAAAAAAAGACCTAGCAAATGTAAAGTTGTCAGCCATGTCACCGCGGGAGCCATTATTATGCCTTTGGTAGAACCTCAGGTAAACCCAGGACACCAGTAATCCGCTGAGAAACATTGTAGGGTATGTTCCTTCGATTAGTCGCAGCAACCACAGAATCAATGAAATTATCCACACAGTCAATGGGATATTTCTATTTGTTATTTTTCCTATGGGCGTTTTAAAAATTATGTGATCTGGCATTATTTGTTTTACGGCTACACTGACTCCTGAAATAATTCCATTCCATTAGTAAAATTGACTATTTTTCCAATATTTTTGTTACTTTTCTGCTATCAATAAATGCAAGACATGAAAAAAAAATCACCTGCGAGATATCCTGACAATCCGTGAATGTGGATGTGAAAAAGCATGTCGGGATCACTTGAAAAAGTGTAGGAAGAAAAGTAAAAAAGCGTAGAAAGAACGGCGACGCCAACGTTAACGATTGCAAAAAAAGTCATCATTTCCATGGCTCCCCATAAAGGCTCTATTAATTTTCCGCAGAGACCAACGGTTACTATGTCCACGCAGACTTGCAAAAAATGCACCTCCAGGAAGCAGAATGTGAATGCAGTCCATATTGAAAATGCAGGGGGCAGTAAATAACCTGAAAATTTATGAAAAATATCAGAAAATAGTATGCTTGTATAAATAAAATACAATGTGTAGATAATGAAATAGTACATGGCAAGAAAATGTTGTAATTTATACAAGTTTTGATGAATAATGATACCCAATGCATAAATGAGAAATTGAAAATATAAGTTATGTAATTAAAATAAGTAAAAATACGAGCTATGAATATGTATAATAAGAAAATATGATTTAGATTTGAAAAAATATACAGTATGAAAAATACAATAAGAAATAGGCAGTGCTTATGAGTACCGTTTGTGTACTTTGTATTAAACGAAAAGCAGTGATGGGAGAACAAATCCCCTCTAACACTCTGGCACGTTTTCTCGCTTTCCTATTTGTACGGCACGTTTTTTGAGATAGCATGATTTACCTGCGTGTTAGAAGAAGAGAAAGCTAGTAGACTCATTCGACTGCACTCGGCGGCTGAGGAATTTCGGATGTCTCGGAAGGAACCCGGAATTGAATGACCATGAACTTAAAAACCATTAGTTTGACATGACCGTCAAATTCGGCGTTCATTTGAAAGGTGAAAGGAAAACGAAAAACTTGAAACTCAATATAATTTCTATTTTCCTTTCCCAATTCGAAAATGCAATCTTCAATTTTTTTAAATTAATTATAGTTTGTTCAAGTTAACATCGTTTTAATCTCATTGATGAAATTTTTTAAGCTTATGTATTAAAAAAAAAAAATTATCCTCTTTATTTTAAATTATCCTTGTTATGCAAATTGAATTTATGAATTTTATCCCCATTTGGCTTCCTTTTAAACTTTTTACATCTTTGTCAATAGAAAATGACCTCTCAGCCTCGGCATCAGAATAAGGAAGAGTACAAAAAAGTTGAAATAATTTATATAGAGAACAAGACATAATTCAAGTTGTAAATCAAAAATTAAAGCACAGTCAGCAAACATCTCAATGATTCAGAAATGAAATTACTGATACGTCTTTATACCTCTCAGAGTTAGCATCCTTTTTTTTCCAAAATGGATCAAAAAATTTCCAAACAACTCAAGTTAAATTTATTCAATTCATTAGATTTATTCACTGTATCCAAATTTTTCAATGTAACATAATGACAGAATCCACACATTAATTGACTCGCCCCTGTTCTTTTACCATATATGTGACGCGATCTGAGAAAAGACACATAAGCCGCAGAACGGAGATTTTTCAAGAAAAGCGGAAAAAGAGGCGAGGAGCCGATAGGCCGTTCCAATATCCCTTACTCCCTCTTTACATACACTACTGCACACAACTTGTTCTGGTGATCAGAGCAGGTATTGTCCCGAGTTTGCTCGAGCTTGCTGGAATAATGCGTGTGAATGTGTGTATTAAGAGAAAGAGGGCTTGAACATCTTTTGGAAGCAATTCATTCAGAGCCTTATTTCATAACAAATTTATCAATACAACATTTTTGACTTCACAATTAAAAAGAGATATATTCAATAAACCAGAAACAGCAATAATCTCAGAGTCCATTTTTTCCGGCTTAGGTGTCTTTTCTCAGATCACGTCACATATATTTCAAACAATAAAAAAATTCCAATGGACAATATTGCTCACAGTATAACATTCGAAAATTCAAAGCGAAGGAAATTGTGTTTCAAAAGTTATAATTTATGATGTTTTGTTATTTCATACTTTGTTCATATTTTGCCTGATGAAGTGCGCAGTTTTTATTTTCGAGATATAGCGGGGATTTTATAGAAGTTGCTCTGGTGAGCTATTTTCCCTCTTTTAACAAAAATAGCAACACGCTTTGCTGTTTAGCATCCCAAAAATTCGGTCTCTGGTGGTGGAGAAAATACCGTTAATATTTTCTGTAAAACTAAATAAACATATATCATTTGAACTTCATCAGATGATCAAATTCATAATCCACACTCTTTCGTAGGTGTGGCAGTGTGCTCAATCGTCCTCCGCAAGCACTATGTTCAAGTCCTGTCGTAGGATAATTTTTTTTTTTTAATACATAAGCTCAAAAAATTTCATCAATAAGATTAAAACGATGTTAACTTGAACAAACTATAATTAATTTTAAAAAAGTGCAGATTGCATTTTTGAATTGGGAAAGGAAAATAGAAATTATATTGAGTTCCAAGTTTTTCGTTTTCCTTTCACCTTTCAAATGAACGCCGAATTTGACGATCATGTCAAACTAATGGTTTTGAAGTTCATGGTCATTAAATTCCGGGTTCCCTCCGAGACGTCCGAAATTCCTCAGCCGCCAAGTGCAGTCGAACGAGTCTACTAGCTTTCTCATCTTTTAACACGCAGGTAAATCATGCTGTCTCAAAAAAAGTGCCGGACAAATAGGAACACGAAAAAACGTACCAGGGTTTAGGAGGGGATTTGTTCTTTCATCACTGACGAAAAGTCTGACTTAGGGTATCTTAGCAGTATTCGTGTATTTCCAGTGATATCAGTTTTCAAATTTTAAACATTACCTGATATTACACGAAGTATACAAAGAACACAAAGATACTCGAAGTCTGACTTTTCATGTTACACAAAGTATACAAACGGTGCAAATATAATTAGAATATAATATGATTGTAAAATATTTTAACAAAAGAAAATTTGACAAGAAAACATGTAATAAATATTGTTGATGTTAATAAATATGAAAAACTTATCTAAAAATTAGAGAGCACAAAGAGCTGATTGATAAACATTTTACATTTGAATTTAAACAATAAAAAACTATTAAAGAAAAATGTTTACTTCTTTTTAGAGATCGTTTCGATATCAAAATATAATAAATTTCTCGTTTACTCGCGATTTTTGACAGTTGACAATAACAACAATGATCAGCTGTCATTCATAATATTTATGAAAGAGAAAGTAGATAAACAACAATAATAACCTGGAGTGACACTGAGAGCCAAGACGGCCTCCTCGGAGAAGGAAAAGCAGTATAAAAATAAAATGAGGACGCTGATGAATTTGACGGTTGTTGAAGTGTTGCCTAAAAAAGCTGCGGTCTGTTGCTTCAGGTAGGGGATGTTTCGCCCCAAACCCTTGAACGCTGCCATTTTTTTTTTTACGGCAGCTCGAGTAACTCTGCGCGCCTTATATTACACTCTTTTTTGCATTTCAACACTTTTTTTTCTTTTTCCTGCTACGCGAAACTCCCAAATTTCACTTCTCGTTTGCTCGACGACTACACAACATGCACAAACACAATTTACACACGTCACTTTTGATCACTTTTGATACAATCTGACACAATCAGGGGGTACCAGATGTAGCGTGACCATAGACCTTATAGTACATGGACTGCTAGTATGCCGTAAGCTCAATAGAAACAGCCCAGTTAGACATAGGAGCTGGCGGAGTTGTGGGCTAATTCGACGGAACGAACCGACCGTACCCGAAGATATCCGATCGTCGTACGAATGTATACGATCAGACACATTCGAGAATGCTCGGTTCATTCTGTACGATACGGATTAAAATGACAGCAGCCGAAAGGCTACGCCTGGGTTAGAGAGACTCAAGGGAGAGAGTGGCGATTGAAATCGCTCCTAATTGGAGATGTAGGTATGGCGGCCATCTTGGACACAAACTCAGCACAAACACAGTACTACTCTGTACTACTCAGCATACTCGGCCGTCTATGTGTGAGGATATATATTCGTGTTTATTAATAATAACTGCAATTGCACTTCACTTGATTATCAAATGAATTTTGATGAATTTGAGATACACTTTTAAAACACGTATTAAACAGTAAACAGAGTCAGCTGTCCTCACGCAGACGGCAGAGTACGCTGAGTAGTATAGAGTAGTACTGTGTTTGTGCTGAGTTTGTGTCCAAGATGGCCGCTATACTTACATCTCCAATAAGGAGCGATTTCAATTGCCACTCTCTCCCTTGAGCCTCTCTAGCCTGGGTACCTTCAGATACTGTCAGTTAGTTCCATAGACATAGGAATATAGGGACGGAGCGTAAAGTCCTACTTTAGGCGAGGGGAGTGTACCTACCGAGGGGGGTAAGACTGTGCCAGAAATTGATTGGCCAGCACAGCGCGCATGCTCAGTACCGGGAAATTTTATAAGTAATAGTTGCATTTTGTGTGATATTTATTATGAAAAGGCACTTTTTCGTGATGGAAATGAGCTATGTGATTAATACATGTATTTAAAATTAACAAATTAACATTACAGTAATACGAAAAATATTCTGTGAAGAAAAATAATAACTCCAAACATTTTCATTCATTAAGAAAAGTTGAAAGTTATTTTTTCCGAAAAAATATTTGCATCGGTTTTTTTTTGATAACAGTAATATTAATGACGATACAAAGTTTTAACGAAACCTATGAAACTGAATAAACTATTATTTTACCCTAGTAAACTTGGGTTTTTATAAAACATATATAAAATCCAAGTTACTATATACAGTTATTGCCATGCATTACACTGCAATTTTAATAGCATTTTTTTTTACAAATGCTTAACTCATATTAACTTTATCTTTTTGAGGGAAATTTTTCTGTTAAGCAGTAGATTTGGAAAACCGTGATCTATGTAACGCATGTATTGTACATAAATGATTTCAAAAATCCTTTTTTTTACAAAAAGTTTATTTATCACACACAACTTAGGTCAACAAAGCACATTGGCGCTTGTAAAACAGTATTCGTGGTTTTTTTTTTTTTTTTGTTGTACTTTCACAGTTAACAGTAACGTGAGTCTTCGAATAATCGAGGGAAACTTATTGCCCTTGAAAAAGTATCATTTTATTAAAAAAATGTCGTTTGCTCTTGGCTTTGTCTATGTGGTTTAATGAAATAAAGTGAAAACGAATCTTAATATACTTTGTAGCGATTGTTTTAATTAGAAATGTGTTGTGTTCCTCAAAAACTTTTTGATTAACATGTTCTTCTGCGCTTGAAAAATAAATACCCTTTAGTTTTTTTAATGACAAATTGACCATCGCTTCTAGACTGAAATCTTTTGAATTGAAGGCATCGTTTCCCTCGGTAACTTTCCTGATCTCACTTTCGCAAACTTTACAAATTTCAAGAACGAGCCATGATGGCTGCGTCAGACCGCCTTGAGTTTTTGCGAAAATTAAATTTTTTTTTGTGATACAACTTTCTGAAAGGGTGAATTGACACGATTGACATTTAAACCTTTTCTTGATTTGGAAAACAACATAGCCTGCCACGTACTCGATGACATGTTCGGAAAATTCATCGAAAATATAATCATCGGATTCTGACATATCTTCCACACTAGTGACATCGATGCCCAACTCTTTAACTATATCTAGAATTTCATTGTCAATTTCATGAAAGTTTTCATCGTGCACAGAATCAGTCTCATATTGTGCAGTTTTTGATTCTGTTTGCGCTTTTTCATTTTTTTTTTTCGCAGAAGATGGACAATGTAAAATACGGACTGATTCCAGTGGGAGGCAGTTCCCACTACGCCCTTCCCGAACCTCTGCGTGGACAACAATTTTTTTAATTGCTGCTTTCAATTGTCTCGCATTTGGATTATTGTTCCCTCCCCCATGTTGACGGATGCAGCCGAACGTTAATTCGGCGTGATCTTGACTAATCTTGTAAAAGGGAATGTATTTCAAAAAATCATTGTCCACGCAGAGGTGCTTGAAAAGTGTTACAGCACTCTCCATATCTACCAGAAAACCTAGGAAACCTGTATTTTTCCGCGTATTAAGCAAAAGATTTCCAGCAGCGTCCGTCATCGAGAGAATTTCTAATTTGCATTCGTTAAATTTTAGCAAAACATCTTCTACATTTTCTCGACATAAAGCTTTCTTAAAGCCTCTATCTCGAATGCTTCTGGAATTCAGAATATCGAATAAATCATTAAAGAATTCTAGAAAAGCAATCGTGCCCTCACAGTCTTGGAATTGATCAAGTTTCAAATCATTTTTGCAAAACGATAATGATACGGCGACCGACTTGCTCGTTACTTGAGCCGCTAATCTTACATTCATTTTTTTTTTTTTCGAAATGAACATGGGCGCTTCTTAATTTATTGGCGAGGTGCATGCCGTTTTTTTCTTGGAGTTCATGTAGTGCTGTGATGTGGCCCCAGCAAATTTTCACTACATGTCCCATGTAAATCATGTGAAGTACCTTTAAGGAGCCAAGTACATTTCTCAATAATTTCAACATGTGAGGCGGATCCAATAAGGCAACGATTTTTTCCCCGGATACCGGATGCAGGAAAGTAGTCTGTAAATTTTCAGTATCATTAAAAGAACAACCAAGCAATTTCAATACCAAAATATTAGACTGGGGCCCATCACAAGTCAGCGAAACTACTTTCGCTCCGGTTTCATAAAGCGCGCCAAGAACTTGCAAGATTAAATTTTTTTTCAAATCTGCGCTCAAACCATTGACTAAAAAGTACGCCACCGGAATTTTCCACCCGTCATTAATGCATACAACAACGAAAATTAGTGCTTCTTTCGTGGGAACGCGTTCACCACAATCAATGTTCGGGCCTAAATTAACGTAACCAGAAAATGTATTGCCAACTAACTCAACCTGTTCACGAATAGCCATCTCATCGAAGATTAAAGAAAGAAATAGAAAATGAGGCGATATTAATTTCACTCGTTCTTTTATAGCATCTATTGCTTCATTCAAAATTCCTGGATCCCCTTCAACTGAATTGTACCAAGTGGAAAGAGTTTTTGAATGCGGTAAACAATTTTGAAATTGTTCGCGAATATAATCATATGCCTTCGGGGAATAATAGTGTAGAGTTAAGGCAAAGGTACGAAGATCGGGAGGGTATTCTTTGGGCACAGATGAACCTTTTGTTTTTTGCGACAAACGATCGAGAAGTTCGCAAATAGATCGACCTAACCTACCAACATTCTCGGCATCTCCTGCGTTAAGTAGGCGTTGTTTGACAGTCTCGTCGATTGCTGCCAATAGTTTTGCAATTTTCTCATTTTGATTCCGGATCGTGCGATTGGCCCGCCTCAAGTTTTTCGTATGTTCTTCTTGCAAGTAAGCGATTCGACTCCGTAATCGTTGTTTTTCAGGTATAAAAAACTTTATTTCAGGCGAAACTTGAGTTGCTTGGTCGACAGTAGATTTGTGTGGTTTCACAAGAGTTCCTTCAGGAAAATCGAAAGGCGAAACAGTAATTTCCTTATCCACCATACTTGGTTTTTCTGCGAAAAAATGTTATATTATGAAATAAAATTCACACATTTCAGAAAATTTTCGACATTGTCATCTTATACCTTCATACACTGAAGATTGCCGTAATTATTATATATTTTATTACTATATTTTTAGAAATATTACTAATATGTATCATTACATATATATTACATTACATATTATGCAGTCATAATATGTTATTAAATTGTAATTGTGATTATTATTGACTATATTTTCTTTATTGCTACGTTGAATGTAAAAATTACGGCAAAGGCATCAATAAGGAAAATGAATATTAAAAAAATTGCGAATATAATAATAATAAAATTGAAAGCTTCAGTTTGAATATAACTTTTTTTTGAATATTTATTATTGGATAATTTTTTTACCGAAGCAGTCATGATGCTCGTTTTGGATGTTCAGGTGTTTTTTCTTGCTGACATAATTATCAAAACTAGACGTAGCTTCGGTTGTTTCATGATGGTTCTCACCACCAAGGTCACTCGTGTTTTTCATTCCATCATCTGAAAACATATAATTTATAAATTCCACTGCCATGCCTTAGGAATTTTCCTAAAGAAATATGAAATATGGACTATTTTTTAAATTCAAAAGGTGTTGTTAAATCTGAATATTCAAGCTGTTAAAAATATTAAAAAAATAAATGTAAGCAAATTACAAATACATCACATACATCTATTCTTATTTTTATTCTTTAACATATGTAATTATTCTTTTATTGCTTGAATAATAAATTACAATGTAATATTTGATTATTGTATCATGTTTTTTTATTATATTACAATTTTAGAATGAAAATGTTATTATATTATTTAGTAATTACATTACATTTCAATTTTGAAATTATAATATTCTTATAGTATTCAGTTATTATATTCTTGGTATAACAGATTAAAATTTCAAAATTATTCATTATATTATATATTTTTAAAAGTGTCGCAGTCGAAAAAAAAAACCTTAAATATGTTTTCAAGAGTGCAAAAGTTTTGAGATTTTGAATTTTTCAATTCACACAAGACAACAGATTCTGAGATAAAAATGATGAAAAGTTCGAGATTGGGCATCTTTACAATCTTTATATATATATATATAATTTACATCTTTATTTTGAGAAAATGAAGTTTCAACAAAATAAGAGTTACTTTGCGAAGTAAGTAAAGCTAATACAATAAAAATTAATAAATGTATTATGCGAACATTTTTTAAAATGAAAGTCATCCCATTCCCTCTGTAAAAATGAAAACTACCTTGAGACATCATTTCCACATCAGTTGAAATTTTGTCAGGTCGAGGCAACATGTTTTGTTTTATAAACGTTAGTCCTCCTTTTACGGTGAAGGAATCCTTGGAAAAATGATCACTACAAACCCGGGCGCTGTTTGACAAAAAATATCTTTCCTCTATACTAATGATTTCACACCATTTTCTTCGAAGTCCCGTATCCTTTGGTAAACTGGAAAATAGTAGCATTTTTATCTTAAAGAAAATATTCGCTGTAAAAACACAGAAAGTTTGTCTATTTTTTTGTCTTTTATTTTTTGGTCCAATATCAAACAGTTTGGTGTTATAAATTTACCCAGTTACAAACAATTTAATCAAGATGAATGACCATAATAATTTTGGAAAGTGAGCGAGTTTCTAGAAAAAATTTGTCAGCTATATTATTTGAAAAGTAACCAAGAAAAAATTTGTGCAGCTATTGCTTTAAGCGAAAATGAGCGACAAACACTGATTTTGACAACTTATGACATTCATAACAGTTTGGACATTTTTTCAATAGTTTTGACATTTTAAACTTATGTCAAAACTAATAAAAAATAAAACAAATTGTAAGCAGATAATTAAAATATGCATTATTAATTTCATCGTGATAAGAAATTGTTAATTTTTGAGTGGTTTCGGTTGAACTTTATGTAAAAATTGTCTTGTTTACCTGTAAAAAGTCACTTTTCCATGCACGCCCGGAGGTTTCTTTTTCCAGCCTTGCGTGTCACTCCGTTTCCCGCACTTTGGCACGCAACACTGCACCATTTTTACATCTTTTGTATAAACTTAAACAAATTATTCGTGGCAAGCAGTGACAAGTGACAATGTTTTCAAAACACTCATCAAAACTCGTTGCCTCGTACTGTGCCTTGAAAAAATGTAGCGGCAGTAGGCAGCAAATAAGAATCAGGCACAGTCACGTGGTTTGTAAACTTCCCCCTTTGCCCCTCAAGAAGCCTCGCCCCGCTAGCTTACACTCCGTCCCTATATTCCTATGTCTATGGTTAGTTCCGTCGAATTAGCCTGCAACTCCGCCAGCTTTAGACTCCATGTCCAACCGGCAAATGGCGGACTACTAGCAGCAACTAGAGTCCATGTTCTATATGGTCTATGTGACGGTCATGTGGTCACATGACTGTCATATGACGGTCACGTGACTTTCATATGACGAGGGGATTTCTATCTGGCCCACACTGCTCAAGCCGATGCTCCTCCATACAATTCTAGCTTCGTGGAATCCCCCCTGTTGCTGGTAGTCACTTAATGCACATGCACTGGTTGGTGTTGGTGGAACGGCAGGGTTTTTTTCCCAGTGAACAATAATAATGATAATATTAATAATATCCAAACAGAAATCAACGGAAACGCTGGGAAACTGTGGGAAACACCGAAAGGTCCGCAAGTGAGCCTGCGTGTCGTAAAGAGAATCTAAAATATAATTAAATAATCCCAACAATTGCAACTGATAAATAAAAATGGCAGCGGCAACAGCAATTTTACGAGTAAAGCGTAAGCATACCGAAGCTCCTCAAGAAGCTTTTTTCATCGCTTGTAAACGCCAAAAAAATGAAGCCGAGGCCCAGGAAACTGAGGATACTTTGTCCACGGTCTGGAAATTCATGACAACGGTCTACAACCAGGTATAAAAACATGAAAAAAACAATCATATCTTTTTGTTTACCAATTTTTCATTCAAGTACCAAAATCGAGAAAAATTAAAATTCTAATTATGATTTATACAGACAAATTTTTTTTGCTACAATTTTATTATGTTGAACAAAATTTTTTTTTACAAATGAAGAAGATAAGATTTTTTCACCTGGAATGATGATTTTATGTAAAATAAATTTTTTGATTATAAAACAATTAGGCAGTTACTAATTATGTTTTATTTTGACTGATATCAAATTATTAATTCAGTATTTATACAAACATATGACAAATACTGATTTTCTGGTATAAACAAATATGTAAATGTATTATTTATATTTTTATCAACAATCAACTTTTTTTTTATTGAATTCACTGCGAAGTATTAATTGAAAAATATTAATGGAAAAAAAAAAATATTTATACTTATTGATTCAACTTGGCTAAAATGAAACTCAAAAAATAAAAAAAATGTGGGCATTTTATGAACAATCAACTTTTTTAATATGTTATATAATTAAAAGAATTATTGAATATATTTTTCATTCTTTTAATGTCAACACTAATTTACTTTCTTCATTTACAATTTTTTTTAAATATCAAATAGTTCATTTTTTGCAATCGAATATCTGAATTATATTTTATATTCAGTAATGTTTTTTGATCGATTTTTCAGTCATTCAAGCAACCATTTGCTATTTTCAAATAATTCGTACATTTTGTGGTAAAGTTTTAATCCAGAACTTTCATGTGATAAAAAACTCCATATAAATTATAAAACACATTATAATAAATTAAGAATTTCGTAAATTTTATAATACTGATGCAAATTAAAAATTTTGAAATACCTCCAAAATGTCGGGAACACAAATATTTTTTTTTTTTTTCAAAATTTTTATTTCTAATTGGTTGAATCATACAACCTAAAATTATTTTCTATTTATTTTTCTGTGTCAGTTTGGGTAACTCTTTTCCTTTACAGTTTATTAGATTAAAATACAAATTTTAACAAATAATTTATAAATTTAAAACAATGATTAAAAATGATGAAAAAAAATCACTTTATTTATCAACACAAATTTGCCCAGTCAATTTGGTTATTTGATTCGAAAGCTCTTATCATAAACATTAAAATAAGTAATTGATAGAAATATAGTATAATTTATATTTATAATAATATAGTTATATTTATAATCAATTGTAAAAAGAGAAAATGTAGTAAAATTTCAAATTCTCTTTCTTGCAACTATAGTTTTGGAAAAGTGGAGTTTGTTGCAGTACATAATAATAATAATAATAATAATAATAATAATAATAATAATAATGATAATGATAATGATAATGATAATTATGATTATGATAATGATAATGATAATGATAATGATAATGATAATGATAATAATAATAATAATAATAAATGAATAAATAAATTTATAAGTTCTTAGTTTCAGATGAGTAAATGATCGATCGCTTATTTCTTTTCCTTTTTTTTCTTAAGGGATCTATAATTAAAAAAAATTTATTTGTTTTTTAATTGCCTTGAAAAGGAGTAAAAAATACGTTACTTGACCATAACTTTTTGTTTTTTTTTGCAGGAAGAAGATACTGTGCGACACATAAATAAGTTGAAATACCTTAGCAAAGATGAATTAAAAGAGACTTTCAAAAAACACGATTTTTGTAATCGTAAGGCAGAAGAAAGATTGAAAGTTAAGCAAAAATCTTCAGAAAATCGGTACAAATTTATTAATTCCTCCCGCTGTCTGGGCCAAGAAAAAGATGAGAGTGCTGGCGAAGAATTAACGACCATCATCGATGTCGTGGATGCTGGTCTGGATTGTACAGATGCTAAGAGCAACAAAGAAGTATGTATTTTCTATTTAAAAACAATTAGCAATTTTTTATCTCTATGATAGTTTCTGCCATGTCAAAATTTTTATCGATTGATCTCAAAAATATAGTAAATTGAATAATTATATTTTTACAAATATTCTTTTTGCAGGACTCTGATTATGTATATGATCTATACTATGCGAACAGTCACTTCAGTGGCGAAATCAGTGATTTAATTTCGATCCGTACAATTAAAGACGAACTCGTCTTTGAAGACTGCCCTTCAGACAGTGACGCAAACGGTGCTGATTCTGATTCCAATTCCGAATCCAACTGGAGGAACGATTATCCAGACTCGGATGATTCCGACGACGACATGATTAAAGCTGTAGGAAGGCTGAAATTATCAGGTGAAAATTCTGACTTATCGAGTGACGAGGAAGAAGAAGATTACGTCTATGGTTTGGACGAAGAACTTGTCGAAACATATGGACATAAGTACGCCAAGATGGTGAAGGTCGAAAATGATTACTTCGTTTCCGATAAAGAGTCTTCTGAAAGTGACTCTTATTATGAAAATGAGGAGGATGATGATTGACTTTATATTTATCTTTTTGTTGAGATAAAAATGTTGAATTCAGTGACTAAGTGTAATTACTTTTGTTGAAGAAGTTTTTAATTTTAGTACCCTTTTTTACATTTTGTTTCAAAATTTTTATTGAACTAGTAAGTAGTTCTCAATGATCTCTGGAGCAAATTTCTAGATGAAGTTCAATAATAAATAGCCATGTTTGACAATGCTTTGACTTTCATTATTCATTTCAAGCTTCTTTTTTAATAAAAAAAACTTTTACGGGGAAAACCAATAATACCCATTGAATAATATGAATACTTATTACTTTTAGTGTGTTTGACTATAAGTTACAAAATGATCGGCAAGACTTTGAAATAATTACATGCTTTACAATAACTGCAAAAAGCAACATACTATACCCATAGAGTATACCCAAAGTTGGATATTAAAATTTTACTAGTAAAAAGCCCATTGGTATGTAGTTCATTGCAGTCCTAGGCCTGCAATGAACTACATACCAATGCGAAGCGAGCAAAAAAGTAGGCTTTTTAGACCGCTATGATAAAAAAAAAAAAAAATTGAATAAGTTGCTTTCGAGCTTCTATCTAAATGTGAGAGTATGCTTTTCCGGATGGAATGCCCCGACACAAGGTATACTTTTCATACAATGTGTTCGTTTTGCTTTATTATTATTATGAAAAGTGGTAGAGATAAATTAGTTATAAAACGCTAACAATACCCTCTGAACTTTGCAGGCCTGTAGCCAGGGGGGGGGGGGGGGCAAAGATAATCAAAATTTTTTCCAAAAGCAAGTGAGCAGTAAAATTTCATCAAATTTTTCTCTGAAGCTAATGGAACGGTGTATAGTTTTTAGTTAATTTGTATAGTAAAAAAAAAATAAAACTTCATAAACGTGTGTTTGAAAAATCATAATAAATAATCTTTCCTTCCATCAAATTACATTTTTTTCAATTGGTTGTTGAAAAAAATTTTGCCCCATCTAACGTACAGACCTGGCCATGGGCCTGGAATTTGGACTCGCCAAAATTCATATAGGTTCTGTGTGAAACTAATGCGCACCACTGTACTACACAGTACAATAAAATTTATAACTCGTACAATTATCTAAGTATTATCAAAGTTAAGCCACCAAAATTCGCGTGGACTTTGGGGCTATAAATGAGAGTTTTTTTTTTTAATTTTCGAAGGTGAGGTGATTTGAAAAAAATTCCATTTTGTTATAACAAACGTGTTTTTTAGGCGTACTCTATCCATTTTGAGTTTATGTTTATCAAAAAATTATTTTCTCCAAGACTACTGTCACGTGCATTGTTATCAATTGTTTTAGAATTTCAAGACTGTATATTGATTTGATATTTGAATAATTCGGAAACGTTACGCGAATTTTTAATATTCTGTAGAGTCCGTAAAAGGGAACCAAAAATTGCCAAATTTCTATAGTTGATCATCATTCAGGCTCCTCTATCGATCTTCCAAATTTTAAGAATATCCGACACATGACCCGTTGGTCGTGGTCGATCTGCTGGCACGAAACGCCCCAAATGTTTAATTTAAAAAATTGAAAAATATCAGATTATATCTATTTTAAACCGGCAAACCCTTATTTTTTTCTTACTCTTATATTTAAAATATAATTTTGAATGTTGATGGCGTGTTCAAGTACATTCAAATTTCGTTGACTCGAATAGTATAGTGACGATGTGTTATCACCGGGTCAGCTGCCATATCGCGAGTTTATCATTTACTTCCTTTTTCATATTAGATATTCGTCAAGTGAGCAGGAGAAACGGGATATTTTTTTCTTTTTTCATCACCACCAGTAGCACACTTTTTTTTAGTTCCAAAAACTTTATATTTTTGACAGAAAAATCATGCCGATGAAAAATAATAATTTCTGTCTTTCAGAAAAGTAAAATAAAGCATTCATATCAGATCCTCACCATCCAATAATTTACTTAAATCAAGAAAGCGCTCGATCAAAGAACGCATGATTCAGGTTCTAGTGTATGCTGAATTCGTGTGTACCAATATTATAACACGCCGTTATACCTCATGACTCAAAAGCTTTTTCATTTATTATTTAAAAACGATCACTTTTTCAACTTGTATATTTTTAAAGTAACGTAATAATTTTTTCGTAGTTACATGGAGTGTAAGTATTACAATTAAATTCCCTTAATAAACATATATTGCAACATACTATATTTCTATCGTAATTATGTTCAAAACATATTTTTTTAATCTAAAAATTTCTGGGTAAACTCCATCCAACTGAATACTACAGTTGTTGGATTGACTTTAGATTAGCTATCTCTAGTCCAAAAACCAGTCGAGAGTAATAATTTCCTACCATTAATGCATAAATTTACGCTAATCGCAGTTTTTAGCAAATCATCAAAACTTGTAAAAATTTTTGTATTCATCAACATTTTTATGAATTATAGATTTTCATTGAAATTCTCAAAATTATTCATCACATTCTTGCGATGTAACTTTTTTTGTTTTTGAAAAATTATAAGAATATAACACGGTTTCTGCAGTTTTGCGGAATTTTCAAAATTTCTGCAGTCTAGAAAATTTTGAATCATTGGGATTTTTAAACTTTCGTAGAATTATTAACAATTTCTGAAATTTTCGATGCTTTCCAAACTTTTCGGAATTTTAGAAATTTCAAATGTAATACGAATTATTTTAATGCTACTTTTTAAATTTGACGAAAATTTATCCAACCATATTAGATTTTTTGTAACTTTTATATAAATGTCTCAAGTTTTTTATGATTTTAATAGTAAAATTTAAAAAACCTCATTTATATTTCAAAGAAATACGATAATGAACACAACGTACAAAATACATCAACAATTTCTACAATTCAACAAATTCTTCGAATTTTATAGGATTCTCTTCAATTTTTAAATTTGCAATGGTTTTCAATCTTTTAAAAGTTTGTAAATTTTAAACATAATACACTATTCGAAACTTGAACGAATTTCATAAACCAACCATTAGGATTTTTCGTAATATTTTGCACGGTAAAAAATCTTTCGATTTCGTTTAATCTAACTAAATTTTTTGTTAAAATATGCATGATTGAAAATATGAGATAAGCTAATTCAAGTTTCACTTGCTTTAACAAAAAAAAAATTGGCATTGTTGAATGAGTCATTTTGTTACTGAGGCGATTTTAGATTTTACGTAACAACAAAAGATATAGTTACTTCCACTGAAAAAATCTTTCACCATTTAGAATCCAACTATTTAGAACGTAATGAAATGGAACGGTGAAAAGACACGTTTTGGACATTTCTGAATTGACCATGAAGCCTCTTGTCTCGGAATCTTGATTGTTAACAGTGCCATTCTTCATGCTTTAATAGATTCACAGACTCATAATTAACCCCCGAGCTTTCTGAATGCGTGAGGCTCTACTGTAGTTGTTTTCAGCTCTTTCTATTGCGTCGTGACGATTTAAACTCGCGTTTCGGAAATCAAAGGGGCCACTCAGTAACAAATCTTTGTAAAAGCATTTTCGGGGCATTGGCTCCAAACAACTCTGTCATTTTACAAACAGTTACAACCATGTGAAGAATCATCAAAGTCAATAAAAAGACTTGTCAAAAGTAATGTTGGCGTGTCAGAAAGTTGAGCCGCAAATCTCAACGAAAGATTCTTGAAGAATGGACGGAGTTTCATGCCAGTTCCTTTTTGGTTTCTTGCCCTCTTGCTGCTGCCCTCACTTTTACACTTTTACATACTCCTCTCATCTCACAAGCAGCAGACGCAGCAGCAGCAGTCCTACTCTTTTTCTCAGTGACTGACTTGGACTAGTAGTTGGTGGAGTAGTCAGTCTAACCAAGCCAGTCTGAGCCAAAACGCCGCTCGACCTCGATCATCGCGAGGGATGCGGCCAAAAAATAACGCGTCTTCTTCTCTGTAAAATTCTGGGAAATTCAGTTAGGATTATTGTTTTATTGTTTTTCTTCACGTTTTTTTATAAAAAAAAATAATTTTAATGCCGCGATGTCGTCGCGGTGGACGTTACCCGTGATTATTTTGGTGGTACTGTTTGAAAGTGCGACGAGTGAAATTTTAACGCCTCCTTATTTCAATTTGGCCGAAGGAAAAGAAATCATCGCCTCGGCGACATGCGGCGTGGACACACCTGGTCCCGAACTTTATTGTAAACTCGTCGGCGCCAACGCCGACCCGGACGAGAATATTAATCTTATTCAGGGACAGGTTCGTATTTAAAACATTTTTTGTAAAAGAATTTTCGCCATATACACACTTGAAATATCTAGTGATACCCATGAGAAACAATTGTAAGGTTTCACTTATTTTCGGTCAATGTCTTAATCATAAATGCAAATTTGAGAGTTGAACGTTTTTTGCACCCTCCCAAAATACAATGTAATTTGAAGGAACGTAACTGAAACAATAATCGAAGAATTAAAAAAATTCTTGTTCTATCAAATTAATAATCATCCATTTTGATATCAAGTTTGAGACTTTATTTTACTGGACATGAAAATGATATCATTTGAAGGAACATGAATGAAACAAAAAGCAATGAAATAAAATATTCTTCATTTGAGTTATTATAAGCTTTTTCGATGTGACGTGATTAGTATTCTGTATATGCGGAATTGGAGAGTGAATTTCCAAATCCATGGCTTTATGTTGAGGCTAAGAGTTAAAAAAAAAAACACATTCCCACCTTGATGTCAGCGTTAAAAGCCTGTCTTATTCTTATTCAAGTTCAAAAACCCTTTAAAAACATTTTTAAATTACACATACTTGATTTTTAACTTTACCCTGGAGTTAAATTCACCTTCAAATATAATAATTATCGTATAGGGTTAACCATAGCCAATATCATGACACTAATTGAAATTCGAAAAAATTTTCTTAAGGGTATCGCATATATACTTTCGGATTGCTTGTTTGATATTCTTTCCATTCGGGCAGGCTTTACACAACATTTTTCAGATTTTGTAGATTTATTAAAAATTTTCTCTCTAAACTTGAATCAGTAGAAAATGACTGATCGTCAGTCCTTTGATTCAATCAGTTAATATTGCTTCACTGGCAATTAGTCGATTCGCCTGATTCAATCACTACAATCAACTCATTTTTGAGCGGTTTATTTTGAATTCTAAATCTATCAGTAGTTTCGACTGATTGCAGCTAAAACTTGGCTGTTTCATCAGCAAAAATTATAAATAAAATTATATTCTTATAAGGTTTTTATATCAGAAAGAATGAATCAGGCGTTTACGTAAAAAAAAACGACTGATTCAAGTTGAGAAAGTATGAATTATTCAAAACTATTCAAATTTTAAATTAAGTGTTCCTACCCTATAGGATTTTTCGTATTTTTATAGAAGAAGATCATCATGTGCATATATTTTGAAGAAATGTGATGTTAATAAACACAATCACAAGTTTATGCACTTTTTCTCAAATTCCACAAATTTTTCGAATTTTATGCAACTATTGACAACCTTACAAATTTTCCATGTTTTTTTGTCAAAAGGACCAAAAAAGGACTATATAAAGTTGAAAAGGAAGACAAATTTTAAATTACTATGAAAATTTTTTTAAAAAAACGTGGAAGGAAACCAAAAAACAAAATTAAATTTGTTAATGACGACACAAAATTTTTTCCCATTTTTTCATGTTTTACCGGCTTTCTTTCCTAGTAATCATGATCCTTGTAAAAACCTTAGAAGAAAACGAAATTTCTTACAAGGTGTACCCTATAAAAACCTTATAGAAAACTGAAATTTTTTTATGAAAAAATGATGGAAAAAATTTTGAAGGATTTTTTTTTTTATAAGGTTATATCAAATACATACATTCTTATAAGATTTTTAAAAAGACACCTTATAGTAAAATTGTATTCTTATAAGGTTTTTATGAGGTGCACCCTATAAAAAATTTAATTTTTATAAAAAATTTCATTTTCCTTTTAGGTTTTCACAACGATCAAAATTACTAGGGTTTCAATTGCATCAATACATGTAGATATAATTACATCGCATAAAATTTTATGTATATTATTACAGCCAAAATAACATTTGTAATATTTTCAAGCAATTATCAATGTCACCATCAGCTATTCCGTAGGCTGTCACACATTACCCCATATTAGTACCAAGTAATTGTAGCATTTGAGACATCTCTGGAAAATCATTGTTAGTAGCAAAATTATCACTCACAAAAGTCTTGAAATTCACAGTCAGAATATTAATAAGTATCAAAAAATGACGAGTAAAATGTAAAAAAAAAAAGAAAGAAAAGGAAAAAATGGCACAATGCTAAAGTTAAACTTGTCTTTTTCGCATGGCAAATATGGACATACCCTGGTTGACCCTAATATACGTAGGTGCAACAATATTAATTATAGTGGGGTTGAAGAATAAACGTGCGGCGCGCGATCTTATATAGAACAGAAATAATCTACTACATAATATCGTAAGTAAGGTATAAGAGAAGTGAGGTAAGCAGAAAATTGAAGAGAACGAGTCTGCGGCAGCGGCAGCTTGTTTTGTCGTTATGTTTTGTTATACGTACTATACATATATAGGAGGAAATGAAATGCTCGCTCTGCCGAAGCCCGAAACCAGTCCGGGAGGCGGCCCGCCCTTTGTCATGGGCTGGGTGCCTCCTAAAAGAATGCCAGTCGTTATCATAAAAAGATTTCACAATATTTTTTTTTTTACTAAACTACGCGATTTATATTACACCATTGACATCTATATCTACACAAACAAGTTACGATTACGATTTTTTTTTTACATTGAACATTTATAAAATAAGCTCTCTGCCTTCAACAATGAGAAAATTAGTACCTTCAAGTTTTTTTTTCACCAATTCGCAATACTTTTGCTAATCTTTTATTTTATAAATAGACAAATAGAGCTATTTTGATATTTTCTCAATGATTAAAAAAATTCTTCTATTTTCAAAAATACAAATACAAATTAAAAATTGGCAAAGAAAACTTGCAAGTACGATTCTTTTTATTTTAAAAGTACATTCTGATGATTAATGAATATAAATGTTCACCAAGGGACTATAGTCAATTGAACATGTAAAATTTAAATATTAACCATCCCTTTATTTTATTGAAAATAAAGCAATGTTTTACACAAGTTTTTACAAATCGTACAATATATAACAATTTTACAACTCTAACCGTAATGAACGTATTTTAAACTCTTGCGCAAGAATTATTCTTAGTTCCTGTTTTTCTCACGAGTATCATTTTTATATTTGGGGCACGTTATAGCCAGCGAAAATGATAATGGCTTTTAATAAAGATAAAAACAAGAACTGTCTCTGAGATAGCACTGGAAATAATTACGTCTGGCATTTCTCTGCTCTCCAGCAATTTACACATGCCTTTTGCCGCTGCTTCATTCATTCATTCATTCATGATTACGGGCTTCTTCCTATTGATTTTTCATTTCATATTACTTCATTTTCTATTTTTCGGGAATCAACAGTGAAAAGCATTACAATCTATCAACCATCAATTAAACAACTTGTGTCATCATATTCTTTCAATTTGGGTGAATTTCGGAGAAATGCAATAACGAACACAATCTACAAAATTATTCGAAATTCTGCAAATTTTCAAGAGTTATTGATCGTCTTTGAAATTTTTTATGTTGATTGAATTTTTGAGAATAGCAAAATTTCAAACACATCACAAACTATTCAAAACTTGATAAATGTTTAAACAATTCATCCTGGTTATTGAGGTAAATAGTAGTTTTCAAGAAGCTGTCCAAGTTTTAAAAGCAAGCATCATGCGTATTTGAAAGATGTATAATAGTGAACATAATCTTCGAATGTTATGAATAATTCATGCAATTTTATAAATTTCTCCAATTTTACTAAATCAATGACAATCTTCAAGATTTGTACTGATTTTTCATTTTACTACAATATTTTTCGAATTTCAAATACTACGCAAACTATCCAAAACAAATTTTTTCATCCAATAAATATTTTCCATAATTTTTTGACACTTGATAATGCTTTTAGATTTTTCGAAAAAATTAAAAAATGTATTACGCGTTTCGAATAAATAGGATTATGAACATAATTTTTAAAATTTATGAATATTGTGTGAAATCCTATACATTTTTTGCGTTCCCCAGAATTTTGGACAGACCTGAGTATTTTTTGTTTTAATTTTTCGAAGTCCTTTAATTTCAAGCCCAAAAAACTTTCTAAATAATATAAAAATATGTTTTATGCACTAAGATTTTTTAATTCCCTTCGAGTTGTACCGAGTTCAATGAAAAAAAGCTATCGTGCACATTTCGAAGAAATATGATAATGAATGGCCTCATCTACTTCCTGTTGCTTGACACTCAATTAATACTTACTTAGATGACTGAAGAAATTGTATTCTGCCACCCCTAGCAGAATCACCTTTTTTCGTACACACCCCAAAAGCTTGTATTCAACAAATTTTAGTCATATGGGCTTTTAATTGACTTCGTTATTTAAAAAGCCTAATTGATTATTGTAAAATATGAAATATGTACGAAACTGAGAATTCTTCAGTAAATTTTACAATGGGCTTCAATAGTGATTGAGTCCATACTTTGAACAAACATAAAACTAGTAAATTTCTTTCCACTCTGAAATTTTTCAAAAAGTGTAAGTGTTACACATTTTATATTTTTATTTTATGCTTTGAGTATTAAATCAATTGAAACCTGTCCTATTTTTTGCAAAATCGATGGCCAAAAATATTTGTCCAGGTACATTGTGAAGAAAAAATGAATCAACTCACACGATAAAAATTACTTGACGTGTGAATTTCAGGTTTGTGACTATTGCGATCCCGAAGTTGCTGAAAAACGACATCCACCGGAATATGTTTCCGATGGCACTGAAAAATGGTGGCAGTCACCACCACTTTCCAGGGGGATGAAGTACAACGAAGTCAATCTCACCATCAATTTAGGCCAGGTAAAATCAACAAATTCATCTCATTTTTTTTTAGTTTATCTCGACCTCGCCATCATCATCATCATCTGAGAAGTAACGAATAATTGTAATGATCCGACTTGTATTATTTCAAATAACTTTCGTCGTTAGTCTTCAAAGCTGACGACGATAAATATAAATTTTTTTTTAGGTAACATTAACCCGAATTTCCGTTATTTGGATGTTTATTATTCTCATCATATTAAAATGTTGCCGTGAAATCCTGCACTCGCTCCTATTACACTGTGCGACAAAATGTAGACTTTTTTTTGATATGGGATTTTGACGCTTGATTATGAAAATATAGACCCTCCTGAATAAAGGTGCAAAGTGATTTTTTTTTCTTGAGTCACGTTTTTGAGTAATTAATTATTAAAATAATTTTATGGAATTTCCGTGTTTGTCAATCGATTGGTTTGATTTAAAGTCCTTTTTATAGGTTTTCCATGCTACTGAATACATTTTTGCAATATTATTTACAAAATTTTCGCATTGATTTTCTAAAAAATAAATCAGTAATGATGCTCAAAAAGTGTTTTATTGCCGTCGTCATGGGGAACCTATTGTGCGGGAGAAGTCGTCTCCAGCTTTCCTATTTCGAGTCAGAATTTAGAATGTCGACTTGAAAGGAATGCTCGAGATGATTTCTACCGCACAATAGGTTCCTCATGGTGACGGCCATAAAAGACTTTTTGAGCATCATTAGTGGTTTATTTTCTAGAAAATCAATGCGAAAATTTTGTAGATATTATTGCAAAAATGTATTCAGTAGCATGGAAAACCTATAAAAAGGACTTTAAATCGAACCAATCGGTTGACAAGTACGGAAATTCCATAAAATTATTTTAATAATTAATTACTCAAAAACGTGACTCAAGAAAAAAAAATCACTTTGCAACCTTGTTTAGGAGGGTCTATATTTTCATAATCAAGCGTCAAAATTCCATATCAAAATTGGTGTCGCACAGTGTTATATACTCATGTCAAGTACGAAGGATGTGTAATTGAAGGAAATGCACGATAAGACGTTTGTTGAAGCAAAAAGTTTATCTGCATCGTAGGCGGAATTATACTACATAGTATATCAGGCACATAATATTTGATTTCATTCATAGAAGAAGAGAGCATACTGCGAGAACAAATTTTTTGAAACGATCGCGAAGGCGTTATATTAAATATGCGTTTCATAGCAAATCACGATACAATTATCGGGAATGAAAAATAAGGAAAAATAAGCATAAAAATATAAATATTACATTATAGAATAAAGACACAAAATTGAAGAGAATTGTTCGTATGAAAAAATCATTTGGACACGCTCAACGTTCTAGGATGCCTTTATTTTCAATATTTTTTATTCAAAATTGTAAGCTCTTCATTGATACGTGTACATTAAGGAAATTTCAGCCATAAAAAAAGAAAAAATAACAATCAAAGGCAAAATTTATAGTTCTGACGATTAAATTTGCCAATAAATAATCAAACATGACGAACCGATGCCATTCCTTGCAAAAATATCGTGCACAAGGCCTATTTTTTTCATTTAAAAAATTTATAACCCAACTTTAACCCAGTTATAACCTTCGAAGGTTGAAGTTTGATTGCCAGGGTATCAAGTATATATATACATGATACAGAAACATAATGAAACATAATTTTATGAATCATTAATTTTCTGAAGATATGGAAAAAAATCTCAAAAAAATATTTCGAAATATTGAGCTATACTAAAATTTTACCTGAAAATCAACGCAGACAAAAATTGCAGGCGCATATGAAAAAAAATTCACACTCTTTGATAGAATACTCCGTATAATGCAAATTCACGATTATTTTATGTATGGTCAATAAAAAAAAACCTTTGTATCAAGTATTTTTCGTTTTGAAGATATATATTTTGCAAAAAATTATATATTACAACTTTCAACACATTCAAATTCAGAGGCGGAAATCAGTCAATATGGCGGAGGCTTGTGACAGCGCAGCAGAACTGAATCAAAACTCGTCCGTTCAACGAACATACCTTCTCTAATTCTACCCTGCATTATCTAAAATTCGATCAATTGACATTTCGGAACAACACTGAATCAATTAAAAATGAGTACCTGTAGGAATGTGTTGTCAAACCAAGTCCAAGTGGACGTATAAATGAACCCACAGCAGTGATGCACGGGGCATCTCCGTATTTTCCCAAAATACTCCCATCAAATCTCAATCGTCCATAAAAAGAGCTTATCATGAACTTTAGAGCTTATTTTTTGAGTTTATCATGGAGTTTCGTATAATATCATCTAGTCAGCAAAAGGTCACAGTAATTTACGAAATTTCCCTGCAGGGGAACTTTGGAGTGCAGGGAGCGTCAAGCAACAAATTAAGTATATATATTTATGAAAAAGTCGTGAATGATTATAAAAAATTTAAATAATTTGGGTTGGTTTAAAGACTTTTTTATAAAGATATTAAAAAAAATAGAACTATTTCCCAGTGAACAAAACCAGCCAAACCTCGCCCAAAATATACCCAATATAATTGAGTCCCTAGTGATTTTGAACCTTATAATAACCTTATAAGAAAAATAAAAAAAAAATACAACTTTTTTGACTTGGGACTGTGCCAGTGAAGAATTATTAACATTACTTATAATAAAAAGTAATTTTTTATAAGAATTCAATTTCTTATAAGGCGCACCTTATAAAAACCTTATAAGAATTCGATTTCTTATAAGGCGACCTTATAAAAACCTTATAAGAAACTAAAATTTCTTATAAGAATGTATGTGATAAAATTTTATTAAAAAAAAAAAAACCTTATAAAATTTTTCGACCCATTCTTTATAAGAAATTTAAGTTTCTTATAAGGTTCTTATGTCACCTTATAAGAAATTGAATTCTTATAAAAAATTACTTTTTCTTATAAGTTTTTTATAAGGTTCAACATCACTAGGGGTGGGATTGACCAATAGTAAGATAATTCTGCAATCCCTACAGGGGTCACTGTTTGGGCAATTTTTTCGTACACTATATTTGGCTTAACATTGACCATATGTGGGGTACTACATTTTGACATTTAATAATAAAACATTTGCTCCATACCAATCCATTTCCAGCTCAATTTTTTTATTTTCCTATTTTGTGAGCAAATTGCATTTTTTATGATATTTTAAAGTTATAAATAAGTTCCCTATTGATAATTCACATAACACCTTTTTCTCCCATATAATATGCGATCTAGGTAAATACGTGAATCAACAGCTTTCATTTTCTAAAACAGTTTTTATTGCGCTTTTTTTATTTCAAATGACACCTACATTATTCCTTACACAGTTTTTGATTAAAAACTCACTTCCAGACCCTTTACTACGTAAATATTTGGGTAAACGACAGTTAATTTTTCGACCTTGTCACCTTCTGAAACATCCAAACATAACCAAAAATCAGACAAAATACGACACTCCCGGTTTTCGTGATTAATTGAATACATTTTTTTGTACAGAATCACGGATTTTTTACTTACTTTCGATAAATATCCGGGGTGTAAAAATCAGTACAAAAAAAACACGATTTCGCACTGTTGTTTGCACCGAAAAAGGCGCGAACTATTGCCATGGCGCGACAGATGCGTTTGTTTATGTTTATATTATACATATTGTCAATATAAGCTCCATAGGTTGGCAATCGTATTGCCCAAATAATTTGCCCCAACATTGGATAATTCTGCGGCCCTAACAGGACCCCATATTTGGCAACAAAAATTGACCACCGTAAGGGAGAAACAGTGGGCAAACATGGGACTGCGCGCGCGCATGACAATATTTGTGACTAATAATAACCTGCAGTTTGGCCAATTTCATGAACCCCACGAAATTAGGTGAATGGAGGACCCAATTTTTTGCTCACTGGGTTGTATTATTCAAAATCGTTCCGCTATTTTCCTCAAATCCCTATAGTCTTCTACTTAAAAGATCTTCCGGAGCAAAATAATGTTCCTCGCTTGTTTTTTTTCTTTTTTCTTCAAAATTACTTTATTTTTTCCATTTTCTTTTTCTAGCTTTTGGCCCTCTTCAAGAAAATTCTGAGATATGTATTAATCAATCCGTCTTAGCGAGTATATGTATCAACCATGCCTTTTCTGAATCCTGGTTTCCCTTGTATCTCGTCCAGACTCCAATTACTCCTTTACTACAAGTGATTCGTCAGTAAAATCTTGAAAATTCCGGGAAAAAGAAACTGTCACTTTCTAGTTACTAGTTACATCGTTAAAAATATAATAGAACGAACTAGACACTTATCGAACCAAGGAATGAATTAAAAAAATAGAAGACAAGGAATTTGAATAATAAGTAGTATATATTGTTTTCATACAATATAATGACTTGACTAAAAATTTTGCTGCTAAAAAAGGTCTTTTGCTTACGAATCTCGAGGCGGTGGTATGGTGTTTAAAACACCGAGTCGAGGGTGGAGAAATAATTCATACCGAAAACATGCTGGCTGGGTGAACGAACGTTCTCGAGGCCCACGAGAGTGCACATCTGGACCACAGATTCCAAATTGGTTATTTGAACCGGCTTCCGCTAAACCGGGAAACGAACGATACGCGCGATACGGATTATATATACAACTCGCACTCTCGTCGTCGCCGCCACCTCGTCGTAACAATAAAATTCGAATCGTTATGATTGTTTTAATTACCAACACGTTATCAAGGTGAATTTTTTTTCTCTTAAAATTCCCCGTAAATATTGCAGCGTGAGTCGAGAATGAAAATAACGTGAAAAAATTATCGGAAAGGTTTATAATACCATTTTAAAGAGATTCGAGCGTTAGGAAAATGCTCGTTTTCTCCACGCTCGAATTCCATAAGACTACTTGATTAAAGTGTCTCAACGGCAATAATTTCCCACTTACATCAAACGAAAATGAGAATTATCAAAAAGTAGAGCGATTTATTAACATTTGCTAAAATAT
Source organism: Platygaster robiniae (assembly GCA_028476575.1). Taxonomy (NCBI): domain Eukaryota; kingdom Metazoa; phylum Arthropoda; class Insecta; order Hymenoptera; family Platygastridae; genus Platygaster; species Platygaster robiniae. The sequence continues at coordinate 44,312,618 of CM052019.1, forward strand.
TTTGAACTCTTCTAAATAAAAGATTCTGTAAGTTTAAAAATGAAATCTCATTCAGAATCTCGTTCAACAGTTTGAGAAAACGAAATCGAAATTATCAAAATCCATGGATTTAAAAGACACCGCAGTGTCTTTTAAATTCCAAAAAAAACTAATAGTTAAAAAATGGCATGTAAAAATTAGATATCGAAATAAGAAATGTCAACTTTCTGTATAAATCGCAGGAAATTGTAATTAGACTTGAAAATTAACAAGTACAATAATCTTGGGATCGTGGATTACATTATTTTTATATATCTTCGACTTGATATTTCAGGTACGTAAATTTCAAATCATTGAAAGAAAATTTTATCATTATTTCATACAAATGATAAAAAAAGTTGAGTTGAAATTTCTCGAAAATAATATTTATTATTCATTGTTGATATTATAAATTGTATGAAAAGGCTGCTTTGGGAATGAAAAAAATGAAATTCAACGCGAAAGCGTGAATTGTTTTTAGCAAAGAAATGCTTATTGGGAAGTTGCGTAAAATGAGGATTGAGTCATAGCTTTTAGTACTCTCGTTGCTTCGAGACTCAACTTAAAATTTTCAGGAGATTCTCTTTTAGTATTCGATGATATTTTTTTACATTCATATTTTGAGATAAAGTTGGTTCAACTCAATTAATTCACTATTCAGGGGTCTTCATGTCACATTTCATGGTTTCTTATCACATATTTCGACACACGATGGCGATATGTAGTTGCTTTTTATGGGAACTGATAATCAAGTTTCCTGGTATTTAAAAAAAAATAAAAAAAGTACATTTTCCATGGTGCAAACGCTTTTTTTTATCATACCGGGAGAAAAAGCCGATGTAGGCTTTTTAGACCGCTATGATAAAAAGGTATTTTAACATTGAATAATTTAGACAATATCCATTTTGACGAATACCATATACCTCGAGAAAAAAATTACATTACTAGAAAAATTTCAATTACTATAATACTTGCGTAAACACTTGAAATAAATGTTAATGCAATATCTTAAAAAAATCATTCAAGTAGTATTTTGACTCTTTCATTCAACCTGTAAAATTTTAGACCCTTCGTCAATAACGCCTTATTGGACATCTAACAAAGTCAATTTGTATATGGGATTTCAAAATATTACTCGAAGATAATAATTGTGAAGGAGTAAAAATTAATCAACTTTTTGATCATTGATTGAAAAGCCATTTCACGTGGCGTACGTATACGTTCGGATGGGAAACTCGCCGAGACCGGGTCTCTGGGTCCTGGAAAAATCGTCGGATTATGGAAAAAGTTGGTCACCCTGGCAATACTTTTCCGACTCCGCGAGTGACTGTTTGAGTTATTTCGGGGTGCACAGCCAACAAACGATAACCCGGGACGACAGCGTGATTTGCACAACGGATTACTCGACGATCGTGCCCCTCGAAGGTGGCGAAATGGCCATTTCGATATTAAACAACCGGCCATCTGCGAAACATTACTTCAACTCGACCCTGCTCCAAGAATGGACACGTGCCACCAATGTCCGATTCCGCTTCTTGAGGACCAAGAATCTACTCGGTCATTTAATGTCTGTCGCGAGGCAGGACATCACCGTCACCAGGCGGGTACAATAACTTTTTTTTATCAACAATGTGAATTATTTTTATAACCAGGCGTGGCTGGAGACAGAGAAAGAGACAGTTTGAGGATATTGGCCAACACTGTTGATTGAGGGTTGATTCAAAAAACAAAAAACTTTTCTTTTTCAGAATATAATACTTATGTGATAGAGACGACGTTGATCAAACATAAATTTCAAAGTTTCTACGAGTTAAAAAAACATTCAAATTATGAAATTATTCGATTATCTTTTCAATTTAAAGGAATTGTCGAATTTCAGATGTTTATAAATTTTATCAACTGGTGCTCATTATCACGACATTCTTTCGAAGTATGTATTTAATCAAGTTTTTAAAGGGGGGAGGTTCCTTTAGAACCCGGAAAAGTAGTGCTTTTTTGTCATTTATTTGTGGGAAAATGATGACAAAATGTTTAAAATCACTTTCATGGATGTTGAAAGCAATGTTTGAAAGCACAAAAAAAATATTACATCAATAATTGTACTTAAAGTGAAAATGTTATTAAGGGTGATATCTGCGCCTGTCACCGCAGATGTCCGAATTGGCGTTCACGATCTTAGCTGAAATATCTTCAAATGAAATAATGTACCTCGACATTTACACGATTGAAAGGGTTTTTATCGTCGATGAAGCAGAATGTTTGTGAAATTCGAAAATCAACTATAAAAGCCAGGCTCTCGAAAAAAATGCTGAAATTTCACGACAAATTTTCGACTATTTGTGTGTGAAACGTGGTCTAAAAATGTTTTATTTTTAAAGCTCCTAGTTCATATAAAGAAGTTTTTAATGCTTAATGCTAAAGATATTAAAATGAATGCTGGATGAAGCAAATTATTAGTCTACTAGTTTTTTAGTAATCTTGCACGCTAATTCGAAAAACATCGTTTCGAGAAAACGCCATTTGAAGTTAAGGGTAAAAAAAAAAGAAACTTACTAAAATGCGATCTGAATATGCTCTACCAGGTTCGTAGAGCATATTTTTTTCGCAGAACTCACATTTATCACCCTAAATTTGAGAAAAGTGAAATAATCCGTAAAGACATACCACCCACGAAGCAGAAATCGCTGACACATAGCCCCCTTAACCCGCTGAACGCTGGTCACTTCTAATAAGGGACATATTTTTCACAATTTTGAGGATTGACTTTTAGAATTTTGACACAATATTCTAAGACGTTATACCTATCAATTAATAAAATTTAAAAAAAACTCAATTTTTGAGCATCTAAATGGGCCTACCCCCGTAAGATATTTAAAAATATATCTAGAAATTTTGAAAATCGCTAAAATGTTATGAAAAATTCTGATGAGTACCATGAATTTTTATAAAATCTGAAAAGTTTCGATAAGTCTGTATTGTTTCAAATTTCAGAGAATCAACAAAACATTGAAAATTCAAAAATTTGTTACTAATCCTTCAAATTTGAAGAATTTTCTAAATTTCAGGGAATCTTGATAAATTTTGTAAATTGTGTTCATGCATTATAATAATGTAATTTCTTTGAAATCTGCATTATAAAGTTTTTTAAAATCTGAATAAATATTTGGAAATCTTCAAAAATATACCACAATATGTAGTAAGATTATAATTGAGAAAATTATTTGATTTTTTCCATCACTGTTCTATGTTTTGTAAGTTCAGGAAAATTTCTGTTGAGTTGGACAAACTTTCATAAAATCTAGAAAGATTTGGAAAGTGTGTATTGTTTAAAATTCTAAAAATGTTGAAAAAAAAAAAAAAAAACAATAAAATCTGAAAAATGGTAAATAATTCTTTGAGATTGAAAAAATTTGCAATTTCGAAAAATTACATAAATTCCGTGAGTTGCGTTCATTTTTTTTTTTTTTTTTTTTTTTTTTTTTTTGAAATATGTATGATAACGTTTTTACGTTTTTTCATTGAAAATACTGAACAATATTCTTGAAATTTTGAAGGAATCATACCAAATTACGTCTTACGGGAACGATCGATGAATTTTTAATCGATTGAAGAATTTAACGTATTTTGGAAAACCAAAGAACCCTGAGAAGAGAGTTTGAAAAAACATTCAAAAATCATGTAAAATATCGACAAATCGAGCAAATTTTTATAGTCAAGTTCTAAATAGTTTGTATCATGTTTAAAATTTCAAAAAATGGTAAATTGAAAAATATTACTGAATTCTTTCAATTGTTAATAATTCTAAAAAACTGGAAAAATTTGTAGAATTTCAGACTATGTTGATATATTTTGTAGATTACAAGAAATTTACATTTTTCAAGGCCACAAAAACGGCAATACCCAAGAAATATTCTTCGGAATCAAGAAATTTTTTATCGTATGAAGATGGTTGATAATTTTGTAAATTATAATAGAAATTCATAATTGGAGGAATATGTTGATAAGTTCGGTAAATTGAAATACGTTTGGAATATTCGGTTTGACTACGATTTGTAAATTGATGCATTTTTTCTTGGATACGTTTGAAAATTTAAACCATCTAGAATTTCACAGATATGTAATTCAAGTCACCATCCCAATATCTTCCAACACCCTGGATAGTTGAATTTGTGATTGTAAATCATTTAATTTTTATTGGGAATTTTCCTAAAAGCTTTACATTAAATGTGTATGAGAACTATATTTTCTAAATTTCAATTCCTAACCATACATAGTAGCGCTTTAAGAAATTCACGAATAATAGTACACACTTCTGTTTTTGAGAAGGAGATTCATTGAAGTAAAAAGAACCTGATCCTGGTCCTCGGAGAAATTATAGTAAAAGTTGAATAAGACCAGTTGCAACGTCAAAAAAAGTGATGACGCTAGCAGTTTCAATTTTCATCCCTTATCTCAAAGCCTCGAAGAAGCAGCGCTGTTGCATGAGAACCTTGTTTCAGTATTATTATTCGATATCGGAGATAAGTATCGGCGGAAGATGCATGTGCAACGGTCACGCTGACACTTGTGACATTCAGGATCCAAACCAACCGAAAAAGCTAGTCTGCAGGTGTCAACACAACACTTGTGGACCCCAATGCGAGACCTGCTGCAAAGGTTTTAAACAGAAGAAATGGAGTATTTCCACGGCCTTTAAAAAATTCACTTGCGAACGTACGTCGACCCTTTACTATGCTAATATCTATCAACATTCTTATTATTTTGTTTCTCGACGATTTATTCCAGACTCATATTGCAAGTATAAGCACTGACTCCTGCAATCATGATTTACTATGCTGAATCAAAACTTCCCCTTTTCAGCATGCAACTGCTTTGGCCATTCGGACGAGTGCGTGTACGACCCCGAAATAGACGAAAAGAGCCTGTCCCTAGACATTCACGGCAATTACGAGGGCGGTGGAATCTGTAAAAACTGCCGGGACAATACCGAAGGCATAAACTGCAATCGCTGCATCGCCAAATTTTACAGGCCAAGCGTCAAACAATGGAACGACACCGACGTTTGTCAGCGTGAGTTTTTTATTATTTTCAAAAACCTCTCGGGCTGAGAGTAGGATCTTGTACGTGTGAGGAGATCATGTATTATCCAAATAATCGTTTCGTGTTGCAGCCTGCAACTGCGATTTCTTCTACTCAACCGGAAACTGCGCGGAGGCGACCGGAAAATGCGAATGCCGGCCGGAATTCACTCCCCCGAATTGTGATTCCTGCAACTACGGGTACTTTGGGTACCCGAATTGCCGACCTTGCGAGTGTAACCTCAAAGGGACCAAAGGGTACCATTGCGAAGCCAGTGCTGGATACTGCCCATGCAAGGACAACTATTCCGGAAGATACTGCAACGAATGCGCCGTGGGATACTTTAATTTCCCTGAATGCGTTCGTGAGTTAAATTATGACATCGTCATCATCATATTTTTTTTAAATATACCGAGAAAATATGCTAGTAGTATTGTGGATTCGCAGCTTGCGCGTGTAACGAGCTGGGCTCGTTGAATGACAAGTGCGAGGTTGTTTCTGGCAATTGTACCTGTAAAAACAATTACGGTGGACGGACTTGCGACATGTGCGAGGATGGTTATTACGATTACCCTTCGTGTACCTGTGAGTATTGGCATTTTTTATAACAAAAACTGCTCTTCTTGATGATAATAATTAGTAGAATATAATGCGACTCAAAACATTTAAAACGATATGATAATATGCGGAATTGTTCAAAAAGATTGCAATTGCGACACGAGAGGAACAGAAACGGGAGTCTGCGAGAAAACGGAGGGCAAGTGCCTGTGTAAAGAGGGTTACGGTGGAGCGAGATGCGACCAATGCCTTGCCGGTTACTACGGCTACCCGAATTGCAGGCCATGCAACTGCAGCACCGTTGGATCATCATCCATTGGATGCGACGCAAGTGGCAAGTGCTCTTGCCTCGCCAACTTTGCTGGCAAAACGTGCGACCAGTGTAGCCCTGGTTATTACATGTATCCGGAATGCACAGGCAAGTCGGCCATTGCAAAAGAATATTAAATATTAATTATATCATCATCATCATCATCATCATCATTATCATCATCATCATCATCATCATCATCATCATCAACATCATCATCAAATACGTTCGTTTGTTTTTGACAGGTTGCAATTGCGACAATCACGGTTCGATTGGGGTGTCGTGCGATTTGGAAGGAAACTGCCAGTGCCGGGACAATTTCGACGGCAACCGATGTGACAGGTGCAAAGAAGGCTTTTACAATTTCCCGAATTGCGAGGGATGCAATTGCGATCCAGCCGGGGTCGTCGAAACGTTCTTGGGATGTGGCACCTTGCCACCGGGAGAACTTTGCAAGTGCAAGGAACGCGTCGAGGGAAGAATATGCAATACTTGCAAGCCTCTTTATTGGAATTTACAGCCCTTCAATCCGCTCGGTTGCCAAGGTAAAAAAATTTTGTAATACTGTCAGATTATTAGTAATTGGTGTGAAAGACGACGTATTGTATCATTAACTTGGTTGTCCATTTCCAGAGTGCAAGTGCAACACTTCCGGAGTGATTGGAGGTATCGGCGAGTGTGACTCAAAGACGGGGCAATGTATTTGCAAACCTAGTGTTACAGACACAACATGCTCGCAGTGTATCGACGGCACCTATCGTCTCGAGGAGAGTAATCTCTTCGGCTGCTCAGGTAATTAGTATCTACTGCACTTACGAAGGTCGTCCATCATTACTTGAGTTTTATTCGCTTTTTGCTCTTTTCAACGCGATAAATTTGTGCAGAATGTAATTGCGATATTGGAGGATCCATCGATCAAAAGTGCAACAAGGTCACGGGCCAGTGTAGGTGCCAAGCACGTGTATTCGGAATCAACTGCAAGGAGCCCATAGCGAACCACTATTTCCCGACCCTCCACCAATTCCAGTACGAGGCCGAAAATGGCCGAACAATCGAGAACAATCCGGTACGTTACGGCTTCGCTCAAGACCTCTTCCCCGGCTACAGTTGGAAGGGCTACGCGGTATTTTCCCCCCTACAAAACAAGATTCTCTTGGACGTCGACATCAACAAACCTTCATTATACCGCATGATTCTCAGGTACTTGCACAACTTGGAGGAGGATCAAATTGAAAAAATGAAACAAACAAAAAAACCTTGTTCATTATTTGCAGATACGTTAATCCAAACTCGGAATCGGTTCTTGGAAGTATTTCGATAACTCCGGACAATCCAAACGAGATCGAACAGCGATTCCAAGTTGTTTTGAAACCGACGACGAGCCCATCATTCGTGACGGTGGCGGGCGCGCAGGGCAACTTCCCGTCCGCGATGGTCATGAATCCCGGCCACTGGATCATAGGCATCGACACGAAAAAGAGCTTGTTCTTGGATTACATAGTCTTGATGCCCCAGGAGTACTATGAGGCGACCATTCTCACCCAAGCTGTCAATGTCCCCTGCGAGATCGGCTTTCAAGGACTTTGCAGGCATTACGGCTACCCGACGCTCTCCATGTTCGACTCAGTCCTCGGGACTGGGGGCTACGTCAATCGCAACGACGGGAGGGCACCCTTGATTGAATACCTTACCGACAGCGAAGCCTTGCAAACCGTGGGCGAGGCCGATTTACCCATCATCAGCAGTATCGGAGAAGACACGCAGAACGTCATTCACTTTGACCTCAGGGTCGTGAAACCCGGTCCCCATGTACTGGTTGTGACGTACATGAGTGATGAGGCTCAAGAAAGCCATTCGAGCTCTGTCATGGTCGAGGCTAATGGCGACGGCAAAGGATCCGCCACTCTACATCCTTGCAGGTTACTATTTTATTCTCGATTCATTTCAAGACCCACTCAGCACGCCAAAAGTCATTCAAATTGAACAATGGTCGACTATATTTGCTTTTTATATGTTACTTAAAGCGATTCGAGTCATGCTTACTGCAAAAGTTACTAAGCATTAAATTTGCAGTCGTTTTCGAAAGCAGAATATTATTGATTCGAATCTTAGCGACGTTTCCGTCATTATTCAACCACTGGCAGTTGGGTTTAAATCTTGCGCATATTTACATATGTAGAAAGACAATAACTGTGGTGATATTTTCGTGTAAAATGCAGATACACGAGCCTCTGCCGACAAGTCGTAACGGACGCGACGCGGAGAGTCGCCGTGTTCAACTTGACCTCGAATTACATCGGTGTGACCTTAACGGCAGAAGGCAACTCGAGAGCCGCGATTAAGTCGATAGTCGCGATTCCCGACGGAATGTGGAACATGAATTACCTGAAACCAAGATCCGTTTGCGTGAGGAGCAACGGCAAGTGCGTGCAGGGATTCTTCGCGAGTGCCCCGGACGCAAAGAGGATCGATTTTGAGACAGTCAACGCGGATTGGGAGAGCTCGACGCCCGAGGAAATCTTTGACAAGACGTCGAGATTCATCAAGCTGAACGAGGAGAGCTCGTCGATCGACGTTCCGGCCAAGGTGCCGCAGCCCGGGGAATACGTTTTTGTCGTGCAGTACTACCAGCCGGATTACCCAGACTACGAGATCGACGTGCTCGTGCAGAACGGGAAATTCTACGAGGGCAAAGTCTCGGTCGCCCACTGCCCGAGCATCACTGGCTGTCGCAGCATCGTCCGCCAGACAGACGGCGGCAACACCATGTTGTTCCAGCTCATCGAGAACTTTGTCCTGACGCTGAAGGAAAGCGGCGGGCGCAACGTTTGGCTGGATCACTTGCTCGTCATCCCGGCCGAGCTGTACAACGACAAGATCCTGGAGAAGCTGCAAATCGACCAGACCAAGGACTTTATCAAGCAATGCAGCGGGAACCACTTTTACATCGACGTCAACGAGACTGGCTTCTGCCGTGACTCGGTATTTTCCATAACCATCAACTACAACAACAAGGCTCTGCCGTGCCACTGCGACATCGACGGCACCATCAAGTTCGAGTGCGACAAGTTTGGCGGCCAATGTTCTTGCAAGCCCAACATCATCGGCAGGAGATGCGAAATTTGCAAGACCGGCTTCTACGGCTTTCCCAATTGTCGCCCCTGCAAGTGCCCCAGCACCGCCATTTGCGAACCAGAGACCGGTTCGTAAACCTTACTTGCAGCATGATATTTTTGAAAGCTTTTTTTTTATCGCAGTAAATGATTTTTTTCTTTCTCCTTTTTTCTCAGGGGAGTGTATATGCCCACCCCGGGTGACCGGTGAGCTCTGTGACCAGTGCGAAAACGAGACCTACGGATTCGACCCCATCATCGGCTGTGAAAAATGCAATTGCTCGCCTTTGGGCGTCGTGAATGGTAACGTGCAATGTGACTTGGTCGATGGTACCTGCGAGTGCAAGGAAAACGTTGTGGGCCGCCAGTGCGACCGTTGCGCCCCGGGTTTTTCCCATTTCCCTCATTGCAAACGGTGCGACTGCGACCTCAGGGGCACCACCGAGGAAATTTGCGATCAATACACAGCGGAATGCCACTGCAAGTCCAACGTCCAAGACTCGGCCTGCGACGTCTGCAAAGAAGGCACTTTCAATCTTCAGGCTTACAACGAGGAGGGTTGCAGTAAATGCTTCTGCTTCGGCAAAACATCTAGATGCACATCGGCCAAACTTTACAGGACTCACATCATCGACATGAGCGAATGGGGCGCCGAGTTGATCAACGACAAAACCGGCGAGATGGCTTTGGGTGAGTTCAACACATGCGTTTACCACATTTAGTGAATAGTATGCTATTGGTCTGTATTTGTTAATGTTTGGAAACACACGAGTCCCTCGAGGAGAGCTAAAGACTTGTGTTTGAAGTAGCGTAAATAGGGATGAAAATAATGTAAAGAGCGTTCTCCAGGCGCACATTTCCCACGGGCCGCAAATGAGAGCACCATCATCATAGACCTCAACAAAGGGTCAACTTATGACAGCAGCAACGTCACGTATTTCTCAGCTCCTCTAGCGTATTTAAATAAGAAACTCACCTCATACGGGGGAACGCTCAACTACACGATACACTACATGACCGAGTTGTTTGGAGAGGCCGCGAGAAGCGCGGACGTGATACTCAAGGGAGGAGAGGACAACCTCTTATTGATCTACTACGGGGAGGAAGAGCCGCCGCAACACGAGAATTTCGAGGCTTCCGTAGAACTTGTGGAGAACAACTTTTTGACCATCAACAGGGCAACGGCCACGCGAGAACAAATGATGGTGGTTTTGTCCGACTTGAAAGGATTATACATTAGGGCCACGTACTGGAGTCCCACAGTAGCTGCAATGTGAGATTCGCTTCTTTTTGTATTTTTCATATAATTAGTTATATCATTGCAAGTTGAAAAAAGGTGCCTTGTTTAAATTAATAGGCTCTCTTACGTGACGATGGAAGAAGCGACAATGACTGTAACGCGAGAGCGAATTCAAGCTGGCAGCGTGGAGCACTGCCAGTGTCCTCCCAATTACCAAGGTTACTCTTGCGAAGAATGCGCGTCAGGATATTACAGGGTGCAGTCCGGTCCTTACGGTGGTTATTGCGTCCAGTGTCAGTGCAACGGACATTCCAACGAGTGCGATGTTAATACGGGAATATGCTACGTAAGGCGCTTCTATGTTTTTTTTCTTCAAATATCTATTTTGTACAAAAAGATGAAGAATCAAGCGTTTAGATTTTTTTATGCATTCAAAATATGCTAAAATATCACTCTACATGTGACATGTTCGGCTTGATCAAAGAGGAATATGTAATTTCCCCTTGAAATATTCCTCTATAAAGAGGTTGATGACTTCGAATAGCAAGTTTTTGATGATTTTAGAATTGCCAAAACTACACGACCGGTGATCACTGTGAAAAATGCGAGATCGGATATCACGGAAACGCGACTATCGGAAACCAAGACGATTGCCTCATTTGCGCTTGCCCCCATCCAGAACCATCCAATAATTTCGCCACGAGTTGCGAGGTAAGAACCTAGTCATATAATAATATATTGATTGAACGAATTATGCTTATCGTGAAATAAAATGAATAAAAGTATCAAGAGATGTAAAAGGTTGAAAAGGAGTCTTGCTATGCGCGATAGATGAATTATTGATGATGATGAATAGTACTGCTCTCAAACTTGAGCTGTGGATAAATTTAATTTGCAATGCTGCTGAAATAACAAAAATTATAGATGCCTTGTTAATTGTTGAGCATGTTTAATTGTGAATGGTAATGTAAAGTTTACATAAGTAACAAAATGAGAATGGCATCAGGTGAGCGAGGACGGGACCAAGATAAGCTGCGATTGCTTGGAGGGCTATTACGGGGCGCGATGTGAATCGTGCGCGGCCGGTTTCTACGGGCAGCCGGAAGTTCTCGGGGACTTTTGCAAAATCTGCGAGTGCTCGGGTAACATCGACACGAACGAGATCGGCTCGTGCGACTCGATAAACGGGGAGTGCCTGCACTGCTTGAACAACACGTACGGGGAGGCTTGCAACCTGTGCGCTCCGGGCTACTTCGGCGACGCCATCGAGCGCAAGGATTGCCAGAGCTGCTTGTGCGACAGCTGCGGCATGGAAAAGTGCGACAGCTACAACGGCATCTGCGTGTGCAGGCCCAACGTCGTTGGGGAAAAGTGCGACCGTTGCGCTGACAATCATTACGGCTTCAAGGCCTGCAAGGGATGCAAGGCTTGCGATTGCGCCCTCGCTTCCGAGAGCAGCCAGTGCGACGACGAGACCGGACAATGCCGCTGCAAGCCCGGAGTCACCGGTCGCAATTGCGACCGGTGCATCGCCGGTTTTTGGAATTACACCGAAGAAGGTTGCACTTGTAAGTTGTTGAAACGTTTTTAAATACCGATTCTCAGCAGATACTCAAGTATTTGTGGATGGATGTCATATCGTGGTTCTTTCTATCAGTTGGATTGATTTTGGATGATAAAAAATGTTTTTTTGAACAATTCGAGCTTGCGGTTGTAACACGGGATACTCCGTGGGTACCTCGTGCGATCCGAGAACTGGTCAATGCACTTGCTTGCCGGGGGTCGTTGGCGAAAAGTGTGACCATTGCCCACACCGTTACGTTCTCATCGAGGGAGAGGGTTGCGAAAGGTGCGATTCCTGCATTCATGATCTTCTCAATGTCACCGACCATCTTCGGCAATCACTGGACCCAGTTTTTAACGAGTACAATGTATGTGGCAACCATTTTCGAATATATAATAATAAAAGGAAGAAGAGGTAGAATTTAATTTCAAAAAATGTTGATTCAGACGGTGGCGGATACTTACTTTACGAACCAGAGGCTCAAGTTTATAAACGACACGGTGGAAAAGTATTATCCGCAAGTGAGGCTGCTGGATCCGTATCGAGCGAATATACTCTCGCCCTCGAGCCTCAAGGTCGATCAGCTTGAGAAGGAGACGGACTCGCAGAAGCGGCAATCAGAGGATCTGGACGAGGACAGTATAGCCTGGAAAGACGCGGCCGAAAAAAGCCTCGAGGACGTGAACACTTTACAAAAGGACTACGTCCGCGAGAAGGACTATATAAATAATGTTGTTTTGAACGTCATCTCGCTCTCCAACAGCATCGAAATGGGAAGCGGGGCCGAGCAAGACAAGGCCCTGAAGCAGGCCGAGAAGGCTTTCAAGGAGATTGACAATGTAAAGTTTTCGGCTCCTCGCGACGACGCCAACGACGAATGGGGCGAGGTCAACGAGTTGACGACGGAAATACAGAAATACAGCTTCCCGGTGAACAATTTGAGCTTGTACGTGGGGGCGCTCGATCACCGGGTCGACAATTTCAGCCTTCGCATCGACGATGTCTACAATATTACTGAAAAGGCCCAAGAGCTTTCGGATCTCGTCGAGCGACTCAACAGGGAAAACGAGAATTCAGCGAAAATGAGCAACTTGGAGAGAATGAAGAACGGCACCGAGGAGCTGGAGCAAGACTTGAAGGCCGGCCAAGAGTTGAACGACAAAGCCAAGAGAGCCATCAGCGAGGCTGAGAACAACCTCATGATGCTGCGTAAGTTGACTTTATACAAAAGCACAACTTTTTTATTATCTGCTTCTAGCATCTTTGTAAATAATCAATTATTGGCAGACAACAAGGTAGAGCCAGATTTGACGGACGAACTGAAAGATTCGATGGCGCAGTATGACAAACTGCTGGCCGAGCGTTTGGATAATGTGACGGGTGCGGCGATTCACGCTGACAAATTGCACAATCGTTCGTGGGCTCTGGATGGTTTGTTGACCGACACGCGAAACATGAGCGCCGTGAAAGCCGTTCAAGCCTACGAGGATATCGTCAAAGCCATCGCCTCGGCTCAAGAGTCTGCCGACGAAGCCTCGCAAGCTGCGCGCAACGCCTCGCAACTCGTAAAAATTACATCTCATTTATCTCTTCTCGCTTATTTCCAGCATCTTTTTACAGACCCTCAACGCGAAATACTTTTATCAAAATTAGTAGCATCAATTTCTTCTGGATACTATAAATGTTGCATCTATTCCTCATCAGTGATTCCACCTTGCGTTTACTGCTTTTTCGTGGTTCTTTACTTTTTACTGTTAATTCCAGTGGTTTGTTAGATAATTCAAAGATGAAATGATTGATTTTAGCTGCGAGAAATCGACAACAATCCTTTGAATTTGAGAGAGGTCAGCACAAAACTGCTTGAAGAGGCCATCATTGCCCTGAACAAGACGGATGGGAAATTACAACTGGATTTGGAAAGAGCGCGGAATCTTGTGAGCAAATTGAATGACGAGACCCAGCTCAATCAGGACAAATTGGATTACATAGAGAAGTAAGTTTTTCATTCCAAGTTTTTTTTTATGTTATGATGGGGCATTTTTATTATCGGTAACGAACGACATTTCAAGAATGTACATGTAAAAAAATCAAGTTGAGGAAATTACGTAAAAATACAGAAACTGTGTATTCATGTTATTCAAGTTACGAAAAGGTTGAAATCTTGTTGCTGCAATGTCTTGTTTTAAAATGACACATGAAAAACTGCTTCAGGAGTCTTGGAACAATATCGCAAGATCCACCTGCGCTCATACTGCAGAAAGCGATGAACGACGCGGACAAGGTGCAGTACAAAATGGAGCAAATAAGGCACGACGCGAAAGATGTGATAGAAGACACTCCGAACGTTTTGACGCAAGTAAAGCAGCTGTCAAGGGACGCGGGAAATTCGATCCGTGACATTTTCCAAGCTAACAAGCAACTGGACTCGCTGAGCAGAGTTCTCCCCAACATAACGTCACATTTGAAGGCTCTCGACGAGCGCAAAAACGCGATAAACGCCACGGGAAATCAGCTGTACGACAAAATAGAGAGCATCAAGCAAAAAATCATCAACGCCAGGGAACTGGCGAGTCGATTCGACAGAGTGGCCTTGAGGTTCTACAGAAACACAACCCTTGAGCTCAAGAATCCCGAAACCTTGCGTTTGCTGCAAAGGTCAACTAAAATTTCGCTCTACTTCAACACCACCCAGACCAACGGTTTTCTCTTGTACCTTGGAAATGAGGATAACAACAAAAAATCTTCCAAGCAATCGGTAAGTTTCGCTTGATGAAACACACACAAGTAGAAGAGTTGAAAGATTTTTTTTTAATGAAATGTTTACAGTCCGACTTTATGGCGTTGCTGATTGAAAGTGGCCGGCCAGTTCTCATAATGGACCTAGGCTCGGGACCGGAAAAGATTATCAACCCGTACATTGTGTCGGATGGTGTTTGGCGACAGATCATAATAGACAGGTGAGTAGGGACATTTCCTCTTGTAATGAGAAGAATGCTTTGAAGGAAGGTTTTGAAATTGTAACGGATGTGATTGCGGTAATCAGAACCGGGAAGAACGTGAAGCTGATTGTGCGAGAACAAATCAATCAAAACACGGACAAGCTTCATGCAAAGGAGCACACGCTTTCCGGGCCGTACACGATATTCGAGGTGGACGAGAAGGATTCCAAGTTGTTTGTCGGTGGCTATCCGTCCTCCTTCCAGATGCAGAGCAACGTCACGGCCTTTTCCTTCGAGGGCAACATCGAGGAGCTCATGATCGGCGACACACACGTGTCCTTGTTCAACTTTGTCGATGGCGACAACAACAATCATCCAACTTGGGAGAGGGACAGGCTCGTCAACAGCAAGACCAGCATGGGAATGAGGTTCGACAGGGGCGGTTACGCCCTTTTGAACAAGACCCAGGAAGATCTCGGCCTCTATGGCGAAGCCTTCGAGATGAGGCTCAACATCAAGACCCTCGAGAAGGACGGCTTGATATTCTTCATGAAAGGCGACAACAACAAGTTCATTTCGCTGGAAATGAGAAACGGCTTTATCTATTACAAGCTCAGCATGGGAGACGCGCACGTCACTTGGCAATCTACCACGACCTACAACGATGGCGCTTGGCATATCGTCGAAATTCGACGCTACAAAACCAATGGTCAGAGAGAATGCATTAAAAAAAACAACAACAACAAGCCAAGTTGTCATCATTAATTTTCCTTCGTCTTTCTTTCTTAGGTACTCTGATAATCGATGGACAATTGGTGGTGGCAGGCCAAGTGGAAAGCTCAGAGAAAGACATGATGCCCATCGACGATTTTTACTTCGGGTCCGTTCCATCGGACGTTGCTTTCAATTACCCGTTGGTGAGCACCATTGGTTTCGATGGCTGCATCGACGACGTCAAGATCAATACCCGCCCAATGGATCTCAATAACAACATCAAAGCCTACGGTGTAAAACCCGGTTGCCCCACCAAAGTAAGTAATTCGGCTACTAAAATATATAATAATAATAATTATAAAGTCTCGATGACTAACAACTTTTTGGGGTGGCAGTTTGTCAGCCTGGTGACTTTCGAGGAGGATAAACCGGGCTACATAAAACTTCCGATGGCATCCGTGTCCAACTCGCTGGAAATGAGCCTGACATTCAAGACGACCAAGCCGCGAGGGATATTGTTCCACGTGACGAATCCCGATAATACGGAATCGAGCACGCTGTCTTTGGTCGATGGCCTATTGGTATTTGAAAGTAGAGGCGAAAAGTTGCATACCGGAGCCGCAGGCGTCGTCTTCAATGACGACAAGTTACATTCAGTCACCGCCATGCACACCGACAAAGCCTTGAAGCTGATAATCGACGACGAGCTGGATGGTTACACGACCGATTCACCGCCTCCGCCTTTGTACATCCTTCATGGCTCGCTTTACATCGGTGGTATAGCCAGGTCAAGTGGCAGCGGGTTCGCCGGTTGTATCGACGATGTCACCTTGAACAACGTCGCTGTCAATTTGGCTGACTCGACCGAGAGACCTAACGCGATCTTCGGCAGCTGCAGGGGACGCAGATTGGGTGAGAAAAAAATTTTGAAAGGAAGAAAAATAGTATATAAAAGAAAATAGTATATGAAAGAAAATTTACTCGAATGGTGGTGATGTAAAAATTGTTATTTTGGTGTAATTCTCGTTGACAGAGTATCCCGAGCTTGAACGAGAGGATGATGAAATTCTGTGGAATGCTCCCCTGCCAACAGAAAAGGTCGAGGACATCACTTTGGCAGTTACTCAAAGCAGTAAGTCCAGGCAAAACGTAAAATAAACCTTTTTTTTATTTACACAATATCTGTACATATCAACAACACGCGATCGCTCGCAACAACATTGCACATTCTTCAGCCTGCAGGGGTGGCAGAAGAGGTCGAGCATATGTGACGCGCTCCGACAAAAGGGACCTAAGCGTCCAAGAATAAGTTTTCGGATTATAAGCGTATTATATGAAATCAACATCGGCTCTTTCGAATGCCGTTGTAAGAGAATCTTTTTCCAAAATAGTTTTTAAAAACGAAGCAGTTTTAAAAGCACTCGAATCCTCCTTCTCCATACTCACACTACCACCCGCATCAATACCCAGATGCGTCGGCCAATGACGACCGAATACACGGACGCAAGTCTTGGAATGGTAGGAATGGGTAAAGAGAGAAAGAGAGGAATATCGGAAGCTATCACCGAGCTGCCGCTTCTTCTTTCCTTTCTCCTGTAAAATCTACTCTCGGACGCTTAGGTCCCTTTTGTCGGAGCGCGTCACATATCTACAAACAAACAGCTTCACATACATCTTAATTTCTCCTTGAAAAGATAAGGATCCGCCGGCCTCGCATTCTTGAATACATACAATGTTTAAGTATCACAGAGATTTTTCAAAAATTCTCAGCAAAAGCACACGCCTTTTATTCGTTCGCGAAACCAGCTATAAGAATACGTAAGAGTGTGGCCTCTGACATCAACATTAAACATAACTTGAGTTTTTTCAACTTTTTTTCGTTTCATCGCCCTAATAACACGCAATAGCCTAGCTAAGTACTACTAAAACATTTTGTGATCGTGGTGAGGTTTATCGTCAAAAAACCGAGAGATCGCACAAGAGTAAAAATAAATAAAAAAGAGAGGGTAAGAATCAAATGATCTGTAAATGTAATCTCCTCAAACTTGAATTTGGTTTAAAGATATCGTTGTTGTGAAGCCAATCATGAGCAACGTGGAAGAAACGGAGCGTCCAATTGAAGGACGTCCCCATTCTGCTCCCGATGATAATAATTCCATGTCTACGAACGATACTACGGATGAAGAAGAGGAAGAGCAACTACCTACTACGCCCAAGACGGTTGACAGCTGTCGACTGCCGTATTATCCCGCACCTGATCTCGATGCTGGAAGCACTTATAGACTCGGTAATATATTTTATTTTTATTCATCTTATTGCTTATTTCTTTTACCAAATTTTCTATTGGAAAACTCATACCCTTGTGGCCATCAACCCATAATAATATAAATAATATCAGATCGTATAGTGAGGGTTGAAAAATCATCACTGTATCTTTCAATAACGTTATGGCATTATTTCACAGGAGTAATGGCCAACAGCCGTTTGGAATACAATGTCCTAGCAACTCAGAGTCAAAGAGACAACTACGACTTTCAGATAGATTTGAAAACAATGTCCGAGGAAGGCGTTATTTTCTACAGTTCTAACGACAGCAGCTTCCACGCTATATACGTAAAGGAAGGACGGGTAACATTGCCATATATACTGCTTGACTTTTTCAGATGAATTCTACAAGAATGAAAACTTGTGTGCTACTTCTTTTTTGAGAAAATAACGCTTGACGTATGCAGTAGAAAAATACAAAAATAAAAGTAGAAGAGAGGAAAATTATTGTTTATTGTAATAAAATACCAAGGGTTGTTGTTTGTGGAACAAAGAGTAAATAAAATTTGTGTTTCAAAAGGCACACTTGACGTTCACTTGCCTCGATGAGCCTGTGTCATTAGACAGCGATTTGAGGATTAACGACAATCAGTGGCACACCATAGCGGTCAGAAGAGAACTGAATTATGGGGAAATGATAGTTGATGATCAGAACCCCATCAACATTTATTGCCATAAATCAGAGAACAGTTTCCAAGTTAGTGCGCCTTATTACGTTGGTGGAATAACGCAAAGTCAGTCTGACAGTGTCTTCCAAAGGATTGTGAGTGCATCAGAAATTTACATATTTTTGCTTACATAATTATGTATCCTGCAACTTTTCATAGCAGCACTATTATTACTTGATACATTGAAAGCGACTCTTTAAATCAGCGCCGTAGCGAGGGTCTCAGGGATCCTGGTGCAAAATTTTCCAAGGGGCCCTTTCAATGTCGATTTAAAAAAAAAGTTGTTGCTCAGGGCCAGGGGCCTGGGTGTGCCACACCGCCTGCACATGCCTAGTTTCGGTTCTGCTTTAAACAAGTTGTTGTCGTACCATTGTCGTCTACTTTTTGTTTATTGTAGCTACCAGAGATCAAGTTGTTTCATTATTTCACTTATTGTACAATTCACAATTATCAGCTTTCATATTTCATTATCATAGATGATTTTAATTTCGATTTCAAAATTAGAATAAGAAACTAAATACTGAAAGGTTTTAAAAACTAAGCATGTTACTTGGCACATCAAGTAAATCTGGTGAAAATTACAACTTGAAAAAATCAACTCCTCTTTGGCAAACATTGTTGGCAAAGTATTGATGCGGTATTTCAGGGAACGAGCTCATCCTTTGCTGGTTGCTTGGGGGGCTTCGCGGTCAATGGTCAACCAGTTGGGGAACCATCCCAAAAATTCCGTGTCATACCATGCTCGAAACGAGTGGAGCCAGGGCTTTTCTTGTACCCTGGTAATGGAAGCAACTACTACAAAGCGAGTGAGTTTTTACATTCTCATTATCTATTACAACTATTACACTATTTTATGCACCATGAAAAAATTATGTCCAGGCTCAACCAGGAGGTGGGGGTGGGGGCAATTATTGTAACTCGAAAAACCCAAGTTGAACTTGAGAAGTATCTCATTCGTTTCGTTTTTATTTTTACATGTTAATTTTCGTTTTTGAATATTTCGAAAAACAAATCAAGACACTTTTATGAATACCAACTGTAGCATATATACACATTACTTTTTTCTAATTTCAGTGTGTGAAATTGCATGTGTTACAATAATGAAACCCCGGTTGACTGCTATAATGAAACGAGAAGTAATTTATTTACTAAATTTAGAGTTGTTGTTTTAAAATTCAAGTGGACAGCCTGGTGGTGGGGAGGACTTTGGAAATCGTGATGGACATCAAGCCTCGGAGTGCCTCGGGGCATCTATTTTCAGTTCACGCAAAAAACAGTTATGTGATGCTAGAACTCATCAATGGGACTGTAAGATTCTTTGTCAAGACGACGAAAGGGGACGATATTTACACTACTTATGAACCGCCCAAGCCGAATATGCTCTGTGACGGCAATTGGCACAACATTCGAGGTAGATACTCTGTTCATTCAAGTTTTTTTTGTATATATACAACTATGGCATCAAGTATTTCAATTTTTTCGGCCGTTACACAGAAGAGAATTTCGACATTCAGCCACATTGCCAGGAAAGAAGAGATGGTGCACAGAAATTTCAAAGAGTCATTTTTCCTTCAACCTCCTCTTTTCTGGCTATAAGCATTCAAAGAGTTGCTATTTTTCGTACTTTTTTCTCTAAAAAGAAACCATTTTCACAGCTGTGAAGGATAAGAAAACCCTGGAACTGAGTGTGGACCACAAGAAAGCACCTCGAAAAATGGCAAGTAGGAACGCGCCTCTTCGCACTGAGAATCCCGTTTACATAGGGGGTCACGAAAAAGTGCTAAACATCGTGCGGGGGAGCAAATCACGCACTCAATACGTCGGTTGCATCAATAATCTCAGCATCGATGGAAAACTTATCAATTTCGACCCCAAATCCGCATACGGCGACGCTTTTGTCGGCATTTGTCCTACTATTTAATAGACTCTTTTTCAAAAATCTCTAAACAATTGTGTTTGAAATATTTTAAATTAAAAAAACCACAACAACAATCTAGGACTATGCAATGAAACAACGCGAATAGTGGGTGAGATTTCATCTCGAAAATGAAGAAATTAAAAAGCGAAAAGAAGGAGAGTAAGAATGAGTGGAGGAGGGTTTAGCTGCACTGCAGGTTACGGCTCTGTCGGGTACATGAATGTATAAAAATAAATACAACTATGATGATAATGTAAGTAGCTGGAGCATTGTTGGTCCATCAGTGCAGCAGCATAAATCCTCCGCCCATTCGACGGTATACATAATATCGTTCCTCCATTATATTATTGGTGCCTCATCATGACTGACAATTTTTCTACGTTAATAGTAGCTACTATGATTTTTGTGTGTTGATAGTTTTCTCATGAGATGACCATGTTTATATATTATTGCAAAGACCAAGCCTCGTACACCACAGGTTAATTTTTTGTCATCTTAACTGAGCACGAGTTGTAGTGCCACCTAGTGTCATAACTTTCTTCTTGATCACACTGGAAACTTGCTCATCTACTTTTTCCTACTTCAAACAAGATCGCCTAAATTATATTTCCTATAATGCGATGACACTTGCTGATTACTATTCTTCAAGTGTTTACAAACATTTACAAATATCAACTTAGGTGCTTTTAATTCAGTAATTTGTTTTGATTCCATTTGTTTTGGTTTTTTTATTGTTTACTTCAAACAGCTGTAGACTGCTTATTGGCTTGACAGGTAATAGCTAAAATCTGAACACTGACAACATCTAGCGTCATAACTGCAACTATTTTTCATCGACAAAATCCCTCATAAGGAGTGTACGAGGCTTGGCAGAGACTACAAGTTGAGAGTATTTTTCTAATTTAATACTTGTGTATTCTTTGCCTTTGCAAATGTATCCCAAAGAGCCGGTCCTGCCGGCGGCCACAAGTGCCAAAACTATTGCGTCGCAGTAAACTGTTGGCATTTTACGAGAACATGAATTTTTTACTTTTTGAGAACTGCAATGGATGAATAAATGTATATTACAATTTTTTTAAGGCGTCTTCTTTTTTGCATTCAATCCTTCTTTGGTCGATATTGAAAATAGATGGTGGAAAACATGACGCTTGCACTGAGAACCACAGAAATCAAGAAATTTCCGAGGATTATCACGTCTGCCGAGTCCATCCAAACCGTGAATACTCGGGCTAAGAAGAGAAAACATGGATAGTTAGAATTTATTCTTGGGTTGCACATTGATGACCCTGTGTTTATGCCATTTTCTAAAAGTGGAAAAAAGACTATTTCTTCTATGTAAAATGACAGCTTACTCAGATTAGTCAATGTGGAAATTAGCCATGTAAGAACCGACACAGAGTCTGCGTTTTTAGCCCTCAAAATTGCTAGCAACTGTACAATTTTTCCCGAAGCGGAGATTGGAGTGCATAGGGGCTGTAAGAAAAATCAAGAGTTTGCAATCGAGCTGAGAAGTGTAGGATGATGAAAATCGACATATTTTGAAACTTACAGCCATAATTGTGAGATACGTTCTTGGTATTATTTGCAATAGAAAGCTCGCAATCGTGACGAAATAAACGATTGTTAAAAATTTGGTCTTGGCGTTTATTTGGTCGAGGTACTTGAGGACAAAGTATATGAGAATGTATTGTTGAAATAAAATAATGGGATATTCCATATACGTAATGAGGGAATATCCGTTGGTGTAATTGTAGCTTGCCATTACTGAATAACTGTAAAAATTGTAGACACCATTGTGAATTACAATTGCATGTATGTCATGCACATGTATGTCATCATGTGCATATGCACAAACATGTGTCTCCGTACATGATGTCACGATCACGAATGATGACGAATGTTTACTGGCTAGAGACACTGTAGAATTTGGCATACATTATGAATTTAGTCAAAGATGTCTTTTCCGATAATTTATATTCATTCATTATCCTACAGTTTTCAATTGTTATTTAGGTCATTCCATCCAAGATTTATATTCAAAAAAACTTTTTTCCATCAGGAAATTTCTTTTCCACATAATATGAAAAACCTATTATTAATATAAGACATCATTGGCACTGATAAAAATCATGGGTGATCGTCTCCCATTAAAAATCTTAATCTGTATTCTAAAAAAATAAAAAAATAAAAACAAACTGTAAAGAGGGGTCCCTACGTCAGGACCGCCCCGTGCCTCACATGTACTTAGTCCGCCACTGAATATATATATTTTTTAATAATATAAAATATACGAAATATAATTGAAGTGTAACAATAATACAGAGACTATATGAACCCACCTGGTTAATTCTAAAAATAATCCGGCGACTGACATTCCCTTGACTGATTTCACACTAACGAGATTTACGATTTGAGGGACTTTTTGCACAAAACACATTCCTATTGTTATAAAACTCAGAAAATCGGAAAATTTTTCCCCGAAATCCCATAAATCCATTTTTGGTAATTGAGTTCAAACCTTTTTCTTCCTCAATCAACAATGTACATATAATAATGAATGAATACACTTCTTTTTTGTCAATATTAGCAAAAATGAGCCATCGTCAACAACAATTAAAAATGAGGGACAAAATATGGTCACTCACGAATCAGACATAGTAAAAAATCAAACATCGATTCGAATACTAATTCGAATGTTTTCGTGTGTTTTGTTTTGACGTCTTATGATAAACATAACCTCAACTTTTCTGACAGAAATCAGATGATGTGATGACGTACATACAATGACGTGGATGACGTGTATATTTTGTTGTCTAAAAACAGCTGTCCACGATGATGCTATAGAATACTGTAGAATATCAAAACAACGTATCAAAGTTTATTTGGCATGAGAAAAACTTGAATGAATAATAGACATTTTTCACTGTAAAATAACAATATTTATGTCAAGTTATTTAATTAGGAACATTTCTCTAAAACTTGTGTTGTAAAAACCGGACGAAAATGGCTGTGAGTTGGAATTTTAAATTTTAACACTGATGATATTATACTGTCTAGAGAAAATGAAATAACGCAATCGAGCAAAATTGCTGGATATTATTTATAATAAAAAATTTGCATTTTTTATTTTTCAGCCACCGACGAAAAGCAGTAAAGTGGCTACGAAAGGAGCGAAACAAATAGTCGAGGAAAATACGTCGACTTTGCATTTTTATCGAAATATGGTGTTGATTGCAGTCACTATTTATTTGGCTTTAATGATGACTGTTTTCGAGTTTACTACACTTACAATAGTGAGTTTTTCTTCCATCACTCATTTTTTGGAAAATTTCGATAATTTTCATTTATTATTTATGTTCTAGATGAGATTTGCATTACAAGTTGATTGTTATTTTTGTAAAAAAAATGCTAGCAAATTCATTGTGATATGAAAAGGCAGTGCTTATTTACCCCGTTCGTGTACTTGTGTCACACGAAAAGTCAGACTTCGGGTATCTTTGTATGTTTTGTGTACTTTAAGTAATATCAGTTTACGTGTGTTTTACCTGAGTTTTTGTGAAAAGCAAGTTTTCCGGGTTAGGATTTTTTTTTTAAGGCGCAAAAACTCTGTTCCGTGAGTTTAAAAGAAAAACCTTTTCTATTCGCAAAAACTAGATAAAAAAATGCACGAAAAATATCATCAGCTGATATTACACCAAGTACACAAAAAAAAACGAAAATGCACAAAGTCTGGCTTTGCGTATAACACAAAGTACACAATAGTGCGAATAAGCAATGCTATATGAATGCAAAGGAACCGAGAAATATATCTGATACATCACTGGGAGATTAATTTTTAATCAACAACTATAAAATTGAAACGAAAAACTAAAAATTATCTACTGACAAAAAAAAAGCAATGAAAATGAGAAGAAATTAATTATCACGATTTTAATTTAGAGTCGAAAAGTGTCTACTTTTGAATAACATTTTAGGTACTTGTAAAGCAAGAAAATAAAAAAAATATGAAATGAAATCTATAAAGTGAATCTGAGTTTTACGGAGATATGGAAAATTAAAAATTTTTTTTACAATTCAATAAATAATTTTCAGAATTGATTTCAAAGCATCGCGTTGAAAAATAGCTTTATTTTTTGTAAAAATAGCATAATACAAATCAAAAAACACAAATTGAGAGTAAAAAAAAATATAATTAAAGTTATAAAATTCAAGTAAATTAAATTTTTTTCATTATTTTTTTTATTTTTTCTTCTCTTCATTCATTATACTGAACTCTGTATTTAAATTTTTTATATATTGTTACATGTATTTTACATATTGTTGATATTTACAACTATTTATCAGGGACCGAGAATGTTATATATAATGGTTTTGGTTTCGAGAAAAACTTAAATAATGGTTTGGATTTCTAAAACCAAATCTATAACGGTGTCTGTCACGCTTTCATTCTTGAACAAACAAAATTTTCCGGTTTTGGTTCCTAGATGAGAAAACAACATTCCTAATTTCCACAGAATAAATAAAATCATTTGGTTTTAGTTTCCACAAAATAAAAATAATTTTTCTGATGTGCATTAGTTTATCAAAGAAATTTATTTTTTGATGATCGAATTTTTAATTTTCTTTTTCTGCCCTTTCAGGAGATCTTTTACATAATGTATTTCTTATATATTGATGTTTTTTTTTGTGTGTTAAAGTTATACATTTTTTCTATATCTCAAAGCAAAATTTTGAGGTTAATCAAAAGTTTATTATTAATCTTCATTTACATTTCCATATTCTATCTTTCTCAATGAACATCGAACATTTTTATATGTAACAATTTTTCAAAATACTTTGTTATAAGACAATCACTAATGAGTAAATTTTTCGTCAAAAATACATGAAATTTTCAAACAAAACTAATATGCTTTTAATATCAAAAAATCTAAATAAATTGAAAAAAAAACAGCAACATATTTAGAAAAAGTAATTTTACACGGCGACCTTTTTTTCTAATTGTTCATTTAATCATACAAAGGTTAGTCACTTGGTATGTAAACTAATAAAATAATAAATATTCGATTTCCAAGCGAATTTAAAAATTGAATTAGAAAATAAATTGATTCAGATCTCAAATATTTATTATTCTATGCATTCATTTAAGTTGAAGCTATTTTTTCTACATTTTAAAGTAACATTTTTAGGTTAATCACAAGTTTATTACTTCTATATTGACATTTAAACTTTTTAAATTGATCAATGAACATCAAGCATTTTTGTATTTCCACAAGTCTAATTTACATAACTTTTGGAATATATTGTTCTTAGCGTGTTATACCCAAGTTAATATTAGTAGTAAATATTCAGTCAAAAACTGTCAGTCGCCTCAAAAAAATGATAATAATCAATAATAATAAAACCATTTTACTCTAAGTATCAAACAATCTAAGTTAATGCGAACAATTCTCTGTGGAAATAAGCGATCCAAGCCAGGCCACACTGGTTCAAAAACGATAATTGTAATCACAAACAAAGTCCTGCGGAACCGCAAAAAGAATGTAAAAACAGACAAAATTTTTTCGGTTTTGGTTCTTTAAAAAACTTGAATATCGATTCCGTTATGGTTTCGTTCCCGCTTGAATCGAATTGGTTTTGTTTTCGGTTTTAGCGGTCCCTGCTATGTATATTACATTTTATGTTTATACTGGTTTTTTTAAACATGTTACTTAAGTTAAACTTTTACTCGAGAGATTTTCTGAGTAAAATTTGGGACACTTACAATTACAGTAGGTAAGCAATCCGGGAGACGGTTCGAGGGTCTAGAAAAAAAAGTCGCAAGAATTGAGAACGCAAGTTGACAACTATGAATAGAAAGCCTAGATAAATGATCTGCGTGTCATATT
This sequence comes from Platygaster robiniae, assembly GCA_028476575.1. NCBI lineage: Eukaryota > Metazoa > Arthropoda > Insecta > Hymenoptera > Platygastridae > Platygaster > Platygaster robiniae. The sequence goes on from CM052019.1 coordinate 44,338,949, forward strand.
CAAGTGTCTCGTGGGCCAGACGATTTCCGTATGAATGGCTACATGGGGCCCAATGCGAGGACATTCGTTCACGGTTGCTTAAATGCCGCACGTCAGTCGCACGAATCGGTGTCTCCCGAATCGCTCACCTACTGTAATGTAGTTTGTGACTCGTGTCATCAGAGAAAGTAAATAAGGATTAGAGTGATTTTCCAGACTCTGACTTTCTTTTCCGGAATCGTTTATTCTGGCTCCTATCAATTCATGAATTACATGGCAAAAGCAAAATATTCTGAAACTGGGCAGCTTTTGGATGCTGGAACTGATTTAAACATGCAAGGTGGAATCGCCGAGTGAGTAAAATTGGAAATTTCATCACAATCGAAATCACTATCAACGTCAATCCAACAAGAAAAGATAAAACTGCAATTTTAACCATTTTTTCGTCATTTTTTCACAGGCATTTCAAAGATATAATCATTCTCACATCGGCTGTCCAAGTTGCGTCACTTATTTCAAATTATTTCTGGTTGCTGTGGTTGCTGGTAAGTAAAGCAATTTATTATTGATTTTTTTGACAAATCATTTCACATTGAAAAAACGTTGAGCAAATGATTGAATTTTCGCTCAAGGTTCCTGTAAGAGGATTCTGGATGCTGTGGGTGAATATTCTGGGACCATGGTTTTTTGCTGCTCCTGCGCAAAATCCAGAAATTGATGAAAAGAAACAGCGAAAACTTGAACGTAAAATGGCCAAACGCCATTGAACAAAGTATGTGTACAGCATGTGTATATATTTTAAATGTTGCATTTTTTAAATTCTGAAATATTACAAGAATTTTTAATAAAATTATTTGAATTTTAAATGTTTTGCAATAAATCCTGCACGTAAAGAAATTTCCGTTAAATTTTACCGTGCATTTCTCTGTAAAGCCAGGACAAAGTGGATTTATAGTCTTTTTTTAGTAGTGATTCGGAGTATTTCATCAAAAATATGTAACATTTACAGGAAAAACAGTGCATTTTACCGTGCTGCACGACAAAAAAACTGAGTTTCGGTTTTTTTTGTCTCTAAAGAAACCAGGTATTAGTTATTTATTAACGTGAAGAAATTTAAATTTTACCATGCAGTCATGTAATTGACGAATCACGTGATTGCCATGAGCCAATTCCTGCGCGCGACACTATCACAGTGCCTTGCGTTCTAAATATAGACTGATCTTCGGAAATACGGAGAACTTTCAACATTTTTCCTGCCGGTCCTGAAATTGTGCGTACCAGTTTTCTGCAATTTTCATTATTGGTTTTTATCATGCAACAGTAGGGTGGTCCTTATTAAGTCATTTTTTTAAATCGATGCAACCGCCCCCTTAAAAGTTTCGAAATGTCAAAAAAATGCAAGTGTGAAAATTTCATCATGATTGATGCATATTTAACCGTGCCGCAAGAAGAGTTAAGTTTTAAAACATCGCTATTTTTACGAAAAAATATTTTTCTTGAAAAAACCCTACTTGCTTCTGATTGGTCTATTCATCGACTATTTGATTTTCTTGAATTTATTCGTAAGCAATACCTGATATTTGACAAAAATTTTCAAGTTTCTACATTCAGTACTTAGAGTTTAATTCATGAATGAAAAAGAGGGTCATTTCCACACGAAAGCAAGAAATTCTGTAAAATGACGAATTGGAGAAAAAAATTCGTAGTTTCTCCATTTTATAAATAATCTACTCAAACTTTTCCAAAATCTTGTTCTCTAGTGCTTGCCCTTGAAGGAACGAAAAACTTTTTTCAAAAATTTTCAACCGATTTCGAGTTCTACTCGGTCGAACATGATCGAAAAGTCACATTTTCAAGCAAAAAGCACTATAGAAGTGACAATCGGATTATATATATATTTTTTTAAATTTACCTTCGTCTTTTTTAATCGCAAATAGTGAGGAGGCTTTTATATAAGCTTATTAGCGTACACAGGACTCTCCCTGTAACGTCCGCGCGCGTGCTCGAGCCATTCTCTACAACGGCCGGAAAAAGGGGAGTGAACTACTCCTCACGACTCCCCACTCTCAGCTGACCTTGAGGGCCAGTTGATGTCGGGCGGGTCAACTGATCTACGGCGCAGACAAAAGTCGCGCAATTTTCACAATGTTTACATGCTTTCGCGAGAATTACGAGAGATGGCGAGAGAGATAGTCTCAAGCGGTGGGTATAAGGTAGGCGGGCTATCCCGCCGTAAAGCGGAACGGTCTTTCGCCGCAATAGAGAGCGGACGTAGAAGAGAAGGACGTTATAGGGAATTTCCAGTGTATTCGAATCTTTCTCTCCTCCTGCCCCACCCCCGGTGTTTCGTAAAACTCAAAAGTTTTTTGGATTTCATTCATCGCAATAGCGGCCCAAACGGAACGCACCCGACCAACTTTCGAGTGTTACCCGACCACTGCGGTCGGTTAGTATTCGGGTTCCAGTGGAATATTGGTCGGATGGTAGAAATATAGCAACATAAACCACTGTGGCTGTAAATTTCAGTCATAAATGAGCAATGGACTGTTTTTGCTACCATTAGGTTAAAAAAAAGCACAAAAATCGCAGTTATTTCACTGAAAACTGTGAAGAACATACGTCTAGATTTTCGTCACTTCAGAAGAATTGACGTAAGATATACATAATTTTTTCATTGAATAATACGAAAAACAGTTATTAAAACATTCTGCAAAAATTGATTGCAATAGATATCGTTGATAATGTATTAAAAATGTAAGGCGACCAATTTCCGAACGTTACCCGACTATGGCGGTTGGGTCAGTTACGTTAGGGGGTTTATTCTAGAGGAAATCTTACTGAACGTAGATTTTTATACTAACTAGGTTTTCCTTTCCTTCTACCTCAATAACGTCATAAAATCATAATAATTAAAAAAATAACAGTCATATAATAATACTTGTATGTTATTGCAATAGAATGATTTCATAAGTAAATTATTAATATAACATTTGTCCGAAGCTTGGAAGGGTAAAAATGCTTTTTGAAATTTTAACGCAATCTATATTTCTCGTATTTCGTTAAAGGGCATCGATCCAATGACAAAAATATGGAAAAGGATGCTCTGAACAATCTCCGTTCAGGAAGATTTCCTCTAGAATAAACCGCTATTGCGATAAATGAAATCCAAAAAACTTTTGAGTTTTACGAAACACCGGGGGGGGGGGGTGGGGGTGAGATGATTCAAATACGCTAATAAGCTTATATAAAAGCCTCCTCACTATTTGCGATTAAAAACGACGAAGGTAAATTTAAAAAAATATATATATAATCCGATTGTCACTTCTATAGTGCATTTTTGCTTGAAAATGTGACTTTTTGATCATATTCGACCGTTTGAGTAGATTACTTATGAAATGGAGAAACTACGAATTTTTTTCTCCAATTCGTCATTTTACAGAATTTCTTGCTTTCGTGTGGAAATGACCCTCTTTTTCATTCATGAATTAAACTCTAAGTACTGAATGTAGAAACTTGAAAATTTTTGTCAAATTTCAGGTATTGCTTACGAATAAATTCAAGAAAATCAAATAGTCGATGAATAGACCAATCAGAAGCAAGTAGGGTTTTTTCAAGAAAAATATTTTTTCGTAAAAATAGCGATGTTTTAAAACTTAACTCTTCTTGCGGCACAGTTAAATATGCATCAATCTTGATGAAATTTTCACACTCGCATTTTTTTGACATTGAAAAACTTTTAAGGGGGCGGTTGCATCGATTTAAAAAAATGACCCAGAAAGACCACCCTATTCATCAGTGAAGGATCGTCAAGTATGTGAATTGGGATTTTGAAAAAAATACATGTCGGGGCCAGGAGAAAAAACGAATGTGAATTTATGAATCGGTTCGACAAACGTTTTGAGTTTAGAAATTGTTAAAATTAGTCAAACAATTTTTAGTATATTTGAATTTACTTGTAGTCATTTCATATTCATCTTACACATTTTCTATGACGCACTGTAAATTTTATATTCGAAATTAAGATATTACATACTGCACGGTCAAATTTATTGTGTAGTACACAATATATACATGATTGTAGGTACAAAGTAAAGAATTGCTACTATGCCCCACGATTCATGGACTGCATGGTCATTTTTATAGTGAATCGCACGGTAAAATTTAACGGAAATTTTTTTTCGTGTGTAATAATAAATCCCTCTATATTGGTATTTTTTCTTTTCGAAATCGTTGCTGAATCGATAGTTGAAAAGAGTATTCAATATGATGGAATAAAGGCGGAAATCGCGCAAGTGTCCTCATCCCCCAAGTGCCAGAATTGGTTCGTATCAGTTTGTGTTTTGTCTAGTTTTTTAAATGAATTATGTTTCAACTGAGGCGCGTCAGACGATATCAAGTGTAATGTGGACATAGGATCGAAAAGAAAAAGTTTCGAGTAAGATGACTTTTAGGCGTATCAGTAAAAAGGAGCCAACATTCCTTACATCATCATCACGCGGTTAAATTGGAGCGACTGCAAACGCTGCGATAAAAACTACAGTAAATTTCATATGTGATGAATTTTTTTCCTCCAGAGTCGCGCTGATCAATAAATGTGTAATTAGACTTGAAAAAAGAAGGTGCAAAGTTAAAAAGTACAATGGTAATTTTCAAAAGGAGACTCGAAGAGTAACTTTAAGAGTGCTGTTGTATAATTGGCCGGGTAATTTTTGAATGAAACATTAATGCATCAGCACGATGGTGTAGTAATAGTGGTAGAGGAAAAATTGATCGATGTGGAGGAGGAGAGCTGGCTTGTAGTCTGCAGATGCTGCAGTTGATTCAGTTTGTGTTCAGCTCAGTTGAGTTAGTTTTTCTTATAGACGTTGAGGAATTTGTTTATTTCGTGTACTAAAAAAAATTGGTAGCACATTGTTTTAGGTAATTTTATGAAACAATTAAAATGGAAACAGCTGAAATTCGGATTTTTTTTCTTGTAAAATCGCTTGAGTTTCGTCAATTTTACAATGTTGTCACAGTTGACCAAAGTTAAAGAAATAGAAATGTCATTATTACTTTTTAAACAAATTTCTCTTTAACTTTTTTTGCTGGTTTTTAACTGATGTTTTGTGTTAATTGTGAGTAGTATAAAGTCGACGAGTACCGCTCATTACTTCATCTTCACATATTTATTACAAAACATGCCAAAATGAAAAAAGTAGAACAAGAAGATATTATTTTCGACAAACATTACAAGATTTACAAATCAAATCTAGTTTTGTTTAACGTCTGGCCGTATCAATCTCGAAGACGAAATTTGACATTTTACAGTCTTTACCTTGTTTTCTTGGCTTCCTTGTACATATTGCAAGTGAGTTGTTTGAGACGCATGAAAATGACTATTAATTTAAACGAAACGCTGTTATAAAAATGTGTATTTCCAAATCTATCGTTAATTAAAGCTCATGTATATTTACAGGCATCGTCGTCAAGTTGATAAATTAATTGCCGTCTCTGGTTACGCTATTGGTCGAACGTTCGCAGTATTTTTTTGCATCTTTGCCTTTTTACCGGGAAAATTAGATAGCGTTAAGTGCCTTTAGTTAATTTCCACGTGATTTGCGTTTGGCAAAAATTACATAAAAAGAGCGACGAAATCTTAAATAATTTATTGTTATAGAATTGAAAATAATTTAAAATGAATGTTACTTATTATTATTTATTACATAATTAAAAATTAGTTATATAATTGAAAAATAATAATTTGATCGAGTTTAATTCTTCAAAAATTTCAAGTATTTACGTTTTCAATTCAAGAAAAATAACGACAATCCTGTACAACATTTCCAATACGCAAATACGTTCGTTATCGGATATTAATTACAGAATTATGCCTTAGGTCTGATCCGGATGAAATAATATTGTAGTCGTGCTTTCCGCACGCAAATCCAACAGTTGTTCAAAAAATCAATAATCGCCAAAAGAAAAACAAAAGCTAGCGACGCTAGCATTTATCTCTTCTAGCGTCGTGGTGAGCCCCGCGCGCGCTATGTACAGCCTGTTCCATTAATGCCTTCACTTGTATTGCGTTTGATTACATGGGTACAAAGTGAAGGCATTAATGAGAAAGACCGTACATCATTGTGTTTTCTGTTAGTGAATCCAACACATCGTCACTGATCCGAAAATACATTTTTTCTTTTGCGGTTTTTTTCCCGATTTTCACGAAAATTACTGTCTGTTACGATGCCGAAATACCGCGACCGTTCAAGATCCCCCTGGGACAGGAAACGACGACGAGATTTCGACAATCGCGGGAATCACTCTCGAGATCGTCCGCGTCGTTCGCGATCGTCCGCGTCGTTCGCGCTCATATGGTCGCAAGTTTTTTTTTTTTTGAAAATCGCGAGTTTTCAAGTGAACGCTCCAAAGCCTTGTCACGGGGTTCAGTTGACTCAGCTACCCGTCAAGAGAGGATTCTTTTAGATATTTCCACCACAGTGCGCCAATACGGAGAGCGTCTGTCACAGATTGAGGTTAGGAACCTCGAGGGATCTAAAATTGGACATAAAGCACCTCCGCTGCGCGGTACCTTAGCACCGGACCAGCGTACCACCACGGAGGAACCTACGGCTTACGAAAACCAGGGCCTCGAACCAGGTAAGCCCCCTTTTCATTTTTTCGTCTCTCAGTGAGCGAAAAGGGACAAAGAGGGGGCTTTGCCGATGCGTTCCTCCAAAGGTGCGGTTTTTCAAGTGTTCTTTTGCTCTTTGTGCAGTGGAAGTTTCGCTATCCAACACTCTCTCTCATGCAGTCAACGCGGTACGTGCGACATCGGGCGACGGCCCCCGGGTCGGCAGGGACCCTGTCACTGCAAATGCACTTCACCACAGGGTGGAATTTTCCGGGGATCTGCAAGAGGGAGGGGGGGGTGTATTCAGCAACCCTTATCTGCCTTAGCCAATCGGCTGTCGTTACGGCATGCGAATCGACCAATGAAGGTGAGTGTAACCCGGCTATGCTGGAGTTTGCGGTCTCTACAACCCGAGTGGGACTTTCACTAAAGCAACATACTTAATTTCTGAGGAAACACGAGGTTGAAAAGGACCAGGTGCGCCTTAGCCCACCAAAAACTCAACAAGCTGTTGATACCGGCCCTCACTACGGCAAGACCCATGAAGTTGCTCTTCATGAAGTAGGTGGCACAACAGGCTCAGGTTGCAGCGGCTCTTAACGCCCTAGGTTGAGGGCTCTTAGAGCTCCTGAGACGCGACTCAGCCAGCCTCATACCTAGGACAGGCGTCAAAGCATTGCAGGCATGCGAAAAGGCAGCACGGAGCCTGGTGAAATCCTCGGTTTCTAACAATACCTCGGCACCGCGGCTTAATCGACAAGAGTCACATCGACACCAGCAACCTGGCAGCCAACAACCAGCGTCGGAAAAATTCAGGATCCCTGCTCGCAAGAATCAGCCGACTCGCCGAGCAGGTGGTTTCTCGCAGAAGGGCGCCAGGAGATTAGCGTCGAGGTCACGCTCTCAGCGCCGTTAGATGGGGCAAGAAGAGCAAGGCGACTGCCCCTTTTTTACCCAAGGTGGGAGAGACTTATGACAGATCCAGAGGTACTAAACGTGGTGCGGAGTTATGAGATTCCATTTGTCTCGACTCCTCCCCCTCGCTCATCTCTCGATCAAATTGTATTCTCGCCTTCTCTGGCTCTGTATTGCGACACAGGAATTAGGTGCCTGGAATTGAAAAGGCCTGTCTGCCCCACTGTGCCTTCGGAGGACCAATTTCTTCCCCCCCCCCCCCTTTTTTTCTGATTTGGAATTCTTCGGGGTATTTCCGTGTTATTTTGGAATTGAAGGCGATTAACGAGCACATTTCACCCCACACTTCAAGCTCGCGAAAGGGGCTACGAGTCGATCTATCTCGACGATTTTCTCCTCCTCTCTTCCTCAAAGACGGATTGTCGGAAAGATGTGCGAGCGCACATCACCTTACTATCCTCGTTAGGTTTCCTAATTAATTTTCGGAAATCTGCTTCTTATTTGACTCTGCGCAACAGATTGTGGCAATACCGGACCCTTGTAGGAAGAACTTGCACACTCTCATTGAGGAGTTTTCTAAGAGGTCTGGCTGTCGCATCAGAGATTTTGCGAGTTTAATCGGCTCCCTAGTTTCAATTTGCCTAGCGGTCCAGTACGGGCTCTTGTATACAAAGGATTTTGAGAAAAAAGGATTTCTGGATCTCACGCGGTCTTCCAGGATGACTCGGCAGTAATGCCCCACTCTTCCTACTTACAGCAGAATTTTTAATGGTGGCTGAACTATTAATGAAACTATGAACCTGGGTCAGGCTGGCTTTATCCTCAGTGGGAAGTTTGTACACGAGATTTTCTCAGATGCCTCTCACGTGGAGCGTGAGAGGCATCTGAGCATCGGAAAACCAAATTTTTTTTTCCGAGTTTCACCCCCCTGGTTAAACGGCCTCCTGGGCCAGCCACTGCCCAGTGCTGACTAGACAATTTCCCGCTGTATTAAGGGCGCACTCATCGAATGCGGTGTGTCGGTCGCGTTTTCTGCGCACAGCACGCGACATGACTCGACCTCGACGGCGTCCAGAAAAGAGGGTCACAGTGGACTTTATCAAGAACGCGGCGGGCTGGATGGGACAATCGCGCATTTTTGCGGATTTTTATGATCACCTAATTGTCGATTCTGACGCTTTTGCAAATGTCTGTTGCCCGCATGAATTTATTTCCTTCTGTGGATTCTTTTTTAATGGGCATACAGGTTTTAGGTACTTGGGATCGGTGTTATATTTTTTCTTTCTTTTCGCCTATATTTTGAGATCAAATCGCTTTTTCTGAACAGCTACAATATGATTTCATCCGGACAAGACCCAAGGTATAATTTACTAATTAAACGAACTTATCAAGTGAAGTTCGATCATAATTATGCCGTGGTCTTGTCCGGATGAGCGTCCCATCCTTATCTCGCGCTTCTGAGATTTCCCTTCCACTCAGACTGGCGATTTGATCGAAGCTCTGAATAATGACGTACATAGCGCATGTGGGGCTCACTGCGACGCTATGAGAAACAAATGCTAGCGTCGCTAGCTTTTGTTTTTCTTTGGGCGATTATTGATTTTTTGAACAACTGTTGGATTTGCGTGCGGAAAGCACGACTACAATATTATTTCATCTGGACAAGACCACGGCATAATTATAATCGAACTTCACTTGGTAAGTTCGTTTAATTAATAAATTATACCTCGTCTCTCAAATAATCTAAAAAAAATGATGTTTGGAGCCGTCGGATTTTTCAGTAAGATCAATTTTTACTAATTGTTAGACCACATGAAATAAATGAAATAATTATACCTATTTCAGTTGAGAGAAATTCATGATGAAATTCATAATGCTTGGCTTACTTACACGAAGAAATCGGAACAGAAAATATTGAAGGAATACGCATTGAGAAACGAAAAATTTCTCATAATCTTGAAGTGTTAGTTGTTTTTACCGTATGATTTATTTATGATAATAAAATTTTTGAAAACGTACACTGTCGTTACAACGAAAAATGATCAGAGAATGCGAGTTAAAAAGTAAAAATTTTTGACATGTGCGTGCCGGTACTCTTGATAATAATTTTACAAAATCGTCGTACAAACTAAAATATTAAATATATTTATATTCAAAATCCACCTCGCGATAAGTCGTCTTGACTATAATGTACCTACATATACGTAATGATATACGTACCATTTGTGTGTAGTGCTGAATTATGATATATAACACTAATGACTGGAATAGGTATTTTGACTTTTTTCAAAATACCATAGAAATTCATTTTCACTGCACTTGGGTCCGAGACTTATATTTAATTGTTGTATTGACTTTCATCAACATATAATAAATAATATCAAAAAATAATTTTCAACGCAGACGTCATCATATTTTTTCAATGTTCATTCGCGATGTATCCAATTATATCGAGATTCTTTGCCATTGGACCAATGAAAGCTCATAAAAATGATTACACAAAGCTTTTCGATCTGTGGATGTACTTTAGCGACGATTTTATTTTAGTATATCTAATCCTTCAGCATACATTTCAGTGGACTTCAATCCATTTACCAGTCACTGCGTTCTTTGTAGCCGTCAACCATTGTATCACAATGTTTTACATTATTGGGTAGTACAAGTATACATTTTTTTCTTAGCATTAAAGGTCATTATTAATAAATTAATATTATAATGTCACATTTTGTTACTAGTACTGGGAAAAACAATTTTCCTCATTCCTGTGATATTATAAATTCTCGGCTTCCAAGTTGGAAGGAGAGGCAGGGTGTTGAAGGGAAAAAGGGTAGTAGTTATTAGGAGGGGGAAGGGTCGTCTTATTCGTCATACACTCTAATAATTGAATCTTATTTTAAGATGCAACAAAATCAAGGCACGATTTGAAATCCAAATATTACCTTAAATTTAATCTATGTTCACAATTACTTTCAAGCGCAAAAGTCTTAATTAAGAACATATCATAATTTAAGGTAATCATTCCTGATTCAAGACATATCCTCTCAGTTAGAGACTAGTTTGCTTGAAAATAAATTTGAGCATGTACTTAATTTAGGATGCACGGAAAAAACGATATCGTAATGATGTACCTAACTGTGGTTACCATGACCACAAAAAATAGTAAAATAGGCCCCAACCACAAATGCAGCCATAACAAACACAGCGATGCTGTTGTAAATATATAGTCGCAACACAACTATCTTGTAAGTATGATTACCACACATACATAGTAAAGATAACTGCTTTTTTGTGGATATTACAATCAGAGATTAATAGTAACTAGGCAATTATCGTGTAAGAGCGGTTAACATTCGTATCTAGAAAGTTTTTCAATATAGTGTGGTCGTGGTAACCACTCTTACGTTTGTGAAAACTACATCGGCGATTCCCGACTGGTCGTTTTTTGCCAGCAAGTTTTCTGTGAAAATTTTCTTGGCGTTTTTCAACTTATCAAGAATCGCCGAGTTAGTTTAACAAGGGCACATACAGGAACAACATAGATTTTATCTCAAGATAAAATTTTACATTAACGTCTCATTTGACAATGTAACCTCACTTTTCGCAGGACAACAAAATAACTTTTGATGTTCATAAAAATGATTTGCAATTCAACCTATCAGTTTTTATGACAGATCGTTAATTTCACATGCCTGAAAAACATTTTTCACGCTCGCAGCACGGAAATCACTTATTCTTGTGTTTACTATTGTCCTGTGAAAAACTCGTTCTCGCCGCGCGCCTTCTCGCCGTTTTCTATGCCGCTCGAAGGTCGAGCGGCAGAGAAACTCGTCTTTTCACGACACAACAGTAAACGAAAGACTAAGTAATTTCCTTGCTGCGAGCGTGAAAAATATCTCTCGTGTCAAGGAGCTTCAAAACTCGCGTTTTACTCGTGCGATTTGCTCACTCGCTACGCTCGCTCGCAAAACTTCGCACTCGTAAAAACGCTTGTTTCTGCTCCTTGATACGAAATATACTATTCTTTGGTCATTGTTTAGACGATTTTTTTTAAGATTACACTTCACAAAAGCGCGGGCATAGACGCAAGATCGGGACACGAGGTAATAAACGTAATAAACATAATACTTGTTATGGTGTTGGTGTAACTTTTTAAGTTTGCTATCACATCCATAGAATGTGTTTAGATCAACCACAAAATGTAGCAGAAACAAATGTAGATGGTGCAACCACGTGTCATGGTAAGAATCTTTTTTAACATAGTTCTTGCAACCACTAGCAAGCAAACTCCTTATACATACGCACTTCATTGAGAGAACTATGTACTTTGAATAGTGAATGCAGACTGTAAAGGTAGAGACTCAAAATTTTCTAGCTGTAATAACTAGTTTTTTTGTAAGCAGTTTATTTTAGGTGGTACGGTGCCAACAGTTTTTTCCGTGTGATATTTGAATTTCAAGTCGTGCCTTAATTTTGTTGCTTCTTAAAATAAGATTGACTTTTTACAGTCAATACGGCGTCGATATACTCGATAACTTCAAACCTTTATACTGCATGTAATCTGAATGTTGGTCATCTCTGACGATTTCATTATTCGTTCAATTTTTATTTTCATGATTAGCGACAAGATAAAACGGATGGGCGAGATGTCTGAGGCGCAACCGAAAAATCATGAAATGCTAATAGTCGAACAGTTTAGATCACTTGTAAAATGTCATCAAAAATTTTTAGTGTAAGTTTATTTACAGAACGGAAAAAATTTTCAACAGAAAAAAATCTTTATTATCACTCCAACCTCAAAACTGACATTTTGAAGTGCCTTTTCGTGATGAAAAATATATTATGTTAATAAGTACTGATGTGCTTATAGGCAAAACGGGTTACAAACCCCGCCTTCGGCTCGGTCCGTAATTGCCCCGTTTTGCCTAATTCGCACATCCGTACCTGTTGCGTAATATACAATTCTTTCATACCGCGAGGAAAAATGCGATTTCGGAAGCCTGGCGAGGCACAGCGAAAGTGATTGGTTCCATCATCGATGATAAGCCTGCGCGGGAAAGTGTACTTTGTCGCACCGACATAACCGATAATGGGGCCGATCATTTTCGCTGTTTCCCGGCATACCTCCCAAGTCGCATTTTTCTTCGCTGTATGTTAAGAAAATAGTATGTTAACCTCGTGGGGAACTAGTCGACTCTTAACTCACATGATTGCCACGCTCGTTTCGCTCGCGAGGAAAATTTCATGCTCGTTGAGAATCTCCTTTCTCCCCCACTTGGTTAACAATGTACTATGAATACTAGTTCATCCGTAAGCGTATACAGTTAATTTTATAAAAATAAATTTCGTTATGGCAACTTGGATACATCGATTTGAAACATTTATTTTGTTTTTAACGTAGTTACTTTAATATCGTAAAGTAACAATAATTTTCAGATTGACATTTGATATGTAATAAATAATGTAATACCGTACAAATACCATAAATACTAATATTTTATAATATATACATGCATGAGTTACTGTCTAATAACTGTACACAACACGACAATATTTGAACCACTCCTTTACTTGTTATTATGCGGTGTTTAAACATTTTTTCTTTGACAACCGGTCACTATTTTTTAAAAACAAAAAAAAACAAAAAACTGAAGCGAATCATCACATCCGAATAATAATTCAATAACTTTGCCCCAAGCTTTCTCGATATTTTTGTACCTCAGACTCGACTAATATTTTTTGTGGTAATAGTTCTCAATACATCAATCCTCGTTGTAGTTCTTTGTAGCGTAAGTGTCCAAAAGTCGTAATTTAACCAAATAACATAGTTGTCGTAAATTTTTTTTGCTATTCTCGAATTGTCGTTGCAGATCATACTGTTTTGGAAAACAACGCAGGACATATACGAATTATTCTTAATTCTTGTCATTTCATATTCAACGGCCTTCTTCAACTGTCTTATGGGGGAAGAAATAGCAAACATAACTTCGAATATCAATTATAATTATTAGTGAGTTTAACTGGATGCTCGCGAATCAAGTTTCATGTTAAAATTTCCTTCATAAGGATTGTTTGTGTTGTAGCAATGAATCGCAGTGGTACCGATTGCCTTTGAAGGTACAGAAAATGTCTAGCCTTGTTCAAATTCAAGGCGAAAAGCCAATGTACCTCGGCGGCATCATGAATCTCGTTATGTCATTGGAACAATTTGTAAAGGTATACATTTTTTTACACAACATGAAAATGAATAATAATGTTACCAATCAAAATAGTAATAATGATCAACAATGTCGCACTTTGTTGCAGATTCTTAACATGTCACTGTCGTATCTAACGATTCTGCTATCTGTTAAGGATTGAGGCAAAGCATACTAATATTAAAATCATTATGACAACTTGATAGAATACATTATTTGATATAATTTGTTGTAATAGACTTAACAGTATAGTTAATTGATTCAGGAATACAATATGTAGGGAATAAAGTTGATGTATTTTTGGTTCTGCAACAAGTTTTAACGTGTTTTTTGTTTTCGTTCAGAGACATACTTACTGACATTTGGTGATTGATCTACTATTCTTTACATTCGAAATGAAAAGAATAAAAAAAATAAAATTGACAAATAAGTTTTTTAGTAACTTTGCGTATCTATATTGAATTCCGTAGTTTCGTATACATTTCTTTCAGCTTTTCGTACAATGATGGTATAATAATGTTGTGTAGTAAGTATTACAGCCAGTGTCATCGATTCGTCACTTGACTTGTTGCCTGCTTAGTAGGCAAGTAAGTCAAGTGACGAATCGATAAGATCCCTTGTAACTTGAAACCTTATAAAAACCGTATAAAAATCTGAATTTCCTTTTAAAACTCTGGACTTTTAATAAAGGGACCTTATAAAATTCTTATAAGGAAAATTTTTTTTTATAAAATTCAAGTTTTCTCATAAGGATTTTACGATTATTTTCAAGGAATTTCCATTTCCTTGTAAGAACTCGTCATTTTCTTATAAGAAAAAATTATTTTATAAGATCTTAATAATAACGTGCGAGCTGGTCCTCAAGAAAAGCCCCTGGTTCAAATCCACTTCCTGGCAGACTTTTTTCAGTCTCAAGTTCTTTCAGCATATTGTATGTTTATTATAAAATTCAGCAACAATAAAAGAATATGGATGTAAATTTGAATGGGAAATTGAATGTAAAAATTTTTATAAAATTTTTCATTTCCGTATAAAATTTTTAGTTACTTATAAAATTTTGAATTCCTTAGAAAACGACCTTATGAAATCCTTGTAAGGAAACGAAATTTGTATGAGGATTTTATAAGGTAACTTCATAAAACATCTGTATAAGGATTTAATTAGGTTTTTATAAAGTTTCAAGTTAAAAGGGATGTGGTGCTGTACTTTTTATGCAAAAGTATTTTTGTACTTGTTTTTTCAAGTTTCTTTCGTAGTTTTATGCAATGTTGTGCGTTATTATATATTGTTTTCAAGCTCATTATTTGTTTTTGATGTATCTTTTCATAGTTTTTTGTTTAGGTTTTAAGAGTTTTTCATAGCTCATCACTGTACACGTTTATATAGTATGTTCTTTTCTATGTGTACTTGTCATTACCAACTATGCCATAACTTTTCCTATTTCCTCGTATTGCTGGAATTCCACATATTTGTTGCTTTTTCGCACTTTTCGTAATTTCCACCGACTTTGTGATTTTATCTTATTTGATCTACTCTTTTGGTGTGTTATTTTCGTCTATTGCATTATTATCGCAATTTTTTCCCAATATTTTATTACTTTTTTCGACATTGCTTCGTATATTTTCGTGGAAAATATCTCGTACATCATTTCCTTGTGCATTACGTTATATTATGTATATAGTACATATCTAAAACCCGAGTTTGTAAAATTGCCGTTGTTGATGCTTCTGAATAAAAATTTGTCACTTTGATTAAAGCCAAAAGTTGAAATGTAACGTCATCATGCTTTTGGCTTTTTTTTCTTTATTAATATGTATGGTAAGGACCAACTGTGATTTACAGTTCCCAGGAGATAATTTATTCGTTTCCTCATTGGACTGCATACGACTAACAATATATAAAAGTTATCTTTTTCGATTGGTGGAAAATCTCTGATGCAGATGTACATACAAATATTACATTACCAAGACAGTGGTTTTTCATTACATTCTTTCAAAAACCATTGTAAGTCAGTCTGTTAGCAACTTGGAATGTATATCGCGGTTTCGATTGAGGCATATTTCTATAACAATTACTTTGTACATGTAGTCATTAAACATGATGGCCAAAGATTTGGTATGGAATATTGCTTGTTGTATGCAGAAATTCTTTTTCGTGTAATTTGACGATTCCAATTCATTTTCCATTTCTTAGAAGCTTGACTCACATTCATTCTACAATATTATGATGTATATTTTAATTCTTTCTAATAAAGCTGCTGCGTCAGTAAATCTTACTTGACAAGCTGATGACGATATATGAGCACCTCTGTTTTAAAGAATAATGATTCATAAATGAGAAAATTACATTTATACTGAATTCCAGAGTTTTCTATTCAGTAAAAATCCTTGTTCCTATGAATTTCTTTTCTTCTTTCATTAAAGTGATTGCTTACTTTGATGAAATTTTTGGTCATTACATGATTTTTCATGCTCTCAGAAAGCGAGTTTTCACTTGACTTTTTTCAAGCTTTCATTTCTTCGTTATTTTCAGATTATTTTCTGTTTTTATCATAGACTAGCTGTCACCCGTGGCTTCGCTCACGATTATTGTTTAGTTGACGGCAGCTATGCTCTGTGCTTGCTTAATATAACTTTTGTATTTGATTGTATTACATGTTTCTTAATTATTCTACGCTCCTTTAGTGTTTTGGCTATGTTTTCGATATCTTTCTATATTATAAAAAAACTTGATCCCCCGCTGTCCCCACCACCGTGTCAGCTCATGCTCCTCGGCTTGGCTGAAAAGCATACATAAGAAGTCTTACATTGTGAAACTTGTTATGTTCTACCCTGCAAACGGAAAGTTATTGAAAATATTCACCCGGCATATGATTCAATACTTCTCAATCATACTTCTTGCAATTTAGGATTGAACTTTATTGAATAAAAAAAATTTGAAGATATCGCGTAGGTAAAACAGCAAATCTTTGGTAACAGTTTTTAGAAACACGGTAAATATTCCCGATTCCCACAAGCAATTTTTACCATATGTTTGAAAATATATACTGTGAGTTGACGTTGTCCACCCATTCCAGTAAATTATGGTAATTTTTAAGGCACTTTCAAGCACATGATCCCATAAATTTTTTTCCGTGTAGCCCAGTATTAAGTATAACTCCTTTTATCTTACAATAGATTTATATACGATGTTAAAATTTCTCAAATGTCAAGAATTTCCTTAATGTCACAAAATCACATCTTTTTACAAAGTAACGAAACTTCTTAAATTTCCAAATCAAAACAAAATACTTAATGTCCAAAAATTACAAATGTGAGAAAATCATAAAATGTCACAAAATCGCAAAATATTATTATTCCACGAAATCACAAAATTTCGAAATTCCGGAGAGGATTGAAAAATCTTACGAAATACTAAAACTGGCCAAATTAAGAAAAATCATAAAACGTCACGAAATTCATAGAATCACAGTATGTTACAAATAATAAAAATTTATGTAAGTTACAAAATTTTTCGCCTAATAAATTATTTATTTGCCTAATAATAATTCTGTGGCTTCCAGCCATAACCGAGAAAGTTACACATGCCATAACGTTCAAAATTTTATCAGAATATCATGTAAACTGAGCCTTATGGCACAAGTGACTTTCTCGATTATGGCGGGAAGCCACAGAATTTGTAAACTATTTGCCATTTTGGCATTATATTGACCATCAATTAAAGCCTTGCAATATTGACTCGATGTAGGCCAATGTAAAACAAATATTAGTTGGATATTCCGAAAGATCTCCGAAAGAATTCTTCAAAAAAATAAACTTTTACTGTGCGATTGAACCATTGTGAACAAAAACAATATTTCATCATTCATAATCCGTTTTTGTGATTTTTTTTCGATGATTAGAGAATCTAAAACGTCTAAAACTGTAGGTTTATGGGCCAAAACTGATAAGACAATTTAATAATTTTGAGTGGTTTCATTATTTCGTGAAGTTTTGTAATATTCTGATATTTCGTAAATGTGTGATATTTTATTTATGTGACATTTTGTGATATTGTGATTTTGTGACATGTTATGATTTCGTGACATTGCGCGTGTATAACTGTCATATTCCTTCACTTCCTAGTTACCCAACCTTCTAACTGAGATTTTCTTTAGCTCTAAACCATCAGCAGACCATGACGAACAAAATGAAAAAAAAATTTTGAAAATCCGTCCAGCCGTTTTACCGTGATGCGATGAAATGCGAACATTCATTCTGCTTTATATAATGTAATATTATAGATGATCAGAATAATGGACCCATCATTTTCTCTTGGATGATCCCTGGAATCACTTGAACCTTGAAAAATTATATTCAATCCGTGCATCGTTGTATTATTAACACGTTATTTGGGGCACTTGTAGAATTTTTCCAAAAAAATACATAATAGGTACATCATTGTCCGACCGTTGTTCTTTTACTACAATAAATATTGTTTTCATGGGCCAATAAAAGTTACTATCATACCAACTTGGAGAGGCTTAAAAGTTAAAAAAAAATCTTGCAAAATGAAAGTTGATACAAAACCGATTGCTGACATGAAAATTTTCAAATACCTTAATGCCCTTTTTTGAAAAACTGTTGGACTGAATATACAATAACTGTTACGCCAATATGATAAAGCAGTAATAAAAGTAGGCTTGAATTGAAATTGAGGAGACTATAAATATCACGTGAGGTAATCTAAGAAACTTGAGAAAAATCTACATGCATGATATTATTCTACCGCAATCTAAAAATCTACATCTTCTCCTTGCAAAAAGTGAGCACAAATTAAAACTGACTCTAATACTCCCAGTCAGGAAAACTTATATAGCCTCGCAGTCGTTTATTATTCAATAAATTACCCTCGCAATTAAATGAAGAAAATTCAAACTGGGTTTAGAGTACTTGAACATCCAAACGAATTAGAGTAATGATGCATCATTACGTTATATTAAAATGTATTTTTTTCAAAGTGCAATTACGTATCGAGCATCGTCGGCCAAAAAGTTTTTATTAATCGTCGAGCTGCAGTACCAAAGTTACATTCGGTAATGATTAATATACAGAGCGTAGGTACAGACATCCGAACGATGTAACAGCATTATTTTTCGACCAAGCCTTGAAATTCATGACATCACCAGACAGTTTTCGTGATCTGCCAAGTTGAGTTGAAAAAAAGTCATTAACAGTAAAAGTTTGTCGATCGTTGAAAAGTATGTATTGTAGAATAATTGAATCAAGAATCATTACAAAATTTACCTAAAGATTCATACGAAATAAGATAAGAATATTTGTTGATCATTCAAACATAAAAAATCACAATTCAATCAACTCTTGATAATTAAATGTTCCAAGTAAGAGTAGGAAAATTTCCTACCCCTTTCCAAATACCCTTCATCAGTAACGTGTATACGTACATATCTATAGATATGCTCAAAAAAAGCCTGATGCCCGTTTTTATGCAGCAGCAACAGCAGCGAAAAATGCCAAAAGTCGATGAGGAAACAATGAAGGATATTTTCGACGAGCGTTACAAATTGTACAAATCGATATTTGTATTTTACAACATGTGGCCATACCAATCACGGACCCGTAATTTCATAGCCTACGCCATTAGCTTCGTTTACCTCACTTCGTATTACATAATTCAAGTAAATTATTTTGAAATGAAATTATTGCGATAATGATAAAAAAAATAATGAAAAATTGGGAACACTGAATCTTTTGAGATGATCCTTCCTTATCCCATTGAAGCTTATGTATGTCCGCAGGCATCGTTTCGAATTTGAGAAGCTAATAGCTAGCGCCACTTTTCTCTCCAGTCGAACATTCTCAGTTATGGTTGCATTTGCGAATTTGCTTCCCAAAAATTTGACTCGCGTTGAGTATTTTACATACATACATACATGTTCTTTTCGAAGGGCGTCATATAAAATTCATGGTAATTGATAAAAATGCCCATTGTGTTTAGTTCAAAGAAATTCACCAAGACGTGCAGAATTCTTGGACTTGCTACACACAGCCAACGGAACGAGATATCCTTTCGACCAATGCTTCGAAAAGTGAGAGATTTATAAAAACGTTTAACAGTAAGTATCGAAGCTTATTGGCAAAGAACTCAGATCTACACGGAAAAAAATTTATGGGATTATGTGCTAGAAAGTGCCTCAAAAATTACCATAATTTACTGGAATGGGTGGACAACGTCAACTCACAGTATATATTTCCAAACATATAGTAAAAATTGCTTGTGGGAATCGGAAATATTTACCGTGTTTCTAAAAACTATTACCAAAGATTTGCTGTTTAACCTCCGCGATATCTTCAAAATTACCAAACGAACCTGGGAAATTGAAAAAAAAAGCAAAAATATTCACCCCCTTCCCCCTTCTTCTTCCCTCTCCTTCTCGCCCCGTCCGTTGTACTGCCATTCGTGCCTTAATGTATTTTTGTCAATCTTTGTCCCTGTGAGTCGTCCAAAGTAGAAATTTTTTTTACTTGAAAATCTAGTCAGCGTTACTCCTTCATCCCAGTTGCTGCCCCAGTTATTGACGCTTGAATTTTGGCGACTATTGGCGGTCGCGATGCAACAACTCCACGAGGTCCTTTACAATACAAGAGAGTTTTGGTGCCACTTAAAACACCCACGTACCACGTGACTCTCGGCTCGTCAATTTTTACCAAACGTCCGGGAACATATCGTGGGTTTTACAGTAAATAGTAGGCATTAAAGTATGAAATTACTTTTTTCCCATAAATATTGTAACGTATCGATAGGTACTTATTGTTACTCAATCAAACGTCAACTGTATTCATAAAAAAAAATACATGAAATATAGAAATCTTAGTTGTTGATAAAGGTAATAAATAAATATTCCCTTATTTACATCATTGACATTTCCCAAATTTATTATAAATCTTCACTTGTAAACCTTTTTGTAATTGCGCAATACTCAATATACACCACTAAGTCATTAATCCATAATCATCTTATAAACAAAAGAAATCGCATATAAATATCTATCTTATCTCACAAAATTCAAATCCATTTCCTTTATCACATCAGATCATCAATTCATAATTAATTATACCCCAAAAAAAACAAAAATCAAATATTTCCTCACCTAAAAAATCAGCTTGTTCACATAACCCAAAAATCGCAATCATAAATCAATTCATCATTATAAAAAAAAAAAATATCATCATATAATAAACAATTACAAAAAAAAAAAAAAAAAAAATCACAGCGAATCAAACTTCAGAACATATAAATTCAAATAATCAAGAAAAAAAATATCACAAATGAAATCAAAATAAAAGATTTCGATGAACCCAAAAACAAAAAATCATAATGAAATCCTCAAGGACAAATCAATGCATATCAACACTCCTCCAAAACTTTCAAACAAATGTCATAATATCAAAAAAAATAAATTTCAAAAACTCTTTTCTGATTTTGGCCAAGAAAAAATTCGATTGCCTTCCTTAGCGTCATCAAAAGAACATCGTCGGACAAAACTCCAGTCCGCAAGTAAACACCAAGTCCAACCGTGGAAAAATGAAAGTCCGCACGCAAGCAATCACACGAATCCAAACAAAATCCTTTACAACTCCGGTCCTCACAATCCTTAGTTGGGAAACCGTGGCCAAATATCCAGGATGAAAAGCAAAAAGATTCCAATTTCAATAATATTCGATAATTCCAAAAAGAAAGCTAAACAAAAATTGAATTACGTTCGTCAAAAAATCACTGTTCCGAAATCATCAAAATAACTCAAAATCACAAGAAAATATGAATCTGAACACTCGAAAACTCACCACGTCAAATTTTGAGAGCGCTTCCTGTTGAAATGAAAAGAAAAACTAAATTTGAATACTCCCAATATTCCCGCGCCACCGGGCGCCATGTTGTATCTATGTATATCGGGGTGTCTCTCTCTCTTTTTCTCAGTTAGTTTCTTTTTTTTTGTTCTCTCAGTCGTAATGTACACACCCCCCGAAAGAATCTCTCACTTGTAATCATGAAATAAATCCATACTTTATACAGAAATCCGAACAAAGTTTTACTGCCCAATAATTAAATCTAACAGGTTATGGGCCCAGTGACGTGGAGCAGTAAATATTTTTTGTAAAAGTGAAAGATAGAAAAATTCGGAATCGGGAAGTCCGCGAGTCATTTTTCGGCCGACGTGCAAAACGGGAACGCGTGCTGTTTTTTGGATCAAAGTTCGAACGAAAATAAAGTGCGGTTCTCAGCCAACGAGCAAGAAGAAAAATAGACAATACTCGCCATGGAAAACGACGGTGTTCGAATAACTAAGCTGAAGGGCATCGAGAATTGGACATCGTGGAAATTCCAAGTTCGGGTGACTCTACAAGCGAGCGGTGCCTGGGACGTCGTCGACGGGACATCGCCATATCCCCAACGTCCAGAAGCTGAGGATTCAAGCAGTTCGGATCGGCACGAGAAAGCAGTTTTGGCATGGAAGAAGTTGGACAACCTCGCCCAGAAGGTCATAGCTACATCGGTGGAGGAGAGGTCGCTGCTACACATCATCAACTGCGAGAATTCGAAGGGCATGTGGGACCAATTGAAATCCGTTTATGAGCAGAAATCGGAAACCAGTGTACATATGCTACTCCAGGAGTGGTACAGTATCCAGAGGAATTCAAACGATGATATTGTCACTCATATTGCAAGACTACAAGACCTCGCTCATCGCCTGGAAAATTTTGGTGAGAAAATTCCTCCTCAAATGATTATAACGAAAATTCTGATGACCCTCCCCCCTTCGCTCAGTCATTTCATAACTGCCTGGGAATCGACGTCATCCGGGGAAAGAAGTCTGTCAAATTTGATCTCCCGATTATCGATAGAGGAATCGCGTCATATTTCGGGGGGAAATTCGGAAAATACGGCTTTCGCTGCTCAGGGAAATTTTCGGAGAAATTTCAGAAATAATGTCGGTAAGGAAGGGGCCTACTCGAGAAGCCATGCCGGTAAGAAGGGGAACTATCAGAATAATTTCGTCGGTAAAAGCGGGAATCACTCGAGAAATTTTACCGGTAAGGAAGGAACATGCAACTACTGTCACAAGCCGGGGCATTGGGCGCGGGATTGCTGGAAACGTCGGGCGGCGAACGAGCGGGATTTCGGTGGGGGTGAGGCACTTGTCGGGGAGGCTTTTTCATCAACGTGGGAAGTCGGGGGACCGAAGAATGATGCGTGGTACTTGGACTCCGGGGCGTCAGACCACATGTCCAGCCATCGTGAGTGGTTTTCATCCTTCGAAGAATTTACAACTCCGAAACCGGTTCGTGTCGGCGATGGAAAAATTATTTTGGCTTTTGGCACTGGAAACATCAACATCAGAGCTTGGGATGGAGGAACCTGGTCTGCGAAACACATACGTGATGTGCTGTATGTCCCGAAAATTTCGTACAATTTGTTTTCGCTAGGTGCTGCTCTCGATAAGGGGATCCAACATCAGTCGGACAGTCAGACCTGTAGACTTGTCAAAGATGGGAATATTGTTGCAGTGGGAGAGCGCAGGAATAGGCTTTATCAGATGAAATTCCAGGTTCTCGCAAAAGGAAACTTTTTTCAGGCAAATCTGGCCGTGCAGGAGAATTTGCAGACCTGGCACGAAAAATTGGCCCATCAAAATGTCACTCATGTCAAGAATATTCTTCGAAAATCTGATGTCATTTTTCTCGATCAGAAATTTAAGTGTGATCCATGTATTTTAGGAAAAATGCATAGGCTGCCGTTCAAACACAGCGAGACAAAATCGAAAAGAGCGGGCGAACTCATTCATGCAGATTTGTGCGGTCCAATGCAGGAAAATTCCCTGGGTGGAGCTCGATACTTCCTTCTACTCAAGGACGACTTCAGTCACTGGAGGACGGCGTACTTTATCAAGAGGAAATCGGAGACCAGCGCGTGCCTGGAGGACTACCTGAAGAAGACCGAAAAACACATCCAGAAAGGGGTGAAAATACTGCGAAGTGACAATGGACTAGAATTTATCAATCAACAAGTCGAGAAATTGACTAGTAATCTAGGCATAATCCATCAGAAAACTGTGCCTTATACCCCTGAGCAAAATGGATCTGCGGAACGAGAAAATAGAACTGTTGTGGAATTGGCAAGGACTCTCATTCACGCCAGCGGAATCTCAATCAAGTTGTGGGCGGAGGCTGTCAACTACGTGGTGTACACGCTGAATTGGACTGGAACCAGCAGTGAAAAAGGCAAGTCACCGCGTGAACTCTGGCTACAAAAGGAAACGAATCCGAGAAAACTGAAAATTTTTGGAGAAGAGATTTTCACTCATATTCCAAAAGACAAGAGACAGAAGTGGGACCCAAAGGCTGAAAAAGGATTTTTTGTTGGATACGATGAAAATGTCAAAGGATTCCGAGTCTGGTGCCCTAGCAAGAATCAAGTGAAAATTCATCGAGACGTCGTTTTCACTGGAAGAAGATATGAAGAAGTTTCCAAGAGTTTATCTGAAGAAAAAGAAGCCGTCGTGTATCTCGAACAGAAAATGGATCATCCAGAAGAAGAGAACATCGAAAATCCGGAGGATGAAGAGGAAGAAGAAGCAGCCCTTGATTTTCATTCAGCCGAAGAAACAACGTCGGGATCAGAAAACGAAGAAAAAACTACAGAAAACCAACAGCGACCTGGAGAAGAAGAAAAAGGAAAATACAATTTGAGGGACCGAAGTAGCTTGAAAATTCCTGCACGTTTCGAAAATTCTACAGCTTTTGTTTCAGATATTTTGGATCCTGAAACCTACGAGGAAGCTACTACGGGCCTGGATGCTGAGCACTGGAAAATCGCGATGGATGAAGAAATCGAGTCTCTGGAGCAGAATCAGACTTGGACCCTGGTGAAGCTGCCTAAGGATCAACAAGTCATCGACAATCGTTGGGTTTTTAAAACGAAACTCAACAGTGACGGCAGTATCCAACGTTATAAAGCAAGACTTGTGGCCAGGGGTTTCAAACAAGTGGCTGGAATGGACTATAATGAAACTTTTAGCCCCGTGACAAAATTCGACTCGATTCGCGCAATTCTCTCTGTTGCAGCATCGAAGAAACTTTTCATGTTCCAGTTTGACGTGAAAACTGCCTTTTTATATGGAAAAATCGAGGAGAAGATTTACATGCACCAGCCAAGCGGGTACGAAGATGGAACCAACCAGGTTTGCGAGCTAAAACGGAGTCTCTATGGCCTGAAACAAGCGTCGAGATGTTGGAATCGTCGCCTCACACAGACTCTCAGCAAACTAGGTCTCCAGCCGACAAATGCAGATCCCTGCGTTTTTACCAACGGGGACGAAAACAACTTGGCAATCCTGGCCATTCACGTGGATGATGGGCTCATCGTCACCGCCAAAATGATGACAGCAGAAATTCTAATCAAGGAGCTCAAAAAGGAGTTTCAAATCACATCCAGCGAAGTTGGCACGTACCTGGGGGTACAGATAGAAAAATTAGAAGATGGTTCCATTTTTCTCCACCAAGGAAACTACGCCAGGACGATCCTACGCCGTTTCAGGATGGAAGACGCCAACGCAGTCGCAGTTCCAGCTGACCAACATCATCAAATGTGCGCTGAAATGCACAAAAACGGAGACAAGGAGGCGCCGAATACTCCCTACCGCCAAGTTATTGGCAGCATGATGTATCTTTCAATTTGTTCCAGGCCTGACATTACATTTGCTGTTAATAGTGCAAGCCAACACCTCGAGAGCCCAAGGAAAATACACTGGAATGCGGCCAAGAGAATTCTGAAATACATCAAAGGCACAGTCGAGTATGGACTTCATTTTCCAGTGCAGCAGGCTGAGCATCTCCAAGTTTTCAGCGACGCCGACTACGCAGGAGATGTCCAATCCAGAAAATCAACTACAGGCATCGCCGTGAAGCTCGGAGAAGCTACAATTTCCTGGAGTTCGACCAAGCAGAAAGTCGTTGCCCTGTCGACTATGGAGGCGGAATATATTGCAGCGTGCCAAGCTGTGAAAGAAATCATCTGGATGAAAGGTTTGTTGGGCGAACTTGCTGTTTTCAGGAACCTAAGGACGACTTTGAACGTGGACAATCTGAGCGCTGTCAAGTTGGTGAAAAATCCTGAATTTCATCAAAGAAGCAAGCACATCGACGTGCGCTACCATTTTATTCGCCAGAAGTACCAAGAAGAGGAGTTCGTTTTGGAGCACGTATCATCGAAAGCGCAACAAGCAGATCTGCTGACCAAGCCTTTACCAAGAGTCGTTTTCGAAGTCCAAAGGAGGATGCTGAACGTGTTGCTGAACCCGAAGACCACGAAGAAGAAGGACTTTACTCAGTAGAATTCAAATTTGTAATTGTTCTTTTAGTGGGAGTGTTGAAATGAAAAGAAAAACTAAATTTGAATACTCCCAATATTCCCGCGCCACCGGGCGCCATGTTGTATCTATGTATATCGGGGTGTCTCTCTCTCTTTTTCTCAGTTAGTTTCTTTTTTTTTGTTCTCTCAGTCGTAATGTACACACACCCCGAAAGAATCTCTCACTTGTAATCATGAAATAAATCCATACTTTATACAGAAATCCAAACAAAGTTTTAGTGCCCAATAATTAAATCTAACACTTCCGATGAAAATTTATAATTTTAATCAAAAAATTACTGGAGTTCATTAACGACACGAGAACTCCCAGTATCAAATATGGACGCCAGAGACGCGTTCGTCCCGAGTTTGACGAAGAAAGGCATCGCGCATGCGTCTCCAATATGGGGGAACTATCGATCGATCTCAATCGATCATTCTAAGAGATAATTCAAATTGCAGAATGGCTACAACATTGGACTTATCGCATTTCCTAATAGCACGAAGGAATGAAGTTTCGTATTACCTACAGTGAGCTAAGGACAAAAATAGGAATTCGACTCTCGTCCTGCTATTCCATTTTTTTTAAAACCCCAAAATTTTTTTCCATGTACTAATAAAAACAACGCTGAGTTTTGGAGCGAGCCAAAAATTTGTTGCCAAAAGGTGGCAGTACAATAAATAAAATAATAAAACGCGTACTTTGTTCTTCTTGGTAAATCTGAGTTCTTTGTTATGGGTAAAAATCTCTTTCATGTTTTGGAAAATAATGCGAATAAAATGAAATGAAGGAAAAATTAAGCTGCTGTATGCTGATGATGATGGTTGTATTTTGCAAATGTTTTCAGCAATAGTAGTGTTTTCGCAATGTTGGTTCGCGATGGTGCCGATCGCGTCAAGATACGGAATAGTCAAACCACTCAAGGCTCGTCAATATGCTTACACGCAAGTTTTCGATTTGTGGATATACTTCAACAACTACGATGTTTTACTATTTTACCTCGTCACTCAACATACCATGCAATGGCTCGCGTTCAAATTACCAATCATCGCATTTACCATTGCCGTCGATCATTGCGTTACATTATTCAGTATCGTTGGGTAAAATGCAGTAACGCAACTTTTTTTTTTTTTCTTTACAAAGTTACTTGTCGTTTTTGCGAATAGCATTAGATTTGTTAGATTTTCTAACATCCATGTTTAGAGACAAATTTCAACAAATCGACCAGTTGTGTTTAAAACAATCCTATGGCTGTAATACTGAAACAAGTTGCCTCGAAAAATTTAAAGCTTTGGCGAGGTGTCATCAGCATTCTCTACAGTAAGTTTCTTCCTAAAGAGTATGTAATTCATCCAGCATCACTAATATCTGTGACTTCCCTCCATAAAAGAGTGTGATGAGCGAACTCTACAGAGAAGACCTTGGGAAAGAATTACCTTTCCCAGGCCCTCGAAACCTTTGTTGATTTTGTTGAAGAAAAGAAAGGAAATTTAAAGAATAAAACACTTAAACACACAAATAAGTTAATTATACATCAATACCAATTAAAGTACAAATTGAAAATAAATAAATTCGTATCACGAAATACTATAATGGATAAAACACTCTCTTCTTCTCTCTCGCTCTTCTCGCTCTCTTCTTCTAAAACAACTCTCGATATGAAACCAAATATTAAGTTACATAGGGTGACGACAAATATGAAATCGGTCACTCGATCTAGCTCACATTTATGAATAGCAATAACAAAAGAAATCTTGAAATTGAATTAAGTAAACCAGTACAATAAATTATTCAAGATATCTTGTTACTTTATTGGAGCTGCTTCGGCGATCACCAGAATAACAAATTTCTTATGGAGTAAAATTTGCGAATCCCATAGCATACTTGAATCATGACTTTAAAATGTAAACTTCTCAAGAACTGTAAAAGCAACTAAATACAATTAA
This sequence comes from Platygaster robiniae, assembly GCA_028476575.1. Lineage (NCBI taxonomy): Eukaryota > Metazoa > Arthropoda > Insecta > Hymenoptera > Platygastridae > Platygaster > Platygaster robiniae. The sequence goes on from CM052019.1 coordinate 44,367,005, forward strand.
GGCAACTCATCACGCACATTTTATGATTGCTAATCCCAATCTTGTATAGATCCTAGAATCTAGGTTACTATGTGAGTGGGAGAGAGAATATCATATGATGAAACAATTTGAAGATCACGAAAAGCTAATTCTGAAAAGAGTTTATTCTTTTATTGTAACCTTTGCTTTAATTTGGCATTGTTTCAAAACTGAATTCGAAAGATAAATGGAATGAAACTCGTGCAAAAAATCACGAAAGGATTATTATTTTTTTCTTTTCTAAAAGAGATGCACGAAACGCTGAATCACATTTTGCGTCATCTATTGTTTCATGATTTTGGGTAACAAATATAGAAGAGCGACCTCGCTCTTAACAAGAGAAAGTCACTTCTGCCATCAGGCTCATTTTACATGATATTCTGATAAAATTTCAAACGTTATGGCAGAAGCGACTTTCTCTGTTATGGCGGCAAGCCACAGATATACACTTAACTCCCAAACGCTTTATTTACTTTTCATAATTATAATAATTTAAACACCGGCAAGGTTTATACAAATTGATGTAAATGCGCGTCAAGATACACAATGTATTAATTATAATATTTGGTGCGGATTTCCGGAAAGCTACGTGGATTATTTTGCGAATTACACCAAATTCCTGTTTTTTACTTTGATCATAATTGGCACTGCCTTGATAATATCAGCTCTTTATGGCGTAAGTAAAAGCATTTGAAAATTTAAAATTATTACACTCTGTAAAGGAGCATCTTGAATGAACAGCGTGGTTATGCGTATTACAAAAAACATTTATCTGCCTTTTTTCCTAAAAGATTTTATTGTTTTGGAGAATGCCGGAAGAAACTTATAAATTGATTCCAATCCTCATCATTGCATTCACATCGACTTATTTCTTTTGTCGTTTGGGAGAATCTGTCATTACTGCGAGTTCAAGCGTTGGTTATTACTGGTATAATAAGCAAGGTTTATTTTATTTATTTATTCATTTTTTCATGCATTCGATTAATTAGATTCAGGGCTGATGTAGGCTAATGGAGGTTTTGCAATAGCTCAAAGTTTTTTTGAAGTTAGGAAAACAAAATCTATTACTTTTTGGGTGCAAAGTACTGGGAAATTCGCCATATACGAACATAGTTGACATGTTGCATGAATACAATAGGGTGTCTACTGTATACGGGAAAAGCATAAGTTGTAGTAGCATTTGAAGCATGCAGGAAACAATTATGGATTCACTACAAAATTCGAATCGAAAACAATGACAAGAAATAAAAAATCAACTAATATTATGGATATGAATTCAAGAAATTATGACAAAAATAAAAATTTCAAGATGTGCATCTCGAAATGTTGTCATCACTCCACTTGAAAAGATTCTGATATTTTGGACGAGAAATTTTCAAAATTGTATACTTTTGTATCTAAAAACCAAATTGAATGCAATCCTATACATTTGTGCTGATGAATGATGAAATATCTTCCTACCATTGTATAGTGCTTCAAATCAATAAATTTTCGATAAAAATTGTTTTATCGAATTTACCAGCAACGTTATAAAGAATTAAATGAATGAAAATAGTTACACTCGGATCTTTACAACTGTAAGGCTTCGGGCAGCTTCGGGGCTCGCCTGTTTGCAGTTACCGCACCGACATTTTTTTCCGGCGCAATCAAGACATTAGGTAGTCACTTAGGACTCTTAAAATCGTGCCGGCATTGAAACTGTTGAATTTTTCCAAAATCATGTACAGGAAATCTCAAAAATGTAATGGGAACGGATGCAAATTTTTTCAATAACACAGTGGAATAAAAATCGAGTTTTGGAAAAACTCAAAGAATGTTTCACATACAACATGTACTTTATGACCTCGTGAACCTATAATCCTGGATGTTTTTTCTCCATCACGTCGCATTAGCGAGTAATAGTTTTTTAAAGATTTAATAAATTAAAATTTGTAACTTTTTCAGTTTTCACGCTTTTGGATCGTGCAAAAAAATATGTTGTTCAGTTTTTTTCCGTAGATCTCAAATATGCAATTTCATTTACGATTTAATTGTTCCTTCGACAATTTAATTTTTATACGAAAAAACGATTTCTTGGGATCATCAGTCACTAATTGATCCGTGACGGCTAGCATCCGAAAAGTCGTTTCTTGGGCGAAGGGATCCTTTGTGGTCCTCGAAAAAAAGGAGAGAGTGAAAAAACCTTATTGATATTTTGAATGCTAGGCGTCACGGGTCAATTATTGATCCATGATTCCGAGGAACAGTTTTTTCGCATAAAAACTAAATTTTCGGAGGAGCAATTAAATCGTTAACTAAATTGCATATTTGAGATCTGCGCAAAAAACTGTACAACATAGTTTTTTGCATGATCCAAAAGCGTGAAAACTGAAGAAGGTACAAATTTTAATTTATTAAATCTTGAAAAAATTATTACTCGCTAATGTGACGTGATGGAGAAAAAACATTCGGGGTAATAAGTTCAGAAGTTCATAAAGTACGTACATGTTGTACGTGAAACTTTCTTTGGGTTTTTTTTGTTCCACTGTGTAACCTATTCAGTAGACACCCTGAGAGTTACATTAAGTTTCTTTATTAAAGTAACTTGAAAATCAATCATTCAGAACCGATTTGATGAGTGAAAAAATTCTTTATTATCACGATGAGTTGTGTGTTTTACATTTGATGTGTTGAGTAAAAATGGTCAAATAGTAATGGATAAAATCGTGCTTATATCACATTGTTTGCTCAACATTTCTATTCGAGAGACATTAACTGTAAATTTTGAAAAAAAAATTAGTTCCACAGTAACGATTTGCGGAAGATGAAAATTCAGTTTGACAAAAAGTAAAAAATTCAAAAACAAATCAAAAGAAGGAAATGTTGAAAATTATACTTGATTTGAAAGCAAAAAAAAAGTTTGAACAAGTTTTAGATTACATTAAAAAGTTTCTGATGCTACACAACATTTTTTCTCATGTCTCGGCCTCTGAGAGAAGATGAGAGAATAAATCGGTTACATATGGATCATGAAATTATCGTCACCGCAACAGTACATGTATCCTTTCAATCAGCAATCAATCATGTTGGTATCTATTTCCTTTGAAAATACAAAAAATGTCAAGTTTCATACAATACCGAGCGGAAAAACCAATGTGCCTTGGGGGCATCATGAACCTTGTTTCGTCAATGGAACAATATTTGAAGGTACGCACAAGCAATTTCTTTCAATAATGCTCGACATATTTCTTCAGTGCTCTCCAATTTCATCAAATTCATGATTTCTGCAGTTTGCAATGAAATGAAATTGGTTTTCGTTTTTCAGATTCTCAATATTTCATCATCATACTTTACTGTTCTTTTGTCGGTGAAGAAATCAACAGATCAAGATTGAAGTAGACACAACACACTTGAGAAACTGACAAATAAATAGTTGTTACTCTAGTATGAATAATTTTGTTATTTCAACACTACCTGTATTACTGCTTATTTCGACTCTTATTTATAATTAATTGATTTATTTTTTTTTAAAATTCATAGATGCGAGAACTTTAATCGAATTTTCTGTCGTACTTACATGTAATTATTGTTATCTCACCATCAGAGACATTGTATAGCCAATAATGTAAGCTCAAAAATATTATTTTATTTCAAAATCTTTTCATTATCCTACTAGACGAAATACTGCGTGGTGTAACAATTTTTTTGTTACGATTCATTTCAAATTTTCAAATAAACGAAAATACGTATATCATAATAAATGCAAATAATTGTCAACTTATAATCTGGTCCTTTTCCTTTTTTCATGCTGTTACATATCAAAATAAATAATAATAATAATAATAATAATAATAAAACAAAACAATCGCAAAAACCCATTGAAGGAGGGAGTGCTACCGTGGTGTTCTCAACAAAAAATTAAGAATTACGATGAATTTATTTCTGTCATTTAATTTCTGTAAGTATATTATATGATACAAACAAAATGTTATTTTCAGTCCTCAGTGATTTTTAAACATGTTTAAATGCATTTAATGAATGAGAGTATCAGAAATAGATATTGCAATCAAGCATTCATCAATGTACTTAACATTTATTATTAACAATGTTGACAATAATAATTTTTTGCTAAATCCTTTCAAATTTACACTAGACATGTCAAATACTGTTAAAAAACTGTATTTTCATAAGAAAATGAATTTCGCCACCATTCGGGGTTTTTTTTTGTGAAATATATCAGCCTCCCTAGTAGTATAACCACCACCTAGATCGGTGGTAAATTTGTTCTCACCTAAAAATCGATGTTGATGTTCCCAAACTACTAGAAATCATTGCATTTGGTTATTTTCCATTCATTTTGAGACAAATTACTGAAAAACAACCATAAATAAGGCAACATTCGAAAATTTTCGTATGACATTCATACTTGTACACAATGCAGTATGGCATAATAAGTGATCATTGAAATCTACCTTAGCAATTGTGGAATTTCAAAAATGTTGGCTACAATTATTATTCGAAATCGTGTATTTGATGACATCGTAAACAATCTGCTCAACATATCTAGAAAACACTATTTTCCTTAAAGAAACATGTTTATAAGGTTGTTTACAACGCAATCAAATAAGATTTCGAATAATAGTTGTAGCCAACATTTTTTTAAATTCCACTGTTGGTAGGGTGGATTTCAATAACCATTTATCATGCTATACTGTATTGTTTACAAATGTCATTCGAAAATTTTCGAACGTTGCCTTAGTTTTGGTTGTTTTTCAGTAATTTGTCTCAAAATAACTGAAAAATAACCAAATGCAATGGTTTCTAGTAGTTTGGAAATATTAACATCGACTTTTAGGTGACAAAAAATTTACCACCTATTACCCCATTAGCCACAGAAGGTTCTATAAACGTTGAAAAAACGTTTTTAGAAAGGTTCTACAAACGATTCAGGAACCTTTTAAACGTTTATGAAACGTTTATAGAACCCTGAAATGTCCGCCTATAAACGTTCGTGAAATCATTTCACAAACGTTTGAGAACATTTATAGAACGTTCATGAGAACCTTATTTAAACGATTTCATGCGTTCATGGAACGTATTTATGAAATGTTTCTCGAAGTTATAAAAACGTTTTACATAACTTTTTGATAACCTTACTTAACGAATTGTACATTTTCTGAAGAATATTTCTAGAACGTTCTAAATCGTTTTCCAGTGAACAACGGGTTTCACTGTGAGCTCGCTATTTCCTCCCTGAATCGAGCTCACTGTGAGCTCACGGGGTAAGGCTTTTTTTTCAAATATGCAACGATTATTGAAAGTATATACTTCGATTACATTGTTTATTATAGTTAAAATATATGATTGAACGGCTGAGAATAAAATTCGGACGAGTAGAGACACATAGAGACAAAATGTATATAGTTTTGAATTTCTCTGTCTCTTACCCTTCCGGTGTATAACACTATCAGCCGTTCAATAATTTAATTCAATGTCAACAAAATCGGTAGAATCGAGAAAATTATGTATCAGTGCTAAACTTGCGAAATGAGAAAAAAAAGTAGACTTCCATCTGGTGGCTTGTGCAGTAAATACTATTAAGGCGCGAAATATTCAAATTTGAGCGTGACATATTTAAAAATCTGACGCCACATCAGTATTTACTGCGAGGGCCACCAGATGGAAGTCTACTTTTTTTCCCATTTCACAAGTTTAGCACTGATACATTAAGTATGACGCATAATGATTCGTATCAGCCCGAATGTAACGTCGTTTCGCAATGTTTTTTGAAATCAGGCGGAATTTTCTCAATTCTACCGATTTTGTTGACATTGAATTAAATTATTGAACGGCTGATAGTGTAATACACCGGAAGGGTAAGAGACAGAGAAATTCAAAACTATATACATTTTGTCTCTATGTGTCTCTACTCGTCCGAATTTTATTCTCAGCCGTTCAATCATATATTTTAACTATAATAAACAATGTAATCGAAGTATATACTTTCAATAATCGTTGCATATTTGAAAAAAAAGCCTTACCCCGTGAGCTCACAGTGAGCTCGATTCAGGGAGGAAATAGCGAGCTCACAGTGAAACCCGTTGTTTACTGGAAAACGATTTAGAACGTTCTAGAAATATTCTTCAGAAAATGTACAATTCGTTAAGTAAGGTTATCAAAAAGTTATGTAAAACGTTTTTATAACTTCGAGAAACATTTCATAAATACGTTCCATGAACGCATGAAATCGTTCAAATAAGGTTCTCATGAACGTTCTATAAATGTTCTCAAACGTTTGTGAAATGATTTCACGAACGTTTATAGGCGGACATTTCAGGGTTCTATAAACGTTTCATAAACGTTTAAAAGGTTCCTGAATCGTTTGTAGAACCTTTCTAAAAACGTTTTTTCAACGTTTATAGAACCTTCCGTGGCTAATGGGGTGAGTTTAGGAAACAATCCAACCTACACTGAGTGTCGTAAAAAACCGAACCAAGATTGTAATTTTACGATAGGGTAGGAAATTAACGAGCGGCTCTGAAAATTCCTGCTGGACATGTATTTGACTAGCTGGTAGGTTTTTGACAAGGGATAATTAATTTACTATACTCTTATATATATGTGTGAATTGTTTTTCTACAGGTAGTATATGATTAATAATAGCAGAAGAAAGGTATAAAAATGTCAAATATTAACAGATATGCACATCGATGGACATGATTTATTACAAATTAAAAATGCTTTTTTACGTGGTCAGGGGTATGACTCTTCCCACCGAAACGCATGTAAAGTTGTAACCCATTAACGTCGACTCATTAAACCACCAGAGGCGCTGACAGTGATGTTGCCCGAGAGAAAAGTATCGGACCTCTCTCTTTCGGTTTGTGATTGGTTGAAAGCGATCAATCAGAATCCTACGAAAGAGAGGTCCGATATTTTTCTCTTGGGCAACATCACTGCCAGAGCCTCTGGCGGTTTAGTCCAGCGGGTACAATAATGGGTTAACTTTTTCGGCGACCTATCATACCCCTGTACATGGTTGAGTGGCGCATAACCTATAAATTGTAATCAAAAAATATGCTTTATGACATTATGTGCTGCACATTAAAGAGTTACAAAATTTTATTGAAGCTTCACATTTCTCTACCCGGAAAATCATTAAAAAAGAACAATGAGAAAATTGTAAAATTAATTATTTCGTGTTTTATTACGTCATCACTGATGCTGTGAAATTGTCACTCACTTGCATTGCACTCACATGTCGGGTAGGCTATTTACCAACCTCTTGTCGATTTACGACCCGCTTATTTTTTTACGAACGCATCGTTATTTTCCTAGACATGGTAAAAAAACTACACTCAGCTTAGGTCGGATTGTTTCCTAAACTGAGAGTCGATATTTTACTACCTGGTAGATAATCTACAACCAAGAATTTTATTATCCACACTGAATGTAGTATATTTCTGAGCCTCTCGTTATTTTTCTACCTCGTGTATGAAATAGACTACACTGAGTACTAAAATAATTTCCTACCCATTAGGTTTTTTATGAGGTGAGTTTTTACAGTGTGGGATCGGCTTAAAATAATAAGTCCATTGTGTCGTCTTGAATGAAGGGATCGCCTTTTGTTTATTTAATACACAGATATACAATATTAAGAGTTAATACACAATATCAAGCGTGTAGCTACGTGGCGTTGTCTAGGGGGTAAAGCGACTGAACGCTGGAGGGAGGGAGGTCCGGCTGAACTAGTCAGCTGAGAACAGGGCACCTACACTCCCATGTTGAAGTATTCTCGCTAAAAATCAAAATGATTTTTGCCTCATCTTGGTTTCAAACCTGGAAACCTTAGGTCATGTCACGATCTTCCTGATCGACTTCTCAATTTTTCATTATGACATGTTTGTGTGAGTGTATTCATGTGTATTTTAAATACTGCGTCGTTAATATAAACACCTAAATTTGGCACGATCTATTTTGTCGGACGGCGAGTTTGTCAGATACAAGGAATTCTGGGAAATTCTAGAGAATTTATGGGGAAACCTGGAGAAAGTCCTAGGGTGTAATCATAAATTCCCCAGAATTTCCTAGAATTCCCCATATCTGACAAACTCGCCGTCTGACAGACTCGAGTCTGCCCTAAATTTGACGACAGTGACATCTCGTTTCTGAACCAACCCCTAAATTTTGACGAGAATCGTTCCTATTGGAGTATAGCCTTGGCCGAGAACAACTGGCGAGTCCAGTGCGGTCCAACTCTCGTAAGGCTAAGTGGAAGTACAAATCGCTGCTCGGTTTCATGTGCGAAAGAGACAGTAGACAGCGAGTTGGTCGGTTTGGGAAGAGGTGGGGAGGAATCTTTCGTGATAGGTGATTTCAAGAGTCAGCGCCTCTAGCGAAGACCGAGGTACTCAGGGGGGATTCACTCAATGGGAAAAACTTGGAACAAAAAGTGGGGTGATGGGGCAAGGAGGGAACAATGTTAGAGTAATGGAACATAACCTATTTCATCCTCACTTTTTATGCCAAAAATGAACTCACAGTGAACAACCCCTGGAGTTACTAATATCCGTGCTGCAATAAAGGTTCGAAGTTATACCACATTCAGCGCGATCCCAAATCGAAAACTGAAATCGCTGAGCCATCTAGAAGTACACAGCGCTTTGGAACTAAATTTCAAATTGAAAGAGGCGCGGTTTATTCGTTGCCTGTTCCCTTCACTCCCGAACTCCGTTGCTTTCTCTCTTGTTCCTCTGGCCTCTCTTCAATTTAGTTCCTCCAAACATTGAGTACTTCTAGATGGCGCGTCAAATTCCTGTCGCTACAGAAGTATATGGAAGCTGGCGCCGACCAGCACCCACTGACCACCAGTGTGGGCCAGTCTCCATAAGAAGCAATGCTGGAAGTAATGTAGTTCCTTTCGATAGGTAGGAAATCTCAGGTGGCGCTGACGATGCAGAGAAGGGGTGCTGAAGGGAACAGAGGGGAAATGGCGCGGGAGACCATTTGAATAATACTCGGCGCAGACGTATTTTTATTTATTTTTTGTCGTTGTTGTAAATGGTCATTTTTTCGAAATTCTTTTTGTTTACATATTTTATTATGCATATTTATGAAAATAAGATGATTGTTTTCATTTTGACATTTGTTTATATTAAATGTCAAATATTTTTATTTGCGTAGCGAGCGCCACCTGAGATTTCCTACTTATTGAAAGGTACTACGTTTCTTCCTAAAGAAATCGGGTTTTCTGGCCCACTCTGCTGACCACATTGAGCGAATCTAGCACGCGTGCGGCTTTATATAGTACCCAGAATCGGCCCCCACCACCGATGCGAGGTGAAAGGCAGCGCGCGCAAGTCCCTAAAGAGAGGGAGCGGCGCGCGCAAGACCTAAAAAGGGGGAAGCGCCTCTGGAGGTGGAAGTCGTGGAAGTCCCACGCCGGTACAGTAGCGTAACTAGTCGGGGCCCTCGCGGGGTCCCCAAAATGTATTCCTATTCTTATTCCTATGTCCACGACGGGAGAGAAGACGAGAAAAAATGATTAAGTTATACTTGCGTATAACAAAATTAATTAATAAACCGCAACTCGCATCAACTTTTTTCCACTTGTGATCACCTGAAACGTTTGCGCGATTTCTTCTCACAGTTCGACTGCAAGAGACACGAGGCAATATTTTGTGAAATTTCAGAAATATTAGCAGCATATTTCACGTGCCTTTAACTGTACTTCAACGAAGGTAAATAGTGAACGTATTGGCTACAAATATCACCCTGTTTTCACCGCTTTTATATCCCTTATATGAGGAAAACTGTTTCATTCTTGTCAACATTCTAATGTTGCACTCATTGCTTATGCTTTTATACAGAATGGCCTTTAGACATACACGGAGGAAGAAGCTGAACACTGCCGATCGCGCGCTACAGCACACCGTGAAGCATCCTTTGTAGAACATTTTTCAACCACTGACGAATACCTGCGGGTTCGAGCGACAGTATGACTCATTACATGAAAAATTGGTCATCATTATTGATTATACGTAAAATTCGTAGTATTTTTTTGAGACTAGATTGAAAAATTAGATGCTTCAAAATGCCTCGAATCCATACGAAATTGACTTGTCTATCAGATTTATAAGTTCCTACTTTTTAATCGAAACAAATAAAGAAATTTAGATTTCATGATAAATTTTTAGTCTTGCTACAGAGGCCATTGATAAAAATTCGCTGAGATGTACGAAATGGACCAATCATCAGGCAGTAACGCGTGAACCTCAAACTAAAATGCGACGAAAAATTCTACAAGTAATAAAAAGCCATACGGGGATCCGCAAAACCGATTGCAAAGAGGTGATGCCATTATCCAGAGAATAGCGTTAAGCCTAAGTGCGTAATTTTGACTTTTTTTTATTTTAGTTCTGGGGAAACTTTTTTGTTATTTTTCTAAAACTGAATGGATCGTGGCTCGGTGTATATAATTAATCCATTACTTGACGTAAAAGTAACGCTCGCTAGTGATGATTGCTGCCAGAACTGATCCAATAGGTTTCTTTCTCGATAGTGAAACAACTTGAGCACTATTGTACTTGGAAACTTCAAGAATATGCTAAAAATTGTAAATACTAGTGTCTTGAACAATTTGCTTGTAGCCTATGGCAAAAATATCTGTTTTTCTCCATTCACCTTTTTTCATCTGAAAAGGATTTCGGTAAAAATAAAAACACACATGTTGAGAGTTTTCAACGAATATATATTAACCGTTAAATAAATATTCTGATAGTCTAACGTGTTTATATTGAGGCTCTTTAACATTTCCACAAGATTTTCGTAATGAACACACGTGCGTACGTCTAAAATATGTACATAAAAAAATGCAACTATTCAATCCCTAAAGTTCGTCGTTTTTTGTTTGTTAGTTTTCTTTTTTTGATAGAAAAATTATAGTCGATAGAAAAAGAAAGTAATATTAAAAAAAAAAAAAACGAGGATGAAAATAGCATCCTTCGTTTCGATCGAATAAAATTCGCGATGAGAATTTATCAAAGTTGCAGTCAAATCACGTCAGTGTTTCGCAGATATACTTTCAAGTGTCGTATGTATATATTTATTAGACATTTTGGCAACGTTCCAGTCGTGTCAATCGCAAAATAAACGACATCTTAAAGTTTACTCGATACTCTGCGTATGTTATTTTATTCAGTCGATTGATATTACCTACGCCGAGTTGTAGAGGGTAGGTGAAGTTGCGCTTTAGTAAATTTCACTCAGGTCTGCTGACCAGCGTGTCAGCCAATCATTGAAAAGGGTCCAACGGCATTGACCAATTTTTGCGCCCGTGCGCGCGCATAATGCGACAACTTGTGCCTCGCCCTCTGTCAAACGGCTCCCGAAAATACGAAGTTTCTAAAGACTAAATTATTTTTATTTTGCAATTGACGGAGATCCTTAGAGACTGTACTATTCGTGAAAATGTGTAATGATCTTCACGCGATCGTAGTTAATTAATGCGCCACTAGTCCTCAAAGTTTTATTGCTTCCCGCTTGCGATCCCGTAGTCGCAGCCGAGTCGATTCGTCTCTAGAATCAAAAAACGAAAAACCATATGCTTTAATGATGCAGACGTCACCATCTAATCGACCCATTCATAAATAATACTCGGCGGGAAAATCTTCTCGGCGAGGCTAGAAAATGGAGCATATGTAGAAAAGTTAAGAGATGAGGAAGATGACGATTTCTAATTTCGAGTCACTCGTATGAATAAAATTCGATACAATTTTAAACTGTTCATATTGACGATCAATGAATGCTGCGAATGAACGAAAATCATCGCGATTGTCACTATGAAATACAAAAGTCTAAAATTTTCGTTGACTGTCAAAGTTTTTTCTCCTCTTCCAGGATTTTGCAGAAATAAGCAATTAATTTTCCAGCCTCGCCTCAACTTTCAGAACTCTGTTTGCCATGAATTCTCGACGTTCGCACGTGACCAAGTGCCATTCACTTATATAGTATGCAAAATAGATGATTATGTTACAATTTCCGGGTACGCTCGTGACCTCATCAAGACTCCCAAATTATTTATGAATGGTTCTTTAAAGGGGCGTTTAAATCTCGTTAGAATGTGATCGCGAGTGTCGAGTTGAGAATGCAAATTTCATATTAAAAAGTAGTAAATTTGGGAGCAGGCTTCATGAGGTTCCGCGTCCGCCAAATCAACGTAACTTGAAAGTTCATCTAACGAGATTTAACTGCAATTTTCGTACCTGTAGTATATTTATCTCTTTTAACGCTCAGGGATATTTCGTGATGGGACAGTTATTGTACTCGTATGTATTAGTTGCGCGATGTATCTCGAATTTGCGGAATGAATAATGATTTGTATTTGGTATACGCGCTCTATTTGACCGGGCCAATAACAGGGCACGATCGGGCATAAATTTATGTCGAAAAAAGTATAAAAGCTTGATGCTATTGAAAAATTTTCCAAAGTATCAAAGGTCCCCAAGGAAAATGTTAAAATTATGTATGTACTAGGGAATAAATATGTTTGAAATTACTCTGAGTAAATGCTGATTTGTTTCGAATCTAGCATGAACAGTAAATTACTGAGTTTCAAAACATCTTTGAAAGGTAATACGTTTATACCCTGAAGGATGAAAATTTGCGCCTCAAAAGTTAAATAGTTAACAGAAAGTAGTAAGAGTTGATAATTTCTGCAGCGTGGTTCATTTTTTTATCTTACAAGTTAATTAAGAGAGACATTTTTGAAATAATTTATTCAGAGGTTCAACGATTCAGTTTTTAAAAATGAGACCACTGAAAGGTTACAAGTCTTTAATCTCAAAATCAAATGATCCGAAGAGGTAGAGTTTACGTTGATATGATTAAATTACTCGAAGGCCAGAAATTTGAAAAAAAAAAAATACGAAATTATGGAATGATTTTATTATGCTTCAAAAAGTTTGCATACTTTGAGTGTCTTGCTTATATATAAATATATATACAGGGGCGTAGGCACGGTTTCTCATTGCGGGGGGGGGGGGGGGCATTTATAATCAATTTATATGTATATGTAGATATACAATCTCCTTTATTCGTCAGAATTTGAGGGGGAGGGGGGACAATGTCCCCCCTATGCCTAGGCCCGTGTATATATACTATACATAAACTAAAGTATCAAAATTTTGCATACATTTATAAATATATGACGATGGATCGTTGTATTTATTTATTAACAACTATTCCCAAAATGGTTTTCTCCAACGACTTGAAGATAAATCGAGTTATAGTTTCCAAACTCTTTTGAAATCCCCCATTGCTTAATCAACGAAAAAGTTTGGTTCGTGTCGGACAAAAAAGTGTTCAAAATGAAAACTTACGATTCTCTTCAGGGAAAAATAATTACGTCAACCTAAATGCCCATTAATCGACTCTTGTAATTTGCAATTCAAGCTAGAAAAATGCGATTATTCTTTCTAGGTAAATGCAGTTTTCCTTGCATCTCAACACTTTGGACCCTTTGTCAGTTTGCTAAATTCCCATGCAACAATGAATAGACCTCATCTACACAAAATTTTTTAGTGAATCTACGTTTCCACAAAAATATTTTCCTAGAAATCTTGAATCGTCATCCAACTTTTTCTATAAAACTTAAAAACTGAAGATCTACATTGTCCCTACGTTTTTTGGGCCTTATCATATTAACCATTATCGCACGTTCAACATCTATACATCTATGAGTAACATTCAATTTGTTCGTCACTACATGTCCACAGAATAAAACGACTAAGTCACTTGAGGCCGTTGCGAGTGATCTGTTTAATCGACTCAAACGAGAAATAGTACATTGTGCACCGGGAGAGAAAACGGGCGTTTCTTCTCCGAATACGAAGTTTTATATAGCACCGAGGCGAAGCCGAGGTGTTAAAATTCGTACGAATAGTGAACGACCGTTCTCTCCAAGGTGTATATATTATTTTTCGCCTTTCAAACACTAGAATGGAGCGTTTCCAAACACGTTTCGACAGTGACAAATGAAGTATTCCAGGCCGACACGCAGTCTGTAGACAAATGACAATCGGCGAGGTGAAAGGTAGGCTCCTTGGTAGCCCAGTGGACTCGAAAGGACCCCCCCCCCCTTTCTCCTGCCGAGTGTCATTTTCTCCAGCCATCGGTCGACCTTCAATACTTCATTTGCCATGTCGAAACAGTTTTGGATACGCTCATTTCTACTGTTTTCGAGGCATAACGTGTCGTGTGTACCTGGGTGCAATAACAGCCGATTAAAACTCGTGTGATTGCCACCTTCGCTTCGATCGGGCGGGAAACCTCACACTCGTTCTAAATCGGCTGTTTTTGCTCCTAGCTACACAATATACTATTTTACGAAAGCGGTGCCAAAAGCGAGTTTCGTGGAGCGTTTGAGGATTGAGGACAGAAGATTCTCGGACCGGTGTGTCAGGGGATTGGAAAAATACGTCAACGGATGAACACGTGAGTTTGAGTGGAGCGAAAACGAGCGTTTTCTATCCTGTTTTCAATTCCTAAATGCGGAGCGAAAATCGCAGTCTTTGCTCCGCTTTTGCAAAAAAGGTATTTTGTACGTCTCCGGGTAGAAAATCTTATGTGAACCATGATGCATTTGCCACTCTCGGACAAGGACGATATTTTCCTGTCCTCGGTTAGCACCTCGGACGAAAAATTATCGTCCTTGTCCTCGGAACAGCAATAATGCGCAGCGGTACACAAATGTACTATTTGTCTTCAGAATACGGTTTTGAGTTTAGAATTGATGAAGGTTCTTTTTTTTTCAATTAATATAATTGGTTATTAAAAACCAGCCTGGTTTTCCAGTGATCAAGGTTTTTGTCTATAGAGATGAGGAGTATGGTCTGCAATTTTTTTTTTAAATCCTCAGAAAATTGTCTGGAAGATCCATAACGAAAAATACGAAAAACAACCAGAATCAATGATTATTTGAAGGTAATTGAATTTGCAACTTTACGAAATTCAGTTCTGTTGGTCAATGAAACATTGATTTGAAATGGATAACAAAATATCTCACTGCAGTTGAGTGACTGCAATTTACATGAACTAAGAACTAGAAATGTTTTCGAGGGTGTATTTTCCAGAGATTGAATCCACGCAGTTTGTTTTGGGATGGAAATAGATACTTAGTTATTGGATTGTGTAAAAAAACAGTTATTTGCGACTGCGCATTCTTTTCGGCGTCATTATTCGAAATTTTTACCGTGGTCAGAAATTTCGTTCGCAAGTAGCTCAATATTACATTCAAACCTAAACGATTACGAAGATTTTTCTATAAGAAATTCTAAATATGCATTTGGAAACTTGCATCTGTGTAATGTGTGTATGAAAATTCAGAATGTTGTGTTTTCAAATTAAATGCATTTCAAAATACTTCCAAGCTATTGACAGTTTCGTACATCTTTGATTTTTTTGAAACAGATAATGATTATTGACAACGCACCATTAGAAATTGCATTTCCAATTTTGAGATAATCGCAGCAATTCAGGTATGTGGTAGGTATATTAGATATTTTTCATCAATGTGACTTCAAAACTGACAATTTCAAGTGAGTTTTCGAGATGAAAAAATATCTCACGGAAACAAGTACATAAAGATGTGCTTATAGGCGAAACGGGTTAGACACACAAAGAAATAGTCTATTACTCAACACGAAAGCAAACCCTCAATTGACGACCGAGGACGTCAAAGGGTTTGCTTTCGCGGTATGTAAGATGTTTTATGCAAAGTCGGGTTTTGTCGACGGTAAAGTGGACGAACAAAGATATCTTTGTTGTGATGATAAAGTGTCCATGCTGAGCACCGCTGTCTGCTGAGTCAGCTGACTGTAAAAAAGTGTCAGGCGTATGCGCACAGCGCTTTCAAAACAGAAATGCGGACGATTTTAGAATTTTTACTGCCGCTAAGAAATTTAAGGCGCATAAAATGAAACATACCGCAAAGATATCTTTGCGCGTCCACTTTATCGTTGACATAACCCGAAAAGCTTTCGACATTGCAGAAAATAATTTTCAGTTTCAGCCTTAATTAGACCATATCTGTGGCTTCCCGCCATAATTAAGAAAGTCACTTGTGCGATAAGACTCAGTTTACATGATATTCTGATAAAATTTTGAACGTTATGACATGCGTGACTTTCTCGGTTATGGCTGGAAGCCACATTATAATACATGGACTCTACTCGCGAGAAAAAAACCGGTCAAACATGTTAGGCGAGAGTGACGTCACAGGACCAATGGCCGACCGCTGAAACGTCACCTGTGTTTATGTTTACTTCTGAAACGTACACGTGAAGAGTTTTTTTTTTTATTGTTTAAAGTGAGGATGTGAATTAAGGTAAATTTGATTTAAGGTCAATCAATAGAAGGAAAAAAAATCGATGTAATAATGTGATTAAGTGACTGAAAAAATGTCACATTTTTGCCTGGTTTGCAGGAAGGTTAAGTTTCACTTATTTAACCGCTTCTTTTACTTCCCCACGTTTTTTAGGTGATGTTTCAAAAACATTATATTCTTTGCTGCAGCTGTTAAATAATTTTTGAACAACTCGAAAAGATTTATAAGTATAAGGCTAGTAGGCCCCCAGGGGGTTTTGTGTTTAGATACGGGCTTGGTTGGCCCTGTGACGTCACTCTCGTCCGTCATGTTTGACCGTTTTCTCCTGCTGAGAACAATAGGTTAGTAGCAGTGCATGTATTATATGGTCTAAGGTTTCAGCTCCAACTGAATTTTTGTTAGAATTGACACGATTGAAAATTTCAGTTGCGCTGATAGAATTTTCTGTCGTAGTGATCGAATTTTCATTCGATTCTCCTGGAAACAAAAGTTGCGCTGTTGAGTTAATAAACTTTCTGTTGCGGCCATTTTAGATTTTACTTAAAACAATAAATACTTTCAGTCCTCACGATTGAATTTTTCAGTTATGACGGTGTTATAAGTTCAAATCTCACTCTCGGTTGTGCCATTTTCAACTTTTTTCAAGTTAGATTGATTGAATTCTTCAATAACAGCTATGGCACTAACGGAATTTTTCAGTTAAGAGTAAACGAAAATTTCTGTAACGTCAACAAAATCGTTTTCCAACTGAAAGACAATGCCCAATTTCCCCGTTTTGCCAAATTCGCTCATCTAGTACCTGTTGAGAATTCAGGAGAAAGTTTAAATTTTGAAAAGATATTAGATTTATAAGAAAAGATGATACAAAACAGTTGTTTTTTGAAAATATTCATAATAAATCACGTGTACAAGAAATTTACTTATTGGAAAAAAACTGATCCACACGGAGAAAAATCGAGAGTGAATCTCACCAATAACGCACGAAAAACTACCAAACTGCTGAGAAACGCGGAATAATTCCGCATATGAGCAGGAACTATTTTAAAAAAAGAATACGTACCGATTGTTTAGTAAAAATTTCTTACCGTAAGGCTGTATTCACATTCTTTCTTTACACTTTTTCTTTTTTATCATAGATGCAATACGTATATGTGCGTTAGTGTCAGTGTCTTCTGTCCTGAATTTTATTAATAGTCGTCGAAAAGTGTGTTTGTTTACTTCCCCACAGCAACCTTAACTCAACTTCGCTAAGTGGCTACATGAAATTTTTTTTTGAGAGCGAATTTTTGTGGGAATCCTTTAAATATTGGTGGAGAAGAGAAATATTACGAATGAAGGATCATCATCAAAATACCTCTTTTCAATCTAGCATCAATTTCTAGCATTAAAATTTCTATCATTTCTATAGAAATAAATTTTTACAAGAATAAATTTTCATATAAGATTTTTGTAAGGTCACGTTATGAGAAAAATTTTTCTGAAAGGATTTTGAAGAGGTTCAAAATCACTAGCGATTTGCATAATGGAGTTTCATTATTGAAAAAACAATACCACATCATTTAAAATCCTACGAGGACAAAAAATTCTTCTTTTACTTTGAAGTAAAAAATATTTAAAGAATTGGACGAATAGGTTTCGGAACATGTAATTTTTGCCGAACGTTCAGCACTCTGTCATAAACATGGAATTCATCTCGTTGTATCCCGTGTTCCTCAGCAGTTTGGCAATTTTTCGTGCGTTTTTGGTGAGATTTACCCACGATTTTTCTCCGTGCAGTCTTTCAAAACTTGTAACTTCTTCGTTTAAGAAAAGCTTCAAGTATACCAGAGTTTTCGAGAACGCTCGATAATTTTTAATGATTAAAGAGTTTCTTTATTATTTTTGAAGATTAAGACATAAATTCTGAAATTTAATGTATTTCGTTAAAAATTTCTCAAAATCGAAACGAGTATTGATGCACGTGGATTTTTTCAATAAAAATCTGTTGTAATGGAGAGCAGTGAAATCGATAACATTTTTTATACTCTCGTATTCCGTTTCTTCTACAAGTTTCTAGCCTTTTTCTAAAACTCTCAATTTGTAACATTTGTTACGAATCAAAATTTTTTTCCAATGGAAAGCAATACAAGTTGGACGAGCAGAATTTTTTTTCATTCCGTTCTCAATTATTCTTATTAGATCCTTACATTCCCAAAACAATCAAGCATGTGATATTTTTCTACAGAAACTAATTTTTTCATCGTAAAACACGTTTCTGACAATACTAAAGGATTTCCAATTGGTTATCACGTTGTGATTTTACACATTGCAAATTTGTAAGAATTTCAATAGAATTTCTGATATTTTCACCACTAGACTTTAAAATTTTAAAAGATTTTGATGCTTAACGATATTTGAATATGTGAAGAATTTGGGACTGTTACCTTAGTTGTGAAATTTTCGTACTGCAAGAATAAAAATTTTTTTAAACGAGTGCTCAAATGATACAAAAAATTGAGTTTTCATTTACTCCGCGAAAATTTTCAATTAGCTCTCAAAAAATTACAGCTTTTCTTTTCCCAAAAATTATAAAGATACGGTAGCTATAAAAACTACAATTTTTGAAGCCTACAAAAATTGAATACATAAACATTTTTGAAACTTTGTAGAAAACAAAAGTAGCGATGAAAACGCTTTCGGGGAATTCTCGAAAATTCTCAAAACCTTTCATCTGTCAAAATAAATTTCTTGATTCTAAAAAACTACAATGGAAATTCAAAAGTCATTCGACAATTTTTCAGTAATAAAATTTCAGGAAGGAAGCAAGTCCCTTTTTGGCTTGCTTTTTCAACATCAGTAGAAATAGGAAAAGGCTGTTTAATGCAATAATACTACATTCTAAATTTTCGTTTCATAAAAAAATTCCACCCCCACAAAAAACCCGTTTCTTCAAAGATTTTGCCTTCAATTAAAAAAGTAAATTCCAAATTTAATTTATCAATTGCATTCAAGAGGTAACTGAAAAATAATAGCGAAACCACATAATTTTGACGTGTGCGGACGCTAATCTCTCATACACTTGTGTGAATTGTTTTCAACTCCATTCGGGGATTTTTGAGTCGACAACATTAGTTTACATATGAGAAATATACCATGTGACAAAAGTGCTTTTGAGGCAATTTTGGGTCGCTGAATATGAAAATAACTGTCATTTATTTTTCCAGAGAAGCGTCTTTAAAATATTAGCGAAAAACGTGTTTTTCGGCCTTTTCCTCAGTAATTGCCATACACATCAAGAACGATCGATGTTATTGAACATGAAATATACATGGTTCGAAAGATTAGCTTTACCACGATATACTGTTTTTTTGTCAATCGAAACAGTAGTTACAAGTTACAGGCATTGAAAGTTGAAAAAAGCGCATTTTTCAGCTTTTTTGAAAACAACTCGCGTTCATGTATACTCTTGTATCGACTTTCAACACTGACTACTTGCATTTGAAACAACAAGAACAGCATATCACCGTGAAGCTTAATAGTCGAATGGTAACATCTCATGTTGATAGAATTCTTGAGATTTATGAAATAAACTGAAACAATGTTTTTTGCTTACATTTTGAAAACGTTTCCTTGAAAACATGGAAAACACTTGTTTTTTATACTTATCGACTCCAAAATAAATATAAATTGAACACGTTTTTCACAAAGTAGTCGCAATCATCGAAAAATTTGTCATTTAGTGGAATCAATTCACACAAGTGAGAGAATCAACACCCTGCTTATTGCTGTTGCTTATGGCAAAATTGTCAACGCTGTAAACAATGGCGCCAACGGAAAAAGAGCACCGTGCACGAAATTGCAGTGGCGAATTGTTTTCACACGCGTCACTTCAAGAGCGTTTAAAGGTACGACTCGGACAAATCAGAGGCGGAAGCTCGAGAAGACCTTGTATAAACGGAAATTCCCCCACCGATAGCACTGTCCGAAGTGCCTTCACCGGTGACAAAGTCGGCGACGATCAAGGATTCTTTGGCCGCGTTTGCGCCGCTTTTCGCGGCTTCTCGTTCAGCGAGCTTTTGTTTTAGGCTCGCTATTTTTTCTTCTTTCTGAAAATAATTGAAAAGCAAACTATTAGAAGTTGTCGTTCAAGTGAAACTTGTTTATAGGTCAGTACGTAAAGGTCAACTACTTGTGAACGATTGGTTCCACCTTACTTGATGTGAGTCAGACCAATCGACACGGAAGCGAGGTACTCGGAACTGATGCCGTAATGCATCATTAGTTTCAGTTTTTAAAACTAATGTTTATCCAAATCTAATGCACTAAAATATGCAATCCGTAACGATTCTATGAGACTATAATTACACAATGCCCATCATGTTTCAACATGTTTCCTTTTTTTACGGAAGGGAGTGACAAACACGCCGGTGCACAAGATGGATATACAACTTGAAACCCATTTTACATAATATCAACTCGTGTGCTTCTACGCAATGTATATATTGGAGTTTTTTTCACCAACAAACAAAATCACGGAACTAGAATGTTAAAACGATTTATTAATGACTGACGTACCCCGAGTCGCAATAAGAATCAAAATTATAACCAACTTGAACCTATTAGATCGGGATTAAAACCTTCATGACCTGTGAAATCTGAAATAGCACGCAATAATCCGCGTGAGTGGTTTTTCAACTATTTTAACCTACGCATTCGAAATCAAGATCAAAAGCACAACCAAATCGAACCCGAGAAAAACGAAGGCAAACTTTCATGACTCTCTGTTTTTGAATTGAATGAACAGTCCAAAAAATTCGATTATTGAAAAGACTATATTTAATGATAATTTTCCTTTCCTCCAAGTCGAAAAAATTTATCACATCACTTGCGTTTACTAGTTATCACTGAATATAAGGTATATAAAATTTTATTGCTATTTTAAATAAAACTTATTACTATATTGTACAATGTACAAAAGTTTATTCAATCACGTTTGATTAGGGGAAATTCCAAAGTATACAATATCGCCAATTTTCATCGATTATATTAAGGATAATGAAATCCCTCCATTTTGAGAGAGGGGGTCTAGCCGATTTGACAGTTTGTGATAGGGAAAGGAGGTATCAAGAAATCCTGAAAATCGATTTATTTCATTGATGAACAGCCCATTCAGCTCGTAATATTAGAGGAATATTTCTTAAACATTTGAAAATACTTTAGTAACATTTCGGAATATTTAATGTAAACTGAATAGAAAATTCAGTTTAAAATTCCACTCTTCTTGAATATAAAACTACGCTTTGAAAAGAACGCATCATTTATAATTATTCTAAAAATTTGAAAACAATAGAGATATGTAGATTTCTTGTTGAACGAACCTACTTCTCTTAGAAATTTTCTTTTCTGACGCTGTGACGAAAAATGTATGTTAGCAAAAGAAGAAAATTCATTCTGATCAAATTAAATTTATTTCTAATATATTATAGAAATATAATTGAAAATCTTTTATAATCAAAGTAAAAGTGAATTTATATTCATAATACAATTTAATGCCTACCACAATCTGCTGTACATATATATATTCACGGCTTTTTGAATTCTGGAGCATTTCTGACCCATATCGTCTTTTGTTTTTTGTTTCGATTTTCATTATATATGTCAATACGCGTTAAAAATTTTTTTCGAGTGTTGAAAGTTCATCAAAAGTTTGAACAATGGGCCGAAAAAAATTTGCTTTTATTTAGTAGATAAATAGCTGTTATAGTTATACTGTAGATTTGTAGATTTGACGTCGTTTTTAAAAAACAAGCGATGTATCAAAAGCATTGCAAATGAACAAACAGGAAAAACAGAGCATTTTCAGGCCGAAATCCTCGCAATCGATGGTGAGTTAATTAAATTATTGTCGCATAATATTTATCACGTAAAACCTTGTCAGGCCGATATCAAAAAAATGTACCAAGGATATCTAGTACATAATTTTCAAGTATTCGTTAGAAATGTTCTTTTTAGTAAGTTTTTTCAAATTATGTCCTTATGATAAAAACTTGGACAAAAGAATATTTTTGAGAATAATAATGGCATATTTTAATTATATTTTTCGTTACTAGAGCTTGTATCATTTTGAGAATCTTGAAAATTGCGGTGTATTTCACGCCAAAATCGCACATGCGCAATGTGGCAGATTTTTCGCTGCTGTTGGCTATAAATGGTTTAAATGAGGTTCAAAATAAAACCTAGTATAGGCGTAGAATTCGTAAAATCGATAATAACTGCTATGTTTATGGTGTAAAGTTGGTTGAAAATGAGCTTAGTTTGAACCGATGAGAACCGAAATATCCTCGATATATTTGGTTCACAGCTTGATTCTGATTTCGACTCGGGCGTGTTCCATTTCTTAGCAAATATGTATCAAACGCACTATATTGAAAGAGAAAATAAACTGCTCAACAATACTCAAAGATCCTCACAAAAAACTTGTTTAATAATTCAACTTGGTCAATCTGATAAGTATCATTTGCACATTCATTCATACATTGATTTCCAAACGAAAAAATCCTTACGAAAGAGAAATATAAATACACGCGAAGAAATGCATCACTTTTTCGTGCCTTTAACTCCATATTGTCTAGATAATTTAATGCATTTTTATCAAGTCAGCACAATTCTGAAACGTTTTTGTCACTGGAGGCCGAGTAATTAATTTCTCAAGTTGAGCTCGTTTCCATCTAAACTCTCGAGAAAAAAAGAGTAAGAGCTATTGTGGAAGAGATAAGGTTTCTTCTCCTCCTTCCATTTTGCTTCGAGTTTTTAAAGCGCTGAGATAAAAACAAGAGTAATTTGTGGGGTTGAATTATTGACTCAACGTAGAGTAAAAGTTGGGTTTCAGAACGTTGCGAAAAGTTTTAAATCATAAGTATCGCAAAACATGAGTCCAGTATTTTTCTAATGATGCAACCTAAAAACTTACACGCTTACTACGTTTGTACCTCGTGGAAAAAATTCAAAGCATTTGAGTTTCCCCTAAGTTTTATCTAGCAAATGAGATGAAATTTTCTCCGAAATTCCAATCAACTTTTATATGCTCAAGTATTTTTTGCTCATTTTGGCGTGTTTTTTTTTATCGATTGTGATGTTGTTTTAGTATCTTGAATTTGTACAATATTTCTGCATTAAATGTAAGAATAGCGAAAAATTAACGGCATTTGGAATATTTTCTAGCAATAAGCCATCATCAAAATCAGGAACGCCGCATACCCAAGGGGCGGGAAGGGGGGGGGGGGATAGTATATCAATTTCGTCCCTTTACTAGACAGCATCGAATTTCAAAAATTCAAAAAGAATGTCACAAAAGAACTCACAAATCATAGAAAATTTTATGGGTGCTAAAACATAAAAAAACAACAAATCCATTTATACACGAAATGTATGAAGATGATCTCCTAAGGTCGATGATCCATTTAGACGTCTAAAATGAATAGAACTTGAAGAAAATTAGAGCACCTCCTTTGAAGAATTTATGTGAAAATCCATGAAAATATCGGAAAATCACTCGGATTTAGTAAATATTCACAAAATATGGAAAATACTGAAAAAACAAGAATTCTTTGAAACATGAGACATCTACCAAAAATTGTGTTCCTCGGAATCTTTTGAAATACCAAGAATGAAAAATATGAAGAAGACTGAAAAGAATAAAAATCTCTAAAATACTTTAATGCTATGTAGTATGTATAATTTTCTCGAAAATTAATGAGATTACCAATAAAAACCTAAAAAACTCTAATCCTATAGTATGTGATTCTTAAAATATACATCAGAATCTATCAATACACAAACAAGTTAAATGAAATAAATGAATAGATAATGAAAGCAAAATGTATTACAAGTTTCAGAAATATGTAAAATATTCAAAATCTATGAAGAACTGCCTTCTGAAAAATTTCTTGTAAAAAGCTATACTGGAATTTTTGAAAATACCAGATATCTGCAAAGAACATTGAAAATCCAATCACAATATTAATAATACTGAAAAATATAAAAAATGCTCACAATAAAAAAAATTGATAAAATTAAAAAAAATGATAAAATCTGAAAAATTTTAATTTCCAAGATAAAAGCCAAAAAAATTCCCTAACTTTGAAAAAACTGAAAAAATTCGATAAATACTGAAAGTACTATAAATCAATGAAATACAAGTTATCTTCGAAAATACTGTTTTCTGGAAAATTCTTTGAAATGCTGCAATTCTTGTAGTTTTTTAATTCTAAATTATTAAACACTCAAAATCTACATGAAAATCTACAAAATGCAAGAAATAAATTTGAAAAAAAAAAAAATATCCTTAAAATCGTCATAAATAGTTACAAGTACAAAAAAAGCACTCCATGAAACAATTTAAAAAGGAAGCCATAGCGTGAAGTACCTGAAAGGTAAGCAGATCTAATTTTTTTAAAAATCTATGAAAATACTAAAAATCCACGAAACCCTAGAGCATCAAATTCTGAAAATTAATGGAGAATAATTTTTAAAACATAAGAAAATCCTTTGAATGATAAATATATATCCAAATAAGAAGTATTGAGAGACAACATAACAGAGACTTTGTGATTTTATATAGAAAATTCAAAAAGTAAAAGCTTAAGATTGCGATTCAAAATCCAAATCACGGTGGATGAAACATCTACTGATAAATTCAATTAAATGTACATTGATCCGTTTTACTATTGAGTTTGCAAAGCCCTGTGAAATTCCGTTACGACGCACCTAATCAAAATTTACCTAAAATTTTGTAGACATATTTTATAATTCGTTATCATTCTAAAACCCAACAGACTCTACGATTTCATAATTTTATCACTAGATCCTCTAGAAAAAAAATCGAAAAACGTACTTCAGCGATGAGTTTTTGAAGCTCGTCATTTTCGTTGAGCAGTTTTTGGTAGCGCTCCTCGTCTTCCTTGGACATTCCGACATCGGGGTTGTATTTAGATTCCGCCTTGTCTTTCGGATGCCTTATGACCTCGATGACCTTGGGGACGAAAATCAAGGCCATGCTGAGGAAGCAGCAGAAAATGACTGCCAAGGAAACGAAGGCGAAGCTCGCATCTTGCTGGCTGGCGATGACCATCGTCACCGGGACAGTGATTAGGCAAAGAATGACGACGTTGTAGATTGACATGCCGACGTACCTCGAGTCGTTGATTTGTTTTACTTTGATACTTCGCGTTTCGTACGAGAGGAACAAACCGAACACAAGAACCACGCCTTTGTAACCGTATATCAGACCTAGGACATACATTTTTTTAAGCTCATAATTCGATTTTTCTGTTTCTTAGATTTATTCCTCAAAAACCTTTAAAATAATCCTCAAATTCTTTTTTTTTTTTTATTTTTTGTTTTTTTATTTCAGGCCTTGAAATAAATTCTGCGCATGCGAAATTAAATTTGGACAATGTATCTTAAGTTGGAACGCGTTTTGTTTGTGGTTTAGCACTCTACTGTATTTGACTCTCAATACATCATTCTGAAGGTTTAACGTTGTGCTATCCTTAAATCGATACAAGATCCACGAAAATGATTTCACAAAATTCATAGAGCTATTCTTTTATTATCTAAAAACATCTGTACACGTACCTGAAGTTCCAAACGTTGAAAATTAAACGAAAAGAAAAATTTAATGAATTTGCGGTTTCTTGTCTTGGGAGCATTTTGTGAAATATTTTGTTGGTAAGTATAAAGTTTATTGTTTCAACCGAAGAGTCTTTGAAAGCAACATGATATTTTCTTTATTGAATACTCGTGTTTTTTTTCTTTTTCGTTAAATTTTAAAAGTTTGTAACTTGATGTACATATGCTGTATGGACTTTGTTAAAAACAGGAAATCAGGCTATTATTGAAATATTGTAGGAAAAGTCTAGAAAATTAAAAAGTTGGTTGAAGGTTTTGCTTATCGTAATAGCATGCGTACAAGGTTTTATGAATATTTGAAATTTTCATGTTAACGACTTTTTCATATCAACTTTTAATTTCCCACGCGACGGCGTAAAAAATTCATGAAAATTTTGTTGAATGCTTACTAAACGTGGGAACAAAATCAATGATAGTTGTACAACTGTGCGTATATACAAATTTAATTTTTTTAATATTCAACCTGAAAGTTTTCAACTGATACTATAGAAATAACATTATGCAGAAACTCGTATGCTCGCATAGATGAAAAAAAAAACTAAAAAGTACTGCTAGGCATGTATACCTTGAAGTAAATTACTTTGAGAAAACGTCGAGTTTTCTACATCAGAAGTTAAGAACTTAACATTCAATCATTTTGCGATTTATACAGCTTCTGATGCTACGAGATTCAATGCTTTGCATGAGGAATGAGGAAACTTGTTGGGAAATCAAGAGAAGATTAATATTGATCGTTGCGACTGAACAGTAAAACTAAGTAGAAAGTTATTAGCGTCACAACTTTCGAACAAATTACAAATTTTCAAATCTACTTTCTTGCTTGAGTGATTTCTCGTTCAATCTCTTTTATCAAATTACGAATTTTCTCTCAGGCGAAATTTTTATCAGAATAAAAGGTATTGATTGTGGGATGAAATATGAGAGAACATAACATTTTGGAACTTGTTTATTATTTTTAACTTTCTCAGCTCATAAAAACCATCGACTTGCGACTAACTTTCAGTTTACTTTATATTTTCCACTTGAAATTGACATTGATAATTTTCAAAAATAGTATTTTTTGTATCAAAGGGCATAAACGAGTGTTTTCACGAGTGCAAAATTTTGCGAACGAGTGAAAGCGAACGTGTGCTTTTTTTATCGAGGACAATAAACAAGCGTTTTCGTCGTTTACGTGTAGAAACCCAAGGCCGTCTTTCCGAATCAATAAATCGGCGGTCCCTAAAAACTGACATGAAAATGGTGACCTCGCAGCTCAACGCCGTTGTTTACCCACGGGTTTGCGCCTTTTCATACTCGTGAAAACAAAACATAATATTTTTCACGCGCTTCAAAGCATCGTTCGAAAAGGCGGTCGTAGGGTTTCTACACATAAACACGAAAACGCGCGTTTTAATGTTCGAGGTACGAAAAGTACATTTAACTATTTTTTCAACGTCCTGACTGGTCTTGGCCAAAAGTTGCACGAATTTCAATGTTTGGAAATCGAATCAAAAAAGTATGACATTTTGAAATGGTTATTATTCTAAGTTGAAAAAGTTGAAGATAGAAAATGAAAATTCGTACATCATGATTTGAATTTTTCCCAAAATTTCGATGGAAAATTTGTAAAATCAAAAACATTCCAATTTAAAGGATCAAAAATGTTAAACTTGAAATCATATTTGATGAATTGAAAAACTTGCTATGTATTCGAAAGTATAAAATCTTTAAACTCTGAGAACATATATGAATGAAAATGAGGTATGGTAATCTTATTTTTGCAAAATCGTTTATGAAGTATAAAATGGAAATAAACAAATTTTATTCCTAGACGTGAATATCTATTACGATCACTTGAAGCAACAGTTATTGTAAAAGGAAGAAAATAATTAATTTATTAAAATCATGCATTCAAGCTTTTGGTTCTTATTTAGCCTCTATCATGAACAATGAAACAGTAAATATGCAATTAATAAATACAAACTTAATTTACTTGAACATGTCATAACAAAAGTATATGATGAAAAATGATTGAACACAACATTCAAAAACAAATAGGTTACACGACTCACAAAAAATAAGAAAGTAAAAAAATACTTTCTGTTATTATTACCAAAAGAAGACATTCGACATTATATTGAAAAACTGAATACAACTTTCACGAAAATTTCACTCAATTTTGCAGGTTAACCCTACTTTCAACTTTCAGGGTTATTTGGACTGCTTAACTTTGGATTTATATCCTCAAATATTAAAATTAAGCTTCAAATTTAAGGTTTATCCTTAGATTTTTTAGTTTCTTATTTCAAGTATACTTTAGTAGGTACATTTGAGTTTCTTGTATTGGTATATTTTAGTATATTAGTTTTAGCGTACGTATTTGAAAGCATTTTTATTTAGAGTATATTTATAGTATATTTGTGTAGTACATTTTTATTTTATTCAGTATATTCCAGTTTCTTGCCTATGTTTGTGTACTTGTAGAATTTTTAAGTAAATTATTGTTTTAAAAAGAAAACACTTGACGAATATATACTATGGTGATGTGAAGATGTACGTACTTGTACAGCTTTATTTTTTGTATGTACATATATATGTATATCCACGAAACCATTCAATGAGAATGCATCACAAAATTTCAAAATGCATATTGAATTTATATTTGAATAACTCGTGCATTTTTCCACTTTTTGGTGAGAAATGCGTTGACCGCCGTTTTCACGGAAAAATGTTGGAGTTACTACTAAACTTTCGATCAGTGTAGTCTATTTTTTTATTTGTACCTCAACTCTACTATTTTGTAATATATAATACACATTTAACATACAATATATTATTATTGAAACATTAAATAACAAGTGCACATAAGCCTAACAAAATTGAGGGTTAACCATGGTCAAGTGTTAAGCCTGACATTTTAGGGTTAACCCTCAAGATTAGACCCTGAAATCGGTTGAGGGTTTATCCTGGAAGGTTGAGAGTCATCTCTGGAATACAAGGGTTGATTTTAAAAGTTGTGGGTAAACCCTGAAACTTGAACCCTTAAAATAAGGGTTAACCTGAGAAGTTGAGGGTATTTTCCGTGAGGGAATATCGAACGAAAGTTACCAAGCCAAACGCCATTGTGTACACTTTCGCAATGCTCAAGTTCCGGCCTGATCATCGCGTCGTCTTCCCCGGATAAAGGTGGTTTCAGAGGGAAAACCTCGATCGTTCTTTGCAGAGGATCGATCCCTTGCCAAAGACCGAGAATCACAACGTCGACCATAAGAAGTGCGCTCACCATTGTGTATAATTTCCATGGCTGAGGTTTCTTGTGAACCGAAGAAACCTTCTGCTTTGACATAAAAAGCTGCAAAGACATTACGAGTTTGTATACACTTTACGTAAAGCATTCAACTTCTGAAACCTCAAAAATTACAATGTGCAAATTAAAGTTGTAGTGAAGATAAATTATAGTTTGGAAACAAGTTACGAGTACTCGAAAAAAAGTTGAATCACACATTTTTAATGACCTCTCAAGAATTTAAGATTCGACCCTCCTTACTAGAGTTTAAAAAACCATTTCATACATTATTATCTGGATGTATGTATGTATTCTTTTCCTCTTAATTATTCACCATTGTGAAACATGTATGATGCATTTTTTCGTATTTGCTATTCACTCGAAACGCATAGAAAAGTCGAAATTCTTTTCATATATTGTATTCAGATATCGAAAATTCCTATATGTAGTTGATTGAATCGATTTCTATATCGGAAATATAGAATTATTTGTTATTTGAAAAAAAAGGTGAATTTTTATACAACTTTTGCACGCTCAATTCAAATGAAATAGTAAAATTTATTCAACTTTCTTTCTCTACAATTATCTCAACAATGCTAGAAATTTTCATGAAAATACAAATAAATGTACTCGCAGAATGCATTCCTGCGTAGTCAATCTTTCTTTGAGTATCAACATCTTATTTTTTAAGATTCTACGTAACTTGTACACGAATTCTCAGTTTAAATTCATTTGTTATAAGCTTCGAATAATTACCCTCTGTTACAAGTTGTTTAATGCAGTCAAGCTTAAAAGCCAAGTTAAATATAATTAATAAATAATAGACTCTAAAAACTGATGAATAATTGCTTTCGAAATCTCGCGCATTTATTTGTAAACAAACCGTGTTTACCTTTCTGCGAAATAAATATTTTTGTTCAAACAAGGAAACGAGAGTAATGGATGCGCCAGTGAGTTTGTTTAGCTCACTTCAAAGCACATTTTCCGCGCTATAAATTTAACGTCAATAATTAACTAAACAAGTAATTACTCCAAATTAGAGTTAACATAATTTTTTGCCAAAAATTTGTAATCGCTGTTGATGAATAAATTATTGCTCATAAAAATAAATACTTTGTGTGTAACTTTGGTAGCGAGCTAAGTATCGATCAACTTGATTCAAAAATATCGGATGAATTGGCTGAGTTTCGGTAATTTTATCTCCGGACGGCATTGATTTTTAATAGTTGGAAACAATGTCTTTTTTTATTCAATTTGTAAAACAGAAAGACCGCAATTTATTTATCTGCATGCGGAAGGATGAAAAAAAAAAGAAAACCTAATGTAATGGTGCCCACCAACAATTTTCCAAGAACTAGGAAAAATTTCGAAAACTCGAATTATTGTATCTTGATAGCTTTGAATAGTTTTCGTGATTGTCGTACTTTTTTATCGCATGGTCGTCATCTTTTTTATATGACGCAAGGTCTCTCGTCGAAAAATACTAAAGAAAAAGAAAAATAATGAAAAAAAATTGTTTACGAACCTTGGCCTGATCGGCTTTGGCCTTGGTCGTCAACCGATGCACGCGCCAAACTTTGCTAAACATCGCGCCGTATGCGAGGGTGAAACCAACAGATAACATCCACATTCGTGCTTGGCAAATCCCAGGGTATTCCCAAGGCTCAACGAACTGACCGTCGATGCCGAGAAGAAACACCGAAATGAAGCACGCGATAACTCCCACGAGCATTATCGTGTTACACACGGGATGGGACGACGAAATTACTCTGCTCACAAGAACAGGCTTATTCATTTCATGCTTCAACGAGAATGGGACGAATGGTACAGAGAAAATTTGTAATAAGGAAATGCGGTATCATGTAATGAAGAGTTTTAGAAAATGTCGTCGGAATGTTGGAAACCTGGTTTCGCCAAAAAATTTGACATATATCACGTGATGTATTGATTAGATTTTCGGATAAATGCAAGTTGATTTGTTCATATTTGAAACAATGGTGGCAATGTATAAAACCTTTTTTTCTGCCTCACCATGTCTCGCAAACTAACAGATGGATCGAATTTGCAATTCCTCGAGTTGGATTTTGTAAATAAATGTCTAAAAAATCAATCGTCATTAGGGAAAATTTTCAATCTTCATGATGGATACGAAAATTCGAATGCTGTGTCACAAGTTGTAAAAAATATACGCGATAATCCACTCAACTTGAGAATTTTATACTAGTTTTCGAACATTTCTCCATCTTTGTATGAATTATAATTGGTGTGTTTAAAAAACAGGCTTGCATTAAACGAAACGACAAATTGCAAAAGATGTTGTAGCAAGAGAGCTTTGAATTTGATTACAATTCAATATTCGGAGAGCATTTTAAACCTACATGGTGTGAATCAATTGGCCAAACAGAATAATTGTAATATTTTCCATCAACTTGTTTAAAACATGGGTGAACTCAAGAAAATTTGCAATATTCTCAAGAAACGAAAAATTCCTTTGATTGCTTCACAGCTTGTGCGAATTTCATATCGCATGCAAAACTCCTACACAAAAATTATTTTTATCTGTTTTAGGCACAGAACCATGATTTTTCGACGATAAGAGTAGTCGCCAGTTCTTCTGCCCCCTTCCCCCATCCGATTATAAAAGATTGAATCTTCAAAAATATAAAACTAGCGTAAAGGATGAAGTAAGTCATTACACAAGAAGAATATTCCAAGATTCAAGTTCAAGATACGAGTAAAGAATCAAAGTCAAAAATGCCAATAAAGGAAAGCCTTGAAAAAATGACAGAGCAAAAGACAAGATATAATTTCGTTAATCACAAACGCAAATTTTCCTCCCATTTTTTCATATTTTATCGGCTGTCCTTTAAATTACCCTAATGCATACATTATTACCTATGATATGTTGACAACTATGAATATTAAAGTAACAAATAAAATTTAAACAATTTATAAGCAATTATTCTTGCAATGAGAATTATTTTTGCCACAATTAACCGTAAGGCTGTTACATACCTCGTTTATGTGATGACTGTGATATTTGAAACAGCCTTGGAAAATCAAAGTTTGTAGCAAATATATTCACAGATAAAGTGTTGAATCGTGGTTTTCAGACCGTAACATAAATAATTATTTGAAAACTGAAACTTACATGTTATAATTCGTATATGTGGAGTGGACTAAAGAAAGGGTCATAACAGCACCAAAAATCGAATTCGAGATAGTCAGTGATTCTGAATATAGAAATCTTCCTCTATCAAACGAGTCTACTCTTAAAAATGTATGATTTTTTTATTTCAGAAAAAATTGAGGTACAAAATTAGACAATCCCTGCTAAGCTTTGGTAAAGTCAATCTGGCGTTTTGCGAGCCAAAAATCCACTATTTATTCATACTTCGTCAGTCGTTAGTAGTTTATGAGAAAAGCTTAAATTTAAAAAGTTGGGACTTAGGGGACTTTCTCTTTTCAATTTCGTTTTTCTCGAAAAGCGGCTGGGTGCTGTTAGGACCCTTTCTTCAGTCCACGCCACGTATAACAAATGGCTGACAGCTAGATTTCAACTTTGCTTTTTGGCGTCACAACTACCTTACGAAAGTAACAGAGTGCTGAAAATTTCAGTCAAACAAAAGTCTCTTGTGCGTCAATGACCTTCAGGTATCATCAAATGTTGAAAAAAAAAAAAAAAAACTACGAATCAATGGGTTTTATTGAGGACCTGCAAGGAATATTTAATTAGAAACGCTCAGAGCAAAAGAGAAACTAGTAAAAGACAGATGGATATGATAATGCCTATTTTCTGTCTCTACTCGATTCACTTTTGCTCTAAGCGTATCGACCTGCCAAGAGTGCTTAGAGTAAGAGATGATGCATCACCCCATCATGATTCCCCCCTATTGCGGGTAATCGCGTTGATGGCACCCATGATGGAAATGTCCAAGCCTCTTGTTCGTATGATCGTAAAAACATTAGTGAATTATACATCAGTACTTTTACGGTAAAAAACTCTACATTCTTTTTTTCTTCAAATGACTCCACAACATACAATATTTCCATGATGCCATAATGACACACCATTCGAGTAATTCAAGTTTTTGTGGCCATTCAATAAGAAATGTCCATTCAAACAAAATATTGCACGTAGTGCATTCTTTGGTGGCCCGGCAGAAAAAAAGGTTTCGTCAAAATCCGCGTTCCACAACTCCCCTTGACAGACTAGGAATATGACCTACTCCTCGCAGTATTCGAATGAAATACATTAATTGATTGACAGAGAATGACTTGCTTGTTTCCTCTACTTGCCATTTAATCTAGCCTTTATTTGATTCTGACGAACCTGTTACTGTTGAAAAGTTTTGACGGAATCCGCATAATTCGTCAAAATTAACTATTTGAACCCATCAAGCACTATACAGTTGTTGATGATCAAAAATATATATACTGGTGCAAACTATTTGCAACATCGCAACGTTTAACATCCATTCGCATTTTTTCAGTCTCTAAATATAATTGTGTGTTTGTTGAAATGGTCAAGAGAAAACAATATTCGCAGATTTTACCTTCGATGCCGATTCCAAACGTTAAATATGATCAATCCGATGGCCAAGGCGACTCCAAGGGAAGAAATGGAGCACATGCAGATCAAAAGGGGCAGATAAACCGTCCTTAAAACTTTTTTCACAATCGTTCTGTCTTGAGGAACCTTTCCATTGACCCATTTCTCCATGTTACGCCAAGTGAGATTATCGCTTTGTGTATCATAGTAGCCCAATTTCACGTACTTGCCGTCTATGACTTGCTCGATTTGCGTGAGGGCGATGCGATCTCCTTGAGAGCTGAAGGCCACGTGACCCTGGGGATACGAAAGAAAATAAAAATAAAAGCAAAAAGAAAAAACGGCAATGGCTTCATTTATCGATTGGATTTTTTGCTCGCTCGCCGAGGGATATATATGTGAAAACCAACCGAGACCCCAAGAAATTGCGTGGAATTGATCGCGGAATAAATTTCATCCGCAATTTCCTTGTCCGTATACGTGAAATCCTTGAGGGTTTTGTGCGATTTACTCAGCTTCTCCATTGTTTTGTTGAACGCTGTAAAAAGAAAAGGAAATATCTTCGGTAAAATGATTGCCTTCAGAATTTAGAATCAAGTACAGTATAATTTCAGGAAAAACAATGCTCTTGGCGAATATTTTCTCTTTTGGTTAAGCGGAAAATGTAAGATCCCATTTCGTTCTCGTCATTTGCACAGGTGTTTTTACACCAAGATTGTTGGAAACGGAGTAAAAGAAATGTTTTTGTGAGAATTTCTTAGCCAAGGTCGGAAATTGTTTTCACCTTTTGAAAAATTAAGAATCAATGACAAAACGTTTACGATTATTTGTTCATTCATTATTTTCACGGTTAAATATATTGCATAAAACTGTTTCAATCATAAACAATTGCAACGCACCCCAGGATAAAAAATCACATCATCACTTTCGAATTCTCCAAGAGTATCGAAAGAGTCTCCGAGAGTAAACAAATTTTTTTACGAATCTCCAAAAGTCTCCTACAGTCACCTTTCATCTCTGATTCGAATATTTTCCAAAGCAACAACAAGAGTATCGTCCGAGTCTAGAGAGTATCTCAAGTACCTATTCCATTTTGCCAACTGAAATACTCATTTACAGATTCTTCGGAAACTCGAGTATCTCGAGTCTCCGATCGAGTATTCCGTTGTGTCAAACAGAATACTCTTAATCATCAATTTGCAGACTGGAAATACACTCGAGACTGAAGGATACTTTGGTTTTTTTTTTCATCCCGGGACAAGAATGTTCGGATCGTGTCAAGCCCCTCTCGCGGTTGTGTATTGAAATTGTATACCTATATGGAATTTGGAAGGACGGCAATATTTTATGTCGCGGGGCCGCAAAATTGTTTACAAGTTGCCATCTAGAAGTTAGAATGTCGCGCAGTGGGCCAGATTACAAAAAACATGATCAAAAATCGAAAAAAAAAGTTCAATTTTGGTGTGTTACGTGATATTTTCTTGTTCTACATGTGTTTCTGCAACTATTCTCACAAGTATGGACTATGTTTCTTTTTACTAAAACTTTTTACATTCGCTCGAACTTCGGTACATTGAGCGTCTGTCAGCGCGCAGAAAACAGTGTTTAAATCACACGTTTTTTTAGTGCGTCAAACTGGATCCTAAACTACTTATTTTAAAATCAGCAGGATGCCAAATACTCCTGGAGGTATCTAGAAAATTTAAATGTATAATTTATGTATCTCAAAGTAATCTTCATAGTACAGAATGATGCACAACGTAAGTCACGATTTCAATTTTCAAACTTGCTGAAATTAAAAGAAACATTAGATTAAAAAAAATGCCCACCATATCCCACGCTGGTAATTACTTTAATATGAAGACAATGCTATTCTCAATTGAAATTGTCAAGACTTGGCTGCTACTATCTGCAACTTTATTTGCAATCCTACGTCAAACACACCGTTACGCGTTAACCGCGCCCCCGCGCAGTTCTGATAGTTGCAAACTTCAAGTGCCCAAAATCTGTCTATAAAATAAAGATGTTGTAGAACCAAAATGAAAACTTTTATTCAGTATTACATACTTTGTGAAACTGATTACATCATTTTCTAAAAATAATATGGTGGCCGATCATTAAAAAACTTTTTTGGATTGCCACGGAAACAATTAACATATGTTTTTGAGGTCTCTAATTACTAATGTGTCCATTCAATGTTTCATAATAAAAATCTTAAATAGACAACGGTGGTATAGTTTCCATAAATTTACTGATTTGAGAAATAAAAAAATTGTATTATACTTCCGAAGACAGCGAGCATTTAGATTAAACTTGTGTGCTGCATGCCGATTTGTTCCATTTTGTATGCGAGATTTGATACCTTTGAATACTGTACATAATATGTAGCAATGTTTTTTTTTTTTTTTTTTTTTTTTTTTCAGATAAAAAAAAGTAGTCATGGAGCTATAGTTTGTTGTATGTAAACTTGTTAAAATTTGCATTCTCTCAACTTTGAATCGATAACATACTCTTGAGAAATTGTGTATCATATTCGAACTCGAGAACTTTGAAAACCCTCTATACTTTTTTTCTGCAAATCAGAATTTTTTAAACAACTTTATTTCCGCATAAAAAAAACATATTTTTTCATCTGTTGGTTTTTTTTTCTTGTCGATTTTGCACTCGAAGATATCAAAAACTCAGAAAAAGTTGTTTCCTGAAATCAGCAATTTATTTTGAAAAATATTTAAGCACTTGAGATTAGCGTTTTTGAATAACATGTCAGATTTGTATATGGTGACACGTAAAACCTTGTATAAATTTTCGGCTGCGAATAGATAAAATTTTTTTAAAGTGTAACATGCCATGAAAACAGCTATTACGTTTTAAGAAAATTTCATATTATATTTGAATTTGGTAACTTCCCTTACACCTGTAAAATTTTTCGCTCGTGTCACATACTTTTTTTTCAATTCCACTACTGAATTTTTGTAAAAATGCAATATTAAATAAAAAAAACCCGTTGACATTGTTTTTGTGCAAATCAATCTTTTTATAAAATATTTTTTTTTAAAAATTGCAAATTCGATATCAGGTTCGAACCAAGTAGAAATTTTGGCCAAGATAAGATGCCAACTTTGATTAATGATCATTTTTTTTTTAATCTGGCCCACTGTGTATCGTAAATAATGTAGGGTTACGAGTAAAAAAGTGCAGACCTCAACTTTTTATCTTTTTCTCACTTGATGATGAAGATTAATGACAGCCTGGGAGCCGATGAATGCATTTTTTCTTGATGAAATAAAAATCACAACTAACCAAGTGCAACGGCCCAAATGGCGTCGTAAGCCAGAGGTGCCTCCTGATAGCCTTCAGGGTACCGGTCGTTGTCGATGTCGTAGCCGTCTTCTTTGAGCTGTTTGTCAAGTCTTAGCCGAAAGTCTTCGGAGGTCATGCCGCTGATGGTAGTGTCGTTATTCTGGTTCCACATAAGAGCCTCCGTTGTCAAATGGCCCTCGGCTGCTAGCTGCATCTGCTCCCGGGTACAGTTGATGCCCTCTTTTTCGAGGTTCATCACGAACCAATTGTCTTCGTACCAGCCGATGAAGAACCACACGTAACTTTTGCCGTACAAATTTTGCCGGTACATCTCGCAGAGGACGCGACGTGCAGCGTCTACGTAGAACAGGCCGACGATGATCCGCGCATCCTGGCGGCGAAGATTCCGCACCGCGTCCGAAGGGTCTGATAAAAAGCTCTGGCGCGTCACAATCTCTATACCCGATTCCTTGCACCGCGATTCCAGGTCTTCTACCGTCTGGTTTAACAGGTTTTCAAAAATTAATATATTTTTTAGATAAAAAATAGGGATTGGTTGAAGATGGGTTGATTATGTGTGCAGTTGTTGGCCACATGACAGTGAGTACTCCTCTTGGATTAAATTATTCCCCGCTGAAAAAATCCAATTGGTTTTGCCAATAGCCCGACCAATTGGCAAAACCAATTGGCAAATTGGCATTTTGCTAATTGGTCCGACCATTTGGAATTGCCAATTCACCCGACGATGGTACGACCTATTGG
This sequence comes from Platygaster robiniae, assembly GCA_028476575.1. NCBI lineage: Eukaryota > Metazoa > Arthropoda > Insecta > Hymenoptera > Platygastridae > Platygaster > Platygaster robiniae. The sequence goes on from CM052019.1 coordinate 44,404,937, forward strand.
CAAACTTAATGTTCTGTCCGATTGGCCATCATAATCGTCGGGCCAATTGGCAATCCCAAATGGTCGGATTAATGGGTAAAATGTCTATTTGCCAATTAGTTTTGCCAATAAAAGTGAATTTTGTTTATTACAGATTAATTATGCAATAATTTATTTAATTTTTTCACCCTCGGTGGAATTAGGGAAATTCCGTCCAATTTCATAAAAAAATTGTGAAACGACATAGCGTTCACATGTACATATACATTACATATATATATATATATACATTCACATATACATGCATTATACTTAATGTATCAGTGCTAAACTTGTAAAATGAGAAAAAAAAATTGACTTCCATCTCGTGTATCTCGCAGTAACTACTGGTATGGCGCCGGATTTTTAAATATGTCGCCCTCAAATTTGAATATTCCGCGCCATACCAGTAGTTACTGCGAGATCCACGAGATGGAAGTCAATTTTTTTCTCATTTTACGAGTTTAGCACTGATTCATTAAGTATAATGCATAATTATTTGTATCGGCTGGAACGCGATGTCATTTCACAATTTTTTTATTAAATTGGGCAGAGTAATCCTAATCTCACCGAGAGTGGAAAAATTAAATAACTGCACAGTTAATCTATAATAAAAAAAATTCGACATTTATTGGCAAAACGATTTGGCAAATTGGCATTTTGCCAATTGGTCCAACCATTTGGAATAGCCAATTGGCCCGACGATTATGATCGCCAATCGGACAGAACATTAGGTTTGCCAATAGGTCGTACCATCGTCGTGCCAATGGGCAATTCCAAATGGTCGGACCAATTAGCAAAATGCCAATTTGCCAATTGGTTTTGCCAATTGGTCGGGGTATTGGCGAAACCAATTGGATTTTTTTACCTGGGTTAGAAAATGTTCTGAATGGCAATGATCACAAAAACTAAAATTAAGTCAAAAATCACGAATTAGTGGCAACTGATCTTTATCTTTACTAGTGATTATACACTGATGGGTAAGTAGCACTAAACTAAAGTGATTTTATACACTAATGTTTTGTAATTTTCAACTCTATGTAATCTGTTCACTAATTATTTGGATCGAATTATCATTTAAAAAATTATTATTTAAAAAATTACTCATGATGATTGACAGACGACTACTTGGTACTGGCAAATGACTATTTATTCATTAGTAAACTAGATACTGTGGCGCGCTACGAGCGTTGATTCATCATGTATTTTTTTCGCAGATAAAAGCCAATTCTTAGGTGAAGTTCAACCCTTGAAATTTGCACATGTTTCAAGCCACTTTCACGAGGTAATGACACTGTCATTTGAATACGCCTTAATTTAAGAAAAAAAAAAACAGTATTGGTTCTGATTCATAAAAAAAAAAAAACAAAAAAAACAGGGTGTTCTATATTTTCAACATTTGCAAAAGAATTTGATATTTTTTTCATAGACTTTTCCTGTTTCAGAAATTGTTATTTATTAGAATCAAGGCTTATTGCTAGGTGCTGTCAAGTTCTTTTAAGCACTAGACATGTACAATGTCATAAGAAAAAAAGCACACAATAGAGGTTCCAAGGCCAAGAGTCGAATTTTTCTTGAAAATGAACCAAACTGTAATGAAATTTCACTCGACAAAAAATTTGAATTCAAATACTCCGGTCAACTTCAGGGAATCACAAGATTGAAGTGAGCGTTCAAGATGGCCGCAACCACATTTCAACATGGCCTCACCCATCAGGACAATGGCCGCGCCCATTGCGATTGTTTCTTTTTCTCTTTAGGAAATAACAAATTGAAAAGATCATGCAGGAAATTATTAATTTTTCGCTCATTTTATCTAAGAGAGCAGATTTAACTTTTCGAAAAAGTCTTTTCCAGGCCTCTTACACTTTCCGGAAAAATCCTGTCGTTACAAACACCTTGATCAAGGTGTTGCTAAAGAAGTATAATTTCAAAATGGCTAACAATCTACTCAATTCTACACAAGTTTGAATAGTTAAGAATTTTTTCAATTTCAAAATTTTAAATAAGATTTTGAACATCATCGATGATTTCTGTAAGACGGAAATTTCTTGAATTTTTACAATTATTTATACGCTTTCATGATAATAAATTTTTTATGTACCTCTGGCATAGAAAACGCGTTTCTATGCCAGCTCGAGATCTCTAAACGCGTTTTCTATGCCCTCGGTACATAAAATATCGTTCGTAACAGGCACGGATGTGCTCATAGGCAAAACGGGTTACAGTCCTCGGCTTCGCCTCGGACCGTAATTTCCCCGTTTCGCCAAATTCGCACATCCGTGCCTGTTACAAAATACAATATTTCAGGCTATAATTGACATATTCAAAGTCATGAAACATCTCCGTATGGAATAAAAATTTTGTTGTTTTTTTAAATTAAATAAGTATTCAACTTGAACAATTTTTTCGAATTTTACGGTATTTAGAAAATTTTCTGCGATTCTCAAGTTTTATCGTCGTTTCCTGAAATTGATTAATTTTTCAGGATTTTCTAAAATTATGTATTGGCAATCCTTATATTTTTCTATGTTGTTTAGTTTTCATAATATTCTGAATTCTTTAATGTCTATTTAAACGTTGAAAATAGTCCATGTTCTCCGTACGATACGCGTGTTATTATTCTAACAATTTCGATGAAAAGAAAAATCTAGGTAATTTAATAGAATTTTTCCTAATTCACGAAACTCTATATCATTTCCTGAAATCCAAGTAATTTTTCGAGTTGGTTGATGTGCTGATTTTTTAATTACGCACATAAATGGCCGACGAAAAATTTGAAAGTTCAAACATACTCGATCAGAGCTTTGAACTCTAGATTCTTTACCATTTAAACGATTGTGTTCGATAACATTATTGGCAATTATGGTCAAGACCCTGGGCTGTATGCAAACGAACTTTATCATGAACAATATTTTAAAAAATTGACCAAAAACGTCATCTTTCATTAATTACGTTACCAAGTGATCTCGAAAAATAATATGAAAACATTACTCTGTTTTATTTGCATATTCAGCAGCTAACAATTTGTATAGTATCATTGCACGGAATATAGTGATTGTCCTTGTAATTCATGTAAAGTTGCTACGACTACATTTAGCAAACAAAGCTTGTTGAATCATTTGAATAATTGAAACAACACGTTTTGTAACGGTAAACACAAGAAAGTTTTCATGGAAACGTTTTGTCAATAATTATTTGCCATGGGTAATTATTATGTCATCTAAATAATAAATGTGAAAAGTTAATGTAAAAATCTCAATATTTTACTAAGGGACTGTCCACATATTACGTGAAAAAATTTGAAAGAGACACACATATAATTTCACAGTAAAGAGGAAGAGACGCATGCATAAAAAATGATGACGTAATGTGTGGACACACCTAATGACCAATTACTGTGCCAAGATAGCTAATCAGTGTCTTTTTTTATGAATGTGATTTCTTTCTTTTTTTTGTAACCTTTCGACATTAAGTATGAAATTCTTAATGTGACATGCAAAATCAAGTTTTATAAATATGTAATAAAAAGATGAAAAGTTCCGAAAGATAAGTTCTTCTAGTGTCGTATTTGTCCTGCCTCAATTTTTTTCTTTGGAAGAATAAGGTTTCGAAGCACATCAGAGGTATTATTAAGTGTCGACATTGCCTTGTTTTGAAATTTAAATTCTTTTCCTTGAAATTTCTCTTTCACATGTCGGCCACGGTCACGCATTTGTTTGTGAATATTTCATCGATCGTTCGTATAGTTGATACGTCGATAATAATCAAAAAAATAAATGCCAGAATGATTTTTTCCAAGTTCTGATAAAATAACGATCAGAGGTCTATAGAAGAATTATACAAAAATCGTAGTTTGTTTAAACCATCATTTTATCAATCTGTCATTCATGAATCTCTGAGAAAAAAAATTGTAGTATATTATAGGATAAAACATGGCACTTCCGAATCAGCCTAAAACATTGTAATTTTTTCTGTTTATTTATTCTATTTTTCGCTCCATTGTACTGCTAACGATATAAAATTATATTATAGTAGTAAATGTACTTTGTTGTAAAACCTTGACAATGTACTGCGTTTAGTAACATCCTTCTATTATACTTTCTGCAATATCATTTTGTAATTTCTACAAATTCTCATTACAAAAAAAAGTACCACATATATGCCAGAATTCGTATCTGATTAGTTCTTTTTGTGCCAATTTTTCGAACAATCTTAATATACAATAATATTATAATTCCAACTATTTATATGCTATAAAAATTTATTGTACATTTGACGATTTTATTTCAATTTTTGCTCTACTCTTATATTCTTACGATATTTTATCTTAGTTTATTAAAAATCGTACTGTACGAACTGTAAACATAAATAATAAATAGTAAAATAATTGAATTGATGTGTCACTTTACATGGATATCGAATTCTGTATAATAGAATATAAAATTTATGGAGTACAATTTACATTCTGAAAATTTGGACTTCTATAACATATTTTTTCAGAAAGTATGGACTTTGATTTGTATAATATAGCAACTTTCAATATACAATATTATGATAAATAAAATAAAAATCACAAAATCTGTAATAATATTAGAAAACCTATTACTTATTATCGTAAACATGTCGAAAAGTATACTGATTTTTTTTTCAATAATGTTGCGAAATGTCTTTTTATCAATGATATTACTTTTTTCATATTCCTCAAATTTTAGAACGTTGCTAAGATATATGATATCGAAATTTTTTAGAAAAGATACAATTACATTTTTTTTACGATTCGCAGAAAATCGTGATATTCTGAAATTTGTTTGTAATGGAATTTCCTTCTCGGCTTAATTTGAATTACAAAATAGTCCCTCGAGGTCATAAAAAATGAGTTTTAATTTATTTGACGTTGGAAATAACAAATTGACACAAGTATTACATGTTTCATTGCGAAAACAACTTGTATCATTTCAAATGAAAAAAGTTACAAGTTTGTAGCTGCGAAAGTATTGCAAATTTGAATCTAAACCACGTAAATTTGCATCCACAATTTTAACTATATACTTTAGACTTATGACTCCATAAATCTTCTTCTCTGAATTGAAAGTTTGTCGAAAAAAGCCTTTCGATAATTAAAAACTTTTAATAATTCAATGCACATCTATAGACTGCAAAGTGAGATATTGCATATCAATAAACTATAAAATTTTTCTTTAATTTAATGTCATTTTAATCTGGAACAGGAATTTCAGCATTGCTGACATTAGAATGTAAAATCCAAGTATGCTTGTTTTTTTTCTTTTAATTTAAGCTTCTCATATACATATGACGGTTGTAAAATTATTCAGTATCTAAAAGTTTCAAAACAGAATGTTCAGATCATGATTATGTTCAATTTTTTCCAAATCTAGGAATAGAGACTTTGTATTATTTCCATCCATTTTTGTATTGTTCATGTTTTATTTTGTGTAATGTATAGAACGATGCACAACACAATGCAATGTAGTGAAGTGATGCAATCAACTGTAATTAACAGTAACAGAATCATTGAACGAGATACTTATTAGGCTTAGCAATATGTGAAATCAAAATGTTTGGGATTGACTTTATACTGAAAGAACCTCCATGTTTTGGTTCCTGCAATTTCCTGTTCATAAATATAAAAAGTAATTCATTAATGATTTATTGATGTTTCAATCATAATTTTTTCATCAGTAAATGAGAAATTCGGGTTTTTTCACTTTTGAATACCTAAAACTTGTTCAAACTTAATCTTTATGGCTGAATCGATGAGAATTATAAATTTGGGTTTTTCTTCTTTTATGAATCCATGTTTTTAGATTCTTTATTTTTTTTCGACTTTTAATTTTTGAATCATGTAACTAGAGTTTTATCAGCTGTAGAATTTTCGAAATTATTTTTTTTATAATGTATACATCCTATGAAAAAAAGGATGTATTATCTGATGCCGGAATTTATAATAGAAACAAAGTAAATCGTTGAAAAATTTACCTGTAAATTAATAAATTGAATCTCGAATCAACGTAGAAGCAATTGATCAATTTCAAAGTTTACTGTCTGGGAATATAAACTTTAATATTCTCCAATTTCAGTGCAACAATTTATTCACAATAACTTACAAATATGTTTGCTCCAGCATAAATAGTAGCACAGTTGTAAAATATATATCATATAAACGAAGTAAAAACTTGTTACTATGTGAAATTTTTATACAAGTTTCTTGAGATATTACATAATTTGAATAATGGTGGTATATATGTGGTTGATATTTTAGTGCTCCTCAACTATTTTAAAAATTTATCCTTTTTAGCCTTCCAGTAATTTTCGCATTTGGTTCAAGATTTTTGCATTGTGAAAATATTTCTGGTTCTCTCGAAAGTTGATTCAATTTTTTTTACAAATAATTGAAAATGTTAAGGAGCAAAAGTTTCCAATATCAATACCTCAAAAATCATGCAAATTTACAAGTTTTTTCATGCACTAGTTTAAACGTTTCGAAAAAGATGTAACAAACAAGCAACTAAACAACTTTCAATAAGTGTACATACTTGATTAAAGATGTAAAAGTTTTTCAAACTCCGTAATCATCACATTTGATCATGTTTATACGTGTCACCATGTAACAGTAACTTTTATGTCATTAACAGCGTATGTTTCAACAAAAAATTACGAAGACCGAGATTCGAAATCATCAGTGAAAATCCGATTTATTTCTTGCTCGAATAACGCACGTTGCGTTGATTACTTATGTCAGTCGCGTTTTCAGTAGTACGACTCAACGTACGTAGCGGCACAAAAGAGCATAATATCATATTTTAAGAATTTTTCTCAAGCTCATGCGAGAGTTACAAAAAAGATGCTACGAAATTTTTTCTGGGGGAAAGCGAACTCAAATGAATTGTTTAGAAACAAAAGAAGCTAGTTGGTATTTACAACATTTTTCAGGATACAAGAGAGAACTGGGAAATTTTGCAAGCTGTTTTGAATTTGTTAGAAAAATGAAAAGAAATTATCACCCTGCATTATTCAATGTGCTGTGAAAGTAATTATTACAGATATTTCGCCGCGATTGTGTGTTTTTACAGTTATCAGGAAGCTATCTCATGAGAAAGTGAGAAAACAAAACGCTCTAGCCCCCAAGCCATTTTTTTTATACAAAATATATTTCACTGCAAAAAATGTGCTCATTATTTGTATTTAATTGATGATATTATGAATCATGAAAAATTATTTGTCATTTACAATAATATATATTTTAGGTAACATGTTACATAGTCAAAAAACAATTATTTATTGAACTGACGTTTTTTCACGATTTCTCAACTGTTATATTTTGAGATGCTGGGAAATTGAGAATCATAGGAGTAAAGAAAAAAAATATGAGTACGTAAATAAATAAGTAAAAAAAATGAATAAATAAACGAATAAAAAAATACACAGCTAGAGAAATAAACAAAATGAATTGATAAATAGACGAAAAAATATACTTGTATGCTATAATTATAATTATTCATTTACTTATTGATTTAAGTAAATGCATCGATGAATATTCATTCTAGCATTATAAAATCTTTGAAACTGATTTCCGACACTTAAACTGTAACTTTTCAAAATTAATACCTTTTCTTGAAAAATCGGTTTCAATAGGTATTAAAACCTATTATTGGCCCCAGTATTTTTTTTCCAGTATTCACGCTTTTCGAAGAATTGTCTCGAATTTGTATAAAATCTATATAGATTCCTAGGATTTGATTCTCTACGGTTCATAGTTTTTATGGATCTTAAATATCATTACATGTTTTCGAAAAAATTATGTCTTCATGGATTTGTTATCATGGACTACTAGTACCTACTTTAACTTTCCATATTTTGTGGTATTTATACAATTTTGTAGGGTTGTCTAGCGTTTACCCTGCTGAATGTTTTCAGTATGTTTTACAATTGAATTTCGAATTGAAAAATTAACATGAAAAATGGCCGTTTTGAAATCGATTTTCTAATTAGTTTTCCCAATTATATTTTACTTGGAAATCCGATTGGTTTCTTCCATTGGAAAATTCATTTTTCAAGTTTTTGCAAATCGGATTGGAAAATATATTGGATTTCCACTTGGGAATCCAATCAAGTTTTTAATTCAACACTTTAACTACATTTTGACAAAGAAACTTAACAAGTCTTGTATGTACATAATTAGGTTTCCATTGAAATATCAATCTAGTTTTTCATTTGAAAACCTAATCAAACAAAAAAATTCTATCAAATCATGTATCGATTCAAAATCTCATCCACGTTACAATTGAACAAATAATGGAATTCTCAGTGGAAATTCAATCGATTTCCCAATCGGAAAAACCAATAAGGAAAACGACCGTTTATTCAATTGATTTTCCAGATGGAAAGCAATTGGAACATGGATTGGAAATTACCAGTAAAGTTTATAATGTATATTGCTTCATATTCGATTTTTAGAATCGGACTCTCCAAAACTTGAAGTTTAATAGTTTTTTACTACTATAACAAATATTTCCAAAAACTGTATTTTCATCAACATCTCGTATTCCACATATATCAAGTTGTTGAATTTTTCCAAATACTTTTTCAGTATTCATAAAATTCGAAGAATTTTAAGGTACTTCTTTGGATTTCCTGATCAAATTTCGGAATTTGATGCTCTAGAATTCACAACTCTGTATAGATAATTGTCTTGATTTAAATAAAATGATGATAAAAAAATGATCAACTCAAAATCATTTCCATTCCTGCCACGAGTAAATATCGTTTTTATTTGAGATGAATCAATTTTGATAGCAAAATAGAAATCAAGAAAAAATTGGAATTGGTCATTCGGGGGTTACTTTCGGTTGAACCTTACACAAGCTTTAATGTAAATAGTTCAAGCCTGTTAATTTTTTGGCGATGACTTACCGAAATGAAGACTTCTTCGGCTTGTTGTAGAATAGCGATCCGGGACCAACCGAATTTCTGAAGTAGCTTCAATCTCGTGGGGTTGTGAACAGTGGCAGAGGGATGAGTTCTAAAGAGCGTGGGAAAGCGATTGCGATCCGACAGAGCCGGCGATGATGCTCCATAACACAGCTAATCGGTATTTTCGTAGCTTTAATTGATTTATGAATCCCTCACTTCACCTAACCTTATTGTAACTATGACTTTGAATTTCGAAATTGAATTACAATACTAAAAAAACTATAGTGTTGAAGTGAACAATGTGGGCCCAACTGATTTTTTTGTGCTTTCTAATACAAAAGATTAATAACATGCACCAAAACTTTGGGTGCTGCAACCGAAATTTCATTACTAGAGCTCAAATATTCAATCGGGTCTACATTAACTTGATAACATTTTGGATTCAAATTTTTTGGACTGTTTCGTCCTGATAAATGAGGATTTTGTACCTTATGAAATTTGGAATTCTCATTGGATCGACAGAAATGTCTACAAGTTGATTATAAATGACGGAAACTTAATTGATGAATTTTATTTTCTCGTGAAATCCACTGTGAAATTTGAATTTGAAATTTTGAAAATTTTCAAAAACACAAAGATTACACTACAAAAAAATTCATGAAAAACTATCATTGGGTATATAAAAAATTGTTCTTCTTATTATGACATGCATGAAAAACATTGTGACGTGACTTTATTTTATTTATTCTGCACTGAGGAAAAAATCCAATACTTTAGATGTGTTTATGGCCAAAAGTACAAGAATAGTGTGAATTTTATGAATATATTATACCTAAGTTTTACATAATTATTTTTTTAATTTGATACTTCGATTTTACTCATTGCCATTCTGTACAATAAAATTGTTGAACTATTCAAATTACTATGTGTATGCCATTTTTCAAAAGACAATATTAAAAAAGTTGGAATGTTTACTATGCTAATTGTACAATGAAATCATATATTCTACTATGCTAGTTCACAGATTTTAATATACCTACATGTGTAATAAATTATCGATTAAATCATTTCACCCTTCATTGAGTTCAGTTGAATTTCCGATTTATCAAGAGAAAATACTGTACCAATCAACGTTGAAATTTATATAATACTGTATAATCTAAATATTTGAGTTGAAAACATTTAATATTGACTTTGAAAATTTCCAACAGTTTGATGTTAATGATTTATCCATGCATTCAAAGAAGGAAATCAATGGAGTAACAAACTTGAACTAGACAATAGTTAAAATTGAGTAATTGTAAATGCAAATTTACGGGTATGAATTCAACTTTTTTATGTTTTCACAGCTACAGTTTTTCCAAGTTTTCATTTGAAATGCGGCAAGTTACTTCCGCAACCGAAACATGTAATACTTGATTATAGGTTAATTCCAACATTGAAGAAACTAAAAATCAAATTATATGACCCTCAAGGGACTATTTTGTAACTAAAATTAGGCCGAGTAACAAACTTGATCATTTCAAGTAAATTTTTCTGTGAGCCGTAAAAAAATTTCGTTGTATTATTTCGAGAAAATTTCAAGATCGTACCTTAAAAGCAATCAAAAATTTGAGAAATGCGAAAATATTACGATAGAGTGCGTTTCGCAACATAATTCAGAACAAAACAGTACTTTTCGACATGTTTATGATGAAAAGTACTGGAATAATGTAACTTTTACAAACTTGATGCAGATTTCGTTATTTATATTCAATGTTTTACAATATTATATAGTACAAGTTGTTGTGCTGTACAAATTACCGTATGTATGCTACTTTTTCATGAACAATGTAAGAAAAGTTGAAATTTGCAGAGTGACAATTGTACTATACGAATCGTATATTCCACTATACTAGTACACAGAATTGAATATCCGTGTAAAGTAAAATGTCATTGAAATTATTTTACCTTTCGTCAAATTTCCCGAGTTTTTAAAATATGATTTTTCATGTACTATGAGAAAATGCTGTAATAATCAGTATTATGAAATCATTCATGTATAATATTGTAAAATTATACAGTGTACTTAATATCAATAATGAGGTAATATACTAAAGAGTCGACATAAATGAAAAGGAAATATAACTGTAAAGATTTGGAAACCGAGAAATTCATATGGCTTTTTTTGAAATGTGATCAAGTATAAAGTACAATGTAAAATTTCAGAAGGTACATACAAGTATGTTGTGGGTGCAATACTTGAAAGTTTTACAGCAACATATGTACATCTACAACTATAGTATAATTTGACAATGTAGAAAACATTACACAACAAATGATGCAATTAATAAATGGTAAAAAGTACAATATTTGAGACTGATTCCACTATGAAATATTTTACTGCAATAATTACTATATTTTTCTCTTAGTGTGAAAGTACGTATGAAATTTCTCGACTACCCCTTTCGGTAGAAAAGATGAACAATTTATGCCAACGTTATTGTTTCATGACAGATTTTGTTCATTTGTGCAGCTGGCTCGGTTACTTTAGAACGCTTCAAAATTCAAGTATGTAAGCTTCATTATTCCCGTAAGTAATTCAGAGTGTAAATAATGTCAAAGTGCTGACCACAACCAAGTTCCACATTTTGGCAGCTTCTGCGACCGTGGTGCAAACGGTGCTGCATCCGGCGAGGAGCATTAACTTTGGTGGTTTGTTGTATAATAGGTTGTACATTACGGAGGCACCGAGTCCTGGCTCGCACTGCAAAATATCGCAAGTTCGGCCTTTTCACACGAGAACCACAAATATTCTCTATAACCACAGTTCGAATAAAAATTAAATGCTTTCTGCCCTTGTAATACTTCATCACTATTAAAAAAGATTTAAAATTGCCTACAGGATATTCTTTCCATCCGGATTTTCTGAAATGTACGAGCTGACATCGAAATGTTACGTCATGAAAATTTCACTGCTGCTTTTTTTTAGATAATATCACCTAAAGATCAAGTATCGTAAAAAAAATCCATTTTGAGAACTGATTAAAATTGAGTACTATAAATTGATATACTCGCATATTTTTACTAGAAAAGAAATGGAATCGTTGTATATAAGTCATTCAGTAAACAACGATTTTGTAGAGTTTCTCTAGAAATTTTGCGAGAGAATTTTCTTTCCTCGCCTCTTCTGAAATATATGAGCTGAGAGCGAAATTTCATGTCGCGAAAGTTTCACTACCACCATTCTCACAAAGATGACACAATAATCGACGATATTGAAAAAATCCTCTTTTACACAAGTTATTGAAATTGAGTGAAATAAATAGCCGCTCTCAGAAAAGAAATGAAATCGTAAAATCAAAGTCATCCGATAAACTACAGCTTTGTCGAGTTTCTCTAAAAATTTCACGAGAGAATATTCTTTCCCGGCCCTTCTGAAATGTATGAGCCGAGAGCGAAATTGTACGTCACGATCAAATATTCAATCCCAAGACTTGTTCTCTTGTTAGAGTCTCATTGCACAGTCAAGATCACAATCATGTTTCATAGATTTCATGTTCCATTATTCCGATAAAAATTATTTCCTCCACTCATGCAAATTTGAGAACAAAAGTCTTTTCAGTTACAATGAGATTCCTGAACTTTAAGGGCTTGGAAAATAATGAGGAGCTATTTTTTCATTCATTTTCAATGCTCGTGGTATACTAAAAACCCAAGCGATATGTGAAATTGGGCAAGGGTTCGTAGAAGTAGTTGAATAAAACGTTTGCCATTAAAATGTTTGAGCATTACTCTTAGAATTTATAAAAAAGTTACAATGTCGAGGTACAAAATAATTTCATTAGATAGTTACGATTCTTTGATTACTCTGGGAATTCGTGTTCAACTATAACAAATGTTTTGAAAAATTCATATGAATGGGCATTTATTTTTATAATGTTTTTTTGCTGGACGAATCGGTTGAAATGAACCATGTCAAGATCAAAATTATTTATTTTGTAAGTGAATTTTCGAGATTGTCAAAATCCATTTTTTATTTGATAAAATTGGCCATATTCAAAATAATCAAAACGAGATTGCTAAAATTGATACAATATTTTTCCTAGTAATAGTATGCTATTGATTTAATAAGATGGTCACTTTAACCTTTTAACTGATAACCATTTTTCTGGTAGACTAATTAGTCAAATTCAATCAAGACATAGTCAAACAAACTATTAGAGATTAAGAGTGCAGATTTTTTAAATTTATAATTTTAAAAGGAAAGCTTCAAACAAAATTTTCCAAAAATAAATGTCAAATGTTTCGTCACTTGAAACCTAGATAAATTTTTTCCGTAAAAATTGCAATTTGAGTGTAAAACTAAGTGAAATTACCTATACATACATTCTGAATACTCTGTAACCTAGTATTTTAATTCATAAAAATTAGAGAAACACACATTCCTCGAAATATTTTGAATGATGAAAAATTTTGTAAAAAATTTATGATGATAGAATTATATCTCTAAAATGAAGTAATGGAATAATTAAATGATGCATAAAAATGAATCCTTTCGAAGCATAATTAACTGCTAATAATCACGTTTTCTAAATATGACTTGACCAGGCAATTTATTAACTTATATTTTTATTTTTCACACAACTACGAAGATATACATCTTTTATGAAGATGTAGGTAGAGTATGAAAGTTGCTTGTTGAAAATAGGATGTATATTGACGACTATATGAAATACCACTTGATAAAGATGTCACACGTAAGACGCCGAAACGTGAAAATATCGATAATCTCAGTTGAGATTATTTTAATTAAAGTTTCTGAAAGATCCATATGCTTATAATAGTTTGTTGGTGGACTGATAACAAATCTAGTGTCAGATTTGCAAAATTTATTTGTTGTAACAATTTTTGAACAATTACTTGCAAAATTAGAATGTTTGAATGATGCATAAGCTTTATATAGTTTTCAGGTGCGCTGATAACACAGCCCCGCAAAAAAAAATGGAATGTGCGACAGACTACGGTAGTCCTATCATATGGATTTTGGGTCACTGAATCCGAATCCGTAGATAGAATTGCAAGATTGGTGACGGTATTTGACATAACCTCAAAAAACATTGTTTTTTCGGCTAATTTTGGATTAAAAATTCGTAAAAAAGAAATCGTAAATTTTTTTAAATTTCGTCTACAGATTCGGATTCAGCAGCAAAAAAAACACAAGATCTACAGAAATCAATTATTCTGGTTGGCACAAATAGTAAATTTTGTTCGGCGAGATTTTCCGTTGATACCCTTCGTACAGTCCCTTCCCCAACACAAAGTATTGGTGCTAGGCAACTAAAAAAAGCAGTACTTATGTATTTTTTGCTGCTGATACCGAATCTGTAATGAAATTTGAAAACAATGTACGAATATTGTGATTCAAACCACAGATTCGGATTCAGGACCCAAAATCCATAGAAATCGACTAGTCTGGTTGGCAAAAAAAGTCACTTTTGTTCGGCGGGATTCCCCATTAATACCCTTCGTACAGTCTCTCCCCCACCGCAAAGTATTGGGGCTAGCAGACTAAATCGAGCATTCCTAGTGTATTTTTTGCTGCTGAATCCGAATATGTAGCCAAAATAAAAAAAAATCCACGATTTCTTTTTTTACGAATTTTTAATGTAAAATTAGCCGAAAAAACAACGTTTTTCAAGGTTATGTCAAAAACCGTCACCAATCTTGCAGTTCTAACTACGGATTCGGATTCAGCAACCCAAAATCCATATGATAGGACTACCGTAGTCTGTCGCACATTCCATTTTCTTTTTGTAGGGCTGGGTAATGAATTTTATGTTGGATTTGCAAAATAGATTTGTTTAAAAGTTTTTTTGAACAATCACTTGCAAAATTTAAGTTTTTTTAAGATGCATATGGTTTTCATAGTTTCTTTGTGCGCTGATACCGATTCTGGTGTTAGATTTGAAAAATCGGTCTTTTCTGAATTGTTATCGACAATCACTTGCAATATCTATTTTTTTTGCAAGATGCGAATGCTTTTCATAGTTTTGAGGTTCTCTGATAATGAATCTGTTGTCAAAATTGAAGTTTTTGGAAAATACATATGCTTTCTTTGGTTTTCTAGTTCGCTGATCATAAATAAAATGTCAGATATGAAAAATTTATTCATTTTACAATTTGTTCAAACACAATACGTATGATAACTAGATTATTCGCGAGATCCTTGTTTTTCATAGTTGTTCCATTGGCTTATTACTACGGATTTAGCATAAAATTTGAAAACAAGTTTTTAAATGCTTTTCTGTAGCTAATTTACAGCCTAAAGATAGTTTTTACATCGTTCTGTGAAGGACGACAGGAGGAGTAATAATAGTTCTCCCATAGTCCACTAAGAACTTTTTTATTGTCGCAGGGGACGTCAAGGAACTATTTCAAACCGGAAATAAAAGTTTTTTTTATGAAAAAAGATATGAAATCCGCTCCCCCCCCCCGCTCCGAGACAGAACATCGCCAATGTGAAAGGCTAGAATTAATAAAAATAGAGAATAAAATTAGAATAACGAGTGCACCTAACGAAAAAAGTGAGATACTAAAGTATTGAAATCAGTACTGAATTAATACGCAAGGAAAGTATTCAACTGTTAATTAATCTTGAAACGGATAGAAAAAGTGTGATTAAGTTTAGTAATTTTCTAAACTCTAGTAGATGAAATGCTAAAAAGTAAAAATAAATTATACCAAAAATAGGGTTCCAGTTACATGTGATTAACGATTACATTTGAGTGATGAACGAAAAAAAATTTTTGAACACCAGTTTTTACGGTGAGTACATTTAATACGGACACGGGAAACTTTCTAAAATTAAAGTTTCGTGATAATCTAATATAGTCTCAGAAATAAAAGTAGGTTAAAATTAATTCCTGGGCTGCGGTCAAAATTGATAAAATTTACTGTTTTACATGTCACATAATATGTAGATGCATAGTGATGCCACTATTGCTATCGTATCTTTTTATACTTTATTTATGTTTCATTTGAACATATTGCCTCAATGAAGGAAGTTATGATTTTCAGGTTAATGACACATGTACTCCAAAATACAGTAGAAACAGTCAATTCAAGAGCAAGAATGAGCTTGTATATCAGAATTATGGAAAATAAATTTGATTTAATAATAAAATAAGTGTGTCAGTAGCTTTTAACAACTGTGTGACTTTGGTAGTGTCGTAATTATTTTATATAACATATAAAACTGTATCTAGTCACTAGTCAAAGTTTGCTGGCATTACCTATCTCAATTTCAAGTTATCTGCCAGTTACAAGTATATATAATAAAGTAACAAAGGACACGGGTCATTAATCTCAGCTCAGTAATAAGGCTCAGTAGATATGGTGAAAGTTAATAGTATGACAAAAATTATTTTCAGCATAAAAAAGCTTGTTCCTTCTACAGCAGCCCACAAATTAATCTTAACCTACTTTTGTGTCTGAGACTATATTAGATTATCACGAAACTTTAATTTTAAAAAGTTTCCCGTGTCCGTATTAAATGTACTCACCGTAAAAACTGGTGTTAAAAAATTTCTTTTTGTTCATCACTCAAATGTAATTGTTAATTACATATAACTAGAATCCTATTTTTGGTATGATTCATTTTTACTTTTTAGCATTTTATCTATTAGAGTCGAGAAAACTACTTGAACTTTATTACACTATTTCTATCCATTTCAAGATTGATTTACAGTTGAATACTTTCCTTGCATATTAATTCAGTACTGATTTCAATACTTTTGTATCTCACTTTTTTCATTAGGTGCACTCGTTATTCTAACTTTATTATCTATTTTTAATAATTCTAGCCTTTACGCATTGGTAAATATAACTAAATCAGTTGCCTAGGAAAGTCATTTAGAAAACGTGATTATTCACAAACACAAGGGAAAAATCAGAAAATTTACAACTGCTTTAAGAAATTCTAATTATTTAACATGAGAAATGACAAAAAAAATTTTATTGGAAAAATCGAAAATTTGTAGCTCATTTTGAAAATTGGTGTTTCTATATTTTCAACGATAAATAATATTTTAGAAAACTGATAAAAATGAATGGATATTTTCCTACCGTTTCTTTCTGCTATACGAATCGGGTAAATTTAAGGTAATACTTGCACTTGGGCATTTTCTATAGATTTTCCTGAAAATTTGAGAATTTGATCTTGATATTGTACCTAATCTATGGTAAAAATTTCATGATTGCTTATACCGAACGTACCGAACTCATTTTCGAGTTATAGTTTTTCGAAATTAGCACGTACTTATATGGGGAATCGTGCATTTCCGCGCATATTTCAAGAACTTTCTATAATTAATTCTGAAAAAATTATTAAAAATTACTTTTACCATGAATATTAACCTTGCTAAATTTCAACAAGGGTTACCAAACTATTTTTTGAGAAATCTACAAAAAAATACACAACTGTCACTTTTCAACGGACCATGCAACTAAGGTGGTACGCTTGGCAACGCTGTATTTTCAAAGACGCAATGATTATATTGCCGACATATTTATATCATTCGAAATTTGAAATAAATCACAAAAAACACTAGATGTGTGAACTACGGCTACGGCTGCGCATGTAAACATGTTTACATCCATTTACATATTTACATACGCTGAGCATGATACAAAAAAAAACAATTGCAATGTTGCCAAGTGTACGAACAAAAATTGCGGAGCTGAATGAAGTTGGCCACGCAAGACTGTGTGACTAACTTCAATTTCTTCCAAGTGCAAGTACTACCTGTGATGATCAAAATAGATTATTTCTGAGTGTGAATTTTTGAGATTATCTATTTTAAACTATTGCAAATGAAATTGGCCATTTGAAACAATGAATGTAAGATTGTGTAATGTAGTAGAATTTCACTATCTACAGTTAAAAAATTCTTTTGAATAAATTGGAAAGTAATTTTTATATTATGTACTGATAACCGTCATTCTGCTACGTAACCAGTCGACTAAGAAATATGTAGTCAAAATCAACTACTTGAGATTAAAAAACCAGATTTTCGAAAAATTATGATTTTGAAAGCTAGCTCCAAACAAATTTTTTCAATCAAGTGTCAGATGTTTCTTGACCTGGAATCGGGAAAAAAATTTTCCGTGAAAATTTTAATTTTTCGAGTGTTCATTTAAAAACAGGTGAAACGACTCGTACAAATTAGATTCCAAATACTAGATGACAAAGTGTTGCAAAATTGTGGTAACATGTTTTCTAAATAATCATTGAAAAATGTATTCCTGATTTGGTGAAAAAATATACAATAAAAGAAATTTACAAAAAATGAAATAATCGAATTATTGAGTACTCAAGAATAGATACATTTCCTTGGAAAATTTTTGATTACGTAAAAACATGAAAATTATCTATAACAAACACGTCGTTAAGGTTCTCAAAAAATTTTCACAAGCAAAAATGTTTCTCGCCACAGTATGACGTCGAAATTTTTTCCTCCCGAATCTAGTTGAAGCCATTTTCTTTTATCCTTGAGCTCCGAGCATTATTTTTATACGTCGATGATAATTCACTCAACTTTTTACTACATCTCAACTTTCAGTGTGATGCGTATTGCAATTTTTATGACCCGTATTTGGGGCGAAAAGTCGGCGCGCACACAACGAAATGTAATCTTCAGAGCGAGCAGAACGGGAAATTGGATTTTTCCCTGGAAAAGTTATCTTATTTTTCCCCACCTCTCAATCATGTAATTTTTCCAGTACTCTCGTTTTCCACCGCAAAAAAGCTTCACGTACCTCGCTGTCGTTCGAATGCAGCTTCAAAGAAAAATTGGGCAGTAGATTTTTTTCGCGATTAACGTCCTCCATCGCGAGGTTCGCCGCGGGCATGCACGCCTGTAAATAACAGATGACGTTTTTTCCTCTACCCTTTCTCGTTTACAGCGTTAAAATGTAATTGACAATCTACGTAAATGTGTGCTTCCGGCAAATTGCATTTGTTTCAGCGAAATGTTTCATCACGTAAAGTTGCTAAATCCCATCAGGTAAAGGGAGGTCAAAATTTTACGTCATTGATAAAATAATTCCGTAACAAATTTTGACATGTGTTCTTAGGGACTTGGCTCACTTTACCGAGTTTTCATGAAATGAGATTTCAGTGCGAAATTAGTCAATTAAAAAATGAGCAAGTCCTACTATATCTAAAGAAGAGGTTTCGTGAAGGGAAATAAAATTTATTTGAATTTTAAAACTTTGGTTGGTGCGTATTCAGAAAAAAAATTTAATTGAAAATATATTCCCAATAATTTAAAAAAGTAAAAAATTAAGATTATTGGCAAGTTTATCCAAGTTTTTAGTAATTTGTTTAAATAAAAATAGTCCATTGTTAACCAAGTAGGGATAATAGGAGATTCCCAATATTGTTGAAAAAAACTAGTATTTCAGCACAAAATATAGGAATGGAGGATTCGAATGAAATATTGAATTAAATATTTCCAATTTTTTGAATAAATACCTAACTAGTCTAAAATTCACTTTTCTGGTTGATTCTTAAAAATTTACAGAAAATCGCTGAACAACTCCTTGTCAATGACTTTAAATTGTCTTCTATTTCAGCGAATTACACTGTTAGCTACGAAAAAGAAATCATTATATTATATTGGTAGGATTCTAGTTGTAGATGAATCAAGATTCAGGTAATGCACGATTACCAACAAATTATCCGGATGCTGTGGAAACGTATTTAATTACGTATCGACAAGTTCGGAAATCAAGAGTAGAGTATGTTAATAATAAAACGTTTATTCGAGAAGATTATCTAGAGTATTGAGAGCTAATCGGATTAAAACATATTAGGGATTTCCAAATACAATCTGAAAATTTCAAGAGGCGATCAATTGCATGAATTTATGGTAAAGTTTATAATTTTTAACGCATGTGTCACCTTATGAAGCGCAAGTTTGAGTATTTTTTTTCTAGTGTAAAATATTTGTTACGTTTCTTATTTTATTCGTTCTATTTACGTAAATTTAATTTATAGTAATTGATGGACTTCATGATTGATGGAATTCAAAAAATTGAATCATGTACGAGTATACGTTCCATGAATGATGCATAGAAGAATAAAACATGAAAACCTTCAGTAGCGAAATTATAAATAACAAATGACTAATAGTGATCCACTGTGGAGAAATTAAATATTTACTACATGCGTGTACTAAAAGAAACCTTTTTATGCATGAAGAATAAAAAATCAAGTTGGCGCTTTTTTTCAAAGCTGTGAAAAATTCGATTTTCGTTACGGTTCAACTGGTTTTTTTCAAATCAAGTCCTTTTCCGCAATCATAAATTATAGTTGGTGTAAAACCATTTTCAAGAATGGAGTAATGTACGAAAACAATTCCTACAAGATTTTTGATCATTTTATGTAGTATAAATTATACTGTGAATAATATCAAAAATATACTGTAGAAAACATTATAATGAATATTATACAGTCAATATTTAAATTAGTATTAGCAAATATTATAATGAATAATCAACAGAATGATAATTGAATATTATCCAGAGGTCAGGGGTGGCAGAAGATGTGGGGATGGTTAGTATAACTGTCTATCTGGAAAAATCTGGATGCTGGGTAAAATACGCACACGAAAATGAATAATTTTGGCCGAAGTATCAAAACTTTTTACAATTTACAATATTTATCTACATTTTCTAAAATTAGAAGTTTTTGTTTAAATTTTCGAAATTCATCGACCATTTTTATACGATAGCGATAACAAATTTTTTGATTTTATACAATTTTCAGGATATTACACGATTTCTCATATTTTACAAAATTTTCGAAATTTTTGACAATCTGAAAACTTTATATACATTCCCGAAAATTCTACAAATTTTACAAATTTTTTTGAGTTATCGACAATTTCTTTGATTTTTAATGTTCTTTCAATTTTTAAAAATTTTCCAAATACACAACATAAACTATTCAAAACTTACCAGATATCATCAAAATTTTTTCAACTGTAAGTTTTTTGGTAACCATTTTTTAATATTTTTCGAGATTTTCAGTCCTTGCAAAAAATGAAAAAAAGCATTATTATGAATACAAGGTGCGTCATATTTTAAGTCGGTATGTAAACATTGAATTACTTTAAAAATAAGTAACCGATTTCTTTAAGTGCAGTATTTATATTTAGTTTGGTTCTTTACAATTTATTTGGACAATTTTCCGAATTCAAAATCAATCAAGTGGCCACCTTTATTAGCCACAGGAAATTGAGATTTTTTCTCTGCGTTTTGCATTACCGTTGTGAACAACTCGGGCAGTAAAAATTACAGACATTATGCTGAGCCAATATTCACACGAGATTCATAAAACACAATTGCATGACCGAAAAGGGACTTTTTGGGCCAGAATTTGCGCCAAAACCATCATTGGGCCGTATTTTCCTAATGTCAATTATTTTGAAATTTCCAGATGTCTGAAAAATTTCTCCACCTTTATCAAGATTTGTCGGATTTTTATTGAATTTTCTCCAATTTTCTTGATTATGAAAAAGGTTGTACGTGTTTCGAAAAAGTAAAATAATGAATTTAGTTTACAACATTCATTATTATTTTCTATAATTCTAAAAATTTTAAACTTTTCCAGAATTATTGACAATTGAAAAAATTTTTATTGTTTTTACATTTTTTGAAATTTTTATGATTTCTACAATAATATAAACTATCAACAAATCTTCGAGTTTTATGGAAATTCGTTCAACTAATTTTCGTAACTTTTTAATACCTTTAATGTTTTTCAATCTCTTATTAAAAAATTGAAAAATATAATAATTCATATTTTAATTGACACAATATGAAGAATTGAAGAGTATTTTGTAAAACTACAAATTTTTCGAACGTTAATTCTAGAATTATTGAGGGGCAATCATCAAATCTCTAAAAATTTTCAATTTTTCAAAATTCTCGAAATTTGAAACATGTTACAAACTATTTTCAACTTCTGAAACGTTGTAGAATCTTGCCAATTTCGTTAATATTTATTGAAATTTTCAAATACTTGGCAGTTTATTTAGATATTTTTTAGAAATGAAAAAAAAAAAAAAAAAAAAATATAATGCATGTAACGATAAAGATAGTAAACACAAGCTACAAAATGTATGAATAAACTTTCGCAGATTCTGCAAATTTATCTATTTTTTCGGAATTATTGGCAAATGAGAGAGTTTGGGATATTTTTATTTTTTTGAAATTTTCAAATCTCAGACACAGCACAAATAATTCGAAACTTTGCGGGTTCTATACGAACTTCTTCAACTAGTTCAGATTTTTCGAAATTCCCAAATACTTGTCAAATTTTTCAGATTTCCATTAAAAAATCAAAAATCATCTTCAAGCATATTTCAAAGAAAAATGCTAATCAAAAACCTCCCTTCCCAGTGTTGCTTGATTATGTGTCTCAATTACTACCCACGCGGAAAAATCGCGTTTCGCCGTCCCTGACAGTGGTTACACTTTTGTTTATGGGTGAACAATTTATAAATAAGATTATGAGTGCTCATTGAAATAATTAATAATATATTGATATAGTTATTTATAATGAAAAAGTTATAAATTATTCTACCATTATATATCAGTAATAGAAAAAAATTTTTCATTTGTAGTGAATAATGTATATTTGATTTTCTTTCAAATGCCATAGAGAAAACGTTTTCCCGACGGGACGACTAATTTTTTCAAATCAAGTCCATTTTTGCAATTATATTACTTGGAATCATTGCCAGGGTAAAGTTAAAACATTCGAATCCTTGTTATTTTTCTACGCCGTTGAGAAACTACGATTTTCCTTACAACTTTAGACTTTTTTTTTGTCGAGTTGAATTTTGTTCATTTCCACACTGATAATTTTTATTTATTGTTGGGTGGAATTCAAAAATTGTATAATGTACGATAATACGTTTGACAAAAAGTCTCTAGAAAAATGGAACCTAAAAAACTGTCAGAGTTAATAGCATAGTTGTTGAATTTATATTTATAGATGAAAATATGTATAAATTACACATACAAAGTTTAAGATGATCCAATAATTATTGCACATGTGTACATAATATAGAAAAAAACTTTCGATACGTAAAATAAAAATTGAGACTCGAAATATTATCTAATTCCGTGTAATAAATGCAATTTTTTCCAGCACAGCGTTGCTCATTGAAACTGCTATTTTCTTGGCTTATCACACAGATTTCTTAATTGTAAAATATTTCCTTTGTCAACTCATTTCACATAACAGATTTTATTCAAGCCTCGTGAAATTTCAATTGTATAAAACTTGCAAACAGAGAATAAAAATAATCATCCAAGTGTATAATAAATTGCATCATCGTTTTACAAAAATACAAAAAATACCAATTTCATAAATAAATAATTCCATTGTTACAAGATGTTGAATCACACAAAAAATTAATAATACATTTCTAACTGCAATAAAGTAAGCTTGGAGCTGATCCTTCAATCGGTACTCGTGGTACGCAAAGTTTGCTCTTATGCGCAATAATTTATTAGGTAAACCCGCAAAACCCAATGCGGGTGAAACGGATGAGTGAACAACCATGCCAAAAGCTATACAAACAAATAATATTGTTAACATCAAACGATCGAATTACAAATTGATGAGACAAGGTACGTGGCGTTTGTTTTTACGAGATCGTGTTTCAGTTAAAATCGAAACTTTGCGAACAACTCCAATGATACAGTACAATATGTCAATACAAACGTAGGATGATGATTTATTCAGAAAATACATTAGTGAGATGGAATCGTGAAATTCAAAGCAAATAGGATATTGAAGTAATGGAAAAATTTTTCACTCGCTAATGGATAAATTAATTAACAATGCACGAGCGTACTCACAGCGATATGTGTTAGAATGGAATTTTGTATGAAATATTAAAACTTGTTCCAATTATAGTTGAGTTGTTGAAAAAGAAACGTAATAACGTATGCAAGATTAGAGAGATAATACAAAATTACACAAGCTTTTGCATGGAGCTTTTTTTGATGAATCAAGTGGAAAAAATATTACACAAAAACTATTAACACAACTCGTAAGCTAACGATGAAAAATTGGAAATTTCTACACAGTTCGCTACAAATCATGTCTTGAGATCAAATTTTGTCCTATTCGTGTGCTATTGCTATGAACCAACTATTTAGATTTTTCATCAGATGCCCAACAACATGATCCAACATACCTATGTAACGAATTCAATTTAATATTTTACAATATTAATTTATTTCATAATAAGAAGAGAAATGCATTTATTTAGTAAATACTATGTGACGTAATAAATTTTGAAATTTTCACAAGTTGTGCGCCAACTTGATCCAATATTCATAGAAATATTCTCTGTGAAGAGAAATATATTCTAAAAAATCCTGGAAAGTTGAAACTCTTTTCAAATAAAAACGTATGTGTAAGCCTGGAAAATCGAGGAAAATCGAGTTTGAGATAAGTGAGAAAAATCCAAGTCGGGAGGAAAAAGGAAAAAAATACGTATCCCTTGGAATTGAATGCACCTCGTCAGTTTCAAGCGAAAAGAAAAATCAACGTGAATGGCGAGTTCGATTCCGAATAAATGAAATGATCCTTTACTGTACATTCAAGACTTTGCTTTTGTTTCTGCACAATGAGAAGCCTTTTCAGAGAACAAACAACATTTTTTACAAAGTGAGGATAAAACCTGTATACAATTTTACAAGTTGGTACATAAAACTGTATTTTTTTCATAAGGTATAAATATAGAATTGTAGTTGATAACATGATTCCTGTGTTTAGAAATTATTACACTACAGTATTAGTTCTTTTTTACAGCATTAAAATTTCGTTTTAAAATTAATAATAAAAAAGGGAATAAATAATAAAAAGTGAAAACTATCGAAAATGGTCCTTTTGAAATCTATAGGGCATAACAAATGGTTTCATGTAAGTTCTCAAAGCTAGACTGAATTCAGAATTATGAATTTTACTCATTTAGAGATAACAATAATCCTGGTTTTAGAAAAATTTTTTCTTAAAAAGAATTTTGATTTCAAATGTTCGGCTAGAATAACGTAGAAAATACAAATTCGAAAAAATGTTTTCCAGTAAATAACAAAGAATAATCAGAAAAATTTTAATCTTGAAGCATCGAATTCTAGATTTCTACATAGAAACGAAAAAAAATATCACAACATTTTTTTAATCATTTTATGTATCACCTCCATAAATTAAATTTTACTTAGGATTTTCATGAAAAGAATATATGTGAAAGGTATTAGCGTCCTTATTACACCTGCAAAAATTACAACTTGTCTTACTGTATCGTTTTTTGGTAAAAAATTATTAAAGTTTACATGTAGTCTTAAGGGTGGGAGCAGTTTTTAAAAATTTTTAATTGTACCACACTTA
Organism: Platygaster robiniae; assembly: GCA_028476575.1. Taxonomy (NCBI): domain Eukaryota; kingdom Metazoa; phylum Arthropoda; class Insecta; order Hymenoptera; family Platygastridae; genus Platygaster; species Platygaster robiniae. The sequence goes on from CM052019.1 coordinate 44,430,345, forward strand.
GGAATTTGCTAAAATTTGTTTTCGTTGACACATAATAACTTACTTTGTGAAATACTTTAAACAGAACGAAGATTTACTGTACCGTTTTGGAAAAAAATATAAAAATAAAACTAATTTGACGCTTTTTGCAACAAATCCATAAACTTGGCAACAGTGTATTCTGTTCGATTTTCACCAATGTTCAAGTGTGTTGAAGTTGACATTTCTAACAGTTGTTTTGTAAGTACAAAAATTTAACCTATGCAGTTGCTACAGTAGTTTTTCAATTTATTTTATTCGCTGTTTCATTTAGTTATGCAATTGATTTAATTGACTTTATTAATATTTATTTTCATTTTCTGTCAAAATGCCAAAACGCTTTTGGGGTTCAGGTTGTGTTTATCTTATTTACAAATTATAAAACGGAATCACGTGATATACGAGGTTGATTTCCCGCTATAATGGAAAAGACGGCAGAATGCAACGTTGCCGCTGTCAAAAATAATTCCGTGATCTGAAATTAGCTGAAACTAATTTACTTTGCAAAGTATATTCATTCATGGAGGTAATACCTTAACACTGAAAAAAAGTGCAAAGTAATTAGAAATATATGAGAAAACTATTTTCTGAAAAATCTAACTAAACACATCAGATTTGTTAAACTAGGAATTCTAGAGCATGAAAGTTTCAAAAACGTATGTAAAAGAATTTATAGAATCGCTAAGAATCTATGAAAATACCGAAAAACATAACAAAATCTTTAGAATACTAAAAAATATGAAAATTCAAACAAACAATGAAACATCGAAAATCTATGTGAATGTTGTTTTGTGAGAAAACTATGAAATTACTAAAAAATTATAAGCATTTGATTCCGAGAACTAGAGATTTTGAAAAACTATAGAGACATCTACAAAATACTGGGAATCCATGAAAATTCTAGCATATACTCCAAAATTGCGTAAACAGTGAAAAATACGAAAAAAATTAAAAAGCTCTATTTTAATACAGAAGAACATTGGTTCGAACTTTGATTTTTACACAAATTTACAAATTTAGAGAACTTGGAATTTCAGAGCATCAAATTGTAAAATCTGTATGGAAATTCGTTAAAATATGAGAAAATCCTTCAAATTGTGAAAATATTGAAAAAATATCAGACACTCTTTTAAAAAAATAACAGAAATCTGTATAAAAGATACTGTATTTTGAAAAAAAAAAAAACTATTCAGATGCCTCGACTATATTAAAATTTAAATTCCAGAGCACTAAATTTTTAAAATTTTAAATAGAAATCTACAAAATACTGGAATCGCATGAAAATATAGTATGAAAATCCCATAAACTCTAAACAATACGAAAAAAAACGAGGTATACATTAGGGTAGTCGGTGGTCGTTAAAATGTGTTAGGTGGAATTTCGATGGACACACCCCCTAAATCATTTCCAAATATTTAAAAAAAAATCCCTGAATTTTTCCAGTTTTTTAAGACAACGTTAACCCGTGCCTGTTGACGCGTCTTTTTTACCATTTAAATAACATAGGATTTTGTCTTCAGGACAGTTTATAATTTCTGTGATGTTCAAAAAGCACATTAAAAATCCGTTCAACACGGAAAGCTGTTTTTTATAGTTGCGACAAACTGTAAAAAAATTGGAAAGGCTCACAACCACTGCCTTTTCCGTGAGCAAACCGAAGAAAAATGAAAAATACCGAAAAAATGCATGTTTCCAATACAATATAGGCGTACCCCAATTAAAAAGTTCCATATATGAGTGGCCACTTGCAATAACACGTAAGTCTTATTACATGGTAAGTCATACATGTCCATATATATCTATATATTGTCCTTATATGGTCCATATAAAGAACATGTATGGAACTTCTTTACTAGGGACAGCATGAATATATCATCAATATTGGAACAATAAGTTTAGAAAACGTGTTTTTTGATACATAAATTATCTTGTATTACTATGCTATTCATTGTAGTAACTTATGTTTGGTTAAAAATGAGTTAAATCAATTTTCCAATGAACAGAAATAATAATCGCATGTAAAATCAGGTATATATTGAAGGGTGTTATCTAACGGTAAAATATACAGTGTTAGGATTAAAGATTTAGTTTCATTGATGACTGAATCACAATTTTTTGTTTGTCATACATAGAAATTTATCTGGATTATCATTACTAGTAAACTTGCGTCTTGAAAATTAAAAACATACACTAAAAAAAATATACAGTAATTATTACAATACTGTATAGTAAACGGGAATCACTCTGGCACATTATACTTTTTGCACGATAATATAGCAATTTTTGAAATAACATATTGTAAGTATTGTCAAATGATATTGTAGTTATAGATATATTTTGTTGTAAAAACCCCTCTACATATTCCGTTTTCTACTGTACTTCTAGTACTTTTTGCAATATCATGTTGTTATTCTTATTAATGCAGATTTTTGAAAACTCCATAAAGTTTCTTCAGTAAACAGATTTGTAAAGGTTCTTTTTGCAATATTTTTGTGTACTTTCTAGGTTTCTAATGCATCATGTTGTAATATGATACAGTATTCGAAAAAGTTAGAAAAAAGTAATGCATTTAAAAAAAAAAAATTACAGTTTGTATAGTATTATTTGCATTTTAAGATTTAAAATTTTTCAAAATTATACAGTAAAAACTCGCATACATATTGTAATTTATGCAATATATTGATTTTGCTATACACTATTGCAATAAGTAAAATATATATATCAGTTTTTACTATAATATTGTAAAAACTAAAATAATATCGTACAAACTGCAATATTATTGTAGAAAGTACAATAATATTGAACTTTTTACAATATATATGGCAGAAAGTACAAGATTTCTTTCTCAGTGTATATTTCTCAAAGTGAAAAATCCATGTATGGACATACGATACACTGATAGGAAAAGCGAACTAACGCCTATTTAAAATACATTATCGTTAGCTCACTTTTGCTATCAGTGTATCATATATGAAACTTTTTTACTTGGGATACGGCTGTATTGTATTGGAAACATGCATTTTTTAGGTATTTTTCATTTTTCTTCGGTTTGCTCACGGACAAGGTAGTGGTTGTGAACCTTTCCAATTTTTTTGCAGTTTGTCGCAACTATAGACAACAGCTTTCCGTGTTGAACGGATTTTTAATGTGCTTTTTGAACATCACAGAAATTGTAAACTGTTCTGAAGACAAAATCCCATGTTATTTAAATGGTAAAAAAGACGCGTCAACAGGCACGGGTTAACGTTGTTTTAAAAAACTGGAAAAATTCAGGGATTTTTTTTTAAATATTTGGAAAGGATTTGGGGGGTGCGTCCATCGAAATTCCACCTAACCCATTTTAACGACCACCCTGATATACATTATACTGAAAAACTATGTAAAGAAAATTGTTACACAAATTTTTAAAACTTGGAATATAAAAGCATCGAATTGAAAAATGTGCATGGGAATCTATCGAAATACGACAACATTATTCCAACCATATAAATAATGAAAAAAAAAAAATGCTCCAAGGTACTAGAAATCTGCACAAAAGATACTGTTTTCTGAAAAATCCATTCAGATACCTTTTAGATAAACTTCCTACATTGCATCAAATTTTAGATATCTATAAAGTAGTCCACAGAAATACTTGAAATTTAAAAAAATACTTCAAATTGCCACAACGTGTTAGGAATTAGAAAAATGGAGGATTCTAAAATCTATGAAACACTTTTATTATGCGTAGAACCATGTTCTCGAAAATCTGGAAGAATATGAAAAAATTTTACAATTTGGATTCCAAGAGTGTCAAATTCTAGAAAGCTGTATTGAAACCTATAATGATATCAGAGAATCCTTCGAATTGCAATAATACCGAAGAAATATGAAAGATACTTGAAGTTTTGGGAGAAAAAATCTTCATCTCATTGACTCGTAAATCGCAAGTATCAAAGTCCATTATATCAAATATGTAAATAAAACATATCGCACTAATGGACTCCAAAAATTAATACATAACTCCTAAAATCTCGGATTTGAAAAATTTCAAAACTATGTATTCATGTATTAACCACGTAGTCAAGGATAAAAAATTATGAAATCCTGAAAAAAATACATTTTCTTAAAAAACGTCCCGAAAATTGTTTCTACCTGAAGTAAATGTATCCAGTTAGGTTGCGAACAATTATGCACTTACATAAAAGGAAAGGGTTTTTCTGAATGTGATGCATTGATCATTAAAAAATAATAAAAAAACAACTTTTATGTAATATTACAATGGAATAAAAATTTCTGTAGTAACTGAAAGAAAAGAATTTTCGTAAAATAGACACTCGTTCATAGTTGGTAACACACATTTTTTATGCGAAGGAATTCTGAATATTTGTATATAACTTTATCCTACTGTGACATTCCAGTGTTTGCAAAATCGTAATTAATGTTCATGAGTCACGCACCTCTTTAAATTACCTTTGTTTTAAGAAAAAACTTGCCATCAAACATTCATGACGAAATAAAAAAAACCCTTGCTTGACGCATGTAAATTATTTTTTGCAGTTTATTTTATTTTGATCTTACAATGTTCCGGATAAAACAATTATGATTTGTATAATGAAAAAAAGTATGGGAAAGTATTATTCTCTATAACGAATCATAACGTTATTTCGAATTATTTTTAATAATATTCACAAACATTTTGCAACATGTTTTCTGCAAACAAACACGATAGTTCAACTTGTAATAAAAAAAAAATGTTTTAATTTAAAAGGTTCTAAATTTTGTGTAACTGCGCTTGTCAGGTCTCCAGAACGAAAAATCACTGGTACACATATTTCCAACGATATTTAATGAAAGTTACGAATGAAATATGCCGCGTAAAAAATAAATCATTTTACAAGTTGAGTTCAAAATGTAGCAAACGCGTTTCCATCATTCTGTATGATAATGTAAATATTGGTTATGTACCTCTAGCATAGAAAACTCGTTTCTCGTCCAGTTCAAAATCTCTAAACTCGTTTTCCAGCCCTCGGTACATAAAATATCCTACGTAACTAGGACAAAAATTTTATATTTACAAACTTCTCACTCGTAAATATATAATTTCAGTCCTAGGAACATAATATACTATTATGAACCGCATGCTTCTGCATATTGGCGAAAAAACGACGAAAATTACTGGATTTCTTAAACTTGAAACAGTTTGTAATATTTCGAATGAGCGCCGCTCGATGATGTAAAAATGTCAACTCGACTTTTATGATTAAAATATTATTTGACTTTCCTCATGAATTCATTCGGATAGGTTTAAAGACATCTTAAGTCTCCTTTGAATTGCATATTGTGAGCTATCAAATGGTCCGTATGAGGTGAAAATTATATTTTCCGTGATCGAGTGATTCCTATATCTATAGTTGTAGAAGACGATTCTACAATAAGATAACTGTTGATTGCGAAGGAAGAAAGAGTGAAGGTTGGGGGGGGGGGGTTTGCAATTTCATGCGAATTCTCAAAAAAAGCTGCACATTGTCCAGAAATGTTGCAAAATCACAGAAGAATCTCATGAAAAGTGAAATCTGAACTACAAATCAGCACTTGATATTCTCAAGTGATGTTCAAGTTTGAAAAAAGAAAAAAACAAATAAACTATTCCAGTTTTTGACGTTTAAAGAATATTCCGTCAATTTTGAGTTGATTTCTAAAGACCCAATAGAATTCAAAAGTATGGCGTTTTACAGAATTCAGAAAAATGTCAGAAAATTTGGAAATCACAAAATAAGGAAAATGATTCGGTAACTAATTTTTTTTTTCGTTTGATAGAGAACTGAAAATTAACCGACTCGTATTTTTTCTTTTTTCCAATAATTGGAATCAAAGTATATCTAGCGTTTTGTAATCCTCTGTATCTTGGGTGATTTTCAAGTAATACAGAAAAATTGAAATACGCACATATTTTATTTTTGTTTTTTATCAAAAGGATGTAATGCAATTTTTTCATCTTGTCAAAGTATTTTAGGATTTATGAAATTTTCCGTTAGGGTTGACCTCTCCCGGGACGATAAAAAGTTAATTTTCAGTCCAGAAACTTGGAAAACACTTGAAAATTATTTTCAATAACCTAGAGTAAGGTCATGTAAGGTCAGATTAGGTCAAATCGGATAAGGTGAAGTCTGAGACTTGACAGAATTACGTATCGATGTAATTGATTATGCACATGAAAACACGAGGGTGAGAAACACATATATAGCTAAAATTAGAAACATCGATATATGGATATTCAGCGCTCTGTCTCTCATAAAAATAAATAATAAGATGGAACTTGAAAACAGTAGTGGTAAAAAAGAACCCAGTAAATTAAATGAAGCAATGTAAAAAAAACTAGGATGGGCATAAACTGTTAAAAAAATATATAATTATTGTTTTTACGAATCTGTGTGTTTGAAAAACTGAAAGACCTCAGAATAAAAGTCATATAATATTGTGCAGTTTCGAAAATTTTGTTGGTGATGATTAATGAAAATGAAATTTTAGTATGATAGGCATTGAAATTTTGTTTCTCACTCTGGGTATTATTTGCAATAATAAATTGTAAAACGGTGACAAAAACCCATAAAATTATACTGAAAACAAGGTTGCATCTATGAATTTTCTCATTTATGTGGAAAAAAATTGTGCCCTCTAAATTATTAGAAACAAGTCTTATTAGCAATGTTTATTTCCAACATGTATACACTTGACATCTCACACAAATTAACTTGTGCGAAACGAAAATCTTACCAATGATTGAATGAATACATTTACCTAAAAAAAATTTTGTTTACCAATAGAAAGAAGTAGACGGTAAAACGAAAAACATTCTGTGATTCTGTAAAACTTTGATTGATATCGGAGAAAATTCAGAGTTAAATCATGAGAAAAATTTTATTCTTTCGTAAGGAAAATGGCGGTTGAAGATTCCGAATTCTGATTTTTTTTATTATCTGAAATATTTGAAAAAGTTGGGTTTGTGTGTTGACAAAAAAAAATCTACCAACTAGCAAAATGTAGAAATAAAGTTGCTATGTGATCCAAATTGTAACTAAAGTTTGTGAAAACAGGGCAGTTTGTACTTGAAAAAAATATCCTCGATTGCCGTCCCTATCACTTTTAACCGGCAATAAAAAAACAGTAGCCCCACTGAACGAATTCTTTTTTATTGACCCCTCATGAAAACCGAGCTTAACTTGAAACAGTGAAATTCTCGCTACTCATTAAAATGGCATTTTCTGATATAGTGTCCTTTTACAGTAAAAAGTCGGAACTAAAAATGATAAAAATACTTCTCTTGTGCTTTATCTAGTTTCATGCGCTCTGAAGCTCGCACATTGAAAAAGCACAATAATTTCCATACAATAATAGCATAGAGACGACAAAGTGAAAGACGAGCACGGAATTCTACTCGGTCACATATTAAATGAAAAAAAAAAAAAAAATGAAACAAAAAGTTGAAAGGGGAGAATTTATTCTTCATTTTCAAAATCGCTTGTCTACTTCTCCATGAATGAAACTTGTTACACAAAATGTATGAATAAACATGGGAAATGTGAGTTGAAATAATTTGATATTTTAACCCTAATTTTTATTTTATATATTAGAATATATAAAATAGTTTTATACATTTATTTTTTTGTCTTATGATATTTAAGATATCCTAAAACGAAAACATTACTTCCTGGGAAATTCCTGCCAAACATTCAGTTTCTCATCACCAATGTATATGATGGAAATTCCACTGATTCAAGAAAAAAAAGCCTTTTCCCGACATTCCCTTTCAAACGAAAATAAGAAAAAAGAAGAACGAACGGAATAAACCCGAAAGACGGAAATTTTGATATTTTCAAAGTTATTTAGTACCAACGTTGACATTACCTTTAAAAAGTGCAAGTGCCTCGGAATAAACTTGCTGAATGGAAATATAGATTAAAATGGCGCAAATCAAACTGCTAGACAGTGTGAAATATTACACCCAAAAATCTGATGGAGTGATAGTTGCAATTTTTGAGTAGTAATAATGAAATTCTAGTATGAAAGAGTTACTCAAGATTCATGAATTGAGAAATATATGTTTTCTGTAGAAAAAATTACCATTTTATTCAAAAAATTAATTCATATTGAATTCCAAAATTCTATCGATTCAAAAATTTCGAATTTCCAGTTTCGGCTAAAATACGAAAATTCCATAATAACAGAATACTCGATCAAGTCACAACGTATTCATCCAAAAATATGGAAAATTAACCTGAGCAACCCTCGTTTTCCAAACTTGAAATTGGAAAGAAAAAACATTGTTTCCCGGAAAACCCAAGCTGAAAACTCAATTCTACACGTGTCTAAAGTACATGACCGAAATCGCACTGATTCGAGAAAGAAAAAAAGCTCGAAACTCCTGCCTAAATCCTCATCCCGATTCACATCACCAGCTGAACCCTGAAAACTCACCAGCGATCCCTTGAGAGAGAGAGAGAATAAAAAAAAACGCGACATTCAATCATCCCCCGACACGTTGTCAACACGATCCGCCGGTGCAAAAAAAAGAAGCTCGCGGAAGAAGAAAAAAGTAGTGCAATCAATAAAAACGAATTCAGCGATGAAACGGAATCGCATCCTCCGCTCAGCGGAGCAGAGTATTTCGCCCCCGAGCGCACCCTCCGGTTTAGCATGTGAATGGGGCGGCAATCAATGAGGAGGAGAGGAGACGTCGTCTCCAAGTTCACACCTGCCCCCCCTGCCAGCCGCCCTCGCCCTCGATCGGGAATATAGCACCGATGTGGAGCACGTCGTCGTCGTAGTTCCCGGGCGAGGAGCTGGCCCGAGCCGGGAGCACGAGGAGCACCAGCGCCAAAAGCGCCATTTCCAGCAGCATCGCGACCGGCTACGATTTTTCTTGCGCCCCCCCGTATCGGCATCACCACGCGAAGGGTCGCGCTCCTTTCCTCGGGACCATCATCGCGGGTGATAGCGCGACAATGCCGCAATCGCGCGTCGATTCGCGGCCATCGATCCTCCCGAACGAGCCGCGATTTCCCGCTTGCTCCATCGCGCCGCCGATCGCCGAACGAAAAAAATCAGGCCCTCGCGAGAGGAGAACCCCCAACGGAGAACCTTATCGACTTGTATTTCCCGGGGTTTTCCTCTGAACCAGCGCACACGAAGGCTAATACTTTCCCGGCGTTCCAGTGCGCGCCGCGTCACGACACGATCGCTGACATTTTGCGAAATCTTCGGCGTTTCACGGCCTCGGAAGGCCAGCGATATGCTGCCGGTGCTGCGCATGGTTCTTATCGATCTCCGCTCGGGGGTGCAAGCGAGAAAGAGCGAGAGGACAGCTTTCGCCGGGGGTGGGGGTTAGGGTGGCTCGGGCGGGGGTTCCGAGGGGGTTGTTTTGGTTCGCGGACCGGGGGTGGGTTTTTGGGGCAGCCCCAGGGCGAGGGGGTGGCGAGAGGGGCCGGGGGTGTGCTTTTTTTATGAGGGGTTGGGACGAGAGGTACCTACGTGTCACGTTGTTTGCTGGTGTTCTCGGGTCGTTAATTTTTTATAGCACCGGAGGTTGAGCGCCATGTTTTGTATTTTGAAGAAATGTCATTCGGTGGTTTTTTCCTTTTTTCCTTTTTTTCGATGCAGGCGACTCTGGACGGTAATGATGGGATGAATTGTTTTCGCACGGATTGTTTCGGATCCCCTCATCAACTGGTTCTGGGAAGTATTGATAGTGAAACTTGATTAAATAAAACACAATTGAACGTTAGGTAGATTGATTGAATGAAAGTTTGTAAATTTCGCCATGTCTCATGTTCAAACAGAGGTGATGAGTTGAAAAACTTTGCTCTTTTCACTCCTTAGAGTCAACTCTCGCTCTACATCGAGTTTCAATACTTTTACTGTTACTGAAACTCACGAATCATTTTAACGGTATCCATCGCTATTGAACACCGCTGACGTAAAACGTAAGATTCGATGCGTTAATGCCGTAAATTGACGCTATTTTGGAACGTTAACGTTATTGGATAGCGTCTACATAACGCAGAGAGATTCGTCTCTTATGAGCTGTGATTCGCCGTAGCCAACACCGTACGACCCTTATTCAAACTTGCCTCTCTTCGCTCTACACTATTTCATACCGTCCTAACTTGTTTCCGAAAGTTTTCCTTTGTTTCGATTAAAGTTACCTATGTAACATAGGAAAATTATTGTAATTTTCGACTGTTCTCCTACTTGAAAAAATAAATCATTCAAAAAACAAAGAACGCGATCGTCAAAGTATCGATGATTTCCGTATGATAAATATGTTCGATTTTCAAAATTAAAAGGATATTACTCATTTCTCAGTTTCTCTAGTTTCACTGAATCAAAAAAATTTTTTAGAATCTTTAAATTTATAAACATTTTATTGGATTCAACAATTTTTCCGAATTTTTCATAATTATTGACACTTTTTGATTTTTTCAATGTTTTCCGAATTTTCGAAATTTTCAAAATTTTAAACATACTACATTCTATTTGGAACTTTTTCAATTCTATGAAAACTTGTAACATTCATTAGAACTTGACATAATTTTTGCATGCTTTTAAAGTTTTCAAGGTTTTTATTACAAAATAAAAAAGAAAACATTATCTGTTTCTGAAACGTTTTTTTTTCGATATAATGATATAATAAATATAACGAAAAAATATGAGATAAAACGTAATATACAAAATTCATGAGTATTTTCTGATGTTTTAAAAATTCGAAAAATTTATTTGAATTTTTACCAATCTTAGATATTTTTATTTTATATAATTTTTCAAAGATGTTGAAATTTTGCACATGATACAAACACGTTACAGCTTTCCGAATGTTATGAAAATTTGTCCAACTTGTGCAGGTTTTTCGCGATTTCTCGATTCCTTCTAGATTTTCACTTTTTTGTTGAAAAATGAAGAAAACATGAAAACAAAAACATTATACACGTTACCAAGAGAAATGAATTGTATAACGCGCTCATTAAATTAATAGAGCCAACAGTGCTCAGGTAATCTGCGGTCCTTACGAGCGTTACTGTACAACGAAGTTAACGTGTTCGTACGTTAAAATAGCGTAATTTGTAAGTTATTAGCCCCTCGTATTGAAACTTGAAGTAATTTTTCACTTTTTCAGATGTAAGTCACTGGAAATACATGAAATTTCACTTCTTCTTAAGTAAATTCACCTTTTTTTGTAGAGAGGGATCTGATTAGGCTTGAAGAGTGAAATCAAATTTTTCCAATAATGTCTATTCACTGATTCAGCTAGAGTTGGCACTCTGCGAAAATAAATGTCAACAACCTGTTTCAGTTACAGCATTTTGACTCAATGTTTAGTGAAAATTCACTCTAAGGAATGAAGAGAGCACTCTTTTACTACATCTACATCGAGTCAAAATATTGTCACTCAACAGGAAGTGGAAATCCATTCTCACAGAATGGAAATGTACTGTACGTGATTAACAGAGTTCTCTCTTAATTCTCAGGAGTGAATTTTCACTCTAAATCGATTTGAAATGCTAGTGTTCAAACCTCAAGTGATTTCTCACTTTTGTAGAGTGAAGAATCACTCGAAAGTAGTCGAGTTGTACGAATTTTAGAGTGAAATTCAATTCAGTTTTTAGAGTGGAATCTGACTAGAAGCTGACAAATTGAGGAATCTGACTTGAATGTAAGAGTGAAGTCAAACTTTTATAAGAGTGGTGGTTCACTTTTTAAAATTCAATTTTCACTCTATGAGAATGAATTTATACTCCCTGCTTCAGTGGCAGTATTTTTACTTCATGTAAAGTAAAAAGTCACTCTTGGGAATCAAGGGAGAACATCGTCAAGTTAAAATCCTTCTAAACAAAAAAGCAATTATGTATAAGACCCTATTATAAGAAATCAAGAGACCTAGTAGGGTTGAGAAGGCCAAGGTGAAAAAAAAATGTATTTAAGAAACACATATGAAAAATTATGGAAACGAAAAAAAATGAATTGTGTATATAACCAGACCAAATACAATTTCATTTTAGTACAAATTAATCTGTCGTATGTATGCTTTATTATTATCCTCCGTGTCCTTTTTTTGTTAAAAGTTTTTTTCACTCAAAAAGAATGAATCTTCATCTTTAGGGAAATTGAATTTCATATTTCAGTTCTAGTCGGATTTCTCTCTGAAAACGAGTTAAATTTTACTTTAAAAGGAGTAAAATTTCACTACTTTCTTTTCCTTTTTTCTCACAGTTTTTGAAAATTCGATTGATTTTTTAACATCAAGTCCTTTATAAATCCGTTTGTTGATAACCTCCAAAGTATAATAATTTTCTAATAATATTCACTGATTTCGATTGTAATTTTTTTCTTTTTTCTTTTTTTTGACAATAGAATATTTCAATGTTCAATCAACAAATCCAAAAATCCCACCTTTTTTATATAAACTTGAAAATAAATAGTTTTCATTCAGAACTGCTCTTTTGATTCATATACTTTGTTGTTTACATGTGAATATTGAATGATCTTTTGGATTTGAGAAAAATGTTATTTCTTTTTCATGAATTGCCATTCAAGATGAGCTAACTTATTTTTATTTCTCAAGTTTTCAATATTACGATGATTTCCTGAATATTTTTAAGTATAATGCCTGAAGAAGAGTATTCAATGATAAATAAAACCATTATTAAATCCTCTTCAGCTCGTGATCATATTTATCGATTGAACATTCCCAATTTTCAGCGTCACAATTCATGTATCCCAAACTCGACAAATAAAGTAAAGATAAGAAAAACAGTGATAAATCGTGGACCTCTTTCTTTGAAAGTTAGATAAATTACAAGTCGGAAAGATTAATGTTTCCAACATCTTTTCGAACAGTTAAAAAGTTTCCGCCGTGTCAGTTTTTGTTATTTTCTACGATTTTTGGCAATGATGTTACCCATATGTGTACTTGAGTAAAAACGTATATTAAACTTTCCAAACTGAGTGAAAATTCGTTCATACGAGTTTTCTTACCAAAGTCATTCTTCCTAAGATTTATTTTTTACCTGAAATCTCTTTTTTTGAATACAAATTGCATTTATTCAAATTGAAATAAATATCTGAAGAAAAAAAATATGCGTCCGAAATTTATTTGGATGGATTGAATGGAATTTAAAATTTAATTTTGGAATGAAAAACCCCGAGATCGTTGTATTATATATTGTGGAATAAAATCCAAGTTCGTAAAATGAACAAAATGATGAATAGCTATCGAAACTGGAAACTGAGTAAAATGATGGAAGCGAATATTCAGAAATGAAAATTCATGCCTATTCTTCCCTTGGGTAACACGACGTTTTAAATTCTCTTCTAATGTGACCCTTGATAAAAATCAGAGATACGCACGAAACATGAATGAAATATGGCAATATTATCCAGTAATCGAAACCTTTTTTTTCAAGCGGCGTTATCCGAGACCCAAAACGTTCCCCTTGATTCACGCTGGCCTCGAAATGATGTTACAGACGTTGTTTTTTAATACATCAACCATATCATTGTCAGCGCGTGCCATTCATTCAATATATTTTTAATGCCACAGTAACAAAGATGCCTAATGATGATTCGCAGCGATACCTAATGATTTCATCATTACATACACTGTAAAAAATTATCGCAATTTTTCCATACAAAAATTTGGTAAATTTTCCATAAAAGTATTAAAAGTTTTTAACCCAGATTCTTTATGGGATTTTCCCCATAAATAGATCTGGAAAAACCCCATACAGAATACAGGTTAAAAACTTCCAGTACTATTTAGGAAGTTTTTTAACAGTGTACTTATTACGTTATATGGACTATTAGGAGTTCTATAAACGAGAAATTCATTATTATTATGTTTTGGTTATCCCTGATTAATTGATTGGTATTAGTACGAATACTTGGTTTTCATTTGTAATTAATGTTTGAAAAATCATAAATATCATAAGATCATGATTCTGATGATGAACACTGTGTAATGAAACGTATTTAACATTTTACTCATGAATTAATTTTATTATTTTTATATTGCATCAACTATTATATATTCACCATTTTTTTTTTCAAATCTTTCACTCCTACCTTAAAAGCCGTAATAAAGATTTATTTCCCTACCTCATTTTGTAAGATTTAGGCTTTTTCCATCTTCTATGAATTTAATTACGTCCTCTTTTTGAAGTAAGGCTTTTTTTTTAATTTTTCACTTTCTTTTTGTATTGTCAAAAAATTTTTAACTCGTGTCTTTTTGAAAAATTTCCTCAAGATGTTGGTAGTAATATTGACTGAAAGCTTGACAATGATAATAAAAGAGCAACATTCGCATAAACTAACGATGAAAATGGTTTTTTTTTCCATTGGCTTCAAGTCATTCCAATTAACTAATAATTTTTCTATAGAGCTTCATTATTCATCGAATCGAAATCATTGCAAATATACTTTTGAGTAGTCTACTTTAGACTGTGGAAATGATTACCAAAATAAAATACATCAACTCTTATCAAATCATACGGACTGTCACTCAGAGTAGAAAAGCTTTCGTCAAAGTAACTAAAATTTAGTTGAAAAGAATAAAGTTTAGTAGGCTCGTATATGACTAAAAATGTTTAGTCTTTCGAAAGAAATTTCAGTTAATTTGATGAAACATGTGATGAGTTATAATAATCATCAACTTTGTCTTAATCACTAAACTTTCAATGGAGTGATTAAAATCTTGAGTAATAATATATAAGCCTACTACAGATTATTCATGTCGACTAAATTTTAATTGTTTTAACGATACAATGACGAAAGACTGTAGAAAAATTTTTTATGAATCTTACAAGTTGAAATTAAAAATAAACCAACAAACTCGTTCGGCGTCATTTTTCGTGGAATTCCGGGAGAAAATATTCTCTTTGTTATTAGAACTTTCAACTTACAAATTCATGGGGATTTCGTAGGAATGCCTCGCGAAATGTATTTCCTTTTACTTTGTGATGCTGGAGCTTTGACGCTGTTTGGAAACGGAAACAAACATATCACTCGCATTTCACTCTGTTACACGATATTGCATTTCTCCACTCTGACAAAAGAGTCAAGCATTGTGAATTCATGACGAAAGTTGACCGATTTCAAATGGCGTTGGTTCATAATACAAAATAATTGTAACATTGCCCTGGTTAATAATAAAGTTTCTGCTCGATATGTTAACATAAAATCTTGATAAAATATTACCGAATCAGGAAAAAAATCAAGTCTCAAATTTTTAGAATTAAAAAAAATTAGCTTCTACTTCAAATACATATCGAGCTCAAATGATTATATAGTCCCATTGTTGTATTTAACTGCATCTTTTGCCTAGCGTATGCGTTAATTAATTTACAACTTGTTGATATTTACGATATATTTGGAGCTGACTTGATTTTCAAAAACTTGTAAGAGTTGAAATAAATAAATGACTGTATCCAAGCTTTTAGCATTATTTCTTGCCTTCATCAGGGAATCGCAATTTTGAAATTTATCAAATCATTTTATTTCTATCAAAATCCCAGTAATTGACTGTATAAAAACTTTCTTACTCACGAAAATGAAAAATACATTCTGTCGAGTATGTTGATTCAATGTTAATCATTTTTGTTACATGGGAATAGATATATATAATCAGGGGCGTAGGCAGAAAAAATTTTTGGGAGAAATGGTTTTAAGAAATACATTTTTTTCGAAATTTTTAAATTTTTCCTCTTTGACCATCTGGTTAAAAGAGTATGATTTTTGAACTTTCTGAATTTCAGGATTTGAAAACCATCCAAGTTTTTACAGTTGAGAGTCACACATTATTTATATTATACATATATTTAATGTAATGGAATTTGATTTCCGTGATTTTCAAGTCACTATGATTGAATATTTTTTCCATATATCTCTTGTGTATTTAGACAACTTGAAAGATTTTCTGATGTAATAGATTTCTGTTACAGTGTTCTAGAATTCGATGCTCTAGATATCAAATTTTTTAAAAATTTCTATGTTTTCAAAGATTTCTAAGGTAATCATATCTGCACACATTTGAAGTACTTTTACATATTCCTAGCATCTTCATACTTTATGTTTCTCATACAATTTTTCAGTATTCTCTGTTTTTCCAGAGATATCAAGTATTTCTACTGAACGCTCTATATATTTCTGAAATTTTATTCTACAGTGTTTGAAATTTGAACAATTTTGAATATTTATCAGGGCCGTAACGACCCAGGGGCGGCGCCCTGGGGCCTCTAGCCGTTATAGGCCCCGGTTACTCAAAAAAAAAAAAAAATAATAATAATAAAGGCAATGAGGCTCTTAAAGTTATCTATAAAAATTTACTCTCAATTTCCAGGGCCTTCTTTGTTTTTTTTTACAACTTTTGTGGCCCCATTTTATTCTTTCCCTCGGGACCCCACTGACTATCGTTACGGCGCTGCATTTAATGGCTGATTTTTCGTTTGATTCTAGTAGCCCTTGACATGCTGAAAACGTTTTGCCTACATTCGAGCAGAAATTTCGCAGTCTGGAGGGTTGCAAACGCGAGTTTAGGCTTGATGATTGTAAACACGGGTGTCTAGTTATCAGATACTCATTTTTTTCGTATAAAATTTATACGTTTAATGGTTGTTTTTTTCGGACACAACTTTTGAGGCCACATTTTATTCTTTGGCCCCGGCGCTGAGATTTATATTGATTTTTTAGAAGACGGTATTTCTTATCGCGGTTTAAGGTATTTTTTGTTAATTTTTCATCTTGTTTCAGTATTTATATAATTTGAACATTTTCATAGTATGACGTTATTTTGTTATTTACGGAATTTTGTAGTATTTTCTAGTATAATTTTAGATTTTCAGCATCTCTCTGGATGTATCATAGATATCTAGAATTGGGTGATTTTGTTTTGGAAATTTCAGCGATTTTAAATAATGCATATTGTTTTCGAAGAAAAAAGTTACTTTTATACACATTTCTTGTTCTTTTTGTCCTTTGTTTTGTATTGTTTTAGTATTTATGTACTTGGAATAACTTGATGATATTTTTATCGATTATTACACAGATTTTTAGAATCATGACACGTGGTCTTGGATTCAAGGTTTTATAAATTTTCGAAAAAATCATACATCTACATAATTTTCAAGTCGATAGGTTTCTAGTAATTTACGCATTTTTTCAAGCATCCATAACATTTCAAAAGTGTTTTAGAATTTCATGTGTTTTTAGGATTCTTAAAAATTGATATATGAATTCAATGCTCTAAAGTTCATATTTCGTTATATTACCAATATTTTTATAGATTTGTGATAATTAGATTTTCATAGATTTTGAGTTAATTAGGTAGAGAATGCTCAATTTCGTTAAACTGTAGGAAATTCCATGAAACCTTTTCTTATGTCACCCATATTACAGTTAAAATGTTTTTGATGATTCTTTTTTTTATATTTATAACTATTCAGGTATATTGTTTGTACTTATTATTTTATGCGCATGATCATTTTTCTAGGCCTAATTTATTTAAAACTCGTATTCTTACTGTTTATCATACACATTGATAAGGTTGTTAATTTTTGTATGTTAAAATAATAATTATTTCTCCGAATTTCAGGGGTGGGTTTGAACCTCCCAACCCCCCCCCCCCTGCCTACGCCACTATACAATGTGTTACATTAGGTTGTTCATTGAGAAACGATAAATTGTCCTTGCTGCACTTTTTTTCCAATCTCTTTACATTAATAATTTTATCTCTTTATATCAAAAATTGATTCATCGAATTTCATTCCAATGTGAATACTTCTTTCTCGTTTTTCCCAACTACAGATGCTTATGAGATCATACAAAATTCTTGCGCCTTGTTGAATAGGCAAAATCCAAGGTTGATTTTACCCCAAGAATGCAAGAATTTCCGAAATTACCTTTGGGGCTTAAATTACCCCGTCAACGCCTTTGGCATACATATTGGATGAGGGACCAGGACATGATGTACATGTCCTACACTATTATATCCTATAGTTCTGCACGTATTCCCGAACCATTAATTTTTTATAGTCGCACACGGAACCTCGAGCGCAATGTTTTAATATTTAAGAGATGTTAAGGCCAGATGATCCGGCTTGGAACTTTTTCTTTTTCTCTTTCAACGGTGAGGTTTCAACGCGAAAGAGATTATTCATACTCAAAAGATTTTTGAAAGCTTCACAGTAATATAATAAATGTAAGATTTTTATTTGGAAAGAGAATAATGATTCATCAAACTTGTTAGTACAACAATAACTTGAAGTGAATCTTTTCTTTGCAATTGATATAAAAATTCCATATTGAGCAAGTTGAAACAATCATTGATGCTCCGGGGTTACATAATTTGGACGTGAGAATCAAATTCAGTTTTTTTTTTTCAAGTTTATGCAACCATTACTGTTCTCCAAGTTTTCTGAAACTGCAAAGGCTGAAAACTTTCTGGGTAGGTGAAAGTTTCAAGCAACTAATGCAATGCAGCACCCATTGTAGTTAATTATGAGTTAACAAACAATAATAAAAGCATTCAAATTACTCTCGTAGATTTGTTTGAATGTAATGCAGTTATGCTGAATTCTCCGAATCATGTGTTTAATTTTCTTCGAAAATGTCGCGAGTTCAGTTATCAACTTGTGAAACTTATGAAACGAGCATAGACGTTTTTTATTTAATGTCCTATGACTGTTGGTTCAAGTTTTTTCTAACGAAGATGGCATTTGTATGACTGCACTATACGAAATGTTACCCTTTAACTAAAAATGGTGATACAATTCAGATATACAAATTTTTAGGATAGTATATTTCTAAACATTAAGCTAAATATTTTTTGAAGGAAAATGAAAATTTATTTAATTGAATTTTTAGTTTTGAATACTAATTTCTAGCAATTTTTTCAGGAAAATTGTAAGAATGAACCGTCGTTTGTTTTTTATAACCAAATTTGCATCAAAATTTCCAAGTAAGAGATCGCAATAAAAGTTGTAAGGAGCGCGAAAAAAAATGCAAATTGAAGAATTGGCCAATTTGCAGTTAGATAGACTGATTCCGAAGAAATTGATAGTAAGTTCATCTCATTCGTCGTTTTTTCGCTGAGCTCACTTTTTCTTTGAAACAAATCGAATTTCGCCTAGAGTGAAGATCAGCTCCAGAGAGACAGTCTCGATCAAAAGTACGAGTGTAATCCCATTGAACGGTCTCTCTATATTTTATCGTAAGTATTGATATAAGTACCTATCGATAAGAGTTTTGTGCCAAGATGAAACCCTCTCTACTTTGTATTATATGATTGCTCTGCAAATCAATTGTGAAAAGGTCAATTTTCCTGGGTACACGTTGATGTCAGTTCTTATAGTAACAAGTTTTTAATTTAAATATTCTCATATGAATCACGTCATAATTATAACTATGAAACTTTAAATGAAATTGCATCGTAAATATTTCAACTTGGTAGAGACGCTAAAATGAGGCGTTGAATAAGTAAAAGACAAATTTTGCAAGTTATAAATCAATATTGAGGTAAAAAAATATTTTATTAGTCACCTGTAAAACTCTTGATTAAAAATATTAATTATTCCATTATTCTAAATTTCTACAGCCTGATTGGCGTATAATCTGTAACCATTATTTAACACTGAAAAAACTTCCGTTTTCACAAAAACATTCGCCATCGAGTAAGATCCAGCATAAAAGTTGTTCGTGTGGAATATTATATCGTTCTTAAACGAAATCGATAGCACTGTGTAAAAATTTAACAAATGAAATGTGAAAATTATCCATTAAAACGACAGGTTGGAAACATTGAAAAAAAAGTCTGAGTTTTAAACGAAATGTATTAGTATGCAAATTTATTAGTATCAAATTTTTCATTGTACGATTCGTACCTTCGACTATTCACAAAAAATCACAGAAGAAAAAAAAATTAGCGCAACATAAAAAATTGCGACTTGTATAATTTTTTCACATTTTTTCCTAAAAGTTGTACTACTTTAAATCCTAGAAAAACTCAGCCAATAAATTTATGTAGGAATCAGGGATATTATAAAAAATTTGGAACATATGACGAATACCGAAATAACGAGAATCTTTTCAACACTCAAATTCTACGAAAAAACAATGCTATGAAAAATCTTTTGAAAATCAGAATCTTTTAAACTTTAAAGTCTAGCGCATCATATTTTTAAAACTTGCATAATCTATAATAAGAATAAAAACCCAGAATAATACTAGAAAATACTAGAAAATTTCATTAATGCTGAAAAAAAAATATAAATTTCTTGAAGGAATAGAAAATTTGAAAACTCTAGTGATATTTAATACAGATATTATTTCCTCGAAATCGAATAATTTTTTTGAAATCTGTACAACTTTCAACCCTACATCCTCTATTCCTGAAAATTTATGTAAAGATGCATCAAAGTACTAGAAAATCTAATGAAGTTCATGAATACTGAAACACAGCAAAATGTGCCAAAAGTTTGAGAAATCTGTGAAATACTTGCAATCAATAAAGATACTGTTTCCTGAAAAATTTAATTGAAATCTTAAAAATCACTACAATTCGAAATTCTAGAGCATTGAATTCCAATAATCTGTATTCAAAATTTTCTAAATACTGCATATCTATAAAGAATCCAGAAAATCCTACTGAATTTTGATAATACTAAAAAATATGAATAATAATAATAATAATAATAATAATAAAAATAAAAATAATAATAATAATAATAATAATAATAATAATAATAATAATAATAATAATAATAATAATAATAATAAATATAATAATAATAATAACAATAATAATAATAATAATAATGAAAATAATAATAATAATAATAATAATAATAATAATAATAATAATAATAATAATAATAATAATAATAATAATAATAATAATAATAATAATAATAATAATAATAATGCTAGAAATCAATAAAATACTTCAAATTCGTGTAGATATCGTTTTCTTGAATACAAATAAAATCACTAAATATCTCTAAAACCTTGAATCCTAAAGCATCAAAATTTTGAAATCTGTATATGAAAATCCATAAAAATGCGAGGAAACAGTCTTAACTGAAAAATACTAAAAAAAATACGATAAATTCCAATAGTGCTGGAAATAAATGTAATACCACTTATTTTTAAAAAAAATCAGATGAATGGATTGCACCGAATGAAAACTCAGAGCCATGACTCATTCATTCCAAAATTAATTGCATGATTATTATTTTAACTTAAAGTACATCTTCATCAGGATCCCTATACAAAATTTTTTAACAATTTTTTTCTGCATTACAAGAAAACCATAAAAATATATATCATAGAATACACTCACACCCATTTAGCTCTCTTCTTCTTCAAGCAGGGATTGATTAATGAGTTCAGTAAAGACTATTTATTATTATTATTTACTAATTAATATTCATTGTTACATTCAAATTAATAGATATTAAACTTTTTGACACTTGAATTATTCCATTCATGTAAAATTTAATTGCAACGTCCCTGTGAGTGAGGCTAGTCCAAATAAAAAAAAAGTAAAATAGAAAATAAGAAACTCTTGGAAAAAAAACTGTTTTTCAGTCGAAAACAAAAAAAGAAAAGTATGAACGTAAAATTTAATCACGTCCCTTAAGCTAGCAGAGCAAGGTCAGCAGAATCCAAAAATTTTTTTTGCATTATTTAAGGGTAATTAAAGGCTAATTATATGCCCTAATTGAAAATTAAGGGCTCCCTTGGATTACCGGGTAATCAATGCGATGCTAGCTTAAGTTTAAGCTAGCAGAACAATGCCAGAAAACGGCTTTAAACTATTTTAAACGGAATAATTTTTACCTCTAAATTCAAGGCTATTTAAAGGTTCCAAGAAACACATAAAATGAAAATAATAAAAAAAAAAAACAATTTTGCGGGAAATTACACTTTTTCAATCTTGAAAGGCTCGCGCCAGCAGAACGATCGAGAAAAAGTGCTGAAAACTGTTTTAATCAGAATTTCTTTAATGTCAACTTTAAATGCCCTTTAAAGGCTCCAAAAAAGATATAAATGAAAAAAATCTAAACAAAATTTTTCGGAATAATTCACTATTTCAATATTTAAATGCTCGCACAAGCAGAGCAATCCAGAAAAAATGTTAAAAACTGTTTTTATCATAATTTCTTTGACGTCAACTTTAAAGGCTCTTTAAAGACTCCAAGAAAAACATGAAATAAAAATAGACCGCGAAATCTTTCCCGGAAAAATTCACGATTTCAATCTTTAAAGGCTCGCACCTGTAAAACAATCCAGAAAAAGTGGTAAAAACTATTTTTATCAGAAATTCTTTAAGGTCAACTTTAAAGGCTCTTTAAAGGCTCTGCGGAAAACATAAAATGAAAGAAGTTGAAATGAAAATTTTCTGAAAAAATTCACTATATTAATCTTTAAAGGCTCGCACCAGCAGAGCAATGCAAAAAAGTGTTGAAAACTGTTTTTATCAGAATTCCTTTAGCGTCAACTTTAAAGGCTCTATAAAGGCTTCAATGAAAACATAAATTGAAAAAATTCGGAAAAAAATTTTTCAGAAACATTTACTATCTCAATATTGAAAGGCTCGTAACAGCCAAGCAATCCAGAAAAAAAGTTGAAAACTGTTTTTATCAGAATGTCTTTAACGTCACCTTTAAAGGCTTTTTAAAGGCTGTAAGAAAAACAGAATGTAAAAAGTCGAAAAAAAGTTTACCGGAAAAATTCACTATCCTAATAATTAAAGGCTCGTACCAGCAGAGCAATCCAGAAAAAGTATCAAAAACTTTTTTCAACAGATTTTTATTAACGTCATTTTAAGGGGCTGCTGAAGTGCGAGAAAGACGCATAGAACGGAAAACGAATAAGTAGAAGGAAGAGGCGGAGAAAGCGGCCTCTGTGACCCCTTTAAGGCTCTTCAAAGGCTCTAAGAGAAACGGAAAATTAAAATTCAAAAAAAAATTTTCGGAAAAATTCATTATTACGATCTTCAAAAGCTCGCACCATCAGAACAATCCAAACAAGTGTTAAAAACTGTTTATATCATAAATAATATAACGTCAACTTAAAGGCTCTTTAAGGGCTTTAAAAAAAACATGAAATGGAAATAGTCGAAAAAAATTTTTATGTACCTCTGGCATAGAAAACGCGTTTCTATGCCAGCTCAAGATCTCTAAACGCGTTTTCTATGCCCTCGGTACATAAAATATCGTTCGTAACAGGCACGGATGTGCGAATTTGGCGAAACGCGGAAATTACGGTCCGAGGCGAAGCCGAGGACTGTAATCCGTTTTGCCTATGAGCACATCCGTGCCTGTTACGAAATATACTATTCCGTAAAAATTGACGGTTTTAATCTCCAGAGGCTCGCACCAGCAGAACAATCCAGAAAAAGTGTTAAAAATTATTTTCATCAGAATTTTGTTAACGTCAACTTTAAAGGCTCTGAGAAAAACATAAAATGAACGAAGTCGAAAAAAATTTTTCGAAAAAATTCACTATTTCAATCTTCAAAGGCTCGCACCAGCTGAACGATCCAGAAAAAGTGTCGAAAAATGTTTTTATCAGAATTTCTTTAACGTAAACTTAAAGGCTCTTTAGAGTAAAATAAAAAAATATAAAATTTTATAAAAATTAGCATTTTTGCACTTTTATCATCGTTTTAGTCTTTTTACCTGAACATAAAAATTACGGCACTGATGCAACTGGAGAATTATCTTGTTAACGTTCGTCAACCAGACATATTCCTTTCAAAGTAAATTCAATAAATGTGAAATTATATGAAAATTAGCATTTTTGCATTATTTGTCATCGTTTCACACGCACAGTCTTTTTGCCTGACCATTTAAATTTTGGCACGGATGTCACTGGATAATAATCATGTTGACTTTTTTCAACCAGGCGTATTCCTTTCAGAGTAGAGTCAAAAAATATGAAATTTGATGAAAATTAGAATTTTTGCACTTTTGTCATCGTTTTACACGCACAGTCTTTTTGCCTGAACGTGAAAATTACGGCGCTGAGGTAACTGGAGAAAAATCTTGTTAGCTTTCGTCAACCAGATGTATTCCCTTCAGAGTAAAGTCAAAAAATATGAAATTTTATGAACATCAGAATTTTTGCATTATTTTTCATAGTTTTACAGCACAGTCTTTTTGCCTGACCATGTAAATTTTGGAACTGATGTCACTGGATAATAATCGTGTTGGCTTTTTTCAACCAGGCGTATTCCTTTTAAAGTAAAGTCTTGAGATGTGAATTTTTCCAAAAAATTTTTTTCGCATTTTTTCATTTATTGCTTTCCTAAGAGCCTTTAAAGAGACTTTAAAGTTGACGTTGAAGAAATTCTGATTAAGACAGTTTCCAGCACTTTTTCTTGATTGTTCTGCTGGGACGGTCCTTTAAATATTGAGATAGTGATTTTTCCGGGAAATTTTTTTCTGAATTATTTCATTTGTTTTTCTTAAATCCTTTAAAGAGCCTTTAAAGTTGACATTAGTGAAATCCTGCTTAAAACAGTTTTCAGTACTTTTTTCGGATTGTTCTGCTGGTAACAGCCATTAAATATTAGGATAGTAAATTTTTCCGGAAAAATTTTTTTCGAATTTTTTCAATTTATGTTTTCATTGAAGCCTTTATAGAGCCTTTAAAGTTGACGTGAAAGGAATTCTGATAAAAACAGTTTTTAACATTTTTTCTGGATTGTTCTGCTGGTACGAGCCTTTAAATATTGAAATAGTGAATTATTCCGAACAAATTTATTTCGATTTTTTTCATTGTATGTTTTTCTTAGAGCCTTTAAAGAGCCTTTAAAGTTGACGTCAAAGAAATTCTGATTAAAACAGTTTTTAACACATTTTATGGATTGCTCTGCTGGCGCGAGCCTTTAAATATCGAGATAGTGAATTTTTCCGGAAAATTTTTTTTCGATTTTTTTCATTTCATATTTTTCTCAGAGCCTTAGAAGAGCCTTTAAAGTTGACGTCAAAGAAATTCTAATAAAACCAGTTTTCAGCACTTTTTCTGGATTGTTCTGCTGGCGCGAGCCTTTGAAGATTGAAATCGTGAATTTTACCGGGAAATTTCATGCGGTCTATTTTCATTTAATGTTTTTCTTAGAGCCTTTAAAGAGCCTTTAAAGTTGACGTTAAAGAAATTCTGATTAAAACAATTTTCAGCACTTTTTCTCGATCGTTCTGCTGGCGCGAGCCTTTCAAGATTGAAAAAGTGTAATTTCCCGCAAAATTGTTTTTTTTTTATTATTTTCATTTTATTTGTTTCTTGGAGCCTTTAAATAGCCTTAAATTTAGAGGTAAAAATTATTCCGTTTAAAATAGTTTAAAGCCGTTTTCTGGCATTGTTCTGCTAGCTTAAACTTAAGCTAGCAGCGCATTGATTTCCCAGTAAACCAAGGAAGCCCTAAAATTTTAATTAGGGCATTTAATTAGCCTTTAATTAGCCTTAAATAATGCAAAAAAAATTTTTGGATTTTGCTGACCTTGCTCTGCCAGCTTAAGGGACGTAATTTAATTATCCTTGGAAGCAATCATTTTTGAGGGATAATAAATAAACCCAAATGAAGCCCTTTTGAGAAGCGATTTTTTTCGCAAACACATCAAACTACGTACAAAAATAAATTTTCAATCACTAGCAAAATTATCCACAAGTCCCATCCTACTCTATCTCAACAATAAAGACTAGAGTTTTAGAACGTGAAAGTAATACAGATATTCGTCATATAACCAGGAATCGTCCTGTTAGAATGCAACATGGACTTGAAATGATGATGATTTTGAATGCAACTTTGAACAAAGAGATATTATATTGAAAAATATTGGTTTCAGCAATGATGTTGTCAATGAGATGAATAAGATGAAGAACACATTAAATGAACAGAAATATTCTAAATTTTTGACTCCTGATTACAATCAATATTTTAGAGGAATTTCATAGCAAGATTTTATTAGTTGGTTCAAATAGATGACCCTTTTTTATATTACAGCTTTCATAAATTTCGATGTATATATTACCTGATTAAACGTGGAAGAGTATGTAATACATACTATAAATTTAGGGGAGAGTGGGGTTGTTTCGATCAGAGAGCTACTTCGATCACTTGAGGTTTTGAAGAATGTGGTTTGAATTTTCGAATTGTAATACCTCGAAAATTTAGTTCTAACAGTGACCTAAATTGCCACAAAAAAATGAAGCCGTGTGTTTGTCGGTTGCTAGATATAATTAATAAATTACAAAAATCGTCCTGAAAGCTGTCAAACACGTGCCAACTGTGATTTTCGGAAAAAGTTTAGCAAACGCCGTAAACACCCAAGACCAAGGAAGTTTTTTGTTTTTTCATAAGTATATACAATCCCGAATACTCTTTCAAAAACCTTTTTATGAAAAAAAATTTTTATAGGTGTGAAACACATTCGAAATTCCGTTGATTACTTTCGGGGCTACTTCGATCGGAGTTTGTGGGGTTACATCAATCAACATTTTCGTAAGAGATATTTTTTAATTCATCGTTTTTTTCAATTAATTTTAATCTACATGAAACTTAATTGATTTCAAATTCATAAAAATAAATTTCACGCGGTATAATTTGTTATGGAATGTTTTGAATTGATTGTTTTAGATGATTTTCATTGAAATTTTCAGTCATATTTTTCGCTATTTCATTCAACTTGAACCTCGAATATTTTAAATCAGCTCTTCAACAAATCGAACGGGTTTTCGAAATCTGTTTATTTCGTACACAGACTTTCAGACAACGCAGTAGGAGCATTATCGCAACAGACACGCCAGTGAAAAAATTACTCAAAGAAAAGTGGAAAGAGAAAAATTTAAAGAATAAATCAAAAAAAGAACTATAACTGAAAAAACAAAAGAAAATGAAAAGAAAATTGGGAAACTATATGTGGCGTGGACCGAGGAAACGTACCTAACAGCACGAAAAATCAAAAATGAGATTACCAATAATTCTGAATGTCGAAAACTTTGTCTATCGATTGAGCCTACTCTCGAAATTGTAAGATTATTGTATTGTATAAAAATTTGAGCTTCAAAGTTGAACTGCTCGTAGAAATCATAAGGACTTTCTATTTTTAAACTCGTTTTTCTCTCAAAGCGCCCAGGTGCTGTAAAGTACTTTCCTTCGGTCCACGCCACATATGTAATTAAAAACTTACATTATGTAAGGATTTCCGAAATGAGATGATTTTTTCCGAAAATGTTAATTAAACTGTTGAAAGAAAGTTTTGTTTCAGTGCTAATATTAAATAAAAATATATGGAAATACTCTATGATTATTAATTTATCGCTACAGTAATTCTGCAAATATGATTTTCCATGAATGCAATCGTGGAAAATCGCAATTGAAACATTGTCTTCTGATCGAAGTAGCCCCATAACTCGATCGAAGTGGTCCCACCCATGGGCCTATTTAACATTATTATAAAAATGTTCAGCAATTTTTTATTACGTAAAAGGATGTTAACCCTCCCGTTAGACCAAATACATACGAAAATTCGTTCATTTTTTGAAAAAAATTCTTGTTAAGATAAAAATTGATCGAAATAGCCCCATTATCCCATAACTAGAAAATGTACTTTTTACGAACAAGATCCTTTTATACAATTGCATTTGGAATCACATGTTCGTAAATCTATAGATTGGGACTCGTAGATAATGATTTTCCAAGTAATTGAGGATTTATTTTTGTAATTATAATGAATTGTTCCTAATTTATTGTATTTTTGAAAAAAAGCTCCTAAAGGTTTCACGAAAGCAAAAAGTTTGAGTACAAAATACTGTTGCATTCCTTTACTATCTCAGAAAAATGATTGCTTATGAAGATTATTCAATTTTACACGCTATAAAAAAGACCAAGAACTCTTTTTTTTGTTTTCATTCAAAGAATTTGAAAGTAATCGGTGATATGGTCAGTGACTATCTGCTGGATGCTAAATAAAACGACCCTACAAAGACTGCCAAAGACAGTGGCGATGCTTCTCTGATGATCCGCGATTCCCTACATGTACTCCCAAAGATAAGCCACCCACAACTTGCTCGATCGACCATACTACGCTATAATAATATGCCACCCACGACCCACCACAACCGTCTCGCGACTTGCCAGATCTGCGTATCCCGGCATCTTCCGAACTTGCTGGCAACTCTTTGCGCGAATAATTTCGTATCGTCCCAAGGGAAGACCGCGAATCGCTCTGTCACAGCGTTCATACGGTCATAATATTCAATAATATTATATATAGTTAGTTGTTCCTCTTGCATATATATGTATCTCATTGTCGTCGTCGAACGGCCGCGATGAATGCATACGGGCCGAGTACGCATGTGTGCTCCCAAAATACGTCAGTGCACGTAGTAATACAGTACGTGGCGCACGTTTGCTTCCGCGATCTTTCCCAACAGCCAAAAGCTCTGATTTTGCCCAAGAACGTTTCGCGATCGATGAATAAAATGCGCGTGAAAAATGTGGCAAGGGCCAGGTGAAACTGCCTTCGACGGCGTGGCAAACGCGTAAGTGCAAGACATCGCGTTGTATCAATCAGGCAAAAGACACCACTGGCCAAGAAAATATGATGGATATATGCTTATATTTTCCGTTTTTATCGTGTCTGCCCCCCGAGGTCCTATTCTAAAAATACGGGCTTTGGTGACAGAGCTTTCGGGGGATGAGGCTCCTTAAAATATACCTTGAGGGTTTTTGTCGAGGTCGTGAGTCATCTTTGGGGTCGTGGTTCCAGGTTCCCGGAGGTGGGAGTCAGGTGGTTTTCAAGGGGCCTTATTTTAGGGGTCGCTGGGAAGGCGAATTGTTTTCTAGTGGTTTTCAGGGCACTGTTGAGAAATGTATAGCTTTGTTTGGGAAAGAGTTACTGGCAATAAACTCTTGGAGATGAAGGATTGTATACGATTTTATTAGTCCAAGGTTCAAGTTCAAGTTGGTGGTCAAAAATTTTTGTCAACCTTATTTTTCCATTCCAGCTTGAATATTTCAAATATTTTTCATCACTCTTTACGATCTTGTGGAGCCAGCTTTTTTATATTTCAAAACCTATGATGATAATAATACAACAATTTTTTCGTAAATACATTTTCTTCATTTCTCGAGCTTTTGACCAATTATTTTCTGGTCCTCTTCAGAAATTTAATGCACCATATTGAATATGAAACGAATTTTTCTTCATCGTACTATAAATTAAATTCAACTTACTTATGTTGTAAGTATGAATTGAGAATAAATTTTACACTTGCCTGGCTTGTATTTCATTACATCGTATGATGAATAATATTTGTTCTTTATTTAATATTATAGCATATATTAACGAAACAAGTATCGCATTATCATCGTATCGTTAATTTTTGAATAGAAAAAAGCTGATTCCAAGAGATCTTAAAACTGATGAATTCATTTATTTTTGTTTCTTCTTGCCAACTGAAACAAAAAAGAAACTTTGCTTTGATAATTACTCATCAAAAATGAAAATATTTGATTTCTTTACATCAAACAAAAGCTTTTTACAATTAAAGTATTTTTACTTGATTATGTAACAGTCTTTGAGATGCCAAATATGAGAATGTTTTTTGACAATGAATGTTTTTTAGAAGACAACAAAAAGTTGTCCTCTTTATATTTCGTTACTTATATGTGATTAACTTAATATCCAGGAGCTAAAAATTCATACAGTGCATTCATCGCTGGATTTATTAAATTAAATATTCTGTTTTTTTGATCTCCATGCTTTTCAACTTTACAACAACTTGAAATATTTTAGTTGAGAAATCGGTATAAATTATTATATGCTTTATTTAAATAAATTATTGTTTTATGATACATATAAAAAATATTATTTCCTTAAAATCAATTATTACTCAAGATAAACGATACAACGTATTTGTTGTTTATGATTACAATAATTTTTTGTTTTCAAGATTATTGTGTAGGAAAAAATAGCTTTGAGGGGTAGCTACTATTGTTCTCATACTAGTCAAACGAAAAAACTTTCAAGATGAAATGTTTTTGAGTATCAAATATTTTCTATTCTGAATATACAATATCAACATATTTTGAAAATCATTCATAAAAAACTCATGCCTGAAAATTGTATATATCCTCTCAATTCTGTGGCTTCCCGGCATAACAGACAAAGTCACATATGCTATAACTTTTAAAATTTTACCAGGATATCATGTAAAATGAACCTCATGGCAGAAGTGACTTTGTCTGTTATTCCGGGAAGCCACAGAATTATATTCCGAATAATATAGTGTTCAGCTTCGACTAATAGGCAGTATTTGAAATTACAATTTCTCTTGAATTTCTAATAACATATATGCGTATTTAAATTCTCATTTTACCTTATTCTAAAATTTTCGTATATAAATTTTCCAAGACTTGCGAATTTAAAAACTTTCGATCTCATTTTTCGAAATCAGTAAATTTTTGGTTTCCATGGATACAAGTCCAATAAGTTTCCAATTTATTCGATATCTAACATACGGTACATTAGGTTGTATGAATTTTCATTTCTCCGGAATTTTTTTTCAACCGAAACGCGGTTCTTTACGCTATATTCAACAACTCTTACCTAATTTAAAAAACTCATTCACTTGCAGTTTTAAAACACTTGCATTATTTACTTTGACAGTGACTTTAACCAGAATAAATCCTTTCATAAGAATGAAATTCAGCATGTATTTTCTCCGATAAAATTTAATTTTCAATAGAGCAGAAATTTCTTTTGTTCCCAACAGATTTTTCCAGTAAATAATTTGGCAACTTGTTGTGCCGCATCTTTGGAGTTTAAAGGTCGTGAATTCGCATTCACAAGTTGCAAATAAGTTGGTTTTCAAAGAATTTGTGCAGAGATTTACATAAGAATGAATGCTACCGAAAGGTTTCTCTAAGATTGGATTTCGATAATAAAGTGAAATTTTGAGGCCTGAGAGCATTTTTATGACTTCACGGTTTTTTTGCACTTTATAAGAAATGGTTTATTGCTTAAAATATATCCAGGTCAGCCCATTAATGTTGATCGAAAAAATTCCAGCTATAAAAAAAATCTTTGTTTCCTTTTTTCCTACGAAAAATAATAATAATAATAATAAAAGAAACCAAATCAGAAAAAATTTGTATTATTAGGGATTTGGTCATAGAACGAAATTTTAGAAAAAATTTTTTCAAATATAATGTACAGTTAATGCTGTTGTCTAAAAATTCAACATTATCGGTTTCATATTGAACTTTTTGCCAACATACATAAGTATTGATCAACAAAAAAATTATTATGAAAAACTTACCATTCATGAATGAAGCTTAAATATAACACTTTGACATACATGCAAAAACATATGAATTTAATGATAAATGAAATGATACACGGAGAAAAAATTAAAATTGAATTTCACCACGGAGAATGTTATCTACTTACATTCGCACTTAAAATGAATATTTGTGGCAATACTATTGCATTAAGTCATATATAAAATTATATTTTTACATTTATTACATTTATTACATTTATTACAATAATTACATTTATTTTTATATTTTGCATTTAGTTATATATGAAAAATATAATTTTCCACTCTGGGCGGTAAATACTAGATTATAAAGTCACTGATTCTCTTTTTAGCGAATGCAGGAGGTTTACTATTTTTGCAATAAATTTTCTTTTTATATTTTTCTCCGTGTATCTATTGTGGCATTAGTTCTTTTGATGTTGGTCAATATTTATATCATCGTATTAACCACTGAGAAGAAAATCCTGTACTTTCTGCCATATATACTGTAAAAAGTACAATATTATTGTACTTTATACGATAATATTGCAGTTTTCACAATATTATTTTATTTTTCACAATATTATAGTGAAAACTGAAATATATATTTTACTTATTTTAGTAGTGTACAGCGAAACCGATATATTGTACAAATTACCATATGTGTGCCACTTTTTGCTACATAATTTCGAAAAAATTGAAATCTGAAAATGAAAACTTTACTTTACAAATTGTAATTTTTACCATACATTTTTTCCACGTTTCTTAAGGTCAGTCAACTGGGAACAGGTGGCGGCCGCGTTTTTTTTCTTTCCCGCAATTTATTTACACATGCATTAAAATAGACCAGAAAAACTGACCCTCACGAGTAGAACACATTTTTTGTGATAAAGGCAGATAAAAGGACTTAGGTTTATGATTCTTTTTTATTTTTTAACACCCCCCTCCCCTCAGGGGGGCCACCTGTTGACTCAGTGGCGTGGCGAACCAAAAAAAAAGCATTACTTTTTTTCCAACTTTTTCGAATTCTGTATCATATTACAATATGATGCATTAGAAACCTAGAAAGTACACAAAAATATTGCAAAAAGAACCTATACAGATCTGTTTACTGAAAAAACTTTATCGATTTTTCAAAAATCTGGATTAATAAGAATTACAATATGATATTCCAAAAGTACTAGAAGTATAGTAGAAAACGGAAGATGTAGAGGGGTTTTTACAACAAAATATATCTATAACTACAATATCATTTGACAATACGTATAATATGTCATTTCAAAAATTGCTATAATATCAAGCGAAAAGTACAATGTGTCAGAGTGATTCCCGTTTACTATACAGTATTATAATAATTACTATATATTTTTCTCAGTGCATATGGAATATAGAATTTGTAGATTAATACATAGTACATTGCGAACCAAATTTGGAATCGACTTGTTCCCCACGATGTTAACATGCTACTATTTTCTTTACATATCGTGAGAAGAAAAACGTGGTTTCGCAGGTCTGATGGGAAACAGCATGCAGTGTGTAGTAAAGTGCATTTTCCCACACGGACTCAGAAACGATGGTGGAATCGATCACTTTCACTGTTTCCCGCCAGGCCTCCAAAATCGTGTTTCTCTTCGTGGTATAAAAGAAAAAATTAAGTTGAATGATTAGTTGAAATAAGTTAAGTTTCATGTAATAAGGATATTTTATAAACGTTAATATTATCTTTGCTCGGTTTTCGAATTTGAAAATGAAAAAGATGAAAGTGTTGATGAATATACAAATTGTCTAAGTACTCAAAATATTACTTTCTGCATATAACTATTTTTGTCATATTCAAAAAATGACTGTAAATAATATTAATTTTCAATGCTCTCCATACAGTTGTTAGCGTCGATCGATTTTACGGTATAAAAAGTATATTCTTTAAAGAAAGTTTGCTAATTTTCAACAGCAAGAGTCAATATCTAATGGCATTAGATATATCAACAAATAATGATATTCGATTGAAAATAGCTCATTCTCGTCGATGATTAGAGTCACTTCATGAGTTATAAATATATCAAATTTTAAGCAAATAACGTTCAATAAAAAATAATGATGTCTCAACATGAAAGTCATTAAATAATTCTAAGAAATCATTAGGTCATTCAAATAAGTTATTGCACGCTTATACAAAAACTTTATGATTTCCCATTTCCCAAGCTTTTTCTCGTCCTTGAAAATAATTTTAACAGTTTTTCATTTTTTAGAGTTGAAAAAAAATTCTACTTGCAGTTAGCCTACATTTTTTTTGCGTTTGTCGTATAAGAATTGAACAAAATGCACAAATTTGTTTCTTTCGTAAGAGTTTCGAGAACCAGCAAAAGCTGAAAATTTTATGCATCAACTACTACAAAACCTGTTTTATCGTATTCAAATAATCAATGCGATTGAAATGTTGATGATGCAAGAAGAAGATGATACGATAAGAAAAATATGATTTCAGTAAAAATACTTACCAAGCATTACCACGAAATTCCATAATTTTTGCAATTATTCCCTATGACTGTTTTAACTACTGGCATTGAAATAATCTCTCAATGACATGCAAGATTGAACTTTCTGCACAATCAAAGTACTGATTACATATGCTTGAAAATTTTATTAAATATGTGAGATGTGCAGGAAAGACACGCTGGAACAAATTAAATTTCTCAATCGATACCGTTTCCAAGTAAATCGTCCCTTACGAAAATAAATAATGAAAATAAAAATAAATACTGATCGAAATTAAATATTCACAGTTGCACAGTGCAGTTGAATTTTGCTCACTGAAATTTATTTTTTATAATCATGTTGACTGCTAGACACTTTATAACAATAAATAAATATCTATTACACTATTTTTATGTCTGAAAGACAGCAGTTGATGATTTTGATGTATAAATTGTTTCGTGTATTCGACATTATTTTTTAAACATTTGTATTTAATATCTATACTTTTAATGTTAAGGTGTATGATTTTATTATACTAATGAATGTTTATTCATGTCACTTCATTTTTCAATTTTCTTTTATAAAAATGCATGATTAT
The DNA here is from genome assembly GCA_028476575.1 of Platygaster robiniae. NCBI lineage: Eukaryota > Metazoa > Arthropoda > Insecta > Hymenoptera > Platygastridae > Platygaster > Platygaster robiniae. Next base: position 44,464,774 of record CM052019.1, read on the forward strand.
GTGCAAGCATTTAAATTATTTGAGTTTTACAAAAGTACGTATGAGATGAGTGAATATTTAAAAATAGGGAAAAAATATAATCGGTCATAAGTGTTAACAATCACATAGAATTTATTAATTTGCATCAACTTCCGACAGTGAAAACAGTTGTATTGCATCGTAATATCCAAATTTAAAAAATATTTTAATTCTAGTGGCTAAACCCGTATAAAATTTCAGTACTTTATATCACTATACAATGCATATTATATGTAAAAAATATTCCCTGTTGGATGAAGAAATCTTTTTCAATATCCCTAAAATCTTTCCTACATTTTTATGAAATACTGAAATCTGTAAAAAAACTGACAGCAAGTTTATAAATTTAAAGTGTATAAGGAATAAAATACACTGGTTTCATTTATGTGTATTATAATGAAAAGAAAAGCGTCGATAAATCTGTATAAAATGTGAGTTATAAATTTACGGTCTATTGCATTTTATTGTAGTTTTTATTAATTTTCATTGTTTTGTTTATAATTTCATTTTTCATTGTTCATGTTGTTTTTGTAAAGGAGCCAAAAGCTCCAAGTCACCAATGATGAAGTTTTTATTCCATTTGATCCAAACAGTGGTATGAATTTTGAATCATGAAAATAAATGAAGAATGGTACATTCTTCCTCGACTAATTAGGGTTCAATTGTTGATAGCAGTATTTTTTTCCAGTTTTTTCACGTATTTATTAAAAGTTATAGAGCTTTTACAAAATCACTTCATAAAACTTTATTTGACTGCAAAAAATTACAGTAGTCAATATGATAGTTAACAGTCAAATAGACTGTTAAGAGTTGGAGGAGAAATTTATCATTCCAATCTAAAAATTACCATCAGTTCTATTGAGAAAACTTTGTCAAAACAATGAAAAAGAAAGTAATGATAAAATACAATGGAATAAAAACAACACATTTGAATTCTTTCTTAAGGGGTGTAAACGGTTTATTGAATTCCAAAAATGTCACCAAGCAGCTATGGAATTATGTAAAATACTTTCTGAAGTACGTTTCAAAACTTTGTTTCCATTTCAGAGAAGGAAACGATATTCAAAAACTAAACGCTATTCAGGCCCTTCCAAATTTGCTCGCGGGAGATGACGCCCAATCATGCATCAGCCGAGTGCTGCCAAAAATGCAGCAAAGCCTGCCAACCGCGTCCGTGGAATTCCACGTCGCGGCTTCGGCGACTTTCAAAACCATTCTCGAAGAAAAACTCGTTAGCTCCGCAGTTTTCACTCAAATTTTCCTCAAAAGTATCCTGACATCTGTTGATAACCGAGAAGACGGTAAATTTTGACTTCTCTTTGATTTGTAAACTGCAATTCGACAAACTTGTTTCTTTTTAAAATTGATTCAATCCTCGTATAAATCTTTGACGATTTTTCTACTTTTTTCTATGAATACTCATTGCAAAAAACCAGTTTTTCTCAAAACTTCAATTAAATCTACATTTCTTGGAATTATTTCTTTTGCAGACGTTTCTCGTGCTTGGCTAAAGACTCTTTTGGACGTAATCGAACTACTACCATTGGACGTGATAAGACAAGAAGTAATTAATTTTCAACGCCACAAAACACCTTCCACGAAAAAATACTAATCTTTGAAAACATTTCAGATTCTGCCAATCGCTATCAACAAAGGGCAAATTTCCCAACCCGTGAATTCTAGGATAATGTGCTGCAAACTTATCGGAAAAATCTGCACTCGTTTCGATTCGATCTCGTAAGTGGCTCTTCCGTTGGTTTAAAATAAAGTGAAACTAGGAAACGTAAATTGCCTATGAAAATACAACGGAACTATGTAGCGTCATTCAAGAATCAAGTATGAAAAGTTAACAAGTCATGTTTTTCGAAGCATTAAATTCATCGGGAACGGGTTGACATACTTTGCAATCGACCGAGTTTCAATTGACTTGAAAAATGAGAAGAGAATCAATATGGAAACCTAAAAATTTAGGTGACCTCCGGTGGATGCGAGCTTAGCCGGTTAAATTGTTGAAAATGAAAAAAAAAAAAAAACCCTCATACACTGAGAGAAGTGTATGGCGCGATATTTAATTTTTCCATGTTGTAACTATTGTCCCGATATCACATTTTTCACCTTCAGTATTAAGTAAATCATAAAGAAAATTGTATAATTATACTTTCTCGAGTGCATGTTGGTAAAATTTGTCGCTAATTATTTTTATTTGGAAAAAAACTTGATTATTTTTATAACGCTGCATATGAAACGAAGGAATTTATTGAAATTAAAATTTTCGCCTTTGTTGGAATTCGAACTCGTACCTACACATTTTCAACGCATGCAATTTTTTCATTGCTCTATCCTACCCAATATCAAGAGAAATTGGATTTTGAGGATATGCTGATCCAAAAGAAATTCCAAATGCTATTGTTTCGCTTTATACCCTGATTACTATATTACATTGTTTCAGATATTTTCTGGCTGGCTCTTAAAATCCAAAATTTGTTCATTATAAAAAAAACACGTTTTTAAAGACCCAAGTTATTAAAACTTCGGACGTATGTGAATATATTTTATAGTTTTATCTTTATTAAATTTTCAAATGTTTATTTTTCGAAAAGGGACCAGAAATCCAAGGCAACACAAGCTTTTTAAAAATATCTTGTCAAAATGCCGCAAACAACATAACATTTGTGTTTACTGTCATAAACAATTTTCGTACTTTCTATTATTTTTTACAAATTGTTTGACACTTCAACATCTAATAATTTTTTTTTATCCATGTTATTTATGTATTCTGTTTGTCGATATCTATTTAAAATTTTGGGTGGACGACTTTTTAACAGTGTACAATCGATCACATATTTGATAGTATATTTGAAACAATGTAATTTTTACTATATAACAAAAGTTTGAAATACACCAAACAAATTTCAAATACACTGTAAATATGATTATTTTTACTATCATTGTAGGGTCATGTCACGAGTCGATTTTATTGAAGTCATTTTTCATTTTTTTTTTATGTATATAATTTCACGATAGTTAATAAATAATTATTTGTTCAGTATAAAACGGCATTCTCTGTTGAAATCCATCAAAATCGAGACCAATAAAATCAAGTTTCGAGTGTCCTTCTTTTACGATGACGGTACGCTCTATATTATTAGCGGACATAATCACGCAAACTTTTTACAAACAGTTCACATCAACCGTTTACACGATGTAAGCATCAAGTTTACATAAACCTTTTGTAAATATCGTGTAAGCATATGCAAACAATGTGTCAAATGTTAGCGATATGATAATATTCTATATGCGTTTACGAAAAAAATGTCTACAAGGGCTGATTGGCAGGGGAATGTATAACTTGAACAAATAATATCGACAACTTCACTTTTTTCGGTACATATTGTATTTCAAGTTAAAATAAGACGTGTGATTTTTTCTGTTGATAACCGGTGTCATTTTTGACACTTTAATAAAGTGACGGTCACAATCCGACCGGGTTTTACAATTACAAATAGAAAAAAAAGCTCTTCATTAAACGAAATTGGACGCATCTCATACTTTTTTTTTTATCAACAGGTCCGTGTACAGCAACCTGTATTTGGAGGGGGGGAGGGGGGTTCAACTTTTATGTTGTATTTGTAGAATAACATGCAATCGAAATTGATTTAGTTTGACAGCACATGGTCCATTCATAGTGATGTCGATAATAAATGTAGATAAAATAAGGTAATTAATAAATTAATTATTCAATAAATAATCGAATATATAAGACAATATCATAACATCATTTGTTTTCAACAACTTCTACTTTATATATTGGATCTTTGTTATGTTTTTAACAAATTTAACATAAGCAACTCAATAATTACAGATACACAATTGCGAAAAACACGTTTGTTATTTCTTTTTTTTATATTTAGATACATAACAAATGCATAATAAATAAAACAAAAAAAACTTTCTATTACTGCACTGTACACATATTTTATGATTTAAAGGGTTATAAACCTTTTTTGAGGACGGTCCGGATTATTTTCAATGTATATAGCACATAATTTTATTACACAGAAGTTATATTATTGTGATAGAATATTGTCGAATTTAATATACAAACATTATTTGATGAAAAAAATATCAACGAATCGTGGAGTTATGGCTCTTTTCAAACTTTTTTTTTTAAGAGGCTTGCAGTGACTGCAATGCAAATATAATAAGTCAACTGAAATTATCATATCCAAAAACGTTACATTTTTTAGTGTAACGATAACGTAACGCGTTACACTGATTAACAAGTTACGATAACAGGAACGAGTTTCTTTTTTTTGGTAACGAGTAACGAAAATCGTGTTATTTTTTCACATCTGTTTCATCAAGTTTTTAGAACGATTTGTAACTTTTTAAGACATTTGTTGAAACTGAGATATAAGTAATTTTTCAACTTCCTTATTTTCAGATAAAAATTGTATAATTTCACAATTTCAGAAGAAACAGAGTGATATATTAGTAATTTATGTACAAATATCGACATAGAGTATGTTTTTTCACTTTTTATTAGAAATTTTCACAGTTCTAGCAATAAATTTTAGAAATCTGCATATAAATGCATGAAAATACTGGAAACCTTAGATCTGCAAATCTATAGCAGGATCCCTAAAATCTATAGATTATGCTAGAAAACGTTACGTAGTTTTATGAATACAGAAAAAAAATGAAATACGAAAAATACTAGATATTATTTACTTCTTTTGAAAAAGCTATTAGAATTTTCAAAAATTTATGTAATTCCAGAAATCAAGAAACTCCGATTTCTCGAGCATCGAATTCTGATAATACATGTGTATAGAAAACCATAAAAATACTAGAAAAATGTTCAAATTTAAAATATCTGTCAAAAATTGAAAAAATATTGTGGAGACTCTAAATTTATGACACTGGTTTCTGCAAGGTCGATCAAAATACTGCAAACATTTCAAACTTTCAACTCTAGGTAATCTAATTCTTGAAATTCAAAGAGATATTTTTGAAAAAACCTTCAAATTTTCCAACATTCTATAAATGCTAAGAAATACAAAAAGAAAACACATGTATAGAAAAATACAAGTATATCTATGGAATATTGAAAATCTATGCAACTTTCAAAACTAGAGCATCGAATTCCAGAAATTCATACAGAAATATACAAGAAAACTCCTTCAAATCTTGGAAAAACTGATGAAATACGAAGGATACTGAAAGAAATATGAATCGATTGAGACACCTGTTTTTTGAAAAACTCTTTCAGAACATGAAAAATTTATTGAACTTAACATTTTAGAGCTGGAAATTCTTGAAATCCACGTATAAAAATTTATATCAAAATGCTTAAAGTATATAACAATACTAGAAAAATCCTGCTACATTTTATGCATCCTAAAAAATACGAATAGTTTTGGAAATAACGAACAATCCTTCAAATCGTAGAAAAACTGAAGAAGCACGAAAAATACGAGAAGAAATGAATATCTGTTGAGACAGTTTTCTGAAAATCCTTTGAACACGTAAAATTTAATAAACTCCAAATTTTGCAGTTCAAAATTCTCGGAATCTATAACAATTAAAATAGAAATGCTAGAACTATATAAAAATACTGGAAAATCCTGTAACATTTTATAGATCTTGAAAAATACGAATAATTCCAGAAATACTGATGAACAATCCTTCAAATCGTAGAAGATATATACGAAAAATACCAAAATGAAATAAAAATCTTTTCAGACGCTGTTTTCTGAAAAACATCATGCAATGCAAGATATCAAAATAAATATCAAAATTATATTATATTAATTATTTTAAAATTATATTATATCAAAATTTATATAACCCCCCCCCCCCCTCCCGTCCGCATGGGCCTGTTTATAAATATCCAACGGCATCGAAATAAAGGCTGTTTGATTTGTCCGTAATATTCGTAATAAATTCATGGATATGATTGTTAAATTGAATTTTTCTGATACAGAATAAAAAAAGAAGTTCTGCCAATGGTGCATTCATTGTGCCAAGACGTCAACAGTGAAGTTCGAACATATATTTGCTTCCAATTACGTTTCGTTGCTGAAAGCCTCGACGCCAAATCCTTTAAGCAATCGTTGCTTCCTTCTTTGGTAGAATTGGCAAGTGACGAAAAGCAAGACGTCAGAGAAGTTTCGGTTCAGACAATAGCTTCTTTGCTGCCTCAACTTCAGCAAGGTATGCACAATTTTTCACCTCCATCAACTATTTTTAATGACTCAATTAAGAAAATTTCGATCCTGTTTTCCATACTCGAGCATGGATTTTCACCTGTTTTACATAGTTCGAGTTGTTGAATGTCAGAAATACGTGTATGAAAAATTTTTTTCGCAGATACTGTGAAAAGTACGATTGTGCCACTGATTCAAAAACTCACAACGAAAGCTATACAAAACTCGGAGGAGGGAATGATAAGTGTTATCTCAGAAGAGTTTGGAAGATTGGCTTTAGGCATGGAGAGTAAGTTGTTTACAATAATTTTTTTACCAACTTGTAAAACTGACTTGTAAAAATATGTTCATCAGTATTTTAATGATGAAAGGCATCGTTCGGAAAAATTTTTATTTATTTACTTTTTATTTATAAATAATCCAAGTATTGAATGAAACCTCGGTTTTCAATGCAAATCACGACAAATCTCAACTTTTGTGAATGTTTCGAAAAATTGAAGAAAACATTTCTTATCTTGATATTTTTTCTCCAACATTTTTCCACGAATCTGAAAAACTGTATCGTGTCGAATGATTCCGTAATATAAAAAGTCAAACTATTCGAAACTTTAATAATACTTCAATGATTTGAATGTTTGCAGAATGTTTAACACCAACAGAAAAAACTTGGTTTATAGCAACTTTCCAAAAACTTGCCCAAATGGGGCTCCCATCCGTGAACAAAGACGATTCCAATCGAGAAATGTTTCGGGCAAGTTTTTTCGATAATCTGCATTCCTTTGTAATTCATTTTCAAAGTCTTGTTGGGAATAAGGTGAGAGCCTCGTATATATCTGCATGTTTTGAAAAAAAAGTAAAAAACCTTAGATTTTTAACTATACCTTGTTGAGTACTGAGGTCCCTTAGAAACTGCATGAGAATTTTTGGAAAAATGCAGCTCAAAATCATTATATGTACATGTATTTTGAGTTGATGTAACAAATTATTCATTAGGAACAATTTTTAAAATTATATTAATCAAATAAAATTGAGTCAAGACAATCATGCGAAACTTGCAATAAAGATAGGATAAAATATTTAATCAACCAACCTTACACTGAGGTAAAATCTAGTGACTATTACAATAAAACAATAAAATAATAAAACTATGAAATCAGTATGATATACAACTTATATGCAACTTTGTTTTATTATATTTTTAACACTGTTAAATGATATTGTAGAATTATATGAATATATTGCAAAAACTCCAAGATATATTGCATTAGATACCATACTTTGTGTATTTTCTGCAATATCCCATTCAATCCTATTGCTACTCTTATTATTCTTCATTTCAAAAAAAGCCATATAGTTTTGCCAGCACTCAAATATATATAGTTTTTTTTGCTATATTTTATTGGTGTACTTCCTAGTATATAAAATTTTAATTTTGTTACAGTTTAGTGTATAGTCAAATCATATTTATTATTATGACACATACATACTAACACTGCTGAAAATTTTCAATTTAATTTGATTCAATTTGATTTCCTATTGAAAAACCAACTGGAAAAAAGGCCGTTTCTGTGATTGATGTTCCAACTGGATTTGTCCTATTGGAAAATTTTACACAAAAAACTCACGTCATAGATACAATTAGTTTTCCAAATGAAAACTTACCACATTCCTGAATGGAAAATTCGTGTTTTTTTGGAAAAAACTTTCAATAAGATGAACAGATTATATTTTCAATTGGTAATTTTCAGCAAGCTCTTGTAGAAAAATCTGACCCGTAGGATGTTCGTGAATATATATAAATGTAGTTGCTTTAGAGTTCCTAATGGTTCCTATTTGCGAAAATCCTACTGGCCAGTAAAATTTTTCTACAAGAGAGAAAACATATAATAACTCTTACGTGCCAAACTCCCCGCGAGAAAAAGAAACCCAATATTCCTTATTCAATTTCGAGTTGAAAAGCTCTTTACCACTTTTTATAAAACTCAAAATTAAAAAAGTTGTTCAAGCCAAAAATTTAAACGATAAATGCGCTCTCACGACAAGTGGGGATCGATTTCACGGACTAAACTTTTCCCAAATTTTCTTCATATTTTTCCTAGTCGAAAAGTCCTTTGCTACTTTTCACAAAACTCAAAATCAAAAAAGATATTCGAGCATAAAATCTAAGAAATTCGATTGGTTGAAACTTGTGACCCGAACATCGTTTTTGATTTTGAGTTTTGTAGAAAATAGCAAGAGACTTTTTGGCTTGGAAGTATATGAAAAAAATTTGGGAAAAGTTTGGTCCGTGAAATCTACCCCCACTTGTCGTGAGAGCGCATTTATTATTTAAATTTTTGGCTTGAATAGCTTTTTTATTTTTGAGTTTTATAAAAAGCAGTAAAGGACTTTTCAACTTGCAATCGAATGAGGAATATTGGGATTCTTTTTAGCGCGGGGAGTCTGGTACACCCTATATAAATATATAATATGATGAGTAACTCAACTATTCCATACTTGTTAATTTTTCGATAGATAGTTGTAGATATTATTTATATAACAATAATAATATTATTGTATGAATAATCTTACATAAGAATTAAGATTATATTTAGAATTAGATAATATTTTTTTTATTTATTTGTAATCAGGCATAAAACAATATTTATAGAATAAACAATATATCCCCACAAAAATATCATAGCAATTTAACGGTGGGCCTGACGTACATTCACAAAATAAGCAAAAATATATAAATGAAATTTCTCAAAAAATCCCGATCTGAGTATAAATAATCCCTATCTCCAATAATCCAATCTAAGTATCTTTCATGAAGTACCTTTAATATTTGGAACATAATAGTAAAATTAAAAGGCAAAATAATTTAACTGATTGTTCACTATACACAAATACCAATAAAAGTCTGTGTAATAGTGTAGTTAATGCAATCGATACAGTAAAATTTAAATTCTAAATATATCTTTATATTTCTTATAATACTACGTTTTTGAAACTGTAATTCATACATCGACTCACACGGTATATTTATTTTAAGTATACAATATTGTAACAAATAAAACACAAATGACGAAATCTGAAAAATTATTCAAAAACCTGTAAAAGTTACTACATTTTACTACTTTTCAACCATACATGCATCGAAAAGTACAAGGTTGTTTTCTCAGTGATAAAAAAATACATTTATTACTTGTTACGAGAAAATTGTACATAAATCAAACTTGATTTTTCACCCCTGAAACTTTCATCGTAATTATTTTGTATATTTACAAAGAGACATCAATATTTTTTCGTTTTATAACAGCCAAATAATCCGCAATCAGTTGAGGAATTTATGGAATGCCGAAAATGGTGCGCTTATAATATTCCTGCGCTTTTTGTATTCGCTGCAAATTCGTCAGAAACTGTAAGTGTCCTTCTTCCGACACTCAGCAGTTTGGCGAACGATCCTTACTACTTGGTACGCAAAAACATCGGCTGCTGTCTTCACGAGGTAATAAAAAATCCTAATTTATCGAAAACTTTTAAATCGTTCATAAAAATCCATCCTAAGCAACTTTTCAGCATTTGATGAAATTATACCTGGTGCATTTTTATGTTCTAAACGTTCTAAACGATACTTGAAAGGTGTGAATTTTTTCAAAACCCAAGGTAAAATGAAAATGACTTTTCATAGGTTTGCACTATTTTGGGACCAGAATGTGGAATGATAAAAGAAGACTTGATAAAACTACTAAAAGATGATATGGAAGTTTTACAAGACCTCGTACCGAATTTGGCTCAAATTTTGGAGCAGCTGGCGAACTGTCAAACTATTGGAACAGAAGACTCGGTAAGCTTCGGAATTGTTGTTTCGGATTCGCAAATAAAAATATGAAGAATTCTGTAACATAATAAGACTTACTACGATTCTTCCGGGTTTTTTTTTATAACTCTGAAAAAAGATTGTAGCAGAAACCGTATAACTCTTTGAAGCTTGATTTAAAAAATATTTTTACAGCTAATTTTTGTTATTTTTGCAATTTGGCTGACAATAAGATCAATACGACGCGTTTCAATATTGATTTCAATGAAAAAAAGGCATCAAAATTGTGTTTCATTTTTATTTTCCGGCTTGATTCATTGAATGTTGGGCATGCAAAATTAAAAAATTCATATTACATGGAAGTTTACACATAAAATTTAATTTTTATCAACATATAAGGTAAATGTTTAGATTCACCCATAAATAATTTTATTTGGTGTACGGAACTCACATTATTCGCAGTTTTTCGAATTTTTTCAGATCTTTAATGTAACTAAAATAGGATCAGCTTTATTACAATGTGAGAATGAAATTGCAGCGACAAATAATTGGAGACTGGCGGCCATGATGTTGAATCAACTCGAAATTTTGCCAAAGTGCTTTCCTAACAATTATGTTTACAAATATTTCGTGCCTAGGACGATGACAAGAATTTTAACAGCGGTAAATACACCGTCATTTATTTTCAATACGAATTCATTCCCTTCGAAAGACGTTTATAAAAGAGGATGCATTCCATTCGCATTTTTCATATTAAAAGTTGAATAGTTTGGATTGAGTGTAAAAAGTAATTAAATATATAAATAATTCATTAGGTTAATTAGAGAAAATTTTAATTAGCATGCATAGTAATATTAACTAGAAAAATGTATAATAGTTATGAAAAAATCAAATTATATATGAAAAATGACTCATTGAATTTTCATTTTTTTTTAAATATGTACTAAATGTGAAAAAATGAAATACACTGGTCTGATTCAAAATTATCAATTGGAAAATGCGAATCAGTATAAAAAAACTTACGTTTATGGAATACTTGAAAAAACTGAAATTCACATATAAAAGCATAAAATCCTGAAACTGGGAATCGAGTTGAATGTCCTCTAAAACTTTCAATCAAAGCCTGTACTAGAACAAAATCTTGAATTGAATTCAAGTAGTTGAATAAAATCATGCTACTGGAATATCACAAAATATCATATTTTTCTCCATTTAGTATTAGGGATGGGCGATACGTATCGCTTTTTCTTTCCAATATACCAGAATTAATTATATAAAAATTAGGCGCGTAGGCAGATGGGGTTTCGGGGGTTCGAACCCCTCCCGAAATTCTGATAAAATCAATCAACGTTTCATGTAAAATTGAAAAAATTTACATCGATAAACAATTAAGATACAAGTTACAAATAAATTCATGAAAACGTTAGCAGTATATATCTGATAAAAAAAAGGGTAATTAAAACGTAGGATTGCATAGAAAATATGAATCAGAATAATTGTTGAAACTTAGTAAATAATCAATAAAAATAAAAATCTACGAAAAAGCTTAAAATTTACAAAACTTTGAATCTTAGATCATCAAAATCTAGAAATCTATATAAAATCCGTAGAAAATTATTAAAAAACTTTCGATTCATACAAACTCTAAAAGAATGATAAAATTAATTGAATTCTATGAAAAAAACTGTTTTCTAAAAAATCTCGACAAATGCCTCTACGATTTATAAATTTTATACTATAAATCTATGAAAATTCTGGAAAACGTAATAAAATCTTCTGAACATTTCAAAAATACGAAAAAAGAATAACGAAATAAAACAGGAAAAATCTATATGAATGTAATTTTATCATCAATTCTTGAAATTACTGAGAAAATATCGAAATATTAAATAATATCGAAATATTAAATATTAAATAATATCGAATAAAAAATATTGCATTTTAAAGCATCGAGTTTTTTAAATCTACGTAGCAAGCTACAAAAATATAAGTAATCTTTAAAAATATTTAGAAATTTTCCTGGGTTCCGTATACTCTGTATATAATACTAAAAAAATGTGAAAAATAAGTTTACTAGTTTAATAGCTTAATAGTTTATTCGTTTACTACTTCACTAGCTAACTAGTTTACTAGACAACTTGTTTACTAATTTACTTTTTAACGAGTTTGCTAGTTTACTATTTGACTTTTTCACTTGTTTACTATTTTACTATTTTACAATTTCAGTAGTTTACTAGATTACCAGGTTACTTGTGTACTAGTTTAGTAGTTTACTAGCTTCCTAGTTTACTAACTTACTAGTTGACTATAAAGTTGTTAATACATAAAAATTAATTTTCTTGAAAATTTCTAAGACTTTCTGTCCTGGAGCATATTTATTAATATAATACAAAAATTCTATACCTATAATTGAAGGAATTATTCTAGTAACTCATATGGAAAATAATAAGAATACACCCAATTCAATATGTAAAATTTATACAGTTAAACATACTTTCAACTGTAGAAGAACTAAAAAAATATGGAATAAAAGTATTGAAAATCTTTATAAAAGGAACTGTTGTCTGAAAAATTGATTTAAATTTTCAAAATCGTTGGAAGTTTTAATACTAAAGCATTGATTTCTAAAAATCTATCGAGCGATCCACAGAAATATTTGAAATATATAAAAATACTACAAAATACTACAAAGTTTGATGAATAATATACCATCGGAAAATAATATAGATTTATGATGTACCTTTCATCTGTGTGGTGAAAATTTGCTAAAAAATCAATTCAAATATAAATTTTTCAGAAGTTTGATTCCTAGAGCATCGAATTTCAAAAAGCTCTATAAAAACCCATATTACCTAATATCGGATAATCCTAAAAATGGTATAAATACAAAAAGTATTAGCAAAAAAGATTGAAACTTGAGATAACAATTGAAAATTACAAAAATCGAATTCCATTATTCACGAAAATGAAAAATGAACAACTCTGGATTCCAAAAGTTGTATAACTTTTAAATTCCGAAATGTAAAATATTTCAAAATCGCTCTCTTGTAATATGTTGTCAGAGATAAAAAAATATGAAATCCCGAAGGGAAAATATTTTTCAGAAAAACTCCTCCCGAAAATTTTTTCTGCCTACGCCTCTGATAAAAATCCCAGAAAATGTTTTAATTGTGCAAGTACTGAAAAAATACGAAAAAAACCATAATTAATATATAAATCCGCAGAGAAACTATTTTTGAAAAAATAAAAATTTACACGATAGATCGGTATATCAATATTTTCTAATCGATAGATCGATGTTAAATATCGTATGATTCCAATACACACCGGGTGAACAACTGATCTCGATATTTTCCGTTAGGATTCCGATCCCATTCTGAAATTTATACTATTACACTACTGCAAACGTGCATTCATATAAAACTGTCTTTTCAGAGACCACTTCCAGTTCGATCTGCTGCATGCAAAACGTTTCTAGTTTATTTAAGATTCAGCGCGAAGCCTCAACATAGAACAGACATGAGGAACCGGATTCTTATAGAAATGAGAAACAGTAACAATTTTTACGTGAGAATGTCATTCATGCACATGATGGTGGAAGCGATGGCTATGTTTTCTTCGGTGTACATGAAAGAGCATTTTTTCACGACCTTGCTGAGTATGTACGAAGATCCTGTGGCCAACATAAGGCTCAAGTTGGTAACCATGTTGCCGGCCTTGAAAAAGTCCTTGCAACTTCCAGCGGATAAGAAGCTTATGGTCGCTTTGGAAGCTGCGATAAGAAACTTGATGAGCAATGAGAAGGACAAAGATGTGATGGCGGCGTTGACTAAAGCAATTACGGAGTTGGATGAAATTGAAGTGACACATGAAGGGCAAACTGTGAGTAAAATTGCATCTTTTGGTTAGATGCTCGTAGTAAAGTCAACAATTTGGACTCTAGAGTAATTTAGTAAATGAACGAATCTAACTGCAGTGACTTTACAATGGCAATTTTGGATGTTTCTCCCTCTATATGCATATTTCAATTTTGTACTACCTAGGAATACAGACATTGTTGGAAAATTTCTTGATCATCAATTTATTAGTAGTTTTTCATTTAAACAATGATAAAATTACTTTCAACTTACAGCAGACCACGAAACTGAACGAGATCAATTTAGGCGACGCAAAAAAACACGAAGAAGAAAACAGAGTCATCAATGGAAAATTGACAAGCAACCTTCGACTACCCGAAAGTCCTTTAAAAAAACAGCTCGTTATACCGAAACTCAGTAAATGCACTTGTATTTTCTTTTTGAACCAGCAAAAAATCACTTAGTTCTATATGAATCAATTTTATTTTGATTTTAGATTTGACTGGCCGCATTGCTGCAGAACTATCAGCGGCAAAACCCACTCGGCAGGGCCAAGTTTACCCATCCACAGAGTCTGAGTAAGTTGTTTAAAACATGAATTTAATATATATCTTGACATACCCAGAGCTTTTTCACAAATGTGAAATTTTCAAAAGAAACTCAGCAAGTTTTATGTAATCACATTCGTTGAAAAATTCTTTCTGCACAATTTAGGTATTATTTCTCTTTCATGACCTAGCGAAAATTGTATTTTCTGTTTTTTCCTGCATCATCTTTACTTTATTATCCTTGAAAAGAGTCATGTTCCAAAAAAATCCAACGAAAAAAAGGCTGTCATAATTTTTTACGAAATGGCAATGACTTGGTTTTTGATGTTTTAGTATTCAAAGTACATCGAGGCACATCACTGGACCTTCATCGGTGATTGACAAACGAAAAGCACCAGCAATAAGACGTAAGTTTTCCAAATAGCGCTAAAAAAACTTTGAAATACTCATTACCATAATGATATACTTTTGTTCTGCAGAAACACCAGCTTCAAGACATGACATTCCAAAAGCTAGGTGAGTTTTTACCAAATATTGCATATACTTATTGAGTGATGTGTCATTCTTCGTTCGAAATGGCTTGAATTGAATGAAACACACACGCGTAAAAATATATCAACCTAGCACCAGTCAACGACTTGATTTATTATCACGAAAATGTCATCTCAAAGTAAAACTTTTTTCATGTAGAAGGCTTCATTTCAATACGTTTATTTGCCATCAACAATTTTTCGTCGCAGTGCTTTCGTAATCATCTTCATCAACGACCGCCTCAAGCCCCTCCAAAAACCACCATCTCCTTTCCTGAAAGACAACTTTAAACAAGTTTATTTTCTACACTTGAATCATGTATTACGCTCCACTGGCATAACAGATTCGTTTCAAACACTTTATGAACCGCAAAAAAATACAATATATTCCCATACCTGACAAGGAGTATCGAAGACGCATTTCTCTCCCTTAGGGTAGGGATCGGCGATACATATCGATGTGTCGGAAAATCAACATTTCTTTCAGATACATCAGGCTTTTCATACCGAAATATTCATCTATTGATTATCCTTCTACCAATATTTTCGTTGCGATATAAAACGATATCGTGACCTTTCTGTGTGAAAAAAGTCGAGACGTATATATTTTCCTTTCAAGGTTTTTTTAATTTTACTTATTAAGCATTCAGGTCAGTGATTTGTTCGGAAATCAATTCCATTCTTTTTTTTGCCGAATTTTTCAACTTTGAAAATATTGCAGTGGTATTTTTGAGAGGACAGTCTGTAGTTGTAATTTTACAAATATGATTGCAGAAATTTTCAACGAACGCTAGGATTCTACCATAACGACATTATCGTGATTTTCTTTTTAAAAAATGAATTCATAAAAACTGATATTATAAATTCAATCTACAATATTTTTTGAAATGCTTTATCAAAAATAAAATTCATGAAATACTAGAAATCTTTCAAGTGACTGTTTTATGAACGATTCATATACCAAAAATTTATAAAATTTGAGATTCTAGAACATCAAGTTATAAAAATATATATAGGAATCTATGCAATTACTGAAAATCTTAAAACCTGCTGAAAAATCTTTCACGAATAAATAAAAACATGAAAATATCAAAAAATTAAAAAATACATATAAATATGGATTTAATTTTTTATAAAACCTACAATAATTCTGAAAAATTTGAAGACGGTGTTTCCTAGAACATTTGATTTGAAAAATGTACATAGAAATCTACAATACAAAAATTTTCTGAGGTTAAAAAATCTTACGAAATTTGATAAATAGAAAAAAATGCGATAAACACAAGAAATGCTAAAATAATTTTTTTCGACACTTGTAAAATCTGTTTGAGTATTTTAAAAACGCTATGCAAAATTAGGAAATCAATAAAACTTTGACTTATAGAGCATCGAACTCACGGAATCGTTACATAAACTTGGAGAAAAAAAAAAAAAAAAAAAAAAAAACAGGAAACCCCTTGGAACGTAAAAATTCCTAAAATACGCAAAACACTAAGAGTACTTAAAATCTACATTGTCCCATAAATAAATCAAGATAATTGAAATATTCCAAACTTTGAATTCAAGGAAAACGTATCTTAAGAATCTGAATAGGTATCTTTTAATAAAACAGCTTTTCTAATACCGAAAATCTAATAAGCTTTGCATTCTAAAGCACGAATTTCTAGAAATCAAAATCATACCAATCTATGAAAAATCCAAAAATCTATAAAAATACTAAAAAATCGTGCGACATGGTGCAAATACCAAAGATTACCAAAAGTAAAAAATTTAAAGAATCCAGGTATGTATTATTGTCTCAAAAATCAATAAAATAACTGAAAATCATAAAAATTTTGGATCAAAAGTTATCAAATACTAGATATTCATGGAGGAATCTAAAAAAAAAACGGGAAAATTTTTCAAATTCTACTAGTACTGAAAAGTACGAAGAATACAAAAACTACTAACTTTGAATGTATGAACAAAGCGTTTTTTTAAAAAATCCAGGAAAAATAAATTTGAAAAATCGAAATTTTGATATTTTACATCCGACACATCGATATTGGATATCAGATGACTCAAACACATATGGGATGAACTGATATTGATATTTTTCGTTTTGATTCCCATCCCCAGTTTGAGGAATGCAAAAGTAAAAAAAAATCCATCTAGACCCTCTGCTTGTAGCACCTCGAGCAGCGACCTAACAACAAGCTGGGCGCGACTAACCTCCAACAGCATGCTACTAACAAACTCCTCGCCATGGGAGCCAATGCGCCGGGAAAAGCCCGACTTGCTCGCCCGTTCCTGCAGTTGCTGCGAGAGCCTGGACCTCCTGTTCCGGAGTCGCATGCTCCAGCACTCGCCGTCCTGCTGCTCCCGTCTCAGCGACAGCGAGCTCCATCGCGCCCAACCTCCCTTGATCCACTACCCTCTACCACCACCAACCTCCGACCCTTCCCCCGAGGAACGCCGCAGCGCCCTGCAAAACTTTTTACTAACCCGCGCGAGCCTCGTCAGCGAGGGCATCCTACCCCACGACCATTACGACCCTTGCTGGGCTTTCAGCTCCATGCCGGAAATCCCGGTCACCCTGCTCGACGACGAGTTCATCGTCGACGCCGGCATCAGAATGCCAACGCAACTGGCCACCTCCCAAAGCACCTCCAAGATACCCAATCTCCAAGACATCATCTACAGGAACAGAAGGCTCAACAATGGCTACGACAAGAGCCGTAGGTCCGCAATATTCCAGAGGTCTTCCAAGAGGTACTCGATGGAGTACGAAGACTGTGTGAAGCAAAGAAGCAACGGCAACTACCACGGCAGCAGGGACTCGGTCGACTACGAGGAAGGCGTAAGGAGGCAGGTGCAGAGCGAGGAATACGAGTCCAGGAGGTACTCCGGGTTCCTTGGTAAGGTCCAGGACAATGACAGGGGCAAGAGGCTTTCCCTGAACATGGACAAAGAGAAGCATAATTTGCAGTCATCGGTGGGTGACAGGACCAAGAGGCATTCCATGAATTTCGGGCTCGAGCTTCCTGCGGAGCCCAAGGGCCCGGACTCTAGGTTCAAGAGGTACAGCGTGAAAGTGTACGCGGATCGCGGTCCCAGGGTCCTGAAGAGGTTCTCGAACCTGGACCTGAACCACAATCAGGGCGGGAGCAAGATTCCGTTGAGGAATCAGCAGCAGGCCTCTGGGAGCAGGACCGCGCCTTCTACGCGGGCGTCTAGTCCGGTGAGGGGAGAGGGGAGGATGGTTTTTGAAAAGAGCGACGAGGCAGATGCTTCTGGAGGCAGGTCGAGCTTGAGGTTCAGTTCGAGCGATGAGGAGATAGATAAGCTCTGTGAGGGATTCTTAGGCAGGCCTGCGAGTTTGAGAGAGAAAGAGAGTAGGTTGCCCGTGAGGACCCAGCACAGGAAGAAGATGTAGTTTACGGCATTTCAGGAGGTGGCGAGTTTTTCAAGCTTCTTGAAAAATTCAGAGCCCCTCAAAGGGGCTCTGAATCAAGTTTGTTTTGTTACCATCAGAGTTTTTATTAGATTTTCTTCAAGTTTGATTTAAAGAATTTTTTTGTTGGACAACAAATCGTCATTTGAAGGGGTGCGGTGCAATTTGAAGTAACTAACAGTGGTTTTTTTAATCATATTTTTATTTATTTATGCTACGGTTCTTTTACAACACAGAGCAACAGTAAAAAAAAGGAAAAAGAATCTTCGGTAATACAATCAAGGTACTACTATAACATAGACAAACCCTGGCTGAGTTTTTTATGATTGGCTCAAAAATTCAAGTTACAGAGTCGTGAATGTTTTGAGCAGAGTTATGTTTTTAAAACTTTAAAAAATATGTATCGATTTGTGGACGAAAAAATGGATAAATATGGATAATATTTATTTTTTATTACTATGAGTTTCCCTTAAATATCGTTGCAGGACAATATACCATGATGTATCAGATCATCAAAAACAAAACTGTGCCGTTTGTCACTCAATATGCAATTTTGTACCTGCCCGTAGAAAAATGTTTGCCAATTGCGTGCCGAAATTACTTACTTTTGGTCCATGTGTTAATTGCTGAAATTGCGTCACCAACGTTCGGTTTAATCGCTGATTCGTTTCTCTTCTAGAAACCGAATTCAAATGCTTTTGTGTTGCAATGTGCTGTTTAACTTGAAATAGGTGCGTGGCGTTGATTTTCACTTTACACGTTATACAAAATAATACAGATCTATCTGCACGGAAAACTTGTGGATGTTCGTGTACCATTCGCGACAGAAACGCGTGTGTACTTTCTTTTCTCGTTTTCGGTATGGTTCAAACTTGAACGATGATGATCCATCCAAACGCTATCAGAAACTAACGTAGACTAAAAACACGGAATATATAATGATTTTTTGATTGATTAGCGACGCAACGGTGTTTTGTTTACATTATTATGAAGCAAACGATAGAAATTCAAAGGTATTTGAGCTAAACATATCTTTCTTATCAATTATCAGACACTAAATGTTCGAAATATGGGTTTTAGTTGACTTATTCGAGTAATTGTAGAACATGTGGATTTATAGGTAAAAAAGGTAAAAATATGGAAATAAATATTTATTATTTAAAAACATAGCTCTGCTAGCTCTGGTTATAATTATCTTCTTAACAATTAAATAACATTTGGTCGAAAAAAATGAACTTTGACTTGAAATTTCTTGCTCTCAACATCATGTACATTATTCTTTTCGTTTATCAAGCCATTTTTTATCATCATATATTAAAATATTATTCCATTTTTTCTCTGTTAATTTTTGCACATACTACAAAATAATTGTTTTTTTTTTTACTATAATACGAGTTTTCATGGCAATTTTCACCTATAAATTATGGAATATTATAATTTCAGAATAATTTTGCTTATTGTTTTTTTTTATATCAATAAAAATGCTAATATACACACACAATGCTGTTTGTTCGCGATTCGGGCTTTTATCATCACAACAGCGACGAATACAAAATTATCCGTAGATAATAAATTAATCGTTGCTTTAAGCGAGATTTTATCGAAACTGGCTTAGATTTACCGTCACCTTCAACAACGTTTCTAGCAATAATATATCTTTAACATTTATATATTGCGTCGGTGAAAAAACTTGAATTAATTTTGAAGAAAGTTGTTGTACACAAAAAACGTATGTTTGATAACATTACGTAACATAAATTAGACATTCATTTGTTTTAATTTCACAGTCTGAATTTTTATAACGAATTTTTATAACGTATTAATTTAAACTAGGCGCTAACTTGATAAAATGAAGATTTCAAAACAGCAACAGAGATGCGTGCAGTTACACTGACATGAGTGTAAAATAATCGATGCATTAGCGAAAAATCGACAAGTTGTCTTTTTCGCTTTAAAAAATCGAGCAAAATAAAGGTTTCGAGAATATTTTACTTGAATTGCCATCAAGTAAATTACACATGAAATGAAAAAACAAATATAAATCCAAATTTAATAGAAGAAGAAAGAGAATCAAAGTATAATATCAACAGATAAGTTGATTACCAATATATGAATAGTGATATTTGCTGTATTGAGATTTTAAGAGTCCATGTCTTCCAATTTTGAGCCAATCCGAACAAACCTGATACAGAGTTTTGTTATGCTTTTTATGGTACTTTCATATTATGGTAACGAATTCTTGTTCCTCCTCGGTCGAGAAGAAATAGTTGCACTGTGTATTTCAGGTTTCATGAACAAAACATTTCTTTTTTTTCCGAATTTTCACAAATTTTCAAAAGTTGCAGCTTCGGCATCTGCAGAAAAAGTACGATGATGAAATCGCGTTTTTTGACGTTAATGTTTCTATGCAAGGTTTGATGTAGTGCCGAGTTCTCGTCACGAAGATGTTTCATTATTATTATTTTTTCGTTTTCCGAATGTGCAGTTTGCACCGCACTGCAATAATGCTTCTACTCCCGTCCATTATCTCTACCCTTATCGTTTCTCTTCCTGTCATTGCGATCCTGTTGTTAGCGTGTGGACAGGACGAAAAGAAGCTAACAAGGATAAGAGATTGACAGCAGTAGAAGCATTACTCTACTTCATTTATACAATGTGTGAATTTAACGAAACAACGAAATATAGATATTATTCAAGGGCTTAGATACTTTTGTTATTAGACCACAAGTTTTATTGATTTTAACCAAGTTTCTTTTTCCAGTATATACCTTGAGTGATGGACTGTACCCGGTCACTTTCCCGACAGCACTTCTCCCGACAAACAGTTTACCCGACAACATTTTTCAATCATGATGGACGTTTATGTATATGACAGAAAATTTTTCCACACGTTACGAGAAATTTTTCATGTAGAAGAATTCAGAATTTGTGAAATTCGTCACCCTTGATAACTGTTTTGAAAATCGTTCACGAGAGCAAGACTTGGTTACTAAAGAAAATAATTATGTGATTTTAATCCAAAGTTTCCGTTCGAAAGATGTACTCATAGGTGATTTCAAATGTACTTAAAAAAGTTTTGCGCAGAGGTTGGAACTGAAATTATCAACAATTTTGCAAGCATTGATTATGTAACAATGGTGAAAACTCAAAGTTCATTTGAGACGCAATGAACAACATGCATGGGAAAAACGGTAAAAAAACTAAGATTTTTTCGGGGATAAGGGACTTTGTGTATTAAAATGAAAAAGATGATCGTTGACAGTTTTGTGTTTAGTATTTTGTAACATCAAACAAGTATTCACAAAATATAGGGAGAAACTTTCTTCATGTCATGAGCTTCAACTCTTTTCTCAATAATCATTGAGTGCAAAATTTTCGTTTCAATCTTTGCTATCAAAGTCAAAACGAGAATCTAAAACCTTTCTCTTTCTCTCTTTCTAATAACTCGCCCACAAACGTAGTAGCTTAAAAACCTATACCAAGCGATCGATGAAAAATTTCTTTCCCACGTATCCCACGTAGAAATCGCTAGAGAAATATAGCCTGTATACCATAGCAAATCGTGTGTGAAAAGTGCCACTCGTTTACATATACAACTCACTCTGCGATTTGCAAGAAAAAAGTATTTTTATATGCAAACAAAGGGCGGTTTTTATTTCCACTTTTTTTGAGAAATAACCAACGTTTGCAGTTAATTGTCAGTATTTTATCGAGACCAATAATTAACCTGTAATTTTTTCTTCCCCTGTCTACTTACTTTCGCGAATCCAGCTTAATCAGCGAGACCACTCATAAATTATCGACAAGTGCTGCAAAAAGTTTTCTCCTCGAGCGAGTTGATTGATATTTATATCAAGCAGGGTTTTTTACAAAACGAAATGCAATTTTACATTCGATTAATTTTTTGTTTCATGGAAAAACCCCCGTTTCAAGTTTCACTGGATTTCGCAATTAGATGTTGTAAAAATTTAATTTGAAAAAAATGTGCCCATTTTAAAAGTATTGGTTTTGAAAAATTCATTCCTCAAATCAAAATATGACATGTTCAAAATTTTTGTCCTATCTCGTTTCTTCGGATAGTTGATTCAAAATTGTTTAGATTAACAAGATATGGTAATTGAAGATCAAAAAAAGAAAAATTAGTTGGAATTCCGAAGAAATAGTTACTGGCTTTGAAATATGAACGTTGAAAGATATATAATTTTGAAATACATAGTTGACAACTTTTACAACTACTGACTATATTAACCGAGCTCATAATAAACAAATTCCGTAGTCAAAAAGTCAGAAAATTATCAACGCATTGTTACAAATTTTACACCGGCAATAGATAATTTTCAGAACATCATGACTCAAAAAAATGTCTGAAACTTTGAACTTCAAAACATGGAAATAAATGAAACGTGAAAATCTAGATTATTGACCTGACTTCATCTTGTACCTTGATTTCGAGAACGAAAGCATAAAATCTGTGTGATTATAATATAACTCATGTCGTTTAAAATACTGTGAAATTAAAATCAATAAATTTTACAAGGAATTTCGATGATTCAAATATGTACTTGACAGCACAATTTTAAAGTCCGTAATTTTAGATTCTCAAAGTTTCTTAGTTTCGAAAATTTTGATTTTGCGAAAGAGAAAAGAATTTGTAGTATAAACTGTTTACTTTTACAACGGTAAAGTCCCGAAATAGAAAATATTAAAATTCAAAAGTGGGACAGTCAGGGGCGGCAGAAGGTAATTTTATAGCACGTGTAGGTAGTTATTGAGACTTCAACAAGCGGGAAAGGGGGGAGGGTCATAATTTTTCTTCTTTGAAATTCGTATGATTATGTTTTTCTATTCAAGCTTGAAAATTTTATACGGGAAATTGAAAATTGCGAAAGACATTCATCAGTTCACTAATTTTTCACAAAATTCAGGCTTTAAAACAGTTTGTGTTTAGTTTAAAACTTTGGAATTCCCAAAAGGTTATAATAAGATATTTTTCTAAAAACTGTCATCAATTCTATCAAGTTGGAAAAATTTGTAAAATTTCAGAAAATGGTAATAAAATTTGTTGAATGTGTTTATTACCAATTTTGATTCTTATAAGAAATCATATAAGAATCAATATTAGTAAGGTATCATATTCTTTCAAGTGGTATGAAATATTTTTGTAATAATAAAAATCTGAAAAACTCAAAAAGTATTTGAAAATCACTGGAAATATGTGTGACTTGATGTTAGACGAATTTCATATATAATTTGAAAAGATTTTATCAGTCTAAATCACTTAATTATCATTTTATATTGTACACTTGGTTATGATAAGTCGTTATGGTATATTAATAAATTATCATTACATAATATGCTATTTACATGTTCATTTCAAAAAATGCAGATCGTCGAAAATTCGAAAGATTATCAACAATCATATGCCTTAAATCCGAATAAATTGTGCAACTTGAGAAAACGTTAATTAATTTTGCAAAATTTGTTTAGTAACATACTTCTTTGGAATGTATTCGAAAATTACGAAAGATCAGTATGAATTAGACCAATATTTTACTAAGTGAACAAGTTTTGAATAGTTTTTATAATATTTAAAATTTCGAACAATTTTAGAAGCTAAGAAATATTTAAAATCGATAAGATTGTTGAAATTTCTAATCCAAAAAATACCCTCAATTGTAGAAAATGTCTATATTTTGTCAATTGTCTTCACTACCGAATTCCTCCGAAATATGCAGATTATATTCCATTGATTCTTACATCATTATAGTCCGGAAAACTTGTAAAGTATCAAAAAATTACGAAATATCTTGATGAGTTGGACAAACCATTATTAAATTTTGAAAGTTTTGAAAAGTTGGAATCACATTGAAAATTTAAATATTTTGACAAAAAGATGGGGATTCGTGGAATTGTCAATCTGAAGAATCCGAAAAATTTGCCAAATTCAATAACATATACATCGATTCTACAGATTGTGGAGAATCCCGAAAATTCTGTAAAACAATAGACGCCGTGCGATATCCTGAAAATCGTTTAAAATAAACAAATATTAAATGGCTCATGTTCAGATAGATTTGATACTTTAGAGAATTTCAGGTAAGATCAGTAATTTACGAAAATATCGATTAATCGTGTAAATTTAAGCAAGTGATGCTCTAATTTTTAAATCGTTGCATTTTCGCGTAAGTACTCATTTGTGAGTATTTAATAGTCTACAATTTTCCAGTCAAGTAGTGCTACTCACCATCCCCACATTTTCTGCCGCTCCTTTTGAATTTTATCAATCGTTTTGTTTCCGAATTCTCCTGAAAAATTTAAATTTTCACGCAAACGAAAAAAAATTACAAAATGAAATGAAAAAAAAATATCGTAAAATATGCGTTTTTTGATGGAAACACGAAACAGGGTACTTTTGACAAAAACTGCGATTTTGCTTTTCGATTAATTTGCATTGTTTCAAAAAATACCTGTCAAAAGGTTTTACTGTACTTCGCAATTACATCGTTGATTCGGGCGTTTGCTTGATCAGAAAAAGTTGCATCATTGTGTTCTTAGCGAAAAAATTGTTCTAGTTGATTTCAATTCAATTGTAGATCGAAAATGGTTGCCTTTTGTGCAGGGACGTAAATTACGTAATAAACGTAATTGTATACGAGAAATGAGATGTATAGATTGCAGAAATAAACACGAAGGAAGACTGTTAGAGTAGGAAAAAAAAGAGTCAAGTTTGTAAAAATTATAAATTATGATGATTGAGTAGCATATAAAATTTAATTGTAATTGTTCTATTTTCGACACCGTCAGCCTATAATTTGTTGATAAAAAATATATATACAAATATAAATATATGAATATATGAGTAGTTATGGAGACTAAAAGAGTTTATCGAGACGAATGTTGTTGATATTCTTTTACTAAAGAAAAGACGTGTGATGGAGTATAGTAGGGAAAATTGCAGTATTCAGATCCATTAGTTTTTTGGAACAAGTGGTCTTTGATATTTGAGTGATGTTTAAGTGAAACCTTTATTTTAACGTAGGTACTTGCTAGAGTGGAAAGCTCGATTATGTAGTCATATTCAAAGGGTGAACTGGAGTAACATGAACGTAACGAAAATATGAATGATTCAAATTATATTAAACTTCATACTTAACACATGTATGTAAGTGATGATTCAAACATTTTTCTGAGATTTTGATGAGACTTGTCGGATAAATTTTTTTACTCTTCTTTTTTCAATGAGTGAAAATGTTGAAAAAATGCTGAAAAACGTACATTCAGCTTTTTGATAATTTTCGAAAATAGATGAAACACGCTTACTTTCGACAATAAATCGTTCCTCCAGTTCAATCTTCAACTAGTCCTAGAAAAACATGGATAATTTTTCTAGATCTTTACATGCAGAATGCGCTTGAAGAAATTTTCATTTCCCATCGAACACGAATAACAAAAAATGTGAAAAATGTGTGTAGTTTGATAGAAAAAGTCTTCAAGTTTTTCAAAAACTAAAGTAACGCATCATTGCATTTGTACAGCGCAAAGATTGCGAACAAAAAGGCCAAGAAATGAAAAAAAAACTCGATAAGTCAAGTCTATTCAAAAAAAGAGCAAGAAAGAGAAAATGCCTGCGCTAAGAAAAATCTTTGAAAAATATATAAGAAAAGTACTTGTAAATTAAAAGTGATTCATCTGAAAAAAAAAAAAAAAAAAAAAAAAAAAACGAGTAATAAATATTGTGAGCATTATAAGGTTGGATGTAAAAAAAAATTTTCTTTGTAAATCATTAAAAAAAAACTCATGTACAATTGTCACATGCCTTGAAAGAAAAAAAAAAATTCAAAGAATAGTCTATTTTACCAAAAAAGTCGTGCTATTTTCGTGCGCTGTAAATGATGACATACAATGCGAAAATCTAAGGAAAACTTGTTCATGTAAACACTGTGGAACAGGAAAAATTTGAATATTCACCTGCTCATATGCCAGTGTATGCAGCAAATGTGCTAGATTTGCTTGAATAAGCGAGGAATGACAATTTGTTTTTTTTTTTTACATTTTTTTTCTATTTGAAAACGAAAAAACTAATTTTACGGCATTCAATACATCAAATACTTTACGACCCTTGGAGTCACTTTTTTTTTATTGACGAGTGTTAAGTTTTTAGGCCGAGGCGTAGCCGAGGCACGATTCCAAAGTCTTGAAATGTTACAGTGTAATGTATAATAATTCTCGTATATACATTATGACTTCTATTTTATTGCCAAGTTTAATGCTCATTTTTGAAAATTTGAAAATTCAAATTTTAAAAACGGGTAACAGAGACTTGGCCTTCGGCTCGGTCTGTTATTTCCCCGCTTTGCCAGATTCACACATCTGTACCTGTTACGTAACATACTTTTATGTACCAACTGTGATAAAATTAGTTTCTGAAAAGGACATAAAATAATCGTCGCATGACCTGAGTTACATGAATTCTATTATCTCGATTTTGAACATAATTATTCAGGTATAATACTCGTTGATATTATATTTTGTGGCTTCCCGCCATAACCGAGAAAGTCATTTGCGCCATAAGGCTCAGTTTACATGATATTCTGATAATATATTACATAAATGAAAACTTATTCAATCAAATACAGCACAAGTTTCTGGCATACGAGTTTACAGTGTCTAGAGCTAGATTCTTACGTGGAAAGTTTCTCAGCATTTATTTAAACGTAATTTTCGTTCCACAGTGGAATAAGAGAATGCATTAGAAAATGTATTTATGAGTTATATTCTGTAAAAATTGAAGCGCAATTTATGTATCATCGCTGCGCTTGAAACCGTCTATTATTTTTATAGAGAATCGTAAAAAATATACAACCATGTGCCAGATAAAAATAATTCAGCAAGCAGATTGTACAATGAAATGCTGAGAAAAAATCGTTGTACAATGTATACAAGGCGTTCCATGCCGAAAAAGCATCAATTTCCAAAGAGAGACCGAACAATTTTCTATCACTCTAGGAGTCTTGGATATAAAACAAAAAAGGTAGGCCAAGAAAAAATGTAAAAAAAATTGAAGCTGATTGGTCCTGGAACGAACCATACGTTTGCATATATGAAAATTCTATTTATGTACCTTGATCTGCATTGTGATTCTTTCGATGTGTACGAATAAAAATATTTATTGTGCTGAAATTTTCTCACCTTTTCTCACCCTATTTTCTTTCGTTTCAACAGAGGTGAAGAAATTATTTAGGACTTTTTTTTAGGTCTTTTATTTTCTCTCTTTCTACAAGAGTTCAAAGGCTTGAACTGTTACATTATAATTTATAATAATCCTTGCATATATATTATGACTCGTATTTTATCGCAATGTGTAATATTTCTTTGAAAATTCTCTCGCGGCTTCGCTTTTCTTTGTGAATTTTATAAATTAAATGCGTTTCGTGCGGGCTACGATACGAAGTACACAAGTTTCATCCTGCCATTCATTCCGGCCGCAATTCCGTTGATTCTCCTTTTGATTATCCCATCTTTTTTGTTAATTCAGCTCGCAATAACAAAGAACCTGGAAGCTGTGTTGCTTTTGAACATCGTTATCAGGTAGATTTTCGTCGTTCACAATTATTTCAACATCTTCGGGTTCGTTAGTGTCGTACGTATGGGTAAACAATTTATTCAGAAATCAAATAATACAGAAAATTCTAGGATACATTTCAATCACTTTCAAACTTGTTGAATGAAAAATTTTTTTTGAATTTGAAAAGATTAAAATTTTATATCATTTGATAAGTAGTCTTAAAGTTTTAATACATTTTTTGTTGCAGAGTTTCAATTTTTTACATTTAATGAATTCAAAAAAGCTCGAAATTTTGTCAATTCGAAAAAAATTTCTTGAAATTCAAAATTTTGTAAGTTTACATGGTTGGAAAATAACTTACAAGTAGTATTATGAAATTCTCCTCAACTCGAAATCGTTTGATAAAAAAATCTGTAGAGCCTTAAGAAAATAATTCAGTCGTTTGTCTACTGACGACAATACCTTATTTCCAGTTGAAATAAAGGTTAAAAGTTTAAGTACTTTTCGTGTACTTTGATATGCTGACCCTAAGGAAACTTTTGGGTTTCTTTGTAGAGCGAATATGCGAATCTGAAAGTTCGTTTTAAGAGTTTAACTGCAGTGAGAACATTTTTTTCAAAAATGCAGAAGTGAATAACATAAAGTAGGTTTACGGTTAAGTATTTGATTTACGTTTTTTCTCGTTTGTTTTTTTTTTTTTTTAATTCTTCAAGCTGATTCTTAAAAAAAATTATCTCACTTCATTCAATTCAACAGTTGCAGTTAAATTCTTTGGAAATTTTATGATATTACGTTAATTCGTTGTATTGTACACGTTACTTTGATCTTGTGAATAATCTTTAAATGCCCGTTTATTGAAACGTAAGAATATAAAAACATGATCAAACTTAAAAAATATGTGCATTTATTTGTACATTGCTTTGCATCTACTTGAAACTATAATGACAATAAACCTTTGAAATAGCTATTAAAAAAATAGTAACTCGGTATACATATTGTAAATAACAAAGTCTTCAAGTTGACTGAATTTTGAAAGAAACTGTTCGCACGCATCTTATAAAAAATGCTTGTACAAAGTCTGCAAAAATTGCGTGATAACTTAATGCATTGCTCTATTAAACATAAAGTTTTAGTGAAATTTATTATCTCATTGATTAATTAGCTTTGGATAAATTTTAGATAAAATAGGATAGTATAAATAACGCTGGTAAACAAAAACAGAAAAAAAATACTTGTTTCTTGACACTAGATATGAGTATATTTTTAAGGATATTTTATATCCACTTATTCCAAAAATAACTATCGTTTTCTCCTTTAAATTATCATTTTTCAAATATTTCTAAAAAAACTGTTTTTGCAAAAGACTCAAATTAAAAAATTGGGATTGTTAAAATAACTCAAAAATATTAATTTTTATAATCGTTTTTAGTCACCGATAAATATTTAAGACATTTTCTGCTAAGACTTTCAACAATCAAACTAAAAAAATCACCTTCAAAATATAAATGATATCCATTTTTTATTGACTAATGGTAATTGCAACAACTTGAGCATGTTTTTATTTTGAAAATATCATTATTGACGAACAAGTTTATAGAATTGTTTTTTAAAAAAATGATTGCCAGAAATAGTGTAAATTTTTTAGTTATTTTTCGATCAGAACCTAAAATTTTCAGTATCGAGGTTACAACATTTCTTCTGGAAACAAATTTATGTTTTCTCTTCGTTAATATCACTTCCTGTAAAAATGCAGAGTAAAAGTAACAAACTTTCGAATTCACATTTCCCAATTTGTTCGTTTTGTACATAGAAATCAATGCGCTTATTTCATCCATCCCAGCACAAAAATAATTCTTTAACTTTGATTTGCTCACGAAAACTCCCTCTACGAATATGTATTACCTAATATAGGCCAAAGTGACTCGTATACGAGAAGAAATCCATGAAAAGTGACGTTTTTCCTAGTTCACTTCGAAATGTTAAAGAAACGTTAGATGAACGCTTGAAAAAATGTTGTTGAAAAGTTTTCGACATCGAGTACGAATGTCAGGTTTAAAAATTTTTCCCTTAATGATTTGGCAAAGATATAAGAATCTTATAAAATATGTAAGTAAAATGTTGTGTAAAGAGTTGTTCAGAATGCGGGAATTCCGGATTAGAAAATGATCCAAGTGGGACACAATATGGACAGCTGACTGGAATTATTACGTTTCGACAAATACGAAAATTTGAGAGCACATGATACATTTTTTTCAACCTTACGTAAACGTTACTTCCAATAACACCCTTTCAAAACGTCACCGCCAACCTTCTCTAATCGAATAAAACCATCGCTCACTCACAACAACGCCACATTTTCCACTCAAAAACTCGCATACTTGTTGATGTACAAACATAGCGAGATCAAAATATAATATTAAATATACGCCTTTTTACCCTATCTCTGACTAGCAAAATGTCATCGTCATCTTGTTTTCCCATGTCACTGAAAATGCGCTTAACGCACTTAAACCTTATTATTTCTTCATACAAGTGACATAATTGCCTCCAAGCTTTCGATAATATGTAACTCAGTTCCCTACAAATGACTGTAATTTGTATATAAAATACTTGACTTTATCGTCCGCAATTATATATTTTACTCGTCGTACGATAACTTATTTACGACATTTTGCATCAAACGAGACGCGAATTACTGATTTTAAAAAACCTTTCGTGATAAATAACTTTATTGATCGAAACGCGTCACGTTCGAATCGCTTATTGCTTTCATTGTTTATACATTTAATGAGCTCTTTCGTAAAGCTCGTAGTTTTTTGTGGCATGAATTCGAACGCTGCTATTTGCTGTTTCATTTTTCGAAATGCAACGATCGTTTTTTCGGGCGGGGCTAGAGTTTGATGCAACTTTCAGGATTCGTAAATCTTATTTCGTCTACGTGTACCGCATACCGAACGCTTGGAGAAGCTCGTTTTTATACCAGAGAATGAGAGGGTTTTTATCCAAGTTTAATCTTAATCGAATCGAAGAGTCTCGACCGATGCCGCGATGTAAATTAGCTATGTTTTACTTTTCCCTTACATTCTAAAGCTTGGCGGAAAAAATTTCTTCTCATACAGTTACGTTTATTCGATGTCTTGGAAAAAATATTAATTTACAAGTGCAAGTGGTTCTTTTCTCATCTCATGGTTTCTAAGGAGTTTTCCGATTAATTTTAGAAAATTATCGCTGTTTCCGAGTTTTGTCCATTGTTGAAAAAAGTAAACTTTTGACATTTTTCAATATACTATCAGGTATTTAGAGTGTTGTAGGCAGGGATGTGAGGCGGTAAATTTACCGGTAAAATATTGGTCATGACCTTCATTTACGACAAGAAAGTTTTGATTAATTTTGACCGTCAGTTTACCTTACCGGTCAGAATTATTATGATGGTCAAAATTATTACATACTCAAAGATGACTTAAAAAAATGTTCAACTCGTTGGTAACTGCAGCTTTCTTTTTTCCATTAAATTTTTATGAAAAAAGGAAAAAAAATTCGGTTTCTTGAATAATAAATAATTGCACAATTACAACCTTTCCATTTAAAAAGAGTCATTTATAGAGAAATAAGCAAATTACTGCATAAAAGTGTGTTGTTGATTAGGTATTTTCCTTCGGTATCTTTATTTTGGAAAAAATTTCTATTTTATGTATTTCACACGTCAGTTTTCTACACTAATTTTAAGACAAGAGTGTTGTATTTTTCACTGTTATGCATTGTAATTGTGAATCAGTTTCAACTATTGTACTTTTTTCATCTTTTATCTCATCCATTTAAAAAAAATTAAAAAATACTGTATTGTAAATGTGACAGACAAAAGGCTATTATAACTAACACAAAGGAGAGACAGAGGAAAAATTGTCTTTCAAGATAAGAGACATCATTAATCTACATTCCATCACATACTTCAATTATGTACCTCCAATTTTCTATTAGAGTAAGCTTAGAAAGAGAAGGGGTGAAAGGACAAGGGACTTCAATCAAAAGCTCCGCCTTGCTGAATATTAATTGGACGAAACTGAATTACTAATGACTCTTTTAATTTTGCGAATTTTAAAAAATTGTAAAGGAAAAAGTGTCTTGAAATTTCATGAGGCATCGATGGTTTTCTGATGATCCGCCGACTTTGGGACACCCTATATATTGTCCAGCACACGCAGTAGTACAGTGACACTCTTGAGTTTTTTTTAGAAAAATGGAAGAGCCATTTATGAAATGTGAAATATCAAGATTGGTTATTTTCACCTCGAATTGCTGGAAATCGTTTGGTCAGTTACGTTAAGTCACATTTTTTCATCGAAGTTCGGTGATGACAGGTAACTACTGACCAGAAACAAGCTCTGACGGTAAATTATAGTTAGAGAGTTTTTAAATATGACCGTAAACAACAGTAAATGACCGTCAGAAATTACCATGACCTGACCAATTTTTTTCTGACCGGCAAATTCACATCCCTGGTTGTAGGTGAATATATGTCTGGCAAGTTGTTGCAATGACACGAACAAACAAGGAAACGTTTTTCGCTGACACTTTTTGCGTGAAATACAGATATTTTATATTTCGATAGAAACAAGCAAAATATGTGGAAAAAATCTTCTCGATCAACCTGCATATATATTCATGAATTTTTAATATGCTTTCAACTACCAAAATAGCTATAGTAAAAAACAACATATTTTGGAACACTATCAAATTGATTCTTAGCATTGATATTATTCCAAGCTTGAGAAAAATTCTGCATGAAAAAATATCGTATTTATCAATGGACATTTTGTGTCCAATTTCATTTTAGTTTCAAACTCCTTGAGAACCACAAACCACTTTTAACAGAAATATCAAAATGACACTGTCATTCATTTCACCTTGAACTTTATCGTTGAAAAATTGTATTCAGTCTTTCGGCAATAATACCTCGATATATAATTATTGTACACTCTGTAACACAAAAATTGTCGGAAATTTCTATGATAGACTTGATTGCAAGAACGACAAAATAATTTCTTCAATCCCATCAACAATCAATTTCATCGTTCCAAAAGGTTTCCCAAAAAGAACAAGTAGATATTTGGACGTATTTTTGCTAGATATTAGAATAAAATTAGTATATCAAAATATTTGTATACGTTACTTTTTCATCTTTTTTGTAAATTTGGTGTTGAATAGTTGCCAAGTGATGGAAATAAATCTCGTCAGGAATATTTTTACCGCAAGTTCATTTTTTTAAAAAACTGGAGAGAAAAGACCAAAAATGGTCACAGTCGATAAAATTCGTAATGATTGTAATTCAAGTTTCATGATAAGTGCATTTTTCGAACGATCCTAAAAATATCTCAAAAAATTGTGATACAAATTTTTATAATCACTTATACTATCAAAAATAAACAGTAATAAATATTGGACTGACTTGAATCTATGATATATACCAAAAAATTCCAAGTACATTCAATTGGCTCTTAGGACTTGCCCGAAAAAATCGATATTTTATTCTACAAGTTCCAATACAGCTATTCTAAATATCCTTAAGGTACTCGACACATTGATATTCACATACAAATCTACAATCAAGTTCAATTGAACCAAGCGATTACTCTCATCACTAAAGTCTTGCATAATAAAGTAAAAACGATGAATAAATATTTTTGGCAATTGTTACATAATCACTTTGACTTTTTTTATATTGAAGTATTTGAGAAACCAAAGACTTGGGTTTTCGGTTTTCTAAAAAGCAATATTCACGAGTTATAAGTACAATGCAATTTTTATACTACATATAATTGAAGTACATATGATTTTAAAACATATGTTAACAGTACTTATACTTTTTGGTGAGAAAAAACAAGGTAATTAATTCAACTTTCGATAAATTTTACGATAAGGGTGTTCTGTTAACACAAAGCGTCTCACAAGATCTTGAAGCAAAACTCGAAGTCATTCATGAGATTTTTACTACATTTTTTTTTTTGTTTTCAAAATCTAAATTACACATACTCGTCAAGTTTCTGGCTGTATTATATTTCAAATATTTTTGCAATTCTAGCTCATTAGTTTGTTTTTTATATAATCGATTCAGAGATTCTCGCTAAATCCAAGATGGTAGATTCTTGGGTGGGCAGCAAAAGCGCGAAATTCAAATTTTACTTGATGGGTTACAACAAACTGAGTCTGAGAGATTCAATTTTCAATGTCAGGTAGACAATGTTACTTTTCAATGAGTATAAAATAATTATATATGAAATAATCCATTACGTACTGATTGGTACTGAAAACGAAATTTTGCAATGCAACTAACTGATGGAATAGCTCTAGTCTTAAAAAAAATCAAGCAAGTTACTCAGAAATGACCGAAATTCCAGATTACCCACAGATTATTCGATTTATGAGACACCTTGTGACAGAGATGACCAAAATCGCACTTAGAAAAAGAATCGAAGCTTTTAATCTTTAAATTTCCAAAAAACGAACATTTACAACCCTCAAAAAATGATACTTACCTTTCCACATTAAATATAGCTCAGCCAAGGGCTGGGTTATGATTTGTCCTATAATACAACTAACTAATGTAGTTATTTTCATTGAGCATGTTTTAGAAATGTTTCAAGTGATTGTAGGTACACGATTATTGACTATATTTTCGACTATAAGCCGAGCGTAAAATACACATTTTAATCACCCATATAAACAATCACCCAAAATACTTACTCATTGTATATATGAATAAGTTTTCAAATCTGGTTTATGACAAAACCCTTCCCTCGCGTTTTGTACGCAATAATACAAAAAATACCTAATTCCTGAAAAACACGTCAAGAGCAAATAGCAATTGCAGTAACCTTTTTTAAAAGCCGATTCCTCAGAGCTGAAGATACCTAGGAACTTATGGGCGCAACAGTCACGCCGAATAATGTAGTCCTCGAAAGTATCTACGAATAGAGCGAATTTTTCATATCATAAATAGTAAGTTTCGTCAAAACATTAATGATAAACAAACCCTGTTCCGAAATTTTCACCCAATTTTTCGAGAAAAAAAATTCAAATTCAAGTACTGAATCCCGACAAGGATAGAATTCAAAATCGATAATAGGGATGGGAATCGAAACAAAAAATATCAGCATTGGTTCGTCCAGGCGAACAAGACAATTTCATATCTATATTTAGCATTTTCACTTTTTTTATACATGTTTCTTCAAGGTACAACCTCCATGAATTAATATAGTTGCAAAGTAAATTGGCTTTAGCTAATTTCAGATCACAGCATTATTTTTGACACCATCAGCAACGTTACATTGAGCCGTCTTTTCAAGTAGAGCGAGAAACCAACCTCGTATGTCATATGATTCTGCTTTGTAAATAATAAACTATAATAAACAAAACCCTAAAATCATTTTGACGGCAAATAAAAATAGATATAATTGCGATTGCATACTAGAAACTATGAAACTCAGCCAAAAAATTAAAACCAAATAAAATTATATCACCGTCAAATCGATCACCACTGCATAGGTTTTATATTGGATTATATTATTATTTACAAAATTGTTACAAACGTCAACGACGTCAACACACTTGAACGTTTGTCAAAATCAGACAGTATACACTGCTATCAAGTTTATCAGTTCAATGCATTTTTACTTTCTTTTTCCAAAACGGTACAATAAATCTTCGTTCTACATAAAGCATTTTACAAAGTAAGTTATTATGTGCCAACGAAAAAAATTTTTACCGAAATCCTAAGTGTGGTATAGTTGGAAATTTAAAAAAACTGCTTTCGCCCATAAGACTACATGTAAACTCTCATAATTTTTTTTTAAAAAACGGTACAGTAAAACAAGTTGTAATTTTGCAGGTGTCAATAAGGATGCTAATATCTTTCATATATGTTTTTTTGATGAAAATCTTAAGTAAAATTTAATTTATGGAGGTGATACCTTACATAATAATAAAATGTGGTAAGATTCCCGAGTTTTCAAATATTTCGCTCAAGATATTTAGACTGCAATTTCTCGAAATTTAGAATTTTAGATGTTTTCATTATTTTGATAAATTTTTCAGAAAACATGAAACTAAACTTCTTGCTATTAGCGTTTTTTGTTTTTTTTTTTTTTTTTGAGTTTATGCGATTTGGAAGATTTTTCGGTATATTTCTGAATTTCTATTCAGATTTCTAGAATTCAATGCTCTAGGAATTAATATCTCTAAATTTTTGAAAGTGCCTCAAGTTGCTATTATTCTTGATGCTTTGCAAATATGTGAATATTCGTACAATTTTCTCCAAGATTTTGGGAAATTTCTAGATTGTTATATAAATTTCCACGATTCGATTCTCTAAAATACCGAGTTTAATAAATTTTGGTATATTTATGAATCGCTGGTAGAACTGTTACATCATAGATTCCCAATATTTTATACATTTTCAAATATCTTTTTCCAAAAACATTTTGTGGATAAATTAATAATATTCATTCTAAATTGTGTCCATTTATCAAGAAGAAAATTATAAGAATATCGCTTTGGAAGAATGTCAACGCCTATCGAATATTGCTACAATTATATTTTTTAAATCGACAACCACATATACTCTGCCCTCCATGTAGGCCACTTAACAATTATATTCTATTAATTAGAAAATTAAAAAAAAAAAGAAACCGATACTTAAAAGAAATTACTGACCTGTATGCTGAATGTTTGAGCAAATGTGAAAAAGAGTCGAAACAAATATTTTCGTCTCAATTTTTTTTTACTCGAAAGCTTGCTGTATCGTTTAATATCGCAACAAAAATATTGATATAACGTGTATCGGTTAATGAATATATCGATGAGATAGTATAATACGTAACAGGTATGGATGTGCGAATTTGGCAAAACGGAGAAATATGCACATCCGTACTTGTGTACGTGAGATATTCTTTGTTACAATAGCCGAAAAGTCACTTGAAAATATCACTTTTGAGGTTTGAGTAATGAGAAAAATGTTATACATGGCTACCTACATCTTGAAGACACATCAATATTCTGATACATCGATATCGTACCGCCCATCCCTGAATTCGAAAAAGTGAAGAAAAAATTATTAAAAAATAAAATTTACACACAAAAACTCAAGTATGATGCTGTGTAAACTTTTTTTTCTCAATTTTATACCGTGCAAACAATACGTAAAGACAACACGAGTAAATGTTGTAAATAAATTATAGAGAAAAAAAATCGAGTAGTACAACGATACCACGATGATTGTCATACGGCATTGCTATGCATGTCCATATATTGAATAACCCGAGATCGACGCTGACGTGGATACTTTCGAGGTTGACATCGTCTATGTATAGATTTTAAGTAAAAAATATGAAAGTTTCTAGCGATGTAAATCGAAGGGGGATGATCACAAAGACGCTTCATTGAGGGAGTCACGTACCTCGGGAAAGAGGAAACGCTCGCGGGTGCCAGGTTGCTGCGGTTGCTCGAAGGGTGAACTGCTCATGTATCCAGGGGATGGTGACTCGCTCTTCTCGAGCACCGGCGTTATATTCGCGTAATTTGAGGACGAAGTGGCTCTGCCCTTCGTTCGCCGCTGCTCATCCAAAATGCTGCGATCTATCTTGTAATACTCCTTGCCACTCCGGGGGCGAAGCGTTGTCGTCACTGTTCTGCCCCCCATTCTACATCGGAGTAAAGAAATAAAACAAAATGAAGGAGAAACGAAGGTAAGAAAAAACTTTACGAGTCAATGACAAGGGGCTCAATCGACAGTTACATATGAATGACGTATATCCCTGGCGAACGAGTTACCACGCTATACTGTGGTAGATTTTATTTGAGCAATTAATCGTTTTTTCATCAATATTTAACAGTTGTATAGTTCTATGTCTTTGTATAAAGAGAATTTCATAATTTTAATTTCGCGGGCGTTTTATTGACAATTTTTGCCTTTAAAATCGTTTTGCAAAACATGTCGAGGTCATGGAATACGCTCCAACATGTTTTTGAAAACAACAATTTATTTTTGACAAATTTTTGTTAACATGCTTTAAAAATATCATTTAAAACAATGGTACTGTTTTGAAGTGCAAATTTTAGGTGAAAATATTTCTAGTCAAGTTAAATAATAAACCTGATGTAAAAGTTCGAGTAGCTTTTGCGCAGCTTTTGCGCATGGGCCATGAGTAAACTCCATTCGTGGCACGATCATTGAAGGAGCTACCGAGGGGCCCAAAGGTGCTCTTGCATATTTGAATTTTAAATGTGAAATAAAATCGAAATGGAATTATAATTTAATGATAATAACATTTTTTCATTATCATAATTTTTATATTTATTTCCAAGTTGATGTACCAAATAATGCTTATAGTAGTTTTTGTCTGCCATTCTTACACCTACCTTAAAACTCATTTTCTGGTAATTTGCTTGAAGATCATAACTTTGCTGTGTTTGGAATGTTCGTTATGACCGTTATGACAACCTATACAAATTTTCTATGAAATATGTATAATTTTTAACAGTTATAAAATACTAAACAATGATTTCATTCACGATTATTAATTTACTTTTTATTACTATATATACGTGCGTAATTATTGTGTTTTTTATGATTTTGAATTGTAAAATCAAAATACACAATATTAGATATTTTATAGTTTTTATTTTGTAAGGGTCAGAATTTTTTAAACGGATCACCTGACCCTTATAATTTGGGTTTTTAAAAAGTTTTTATAAAACTCCTTTTAAAATTTGGGTATTTTTTATGGAATTCCGATTCTTTTATAAAGTTTTTAATAATTTTTATAAAGTCACTTCATAAAAACGTTATGAAATCTTTCTTTATAAGAAGACAAAATCTTCATAAAGTAGTTTTTAAAATGCACTATGTAAAAATGTCATCATTTTATGAAGATTTTGTAAAGTTTTTAAAAAGTGACTTTATTAAAACTAATAAAAACATCATAAAAATTGCTCTTTTCATGAAGTGGCTCTATAAAAAAAGCGGAATTTCATTAAAAATACCCAAACTTTATAAGGAGTTTTAAAAAAACTTAATAAAAACCCAAATTACTAGGGGAATTCAGTTGCGGATCAACGGCGGGGATGATTGTATAAATAATAATAAAAAGTAAATTCATATAGATAGATGGAATTATAGTTAAGCGTTTTATAAATGTGAAAATTCTACATATTTCATTAAAAATTTGTAAAGGTTGTCATTACGGTCATAACGTACATTCCAAACCCAGCAAAGTTATGGTCTTCAAGTAAATTACATACTCAGTAAATGAGTTTTAAGGTAGGTGTAAGAATGGCAGAAAAAACTGCTATAAGTATTATTTGGTACATCAAATTTTTCGTAAAACAAAGTGCTCAGGCATTTATAAGATTTTAACTTGAAAGTAGATAGAAAAATAATTATTATGAAAAATGTATGCTATTTTTAAATTATTATTCAACTCTGATTGGAATTTCACATTCAAAATTCAAATATGCAAAAACGCCCCTGGGCCCCTTGGTAACTACTTCAGTGGCCGTGCCACGAAAGGAATGTACTCATGGCGCATGCGCAAAAGCTACTCGCCAACAAGTTTTCATTGAACTTTTACAGGTTTATTTACCATGACTGGAAACATTTATTGCTTTCAAATACATTTCCACGTAAACAAAGTATCTTTTTTTACTTTAAAAACATGATTTCATGTAACAATTGTTGATTTAAATAATAAATAATCTACTTAAGTGTGGTTAAAAGTGTGGTAACTCGTCCGCCAGGGATGCAATATGGCTAACCTACAATATAGTATATTGTATTAGGTAAGATAAAAATGACAAAATCTGCAAAAGCATAGTAAAAATTACAATAATCCAGCACTTTTTATTATAACTATGTCAAAAAGCACAAAAATTTTGTCTCAATGCACCTAAAAAGAATTCTGACTAACCTTAAAACATCAGCCGCCGCGTCCGAAGATGAATGCGAAGACAATGAAAGCGTCTCGATGTAATCCGACATGTCGGAAGTCCCGCTACTCGTACTCCTGGAGTCCGTGCATGTCGGCACAGAATTTTCCCCAGGACTCCTAAACCCTTTCCCAGTCCCTTTCGGGATATCCTGTTCTACGGAATTGGACTTGATCGACACCGTCGCCCTCTTGAACTGAATCGAAGTCTCTCTGAAGTGATCCCTCGACTTCCTGGGCAAACTATTGTGAAAGCACATGGTCGCATCCTTCGCGAATGCGCTCAACGTCTTTTTGGCGAATTCTTGGTTTCCCAAG
This sequence comes from Platygaster robiniae, assembly GCA_028476575.1. NCBI lineage: Eukaryota > Metazoa > Arthropoda > Insecta > Hymenoptera > Platygastridae > Platygaster > Platygaster robiniae. The sequence goes on from CM052019.1 coordinate 44,505,032, forward strand.
GAACCTTCAGAAACCCCGGAATCATTGCTCCCGCTGGAATCCCGATTATGAGAACTCGCCTTCGACGGCACCGAAGAGGATCTCCGGATTCTGAGGCCAGCACTCACAGTCTCGGAGAAGTTCCTGAATTCATCGGAATTGGCCAAATTGGAGACGTCCTCGATTTTGTTTATGGATTCGCTGGGGCACTTGTGAATCGTCATGTCCGACGATGAAATATCGTCGAAGAATTGGGCGGATTCCGCGGAATACGAGCGTTTCCTGGGACGTTTTCGGGATTTTTCTTGGCTACGGTAACGCGACAACGAGGGGTTGCTAGAGCTTTTCGGCATAAGAGGGTTGCGTTTACAGGGCTCGGGTTTTCGAGAGTGACGACATTCGCAGCAGATACCAGAGTCATCTACAGGGGTGGGTGTTTCAGTTTCTGCAATTTCTTGGGGCGGTTTCGACTTCGCTATGAGGTCTTTGCTGTTTTCGTAGTGTTCGAGGGATTGCTCGAAGTTGAGGTTTGCGTAATTGGCGGCGGATTTAGGTTGCGTGTCGATGACACTGAAAATGAAATAAAAAAACCCCAGATGCTTAAAGCCGTTAAACCGAAAAATATATAGATTCAGAATTGATGCATATTCAAATTGATGCATATTCTCAAAGTTTCACGAACGTAGCATAACATTGAAACAAATAGCTGTTGCAAATATAAGTAACCATTACATTTATCAATATGTACCTAATGTACAACACTATTTTATACAAAAAATGTACCTCGTGAAAAACGCGTGTATCAGATTAATTATGGGTCGCTAATGGCGAAAATAACTGTCATTAATTTTTCTAAAAAAAAACTGTTTTTCCGTCTTTTACACAGTTACGGAAACATCAAAAACGATCGATGCAATCAATATGAAATATGTATGATTTGAAAAGTATTGTTGTTAACTTTACAATGATATTATACTGTTCTTGTCAAAAACCAGTATAAAAACCAAAAACAGCATATATATAATATGTATAATAATTCAATCGATTGTTCTTGATATTTTGGGGAATAACTCAAGAAAAGCTGGAAACATGTGTCCTGCTAATATTTTGGGAATGCTTATTTGAAAAAACGAATGACAGTTATGTATTTTCCAACTCAGTGACCCCAAACTAGTCTGAAATTTAGTATATTACGTAACAGGTATGGATTTGCCTATGAGCACATCCATACTTGTTTACGTGAGATATTTTTTGTTACGATAGCCGAAAAGTCACTTCAAAATGTCAGTTTTGAGGTTGATTAGAGTAACGAAAAATTCTTTTTTATGAAAGTAGTCGCAACTATCGAAAAATTCGTAAACTAGTGTTGGTAGATATCTTTTAATTATAAGAAGTATATTATTTACATGAACAATAAATATTTTTTATCATTTATGTAACGGAAAATTCGAAAAGTTTTTTTTATAGTTGTATAGTGTTGATAGTAAATTTAATATGAAAACATAGTGAAAATTACATATGTGACGAAGTTTCTAGAAAGGTACCTAACAACGAAATCTTCGTTTCGAGAAAAAGGCGTTCAAAGTTCCAGTCCTGGAACAATATGAAAGCAGGTAAAGGAATGAATCTTGGTTGTCTCTTTTTCTATTTTGAAACATTTTGGGGCAATTGTGATTTTTTTGTGACGACTGCAACATTGTAAATAAATAATAAAACACTTGGAATTTTCTCTGGTTATCTCCATAAAAGTACCATCAAAATTGAATGTTTCAAAAGTAAGGATAAGACTTTTTTCCATGTCAAAAAAAAAGGAATTTTCACTACAGCTTTTACAGTGTGATTTCGAATATTGATAAAAACCTACCTGTGGACGTTTTCGATGTTCTCGTAATTGTTCTCACAGTTTTCTTTGTCTGGAGTGGAAACGTTGTTGTAATAAGATGCTCCACTGGCATTGACGACGGGCATTTTGCCTTCGCCAGACAATTTGACCGGCTGTACAGTAACTGTCGTAGGCTCAATTCCAGCACCTCTCCTACAATATGGTAAGACGAATCCAGCCCAGCTCATCATGTTCTGGCACGGGCAAATTGACGTTCGTGGAACCTGCAACAAAATAATTTTCACGAAAACATGATCTCCGATTTTTGCATTTTGGATTCTACACTACTGAAAATGAAATTTAATCTGACATCGGATCTGACGTCGGACATTAGCCAAAAATCTGGCATATAATCTCATCTCAGCGGGCTCAGATCTGCTGTCAAACATTAGCTTAATTTTATTTTCAGTAGGGACAGTAACTGGAACGTTGAATTGAAAGTATTTTTTATTCAATAAAGTGTCTCTCGTTCTCAGGATAGTAATCGGAGCATATCATTTTCCTGTAGGCAGACATCGCAACAGCAAGATTGTTAACCAGCTTGTTAATCAAGTTACTCAAGTTTTACTAATGACATAAGATGTTCGATTTGAATTCTCAGTTAATAATTGTTCCCTTGTATCTGGTAAGATCTTCAAAAAGCACGTCTAGATGACAGAAGATACCTTTTGAATTTCAACTCAAATATCGATATACAGCAATGACAAATAAATTTGAAAGAAGCTACTAAATTGCCAACAGCTAAAAAATGAAGAAACAAACGAACCTGCGCATTCAGTCTCGCGGGGCAGCCACATTGTTGCAAAACCACAGCCTGGGGAACATGAGGCATATCGTAATTCGCGTAACTCCTTTGCAACGCCAAGCACTCTTTGATCTTCCTCGGTGTGTCGTAATACCCCTCCTGTTGCTGCTCTGATTTTAATCCAAGAATGCTTTTGGGAACGTCATAATTTTCATAAGAGCTACTGTTGCTTCTCGAAACTGGTTGTTTCTGCGAGCATTCGCAGATTTTTCGGTCATCTGATGGCAAAGGCATCGGAGCTTTTTTGGTTTTGTTGCTGCTTTGATTTGGATTCTTTGGTTTCGGCGGGCGCGGTGGGAGGGATAAGGGGCTTGGGGAAGAACGCCTCGCAGTATGCAAATTTTTCGAGACGGTGGAATACAGGCAATCGGCGTGCTGTGACACTGAATAATCGCTGTCGTGGCTGCTGCTACTGTACGATGAAAGAGATAAACGGTCGAAGGCACGAGGTTGGGTGTGCGTGGATGAACTCATCGTGGGGCCAGGGCTGTTACTCGTGACACCTACGGAATGATATGCAGCACATTGCACAGGACCATTTGGATGAAGGATGGTTTATTAAATATCGTCTTTTAAGTTTTGACGATACACGCTCAATAAATTGATAAACACAAGTTGCGAGTATACAGCTGATGCGTCAACTTTTTTTTTGATAAGTTTCACTAAATTTTGAGTCACAATTACGAATGAAAATACATTAAGGAACTGATTAAATGTATACAAGTGCACGTGTATGCATAAGGGATCAATTATAATTATCTGTCGTCACTGCATGGTATGTAAAATTTTACATGGGGATGCAGGGCATAAATTTTTATGGTGAGTAGTAGTTGAGACTCAAACAACAGGAAGGAGGGAAAGTGTTTGTAAGTTCATTTCTTCGAGATATGCATGATATTGTTTTTTCATTCCTTGATACATCTGGGAAGTTAAAAATGGTTTTCATAACGCTCTGAACTCGAAAAATTTCAGATAATAGAAAACATTAAAACAATCTGAGAACTGTCAATAATTCTACAAATAATTAAAAAAATTTATGTAATTTTAGAAAATGCCGATTACTTTCGTAGATTGTGTTTTAATCGTTTTTCTTCGAAATTTTCACATTTTTTATTTTGTACAAAAAAACTGAAAATTATTGATGGTAGTAGAAAGTCACAGAAAATCCCGAGTTAGAGATATTTTTTTCAAAATTGGTAATTTTTCAAGTATTTTGTGTAATGCTTGAAATTCTGAGTTTTGAAAAATTAAAAAACATGGAAAATTTAAAGATTTTCTATAATTATATATAAAATTTAGAAAATGTGTGAAATTACAAGAACCTTGAAGGAGTTGAAAGGGTTTTTATGAAATGCAAAAAGTTTATAATGGTTTTTATTATACTCCGAATTTAGCAAATCTTAGTAGATATGAAAAATTGAAAATATTTTAAGACTGTCAATAATTTTATAAAATTTGAAAAAATTGTCAAATTTTTGAGAACGTTAATGAACTTGGTAGATTGTGTTACTTATTTATCATATTTTTTCGAAAGATTGATATTTTTAATTTGCAATACAAATCTGAAAACTCTTTAAGGTACATAGTATAAAATCAAGAAAAATCCCGAGTTTGCCAAACTTCATTAGAAATTGTTTAGTGAAGTAATTTGTGTCATGTTTAAAATTCTGGAAAATTAAAAAACATTGACTAATAAAAGTTTTACGATAATTCGATAAAATAAAAAAAATCTGAAATTACGAAAAATCTGATTGAGTTGGAAAATTTGTATGGAATCTGAAAAGTTCACAATGGTTTTTATCACGTACTAAGATTTTCAAAAGTTTGGCAGATAAAAAAAATGAAAAAACTTTCAAGACTGTGAACAGTTGTATCGAAATCGAAAAAATTCATGTCTTGCATTTCAGAAAAGGTCCATACATTCAGTAGATTATAATCAATATCACATATCTTTGAAATATTCATTTATTTTCTTTTATTCTTGTTTTTTTCAATCTAAAATTGAATTGAATTTCATAAAATCTGTCAAGTTAGGTTAGGGTCCAATGGAGTTGTTACACCGAAGGTCGACCATCGATTGCCCGACTCAAGCAGTGGTTTTATATGCCGCAGCTTGGATGGGGTTACAGTCGCCTCGGATGTAACGGAAAAAGAAAAATTCTGGAATTTTTCTCTATTGGAGCCCTTAGGACGAAAATCGAATCTCCCTGCTCTATCTTAAGATGGCAGCAGGAGAGCTCGGTTGAGAAGTCTGCCAAAAACTCAAAGAATGGGACAAGAGGGAGGATATTGGGAATATAGTGGGACTAAAACGTGGAATTAAACCCTCAAAGGCCCATCGCATGGCGTGAGTAACCAATATAAAAAAAGAAATAGTATTTTTAGAATTTTATGCTCTAGAATCCCAAAATTTATAGATCGCAAGGGCATTTGTCGAGATTTTTCAGAAAACATTTATGAAATTCATAGAATTTAATAAATTTCATTATTTTTTCAGACTTCGCATAAATCGAAAGATTTTGAATACTTTTATATGGGTTTTATGTAGATTTCTAGAATTTGATTATCTAAGATTCAATGTTTTGTAAATTTTTAGCATTTTCGTAGTTATTTTTTTTTTTTATTAATATTCTCTGGGTTGCAACAATTTTTTCTGATTCATATTTTCTACTTAATCCTACGTTTTCATAATTTTTACTTTTTTATTAAATATATACCTACTACTAACGTTTTCATGCATTTTTTGCAACTTATATTATTGTTGTTAATCGATGAAACTTTTTTCATTTTTACATGAAATATTGATTGATTTTATCAGAATTTCGGGAGGGGTTTGAACCTCCAAAACCCCCCTCTGCCTACGCGCCTGGTTCCTACGTCTTCTGCTGCCCGTAGCAAGTTTTCAGCACATGAACGACAAGTTGTTCTCTTTATGGTCACGATATGAAGAAGCTCACTCACATAACAAGTAATGTTTGAAACTCACCCAATCCTGAATTGAGCACCGTAGTCGCAGCAGTAGAAGACTTGGAGAGTGTGCCTAATTTGCTAATGCAACTAGCGCAACGTTCAAGACTCGCTGCCTCATGCCTAGAGTATGAACAATTGTGCCACTGCTCCTGCTGCTGCTCCGTCAGTTCCGAAACCGACGACGCATCCCGAAAATCCCCGTCCACCGTGTCTTGGCGACTCTCCGTCGAAGACCAGTAAATCAAGTTCTCGTTTTTGAAGCTCTCGCAAGCTTCCTCGAACGAAGGATATGTCGAGTACGTAGAAACTGGGAAGAAATCACCAGCCCTCGCTTCGGACACCGAAAATTGTCTCCTAGGACTATCCTGACCCGTAAGTTCCCGACCCAGGCACCTTTTTCGGGTCGCGAGTTTGCCTTCCGCTGCCAGCTGAAAGGTCTTGACGAGATCGTCGCCCTGGTCGGTTTTCAGGACGTGCAGGCCTTCGCCTCGACCGCATCTGGAGCCGCCTTCAAAGCAGAAACGACCTTCAACAACGCCGTAACGACGAAGTTGGGCGATTTCCCAGACACCGACTAGTCGTACCGGAACACCAACTACTATGCAGAAACGGTAGTCCTGTATGTGGAGGTAGGCCGGCCCGTTTGGAAGCTTGGCTTTCGATGGAGCCGATGAGATCAAGATAAGAAATTTTTGGTCTGAAAATTAAAACACTTGCACGTTTTTAACAGCATTGGAATACCTTACTACATACCTGGAACTCTTATATTTATGACTTTCTGCCTGGTCTTGATACAAACCCAATTTCTTTCGTTTGATTATCATTTTATGCAGGACTTACTAGAAGGGAGGGGGGGGGGGGGTTAAGGGGGTCCAGTTTTTCCAGCAATCAAAAATGGATTTTTTTCCATTTTCTAAGCTGGGGCAATAAAAGAAAAAATCAACGTACTTTAAAGATAACATTTAAACGACATTTTTAGTTACAAATCTGATCATATTCATGTTTGTAAACCCAAACACCAAACAAAAACGTTCATAACTCCACTCGACAATTTCAGTGGATACTCGTGCAGGGATTCACGTGGTTTAATGTTTGTAAAATCCAACAGTGTTTTTGTTGAAAAATCGATTGTATATCTATGAAAAAAAAAATTAATTATCATCCAAAAATTCAAATAACAATAAATGTAAAGTTAAGACTGTAACTGGATTTATATTTGTTCAATTCGAATGAAATTCTACTCAATAATTTGTAACTGGATTTTCAGAATTTGAAAACGCTCTGCGTCTTTTAGTAAAAATCTAGTTGGATTTTCTATTCCAAGTTCATTTAGGTTTTCAATATGAAAATCCAAAAGAATGATTGAAATGCTGACGCATTGTTTTTCTCTTAATAGTTGTCTATTGGGGTATTGAATTGTTTATTCATTTTGACTTCTCAAGTAAAAATTTACTTTTATCAACAACATACTAAGTATCAGGTTTAATGCGCAACTTAAAATAAATTGAATTTTTGAGCATGACATCTTTCCATTTTCCTCGTGTAAATCCACTCAAATTTCTTTATTAAAATAAGGTTCAATATTGCAAAAAAATTGCATTGATATTTTCGCAGTAGATATTCAAATAGTTCTGTAATTGTGAACAAATTTTATTTTCGATTGTCATTACATTTGTATTTCCCAAACGAACATATTTTTGGATTTACTACATTTTTTATTTGTAGACATCCAATTAGCTTTCGAACTAATAATCCAGTTGGATAATGGATTAAAATTTTTCTGAGGATTTTACGAATAGAAACCTAATTACATTCGAAACTGTAAACCTAGTTTACTTTATGTATAGAGTTTCATTACTAAAAAAATTTTTTTTTTAATCTACTTGGCTTTCGAACAAGTAATCCAGTTGGAAATTAAAGTAGAATTTTATATGGATTTCTCAAAAAAATATCTGGTTACATTTGAAATAGGAAACCAAGTTTGACTTCTGTATAGAATTTCATTTTTCTTCCTCTTCGTTAGAAATCTACTTGATTTTCAAAACAGCAGTGAAATTGAATCTACAGAATTTCATTTTGATTCTACAAGCACGAGTCTTGCTAGATTACTAAATAAACAATAGTAAATTGAATTTCTAAAAGAAATTTTATTTCTGTCATCTACGTAAAGATACAGTTAATTTCCTAACTAAAATAAAGGTAAACTTTTTTAAAATTCAATTTCAATCTTTAAAATACAAACCCAGCTACATTTCAAACAGCAAACCCACTTTAATTAACAAATAGTGTCTCATTTCTGCTTTCTGAATTAAAATCATATCTCACTATTATTTTACAGGAAAAGTATAATATATGCTTAAAGTTTAACGTACAAAGTTTAACGTGATTTTCGTTTAAGCAATACAACTCACAGAATCTTTTGAAAGTTTCTATATATTTCTTGATGTAATAGTTTCTATACAATTTATTTTTTAATTTGTTCTTGTCATCCATCTGAAAATTCTTTTTTTCTGCCATGTTTTCAGGCCTGGAAATAATGATTAATTTTTTCAAGTATTTCGAGGAAAACTGCTCATTCTGAGAGCGGGAACTCGTAATGTAGAAACTTTTTCCGGAATCTTCGTCCCAAATATAATCACAGTTCAATCTAAAACCTCGATTATTTCGAGTGCTTTCACTAGTCCAAAAAGTCATTCGTATAAAATATTTTCTTTCTTCTCCTTCGAAAAGAGCACCAAAGAAGTACTCTAGGATGAATAAGTTTTCATCTCCATTAAGCGTGAATTTCCGAAAAAAATTTTTCATTCCGAATAGCGCGTTTCTCTCACAAAATTTGTTGGCAAGTAAAAAAGGTCGAAATTTTAGAGGGGTCATAAACTTTTCACATTTAATTTGTTAAAAATAACAATCACATTGCATGAGTTGGAACTCATGGATTATGACAGCTAACTTTTTTGCTTCTGGTAAATTTGTCCACATTTTTAGGTGAATTCCGGGCCTTTCCCCAAAAAAATAAAAGCTCCAGTTTATTCAACTATTCCTCAAGTCTGTTAGACACCCTCATGTGAAAAAATTCAATACCTTCCCCTAAATTATTCGATATCTTGACCTGCCATTGAATAAGCCTTTCCCTTGTATCGAACGCGAGCACGACAGTCACGTCTTGGCAAATCACGGCAATGGTGTTCGACTCTTTATCGAGGGTGAAGCCACTCTGCACCCCAAGGAAATGTTGCAAGCTCAACGAAGCCTTCGTTTGGCCCTGTTTGTACCTGTCCTTGCTGTCCCCGTATAATTGCAGGTGCAGACAATCTGCAAGCAAAAAATGCCAGCTTCATCAACCTTCAAAGAACAACTCATTATCCACCCTACAATTTTCTTCCTTTTTGCAGTCTGCGTCAGTCCCCTCTTTTCAACAGTTTTTTTACTCTTGGTTTTTTTGTCTCTTGGAGCCGAAGAAATTTCCAAATCAACCAATTTTTCCTTATCTAAAGCTTCTTTTATTCATTCATTATACTTCTCAAGCTTTCGACCTTCCTTTGAGGTCCTCAACAGGAGTCTACAATTTTCAAATACAAAAGCTATTAATACATAACAAATAACAATAACGGATAACAATAAACAACCCCATGAATTATAAAACAGCAAAAACAGTAACATTGTATAGACTCCTGATGAGGACCTCAAAGGAAGGTCGAAAGCTTGACAAGTATAACGAATGAAAAAAAAAGATTTTAATTAGGAAAAATTGGTTGTTTTGGAAATTTCTTGAGAGACTTGATTAATTCAGACAATAGTTCTGATTAGAGTTCTCGACAACGCCTGAAGAGTTCTAAATGAAAGCCCTTTTGCCCTTTTGCGAGAACCCATTATTTTTGATTTTATTCAATAAAGTAGGGTGAACCGTACAATAATTTATTAATTTAATAACTTACGAATTTTCACACAACTATTTACAAAAATTACATTCAACTCCAGAACTCTTGTTAATAGACCGAAAAAACGTATTAGAACTTACTTTGGCCGAATTTCCCGCGTTAGATCAAAATTTGCAGTTCCGGTGCTAATTTGAGGGAAATAACAAGTACCTCTTATAGATTTTTGTATATTTTTTCGTTTTTTTCATTTTTCAATTTTAACTTCTAAAATAGAAATCTTAATTTTTTTAGCATTACACAACTAGCTTTCTTTCACATCTAGTTCTCATTGAATTTACTACACATACATTTTAAATATAAAATTTACAATCTAACAGATACGATTAATCAAATATTGTTGATTTCTTCCACATTTCAATTTCGTAACTTATTTTATTCATTGCAACAATTTTCTGTCTCGTGAATAGATTCAACTCTCGAAATCCTCTTCTGAATAGCCCTCTGAATGCTTCAATCAGCTCGTACAGTCTAATTAAAAGAATGAAATTAATTAGGACTCGTTTAACTGTGTTCGAAATTAATTCAATGAGCTCTAATTAGGGATTCGATTACTATTTAATTAGTTTAACGTAACGTTGGAATGCTCAATGATGATTTTACTGGCAAGTTATGGGTCCGAAATTCCAAACGCTTTTTATTATACTTAAACGGAAACCAAATAAATTGTTTCAATTACGTTTCATAGTTATACTTACAAATGATTATTGTTATCTTACAAATATTATTCAATGTTACGAATTATTTTACACCTCAATCTCAGATGGACGTAAAAATAATTTTTCTCTGTTTTCATTTATTTTATAAACGTTTGGAACTTGAGGCGTATGGCAAGTTTTATTTGCCAATGTGCATCTTTCTAGGGACCCTATGAATTTTTTAATAATCAGGGGAAATCACAAGTCGACAGTGAACACGACTTTGAGTGACATGACATGAAGCTTTTTCATTACGCATTTACGAGAGTGATTCAAGTTTGGAACAGGGAGATAATGAATCAGCAACTATTCACTGGCAAGAAACAAAACAAAAATAGAGAGATATTCGATGAACTACAAGTTATTTAAAAATGATAAAAAAAATAAAAACCACCTTGAATTGAATGAATCGAGAGTAAGAGGACAGGAAAAATTACAACAAAAATATAAAAGTTTTTTCTCATTAATTACATAACTTTTTTACGATCGACATTTTAATGGTGCGTTTTTCAAGTTATCCGATTTGTCGTAAAGATCAACTATTCTGACTTGAACGATATATATAAAAATGACTGGCATCGTAACAAGATATGGCAAGTGACAATCAAAATCAGACAAATTATAAAAATTGCAGAGTTACAGGTATTTTAAAATTTTCAAAGATTTTGAGAATTGGTCAAAACTTTCGAAAAAATATTAAGCTTTCTTTTATAACTAGAGCCTTACATTTTTTTTTTTTTTTTGACTTTTCAAAGATAACTGATAATTTTTATTTATATTAATTCATAAAATTTTTTTGATAGAATTTAGGGAGTTTTAAAAGTTTCTAAAAATTTTCAAAAGTTGTTTAGAATCCAACAAATCTGCAGATACTCAAAAGTTTATAAATCAATCATTACCAAGTATGTATACTTTATTAAAATTTTCTATGATTGAAAAATATGATATACGAGTATACTGGGAAATGTGAAACTTATGTACAACTCTTTTATTCGGTTCCCTGCTTTGGAAAATAAACGTCAAATTTTTAAAGTCTTAGAATGAAATATTTACAATTTCAGATAGGCATTACGAAAAACATAAGAACAGAATTCATATTGTTCACTTGTTATTTCGTTCATTCCTAAAATACATACAGGACTTTTGAGATTTTCTAGGGACATTAAACTCAAGACCTAAAAAATACAACACCCATTGAACACGCAGAAAAATGATTTCAAAAACACGCCACATCGTTAAAAAAAACACCCTTGTCAATAGAAATCCGTCCTTTAATCTGGTTGACTAAATATTCCTTCCATTCTTCAATTTCCTCGTTTCTTGTTGGCGCAAATTGGAAAATAAATTGGTAGGAAAAAATGCGGAAAAACGTCGCCGCGAGACAAAGCGTGAGAAATTAAAATCGCGGCTGATTGATAATCGTTTAATCTCGACGTTTTTTCAAATGAAAGAGCCATCAACATGCACGTGTTTGAAATACAGAAAAATACGAAAACTATTTGTTAAAAATCACGTTACAATGCATCTCTTATCAACATCCACGGGGCGTTTTCCACGCCTCATCGAACCCTTTTCGACGCTTCATTAAATTTGTAAGAATCGAATCCCGCAAACGTTTCGGGACCTCATTACCGCAATCGCACTCGATCGAGCTCCGTCGCCAGTGAATTCTTTTCTCGCGAGCAAACGATAAGTTCGTCTCATCGGAAACGTTTACAACATCCGGCCATAAAACTTTAATCGGCTCAATACGAATGGAATCGTTTTTTCATAGGGTAATGAATTTTTTTTTATGGTCTGCTGTGAACAACTTGTTAGATTTTATCATCTTTTCGTATAGTTATCACCAGGATTTTAAAGACAGTTTTTTTATATATATAAATTTAATGATACTACTACAAAGATTATGAATTCACAAAATCTAGGAACATTTAACACTGAATAATCGTGATTATAAATATTGTTCCCCCTCAAAGTACTTTCATCACAAATCCAACCTAACCTAAACTAACTGTGATACACAAATTTCGATCTCAGAAAATAACAGCAAAAATGAAATTTACATCAAATCTAAGGATACACGTGTCTTGAGATTTTGTTAAGTTGGGTCGTAAAATCGGCATTTACCAATTCGTTTCAACCTAGTGAAACCCTGCAACACGTATATCTTCAAATTTAGTCTGGATCCCATTTTTGTCACAATTTTCCTAGATCAAAATTTGAACTAAACTTAGTCGCACAGTGTGATCAGCAAATGATACTCTCAAAAAGTTTTGTGAATCCCTAACAATGTTCAAAATTTCAAAATCAATGATTTTAACATTATAATCAGTTTCTTTAGATTGATCGTAATTTTTTAGGGGTTTCCAATAAGTATTCTAACTTTTATGAGGGCGGGACAGGTTATTATTAATAATATTTATCACATGAATAATAGTTGAGTTTTCAATGATTTTATAACAATTACGATATGGTTTTAGAAAGACTAGGAATACATTTTTAATCTTGTTTTCAATCGATTTTGAAATGCTTTGTGGATTTTAGAAGCCATACACTTTTACCAATATTTTAAAATATCCATAATCGTAGGAAAATTTTATAAAATTTAGTTAATTTTAAAAGTATTCCTTGAAACTAGCCAATAAAATTTTCAAAAGTTCCTGAAAAATTATAAATATTTTCAGCAATCAACAATATCTCTTGATATTTTATATTTCAAACTATTCAAAATTCTTTCAAGTTCCATCAACTTGCAGAAATTTTTTCAAAAATTACGCAAAAGCGAAAAAGTTTATGAATCTCAATCAAGTTATTTAATTTCCAAGGACACTGCAGAACTTTATAAAAAAAAGTGACTGTATGTAAGTTCAGGTGACACTTATTTAAACGATGTTTTCGGGTATTCGCGTTCTTCTCAGAAAATATATCAAGCAATTTTTTTCAATATTTCCCACACCAATTTAAAAGATATCGGATAATTTTAACTCGTGCCATGATGTATTTTGTAGAACTACTCCCACCCTGGCAATCGATATGCGACGTTAAACGTCGCCTGAACGTCGCCATGAACGTCGCATACGAAGAGGACTTAAAAAAAGCCTTTTCAAAACAAAAAATGGTAAGTAAGAGGTATATTATGATATTTCAAAAGATATTTAGCAAAAGAAAAACGATAGGATTTGCCTTAATTTGTCATTTTTGATAGTTAACAACGATTTTCCTTAACTTGCTATTTCATAATTAAGGCGTGTAAGAACAGTTTGAAGGAAAAAATATCAATCTTGTCATAAAACCATTTATTTTCTAACTTGCAAAAGTAAAATAATGCCTAAGAAGGTCTTTTAACAGTTATGAAATTGTATACAAGGAAATCCTACAGTCCCTTTACTGTAAAAAAAAACTAATTAGGCATTATTGAACTTTTGCAAGTTAGACAATATATGTTTTTTATGACAAGATTGATATTTTTTCCTTGAAACTGTTTCTACACGCCTAAATTATGAAATAGCAAGTTAAGGAAAAAATCGTTGTTGACTATCCAAAATAACAAATTAGGGCAAATCCTATCGTTTTTTCCTAAATATCTCTCAAAATATTACAATATAACTCTTCCATATCATTTTCTCTTCCATATCATTTTATGGTTTGAAAAGACTTTTTAAAAGTCATTTTCGTATGTAACGTTCACGGCGACATTCAGGCGACGTTTAAAGTCGCATCCCGATTGTCAGAGCAGTGAAGGATCGACCGCAATATAAAAAATGAACAAACAATTAAAAATTTCCAGCTGAATCACTCCCTTTTTGTGCACTCTACAACTGCGAATTCAAGCTGAATTTAGAGCTTCAAATCTAACTTGAATTTCAAAAATAGTATTTGAGTCATTTGAGATCTGCATTTACTTTTACGTTAGAAACCCTCCAGAAAAATTCATTTAGCTATTGAATTCCGTCAATCTCTCTAAAAAAAAAAAATTAAATTAAAAAAAAGACAGTCCAGAAAACGTCATTTGAAAGGGCAGAACAATATCTTCGAAATGGTATGTATCAGAAGATTTTTGAAAAAGAACTTTTTGTGTTATGATTTTTTGGAAAATGAAAAACGTTTTAGTTGCTGAAATTTATAATAATCACTATCATAGTAGCTTGAACTATGAAAAACTATTATCATAGTAGCCGACACTACTTATAACCACTATCATACAGCAAAAACTATTGAAAGTACGTAGTAGCTGCAACAAAAAATCAGTATGTAGAAGCTTTAACTTTGAGGAACTGCTGTAATTATGGCCTGAGCATAAATTTGGAAACGTCATTTGAAAGTGCAAACAAATAACTTGAAAATACTATGTATATGAACTTTTTAAAAATTAACATTTTAAGTAATAATTTTCGAAAAATAAAAAACATCATAAGAGGTTGAGCTTTAAATAACTGTTGTCATTGTAGCCTAAGCATGCATCTGAAAATGTCATATGAAAAAGCAGTCAACTAGCTTCAAAAATAGTATGTATATGAATTTTTTTTAAAATGAACATTTTAAGTAATGATCTTTCGAATAATAAAAAACGTTATAGTAGGTTGAGGTTTGAATAACCGCTTTCATTATAGCCTAAGCATACATTTAAAAACATCATATGTAAGAGCAGACAAATAGCTTCGAAATGGTATGTATATGAATTTTTAAAAAAATGAACATTTTGAGTAATAATCTTTTGAATGATGACAAAAGTCATAGAAGCTTGAGCTGTGAATAACTACTGTTATTGTTGCCTGAGCATGAATTTGAAAATGTCATATGTAAGAACAGACAAAAAGCTTCGGAATAGTATGTGTATCAATTTTTTTAAAAATGAACATTTTGAGTAATAATCTTTTAAATAAAAAGAAACGTCATGGTAGGTTGAGATTTAAATAACTGCTGTCTTTGTAATCTGAGGGTGAATTTGAAAATGTATAAAAAAGCATACAAATAGCTACAAAATGGTATGTATATGAATTGTTTTAGAAATGTACATTTTGAGTAATAATCTTTCAAATAATAAAAAAACGCTATAGTAGGTTAAATTTCGAATAACCGCTTTAATTGTAGCCTGAATATGGAGTTCAAAACTTCATATAAAAGAGCTTATAAATAGCTTCAAAATGGCATGTATATAAACTTTTAAAATATAAACATTTTGACTAATAACCCTTCGAAAAATGAAAAATGTCACAGTAGCTTGAGGTTTGAATAACTGCTGAGTATTCATTTGAAAAAGTCATATGAAAGTGCAGACAAACAGCTTTAAAATAGTATGTATATTGATTTTTTTTAAAATTAACATATTGAGTAATAATCTTCTAAATAATGACAAAAGTCATAGTAGCTTGAGCTTCGAATAACTGCTGTCATTGTTGCTTGAGTATGAATTTGAAAATGTTGTATGAAAGAGCATACAAATAGCTACAAAATGGTGTGTATATGAATTTTTGAAAAAACGAACATTTTAAGTAATAATCGTCCGAATAATAAAAAACGTCGTAGTAGCTTGAGCTTTGCATAACTGTTGTCATTGTATCCTGAGTATGAATGAATTTAAAAATGTCGTTTGAAAGAGCATACAAATAGCGTTAAAATGGTATGTATATGAATTGTTTAAAAAATGAACATTTTGAGTAATAATCTTTCGGATACTAAAAAAGTCATAGTAGGGTAAAAATTTGACAATAAATTTTTCTTTTGTGTAATATATTAGCACTAAATAAGTACTAATTTAGTACACTAGTTAGATTTTGGAAATCGCAGATAGTGTGCTGGCCTAATAATTAACTTAGCACACGCAGGGTGGGTAACGATAATTTTAGGAAAATTTGATGTGACGTTCGTTTCTTTGGTGTACTAGATTAGCACTTAATTATTTCTCGCCGAAAAGTAATACTCATTGTGATTTGGAAGTTGGTGTGTGCTAACTTAATTTTTAAGCTAGCACACTCACTCATATCGAGCGAAAAAATTTGGCAATAAATTATTCTTTTGTGTAATATATTAGCAGTAAATAAGTACTAATTTAGTACACTAGTTAGATTTTGGAAATCGCAGAGAGTGTGCTAGCTTCCTAATTAACTTACAATTAGCACACGCAAGGTGGGTAACGATAATTTTGGGAAAATTTGATGTGACGTTGGTTTCTTTAGTGAATACGAATATGAATTTTTTTTTCAAATGAACATTCTGATCAATAATCTTTCGAAATATAAAAAACGTTATAGTAGCTCGAGCTTGTAATAACTGCTGTCATTGTAGCCTGAGCATGAATTTCAAAATGTCATATGAAAGAACAGACAAATAGCTTCAAAATGGTATGAATATGAATTTTTAAAAAAATGAACATTGTGAGTAATAATCTTTCGCTAAATAAAAAACGTCATATTAGCTTGAGCTTTGAATAACTGCTGTCATTGTAACCTGAGCATGAATTCGAAAATGTAATTCGAAAAAGCAGACAAAGAGCTTGAGATGGCGTGTATATATGAATTCTTAAAAAAAATGAACTTTTTGAATAATTTCTTTATTTTAAATAAAAACATCATAGTATATGAAATTTCGAATAACTGCTGTAATTGTAGCCTGAGCTTGAATGTGAAAATTTCCTTTGGAAGAACAGACAAAAAGCTTCGAAATGCTGTGTATAAGAATTTTTTTTAATTATGAACTTCTTGAATTTTTTTTTAATAAAAAACGTAATAGTAGCTGAAATTTCAAATCATCACTATTATAGTTGCTCGAACTTTTCATAACTATTATTATTGTAGCCGAAACTACTTATAACTACTATCATAGTAGCTAAACATTTTTATATGTACGTAGTAGCTATAACCACTAATAAGTATGCAGTAGCTTCACCTTATTATAACTGTTGTAATTGTCGCATGAGCATGAATTTGAAAACGTCATTTCAAAGAGCAGACAAATAGCTTCAAAATGATGTGTATAAGAATTATTTCAAAAATGAACTTTTTGAGTTATTATTTTTTGAAAAATAAAAAACGTCATAGTTGCTGAAATTAAAAATAATCACTGTCATAGTAGCTATAATTACTAATAACTAGTTTTGGGAGGGATTTACACTTTCGGAATAACGGAATAAATACGTGAATACTCCGTCCGAGCATCAACTTTTGGAATAGAATAAATTACATTCCCAGTCATTTGACGTTGGTTATTTGATTTCTTGATTATGTTTACCTGTAGTAGCTGAATGATGTCAATTTCAAGTTTTTAAAAAAGTCAAGAATGAAATAGTCCACAAAAAATCGTCTCTATCACTCATAGATTGACACGCCATTCATTTTATTTGACTGAAAGATGAATACTTTTTCACTCATATGTACACATCTCTTTTGAGGGAAATAGAAAATTTTTAGAAAATTCAGTTACTTCATAAATATACAATGGGAATAATGAGATGTTTTCGACCTTATTGTTTATTTTAAACACAAAACAACCCAGGTACCTGAGCGGTTCCTGAGGGAATTTTGATACGAGTGAACCTTACCTTTTTTACCTTTTGTACTTTCCTTTCTTACCTTTTTTCCGGCTTTTCTAAAACTCCTTTGTATATTAATGGAATAACTGAAATTTCTTTCAAATATTTTATCTCGCTTTTATGTGATTGAGACAAAATTAGAAGGAAGGTATTTTTAATTTAGTGGAATCGGTGTGCGTCAATCTCACAGGTAGTTTATGCATCACCGGTAGTATATTCTATGGAATACCGGATATATGATGTTTCTCAAAAACTTTTTTTAGGAGTAGTTTGGCTACTCCAAGTAAACGGAATGAAGTAATATATTAACCCTGGGATCAGGATACTCCTGGAATGAACTTCATTTAATTCAGAATTTTTTCCATCTTCAGAATGATGGGATTATTCACTCCCAGCGTCATTCATTCCACAAAAAAGTGGAGAATGCTCAACCCTGATTCACGCAATCAACTTCAACATTAATCAACACGGAAAGCGTATCTCTTGGCTTCCTTGACCGCTTTGGGGCTTCCACAAACAAAATTACGCTCTGGAAGTGCTATGCAAACAATCCGGGCTATCGCGGATATTTCCCCGCGAAAGCCAAAACGAGTGTTTATGAAGGAAATCCGAGTTAGTTCGGGACAAGATTCGTCCGCGGGTACGAGAAAAAACAAGGGGTGAAAATTGACTCGCTGTAGTGTCCCGTTTCCCCTGGCGTAAATCACCAATTATTTCCTGACAGCGCTGTATCGACTTCCTTTTCCCAACGGCGAAGCCCCATTTGCATTCCCATGCGTCGCTCTGCTAAAAAATGTAATTGCATTACCGCACCCCTGAAAACTAGGCGTTTCAATGATATGAGGACTGATAATAAATGGAACCGGGAGAACGAGAGCGAATTTTTCTTCTCAATTCTCAGGAAGAATCAGAGAAACGAAAAATACATGAACATGAAATTCTTGAAGACTTGTTAGGTTTGCTTCATATTCAGAAAACATCAAAATTGAAATACCGCTGGAAGAAAAGCCCGAATCGCTTAATTTGGTGTGGATGAACGTAATGCTTAACAACTTGAAGAAGCTATATTACGATTTTTCGTGAAGAGACATTTTACTTACATCTCATATGCAATATAAAAGACCGCAATGACCCGTGATACGTGATACAATTTGTGTATTTTCAAATCTTCCAGCTCATGCTTGAGCGAATTTCAGATCCTTCTCATAGTCGTTGCCAGTATGACATCCTTGACTGCGAAAAGCTGTTATCGAAAATGGTGAAAACGTATTGATTCTTTCTACGAGACGTGACTAACGGGCCCAAGTGATCAGTATGTACGGTTTCGAAAGGTCGTTTTCCTAGTGGTAGACAGTAATAGGTGAAATTCCTTTTCCCCCTGTTCCTTTTCGATTTCGCAAGTATAGGTAGGTACACTCAACACAATTCTTAAATTGACGTAATGCCGAATCCCTGACAACTAATAATATTTCTGTATCCAAAGAAACATTTCCCAAGCCTGAAATGATTTCTCAAGTCGTGGAAACGCACGACTATCGATTTTCTCATCGCGTTCAGGACAAACACTTGGGGTTCTTTCGCTTTCCCGCCTATCCTCCGACACAGTCAGGGATTTCAGTACTTTTACTCTTGTACCTTTTTTTACACATTTTTTTCTGTTTTGAGAATTTTCATATAACTCATTTCGCTGAAAAATATAGTCGTTATTTGATTTTGTAAGAAACATTTACTAGAGTCTTTCAGCACGTTGTAATAAAGTATAATATACAACAATTTGCAAAAACTTTTAGCTTAAAATTATCATACACTGAAAAATCAGGATACAATGATTTTTGAATTTTTTAGACTAAAACGCTTTTCCAGAAAGGTGATAATTTCGGAAAACGTTCATATTGGCAAAGGTCATTCCATCCCTAGAAAGCGCAAAAAGGCACTTTTTAATACACGCCACTGCACTTGCGAACAACAATTGGCACTTTACAATAACATCCGTTCATTTGGGTCGTTTGCTTTCCATAATATCTATTCAATGCACGGTGTGGCGTTTCTCGTGACATTTGATCTTCGATTGAAAAATGTTAGCTTTAATTACGTAGATCGAAAATCAAGAAAAAGAATAGGAATATCAAAAATAAAATTTAGAAAAAATCGAATTATTCAACATGGTGGTCTGAAAGACGATGAAAACGTATAGTCTCGAATAAGATGGAATCGAAGTTTCGTCTCAAAACGCACTAAAAGTTGCAATATTTTGAAAGAATGAATATTTAAATACGATTTAACATGAATTTTCGCGATACAGTAATGATTTTACTCCTGTCCATCTCTCATCCTTGTTAGCTTCTCTTCCTGTCTACGCGTTACCACAGAGTTGCAATGACAAGGCGAGAAGCAGCGATGATAGAGATAGTGAACAGGAGTAAAAGCATTACCGTGCTTGAAATTACATAAATTTATTTATTCCCAACGCGAGGAAGTTGAATAAGCACGAAACTAAATACTCAAACAATGAATTTTCTATTGACGATGGAATTTTATTTATTGTTGTTTTTCATTATTAAAAATTTTCATTTTTGCAAAACACGCAAGAAAAATGTACTTCGAGGAGATATATGGCTGCATTGAATACGCCTATTTACGACCGGCAAACGCTTCAGTCCCTGAAAACACGCACTGAAGCATAAAACTACGCACTGAAGCTTCGCTCCAGTACGTGTCTTCAGGGACTGAAACATTTGCCGGTCGTAAATGGGCGTATTCAATGCGGCCATACAAGTCCTCCAAGTACATTTTTCTTGAGCGTTTTGCAAAAAGATTCGTTTGCACCTCGGCAGATAAATTGGTCCTCGCCCTAAAAGCCACGCTTCAGGTCCTCGATACAAAATATACTATTTCTTAACTAAATCTGCAACATTTGCTAGACTTGTTTAAATTTTTCAAACTCAACATCGCGAACATTCCGTGATAACTCTAGCACGTCCTGTATATAAAATTAGGTATTATGCAAAAAAAAACTTTTTTCATCAAAATTTATTCATTTTTCTATTTCTTACTGTGTTTACAATAAGCGATATTACTATAACATATCAAATCACAATTTCCTTTTCTTCAATAATTAGATATGTATTAAATAATTGTTACATTTTTTTCATTTAGAAAATTTTAACTTTATTAATATAAATATAGGATTTTCAGTGTATTAACTGAAAATATTTAAACGAATCAAAGTTATCCTCAAAATCTGTATGACCTAAGATTCTAGAGCGAGAAATTCTTGAAATCAATAAAATACTGAAAATTTTTGAATCTGCTTAAAAATTGAACGAAATTCTATACAAATACACAAATAACTCTGAATACATATTATCAGAAATGAGGTAGATACTTACACATGATAATTAGGCTTTGAAAAAAATCTCTACGAATCTATTGAATTGATAAAACTTTGACTTCTAGAGAATTTCCCGACAGACAATTTTATCGATGATCAGTTTACAATTTTATCCCGACAAACAGTTCACATGACAAAATTTTTCCCGATACTGCTTATCTATTCATTTATACGAATATACCAATTATTCATATTTCGTTATTTGATGAATAATAATAAAAGAGTGATAAAATTCTGTGACTTCCCGCCATAATCGAGAAAGTCACTTGTGCCATAAGGCTCAGTTTACATGATATTCTGATGAAATTTTGAACGTTATGGTATGTGTGACTTTCTCGGTTATGGCGGGAAGCCACAGAATTACGTTAATAATTCTCAAGTGGGTTCTTTTTGGTTTTGAAATTTTTTTTTAATAATTATGATAATTTTATTATAAATTTATTTTCATTTTATTCATTTTGATTTTTTATTAGAGTTTTTATTTTATTTATTACTTTAATCAATAATTTGATAATTTTTTTGAAACTATTCATTATTCCTCGCCAATTTCATTTCGAAACTTGGCAGTTTTATTTTTCAATTTAATTTTTTTGAGGGATACTTTTTATGACCTTTTTATATACATATTTACCTTTTTTGAGCTGCACTTTTTCTTGTCGTTTTCTTGCCTTTTCTAAAATATCATTTTTTTACGGATTATTCATATTTTGTTATTTGAGATGAAAAAAAAATAATAATAAAGAGTTATAAAATTATGTAAACAACGCTGAACCGATTTCTTTTTGCTTTTAAAATTTATGTTACGTTTTGAAAGTTCCCAGGCAACAATTGTTTATTATTCCTATCCTATATTATTCCTGAATTATCCTATATTATTTTTAATATCCTAGCGCATAAAATCGTCCTTTAAAAAGTTACCAACCCATGTATAAAACAACACTTATAAAATTTGTCACTGTTAAAAAATTCAAGTCAAAAAATTTATGTCAAATACGGTCACGCTCAGTAAAAGATGTAAATTCACGGTCAAATGATCAAAACAATAAAATTTTTTTTATAGCATGTCTTCTTCGATTAAAAAGTAAAAACATAATCGGTCGGAAAAAGTGCTGTCGGGAAAAATATGACTTAATTCAATCATACCATTTTTGTCGTGAACATAGTCTGTCGGGAGAAGTGCTGTCGAAAAATGTGTTGTCGGGAAAAGTGTTTGTGGGGAAAAAGGTCGTCAGGAAAATTGTCTGTCGAGAAATTACATTCGGGAAAATGGACAGGAATCGTCTTAACTATGTTTCTAAAAAGTTTTCGTACATTCTTTAAAAATATTCACGTTACTTGAAGATTTAAGAAAATTTCTATGTAAAAAAGTGTGTTGCATAAAAATGTTATGAATTTTGTTTTTCAGGGCGATATATGTAGGCGTTGGTTGCACTTCTGTGAATAAGCTCATTACTTGCTTGAATTTGCCACCTTTTGATGAAAGACTATTCAAAAGAAATGAGCAAGACATTGGACCTGCCATTGAAAGCGTCGCAAAGAGCAGCTGCGAGAAACCAGCTTTGACGAAGGGCAAGTTTATTCTTGAAAATATAAGAGCTGGTACGCAAAGAATTAGAGGTGTACTAAAAGAAAATTTTGTAGTTATTATAATAAAATATATTGTACATACTGTGGAATTAGTCTGAAATATTGTACTTTTTACTGGTTATTTATAAAAATTTTTTTACATTTCATTGTTAACTTTGTCAAATGATAATGATATTGTAATTTAGGTCCATATCAGGGTATCTTTTAAAAAGGCTAAAAAAAATTCAGTACCTACATTTCCCTTACATTTTTCAGTTTTTCTATTCACGGTTTTGGGAAATTCTAATATTACTTAATAATATAGCTATAATTTGATTCCCAGATCAAGTTTTTGTTTTTGAATATTGATGCATTACATTAGCTGGATTACCAGCCGAACTTACAAAGCGCATCAAATGATGCGATTATTGCGATCATTTCTGTTGTGGAGAATTCCACTCTTGATAATCGATTTTCAAATTTACGATTTCAAGAATTCCTTATCCAAGACCACGAATCTTTTTCCACCTAAAAATTTCAATACTTCATATGTAAAAAAACGCTCCAGTATGGTGGTGATCATATGTGTCAATTCTTTGTACAAAAAAAAAGTCATGGTTGAGTCAAACTAAAATTCCTTACGTAAAGGTTCCACTAATGATGCCACTGGTTGAAAAAAATATTTTTTGCTTGCAGTAATCGATCTCTTGGAAGTTCCGACTAACTTATAGATTTTGATTGCCATAATTGAGCTGATTTTTCCCTTCTTTTTCATTTTTTCCTACACCAACTTCCAGAAATGGCAGAATTTCCACAGCATTTCTAGCAACTGCAATATTTTCCACCCACGTAATATCGAAAAACACGAGAGGAAATCTTACGGAATTCGTGATTCGAGTATAATCGTCTCTTCGCGATGGAAACTTATAAATGAACGGTACAAACAAATTAGAAATTTATCGATTCTCCGAAAGCTCCCGGTTTTTCGAAAGTTTTCCCGGTCCGCTAGACACCCTGTGACAGTTTATCTGTGCAGTCGTAACTTTCTCAAACCAACCCTATTTTGTAAATAAATTTAGGTACACGATTTTGAGATTTTATTGCAAAATAGAAACATTTTCTTATAATTGATATAAAAAAAGTTGGCTTCTGTATAAAGCAGTATTATACACGCACCAATAAACGCTATATCTGTAATCATCAGGTATTAACAATGTATACTAGAGTGAATTATAGTATTTGTCATTCATCGCGACTAATATTAAAAAGAAATACAAAAAAGTGCAATTGCTTCCTATTTCCAGACTTCAGAAATCATCAAGGAGTAAGATGTTTGCCTACAAAAATTCGTGACGCATGTATGAGTCTTAATCAACAAGTGGTGCTCAATATGTCCTAAATTTTCGCAAATTTTCTCCAAAACATAGAAATGAAATCCGATTTCTTTATAAAATAACACCGAGTGGAAAGGGTGAAAAAATATGCAGTTGTACAAATAATATTAATCAATATAAACTCACCTGCAACAGGAGAAAGTTTCCTCATGACGCACCATCGCGACTTCCACTGAAAACAAAAGAGCCACTTTTACTTAACAACACTTTATATTTGGTAACATTGTACTATTGAACGCAGTAGAGGAAGTTTCCCAAGCGGTAAACTTAAATTGAAGTTGGGACGTCGAACAAGTTTGAGGTGTATAATAATAGGCGAACGTGATACGTCTACAAAATATGCATGTTTTACCAACTATCGTACGATACAAACTTTTCGAATTATAATCAAATCAGTACCTTGTAAATATCGCACTTTACAATCACTCCAAATAAAATATAAATTTATAAAAACAAGATTGCTTCAAAAATATGCCAGGGAAATGTTGCATCTTCAATTCTGTGCAACACGAAAAATATACATGAGAAAAAAATGTCTGGAAGGCCATTATATGCTTATTAATTTTTGCTACACAAATATTATTTTAATTGATTTTTAAGGATTACTTTGAAAAAGTATCTCATGGAATATCCAATGATTGAATGAGCACACCTAAAAATTTGACTGTGATTATAATCGTGATTGTCGTTAGTAGAAATAAAAGACAAAATTTATGATTGAACACTGTATATTGACGTTAAAAATAAAAAGAAAGGGAATCAAATATATACGTACAAAACCTTTTAATCTACTGAAAATGACTCTACCCTAATATACAACGTTTCGATTCCGCAAAAAAAAACTCTACAACCAGCCCCAAAACTAAGAATTAAAATTTCATCCCATTACAACTGAATTTCCCTAATTCAATGGCACTCGTTTTTGCCATTCAGCAAACTCGATTCCTTCGCTAACAGCGGAAAGTAAAATCGAGTGGAAAAAAAATTCCATTAACAATTTACATGTAAAAGGATCGGAATTGGAACGCAGGAATAAAGGGAGAGAAAGATGAAATCATGAAAGGGAGTGTCCCTTTTTGGCCTCACGTATCAACGCAAATTGGAAGACCGTAGATAAAGAAATATTTCATGTGCTCGGATGCCAGAAAATTATAATAAGTTTTGTAAGATGCGAAGCGAGATAAGTCACTCCTTATGGATATTACACTTGGATTATGAAAAAAGTTTGACACTCAGGGAAAAGGTTTCTTTAGAACAAAGAAATTGATTTGAAACAATTTGAAATGAATAAAAATTTGTAGGTAAATATTAAAAAAAGGCCACTCATTGGAATGAAATTGCTACAAAAAAAAAAAAAAAATGATTTATTTATGTAGTCTTATGTACTCATTAATGCCTTCACTTTTTCGAGCATTTGCGTATGTATATAATCGAATGCAGGCATCAATGGAACAGATTGTACATTTATAAAAACTTTAAGCAAATTTACAATACTTTTTTTCGAATTACTTATATGTTTTTTAAATACGCACATATTATGTTTATTCGTTTTAAATGAATTTGAGTATTTTACACAAAAAGCTTTCTTCTGAAGTACACTGAAAAAAAAAACGCGATTTTTGTCTCGTAGAACGTTTTCAACATTTTTCGAAGAAATGCAATATTGTTTACAAATCTACGTGAAGAAAGAAATATTTTTAATCACTATAGAAAAAAATTTATCTACTTTTTACACATGAAATATTGAAAAATGGTGGGCGTTCTCCGGAAATTATTTAAAAAGTTGTTCACTGTTGCATGTTCACTTAGCATCAAAAAATTAATATATAGTGTGAAATTCATAAACCGAGGCCAAACCGAGACATACATACAATCACACGAATCAATGGAAAAAAATTAGTCATAAAATTGTAAGGTATTTTATGTAGTGAATGCTACTTTTGGTATTTCGAGAAGGACGTACAGTTATGGATAAGAAAAAAATCATTTCGGATGAATAAATTAATGGAAGATGATGTAACAAAAAAAGAGATAAACTCGTAAAAACTTATATTATTTCGGATAATATCATAAAACTACTTTATGATATGTGGCGTGGACTGAAGCAAGCGTACTAACAGCACCTCGCCGCTTTTCGAGAAAAACGAGATTGAAAAGATCAAGTCCCTAAGAGTAGCACATGGAGAAAAAAGTCATAAGAAATTTTGGTATACCTCCTCGGAGTGCAATCATACCTCAGACCTTTACCTAAAAATCAGTATATTGGTATAGTAAAATTTAGTATAGGATAGAGTACTTTTTGTTCGCACATCTATCAAAAATTATTAAATCGTACAAGAAATTTCATCATACGTATTGTATATTTTAGTATACTAGTCTACCAATTTTTAGCTATGGGCCTGAGGTATGATTCTGGTCCGAGAAGGTATACTAAAATTTCTTATATTTTTTTCTCCGTGAATGGACAGGCCAATTTTGTACATCAATTTTTTTTGAAATAAAAAAATCATACATTTTTAAGAGTAGACTCGTTTGATAGAGCAAGGTTTCTGTATTCAGAATCACTGACCATCTCGAATTCGATTTTTGGTGCTGTAAGTACCCTTTCTTCAGTCCACGCCTCATATATTATACAGGGTGCCACAGGGGTAAGTTGAGCAGCCAGAAAACTGAGAAACCTCTCAAAATTCTGAGAATTTCCTTTTGCCATTTTTGAAACAACTCAAAGTAAATGGCTTGTAAGTAATAGGCTTGCATAACATAAAGTTATGCAAGCCTAAAATTTGAATAACAAATGCACTCTTTCGACAAGTGAAGGTAAAAACTTAACGGATTGAACTTTAAACCGAATTTTCTTCATTTTTCTGACTTGAAAAGTCCTTTGCCACTTTTCACGAAACTCAAAATCAAAAAATATATTCGGACATAACAAATTTCAACTAATCAGATTTGTTAGATTTTATGCTTGAATATCTTTTGTGATTTTGAGTTTTGTGAAAAGTGGCAAAGGACTTTTTGATTGGGAAAAAAATAGTAAAATAATACATGTTGATCCCCACTCCTCGCATGAGCGCGTTCATTGGTTAGACTAAAATTTTTATAATTTTATGATTTTGAGTTTTGTGAAAAACGGTAAAAGGCAAATCATCTTAAAATTTTACGAGGATGAGGATTCTTAGTTTTACGGCTGCTCAACTTACACTGTGACAACCTGTATATTCAACATAAATAAAACTGACCATATATGCAATCCGGAAGCAAAAATGTCATTTAAGACGGTTTCGCTTGTTTTATTGTAAAGAAGAAAATAAACGTTAAGACGATGCATTTTTTCTGAAAACTATAGTTATCAGAATTTTTCTTATAAATTTAGCTTCAACGTAGAAAGAGAAAAATAAGTGTTATAGATTACCTTGATTTTCGATGTTGATGCTCGACATATGCGTGTATGACAGAAATTAATTTTTTATTAGATTCGCTTTCTGACATTTTTAACCATAAATTTCAAACGGTTGAATTAAACAAAGTCCATTAGATTTTTATTTTTGCTATTTTTGGTCTCCGAAATAATATGTAGATTTTAAAATAACGCTTGTAGAAAGAGGTTGATTATTCAGTTTCAATAGTGATAAAAAATTGAATCCCGCGAATTCGTCAAAAAGAAAAAAATTAACACTTTTCGGAAATCATCCAGTTGACTTCTTTCAATAACTTCATCTAGGTTTTTGGGTATTTTGGTATACGAAAAAAAAGCTGTTGAAAATATTTTCGAAAATTCGTGTAACACTCTCAGTCTAACACTCGGTAATAATAAAACCAAAAATTATAAAATCAAATTCCACGATTGAAAGCTTCTGAATTTTTGAATTAAACGTAGGAAATCCCAATATCTCATTCTCATGTTCCAAAAATTGTATTAAATAAATCCCGAACCAAGAAAAAAAGCGTACCCTCAAATGTACAACAATTTTTCCTCTATAGGTACATATTATAAATTTTCAAATCCCCTCACCCACCCCAATCGTTAAATTTGTCTTAATTGCAGTATTCTGATTTTCCTCGATAAAATACGAAAATCCATCTATCTATAGGTTTATCATATTGCGGAAAGAGAAAATTAACTTGAAACCTACGTCAATCTGATTTTCACGCGCTTGAATGATTCGAATTCATTCAAGTAAAATAGGAATTGTAACTTGCTATGTAAAAAACACATTTTTGATTGTTATGAACATGTCAAAGATGCAGTCGACAATTTAAATTTAACTTGAAATTTATGAACATGAGTGATTTTTGCCAAAATGATTTTCTGTACTTGGGTGTTTTGCGAAAAATGAAACTAAAATATATGGTTTCAAAATTTTCCATTTTTCCATTAGAGAAGCAGAATCCGTAGGTAAATAAAATTGAAAAAAAAATGTACAATCATGAAGTTATTCCTTATAAAAAGATTAGGAATTCAAATACCGTTTTTCTAAATTCGAGTTATGTATATACTTACAGAATTCCAAAAACTGGAAAACGAATATTTATAAACAGCCTATTTCCAAGTCTAAAAAATGTACAACATTCCATATGTTTATAATCGAATAATAAATTGATAAATAAAAGAATAATCCGTGATTTTTGGAATCCTATAAATTCAAGATATTGCATTTTTCTTTCGTGATCCACTTATGTAATATATTTTTACCATTCAAATAACAGGAATCTTGTATATTTTCATGATATATCATATTCAAAACATACAACTGTTTAATTATTTCTTATGAAAAAATCAACAATTATAACAGTTCAATTCAAAATTAAGGAATTGATAGTCACGAAATTTTCTAAGTTTATTTGTATATCTGATTTCCAGCATCTAATTTGAAAGCTTTTTTCAATTAACGGACATGTAAAATTTCCAAAAAGGATGAACAACGTTTTATACTGCAACAGACAAACAGTCTATGCATAAATTTATGAAAAATCTATGATTTTCATAATTCGATATATTCCATACTTGTAACGCATGTAACTTTTGTTCCTAAACCCTAATACTTTTTCATCCAAATATTTCTGAAACTCTGAGTAAATTCGCGTCATTCCAACTATCCAACTATAAATTATAAGTTATTGGAATAGGAATTACCGTTTCATACCATAAATTTACATGTAAGAATAATCTCGACTTCAGAAAATGCTACATATTCAATAATTCGCGGTCAAGTTGAAAAATCAAAAAATTTTTTTGGTGCCGAAAGTCTTTTGTGACAATTTTTTATTTTTTAAATACCATCGTTTTGTCGTACACTTTACGAAATGTCAACATTCCTATTCTGCAATTTCAAAATTTTTTCTCCAATTTTAAAACCTCTTTTCAGGCGACATGATTTTAATATTTTGTAAGAATAGAAAATTGTCCAATTTCAATGAAATATGAAATTCTGATATTCTCAAGTCAAGATTTTTCGAAACATCACAAAGAACTCTAATGTTGCAAGCTGGAAACTTTGAACATATAAAAAAGATGAAAATTCATCCAATTCCTGAATCTTTAATTTATAACATTTGTGGATTTTGAATTATCGATATTACGATTTCCAAAATTCCCGCGTTGAATGTACGAAATTCCTGCGAATTTGCGAAAATGTCAAAACCAGTTGTTATCGATGACATAATTCGACAACTTGTAATTACATAGTAAAATCCTTTGAATTTTCATGACCCTTTACATCTGAATTCCGATATTATGAATCCTTAACGTCCACATTTGTTGATTGTTCCCTAAATTTTAAAAATGCCTGTATATTGCGAATTTGTTCAATTTTGATTATCGTTATTTCCGGTTATTGAAAGAAAATTTAACTGGAATGAAAAAAGTTGACACTTTTGTCCGAAAGTATAAAAGCAAGACGTTTTGTACAAGTGCACAGTAAAAACTCTCTGATGAAAATTCCGTGCCTAAAGTTAGTGAGACTGAGCTTAGAGATTTTGAGAGGAGCTCGCTTAATTCTACAGGCTTTGATGAAATCCTCCATAGGCTAGACCTCGTCATTTTCATCAAAATTTTTATAAAAATCACGGGAAGCCACAAGTTTTACCAGAATCTGGTGAAATTAGCCAAAAGATTGTAAATCCACTACGCTGAGCCTCGTGTCGAAAGACAGTGAGGCTGCTGAGCCTAGGGATTTCACTAGCAGCCAGGAAATTTCAAGGGAGCTAAAAATCTCTAACTTGAGCCTTGTGTAAAATTGCTAGCTTCTCGTAATTTCGCGTAAAAACACGATGAAAATTACTAGGCTCATTGTCAGCATATATTATGTAGCATTAAACTTACGAGCGGCTAGTTATTTTCAACGGCGGTTTTTACTGTGTGGCAGGATGGCAGAACATAGCTTAAAAATAGGGGCATGTCCCGCTAAAAAAATAAAAAAAACCGTATGGTAGTCCTAAGAAATTCTATCTCAAAAATAACAATAATACTAATTTACATCGTAAAATAAATGTTTTCCAGGCTATTTTTAGTTGGCTGAGTGGAAATTACTGTCATTTTTATTTTTGCGAAAAAGCGTTTCCAAAATATTACCTTAAAACCTGTTTTTCAGGCCTTTTTTCAATTATTTCCAGAAATGTCAAAAACGATCGATTTTAATAACATGAAATATAACAGGCATTTTAAGTTAAAGCATTTTTGAAAACTTGTAATGCACTTTTTTCGACTTTCAACATGAATAATTTTTACACGTCAGTAATTTTTTTTAAATTATTATTCCTGATATATCTAGAAATAACTACAAACACAATGAAATGCATATTTTTTGCTAGAATTTGGAAAACGCTTCTTTGGAAAAACAATAAAGTTATTTTCGTACTCATCAGCAATCCCAAATTAGTCTGAAAAACTCTTGCTTCCCGAGGTATTTGCAATCATTGAAAAATTTGTAAATTAGAGTAAATAAAGAACCCTCTTTTTCTGTAAACACATTCCCCGAGACAGCCCTCAGAAAAATTGATTTCGTGCATGAGCCCGGGCATTCAATATCCCTGGAGAAGGAAAAAAGCTCCTGAACAGCTCGGAAAAGCCACGAAAAAAAACAACTCTCAACCATCCCATAACAATTCCTCAAAGAAACATAAACTACTTTTATCCACAATTTAAACCTTAAATCGCAAAACCATGCAAAACTCTCGTAAATAAAGTAAACCACAAATTTAATATTCTCACTATATAAAAAAAAAATAAATTCAACTCTATAATTTTTCCTATAAAATTCGGTACACGAGATCCAAAATTTCATGCAGAAACATTTTCCTCGTACCGAGACTTTTAGCGTGAAAAGTCCAAATTTATCAAAATACGACTCATGAAAAATTGCATCTACTCGTATTGTAAATTACAACGAACGAGTCTTTTTACCCATGCAATAATTGAATCCGAATCTTACCTTTTTCCCGTCGCGAAATTTGACGTTACCCTCGATAATGCAACTGTTATCCATTGTGAGAACAAAATCGTAAGGGTCACTGATCCTCGCGGCAGACGCTTTTCGCTGTTTTTGCGTGACAGCAGACGTATTTACATCGCGGCGGTGGGCGTCGCGTCATTCGGTGCTGGAATTATATGTACGGGAAACAGCGCGTACGGAATTTTCATGGCTCGAAACGGATCGAATGCGTCCTTTCGTAATTTCCCGGCCCGCGAACATCCATCTTGACTTTTCTCGCTATCGCGCGCCGGTGTCTATCGCAGTGATCGCAGTCTATCGCGATCTTTCGGATGCTTTCGGAATATATCGCCCGGTACAATATATATATATGTATATGTGCACACTGCTCCTTCATAAAGGTGTGAAGGGTGCAGAGTACGTCGAGGCAGGTGGAGGGGGGAGCTTTTGCGGGGGTAGTACGCAGCTGCTCCGCGTTCTCTTTTTTCGCGATTACGAGGGGGAAATCGCAGGGTTATATTCATAGGCGTCGAGAATAGGGGTGATGGTTCAATCGCTACACAGCCATCTTTGTTTCAAATGATTGCTCGTTTAAAGCCAGAAAATGCTTCAACTCTAGAGTGTTGTCAAAATAGACAGCTCAAAAATGTGATTGTGTAGCATCAATTATATTATTTTCGTATATTTTATTTCATGATATAAATTGAATTCTACTCATGCAACATCTTAAGTAACGTATCAACTTTTTTTTTTCAATTTTACTTTATCGATCTCTACATCGATGTGGCAAAAATAATGATGACATTGTATAGAATTATAGACTCAAGTAGATTAGGACTGAAATGAACGAAATTCAAAGTGCACCGAGCATAACGCGATATGCGCGTCAACTTTCGTATTCAAGTAGACAAGGGAGAGGATGGCTAGCGACTTGCGGCCGAGATCGGCGAAACAGAATTCTAAAACCGCGATATCTCAGTCGCTTTTGGGTCGAACTGGCTTGATTTTAAATGGAAAATATAAAATATTCGTTAACCTCTAAAGCTACTTCTGAGCTAGAAAGAATGTTGAAGTAAAAGAAGTAAATTTTGTATTTGAATTCTCCCGCTCTCCAAACTAGGAATATTTTGTCACCACCCTCCCCCGTGCCCTACCGAGAGCACACAGGTGTACCACAACGGGAGAAAGTTCTCCTCCCTCACTCCCTAGCATTAGCTCTCTCTCTTTCATTTTAGGTTCACTCTCACCAGTTTTTTTTGTTCACTTTGCTCTGGAACCGAAATCTGTAAAGACCTCTCTACAAAATAAATCCGAAGTTTTCTTTTAAATCAGTGAAATATCTTGTTATTTGGACCCTTAATTTAACAGGTTATGGGCCCAGGTTCGCGAATTAACAGATATTTCTGAGGGTCTGAAATTAATTGCGCGCGAAGTGCGGGTTTGAAATTTATTTCCGTCAAGTGCACGCCGAGAAGCTTTTTCGTGCATCCGCGATGGAATCTGAAAATGTTCGCCTCCCGAAATTGACTGGAAACGAGGACTGGGCGATGTGGAAATTCCGGGCCCGCGTGGCACTGAGGGCGTCGGGGACATGGGACGTCGTCGACGGCACCCAGGTGAAACCGGAAGTGGCGGCCGGGGCCGACGAAGCGCCCATCAAGGCATGGAAGAAGCTGGACAACACGGCCCAGAGGATAATCGTGACGTCCATCGACGAGAGACCACTCCTGCATATCATCAACTGCGATACCTCCAGGTCCATGTGGGACAAACTTCAATCCGTGTACGAGCAGAAATCCGAGGTCAGCATCCACACACTAATGCAGAAATGGTACAGCATCGAGAAAGACCCCAGGGACGACATAGCAACCCACGTCGCTCGTCTCGAGGATCTCGCCCACCGCCTTGAAAACCTGGGTGAGAAAATTCCTGAAAGCATGATCATGACGAAGGTTATTATGACCCTCCCCCCCACTATGAAGCACTTTATCAGCGCGTGGGACTCGGCTCCCTCGGGAGACCGCACGTTGTCGAACCTGATATCGCGACTGACGATCGAGGAATCCCGCACCAGCCCTAACCATAATCGGGAAAGCGCGGCATTCACTGTTCGTAAGACCACTCACGGCAAATCAAACCCCAAGTCTAGGAGGCCAGGGAACTGCAACTACTGTCACAAACCAGGGCACTGGGTGGCGGAGTGTTGGAAGAAGAAAACGGCTGGCACCAGGAGAGGTGCAGAGGACAGGGGCGAGGCCCTCATCGGGGAAGCCATGACATCGAGGGACATCATCCACGGGGTCGAGGCCGAGGCCTGGTTCATGGACTCCGGGGCGACAGACCACATGTCGAATAGGCGATCCTGGTTTCGCTCGTTTACCAACCTCCAGGGGAAGTCCATCAAGGTCGGGGATGGAAAATTGATTCCGGCCTTGGGGAGGGGTGAAATAGACATTCTGGCTTTTAACGGTCACAAGTGGGAACGAAAGTTCCTGAGGAATGTTCTGTACGTGCCTGACCTCACTTACAACCTTTTTTCACTAGGCGCGGCGCTAGATAATGGCATTGAGCATCAATCCGACCGAAATTCATGCAGACTCGTGAAGGACGGGGACGTGGTTGCGGTGGGAGTAAGGACAGGAAAACTGTTCAGCATGAGGTTCCAGGTCATCGAAGCGGTCCAGGGGCAGCCCGAGGCGAACATGGCAACGCAGGTCGACCTCCACACCTGGCATCAGAGGATGTCGCATCAGAACATGGCCCAGGTCAAGGATGTTCTAAAGAGGTCGGGGATCAAGTGTCCTGGCGAGGGCATAAGCTGCGAGGACTGCATCCTGGGGAAAATGCATCGTCTACCATTTCCAAGAAGGGGCTCGAGGTCAGCGAAAATAGGTGAGGTGATCCACACCGACCTCTGTGGGCCCATGCAGGAAAAGTCTCTGGGAGGCGCGAGGTATTTCTTAATGTTTAAGGATGACTATAGCCACCACAGGTCAATATATTTTCTGAAGACCAAGGCCGAGACCCCCACCTGGATCGACCACTACCTTAGGAAGGCTGAGAAACACCTTGATACTGGAATAAAGGTCCTGAGGAGCGACAACGGGCTCGAGTACGTCAACCAGGAAGTGGCTGACCTGACACGTCGACTGGGCATCACGCACCAAAGGACTGCTCCATACACACCTGAGCAGAATGGATCGGCAGAGAGCGAAAACCGAACTGTCGTCGAACTGGCCAGGACCTCTTTGCACGCCTGTGGAATTCCCCTGAGGATGTGGGCCGAGGCCATCAACTACTCGGTGCACTCGCTCAACCAGACGGGAACAAGCTCTCGTGCAGGGAGCACGCCGAACGAGCTCTGGCTGGGAAAACCACCTGACATGGACCTCCTTCACATTTTTGGCGAGCTGGTCTACGTCCATGTTCCAAAGGAGAAGCGCCGGAAATGGGACGTCAAGGCGGAGAAGGGATTCTTCGTGGGGTACGACGGCAACACCAAGGGTTTTCGTGTCTGGTTCCCAGAAAGAGACCAAGTCAAGATTCACCGGGACATCGTCTTCACTGGAAGATTATTCAAGGACGAAATGCCAAGTGAAACACAGGAGGAGACAATAGATCTCTCAATACTACCTGCAGACGTCACCGACGACCAGGAACCTGAGGACGTCA
Source organism: Platygaster robiniae (assembly GCA_028476575.1). NCBI lineage: Eukaryota > Metazoa > Arthropoda > Insecta > Hymenoptera > Platygastridae > Platygaster > Platygaster robiniae. Next base: position 44,540,282 of record CM052019.1, read on the forward strand.
TCGAGGACGCCGTCGAGGACGAGGCTCAAGAATACGAACCAGCGCGGGAAAATGCACCACCACCAGTCGGACAGGATCAGGCTCCAGGTGGAGATCGGCCCAGATATAACTTAAGAAATCGCGAGGACATCCAGATGCCGGCAAGGCACTCGACGGCCATGTTTTCCGCCGTGGACACCAGTGAGCCAGAAGATTTCGAACAGGCCATGGCATCACAGACCTCGGGGCAGTGGAAAGCAGCTATGGATGATGAGATGAAATCCCTGCTGGAGAACAGCACCTGGACCTTGGTCGACCCACCTCACGATCAGAAGATAATTGACAGCCGCTGGACTTATAAACTGAAGCGAGGGGGCGATGGAAGGATCGAAAGGTTCAAGGCCAGGCTAGTGGCGAGGGGCTTCAGGCAAACTGCGGGAGTCGACTACCACGAGACGTTCAGCCCGGTCACGAAATTCGACTCCATTAGAACAATCCTGGCAATGGCAGCATCGGAGAATTTATACCTGAAACAGTTTGACATAAAGACTGCGTTCCTGTACGGGGAAATCGAGGAGGCCATCTTCATGCATCAGCCAGAGGGATACGAGGATGGCACAGGACGAGTCTGTAAGCTGAACCAGAGCCTGTACGGGCTCAAGCAGGCATCAAGGTGCTGGAACCAACGCCTTACGTCGGCTCTGAACAACCTAGGTCTCCAGCCCACGGATGCCGATCCATGTGTGTTCACAAACAACAACAAGGAAAATCTCCTGGTCCTGGCCATCCACGTCGACGACGGACTCATCGCAGCGACAAGAGAAGAAGCGGCAAGTCAGATTCTCATGGACCTGGAGAAGGAATTCAGCGTGACCTCAGGCGAGGTCTCAACATACCTCGGAGTGCAGATTCGACGACTTCACGACGGGTCCATCTTCCTACACCAGGAGGCTTACGCCATGACGGTTTTACGGCGTTTCAAAATGGACGAGGCCAACGCAGTTGCCACCCCCGCTGACCGACACCACGAGATGTGCGCCGACGCCCACGTAAACGGCGGCAAAGACACACCCGGGACGGCATTTCGGCGAGTAGTGGGGAGTCTCATGTACCTGTCGATCGCTACGAGGCCGGACATCACGTACTCTGTAAATGCTGCCAGTCAACATCTCGAGGACCCAAAGAGCATCCATTGGAGCGCGGTCAAGAGGATACTGAAATATTTGAAAGGCACTACAGGTTTTGGTTTGTATTTTCCGGTTCGCAAAAATCACTGTTTACAGGTTTACAGCGACGCGGACTACGCCGGGGATACTGAGACGCGACGGTCGACAAGCGGGGTCGTGATTAAGTTTGGAGATTCCACGGTTACCTGGAGTTCGGCGAGGCAGAAATCCGTGGCACTCTCCACCACTGAAGCCGAGTACGTCGCAGCGAGCACGGCCGTCAAGGAGATTGTCTGGTTCAAGGGCCTACTCGCGGAGCTTGGGATTCCCGTTGAGAAAACAACGCTGAACATCGATAACTTGAGCGCTGTGAAACTCATTCGAAATCCCGAGTTTCACAAGCGTACAAAACATATCGACGTGCGCTACCACTTCATTCGCGAGAAATATCAGAGCCATGTTTTTGTTTTAGAACATGTACCGTCGGAGAAACAGCAGGCAGATCTCCTCACGAAACCTCTGCCTCGGGTAAACTTCGAGATGCAGAGAAATATGCTGAACGTCACGAACTTTGAAGAAGCGAAAAAACGACACCAGCATTCAGCATAACAACAACAAACAACGAGCGACATTGCAGCCGACGTCCGACGAAGGTACACGAACACGCTTCGGGACTCGAGCAGGCTCGAGCACAGTCGACGCGGAGGAAAATGCAGGGGCGTCTACACTCAACCCAGCACCCTGCGGCACACGGGATGACCGCATCAACCTACACCGGGCGGGCTCAAAACGCACGAGTTGCAGCGTACGACACAACAGAGAATAAAGAAGAATATAGACAATAAGGAAATAAAAATTTGATTCTTTGGTGGGAGTGTTGAAGTAAAAGAAGTAAATTTTGTATTTGAATTCTCCCGCTCTCCAAACTAGGAATATTTTGTCACCACCCTCCCCCGTGCCCTACCGAGAGCACACAGGTGTACCACAACGGGAGAAAGTTCTCCTCCCTCACTCCCTAGCATTAGCTCTCTCTCTTTCATTTTAGGTTCACTCTCACCAGTTTTTTTTGTTCACTTTGCTCTGGAACCGAAATCTGTAAAGACCTCTCTACAAAATAAATCCGAAGTTTTCTTTTAAATCAGTGAAATATCTTGTTATTTGGACCCTTAATTTAACAAAGAAAGTTCAAAATGTTGCAGCATATGAACTTAAAAAATTAAAAAAGTTTTCCTAAAAGCTTCATTTATTCGGTTTGATATAGAATATAAGTATGTATGCTTGATAGGAGCATCGAAAATGATTTTGAAAAGTTATTATTATTATTGTTTCCTTGAATTCAACTTCAACTTTACTTATTTTTTTAGTTTACATGCTGCAATATTTCAAACAATCTTTTTATCTCTTAAAAAGAGCTATAGATTTACGAATATTTTTCGTTAAAAATTAAGTCAATCCGATCAGAGGCAACCGAGATATCGCGGTTTTAGAATTTCGTTCTTGATTAAATTTTTGGCTGCGAGTCGTTAGCCATCCCCTCCCTTGCCTACTAGGATACAAAAGTTCACGATCATATGGCATTATGCTCGCTGCACTTTCAATTACAGTGAAAATATGACAAAAATTGAAACAGGTATCTTGGGTTCTTTACTAACAGTATGTATTATTTAACATCATTTTCGAAAAAAAAATTTTAATTTAAAAGTCTAATTATTTCAAGAGAACGAAATTTCATTAAAATATCAGGATATTTCAATAACAGAATGCGATAACTCCAAGCGCTTAACTGTAAAATTAGGGAATTTACATGAAATAAGAGAAAGCACAAATCAATGTAAAATATAAATTTATATTTATAAAATTTAGAAACTTAAATCACAAACGATTGACAAATTTTTGGATGCAAAAATAACGATCATTCAAATTCTGGATGGTTCTATACAGCATGTCAGTTTGAGAAAAAAAAACTAAAATCATTTCGAAAGTTTATGCATGCAAAGTTTTAACGATTGGGGTATAAAGTTTTTCTAAAGTATGTTTTCTACCTGATTTTTTTCTGAAAATAATTTTTTTATAGTAAACCATTAAATGAAAAATTTTTTGTTTTTGTACCCGAAATAATATTTTCTGAATTGGAAATAATATTTCTCATTTGCATTAGAAATTAACTATTTTCATTTTAATTTTCAATAAAAAATAATTTTTATAATTATTGATTTATCTTTTTTCTTTGATTATTTCATTTTTAATTATTCTGTAGCGCATTGATTTTTTTATTATTTAAAAATAATGTATATTATTTATATATAATTTTTTTTTATTATTTATTTTATTATTATTATTTTATTTATTTATTTTTTTGATTATTACAATATTTTCATTAATCAATTCATAAATTTTTTCAATTAATTTAATAATCTATCATTTTTTTAAATAATTACTGAAATTATATTATTCTTAATCAAAAAAACCATTTCTAAAAGATTAGAAAAGGCTTTCCAGTAGACAACAAAAAATTAGAGAAACTGTCCATTAGAAAAGAACATTTTTAGACATTTTTTTTTAGAAAAAACTGACGCCCTAACGTTTTTTTTCAGTATGATTCTTGTGGAACATGTTTTCTGAAAATTTTTTTTTTTATGCAAGTACTTCAATTCATCTTGTAATTTTTGATATACTTCCATAGATTTGTTGGAGCCATAAAATTTATAATTGAATAAATAATAAACTTATAATTCTTCCATCTCATCGAAACTCAAAAATTCATTACCCTCACTTGAATGTTTCAATTTTTATTCTGACATGGAGCAATAGAAAATAATTCAAATTGTATGTTCTTTAGAAACAAACAATTTCGTAATAAATTCACTTAGCGATATTGGAAAATTGAAGTGGGCAAAAAATTTTGGACATATTTTTCACTATCAAAAAAAATATATTATAAAAATTGAAAATTTTTAGAAACATCTATATATTATTTTTCGAATTTGAAGTAAACATTTCGACTAAACAAACAGATAAAAGTTTGAAAAGTACTATAAGTACAACAGGTAGAATCTAAACGAATAAAATTGTATTACACAGACTTCTTTATTAATTCATGTGCCAAGGAATACATACATTGCTGCAACGTCGAAAAATGAAAATAAAAGTTTAAAATGAATTTTATCTGTACGCCCCTTGAACTTTTCACCAATTATCACAGCTTGAAAAACAAGGACTTATAAATTTAACTATTAAATTTTGACATAAAGTTTTCCAAAAAATAAAAATAAAATAGAAATTAGGCTCCTTCACCTCCACGAAGTCGAAGAACTAAATGCAAAGTGGATTCCTTTTGGATGTTGTAATCTGAGAGCGTACGCCCATCTTCCAATTGCTTTCCAGCGAAAATCAGACGTTGCTGGTCTGGTGGGATTCCCTCTTTGTCCTGGATCTTAGCCTTGACGTTTTCAATGGTGTCAGACGCCTCGACTTCCAAGGTGATTGTCTTTCCTGTGAGAGTTTTGACAAAAATCTGCATACCTCCACGAAGACGAAGAACCAGATGCAAAGTGGACTCTTTTTGGATGTTGTAATCTGAGAGCGTACGCCCATCTTCCAATTGCTTTCCAGCGAAAATCAAACGTTGCTGGTCTGGTGGGATTCCTTCTTTGTCCTGGATCTTGGCCTTGACGTTTTCGATGGTGTCAGATGCCTCGACTTCCAAGGTGATTGTCTTTCCTGTGAGAGTTTTGACAAAAATCTGCATACCTCCACGAAGACGAAGAACCAGATGCAAAGTGGACTCTTTTTGGATGTTGTAATCTGAGAGCGTACGCCCATCTTCCAATTGCTTTCCAGCGAAAATCAAACGTTGTTGGTCTGGTGGGATTCCCTCTTTGTCCTGGATCTTAGCCTTGACGTTTTCAATGGTGTCAGACGCCTCGACTTCCAAGGTGATTGTCTTTCCTGTGAGAGTTTTGACAAAAATCTGCATACCTCCACGAAGACGAAGAACCAGATGCAAAGTGGACTCTTTTTGGATGTTGTAATCTGAGAGCGTACGCCCATCTTCCAATTGCTTTCCAGCGAAAATCAAACGTTGCTGGTCTGGTGGGATTCCTTCTTTGTCCTGGATCTTGGCCTTGACGTTTTCGATGGTGTCAGATGCCTCGACTTCCAAGGTGATGGTTTTTCCTGTGAGAGTCTTGACGAAAATCTGCATGCCTCCACGAAGTCGAAGAACCAGATGCAAAGTGGACTCTTTTTGGATGTTGTAATCTGAGAGCGTACGCCCATCTTCCAATTGCTTTCCAGCGAAAATCAGACGTTGTTGGTCTGGTGGGATTCCCTCTTTGTCCTGGATCTTAGCCTTGACGTTTTCAATGGTGTCTGAAGCTTCAACTTCCAAGGTGATGGTTTTTCCTGTGAGAGTCTTGACGAAAATCTGCATACCTCCACGAAGACGAAGAACCAGATGCAAAGTGGACTCTTTTTGGATGTTGTAATCTGAGAGCGTACGCCCATCTTCCAATTGCTTTCCAGCGAAAATCAGACGTTGCTGGTCTGGTGGGATTCCTTCTTTGTCCTGAATCTTGGCCTTGACGTTTTCGATGGTGTCAGATGCCTCGACTTCCAAGGTGATGGTTTTTCCCGTGAGAGTCTTGACGAAAATCTGCATGCCTCCACGAAGTCGAAGAACCAGATGCAAAGTGGACTCTTTTTGGATGTTGTAATCTGAGAGCGTACGCCCATCTTCCAATTGCTTTCCAGCGAAAATCAAACGTTGCTGGTCTGGTGGGATTCCTTCTTTGTCCTGGATCTTGGCCTTCACGTTTTCAATTGTGTCTGAAGCTTCAACTTCCAAGGTGATGGTTTTTCCTGTGAGAGTCTTGACGAAAATCTGCATGCCTCCACGAAGACGAAGAACCAGATGCAAAGTGGACTCTTTTTGGATGTTGTAATCTGAGAGCGTACGCCCATCTTCCAATTGCTTTCCAGCGAAAATCAAACGTTGCTGGTCTGGTGGGATTCCCTCTTTGTCCTGGATCTTAGCCTTGACGTTTTCAATGGTGTCAGACGCCTCGACTTCCAAGGTGATTGTCTTTCCTGTGAGAGTTTTGACAAAAATCTGCATACCTCCACGAAGACGAAGAACCAGATGCAAAGTGGACTCTTTTTGGATGTTGTAATCTGAGAGCGTACGCCCATCTTCCAATTGCTTTCCAGCGAAAATCAAACGTTGCTGGTCTGGTGGGATTCCCTCTTTGTCCTGGATCTTAGCCTTGACGTTTTCAATGGTGTCAGACGCCTCGACTTCCAAGGTGATTGTCTTTCCTGTGAGAGTTTTGACAAAAATCTGCATACCTCCACGAAGACGAAGAACCAGATGCAAAGTGGACTCTTTTTGGATGTTGTAATCTGAGAGCGTACGCCCATCTTCCAATTGCTTTCCAGCGAAAATCAAACGTTGCTGGTCTGGTGGGATTCCTTCTTTGTCCTGGATCTTGGCCTTCACGTTTTCAATTGTGTCTGAAGCTTCAACTTCCAAGGTGATGGTTTTTCCTGTGAGAGTCTTGACGAAAATCTGCATGCCTCCACGAAGTCGAAGAACCAGATGCAAAGTGGACTCTTTTTGGATGTTGTAATCTGAGAGCGTACGCCCATCTTCCAATTGCTTTCCAGCGAAAATTAACCGTTGTTGGTCGGGAGGAATTCCCTCTTTATCCTGGATCTTTGCCTTGACATTCTCAATGGTGTCTGATGCCTCGACTTCCAGAGTGATTGTTTTTCCAGTTAAGGTTTTCACGAAGATCTGCATTTTGGCCTGAAATAAAGTTTTATATTATTAGCATGTTTTTTCTTCAAAACGAAAACAATTATTTTATCATTAAATGAATGATTGCAATATAAATCAAGATTTGTGAGGGGCTCGAACAACTTTTAATATTTATAAATATCTTAGTAAAAATAGTTTTTCTCTTTCTTAATATCTGTTTGTCTACAAATAAAAAATCCAAGTATTTGTAAACAGAATAATTTTAATGTTTGTCGAAAAACTTGGATATAAATACAATAGGATATTTTGCAAAAATTGGCTCTGAAAAACTGCATTGTTTCAAAAATTAGAAAATTCCAAAAATTTTCAACCTTAGATCAAGAAAATTTTGTTCCCTGAATCAAACGTTTTATAAGATCTAAATCATTCAGCATCATAAAATCATATTTAATTATTTGAAACATCGTGATATAATTTAGAATTGAAAGTTTAAAAACTGGAAAAACCAAATCCTGAACTCATAAAATAAACTACATGTTTTATATTTATGGGGTCAGACCACTGTGGCAGTTATGTGTTTAACTTTAATTTTAGAAATGTCTGCAATGCTAAATATTTACATAGAAATGATAATTTTTTCAATATTTAATTTTACACATATTCAAGTACTTAATCAAATAATTTTTGACAATTCAGAGAAAACTCGTCAAGTTACGCTGCTTTACAGACCTCTGTGATTTTCATGCAATATCAGATGGTGTATCTGATTTCACAAGTACCAGTGATCTGTGACAAAAATGAAAAAAATTGCATTGCTTACATTGTATCGACTCTCGTCTGCTGTAGCCGTCCTTTTTTTTATGTAGTTTTGGTGACAAGGAATAATTTTTTTCACCTTTTTTCTTCTGTTTTTGACATAAAGTGTATGTCATTATTGTTAATAAAAACATAACAGAATAAGATATGAAAAAGCCCCTACGTCACGTTAGAGGCACTTGTTCTTGATATAAGTGTGCCAAATTTCAAGTAGATTCATTTATTGGATCTTGAGAAATCATGTACACCGTTTCAAAAAACATTGTTTTGAGAAATAATGGTTTCAAGTTCAGTACTAATTTTTCCTAAACAAAAAGCATTCAAGCTCTTCACCCTCAATCTGCCATATCTGCTTCATAAAAAAGACCTTCTTGATGAAAGGCTTCTTCCAGATATAATTTTACCTTTTTTTTTAACTCTTCCAGCTTATGAGGCCTCAAATGTACGACTTACAAGTTAGTAGGTGTATGTCCAGGAGCAATTTGGAAAGATTTGGTTATACCACGAAATATTAACGAAAAGTCTGGCGAGTATAGAAACTTTTTTGCATTATTCAGGAGGGTTCAAAGAATTTTCTAAGCAAATAAAAAAAAATATCGATCCTTCAAAGATTACACTAATCCCTTGATGATAAAATTAAAATTTCGAAGTTCATGATTCCAGGATTCTAAAGTATTACATAGTAATACACAAGAAACTAATAAATTTTTACTATAAATTATGAAACTCGTATCCATATAATTAATATTATCATTTTGATGATTCAAAACTTTGTAAGAAATGTGAATTTTATCCAGTTTTCAATAATGTTTAAGATAAAATTTTATATCTACCTATAAAACCAAACTTATTAAAGTAGAAATTTGATTTATATTTGTAAAAAATAACTATCTAACAATTTTTAAAACAATTATGTGGAACTAAAATATTTTCTATCCATAGAAAACCTGCAGTACTTAAAATTTTTCAATGAAGTATATTTTTATCATCAATTCCAAGTGAAATAATAGTTGAATAAAATAGGTATTTAGAAAAATATACCTATTTTTACTTTTTTTCCTAAATATTTCAGATTCAACAAATAAATTTCAGGATATAGACACTGAATTAGCTATGGTTCCATTAAGGTGAAAAAAATTTACAGAAAATGTATTTCACAAGTGAATTTTTCTATATGAAAATAGTAATTGTTAAAATAAAAAATGAAAAAATGAAATATTAACATTATATTCACAAATGGCTCAAAATAGCTTTTGTATGTAAAAATTTTTAAAAAAATGTCATGAACTTAATGGTTTTTCAAAAAATTCAAATTCAAAGAAAAAATAGGTAAATATATGAATCTCATGATCCAAGGGTTGGCCAAATAATTGAAACATTATCATCAGAAATAGTATATTGTTTACTACGGCGCATTATTGCTGTTCCGAGGACAAGGACAATAATTTTTTGTCAGAGGGGCTAGCCAAGGACAGGAAAATATTGTTCTTGTCCAAGGATGGCAAATGACATTTTTAGAAAAAGACATTTTTAGAAAGCATTGTACGCATTCAAATTTAGGTTATTTGAAATTTCTTATTCGATAAATAGATGATAAAATAGATATTATATATTCTGGCATACGAAATTTCCAATATATTGTTTTCAAGTCAATCGAAAGAATTTTTTATTCAAAGAGCAATCAAAAATAACAAATCAACCGAACAAAATCGAGGCCAAGCGAACAAAAAAGAAAAAAGAAAAGAAAAACTCGATGAATGCCAACGTTTCCGCTATGAATCACAGGCAAAATTCGCGATTTTGTGAAATTTTCCATGCGTCACCGATTCGACTCATCGTGATTCATTTCAACACAATAGCGAAGATAGCGAACATACAAAATGAAAAAAAGCTGAGTCATTCGTCACACTTATTTTGGGCGTTGGCGTCAGTTGGCGTTGGCGAATTCAACTCCGCCATTTTTAATATCGTGAATGTCAGAAATCACGCTAAAAATTACGGTTTTTTCTTAATTTTAACACCACAATACTCACAGGAAACCGGGAATTGATTGCAAATAAAGAAATATTGGACCATACAAATTTTGCTAACTTATGACCTTCGGACTAAACATTGGAATTCTGATTGGAAAATTTTTCAGAATCGAGCAAAAACGAAATTAAAACCTTCAATCCCTGTAATATGCCCTAGTAATAGTAATGCCTAGTATGGTCGAAATCTTGTAATTCGGGTAGAACTGACGTAAGATAAATGGATGAATAACATTAGCGAAAAAAGAAATCAGGATGAAAAACTACTGAAATGTTTTTTCGGAAGAAATTTTGCTCACTTTATTTGTCGGATGACCCGTTTGAGATTCTGCGACACAAATCGGGATCACAGCGTAGTTTCGGGAACTTCTATCTAATTTTCACACCAGCTTTTCTTCAACTTTCCTGAACTTTCTCGCGAGAGAACTGCAGAACAGTGCAGAACTCTGTGGTGCAGTACGGTGACAAACATCTCCGATAATATCGATAAATTCTCGGCGTCGATATTATCGAGAGTTTTTTTCGTTATCGATAATTATTGGACTTTTTTGTTACTAATTAATAGTAAAATATAATTAAATAAACTCATTAAACAAATGAATTGTCATGAAACAGTTTGTTAAAAATATTGATGTGTTTTAATTAAAAATATGACTTAGTCTTAATATTGATTGTGTATAACAGTTTATCTTTTTCCGATATGTTATTCATTTTTCGTGCCGAAATATATATTTGTCGGGGTCAGTCGGGGTATTTTTTTATATAGGTATTGCAATCTACATATGTGACTTGGAATCAGGAAATGGGGTTTGAGAGGTAAAGCCGTAATGCAAATTTCACTTTTCGATGCCCTCTCTATCTTACTCACAGTATAATAGGAAAGGTCTTCCGAGTATTCAAGTTTCAAAAAATACTCGGCCCAATATAAAGGCCGAGAGACAATAGAGTTACCCGTTGTATGAAAAATCACATTTTTCTTTTCTCAAGTCATTCTCCTCCATTGTATTTTTCATACCATTATACTTGTTCAAAAAATAAAGTCAAGGAAATGAATTACTTGAGAACAAAAAGGAGAAAACAGGTTTATCTGGGTCTATCAATGTAAAATTTGTAATGCTACTAGTAACTGTATTGCCCCTCGGGCTCTGATCCGAATAATTTTCGAACCTTGATACCCATGTTTCCTTTCAAGGTAGACCTATCCTATTTTGCTGTGAGTAAGACAGAGTAGGCATCGAAAAGTGAAAAATGTGCCTTACGGCTGTAACGAGCGAGACTCGGAATATTAAATTTGGAAATTATTATTATTTTTTTTTTGTGTTGTTAGGCTATGCGCCTAAGAATAATTATATTCCTTGATCTCGTCGACAGAAAAGGACCCTCTGTAGACAACGGCCTACAGTGACCCTTTATCCGACTTTTAAAGGGAGTCGGGAGAATTGTTTAAGGGTTAAATAAAGACACCTCGAAAATACAGTTTGAAGTCACAAGGTGACATTATTATTATAACTTTCTTTTACAAGGTATAATTCCTTAATCTAAAAGTTGTTGTCTTATTTCTTCCCTTATCTCTAATAATTCCCTTTTGTGTGACTCTGGCATGTCTGAGAATGTATTGGAAAGATTCCCTTCCTCTAAGGGTTCATGAGAGCTGGAGGTTGCTTCTATGTCTGATACTACACGCTCTTGTTTCTCTAGTCCTGATAAATATTCCTCGAAAATCCCTGCCCTTACTTCTAAATCATCTTTCATTGCTTGGAAAAATTCCCCATCGGCAATTATGGGCTCTTCTGGTTCTTCTATAGGAGTATTTCTCTTTAAAAAGCTCTCTCTTGCTTCTTGAATCTTTTCTTTTGTCCAAAAGGGGCGGGGCCTTCTTAAATGATTTATTTTAAATTTCTGGAAAGCCTTTCTACCTAGATCCTGGTATTTATAATCCAAGTCTAAATTCCTCTGGAATTTGGAATAACATGGGTGAGAAGATTGAATCTGAAAGGACTCTCGCTTTCTTATCCTTTTATTAGCCTCGCACCCTCGTATATACGTTTGGAAATCCTTAGAACTCACTACCGAGAAGAAGAATAGAAAACATCTTTAATATCTTCATTTAATTTACTCTACCTAGCCGAACTGTATCGATTAATAGTCGTGAATTCTTTATACCTTTTTCGTCTACAATGAGTCGTTATTCTAATTGCTTTCTTTTAACTTTAGTTCCCCGTAGTATTGCTGAAGATTAGTGTAATAATTGTTCTTTAATTCTTTACTTGAGCTTGTATAATATTTATTTATTTTCTTTCCTAAATACTTGTTGTTTGCGCTTTTCCATGCTAAAACCTTGCCTCCCTTGATTCAGAGTCATTTGGAAGCTATATGAGGATGAAGTTGTGAGACTTCATCACCAAACCAGGGGCGCAAGATATAGCATAAAATAGACGTTTTATACAAGTACCAGGTTTTTGGTTAATGCTTACTTTCGAAATGTCTATTAGCCTTGAAGCAGGTTTTTTAACTTTTGGGAAGAGTAGTGGTTTAGCTTTTTGAGAGAGCTGGTGTGAATCGTTTGGATACGACTGACTTCCAGAAAAAAATCCGCTGCTTATATACCGTCTTGAGAGGAAATAAACGGATAATTTCTAGTCCGTTTGTATCCGGTAGTAATTTGATAAGGAAGGTAAAATTTATCATAACACGAAAATAGTAAAATGACAAAGCAAGTTGAATCGATAAGGAGTTAAGAAATCGTTTATCCTCTCTAAAAATAGCGAACAGTAAAATGATTGAAACGGAATGATTTTATTTCTTATGCTGTAGATAGGATGAAGCACTACTCTTATCTTGCACGAGCGTTAGTTCTAGTGCCGGTGAACTCGTTGATAATCGCGCGCTATCTAATTGTTAGAAAGTAGCTTTGCGAATTTCAGCAAAGTTAAACATTTCTTTTTCTCTTGAATAAAAAGTTTTTAAGACGAGGGAAAAAAAACCCCTCTCGTCACATCTTCCCTCCCGGAGAAGAAATCGATGCCATGACTGGCATTGATTTCTTAGAATATCCTTATCCTATCATTGTAGGTGGAATAATTACTTCAATTTATATGGTTCTTTAGTTTATTTATCTTACATTTGTGATTCTGAAGTTTGGACGCGAATAGTTGGAAATTTCAATATTTCGTCCCTTATTATGACACACTTTTGTTGGGGTGTTCGTTCGATTTCCTTTTCGCGATTTTTCACCGTTTTTGAGGTCTGAATTTCCTTGATTTTCATCGTGAGTTTTTGAAGTCTTTTCTCTACATTCCTGCTGTTCATTTCCATTTTTCGTTGGACCTTCTTGGAGGATTTCCTGAATTCCAAACTTACGGAACGATGGTCTTCAAGTCTCATAAGCCGATATTTCTCCTTATATAGTTTTACTAATTCTATCGCGTTTTGATCGCCGGTGTCTGCCTTTTGAGTTAATTTTCTCACATGAATAGAATGTCCTACGTTAGTCTCCATGATAACTTGAAGTCGGGGAAATTTTGAACTAACTAACTCCTCAAGTTTCTTTCTACGTCTTGGTTAGAGGAGTGCGCATGACGGCAGCGAGTCACGTGATTCAAGTCAGAATCTTTCAGTTGAAGCGCAGTCAGTAGTCGCCGGCAGTCGCTAATTCGCTAGCAGCAAGAACAGTAATCAGTAGTTAGTGTAGTCATCAATAAGTCTGGTGTTCAATCGAAATTCCCGAAGGAAAAGAAAAGGATTATAAAGATGGCTATTCTCAGTCTGTCCTGTTTACCCCTGATGGGAGGGCTAGATCCTTTGACGTGGTTTTGCCGTTGTCCGTCAACATGGTGACGTGGCTGTACTACGAATTCATGATCCATGAGGCGTCGGTACGTTCGGTTTTTATTCGTCTTCTTCCTTATTTTAAATGTTTCGTATTTTGTAGGGTTGGATGATTTCTCAATTCTGTTAGTGGATGTGGAGGGGTTGACCGGGGGCAGGATCTTTAGCCCCTGTGAGTTTCTGTCATTATTCTTGGCTCTATCTTCCAACGAGTGAAATATGTGAAGAAATTTGTACACATGATTCAAGAAAATAAAAGAGTTCTTAATTAATTCGTAAATTATTATTTCCCCCTTTTTCCCGGTGAAGGTCTTATTTTCAGGTTTTGCTTGTCATAAGGTGATTTTCAATGATTCCTCCTGATGCTTAACGTGGGTCTTTACTTGTAGACGTGTCACTTGTTTACTTCCATTTTTGCCTTTCTTTGATAAGGTTCGATTTTGATACGTTTATTATTTTCGACGCTTATCTTGGTCACTTCCGCCGAACATTTCGATTTCTTTTCCTTGCCTTTAGTGATAAAATCAAATGAAAGGAAGTATTCTTGAAGGAAAATCATTGATGTGTGTAAAGAAAAATTTGTTCCATTCGATTTCTTGGGTTTTGGCTCATTCGTAACCAATTTTTCTTTTTATTTCCATTATGTATCTTTCGTACTTAATATTCACTGATGATATTAGTAAAAAAAAATATGAAATATAATTATTCAGAAAACATGACGAATGTCCTAGGGGCGTTATCATTCATAGCATTATGGCGCTTGTGGTAATGAATTCCAGGGAATATTTTCATAATAATTTTTTATATTCAAAAAAAAGGTTCGAAGTTTCTTCCCTTTCGCGTTCATTTATTACTCGATAATCTTTGTTCCTCCTATATGCATACATGCTAATTATTAAGGATAGTGGTTTGAATTAAGTCATATTTATACCCTTCTTGAAACTCTCGCAACCTAAAAACCTATTTCGTCGTCACAAAATAAGGACTTTTTATATTTCATATTGGGTCTATGAACCTTCACAGCTGGCCGACTGTTTGAAATTTCTCAACCCAATAATTCGTTGCGTGAGCGGGGCCATAAATCCCATCGAACATTTCCTCAATCTAAAATTTTCCATGAATTCTCTAATTTTTCTTTATCAATCATATATATTTTTCCATTCGATGTATCTATAATTGCTTCGATATTCATTTTTCGAATTTGGTAACTCTTTTTTGTATTCAATTCATTTTCATATCGTACGACAATTTAATCGTTTAGAAGTATTATTGAGCAAGGCTTAAAATTCTCAAAACTCCATGTCTTATCTCCAAGCTTGTATCTAAATTTTTCAAAGTTCCCTCTTATAGAATCATATAGAAGGTTTCATATTTTCCTATTTCTCAGCTTTCACTATTTAGAGTTAAGATTCCATGATTTTTATTTACCAGAGTCACACAATAGAAGTTACACTGGGTCTATTACCAATTGAGTGTAATTATTTCCTTTTCGTTCATATAACGATGATTACGATAAATAATTGTAAACGGATGGCTTGGACATTAAGCGCATTTCGTAGCGTAACAGCATTCGTTCTAAGTTACAAAGTATATTCAACTATGAGTAGAATAAAATAATCCTTACATTATGCTACAAAAAAAGAAAAAAGGAAATTTTATAGTAGTAATTCGTTTTCCGTCAATTCCTGATCGCTTGAAATTTTAAACAGATATAAAATAGCCTCTTAAACGCATTCACTTACAATTTCCGAGTGTCTGGCTTAGACAATATCTAGTGAGTTATGATATCCTTTATTGATGTAAATGACAAGTCGTCGAGTTCGTAAAGCACAAAAGAATAACGCTACAAATTTCTGTTAGTGACGAAATAATCCTCAATAAGATGGTTGATTGACAACAGAGTAAGGTCGAATAATATATCGAACAGAAATATCAATATGAATAGAATATCTAATAGGTAAAGTTGCTCAACTAAAATAGCCTATGAGTCCGTAAAATAATCGAACGAGTGAGTCTATTAAATTGTTTATTAAATAAATAGAATAGCCGCATAAGTATATCAATTGAGTAAAATAATCTATCAAGATAGTCCATCTAAATAATCCATCAAGGATAGTCTTTCAGAAATAAATAAAATAGTCTCCACTTTACGCGATTATTATTAAGAGTCGATTTTTATACTAGGTATCTCGCATTATACAAGTAATTAGTAATAATTTTCGTGTTGCTTAGATGGAGATTTGGAAGAAAAAAGGTAGGTCAACCAACCTACCTCACATTCCCTTTTTCCTTCTTCACCTCATAACGCATCCCTCCTTTTTTTTTATAACTTTATTTCAAGAGTCTATTCGTACATGGTATTCGAACAATAATCGTTTTTATGTTCACCTTACAATATATATATATATTCGTTATGTATGACTTAACTATCGTTCATTTTTGTTATTTTCCTTTTGTGGATTTTTATTACATTTTCTTATTTTTCTTTTCCGATGACAATTTATTTATAATAATACTTATTATATAATTTCGCGCGCACGGTTCGCTTTTCTCATCCTCGAAGTCCGAAGGGTGGTGATTCTTGATGCAGTTTATCCAGCTCGTTGGCGGGGTAAAGTGAGGTCAGCATTTTCTTGGAATCGGTTTCTTCTTCAGGAACGCTGGGAGAGATTATGTTCAGAGGGATACCTGTTTCGACGTCTTTGTTTGCAATTTCTTTTTCTTTCATGCAAATTCTTTCATGCAACATTAGGCTCGCGAGGCTGTCCCAGATTGCAGTGAACAGGTAGATGGACCAGCCAAACACAGAGTGAAGAGCGAACAAGTGTAGTCCCATATCAAGGAGTCCCTTGATTAGCTTCAGACAAAAGTACATTCCCAGAAATCCTGCGCTGTAGGTGCCAAATAGGGAGAACTTAGACCACATGCTATTCCATACGTTTTTAGCCAAATCTTCTATATTCAGTAGGTTCGTCATAGAAAGGCCCTCGATGTCAACTGGATCTCCTAATGACCATTTTGCTATCGCTTCTAGAACTCCAGCGCGGTCCATAGGAAAGAGGGTGTCTTCTCGGAATTTCTTCAGGTCATCTTCAGTATAGATACCAGATGAAGCGAGATTGGCAATACTGTGGTATTCCCACGTAGGCCTCGACAAGGGCTTAAAACGCTGGGGTGCTGTTGTCTCTACTGGGTAGGGCGTGAACTTATACCATTTTCCGTCGATTTCATGCGTGGCTGGAGTCAAATAATTGCACGAGATAGGCGTTCCTCTTCGTTTCAAGATGTGAGTCTTGGGCGTCAAGAAGAAGGTCTTATTGTTCGCTTCCACGAGAATCTCCTGATAGCAATTTGGTGTATTTTTGACTCTAACTATTATTGGAGGACATTTCAAAATGTTCACGATTTCTCCTGAAATAATAGCCATATATCTAAGGCCATCCATGAGGTTGTAGGCAAATTCATCTGGCTTCAATGTAGCCAGCACCAGGGAGTTTCCGAGCACCTTTCTTTCTAATTTGCAACGTCTTTTCAACACATCGTAATACAGAGTTTCGAACTGTCTTTTCATACGTTTTTCGATATAAATGAATTTAGAATTCGTATAAGCAAGAATATCTGTATCTCGCGTGTTGATTTCTTGTTTCGGCATGAGAAATCCTCCCTTACCAGCTTCAAGGATGAATAAACGGGGTGTTCTGTGGAAAAAACTTCGTATCCGCACACAGCAAGCGAGTCCTTTTTCATCAGAGCGAAAGTCGTTCCTCTGGTTTCCACCGTGTATACAGGTTTCATCTTTTCTTCGGAAGGGTCTTCCAGTCGGAATCCTAGCCCTTGATACAGTACGGAATACTGTTGGTAGTTGCAAAGTCCTTTCGGTAGCGTGTCCCAGAATGCGTAGTCTCCATTAGTCATCGAGCAGAATTGTTTTTTCATAGAGCAGCGAGTACCGGAATTGAGGAAGATTTTTCCTTCTTTTGTAGAAACTGGTGCATAGTAATCTTGAAGAGTTACCTTTATGGTGGCTTGCACTGTAACCTTTTGCCAATTTCCAAATTGGTCTCCGTATTTAGCTCCTTCGCAACTGCCATCAACGTTCAGTGTCCCAGCGAGTGTTACAGTTCTGGTATCTGTGGTGTTGGCTTTAAAGTCCGCTAAGATTGCTTGCTCTATTTGTATTCGTCCTCGCTCGTGGAGTTGTTTGCATTGCTCTCTAGTGGGTTCGCGAAAGTATTCAGCAAGACCATTTGAAACTGAATGGTCAGCAAAAAACCCACACCGAGTAACTAGTCGTTTGATTTCGATTCTAAATATCTGGACGTACAAGGTTCCGAATTCGTTCAGCTGGAGTAATTGTAAGGGTATTTTCGTCTTAACCACGCGGGGTTGGGGAATATTACACTCTCCCAGGTCCTTCAGACTTAAACGTGTGATGTTGGCATCTAACGTTCCACAATCATACCCGAGTAGTCTCACGGCGGGGAAGAAGAAGGTGATGACGACGAGAGCGGCAAACATTTTAAATTAATCTACAACAAGAAAATTTCTTACTTTTACACTTCGTCGTCGCTTCTTATTTCCGTACGTATTAACCTATTCGTGGAGACTATTTTATCAGTGTTGCCTATTCTTATCTTAGTCCTATTATCGTCGAGGATTTCGACTATTTTGAAAGGACCATCAGTATAATTGTCGAACTTGCCAAATTTTATTCCTTTTCTTAGGAATACATAATCGTTCGCAGACAGTGATACTGGGTTTAAACAACGATCGTGATACTCTTTGTATTTCTCTTTAGCCCTTATAAGATTTCCTCGGGATTCTTCCCTGATATTGTCTAACCTAGCCATAAGCTTAACGAGGTATTCGTCGTAAGTTTCTAACCAATCATAATTTGGTAGTGAGTGACTTGAGGGTAAAAGGCCTGTTTTTCCAAAAACTAATTCGTAGGGCGTACGGCCCGTGGATTCATGAACGCTAGTATTATAAGCGAATGTCGCCATTTCTATCCACTGGTCCCACTCAGAATCTTCTTCTTGGAAAATGCGCAAATATTGGACCAAAATTATGTGAGTTCGTTCCAGAGAGCCATTAGACGAGGGGCTAAACGCGCTTGTCTTAAATTGTTTTATGCCGAATTTTTTTGCTACTGCCTTCATGAGCCCTGAGAGAAAGTTGGTTCCCTGATCAGTGAGTATGGCTTTCGGTGTTCTAAAAATACAAATTAATCTTTTGATAAAAGCGTCAGCAGTGGAAGCTGCGCTTGCGTCAGGCAAGGGAACTCCAATGCAAAACTTTGTTAAGAGATCCTGCATAGTAAGGATGTATCTGTTCCCGTTCTCAGTGGGTGGAAAAGGGCCTACCAAATCTAAAGCGACCTTTTCAAATGCAGTACCGGGTGTGTCGGTGATCACCATCGGTTGTTTGATTCTCTTTCGAGTCAGTTTCTTTATCTTGCACGTCAAACATTTCGAAATAAAATTTCTAACATCGTCTCTCATGTTTTCCCAATAGTATCTTGATCGTAACCGATGATAAGTTTTGTTATGCCCTTGGTGACCACCAATAGCAGAACAATGAAACTCCTCAACCAGATCATATCTTTGTGAAACCGGAGGAATCTCTATTTGTCCTGAACATATTATAATTTGGATTTCTTCATCTTTGAAAATTTTATTTACTTCATTCTCAAATTGTTTCCAAGAAGTTTCATTTAGCGACTCGAATTTAGGTAAGTTTATCTTGCGAATTTCTTTTTCTATGATAACTTGTTTCAATTGCTTTAGTCCTTTTTGCACGATTTCCCAATTAATCTTTTCATCAGAATCAGATGAATTGTCCTGTACACAGAGTGCGAAACAATAATTATTTCCAATCTTACTATATCTTAAGTCACCAAAGTCCAGTCTCTTAGGTATTTTGACCTCTCGTTTCTTGTAAAATTTCTTCGAAATTTCATCTACGGGCTTACTATTAGTATCAAAAAACAGGAGGAAATTTCCTTGTCTCATAAAAAGGTGATCTTTACTTTCAAAAATGTTTTTACCAAGAATCAGTTTTTCTAGATCGTATTCTTCATCGTTTTCTTCGTCTTCTGTTGAATCGTCATTTGCAGGGCTTGATTCGTCCATTCTCGGATCCTGTTTTCGAGATATTGATTCAGATTCTTCGCCTGAAGTTGGTTCTTCTATCGTATTTTTTGGATCGAGTTTTTCGCGTTGTGCGGTTCTTCGGGTGGCTCTTCTTAGGATGGTTGTTTCTTCTTTATCATTTTCACTACTAGAATCGCTTGTACTTTCCTTGGCCCTTTTTGGTTTCCTATGCTTTGGTTTGATCACTGGTTTTTCATTCTCTTTCGCCTTTGTTTCTTTCTCGATTTCGGGTCTTTTCTTAAATTTCCTTTTTTCGAGTTCTTTGCGATATTGAGCCCCTTTATCGGTAGGTTCCTTGGTTCGAGTAGAGCGTCGTGGTGTAATCAGGTGTATACTTTCAGAGAAAACATCTTCTATTTCGGGGATGGGGTTTCGAGATAAAGCATCAGCGTTGATGTTGGTTGCTCCTGCTTTATACTGTACATCATAATCATATTCTTCGAGTTTGAGCTTCCATCTCGTGAGATGGCTAGTCGGATCTTTGGCTGTTTTTATCCAACACAAGGGCTTGTGGTCAGTTAGGATGGTAAATTTCCTACCGTATAAATACGGACGGAAATGCGAAACACAGAAGACTATTGCCAGAGCTTCTTTCTCATAAGTGCTGTAATTTTTCTCAGCTTTGTTCAATTGACGTGACACGTATGCACATGGCCGATCTTTTCCAACCTTTCCTTGACTGAGTATCCCCCCTATCGCGTATTGACTTGCATCGGTAGTAAGAATAAAAGGTTCATTAAAGTTTGGGTACTGTAGCACAGGGCTACTACAAAGTTTATCTTTAAGAGTCAAAAATGCTTGTTCGTGGTCATGGTTCCAATAAAAATCTTTATCCTTTTCTAATAGTTGTGTCAAGGGTTTTGATATTTTAGCAAAGTTTTCTATGAATCTTCTATAATATGAGGCTAGCCCGAGAAATTGTCTTACATTCTTAACAGTTTTGGGTCTTGGAAAATCTTTAACTGCTTCAAGCTTCTTTGGATCGGGTTTCAGCCCATTCTCCGTGATTCTATGTCCTAAAAAGGTGACGTCACGCCTCAAAAACTCACACTTATCAGGTTGTAACTTCAAATTTGCGCCGCGCAATCTTTCGATCAGGAGTTTGTACTTTCGTCGATGTTCACTCAAATCTCTAGCATAAATCACGATGTCGTCCATATATACAAACAATTCCGTTCCTTGTAAACCGGAAAGGACTACGTCCATTAGTCTTTGGAAAGTGGCAGGAGCATTTTTAAGTCCGAACGGCATTCTTGCAAATTCCCAATGTCCGTGGCTTGTTGAAAAAGCAGTTTTTGGGGCGTCTTCAGGTCTCATTTCGATCTGATGGAATCCAGAAGCTAAATCGAAAATGGAGAAGTATTTGGCTCCTCCTAGCTGGTCCAATATTTCTACAATATTGGGCAGAGGGTAGGAATCTCCGATGGTTTTTTCGTTAAGGGCTCTGAAGTCAAGTACCATTTGCCATCTTTTATTGCCTTGACTGTCTTCCTTTTTTGGAACTATCCATACCGGCGTGTTGTATGGTGAAAACGACGGCCTAACTATACCATTTTCAAGAAGTTCTCCAACTTGTTTGTTCAGTTCGTCTTTCAATTTTGGTGGAAATCGGTACTGTCGTGCATTGATGGGGTGGTTATCTTCAGTGATAATGGAATGCTGATTTAAATGTGTACTCGTAAGCTGTTCATCTGGCAAGTGGAAACAGTCAGCTGAATCTCGAATAAGGTTGATTATTTCTTCCTTCTCGCTTGGGCTTAAATCATCCAGGCGTAACAGTTCCTTAACCTTTTCTAACCGAGATCTTGTATTTATTTGGAAGATTTTTGTATCTTTTTCGTTCTTTTTTCGTTTCCTGTTGAACTTTTTCCTAGGTCTGTTGCTTTCATCAAGCTGTTGTTCTCTAATTTCCAAAATTTCGCGAAGTTCTAGTTCGGGTAAATTGACCTTGATATCTCTCTCTGTGGTGTTGGTGAAGGGTAAAAATGTCTTTCCTTCGAAATTTTGAACGATTGCTTCGCCAGCGTACAGACCATGTTCTAATTTTATCGATTCGATCAGCCCTGTTTTCAAGGGTGTTGGCTTTAAATTGATACGGAAAATTTTCTTCGACCTTGCAGGGACAGTAAATGCAATTTCTTCAATGGAACTTTGGGTCTTGATTTGATTTTGACTATAAAATGGCACTTTAAAATCTTTCATTTCGAAACATTGATTTCCCCAATTTATTTTCGCTGAATTTTTCTGAAAAAATGTCTATTCCAAGATCGCGTCGTGGGGTTCTATTGGAAATGAGTTTGGTACGATGAAAAACTTAGTTGGTATTCCAAGAATATTCAAAATCACTGTTCCCAGAGTATCGACTTGTTCCTCAGTAATGCCTGTTAATTTCATTTTCTCGAATTCATTGACAAACTGATTTTTTATGAGTTGTTCTTTAATGAGGCAAATACTGGCCCCGGAATCTAGCATGAAATTTAAATTTTTATTCTTTATCTTTAATTGTATGCATGGAGTGATTGGGGTATTTGTAGAAACGTTATGAATTTTTACTTGGCTTGGGGGTTTGGTGTGGTCTCCCCTCCTCCATGCGAGAGGGTGACCCCGTTTTTTGGCTGCGAATTGAAGGAGTTGTTTCGATTGAAGTTCTGGTCGTGTCTAGGTTGAAAATTTTGTGGATTTTGATAGTTGCGATTCTGAAATTGTTGGTCTTGGAAATTTTGTCTGCTTGGAAAGTTTTGAAAATTCTGATTCTGAAACTTTTGCCTATTTGGGGAGTTTCTATTTTGAAAATGTTGATGTTGGTAATTTTGCCTATTCTGGAAGTTGTGATTTGGAAAATTCTGATTTTGGAAGCTGGAGAAATTCTGCGAATATTGATTATTTCGTCGCCAATCATTTGAAGAATTTTGGTAGCGATCGTTGAACCGTGTGCCTGGGCCCGAGTTATTGTACCGAGAAGTTTGGCGATTGTTGTAAAAGTTGGGACCATTATTATTTGGCCCAGAGTATCCAGTGTAGTTGTTGGACGGTTCTTGGACTTGGACAACTCTGATCGGCCGAAACTGGCAATTTTCAATCGTGTGGCCTGTTCGTTTGCAATATCGGCAGCTGCGGTTTCCTGTGGAAAGGCAATTTGGAGCCTCGTGCCCAGGTGCCTTGCATAATTGGCAAGAATTTTTCTTGTTCTGATCTTCAATATTTTTCATTCTTGGGCAATCGCTAGTTTCGTGATTGCTTGATTTGCACAAAAGGCAATTTGTAACCAATTGCCTTAGGTTATCGCGACGTTCTAAGGTCTTCTCTATTTGAATAGCTTGGGGTCCAGCAGTGGCCAGGTCGTTGGTATTGGCCATAAGAGATCTTATCTCTGTTCTCAATCCATTCATGAAAGCCTTGCAAGCTTCTTGTTCGATCTCGCTTTTCCTTGCAGCAATGATTTGCCCGTCGTTTTCAGATTTTATAATCTCGATGATTCGATTGCCCAAATCCTGTATTTTATAGAAAAATGTGCTGACATCTTCATCCAAACCTTGTACTGTTCGAGCCATGGTTCCGCAAAGTTCAAAGGTACTCTTCAACGGGGCGAGAGTCTGTAGGGTTTTCAAAAGTGAGTCGATGGTCCCGGGGACATTGCTTTCAAAGGCTCTAGCGGCGCCACCTAATAGTCTTGCGGAAATTAGCCCAGCAAGGCTACCTTCAAGCCCATCTGGTAACAAACTTTTTGCCTTTTGGCAAGCCAGAGAAAATTCGCGAAAACTGGGTCCTGTTGTTCCTCCGGAAAAACGTGGAACAATGTCTATAACGTCCCGTAATTTAAGGTGGTTGTCGGCCATTTTGACTCTTACTGTTTCCTGATTCGGCAGCTTAAGTTCCTGAATTGTCTCTCTCCCGTTATCCTGATCGTTAATTACTATTTTATCTTTATTAGAAGAAATTTTCTGACGAGTTTTTGTATTTGGAATTTGGCGACTTAAGTATTCTTGTTTTTCTTCTTCGGAAAGCTTATCAAAGTTACTTCTAGTTACGTTAGACTGTTCGTAACTAGGATTAAAACCCTGAGGCATTTGAAAAGGCTTTATAGAACAATTCTACTGGTGTTCTAGTTTGTTTAACTCTATCTTTACTATCCTAATTTCGTATTTTAAAATTTTACGCTCGTATTGTAATTAGTGCTTAATCGATCTAGGTAATTTCCTGAATTCTTCTGAACTATATCCGTTATGCAGGAACTTCTCTAAAATATTTATTTCAGTTATAAGGCTTTGTTTCCGGAATTCTGTTTCCTCGTTTGATCTTGCTTTAATTATTCCTTTGAATTCAACAGTATCAACTTCCTCGCAACAGGTAACAGTGTCAATGCTTTCATTATCATTCATTGCAATTTAAATCAATCATTCCAACCGAAAACCGATGTCAGCCGAGCCAACCCGTTCTAGACATCGATAATGCGAAAGAAACAAAATGAATCTCTTGAGTCGATATTGGCCGAGCCAACCCGTTCCAAATATCAACCCAGAAATATCCTTCAATTAGAAGGTTTGAAATTTTATTCGAAAAGAGGAAGCATGACATACAACTTGATAAAGTGTCCTTTACCTAACTCGATATTTCCTGGTAACAAGTGGAAGCTTAGCATAAAATTTCCTAATTAACTCGCAACAACATTCCTATATTCTAATTTTTATTCTGTATTCCATTATTGATACTGCCAGAGTCACTTACAATCAGTTTTCAACCCTTAAAACAACTCAAAACAACCCTGTTCGCAGCGCCATTTTTTTTCCTGTAACGAGCGAGACTCGGAATATTAAATTTGGAAATTATTATTATTTTTTTTTTTGTGTTGTTAGGCTATGCGCCTAAGAATAATTATATTCCTTGATCTCGTCGACAGAAAAGGACCCTCTGTAGACAACGGCCTACAGTGACCCTTTATCCGACTTTTAAAGGGAGTCGGGAGAATTGTTTAAGGGTTAAATAAAGACACCTCGAAAATACAGTTTGAAGTCACAAGGTGACATTATTATTATAACTTTCTTTTACAAGGTATAATTCCTTAATCTAAAAGTTGTTGTCTTATTTCTTCCCTTATCTCTAATAATTCCCTTTTGTGTGACTCTGGCATGTCTGAGAATGTATTGGAAAGATTCCCTTCCTCTAAGGGTTCATGAGAGCTGGAGGTTGCTTCTATGTCTGATACTACACGCTCTTGTTTCTCTAGTCCTGATAAATATTCCTCGAAAATCCCTGCCCTTACTTCTAAATCATCTTTCATTGCTTGGAAAAATTCCCCATCGGCAATTATGGGCTCTTCTGGTTCTTCTATAGGAGTATTTCTCTTTAAAAAGCTCTCTCTTGCTTCTTGAATCTTTTCTTTTGTCCAAAAGGGGCGGGGCCTTCTTAAATGATTTATTTTAAATTTCTGGAAAGCCTTTCTACCTAGATCCTGGTATTTATAATCCAAGTCTAAATTCCTCTGGAATTTGGAATAACATGGGTGAGAAGATTGAATCTGAAAGGACTCTCGCTTTCTTATCCTTTTATTAGCCTCGCACCCTCGTATATACGTTTGGAAATCCTTAGAACTCACTACCGAGAAGAAGAATAGAAAACATCTTTAATATCTTCATTTAATTTACTCTACCTAGCCGAACTGTATCGATTAATAGTCGTGAATTCTTTATACCTTTTTCGTCTACAATGAGTCGTTATTCTAATTGCTTTCTTTTAACTTTAGTTCCCCGTAGTATTGCTGAAGATTAGTGTAATAATTGTTCTTTAATTCTTTACTTGAGCTTGTATAATATTTATTTATTTTCTTTCCTAAATACTTGTTGTTTGCGCTTTTCCATGCTAAAACCTTGCCTCCCTTGATTCAGAGTCATTTGGAAGCTATATGAGGATGAAGTTGTGAGACTTCATCACCAAACCAGGGGCGCAAGATATAGCATAAAATAGACGTTTTATACAAGTACCAGGTTTTTGGTTAATGCTTACTTTCGAAATGTCTATTAGCCTTGAAGCAGGTTTTTTAACTTTTGGGAAGAGTAGTGGTTTAGCTTTTTGAGAGAGCTGGTGTGAATCGTTTGGATACGACTGACTTCCAGAAAAAAATCCGCTGCTTATATACCGTCTTGAGAGGAAATAAACGGATAATTTCTAGTCCGTTTGTATCCGGTAGTAATTTGATAAGGAAGGTAAAATTTATCATAACACGAAAATAGTAAAATGACAAAGCAAGTTGAATCGATAAGGAGTTAAGAAATCGTTTATCCTCTCTAAAAATAGCGAACAGTAAAATGATTGAAACGGAATGATTTTATTTCTTATGCTGTAGATAGGATGAAGCACTACTCTTATCTTGCACGAGCGTTAGTTCTAGTGCCGGTGAACTCGTTGATAATCGCGCGCTATCTAATTGTTAGAAAGTAGCTTTGCGAATTTCAGCAAAGTTAAACATTTCTTTTTCTCTTGAATAAAAAGTTTTTAAGACGAGGGAAAAAAAACCTCTCTCGTCACACGGCTTTACCTCTCAAACCCCATTTCCTGATTCCAAGTCACATATATTGTGAATGTATAGAGATAATTCAATATTCATTGAATTATATAAATAGTTATATACTGCAAATGAATAATGTTAATAAGTAATTTTGTCACTATGTATATCTAACATGGGAAATGAAATGAATCAACCAAATTTTCATTGACAACAATGTTTATTATGTATATTAAGACGTTTCAGTAGTTTATGTACGTACACTCTATAATATGCTTAAGAAATGGCTTCCAATCGTCATCCCCCATTAACGTTGCAAATTCTCCAATAAATTACATTACAAATTTACAATATTTACCAAACTACACAAAGTATAAAAATACCATTTCAAAAGCTCGATCGATTTAAAAACTAATTACATGTTCATGCAACTTAAATTCAACATTCAAGTACATGTATAGGTATATTGGGTATGAGTAATCTCATCGACGCAACGTTAATGCGAAACGTCAGATCCAATGAATTACAGAATCAACTAACGCTACGATTGCAAAAATATAAGTAATAATACAAATTATCATTCAGAAGAACAGATGGGAATGAAAATTGTTACATCTGTTACGTTATACACGGAAAAAAGTCTAAAAAATACATACATTATGTTTCACTTTACGTTGCTTTGCTACAGAAAATATCGATGTTTTTACACTCTTCGTGTTGTGCCGATACTGTGGCAAAAAATGCATACTCTACAATTTAATGATTGATGAAAATTTTTCAATGATCAAAGTTATCCAAAAAAAATATGCCATCAAATATTTTTTTGAATTGCAAGCACATACATTGAAGATTTCAAAAGATTTTGAAAATTCTTGAAATGAATTGAAACATTGCAAATCTGTGTTTCACGCCAATTTCGTTTTGTTCTTTTAACTCTAGTGCATTGAGAGATGTTAAGAATTTTCAAAAGTTGTAAAATTCAAACATTTCTGATTTCTTGAATGTTGAAGGCGTGAAAAATCTTCAATATTTTAAGGATGATAAACAATTCTTTCTGGTTGTCTAATTTCTGATAAATTACAAAATTTGAAAGAACTTGATTTCATGGTATTTTGCTTTACAAAATACTTTACCTCTTACTTTGTTCTAATAGTTACAAGAACCTTATAAAATTTATGGATTTTTAGAAATTTCCAAAGATAAATTTTAACACGTGCAATCACTCTCAAAGGTTTCTACTTTAGGCAATTTAGGCTTTTGAATATTTTGAAAACCTTTCGAATTTCGAGAAATTCAAAAACTTTTGCAACGTTTATAAAAAATTTGCTTGCAATTAAAAAACTTGCAAAATGCCGATTTTGAGATTTCTTATGAGCTTGACAATTTTATTAATATTTCAGAATTAATTTATTCTCAGGATTTAACGTTTGTAACTCAGTTTGTTTCAAAAGTTATACAAAAAACGTTACAAATCCTTTCGAGACAATATTTTAAATTTCAGTAAAACTTTGATTTGTTATTTTTTCATCAGTTTGATTAGATATATATATTTTTTCTTCGGCCCCAAAAAATTTTTTATGTACCTCTGGTATAGAAAACGCGTTTCTATGCCAGCTCGAGATCTCTGAACGCGTTTTCTATGCCCTCGGTACATAAAATATCGTTCGTAACAGGCATGGATGTGCTCATAGGCGAAACGGGGAAATTACGGTCCGAGGCAAAGCCGAGGACTGTAATTTCCCCGTTTCGCCAAATTCGCACATCCGCGCCTGTTACGAAATATACTATTTCGCTAGTTTTCCGCAATTTGGTTCTTCTATTCAAAATTGGTTTTTTTCGTGAACTCAATGGTTCTTATGTTCAAACGCTAATAATGTCACTGAAAAAAAAAAATCACAACATTTTTTTTCTGAAATGTTTTTGAAAAAAGTTGAAAACAATCGTCAATAAATTGTATTTATTCATTCATCTAATATTAAACAAAAATTGAAAGTTTTTTTTTTTTTTTCAAAAACCCATTTGTCAAAGTGCGCTTTTTTTCGTCTCGGAATTTTTTAACATAAACTACCTATAGTTTATTGAAAACATCGTACTTTTTTTCATAAAATTGGAGTTTTATGAAAAAAAATTTTTTTCTTCATTAAAATATATTGCACGATTATAATTGTAACTTGCATTATAACATCGAAACAAAATTTTGGCTTTATGAAGGTTTTAAGAATCTAGCTTATGTCCAAAAATTTATTAGATGAAAAAAATGGGCATATCGAGAAATTAAATTTTTGAAAAAATGTGTTTTTACTTTATTAAATAAGATTGATTTAAGATTTTTTATTTATGATTTCCTTAAAAATCATCAACTATAACAAGCACTCGAAAAAAATTATTGCAATTCGTTTGTTTCAAGTGAATTAATTCATGCATGAAAAAAAAATTATGAAATTTACGAAAAAAATCCATCGTGATCAGAAAAACGATTTATCAGAAAAATTACATAAAAATTTTTTCTATGTGAAAGAAAAAAAATACGAGTATCATCAAATCGATCAAAAAACTAATCAAAGTTTTATTGAAATTTTAAATTATGTCCCCGAAAGAACTAGTCGATTGAAAATAGAAAGGGCCTAAAAATTCTGGAAATTCAAAAATACAAAAATCATTAAAAAGCAAAACCTATAAAACTTGTTAGAATTCTAGACATGAAATTTTCCAGATGACTGGAATGTCCCAAAATTTTATGTTCGTTAAGAAATACCTAGATATTTTTCAAAATGTGCTCAATTTTGCCACGGTACTTTTTTGCACTCATTTTATCGATTTTCTTTCTTCCCATCTGCTCTATGCATCATGTAAAACTTGCGCAAAAAAGGTGGTGTGTTACAAAAATTTGTCCGTTCGTTAAAGTTATTTCGTTGGAGCATTTTTATTTATTAAGATTGTCATTCAAACAAAAAAATAATAAAATCCAGGCACGCGCGTTCATAAAACCAACGAAAAAAAGTATTTCAAGAAACTTGATCGTGGAAAACTCAATCGTTTTCATTTTTTACTTTTCTGAACAGTGCTAAAAAACACAGCTAAAAATTTGTGTGGATTTAACATTTTGTGCAAACCATTCGTAAACATTTCTCACTAAAATGTACGTATTACGAAATCTTTTAAACCACGGTAATTACACGTAATATAATTCTATCGAAAGAGTAAAGAGTATTTTCTCGACTCACTTTCTGCCATTCATCAATCTTCAATGATTTTCCTTTTTTTTCTTAATATCAGAGCGTGATTTAAAAAACTACTGAGCTTTTTTTACATTTTTTTGATGCTACAATTTTTCGAATATTTCCAAGTGTCTAAACAAACGATAAGAAAATGATTTCATCTCTTCCCCCGTTTAGAATAAAATTGAAAAAAACAAGAACATATTTCCATTTTCCCAAATACGATTGATAGCTACCCACTATTGATAAAAGGTTATTTATAAACGTTATGCATAAATTATCTGACAAATTTTTAATCGAAAAATTTGTATTCGCACAAACTAATACCTTTATCTTTAACGTGATTCATAATTGGCACTCATCTACAGTTTTTCCATCTCAAATTTCCACGCAATACTCACACGAGTAAAGATTAAAATAAAATTTATTACTGCATCAAGGATACCAATAAAAACAATGTAACGCGAAAATATATAGACGCGACCATCGCTTGCGAAAATGTGGTGTTTTTTTGTACTTAGAACTGAGTTTTAAAATCAACAACGATATTCGAATTCTTCCATTAAACTCTGAAATTCAAAGAATTCAACAGTAACATATAAAAAAAAATGTGAATAAATCACTTGATAAAATTCAAGAAAATAAATGTTACGCTATGAATGCTGCAACCTAGAATGCTTTTTTTTCAATTTTTAAATGCTCGTGCACTTGGTGAATTCAACTCAGGAGTATATTCAATCCATGGTTTTGATGAATTCGATCGCAGAGCAAAATTGAATCCAATAGTATTGTTCTTTACCCTTGACTCGATTTCCATAAAAGTTGTCGACGTATTGTACTGTCGATAGCAGTGATGGTGGATTTGTCTGCAAAAACAAAAAGAGTTATATTCAACAATGAATTCAGAAATTATATTAAATTATTATAAAATCAATGAATTCAGAAATTATATTTAATTATTATAAAATCTTTATAAAGATTATACAAGTCGAATCCTTAAAATAAAGATTAACCTTTTATAAGAATTTTCAAATCATACTATGAGGAAATGCAAATCATGTGTCTGAAATTTTAAACGTTTTATAAGAAACGAGAACAGAAAAAATTGTTTCAATTACCATTCATAGTTACATACATTTCAAGTTTCTAATTTGAACAGTGAAATTTTTCAAGTGTTTTGTTGGAATATAATTTATATGCAATTATCGTTTTCTCACTTTTTGATTTCCAAACTTTAATCTATAACCTGGAGTACCTACATGAGACATATCTTTCTTATTTTCGCGAAAACTTACCTTAATGATGATGTAGATTAAAACTGGAATAAAATCGTCGGCGGCAGTTATTCCCCTTTCTGAGGCCATCGACAGTAGGTCCATGATGGTTGTGGCGCAGCGAAAGACGCACTGCAATTTATCCCGAGGGGTTTTGTACGCGGAGATCACAGCCAATTCTTCCTGCGCCCACGGCCAGGGACACTCGTAAAGGTAGTTTTTTGGAATGCGCAGATCCTTGTGGTTCGGCGTCACAACCTTGGCCAACTTTCTGATGTGATCGTGAAGAACCTGGTCCCGATTCCTGTCGCCGTCCTCGTTCGGATAAAACGCGTTTTGGTAAATACGCGCCATTACCGTTCTTTCGACCACGATTCTCGCCAATTCCACTTGGTTTTCACTCGCCGCTGAAAAACCAACAAATTTGAAAAATTCTATCAATACCTTCGGAAGTGGCTCAGTTGGCAGAACACTCAACGCGTAATCAAAAGGTCCCCCGGGTTCGAATCGTCCCCGGATTCTATAGAATTTTTTCTAGCATAAAAATCCCATAATAATGCGTGACAAGGAATATTGAGGAAAAATATGGGATTCAACAAATTTTCGAATTAAAAAAATTGAAAATCACGAGGGAATTCATTCGAATATTCTTTCATTAAATGAGAACTAGAATTGTAAATGGTGCGTTTAATGATTGGTCATTAAAACTGAAAATTGTATCGGTAAAGAAATGAAATAGGTAAATTTGTATGGACAAAGCGAAAACTGTCTAATACTAATTGATTGAGAACCAATCATATATCGTACTCATGAATTTTGTAAGCCGATTTTTTTTATCGAATTTCAAGCAAAATAAGAGTTCAAAAGGAGGGCCGGAAATAAAATTTTGAAAAAATTTAAATTTTGGATTAAATTGATCAAAAACAAAAATTTCCAAATCAGACAAATTCGTGCTTATGGAATGAAAACCAATTATTTCAAATTCTATCTTTGATTAGTTTTTCACGCCGATTTGTGAAATCGAATTTAGTGAAAAATAAGAGTAAAAAAAAAGGCCAGAAATAAAAGAAAAAAAAGTAATGGTTAGGTAAATTATGCATTATTTTAATTAATTAAAAATTAAATCAAATGGAAATCAAAATGAATCATTCGATTGATGTGAAACAGAAATTTCAAAATAAAAAAATGTGCGATTTTTTTATTTTGATTGCAGTTCGTTACAATCGACATTATGACAGCTATAGAATAATTAAATTTTTTTTCGTGTCAACACGAATTTACCTTTTTTATCAAACGATTTTTCAAGATGTAATATCTAAACCACACATTCTTTATCAATGAATATTTTTTGTTTGATTTTCTCATTCAAGCAAAAATTTACTTTTTTCGAATGATTTGCAGATTATGCAGTTGAGTTTCGATTAAAAACTCGTAGATGACAAAAAATTCTATTTTATCTAATCATAACGACCTCAGAAAAAAGTGAATTCTATTCATTGATGCAAATTTACTATTTATTCTAATAACGAAAAAATTCAGAATTTTGAAAATTCCTCATTTAAAAAATCAAGATAATGAATCTTTTTGAAATAAACGTTTTTATTTTCATTAGTTGAATCTATACCAATTACTTTTTTTCATTTTTTCAATCATTTTTTCAATTGTCTAATTTTTCAATAGTTCAGTAAAAAACTTGAATTTCGAATTTCTCACTCTTCACACATTTTGCTTTGAAAGCAGGAATTGTACAATTTTTAATTAGTTTTATTACAATTATATGTTTTCAAAAACGCAGGAAATTTCAGTGAATACAGTTAATAATTTATCCATCAATCTTCATATCTATCTTTATATCGATAGATTTTCGATACGAATTTCAATTTTCCATTATACAATGATCGATCTCTCGTCCCTTCACTTCTTATTTCTAAAGAGATTCGCTTTATTTCACTAGTATGTAAAAATGATTCAGAACTTGGAAAAAAATACAATTCTGAAACTCACTCTTTTTAACTACACACAGCAATACACATTTAATTCAATACATATTAGGACTTGCATACGAAAATTTTCTTAATTCTCGTTTCCATAAAGACAACTCTAATTTAAAAAAACACAAAATACTGAAGTTACATTTTCCAAATCCTGAAGTCTCACCATTATTTGACACATTTCTAAATTTTTTTAACTTTCTCAAAAATACATACCTTGCCAAATCGGGTCATTCAACATATCCGTGTAAATTTTTCCCAGAAAACTATCAACAAGATCCTGTTTTTCGTCTGCCAGAGTGAGCTTTTTAAATTCGTCGCAAAATTGGGACAGTAAAGATTCTTTTCTTTCCAAGAAAACTCGGACACAGATGGAGACGAAGTGATTGTTTATGGCATCCCGATCGCACTTTACACGTTCGCTCAAACTGAAAAAATCGCAATTATGACTACCTAAATTTTAATGAACACTTCTCTTCATTCAATCTCAATTTTTGGTCACATCATCCTTTTAACCAAATAGCATGAAATAATAACATTCTAAGAAAAACAATGTGCTTTCTTATTCGTCATAAGTTTTCCTTATGAATTATTTTCCATATTGAGAAAATCTAAAGAATCATTTTTCAAAGAATACATATCAATATCAACCATCAATCATACAATTACAAAGTGAAAAAAAGGAAAATGAAATATAAAGTAGTCAAAAAATATCAAAAACCGTTCAAAATTTTACCGTTGCAAATGTGCCAAGGTCGACAAAAGTCCCTGACGACATCTAATTAAGTACGCAATGTATATCGATCGCTTTTGGTAATCTTCTTTGAGGGACTTGAAAAGTTTGTTGCAACCTTCATCATTGAAGAGTTTGATGCAGCGCAAAGTTTCATGGAGTTGAGCGATTAACTGCCTGTCCTGCAAATTTATGGCTTCGGCCAATTGAAGCTGGAGAAAAGCGACGAGTTCGTTTTCCTTTTGGATCCAAGCATTTCTCTGGAGCGTAAATGACCATAAATAATTTCTGATAACTCTGATAATTTACGTCTGAATTATTTACAATGATAAAAATTTTCTGAAATGTTTGAGTGCTCGAATAATAATATCTCTTAGAAAACGATGACATATATTTGGTATGTAAAAGACCTGAAAAGACCTACATAAAGCATATATATATGACACATGCGACATATGTATAACATGTAAGGACATATTTCATCATAAGACATAGATGACACATATCGCCGGCCCTGTATTACAAAATCATATATGTAATACTTCTGTATGGTCAGCTTCCTTTACATTCCATAGAAGGCCGAAATGAAAAAGAGATAAAAACAGTATTGACACGTTACCAAGGCCCATGGGCGACCATATATATAATACAGTATTATATGTATGCTTGCACCTGCACACTTACACACAAGAATTGCACGAGAGAGAACCCATGAGAATGACTTATCTTTTGACTCTTACTGATTTCACCAAACCTCTCTCACTTGGCCATATAGGAGTATTACATATATGGACACAAACTATTTGTCACAGACATGTAATCATACCATGGACAAAGGAATATAGGAACGGAGTGTAAAGTCCTACTTTAGGCGAGGAGAGTGTTCCCCAGGGGGAGGCGGGGGACAAGGTTGTATGCCAGTATTGTAGGTAGCAATGTATATATGTCAACACGCAATTTCTAGTAAGCTCATATATATTGCGCTACCTCGAACACTAGTTGCACCCGCGAGGTAGCCCAGCTTTTTCCGAGAATCCGAGCGCTTATTGAAAGCATAGTCAGTTGCACGGGGCTGCTCCGTCCCTGTATTCTATTGTCTATGAAACAGACACATAACATGTACATACGTGACCCGGTCCGTAGAAAGGTACCTAACAACCAAATCGACTCAGCCTATTTGTCATGCCAAAGGAACTAGAAAGTCTACCTTATCGATTTGGTTGTTAGGTACCTTTCTGTAGACCAGGTCACATATGTCAAATATATGCCATTCATATCTTGTACACATGTACCATGTATGTCATGTATGTCATTTCTGTTGCATATGCCAAATATAGGTCATAGTTTCCTCAGGATTTTGGTTGAGTGGTTGCAACTTTTTCCAAGATAACATTACAGTGATTTATAGAATTTTTATTGTTGTGAGTAAACTTACTTCTGTTATATTGGCCCAAGGAACATACTGCAAATCAGCAGTACTTAGGACCATCCTAAGTTTCCTCTTGGCATCCTCAAAAGCATAAGATAACTCAATGTGATTCGGATCGATAAAAAGTCTTTCATCTTCTGCTTCTTTGGTGCGCGAATGAGGGCTCTCCACGGATGCAGTGTCACTTGTGGCGCTTGGTTTTCTTCTGTATTTGGCCAAAATGTCATCTGTACTGTCTGGAATGCAAAGGTTGGCAAAATGTGATCTTCAAAGCATGAATTGCATTTAAAATAAAATTTTATCAATTCTCGAATATTCAACAAACTTTTCTTCAATTGTGGCAATTAGCTGGACTTGGAAGATTTTTTTTTTTCATTTCAAATATGTTTTTCGACTCTTTATCCAATTGAATACTCTAGATTCCATTACAAGGTCAGATAAAGAAATGATTTTATTTTTCCAAATAAATAAAATTTTTTTCTTGTTAGTCTAAAAAATCAGTAAAAATTGTTTGAACGATTTTAGTCTACTTTATAGTAAAAATGAATGTCTTTAATAACCGCTATATGTATATTAATTCAAATGCTAACAGGGGGCATAAACAGAAAAAATTTTCGGGAGAGATTTGAAAAAATATATATTTTTTCTTCAAGATTTTGAAGCTTTAATCTTCAACGCTCTACATTCAAGAGTGCAATTTCACAATTTTGTAGAATCTTTGAATTTTCAACCTATCTAACTTATGATGTTCAAAGTTGCTAATTTCTTATTTCTTTACTTTTTGATATGATTTCGAACAAACATTGAATCTTAAAAAAATATTGAAGTATATAAATTCGTATTAGCAAACCAAAAATCTGTAAACACTTAATTTAAAATAATTATTTTACATTTACGAATTTTGAACGCTGATTTTTTCATTGGATTCGCAACCGAATAACAGTTGAAAAGAAAGACCAGAAATAGAAGAATAAAAAGTAACTACATTTATGCGCTCAAATAATGAAAAATTGAAATTCTAAAATCAAAAAAATTTGTGTCTTTGATATTTTGGGTGAATTTCTTTACAATCAACGTTATGCCAGTTAATGATCGATGAAATTTTTTAATATGTCAACAGAAATTCAACTTTTCCATTTATTATTTTTCTTAATAATATCAATTGAATGATTTTATAAAATTAAATGTCTTAATCACACATTCCTGTTGATTTATGTTTTTTGTTTGATTTTTCAGTCACTCGAAGAAAAATTTTCTATTTTCAAATAATTCGCTAATTTGGCAGTAAAGTTTCGATTCAGAGCTTTGCATTCATAAAAAATAGTACATTACATAACAGGTATGGATGTGCGAATTAGGAAAAAGCCGGAAAATAACTGAACGAGCCGAAGACTAAATCTCTGTTACCCGTTTTGCCTAAGAGCACATCCATACTTGTTTACGTGAGATTTTGTTACGATATAGCCGAAAAGTCACTTCAAATTTTCAGTTTTGAGGTTAGGGTAATATGAAATACTATTTTTTTTAAATTTAAGTGCTTCAGAATACAATAAATTTTATTCGTTAATGAGAATCGATCGCTTCTTCGAATAAAAAAAAATAAAAAATTTTTTTAATTTTCTCATGAAAAACATCGAAATCAATAATCTTTTTTAATCCAAAGTTTTTAGAGATAGATAATTTTTATTCATTCTTTTTCTGCAAGATTCAAAAGTTTTCATTTTTCATTAGTTAAATTCATATCTATAACTATTTTTCATTCATGTATGTCTTAATTTTCAAAAAATCATTTACTCTGCAGTATAAATTTAATAAAAAATCTTCATTGCAAATTTACGAATTCATAACACTGAATAATATCTAATAATCTTCAGTTTTATATTTTTTAATTGTTGAACCCGTAGCCATAACTATTTTTGATTTTTTTAATCTTGCCTTCCTTTTTGACTTATACTTTGTACTAGATTTAATGAAAAAAATCGCCATAAATAGCACAGTTCGACGAAATTTGACTCTTGAATGTTTTCTGGCTAAATTTTTGTAAAAGTTTTTCTTGATTTCTTTAATCGAACGTACATACAGTACAACCTCTGGATAGGGCGTCGGTTTCCTTTTTCTATTTCCATTAACGCCTTACGAGTGTAAGTAAAGACAGAATGACGCCCTATCCAGAGGTTGTATTGTATTTAGTTGGTGAATTTTTCGATTGTCAAAACAAAAATCCGAAAATTTTCAACCACTCATCGATTTTTTGATCAATTTTATAATTTAAAAATTATAAAATTTGAAATTCTTCTTACTGCAATTATAACGTGCCTAAAAAACCAAACGTTCCAGAAATGAACGGAAAGAGGAACAAACCGGTTTTCTATTAAATTTTCTACTCAAGGCAAAAATGAAAAGTAGTAAGTAACATTGAGTATTTGTTAAATATCGATATAATTTTTTGTTACACCAACTTTAAGAAGTAATGAGGATATTTTTTTTTTTTTTTTTTTCGTTTATTTTTAAACGTTTGTAATTGCAGAAAATGCAGTAAATACTAAGAATAATGAAAATCTATACATCGATAGATTTTCGGTAAAATTTCGATCATTCATCCGCTATTTTCTCAACGAATTTAGATTATTGATAGAAAATGATCAGTCTCTCGTTCCTTTCCCGTTTTTTTTCTACAAAGAATGCATGACCATCAAAACGTTTTTTCAAAAATTAAAAAAATTCTAAAACTCACCAGCGTTTGGGCTTGCCGGTGCCGCGGCATCCTCCAATGTGATCCTGCGCAGTCCAAGTCTTGCACTGTCAGAGCTATCGACCCCAGCTTCGCGGTCGTAACACCTATTCAAATCGTCGCTTGCTCTCAACGCTTTTCCTCGACGATTCCTCAAGGACATCTTCAGTTTCCCGAAAAATCCTCTTTTGTTCTTCTGGTCGTCGTCCAGTAATTCCTTGTCGCCTCTCTCCGCAGTCATGTCGAAACTTATGCTTTTCGGAATCGCTCCTGTTGAAGTGCTGGGTTTGGTTGCCCCAGAACTCGTACCGTCGACGACGTCGTTTCCCCCATTAACCATAGGCTGCGAAACCATTGAAGGTACATTCGTCTTCGAACCGGAAGTTGTCGCTTCTGATTCCTGAAATTTCTAAACAAAATGAAAATTAAAAAAAAAAGTTTCGAGCCTCGTCTCTTAAAAGAATTTTGCTCTTAATGCTAGGGATAGGGGATACACATCAAGAGATCGGAATATCGACACTTCTTTCAGATACATAAAATTTTTATATCGATGTAATCCATCAACTTTATATTATCGATATTTTCGTTGCGATATTAAACGATATCGAAAGCTTTTTGTGTGAATAAAAAAATTATAAAAAGAAAATACTTCTATTGATTTTTTTGTTTTTTCAAATTCAATCATTCAGCATTCAGGTCAGTGATTTCTTACAACATGAATTTTATTCTTCTTTTTACATATTTTTAACTTACAAAATATCATAGTTAAGTGAACTATATGGAGGACAGTCCGTGATTTTAATTTCAAAAATATAATTGCAGAAATATTCGATGGTCGTTATAATTTTTTTATAACAATACTAGCTGTCCCATCGGGCTTTGCTTAGCGGTTAACACGTTGTTACATGCAGTTCTGTCAGGAAAAGTCAATTGTTTAATTGAAAAACAGTGTAGTGTAGGAGTAGTGTAGTTGGGGAGAAGGCCATATCAGTTTGTTGATAAAAACATGCCTATAACCTTCAGACAAACATGGTTAATAACTGTGCAAAATTTCAGGACGCTTCGTGCAGTAGTTTTGAAGTTATTAGCGCACAACGTACAGATATTTACATTTATATATATAGATTCTCATAGCTTTCTTCTTATAAAATACATACAAATAAAAGCTGATTAATTTTTTTAAAAATATAATAATTCTGGAAATAAATAAAACTAATTTCTAGAGAATTGAATTTCAGAATTTAATAAACGAATCTATTAAAATACTAACAATCCCTAAATCTTGTAGAATATCTTGCAAAATTCAGTATACACAAAAAAGTATGAAAAATACTGCAAATACTGGAATTTTATTGAATACTTATAAATGTTGAATGACTTTGTTTTCAGTCTTCACGAAAATCTGTAGATTAAGAAAATATTTTGATTTTTAGAGCTTTGAATTCTATAAATTCAAATAGAAATCCATGAAAATATCAGAAAATTTTAAAAATCGTACAAAACTTATAAAAATATGCAAAATACTACAAGTACTCGAAATCTCGGATGTTTTCTGAAAAATTTATTATAACCATTAAAACGTTTCAGACTTTGAGTTACAAGAAATCGCAGTATAAAAATCTAAAGAGATACATATAAAGAACTAAGAAATCCTACATTTTATAAATATCAAACAATACAAAATAAAAAGTAAATATACCTGAAAAGTATTAAGTTATCATGAATCGTTTGATAATTTGATTATCACATGAGATTTTTTACTCGGAGAGGTACAAAAATCTTTATTGGTCGATATATACTTTGTTCCAAAAATATCGATATTTCAATATGTCAATTGAAAAAAAAAATTTTTTTTTAGAAAAGTTATGAAAGATTTATTAAACGATTCATGGTTTTTATAAAATTTTCATGCATTTTTATGAATATAATAGCAAGTAATGAAATAAAAATTTCTGACTTCGACTCAGTTATCCTCTTTCTACATCATGCATTTTTATCAATTACATCCTAAAAAATATCGAATATTGGTAACATCAGTAGAAAAACTATCATCAAAAAACATCGACATCAACGATCCAAAATTTCGATAAAATACCTACCATTTCTAGTTTAACCCCGCCGTTGTTTAACTTGTCGTGATACTGGGCAGAATTGGGAAGGCTTTGCAGCGATGAAGACGAATTATTGGAATTTGTCGCGGATCTGGGTCGTTGACGTTCCGGGGTGTTTTTGCAGTCATCGATGTGCATCTTGTCCACCATGTTTGTCAGCCTGTCCTCGGGAATGGGATCGATATTGAGACTGGCGTTACTGTCAACGTAGTCGATCGTGCTCTGGCGATAGTCCATACTTGTGCCACCGCGACCTGTCACGTTGTGCACAGTTGGCGAACGCAGAAATACGTTTAGAGGCGAGCAAGTTGCGCGACCTTCACGTATTGGCCGAAATGAAGAGCTGGCATTGTCATTCGGGTGGCCTGGGAAATTATCATTCAGTGAAAAACAGTCCAAGAATGGACTGTTTTCGTCCATAAATTATACAAAGAAATAGGTCTATTTTTTTTCGAATAAAACTGTTTTACCTGGATTTATCGGAGGTGGTGTATCTTCCCCTCCTTCAGGCTCTCCTCGACTTTCTATCTCAGACCTCGCCGTGTCGTCGGATCTAGTGAAAAATGAATGGGTACTTATATTCATTACTGACTAAGGAACTAATCAAATTCAATTGTAATGTAATTACAATGAATACGCCTCTAATTTGAGGAGTGCAATTTTATGAATGTATTACAAAATAAATGAAAAATATTTTCCCAAACCTGGCGACGCTAGAAGTGTCGTCAGTGTCAACTTCTGTTAACCTTTCCGAGTCACTGGCAAGGACGTCAGTGCTCCAAGCTTCGGATGCAGTTTCGCTGACGTCGAGCATCGACTGGTTGGATTCTGGGGGCAACGCTGGAGGAGTTGGCTCGGTTGGAGGTGGAAAAAGAAATCTTTCCTGCTGTTCGACGAATTCACAGTCAGAAGCCAGGACATCAGTGGACCATGTATCCGACACCAGAGAAACTGTTTCATCGCCTATCGCCATTAATTTATTGTTTAAAAAACGTAATGTGCGATCCAAGTAGCAGGATTCAATGATAAATTTATCTAAGTACGATTATAAGATCATTAATCTAATAATATTATGATAATAATGACATATTTAATATATAAAGTATGATAATTGAAATATATAACATAAAATTACGTTATGTGACGTGGACTGAAGAAAGGGTACTAACAGCACCTCGCCGCTTTTCGAGAAAAACGAGATTGAAAAGATCAAGTCCTTAAGCGTAGCATGGACCGTCCAATTTTTACCTCAATTATTTATGAAATAAAAAAATCATACATTCTTAAGAGTAGACTCGTTTAATAGAGCAAGGTTTCTATTTTCAGAATCACTGACTTTCTAGAATTTGATTTTTCGTGCTGTTAGTACCTTTTCTTCAGTCCACGCCACATATATTTATACATATTAATAGTATCTAATATATTATTAATTTCATAATATATTGACGAGTCTCCACAAAACTTTTCGAGATAAAACAAATAGTTTTCAAAAATAGTTTAAAGCTCTTCAGTCTTCAATATCTCCAGTTGCCATAACTACTTAAATTTCAAAAACTCTTAAGCAGCACACAAATTCTGAGCAAACCTGAACTTTATTTATAAAAATTCTCTGTTCTTGAGAACCCATTTTAAATTTTCAGAAATATTTCAAGTTAGATTCTCTAAAAACAGGGGATTTTTACAAGAATAAACGGCAATTTCAGAAATCTTCAGTTTCTCTTTGAGTCTACCAAATTTTTCATCACATAAAGCATCAAAACATACAAGGAAACTCTTGATTATTATTCAACTTGCACAAGTTTTCAGAAACTTTTCAATGCAGTATTGAATTGCTCAAGACTAAATGATACACAGGCGAAACTGTCCCTTCGTAAATTATAAGAGAACCGAAGATTACACAATCATTACCAACAAATTCTTCACACGTTAAATGATTTTTCCTTCATAAATTTTACTATCTACTGTATCAAAAAAGGACAAAACAAAACAAAAATGAAAAAAGAAAACGGAAAAATTATTCATAAAACAATCATCAAATATATTCTAAATACCTTCGATGAGTTTTTTGATTTCAAACTTGCAAAATTTATCGTCGATTTCGGAACGACTTTGTTTCGTGGGAATCATTGGCGGTGGCAAATCCAATTGTCTAACTTCACCTCCAGCTCGAGCATCGTCTCCTTCAGTTATTTGAGACGATGGCGTATCTCGGCCTATAAAATAAAATTTGAAAAAAAAATTAAAATGAAGATACAACAGTTACCGAATCTCCGAAAAATGATCGAAAAAGCAGCGAACCTGAAATATTTGGCGTACCCCGTCCAGAAACATTCGCAGAAACCATGTCTGAAAGATTATCATTTTGGTCTTCGGTTTCCAGTTCCAAAGAAGACGCTACACTATGGTTCGAGGCAGCTTCAGAAACCGCTTCTAAATTATCCGAGGTGTTGCCAATCGAGCCTTCGAACAATACTGAACCAAAAGTTTCATCAATATCACGAATTCAAGAAGAAAACAATATCAATAATGTGCATTATTACTTTCGTCGTGTGACAAAGAAAATCGCGTTCTTTTTTCTTGAGATTCTGTTCGTTCCACGTTATTTTCTCCGCAAGCTGTATCATGCCCGTTTGGAATATCATCCGAAAGGTTCAAGGTCGACGATTCGGTTTCTATATTGTTTTGCATTTCCATACAAAGGACCTAAAAATTTTTTTCTGTTTTACTTTTTCCAATGAAATATTTTACCTGATTATTTTTGTTTTCAAGCAGCTACAGACTATGTGAAACGTAATTTTATCAAGCCAAAGTCGCTTAAGTCTAACATACTTTTTGTTCGCTTAGCAATCCAACACTCGCTTCATTGATTGGACCAAAAGGAATGACAAAAACTTGAGAATTTTTATCACTTGATTCTTCTTCAAATCCACAAGTCCCGTTTGCTTCACTGGTCCCATCCGCGTTTGTGCTTAATGATGATGACAAATTTGTTCGATTCCCACGACCTCTTGAAACTGAAATCAGCCATTTTTAAATATGTGTGCGGAGCCAATCTAATTATTATTTACAAATGTAATTATTGTTCAAAAATAATATAACTGATACCGTATATCAATATCATGCATTAGCTATATAATCTATACATAATTCTATTTAATTCTGTGTATATTCTTGTATTTATGTGTAACACATCATATTGAGATATAATATAACCTATATTTAAAAATTTCATACACATTCTATACATTATCATGCATGATACAATATTTGTATGAATAAATTATGAAAAAATATAAATAGTAATAGAAAATAGAGTGAATTTTCGGTTGAATTATTGACATAAAAAAAAATGAACATGCAACAATTAAGAATAATCACGTGCCTGAAGTTTTAGACGTTTATGAAGAAACGAAAACGAAAAAAAATATTTCCACTTAAGATCAAAGATCAAAGTGAGCAACACATCACTTGAAGCGTTGGATAATATTAGCTAAACGTTAATAACTATTTTAAACTCTTATAATTGAAGGTACTAGAAACCATTTTTAGTTATTTCGTTTATTTTCAAACGTTTGGAACTTGAGAAACATGATAAATTAACTATTTAGCCGTTATTCCGAAAATTCGTTAAGATGAAACAACTGAAATTCAAGCGAAAAGAAATCTGCTGAAAATTCCCAATCGATTTTCGAACTGAAAAACTAATTGAAGAAATGATTGTTTCTCCAATTGAAAAATCAATTGAACATCCACTTGGTAATGTAATTGATTCACCCTATTGGAAAATGTGTAACAAAATATATGCCATAAACACAATTAGTTTTCCATTTAGAAATCTAATTGGATTTTCATTTGGAAAACAAATTTTATTAGTAACGTAATTTTTTTCTTAGTTTCCCCATAGTATAAAGCCAACTGGAAAACCAATTTTAAAAAATGGCCATTTTTCCAGTTGGTTTTTCAATTGTAATTCCAATTATAAATTTTTAACAGGGAAAGAACACGTGTTCCATCGATTTCAAAAGAAATGCTATCAAATAGTATATTTTGTACCGAGGACCTGAGGCGTGGCTTTTAGGACGAGGACCAATTTATCTGCCGAGGCGCAGCCGAGGCTGATATTTGGTCCGAGGACAAAGCCACGTTCACGGTCCGAGGTGCAAACGATACTTTTTGCAAAACACGCAAAAAAATTGTACTTTGAGGACTTGTGCGGCTGCGTCGAATACGCCCATTTCCGATCAGCAGATGCTTCAGTCCCTGGAGACACGTGCTGGAGCAATGTGTCACTGCATGTGTTTTTGCTTCAGTGCGTGTATTCAGGGAGTGAAGCGTTTGTCGGGCGGAAATGGTTGTGTTCGATGCGGCCATACAGGTCCTCGAAGTACAACTTTTTTGCGTGTTTTGCAAAAAAGTTTTTTATGCAAAAAAAGACCTCACCTCGATCACCTGTTCGATTTAAAATGAAACGACTTAATAACAATAATAATAAATATTTTTGCTATAATAGACTTTTCCTGAAATTTATCTTTATTAATAAGATGATGATGATAATAATATTTATAATTTCAAAGCAAGAAAAAATAAAAAGTTTTCAAGATGATCACCTTTTCCCAAAATCCCTCCTCGTTTGCTCGGCGTTTCTTGGCCTACGTTTACATTACTTTTATTGCACCCAAGTTGTGTGGTCGGGAGTTGGGCTAGCATTTCCCCGACTTGTTTCAATTCCGGCTCAAAGTTCCTTGAAGATGCTTCGCACTCGCCGTTTTCCATGCCGTTTTCGATGTTGGCGATACTCTGGAGGAAGGAAATAAAGGCATCGAGTTCATTCTCGGTGAATAGAGCAGCCGACCTTGACAATCCCTGAAGTTTGTTGACGTCGATGATGGAAGGTTCTTTCTCAAGTTCTTCGGTAGCACTTTCCAGCATGGCATCAAGGATCGAGG
The DNA here is from genome assembly GCA_028476575.1 of Platygaster robiniae. Taxonomy (NCBI): domain Eukaryota; kingdom Metazoa; phylum Arthropoda; class Insecta; order Hymenoptera; family Platygastridae; genus Platygaster; species Platygaster robiniae. Next base: position 44,584,943 of record CM052019.1, read on the forward strand.
ATACAGAGTTGTTATCAAAATTCTTGTACAGATCGTTGACCTTGCCATCGATGGGCTGGTACTTGACAAGGGAGAGCATCTGCAAGATCTGGCCGACCTGCATCAAATTAAATCTGGCGACGTCACTTATGGGAGCGTCGGTGATGCCGTAGGGTTCGGGGTTGACGATGGCTGGACAGATGAAGTACGTGAAGACGAGATCTGTGCATATTGCATGTACCTGAGCAAAAAAAGAAAAGGATCGTCCATTTCATTATCATTCATCATTTTGTATTATTATCACTTACACATTTATATATCATTATCATCAATGTACTTATATATTACTAGAGAACGTCCATTGCACTTTTAAAATCATAAGATTTCCAAACTAAAATTGTTTTAAATACCTCTTGCATAGAAAACTCATTTCTCATCCAGTTCAAAATCTCTTAATTCGTTTTCAAGCCCTTGGTTCATAAAATATTGTACGTAACTAGGACAAAACTTTATATTCACTTGTGTGATTGTAAATAGAAAATTCAAGTCCTAGTTACATAATATACTATTCCATTTACTATTTGTACTATGAATGTTTATTTTAAATTTTCAAAATGACATTGGTTATAGAACTCAAACATTTTAAGAATAGATGAACATCTATCATTTTGTGTTGAAAAGAGTAATTTAACAACTGTACAGATTCGCTAAGCACGAATCCTTTCGAAGGAATTTGAACGAAAAGTCCCATTTTTTTCATATTAACTATATTACAATCTTAATGGAATAATGTACACGTAAATCTGGAACAATCTTGGACATCTGAAAAATTTTTCAAAAACACTCAAAACGCTAGGGCAATTTTAAAAATCATACTGAGACAAAAAACTACGTAAATGAAAAAAATAATAAAATTAATAACTGCATAGGTAAATAATGAAAAAATAATCACGAAAATAAAAAATTATGAACATGACTATAGTAACATGTAAATGAAATGATTAAAAAAAAATTGCATACATTTCAAAATATCTAAAAATATGATAGTACATTCAACAACTCAAGCAGAGTATCAATTTAGGCTATTCCGTAGTTTAAAATCCAAGATTGAGTCAAAGATTTGCAGCAGAAAAGCATTCATTGACGATTGGTTTGAATTGAATACAGTACTTTTCATCACGATAGCCGCAAAATATTGTCCAAACGTCAATTTTGAGGTTAGAGTGATTTGAAAAACTTGTCAAAATTCAAGTCAAACAATTCTTCAGCTATCAACATTGCCTGCTGCCATAAGAAGTGTATTAAACTCACTTCCTTGCCATCAACGTTTTTGTTCTTCCCCAAAAGTCCCGCCATTTGCCTCACGATCCAACAAATGCTTGTTGGGAAGCAATGCATGTTCTCTCTGATGCTCAAAATGAATCTCTGCGTTATGCGAACTAAAGAATTCACCACGTCCATTCTGTATCTCTGCAACTTGGTGTAATAATCCTGAGTCCCTTCTTTCCCAAACTTTTTAAATTTCTCATCGGGCTGAAACCTAGCTGAAATTTTGTCCGGGTCGATGTGCAGATAAACCTCTTCTTCCATGAGCAACTTGATAATCGGACTGTGAAGCGCGGCCGTGAGGAACAGCTTTGCCGAGAACAAGCTTTCGTGAAAAATAGAGTAGATCCTAGAGAAGGCGCAAGTTCCATGTCGCAACATCCTCCGAGGATTGTCCGATGGCACGATCTGGTGCAACATGAGATGTCTCAGGAGTCTTAGGACGAAAGCTTTGTCCTCGGGCAAAAGGCAGCTGCCGTACAATCCAGAGGCCAGTGATTGGATAACGCCCTGCATAAGTTCCGGCAAGATTTTATCGCCTTCCACAAGGCACGAGGCGAGCAGCTTCGGGGACTTGCGCAGTGTGCCCAGGAACTCGCCTAAAGCCAGACATGTTTGGTAATCCAGGAGCTTGTTGGCGTCCAGGAACTGGGAGCTTTCCAAGGCGTTGGCACGTTGGCAACACGAAACAGGACTGCAATCAGGTCTGGCAATGATGAGGTGTTTGAGATTGATTCTTTCCTGCGCCGTGACCCAGGCTTGTTTCGAGAGATCTGATGACATGTATAAAACCTAGAAAAAATTCAAGCATTCGGTTTACTACCAGGGGGAACTGTCTTCTTTCGCTGTGGACAGTGGTTAATTTACTAATCTTCTATTAGTTCAATATAATTTAAGGTTCAATCTTACTAATTAGAGATTTTAGTGAAACCTGCTAAAGTCTACATTTGCTTTTACTCACAAGTTGAACTTTAAAAACTTTACTAAACATCCGTTTAGTAAATGCTAACTTTAACTCAAAGTTAGCATTACCACCCATTATTTAAAAAAATTGATTTTTGCTTGCACAACAAGTTTACAACAAAAAAGTGAAAAATAACTCGTTCAACACTTTTTCGAAATTCGAAAATGGTAATGCTAACTTCAAAGACTTTGGAAATCTAATTTGTTTGTCCTATTAGGAAATGTTCACAACAAAACTTACATCTAAAATACATACAACAGTTTTCCATTTAGAAATCTAATTATTATAATTAGATTTTCATTTGGAAAACTAACTATATTTCTGACATAAGTTTTTTTGCTGAAAATTTTCTAACTGGACAAATTCAAATAGAAAACCAATCGAAATAATATCAATTTTTTCGATTGGAACTTTTAAGCAGATAACCTTATTCAGCTTGAATGATATTAGTCAAAAGTAACAAAGTGTACAAAGTCGGAGTCGTTACTGCGAAAAATCAAATTTAAATACCTAGAAAACTTAAAGTATGGAAATTTGCAAAAAAAGCCATAAAATTATCAATAAAAACATAAACGTTTGCAAAGCTTTCTTACTTCTTCATTCAGAGTTTTCAGATTTTGTTTCTCTGAAGATTTAAACAACTGCTCCTGACGCAGATGTCCAGCCAATTCAAGCACACCCCACTGCATTGTCATCAAAGAATCGATACTATTTACAGATGACATAGCTGAAAAAAAAAACAATTTTTTTTGTAACATCTGATTAATTTCTAATACACTAAGAAATTTTTTTCTTCTGAATTAAACAAAACCAGAAATGAGGAAAAACTTTGTATTCAGTCATTTTTTGGAAGTAAATTAGACTCAACTGATTCATTTTTTCTTCCGTTTTTTAGTTATTTTTTAGCTCCCCTCTCCTCCCCACTCTCAACATCGTTCGTCAATGTATAAACACTAGAATTGATAAAAATATTGAGTAAAATTGTAATTGTGAGCGAATTCCATGAGAAAAAAATAAGATACGAAAGTATTGAAATCAGTATTGAATTAATATGCAAAGAATGTATTTAACTGTTAATTATTCTTGTGAAGATCAGAAAGAGCGTGTTCAGTTCATGTAATGTTCTAATCTTTAAGAAAAAAAAAAGCTAAGACATAAATAAATCATAAATTCTACATCAATTCTGAAAGATCAACCAAATTTAAATATTAGTGACCTGAAAATCACGAAAATCAAATTTCGAAAATTAAAAATGGGCAACTGTGAACTCTAAAAGTTATCTACAAAAATTAAAAAATGTGGCTCTTGAAACCAGAAGGTCAAGGATTAGAAACTTTCAAATCCTATAAAAAATGTATACTTTTCTAATAATTATAATTTACGTTTGGATAAGACGGAAAAATTCTCAGTAAATTTAGATCCTACCCCCCCCCCCCCCCGGATTGCCAATGTATAAACGCTTCATGGAGAGAAAAAATCATGCTCGAAACGACGATATTGCAGGGCAATTCATAATGAGAACGCTATTGCAGTATAAACATACAACAGCGTGTTTTCAAGGCACAGCGTTGCCCCTGCAAGTGACTACATCGATGGTTGAAACGAAATCTCTCGAGCATTAAATTATTGAATAATAAGTAGTACATTGTTCACGAATGGTGAATAATTCGCTGTATGATAATTTATTATACGTTCGGAGTATACCGCATGATATTTACAGTTTCCTAGTGCCGTTGTGCTAGCTTGATCTTAAGCTGGTCTAAAAGGTAGTTTAAATATTAAAGAAAAATCAACGTATGAAGGTATTTTATTAACATTCCATACTGTGGAATCGAATACTTTTTTATTCTTATGTGTCACACGACTGCATATTTTTTGTGCGTTTACACTATTCTGATGCCAAGCCAGGACAATGGGCAATATTTCGAAGCGTGAAAATGGAAAAAATTTTTGGTAAGCGTACTTAATTAGCATGAAATATTTTGTAATCCTTTCCAATCCTTTCTTAAAATGATGAACTGAATTTTGTGACATTTATTCTTTGAGGACTCATGAAGTTGGCTGCATGTCGATTATTTTGTAAACAAACTGAAAAAAATTGCAAACTCACTGTTAGAATGAGTAGTGGTAAATTGATAAATGGAAAAAAATCTCAGCTCACGTCATGATGTTTGGTTTTGCTTCAATTTTGTGAGTAAATATCGAAAAATGACATGTAATTGTTTGGGTGCGCATAATGAAATTTTGAGTCTAATATAGACTCCGCCGTTGACATTTTAAGAAATGTCATCTTAAAAAATTTTTTGTGCTTGAAGAAAATACAATATGAAGTGCTTCGAAAAAATAATGATGAATAATCATTGTCGTTTTTCTCGGGAAAACCAAACTTGCATGTTTGTTTACTTTCTGAATTTTTCAAAGTGATGTTCATCAATATGTCTTATTTTTTCGGTCTGTTGCATAAAAAATTGTTTTACAATTTCATTAATTTAAAAATTTACATTAAATCATATTAAAACTGTCGTTTTTTAAATATAATTTTGAAAATTAGATGTTTAAAATTTGTAATTAAAAACTTAAATTTGAAGAATATAAAATAAACTTGCATTTCGGAATTTCTATATTGACATACAAAATCGATTAAAAATTCCATAAATTGTTTTTTCATAAAAATCAATTTTAACTGCTAAACATAATTGCACAAAATAATAATAATAATTAATTTCAATTATTCATATTTTATATTTTTTTGGAAAATAATTAAATTTTTTTTTACTACGAAAATTAAATCATAAATTGAATAATTGAAAATAATAAATTCGATAAGAATTATTTGTTTTATTTATTAAGTTCAATGAAGTCATGATTTATTATTTTATTTATTTTTTTTTTCAATGACATAATCTCTCATTTGTTCACTTTAGTTGCCAAATAAAATTCAATTAATAATAGTACTATACATCGAATTATTCATAATATAGTATTACATCATTTGAATTATATGAATTCTGAACCATTTTCCTCGATATAATCAAATAATATTTCAATAATTTTAAAGATCAATTCAATATTCTAATTATAATTACAAACAATTTCATTAATTTGAAAAATTTCTACTTTCAAGATATCCTTTCAAAGATGAATTTTATCTATTCAATTTCCAAATGTATGTAAATATTTTTTGAAGGAAATTACTCTCGATGTATTAAATGTTAATACTTAATACCCTTGATCAACGATAGCAGAGCCATATTATTGTAGTAAATAAAAACTTTACTTCACTTTTTATTGTTCCAAAATTTCTGAATTTTTAATTTTTCAAAAACTGTTACACGTGTAGAAAAAAATGGTGTTTAAAGTTGACACTAAACAATACATAACAAGTGGACAAACCAAAATTTGAATGATTATAAGGAGGAAAAAAAAGTATTGAAATCACTAACTAACAAAAATGTAGCAATTTATTTTCAAAATAGCCATTTTTGTTCATGATCCAAAAGTATCATTATACAGGCAGAATAACAAAAAGACGTATCTATATAATAAAATATCAAAAAGATAGAAAAGGGATTTCTTTTTTTTTATTCATCTTATTCATATTTCAGGTTCAGGTAAGGTAAAAAATTGTTAACGAATTTTTTCAAGGGCATCTTATTTGTTGCTACATTGAAAAAGTTTAACAATTGTCCAGTGCACAATAAATACACTGCGAAAAAAAATTTTACTCAATTAAGACCACGCCATTGTGTTATAATTTTGCTGTTATCATACTAGGTTAAACTTAAGCCAGCACAACCTGTGATTTTTCAAAAAAAAAAAAAAAAAACAATAAATTTTCCAAATGAATATTAAATTAGCATTAAATACTGTGCACTTTAGTAAGTTTTCATTTTTTGATTGTGCTAGCTCAAATTGGCTAGTTTTATCTCAAATCTTGTCAGGTTAACTATTGAGAAATAAGAATTTTCCAATAAAACTTGATACCTTACATTTTCGAGATAAAATATCTTGGTACTTTTATTTTTTGGAAAACAAATCTGTGGCTTCCCGCCATAACCGAGAAAGTCACTTATGCCATAAGGCTCATTTTACATGATATTCCGATGAAATTTTGAACGTTATGGCATGTGTGACTTTCTCTGTTATGGCAGGAAGCCACAAAAATATCAAAATAAAAGTGTCTGAAAGTTAATGAATGATGCTTAAAAAAGCATTAGATTAGACATTGCGAGTAACAATTAAATAGGTTCTACGTAAATCCTAAAGGTTAAACATAATTTCAACAATATGATCAATAATTTAATGATTTGAATATGCAAATTGAAATTAAAAAAATTAAAAATCCTAAAAAAATTTTTACATTATTTTTTGTTACTGAGATCGTCGAAGAATGAAAACTTGCGAATCCCGAAGAAAACATATTTTTCTGAGAAGCTCCTTCCAAAAATGTTTGCTTCGCCCCTGCTTCGCTTATTTCACAACGCATTCAAAAGTAAACAAAAATCTTGTCAACCCATTCGTAACAAAACGCAAAAACCGTTAGCTAGAAAATTTCCTCGAAAACGGCAAGGTAATGCAAAATAATCGCTTTGAAAATCTTGTAACGTAATTAACGCGAATAATTTGCCTTTTACCAGGAGTCCATTCTAATGATTGTTGCACACAAAAGGCACATAACCTCACTTTTCGCGTCCCAAGAAAATGTCGCGATCGCACCAAAATCTCAACGATCCTGGAGGTAAGCACCTAAACTCTTCATTTTTCACAATCTCATCAACATCGACAACGATTTCGAGCAATGACAACAGCTAGATTGCAAAATTTACTAAAGTTGCATGCTTGGCAATTACCCCCAATTTTCGTCATACGCCCACACTTACCTTTTCGCGTTTTTCGTGCAATTTTCGCGTAACCTTGGCGAATTTGCTCCTCGATTTTTTCGGAGGATACTTCAATCACATTGTTAACGCACGGGACACTGAGCAATTATCACAACAAACAATTACAAATATGTAAAAGGATGCTTTGATGATATCGCGCGAAGGACGCAAGGTTTCCCTTGTTTTTCTCGTTTTTCTCCTCGATTCACGTCAAAGGGACGATAATATTCACTTTCGGGTCACGTAACGAGTCGAAAGAATCGGAGTATTGGGAATCAGTGCGGAAAGTTTTTTTAGTTTTTTCGCGTACGAACTGCGATTTGCTAACGCGTTTTCAAGCGTTCATGTGCACACATGTACACAGTATGTAGAACACAACAAACAATATACTGCAATATACATAGAAACAATAACAAAGGGGTGAGAGCGTGGGTGTTGCGAGTGCGAGAGAGACAGCTGCGTGAGGAAAAAAGAGAGAAATATTGGCGAATGTCGGCCATTTTTGTGTCGCGTCACGCGAATATTTTGATTTTCCCATAGGCGTAGAGTTCAGTTTCTTGGTTTGGGGGGGCTACAGAAAGCGAGAAAAATATTTGTTTGAAACATAGGCGTGTAGGCAGGGTCAGGACCCCTACCGAAAAAGTATAAAATTATTATTTCATGAAAGATGTTAACACAATCGTAATGAATAATAACAGAAATGCTTGAAAATAATAATAATAATAATAGTTGGTAAAATTATCAAAAATGTACTTACCGAAATCTAGTAGAGGACATAAACACACATTTATGGTTTCGTACAAGTTCTCAGAGTTACATTAAAAATGCCTTATCAAAGTCGGTGGATCATCCGAAAACCATCGATTTCTTATGGAATATTCTCAAGACACTTTTTCTTCTCCAATTTTTGAAAATTCGCAAAATTAAAAAAGTAGTCAATAATAATTAAATTCCATCCACTGATTTTTGGCGAGGCGGCCGGGGGGCTTTTCATTAAAGAGACTCCTTCTCTTTCTTAGCTTTTTTCTCCCTAGTAATTTGGGTTTTTATTAAGTTTTTGTAAAACTCGTTTTAAAATTTCGGTATTTTTTATAAAATTTCCAAATTTTATAAGGACTTTTATAAAAACTTCATAAAAACCCAAATTACTAGGGCTTCGAGAAAACTGGGATCACTAAGGTGTGTGATGAAATGTAGATTGATGGCGGGTGTCACTTATCTCCCGTAAAAAAAACTTTAGAGGTACTGCACGTCTAGAATTTTGTGCCTAAAAATTTTCTTTCAAAATTAGAGACATATATTATTAATTTACATTCCATGACACGCCTCAGTTGCCCCTATTGTTCCATTAGAGTAACTTGGACCATATTTATAATACATGGACTGACTGTGAGCGTATTATATCTTTCGCTGTTACCAAAAGCGAAGCAAACATACGTTGGCTATTTTCCGGTTCTGGTCGAATAATAATAATAGGGCCGGTTTGAATGAATAAATAAATGTTGTTCAAACGATCTCAACTTGATAGGTAAAATCACAATTTGTTCGTACAAATTTTTTCACTGACAAGAGGATGCTTTGAGTTGATGAGCGCGCATCTTGACCAAACTTGTTGAGTAACGTAATTGAAATTTTTATCCAATACATACGAAAATATTGAAAAAAATTTTTACACTATTTTCTTAGATCATTGCCACTATCATTACATTAAAACGTTTCTAATAGGTGTTTAAGTACAAAGAATCGACAATAATATGGTGGCGTGGAACGCCAAAAGGACCTAAGGACCAAAACCGGTTGGGCACAGTATCTGACCCGAAAGCATTAGAAAGTACGCCAAGATGAGTTTGGTCCTTAGGTCCCTTTTATCATTCAACGCCACATATAATTTTATTATGTACTGTTCAACTTGTGAGTTTCTTGTGATCCGACTGACATTGTTGCGTTTTTCGTTATTAGGCACCTATGATTTAGTAATTAGCGCGATTCAATGAGAAGAATGAAATTTATGCAGCGATTGAAAAATGGGACTTGAATGTAGGGAGTGGGAAATATGAAAGAGGAGAAAAGATGAGTAGCGGCCAATTGTACGAGAATGCCGATTGTAAAGTGTGTATGTACTCATCATCCTCTCATTCATTACTTTCGCACGCTTTATTTACAAGTGCGCTATACAAAACGCGTTTTTGTTTACGGTGCAAATACCGCTGGCAAAGTCGATGGCGTGAGAAAGTTTTCAAGGTCGAAATAAGTTTTTAAATATTATAAATATTTTCGATCGAGAACAATGAAAATTTGTAATGTTTCAATTGATGCCCTGAGTATAATTAAAATTATATCATCTATATTAAAGAATTTTTTCGAGGTTAATGTATTCAAACCTTTCAAAATTTTATCGAAATTGTTCTCAAAATTTATGATTAAATATATGTAAAACGTTGATCAGATACATGAATCAAAAGCAAACGTGAAAATTTTGTTATATCACTGGAGAGTTATGTAAATTTTTTCCAAAGCTTCATAAAATTTGGCAATAGTGCCTGACGAATTTTTCAAAAATTCTTCAAGTGAAGCATAACTTTTGTATAAAAGTTGTACCAATTACATTATTATAAAGAATATTTCCAAATATAATTTTATAAGTGGGAAATTTTATTTTAACTTGTACACATCATTCATTTTCCTTTATTTGATTTACGATTCATAAATTTTCTATATACTTGATAATAAAAGAAAACAAAACAGGATGGTTCTCATTGAAAAAACGTCAACATATTTAATATCTGAATATTGGAAGTTATACATTTCCAAATAATAATCAACCACCGTAACTTTTTAGGAAATATTTCGTCAAGGTTCCTGATGATTCAATGATAAAATATACACATATGAACCTTAAACAATTCATTGTTTTTGCTATTCCACAGAAATGTCTGCAACTTTTCGTGAACAAGAAACAGGCGTCCAACTCCTCGCTCGCTTGCGCCCTAAGCCATCTCTCAAGGGACTCGATAACATCATCTTCCCTGGTCACCTCGCACCCGGGGAAATCGTAGAAATCAGCGGAAACATTTCCAGCGGCAAAACTTGCCTCATAACTCAACTGCTCGCGAAATGCATTTTGCCAACCGAAGAAGGCGGGGTTTTCATAGGTGGTTTCAACTCGGGGGCAATATTTCTAAACACCGACCACCACTTTCGGATCTCCAAACTCATTGCAACCATGAAAGGTTTAATTCATTCCGCGTTCCAGTCTTGCGAAAAAAATCGCCTCAGTGACGAATCAGTGGCAAGCATTGTTCAAAAATCTTTGACAAAACTCATCGTCATCGAATGTTATTGCAGTTATCAATTCCGCATCACTATAGACTCTTTGATAGATACTATTTTTTCCCAGGAAAACACGGCTTTGATAGCCCTTGATAGCGTTTCTGCATTTTATTGGGAAGAGAGGGATAAGCTCAAACTACTTATGAAAGATTTGTACGTGGAAAATGTGCTGAAAACTATTCGCCTCAAGATTCAGGATTTTGATATACCTTTGATTTATACAAGACAGAGGGATTTTTTTTCCAAGGCAAGTAAGGATGCTCCAGGCTCGAAAATTTTGGTGCATCATATGATAGAGCTCTTTCGATGCGAGACTTCTGGCGAGTTCAGGTGTTTCATCGATTTCAAAGGATTTAGAAGAAGAAGTCACCGGTACGAGATTGAAGAGACTGGTTTAAAATGGTTGTTTGATTCGCAATCCATGGATATGTGATTAGATCGGGTTGCCTTATAAATTATTAATTTGCAACAATCATAAACGTCGACAATTTTTTCACGTTTAGGGGGCGTACACAAATCACGTAAGACATTTTTCCTTCATTTTCATTCCCTTTCCATTCTCGTGTGATCCGGTACCCCCCCCCCCCTCCTATACTTCTCCACGATCTTACGTACGATTGAAAATTTTGAAAAATACCGTACATGATATAATACAATAAACTAAGAATGTGAATATGATAATAAGATTATACTGTCATGTAAATAAAACGCATAATAAATGACTTGGATAATAAACTTTGTGAACGAAATCTGATTAAAATTTTAAATTTTTTCCACCCACACATGGAAATCAAAGCAGTATGTTTCGGAAATATTATACTTTTCAAACGATTTGAATCAAGTGTTGGTAAAAATTAAAAAAATATGCAAGGAATACAAAATCAAAATAACAGAAATATCAAATATAAATATTTATTTAAAACAAAATTGCATACCTGTTTCATTCTAATGCTAACATTTCAGTTTGTATTTATGTTTGGTAAAAGTATTTGATCAAGAATGTCACAAGGGTTCAAAATTCTCGACCCAGATAAAGTTATTTTCAGACCACCTATATGTTTTTTCGCTGAAATTATATCTTGAACGATTTTTGCTTCGTTTGCTGTAATTCCTCCAAGGACGTAAATTATCACCCAAGAACTTTCTGATGGATGCTTTGGTTTCATATTTTTTAAAAAACTGCAAGAAACGAAAACTAGTTTATCATCTGAAACGTTTCTATTCCATCAACTTTTTTAGCCAAATTTAGGACTTTTGAAAAAATTAGGTTTGAAACAAATATTTTTACTATGTTATTTAGCCAGTTAAGCTTAAAAATGTCAAGACTTATGAAATCCAAAATTACTTAAAACTCGAAGACGTGTTGGGCTGAGCTTGCCGCAAATCTACAATTGGAGGTTTTTCTGGATTCAGCAAATCCGAAACGAGACGTTGCAAAATACCTGCACATTGTGCCATTTCTTGAGGATCCGATTTCGTCATAAAATTCCTGAAAAACAATTTTTTTTTAATTTCATGACCCAGTGATAACCAAGATTCATTAAAAAATTTACCTATAATTGCATAAATTAGTTCGTTGACTAGAAATCAGATTTAAAGTTTGTGCGATTTGCTCGGCGATTTCTTGAGCCGCTTTTTTCGCTACAGAATCTTCTGTGATACCTGTAATAACATGTCATTTTTCTATTGTTCAGAATTTTTATACCAGTTAAAAAAATTTTTTATACCTAAAAGGAGTAGTGTTTGATAATAAATTGACGTTCCACATGAAAAATCCGTTGCGTTGCACTTTTTGATGTCCTCGTAAATGGCGTCGGTCAAGGCATTACTGAGTTGATTTTCTTGCTGTGCAGGGAATTTCACGTCAGGTCCACTTAAAGCGTAGATGTGGATAAGCAATGATAGTAAACTTTCTGTGTCTAAACCTCGAGTTGTTCTGGTGTTGATAATAGTACTCAACTGGTAAAAAAAAGGATAAAGAAATTAGATCATCAATAATTCACTGATCATCTATACTGTAGGATACTATACAAGATCGAATTATTTTTAGGATTTCATGAATTCTAAAAGATTTAATCAGGAAGACTGAACGCATTTAAAAAAACTTTTTTTAAATTTTTCTTGAGCTTCGAAAAAGTTATTCATTGACGAAACCTAATATGTATGTTAAACTGAAATACATAGGTTTTAAACAGTTTCCAAAAGGACTTTTTAGTTGAATACAGTTTTATAAAGTCTATAGAAAAAATGTGGAAATTTACACATACATTCACTGCATTTACTATAGTAAGCTCTGAAGTTTTTAAAAATTTGTGTACTGTATTCTACAGGTTAATTCCTCACTTTTGAATTATGACAGTAGTCACATTGCGAGAAAATTCAAAATTTTCAACTATACAATACATAGTCACACGAACATTTGATGGGCTGCTTCGAATTAAATTAATATTTTTGGATTTTTCTCCCCCCCCCCCCAACCCGCCGAACACGGTTTAAATTTCCTGAAAATTCACGAATGGAAAACTAAAAACACTACGAGAGTTACAAATATTGTACACTACCTGACTCAATATACTTGAAGAGTCACGGCTCAAAGACAAATTTTGTAGAATGAGTTTTTCCAGTCCGATGAGTAACTCAATTTTCGATGATTTTTCTGATTTCAAAGCTTGAATGACTGCAAGTATATGCTGAAAATAATTTCAATCCTTACATTGTAATTATTTTGAAGAATATAATAATCAGTGGCGAGTATCTTTATTTTTGTTCTTTGAGCTCATTAAAACATAATTACATGTATCGAATATCATTCTAACGTCATCATTAATTTTATTAGAACTCACACAATCACAAGTAAAACTAAACAACGTTAGTGATACATATCTCTGAAGAATTTCAAAAGGATATTTATAAATCTAAAGGTTGAGCTATTATATTAAAATTTTAATGTTCATATAAACTTTTTACCATGATATAAATTTTTAAGATCTATGATCAAGTTTTGGGATCAATTAGCTTAGCAAGAACCAGAAAAAAATGATTTTTTTAAACAATTAATAGTAATCGAATAAATAAAAACTATAATATGACAGATATTTTGAACAAATTTAACAAATTGGTTGAATCCTACATAATATGAATAAAGTTGAATAGATGCTGAAAAATTATCTTCACACATTTTTTTTCAGAAATTGTTGTACGTCTAACATTTCAATTTATTTTTCCATTTCTTGGTTTAGGATTTTCCCGTTTTCTATTTTTACCTACCATATCTGTAGTCGTAGTGGTAACAATGGAAATCGATTTTTTCATGTTTTGATCCGGATAATAGTGGAGGGATCTATTTCGGTTTGAGGGAAGTGGAGATTTTAGAGTAGTGGAAACTTTCAGCGCGCATGACATCGAGGTGGGGATTTTTTGAATAGTGGAAATTCTCAGCGCGCATGACATGGAAGTGGGAAAACTCAGGTGGGAAAAAAGCTGGAGGGAGAACCTACCTCAGGGTTTTCTCGAGTCATTTTCGTCACTATTGATTCAGCACTCGCAAAAAAAAGAACTCAGAAAATCCCACAAACAGAATAGCTAATACTCCGGAATAAAAATTAGAACGAATTATACTCATAGCTCATTCGAAAACAAATCAAGGAGCCGACCACGGTTCTAGTTTTTGGTTTTCTTCTTCCTTTTCTTGGGAGCCGCCCACGGCTCTATATCCTTACTTATTTTTTTTCTCTCTCTCTTTTTTTTCCTTTTCCTAATTTTCAAGGAGCCGACCACGGCTCTATTTTTCTTGATTTTCGTGAGCCGCCCACGGCTCTGTGCTTTTTCTTGATTTTCAGGAGCCGCCCACGGCTCTGTGCTTTTTTTCTATTTTTAACGGAGCCAACCACGGCTCTGTGCTATTCTATTTCGACGGAGCCGACCACGGCTCTGTGATTTTTTTCAATTTTCAACGGAGCCGACCACGGCTCTGCGTTATCGTACGAAAAATCACCTACATTTACTAATAAAGGAGTCAACGTAAAGAGTCGTTCTCGTGAGGAACAATTTCCAAGGAGGATTAGGACTAAAATATGGAATTTGATGGAAAATTATTTGAATTATAATTACGTTGATGTAATTAGTGTAATCCTTTTATGAAACTAATAAAAATTATCTCGTTGTTTAATGATAATCGTCCTAATCATTTGACTAATACCCATTTTTGCTCATAAAATTATTTCCCTGGTTCTTGACTTACGTCAAAATGAATAGAATAAAACGAGAAATCTTACTTGAAGTTTTTTGCTGCATTTTCCCAAAGATTCGACACTCTCGGAATTTCGAAAATTATTAACACTTTTTTCGAGGCTGTGCACTGAAACTCGAGTAGCAATTTTACTTTTTTGACTAACAGTGGTAGTAGACATTTCAACAAGCATTCTGTTCAATGCAAGTAAAACATCTTTTTGTTTTTTGACCAGAAGAAGACTTAACAGTTCTGCATTCTTCGTGGCTAAACATCCTGGCACGAGAAATGATGGAGGATGATTCTGAAAATGTTACGAATTTTTGTGATGGATAAAAATAATCAAATATAATCAAGTTCATAACTGGTTTGGCTGTGCGCGTGTTTTAGAAGTGAAATTCATAACTGCTTGAAGTTGGTTTGGTTGTTAAGGGGCAATGACAAAAGAAAAATGTAATGGCGCGCCCCACAGGCGCGCAAGCATAATCTAGTAACCGAAAAATAACAGCTCATAGAAATGTGCCGTTACCTAGAACTACGTCTTAATGTGTAACATGCTAATTTATGAAAATCTAAATGATTATTGTAAAAATAAAGCAGTATCTTACATACCAAATAGAAAATATGTACATTTTATATGACATTCTACCCTCCCCCCCGCCCTACATATCCCTAGACCGCGGGGAAAGACGTAGTTCTGTGTAGTTCAACGTCAACAAATGTATAAAGTGAAAAAAATTGTTACCGTCAAGTTTGGAGTGAAAATTATCAAGTCAATAGACGGAAAGTTCAGAACTTGAAAGTTTCCAAGTTTTCGAATTTACATGTTGCTCTTTTTTAGAAACTTGATGACAAACCAATAATGACGTAGACGAAAAATCAAAGATCTTTGTACCTTAGTTGATTCATCAAATTCAAAGTTAAGATAATCGACATTTTCATATTTCCGATTAAGAATTTGTTATTGTTATCCAATTTCAGTCATTACTTTGAAGCAGCTCCCTGACACTGTATAGCACTCGCTGTACAATGAGATGGCGATGGTGAGTTCACTGATTAGATGGCGCTTCGAGCGGTTGCGGCCATTTCCCCCTTACTGCAATCACTCGAAGCGCCATCTGCATCGGTGAACTTTTTGTCCCCACTTTTTGGCTCACGAGTCAGGAGGCTGCTTTGAAGTTACGGAATATTCATCTATTTCAAAACCATTCTAATTTCATCTTTACATACTTCTGCATTCGGACAAAGCGTTGACATATTGACAGCAATATCATTTTGATGGTGCGTCAACCTTGGTAAGGTGCAAAAAATGTGACTCAAGACAGATTCTGTATTATGACTCGTGCACATGCACAAATCTAAAGTTCGATCTACCAAAATCAAGGTCACGTTTTCCCCATTTTTACTATGCTGCAAAAAAAATTCAAACTTTATATTTGTGTGCGAAATAAGAAATATTATTGGAGGGAAAAATTATTATTACTTTTCTCCTTTCAACGACAGCTTGTGAATTTTCGAAAGCATTAGCCACGACTTCACTCAAATTCCCGAGCGCATAAATATCTTCTTTCGCATCGAAATAGGCAAAGAAATTGTTGAAAGAAGTTATGAAATATTGCACGTCGGTCTCGCATTCCTCTGATAATTGACCATTTATCGGGGGCATCAAGTGTCCAAACGGCGGCGTCACGAATAAACCTTCACTTATCGCAGCAATGAAAATTGGTTTGTACACTATTGTTACATTGACGTTCTAAAAGAACGAAAAAATTGGATTAAACAATATTAAATATAGTACTTTTGTTGGTCAAATTTCAGAAGACGATGATAGATTTTGTGAGTTTGGGAAAATCATTTCTTAAAATGATCTGATTTTTATGGCAAGTGAAGGCTGCAGCATTGATTCTTTGAGCACACATGAAGTTGGCTGACGTTTGATTTTGTAAACAAGCCGAAAAAAATTGCAAAGTCACTATGAAAATGAGTAGTGATCAAGTAATAAATAAAAAAATCTTACGTCAAGATTATTAGTTTTCTTTCAATTTACAAGTAAATATCGAAAAATGTCATCTAATTGTATAAGTGTACATTATGAAATTTTAGAGACTATAAATTCGCGGCTGACATTTTCCAGGGGGTGTTATGGACCCAAAAAATGGCAGTTGTTGATAAAAAAAATTAATTACATACCTCTGCTTTTTGCTGCAAATTCATCCACTCACTTGTATCCCTCTTCAACTTTCCATAAATATTTTCTTGTCTCTCAGATAAAATCGAAGTCAAATTCAAAACACTTGGATTTGCTGCACAAATGATGATGCATTCTTCGAAATTATTCTTTTCAATTATCAATTTTAATGTTCTACTGTAGAATGATAGTTCTGGTGATGCACAAATTACTACTGCTTTTTTTGCATTGTCAACTTTCAAGTACTGTAACAAAAAAATTTGTGGCAGTGTTAATTCATCTGGGTTGTTGCATTTTCTGGATTTAAAAAATTGGATGAATTCATACTTGTAGAGGGCAAAAAGAGGAATGAATAAAAAATGAAATAATTTAATCATCGAGAAAAACCTCGCCTGCAAGAAAGTACACTGGAAATTCCGTTACACGTCCTTCTCTTATACGTCCGTTCTCTTATGCGGCAAAAGATCGTTGCGCTATACGGCGAAATAGCCTGCCCATCTAATTCCCACCGCTTGAGGCAATGTTTCAATCACCTTCAAGGCCAACTGAGAGTGGGAAGCGGTGAGGAGTGATGTGCTCCCCTTTTTTTAGTCGTACAAGAGAATGGATTGAAAATGCACGCTGACATATAAGGGAAATTCCTGTGTATCTGTATATACCACCTCAGTTGTCTTTGACAGTATTTTGTTCTGTTCTTTATTTTTTTTATATTATTAGTTCTATCAAGCTCAACTCCCTAAGGAAAATGACCCATTGGCAATGCGTTTTTGCCAATGGAGACCAATGGGAATTGAATGGAAAAAATTAATTTATATTTATTTTCCATTGATTCCCATAGGCAAAAACCCATTGCCAATGGGTCATTTTCCTACAGGCTGAGATTATTAATAAGGATTCTGAAGGGGTGGGCCACATCAGCGTGACTTACGGTCAAAACAAATGACTGCACGTACGATAACAGTATACCTTTATTGTAGGTATATAAAGATATATATGCTCCATACTAAATTTACCTCCACTTTTTTGGATTGAAATTTAACACGCAAGTGGGCTACCTCTGAGATTCTGATACAGACTTTATTAGAGGACAAAATATTCATCAATTTTATGTAATAAATTCGGGCATGAAAGTATTGGCTCACAATGATCTTTAAATATTTGTCAACTATCAGTTTTGACTTATTTTGTAATTAAAAAATGAAGTAATTTGGAGATTATATAACAATGTCCTACATTTACTAAAATATATTACTTTCCAAAATGTGTACCTGATATAAAAATTTTTGTCCTATTAGTATTTAATTACATATTTTACATTTTTAATAATGTATATTTTTATAACAATTTGTTAGTTCTTATTAAGTATAGTAGCAGGACAAAAGCTCTGAACTTGACGAGATTACACATTATTAAAATTTTGGAATGGTCCATAAATGTGTAACTTAATTTTATAGATACATTTTCAAATTTCCCACTTACACAAAAATTATACATTGCGATCTCATGCACAGAAATAGCACCTGCTTCCTTAAGGGAGGAAAATGCTCTGTCCCCCGTGTACCAATGTAAGCATTCTGCAATTGGATGATCAACATAAACCGCAGCATTTTTAACTTCCTTAAAAATTGATTCCCAACAATCCTTGGTAAATTTTGATACAATGTCTTGTTGTTCCATTGAGAATCCGATTCATAAAAAATTCCTTAATGGACATTTACTGAAAATAAAAAAATTTGTGAAGTGCTTCAAAAAAGACAAAAACAATATATATTTATGCAATGTTATGACAATTTTTTTTACATATTTAGTGTCTGCCAAATGAAACAAATTGTAAATAATTTTTAATAGAATTTTGAGTATATTAAGTGTAAATATATAATAGATAAATATGAAATAATAATGAATATTTCAAATCAACATGAAATAATGAATGCATATAAATAATATAATTATGAATTGAAAATGATATGTATCATTTACTATTTTAATTATCGTTATCAATTTTAATGATTTTTATTTGAATTTTACTGTATGATATTTATTATATTACTCTGACGTTTTATGCTTATTTTAATATTGTATTTATATTTTAATACTTGAATATTTTATGAATTTGAATAAATTTTAATCATTTTGGATAATTCATATGATTTCACTTACATTATAAAATGTATTTTTCTAGTTACACGAATTTTTAAAAATGTATGGCAGCCTTTTTGATGCATAAGAAATCCATACATATATGTATCTTAGCAATAGAGAAAAAGTGGTGAAATTTTAGAATAGCAGCTTTTGCTAAAAATTACACAAATGTGGCGTATTATTGTTATTTCTATACTACCAAAATAAAGCGAATATTGTTGCTCATATTGCCAGCGCCTTTTTTCAATTTTTAACTGAGAACGGTACACTTTGCAACGTTCAAAAGTTGTAAAAATACTTTTATTTATGAATGAAGATCTTTACCTTTGATGAAAAGTTTGAAATTTTTTTTTCCTTTTTTTCTCATTGGTTATTTTTGTTTTAAATACTGAAACTCACATTTGTTTGACAGTGGACACGTAACACGCACATGACGTCGCACGTAAACAACACTAAACCAATATATATATGTACTAAATCAGCAGCTCAGATCAGCTGATATATATATCATATATGCACATATATATAATATATGTATGATTGCTACTATATTAACAATCAAAACAAAAAATGCAAAAAACCAAAAACGAATAAAAAAACAAACGTTGACAAACTTTAACAATGGAATAACTTCACTTACTTCGAATTACTCCGAGTAAATATAAAAACATATACAATAAAATGTACAGTTTAATTTTGAGGAAATATAAACGTAAGTTTAAGGGTTTTACTACAGTAACTGATCAATTTTTGTTGTAGAGAATTGTTCCGAAAATATATTGTGCCAAGGTCTTGAAATCAAAGCTGGAAAAATTGGATGAATATTTTGCAGGACGAAAAAAAATGGAAGGAACCGATACAATTTTAGAGGCAAAAAGTGTGGAGAAAACGCAAGAAAACGAACCTGTAAGTAACTAATGTTCATGTCAGATGAATTCTATTTAAATTTACACTTGGAATTCAATTTGCAGTTATTTTTAGGTAAAAACTAAAAAAATCAATAAATTTTGCACGTAGTACGTTTTGATTTTGACAGTAACTCTTCGTTTATAATAACAGTTACAAGCTTTCAAATTGGAAAACTCAATAAATGATATTCTGAGCATAAATAGTTGAAAATTACAAATAGCAGTAAAATTGATTAAATTGATTATATAATTTCATAAGGTTATAAAATACAAATGTCATTTTTCACTGATTTATTCGTACTTGAATTAATTTCAATGCCAAAGTTATCAGATTAAACAACTCAGACTGAAGAAAATTTTGTTTTATTGTGTTTGCAAATTCTGTAAACGTGAAAAAAATTAGAAATTAAGATAATGAAAAAAAATCTAATTTTATGTAAATGATAGCTATGTATGTTTTATTTTATTTAGTATTTATGATACCTACATAAAATAATTTTTTTAGAACTATTATTTTATTACGAATTCATACATGAGTTTATGCCCAAAAATTTTTCATTTTTTAAATTTGCATTCAAATTATCAAATTCATAAGTTTGGAATATGTTTCATTCTCAACAGAGTATATTGTGTAATGTAAATGATACATTAATCACATGTTAATACATGTGATTAATGTATCTTCACAATACATTAATCACAATTCTACGTTAGGATAGATTCTATGCCTGTTAATTATTTTTATATGTAGCGTCGACTGACAAAACCTATCTAACAGCAGATTTTTCGAAAATAAGTTTATTATAGCTCCTGAAATTTCAAAACACGCCCTTTCGAATGAGCCTATTTTCGAATTTGTGCAATCAAAACTAAATGAGATGAACCGCATAATTGCACGATGGATCGAGAAATTAATTCTGACGACTTTCAGTATGGGTCAAACCCTCTACTCATGGAAACACCAACGCATCTTGCCCTTACGGACTTTGCTTCGGCTCACGATCGAGCGTTTTGAGACCCTTTTTTACACAATCCTATTCACCTATTATCCAGCGAATGTGATTGATGATGGTCTTTCTTTGAAAATGTTTCTTTCAGAAATTTTTAGGTACTTTTTCATCGTAATCAGTGGAATAATTCGACACCTTTCCTATTTTTCCTCCGTTGCGCTTCGTAAAGGAATGCGGGGAAGACTAGAGCACGCTCTTAAAAGGCAAGTGGAGAGGGCAGTTTGACTAGCTTCCTTTCGCTACCTGCCTTCGCCAATCGGCTGAAACTTTTTTCTTTCGGAGGTTTTTTCTCGAAATATTGAAACGTGCTGTTAGGTAGGTTTTGTTAACCCACGCCACATATGTGACTTGATAGTATTACAAGGTCAAGTTAAAGCAAAAAACAAATAGTCTTTTCTGAAATATTAAAAAGATATTCAAACTCCCTCTGAAACTTTTGTTCCATGTACATTTTCTACATTGTAAATAAAATTTTTTCACTATTTTAAGATTCCGTTACCACCTACTCCAACAACAGTTGAAAAATTAAGAAGCTGGCTGAACCGATTATTGAAAATCAAAATGACGGATGGACGAGTTTTGACAGGCCTTTTTTTATGCACAGATAGAGATGCGAACATCATTCTAGGTTCTTGCTCAGAGTATCTATCTGAAGAGCATACAGAAGCCAGAATTTTGGGACTCGTTATGGTTCCAGGCCGTCACATTGTGTCCATTCATTTAGATTCTTAGAATTTCAATTTATCTTTCGTGAAACTTGTATGTAAGTGTTAAATAATAAAAATTTTTTTAAAAAAAGTCCTTCTGGTATATTTGGTTTTTATTTTCATAATTCAACTTTTTAAACATTCTTTATCCGTAAAATGTCAAGTTAACAGCGGCAATTCAGATGACGTCTCCACCATTGGTGTCTCTGTTTGTTTTGGCTAAAAAATTGACAAGATTTTAAAACACTGATGAAATCAAGTGGCAAATGCTATGTAAAAAATTTATATTTACTTTTTCTGATGCTCTGCTCTTGAATATCAGTGTACTCAACTTCCAGTTTTGAATTTTCTCGTACTTGGATCTCAATTTTTTGTGAAGCATCGTCTATCCTCTGACTCAATGTTTGAGATAAACTATCCATTCCTGATGAATAACAAACTTCTGTAGTAGCTTCTGCCATTTTATGAACATAGTGCATGTATTGTACAAGTTGCTGTAAATTTGCATCAAGTATTGTTAAAAAATTTATATTTTTTCAAAATTTGGATAGTTTTTTATATCTTACAATGACCATCATTTTTCTATCTTCCATTAATGATCGGATTCTTAAAATTTCATCTCTGTGCTCGTCTCCAGTTTCAAACATGAATGACTCTCTGATGAGGTTTACCAATCTTGCTAATAAAGCTCTTAAAAAGAAAAATTTGAAATCAAGTGTGAATCTGCTGACGGTTATTGTATATCAATAATGCCTGTTTTGCCAACAACTTTTGTATTATTATCTTAAAACAAAAACTTTTTTATTGTTGTTATATGTAAGTAAAGAAATGATTATAAAATAAAGTAGGAAGGCTCCCAATGAAATTTCAAAATATTTAGATTTTTTAAAGATTGAATTTAAATGAAATACATGCAATTTTCAAACAGTTTTGTTTCAATCAATACATGGTTCTGGACTATATTGAACTTTTTCTATAATAAAGAGTTTTTTGTTCAAAAAAGTGAATTATTGACACAGACTATTTAAATTTGAAAATAAATACAATGAATCCATGGAAATATGTACCTATACTCTTTGCTGGCAGTTTCAATTGCTGAGTAAGTAATTGTTATAACCCTTGATACATTATTTACACTATCTATAGCCGATTGTTGCAACAAATATTCAAAAGACAAACTTTCTGGTTGCAATTTTGAAAATTTAACTTGTCCTGCTGGCTTTTCAAGAGGGGAACATTTTGTGATTGCAAAGGCCAAAGCATACTGAAAAAACAAAATCACATGTATCCAACAAAAATTCATTTAAATAAGAATAAAAACTTTCTATGGTCATCGAATCAATTAAAATACTTGATATGTAAGAATGGAATCGGACAATGAAAAATTAGAACAAATAATGTTATTTCTTTTTTCAAAGCAATTTAACAGATTGCTTTTAAGAGACCTTATAAAACCTCTATAAATTGATTCTATGTATATTATTTAGACATCCTTTTGCAACAAATGTCATCAGTATTGAATACATTTTCATTACAACAGCTAATGTTTAATACAAAGTTAATTCATGAAAAACTGACCTTTCTAGCTGAAATAGATATTCTTGACAAATATCTTAATGTTTGACTAAATGCCATTTCCGGTTTTTTGAATTAATTCATTCAATACGGAACCTATTTTTAAAGTACCGAAATAATTCTGCAAACTGCAAAAAATATAAATCGCCTTTCTTAGATATTTCCGTGCTTTTTAATTTAATAAAAATGTATATATTTTAGAACTGTTTGTCACTGTTTTATTTTTTATATCTCGGTTACAAATACAAATATTTGAATATATCAAAAAATGAAAACAAATAGAAACATAAACAAACATGAAAGTGCACGAAAGTGCATTCTTATCAGCTGATCATCAGAATCTTCGGACAACTTCGGACAATATCGGGGAATATCGATGCATATATAGTAATTATAGTATAGTAAACAGCGTAAAGTTTACGCTGTTTACTGCTGTTTACGCCGTAAACAGTAAACGCAAGTAAACGTAAACAAGCGTGAACAAACGATTCAATATCAAATTGGTATAATTCACAGACGATGAGAATATAAACAGTAAGAATTTAACAACTTTTGAGATAAAAAGTATTTTCATTAACGGCACAGATACTGTTGAGATTTGAACGAATCAACGAATCACGTTTTTACATAATAAAATAATAATATACGAAACGATCAAAATTATATTAAAAAGTGCGTATTTTTGTACTGCTTTATTTCATTTGTTAATATCTTAATCAAAGATTAACAGTTCTTTTTTGTAAGAAAATCGGAATCGTGAATATTCGAAAAAATACGATTTTGAAAGATAATGTTTTGTTCTTTATTTCTCTAGTAATTTTAATTATTTTCCAGAAACAGATTGTCACTTTTTGTAAGTGTTTGTCAAATTATGAGAGAATATGTTTGATGTTATTTTGAATGGCATTTTGCAAAATGATAAATATAATTCATTAATAAGATTTTCTGTTGTTTTTGTTTTTAAAGTAATATAAATTTTTATCATTGCACTTTTTTATGAGAGTTTCTCACCATCATTAAACTTGACATTTCCAATGAATATTTTCATAGCTCTATAAATGTTAAAAATATTTCTTTTGTATTTAACATTAAACTATTTTATTAAATAATAAACTATTATAAATTTACAATAATATCTGGAATGAATAATTTTTGAGAGTCAAGATCTCAATTTTCAATTTTTTTTTACTAAAAAAACATTGAAAGTACTTTTCTTGTGGAATTTCGCAGTAACTTTTATTCAAACTTGTTGGAATTTTCTTTTTTGTTTTTTTTATGCGGACAAAACCAAACTGAAATATTTATTTCTATTTTTTCATTATCCAACTGTTATTTTTCTATTTATATAATTCAATTTCCTAGTGTAAAACATAAATTTACATTTCTTAGAAATTTTGAAACTAACAAACTTTAAAATTATGATTAAAAAATTTTCAAACTATGAAATATAAAATTTTTTTGACACATAAGAAATCATCAAAAGATAGTACTTTGGGAAATAGAAACGCAAAAAAAAAACAAATTGTTCGATAATCTACCACTACTATACCTATTCATTAGGGTGTCACTTATTTTGGTGATGTCGGAATTTTTTCTATTCCGAGGCTTTAAATCAATCAAAATATTAATAAAAATTTTTTTAAAGTTTAAAAAGCGAATCGGACATGATTAACACAAGCCACAAAACGACTGAATTTTTAAATGGCATTTACATGTAGTTTTTCATACGTTTTGTTCAAAAAATCATCACTTGTGCAAAACTTATGATGAATGGTTGAAATTCTGCGTAGTTTGAGTGTATACAGTTACATTCAATACCAAATTTTTCTAGATTTTTCTATTGCAATTTTCTATGTTTTACAAGCGCCAAAAAGTACATTTTTGCCTTTCTTCAGTGCTTGTAAAACATAAAAAACCGCAATAGAAAAATCTAGAAAAGTTCGGTCTTGAATGTAACTATATACACTCATCTACGCCGAATTTCAGCCATTTATCATAAGTTTTGCACAAGTGATGATTTTTTGAATAAAACGTATGAAAAACTACATGTAATCCCATTTAAAAATTCAGTCGTTTTGTGGCTTGTGTTAATCATGTCCGATTCGCTTCAAACTTTACAAAATTTTTTTATTAATATTTTGATTGATTTAAAGCCCCGGAATGGAAAAATTCCGACATCGCCAAAATAAGTGACACCATACTATTCATAGTAAAAAGTGTTTTTTTTTTTTAAATAAATTTCAGTTATTTCTAAAATGGCAGTCACAATGAATACAGCGAAAGATAATTTGGATGTTGCGATAAAAAACAATATTGTTCCGGACCAAGAATTTCTTCTCCAAGGTTCGATTCTTGACAGTGCAGTTGAAGTTTTGCTGCACAGATTGCGCGGATTATGTGACAATGTCGACAGTGGAGCCGAGCAATTCCATGATCTCGAAATGTGTTTGAGCATCAGAAAGTAATTAATCTTGATATTTTTCAAATGAAATTTTCAAAAAATGACTTTAGTATTAATTCAATGATGGTTTGAAAAAAATACCACCCTCTTGATTTGTATTATGTTATAAAAGTATTTTAATAGCAATTAATCTAGAGTTACCTGATAAACAGATTACATATGTAAATAAAATATTTATGTAAATATGTTGAGTTCGAATATAATCTTTACTTAGTGAAGAAATGATTACAAACCTATTCTGAATCAATGTTATCTGGAGTTGGCTGCTTAAAGGGAGAATTAATTATTTTTTTAGAGGGGAAGGCCGCTTTTTTGTGGTCTCTATTTGAAAATTTTTTTCTCTTAACATATAACAGAAATTTGAAAAATTCTTTTAACGTTTTGAACTTGATATCACCAGCTAAAACACTGATTGTTTACAGTGTCAAATATGAAATATGATAGGTGTCAACGAATATAGTCATTGCCGCATATGGTCTATTGGTGTGAACGTTCTATCCACAACAATATTAATTTAAAAAAGCCCTATTTATTTTTACACTCTCATTCGAAGTATTACCCAACAGTTGACGTTCTCTGATTGAAAAATTTATAAAAATCGCAAAAGATTGCAATGTTTATACCAACAATCGCAAATTTTTATAATGTTGTATGCCTTATGGATGAATATGCAAATGTTGTTGTACGCAAATGAATAATATTCTCTTCTTTAACTTTTGGCTAGTACATCGTATTAAAAAAAAAAAAATTAATTTGGCTGTAGTCACAATGTATGAAATTCACTGTTTCAGCTGGTGATATCCATTTCAAAATGGAATACGAATTTTGAAAATATCTGTTTTATGTCCAGAGACAAAATATTCAAATATAAGGCCATATTCCAATACGAAAAAAAGCAATTGTCCCCACAGATAATTTGAATTTGTGTGATCTGAATTTTTTAAATAGCATGACAATGGGTTGTCATACAAGCACCACTTCAATGCTGTTACTAAAATTGATGTTTCACTATAATTTACACTATATTGAACCATCAATGTACCTTTTATTTACACTATTTTTTAATCCACCTAAGTAACACTTGAGTAACACGAAACAAACAATTGTTAATCGTTTGATTAATTATTAATTTCGATATAGCCTGAATATCGGTTATCGCGTTATCAGTACGTATTCCATTACGCATAATGTGTGATCCAGTAAACAATGATTGCAAAGTTTCTAATTTTTGTCTAGAATATATGCTATTTTTTTTACTTAAGGGTGTTCAACCCAAAAACACCCTTTCTCTGCCTCTCTTTAAATTCGAAAGTATGCAGAGTCATCGAAAAGGGATTCAAGTTTCTAAAAAAGTAATTTTCTACAATAATTCTTGTCAATTTCCAGGGGTCCTCCTCCGGAGCCATCGCTCCAGCTGCGGGTCCGTCGTGCCATGGATTTCCCTGATATGCCCTGGCAAATGCGCTACATCGGCCAACCCGAGTTGGGCGACAAATCTCGACCCACTTTGGTCCGCAGCAGCATAGACGTCGGCGTCAGCAACTCGGTCGTCGATTTTCTAACCGAAATGGGATTTCGACTAGACTTTGAGTACATTATTCGAGGCTACATGTTCAGAAAAGGCCGCATGAAGGTCACCGTTTCCAAGATTTTCAAAATGGGCCAAAGCAAAATTCCAGAGCCCATGGAGACTATTTCCCAAAGTTACCTGGTGGAACTGAGCGTTGTGGCGCCAAGTGGCCAAGAAGCCATCGGAGAAGATATGCGTGTTTTCGCGGAGCAACTGAAGCCATTGGTGCAGTTGGAGAAAATTGATTACAAACGATTGGTTCATTGAAGCTGAGTCACTTGTGAAGAAGGTTAGAAATTTTGACATGAATTTATGAGTTCCACAACTGAAATTTAAGAGTTTGGGAATCATGACTTCAAAAATCTATGGATTATAATTGTTGCGATTCCCAGGACTTAGGCACTCGAAAAATTATGATATAGGAATTTTCAGTTAATAAACTTGAAGTTTTTTAAACCGTCAAAATGAATTATTCGAATTTCTAGTTCCTGGAGTTTGTGATTTCCTGTGTCAAACTTTCTGATCACAAAAAACGGTTAATGTGTCTTTCGAATTTTCGCGTTTATTTATTTCAACGGTCGAATTTTCGCTTTTTTAGAGTTTGAATGCAAACTATAACACACTGAGAACTTTCAACTCTGAAAATGTGGAGTCTAAGAATGTTCATTGGCTTATTTTTACCATCTTATACTTGAATTCTGAACTCGGAACAAAAAATTTCTCATTTTCAACTTTTTGAATTTCATGAATTAAAAATTGCCTGAAATTCTGAATTTTGAAAAGACAAGTTTCAACGTTAATAGTTGCCATTTTAATTTTTTTTTTTTTTTCAAATAAGGATTTATTTTTTATCTTGGAATCTTACTATCCAATATGTTAAATTAATTATAAATCTAGTCGATTCAAACGTTTCTTGAATTTTAAACAACAATGACATGTAATTATACATAAAATCAAAGAAATAAAATGATATTTTCTAAAAATATTTACATGAGCTGTATTTTATTCGTCTTGTATTATCACACATTAAAACAAATACCAGAATAATATTTTAATACCTGACCGTTTTAGTATTTTATTATTTGAACGCAAAAATTTTTCTTGTAAGCTTGTTTATAATACTTTACTTAGATACGTTTTTTTTTAAATATACATTTGGAGTCATTTCCAAAGTTTTCGAGTTGATATTTCAACAACTATCATTCAGTTAAACTTGCAACTTTTTTCTTCCAAAAATTTATTTATAGCACTCTTGCGCTAAAAACAGACGTCATTCTTTAATCCTTTTTCGATCCATAATTTGAGAACGCATATCTGAGGATTAGTATTCGGAATAAAGTTAAGTTAATTTTTATCAAAAAACTTTTCGTAAAATTTATTATTTCACTTACGTATTACAAATATAGTAGAAATATCGCTTGCATATTCAGTTCAAAACAGTAAAAAACAATTTTTAAGTTGATATTATTAAAGTTGTCAATTCCTGTTGCACTTAATTTTAAATGTGATATTTTTCTTGAATGTACTTTTTTATGTAACGCGCGATTAACTTTTGGGGTCGTTTTTCCCACTCGCTCATGATTTCTCGTGGAGTACTTGCCTGGAAAAAAATTATGTTTTCATCTCAAGTACAGAATGTTTAATAAATTTTTGAGTGGATCTATAAAATGGTTCGAGATTACTCAACTTTTTACAAAACAGCTTCGAATATGAACAACAATCCAATCGTTGATAGATTTTTATTCGTTTCCAAAATTCTAATAAGGTTTTTTTTCGCGATGGCTATTGAATTATCATCTATACATTTTAGAAACGTAATAAGCTTTAACTGTAAAATAAAATTCTTTTTCGTTAGAATGTTAATATGTGCATAATTGAAATCTGTTGGTGGTATCAATCATTTTCAATTCAAGCGCATTTATCGAACTTACCAAAGTTTTTTTTCTCTGAATCCTGTTCTTACTGTTTGATTTACAATTTTCACACAAATTGAATGAAAAATGTGTAAAATGTCTTTTGAGAGCTAGAGTACTTGATAAGAAAGCTGTAAAAGTCATGAGTTTTTGGAAATCTTGATGATTAAAAATGACAAGTGTGTTTATACCTGATCGCTTTTTAATCTATCGAACAACGTGACGCAAACGATTGCCGCTTTGATGCCGGCATGATGCGTCAACGCCGCGAAATTCAGGCTCTCCATTTCGATGTTGACTACCCCAGCATCTCTTATTTTCGCTAGGTACTGCATTTTTTGAGTCTCGGTGTAGTCGCAAAATGCACCGTCAAGTCGACCTTGACCCTCGTAAAAATCCGAGGTGCACATGGTCTTGCCAGTCACGGTTTTGTAAGGATCGTCTGCGTGCGCAAGTCCTTTAAATTCTTGCGCCACGCGCTGGTCCAATTTCCCGGGTCTGCGCACGAGTTTTCCAAGGATCGACTGCGAATCGGATCAATCGAATTGTTAATAGTATGTGTTATCAACTCAAAAACTGGAATTCGATATTGTTTAAATTACCTTAACTGTTCTTCATATTGACATAATCCGAATCAAAACTTTTACTGCCAACAAGTTTGAAAAAAACATTTATTCCATAAAAATCGTTATGATTATCGAATTTGAAACTTGCCAGCTCGAAATATGGATTGAGCATTCCATCTGAAGTTTCTTCAGAAATGACAACCGTGCCCGGTTCAAGACCTATGCCTCCACAAGTGCCCATTCGAATAAAAATAGGGTCCTTCACTTTCGCGTGGTACATGAGCTTTATAAGCTCGTGGAGTAGAATACTTATTGAAGGCATCCCCATTCCGTGCTAATAAAATTGCACATAACCATTTGTCAGATATTGATTGTATTTTTACGATTTCTTTGGAAAAAATTTCCACAACTTATATGAGGTGTATCTTATGGACTTTCAGAAGAACCACAAAAACTTTTTAACCAGACCTCAACTTACGCTAACAGAAAGAACAGGCCCAACTTTGTACATAGCATATCTGTGCGAGTTTCGACTAATGTCCAGCAGTTCAGTTCCAGTAGGCAATTTGTAACCAATTTCCCCCATTATGTAGTAAGCAAACTGCTCCATGCGTGTAGGAGTTCCACCCATGCACACAAACTGAAATTACGTTATTTGTTATGTTAATGTAGAGCCAAGCTTGAAATAGTAGAGTGTGCAGTCTGCTTTTCAACTTACTGAAAACTATTGTTTGTTTTTTTTTCAATTAATTGATTTACGAGATATTCACTCAAAGAAAGTTAGAGAGAACACTAATAAATATTTGAGGATTCAAGGGTCTAAAAACGTTCGAAATGTCAAGTTTCTCAAAAGTTTGAACTGGGAGAACCTCGAGAGTTTCAACATGTCAATATTGTATTGAAAAGTGACATGGATTATATTTAATATTTATTCATACTGAAACTTGCTTCGAATGATAAAAAGATACATTTGCAGCTTGAAATTTGTACTACTTCAAGCCTAATCACTTAAATTGCATCAATAGTGAACTATAAAAATGTTGTAGGTTAACTTTTTCTGTGGATGTCTGTAAACTCACTTGTAAAAAGACGTTAAAACAATAAGTTTCGATATAAAAAAAAATGTTACATTTTAAGGGATTGATGGACCACAAGTATCATAAGTGGCGTGGACTGAAGAAAGGGTACTAACAGCACCTCGTCGCTTTTCGAGAAAAACGAGATTGAAAAGATCAAGTACCTAAGAGTAGCATGGACCAGCCAATTTTTCACCTAAATTTTTTATAAAATTAAAAAAATCATACATTTTTAAGAGTAGACTCGTTTGAGAGAGCAAGATTTCTATATTCAGAATCACTATTTCGAATTCAATTTTTGGTGCTATTAGTACCCTTTCTTCGGTCCACGCCACATCAAAAGATATTGACGAGAAAGATTAAAATATTTTGAAATATGTATCAAGTTTTCGAATAACCAGTTCTATCGCACATTGATAAAAGAATGAATACCACATCTATAAGAATGTACAATTTTTGACAATCCTTCAAAAAAGGATGTAACGCTCATATTTAGAGAGAAATAGAGTTACAACATATCACCACAACTTTTCTGGTGATAAATTAAACTATACTTCTGTTACCCTGTAAAATGGGTGCAACATCCTTTTTTGAAAATTGTTTGAAATCGTCCATTTTTATGGATGTGACATCTTTTCTTTTTTCTACATGCGGGTAATTTAAATATTAATTTCTGCTTCATAAAATCTTTAAAAAACCAAATATTTCACGAATAGGATATTTTCTTATAATAGGTAGAAAAAAAAGTTGCTAAATTTAGAAAAATGACTTTTACCTTGATATCACCAAACATTTCCGCGAGATCATGGGTACCACTTCCTAAGGCCAAATGGTACAGAATATCTTCGTTCATTAATTTAATGTGTGGGTTGCGTAGACGAACCGACCCATCAGGAAACCTTGAATTATTTGATTGGAACAAATTAGAAAAATTCGGAATGATAGTATATATACTACATATATTGCTCTGACAAAAGTAATTGTTTATTTTGGGACCTGAAAAATATACCGACTTCGTTAAACAAGTAAATGTGCAAAACTGTGACGCTAGATACTTCGTATTCAATGTGAACACTAACACGAATAATTAAACTGACAATTAGTAAGAAATAAACATTTCGAACGAAACACTAGAATAAATTTTGTTTTCCGTCGCAATGATTTTACTCTGGAAACCAATTTTTACTCTTGATTACTGTTCAATGATTTACGCAATTGATATTAATTCTAAATAATAAGTTCCCATGAAAAAACGGTTCAATGTATTTATTTTCAAATATTTTTGGTATCAATTAATAGACACTTAATAATAAGTAATTATTTATTGAATAACTTGGAAACAAGAGCAACTGAGGAAAACCTTTTGGGGGGAATATATAGATATTTACTCAATAAGGGAGAAAGAATATTTCGACGAGTGGGTAGTTTGAGACTGAGCGGAGCGAGGTCACAAAACACGCAAGTCGGAATTCATTCCTCCCATGTTCAGCACAATATTTTTTTCCATATATACGCGGAAAATGGCCCATCACAAAGTTATTCGCGAGGAAACAATATTTTTTGTGAGGAATTCCGTAGATAGGTTATACATGTAACTTTGGTCCCGCAATGTGGATTCCTAGGGAGGCAATGTAACATTGCTCCAGCAAAAACTTTCCCTCCGTAGCAATCCCTAAGATTATTTCTCCCGATTGGAAAATTCTGTCATGGATACCCAAAAAAGAGGACATTGTCCACGCAAATCGCGTAAATAAAGTGGCCATTTCCGTGATTGTATGAAAAAAAAAAACAAATATTCTATCCTTTCTGATAGTTTTGTTGAAATAAAAATTTGAAGGCCACACAGTGTTATCAGCGCATCGTTCATCAGAACACGTGGAGCGCTTTCTTCAATAAATTTAAAACTCGTGGACTGTTATTTTTCATTATTGAAACTTTCAGAAAAGAAACTGTTTCATAATACTTTTAACAAGTTTGAATAATATCCAAAAACTTTTTCACTTTCTGAAAAATGAAAAATCCGAACAATTTATTGTTGAAAAAAAAGCATGAAAACATTTTTGCGTGTCACAAGTTTTTGTCTGGATCGACAAATACTATCGATTGAGTTCGAGCCCGATGTAAAATTTTGATATTTATAAGCTGCATTGTAACGGAACAAATTCTAAAACCACTAACTGGTTTCAAAAGAATTCGTTTTTTATTTTTTATTACAGGAATTAAGGTTTAAAGGAGAAAAATACGCTCTTCGATGAGTTCAATAACATAGTAATTTTGTTCTTAAACGGAAAAATTATTTTTTTCAATTATTTTATATTACTTTATTATCATATTATCATATTTTTTATAACAGACATTATCAATAACAGAACTCAATTTCTAACAGTAATTGAAAATTTATCAACACTTAGTTGTGTATCTTTGTTCATCTACATATATAATTGATACTATCGATAAAAGTATAAGATTGTAGACAAATATCAGTGATTCATTTTTTTGATATTTTTCACCACTATGTACTAGCAAATATCGAAGAAGCGCTTCCACTGTTACAAAAATGGGGACAAGAATGTTTCCCTTATATTTTAAAATAATACAGTAATATATGTATACATTTAATAGTAAAATAGTATAATTATAAATTGCTTAATTCAATAAATAATACAATGTATAATACACAGTATAATTTAATTTTATTGTTCATTCATTTCATTTGAATCTACAAGAAATTGATGAACAATATAATAGTAAAAAAAATAGTGATATACGCATTTATAACATCTACATATGTCATTGTATTAGTCTTATATCTTTTTGTTATTTACCTAGTTTTGTAAGTTGACCAATTCTATTGTTCTTTTTCACCAATTTATCAACTTTTGTATTGCTTACGTTTTTATTTTGATATTTGTTTCCGTTATTTTCATAAATATTTTTATAGCACTTTGATATTTTTTTATATTAATATTTAATTTTTTCTTTTACAATTAAATGTGAAACGTGAATAATAAAAGTTATTAATAATTATCTATTTGCGACGCAAAACGAGAAAAGGGACACGAGAGCCCTTCATCATTTCAGCTTGCTTTTTAATGTTCTTGATGTCCTTGAGGTAGATTACGTGCCTGAACAATTAAGGTCATTATGGTTCCTTCCTTATTCTACAATTCCAATTATTATCGAAAATTCAATTATCTAAGAAATTCTATAATGTACCCAAACAATTCGGGTCACTCATGATTATTATACAGCTTTTTCCTCATTTCACATCACATTTCAATGTTGAATTTATAGGTATGGTATAATATTCAATGTTTATCCGACAAAAATTACGTTACTTCCATTTATAAGAATCCATACAAGAATTCTTTTATTAACGGTAAAATAAAAAAAAATGGGAAGAGGTTAAGGTAGATTTCCCGCAACTTTCGTAAACACCGTTATCAAAAAAGTATTTATTCTAGGCTGTATTGAAACGAAATCGGAAAATACAAGGAGT
This sequence comes from Platygaster robiniae, assembly GCA_028476575.1. Taxonomy (NCBI): domain Eukaryota; kingdom Metazoa; phylum Arthropoda; class Insecta; order Hymenoptera; family Platygastridae; genus Platygaster; species Platygaster robiniae. Next base: position 44,619,265 of record CM052019.1, read on the forward strand.
ATAAAAATATCAGTTCATTTACTATTACGTGTTCGTCACGAAAGCACACCTATGGAAAATTTGTGTAATCTGAAGCATTTTATCAAAATTGTCAGTCTAAGTTTGAAGAAATACAATAGAAAAGACAAACTTTCCTAAGGATTCTTCAAATTTCAGATAACAGTATCAAGATTGTTCCCTTTCGAAATCTAGGCTCAATAAATACTTATAAACTTGAAAAACCTGAAGAACGTTTATGATAAAAATGATATAATCTCACCTGACTGCAGATTCGTCCACGTGCGTTCCATTTTCATTTTTCGTAGTCCCATTTTGCGCGACTGACAACACCGAACAATTATTTCTTTCAGTAAACGAGGTCATTATTAAAATGTAAATAAATTTGAGTCTTATTATTAACTTATCGCGAGATGCGGAAAGAAAATTTTTTGGAGAATGATGGGTTTTGTAAGACGATTGCGCCAGCCAACTTGTTCAACATGTGTACACTGACAGACTGACACTGCTCAACTGCTGAAACGACTATCTAAAACGTCGGAGATACAAAGCGCACCGTTTCGCCAATTATTGGAGTAAAAGCCCGTAATTTAGAAGACAATTCCCAAACGAAATTACTTTCGAATACTTTCTTGGAAACTTGTGAATTTTATGGAGTCAACATTTGCTAACAGAATAATGATGACGAATTACATGTTGAAAGAAAAAATGGAATGAAGCCCATGTATTTCAATGTCAAATATATTCAAACAGTACAATAATAAACAACAACGATTTGAAATTTCGGTCTATTACTATTTAATTTCAATGTGAATTTGCGTCGTTTTGTTTTTACGATTCTGACTCATATCCGTTATTATTTTGTAACGCTATAAAGGTTTCTAATTGTTTAAGCTTTGAATATATTTGTGTTTAAAATGGTACAAGTTAATTTTCACCACATTTTATGATTAAAAAATACCAAAACTTAACCTCAGTAATGATGATTATTAGTGCAAAAATAACATGAAGAATTTAGAAAATTTCTATCACCCGTAATGGATGATTTATGAACAATTTAAATGCCCAGGACTATGAAGCATAGCCAGTACTTTAAAATAATGATTCAATGTCACAGTGTTTCATAAAACTGAACATCTTTTACTGTTAGAGATTTTAGACCTTGAGATTCATTGTAAATCTAAAATAAAAATATTCGCCGTATTTATTTTTATGATTACACTATTTTATTTGCAATAAAGTTGAAGTAGATTTGAAAATTAGGTCTGACGTCAATATTTTCAGTAGTATTGCTAGTAATATTTACTTGATAACAAATGAAATCACTACTTGGAAGTTTATAAATATGTATAAAGGAAAAGAATCCAAAAAATAGATTTCTCTTTTTCATTAACTGTCTGTACCATTGAAATGTACAACCGTTAAAAATAATAATGCGCGCAAACAAATTTAAACTACTTAACATAAACTTTGTAATTTACATCGAAATTTAAGTTTTTTTTTTGTTTTTGATCATCAAAGACATTCAACATACAAATTCAATTATTGAAGAAGTTTGAAGACATTTATGTATAATAATTTTAATTTTCGCAAAATAAAATTGTTACATACGTTTAAGTGACCCCTGTATTATATCATTCCATACTTTTCGAAGTATAATATGATATAAATTAATTTTTTTTTGTTTAGATAGAACTCAAAGTTCATCACGTAATCAAGGTATGTAAACTTAAAAATAAGCTCTGATTGCACATGTTTACAAATTTATGTAAATTTTTGGACCCAGACAGGCAATAGTATATTATGTAGCTAGGAGCAAAAATAGCCGATTCTAGTATCATTTAAATACTGATTCTTTGTCTTTGATTATGTTATTAATTTCTTATCTGGTCAACTATTTAAAACCAATCGATGAAAGTGCCAAAATTTTTATTTTAAGTCAATCAGAGTACTTCATTATATTTGTTTCGGGTACATTGTCCTTAACAATCGGAAGTTTAGAAGTTAGAACAGATATGCTGAGGAATGAATATTTAGACTACTTCAGGGGGTATTGTGAGAATTCACAAGTAGTACGGAAAAACCATAAGTGCCAACATTCTTTTTTAACGCTTGTTGAATTTAGCTTTTCAGATGATCAATGTTGGACAAAATTTTTAAATTATTTTTATTGCCGATACATGCGTGGTGTTTTATCTTGGCCAATATGAATAAGTGTTGTACCTACATTGATAATGACTTGGTTTTTTTTTACATTCGCAACACAATACTGATCGAAAATCGGTTTGGTATTGGAAAACTGATAATATATTTTCTAACTGAAGGTGGAATTCATATTAGAATGTCTGTGGTGGACCTATATGATGATTGTGCATCGGGTCAATATCACATTCATATTGGCAAGATTATATTGAAATTCGAAACTCCGATAGAAAACCATGACTGTGAATCCACATATTTTACGATATAAGACTCACATGAAGTTCCCTGTATTATAACCGTATGGATATTTCAAGGTATTCCTACATAGGTCATATAATATAGCATGCTTTAGAGAGTAACGCAGAGTTGAATTAATGATTATTTCTATTACTTAACAAACGTCAATAATATTACTTCTGAAAATAAAAAGTTGGAAAGGTCTCGAAATATCCATCCTTTACTATCCTTAACTGGATTTCTTCCCCGTCTTTTTTTTTGAAACCAATGACGAGCAAGGAGAGCTGCACATTCAAGATTTACAGACAATTTAGAAAAACCATTATGGTTTCTGAGATTCAAGAATTATCAGTGAACACTGTTGGTATTTTATACGTTCGACAGAACGTTATCATGACAAATAACACAGTCCTAAAATACTAGGTTTCAAAATTTATACATGTTTTTAAATGAAAGTAAATTAAATGGTCAAAATTAAAAAAAAACCTGAGTCATTTATCTTGAAAATCTGACCTGATTTTATGGAACGGACTACTCATTTGTGATGAGCACCAAAAATGACTTTGAAATCTTCGTATAGCTGTTTGGGTCCAAAACCGTGTAAACCGGTGTTGTTAAAACTTATCACATAATAATAAATATTGACTATGAAATTCGATGAAAATGTAAAGCTAAACATTAATTCTCATTAATCAAAAGTAATTTTGAAATACATAGTAATTTTCCAATAGGAATGATGAAATGATTCTTTATCCATAGTTGACTGTTTTCGTAGGATCTCTATCAGTTTAGTATTTGAACGTATTAGAAAATTTTATCTCATATTTAAAAAAAAAAATGATAATTATTATTTCCTTAATACTAATGACAGCTTCAAGTTTTGTCTACGACATAAAATGAGGGTAAAAAATCTTCCTAATGACTAAATTGTGATTTGATTAATTATTGTACAAAAATATTCAATAAGATGATGGAGTGATTTTGAAGTTTTTTTATGATTTTGCAACAATGTACAAAAATATGTTCATTACTCAATTTTCAGATAATCATTACATACAGAAACAATAATTAATCATAATTTTCGTTTAGTCGCCAGAGTTAAAACAGTTTAGCACCTTTTCGATGGTATTAAATATATTTGGTAGGTATAAAAAATGAGTAAACTAAAACTATCAAATTCTTACACTTGACACGATTACAAATATTAAAATTTTTTTACGCGATGATCAGTGTGTAGAATAAAAAACTTTCTGAGATTATTATTGAGTCGTGTATGAAACACAAGAAATCGAGGTTTTTCGGAATGTAGTTTTTTTATATGTGAAGCAACTATAAAAGATACAAAATTGAGCTTTCAACGCGGTAAAAAAATTAATTGATTTTATGTATATTCTACATTTTATATGTCCACACATCCATGTACGGTGCACATATAAAAAAAATTTTTTGTTGTGTATCGATCTTTTTTCGCAGATGCTTTGTTTAGAGAAAAATAAATAAAAAAAAACGATACTTTTTTGAAATTTAATCACTAGTTTTAACATATTTAACGCTGTTATTGTTTTAGCCTTATTGATACTCTCTAAATTTCTTCGAGTGAGAATTCTGCAACTTGAATTCTCGGATGGAAATTCCACTTGAATAGAGTGATATTCACTCGACAGTAACCATTGAGTCGGAAGTTAAAAGCTGATAACTAACATTTTTTGGGAACAGGTTTTTTTTGTTCTACTACTTCATTCCGATCAGAGTTGATTAAGAATTACGAATTTTCCAATTTCTGTAAATTTCTAAACTTGGCGTTTTCGTAACTGCGGCACCCATCCGCGGTCAAAAGATGGTAACTGTGAGTAAAGGGAAATTTCGTTTTTCACGGATGAATGATCAGTTTATTCGGAGAGATTAGTATGATTTCACTCTAATTTAGGTGTGCGTTATTGAGAAGGAATTTTTCAAACCGGTTTTGTAGCAGTATTCATTCCGAACTGGCGTTGGCAGTTTTTGAGATCTTACATTTCGACTTTAGTGAGAACGCAAGTGGCGCGCTCCAAATATTTCTATCTCAAAAACTACTTCTTTTTGATAATTTTTACTGTTCCATCATAGACTCGTGTAGTATGATTTTTTCTAAACATTTTAATGTAAAACATTTGCTTATATGACCAGGAATAACATAATATGAAGACTCGAACTATATTCGAAAATTGAGGAAATATTTTCCTTCAAATTTTGAGAATAATTAAATTGTTTCTAGAAATCATTTTAGAAGCTCTAATGTCTGAATGAAGTTTGTAATAATTACAAGTGTAAAAGTTGAATTTTTTTATTGGTTAACTTTCGTTTTTAAATCGCTGAAAAGTCATTGAATGCAGCTTTCATCTATTGACCGCCGAACCCCCTGCAGTGATCATCGGTGTAACTTTTGGATCGTTGTATCTCATTTGAATTCTATTTGATCTCAACGAAATTGAAATCTTAACTTACAGTATTACAAATAAACACAAAACACTCTACAGAAATAAAAAATATTGATAATTAACAAAATGTGAAAACTTTTTCCTTATGCTGTAAAACTTGTCAGATGTTAAGTTATCATCTTTTGACCGCCGACCCTTCAGTTTGATTTGCAGAATTTTCACTAGGAGAAAATTATTATATACAGTAACATTTACGTAATACAAATTGGAGGTTTTCATATCTAAGTGAGGGGATTTTATGAAATAAATTTGTACTCAGTATGAACATGTTTAACTTTTTAATTAACTGTGACCACCATGGAAATGTACAACTGCTGATAAAACTGCAACTCGCGCAACATCAAAAATAATCGATGCGTGTAAATTAGACATAAAAAACTTGAAAGTAGTCTCAGTAAGCGCAAGTTTTTCACTTATAAACGTGTTAACGTAAATAGAAAGATTTCCTTTGAAATCGCGAATTGATAATCATTTAACACCAGTCTTGAAATCTTATATTACGTTCTTGGTGAGAAAATGCGAGAGAATATCTCATACTCTTTTCAATTTTCTTCCAAATAACTTGAATCATGTTGAAAGATAAAATAATGTGTAGTTCCATTAATAAATTGATTTTTGTAAATGATAACAAATTATTCGTAAATTTCTGACTCCTGCTGATCAAGTTTAAATCTGGGCGGGCTATTGACGCATATCGAGCCAGGGAGCCGTAGAGAATTTAATGGGCCTTTTCCTGCAAGTACTTTTTTATGTACCGCGCTATCAATACAAAAGGCCGTTTTTGCCATTCGTTCATTACCTCCTTTGGCGAGCTCACCTTTTGGAAAAAGAATGAGAACATGGTTATTCTTTTAGGCGTTAAAAATTTCAAATATGATCCCTGACGAAAATAAAATTTTGCCAATCTTCAACGACAGGTCTTACGTTATATCTAACGTCAGATGAAGGGCTTAGGCAAAGGGGAATTTGAGTATAATTATAATTAATAATTATTCCATTTCAAAACATGAAAAACGAATGTAATAAGTTGTTAATAAATTAAAGTAATGCTTACAAGAATAAAATTGATGTAAGTTGTATAATCAATGAAAAATTGTATAATCAAAGAAAAATAATACAAATAAGCAACATCATCAATTTGCTGGGGAGAGGTCTATAAGTTGAACATGTCTAGCTTTTTTGGTCATAACTTGTCATCGGAATAATATTTTGCGAGCGAGCGTTATTATATCGTTCAAAAGAGCATACCATTAGCTACAACTTTGCTGCATAAACTTGTTGGATTACCTTAAAACCAAACAAAATAGTATTTTTTGTATCAAGGGGCATAAAAGAGTGTTTTCACGAGTATGCGCCTTGATACGAACAGTGCTTTTTTTATCGAGAAGATTAAACAAGCGTTTTCGTTGTTTACGTGTAGAAACCCAAGGCCACCTTGCCGAATCGATAAATCGGCCGTCCCTAAAAACTGATATGAAAATGGTGACCTCGCAGCTTAACACCGTTGTTTACCCACCGGGTCCGTGCCTTTTCATACTCGTGAAAACAAAACATACGATTTTCCAAGCGCTCTAAAGCATCGTTCGAAAAGGTGGTCATAAGGTTTCTACACGTAAACACGAAAACGCGCGTTTTAATGTTCGAGATATGAAAAAATTATTATTCTTCTAAAAAGCCTGACATTGAGAAAACAATTTTTTTCTCCTTAAATTAAACCCCCATCAAAATCACAAAGAAATAATCAAACTTGAAAATAAAATGGTTGATTGAAGATGTTTTTTTTTAATATTCATTACAATGATATTTTATTGTTTTAACAATAAAAGAACCATGAATCGAGTTTCATTCCATTATTAAATCATTTTTCGCCTCAGTGTTCTTTTGGTCCTTAAAATGACTGCAAAAAGCACTCAAAAATTAATCCAATATAAATTTTAAACGTCAAAAAGTTATAACAAACGGTTTTGGAATGCAAACAAAATAATAAAGAAATTTTGAACTTACTGACCTCTAATGTGTTTAACTTACGATTTCAATGCCATATTGAAGTTAATAAAGAAAAAAATTTTTTTCAAGACATGTTTCAAATCTCTTTGAAACAATCAAATCCATTAAAAAGTAAGCTCGAAAAAAATATTCTTCAAAGGTCACCGCTGTAAATGATTAGATTCATCATCACGAAGAAAAATCACTACATATTTTAATCTTTTCACAAATTTTCAAGACGATGTGTGTTGCATCTGTGTAATGCATATATTCGTTCTTTAACCTCATGAAAATCGAAGTCTACCAAAAAAAAAAGATGACAGGTGAAATGCAAGTGTTGCCATCTGCGGAAATTCATAAAGGCATAGGTGTTCAACTTACGATCGTGTTCATTTTCCGAACCTCTCCCTTACTTATTAAAATCTGGAGGACATGGTGAATAGTTTAATGAATAGACTTGGAATTGAACGAAATTCAAAATTCTTCATTTTACTGACTCAAAAATAACAAAGATCCTGGCTACGGTTAAATTTGAATCGAAACAGAATTCTAAACATAAATGTTTTCAAATAAGGATAGCGTATTAAATTATGAGTGACCTAAAAATTATGAAAATCTGATTCCATAATTGAAACACATCAGTAAAAAAGTGAGAAAAATGAAAAATGTAGAACTCTGAACTCTATTAATTAGTAAACAACTTACAATTAGAAATTCCGAAATTCGAAAAAGATTTCGAAAAGTATCATTTTTGAAACGAGACCGTCAAAGATTAAAATATAAAATACTGAAGAAAGTACATTTTTAAAATAAATCTCTACCGAAAATATTTCCAACCTGCGTCCCTGCATCAGATTTAATTTCATTTTCAGTAGGGTTCCTTTTATTAAAAATAACATTTGAAAAATCCTGTTGTACGATCAGTGCCATCAGTGTTATCCGCACTTGGCCGATTCTGTTCACCAAGATAGTTCCACTGTCTCACCGTGAAGTGAGTTGCTGATAATATAAAAATATATCTCATATCCCTATCGTGTACAGTTAAATATTTGAAGTATGCGAATCGTAGAGAACGTTTTCCCCCACTTCCGCTAGATCAGTGGCTCGAGCCGATGATCTAGCGGTGCCAAGTAGGGCTGCCCCATTAGATCAGTTGTGAATAGGCATTCCCTTTTCCCCACGATCCAATACTTGGAATATTTCGAGTATTCGACTATGCACAATAGGGATATCGTCGGTACTTCTTTCTGCTAACTTCACTCTTCAAAAATCCGGCGGACATCAGACTTATGGCAGGTGCGGGGATGTAAAGTCATATCTAGCTTAAGATTTTACATCAGATTTTCAGGTAAATTGTTTATTTTCGTTACCTGATCGCCCTTCAATCTATCGATCAACGTGACGCAAACGATTGCAGATTTGATGCCGGCAAGGTGTGTCAACGCCGCGAAGCCGATGCTTTCCATTTCGATGTTAACGACCCCGGCTTCGTTCAATTTCGCCAGGTATTCCATTTTATCCGACTCGGTGAAGTCGCAAAAAGCGCCGTCAAGTCGACCTTGGCCCTCGTAAAAATCCGAGGTGCACATGGTCTTGCCGGTCACGGTGTCGTACGGATCGTCCGAATGAGCCAAAGCTTTCAATTCTCGTGCCAAATGTTTGTCCAATTTCGCAGGCCTGCGCACGAGTTTTCCAAGGATCGGCTGTAAAACAAATTTTTCAAAATTCGAGATCTTATGTTACGGACAGTTTTAATTATTGAGTTGAAAAGTTAGCTCTTCATTGATCCATTTGTCTGACCAAGAAAAAACTTTTCGGTTACTCATTTTAACAAAATCTGTCGGAAACGATAGGTAAGCCTGGATTTAGTTAAGTTATTTTTTTTATGAATAAAAACTGTTCTGAATGTTTTTTCTTGAAGTTATTTAATAATCATCGTTAAATTCGCAGATAATTCAAAATGAGCACTGGTTTTTTTTTATTTCAATAGTTTCATTGTTTTTCGGATGCAGGTTATCATTATAATCAATCCAATTCATCCATCCTTTAAAATTTAATACGATTGTAAACATAAAAAACAGTTGAAAATTGTTACCTGTTCACTATACGAATTGAGCATCTCATCAACAGCTTCTTCGGAAATTACGACTGTCCCTGGTTCAAGGCCAATTCCACCACAAGTGCCAATGCGAATGAAAACAGGATCTTTCACCTTCGCATGGTACATGAGTTTTATCATTTCATGAAGCAGAATCCCCACCGAAGGCATGCCCATTCCATGCTGAAAAATATTTTTTAAATTGACTTTCATTTTGTCTTCAGTGCACTTTTAATACTGACGTCATATTTTTACTGCCAGTAAGTTTTTACTTCGATAACGTTTCTCAAATAAGCGATGTCTTTCAATTGGATAAGTCAATGAGTTGCATATGTTTAAATTGAAATTGACTGAAAATTCAACAAATATTGTGCCCGTATCAGGTACACATATTTTAAATTATAATGAGTTATTAAAATGCAAAGTAAAATCATCAGGCACGGCGCGGTAGCGTCTTGTTCAAAGTGACCTCGCCTTTTCCTCTGATAGATAAACCTTCAGTCAGTTACTCCATCATGATTCAATGTTCAGAAATAAGGTTAAGTTTCATCCTGAATATCTAACAACAGTCTACAAATTTTTTTCAGTAATTTTGTCCGTTACAAGGTACTTTGCATTTATTTCAAGTTTGTATTTTGCTATTTTCTTATTATTTCGCTCGAAGCAGCTGATGACACATACTCATCTTTGCCTTTATACTAATTACTTTTATAATTTATATTTCCATGTTACGACAATATCTCATAATCTATGGGGAGTAGTAATCTTACGCTGACGGAAAGAACAGGCCCAACTTTGTACATGCAGTATCGATACGAGTATTGGCTGATGTCGGACAACATTGTTCCGGTAGGCAGTTTGTGACCGAGTTCCTCCATTATGTAGCAAGCGAACTGCTCCATGCGTTTCGGAGTTCCTCCCATGCATACAAACTGAAATTGGATACATATACTAATTTATATCAAGTCTTTGTAAAGGCCTTTTTACTAATTCATTAGAAACTTACTTGACAAAAAGCTATTCGTTTCGTCGGGGTTACTTTTAAAAAAGTTGCTTCGGTTCTTCTGGGTTTTCGGTAAAAAATTTTACGGTCTATATATGTAATAAACTATTACTTGAACTAGGATGAAGATGAAGACTCATAAGTTATGAATTTCGAAAAATTCAAGATCGTATTACAAAGTTTGTTAATTTACCAGTCATAAATATGTAGGTATATAACGAGATTTTCAAGTTCATTGAACCTCGAACCTACAGTATTAAATAATGATTTCTTTCGATTTCAAAAATCTTAACTGCATAGTAAGGAAAAAGAAAAAATGTAAAATTGAGGCTTTTAAAATTTTTTTATTTTTAATCCTTGAACATTGGAATTTAGTTTCCAAGGCCTGATTACAACAGGCAAGTTTTGATTGGTTGAAGAATTCTATTGAATAAAGAAAAACATCATCTTTCCGATCTAATTGAATGACTTTATTGCTTCTCTAGCTTTCGGCCGTATTATTTGGCCCTTTTCAAGGTATCTTTTCAACGTAGATAACAGCCATTTACATACAGCCAGTCCTTTTAGTCTTTCCTTAACTCTCGACGCGTTGAGTTCGATTTTAGACTCAGTTAGAAATATGTTCACCAGTGGCTTTTGATTCGCTAGTTTGAGTGGTTTTGTTTGACAGTGGCATTTTTGTCGGTTGTATTGGAATCATTTTGAATGGTGACGTAGGATTTGGAATATGCGTGTGATAATTGAATATGTCATAATTGGACAAGATGAGGAAAGAGGGATATGTTAATGGCTGTTATCTACGTTGAAAAGGTTTATTGTTTTTAGAGAATTCTTGAAAAGGGCCAAATAATACGGCCGAAAGCTAGAGAAGCAATAAAGTCATTCAATTAGATCGGAAGGATGACGTTTTTTTTTATTCAATTGGAATGTGACGAGCGGGGTTTTTCCCCTCGTCTAGAAATAGAAATTGGTATATTTTCGAACGATTTCACTTTACTAAATTCTAAAGTAATATTTTTCAATTTCAACAATAATGCGAAGTGATATCTGAATCATTACCGGCGCTGAAAGGAGATATCGTTAATAGCCGTCGCAACAAATTCCTCCGATAAAGCTATTTTTAAAAAGGATTTATTTACTACTTTAACTTTCCAAGTATAAGAAATAAAATCATATTTTTCGAGAGATAATTTCCTCGATCATTAGACTTTAGCAAAATCATCGTTTTACGATAAATTTTATCTTTCAACTTGTTATCTTCTCAAATTCACTTAATCATTTTCTTCCTTTTTGAAATACGAAAGATAAAAACTATTTTCGAATGGATGATGATTCTTCACCTTTTTTTCTAATGATAACCGGACATAGACGGACAAAAAGGGATCCGTTTATTTCCTCTAAAAATCGTATATAAACTCGTATGATTTTCAGCAAACTCGAAGTCGTTCTCGAGCTTCTGAACTGCTAGCTTCTCTTAAGAGAGGCCCAAGGGCTATTCTCTATAAGCGAAAGAAAAACTTCCGAGGTCCAAGGGCTCGACCTTACGACAGCCTAACAACCTCATATTGCCTGATATCGATTTGATCAAAAACCCAAGCTGTGCTTGAGGTGCCTATCTGTCGATAAAAGGATAATCTTTGAATTATTGAAAAGTAAGAATTGTATATCCTTTGTTATATTTGATAAAATCCATTCTGTACCATCATCTACTACTATTATTCAAGTGCCGAGACCTTGTCCCGACAGCGTACGAATCCAAGCGCAGCTTGACTAATTACGGTAGAGGACAAAAGGACCTCAAATTATAACTTGCATATTTAATAAATAGAATTGTATATCCTTTGTTATATTTGATAAAATCCATTTGTACCATCATATACTACTATTATTCAAGTGCCGAGACCTTGTCCCGACAGCGTACGAATCCGAGCGCAGCTTGACTAATTACGGTAGAGGACAAAAGGACCTCAAATTATAACCTTCATACCCAATGAATAAAATCCACATTATAATGGTCGAATTTGCGATTTAAACACTTTTATTGTGTTTTACGGAGAGTATGTCATTTTAAATCCTACTATGTCTCTTCTTTAGTGCCCACTGTAGAAAATCTGGTTTGGTCTATAAAAAGTATAGCTCGGCATCATCGGGTCAAACCCAGCGCAAAAAGGTCCGTCTTTCAAAAAAAAGGGAATACTTAATTTATTTTATCGCTTGCAAGTTTTGAAGATCTTGCCCCCGGAAAAGGAAATTAGTCTGGAGGAAGTTGACTCCTTGATAGCGAAAAGGGCTTTTTTAGAGTATGGGACTCTTTTCGTAGTCCCAGCTAGGCGATTAGAATTTTCATGTATTGTATGCAAAGCACCCCAGCATTATGCTTTAAATGGTGTTTCCCGAGACAAAGAAATAAAGGAAATAGCAGATGAGAGATTCTACAGTGCTTTAGAAAAGAGCTATTTTTACTACGCCAATTCTGATACAGACTTGCCAGAGTCATCGCTCAGGGAATTGCAAGCAATAAAAGAAGAGATACGCAACCAAGATTATTGTAATTAGATATAAGTTGACATTCATGTATAACAAGGACACAATAATAAGGTCACGTTGTGACATTTAACTGTATTTCCAATTTTTAAAGTTATTTCCATCCTTAAAACAATTCCTTCGACTCCCTTTAAAAGTCGAACAAAGGGTCACCATAGGCCGCTGTCTATGGAGGGTCCTTTCCCGTTTCGACGAGATTAAGGAATAATAATTCCTAGGCGCATAGCCTAACGATACAAAAATAAAATATAATAATATATAAACCTAATTATATATTCCGGGTCTCGCTCGTTACAGGAATTTAGTCACCATCGTTAAAAGATTCTTTAATTCCGAATCAGGATCTCCTCAAATTTAAAAGTTCGAATGTAAAATTCATAACTTTTTTTTTTTTAAACTTGAAAAAAAAGTTATAATATTATTTTAAATATTTGTTAAAGAACTTGAAGCTTCCAAGGCGATTTCTCAGAAACGTACAGTTCTTCACGAGACTTTTTTTATCAGTTCGTGGTGCAGATTCAACAACAGAACGTGCAACGTTCGATTCGCAAAGTCTGCATGTCGTAAAGAATTAACAGTTTTTCTGATAAAATTGGATGACTGCTATGATCTAAGAGAGATCAACAGATGATACATTGATATTACTATATTCTCGTTATCTGCGTACCTTGACATCGCCAAACATTTCCACGAGATCATGGGAACCGCTACCTAAGGCCAAGTGATACAGAATGTCTTGATCCATCAATTCGATGTGAGGGTTTCGTAGATGAAAGGATCCATCGGAATATCTTTAAAATGATAAGAAATACATTTTTATTTAACGGCGTGTGGAAAAGGCTACTTTTGTACACGCTTGGGCGATGCAAAACTCGCATTTCCACCACATATTGTTGAATAAAGTATCGTTCTGAACTAGTGTGGAACAGTTTTTTTTACTCATCTGATTACAACGCTCGCCTTCGGCTCGCGTTGCAACCCTCACAGATTCGTGAAAAAGAACTTTTCCACACTAGTGGAGAAATATACTATTATTTCCATTGTCAATCTGGGAAATTTTGACTGATTTTTTTAACGATAGATTCTTTTCTTAACAATGGAAACAATAGGTTTGCGCCCAAGAGCGTTTGCACAGAATAATTGAAACATATGAAACTTTTATAAACAAAGATACTCAATATGATTCACCAGACATATCCTCCAATATTCAGATTGATAGAATAAATAGTAAATGTATATTATTTTGCGTGGAAAATAAATTCATGTTCATTTATCGAAATGAAAGGCATTTCATTTTAGAATAATTGAATATATTGATACAAAACTTATAAGACAGCGAAACTTTGTTTTCAAGAAAACAAAATAACTCGAGAAATGTTTACGTTTCATGTAAATAATTAAATCCATTTTTTCCTATTGAGTACCAAAGTTTATCTTGATTATTGACCTCTGATTCACATTGTTTATTTTTTTACGTAAATATTCTGAAGACGACATTCAGTTTTTGATTGAAAATGTTATATTCAACTTTACATCTCATACACTACAACGTATGGACTACAAAAACAGTAAAAGTAAAAAATTCACAGGATCGTTTATTTTTGATTATGTATTCCTTTTGTTTGTCCATAAACTTATGACTTCAATTATTTGGCATGAACATATTAACTGTATAAATATTTGGTTTTAATGTTCATATTAACATTTTTCTTAGCGATGTCAGAATTTTTTCCATTACTGGCCTGAAAATCAATTAAAATGTTGAAAAAAATGTTTGGGCAAATTTGACTCAATTCCGTGCCTTCGAGTTAATCAAGTTTTAAATGGAAAATACATGTATTTTTTTCGCATGTTTCACTTTTAATTTATAACTTGTTAAAAACAAATGGGATTTTCTGAAACATGGCTGAGTTAGAGGACATGGTAGATGGTATAACAGTGAATTTTTTCGCATTTTTTGATAATCATTATCATCGTCAAATAGTCTCCTAAACTTAACATCACCTGCTTTTTTTATCGGTTGCCCTGAAAATTGCCCTACCGAACTGGTATCAGATTTTTTTTTTGTGAAAGAAATATACGTAATGATTTTTTTCGCAAATTAATGGAATGCTTAGAATCGTTTCGTTTTATGAAACAGATATATTAACCCCAATATGGACGATGAGCTTTTTCATGAATCATACACTGACGAAAGCTTTAATATTTTTCACTGTCTTATTGTTAGTTAAATCTCTTTATACTTTTTATAAAGTTGATAATTTTGCTTGAAAAAGATAAACTTATCTCTAAACGTGACCTTTAGAAAATTTTACTCAAACCAGTGTTGTCATATCGTGCACCAAGGAGTGATGCAATTTGATAGTATTGAATAGTATGTCAGAGTCAAATTTTCTCAAGTGGGCCACTCAAAATCGAATTTTTAATTTTTAGGTTGCTAGTGGCTTTTTTAGATAGTATAGAACAATATAATGGGTCACCTAAAATTTTTTGTTGAAATTCGCTTTTTTGCAGTAACAAATTATAAACAAATTTCTTTGGAGAGTTTTTTTTCGAAGACAATATTTTAGTAACTAATAAAGCGAATCGTGTGAAATTTTTCACGTTCATTAGAAAAATGGTCAAACTTCAAGATGTGTCTATGTTTTTGTAATTTTTCAAATTTTTGTTTATAAAAATTTTATATTGTAATAAACAAATGCGAATTTTTTTAACTTCTCATATGGGTAGAAAAAAAATTTTTGTTCAATTCATAAAAAAAAAAGAAATGAATTTTTTTCTTCGAGCGCGCACACCCTCGAGTGCGTCAAAATCATCTCGTGCGCGCTACTTCTAACGCACTTCGTTCACTGATTGGTATCAGTATTAGGGATTTCATCTTTTTTATCAGCATCAGATATTTTTTATTGTTGCATTCTTTATGATGCACGTATACTTTGATCACTGACTTCTATGATTTTCCGACGTTTCCACCTCATTTTTGAAATTTATCGCAATACTAATCTTCCTCGACTGCATAACGATAAGATTAAGATCAATCTATAGAATTTTTAGACTGAATCAGAACTTCGGAGAACTTCACGTCCCGAAAGATAATTGTGAATATTCTGGAAAATGTCTAGAAACCATATATTAGATAAAAAGTTCGCCATTAGTCAGTCCTGCTTCCTATTTCAAAAGAAAAACTCATTCAAGTCGATCGTTCCTGATGCACGTGCGTGGATTTGTCGTTTTAGTACTCGTGAATTTTTCAATGCTTTAAAAGTGTATTGCAATGCCTCCACCAGCAAAATGTTGCAATCCTTTCAATAAGAAAGGCCATAGTAATTTTCGTGAAAAGTTAACTTTTTTTTCGGACAACTACGACCAAAAATTTAGTGCTTTGTTCGGTTTGCACGTTTGTAATAAATGCAAAAGTCAGCTTTATCGACAAAAAGATAAAGTTCAGTTTCTGAGTTTGCAAAAACAAGAGTGCGAAAACAATGCTAAAAGTGCATGTGAAAACGTTGCTGATGTTGAAGAAGAAAAACAAGAAGATGAAGGACCAGACCAAGTTGAAAGTGATCCTGATTTCCAGTGCAAGATAGTCGATGACCATTACAAAAGAAGAAAGCTACTAGAGCCTTTAGAACAAATTATCCTCAATCCGTCTAAATCGAAATTGAACCTGTCTAACGAGGATAAATCAATCTTGATCCAATCAATCGAAAAATCTACCGATGCAGTTTTTCCTAATGATGAGATGACTCGATGGATCGAAGATTTGAAAATTGCGCTTTCAAAGGCGACTGATCGCAGGGAAAAAATTTTTCTTCTTAGAACTTTTCCGGTACAATGGAGTGTACGGAAAATCTCACGAACGTTCGGTGTTTCCCGGCGCATGGTTAGTGCAGCCAAAAACTTGCACGACACTCAAGGTTATGGAATTCAGCCTAGTAATAAAAAAGGCCGGCCTTTGGAAAAGGAATTAATAGACAGAGTCAAAGCATTTTATCTGTCAGATGAAATTAGCCGCACGATGCCAGGTGCCAAGGATTTCAAATCTGTTGTTATCGATGGAAAGCGCCACCATAAAACGGTAAAATGTCTCACAATTTTACGTTTTTTACGCTCCATGGCAAAATGCTCGTTCTTTCTTTGCTCGAATCCTGCATAAAACGCAGTCCCCTACGTTTTTTAACAGAATATCCTCCTTGACTTAGTGTGTAATAGTTTTTTCAACAATTTTTATTACAATGATCGCCTTTGGCCCATACTATAATCCTTACACAAGTTGGAAAAAATTTTATCACAGTATTTACGGAATATATTATTATTTTTCTGATCAAAGCGTTTCATATCAATCTTTTTCTTTTTTTTGACAGAAGCGTTTACTTTTGGGGAACATTCGTGATATTCATTCCGAATTTTTGTCCCAAAACAAGGATATAAATATCTCATTGTCGTCTTTCCAAAACTTGCGACCACCCCAGTGTATTTCGGCTGGGCCCAAAGGCACACACAATGTTTGTGTGTGCAAAATTCATGAAAACCTCCGGCTGAAATTCATAGGCCTAAAACATGAATTACTCCGCAAAAATGTCAATTTTACCTTGACATATCGAGATGTTTTCAACAAAATAATTTGCCCAGAGCCGACAAGTGAATGTGGTTTAGGAAAATGCACGAAGTGCCCAGGAACCAATGAGATCCTTAATCACCTCAAATCAGAGTTGAAAAATTACAAGATAGACAAGTTGACATTCAGACAGTGGCTTACAACTGATAGGTGCGTTAATTTAATTAGAAATTGTTTTCTTAATGAGAGAAAAATATGATACATCCTACCTTGAATTTCCTGTAGGTGCACTCTCTTGAAAAAAAGTGAAACAGTAAACGTTTTTATCAAGGAATTAGGCACGGAGTTACCAATCGTCTTGAAACACGACTTCATTGCAAAATCGCAGGCATCTTTTCTCGAGGGGCTAAAAGGTAGAATCTTGGAGGGTGAAATTATAGTGACGCTCGATTTTTCCGAAAACTACTCGTTTCACGTTCAGGATGCGATACAATCACAGCATTGGTCGAAAGATCAAGCAACCCTGCATGTTTACGTCGTTTATTTTTAAAAAAATGGCGTTCTGCAGCACTTGAATTTTGTTGTTTTTTCCGAATATGTCAGTCATGATTCTATTGGTGTTCATCTGTACAACAGTAAATTGATTTCGTTCTTAAAAAACAAATTCGGTTCCGAAAATGTTAAAAAAATGTACTATTTTTCCGACGGAGCAGGTTCGCAGTACAAGAACAGGTTCAATTTTTTAAACTTGTTGAATCATGAACAAGATTTTGGTGTGAAAGCCGAATGGCATTTTTTCGCGCGGAAAAGGTGCATGTGATGGGATTGGGGGATGTGTGAAAAGAAATGCCTACCGTGCTAGTTTGCAAAGCAGAAACGCGAGCAAAATAACTACTGTGAAAGAATTGTATAAATGGGCGTCAGAATTTTTCCGTAAAATTCATTTTGAACATTGTACGATCGAAGAGTAGGAAGCACACAAAAAAAATTGGAATTACGTTTAAAAAAAGCCAAATCAGTGAAGCAGACGCGAGCATATCATTGTTACAAACCATTCGACGAAAAAAAGATTCAATGTAAAATATTTTCTGACGATACCAGCGACGTTGTACAGCAAATACTTTCTTAAAAACAATTGTGCAATAAAAGTCTATTTTGAAAAATACGAAGTTTCAGCTTAAAATCTATGTATTTGGTAATACACAGTAATAATACGCTACGAAATAGCGCGCACGAGATGATTTTGACGCACTCGAGGGTGTGCGCGCTCGAAGAAAAAAATTCATTTCTTTTTTTTTTATGAATTGGACAAAAATTTTTTTTCACTTTATTAAAATAGGAAAAATTGCGCGTCTAATGCATCAAAAATTTTTTTTCTACCCATATGAGAAGTTGAAAAAATTCGCATTTGTTTATTACAATATAAAATTTTTATAAACAAAAATTTGAAAAATTACAAAAACATAGACACATCTTGAAGTTTGACCATTTTTCTAATGAACGTGAAAAATTTCACATGATTCGCTTTATTAGTTACTAAAATATTGCCTTCGAAAAAAAACTCTCCAAAGAAATTTGTTTCATAATTTGTTACTGCAAAAAACCGAATTTCAACAAAAAATTTTAGGTGACCCATTATATTGTTCTATACTATCTAAAAAAGCCACTAGCAACCTAAAAATTAAAAATCCGATTTTGAGTGGCCCACTTGAGAAAATTTGACTCACAACATAATCTCTGCCTATTACAAGCATATTTTTTCTTAAATCAAATCTCCAAATATGTCATAGTCGTGCATAATTATGAAGCATGACGTCAATGCACATTTTTATGAATAATTTATCAGTCATGGAAGTATGTCACACCACTGCACTGTAAACAGAAAATTATTGGAGACACAAAAACGAATTGAAACTCACTGCGTTTTCATACTTTTTGGCGTCGGTGCCTTTGATCTCACGCAATCTCACGCTAAAAAGTATTGAAATGCTGTGCGTGTGAATCATCTTTTGTGCCGTCCAATAATTTTCTGTTTGCAGTGTAACGCTTTTGCATAAAAAAAATATATTTATTTATATATCATGCAAAAAAAAAAAATACAGAAATTTGACATTTTCTCAGTAAAAATCGGTTAGATTACGCAGTTTTTGCAGTCGTGCTCCTTTCAATGATAACATCACTAAAATTCCTCGGTGCTAATTCATTTTCCTTTAGTTGAAGTGAAATTTTTCGATTTTTTCGAATTCAAAAAACAAAGTGTCACACTTGCAACTGGTGATGAGTACAATTGCACTGACATAGATGTAGATAACAAGACCTGCATGGCCTTATCGCTATTTATAAAAAATGTGCATCGTTCATATAATTACTCATCGTCCATATTACGGTCAATTTATCTGTTTCATGTAACGAAACGATTCTAAATATTCCATTAATTTGCCAAAAAAATCATTAGGTATATTTCTTTGAAAAAAAAAAAAAACGTGTAATACCACGTGCATTTTTGCTTGAAAATCTGACTTTTTGATCATGTTTGACCGAGTAAAACTCGAAATCGGTTGGGAATTTTTGAAAAAAGTTTTCGTTCCTTCAAGGGCAAGCACTAGAGAACAAGATTTTGGAAAAATTTGAGTAGATTACACTGTGCGACAAAATTTAACTTTGGATCCCGAATGGATTGAAAATCACAACATGTATAGAATTTGACCCCCTGATCACTTCTGCCAAGGCGTTTTTCAAGATTAGCTCTTGTTTTCAATAAGTAATTGTTCATTGTTTTTCAATTTATTTTTCGTAATTTTCGGCCAATTTTCATGAAACGAAAAATTAAATGTATCTACAAAATCTCAAAAATCTATTGACACTACTGATTAAAAAAAAAAAAAAAATAAAAATTGCGTTCGCGAAGTCAAAAGTTCAATAAGAAACCATTAGTATATTTTCTTGGTATTCCAAACACTTGCTGGGTCACGTCCCGCTGAGGCGCAAATCGCTCGTCGTTCGTAACAATGAGTACAGTCAAGTTTGATTTGGGCCTCAGCGAGACGTGACCCAGCAAGTGTTTGGAATACTGAGAAAATATGCTAATATTTCTTATCGAACTTTTGACCTTGCGAACGCAATTTTTTTTTTTTTTTTAATTAGTAATGTCAATAAATTTTTGAGATTTTGTAGATACATTTACTTTTTTGTTTCATGGAAATCGGCCGAAAATTACGGAAAAAAAATTAAAAAAACAATAAGCAATTATTTATTGAAAACAAGAGCTAATCTTGAAAAATGCTTTGGCAGAAGTTATCAGGGGGTCAAACTCTATGCATGTTGTGATTTTCAATCCATTCGGGGACCTAAAGTTACATTTTGTCGCACAGTGTTACTTGTCAAATGGAGAAACTGCGGATTTTTTTCCTAAATTCGTTATTTTACAGAACTTATTGCTTTGGTTAGGAAATGACTCTCATATTAATTCGCGAATGAAACTATGTACTAAAGTAAAAACTTGAAAAATTTTTTCGAATTGCAGGTATCACTAACAAGTAAAATCATAAGAATATTGAGACAAATAGACCACTAAGACGTAAGTAGAGATTTTTCCAAAAAAATAACCCGTTCTTGCAGAACGGGTTAGTATGCATCAATCACTATGAAATTTTTACACTCGCATTTTTTTGGCATTTCGAAACTTTTAGGGGAGTGCGTCCATCGATTTTCAAAAATGACCCAAATAAGGACCACCCTAGTGTGGATAGATATTATGGACTAAAATTTACCTAGACTTTCTCCATATTTTACTAAATCAAAAAGTACTTTGTAACTTTTCACAAAACTTAAAATCAAAATATGTAATCAATTGAGAAGTTTCAACAAATTGGATTTTTTTAAATTTTACATTCGAATATCTTTTTTGATTTTGAGTTTTTGAAACGTGGCAAAAGACTTTTTGATTCAGAAAAATATCGAGAAAATTCGATTTAATTTTGGTACGTAATTTATATCACCACTCCTCACAGAAGAGCGTTGATTGGTTCAACTTATAATTTGAATATCATTTTGAATTTAAAGTTTTGTGAAAAATAGCAACAGACAAATCGCCTAAGAATTTTGCAAGGATTCTTAGTTTCCTGGCTGTTCATCCTACCCTGTAGCACCCTGCATAAGAAAACCATAAAATACACTCAAATTCTTCAAAGTATATAAATATTGGAAAATACTAAAACTGCTAAAAGCGATTAAAATCTATTCAAGAGAATATCAATCAGTGACAATATTTTTTTCTGAAATAGAAAGTTTATTACACTTTTGATGATAGAGCATTATATTCTAAGAAAGTATTTCAAAATCCATGAAAATACTAGAAATTTATGAAGATACCATAATATTTTAAAAAATTTTATGAATACTCAAAAATTCGAGAATTCTTCGACTACCAACAGTATATACATTTTGGGTTGTATCGAAACACAAACGAAAAATTCAAGCAAAAGAAAAACATCAGTTTATTTAAATAAATATTACATGTTCGTCACAAAAGCAAACCGATGGAAAACATGGTCTAAAAATTCTTACTTGAAATTTAAAGAAATATAATAGAAAAGACATACTTTTCTCAAGATTCTTCGAATTTCAGATATCGGTATCAAGATTGTTCCCTTTTGAAATCTAGGCTCAGTAAAAATGTATAAACTTGAAAAACCTGAAGAACGTTTATAATAAAAATGAGATTATCTCACCTGACTGCAGATTCGTCCACGTGCGTTCCATTTTCATTTTTCGTAGTCCCATTTTGCGCGACTGACAACACCGAACAATTATTTCTTTCAGTAAACGAGGTCATTATTAAAATGTAAATAAATTTGAGTCTTATTATTAACTTATCGCGAGATGCGGAAAGAAAATTTTTTGGAAAATGATGGTTTTTGTAAAACGATTGCGCCAGCCAACTTGTTCAACATGTGTACACTGACAGACTGACACTGCTCAACTGCTGAAACGACTGTCTAATTGTAAAACGTTGGAGTCACAAAGCGCACAGTTTCGCCAATTATTCGAGTTAAAGCCCATTCTTCAGAAAAACAATTCTTAAGTGAAATTACTTTAGAATACTTTCTGGGTAATTTGTGAATGTATTTGTTCATTCGTAAATGTGCCCATGTATTCCACTGTCAAATATATTTAAATAGTACTAGTAATTAACAAGGACGATTTGAAATTTCGGTTCATTACTATTTAATTTCAATTGCGATGTGAATTTGCGTTGTTACGTTGATAATTTGGCTTTGATTTTTACGATTCTGAATCGTATCGATTATTTTGTAACGCTGTTAAAACGATTTTAAATTTTATCATTGTTAAAGCTTTTAATATTAGTTTTTACAATGGCACAAGCTAACGTTTATCACATTTCGCAATGAAATAATTCGAAAATCAAGCTTTTATAGTCATGGTTGATTGAAACTTCGATGGGAAAATAATATGATGAATCCAGAAATTTTACATAGAGTCAAATGGCAGATTCATAAACAATTAAGAACGACGAGGATTTTGAAATAATGATTCAATATGTCGTCAAAGTAAAAAAACTTGTTGTTGTTGGAAATTTTAGACTTTGGGATTCATTATTAATCTAAATTAAAAGTGTTTATCGCATTAGTTTTTGATCACACTATTTTATTTGCAATAAAGTTGAAAATATCAAAATGACTTCCTAAGTACATACTTAGTATTGCTAGTGATATTTGCTCGACAAAAAATGAAATGACTCTAAAAAAGTTTATAGATATAAAAGAAGAGAATTTAAAAACTATACATACTTTCATACCTGTGGCTTGCCGCCATGATCGAAAAAGTCACACATTCCATAACGTTCAAAATTTTTTTAGAATATCATGTAAACTGAGCCTTATGGCACAAGTGTCTTTCTCGATTATGGCGGGAAGCCACAGGTACAGTATAAACATGTTTCACTTTTTCATTAACTGTCAGTACGATTGAGATGTGCAGCTGATGATAGAATGACATTGCGCGTTATTTAATTTTCTACTACACACGTGTAAACTCATATCAACTTTGTAATTCAAATCAAAATTGAAGGTTTTTTTTTCTCATTTTCGATTCTCATAAATGTTGAATGTACGAACTCATTTACTGGAGAATGCTCGACAAATTTTTACTAATTTCAATCATGGTAAATTTAAATTGATGTACAAATTTATTTGACAATTATATTTCATTCTTATATTTTTCAAAGTATATGATGTAAATTCAATTTTTTTTTTTCATTGACAACCCAAAGTTTACTATGCTATCGAAGTAAATATAAAAATATACTTCGACTGTAAAAAACTAATCACATGATAATGACTCTTGGCTATGAAATTCGATGAAAATGTAAAAATAAGCATTTTCATATTTGAACATGAAACAGTAATTTTCCAACCGGAATGATACTTGATTACTATTTCCTTAAAATACTAATGACAGCTTCCAATTTTTTCTACGACATCGAATGAGGATGAAAAATTTTTTTTTTTTTTTAAATGACTGAATCGTGATGAGATTCATTGATACCAAGAAGTATTTAATCAGATGATGGAGTAATTTTTTAGTTTTTCAATAATTTTCCGTCATTGTACAAAAAATATTTTTACTATTGCATTTTCGATAATATTAAATATAAAAAATGAATAAACTACACTATTCTATTCTTACACTAAATACGATTGGAAATATTAAAAATTTTGATGATCGGTGTAGGATACTATAAACATCCCGACATTATTATTGAAAAGTGTATGAAACACAAGATGTGCAGCTTTTTTGAAATGTAGTTTTTCATATGTAAAGTAACCATAAAAGATATAAAACTTAACTTTTGATTTATTAAAAAATGAATCTTTTTTATGCATATCCTACGTTTTAAATGCCCATACATAAATGTAGATAACAGATATAAAAAAACTTTTTTTTATTGTGTTGATTTTCTTTTGAATATGTTCTGCTTGGAGAAGCATAAAAAGTTTTTAGAAAACGATAAAATTTTTTCAAATGTAAACATTAGTTTCCATGTGTTTTGTGCTATTATTATTTCAGGAGTATTGCTACTCTCTTTATTTCTTCGAGTGGGAATTCTCTAATGGAAACTCCTATTGATTATCGTTATATTCACTTGAAAAAATAAGTTTACTCTTCACTCAGTTTTCTCAAGTGAAATTTTTACTCGACAGTTTGATTTGCAGGATTTTCGCTAAAAGAAAACTAATTATGCCCTGTGGTAGTAGCTACTATCAGGGCACATAGTAATATTTGCGTAATACAAAATAGTGATTTTGAGATGTAAAAGGGAGAGGATTTTATGAAATAAATTTTTAGTCAGTATGAACATGTTTAACTTTTTAATTAACTGTGACCACCATTAAGACGTACAACTGCTGATAAAATTGAAACTCGCGCAACATCAAAAACAATCGATGCGCGTAAATTAGACATAAAAAGCTTCAAAGCAGTCTCAGTAAGCGCAAGTTTTTTACGTATAAACGCGTGAACGTAAATAGAAAGATTTTCTTTGAAATCGCAAAATGATAATTACTTAAAACCAGTCTTGAAATCGTATATTACGTCCCTGGTGAGAGAATGCGAGAGAATATTTCATACTCCTCTCAACTTTTTTCCAAACAACTTGCATTGAGTTAAAAGATGAAAATTTTTTTAATTCCATTAGTAAATTTTGTAGGAACAATAACGCAGTTGTCAGGCGGCGAATGTGAAACTCTGCAAAGGATGTAATTTAAAAAATGAATGTTGTTAGTAATTTTAGGACACTCGTGACAATTTTTCAACGCCATAAAATCCTACTCTTTTCAAAAACTCTTCAAATTCTTAGGATCTGTATGATGTAATACTTTCTAGCAAATTTTTTCTGGCATCTATGCAATTTTCCAGCTGTATGAATTTTCTTTCAGATATATAAATTTAAGGATTTTCCAAACTACTGCAAAATACTAAAAGATTTGAATTTTAAGAAAAAGTTTAAAGGATCTATTGAATTGTATTTATTGCACTCATAAGAGCCTCAAGATTTTTTAAACTAATAATTTAAAATCAATTAAAGTACGTGAAATTTTCTATGTCTTCTTCAATTTCTTAACATTTGTATGATAATAATAATAAACGATTCCGGCTTGGGTGTGAAAAATTGTTCTTATATGTAGATTTTAGAACCTTGAGATATTTGTCTCTAATTATCAATTCTAATAATTGTAAATTTCAATCAAAACATGATGGTTTGCGGAAACGAAAAACATTTTCCTTATCGCGTATTTACCAGGGTTACCGAAAAGCGTAATTGTCGATTTTGACAAGTAAAATGTAGGCAAAGGCGAAGCCGAGGGTTACAATCTTGAAAACCAATATCGATAATAATGCTTATCATACAAAAGCAGTTTTTTACGTAAATAAAAAGAAAAGATGTATTTTTGCTTTACGTGAACTTAGAAGAATCGCTATGCTGGCGCGGAAATAAAAAAATCTAAATGCATACAAATTTTTCATAAATTAATGTAAGAAACGCTTGGTAGTTTAATCAACATTTAAATGGGATGGTCGTTCCCATTACACATTTTTAAAACTCTGTACCGCAAACTATGAAGCATTTTTGATAATACAACTATATTATTGTTCTGTGCGCAACATTAAACAATATTTGTTATTTTGTTGTCCATTGTTCAAAAAATCGAGTCAAAATTTATGCGTCACTTTTCACATGTAATAAATTTAACAGTTAAAATAACGTTTATTTCGGATATGTGATTTCAGTTTTTTTGATACTACTTTGTACTTTTTTGAATTTTTATTCCTTTGTCGAGATCTATTATAAAAATATCGAGTTTTCGTTCCATCAAAATTTGACGTTTTGTATGATGAAATAAAATTTGAGGAAGACAGAATTTCGCGATAAATATTAAGGCTTCGAAAAGCAATATATACCGCTTTCAGTTGTAAGTGCACTACAAAATTACAACATTTTTTTCATCGTCTATTTAAACTTACAGTACACGTGTGTAATGTACAATAACATGGTTACTTATTTTTCACATAGCCGACTTTCGGGAGAAGGAAAAGTCACACTGAATGGTTTTATGAATTCTCTCAAAAAAGCTGTCTTATATCGAGCTTTTAACAATGGTGACTGAAAAATGTCATTTTTCCTTCGAAACCAGCATTTTCGTAACAACATTCAAATAACATTTGTTCCGTTCATAACAGAGTAACAGTTGAATATAGTTGCTGTGTCCTTTTGATGAAAATATTATTTCAACAGCAGCAATTTGATAAATTTTGATTCAAGTTTTTAAAATTTGTATCAGGGGTAGAGTGACTAAAGGGGACGTAATTGTCATCTTCGAGTCGTCAAAAAACCTGTACATGATTTCAGTGTTTTTTTCTAGTCAATTATGCAATTTCAGAAAATTCCTTCCACAGTTATGTCTTATTTTCTTCATTACAGCCTAACATTGACATTCTTCACTACATTCGGACATTGCAAAATTGGTTGAAGGAACACAGAAGTCAGGTATAGATTTTCTCATGACATTGAGATGACTATAACATCTCCTTAAAAGTTAAATCAAGCTAACGGTTTTTTGTTTTGTGTGCAGTTTAGTGAAATGTCGCTTTTTTGGACAAAAGACTCATTTTTGAGAATGCAATTGTTTTCGATAGCAGAGTAAAAAATAACATAGGTTTTCGTTTTTTGAAATTAGATTTCAGTGGAAAACACAGGTTTTCAAAATTATTCGTTTTTGTTTTTGTTGTTCTTTTTTAGTACGAAGAATACTCAACAAGACTAAATTTTTTGAAAACTTCTAGGCATCTGCACATTGCTAAGCACTAAAATAAATTAATATAACATTAAATGAAATATTCAAATATTTCATAAAATTTAAAATGCTGGCGAAAATTTTATCCCCCCATTAAAACCTAAATATTTTTGAAGATAGGAAAATTCTTGTTCCATAAATTATAAAAAATTCTATGAATTTATTCTATCTAAAGAAATATTCCGGTTTGTGAAAAAATAAAAAAAATTTTTAGTTAATATTTAAAACTCTTGCGAAATTTCGAAGTATCAAGTGATTTTATCAACTTTCGGTTATTCTTGAATCTCGTCATAAATTCTAGAAAAATGGACAGAATTACTCCTACAATGATTGGATTTATGGGTTTTCGGAAGTATTGTGTTGATTCTAAAAAAATTCAAGATTATTTATGGGATTTTCATATCATTTGACACTCGATGAATTTAACAATCTTCGGAAATTTTACTCTCCAGGTACTCAAAGAAGGTGTCAAAAATTCGAGAAATCACAAAAAAAGTTTGAGAATTAATTTTAACACTCCTATTCCTATAATATGTAAAATGTAAGATAATAAAGAAAATGGGAGAAAAAATGCAAAATAGTGTACAGGATATCTAATAAAAATCATCAATGATTTCCAGAGCGCTTAGAAATTAAAATAATTTTCTTAAGCTGCAGCATTCTGACAATTTTTAGAATAATCATGAAATCATTGATATATTTATAAAAACAAGCTCATCTTTTTTTATAAGAAAAATTTTATGTCAAGTTAAGGAAAACTTTGAGAATTCACTAAAAAATACACAGTTACTCACAAAATTATATAAGTGATTAAAAAAAAAGAATATGAATAAAACTATTGAATATAAGTTTAAGAAACCAAACGAATTTATTTAAAACAATTTTTATCTTCAATTTTTCTATATTTCTTGATACAATAGTATATAATATTTCAGATAACTTGGTCAGAATTTGAAGAATTTATGTGTGAGAGCTGTATACTTAATGTCATATTTTACACATTGCTGTATCAAAAATGCCACCGAAAATTTTAGGGTGTTGAAAAGAATTGCTTAATTTCTTTGCTTACGCTATTTGTAAACTTGAACTCTATATATTTTCCAATTATACATATTTTTTAATAATAAGCTAAAATTTCCTGCTCCTTGTATTTTTTTGAGAATCCATAATTCTTCTTTTTCAACCTTGAATCGAATTTTTTGCACACCCACGCCAGCCCCGAAAAAAAACCAAATAAAAACATCAATGTTCATAGTTTATTACTTTTCTGATTTCCCAAGAACTTGAAAAGCGCCCATTACATAGAAGAAACAATAGCATTCTCAGACCTCAAAAATGAGCCTGTCACCAAATAACGACCAACCTTACAAAATACGAGGTACTCAACTCCAATTCTCTATGTGCGTTTGCGCAACAACAATTGTGCGAAGAAATTCTATCTAACTTGAAAAATATACCGTATCCCAGACAAAATATCTTCGTTTCCTTCTCTCCGATAAATACAACTTATTTATTGTTACCTCGATTGAGTGCAAGTGTGACCCAACCATAATAACCATCGTAATGACGAATCAGCGATCGTATGATAGCGATAACGTCGAGGGCAAACGCTCGCGAATTGTAATTCTAATTTGGGTGAATTAAAATAATTATTCGTAAGTTTCCGACTCCTGCTGAACAAGTTTAAATCTGCGCGGGCTTTTTACGCACATCGAGCCATGACCGTCGAGAATCCGATGGCCCTTTTTCTGCAAGTGCCTTTTTATGTACCGCGCTATCAATACTTGAGGCCGTTTTTGCCATTCGTTCATTACCTCCTTTGGCGAGTTCACCTTCGGGAAAAAGAACGAGAACCAAGGTTATTCTTTTGGTTTCCCCAATTTTTTTAGTTTGTTTTCGTTACCTGATCGCCCTTTAATCTATCGAGCAACGTGACGCAAACGATTGCAGATTTGATGCCGGCAAGGTGTGTCAACGCCGCGAAGCCGATGCTTTCCATTTCGATGTTAACGACCCCGGCTTCGTTCAATTTCGCCAGGTATTCCATTTTATCCGACTCGGTGAAGTCGCAAAAAGCGCCGTCAAGTCGACCTTGGCCCTCGTAAAAATCCGAGGTGCACATGGTCTTGCCGGTCACGGTGTCGTACGGATCGTCCGAATGAGCCAAAGCCTTCAATTCTCGTGCCAAATGTTTGTCCAATTTCGCAGGCCTGCGCACGAGTTTCCCAAGAACCGGCTGTAAAAAAAATTTTTTTAATTTCGAGGTTTTATGTTTCTGACAGTCTTGATTATTGAGTTAGAAAATCAGCTTTTTCAGTCTTTCTCGTTGATCGCATTGTGTGACTAGAACCAGTGTTTAGTTTCTCATTTTAACGAAATCTGTCGAAAACGATAGAATAGCTAAGGTTAAGTCCTTTTGCATTATGAATTTTTTTCTGGAAGATTTCATAATGGGATACAGGTTGTGATTTTATAATCAATTGTACTTATTGATCGTACACTGCTGAATACAATTGAACACCATAGAAAACAGTGGTACCTGTTCAAGATACGAATTGAGCATCTCATCAACAGCTTCTTCGGAAATTACGACTGTCCCTGGTTCAAGGCCAATTCCACCACAAGTGCCAATGCGAATGAATACAGGATCTTTCACCTTCGCATGGTACATGAGTTTTATCATTTCATGAAGCAGAATCCCCACCGAAGGCATGCCCATTCCATGCTGAAAAATATTTTTTAAATTGACTTTCATTTTGTCTTCAGTGCACTTTTAATACTGATGACGTATTTTTACTGTCAGTAAGTTTTTACTTCGATAGCGTTTCTCAAACAAGCGATGTCGTTCAATTGGATAAAGCCAATGATTTGCATGTGACTAAAATAATATTGACTGGAAAATCAATGAAGATTGTATCTTTATCAGGCAAACATAATTTGAATTTGAATTTTTTATGAATGAGGTTTTCATTGTGTTTTGGTTTAGTATAATTTAGAGCCGGATTTCGATAGAACCCCAAATGGCTCCTAAATCAAGCCTAAATTGGGCTTTCATCCGATTCCAAAAGAGGTAGTATATGTATAAGAGTAAGTTTTAACATGAGATTAAAGCTTCATTTGACTCCAGTTCTTTGTCTATCAAATATGATTACATTAGAAATAATTGAGATAAAATGTCAAATGACAACCAAGTCTTCAATATATTCTTTGAATTTGCAAGTTCCATGCCAACTAAAAAATTTTCTTATCTTTCTGCATCCCATTTTCACTAAAATGATGAATTCTGAAAACCTAAAAACGTAATACAAGTTTAATAAGAGTAGAATTGGAGCATCGCAATTCACGTGTTTCTTATTTTATCCAAAGGACGACATTTTTCTCGTAATTCAGCTTTTTTGACATTTTTCAATATTGCTCCATTTTATCCTTTGAAGCTGCTTTCATCGAGGGTAACTCAATAAAATCAGCATATTTATATGCATGCACGTTCAATGTTTCATAACCATAGAGTGATCAACTGATGCGTATATGTATTTTGAGGTAGGTACATTTGCGTAAGGCTCAATACATTCTGCATATAATTGATTGAAAGGAAATTGTTGCGAGGAAAAGACTTATATTTGGAGTCATAATTGAATATTTTTTAAGACTCTACATTGACGAGTACAATACCCACAAATTCTATGGTTTGATAAATTTTCGAACGTGAAATAAACAATTTTTTTGCCTAATATTTTATATTCCAATAATCTTCCATTGATTTTCTACTATTCGTACATTGAATCCCATTCATTTGTACTTTCTGAATTATTAGTAACCAGGTATGGATGTGAAAATTTAGTAAAACGGGTAAATAACTGACCGAGCCGAAGGCCAGGTCTGTTATCCGTTTTTCTGCCTATGAGCACATCCCTACTTATTTGCGTGAGATATTTTTTCTTACGATAGCCGAAAACTCGCTTTAAAATGTCAGTGTTCAGGTTAGGGTAACGAAAAAAAAAATTTTTTTCGTATTGTACTTTGATAATCAGTTTCATGAATCATAAAATATCTACAATTCGTTCTCGTTGTTTTTCATTTTTCTTCTATATTCTTCTCTCTATTCATTTCAAAGTTTTTTTTGCAAACGTCAATTTCAAAAATTTCTTTACTTCGATACCCATTCCAATTGAATAGTCTAAATCTTAATGTACTTTTGAGCTATCCCGGAAAATTCCTTCCAAATTCTAACTGCTTTTTTTTAGCTTATTTTTTATTCATAAAAATATACTTTAGAATAGACATACGTAAATTTTGAAAAACAATCTTGAGCGCCCTAGTTGATGATAAAATTCGTCAATTTGAAATGAAAGATGGCCAGTAACTCATAATTAAGATTATAATTTGAGTTGTTCATACTCTACATGATTATTTTTGGCATGTTGCCTTTAATTGTTAACAATTTCTAAAATTTTGAACGAATGCATATTTAATGTTTTCATAATGTCTCTTATTTCACAAGATATTAAATGATTTTAAATAATTTTAAAATTGTTTCGACATTTCTAAGAATATTTTCGAAAAGCCCAGATTAAACTTTGGCAATGTTTCAACTTTTGAAAATTCACCGAAATCACTTAAATCATGAGTTCTCAGACATTTTGAACGTAAAAAATTATTAAATGTTGTGAAAAATATGATTCTTCTTAGGAAGTAAACAAATTTTACGAAAACATTCGAAATTCTGAAGATGATTCCAAATTTTATAAAAGCCTTATTTCTGCACGAATTCTCAAAATTTGTGTTAGCAATCAATTTTCAAAGATTTGTATAAAAATCCTTTGAATTTTTCGAGAGTTTTACCTTCGGAAATTTAAAAAACTATTCGAAAATGGTATTAATTTATCAAGCATGCAACATTTTCGAAAGTCTTAAAACTGAATTAGAACATAAATTTTAGAAAATTACTTAGAATTATTAACCTCCGTGATCATTTGTAGTCATTCATTTAAGTGGGTAGTTAACCTACCAAACATCTTATTAAATATCATTACACTATGTGACCTTCGAATTCTCATTTTTCAACTAAACCTGTTAGAAACGATAGAGTTTGGCCCCCTTAATGCTCCTCAACAAGATATTTTTTTTTAACTTGGCTCATTTCTCAAGTTATTGAAAAATTAATTATTTACTTTTAAATGTGTCATTCTAATTCACGAAAAATTTATCATACTTGTAACGTAAAAAAACCGTTATGAACATTTTTTCTTCCTGGTTTCACATCTGTTATTGAATTTGGAAAAAACTTGTTGCAAAATAGTTTCAATTTTTTAATAACTTTCTTTTCATAGTCTGCCTTCTGTCATTTCGGGTCCTCGAGCGTTTAAGATATTTGGTAGAGCGTGTAAAAATATTATTTGAAATCA
Organism: Platygaster robiniae; assembly: GCA_028476575.1. NCBI lineage: Eukaryota > Metazoa > Arthropoda > Insecta > Hymenoptera > Platygastridae > Platygaster > Platygaster robiniae. Next base: position 44,651,647 of record CM052019.1, read on the forward strand.
TATCCTTTCACACTATTTTGAACAACTTCATGTTCCAACGCTCAAAATGGCAGGAAAAAAGGCAATGAAAAAAAATGACGAGTGAAGAGAAGATGACAATTTTTGCACTGAAAATAAGCTTTTTGCGAATTTTATGACGTATATAAAATCTTTAAGAAGAACATTCGTCTTGCCTTTTTTTACTTGAAAAAAAATTATTATTAACGTACATTACTCAAGGCAAATGAAAGAAAAAATAATTCTTGATTAGATCCCGGGATAAAAAGTCAAAGTATCCTTTAGTCTCAAGAGTATTTTGAGTCTCCAAATTGATCATTAAGAGTACTCCGTTTGGCAAAATGGAATACTCAAGATACTCTTGAGACTCAAATGATACTCTTGTTGTTGCTTTCAAGAAATAGAGTATTCAAATCGGAGATCAAAGGTGACTGTAGGAGACTTTTGGAGATTCGTGAAAAAAATTAGTTTACTCTTGGAGACTCACAGTCACCTTTTTTAAAAATTTTGTATACTCTCGAAGACTCCTTCGATACTCTTGGATACTCTTGGAGACTCGATGATACTGATTCCGAGACTCAAGATACTCTTGATGACTGAAACGATACTCTGATTTTTTATCTCGGGATAACCGGAAAAGGAAAAAACTTTTTTAAAAAAACTCGTTAAGAATGATCTAGGAGTATCTATCGTTTCTGATGAATTTCGTTTAAATTATAAACCGAAAATTTGTTTTGGTCACTCAGTGTTACATAAGTCAAGTAACCACCCACTTACTAATATTAAATTAAGTACTCATAATTGTATGATTAAAAATTTGAAGAAAATACGATCTCGCTGGATAATACCAGACATAAAATTTTGCACTCGCTTTCGCTAAACCTTATGAATAACAGAGTTATTTACATTCAAAGTTGAACAATCAGCAAGTGGTGCGGTAGCGTCATTTACTAAATCAACACGCTTTTTTATCAATAACTCCGTTGTTATTCAATGCGGAGGAAAAAGTTTACGAAAGTTTCATCTTGAAAATCTAAAAAAAATCTACAAATTTTTATAGGAATTCGCCCATTTCAAGGCAATTTTTATTTAAGTAGTTCAAGCTCGCATTATGCTTTTTTCTTTCATCATTTCGCTCGGAGCAGCTAATGACACATACTCATCTTTGCCTTTATACCAATTGCTTTTATAATTTATCTCTCCATGTTACGACAATATCTCATAATCTATGGGGAGTAGTAATCTTACGCTGACGGAAAGAACAGGCCCAACTTTGTACATGCAGTATCGATACGAGTATTGGCTGATGTCGGACAACATTGTTCCGGTAGGCAGTTTGTGACCGAGTTCCTCCATTATGTAGCAAGCGAACTGCTCCATGCGTTTCGGAGTTCCTCCCATGCATACAAACTGAAATTGGATACATATACTAATTTATATCAAGTCTTTGTAAAGGCTTTTTTACCAATTCATTAGAAACTTACTTGACAAAAAGCTATTCGTTTTGTCGGGGTTACTTTTGAAAAAGTTTGACCGTTGTAGTATTGTCATTTTCCACACGAAAATCAATAGTTATTGTTACTGCAGTACAGATCGACCACAACCCTCATACTCATAGGACATAGTTTTACCGTCTGAATAATGTGATTTACTGTTATTCGAACTTAGATCAAGATTTAGAGGACTCAAAAGTAATAAAATTCAAAAATTTTAGGACTGTATTGAAAAGTTTGATGATTTGACAGTCATAAGTTGTCAAATTTTTAAATTTATAGGTTCACTGAGACGCGAGACGATTACAACCCTCGGCTTTGCCTAAGGCTCCAATTTCTCGTTTCGTCAAACCAGGCATTTCCGAAAACTGTCAATAATACACCATTTTTCTGTTTCCAAAAACTAACTACGAAAAAACGTAAAACTGACGCTTTAAAACTTTTTCGATTTGAAAACCTTGAACGTTAGAATTCTGTTATAATAGTTCATAGATTTTTTCATTCCAAATGAGGATTTCCTCCAATTTGGAAGTTTGAATGTAAAGTCCATAATTTTTTTAATACTCAGGAATCTTAAAAAAATATTATTAATATTCCTTGAAATACTTGTTCAAGAACCCGAAGCTTTCGAGGTGATTGCTCAGAAATGCACAGTTCTTCACGAGACTTTTTTTTATCAGTTCGTAATCGTAAGGGAAGCATCAATATTTGCAGATTTAACAACAGAAAGTGCAACGTTCGATTCACAAAGTCTGCATGTCGTAAAGAATTAACAGTTTTTCTGATAAAATTGGATGACTGCTATGATCTAAGAGAGATCAACAGATGACACATTCATATTACTATATTCTCGTTATCTGCGTACCTTGACGTCGCCAAACATTTCCACGAGATCATGGGAACCGCTACCTAAGGCCAAGTGATACAGAATGTCTTGATCCATCAATTCGATGTGAGGGTTTCGTAGACGAACCGATCCATCGGAATACCTTTAAATGATAAAAAATACTTTTGAATTTTCTTTGTTAATCTGGGAAATTTTGACTTATTGTTTGTTAATAAAGAACTGAATATATTCATAATTCCTTGATAGCGATAATCATTTACTGAGTTTGAGCAGTATATTAAATGTCAGTTGTCAATTTTTCTCAAAGTGCACTAACTCGAATAAAAAATTTTATTTTTAAATCACACACTGCATTTGCTTTTTTCTCTCATATTCTATCCAATACCTTACTCCAATGTTCATTTAAATTGCCATCACATTTTTTCCCAATATGTATTCTATTCGATATCAAACTTGATCTAGAAAGAAGATACCTCAAACTATTCAAAACAATATCCCTCTCTATTCAGATTCGTTAAATTAACAGAAAATGCATGTTATTTTGTAAGCAAAATCAATGCATGTTAATTTATCGAAATGTAAGGTATCGTATTTCGGAATGATCAAATTTGTTTGAGCAAATCTAATTCCACAACGAAAATTTGTTTTCAGAAAAACAAACAATGCTTCCGGGCAAAGTTTCAGTTTCATCTAAATAATTTAATTCATTTTTCTTTCAGTATCAAAGTTTATCTTATAACCTGACCTCTGATAAACGTATTTCTGTAAATAAATCTTCTGGAGACAACATTGGGTTTTTTATCAACAATTTTACTATATATTGAACTTATCTCAACCTTAAACGTATAAAGTATAAAAACGGTGAAATCAATCAACTGACTGCGTTTTTTATGTTTTATCATTCCTCTTTTTTGTCTATCAATTTTTCGCTTCATTTATTTATGCAGAAACTTATGCACTGCATGCATATTTGTTTTTATATTTATATTAAAATTTTTTTTAATTGACCTGCTGAGTTATCAATATAAACATTTCTTGTCACACATATTATTCAATTGTTGTGTAATCTTTGTCGATTAGTTCAAGGCTTCAGTTTTATCACGGTTCATCTATTCTTTTCCAAAGAATCTTATGCCCTCACATGCTTCAAAACGTGATTTTCTGCCAAATAACGAAACCTTAAACGTATTGTCGCGTTTTATGACGCCTTCGTGCTCAAGATGATTTTCTTCGCAAAGGTATAAAGCTTATTTAGACAATCGTAATTAACTGGATAAACCAGAAACCACACTCTTTCCTAAATCCACTGTAAAGTCTAGTAAAAAAAAATAAATATTTTCAAGTTGATGAAAATATGCACGTTCACTAGAGCTGCTTTTTTTATACGTGATTCGCGCTTTCAGATACCTGATCCTATGCGAACATAATGCATTGATAGGATAATTGCAAATAAAAATAGTAATACAATTTATTGCATTTCGTTTCATTTATCTTATGACTATGTAACTGAATCTTTCGAGTTTTTTCGTAATGAGACAACTTTAAAAATGCAAAAACGTGAATCTATCCGAAAGATCGCCCTTACACATATTGTTAAATAAACTCACAACTCATTCTCAGATTTTTCTTCAAGTTAGAAAAAATGTTATCTAATTATAAAGCCATTATTGAATCTATTTTATTTCAGTTTGACATAATGGACATCGTTGTTCGATAAATTTTTTTCTGAGCTTACAATTAAGAAAAACCTGAGAAAATGAAAGAAGATGTGTGCAATTTTCATGAGTCAACCCTCAGAATTTCAAGATATTCTGAAACGATTCGATTTTATGGTAGTTTAACCTCAAAGCATTTATACAACTTTGAATCATAATGCTTTGAATCATTAAAGTCTATGAAGAAACCCATAAAATACTGTATGATTACTCAAAGTGAATAAATACTGAAAAATACTCAAACTGCCAAAAGTAATAAAATCAATTAAATACTAGCAATCTGTGAAGATAGTTTTTACTGGAACAATTTTATTACACTTCTGATTCTCGAGCGATATATTCTAAAAAGCTATATCAAAACCAATGAAAATACAAAAAATCTATGAAGATACCAGAATATCCTACAAAATTTTATGTAATATACTCAAAAATTCGAAAATTCTGCGATTACCAATAATATTTATAAGACCTTTTGAAAAAGTTCGGTTGAATAAGTCTATATAGATATAATTTCGTCAAAAACCTATAAATATTATAAAAATATACATAAGAAACTTTAAGTCTTAGAGCATTAAATAAAGATGTTAGATGCTGGAATTAACATTCATTGATACATTAAAATAAATATATGTATACTAATATATACTAATATACTATAATAATATACTATATAATATACTAATATATACTAATATATTAATATAAGCTGACCTTTTTGACATTTTGACATTCAAGTTTGCACCTTCTACCAATAAAAATATTTTGAAACATCACTTTATTAGCTGCACGGAATCGAAAACCAAGTGTATATTTTTTTTATTAGATTTTAGAAACTTTTTGCATCATTCGTATATAAGAGTATTAAACTTTCGTTTGTTAGCTTTTCTTTCTTTTTTTCAAATTTATTTCATAACAAGGAAACGTTTCATCCAGAAATTTTTTTTAACGTTTATTAACGAGCTAAAAATTGGGAAAGATCCAATGTAGAATACGAAGAAGCAATGCACTTTTCCCCAAATATTTCGTCGCTTCATTGTCATGCAAACTAATACATTCAATATTCAACGTATCAATTATAAAATTCACGTTTTATATATTTACTCAAGTGAAGTTTATGCTAACATCACAAAAGAGTAATGAAAAACTCAAACTGAAATAAGTTCTGAGAAAGATATTCGTTCAAGATTCGCAAAGTGATTTTAATCAGTTTATAACTACGACAAATGAAAAAAAAAATATTCATTCGCACTTTTCTAATCTAAAAATAGTCTTTTTTCGATATGAGGATTAAAATCTGGACATGATGACAACAATTCAATACTTTGTCAAACGTTAGGCTTTTGGAATCATCAAATTAAAAATTTTTTTGTTAGAATAAACAAAATTCAAACAAAACAGTTGGTATAGTTTAGAAAAATTACCTCACAGCTTCATTAATTTTTTCTCCATTCCTAAAATTTTCCGAGGAAAATTCTGAGAGACAAGTAATTTTTGTTTTGCATTCACTTTTATTGCACTTGGCACAAACTGGCATTTTAGCAATACGAAAAAATCAAGTTCTGTTTCTTTAAATAAAATACGTGAAAGTCTTATAACAATTACGTTGAGTATTTGTATCAGCAGAAGAGAAATTATGCCTCGATATCAAGTGTCGACTTGCGGAACGAGCGTTTGAGACTGAGTGTTTGACGATTCGCAAACTCGATAGACTGTGAAGTAAAAATGCGTTCCCACCGTAAAGTCGTGTTCTGACATGTAATCAAAGCAAACAAGAATGCGGAATGAGAAAAATAATTTCACCCAGAGTGACTTTTCTCGGCTTATTTCAAGCTGATTTAAATAGGGAAATGGCGAAATTATTTGATTGACATGGCGTTTCTCCCATTTTTTTTCGTTTTTTATACTTAAATTTTTCGAATGGAGATTATTATAATTAATAAAAATTTGTAGTGTCGGATCGCCGGATAAAGAAGTACTTTTTTTTTAAAAACTGTTAAATTATACCGTCATAATGTAGAGATTGGAGCAAAAAATTATGTTGATTTTGTAATGTGATTTTTTCTTTTTTTGTGGAACAAGTTTTAAGTTGTTAATTTTAATTTATAATATTTTTTTCATTTTTAAAAATAATAAAAACGGTTTTATTTATGAAAAGACATAACTAAAATTTTTTTAGGCCTTATAGCACGGTGTCTTATGAAATTGGGCGTTCGTCATAAATATTTTACAGACCCTGCATTGTAGGGTGTCACTTATTTTGACAATGTTGGATTTTTTTCGTTCCGGGCCTTTGAATTAATCAAGATAGAAAAAAAAATTCCGTAAAGTTTGAAGTGAATCGGACATGATTAACCCGTGCCACGAAGCGACTCACGTGTAATTTTTCATACGTTTCACTGAAACATTCATAACTCTTGAAAAACTTATGATATATGCTTGAAATTTGGCAGGGTTTAAATACATAACACAGTCCAACAAAAAAACACTTTTTGTAAAATGATTGGATGATTTCTTAAAAAATATGTCGCTTGAGTAATAAATGCCTGTTCTCGAGCAATAAATTTTTCAAGTATAAATAAAACTACAAGCGTAAAATCTACAATTTTTATGCGATTTCGATGGGAAAAAACTCAATTTGGGGGTTTTCGAATGCTGGGAATTCATTTTTGAAATAATTTTTGCAAAGAAAATCATTTTACAATCATCTGAAAAAGCTATGAAAAAGCTGAGATGTTTAATTTCGAGGTATTGACATTTCTCGGAAGATAGTCAAACTGGAACCGAAGTCCTCCTTTCAAAAATCTAAATAATCTAAAAATAAATAAATCTTTCAGAAATCTAGTCCCATAGGGACTGAAGCTTTCTGAGAAATGTGAATACATGAAAATGAATGATCTCACTTTTATTACAGCTTATTTTAAATTATGGAAAAACTATTTTTGTCGCAAAAATTATTCCACTAATGGATTCGTTGCAGTCGAAAAACCCTATATCAAGCTTTATTTCGCCGATTAAATCGGTCAATAATTTAGATTTTACGCTTGTGGTTTTATTTAACCTAAAATAATTTATAACTCGAAAACTAAACGTGAAGATGCAAAATCCTTTCCGGAACTGTTTTTAGGGCATGTAAAATTAAATGTATTTGCTGGAAAGAACCGGTCATTTTTTTTCGTTGGACTGTGTAGTCTAACGTTCAAAACCAAATTTTTCTGGATTTTTCTATCGCAGTTGTCTATACTTTACAAGCAATAAAAAGTACGCATTTGCCTTAGTTTCATGCACTTTCTTATTTATTTCAGTTAGATATTTGTAACTTGTAAAAAAATTATCATAGACTTTTGAAATGTGGCAGAGTCTTGGTTCTTCACGTTAAATTGCAAGTCAATGTTTTCGTGATTTTTCTATTACCATTATCTCTACTTCAGAAGCTCTTTAAAGTGCGTTTTTTTCTTAGTTTCATCAATAAACTTCGAAGAATAAGTCTGTGGCTTCCTGGAATAACAAAGTCACTTCTGCCATAAGGCTCATTTCAGATGATATTCTAATAAAATTTTAAACGTTATGACATGTGTGACTTTGTCTGCTATGTCGGGAAGCCACAGAAGTATAATAAACTGGCCCGGAACACTTTATTTTGGGTTGTAAATAATATAATATAGTTTAATATATTATCACGAAACTTTTGATTTTAAAATAAACGTTAACTACTCAAACTCTGCTCAGTTTCAAAAGTCTATCGTAAGTTTCTCAAAAATTACAAATAAATAAGAAAGTAAGACAATAGAATAAAAAAAAAAACCATGAAATTAAAGCAAACATGTACTATTCGAGTGCTTTTCAAATATAAGTACATTACAGGAATGGAAAAATCTAAAAATTTCTGTTACTCGACGCTACATTATGTTTTCATATTCCGCCAAAGTTCAAAAGTCTATGATAAGTTTTTTACAAGTTACAAATATGTATATGAAATGAATAAAGAAATGTATGAAATTAAGACAAACTTATACTTTTTACTGCTTGTAAAATATAGACAACAGCGATAGAAAAATCCAGAAAATTTATATTTTCAACTTTGAAGCATAAATCGTAAGTTTCGCAAGAGTTGTTAATATTTGAGAAAAATGCATGAAAATTTATACGCAGTTTCCACTTAAAACTTAAGTCGCCTTGTGGCACGGGTCAATCATGTACGCTTCACTTCAAACTTTATGAAAAAATTTTTTTTAGTCTCTTGATTGATTCAAAGGCCTGGATTTAAAAAAATTTCAACATTGCCAAAATAAGTGACACCCTAATGTTCGTTATAAAATTTAACAACTTTTCATAAGGAAATTTATAAAACTTGGTAACACTTTCTGAATATTATAGCAATTTAAAAAATTTCATAGAATGGTTTTTGATAAAAACTGCTAACTTTATGAAGACTTGATAAAATTTGGAATAGCTAGGGTTTTGACTCGATCGAAGAAAAATTTTCTCGTCTATTTATACGTAAAGTCCCCATTGTCAAATAAAAAATGATTGATGCGCGCAGAAAAAGATTCCCAAGCTTTTATTGTGCGAGGAACAGAAGAGAAGTGAACAATTCCATAGAAAATAATCAATATCGAAATTTCTTTCTGATATACTCTCATCTGGTTTCATCCAGCAATCGATCAAAACCACGCACTACTCGTACAAAAAGCCATTATTCAATAAAAAAACTGCACTCCGGATTAAACTCAAGATATATTCACTTTGGCGATAAACTTATCGGAACGGGGTGATGATCGAAAATAAAAATTTCACTTGCGATAATTTTCTTCAGTGCATGATGACGACGATCACAAATGAACTTGAATAAATAAAAAAAGGAAAACGACATTCTCTTATCGATATAATTTATTGCGGTATCGATCAAACATCGTTGCGAATATCAACTTGGCTATTACTTTTTACGTGTTTAGTTTTTGATTCTTTTTTCGAAAAATATTTTGAATCTACTCACTCGTCGAGTTCTTCCTCTTCCTCGTGAAAACTCATGATTTTGAATGTGCGAATCGTTCAGTATCGCGCAATTGCACTTTGCGGTGTTTCGCGAATTTTCAAAGTTGTTTGATCGAAAAACTATGAGGAATTTTTGGGGAGCGTTAAGCAGGGTGGAATTTTTACGTGGAGTCGCGAAATGTGGAAGAGCCGCGCCGTAAAATGATGCGCATGGCGGAGTCGATGGGGTAGTAACTGGGGTTGCAGCATGAAAAGTACAACGCATGCGTTTGTCGTAACGTTTTCAATCGAACACCTGGGCGTTAGTTTTTGTGGAACGCAGAAGTAACATCTGGCTCGGATCAATTTTTTTTTCAAGGTTGAACGGGAAATCCAAATTACTTACATTCGAAATTATTCATGAAAATAATTTAATAAATGAAAAAAATGAATTACATTCCAGTAACCATTCAGCATTTCCAGTCAAATATAATTTTTAGTAAGCGTGAACATCCTTTTCTTGAAAAATAAAAGAAATAGAAATTTTTAGAATTCTTGAAGAAACTAAGGCACCTATTTGAGGTTGAATTTTTTGAATTATCGTAAGTGAAAAATCTTCCAAACGAACGATAGAAGAAGCTCAAATATTAATTAACGAAATTCAACAAGTAAAAGGTTTACAAATTGTAACTTGTCATTTCGTTTTCAAAAATCAATAAAATCGATAAGATGATCTAATGGAAAGCGACTGTGAAAAACTTCTAGAATACCAAAACTTACGAGCCTTGAAAAAAATACAAGATTCACTTGCAAAATGTCAGTTATGTAGTAGGAACTATGTATACGTGAGTTTGGATAAATCAAATAATAAATTATATAAGAAATATGAATGTCAGCTAGTTATGGTAGCTCTCCTATAATCAAAATCGATCTAGAATCGATACGTGAGTATTCGATTTATTATTACACATGCAGTTATACTGTATGAAACACAATAACCTATTTTTCTACAACTCTCTGCCATTCGAAAATGACACGCATGCATACGAATACGCTCTGTTCAACATCAATTAGGTCCTATTTACAACTGAATTTGTCTTTCATAATTTGATTTCCATTTACATAGAAACCGAATTCCATGCAATCGTATCCATACTTTTACTACTCTTCTTTTTTTCTGCAAAAAACTCCTCAACTTCTGCCAGGGATTTCCCCAATGTTTCCGGAAGATAAATACGTACGTAAATAGTCGCTAAAAGAGATATACAGCCGAAGAACAAAAAAACGACCTTAATGCCGACATAGTCCAACACATAAAGATAACTTTTCGACATTGCGAACATGACTACATACGTGTAAGAAACAAAAAGACCCGCGAAAACCGCGCGCACGGAAATAGGCAACAATTCCCCAGTCAGTCCCCAAGGTATTACAGTGAAACCTAAAGAACAGGAACCAATAAAAACCAAAATTAACACTAGTTGCAGCCATTTTTCATTAGAAATCTTGACAAAGAAGTTTTCCCTATCGATCGTCGATGATGAAAGAAAAAGTAAAAGAGAAGATAAAAGCATGGAAATGGACATGCCGATTCCACTGCAGGTCAGCAAAGTTCGTCTTTTTACATTTTTGCTTAAAAGTGCTGTCGCAGTGCAAACGCACAATTTCAAAACTCCGAGAATAACGGAGGCGCGATTTTTATCTAAACCGTTTCCAAAGTTGCCACCAACGTCGTCGAGAACTGACGTGGCATACATTATCACAGTGTATGCACCTGTGAGCTGTTGGAGAGTGAAAATCACCAGAAGAATCGTAATGGGCTTGTATGCTTGTGGACGAGATATTTCCTCTTGAAAGTATTTCACTGCTTCATAAAAACTTTTCCTCCGAACGTGTAAGCGATTCTTGTTAGTTTCGAAATCCTTCATGAGTTTTTCTCGCTCATAATTGTACATCTGCAAAGTATAATTAATACGTGGTGCTAAATCACAAGTTGGAAAGAAAACAGGAATACACGCTTTCCATTTTTACACAACCGGTGTATTCTTGAAACTATGACAGATTTCATTAATTGAATGGTCAAAACTCCGCTGAGACGAAACTTGCCCTAAGCATACTCACATCGACCGTTGGATTCAAGCGTTTCAAACTGTTTTCGGCCAGCCGAATCCTTTTTTCCTTTGTTTTTTCATCGCCGAAATGTAAAAGCCAATGAGGACTTTCAGGCACGTAGAAAAGTATGAAAAATACGAAACAGTAGATGACGAGACAAGTTATGGCCAAAGCTCTCCAAGACGCAAATGCTCCAAAACAATAAGTTATCAGAATTCCAATAGCAGTGAAGATGGAAGTAAAGCAAAGAAGCATCTGCCTGATTTGTGGATGAGTTATTTCAGAAATGTAGATGAATTCAACTGTGGTCATGCCCGAGCCGAGTCCAGAAATTATTCGAGCGGCGTAAATCATCGGTACTGATTCCGCGATGGAGGCCAAAACCCAAGAAACGATGATTATGGAGACTGATATAAGGCAGGTTTTTTTCCTGCCAAAATGGTCCATCAATGGGCCAACGATCCCGGATCCTATGGGCACCGTGATTGTTGCTAAACTTGCTGTGGAGGAATATATTATGAGTAAGGGAGAATCGGGCAAAATAAGCCACCCCTATATTCAAATTTCTACCCAGCTGAAAAAATCCAATTGGTTTTGCCAATAGCCCGACCAATTGGCAAATTGGCATTTTGCCAATTGGTCCGACCATTTGGAATTGCCAATTGGCCCAACGATGGTCCGACCGATTGGCAAGCTTACTGTTCTGTCCGATTGGCAATCATAATCGTCAGGCCAATTGGCAATTCCAAATGGTCTGACCAATTGGCAAAATACCAATTCGTTTTGCCATTAAAAGTTAATTCTGATTATTATAGATTAATTACGCAATTAAATATTTAATTTTTTCACCTTCGGTGGAATTGGGAAATTCCGTCCTATTTCATAAAAAAACTGTGAAGCGAAATCACGTTCCGCCCGATACGAATAATTCTGCATTATACTTAATGTATCAGTGCTAAACTTGTAAAATGAGAAAAAAAGATTGACTCCCATCTCATGGATCTCGCAGTAACTACTGGTATGGCGCCGGATTTTTAAATATGTCGCCCTCAAATTTGAATACTTCGCGCCATACCAGTAGTTACTGCGAGATCCACGAGATGGAAGTCAATTTTTTTTCTCATTTTACAAGTTTAGCACTGATTCATTAACTATAATGCAAGATGAAACGCATCTGCGCGACTGCGATGTCCTTCCACAATAGATTCATGAAATTGGGTAGTATTTACCCAATTTCACTGAGAGTGAAATAATTGAGTAATTGCATAGTCAATCTATAATAATCGAAATTCACATTTATGGTAGAACGAATTGGTAAATTGGCATTTGGCCAATTGGTCGGATCATTTGGAATTGCCAATTGGCCCGACGATTATGATTGCCAATCGGACAGATCATTAACTTTGCCTATTGTTCGGACCGTCGTCGGGCCAATTGGCAATTCCAAATGGTCTGAGCAACTGGCTAAATGCCAATTTGCCAATTGGTCGGGCTATTGGCAAAACCAATTGGATTTTTTCAGCTGGGTATTGCTCTTCCCTGTCAATTAATACACTGTACTTTTTGTTTTCAACCCAAAATTTTATGCTTCACGATTTCCGTCTATTTCATATAAAGATTCCCAGCTGAAAATTTCTGATTGGTTCATCCAATTGAAAAACCAATTGGATTTACAATATTGGTTTTCTAGTAGGTTTTTCCTATTGGAAAATTTTTCACAAAAAACTTATGTCACAAATGCAATAAGTTTTCCAGACGGAAATGTAATCAGATTTCTAAATATAAAACTGAGTGTATTGTGTATTTGAGAGGAATTTTTTTGTACAAAATTTTCCAATTGGAAAACCAATTTGGAGAACCAATTATTGAAAATTTCAGCAGGATAGTCAATAAAACAAAAGCAAATAAAATTATCAAGTATTTTAGAATATAACTTAACAAGTAAAAATTTTTTAAAAGAACTTGAAAAACTTCAGCTACTCTTCCAGGAAGCCACAATTTTGTTGAATAAAATTCGATGGGAATGAAAAATTTTTTACGTATTTAATGTTCAAAGTTGTATGGAATAAACCTGCAATAGATACTCAAGAACCGAAAAAGTTGTTAAAGAAATATGCTTAGAATATATTCTAAAATTTTCAATGTTTGCGAATTCAGTGAAGGCAACAAAGGATTGCGAATCAGATTCGAACTAATGTTGTAAATATCTGACGGAAATCGAAGCGATGAAGTATCCTTAATTTTTCACACTCATCATCTAGCTCCGAAAAAATAAAAACTGCAGAAGTTGCAATTTTTACAACTGTCTTGCAAAAAAATCCAAGTTTTAGAACTCACTGATCGAACTAGCTTGATCTTTATTCAGGACCCCCATGGAACTGTCATTCGTGCTAAATCCATCAATTACAATTGTGCCATAAGCTAGATTCACTCCGGCTTCTATTACCATAGATAAAATTATGCAGCTAGCGATGATCTTGAAAAAAAAGCAATATTATCATTTTTGTTCGAAAACAATGAATTTCATTAATCAGCGTATGTACTCACTTGTGCATTAAAATCCCTTAACGACGGTTTATAAACATTATTCGTTTCGTGGGCATTTTCAAGCGAATCGCTTAAACTACTCCCGTTTCTGAATATATAAAAAAATATGTGTATGGTCATTTTCAAATAATTTTAAATCATGACATTCAATTGCATTATGCGTAATTATTTACCTTGAAAATTGATAGTTGATATGTCCGGAAATTTCCGGGATGACTGGAGGTTTTTCTTGTTTTTCCTCCATCGTCTTGCTTTCTAGATAGATAAAGTAAAGTATAATAAATATTATAATTGTCCGAATCTAATATTTATAAAAATAATAACTATATAAACATATTTATGTCGACTGGAACTTATTACTCTCGGTTGATTTTTTCTTCACTAGTGAAAAAAATGCCATTTTCCTAAAAAATCATCAACTTTTTACTCTCTTTTTACTTTTTTCCTAGTTTCAAAATATTGTAAAAGTAATAAATATACATTATTGGAACCAAATTTTAATACAAAATGTAAAAATTGTCATGTTGGTTTATTTATGAAAAAAAATACTTTGTTTTTTGCTCCGATGAATCGAAATCTCACTATATCATTGTCAAGTAACAAACGATTTACTAAGGTCGTTACCCAGTAGGGATTTTTACAATGCGACTCGTGTGCGCTTATCTACATTCTAATAAATGGCTTTAATTTATCTTACAACTGTTATTGACGACAACATCTCAAGCACTCACTCACTAAACTAACAATGAGCCGATCACGATTGCACATAAAGTGTTCTTTTACCTGAAAATACTTGCAGTCGAATTCAGATAGCTCTTAACTTTCTCGTCGTTAGCTATCACTGTGTTCACGTGCTCCGGAATAAATATTCATCAATCGAAAAGATAAATTACGCAACGCAAAGAGGAACATCACGAAAAATATAAAATCAACACATTTTGTCATTAAAAGCTACACTAATCGATTTAAAGTTTTACAGTTCAGATCTGGAGAAACTTTTGTAACTTGAACGCGTGTACAGAACACGATTTAATGAAATTTTATTATTTCCCACGACCTCACACTAATGTCTACTCAATTCTACTCAAATTCACGAATATCATTGTTCCTACCGTATCTTCTGATAATATTTTATTAAGTGAAATCTGCCTTACGAGCTGTTCATGATGATGTCTAATGTTTGAAAGAGAAAAAAGAGGGGGGAGGACTTTGCGAAATTTCGAAAAAATTGCTCTCAGATTAGCGTGAAAAAGCGCCTGGCCACAAGGCTTCAACAATTCATGCAATACTGAAATAAATGCAAACCGAAGTGATGCACACATTTTCTGCAAACTTTTTTAATTTGGCTTATGTTAATTCGCAATAAGTTGTTCAATGTGGTCCAACTTAATTAATCTGTCAAGTACGAGTGGACGTAAAATTTCATAAATGTTTTGAAATGTTTCTAGAATATTATGTGTTGTAATGACGAACTTCTTTCACTTACAATGATTCAAAGTTGCTGAAACATTTCTTACAAGTTTTTTTGAAGGAATATTGCCCATTGTGTTTTGTGTGAATCATCTTTTGTGTCTTCCAATAATTTTCTGTTTGCAGTGTAGTCAGGATTTACAAATTCATGTTTTACTCGTAATTTACAGATAAAATATCGTATTGGCAGTTTTGGGAATGCTTTTTTTTTGACGAAACGAAAAATTGCAGCCCGAGAAGAAGCCAAGGGTTGTAATCATTTCGTCAAAAAAATCATTTCCAAAACTGTCAATAATATACTATACTTGATTTCAAAATGCAATATTACAATTTTTTTATTTAAATGTCACAGTGGAGCATCAAATGAAATAAAAAGTTTTAAATCCCGAATGCGACTCGAACCAATTTATAGCTCAATTAATTTGATATTCAATCAATGTTCTTTTCTCAGCTTTATTATGTTTCTAGATTATGGAATGATCAACTTAATTTTTATTACGAAACTGTTAACGTAGAAAAAATGTTATATTCAAACTTACTCATTTTCAGAGAAGTAACTGTTTCTCTCACGCTTACGTTTACAAATTTAATAAGTTTTTTTTTTTTTTGTTCTCAGCAGGTAACAGTTTTTGCAAATTATTTAATTACAACGCTTAAATTCGTTAATACCACATTATTATTATACGCAATCAGAAAAAGTTATTTTCAACTGCTGAATGTCATACCACGTTATTCTTTTTTGTCCCCAATTGGTTATAGTGTCACTATATTCGATGTTATGTATTACCCACACGAATCTCCACTTTTTTCTGCAAACTTATCAGTATTAATCCAGTTACTTTTAAATCAACTTAATTACAAAACGCTGTTTCTTTCCAAAAATGGCTGTTTTCAAAATAATTCTTGAGAAAACGTATAGCTTTTACATTAGCACGTTTTGTTGTCGACTATATAAACCTGCATTGTCACTTATCACACAACAATTTAATACTGATTGAATGAAGCTTAACAATAAGTCATACGATGTCAAAAGACGTCGATTGGAAGGCCAAGGAATCGTACGATTTACAAGAATTGGGCCACGATATCATGTTATTCCAAATATCACAGTCACAGGTATACATTGCGAAATAAATGCCTCCAAGTTTAGAAATTTCTAAACATCTCTGCGTTATCAGCTAGGGTAATGACAATTTTTTTACGCAGCTAAATCAATGCTTCGAATACGAATAATATTTAGTGATCGAGCCAATGAATATTTCATCACGTCCATTTTTTATTTATTCTCCTTTACTTTATGATTCATGAAAAAAAGTCAAAATAAATATTTCAAAAAATCTATTTCAATTCGCCGGCATAATAGCGATCAATGTTAATATTATGAAAGAACGAAACCAGCTTACTTTAACTCGCGTGTTCTATTAATTTGCAACACATACACTAGAAAGAAAAGAATACATATTCATAAAAAACCATTTTTATTCAAGAAAAATCAGTATTCATCACACCATCGTCTACACATGAATGCAAACACTTTCAATATCAAAATAGATAATTTATTTACACGATCCTTATCATATCTTACAGTAAATTTAAGTATTCCTCGGCTTGTTCTTGTTCATCGTAAATAAATATGTATCTTACAAATCCGTGCTCACATTTTTTCCCTCTTTTTTTTTTTCTTCAAAATATTTTCCCACTTCATCCAGTGACTTTCCCAAAGTTTCCGGTAAAAAAATACGAACGTATACAGTTGCCACAAGAGACATCAGGCCAAAAAACACAAACATGATCTCAATTTCAACTGACTTGGATAACTCAGGATAAGCTTTAGTAAATAAAAACATGACTATGTACGCATAAGAAACCAAAAGACCTCCGCATGTCGCACGCAACGAAATCGGCAGCATTTCTCCGATAAGTGTCCAAGGTATCGTAGAAAAACCAAAAACACAAAAACAAACGTATAGCAGAACAAGTACTAATCGAGGCCATTTTTCGTTAGCCAAGGCCATAAAAAAGTTGGAATCATCGATCGAAGATTTCGACAAAAAGAGTGAAAGGGAAGATAGAAACATGGTGATAGACATGCCGATTCCGCTGCAGGTCATCAAAGTTCGTCTTTTGAAGCTTTTGCTGAACAACGCAGTTGCAACGCTTACGCAAAATCGCAGCACACCAAGAATGACCGAAGCTTTGTACTTATCTAAACCGTTGCCAAAATTACTGCCTATACCATCGAGAACTGACAGAGCATAAAAAATTACAATGTACGCTCCTGATAATTGTTGTAGAGTAAAAATCATTACAAGAATTGCGATGGGTTTGTACGCTCTAGGGGAAGACATTTCCTTTTTATAATATTGGAGTGCAGAAGTTTTGCTTCTGGTCACTTTGGCAGTGGAGTTGCAAGTTTCACTAAGTACCTTGAGCCTTTCTCGTTGGTCTTCGTACATCTAAAAATGTACGAAAAATGAAATTCATATGCATATGATCTTATGTAAACATCCTACTTGGACGTCCAAAAGGGTTAAATTTATGTTTTCTCCAAGAAACATTTTGCGAGTCTAGAAAAAAAGCAATATTTATCGGATACTAACGTTGTTGTTGGGATTCAAGCGTTTTAAACTTTTAGCGGCTAAGCGCATCCGTTCTTCCTTATTCTTTGCATTGCCGAAATTCAAGAGCCAATAGGGACTTTCAGGAACGTAGAAAAGTGCCAAGAATATGAGGAAATACATGACGAGGCAAATGATTGCCATCGTTTTCCAATGCACGAATGCTCCAAAACAAAAAGTGAGTGTGATTCCAAGTGATACAAAGATTGAATTGAAGCAAAGAAGCATCTGCCTGATTTGTGGATGCGTTATTTCTGAGACGTAGACGACCCCAACTGTGGACAGACCAGTGGCGAAACCAGAAGTCACTCGAGCGGCGTAAATCAATGGCAATGATTTGGCGACAATGATAAGAATCCAAGAAATCATGGTTATTGTGACGGAGAGAAGACAGATTCTTTTTCTACCAAAATGGTCCATCAATGGGCCAAGAATCCCAGATCCAATAGGAACAGTGATAGCAGCTAAGCTTGCTGCGCGAAGGAAAAGTTTAAAACATTTCTGTAATAACACACATTTGGTTGAATGTGTCTTAAGGAGTTAGGCTACAGTGGAGTTGTGAAATAAGAATTTTTTTTGTTTCATTTTCAGCTTCAAAAATTTATATTAAATCCCCCAGAATAAGTTGCAGATGAATTGCTGTTCATTGAAATTTTGAAATTCTCGTAAGCGAAGATTGACGAGTTTTCTTGAGTCGAGAATCAGTTTTTGTTGTCGACATATGTAAAGTATCTGAATTGTTCTTCTATAATTTCTCATGTATCAACTTTTGATTTCATAAAGACTTTTCATATGATCACCTTATTACAATCGTATAACTCATGAGAACCTCAAGTGGTTACATGGTAAAAAAAAAATTTTGAAAAAATTTTCATTTTCAAAAGAATCAAAACAATTACGATGATATCTTATTATTCAAATTATATCACGTATTGCATTGAATGTTTTCAATAATGAATTTTCTGTGTGTTTAAGGTTATTTATTCAAATTGGTTCAAATATCTTATTTTATGAAAAGTATATCCAATTTTTCAAACTTACCAATCCAAGAAGTTTCCGTTGCAGTTATTATTCCTATATCGCTGTCATTTTTCTTCAGTTGATCATTAATAATTGTGCCATATGCCATATTTATACCAGCTTCTATTACGATACAGTGTATTATGCAGCAAGCAAGAATCTTGAATAAAGAAACGATACATAGCAATTTTTAACTAGTGTGAATGAATTTTTTTAAGCGTTGAAAAATATTTAAAAATAAACGACGACGATGTGTAAGAAAATTCGGTTAGGGCATTCATTGAAAAGTTCTACACTCTGATAAGTGTTGTCAATTTTACTGAATTTCTATAATTTTGTGCAATCCTCAAATTTTATCAACATTTCCTGAAATCGAATTAATTTTCCGATTCTCATTAAAATTTCGGGAATAATCGACGATCTCCATACAATTAGTGTCATTATTCTTACAATTTCAATGAATATTCAAGTTTCCTTAGTAATCTTGATCCTTATAAAAACCTTATATGAAAATGAAATTTCTTATAAAGTGCACCTTATAAAAACATTCTAAGAATACATTTTCTTAATGAGGTGACCTTATAGAAACCTTATGAGAAACCGAAATATTTTATGAAGAATTGATCGAAAAATTTTTTAAGCTTTTTTTTTAAAGATTAATGAAATATATCTACACATTCTTATGAAAAATTCCAGTTATATATAACCTTATAAGGTTTTTATAAGGATCAAAATTACTAGGGCTACGTAATTTAACAAAATTTGTCTCAATTTACAAACTTTATCATCACTTTCTAAAATTCTACTAATTGTTTGAGTTTTCGAGAATGATTGATAATTTCTGAAGTATTGAATTAAATACGACACGAAACGCGCGAAAGTGGGGGTATAAGAGGCCTAAGTATAACCCTAGTAATTCTGATTCTTATATTTATGATTCTCAGAAATTTTATAAGATTACTGAAATCCCTTATATGTTTACCCATTTCTTATATGGAAATATATAGAGCCATATAAGATTTTTGAAATCTTATATGGTGCCCATATATGATTTATGTAAACTTATATGGCAAACATATAAGTTTTCATAAATCATATATGGGCACCATATAAGATTTCAAAAATGTTATATGGCTCTATATGTTTCCATATAAGAAATGGGTAAACATATAAGGGATTTCAGTAATCTTATAAGATTTCTGAGAATCATATAAGAATCAGAATAACTAGGGAAGCGAAAAATGGTATATACTTATACACATACACACAGGAATTTAATACAAATTCTTTAATTCGGTTATCGGCGCATAATATGCATATTACCAAATTTCACGCGCTAAAAAGAAACACGTAATTTCTGTTTGAATATCGGGTCGAAAAGTCCTGTAGCATTTTTCACAAAATTCAAAATCAACAAATATATTCGAGTTTGAAATTTCACCAATAAACGCACTCTTTCGACAAGTGGGAAAAAAATCACAGAGCAAAATTCACCGAAATTTTGTCTAAATTTTTTTGAGTCGATAACTTTTTTGTAACTTTTCTTAAAAATAAAAAAAATATATATATTCGTGTTAGAAGTTGAACAAATCTGATTAGTTAAAACTTGTAACTCTAATGTCGTTTTTGATTTTGAGTGTTGTGAAAAAGAGTCCTAGGCAAAGGACTTTTCGACTCAGAAAAATATGGAGAAAATTTCGGTAAATTTCGATCCGTGGTTTCTATCCTCATTTGCCGAAGGAGTGCGCGCGTTAATTTCGGTTTAACTTAAGACGACTCGCAACCTACTGTAGTGCGAGAAAGACGCCTAGAACGGGATTCAATTAAAAGAAGGAAGGACGAAAAGAGAAGGTCTTGCGAGTCGTCTTAATATTAAAATTTTGATTTTTGTGAAAAATGGTAAAGGAAAAAACCATCTTCGATTTTTGCAAGGAATCTGCCATTTTTTCCCTATCGGGCATCTTCTAATATTCGAAGTATTAGAACTATTGAAATTGCCGGTAAAGTAGAGCATTCACAAAATCTGAATCCTCTGGATGGATATTTTTACGCAGGGGCACGTTCGCTGACGCCCTTATATAGATTTTATTTTTTAATAATATTAATAATAAATTTTTACGCTTATAAAAATAAATATTTATTTATTTATTCATGATAATATGTGTCAATTCTGTTACAAAGATGGCGTTGAGTAAAAGAACATCATTTTTCATATTAATGACAATCAAATCCCTGGCAAGTTCGTGAAACGCGAATGCAACACTAAAGAAACGTTTCTTTTGGTTACGCATGAAACGCGTTTGAAACGTCCTAATAAACCAAAAAATAAAAAAATAAATCGAATAGTAAATTTGGTTGATAATGATAGTTGATATACCTGAACACCACTATAAACATGGTAATCAACCTGAAAAAATCCTTGCCGCAGACGGGATCCGTCCGAACCCGGATTGCCGGTGTGAAAATCCGAGACGATGACACCTGAGCTATTTCAGAAGATCAAATCTGAAGTTAAATGTTGTGCCACAATTTTCATCAAGGTACAGTTGATGACAGAAAATATAAAGTACTTGAAACTCTGATTAAACCAAATTTTTAACTACTTTCTTTCATTTAACAAAATGCAATTTTTTAAAAATGCTCTAACGCAAATCGTTTAAACTTCCAAAATTTCAAAAAATCGAAAATTTCGAAGATTGCTCAATAACTCTTAAAAATTGAAAAAATCTGAAGCGTTCTAAAAATATTTATAAATTTTGTTGTATATAGTTGATGACAGAAAATATAGAGTACTGAAACGCTAATGAAACGTTTTATTGGTGTTGCAGCTACAACAAAGAAACGTTTCGGTCGCGTTGCAGAAGACGTTTCAATAGTGACCATTTGAAACGTTTCAATATTGTTGCTTTAGTGTTGCAATAGCGTTTAAAAACGCTGAATAAACGCAAATGCAACGGAAATGTGAATGAAACGCCAAAGCAACAAAAAAGACACGTTTCACGAACTTGCCAGGGATGAAATTTTAATCAATTATTTTTACTATATCAATGGTTGACTTTAGTTATGATCATATTAACCAAATTATTTTTAATAATATTATAATCATTATTAGTTACAATATTGCATATGTAAGAGTAAACACTGGATATCATTTTGAAAATACCTTACAAAACTTCCCTCATAAGTTTTTTTAATATACTTTGTAATTTTTATCAGCGATTTTTTGGTATGACGTAAAAAAAAATTATCTCAAATATTTCGAGTCATTGAGAATGATGAAAATGTATATTTAATTTTTGGAATAAAATCTATAATATTTCCTTATTGGCTTCAATCAACACAACTAGGGAAAATTGTAATAAATTAAAACTTTCGTTTTGTAAAGTATTTCCAAAATGATATCCAGTATTTACTCTTACATATGCAATATTGTAGCTAATAATGATTAAAATATTAAAAATAATTTGTTTAATATGATCATAACTAAAGTCAACAACTGATATAGTAATAATAATTGATTAATTTCATTTGATTGTCATTAATATGAAAAATGATATTCTTATACTCTACACCATTTTTGTAGCAGATTGATACATATTATTATAAATAAATAAATATTATTTTATTTATATAAACCTTATAATTTATTCTTAATATTATTAAAAATAATATATATATATATATATGCGTCAGCGAACGGCCACTGCGTGAAGATATCCGTCCAGAGGACTCGCATTTTGTGACTGCTCTACTTTACCGGCAATTTCAATAGTTCTAATCTTCGAATATTAGAAGATGCCCGATAGAGTTATATAAGAATTCGAGACATTCTCTTGATTCTCTGCGTCTTCTTTCGCTGTGATATGCGCGATGGACAGAATCCGCCGCGGATTGTCGAAATCAAGTGAGATGTACACGTATGTATACGTACAATACGTATAAACGTTGATCCACACTTTTCAAACTTACTGAGACTCACCTGTGCAAATAAATCTCTTATCCTCGGTTTGAAAAAACGTGTTTCATGAAAATTTTCCCGTAAACTGCTGTCCCTGAGGAAAATTTAATTTTCAAAATTTTTAAATAGAAATAACGTATCCCATAAATACTGTACATGTATGCATACATTTTCTATTTTAACGTAATGGTTTTTTTTATTTTTGAAGATTTTTCAAACTATGTAATATTATATTCACCGTGGATTAGGAACGTCATTTTCTGCACTTTGAGGGTTGGCAGAGTGTGCATCTTTTTCTTCCTCAGCCATTTAGTTTTCTCGAATGTTGTCACTTAATTTAAAATAAAAACTATTTATATATTTGTATATTCATTGTACGTTCGGAGCGTTCGGAGTTGGTAAAATTTTTCACTTGTGATTTTATCAGAAAATGACGTATGTACATGTACGTGCGTGCACGTGGGCAATCATGCACGTATTAGTGTTTACGGTGTTACACTTTTAAGTGCATACACGTGAAAATATTTGAAAATCATATGTTGAAAATAGCTGCTTCGAGTTGTGATTGATTGTCACAATCATAGACATTGTACAACATTGTACAAGTTGGTACAAGTGTAATCATAAAAAGTATTGAAAAATATAAAAACAATAAATCTAACTGGATCAAACAATACTGTGCAATAGTATGTGTCTTAATGTTTTCATATTGATTTTGTCATGGTTTGTAAAAATAACCTTTTTTTCCATTTTTTAAGTGTTACCAGTGAGAAAATGTCATTCTAACGCAAATATTGTTCATTTTGTTTGGATTTTTTCCTTTCTTTCTTCGATTATAATATCAAGTTCATTTATATTCATTGTTTGCAAATTCATACATATATTCGATATTTTCATCAACAATAATTTAATTTTCAGGGAAAACAAAGACATCATGGCTGGAATAGACAAAGTCAATATAGTTGGCACCTGTCTTGCTATGTGCTCTGAAAAAGAAAGAAGAATGTATGTTTTTTAAGGGATGGTATCGTTTGTGCACTGGGCGATTGTGCATATTTTTACGAACTTGTACGCAGGGTGATGCAAAATTTATTTAACAGTATAATTTTGTAAATTTGTAAGTTTTTATTTCCGAATTTGTTGAATTTAGAATGACAGTGATGAAAATCGTAAAAATGTGCACAATCGCCCAATGCACAATAAATAGTGCTCAAAAAATTTATGCACAATCGATACCACCCCGTTTTTTAATACATCTATAATTTTTGATAGCTGGAAAATTTTTTTTAATTAGTTCCATTGAATTTTGGAAAATTTTGAATTCTTGAATTCAATATGAATAAATTTCTCTTGTTATAAGCACATTTCTAAAAATACATTGCTAAAGAATTATTTAAGTAGTAAAATCATGTAAATGATGAAATGATTTCAATCATAGGCTCATTAGGAAACAGAATGTCTGTTCTATAAATTTCGAGTTCTTCATACCCGAATCGACAATGTTTCAAGTACTCCATTTTTTTTTAAATTTTTATACTTTTTCCTACTAAGATTACAATCTTAATTATTGAGAATCTAGAATTTTTAAGTGCATCATAGAAATCTATGATAAAGTTTTTAATAAATTAGATATTACATTCTAATACAATAGTACAGTATATCATTTTAATAAAATAAATAAATTATGTATGCAAATACTATAGTAAATATATAATGAAATATTTTGATAATAAATTCATTATTCATTTCATTATATTAATAGGGAAGACCAGGGTATTCCCGACACCATTTTTTCATTTGTATTTTGCAAACCTAAAATGTATTTTTTTATCAAGTATATTGTTTATATTGGAAGGTGTAACCCTTGGCTCCAAAGTACATTTGCATTCGTTTGTTACTGTTTATTATTTTCACCTCAATACAATATTTACTGAAAAATTCCATATTTCGATATCTTGAAAATCATGGGGGAAACCGGATACCTTCCAAAATAATCTGGCCTTCAGCTTATTGTTTCGAAATTCATTATTTATTGAGCATTTTATTGTTGTACAAATTTCATTTACGAGATAAACAATCACAGAAAGATCTGTTTCCTATTTTTTACTATTAGATAATAATATTTTGGAATTAAAAACTTAGTCCGTTTCAATTTTCATTCCTAATTTCAAGTTTTTGAGTAACAAAATTCAGGATAATGTATAATATTCGACATGTTCAATCCACTATTCAATCTTTTAATGGTTATTCAAGCATTTTCCAGGGTCAGATTTGCTTAGTATCCGAAACACATAAATAACATTATTTTTATGGATAAAAGCTAGTATATTATCGTGCAGCACCCCCTGCTCTGTGATAAAAATTTATTTTGACAACAACTACTGCAACATAAGTTATTTAAAACACAAGATTTCCCACTATCAAAAAGTCAAAGGAAAACATTAAAAAATTCACTTTTTGCAATAAAACATAGAAATGAAAAGTAATAGCTTTTATATTTTATAGGTCAAGTTGGATTTATTTGGAGAAATGCCAGTAATTTTTTCAATTTTTGCGATTGTTAGGTTTCATAATAATCGTGGGTGTTCGAAATGCCTCGGTCTCCCTTATTATTCTATATCATTAATATGTTGATTATAATAATTATGTATCATATAATTGAAATTGCTATATTAAAAATTATATACATATAATTATAAGAATAAAATATGAATAATAACGATTAAAAATAAAATGAAGAATAATAATGTATTTAGTTTCCTTATATCATATTTGAACCAATAATAACAATTTTCACTTCTAGAAGTTATTTTATGTTAAGCCTAATATCTGCTGATTTATCGATTTTTCATATGTACACAACTTCTAGGAGAGAAAGAGAAGGCTTGTTGCATGATTTCGAAATTGATGCAGCAACAAAGACTCGCACGAAAAAAAAGAAAGCCGACCCTTGCAAAATCGTAAAATCCTTTCAGAGGTCTGCAGCTGGAAAAGAGATGCTGGACCTCAGCGAATTGAGACCCGCGCCAGTTCTCAATGTCACTATAAACTACTTATTCACAAAGTAAATATTTCATTGAAAACTAAAAAAATTAATACATCACTAATAAACAGTCATCTTCGAAAAATCAGTTAGTAAGCTATTGTATTTTGTAAATGTTGTTTTCATATTTCCATTCAAAACTGTTTACATCCTCATATGCCCCAAGATCCAAACGTTTAGGGAATAAACGAAAACGAAAAAAAAAAAAAAAAAAAAAAAAACAATTTTCCAACTCGACCCAAGATTAAAGTAAAAAATAGTTAATAACGTTGAATAATGTTCGTTTAGTTTCAATAATCAAGTATCACTTTTGCTATGAAAAGTCATGGGGGACCTTTTTTTATTTATTTATTTTATTTCTAAACGATTGGAACTTCAGGAACATATATCGTCGGTTTGCTGCACTGTTGAAAAAAGGTTTTTTTTTTTTTTTTTTTTTTTTTTTTTTATTTCACTACAAATTTTAGACTTTAAATTCAAGTTCAGAACTTAAATAACAATTTACATTTTTTGAGTTTTTGTTTCTTTGTGATTATCTTCAGTTTTTGAAATGCATAATGGTTTACAGAGTTTCATTTTCCATTTAAATGAAAGTGAGGAAAATATTTTATATATTTTCTCTGTGCATTGTAATATTTCCAGGATTGCAACAGAATCAAGCTGTGACTGGGCCATAGTTTACGATTTCATTTTCGACCGTTTGCGTGCCATTCGACAGGACATGACGGTCCAACGAATAAACACGTTAGCTAGAATATGTCTTCTCGAAAGAATAGTCAGGTTCCATGTCTATTCGTATCTAAGGTATATTTTTCACAAGAAACAACAAAACTGGACAAATCGAAAAATTCATACTGACAAATAAATTAATTGTTACAGGCTCTGTGAAAGAAAAAGAGATCAGTATGATCCTATAATAAACACGCAACATTTGTTGCAATGTTTAATGCTAGTTCTTTCATGTTATGATGAGTATGAAAACGGTTTTTGTGACGATTTAAATGTCAGTGCGAACACAAAAAAATTATTGTATGAATACAATAGAGCTGAAACAGAAGCTTTGCATATTTTACTGATGGTTGGGGAAATATGTGGATTGGAGAGAGGATTATCACTCAATTCAATTTTGCGGTACTGCTTTTTTTCACATTTTCCAAGTGTTAGTAATCAACTGTTAAATAAACAAGTGGAAAACCTTTTTATAGGCAAAACAAACAAGTGCAATTAGCAATGGAAATCTCTTTTTCCTGGTACCGTGGAAATTACGTTCGTGCTTTTCGATTAACTGAAAAACTTTCGCCAATATTGAAATGTGGATTTTTCTACCACCTGCCAAGTATTCGGAGGTAGGATATGAAATTAATATCAATCGTCATGTCTTGCAAAATTGTATATGAAAAGTTTTATGAATAAATAAATTGATATTTTTTTACAGGAAAGTATGGAAAATAATGAGCTCCAGTTACAACAACAAAATTTCAACTTTTCCGGGGTGGAAATTGCAAAAACTTTTGCTTTACAAAAATTTGAAAAACGTCATAAAAGACTGCGAACTTTTTGGCCAGGAATTCGCCTATGGAAATATCAGATTCCAGAAATCTGAATTTCGAAGCGAAGTGATAATGGTACTATAACAAAAAAGGTTGGTTATGCTATGGAAAACTTGTACATACAACTTTTTTCAGGCTACTGAAGAAGCAATTTTTTCCGAATCCGAATTGCATCAACTTTTGCCAAATATTCTTCTGGAATAGCTACAAAGGAGTAAAGAACGATTGACTGAAATTGATAAAATTGTTTTTTATATAAATGATGAGTATAATTAGCTGTATTGTATGCTGTACATTTGTAAAGTGTATAAACTCACAATTAACGTTTAATTAGTCCAATATAATTATTGGGAATCACTGGAGGAGCTACTGGATGAGTCTGAGGACATGACCTCAACGTCTTCAGTTTCTTGCTTGACTGTGTTCATGGTGACACTGCCCTGGCCCATCGTCATGTGAATTTCGCCTGACGGATGCCAAGCAAATTGGTTTGCTTGAGACACAGGTGGTTCTGAAGTTTAAAAAAAAGCAAGCAATGTAGAAATGTGAAATTTTCAGGAACTGAAAAAATTTTTGTAGCTTCAAGGGGTGAGGAACACTTTTTTAAAAAAATATTCTACTAATTTTTTTTTCCTTAAAATATCTTTTCCTATTGTAATGCTTCTTTTCAAAAGCATTTTCTATCAAAAAATTTAATTCCTACATAATATTATTTCCAAATAATATTGAATTATTATTTGATTATTAGCATAAAGCTATGTCGGTAAGCGATGAGAATTCAAAAAATGATAAAAATATTTTTATAAAACTGAAACTACTAATAAAATATGTAAACATGCAATACAACAAAATACATGTAAAATATATCAGAATCTTGTTCAGTTTACATTGAAACTAATTTTTTTTTATTACAATGATCACGAATCTGTTGATAACACTGATGTCAGGTATTTAAAAACTCTGGGGTATTACATTCCCATATGAGTGATCGAGATTGTTCAGTAATAAACCGCTACTTTCTTATAAATTATTTATTGTTTGTAATTATTTTTGCTACAAAACTTATTATTTGTGTAACACTTTCTTATTATTGAACGTCTCTGTGAGAAACATTTCATTCATTAACTTTTAACTTTTACACTAAAAAATTAATCATTATTTTGGGGAAAAAATGTCTTGAGAAAAAAGAATGAAAGAAAATATTTTTTTTTAAACCAAATATGAGAAGAGTTTACCTTGATTGTTTCAAAGTTTTAAAGAATTGAGAATATTCTCCATAGAATTGTAAAGAACGAGGCAGGTTCCGAGACTTAAAAAATTAGATTATGTACATGCAAAATACAGTTCTGGTTGTTTCAACCTTATCAATAGTAAGACATGATCTGACCATGTCTATGGTTATTGTAACCACATTATTAATCATTTACTATAATTTTACAACTAGATATTTTCGTCTCAACCTTTCAAGTAGTAGTACTATTGTCAAATTTAGTTGCCCTAACCATAATTATGGTCGGATCAAATCTTACTATTTTTATAGTTGTGACATCACACTATTTTTTCAAGTACCTTTTTTTAACTGCATCATTTGTATTCTTTTTTTTTTCATATCCTCTGATATTATTAGTTCTATTAGAAGTCACATCGATACGCTGAGAGCGAAAACGCATTATTTAACATTCATTGGTGAATTGGGGCGTTTATGCTCTCAGTTTGACAATTATAAATTCAAAAATTTCCCTAGTTCGGAGGTTTTCTTCCAAATGCTTAAATTCAACATGTAGTGACCTTAAAAACTTAGCAATGCTTATGGTTTTCCATTAACTTTGCCCAAATACAGAAAGTACTGAGAAAAGGTTCGAAACTTAAAGAGGAAAGTTATTTTTTAAGCTTGATTATCATTTTTTTCTATTAAAAAAACAATCATACATAGTTACTGTAATTAATATTTTATATAAAATTTAAAAATCTAAAGTTGAACATAACTGGTGAACTGTTGATATTATTAATGTTTTCATCAACACGACAGCAAGGTGAAATTCAAAGACTTTTCGCTGAAATAATAATAATTCCAAGAAATATCAACTTCAAACAAAGGTAGAATGTTCTTCGTTTTAAAGTCTTTTATTTTGACTACTAATAATTTTTCAATTTTTTATAGGACAAACTCTGAATCATTAAACAATTCTAAAGTTTGCAAAAAAAAAAAAAAAAGATTCGATGGATGTAATATGTTGCAAAAATATTGAAAATTTCGATATTTTTTAGAATTTTAATAACATTTTCTGGTTTTATAATTCTGACCTTGAAAAATTCACGTTTCTTAGAAACTAATCTAGATGTTTGTAATAATTTACAAATCTAAACAAGCTTGATTAAAATCAAAGAATTCTAATTTAATGGAATTTTTAAAAATTATAAAATCAATTACAAAACTATGAACAATCATCAAATTTTCTTTGAGTTTTGATTATTTTATCTTTTTGGAAAAACTCTTGAATATTTTCTGCAATGTTAAGGAGTTTTTTTTTAACAAATGATTTTCCACTAATCCAAATGAAGAAAATTTATCTACAGATTCAGAAACTATTACAGATGACAAATGAAAAACTATATAAATTTTTTATAAACTTGAAAAAAAAAGTGTGATGAATTATGATATTTTATGAAAATACTCGAAAAATCTATTTTATTTTAGGCTACTTTTAGGCTTAATTTTTCATGAAGTGAAAAAATTAAGCATAAAAATTTGATCAAGTTACTTTCTCTTTAGAAAACCTATACTTTACTGAACAGTGTGAGTTTTTAACATGGTAAAAAAATTGTCCACATTCAAATCTCGTACCTCCTGCCGGGTGTCCAGCTCTGTGAAGGTCTGGGATACCTGGGTGCGAGCCCAATATTTGTCCATTCAGAGGAAGGTCGCTTAACCGTCCTAAATAACCCAACCTCATCTCAAAATCTGCAAGCATCAGAAAAATTATTTAAAGTATAAATGAACAAATACAAAATACCGACAGAATAACTCATACAATGAACAACTCAGAAATGTGTATTAATTGGTAAAACTGCTGCCGTATAAAAACGATGTTGATTGGTTGAAAGTTGATTAAGTAATAAAAATGAACAAAAAAAAAAAAATGCTCAAATACCAGTAGGATAAGGGCGTCTCGGGTCTCCTTGTTGCCAGGTGAGGGGTGCGCAAACTGCGTTTGACGCACTTATCCTGTGCGCGTATTTGATCAACTCTTCCGAAGCAACTGGTCTTTTGTTAGCTCTTGCGATGGACTGTAATTTTTGTTTAGCCTGATAAATTGCAGTCGCCAATATTTGCTCTGCCTCTTTCAGTTGTCTCTGAAGCTGCTGAATGTCTTGATCTTTTCGATCGACTTCAGCTTTCAGAGCCTCCATTTTCAGGTTGATTTCAGCCTGCTGTTCTGCTTTTTTCAGTGTCGCCTTAAACTCGTTGTCTTTTGACACCAATAAATCAGTCAACTGAGCATATTCTGAGCTTGAAAGTTTGTAAGGCTTTAGGGCTATTGTGTTTTCTATCATTTCCCTGGAAACATGCAATTTTTGAAACTTGAAGCATTGAAATCTATAAAGCTGAATAGAAATCCATAATAATATTAAAAAATCATCCAAGTTGTAAAAATAATGAAGAAATGTAAATATTAGAAAAAAAAACTAAACCTCAGTTAAAAATTACAAAAATTGAATTCCATTATATTTTACATGGTCAGCGTTTGAAAAGAATGTGTTAGGCTGCTCGTGGATTGAGCGTAAGAATCCCTTTTTTACTCCGCTGCGCGCCCACACACTCATTCCAAACACCGACCAAGAAAAGTACAGCTTGTATCACGGGGCCAGAGCCTTTTCACGCACGAAGAAAACATTCTCGAAACTCGTGGAATTACCTCGTGTCTATGGCCCTTGGCATTCCCTCGTTCTGAGAATGTTGCCGTCGTGCATGAAAAGACGCTGCTAGGCCCCTTGATGCGAAATATACTATTACAGATGTTAATGAAAAATCTGTGACTCTCAATACAAGTATTTGAATATTTTAAAATCCTGAAATTTATAAAAACGAAAAATTTTATTCAAGTAACCAGGTCATTAAAAATGAAAAGTGGAAAAATTCCAAAGGAAATACATTGCTCCCAAAAACTCGTAAAGTTTTTTTTGGCTATGCCTCTGTATAATATTTTTATTTACTCAATATATTTATATGTACCTAGTTATTGTCATTGTGTTTACACATGTAAAGATGCAATAAGAAGATACATATTTCTATTATAATTATTGTTATTATCATTGTAAAGTTGTAATTAACAAAATTGAAAAAAAATTCGGTACTTAAATTGAAAATTCCCAAACTCTTGGTCACTATTAAGATTTTTTTTATTTTTTTCTACATATGTAACTTAAAAACCAAAATGCCACAATTTGTAAAGGTATAATTATTTTTTAAAAATTTATTTTGATAATAAATTGTAGAAAAAATTTGAAAACATAAAAATATTAAAAAATTCAAATTATACTGAACAATAAATGTCAAAATTTCAGATCAGAAATTTACTTACTTGGAAATTAATTCCATATCGTCAATGATGGATAACAAAACCTCGCGAGTACTTTTGCTTGATGCCATTGTCATTCGCTCATTTACTGTTTACAATTATTTTGTGCTGATTTTGAGGGTTTTCAATCTTTTTCAGCTATTTTTGTTCAAACTTTCAGTTTGATTATTAAATGTTATTTACAGTGTTTACACTGCTGATTCACTGGTTTATACTGATTTGCACTTGTTTACTGACTTACAGAATTTGAATTCAACAATATATTGAACAATATTGAACACTTGTCAAACCTTGGGCACAGGTCCAGATTTGGTGAGAAATGGTTAGGTTAGTATTTAGGTTGGCAATACAAACGAAACAAAGACTGACAAAGGCCAAGAAAGATAAAAGACAATCTCAAGAACACTTGTAAGCACTTGGTAATTACACAACATTTCAATTACAATTGAGTGCAATTAAATTGATGCAATAATGCAATAATTGCAGGAATCGAGTAGCTTCTAATAATATCAATAATATCTTTTGAAAAAATATAGACGTCTCGTCTATGATTTCGAATCTGAACTTATTTCGAACTGCTAAACATTCCTATTGAATCTATTGAATTAAACATATTCGACTGAAGGTAAGTGTAAATATGTGATTCAATATATCCTATGGAAATTATGAAAACACAATTAAATAACTCATTTTTAGACCTCTTCGACTCTATTTTTATGAAATCTTCAAGTTCATTACAAAGCACAATATAATTCGTTCTCACTAATGAGAAAATACGTACATTTCCTTTTTAAGGTTAAAGAATAGTAAACATTCTTCAATCGTACAATAAAAATATTTAGATAAAATTCTAGGCCATGAATTTTGCTTGGATCATACTAGTATTAATGCTGATTATATAGTATAAATGCTGATTACTAGTATAAATGCTGATTAATACTAGTATTACTCAGCATTTTTGTAGCACTGGACTTGTGTCTATATTTTCAATAGCAT
Organism: Platygaster robiniae; assembly: GCA_028476575.1. Lineage (NCBI taxonomy): Eukaryota > Metazoa > Arthropoda > Insecta > Hymenoptera > Platygastridae > Platygaster > Platygaster robiniae. The sequence goes on from CM052019.1 coordinate 44,684,564, forward strand.
GTTAAGTAATGGAAGTAATAAAGGAGTAAAATCCATAAAATTACTGTTTTTCGATGTTCTGGTACAGTCTACTGTAATTATCATGATTAATAAACAGGGTGTACCAAATTCTTCTATATAAAAAGAAACAATGGATTCCTTTTTCAATTTCAAGTCGAAAAGTCCTTTATCACTTTTTCAAAAATCAAAATCAAAAAAGATATTCGGATAACAAGTTTCAACCAATCAGATTTGTTGGATTTTATGCTTTAATATCTTTTTTGATTTCGAATTTTGTGAAATGTAGCAAAGCACTTTTCAACTCAGAAAAATATAAAGAAAATTTGGGAAAAGTTTTGTCTGCTAAGTCTACCCTAGGGTACACAACAGTTCATCTTTCTTCCTTTTCTAGCACTCAACGGGACATAAGTCTGTCCTTGTCTTAGCGTGAACACTGGTCTACCCCCACTTGTCGCGAGAGTGCATTTATTGTTCAAATTTTTGGCTTGAATATCTTTTTTGATTTTAAGTTTTACAAATAGGAGTATAGAACTTTTTGGCTTGAAATTTGAAGAGAAATAATGGGTTTCTTTTTGGCGTGAAGTATTGGTATAATTTGGTACACCCTGTATATTAACGATATTCTACTACTACACTCAGAGAAATGGGTGCTCAAATCAGCTCTTATTGTGGCAAGCGCTGCTCATTTCACAGTTGATTCAGCGAACCGATAAAAACATGTCTGGTGGTCGCTGGCTTTACTTCAGCGATGTAAACAGGACTTAGCCGATCCAGCTTTGGCTTGTAGTAAAATCAACGACAAGGCAAAGCTGATGCTAATTTTCTTTGGGAGCTGAACTGTATCTAATACTTGATTGAGCAATAGCCTATTGCGCACAGCGACATCTATACCAGTATAAGAACTGCAAAATAATCAAGTTCCTGTATCAGCTTTAAGCTGTTGTTGAATTTGTGACAACTGAAAGCTGATGCAGCTGTCCTCTGGCAGCATTTTCAGTATTAGCAAGAAATACAACAAGCGTGAGCTGATTTCTCTGAGTGTATTATGATAATGATAAAATTATAGGTCAATGATATTAGAAGTTTTTGAATGTATGTATTGTAAAAATTGGTAAAGATTACACAAAAATCTCTAACATTTTTTTTGGCTAAATGTTTACAAAAATAAAACTAATTTTTCAATGTCATTGAGTATATAGCATAGAGCTTTTGAAAATGTTTATGGAAAAGCTGCATAAGTTGTCCATAAACTTTACAGAAAAACTTTTAGAAAGTCTTTTGGGAGTTGACTGTTGATTTAGCCTTACTGGTCCCATAAACACATTAGTACCGTTTATAGGCCTTTTCCATAAACACTTTTAAGAGCTCTACGCTGTATGTTATAAACCATGATATAATTATATTGCAAGATTAGTAAAATTTTGGTCTAGAAGAATAAGTAAAAAATTTTTTTTCGGCAACTTGAAAGTTTATGCAATAAATTCATAAAATTGTAATTGATCTAAAAAAATCAATTCCCAAGCTGGCCCGCTAAATGCTAGTGTGATCTGAACTGACACACGTACAATGGAGCCAAAGGTATATTATTTATTATAAAAATGTATTTTCTTGCTATTGTTATGTGAAATCCTCCCAATTTTGTTTCTTACTTTCCAATAATTCATTTTACTGATGCAAAAAATGTGCTTGAAAATTATTCTGATTTCTTTTATGTTTAAAGCATCGAACCCGAAACATACTTTTTTACAACTAGCACGATTGAATAAAAAAAACTTTTTTGTTAACCTTGCTAAAAAGTGAAAACTTTCCTTACTTTCACTTTCCTTCGAGATAAAAATTGTTTTCATTTTCAGAAAAAAATCACTCGACGAAAACCCCGAAAATTAACAAACATAGATTATCCTCAAAAACCTGAAAACATGGAGATTTCAAAGGAAAAGGGCAATTTAGAAAACAGTATAGATCATGGAGGAAAGATTAATACTGAAATCGCAGAAAATATCGAAGGAAAAAGTAAGTCCGAATTGAGAGCTGAGCGAAAAGCCAAGCAAAAAGCTCAGAAAACTTGTAAATTGAAAAACCCTGAAAAACAAAACGATTTAGAAAAAACGGTTAACGCTGAAGAGAAGAGTAAGCCTGAAAACTTGGAAAACATTGAAGAAAAAACTGAACCACAGTTATGCAAAAATACTGTCGATAATAGTGAATTGGACATTACTAAAAATCCAGAAGAGAAAAGCAAAGCTGAATTGAGAGCTGAACGTAGAGCGAAACAAGAAGCTCAAAGAGCTACAAAGCAAGCAAATGCTGCTGCGAAGCAAGCAAATGCTGCCTCAAAACAAGCAAATTCTGCAAAGTCAGGAAATTCTGCAAAGTCAGGAAATCCTGCATATAAGAAGGACGAAGAATTGAAAAAACTCAAGATGGAATCAAAAATGTGTGCTGAGTTTGCAGAAATGAAAATAAGTCCAAAAGCTGATGCTGACAATACACATGAGGTTCATTTGTTCAAACATTTGTATGAGCAAAGAAAAGTAGGTGTTCATAACAAACCTGGATTGGATTCAGAACTTCATCCAGCTATTGTAAAATTGGGTGTGAGGTATGCAGAGAGAATTGTGGTTGGGAGTAATGCTAGATGTGTTGCGTTTCTTGATGCAGTAATGGTAAGAGTTACTCATTCATACAATTATGGCTTATTCAATTTAAAGTCATTTTTAATATGATAAGATAGTTATTGATTCATACAAAAAGAGTTATTCATTTATTTAACTCTATACATATTCAAATTTCACCTTTGATATATGATTTTTCTATCCATGTATACAAAATTGTTTATTTAAAATCATAGTTTTTATTCAATAACACAAAATGTAATTTTTCTATGCATCTATCACATCTTATCTATAATCTATTTTACATCTAGTGTGACCTACATAATCTATTACAGGTATCAATAATCTCAGTTCAGATTAATGGAATTAATTAAAAAAAACGATATATTTTAAACAATCGGTATGACTTATTGTACAGTGTGTTCCACAGTTCACAGAAATGCTTGAAACTGTGGATTATACATGTAATTTTAAGACAATTTTTCCTTTACCACTTTTTAAAAATCTCAAAATTAAAAAAGTTATCTGAGCCTCAAATTTAAACAATAAAAGCGCTCTCTTGACGAGTGGGGGTAGACACCATGGACCAAACTTGACCCAAATTTTCTTCATATTTTTCTGAGTCAAAAATTCTTTTGCCACTTTTCACAAAACTCAAATTTAAAAAAAAATATTGGGGTCACAAGTTTTAACCAATCAGATTTCTTAGATTTTTGGCTTGGATATCTTTTTTGATTTTGAGTTTTGAGAAAAGTGGCAAAGGAATTTTTGACTCAGAAAAATATGAAGAAAATTTGGGTCAAAATTGGTCCGTCGTGTTTACTCCCACTTGTCCAGAGAGCGCATTTATTGTGTAAAAAATTTTGTCGTAAATAATTGTCTTAATTTTGAGTTTTTTAAAAAATGGCAAAGGGAAAACGGTATTAAAATTACGTAAAAAATACATGGTTTCAAGGATTTCCACAAACTGTGGAACACCCTGTATATCTTCTTAGCCTGAAATGACGATATTAATATAATTTTATCAACTAAGAGCATTAATGTGATTCAATAAAAAAACTATATCGATCACAATAATCCATAAGAAATTTTAACTATATTTTTTCATTTATTCACTCTGCGAAAAAACTGGCTTATCAATCTTAAATTATTAAAAATGATTTTATATACGTACTGTGATGTTTTTTTCAATGTGTTGAAAATTGATTTAATCTTTTTTAGGAGATGATCCGAGATCACGAAAAACTTTCAAATACAGATTTTACAAGAAGTTTTATGAGTGCTCTGGACCTAGCAGTCAAATATCTGAATGATTGCAGACCGTTGGCAATATCTATGCTAAATGCATTTAACCATTTGAATTCTCAAATGAGAGAAATTCCAGCATCAATGCCTGATCAAGAAGTAAGATTTATTAATTTAATTCGTATAAAAAGGAAATATTTCTTATTATAATGATCTCATTGACAAAAGTCGATTGTATAAATAAACTTCCAAAATATTTTACTAAAATTAGCTCTCCTTTTCTAGATAATAATTTATTTGAACTTTTGCAAATATAACAATATAATTTACGTCACCACTGATGTATTTTTACCTGTAAAAAACGTGTTTATATTTATCTATTTGAGGTCGAGAATTTCATTGGTATAATAAGGTCATATTTAATCGATTTTTGCTGTCAAGTTTAATATGACAAATAATCTTGCTCTAGAAGTGTCATACATAAAATTAAAAAAAAAAAAACAAAAAAAAATGGAATACAGAATATTTAGGAACGAGTTTTTAATTGAAAATCGTTTCAGGTAAAAGACAGGTTGATACGATTTATCAAGCAATACATGAGTGAACAAATTTTTCTTGCTGGAGATTCCATTTCCATATATAGCGAATCAAAAATTTCCCAAGGTGATGTTATATTAACTTATGCACAGTAAGTGTTAAAAATATTTGACATACAACATATTTACACTGTATTTTTTATTCCTTAAAAGTTTATTTTTATAACATCATTCTCTTTTATAATGAACAAAAATGAGAAACTTTCTTTGTAAATTTTTCATTTTCCAGTTCATCTTTGATAACAAAAGTTTTGTGTGACGTTCACCGCAAGAAGAAATTTCGAGTTATTGTCGTTGATGGAAGACCTTGGTTCGAAGGAGAAGAAATGCTAAAAAAATTGACCAGTCACGGAATAGAATGCAGTTACGTACTCATCAATGCACTTAGTTTCGTTATGCCGGAGGTACGTCCAGAATTATAAACAATTGTTTCATCAAAGATATCAAAAAACTTGTAGTACAAATAGCAATATCTTTGAATGGATCAAATGTCATGTAGGAGTAGTAGAATTATGTTTTTTTTTTTTAATTTTACATTTTTTTTCTGTCCAGGTGACTAAAGTTTTCCTTGGAGCCCATGCAGTTTTGGCCAACGGAATAATCATGTCAAGAGTTGGGACTGCTCAAGTTGGTCTCATAGCAAAGTCTTTTAACGTTCCTGTATTGGTTGCTTGTGAAACATACAAATTGAGTGATCGCGTTCAGACAGATTCTTTTGTTTTCAATGAATTAGGTATGATTTTTATAAACTATGCTCTTTGAAAATACCTTGAACAAGTATATCGAAATTCTAAATCAATTTTTCAAATAATGTTTTCAGGTAATGACGATGACTTGGTGAATAGTCACACTGGTTCAAGAGAAAAATCAAAGCTTGCAAACTGGAGAAGCAGGAAAAGTTTGAATCTTTTGAATTTGATGTATGACATTACACCTGCTGTTTTTGTGACAGCAATCATCACCGAATTGGGAATTTTACCTTGCACCAGCGTTCCTGTGATTCTTCGCTTAACTCATGATAAATTCAAGGGTCTGAAATAAATTCGTTATTACTTGACGAAAATGTGCAAGAATGAAAAATAGTATATTTTGTACCAAGGACCTGAAGCGTGGCTTTTAGGGCGAAGACCAATTTATCTGTTGAGGCGCAGCCGAGGTTGATATTTGGTCCGAGAACAAAGCCACGTCTCACGGTTCGAGGTCCAAACGATACTTTTTGCAAAACACTCAAGAAAAATGTACTTGGAGGACTTGTATGGTCGCACTGAATAAAGCCATTTACGACCGGCAAATGCTTCAGTCCTTGGAGACACGTACTGGAGCAATGCTTCAGTGTGTAGTTTTTTGCTTTGGTGCATGTTTTCAGGGACTGAAGCATTTGCCAGTCGTAAATGGTTGTTTCCAATGGGGCCATACAGGTCCTTTAAGTACATTTTTCTTGCGTATTTTGCAAAAAACTACTTTACAATATACAAATTATGATGTAAATAAGAAAGGCTCGCAAAAACAATTGAATGCATTAAAAAATAATTGTATTGAAACCTTTTGTTCAAAATCGGAAGGTAGTTTGAGCTTCCAAGACAGTGAAGAAGGCGCACATTTGTACCAAGGTTTTAATAAAATAATGCAGTAACACATGATTTTTTTGATGATTCAATTTGATCTCTTTTTTGACTACATATTTGGCTTGGTTTCATGAATTCTCATAAGTTGTATTTACTATTTTCATATATCATTTTTTATTTATGTATTATGTGTAACATTTTATTATTAACGTAATTTACTTATTACAAAAGACTTGACAGATGAAAGTATGAAATAAATCAAAGAATAAGTGAAAGAAATTCATTGATCATTTTTCAGTTTTTTTCAATGTAATCGAAATAATTTGTACAGAACATGTATGGGCTGGTGCAAATATCACAAACAAGTAAGATATCAAAAACTGTTGTATATTCAGGGATAAAATACACACCTTTCATCAATTCATTCATTTCATAAAACGCTGTGGAAAGCGAATTGTACAAAATTATCAAAAGCTTATAAGAGTTTTATTCACAAAATGACCGTTCAGTTTTTCCAAAAATTTGGATTTTGCTGTATTCGCCTTTCGAATGTTGCGTACCAGTTTTGAACAGCTGAAAGTGGCACATAGTTTTCAGTAGGATTTGGCGTCATTTGTGATTGTGTCAATGTATAACTTGAAATGAAATTCAAAAAGTTCACAAGCAGCTTTTGGCCAAAATCGAGCAAAGTGTTAACTTTGTCAGTGGCTTGCATAGCAACTTTTTGTTCAATCAGGTTTGATGGTTCAATGGAAATCCCTATTTGAGCTACGTGGGACACTTTCCCAATCCCAAAAATTCCTAAATTACTGTTTTCGAATTCGTGGTTTCTTTTGAGGCTGGATATTTTGAAGATAGCTGAAGGTTTCGAGTTGGATATTTGACCCAAGAATTGCCAGTTTGGTGGAGAAACGGGATCTGGCCAACTGAAATACACTGAAAAATTTTAAGTTTGCATGAGTCAATTTTTTACTGTTACGAACAAGTTGCATCACATTGATTGTCAAATAAAAATATGAGTCTGCACAATCTGATAATAATGTGTTATAATAAGTACTATATGCCATTTAATGAATTTCAAACAATCATAATGAATGAATTATTATTATTTTTTATATGACTCCCTTAAGATTATTAGTCAGTGGGAGGAAGAAAATCTCTCAGAGTTAATTCAATAGTGCGAAAAATTGAACATTCATTTTGCTCATACAGACGAGCTTTCGATCTGTATCATTTTCATCATCAGGGCAAAATCACCACACGTAGTAAAAACACATATCTATAAGAGAAATCAAAACCTCATGTTGACGTTGCATGGATTTTGAACAATAAATAAAATCAACAAATGTACAATGACTAGATTCGCACATTATAATGATCTCTTTACACATCAACACATGCCATGTGAATCGGAATTTATTACAAATAATAATTATAAATTATCACCTTCTGAAATAGTATTTTTAAGTGTACAGTTAACTCATGAATTCAGTTAGATATGGGCATACGCTCATCACCCTCGATGTGCACCGCAATATGAAAATGTCAATCGTATGTGCCTTTAATGTAAACATGACCTCTTGAATTGTGAGAGTCAATCAGATTTAGAATTTCTCGCCAACTTTCCGAGCGTGTTTTGGAGCCGAAAGCGAACGAAATCTGGTGCACATTTCGGTCATGTGCACATTTCAATGGTGCACACATCAAAGGTGATGAATGTAATTATTTACCTTCAGAAAAAATGAAATTGGAAATTACAATGCTATTTCATCTTCTTTGTTAAATTTCATGGTTTTTTTAGAATTTCTAATGAAAATACCTGCTCCAGCTGTGCCTTCTGGGAAAGGTGTTGTGCCAGTTAAAAAAACAACAACATGGTTAATATCGTCGGCATCAGGAACTGTGAATAAAAATTGTGCCTCTCCTACTTGTATGAAATTGGTCTCAACCTGAAACGACGTGGCTTCATTTATTGATATGTACTGCAGAACTACATTGACATTATTTTATTTCATTATGAAAAAGTTTGAACAATTTAAGTAGATGGTAATGAAATGGAAAAATTTTTAGTTTATGATCAATTTCTATTTGTATAAATCAAGTGCCTGGGAGTGACAATATTTTGTCACTCCCTTTATCACAATATCTTGTTTATTTTATCATTACTTAATAAACGACTGCATTGCAAAGTAATTATTATTAAGAGTGGCCATAGACAATATTTGATTAATTTTACAATAAATGAGTATACATACACGGAGAGAACGCTACACTGGTGGCTAGTGAGACAACACTAACTGTCGGTGAAGGGTCAAAAAAAATTTTTCTCTCATAACTGAGCAGTGAGATTTCGCTAACCAGCGGTCTATCGCTCACTAGCTGCCATTGATACACACACGAAGTCGATTACACCGCTGAGTAGTGAGACGAAACCAGCTTTCAGGGACTCTCTCACCAGTGGCTAGTGAGGCGCTCGTTATTGCACAGTGGGAGAAAAGAAAGGACGATGTGAAAATGAGAATAAGTGGGAAGGAATATCTTTGTACTCCCTTGCTCTCATTCCACATCGTCCTTTCTTTCCCGCAGACTCCCAAAACAACAGTCAACGACAGCGATCAATACAGATCGATATTTCGCTTACTGCAGTGGGGGCAAGTGGGGGTAAACTTGGATTGGGGATCATGGTGGGAGTCTGCGGGAAAGAGAAAGGATGATGTGGAATGAGAGCAAGGGAGCACGAAGATATTCCTTCCCACTTATTCTCATTTTCACATCGTCCTTTCTTTTCTCCCACCATGCAATAGCGAGCGCTTCACTAGCCACTAGTGAGAGAGTCACCGAAAGCTGGTTTCATCTCACTTCTCAGCAGTCTAATCAACTTCGTGTGTGTATCAACGGCAGCTAGTGAGCGATACACCGCTGGTTAGTGAAATCTAACCGCTCAGTCTCGAGAGAAAAATTTTTTTCAACTCTTCACTGACAGTTAGTGTTGTCTCACTAGCCACCGGTGTTGCGTTCTCTCCGTGTAGTTTTTTTTAAAAAAGACCAATTGAAAATAAAAGTTGTAGTTAATTATTATTCTAAAACAATTGCTTGGATAATTGTTTATTATAATGTTATAATAAATGTCATGTATAAGAGTAATTTGAAATATAATTTAGAATATGAAATTTTGATATAATTATATATATCATAAAAAATTATAGTATTAAAATAATAAGCATGTTCGTTAATTTTCCTGTGTTAAGCAATTCATTGATAAATAATAGGGCAAACATTTCAAGCAAAACAAAGTTCAATGTTTAATGAAAGTTAATGTCCTATATCCATATTAATATATTTTATAATAATAATACATGCCTGACTTTTAATTAATGCTTCAATTTTCATTAAAATCTTTTTTTTCAGTAACTTAGTTATATCCACTTTCTTCCTTAAAAATTGATCACAATTGACAAATTATATAAGTATCAAATAAAATAATTGTATTTATTTTCATATAAATTTTAAGTGCTTTTAACTTTTATATCCATAAAATGATGAAGATGATCATAAAGTAAAAAACAAAAATTTAACATGCGGAAAGTCTATTAAACTTTGCAAAAGTAACATATCCCAAAATATCCTTAATTACAGAAACTTTTCTCTTACTTTTGACATTTAATCATATTGCTGTATTATTACTTACCAAACGGCCTGAGACAATAATACCAAATATTTTCTCCATTATTATTTGAAGTAGCTGCGATTTGATTAAAAAGATTTTGTATGTTGTTCGCGGATATTGGTTCGTTATATTTTCATTTAAATTTTAAGATGAAAAGTTTGCATTTTTGATGTTTATTAGTTTTGCTTTATTATTTTGACGTCGGTTTGTTATTATTATTATTTTTTATACGCGTTTGATTTCGATACTCGATATATATGCAGTTTTGCCAATTGCCAGATGATATAAAAATTTCGATATACAGTGTTGCCAGGCTATTTTTTGTGTGTATCGTATGTACCAGCATATATAGTACCACTATACCAGTGGCATATGTCACACATGTTCACACATGTTCGTTGTGTTTTGACATACAGTGACAGAAGTATTATTGTTTTGAAAACAATGTTTTCAATTTCAATTTTCTTTACTTACATATGTTTACATACATTTTTCATAATTCATTATTATTGTGATTTTTCGTGCACAGAATCTTAAATCGCAATTGTATAAAAACATAATTAAGTGAACGGTTTGTGAATTGGAAATGTAACAAAATCAAAAGGAAAAATTTGAACAATCGAAGAGAAAAATTTTTTATGTCAGTGAAAATTCAAGCTAATCAGCATGATCGAAATAACTGCAAAGTTAGTTAGAGGAACTGTTTATTTCACGGGAGAAATAATCGAATGTTTGCTGACATTCAATTATCCTCTCAACCCTAGTCATCAAATATCGCAGAGTAACAGGTTAGAAAATTGGGTATATTTTTCTAGGTCTAATATTGCATACAATTGTCAATATAACCGAGAAGATAACAGATAATTACTATGATAAAATGTATTATTCATTTTATTCATTATCGTTTATATTTTTAACATTCATATATGAATTTCAACAAAATAAATTCAATCTCATAATACATGAACTAAAAAATTCCGAGTTTGAAAACTTTAAAGTTCTGATTTTTAAAAGGCTTCGACTATTGGCACGCCAACAGTGTGGCAGTGTAACCGTGTGACCAGGGCTCCTCCACGACATTGAGCAAAATAACAATGTTTTTCACGCTACTTTTGACCACCAGTCACTCTAGTGTCGCCTCAATGAAACAGAATGTATATCTATATATAGTGATCTATATATAGTGCACTCTGGTGGTCAAAAGTAGCGTTAAAAACGTAGTCGTGAATTTAACACGGTCGTGTAGGAGCCCTGCGTGTGGCAGTGTGTCGAGCATCTTTGAGGAAATGTGTGGCATGTGAGGCAGTGTCACCGTGAGACAGTACGAAAGTGTGTCGGGTTATTTCGGAAATACATGTGGCAGTGTAAATGCGGAATTGTGCCCAAACGTAAAATGAAGTAAATTTATGCGTAAGAACTTATAGAACTGTCTGCCAAAGCTCATCTCTCAGTTTATAAACCTCCGCACTTGTAGTAGGGATCAGTAGGGTGGCGCTTACTGTAAGTGTGACAGTGTGATTGTGAGGATGTATATTTGAACGTTTTATAGTAAAAACTTCCCGAAAAACTCCGTTTTGCGCATTATAAAGAAAAAAAAACTCAACTCAAATCTTGTTTCTCGCAACAATTCCATTTCACATCATTTTCTACTAGAAGCGAGATTTTGTAGGTTAGGTTTTTTTTCCAAAAACGCACGAAACAGAGTTTTTCCGGAAGCTTTCCACTATGAAATGTCCAAATACACATCCTCATCGTCACACTGTCACACTTAAGTTCTTACGTGTAAATTTACTTTATTTTACGTTTGGGTACAATTCTGCATTCACACTGCCACACGTATTTCTGAAATAACCCGACGCACTGTTGCACTGTCACCCAGTGACACTGCCGCACATGCCACACGTTTTCTTGAAGATGCCCGACACACTGCCACACGGTCACACTGTTGGCGTGCCGATAGTCACAGCCTTTTTAAAATTATACGAATTGATTTTGCAGTGATGTTTTCGAGAGTTTGGCCTGGGCAAGTGCTCAAGTTCACTGTCAGTGTTCTGCAAATGGAAAATCCATTATAACAGAAAAGTTGAATTCAACTAATCGATCAACAGCAATAAATTCAGGTAATTTTCCAAAAAAGTACATTTGCACTGAAAAATTATTTGTATCATTATATTGCAGATTAAATATCATGATTATACAGGGTGTCCCAAAGTGACATATAAAAAAAAACTCCTTGGATTCCTTATTCAATTTCAAGTCGAAAAGTCCTTTACAACTTTTTATAAAACTCAACATTTGAAAAGTTATTTAAGTCTGAAATGTAAATAATAATGGCGCTCTCTCGACAAGTGGGGGTCGAATTCACATGCCAAACTCTACTCGAAATTTCCCTCTTATTTTTATGAGTCGAAACTTTTTCATTATTCACAAAACTCAAAATCAAAAAGATATTCAAGTCTAAAATCTAAGAAATCTGACTAGTTAACACTCGTCACACGAATATCTTTTTTGATTTTGAGTTTTGTGAAAAATGGGAAAGGACTTATCGACTCAGAAAAATGAGAAGGCAATTTTGAGTAGAGTTTGGCTTGTGAATTCGACCCCCACTTGTCGAGAGAGCGCTATTATTGTTTAAATTTCAGGCTTAGATAACTTTTTATATGTTGAGTTTTATAAAAACTTTGTAAAGGACTTTTCGACGTCAAATTAAATAAGGAATCCAAGGTGTTTTTTTTTTATATGTGACCCTGGACACCCTGTATATTTGAAGGAAAAAGTTATGTTTTTTGAGGTATCACTCAGTTATAGTTTCACAAAAATGTCAAAGTTTTTGACATTTGTGACTTATTTCTTTTATCTAAAGCTTTTAAAAATTGTTTAGGTGCCTTAAGTATGTTTGTTTTCTTATTGAAAATCTATGTATGCATTTGAAAAAAAAGTAAGAAGTACATTTTTTCTAGGTTGTTAAAAAAAATTTGTTCACATTTCCAAAAGTAAAGGACTTTTCCATTTACTTTTTTTGCTGTTTATCTTTAATCAAAATTTTGACCTAGAACTTTGAACATTAATGAAATACTCAGATTTCAGAATGTGGACAAAGTGGCTCAAAAAAATGTTCAATTTCATTTTGTATTACAGATACAACATTTGCTCCATGGCAGCAAGACGCTGGATACGCTGTGTTGAATACCAAGCCAAAAATTTTGTTCTGTGATTTGAAATTATCTCCTGGAGAAAGTAAAACCTGTATGTTTAAAAAAAACAGGAATCTTTCTATCATCAAACAATTTTTTATCTCACATAGTAGACAATGTGTTCACAATTTTTTTCATTTTTTAAATGCTTCCTTCCCACTATGCAGATAAAAAAAAAAGAAAATACACAAGTACCTCGATTTTATTGGTCTCGATTTTATTGGAGATAATTCACCGTGACGCAGAGAGCTCTAATCGGATTAAACGTTCTCTCGATCTAGTTGGAGAGCCCCGAACCTCCAATAAAATCGAGGTATCTGTGTAGAAAGCTTGCAACCAGTAAAATTATTATTTTTAATGACGTGTGAGATTTTTAAAACTTGATGTAGATGTTTTAGAAACATCGAAAATAAAAGACTAGTATTGTGCTTGTTCAAAAATGTATTTAAAATAAAAATTTTTTCAGATACATATAAAGAAATAATTCCGAGTGATGCGCCCCCTTCTTACAAAGGCCAGGCATTCAAATATTCCTACAAAATAACGATTGGTACACAACGAGTCAACTCTACAATAAAACCATTGCGTGTTCCTTTCAGAGTTTTGTCTTTGAGTGGTAAGGTTGATTTTTGAACACAAAAACTGTTTTAATATTTTCTTAAAACCAGAGAAGGGGGCAGGGAATGATTTAACTAGTATAGCAAGAATAGATTGAGTAACAGTCTGTGGTTTTTCAAAATGCAAGGAAAGTATATATTAAGATTGTAGTAATATTTCCAAAACAAATTGATATTACTTAATGCCTAGAACATCTCAAAAACATCAAAATGCATTATAACAAAAGAAAGAAACAAAAACAAAAAATATTGTTAAGGAAACTGAATATTTATTATTATGAATAATTCAATTGAACATAATTTTTTACTCACAGAATTGCCTGAGATCACAGCTTGTAATGATAGCATTGATTTAAGTCCCAATAATCCATTTTTGGAGACGCAGTATCGTGAAACTTCTTTAGACGTTGCCCTGCAAACCCTCCAGGTAAGCAAACAACTGAGGAATCTTTAAACAATGTTTCGAAAGTTTTGGCGTAGAACCATGTCTTACTCTGAGGGTTTTTTTTTTTTTCAAGTTTTTTTCAATTTCTATATCAAATATTCAGTATCAACTGAAATTTGCATTCTACACTCATCTTTATGTTTTTTGTTTAAGGAATCTTCTATCTTTTGATGAAAATAAGTTTCATGCTTGTCTATTTTTGCAGAACTTAACAGCTAGGCGTAGTCCAAATTTTTACAATATAACTAACAGCCGAGGAAGAGTCGTAAGGTTCTGTCTCTTTAAAAATTCCTACAAGCTTGGCGAAGACATAGTCGGTACATTTGATTTTTTGAATACGACTGTCACTTGTGTGCAATTGTCTGTATCGTTACAATCGGAAGAGATTGTGAGCGATGAATATAGAAGGTCGAAAACAACAACTTCATCATTCGTTAGTTACAATAAGCACCACGAAATGTGCCTGGGGCTTAAGTTCTCGCAATTGGTGCTCCCAATTCCACTTCATGTGACACCCGACTTTGTCACTGACTTGGTGACATTGAAATGGAGGCTGCACTTTGAGTTTGTGACAACTCCAAAGTTGGTCAAGATGCCAAGTGACCAAACCGAAAATTGGCAAGGGCCTGCCACGCTTGATGTAGAAACAATGATTTGGGACTTGCCATTACACATACACCCTACAATTATGCCTCCAAACACGGCCCAGCAATCGAAGTACAGTATTGTTATTTGAATGGAATACTCATTTATTCTTTTTGAAATGTAAGATATTTCTTCCCCAAATTTTTTAATAAAGTATTTTTATACAGCGAAAAATTGTTACATTTTTACTGTTTTTTCTTGGAGCATGACAAAAATATGCTTCATGACAGAACTATCGATCCAATTGAGTAAGTTGATGAGCGTCTTCGAGTAGCATATCAAACCGAGATCCTTTAACTGATCAGGAAGTGCAGGAAGGCGATTGCTAGAGCGTTGTACATCGCGCAGATAGAGCTCTGCATTTAACAACCTGGAGGATATTTTGGAAATTTGCTGTAAAAGATTTAAATAAGACTGAAATAACTTGTTTTGAATGTAATGCATGAAATTTGAATCAACATTTGTGTGTGTTCTTCTTTTAGTACTTATTTCGATTAGGTCTTGAAATTTCCATTAATACTAGATAAAGTTATTTCTACTTGATATTTCACGTTGGATTTTTTGTTTCCCGACTCACTTATTAATGAAAATTGTGGAAATTCAGATTGCCGAAAAACGATCTCAGAAACTCCGTAGGATAATGATTCAAAAGTGGTCCAATCATAGACAAAACACATGGACTGCTAGTACCTATTGTTTGCTCGTATCTCTCGTGGCAAAACATCTGGGGCTAGCCAGTCGGTCAACCTGGTCAACCTGCACCTCATTGGACTGTTATTGGACGCTATGTGGGGTATATGACTCCATCCATACCAACGAATGCGCAGGCGCGAGTTTGTGCTGCGATTACAAAGGTTGGCAGTATGTGATTTCACGTGAATTCGTCGGTAAGACGAAAATCTGCACAATGTTGATTGGCAATGTTATAGATGTCGCAGGAATTCAGTAAAATGCTCATAATATTATGTTAGGTAATCGAAATATGCAATTGTGTATTACCATAGTTGATCGTAGTTCATACATGCATTTGAGATTGCAAGTGGTAACAATTTATAGAAAAAACCCCATACAGAACATCGGTTAGCTTCCAATTAATTTCCAAAAAACTTCCAATACTTTTCTGGAAGTTTTTTAAAAATGTAGATACGTATTTTTTTCTTGAAATACATTACGCATAAATATCGAGAATAACATTTTTCAAGTTTTGAGTTTGTAAGAGAAATGCCTTTATTTTATCGCCTTTACTGTAATATTTAACATATTTATAAGCATTTCCCTTAAATATATAAACTATTTACCTTTCTGTTTCCTTCCATATGTTAAAAACTCAAATTTATTTTATATATTTTGCGAATAAGCCAAACAGTTCTTCGCTAACATTGACTTTGATTTTTGTTCTTCTTCTGAAAACAATCTCCACGGAAGAAAAATGTTGCTCCTTGTCCCTTGTCTAATCCCGAACGGCATATTTGAAGGCGAGAGCGAAAGTGAATGGGCGCAAGATTTCATCATGAATTATAATGCCCATGACCACTGACCAAGGGCAAAAGCTGATGAAAAAAGCAGGCAACAAAAGACGCTGCTGGAGAGCTAGTTTCCTGTTTGAAAAACCCGAAAGCGTTTGATTCGCATTAAATCCATAATAGTCGCTCAGTAATGCAATATTTTCAGTGCGCGCTTTTATATGATCGCAGATTGTTTACAAAACATCGGGAATGAGATGTCTACATTTTTTTAAATACTGTACATTTTAGAACGTCTCCGCTCGACGCTTTGCATAAATATATAACTCGTTAACTGTTTCGCGAAAAATTTTAGTCATGATTAGATAACATTACTAGCAAATCAGGATTGAAGACATGTCACGGTTGTGAAATTTGTAGTGTGTTCTTCAAAAAAATAAAAATTAATATCCGAACAAATGATTCATCGGGTTTCATTATACATAAAAAAGTTCTTTGAACATTTTTATGTATGCTCAATTATTAGGTTAACGCTACACTCAGCTCGCAATCTTCAAAAGACAAAAAAATGAGTCCTCGCAAAGAATCGCCCAAATGCAAATGATGCACTTTGTAGACAATTATATCTTATAATAATTGAGAAATATTGTTAAAAAAAATGTTTTGTACATATTGCGAATAGCGAAAAACAGTAATATAGTCGTGGGAAGGAAACCACGAAGAAGGGCTTCTGGGGTTTTTTTTTTAAATTTTGTGAGGTACATTAGAAAGCCGTAAAAATTTCTTTCTCCGTCATCGTAAATCTGATACTTTTAAATATGTAGGAGAAAGTCATGAAAATTTTTTTCAGCTTCGATTTCGGATTTCCCAAAAACCAAATTTATACTTGACATTAACATAGAAAAAGGAATATTTTTTTCACCCCATACATCAATTAGCACCGCAATGCCGGTGACTCGGAGCTCGGCCTTGGAATCAATTGTATGTGGACAAGGACGTAAGCATGATTTCTGTTCTGGTAGGTAAAGAGGCAATGTCCAAAAGTGTAGTTTAATGTCCCGATTTATTTTTCAACAAACAGGCTCACTTCTTGACAATTAGTAAATGTCAACTCAAGTAAATTACATACATTTCGTTTAATTTCTAATAGCTGAACAAAAAATTAAAATAATACTGAACTTTAATTATTG
This sequence comes from Platygaster robiniae, assembly GCA_028476575.1. Lineage (NCBI taxonomy): Eukaryota > Metazoa > Arthropoda > Insecta > Hymenoptera > Platygastridae > Platygaster > Platygaster robiniae. The sequence goes on from CM052019.1 coordinate 44,701,806, forward strand.
TCGGTCTTGATGGCCATATATATTACCCAAACTTTTTCTACAGTTTTCTTTTTATTTTCTTTAACTTTGTTCCCATCAACACTCAGCATGCGTAATGGTGAAAAAACATTGAATTATGAACTATCGCTCGAAGAATCCATAATTCCTACCTTGTTGTTCACAATTCTAGTGGTTTTTCCCTTAAGTTCAACAGAGTTCAAATTTTTTCTTTTCTCAACGTGCTGAATATTCTGCTGAGATAAATTTTTAAGTATAATTTAAAATCAGAGTCAAACCACGTCAACTGCGCCATGAGATTTCGATTACATATCAAGTTCTATAATGAATAATAATTGTATGTGTGTGTGTGATTGACGATACAAAAAAATATTTAACAGCTTGAAAAATTTTGTTGTTGTCAAGAGCGGGCAACTACCCACTCTTCTTTTTCCTGTATAAAATAAAAGCATGTATCAATATTTCAAAATTTCATGTAAAAACTAAATTTTCATTCGAATATTAAAAGTTTCATAATCGACGTCTGAATCATGAAACCTAATGTAGCAATTATTCTATATCATAATGACACGTCCGGTGCACGAACCAAATAATGAGAGCTATATATTTTATCATTTCGCTATTAACTAATGATATCTTTTCTAAAATGATGTTTCAATCACGAATTGCGAAATGCGTCACTACTCCCATGTATTTCTTGTTATCAGTCTTCATAACTAAATCGATTACTCATTTTACTTTTCGAACAACAGGAGAGTGATTTAGATATTTGCAGCAATAATCGCAAAATTGTAGATGACGAAATACGTGACTTCCTGCACGTATTTCCCTTCATGTTATCAGTACACGATACTCATTTTCAGCGTATATAAACCCAGCTCTTTATTCAAAATTCGGCACTCACAGTAGTATTCTTCCAAGTTCTAAGTTAAGTTACATTTCAACATTTTTCTGATCGATTGTTTTATAAAAGTATGATAGATAAAGTTCTAATAAATTATTTTTAATTGTGAATAAAAATACTAAGAACAGTTAAATTAAAATAGTGTAACCCTGGAGAGTTGGTGCATCATATAAAGGTTTGGGAGTGTTTAAGATTCGGTATTAGATAAAGTTCGAAATAATTGTTTCAGCAAGCATTGTCAGAGCCATCAGTTATGTTATTATGTAAATAATTATTGGAAATCAAAGAAAGCATTGTGAACTGATCTATTGAGATATTGTAATGTGTAATGGTAAATAATTGGAAACTTCGATTCAATATACTCTAACGCATGTTGGCATTTTAAACATTTTCCTGAGTTTCATTGATAAACCCTCAATACATTTCTTTTCCTCTGGTCCATAAATATATGGGGAACCTAGGGTCGTGTAGGGCAGAGCCTCCTACAACGGTCCTAGTCTGTGAAAGTGGACCCAATTCAGGAGTTTTCTATAATTGGATTTCAACGTTGGTTTGTCTATCTGTTTTGGGTTCGCTCGTCACATTGTTGTTTTTTTTTTTTTTTTTTTTCGTTCTTTTGTACGTTTGTACTATTTTTTTTTTTTTTTTTTTTTTTTACAAAAATCGTTTATAAGAAATTATTCTTACAATTTTTCAATAGTCATCAATTTTAAGCATTTACGAACTTTTCATTTTCAACGTCTGATTCATTTAAGTCATCTTTTTTGTACAGCGGAAATGGTGTATGAAAATTTTTTTTTAACATTATAAAAAACGAAGAATTCTAAATTTTTAATGCCCAATTCACGAAACATGCCTTTTGTTAAATTTCTCAAATACAGTTGTCACAATTTGTTCACAATGAATTCTTTATAACAATTTGTGAAAAAATGTTAGAATTTTAAATTTCAATGTCTGGTTTTCGGCCACGTTTTTGCATTTGTGGCAATACGCTTATATAACAATGTATTACTTACAAAATTTTCTTATAAATGTTTTAGTTCATTTCATGCTCACAATTAAATAATAAATTATTATTTCATATTATGCAGCTCATGTAGATCTATTGTAGACGAAAGACGTACTCGTTAGTCATCGAGTCTTACAGTTTGTGAGAGATAATTACAAATCTGTGCACTGGTCTATTGATTGCCTTTTCAGTATTTTTGCCTTATAATAAAAAAATGTATTATAGTAATGATAACAATAACAATAACAATAACAATAAAAATAATAATAATAATAATAATAATAATAATAATAATAATAATAATAATAATAATAATAATAATACTAATAATACCAATAATAATAATAATAATAATAATAATAATAATAATAATAATAATAATAATAATAACAACAACAACAACAACAACAATAATTATCATAATATTAAATGAAGATTTGATATCAATTTTAAGAATAAGGAACTGAATGGCAGAGTTTCAGGCTAAGGAACAATATTTTTGTAAAAGTAAGCATTATAAAATAGGAAATTCCTCGTAACTTGGGTTTTTTAAAAACTTTTACAAGCATTATTATGAAATCTTGTTTTTTTTTCTTTTTATTTTATAAAGTTCCGCTTTTTTTTATAAAGTGACTTTATACAAAGAGCAATGTTTTATAAAGTTTTTGTCAGTTTTCATAAAGTCACTTTCTAAAGACTTTATAAAAATGACGGCAGTTTTATAAGGTAGATTTAAAATCTACTTTGTAAAAATACAGTCTTTTTATAAAGTTTTTATAAAGTTACTTTTTCAAAACTTTTAAAAACTGTATTAAAACATTGCTTTTCGTATAAAAGTCACTTTATAAAAAAAGCGGAATTTGATTAAAAAAAACCAATATTTGATAAGAATATTTATAAAAAGTTTATCAAAACCAAAGTTACTAGGGATGTGAGAAAATAAACCTGGGGAATGTATAAGATTTGGCATTTGAAAATCACAAGATTAGTGTATGTTACAGATAATTTTGAAAGTAAAAAATATCGCAATACGAACTTGCTATTTCATATTACACAATATTTAAATAGTTGAAATCAAATGACGAAAGAAATCTAAATAAGATAATACTCAGAAATCCAAAGTACTAATACTTCCAACTTTCTGTTCGTAATGATGATGTAATGAATGTGTAATGAATTCTCAAGACTTACATTTTAGCATTGAAAAGTTGCGTAAAATTGATATTTAGTCCAAACTAAAAATTTTGTTTTCGAAGAAATCATCGCTAATAGTTGAAAATTTAGATAATTGAATATATTGATATTACTAATTTCGCTATTTCGGCGCGAATTTCGTTTAGATAAAAAATAATAACTGCTTTGTTAAGCGCATGAAAAATTAAAAGTACTTTCTGAATACCAAAATCAATCTTTTAAATTCGAATATGTATGTGGCAAAGTGTTGTATCTTTATTTTGATATTCGTGTGAAATAACGGGACTTGAAATGATCAACACTGACTCTGATTATCAACTGTCTGTGTGTATTCTTAACATATCATATCATACATACATAAACATATATACATAAGTTTCTGAAATACCAAAATGGCGGTAATATTTGAATCGTTCGGTTTGAGATATAACAATCTCCCACCCTTATTGAAAAATAGTATAAATTGATAATGAAATTTGAATCGAATCGTGTAATATGACCAATTACTTTTAAATATAATGTTTGAAATTTAATGTCACTTTTATAATGTACACGAAAATTGATGTTGATAATTATTCTCTATTTCTTGGCTCGAATGATAGAAGTCTGTGGAAAGAACAAAGTTGATATACGTTTCTTTGTTAAGTATTTAAATTATAAAATATAGTTATCTCGAAGATATGCTGGTTGCTGACGTTGCCGGGTAGGACGACATGGGGGTGGAACATTTCTTGGTTCCTCCATGTCAACTGCCATTGTTTCGTCAGTATCACTTGGAATTTGTGGCTCGTTCCGTTCGATCTCAGGAACTGTTACCAAATCACCAAGGTCAAATTGTTCAGCTGGTTCTTTCTCAACGTTTGACTCGTGATTGTCAGTAATTTGAGCAAAAGACATCGCTGTTTGTAGAGGTTGAACTTGAGAGGCGCGTAGCTAATCTATGTGGCGCTTGATGGTATATCCATCATCGAATTTGACCTTGTAGTGGAGTTGGTCGTATTTTTCAATGATGGTTCCTGTTTTCCACATGTTTTTGTTGTTACAGTAGTAACGTGCTTGTACGCGTTCTCCCACCCTTAATTGACGTGCTGTTTTCGGTGGAATTGGATTCTTCTGGAATTTTGTAGGTTTCAGGACATCCAATTGAATTCTAATGCAACGATGTAGGTATAACTCTGCGGGTGATTTCCCGTTGTTGAGAGGCGTTGCTCGATAACGAAAAAGTATTTCGCAGACTTTTTCACGCATTAGTGTAGGATCGTCATTCATAGCGGCGAGTCGATTTTTCAACGTTTGTACGTTCCGCTCGGCGAGTCCATTCGTCGCTGGATCACCTGGTGCAGTGAATTTCAGGAATATTCCTGACTTTTTGCAAAAATTTCGGAATTCTTCGCTTGTGAAGATCGTGGCATTGTCTAGTACCATCACTTCTGGAAATCCGTGACGTGCAAAAATGTCTCTCAGTAATGAAATAGTTGATGTTGATGTAGGTGCACTGCGACATGTTTCGATTTCTGCCCATTTAGATTTTGCGTCTACCACGATGAGAAATTGATAACCTTGTAAAGGTCCCGCGTAGTCGATGTGTATTCGCTCCCAGTTATTCGAAGGTTCAATCCACGGATGTAGGGGGGCCTTGGGAGGACTGTTCTTCACACTTGCGCAGTGAGTGCAAGCTCTAACCAGGTGTTCGATATCTTTGTCAATTGCTTTCCAGTAAACGTATCGCCTGGCGAGTTGTTTCATCCGGGAGATGCCTAGATGTGTGTAATGAAGTTCCTCCAGGACTGATTTTTGAAGAGCTGTTAGGATCACGACGCGTTGTCCTCTGATTATGATGTTGTTGTCCACGATGAATTCCAGATCAAGGTCGTCTCCTTTCTTGAGTTTTTGTAGTAGCTTCTTGAGTAGAGGGTCCTTGGCTGTTTCCTCGCAGATCATTTCGAATGTCAGTGTTGTCGTTGAAATTGTTTCCATCGTGATCTTGCAGATTTCGTGCACTTCCATGTTGATGAATGCGTCGGTGCGTGTGGTGATTCAATTGAGGCTCTTGATAAACAGTCGGCATTTCCGTTGTCGATACCCCTTTTGCACTTGATCGGGTAGTTTAATCCGGAGAGAAATGCTGCATAGCGCTGTAGCCGTGCTGCTGTCATAGGATGCAGCTTGGCGTGTTGATGGAAAATTCTTACAAGTGGTTGATTATCTGTAATCAATTTGAATTTTCGGCCAAACAAATATTGAAAAAAATAGTCAACTGAAAAAACTATGGCCAATGCCTCGCGATCCAATTGTGAGTTCTATTTCTCTGCCGATGTCAGTGACCTAAAAGTAAAGGTATAGGCCTTTCTAGACCATCCACTATGTGGGAGAGGACTCCCCCGATTCCCACAGGGCTAGCGTCACATGCAAGTTGAACTTGTAAAACGGGGTTGAATGGCATAAAAATCCAGTCGCTTGAAATCTCTTTTTTGAGTTCGATGAAGGACACTTCGCACTGAGGGTCCATTTGAATCTTGAGTCCTTTGTTAGGAGTTGCCGAAGCAGTGCTGTAATTGTAGATGCGTTTGTAATGAATTTCGCGTAGTACGTAGTCAACCCTAGAAAACTTCTGATGTCATCTGTTGATTCAGGTCTGGCATTTTTATGATTGTCTCAACTTTTGCTGGTGATTTCGAAATTTTGTTTTCTTCTATAACATAGCCCAAAAATTCTAAGCGTCTTTGAAAAAATTGTCTTTATTCACGTGCAAGTCATATTTTCTTAGTTGATTAAGGCATTTTCGTAGATTTTCTTGGTATTCGATCTTGGTCCTGCCTCGTATAATAATGTCGTCGGAATAAGCCTCGGTTCCTGGAATTTCTCGTAAAATTTGGTCGAGAATCCTGTTGAATTCAGATGGAGCCGTTTTGATTCCAAAAGAAAGTCGATTGACTTTATATGTTCCTCGATCTGTTGACATGGTTTGAATTTTGCTCGATTCTTCATCTACAGAAATGTGTAAGTATGCCTTGTAAAGATCCAATTTGCAGAAGTATTTTGCGTCTCTCAGGTTGTTAAGTATATCTTCAATTTTCCGAATAGGATAGTGTGCTCCGATGAGTCGTATATTCACACCGATTTTGTAGTCGACGCATAGTCGTATTTGACCATTTGATTTCGGTATCACGACGAGAGATGCGCCCCAGTCGCTAGTTGGCACTTTGGTGATGATTTGTGCATCCTCGAGGGCCTGTAGTTCCCGCTCGACTTGGTCTGCCAAAGCATATGGAACTTCTCTCTCTCTGTGAAAAATCGGCTTGGCTGCCTCGCGTAATTTTAGTGAAACTTTGAAGTTGGGGACACAGCCAATTTTCGCTTCGAAAATATCTGCAAATTCTGAGAAGATCTCGTTATCATTGATACTTTGAATCGATAAACCTGGATTTGTGCCCGTTTTCTCTTGATATATGGCGCATAATTCGATATTGAAGCGCCGAATCCATATTCTGCCGAGGAGGTGCGGAATATTTGTCTGGAACAATGTATATTTCTTCTTGTCCTGTAACGCCGTTGCATTCGACGTTGACTTTAATTTTTCCGTTCACAGTAAACATGTCCTGGGTGTAAGATCAAAATTCAATCGATGTCGGCATCAAGGGTACCTTGAGGTTCAGTTTTTCGAATTGAGCCCGGGGTAAAAAGGTGTAGCCTGATTCAGAATCCATTTCGAATTTTGTTGGTATTCCTTCAATTTTCACAGTGATGTGGAAGCGTTCGTTGCCTTCCGATGTATGTTGATTTTGGTGTACTTTTTCGATGTGAAATGTACCAAAGTCCCTAGCTTCAGGTGTTCTGGTGATTTGATGGGTCGCTCGATCATTTGTATTTTTCTTCTGCAGTAGAGTGCGAATACAGACCTTGTCAACGTGTCCAGTGTTATTGCACTTTAAAAATCTGAGTTTTTTCGCGTCAACTCTACACTCGTTAGCTCTCTGATTGTTTCTGCCACAACGGAAGCACATTTCGTCAAAACCTAACGACTTCAAGTCAATTTTTGGCTTCTGTTGAAAACGAGGCTTCGAAAAAAAAAATGTTGGTTCGTTTTCCCTCGTTGTTTATCGGAATTTTTCTTCTTGTCGATCCTGTCGATGTTGGTTGATGCAGCTGTTATGAACGTAGAGGAAATTGAAAATTTTTGAGACAATTCTTTTGAGTCGAGTTTAGATGCTTCTAGCTTGATTACTTTGTCAACTTTGTCGTTGAATCCGGAAAGTTCGCCTTGCAGTAATTTTTCTCTGGTTGTATTGTTCCGCAGTTCTCGTATGAATTGAGCTCTGAGAAAAATATCAGCGATTGATGTTTTACAAGTGCATAGAAATTCGCAGTCCCCAATTTCTGCTCTTAGCCCTGCAACGAATTCTGCGAGTGTCTCCTGTTCAGACTGGTATCTGGACAAAAATTGATGTTGAGCAACAAGAACTTTCTTTTTCGGTGACAGATGTTTTTCTAGCATTTCTATTAATTCGTCATAGCTTTTTTCCCGGTAGGGTCGGGGCTGCTAATGCCGAAATCGTATTGAAATTTTTCGCACCAATTGAATTTAGCAATAATTTTGCACAATATTTCTTATTACTCATAATTCTTTTCATTTCAATGTTATTTTGAAATCTTAGCTTATAATTTAGGAAACTTTCCTTTTTCGCATCAAAATTTTTAAAATTCGGTAATAAAATTGACACTCCAGACCTTGAAGTTGTTTCTTCTTTCGCCGCATTCGCGAATTTTCGTTGCTGTGTAAGAAGTTTTGATAGCAACTCCTGTTGTAGTTTCATGAATTGGTGAAATTGGTTCGCGTCCATGATGAATCAGTTGACTTGAATTTTCCCGCTTACGGTCGTCGATATATTGATGTTCAATGGTTGATCGTCGATAGTCGATGTATTCGAAGTCGATGGATCGATCATGATATATCGATTTATTCCGGAAAAAAGGGTTATGTTTTATGTCCAATCAAAAAAATGATTTTCCCCATAGATAACTTAAGTTCTCGTTAGAATCCCCGTTTATTATTGATTTTTGAAATTTTTACTGTCGAAAATGTGGGTCGATCTCACCTTAATCGTTGCAATTGGATTTTTGATAAGATGACACGTCATAGAGGTTACGTGTTCGAAGGTTGTCACCGTACGCTTCGCATTATATTTCGATAGTCCCGTGGTGATTCCTTTTCTTGGCTCCTGTCAGAAGCGTTCTCCGAGTAACTTTTTTTTCACTTCAATTGCTTCAATATTGAACTTTTTATAAGACGTCACGTCGGCACGTCATTGGGGTTACGTGTTCGAAGATTGTCGCCGCTCGCTTCGCGTTGTATGTTGATGATTTTGTGGTGGTTTTTTCTTCTGGCGCCTTATCGGGGCGTTCCCCAGTTATTTTTTTTTTACCTCGTCGCCAATTTGTTGTATCTTTATTTTGATATTCGTGTGAAATAACGGGACTTGAAATGATCAACACCGACTCTGATTATCAATTGTCTGTGTTGTGGGGATTTCACTGGGGGAAAATGAGGAAACACCCCAGTTCATAACTCCACTTAATATTTATTTCAACACTTAGAACATGTGGTACAACTCGAGGAATTATATCAGCGGGACAATCTGGCTGACGCGACCGTGGCCAGAAATAAGAGTGAGTCGAACTAACCGGTTACGCTCGCAGGCGGAGTGAGTCGCAGTAATACCAACCACACGCACCCCCACCCCAGACCATCACAATCGCTGGGGACTATCGCGCCACACTGCGCGCCTCCCCACATACTCCCCCCCTAGTGCCAACGACACACAGTAAAAAAAATCTTGCAGAATTACTAGGGTATAGTAGAGGTGTTACTACTTACAGTATAGTCAATGTACTAGAAAGTAGTACGAATTTACCAGAGTGTAGTAAATGAGCATCACCGGATAAAGTAGTTTTACAAGCGTCTAGTAAGTGTACTAAGAATGCATAATAGTACACCTCTCAATGTAGCAAATAAAACGACCTCCTTCGGAAGGGGTCGAATTACGACCGCTGGTAAATTTACTACATTGACGTAAGAGTGCTACCAAAGTATTAGAATCGCTGCAGCCGTGGTAAAAGTATCATCAAATCGTATTTATGCAATGAAATCGTCAAAGTGCAAGTTGGACTTAGCGTCCTGTTGTGTCTTTAGCGTCTTGTACCGTGGCGTATGTTGCTGCATTTTTATCGCGTCTTGCAGTGTCTTACGCGAAGAAACTATTATATGTTCTCTTGTTCAGTTTGTGATGAATGAAGCAAATTATATTGAATTCATTTTTATTATGTTGTTATTGCATAATCCAATTCATGCCATGCAAACTTAACCTAAAATATCTCAGTACATTTAATATTTTCTAGTACTTTTACAAATTCCTAGTAATTTTATTAGTTTTAAGTACTTTTACTAGATCCTAGTACTTCTGCTACTCTGTTGTAGAATCACTACAAGTCTGTAATTTTACCCCTTTCAAAAGAGGTCGTTTTATTTGCTAGTTTGGAACTAGTAGTTCTGCAAGATTTTTTTTACTGTGCACGCAAAGCCACAAACAAAAACCAAGACCAATCAAAAAAAAATTACACACATGCCGCGTTATTAAGAATCCCGCCGAAACGCGTCCCAGATACAAGAATACGGGGAGAACAAAAAACAAAAACTCCCCATTGCAAACAAATACCATACCAAAAAACAAAACACGACGAAACATCGAAAAGAAAAAAAAAAATCACACATACTCCGCGTGTTGCCTGCACCCCCACGCGGGAGTCCGATAAAACCCACGCCGGTACCCGCGTGTCATGCGAATAAACATAAAAGGCCCGCCCCCTAATTAAAAAAAAAAAAAAAAAAAATCGGAGAAATCGGGGAAGTGGAAAAAGAAAAAAATGGAAAGGAGAGTGATCCCGGAAAAACCACCGTACTACAAGGTATCGGGATCCAACCTGACCCGGCGGGAACCAGGTACCACAACCGGCCCAATCGGGGGAGAAACCGCAGAGAGGGGCACCCCGTCCTGCGGCACAACCAGGTTGGCGAGGTCGTCTGGAACGAAAAACGCCGGCTTGAGCAACTCCACCGAAACCACCTTGACCTTCCCACCTACGTCGATCTTAAATACGCGCTCCGTCACGCGCTCAATCACCCTGTGAGGACGGACCCGAATATGGGCGCTCCAATGACCTCTTGGCAACCTTCCTCAGGAACACGTGTGAGCAGCAAGATAAATCCCTGAAATAAAAAGCCTTCTTCCGGTGCTTATGGGTAACCGGAATTGGGCGTACCAGCCTCATTGTCCCCGAAATTCTTCGAGGAAAAGACGAGGGTCTGGGGAATTGTCCTCCGGCAAGAAAAACTCGCCAGGAAGACGCAGAGTACAACCAAAAAGAAACTCAGCGGGAGAGGCGCCAACATCCGACCTAACGTGAGCCTTAAGACCCAGGAACACGGTCGACAAAACCCGAGGCCAATTCGAATCGGCGTGGCACATGATGGCCGCCTTCAGCACCCGGTGCCAACGCTCAACCATGCCATTCGACTCCGGGTGGTAAGGCGTCGTACGGATCCTCTGTAGCCCAATCAGCGAGAGGAGGGCCTGGAACAAGCGAGACTCGAACTGGGTACCCTGGTCGGAGGTGATGACCCCAGGAATCCCAAAACGCGAAATCCAGGTGTCGAAGAACGCCCTGGCAACCGTCTGCGCCGTCATGTCCCTCAATGGAACGGCCTCTACCCAACGAGAAAACCTATCCAGCATAGTGAGGACGTACATGTAGCCATCATACTGAGGAAGAGGAGCAACTATGTCAATATGAATGTGGTCAAAACGTCCGTCCGGAGCAACGAAACCCTGCGGCAACTGGCGCACATGACGAGACACCTTGGACTGCTGGCACTGGATGCAGGATTTGCACCAGGAAGCGATATCCCGATGCATGTTCGGCCAAACGAACCTCTGACGAACCAGCCGGTCCGACACCTTGGCACCCGGATGGGCGGGATTATGCACCGACTCGAAAACCCTCCTACGGAACACCGGAGGAATGTAAGGACGAATCGTCTCACTCGTTATCTCGCAGAACAAGGTGACATTGTCCCTGCCCCAGGTCATCTTCCTCAACTTCAAGGGATGATCCGGGTCGTTGAGAATGGCCTCGACCTGGTCATCGGAACACTGAGCCTCGGCAATTTCCCTGAGATTGAACTCAGCAGGAAGACGGAGCGCCTCGATCCGAGACAGTGAATCGGCCACCACATTATCGACCCCGGCCAGGTGCTCGATGCACGTAGTGAACTCCGCGATGAATGACAACTGACGGAGCTGGCGCGGGGATGCCTCGTCGGATCGCTGACGAAAAGCGTACACCAACGGTTTGTGGTCGGTGACCACTCTGAAATTCCGACCCTCGACGAAATGCCGGAAATGCTTGATCGACTCGAAGATGGCCGTCAGCTCCCTATCGTAAGCACTGTAATTCCTCTGAGGAGAACTGAATTTCCTGGAAAAGAAAGCCAGAGGCTCCTAACCTGCAGCGCCAGCCTGCTCGAGTACGGCGCCCATCGCAAAATCGGAGGCGTCGGTTACAACACGCAGGTCCGCGTCGGGCCGAGGGTGCGCCAGAAGAGCCGCGCCCGCGAGATCAGCCTTGGTCTTCTCAAAAGCAGCGATGGCCTCCGGAGTCCACTGGACCTCACGTCGGTCATTCTTGCGCCCATCAGAGAGAAAAGCGTTGAGAGGAGTCTGGGTAGCCGCCGCACCAGGAATACACGACCGGTAAGAATTCATCATGCCGAGGAATCGGCGAAGATCAGCCACTGTCTTGGGCCTCTCAAAATCAACCACTTTGGACACCTTGTCCGCAGTGGGGCGAATTCCCCGCGAATTCACGAGGTATCCCGGGAATTCAAGCTCGGGAACCCCGAACACGCACTTATCCGCACTAAGCCCATGTTCAAACTCCCTCAGGCGCTGGAAAACTACTCTAAGGTGCCTCTCATGCTCCTCGGGGGAGGATGAGAAAACGAGAATATCATCTATATATACAAAAACAAAATCCAGGTCGCCGAGTGCCCTATTTACATAACGCTGGAAAGACTGGCCCGCATTACAAAGGCCGAATGGCGTAAAAAGGTACTCAAAAAGCCCGAAAGGCGTCGTGATCGCCGTCTTGGGAACGTCCTCCGGGGCCACCGGAATCTGGTGATACGCCTTCAGCAGGTCGAGAGTAGAGAAAACCGACTTCCCGTGCAGGTTGCTCGAACAATTATGGAGGTGAGGCGTCGTATACCTGTCGGGAACGGTAACCGAATTCAGGCGCCGAAAATCGCCGCACAACCGCCATGACCCATCCTTCTTACGCACCATGTGAATCGGGCTCGCCCAGGGACTCTTCGATGGATGAACGATGCCCGCCTCCATTAACGCCTTGATCTCCGCCTTGGCACATCTCAATCTCTCGGGTGCAAGCCGACGAGGGCGCTCCGCGATGGGCGGACCCGGGGTAACGATGTGGTGAGCGACCTCGTGACTCCCTGAAGGGTCCACCGAGGTCGTCCCCGTGATCTCAGGAAACTCGGAGAGAAGTCCGGCAAATGCCGACGATGGCCTGAATCGACTGGTATGGGACCATCTTGGTCACCCCTAATGAATAGAGCCCCGTTACGGGATCGGTAAGCCGACGCCTCCCTAGATCGACCACCAGGCCGTAATGCCTCAAAAAATCGGCACCGATTATGGCGTGCGGCACGGCAGGTATGCAGAAATTCCACCTGAAAGAACGCCTCAGACCTAGGTCGAGCCCCTGGAACGAGTCGCCAAATGTGTTGATGCGCGAGTCGTTAGCCGCGAAAAGCTTCAGACTCGCAGGTCTCCCTCTAATGCCAGAGTTGGCAGGAAGCAACGATATATCCGCCCCAGTATCAATCAAAAACGACCTCCAAGAACTGCGATCCCTAATATGGAGCCGATTAAAACTGCCCTCCACCTCCTCGACAAGCTCCACTCGAAGGGGCAAGACTAGTTTTTTTTCTCGAAAGTCGCGTACCCTCGGCACCACCTCCTGCACTACGTGGGATTTTCGGGATAGCAGGAATGTGCGTAGCAGAGTCCGTCAGCGCCCTTGGAAGACCGACTGCCGCCCTCGCGAGACTTCGACACCGAACGTGACCGCCTCCGAAGCTCCTTCTTCAATAGTCCTACCTCCGTAGATAACTTGCTCACTTTCGCCGTCAGCTGCTGCACTAACGCTTCCAAACCACCTGGCTTCGAACCTGAAACGACAGAAACGAACACATCCGACCCGCCAGAAACCGCGGTATCCGCGAGCTTGTCAGCCGCCTCAGCAAGCTTCCCTAAATCCGTTGCACCCGTCGCGACCAGAATCGCCCGGTGCGTCACTGGAATATGGTCAAGGAAAATCGTACGAATAATCGAATCGTCAACACCGGCACCCCTGAGACCACGGAGCCGACTCAGAATAAGGGAGGGCTTCCCGTCTGTGAGAACATGCCCCTTGAGTAGTTGACGTAACTTAGCCTCGTCTGACACCGAAAAAGTCCTAATTATCCTCTCCTTAATCCGGGCATAGATGTCCGCCAGCAGAGGATTTAGGGTAATAATGTCACGAACAGCCCCAAGAACTTCGACGTCGAGTGCGGCCAAAACGCAGTCCGCCTTCGTCGCCACGGCAGTTATACGAGCGTTGCGAAAGGAAATCTCCGCCTGAATAAACCACAGCGCCGGATCGGCGCGAAAAAATGACGGAATTTTTGGGACGCGGTACGCGTCGACGTGGACCGCCTGTACCGACGACGCCCCTGACTGGGTAACTCCCGCCCCTGACCCGGCAGCTGACCGGGCTGCCTCCCGGGACGCCGCCTCTGCCTCCCTAGCCTCCAGTTACGCCTCCCTCTCTTTCAACAGCTTCTCCCGTGAGAGCAGCTTGTCCATCTCCTCCTGCGTAACCTAGAGCATGGTGGGAAAAAAAAAAAAAAAGGATTGCGGGAAAACCACGAAAGGAAAAAAAAACTGAGAAAAAGGAAAATCCGGTGCTGTTCCCAAACCAATAAACGCGGAAATCCCTGACCGAAATCCTGAACGACAGGGCGCGGACAACACAAATCGCAAAACTACGAATAATTATCACATCCACGCACCAACGCGGACCGCCACAAAATCAAAATCCCGCACAACATACAACTATGCGTAAAATGGCAGCTATGTACAAAAAAAAAAAAAAAAAAAGAGAATGAAAAAAAGAAAAAAACGCGTACATGAAATCAACGTCCCCAGAATAACTCGGAAAGGGAAAAAAAAAACAAAACACATATATGTATATATATTCCCAAACCCCGTGAGATCAACACGCGAAACGCAATTCAGCCGTGAAATCAGCGAGAGGAGAAAAAAAATAAATAAATAAATAAATACTGCCCGTTCAAAATCAAATCGCACGCCCCTCAAACCTGTCTGGCATACTACGCCTTGAAATGGTGGCCAAAACTCGAGGACCCAGAAGTAGCGTGGCCGGGAACAAAAGATGGCGGGCCGGCAACGAGAACGGCGAGGTTGTCAAGATGGCGGACGGATGCCGGAGCTGGCGTGGTCGGCAAGATGGCGAAAAGATGCCGGAAACGACGTGGTCGGCCAGGTGGCGAGAAGATGCCGGAAACGGCGTGGTCGGCCAGATGGCGGGAATATGCCGGGAACGACGTGGGCGGCAAAAAGATGGCGGACGGAGACCGGGAAAAAATGTGCACCAGCATCAAGGTCCCAAAACTGCTCCGATTTAGCCCAACACGCCCAGGATTAGCGAAAAAAATCGCCTGCAGGAACACGCTAACTCCCAGTAGCGCGGTCGGTGTTTCAGGTGCATGTCGTACGCACAGCACTTGGACAGGCACGTGCCGTGGACCCGAGTTCTTTCACGATCTTTCACTTTTCTTTTTTGACAAAAATTTTGTCGGGGTCACCACTGTGGGGATTTCACTGGGGGGAAAATGAGAAAACACCCCAGTTCATAACTCCACTTAATATTTATTTCAACACTTAGAACATGTGGTACAACTCGGGGAATTATATCAGCGGGACAATCTGGCTGACGCGACCGTGGCCAGAAATAAGAGTGAGTTGAACTAACCGGTTCCGCTCGCAGGCGGAGTGAGTCGCAGTCGTACCAACCACACGCGCCCCCACCCCAGACCGTCACAATCGCTGGGGACTATCGCGCCACACTGCGCGCCTTCCCACAGTGTGTATTCTTAACATATCATATCATACATACATAAACATATATACGTAAGTTTCTGAAATACCAAAATGGCGGTAATATTTGAATCGTTCGGTTTGAGATGTGACACAAAGTATGTATTGAAATCCAACATGTGCTACTTTAAATTTGAAAATAACATCTAATCATTTGAAATTAGAAATAATTAAAGGCGAAAAATTGAGATTTCATTATTGATATAGTAAAAATTGAACGACTAAAAAATAAAAAACATTTTAAAAAGAAACACGTATGTGGCGTGGACTGAAGAAAGGGTACTAACAGCACCTCGCCGCTTTTCGAGAAAAACGAGATTGAAAAGAGAAAGTCCCTAAGCGTAGCATGGACCGTCCAATTTTGTACCTCAATTTTTTATTAAATAAAAAAATCATATATTTTTAAGAGTAGACTCGTTTGATAGAGTAAGATTTCTATATTCAGAATCACTGACTATCTTGAATTCGATTTTTGGTGCTGTTCGTATCCTTTCTTCAGTCCACACCACATATGACAAAAAAACACTTTAAATACGCTTTTGCTTAAAGAAAAATATTGATTTTTTATTTGCAAACAAAAGTCATACTCTCACGTTCGTCACTAGAAAGAGTGAGAAAATGAAAGTACTTAATTGCACACTTATTTCACTTTGATTTATTATACAATTGTTTATTAATGTGAAATACGTATCTTTTATCCATGAATTTTCAATAAAAAAAAATATTTTTATGCGTCTTTAATAATTTTCTTATGTAATTGTAAAATTTTGTTAGTAATAAATATCGAGACAATAATGAACGCATACCATTCTTTCAGGTTTCCTTATAATAACCGGCCTATTTCTTGTATATTGGAATTTATTAGTGTTGATCGCATAAATATACTGCAATTTTTCATAAATAACAAAGAAAAAATTCTTTTTTATTCAAATTATACCTTTTTTTATATTTCAACTTATCTGATATGTTGAATATTTTCCATTTTTTGTGATCTTAGTCATTTAAAAAATAGAGCGAATGTTTTTTTTCTACCTACTTGATTTATTTTATTTATTATTTTTATTCGTATACTCAAACACGAATACCTCTTGTTAAACTAACTCGGTCTTAGGTCTTAGGTCTAATAAGGTTGGGAAATGCCAGGGAATTAGGCCCGGAAATTTTCCCGACATCCGGGAATTACCAGGAAATTTTTCCTGTCATTTTTCCTGATGGTTCAGGAAATGTTAAACTAATTCGAATCGCCGGGTTTGTTTAACAAGGGACATATATTTCGTATATATTCATATATACATATATTTCGAATACATAAACAGATTGTTCATGTAAATTATAAGTCAAAAATAAAAAAAAAAAAAAAAAATGTATGTATATATATGGACAAATATGTTTATAAATTATATTTTAATATAAATGATGTATGTTCACATAAATTAAGAATATTGTCATGTTCTGCTATTAATTAAAAAAAAAATGAACTATTGAATGATTAACGGTTTTAATAATAAATTAATTATAAAACTCACGCAATAAATGTAATAATAAATAAATTAATTTTTAATACATTTTATACCTTTTTTTATTAATGAACAATATCAGGTTAATTTTTCACTACATTTCATTAAGCTCTGCGGTATACTACATATACGTATACGTTGCTTGTTTCCACTTTCAAATTTGTCAAATGCATGTATGAACTACGATCAACTATGGTAATACACAATTGCATATTTCTATAACCTAACATAATATTATGAGCATTTTGGTGAATTCCTGTGACATCTATAACATTACCAATGAACATTGTGCAGATTTTCATCTTACCGATGAATTTATGTGAAATCACATACTGCCAACCTTTGTAATCGCAGCACAAACTCGCGCCTGTGCGATCGTTGGTGTGGATCGTGCCGTTATGGATTGAGTCATATACCCATGTTTCTATGTGGTAATGACGAGTTTTCATCGAAATTGGATCAATATTTTTGAGAGAAAGTTTGGGGTTACGTGCGTGTATAATTTTGCAAAGTGTACATTTTCGAGTGCGTATTTTTTTTTGAAGAATTATACAGATTTGAATTGTTTGCATGATTAGAAATTTTTAAGATTCTTAGAAATCAAGTTGAGATGTTTTGTTTATTCGATTTTACAGGCTGTCATTGCTTTTTTTGCGAGCTCTTTGAAATCTGCGCAACAAGTCAAGATACCGTTTTGGTTGATTTATTTGATGAAAGAATAAAAAAATATAGGGATATGTCAAGGAGAAGATAATAAATTGTATTGTTTTTGTATAATTGTTTAGTTTCCACATTTTTAGTTATAATTTTTCTGAAGATCAAATTGAGAAATGAATATTTTCCATTTTTTGAAAAGTCATTTTAAGAAAGTTTTAAATATTTCCCAATTGATTAAATAAAAAAATTTAATGTTTCGAAAATTTCAACAAATTATTAACTGGTATCTACGAAATACACAATTATTTCGATCTGTTTTATTTGGCTTTGCTGATTTTAAGACATGGGAAAATAAAAAGTCAAAAATATTTATAATGGAAGGTATTTTTTTTCAATTTTTGAATGAACAATTTTTACAAATAACTGTTCATGTTATTAAATTATAAAAATGATGTTCGATTATATCACGTATTTCTGCATTGTTAGTTATACTTTTGTAACTATCAAATGAAGAAAAGATTGAATTTTACTTTTTTTAAATTAGTTTTTACTTTTTATCCATGACCGCATAATGACATAAGATATTAATAAAGAAAATACAAAATATTTTTAACATTATATTCTGAAGATACGATAAAAAAGAAGTTAAATAATGAATGATTGTTATGCGGTTAAAATATTTTCCATTTTTTAAAAAGTCACTCTACAAAAGCTGTAAATATTTTACCTTTAGTGAACTTAAAAATTAAGGATTTCAAAAATTTGAATTCACCATCAAGTGATGTATAAGAGATTCACAGTTATTTGAACATGTTTTATTCCAGTTTGTTAATTCCTTGGTATAAAAATAAAAAATCAGAAATATTCAAAATATCAGAGTTTGAATCAAGACTTGGAATTGAAAAGATTTCAAAAATAAATTTTTTATCGTCTGTCAAAGTTAATGGTCAGATTAGTAGTTGGTTTAATTTATCAACGAAACACAATGCTACAGATTTTGGCACAATTTTTATTACATCAAAGTTTATATACATCTTTTAATCATATAAATTTTTTTCTAGTTTCAAACTTTAGAGTTATTTGTTCCATACATTAACATGTAATTTAATAAAACTTATGCAAGATTCAATTTTTACAAACCTTTGTTCATGATATTTGATTATATATCATGTTGAATGATGTATGTTTCTGCATTGTAAGTGATAATTTTTTGAGATATGAAAATAAGGATAGAATGAATGTTCCATATTTTTTATTTACGAATTGTTTGTCATACATCTTTTATTTTGTGTTCTTGGGTTTGTGAGAAAAAAAAAACAAATATATATATATAATTATGTAATGAATTATCAAAATACTATGAATAAGTGTAGAAATATTCTGTGTTATTTTGTTCAAAAATTTATCATTTTACTAAAGCTTCCAGACTTTCATCTTGAATATAATTGAAAAAATTGGACTGCGGAAATTTTTTAAATAAAATAATATAGAAATGAAAAACTAAAGATTTGAATCCTTCAAGTTTTCAAATATAAATTAAGAAATCTGAAGCATATTCTAAGTCGATAAAATCGTTTTATTCAATTTATCATTGCAATGTCAGGTGATCATTTTTTGAAAATCTTAACAAAAGAGAAATTTTCCGATTAAGTTAATTTGTTTCTGTTCACAAATGTTCCACGATCATGAAAAAAAAGTTATAATTTTTGCTTTGTACATTTCAGAATTTCATCCATAAAACTTTTGCGGTATTGAATAATTAAAAATCCTTAATTTCGGATGTTATATTACAGGACCTTGTTTTTCTTTATGCATTGTTAATGATTTTTTGGTTTGAAGAACAAATTAAGGGAAGATCAAATGTTCCTTATTTATAATTTCTCTGCTTTTTTTCATCCATTCATGCATGTTTACAGCAGTGTGCTAAAGCTCCCATTCATGAGATAAATTGCCTGAAATCTCAGCGCAACGATCCCGGTGCCGGGACTAGAAACTAAAATTTTACAGATAAAGAATGCGAAAGAATGCGACTCAAGTAGTTTTCTCTCTTCAATTTTAGTTCCTAGGGCCGGGACTAGAGTGGTGGCGCTGCAACTTGTGTCGGAGATTTTGGCCGTAGCTTAAGCACAATGGTTTACAGTATGAATTTTACAATTCTGTGGCTTACAGCCATAACCGAGAAAGTCCCACATGCCATAGCGTTCAAAATTTTATCAGAATATCATGAAAACTGAGCCTTCTGTCACCAGTGACTTTCTCGATTATGGCGGGGAGCCACAGAATAAGTTTGTGAAAAGTATAAAAGATTTATATTTTCAAGTTAAATTATCTCTGTTTGAAGAGAAAGTGGATAAAGAATAAATGATTGTCATATTATAAAAGATTTCCCATTTTTTTTAATGAAAAATTTCGCTATTTTAAAGTTTGACAAAAAATGTATCACTAAAGTATGTCATAATTCATGCAATATTTGCATTAAACTCATTGAATCCTTATTGGAAATGCATGACTTTTTTTTAATCTAAACTTGTCGGTAACCTGTTTTCAAAACGTTATGGAAATTTTTATAGTTGAAATTTTTAGGCGTATAAACTTTTGAAAAATTCAGTGAGTTTATTTTCATTTCATAGTCGGTTTTGATGTTTATTGACAGAGTGAGTGTCTGTGGAAAAAATTGATGATCTTCATTCTTATATTATACTACAATGGAACCTCGAAATAGTCCTTTGCATTTTGCTAAGTAAGGCTCTTAAGACGACTCGCAAGACCTTCTCTTTTTGTCCTTCTTCCTTTCAACTGAATCCCATTCTAAGCATCTCTCTCGCACTACAGTAGGTTGCGAGTCATCTTAAGGGGGTCTTCTACCTTGTGGCTTCGTTTTTGACACTGTTTTTTGAATATTAGTTATAGGAAAAATAAAAACGCAATCGAGGTGCGGTTTGTTGCATTCAACTTGTTTATTTAAATACATTTAACACTAATTTTACTGTCTTCGATTTGACCGTGACTTGACTTTGAAATGACCTTTGCAAAAAATGCATACACAAATGGTTGACACGATTTAGCTCATGAAAATCGTCTGAAACAAAAAAAACAAAATGATTTAGTTTTTTTATACCCTTGGCTATCGTTTGACAGATGGGATTTTCAAAATTTGAAAATTTCGCAGAACAGTCAACTTTAAAAAAAAAAAATTTTTTTTTTTCATGTTTTCGGAGTTAAAAACATCTGTAAAAACTGTTTAAATAAAAAAAATCTAAAAAGCATCTGTCAAACGATAGCCACATGTTTTTCACAAATTTTGATATATAATTTCAATCAATCAATCAATCAATTAGTTTTCAAGATATCATGTCAACCAGTTACAAAAACGCAACTATTGGGAAATCGCATTTAAAGATATTCATGTATTAATCTTAGACGAAAAGTTACTTACAATCAATCTGCAATGCCAGGGCCATAAAGTTCATCTTCTTGTTCGAAAAAAGATTCCCGTTCAGCAATTTGTTGTTCGCGTTGTTCGATCCGAGCCTTTTTTGCCGCATCGCTGACCCTTTGCTCCGAGCGGTTGATGCGGTTCTCGTCGAGCCGAGCGGCGCACATCTCTGCTGTCGGCCCCAAAGTGATTCCCATTGTGTCCATAGTCTCCAGTATTGTCTCGTATCCTTCATTGAAAATCATCACTGCCAGATAAATAGCGATATCGATGACATTTTTCCCGGAATGTAAATGTTTCGGCGCCAATAACCAAATACAACTATTGACGGACTCGTTGCTGTTTTGTGTGTGTGCGCCTAAACACCGTTGTAGCAAGTTGTCAGATGATAAGATTTCATAAATTGGCCTAATGATTTTCTGAACTGCGGGGTTGAGGGGAACCCTTTCATGCTTGAAAGTCTCCAGAGTCCCATTTGCTTCAGTTTGACGCCACTTGCACCAGCTACTTTCTCCGGGGGGACATAATGTGTGATTTGGTTTATCATCGGACGAGCTGCAATGATAAAATGACGTCCAAATCGCGTCCTTCATTTTTTTACGGAATCGGCATTTCTTCGGATTGCAAGACCGTAAAACTTCGTCAACTCCCCGATAACTTTATCTGTGAGTTTTCCTCTACCTTTGCCTCCAATACCTTTGTTATCTTTTTTAACATTCCTGAGCCTTGATCCCATTCGTTTTTCAACGTGGCCAACTCATTCTTTTTTTTCCACGATATTCTCATCACCATAGGGATTTACAGAGAGAATTCCTTTGAAAGTTTTACTATCTTTATCACCCACGTATCGAACATATTTTATGCCGTATCTTTCTAATGATCGCATGAACATTTCGGTAATTCCGTCTATCTCCATTTTCCCTGCACTTCCTGAGTGATTTGCAGTGCAGTCTTTTTCATGATTCTCGTACCACAAATTAAATTCATCAATATTTGTTTCTTTCAATTTTTCTTGATTTTTACATGCTTGGCACAAACTGGATTTAACGATCGCATCTAAAACTTTGTGGCTGTAATTTCCGATCAAAGGAGAAATCCCGAATAAGGAAGAGAATCCTCTTTTTTTCCATGTTCCGTCCCCCGAAACTGTTAAATGATTTTCCACGTTGTTATGCTGCACATTCAAATCTTTTTCATCCTCTACAGTTTTTTTCAGAACACTTTCGAAAACGGCGTAAGCGACGTTGCTTAAACTTTCGAGACATGCATAGTACGTTTTGTTCGCGATTCCACAGCTAATGTCCATCAACCCGCAAAATTTATTGAATCCTTCGAGACCGACACCAAGTAAGCGTAGCACAAAAATTAATCGGCGGTTCACTTCGTAAGCCTTATTATTGATCTTTGGACATGAATCAATAGACTTCTCACTGCATTTGCATTTCATAACAATTGTAAATCCCGCACCGCTTTTACAACTTTGAGAAAACCAAATTGTTTCACGACAGTCTTTACAAATCACAATATTCGAAATCGCTGCAAAAACTGAAACAAATTCCAGAATGCAATACGCGAAATTCGGATTTATCGGAACTCTCGCGCACCGTTTTTTCTTCAATTTCTGCGCTGACGTGCTTGCGAACGATGCATCGCGTTTCTAACGATAAGAAGAAGGACCTATACGTTTTTTTTTTTTTCGATCGGAGCGAGTGTTTTTTCCTTTAGCAGATTTTCGGTCCATCACGGAAAAATAATTGATAAAAATAATAAACACGAACTTAATTTTCGACGGATACAGTTTTGTAACAAGCGAGATGTTTCCGACGTTAAATTTTCTTTCAAACTGAATGGACCGAAAAATTTAACATGCATAACAGAGATAACATAGATACAGATACATCAGGTATTCAATAGAACGTTAGATAACTTTAGAAAAACGTGATGGGCCAGCTTTTGGGTGGTCGCGAAGAGCGCTGCGATAAGAGCACGCGTAACTGTCTTCGACGGCTCGGAAAAACTCGAAATAATAAGATTTCAGTTATATCCTTTTAAGGGTATATTCCTAACACCTTCTGGGTTGGAAAAGTGAAAAAAAAAAAAATCGAATTTTTTGAACCAACAAGGTAGAAGACCCCCTTAAATCGCGAACGACAGGTATCGAGAAATTCTCTCCAGAGTACAACATGAGCCTTTTATATTTTTATACGTTCTATCTTGTTTTACATGACGACCGAGCGACCGAGTGCTAATATGCAGATCATAAAGCAGAAGGGTGGGGGGAAGGAAATGGCTCCTGTATTGTAGCAAACTATTTCGAGGTTACAGTGTATTTACCTACGAGCAACCTTAATAAATATACATTTGATATTAAAAGGTATGCATAGGACAAAAAATTATAGAAACTTAAGGTTACATAAATATGGGAAATTTCATTTCAGCTTCAAGTCTTTTACTAAGACGACATGGGCAAAAGACCTGCAAAGAAAGATGGCCTCTCGGAATTCGAGCCACCAAAAACAAAAAAAAAATCCGTTTCACAAACCAATATATTCAAAACTCCAACATCAAAAAAAGTGTCTATTCCTTTTGCTGAAGTTTATCCATCCACCTCCGATACTGACTCTCCAGAATTTTCATCAAAATTCCAACACTTTGACATGGATTGGACAGACGCTGAATACATGAGGGACATACTCTCATCTCGAGGGTATTACGACCTCCGAACCATCGAAACCGTCATCGATTTGTTCAAAAACGATAACACGATTCCCTTCATTGCACGGTACCGACGAAGCATAACTGGAGGCCTCGAAGCCGAGGAACTCCGAACCCTGAAAGAAAGCTACGATCGCGCAAAAGTTATAAGAACTAAGGCGTCCAACATTATTACCAAAATAGATAAACTCGGAAAATTGACCCCAGAAGTCGAGGCTGTCGTCAAATCAGCGAAATCATTAAACGCTTTAGAACACATCAACTCTTTGTACAAAGTTTCAGGACCAAAATCTTTGGCCGAAAAGGCTCGGGAATTGGGCTTGGAGGAATTCAGTGAATGGGTATTCAATGGCCAGTTTGTTCCTTCCATGTCTGCATATTGCAACCCAACTAAACCAGGAATAAAAACTGAAGCCGAAGTTGAAACCGGAGTAATAAACATTTTGGCGGATAAAATAAGCAAGAACAAATTGATTTTCGACAAAATCCAAGACCTCAGGAAAGCTTATCCGGCCCAAATTCATGTGACCGCGAAGAATATCAAGACAAAAGATGTAACTCCGGAACAAATTGAAAGATTGAGAAAAGAGCAAGAAAAGTTTTCGATGTACTTTGACTTCAAGTCCACGTCGGACTATATAAAACCACACCAAATTTTGGCTATCAATCGAGGAGAGGCAAAAAAATTTTTGACCGTCAAACTGAGCTTTCATCATAAGCTTTACAAGGAGCTCAAACAGGATTTTTCGCACCATTTCGAGACATCTTTCAGATCCTCTTCGACTCATGGGAAACTTTTGAATAATGGTTTTGAAGTGGCGTTCAAGAAGAGTATCGAGCCTAGTCTGATCAGGAGAATTCGAGGGGAGATGAATGAGCAAGCGGAGTTGGCTTCGATTGAGGTTTTTGCTACGAATTTGAAGCAGCTTTTGATGGAGTCACCTTTGAAGGGGAAAGCAGTTTTGGGAATCGATCCTGGATTCGCGCATGGGTGTAAGATGGCAGTGATTTCAGAACTTGGTGAAGTCTTGGAGGTTGGTTTTTTTTTTATTACATAAAAATTGATTATCATATGCCTGAAAAATATAAAATATGTTCTTTGTGAGGTTGAGATTCAGCTTCCTTCTATGCAATCCCTGTAGCCAAATTGTGTTTTACAACATACTATCATAAATAATTATAAACCATAATATTATATCTAAGTATGTCGTTTCTTATAATAATTATTCTGTTTAATATATGATTATGATTCAAAAACCATTAAAATTACTGGAATTTCGAAAAATTGTTTTTCAGAGGTAGAATGTATCATGCAGGCAAAAGGGAGTTTTGGGTTTTTAAACCCCTTCCAAAATTCAGATAAAGCTAATTATTATTTCTTGTTGGAACAAAAAAAATGTACAAAAAATAAAAAAATATAAGTAATAGAATATATGCAAAAAATTTTAATTGTTAATGATAAAATATGTAAAAATTATCATTGATGTACTTACTGAAATCTATAGGACATGTCCTATAGATGATAAACGGTTCCATGTAACTTTGTAAAGTTGACTAAATATTTAGAATTTTTCAGTTTTCCTCTGGGATTTGTTATTATGTTACATGAATTTTTATGCATAATTTGTTATTATTATTTTAAATAATAATTCGTAATTAATACATAAAATTATTTATTTTTATTAAAAATCCATTACCTAATAATTGACGTAAATAATCAATTAATAATTGAATCAATTAGTTCTTCATAATTTATTTTTATTTATGACTTTCACTTTTATATTTATAATTTGTTTTCATAATAATTTTTTTCTTCAATTTGTTATTTAAAAATAACAATAATCCTGGCTGAGGAGAATTGCTTTTCAAATGAAGTTCTAATTAATAATTATAATATTTGATTAACATAATGTGTTAAAAAACAGAAATTCGAAAAATTGTTTCAACCCAGAGAGTCATAAAGCGAAAATAAACAAATAATTAAATAAATAAATACGCAAATTTAAAAAATTGAAAAAACAACATCAAATCTTGGATAATCGAATTCGTGAAACCTGTTTAGAAAATGATAAAAATACCAACAAGTCTTTCGAATTATACAAACTCTTAGGGAATATGAAATTCAACGTTATAGAATTCTATTGGATGATGCATATTATGATAATATCATAATAATAAAGAATATTTTGTGATTTTCTTCCATTTTTTAATTTTGGTGTAATTTTTTCATTTCTACTCACATTTCAGATTTCTTGCTGTAAAATATATTAGACATAATAAATAGATTTTGAACTTTACACATTTTTTGACGATTTAATATATTTTCTTGATTTCTCATGAAATTTGATGTTTACTTAATTATCCCAAATTTTCAATGATTGAGAAACTATTAGAAAGTCGTATCGTGAAGATGGTTACATAAATAAAGTTTGAGTTTTTGTTTTTAAAATTGGTACAACAAAAACTTTTCCATCATCAATAAAGATTCCATAAATCGAATGTATGTTTTTTTCTTAAAATTATTCTTGTAATAATAATTAAAATAATTATAATTGATACAGCCAACAATTTCAAAACGTTATCGATTGCATTGAGAACAGAATATTTTGAGTTCGCATCAAGAAGCAGTCGTGGCCGAGTGGTTAAGGCGTCTGACTAGAAATCAGATCTCATCTTGAGGCGTAGGTTCGAGTCCTGCCGACTGCGATTTTTTTTTTTCATTTTGTTATTTTGTATCGAATATTGGGAACTTGTTGGTTATAAAC
This sequence comes from Platygaster robiniae, assembly GCA_028476575.1. Taxonomy (NCBI): domain Eukaryota; kingdom Metazoa; phylum Arthropoda; class Insecta; order Hymenoptera; family Platygastridae; genus Platygaster; species Platygaster robiniae. The sequence continues at coordinate 44,728,296 of CM052019.1, forward strand.
AATTTTAAAATCATACCAAACGAAATCTATAATATTTTTTCTGGTTTCTTCTTTCATGAACCATTTATACAATTCAAATTGTATAAATGTAAACCTGAACACTTTTATGTATACGAACTGCGTTGTTGAACTGCTTAAAATTTCCAATTTGTTTTTCAATTGGTTTTCCAATTGGAAAACTAACTAGAAAAATGGCCGTTTTTCCAATTGGTTTTCCTATTGGGTTGTCCAATTGGAAAACCAATTGGTTTGTTCGACCGGGAATTTTTTTTTTTTTAAACTTACGCACAAATCTAATAAATTTACCATTTAAAAATCTAACAAGTTTTACATTTGGAAATCAAAACTTGAAGAATTTTTCCAATAGGATAAACTAACTGGATGTCCAAGTAGAAATCCACTTGGTTTTCTAATTGGACCAACCAATTGAAAAAACGGCCATTTTTCTAGTTGGTTTTCTAATTGGAAAACCAATTAAAAAACCAATTGGAAATTTTCAGCAGGGTATTAATGGAGCGAATGAAAATATTTCAAAATCATATATAGGGGTAGGTGGGGCAAAGCGGGGTTTTGTTAATATCTTTTTCGGATTATTGTGTTATCTGCCGAAAAAATTCTGAGCTTTGTTTAGGAGCACCCTCGAACTTTTCCCTGCGTATTCGTCAGATTTCTTCCAAAAGACTTGCTGTAATATTACATGTCATTTGTTTTGGTGTGCAATTGTAATCGCCAGAGATTTTCAGTTGCACGTAAGTAATTCCAATCCGTATTGAAAAAAAAAGTTTATCAGCGTTTCATAGTGCTTGCTTTAAGGCTTCAATAACGTATGGTGTTTTTCATTTTCGAGCATAACCTATAGTTTTCTACGTACGGGTAGAAAAAAAATTTTGTCTCGGGGCAAAGCGGGGTAGGGCAGAGCGGGGTAGGGCAGAGCGAGGTACAGCATATTATGTGCTGCAAGTATCTAACTTTGCCTTTGTTAGCAGAAAGTCTAGTGATTTTTCCTGATGCAATTGTGATGCACAAAAAAGAGATTTATCCTTTTATTAAAAGTTTATGAGTAGCCTGTCGTTAGCTGCGAGCGTAGCAACGAGCGCTCAATACTTGATTCTTTTTTTCAATTTAAAAAATTTTTTTCTTTTAATGGAATAAAATCATTTATAACGTTCAATCCAATAGATTTTTGATATTAAAAACATCTGTGTATGTTGATTGACAACATTGTCTTTAAATATTATAAGGTACCCTGCTTTGCCCCATGTATGGGGCAAAGCGGGGTAAAAAAAACTTTTTTTTAAATCGTTTTAAACAATAAGTTAATGTAATCATCTATTGAAATGAAAATTCTGTAGGCTAGGTTATGAGTCATTAAAGATATCAAAGAGAAAAATATGAAATGAAAATAATATTTAGTATGTAAAGACTATCGCTAAACCAAAATGTCCTCGCTTTGCCCCACCTTCCCCTACCATGTAATTTATTATGGTGTCTACTGTACGGGAATTTCCCGCAATTTACAATAATTTTTTATTCTAAATTTTACTAATCAAGTAAAGAATGAACTATTCGTTATTTCAGATTAAATAATTGCTGTATGAAAATTTTTTAAAGATGAATTCACTCTTATATAGAATAAATTGTGAATTTGTATCGAAGAACAAATGTAGCACATTTTTGGAAAGCGATCATTGCAATAGAAAGAGTTTCAAATTTTATGATTTCTGAATTAAAAACTTGACCGCAAAATTTGTGAATAGTTGATAAAATTTCAAATTTTATAGAACAATTAATTGTTTAGAAAAAAATAAATGTTTGAGTAATGAAATCGTTACATACTCAGACTTTTAAATGAAAAAATATAATTTATGGATATCGACTACTGAAAGATCAATTATGTCAAATTTTAAATGTTGTAAAATTTTTATGTCTATTAAATAAGAGTCAAAAATGAAGGCAAGAAATAAAAAAATAACCAAAGTTATCCTTATGAATGTAATGAATGAGAAATTAAAATTTCGAGATCAGAAAAATGTTTAATTTTGATATTTCGTATGAGAAATTTTGAAAATGGTAAATATTCTACATCGAAAAACCGAATTTACTGCTATATAAAAAGTTTTTGCTGATAAATAGTAAAGTTTTTTCTCATCTTTATTATTCAGTTCTTTGAATACATAAATTTTCGATAAATATTTTTTATCGCATTTACTGCAAAGTAAAAGAGTTAGAAGCAATCGAGAAACGAATGAATGGAAAATACTTATAGGTATAAGATTTGAATAATGAAAAATATAAAATTTCGATTAAAACAGATTTTGATCTCGACATTTTGGATGAGAAATTTCCGAAATTGTAAATTATGGAATCAATTATCAAGGGTGGAATTTCCTACATCAGAAACGATCGCCAAAACCGCATTATTTGATGGTATTTGTAACCTTGGCCAAAAATTCATCCATTTAATGCATCGGCATATTAAAATGAAAATTATGGAAATATTTTTAAAAGTTACAATTTTCCCAAATCGCGTATGGAAAAACTAAAAACTGAACAGGGATTTGTTTAGCCTATTTAGTAATAACCTGATAATGTTATAATGATAAAATACTAGTTGTAATTGGAACCCGTTTATTTTATTATTGATTCCGTGTCGGTTTTTACAGGTGAAGACAATGTACCCACATACGAAACACAGAACGAACCACCATTCGACTACGGACTTGGTTTCAATGGTGAAAAAACATAGGTGCTCAGTAATCGCTCTGGGAAATGGAACCGCTTGCAGAGAAACTGAATCTTTGCTGACTGATCTTATTTCTTCTGGCGCTTTCCATCCTGTGGACGTTTCATACAAAATTGTGAACGAAGCCGGGGCATCAGTTTACAGTTGCAGCAACGTAGCTAAAGAGGAATTCCCAGATTTAGACGTCAATCTGATATCTGCAATTTCCATCGCGAGAAGGCTGCAAGATCCTTTGGCGGAATTGGTCAAAGTTGAACCGAAGCATTTGGGAGTCGGAATGTACCAGCATGATTTGCCAGAGAAACAATTGGACTTGACTTTGAACGAGGTGAGATTTTTAGTAATTTGTCGCGTTTCTCTTCGCCCTGTAAGTGGGCATGAGAATCGAAACAAAAAATTTAAATATCAGCTCATCTGATATTAAATATTGATATTTTGGAAAGAAAATATTGATATGCCCATGTGTCGCATAGATTTTGATGAATTTCCCAGTAAACGGTTTGTTCATCTACTTGTGGTGTTTTCAGTATTTTTTTATATTTTTCAGCACTCATATAATTTGGAAGAATTTCTGGGATTTTTATAGATATCTACATAAGTATGTTGAATTCGATTTCATAGAATTTAAAATTTTAAAGAATTTCGTACATTTTTGGGACAATCATGTACACCCAGATTACACGATATTTTTTGCATTTACCATATTTTTCAATATTTATAAAATGGTTTAGGATTTTCTTGTATATGTAGAGGTTTTTAGTATTTTTCTGTACTCATACGATTAGAAGGATTTTCTGAGATATTAATAAATTTCTACATAATGATGTAGATATCTCGAATTTGCTTCCATGAGATATACGATTTTAAGATGTTTAGTAACTTGATAGATTTTTGAGACAGTTACAATATACATACCTGGTTTTTGAGGAATTTTCAATATTTCGTATTATGCAGCATTTATGAAATTTTTTAGGTTTTCTTAGTATTTGTATAGATTTATGTTATTTTTATGCATTGGTATGATTTAGATTTCTATCAATTTGTGTTTGAGAATTCAAATTTTATTAAATTGTTTGTATTTTAATCCATTTTTCAGTAAACAGTATTTTCCGAGCTTTTTATTTGTACAATTTTTCTTATTCCTTCATTATTTATTCTATTTTTCGGTTTTTTTATGAATTGCTGTGGGCATTTTTTTAAATATCGATGCTCTAGTCTGTGGAGTTCTCATACTTTTTTAGTATTTTTCATATTTCTAGAATTTTCATACATTTTGTATGATCTTGTATTTTTGAGCATTCAGGAAATGTTGTAGGATGTTTTGGTTTTTTAAAGATACTTGTTTAGATTTATAGGGTACGATTTCCTTGCATTGAATGTTCAAAATATTTCAATTATTTCCATTAATTTTTCAAAAAACATTATATTAGGTTTCAAGCACTTTCAATATTTTGCTTACTTTTTAAGGACTTGAATGATTGAAATCATGTTCTAATATTTTTATAGATTTATATACCTATTAAGTTTTAGTGTTCGATGCTCTAGGAATCAAAGTTTTAATAATTACCGAATTCTGTATAGATTTTTGAAAAAATTTGATCAGCATTTACAAGTACATAGGGAAATGTTAGCATTTGTAGGATTTATCGTATTTTTTTGTACTTGAATTTTGCAAGATTTGCTAGAAGACCTAAATATTTTTATATTAATGTATAAATTATTTCGTTTCTATGTTTAATGTTCTTAGAATCATTCTTGATATTTTCTAGAATGTTTATTGGTTTTTGAGATAATTGAATGAATATTTCTAAGTATGTTATTATGTTTAAGTATTTTTATTATTGGCATGCTATATTTTGATTTCCAAAGATTTTTTAGCTGTTATTATTATTTTTAGCATTTTTATAGATTTCAACATAGATTTCTAGGAGTTCATGATCCAGAAATAAAAGTTTCTTCGTTTTTTAGTAAATTAATCGTTCAAAGAACATTTGATAAATATATTCCTAGTATTTCATAGATTTTCGATAATTATTACGAAAATTTTTGTGGATCACATTTATAATATTGGTATTTAAGTATATCTACTTATTCAATTAAAACAAAATCACAATAATACCGTAATAAAAAAATCTTCACGGCTTTCGAATATTTACTATTTTAAATATTATATTTTGAATATAATATTTAAAAATAATCTTGCCAACTTAAATTTCTCTAAATTAAGAATTTTCGTATTTGAGGGTGAGAAAGCTTCAAAACAATATTCATGACGAGGCATTCAGGCATTTCTAAGACATTTTTAAATTTTCCAGGTCGTCGTGGAAAGCGTCAGTTTCGTCGGCGTGGACATAAACACCGCGTCTCTCTGCCTGCTGAAAAGAGTCGCCGGCCTCACAGACGCCCGCGCGAAAAACATTCTCGAGTGGCGAAGACAAAACATCGCTTTTACCAGTCGTAAACAGCTCCTCGAAGTCAAAGGCATTGGCCCAAAAACCTTTGAACAATGCGCGGGCTTCATTCGCATCCTCCCTGAAACCTCCCACGGATCCAGACAATCCTGTCCGTTGAATTATCTCGATCAAACCTGGATTCATCCGGACTCCTACGACGTCGCGGAAAAGTTTTTGAAAATGATCGGATGCAGCTCTGGCATGCTCGGGAATGACCAATTCATCAAGAAAGTTGAAAGCATGGCGGCCCAGGGATACGAGGCGCTCGCAAAAAAGTTGAGCACCGAGGTTTCAACGATGGAAATCATAGTTACAGGATTGACGGCGAAGAAGAACTTCGACATCAGGTTGAAGGACGAGACACCTTTGTTCAGGAAGACCATGAGAGGCATCGATGATTTGAGTCCTGGGGTGTCCTTGAGAGGCGAGGCAAGTCATTTTTATTCTTAACTATATACACGCTCCGTTTTGGAAAGTTTGATTAAAATATCAATCCAAAATGAATAATATTTCCTAATAATGAATATTTCTGAAGTTATAGTAACGAGCAAATAATAATGAAATAAAATTTAAAAAAATTATAATTCAGTAACATAAAATAAACTCCAAAGTTAAAATAAATCATGTGATGAATGAACAAATGTATTAATTTCAAAGTCAAGAAATTTAAAGGATATCTCATAATTCAACAACAAAAGATGCAACATAAATAAACTATTTATAAAATGAAGTAAAATTATCATACTGATATCAAAATATATTACAATAATAAACGATTCTCAGTTGAATAATCAATAATATAAAATTCTAAAATCTCCTTTATGATTTTCGGGGTCAAGTTCCTCTTTGAAGAGAAATTAAGTCATCTATATATGTTTCATAGTTTTGTCTCAACATATTTCTTATATTTGAATCATTTTTTTAACTTTCGACCATTATTTTCAGTCTTTTTCAGAAATTATGTAGTTGTATGAAATTTTTTGGATCATTGTAATAATCAAATTTATTTAGGAATAATCAATAAGAAATATTTCAAGAACAATGCCTTGAAACTTACTCTGATATTTATATTCAATAGTTTTTAACATTGTTGTCCATGATCTTGAAATTCGGATTTTGTTTTGTTAAAACAAATTCTTTCTATTCTAGATCGCAAAATATTCAACACGTATTTTTTCTTGTTTGTTTTTGAATTTTTCTTTAGACTCGTGATTTTTTAACAATTAAAAACTCGTAGAATGACTTGACGTTTGAAAGCTAATCACTCAAAAATGAAAGTCGGATAAAAAACTTGCCAAATCATAAGAATAAGTGTGTTATGTCTACTTTTCCAAAGTGTAAATTTTTAATTATTGTAGAAAATTGAATGAAAGTTTTGCAACTTAATAAGAATAAGTGAAATTGTTAATGAATTTTTTTCATTTTTTTTACCGAATGTTCTGTCAAGCGTAACGTTTATCCATTAGTTTTGTGGTATGCCGTTTGATAGTTTACGATCTTTTAATTTTGTCTTTATGCTGTAATAAAATGAAAAAGATGAAAACAACCTTTCGTTTAATAATTTCACTTATGTACTTTTATTGCATGGCGAAATTGTGAATCAACTTTTTTACAACCATAATTTAGTTTAGATTTTCAACAAGTAGACGTCTGAATCTGTTGAATTCAACAGATTGTCTGTTGTATTCCACAGATGTCCATGTTAAATTTTTTACTATGTAATCTGTGGAAAATTAACAGATTGAATTTGAAGGGTCGGCGGTCAAAAGGCGCTAACCCACTATTCAATAAGGTGCCTTTTGTTTGGAAACGCAAGAGAAAAAGAGTCTTATTGAAAAGTGGGTTAGCCCCTTTTGACCGCCGACCCTTCATTTGTAGAATACAAAATCTGTAAATAAATTTGACGAATACACTGTTAAAAATAGAGATTTTTCAGTGAATATTTCCAACAGATGGTAATCTGTTAAGATTTAACGGAGTCAGATTGAGAAAAAAGTATTAATTTTTATTACTTGGCGAGTTTTTTATCTGACTGATGGATTTCGAGTAAAAATCACTCAAATATTGAGTAATTCTACGAGTTACAAATTTTCAAAAAATCGTATTACAATTTTGTAATACTTTTAAGTGAAATTCAAAAATGAACAAAAAAAAATACGTGTTACGAAAAAAAAATGAATGAATAAAAAAATAGCATGAAAAAAATTGATTGAAATATGGAAAAATAGGCTGAAACGAAATAAAAAAACATTTGTTATTGTTGTCATTTATCTTGAAAGAAAAAACTTTGTTCCAGAGATCGTGAAGATTTTTGATGTCAATGTCTTGTTACTTCCATGTAATTCGCCATTTTGAATCAAGATCGGTTTTTTATTTTCAATTTTTGACATTTTGGACCAACTTGTAAATGTCTTCTATGAAATGCGAGCTTTCCAGTTACAAAACTTCAATTTTTCTATTCAAGTGTTTTTTGGTTGCTGTTCAGCTTTGGCATATTCAAATTGGATCGGTTTTGGTTTAAGGTTCGAAACGTTACACATTTTGGAGCTTTCGTCGACGTTGGCTGTTCGAGGAATGGACTTTTACTCATTAAGTTTATGAAGGACAGGACGCTGGTCATTGGACAAAGGGTCCAGGTCAAAGTTCATGAAGTTGATTTAGAGAGGAACAGGTTCACTTTACGACTGGACGAGTGATCAAAGTTAAAAAAAATTTTTCTCATACAATCGACAACTCCTTTTTACGTTTTTCACCCAATCATTATTTTTTATGATTAGTTACTTAATGATCAAAAAAAGTCTTAAGTTCTTCGTGTTTAAGTGAAAACAATGGCAAGATACTGCTTTTCAAAAGTCATACCTCGCAATTATGATCAGCTTAGATTTATCAGTTAAAAAATAATCACTTTTTTCTACAATTAGTTACTTAAAGATCAAAAAAAGTTTTTGTTCTTCGTGTTTAAGTGAAAAGAATGGAAAGATAGTGTCATTCAAAAATCATACCTCGCAATTATGATAAGTTTAGATTTATCAGTTAAAAATATTGGTAATTCTTAAGGGTTTTTTTATTATTATTTAACACGGAGCTAATGAAATTATTTCCCGAGCCCCGAGAATTTTGAAAATCCCAGTTTTATTGTACAACCGCACTCTAGGTTTTTTAAGATGTAACTTTTTAAGGAATTAAAGTATCTATTTTCAAGTTTTTATCGATTTTGTACTTGGTTATTCCAAACCCTCGAATTAAATTTTCCATTGAGAGCATTTATGATGTTCTGATGATGAGATTTTTTTCAATTTGTATAAAACCTTAAAACGTCAAGAGAAAATACAAAAATGCGAACGTTCGAATGCCATTCGAACATTTTATTGAAAATTAAAGAAAATTCAGACCTTTTAAATTTTGCAAAAACCTCATCAGTCTTAAAAAACAACGAATCGTGAGTTGATTAAATAATCATATAACTTCATATTGCACTGCATGACTGGATATGATAAGTGAAATTACTATGACATCACCAGAGATATGACATCATCGATGTGCACTTGGACGGTTTATCATATAATTTTTTTTCATTCGTTTTACTGTTTTTTAAGCGTGCGTGTGAGTTAGGAAAAGATTTTTATATAATATTTTTTGTATAATGTAGATGTAAGTTGCGAACGTGACATCAAGTTCTCAAAAAAGTATTTCGAAAGTTGCGTTTTTTGTGTTACGTATACATAAGGTGCTATTTTCATTAATTTTTATCGGTTGATTATTATGGGGAATTGTTGTCGTCGACCAAGTTCAAAGCGAAATTTAAAACATTCGAGATCTTCAGGTGGTTCATCAAAGCAGACTTCACGGGAGCGTTGTGTAAGTTTATTTTTTATTTAAAAATTCACATATTAAAGAAAAAAGGTCGGTTTATGTATGTTTTTTAAAGCTCTTTTTTTGTAATAATAGAGAATTCATAATGAGTTTATATGAAAGTTAATCAATATGTATGAGAGAGTTTGAGTTTAAGTGCGCATTTAGGTGCAATTATTTTGGTTATATCGGAATTTGTTTTATTACCAGCCTGAAAATCAATTAAAATGATGAAAAAATTTGTTGGTAAAGTTCGACTGCAATCGGATAGTATGAACAAGCGCCACCGAGCTGATGAAGTTTTAAATATAAAATAGATGTATTGATTCGCATGTGCTTCACTTTAAAATTTATATAACTTATTTAAAAAACAACGAAAAGTTCTAAAATTTGGCAGGGTTCGAGTACATGGTAGAGGGCACAACAGTGAATTTTTTTTGGTTTTGAAAAAGAAATTATTTATTCCACACCAAATTATTTAGAATAGTGCTTCTTCAAGTGTTGGAAATTTTTCCATTTTTCGAAAAGTCATTTTATTAAAGCATTTAAATCTAAAAGCTTTAGTAAAATGACAACAATATGCATGCAAACATGTTTACAATATGACTTTGGCTTGGAAAAAAGTATATTAAATCTATATTTCTACATTGAATTATTTCTATTCGATAACAAAGTTAGATAAAAAATGGATGATTGTTGTGTCACAAAAAATCTTCTAGTTTTTTCAAATGACTAATTTGGTATAAAGTCTTGCATTTCCAGTACAAAAATTTGTCACCAAAATATGCAATTAACTTTTTGTGCTATATTTCCATTAGACTCCTTATTTTTATTCCATGGTTTTTGGGGTTCAAACTTGTTGGTTACTGGTTTATGGTGTTATGACATAATGGTATGCAAAGTCAAAATGTTCAAGCTCAGAAATTTTTAGGAAAACCGATTTGTCAATTTTTTAATTTCTTAGTCGTTTCAGCTGTTTATTGATAGTACATGACGTTTGTAAACAGAAAGTGAACAATTTTTTTTCTAAAAATACATAAAATAGGCAGATGCACGAAAAGAAAAAAAAATTAAACGAATTCCAGATAACGTATTTATGCTACATTTCATTCCAGCCTCAAGTCTTCTGCCAAGATGACGAGGGCAAAAGACCCTCAAAGAAAAATGGCCTCTCGGAATTCGAGCCTCCGAAACCAAAAAAACCATCTGTTTCTCAAACCGAAATATCCAAAACTCAGAGAAAAAAGAACGTGTCTAATACTTTTGCTGAAGCTTACCCATCCACCTCCAAAACCGACTCTCCAGAATTCTCTTCAAAATTCCAACACTTTGACATGGATTGGACAGACGCTGAATACATGAGGGACATACTCTCATCTCGAGGGTATTACGACCTCCGAACCATCGAAACCGTCATCGATTTGTTCAAAAACGATAACACGATTCCCTTCATTGCACGGTACCGACGAAGCATAACTGGAGGCCTCGAAGCCGAGGAACTCCGAACCCTGAAAGAAAGCTACGATCGCGCAAAAGTTATAAGAACTAAGGCGTCCAACATTATTACCAAAATAGATAAACTCGGAAAATTGACCCCAGAAGTCGAGGCTGTCGTCAAATCAGCGAAATCATTAAACGCTTTAGAACACATCAACTCTTTGTACAAAGTTTCAGGACCAAAATCTTTGGCCGAAAAGGCTCGGGAATTGGGCTTGGAGGAATTCAGTGAATGGGTATTCAATGGCCAGTTTGTTCCTTCCATGTCTGCATATTGCAACCCAACTAAACCAGGAATAAAAACTGAAGCCGAAGTTGAAACCGGAGTAATAAACATTTTGGCGGATAAAATAAGCAAGAACAAATTGATTTTCGACAAAATCCAAGACCTCAGGAAAGCTTATCCGGCCCAAATTCATGTGACCGCGAAGAATATCAAGACAAAAGATGTAACTCCGGAACAAATTGAAAGATTGAGAAAAGAGCAAGAAAAGTTTTCGATGTACTTTGACTTCAAGTCCACGTCGGACTATATAAAACCACACCAAATTTTGGCTATCAATCGAGGAGAGGCAAAAAAATTTTTGACCGTCAAACTGAGCTTTCATCATAAGCTTTACAAGGAGCTCAAACAGGATTTTTCGCACCATTTCGAGACATCTTTCAGATCCTCTTCGACTCATGGGAAACTTTTGAATAATGGTTTTGAAGTGGCGTTCAAGAAGAGTATCGAGCCTAGTCTGATCAGGAGAATTCGAGGGGAGATGAATGAGCAAGCGGAGTTGGCTTCGATTGAGGTTTTTGCTACGAATTTGAAGCAGCTTTTGATGGAGTCACCTTTGAAGGGGAAAGCAGTTTTGGGAATCGATCCTGGATTCGCGCATGGGTGTAAGATGGCAGTGGTCTGGGAACACGGCCAAGTTTTGGAGGCTGGTTAATTTTATTACACAAAAATTTAATTTTGTTATGTACAGGGTGCGCCATTTCTTATGTCGGTATTGTAACATTGAATAACTTAAACATTTGACAACCGATTTACTTGACTTCACTTGTTTTGGAAACGTCAATTCAGTACAATTTCAACCATGTATCGCTTCACACCAAAAGAACGCGCTGAAATAGTTACTTTGTACATTGAAAATAGTCGTTCAGTTGTGTTAACTCAACGAGCATATCGTCGAAAATATCTTGGCAAACAGGCACCATCTGACAACACTATTCGTCGTTTGGTGTCGAATTTTTGTGACCACGGGACAGTGAAAGATCGCGAACAACCCGTTCATCAACGACCAAGACGTTCAAATGAACTGATTGAAGCTGTCAGAGAGAGCGTTGCCCAAAACCCAAAAGTTTCATATCGTCACCGCGCTCAGCATCTCGGCATCAGTGGAACCACTCTACGGCGCATTTTGAAAGATGATTTGCATTTGTTTCCGTACAAAATGCAATTAACACAAAGAATATCGCCTACAGATCATCCACGTCGCTTGGAATATGGACAAACAATCGCTCGAATAGTTGATACTGAACCTGATTTTTGGAAGCGAATTTTAATGACCGACGAGGCACATTTCAAACTTTCTGGAGGCGTTAATAAGCAAAATTGCCGCATTTGGGGAACGCAGAATCCACACGAGATCCATGAAACGCCATTGCATGACCAAAAAGTTACTGTTTGGGCCGGCGTTTGCGCCAAAACCATCATTGGTCCTTATTTTTTCAAAGAGAACCAAACGATCGATGGAAACCGATATCGGTGGATGTTGGCTCACTATGTCTGCCCACAAATGCGTGAAAAAGGTCTTGAAGATTACTGGTTTCAACAAGATGGTGCGACCTGCCACACTGCGAATCAAACAATCCAGTTTCTGCAACGAAAATTCCCTGGACGTCTGATGTCAAAAAGAGGCGACATTGAATGGCCACCCAGATCTCCAGATTTGACCCCTCCAGACTTCTTTTTGTGGGGTTATTTGAAAAGTAAAGTGTACGCCAGCAAGCCGCAGACCATTGAAGAGCTTAAGGAAAATATTCGTGCCGAAATCATTGCTATACCACCCGAGATGCTCGAAAAGGTAATGGAAAACGCCGCAAAAAGGGCATATTTTGCTGTGAACAATAAGGGCGGCCACTTGATTGATGTTGTGTTCAAAAACTAGTCTAAATAAATTGTAAAGGACCAAACTAAATAAAAATACCTCATTTACAGAAATCGGTTGTTTTTTTTTCAAGTTATTCAATGTTTACATGCCGACATAAGAAATGGCGCACCCTGTACCTGATATCATATCTAATTACACCATTTTTTGCAATTATTATCCTGTCAAATGAACGATTACGAGTAAAAATATTTAAATAATAATCGTTGGAAGCTAGAAGAATAGTATTGTAGGAGTGATATACCGTGCAGGCGGCGCAGGCACGATGGCAAAGAAAAGGTTTTTGAGGTTCAAAACATTCCCAATATTCCGATGAAACTAATTGATATTTCATTTAAAGTAAAAAAGTTCGGAGAAAACAATAAGTTGATTAATAAAAAAAGTGCAAAAATTAAAAAATATAATGATGAAATATATAAAAATCATCATAAATCTACTTGGTGGAATCTACAGAACAGATGAAATAATTTTATGGAATTTCTCGAATTTGACCAAAATTTAGAGTTCTTGATTTTACTATTAGAAAAAACAACAATAATCCTGGCCTCAAAAGATTTTTTTCTTAAAACGAATTTTAATTATAAAAATGTTCGGCTGGGAAAACAGAGAAAATGACAATTGAAGAATTTGTTTTATCCCAGTGAATTATAGAGAAAAATAAGAAACTTGGGAAACTATAAAAATATAAAATACTTCAAACCCTGGAGAATCGAGATTTCAAGAAATCTAAACATCAGAAATTCATTGATATACCAACAAATCTTTCGAATCATACAGACACTGACGAAATACTCATAGCAGTACAATTCTATGTGATATTGTAAGTGTTCCAACCCCGGACCAAAATTTACCGAAATTTCCTGCATATGCAGGGAATATATATTATTCCGAGTCGAAAAGTTTTTTGTCACTTTTCACACAACTCCAAATCATAAAAGGTATTTGAGTGAACAATGTTACCTAAGGAATTAGATTTCTTCATCTTTTAGCTTGCATATCTTTTTTGATTTTGAGTTTTGTGAAAAATGGCGAAAAGAAAATTTTCTTAAAATTCGATGAAGCATCCACAGTTAGCGGTTGATAGGGTGATTTGGTGGACACCCAATATAATGTCATAACACATTTTATTATTAACTTACGTTCTTATTGTATCCTTTTACTTTATTTTTCTTATGTCGGTTTTTACAGGTGAAAACAATGTATCCACATACAAAACACAGCAAAAATCACCGCCATTCCACTACGGACTTGGTTTCAATGGTGAAAAAACATAGGTGCTCAGTAATCGCTCTGGGAAATGGAACCGCTTGCAGAGAAACTGAATCTTTGCTGACTGATCTTATTTCTTCTGGCGCTTTCCATCCTGTGGACGTTTCATACAAAATTGTGAACGAAGCCGGGGCATCAGTTTACAGTTGCAGCAACGTAGCTAAAGAGGAATTCCCAGATTTAGACGTCAATCTGATATCTGCAATTTCCATCGCGAGAAGGCTGCAAGATCCTTTGGCGGAATTGGTCAAAGTTGAACCGAAGCATTTGGGAGTCGGAATGTACCAGCATGATTTGCCAGAGAAACAATTGGACTTGACTTTGAACGAGGTGAGGTTTTTGGGAATTTTTTGCGTTTCCTTAAACCCTTTAGGTGGGGAATTCTCTTCATCCTTTAAGTGGGGATGGGAACCGTTACGAAGGATATCAATATCGGTTCCTTCGATATATTGGAATCTTGAATCATCTGGTACTCAATATCGAAATTTCGGAAAGCTAATATCCATATGCAGATGTTCCATTCAGATTGTAATGGATTTTACAGAAAACAGTTTGTTGACAGACTTATAGTATTAAAGGATATTATCGGATTTTCTAGCAGATTTCGAGATTTCAATTATTTTTTTAGATTCCCATACATATTAATAGATTTTCATTCTCTGTTATCTAAAGTTTTATAGATTTTGAGCGTATTTAATAATCGTTCATAGAACAGTGACTTCTTTGATTCATAGTATTTTATAGATTTTTTTACAATCCCCTAATTGAATAGTCGATTTGCATCGCCTGTAAAGCGAGGCGAAAGTGGCCAAAGGCAGCCGAATAGACTGCTTCATCGACAGTAACGGGATAAAAAGTCACCTGGGTTGAAAGAGGCATAAAAATTTCAGACCAACTATTTGTGACTAGTTTGAGGGTTTGTATTGCACGCTCACTTTACAGGCCCACAAATCGGCCACTCAATAAAGGGATTGTGAAAAATAGTGTGCAAATAGCTATTGTATATATTTTGAAAATATAGCTATTTGTAATATAGCTAAAAATATAGATATTTAGCAATATAGCTAAAAATGTACCTATATTTTTGCATTATACGTAGCTAAAATATAGCTATTTGCTATTTCAAAAATATAGCTATTTGCAGTAGCTATTTTCGTCCAAATAGCTATTGTATATATTTTTTCGTAAAATTTTCTTAGCTTGTTTACATTGATTTTTAAGTATATTCATTATATAAGATGAAAATCATAAGAACATCGTCAAGAAAGAATTTGAATGTCTATTGAATATTCCTGCAGATATATTTTTGAAACAGATAACCACACAGAATTAGATTGTCAGCTATATAGACAGTATCACTGTGATGTTTTGTGGGTAGCGAAAATTTGGCAGAAAGAATAAATGAAATGAATATTTTAAGAAATGCGTGACACGAATGCTGATAGAGTGAATTTATAAACATCAAAAGGAAAATTTCCGCCCCAACCTTTTTTACATAAAAGGGTTGCAATATAAATTATCTTCTCTACGATCATTCTGAAGCCACACCAAATCAGTAATTCAGGCAAACATCTTTTTCGAGCTTTCGGCAGTTTATTTTTGCCCTCTTCAGAAAAACTGAATTTACAAAATCAAAACAACAATCAATAAAATTCCAAATCAATCAACCAATAAATTTCATCACAACATCACTCACTACACTTACTCAAAATATAAATTCCAGGTTAAAATTATCTTATGTGTAAAAACATTTCGTCATCTTTTTATAATATTTAGTGAACAGGAAAGAAACAATATGTTGTTACAAGAATTTAGCAGTGGTCTGTACACGACTAACAAAATTACCTCAGATTTCCTTCCTTGTATAGAAAACGAACCGATAAGAACTCATATCACGTCATCAATGCATGCGTCATAGATTGAACTTAAAAATCTCGTGTATTCTTGTCTGTTTAATGTATTTAGTCCCCTTTATGAAAAACATTTCTGAAAACATTCTTTCTCTATAATCTATCTCTTTATCTCAATTAAACTCATGATTCATATTTATTATATGTTCTGTTATAACTGAATTATTTTCTGGAAATTTGCGAATATTTCCCTCGTGTTCCTTAATTCTAGTTTCCAAACATCTTTTGTCTGTCCTACATATTTAAATTGACAATCCCTACAATCTATCCTGTAAACTACATTCTGCTGTCTTTTATTTCCCAATGAATCTTTTCCACTTTTAATAATATCCATATTCAATTTATTATCACTTTTATATATCACTTTCATATTTTCTTTCTTAAATATTCTCTCAATTATTTTTTGTCCTTTTTCTATACATGGTAAAACATAAATTCTTTTTCTCATATCATTATTATCCAACAATTTATCATCTTTATCATTCTTCGAATTAACATATTTCAAAAAAACAATTCTAGTCCTAATATTTTTCTTTATAAATTCAATGGGATATAGTTATTCTTTTTTTTATATAAATGAAAGATTACGAATTCTCATTCAAAAAATCCGATTGTACATAAAAAAAGGATAATATATGGATTGGTTGATAAATCTACAGTCGCCTCTAAATATATTGCCGCTATGTGTCCTTTTTCATCTAGTGGCTGTTAAATGGAGATAGAAAGAGAGGTCCGCGGCAATATATTTAGAGGCAACTGTATTTAATCATCTGACGAAAGATTGCATAGAAAAAATTTTGATAAAATTAAAAACTTACTTTACAAGAATAACTGTCCTATTGAATTTATAGAGAAAAATATCAAGACTAGAATTGATTTTTTGAAATATGTTAATTCGAAGAATGATAAAGATGATAAATTGTTGGATAATAATGATATGAGAAAAAGAATTTTTGTTTTACCATGTATAGAAAAAGGACAAAAAAGAATTGAGAGAATATTTAAGAAAGAAAATATGAAAGTGATATATAAAAGTGATGATAAATTGAATATGGATATTATTAAAAGTGGAAAAGATACATTGGGAAATAAAAGACAGCAGAATGTAGTTTACAGGATAGATTGTAGGGATTGTCAATTTAAATATGTAGGACAGACAAAAGATGTTTGGAAACTAGAATTAAGGAACACGAGGGAAATATTCGCAAATTTCCAGAAAATAATTCAGTTATAACAGAACATATAATAAATATGAATCATGAGTTTAATTGAGATAAAGAGATAGATTATAGAGAAAGAATGTTTTCAGAAATGTTTTTCATAAAGGGGACTAAATACATTAAACAGACAAGAATACACGAGATTTTTAAGTTCAATCTATGACGCATGCATTGATGACGTGATATGAGTTCTTATCGGTTCGTTTTCTATACAAGGAAGGAAAACTGAGGTAATTTTGTTAGTCGTGTACAGACCACTGATAAGTTCATGTAACAACATATTGTTTCTTTCCTGTTCACTTAATATTATAAAAAGATGACGAAATGTTTTTACACATAAGAAAATTTTAACCTGGAATTTATATTTTGAGTAAGTGTAGTGAGTGATGTTGTGATGAAATTTATTGGTTGATTGATTTGGAATTTTATTGATTGTTGTTTTGATTTTGTAAATTCAGTTTTTCTGAAGAGGGCAAAAATAAACTGCCGAAAGCTCGAAAAAGATGTTTGTCTGAATTACAGATTTGGTGTTGCTCCAGAATGATCGTAGAGAAGATAATTTAAATTATAATAACGGAGCGTTAAAAACAATTGTATGGTTGCAGTATAGTTTTATATTGCAACAAAAATATCGATGTACCGATTACTCGTTGATGAATGTATCGATATGAAAAATCTGATATATTCATCAAAAAAATATTGATGAAATGCATTCGTACCTTAGAGAAAAATAATCTTGCCAACATAAATTTCTCTAAATTAAGAATTTTCGTATTTGAGGGTGAGAAAGCTTCAAAACAATATTCATGACGAGGCATTCAGGCATTTCTAAGACATTTTTAAATTTTCCAGGTCGTCGTGGAAAGCGTCAGTTTCGTCGGCGTGGACATAAACACCGCGTCTCTCTGCCTGCTGAAAAGAGTCGCCGGCCTCACAGACGCCCGCGCGAAAAACATTCTCGAGTGGCGAAGACAAAACATCGCTTTTACCAGTCGTAAACAGCTCCTCGAAGTCAAAGGCATTGGCCCAAAAACCTTTGAACAATGCGCGGGCTTCATTCGCATCCTCCCTGAAACCTCCCACGGATCCAGACAATCCTGTCCGTTGAATTATCTCGATCAAACCTGGATTCATCCGGACTCCTACGACGTCGCGGAAAAGTTTTTGAAAATGATCGGATGCAGCTCTGGCATGCTCGGGAATGACCAATTCATCAAGAAAGTTGAAAGCATGGCGGCCCAGGGATACGAGGCGCTCGCAAAAAAGTTGAGCACCGAGGTTTCAACAATGGAAATCATAGTTACAGGATTGACGGCGAAGAAGAACTTCGACATCAGGTTGAAGGACGAGACACCTTTGTTCAGGAAGACCATGAGAGGCATCGATGATTTGAGTCCTGGGGTGTCCTTGAGAGGCGAGGCAAGTCATTTTTATTCTTAACTATATACACGCTCTGTTTTGGAAAAATTAATCCTAATATTTTTTTCTCAGGAACTAATATTTATAAATGTTGAATAATTCAAAAATTACGATTATGGTAAATAAGTAGTAATATACCAATGAATTAACGTGAAAATTATTGGTTATAATACATAATCAATAATTTTCATTATCATTACATTATGAATAATATTCATTTACAAATATAATTGGTAATACATGTTCACTTATTAATTTACTGAAAATTTTATTTTATATGTAAAAATAGGATGCTCTCGATTATGTATTTATTTATTGAGCAGCGTATTTATTATGCACTGGACGAATGTGCAAAATGCAATGTAGTTGTACATAGGGTAATATACAAATTAATTCGAACTAAACATTCGATAATTCAGAAGTTTTCATTTCCAAATATGTTGAGTTTAGGATCGGAGCGATGAAATGTGTGCAAAGTTGCACAATATACAAACGAAAAGAAATACACTGCATAATAAACTTATACACTTCTGCAAAAATACAAGTATATTCTTATGAAATAATATTATTCCAACTAGAAGTCTATAATTCCGAAAAATTTTAAAAATGAAAAAGAAGAAATAGCCGTTGAATATTAGTTGATAAAGAATAGAAAAAAATAGGAAAAGCTAAATAAACTTAACTGAAATGTAGGAGAATATATTGAGACGAAATAAAAAAATGCTTGTTTTTGTCGTGATTTATCCTAAAAAAGAAGACTTTGCTCTGGGGATCACAAAGTAAACTTTTGACATTTATATGATATGTTACTTTCTTGTCAATTTCCATTTTTGATAGAGGTCGAGTTTCTTTTTCAATTTTTAGCGTTTAGCTGGCGTTAACTTATAAAATGTTTGCTGTGAAATCTGCGCTCTTTACTTATGAAACTAATAAATAAGTTTAAGTGCTCTGGTGATTTTATATACAAAAGATTAGCCTTGAACTATTTGAATTCGATCGGTTTTGGTTTAAGGTTCGAAACGTTACACATTTTGGAGCTTTCGTCGACGTTGGCTGTTCGAGGGATGGACTTTTACTTATTAAGTTTATGAAGGACAGGACGCTGGTCATTGGACGAAGGGTACAGGTCAAAGTTCATGAAGTTGATTTAGAGAGGAACAGGTTCACTTTGCGACTGGACGAGTGATCAAAGTTAAAAAAAATTTTTCTCATACAATCGACAACTCCTTTTTACGTTTTTCACCCAATCATTATTTTTTATGATTAGTTACTTAATGATCAAAAAAAGTCTTAAGTTCTTCGTGTTTAAGTGAAAACAATGGCAAGAAAGTGCTATTTGAACATCATTTCTCGCAGTAATGATGAGTGGAGATTTATTTGTATAATTACATCGGTAACTTTTAAGAATATTCAATGATTTTTTCAAACGGTGCTCATAAATTTATTTTTCGAGCCCCAATAATTTTTTCAAATTCCAGTTTATTTACTGTCAAATCTTGCTCTGACTGTTTTAAAATAAACCTTTCAAGGAATTAAATTGTTTTCGACGTTTTTATCTATTCTGTATTCCATAATTTCAAACCCTTATATGTACATGATATTTTGAGAATTCATGAGATTTTTTAATATCCATAGGTTCTGAAAACGTCAAGGGAAAATGCAAATATACAAACGTTAGTGCCATTCGAACATTTTATTGAAAAATAAAGTTCTATCGACATCGCGGAACGATTGAACGAAACTTATAGTTACACAGCTCGTTAAATTAATCGCAGACGAATTGGCAATCGAAAATGATTGCCAATTATATATCAAAATCATCACTAGTTTTTCCACCATTCATTTGAAATATACATATATGTATATATGTATATATATTTTTATTGTACTTTTTCTCGTTACTTAAAACAAAGTTTTAGTGAGTTTCTAGATTATTGCTCATTAGACTTATGACATTTTTTTTCAGGGGCAGAAACTTTCATTGCTTTACACGCAGAAATAACCTTTTTCATACTGTTTTTTTTTTTTTTTTCATTTTTTACAAGACATAAAGTGGACTTGCAGTAAGTCAATATGTGGTACTATATATTCAAAAAGCTGGATATATAATTATTTCAATTCTGAAGTGTAAGTTGCTGTTTATGTATGATTTACATTAATTTTGATTTATTTTTCTATTTTTAGATTACAAAAGTTACTTGAACGGTAGTCATTGGACTAAAAAGATTTTCAGTTCTTTTTTGTTAAGTGTTAATGGGAATAGAGATATTGCGATAGAATAATTATTCTAGGTTTTAAACTCGAAAACTTGAATAAATGATAAATAAATAAATACATATATTGATTAATGAATAAACAGACAAATCAATGGTTTAACTTAAATCAATAAATAACGAATTGTCATAGAAAATTGGAAAATTCCATCTTGCAAGTTGGAATTTTTTAATTTTAAGTCAAAGATTTCGGGATCATCATATAAACTTAAAAATACATTTTCTTTTTCTTTTCCTTGTTTTTATGTTTCCTGGAAATCCTGATTTTGATGTTCTTTAGGTTCTTAGTTTTTCATTATGCAATATTTAACATTATTTTATTCAAAGTGCGTGATTTTTTTGAAATTCGTATATTTTTAAATAGAAAATGTTGAAATTCACAAAGTTTGAAACTTTCCGATTTATTTTTGAATCTTTAAATGCATTTGTAGTTTATGAAAGTTATTAAAATGGCAGAAAGTTGGCTGTAAAAAATTTAAATCTGGTTTTAGTTGATTGTAAATATAAATAGAAAAATTGTTAGAAAATAATAATTTTAGATTTCATACATGAAAAACTTTCATGTTCAAATTAAAAATTTTTTTCGATATCTGTTAATTTCGCAAAACTCGAAAGTTTCAAAACATTAAATCTGAATTATTTGAACAATTACAACTTACATGCAAAAATACGATTTTAAATTCTCATAAAAAATAATTCGTCTCGAAAGTTGGAATAGTCCAATTCGAAGATTTCAGAATCATAAAACTTGAAAATAAATTTACAATGTGCTTATCTATGTAATGTTTCTCATTCCCGAAACTGGAGGGTTTTTATAATTTTTTAGTTCTTCATTTTTCTTTGTACCATTAACATAATAATACAAATATTTAATAAATACGACTGGCTAAGAGTAAAAACCGAACAAGTAGAGACCAAAAACATGGAGTTTTACATCTACGTATGTGTCTCTTACTTGTTTGATTTTTACTCTAAGTTTTTATATATAATAATGTAAACGATAAGTATAACAGTTTTTAATCAATCTAAAATGGGGCAATAATAATAATTGATAAAATTTTTTTTACAAAGTTGAACATATTCCTTTAAAAATTTAGATATATACACTTTTTTGACTTTCTAAGAACATTTTTTTTACTCAACTCCAGTCGGGAATTTTCCTTGATAACTTTTTCATGCTTTAGGCAATTTTCAAGTTCTATTTTCTGATATTCAATTCACAGTGCGTGATTTTTGAAATTCGCGAATTTTTCAACGAGAAATGTTGAAGTGTACAAAACTTGAAAACTCTTCGAACTTTTTGAACTTATTCTAAAACATGATTTTTTTTTTTTTTTTTGATTTTGGAAATTTTTAATAGAGCATTTTTCAAACTTTGACATAAATTTGAAATCCACTTTATGTCTATTGAAGTTTGTTTAGACAAATGATCTATTGATTGAGACATTTTTCTAAAGGATCTGCCTAGTTTCGTTATACACATGTACATTTACAGGAGCAAGAAAATATCGATCACTGTTTGATCAGTATTTTTTTCATTTTTTTTTTGCGAATGGTCGATTGAGAAAGTCACGGGTGCAGGTACCAGAGGACATTGAACACTCGACTTCCATTGTATTTTCGCAATCGTTTTTATGAGTTACCTCTTAATGATATAATGAATAATGTACTTTTGACCAAATTAAAATCAAAGTCATTAAATAAAAGAATTTTCGAAGAAATTCTTGCTTTTTCTTAAATTTTAAAAATGACTCCAAGTTGCAAGAGAAAGTAGAAATTTTTTTTACAAATCTAAACATACTTTTACGAGTATTTCTTTCATTTAAGTATAGTGTAGAATTTTCCTTGATAATTTTTCAATATTTCAAGTGTTTTTCTCATTATATTTTTCCATTCTTCTAGCTTTGAAATTTCAATTTCCAAAATGTGTAATTTTCTTTATGATGATTTACAGAAAAATAATAACGTTTAAAGTCACTGTAGAGCGATTGAACGAAACGTTACGGAAAACTGATTTAATTTTTTTAGTCGTACATAAATTTCAACAAAGTAATTGCATTCAAGCTATAAACTTTTTATAATCAATAAGTTCGATTTCGAGTTTTTTTTAAGATTGCAGAAAATACAATCATCAAAAGTACCATTATTTATAACATCATTTATTCGATCATTGTTTTAATACTGCAATGGTATACTTCACGGTTTTTTGAAAACCTGTGTGGAAAAATGAACTGAACATGTACTGATTGTAATTTTTCGAAAAATTACAAATTCGTTTTGGTCCCTTTACAATTTCGAAAACACAAATTAATAATGGGCCAAAATTTTGAAGGTTGTTAAATAGATATTTTAGTTATGATTACAATTTTTTGCGTTAAAAATAGTAGCATTGGATAAAGTTACTACTTATGCTCGTATTTTTATTAATTCTATTGAATTTATGCCACAAATCTTTGTCAAATCGAAAAACGTATAGTTTGTTGATTGCTGGAAAAATAGGCTTTTGTTCATAATATGTAGGAGTAAAAGTTTGTCATTTTTCGGCGACGCAAATTTTTTTAAAATATAACGGTCAAATAAGTGCTTATTTTTATAAAGTAATTTTAGCCATTCACAATTTTTACTGTATGAGCAGAGTGAATATGTGCCTTACAGATGTAAAAAATGCAGAAAACTAATAAAAACTTTTTTGATTAAAAAAAGCGGTTTGTAAAAGAAAAGCAGGCGAAGGTTCATTTTAGTAACTCACTTATCATTTTTTCATTTCAGAATTCAATTGCCATTTCAAGTTTGGAAATTTTTGCAAATCACGAAACCTCTTTAGTTTAATAAAACGAATTTAAGAATCCCTGAAAATCTGAAGATTTATATTTTAAATGCAGTAACAAGCCTAACAAAATCAGCCATTTTTCATACTTATGAAGTAAAATCTCGGGAAATGTGATTCGTGAAAAATGTGTCGAGTCAAGTCATTTTCAGACCTATAAAAACTGGAAAAACCACGCTGTTATTTCTTACCAGCCTTAAAAAATAAATGCATCGTAAGTTGATTGAAAAATCATATAAAGTCATTCATACTGTGAAATGAAAACCATTGTTCTTAATCCGTATACTATACAAATCCAGAAATTCGATTGTCATTTCACTTTTACTCAACGAACATTAATATTTATTGAACATGATTTCGATTTTTATCATGCAATCATTGTCGAAACTATTCATTTGATTACATACATCCAATCGAAAGATATGTTTACACGACAATTTATATCTTCTTCAAAGCACCATAGGGTTTTCAAAAAAACTTATGAATACGGATCTCACCCATTTTCCGGAGTAACTTAAATTTGGACAAATTTTCGGGAAATCGAATTCCTCGAATGCTATTATCAGGAATGGCTGGTCCTTGCATATTATTTTATTTTAATGAAAAAAAAGCAATATTTTTTTCAATTCTCATTCTCATCGTAATATTTTCTTTCCCCAAATCACATAGTCTTTTTGTATTATTTTCCTTTAATTAAGTAGAAATGAGGTGATTTGTATTCCATAATTCTAGTTGTATTTATTGTTTTCCGGAAAATGTCTATCTTGGAGAATTGTTGGTATTCCGGAAATTCGATTCCGGGAAAAAGATTAAAAATTTTGGTAGTTCCGGAAAATGGCCGTTCCGGAAAACGCTTTTTTTACCCTTTCTTTTCCCTCGCCCCTCTCCAAGGAAACTTGACCATAAACCTTAAAATAAACCTTCACCATCATATCGGAATTTCGTCTACACAGGGGAATCGCAGTCAGCGACAGACAACCCATCATCCCCGGAAACCTCTTTTTTTCCCCTCGAAGATTCGTCATCCGAATCCGTTCCGCAGACTTGCTTTGATTTCCGTTGGGTTTCTTGACTCCCTTCCGTTGGCGAAAATGTTGAGGAACGCGATTCCACGAGCAATTTCCGCCCCAGCTCCGAAGGGCTGATGGTTCCCCGGGAAAAGCTGCTTTCCCGGAAAATGTTGCGATGATGCCCTGGGTCATCGTCGTCCACGGGTATCGTCAGGGTTTTGGCGAGGGTCTCGTAATCCGGAGTCCGTTGGCCCCTGGCGGTGTTGCTCAGCTCGCTGAGAGGAATCCCGAAGTCCTTCGTGGCCCAGACGTCGCCGTAAGGCGGCGCGAAGGGTTTCGACCTTGACGCGTCCTCCATCGAGCGCCATTTGTTCGGTTCGTAACTTACGGCGGAAGTCGCTATCGCGCCCAAACTCTTTGCCGGCACTATCCGATGGGGGAAACGCGGCGAACCGCGGATTTTTTCCCTTGACGAGCTCTGACTGGCGCTTTTTCCTAAGTGTGAAAAAAAAGAATCTACTCTTTGTGGGTTTAATCGTTTAGGATCATTTTTTTTAGAGAAATATTTTCAACATTATAAGAATTTTGATGTTTTGAAATCTGGAGAAAAAAACTGGATATTCCAAGTGAGGAACTGTTTTAGAGCTTTTACATGACTAGTGGCGAAAGTATGCACTTTCACGTATCGAAAATTCTACCTTCGACACATTGTCATGTAAAATATTGTACCTAACTTTTGCAGAAGGGCTTAAAAAACTCATGTGATTGCAAACTTACAAACTTCACATTCGTTAAAAAAGCTCCTTTTGCAAGCGTTGAGTGAATAGCTATTTTTTGAAATTCCTGGATAGATTTCTGGATTCGGGAAGCAGGGAAATCTATTTAAATGTTTGAGCAGAAGATTGTAATGCAGATACTAACGTGGAGGCAAAGTGAAATTGACTCTGGGCTCGCTGCTTTCCTTGCGCCGCAGCCCGAGGCTCAGGCGACGATCTTCGTCGTTAATAATGCTAATTATTGGCCCGGATCCGCACCTAGGATGAGACGCCCGGACGCCTTGGGCGTCCATTTGACAAGTCGAAGCCGCTTTAGTACCTGGCACCAAGCCCGTTATGTAGCCCACGTGCACTTTCAACGCGGACGCGACACCTCAAACATTCCACAAACCTCATTCCAATTTTTAAGCTATAGCCTCTTTGTATCCAAATTGCTCAACGAAACCTACTTGTGTGAATATTGATTCAAAAGCATGACATATTTCAAAGTATACGCTAGGAATTTACGCAACCTGAGTCGCAATTATTACATTGGATTTAAAACCTTCATGACCTGTGAAATATGAAATAGCACGAAATAATCCTCGTGAGTGGTTTTTTAACTATTTTAACCTACGTATTCGAAATCAAGGTCGAAAGTACAGCCAAGTTGAACCTGAGAAAAACGAAGGCAAACTTTCATGACTTTCTTTTTTTAAATTGAATGAAAAGTTCAAAAAATTCGATTATTGAAAAGACTATATTAAATGATAATTTTCCTTTCCTCCAAATCGAAAAAATTTATCACATTACTTGCGTTTGCTAATTATCACTGAATGTAAGGAATATAAATTTTTATTGCTATTTTAAATAAAATACGCAAATATTATTACATTGTACAATGTACAAAAATTTATTCAATCACGTTTAATTAGCGGATATTCCAAAGAATACAATATCGTCAATTTCCATCAATTAGAGATAATGTGATCCCTCCATCTTAAGATGGAGGGTCTAGCTGACTTGACAGCTTGTTACACAGAGATAGGGAAGGGTGGTATCAAGAAATCCTGAAAATCGGTTTATTTTATTGATGAACAGCCCATTCAGCACGTAATATTTCAGAAATATTTCTTGATAATTTGAAAATACTTTGGAAACATTTCGAAATATTAAATGTCAACTAGGAGCTCCTAGAATGTAAAATCTACGCTTTAAAAAGAACGCATCATTTATTTTTCTAAAACTTTGAAAACACTAGAGATTTATAGATTTCTTGTTGAACAAACTTACTTCGCTTCGAAATTTTCTTTTCTGACGCTGTTACGATAATTGTATGTTGACAAGAGAAGAAAATTCATTCTGATTAAATTAAATTTATTTCTAATATATTATGGAAATATAATTGAAAATAATTTATATTCAAAGTGAAAGTTAATTAATATTTATAATACAATTCAATGCCTACCACAATCTGCTGTATTTATATTTTTACGGCTTTTTGAATTCTGGCTCATTTCTGACCCAGATCGTCTTTTGTTTTCTGTTTCGATTTTCATTTTATATTTCAATAGGCGTTAAAAATTGTTTTCGAGTGTCGAAAGTTCGTCAAAGTTTGAAAAATGGGCAGAAAAAAAACTGCCTTTATTTAGTAGATAAATAACTATTACAGTGATACTGTAGGTTTGTAGATTTGACGTCGTTTCCAAAAAACAAGCGAAATATCAAAGGCATTGCAAATGAAAAAAACAGAAAAAACTTAGCATTTTCAGGCCAAAATCCTCGAGATTGATGCTGAGTTTATTAAATTATTGATGCATAATATTTATCATATAAAACCTTGTCAGGCCGATATTTAAAAAAAATCTACCAAGGATATCTAGTACATAATTTTCAAGTATTCGTTAGAAATGTTCTTTTTAGTAAGTTTTTTCAAATTATGTCCTTATGATAAAAACTTGGACAAAAGAATATTTTTGAGAATAATAATGGCATATTTTAATTATATTTTTCGTTACTAGAGCTTGTATCATTTTGAGAATGTTGAAAATTGCCGTGTATTTCATGCCCAAATCGCACATGCGCAATGTGGCAAATTTTCCACCGCTGTTGGTTATAAATGGTTTCAATGAGGTTCAAAATAAAACCTAGTATAGGCGTAAAATCCGTAAAATCGATAATAACTGCTATGTTTATGGTGTAAAGTTGGTTGAAAATGAGCTTAGTTTGAACCGATGAGAACCGAAATATTCTCGATTTATTTGGTTCAAAGTTTGATTCTAATTTTGACTCAGGAAATCATTACGTTTACAATTTTTCGATTTTGCATGTTTTGACATAAAATTCTTGTGTTGCCTCTTTATTCGTATCTTTTACAGTAAAAGTTTTCGTGAAAAATTCCTAATCTCATGAAAATTGAATCCAACCTACCAGAAAATGAAGCTGTGGAAGTTTTGCGACTGTTCGGCCTGCTGCCGAAAACGTTGAGAATCTTTTGAAATACACCGAGGCGATTGGAGCATTCGATGCTTTTTTGTCGCTGGAGTTTGTAGATATCAACCAAGCTCCTTCTCGGACCGTTTGGTTCTAGATCTGGTTGGCTGCTAAAAGCTACGGTTCCGCGCCTGATTCCTATTTCATGCAAAATTACATGTTTTTACAACCATTTTTCATCACTTGTGAGTCTTGATTGCAAAACATGTCAGTACGGAAGCATTTATTATCTACGTTCTCACGTTAGTAAATTTGGCTTCCAGCCAGTTTTGATAATGCTCGAGTTTTTTGGTGGGCTACTAACGAAAAATAAGAGTTGGTTATTCGCTGGAAGCATATTTATGTGTACTGTAAGTTGAAAAAATAGTATTTGACGTCTAAAGCGTGACGTCCATTTTTTTCAAACGATTTCTTTGATTTTACTATTTAGCGTTTTTTTGAAAATTTCAAATTTCAATACGTGATTTTCACTCAGATCGTGCCTGTGTTTGAGTTGCGTTTCTAACGTGCGTGCAATTTTTCTACACTTGAAATTTTTTACAAATCACTTTTTTGGATTAGAGTTATGGAAAATGTGGCTTATGGTTGTATTATGGGTATAAAAGCATTTCAAAAAATTATGACATATTGTCGAAATTTCATTGTTGCGATGGTTACTGAGATTGTTCGTACGTTAGTATTATTCAGAAAAGAGAAACTATGCACGCATACCAGAATTTTTTGATTTTATTGGTTTTTTTACCCAAACGAAAATTTCCGAACATGATCACTAAATTTCAATTTCAACATTTAGGAACTTCAGAGTCAGAACCGTAGGCAGAAAAAATTGTCAAGGGGGATTTTTTCTAGAAAATATATATTTCCTTCGAAATATAATTTTCGATCTTAAATGATCTCGTCAAAGGAGTAGGTTTTTTTAATTTTCTTAATCGCAAGATGTAAAAGTTAATCAACTGTCGGACTTAAGAACCGCACATTTTTCATGTTTGTATATAATATAATGGAATCCAATTTTTGTGATTTTCAATTCATTGAGGTTTATATATTTTTGTTCAACACTTTTGTTACTTTCATATTTCTTCAGTATTAATATAAGGAAATAGGTTCGGTTGTGGGCACCCTTCCATTTATGGCTTATAACTTTTGAACGAGTGCATATTTTCCGAAAATGTTAATCAACTTTTCATAGACATTTCCTAGGAACTGAATGTTCATAGGACGATGGATAACATTTTTAAGAATAAAGATAGACTTTGATGAGATCGAAATGTTCAAATTTGAAATACTTGGACTTAAAGTTTTTAAAATGTCCTTTTATTGTGCCATATAAATACGCAATATTTCAAATCGCATCGAGTAATCAAAATTTCTCTGAACCCTCCACGGCTCTTCCGTGTCTCGGGTGATCGAGCATTCCTCGACTTAATATTTGTACAGAATACTGAGAGGATCTATATCTATTAACGGATTGGCATGCATTCAGAAGTGTACTAAAGTGCTTCGAAAACCCAACTTTGAGATCATCATCGTCATGTGAGAAGACGTCGTGAGAAAATTTACGGTGATGTCGGCGAGCACCGAAATTTCCTTCGAAATTCATGTACATAGAAGCTCAAGAATGTTCCGTGGCTCTTCTCACTCTCTCCTACACTAAATTTAATCCTGCGGCTTTTCGAACTAACCTGATAAGTCTATAGAACGTATATTCCCATGTATAAGTACTTTCTCAAGTTCGTTAAGGAAAGTAATGAAGAAGAAGTAACGATAATTTCAATTTTTTAAAAGATATTGCAACGAAATCTCAATAAAACTAGGTTTTATTTATACGATAATTCGTTGAGGGAAAAAATTCGACTTTTCGGTTAGCCCCAAAAACTCCAGAACCTACCCCGAATTCTAAGTACACGCAATTTCAAAAAAAGAACGCAAGCAAACGCGTGCAGAAAGTAAAATAATGTCACCTTTCTGTGATACCTGAATGAAAAAAAGACGAATCGAAAACAGCATTAATACACATGTGTATATAAGATTTTTCTTTCGTCGGTCTCGGAACCGTGTGCGCGAGAGTGCCAAGTTGGACGTTATTCCATGATTCACATCGCAACTTTTTCATCCCGTGTAAAATATTGTATTTCGAAGTAACATCTCGGAAAGGTGACTTTATGTCGCGTTTCCATTCCGAGCTTCCGCGATTTTCAAGCGAGGAAAAGCATTTTTTAATGGCGCGCACACAGCGCCGCTCGGAAAACTTACTTCGCCGAGAGCCTTTGCGCAAGTAGAGTTCGCATTTTTCGATACGCTCTGAATCGGCGAGTTTTTAAGGGCCAGGGGCATTTTTGATGCTTTTTTTGAGTATACACCTTGAAGTTTCTTTGAGGATGCACCGTAAAAAACTAAAAAACATAGTTTTTTTTACCGCAAAAATAGTGTAAAAGTCAACAACTTGAAGTATTTTATTTGTAACTTGTTCATTTTATCTGAACGAGCGAAAACATTCTTCAGGGGATGCGCATGTACATGATGCACATTAAAATTTTTCAGGTATTTTTTCATGTTTCCGGAATTTCCGGAATGCTATTACACATCCAGGATGACTTTTTGGAATAATTTTCGTCCTGGTTTAATACAAGGAAAAGAGTTTTATTCGATTCTAATGGTCCTGTACTATGATTTCAAAGCAACGAGGTACTTTTTATTTTTCGACCAAATTCTGATGGTCCCTATACATATTAATTAGGTAATTATTTTTGAAATCAGTTTAGTCGTCACTGACCAAATCACTGATTTCTCTCAAATTTTTTAAATAGTCACGTAAACTAGTTTTGAAACATAAGTATTTTTTATTTTGGGCTTAAAATTGGTTTTTGTCGAGAAATTAAGATTTTAAATTAGGCTCTCAAATTCATGGTGACCTCACTTTTGTTGAAAACTTTTTTTAAATCCTTATTTCTCATCAGAAAATCTATGGATTTCGATAATTTTTGTATGAAAACGTTCGAAATTGTACGAAATGTATAAATAATGCATTGAAA
Source organism: Platygaster robiniae (assembly GCA_028476575.1). Classification (NCBI taxonomy): domain Eukaryota; kingdom Metazoa; phylum Arthropoda; class Insecta; order Hymenoptera; family Platygastridae; genus Platygaster; species Platygaster robiniae. The sequence goes on from CM052019.1 coordinate 44,759,208, forward strand.
ATATTTCTTGTAGCGTTGTTGAATTGTTGTTAGCGTAAATGAAAAAAGTGTAAAAAATTTTTGAGCAAACAGTTTTCATTTTGCATCATTTTTTTTCCTCCCGTTTTTTTTTTTTTCATTGTTTGGCAAAGGTATTGAATACATTCTGTAAAAACCATTACATGCCGAAACGTTCCGTTCGCAAGTGAGAATTTTTTTTCCGATTTTCCAGCTTGTCATTAACAAGTGATTATGCAATTTCGATATATTTTCACTTTTCTTGATCTTAAGACACTGCAGTATGTCCCATTCGATAATAAAGTATATTTTTAATGAAAATTTTCTAACTCCATTTTTCATTACTCGGGATATGAAATGACATCAATTTTTCGTGCGTGTCTCTTGAGGATAACTTTTATATTCATATTTACTTGCGTGGACCTGATTTGATTGTAAAAATTCTTTGCATACTGTTTATAGATGATAATCAGTAAATTAAGCTTATATACGGAAATTCATAAAATGCATTTTAAACGCGAAGATATTCGAGAAACTGATTAATGGTTACACATCAGATATTGTACCTTATTATTTCACACGTTAAAAATACTAAAATTCAAGAAATTTCCTAAATAAGATAGCAAAAATTGAAATCTTTAATTCTTTTTTAAAGTAATTTGATGTATCCATATTAAAACAAAATAGTATAATGACGAAAAGCATCTTTGTCTACCGAAAAAACCCTGAAACACGAGCACGTTGAACATGTTTAATAATTTACTTAATTTGGAATAAAATGAACGTTTTTCAAACATGAAATATCGTTTTTATATGTATTTATTTTGCTTCAAAATGTAAGGAAATTTTTTAGAAAATTTAAAATACTAGACGAACAAATTGATGACATTATCGCATGATTCCACAGTTGAACATTTTTCCGATAGATAATAGACCTACCTTCAGAATTCTACATTAACATAAAAATAAAAATGAAAACGAAAGTATTCTAATGAAATTATCTCTGATTATAAGTATTTTAGCCAATTAGTGTTCCGCGCGAAAGCTTCATTTCAAGTTGTATTCCAAGCCGTTGAACATCTAGTTAAGTTTTTTTGTTTATTATTTTTGTTCAGAATATATATCATCATTAAATGGAACATATTACAGTGTCTTAAGATCAAGAAATGTGAAAATATATCGAAATTTCATAATCACTTGTTAATGACAGGCTGGAAAATCGGAAAAAAATTCTCACTTACGAACGAAACGTTTTGGCATGTAACGGTTTTTACAGAATGTATTTAATACCTTTGCCAAACAATGAAAAAAAAAAAAAAAAAAATGGGAGGAATAAAATGATGCTTTATGAAAACTATATATTCTAAAGTTTTTTACACTTTTTTATTTACGCTAATAACAATTCAACAACGCCACAAGAAATATTTTCAATACATTATTCATGAATTTCGTACAATTTCGAATGTTTTTGTACAAAAATTTTTCAAATCCATAGATTTTCTGATGAGAAATAAGTATTTGAAAAAAAGTTTTCGACAAAAGTGAGGTTACTCTGAATTTGACAGCCTAATTTAAAATCTGAATTCCTCGACAAAAACCAATTTAAGGCCCAAAATAAAAAATACGTATGTTTCAAAACTAGTTTACGTGACTATTTAAAAAATTTAAGAAAAATCTGTGATTTGGTCAGTGACGATCAAACTGATTTTGAACATAATGATCCTATTCTATTTAAATGGACAAAGGGGAGTTGTTTTTTTCGATTCCACTTGATGGTTAATTTCATTGTTTCATTTTAACTGATAAAAAATAAGATAATTCTTATTCTTGAGTTCTAATGGCCTTTTTTCTTTAATTTTCTTGATTGAGTTTCTGACGCGATTTGACTTGCGCAAAAACTCTTTTTGGCGTAAATTGATAATAATTGGCTCACCCGAGGAATCAGCAGATGGCCAACTTGCTCGAGGTATGACTGGAGGTAAGACGCTCAAGAGTAATAGAGGCAATCCCCCGGTTATACTTGGGTTTCGCTGAGAGACCGATGTACTCGATGACTCTTGCGATGCCTCCATAGTTTCCTGAGCTAGTTGTTTTTCTAACCTCGCTAACTCCAACTCCAGTTGGGCCATTTCGCGCCTGTACACGCGGTTTTGTACTTCCACGCGGTACTGAAGTTCCCTAAATCATTCACGAGGGCGACAAATCAAAACTTTGGAGGAGGTTGTAGGGTATTCTTTGGTGCAAGAGGGTTTTCGTTGATGCTCGGTTTTGGGTAAAAAGGCTAGTGAGAATTTTTTTCATCAGTCAAAGCTTTGTGTTATGGATGAAAATTCTTGAAAATTCGACCCTGACATTCGTTCAACAAGTATTTTTTTTTTCAGAGTTGTTCGACAGCAAAAAATTTACATTTTTGGTCACATTTTATTTCATCACAATCGTTATTATCTAAGATGCAAAAAACAATAACAATTAAAAAATTTTTTTGCTTCGAAGAAATTTATTTAGTTACTCATAAGGAAATTAGGTTAGTGTTTTGAGTTCCAAGCCGAGGCGTCATGAAATCTAGGATTTTTTAAAAATATTAATCAAGGATATTTGATTTCAAATTCTCCTCGTTTTACCACGGATATCGATAAATCATTTTACTAGTAACAGTTTTTCTGCTATGTATCAATTTATAGAGAAATCAGTAAATTGAAAAAATACAATAAATCAAACCATTCTTAAAAAATTATTTCACTAATTGTATGACTTGTGTGAAAATTTTCCGTACAACATTATTGAATTTTGAATATTCAGAACCCTAATATTTTAGCGTAGGAAATTATATTCAGGCAATATATTAAAAAATGTATACATATTTCCCTCGTGATTATTTCATAATTTGTATGGTTGTAATAAAATGATTTTTTAATTGCTTGCGTTTCGGGATTCTTAAGTTATACAACTTACAAAGCTCAGAATTGCGAATTTCTATGTTCATATACATTATAATGGAATTAAATTTTCGTAATTATCCAGTCACTAAGGTTTCAATTATTTTTTTTTTTTTCATACGTTTGGTACTGGCTAGAATTTTTTTGTATTTATCGAACTCGAAGGATTTTTAATATTTCTGATTTCTATTCAGCTTTCTAGAATTAAACGCTTGAAGAATCCAAGTTGTAAAAAATTTAGATATTTTTATAGATTTTTGAGAAAATTATAACGACAAAACTTTCAAGTATTTCATAGATTTTCAGATTTTTCGAGTTGTATGTCATTTATAAAGTTTTGTAGTTTTTTCTGGTATAATAATAGATTTCCAGTATTTCAATGGATCCTCTTTACATTTTTAGAATACGATGCCATAGTATTGAACCCTTTATTTTGAGAATTCAAATTGATTTTTTAGAAAACATCAACTTTTAGTACCTAATTTTGATCATATATATTTAGCACTCATACATTTGAAAGTTTTTTTAATGGTTTTCTACATATATTTCTAGAATTTCATTCTCTTAGATTCAAAGTTTTATACATTTTTGAGAAAATTATAATCAAAAGATTTTTGGTATTTCTCGCCCTTTTTTCAGTACATACATATAAAACTTGTTTAAAGGAATTTTCAGTATTTTCAAAGATTTATAATATTTTCCTAAAATTTGTTTAGATTTCTCAGAAAACAGTTATTTTGAAGAATGATAAGACTTTAAGTACTATGGTTTGAAGGTTTTTTGGTGTTTTCATGGATTTCTACAGAGATATTTAAAATTATATGTTGTAGGATTCAAAGATTAATGAACCTGAAAAAAATTATTCCTTCATGGTTGTAAGTCATACACGATTTTGAAGTCTTTCTCGCATTTTTGTTAGTATTTATAAAACTTGACCACATTTTTTAGTATTTTCATTGATTTTTAGTATTTTTTAAGAATGATATTTATATTTCTGGGATTCTAGAATTCAAATTTCGATCGATTTTCATTAATTTTATAGATTCCTGGGAAAATTGCATCTATTCAGATTTTTCATGCTTTGGAGTTTTGTCGTATTTTCTTATTTTTATTTATCATTTGTCAGATTTTGTCGCGTTTTCTAGTATTAATATAGATTAATAGCATTACTATGGATTGCTATATTTATTATACGCTTTTTAGAACTTCATGCTCTAGAATGCGAAATTTTCTAGATCGTAGTTAATTGTTTGGATTTTTTATAAAACATTTCTCTTATAGAATTCAATTAAGTCCTACAAACATATACCTCAGGTTCAAAAAATTTTCAGATTCTAGCTTTTTCGTAATTATTATTGTTTTTTACAATTCACTGGGTTAAATCAATTTTTCAAATTTTTATTTACTTCGTTGTCCTACGTTTTGACAACTTTTACTGTTTCTGTTCTATATCATCAAAAATTTTTCGCATCACTTTTTAAAGCTTATATTTTAATTACTTATTGCAACAAATTTTTTTGCTCCTCTAAATAAAAGTTCATTTTATAAGAATTTCGGAAGGGGTTTGAACTCCTAAAAACCCCCTGCGCGTACGCGCCTGTTCTTGATTAATAATTCTAATAATTTCAATCTATATTTTTATATTTTGTATTAGATTCAAAAGATCCGAGTAAAAACATCAACAATAGATATTTAAGGAAACTTTAGAAAAGTTTCCTAAAATTAGGAAAAATTAGGATTCCCATAAACTTATATGTTTTGGGGAATAAACATATATGAATTATGAAAACATATAAGTGATCTATAAGTAAACATATAAGATTAGTTGAACATATAAGAAATTTTAAAATCTTATAAGTCACATATATGTTCTAGAATCACTAAGCTTATCCTTGAAAAATGTAAGGTCTTTTAAAAACATGGTTTTTTTTCCATAAAAAACAATGGGATCACGAAAAAAAGCCCGAGCATGCGGGACATGTTTGCGGTTGTGTTTCATTGTACCTTCTATCGTCCGTTACGAATCGCCTCGTGTTGTACTCGATCTTGAGCCCTAAACTTTGCACCACTGGATCTGCCTTTTCGTCGGACAATATGTTGGCCAACTGCGGTAGAAATAACAAGGCCAAAACGGCCGTTGTGGAGGCCAAGATTAGGGATGTTATGGTAACGAAAGCGACTGTAGCGCGGTCCGACATTAAATTCGCTAATCCCACGACGATACCGGAAGTTATAACGACCGAGTAAACGCTCATGCCGATATACTGCGAGTCGTTCAAACCCGGAATTTTGACGTGTCTAAACAGAAGTTCCCTTTCAACTTTTGCAATGAAATTTATCATGAAAATTACATTCACGTTTCTACGACTAATACGAAAACATATTTCAATTTGAATAATGAAGAGATTTCCAAGTTTCTACGAGTTGGGTCTTTCTTTATGAGTTTTTCAATCCTAAATCTTCAAAATAATGCGATGAAACATATATACAACAATACCTTGGAAATGAAGATATATGATAAGAATTTTATATGTTAAGAAATAAAATTTCTAAATCAGCAAAAATATTGTTCGACGACTTTTTTGAAATGTATGTAAAGTTTTCGAGTTCAGAATTTGGGTTTATAATTCCCAGAAGACGTTGGGAAATTAGCTGTGAAAATGCTCGTTTTATTCGTTAAAATAATGGATTAGCTTAGATCGAGTCATTTTGAGCGGAACCGTCGGGGAAAACTTTATGGGCAACTTGGATTTACTTGCCTTGTTTCCCAAGCCATGTAAACTCCAACGACGAGCAGTACGCTTTTATAGGCATAAAGGGAGCCCAGCCATCCACTGGTATGCTGCGACCGACAGACTTCTATCTAAGGGATTGTTCAAAGACATTCTTTAAAGGATCGAGCGCGCATGGTTGATTATACTTCAAAGGGCTAATTTTTGAAATTTCGAATTCGATTGAGACGCTTTTTCAGTTTAAAAGGTGTCCACATCCGTTCTATAAAAAATCAGGACAAGCACTGATGAACTTTTTTTTAAGGAAAGACTTGAAAAAAATTCCATAAAATCATATTTGTTTCACTAATTTTATTCATTTATTAATGAATCTTGTGTGCTTCAAAATATTCACCAAAAAATCAAAAATATCCAGGAATACCTACCATAAAAAGTGCATTTGTGGCGTGGAACGAGGAAACGTACTTTACAGTACCAAAAAACAAAAATGAGATTACCAATAATCATGAATATAGAAAACTTTGTCTATCGATTGAGCCTACTTTTGAAATTGTAAGATTATTGTATTGCATAAAAATTTGAGCTTCAAAGTTGACCCTCTTGTAGAAACCATAGGGACTTTCTATTTTCAAACTCATTTTTCTCTTAAAGCGTCAAGGTGCTGTAAGGTACTTTTCTTTGTTCCACGCTAGATTTTTAAGTTTTATTGAAAACAACTCATGTATATGTATGTGCTTTTTTCTTCTTTCAACTTCTATAGCTCATAAACTACTATTTTTATTTATAAAACATCATATCACTGTAAAACTACCAAGTACACCTTTCGAATGATATAATATTTCAAGTTAACAGAATCAGTCGCTCTTGATATTTTTGGGAGTAACTAAAAAAAACTGAAAAACATTTTTTTTAATATTCTGAAAACGCTTTTTTGGAAGAATAAATGACAGTTATTTTCGTATTGAGCGATCCTAAGTCAGTCAAAAAAACTATTTTTACCCGAAATAGTCGCAATAACCGAGAAATTTGTAAACAACATAGTATTATCGAAAAGGATATTCATCACAAGCAAATTAGTCGCAATAGATTCTAATCGAAGATAATACACGAAACAAGCGAGCTTCGGTGATAATTACAGTAGCGATTCGTTAATTACCTGAGGTTGGTAGACGACTCCGCGATCGTGGGGGCTGATTTCTAGCGTTAAATTGCGCAGATGTCTTTGTATGGGATCGAGTGTCACCCACAGCGTCACAATCAAACCGTCAACCAAGAGCAATACACAAATAAGACTGATCAACTGAGTGTCTTGGAGCAGCTGAAATGAGATAAAGTAAATTCAGCCAATCGTTATTCATGTTTTTCCCCAAATCTACATTCACTCCGCGAAAACAGAGATTCGATATTCCGATGTAGGTAATTCATATTCCGATTGCTTTCCCAGGGAAAGAACTTTATCGGGAACGGATAAGGCTTTGGCGCAAAAAAAAATAATATTTCGAATAAGAAATACTTATGCATATGAGCCAGCAATTTTACGCGAGATTTATGGCCTGAATTTGCGACGAGCGAGATATTCATCTTACGTATTTTGCTTGAAATTTTTTCGAAGATGATTTAAAAAATTTCTTCCAAGTTGTAGCACCAAATTTTTCGAGAATCAATTTTAAATTTGTCATGATCATGAAAGGAAGTCAAATTCATTGCATTCTGCTAATTTTTCGAGTGTGATTCCCATCACGTAGATTCTTACAAATTACGTTCGGAAAACCTAGAGAATTGAAAATGCATGAAACTGGGTGAAAAACATTTCAAAATACTAATGAAAGGAAGTGTTCAATGAGAGATTTTAGATTTCCCTATCAACGATTATGAATGATCTGCATTCAAGACAATCTGCTATGAACAGTGAGAAGCACTCGCCTTTTATTCGTAAATTTAAAGAGTGTTGTAATTACCCGTATCGACTTTGGAGCTACTTCGATTACAATGAAACTTACCTTATTTTTTACGACGCCGCTTCTACTTCTCGTAAAGATTCTGTGGACCCTGTAAGTCTTAGTAAACATAGAGCCGAAGGCTAATGAAAATCCTGCCGACAGTAAATATACTCTTGCCTGAAATAAGAACAAGACTTGAATATTTATTTCTTTTGCCATGCTGAGATTTTTCATTTTTTGGCTTCATCATGTTTAAGCATTGAATGCATTCATTGATCAAGGTTTTAATAGAAAATTGATGTGGTGGATTCAGAATATAAAGTTACAAAAAAAAGCAAGCTATTTCCTTTGTACTTGAAGTTTTGAATACTTTGAATTTAGGGTTCATCTTCTGAAAATTTTTTTGGCAGCTACATGACGTATTTTTTTCGTCAGGCGCGTAGGCAGAGGGGGGTTTTGGGGGTTCAAACCCCTCCCGAAGTTATGATAAAATCTATCGATGTTCAATGCAAAAAGAAATGGAAAAAGCTACATCGATAAACAATGAAAATATGAGTTACAAAATAATGCATGAAAACGTAAGCAGTATATATTTGATAAGAAAGTAAAAATTATCAAAACGTAGGATTACGTAGAAAATATGAATCAGAAAAACTGTTGCAACCCAGTGAATAATCAAGAAAAAGAAAAATTTACGATAATTCTTGAAATTTACGGAACTTTGATTCTTAGATCATCAAATTCTATATATATATATACAAAATCCATATAAAAGTATCAAAAATCTTTCGATTCATACAAACTCTAAAAGAATAATGATAATAATTGAGTTTTATGAAAAAACCGTTTTCTGAAAAATCTGGACGAATCTCTCTACAATCTACAAATTTTGGGATTCTAGAGCATCAAATTTTAAATATACTATAAATCTAAAAGAATTCAAGAAACGCAACAAAATATTTTGAATATTTCGAAAACTGCGAAAGAATAATAATGATATAAAACATTGAAAATCTGTATGAATGTAATTTCTTCATTATTTCTTAAAATTATTGATAATAGATCGAATATTTTTTCGAATGAAATATTGAGCCATATTGATACATGAATTCGAAATATTTCAAAGCATCGAGTTTCTAAATCTCTCAAGCAATCTACAAAAATATAAGTTATCTATAAAAATACATCCTTAGAAATCCTCTAGTGTTTCGTATATTATACTAGAAAAATGTGAAAAATAGTTTTGCTAGTTAACTATCTCAATAATTTACACGTTTACTAGTTTACTTTTTTACTAGTTTATAAGTTTACTAGCTTACCAGTTTACTAGTTTCTTAATTTACTTGTTAAAGAGTTTATTAGTTTACTAGTTTATTAGCTAACTAGTTTTTTTTAACAAGCTCACTAGTTTACTAGCTCACTAGTTTTTACCAGTTTACTATTACAATTTTGACAAGTTTACTAGTTTACATAATAACTGATTTACTTGTTAACGTGTTTGCTAGTTTACTATTTTACTTTTTCACTTGTTTACTATTTTACTATCTTACAATTTCAGTAGTTAACTAGATTTCAAGCTTACTTGTTTACTAGTTTAGTAGTTAACCAGCTTACAAGTTTACTAGATTACCAGTTTACTCGCTTATTAGTTTACTGATAATCTTTTAATGTATGAAAATTATGTAGAAATAATTTTCTTAGAAATTTATAAACTTTATGTCCTGAAGCATAATTACAAATATAATACTATAACTATATATAAAATCAGTAACTATTCTATAAATTGATGTAGGCAACAATAAAAATACATCCAATTTATTTGTTACAATTTCTATAATTAAACATACTTTGAATCGTAGAAAAACCAAAAAAAATATGAAAGAAAAACTATTGAAAATCTTCATAAAAGAAACTGTCGTCTGAAAAATCAATTTAAATTCTCAAAATCGTTGAAAGCTTCAATACTATAGCATCAATTTCTAAAAATCTATTGAGCGATCCATAGAAATATTAGAAGTATAATAAATACCACAAAATACTACTAAATTTGTTGAACAATATACCATACGAGAATAATATAAATTTATGATGTAAATTTTATCTGTGTGGTTCAAATTTGCTAGAAAAACAATTCAAATATATAAATTTTTTTTAAGTTTGATTCCTAGAGCATCGAAATTCAGAAAGCTTTAATAAAGCCCATATTATTTAATATCAAATAATCCTTAAATACAAAAAATGTTAGTAAAAAAATTGACACCTCAGTTACTAATCGAAAATCAAAAAAATCGAATTCCATTATTTACGAACATGAGAAATGTGCGACTCTGGACGTCAAAAATTGTGTAACTTTTAAATTCCGAAATGTAAAATGTTTCTAAATCGCTCTCTCGTAACTATATCGTCAAATATTAAAAATAATGAAATCCCGAAGGAAAAATATTTGTAGAAAAACCCCTCCCGAAAATTTTTCCTGCCTACGCCTCTGGTTTTCGTGCCTACAAAAAATATCGCAATTACAATTTGAAATTATTTTATTTCAATTATTCAATTTCAAAGTCAATATTGAAATTCATATGTCTTTTGCGAAAATGCTAGAAGGAATTCACGGAAAATCCTAGGATTTTGCGAGATTGATGAATATTTTCGAAATTGATGGCACCGGTTGAAACAGCAGGTTGTATGCGAGAATGAATATATTCCTCGAGGTTTTCGGTATATGTATATTAAATAGCTCATTAAAAGAGGGGAGCATTAACATATTCTTACGGTGCAAACCGCGGGGAAATAAGTAGCGCTATTAGGCAGCGTGGCGTGATCGAGGCCAAGCAATATCACAGCTCCATACACTAGGGCACAACCAGCTGCCGCCATATTGTTCAGTTTAGGGCTCGAGAGCTTAATGTTCCTGAAATGAGCCATTACGTATTTGGCGTCACTAAAATTTTCTTCTTCACTCACTCAAACTCAATGGAAATAATTTTTAGACCAAAAATTTCATCTTCCAACTCATCAATTTGAATTCTCTACAAACTGCACTGTCTTGCGAAAATTCTTGGACCCTCATTTTTTCGTATATTATGAAAGCTGCAGATATGTTCTCATCGATGTAACTCACATATATGATATATTATAGTAATGTTACTCATCGAAAGAGTTTTTTTCAAATGTCTTTGATAGTCTTATGAAACCCCAATTGGTGTCCAAAAATGTTTGCACGCTAGTGTACCCAAAGATGTATATTCACCTAGAAATATCCCATTTGACAATAAATAACTCATGAACGTACTTGTGTTTCCGAAAGTGAAAATTGAACGCCAAAAAAGCGAGTGCCAGTGTCCCACCGATGCTGGCCAAACAAATGATTGCATAAAAAGCCGCCGGCGCTACGGTTTCTATTCTCAATCTGGAACACAGAATAATGCACAAGATTCCTTGAAAAGTTGCTTATTCTCGAGAAAGATATAAGTATTCCCAAAGAAATCATTTCCCTGATAAGAAAAAAAAAGGATTCTGCAATGAGGTCGTTTATTAGTTACGTCATAGAATTAAGGAGAGCCAGTTCGAAGACGATGTCAAAATAACAAAAGCATCTTTCAAATTGACGCGTTACGAGTGCTTGCATAATAAGTCGAGTTTATTGAAATAGCCAATCTTTTCTCCCCACAAGGAAAGCAAATAATTTGACAAAGAAATAATTTTTTAGCATAATCAGAGCTTTAGGCAGAGAAGAGTTTCAGGGGTGGAATTCCTCCTGAAATTTAGGTATCATTAATTATTATTTCTAGTGAAATCAGCAAAAAGTGATCATTATGAGTTATGAAAGATGACAATGTTAATATTAAAAAAAATTGATTCAATAATGATAATGATGATCAAATGAAACAATAAATACAAACATGTATATTGTAATAAATTATGAAAATCAGTAAAACTTGATAAAAATGTACTCTCTGAAATCTATGTAGAGAACATGACAAATGGTTTCATTGAGTTTTCCAAGTTTAACGAAATTCAGGATTTTTGATTTCACTATCTCAAAACTAATACTTTACCCTGGTTTTGCAAGTTAAATATGATAACTCTCATTATAAATATTTGGCAAGGAGAACAAAAACAATTAATATTTTAAAACTTGTTTCAACTTAGTGAATAATAGCGAAAAATTAGAATCTACGGAGATCCTGAAAATTTAAAATATTTAGAATCCTGGAGCTACAAAGTCTGCATAAAATTCATAAAAATAGTAGACAACCTTTCGAATCATCTAAATAGATACTAGAGAAGTACTCAAAGTTATAGAAAGTCTTACAGGTAATTATTTTCTAAAAAATATCGGTAAATCAGTGCATCAAGTTATGAAAAACGTGTTAATTAAGCAATTTATAGAATTATTAGAAAGGCATACGAATACTATAGAAAAATTTGGAGCAATGAATAAATACTCAGAAAAAAGGAGCTGGAATTTCATGAAAATTTTATTTCTAGAGAATTGAAGAGGAAAAATCTGTTAGAAACACACAAAGTTCTAAGAAACCTGTGAAAATACGAGATAATTTTTGAAAATTTTATAAATACTGAAAAATATGAAAAACGCTAGATATTTATTATTACTAAAAAATTATGTATATATAATTTTCTCAAAAATTTCCAAAACTCCAAATCCTAGATGATTGAACTTAATCTATACGAAATTCCATAAAAATACCGAAAAATCTGTCAAATCGTATTATTTATCCGGAAAAATACGAAAAATACTAAAAGTAATGTAAATCTATATAAAAAATACTGTTGTGCCAAAAATTTATTTAGATACTTGAAGTCCATCGAACTTTCAATTCTATATATGTACAAAAATATCATAAATCTTTAAAATATACAATATATTACTGTAATATTTTATCAATTACAAAAAATGCGAAAATTTTGAAATCCATAAAACACTTGAAGTTAAAGTGCATATTATTTCCTCAAAAATCCTTACTAAATTTTTTGAGAACTTTGATTCCTAGAGGATCGGATTATTCAAATATATGAAGGAATTAATAGCGATACCGAAAATCTAAGAAACAAAACACAAAAAAATATAAAATCTCATAAATACTGAACAATACGGGAATTCTAGAAATTTTAAAAGTACTTCCGATCCATGTAAGTACTATTTCCTTAAAAACAGCTGAAAATACTGTAAAACTTTTTTAACCTTAAACCGCAGAACATGGTTTTCTTGAAATTTATACAAATATCCATTAAAAAATCGCAAATTTCTTCAAATTGTGTTATAATTGAAGTAATATATGAATCATTAAAAGTAAAAAAAATGAAAGAAAAAAATTATTCAAAATAATGATTTAAAAATCATGAACATAGGTTCCCACTCTTTGAATACTTCGATGTAAAATAAAATGACTAAAATAAAAAAAAAAAACAATATTTGAACCCAACAGTTTAATTACTTGCAATTTCTAAAATTGGTAAAAATCGAAAAATTGCCCATATAAAATCAGATCGTCAAAGATTGAGAATTGAAAAATTCCGAAAAGCATACATTTTTCCAATAAATACTCTTGAAAATTTTGTTGCCCATGCCCTTGATCATGATGAATAAGAAACATGATAAAATTTTATTACTTCTTCAATAGTTTCGTATCATTTAATATTTGATGATACAACATTAAAGTATGACTTGAGAAGAAACTGATTTTATTTTTGAAACGCTATTTCCCAGTTGATTTTACGAAAAAAATCACTTTAAGTTTAGGAACATTCAATAGAATTTTACGACACGATCAACCCTTTATCCCGACTTCAATTTCCGTGTCTAACCCAAAGTAAATCGATGCAGTTCATCCCCTTGCCCCTGTTTCTTTACTTCCACAATCTAACATCACACTACTCGTAAGCAAACAAAAGAGGGCCACGTGCAGGGAGCCGTTTCGTGTATTCATTCAAATTGAAAATGGTTCGTAATGCATCAACGTCGTACCGGAATACTCGGCGAGCAACCGGGGGATGTCCTCCGGGCCACTTGGCGCTTTCGCATCCCATGCACGCCATGTTGAACCTCCCGTCCCTCGGGTTGAATATCGCAATTTTGTGGACACTGGCACCTAGAATTTGATTTTCAGTTCACGTTTGCAAGTTTTTTTTTACGCCTTCCCTGCTATAAGGATGACAATAAAAGTCGCGTAAGTGGTGATCAAAAGACATAAGCTGGAGAAATCACCACGCTGCAGACAAGGTGTCGAGAACCAACTCCTCATTCAAACTCTCTCAAATAGAGTTAGTTAAATTTTACTTTGTTTCTTTAGTCCCCCTCCAAATTCCGAAGAATGGGGGGGGGGGCAGTGTACTTATTTTGCCCCCCTGCTTGTGAGCATCAGGTTCTAGAAATTTATGAAGAATTCTAAATAAGAACTAGAAAATTCTAAAAATTTTATAAATGCTGGAAAATATGAAAAATACAACAAATCTATAAATGCGTGAATTGTGTTAAGATAAAGTTATCTTGATTATCCATTTTTTACCAAAAATTTTGAGAGCTATGTATCCTAGAGCATCTCATACTGAAAATATATTAAATTGATATTCAATATATGTAAAAAATACTGAAAAACTAAGTACAATTCTTAAAGACACCAGTAATCTACAGAAGAACTGTGTTCTGAAAAATTGTTTGGAATACTAAGATTCTACAAAACTTTAAAGTTGATCGTATCAAATTCTTACATCATACATAGTGATCTAAAAAAAATACCGAAGAATACTAGAAAATATTAGGAAATTTAAATGAATGCTAGAAAGTATGAAAAAGACTAAAAATAATTGAAATATCACAAATACGTTAATTTTAAATGGATATTATTTTCTCAAACGTTTATAAAAATAACAAAAATACAGGGTGTCCCAAAGTCACATATGAAAAAAAAAAACACCATAGATTCCTTATTTAATTTCAAGTCGAAAAGTCCTTTTTCACCATTTTTATAAAATTCAAAATTTCAAAAGTTATTTAAGCCTGAAATTTAAACAATAATTGCACTCTCTCGACAAGTAAGGGTCGAATTCGCAAACAAAACTCTACTTAACATTTCCTACTTATTTTCTGAGTAGAAAAGACCTTTTCCATTTTTCACAAAACTCAAAATCAAAAAAGATATTCGGGTGGCAAGTTTTAACCAATCAGATTTCTTAGATTTTAGACTCGAATATCTTTTTTGATTTTGAGTTTTGTGAAAAATGGAAAAGGACTTTTCGACTAAGAAAAATAAGAAGAAAATTTCAAGTAGAGTTTGGTTTGTGAATTCGACTCCCACATGTCGAGAGAGCGCAATTATTGTTTAAACTTCAGACTTGATTAACTTTTTAAATTTTGATTTCTATAAAAAGTGGTAAAGGACTTTTCGACTTGAAATTCAATAAGGAATCCAAGGAGTTTTTTTTTATATGTGACTTTGGGACATCCTGTATATGAAAATATCGATTCTAGAGTATCTATTTCTGGAAATTTACATCCATTAAAATACTGGAAGATTAGGTAAATTTTAGTCATATTGGAAAAATACGAAATAAAGTTAAAGTTTTAAAAATCTGTGAAATACTTGAAATCAATGAAGAAACTGATTTCCGAAAATTGTTTTCGAATACTAAATATCTTTGCAATTTTAGTTTCCAGGGCATCAAATTCTAGAAATCTACATTGAAATTTCCAGTAATATTGAATATTTATTGAAAACCAAAAAATCTTACCAATTAATAATAATACTAAAAAATATGAGAAATGCATAAAGCACTAGAAATGCATAAAATACTGTAAATTCATGTAGATAGTAATTTCATAAGAAACTGCAAAATTACTAAATATCTATCAAACCTTGAATTCTAAAGCATTAATTATATCTATACCTATATAGAAATCTATAAAAATTCTAGAAAGTCTTCTAAACTGGTAAAAATACTGAAAATATACGATAAATACTAGAAGTATGAGAAATCTATGAAGTTCGTGATATTTTTCGAAATAGTGTTTCCCAAAAAAATCTGCAAAATACTGAAAGACTGATAAACTTTCAATTCTAGATTATCGAATTTTCAAAACATTTATGAGGATCGATTGCACATTAGAAAAATCCTAAAAATGTCATAAATAGTATTAAATATAACAACTCTTCGATAGCACTCCGTGAAATTCCTTAAGAAATTATGCTAAAGTATGAAATATATTTGATGTATGCAGATCTTACAATTTTCTCCAAAATCTATGAAACATTGAATACGGCAATCGAATTAAAAAACTCATATTATAACAAAAAAATCCTGTAAAAATGATACATACTGTAAAAATAAGTACTGAAAGACGTTAGAAATGAGAAATTGTAATTCATGCTACGTTATATATTTCAAAAAGTGAAAGTTTGAGCTTGCAAATCGATTTCTAAGATGTTGTGATGCTAGAATAAATGTTTATTGATTCATTAAAAAAATTATGTGGAAAACGTTTTTGGCATTTAAGTTTACAGCTTCATAGAAAATTTCATTGCGATGCCTCTGACTTTTCAAATCAGTAGGAATCCAGTAACAACGAAATAGTTAAAAATTACAAACTTAAATAGCGAAACTAGCTAACTATTTGAAACTTAAAAAAACAGGATCAGTTGGTAATTTTTACTTAATTAATGGTAAAGTTATTTTTCATGATTTCCAGTAATCTTCTCGACACAATAAACATAAAATATCTTTGTTTTGTTTCCTTACACTGACAACGTTGCCTGACGAATAAGCACACACAGTATACATGGTACGTGTTATACAAAGGTCTTCAGTTTGTCAGATAATTCAATAGACTGAACATATCAGGTCAAAAGTTCGCGTTTCTCATTCCTAAATTTATCTCATCATCAAGGAACCAATCGCAATCAGTAAAAATTACCGAAATTCGAAAAAGTTCATCGTCGAGCTTTCAAAAGCTCTTAACGGAAAAAAGGGAATGGTCGCGCTGATTGCACGTTAGTGATCAAAGAACCGAATGGAAAAAGTGTTGGAGAGTGCCATTATGAAAAATGATTGGTGCAAAAAAATCGTCGTGTTTCGGGATAATTCACTTTAATGAAAAGGCTGGGAAAAGCTCTTCTCAGCGTGAAGCGAAATTCGCCGCATGTGGGGAAAAAAGGACATTCGCAAAGAAAAAGGCCGGCGGAAATCTCCCCGGGAGTAATTTGCGGATGTTTCCGGCGAGGTGGATCTCATTGGAACGCGAGTGGAATCGTAAAATCATTCTCTTTGCTCGTTGGCGGGAACTAATAGGGCTCAACGGCGACTTGCATCTACTCCGAGTTTTCGAGTGTTGTACCTTTGAGGTTCGCAGAAAAACGGCCTGAGTATACACCGATGTTTACGTTGATTGTATTCAGCTGTGGTAATCACTGTCTTGATGGGTACGTTTGATACTTTTTGAAAATAATGTCAGTTGCACGAGGATATGGTAGATTTAAATAATAAAATAGGATAGGTGAAAATTTTATAGTCATGCACGTTATTTTACTCTTTCATGAGTCCATATGTTTTCACTAATCTAATGGTCATTTTTAACTGTTTGATAAGCTATATTTTGAAACTTTATTCCATAATCATTGATTACACCAACACAAAATAAAAGTATATTACAAGTTTATGGACTCATATGCGCATCGTTAGGAAATGACGATATCAGCATTTTCTTCTTTTTGTCAAGTGCAATTCGTCTCCCTTTTTTTCGTTGCAAAATTGAAGTAGAAAATATACATGAACTTTGTGTAAGTAGGTCATGCGTGTCTTGACCATTTTTACGTACTCGTCTATTATTTTCCGATAAATTCCCAGCTCTCGCCCGTAATCGCTCGTTTCGGAAACTTCGTTCTCAACATCGATTCGAAAAGGAAGTTTCAAATCCGAATTAGACGTAGGTACTCAATGAAGATGAAGGAATATAGGTTTAACGCTCCACTTGATACAATTTCGTGCATCGAAGAATCGAATAAATAATATTATATATCTAATTATGATCATGCAATTTACGTATTAGAATGATAACTAGTGTTTATAAAACTTATTTTTAATTTTTGGTGATATTCAAAAATAAATAAAATTTTTCAACTTTCACGCATTCAAAATTTTTTCAATACTTGACATAAAAACATATTAAATGTGCTGATACTTATTGAATGTGGAAAATAAATCGAATAAGAACATTCCTGCACGTTCTGAACAAGAGAAAAATATTTTGAAAATCATCACTTGCATAAAAAGTTATTCATGAATCTTTAAATTTTCGAAATCGAAATTTATAAATTATCTTCAATAATGTTCACCTCTAGATTTCGTTTGTTTGTTTTTTTTAACACAACGAAGCAATAAAGATTTCGAAAGCCCACGAACCAATTTCGCGCGTGACGTTAATGGTCCGATTAAAGGAACGGAAAGGTTCGATAAGTCGTCTTTAAGCGAGTTTTATTTAATTCCGAAGCGGAAAGTGTTGGCTGCGACGTAACCATGATTAAAAGGGAAACTTTGTGATTTTTTTGTCCATTATTTACCGGTAATGACGAAAGACAGAATGATTAACGAAGGGATAATTGCAGAGGATTGAGTGCACTTTGGGTCCTTGGAAATACGATTGCTCTTGGGATTATTTCGGTGTTCTGCAATTAGTGAAAAATTGGTGTTTCTGCGATAAAACTCAATTCTTTGTTAGCAATAATTGAGTTTTTTGATTTGAAAAAAAAAAAAAACAATTTTTTTTCCTGAATCCTCCACAGGTTTTCCCAAAATAAAAACAAAATAGAATAATGCGAAATTTCATCGAATTCATTATGTAAACTACTTTTTTTTTGAGCTTTTTCATGAACCTTGGCAATTTGCCGCAAGTTGATGAAAAAAAGGAGTCACGAAGGGATAGGATTAAAAAATCTGATGAGCGAATTTGAACTGCAAACCCAATATTGCGACCCTTCTTTGGGTAATGGAATAATATTAACGTTTCACGAGCGACTATCAACTAATTACAGAGTCCCGGCTGCAATTGCAAAGCGCGTCGATATTAATTTCTCAAGAAGCTCGAAACAATCCAAAGAAATATATTGCCATTTCGAACTTCAATTCTCGCTGCACAACCAAGTTCTTCGCAATTACGAAATTCTCTTGTCTTGGCCAAATACAGAGCTCGACTCGGTAATTAATTGTACGTCTCTCAACGAATTCATTTTAGAATGAGACGTCTTTAACGGATTTTCTTCGATTAGCGTTTGTGTGTAACGAAAAAAGGATTTAAACGCGTGACACAGGGGCGTAGGCAAAATGAGGTTTTAGGGGTTCAGGCTCCTCCCGAATTCGAGTAAAATTAATAATGAATTCAGATGAAAATGAAAAAAAGTGATTATCATGTGTTACAAATGATACAAGTATTGTACGAGGAAACAAAATATTCGTAAATACAGTAAAAATGAAGTAATCAGTAAAAAATGATCATTCATAATAGACATAAGTAAAAATTATCAAAAATGTACCTACTTACGAAAATCAAGAAAACATAACAATTGTTTTCATATAATTTTTAAATTAAATAACAAATATAATATAATATGGCATGTTTGAACCATAATTTTCTGGAAAAAAATACCACTACGTTAATCATTTTCATATTAAGGTGTGCTCGAAAAAATGTTTTTTAAAATATTGATGTACGAAAAACTTTAGCTTCAACTAGTAAAATTTGTTTATTTTTTTTTTTTTATTCCCTAATTTGTTTTTTTGAACTTTTAGTGATAGTTGGTAGATTGGACAATGTAAATGCTGTTAATTTTTCATGTAAAAATATCAAGAAACTGATTTACTGACCACGAAGAAAAACCGTTGTGTTAGACAGTTTTTTCTACTTAGGATTTTGTTAAAACATTTCGTCAAAATGAAAAATGATTCAAAAACCAAACGAAATGCGTACATAAAAAAATGTTATTCTTATTGCATATTGCAAAAAAACAACCCTGAAAAATCACGCTTTTTTATGAAAGTTTAACTTTTCCAAAAATATCATGCAAGGCAAAAAGTATGACAAAGATTATGAATCGTGATCATAGAAGAGTTTTTATTGTTTCAAGATTAGAATTCGATGCAAATGAACTCAAGTTTCTTTTCCCGTTTCAAGAAAAAGCGTGGAGAGAAAAATAAATGTCGTCGGCGGAAAAACCAATTATAGGACAAGACTTGCCAAACGAAAGAATCGATTTTTTTCGCGACGCAATTAAAACGATAAAAAGCCGTCTATTCCACTTCTGATATAGATCGGTCGTGAACATAAAAAAGGTTACGTTGCATCCACTCTTGGGGAATTCGATCATGTATTTGTCAATTTCGAAAGAAGTATTTAAGTATCAAGGGCATTTCAAAGTCTGTAGGTGTGAAATTCAAGTGTTTGCGATTAAAAAAAATGTTGGAAAGCGTAATAGATTATGTTTTTTCTAGTTTGCTCGAAGTGTAAGATGATAGTTTTTGATAATGGAAATTAACTAGAAGTATTCTCGTTGCTATTTTAGTAATTAGTTTCTAGCTAAATGTGTACTTATATTCAGGTGAGTTTTAATTCCACAAAACTTAGTATTGTGCCAATAGCATTATAAAATTGTGCGAAAATTTCATCTATCGGAAAATCTGTGTCTAGACTTACGGATACTAAAAAAATATTAAATTGAAGTAAAATAACACCAAATCAGGAATCACATGAAATTTCTCAAATTTATTACATTTTTAACCTACAAAATCGATCCCATCATTCATACTTTCTTTTCGGATTTCCTTGGAGAAATTATTCTCAAAAGCTGAATTTCGATGTAATCTTAAACCCTTGTCAGGAATTTCCATTTCCAATATCAAATATTGAATTCCAGTCAACTAATCATCACTGCAGTTCTTCTTTCGCTACGTTTTCTTTGCACATTATTTGAAATTCATGAAAAACACACGTATTGGAAATTATCAGAGAATGTTACTAAGTATTCTGACTTTGCGTTTTCTGTAGTTCACCCGAAATCACGTATTTTATGGCAAACAATGTACGTTACTCTTAAAATCTCGTATGACCTCTGAGAAATAGATTTTCTTATTTAGTGATAATTTTTTCTGAAACATTACTTTGGAAGCACAAAAACTTGTTCAGTCAGATACTGGATTTTTCATTCTAAGCTTAACGTTTTTCAAATATTTCTTTCATCATTTCTTATGTAAGTTACCAAAGCGAAGTTTAATTTCAAAGTCACCAAACTTACGTGAGTAAAGTTTAGGGGAAAGAAACGGAAAAGATGCCAAATATCAACAAAAGCAGGATTTCGTAATGTAGGTAAACGAAAGAAATTCGCGAAAAATAGTTTTTACTTTGCAAATCCACACAAAAATTCATTTCCTAAACTTATTAACTAGCAACATTGCCTCATTGATTCTCCGTAAAACGAGATAAGCCGTATAAATCGTGTTTTATGCTATGCGTTTCGATAAATTGGATGGTTTACCGTCGATCTCGGTGTGCCCGAAAGGGATACGTTTCAATCCCGGCGCGGCTAAGAAAGCAATCGATCAAACGTATCGAGTTTGAGATACCTCGTGCGACTCCGGATGCATTAAACATAACGCTCGCAACGATGGGGCGCGATCCATCATTTTTCTTCGGATCCCGATTATCGCAAAGTTCTGATTTTCGTCAAGGTGAAAGAGAAAAAATGTCTGTTGCTACTTGTAACTATGTATTTACAGTGACAAATCATTATATTATAAATTTTAAACCCCAATTCTCATACCGAATCGGTCGAATTTTACTACTTTTTAGTTATTTTTTACAATTAAAATTAGTAGGCACCCGGTTAGAAATTGTTAAATGTTACAAAATTATTGACTAAAAACGACTAACTATTTAAAACAGTAAGAATGGAATCAGTATCAAGTAAAAAATGACTATCAGAAGAGTGAAAAAATTTGGAAAATTTAATATTTCGGTTTATTGATTCAAAAATTGCAATGAAAAATACATACAATTGTAAAGTATGCAATACTGCTGAAATTGGAATCTTATAATTTTACTTTTTATGACTTGTAGGTACAGTAGTTCATTTAAATGGTTAAATGAACCTTGAGTTTTTGGACAGATATATGGATTTTTCTTTAAAGGGGAACGCAAGTGAAATTCATGTATTGTTGATTTTTATTCTGAAGTATAATTTTGACAACAATTTTGCAGATTAGAATATTTTCAAGCATAGATTCTTCGGAATTTGAGGATTTTGAAATAATTTTACGATAAACTTGAATTTAGAGAATTAAATTTTTGAATTCCTTATATTTAAAAATAGTATTTTATAAATTCGGAGGCTGTAATATAATATCATTTCCTTTAAAACAGCACATTGGTTAAATTTCTAGTGTATGGAAAATATGTATTCAACTTTAAAAAATGGAAAACTTTGAAGTCATATTCCTCTGTTTTAAATTTCCACTCATTTACAGGTCTAAGCTCGTGAGAATCGTACAAAATACATACAATATATATAATTTTGAGTTTAATGAAAAAACCATGAATTTCAAAATCTAAAAATCAAGAAACAATTTTTCGGCCCCGAGAGCACCGAAATCCCTGAAAAACAATATTTTATCACAGTTCCAGGCTCAGGAAAGTTTCAATTCGCTTGCGACAAGCGACGAAAAAAACAAAAAAAAATGCTCCAACTCGAAACAATGCCCTTTTGCAATTGTTCGTTGAAGTAGTTAAGGGATCTTTTTCCAGTGCGTAATTTCCTTTTTCGGGCTCTTTTTTGAGACCGCGACCACGAGGGCATGCCTCGACTGAATTAGGCAGGCTCGGGAGCAAACCGGGGTCTTTCGAGCACTCAAATTACACCGTGGCCTTGTTGTCGGCGCGAGTGCACTCTTGACCCAATGTTCATTGTTGGAACCTCTAGGATTCGGAAGACCCAAGTTACGGTATGCGCCGCAACTCCATAGGCTACCAAAGATAAGACCGTGCGATGCATTCCGCAATATATATCGAAATTTCTGATCGGGCTAGCTCAAGTATGCGTTTGCATCGAGCAGGATAATTGACATTTCTGATGCACAACCCTATGATATCGTCACTGAGTTCAACGATTCACTAGAGACGAGCTATCCCGACATCATGAACAAGTTTTTTTTATCGTATTTACTGTCCGAAAAAGGGAAACATGGATTTTCATGCATTTTCATATATTTAATTCGTCTTTTTTTATGCAAATGCACTTCAAAAGTCTATACGTATCATTGAAGCAGAAGTTTTCGTGCATTCAGCATTTTGAAAATAGTTTTTTTGTGCAGTAATGCAGTAAGTCTTCATGCATTACGTAAATATACAAAATTTCCAATTGACATTTTCATATACATACACACAAAAGTCGGTATGGTTGATTGTACCAAAATTTGGTGTACGGTACCAAATAGTTTGGTAGATATTTAGCAAACCGAATTTTTGGCAGAGGGAACCAAATTATTGTGTTGATCCAGTTTAGTTGGCTCTAATTATTGGTTTTATAGGGTTTAGTGTATTTTTATTACTTCCCAAAAAAACATACATTCGAGTGTAGTGAAAAAGATTTATAGCTGTTACAATGTTACAAGTATGATAAATAATGGTATGGAAAAAAATTCAGAGAAACATTTGTTTACTAAATTAATATTGTTATATTTCGTTATTTTTTAATACTTAATTGAGTGGACTTTGTCTTCAACTATAAACATAATTTTCATACTATCTCTAGCTCTCGCTACCTAACCATGCCCACGCAACTTAACCACTAAGCTCTTTGCTACATCGAACATCACATTGGTTGTTTTTATGGTTTTTACATGTGGATCTTTGAAATTTCATAATATAAATCTTTAGTACGAAAAATCTTTGTTTATTACGAAATTTACGATCTTTATTACGAAAAGTTCGCCATACAGTGTTTTTATATTGTAATATTATCTTTGATGTCGTATTACTTCAAATATTTTCTAGGCTCCGCTAAAACCTTCATTAAAATGCCAAAAAATATAATTAAAAATATGAGAGCCTGAATAATCAACCTGAAACCAATAGTATATTACGTAACTAGGGCTTAAATTTTCTATTAACGATAGTGAAGTTTGTAGACCGAGGCGAAGCTGAGGTTTACAATTACACGAGTGAATATAAAATTTCTGGCCTAGTTACATACGATATTTTATGTATACCGAGGGCTGAAAAACAAATTTAAAGATTTTGAACTGGACGAGAAATGAGTTTTCTATGCCAGAGGTACATAAAAATAATTTCGCTGCTGTCTCGAGATGATAAACAATACACTTTTTTGCTTAAAGTTTGTATCAACAATTACTTGCAAAATTGATGTTTTTGCAAGACGCATATGCTCTCCATTGTTTTCAGGTGCGCTGATAATGAATAGTGTGCTAAGTTGATTAATGAGTTTTAATTTTTTAAAAATTACTTGGAAAATAAAAGTTTTTGCAAAATGCAGGTTGTAGCATCGATAATGATACTGGTGTTAGATTTATGGATTTGATTTGTTTAAACGTTATCAATAAAAAGTTGCGAAATGGAAGTTTTTGCAACATTCATACATGCTTCCCATGACAGTTCTGACCGTAAAAGTGTTGACGTTTATATTAACGTCGACATGTTGTGTCGTCATTTATCGAGTGTCTTTTTTTTATGATCCACAAAGAATATTAAAATATTGAAAAAATGCATAATAAGTTTTTCGTCTCCATTATTGTTTATTATAAAAAATTATAAAATAGAAATACATCATTGAATCGCGAGATACAATAATAATAGATTATGTTATAATTCAATTCTGAAAATATAATTATTGGATTACACATAAATATATAATTGAACACTTTGAGTGATTATCACAAACTGCAATGACAATCGAACTTTTTTTATTAAGGCTAAACAAACAATTTAAACAGCCTAATAAAGATTTTCATAATGCCTACACTAAAATTTCGTTACGGTGTAGAAAATATTTTGTACAGTGGAAGCGGTAATTTGGTACACTGTACAAAACTGAGGTTACCAAATTCATATGCTACAGTTTACAAAACTGACTTTTGTGTGTATATTTTTATTTTATGACCAAAAATTCTTGTTCTTTTTTTACTCCTGCACTGTGTATAACATGGTTTTTATAGCAACGATCAGTTTTTCACTTTATTCCGCAACTTCAAATACCGAACACAATATCACAAACTGTATTTCGCTTCCAAACATTTCGACTGCCGTAATACAGTCAACGCAATAATTTACCTGGATCAAAACATCGGGTCGTGAGTGCGTTAAAGTACAAAACCGCGTAGTTTCACACAACGTCGTATTGATATCGGATAAACCATCATTAACGCAATGCTAATGAACGAAACGATGATTAAGGTTTAGGTTATTAGATTAATGTTTGTTACCTTGCATCGTCTCTTGAAATTTCGTTTGTTGAATTGAGAAAATACGGAATTATTCTCCCTGCTCTTCGTATCGCGAATAGCGCGAAAGGAGCGGAGGAATAATTATTATGAGGAGACCTGTGTCACGAGGATGGTAATGAAGTGCACGAAAATTTTTTACGTAATCAGTAATTAGCTTAGTGTTGGTAAATGTAAAGGGGAATAGACATCGGTTGTTATAGTTGAGAGGAAGGTGCTTTCATTTGTTTTTAACTTTGTTAACATGAGTGCATTGTACTGGTGCTTTTGTCATTGGAGATGGGATATTGAATGCAGTCGTAGTGGGAAAAGGAGAAATTTTGTATTAGCAGTTATTAAAAAGTAGTTCTTCTGGCTGGGTGTTTCATTCGAGCAAAAGTTTTTCTTGTACTTGAATTGTTCTTTAGACATTGCATTAGTGCAAGTTTTAAAATAAATAACAGTATATGAAAGTGTATTTATTTTATGTTCTTTTGTGTAGTACATGAAACTTTTCTAAAGTTTTTTCCCGTTGTCTGATTTTAAATAAATCATACAATTCAACATTTTTCTGTCTTTTTAATTAACTGAAACCACCGACGTTCCAGCATCAATCAATAAGATAACAAACATTGCGAACTTGTCAATAATTTATCTCTATTATGCATTGGATAAATATTTTATCAGGTGGGCGATTTCTTTCAAAGATAATAATCAAGGGGGATGATAAAGCGGTTGAAGAGTGTTCCACGATGCATTTGGTTGTTTTAAGATAATGTTCTATTCGAGCTCGATCAAACGTAACAGCCGCGATATAAATGCAAAATAATATAATTGATTACACGCATCGAGTACACTAGATTAATGCAGCTAAAGTCATGAATGCACTCACCCTGCATTTGGTAAAAGGACGTTGTGCCGATGCGATCCGCGCCATTGAAAGATATAGGACCCTGAAATTCAATTTTATCCTTTATCCGGTCGTGTTTGATACGATAGATTCATTATTTTTGTTTTGAGTATGATATTGTTGATATTATAGTATCCTTTTTTATTATACATCATTTTTGTGATTCAGTAATATTGGTACTTTTCTAGATTAATTTATTATTTCGATCCACTGAGATCAAGTATATGAGTATTGTTTCAGAAATTTGAAAATAGAAACAAAACATCGTTTTTTTTCATACTCGATAACGCTCCTATTACCTTTGACAGTTCTAGAAAAAACGATTCTTCGGAGCCAATGTAATAGGCTAAATAATAGGCCAATATATAAGGCTCAAAGCTATATTAAGGACAGTTTTGAATTAAAGGAGAGATTAAAGGACAAGTTGTTAAGTAGTAATTATAGATTGATTTCGTTTGATGTCACTTCATTATTTACAAATGTCCCGAAGGAACTGGTAGTTGAATCTATAAAAAGAAGGTTTGATTACATCAAACCACACACGAGCATCCCGTGTGATGAGCTTATAAATTGTATGATGATGTTGATGAATTCGACTGTTTTCACTTTTGATGGTGAAATTTATGAGCAAACATACGGGACCCCGATGGCCCCGTTGGGTTCACCGATTTCCCCTATAATTGCTAATATGGTCATGGAAGATTTAGGAGTAGAATGTTTGAAAAAGTTACGTCATGCGCTTCCCTCTTATTTTAGGTTCGTAGATGATATTTTATTTGCTATACAGAAATGAAAATATAAATGGTTTTTGAAATCTTCAATTCTTATCATGAAAGATTAAAGTTTACGCATGAAGTTGAGAACAATGGTAGTATTGATTTTTTGGAATTAAAGATCATAAGAGGGAATGAAGGATTGATATTTGATTGGTTTGTTAAGCCCATTTCTTCGGAAAGATTTATTAATTTTGATTCCAATAATCCATTATGTCAAAAGAAGGCCTTGATTTTCAGTCTAGTAGATAGGGTTGTTAAATTGTCTGATAGAAAATTTCATAAGAAAAATTTTGATACGATTTGAAGAGTTCTTACTAAGAATAATTTTCCTATTGAATTTATTAATAGAAACATTACTTGTAGAATGAAAAAGTTTAAATATATTATTGGGAAAAATAAGGATTCATATGAAAGAACTGAAGACAAATTTTTGGTTTTACCATATATTGATTATTTCATAATAGGATGTCGAGAATTTTTAAGAAGTATGATTTTAATGTAGTTTTATAGATCGAATAAGGAATGAAATGAGACGATTATTGTCAAAGGAAAAGATAAGTTGAGTAAGTTAGACCAACAAGGAGTGATAGTAAATATGTATATATGAGATTGTGATAGTAAATATGTGGGTCAGACGAAGCGATGTTTAGGAACTAGAATAATAGAACATAAAGATAATATTAGACATTTGGCAAAAAATTACTCGGTGTTAACTGAACATAGAATTAAGAAGGGCCACGATTTCGACTGGGATAACGTTAGGATATTGGATAGAGAGGGGAATTATAGAAAGAGATCTGTTTCCGGGATGATTCATATAAAGAGAACTAGGGACACTGAATATCAGGAGGACACGAAATTCCTCAGCACGATTTATGATAATTTATCAATGAAATTTCATAATACTCTTTATCATCTCATTTTCTGTTTAAAGTTTGTTTGGAATTCATATTCATTGTCACGTAGCTAGTCGACGAGGAAGTGTCTAAAATTGTTCATTATTATAAATGAGGAGTATATTTATTACGACGATGGATCTTCCGATTTATATTGTACTTGCTGTTCCAATATTATAAATTTACTGATACCAGGTTCTTTGAAGTAGGAGGCATTGTATTGATTAAGTTTTAATTGTTTAAATGTCAAAAGATTGTCGTATTATATAGTTCCTGATGAGGGCTGAAATAAAAAGCCGAAAGCTTGAAGTAGTTGCTGAAATGGTGTTTTGTTAATAAAACCCAAAATTATCATACTGGCTCCGAACTCCGAAGAATCGTTTTTTCTGAAATTGTCAAAACATCGTTTTGATATGAAATCTTCTTATTTTTGGGTATGCGTGTTATTATAAGTTTAAGGGAATCGATACTCACAGAAATACCCATAATATTTATTCTTTGTAGCTGATCGAGAAGTTGGTAAGAATAATCACGACTCGCATGAGTATATTGACTCAAACTCATGTTATTTTCATTCAGTTTTTTTTCTAATTTATTCAAAGCCAAAGCTATGATCCAAACAGCGTCATACGTTTGCGCTGCGAAACGCGACACTTGAACACCTCTTTCTGCGAGCTGCGCTGCGAATTGAGTGTTCGACTGCAATGAAAAAATAAATTTCCTATTTACTCAAAATTTATTCAGCTCGTAATTACACAATTGAGAATTCCACTATCGCTTTGTTGATTTAAGTCTAGTTTTCACTTTATGTTATTTTCTTTCATCAATCGAAAACGATGAATACCTTCAGATGATAAATAAAAATTACAGATCAAAAGATTCTCTGTAAAAATAGGTCAAGGACGGACGTGACGGAAATCGATTACACCAATTATATATCTGAGTGATCATTTTTTGGTCCATTCCCTTATTGCTGTATCCGAAGAAAATCTTTCCTGTGTCAGTCTCATCAACTTTATTACCCATATCGAATATTCCCTTGGTTGGAGAGATGAAAGCTTTTTTCATCTGGCTTCGAAATTTGACGTATTGAAACGTCATTTGACTGACGAGAACGATAAAAGTTACTCACTACTTTTGATAAATAGAAAATTCACGTCTTACGCTCGCATAATATGAAATAATTGTAAGAAAATTGCGTGAAAAATTCAAGATGAAAAAAACACCTGCCGAAAATTTTTTGGCCTACAACATAAAATAAATTGGATAAACAAAATCTAAATGTTCAACGTAAAAAAAATGTGAATTGACATATACATATGAGTGTGATTATTATACAGTTTCTTCCGTGAAAAAAATAATAATAGAATTCACGTTATTATGACTTGGGCAAGAAAAAAATCCAAGCAGAAAAACTCTGCCTGAGATTGACGAGCCTTCTTCTCCCGTCGATCCAGCCGTTCGAGATCATTTACTCGGGGAAATGAATGGGCCCATCGTTCACCACGATTGTCCGCTTTTTGGCGCGAACATAAACAATAATCTCTCACCCACCACATCTACTTTTTTCCCCTTCCATGCTCTTTAATCGTGCAAAGTGCCGTTGTTCTTCCCGTTTCGCGACAATGCTACGTCGTCCATATACTTTTTCACGATCGATTTGGCTGTCCCATTTACCTTGGAAAATAATCTATTAATGATTCCGCTCTTGTCGAAAAAAAATCGACTGTTTTTCATCTCGTGGGGTTCCGAGTAAAAGTTCTCTTTTGACAATGGCGCAATGAAAAAGTGTCGGTGAATATGCATGCTCGGAATCAGGAAAAAGTAAACTTTTTGTGGGTTTTATGATTGGACCGAAAAATGGGGTGAAAATTGACGATATTGGTATTTATTGATCTAAGGAATTTTGAAATTATTTGTTGACGTGGTAATTTTATTATTATTGTGGTTCTACAAATTTTATGAAGAGTGAGTGTAGGAGGTTTGACAAAACATTTACAACTCAAATGACGATGACTTTTCTTGGATTCTGGAATGTGATCAACTATTCAATGTCATTCAACTATAAAATTATGGTAAACGAAGAAAATGAAATTTAACTGAGAAATTTGGGAAACACTCGATCGAATACGTCGATAACTCACCAATCCCGACGAAGTGACGACATCTCCAAGAACGGTGCCGTGGCTCTTGACAATTATCAGGCCATCAGAAGTTTGGGATAGTTGGTGGGACGAGCAATCGCTGGCACTGTCGTGCCACCAGTCACCTGTCGCGCTCGACAGATCTAGCGTGTCTTCTGGCAAAATCCAGGCGTAATCTCCGCCGACCATGCCCAACTTCGAAGCCTGCGAATCACCACAATTTCCATCTTGCACAAAAAAATACAACTCACAAAAGCATTTTTTATGAAACAAGTATTCGAAACATCTCCGTTCAATAAATGCGACATAAATGACCTAGAATGAAGAAAGGGACCTCAGATTCAAATAGACAAGGCAGATTTTTTCTCCTAGCTCAAATAATTTAGCCTAAAGGTCCCTGCCCTCGTTCTAGGTCACTTGCAAAAGAGGCAACCGAAAAAGGCGAAATTTTCATATTCATACCTTTTCAAGCAATGCTTTTTGTTAAGATTCGATTATCTCCTCTTTCCTTTTTCAATATTCGCAATTTCTCTGACGCGAGTACCTCACTTCTTCAGTTACTCAATTCTGAAATTCGCTTATTTGCTTGAAAAACGAACGAAATGAAAAATCGTTTTCATTTCCTGTGCAGAGTCCAAAGCCATGAAAACGAAGGGTGGCAATTGTGTTTGAACGCAGCCCACGAAAACAATGCTTCGTATTCCACAAATTGCAAACAAACGCGAGAAACAATTATTGTTTTCTACCACTGACATTTTAATTTTACGTCCACGTAATTAAGCGACATATTGAATATCATATGTTTAAGTTGAATAAAAATGATCATTTAATATATTTCGTAAAAGATGAAGCTTAAGAAATTTTCTTTATACGTTCAAAGCTGTGAAAATAAGTACAAGTAAAAGAAAAACTGTATTTCACTAGTGGGAAGAATCACTCGAACGTATCACGAAATTTGAAAAATGACCAATCGTTTCACTGTCAAAGAAGCGTCAGGCGCTTTTCACATCGCCAATAGCGAGACAGTAACACGAACGTCGCTTTTATCCATTTCTCTGCGGGACTCGTCACTCCGGAGCGAATCCTGTATCGATTATAAAGTTTCCCAGAGCAAAAAACCACGTCGCGATCAATTACATTAATTGAATCGAGTGATTGATTCAACGCGGACTGAGTCGTTTCAAGTATTTCAATGTAAACTGTGATATTTAAGATGGAAATGGAGTGCTCTAGAATTAGAGGAAATTGAGAAATTCATTTTTTTTTTTCGCTAATGAAGTTCTTTAACGACGAATCAAGAGAGTTTTAGTATCATTAAGTTTTAGTTCCATACGACTTGTATTAGTAAAAATGTAAACTACATCCTCTTTGGGAAAATATTTGATACATCTATCATGTTAATGCACTGGCTTTTGGGTATTTTATAAAAATTATTGAATTTTTTTTCTTGAATCTTTGAAACGTTGTAACGAAGCGCAGAGTGCTTGCACCTGGGACTAATTCTCTTTGCACTCTCCCAGGTCGTTAAAAGGGGTGCAAAATATAACACGGTAGCATGCAAAAGGTGTTTACGACATTGCAATACGCGATTCGTGTTTGTGGATTTTCTGTTTGGTTCTATACCTCGCAAAATACTTGGGCAGCTAACCGAGGTAGAAAGCTGGCGATGATTATCCGTGTGTCAGCCTCCTGAAATCGACATTTAATAGGGTGTTGAGAATGGCTCTCTCGTGATTTATGAAGTTGAAGACAGCATTGAAACGCGTTCGAGAGGTTTTATGAATGATGGATTTTTCGTGTGTTTTCGAAACTTCGTTCCGGTGAAATCATTAGATATTTCGGGAATATCAGTTTCACATGAAATTTGTATCGAGTAATCTCAGAAAGAGAAATAAATCTGTAACAAAAACTCAATTCAATTCGAACGTGAAATGTTGTGAAATAAAAGTCAATATTTTTTGAATGCATGTAAATTTTCATGCTTCGTATTTTTTAAAATCGAAAGAAAAAGTTTTTAATGGTACAAATCTTGAAAAATTTTCAGTATATAGTCACCAGTATGCAGCGCTTCAAAAATGTGTTATAAGTTGTCAATCAGATAATATATTGGATCTAAAAAAAACAATCAGTCTAAATTTTCCAACGTTTTGTAATTGTGATTCCATCCCTCATATTATTTGCATGAATATCGAACAAAAATTCATTTTTCCATAAAACTTGGTATTATTGGAAACGTAAGATCCGTTAAAACTTGTCGAAAACTTTCGCCCGTCCATAATTTCCAACTAAATCATCGCCAAGTATTTGAATCAAAGTTTGTAGTGTCAGAGGTGAAGACTTGAAGATGATTTCTTACCTTCAAAGTTATTAACTGCTCCTTAATGTCGTTCTCAGAAAACGTTATCGTCGCAGTGCATGTAATATTGGCTTGTTCCAGTTCTGTGACTAAATCGTTCACAGCCTGAAAATGTGGGAAATTACTCGTCACTGCATTAGTATTCTGAAGCCGTTTTGTACGAGAGTCATTTCGCGAATTTCTGAATTTATGGTTTGAAACCTTGATTGTTTACGGCATTATTGACGTTTTGAAAATACGAAAAATTGTTTGTTTTCTACGGGTACGCAGTTATTTTGAAAGACATTGTTCTCCAAGAGAATGATAAAAATTGAAATGTTTTTTGGATACAGAAAGAAAATTATTATTTTTGCTGAAGTTTGATTCCGTAACAATCAATGTCGTTTCGAAATTCAATACTATAAACCTCACATTGCCGAAATCTCAATTCATTTTATGACAATAATAATAATAATAACGTGACAAAATCTCGAATTTGTAATTGCTGAAATCTCTGCATGTATTTGGAAAATGACAAATTCGAATTTTTCTACACAAATTTTAAATTGGTTACAAACCACAAGTATCTTAAAGTTCATTATTTGCTTCATGCCTGGATTCCAAAATATTATACCTTACGTTCTACAGTTTTTGAATTTTAAACTTCAATTTAAAATAGAATCAATAATATATGTTTGAAAGGAAGAGTACAAAAAATTTCAGTATTAGAAAGGTAGAAAGATGTAACTAGAATGGAATGAGAATAAAGTAGATTGACCGTTCATTACATACGATGAATAAATTACCTTCATTAATAATACAAAATATATTTTATGCCTTTGAAAATTGAGTGTAAAAAATTTGTCTTCATATAAGTGAATCGCTGGGCAGATAGCTTGTTAGTAAAGTTAGTCGCGCGAAAAACGTGCTTCACTTCGTAAAATGACTGGTTCAATGCTTTCTCATACAATGAATATGAGAAACAAAACTAATTTTTCATGTAAGCTGCAGTTTTCCGATAATGACCGCCGAATTCTCTGCTCCTCAGATTTATTCCTCTCAGTTTTTTCATCTTGATTCATAGCTATTAGGCTGACTTTTTCAGAAATTCGAAGCGTTTTTCGTACAGTAAATTTACAAAAAAATATACTCAACATTCTCTTGATACGTGATAAAAAACTTTTACTTCTCACATTCTGTTATTCTTTCAACTATTTTTCTAAAACTTTCGAAATTACCTGAAAACTATTTTTTTGTAGACTAATTTTTTTGAAAAAAGTCCGTTTATTCGACCATGTATTTTATCGTATTTTTTTCATTTTTCATAAATTTTTATAATTCAATTTAGAGTTCAAGTTACAATTTTTTCACGTGTGGAAATTCACCGAGTCTCAAAATCCCACGAACACGAAAGCAGACTCTCGTGTTTACAACTTTCCGTATTGCAAAATATTTGCTCCTCGTCATTGTTGGAATTACTTCATGAAAACTTAAATATTGGAACTCACCTCGAACGCTTACTTTGTAAATTATTACCTGAGAATGCATCAAAACCATCGAAGTTTTATACTTTGCTGTGTCGTCAAAATGACAATTTTTTCCTAGGTTTTTACAACGTATCATAAAATGTTGCTGATGGTGGATACGACGAGTACTTGACCCGCATTTCCATTCCTTTACAACAAAGGTAATTGCATTCGCGGCAATTCATTCATTCACGTAGCTTTCAAGCTGTCTTGGAAATTATGAGATTTAAGTTCTTGGTCTGCACCAAGCGTTCTAGAAGCTTGAAAAGTTGCTGTCATCATTTTTTCTATTTAATTATCACACGAAATGCACATGGGAAATGTAAAAATTTTGGCTCTAACGAAATTTTCGTCAAGTTGTACGATATTTGTGACAGTATTTTTCGAATAAAATAGGAATTTTTTGATGTCTTGGATTTGATGAAATTTTAATCATGCTGCAATGAGTACCATTATCAATCATGAGGTTTAAAACGATCTACAGTTCTTTGATTCTTGGCTATGATTTTTCAAATTGAATGGATATACAATGGAATTGAGAATTGTGATTTCCTGACCTTTTGGAATTATTCATTTAAATGTCGAACTATATTAGATTTAAATAAAACATGAAAATATTTTGTTTGGTAGGTCAAAACATAATCATATTCATGACAGTCTGAATGGAAAAACAGTATTCTACAACATAAACAAATTATAACATTCAAATATTTAACTTCAATACAGCTAAACTCTTGGAATCGTAATCCAGAAAAAAATTTGCAGGAATCGAATTTCCGGAATGCTATTATCTGGAAAGACTTCTTTCCAGAATAAATATTCCACTTTTGTTACGAAAAAAGTTTTAAGGTACTCCGAAAAATTGTATTGCAAATATTCTGCTGCCAGCATTTATTATACGTGCATGAAAAACTGCAATAAATAAAGGTTGCACACAATTTTATGAGGAGCATGATTTCTTTTTATTTTAAAATTCCAGTGACACTTTATTATAATTTTTTTCATCTAAAAGGAAATAAGGTAATATTTGTTATTCAGTTCCAATGGTCTTTTTGATTTCTTTCATTTTATATCCGTATTCGAATGTTCCTATGCATTATTTTATTATTTATATTTACAAATAGCAATGAGGCATTTTTTATTCCATGATTAAAATAATAGTGTAAGCTTTCGTAACTTTTTAAATATATGTAATAGTAACTCTGTTGTAGAATATTAACTTTGTAGTTGCTCAGTTTTATTTCAATTTTTCTACAATTCCAAATGTCTCTTTGTATTCTTTCTATTGGCAATCTTCATTATCTAGTTTCAGTGGCCTCTCTTTTTTATTTTGTTCCATTTATTTAAACGACAATAGGGCAAGTATTTTCTCTGATTTCACAGTTTTCTGTGAATTTTTTTCTTTTACATATTTCCCAATTGAAAATGATCCCTCCGTTTTATCCATGTTGTACTGTAATGAGGAAATCGTCATTATTTAATTCCAAGTGTGGGAATATCATTATACTTTCGCCTCTTATTCGAATAGCTTCTTTGTATAATTTTTTTCAATTTGAAAAGAAATCAAGAAATGTCTATCATATGATTCTGATATCTTTCACTGTTTTCCGGAAAATGTCCATTCTGGAGAATCCTCCTGGATAATAGTATCCTTGGAAAAATGTTTTTGGAATCTGGCGGTTCCGGAAAATGAAAAGTCGAGATAAAAAAGAACGAAAGGACGCTCGAAGGAAATATATTCTTGCATGATAACAGATTGTGAAGTTACCAGAGAGTACATGTCGCCATTTTGCGACATAGTCGTGACAGCTTCCCAGCCAAAGTGTTTGATGAGCGCGATTCTTGCGGAATTGTGGCTGGAATCGGGAGCGACGGTGCGTAGGAAAAGAGGAAATTCCCTGGAATCCGAGAGTGCCGGGGCCGTCGATCCGAAGGAGACCTGCACCATACTCCAGTAAGGAACGATTTTCGCTAAGGTTTCCGTAACCTCGGAACAAGCCGTACCAAGCAGAAGCGGCATCAGGTCGTTTTTGTGTGAAGCGTAAATCGCGTGGAAAAACCGATCAACCGCGACTCCCGCATCGCACTTAAAAAAAAAAAATAAAAACGAAAAAAACACCATGTCAAGAGCTAGTTCAATAACCATTTTTTTCAAAAGATATTTCAATACGAAATTTTAAAAGACACTTGAAATATACAGAAATAAATTCAGATGTTGGAAAGTTTGTCCAAAGTAAAAAATTGTGATGTAAGATATTTATTTTACTCACGATGGTTCAAGTGATTCCTAATTATGAGAATTCAAATGCACATGTTCATACTTTAAATCTGTTTAATTTTATTTCTGACATTTGAAATCGTCATTACATGTTGAGCACACAGCATATTTTTTCAAAAAGCCTTTCCACACCAGTTAAATAAATATTACTCAAGGGTGCAGAGAAAATACGAGATTGAAAAAAAAGTCAACACATTCAGAGGAACGTATGCACAATGCACATTGCTGTATATTCATAATTACAGCAGCAGAAAATCCGTCATTAACCATTTCGAAAGCCCATGGAGAAATGAATGCCAGGTACAACTTCGTTAACCGTTAATGAGCGACGAATGATAAAATACTCAAAAGCCTTGCAATGGGCGGTAGATCAATATTAGATAGGTCGCAAATACCTCATCAACTTTTGTCGATAATTAATTTAAATGCTCGTTGATCGGTTAAAAATGAGACAAGAATGTGATGTTTTCTTTTGTTTGTAAGTAGGGATCAGAGCAGAATGCTTTAAATTTGTTAGATTGAAAAATACTGATACGTCTTTAAAATTTGAAATTCACTTATTTAATATGTACCTCATTATAAATATTTGTTCATGATGAATTAAAACAATATTTGCTCTCGCACTTTTTTCGACAATATTTTCATTAAGAGTGTAATGGGTCAGTATTGTCATTAAAGTAAATTTTTCCTATATTTGTTACATTTTTGATCATTTTTTACTGTCTCGAAATTTGTCACTTACTTTTCCGATCGCTAATTCCTGACAAAGTTTAAACAATATACCTGACGGTTGATTACAATTTTCATGATTGTTTAAATTTGTAACTGATAAGATATTTGACAATTTGAACCACCCCCCACTCCTCTGTGTTCACCACTGACATGAAAGTATCTATTGATATTTTAGTATACTGTCACCTGTACCCATCCCTAACAATGTACAGTAGTATTTTATTTTTGAAGTATGACACTTTTCTGGTTGGTTTACTTCTTTTTTAGAAGAAAACTTTGAAAAATTTTGAACACATTACTGCGTTTTCTAAAAATCTCTCAGTGAAATTTTCAATCAAAGCATCAACGCAAGGGATAAATTTGGTGACCATACAATACGCTTCACTTGATGTAGTTTGCCAATTCACACGAATTTCCTGTCATGTATTCCCTGGAGCATTGAATTCAGCGTCAAACTAGTCCGGTAGAAAATTTGGATGTAAGTAGAAAAGTTGTACTGAAATAATCATTTTTTTCACACTCACCTCAATACTGACTTTTTCAAATAAATGTGAATAAAAAAGAATTTTAGCAAATGCAGAAAATGAAAGGAATTCAAAATATTTAAGGATAACTCATAATTTTCTCTTAAATGTGATTTCTGTGTAATGAAGTACACATTTGAATGAAAATTCATCAGTTCTTGTGCATACATAAGACGATAAAATATTTTCACATAGGTTAGAAGACTCTTCGGATTTCGGTTTTCTGTGAGCACGACAGACGAGTTTTCTAAAAATCCACACTATTTTCACGGCTAAATGCTGTTTATACACGAGTAAGTTTGTGTTAAAAAAACCGCGACGCCTCGGGCGCGCATTTAATGAGGCCTAAGACCGGGAAAAGAAAAATAAGTAAATGCGAAGGCAAGTGCATAAGGAGAGCAAACGAGCGCAGCTGCAGCCGAGAATATTGGGATTTAAAAAGTCGCGCGTGCGTGTTCAGGAATGGGACGTGTGGACAAAATATCAAGACATTGTAAGTCGGATCGTCACCTCCAACTTGTTGAATTAACTGCTTTCGTTTTGTGGCAAAATATAAAGTATAAAAGGCTCGTACGAGGGGAGTTGGTTTTTTCGTTACTTTCGTCGAAAGGTTTGTGCAAAAATGAGGGTTCGTACGTCTAAACCGTGTAAATAACGTTAATATCGAAAACAAAAAAAACGAGCAACTATCAGTTCCGAAACGAATCCTTCTCGAAAATCAAAATGGTGACTAAATATTGTAAATGAGGGAATCAGCGGTGCTTATATATATATATTTCTCAAGTCTGGAGAAATTAATAAAGTAATATAATAAAATTCAAGAATTCTATTGAAATACTAGTGAATAGTAGAAAACATTCCAAATAGCGAAAAAACTAGCAGTCCGTATGGGATCCTATACAGACAAGATTTTTGTAAATATTTCTGAATATTCAAAAAACCATGAAACTTTGAATTCCTAAGCATTGAATTCTATAGGTATATAGATACAGAATCCTATATTATATGGAAAATCCTCAAATCGTATAAATTATAAAGTTACAAAAATTGTTAAAGGACTAGGAAGCTGTAAAATACTGTAAATCTACAAGAATATCGTTTTCTGAAAAATTGATATAAATACTTACGATCTCACATGTTTCGAATACTGGAGAATCTAATTCTAAAAATTTGTATTGATATTTTTTTTGAAACTGAAACTTTTTTAAAAATTTTTGAAATTCATTTCAATATTTCTGTATTTCACTTTTTTTATTCAATTTTTGCATAGTTACTACTTTAGATCATGTTCATTTTAATTCTTACGTTTATATATTTTCAATTTTCCGAAAGGTGGTATAGGGTAGGGGAGGGAAAAAGGAACAACAGGAAGGGGAGAGAAAGATTAATATTTACGAAAAGCAGCCCATAAAAATTTAATACACAGTCTACGATATTAACTACTCGAACTGCCGATAAAGATACTCTATAAAAAATTCAATAAGTGTAGTAGACAAGTTTCATGATGTATTTTTTAAAACAAAATATGTGAAAGTGTATGTAGGTCGAGCTTTAACGCATATTCTAAGTTTCTCAGGCATTATATATACAAAACGATTTTTTCGAAAATTTACAACCAACATCAGGAATTCAAAACCTAAGAGGATAACGGAAAACAGAGTGATGTCTTCAACGTCTGACTTGAATCCGATTATACTACTGAAAAGTTATCCAAGATTCAAGTTGCAAAGGACCAGGCGGATGAAGCTTTTATTATTGGTTTTCTACAATAAATTAATAACCCTTGGAGTTTTTCAAAAATTATCCTTTTTCGTCGAACTGGTATCTAAAGACGTATGTGAGTGAAAAATGAATATTTCCATGTTATTTGAAAAATGAAGAAAAAGAAGATATAAATATCAAGAACAAGAAATAAAAACACAATTTTTTACATCCTTCTATAATCTTTATAGCTTTTAATTAGTAAAATTTGATCAAATTTTAATGGTAGAAAGTAAGAAAAAAAGAAATAATTAACTGGAAAGTTAAGAACAAAATTTAAATTGCTAATTTTGTTAGTAGTTTCGTTTTCTGTTTCGAGGATCGTGTTAATCAGCAAAGTCTATGAGCACTTTTTAGCAAATATAAATTTTACAGCATCGAATTCTAGAAATCTTTATTGCAATCTTTGAAAATACTGTTAATGTATTGGGATATTTAAAAATTCATCGTAATTCAGCAATTATAAAAAAATGCGTGAGGTACTAGAAATATTTAAATACTGTAAAAGTATGTAGATAAAATTTAGTCACGAATTTATTAAATTTTGGAATCTAGCGTAGTACTCATGTTTTTTTTAGAAATTTAAGAAATCCATAAGCATGCCAAAAAGCTCTTCCAATTGTTTGAGTACAAAAACATACGAAAAAAAAAAACAATAAAACAAAACAAAGCAAAACAAAAAAAGAAGATTTAAAAATTCACTCAAAAAATGCTGCTTTTTGAAAACAAATTTCAATACTAAAAATTGTTAAAATTATTAAAACTCTAGCTTCAAATTCTAGAAATCTACAACGCGATCTATGACAATACACTAAACATCTATAAAAATGTCAGAAAATATACGAAAATTCTCAGAACCTATTGAATATTTAGATCTTTGTAAACATAATTCTCTTTAAAAACTAAACAAAGATTTATACATTTTTAGTACTTTGATTCTCGGAGCATCAAAATTTAGAAAGCTACATGAAAATTCAGTATTATACAAATGAGAAAATGTTTTAAACTGCGATACTATCAGAGACTTATGAAAAGTACCAACAATATTAGAAAGAAAATCCGAACCTCAGTGATTTGAAAATCACAAAACTTGAATTCTATTATGAACACTTAGATGAAAGACCTCTGAAATGCATAAAAATTGTAAAATAAAACATCTAAAGAAGTTCTATTAATAGATCTTATTATTAATATCATTTTCAATCAGCGAAAAGTTGTTTAACTTTTAAATCTTAAAATTTTAAAAGTTTGAAAATTGTACTTCCGTAAAAAACTTGTCCATATTAAAAATAATAAAATTTTAAAAGAACTATATTATTTTCGAAACCTCTCCAGAAAAATTTTTCTACAAAAAACTTTTAGATGTGTTGTTATTTATAAACTATATATGTAGAGCAGCTTTAAAATATTGTAACAAACTAACTTGCGCTCAAATATTGAAAAAATGAGGAATTTGCTGCAAAGCCATTGAACGAAACGTAGAAAATACGGCCCAAAGTCATGCAAACAGCGTTTACTAAGTTACGTATGGTCGAATAAAAGCAGAAACACGGTCGCGTGATTCCGGGATTTGCCTTCAAATTACCCTGTGCACGCGGGGATGATATCTCGGTTTATTCGTATCATAAACGTCTTATTCGTAGTAGATCATAAAAATGTTCTAGATGCGAGAAATTCGTGCTCGTACATGCACGCCCTGGAAAATGTTTTTCATGAATCAGTACCTATTATGCTCGTGAGAATACAGTGCATTAAATTCCAATGCGTATCTGCTTTAGGTGTTGATTTAACATATTACATATTCATACTGTGGGTGATTATGTGTACATCGTGCCAGAATATGTATTAGTAAGTCGGGTGGAAATTCACTCGAAAATAAGAAGGTAGGAAATTAATCGCGAGTTTACTGTCAGAAAATTTTTGGAATTAGGCAGTAAATTCTTAGTGAATTCTGGGTATCATCTTAGTTATC
The DNA here is from genome assembly GCA_028476575.1 of Platygaster robiniae. Taxonomy (NCBI): domain Eukaryota; kingdom Metazoa; phylum Arthropoda; class Insecta; order Hymenoptera; family Platygastridae; genus Platygaster; species Platygaster robiniae. The sequence goes on from CM052019.1 coordinate 44,800,157, forward strand.
AATATTTTGATTTAGTGTAAAAATACATGTTCGTTTTTGGATGGAACTACGAATTTTTTGTAACGATACAGTGCGTTCTGTTCTACAGGTAGTTTTCGGGAAAATTAAAAAAAAAGGTATTTTTCGAAAATTCGATAGGTAAGAATTCTCAAAATTTGAATTCCTTTGAGAAGTCTTGCTGAACAGTCGTACGAGGATTTTTCGAGCATAATTAAACTATGAAAAGTTTCCATGATTTTTGTTGCGTATTTTCATAAATATTTTTACAAACATACATATTTTTAGAAAATGCCTTTATATTGATTGAAAAATTTTATATTTACACATGAGAAAACGAAATTTTGTTTATAATTGTTTTTGTAAAAACTGATTTATTTACGTACGAATTGCTTACAAATATTATTTTTCGAATAAGCGTTCAAACCATTTTGTTTTTTTGTTCTGTTTGCTGCGACTTTGGAACTCTCTAAAACAAAGATTTCCTTAGCTTTCCCGCAAATTTCACGAACCTTTTCGGAAGTCTATAGCTGTCTGGCCAATACCCAGTTATTTCCATAAATTACACAAATGAAAAATCGATTGTTCGGATTTGCCATCCAATTTCAAGTCGAAATTGTGTTGTCTGGAGTAAAAATCTCTTTTTGCTAGGGATGTACCCAAGAAAGTTTCGGTGTCCTTGAAAATCGATTCACCGAATTTTCCATAACGAAAAAAGACTGTTTTGAATTTATATAGGAAATAATAAAAATGGTGCAGGTTTTGATAAATTGATGAGAATAGAGATGATATTAGATACTCAAAAATGTATTAGCTTTAATTAAAAATTTTTTTGTTTCCGACAAAATTTGTTGTTCGTCAATGTATTGATTTTTAGTTTACGTATATCAATAAAAAATTCGAAATATTATTTTCTTAAATACCAAATATTTTACTATACATTCTTTTGTGAAAGAAAGTTGAATATTAGTCGAAGATGAAAAAATACTTTATTGCCAAGCAAAGCGATCTGCTTGATTCCTCTGATTCTCTATTTAAACTAACACTAAAAAATTTGACATATCCTGGTAACCCCGAGACTCAAGGTCTTCAAAAACTTCGACACTTAATTATAATTCGCAAAAACCATTATTCCACTCAAAATTAGCCCGTCAGGAGAAGTAATCCAGCACAATTTTAACTTTTCTGAACAATGACGTTGAAGAAGTTGAAAATTCAATGTGAAATCAAGCAGAGTATTACTTTCTTCAAAGCTAGTTTCGTGTCATTAGGATGAATTTTTCATCATGACTAAAGCAAAATTCAATGTAATTTTTATTGGTTCAGAAGTTTTATACTGTGATGAAAAGTGACGTTGCATGAATTTTGTCCTTGTCGTCATATACAAAAGTTTCGCGGAAAAGTTTACGCAATAAAAACCTTTTTCATAGTTATGAAACATTTGTAAAATTACATTTTTTTATTTGAACAAGAAATAATCACTCTTTTGCCACTTCATATTAAATGCATTCGATTTTTCTATTGGAGCAGTCACTTTAAAGCGAGAAGAGATAAACATTTTTGGGAATTTTTCTTAGTATTTACTCGATATAAAATTAGGAATGATTGGCTATGAAAGATCTTGACGCATTCAATAATTTTCATGTCATCCAATAATTTAGATGATTTTTAACATTTTTCAAAATATAACCGTTTACCATGAAAGTACCACCAATTTTGTCAGTTGTGATAATTTTTCGACAACTTCAACATTTTAATATTTCTTTAAGTCAAGATACTTTTTGTTTCTTTTTCATTTTTTAACAATTCATGACAGTTTTTTAAAATTTGACATCTATTCGAGCTGCTAGCAATTCAACGATCTACAGCAACTATGACACGTTTGTTATTTTCGAAAGGTTCATTATTTTCTTAATTTTTTTTTTTCAAAATTATGATACGTTGAAAGGTAATTCTTAGTTAACAATAATATATGAGAATCCAAATTTTCATAAATATGAGATGATAAGAAGATAAAACAGATTTTTGATGCTGTTTTTTTGGATATGCTAGAATTATTAGAAAAGTTGTAATATTGTCATTGTGTAAATGTTTCATTTTTTAAACACATTTCAGCAGTATTATTTTTGTTACATAAGAAGAAATGAGTTATTTACAAAAACTTCCATGGCCCTCAACAGACCTCATCTAAGTTTTAAACGTTTAATAACAAACGAAAACAGGGAAAATTGTTTCTATTACTTTTCATAAATATTGTTATAAATAATTATTGATATTTAACAAATGTTATTTAAAGTTGTTAACACTTTTTCACCTTCATCTCAGGTGGATGAAGAAAAGTAAATTTTTTCAGTATTCTTCATATTTTCTCAACGTTTGGAACTTCAGACACAACCGAAAAAAATTATCTTCGAGTCCAAGAATGTCAAAAACGAAACGCCTACTATCTCGGAAGCCAAAAAATTGACGGAAAAAAATATAAAAGCAAAGAATCCTCAAATTTTTCCGGCTCCAGTTTTAAATCAAACAAAGCACTACTGGCCACGCTGATTTTCACTTAGAACATTGTGTTGCATGTAATTGTCTCCGCGCGATAACGAAACTTCCCAGAACTTCTCTTTTGTTGCGATCTCAATATGCCCTTGTTCGCGTTATCATCCCTGTCCCAGCTTTCTTTTGATCTACTGATTTATTTCTGCAAGGGGAATTAGAGCAAACTTCTATACAATAGTACCTTATACAATTCAATCTTGCGAGCGAAAGATTGAATTCTGTCATTAATGTTTCTTACAATGAGACGAAAATTTGCTCGTTAGATGTAAAATTTACAACGGAGTTTCAAAAATGTAATCTTTATAGATTTTCATGAAATTTTCGGATACACTTACAAGTTTTTATGATTGCTTCAAAATTTTTTCATGGCTTTCAATGCATTCTCAAAAGTTGCACGAGGAAAAAAATTTTTCTATGATATGTACATGATTCCAACATTCAGTCGCTTGAAAAAATGACTGAATGATAAACAAATGTCACTGGGAAAAAATACCTACATGTACTATTTTTTTTTTTTATTATTGTGAAGCTCGCGTGAACCTCTCGATCTTACGGAGTTATTGTTAAATTAACAATCAGCTTTCTGAAAAGAAATAGAACCTTCATTATGTAAATATTCATTGTAAAAAAACTCGCCTGATTATACCTTCCTTCCTCTCACCCATACGGAACCTTTTGTTATTATTTTTTATGAAAAACAATGTAAAACCTAACTGTAAAGAAATGCTTGTAACTCGAGATGATGTGCGAGTGAAAAAAACCGTTGATATTATAGTAGTGAATCCATTACATATCTACGTTGTATCGAATTTCTCCGGACTTTAACGAGTTTGCTTTTTTCTCTTGAAGAACCATTTTTTTAAATGTAAACTCGTGATTAAAAATGAGATGATTTGAATTTATTAGTAAAAAGAGAGTAGAAAAGGAAAAGTCAACTCGCACATGATTTTACAAATTTGTGTTGAAGGAAAGTACAAATTTTTGATATTCCAAAATTCAAAGAAATGGTTATTTGTATTATTGAAATATTTGTACAAATGTCCCAAGGTTGTGTGATATGCTAAACAATTATTGACAATCTTGAATAAATTATGGTTATCTAAAAATTACAATAACATCAATAAGACTTGATTCGATTCAGCATAACTATATAAATTCAATTTAACCGTATTGAAAATCATCATAAATCCTGAATAGTGTATGATTATAAAAAAAAAATTTTTATTCAGTTATTGATAAAATATTTATATAGTTTGTTCATTTATTTATTAGAAAATTAAAATATTTATTCATTTCTTCATTTCTTTGTATTTTTATACATTGACGAAGTAATTCAACTTTTTCATTCATGTAAATGTATGTATTTTATTACCTGTTTCATTTCTCAATATTTTAAAAATGAAAATTTATTTCATTCCATCATGGAAAAGTTACTACAAGCCCTTTAGTTCTTTTCATGTTTTCAGAACTCGATTTATATTCTAAAACGATATTATTATGCGAAGTCCATCAGTTTTTATTAGTTTTTGTCAGTATTCTTTGAACTCGATCCTATTTTATAGCGAAAATTTTATTCGGAGTCAATCAGTTTTTATAACAAAACTTTTTACGTTTGAAAACTGATCAAATTCAAAATCTCGATCAGTTTAATTAGTTTTTCTCCGCAAGGATACATTTCAAAAGCCTTGAAACAGAACCTTTAGAAACCTCCATTATTAAAAATTTGGAATTCGTCTACTGAAACTGCAAGTTCTTGGAAGTTTGGTAGTATCAAAAATGTCATATATTGATTTCAAATTACTGGATTTTGATCATAATATTGTGAATACACTGAGTTTGCATATAACATGGTCAATGTCAAAACCATCTGAATTGGCAAACTCCAGTTGTAACTCGTTCTATCTATTTCAATATACAAGCAAACCAAACCAACCCTAATAAAAATTCCCCACCCACGACTGCGCCACATTATCACTTTTTCTCTCTTGAATGAAATCCCGCGCTGCAACTATGAAAGATATCGTTATCCGTTACGTCATAAATTTCTCATAATCTTTTCGAAACATCTTTTGACGAATGGAAAAACGCGTCACTCCGCGCGTCCCGCTTATCGAATTCTATGGACTCAGTAAAACGGAAAAACATTCAGTGCATTTTTTTGAGGAAAAAAGTTCAGAATCGCGGAAAACATCGGATGAAGAAAAGCTTTTCCAAAGCTCGACGAGAATATGGAAAAGTACAGGTGCGAGAGCTTTATCTGTGAATGATCTCATTTTCCACGTTACGAATATTTGGGCGCTTTGAGGGGCAATTTAATGCACGGTTTTACGCAAACTTTGCTTCAACTTTTCTCGAATTTTGTGCATATTATCGCTCGTTAGCGACAGCTGTTACACGGTTTTTATCCGGGTTTTGCTAGAATCTAACATGGTATCTGAACAACCAGGAATATTTTTTGTGGCAACTTTTGGTCGTAAAGTGCAGAGTACTGACTTTTTTCAAGAGCTTTTCAAGGTGAAACATCTTTTCCTGTTTGAGAAGTATGAATAATAAAAAAGCCCGCCCACGACGGAAAATGTGGGTAATTCGTGAACTACGTTTGATAACGTTATTTGAAAAAAAAAAACTATGTGGGTGGAAAAGCTTTCTAGAAGTGGAACGAAAAGATTCGTGTCTTTTGGCGTGTAATACATGTAACCTCATTTGTGTAAAATGAACGTGCATTCATCTCTGTCTGTGGATATGATACGAGTCTATCGTGACTTGGAGAGCTCGTTCTCGATTTCGGTCCCACCCGAATCAAGACACGAACATGACGAGTCAAGAGCGTTTAATCGATGACGTCCAATTTATTCGAGCACATGCTGAATGGCGTTTATAATGACTATCGCGTTATTTCTCACCTCTAAAAATCTTCACGTTTCAAACGTGATGATTTTTATTTTGAGATAATTTTAAGTTATCCGTGATAATTTTGAACTATCCATTATTTACATGTCTATTGTAATATATTCAAAGTAATAAACGTCGAATTAGATAACTTCAACAGCTTCAACTCCTAAAGTTTTACAGTTGAGCAAAAAACTCAAATGCGATCAAACTTTGAAATCACTAGTTTTGATAGTCATAATTGTGAGAGAAAAAATTGGAAATAATTTCGAATGTACCTGTTAAAGATGAAAAAAAATAAAACAATAGCATATCAACATTCGAATAAATCAAGTTTTCTATGCTTTCTAAGTATCCATTTGGTTTCTTTAGACTTTACACTTTGACTGATTTATAATTAAATATATATATTTTTTTCATTAGTAAGACCGTATAGTGTGAAAATTCAAAATAATTTGATGAATTTATATTTATTTATATCGTTTGTGAAAATCAATAAACATAACTGGATTGTGTCGGTATATTAATTGTAATAAGTCGACTATATTAATAAATTATGTTTGTGAAAATTTGATTACATAAGAAAATATTTCATAAAAAGAGAAATTTGAACATGACTGATACTGTCAATTTGAATAAATTGATTTTTCAGATAACAGTTTATTGTAATTAGAAACATGGAACGATTATCGAACCAAAAAAAACCATATAAATGCATTTATATATTCAATAAACTCAATGTTTTCGACATGAAAATTTAAATCATTTAAGGGGATTTCCGAAAATAAAACATTTATTCGTACAATTTTAAACAAATTATTATTTCTGTTAAGAGGAAAGTATCAGAAATATAAAAAGCTGGAAAAAACGAACTGAAAAATGTGAAAAAATTCAATATTTTATACTTTAACGCTAATGTAGTATATTATTACTGTAAATTTTTTATAGCGGAAAAATTATTAAAAAAATTAATGTAATTAACACTCAGATTATAACAGTGAACATGAACTTGTATAATAAATAAAAATTTCATACAGCGAGAAATCCAAAATAGGTACTGATTTTAAAAATTTTTAATTATAATTGTACCGAATCTACATATTTTGTAATAGTTGAAATATAATTATAAAAATGTCGCATATGGAATTAACGTTCAATGAAAAATAGTTCGTCACGAAAAAGTTACCATATGAAGTTTACAAACCTAAAGACTGAATACATGAAATTTCAAATTTCTAGGAAATCGATGTAGATTTTATTACTAGAAAATGGTTAATTTTCGATTTCATGGTATAGTTAATTTTTCAATGTTCTAACAACAAAAAACTTCTTTGAAATAAAAAAATTTTATCCACACCTATCGAAATTTACGGTACGTGTCCGATTATATATTGTAAATTGAAAGGTTCTAAATCTGAATTTCAGCAGAATGAAAAAAAAAAAGAATAGATTAATCATAATCAGACATTCAACTATTCAAATATTGAAAATATTTTAAGATCGCAAACGTGTATTTTTGAAAAACCCTTCCCGAAAATTTTGTCAATGAGCGCACCTGTTATAAAGTTGACGAATCAATAACTGTAAAATATTACAATTAACAAAACGAAAAAAACTTCAATCAAAAGAAAAATTTTATTCCACATTGGTAATTTTGAAAATAGTTCGGTGTAAACCATGAATAAAGAAAAATGATTTGTACAGATAATTTGAATGCAATATCGATTTATACTTTTTTTCAAGAAAAAAAATATTTCAAGGATATTCAATCAAGATTACGTGGTGCAGAAAGAAATATGCTAATTCTGGATATCCATCTATCTATTGCGTGATTTGCACTATCTTGATTTCGCACAATGCACTTTATTGCGCAGCTGTTTAAACACCAATTACAAAAAAAAAAAAAAACGATTCAACATTTTTCTGTGTTGTTTATAAGTTTGTTTTAACCATGGTACAAAAAAAACATAAATATTTCCATTTGAAAAACGTTCAAAAGATTCGAAATCCGAGCTTTGGCAAAAAATTGTTCTCTCGTGTTTTAAGTTACGATCGGCGAATCAACTTTAATTACACATTTGTTTCTCAAAGGCTGATTGGAGTCCGAAAAAAAGCCGGACAATAGGTTGAAAGTGAATGCGCGATTGGAAAATGGTTATTCAAACCATTGTCCGCGGTGATTGAATTACACATCACGCTTTGAGGAATAAAGCTAGCGCTTCGCAATAAAATGAATTTCGCTTCATTCATAATCTCGTGTTCTTATAAAAAAAAATTTTTTTCCATTTCGAGGATCAGTTTATAGTTTATCAGAAAAAATTCACGTATTCTCTATGTTATTACGTCGGATTTTGGGAACACATTTTTTTCTCCGAATTTCCTGAGGTATGTATGGTTGAGCTAGTTCCACTTTAAACGGCAAAAAAAAGAAAAAAAGCCATATTTAAAAAAATTCGATATCTCGAGGATAACCCGAAGAGGTAGGACAGTAATAATGGATAAAATTAACTTTGATACACTATGTTAAGTTTTTTCAGTTTTAAATTAGTGGTTTCGATTTAAAGAACACCGTTAAAAGTATAATTCAGAAAAAGGATCTCAAGTTGCAAAAAGTTTTGATACACTTTAAAATAATATGAAAGCCAAAATAACAAAACTAAACAGTTTTCGTAGAATCTTTAATTTGTCAGCATAAGTTGGACATATTTAAATCTCTCTACTTGCAATAAGTATTTCTTCCTGAAAATCTCTTCAATAATTTTGGAAACTTGAAACTATTCAGTTAGAAAGCAGCTGCCGTAAAATACTTTCAAAAGATAAATGATAACTCAAGATGCGCAGAACTTTCATGTTCATTATTCACATGAAACCTGGCTAGGGAAGGACATGACATCATTGTTGTCTCATATGCAATATTAAAAAGCGTAATTAATGGTACAAGTTTTGTCACGTGATTCATTTTGTACGTAAATTTGCGATGTATGAAAAAGAATATTATAAATTAACGCGAAAATTATCACAACGAAATTCCTCCGCAGTTTTTTTCATTTTCAGACTGCATTTATGTTGTTTCGAAAAGTTGATTGATCTAATAAATGTCAACTTCCCTCAATGAGATATTGTATTAAAAAAGTGGAAGAATTCATATTCTAAACTTTTTTCGAAAAAAGGAATGCATAACTGGTAACTTTGGTAACTGTATGAAATATAATTTGAAAACTACACATTAAATTGACGTCATCTCTTTTTTTACCTCAAAACTAATAAATTACCGATTATTCCAAAATAATTCTGGTTATTCACAATCTTAATAACAGATTGAAAATTTACAAAATACACATTGTGGTCTACTATCGAAACAAAAAACCATGCATTTTTGCACCTTCGAACTGGACCGATGCAAAAATATTGAATATTTATGTTACAAAATCATGTTGAAATCGATTTTACTCCCGTGTGAAACAATTCAGAATTTCTCATTCAACGGAGAAAATTTACGTCCCATGAACAGTTCGGCTCTCGTTCTTGAATTCCAAACAAATGTTTATGCATAGATTTTTAGTTGTAAGCAACGGAGTTCTGTAGGTTTCTGTAACGTATTTATGCCTTTGATATGAAAATTCAACTTTAATTTGCATACAGCTGAAGGATGCGCTTTTAAATAATCTAGCATTCGCTGCATCTGGTCTGTATAGCGCACATAAATTCATGCGAGTGTTTTCGTCATTTTTTCTTGCAAGGAAAGTTTCTGTAACTTCATTTGAGTATAAATATCATATTGTCGTTAAATGAATAGGTTTTTTAATTAGAACATTAATTTCTTACAACAAACTTTCTTAAGTTTTTTGGCGTGTAAATAAATCGTTAATTAAACAGTTTAAAGAAAAATGAATTTTTAATAAGTATAGACATTTCTCATATTTTTGAACTGTGATTTTTGACACTGCAAATTTTAGTTCTATAAATTTAATATCTTTGAAAATATTGATGAAAGACTGAACAATGAATACAATGGCATCATTTTATATAAATCGTGAAACCGTTGAATCAAAAATGTAACCAAACTGCTATTGAACTCGGTTGCATCGCCGTTATGAGGATTTCGAACATTTTTTTTATACGACTTTTTCAAGAATCGCACTACTTGCTCATTTAAATGCGAAACGCTCAGGAAACTGAAGATGTATGTGATGTAGTTCTGATTGACTCGGAGCTTTTTATAGTGTTTTGAACGAAAAACCACGATGTAACAATTCTCAAAGAGCTCTCTTTTCGAAAGTTTTTTTTTTTCCTTCAACGACATGAAATGCAAAACAGTTCGTAGCATGTGAGACTTGGCAAAGAAGACGATTTTCGCTGCACTTTTTTCCTTTTAATATTCAAGATCAGGATGATGATGATGTAGACAGTGGGAAAAATAAGAAGCTTTTCTTATGAAATATGACAATCTGCGTCATGAAAGTTGAGGTTTTTGAGGTGATTTATTAACATCTCGTTGATTGACAATGGATATCAGGTCTCACAACAAGTTTAAGGAATTAAAAAATGTGATTTTTCGGAAAAACTTCAATTTTTCAAAAAAAAGTTATATTTTTGTTTGTAGACGAAGAAACAAAATAGAATTAAATTTTCTACGATCACTTTCTTTATGGCTTACTTTGAGAATTTTTTATGTTAAAAAGACAATTCTTAAAATCTTACAGTAAGAACAATTTCCAAAACAGTAAAAAAAGGAAAACAGACAAGTAAGATATAGAACTTTTCTTTTATATTTTTTTAGTACTCTTGCAATGAAAAATATAATCAATTGTATAAATCGTGTAAATTAAATTCAAAATGAATTGCTATTTATTGTGAGCTTTGGAAATGCCTAGCTTAACAGAAAAAAAAGGCAATTCACAAAATTTACAATACAACATTTTATTCACAGTTTGCTTATCACTCACGTGATTATAATAGTCTGATTATAAGCAAATTATGAATAAAGAACTTTAAGGGTTTTTTAAATGAATTTTTAAAATTAGGTTGAACCTCTAATAATTCATGGGTTTATAAATGTTCGGGAAAAAAATATCAACATAGTTTTCATGTACGAGTATGTATTAAAATATTTCTTGGATTTCCTGCCTTTTTTAGTAAATATGAAACTTTAGAAGATTATAAGTTTTTTTTTATACTATTTTTGTAAATTGCTTTACACATTTCAAGGATTTATTGTTCTTGAATTTTTATACCGATAAACTTTTGGTAAATTAACAAATTTCTGAGAAAAACACATTTCAATAGATTTTTCATTAGATTTCTCGTTTCCTTATATTTGTTTATTAATTCAAAGATTTTATCGCGTTTTCATGTATTTTTTCAGATTTTTAATATTGCAGCAGCTTGATAAACACGCTTTTTAGATTTCCATGCTCTAATATTTAAAATTTCATAAACCGCAGACATCACTCTAGATTTTTTGGAAAACAGTTCTGTAATAATATATAATTCTATCACTTTTAGTATTCCTCCAAAGTTTGAAGGATTAAAAAATTTTCTAGTATTTTTATACATTTCTATGCCAATTTCTAGAATTCAATATTTTAGGGTAATAAGTTGTTTCAGATTTTCAGTATTATTGTAGATTTTAACTTTTCTGTATATTTCAGTGGGTTCAAACAATCTTCCAAAATTTTTTTATACGTTCTTTTATGTATGATATCTGTAATATTAATAATTCACTCTTATTTTAGTTTATATCATCATTTTTTTCGTTGTTTTTTTTTTAAACTTGTATTTCAGTTATCTAATAATAAATCTCTTCAAATTTTATTATTAATTCAAGAAAAGATTTGAATCCTCAAAATCTCCTCTGCTTACGTGGCTGCTGAATCTGATTTATGATCATGAATAACAAAGTAAACAATTTTCGCAAAAAATAAATGATGAAAAAAATATTCACTCACACTATTTTTAGTTACAACATTATTATTCAGTTTGATTTCTCGTAAGTAAGAAAACAAAGCACTTTAATTCTGTTTTGAATTAATCGAATTCACGAGTAATACCTCGAAGATCATTATTCTAAGGGATTACGAAGGGCCAGTTCATCGCTGAGACGCGCTCATCCCAAAATTTATGTGTAATCTCTTCTATCGAGCAAAATTCTAAATTAACAAGAATATAAAAATCAGTAACTATGAACGTCGACATAATCTACTTTCCGTATATTTGATGAGGGTATTATCCTGTTTGTAATAATATCGGAAAACAGTTTTGTTCGTGTGTAATTTTGTCACGGTTCCAGAATGATGAAATGCAACTAGCGGAATATAATGATGCAGCATTTTTCGGGATTTTTCATTGAAAAATATATCGACAAATATGACTTTAGTAACTTACGTTAGACTTTACTCGTTTATAAGAACTTTTCATTTATGACATGATTCGTTGCTTAGACTGATTTTGATAATATTTTGGGTAATTGAGGAATTTTCTGGAAATTTTTAAACTAAAAATTGAAGTCTAACAGGACAAAAACTTGATTATAAATATTTCAAAACATTATAATATACGAAATAAATATGATACTTATAAAGAATTACTCCACTTATCACTGAATTTAAAAATTTGTAATGTGCAAAAAAATTTCTCTCTTATGATACCTAGCCCTGAGATATGCAATTTTTATTGACAAGTTCCATCATTTCCGAGCATTTTCATCAAGTTCTGTGTTACGTCTTTTACAGCTCACAAAATACGTTGTCTCATGTCTAACAAAGCGTCCCAAATCCGCTTCTTCCGCTCCTGTGCACCGTAGTACGTACCGTCACAATTAATTGAGTATTCAAACAATGTCTTGTTTGTGCGTGTTAAGTTTCCACGAAAATAATGTTCCATACAATATTAAAGCGCACTCAACAAAGCGTTGCAATTTGTTTGTTGTAACACCAGTATATTTAAATTGGGCCACATTTTGTCAAAGAACGCTGATGCCACGTTGTTGAAATTTTTCTGTATTTTCACGACGAAGCTTTTTTTTCGAGCGTTTTCATCGGAGCGGTTACATGGAATTTTTCGCAAAATTGAGGTATTACAAGCCTTGAAAGCTTAATAGATTTTCTTTTTTAATCCACGTTTCGCTGCGACACATTAAAAATATCTTTTGATGACGAATAAATTTTAACTGTAGAATATAAACGCTAATACAGATTTAAATTATTACTGTTTGACCTACCTTGGTATCATTGTACAACAAGCGTAAGTGGAATTTAGGCAAGAGCTCCATTTCGTTGACTCGATCGACCGCCAAACTGGCAGCTTGCAACTCGCTGAGCCCCTCTAGTCTCTGCTCATTTCCGTGCGTGAGCTCAAAGAGTCCCAATATCGTCATGTTCACTTTGTCGAAGACCTCCGTTCCACGTGTTACGTTATCTTCGTCTTGTTCCTTTTCCTAGTTATCAAACATTCACTTACTGTCTACTGAAGGACACAAATTTACTACGGAGATCCTGATACGAGGAATCCTGATATAGGTTAGAACTTGCATGCATTACAACTGTGCGACACTTAATTTGAGCGAAGTAAGAGACGGCTGAAATTGATTTCTTACAAGGATGTTGGCAAAACAAATTTTCAGGAAGCGTTTTTCGAAAAAGTCAATTTTCTTTCTATCTTCGACGATATGGTTAAAAAGTACGACATGTGAATTAATCTACTTTCGGGATTTTAAAGTTGAACAACTTTTAGAGTTCATAGACACACATTCTTCATTTACGTATTAATTATAACGGAGTTTGTTTTACGTCATAATTTTGAAGTCAATAAGATTCGAATTTTTTTTATCAACTTTCAATATTTTTCATAATTCTGTAGTATTTTTACATATTGAAGGGTTTTTTAAATAATTTAAAATTTTTTCATAGCTTTTCGTCATTCGATTGTATAGAAACCACTGTTCTAAGAATTTGTGATATTTTTGTAAATTACGGAAGGAATCATATTCACAAAGATAACGATATTGCATTCATTGCTATAATTCTAGTATTGAATTTTTTTATTAGAATTTTGTAATCTATCATGCTATTTTCATAGATTTTCAGTATTTCCATAGATCGCTTCATAGATTTTCAGATTCGGATGCTATATTTTTTTAAACTTAAACGATTTTGAGTATCTTTAATTGATTACTTAAAAAACAGTATCTTTTATGCAAACTTCGTATACTTCGTGTTTTTTTTTCATATTTTTTTAGAATTTATACATTCTCAAGAATTTTCCGCGTATGTATGTATAAAGATTTCTTGATAGATTTCTAGAAAAATATATTTTAGAATTCAAAGTTGGTAAATTTTGAAGAAAATTATATCCGCAAAGTTTCTGAGTATAGAGTTCTTAGTATTTTTTGAATTCTTGAGTATTTATGAATCTTTGAAGGATTCGTTGGTATTTTCATAGATTTTCAGAATTCGATGCTCTAGAATTCGAATTTCGATCGATTTTCAGTAATTTTATAGATTTCTTGAAAAATAACTTTAAGAAGGTTTTTTCGTAATTTACGGATTTCTTGTATTTTTGTATTTTTTTTAGTAGTTATAGGATTTTGCCGTGTTTTCTAGTATTTTTATTGATTTTTAAATTAAATAAACTCCATGACCATACTTCAATACTTTTTTTTAATCTAAATGCTCCAGAATTCAAAGTATCACAGATCTTAGGGTATTTCTTTAGATTTCTCAGAAATCCGTTCTTTTATAGAATACTATCACTAAGTATTTCTATCGAGTTCGTATAATTTTACAGATTTTTCTGTATTTTAATGAATTTTTCGGTTTTTTATTGTTGGACTTTAAAAACTTGCATGAACCATTCGTTAAATTTTCTATATTCTAGTAGGTATATTTTTGATTATATTATTTAGATTGATATTGTTTTTCATTTGTTCATATCTTGCAAGAATAATTGTTTTATTTATGAATATAAATTTTTGATTTTTCAACGAAATAATTTGTTATATTTGAATTTTACCACGACAAGGCGAATTTTCATATGATTTAATCAGTCCAGTGTTTTGCTGATTCCTTTGCTTATGATTTCCAGATTTCTAAACAAATTCATTATATTTTAATTTTGTAAGTTTGTTTTTACCAGCATAGATATTATGTCAGAAAAGTTACTGTCTATTTGAATAGTTGTTCGAGCATCAACAATGAATGAGATCCTTACCAACGAATGTAGAAAATCCCCTGAAGTAAACGATCCAAACTCAAGAGTCTCATTCCACATATCGCTGGAATTCAACAATCCAAAGCTGGCGCTCTCAAAATCCTCCAAGTTTTTCGTAAACTTGGTGGTACCAAATCGACCCCTATCAATTCCATCGTCAACGAAGCCGCTCGTCGACCCATCAACTTGGTACTCCTGACTCGTTATATTCAGCGATGCGTTTCTTTCCACCATTTTTGGAAAATGTACTTGGCTCGTTTGGAAAAATATCGATTCCGAGGTGTCGCTAGGATTTGTGAAATTGTCTACTTTGATTTGAGGGTTATTTCGAGAAGGATTTTTTTGGTTGTCCGAGGTTCGATTCGAGTGGTCCGAGTCGTCGTAGGTGTAGACGTTGGAAAGTGCGGTTAGAGCGACGAAGAGAACGAGGGTTGTTAGACGAGGGCGGCCGTGCGAGAAAGGAACCGCTGCGGGATACAATGGGAGGATATGGAAGAGACCAGCGGCCTGTCGAGCAAGCGACATAGTCAGCCGTCGTGGTTCCGACGACGCGCTCCTTGCTTCCTGCTCTGGCGCATCTGGAAAAAAGGAAATTCTCTTCATTACAGGCTCTTTTGCAATTTTATTCATCACTGTTCGACGTACACTGTCGAAAAATTTAAATTTCATCAGGGGCGTAGGCAGCAAAAATTTTCGAGAGGGGTTTTTCTTAAAATATTTTTTCTTTGGTATTTCATAATTTTTATTCTTCGACAATATAGTTGCAAGAGACCTATTTTGAAATATTTTACATTTCGGAATTTGAAAATTATACAACTTTTGGAATCCAGAGTTGCACATTTTTCATGTTCGTAAATGATGGAATTCGATTATTGTGACTTTCAATAAGTAACTGAGGCTTCAATTTTTTTATTATTACTTTTTGTATTTATACCACTTGAAGAATTTCCTGATATTAAGTAATGCGGGTTTCTATAGAGCTTTCTGAAACTCGATGATCTAGGAATTAAACTTCTAAACAATCCATAAATGTGAATTGTTTTCTGAGCAAATTTGAACAACACAGATAATAGGTACATTATAAATTTATATTATTATCGTATGGTATATTATTCATCAAAGTTTTCAGCAGTTTTTGGTATTTTTATATATCTTTAATATTTGTATGGATTGCTCAATAAATATTTAGAAATTGATACTATAGTATTGAAACTTTCAACGATTCTGAGAATTGAAATTGATTTTTTAGGCGACAGTTTCTTTACAAAGATTTTCAACATTTTCATTCCATATATTTTTAGTATTTCTAAAATTAAAAGTATGTTTAAACGTATAAATTGTATAAATTAAATTGTATGTAGTTTTTATTGTTTTCTATATGAATTTCTTGAACAATTTCTAAACTTCTATATAATTATAGTATTGAACTAATAAATATGCTCCAGGACAGAAAGTTTTATAAATTTCTAAGAAAGTTTATCCACATAATTTTTATGCATTGAAAGATTTCCAGTGAACTCGTAAGCTGGAAAAATAGCAAAATGATAGACTGTTGAGCAAGTAAACTGGTAAGTTAGTAAATTTGTGAGCTGAAGATGAGTAAATTAGCAAACTAGTTAGCTAGTAAACTACTTAACTAACGAATAAGTAAGCTAGTAAACTACTGAAATTTGAAAATTGTAGAATAGTAAACAAGTGAATGAGAAAAATATAAAACTGTAAAACTTTTTAACAAGTGAATTAGTTAATTAGTAAACTAATAAACTTGTCAAATTCATTATAGTAAACTGGTGAGCACGTTGAATAAAAAAATAGTGATCTAGTAAACTGGTTTTCTAGTAAGCTAGTAAAATAGTAAACTGGAAAGCTAGTTTACTAATAAACTCGTTCACAAGTGAATTAGTAAAATATTAAACTGTCAAGCAAGTGAACTAGTGAGCTCGTAATCTAATAAACAAGTAAGCTAGTAAACTAGTTAGCTAGTAAATTAGTAAATCAATAAATTATTAGGCTAGTAAATTAGTAAATCAATAAATTATTAGGCTAGTAAATTAGTAAGCTAGTAAACTAGTAAAATTATTTTCCACATTTTCCTAGTATAATATACAAAAGTGGAGGATTTCTGAGTATTTTTTTAGATTACTTTTATTTTTGTAGATTGCTACAGAGATTTCAAAAACTCGATGCTTCATAATGTGAATTTCGGTCTATTCTCACTAATTTCAAGAATTAATGATGATATTACACATATATAGATTTCTCATGTTTTATATCGTTATTCTATTTTCGTATTTTAGAATCTTTATATATTTATAGTATATTTAAAATTCGATGCTCTAGAATCCAAATGTTTATAGATCGTAGAGGCATTGGTTGAGATCTTTCAGAGAACAGTTTTTTCATATAATTAAATCAATTTTCTTATTCAATTACAGAGTTTGCATGAACCGAAAGATTTTTAATACTTTTATATGGATTTTATATAGATTTCTTGAATTTGATGATCTAAGATTAAAGTTTTGTGAATATCTAGAATTTTCGTTTATTTTTCTCGAGTTTTCACTGGGATGCAACAATTTTTCTGATTTTTTCGTAATCTTACGTTTTGATAATATTTCACTTTTTTATCAAATATATACTGCTAAAGTTTTCATGCATTATTTTGCAACTTAAATTTTTTTGTTCATCGAAGTAATTTTTTTCATTTTTACATGAAATATTGATTGATTTTATCAGAATTGCGGGAGGGGTTTGAACCCCCAGAATCCCCCTCTGCCTACGCGCCTGAATTTTATACATCTTTCAAAGATCTCATCTTAAAACAATGTTGGAAATTTCATGGACACGCATATGAAAAAAATGCATACGCATTTATATCAAAAATGAATTTGAGTAACAAATAATAACAACTTTCATTCTTGATAATTATTTTGTATTTATCGATTGTTGCACGAACGTTTTGTTACGTCAATTTTTGAAGACACATGAATTACACTGCTCAAAAATTTAATTCATCAAGAATAGCATAAAGGTTATAAATATAAGAGAAACGTACTCGGAACAAATCGCCAAAGGCTATAAATCAAATTGCGCTTCCATAGCATGAAATGTAATTTAACGAGTTCCAGTAATTTTCAATATTCGCGTACAGCAACGTTGGTACATTTTCTTTACTTGTAATCAAAACATGAACTAATGACAAATAAAAAGTTTAATATCTGTTCGCATTTGTACCATTAAGTTTGGGTACACTGGAGGCAATTAGTTCGCGAAAATGAGTCCAAGTAAAACTTGATTCATCATCATCAAAGACTGGTTAATCCACAGGTAGAAACGTGAAGTTAGATGAAGTTTATGTACCTCTAGAAAGTTTTAACTATCCATTGTTGTTCTGTGTGTTCATTTATGGGATAACTAGGATGACAGTTTTATCGTTTTGTCTGCAAAAGTAAGTTAGAGTACGATTCCGAAAGCATGAATAATTTGTAAGTGGGTCTTTGAGTGGGAAATGAGAAAAACACTTCTGTACATGATAAAAATTACTAGGAAATTGATAAGATTGCCGAAAAAATTCGTTGCTTAAAAATAACGTGTCATCGACTGTCTCTGAAAAAAAAAATCATAATGAAAAAATCGTGTTCTCTTTCACTGAAACACAGTTCGAAATAAAGTAATTTGCAAATGTATTCTCAAAAGGCGTTAGTGCGTTTGTGCTAAATTAAAATTATGAAATAAAATATGAATAACCAAAAGGTTTTTGTAACCGACCTTTTTCTAGGTTTTTATTTAAAATAGGGAGAAAATTAAAAAAAACGACTGTCATGAAAATAATAGAAAAATGTATTTTTCTCCATTGTCTGGATAATAACTTATTCTCCTCAAAAAATTCAATGAGAACCCGGTGACCGTCGAAAATTGTCGTATCCATAACAATTTCCGGCCGCTCTTTGTGTGCTTTATCGAACGTACGAAGCGGGAAATAAGGAATTATATCGCAGGTGACGAAAACAACCACTGCTCGAAAATCTTTTGTGTCGGTTCGCATATTCTTGCCCTCTGTTTACAATCACCTTTTTTTTCGGACCAGGACCAGTGGAATTGAAATACATTTTGGGACGCTAGACAAATCCATAAAAATTGCACGAGGGTAGCACCGCTTTTCGGATTTATCGATCAAATGGCAAATAACGGAAATTTTTCGCGCTTCCCGACCTAAAATCTTATTGGTTTCTCGGAAATTGAGTATCGAACGACTCGTGAGGTCTATTTACAGAGGGAAGTTTTTTACTAGTTGGCAAAATAAATTGTTATTGAATTAGTTTCATCATGAAAAATTTTTCATCACAATAATTTTAAAACCCATGAATAAATTTTGATTTCAATCTTCTTCTTGATGATCCTCCTCAAACGTTTTTTCATGTATATTAAAACGACGTAACAAATGAAATTCAGTTTGAAACAAAAAAAATAAGGGATCTAAAGACAATTCCTGTTTACTGATTCAAATACATCATAGTCATCAAAATCATTTCATTAGTTACTTTGAAGTCATTTCATGTCATTTGGATATTGTCTGGTTCTGAAATTTCATCATATATTGATTTCATCAAGTTTATCATTTTTTATGTTTCGCAAGGTGTGAAAAAAGGGGGGGGGGGAAGCAAGCAATTTTTCGTATCATTTTTCACTCGAAAATATCTTTCATCATATTCCGGGACACTTTAGGAAGCGTTCCATACTTTTAAACTCTTGACATATAACATAATCTATCTTATTTCACCCCAACTCGACCAAACGTAAACTTTTTTACAGAATTTAGTTGATGGTGGTGGAGAGCACAGAGAAGAAGATGGCTCTAATTAATTTATCATCAAACGAAAAATTGCTGCTATGAAACTCAGAAAAAAGAATATATGAGACATATTTTAGGAATGGGTGATACTTATCGATAAATCGGAATTTCGGATACTCTATATTAATTTGATGGAATTTAAAATTAAATTTATAATTAAAATTTTTCATTAATATTAAGCCATATCGTAACCTTTATGTGCGAAAAAAAATTAAAACGGAAAATTTCGTTTTGATGTTTTTTTAAATTAATGTACCCATTCAGCATTCAGGTCAGTGATTTCTTTTAACGTATATTTTATTGTTTTCATTGAAACTTTCCAGCTTTCGAAATTCATCGTTGTGACATGGTCCATATAAAGGACAGTCTGTGGTTTTTTTCAGTTTCACAGGTGTTTATATTTTTTCATAACGATTTTCCTATGGTTTTTTTCTTACAAAATAAATTTCTTCTAAAACCAATGCTAGATTGAATCATTAAAAAATTTTTTTCAAAGTATATAAAACATTTATGAAATACTAGAAACCTATAAAGTAATCGTTTTATAAACTGTAAATGGATATAACCAAAATATATG
The DNA here is from genome assembly GCA_028476575.1 of Platygaster robiniae. NCBI lineage: Eukaryota > Metazoa > Arthropoda > Insecta > Hymenoptera > Platygastridae > Platygaster > Platygaster robiniae. Next base: position 44,820,232 of record CM052019.1, read on the forward strand.
AAACCTTAAATTCTTAAGTATTTTATTCCGGAAATCTATATAAAAATCTATGGAAGTTTTAAAAATCTCAAAAATTGCCGAAAAATAATAAGGAATTCAATAAATACACAGAAATAATAGAAAAAGGAAAAATACTTTTGATGTTTGAATTCCTTTGAAAATTTTTAAAATTCTTGAACCCAATAAAATGTTGACCCCTAGAGCATTGAATTTTAGAAATGCAAATAAAAATCGATTGAAAATTTCTAAATTTAGAATACCATACGAAATTCGATGAATGAAAAAAAAATACGAAAAATATCGAATAAACTACAATATCATTAGATACTCACAACTGCTGATTGGAATTTTTAAAAATCTCTGCACAAAATTTGTAAATCAATACAACTCTGATTCCTGAAGCATGTCATTATTCAAGCCTATAGGTACATAGAAATACCAGAAAATCCTTGTTATCCTATAAATACTCAAAAAATACGATAAATACTAGTGGTTCTTAGAGCCTATGACGTTTTTTGATTAACTTATCAAAGCAATTGACATATTTTAAAGTTCGAATGCTTGGAATCTAAGCACATCATACCCTATGAATCTAAAGAGACATTGTAAAAAAACTAGGATATCGTAGAGATTTTTGTAAAGCTTGAGAAATAAAAAAAATTTAATCTTGAAATATATGAAACTCTAAAATGTAAATCGAATTTTACTTTCTACTAGAACACCGAAATCTGACATTTTTACAAATGCTGATTAAATTTTTTTACAATCTTTGCACAAAATTTGGGTATCAATTGAATCTCAATTTCTAGATCATGGAATTCTAGAAATTTATATTGAAATCCATGGAAATACTCCAAAACACTTCGTACATCCTTATTCTTTTGAAAAGACGCTCAACAATAAACGTACTTAAAATCTATGGTTTCTGATAAACTCGAAATAATTGAAATATTTCAAACTAGGAATTCAAAGACAATGCATCCTAGTAATCTGTAGAGGTATTTGAAAAAAAATTGGTAATCTCACAGCATTTTTGAAGTATAAGAAAATACAAAAAAAAAATAAAAATGATAAAATAAAATAAAATAAAATGATAATAATAAGAAAAAAAAACTATAAATACATAAAATAATCAAAATTTATATAAGTGCACTATTTATAGCATTGAATGTTGGAAGTTGCTGTTTCTTAAAATAATCATTCAAATACCAAAAATTTAATTACCTTCGAATTTTAAAGTACAAACCTCTAGAAATTCAATCATAGTAATGTTTAAAAATACCAAAAATGTACAGACATTCTATAGTATCTTAGACGATTTTATGAGTTTCAAAAATACGCCAAATACTCAAAATATGTAATGACCAGGTATTTAAGCTTTCCTTAGAAGTACATACTCAAAATCACAAAAAAATTTTCAAATTTTGAATCATAACTGATTGAATCCTAGATATCTATGTATAAATCTACAAAAATAACAGAAAATCCTTTCAAATTGCACGAGCAATGAAAATACGAAAAATCATAAAAATATCATAAATATATAAACATACTGTATTTAGAAAAATTCATTAAAATCTATGTGATACACCTGCACATATATATTTTCTTTCCGATCTTCAGATATTAAATATCGGATGATTCCAATGTATCAGACGAGCTGATATTGATATTTTTCGTTTTGATCCCCATGCCTAAAAGATTTCGAAGAAAATGATGCATTTCGAGTTCAAGGGAATGACTGGTTAGGCGTACCGGATGGAATTGGATGACTGCATATAGACATAGGCGAAACGTTATTGGGATAAGCCCTCGATCACATGACCTGCCTCGATGCAGATTAGAAATTGTATTACACCGGTTCCCCCGGAGGATGTAGTGATCCAAAATCCCTATTGTCCTTGTGTTTCCACCATCGATTGTTTCCATTACATCAAGTACGTCTTATTTAATATCAATTACCGAATCACATTGCTGGGAAAGCTGCTGGGTATAATGTACGTTGGTACAATGATTTGATGAGTTTAGTGAACAGCGACTGTTTTGCTAGGGTAATATATTAATTATTCGTGCGCGAGGGCTTTTGTGAAATACAGTGGCAGAAGTAATTTACGTACGTTTGTGTATTTTAGGCTCGAGAATGTAATTTCTCCGTTTGAAATCAACATTCTTGAATAATTTTTATATCAACATTTTTATATCTTTTTTATGAGGGGGTGAAAAGAGGTGTTAAAGTAAATCAATTCTTGAACTGTGTCGTCACGTATAGCAGAAAATTAACGAAATAGAATTTCTAATTTTATTTCGTTAATTAACAACCTTAATTTTAACCTTAACTCAACCTTTCGTTAATTGGTAACCTCAATTTTAAAATTGAGTTTACCAATATATGAATCTATTGCTTCTACTTTTGTGATCGTGTCCATAATGATGTTGGTTATACCACCAAACTTGATTTTTATCACTCCTTACTTTAATGATCGTCAGCTATAGACATTTTCCAGTGACACCCACGTCACGTGGAAATTTAATTACCATTAATTTCTTCTCGCCAATTAAAAGAACGCGGGATTTGTCAAGCGTAGATATTAATGTTCTATTTTATAATTGACGAGTCAGAACCGCGTCCTCCGTACTTTATAGAGGTCATAAACCTGATCGTACGCACGGAATATTTACGACGGTTTTGCAATTAAATGTACGTACGGATGTCTCGTTAATTTTGTGCGCAAATATATGAATTTGCGCTCGTTTGCGGAGATTAATGTTTGTATATGAAATAAAAGATATATTGTTCAAGTGGAAAATTCGGCTTGAAATAACATGTTCACACTGTGTACTTTGGCCGAATGTGCTGTAAGGGTTTATTCATGATTTACTTAAATCACTGAGTTTGTGGTTGTTTCAGAAATATGGTCTCTGAATTTCCGAAAATTAAAAAAAATTGTTGGCTGATATTGTTTTTCTGAGTACATTTCGTCAACTGATGTAGAAATTTAAGGCCTTTCTAAATATCTTCAAGAGCTTTTCACAATATCTTGAATCTTGTTTAAAACTATGCAATTCAAGTATAGTATTAAAAAAAAATTACTTTTCAATGGCACAAGGAGTAAATAATCGTCGAATATAATAAAATTGGCTTGTTATTTTTTTACAGTGAGCTTACTGTTTTATACAGAAAATAGTGCTCAATGTGATATTCTTTTTTCCCTTCTAAAACTGAGTGCACGTAAAACGTTGTTCTAATATTTATACAATTACCAAATATTTTGGTTATAAACAGGCATTTTTTTCTTTACATAAATTAAAGTGGTGATTTGCTGCAGAAAAGGCTCGAAATTATTCCATTTACTATCGAAAATTCTATACAGTACAGTAACTTTCAATTTTCCAAAAACTCTCTAAACAAGGAACAAACATGAGATCTATCAGCTGAAAAGAATCGTGTATGGTTTGAAGCTCGTTAATTGAAAAGCGAATGAATACAAGCATAAAAATTTTGAAAACAGTATTCTATGAAATGGTTTCATATTTTGATATATTTTTACGTTTTCTGTATGTGCTTAAAACTTCATGATCAGAGAAAAAAGATAACCGACTCCTATTTTATTGATAAATAAAAAAAAATTATAGTGACATTTTCAATTTAGTAGAAAATTAATTCCTCCGATAGCAAAAGATAATTCGTAACCGTGGCAAGCTTATAAAAAATTTAAGAAGCTAAAATAAATATCAGGAGTTTTTCTAATGTTTAATGGACATTGAATACAAATAATTAAGTTGTAATCATTTTATTTTGAAGAACGAAAAAACAACAAAAATTGAGTATCATTCATTATAAATCTTAAGAATCACTATATATTTACTCCCAAACCGATAAAATGCACGTATATGGTAATCGTACATTATTTTGAATACATATTCATAGATTCTGGCGTACTTGTCTGAAATAATTTGTTTAAAAAACAACACTTCTTCTATTTTTTGATTCCCCTATTTCACAATTCTAACGACTGCAACTTGAATTATATTCACAAAGTTCTTAAGACCAAGTATAAGAATTGAACTTTATCAACCCATCCAAGCGCTCCAATTCAGCATCAAATCGACCCTGTAAAGTTTGTCGAAGATTATAGCTAATTTGGTACGATTGTTAAATAACTCTCGTAACCGATAAGGAACTTATCAGAAACTCAACTCATCGATAACTTTGCAAAGAAGGATTCAGAAACCATTCAACACTGGCATTCAACTGTGAATCTTAAATATGCAAAAGCTCATGAAATTTTAACGAGCCTACAGATCTCGATAAAACACAATCTTCTAAATTAGCGTTGGCATTTTTTGCCCTTTTTTGTTCTTGCAAGTATTTGCCTCGAGGAGTTTTCGTCTTCTAAAGCGGACAGTGTTTTGCGTCTGACTATATCTTGTTATGAACTACTGTTGGAGGGCTTTAATTCCGAAGTAATGGCGAGCATAGACCGGGTTTCACTGTGGTTCTTACTTCGAAATTCAGTTACAACTGATAAGAGTTTCAGGATATTCATCTACTATGACTGACATAATTGAAGTAGGCAAGAGGGTTTCATTTTAGTGGGATATTTTAACAGCAATAGGTACAATTTTAGCTTTATTGGAAATGATATTGATGTATATTTTGGATAATAATGTATATTTTATTAGATACATTGAACTGAAGGAATGCGTATAATAATTAAATACATTTCAAACCGAATTGATCATAAATTGGTGTACTTCATATTAAAAGCATGTGAAGCTAGTTTCTAATATTTTCATGAAATCTTGATATTTAAAAGTTAAAACCTATTTATTCATTAATTGAACACATTATCCTGAAGTCAGAACGATAGATTCGATGAGTTTCTCGGAGATGATTAACAGCTTTTGCCAATAATGTTTCTAATCAACCAGAAACACTGTTTTTTTATTTTTTCAGGAACAATTATGAGCACAGTTTTTGTTTCTTATAGAGAAAGTCAGTATCAGAAAATGACATATCATGTTTAAAATATACTGTTTTGAAATTTAGCAAATAATATTATTCTGATGAATTATTATTCAACCAGATGAGTAAATTGTTATATCCTTCAATTCACAAATTCTGTGATTACATCTGTAACAAATTTTCGATTTCGTCGACATTCCAGGCAACGTTTTTATGAAATTACTTTTTTATCACGTTTGATATTGCCGTAGTTAATGATTGAAAGATTTCTTTTATTTCAATATGCAACTAGAATTTTGTTTCATATTGCACGAGGAATCCACACGTCACAGTGAAATTGAAAAAGTTGGCGAAAAACTGAGTTGTAAAATATGTAGTGATGATATGCGAGGCATATATTTATAAGTATTGGAATTTTATAACAAACAAATACATCAAGAATGAAATAAATTATTTTTATTATACATTTGACTCTAGAAACCAGTGGAATTTGATTCTTCTAATTCATATTTTTTAGAATGAATTCAAAAATACCAATAGAAGCTTGTATGTAGGTAATAAATCTGTATTATTTTATTAAAGAGCGTTTAATTATCCCCTAAAATGAATATGCACCACCATTTCAGAACTTTTTTAAATAGTTTTGGAATTTATTGAAATCTTAAGCGATTACCCAAGTTTTACAAAATAAGTTTATTTTACGTATTCAAAAAATTACAAAAATTTCAGAATTTGATAAGGCTATAAAATCTGTTCAGGAAAGTCAATACAACTTGGCCTTATAAAAATTATTATAATATAGTCACGCAGTTTTTTGAAAACATTGTAATACTCGGGTTAAATACATTTTAACGTAATTTTCTCGGATTTAATTTCATCTCACAGCCGCATTTCTGTAATAAGATGAAATTATACTACAACTTTGATAAAGGTAGTTCTATATTTTACTACAATCGAACATTCGAACTGGTTCAATTTCCTCGCAAAACAAATGTTTGAGATATGAGATTTTGCTGAATGCACTTCGAAAAGACGAGAACGTTTCGTGGTGTCAAAAAGCCTGAGGAATTTAATAACTTTCCCAGCAGAGTATAGACACAACCGAGTAAATAACAATGGCGCTTATGTACTCGGCAAAATCAGGTTACGATAACATTCCATTTGTGACACTCAATTTGTTCTAAATTATCATGGAGGATATTACGTTTTTTTATGAATGAAAAATCGAATAAGCTGAAAATCTGTGTGGAAAAAACAGTTGACATCAAAAAAACCAATTCAGAAGGCGAAAAAAAATCCAACATTTCGTGACGATTATTGCAATAAATTTGCAAATCAAACTTGGTTTGGTCTTTTTTAAGGTTGAAATCGGCGTTTTTTTTTTTTTTTTTTTTGCAAAAAAGTTGAATAAGACACAATTACTTTTAGATAAAAAAAATGGGCTGATATAATTTTTTCAATACAATTTATTTATAAAATTGATTCTTTCTGCACATTCAATCTATTATCCGATTAGGCTTTTATTTGATGTTTTTGATTCGAATATTGTCCTCTCTGAAAAAATTTAGAGCTTCTACCCGAATATTTTGTAAACCTACAGTTTCCTATGATTTTAATCTTCGAAATAATTCTCATGAGAATCTCTGCGATAGATCAATATTCAGCAATTAACGCTGAAAGTTTGCAACGATTAGATATACATTTTATTATCCACCAGCGCGGCATTAAGCTCCCAGATGAAAATTACTGAACGCGCAAACGAAAGTAATTAACATGTTTCAGGGAATAAACGAATGTACGGATTTCCTTTCGTAAAAATTGACGTGATTTATAGCTGATTTTAGGGAGGGTACTATTTTTTAATCAAAGTCGTGTTTTAGAAATTTATTAATATACTAATTCTAGTGCAGTAAAAAATGCAATATTTATATAGGTAGCATTGAGATGAACGAGGAAAATTCATTTTTGATTAATTGTATCCAGTTATAATTGGAATCGAAGAATCGTAGAATCTGTAAAAAAAGTGCTGAGTTTGTTTATAGATAAATGTTTGAATATACATTTTTTGTGATAGCAAATAACGTACTTATGATTGTCATTCAATTTGTTTTTATTGAAAAATTATCACATTCGCTTTCAGAACTAAGTTCACTCCGTACGGTGGATTTCTGAATGCCTTTTAAGAAATATGATTAAATAATCTCACGTAATATTGGAACATCATCTGGTAGATAATCCCCTTAATATCACAACATAAAGGGAACTAATTTCACCCTGCAATGCTTGAAATCTCTCAAATTCCACAGAGGATAAAAATCTTTCTTCTTCGACCTATTTTCCAAAAGTATACTAGATAGAATCATACTTTTTATTAGAAAATCGTTTTTTTTTTTTTTTTTTTTTTTTTTTTATACATTCAGGATCTTTTTTAAACACTTTTCTTACCTGAGACACTTAAAACAATAACTATCTATTTATGTTTTTTTTTTCAACTTGCTCATTCCATACTATTTTATTTGATTTCTCGGTGTAAAAATTTTACAAGATATGACTGTTTGAGAAAACTCTTTCATGCAAAACTGGAAAATTAAATTTGTTCAGTTAAAAGCTCTTAGGAAATTGCTTTTGCAGTGATGCTCTGTTTTTCAAATTGTTCAATTCATTTTTTTACAAAGAAAAACTTTGTTAAAGAAATCTCTGCGCATTGCCGTTAAATACTTTTTTTATTTACAAAATGGTTTGTCACCACTTAAAAAGTTTGCTTGAACAAACGAATCTTTTCAACTTCTTTAGTTTCAAACTGAATTTCTTTATAACTTTGTGTCAAATTGAAATCTAGCGCCAAGCAAAACAACTGTGTTTCAATTATGCACTACTTCACTTTGTTACAATTTTGCTGCAGTTAAGTAAAGCACACGATTTTCATAATTTCAAGGTATGAGTTTTGCCATGAAAGAAGATCCAAGAAAAGGTGGAAAAATCTAACTAACGTAAAATAAGTGAAAAAGAAGAAATTTATGTATTGAAAAACAATAAAAGGAGTTGAATGTTTCCTTCAAGTTTTGTATTATTTAGTTTGTAAAAAAGAATTGTGTTTTTCAAAATTCTGAATAATTCCATTAGTTGTTGAATGATAACTTTATTGATTTTCATTGTTTTGGCAATTTTTTAACAGCCTGTCTAGTAAACTTTTCTATTTAAAATTATTTAATTGAATGGAAATGTCTGAAGACTTTCTGAAGATTCTTTGTAAACTACGAGAATTCCTCATAGTTTCCTAGAATGTCTCGAAGTTTCAAGAATAGCAAGTATTTGGAAACTGTTGAATGTTCGCAAGAGTTGTCGCTTAAAACATTTAATAAAACCTAATTAATACTTTCTGTGTCAAGAATATTGTTTAGTTGTTTTATAAAATGAAGACACTAATAAGGAAATGCTTGAATTCGAAAACGTATAATTTTTTTCAATTCTATTGATATGTAGTAGTAAAAAGTATTCAAAATATTGTATATCAATTATGATCATTTTATGTTAAAAAACAACAAGGAAAATTGATTTAATTTTAAATGTTTCATATTCATGAAAAAAGCTAGAAGATTGTATTTTAATAAAAACAGTGCATGTTTTTTAACGTTTTACAGAATCAGTCGTGAAGTGTGAAATACGTTACATATTTTCAATAATAAAAAAAAATATACATAAAATTCCCATTAGATCCGGTCTGGGAAAAATTCTTGCTCTTCGAAAATGCTTAAACTATGAAAAATAAAACCTTCGAAACATATCCCTTTCGTTTTGTATTTCACATAGTTTCCTTTGTTAAAAAAATTTTTGTCAGTCCAAAAAATGAATCTTCATAAATGATTCTATGATTTCAAAAACTACTTACCGGAATGATAATCTCAAATAACCTGCAAAACCACGAACAGCTCTATCTAAAAGTTTGACACTTTGAAAACAATTTTCCAATTATATAAAGACTTGTTCATCTTTTGAATAAGTTTTGTCAGCACAAGATTTTTACACATTTTATGTTTGTTATTTAGTTACATAACAGTTTTCCAGGAATTTTTCCTTTAAAGTCAATGCACATATTGAACGAATGTTTGTCATGTTCATTCTTCCACGATATTCGCGATAATTCGAGAATCACTGACGAACGCAACCACGAAGTTCGGCGGCGGTTCGCGCACTGTGATCTCTGCGTATTTCATATAGTGTCTCGCTTTCGTCACTGCGCAAGCTCTCGGCGAAACCCCTACGAAAAAAAGAACAGAAATTGGAAAAAGAAGGCAAAAGTGCTTTCGTTGGAGAAACTTTTCCATACTTGTGCTCGGAAAATGTTTCCAAGCGCGGAAAATGGCCCGCACGTGAAATGCGTTTTCGATGAGGATCTAACAATGTTCGATAGAATTTTCAAGGTAAAAAAGGAAAGTTCTTCTTTCTTTGCAAAATTGATTTAGAATTATGGATTCAATTATTGTGATGTATTCACTTCTATTCTCGATTTCTCTGATCATTTTAATATAGGCAAAAAATATGAAAAGTTTTATTCGTTTAAGATATATAAGACTAATTTGAAATTCATTCTTTTTTATAAATTCGAGTTTTATCAAGTGAAGAATATTTTGTAGATGTGGAACTAACGAATTTTTGTGATTTAAAAACGAAGTTATCATTTAAGTGTACATGTTTTTCAATATTTTGATAACTATGTAAACTGATATTTACAAATATAAGTAAATCGAAAAAAAATTCGAAAATTCGTAAACTTACTTCAATACAAAATTAGTATATGACACAGTCGTAAGAATAAATTACGACACTCGCGTCGAAACGCGACTCTGATCGAATCCATGTATAATTTAGCCAGGATCTCCATTTCCTCTCAGCATCTCCCTGAGGATATCCTGAGATTGTTCTCCCGAATTTCGTTGACAGCTTATGTCAATCTTCCAAACTCTCCAAGCGAATGTAAAACAGTATACCCTGATTTCTGTCCACAATTCAATAACTTTTGGCCGTTCCAATCGACGTACATACGGTAAACAATTCCGAAAAAATGAAAATTATTTTCTTTTATCCGTCGTTGAATTGATTGTGTTCTATCGATCATTCATATTGATTGAAATCTATATGGAAGGTTACTTGTTATTTTTTTTACTAATTACATACGACCAGACAGTACATATTGAAATTCAGAAAAAAATCACAGCTTTTCATTTACACTGAAAATGAAAAGACAGGAAAGATTGTCCCCATAGTTGAAATTCTTTAAAAAAAAAAAAAAATTCTGAATACGTAGCTTAACATCCATCTAGAATCAGCATGAAAGACGTTAATTGTCAGCAATACTTTTCAGCCTCATGGCATAAATGTGCCAGCATACACTTTATTGATGCAAATGAAAATGTCGAAACATTTCGGGTTGAATCGGGTGAAGTTCGCAAGCACCGAACGATATGGAATTTCAAAGTGGCTATTGCTGAGGGGAGGAGGTATAATATCGCAACTCTCGCGCTCATGCTCAAAGTAGTTCAACTTGTCTCTGGCTCCTCGCGTGTAACACGTGCGGCCAAAGCTGGTACGAGAGTGAGACGTATACGCGGTAATTGTATTACCTCGGCGTAGCGTTAGAAATGCGTTCTGTAAAAGCAAGCGACGAAGAATTCCATAATGCAGGAAAAATGTACAATTCGTATTGTTCAAATTATCGTTTCTGAATGTAATTTTGACATTATTTGTTTCACAAAGGACTGAATAATTTAAAAAACACTCGCATAAAATTGTAAGAAAATAAACGTTTCTAGTATGTATTCTTCACAAAACCATTTGGACGTACGAAAAACAAAGAATTTCTATTCCAATGTTTGAAGTGATACATAAGCACATGTTAAAAATTGTTCGTCATTTTTTTAACAATGAGTAATATTTTCTAGCAGAAAATCTCCTAACATATACAATTTCCTTCACTGAAAAGAACACTGAGCAGTTTAGCTTTTTTTCATGATTTCTCGGAATGCAAAGCCTGCAGTCGACAGTGGTTTGTATCAAGATATAGTCAGACCCAAAACACCGTTTGCATTAATCAACCCTTCGGATGAAATATTTACAAAAGCAGGAAAACAAAAAATTTCAAAGATAGTATTTCACTTCTGCGATTCGTCAACCTGATGAAATTCCATAAACTTGCACATGTCTGAGATTCGCAATAAAATGCAGACGTTTTAGCTTCTTGGCGTGATCGAGTTTTCTCAGCGTTGGAATAGTTTTCGAATTCTTCTTTGGTAAGTAATCGACAAGTTCCATTTCTGATCACTTACAGATAGGATCTGGAAGTTCCTAACAATCGTATTAACTGGCTTTTTCTGACATAAAATTTTACACGATGGAGATAATGTTGAGCTGTGGGTTCCGTAAGAGGTAGATTTGGTTTGATTTACAAGTTTTCTGGAGTTGTTCTCCAGATGTGAAGGAATTTTTGGACAGCTATTTACGAAAACTTAAAAAGTTATAGAAATATCTTGTTACACTTTTTTTTGCTCATCTGATACACTTTTTCAATTTTCAAACGACTCTTGCAAAGGAAAAAAATTAGTTAAGATGGTGAAATTTTTCGTTTTTTTCACGAAGGCGAAATTTTTTCGCTGCCCGAACAAAAACTTTTGTAATTTTAACGAATTTTTTATTGGCATAACGAAACTTTTCGTTAGGGCAGCGAAAAAAGTTCACTCTTCTTAAATCAACAAAAAATCTCGCATTTCAAGAAAAACCCTTTTTTCCGCGTGAATAGTTTTATAGTTTATTAAAATCGCACTAAGCTGCCATTACCGACATAAAATTTTATGACTTTGTGAAGATATTGAGTTGAAAGTCACACCATAACCGGTGACATTTCAATCGTTCCGTTCTTACCATATCGACGTTCTTATTTATAGTTTTTGGAAAATGCAAATGCATTTAAAATTTCTCAAAGTAATGATTATAGATTTTTAACTACTAATTTCATACTTCGTTCTCTCTTACACCCTTACTCTAAATCTCTAAAATGAATTGCTTTTCAGCAGACAAATTGTGAGAACCTAAGTAAATTGTGTTTTTCACTACTCCAATTATAAATCCATCAGTGTGAAAGCTTTGTGCAAACGACGCTAAAATCGTTCAATGAAAGATGCTTTTTCTTGAGTAATTATGTTTTCTCGTTAAAATATTTTAACAAATCTCTCGAAAACAATTTTCATACTGATTTCTCACTTCATGAATTGATCAAGTAACTGATGTGCTGTCGTGAAAATTAATATGTAAAAAAACAGTTTACAACAATTTCTCAAAAATATTTAGGCATCAGTCGCAGGTAATAAAAAAGAGGAATGAAAAATTCAATGATTGTTCCTGTTAAACGTTGTTGAATTTTAAAACTCGAAAAGGAGAGCAGTTTTGAAAAAATATGTTTCTTTCAGTATCTAGTGATTTTCATTGAATAATTTAAAATCTCCATGAATTCGGAAAATTTTAATTCCAATGCAAACATTAGCTACCGAAAAAAATAAAATTGTAAATATAATTGAGCGAATTTCGTTAATAAGGGTAGTTTTAGAGAGTCATCACAATTATAAACAAATTTTAATAATTTACAAATACCTATTTTTTTTAGGAACCTAATACTAAATCATTACTATTCTCATTCTGAAAATGATAAGTCCATTATTTTGTGTGATCCTAAATGATTTCGTTTCGACTATGTAAATTTTTCTGGTAAACTCATTCAATTTCAATTGAAATTACCTTTACACCGTTGCACGAGAAAAAGTGTTTTCATTTTATTTCGGGCATATTTCAAGAGGCTTCCCGACGATGATTTTCCTGTATTTTTCGGTCGTGTTTACTGTGCACACTTTTTCATATTTATGAAGCACGGCTTCCATTCTCAGATGCATAGAAATCTCTGGACGAATGTACTCGATTATATAGCGTGTGCGACGAGCTGGGGAAAATCCCTCGAGATAGGTAGCGCTAACAGGGATTGCCATAAAACTTTGGTGGTGATGCAGTGCCCGGAATTGATGTCGTTTGATTTCGACCAGTGTTTTTTACACTCGAGCTTCAAACGCTCGCAGGGAAATGTATTCGAGAAAAATGTAGAACACGTGTGGGCCAGATTCTTTTTCCTTATTTAGGATGGTTTCCTCATGCTTCGAGTAAATAATTCTATCACCTAAAGGCAGTGTCGAACACATGGGGTAGTCTTGGGAGTTGAATTCCCTCCCATAACTGAAAAAATTTTTTTTTTTCAGTATGAGAGAAAAAATTCGAATACACTGAAAATGAAATTTCACGTTCGCATTTAAGTATTTGATTTTAATAAATTACATCATCACGAAAAATTATTCAGGTGTTATTAAATTTTATTCATAAGTTAAGGACAATATGTATTGTAGAAAATCAATTTCATGGAAATAAATTTATCAACATAGTGTTTTTGATCGTTACATACTGTAATGTGAATTCCGAAAAGTTGATCCTAGGATGATAATTTATTGTAATCAGATACTGCAAACGATGTACATATTTTGAAAAGTATAAAAAAAACATTCAAAAATTAAAGAATTCAATCTATTCAGATTATTGATTTCATTTGTTTCAGGCGAGATTCGAAAACAAGGAATTTGAAAGTACGATACTCAATAAATAAACATTACTGTCAAAAAAAATTAGGGAAAAAAACCTGAAAAATTTGAAAATTTAATATTTTAGACTCGAAAAAATATTGAGTATGTAACATTAGCTTAAAGATCAAAAAATTGCAAGATATTACGTTGTTTAACAAACATGCAGATTGAAAACTTGAGAATTCATGTACGAAAGAAATTTAAACAGTATACATACTGTGAAATTGAAAGGACTGATATTTTTAACTTTTAAATTACACAATTTTTTGTGTATATTCAAGGCTTAAATAAAGTATTACAAAGATGCAATATGAAATAAATTGAAAAATTTTATTCTAGCAAAAAATTATTGATTCAAGTCGAGAATACCTGAATACCTTGAACTTCAAAACTCTGGGTTTTGATGTAGTTTCCGTTATTAAAAAAATTTGATAATTTACACTTTCAATGCATGAAAAAGTAAAGAGTTCAGTGATGACAAAATACATCTTTCTAATTCAAATGTTTAATTCACAAAGTATTGAACTTTGTGTAATCTTTGATTTTAAATCAAAGGCCTCGGATGGAGAAAGATAAAGAATTTATTTGTAAAAAAAAAAAAAAAAACGAAAAAAAGGATAATTCGTCAATAGAAATCCATTTAACTTATGCAGTATTTTCTCGTATTTTTTATTTTTAAATTCGTCAACTCGAAATTACGCAAATCGACACAACATTCACACAAAAAGCAACGTTTGCATGTTGTTTGATTGAAGTTTTTCTTACATGAAATAACTTACTTTTAGAAAAGAAAGTGCAAAATGAATATTTTGGCAAAAAAGTTGTATATTTCTCGCAGAAATCGTACTAAAGATGCCCAACAATAAAGTTCATCACAGGACAAGAAAAAAAGGACAGCGAAAAAATCTATTGTAATGAAATCGCGCCCAAGACAAACTTTCACGTAAACGCGGTTGATCCCGTTGTTGACAATTCCCAGTGGGAAAAAGGAAAAGACACTTGGAAGTTTAGGTCGCCGCAAGACCGTGGGAATTGAATGCCTGAGAGTATGAAAAATTGAGCGCTAGGAGGCGAGAGCCCATTAACGATTTAACGCTGATGATGATATTGCACTGCTGTACAACTTTTTTTTTCCTCTTTTTCAGCTCCTCTCCCTCTTCTTCCCAGCGACTTGCTGAAAATAATGATATTTGATTCGAGAGTTTTCGCGGAGGTCACGCCAAGGGAGTGAAACATATTGATGACCCTCGTGAAAAGTGCCGGTATGTTCGGTGTCTTGTTAAACTCGTATCAACTGGAAACTTGAAAAAGAGGCCAAGGAGCCGTGTTTTCGATGCTCGATCTATTTTCGTGTCACTATTCGAAAGTATTTCATTAGGATATCATAAAAATTGGTGTACATGATCGTTCTTAAAAGCGATTGGGGTTAGGACTAGGGTCTTTTATTATTAAAGACAAAATAGACAAGAGAGGGTCTGGTTTTTTTTGTCTTGAACGTTTTGTATTCCAATCAACAACTGATTAACGCCAACTGTATTCGCATCCCAGTGCGTATTTAATCACTCTGAGAAAACTAAGGTAAATTTCTATCAGCATCAAGTATCAAATCCTCTTGACGATGATCTTATCCCATTTCGTGTCTGATTAGTTTTATTTCTCGTAATGCATTCGCCTCCAGAGATTAAATTCCGGTTTGAACTAGCCACTTTCACATAAGATCGTTAAACTCCTACAAGCGTACCCAAAACACGATACGAAACACGTTCGCGTTTACATGTACCATGGGAAATGCAATAAAGCAGCTGAGGAAGTGAAAATGTCGTAGCTTTCAATTGGATTCAAACTTGTATGCGCAGCTTTCATCAAGGCCGCCGACCATTCCTTGCAATATTTTGCTGCGATATAGCTGGGTCATATTTCTCGCAGATATGTACTGCTGACAAATGAAGTTTACGTACGACGCTTCATAATGACTTGACGTTTTTATTCATGGAGCAATCTTTCAAGTTTGAAACCTGTCTCCTTTTAATACGCAGTTGTTTTTGACACCTGAAAGCATACTTCTATTATTAAACCAATATTTTACAGTTACATCGCTATCATTAACAAATTAATGAATACAGTGAAAAGCTTCGACTCTCACATTGTAATTTACACCAGCAGCATTGAGAATGCGGGATCGTGTCACCGCGAATTCTGTTTTCGCGGTAACTTTTGACATATCAGAGCACTGTGACAACTTTGCAATGTTAACTTTACACAGTATTTCGCGCTATCCTCATTAATTATACATCTAGAACTTTCAGCTTGAGGGGCATGAAAATTAGCCATAGACCCTTCAATGATTTATGCAGTCTTTCAAAGTGTGTCTGAGAAGGTTTGCCATAAAAGGTCGTTTGGAGATGGTGCTTCTTATTCAGTAAATTTATAAAAGTAATACTCGAAAGTTACAAAACAAGAACAAGAAGAAAATAAGAAAATGAATGGAATACATACTAACTAGTAGAAGTCAAGAATACGTTTATGAATGGTAAAATGAACCTTAACGTACCACCGACGAAATTTCGAAAATTGAGAGATCGCTGCTTAAATGTAGGAAGTGGTTCCTGACGCAGTGAACCGCTGTCAAGACGAAAAAAAGTGGGTTCCTAAGGGACCCGGGGATCGAATAGGTGACATTGAGCCGTCGTACTATAACGAGAGAGCGAAACACATGACACAAGCAGGAAGTCAAGAGCCGGAGCTGACGCAGCTTTACGTGTTGGCTTATAATGGCCCTTGTCTGGCGTCCTACCTATTCAAGCACGAGGTGAAATTCCCAGCGATTGTATTGCCATTAATCCGCTTAAAAAGATTGCCCTCCATTCCCTTCACAGCTCGATATCATTTTGTTGCCCGTAACCCCCCGACGCCCGTATCGCGAAAGACGTGAATATTCTACTTGGCTTACGAGGATTTGTCGACTCAGTTGTCTGACTATCGCCAGGAACGAAAAGCGAGAAAATTTTTCATACTGAGAGGAATGGAATTGTATCAAGGGTATGTGTGGAAAAATTGACATAAACACGTTGACATAACTCGTTGGTGTCATCCTGTGCTACGTGGATTTTTCTGACGATATGTAAATCGCGAAACTAAATAATTATTTGATGTCAAAATAAAAAAAACATAATAATCATAAATAATAAGAAAAGAAAGTATGGAAAATGATACATAAAAATATTGAAAAAAAGTTATGAAATAAGTAAAAATTATGTTAAATGTACTTACTAAAATCAAGATGACATGATGAATGGTTTCATATAAGCTCTCAAAATTAACCAATCAAACTAAAAATAAACAGTATTCCTTGCTTCAGAAGAATTTTTTCTTCAATGAAATTATAATCATTACCTAATGTTTGGTTACAGCAAAGTAGAAAATATAAATTTGTGAAATTTGACCTAAATGTTCGAAATTTGGATTGAAACTCACTGAATTTCAAAGAAAAACTGAATCTACGAAAATTCTAAAAATCTCAAAAATGTTGAGCTTTAGCATTGAATTCTAGAAAATTTTGAAAAAATCCGTTCAAATACTAGAAAATCTTTCAAATCATACAAATTCTGAAGAAAAACTAAAAGTAATAGAATTCTGTGAACAAATTTTTTTTGAAAAATTTTATGAAGTACCTACTATGAAATTTACTATCTATGAATATACTAAATGAAACTACAGTATAATTTACTACCTATGAAAATTAACTAGCTATGAAATTTTGAATTCTGATGAATTTTCTAGAAATCAATTTATAAATTACTGAAAATCAATAACACAGTGGAACAAAAATCGAGTTTTAGAAAAACCCAAAGAAATTTTTACATACAACATGTACTTTATGACCTCCTGAACCTATAATTCTGAATGTTTTTTCTCCATTATGTAACATTAGCGAGTAATAATTTTTTGAAGATATATTAAATTAAAATTTGTACCTTCTTCAGTTTTCACGCTTTTGGATCGTGCAAAAAACAATGTTGTTCAGTTTTTTCCATAGATCTCAAATATGCAATTTAATTTCCGATTTAATTGCTCCTTCAAAAATTTTATTTTCATACGAAAAAACTGTTTCTCGGGATCATCAAGCACTAATCAATCCGTGACGGCTAGCATCCGAAAAATCGTTTCTTGGGCGAAGGGATCCTTTGTGGTCCGCGAAAAAAAGTCGAGAGAGTGAATAAACCTTATTGATATTTCGAATGTTAGCCGTCACGGGTCAATTATTGATCCATGATTCCGAAAAACAGTTTTTTTCGTTTAAAAACTAAATTTTTGAAAGAGCAATTAAATCGTAAATTAAATTGCACATTTGAGATCTACGGGAAAAACTGAACAACATTGTTTTTTGCACGATCCAAAAGCGTGAAAACCAAAGAAGGTACAAATTTTAATTTATTAAATCTTTAAAAAATTGTTACTCGCTAATGTGACGAGATTGTGAAAAAAACATTCAGGATTATAGGTTTAGGAGGTCATAAAGTACATGTTGTATGTAATAGATTAGTTAGGTTTTTTGTGTGTAATTTGATTTATAGAGCAAAAAATTTTATAAATTTTATTAGCAATCTGCGAAAATACTAAGAATCTATCATGATACTAAAAGATTATTCATTGTTCCATAAATACTAAAAAAATGCGACAAACGTTAAAAATTATTTGATACTTCAAAACAATGTTAATATAGTTTTCGTGAAAACTTTTGAAAATTTGAATTTCAGAGTATATTATTGTATAACTTCATGTAGAAATCTATAAACATACCACAAAATTTTTCCATATTTAATTAATACTTAACAGACACGAAATATGAACCAAAAAATAATGGAAATCTATATCAAAGAACAGTTAAATGAAAAATCAAATAATATACTCGAAATCATCTAGATTTTCAAAAGTCTATCAACAAGTTATAGAAAACTATACAGCAGTCCATAGGAATATTTAAAAAAAATGCTAGAAAATATAACAAAGTTTCATAAAGAACATACAATATGAAAACTGTAGAAATCTGTGTAATGTCAAAATCTTTGTAAGTAAGTATTCCTCAAAAATGAATAAAAATATAACAAGTTTTCAGTACTTTTATTCTGAGAGTATCGGATCCTAGAAACATATATAAAAGTTTATTATTACATCAGAAAATCTTTCAAGTTAAAGAAACGCTGAAAAATCATGAAATATACGAGAAGTATTTAGAAAATTAAGCTCTCAGTAACTTGGTAATCACAAAAACGAATTCCATTATACTCAATACTTAGAAAAAAAATGCGTGCTTTGGATTCCAAAAGTTATTCAACTTTATAATCACGAAGTTTTGTGAAAGTTAAAATACTTCACTAAATTACATTCTCAAAGATTAAAATAAATAAATGCTGGAGAAAATATATCATTCATGATGAATGAATAATTTTTGATTTCAATGGTTATAATTGGTAAATCCTAGCCAAAAATCATAACACCAGATGTATTGTGTTTCGAAATGATTTAGTTTTCTCTTATTAGCTTTTGGCTACATATCGAGCCCTAATCAGAGATTTCAAAATGGTGCAACTTCGCTTCTTAAATCAATTTATCTTCCATATTAATTTACAATTATACATTACTTTTTCTCACAGAACAATCAAAACTTTTGGGAGTCATGTTACTCCTACTGAGGTCTGCGTACAATTGACACTAACGAGAATAATTTTTGAAATTAATTTTTTAACAATCACATAAATATTGAAGTACAAGTGTGAAAATTGTTTGGAATTCCCTAATTCAATCATATAATACAATAAATCATGAATTCATGAATTTAAGCCGTTTTCATTCATCATAAAGTCTTTTTTATGTATAAGTATTTTAGAAAAATTATTAAGAAAAACCTTCTTTCGTTTTTTTCCGTTCGAGCTCTAATCCGAATCTGTCACGTGCAAGCTAGAACTTTATTGTTCTTGAGAGTAGCGGCAAATCTACTTCAGTGCGGTGAGACAAAGCCACTAACTGTGAACAAGTCCCTCTGAAATCCCCAATAGCTTGCGCTTTTTCCGCAGATTTCACGGTCAGTTGAACGTCGTAAATTTTATCTGAACATCGCAAGGTATTAAAATATGAAACTAAAAAATTCGTGATAGCTTCATTTTTTTACACCTCAGTATTATCCATAAACTTTTTTTCGTAATTGCTTACATATTTCCACACTTGCAAGAAGTGTTTGCTTATGTTTTAAGTAAATAGAGTAATTATAACTTATTCTTTCAAATTTTCAAGAATTTCGCCTTTTAAAAATGTAGTATGTTAATAATAATTTCAAAGAAGGGTTAGAAAAATGTATGTACACGTAACGTTCTGACACCGTTAAAGCTTTTTCAGAGTTTTCAATAATGTTGCGAGTGTTCAACAATTTTATTTCAATTTTCAAAATGAAAGCATTTTGATTATTTCTCTTGAGTGTATTGATCGATCTGAATTTTTTTACCTTTGTTAAAAAATAATAAATTTTTTCGAATTAACCATGTATTATTTTATGAATATTTAAAGGCTCTCGCCCTTAAGTCAAATTTTTTTCATTTTGATCGACGCAATTTATTTGAAATGGAATGATCAAAGGGAATCAAATTTTATGCGGCAAAAATTGTAGAACTTTATTAAAATTTTTATAAAACCTTATACATTATAAAAATTTTATAGTAGCTAACATTCCCTTATTCTACTTTTTTTTATTAATTGACATAGTGTATTATTAAATAAAATAGAATCTCTGGTATTATTCTTCGATATTCATTTAAACAATCAATAAAGTTTTGTTGATGGTAAAAAACATCGTAAAAACTCTTACAAGTAGTGCCCTCTGAATTCAACCTTTTGTATTCAGACAGAATTTTCGTTAACAAATCAGGTATTCAACATAACAACGAAAGATACACGAATCGGAATTTTTAAATTTATTTCGAGAAATGGAAGTTTTCATTTTCAAAACACTGAACTTTACGTATAATATCGAGGAGTTACTCTTTATACTCGAATGAAATGACGGTAACTTATGCAACGTCTGCGCAGTAGTACGACTCAACGTTTCGATCTCCTAAAGCTCATACTTCTGTAGCGTAACGCTAGCATAAAAAATGCATTTTATTTTTATTTTACTTTCTGTTTTTGTGTATGTTTTATATTTTAATTCTAGAAACTTCTACATTGGAATGATTTCATGACTTGGATGGATTATTTTTGTTGGGGAACTTGAAAAATGAACAATTCGTTCATTAGATTTTGATTTGTGGAATGAGCAAAAGTTATTACCTATATAATAACAAAATCGGAATTGCAGCATTACTTTACTATAAAAATAAAATAATACTCAGGGACATTGAAATGGATGAGTAAAATGTTATAATACAAAGGAACCATAAGAATAGAAAAAATTCTTTTTCTTCTCGATTGGTAGAATATTTATTTGAAAAAGAAGTCATTCTCAATAAGAACATTACGGAAATTGAGATTTGGAAAGCACGTTTCCGGATTCTTGTCATTTTGGAAAATATTCGTGAAAATGAGCTTTTTCGACTATCTTTATGTTCATGTAACATGTTATTACTTGAAAAATAAATGCCCAACGCAAGCTTGTCTCTCGTTCGATCAGGCTCTTAAAGCTCTCTCTCTCTCGGTTGAAGCGCAATTTTAATTCCATCAACCTCGCAGATCGAACGCATCGGAAGGCCTCCGGTGCTTCGAGGGTAACGGGCAAGTCGACTTTGCGCGCAAGCGTCCTGGACCTTCCAGAACACGGTAAAGAAGCACCAAAGCTCGTGCAATCAATACGGCAATGGCCGAACTTACAGAGCCAGTCAGAGCTTAGCTTGCGCGCCGTGTGCTACGTGCAACGAACAAAATTCTCACGTTACTGCCCTAGACACAAATAACGTCATCCCTAGAGCCAATATTACCCGCAAATCTTCTGTCAAAAGGAACTGACTCTTCAAGCAAGAGGATTCTCAGCTAAGCTTCGCGGAAAAGCAACAGTTTCTCGGATTTTTCTCACAGGGTAATCAGCCCTGCGCAACAGCACGATTCCCTGTGCCATATTGAGGTGCCCTCGCCGGTCCAGGACGAGTCCAGAACTCGATTTCAGGGCGTACAAGAGCAGAAAAAGGAACAGAGACTTATGTTTCTTCGCGTTCCACGCCCTCGATTGCGATCCACGTTTTTTGGCCTCGAGGAATTTTCGTAACTGTGGGGGATTCTGCAGGCAACAGCTCACCTGGGACGAGGGGTCTTGGCAACGTTTCTAATGTGAGTTTTTTTTAAATTTTGTATTTCCGTAGGTTTCACGAGTTATATGAGATTTTTTTTGAAAAAAGATTAGAAGGGAATGGAGTATGTAAGGAATGTGAAGAGACTAGTTCAATTTTTCTATGCGTTTCAGGAAAAGGTTTCTTATAATTTAAAAAGTTTTCATATATAGGATTGAAAAATCAAATGCGAATACTGACAATCAATTAGAATATGGTGATTTCGGGATTGTAGATATTTTCAGAAGTAGAAATACACAAATTGAAATTAACGTAAAAGTATACAAATTCTTGCATAGATTAAAGTCTTCCTAAAAGTAACCACAAAAATGTATCATTTAAACTTATAAAAAATGTAATAGTTTTTTTAATTAAATGAAAACATGTATTCATTTGAATACAAATTTTAGTAAGAATATACCTATGAATTTCAATATTAGCATCATTATAGATAGAAAAATTTTCTTAAAATGACTATAAATATATAGCAATCATCAGTAATGGATAACATATTTTCATCGAACTGAATTTGTCATTTTAATGGATTTCTGACATTTATTAATAAAATATTATAGATATAAACAGTGATGGGCACCGATTATATTTTTCTCATTCTCGCATCATCATTAAACTATTTAAATTTCGTCACAAAAACGTAAGAATTTCTAGGCAGATGTATTCTTATCTCTACTTTCCACGATTACAATAAAAAAATATTGATTACAGGGTTTTTCATACCTTGATTACAGAAAAACCACTATTGATTACTAAAGCTGTATTCGAAACTGGTTTTTCTGCAATCAAGGTATAAGAAACCTACTTTTCTGCTATCAAAACCTACTTTTCGATTGTGATTCCTGTAGAGGTAAAAATACACTTGCCTAAAAATTTTGACTATTATGTGACCAAATTTATGTAATTTATTAGTGCCGTGAAAATGAGCAAAATGTAATTAGCGCCAATCTCTGGATACAAATACAGTAAGAGAGAAAATTGATATCTTTTCATACATTTTTTGCATTAATTATAAACAACATTCTAATATTAAACAACGTATCTAATTATTGGATTCGGAAAAACTTAGTGATAAGAGTTTATTTGCTATGATTCTATTTCCGTATCTCATTATTCGAGTGATCAATAATTTTTTATAAATATGCATTTTTTGATAAATAATTACGACAAAATGAACAACTTTTTATCCACCGTACACACTCAAAAGTAAATCTTATTCATAGCTTGAAAATGCTGATGAAATAACGATTTAAAAAGATTCAGCAGAAGCTTTTGACTTTACGTAGCTACTTTAATTCTCAAAACCAAGTCAGAAATCGACTTATTTCACGTTGCATCTGACTGCAGCATATATGGCTCTAAGCTGAATTTCAGCTGGCTCTCAGCTGCGTTTCCGAATGCAGCGTGTAAAACCAGATAACGCGACCATTAAAAAACAAATTTGTACAATTTTCCAGACAAAAAGCTGTATTACCAGCAACATAAAAGTTGTTTTTTCGAACTGAATACAGTCAAATCGAGCGCAATCGTATTTTAGCTAAATCGCAATCTCAGTCACTGGTGAAAATACGATTTACTTTTTAGAGTGTACGTCGATCAATTTAAAATGAAATAAATTTAGCGTGAATTTGAACAAACGAAGGATTTTTAGAATGAAAATCGTTTAAATACGTGATAAATTTTTTTCAAGTGTCAGACGAGAATTGTGAGAATTAAAAAATTTTGTAATTCAACAAATAAAAATGTATGAGACAGTTCTTTTACTTTGAGTAGTTTTGTGAGTTTGTAATTTTACGAAGTATAAAACACGAAGTTTGCTCGAACTCCAACTATTACTTGAATATTTTAAGTTACTTTCGAAATGTAGCGAATTCTCGTCAGTGAAACTGCAGTAGTGTAGATTTCCAAAGCATTTTATGAAACTTACAGATCGCAGCATATTCGAAGTTGAATAACATTAGACTCGAGGAATTTTACTTATGAAATCTGTCTTATATGGAATTTTTGTATGCAAAGTATTATTGAGTAAAGTTTTCTTTCGTGGAGCAAAACAGAAATTCGTGATTTTTCTTTTTGCAGAACCTACGTTGTCGTAGTCTTTTATGTTTCTCATATCGATCCTGCCGTATCGCATTTGCATGAATTATTGGATAGGTTATTTTAGTTTCACTAAATTTCTCAGCCAGCTCTTTTATTCAGATAAGAAGATGAATAAATATCATACACAAAATATGGGAGAAGATACGTTTAAAGAAAACGCGCATAACAAGTGTCTTATAATGTTCAAAATTGCAATTGAAGAGAGAAAAGAGTTAAAATACACCTTAGGTATTCTTTTAAAAAATGAAATTTGACTGAACTGTCTATTTATTAAATCACATAGTGCTTTAGCTTCTTAATTGTCGATTTTTTAAATAGAATCGAAAAATTTTACCTTCAGAAAATCACAGATTATTAAAAATATATTCACTTTCTTCATATTTTTTGTAATATCAAAAAATTTTATCGAAACCTTAAACATATAAGTGACTATAATAAACTTTGTAGCAAATTGTTATGCATTGATCTGTCTACATTGTTTTACTTTAATGTTGCATAATAATAGTATTCGATCAATGAAAACACGTTTTAAAGTCAAGCGAAAATGTTTCTCGAAATTATATCTACACTGGTTAGCTATTTATTTCAGAATACGAATAGCCATTATTACAGAATCTTGTGTTCTAGTGTTTTTGACAATGGCAATTTCAACTTTCGATTTTGCGGTTTTTTTTTCTTGGTCTTCGACATATTCTATAAAAATGTGGAATCTTGACTTATTAGAAAAAAAAGGAAGAGGAAAATCCCAGAGTATTTACAAAAAAATAACAAATTTTAAACTTAAGTAGCTTCATTGTCATTGGAAATACTTTGGATGATAAAAATTTTTTCTAAATATATATTTTTCATGCAGTTTTAAATTAATGCTGAACATAATAACTGAGGAATCATAAAATAACAAACTCTTTTAAAGAACTTAGTAAATGTATACATAAGAACGATCCTCAAATAAATTATAATACAATCAAATTATGGAGACCTTTGATACCTTTATATACACTTCTAACTCAGATTTTCTTGCACTAGGTTTGTTTTCAACCCGGAATCTTTTGCAGATTTTATCTTTATTACTTTTCCTTTTTTACTACCGTAAAACAGTTTTATGAAACTGCAGTTTTAATACCGCAATATACGATTTCACGTATTTGTGGAACATGTAACCTTTTATAAAGGTTTATCTCAATTTTTCCATTTTCGTATTTTGCTGAGAAAATCACGCATTTTCTACGCTGTGAAAACTCCATTAGGAACGACTCCTTTACACACAGGAAAATATTTCAACATATTTTGCTCTTTTTATAACTGCAGCCTCGGTTTTTTCATTCACATGAAAAAAAACCTCCACTGTAATATAAAACACCGCAAACTGACATAGTTAGATAGCGCGCGGAAAGACGTTATTTGAGGGACAATAACTCCTGGTACTGGGTCATTGTCGTATACGTTCAGGGTGCTTGCGTGAAAATTGTACTCGGATTTTATCACTAGCGTTACATTCGTCACGCCAGCAAAGATTCACGATCTTCATGAGTTCCGTTAAGTTTGTGCATGTATGAAAAATTTCATTTTTTCACACTCGTTTTGACTTATCAACGCAAGTTTTTTTATCAAACATTCTCTTCGATATACGCACAAGGTGATACAAGGTGCTTACATACTTTTGAAAATTATGTCATATAGTTTTTTATATTTTTATTCAAGATGATTTATTATTTTTCATTTTTTTTATGTTTCTAGTTAAAAACTATTTCATGCAAAAATCTTTTCGCACGAATATGTGTTATGATTAAATACTACATTTTTAGTAAAACTATTGTACACGTTCCAAGAATATTTTTTCCAATAATGTGATTAGTTTTCAAGAGAGAATGTCTTTCTTAGGAAAATTTTCAGAAATAGTGAAGAAACTTGGGTCAAAATCATGAAATGTTTATGACGTTTTGAATTAGAGAAAAAAGAATATTAAGATTTTTCAAATGTCCATAAAGAGTAATTATCTAAATTACAAACAAAAAATCACAACAAAAGTATAACTAATCAGTAAACAGTAAACAATCTTAGAAAATAAAGAACAACTGTCGAAGCTACTATTTACGTTGAAATAAAAAATTATAAATTTGTTTTTTTTCATAAATAAATTATTTATTGGTAATTGCATGCACTCTCAAATTCGATTATATTTAGTCCTGAAGATCTGTGATAAATCACTCATTCATAATCCCCTTGTTATCTCGTAATAAAAATGATTAGTCAACACGAGCACCACCCCAGTAGATCAATAAAACAGCCTTTTAGAGAAGAGCCTGTGTGCTTTAGAGGATCGTCAAGAAAACATACTCCTCATCGAGTTTCATCTGATAGTCTCATTATCCTTTGAATCAATAATCTCCCTACTTCAACACTAGGTAAACATAAGGAAATTTCTACCTGTGGAGTTTCAGCACCAATGGCACTTTATTAAGTTACTGCGAATATTGATGACAGCCTGTAGAAGAGTACGGAGAGATTGAATTGATTTGATTTTATATATGTATGAGCGGAAAAATGTTGTATAAATTCATTATTCTTGTAGTTGTTGTTTTTTCAATTTTTTAGATGGAAGTGATTTAATTGTTAATTATTTATTAGCATTAACTTTGAAAATTTGTTGGACTACAAAAAATATTCACTATCACCACAGAAAACATCACGTGATCTAATAATTTTTTACAGATTTTTCATATGAAATATTACGTTTGAAAAAATCCTCGGCAGCATTTGATAAATCAATGTGACATGAGGTAATTTCTATTAATACATTTTAAATGCTATGGCTTCGGTTATATACAAGTGTTCCAGCTTAAATATTTTAACAGAGTAAAGTAACAGTGCGTTCAACTCCCTACACATTCGTAGTAGATGAAATCTGTAAAGAATAATTTTGGCTAATTAAAAAGCTGGTCCTCGCTTCAACTAAATGATTGATTTTAATTGACTTCTATTACTCCAATAAAATTCCCCTGTGACTATGATTAATCAGTTTATTGCCTCGAAATTCAAAACATTTGTCAGATGCTGGTGTTTCTTGTAATGTCAAGAATGATCAGGCTTAATTGACTTTTAACTGCAGGCTATTAGAGAAGTGAGAATGATTCTTTCCGTTTAGGTTAGGTTGATTAATTGGTCAGATAATTGAATGAATATGTGAGAACTGGTTATGGAATTGTGTGCAGATTCGATAAAGTAAAAAAAAAAATAAAATTCAGCTGATCGAAACTTGTAACAGAATGAAAAAAACATGAAGTAAAACTGGATAAGGGGTGATTATTTTTAAAATCAGTTCAATCGTCACTGACAAAATCACCAATTTCTCTTCAATTTTTCAAATAGTTACATAAACAAGTTTTAAAACATACGTATTTTTTATTTTGAGCTGAAAATTGGTTTTTTTTTGAGAAATTCAGATTTTAGATTGAGCTGTCAAATTCAGAGTAACCTCACTTTTCTCGAAAACTTTTTTTCAAATCCTTATTTCTCATCAGAAAATCTATGGATTTCAATAATTTTTGTATGAAAACGTTCGAAATTGTACGAAATTTATGAATAATGTATTGAAAATATTTCTTGTGGCGTAGTTGAATTGTTATTAGCGTAAATAAAAGAGTGTAAAAAATTTTTGAGTAAATAGTTTTCATATTGCATCATTTTGTTCCTCCTGTTTTTTTTTAATGATTGGCAAAGGTATGAACTACGCTGTGTAAAAACTATTACATGCCAAAACGTTCCGTTCGTGAGTGAGAATTTTTTTCCGATTTTCCAGCTTGTCGTTAACAAGTGATTATGAAATTTCGATATATTTTCACTTTTCTCGATCTTAAGACACTGTAGTATGTCCCATTCGATAATAAAGTATATTTTTCCTAAAAATTTCCTAACTTTATTTTTCATTACTCGGGATATAACATGACATCAATTTTTCGTGCGTGTCTCTTGAGAATAACTTTTATATTTATATATGCGTGGACCTGTTTTGATTGTGAAATTTCTTTGCATATTGTTTATAGATGATAATCATAAAATGCATTTTAAACGTGAAGATATTTGAGAAACTGATTAATGGTTACACATCAGATACCATAATTTATGATTTCACACGTTTGAAAATACTAAAATTCAAGAAATTTCCTAAATAAGATTGCAAAAATTGGAATCTTTTATTTTTATATAAAGTGGTTCGATGTATAAATATTTAAACGAAATAGTATAATGACGAAAAGCATCTTTGTGTACCGAAAAAACATTGAAACGTGAGCACGTTAAACATGTTGTATAATTTCTTTAGTTTGAAATAAAATGAACGTTTCTCAAACATGAAATATCGTTTTTATATGTCTTTATATTGCTTTAAAATTTGAGGGAAGTTTTTAGATAATTTAAAATATTGGACGAAAAAATTGGTGACATTATCGGATGAATCAACAGTTAAAAATTTTCCCGATAAATAATAGACCTACCTTCGGAATTCGACATAAACATGAAAATGTAATAAAATGTTTCAGAGAAATGAAAGAAAAGTTTTTTACGAAATTATGTGTGATTAAAAGTATTTTATCAATCTAGTGATCTGCGCAAAACCTAAATTTCAAGTTGTATTCCGAGCCGTTGGACGTCTAGTTAGGAATTTTTTGTTTATTATTTTCGTTTGGAATATATATCATTGTTTAATGTAAGATATGTGTGTCTTAAGATCAAGAAAAGTGAAAATATATTAAAATTTCATAGTCACTTGTTAATGACAGGCTGGAAAATCGGAAAAAATTTTTTACAGAACGTAGTTCAAAACTTTATCAATCAATGAAAAAAAACAGGATGAATAAAAATGATGCAATATGAAAACTGTTAACTCAAATATTTTTTACACTTTTTTCATTTACACTAACAACAATTTAAAAACGCTACAAGAAATATTTTCAATAGATTATTCATTAATTTCGTACAATTTCGAACGTTTTCATACAAAAATTATTCAAATCTACAGATTTTCTGATGAGGAATGAAGATTTAAAAAAAGTTTTCAACAAAAGTGAGGTTACTCTGAATTTGACAGCCCAATCTAAAATCTAAATTTCTCAACAGAAACCAATATACAGCCAAAAATAGAAAATACGTATGTTTTCAAACTAGTTTACGTGACTATTAAAAAAATGCGAGAGAAATCGGTGATTTGATTAGTGAATACCAAACTGATTTTGAAAATAATGCTCCTAAAGATAAAAAAAATGCTTCTCCAATTGTTGACAGATAAATCACACGAGAGACTGACAAGTCTCGCGAGTCTCGACGAGGAGGCCACGAGAAACCGGTACGACGATCGAGTCGGCAAATCGGTGCAAGGCCCTGAGAGTTCTCGAGCGCCTGTTGGGTGGTCGGGTTTGGTACTTTCGCTCGAATTTCCAGCAACAACCCCAAAACGGCAAACCCTCGTCGTCGTGGTGCTACCGGGGACCCGCAGAACGCCGCGAACAATCCCGAAAACGGGAGCCCGGATCTTCGGGATCCGAGTCGGCTCGTGCGGCTGGTGAAGAGATGGAGGACAAGTCGTCCCCGAGATTCTCCGAATATCTTTTCGCCAAGATGGGCGGCCAGGACGTCTCGGCCTCGCAGGGTCCCCGTAAGATGACAGCAGACACCCGCAAGTGGATGCGGGAAAACCTTCTGCTTTTGATCACGCTTTCCGGAGTCATTTTAGGGGCGGCTCTTGGTGAGTTTCTATTTATCATTTACCTCACGAGTAGAAAGTTATTTCGTCTTTTTACACGATCTTCACGCTTGAGAGCTTATAAACAACTCGAAAATAAAATGCCTTGAGTAAACCTTTTGCCTCTAAGAATCGCATTTGACAACTCGATATTCCCATAGAACATTAGTTTATAAATTTTTCAATACTTGCCACTTCCATGGATGACAGAGTTTTTCAGACAAATTTGGGGTCACTGAGTAAATAACTCTTTTTTTTTTACATGAGCATTTTCAGCATACTTGCCAAACACAAGTTTTCCAGCTTTTTTCAGTTATTTACAGAAAAAATCTAAGAACGATCGACTTAATTTACGATATCTATAACTTTTAAAATAATCCTTGTTAACTTTAAGGTGATATAATGGTTTTGGCAACCCTAATAGTATTCATGAGTTATAGGTGTTAAAGTCTCAAAAGTGCATACATAAAAATAAGTAGTTAAAGAAAAGCCCTGAAAATGCTATTTTTTTCAACTTTGAGCGCCTGTAACTTATAAATAAGCTCTATTTCGATTGATAAAAAAAGTATATTGTCGGAAAGCAATGTTCATTCCTATAAAACCTCATGAGAAAATGAAATTTCTCATAAGACGTCAACTTCTTATAAGAGACACCTTATGCAAACCTCATGAGAATTGAAATTCTCATAAGGTGACATTGAAAGAATCTTATAAGAAACTAAAATTTCTTATAACAATGTATTTGATAAAACATTAAAAAAAAACCTCATCAAATTTTTTCGATCAGTCGTCTATACGAAAATTTAAGTTTCTTCTGTAAAATTTTTATCAAATGCCACCCTATAATGCATTTAATTGTTCTGAACTTAAGGAATTTCGAAAACTCCACACGTACATGAAACAACAAAAACTCATGCAATACTTTTAATTTAACTCTGAAAACAACATATCGTACACAAGTACGATAGTAAAATATCATAATATTATACTCAAAATAAAAGTAATAATAATAATAATAATAGTAATGTTACCGATGTATTAAAGGTATTTGAGCGAGGTCTCACTTTTTTACCTGTTTTTTTCAATCTTTTGTTTCATCGCATGTAGAAAATATCGCAGGGCGTTGAATCGATAAATTTCGGTAACGTCGCAATTGCGCAAATAGGGTTAACCAAACGGGGTTTAGTAACAAAGTGAACGTTTAGAAGAAATTAGATAATCTATTCGATTTTCTGCCACGGATGACCTCATTCGAGTTTAACAATGTTACGTCATGACAGTCACGTTATATTGTTTAATGTCGTCAAATCCCAAGTCAGGTTTCTTTCGCACGTCGTTAAATCGTTACATTGATTCATAATTCCGAAGTCTGAGAAGTACCCGAAATTGATGCTAGGTTTACACTAGATTTATCTGGTTCTCAGCTTGCATTGCCAAGGCCGTGTTCTAACCTTTGAAAGTCGATAAGGGCGTTTTGCTAAGAATTACTTGAGAAAAATTTTAGTATGAGTTATAGGAGAGAAATATTAATTGTCAGATTTGCACATTGAAAATAGTTTCGTGGATACCGAAAACAGAGAAATGCAAAAAATTGAATAATTATCTAGCAGTATACTTTTCACATTTTTGTTGCTCATTTAGGTTTTGGATGGTTTGAAAAATTGTTTAATAAATTTAGTGTTCGGAAATAGTCGTAACTTGTCTCTCAAAAGCTGAAGTCGTTATGTTTATTATCTGATGGGAAAAAATTGATTTTTAATTTGTTGTTCAAGTTAAATAATGCATTGTTTAAAAAGAAAAAAAGGATAGTATTTTCGTGATAACTGTCGTGTTGAAATGTTGCGGAAAAAAAAAACAAGCATGAAGTATCTTTTTGTTATACATGAATAAATTTGAATGAAAATATCTGAAGATAGCCCTCGAAGGTAATTGACTCGTTTGAATATTTTGTCCAATACTGCAATTGACCTAATTTCAAAACACTTGTTTCAAGGTAAAACAGCAAACTTACAAAATCTCAGTAAGTCCACAAAATTTTTACATATTGCTACTTCATTTTTGTCCTGAAAACACTACGTAAATTAACGCGAAATTTCGTCGTCTCTTTTGGTCCAGAATTCATGAATTCTAAGACGTCGATATTTTGCACAAAAGGCTGTTTTTGAAAGGCTAAGTTCTGTCGTAGTTCAGCGAGTTGGAATGATATTGTGAATAACCTCGAAAATATTTGTTGCGACTTTTTTTCTTGGACGATGACAATTTTTGGAAGTGATTATATTTATTGTATTCCTGACACAAAGTTGAACTTTTTTTTCGACTTTTTTTTTAAGGAAATTTTTTTGATGTAAGCTTGAAGGATGAAAGGAAAAAATTCTCTTGCGTTGGTAGATTCATGAAATGGATTCAATTTCTTTTCCGTCGGAGAAGCAGCTATTGATTTTCCGAAGTCTTGGCATCATGAATGAGCCTTTCCACAGAAAATGATAATTCATCGTGACTGATTACCCTACATTTTTGAATGAATAAATAAGATCTCTTTTTTTAAAAACATGTTTTACAGTTTTCAACAGATTTAGTTGAACAGTTTATAATATTTTGGATGGTACTAAAAATTTCAAATATTTTAATAGTTTGAAAATGGTTTTACGGTCCAGAAATAATTAATATATGCAGTTCAATGTTAAAAATAAAATGAGATTTTTTTGGAAATTATTAATTTATTGAAATTCATAGAGTCACCATTTATCTATGTAGTTTTTGACAAAGCGAGAATCAGTTGCAACCATAAGTTTTGGTATTGCTTTCAGGATTTGGATTACGACCTTTAGATCTTGGTGCTGATGCAATTATGCTTATAAGTTACCCTGGAGAGTTATTCATGAGACTGCTGAAACTGATGATTTTACCTCTAGTTATCGCTAGCCTTATTTCAGGTAACGTATTTGTATTACATAATGCATGTAATTTTTTCATGACTTGAAAATAACATTCACTCAGAAAAAAACTCTGTTTTCTGCAAGGTGGAGAGTCACTTTTTTGGGTTATTTTAAGTAAACACATTCCGTGATATTGCAAAAAACGGTCGGTTTCGATAATCGCTCATTTAAATGATTATTAATTTTCTTTTTCTTACGTACTTGCATCAAAAACTTTTTATTATGTGATCATGATTACTAATTTCATTAAAAAATCTTTTAGAAAATTTTTCTCACCTCAAATTTATGTTTATAACACGAACAACGGATTGATTTTTTAGCCAAGATGATGCAATTTTCGAAATTTGAAGCGAAATTCCATACACTATTTCTATTCAATTGAAATAAAGTGTCTTCGTAGCATAATTTTTTTTATCGTGTCTGAATTCCAGAGTATTCAAATAAAAATTGACTATTAGATACATACTCAAATCAAATGCGACAAAATCAGTGATCATGGTAATTTCTCCCTCTGAGTAGTACACTACTAGTTTTACGCATTTCTTCTCCCCATTTATTGATGAAAAAATTTCTTTTCATAGCTATATCATACATCATACATAATGTAAGGTGCAACGACTGAAAAGAAAAACATCGATTTGTTCGAAAGAACTCCTGCATAACGATTTTCATTGATAACTTGAATTTAGAAAATCTTAGAAATCCACTATCATTCGAGTCTCCTATTGTTTTAAAGCCTTAGTGAAATCTTTTTTCTCTCTCTCCACTGACATGCCCCAGATTTGCTGACACTTGGCCAAGTGACTATGTCGGTAATGGACTTTTATACACATTCATGTTGCAGGAAAATATTTTGAAAATCGAATAATATAATTTAAACTAACCTTTCGTAATGTATTCTCATCACATAAGTGTGAAAATTATGAACAACTTCGAAAAAAAAATTCCAAGCGATTGTTTCCTCGTTATTTCAAATAATTTTCTTGTTCAAGATTCATGGAAACTGCATAAGATGATTTTCTCTAAAAATAATTTGGCTAAATACATTTTCTATAAAAGTGACATAAAATTGAATGGTTTTTCGCTCGAGCATTATGCGAAACGTTTTTCATAATAACAAATGTAGACAAGGAATGAATAAAATCAGATGAATGGACCATTAGAATATAAAAGGTAAAATGAGATTTTACCAAAAGACCAGTAGGATAGAGTAATGAGGATGACATTATTTTTGTTTGAATATAAAAAGTAATACAAAAATACTAATAAGACTGATGAACAAAAGAAACGATAGAAAAATTTTATTAGACTTCAAGAACTAAAAAAGTTTCATTTCTTTTTTATTGAAATAAAATACTACAAAGAAATCATTTTGTTTGGAAAAAAATAATGATACAGAGTGTTTATTTAAATTAAATAATACAAATTTCCATACTGTATACTGTAAAAAAAAATATACAAGGATGTTGGGAAAAAAAAGAATGCAAAGGACCATTACAATCGCATTAAATTTTTTATCCTTTCAATTAATATTATAAGTTATTTTGAAAATAAGTCATTCCGGATGATAGCATTCCAGTATTGCGATTCGGCTAAAATTTTTTAATTAAAAAAGTTTCTCTTCACCTGCAGCAAAATGTCTGTTAACCATCAGTGTATTTATTTCGTGCCTGAAAAAGCTAAACAAATTTCGCCTTCTTTTGCAGTATCATTCCAAAAGTTAAAGAAATTGATTGCAAAATTCTATAAATTGTTAAGAACTGATCTAGATTCTTTGGATTCTAGGTTCCGCGAGTTTAAACGCGCGAATGAATGGCATGATCGCAGTCCGCACGTTGTTGTATTTTATTTTGACGTCTTTGCTGAATGCCATTCTCGGCGCGTCACTGGTGCTTCTCATCCACCCCGGCAACCCCGGGCTCAGGGAATCGATTATTCCACCAAAACAAACCAGGGCCATCAACATCATGGACAGTCTTCTAGACCTCGGAAGGTAATTCAACAGTGCCAAATTGGCTGCGACACAAGTTTTCGTGATTGTGCAAACACTTTTTTCGAGATACTTCCCACGTTGCCAAATAAATCTCGACAAGAGCTTGCACAAGTTTCAAAATGCCTAATGAGATTTTTTCTCAACTCCATTGTTTGCAAGCTCCATTTCCCGTGACTTTTGACGTTAAAGAAATATGAACTCCAAACAAAAGCGTGGGAGTGGTCAGGAAATTGTTTGAAAATGCGTGTTCGGGGGAATCATCGGTCTTGAGGTGTTTGTTTGCAGAAGAATATTAAGGTTACGTGCAGAGGACGAAGGATCGATCGATTAAATTCCATCGCGATTGTAAATGGCTTCTCTTAGAAATCAAAAATAGAAGCATATTGATTGGGGCAGGAGATATAGATAGGGGGGTGAGAAAACATGATGTTGATTGAACGGGCTGATTTGCAAACATAAAGGGAAATCGCGGTTCTGTGAATCGAATCTTTTCAAACGTGATTTGAATCGCATTGTGTGTTTAATTTAGTTTTGCAGTTGATGGAGTTCCTTGTTTATTTGTAGCAATGTTAAGCTAACTTTCAGTGTCTCAATGCGAGATGAATAAAATTTTGAAAATTTGTGCTAACACAGTGAATCATTTTTTCATCAGAGCGGAAAAAATGTAATAAATGAGGCGGTATGAAATTTAAGTTCGTAGGATTAGAATGAACGAAAAGATGTATATTGACAAAAAATTTTTGAAAGCTTTGAAAGATATTTGAAAATCATGAACTATCCCACAGAATTTAAAGGAACTTAAAAAAGTTAAAATGATTTATTAATAAAAACAAGATATGATTCCCAGCCTCCAATGTCTAAAGATGAAGAGTAGAAATAAAAAATAAACCCTTCTTAATGTGACTCAATGTATCAGAACTGCATTCAATATTTGAGAATCTTGAGAGACATAAAATTTTTATAACCCTTGTCATAAAAATCAAATTTATTTCATTTTATTATTAAATTCGAATGATTTTTATCATAAGTATTTTACAAAAGATCAGTAAGTTCATTCAAAAGTTTTTGACAGTTTAAACGTTTCAAGAAGTTTTTCTTTTTTTTCATAGTTCAAAAAGTTAAAGCTGTTTCTTCTCATTTGAAAGCTTATAATTTCGTTGAGAATGTCGAAAGGTGTCAACAGTTATTAAAAATTTGTAACAATTAACAAATTTCAAAAACTATGAAAGTTGTGAGTAAGAATTCTGACATATTGAAGTTTCAACAATTAAACAATTAGCTCACTTGGAATTCGGGAAAATTCAATTTCAATTTTTGATCATTTTATTGAAATGTGATCCTATAACCTTACCATCATTCCTCATAACTCGGGAATAATTTTCGTGCAAAATCGTAAACGAATTTTTTGATGATTTCACTTTACGAAGTTTCAATGATGAGGGTTATAGAACTAATTGTGGGAATTTTCAAGTAAATATTTGTCAATATTGTTGCAAAATTATCGATTGTTTGTAATTATCAACTGTTCAAAAATTGCTAGAGCTGTTCAATGAATCTAGATAATCTTAGAAATATGGTATGAAAGGGAGATTTGTCCATCATTTCTAACTATTGATTGGTTTCATATGGCCACAACAGATTCAGTCAAAAAGTTGTTCAAAATTTTTTAGGTTATCATTTGTTACTAATCTCGTTTAGATACTTGATTAAAATTCAAAGCTTTGTTTCAATATTTATTTATAATAAAAATATCTTATAAGATAAATAAGTTTTTATAGCAAATGAAAAATTTTATGCATATTCATGGATAAAAAAACAATTTTTCTACACGAAAACTGCTTGGTAATGTCTTAAAAATCTGAAAAATTAATTTTTTTGAATATAATGTAACCAAACAGAAAATAGTTTGTTTACCTCAAATAACGTAAATTTTTGTGAAATTGCTTTTTATTGTCTATTGTATTGATACACTTTTCATAATTTTTCAGAAACATGTTCCCGGACAATATATTTCAAGCGTCGTTTCAACAGGTAAGCACAAAATGAGGATTTCCCTTTTTTTGGCGAGTTTTATTTATTAAGTCACATTCTTTACTAAAATATTTACAGTGAATACTCAGTTCAGATACTTTATATTTTTCGTCTATTAGTTATTCAAAAACTGACAATGAGCCAGAATAAAATTATTTTTAAACGTGGGACTGTTTTTTCCATATCGAGAACACTTTAAATACGAATCACCAAGCTTCAAGCCATAAGAGGATGTATGGGCTTATTTCTAGAATTCCATAATCTATTTTATCATCATATTTTATAATGTTGTCCGATGATCATAAAAAGGTTTCTATCCAATGAATTCTTGGTTTGATAGGCACACACAGTCTACGTTCCGAAAATTCCCCGCGTTCGCAACATCTCGGAAGGAGACTCGAGCACCGAAGTGCTCGAGAGTCAAGAGCTGATGCGAGTCATCCAATACAGAAGTGGCACCAACACCCTCGGGATTGTTTTCTTTTGCCTCGTGTTCGGTACGTTCCTCGGCACCCTCGGGGAAAAAGGACAGACCGTACTCGACTTTTTCAAGGCCGTCTTCGAAGTCATCATGCGCATGGTGTCGACTGTCATGTGGTACGTCAGCGAATCACATTTTCCTATCCAGTTAGTCTAGAATTGAGAAAATTATTTGAGATCATAATGATAAGAATGTATTTCTTGATGGATATTTTCAGAAAAAGCATTGAAATATTGACGGTGTGCTTTTTTCATGGTAATTGTTAAGACTAGACTCCAACCCCCAACTTTCAGAGTTATTTAGATGATTGAACTTGAAAGATAATTTTACTACGACAGAAAAGTTGAAAAAATATACTTTCGAATCCCCGAAAATATTTTACACGTAACTTCCTTCAATTTGACAATTTACCTTATTAGATCGGTTGCCCTCTCATTTTTGGTTGCAAAATTTCCACAAACTTGGCATCCTTGCACCGCGCTATCTTCTTCCTCACTGGATCCCATAACCTGTACGCTTTTGAGTCCAATTCGTACCCAGTAAAAATACATTCCACGCTCTTCCTGTCGTTGAATTTGTTCCTCATGAAAGCCTTGCATCCGAAAGTTCGAAAATGACAAACCTCCGGTTTTTTCCCAAACCAAAGTGTGAAGGGGATTTTGCCATCCAAACTTTTTGTTGGAGATCGATTTCTTATGTACACAGCAGTAGCTATTGCCTCGGCCCAAAAAGTCTGCGATAGATTCGATTGCATAAGCATACATCTTGCCATTTGGACCAAGGTTTTGTTGATTTTTTTCGCTACTCCGCTTTGTTCTGGAGTCAAAGTCGCGGTTCTTTCGCGAAACACTCCAGATTTGTGTAGTTCATCGTCGAAATCGATGCCTAAGAATTCTAGTCCAATGTCGCTTCTCAGGATTTTCAGGGATTTTTCGGTCGATTGTTCGCATTTTTCTTTGTACTTGGAAAAACAGCGTCGGTATTCGTACTTGGATTTGATGAAAAAGATTTCGATCCATCTATAATGAAACAAAGTAATTACAAGTTATGTAAGGTTTCTTAGCTACATTCTGAATCACTCAAACTTCACTGGTAACATATACAAAACGATTACTATAAGTATACATATATATACAAGCTATGCATCATGCAAACGGTATATTCTATGGACTGATTATAAAATTTCTGCAGAGATAATTTTATTTGAGATTGTGAGATTAATCGTTTGAACTCACCTCGATTGATCATCAACAAAAGTCACAAAATACTTAGCTCCACCAATCGAAAGTGTCCTCATAGGCCCTCTGATATCCGAATGAACGATCCCTAGCAAACTGTCCGCCCTTTTTTCAGACTTAGGAAAAGGCGTCATAGGCTGTCTTCCCATAGCACAAATTTCACAAACAGGAAAATCATCAGTCGTCTTGAAAGAAACTCCCTTTACAAGATCTTTAGCCACTAAATTCTTCAACTCGGACTCATTTAAATGACAGTAACGGTCATGCCAAGTTTTCAAAT
Organism: Platygaster robiniae; assembly: GCA_028476575.1. Lineage (NCBI taxonomy): Eukaryota > Metazoa > Arthropoda > Insecta > Hymenoptera > Platygastridae > Platygaster > Platygaster robiniae. Next base: position 44,858,987 of record CM052019.1, read on the forward strand.
GATTTTCGGTTTTTTCCTTCTCCGATCGATCCTCGGGTTTCACAAAATACAAATCACCTTCTCTGATTGCTGACAAAATCACGAGACCTTCGGGATTAATTATTTCAGCGTGAGTTTCCGTGAACCTTACACTTCGACCTTGCAAGGTCGATTTTGAAATCGAAAGTAAATTGGTTTTCAGTTCAGGCACGCAAAGTGTGTTCTCCAGATTCACTGTTTTATTCTCTGTTCCCGTGTTCACAACAAGTCTCACTGTTCCACGACCTTTGATTTTTGTTGTTTTGTTCACTGCCAGTCGTACTTCTTCGTTCATAACAGGAATGAAGTTGACGAATTTGCTCTCGTCTCTACACATGTGCGAAGTTGCTCCACTATCGAGGCACCAATTGTCGTTGTAAATTGGTTCCGCTGAGAATGCTATAGCTATCTCGGTTTTTTCTTGACTTTTTGGATTTTCTCTGCTCTGAGTCATTTTTGGTAATATCATGTTCGGTATCATGATCGCGAATTCGTAGATGCTGACACTAAAAACTTTGTTCCATATAATTTATGTTTGGAAATCATTTTTTGCTTCTTTCTTCGAGGAAGCAAGTTTCTCGACTGATAGACAATGTACATGGTTGTAGACTTTGTTCTTCACTGGGTATTGATTTTCACGCGTCTTACGCAAATGATATTCAAATTCAATGTTTCTTAAATTAGAATTTAAGATTTTTTTAAATCTAGGATATTCTTCTTAGACCATTGTCCATTATTATCATCAAGATGATAATTTAAAGCCTAAGAGAAGAAATTAGATGAAATCGACAACTTTCAATCGTGATATTTTCTTACGTCATTTCATTTCATTGCTTCAAGAAACTTTGTATAGTCTATAAGCTATAGGTAATAATAGCTTTTTGAATAATTCAAGTGTGAACTTCTTTGTGAAGAACGGCGCAGGTTCAACGTCATTCTATATAAGTTTGATATTGAAAAAAATGTGTATATCCGTAAATCATATATTGCTTTAAAATACAATTTGCACTTTTATTTTAATTATTTGAGCTATATTTTTACTAAATGGATACGAAAATGATATACGATCGTGAATAAAGTTCCTTTACGAAAAAAACGGTTAAACATTGACTATTTGACCATCGATGTGACTGTCGAAAATGTTCAGGGATGTTTTGCAGTCACATCATCTTCGAACACTCAAAATTTGACGATTTTACAGTCAGTTTAACTATATTTAATAGTTTTGACCGTTTTATAATCCGATTGACTGTTTTACATTATTTTCCGACAATCAATTAGACAATTCACGATCAAAGTTTGACAATGTTACAGTCAAATCAACCGTCGACATGTAAACTACAACTGATAGATAGTCAAACTTTGACTTTTTTCTAGTCAACTTGACTGTTAACCGTCAAACTTTTAATACTCTAAAGTTACCATATGTGACTTTAAACAAACCGAATTATACAGCCCCACTCACTAGTTAATTGTTGTTTAATCCAATCAAATTTCTTATAATCGCATCGACTGTTGCACTTTGTGAAACATTAAATGAATATCTATTACACCTTTTTTATGTCTGATAGACTGCAGTCGACGATCATGATATTCTAATTATGAAATGCATTCTATTTTATTTCCAATTACAAGCGGCAAGTTATTATATTTTTGTTCATCAGGCATATTATTTCATCATTCTCTGTTTGTTAATATCACTTGATTACAAATTCCAGGCTTACTCCGATTGGCATAACCTCAGTGATCGCGGGGAAAATCCTGGGCGTGGAAGACGTGGCGTTGGTGATGTCCCAACTAGCCTGGTTCATTGTAACCGTGGTGATCGGTGTCTTCTTCTACCAACTCGTGATAATGCAGCTCATCTACTTCAGCATCGTGAGGAAGAACCCATTCAAATTCTACGCCGGTCTCGCACAAGGCACTCTCACCGCTTTCGCCATGGCATCAACGTGAGTCGTCGACCTTGGTTCCCAATCCTACCTTCGAACCCATTACGCCTGCCTCACAGGGCCTCGAATTGTCACTTCATCTACGTTCCTCCACTTTTTTCAACTCTCTCGATTCAACAATATTTCGTTTCGCTTCATTACTTTTATCCTCCATTAGCATACTCCTCTTCAATTATTCCAACCTTCGCTTCAATTCGTTGGTATTGATTTGCCTTTGATTAACCGGCTTTGCGAGGACTTTGTTGTAAGAGGACACGGAGAATGGGAAAATACGCATTTATAAGATAGTATGTTTCAGCTAGCCGATGGGAGGCTTTGCGAGGCTGTGGCGTCCTTGAAACCCGTTCCGTATTCCGGTCGCAGTCTTGCACAGCACTTCCGATGGAAATATCGGAGTGTTGTGAAAAGCTGGTACCGGATCCCAGTCAACCACATTCAGCATTTCCCATCCCAGTCATTGCTCACGATGGGAGTTTTGCCACCTCCCTGAGAAAAAATACAGAGGTATGCAGCCCAGGGTAGCACTTTGAACGTCGAAACCTTCCGGTTCCGACTCTCTTTTCATCCAGCCATTCTTCAGAGTCAAGTGTCTCCGAGATGGAAAAAAAACACTGATTGTCATCGTCATTTCATGCGCTATCATGAGGGAACGTTGCGAATTGCGAGCAACGTTGAACCGGAAGTCGACTGACTCCGTGTTACCTGGACTGGGTCTGGCGTGGAACTCTTCTTCGTCATTCTTTTTTCACGCGAATTTATTTATTTTTTTACTCCAAACTTACGGGAAAAGGAGCAGAAGAAGGGTTCTAACGTAAAAATGGCGTTGCTTGAAGAACCGCGCAGTGTGAGCTGGAAAAATATCAGTTGCTCGGGCGCATCTCCGCCAAACATTTTTGCAGGACTTTTGCAGGAATGGGGGAGTCGGAGCAGGAGTGATGATATCGGTATAACGTGAGATCGTTCGCGTCAACGATAATTTTTCCAGCGATCGTACCAAGAATCCTTTTTGGAAGCAATAACCCTTGTTATCCTTGACATCCATTCCATGAAACGCCGTTCGTCTAGAACGGATCTCCGATAGTTAAATTCTTCTCGTCCACTGAATATACGAAAAATGACACTTTGTATAATAAACCGAATTAAAAATATTTTGTGTGTGGATTAACTTTTTGCAGAAAATACACTGTGCCCTGAGAGACACAGCGTTGTCTCACAGTGTGCCTGAACAGACTGTATGATATCATGATGATGTATTAGAACACGCGACACGCGGCCTTTTGCAGGTGGTCCTGTCCGGGTTCCGGTAAGTAATGACGGCCGCGAAACCGACGATTTATGCTTGTGTGTGGGTGTATGTTGCAGGTATGAAAAAAAGTACAGCTGGGCCGTGACAAGACTAACCTCCTTCATTGAGCATTACAGTCCGTTTACAGGTCATTCTGGCTGATATCGTATAAATGACGTCGGCTCTTGATCTGATATTCTCGATACAATCTATCCTTTGCCTCAACGTTCCGACTCATTCGAACCTTGCTATCTAATCGAGACTCTTTCTTCACAATAATCAGAATAACCTCTATGATTCCATATTATGACCAACGTCCAATAACGTTTCGGGAAATTTTCAGACGGGACCTTTTTTTCTTTGTATGACTGTGCCATTGTTTGAGGAAGCGCGTTACATTTTCACATATGACGGCGTTTGTCCAACTCCCGTTGTAATGATAAAGATTCGGTGCCGTTTCCCGTTGATCCTAATGCAGATTTGCACAGGGCTGCCGCACTTCCGGTCACGTTCCGCTTGATGACTGAAAAGCTCAGAGTCGACACCCGAGTCACTAGGTTCGTCCTTCCCATCGGTTGCAACACTAACATGGACGGCACGGCCATGTTCGTCGCGGTGGCCAGTATCTTCATTGCTCAGATGAACGGCATTTACTTGGGATTCGGAGAAATAATAACAGTGATGTGAGTACATGTTTCTCTTGTACAATGTGTTCTCTTATTACGCAAAGATGCGTTTCCTTTCACAGACTGACTTCAACAGCCGCATCGGTGTCTTCTGCATCAGTGCCAAGTGCAGCTTTGGTTCTTTTGCTTGTGGTTCTTAGTGCCATCGACGCACCTGTACAAGATGTTTCCTTGCTGTTCGCCATCGATTGGTTTGTGTAAGTGGTCGTATCACACTTAGGTCTGACGATGATTATTTCATGTGAAAAGAAATCAAAGTAACATTAGTAAATAATTGAAATAAAAATAAAATAGTAGGTAATACTTAAACAATTGTAATACATGAAGTAAGTTAAAATTATCAAAGATGTATTTATTAGAGCGAAAATGGCATAACAATTAGTTGTACGTAAGTTGTCAAAGTTGAACAAAATTTTGTATACTAGGTAATAATTTAGACACAACGGTAATCTTTATTTGAAAAGAGTGTTATCTTTAACGAAATTGTGATAAAAAATGTTAAGTTTGCATGATGCAGAAAGTAAAAATGTCAAAATCGTTTCAACCTAGTAAAATAAAATTACGAAATTCCTTCAGAAGTTATTTCAAAAAACTTTTCCCAAAAAGTTTGTCTGCCTATGCCCCTAAATAGATATCTTCTAAAAATAAAAATAAAAAAGCATTTTTCAGAATAAAAAATATTTCGTCAATCACTACACAAGATAATCTGAGCGAGTCATGGTCTAGATGCATACTTAAATTGGCTTTTAAAAATTAATCGATGCTTTGACACGTCAAAAAATGGTTAAAATTGACCATTAGGTCAACAGTAAAATATTTTACATCAATATACAGCACTTTATATCTCCTTACTGTAAAAATTTTTTGTCTGTTATATGGTCTCATAATTTTCTAGTCCCAGGCCCCGACTTCTTCTCGATGGTCTTGATTATGCTGATTACAATGAGTGTTGAGTTGTGATTAATGGCAATAACTTTTTTCAGAGATCGCATTAGGACTACAAATAATATGTTGGGAGATTGTTACGCAGCAGCCGTTGTCGAGCATCTTTCAAAGAAAGAGTTAATGGCATTGGATGCCGCAGCATATCAGGCGAGTGTTAGTTTTTTGGTATAGACGTTACTTATTTAACAATTTTTAACATTTTCCAACCTTATTTCTAGGGATAGTTCGATTTCAAATATTTGAAAACACGAAAAAAAGTTGATTTACATGCAATGAAATTCGGAATGTCTGGTATTAGAAAAATTTAAAAACGAAACTTTTTCTATTTGAACCATCAGTTCTCAAATTTAAACTGAAAATTCGGGAATCAACATTAAATTTGACACTAATGGTTGTCTTGTATTTTTTATGTAAAACTTACAGTAACTTAATTATGAATTATGAAAACATCTCTACTTAAAAAAATACCTAAAATTCGATTAATTATTAGCAAAGTTAATACATTTCAAAAATTTAGTATTTCTAAAATCGATCTTCAAGTAATTTAGTGTTTATTATCAAAAAGAACATAGTACCCAAAAATTATCAAAACATTTGTAAATTTGTTGTTTTTTAAAACTTTTAAACTGATATCTCGGATAAAGTTTAACTTTAGTTACTAAAAAAAGTGAAAAAATTGAAAAACAATTCACAGTATTAAGAATGAATAATAATTTCGTACTTTTGAATCCAAACTGAAAAAGTGATTTTCAAGACACTCTCTAATTTTGTTGCTAAGCAACCTTTACGATAGGTTTCACAATTTTTTCAAGTTTGTGTGAGGCTTTCTGTGAATTTTCGTAAATTTTTTGTGAAAGCGATAATTTTTTTATATTTAATACAGTAAACAACATGTGGTGTAAAATAAACGATTGAAAATATAAAGCTCATATATGAAAAATGGTTCATGAGTTTAAAACTTGATAATAATTTCAATTTTCAGTCGGAAACTATTCTTCCAACAATAATCGCCAACGGCTGCATCTCTGCCAACAAGGTTCCGGATCCTGACACAATAGTCGTCGAAATGCAGGACGACACAAGGATTGCCGGGATCGCCAAGTAAAAAAATTTGTTGGTAGGGCTAGGCTCAATTATTCGCGATCGCCAATGATCATCATTTCTTTGACCATCTTTCGGGCGAAACTAATCCCTGCCACAATTCGATACTATCGTTCCTTCCGGCAAGTGAAAATTGAGTTTGAACCATAATACGAGTATCGGTGTCAATCAATTTTCGCACCGGAATATAAGAAAAGCAATCAAAATATCGGACTTGTTGTTTTAACGTTATTCTACATGCATCGAAGTAGTCACCATCTGTACTTGACTTGGGTACTGGAAAAATAAGCAATTTCGTCAGTATTAAAGTTGTTCGACGCTGAGTTTCCGTATTTTTCATGATTCGATGACTTTGTTTTTCCAGCTAAGGGTCGTCTTATGTGCAAAAAATCCACATCGAGTTAATGAGAGTAGTCGTGCGAGGTTGAGATTCAGAATCTTGAGACTCTACGAATAGAATTTTCGGTTTTTTGGTAATACTAAACAAGTCTTGAGTACATTTTTTCCAATTTAGAACAAATTGGGAATGTAGTTGCACAATATTAAGAAACTTCAATACTTCAAAAATTGAATTAATAATTCTGCTCAGAGTACTTAGACATTTTTTTCAACAAAATTATTGTGTAAAAAAAAACGTTCTCGTATCGACTATTGAATTCATGGTCCAGGATGATTTGATTTCGTTAGTTGAAACTCAAATCTCCATTTTCTCGATGTGGGCATTCGCTTTTTCAGCAAATCTCGTCATTGTAATGGCTCATCTTCGCACTTCATGCATCTGAATTGAACAGCATATTGTTTCGTTTTTCAGTTAACGATATTATATGTATATTTTTGGATGTTTTTCATAGTATGTAGTAGCTCATTACACTCAATAAACAAGATTTTATCATACGGACATTCGCAGCTTCAGTTTCCTTCATCATTATCGCCCGAAACGCTACTTTGATTTCGCCTTTTCATATTATTTTTTGAAGAATGGATCTTGTCATTCTCGAGTCTGGCCTTTTTTTTAACTCTTGAATGTTTCCACAATTTTACAGTAACGGTGTCAGTGTGGTGAATTTGCCGAGACATGTCAAGGAGGAAAGTGTTTGACCACCGACAAATAATCGATTCAAAGCACGACTGTTGAAAATTTTTCGCGTTATTAATGGAAGCGTTCAAATATAGGTGCCGACTCAGGCTAGATATATATATATTGCGAGAGACCGGCTAATGAACAAAATTTTGGTTTTATTTTCTCCATTTATAATTTATTTTAAGCAGGGGCGTAGGCAACAATATTTTTCGGAAGGGTTTCAAAAGAGAAATAATTTTTTTTTGTTCAGGATTTCAAAGTTTTAAATCTATAACAGTTTCATTTCTAGAGCACATTTCGAAACTTCCCCGAAGCTTGATATTTTCAAGTTATCAATTTTTTAAAGCTTACTGTTTTAATAATCAGTTTCAGTAACATTGACCAACATAATTTGATCATAGAATTCGATGTTGGCGTTTTTAGATCACTAATATATCGATTACAGTTTTTTTTACTTATTTGATTAAACAATTCTTAATTTTATAGTAACGTTTGAAATGTCTGATCCTGTCAATTCGAAAGTACAGAAAATTTCATCGTCATGATTCTTGAATATTCTGCATCTTTCATTCGATTTTTTTATTTCCAGAAGATAATGATGACACAGTGCTTTTATTTCAAAAATAAGTAGTATCAAATCAAAGAACTTTATATAATTGATATTGTGAATTTTTAAGCGTTATTAATCAAACTACAAACGTAAGTATTTTCAAATCACTGATCTTGTAATTTTACATTTTTACATTGAGAATTCGTAGAATTTCGAAGTGTAGAGTTTCTATATCAAAACATGCATAAGTAGTGCATTAATAACATTAAAAATCGTATTATATAAAAATTATCATAATCCAGTATGTTGATGACATATAGAAAAATTTTTAGTCTTTTTTTGACGAAAATATTATTTGTTTTACAAAAAATCTAGCACTGTCAAAAATGCAATCACCAAGTCGATCTCTTTAGAAATCACATTAAATTTTCAAGTTTGTAGTATAGTCCTTGAAATTCCAGTTTCTACGTTTTTGGAAATCTTGAATATTTTTTCTAATAACAGTGAATTTTATTATAATTTAAAAGTTTTCAAAACCTAAAAACCCACTTTGTCTACGCCCTTGATTTCAAGGTTATTAGTTGCATTTGATAATCATTTTGTTTATTATCCAAATAATAATGTAAATATTGAAAACTGTAATTGGAATACGATAATTCGTAAATCTTGATTTTCACAAATTCGAAACTCAAAAGTCATTCAAAATATTAGGATAACTATATAATATAAATAAATATATAGGATAAAGATAAAGGATAACTTTTTCTTCAGTAATTTTTTAAAAAATCAAGATCAGAACCGAATCAGTTTTTTTGAAAATTTCAATATTGTTTGACTAAAGATGTAATTTTTGAACTATATAATTTTCAATCAGTAAGAAAAGATGGATTACAAAAATTTTTCTTGAATTAAAAAAAATTGTCTCTTCGCGTTGTAGTCGGCATTTATGCCTTTGAATGAGGAATGAACTCGATTTTAATCATCCACAAATATCGTTTGGACAAATATGGGGAAAATTGGAAAATATAGACAATGTTATTTTGATGACGAGTGATAAAATTTTTAGTGTTAGAAAATGCTCAGTTGTAGTAAATAATACTATGGTTGTGGCTGTGTACCGTATTTATGAAGATGGTTCGAGTAATTTTACCGACAAAAATCAACGTGTATAATACTCGTCAGATTTCTCCAACTTTTTTTATATCGACACATGTTTGCATTTGCCAAATTCTTGAAGATAGAATAGTCGTTGTTCACATGAGTTTCGTTTCATGTTTATATGATGATAATGATCATTCTGATGGGATACAACTTGATTATATGAAAAATCTATACAGTTTTTTTCATATATACATAAAATTTGGAGTACTTACAATATGATACTAAGAATAACGTGTTCAAGGTCGTTGGAGAGATCTGTGTTATTCAGTAAGGAAACAATAGTTTTTCATCCTGTTTTTCAACAAATTTAAACTTGAGTTAATGCTGACGATATTTTAAGAATGTTAAAAAATTCTATGCCAGACAATAATTTGATAAGTGGCAAACTTAACGATTGCATAGCGACCCTAAGTCGTTAGTTTTTCTGACTGCGTTTGTTTTAAGTATAAAGTTAATTTTAGCAAAAATTATGAGCATAATATAAGACAATGGATGAAGTTACGTTTCGTGATGGAAAATCAAAATGTCAATCTTGAAGTTTGATTATTTGATTAAGGAACTTGTAGATACATTATATCGAAACCCATGCATGGTTTCTCTAATTCATATTTGGTCGTCATTTCGGAATCATCCAATTAGAGTTACTGGTGGTGTTGCTGGAACAGTGGTTTTTAAACTGAATTTACTTGATTATTGCATTTCGGTTACTAAATTTTTTCGCTGAATTGTAAATAAAACTTTTGAAGTTATTCTTAATAAATTGTCAGTGAACAAAACTTCAGGAAAAGTGCAATAAAAAAATTTTGAGATTTTGCTTTAATTATTGAGAAGTAAAGTATTAGGCTTAAAAATAACGAAAGACTTGTGTACGTTGAAAATTATGATACAGTTGCTGTTAAAATCCACGGAAAATCTGGTGACACTGCTCTACCTTAGGTGTACATTTCCCGGTTCAAAATAATTTACAATCGATTGCTCTTTGAAAGAACAGCGTCGAATTGTGGTGCCTTATTTCGACACACCGATTTGGTGGGCGATGAAAGTATACTGTATGTTTAGTTTGTCGAATGGAAAACACAAGTGATCCCATAAAAAAAATTCTAAAACCTCAGACTTGAACTTTGTTCCATTATTATCAAGTTTTACATTTGGTTTTTCTATTTAGAATCGATCAGGTCTGACCATATCACTGAGTTACCTTAAACTCTTGAAATGTATAGATTATTAGGGTTGAAAATACGCTTTCATTTTATTTTTGACGAAAAATAGGTTTCTTGTTGAAAATGATGTTGTTTCAAATCAATGTTCATAATTGTGTATGAAATTTGAAAATAATGGATCGTAAATATTTTTCCAAGTGTTGCTGAATTGTGATTACTAAACACGAAGAATGTGTAATAAATTATGAGTAAAAAATTTCAATTCTATATCATTTTTTTTTCACAAATAGAAAATCGACGACATGATTCTTTCTAAACAGGATAACCTGAGAATCATTTTTTTTTCTAAACGTGGAGAAGAAATGGAACATATCAAAACTTAATTCTCACGTTGAATTAAAATCAAAGTTCAATATGGTATCACTTGTAACCAGGCTGTATTGAACAAACCAATCCTATGTGTCGACGATATATTAAAAAATGACATGAACAATAATATTAGGTAGAGTACTTTCGGAGTCATTTTTTTGTGTGAAAATAACACACTTGATGGCGTGATTAAAGTTGCGTCGTTTTTTCATTAGGATTAAATCATATCGAGAAGGTGCGAAGGACAAGAAATGTGTTGGATTATCGGGGCCAAAAAATGCTGTTGTGATTCTTTAAAAATAATTGAAACTCGTTTAGAAATCATGCTCATTGATTGAAATTTTTCACTTTTTCAATTTTTTTGTTTAAATGATCATTCTGTAAAAAAAAAATACAATGCAGAAAACATCCACGTTATGATTATGAAGAACTTATAATGGCGTAGTGAGAAAAAAATTTCTTCATGTTTCTGGTTTCGCTAAATTTTTTGGATTTCAAGGTCAGAATTCGGATGTCACTACGCCACTGGTTGCGAAGAATATTGCGAAAAACGAGCATTCTGTCCTCGCGCATCTTTTGCGTTTGCACGGTAGGTTTCCTTGCTTCGTGCCAGTAAAAAAGTATAAACAAATTTGTCAAATAAATAAAAAAATAGAAAAAAAAGTCACCTGCGTTCACAGCCATCTCGGTGACAGGGAATTATCATTAGGACGCGCAGAACGTTTAAAAGTTCCAAGACTGTACAGTTTTGAACGGACAACTAAAAAAATGTTGTTTATACGCCGTAAATGTACGCGATTGTAGCAACTTGAAAGAAATTAATCCCTTGAATGATGAAACTCGTAACAAGTTGATATAGTGGAATTCCACATTTTGGCAGGAAATCAAACTGCGAGGAAGAGTTCTGGATCGTGTAGAAAAATTGAAAATAGAAACCCGTAACTTTGTATATATTTGAGCAACATGTTAAAATAAAGAAATATAAAAGAAGCTGCTGTAGATCGAGAAAAGTTCCGAGAAGATGTTGAAAGAGAAAAATAATAATGTTAATGTGTCAATGTACCCAAGACTCAACAAACTGTATAAATAGAGTTTGTACATGGAGAATAGTGTTGCGATTTTCTTCACCTTGCATCCCTAAAACAAGACGAAATTCACAAAATTATGGGATTCGGAGTTTGAATAAATCCACGTCGAATGTTTGCTAAAAAATTCATTTATTTAAAGTTCTTGACAGAACTGATCCGAAGAATTTCTGTACAAAACTCGTTAATGTACATGCTCGCTAAACCATTGACAATTTTTTCATACACAACAATAATAATAAAAATCTACGTAATACAAATCGCATCGCACGATTATCATTCGTATGTTTTATCTTCGCCGTTAATTACAAAATAGTTGTTTTTGTCGTACAACAACAACCCAATAAAATCTTTGTACAATGTCTACTTACAACTATTCCCTTATAGAACTTGAAGGGTTACATTATGTACAGATTTTTTTTACGAAGGAAAAAACACGTTCTTCAATGCGGAATATTTCCAGGAAATAATCGATTCTTCGCGTTTTCAACTTTGTAAAAATTTCCCGAGGTTGAATAATTTCCTAACGTTACTTTACAAAGCCGAGAAATAGTTCTAGTGTGGGAAAAGTCAATAATAAATACAATCCTTCGAAAATCTCGGCATAATTTACCAGTCTCTTTTTCTACTTACAATCGTGCTCCTTCAATCAGTCTTGGAAAAATGTCGTCATAGGACATTTTCCCATCGCCTTTTATGGCTACGCTAAAATTGTACAGTCTTTCAAATAAGAATGATCGCATCATTCCAATGGCGGCTAAAAGTTGTATATCACAATACAAAGTTGAACATTGTTAGAAGATTCAAAATTCAAGAAAGTACGTTACCATGTTGATGTTGATTGGCTCAAAAATCTACAAGTTTTCACAATTTTACAAAACTAAAGAAAAATTATGCCATTGAGGGTTCATTTAACAAAGTTAACAGCATAGTTCATATTCGTTTTTTGAATACTTCAGCATGGAAACGATATTTCTTTCTTTTTTTTTTATATATTTTGAAACTCCGCCGAACTCCGTAATCTCTTCCCCTCCCTGTTTTTGTTTAATGCTCTCTTGAAGTCCTCTTAAGGATTACAAATCTGTTTCTTTTTCCTTTTCACAGATTATGAAAAACAAAATAAAATTTCTCTACATAAATATTCTTGAACAATTTGAGAAATTCAATTTCTGATTTAAAGCCCTCACATTATCGAGTTATCTTCGATTTGAAGTGTCTTTAAAATTTTTCAATCTCCAGTAATAATTTTTTCAAACGATTAAGCATCATTTAATTGAGAACCAATGTATTGTCCAAGTATCGAATGGATTTGCAGAAAGAGTAATAATAATTTTCCAAAAATAAGCTGAAGATGTGACATTTAACAAATGTAACTCACAGGAAAGATTTTCCATACCTATTTCCATTTTAATGACCGTAGTATCAGAATTAAAAATTTTTACATTTCTGCTCGAGTAAGTTTTTGTCTCACTCTAAGACTAATCTCTCTCACTATATCTGTCTTTGCTCGAGAAATTAAATTTACTCGAATCGCACTTGTTGCAAGATACAATATGCAAAAAACCATAGAAATCAACCTAATCCCTTGAATTCATTTGAGATGTTCGAATTTTCGAATTTACAAACTTGAATATGTTATAATATTTCAAGGTGATCGTTTAGACCACCTTAATAATGACACTGTCATAGAAAACGATAAAATATCTATGAATTTTTTGGAAGCTATTATGGCTCTTCTGTAAACTCTTCATTTCGGGCAATCTTAACAATTTTTCATACGAAAATCAGTATAATTCATTTGTTGAATAATAATTCTATCAAAATATTTTCAAAAACTCAACAAATATTCATTAATTATTCACCGGAATCAATTACGAGATTCGATTTATCTTGTACTGAACTTTTATTACAACCTCCTTGAAAAGGCATGAATTGTTATAAACATTCATATTTAAAAAAGAAATCTTTTGAACTCATAAATTCGATAGTGACGACTTGTCAAATGAGAACATATCGATAAATGATGTAAATCTATGTACATTGAAAAATAAAGGGAGCGACACCAGCGCCGCCACACGTTAGAGTTCTCCTCTGACGACATGAATTTCAACTGCTCCTAAGAAAACTTCAAGGAGAACCATGGCTAACGGCAAAAACTAAATTGAAGGCCCTTAAATCCTGAGTTCACCGTCATTCATATGAATACCCCGAGGCTGACTATTCCTCGGAGGCGCGGTGGGTACCAAAGGACTTATACTGGGACTCCTAGTCGCCAACGGCGATAAGGAGGGGGAAAAACTGGGGCTTAAGGCCGCTGAAGGGAATGTTGAAGCGTCGTGACTAATCGGCGACCGCGGTAACATGCCCCTCGCAAGGGCCGGCGCAGCTAATGTCCTAGGGGCGATTGTGGTCAGTAACGGCGGGGGCGGGGGAGGGGCCTTATGCACAGATTTCGCCTTTCCGCTACTCCCAGAGTGCCCGCTCTGGACGCTCGCGGCGTCGTCCTTGAGCCTCGCGATTTCGGAGAAAACGTGGGCCAGGGGCTGGTACTGCGGACCCCAGTCGAGAAGATAATCCCAGTTGTAGGAGCCGGTGAGCTCCTCCTCGCTGTGGACGATGGAACTAAGGGAACCGTTCATCGAGGGCACTCCGGGTATCTCCAGAAGACCGGAAGTTGGCCTGCTGGGCTCGCCGATTTTCCCGTAAATAAGGGTCGCGATGTCGGCTTCCGTCCCGGCCTCGTCCTCGAAGAGGTGAAGGTTGTCGAGGGGCAAGGCCTCCGGGGGTCGACGGGGTGTGCCCGTCGGCGGGTGGTCAACTATGCCTAGTCGGGCAAGGTACTCCTGTAAAAGATGACAAGTAAAGAAAACGCTGCAAGTGCATCGAACGTCAATCCTCCTCTTATATATCAACTTTTTCATCACAATTTCTTAGAACCCAAATTTACGAGTAGATAATAAACACACCTACAGAAGTTATAGTGTATATCAGCTTTTGGTCATCAACTATGACCCTCTTCAGACACTATGAAATAACAAAGACTAACAAAATCATTAATTTTTAAATCAAGTTCCCTAGTACAACAATGTCAAACAAGAACTCAAAGAACAATGTGCTAATATGAGCAATGGACATTACTGTCACTTCCTTCTCTATTCTTAATTTCCAATCCTCCACGTAATAGAGTCCACCGTCCCCCTTGATGGTCAATCAGGGACTGGTTTGTGAATGTAGTGTCAGAAGAATCCTACAGTTGATTTCCGAAGGTTAATAAACACCAAACTTAGGAAAAAAAAAGTTTATTGCTCTTATTTTGGCTTTAAGAGATGATGATAAAAAAGTATGTAAATAAATGCTAATGATTGTAATTGCAATCCTTACTTGTGTATTATGCACTGACAAATCGCTCGCAGAGTCCACAGCTTGGCTTTCATTGATCATCCGAATCTCCTCGTCATCTCCATCGTCTTCCGCCGACCCCCTTCCAGAAGAACCCGACTGGTCGCTGCCGGAAAGCTCCGAAGTCGCCTGCTGCTGTTGTGCCGATTGGCCCGAAGTTCCGTACGGTGGAATCTCGTCGTACTTAGGCGGAGCGAATTGGTTCCCACTGTTCACCGTATTGCTCGTTGCTCCGGTAACACTTCTAATCGGAATAGTGTCGAATGCGCTAGGATCCACGTAGCTGTTGGAAGCAGTGGCATTGTTTTCTCCATTAAGTCCTGGCTTTGTTCCCGGTTTCTTGTGCTTTCTTCCCCGAAGATGCAGGAACAGAAAAACGGACCCAAAAGCAAGAACCAACAGGAGCAAAGCAATCAAAAGTCCCATGGCCCAATCCGCTATTCCACCGGTCGCAGCTACTGCCAAATTGGTTCCGACGTTGGTCGGCGTTGCCAGAGGTGTGGCACCTCTGGCTATGAGTAAGTCGTTCCCATCGACTAATGTTACGTCAATGACTGTCATGTTGGACAACGAGTCTTGTCTACCTGAACTCGCACTGACAACAAGTCTCGACCAGCCTTCGACGTCGGTGTCGACGTGCATAAGTTTCTGCTTCACCAAAAGGGCGCCGGTCGTGCGGTTGAGTTTGAAGAACGGATGCTGAGAAGTCAGCTGGTACACCACCCTTCCGTCTGGTCCTTTGTCCCTGTCTGTCGCGGTGACGTAGCCTATGACAGTTCCAGGCTGTATTTGCGCCCCACTTCTAATCCCGAAACGGTAGATCCTTTCCGTGAATTGCGGATAGAATTCGTCCCGTGATTCAAGTTCCACTCTGACGCGAACAGCCGCGAATCTTCCGCCAGCATCCGTCGCCCTCAGCGTGAAGGCGTACCTGTTCCTTTGTTCGTAATCGAAAACCGTTCTGGTCGTGACGACACCGGTTTTTCGGTCCACTGCAAACAACCTCCAACTTTCGTCAATCTCGGAATATCCGTTAGCCGCTGCGGAAACGATGGAGTAGTTCAAGGCCCCAAAGTATCCACGGTCTAGGTCGGATGCTCTGGCAGTGAACACCTTCGTGTTGACTTGTTCGTTCTCCGCGACGAATTCCAGGTACTCGGAGACGGGGAATTTGGGGGAATTGTCGTTGACGTCTTCGATGTGGACGAGAAGGGTCGTGAGGGTGCAAAGAGGGGAGTCGGGGTCACTGTCGCAACAGATGATGACGAGGTTGTGGTTCTCGGGTTTGAGGTCGCAGTCCAAGGTCGAGTTGACGATGATGGTGCCTGTGTGGGGGTCCACGCGGAAGAGACCCTCGTCATTGCCGGAGGTGATGTCGTAAGTGAGGCGGGAGGAGGGGGTGTTGGGAGCGTCGGCGTCGGTGGCGTGGAGCGTCGCGACGGTGGCTCCAATATGGGAGTCTTCCTTGATGGTGACCTTGCTGAGGGAGTCGAGGAAACGAGGATGACAATCGTTGACGTCGTCGATATGGACGTGGATTATGATGGGCTCGTCGGGTACCAAGGAGCTAGAGGTCGTGGCGTTTGTCGATAAGTGGGCGCCGAAATGAAGAGTGTATCTGGAAGATACGATTCGTTTTCTGGTTAAAAACACATTTTCAAAAAGAAGAGAGGTTTGATTTGATTAGTTTGAGTAACCTAACCTGATGATATTTTCTAAATAGAAAATTTAAAATGGAAAGAGAACCAAAATAATCAAAATTCGAAAGTTTCTCGTACATAACTTTGGTTTCAAAATTTTAAATGCTACACATCTGGAGAACAAAAATTAAAAGTATTTGAAATTCATTCCGGAATACTAATTTATCAACTTCTGTGATTAAAAAAAATAAAACTCCATTCTACGAGTAAAGAATTGTTTTCAAATGTTCAATGCAGCAAGTGCATAGTAATGTTGTTAATTGATTAATACAAAATTCTGCACGAACGATAAAATTGTCCGGGATTTTTAATCGCTAGTCATAATCAAGCAAGACCAATTGACCTTTTGACGTGTTTTCTTTCTGCATAATTCACATCAACTTTCAGTATTATAACTGCGGTCGACTTCAACAACCTATCGTAGCGAAACATAAAAATTTTCCCTCGCGGTAATGAGCGTTTGTAAAAACCTAAGTATACGACGAAATAAAATCCATGCGTACATTGTAAGTGCGAAAAGTTTATGCATCTATATCTTCGACATGAAAACAACATTCTCATATCGTGCAATTAACTTTTTATCATCTAAACCTTCTACTTTTTCTTTTCCTTTTTTTTTTAAGCTAAAAATGAGAAGAATGTTCCCAGCAGTT
Source organism: Platygaster robiniae (assembly GCA_028476575.1). NCBI lineage: Eukaryota > Metazoa > Arthropoda > Insecta > Hymenoptera > Platygastridae > Platygaster > Platygaster robiniae. The sequence goes on from CM052019.1 coordinate 44,876,132, forward strand.
TTTCCTAGATAAGCAGCCTCCAATTATACCGATTACCTAATCAGTTCTCCCAGTAAACGACTTCCTGAAAATCGTCAAAAATCACAAATTAGGTAAACACGCTCGATCAAATTACCTGTCTCTGGTCTCACGATCGAGGCTCTTGGATAAAATCAATTTCCCCCGGGACACTTCGAAGACGTCATTCTCGTTTCCTGCGATAATGCCACCGTCCAGCAGATCCAGATCGGACAATTTCAGCAAAATCGAGCCCTTCGGCGCGTTCTCTTTCACAACCAACTTGTGCTCCCTCTCCGGAAGCGCGCTCTTCAAACTGCTCAATCGCACGATCGCCGAGCTCACGGAAGAAAGCTTCGGTTTGCCCGAATCCTCGGCGACAATCGCCACCTCGATTTCTTTGGGCATTGGTTTCGACAGTGCCGATTGGTTGATGCTCAGTATTCCAGTTGTTGGGTGGATTGAAAATCCTTTGTTGCTCTTGAGCAGCCTATAATGAACTCCTCTGTTTTCCTCGGTGAGATCGTCGTCCGTGGCATTAACCGCGAGAATTTCTTGAACCTCGCTGCGATAGTCTAAGGGAAATAAAAAATAAAAAAACAAGGTTTAGTAGATTGAAACCTCGAAATGAAGATTTTTAGTTGAGAGTATTGTTTTTCGTGAAATTTTGAAAATATTTTGAATCACACAGTGCAACAGCGAAAAAGTTAGCAAGAATCTTTGATCATAAAATCAAAGTGAAGCTATACTATTTTGTGTAGTGTAGAGACTACTATAAAAGTACTATATAAGTGTGCACAAAATACTATACTATATATCATAGTTACTATTACGTATAGTAAAATTATAGCATAATCAAAGTACTATAGCAAACTATAATATAGACAAACTACTATAGTTCAGTAACTACTACATACATAGTACTAATATAGTACTTCAAACTATAATACCATAAACTATAGTAGACAGTAAATGTAGTACATAGTACTAAAATAGTCATCTAGTATTCTAAAAAATTGGTTCTTACTTGAAGTTCCTTTCATTCAATATCATTTGTTTTGAAAATCGAGATATTTACTAATAGAATGAAAAATGAAATATAAATCGAATTTTAGTAGAAAAAAATTGCGGTATAATGTTAACAAAAAAGTCGAATGCCATCTATGAATGTTTGCTGCATTCAGAATTCGAGAGCCTATATTTTTAATTTTTGAGCCTATCTAAACTAACTCAATACATGATTCAGTTAGGCGATCATATTTCTTCTGCATTATAGTAACTCATTCTTATACCTCCAAAGTCGAGAAAAAGAAGTGTTGCACTGTGTTGCTCTAAATATTTTAAGAACCATAAATCGAAGGTTTTGATGATTTTCCAATGTAATCAATCACGAATCTAGAATTCGCTTATGTTCGTAAGAAAGAAATTCCACAAAAGTAACATAGCTCACAGTTTTTAGACTCAGAGGAGTGTGAAATAACGACAATGTCAAATAATCAAACGGCAAAAGCTTGTGTAGAATTCCATGGGCCCGCATAAGAAGCGCATAGGCCAACATTTATCCTCGTCGCGGGAATAACTCGTGCTTTGACTGAGTTCATTAAAAATGATATGCTTAATATTTCAGAATATCTGCGATTACTTCCGCGGCCGTTTCGGAATCGGGCGCAACACTGGAAATGCGACTTTAAGTAATTGCACGGCGCCGCGATGCACGCGCTAGGCATTCCAGCGTTTTTAATTGATCGCCAATTAAAGGCTCGAGCTTTTTCCGAGGGCAATTATCATCATTTTTTGCTTTCATAGGTGAAATTCTTCAAGGATTTGCAGAATAAATGATTTTCAAGCACTTTTTTCAATAAATGATATGATTATATGAGAACGTTCTTTGTTTGGATCGATTTTTTTATTTGTTGTTAAATGGACGGTAAATAATTATGTCAAATGTGAGTGTGCGGCGATGTAAATTAGACTCTCCCATTAGAAGATTACGTAAAGATTGAGGAGCGTTGTAAAAGTCGGAGTACGTTAAGTTGCGGGGAAAATCGACGTACCTGGATTTCATCATAAAGTGGTGTTGCAGTTAAGCAATGCTGGGAATTTTTATCATTAGGTCGAGAAAATGATTTCTAAAGAATAAATAGACGATTTGATACAAATACTATCTGAATATTTGCATACAGTTTTTCAAATGGAATTGATGGGTTTTCTTGTCAATATTCAAAATAGTATGTTTCTGAGAAATTTATTATCTCAAATTTATGAGACTAAGCATTGCAAGTTTGAGGAAAACTCATGCAGCAAGACTATCAAACGTCTTTTTTTTTTCAATTTTTTTGGACTAATTTTTAACTACCCGAGTCGAAATTAGAATCAGAATTATAATCAACTTGGACCTATTAGATCAGATACAAAATCTTCATGACCACGAAATCTGAAATAGCACGCAATAATCCTCGTGAGTGGTTTTTCAACTATTTTAACCTATGCATTCGAAATCAAGATCGAAAGTACAACCAAGCTGAACCTGAGAAAAACGAAAGCAAACTTTCATGACTCTCTGTTTTTAAATTGGATGAACACTTCGAAAAATTCGATTATTAAAAAGACTATATTAAATAATAATTTTCTTTTCCTCCAAGTCGGAAAAATTAATCACATTGCTTGCTTTTGCTAATTATCACTCAATTTGAGGAATATAAATTTTTATCGCTATTTTAAATGAATACGCGAATATTATCACATTTTACAATGTACAGAAGTATATTCAATCACGTTTGATTAGCGGATATTCCAAAGTATACAATATTGTCAATTTTCATTAATTAGAGATAATGTGATCTCTCCATCTTAAGATGGAGGGTCTAGCTGACTTGACAGCTTGTTACACAGAGATAGGGAATGAACAGCCCATTCAGCACGTATTTTTTCAGAAATATTTCTTAATAATTTGAAAATACTTTAGAAACATTTCGAAGTATTTAATGTCAACTAGAAGCTCCTTGAATGTGAAATCTACGCTTTGAAAAGAACGCATCATTTATTTTTCTAAAAATTTTAGAAGAATAGAGATATATAGATTTCTTGTTGAACGAACTCACTTCTCTTCGAAATTTTCTTTTCTGACGCTGTTACGATAATTGTATGTTGACAAGAGAAGAAATTTCATTCTGATCAAAATTACATTTATTGCTAATATATTATAGAAATATAATTAAAAATCATATATATTCAAAGTGGAAGTTAATTGATATTTATAATACAATTCAATGCCTACCACAATCTGCTGTATTTATATTTCCACGGCTTTTTGAATTCTGGCGCATTTCTGACCCAAATCGTCTTTTGTTCTTTGTTTCGATTTTCATTTTATATGTCAAATGTCAATTCACGTTAAAAATTGTTTTCGAGTGTTGAAAGTTCATCAAAAGATTGAAAAAGGGGCCGAAAAGAAATTGCTTTTATTATGTAGATAACTAGGAAAACAGAGCATTTTCAGGCCAAAATCCTCACGATCTATGATGAGTTAATTAAATTATTGTCATTTTTCAAGTACTCGTTAGAAACGTTCTTTTTGGTAAGTCTTTTCAAATTATGTCATATTTTAATTATATTTTGCGTTACTAGAGCTTGTATCATTTTGAGAATGTTGAAAATTGCCATGTATTTCATGCCCAAATCGCACTTGCGCAATGTGGCAGATTTTTCACCGCTGTTGGTTATAAATGGTTTGAATGAGGTTAAAAATAAAACCTATTTCAGGCGTAAAATCCGTAAAATCGATAATAACTGCCATGTTTATGGTGTAAAGTTGTTTGAAAATGAGCTTAGTTTGAACCGATGAAAACCGAAATATCCTCGATTCAGTTGGTTCCAAGTTTGATTCTAATTTTGACTCGGGTATTTTCGCGATGTAATAACGTGCATTTTTTTGTACTGTAATACAGCGTTAAAAAAGGAAGAGCGTTTGAATTCTCTATATATTCAATATTATGGACTGTGAAAAATGTGGAAAAGATTGACAAACCTGAAATAGTGGCGACGTAGGCGACCCGTTCGAATCTCGGGGGGTTATCGTTCATATCCGTCACGCGGACCGTCAGCTCGGTGGTGGCTTCGTGCATGCCGTCGCTGGCGATGACCTGGAGCGTGTATTCCGATCGCGTTTCCGCGTCGAGCTGTGCCCGCAGAACGACGCGTCCCCCGTATCGGTCGATGCTGAAAGGGCCCGGATGCGTGACGTTACCGAAGCGATAATTCAGCGCCGGCGAACTGTCCACGTCGTTGGCCGTGATTGTCGTGAGAACAGTACCGACCGCCGTACCTGCGACACGCCAAGACGTACTCTCGTTACGGACAATTCTATCCATTCCGTCTAATTAAGCTTGAATAATGGGATATTTAAATATTTTCATCTACAAACCTTTCAGAAGGCTAAAGTCTACGATATTCTGAAGGGATTCATCAAAGGAAAGAATTATTCAAAATATGATTTCAACCAAACTGCCCCTGTCTTTCTTGCGTGGAAAAAAGATGAATTTTCCAGACCACCCCCGGAAGCGCGCGAGATGAAACACGCCGATAAACGGCGAGCCAATGCATTTTAAGCGAGGCCGAGTGTTTTTAAGCTCCGCGAAAGAATGCGAGGTAACGCGAGATGGGTCGAACAATCGCGCTTATTCCGACTCTCGGGCGAAGAAGAAAGAGGCAAGGAGAAGGGCCGCGATGATGAGTTTCGCCGGGGCACGAATAACGATGCCCAGGATTTATTAACGCGCAAGATCCTCGGCGACAAACTTATCTCGAACGAGGCGCACTCTTGTACATGTAAATTGGGCGAGAGCGAGAACCTCGTAACTTTACATGGCTTTTCGCAATTGGCACGTTTCGATTTAGATGATAGATATACCGCTGAATCCGATTATTTCGTTGAGTTATTGCCAAGGTGCTTTCACGTTTTGCCGAGCGACGGGAAAAGTTCGTTCTTTGGGTTTGTCTAAACAAAGGGAAAATTTTAAACATTTTCTTGAGTTCGGGAAATGTGAGTGTAGATAATAATTTTTATTTCTAATGTAAAGACATGAACTTGTAAATTCATTCACATCACAAAACGACGATCGAGTTTGTAGAAATCAATGAGCGATAAGTCCGTAACAATAACCAGGCCGTAAAAATCATCGTAAATTAAGCCCCCTCCAGTCCTGAATCAATTCCCGTTGCATAACTTTTGTTTACGGCTTGTAAAAAGCCCGGCGAACCCGAAGGACCATAATTTGAAGGACAAGGTCGGGCTGGAGGCCGCGGTGCGAGTCGATTTACAAGACGTTAACGGTTCGGCAAATTTATAATCGACGCGCGCTTCCTTTCTCGATATTCATATCTGCATGCGCTCTTTTTTCCGATTCGACGCGCTCCCATGATTTACAGCCCCGGGTTCGCACCTACAGCACCAGTCTATCAGTATTTTTCATTTTTTCAGATAACTTTTCCCGACCTGGCGAGTTTCCATTAAAAATTGGGAAAAAATGAAAAACCAGATGGTTATATTATACTCCGCGATCAGTCTATAAATCATTCGAGTCATTTGCGATTTAATGATAGGGCGCTTTCGAAAAAGAAAAACGAAAGTTGGTCGAGCTTTTTTTGCTTTGCTAGTCTTGAAATGTCAATTTCACGGGGAGAGATGGAAATTGAAGTGACACGAGTGATTCATGTGGGATCTGATTGCTCGATTTTTATGAGCTGAAGATTCAGTAGTGTGTAATTTTGAGAATGACACATTTTCTCTGTGGAATGATAATCAAGAATAAATTAACCGTACTTTCAAACTCTGAATTTCCATTGACGTGTTGAAAAAAACCTGATATAAATTCTCAAACTTAAGTTTTTACTAACGTGCTCGAAAAAACTCTTCTGATGTGTAAATAAGCCTTCCGCAATCGGTGAAAAAAATGAATTCAAAAACGTGGTAAGTCTCAATTAGGCGGTTATTAATCGCCGTAACTCAGAACGTGCCCGCGCCCATTGCCAATGGTATCAAATGGCAATCGTCACGAATAATCGCGATGCTTTTAATTAACATTAATAAAGTTGAGCGGCGTGACGCGTAGCATGGTAAAAGGGCCGGGAAGTAAATTGCAATCAGGGGCCACGCTCGATCGCTTTGGCGGCGGGCGGTGCGTTCGTGTGAAATGAAAAATGCCGCCCCGAGTTAGCGCCGTGTACCCGCGCGTTATACAACGCCGATCGGCATTTCTTTCCCTTTCTACTTCTTCCTCCACATTCTCCGTATCCTCTTCTATACATTTTTTTCCTTTCATTTTACTTAATCTCTTAACAAACAAACAAAAATCTCACGAGTTTCTGAAATTTCATCAAAGCATTTTGCTTTTATTGTCCATGCTTGGAAGCAGGGGCGTAGGCAGAAAAAATTCTCGGGAGGGGTTTTTCTAAAAAATATTTTTCCTTCGGGATTTCACAATTTTTCATCCTCGACAATATGGTTACGAGGGAGTGATTTTGACATTTCGGAATTTGAAAGTCTTACAACTTTGGGAATCCAGAGTTGCACATTTTTCATGTTCTTCAATAATAGAATTTGATTTTTGTGATTTTCAACTGGTAACTGAGGTTTTAATTTTTTTACTGGTACTTTTTATATTTATTGCACTTTGAGGATTATATGGTATTGAGTAAGATGGGTTTCTATAAAACTTTCTAAAAGTTGATGCTCCAGGAATCAAACTTCTAAAAAATATATACATTTGAATTGGTTTTTGAGCAAATTTGAACCATACAGATTGAAGGTACATCATAAATTTATATTATTTCTGTATGGTATATTATTCATAAAATTTTGTAGTTTTTCTGCTATTTTTCTAAATTTCTTATATTGTTATGCATCGCTCAATAGATTATTTTTAGAAATAATACTACAGTATCTAAATTTCCAACGATTATGAGAATTCGAATTGATTTTTCAGACGAGAGTTTCTTTTATGAAGATTTTCAATACTTTTATTCTATATATTTTTAGTATTTCTACAGATAAGAGTATATTTATTTGTGTAGTTGTATCAATTAAATTAGATGTATTTTTATTGTTTTCTATATGTATGAAATTCTAGGATAAATTCTAAAATTATATATAATTATAGTATTTTATTAATATTTATGCTCCAGGGCAGAAAGTTTTATTAATTTCTAAAAAAAATGATTTCTATATGATTTTTATGTTTTTAAAAATATCTAGTAAACTAGTGAGCTATTAAAATAGTAAAGTGGTAAGCAAGTAAACTGGTATTCTACTAAACTTGTAGGATAGTAAACTAGTAAGCTAGAAAAAAAGTAAATTAACAAACTAGTAAGCTAGCCAACTACTTGGTAAACTAGTAAACAAGTAAGCTAGTAAACTAGCAAAATATTTAAATTTTAAAATAGTAAAATAGGAAACAAGTGAAAAAGAAAAATAGTAAACTAGCAAACTTGTTAATAATTAAATTAGTTATTTAGTAAACTAGTAATCTTGTAAGCTAGTAAACTAGTTAACACGTAAATTAATAAGCTAGTAAATAAGTAAGCCAGTAAATTAATAGTACACTTCTTTTTCACATTTTTCTAGTATAATATACGATACCCTGGAGGATTTTTAAGTATTTTTATGGATTACTTATATTTTTGTAGATTGCTACAGAGATTTAAAAAAATCGATGCTTTAGAATGTGAATTTCGATCTATTATAAGTAATGTCACGAATTAATGAGAAAATGACATTCAGATAGATTTTTCATGTGTTACAGTGTTATTCTACTTTCGTATTTTTGAAATATTTAAAAACCTTTCTTGCGTTTTCTAGAATATCTAAAGATTTATAGTATATTTAGTATTCGATGCTCTAGAATCCCAAAATTTATACATCTTAGAGGCATTTGTTGAGATTTTTCAGAAAACATTTTTTCATTGAATATAATGGTTTCATTATTCTTATAAAGTCTGTATGAATCGAAAGATTTTTAATACTATTGTATGGATTTCATATAGATTTCTAGAATTTCATGATCCAAGATTCAAAGTTTTGTAAATTTTTAGCATTTTCGTAGATTTTTAGTTTTTTAATTATTCACTGGGTTACAGAAATTTTTCTGATTCATATTTTCTACGTAATCCTACGTTTTGACAATTTTTACTTTTTTATCAAATATATACTGTTAACGTGTTCATGCATTTTTTTGTAACTTGAATTTTTTTGTTCATCGATGTAACTTTTTTCATTTTTACATGCAATATTGATTGAGTTTATCAGAATTTCGGGAGGGGTTTGAAGCCCCAAAACCTCCCTCTGCCTACGCGCCTGTTGGGAAGAAATTCATATTTTTGTTTCTGTTTTAATTTTTGAATGATAAAGTGTTTTAAAGAATCCCCAACAATGCACAGTTATATTTTTCCATACTATTGAACTGAAAGCAGGAGGAGAATTTTCTTTCCTGCAAGCGCAACCAAAACCTGATGTTAATCTCGAATAGATTTGGTGAAGTTTTTGCCGATTCCTTAAACGGTTGGACAATGATCATCTCAAAGCGATTGGGATCGCGATTTTGGTATAACCGGGGAGAGCTTTTAAAAAGACCGTGTCCCAAGGGCTATTAAGCGCAATGATCTCTCCGCTCCCATTCCGTTACGAGATAATTAAATCTGCCATTGCGCCTCGGGGTAATTAAAATCAATTATCGGGTGCCGTTAGCGGAGCCGTGACCGGGGTCACGCGGCCGTCCTCGTCGTGACTGGACCGTCGCTGCCCACGGCAAAAGACATACCTCGTCAAAATGGCCATGGGTCTTTCGAAAATGTTTATATCTTCTTTGGTAAAAAAAAAAAAAAAACGAATACATTTTCAGTTTATCCCTACTAGTCTACTAAGACATTTTGAAATTCTATACTGATATTTCTGTCTTGAAAGTTTATGGAAATGATAAAAATCTTTCAAAACTTTCAATTCTGCAGCATCAAATTCTCACATCCTACTTATGTTTCCATCAAAACGTACAAAAAAATTTACAATTATGTGAAGTATTTCGAACTTATAGAGATACTGTTTTTTCAAAAATTCATTGGAATATTTAAAATCTCTAACATAGAATCTCCAGCATTATACTTTTGAGATCTATATTGAAATTGTTAGAAATACTATATATCTACTAAGATGCTAGAAAAATATGCTAAATTTTGTTGATACTAGAACACAAAAAATATTTGAAAAATTAGATATTAATCAAATACGAAGAGGCTATGTAAATATTTCCACGAATAATCATTAAATTATCATAATAGATATCTATATGACTTTCAATTCTAAAGGATGGAATTTTAGATATCTCAAAAAATTGTTGCAAAAGCCAAAATATTATCTAAACTGTAAAAATACTGGCAAACACATATGTTATTTTCTTAAAAATTGATGAATAAAGATTACGATAAAATTTCTAACTCTGGGGCGTTAGATTCTAGAAATCAACGTAGAAATCCTTCAAAATATGGGAAAAATTAGTATAATTCGTGGATCTTAAAATAATACAAATTGTGCTCAATGCTCTAGAAATCTCTTAAATACTTGAAATCTATTGATATGATGATAAAAATTGTCAAAATTAAAGTTTTTGGAGGATGCAATTATAATTGCATGCTCCACTGCGACTGAATTGTAAAAATACTAAAAAACATAAAAGATACTAAAAATACTAAAAATCAATGAAATACTGAAAATATCTTTAAACAATAACGATAAAATGTACTGAAAATTTGAAAAATTGGTTGAATACTTGAAATCCATGGAGATACCGTCTTCTGAAAATTTATTGCAATATTAGAAACCTCTAAAATTTGAAGTTCTTTATCATCAAATTCTAGAAGTCCACAATGAGGTTGTTAAAAATGATAAATATCCATCAAGAACCTAGAAAATCTTAGTAAATATTTACAATACTAAGATATCTGAAAAATACTGAAAATACTAGTAATCATAAAAACTCTAAAAAGTTGTGTACATATAATATCCTTTAATAAATAGAAAATTTCTATATATTTATTCAACTTTGAATTCTAAAGCATTGAGTTCTAGATATATTTTTAGAAATTTATCAAAACCTCGAAAAATAGTCTAATGGGTTACATGTATGCAGACATAATGTCTGAAAAATCTGTGAAAAGAAAAAAAATCTATGAAAGCTTGAACTATATAGCACCCAATTATAAGAATCAATGTCGAAAATTCCTACAAATATAAGATAATCCTTTAAAAGGTATACATACAGATTGAAAAAGTAAGTGCTCAAAAAAGTTAGAAATAAGGTGTTGTAATTTTATATAGAAAGGGATAAATTTTGAAAGTGAAGGCTCAAGTTTTCGAACCAATTTTCTCAGATATTATGATGCTTAAGTGAATATTCAAGGATTCATTAGTATACATATATTATGACCCTTTCGACAATTAAGTTTTTTACCTTCTATAAAAATGTCGTTGCAATGCCTTTGCTTTTGGAGTTCGAAACGCTGTTAAGAAAAAAAAAAAAAAAAAATAAAATGAAAAAATAAATAGCAAGACGATTCAAAAATTCATGAACCTTTAGTTACTTTATAACTGTACTCGAGGATTCCAATTTTCGCACTTGAGACACTGTGAAAAACTTGACAAAATCTGCGGGTTTCATCAAGTCTTATGCTTTTAAAACTGTAGAATATGTAAAAACCACATTAGCTATCAAAATTTTTTACACAGTCATGACTTTAAGGGACGTAGAAACTTGCGATTTATCACTGCGACATAACTTCTGAATAAAAAAATACGTTTCAAATTGTGAGAGGGTTTAAAACACTGTTATTCACATGATCGCGAAACTTACCTTCGGAGACGGAGATAACGCTGTGCTCCGGGAAAGTCGGCTGGTTGTCATTGATATCGATGACGTTGATGCTGAGGGCGGCGGTGCCTGTTAGCTGCGGGTTCCCTTGATCCGTGGCGATGATGGTCAATCGGTATTTCTCCCGTATCTCGCGATCCAGGACGATGTTGGTCCTTACGACGCCGCTGTACGGCGGGTCGATCGTGAACGCGTTATCCGGATTGCCATCCACGATGTGATACAGAATCCTGCTGTTAAGGCCTTGATCGGCGTCGCTCGCCGAGAGCTGTTCGTATCGAAAAACCAATCGATCGTGAAATTTCAAAATAAAAATTCAATGTCATATTTCTTTTACGAAACTGTTTTCAAATTTACTGTTTTTTAATTTTGGGGAGAAAAATTTTGTCTTGATAAAAATAAAAAATACGGAAGCATTTGAAGTCCTATCTAACTAAGTATTGTCGTGAAGACTATGAACTCACCTTAACCACGAAATCTCCCTTGGCATTTCCCTCCAAAACCGTAGCCGAATATTGCGACTGCGTGAAAATCGGTGCGTTGTCATTCACGTCCGACACCCTCACATTCAACTTTGCGTAAGCCTTCAATGGTTCTGACCCTGAAGTCCTCGCGACCAAAATCAGTGTTTGACTCGATCCTTCTCCAATTTTCCGACTCTCCATCCTTCTCCAACTGTCCCCAAAACTCTCGTACTCCGCCAACCCCGAGAAATTGCTCCACAACTCAGCATCCAATTTTCTCGGGTCATTTACCCTCACGATTCCAGTTTCCTCGTCGATGGAAAAACTCTGGAAATCATTTCCAGAACCGATGGAATATAAAATGTGCTGGCGTCTTCCATCAGACCTCACGGCCGTAACTTGCAGAATCTCCATGTTCGGGGGCGAATTTTCCTGAACGACGACTTCATATGTCTCATTTTGGAATTTCAGCATCGGCACATGCTCAAAGTGTTCGCCAACGCGAATTTCGATGAGCCCCGTAGATGTCAAGGTCGGGGTACCTTTGTCTTTGGCCAGAACTTGGAGATGGTATATTCTGTCGACGTCGTGGTTCAGGTGCATAGTTGTTGTGACTATGCCGGTGTTTGGGTGGATTCGAAATTTGTGGTTGGGAACCGAGTCAGAGAGGAGGTACGTTATTTCGTCATTTGGGCCTTGGTCCGCGTCGTAGGCCTTGACCCGAAGAATGGTCTGGCCTGGCTGGGTGTTTAGGGGGGTGCGAGTGCGGAAGGGGTACTCTTGAAAGTGGGGAGGATTGTCGTTGACGTCGGTGACAGTGATTTCAACGGGGATGGAGCTGCTTTTGGAAATGGATTTTCCGGAGTCTGTAGCGACGATGAGAAAGTTGTGTTTGGCGTCTCGTTCTCGGTCCAAGGGACTAAAACAGAAACGTGAATTTCCTTCAATACAACTTTTCTAGAAAATTTAATCTATAAATAATATAGTTCCTGAAATCAGCTAGACTACTTACTTATTAAAAAGTGAGATACTTGACTTTTTATCAAGAAATATCAGTATCTAGTGGAGAATGTTTTGATTATATACGCATATATATTTACAACAATCAATTTCAATTGTTTAAGCTCCAATGATTAAGACTGCCATAGAATAAAACACAAAGAATCAAGTGTTAAGTAATCAATCATACTGTCTGACTTTTCGCATTACTATTCCTTGAAATCGAAACATCTGAAAAATATTTCTTACCAGAAAAAATTGTAAATTTCGTTAACGGGATTGCAACTTTTTCATGAGTATAAATTATAAATTTTTTCTTTTGAGCCCCGTTTGTAGAGATAAACCATAGAAATAGCTAAATGACACAGGTGCAGAGCGTGTGGAAATATAACCAATTATCGAGCTGTTTTATCTGGAACGTTTGACTTATTGTGTAATAAAGCTTTAAATCTTGTCCAGTTCGATCAAAAGACACGAGAAACTATGTGTGATTTTCATTTACGATAAAAGAACGCTCCATGGAAAAATTCAGAACAAGAACTTGAACGAATTCATTTTCGAATTTATACGAGTGTTTATGTACATGTTGGGAAAATTGCAGATTTTAGTCTGAAGTTCAACCGTTCAGTGGAACTTATGAGAACGATAAAAAATATTCTTCGTAGGTTAAAAATAACTGTACTCTATAAATTTAAGTTCTTCCTAAGCATTAGAAATTTTGAGGTATCTACACCAACTTGGAAAATGTGAAATTGACGATAAAAATGATCTTAAAATTTTCATACAGTCTGCAATTTCAATTTCGCGTGTATTAAGGAGATGGCGATCTCAGTTGGATTTTTCTCGCGCGAAAAGCGGAGGAGGATGCTCGCATACCGGGGGCCGCGACGCGATTCGATCTCCCCTGCGAATAAATATGAATGAAGTAGGGCCGTGATCGGGGCAACGATTCCCGTAAAGACTCTCCAAGTCGGACTTTATTCAACGTAAATTTTCTCGCCGCGTGGCGTTCAGCACCTTCCGCACGATTTAAGGCTCTAAACCGTAGACAAGATCTGCTAACTTACGATAATGGCCGGGCTTGGATTACGCGCCATGTTCATACTGACTCTTCGATTCGCAAATGATATTGTGACGAGCGTTTCATTGTCATTTAGCGCCCTATTCATACAGCCGCCGCTCGCATGGAATGGCAATTATCGTAACTTGGATATTATTAATGCGAGGATTACCGGGGTAATTACCCTTTGTCGGCCGCCGGGGAATTTCGATTGTTCGATTGTGAACGAGTCGCGCGATTTATCTTCATTTGCTGATTATGGGAAATTTCGTCCGTGGCAATGACGCGTTACAAATAAGGCAAATAGTTGAGGCGATGAATTATTGAAATAGTCTCAAGTTTTTACTTGATATTCAAAGTTGAAGAGATATTTTGCAGGGATATTGTTCATCCTCGGTTGAACAACGACGAACAAAGAAATGCATAAAAACATTCACGAAGCACGTGACGTCGATGAAATCGTCACCGGGCAAAGGTTGAAGGACCCCGCGAGGTCTCTCGAATCCTTGTTTATTAATTTGCATTTTTCGGTGGGCGATTCTTGTCTCTTTCGCTTCGTTCCAGAGGAACGAGCTCATGGTCCAGGGGAAAAAGAAATGCGCGAGATCCCCGAGATAGAAAGAGACGGAGAGTGCCCTCTTCGCATCGCAGCTATCTCGGAAACTTTTGCCCTGCGACAGCCGTGTGTCATTTCAGCGGGACACCATGTGGCATTTCAATGCATTATTTCAGTCGGCGAAAAGCCTGATATGCAAAACCGGCCCCACCTCCCTGTGCTACGCGATTCCTTTTCCTTCCCTTTTCTTTCCGTTGTTCCGAATGCAGCCAACAGTAGCCGCTTAGTATTTATTTTTTATTTTTCTTGGCACTCTCCTGTTTTTTTCCTATATCATCCAGGCCGAAATGTGTATCCATGGCGAAACAATGCAATGTCGCGATGGTGAATGACACATACAAAAAATTTTTGAGAGGGCTTTTTTGAACGAAAAAAATGTTTTTTTAGTTTAATGAAAATTTAATTGTCCTCTTATCAAGTAAGTTTTTTTTTTTTTTTTTTTTTTTTTCATTTGGATTAGTCAAGTTTTTGTCAGTTTTTTTTTAACAAGAATTATATGTCGTGTGTTTGTGGGAATACATCCAACATTAATCAAATATTTTTATTTGATACATAGAGAATGAAATTTTTATTAGATGAGTTTAACCTTTTTTTCGCCCGAAAAGTTGAATTTCTATCTAAAAATACTGTATTTTTCTTTCTTGATTATTGTGAATTTAGAATTCAAGTAAATTCATTTCAATATTTTAAGGTTTCACATGTTTACTTTCGAAACATTGTAGATGTAATGTTTTGATTTAACAATATGTGGCAAGTCATCATAGAATTCAATACTTTTCCATACGTTTGAATAAGGAATTATCAATTTTTCCTTATGACAGAATCTACTTTCAATCACGAGGATTTGAAAGTTCGATGTAGTCAATTCCTTAGATTGTAAACTCCAAGCAGTAATTTTTTGGCAATGAAATTTTTTTTAAATCAACTACATGCAAATTTTTTTCACTCAAATTTTACCTCCGAAAAGTAAGGATGATTTATTTTAATTGAAAAGTAGAAAATGTGAGTTTTTCAGATTACTTGGTATGATACTACGGTTTCTTTTATAGTTTGATTTTATATATTTTACTCTAAATTTTCACACAACAATAAGTTTTTCTGGGAATTTCTAAAATTCGGAATCATACTTCAAAAAATTATAAAATATTGTAACTTTTTTATGTTAGTATTCCTGCTCTATGTGTTTTTAAATGAAAAAAAAAAAAAAAAAATGTTTATCCGTCAAAATATTTTCTTACAAGTTTCCATTTCTTAAAACCTAACTCAAATGACAAAAATTTCAGAGTCGTGAGTATTGAATTTTTCGAATTCAAAAATATATTTAAATTTGTTCTTAGAACTTGTACGTAAATTCTTTCCTGTTTTCAATTACCATCAGTTATCAAGAAAAAAATGAACTCTTCAAAATCCACAGCATTAAATATGCTATGCTCAAGAATATTTGGCAATAAAAAAGTTTCAATGCATTTTTATGCTCATGATTACAATTCAGAGGTCCAATCAATTCATCATTATCGATATACGTATAAATATTGTTACATATTATTGATAAATTTAAGTAAGTTATAGAAATGAATATCAATGTATTCGAGGTTTGAAATTATCAATACTACATAATGATTGGAAATAATCATGCATTATGCAATAAAAAATAAATTGAGGAAAGTAAAATGTGTATACTATTGGAATAATAATTTTAAAGTATAGAAAATTTAGTATCTTTTATATTGACGTGATATTTTTAAAATTTTTTTTCTTAGATAAGAAAAATTCGAAGAAAATAAATACGTACTTTTTACTCAAAATTTGAAGTATTAAAGCAGATTGGTGCATTTTCTGATGTTAACGTCAGGAAGTTAGAGCTCTATAATTTTTCTTATTTCACAGTTATTATTTTTCATTTTCTGATATGTCTCATTTTTTATTATTTTACAATAGAAATGTCAAGTTTGAAAAGTTGGAAGTTTTTCAATACCTCAAATTCTTCTAAAATGACAAAAATGTTGTCTTTCAAAGTAAAAGTTACAGATCAGGATTAAATGTGTTATTTTATAATTTTTGTTGGTACTTGTACTAGAAGAATTGATTTTTCGAATTTTGGGAGGAGTTGCAATGCCGAATACCTTCCTTCTGACTGAATCTGATCAGAATCAAAAGCCTCTTTTGAACCTGGTTGAAAAATGGATCGCACAAAGAAAATTTACGTTTGCATCTACTAAATACGAAACTGAACAATTTTACGACCACCATTTTTCTGTACCTAGAAAATATAATTCATAATTTAAAACGCGCATGCAACACACGTGTTTTTTCTGCTCAAGCAAAAAGGATTCCGACGACCAGTAAACAGCTTCCTCGAAAACCCATCACATTTTTCGATCCCACCCTCATAAAAACTGCCAAAAAAATCGCTACAGCGCCAAAAAATTTTATACCCCCCACATTTTTCAGGATCAAAGAATTCCCTGACAAAGTAATGTCCTCATTATGCCTCGAAACGACTCCACGGGAATTCTGGGATTCATAAGGAGGCGCATAAAAGTGCTCATCCCGGCTCGAAAAATCGCCGAAAAAAAAAGCAACGCGCATTACGGAATTGCCATCGTAAACGATGCCGCGAGAAACTACAATGTCGGGCTTGTAAATGCGGAGATTTTAATTACTCGCGGAATGAGTCGATGGCGCAATATCGCGCTGCGTTAAAAGTTTCTCATGGCGATAGGTTCCCCAACGAAAGAGCACTTAATCACGTATTCCCGGATGTGGGGCGAATCAACGCCCCGGCCGACGGAGCGTGCGATTCACGAGAGTCGCGGAAAGTCGCGGGACGTCTTCGTAAGAGCTTACAGGAGTCGCGAAAAATGAGCCTGGCGTCTACTATGACTGTGACGAAGGTCATATATTCGATATTTCATGACGTATTGTTAATTTTAATCCAATGCAACACGCCACATTGCATTAAAATTAACGTGAACAATAATTATATACTCCTAAAAACTGACGAATCAAATTATGAAAACTTGTCTTGAGCCCAAGCAACAATATCAATTCAAGTCTACAATCACGAACAGCGTGCGTTAAACAATGCAATCGGCGATGATTCGATTTTCTCTCGCATCTCCCCTCAATTACGCTCGGTTCGGCTCACAATAATTTTACGACTCTCCCGGTTCTTACCCTCTCATCTCTATCGAGTTTTTCCGCTTTCTCTCCCTCGGACTTGTACGCTCGCGATTCTAATCTCCCCGGCAATAAAGCTAAATGCAATTAACGCTCGGACGACGGAAACTTGGCGCGTCCGTGTGCACGCGAATGCGTGAGATCGGCCTGATATTTATGTCGATCGCGAGGACTCTATTGCAACGTTACGTTTTCTTTGGTATTTATTTAATTGCCGAGATCGATGATAATGAGGAGAGCGAGTTCTCCTGCAGGGAGAAAAGTGCGAGTTAAACCTGCGATTGCAAAGTGAAATTCAGACCGATGATCGGAAACATCGACGTTGTGCTTTTGAAAAAACATCTTTTTATTGTTATTACGAAGAAATTTCATTAAAAGCTGCAAAAAAGACAGTTATTTAAAATGCAATTGTGATCGTTTCCTGGTCTTATAAAAACAGTTTCAAGTCTTATAAAAACAATTTCAAAAAGGTTTTAAGGGTTGGTTTAATGAATACGGTTTAGAATGTTTTTTATAAGTTTGATATTTCAAGGAAATTCATGTATTCTATGTAATTATGAAAATTAATTTTTTTCCACTCTTCGTATACAAATCACAAGGTTACATGACCTCAAAAAACCCTTTTGAAAGTGTTTTCATAAAACCTACATATAAAAAATGTTACCAGAATTGAGAATTCATCTAAGACCGAACTCATTCAAACCTTTTAAAAATTTATTTATATGAGAAATTATTAGAATATAATATTCACAAGATAAGAATATCATTTATAATATATTAAGAAAATATATAACATTATTCTTTAAAGAAATATATAAAATGAAATTTTTTACCGATTTAGAAGAAAACATTAATACTCGTAACAAGAATTTGAATATGGTTTTGTGAAAGTGAACGCTGGTCGTGGATCATATACCCCATGGTGTATTCTTATAATGTAAGTTTAAAATGTTGTACATTTGCTGTAAGAAAAGTTTGTCAAAAGTATCTGACAGTTTCGAATGAGTTCAAATCATTATAGAATTTTAGTTTCCTTTTAAAAAAAAAGCCGTATAAAGTCTTTGTAAATATTTATAATTTAGGTTCATACTCTTGTAAGATTTAGACAGAATTCTATGAAGTTAAATATTTTATAAGGTTTTCGTTTGGTCAATTTTAAAAGAACTAATTTTAAGTAAAATTTTCATAAGGCTAGCTTCAAAATTTTATCACAGTCCTGTGAAATATTTCAACAAATAAAATAGATAACTAATTTCAATTCACACGTATTCATAATTATTGCTAATTTCGCTCGTCGAAGCACTGTTGCGAAATTTAAAAGTTAGGGCCACAATAATACTGAATATAGCGGACCACCACAATGAGTATTGCGGCGCGCAATAAGGAGTGTTTCGGGGTGGGGGGGGGGGGCGACTGTCAGTGTTTTATCTGTATTATTGCGGATTGCAATACTGAGTGTTGCGGAATAAAAAAATCCGTGTGGCGGGCACAACATTTATTCTTCCGGTGAGCCAGTTTTTCGTCAAAATTCCTGTCTGCAATTAATGCAGAGCAAGATAATCAGTGTTGCGCTCTTGTATCACTGTATAAAATCCACACATTTTCTGGAAAATTTCGACAAAATCACAATTAATTTCGACTCACCCAGCTGTGCTGATGACACCTGTCAGATTGTCCACCCTGAAAAGCCAACTAGTTTCCTCCGCCATTGCGTAAGTGACTTTTCCGTTGACACCGTCGTCAAGGTCAAAAGCTCGAACCTGGAGAACACTAGAATCAAGGGGAACGTCTTCGGGAATCGTTGCCGAGTATTTGGAAACTTGATACTCCGGGAATAGGTTTTTTTGATTGGTGTGCACGAAAATAGGAGCGTTGTCGTTCACGTCGAGAACGAAAACCGTCAGATTGCAGCGCGCCTCCAAAGCAGGCTGACCTTTGTCTTTCGCAGATATGCTCAGCACGTACTTGGCAACGGTTTCGCGGTCCAAACGGGATGCGGAAAGTGCCCCAGTAATAGGGTCGAGTTTAAAAGTGCCGCCCGGATTACCATCTGCAAGAAAAATAAGAAAATTTACTGAGTAAAAATGTAATAATATTTTTAGGTTATGCTGGAAAATCTGAATTTCAAAACTTTCGGTGTTTGTAGCGTAATTTCCAAAGAAATTTCGTACTCACGGACAATACTATACAGAATTCCTCTGTTTTCCCCTTCGTCTTTGTCCATGGCAGCCACGGTGTGAATGACGGTGGAAGCTTCATTCTCGGGAACAGCCAAAGTGTAACAAGAGCCAGGTCGGAATTCAGGACTATTGTCGTTCTCGTCCAGGACTGTAACTTCGAGGGTTGCAATGTCTAAAAGTTTGTTGGAACGTGCCAGGATAGGCACCGAGTAACGGGCTACGTCTTCTCGGTCGAGAGGAGCGCGAAGGGTCACGAGGCCTCGGGACGAAATAACGAACTTGTCTCCGGCCACGCCCTTCGGGATACTGAAGCTGACGTTTCCTGCAAAACGGGAATTTTCTCCTGATCATACTGACTTATCATCAATTTTATGGTTTTTATTGCCATCCAACACCTCACTACACGCTAACCACTTTTTGTCAGTAGTTAGATTGATGACTTGAAGAATACGTAATTGAACTACTGTTAAAAAACCTACAATCCAAAAATCACTTTTTATTTCAAGAACATTGCACTTCACAATTTGTTGAAGAGATTTTTAATTACGATGGAACCTGAAACATCGGAAAAATTTTATTCTAATGAAATTTACCTGACAAGTTTGAAATCGTGTTTTTCGATTAAAGGAATTCGGAATCAATTGAAACTATTCATCAACAACTTTCAATAGCATGTAAAAATTAAACCTAACGTATCCAACTTTTTGCACTCAATTAACTCGGCATTCCGCGATAGAAATGTTCACGGTGTGTTATGCACATCGAGATCCTTATCTTTGCTATCACGGCTTCGATTATGTGTAAACGATCTTTTCCGATATTTATGGCACCTTTTCATTTGATACGGTTTTTAGAGTTCGCTTTTTTACAATATCTAGTATTACTGGGAAATTAGAGAGATTATGGAACTAAATAGCGAATCAAATACGAAAATTGCAAACTAACGTGAAAGTCGATTGTTTGAATGATTGATTATTAACGCAAAAAGTCACTCACGATATTTTCGACATTTTTTCCGTCAAAACTAAACATTTGATAAACACTAATGTAATGGTTCTGCTTAAAACTTTTAAATATTCAGTTTATATGATTTATGAATTCATAGATCATAGTTACTGTTTTTTTTTCCACATTTAAATAAAAC
The DNA here is from genome assembly GCA_028476575.1 of Platygaster robiniae. NCBI lineage: Eukaryota > Metazoa > Arthropoda > Insecta > Hymenoptera > Platygastridae > Platygaster > Platygaster robiniae. The sequence continues at coordinate 44,896,685 of CM052019.1, forward strand.
ACTTAATGGAAAAAAATGTTTTCACAACCATCAGGGCGTAGGCTGAAAAAATTTTCGGGAAATTTTTTTTGACAAAAAATTATCTCCTTCGGAATTTTTCAATTTTTCGGATTTCAGAATTTAAAAGATATAAAACTTTTGACGTCCGGAGTAGTGAATTTTTCAGGATTCGATTTTTGTAATTTCCATGCAATCAGATTTTTTTCCATCACTTTTGGTATTTTTCGTAATTTTTTTGTTTTATAATAAATATATATCTAAAGGATTTTCAAATATATAATTAATTTTTCAATAGCTTCCTAGAATTCCATTTTCAAGAAATGAAAGTTCTGAAAATTTTGTAATATATTTCTAGATTTTTGAGAATATTATACGTAAAAGATTTTCAGTATTTTATCAACTTCCAGAATTCGAGTATTGTATACATTTTTATAAAATTTTGTAATGTTTTCCGAAATTTTTATGAATGTTTAGTACTTGATGCTACATTACATTGCGAAGTTGAACTTAAGTACCTTAATTAATTTTGAAGAAAACAGTACCGTTCATACAGATTGCCAAATCTTTTTGAATTTTTCTCGTATTTTTTAGTATATCCAAATCATTTGAAGAATCTTCTATAATGTTAAAAAATTTTTTTTAAGTTGCTAGAATTTCATGCACTGGAACCTAAAGTTTTATAAATTTTCCAAAAATCATATTATTTACATACTTTTTGGGTATTATATAAATTACAGTATTTCTCGCGTTTTGTTTATTATTTACGAAACCTGGAGATTTTTTCAGTATATTTCACGATTTTCAGTGTTTTTGTATATACATTTCTAAAAGTCGATGTTCTTAATTATAAATTTAAATCGATTTTCAATAATTCTAGAAATTTATATAAAAATTACAATCATGCGAATTTTTTATGTTTTATAGATATCTTGTGTTTCTGCATTTTTTAAGTATGCATAGGATTCTGAAGCTTTTTCTTGTATTTTCATAGATCGTCTGTATTTTATCAGATTTTTCATAAGTACCTATGTTCCTAGAATTCAATGTTCTAGATTTTGAATTCTAATTGATTATTAATAACTTCATAGATTTTCAGAAAAATATATCTACATAGATCTTTTGTGATTCATGGATTTCTAATAGTTTCATTAGTATTTTTACAATTGTGTGAATATTTTTGTATTTTTTGAATTTTAAGTATTTATATTGATTGAAGATGGATACAAAAGTTTTTTGGAAATTTTATGCTCGAGAATTCAAAGTTGCTAATTTTTTTTTTGGTGTTTCAAAAAATCCGTTCACATAATACACACTTTAATTTATAGTATTTTTTTAAGAGTAAGCAGAATTTGAAAGATTTCCTTGTATTTTTCTGGAGTTCTATTGTAAATTTCAAAAATGCGATGGTTCAGGGTTCGAATTTTCCCAGATTTCTAAGATTTTCATAGATTTCAATTTTTCTTTCGTATGATTCCAATAAATTAGAACAATTTTACAAATTTTTATTTACTACGTTATCCCTGCCAAACACTATTCATGATAAGAATTTTGTTTATAAGAAATTCTTCCGGACACAAAATAATTGAAATTTTTCTGTTATTATAATTGAGAATTGTGAATATCGTTAACTTTGAAAACTTATGTAAAAACATTTGTTATTTTCTCAAGATCTTAGTTCTTTCATTTTTTATGATTTGTACTCTTATATGTAATTTTTCCTGCATTATTATTTTGAATGTGTATTTTTTCATTAACTGTTATAATTTTTATAATTTCTACATAAAATAGTAGTTTTATCTTAGTTTCGGGAGGAGTTTGGAAAAATGAACCTTAGATCATTAATTTTCAAGTTTTTATGCTCTATCCTAAGACCTGAATGGAACAAATAAAACAAGTGCATACCATACACATTCGCTTGCAAAACCGAAGGTGCGAACGTGTAAAACTACAGTTGAGAAAAAAAGTTCCCGCATTTTTATGGATTTCCTTCGACAATGGAAAATCCGGGGCATAAAACGGGCGAGCTCGCATAGGAATCGTCGTGTTGAAAGTGAGGAGCCGAGTGGCGTCGTTTAGAATCCTTGCTCTTGGGTCCGCGAGGAAGCAGAAGAGGAGCATCAGGAAAAGATAGGGAGGCCGAACAATGGCCGCGTATATCATCGTGCCACCGGCGGTACGCATAGGCAAATCATCGCGCAACCACAGCGCATCCGTGCGCACGCAGCCGCGTTCCTGCGCGCGACGCTCTTTGTTCTAAGTCCGCTAAAAAAGCCAGGACAGGATAAACACCGACGGCCCCAGGAATTTGAGAATCGAATATGCATTGAAACGAGTGAATTCCGGGGCTGCCTCGTGCGAAAACGCGCCACCATTGGGCATCGGGCATATCGGCTTGAAAATCTTATCTCGGTGCTATCGATATTTCCCCGGCTATAATCTTACACATCTCAGCTGCAGGCCACAATTTTCCAGATGAAATTAGTTATCGAAAATAACTTGGAATATAAGAATTCGATTAACAAATCAAAAAAAGTGACTTAATTTGGAAGATGATGTTTTATACTGTAAGTACAGATAAGTAAAGTACAAAAACCCAAGAATCCCATAAATGCAGGCATCAATCGCGCTCGGAAATCAAGACGTTAAGCTTTTCCCGCGTTTCAGGAATATTGTTCTTGAAGACAAAAAAAAGTCGTTCCCCCTTACGTATCATCCGACAAAATAATAGCGCCATCAAAATTCCACGACTAATTGTCTCGAGTCCAACGACGCGAGCGTTATAGCTGTAAATTGAATGAAATGATTCGCACACTATACTCGTCAAGGCTCTTCGGCACAACTGTTACTCTTATTAGCCGCACTTCCATGAAGCTATATCGCCGTTTCTTATCCTCGCTTACATTGCTTCTTTTTTCTTGTGCTTGGAAAAACGCCGGATAACGAATGCAGCGATTCATCGCAAAAACCAACAAGAGGCAAAAAATCTTTTAATCGCAAATGAGTGATTATACGGCGATACGATGAAAGTGAAGTTGGCAGGAAGTTTAAAATCCACAGGAAGTTGACTTTTTGCTAAAAGTGTATTTATTTTACTGCAGAAGAATATCACGGAAAAGATATTTCCATCAATGTGCCGCATCTTTCAAGCTGGTCAGAAACAAAATCTTTCGATTTGTTAGCAATTTCAAGTACTGAAATTCTCCTTTTGCTAGAGTATAACAGCAAATTTGATAACGAATCAGTGAGGAAAAAATCGAAAACGCAAGCGTTATTGAGCCATTGGACGTAAAAAAGCGGTCATATGACATGAGTTAATTTGCACTGTGTCCTGAGGGGGGGGGGGGGGGGGGTAAAAAGTGCAGCGAAAAAGGAGCACGGTGTCAAGGATACTCGAGCGAATGATCGGAATGCCCGGCACGCGAAGCGAGATGTCCCAGTGATCGCGGGATCACGCGGAGTCTTTTGAAGGATAACTAGGGCCTCTAGCATGACTATATACGTACGAGATAGAGACACTGACGGGGGTCATTACACTGTTTATGGAAGTCGCCGAGGGATCGTTTTCTGTCCTATTAGCAAAAACTCCCCAGCGCCCGGGAATGCGGTGCAACGCGACTTGGCGTTTATCGAATTTATCGAAATTTCATCTAATTGAGTCGACAGGGAAAAAACTACGCTTCGTTACGTAATATTTTACTTTCCTTTAGTGGTTTCCCTTTTTTTTCCATCGCTTGATCTTCGAGATCGATGGAACTAGCGAGTTTTGAAATAAATGTTTCTTAACAAGATTCACTGTTTGAATATAAGTCATTTCTCTTTTTTCTAAAAAACAGCGAAATAGCGAAGCAATTTTTATACTCTAAGGTGGATTTCTACTTTATGGATGATTCTTACCTTGGTCAGCAACTGCAGGCCCGGCAACATTGATGATAGCCCTGCCAACTTGGAAATCTTCAGATATTTTAGCGACTGGATAAGGAAGCAAAAATCTCGGTGGGCCGTCATTTTGGTCACTCGCCAGGTTCAAGCTCAGTTTGAACGTCGATTTTTGTGGTGGAAAACCATGATCGTTTGCTGTGATTTCTAATTCAGCCGGACGAATCATAGGTCTCACGAGAGTGACGAGACCTGAGTCGTAGCTTACTGTAAAACGACCTTCTTCGTTTCCAGAAGTAATTATGTATGAAACTCTGCCATTTTCTTCGGTGTCTTTGTCGATTGCTACAAGGCGTACGATGGTATTTCCTGAAACATGAATGATTGTCACGTTTAATGATGCAATTATTACGCAATTCGACTACTATTCACAAAAACTTACCAGGCTTAAGATTTGGCGCCACCGCGACTCTTCCACTTTCTGGAGCAACAAACACTGGTGCGTTATCATTCTGATCCACCACGGTTATCCTCACAGTTACCGTAGAAACGAGTCTTTCTCCCAAAATGGCTCTGTCAGCAGCCTCTATTACCAAGGTATACTCTTCCCTTTCCTCCCTATCCAAAGCCCCTGCCAAGGTCAAGGCCCCAGTCAACGAGTCCACGGCGAAATTCGAGCCTTCAGGGTACCCCATAACCATGGAGTACCTCAGGTCCCCATTGAGTCCACTGTCGCGGTCACTGGCGGTCAGATTGTAAATTGTGGACCCGATTAAAGCACCCTCTGAGACTTGCACGATGATTGGGTCAAGGGGCCAGAGAGGGGGATTGTCGTTTGCATCCTCTATGAGGATTTTCACAGAGACAGCGATGCTCTGGGGATTGCCCAGGGAGCTAGTATCGAGGGCTCGGACCTCTAGGTGGTATTCGCTGACGTTTTCACGGTCAAGGGAGTCCGCTACGACAAGTTGGCCCGAGGCCCGGTCAACGTCGAAGGCTGGGTGAGGAGATGAGGGTGTGAGGGCGTTGAGGGTGAAGGCCATTCGGCCGGCTGGACCTGCGCTGGCGACCGAGCCAACAGTATCGCCGATACTTGCGTCTTCACGTATCTGCAGAACGAAAATTAGTCGCCTCGTCAAAATCAATCTTATACAATTTTGTGTTATCGTTTTAGTGGATGATTTCGAAGAAAAATCATTCCAAACCAGTTCAGAATCGTAATTCTGAAGTTTACTGTGATCCTTTGACGAATCGTACATTTTGAAAAACTTGCCTGAAAGGTTAGACTGCTGCTGGTGAAGGTGGGCCGATTATCTGCCAGCGCCAATACTTCGACGCGAAAGGCCCGGACGCTGTGGCGCGGCAATCGGCCGGCATCGCTGGCTTTCACGGATAATCGGTAGACGTTGCGTTCCTCGTGATCGAGAATAACCTTTGTCCGTATCATGCCCGTGATGGGGTCGATGTTGAAGACGTTGTAACCGTCCGAGTCGCGATCTGCGATCAAACCCATTGGAAAAAGTTAATTTTCTTCCATGTTAAACGATGTTTATCGCTATCATTCATCTTCATTGTCCTATGTATCGTTTCAATTATTTCAACCAATATTAGGGTGACACATAATCAAACAGAATGTTTACCTTTAAGGATCGTGTACGTGACCGAAGCATTTTCCCCAAGGTCCATATCAAGGGCTCGAACTCGTGCAACTTCTGTTCCTGGAGGTTGTTCCTCACGAACGCTCACAACATCACTTTGAGGATCAACAATTTCGGGAGAATTGTCGTTCACGTCAAGAACAGTAATTTTCAAAGGCACACGAGCAGCCCTAGATGGGATTCCTTGGTCTCTAGCCTCAAGAACTAACTCGTGTATGGCTTTTGATTCGCGATCTAAGGGAGCTGAGGTCGTGATTTTTCCTGCAAAAACACCAAATCACTTTTGTCAACACTTGAAAGCAGCTTTTTTGACCAAATTCAGTACTTTGCAGGTCATTACAATTAAATGCCTCGTAATAACTTTCTGAAACATCTGTAATAACTATTCACCAAAACAACGATCGCACGAGTGAAATGCAAACAAAAATACAAGAACCGTAAGCTCGAACCCGGAATCATTCCACGCATTCCCAGTACCCTTTTTGTCTTTTTTTACAACCCTTCCACTTTTTTCTTCCCATCCTTCTCCCTCGCTTTACTTTTATGGTCGAGTCAAGTTTCGGGCCCGTGTACACAATTATTCTTATGTCGCACGCCAATCAAACGATGCGCGTATTGCGTTAAAAGCGACGTGCGCGAAGTGCTTTTGGCTTTCTCGCTCGAGTTCGGTACTTTGGCGTAACCGTGGCGATAATTCGATGCACGTTTACGAAGGGAGAATGTGAAAATTTATCCACTAAGTAGTCATTTTCGATGAAAATATCAATATTTTCATATTATTTCTCTCGAGAGTAATTTTAATCTACCAACTTTTTCCGGGTTCGAGCATAATTGATTACTGCAAATCATGTTTATCATTCGAATCACGTGTGGGGTCGTCCAAAACATCGCGAAACTTTGGCGAGGACCACGAAATTGGATGGCTGCGACGAAGAATGCCAGCCAATGATGTATACGAGTATAATACGTGCGTAAGCATGATTAATTGCGCAAATCTTCAATGCGTAAGAATTAAGGCCATAAAAACGTCGGGTGTAAATTATTTTCCACAGTGCGTCAATTGGAAGAGGAAGAGAGAAATATTTGCGGAGGGAAAAAGGAAACTTGCGGTGATTCGGGATGAAGGTTTTGATTTGGTATGATATTGTAAAATTGACGAAACGTTCATATTTCTCAGGAAAACATTTTGTATCTGAAGTTGTGGAAGTTGTGGAAGTTGTGGAAGAAAACTGACAATTGGGACAGTTGAAACTCACCGGTAACATGGTCAATGGCGAAACTGCTGTTATTCTGGATGATGGTGAATCTGAGAACGGCGTTTTTGCCGAGGTCGGGGTCGGTGGCGCTGACTGCGCCGACGAGGGTCCCGGCGGGCAAATTCTCGACGAGCTGGAAGGCGTAAAAGTCCTTCTCGAAGTGCGGCTCGTTGTCGTTGTCGTCGAGGAGCGTGATCAGGACGGACGTGCTTGCGGTGGCCGCCGGAGAACCGTTGTCGGTCGCCAGCACGGTCAGAGTGTATCGATCGATCGTCTCACGATCGAGATTCTGGCTGAGATAGATCCAGCCGGTGTTCGGGTTGATGCGGAACGAGGAAGGCCCTTGCAGACGGTAGCTCAGCCGAGCATTATTTCCCGTGTCCAAGTCCACAGCGGTCACTTGCAGAATCTGGGGACAAACGCAGTTTTTTAGGTCAGCGATGCAACAGCGAAAAATCGAGCTTCTCATATCAATGTGAAATTATACGTCAGTCCTTTACTTTTTCCAGTATCAAGATTTCTAATTTTTTTTTTTTCTAAAAAAATTCAATTTCTGGAATTTTCAGAATTTGGAATCTCTTGGAATTAGTTGTAAAGTTTTGAAACTTTACAACTAATAAAACTCATGGAACAATCGAACGAATTCTGAACGATAATTTTTATCGATATAAGATTCCAAAATAAAAAATATATAAAAGACAGGTGCGAAAGCAATGCACACATATCGTAACATGTTTGGTCCTGGTAAGTGATCCCCAAACATTCTCACGCCTCGGGCGAGTACGAGGGGACTGAGGTGTACGTTCATCCGTCAGTATCAATTAAACGACACCGAAATGCTATCAAAAAAGAGAATGCAAAAAAAATAAAGAGCGGGGGAAAGGAGAGGTATCAAGATGCCATGCCCGAATACAGCAGAGTACAAAAAAAAGGGCAGGTACGAAACAAAGGGATTGTACTCTAATAAATTCTCCTTGGAAAGCCTGCTGCATGAAAGTTTATACCTTTCATGAGAACAAGGTAGAATTATAACAAGTAGAATTTGGTTATAAAATAAAGTGACACACTTCTTCACATCGCGCAACGTTTGAAAATGTTGGTCAATGCAAATTTGTATAATGGACAATAAATTTAAATGAAAAAAACAAAAATAAAACGAAACATTACTGGACATAAAAACATTTGGGACGAATCAACCACAAGCACAGTGTAAGCTTGAACAAAAACCGCGAAAAATGCTTCCGTAGGAGTTCAACTTGAAGTAGGTCTTGAGGTAAAGAAAATGCAAGACCGCCCGAGTGACGAATGGCGCGAGATTTGAGGTAAGAGATAGATGATCAAATAACGTCGCATTTTTCTGAGACCATAGAAGGTGATAGCGAGCGAGGAAGAGTATCGGCTGTACAGATCTGCTGGCTGTCGGTGGTATCCGGACAATATCTTGGCTAGCTGAAGCACAGCAGCTTCGGCTTGTTGAAAAAGGGCAAAATCGGGGGAGGTGTTATCCAGCTGCTAAATGTGTAACCCTGTACTTGGTGTGTGGTCGTGATCGACAGTAGGTCGTAATTTCTTACCTTCGTGTTATTTTACGTCAATTGAAGAGTGGGGATTTAAAGAGAGGCTAGGTCTCAGTTCGATTGAATTAATTTCCTCTTAAAACTTTATAGTGAAATGACCCTTATCTTGTAAGAAAAATTGAGTGTTACGTAAATTTAGTGGAAAACAGAATGAATCAGTGGCGTCTCAACGAAATTTTATATGGAGGGAAAAACCGGATCCAACGTCAATCAATATTTCTTTAAGCATTCTATAACCTTAGAAATCGACTCACAAACTCAAGATTAAGTTTTCGAAAAATATAACTCTTTATATAATATTATTGTCTTATAGTACCACATTTTCAATATTTCTCAATACATGCCTTTTTTCGAAGTAATTCGATGCCTTAGGGTTCAAGGTTTAACAGATTTTAAGTATTCTTAAACATTTGAGAGAAAATTATATTTGTTAATATCTAAGGCATTTCATACTCTGGTTTTCCTTTTTAACGCATTCATTAAGTGCTGGTATTTTTGAGATTCTTCGTGATTGATACTTTTTGAAAAATTTTCAAAAATATTCCAATTTTTTTTACTCTAGCGTTTTGTAGATAGTCATACAGATTTTGAGAATTTCGTAGTCCAGAGTTCGAAAATTATTAGATTTCCGATATTTGAAAGAAATTTTTGAGATACAGTACTTTCAAAGATAACTGATATTCGATAGATTTCCAGTAGTATTAGTATTGTTATAGTTCAGACGATTTTCTAGCATTTTGTGGCTTTTTATACAGACATCTCGAATTTAATGGGGTAGGATTCAAGATTTTGAAGATTTTTAGTAGTATGATAGCAGCTGGTCAAGTAAATGATATTTAGATGGATTTTTAGTATTTTATTGGTTACTAGTACTTAAAGGATTTTTTTTAGTATTTTATAAACTGAGTAGGATTTTCTGGGTCCTTCGTGGATTTCTAGTATTTCTGTGAATCCCAATATGAATTTCTAGGATTTGATATTCTAGAATCGACGATTTTACAGAATTTTTAGAATTTTAATATATTTTCTCTTAGCAGTATTAAATATTTCTCTGGGCGGTATAAAATTTCGTTATGTAAGGATTCCTATTATTATCAGTCTTTTTTATATTTTTCAGTATTTATGAAGCTTTGTAGAACTTTCTAGTAATCTGCAAGGTTTCTAATATTTCTATCGATTGTTGTGAGAATCTCAAGCATTTGGTGCTCCTCATGTTCGTTTTATACATTCTTAGTATTTTAAACGAAATATCAGAACACGGTTTTTCGTAGAGTTTTAGTATTACGAATAAATATTGCTATTTCAATACTAACTTTTTGAATATTTAGAACATTCGAATGATTTTTTCATAGATTCCTGCATAAATTTTTAGAACGAGATCGTCAATAGGAATACAGTTCTGGAGATACTACTTGAGTCATCAAGAAAATTAATTTTTTATATATTTGATGGGTTTATTCAATTTTCAGCACCTTTTAACTTGTGTATGATTTTCGATCCTTTCGGAAATCTATATCTAAGAAATCTTGTATTGATTTCTGAAATTCGATGATTACAAGCGGGGGGACAAAATAAATATACCCCCCTGGTTGTAACGTCCCTGGAATGAATGTGTATTCTCATCCAATTTAAATGTTTCTTATCACCTCAATAGTAATATTCCCAATCACCTCTACAGTTTAATTTTTTTAACCAAACTTCACCCAACCCCATTTGAAAACCTGGTCGCTAAAGACAGCAATTGCTCGGAATTCGAGAAACCGTTGGCCGACCCCGCATCCTTCATTGACCTAAAGCGTAAAAAGCCTCTCAGCGAACTCTGCCAAATGAAGTCGTGCGATATGATTCCGAAGATGTTCACTTATGCTTTGATACCCGACCTGACGGGCATGTAATAAAGATTTTTCTTACCTGTGAATCAAGTCTGGCGCCCTCGGGAACGTCCACATGATACTCGTTCCTCTCGAACACCGGGGGGTTGTCATTCACGTCCTGGACCTCGACGTTGAGGCTCAGATTTGCCGAGAAGCCGCCACCGTCGAAGGCGCTTATCAAGAGCCCGTGTCTTTGCTGGGTCTCGTAATCGAGTCGTCTCGCGAGGTACACCTCGCCGGTTTTTGGGTTCAGGTTGAAGAGGTCATGGCTGTTTTGGGTCAGGACATAACGCAAGGGAGCGGGACTGGCGTCATTGTCAGTCGCGTGGACAATGTACAAAGGCGTATGCAAAGGGTGCGATTCAGGGACGGATATTCGAACGGGGTTTGAGGGAAATATTGGAGGGTTGTCATTGACGTCCTCAATGATGACTTCGATCTGAAAAAACAATTCGAAATTTTCCGTAGTATTCAGAGTTGGTAGAAGATGGTAGATTTAGCAACAAACATAAAAAATTCTTTGAATAAAGATTTGTGCTTCCAAAATCATCAATACTAACACTGAAAAAAGAGTGAAATAAGGTTTTTTAAATTTCATAAAAATTAGAATGCCATTGATTATGATTTCCACAAGGGAACGAACAAGAATAAGAGATAAAACACGAGCACGAGTTATTTGGGTTGAACGTCCCCCAGGCAAGTTTGCATAATCTCGCGGGCAAACTCGCACAGTCGGAAGAAATAATTTCTATCTCAATCATAAACATGCGGCCAGTTAAACTCAACCATAACTTCTATTAGGTTATAAAATCTTCATTCAAAAATGGAATATACAGGAAAACGGCGTTCTACCTCATAAATTAGCATTGCGTATCTCGAAAAGTTTTAATAAAATATAAGTTACGTCCTTGAAATGCTTTGGTAAACATTTTTCAAATACATGTACAAGTTTTTTCTATTATACAAGTTGGATTTTGGTCAGTGAAATACTTGTTAGTGTCCTTCTTATTTTGTTTAGCTGTATGAAGTACAGAAAAAACGAATGTCTTTCATTGACGTATTTTTGAATATGCCTATCCAAATTTGTAATTATTATTCACTCTCCTGTTGCTACCGTTATGACTCTATACATAGTAATGTATTCCAGTAACTTTTTGAAAGTTGGATGACGTTGAACATGCATGTCATTTTAGAGTATAACGCGTGTTTTAGATTCTTCGCGAATACCGATCATTTTGCCTCACATAACCCGTTTAACTAGGAAGCATGTTAATTAAGGGTTTGACGTCATAACTTACCTGGCAGTAGCCGACGGAGACGCCATTGCGTGCCTCGACGCTGAGTACGTATCTGTCCCGAGTCTCCCGGTCCAGGGGTAGGCGCGTCCACAGCATCCCGGTGTTCGGGTCCAGCATGAGATCGGGCTCCTCTCGCGCCAGGTAGAACCTGCTCGGTCGCTCAACTGTCAAGGTCAAAACACGTGCAATTATTAGCATTTACTCGGCGGATTTTCCAGGATCTACTCGCTAAACGGAGAGTCTTGAAATATTTTCTCTCCTAAACTCACATTGTTTTTGGGAAGAAATGGAAAAAAAAATTGAGGGTTTAGTTCTGGTTCCAAATTCGTAAGAGATTCATGAATTAAAGTTGGTATACTCCAACCATCATTATGGTTTTAATAGTTTCGACGTGTTTCAACTGTTGTAATGTTTTAAATACTTTGACAGTTAACCGATTTATCTTCAGTTTAATTATTTATGACGTGTTTTTAGACTGTATAAATCACATTTTTAATTCAGATTCTATGTTTCACTGTGAAAATATATGATTATTACTATTTAAAATGATTGTAGTATATGTACAAGATAGCAATAACAAATTGCGCAAAAATGGCATATTCCAGAGCGGAAAAAGACGAGTTTTTTAGGTATTTAAAAAAAAAAATGAGAAATAACTCTTTTTATTTTAGGTATGAAATACTGTGATAGTAGTTAAAGGTTACAATTATTATAGTATAGAGTTAGACGAATTGTCATTTAATTTAAAAAGTTCTATAAATTTTGAAAAATATAGACAGTTCTCTAGAATGTACATCATTTCGAAGATTGCCTGCATTATTATATTTTTCGACACACGTATTTTTTATTATCATTCAATCGAACACCTTGAAAAGTATTGTTTAAAAATTTTGAGAAAACTTTATAAATAAGACAATTTTCCATTATATTCCAACAGTTTTAAAAAGTTGGTATTAAGTTGAAAGTTTGAAACTTCTGAAAGTTGAAATAATATCAATTTTCTCAATAATTGTCAATAATTTTGAAAAAGTCGGCAACTTCGGCGAGTTTCAGAAAATGTCCAATAAAATGATGAATTCATCGTCACTAATTATTCTACGACATAAAAAATATTTGTGTAATCTTAGGAAATGTTATTAAATATTGTGGATTTTTTTTTACCATCTTATTTACTTTAAAACATTCTGAATAATTTTTTTTTTTTTAATTTTCAATATAGATTGTTCAGAACACTTTAGAAATTAAATGTAAATTCTGATATATTTGATGTACAAATTTTTGTCAAATGTTGAACTTTCCGAGAAGTTAATATTGTGTTTTTAATCCCAGAAATTCCCTAAAGTTCGAAAACATTGAAAATTTTAAACTAAATATAAAAAAAAGTAGAATTGTTATATTGTCTTCATAATCATAACTCAGAAAAAATGAGTAATAACCTTCTTTTAATGAAGAACTGGAATACATACATACATACTCAAAAAGAATATTGAAACATGACGAAAAATCCCAATGAGACGAACGACTTTTCATGAATCTTGGAGATTTCAGAATTGGTTGAATCACGTTTCAAACTTGCAAAATTTTGAAAAATAGAAAAAAAATTGGTAATTTGATAGATTGTCCAAAATTGTATACTTTACGTCAAATTTGTTTACATATAATTCAAGAAAATACAGGAGTTATTTTGTAGATTGTGAAAAATTCCAAAATTTCCGTATACTTAAAAAGTGTGTGATAGTTATCCTGCATATTTCACAAAATTCTAAACGTTTCATAGTACGGAGATGGTTCATAATTTCGTTAAATAAAATTCCAAAATACAATATAGGGTTTTAGTAAAGTTTCAAAACTTTGAGAATAGTTTTGACGATTTTGTTAAAAGACAATTTGTATTGATTCATTATGAATTGATATAAATAATGTTATAGAACGTATTTAAAACACAATTGTTTCATGTTGTATCCGAAACAATTTCCTGCAAAGGTGTCGAGTTGGAATTTCATATTCATTGCTTGGGAATCTCGGGATTCCTGTCATTGCGTTTGGGAGGTCAAATTTGATCCCCGTTCATTATCCACACCTTGCTTTGGTAAAAAAGGTAATAAAATATTTTGAAACCGGTGCGGGCGAATTTAACGCGATGTCACTTTTGGTGAGAGAAGACGCGTCGCGTCGTTTTTATCGGAGTCCGGAGCGGGCGAATTCCGTCTCGGCCGTACCGCATAAGCGATCATTAATCGAGCGCGTCGGCGAAACGATGAAATCGGGACGAATATCTCGCGGCAAGGTGCATGTTCCCGGACCAACACCGACGAAAGACAAGGATTAAACGAGCTGCGATGAGTAATCTATCCGATCATTGAACATCTCCCGAAATCGCTTGTTCCAGTGTCGTCATTTTTCATGGGCCCGATGTTCCAAACGCTGAATCGTGGACTTTTTTTCGAATAGTTTTCTTTTGAGGAAATCATCGGAGAAAAAAAAGGAGTGAAAATTATTTTTTAGTTGATTTAAACGTGAAATACTGCTGAATTAATTATTTGAATATGGAAATCAAAGACTACGGATGATTGCAAGGAAAATTTTCATTTTTAAAAAAAATTCTACAAAGTGAACAATATTTCTACACAAAAATGTTATCGACTTCTATATTATAATTTTTCCTGATCGGGAATTCAGGCGCGGAAAACGAACGGTTTCTTGAAAGGTTCCCTCGGATCATGATCGTGATTCGAGGGCCTTAATGAATGCAATGAATGACGTTCCCGTAGATAAGATCAATAACAGATAAATTATTCGTGATAAAATGTAGGTGATACGTTTTGCATATGTCTCGAGTGGAAGTAGAAAAAAATTACAGACGAAAAAATATTACGGTGCGAGCATGCAGCGTCTGCAAAAATGGGATTTATCTTTGCTGGACTGGTTCTACGGAGGAATGCTGGAATGTCTCGCGAAATTTCAAAACTTTGAAGACGATCGACTACATCCATTTTAAGATGAATTTTTTTGCATAAACGTTTAACCTTCAAAAGGCTTTATATTTCATTTCCTCTTCTATTGTTTCATTATATTTTGAGGTACATTTTTTTATTTAAAACTTACAAGTTGAAAAATCATGCGAATTATTCGAAGCATGTTGAAAATTCCAGAAGTAACGTCTTTTGCAATAAAATAAGTGTTAGATTAGGCACGTATTTTTGGAATAACTTATTATAGTAGAATCATGAAAATAAACTAGAAATTAACGGGGCTTTTTGAACTTGTTCTTTGAATTTTGATTTTAAATAATGTCAACAGCATATCATACGTTTACTATTCGTAACTCATAGTCCGACCTTAATTGTTATTCCTTGCATATCACGATGCACATAGGACTCTGCTCGCCCATTCCGCGGTGCTTTGTCCGATCGACGCCGGATTGATTGAATCGGCGCAATAAATAAAACATGAAGGTGACACCCAAGCACGCAGGTATTACGTCACGGCCGATGCATTAAAATCCCCCGACAGCCCTTTTCGCTCTCCCCCATAATGTCTTATATAAATCGGAATTACAACACTCGCTACTATATTTTACTCGTTTCAATGTAATCGAATAAAAAGTCCACGCATTAACCGCGTACGTGGGAACGTTAAGTGCCTCGTTGTGTTTCGTACTTTTACGCCGCTGAAACGGGCTATCATTTTTCTCAGTAACTTTTTGTCCTGGCCTTTTCAAGTTGCGAAATATTAGAGAATCTGTTACGGAAAGTGGAGTACAACTATTGTTGGGCTCAAGGACTTTGAAGGTCTGATTTGGAATGTGAATCTTTCAAGGCTCTAGGCTTTTACACGGTTTTTCGTATTAATCGAATTTGTAAGCGATTTGTCTTCCTTAGACCCACTTGGCAACCTGCAGTGATCTCTGTATGACGAATTCTTCTCACGTGGAACTGAAACGAATGTCGCACTTCGCTATCGGAAAAATTCACCCTTTCTCCAACCACGGTTTCCTCCTCATCGATCGACAATTTTTTTTTTTTTCTTTGGCACATCTCGTGCACAGCGCAATTGTAATTTATTCCACCAATAAATATTCTTTCAAGCCTTTCTGGGGACCGGTTATCCCACGGATAATAAGTTGTGGTTATGTGACAATGAAAGTAATGAAAGCAATAGTGACATTATCTGTGCAGGCTGATGATTAATCGAATTTTTAGGTTTGGAAAAAGTTTAATGGTAAATTGTGGTATTCGTGTAGCAGGTTTGATGGTACTGAAGGGAGAGAAAAAAAGAGGGCTGAAGGTTTTTTGTTTCCCTGCAGTTTAATGCCCATGAAAATTGTATGATAAGCTAGGTAATAGTAAAAAATGTCGATTAGTACGTTTCTGAAGGAAATATTTTGCTAATGAGTATATTTGATAATGAGGATATTTTCTCATACATTCACACGTGAAATATGTTACGTTTTTTTTTTATTTAACTCTTGGAATCATGAGTAAATTGACGAGTTTTTGTTCAATGTTTACATGTAATCATTTCAATGTTTATTACTCTAACAACAATAAAAAATTAGTTAACACAGAAATTGATGATTTGTTGCTTATGCAGGTGCTTTTGCGTCATTTGAATATATTCAATTTCAAGTACATTAATAAAAAAAAAACTTGCGAGTGTGAGTGCGCACAATACAGGGGAAGTGATGCAAGTCGCGAAGTGCACGGTCCAATGCGATCGGAGATTTATGTCTCATGCGAACGTCAAATTCTTCGGGCCGGGCTCTAAATCAGCGCGCGGAAAGAAAAGGAGCGTCGCGATTGTACTACATCGGTAATAGTCGCTTTCGTTCGCTTTTTCAAATCGCGGGGCCTTTTCGTTCTGCATCTTACGAATGCATTAACTCGACGTGACGGCGAATAGGGGATTCATGGCGACCGCTTCACGGACATTTATTACCCAATTTTTATCCAGGGGCACGATGATTTCCTCAAGGATGAAATATTTCGAGAACTCGCTCGTGCTTGCAAGGTTGTATTCCTAGGGTGTCTTGGGTTCGAGGAAAATCCAGAAATCGGGAGAAAGGTTTTGAGGAAGGTGAAAGTATGGAAAATGATTTTTTGACTTCAATTCAAATTTAAATTACAGATAGTTACAAGCAACTTATTTAATAACAGCTTTATAGTTCATTACCATTTGGTATTTCCCTTTCTTATCTTAAGTTGCAAAACTCCATTTTTCTGAATAATCTCAACAGATAAATTGCAAATCGATTCAAACTTTTCTCAATCGAACAGGATCAGTTATTCCACCTCTGAAAATCATCCATACCGTTAGAAGTTCATTCGCAAGGCTAGTTTGTGTCTAATAAACTTGTCAGATCGGAATTATCAATGCGAAATGTGTCATTTTATTCCTCGTAATCACTATTTACAGATTCTCCTGCAATTAAGAGTTCCACGACATCGACTCAGAATACTTAACTTTTTCCCTTCATTGATTTCGTAAGTGCACGATTTGCAGTTTCCTCATTGGAATTTTTCTATGCGAATGTCGAATGTGATTTGCAAATTTGAACAAGAACATTCAGAAAATAATTTCCTACTCAAGATTCGAATAAACAACCATTAGGTGTTTTTTTGTATTTTCCTTTGGATGGACTTTCTGTTATCTATTTAGAAACTCGTTTGGATATCTGGTGGATTATAAAAATTATGCCATCGTAAATTGACGACTCAAATCCCTGTCGGGTTAAATACAACTTTCGTGGAATCTGCTTCGGATTTATCGTTTAATCTGTGATTTTAGAATTCTTCATTTAAAGATTTCCACAAGTTAGAAAAATTTCGAATAGAGATCTGATTTTTGTTCAAACAAAAGAATTTTTTTATAGCTGGAGCTTTTTTATTCTGTAGTAGATTTATTTTAGTACGTTAATTACATTTTTTATTATTCAGTTAAAATGTTAAATTGTAAATTTTAAGAATCAATGTATATCAAGTTCTCGAAAAATTTCAAACCACATATCTCGTGCACAAAATTCGAAAAAACGATAATAACTGCTTCTGTTCCAGGGATCTTCACATGTCTTTCCGCTGACCCAAGCCGAGTATCTTTTGAATTTATTTTCTCGGTCTTATTGTCGCCGTCCATTGTCTTGTCTTTTTACGTCCCCCGGGGCCCCTCAGGTCCCTCTCATTTCTGTGGCTGGCAACCCTTTAGCGGGTTCCCGCATTTCTTCGTCTATTGATTCCGCCCGGGAATCTACGTGGATTCTCGACGCCGCTCTGGCTTATTTAGTCCTCTGTATAAAAGTTGAAATGTACCCGCCCACAGGATGCGCATTTAGCGAAGGACTTGAGTTCAACGGATCCGGTAGTTTGTTCTATGCACATGTTGGCACTATTAGAAACGGATTTTTATTCAGGAGACGAAGGAACACGAAGGAGAATCTGAATAGAAAAGGCTCGTGAAAAAATTTTTCGATGCTAGGACATTGCCTATTGACGGGTTTTGTTCGTTAATGTGGTAAGGTCTGTGAATATCAAAATTCTGTTGATAATGAACAGTCGTGACAGGATTTTTAATGTAAGTAAAGCAGAATAAATAGAAACAAAAATATTCAACTGAATTATCCTGAGTTGCAATTAGAAACAAAATTATAACCAATTGGAACCTATTAGATCTGATTTAAAACCTTCATGACCTGTGAGATCTGAAATAGCACGAAAAGAACTTCGTGAGTGGTTTTTCAACTATTTTAACCTACGCATTCGAAATCAAGATCGAAAGTACAACCAAGCTGAACCTGGAAAAAACGAAGGCAAACTTTTATGACTTTCTGATTTTTGATTGAATGAACATTTCGAGAAATTCGATTAATAAAAAGACCACATTGAATGATAATTTTTCTTTCCTCCAAGTCGAACAAATTCATCACATTATTAGTGTTTGCTAATTATTACTGAATTTATGGAATATAAATTTTTAGCTATTTATAGCTATTTTAAATTCAAATATTATTACAGTGTACAATATACAAAAGTTTATTCAATCACGTTTAATTAGCGGATATTCCAAAGTATTCAATATCGTCAATTTTCATCGATTACATTAGGGATAACGTGATCCCTCCATTTTAGGAGGGGGGGGGGGTCTAGCCGACTTGACAGCTTGTGAAACAAAGGTAGGGAAGGGAGGTATGAAGAAATCCTGAAAATCGGTTTATTTTATTGATGAACAGCCTATTCAACACGTGAGATTTCATAAATATTTCTTAAAAATTGAAAAATACTTTAGAAACATTTCGAAATATTAAATGTCAACTAGGAGCTTCTAAAATGTAAAATCTACGCTTAAAAAAGAACGCATCATTTACTTTTCTAAAACTTCGAAAACAATAGAGGTATACAGATTTCTTCTTGAAAAAACTTATTTCTCTTCGAAAGTTTCTTTTCTAATGCTGTGACAAAAATTGTATGTTGACAAGAGAAGAAAATTCATTCTGATCAAATAAATTTATTTCTAATATATGTTAGAAATATGATTAAAAATCACGTATATTTCAAGTGTAAGTTAATTGATATTTATAATATAATTCAAAGCCTACCACAATCTGCTGTATTTATATTTTCACGGCTTTTTGAATTCTGGCGCATGTCTGACCCGGATGGTCTTTTGTTTTTTGTTTCGATTTCCTTTTTATATTTCAAATTTCAATATGCGTTAAAGATTGTTTTCGAGTGTCGAAAGTTCATCAAAAGTTTGAAAAATGGGCTGAAAAAAACCACCTTCATGTAGTAGAAAAATAACTATAACCGTTATACTGTAGATTTGTAGATTTGACGTCGTTTCCAAAAAAACAAGCAATATATCAAGGGCATGCAAAAGAAGAAACAAGAAAAACAGAGCATTTTCAGGCTAAAATCCTCGCGATCGATGGTGAGTTAATTAAATTATTGATGCATAATATTTATAATGTGAAACCTTATCAGGCCGATATCAAAAAAATATACCAAAAATATCTAGTATATAATTTTCAATTATTCGTTAGAAATGTTCTTTTTAGTTCGTTTTTTTTTTTAAATAATGTGCTTATGATGAAAACTTGGACAAACGAATATTTTTAGGAATATGTATAACATGTTTTTTTTGTATTTTGCGTTATTAGAGCTTGCATCATTTTGAGAATGTTGAAAGTTGCCGTGTATACCATGACCAAATCGCACACGCGCAATGTGGCAGATTTTTCGCTGCTGTTAGTTATAAATGGTTTAAATGAGCTTCAAAATAAAACCTAGTTTAGGCGTAAAATCCGTAAAATCGATAATAACTGCAGTATTTATGGTGTAAAATTGGTTGAAAATGAGCTTAGTTTGAACCAATGAGAACCGAAATACCCTCGATTTATTTGATTCAAAGTTTGATTCTAATGTCGAGTCGGGATCAATATTGTGACTGAAAATAAAGTTTCTCACGTCACGAGAAAATTTCCGTAAATCGTCAACTCGATTAGACACTTGGAGTTTGTCAAGGTGGACATGAGCCGAAGGTCTAGGCTCATCGGCAATAAGAGAAATCAAGGGGAATCCGAAGGAACCGGGAGAGTCTCATCGTCGTCGCATAAATCGTCGCGAGTCGGATTCCGAGCAACCAAACGCAAACCGCCATTGTCTCGGGACTTTTTTTCCATTCTCCCCTAGCTTCAAAACCTTCCAGTTCACCACTTTCCCCACCGAAGCTCTGCACTCTTTGCATACACTTTAAATATCACCGCGATGTACTCCCGACACGGAGGTTCCAGAAAACTCAAAGTAGAGCCTTGAGAAATGGAATGCCGGAATTTAAAATAGCTATGCAAGATTTACTACAGTTAAGAAATCTTTTTTTCAAACAGTGATCGTAGATCATGGCGGTCGTATGGTGTAAATTTACGAATGGAGTCGGATGGAAAAAAATTTTCTTAGATTACACAGTGCAACAATTTTTTTTTTTCGACTTTGCCATTATATCATCACCATAATATGGAAGTACTAGAAAAGCATAAATAAACACTGTATAAAGTTTTTTCGGATTGAAAAATTCAAGATAAAGGCCTTCGAACTCAAAATGCAGAAAACCTAACTTTTCGTGTATGGGACTCACCATTTTTACTAACACTATTTTTTTTTGTCTACTTACCTTTGATTTATATAGATTTTTTCTTCATTTAACGTCTGATTCGATGAAGGTTAATTCAAGTAAAATATTTTTTAGAATTAATATCTCAGCTGATTTTCTAAATAAAAAATAGAACTTGTCGATTTTCCGCTAATGCATCGTTTACTTACAATAAATTACCTCCAAAATCATTTATTTGGACAAAATAGGAAAAAATTGCTTAAAAAAAGAATGATACATATTTGTTTGAAGTTTGTTTGTTATTGAAGTTTGATTTTATCGACTGTCATTATTGATCGTTCATTAATTGTAGTGCATGCTGTCATGTAAGTTGTCATTTTGCTGTTACTTTAGGTACCTGGTTAATTTGAATTAACTAAATATTCTTTATCGTTACACATTATTCTTATCAGTTTTAAGATTCAGGAAATCTCAGACATGCTTCAATTTTATTTTGACTCTGGAATTTAAAACGATTAGAATCATAAAGATAAAACAAATTTTATGTAGTATAAACATTATTCTCTGCAGGATCGAAATATATTCGGGGAAAAAAGGGAGTGAATTCGTTGAGAAGTAAAGGTATCGTATCTGTGTTTCCACACTGGAGGTACATCCGATGCAAGATAGTACACGTCACGAGCTGAGCTACTCGCGCTATATATCCTATGAAGTGCGCTGGAACGTAACCAAGTGCGCGTGTACTATAGGGAGTTTATGGTAGTTTATGGTAGTTTACACCACGGTCATATTGTTGCACATTTACCCGCATGCATTTTGCTTATCACACCGATGTACGAGGTAGCAGTTCCTGACACTGAGAATTCTACAGAATTACAGTATTTTCATGAGGATGATATTTTACAACTAAAATTGAATAATTTACTAAAGTTTGATCAAAAGAAATTTTTTTTTTTACTTATAGTCAAGATTCAAAAAACGATTTTTAACACTTTTGAACAGACAATTTTTTTCTTCAATTGCATGGAAAATATTGTGTTGAAGAAATATATTTACAGATGATAAAAAAACAAATTTTGTGAGTAAATAGGACACTGAATATGTTAATATGAGTTAAAAATGGGATCAATTTGAACATCAATTTAAAGTTTCATCAATAATTAAAGAATCGTTGTTTGAAGTGTTATAGATATCTGATATGCAAAAAAATCAAACATTGTTCAATGCAAAAAGGACAAAGATTGATGCAGAAGGAGTCAGTTATTCACGAAACGAAGACGGATGGGTCTTAGCGTTGGACCAGAAATATTTTACATGCAGCAGCTCATCAGATTATCAAATAAGCTTGAGCGAATGAATATGGACATAAACGCTGTGTACACGAGTTTTTCGCTTCATTCGCCTTTATTGATGAGATTTTCGATCAATAACTTAAATCACCTTCGAAATATCGAGTGAAGAATTCAAAAGTGTAGGCAGAAAATTTTGTAAGGCTTGTTACTGAACTTTTTCCCAAAATATATCACGTTTTGTCATGTACTCTCCCAGTTCAAATTAGTGAAATTTGTACTAATTCAATTAGTAGGTCAGAGATAGTCAGAGATCTTCTAATAAATAAGTAGAATTTCACAAGTTGACTAAAAAAAAATAGCGTGATTCTACTAAGTTATATATTATATGTACATAGTTGTGAAAAAGTTCATGTAAAAAACATTGTTCCAAGCTTGATGTTTCCAGGGATAAATATTTTATCATATGTGTATTATTATTGTTTGACTTTTTGTTATAAAAAACAATAATGAATTAGTAGCATTTTAATGCTACTTAGATACTCAATAATTACAGTGATGAATATTTATTATTATAAACAGTAACTATTCACTAAAGTTTAAGTAACAATTGGCTTTTTTATTAGTTGCACTATACTTATCTTTTAGTCATAATGCACGAATAAGACTAGTCAAAACCTACTTACTGTAGTATTGGATTTCTACTGAAGTTTAAAGATAGTCATTCACTTTTTTCTTCAGTAAAATATTACTCATTTCATCAGTAAGCTATATCACTAATTGAATTAGTAGAATTTTACTAAAACTTTAGTTGCTCCCTTTTCACTTTTCAGTTAGTTAAATTCTACTATTAATGGGTAGTTTTCTAATCAATTCCAACTGAGAGAATGGAAAATAAATAAGAATATTACTTTCAAAATGTGATAAGTATCTTTTAAGTGTTGCTATGGATATTGTTAAAGTTAAAAGACTGATAAATCAGATCAAACAGAAAAAGTTGATTCATTCAAACGTGAGAAGAGCGAGATTTCGCTAGAAAATATACTTCGCAATTGTTAATCTTGTCGAACGTGCTGTATGCTAATGCTGAAATTTTCATACTAGGAAAACAGAGAACAACGGCTGCATTTGAATTGCGCACCTAGGAAGACAATGTTTTTTGGTCATTTTTTTCGCGCTGTTCGTGCATCACGCTGAAGAGGATTTATGTTTTAAACATTTTATTTCATGAGGAAAAGGTTTGATTTTTTTTTTGGGTCTCTTTGCTTTTGAATATGGTAATTGGTCATCTAAGAAAAAAAAATTTTATATTTAAGAGTATGAAATCGCCCGTTTCATAGCTAAATAAAATATTTGTGGATTCTGAAAATTTATGCGAAATTTCGAAATCAAATCTGTCAAATGAGAAATTGCATTTTAGTATTTGTTTTCACTTTTGCAAGTTGAATGAGTTATCTGAATACATTAGAAAGTTTCTGAATTGTACATCTCTATAAAGCTCGTGACTTTTTATCCCATAGTAATGTTCAAAAGAGAGATTTATGGTTAACGTTGAGTATTAGCGTATTCATTGTTAACAAGAGAAAGTAAAGAAATTTAAGGATGTGTCGATTACGTTCCTCACAAGTGTAAAGAAAAGCTTATATGTTTATGAGTACATATGTTCGTTTCTGGCTAGAAAAATCTTTTCAATTCGATTTCGAGAATCTGAAAATCCATATTTCACATTTCTGCAAGCAGTCTAATAGTTTATTTAAAGTTTTCAGGCAATAAACTAAAAATTTAAGAATTAAGAGCAGTGACATAAAAATTCAATTACACGATTCACTGCACGAAAAATACAATGATTTTTACATTGCTTTTGTGTGAATAAAAAATTATTTCATTTCTAGAAATATCGATATCAAAGGCAGACGGTGGGAATGTAAGTCTCATTTTGGCTGCTAGGAAAGTCGTCATGATGAGTGCATACATTTTAAAACAAAAGAAGTGAAAAAATTTAAGATACGCAAACTAATAATTTACCACGCGAAAATCTTTGCGCATTTAATATTTTGTGTAATGAGAAAATACGTTAGTACAAGTTTTATAACAATAGTTATTTCCTTAAACGACTATATTAACGATTTTTTATGTTAACTGGTACCTAAAGAACTGAGTACATACATGTAGTGTATTTTTAAAAAATTCAACTACATCTTTTGCTCAGCTAAATTTGCAAGTGTGGAATTTGATAATCTAAAATTTCTACTTTTTTTTTTACGAAGAACATTTTTTAACCAAGTAATACGATTTGAATTTTCTTCTACTCATATAGACCAATTATGAAAATGTTTCAATCTTTCGAATTCATCATTTTTTTTCGAAATTATCATTTCCATTTCCATTTTTTGATGGACTTTTAATTAAAGTTTCTATGATTGTTATTTTTTAAATGTATCCCTAACTATATTTGGAAAAATCATTTTACGATTCTTTTGGAATCTGTTATGTGATCTGAAAAATTATTTTTCAATTTCACAAAGGTTGCATTATTTTGATTTCGTTCAATGATGTTCCCCTTACTTTTTTTGTCGATTTAATTCAAATTTTATCTTTTACATTTTAACAAAAGTGCAAGTACGTTTTTTTTCTTTTGAATTGAAATTTCGTTGTAGAGATTAGATGTGATTTTCCCAATGTGTAAACTAACGTTGTGCCTTACTTTAAAAATTTTACAATAATTGGTTGAGGTTACCTCTAAATTTTCTTAGGTTTTGAAAAAGATGCACATATAATTTTACTGTTCTTTTCAAAAATTTTAACATTTTTCATATTCCTATTTGTAAATTTTGAGAACGATTTTAACGATGTGTCAATATTTTTAAATAATATATTTTCAGAAAAAGTGATCAGAAATGTTTATCGAAAACGTTGTTCGTATTTTTGAATCAACAAGCATGGGAAATAACTGCTCTTCAAAATTTTTCTTTTTCTGAATATTTTTTGATACTCAAAAGCATGAGAATATTTTTAAATTCTGCATTTCGAACATGTACAACTACACTGGCAATCCCACGAGTAATAAATCATTTGAGACATCAAGGCACGAGTTTTTTATGGTAAACTTAAAAAAAAGTTTCATAATTTGAATGAAAACGAGGCAATAAGCCTAAACACATGCTCCAAAAATTTTTTCATTGAAATTTAATTTTGAAGGACTCACCTAAAGCTGAGGTCCTGTACTCCTTGATGCCCCCCAAGATGGTGTTTGGTGCGACGTTTTCCTTGACGCTGATGACGTATCGGGGCTTTTCGCAGGTGGCGATGCGGCGCTCGGATGAAGACGTGGTTATCCTGACCTCGGCGTCGATCTCGCTATTGAGGCCCGCGGCGTCGGTAGCCGTTACGTTGAGCAGGTACAGGGCCGAGCGGGGTACGAGGCTCGGCCGAGCCACGTAAATCTCGCCGCTGGCGCGGTCGATGCGAAAAACGCCGCCCTCGTTGTGCGATATCCGATAAGACGGCTCGCCGAAGAAGGCCCCGTCCAAGTCCACGGCCGAGACCCTCAGGATCGGCTCGCTCGTCAAGCTCTCCGGCCTCAAGGTCACGTTGTACTCCCGAGCACGGAAAATCGGTCGATTGTCGTTCACGTCCGTCAACTGGATCATCACGATCGCCGTCGTGCTCAAGCCACCTGGAGGTCAAGTACAAACAGGAACATGAATCTCCGAATCATCCAATAATTTCCAGTATGTTTTTACAGTAATAATGCACTGAGAACAGAGCTCAACACTAATTACCTTGGTCCACAATAATGGTTATTGCAGACAGGAATTTTGACGAAAGACTGGCTCTCCGAAAGAATCAGTGTTGTGCCCGCCACACGGATTATTTTATCCCGCAACACTTAGTATGGCGGTTTGCAATAATACAGATATAACACTGACAGTCGCGCCCCGAAACACTCCTTATTGCGCGCCGCAATATTCAGTATGATTGGCCCAATTTTTCAAATTTCACACTCCGCGCCACTCAAAACAGTGTTTTGACGAGCGAAAATCATTGGGGCGTCCAGCAATAATTATGAATACGCGTGAATTGAATTTAGTGATGTATTTTCTTTGTTCAAATATTTGACAGGACTGCGATAAAATTTTTAAGGCTAACCTAATAAAAATTTTACTAACAATCAAATCTTTTCAATCGACTTAACGAAAATCTTATGAATACGATTAACTTTATGGAATCTTGTCTAAATTTTATACGAATATGAACTTACCTTCTAAATAATTACGAAAACTTTATACTGCTTTTTTTCTTGAAAATGAAACTGAAATTCTTTAATGATTCGAACTCATTCAAAATTGTCAGATACTTTTGGCAAATGTTGCTTACAGCAAATGTGCAACATTTTAAACTTACAATATAAGAATACACGATGGGGTATATGATCCACAACCATCATTCACTTTCACAAAACAATGTTCAAATCCTTGTTACAAGTATCATGTTTTCTGCTAAATCGGTAAAAAATTTAATTTTATACATTTCTTTAGGGATTTATATTATTTTTTTTTGTTAATATATATTATCAATAATATTCCTATCATGTGAACATTACATTTTAATGATTTCTTATTAAAATAAATTTTTAAAATGTTTGTATGAGTTCAGTCATAGATAAATTCTCGATTCTTCTAATATTTTTTATATTTAGTTTTTATAAAAACAGTTTCAAAGGGGTTTATATTGGTCATTTAGCCTCGTGATTATTATACAAAGAGTAGAAAATAGAAAAAAATTTTATTTTATTATAAATAAATAAAAAACATTAATTCCCTTGTAGCATCAAACTTTGAAAAAAACTTCAAACCCGTATTTATTAACTAACTGTAAAAACCCTTTTGAACTGTTTTTATGAGACCTACATCAAAAACTTTTTATAAAAATTAAGAATTCTTTTAAGACTGACCACAGGAAAAACGTCTTTAAATTTATTCTTACGAAAAATTATTAAAAAAAATTACCGATCCGAGGGATCAGTAATTTACAAATTTAGATAAAATATTTACAAGATTATAATATTATGTATTGCATATTATCAAAAAATTATAACATAAATCTTATGTAACTAGGTGAGTTCATATTCGTATAAAATTTAGACATAATTTTATAAAGTTAAACATATTTATAAGATTTTCGTCAAGTCGATTGAAAAGAATTGATTTTGAGTATAATTTTTATTAGGTTAGCCTTAAAAATCTTATCAAAATCCTGTCAAATATTTTAACAAAGAAAATAGATCACTAAATTCAATTCACACGTATTCATAATTATTGCTGGACGCCCCAATGATTTTCGCTCGTAAAAACACTGTTTTCAGTGTCGCCGAGCGCGAAATTTGAAAAATAGTGCCAATCATACTAAATATTGCGGACACCCACAATGAGTATTGCGGCACGCAATAAGGAGTGTTTCGGGGCGCGACTGTCAGTTTGTATTATTGCGGACCGCACTACTGAGTGTTGCGGGATCAAATAATCCGTGTGGCGGGCACAACACTGATTCTTTCAGAGAGCCAGTTATTCGTCAAAATTTCCGTCTACAATAACCATTATTGCGAAACAAAATAATCAGTGTTGCGCTCTTCTCTCAGTGTGTAAATGGAAAGAAAAGGAAGTCAAAAACATTTACTGTGTTTTATTATTATATTGTTAGATTTGCTGTTGTATTCCACAGATTGCTTCATTAAAATTTTTCCAATAAAATCTGCGCAAAGTCAAGAGTCGACAACTAAACAGATACTCAGATTACACACTTTTCAGCAGAAATTCAATGATTAAGATTTAAAGAGTATAGAAGAAAAAGTTATGATTGTTGATGGCGTTGGGTTCACACGGGGCCCGAGATAGTTATCAGGACTTGTCGATTCGCGGCGAAAAAGCGCGTATAAATCACGACGGCGGTTTTTGCAAATAGCGTCCTCGCGATAGGCGTCATATCCGGCCGCTTGTATTGTTGCGCCGAGCCGTGTAATACGCCCGAGACAATCGCGCCGATAACGAGTGACAATTACGGAACGCGGCCGTTCGTCGAACGGCAATATAAGCGACAATAAAGCTCCCGACCCGCCACTTGTTCTTTCACATTCATCGACCTGACTTTTCTTCCCTATTGTGCGTTATTTCCAGGTACATTTTTACACGCGCTTTTTCACTTACACATGAAATAAAGTGTAAATGCATATTTTTTGTTCACAACATTTTGTTTTAGAAATTGAAACGTTATTCATAAAATATTGTGTTCAAGACTTTAAATTCGTCCACTCTAATTTTTCAACTCTCTTAATTAATTTAATTTAAATAATTGAAATAAACTTATTGAAGAGAATAATAATATGAATTTACATTAAGTAAGAGAATCGTTTATAGAAATCAATTGGGTCATTTTTTTTTTCAGTTTGGTCATCACTGATCAAATCACCGATTTCTTTCAAATTTTTTAAATAGTCACGTAAACTAGTTTTAAAACACGTATTTTTTATTTTGGGCTGGAAATTAGTTTTTGTCGAGAAATTAAGATTTTAGATTAGGCTGTCCAGTTCAGAGTAACCTCACTTTTTTCGAAAACTTTCTTTTAATTCCTTATTTCTAATTAGAAAATCTATAGATTCTAATAGTTTTTGTATGAAAGCGTTCGAAATTTTACGAAATTTATTAATAATTTATTGAAAATATTACTTGTAGCGTTGTTGAATTTTTATAAATGTAAATAGAAAAATTGTTTTTCATTGATTGGTCAAGGTATGAACTGCCATACGTTCTGTAAAAACCGTTACATGCTAAAACGTTTCATTCGTAAGTGAGAATTTTTTTCCGATTTTCCAGCCTGTCAATAATAAGCGATTATGAAATTTCAATATATTTTCACTTTTCTTGATCTTAAGACACTATTATATGTTCCATTTAATGATCATATATATTCTACACGAAAAAGATAAAAAAAAAAATTCTAACTAGATTTTCAAAGGCTCGAAATACAACTTGAAATCAAGCTTTCGCGTGGATCACTAGATTGCTAAAATACTTATAATCACACATAATTTCATAAGAATACCTTCATTTTGACCTATCCGAAACATTTAATTAGATTTTTGTGTTCATTTAGAATTCTGAAGGTAGGTCTATTATCTATCGGAAAAATATTCAACTGTGGAATTATGCAATAATGTCACCAATTTTTCGTCCAATATTTTAAATTTTTTAAAAAATTTTCTTACATTTCGAGGCGATATAAATACATATAAAAACGATTTGTAATGTTTGAGAAACGTTCATTTTATTCCAACTTGAAAAACTTATTCAACATATTCAACGTGCTCGCGTATCAATGTTTTTTCGGAGAGCAAAGATGCTTTTCGTCATTATACTATTTCTTTTAAATATGGGTGAATCGAATTACTGGGTATAAGAATAAAAGATTTCAATTTTTGCAATATTATTGAGAAAATTGCTTGAATTCTAGTATTTTTTAACGTGTGATATCATAAAGTATAATATCTGATATGTAACCATTAATCAGTTTTTCGAATATCTTCACATTTAAAATGCGTTTTACGAATTTCCGTGTATAAGCTTATTTAGTATTTATCATCTATAAACAATATGCAAAGAAATTTCACAATCGAACCAGGTCCACGCAAGTAAATATACATATAAAAGTTATTCTCAAGGGACACGCACGAAAAATTGATGTCACGTTTTACCATATACCGAGTAATGAAAAATAAAGTTAAAACTTTTAATTGAAAATATACTTTATTATCGAATGGGACATAATACAATGTCTTAAGATCAAGAAAAGTGAAAATATATTGAAATTTCATAATCGCTTATATGTAAATGACAGGCTGGAAAATCGGAAAAAGTTTTCACTGACGAACGAAACGTTTTGGCATGTGACGGTTTTTACAGAATGTACATAGTTCATACCTTTACCAATCAATGAAAAAAAACGGGATAAAAAAAAAGGTGCTACATGAAAACTGTTCACTCAAAAATTTCTTACACTTTTACATTAATAACAATTCAACAACACTACAAGAAATATTTTAAAATACATTATTAATAAATTTGGTACAATTTCGAACGTTTTCGTACAAAAAATTTTTACATTTATAGATATACTGATGAGAAAAAAATAAGGATAAAAAAAATAGTTTCCGATGAAAGTGAGGTTACTCTGAATTGACAGCCTAATCGAAAATTTGAATTTCTCGACAAAAATCAACATCAGCCCAAAATAAAAAATACATATGTTTCAAAACTAGTTTACGTGACTGTTTAAAAAATTTGAGAGAAATCGGTGATTTTGTCAGTGACAACTAAACTTATTTTAAAAATAATGACCCAATTACAATAAATTTATATCTGTCTTTACGAACAAAATTAAAGAATGATGGATCTATACCAGTAAAATTCGTTTTCCATTAATTTGTGCAAAAAACCAGTTTTTTATTCATGTAATGAGTAAATTACTTTAATTTTTTTACTTTGCGAAATTTGTTTTATTTTTGATTTTACTTTTAATTTTTCAATTTCTGGACAATCATGCTTTTGAAAATAATCTTTTAAATACATTCCAAGTTATTTTAAAAGGTGCAAACGTAGTCATCAGAAGCACCACAAGAATAACCTATTTGACATAAATCATACAGCCAATTACAAAGCTACTAGATCTCGTCACGGCGATAGCCGCTTCTTCCAAGTCCCTTCAACAAAGGGCTCCAGGGCCCTTTCTTCGCTCTTGTTATCCTTACATCAAAGCTCGAGCAGTATGCATTGGCGAGTAGCTGCCTCTCTTAAAAACAACATCAAAAATTGTCAAATCACATTTTCTTCGCTAAAAACATTATCACATCATATTGTTTGCATAAAAAATATTATATTCCAGGACACTTACTACATCTATATTTTTTTAAGCTCATTTTTCTATATACTATCGGTCAAATAAAGCCCGGTAGAACGTAATGATTCAATGAGTTTTTTAATATTTTGAAATTTCTGCAATTCCAAAACATTTAACTTTTTCCTAGAAGATATGTAAGAAAAGCATTCAAAATTTTGAAAAAAATAAGTGTCCTCGACAATTATCAGACAAGATGAAAACTAGAATATTTCTGCTCTGTCAGTTTTAACAATGACGATCGGAAAAACTAAGGACTTCTCTGAAATAAAACTTATGTTTTCTCAATGTGAATTGACAGAGTTTTTATATTGCACGTTTTGCGACATCGGTGTTTACCGCTACTCTATTTTTTTGCATTCGCGAGTAAACACGTGTTCGAGATCGCGTGTGTGCCCCCGGAGTACCGGAGGTGACTCTATTGACACCGGCGCCATAAATCTCTGGGACTTAAGCTCTCGCGGACCCAAAGTCGACCATGAAAAAAAGACACGGAATTTTCAAGACGTGAAAAATGCGCGTTCATGATTAAATGCAAATTGATATCTTTAGTATTCAAAATACACTTTTTTTCGGATTTAAAAACATTATTCAAAAATCAGGGTATAAAGCTCTATTCTACAGAGTATTAGAAATATTTGGAATGGATTTATCATGTCTTTTTTGCAAGATTTATGAATTTTATTGTAGCATTAAAACATAACTTGCAGTTTTTTGTAATGCTATAGTTTTTTCTTATGATATCATCTAATGTTTATCTACATATTCGTCCAAAATGAAAAATCATCACATATCTTCTCATAAATGTTGCTATATTATCGAATTTAAGGGCCGAAGCGACAACATAACGCGATAAAAAAAGTTTGACAAGTTGAAGGAGCCATTTTTTATTGAAACTCATTGAAGCCATGCGTGAGTTTCAACATAAAAGGATCAGACATTTTTTCCAAAATTTATAAAAAAAATTTTTTTTAATTCATTCTCATCATTTTTAAAAAAGGTTAGATATTCTCGCTTGATCTAATCGTCAAGTCCTCCAACGAATTTTTTAGTAATTTTAGTTTGAAAAAGATTGACCTCAGAGCCTGATTTTTAAATAATTTTAAGATTCAAGTCGATGGTTAATCGAAAGAGGGTCCAAGAAACGCCTCTTGGCTTCATGACTGCAATGACAGTCTCTCGTATAAATCATCGGAGCGGTGCGAGAAACGCAAGTCCATAAATAATCATGAGTTACGGGGGTAAATCGTTTAAACATCGGATTACCACTCTTACATACTGCTTTTATTATTAACACTCGCCCCAAGCCTTCCCTAAACCACCTCCTACTACTGCGCGACTTGTCATCATTACCGGCCACTCGAAGCGATTTCCGCGGAAAATTGAGCCTTGTCATGCCGCTTCTGTTTGGTTTTTAAACACAAAATTTCAGTTGGAAAAAGAAAAAGACCAAAAAAGAATGCGAAAAAAGTCATTAGGGTTGTCATAAAATTTATAATTACTCTTTTTTCATGCATTCATTGTTCAGAATAGAAGAAAAGTTCCAGGTGACGAAAGATAAACGTTGTTGTTGTGAGTTCTTTTTGAAGTTGATTGTCCATAAAAAACAACCGTTACCACGAAAAAATGTTTGTTATATGTTACCTACGCTATCTAAAAAAAAATTGAATCTTTTTGTATTTCTTACAAAACTAATATTAAAATAATGTTTGAAATATCATAGACCATTATAAAAAAAATTACTGGAAATTTTTTTTAAATTTATTGTTTTTAAGATGCATATGCTAGTATTATTATTTTTATTAAAATAATAAAATTGATAGTGTAAAATTTCTTGAAAACATTAACATGAACGAGTCTTTAATATTTGAAACAATATTCATTTAAATGTTGGATAAATACCGAACAATAAAATTGGAACAATTGAAAGTTAAACAAATAATTCTAAAATCAATATTTACCATATTAATCAAATAGAGAAATTTCTGAAAGTGTCCATTTATCACCAAAAACAAAAATGACTAGAAGCTCGAAAAACCAACATTACTGTAAAAAAATTATTCAATGGCATATTTTTTGCCTGATAACTAATTGCTCAAAGAATTTTCGACTTAAAAGTTTCCTAAATTGAAAAGTTAATACTTATAAATTTTGAAAATTGCTTCTCTCTGATCATCAACTCGATGTAATAAACATTATATTAAAAAATCCTATTCTACTTGAGTCAAAACGGCAAAATCATCGAATTGGTACGACGTAAATCAGCCGGTATCGAGAGTGTTCCGCTCGCGTAATAATCTCGATACGCTTAATCGAATGTAAGCGGAAAGCAGATGCCGCGATAGTCGAGTGCCCCGCCGGAATTTTTTCACTTGAAATATTGCGCTCAGGTGTATGAGCCTCTCGAAAGGTAAGAAGGGGACAAGGAATAAGGGGAGCTTTCGCCGACGCGAAAGGTAGGAAGAAGGAGAAAAAGGAAAAAAGGGTTCGGTTGATTGGCTTCGAAAAAAAGCTCAGGTCCCGTGATTTATATCGAGCGGCTCCAGGCGACCTCGCACATTCGTCCCGCGCCCGGCTAATACTCCGATATTATTCGCAGCGATAAGCCGACCAAAGAAGCTGAACCCCGATTATATTCCCGCGATCTACATAAAACTGGCAAATCCTCTCAAGGTTCCAATGTAGTAAGCACAGCCGAGAAACAAAGTTGCTTTCTATCGAGGTTCTACTGTAGAAGTTCCGGTCCATGTGAAAATAATTATCCGATCTCACGAAACTGCGGAGTAATTTAAAAAGTACCCGTATTGTTACACAGTACCTGGATAACCCAGGAATTTCATACCAAAGACAGGGATAATGTAGTACAAGATTTTTCACGGATCCGCGAGGGAAAATCTCGGCCATTACACGTTGTAATCGCCGCTCGGGAAACATTTCACCTCGTATATATGAAAATTCGCGGGCACGTATTGGAAATTCGTGGCGCGACTCGACTTTTTTTTCCTTTTCATTTCGCACGCGTGTGTAATCGTTCGGCGAGAGGGGCATTTATTTTTCACTGACCTCTGTCCGTGGCGATAACTGGGAGTTCGATGTACGGCGTGGTTTCTCTATCCAGCGGAGATTTCACACATATTTCCCCGTTGTCGCTCCGAACCCGGAGATGCTTGCTCGCGACGCTGCCGGCAGCAAGGGTGTAATTCACCATCGCATTAACTCCGCAATCAGAATCCGTGGCCTGGACCTGCAATAACGGATGCGAAGAGTTCGTTAGAATGGAGGGAATTGGCTCAGCAACGTAGCGGAACGTGGTTCATTCATTTTTGAACCAGCAATAATAACATGCGAATTGAGTGACAAAGCTCTATCGCATGAGTTGGATAGGTAATTCTTTTACTGTTGAAAATGTATAGTATATCATAATTTAACGGGCATAACGTCTGTTGATTAATTTTTTAACCAGCAAAAATTACAAGGGAGTTGAGTGACAACAGTCCTGTCACATTAGAAGGATAAATATTTATTTTACAGTAGAAAACGTATACTATACTGTTGATTATCATAATACATTGTATACAAGGGTGTAGCAACGAAATTTTAGATGGAGGGGCAAGCTTAGATGTCAAAAGGGTACATATATTTATTTCAATGTATCGGTAAATACTCATTTTAGCATCATAACATCTAAGAAATCAATTTCTCAGCTCAAATTTTTATGATCAAAAATGAATCGATTTAACAGACATAACGTCTGTTGATTTATTTTTTATCCAGCAAAAATCACAAGAGAGTTGAGTGACAACAGTCCTGTCACATTAGAAGGATAAATATTTATTGTAAAGCAGAAAATGTATACCATACTGTTGATTATCATAATACATTGTATACAAGGGTGTAGCAACGAAATTTTAGATGGAGGGGCAAGCTTAGATGTCAAAAGGGTACATATATTTATTTCAATGTATCGGTAAATACTCATTTTAGCATCATAGCATCTAGAAAATCGATTTCCCAGCTCAAATTTTTATGATTAAAACTATATCGATTTCATACCCAATCGCAAAATCTTATTTGTAACGTCTTTCAGTAGGTACTGATTTTTTTCAGTACATATACTATTTAAATGATAATTTCGCATTTTCAAGAATTTTATAGATTGATTTCTAGAATTCGAAACTCTAGGCTTATGTACCTTAAGCGTGAAGTATTTTTATCGATTTTTCAGAAAAAATAATAATAGCTGCAGTACTCTGGTTTTTAAGAACCAACTTTTAGTCGATTTTCCAGTCATTTATTGTTTCTTTCTTCCCAACGTTTCAACCCTTAGTGTAGGGTCCTCTTCAGTGTGCATCGAAATGTAAAATTGCGAAAAATTGAAGCATCACGAATAAGACTGCTTAAAAATAATAACACAGCATCCCCTGAAGAGGACCCTACACTAAGGGTTGAAACGTTGGGAAGAAAGAAACAATAAATGACTGGAAAATCGAGAAAAAGTTGGTTCTTTATTCAAGATTAATAAACCAGTGAAAAATGACAAAGAATTTTCAATTGACTCTGGTTTTTCTTTTTCAAGCATTTCATGAAGTATTATATTTTGAGACTTTTTAGTATTTTCTTCTACTTATGAAATTCTTGTCGATATTCTAGTTTTTCTTGTATATTTCTAGAGTTTTTGTAGGTGAAAATATAGGTTTTTGATATTAAATGATCTAGAATCCGAAATTCATCAGGTTTTTACTAATTGACATTATTTTTCAGGAAAAAATTTCGCCAAAGTTTACCGGTTT
Organism: Platygaster robiniae; assembly: GCA_028476575.1. Taxonomy (NCBI): domain Eukaryota; kingdom Metazoa; phylum Arthropoda; class Insecta; order Hymenoptera; family Platygastridae; genus Platygaster; species Platygaster robiniae. Next base: position 44,932,348 of record CM052019.1, read on the forward strand.
TTCGTACATTTTTAGTAATTGTTGTGTTTATTCTATTTGAAGTGCATTTACAGTCTAGACAAATTTTTGGCATTATCACGAATTTCATGTTATGTCTAAAATTCGATGCTTTACTGTTCAATGACTTATAAACAGTAGTTATTTTATAGTCATTTGAGGAAATGATATCGACATGGTTTTTTTATACTTCGTCTATTTACAAATCTTTTGATATTTCTAATGTTTTCCAAATTGAGAGGATTTTTTATGTTCTTGACGAATATCCAGTATTTCAGAAAAGTCTAACATACACATTTCTAGAATTTGATATATAGAATCCTTAATTTTAACATGATATTAAAAAACCAATGATTATTTTAATTTTATTTTGAAAATTTCAGGTACCTATTTCAAAAATTTCCGTTTTATTTCAATATTCTTCAATGACATTGAATTTGCCAGTATTTTCTTGGATTCTTATGTTGTTTTTCAGACTTCAATGCCTTAGGATTGGAAGTTTGATAGACTTTTTTGATCTTCATTTCAAAAATTTATAATACTTATTATCAGTTTCATTTTTTTCAGCATTCATAGAAATTTGTGGTATTTTCTAGTGTTTTTCTAGATTTGTATTATTTTTATGGTTTGCTATGTGAATTGTGAAAGTGTGATACCCTCAACGCAAAAGTCTTATAGATTTTAGGTATTTTAAATGATTTTTTAGACACATTTTTTTCGTAAATTTGCAGTGTTTCAAAGAATTCCTCTTTTTTTGTTTTTCTCATATCTTTTGATAGTTTATGAAATCTAGATGATTTTCCGATGTATCCATAGATTTATTAATAAACTGTTCGAATAAAATTGATAAGAATTGAAAGTTCTATCGATTTTAACTAAATTTCAAGAAAGTTTCATTTTTTTACACTGTGCGTCTTCTAATATTTGTTGTCCTTTTTGTGTTTTCCAGCACGTGCATAGGTTTGTTCGAATTGCTAGTTTTTTTCAATCCTATTCAGATTTCTGAAATTAAATACACACGAACATGGTTAAATAAATAAATAAGTTGTCCCCCTTCTGGGACTACTTTGTACAGTAAAATATCATATTCAACTTTTGGAAGTTACTTTTTCTTTTACATCACTTTCTATTCTATCGCTTGGTGTATCTTAATATTGAAATAATAAAATTTGCTATTTTTGTACATCCCAATGTCTAACTATACCAAACTGGTGTATTTTAACTATAGAACATTTTGAGGTCTTCTTCTATCTTCCAGTATATTAATTATCCTAAGTAGGTATTCAAGTCGAATTCAATCAAAGAAACGCCACATTCTCGATTCGAATCATCATTAACACCACCAGGCTGTCCATTCCATACGAATGCATTCCTTATATATCCCATCACTGCTTTTAATGTCGTTCATTGCCTCTGAAACGGGATACTTTGGGCGAGGGGGTGGGGGGAGATGAGTCCATCCATATAGCCCGTTGACTAATTTGCATGAGTCGGCGAGGTTCAAGACCATTCGTGAAGTCGTAAGTCCGCGGGGGCGGTGATGGACGCCGGCGGCCCCTAAGACTTGTTATTCACGGCCCGGACTTTTGCAAGCTCCGGGCCCCGTTAAAAGTAGTCGCGACGCTTGTTTTTATACTTGCAATTTCGGCACCGGTACTTCGTCTTGGCCGCGCGATGAATTAAGGCCATTAGAGCGCCGATCTCATTGCGAGATGCGAAATTACTTCCGCGGGAGGTACACGGTGCGAGAAGAGCCCGGAGATTTTTGCCAACGTTGAGTTAAGAGAAAAACGTGCTTTCGAAGTATGGGAACGTCAGCGTTTCGAGCATGGGTAGGGTGGGTCACGCTAGGGTCAAAACCATTTGATTTTTGGATTTTAAATCGAATACGCAAGTTCCATTAGTTATTTTTTATTCATCAATTTCCTCTTCATCCCGAAATATTTCAATATTACGTCAGGCAAATGACAGGCCGATTAAATCATCGAAAAAGTGTAGAAATATAACAAGAAAAAAAGTGTTTTTTCTTGAAAAAATGGGGGTTAATGCGTACGCGCGAGTCATTGCTGGAGCAGCTGACAGGAAGAGTGATGCAAAATCGAAGGGAGGGAGCGAAACATTCGGATCGGAGCAAAAGAGGGAGGAAGTGAAAAAGGAGATAATAAAGCGGGAGTCGGAGCGAAATGATTTACGGTCGCGCGGACCGAAAAAGTTTCCTGCCGACATTGTTACCACCTTGAAGAAGCGCTGCTGTCGTGCGGGGAATTTCGTGTGGTACCGCGTGGATCGCAACGAAGCGCAGGAGGCGAGTAAAGAAGACGAATGGGGAGGTAAAAAGTGAGGTGTAATTATGGTAATGAATTTATGTCTTCCGGATTTCGATTCCAGGGTTCAGTTTTGAGTTCAAGTCAAATTCATGCATTTTCAGGTGTTTCCAATATAGTGAGAAATTCTCGTTCCTACAAAGTCGAGAAAAAATCGTTGCTCCAATAAAAACGAAAAACATGCTGTGCAATCTCCTCCTACAACTCTACTTTCCTTTCTAAAAAAATCATTTTAAACATGACTCTTGCCACGATAACTCCCTTAAATCGATCGTGCATTTGAAAAAAATCTCGAGAACCTTTTCGTTATTTATGTTCTGGAAATGGAATAATCTCTTAAACGAGTGAAATGGCATTGTTGTCGGGCGGAAAGAAGTACATAACCTTGCACTTGGCGAATAGCAAAAGACACGCATTGTTCCAGTGTTTTCATTTTACCCCGGCCTTGGGGAATATCGATTTCAATCGGAGAATATACGAATACAATCCAGCCCAAGTTCGTGAACATTGAGAAACTTTTTCCCTCTCGCTCTCTCGCTCGGTTTTTCTCATCAACCGCAGTGTTTTCGTCGCTCCGCTCGTTCCACCGCGAGCGGGACCGACTTGTTTTCTTGCGAGTCATACGATACTCGCGTTTTCGATCTCGTATGAATTCAATGAATATTCCGTGTCCCATGGCTTGAATCGCTCGAGGCGTTTGACCTTGATGGTGATTTTTTATTGAGTCCTTTGAACGATGTCATTAACATATGTGTGGATGCGTGCGATGTAGGCTTTTAATTAGAGAAAAAATGAAACTGCTATTTTCAGTACAACTACCTGAATAATTTGAAAAATCCTAAATTGTCAAGATAGAACGTTATTGTAACTTCTGAAATATCCTTATCATCTGAATTCAATTGCTCCAGATACAGTTGAGAAATTCTCAAACCATTCAGCCTCGTGTTGTGTGAAGTGTAAGATTGTGCTTTTCATTATTCCTGGTATTCAGGGTCTGATGTCATTGTCCAACTTAACAACCATCCAGCAAGAATAAATGAATAAAAAACGAAATGACGTGATAAAGGAAACAAATGCACTGAAAATGAGAGTATCCTGTTTCGCCAACAGCTCATTTTTTTCTCGGCCCGTTGTTTGGATCGAAAGCCACACGTGCCCTGCTGCCATTTCAGCTGTTTCTACGTGTGGTCTTGGCTGTTGACGTCTGCCGGTGCATGAATTCACCACGGCCGGCCTCTCTTCAACAGGTACAAATTGTTCCACCGCTGCGCAAAAATTATGGCCGAGGTTCATTTGGAGAAATTTGCTAAAGGTCATTCCCAACTTTTTGATTATACATGTTGTAGGTTGTACGTAAAAGAAGTTTTAACAACAACTAATCGTACTTGAGTACTTTTGGTATTTTTCACCGATTGCCAGGGATTTTCTGACGGACGCTATGGCTGTGCGCGAGAAATTTTTTGTTTCTGCAAATTTGAAAACTATAATTCATTATTATTCCTACAAGTCGAGGGCAATTTCTTGCGACGCCGAGTGCGGCGATGGTAAGGGGAAGAAAATAAAAGACGTAACAAAGACGCAGGCTCATCCGTGGCAGATCGCGTATAGGACTGTCAGAAGCCGCGAGGCCGGGAATGCGAGGTACGACAAGGCCCGCAGCTACTCGGCTTACGGGGACCGGACCCAACAGCTCTATCCTGGCGGTAACAAAAACCGACGGTCCCGCGTGGTCGCACGCAACGCAAGGACGACCGGGCTCCTTCTCGCTCCGCGGCGAAAAACTCATCGAATCTCGCTTCCAAGTGCGCGAGAATGGGGTACATTATAGAGAACCAGCGACCGCAAGAAAACCCAGACAGCCCGACCTGGGAAACGCGCCGACGCTGCCTTTTTCTTTCTTTCTTCCATTTTACTCTTTTTTGCACGCAGCGCTTTTTTCGCGGAAAAACGGTGCCGCAGACTTGCAGATCGTGTGCGGGCCATTAAAAAGATACAGAGGTGGATCTGCGAGGATATGGTTAAGGGGTTGGTTGATACTTGTTTATAAATGGAACCGTTCACATTAAGAGGAGTTGACCTTCGAAAATCAGGAAACATTATCTCTTAATTTTTTTGAGATTCAGAATATTTTCTAAAAAAGAAAAAAAAACAGACGAAAAGAGCTCTAGTAGTTTGTTCTCAAACGTTAAAAACAATTTTGACTATTTGATTGATGGAATTTCCACGGACTTGATTTCTATAATTGAATGAAGAGAATTCACAATCAATTATTCATATTCGTTTCAAAAATCAAAAACAATGGAGAAACAAATATTACTTTTTTGAAAATTCTTGGCAATCGAAACACTCGATAGTTCAATTCAGAAAAAAATACCATTCACCTTTCAAGGTTGCCAAGTTTTTAACGATTGACTGGATTGTTAAATTTATATTAGTTTTGTATTAAGAAGCTATAAAGTGAAAAACAAATGATATTCCTACGTGCAATATTTTAGCGCTTAAAATTCGATATCATATTCATCAGGAGGTTATTTTTAGCTGGAAACATCAAAAAGTAACTTATACGTCAAATTATTTGAAGATAACTAGGCTTTTTCAATCTAAAATTTATGTTTTCGACAAAAGAAAGTTTGTAATCTTGGTGTGGTGAATTTATTGCTAAAAATAACTGAAAAACCAGTGTAAACATCAATCCAAAATTGATTTTCTTTTTTTTGCTGTATTCAAGGTATGAAAAAAAGAATGGAAATTTACAATTTTTATGCAGTCAATATTTCGTGTATTTGTTGGTAAGACCATAAAAAGTACAGTAATCAACGAAATCGTATCGTCTTACATTTTGATCGTTTCACAAGCATTTTTGAGTTAGGTTATCCAATTGATTTCTACTACATGGACCTGGAGAACAACAATCCTTAATCATTTTAATTATATCATCTGCAAAGTTTTCTCCACACAATGCAGTAAAGTGCGAAGTTAACCCCTCGTGGCACGCATTAGGATTCACAGGTGATGCATTTGAAGCTATTATTCCGGTTGACGAGAAAAATACTATTGTATTCATAGCAAAAATCAGGATGAGGATCCAGACAGTTTTGAGCGACATTATTCGATATTTTCCCTGACAGTTTACGCTTTTTTATAAATCTGTAAAAGTAAAGCATTGCTATCAATATCCGAAAAATGTTAGAATATTAGAGTTATTAAAGTATATATTAACACTTTACAATTCGTTGCAGAACTGTTGAAATTCGTATACAGATGTATATTTCATTTCCAAAATAACTGATTTCCTAAAGCCAATGTATTTTCATATTTTAAATATAAAAATTTAATTTTGATGGTGTTAAATTAAATAAAATGGAGCGTTATCTGATGTGAAACATGTATTTTTACTTCTGTTTTGCGGGATTACAGTCAAAAAGTGTTAGTGACAGTGTTTTTCACGCTTTAAATACAGAAAAATCATTCTATAATACAAATTATGTAATCCAAAACAGGTTTTTTTATTTAGATGTGTGAAGCGTGTAACACATTTTTGTGTTGAACAAAAGTTCAACTCAGAAATCGTAGTCTCTAAATATAGTTGAGCTATACGTGAAACATATCATTTCTTTATTCTCACCTCAAAATTTAATCGAAAGGCGATTATTTAAAGAAAATTTACATTATTTAAAGAAAAAAAAAAAAAAAAAAAAAAAAAAGATAACTATTACTCACCTTGAAATGCGGCTAAACGTTTTCGATTATTTTGCACTTTTGGGTTTTTTAAAATGCAGATTCATATAATTATAATTAAGATGTACCCGGCTCTACTCCGTGTGGCGAAAGAACATCCGGGCACAAAACTGCTGTTTTTTTTACAACTGATTTGCTATTTATATACTATACTTCTATCAAAAAAATGATAAAATAAAGTCAACAATCTCTTCGAAGACTAATAGTGATAAGAACCTAATGAATTCAGAAATCAGCAACCACCAAGTCGAGGTAAAATTTTTATAAAAAAAAAGGTTATAGTGAAACAGTACTTCAAATATTATTTGAGTAATATGAAATCAAATTACAAAAGAATTTAGCATAGTGGAAGAAAATGACGACTGTCTTGATTTGGCATAAAGAAGTGATTGGCCTAGTTGATGCGAAATGTTAGTTAAATTGTCTACTTCAATTTTCTACTTTAGAAGCGATAATGTTTTTGAACATTTAATAATTGCGAGTCAGGCAATAGAACTCATTTGAAAATATTGAAAATATTATACCTGTAAAAATTTATTCAAAAAATCTATGAGAGATTTCACTGTCAAAATATAAGGTTTGAATACATTTGACATCCAAATTTTAAAGACCATCATGAATGTAAAAAAAAAACATGGTATTATTATTCACAGCTTCATCTTGAAAATTAACTTATTCAATACTAATTTCCATCACAGTACATATTTAGGCAGAGAGTAGTAGATTTTACATTCAATTGTTATTGATTTTGTAATTATTTAAGAAGTATTTGTGTAAAAATTAAAAATCTGAAACTGATTTATAAAGAAATTATTTTGAATATAGGATACCCATTTTGTATAATATGGGCATGTTTCGAAATAAAACTTTAAATCTTTTATGCTAGTTTTCTTGTATTTGTCGAAATGATTGTACATAGTATTTAAAATATTTGAATCGATGTACATTTTTTGATGATCAGTTCATTTTTTTTCATCCACTAAGGCTATTTTGATTTTTAAAAATTGAAAAATTCTTTGTTTCATACATAACACTTTTCTTGAAAATAAATATGATATGCGCATTTTAAATAACTTTTGTATTACATATTCAATAAACGCCTTAGGATTCCTTACGACGTATTTTTTATTCAGAAGACAGTATAGTCATCTTGTAATGAAATTCTAGAGAATACTTTTTTGCAATAAATTTTATAAAGATTTATAACAAGTCAAACTTTTATCATACTTATAATATTAATATTTTGATAATGTTAGATTATATAATATCATTTCATACTTCCAACTTTTATAACTTTTAGACTACTACAAAGTGTTCTATTCACATCTCTGATCAAAAACTTCGGTAGTAACTGACAAAGTAATTGTCTCAATGTTCTGAAATTTTAACAATGGTAATGAACTCATTTTGTAGATGAAGAAAAAAATTTTTTAGAACCTGTCCGTAGACGAGTTAAATGCTATAAATTTTGCAAGAATTTTATATGGTACCAAAAACTTGTCAATAATGTAGCTCTATAGTAATTTCAAACCTTTCACTACCTTTTCTGCTGAAAGCTGTGGGCAAAAATCTTCTCATTAGCCTTTCTAGATATTTTTCCTTATCGTGACAGAAAACTATCACAAGTAAGTGAAAATCAGTAGAATAAAATTTTGCATTTTTCAATACTATTTTTTATCATGTAGAATTCTAAAGTCAGACACGATAGTCTATAGCATATTAAAATGGTGATTGGAAGAAAAAAGTATTTAATTCTAGATGAATGAATAAATAATTAAATTTATTTCAAAATGACAAAGTATTTACAAGAATGAAAGTTTCATATGTTGAAAAAATAAAAAATTCAATAACTTTTCCAAATTTCCAAAATATACAAAACCTAAAAAAATTTTCTTGAAAAAAGGCAATGGTGTTTTCTAATATGTCAAATTGAATAGTATACAGCTACACAAAAGTAAAAAAAAAAATTTCGAGCTTTTCTTGTGTTTAAAAAATTATTTCTAGAGTTTTGTACTCTGATTAATTTGTGATTTTTTTTGTATGATATTGATGATGATTCGGAACATATACCATATCATTATACGTTGTGAATTGATAAATATGACTCATGTAAGAATGTGCATTTTGAAACAAACACAACTTGATGCTTATAATCAAAATATTCATAATGATGCCCATATTTATTCACGTCTTCGACAAAAGCAATTTTGCAATTTTGACGTGGTGGATTCATTGCTAACAATCACTGAAAAAACAATAGAAAAATCTACATAGAATCCTTTCCTTCCATATGTCATATTCAAGTTAAAAAATATAACAAAAATGGCACAATTCTTCTGCAGTCAATATTTCACTTATTACTGATAAAAGCTTAAAAAGCACATTGATCGACGATATCTTAGTGCCTTACATTTTATCTTAGTTGTAACATTTATAAAAATATTCATTTAATTTTTCACTTCCACACGGACGTGAAGAACAACATTCCTCAATCACCTTTTCTATGTCACCTTCGAAGACTTTGCAAGTAGGAAAAAACGATCTCATATGCAACTGGCGCATATCAGATTTCGTACGTCTTGTTGTTGTATGAAAATCGATTGGTTGAGTTGACGAGAGATAAAAAAACGTATTCATTGCCAAAATCAACATGAGGGCCAATACAGTTTTAAGCGCCATTCTTCAATATTTCTTTGATCAGTTTAAGCTCTGTTCCAAATCTGTAAATATATATTTTGCTTTCATTCGGACTGTAAAACAGAAGATTATAGTGCATTCCATCTCAGTGATGAACATTCTGCTTATTTACATCGCAGGACTGTGGAATTTTGTAAAGAGAGATATTTTTACCTCTGTTTTTTAGGATTACAGTCAAAAAGTATCAGTTACAGGTTTTTTCACGCCTGAATGAAAAAAAAAACTACTTTTGAACACAGATTTCGTGATTCGAAACCGATTAATCTGTAACACAGGTGAAAAAAAACATGTAACTGATACTTTTTGACTGCTATTATGAAAAAAAATGAACACATACATCTATTAACATATTTTTCACAGTTTTACAACAAAATTTTAATAGTTTTCATGCGATACGAAGATGAAACGATGCGTGCTGTTAATGTTCATCTTGATGAAATGCAAAGTTCAAATACGAGGCAAAGATGAGGACAGAAATCGTAGTCTCTAAAGAGAGTTCAGCTACGCGTTCAACAAATTTTTCCTTTGTTTTCACACAAAATTTTATCGAAAAGTGGCTAATTATTAGTGAAAAATGAAAAAAATTTCAAAAAGTGATCACTACTCACCTTGAAATGCAGCCAAACGTTTTCCGATGATTTTCCACTTTTGAATAAAAATGTACTTATCATACGTCTGCTGTATTCTTTATATACTATGCTTCAATCACAAAAACAATAACATCATGTGAATTCAAATTGCATTCGAAAGATTAATGATATTGAGGATCGTGATAATCAGGAATGAATGAATAACTAGTCGAAGGAATTGACGAGTGAAGGACTGATTTTGCTGTTAAGATATGAGGTACGGATAAAAATTGACATTCGCTATTGTAAAAACAGCCATAACTTTTTAAAAATACACTGTGACTTATCACAAAATTTTTTATCAATTTTAAAAGATTCCAGTCATCAGAATAATGAGAAAAAGAATTGTGGAAAAACCATATCAATGAAATACAGAAATAATGAAATATGGATTTTCATATTTGTTCTGTTAATTTGTCTGGAGACACTTATATAAATTATGTCAATAACCATGTTCTTCGATATTGAATTATGCAAGAACCAAAGTGCGTCTTTTAACCTGTTCTTTAAATTCGAATCCAAAATTTTTACAAAGTACTCTTTCTTGAACCTAAGTTGAAAAACTTCTAAAACTTGCCTAAGTACGAGTTTATTGTAGATTTTTTTACGAAAGACAGTTTCTAGATTATCTGGATCACGATGAATCGATCATGTGATGAAAGTGAAATTTTTTGTCCAGTTTACAACTGTAAAGGTCCAGCTAGTTTACAGTATATGAATAAAATTATCTTACATTTTGCAGTTTAACGAAGAAAATCGAAATGTAAAACAATGAGTCATTTGAATTTTTGTGTGTTAAAGCCAAATAATCGGCGGAAGATTAGGAAAATTAGGGAAATTCTCATTTAGAGTTCGTAGAATCCTACTTTTTTTTATCTTAACAATAAAACTGTCGATATGATTGAAGAAAAAAGAATTTAACATGTAGTGTTTTATTCAAAAAAACGGAAAAACTGATTGTTTGCAAACTGGACTTGATCCGCGAATTTTCAAGTCCGACTAATAAGTTTTGAGTCACGTGTCCAGTAAAGTAAGAATCCATAACAATTTCTACATAAACGAAAAATTATTAAACATTTCATAAAAACCCTTAAAAAATTGAATCAAAATATCTTTCGTTCGTCACCGTACATAAAATTAATAAAAATCACCTTATAAGAATTTCAAGTTGAATGTGAAAACAGCTGTAATAATACATATGAAAACTTTTCGCATAAAAAAAAAATCAATATAAAATGACAATAGCGTGCTCAGTTTAGATGTCTCAAATCATTCATGTAAAATTTGCAGTCATTGAATTCTTGCCAAGAATTATTCATTTTTACTAACTTGGCCAATTCATGAAACTATTTGTGAAAATGCTATAAAATATTAATTTTTACTCGCCTTTTTCATCGTGCCTAATGAATATCGTCACTGCCAAAAATGACCGGCATTTTTGCTATGATGAAAAGATTTGTGTATAACAAATCATGAGCTAAGAAAAGATTGTCAGCAACGGAACAAATGATAAACTCGGGATATTGTGTCTCGAGTGCACATGTGTAACGCCAGCTTTATACGGAGCTGGTGCAAAAAGTGGCCATCGGGAATGAGGGGGGTATTTGCACAATGCTACTGACCCAACGGACTCTATAGAGCCGTCACTCATTCCCCGTGTCTCAAGTCTCGGCCGAAGAGGCTATCCCGATTCCCGACCACGCTTCCTCTCCCCATCACCGCGCCCTGCTGCAACTTGTTGCTCTCTCATTAAACACATCTCTTCAATTAAAAATTAGAAACCGTTTTCCTCAATCCTTATTCTAATACACAGTAACAAAAATAACAAAGATACGTTATGACTTACTTCTTCTTCTAAAATTCCAAGAATCTGAATATTCTGATACAACTTGAAGCGACTTCTCAACAGATGAGTTATATGATGAAAAAATTATCCATAGTTATGCATCATTTAACATATGATAAAAAAATCATGTAACATGACGAATTTTCATTATTCCATTTTGAAATTCCTCGCCATAAAAGGAGATGAATCTCAAGTTTCCTGATTACATTAATGTTTTTTTCTTTATGTTCCGCAGATCGTGATATATATGGATGGCGATTTCAATGCATGAATAGAATATTTCTCACATACTTATCCAGCAAATTTGCAAATTTCTCATTTACTTGAATTTTCTACAAACTCACTTCTTAAAATGAAAGAAAAAACCATTGCCAATGGGAAACTTATGACATCGTACTGAAAGATGAATAAAATGGTAAATTTTTCCGCTAACCGCGGATCGAAATAGACGCATTCTATCACTAAGTGGCGATTTCAAAATTGTAAGTAAAATAGCTCCCATATACTTACGTATAAAATTCGCAAATATTTATGAAGAAAATTGCACGTCTTATACGTGAAAATTTCCATTTGCTGACTTTTCTTAAAATTTACTATTGAAAATGGAGAAAAATCATAACAAAACATAAATTTCCGACAATCTATGGGAAAATGAAAAGTATAAATAAATTCCCATAGTTGGCAAGAGGAAAGTTTCTATTTTTTCATCAAATTTTCCTCATGTAATGATTGAAATATTTTCGAAATTAATAGCAAGTTAAGTAATGCAATATAGAGTATTTCCGATGAACTTATCTAGAAAATTTACTAAAACTAATGGGAAAAATATGGATTACTATGGAAAGATTACCATAGACTTAATTTCCCATTATAGTGTACTAATTTTATGATTGTAAGTTGTAAAAGTACTATGGCTCATAGTAAATTTCCGAACATGTATGGAAAAACAGAGATAATGGGGAATTTTCCATTTACATTTATGGGAAAATTCCTAATTTTTTTACAGTGTTTTCCAGAAGCCGATCAGCTCTTGGTTTATGAGTTAGAGACAGTTGTAAGTTAGGTTTTAGCCGGCTCTAATCGCGGGCGTGCGGACGCCACGACACGCATAATTACTCGGAAAGCGATCCGCGCGCTTCCCTCGACCTTTGCACCCGCGGAGAGGAGCCTGTGTTTTTTGCCACGCTCCATCTTCCCAGTCGTTCATCGTCAGCATGGCCGAGCCACGGGTCGCTGTCCGGTAATTGCGATGAAATATACCGGCCACTTCTCATTAAAATAGTTTAATATGTATTTGTCGAGCCTCGTATGTCCCGCGATCCGTTACCCCGTTAATAATGGTTTGTTGCTCTCGTGCATTTAGGTTCTAACTGAATCAACTATTCATTATTTACTCAACTAATCATTTCTATCATATGGTTGCATCGAATGATTGTTTCAGAAAAAAAAATATTGCAGTAACAAAGGTACTTTAAACAGTCTTGCCTGAAAATTAAACATTTTTGTTTGCAACTGTTATTTTAGATAATTAAGGTGCCTTCTTAGCCTCTAAAATTGCGACGTCCCTGATTTTAAAAAGAACAATGAAGTACTTTTTATCAGAGTCCCGTTGCCTTCCAAACATTGATTAACATGTTCGTTTTTTGCGTATATCTTAAGTATAAGTTCGGGGAGGCCTTCAATGTGGCCCGGCGCATGCGCCGTGAAGCGGCGATGAAATCATAAATCGGCAAAAGCTGCCCTCCCGGCACTGATAGTGACCAACCAATAATTATGCTAATACATACATCGTAATACACATGAAGAGGTGGTCACTCGTGCGGGAGCGTGCTACATTGAAACCCCCATAGCACGTAAACACGCTTTTCAAGCTTTTTTAAAGTGTCGGTCGAGTAAAGACGTGTTTTCGATTTCGAGGTTATGTTCACGAGGAGAATAGTTACATCTAGCAATACGTATTTAATGAATCACATATAGTTTTACATTCCTATAAAGAATCTTTTTCATGAAAACTCCTCGAGCAGCTTGATAGTTCTTTTCAAATTTCAAAGTACAATCAAAGTACAATCTAAATTTGCTCAAAAATAATAATATGATCATGTAAAATCAAGCTCAACACCCATGAATCTCATAAGAGACTTCAAAATTTTGGTCACGAACGTAAGAACTTCGAAAAAGGAAGCATATCATAGCCATAGGCCCGAAATTTAAAAGTAATGAAACAGCATGGGATGATGTCCCCAGCAAGCAACCATAAGTGCGAGTACACATACCAACTTAAAGTAATAATTATATGAATAATAATAAAAATAAAGGTACAAAAAAGATGATAAAAGGACGTAGGGATAAGGGAATAAACGAGACCCGAACAAGGGTCCAAAGCGTCTTGTAATTTATATGTATGGGCGCTGAAATTTCGAATGAAGAAAGTACAAATTATGTGATGTGACTTATTTTCGGTGAGCGGAAATTTCTTTTCCCTTTGTTTCTGGATTGGTCTTGAACAATTTTTTATCGTTTAGAAACAAATGTTTTGACTTTAGAGCACAAATGACAAGTTTATGCAAATAGTAAATAAATTATTGTGATTTAATATCGACACTGGCTACTTTTTTCAAGGACAAATAATAATGCTTAGTATTTATCTCCATTTCGTCACTAAAAAAAGTAATATTCCACAACGTGTATCAATAAAATTGAAAAAACACATAAATAATAGGAAAGTTTTAAGTTGCACGATTTAGATTTATAAATATGCTTTGATGGTCGCATCCTGGCTAGAATTTCTTTTCATTTTTCATACATTAGAAAGTTGAAAGCATTCAACCCGAGTCGAGAAATTTTGTCCTCAAAATATCCTCAAAGTACTTATTTTGTCCTCATTTTGTACTCAAAATACTCGTTTCTATTGTATTCATTTTACGAAAGCCGCACTAAAATGCTCAAAATGTGCTCAAATCTTCTCGCTCAATTTTATGAATTTTCAATAAGGCTGAAAAAGTCCTCATCCTATCATCAAAGTACTCTTTTTATCATGATAGTGTACTTAAAATACTCAGATGAAAATTCGTTTCATGAGAATGCTCAAAATATGCTCAATATCTTCACATCACAAAAACTGCCTGCATCTAAAAAATATTTTCTGAGTTCTTAACACTTTTTTAGTTGTTTTCATTACTTTGAAGTCTGTTTTAATAAAATCATTTATTCAAGTCTTCGTAAGGATGTTTCGTTGAAGTAAAAAAACTTTACTTGCTTCAAAGGCTTCTTATTATTTCAAATAAAAATTGCAATTGTTTTTTTTAATGTCACATTTTGAAATCACTATTCTAACTCTTTTCGATTCACTGCATTATTAATACAGCTTATGTGAAATTTGCGTTATACACTTTAAATTAAATTTAAGACAAAAATTTCTAACAGTGTGGCAATATAATAAATCGAGAATATGAAAACCCGAAAAAATTGTGATAAAAGAAATGATATCATGGGTTTCAAAGATTCAAAACACTCAAAATACAAGAAGTAAAACGACAAAAAATTTTCCGATTTCGTTTTTTCTAGCTCCTCTCACAAAAATTAAAAATCTCATAATTTCGCACAGAATATTTTTAAATTCCCGTCTAAAAATTCTTAAAATTCGGACATTTATCACTAAACTTCATGACCAGCAAAAAAACTCGCTAAAACAAATTCCGACTGTACGAATTTTCATAACGAGCCCGAAAATACTTTTATAATCGCTAATCTACCAAGATTTCACGTACGCCTCCTCTTCTTTCCGCGGCAAAGGGAAAAGAGTTTTCTCCGCCTCTTATCAATTATGCGCTGGCAAAAGAAAATGTTACATTTTCGATGCCTTCATGTGACTTGTAATGCATCATGAGGAGGGATTTTTGTGCGTGGTACTTTGAGAACACCCGTTAATCAAGTTCAGGAGAAGAAGAAGACATTCTGTCCGTGAGAAGAGTGAGAATGCCGCGGGGGGCGGGAGGGGGGTAAAAGAGGTTTGGGGGAAGGGGGTGAAGCGAGAAAGAAACAGGGCGCGTACAGATATGTCCCTGACAACTCGCCGAGATAGGGCCGCGATGCATTAAATTTATTGGCAGTATTTGATTAATGCCCTCCTCGGCTCTGCATACAGCTCGCATTTTCTACGTGCTTTTTTCCCTTATTTTCGCGACAAAAAGAAGTACCCGCCTTTTTCCGTGGGATTCCATGACTCAATGATTTCCAGAGTCGACGGAAAAATGAGATAGGAGGTTCGAATGTATAAAAAATTATTCCTATTATTAAACTCCTTCATAAAACCCAAAAACTATTTATGCTAACTCCCCATTATGAAGAGTGCAACATACATGGAAGAATTTAATTTTCAACAAGCAGAATAAAAACGAATGTCGCATAACTTCTGATATGAGATTTTTTGATATCTCACTCAGTTTCGATTAAAAATATTCGAATAAATTTACATCAACTTCTGTTTCTTGAATATTCAAAAATATCTCCCATTCGTCTCGTGGTTGAATATCAAAGTCACATCATTTCGGTCATTAATTTCCTCGGGCTGTGTGGCGAGCGGTCGTGAAGCAAATATCGAACGTGCCATCAGAATTCTTTCCACGCACTTACACCCTAAAAAGTTTGCATGTGTGTATATAATAACACTCTCTCAAATTCATCGGTCACTGAAACTTGATTTTCACATTTACATCTAAATACATCCAGCAAATTCACTTTGTTATAATTCTGTGATTTTTAGTGAAAAAATACATATTATTTTAGTCAAATTCCTTCAACACCAAAAACAAAAATTGATAGAAAACGTTTTTATTAAAAAAAAGTTAAACATTCTACACATACACTTCTACATTACCCATACCAATTATAATTGAGTGTAATAATATACGATCGTTCTTATCTTCAGAAATCATTCAAATCATTGCATCATTCTCACAAATCATGTAAATTAATGTATCATTGTTCGCTAACTGAAATTACTTCCTATTCCATTTACCAATAATTCAATTTCATCTGTCATCCAATGACAAATTGCTATAAAAACTCTACGTCATGAAGTATCATGTTGCAAAAAAAAATCTATAAGCTTTCTCTCGTCAAACAATGAGAAGTTTCCCACTGAAATCACGAAATTCATTGAAATTGCGTCATGAGTTTAACAAGTGCAGCAAACGAGCTAGGGTATGCACGTTGTATTACGTACGCGTGAATATTTATGAAGTGAAAGTCGCGCAGAAACTTCTCTATGCAAAAACAGAGCGCTAATTAAACAAACGTACGTGACTTTATTTATGCATAGGACTAATTTAATGTTAATGGCCGATGATTTGATTCATTGTCGGTACGCAACAAATTCCTTTGGGTGTTATTGCAAGATAAATACATTTGTAAAACAATTCGATTGATATTTATGGCCTAGTATTGTATGGGAATTGTTTGAGTGAGTGATTGTGGAACGAGGGAATTAGTTGTAGATGGAGTTCTAGGAACTCCGTAGTATACAATGCAATTTGTTAGATTCATTTGTTGCTAATTCAACAGGTTCTCAGGGGTTCCGATTTTTAGTGTTTTCGAGAATGTGGGATTTTCCACTCATGTTCAAACTTTTCGATATTGATATTTATTCAAAAAATCTCGTTTCCTGGATTCCAATCACTGTTATAATTTTGAGGTATTTTAACCAACTCTAAAACGACAAGTTTTCAACGCACCAAAGACGTTTCAAAATGAGAAATATTTATAGAATGATAAATATTCCTGAAATGACACGCCAATCATTCCAGTTTATTCCCGTCATTGGCCGAGCCTATTAATCAAGCTTCCCGAACGCTCGTTAACTCGGTATATCCCGCGCGAATTTATCTCATTTTATGATTTCAGTTATTCCCAGATTCTTCCGTTGAAAAAATCGCACTTTTCCTGACGTATTAATGGAAGTCCATTAAAACTTGCCGCGATAAAAATTGTATTTATGGACGAAACACTTACTGTTTCCATATTATTACTTTACTCGCGTGATTACTAATCGTGCAACTGAGAACCACTAATATTTTTAACATCTTTTTATAACCTTGTGAGGAATACTACTTACTTTTATTTTCACATAGCATGTTTAAAATTTTCAAAATAAAAAAAACCTAATTCTACCACCATATCGTCGAAAAAAACACGAAAATTTAACAGAGAAATACGTTGAAGATTAAAAACCAGCAAGTATTACAGGGATGAAAATAATTCTACAGTAAGGTGATTGAAAAATCCGTTCTGGAATAACTGATGTCACTATTAGCACCTTTGTCAAAGTCTTTTTTCTCGTGCTCGTGATTAAAAATTCGAGGCCCGAATTCGCTCGCATTCCATCAAGTCGGGCTTTTTTTGCTCGCTAAATGATAAATGAAAGGGACATTAAGGGTCTTTAAAACGCCAGGCGTTGGTTGTTTTTTATTGTCGCGGCGGTGAAATTGAAAACGAGATGGATGGTATCGAAAGCCAGAGAAAAGAAGCCAGAGAGTTACGGACGCATTACCGCGAGGTGTCGGATATGTTTATGCCCCGGTGGGAACGATAGTCTTTAATGGGCCACGACCACGCTGCCCTTTGCAAAAATTCGTCTTTCGCGCCGATTAAGCCATATGAGTCACGTCGTATCGCGCTTAAATTCGCGCGAGCCATTGCCCCGATGCAAAATGCGTGGGTGCAAAGGCATTTCTTTAATTCGAAATTAGGGAACATTCAAATTTTGTAGCAAATAAGTTGATAATGAACAAACTGCAAATTATTATGAATTTTTCGACTAATTCTAGATAATTTGAAACTGAACCATCTGCATTATCTGACTTTTTCCTATAATTAAACTTGAGACAGTAGTATTGAATGTCATGATTAATAACAACCATAAATCACGGAAACAAGTTTTAATTTTATTTACACACGAAGCAATTTTTTCCGCTACGAAACAATTGCTCGTAACTCCGCGAGGCATGACATCCTGGCTCGTCGGAGTGCCCCGAAACTGCACATGCTAATTATCGTCAGAAAATCGCGCAGCGTAATATTCGCGAATCTCCTCGTTTTGTGCGTATTACGCCGATTAGATGCGCCGCGCGAAGACCGGGAGCGAGTGCGAATCGATTCCGCCGAGGAATTTTAAAGACGCTCGGGAACACCGGCGCGCGGTAATTAACGTTCTCTCGCGTCGGCGTTAACTTGGTCCTTAAGAAGAATTTAAAGCTGCTTTTTAATTTGCTTAGAACTGTCAGGACAGGTTTTTTCGCGTCTCCAAAACTCGTCATCCACGCAAAATAACTGTTAAAACCAAATCGAATTGTCGGGCCTGACTTTTGGATTTAACATGAGTCGTTGCCGGATAATCATGAGCTGTAAAGTGTGAGATTCGGATTCATACTCCGGTTCTGAATTTTTCGTAAATGAGCATAAGTCAAGACTGGAACGATTCGTTTTGAATTTTCCAAAAAAACTGAATCGCAAACTAATGAAATTCCAAAATAGATAACATTAATTCAAACTTGAGAAAACTTTCAAAACTGGTATGCCTACATTTGGCTTAGCGAAATTCCAAACGCGTGGTAGTATGATTCAAGTTATTCACTGAACTTTACGTATCGGACAGTAGGACGGAAAAAGTAATTATTCATCTCGTCGAGTTCCTCTTAAGGCGTCCGAATTGTCAAAGGTATTGCTGACTGGGAGAGATATTCGACGGCAGCCAGCATAATGATCGGGGCAATCCAAGACGAGGATTCTCAATAAAAAGAAGGAAAAAGGCGGGGCTCTGGTTATCGGCGGATAAGTGCCCTACGGTGTCGAGATAACGCCGACACCAGGGGCGACAACATCATCCGCGCGGTAAATGCTACAAACGTAATCCTCGTTGGTAGCCCGTCTCGTTTTTCCCAAAGAGGCTAAATGCGAAATTTCCTCAATCACACCAAGGTCTCAATCACTGATTGCGTAGGATAATAAAACGGTGCAAACTGCAACTAATGCCCGTATTCTTTTACAAATTTTTCATAGTGCTTTGGAATAAAATATATATCGCAAATTTGAACATAAATTCAGACAATGCCCATACGTGTTTGTCCAATTCAGGGCAAGTGAATTCGTACATCGGGGCCAGGGCTCGCGTTATATATTTCTTTTCTCGTCTTTGGCGGGTGGGGGACGTGGGCAGCAACGAGAAGACCCATTTCGCGCTATCGCCCATCTGTGCGTTTTAATTCAGCGTCCGGAGCACACAGTGGCTGTCGCCGGCGCTGATTTCGCTGATCCCATGTGCCCGGAATCTCAAACCCGGTGGACGGGTCCACTATAATGCCTTTTGCGGACGCCCGCGTATCACCTGAAAACGGGGACCTCGTTACCGTAAGATGGACTTCTTTCCGACTTTTTGCTCGACTTTCTCAACATTCCTCTTCATTTTTTTTGGCTTTTTCTCATGCGACTCCTTACTTTCTTCAAATTGTGCCAATTACGCAAAAGCGTCTTATGCGTATAAGAAAAGCAATTAGGGGAAATATTTTAGGGAACTAGGACTACGATTTGCCAAGTGAAACCATTTTTGACATTCGAAAAGAATAATTGCACTGATCAAGATGTATGTACTGTATTTCGTGATTTCAAACTTTCATACGTGCCCTTATCAAGATCTACATCATTTTTAACAACCATTTTTACTAAAGAATATGCGTAAAAAATGGTGTCTATAAATTCCTTACATATTAATTATTTAGTAAAAGAAACGATTTTGTGGGAAATAGGTAAAATATCTAAAGTATTATCAGATTGATTATATTTTCAATAGAAGCTATTTCAGTAATTTCTTTTAAACGCTATTCACTTTGTCTATTTTTTGACATTCTCACTTTAGCACACTCGAATTATGTAATGGTCTTTTTCAAAGGAACACAAATCTTAGAAATACTTTTCTATTCTTTGTCATTAAGTATAGCCTTTTTTGCGAAAACGAAAAGTACAGTATCAACAGACTGAACCGACAATGAGTTAGTGTTATATTTTCTTCAATCGAAATTCAATTTTCGGGAATAAATTTTAATTTACAATACATAATACTTACTGATATAACCTTGTATATGAAATGGTTGATTTTCCATTTTATAAACTTCGCAGCTGTAATAACGATTTGGAGGTTAATGAGAGTTTCTTCTACTTTGTGAACTCTTGTGAAATATTGTAGAATATCGCAAAACATGATGATAATTATATAGTATTTAAGAAGATTAAAAAAACGCCGTTTCATCGTTCAAATGTAGATATGGGGAAAATATGTAATTTATTGTTATTTCATTGTTAGTAGAATGATATAATGATTTCTTAAACAGATATTGAATGCAGAATGTTGAAGATCGAATGTAAAAAAAAATATGTTTTTAGTTACTGTTTTAATTTATTAGAATCATTACGTGATTATCATAATCATCCTTAAAAATCATAAATGATCATAATCATCCATATGAAATAAATTTTTTGTAGGTTATAGCTAATTTCCATATGAAAATAAAAAAAAGAAAAGAACAAATTTTTTTATTTTAGTTCTCAATAGGCGAAATTACAAATATATAAAAAAAGTTAAGAGAAGAGAGAAACACATTTTATAAATAACTTGATTCATATTTTACCACCAAGTCAAAAAATTATTGCGATTGCAATATAAAAAAATGAAATTTCGAAATTCATGTGGGTAAAAAATATCGATAAATTACTTGAAATACATTATTTTATTTTCAATGTGAATGAAATATTTGTTTTCTTACATAAATTGCTAATTTGATAATTTCGATATTTTTAGTACTTTATAGTTGGATTCGTTATAACTGTAACAGTTTATTTTTCAAATACTTAGGTGGCCGTTTGAACGATCAGTAATTATGATAAAAACTTTTAATACACTGCAGAATTTTGTTGAAAATTTTTTTTTGAATTTGAGTTAAGATGTTGCAGTTTACGGATTTGATGAAAAAACTTGAAAACTGAAAAATTCAATTACCCAGTAAAAAATTTCAAAGTTTCTAATAGCTGAATAACTCTCTGGCTTTCCGACAAAACGAAACAACGATAATCTACTCAAGTCTGCAACAACCTCCTACTTTCATTACTCAGATTTTTTCAGGAAAATCACCATGACCTGAAAAACCCTGGATTGCATCATTTTTCGTGTATATTGTGGAGAAGTGATATCGACATGCATTTTTTCGTTATACACTCATTAAAAAGTCAAATGCGCCACTTAGATTTCGGATCAACGTCAATTATTCGAGAGCGTTGACAGGGAAAGCAGCGGATTTTTTATTCCGAAGCGCGTGTTTTCCACGAAGTTCGTGGTAGTCCGGACGTGGCGGTGATTGATCGGGTGCAATATAATGAGACCCGATAATGACCGGCGGACAAGACACGGTGCGAACGGAAAGCGATGAGCCCGAGCGATAGGATTCGTTCGGTGCGAGAAACAAACGATTGCCACGAACACACACATCGATTATTAAATTCTTACTGAAAACGTTTTTGACATCCGAATTCAAACATCCTTTGTTCTCACTGGATCACCAATGCTCTCATACGACTATACAAGTTTCTTCAATTTTTTTCTTGATTTCCCAACAAAATCTGAACGGTAATAATATTTTCAAAATCAAATGAGCTTCAAAAAATACCAACAAAGTGCAAAACGTGTATTTTAGTGATTCCTAAAATATCAAATTAAACTGTACAAATTCAACATTCACTTTTTCATGTCATTTCATGCCTCATTAAAACAACTAATCGCAATTATCACGATTTTTGCCGGGACTAAAAATTAGCATAAACGCAATTCACGTTTTACACCACGTTCACAGAATCCGGAAAAAACTGACTTTCGTGCAATTCGACTAATTAGTCGAATTGCACTAAATTTTTCGTATCCAGTACAGATTGAATTATCATTCGTAATACGACAACTGTTCAAATAAACTTGAATATGAAATTTCTCTAATACTTGGCGGTGTCTGCTTTGATACATTTTTTGCCGTAATTTCATAATTACCACACACAGGTGCATTATCAGGTGTTAATGCGCAAAAAGCAATTTTATCAATGCCCAGCGAGTCGCCCGATTCATGATAAATAGTTTGGAAATTTTCATATTTATTGCACATGCGTGCTATGTTTTTTCAGATGTTCCACTCAAGCTGTAAAGATCATCTCGATATAAATAGAGTGATCTTTAAACGCGATTCATAAATATTTGTTACTCAGTCTCGGCAAAATGTTCGAGAAAATTGGGTTTTTCGTATTAGTTGCTTGCATTACAGTACGTGTAATAATAGAAAATAGTCTATCAAGAATGAAATAAATATACTACTAGAAAAAAAAACAAATATATTTTTTGAAATAGTATAATGCAAAGTAAATTTATACCAAGAATCGAAAACAACGATCCAAGAAAATAAAATTTTGTTACAAATGAAAAAGAGATCATAGTGACCTATTTAAAAATGATTTCAGGCAGCACCATTATCTCCGATACAACAATTACTATCTCCGGAAACTATTCAGGTATTATTAGAAAAATTTTCACAAACAGTCTCTGTAAGTTTCATAATTCTAAATTCATTACATTTATTTTTTTTCTTCTCGTTCCAAAAAGATTCGAAATCATTGAATAATTTTTTTCGCAGTCATTACTTGCATAAGACTGTTCATGACATAATAGATATTTATTCATCTAGGGAGGAAGAGGATGATTTCACGAGTGTGTGTTTTGTTTACCTCGCTCCGCTCGGACACAAACACACACTCGTGAAATCACTTCCTCCCGTGGTAAATATTCTATTTTTTTCCATACATACACAGAAATGGCCAATTTCGTCGACGCGAGTTGCAGGAACAACGTTCTCTTTTTGGGGTTATCCGTGATGGAATGTCTCAGCGGGAGCAATCTGAGGCGTTTCATCACGGGTGCCCCAAAAAGAGGGCGTTGTTCCCGCAAATCGCGTCGATAAAGTGGCCATTGCTGTGTATGTATGGAAAAAACAATGTTTTTATTATTAAGGCAGATTATTCTTTGTTGTAATTATGACTTTTGATAGGGTGAATTGAGTGGTCAATCTTCAATAAGCATTAGTTCAGACGTTTCTGATGGAGGCAAATCAGATCAATTCGTGACTGCGAATTCGATGAGTGAGGTATGTCATTTATGTTTTTAATGTTTTTTGTATGGGAGGGAAGGGAGAAAAAAAGTACTTTATGATGTTTCAATTGGGTTTTTTTGGTTAACAGTAACAGCTTGTGGGTATAAAATGTAATATTCTTCTAAAAAATTTTATTTTATAATCAATCTAAATTTATTTTAGGTGACACTCGTGAACGGCAAAGGAGAAAAAATAAACATTTCTCGAAATACTGAAGCAAGTGGCGGTGATGCAGTATGTGTTTCATAAAAAGTATTTTAAATAACATAGATTATCAATGACTTATGATGCAATTGTTTTTTTATAGGTTTCAGCGAAAAACGGCCGAGTACAAACATCTGAAGATGCTAAAGCAACATCAAAAACAAAAGTAAATTTCGTAATTTTTCAAATCGTCATGTTCCGAACTTTCATCGATCTTATTGAACATGTCGTGAAAACTTATTAATGTCCTTGAGGAATACAGGATAGCTAGAAATAAATATCATTTCAATAAATTTTCAAATTTTTGGAAAAGTTTGATACTTGTTTTCTAAAAGTCAACCGTATCCTGTAACTTTTTTATCGTGAAAGTAGCAAAAATAGAGAAAACTCTAACAATTTGATTTACTTATCTGGCAGCTATTTAAAAAAATTTTCTTTACTTTTTTGTCTTTTTTGTAACTTGTAATATTCGTTTGACTTTGGACACTATTTTATCACGTTACTTTTCCATTTTTTTTTATTATTTTATAATTTCTAAACGTTTTTGTCTGCTGTATAAAAAGTTTCTGGGAACAAAAATCATAGTATTAATTTTTTTCCCAAGATCACTGCTAAGCCAAATGGAGAAGTTGAAATTCAAGAAAAAGCTGAGTCAACGGCTTCAGAGAAGGTAAATGAACTATTTTTATGAAAATCTTTTCATCGCACGATAAAATAAGCTACTATTATACAAGAAAAAATTTATTTTTGTTTTCCTTTTTCCTAAAGGTATTAGCTGAAGGAAAACATGCTCATGCTTCCCAGCATGCAAATGCGAAAACGACAGAGAAAGTAAATATTCTATAATTTCTTTCACGCTATCAATGACTCCTATATATCATTACACATATATGAAAAACATTTTGTTGTAGACGAACATCATTAACAAAGCTGGAAACATAGCAATTTCTCAAGATACGAAATCCGCAGTAAAAGAACAGGTAATTTACAACAATCAACATTCTGATGGTAGTTAGACAATTATAAGCTAAAGAAAAACACCTCAACAATGAATTTCGCGTTAAATAAATGATTTTGTTTGAAGGTTGCTGCTGATGGAGGAAAAGTGAATGCTGATCAAAAAGCAATTTCAAAGGCAGATGAAAAAGTAAATATCATTTATTGTTTCTAGTGAGATTTTTTTCTTATTATTTCGCTAATGCAAACCAAAAACGAATATCTTTTTTTTCAAACGAAAACACACTTTTGTGTTTTGATGATTAAGATTGAATAAATCAATAACACATACTAATTACGTGTAACAAGATTAAACTTAAAGCAATTTGAATTCAAGAACAAGAATTAAATGAAAACAATTTTTCTTTTTTGAAACTTTGAGTTTCAGCCACAGAAGGAAAAATTCTACACTGCGAAATTCTGGATCATGTGATTTTTCCAGATAAAAATGATTTACATGTTCATTTCAGGTTGTGATAAACAAACAGGGAGAAGTCACTAAAATTGCTCAAAATTCAGCAGCAAATATTGTAGAAAAGGTATTTGTTACAAACATTCACTGAGGATTGACGAGGTGCAATAAAAAAACCCCTTATTGTAAAAAATCATTATAAATATATTCATTATTTTTATTAATAATAATTATTGATTGAACTATATATACTAACGATAAAGGCTACAATCTTAACGAGACTACAATATCTTTTTTTTTTAGATCGCTGCTTCTGGTAACACAGCAGCCTCCCAGAATTCACAATCAGATGCTAAAAACAAGGTAAAAAAATTAACAAAACTGCTACGAATGAAAAAATTATGTGCCTATAATATGCAAAACAATTCTCAAATTTATCACTTCCAGATAATTGTTAACAACAAATCTGAGTCGATAACTGTCATCGATGGTTCAAAGGCTTCAAATAAGCAAAGTGTGAGTAGAAACTGAATCAAATTTGTTAATATATTTTTAGTTGTCTAGTCGTAGTTATATGCCACTAAAAAAAACTTTTGATTTGAACATGTTTTCTTTAAACTGAGGATAGGTTTGAATTTTGTTTGGAAACTCGTGCGACTAATCTTGAAATCAAAAGTGGTTTTGGAAAAGTTTTCAGAATTTATTTTTCCAATTGCATACTTCCAGACTTCTTCCGAAGATGGTAAAGTGAACGTATCAGAAAACACTGGAACAAGTTCTACTCGAGAGGTGAGTGTTATTTTATAATCAAAAATATTTGGTTGAAATAGATACGATAAATTATCAGAGAAATGAATCAATTCAGACATGAATTTTGCGATTTATAATTCATAATAATAATTTATTGTGTTGGATGATTTTGAGACAGAAGTTTATTCTGCGAATAATTGAGAAAATGGTTCCTAATGCTTGACAAACATTTTTCTTTTTATTAATGTGGAACAGATTAACCTCAAAGAGGAAATACAAAAAGCGAAGGAAGGAAAAAAAGCTGCGAAGAATGAAGAAAAGGTAATTTTGTGCTATTTTACTCACTATGGGATTATGATTCTGGAAAACAACCTGTTAAATATTTTGCACTTAATATTATCAAAAATTGAAATAATCAAAATAAATAAAATAATCAATACTATGAATTACTCTAAGACGAAAATGCGTCGAATTATTTAACAACTACTCAGATACAAGTTGATTATATGTTTTTTTTTCTGACTGTCTATTTTTTCGAGTTTCTATCACTTTCTTGATTTGTATGCCTTTATTCTATGTATATCGAATTCGAAAATACTGTATTTAAAAAAATCACTACAAAAAAACAAGTAATTATTACCCATAAATCAATGGTAACATACAAATTTTCATCGAATGTTTGTATGTACTTCGAACATTTCAGGTTGCCACGACAGATAAAAAATTGGAGTCCAAATTCTCAGATGTCTTAAAAACTACAACTGAAACTAAAATTACGTCCGCAGAAATTCCAGCTAAAACTGAAGAAACTATTGTTTCACCAGAAACTGCAATTAATGTAGACAAAAAGGTTATATTGAATTTACTAAGAAAATTAACTATTTAAAAGATAATAATACAAATCATACTTTTACGTATTCATAGTACTATAATATTTGTCTTTGATTGAAACAAAACAAGCAGCCAAAACTTGTTATCAAAATTATAAAAAATACGACAGTATCTGAATTTAAGGAAGTTTTATCTTATTGTGAGTACGAAAGGTAACTTAAAAACAACATTTTCATATTGTTTTTATTGTATACAACATATTCATATTTAATGATTTTATTTTTTTTCCAGGAATCTTCTCTGACTGAAGATATCAAAGCATCCACAAAATCAGATTCTGTCGTACAAAAAACGGTGAGTATAAAATAACAATTAAATAATTATAAATCAAGAACCTTCATAAATCCTGTACGATTTTCCAGGCAACAATGAGTGACAAAACAGAAACTCGAACTTCAGACAGTTCAAAAACAACTGAAACTACAACAAAAACTGTCGATATTCCACCTAAAACTGAAAAAACTGAACTTCCCGCAAAATCTACAGTAAATGAGGAGAAAAAGGTGATTTTCTTTTCTGACTTGAGGAAGTCATTTATAACGATTTCATTAAAATTCGTGAATGTTTGTGATAAAAATTTGTTATGCAACAGTTACAGCAATACATTTTTTCAATGTCAGATACTTCAAAAAACTTCACTTAGTTTCAGTAATAGAAAAAAATAAATTTTCAATAAGAGATTTTCTTGAGATAACAGAGTATTTAAAAAACATAAGTAAGAAAACAGAAATTGATAATTTGAAGTTACGTAGAAGATAAAGGGACAAAATTGAGATAAGCTGAATCTCACATATTCGCAAATACGTATATTTTTTTACGTAATGTATACCTCACTCTGCGAAAATATTTTTATTTTTCAACTCCAGGACGCATCTTCCAATAAAGACGTTACAGTTTCGATGAAGATCCAAGAGTCCAAAGTGCAAAAGACTGTAAAAATCGAATAAACAAAAAAAATTCCAAATGAAAAACTATTTCAAACTTTTATCAACGAATACTTAAATTAAAAACATCCAAATTTTTAGGCCATTACAAATGATGAACAATCAAATACTTCAACATCAGACACTTCAAAAATTTCAACCACCACCACCACAGCTAAAATAATGGAGGTTCCAGCAAGTGTCGAAGAAATTAAAGTCGTACAAAAGTCTACAGATAATGCAGAAGAAAAGGTAATACATATTTTTCATGGGGAAAGAAGCAAAAGAACAAAGAATTGCATTGATACATGTAAGACAAATATAAAATGATAAGATAATAATCAATATATTGTTATGAGATACATGTATACAGTGCATATGATTTATGACTATGCTTTTGTAAGGATATTGTCATTTAATTAACACAGAAGCTCTTCCAACTAAGCAAAAAAATACAATTCAAAAAATATTGCGTTGACACTCAAACAGTTCTTGAAAAATCTGACTCTCAGGAACAAAAAACGGTAAATATCTCCATCAAATTCAAAAAAAAATTTCTTTCAAGAGAAAATACTGCGAAAATTTACAATGAGAACCTTAATAAATCATTAGGTGTCAGAGAAAAAAAACTGAAGGAAAGGTAAGATTTTGCCTATAGGTTTACTGCAAAAAATTGTATTTATATAGATTGTTTCATTTTTTTCATTCCTATATTGATCTCAGAACTGTAATCGTAATTCATGCTCGTGTCTTTTTTTGCACAGTGTATCTTAAAAATTATCTCACACATGCCTGTTTATTCGAATCGAAAACGAAATACTTAGCATTGAAATGTATATTAAAATAAATCAAACAACATCTTTTCTTTGTCATAAAAAATGAAAATTGAAAAACTCGAATACGATTTCTATAAGTTCCATCCTTATAGAAGCAGCAATTCGAATCTTTTTAATTCCAACCTCTGATCATAATTTACAGAAACAAAAATTTTTTCTCTCATTTTTCAGATTTTAGCTGGCTCTAAGAATTCGAAAATTCAAATTCTTGATGACACGCCTAACCTTATCGAAAAAAAGGTACCTAAAAAATCATTTTTAAGTCGATTGTTGGATTATCATCGCACAAGAAGAACCGAATTGATAAAAAGCATATTTGGTATAGAAAATACGTGAAACTTTCGGTATATGAATAATGCAGTCGTGAACTGCAAATATTTATCGGGCGTAATTAAATTCAAAAGCGTTTTTATTTTTATCATGCATCTATATGTCAATACACACATTTGACTTGACAAATTGTTGGTATGTTTATACAAGAACTTGCGTCATTCATGAAGTTAAACAAAGTGAAATAACAGATGCAATAGATTCAGTTGATAATCACAATATTTGAATGTCAGTTCTCGTTGAATTTGACATCAAATTTTCACATCTTTTAGTCGGATATACAGTCGAGGAACTGTTTTTGCTAAAAAATTGATAGTATAAAAAAAGATTTCCAGTCTGTAAATAATGATATTAAAACCAATTGCAGGGTACAACATAAGAAATAATTATCATTCTAATACTGAGATTTTTCTAAAAATATGACACGTCGATAGTTAAATGTTTCTCTACAGTAGTTATTTAGTTTCAAAGTGTAGCATTAGTTTTTTATAGTTACCATATTGTACAAATACTTACAAATAGGTAGTATACTTTTATAACCGAGATAATAATAAATTCTAGATTTCCAGCAAAAATTTTGTGATTTTATTTTTCCATGCCTGAAATTTTTTTTTTAATTCATCCATATCATACATATCACTGTCACATTCATGAACTTTAAAAAATAAATTTACCTTTACGAGCATTCGTGTAACTTATTATATAGAATGTTATTGTATCCTCAAATTCAATACACGTACCACATTTGTCTTCTCAAATAATAATCAAATTTATCTAACAAACGATCATTTTTTTCATTACAGGATAAAAAAGCGGTTACCTTAATTGTAGGAGAAGTAAGAACACCTTTTATCTTTTAAACACTAATTCGCAGTTTTCGATATGCGTCTTTTCATAAAAAAATTGTATATTTTCATTATAGGCTATCGCAAACACAAATGATTTAAATGTCAAAGTGAGAGATCATACAGTGGCATCGAAAAATACCCAGGTATTTAGTTTTCACCATGCATTCATTCATTCATGATTACTTTGCAGCTCATAGAACTAATAAATTGATAATTTTTTGACGGTGATGTAAAACTTGATATATTTTTAAATGCAATGAAGGTCTGAGATTTTTTCACAAAGTGGAAGCATTTTTAAAAATATTCTGAAAACTTTTAGAACGGGTCTATGGAGTTTTCGAATTTTCAAACTTTTCAGTATAATTAAAGCTTGTGAATTTTGAATTCAGATGAATAAATTTTTAAATATTTTTCCAAGTTCTTAAAACTTTCGAAAATTGCATGAATCTTGGGATAAAAAATGCAAAAAAAAATTATTAAACTTTAATATGGATGACACTTTCATTTATCTGTTGGATGCATTTTTCTTTAATTACACCGGAAAAAATCGCAAGAAAAAACTGTTCTAATAAATTTTGTAATTCGAGTTTTTTTTAATATATTTTTTTTAATAATATAAAATTGTCAAATACAAGATACCTCATTTCATTATCAAATTATGTGTATAATACCTTATAATAATAATAATTATGTATAGATACCTCATTTCATTATCCAATATATATATATAAATATTGTATTTCAAAAGAAAAATCATTTTTCAATGTTTCAGACTTCTCTTTCACAATCCAAGTCTTCATCAAATTCCGAAAGTGAAAAACAAGTTCGTAAACATTTTATTTTTTGAGTTATGAGTATGAAGATATTTACAAAAATTTCATTCGATTTCTTTTCTCGCGTTTTTAGGTTGCTGCTGCTACTACAGAATCATCAGTTGCATCAGCGGAAGTTCCTGCAACTGTAACCTATGAACAAACTACACAAATATTAAAACCAGCAACTAATCTAGCTAAAGAAAACATAAAGTTACTGCAAAACTTCTATTTAAAATATCTGAAATAGTTACTTGACTCTCAAAATCATGTAAATAATGATATTTTGTTACAGAGCCCTGTAAGAAAGGTAAAAACAAGTTGTGGACACACAAAAAGACATCACGGTAACGTAAAAGTAAGAGTACAATTCACCGAATTTCTACGTTTTCAAAATGTTATTGCGTCATATTTTTATTATGGCATAAAATAAACGCTTTGGAATGAATCTATAACGATCTGTAAAATAACGAACAGTGAAATTTTGATTCGTTTGGGAAAACGTTTGTAGATTCGTATTTTATAGTATCACCAAGAAAAACTTTCTCCGTTATTTATGACTATTTAACAAAACTTAACTCAAAACCTTCAGAATTTTTCAATTTCGTGAATGCCGATTCTTTATAAGAGAAAATCTTTACCTTATTTATACTTTTAACAACTCTTTGATCTTTTTATCGCACTTAATTTTTAGGAATCAACGGCAAATACGAAGGATACTCAAACCGACAAAAACTCATATCAATCAATTCGAGAGCGTTCGAATGTCCACACTGAACAACAAGTAAATTTTACATATTTAGAAATGTATCATGATTCGAAAATTTTTTTACATTACATTTACCTACTTTTATAGGTCTCTGGATCAAAAGATAGTGAAATTGAGACCTCCCAAAATGCAATTTCGCAGTCCAATGACAAGGTTAGCACTTTAAAAATTTAAATTATGAATACATTTCTGGAAGAGATATTTTTTTTTCAAGATATTCGAAGAAACTGATTTATATTCGTAGTTGAAAAAAAAGAGTAAACAAATGTTTTGGTCTTATTGGAAAATTATTATGCACAGGGAGTTGCAGCTGGTCGAGTGTGCGAAGACCAAGAATGTGAAGAATATGATGATGATGACAAGGTAAAATTTTAAAGATGCAATAACAAAAACACCACAAATAAAAATCGGTAACATTTATTTGGAAAATTATTATGCACAGGCAGTTGAAGCTGTTCAATGGTGCGAAGACCAAGAATGTGAAGAAGATGATGATGATTACGAGGTAAAATTTTAAAGATGCAATACTGAAAACATCACAAATAAAAATCGGTAACATTTATTTTCAGATTTACAAGACGAATGAAAAAGGATGCTGCAGAATGAAAAAGTCAAAGGTAAATTACATAGATGACAGTTATTGTTATCATGACGAAGAAAAAACGAATGAAATATTTATGGAAAAAATAAAAATTTCAGGTTGAATCAGAAACGACTTCTGGATCCAGAACGTCAAAAGTAACTTCAACCAGTTCAGAAAAAAAGGTATAAATTTTTCACACTTGATGTTGAAGATTTGATGTTGTCATTCTTTTATTGTGCAACTGATATTTTATAGATATCTTCAGTTGGAGAAAAATCTCAAAACGAGCGAAGCGTAAAATCGCAAACGGATGAAAAGGTCAGTTTCGCTACAATAAACTTTATTGTAATGTTATTAATCAATCATTGTTTGCAAAGTTATGCATTTAAAAAAAATTCGTGTTCGGAGCAAGAAATATAAGGGCACTTTGATTCTCTATGGAGTTTCATAATTAAGAATAATGCATGGTATAGTATCGTATTTCAAATTTAATCTTCATCAAAAACTCGGACTGGAACGCACAAAAATAAAAAACTCTGGATCTAGGAAAATAATTATTACGTACTAATTTTGACATAATGACTAATCATTACAATTTCGATTCTGCAGATCACCATCGACAAAGAAAAAAAGAAGGCAACTTTTGTCAAAACTTCCAAATCTAGTAGCGACAAAATGGTATATAACTTGTTGTTGTACATCATTTATTTATTGTCATTTATCATTTATTACAAAGAGACATCACGGTAACGTAAAAGTAAGAGTACAATTTATCGAATTTCTACGTTTTCAAAATGTTGTTGCGTCATATTTTTATTATGGCATAAAATAAACGCTTTGGAATGAATATATTAAGATCTGAGAAATAACGAACAGTGAAATTTTGATTCGTTTGGGAAAACGTTTGTAGATTCGTATTTTATAGTATCACCAAGAAAAACTTTCTCCGTTATTTATGACTATTTAACAAAACTTAACTCAAAACCTTCAGAATTTTTCAATTTCGTGAATGCCGATTCTTTATAAGAGAAAATCTTTACTTTATTTATACTTTTAACAACTCTTTGATCTTTTAATCGCACTTAATTTTTAGGAATCAACGGCAAATACGAAGGATACTCAAACCGACAAAAACTCATATCAATCAAATCGAGAGCGTTCGAATGTCCACACTGAACAACAAGTAAATTTTATATATTTAGAAATGTATCATGATTCGAAAATTTTTTTACATTACATTCACCTACTTTTATAGGTATCTGGATCAAAAGATAGTGAAATTGAGACCTCCCAAAATGCAATTTCGCAGTCCAATGACAAGGTTAGCACTTTAAAAATTTAAATTACGAATACTTTTCTGAAAGAGATAACTTTTTTCAAGATATTTGAAGAAACTGATTCATATTCGTAGTTGAAAAAAAAAAAGTAAACAAATGTTTGGTCTTATTGGAAAATTATTATGCACAGGGAGTTGCAGCTGGTCGAGTGTGCGAAGACCAAGAATGTGAAGAATATGATGATGATGACGAGGTAAAATAAGATGCAATAACAAAAACACCACAAATAAAAATCGGTAACATTTATTTGGAAAATTATTATGCACAGGCAGTTGAAGCTGTTCAATGGTGCGAAGACCAAGAATGTGAAGAAGATGATGATGATTACGAGGTAAAATTTTAAAGATGCAATAATAAAAACATCACAAATAAAAATCGGTAACATTTATTTCCAGATTTACAAGACGAAAAAAAAAGGATGCTGCAGAACGAAAAAGTCAAAGGTAAATTACATAGATGACAGTTATTGTTATCATGACGAGGAAAAAAAGAATGAAATATTTATGGAAAAAATAAAAATTTCAGGTTGAATCAGAAACGACTTCTGGATCCAGAACGTCAAAAGTAACTTCAACTAGTTCATCAAAAAAGGTATAAATTTTTCACACTTGATGTTGAAGTTTTGATGTTGTCATTCTTATTGTGCAACTGATATTTTATAGATATCTTCAGTTGGAGAAAAATCTCAAAACGAGCGAAGCGTTAAATCGCAAACGGATGAAAAGGTCAGTTTCGCTACAGTGAACTTTATTGTAATGTCATAAATCAATCATTGTTTGCGAAGTTACGCATTTAAAAAAAATTCGTGTTCGGAGGAAGAAATATAAGGGCACTTTGATTCTCTATGGAGTTTCATAATTAAGAATAATGCATGGTGTAGTATCGTATTTCAAATTTAATCTTCATCAAAAACTCGGACTGGAACGCACAAAAAGAAAAAACTCTGGATTTAGGAAAATAATTATTACGTACTAATTTTGACAAAATGACTAATCATTACAATTTCGATTCCGCAGATCACCATCGACAAAGAAAAAAAGAAGGCAACTTTTATCAAAACTTCCAAATCTAGTGGCGACAAAAAGGTATATAACTTGTTGTTTTTTATCATTCAATCGTAAGCGATTGAAGTACAAGTCATAAATTCTCAGGTTACGGATAATGAAGAAAACCTCGAAACCAGAGAAAAGTCGCTCGCGAAATCCTCGAGCCAAATAGACTTGGAGAACTCAGGGAAAAAAACTGTCGTATCGCAAAACTCGAATTCTCGGGTAGAGGAAAATGTAAGTCCTACGCATCATTCCAAATATGCAAGGATAAAGCCCATAAAAATTATCTATATGGCAAAATGTACGTTTTATAGCAAATATTAATTTTATTAATAGGAGTCCACTGAAGGAGAAAGCACTAAAACGAAGAAAGACGCTGAATCCACTGCCAGTTCGACCGTAAAATCATTTCTTTTATGTTATTCGATGTCATCAAGTCGAATTTTACTGCCAGGTTTTTATTTTCTTTTTCTTTCATTCTCGTTGTTTATCATTTCGCAGGTCTCGACTGAGGGTACGAAAATGGAGAATAATCTACAATCTCAAGTGAGCGTGACCATTGAACACATCAACGTAAGTTAGTTCTAAGTGGTGTAATTGAAAATTTACAAAAACAATTAAATAATTCGAGCCATTTTGCAGCCCGAAATAAAGGCTTGCCAAGAAGGCGAAAACTTCGATGAAACCAAGTGTGAAAATAAGAAAAAAAAGGTACAAAAGAATCAAGCATGAAGTTGAGATATTTTTTCACAGTCTTCCTTATAATATATAATAATTATTTTACAGCAGGAAAAGAAGAACCAAAACATCAAAATCTCTCTGAGCAGTTCAGCTTCATCTTCGTCTTCTTCTGTTATTGAATGGTGGTTTTAAAAATTTCGACCCCACTATGTTGTGTTTAACTTTGTTATACTACTGTTGATCAGACTTTGAAATGTTATTATTCATCACTATTGTTTCCAATAAAATCGTTGACTTATTGTTATATGATCCATCTATAGATCAACTGTGTATATCACTGGGTTCAACTATTCAATGAAACAAATCGTTAATATTTAAAATATCAGACACTCATTATGTCTTAAACGGAGTTCAAAAAGACACTGTAATCTGATAATTTTCCAAAAAACAAGCATACATCATGACGACAGCTTATTTTAACTGCAAATAATTCCACGGTATTAAACAAAAAAAACTACCAAATTATGTCCAGTAACATTGAGAACTCACCGTAGAGAAAAACCCCTAATTTGCGTCTGAAGAAAGAAAGAATCTAAGAATCGTCATGTTACGTGATTGACAGACGAACATGGAACATTTGTCAGTAGTACAATTATTTTCTCTATATTATTATTACCCTCTTTCTTCTCCCCTTCTTCCTCACGAAACCCTACCGAAAAGATATGTACACGATGTACCGCGTAATATCAATAAAAGTACGAGTAGTTGATGAAATAGTGCAGGAGTAATGGAAGGGGTGCATAAACCGTGATGGTAGAAATCGCAATTTGCCGAGGCCACCACGTGAGTCGACTTATGATCACTAAATTCCAATTAACTGCTGAAGCCGGAGCGGATTTCAACTCGTCTAAGCGTTATATCATAAATGAGCGTCGCGTCAGATTTTTTGTAAACAGATTTGAAAAAAATTCTTCGAGTTTAATAAATAATTGATTAGATAAACGTGGCCAAAGCAATTGTTTTTGTATTCATTGATTCGAGCTTTATCGATTTTGATACAATGAAATGAAAATGAGAATTTTGTTCATTTGGGAAGAAAAAATAATGATAGGAGCTCTTTTGATACGATTTTTGTAAGGTTTATCGTCTCGTTAAAATCAAAAGAAAAAAAAATTGCTGTGCAAATTTTTTTCGTGAAACCGAAGATTCTATAAACTATGAATTGGAAACAATTAGGTATATATGGAGAAGTTCAAAAAATTTCGTCGAATAAAATAATTTTTGTGAAAGTGTAAAATTTATATCTTCATTAAAATCACTGATTTTTCAGTACAACTTAGTTCTCATAATGTGAAAAGTTATTTTCAGTTTACAAAATAACAAATTAGGAATTTTTAGATCATTGAAAGTAGTTTTTATCATTTATTCTCTATGCAATAACTTTACTATTTACTAGCTGTTATTTTTGAATTGTTTATTTTTGGAGCTTATTATAAGATAATTGTTGTATTCGTTATTCACATAACGAGATAAAATAATTAGGAGCAGATTACAAGATAATAGAGTGTTATTTCATAATTATTTGTTAAAAATATATCTCAGTTTCTAGGCTTTCCCTTTTTACATAATAAACAATTTATCTCAACCTCGATATTTCTCATTGTCTTAAAATTCTCAGGAAATGAATTTTTTCATGTCACATTTGAACTTGCCATTATATCAAATAAAACAACAATGTATCAATTTAAAATAAAAATTCTTACTTAATCTATTCAGGAAAGTTTGCTTTCGTAACTAACGTCTTTTTTTCACCTTTTTGACTATGAAAGAACTCTATAAAACTCTTCGATTCTACTTTCTCCCTCAGCAAGCTGTTTCTTTAAGGACTCGTGACATGACAAATCGTTGCATTAGCGTGCTGATTAGGCTCCCTCGTTTTGTCGAGATTCTTTTCGCGCGGCTTTCTTAGCTTAAACACTTTACATGTCAACCTGCAGCCTCGTAATCCGGCCCCCCTGGATTTGAAAAGGGGAAAAGAGGCTAGGACGGAGAAAAAGATATAACCGAAGGTCTTATTACCTCGAGCAAAGACTTAATTAGGATCGCGAGAAACGTATCTCTCGATAAAAAGTGCCAGGTCAACGATCGAAGCTGACAATTTTTTCCCCTCCATTCGACACCCTAAATCACGTTTTCGATAGGAATGCGGGATATAATGAACAACTCCGCTAAAGCTTCTTCAAGGAATTTATCACCAACACAATATCTTGTATACTCGGGGCCGTTTCCACGAAATGGCAGGTCTTATCTAAAGAATAAAAAAAGTATAATTGCAGGCCCCTCAAATATTTACTTTGGACATGGCCGTACCTGAATTCAATTTCTCAGGGTAGATATAATTTCTGGGCTCGTTTTCGCACATTCCAATTAAAATTAAGTTAGATCAAACGAAACTGAAGAATATTTTCTTTTCGTTTCCCCCTCTTTTCTACCTGATCGCAGCGACCTCTGTGAATGCCCGGCCATCCCGGACATTCGCATGGCGTAGACGCGGCGAAAAACTAGGGCTGCCAACAAAAAGTGGACTTTACAGACCGTAAAACGCAACGGCGCAGCCGGTCTTGAGCGAAAGCGCGGATTCTACCCCTGCGAGGAGCATCGATTCCGATGGGGATCGTTAAAGGCGAATTAAGTCCGAAGGAGAAGTGGAAGTAAATCCACTTAAGGGTCTGTTGATCAATCTCGCGATAAAAATTTATTGAATACGAGACCTGTTGCGACGTCTGCTCGACGAAGGAGATTAATGAAAAAAAAATTAAAGCTCGTAGAAGGGGGAGGCAATTAAAAAGCAGGGAATTAGTGGGAAAAAATGGCGGGCATAGTTCAAACGGAGCATTAACGAGGTGTGTGATGTTTTATTGTCGTTTTTCGAATCGAGCGGAAAAAGATTATGGGTTTATTATCCTGATGGGAAACTCAAGTTTATTTATCGATGAGGAATGGTTTTTCTTGTTCGGAATAGTTAAAAAGATATTGAAATGATCGACCTTGTTCCGACTTTTTTTCTCTTTCATGACTGTATTGAATATTGCAATCATAGTAATTGACTTTTTATCTTTGCGTATATTTCCCAAAAAAATTTACATAACCCACAACACTTTATTCGAGATTTGAAATTTTACTAAAAAGTTAAAAGTCATACGCAATAAAACAGGCATCAAATTAAAGTGAATGCTTCTGATACCTCATGAAATTTCATCGAGTATGACCGTTTTATCAGATCTTTCATAACGTTCTTTCAACGCTCTGATGCCCATTTTTTGCGCGACTGCTCCGATATAATATGCTGGTGTTAGTATCGCAGGTAGCACAATAAAACAGGTTTACAATTTTATTGGCAGTCCGGGTTTTCTGTGCTAAATACATTCATCACGGGCGTTACATTGTGCGACTTGTATCGATACATCATTTGTCTGCGTCATTTTAAATGGGTTTCATTCGCACATACCGTTTTTCCCTCATTTGTCGAGTGGTGCACTTGCTTTGTAGATAAAATTTTTACCTGGAACAAAAAAACAATACATGATTATTTATGGCAAGTCCTGGGAATTGTTCACTATAATTTAACACGTGTTCGTGACATTTGAGTAATCAAGTATTCAGTTGGATTTTGTATAAATAACAGATTCTACCAGTTTCAATGAAAAATCAGTATTTTTAATGCAAATAAACTGCTTACATATCAATTATAAGAGGTTACTTGTAATTATAAATATCATCTACTAAACCTTTTTCTTTCCAAAAAAAACTTTCCAGTCCACTACTTTCACCCTCCTTCTTCCAAAAAGTCAACATGAATTTACATAAATACATAAATCATTTTTTGCAACCAACTTGAAAATCATGGGCCCAATTTACAGGGCTTAATTGAAAATCGGCGATGGTATTAATCAGAATGCATGATTCGCGACGGGTAGATGAGCGACACTGCTTTCAATAAAGCAAGAACACGGCACAACAAACCGCAAGTCATGTAAGTTCATTACGCACGAGTAAGATGAGACCATGGAACCCGAGTCACTGATGGAATCCCAGTGGTTGCTGCTACCCTTGATAAGGGTTGTTTCTCTCATTTGCTTCCCGCGATTGCGGTCATCCCAAGGATTTACAGAATTGTTGAAAAACTAAGTTTTGCGGTAAGGCCACGTGGAAAAAATTGCACGAGGCTTTTTTCTAGAAAAAACATGGGTTTCTTTGTCGGCGAAAATCAAGGCGGCAAGAAAGAAAAGAACCCCCTCTCCTCTTCTAATTCTGATGTGAAAATATCAACAGGCAAGTGAGTAAAAAAAAACTTCTTCGAATAAATGCATAAGAAGAAAATCCAAATTATTGGATTTCTCTTGAGGTTGGGGAAAAAGTTAAATTTTGTAAACACTCAGTTTATGGCATAAATTTTTATTCAGATGTTGGGAAACTTGTTGGTTCTTAGAGATTCCATTTATCCTGAACTCAAATAAGTAATAAAGTATTTATCACTTAAACCTTTTACAAT
Organism: Platygaster robiniae; assembly: GCA_028476575.1. Taxonomy (NCBI): domain Eukaryota; kingdom Metazoa; phylum Arthropoda; class Insecta; order Hymenoptera; family Platygastridae; genus Platygaster; species Platygaster robiniae. The sequence goes on from CM052019.1 coordinate 44,971,779, forward strand.
GAATCGTAAAATAGGTGAATAAAGTGTAATTTATGAAAATAAAAGTTCAAAAGTAATCAATGTAGTTCTTGGAATCTACGTGAAATCCCAAATTACCTCAATTACTAGGCATCGCTAAACAGGGAAAAATGTATCACGTACATCGATAAAATTTGCGTATAAAATTAATGACTTTGCCAAGTCCATAATCGTGTATCAATTTTAGGGCCCTATGCGGACATGCTCAAACAGACCGCCCTCGACGTTTTTCATCGTCGAGAAATTCGCGAGACTGGAAACGATGTCTTTAATTGCGCGTAAAAATAATCGAAAATTCCACGCGCGCTACATTGAAGAAATGTACGAGGCCATATGGCGGGTTATTGATACGCGCAAGCCACCTGCTACGGAGCTTGAAATTTCGTAACTTCTCAAGTTTCAATTTCGCGGAATTCTAAGTTGGTGTTGAGAATCGCCAGCAGGACTATTTAAGGATTCCGGGTTTCAACAGTGATAGATCATGCTGGCGACGACCATGTGCATGATAGGCACACAAAATTTTTTCATACTTGAAGTTCATAGCGTAATTTAAAGGAAAATACAATTCAAATGATAAAAAAATAACATTAAATTTTAACATAAAACGGACTCGTTAATTCCTCGAAAACCTGAACTATTTTCTAACATAACTGAAACGATAAAATTATCATTGTAAAAATAGACCTCGTTCCGGAAATTTCTACATACGAATAATGTCGATAATTATCTTTTTTCTTTTTCGCCACAAAACTTTCACAACTCGGCAGGTTTCAATTTTGCAGAATTTTCCGCTAGCCAGCGGCGTTGGGCAACGAAACCGCGAGCGTAAATCAAAAAATTTTTTCGCGTTATACATCGATAGGGAGCGTTGGGCAACGCTCGCGGATACGATATTGTGCATTATTACGTATCGATGTATTCAACAAGTACAATCTAATTCTCACGAGCCGCGTGATATTTGAGGCGAGGCGCGCGAGAAGAAGATTCCACTTTTCGATTTATTCCACGTCCATCATCGATCTTTTCATCCCAAGTATGATAACCTTTCGCAAATCCGTAATTAAAGTTTCAGCTTCGCTTTTCGCGATGCCTGATATTTGTTGTTAATCCGCTCTTCGTTATCGCTCAAGCAGTGTTATGTTGTGGCGAGAAAATTTGATGAAAACAAGTCCTATTATGATTTTGATCAGAGATACATCCTCTCACAATAAAAGCTCGGAGCTTTTTCATATTCATCTAGATCTGATTTTTGAAACTCAAACATTATTTCTTCATAAACAAAAGGCCAAATATTTCTGCACAGTGAATCTGCAAATTGAAAAAACGTCGTTTCTCACAATCCCCTTCGCGTGACATCGCAAATCATTGCGTCGATTTTTCGTCGTCATCAAAAGTCCATTTACGTTACGTACGAGCGTCAATACCGCTCGCTCGAAAAGAAAATTGTGAAGTGAGAACAGCAGGAACGAAAATCCAAAAGAAAAAGTGATGGTGAGAGAAAAAAGCACGAAGAGGGGGGGGGGGGGGCGAGGCGAATGGAAACGAGGGAGCCTCTTTGGGCGATTAAACAACTCGGGGGCCGCGAGTGGCAAAGACGCCGCTCCCTGGCCAGCGCTAGAATGATTAAATAAATTAGTTGCTCGACAAAGAAGTGCACCGGTGGGATGACTGGATGAGATCTCGTACGAGGGTAATCCCCGTTGATTCCTCCTAATTATGCACGCTTTGCCACCACGTTCGTCCTGGACCCAAAAGGTGGCGACGAACTCGGCTAAAAAATTAAGGACAGAAAAACGCAAGGGCCATTCACATCGAACAGGAAATTTCGAACATTTAATGATAAACGAAAACGTAAAAAATTGTTTCAATTTTTGACAAACCGTTAGCGGTCCTTACAAAGGTATAATGTAGTAGAGTATAAAATACTTCATTATATAATCACACTCATTTTTTCAATCAGATTTTTCATTTCCTTGTCGAGTATAGCTAACTCCTCAAAAAAGTATGCAAACGACCAATTTAGTTTTTTTACTGCGGCTGCAGTTGAAATAAAAAAAAAAGTCATTAGAGAAATGCATGGTAGCCGAAACTGCTCATAAAAAAGTTATTCGTCAACAAACATTCCCACAGAAAAATTGCTCGACGAGCATTAAAATGGGAAAGAGGAAGGAGGATGAAAAGGAGTGAAATGAATGTCGATGAGGAGAAAGAAAGAGGAGAAGAAACGCCCTCGAACGCAATGGGTATAATTTCCAGTGGACTGTTTTTCGGTCCGCGGCTCCCTTATGCTGAAGCCGCCATCCCTACCTGAATTATCGTTGACCTTAAACACGGGCTTACAAGGCACTCTTCTCCGCGCTACATACGCTTGATTCCGGGCCCACGAATACCACGCACCAACATTGTTGCCGAGCATAAATTAATACGGGCCCGTCGTGGTTTCTGTGTTACGAGCGGCACTGACGCATGCGCGGGATAAAAGCCCCCACCCTCGCTCATTTTGGATCCCAGACCATCTTAAAATGCTTAAAATGGACAATCTGTTCATTCGACCGCATAGAATTCCTCCCAGCTTTCGAGATATTCAAATCGGGTAGTTTCTCTTTTTTTATTCTGCAGTTTTCAGTGATGTTTCGGTAAAAACGTGCTCAAGCTTAATGCTAATTTATAGGGTGATCCACGGAGTTTTTATATTTTCAGCAAGGTATTTTAGGCATTTTTGGTATATTTATTGAGGTGATTTTGAGAGAGATTACATAGCGAACTTTTCAAGACAAAAAGTTAAAAATTTGCAATAGCATTCATTAATCGACGAACAACTGATATTGTTGATTTCAATTTCTTGATTATCATTCTTATGCCACTTGATCCTCAGACATGGCATATCGTACGTTTTTTAATGCGAAAAAATTTCGAGAGGATGATAAAAAATGAACAAAAATCTTTATACGTCATTCTTTTTTGTAAACCATGTATTAATGACAACGCAAAAAAGGTGACGAGTGCGAGTACTCAAAACTCGAACTCAATTTGTCAAAGAAGGTGCTCGGTTTTGTCGTGGAGGAACCGGATTCCTTTCGGATGTATGGCCTAGGGAGCAAAACACAGCTTGACGTTTCGTTTCAAAGCTATCACTTTTCTTTAGGTTCTCTCGTATTTTCGAGGGTACTTTTATACTCAGCTCAATTGTTGGTGTTTTATTGACGGATTGCAAATCTCACGGTGACGTGGTATACGAAATCTCTTGTTTGTTTTCTTTTCTCTGTATTTTTTATTACATACACAGTTTTATCAAGTTGAATGTCAATAGGATTTCGGGATTACCCAACACAAGTTAGAATAATTTTCTTTCTTTATGTGTCTAATTTAATGAAAAATTCATGAAAGTGAGAAATACTGTTTATTTTACATGTGCCTCAAGTTTGTAATTCTATCAAAAAATTCAATAGTTTTACATTTTTTGTATTACAGAGTGGTAAACAGGACGCAAAAAAATTTCTCGGAGTTGTCATCGCGTATAATGACAAACCCGGCAAGTTTGATACGGATATTTTACGACGTCGAATAATTAGCATCCACGGTTGCATCGATCACGGAGCCTGCGATGATTTAAGCGCGCGGGGCGCATTGTTAAGTTATTGCCCCGACTTTACGGGTACTCTTTTTTATTGTCCGTCCGCGTATATTCAAGCAAGGCCCCGAACGCGCGTGTACGAATGCCGTGCCTACGCCGGACGATATTCCCGCGTATATTATAAGCCGTGCCCTCTCGTTCCGCGCGCCCGGCATTAATTATAATTTCACGTCGTGATTAAGCGCCGCGCTACGCTGCACGAAAGCCTTATAAATCAGCAATTACAGTTATCAGCGATTAGTCGCGATGCGGTGCCCGTTCCACGACGTTGTTGACGCTTTTAACTTTTTATTCCTTCCCTTTGCCGAACCACCCCGAGCATCCGAGGACCATAATTTCGTAATTTTGTCGCTAAATTAAAATACTACAAGATTTATGGTGATAGGAAAAAAAACATATTAATGGGCATAGGAACCGGAAAATTTAAACGAGGATGGAAAGACGTCTTCGTGTTTTTTTTCTATTTCTCAAATAGTCTCCCCCTAAAGTTTGTCGCGATTATTTTTGAAATAACTATGGCTTTTTGAACGAGTATATCCAAGTACATAGCTTTTTTTGGGACTTTGTGTCGAGTTCTTTTATTGTAGCACAAAAAATTGTGCTTTTCCCATGATTTATTTTTTGATACAATTCTTTAATTTTTGAAGTTGTTTATAGTTTTTTACTCGAAAAATACGCATGAATCCATGATGCATTACAAGGTCAAAACAGTGTTCGTTCAAAACAGTGGTCTGTGAAAAATCCGAAAAACTTGATTACTATTAGAAAAGTAATGAGAAAGTTCTTGAGATAGACAAACTTTAAATAAATTTGTAAAATCTATAAAAGTTCCTATGATGCTTAGCAAAAATTCTTTTGAACCTAAAATGATGAAAATTTTTCAAGATTGTTAATAATTATAAAAGAGAAAATTCGTAGAATGCCATTAAATTCTCATTAGATATCATGTTTATTATCATACTCTTACGGAATTTACATAAGAATTCCTTTTTTTTTCAATAAAAAAAAAAACTAGTAAATGTATTTAAAAAATACGAAAAATCATTATAAATTAGACAAACTTATCGAATATTTTGTAAATTTTTAATAGTTCGTTTTATTTTAGAAATTCGAACGAACTCTAAAAAAATGAAAAACAGTCAATATTTTGAATGTTTGTCTCAATAACTCTAAATAATGCAAAAAGTGTCCGGAATTGCAGAAAAAATTATCAATTTTCCCACACTGTGTTCATAGTTTTTTCGAGATGCTCGTGTACAGTTATTTATTCTTGAACAAGAATCTGACAAACTGAAAGTACTTAAAATTATTAAAATTCGAATGACTTCAATGATTTTTTGCAAAATTCGAAGTGTCATGACGAGTTTTATTACATACGAAATGAGTAAAATCCCGTAAAAAAAAAATTTTTCAATACCCTCCATAATTCTACAAAATTAACATAATCAAAGAATTCAGGACAATGTACCTATATTAATTAAGACAATTGTTTCACTCAAAAATTTATATTGTTATTATTTGTTCGTTTTTTTTTTTAATAAAAATCTAAAATCTTGAAAAGTATCAGAAAAGTACAAAAAATGTCAATGGTAACATGAGTTTTTATGAAGTTAGTGAAGTTTTCATAGTTTATGGTTTGTTCGAAATTCAAATTGCGTTTGTTCGAAATTCAAATGCGTTTTCTATGCCAGAGGTACATAAAATATTAAACGAATGCACAATGAATAAAGTAAAATACACTGTACATGAAAATCATGAATACAAAATCAAAATACATTGTATGTTTTTCAACTATCCTTCTATTAATTGTCTGTACTGTACGTCCATTAAAATTTCACACAAACCCTTTCAAGGACCACCCTACTGCTTGTAATCATAGGTGAAATTTCTACGAGATGGTTAAAGAATCTAAAAATATTTAGATCTAAAGATACTTTTTCTTTTTATATCGGTTCTGATAAAAATATGTATCTCTCGACCCGACTACCCCTCCCTCGACCATCACAGGGATGTAAATTGGCCGGACATTTTTTCGCTCGCGCATTGTACCTCCGGTAGCCTCGCCTCACCCGGGGCCGTAAAGCCGGGCTTAATTACCAATTAGACGTTGCGCCGGAGCACGCTCTCGCGCCGAGGTAAATCGGTTAGAGTCCGTGGGACACGCCGAAGAGTCCCTGTCTCGTTGCGTTATGCAAACACAGCGTGGGTGCGATTCTAAGCCGCCCATGTGTGCATGAAAAACATGGTTTTATCAGGTTCCTTTTTTCGCTTTTCCGTTTTTTTTTCTCTCTCTCTCTTTTTTTCCGCTCTTCGTACTCGGAAATTTCGAAAAGTCCCAGCGCCTCCCACGCGATCGGAATATATATCGAAAACGGGACGGAGAAAGAAAAATCGCTATAAATCAGCTTTTCCAACGGCGCATAAATTACGCCTCGACGGCGGAAGTCGATAAATCACAGCTCGGCGTAAATCAATTAAACCGCGCTTTCCAGAAATCCATGAAATGCCGCGCAGGTAATTTATTGTGGGTGATTAATTTCCGTGATTTTTGTTTTTGGCTATTTGAAAGGACTTGTTTGATTGTTCTCGATGCTTACGAAGGATTATCGTTGTTTTTTACGAGACAATGTTGTGACTGAGATATTCGATTTTTCATTAATTTTTAGACTTGAAATTGAGGGATCAAATCAAGTCGTTCGTGTTCATGCATTTAAATATTATTACATTATAATTTACATGTGCATAATTCATTGTGTAATAGATTATATTATACACTATAGATTAAAAAAACTATATCATTCACGAATAATTGAAAATTCCCATATCATTTCATACATCATTTATCATAAATTAAAATCATGTATTTGATAAGTTAAACTTAAACGTCAACCCAGAAAATCCCAATTATTGGGTAAATGTTTAAATTCCCTGGGATAATATAGCATCATGTTATTGAGAAATCACATATAACCCAAGGCTTGATTCCCATACCTCTCCCCACGCCCCTGCAAAAAAAAAGTTAAAAAATCAGCCGAACTTTTCAACATAATCCCCGGTAGATAAGACCGGATTGATTAATCTCTTCTTCACGCGTTGCATCCCATCAAAACTGACCAGAATAAAAAGTGAAAAGAAAAAATTTGCCAACTTGATCCTGATTGTATGAATATCCCAACAGAAAATTCAAAAAACTTTTGTTTAAGATGTGACACTATTGGAAAAATCTGAGATACTGTTTTCTTTTTTTCTATTTGCTTGGAATATTTTACGTTTTCCTACGATTTACCAAAAAAATGGCCTTCGACGAACAGTTTTTGTTCATTCATGTTAAACATAGAGACATACAGTATTAAACACTTGATTTTTCGTTAAATTTGAAACTTGAGCCATCAAATATAGACACCACGTCCATACGATTTTTTCCTGTACCATTTCTGAGAACTTGGCGAATGATCAGGATGTGATATCCCGCGTAACGTCCATGTGGAGATGACCGAGGAGGTCGAGATATCACGAGGATTCTCGGTTTGAGAAAACACGATGCGAGATAGGGCTCCTGACCTTCCGTTGCGCAAGATTGTTTCGCCTCCCGGAACGAACGGCGTGCATTCGAAATGGAACTAGCAAAGAGACCGTGAATTTCGAGTCCTTCCACGTCCCAGGAAAAGGAGATTTTTTCTTCCTTTCTTTTCGTAACTCGTGAATCGTCGTTTGAAAACGGATGCGAGGCTTTTCAAACTGCCCTACGTGATCGTTTACCTAATTATCTAACTTTCTGTTATTTGAAAAGAAGGTTGGGTTATTTGCTGGCTCTTTTCTTGGGAACGTTTTTTGCTTTTTGGATTAATTGGAGAAGAGTCATGGAGATTGATTAGTTGTACGTTCGGATGAAGTAGGATTAATGAGACTTGAGGGGAAAATTGTAATGAAAGTTAAGTCTACTTTCCGAAAGTAATTTTCGTTTTTTTTACACATGGTTCTGAAATATATGTAAATTGTGCGATAATGCGTTTTCAGTTAGAAGCTCAAGGACTATCATTTTGATTGACAAAAAGGGATTTTCTGAAAGTGAAAATGCACGTACATTTAAAATTGAAAATGTTTCAATGAAACAACTTTGAATTGAATCTTGAAATTTTTGCATATACATAAAAGAAACGTAAAATAGTAAAAAAAAGAACACCATCAGCCCATTTTAATTTTCAATAAATCATGAATTTTTCATCCAGCTGCAGAAAACTCACTCATGGAATTTCGATAAGATTTCGCGTCTCAAGATACGGCTTTTATTCTCTTTCCGCGGGGTCTATTAGTATCAATAAAAGATAACAGTTCGTAATTAACTCGGTACACGCGAGGCTTGGCGCAAAAATCCCCCCCCCCCCCCCCCCCCGACGATAAATTAATAGACGGGCGTTAATATTTACGTTGATCAGATTCCGGGCTTGCGGGCTTTTTTCACCGCCCGCGGAAAACGTGCTATAATTTCGTGAGCGGAAAAGGCACGTCCTCGGGAGAGGCTGATTGGGATTTACACGGCGCGATGTAAATCCGCATAATTAGCGCGTATGCCTCGGCAGAGCTTTCAGTCACCCGGCCGATTGACAGGCCCGATACGCACGAAACTTCCCGATCCGCATTTCTAAAGCCATTCCCATTGAGTTGCTATTATGGGTAGCCAATTTTATCGCTTCTGCTCTCCTTAATTTGACTAATACAATTCTGACGTCAAGCGCTGAAGCTCCCAAAATATTCTGAATTCACGTATATTCCACGTCAACTAGAAAAATTTCAGAAAACATGTACGGAAATTAATTCCCAGGAATCAGTCGTGACACCCCGATTTATCTCTCGATCGTCGAATTTTCGAGCGAGCGCCACGAGCGTTCGGGATGTTTGTCCCTTCGTTTCATTACTATGTAATCCCGCATTATTTTTGCGCATTCTTTTCCCTCGGCCCGACTCAAGTCGCGCAAGGTGGTCCTTTATCGTTGTCTCTTTATGGAATTCGCGTCTCTCGTTGCCACACAGTTGCGATAGAATCTCGCGATTTCATGCGTAGCATGTTTTCAACGCTGAGATACCTTCGCATATATTTATTTCGCTTATAGAAACAAGCCACGTAATGTCGGCGCATTTTTTTACCGATTGCAAATTAAAAGTTCCGTACCACGTGGAACTTTACATGAAAAAAAAAACGACCTTTTGTCCGAATCACGAGGGAAAATTCACGTGAATCATCATCGACTTGAATTGCATATTTGATTTCCCTTCTACTATTTGAGAAACAAAATGCGACTGGAACAATTTACATACAAAAAATTAGGGAAAACCAGCTTTCCTTCTATTTATTTCTTGAATAACTGAAGACATTTTGAAAAGTTCAAGCTAAGGGACGCATCCTTGCGTTCAACGTCATCCAAAATAGGCTCAAGACTTTCCAAAGACAAAAATGGACGTTTAACAACCCAAGACCAGCATACTGGTTCTTCACACTTGATACACCGAACGCGAATCGTCATTTTGTTCCTCGCTAACCTTTTTGCTTCCGACCTCGAAACAGGTTGCCTCCCAAAGAACCCGGAAAAGTTTCTTTTTTCCCGGCGCAATGGCAATAGCGAGACGTAATGAGCAATTAAATCGCTAATAATCCCCGTAAATAATATTATACCGGAATGCCCGTTAGAACAGCGAGGAAGCTAATTGAACGCGACTGCGAATGGCCGGTAAAGTAACGCGGGAAACGTCGAAAAAGCTCGGAGGATTTTTCGAAAAACCCCTCGTAAAAAGTCAGCGCGCTCTTCTATGCTAATGAAGAATTTTTTCCTCTGCCTGTGTTTTAATTGCACGCCTAGAAATGTTTTTGCTCGATCTGGCCGTTCCAAAGGTCACGCAATAAAACCGTTATTGCAGGTAGCTAATTAACGATGCGCGAATATGCGCCAGGCTCCTCCTGAGAGTTTCAGTACCGCGGTATCATAACTCATTAGAGCAGAAATTAAAGTTGAATGTAACAAATTGTTCGATGCAAGAAAGACACGGACTTTCGAAGGATAGATGATAGAATGTTTTGAGATTGGGTTCGTGTTATGAAGGGCGAGAATGATTTTTTAACGAAGATTTTCTAGTTCTTTTCGAATTTGACCCGAGTCGAATTTGCAGTCCTGATTTGAACATTTTAGATCTTTTTGGTACTCATTAGAACATTTTAGGCCTTGTAGCTCCTGTTTTGAACATTTTAAACTTTTGAAATATAGCAAGGACTTTCTTTAGACTTGTTGATCATATCCGAGCCAAAATTTTCGTCCTTACTTGAGCATTTTATATCGAATTGATCCTCAAAGCAACATACATCAGTCTTTCAAGTTCCTGTCTCACACATTTTATAATTTTTAAATAAAAGAAAAATCTTTTATAGATATGATGTGATCATATAATATGTATTGATACATATAGTATCTTTTTATTTGGAAAAACAATGTTTATTTTCAATATTTTTAGTTATTAGAATAACATGATACTAAAAAAAAGCAGCATGATGCATATTTTGTCATACATTTTTGTATTAACTATATTCTCAGGCAACGTTACAATTGGTAGAATATAAGCACTTTATTTAAGTTCGCAATTGTTAACAGGTAAGGCAACATAAGAATTGCGACTTTCGCGACAAAAAAACTGTGTGGAATTAATTCTTGCACTACACTGTTTAAAATGTTATTATTAATAATAAACTTCCATATATTAAGGTTACATGAAAATTAATAGACTGTTATGTTGAAGTAGAATCAATACACTTTTGTATTAAAAAAAAAACATGGTTATTAAAATCTATAGACAGTTAATTAAAAATGCTAAAATTTCATATTGAATCCCAATCGCACACACTATGCTTCAATTTCATACACTTTAATATATAAAAGTATATAAAAATTGATTCATTTCTGTAAGAATTCTGTATCAATAAGCATGTTTTTTGAAATTTATAAACATGTATGTCAAACTTTTAATAAAAGCATCGTTTTTGAGTATATCATTAATTTAAAACAATTAGGTGGTAATTTTTTTTACTTGAGCGTGTTATTAATTTTCAATAACACGTTCATTTCATTTATAATTTCATTTGTAATTAATTTTCGAAAGCTTGTAGTAAAATGTACAAAAGAAAACTATGCAATTGTTTTTTTTTTTTTTTTTTTTCAAGTTTAACAAAATATGCATCAAATGTTTTTTAAGTTTCACAAACCATATAAAATTAAATATTCTTGTATATGAATATTCTATATACAAATTTAATGAAATCCGCAAACTGGTTTGCAGATTAATATCTCTCAAACAAAAACCTTCTTTGACCATTTTGAAGTAACTGAATGCATTCAACGAAACCTATATTTGAACATTTCGCACCATAATATTTCTCATAAAAGAACTTTATTTAAACATCTTAGGCCTGGAAAGGAAATATGTTACCAGGTAACAGGTTCAAATAAGGTTCGAAATTCGTATTTAATATAATACAAACCAACATCCTACTTTGAACATCTTAAACCTGCTGTTGTAAATTTATCATGTTCAAATCAGGACTGAAATTTCGACTCGAAGCCCGATTGAGTAAGTCAATTTATTCATGCAAAATAAAAAGAGGAACTCTTCGATAATAACTTACATAAATAAGGCAAATATATTATTAATTTTCAACTAACTTGCTGTGTATACATTTTGTTAACATTATTTTGATTTGCACGCTGTAAAAATATGCGTTCGTGGAATTTCAATGAATCGCAAAAGTCATAAATCGCGGGGCTCATTAATTTTCTAAGATTTTTCTCGAATTCGAGCGCAGTTCAAGTTTCATCCGGTATTCGAGTATCCTCGATTTAATCGAACTCGTTGGTACTCGCGACTTATTGAATAAGTTCTCAAGTATTGAACACGCACACGCACGTCTCACGTGTTGGAGCGAGATGAATGGACCCTCCTCATGAGCAACGGTTATAACTTTAGAATTGTCCCTCGTTCGATCGGAAAATTTTATTATACCTGTGCTCTCTTCTTTTTAACGTTCAATTACACCTGATTTTTTCGATTAGAAGGGGAAAACAAAGATCGAGTCTGGTGAATTTGTAGTTTGATTATAACATGAACTTTATTCCCTGTGTACATCGAGAAAGAAAGTGTAATCACAAGATTGTCGTTTATATTTTAATTATTTTACTAATCCTATGAACATTCTGTCCAATCCTCGCAACACGTGAATATTACATGAGCCTTGTGGTTCCTTCCATTTCCGTGCAAAGTTTGAGATCTTTGGTTTGATACCAACAAACCGAAAACATACACCAAACATAAACAAAATTCAAACTCGTAAATAATTGCAAAACTTGGACTGACATACAACTGCAATTTTAGCAATTACGAAAGGGAGAAAAAAACGTGCAAGAAGAGTATTGATCGTACGGGGATAATTAGAAAGCGCCTGCAACTCGCAATTAGTCGGAAACGCATTACCGATTCAGCAACATTGTAATTTGAAGTTGCTGGCCACGTCATCCTCTGTCTTTTTCAAGTGTTTCGCGCCCCGGAGCGATGCCGGTTTTTGCGTACGCCAGGAAACGTGATCATTATTCGGCCACGAAATTGAAAACGCACGCGGCGCCCGCTGTTTTATCATTTCCGATAAAACCGGCCAATTCCAGGGCGCTAATGCCTTCCTAGTTCCTCTCATCTCTAAACGCCAAATAATCGACATTTATTGCTCAACGAAAAAGGCCAACACCTGGCGCAGATGCTTCGGAAATGGCGTGTCAGGGAGGTGCAAGTTTTGATTGTGTACGGGGAAAAACAAGAATTTTTGAGTGTCACCTTGTTCTTTTACAGGAAACCTCAATTTTTTCATTTCAAATTCCAAACTTTCTACTCTATATGCTCCAGGGGCGCAGGTAGAAAAATTTTCGGAAGGGCTTTTTCTGTGAAATATTTCTTCTTCGAGAATTCATAATTTTTAATCGATGACAGTATGGTTACAAGAGAGCGATTTTGAAATATTTTACATTTTAAAATGTCAAAGTTATACGACTTTTGAAATCCAAAGTTGCACATATTTCATGTTCGTAAATGATAAAAATCGATTTTTGTGATTTTCAATTAGTAACCGAGGTTTCAATTTTGTTCAGTAATACTTTTTGTGTTTATACCACTTTCAGCATTATCGGATATCAAGTATGAAGTATGGTTTTTTATAGAGCTTTCTGAAATTCGATGCTCTAGGGATCAAACTACTAAAAAATTTATATATTTGAATTGATTTATAAGGAGATTTTAACTACACAGATAAAAAGTACATCATGAATTTATATTATTTTCGTATAACACACATATTATTTATCAGATTTTGTGGTACTTTCTGGTATTTTTATAGATTTATAATATTTCTATGGATCGCATAACAGATTTGTAGAAAACGATGCTATAGTATTAAAACTTTCAACGGTTTTGAGAATTTTAATTGATTTTTCAGATGACAGTTTCTTTTATGAAGATTTTCAATACTTTCATTAAATATTTCTTAGTATATCTACGATGAAGAGTAGGTTTAACTTCATAAATCGTATCAATTGAAATTGATATATTTTTATTGTTTTCTATATGAATTTCTGGAGTAATTTCTAAAATTCAACATAATTATAGTATTACATTATTAATTATGTTGCAAAACAGAAGTTTCATAAACTTCTAACAAAATTATTTTTTTATAATTTTTATGTATTGAAAGATTTCTAGTTAACTAGTAAGGTAGTAAACTAGTTAACTTGTAATCCAGTAAACTTGTAAGCAAGTAAACTAGTAAACTTGAAAACTGGTAAGCTAGTATTCTAGTAAACTAGTAAGCTAGTAAACTAGTAAAATAGTAAGCTAGTAAACTAGTTAGCTAGTAAACTGGTAAATTTATGTCTCACATTTTTTTAGTATAATGTATGAAACACTGTTTCTAAGTATTTTTATTGATAACATATATTTTCGTAGATTGCTACAGAGATTTAAAAAATTCGATCCTTTAAAATGCGAATCTCGTTCTATTATCAGTGTTTTCAATAATTATTGATCAAATCACATTTACGTATATAGATTTTTCATGTTTTATATCGTTATTTTTTTTTCGTATTTTTTAATACTTAAAAGATTTTGTTGCGCTTTCTAGAATATTTATAGTTTATAGTATATTTAGAATTCGATGCTCTAAAATTCAAAGTTTTGTATAATTTCAGTATTTTCGTAAGTTTTTATTTCTCTTGAGTATTCACTAGGTTATAACAATTTTTCTGATTCATATTTTCTAAGTAATCCCACGTTTTTTTAATTTTCTCTTTTTTACTAAACATATACTGCTAACATTTCCATGCATTTTTCTGAAACTTATATTTTCATTGTTTAACGATGTAACGTTTCTCATTTTTACATGAAATATTGATTATTGATTGATTTTATCAGAATTTCGGGAGGGGTTTGAACCCCCGCCAACCCGCCTGATATGCTCCAATTGCACTGCAAAAATAAAAAGTTCATTCTTAAACTCATCCATTGTACAAATCGAATCTATATCCGCTTTTCTTCCATAAAACTTGAGCAGGATTTTAAAAAAAACGCCGCGTTTCGAGATGGAAATATTCCACTTTCAATTAACTCGAATGCGTTTTACATTAGCTTTTTATTCGAACGGCTGATTACGTTATAAAGATTTTTCTGCGTGCACCATTAATTTCGCGGCGCAACAAAATCCCCCTGCGTGGCGTCCGGTGTTATGTTCGCTTTGAATTTTACGACTTGCCTCCCAAGCACATCGCGGCCTGCCCTTAGCGATATTCCAATTCCCCCGCGCTTCCGTCACCCGTCCCTCGCTTTGCTCGCTGCCGGACTACTCAACTTTTATCTCGAAATCCGACAAGCATCTCGTTCCGTGCGACCGCGCCGCAACACTTTTTCATTACATCCGATATCCCTGCGCCGTGGAATAGCGCAACGGTGCGTAACGCACCCGCGACACCTTGCGCAACCGCGGCTACCCGCAAATGCGCACCATTATCAGACCCCCAATAAGCCTACCCTTACGGAATTTACCCTTGACCCTTATGTCACACAGAAAAAAATCTATTAAATTGTTTCATTTTACTGCATTTTTTTCGATTAGAAGACGCTAAAGTTCAAGTTGAGGAAATTCTTGTTTGCTCTAACTGAAAAAATCATAGCTGCCACTAAAGAATTCAATCATTCTTACTTAAAAAAATTTGGAAATGATCCAACTTTGAAGTTCATTTATGACACCGCCTTCACTGAAAAATTCAGTTTTGTAGAATGAAGGTATTTTTGTTATTATCTGAAATCTGAAATTGCTTGCTGCAATTTGGAGATCATTGAGTGAACGGATTTAACTAATTCGATCAGCATGGATGAAAATTTGATCGGCACGAGTGGGATTCTCAATAATGCTTAGACCAAATAAAATTTAATTGATTCAACGTAAACTCACCGACTTTCTTCTCACACTCAGTGTTACACTTCAGTGAAATCGCATAATTTTCACACTGAGTGAAATTCACTCTAGCTCAAAGAAAGTGACGTTTTGGTTAAACATTGAGTTCTCATAACCAGAAAACAAATACACTGCTGTTCTTAAATGAAAAAAAGGAACTATGGTTTTATAATGAAAATAGATTGTTAAAATATATCAAAATAATGATAATGACAATTTTCAGTTTTTTTACAGAAAAATCGTTTTTCTACCGAGAATTTTGTTTCAAGCGTTTTTCTATCAAGAATGAAAAATGTTACAATGCCTTTGCCAAAAATCATGTTTACGAAAAAAGTTTTGAAACTAAGTAGAAAAACCTTGAAGTGCAAGAATGTAAAATCAAAAAATTAACGTGTGAAAACATGAAAATGTTCATCCTAGCAATGAGGCTGGTGGCTTATTTTTATAACCAACAATCTCATTATAATTTCTGCAACGAAAAATTGACAAAATTAGAGTTAGAAATATGAATTATAATGATAAATGAAGTAACTTAAAATCTTAGTAATAATGAATAACATAAACAATTGAAAAAATTCAACTGTGTACCAACTGAAATCTAGATGTAATAACAAATTGGTTTATATCAGTTCTCAAAGTTTAACAAAATTTTCAGTTCTTTATTTTACTAACTTAAAAATAACAACAATGTTGGCTTCACAAATATCAAACTACTTAAGTAGGACTCTAATTTTATATTTACGATCTCAAGAGTGAATATAAAATTTCTGTCCTAGTTATGTACGATATATTTTATGTACCGAGGGCTGTAAAATGAATTTAGAGATTTTGAACTGCACGACAAATGAGTTTTTCTATGCCAGATGTACATTCAATTTTTTATGAAACTGAATCATAATTGGAAATGTTTGTCTATGTCAATGTGCAAAAAAAATTTTCATAAATAACTTTCAACTACGAAAATGTAAAAAATTAAAAAATCTTCTAATCAATATCGAATTTTAAAAATGTAAATAGGAATCTTTTGAATCATACAAACTTTATAGGGATACTGAAAAAAAATATATATATATTTCTCTAAAAGGATATATTTTCCCAGTACATGTACGAAAATTGAAAAAATACTAAAAATCAACCAAATTTTGAATTCCAAAGGATAAGTTTCTAGAAATCTATAAAGCATTAAACAAAATCCCTCAATATCAAAATCACATCTAGAAAACCCTTAAAATTGATAACTATTTGGAAAGTATTATTGTTCAAAAACTATTTGAACAGGATTTTCCTAAAAATGTATAGAAATGGGGATCTTTCAGCATATGATTCTCGAAATTCATAAAAATAGCAAAAAATTCTCGAAATTGTATAAATATAAAAAAAAGAGAAAAAAATAAAATATTTTTTTATCTTTTCGTAATATAACTGTTTTCTAGAAAGTCGATTTAGATACTCAAATTCTATACAATTTTAATACTATAGAATCAAATTTTAGGAGTCTACGTATAGAGCGATCTATATAAATACTTTAACTCTAAAAACAAAATACCAGAAAATAACTATAGAATCTTACGAACAATACGAGCATCGTCAAAGCAATACAAACTTCATAAGAATTCAAAATATGACCAGAAAATCTTTCAGGTTGTATTGATACTGATAATTCATAAGGATTTTTAAAGTACGTATATAGTGGTATAAAAAAAAAATTCTCAGTAATTTGAAAATCATGAATATCAAATTTTATACGATATGGATACGTATACGACAAAACTGTGATTCTGTACTCAAAAAGTTGTATATATACTTTAATAATCTTTGAATGCAAAATACCGTCTCAAATTAAAAATCCTAAAATCCTAAAGACAATATACTTGTTCAGCGATCCCGAAACTTTTTCTGCCTACATCCCTTACTTGCGTATGAATTATTTCTCTCTTCAACCTTACACCCATCAGGCATTTTATTGTCGTGTTTACATATTAACTCTAGGAAAACCACTTTTTGTCTCTAGTTTGAGCCACGTTCTTTCCTCGCGCAACAGAGCCATCAGGCCCCGCGCGAACACTCCCGAGTCCCCAGGCAAAAAGACGCCTGATTAGCGCAAAAACGCTCGCTCAGTCTGGCCCCGGGAAAATTATAACACGATTTTCACCCCGACAGTTCTCGCGAGGAATGCGCGACAAGTGGGAAAGTCGGCGATTGACGCCCGAGCGCGCAACGCGAGAAATAACGAAACGCGAGGGAACGTGTAACAAGATCCGAGAAACGTTGAAACATTGAAAGTCCCGGGCCTCGGTGCGCATTGAAACGTGAATATTACGGACCTGCTAAAAGCGACGTGACAGCGATTCGTGTACCGAATGTGTTGCCAAACCCGCGCCAGATCGAATTACAACGCACCGATGGTTTCATTTTCCCTTTAACTCACTTTTTCCCGTGATCGAGATTTCGGTGTATTTCTCGCGTGTCGGAGTGCGCCTCAGGGGAATCGGACCAGACAGCATTATGTACAACGGTCATGAGATGTAGAGTTTTTTATTATTTGTTTTTAATAACGATTCTGATTTACACTGTGCGACAAAATGAAAAATGAAAATTACAATGAGGACTGCAGTGACGAACACAGAGAGTGAGTTTTCAGAGGTGAATTTCTCTGTGTGCACCTCAGTTACCAAGGAATTTTTCTTGGTTTGCTTCAAGAAGAAAGTAATAAACAAATCTTTTTTATTTTGCTCAAATTACTGATTTGGCTCCGTTTTTGAAATAAAGAATCCACAGGTTTTACAGCATCATGTAATTCCGATTTCGCTACAACCCTGTTATTTTCGGAGTATTTACCCCGTTGACATGGAAATATCACGAGTAATGCTGAAATGGCGGAATGGGAAGAACGGTGACGCGCGAAATCTCGTAAATTCGATTGGCTTGAATGAGGGTTAATGTAAAGTGAGCGGTGCACGTTTTCAATAATAACGTCGTCGCGGAGAAGTTGCCGCGGCGCGACACACGGTAATCGACTAATCTACGAGCGAAGCGAGGGGCCCCTGATGCGCGCAAGAAGCGGAAGAGGCGCAAGAAAACGTTAGCTCGTAATGCACGGCTCGCATGTGAGCGCACGCGCACTTACGACACGATCTCTGGAAATGCTATGAAATAGCAAATTTTTTTTGCGACTAATTTTTTTCGTCGTTCGCACTTGGCTCGCGGGACAAGACCCGATTATTAGTCCCAGTCATGACATGCGATGCGTGACGCGATAAAATCGGAATGCGACGTCACGCGGAATTCGATGTCAACCGGAAATTTCATATTTCAAAATCAATATTTCAAAGTAGTAAAAATCAATCAGAATAACGAAAATTTTTGATAATAATTGTTCTCTTTTGTCTCGAAAGAAAAAGAAAGCAATACCAGCACCTGCAAAGCTCTGTAAGATACGTTTCCTCGAAGGTAAGAAGAAAAGGTAACGAGCGCAATTATTACGACAATAAATTCAATTAATTAAAGGTTGGTTGTGGTATCAGTATCGGGGAACGACCGCACGTTGTCGCCGAAAGAATGCTCACCTTTGGCTCGGGGCCAAATCGAGATACGAAGATTTCCATACGCCCCTGCCCTCGTCCTCGGCGCAAAATGTACAAGAAGGACGAGGAGAGAACGATGGGGTAAAAAGAGAGGGAAACCCTTCGGCACCGCCGGAATTACTGAATATTTATACGCGGAATTCGAGGTTAAACAATGAGCGCCCGGCCAGCCCACGCACCCCCACGTCCCACGACCCGCGACCCGACCCAGCAATCGAAGCCGCATCAATGTTATCAAGCTCTTGAGGACGCGAATTATTCTGCCCCAACAAATTAAATCTCATCGCTAATATTCACTCTGAAACGAACAAGATCTTTCTGTTCAATGAGAAAGAGAATCAGGGGCGTAGGCAGGAAACAATTTCGGGAGGGGTTTTTCGGGAAAATATTTTTCTTTCGGGATTTTCAATCTTTGACAATATGTTACAAGAGAGCGATTTTGAAATAGCTTACATTTCGTAATTTTAAAATTATACTACTCTAACCTGTATGAATAATGCATTAAAAATATACAAAAATATATACACGCTTAGATCACTTTGATATACGGGTGTCTTAAATTTTATACATCATGTATGTTTAGATTTATGCAAGACATTAATATATACTTTTATTATATTCCAGATGAATTTAAGTCAGATTTGTATTAATGCACTGATGTACTAGAATCATACAAAAATGTTCGGATTACATTTAATACAAGTAATGTGCGTCGACACCAAATTTTTTCTGTTAAAATTCTAATAGGAAAAATTTTGGTTTTGAGAAAAGATTTACAGAAAACATTCTAACATTAAATTTCCCTTCTATTTATATCAGTTATTATAATTTTTGAATTTCAGCTGGATAAAACACTTTCAAAGATAAATAATTTCTTCGCATTTTTTGCATGGCACATTCCATCCATCAGGTCCTTCACCCACCTTCACCTTAATATTTATATGGTTTCCACTCATATTTGGAGGACTTCCACAATAATTCGCATTTGAGAAAAAATTTGGCGTAGCCACCTAACGAGCACAAGTGTAGTAACCAACTTGTGTGAAAAATGTATTTTACTCAAATAAGTGTCTCAAATTTATACACGTTTAAAGTATGTGTATCTTACTCATGTTTCAAATATCGAGTTTACGAAATTTCAGGTACATTTTAATACAGAATCTATGGAAAGGGTATTAAACTCAAGTAGGTGTCCCTAAATCATACACTTTGAAAACAAGTGTATCTAATATACATTTCATACAGCTAGCTTACGAATTTTTAAGTACATTGTAATACATTTTGAATAAAAAGTGTATGAAATTTAAGAAAATTTTCATCAGTGTATAGAGCTTTCAGAAATTTGATGCTCTAGGGATCAAACTACTGAAAAATTTATATATTTGAATTGATTTGTGAGCAGATTTGAACCACCCAGATAAAAGGTACATCATAAATTTATATTATTTTCCTATAGTATACATATTATTTATCAGATTTTGTAGTACTTTCTGGTATTTTGATATATTTCTAATGTTTCTATGGATTGCTCAATAGATTTTCAGAAAACGATGCTATAGTATTAAAACTTTCAACGATTTGGAGAATTGTAATTGATTTTTGAGACGACAGTTTATCTTTTGGAGATTTTCAATACTTTTATTGCATATTTTTTTTAGTATTTCTAGTATTTCTACACTGAAGAGTATGTTCAATGGTATAAATTTTATCAATTGAAATTGATGTATTTTAATAGTTGTCTATCAGAATTTCTGGAATAATTTCTAAAATTTCATATAATTATAGTATTACATTATTAATTATGTTTCGATTTTTCAGAATACAGTATTATTTATTAAGATTGTCCATACTTTTTTCCATATTTTTTCACTATTCATACAATCTAAGGAATTTTCTGGTGTCATACAAGTTTTCTACATCAAACTCTAAAATCATATGTATGCTCTAGGATTCCAAGTTAATGAGTTTTTATTTAAATTATATCTACATAGGTTTCAAACATTGAAAAAATTGTGATGTTTCGCATTTTTTACTTTCTATTTATGAACCTTTGAAGAATTATTGGGCATTTTTTTTAACTTTTAGTTATTTTTGAAGACCGCTATATAGATTTGTATGGATCGATATTTTCTATTCAATTTTAGAAAATCAAAACAATTCTCAAACAATTGCATACACATAGATTTTTTATGTTTCATAAATCTCTTGTATTTTTCTTTATTTTTTTATTTTTTCGTTTTTTTTTTTTTTTTGACTTGACTTCGTTCTTCTGCAATTTCATAAATTTCTAGTATTTTAATAGTTTGCTACATAAACTTTTAAGAATTCCAAGTTTTGTAATTCGTCGGTATTTGTTCAGATTTTTTTTATTCACATTCATAGAATTATATGATTCTACATACTTCTTCAGAGTTTGCATGAATTAGATTTATAGATTTCAATGCAGATACCTATAATTTGTTGCTCCAGTGCTCAAAGTATTTTGAATTTCAAGCACTTCAATCGATTCAAATTTTTGTGATTAATTCACTGGGTGTAAATAACCTATCTAATTTCTATTTTCTACATCATCCTGTTCAAACATTTGTGATTAAAATTTCGTTTAGAGAAAAACAATAGGGTGATTATTTTTGAGTTAGAACAAGTAGGAATTCCGAATATTGTTCAACTTTGAAAACTTAGATGAAAATATTTTCCATGAACTTTTAATTTTAGTCTGTATAGTATTGATATTTTTACATTTTTTATTATTCGTTATTATTTATTACTCTATTATTAATTATCGATTTCATCAAAATAAACGACTATCATGATTTTTATTTGTACATCAAATAATAATTTATTCCATCCGAATGAGACGAGGGTTTTGACCCTCGAAACCCCCCTCAGCTTACGGGCCTGTCATCAATCATTGCTAATATCTTCAATTTTCGACATCTACTGAATTCTTGATTATTTCCTACCATGAAAAATAAAATATTGCTGCACCTTCTGTTTTACAAAGGTTTATCGGTGATCTAAAGAAATAAAAGCTAATTGATTATGTAAAAAAAAAACCTATAATGCCCAAATGCCCACTAAAAAAGCACTAAACCCATGTAAAGTTTTAAAGACGGGAAACAGTGATCGTATTTAACCACATTTGAGATCATATCGCGATGCAGTTTTTTCTGTGTAAAACCTATTTGGACGGGGTCCCTTGTTTCCAAATTCAATTTACGTATGATTCGGCTCGGTGAATACGAGAGTCATTGAAAAATGCTTCCCACGAGTGTTTTTTTCATTGAAATTCCATGGCATTAGAGAGCGGCTGGATGAGCATGCAATTCTCGTTACTTTTTGGCCAGTCAATGACCCTGGATTTCAGCGTTACCAATCTATTTTTTTTTTTTCAATTTTCTTCACTGCGGGAGTTTGAGATTATTTAAAATTGAGAATCGGTATTCTCTTTCAAATATCGTATTTAGTTTGTAGAAATAATAAAGATTATATCAATATGTCTCTTTTCACAATATTTCGGTACACATCAAATAATTTGATGAAAAATTTTGCAACAGAAATCATAAGTTCAGCAAATGAATAATTAAAAACATCAGCAGCAGCAAGATTCGCTGATTATTATTCTAGTCCGTTTGATTCATTCAGTATAGTGATAATAGTATTCTTTAAAACGCAAAAAAGGGATAATAACATAATGAGCCAGCCAAAGCCTGCCTAAATAATTGACAAAGAAGCATTGCACATCCCTTGACTCAGCGATTTTCAACTATCTAAAACTAGCAATCAGAGACGTAAAATATAGCGAATCTCCCTGAAATCATCGACCAGTCCGAGGACTTTGAATGACTCGCAATCACGAAACGCCAATGACGCGACTTGTTGGAGAGAACATGAGGTCAAGACGTCTCGGAAATTCAAAGCCAGAAAAGCTCCCATCCATTTCCACGACATCTTTATCCTCGCGGAAAAAGCGCGCGTTCGTCCATTGGTACAGGCTTTTTGCGCTCGCGCGAGTATTGGGTTGCGCTAATGAATAAATCATCAACGGAGTCATTAACCTTGTCCTGGGCAATCAGCGTCTCTTCACGGAGAGGGACAATGAAGATAAGATCGCGTGGAAGAGCGGCGACACAGTCCCGCGAATCGTATTACACCCTGGAGACGGTGTAATAACATCGAATGTCTAAGAATGCTCAAGAAATGGAGAATTATTAGTTACTTTCGGAATTCGCGAAAATTACCAAGGACTTGTCAAGGCCTAATATATGGGATGGCGACTAAAGAAGTGTTGCCCATCGAGAAGTTTCTAAAAATGATTGTGACATTTTTAAAAATTGTTTCCTCTGCCATTCTGACAGTTTCTCAAGAGTAAGGGAAGTTTTCAATTTTTTGGGGAATAGAGAAAATTCACTAAACATCTGTCATTCAGCTTTTCCTTTTTTTTGAATCATTCATTCATAAGCTCAAAGAAAAAACTCACACAAGAGAAACTCTTAACGACGAACACACAACGTATAACATGAGGTCACTGAAAATTTATTTAACACAGATATGAACGTATATTTGTTATTCACGTATTTGTAAAAATAGTCGCTCTTCGCAACAATAAAAAATTAATTTCTGTACGTTGCAAATTCTGATTTAATGCACCCAAAGTTCTTCAAAACACAATCAAACTTTCGAACTTGTTGGTGATCGTCAGCATTGTTGAAAAATTAATTTTTTTAATTGAAATCCAAACAATATAAAATAAGAAAAGCACATAGAAAATTATAACTAATAAAATGACGACTGATAATAACTCTATCGTATTATCATCCAAGTCCAAATCATCTACTCATTAAACAGCCAAAATATTATATTGTCCTGTTCTGAAAGGACCGGGGATTTCGATAAAACGGTTCATCGAATTGCACTGGCACTTAGCAATCAGTTAAACGAGAGCAACTCGATCCCGACGTTTCGGTCAGTTGGGCGTAATTGATTCTTCGTCCAAAGTTCGGGTTAAATCGATTAGACCTTCCTGCGTTCAATGGGGTTCCCTTTTTTGGGGCTTTTTTACGAGCTTCCCTTCAATTGGCCATTGTGCTGTGGGATTGTTTCTAATTGATTTATCAACTTAAGGTGGGGGAGTTCATTTATTTCGAGCAGCGAGGCAGATAAAAAGTTCATGACTATTGTAACAGCATGCAAGGAGTGCCTGAAATTCTTACTATCAAGGTCCTGTTCAACAAATCAAGGTCATGTTCAACAAATTTTCAACTTTGCAATCGATTTAGCTTTTTCAAATTGATTTTATCATTTCAAAAATCGTATCCTCACGACAATTTTGTTCTACATACGACATATATGAATTTACTAACTGTATAATTAAAAAAAAAAAAAATTTTCAACTGGAGATTTTTTTTAAAACTTTTGTGCCCTGTGTAAATGCAAGAGCAAAAGTTAACCTATTCTACTGATTCTGAGAAAATCAATTGACTAAAATTAGAAATTTTAAGAATAATAAAGAAATTTTTGGAAACCATTGAGAAGAGGGCCGTAAAACACCTTTTTTCTTAATATTTTAAATCGCTTCTTTGAAAAAACAATTGAAAGTTATTTATATTCCCAGTTGTTCATTTGTCTTATCATATCTGGTACTAAATGTAAGAATCCTCTGTGATTAAAATTTCAGCACATGTCACTAAATGTTACCATACGAGAGACGCTGCTGATTATAGATTTTGATAGTTCACCCAAGCCTCCCTTGAATTCGACAATATTATGTCAAATATCGAATAAAATCGATAATTTAGTCATGAGGGTCCTGAACATCTATGGAGACAACGCATTCTTCTCTACGCATTACACATACCAAAGCCACTCGCTAAAAGGGTATGAAATTCGATTACCTAGCCCCCTGCACTCCCCCACCCGCGCCCCCTCGACCCGTTATTCCGGTGCTTCAAAACGGGCCCCGAGGGGAGACTGATGACTCTCCTGATTACAATAAACCGTGGCTATCGATCTTCGTGCTTCTCCTCGTTTAGTGCCCTTCTCGCCTTTTTGCACCTTCTCACTTCCCCTTCCACACTAAATCTTTTCCCCTGCGCCTGGGCCCCTTTTTCAAGTACCGTCCTACCCCCTCCCCTCTCCATCTTCGGGCCCGTGCATTCAATTAACATCGCGTCAGCGCGTCCGGAATATTTTTCGGCCAATATTTATGTTAAACAAGAGATGCGCCGCGAATTTTCAAAAAGGAGGGAGGCGGAGGTGAAGGTTGGAGGTGGGGCGTGTTGGGCGCATGAAAAACTTCATTACCGCGTGATTAACGAGCGCGGGGGCCCCTGCCTTTAATGCCCAGCTAAATGGCGTACGTGATTGATTCGAGCGCGGATGCATATCGCGGTTTGCCGTTTTGGGGCGAGGGGGTTCAAGGTTGGGGATGGGGGGGGGAATGTTCTAAATTTCCCGCAACAAAAGCGTACGATGATTGATAGCGCGGTTAATGCGCTGCGAGCGCGTATGGTGCCCCGCTGGTGCTTCAATCAGCTTTTAATTATCTAACGGGACGGTGGTTACTTTAACAGGGAAATTCGTAGTTTTTCGTCTGTTTTTTCATGATTTTGGAAGTTTTTTCGATTTTTCCTCATCCAGGCGGATGAAGATCTGTCAGAAGTGAAACGCAAATCTTCAGGGGTGGCAGAAGATGTGGGTATGGTGGGTAGCACTACCCGCCTAAAAAATTCTGCACGGATGAAATATCCAAAAATGCACATGAAGAAATGCATAAATTTATTAATTGTAGTTTTATCGACTTATTAAACTTTTCACAACTCACAGGATTTATGAAAATTGTCTGAAATTGTAGATAATTAGTAAAAACTTTTTTATTTTCAAAGTTCTAAATTTACGTGCATTTTCTGAAATTCTACAAATTTTATAATTTTTCAGAATCAATGACGGTCTTCAAAATTTCAGATGTTTCTGTTTTTAGAAAAAATTTTCAACTTTGAACGTTATACCTATTTAATTTTCCGCAATTTATGAAAATTTTCCTAACGCATGTATGATTTTTTTCAATTTTAAGATACTTTCTGAATAGTCCAAATTAATAATAAAAAAAAATTTCCATCATGCATTTTTCGAAGAAATATGATGTAGACGATTCACAAAGTTAATGAACATATTCTGAAATAATTCTACCGAAATTTCGATTTTTCTAGAATTATTGTCAATTTAAAATTTGCGATGTGTATTTTTTTACTTAATTGTCAACATTTTTAGCACCATAGCAACTGTAAAAAAATAGCACAATTTTGTGCAAGTCGTGAAGATCTCTTGTGATTTTTTTTAATTCATCAAATTTTTGAGATTTCTCTTATAAAATTGAAAAAAAAAAAACACTATCATGCATATTTTGAAGAAATAATAAATATGTATGATAATGAAAACAACATACAAAATTTTATCAAATGCTTATGATTTCTCAATTTTTTTCTAATTATTAGCAATCTTACGAATTTCAAATGTTTCCTGATTTTAAAAAACATTACAGTTATAAACATAATGCAGAATTTTTCAAATTTTCGTAATTTTATGAAAATTCTCTGACTTACGAAGATATGTTTCTTAGTTTTTGAATGCTTCTCAAGTACTGCTAATTTATTTAAAAAAAAATTTTTTTTTATATTTTTATGCATGCCTATTTTGTCGAAAAACATATGATAATGGACACAATTTTTTAAATCATGGACGTTTTCTGAAATTCTACAAAAATAACGATTTTTCAGGGTAAATGACAATTTTAGGAATTTTTAATGTGTTATGATTTCTCAATATTGTTCAAGTTTCTAATGAAATTAAGATAAGTATTAAACACTTTCAAAATCTTATAAAATTTGTCAATCTCGTATTATTTTTTTTAGTAATTTCTAAATATCTTTCAAGTATTCCGAATTTTCGTTGAAGATATAAATAATATTATTATGCATATTCTGAATAAATATAGTAAGTGATACAATTTACGGAAGTGTTATCATTTTCCTAAATTCTACAAAAATTTGCTTTATTTAGATCTACTTACATTTATTATAATTTCCAATGTATTCTGATTTTTAAAAATTTGCAAAATTTCTAACATGGTACTAACTACTCAAATTTTCCCAAATTGATAAAAATCCGTCCAGCTCACAAAGATATCTTTTTAA
This sequence comes from Platygaster robiniae, assembly GCA_028476575.1. Lineage (NCBI taxonomy): Eukaryota > Metazoa > Arthropoda > Insecta > Hymenoptera > Platygastridae > Platygaster > Platygaster robiniae. The sequence continues at coordinate 44,998,734 of CM052019.1, forward strand.
TTTTAAGTACTATCCGAGCATTTCCAATTTTCGTTCGAAATTTGAAAACCAATAATCGTTGCATATTCAGAAATATCATTCTCAACAAAATATACGAAATTAATTCATATTTTTTGAAATTTCTTAAATTGCGTGAATTATTAAAAATTAATGACAGTTTGAAGAATTTTCGATTTTTTGAAATTTCGAACTCATAAAGAAATACTTAAAAAATTTTCAATTATAATAAAAAATCGGCCAACTCTATAGATATTTTTGAAAATTGTTGAAGTTTTTTAGTTTTTTAGTTGAAAATGTTAAAACACTATCATACATATTTTGACGAAATACCATAATAACCCCCGCGCGAAAAAAAAAATTGAGTTATTCATCATCCACCCAGAAAAATCACGTTCTGCGGCCCCTGCAAAACTTAACATGGTTGTCACAACCATACTTTCGAATCATTTTGTTTCTATGGTTGCTACGACTACACATGAAATATCTTCCACTTGTATATACATCAACTTTTCTTCTTGCCAGTTTTTTTCAAGCCATAAGCAAGGTTAACGTTCCCGGCCTGGCAGGTTTACGACGACCTGAAGTAAACACGAGCTACCGCTGCCAGGTACATACCTTGTATGTACGTCCCGCGGATGTTCTTAACGCGGAACGACAGCGCATCCCGAGCTCGTCCGGGAACTTGTCGCCTTTCATCTAATACACGCTTTGAGGGGCCCTAATGACGAGTTATTGGCGTGAGTATTGCGCCGAGGGTTCGACTGTAGTATGCCTTCTTCGCGGTCCGGCGCGGGAATAAATGAGGGGAGTCCTAGGAAGGGCCTTAGGGCCCTTGCGGCTGCTCATGGAGAGATATCATGCCAACACCCGCGATCGCTAAGTGGACTTGTCTGGGATAAGTAGTGTGATGATCGATGAATTAAGTGTGGATGGGAACGTGGGCGTCTTAATCGGCTTTCGCTGCTTTTCAAATAACTGATGATGGTTTGTTTAGTAAGAATTTGGAGTAGGAGAACTTGAGAAAATCATTTTCTGCGATATATTTTAGGGTTCAAAGAGTTTTTTTCAAACTGAACTCTTGTTTTCGGGTTTGTAAACTAATAAATGTATTCCATTTCATGTATCTTCATTCATTGGTACTTCCGGAGTCAAAATTAGCATCAGAATTATAACCAACTTGAACCTATTAGATCGAATTTAAAACCTTTAAGAACTGTGACATCTTAACTAGCACGCAATAATCCTCGTGAGTGGTTTTTCAACTATGTTAATCTACGCATTTGAAATCAAGATCGAAAGTACAACCCTAGTTAAACCTGAGAAAAGACGAAGGCAAACTTTAACGACTTTGCGTTTTTGAATTGAATGAATACTTCCAAAAATTTGATTATAATCGATTATAATTATTAAAAGGACTATATTGAATGATGATTTTCTTTTCCTCTAAGTCAGAAAAATGTATCAAATTACTTGCTTTTGTTAATTATGACTGAATTTGAGGAATATAAATTTTTATTGCTATATTAAATAAATACGCAAATGTTCTCACATTATACAATGTACAAAAGTTTATTCAATCACGTATGATTAGCGGATATTCTAGAGTATACATTATCGTTAATTTTCATGGATTATATTAGGGATAATCTGATCCCTCCATCTTAGGAGAGGAAGGGGTGGGATCTAGCCGACTTGATAGCTTGTACCACAAAAGTAGGCAAGGGAAGTATCAAGAAATCCTGAAAATCGGTTTATTTTACTGATGAACAGCGCAATTAGCACGTAATATTTCAGAAATATTTCTTAAACATTGGAAAATATGTGAGAACATTTTAGAATATTCAATGTCAACCAGGAGCTCCTTGAACGTAAAATCTACGCTTTGAAAAGAACGCATCATTGATTGTTCTAAAACTTCGAAAGCAATAGAGATATATAGATTTCTTGTTAAACAAACTTACTTCTCTTCGAAATTTTCTTCTCTGACGCTGTGACGAAAACTGTATGTTGACAAGAGAAGAAAATTCATTATGATCAAATTAAATTCATAACTAATGTATTATAAACATATGATAGAAAATCATTTATTTTCAAAGTGAAAGTTAGTTTATATTTATAATACGATTTAATGCCTACCGAAATCTGCAGTACTTATAATTTCGCGGCTTTTTGAATTCTGGCGCATTTCTGCCCAGATTGTCTTCTATTTTTTGTTTCGATTTCCATTTTATATTTCAAATGTCAATTCACGTTAAAAACTGTTTCCGAGTGTTGAAAGTTCATTAAAAGTTTGAAAAATTGGCCGCAAAAAATTGCTTTCATTTAGTAGATGATCAGGAAAACCGAGCATTTTCAGGCCTTAATCCTCACGATCAATGGTAAGTTAATTAAATTATTGTCAATTTCATGTATTCGTTAGAAATGTTCTTCTTATTACGTTTTTTTTGAGATATGTCCGTATAAGGAAAACTTGAAAAACGAATAATTTTGAGAATATTAATGGCATATTTTTATAATATTTCGCGTTACTAGATCTTGCACCATTTTGAGAATGTTGAAAATTGCCGTGTATTTTCTGCCCAAATCACTCATACGCAATGTAGCAGATTTTTCGCCGCTGTTGGTTATAAATTGTTTAAATGAGGTTCAAAATAAAACTTCGTTTAGGCGTGAAATCCGTGAAATCGATAATAACTGTCATGTTTATGGTGTACAGTTGGTTGAAAATGAGCTTAGTTTGAACCGATAAGAACCGAAATATTCTCGATTAATTTGGTTCAAAGTTTGATTATAATTTCAACTTGAGTCTTTTCATCTGAAACAAGCCATCATGATTGCATTTTCTCGTAGATTTTATATCTATTGTCGCATTTGCAAAGAAACTCCAATGCAAAAAAATTTTGATTACTTCCTCAAAACTAGATACTTATTTTTACAGAACTTGGAAACTACACATTTGAAATTCAATCTTCCACTCGGTAGAAGATTGAATTTCTCAATTTCCGCAATTTTTCTCTAATTAGAGACCGCGATCATGGAAAACAGCGATATTTCGCTAACCACAACTTATTTTTGCTCTATCTCGAGATATCGCTTTCGGTTAAAAGCAACCCCGCGACGATGACATTACCCCGTACTCACATCGGAAGATAAGTTCGTCGCAGTGGCGAGACACTGGGAGAAGAAAAGAGATATCCCGGCTTACCTGTAACAGAAATAAAACGTCGGGTTAGATCGGATATCGCGCAACGTTTCAATTACGTCGGGCGATAAATATCGCGCGCAAGTAAAGCTGAATTACGCTCTTGTAGATGGCCTGAACGAACTTTCGTGAAATGAATGCGAGACATGTACTTAAAAAGATAGAACATACTGTTTAGAGTCGGAACGTTATTTGTACAGTTTTAAAAGTCAAAAAATGTCAGTGATATTTGTTCAGGAAATATATGACCTATCATTCAGATAATCGAAATCCCTGAATAAATATGTTTAAATTCAATAGTTCGATAGTTTCGATTTATTTCAATGACATCAAAATTAAATGGTAAACAGAAATCGGATTCTTAAAACGAAAATTTCCTAATCATTCGTTACTAGTTCGAAATTAGAATTTTTAATTAGAATCCAATTTTCACGTGCTGAATTCTCACGATAAGTCACATCGGCGCGTATACATCGGGAACTGAAATTTTTCGGGGCCCCCCGCCGGGCGTTAGTACGCGTTTAACTAATTTCCTTGTCTCATAAACTATCCGAAGACACTCAGCAGCCCGGACTTGGGTCCTCAAAGCCAGCCGGTGCTTTTATGGCCGCTGAACTCTCACCCAACGAAGGCGCTGTATTTTCATCGGCTCTCGGCGCGCTCGTATTCATTGTGATACACATAATTTCGCCGTTTAAATGTCGCGCTGGCTTTATACGCGTCGTCCCGTTGAGTTATGGGCGCGATTTGTGAAATTTGCGTCAACGATATTCGCACCGCGACATTTTCGCGACGTAATGAGAGAAAAAAATTATTGGTAGGTATTACTGATAAGTCATGAATACTTTTTTTGGAAAAAAAGAATAATAATCCAGAAAAATAAAAAAAATATTGTCACTTGTTAGTCATACTTTTGTCAAACGTTTGTAATTATGAGTAATGTTATTTTTAATGTACAAAAATTTGAGTTTCTATTGGTAAACAACGTATAAAAATTTTCGATACATTACTACAGTGAGTAATGTTCCAATTTGTATTTTCCAACTTCAATGAGTTCCAGAATTTTGTAATAAAAATTTCAAATCATACGACTTTCCTCTTCGTTGCTTTGTCCCTGTTTTCTTACAATTTTTTGTCATCATTGCTCCAACAATGCAAGGCGTAATTGCGAGCAAAAAAAAACGTTCTCTCGGAAATCCACGCTGGGAGCGCTAGTAGTAATGGACGGGTCCGGTCAGGCTCGGCGCTGTTAAGTCCCGAACTCATTTTAGCGGTTCTCACAGTATCCGGTACGACTGTCATAAAGTAAATTATTATGATGCGACTCCGCGAAGGACATTTCGTCCGTATGAAACCCGTAATTCTCGGCCGAAAAATCTGCCGGAATCAACGGATTTCGGGGAACCAAGAATGAAGTACCAAAGGAATCGCGTTTTTTATCTTTATCTATTTAATATCTTCTTGGAAGGTGAATCGTTAAAACCAGGGTCGCAATTTTTCGTCAGGTTGTGTCGCTGTTACGAGATGATTATTTCGTTTTCAAAAAAGACAAAAAAAGTAAAAAATGAAATTTCGAAAAATGGATTATTGAATTGAAAATATTAGAAAATCGTATCTTCCCTTTTTTTCATGTTTTGGATTTTATATTCACCGGTCTGTTATTTCGAACCAAATACTCTCTTTGTAACTGGATATCTAAACTCAAAAGAATTATTCGTGCAGAATAGAAGTACACAATTTTTTTAAATCTTTGAAAAACTTTTATAATGATTGCGCACATTTTTTACAGCAGGAATCAGTTTTTTTTTGTTTTACGTTTACAAAATTATAGAAATATCCATGAAATTTATTATATCGATATTTGTCATATTTTTCTTATAAATATATACTATATTCATTGAATTGTCGCTGTTACTTCAGGAAAATCCTGCAATAATGCTTTTACATATTGACTGTTTTAATACTTTTATGAAAAATTTTGTAAGAATCTTACTGAAATACTGAATATTTTTTTCTAATAATTCATTTTGAAATTTTTCTAATAGCTTTAAAAATTCTCTTGTATCGGAAAATTACGAAATTCAGCATTATGTGCAAAGTTTAAATGCATGAATTATCATACAGTAAAAGTTATGACGCTCAACGGTTCATATTTTAAAGAAATGCAGTTTGATAAACATGTTTCTTCTACTCAATGTATAATTGGGAGAAAATTTTTCTTATCACTTTTTTTCTTTGAATATTTATATATCTTTCGATCTAAAATGAAAATTTCCAGCCCAAGAAAATCAAAACCCAAAAAACTTTCTTTTTCTTTAAAACAATCTTACAATCTTCTTGAAACATGAATTTTATTGGAAACTTTCCTGTATCAAAAATAACTCAATGAATTCAAAGAATCTCCTTAAATTAACTGACTACAAATGAAAGCATATTTGAAAGGCTGAGAGTAAAAACCGAACTAGTAAGAGACAAATGAATGTGAAACTCCATGTTTTCTTTTATATTTATATCTGTCATTCATAACTGTATTCACCAAGATAATCGAAAAATCTACTATAATACTGAGCTTCAAACTTTAGTCTTTGTTTTTTCTTTCTTTTTTTATTTGCTGGAGTTCCCGCCCTACTTTTTTTGCCATCGTGTTATGTACACTAGCAACGTTTTCCGCGGACCTCTCGGCTCCGGTAATTTGAGGCAGCGAATTGCGAGTCACAAAAAATACGGCCGGCAAACGAGGGCCTCGCTTTAGCCAGCGTGTCGTTGCCAATACCCGCGAGCACCGAGTGCCTCTCCCTCGCCTACCTTTGAAAATCGACGACCCACAATCTGAGCATTCGCCAACGCCAACCACGAAAAAACGGTATCCGCAAAAATTGATGCCCCACAGTTCCGTTCTTTAATAATTTTTATGAAAAAAAAAGGTCTGGAATCACTCCAACCTTGGCTTTCGAAGTTCAAAATCATTATGACGAGAGTTTCTTCTGGGTATCATAACCATTTCTATGGAATTCATATGATGATTTATATATCAGTATAATTGTGCACTGGGTAATGTATAATAATAATAAACGTTACCATGTATTGGTATAAATTATGATGCAAACAAAAAAAAGTTTATTATAATGAGAAAATTCAAGTTGTTACCCATGTTAAATAATGTTTTTTAAGATGTACAATATATTTTAACGAATCATTCATTTCAGGGTGACGGTCGTTCTTTTTTCGAGAACGAAACTGACTGCGTATTATTTAACTGCGTAATCGAAACCAAGGCGTTCTCACTTTTAATCGCATGCATTCGGATTACGGGGTTTAAAACCGGCGCAATCGACTTTGCTCGCCCGCGGCCACTGACATCGATGGGCGTAATTCATACGTAACTCAAACGTCGTCGTCATTCGGAAACTCGATGACTTGCGAGGCAAAATAAAACATGAAACTTGAAGGTAATGATGGCCTACCGGAAAGTTTTCAAAACGATCATAGCGTGGAAACTATTGGTGAACTTTTGGAAATTTCGAAATTCAAAAAGGAAAATCATAACATTAAGAAACTGTTGAAACATTTCAAATTGTGTGCACCTGAACCACTTAAAATGCACTCAAACATGCCCGTAATATACTCGTATTCCTCCTTCAATCATAGCACATTTACTTCTCAGAAAATTACCCTGAATGAAGCAATAACAATATTCTTCAAGTCGGCAACATTCCTCGTGCAGTTTACGTGATTTCATCCAATCTACTCGGGCCGAGTTGCGCTCCTAAAACTGGAAAGCCGTAGAATGAAGGTGTTTCGAATGGGAATAACAAGTGCGAGAAAAATGAGAATGAAAAAGGCAACGAGGCGATAGAAAAAGAGAAAGAGATAGAGTCCGCGCATTATCTTTTCTCTCACGACGCGAGAAACTCGATCCAATCTGCGCGAGGGGATCTATGTAGAACGTGCAGCTCATTTGTCTACTGCTCTTACGCCGCGTGCATTTCTCGAACGAATGACTCGGCTCTCGTGGATCCTCCGGCGCGTCGTGCGCAGAAACTCGAACTTGGCAGAGCCAAAGGCGAACCGGATCCGTCTTGCCATTCCGACACATGACGAACGGCCCCAAAACCTGACGAACGCCTGACTCTGATCACATCTTGACTTTCGTGACTCGCTTGTCGAAAAAATATCTTGGGTCTTTGGTGTTTACCCTCCTTGGCTTACGAACACTTGGTTGATTTGTAATTTACAATACTATAGTATATAATTATAATTAAAGACTTGAACTGGAATTCTCCACCCTTGACTTAGAATTTTATAAAGTGCAAAAGCATGAAATAGAAAAATTAATACAGAGTGGGACCCGCATGAATTTTTGGCTTTGAATTGAGGGTCATTATTTTTCAAATTCTATCAAATTTTTTAAATAGTCACGTAAACTAGTTTTAAAACATATGTATTTTTTATTTAGGGCTGAAAATTAGTTTTTGTCGAGAAATTTAGATTTTAGATTTTGCTGTCAAATTCAGAGTAACCCCACTTTTGTCGGAAATTTTTTTTTTTAATCCTTATTTCTCATCAGAAAATCTATCGATTTCAATCATTTTTGTATGAAAACGTTCGAAATTGTACGAAATTCATGAATAATGTATTGAAAATATTTCTTGTAGCGTTGTTAATTTGTTATTATCGTAAATGAAAAAAGTGTAAAAAATTTTTGAGTAAATAACTTTCACATTGCATTATTTTTTTCCTCCCGTTTTTTTTTTTCATTGATTGGTAAAGGTATGAATTACGTTCTGTAAAAACCAATACATGCCAAAACGTTTCGTTCGTAAGTGAGAATTTTTTTCCGATTTTTCAGCCTATCATTAACAAGTGATTATGAAATTTCAATATATTGTCACTTTCCTTGATCTTAAGACACTGTAGTACGTCCCATTCGATTATGAAGTATATTTTAAATAAAAATTTCCTAATTTCATTTTTAATTACTAGGAATATAACAGGACATCAATTTTTCGTGCGTGTCTCTTGATAATAACTTTTATATTTATATTTACTTGCGTGGATCTGTTTTGATTGTAACATTTCATTGCATATTGTTTATATATGATGTTTACTAAATTAAGCTTATATAAGGAAACTCAAAAAATACATTCAAAATGCGAAGAATTCGAGATATTATAAACTTTATGATTTCACACGTTAAAAAATACTAAAATTCAAGAAATTTACGAAATAAGATTGCGAAAATTGAAATCTTTTATTCTTTCATAAAGTAATTCGATGTATCTATGTTCAAACGAAATAGCATAATGACAAAAGGCATCTTTGTTTACCGGAAAAAACATTGATACGTGAGCACGTTGAACATGTGGAATTATATTTTTGGTTTAAGATAAAATGAACGTTTCACAAACATGATATATCGTTTTTACATGTATTTATCTTGTTTTAAAACATGAGGAAATTTTTGGAAAAATTTAAAATATTTTGACAAAAAATTGTTGACATTATCGCATAACTACACACTTGAACATTTTTCCGATACATGATAGACCTACCTTCAGAATTCTAAATAAATACAAAAATGTAATAAAATGTTTCAGAGAAATGAAAACATAAGTATTCTTATGAAATTATGCGTGATTATTAATATTTTAGCAATCTGGTGATCCACGCGAAAGCTTGATTTCAAGTTGTATTCCGAGCCGTTGAACATCTATAGTTAGGAATTTTTGTGTAGTATATTCGTTTAGAATATATATCATCATTCAATATGGAACATATTACAGTGTCTTAAGATCAAGAAAAGTGACAATATATTGAAATTTCATAATCACTTGTTAATGACAGGCTGGAAAATCGGAAAAAATTCTCACTTACGAACGAAACGTTTTGGCATGTAATGGTTTTTACAGAACGTAGTTCGTACCTTTACCAATCAATGAAAAAAAAAAACACGAGGAAAAAAAATGATGCAATATAAAAGTTATTTACTCAAAAAATTTTTTTGACAGCCAAATCTAAAATCTGAATTTCTCGACAAAAACCAATTTTCAGCCCAAAATAAAAAATACATATGTTTTAAAACTAGTTTTCGTGACTATTTGAAAGATTTGAGAGCAATCGGTGATTTGGTCAGTGATGACCAAACTGATTTCAAAAATAATGGCCCTTGAGTAAAAATCACTAGGAAATTCGTATTTCATTCGAAACTTTGTCCTTATCACTCACGGTGAATCAAGCCAGACATAATCTCCAAGTTAAAAACCAAGAAACTCAAATCAGATATGACCGACAGTCAGAATCTGTGGATTCCCTCGAAACTCAACATACACTCAGGGAAAGCACCTCGATCGTGTGGAAGCCCAGGTCTTGGTGCTATAATTCATGCACGCTTCCACGGCTCCTCACCGCGATCTCGGGGATAGATCCGTTGACCGGACTTTCCCGGTGGCAACGGCGGCCGCGGTCGTAGGTTGTCTCATTTGCATGCACCCGAGAACTCGGGCGCAATGCACTCTTGAGATGCGCTATGAGGAGAGAGCTCACGGGGGTATGAGGGGGAGGGACTCACTCTCGGTGCACGTTGCGAGAAATCTTCCTCCCCGCCTCACCCCCTCTCTCACCTCATCCCATTTGTTATACCCGAAGATATATACGTCCACGAGCTCCCGTCTCACTCCAACATTGCGCTTTCTTTGCCGAGCTGATGCGCCTCCTTCTTTGTTTCGCCTCTTGTACGTATTTTATTTCTCGACCTCTTCTTCCTCATTCCATTCGATTCCATTATCTCGACGTTCCCTCGTTCTCCCCCCCCCCCCTCACCCTCCGCCGACGGTAAAGCACTACTGAATTCTAATCCGAAGCGCGAGGAAACCAAATACGGTAGCCTCGGGTGGGTGGGGGAAAGGGGAATTGGAATGAATTGAAGTCGATGCGAGTTTTGGGTTTGGTTGAACTTTTTCATCTTCGATTGGGGTTTTCTAACAGTTTTGCCGACATGTCGATTGAAAAATTTTGAATCTAATTAAAAGTTCCACGTCTTGCTGCAAAACTGTGATAAAAGTTCGTGAATTGAACAGATAAGGAATAACTGTTTTAACTGAGAAAAAAAGTCTTGACGAAATGGCGATGAAAAATGTCGTTCTTGCTGTTAGAAAAAAAGCATGGAAGTCAACACGTTAGCCAAGATGTACAATGTTAAACGGTCAACACTTCAGGCTTTGCTGAGGAAGACGACTAAAGATTATGCGGAAAAAACCAGTATTGTGAAAAAATTGACTATGGTCATGCGACTGCGAGTAAGCATACAAATTTATTGTTTTAACTGTGTGCATAATCAACAACACTCCAATTGAACGGGGAATGATAGAAAAACATGCAAGAACCGAATCACAGTTTAAAAACAAGGCGACTCCTGCGCCTCGAATGAAAGGTTAAAAAGAGAAAAAGTAACTAGTGAAACAGAAAAAAGTACAAGAAAAATGTCGACAAAATCGTGCACGATACAAATATTCCTTCAAATTTAGATAGGATAAAAAAGTAAGTCATTATGTTGCGAATCCAGAAATTTGAAATAAAGATTACAGTGTCTGAAATGATCATACATTATTTTAGATAGTAATCGACTCTTGTTGTGTATATTCAAGTACATGTTATGTACAATATTATGAGTGCCAGCTTTACTCTTCCCTTAATGTTGTAAATGAAGAAGTTCGAGTAAGTTTAACATTTGCCTTCATTTATTGTCTTCATTGTCGTTTTTTCTTTTGTCAAATTTTCGACCTTGTGATTCCAGCTCCCAGCAAAATAAACACAAAATTACTATCGTAAAGGAACGTGTCAATTCACTTCCCAATCAAACAGTTCGTTGAATTAATTTTCCTCTTCCTAATTCATGTAAGTATAAGTCATTTATGTAACTTTTTTATTGTAAAGTGCGTTAATAACTTCCTTTTCTTTTTCGTTTATGTTTCTATGTAAAAATTCTTTCATTCTTGATAATAATCACCAGAGCAAACTTAATTACGTGTTTTGGTGATAGGGGACAAGGTGTTACTAATTCAAACTTCTTCATTTATAACACTGGGTCCAAGGATCGATTTTAAAAACATCTACGTCATTACAGAGAGATTTATTCTTGCGAATTATAGTTTTTCTTCATATTATTTTAAAGCCAAAGACTTACATTTTATAGACATACGTTAATTCTTAACGAGACACCATATTTTTTCTATTAAGAATCGAAAGTGTAAAGATGGTGCCAACTTAGCCCTACTATTCCTATTTTATTATGTATATTTTATTTTTACATTTAACAATCTGCATTCGTAAAAAAAAGGTTTATATCAGTTTTATTTATTGCTATAGAAAGAATGGGAGTATTGAGAAAATCGAATTCTAAAACTTTCCAGATGTAAAGTAGGAATGATAAAAGTATAGTCTAGAAAAGGTTTTGAAAAATTGGATTGGACTTGGAACATGTCTAAATTTGAAGGATATTAGTTATGAGAAATTTTTTTAAAGACGTTTTGGAAAAATACGAGTTCGTAAATCTTAGGATGAAACGAACCAATTTTCACAAATATTTTTAAAAAAAAGATCATGATGATTCAATATGACTATATTGACAATTACAATAAAAAAAATATTGACTTTGAGTATTAAGAATATCAAATTCTATTAATTCCAGAAATATGATAGGTATGATAATAATATAGTCCTGAAAATTTTTTAAAAATTAGATTGGATTACAAACGTTTGCGAGTTTCAAGGTTATCAGAAATTTTTTTAACTACATTTTGGAAAAATTAGACTTACCAAATCTTAGGGTGAAACAAACCAATTTTTAAAAATATAAATATTTTTCGGATAAAAATAATTGTGGGAATTCAGGAAGTCTAGGACTTTTTTAGAACCACTAGGATCAGAAATAAACAGAAAATTTTACCATAATAGTCATATGCAAGTAGATAAGGTGCTTTTTTAACCTTTTCCGGATGGTAAATGTGAGCTCATGAGATGTATCAATAATTTTTGGCAACAAACATTAAAATATGTTAGAATTTTCGAATTTAGACAACGATTTAGCAAAAGTTTCCCGGTTGCAGGTCGGTTGAGGTACGTCGGATGGCGGGGCGTTTTTCGCTGCACGAGCTTGCGCGGCGGCCTCCGGGGCCCCGATGTTTCATTCATGAGCCATAAAGTTCTCGAGGAAGGCGAGTAGGGGGGACCGGCACGGGTGACAGTGGTACCCGGGGACCACTCTCGAGAAGCGAGCACTTCCTCGATCTCACGGGCTCGAACACGACAGATACATCGAAACCCCTCGGTACGTTTCTAGTTTCGCCATGTGCAAATTAGGTCACGTTAATCAGCGGCCGCTGTAATATTCATTACATTCCACGGCGGGTTTCCGTTACGGCCGATGCACGAGATCCAAACGCATTACAAAGGCATCGAAACCTTTTTGTTGCCTTTTTCTCTTTTTCAATGTTATTTTGTTCCCGTTGCTTTTTTACTTTTTCACGAATCGTGCCTCGAATCCAATAAGCATGCATTTGAATGGCCAATTCTTATCGTACTCCTCCTCGGAATTTCAAACAATTCATTTGAGCGCTATTCATGAATCCCGGGGGTAAAAAATGACGCGCGAGTCATGCCACTAAATAATGCATTTCGTACGCCCATGATGTATTCCAGCTTATAAATAATACGTTTAAATACCGGCGGGCACGATGCGAATTTTCGTGACAACGGGGCGGTGATACATATGAAACAGGGGAGGAACTGCTGGACAGTTCACCTCCGAAAACTTTATTAGAATATTTCAAAAAATATGCTCTCCCAAATTTTTAAATGAAGACCAAACAAATATGTCGATAAATCTGAGAAAAACAACAGAAACTTTTCGCGAAGACGCGAAATAAAAAAGGCAAATTATCACCAACCAGCGGCAATCATAATTTGCTACCATCTTTATTTTTACGATTATTCCGATACGTTAGGCCGGCACTCGATCCGTCGTTAAGCCGTGCTCCTCGTCTTCTTTACGATCGGGCCGCGCAAAAACCGCCCGGATCTTTTACAACTTCGCCCCCGTCCTAAATCACGCGTTATACCCCGTTCGTTACTTGCGCGAAACGCGAAAATCGGCGAAATATTTGGGTGATTCGAGGACGTTTTATGGGAAACTTTTACGGCCTGATTCCACGTAACATTCCGAATTCACGGGACGTTCATTAATAAATTATCGTACGGAATCGAAGTGCTTTTTTCCGTTCTGCTCGAGGACTATGGGGTCAAAAGTAAAGTGTCTTTTGTTTTTTTCCATTCTTTAAAATTTTCTGTTCATGATTCGAAAATAAGCCCCACAACTCTCGTTACCTCAAGTATCGTAAACGTAATCGCAACAAAACGATGATTACAGTTTTATCAGACTGATCTCTCATGCCCATGAAAGCTCCCAGAGCAATGGGACGAAAAAGAGTACTTGCTAATCGAGTTTTTAACGCGAACCCTTCAATTTGTTCTTGGATTACACGCTCTAATTACGCTATTGCCATGTCGACGGGGCTAATTGCTCCCCGGGCTCTGTAGATTGGACGCTTGTTTGGGGACGATCGCAAACAAACGCAATCTCTTCGGGACATCCTTTCCTTCCCGAAGCTCTCATTATAAAATAATTATTCTGCCCCAATCGACGATGCAATCAACGCCGTGATTTCGGTGTCACGGGAACCGAGGGAAACAAAGGAAAGAGTGAGCTCTGAGCGATGGGTGAGGAGTGAAATATGGTGACCCCTGATGAACGGTAGCTGAACGAGGTACTTTGTTCGCTTTGTGCAATAAATCCAAGTCAGTTTCTCCAACTGATTTTTGCGAAAGGTGAATACATTATGGAACTTAATCTTGATGAGTAAAAAAAAAAAAATGAAAAAACATATATTCTTCACCGAAATCTATCCATACACTCCCATAATTTTTTGCAAATTTTTGTCCATCAGAATGCCATGTTCGGATGAAAAAACTTGGATAGCCAACCCCAAAAACGCGGCCGGAAGTAGAACCGTGTCCCCGAGCACGCGAGGGATTCCCATTGGCTGGCGTACAGAGAAGCGTCACACCGGTTGGTCGCCTTAATGATACCTTAGTGCTCGACGGATCACCCCGTTAGGTCTCCTCCCTGCAACCTGCAACTCCAACTGCCAATTGCGCGTACCCACCTTGGCACATGCGCACCCTCACCCAAAGACTCATTTATTTTTTCCCCTCTGAAAAGCCGAGATCCTTACGACAACGATATTTTTCGACATAATACACTGAATTACTACGATAAGTGTGTTTTGTTTTGAGGATCCATCCGGATTCTGATGATCAACTTACAATACCGTGCGTAACAGTACATTTACGTTATGTCGACGATATTCTCAGTGCCCTTGCACGTACAATCGGTACAATAATTTGGAATTCTAGCGCAGATCTCGCGGGAATAGCGCAGCCTTCACGATCCTGCCCGCGATTAAGTGACCCCTCGCCGTTTCCCGTTACTATTACACGGGCTGAATAATGGCCAAGGTAATGAACCCGGCGCAATAATTCACCGTCCAAAAAGCGAGAGAATCGCCTAAGCGATTCGTCAAATTGATTCTTCCGCGAATATAACACCTCGCCGTCTCTTTCTTTTAATTTCCAGAACGATAAATGTCATTTAGTCATGGGTGGATAAGTAACTTATTTCCTCGACATTTTTGGTATTCTAGTTCTAGACTTTTTTTGGTTTAACGTGTACCGTCTTCTAACGGTAGTTTGAAATTCTCGAATGTGCATCTTCATAAAAGGGAGAGCTACCAACAAAATCCATTACTGTAAAAACTCATATGCTGACGTCGTACGTGTAAGTTTCAACAGGTTTTCATGTTACAGAACAGAGGAGGAGTGTAGTGGTGTGAAAAAAAGTATAGCCAGAATGGCCCCAAGTTAATGAGATCACGCGTACCGAAAATTGCCGGACTTTTGGCTTTTATTGGCCGAGGGAGCGCCTATCGTTGGCTCCGTTGCACGCATGCCCGAGCAGTAATATCCTCCCAAAGACGGGGCATAACAGGATACTGTTAGTACCCTCGATCATAATTACCCCAGATTAGTGTACTTTTTTGCATCGACTCCTTAACCTCGGAGAGCTTCATTACCCCGGGTTCAAAGCGCTTTTGACACTCGCTACTTTCGTGCCTTAACGGTATTCAAAATCGATTCCTCTAAAACCCATTTCAACTTTTTATGATATCTCTGTGAGATAATCGAATGTCGCAAAAACCAATGTATCTCACGGTCCCAGGGAGCTCTGCCGTAATGAAGAAATCACTATAATATTCAAAAACAACATTTTTACTCAAAACCATCATGACCTAGCATCAATGATCTCAAACTCGTACGTCAATACATTCAATAGCATTCTCTCATTACGACGTCTACACACGTACGTGAAAATAAACATTGCCTGTTGTGATCGCTCACGCTCGTAGAAGTGAGACTTACCACTACCCCCCCCCCCCAACCCCTTAACAACTTAAGAACCCGTCCGACCGTCTGTTATTAACTTTACAGTATCTCCCGTGAAGATCTTCACGCTGTCGGATCGAACAAGGCGTGTGCGTCTTCCAAGTTCGTGGCCTATCGACGCTCCTTTTGTGCGTTACGGCGAAAAACGATTTCCACTTCCTGAATTGGTAGTTTCAGGAAAAACAATTTTCGACAAAAGAGGCCAGTCAAAGGACAGTAGAAGTTGATTGTGTAAGGTAAGGAATTCTAGAATCATCAGTAGTCATGCTTGAAACGAATTGTAAAATTTACTAATAATTTTATAATGAGATTCCCAATTCATGACTGAACAGGACCAAACAACTGATTGTCAAAAACTCCAGATGATACATTTAAGAAAATAGTCTTAACATTGATTTCTTCAATATAAACACTATTATCCAAGGGATTATCAAGTGCACGACATTATTTTTCTTCATTTACGTTTCTCTCTCATGCGAACGTTCCCTTTTGGCTCTCTACCCATAGAGAACGCGTCTTCCCACGCGCTTTTTTTCTGGTCCGCGCCGAAAGAAAAGCCGCGAGTTGTAAATGAGCGATCATCGGTCACGCGAAACTCGGACTAGGCAACACGTGTTGAAAGGCCGCGCGCTTGTCCCCTGAAAGCTACGCGGGCCCGCGGCGCTATTATCGGCGGTACAAGATGCGAGTTCCGTTAAAGCGGTTCGTAATCTCAAAGGAGTATGTTCGTACACGCAGTTTCCGAGGCCGGGACTGGGCGACTAACGGTGTCGCAGGGTCGGCGCGCGCTAGCATTCAACGCCCGAGCGACTTATTACGACAATTAATCCCCCCGATGGAACACCGATATTCCACATTAGCTCGCCCAAGAGTCACCTTTGACGTGATCGTTGGCCACTGCAGAATAAAGCTTGTTTCCCGATCTTGCAGTGTCTCCGAGTGAAAGATACACTCGAAATTATGTTACAACTTACATTGAACTTTTAACTAGTTGAAGCTGAAGTTTAAACTAAGTAACTAGTTTATCTAATAAATCATAGTAGGCATGTTGGTATAAGAGGTTTGTGAGGTTCAAACCTCTCCCGAAATTCTGATGAAATCAATAAATATTTCATGTAGTAACCCGGGATAAAAAATCAGAGTATTCTTTAGTCTCAAGAGTGTTTAGAGTCTCCAAATTGATCATTAAGAGTATTCCGTTTGGCAAAATGAGACACTTAAGATACTCTTGAGACTCAAACGATACTCTTGTTGTTGCTTTCAAGAAATAGAGTATTCAAATCGGAGATCAAAGGTGACTGTAGGAGACTTTTGGAGATTCGTAAAAAAATGAGTTTACTCTCAGAGACTCACAGTCACCTTTTTCTAGAATTTTTTTTCTCTCGGAGACTCCTTCGATACTCTTGGATACTCTTGGAGACTCGATGATACTGATTCCGAGACTCAAGATACTCTTGGAGACTAAAACGATACTCTAATTTTTTATCCCGGGAATAGAAACAGTAACATCACTGAATAACAAAAATTCAAGTTAAAAAAAAATTCATGAAAAATTTAGTATGTAATGTATATTTTTATAACAAAATGAATGGTATACAAACGTAGAATTATGTAGGAAATATAAATTGGTAAAATTGTTGCAATCCGGTTAATAATTTTAAGAATTTCAAATCTACGAAAATGTTAAAAACTTTGAATCTTATGTCATCAAATTATAGAAATCTATATAAAATCGAATTTAAAGTACTCGAAAATCTTTCAAATCATATCAATCAACTTGATTCATATAAAATCAAATCTCGACAAAGGCCTCTACGATCTATAGATTTCATAATTTTAAAGGACCAAATTTTTAATATACTACTACTCTAAAAAAAAATTGTAGAAAATGAAACAAAATCTTTTAAATATTTCAAAAATTTTAAACCTTTCAGCTTTTTTAGATCTCCTTTCACTTTGTTTTGGAATTTTCATCTTTAGATATGTGATAAGTAACCTTAAATATATATAATGTCGAAATTTATGTTTCTTTATTACAAATTAAACTTTTTTTTATAGAAAACAAACAGCACACATAAGTGTGCCGTTACGTAGAACTACGTCTTTATGTCACATGCTTATGTCAAATATTGAATAATTACATTCCATTTCATGAAGTTAAACACGCTTTCATGAAATATTTTCGTATATAGTAGCAATCTACAAAAATATTAGAATTTTTCAAAACTATTGAGAAATCTTCCAGAGTTTCGTAGATTATAAAAAAAAAATGCAAAAAATACTACTTGAATTTTCTAATACATAAAAACTACGTAGATATAATTTTCCTTCAAATTAATATAACTTCTAATTCTAGATAACATTTATTATTATACTTGTATACATTATTCAACGATGATATAAATCTATATCTTATTATAGAAAACAATGAAAATACATCTAATAAAATTTATACAATTCATACAATAAAACATACTTTTTATCGTAGAAATACCAAAAAACATGAAGTACAAACATTCAAAATCTGTATAAAAGGTACTAGTTAATGATAAATCAATTTAAATATTCAAAATCGTTGAAAGTTTCGATATCATATCTTCGATTTTTCAAAATCTATTCAGCGATCTATAGAAATAGTAGAAATCTTTAAAAATGCCATAAAACGCAACCACATTTGATAAATGAAATTGTACTATACGAAAATTCTATCAATTTATGGAACTTTAAATCCGTGTGATTATAAATTTCTCAAAAATCTATCGAAATATTCGAATTTTTCAGAAATTTGAATACTAAAGCATCAATTCTAGAATGCTCTATATAAATCCATATAAATGTCAGAAAATCACTGAAATTGTATAAATACCAAAAGTATTAGTAAAAAAAATTATAACATAACCTAAATCCCAAAAATTGAATTTCATTATTTACGAACATGAAAAATGTGTGACTCTGTGCTCCAAAAGTTGTATAACATTTCAATTCTGAAACGTGAAGGATTTAAAAATAGCTCTATTGTAACTATATTGCCGATCATTAAAAACTATGAAATCTCGGACGAAATATATTTTTCAGAAAAACCCATCCCTAATATTTTTTGCCTACGCCCCTGAATTATAGAATCATGTACGTAAAACTCAGTTATTTACTCAAACTACCTAACTCAATTACTTGACTAAAGTTAGAACCTAATTATTAAAACGTATCTTGTTCAAACTGAAGTTAGAACACCTTGGCTAGGAGTTATGTATTCCAAGTACATTTTTTTGAACCTAATCATTCAAAACGCTTTGACTATTTGAATAATTCAAGTCCCTATTGATTGAAAATCTTTCGCGAACGTACTAAGGTAACTACAAAAATATATGTCAATAATTAGTAATAAAGATTCTACTTTTCACTATACACAACACTTTTTTTATGAATCCAAAAACATATCGTATTCTATTTAAAATATTTAAGATCGTATAGTTAATAATATACATGCCTACGTTTTGAATTGTCTTACTTAGCGAAAAGAAACTAAACTTTTAATATAGTTTTCATATGATGCGCCTATTAATACTTTCTACATGGGACACATTGAAACGATAAGAAATATATTGGTCGTACCTATAATTTTCTGTAATACGTAAATGAAAATTAAAAAGTATATTGAAAAGGTTTACTATTAAGTAATTTTTCATATGAATAAAGCTGAAACTGCAAGTTTTTCTCCCAAGTGTATAACACAGACATACAAAAATAGTCAGTTTCTATCTCAATAAATATACATTCACTATTAAATTTTTCACTAAGAAAAACATAGACATTAAACTATTTATCATTTTCGAAACCATAATTGAGCGATATGCATATATAAACTGGATTATGTTTTTAAAATTTTGTGAGTCAAGTCTTACTTGCACTCTACATATTAAAAAAATTATTAAAAAAACATGCCTTAAGACTCAATTATCCTGCGCGACTCGAATTCTAGTTCTGTAATTACTCGCTCCCGGTGCAACTAGTCTTGATATTGTGACCGGCGCTCTTTTTGCTAAGATCCGGGCTGTCATGTCGCGGGCAGATTACGAGCGGGAAAATCCCGGATTACACGCAGTTTACGTCGCGCCAAGGATTGATGGTAATTTATGCGAGCGCACTTCTATCCAGCGCCTTTTTTTATCGTTCCGTATCAATTCGCACACTTTTTCTAATCTGTGCGAATATGTGTTTTATGAAAGGGTGTTGTGTTTGTCGTTCATTTCTTAACCTGAGGTTTCATGCGTGTTTTTTAGTCTGCGTAGTCCGAGAATACAAACTCAAAAGATCCTTGTTCATACATAAAAAACAAATGATGTTCAGGATCATGACTGAATTTAACGAAATTTCTTGGTCTCAGTATTTTCTGCATTGATATATGCAAAAATATTTATAATTTTCTTTACGATGCACGGTAATATGCCGAATGCCGACATTGACATTAGGGGACAAGTCTATTAAGGGCGCTGGATAACTACCGAAACACGTTCCTCGGGCTCATATCGCGAGACCCATCAACATTCTTTATCGAAAGGAGGATAATTTATTAGACTCTGGGAGGGAACTTGTTCCGGGCGTCGGTCCCGGAAAGAAATAGACCCTTCTTGCCGGGCAACTCGCGGGACACTTTAGCGCACAAACGCCGCGGCGCCATTACGCTTCGCGTGCGATCGGGGCCCACGATTAGATGCCGCTCGCTGCAGCGCGAGCCGCCCGATACAAGGACGAGGAATCCCCTTGTCCGCGGGAAAATCTTTTCCGATAATTACATTTCCCCAGCGGAAATGCCTGGGCGATCCGTTTCTCACGGAAATGAACGATTCGCGCTGATTCGAAGTATTTCATAATGCATCGGAACTGTTTCAAAAACCTGCTTTCGGAATTGGCAAGGCTGAATATTATATGTGGAAGTAATGAAAAGAATTATGTCTTCGAATAATTATATCTTATCAGACACAAAATTCTCACAAGACGTTTAAGGTATCATCATTCTAAAAAAATGAAGATAAAAAAACTGAAACTCTTTATCCCTCATCTCTTGCTTTCCCTCTCTTTATTACATTTTAACCTCAACAAAGTAAGAAATCCTCAACAAGACCACTCAAAGCCTGATTAGTTTTCATGTCGCTGTAATTACACCCCAGCGACGACCTCCCGAGAACTCCCTCGATTCGCCGTAATCCCGCTGATTCCCAACGATCCCAAGCACTAACAAAGAAATCAAAACCGCGAATGATTTCATGAAATACGCTTCGATGATTCCCGGAGCCAACTTTTTTCCCCCGCTCGTTCGTTAGCCCCCGCAAAAACGGTACATGGGAAAAAATTCCCCCACGGCGCGATGAGGTAACGACGCAACTAATAAAATTTACGCCTGATTGTTTTACGTCCGACCGCAGATGCAATCTGCCCCGGGAAACGGTCAGGGACGCCGGGTGAAATCCCCGAGTACTCTTTTCGAGCTCGCGATTATGATTGACTCCACAAAACACAAGTTAGCAGTACATTCTATACGTATAATTGGAGGCATCATTTTTCAAAATTTAAAGAAAATTTCCCGAGTCGAAATTAAAATCGGAATTATAACCAACTTGAACCTATTAGATCGGATTTAAAAGCTTTATGGCCTGTGAAATCTGAAATGGCACGCAATAATCCTCGTGAGTGGTTTTTCAACTATTTCAAATTACGCATTCGAAATCAAGATCGAAAGTACAACCAAGTTAAACCTAAGAAAAGACGAAGGCAAACTTTCTTGACTTTCTGTTTTTTAATTGAATGAACACTTCCAAAAATTCGATTATTAAAAGGACTATATTGAATGATAATTTTTCTTTTCTCCAAGTCGAAAAAATTCATCACATTACTTGCGTCTGCTAATTATCACTGAATTAAAGGAGTATAAATTTTTATAGCTATTTTAAATGCAAATACTATTACAATGTACAATATACAAAAGTTTATTCAATCACGTTTAATTAGCGAATATTCCAAAGTATACAATATCGTTACTTTGCATCGATTATTTTAGGGATAATGTGATCCCTTCATCTTAAGAGAGGAGAGGGGGGGTCTAGCTGACTTGACAGCTTGTGACACAAAGGTAGGGAAGAGAGGTATTAAGAAATCCTGTAAATCGGTTTATTTTATCGGTGAACATGCTATTCAGCACGTAATATTTCAGAAATATTTCCTAAATATTTAAAAATACTTTAGAAACATTTCGAAATATTAGATGTCAACTAGGAGCTCCTAGAATGTAAAATCTACGCGTGAAAAGAACGCATCATTTATTTTTCTGAAACTTTGAAAACAATAGAGATATATAGATTTCTTGTGGAACGAACTTACTCCTTTTCGAAATTTTCTTTTCTGTCGCTGTGACGAAAATTGTATGTTGACAAGAAAATTTGTTCTGATCAAATTAAATTTATTTCTAATACATCATACAAATTTAATAAAAAATTATTTATGTTAACAGTGAAAGTTGATTTATATTTATAATACAATTCGATGCCTACCACAATCTGCTGTATTCATATTTTCACGGCTTTTTGAATTCTGGCGCATTTCTGGCCCAAATCGTCTTTCGTTTGTTGTTTCGATTCCCTTTTTATATGTCAAATGTCAACACGCGTTAAAGATTGTTTTCGAGTGTCAAAAGTATATTAAAAGTTTGAAAAATGGGCTGAGAAAAAACCGCCTTTGTTTGGTAGATAAATAACTATTACAGTAATACTGTAGATTTGTAGATTTTACGTCGTTTCTAAAAAACAAGCGATATATCAAAGGCATTGCAAATGAACAAACAGGAAAAACAGAGCATTCTCAGGCCAAAATCCTCGCGATCGATAGTGAATTAATTAAATTATTTATGCATAGTATTTATCGTTTTTTTATTTTTTATACGTTTTTTTGATTAATGTCCCTGTGAGGACAACTTAGACGAACAAATATTTTTGAGAAAATTAATGGCATATTTTTATCATATTTTGCGTTACTAGAGCTTGTATCATTTTGAGAACGTTGAAAAATGCCGTGTATTTCATGCCCAAATCGCACATGCGCAATATGGCAGATTTTTCGCCGCTGTTGGTTATAAATCGTTCAAATGAGGTTGAAAAAAAACTTAGTTTAGGCGTAAAATCCGTAAAATCGGTCATAACTGCCATGTTTACTGTGTAAAGTTAGTTGAAATGAGCTTAGTTATAACCGATGAGAACCGAAATATGCTCGATTTATTTGGTTCAAAGTTTGATTCTAGGCTCTAATTTCGACTCGGATAGGTAGAAAAAATCACAAAAAAGAATTTTTCTTGTCACAAATAACATCCCAACCTTGCAATTATCATCATACTGATATCTTTTTTTCTCCCCTAAAACATGAACAATTCGATATGCTTTTTTTATCATCCACATGAATCTCCTAAAGTCATTCGTAATTTTTCATGTCGCTCCCGCGATACCGTCGACCCTCGTAATTAACGCGGATGCTTTACTTCATATTTTTCCTCATGTTGGAAAAAAATTGAAACAACAAACGGCTTTCCCACGTGCGATAATGCGCGTGATTCCGTGTCGGAGATACGAAGGGCGACGCGGGTAATAATCATTTTCTCTCATTCGGAACCAACGAAACGCCGAGTTTTTATGCTTCTCTTTGTCATTCGACCGACCGCAAAATCCAAGACGAAAGGCCGCGCTTTTTGAAAAAAATCAAGGATAGGCAAGCCGATTACCCTGCATCGGCGATCCTCGTGAAACGGACAAAACCGTTTTCCGGCCCCGAGAATGTTTTATCGGGCCACGAAATCACCCAAGGGGAAAAATCTCTTTGGAAAAACGTATTCGTTGCATAGCTCGTCGGGCAGTGTTTTGCGAATCTTCGAAAGAGAATACAGGTAGAAGGAACACGCGGATACGTAAATGATGTGAATGAAAAAGTTGGGTCGAGTGTAAAGATCGGATCGAAACTTGACGAGCTGTCTGAAGAAAATCTTGAGAACAAAGTTTCGGGACCATGCGGGGTTTTGAACAATAGTCATTGAAAATGTCAAGTCTACTTTACATTTCATATGCATTTACAGGTATTATCTAGGCAATGATTTCTTACTGGAAAAAAACATACTCTGCAAAACTTTTTATAACTTCAATGTCAATCACGCGCGAAAACAGAGGTACCTTTTGAGAGTTTTAGACCCTTTCAAGATTTCGGATAAATTCAAGTATCTCAAGTAGAAAAATAACTTTAGTACTTGATGGATGATAATAATAAAAAAAAAAGGTTGAAAAATAATGCAAGGACATACTTATAATTCATTTCAAAATAAGTAAAAATCAGCATGAATGTGGTCACTGAAATATAGAGAACACAAAAAATGGTTTCACTGCAGTTCTTGTTGAACAATATCATTCAGGATTCTTAATTTTACAAACTCAAAAATACCAATAATCTTGCCTGCAGACGAATTTTTCCTCGGATAAAATTCAAACTATGAATGTTCGTCTAGGATATAAAAGATACTGAAAATTGTATAAATTATTCCAACCCGGTGACGAATCGCTAAGAAAGAATTTGAATCAACGAATATGCTAAAACGCAGAAAAAAATTTTCATCATGGAGAATTTAATTCTTGAAATTCACACAAAAATCCATGAAAATACCAGAAAATCTTTCGAACTAAACAAACTCGGACGAAATACTACGAACTGGAAGTATTTGAAAAACTATTTTCTGGAAAATCTGAACTAACGTGGAGTGATAAAAGAGAACTAAGGATCAAATTTGTCTTTCGAGTCAAATACTGTACCCAACCCATTCTCGTCTTTAGGTTCCTTTTATCGCTCCACGCCACAAATATGTACAATGTATAGAATTCCGAATTCTAGAGCATTATATTCTAAAAAGCGTAAAAAGTAATTTATAAGTAATACTTGAAATCTATCACCCTAATAGAAATCACCACAAAATCTTATGAGTACGAAAAAAAAAAAAAAACAAGAAATCTTTTAAACATGAAAAATCTTTATAAATCCAATTTTCCAGAAATCTATCAAATTATTGAAAATCAATCAAAAATTAAATTTAAGAGCATCTATATCTTGAAATTTATGATATTACCTACTTAAATATAAGAAATCCATCAAAATATTAAGACTCCATGTATCAAAGGAATGCGAGATATACTGCAAATCTTTGAACACATCAAAACGATAATTACATAATTTGCCCTACAAATTTTTTCAAGTTTGTATTCTAGAGCATAAAATTGTACAAATCTATACTAAAGTTACTTTTTTTTTTTAATAATATCAAGATAAAAAAAAACTTAAGGTTTCAATACCATTTTCAAAAACCAATAAAGTAGTCCAGAGAAATTCTAGAGATATATAAAAAACGTGTATACTACAAAATTCTATAAAAATAGAATTCCATGAACCAATAATTTAAAAACCTGTGTAGATCTCCCCTTCGCAAAAATCTCTATGTATATTTTTATAATTTTCGACTCCTAGAGCATCGGATTCTAGAAAACTGTATAGAAATTCAGAATAATACCAGACAATCATTTGGTATAAATATGTACGAAAGAACTATAAAGAGTACAGTGAGTAAAAGAAAAAAAAAATTCTACCTTAGTGACTTTAAAATCACAAAAATCGATTTCACTTATATTTTATACTATTTAACATAAAAAATGTACGATTGCGGCGTCCAAAAGTCTTGTAACTTGATAATCCGGAAATTCAAAAAATCGAAAAATTGTTCTCTCATTACCATATCGCGAAAGATGAATAAAAATTATGAAACCGACAAGAATAAATATTCATTCAACGTAGTGCAAGTGTTAATTTTAGCTCAGTTGAGTGTCTGAATTCTCTTTGCCAAAATATTTTTTGCACTAAGTTGCATTAAATAATTTTCTTCCAAAAATTTCTCCGACAATCTGCCCACGCCCCTAATCACAATAGTTTCAAAAAAAAAAACTCACATCGTCACCTTCCCTTCTTCAATCCCCGTTACCAAGTCCACGATCCGAACCCACGGCCCAACCCAACCTGTAGTTTCGTGAGGAAAAAAATGTTTGTTTTTTTTCGAAGGAAGCATAAGAGAGGGGGAGAAAGACAAACCACCTCGCGCGACTAATTAATGAACGTTGCTCCGATCGATTTACATTTACTAGGGACCTGGTGGAAACCTAAGGTGGGTGGGTGGGGAGGGGAGGGACTCTTACGAGCTCGCGGCCTTCGGGCCCACGAAAGAGGGCCCCGGCGTTGTAGGCTTCGTTAGCGCCCGCCGCACGACCTCCGTGCCTGTCGTCTTTTCGTCTCCATATGTTTCGAAAAAGAAAAAAAAAAAAAAACAAAGCTGGACATAAACAAATAAGTAAAACGCAAAATGAGGGACAGCATGATATTCTGACAAAATAAAAAAAAAGAAGTTGATTATGCAAAAGCTTCCTAGGACAGAGCGGAGGGAGCAGGGAGTAGGGGGGGGGGCGAAGAATTCGCAGGTTTTCGCTTGGGTTTTATGACCCTGCGAGATTCGAGGATTTCGCGCGGTGTGGGTTTTACGAGCAAAATCGTGTTTTCGTCTTGGACTGAGAAATGTACGCGCTGTTGAACAGGGTGTCTCCACTGTCCTCATGCTTTCAGTGGGTGAATTTTAAGTACCAAGACGTGTGAAGAGTGTGGGTGGAATTTTAGGATATTTTCGGTTACTTTTAATGGAAAAAAATGTTTCCCTAAAGAGTTATTTCGAAAATACGAAACGTACCGGAATGAAGAAATGTTCTTTTTATTCAACTCTCATTTAATTACTGTTTTCCGGTCGAGATTTAAACTGCGAATTTTTACATTCAAAACATACATGGGAAGAACTGTATTCGAACAAGCACATTTTCAGGAACTATTTCGACGTGTCTAATTAAACTAATGAGATGATATCTGGTAAAGGAGGTAAAAACGATAGCCAGGAAACAGTAGTTGAGCTGGGAACACGCGGAAGGGTCAATCGATATCGTTCGTTTCACGTAACACGGCACAAGTGTTTCCCCATGCAAACAAGGCCCCTTTCATTGCGATTCGCTAAGGTTTTCATTTCGCAAGGCGCCCCAGCAGTCGAAGAACGTGACTGTCTGCCCAAGTGTTTGCACAACATTCGTCCATTTTTTACCCTTATTATTATACAGTTCACAGCGTTCGGATTTCAATAGAAATTCTTTTCGTCCTTGTTCTCTCCAACAAACTCGAGAACTAAAAGTTTTGTTGAAGAAAAATTTTCACTCGCAAGCTCGTTGGTCTGTGAAAAGGGAATTTAAATGTTCAGTTTTTTTACTTTTGTCTATCCATATTTTTAAAAAATTTACATGGATGATAAAAAGTCGCAATTTAATTTTCCGAATTTCCCAGGTCTGTCAACCTCCCTAATGAATAATCGTCCAATCAGATTTAATCATTTCACGTCTGCAAAACTTCACCTCAAAGGACACTTTTTGCAATGATTAATGTAGTTCTCAGATCCTCAGAAAAATTACGTTTTAAATAAACTGACATTGCGTGCAGAGGCAGCTATCATAGTAATATAATTGCTTAGGTGATTCATCATGTGAAACACTCCATCGTTAATGCACTTTTCATGTTAGTTCTAGAGTTGCCCTGAGGTAAAAATCAACATTGGTTCTGATTTATTTTTATATTCCAACACCTAGATTTGATTTAATTAGTATAGGCTACATGAGAACTACACTTTTGCTGAAATGCCTCATTTACAGTTGGTGGAAATCTGACTGTTTTTATGCAGAAAATCATACGAAATCTTAACTTAGGGAGTAGTCTTTTTGTTTTCACATCAAAAAGCTCTACGGAAAATGAGGCGAGGGAGAGGTTCGGGTGGAGATCTCGCGTGATGGTTGTGCTATACGCGCGGTGTTATTATTACCGGAGCGCAACAAGTACCGCACAGGGCGATACACATATCATACGGAGAAGCGCGAGGCACAAGTGCGCCGCGGGAAAGAAACGTTTTATCCGCGATCCGCCGTACGTGGATGCATCTTGCTCGAGTCACCTCTAACCCCCAATTCTTCTCGCAGCAGCGGGCTCTTTTGAGGATCCCAGACTATTTTTTCTTGTCTTTTGTTCATATTTTAAATATACTCGATCTAGTTATTTCATTTACAAACAACAAAGTTGAATCAGATTTATAGATTTTTCTTTAACAAGGAAGTATTAACACAGAAAATTTCTTAAGAAATCTGAAAAAACGAACTTTTCGATGCCCTTTATAAATTTCAGTTTCCTTTGCCAGTAATTGAAAAGAAAAGCAATCAAATAAAAATAAAAATATCAGAGTACGTTCCTTTCAGTTCCATCCTGCAAAGAAACAATAAAACACTAACAATCATCTGATAAACATCTCCTAAAAAAGAAATAACTACATCCCGGAATAAATAACAGAACATGAAATAAAATCAAACCAAGTCCATATCGTTAAACCCAGCAGCATGCCTGATCGCAATGCTCATTTCTTCCCTTTTATTTGACGATTTTTCCGAGTTGCTTCTGGAAATTCAAAGCTCGCTGCTTTCAAGCTTTCGTTCTCGATATTAATTACAGGACTAAACGCGATAAACAGCGCGGCTTCCACATCCGTTTCGACGTGATTTCTCGGCATTTTCGTTCTTGTTTATGTCGCGGGCATAACTGGTTGCGCGCAATCAAGATCCGGGCCCATCATATCGCGCGCTATTTATAACCCTTCGACGTGCGCGCGAATTAGATAAATTAAATTCATCTCGCGCTTTGCCTCGATATGCATTAATTGCATACCGACTCAATCGAAGATTAATGCAAAGCTCCGAGTGCTGGAATCTTGGTCAAAAGTGGTACTGGTTGAAATAATTGCTTCCTATGACTTATGACTTTCAAGTGCCGCGGAAAATATTGAAGATTATCGACGGTATGGTGTTTTTTTATAATTATTAACGATAGTTTTTCATTGCTTTAGAATAATGATAATTACAAACATTTTTAGCTTGATTGATTTTCGTGCATGTAATTACGTCCTCTTTTTTATTTCAATTTAAGTATCCGGCGAATTTTATCTCAGCAAATGAATAGGACTAAGTTCACGGTAGAAATTAAGAAGGATGGTAAATTGAGTTTCTTAGATGTGTTGGTGCAGAGAAATGGCAATGGTAAGATTTCAACTAATCGGTACACTGAAAAAACTAGTTGGTTGAGGTTATCAGATTTCTGGTTGTTTCAACAAAATCACATGGTTGATATAGGCCCAAACATATTTTTTGTTGCCCGTACCATTTTGACATGGTCCTTCATTATGGTTAGTAGCACCGAAATTACTTGGTTACGAATGATCAAAATAGCAAAGCTCATATTTCGCTACTTGGTTCTGTCGATAATTTTACTTGGTTGTCAAAAACATGTTGCTTTTTTGTTACAGCAATGAATAGAGTATTACGTATCATGCATGTTATTAAACACAATTATATTTTCCTTTTAAAGAACAAACTTATTTGGTTATATTCATTTTTTAAAAGAATTTTCTGGACTTTAATATTCGTGTTTTTTGGTTAACCGTATCATGTCACTTCATATCGTTAACTAAATACTCGGTTGAATAAACAATTTATTATCATAACTTTGAATAATATCAATATTCATCATGGACGACAATCCCAATTTCCGAAGAATTTCGTCGACCACGAATGCAGAGTGCGATTCATCACTTATTCACCTCAGTAACATACACACGTTCACCAATTTTTACCGAAAAAAAATTTTCCGACGAAGCAAAACGTTAAAAGACAAGAGGTTCACAGTTCACAGAGGTTCATGACGCACCATAACGACCGTTCCTCCCCCACACACTTCTGCGCGCATGAGTTAAAAAATTGTTCATTCAATTATGAACATGGTTGAGAGCACCAAAACACGCTGTTCTCAGAAACTTGTTACTTGGCTGCAACCACAAAGTTTCATGTCTCGGTCAAATTGTTCAAGTACCAATAATTAACGTTGATTGAACTAAATAGTATATTGTGAGATCAATAAAACTGCTTTGTTACAAAGAATCATGATGTTTTCGTTAATTTAACCAATCAAGTGGTTCTCTCAACTTAACAAGGACAAACAAAGTGATTTTATTTACCTGAACGAATGCATTTTTTTCAGTGTATTCGAAACCTACGAATTCAGACAGTCAATTGCAGGTTCTTAATTTCTGTTCTTCCCATTATTTTCATCAGAAGATTGCGATAGTGTATAATCAGATAGACAGAGCCATTCTCACTTCAAGTGAAAAGTTTCATGTTATAAATGTTAACAGAGTTAAGAAGATTTTATTTGATAATTCATATCCAAAGGATTTCATAAAGAAATATATTGAAATTAGATTGAGAACATGACATGGGAGAAAAGATAATAATATAGATGTTCGTTCAAATCTCAAAGATAATGTTGTAAAGAGGGAAATAATAGTTGTATCTCAGTATGGAAACTTGTCGAAGAACATTGATAATATTTGCAATAGGAATGATTTGAGTGTTATAGATATACTTCCGAATGAATTGAATAATATTATCACTAGGGGTAGAGATTCCATTCGATTCGATTTAGATTCCATTAAACCAGAGATTTTAGATTGTGAAACAGATTATAAACGTAGATCTATTAGTGAGATGTTATATATAAGAAGTGACAATAATTGTTTCAATTTGAGAACCGACACGGATAATCTTAATAAGGCATATGATAGACTTTTTATTAGTTGATTAGTTAATTATGTTTCGGGGACTGCGGTTTGATTTTTGAGAGGTGTTCTTAATACATAATTAATTTTATGTTTTTAAGCATACTCCAGTCTTTATCTATTGATTAGAGTGGTAGACAGAGTTCATATTTAGTAGGTTTCCACCTTTTGGCGGCAACACATAGTCCAAGATATGTAGTCGTACACGATTGGAATGTACAAAGAGATACTCCATTACGAGACGATGTTCTTTTCTTGTAATTTAAATTGTGTTTGCTGCTGAGGTAGATCTCGATGAGTAGAGAAATTGTATTAGGAGAGGATTTTGATTGTTAGAGAAGATTCAGTGTACAGTGTTTGTCATGTTTTATATTATAAATAGGAATTTCGTATGATCTTGATAATGTTTTGAAGATTGTGACCGAAACGTCAGTCTTAAGAATAAAGAATTTGGAAATAAGATAGTCCTATTCATTGGCTGAGATAAAATTCACCGGATACTTAAATTTTTAGCTTCAAATTATCGCTTATACATTTTTATACTTAGTATCTCTGGGTTATAAGATACTGTTTTGGTAGTGTTAATTTTGCTTTCCATAGAATCCTTGAAACACGTCAAAGTTTTCTACAAAAATACTTTAAAAAATCCTTCCTAAAAATGATTTATAGAATTTTAACCCAAGTTTAGTTCGAAACATACTCTGTCAAGGTTTTCCTGACTTGTCAGAGTCCTTATAACGTTGAAAAAAAAGCATTGTCTCTGCAACAATTGAAAGTTGTCAGGACGAGCACCTTCCACCCTTTGTGACTTCCTTTGTCACCGGACACCATGCGGTTCCGCCCCGGTAGGAACGAACGCTGACATTGTAAAGATAATGCTTGGACCGTGCGGTGTTGGATGATGAGGGGGGGTCAGGGGGGGAGGAAGTGGCGCGGCCCTTTGAGTATTCAAGTCGCGCCGCGTCATAAACCGCGCAAGCCCTTCACGGAGATTACGTGCGCATGTGTAACGACGTTATCGGGCCTCTGCGAGTAAAATTATTACGCTTCGTGCCAGCGGAGGTTCATTGCGTGGTTCTATTTTTCGACGTTTCCAGAGCGAAAATGCAAGTAAAAAATTGTGAATATTCACATTTCATAATTATTTTTTGAGAATTTTTGCAAGAATTGTATATTAAACAATTTGTTCGGAGATCAGAAACATTCCTAGGTATTCTGTATTGATAGCGTAGATGTATATGTTCGATAAATTTAAATAATTCATCACGAAATCCAAGACGTCGCAACCGAAAGACCAAGGAAGAAGCTGCACCTAAAAAAATCCGAAATTTCATTTTTACTGCATTTTTACCCCCCTCTTGCCTGTGACCATTGAATAATAGAAATCGCTATAGGATTTCACGAAAGAATTAGAAAATTGATTTTGAATACTTTAAATGTAGAAAGATGAAATTTTATTGATTTATTTACTTAGAATCTATAGAACTTTGAATCCCAGAGCATCCCATTCTAGAAATGTATGTAGAAATTCATGAAAGTATCGGAGAATTTCCCGAATCCTATGAATATTAAAAAAAATAAAATAGTGAAAAAACGAAAATTCTTTGAAATACTAAAAATCTGCAGAATAATTGTATTATAAACGATCGTAAAAAATACTAAAAATTGAAACAACGTTAGAATTTAAAGGATTATATTTTAAAAATTTATTTCGCAATACAAAATATTGTAAGTTTAGAGCAATACTAGAAAATACACTATGTATCACAAAAAATTTACGAATAAAATAGGTATCTCCAGAACACAAGAATTTAAAATTGATATTCTTTTCTTGAGAACATATAGAAATAGAAAGAATTCTAAAACTTTGAATCCTGATAACTTGATATTAAAAATCTACAAAAGAATCTATCAAAATACTAGAGAATTGATAAAAATTTAAGAATATTTGAAAAATACAGTAAGAACTAAAAGTTTGAAGATCATTAAAATCTTCTAAATCATTGAAAAAAATGTGTTCCGACAACTTTTATGAAATGTTAAAATTAAAGAAAATTTGAGATTATAGAAAGTGTGATTCCAGAAATCATGATTCGAATTAGGAACAGTAAGAGATGTTTTTCGGAACCTATAAACATCCTACTTAAATTAACATTACCTTGAAATAAAATTGAAAAAAACACTGAAGTCTCCGTAGACATTATTTTTTCAAGTAAAAGGGAAAATCTAAGTGTACATCTTATACTTCTTGAATCCTAAAGCATCAAATTTTTGACGCATCTAATTTTTTAAATCCATTATAATGCCAAAATATGTTCAAAACTGTACAAATAGTAAAAAAATACGGAAAATGCTAATTAAAGTACTGTAACCTTATAAAATACTACTTAATTTTGGGAAAACTGTTTACTAAAAACATCTCTAACATACTGAAAATATAATATAATAATAAATATAATATTTTACGAATTCCAGATCATCGAATTCTCAAAATCTATACTTTGACAATCTACAAACGTGCTACAAATATTTGAAATGACTAGAATATCCATAATAATTTCATTCCATGACATTATAATATTGAAAATTCCTACAATACAAGCACTCCATGAAATACTGTAAAAAGGCAAGCATAGTATGAAATATCTCAAATGTATGCAAATATATTTGGCTAAAAAATCTATGAAAATATGAACTAAAAATCTATGAATCCTTGAATCCAAGAGGATCATATTTTATAAATTAAAGTATATAATTTTGATAAATGCGAAATAATTCTTTAAATGGTGTACATTCTAAACAAATCAGTACTGAGAGACGTTTGAAATAAAAAAATGTATAAGTTTGAGGTTGCGAATGAATTGCTAGGACATTATCATACTAAAATGGATTTTTATTACTTCATTAAAATAAATATTCGTATCTTAACCCTTTTGGCCTTTGAGTTTGCCCTTCGATGGGAAATTTAATTGCGACGCCAATATCTGGCATCTTGTATAAATTCTTTGAAATACATATAAATGGAACACATACAAAAAATTTCAATAGCTACTAAAACTAAAATCTACGAACAAAAGGAAAGGCACACAAGCTTTTGCTAACATAATTATACAAGAGATTTGGAATTCACAAAAATGCAAGAGAAAGGACTTAAAAATATAATGATCGCTGTACTCATCTTTTTTCAATTTGTTTTCCTACTTCCATACGCATTTTTCTTCGGTTAAAAGAAAAAGGTACGAATATTTCGAAGATTTCCCATAGTCTGATATTTCAGAAACAAAAGATAATTGTGGAGGGATAAAAAACCTAATGTCTGTCTTCAAAGACAAAGAATTCACGCAAAAGATTTTTAAATCGTTGCAATCTATACTTTCATTTCTTAAAGCATGTATTTATTAACCTTTCTAATTTTCTATGGTGAAAAGAAAAAACTTCCGAGAGTGTAATATCAGCTAGAAATAAAATTACTGTACTCCGAGTTTTCAGAATATTTTTCCGTAATAGGTAGGAAAAAGCCCCTAAAGAGATGACTCTTTCAGAGCCGAAGAAAAGGGAGAGCGCCGGCTTCATAATCTCGGGCGGCGCATCGCGGCGCGTTACGGAATTGCTCTTTCAAAGAATCGGAAAGATACGCGACGGGAATTCCGCGCAATTAATTATCAGGATCGGGCGCGCGTTAACCAGAAAGTATCCGATTACCACCGGGCCGGATAAATTCGTCGCCCCGCCGACTCGAGGACACGAGGCGCGGATTTACTTGGTACCGAAACCCGAGCTTCGTCGCATGTCCGTGTCGTTTTAGAAATTCGAAAGAAGGCTTTCCACAATATTGCGAGTTTCGAAATAAATCAGCAATTATTACATTTTACGTTTTCAAGGAAAAAAAAATTCTGTCAAGTTAGACATGTACTTTCTTGTTATTTTTTGTTATTTTTTTCTCGTTTTAATGATTGAGATGTGAATATATAAAAAGGACACTAGTATCAAACATTAGTTGCCTATGGACTTGCTTTATTCAGTTACTTAAATGTGCACCTTTTGTAAACAAAAATTGTTTTTCGAACTATATTGATGTTTAAACGGCGAACAATTTTCATATTAATGGTGATATTTCTTTGGTTGTATGAATAATTGCAAGGCAATATTAGTTATTCCAAAATAAAAGTAAAATGAGTCGATAAAATAAAACGATTACATAAACTTCAATTAAGACTCTTGCTCACAAATAGTCCCCTCCCTGCCCTCCCTCTTCGAAATCGAAACTCCAGATAGATTAAAATTTCCATCCACAAGTCGTGCGGGGACCGTCTCATTAAGCCAGCATTACGGTACACTTATCGATGCCAGGGAACAATGAAGTCCCACAACGGCTGGAAAAGTCCCGGGGCACGCTCGCCCCCATCCCCCCTCTTCCTCCCACCCCCCGTTACCCCACCCCCGCTATCTCCAAGCACTGACTCTAATTAACGTTGACAGTAATTAACATAAATACCAGAGAGCGCTTCCTCAGCCGGTTACGGCGACTACCCCTTTGGCAAACGCTCCCCCCTCTCCCCCTTCGGAGATCCACGGCCACGATTGGGTCTTATCTCCCGCTGGCGAGCTAATCGCTCGCCGGTTTCGCGATTTCTCTTGGGCCTCATTTTCCTCCTCCAATAAAGACCCCCGCGAAAAATTTTTTTCCTTCAATCCCTTATCTCGCGCTTTCTCGACTTACCTGGAACATAAAAACAAAAGAGAAAACGTTAGGGAAAGGTTACGGCACGCGATTGGCGTGAGTTTTATATCGATTATATGGGGGTTTGAGGACACGATTACGATAAATTTTCGAGCGTTTGGTTTATACGATGAAGTGAGAAAGAATTGACGTAAGTTGATTTGACGGTTCCCAAGAGAAGTGAATTTTTTGGATTTTTTTTAAATTGCTCTTCTTTAAGGTACGTCAAGAAGTGCTGTCTCACAAGAATAAATTGTTATCATTCTCATACATTTATATGGATTAATTTCAACTAATTTTAGAACAACTGTATTAAAACATATTTCCTATAAAGCAATTCGATTTGTGTAAATCATTGATTACCACTTCAGTCAACATTTCCATTACTAATATACATCAGTGTACATACACATATGTTAAAGGAATCGTAGAAAAGTGGAGGGAGGCAAAAGATTCCACGAATTCATTTGTTTGGCCGTCTGGCCGTTAACGTTCTTTATATACTCCCTCGGTAATTGTGCGACCTCGAATTTCCCGGGAACCATTAGAATTTTTTTCGCCAAGTCCTCCGGCGGATCCGCGTAAGGAGCTGCTGGGACCGGCCTTGGGGGGAGCGCGTGCGGGCCCACGGGGCCTCATTAGCCTACAGCGTCGCTAATGAAAGCTCGTTACCTCGGGTGCACGCCAACATCTCCCGAGGATGTGTACCCGCTCTCGCGAGAGCTTCCGAGCGTGCCCGAGAAAGACCCAGTGGCCGCGTAGCCTTATCTGGGCCCGCGGATCTAGCTTGATTGGGTGCGAGTTACAAGGCCCTCTCGCGCCCTGGCCCAAGGTGAGGCGCATAATCAGCGACCCATGAGGGGTTAAAAAGGTTTTTTTCTTTTTAATAATTTAAAGTTGGTGTTAAAGTCTACACTGAGAAAAAATCTAAGGGTCAAATTACAAAACAACTGATTTGAGTTCCCATACTAATCTGGGGTCCGAGAGCCAAGTCGGGAGGTAATAAAAGAATTACCATAACATTTTTAATACTTCCCAGAAGAGTCTTTTACTTCTCCAAATACAACACTTAACATTGTCTAAGAGTAGAATGGGAATGATATTTATGCTGGATTCTCTCTTTTCTTGATCTCAAAAAAAGTACCTTGATTTATATGACATATCGTTAAGCCATACAAAAAAATGACCAATTTCACATTTCACGAATCATCATACGCTACTGTGATGACTCCATCATATATTGTAACATGTAAAAGAAATGTTAAAGAAGAATTCGAGACTGGTATGGTAGTTACAACAAGCACGATAATAAATCGCGGTATGCGCATGCACGTGACCATATGATTCGATGTTCTCAGCTGTTAATTTGTTCTTTGTGTATTTGAAAAAAAGAGTCTAAAACATTGACTTAGCACGAAAATTGACAAATGTTCAAAAATCACGAAACTAAAGAAAATGTCCCTGGGCTTACTGGGAATCTAAACGTGAGTAAAAATTAGAAGTGTGCGGGATCCCGACATTTCGGGAATCCCGAACTCGGGATTCCTAGAATTTCCGGGATTTTAACAAATTTTGGAATCCCCTATCGATGAAATTTTTTTTATTATTCACAAAATGTCAATTCATGCCTCCTCGAAATACTTGCAAGACGAATGTGATGATTAGTCATGTATTACAGTTAGGGCTTACTTCTACCTTTTCTTTGATGAGAATTCAAATATGAATGTGCTATTTTAATATATCCAGTATTTTTTTTCTCTATAGAAAAACTTGATGTTCATAGTTTTCAAACAAACAATAGTTGTATTTGTGGCAGAAATTTCGTATAAAAAGACAATCTTTTTGGAGGAATGAAATTTTAGAAATCATAATTTCAGATATAAAATATATTATATCAAAAACAATATGTCTATTCATATAATCATATTGTATCTGACCAAATGAGTGTCTTTTTTTTTGAGTTTCTGACAATGTTTATAAACTTCAATCTCTACAAAGCAACGCATACTTCTTTTCATATTGTGTATCTTCATTTTTTTTTGTTTTGTAACCGTACTAGTAATTTTTTTTCTACAAGGGCAACGCTGCGAAATTTAACATGGAGGGTTACTCGAATAATCAAATGGTCAATTAGTACATTTCCGATGTTGCAAATGATTTTTTTTTTTATTATAGCGCGCTAAAATATGGGTAAAATGTAAGAAACATATTCTTTCAATGTATCAATCATAATTTTATCAAGTATCATAACATTATTATGTTAACATCTTAATCATTGATTAGCAAGCTCAGGCTTTTACTTGTTGAAATATATCACTTTCCATATAAAGTTACATATAAAGTTGATTTCTATGATTTAATGCATTATGTTTTAAGGTTTCATCGATTTTCAATATTTTCAAACATTTTTTGTACATCATCATATTTACATAATATCTGAAGTATTTTGTACTCTGGCTTCTATATTCATGGTATTTTATGGAGTGCTAGTATTTTTAGAATTTTTCATACTTATTACTTATGATATAATTTCTGAGGACATGCCTGGATTTCTTTACATACGTTACCATTTTTTTTTTATTTTGATGAAGGTGTTACGAATGTAATAATTCTCAATTCGAAAATCATCAGATTTTCAGTATTTTGGAGAATTTCTAGGAAACAGTATTGCCTAAGGTACTTAGTATTTACCGTAATGTTTTGATAAATGTATTACAATTTGGACCATTTTCTGACTTTTCATGGATTCTGGATATACATCTAGAACTTGGTTTCAAAAATTGAAAGGTACTTAGTAATTTGACAGTTACTTAAGGAAATGTTATCAAGATGAATTTTCAGTATTCTATCGATTTTTGGTATTTTCGATATTTTTATGTTTCCAGTACTATAAATATTCGATCGAATTTCTTTTTCCTTTTGAATAAAATTTATGATGATTGCAAAACAGGTTTTTAGACTTTAATACCTGATTAGAAATTGGCAGTATTTGAATGTAATTTCTAGAAAACAGTATCTCAATACATTTCAAGTATTCCACATGAAGAATTATAATTTTGAGTTCATTTTGTATTTTTTCAATTTTAATACCAAAATTAAATTGAATTTTTCATATTTTGGTACCTATATTTCTATGTGAATTTTTAGAATTCGATGCTAGAGGATTTCGGTTTTATACATCTTTAAAACTTTTATGAATGAGAATAAGAATATATTAACATAATTTCAATATTTAATTATATACTTAAATGTAGATTTTTACGATTTACAGTCTTTTTCATATTTTTATCTTAGATATCTCATTTTTTTTCCGATCACTACGTAAAGTTCGAAAATTTGATGCATTAAATTTTGAAATTAGCAAAATATTATATTTTGGAAAATACTTATATACTGAATTTCAGTCATACGACATTCATATCATATAAATGCAAAGGTAATTTTTTTATGACCCTAAATTCAAAATCAAAAATTTTCTCAAAAAAGAAAAGGGCTTGAAATTTTTGTTAATCATCAATTCTAATCACGTATAAACGACTTGAGAAAACCATAATATATTTTCTGAAAATTTGTTGTTTTATTTCCTGAAGGACTTTAAGTTTTTCTTATGAAACATGACAAATTTTCTGATCTTCATTTTCACACTGAAACAGATTTCTACATCGACTACTTAAACTCGAATAAAAAAAGTCATAAAACAAAACTTAAAATCCTCATACACATCTCCATCTCACTCCAGTGCCCACTATACAGATCATTAAGGAAAACACGTTTCCATCAACATCGCGTTTGTCCAACACGCGGGTATAGCACGAGGTATGAATTATCGTTCAGGGCCGCGAACGCTGGAATCTGGGTGCCCCTGGAACCTCCACCCTAATGGGAGGGGAGGAAAAAAAAGAGCGAAAAGGGGAGGGATGAGGAGAAGTTTAAGGATTTTATGGCTCGCAATGGGATTTGGGTACACTTAGCGGCCATAAAACGGCGAAGGTGCAAAGAGCTATCGAATCTCCCTCCCCTTCCCGGCCCTTATTCGCGCAGCGCGGCGCCTTTCATCCCACGGAAACTCAACTTTATCGTCCTTTTGATAAAGATGACAAAATGGAAGATATGATTGTCTATTATTATGCTCAAAGTATCAACCTGTAATGATCCGAAATTTCAGAAATTCATTTCAAAAAAATAAGATTGTTCATATCTTCAATTTTCGACCTTTCATTTGGCCCTTATCAGCACCCAAAAAACTTTTTCAAAAATATTTGCAATTGAAAATTTACGAACAATGATAAGTAAACTAAAACTACCTCGTTTCTAATTTGTTTCATGTTAGTAAAAAAAAATATTACATGATCCATTTAAAATAGTGTTCTACAAAAATTTATTCTGCCATTTCCTTGAAACAAGGAACAAACTATGAGGTTAATGATTTTATAACAGAAAGTATCTGCTTATCTTGAGTATTCAAGAAATCTTAGTAGTTCCAAGTTCCACAAAATAGAATAGGATCGTCGCAAGAATGTTTATGGTTGAAAAAAATTTTTGAATTCAAGGTAACATTGGATTGAAATCATGGTGAAGAAAAAACTCGTTAGAATTTCGGAAAAGTCGTTGTTAAAAATGTCAACGTGAAAACAGGTTTCATCGCGTTTTTTTCACGCACGCACATTCAAGAGCCTGAACTAATCAGACGGACATAATTGATCTCACTTGTGATCTCGGGATCCGAAAAAAATCGCGGGGGCCCCGAACCAATAATTATTGTTAATACTGGCTCTTCGCCATGTTATTCTCCACCTCTTTCGCCGCCCCTCGTAACTTCAAGCATAGCTACTTTTAAGCTGTTTTTGTTCTTCGTACAGCTTTTTGAAAAAATGAGGTTCTTATCATTTTTTCCCTTTTTTCTAGACGTTTACTTGAAAATCGATGCTACCTTATTTTCGTAATTCGTGGTGTAGGTTTTTGTAGGTTTTTATGATACAAAATATATTTTTGTTGCAGAATCGTGATGTTTTTTATGTATCTATTCTTAGTAAAACCTTTGCAAAACTATACTATATTCTATCTTCGATAAAATTCAAGGAAATAATTGCGAGAACTTTGACTCAATGCATGTCTCATTAAAAAAACACTTCTAACACGTAAAATTTTTTTTGACATTTACGACTTGCACAGAAACACAATATGTTATATTTCAACACCGAAATTTTTACATCTTTTTAAATAAACAAAATTTTTCACTGCTAGAATGCTGATTCACATAAATTACATTGAATATCTAGTTCCGGATATTTCGAATATATCCTTCATAGGAATGCGCCCAAGCACGGTTGGCCCGTTATGTAAAAATTTCAATCACAATTACGATCATGCACGTCACTTATCGTGCACATAGCCGGGGCCGTTGAAGGCCAGGTTTTTTATTTATATTAATTCCGCGAGGCTTTTTGCTTTTCGGCGTCGGTTTCGCCGGGAATAATGATAATAATGAGCGCGTAATAATACGGTGGGAGCCGGGGCCGCGGCTTAATAACGCGCCGGGGCCCGGATGATCGCGATGCGCGGATATCTCGGTGGTTCTTCATTATTTCCTCTCTATCTCCGAATTACTTTTTCGGTACACGAGAGGAGAACTATTGATTTTCCTGTCTCCCTTTTTTCGGCTAACTTATCTCGGCGAGGGTTTTTCGTCGAGGAGTTTAATGCGATTTTTAACGTGATTGAGAAATTTTTGCCTTGATTCCAGGGGCGTAGGCAGACCTAATTTTTTGGAGGAGTTTTTA
The DNA here is from genome assembly GCA_028476575.1 of Platygaster robiniae. Classification (NCBI taxonomy): domain Eukaryota; kingdom Metazoa; phylum Arthropoda; class Insecta; order Hymenoptera; family Platygastridae; genus Platygaster; species Platygaster robiniae. The sequence continues at coordinate 45,039,788 of CM052019.1, forward strand.
GAAAACATAGATATATTTTCTGTAGTATTTCGTGATTTTTCATCTTTTACAATCCGGTTACGAGAGTACGAATTGTTATTCTCTCAAATTTCAGGATTCAAAAGTTTTTTACCAGTCGCGTGTTCTTTGTATACATATTCAATGTAATGGAATTCGATTCAGGTGATTTTCAAGTCTCCAACAATGATTCAGATTTTTTTTAATTATATTTTTAGTATGTTACATCATTTTTCAGTACATTTATATAATTTTTATGATTTTTCGATATTATTATAAATTTTTTTCATCTTTATTACATTCGATACACTGGCATCTAAATTCTAGCAAATTTTGATATTTTCCTAGATTTTTGGAAAAAAATATGTACACAAGTTTAATGTATTTTATGTAACTCTAAAATTACATATTATATTCTACGTGTTTTACAACATCCTGTAGTATTTTCTAGTATTACAAATAATTTTCAGTATTTCTATGTGTCACTCTGTAGATTTCTAGAAATGGATGCTATATTATTGAAAATCTGAACGATTTTTTATAATAATAAATTATTTTTAAGGATATAATGCCTTTTTCACAGATTTTTGTACTTTTTTTGCCTTTATTAGATATTCATGTGAATAAAAAAATTTTAAGTTTTCTTATGCATTCATATAAAAATTTTTTACAAAATGAGTTTTAGAATTTTCAATTTCATAAATTGTTAAAAAAATCTACTATACGCAGTTTTTAAGTATTAAAGGTTCTCTATAATGTCTCGCATTTTTTCAGTAATGAAAAAACTAATTATATGATTTTGTAGTACTTTTCAGGATTTTTAGTATCTTTGTAGATTGCTTCATAGATTTCCAGAATTCTACACTTCTAAATTTAAGTATCGATCGATTTTAGATAGTTCAATAGATTTCTTGAAAATCCACATTAATTTCGATTTCTTGTATTTAAATATTTCTACAGTTATTTTCGTACTCTATGACTATTGATAATATTTCGTAGCGTTTCCAAGTACTTTTTACATTTTTGAAATTTCTTTAGTTCGCTGTATACCGACGTTTTTCTTTTTGTTTAAGAATTCAATGCTCTTGAATTCAAAGTTTTTAAGACCGTAGGTATTTAGGAAAAAAAACAGTCCTTTCATAGATTTTTTTACTCTTATTATATCTCAAGATTTTCTCAAATTTTGAATAATTTTCTAGTATTTTCACAGATTTCTATACAGAAGTCTAGAATTCATTGCTACAGCTTTCATAGTGTTTTAAATTTGCCTTTTTTTGTTTGTAGATTATATTTTTTTATTCAAGTTCACCAAGTTTCATTTTAAACTTTCGGAACTTCAGGTATATAAACAATTTTTCGAATTTCTGTCTTTTATGTTATCCTAGTCAAAAGTTTATCACTAGAATTTCTTTTGAGAAAAACTTTTTCGAAAGCCAGGATTATTGTTCTTTTCAAGAAAGTAAAACTAGGGATCATAAATGTTGTTTGAATTCGATAAATCTCGCCAACCGTTATTTCATCTGAATTTCAGTAAGTATATTTTTAATAAGTTGTCCTTATTTTCAAACATTCCAAATTATTTTCGACATTTATTCGATTATTTTTGTTCCTTTATCGATACTTTTTCTTTTCTTACATGAAATACATACATATTTATTAAATTCAGATTTGAACATCCCTTTGCTTAGGTGCCCAGTTGATTCATTTGAAGAAAAATATTGTAAAATTCACTTAGGCCAATATAGACTGTAATTAATAACGGCATTGCATACTGTGACACTTGATATAAAAAATAGATTTTCATTAAACTTGTTCCAACTTAACGTTCAATTCATATGCATGCTTCCATCAAATGTAAGACTGGCCTCTAAAATTAACTTTTTTTAAGCACCTTCAGTTTCCAAATGGAAAAATGAAATTTAATCTACGAAATATTTTTCTAAGGACTTAATACGATGGTTGGATTAAATTCGATGGAATAAAAGGACGATGCTCATAAACTCCCGGCAACGGTATGGAAGATAACTCTTTAAACCCTCTTGCCTGATGAAAAAAAATGCGTCGTGTCGGAAATAAGAGCCGAGCGCTTGTCGATTAGAAACACGTAGCCCAAGAGTTCCCCGGATAACATACATCTCGCCGCGGTGAGAAACGCGAAAGAAGAATAACGGAGCATCGCCAAAGAAACAAGAGGAAGGCGAGCGCGAGAAATTCAATACCTGTCGAGGCGTAGTCTATAATTATTGGGAGCCAATCTACTATTTTACCCGCAACTCTATCCCCGGTCATGCAAAACTCTGGAATATGCCTTTTTTCCTCCGATAGAGCGAAAAAAACTCACAACTGTTGATTAGCTTGCTGACGTCTAAACTTGAGGAAATCGGGTAATGTCATGTTGAAAATTGCAGTTGATGCGATAAATTGGATGGAATCATCTGTTGTTTTTTTGGCTGGGAGTCTTTGAAGTAAAAGTTGTAAATGAATTATATAAAAAATGTTCATTAAGAATTCATATTTTCTGTATCATCATTTCAAACAAAAAAAATAATTACGAAGATTCCTACACTCGTCATAATAAGAAAACATTGTGGGCTAGTAACACATTAATAATAAAACATAAAAAATTCAAAGAGCTTCATCACTTGTAAAATTTGTCAAAATATTTCATATATGCATCACTTTTTGCACAGACATGATTACTTCATGAAAAATTTTGCTATTTATTCAAGCATCAAATTAAATTCGTCTAATGGATTATTTCAAATATTTTGATTATTAACGAATCGTGCAAAAAATAAGTTCAAACACTTAAAAAATGCTCAAGGCCTTGAATTCAACGAGCAAGAGTACGCGAATATCCAGCCGAAGGCTCGATTACGCGCGATCGCTCTATGAAATATCGCTCGATGAAAAAAGGAAGAAAAACGTCGGCGGAAGGTTAGCAACCTCAATATCTCGTGCGGCTCGCGCATCAAGAACTTTACGTGCCAGCGCACGTTCCTACGAGACATTTCTCTTGTGCGATAAAAAAAACTTATACCCGTGCATTCGCCTGAAAACTGAATTATTCTGAATTAATATTACTCTCTAATCAACTTTTTTTTTCTAATCCCGTATTTTATTCTTCATGTTTTGAAAATTAGAGAACTAAGGTCAAATTTGACATGAAGCATTGACTTGACGCTCTTACATGTGAATTCTCAAAATAAGAATAATGTAATGCTCTTTTTAAATACACAATTGTTGGGATGCAATAATTTAAATTTTAATTTCATCAACTTTTCAGGTTTCGACGATATGTATGTTTAGAAAAATACTAATCACTCTTAATCGGTTTCGATTATTGAGCTTGAAAACAAGTCGAAATTTTGCACTGTCATAGCTTTGGATTTACGATGGGGATCCCGTTGCGCGTGAAATTCGCAGATCCTGGAATTACGCGCTTGCGGAGGAAAAAAGCCAGCGCCACTGGACTTAGCGAGCTTGCGTTCATAAGCGATAATGATAGCGGGCGTTGCCGCGTCGTAAAGCATATCTTCGGAGCAGATTTATGAGGTTAGGTTGCAACGTGTAAGTATGGTCATTTACGTCCACAACTTAGCTGTGCAACATAAAAAATTGCATTTCTTTGGAATTTTTTTCTAAACAATCATCTAAAAAAAGTCACAGAGCAACTGAATAAATTACGAGTAAAATATAATTTCCGCTCAAAACATAAAATCGATTGAAAAAACATACAAAGTGAAACAGTAACCAACCAAATTCATTCAGTTTTATTCTTTACTTCATCAAAGCCATGAGAATAAAATTGCAACTCGTTCGAAGCCAATGAAGAAATCCTACGACATCGAAAAAATTCGAAGATGAGAACAGGTTTTTTCATATCCATTTTTTCTCGGTCCAGAAATTCAAAAGGGAAAATTGATCTAAGGGAGGGCACGTTACACGTTTAATCAAAGTTAATGAAAGTATGGGAAGATTCATAGAAATAGATAAAAAGTCTCTGGCTGGACCAGCAATTATGTGTGATGAATTATTGCAAAAGTCGTTGTAAAATTGTAATGAAAATCGCGGTTTGAATATTGATTAACGTATGAAAGACGCGCCGACGATTCATTAGGGAAAGCCATTAATTCGCGCGCGCGTACTTTGGCTAGTCTCGACTATTGAGAATGACTACAAGCTTTGCTAATTGAATCCCAGAGCTTTTTTGCGCTTCAAAGGCGAAAGTCATGCTGAAGAAAATTAAGCATCATGTGAAAGAAAAATAAGAAACGTTACATCATTTTTATCAGAGAATTGAAAATCAAATGAGAAATGTTATCTTTCAGAGGTGTAAAATTTGGAAGACAATAATGTGTCTTGATTATGAAAAGTAGCGCAATTATGTAACAAAAAAATGGCAAGGCAGAACACAGTTGTCATTAAATAATACAAATAACAGGTCAAGGTTATTATCAAATCATTTAATTATTACGATAATCGAATATGTGCGAGCAATGTTTGAGACGCATTCTATGATTCATTATTATTGTAATTATCTATAACTTAATACTCATCTTAATAAGAAGTTATTGAAACATCAGCAAACTTTTATTATATTTTTACAGAGAACAGACTGAAAAAATAGCTTATAGTTAACGACCATAGTTTGCTTGTAAAGAAATAATTCTATAGTGTTTAAAATTGCCTATTGTTCACATAAAAAAAATTTCCAAATAAACTTTCCATTCGAAAATAACATCAAATGAACTGGATTATTTGTATGAACAACTGGGAGGGTCCACACTGAACTAAAATGTGCGAGCAAAAAACTCTAATTAAGGACATCGGGCAATTAATATTCTGTCACTTTTTGTCTGCTCATTCGTGGTACCGATCGACCCCTTCTGGCTTTTTTGGAGATATAATTTTATAATCATCATTATCCCATTACAGAAAGAATTAAGTTATTAACATTTATTTGATGCCTGTTGAAAAAGTTTCCGAGTTACGTTGCAATTTTCATTTTTCAGAGTAAACAAATAACACACTTCAATTACTCTTGCTATCATTTTGCATACAAAATTGAGAAAGAAAATTCCAAAATTTGTGTGTATGAAAATTTTCCCTAGTAATTCGAGAATGCAAAAATTTCATCATATGTGGCGTGGACTGAAGAATTTTCACAAGGTAGTGTAAATCAAGTATATGTCAACATTTGCCAAAAAAGTTGAAACATCCTTGTTATCACGAAATGCTTGTGAAACAGTGATCGAATGAAATGAAGAAAAATGAAGCGCCCTTCTACGGGATCGTTACGATCTCGCGGGGGCCAAGGTTTCCAGACGTCCGCGCACCCGGAGACTGACCTCGGCCTGGATGTTAATTAACGGCCAATATAATAATTAATAACACCGTGGTAAAAAGCGCAGAAACTCGCCTGGCCTCGCGCGCACGCAGCAGCATCATGGGCCAGCTCCACGGACATGAGAACATGACGGGACGCGGCCGTTTTCATTTTCGTGTCGGAAGTTCCAGCAAGAAGCAATCTCATATTGTGTAATAAGCAAAAATTGCAGGCACCTTAATGAACCACGGGCGAAATTGCGCTTTGGCATTATTTGCGGACTATGCGCGCTAACGTAGATTTTCGCGGGAAAGGGGAAAGGGGGGGATAATTGTATGGGGAATCAAGTCGCGAAGATTGCAAGACTCGTTTAATCAAAGTCAATTTCCATGATTATCAATGCTATCGGGGTTTTCTTGTTTTCAGTATGTTCGTGTTCAATTTTCTATCTCAATGTTCTTAGAATGTTTTACCAGTTTATGAGAAATTGATAAAATAGACGATCGATCATTACGTTGAATGATCATGATTGATAACAGGGTTTCGAGGGTTCGAACACCTACTAAAAATTAAAATAATTTGAACATACATTTCATGTAAAAATAAAATAAGTGGATTGATGTGTATGTAAAAAAATACAAATTATCAAAAAAAATGCAAAAGATGGTAATAATAAATAATGAAATAAGGTCGAAGTATCCAAAATGTACTTACTGACGTCTAGAGAATATAACAAAAGGTTTCATGTGAATCCTCAATGTTAAAAGATATTTAGGAATGGTTATTTTAATAACCCGAAAATGACAATTATCCTAGCTCTTGAATCATTCTGCCTTAAATAAAATCATAATTATGATTATTTTGTAAAGTTAATGTAGAAATAAAAAAAAAAATTATACAAAAATTCTACGACCTTAAAAGACTTTGAACTCTCGAGCATCGAATTCTAGGAATCTTCATAGAGATTCGTAAAAAAGTCAAAAAAACATTCAAATCATGTGAACTCTGACTATCAAATTCTAAAAAGCGTTTACAGCGATTGATAGGATTACAAGGAATCTAAAAAAATCCTAGAAAACGCAAAAAAATCTTACAAGTACAGAAAAATAAAGGAAATGAAAGAAATCTATGTAGCATGAAAAATCGATATTAATGTTACTTTGTTCTAAATCTATAAAATTACTGAAAACTTTTTGAAACTATGATTCTAAAGCCTAAAGTTCTAAAGGATCGTATAGCAATCTAAAAAAATACAAATAATCTATAAAAATATCGAATAATCAAAATTTCGTGCTCTCTCAGTTCGAAGTTGTAAAATTTTTACTAACTCCATTAGTAGATCAGAAATGGCCAGAGATCTACTAATAAATTATTAGAATTCCAGAAGTTAACTGAAAAAAATAGTCGAATTCATCTAAATTATATATTATATGTACCTAATTGTAAAAAAAGTTAATGTGAAATTAACAAAAAATGAATATTTTATGTCTATTATTATTGTCTATTTTTTTATTATAAAATAATAATGAATGAGTAACATTTGAATGCTATGTAGAGAATTAAGAATTGCGGTTATGAATATTTATTATTATGAACAGTGACTATTGAGTAAAGTATAATAAAAATTGACTTTTCATTAGTTGAACTTTACTTATCTTTTAGTCATAATTCACGAATAAGACTAGTTAAAACCTACTCACTGTAGTAGTAGATTTATACTGAAGTTTAAAGAAAGTTATTCACTTTTTTTCATCAGTAAAATATTACTAATTTCATCAGTCAACTATATCACTGATTCAATTAGTAGATTTTAACTAAAACTTTAGTTTTCCCCTTTTTACTTTTTCAGTTAGTGAAATTCTACTAAAATTTAGTAGTTTTTCACCAATTGAGATTGAGAGAGTGGATACTAAAAAATGTGAGTAATATATCTTTTAATATTCGGAAAATAGTGTTGATGTAACTTTCTCAGAAATCTATATAACTACTTCAAAAATTTTTAGAACTTGGATTTTTTCAGCATCGAATTATAGAAAGGTTCAGAAAATGTTATTACATCAGAAAATACTTCAAATTGTAGAAACGAAGAATGAAAAATACTTTGAGTAGGTAGTTTATAATTAGAGAAAAAAAATTCTAAAAATAGTGACTTCAAAATTACAAAAAACGAATTGTATCATATGCAAATACGTATACGTAGATAGAGAACGTGTGAATCTGTGGCCTCCAAAAGTTCTTCAACTCTTCAAACCTGAAAGTCATAAAATTGAAAAATCATACTCTCTTATGACCTGATCGCCAAAGATTAAAAATTCAGAAATTTCAAAAAATTTTAAATATAAACTTTCCAAAATATTTCTCTTGCTTACGCCTCGGATTAATGACTGGTTTTTCCTTTTTGCAGTTCCTTCAATTTGTACTCAGGATGTCCTCTTTTTCGGTTATTTATTTATTGCTCTTAAATGAAAATTGTATTGTAGAATCCTCCTTCTTGAAGACGTGACGAGTGGATCACAAAACGTTGAGAACTTGGCAAGAATGAGGAAAATCGTGAATTATTAGAGCGAAACTAGATTTTACTGAATGTATATTATGTTTCATTCGATTAGTCCGACATTGGCTAGATTCGAACTCTAGTTCCTGCGGATCCCGTTCGCCGACTTGTCTATCAGGCTCATAAATCTTTATATCAAAAAATGGAAAACCCTGGAAAATAACGGCTAATATAGCAGATATGAAGATAAATAGATCACGTATGACTGGATCAAGTGAAAATCTATATAAAATTATATGTAATCAGGTAAAATGCCTCTATTTTTCAAGTTGCTCGAGCAGCACCTGAGTTTCAGCGAAGGTAACATTATAACAAGATCGCAAATCGCTAGTTTAAGTAGACGGACGCGTGTCTTTATGCAATATACACACGTAGACGTGGAATGAGGAGCGAAAGATGGCCTGGGAGGTCGGCTAAGGGGAATAAGAATTACCCGACGCGAAATTCCTCGCTACCAATCAGCGTTGGGATAATTAAACGAGGGTTGAGTACGATGCGAGGGGAACGAGATAGGATCGAGGGAGGGGCGATATACGTCCTGCTGGACCTCTATCTCTTTTTCTCTTTCTACGGGACGGTGGTGCTGGAATTACCGGGAAACCGGACAGGATCCGCCGAGTCAAAAAAGGCAAAACGTGAAAAGAAATTCGTTCCCGGCTTTCTTGTCAAATTTCGCTCGGCGGGTCTTCCTTTTTCGCGGCCGAGGCTTCGCGACTTTTCGGGGAAATTAAACCGCGAGAGCAAAACCTTGTAATCGCATTGAAATTTATTCCCCGGATCTCAGTGCCCGAGACTTGCCGGTTTTGGGATTTCGGTTTTTGGTTTGTTCCAACTTTTACGAATGAGGAAGATCATTTTTTTCAAGTGTCCAAATCATGCCATGGTATCCTCAATCCCTACATCTTCAGTCGCCTCTGACTATAAAACAAAGATATCCTTCAAAAATTTACATACTCAAAAACATTTACACAAACTCGATATTCGAGTGAAAGTAAAAATATGAATGATTATTTTCCTTTCGCAGATAAAAATAATCGATTCCTGGAAAAGGAATCTTCATCATAAAAAAACTAATTGGCTGTTTCGAGTCCACTTAAAGTGCGCATTTCGGACGCACATTTTGTAACCTATCGATATATTTTTTATACTTCAACTTTCCACAATAAACTCAAAATATCTGTGTTGTTTCTGTCATCATTAATCAATCACAAAATAAAAGTTATGAGATAGATAAAGAACTCTTGGATTTAGAGGCACTCGAAAGCTTGGAAATGTCCGAATGAGACGACTATGTAAATTGGATAGAAAGGAATTCATATGCAAAATGGCAGAGCGTTGTCCTGATCATTCACGTTCACTAAGTTACACCCTACCTATCGATAAATCACTCTTTCCTTCCCTACGAAAATGGCCTCGTCGATTAACTTACTATTAGCACAAAATGAATTGTTTTTAACAAAATGAAATCCTTGATAAAATTGGAAATGATAAATATGCGGTAAGAATACTATAACAATACGGATGATTTAAATGTAAGTTTTAATTATGGATTATTTGTAGCATAATTTTTATTTTATAAGAATATTTCTTTTCGCAATAACTATTCCAATTTCGAATATCGAGGTAGACCTATGATAATCACTCTGGGACCCTCAAATTCTTCGATGACGAAATGACCGTTTTACGATCCAACATTTTCAAAAGAGGAACCGAGTTTTAACGACCTTCCCATAATTGTCCCTATTATGTGTATTCGTTATATAGAATGTGAGAACTTTCGGGACCAAGCGTGGGCCCCACTTTATTTTGGCAAACACGCCTAAAAGCTCAAATATTTGACGCCGTCCACGTGTACAAAGTCCTGCAAATACGCAAAAGTCGGCGAGTTCAAATCCCCTTTATAGTCCGATAGGTGCTCTTTCTACATTGCTCGGGGCAAAAACGGCTCGAGTAACATCGGGCCCCGAGCACTCATTCAACTTTGCATCAAGTCCATTCAGCGTGCAAACAATATTTCATGAAAAAACAGGATATAACACAAAAACGAAAAATAAGGTAATTCCTCGTCTTTTCTCAGTTTCTAGAATTTTTAATTTCTTCGTAAAACATCGAGAAAGAAAACTTGAAACATAAATTAATTCGAAATGACAAAAGAAATGCCAATGTTTCCAATTTTTTTACATTGAGAATTTCAATCCCGTGAATTCACGAAGCATGAAAATAATTTCGAAATTCGCCATGGCGCCAAGACAATTGTATCTTATTGGGCATCCGTAATGACTCGAAATCTCGAAATCCGCGATTACATTGTGAAGGCACCGCGATGTTTGAAAAAGGGCCATAAAGGTGATAGCGACGAAAGATTCGTGTGCATAATCTCGGCCGTTTCATCGAATCTCAGGGACCAAGGATGACTGGCCTAGTGATAGGGTACCCAATTTTTCGAGATTTCAATACGAATGAGGCCGTAAATTGTTGGTTTAAATTGTTCAAGAACCCGCTTTACATCGAGCAGCGATAATTTTTATTTATGGTTCTGTACCGACACTTGCTAAAAAGTAATAATTCTTTTTCAAAATTATTGTTCACTTTTTTCCATTAAATATTCAGCTAAAGTGTTCTGTTCTATAAAAATTCGTTTCTTGAAAAAAAAGACTCATATAAATTAATACAAAATACAAGCTGATAATAATAGCTTTGGAACAGTATTTTCTTTTCATTTAAATCATTAAAAGAACTCACAAGAAGATTCCATCGAAAAAATCTTTAATACTCTTCACTTCTAGTAACTGCTGGTTTTTCATAAGAGTATTAGATTTCAGAAACGTTTTTTTTTTTTTTTTTTTTTTTTCGAATTCCTCAACCGAAATCTTCCACTCTATTTGTCTTGGAGCCACATTTTTCCTCGTTAAGTTTACTTTCCTTTCAATTCAGTTGAGACTTATTATTCCAGGTCTGTACAAACACCCGACGAATTTCAGAATTCACTCTTGTTTGACTAGTCAATATCCAAAAAATAAAAAGTTCGAGTCAGTGAAGTCATTTGAAATATTTTTTTTTTACATTTATCTAATTTTTCATTACTTTAATGTCAAAAATTATTATGTTTATTGATGATAAACGGACAGTGTTCCAAAATGTAAATGAATAAACATTATTTCATCTGAATTTAGAGCCCGTAACATTCTCGCCATATTTTTTGAAAAATGTTAATTTCAAATTCTTAGCATCAGTTTTACAAACGCACCATCATCATTAAGACATAAAATGCAAATGACTGCCTAAATTTTTTTTTTTTATTCCGTTACTACAGTGAATTTATAAAATCCACAAAAAATGACACATAGATAATCCTTCTCATTCAATAAACCCATAAATGCCTGAAGCTTATGTTTATTTCCTAATTTTATGGCGATTTTTCTTGTGTGGTTCGTATCAAAACCACCTCGAAATCTTTCCGAGTGTGAAAAATTCCAAAGTGACACGTTCCCTAAAGTACCGCGTGGACAGTCGCATTCCGTCGATGTTCCGTTTTGGGGCCCATTTGCGGTCGTAAAAACAAGCGTAAAAAATTGGTTATCCAAGTGTACAGCGAAAAAATTTGAGTGCCTTTTTTTAATTCAAAAATTCTCCTGCATTAGAATAAAATATGCATGATGAATAACGTTTAAGGTATTCTCTGATGAACTGAAAAATTCAATACTTTTTGAGGTCCGACATTTTTCCAAGTTTTAACAGTGTTAAACGAATATTTGACAGTAACCTATTTTACAACATAACAGAAATCTTTAGAGAAAAATAATAATACTACAACTATAATATAAAATTTAATAAAAAATTTTTGATAGTAGTTTAATTTGCAGCGAATTTCAGAGCAATATATTTTTTCCATGCAGTAATGAACTTTTTATAATTTTGTGTCAGTCGAATTTTCTAACTATAATACCACGATTATGAAAACATAATACAGTACGTAATTTCTACTTAAGTTATATATCCTTCTAAATTCGGTCTCTCTAAAGTTATGAAAATTTGAACTCAGATCATCATCGCAAAAGACAGTAAAAAGTTGAAAACTTAGACCTACCCATAAAATGCAATTTCTCACCACTAACTCCGGATCATTTCTCTAACCAGCGCATCCACTAATTTTTCCTAGCAAATTTTTGCCGGCTTCATTGGATAATTACTCATCGATTTCATTCCCGTTCGCGATAATCACCGGTATTTTGCTCCTATTACTTTCCACCCAACCGCGTGATTCTCATGATGAACGCAAACATTCGCCTCGATGATTATTCAAACGGATTACTTTTTCTCCACGACTTCGATTGCGTGCGCCTACGAATCGCGATGCAATCTGCCCTGCAAAATCTTCGACGCGCGAATGATATCCCATAAATTTCCCGGGGAATCGCGCGCGTAATTTCCGACCGTTTTTCACGCGAGCCAATGGAACGTCCCGATTTTTCTCGTCCCGTGAATTGATCGAGCCAAGCACGCACGCGTTTTCGCGATCGAAAACATTTTTACAGGTAAATAAAGCTTTCATTGAAGTAGATTTATGCAAAACCAAATAATAATAAAATTGTTTTTCAGACACTGAATTTCACGAGCACTATTCATTTTATGAAAGAAATAAATCCTTTCGTAAAAATGTATGCCATCTTGGAATAAATCATCGAAATAAATTTTACTATGATGAAACACAACTTGAAACATTCAACGTCGAAATTCCCGAAATCTGCGTCGGCCGAGGGAATCGTAATTGTCGTTAATTAATATTCATAATCACGTGTAAGTCAGAGAGATTGTTATCTGTTTAAATCGTCAAAGGCGGTGGGAAAAAAACTGTGTTTTTTGGTTCGTGAGCGGTAGCTTAGCGCAGAATCGTCGTGCAATCTTAGAGCCGGCTTTGGGGGCCGCATAAAATTCGCAATTTAGGAGACAGAAATTGCGGCCGCTTTTCGTAGATCGTCCAACATTCCGGCATCGATGTATAAGCGGGAACGAAATGCCGGGCTATTAATTTGTGAAAACAAGAACATAAGAAAAAAAAAAGTAAATCAGAAGGGTTAAGGAAGAGTGTTTACTTATGCCGAACAGCGAAATTTCGGATTCAGAGCACATACATTTGCATGTTAAAAAAAATATTTTGTAGATATCTGGAATAATTAGAAACAAAAATTTTGGATAAAGCCATAGATAAATTTTGATAAGCAGTTTTTTTCGTTCTATATTTTTTATCTTCAGTGTTTATGCGTTTCGTATTATTTCAAGGTTTGAATATGTAAATTGTCTAAGGTTTATATTAGCTTAAAATAGAAATTAACATTCAAAATAAGTTTCAAAGAATTCATAGATCCTAGGGACCCCTAGAAAATCATAAAAAACACATTAAAAATATATTATTCTAAAACTAATTTCATCATTCAATAAAATGAACAAACAAACTACATATTCTCAATTACACCCAACTTACATTATCTCTCTAACATAACTATGAAAATTCAAACTAATGCTTCTTACATCTACCGATAATTTTTCGAATTAACTCGCGTGCTGTTTAATTGTATTATTTAACGTGATTCCTGTCCGTTTTCATCGTTTTACGACGCATAATGAGCATCGGGAATTTCCGCGCTCGTTAGAGCGCCGATCGCAAATTCCTATTTGTTTAAGAAATCATAAATCCATGTGTTGTAAAATACAAGCGAACCCGAGGCATTCCGGGAAATTCCTAAGACTTTTTTTTTATTTGGACCGTAATTGGATCGTCAAACAGGGGAAACAATTACGAGCACGCACGATTATGCAGGAGGCTCTTTTGTCGCGAATTCGTGACTAATGAGCCTTCGGGTGATGTGTTATATAGCGGGACGGAATTTGCATTCGGTAACTACTGTGACGCGAGTCAATATGAGATTTTTGTTAAGAGGAGATGCGAGGGACTAGACGCGCTCACGCGAACTCTCGTGCCTCACGACCGAGGTACTTTAAGTTCATTAAATTATAATTCGCAATCAATATAAGCGCAAGAAGACAAAGAAAATTTGTAATTTATTTTGAAGGTTGTTATTTTTCCGTAGTTTTTTGAGTTTTTCATAAGTCAAAGCCACCCTTCATTAATGATAACCTAAAAGATTACGTACAAGACCCTAGAACAAGTACACTGAGAAAAGACTTGTACTTTTTTTTAGGAATTGATTGCATTTTTGTTACACTATATTATTTCCTATTTTTACATATTTAAAACATTTTTTGACTCTTACTTTATATTAAACAAATTCAAATGATTGTCATTCTATGATCCAATGAACTATTATTATCTTCAATAATATTGCAAGAGATGAAATATTTGATTATAATTTAACTAAAGAAATTTCGAAAAAAAAAAAAAAAAAAAACAAATTTTTATTCAGTGTAAAACAAAATTTCAAGACGAAACGTTTTTTTGATAAGTTTTTTCTACATTTAACTTATTTACACCATTACAGCTGGCAAATAACAGCGCATATTCGCGGTTTTCGGCGGTCGTAAGGCGCAGCTGGAGGCGCGAGGCGCAGCCCTTGGGCGTGCGCTTTCAGGTTCTCGTTGACGTGGGCCAAGGAGCGCGCGGAACATTTTAATACGCGCGGAATTCGGCACTTGAGGCCCGCATAAATCCAGCCCCCCGCTCGTAAATTGCGATACGGTAGCATTAAAGTGAAAATAATATAAGAAATTTGCCTGCTGATCGTTTTGCGCGCCGGGGGCGCGCGGCTTCCGCACTTCTGGGGCCCGACTTTTTTATCTGGGCCCTGCGATCGATTCGAGGGGGCGAGAAATACGTGCCGAAAAAAAGGAGCTGTGCCCAAAGGATTGGACCTGTTATTTTTCACCGGGTCATGTTCCACGGTGTCGTTTCAACGTCACGCTCCGGTGATTCCATGTTTTCTAGGAACCGATCAGTTTGAGCGCCAAAGCACGGATATCGGCAATCAGTTTCGCCCTCGCGGGTTTTCTCATCATTTTTAATGTAGCTTATAGTATAGGCTTCCACAAAAAAAGCATTTCATTCCAAGATTTCCATTAATTCCTAGCCATGTGACAGTACATATAACAAGTAAATACGAACTTTTAGACAGTAAACGAAAATTTCCTTCAATCAATCAATTAGTCAGCATAATAAAGAGTATTTCGGTAATACATAAATAATCATCAAAATAGTTACCCAAAATCTTGCAAAAGAAAAAGGCCTAATTGTTCGCTTCAAATATCAATGAAATTATACATATATGCTTTGGGGGAGCAAAATAAAAGAGGAGAAGAAGTTGATGGAATTATACCAGTTTTTCAAAAAAGTCCCCTCACGTAAAGAATTTCTTTATACCTCAGAACACTCTGTACATTCAAATACCACGAATCAATTCCATTTTTCGTTCTGGATGCGCTGATTACACAACCGTTAAGGGCACGTATCTTGACGCGCGATCGTTACGAAATTGCGCAACCAGCGCGAGAGCGAGTCGTCTTATTCTTTTGAAACTGCGGATAATCCTCGCTACCGGTAATGCAAGACGGCTTGAAAATGCTAGACGCGCGCCGTTAATGGGGCAACAAGAAAAATACCAACCGTGTGTTTATTAAAGGGGATCCTATTAAATATGGCCCAGAATTTCCGGCATAAAGGAATACCGGTCGAGGAGGGGGGAAGAGCGTTAATAGGGGAAATGAAACGAACGCAACGTTATAATTACGCGCATTCGCGAATGGGATCGGCCGCATTTTCCAGCAAAGGAGTTGTGCCCCCACAGAAAACGGTATCGGTTCATTAATCTCTGGCTGTAATTGCCCCCATATTCCGAAGATTCGCTCCTACGTTATTTTCCGATCGTGCCCTTCCCCCACTTCGCGTTCTTCGACGGCGCGCCCTCTGCATGTGGCGTCACTAACTAATTACCGTTGTCAAGTTGTGAAGCTTTCGTATACTGCTTGAGCAGTTCAACATTTTGCTGGCACATTCTTTGAATTGTACAAATCACATGTTAGAGATATACGAAGAAAGATGTCATTTTTTCCCCAGTTATTGTATGGTCTATGGAAGTCATTCTTGACATTTTCTCTAAACGAATACGTTTGACGAGAAAAAAATAAGCAAGTTCTATTTTCTAAGAATATGTAATGAGTCAAACCTGTTGCGGTTTTCAAACCTAACAGTCCTTTTTGCCAGATTCATGATTCTCTTACTCACCTGCAACAAAAAAAGGAAAATTTCAATACAAGGAACAGAAGACAACAAGTCAAAAAGGCTACCATAGTTTTTATTTTTATGGGTAAATAACGCTCTTGTACACCCTGAAAGTCAGAGTTTCGCGTGAGAATATTCAATAGTTTTGCTACGCCTTTGGTTCCAAAAGAATGTTTCTGACGTCGATCAACAAAAGCGAGTATTTTCTGCCTGATTTTTAATCATCAATCACAAAGGTCCGGGACACGAACGGCAATTATCGTAGAGGTGGACCTGAAACCCCCGTCGCGAAGGTAATGAAAAATAGTGTTTACCTTCACCGAATTTTGACCCTTTCCCTTTATTTAAATCCACGGGGGTTTTCTGTTACAAACATATATTGACATTTTCGGCAAAATCTCACACGATCTATGTACAATGTGTCAGCCGTAGCCAAGGCTGAAACGTGAAATCGTCCAACTTATATATGTATGAAACATCATGCATACATAATTGTTTTTCGCAATTTTACCCCATTCTTCACATTTTCATTACTTATCAACAATCTAGTACATTTCGAACCATCAAACTCAAAGTTGATGATAAATCAACTTTTTGTTGATCAAGAATCATAAGGGAAAAAATTCGAATTATGTACCTGAAGGCTATAATTTCTAGGTTCTACTGAATCGTTTTGGATACTTTGACTGAAATGACACAAACGAAACCGAGAAAGTTCCTCATAGTGGGCCCGTTCTGGGAATGCCACGGACTTTCGAAACGGTCCCCACTGGAGTTATCAGGCCGGGCCCTGTAATTTTGGGACCGGTAATGGGCCCCGGAGCCGCGCAATTAGACCTTCCTACACAGTCTATCATGGAAGGCGCCTTTAACGTCCCTCAATCCACCGATGGGAATGGACAAGGATTATCAGGAAGACGAGAGGAAGTTGGTATATTCGCCGAGTTTTTACCGACTTCCCGTTATTACGCTCGATAGAAGGAAAAAATTTAATCGGTGACCGTGATTCCTCACGCAACTTCATTCTTGTTTGAAAAAAAGTTTTCGGGTGGAAATATTTCTTGATATACAATGAAAAGGTTGAAGAGAGAATACTTTATAAGGCTGTGAAAAATTTTTGGAGAAATTTGTTGCAGAGTCGACGATTTTTTAATAATTTGGAATTAGGTTTCTGCATTTCTTTAAATTTGTATCCCATGTAAAAATTATCCTTTTTACATGTACCTATCTCACAACAAGTAAGAGTTGTTGCAATTTTCTGAATTCTTTCCTTGAGGTGATAGGTTACCTCAGCTCGAAGAAGGTATCACAAACGCAAATGTGCCCGCGCATTCTCTCATACGGAAACTGCGAATACCGCTCCTCATAAATATTCAGGTGTTTTCACGCCGGGTATTTGGCAAATACATTTTTGGAGAATATCTTCCGAGTTGGCCCTTCATAAATCACTCGTAGCCGCGGATTTTTCCACGGCCCGAGCACGATGGACAAAATGTTAATGGCCCAAATTACCCCGGGACGAAAAAGGCCCGCGTTTAACGATGCGTTTAGTGCTGCAAGCGCCGCGATGCGGGCCCGGAATATGCCCCGAAAAAAATGACGGGCTTTAATGAAAGCCTAATTTTCGGGACGAAAATGAGGTTTCATGTAGGGGTAATTTTCTCGGCCCCTCGAAAGACGCGTTAAGCCCCGGAGTTTGGGGCCGATTACGCGAAGAAAAGGCGCGAAAAAATTCCTGGGTTCTGCTTTTTTTTCCAACTGCTCTTCTTGACAGAACAATCACGGCGAGACAGCCAATCAGCATTTCAGGGGGTATTACTCACAAATTTTTTTTAAAAGCGATTGTATAATCATAAGTTATATTGAAATCAGTGAAAGATTACTTTACCCTCAACCTTGGATAATTTATTGCAGAAAGAGTAGGAGACATTTATGTTAGTGAGAATCTTCAACTCGAATGTTTTATTTTTGGTACAATAACTGCATAGATATTAGGTATTCTAGAATCTTGAAATCACGTTTTGTAGAAATTGGTTAGTCTGGTAGGCTTCAGTCAGTTAAAGAATTATTTTCTTTTTGAAATTGAAAGGAAGTATTTTTTTTTCGATGAACATGTTTTTAGTTATTAACTTGTCAGACTGTCGTCCTCTTCGTTGTATCTAATCGAAGGTAAGAAAGGTAAATTTTTTAAAGTTCCGATATGCTGAAACTTTGATCTCTCCATTTTGAGGTTTTCAAAACATGTATCAAGTGTCAATATTGATTTTTCAAATATGATATACGCTGAGAGTAAAAGCGCATTCACAACAATGTATTTTGAATAGTCCTTAGTGCGTTTTTGCTCTTTGAGTGCCATATGTCCTTCTTAAAAATCACAATCGTGAACATTCGTCATTTTTTTTTTGAATCTCAACTGTATGTTACAAAAATGTTTGAAATATTTCTATAGACAGATCCAGAGGTCGAAAAATATCAGTGTTGTTTTTTACATTTCGGATATTTTTCAAAAATAAATTTTTGGAAGTGATTGTAAAATTATTTACAACAATATTCAGTTATTTTCAAATTTCAAAAACCGCATTCAATTTTCAAAGCCTTACAAATAAATGTTGTGAATATTTTTCTAAAAATCAATACATCGAAATTTGAAAAGTAAGAGATGATTCACCAAGAATTTTTATATTTGAATATCGAATTCCCGTGATTTTTTGCAATTAGTACTTTTCATAAAATAGATCGTTTTTTTCGGAAATTTAAGCTTGATCTTAGAAGTACTAATATTCTTTATTTAAATTTTTGGTATTTGGAGCTTGAATACATATTCAATTTCACATTTGGTAATGAATGTTCAAATTTTGTTCTTTCCAAGTTTGAAATATGTTTTTGAATTATAAAAGTTTATAAACAAACGAAAACAGGAAAAATTGCTCCCATTAACTCTCATAGTTAAAATTGTAAATAAGTATTGCTATTTCACAAAGATTAGCTAATGCTACAAACTATTTTTCACATTACCTTGAGTGGAAATAAAAGATAAATGTTTTTTTCGATTTTCGTTGATTTCTTAACGAACTTTTTGGAAACTTTTTAGAACTTCAGGCACATTAAAGTCTACATTTGCTCGAGTTGAAAATAATATATGTAGTCAAAATCCCGTTTATTATCTGACTGTAAACGATTTCATAGACCTCACTAATAACTAACTGAAAAACTATTTATCCACTATGAAGCATACTTCACTAGCTGCAAATCAATAATCATAAGAAACGAGGATGCGAATCAATTGTACCAGAAAACATCAAATGTTTTGTCATCACGCCCGATATCATAAAAAATAAATAATACTTCATTGAATTAGTTAACGAAACTCTATAGTTTTTAGACAGAGGGTTTCGTAATAATAATTTTAAAAAAAGTAAAAAGATTCCAAAAGGGAAAATTCACTCAGAGAAATAAATACATCAGATAAAGAATTAGAAACCTCAGACAAATAGAAAAAATTAATTAGATAAGTTACCAGAGAGTGTTGATATTAGTAAATATGGTCCTCTGCCATATGTAAAAAATCAGGTAGAAATTGAGAATATAGATATTATATATTGTTAAAAAAATTGACTAAGAATAGGAATGATACATGTATTCATACATTTTGGGAAAGATCAAATAAAAAAAAAAAGGATATAATTTTGTTTACAAGATTGATTGTAAAATTTGGACCAAAATTATATCAGACGAACAAAAAGAAATTTAAGAAAATGGAATTTCATAAGTGAATATAATGAAAAAGAGACAGAAATTTCATAAGGATAAAATTAAAATTGTCGTTAAAACTTCTTTTATATCATGAAAAGTCTTTTGCAAAAACGTTATACACAGAAAGTTTTACACAAAAGTTTTAAATAAACAGAAAGATTTGACAAATCAGAATGATATATACTCTCAAGTGAATCGTGTTGTATGTTCATGATTTTTCTTTATTTTTTCCCTTCATAAAAGACATTAAAGTTTCCTTCATAAATTTCGCATTTAAAAGGCAAAATATTTACCCTGTTTGCCAATATATTAGGTTACTTTCTACTAATGATGAGTTTATGTTATATAAATTTTGAATATCAACTGTCGACTTTTTCATCTATAATCAAGTATATTATTTTCTTTATAGTAAAAATTAAACGAATAAACTAATGTTGTCATTGTTCAAGATTCTCGTAAAATTATTTATCCAAAAAGCAACTCCCGAAAAAGATGCGTCGCAAAATAAAAGTTCAGTAGCGTAAGCCATCGGATGATTGCAAGTGCTCACAAATGAGCCTCTCAGAACTGCACATGAACGCAGCGTATGAAAAAGCGAGCGGCGCGAAACGTGAGAAAAGAAGTGTATATTGACGGCGAGGTACAAGGGTGCGGGGTGCAAGGGGGGGGGGGGAGGCGTATGGTTGAAAAGGCTTTGGGGATGAGCCGGGCTGTCCCTTTTTCGAAAGGCGCGAAGGAAGGAATGACCTCAGATGGATATCGGTTAATAGCTTTTTTCTGCCGAGGTTTTGGGAGTCGGGAATGAAATGAAGACCGGTTGCCCAGCTTCGTTTGGACTGCCGCGACGTGAGGTAATGAATCTCGATATTCGATACCTTTTGCAGATTCGCAGGCGAGAGTTGTGCTCTCGTTTGTACGAAAGTTACAATTCACATCCAGCGTTGTGTTTTCCCTTTCGAAATGAACTTGCGATAAAAATGAGCATATCATTATTGCAAAGTAAAATTCGAATTCCTCGACCAGGGTAACGATGAAGGTGAAAGTCAAGGTCACACAAAGAGGAGACTTATAGCAATTTTTTCAACATAGAAGGTTGAATTCAGAAGAAGGAATTTGACTTTCGTCTGCGACGAGGCAAATTTTTGAGGCATGCAAAAAGTGATATCAGAATTTTTCTTGTCCTATGGAACGTCGTTTATTTCCGAATCTCTTCGCGACCTTGATCGAAGGCTCTCGCGATGATGCTGCATGAATTAACTCCGTGCACTCTCCTCCTCCTCCTCCTCCCACGGTTGTGTATTTCTTCTTCATCATCATCGTTTCTCTCTACGTCTCATCCTTCTTGGGCCCTGCTCTCTCTCCGTTTTACCCCTGAGGTTGGTCTTGCATCTCGCTCCTCGCGCTCAAGGACCCTCTAAGGATAATTACATAGTAGCCCGGGTCTGATGCAGCGCGGTCTGCACCATCCAGGGTATAAGCGAGCTCGGATCGTAATGGCTAATCGGCTGAACTTACCCGGCGACGTCGGCCTGCATTAGTCATCACGCAAAGTTATGCACTAAACTCCTCAGCCTTTATTTATCTCCTCGAAAACAGCGAAGGAGCGAATTTTCGATTATATGCTACTTGTTGAAGAAGCTACAAGTTTTAATGTGTTTATTCCACTTCTCTTTACTACAATCAAAAACAGAAAATAACAAAACGCTGTTTCATAGAAAATAACTTGAACTAATAGGTACTTGTGCTGATAATATCAGGGACATCGCAACCAGTGTAGAGGTGCTCCAGGAATTCAGAAAGGGAGGAAGTGTATTCATTTTTCCCCCAGATTGTGAGCATTGAATTCTAGATGTCTTCACAGGATTTCTCAAATATGTATGTACAAAAATTAATAATGTAACAAGAATTCGTTTTGACACTAGACATTTTTTGAAAACTCTGTTCTCAAAAACCATTTAAAATACTCAGAATTCATAAATCTTCGAAGTTCACGGCGCTGATTTTCTAAATTTACGTTGCGAACCGTTAAAATATTATTTAAGATATATACTTAAAAAAACTATGAAATTTTATGAATGGTAATAGATATGGAAAAGATTTTGAAAAATATGAATCTCTAAAATTCTCAAATTTTATAAGTATAAATTCGCTTTGCTAAATAATTTATAAAAATTGTAAAAATCAATACCTTTTTGAACTCTAAAGCATTCGATTATAAAAATCTACGAAAAAATTCACCAAAATACATATCGGTAAATTCAAAAAACTCAAAGAAAATTAAAATAATAACAAACCGATCAACAGTCTTTCAAATCTGTTGCATAGTTACATCTATTAAGAAATTATTTCATGAAAAATTCGAAAGATACAAAACATTTATAAAAAACCTAGTAAATCTTATTTAATTTTAATATAACTAAAAAATCTATAAAATACAAAAAATGCAATTAATCCATGTGGATAATTCTTCCTAAAATAACTATGAAATTGCCAAATATCTATAAGATCTATAAAACCTTGAATCTTAAGACATTATCTTCCAGACATCTTTAATACGATCCCAAAAAATGACAAAATATCGTACCAACTTTAAAAATACCAATATAATACTATAAACATATACTATAACTACTAGTTACCCATAAAATACTAGTTATTGTTGGAAGTACATACTGTTCCCTTAAAAAATTTATTGAATACCGCAAATCTAATAACTTTCAGATTCTAGATTATTGAATTCTCAAAACCTGATATGACGATCTACAAAAATGCTAGAGCTATGTACAGTAAATAGAACATCCTTAAAAATATATAAAAACACTTTTAATAAAAAAAATTTTTGAATACTAGCACACCATGTAATTCCCTAAAATGGAAAAAGACAGTATGAAATACCTCAAATGTAGGCAGACATAATCTTCTTAAAAATCCATGAAAAAACTAAAGATACATGAAACCTTAAGCCTTAGAGCATTTTATTATAGAAATCAATGCTCTAAGACGTTAGAAATGAGATAATATTATTGTGATTTTGTGTGAAAAATTATATATTTTTTAAAAAGTTAGAGTTTGTACTTTAGCAAAAAGATTTCTATGATTTTCCGATGCCAGAATGGATATTCATTATTACATTGAGATGAATAAAAATATGTTGACCCTTTTGGTATTTGAGTTTGCCCTTCTGATTGTAAGTAAAATTACGTGTTGGCGCCTCTAGATTAAATCAATACCCATTGATGCCCATGCAATTTTGCTGAGCAGTGTAAGGACGTTCACATGAACCCCTGAAATTCCTTAGATGGCAAAAGAACCTTTGAAGGCCCTTCGAGGTTCTCTAGAAACGCTGAAAAAAAGAAAGACTCGCGAACGCATTATGGGCAAACCCCATAACATTGTACGAGTAGATACGCCACCACGCCCAACACTGACCTCGGACCTTTGTCCCCCTTCCAATCCCCACGCCCCCTCTTTATATACTCGTTCGGGCCCAAAAAATCCTAACCAGATCTTCCGGAATCCGAAGGCAGCAAGTGCGAAACAAATTGAAACTGATTTATTTCGCTCGCAGCGCGATGGCGAGTAATTGATAACCCTTATTACGTTTTACACGTCTCACGAGGAATTAGAGTTTACCGAGAATATTCCGTCCATCAGACGTCTCGTAATAATTTAATCACGCGCAAATCTGCCGTAGCCATCAGCTGGGATTATTTATCTCTGCCAAGGTATCGTCCGGAAAAACCGATCTCGTTCGCGGTAACGATAACGTGCCAGAACCGATCCGACAAAGTGGAAGCTCGCACGGGCCCAGGCTTGTCTATGATGTATATACGTACGAGGCGTCGGATGATTTCGCCTTCAATTACATGCCATAAGATATATTTATATGGATCGAGAGCAGATTACTTGAAACATTCACTTGCATCAAGAGAACAGTCAACTATTGTTCACGAGCTGAGAAGTTATGTTTTTCTAATGGATATGATTTATTGACTCTTGTGACATTTAGGTTTTCCCACTATGTAAAATTATGTGGCGAACTGTTCTTTGCTTTCTGTTAACAAATATTTTTATAACTCATCTTCTATTTGATAATTTTGGAGCCATATTCAATCAATAATCAGATAAACATCTCTCTCATTCTAGCTTTCGACACTTTATTTTTGCCCTCTTCAGGAACCTGAATTTACAATAATTAAAACAATAATCAATACAATTCCAAATTAATCAATAACAAAATCATCATAACATCATTCATTACATCAGAATATGATTCAGGTCAATAATATCTCATGAGTAGAACATTTTGTCATTTTTATAATATTGAATCAACAGGAAAAAAACAATATGTCGGTACAAGAAACTTCATCCGTGATTAATATATGTCTAAAAAATTACCTTAGTTTCCTTTCCTTTTATAGAAAACGAATCGATAAGAATTCATATTACGTTATCAATGCATGCGTCATAGATCGAACTCAAAAATCTCGTACGAGCTTAGGTTAGGTCGTATCTTCCTGTCTGTTTAACGTATTTTTAGTCCCTTTTATGAAAAACATTTCTGGAAACATTCTTTTTCTGTGATCTATCTCTCTATCTAAAATTTTTACTTTATCCCAATTAAAATCATGATTTATATTTATTCTATGTTCTGTTGTAAGTGAATTATTTTCTGTAATTTTACGAATATCTCCCTCGTGTTCTTTAATTCACGTTTCTAAACATCTTTTAGTCTGTCCTACATACTTAAAATTGGCAATCTCTGCAATCAATTCTGTAAACTACATTCTGTTGTCTTTTATTCCCCAATTCATCTTTTCCCCTTTTAATAATATCCATATTTAATTTATTACTACTTTTTCATATCAATTTCATATTTTCTTTCTTAAATATTCTTTTAATTCTTCTTTGTCCTTTTTCTATGTATGGTAAAACCGAAATTCTTTTTCCTCTATCATTAATTTCCAACAATTTATCATCTTTATCATTCTTCGATTTAACATATTTCAAAAAATTAATTTCAGTCTTAATACTTTTCTCTATAAATTCAATGAGATAGTTATTCTTATAAAGTGATTTTTAATTCTATCTAAATTCTTCCTATAAAATCTTTCATCGGATAATTTGATAACTTCATCAACCGATTCATAAATTACCCCTTTTTTCTGTACAATCGGATTCTTTGAATGAAAATTCATAAATCTTTCTGCGGAAGTCGGTTTTATGAACCAATCAAATGTTAGCTTTTCATTTTCTCTAATAACTTCCAACCCCAAAAAATTCAACTTCCTATCCTTTTCGATTTCATTCGTAAACTGTAACCTATCATCGTATGAATTAAAGCCTTTAAAAATCGTATCCAGTTCATCATTCTTTATCATGATAAAAATATCATTAACAAATCTACAATAAAATATTGGTTCATAATCCAACTTACTAAAAACATCTGATTCCAGTTCTTCCATTACTATATTAGCTAAAATAGGAGAAATTATAGAACCCATTTGTGTTCCAAAAGTTTGTTCATATACCTTCCCATTGAACATTTTTTAGATGTGTATGAACCACGGATGAAGTTTCTTGTGACGACATATTGTTTTTTTCCTATTGATTCAATATTATAAAAATGACAAAATGTTTCACACATGAGATATTTTTGACCTGCATTATATTCTGATGTAAGTAGATTGAATGATGTTATGATGATTCTGTTATTGATTAATTTGGAATTGTATTGATTATTGTATTAATTATTGTAAATTCAGTTTCCTGAAGAGGGCAAGAATAAAGTGCCGAAAGCTAGAATGAGAGAGATGTTTATCTGATTATTGATTGAATATGACTTCAACATGATCGAATAGAAGATGAGTTATTATAAATAATAATGGAGCGTTGAAAAAAAAAATTTATTAAATATTTTAATGTTCCAATTGTTGCACCACAACTTTTAAAACATGATATTTATTTCTATTCTGGCTGACTCAATTTCACAAAAAATCAATTTCCCAACAAAAAATATGCAGGTTGGTAATAATAAATAATCTGCTGTTCTAATTTTGCCTGCATGTTACGACTATAGGATGGTTTTCCCAGGGCGATGACGCGCGACGTAGGGTTTAGCTGGGTCCGGGGAAAAAGTTCATATATCTCCCCGGATGCGCCTGGGAGCGAGGCAGCGTTGCTTGTTTAAATATTAATTATGTATGCCCGGCGATGTATGCCAAGACGCACACGCACTCGGGCCGCATGCAGATGGGGCCCGTCGTGTGGGCACGTACGGGGCCTGCGTATACCCTGCGCTCCGTACGTCGGTTCGTAGGAAAAGCCCGTTGCGCACTTGTACGCCGAACCACGGGGGGCTTCACTCCTTTTACCCCCCCCCCCCTCCCTATTTATTCACCGCATTCCCTTGACGTCGTAGCCATCCTAATTCAGTACATTCAACAACAGGTCCCACTGTAGCAGACTTAATCTCGGTTTATCGGGCAAATGAAATGTTTTGTCTTTATTATAACTGAAAATATGCAATTTATAATGAAAACTACACTATTGAAGAACTATGTGTTATGTGTGTAACATCCAACATTATACAGTATACACAGTATTATGGTAATAATGTTTTTCCATGCAGTGGTGTAGGCAGAAAAAATGTTCGGAAGAGGTATTTAAAACAATATATTTCCTTCAGGGTTTTATTATTTTTGTTATTTGACAATCTAGTTACACGAATACGACTTTTTAATTTTTCCAATCACGGGACTCTAAACTTGTACGTCTTTTGAAATAAGGAGTCGCACATTTTTTTGTTCGTATATGATATAACGGAAGTTTATTTTTGTGATTTTCAAGTCCCTAAAGTTAACATTATTTTTCATGTACTATTGATATTTTTATATTTCTTCAGTATTGTTAGAATTAATTCTAGAATTTGACGCTCTAGGAATCGAAGGAAAAATTTCATTATTTTTAGAGATTATGTATTTTGAAAATTAGAACTGCGCAGATTTTGAAATTTTATATACTTCTATAACTATCTTATTGCACGTTATTTACTTATAAAAATTTGCAGTATTCTTTTGTGTTTTATTAGGTTTTTTGTATTTCTATGCATCGCTCTTTGTGTTCCTAGAATTCGATGATTACAGTACCAAAACTTTCAACGATTTTAAGTACGAGTAATTTTTCGAAAAGTAGTATCTTCTATACAGATTTTCAGTACTACTTTTCGTATTTTTTCTGTGCTAGTACAACCAAAGGAATATTTATTTGTGAAGTGGGTCAAAAGTATTTTGATGTTTTTCTATTGACTCTTCTAGAACTATACGTCCCAGGATTTGAAGTATTATTAATTTTTTAAAAAAAATTGCATCTACATAGTTTTCAAGCGTTTAGGGATTTTAAACATTTCTCGCATTTTTTAGCTTATATACGACACTTTGAAGGATTTCGAAGTATTTTCATAGATTTTTAGTATTCTAATTTCTGGTGTAGAGATTTCGAAAATTTGATACCTTATAATTCGAATTCGATCGATTTTTGGTTATTTAGGAGATTTTTGGGAAAACTGCGTCTTCATAGATTTCCATATTTTATCCTTTTCTTGTTTGTTCGTATTTTTTAAAATTATTAATAATAGAATATTGTCGCATTTTTTTCCATTATTTTTATGAATTTCTAGAATTCGATGCTATGGATGCTATTGTACAGGGTGCGCCATTTCTTATGTCGGTATTGTAACATTGAATAACTTAAACATTTGACAACCGATTTACTTGACTTCACTTGTTTTGGAAACGTCAATTCAGTACAATTTCAACCATGTATCGCTTCACACCAAAAGAACGCGCTGAAATAGTTACTTTGTACATTGAAAATAGTCGTTCAGTTGTGTTAACTCAACGAGCATATCGTCGAAAATATCTTGGCAAACAGGCACCATCTGACAACACTATTCGTCGTTTGGTGTCGAATTTTTGTGACCACGGGACAGTGAAAGATCGCGAACAACCCGTTCATCAACGACCAAGACGTTCAAATGAACTGATTGAAGCTGTCAGAGAGAGCGTTGCCCAAAACCCAAAAGTTTCATATCGTCACCGCGCTCAGCATCTCGGCATCAGTGGAACCACTCTACGGCGCATTTTGAAAGATGATTTGCATTTGTTTCCGTACAAAATGCAATTAACACAAAGAATATTGCCTACAGATCATCCACGTCGCTTGGAATATGGACAAACAATCGCTCGAATAGTTGATACTGAACCTGATTTTTGGAAGCGAATTTTAATGACCGACGAGGCACATTTCAAACTTTCTGGAGGCGTTAATAAGCAAAATTGCCGCATTTGGGGAACGCAGAATCCACACGAGATCCATGAAACGCCATTGCATGACCAAAAAGTTACTGTTTGGGCCGGCGTTTGCGCCAAAACCATCATTGGTCCTTATTTTTTCAAAGAGAACCAAACGATCGATGGAAACCGATATCGGTGGATGTTGGCTCACTATGTCTGCCCACAAATGCGTGAAAAAGGTCTTGAAGATTACTGGTTTCAACAAGATGGTGCGACCTGCCACACTGCGAATCAAACAATCCAGTTTCTGCAACGAAAATTCCCTGGACGTCTGATGTCAAAAAGAGGCGACATTGAATGGCCACCCAGATCTCCAGATTTGACCCCTCCAGACTTCTTTTTGTGGGGTTATTTGAAAAGTAAAGTGTACGCCAGCAAGCCGCAGACCATTGAAGAGCTTAAGGAAAATATTCGTGCCGAAATCATTGCTATACCACCCGAGATGCTCGAAAAGGTAATGGAAAACGCCGCAAAAAGGGCATATTTTGCTGTGAACAATAAGGGCGGCCACTTGATTGATGTTGTGTTCAAAAACTAGTCTAAATAAATTGTAAAGGACCAAACTAAATAAAAATACCTCATTTACAGAAATCGGTTGTTTTTTTTTCAAGTTATTCAATGTTTACATGCCGACATAAGAAATGGCGCACCCTGTATTAAGACTTTCGACAATTTTGAGTATTTGGTGTGATTGTTTGGAAAAAAGTACCTTATTATGAAGATAATTATTACTTTTGTCATAGTTTTTTTAGTATTTATACAATGGAAAAATGTTTGATGGTATAAATGACAAAAATTGATACAATTTTCATGGTTTTCTATATAGTATAAGAATTTTATGTTCTTGGATTTGAAGTGTAATACATTTTTGAGAAAATCATATCTACATAGTTTTTGAGTATTAGTATTAAAAGATTTGTTGCACTTGTAGCATTTTTTGCTATAATATAGTAGGATTATAAAATATTTA
This sequence comes from Platygaster robiniae, assembly GCA_028476575.1. NCBI lineage: Eukaryota > Metazoa > Arthropoda > Insecta > Hymenoptera > Platygastridae > Platygaster > Platygaster robiniae. The sequence continues at coordinate 45,068,975 of CM052019.1, forward strand.
TATAGAATTATCGTGTTTCAATATATTGCTATATCTATAAATTTCGAGAAATCGATGCTCTAGGAAAAAGTTTCAATCGGTTTTCAAAAATTTTATAGATGTTTGAGGGAAATCGCCTCTATAGATATTTTTCATATTGTATAGTTTTTTAAAATTTTATTATTTTTTTTTTTCTTCAATCATAGAAATTTGTCGCGGTTTATTATTTTCATTATTTTAATTATATGTGTATATACATCGTAGATGTTTCTTTAAACTTTTCAGAAAACCGGCCATTTTTAGAATTCTATAATTTTTAGTATTGGATCAGAGTTGGTATGATTTTAAAAGATTTTCCGATATTTTTATAGATTTATATGGAAATTCATATTGTTCAATGCTCCAGGATTCAAAGCTTTTTTAGATTCCTAGCATTTTCGTAAATTATGCGCTTGGTTGGAACTATTTTTCAAATTTGTTCTTCCTACGTTGTTCTAATGTGCACAAAATTTCAAACGTTTAATATTGAACGAAGAATGGAAAAAACAAGTATTTGATATAAAAATTTTTATCGTTGTTGTCAAAGATATTTCGGTTGAAACTTTGGTTTATGCTTACCAACAAAATATTTGACTCAATCCTGCCCATTAAAAAACTAAAAATTCATTCAATTTCTCTTTTCGTTTAATTTTAAACGTTTCGAACTTCAGGTACATTTGTCCTAATCGAACATTTATGACCAGAATCTTGTTGCAGTCCCAGAATGATTGTTAATTTTGGGTCCGTGAAATGGAGAATTATGAATTTTGTTCAACTTCGAGAACCTACATGAAACCATTTGTTATGTCTTTTAGATTTCAGTAAGTACATTTTTTATTGTTTTAACATACTTGAGATAATTAATACTTCCATGTATAATTTTTGCACTATTTATTTCCCTAGCTTTTTTAATTTTCACAAAATAATTAATTTCATTCAAATATCGGGAAATATCTCAGAACCCCGAAACCCCCTCTGCCTATAATAAATGTAGTGTATTATAAATATTACATTACACAGTAAAAAGAACTTATGAATGAGGATTTGCTCTTAAACCACGGAACAACACCCCGTTTATGAATGCCAATTACAGGACACGGCCATTACTCCCGCGTCAAGGGTACAGGTAGCCGTACAAGATAGCCGATTAGGGGGGCAAGAGGAGGATGGGGGGAGGGTGATCGGGGTGAGGGGGCACACGTTCTAGTGCGCGAAGATTCCTCATGGCGGCGTACGATGGGGGCTGGGATACGCCGCGATATGTAAATGCGAGCCGCGCAATTTGTCCCCGCGTTTGGCCGCTTGGTCATTCGCAATTCGCAATGCGTCTCCCTCCTGCCGCGACGTCGAATATGCGCGTCGTCTTCCCCAGCGCTATTTAATACCCTCACGATGTGGTGCCTCCGCGCCGTTTCCGCAATGATAGAAATTGTATGGTAATTAGGAATGTACAAGGATCGTACAATCTCGCTACAATTTATTGCGACGAGGACGATTGGTGGAGATTTTTTTCCTTTTTCTTCTTTTCATTCAATTTTTGACTTTTTTTGTTTCGTACGTCTCTCTCGGTGCTTTCGTAAATCTTTCCCCGCTTCTGCGCCTTTTTCAATGTCTCGTGGGGAAAATTATGGGGTGTCTTGGGGTCGTGGAAAATCGGGGAATGGGAGGGGTACAGGTTGTAAATTATTGTGGGTGGATGGGGAATATGTGGATCTTCAGGAAATCAAGATTGATGATTGTCTTTAGAATGCTTAAAGAGCTGGCACATGGGAGAAAAATAGTTGTTTCATGAAGTTAGTTATCAATGTTTAGGCACTTTTATCTTTATTTTTCTACATATTTTTTGGTTGATTGTTATTAGGTTTATGTTGTTGGGACTTTAAAATTTAGACAGTTTATGAAAATTTCGGTAAATGTTTTGTTCCAAGTCATTTGAAGTCATACAATGGTGAAATAGACGAACAACTAAATATGTAGTGTTATTCAGAAATGAGTATGTATATTCTGATTTGTCATTTCTAAACAAGATTTTTTGTAAAGCGCCACTAACTAGTTAAACTATCATAGACACCATTCCTTACTCTTTTTGATGTCTTCTCATTTAAAATATCATGATATATGAGAATTTGAATACGATATAACGAAATAGTTTTCAATTTCGAAAGCACTGGAAAAATTTTTTATTATGTTGAAAAATGAAATGTCTACCTCGGATTCCTTCGCAACACAGAATTAAGGAACATTGATCCTACAACTTTATGAATTTTGACGTTTTTTTTCAAATGTGATGCCTGATCGTTTAAAAAGTAGCCATAAAAAAAAACCAAAATAGGGTAAAGTTTTGTTACAGTAAATTAAAATATTATGACTTTTTTTCATTTATTTCTAATTTCTCATGACTGGAAGAATTCTTCAACGAATTTTCGTATGATATTATTTTAAATAACAAGTTGTCAAAATCAGAAATGTACAAAATGTATGAAGTGAAATCAAAAGTAACGGTTTTCCAATTCTTTTTCCATGATTCGATGTAAGCATTACCGGTTATTTGAGTATGAAAAATAATTGGTATATTTATTTAGCTTATGAAGACATATATGCAATGGGTTCAGTTGTCATTTGAAATTATAATGGTAGTTTGAAACAGAAACAAAATTTTTAAAAAACTACAAATATTTTAGTAGAGTTACAACATTTTTTGCATGTTCTTCCAAATACGTTAAAAAAAACTGAAAAAAAAAACTAAAATTGTTAACTATGCGTGCAATCTTGTAGTTTTTGTTTCGAAAGAGTTCTCGTAAGGCATGGAAAATCATAAGAAATCACAAACAACCAAAAACCAATATTGATCAGTCACATACTATAATAAAGTATTTTTTTGATAACAAAATTTACTGTCTTTGTCTCGATTCCAAAAACATTAAAATCCTCAACAATTTCAAATAATTCTCTAGATATTCTGGAAATTCCACACCCTCTTGGGTATCATAGAAAAGTTTTTATTTGTTTTTTATTTAACTGACTTTCATATTGAGTGCCAAAAACAATCTCCATTAAATCTGATCAACTTACAACAAGGTTATCGAGAATGGTAGAAATTTTTTAATTTACTTTTTGCGAAATATAATGATGCTAAAAAAATAAACTTAATAAGTAATCATCAAAAGAACAAAAAATAAAAAGTTAATAAGCAGACACAATTTGCGATTTTTATAATTTCACCAAGAAGCAATAATTACAAGATGAAATTTTTAAGGAGTTTTCTACGAATCTAAACAATTTTACTAAATATTGTAATTATACAATTTACTATGACGATTATATACATTTTCCTATTTTTTTATTGCTGTCTTTCTTATCTTTTCGAACATACTTACTGATTTTTGTCTTTAGTTTTCGAGATATTCAATTTTCAGAAGACAAACAAATGTCTCAAAATCAAACTTTTAAGAAGTCTGTTTGTTTAGTTACCCCCTCCCTTCCTCCTTTACACATATTCAATGAAACATTAGAAACGCTTGTCATGAGCATGTAAAACCAAAATTTTTCGAGGTATTATTATAATCTTAAAAAAATCGATTTACTTGTTCATTGTAACTTCACATTATGTTTATAAGCAATATTAAGTAAACTCATGAAAATCTAAGTTAAAACTCCAAAATATAAATAAAAAGAAAAAAAAAAGTAAATTTCATTCATAATTGAAGAAACAATGCTGCTTCAACATTCCACATATTATTATATTATGAATAAAAAAAATATGCATAGACTAACAAAATGTTATGAATCAGTGAAACTATAATTTATGTCTATGATAAGAACTTTGAAATTAAGTAATTAATTTAAAAATCTGGATCAACGAAAAATTTTTGCTCCTCAACAACGATCATTTAGCGCAGCGTTAATGAAGCCGAAAAAAATGTTACGAAATGAGAAACCCGAGGATTAAAAATGGGCGCGTACACCAAACTGAGAAAGGCCATTATTTTTCACGCGAAGGAATCCTCGCGTCGTGTAGTTTTCCTTATTTTGATGAATGATGGTTTCCGCCTGGTAGATTTATGGGTATATCCACGATTTTATGGTACTTTCTTCGTTTAACTATCGCGGTATCGCAGGCAAGATATTTTGTACTTGGCCAATCTATTACCTTATGGATTAGATCGACGAAGAACGGTTAATAGCGCCTGGCAACATTTATCTTTCAACGCAGGACCGCGATAAAAGTGATACTGGTGGCTCCTAGTCGCGACACCATTAATAAATGGAATCCAACTTCGCCCTGTCCCAAAAGACGAGAATTTTAACTTATTTTTTGAATATTTCTTGAGTGAAACTCTTTTCATCTGGTTTCCAAGATTGAAGTGTAAATTGAGGTGTGAGTATGAATGAAAAATTTGAAGCTCATACAACTGATATTCTTGACAATTGATTCAATATTGTTACACATTCTAGATTTTTTTCTACAATTTACGTAATATTTAGAGAGAATGACTAGTTCTAATACTTGATGCCAGCATGTTGGAGTCGTTCGAATTTCAAATTTCAAAACACTCAAATTTTTTTAAGCTTGTCGAAAATTACCTCAATTTTGAAGACTTGAAAACACTTGCCGTAAGAACAAACGAAGAAAAAAGCTTATCACGTCGTAAAATGATGAAAATAATCCTAAATCATGAGGAGCAAACAAAATTGTCGCGTAAATGTTAACTAGAACGCACTTTTTACGAGGGGAGGTTTCAAGCCCTGCCGGCCAATGCTAATAAGGGATTTAATGGGTCCGTAAAAAAGTAACCTTATTCGGCAATAATCATAAAAGCCTTTTTGAGTGGCTTATCTATTTTACGAGTTGCGTATGCACGGGGTCGCGGCGCGATAAGGCCCTCGTAAAAAATACATTACCGCGTTTTTCCCCAATGTCTTTATAATCGATCACTCATAAAACGTTGGCGCGATCGCGAGGGTATCTCGGATTAACGAGCTTGCAGAGTCTTGTGGCTCGTATAACACATGGGTTTATTGTTTTGGAATTTTCGTGTGACTGTCTACGTACTCACTGCATTGATAACAACTCTTGCATTTGAAAAAAAAAACTCAGATTTGACCTTTTTTATATATGGATCAAGTAGTTTCTACTGTGTCGTAATATGGCGGTTGAGAAAGTGTAAGTTGAGCAAAAAAGTTTTTTTTTTTTTTTTCATGAAAACAAATAAACTGAGGTTCTATGATTCGTTAAGCATATTTTATATAATTTTGTCTCATTGTAATACAATTGTTTCGATTTCAGTAAACGTTTACACGTAAATTTAAAAGCTGCTTCCATATTTTACATAAATCCAAAGATATTTTCAGAATCAATCAAGCTTTTAGATTTTGAACCAGTACTGATATTTCAAGCCAAGTTGAGTGATAACTTTTTGATACCAAGCGATATAAAACCAGACAGGGAAAATCTAGATCTTGTAAATTATACTTTCATGAGTTTAATGGTTTGATTAGGAACTAGAGCAAGATAGTTATAAAGTGAATTGACAATGTTTCGTATCAAATTTGATGACAACAGATTGGTAGGTGAGATTCTACAAGATATCAAAGTGAACGTGTGAACTCTTTGTAGGTTGAAAAATCATGTAATAGTAAGTGGTAAAAACGAAACCTGTGGAGATCTTGTTTGATAATGGGATACACAATTTTAGATTAGATACGAAAGAAATCCCGTACCCTGAAAACCAGACATCCACTGGAACAGTAAAATTTATCATAACGATCTAAAAATAATTATGATGATAATGATATGAAAAAATATACTGCAATCTCCATTTCTTCAGAAATATTGAGGAAAGTTAAGTTTTAATAGTTTAACTGCTTTGTTAATTTGGAATATCGCATACACATGCTGTGGTGTTACAAAATATTTTCAACATTTTTGAGAATTTTTATTTTATTTCAGTCCAGAATCATAAGCTGTACATCCCAGTTCAAGAAAAACTCTCCAAGATTAAGAAATTCATGTTTTTAGGGTCTCAATTTGTCTTTCCAACTACAGAAAAAGCTCTGGAATTTTCCCATTTTTCACCTTCTACACTCCCAAAGCATGCACAGGGCTGCTCTTTCTCTCTCGTCCCCAATGTTTAATCGGGGCATTGTATCGGCAGGGCCTGAGTTTCTCTCTCGCCGGCTTTTTAAGTCCCGTGTTTGGCGGGCAAGACAGCCCTCTCTCTTTATCTTTCTCTCTCTCTTTCTTTCCTCCACGTCGCTCCCTCGTCTCCTTTATATTTATTCGTTTATTTGCTGGTGGCTGATACCTCATTACCGCGACAGATTCAGCGATAAGCGCACCGTTCTCGGAAACACACAATGCGCCCCTCCTTTGGCAAGCGCACGCTGGAGAGCAAGTTGCAAGCTCAGCCACGTACGCCTTCCTCCTTTCCTTCGGCTCCTCTTCATTCCCGTTCGCTGCTAGCCCAGAAAAAGGCCCTTCCGAGTCGCGAAAGTAGACGTCAAGGGCTGGCCATTTTCTTGACGAAATTTCGCGTTAAGAGGGAAATACTCTCATTTTGATTATCATGCTTTCCACGAAAATCACGCGTCGGAAACGAAAAACAGCAATGAATTTTATTAATTGATTCAGTTACAGTGTATTCTCTATAAGTTACCTAAAAAGAATGTGATCTTTCAAGCAAAACCAGAAAAAAAATCTCGTTCTTACATATCTCTGAAGAAGACCCCGAAATCAGTATTCCTCCCATCTACACGAACTCGATTATCACCACAAGATAAGACAAAACCAAAAATCCCGGAACCGAGCAAAAAAGATGAAAAAAAAACCGTGGAACGTGTCCCGACTCTCGCCAACGTCTAAATCCCCGAACGGAAAATGAACCAAAGCCCGGCCCCTTTCTCAGAAGGCGCCTTATCTTGATTACAAACTAGTGCCTCCACGAGCATCAAATTTTCGCATTTGAAATTCCAAAAGCGCAATAAAACCGAAAATCGTTTAGTATATTTTAGGCGATCTGGAATCTTTTTTATTCCCTTATGAAATGACAAAAAAAGAAAAGAGTCCCCTCGCTCTTGTCAGCCAATGACTCCGGTCATCAATGTCCACGATCTCACTTTACGAGCAGAGAGCTAATAACAGATCCCTATCGCCGAAGAGAAGCCAAAGAAATCTGGTCCCTCAATTTCCGAAAAAAAGTGGGGTACAAAAAGAGTAACGTTAATTAGCGCTCACTTCTGGACTATCGGAAGAGGTCGGCTAACGACCCAAAGGTAATTACCGGGGTCGGGTCACGGTCATCGCATTAATTCGGCATTCGTACAAGTGGTCCCTTTTTTTTCAAAGAGAATTGGCGTCGGCGGAAGCTGCAAACGCAACGGAAAAAAGAGAACGCACGGAGAGGGACTCGTATTAATTACACGCTAGGCCACCAACGCTCGGCCGCTTTGCATAATACGTACACATTCGAAGGTACAATGCGACGAAGGACGGTGGCTGAGCCGATAAAAGGACCACGGGATCTGGATCTACAAATGAGCTCCAAGGAAGGACGCGTGGTTGTTGCTACTGGAATAGAAAGTTTAAAGGAGCTCGCTTGTCGGTGTTGACGTTCCAATGACCCAAGCTAAAATCATTTGCATATGGTTCCAAACAAGTAAATAACAAACTAATGCATTGAATGTTTTCTCTTTGAAAATCAAAGATATGAATAAAACTTGAACAAGCAGACACTTCTCTCTGATGAGAAAGATGAACAAAAGGAATCTTAAAAGCTTTAGAAATGTTTAGAGCGAAAGAGAACATACTGAAAAATGCCTAATTAGAGAACAACAAAAAGTTACTTTTTGCAAGTTTTCGAGACTCAATTGCATGTTCTCACATCTTTGAAAACTTTTATTTTTAGCTGCTTACTCCCACTTTTCTATTTTCATGAACAAAATCGAGATAAAGACTCTTCGGAGGCGATGGAAAACCGATACGTGCTCCCAAGTTGACTCAGCCAAGCGAGAAACAACGATCGACAATTGAATTAACCACGATGTTTGGGCGCCGAGGTGAATTCTATGAAATTACGTGAAGCGCGGGCCGGCCTTCTAAATATCGGTCGGATTTTTCCGCTGATGATTGCGATAACCATAATAATGGCCGACGGGCCATGGTTTTTATCGCGATTACTGTAATTTCGGGAAATGAGCGACGCGATATATGGCGGAAGCTTTTCCCGCGATCCATCCTTTTTTTCATGGCGCGAGTTATGCTCGAATAGTTGCCAGTTATTTACATCTTTTTTCGACGCGCTCCCACTTCTTAGACCGCGATTACCGTTACTGAAATAGACGGACGGGACGCTTTGATACGGGGATCTATGCGCGATATCGATTTTCTCCGCTCGCCCCAAGCGGCGCGAATCCCGATATTTTTTTGGTTACCGTTCCCAAGGCGTAATTGAAAACTTTGATATAGCTTTTTGTGGCCCTCGACGCGGTGGATCTTTCTTATCGAGTTGAGGACGAGATTGACGTAAGAAAGTGAGTAGACAGAAACCAAGTTTGGCCTTTTTTTGCGCTTGATTGTCTACGCTTATTGTTACAGAAAATCCCTAACCGCAATTAGAATCAAAATTATAACCAACTTGAACCCGATGGATCGGATTTATAACCTTCATGACCTGTAAAATCTGAAATAGCACGCGATAACCCTCGTGAGTGGTTTATCCACTATTGTAACGTACACATTCGAAATCAAGATCGAAAGTACAACCAAGCTGAACCTGAGAAAAAAAAGGCAAACTTTCATGACTTTCTGTGCTTAAATTGAATGAACACTTTGAAAAAATTCCTCACATTATTTGCGTTTGCTAATTATCACTTAATTAAAGAAATATAATTTTTTATTGCTGTTTTCTTTTTCGTTTGCATTCTTTTCTTTTATTTTTTCAACAGAAAAAGATGCCCATAATACAAAAATTCTCAAAAACAAAGAGTATACACAATCCTGATTCACTCAAACACCATAACATTTCATGAAGCCGATATACACATAACATTCATGACAATCATCAAATATTTTCCGACATAATCCAATATGGAGCCACGCATTTCCTTAATAAATCAAATACCAAATAATTAAAAATAATAATATTTTCAATAAAATACGCAAATATTATTACATTGTACAATGTAAAAAAGTTTATTCAATCACGTTTGATTAGCGGATATTCTCAAGTATACAATATCGTCAATTTTCATCGATTATATTAGGGATCATGTGATCACTCCATCTTAGGGGGGGAGGGGGGGGGTCTATTCGACTTGACAGCTTGTGACACAAAGATAGGGAAGGAAAGTATCCAGAAATCCTGAAAATAGGTTTATTTTATTGATTAACAGTCCATTCAGCAGGTAATTTTTCAGAAATATTTCTTAAACATTTGAAAATATTTCAGAAACATTTCGGAATATTTAATGTCAACTAGGAGCTCCTTGAATGTAAAATCTGCGCTTTGAAAATTACGCATCATTTATTGTTCTAAAACTTCGTAAACAAAAGAGATACATAGATTTCTTGTCAAACGAACTTACTTCTCTTCAAAATTTTCTCTTCTGACGCTGTGACGAAAATTATATGTTGGCAAGAAAATCCATTCTGATCAAAATAAATTGATTTGTAATATATTATAGAAACATAATTGAAAATCATTTGTATTCAAAGTGAAGGTTAATTGAAATTTATAATCCAATTTAACGCCTACCACAATCTGCTGTATTTATATTTTCACGGCTTTTTGAATTCTGGCGCATTTCTGACCCAGATCGTCTTTTGTTTTTTGTTTCGATTTCCTTTTTATATTACAAATGTCAATACGCGTTAAAGATTGTTTTTGAGTGCCAAAAGTTCATCAAAAGTTTGAAAAATGGGCTGAAAAAAAATTGATTTTGTTCAATAAATTAATAACTATTGCAGTGATACTGTAGATTTTATAGATTTGACGTCATTTCCAAAAAACAAGCGATATATCAAGGGCATTGCAAATGAACAAACAGGAAAAACAGAACATTTTCAGGCCAAAATCCTCGCGATCGATGGTGAATTAATTAAATGATTGATGCATAATATGTAATTATGTAACACCTTATCGTGCCGATATCAAAAAATGTAACAAAAATATCTAGTAAGTTATTTTTCAAGTATCCGTTAGAAATGTTCTTTTTAGTACGTTTTTTTATTAATGTCCTTATGATGAAAAGTTGGACAAATGAATATTTTGGAAAATATTAATGGCATATTTTTATCATATTGTGCGTTACTAGATCTTGTATCATTTTGATAATGTTGAAAATTGCCGTGTATTTCATGCCCAAATCGCACATGCGCAACGTGGCAGATTTTTCGCCGCTGTTGGTTATAAATTGTTTAAATGAGGTTCGAAATAAAACCTAGTTTAGGCGTAAAATCCGTAAAATCGATAATAACTGCCATGTTTATGGTGTACAGTTGGTTGAAAATGAGCTTAGTTTGGACCGATGAGAACCGAAATATCCTCGATTTATTTGGTTCAAAGTTTGATTCTAATTTCGACTTGGAAATCTTCAAACCTCTATCTTGCTTTATTTGACTAACAATATCAACAATTAGAAATAATTCATGGCATCGCCAGTAAACTTGATTCATAATATTTGAAACGTTCTTGACACCCGTCAGATCATCGAGCACTCTCCACCAGCAGCCGCGCGTTTATCAGAGACTCGCAGGCGGCGCGATTAAACATGCAAATGTCTGTGTTGCGCCCTTTCACGCGTGAATTATTTCGCGCTCAAACGCGCGGCCGCGGCTAATTTTACAAGCTGTTGCGCAACTGGTACTACACGCCGCGGGACGATTCTTATCAAGCAATTCTGCCATTCCGCTTTCCCTTTCGTCATGGAAAATCTGCCGCGAAAACTTGGTCAAGTGCACTTCACACCACGCACTTGTGCATCGCTGATTTCCAAAGAGTGGAAAAAACATTTACGCTGATGGGAAAGTAGCCAAGCTCTTGGGCGTCAGTGATAAAACATGCAATTACATTGGTGTCAGCTTTATTTGGAACGACAGGTTTGAAATTAAAATTTTTTTCTGCAAGTTGTAATCGCTTTTGTACTGAAAGAAGATTAGAATAGCTTTTTTCATTGGGAAATACAAGTGAAACCGTCCTTGTTTATAGAGAATATGCAAATTTTTGACGAATGTTCATGCTGAATGTATAGCAAGGCGATAAATTACCGTGTATCTCGCAATGGCAATATATTTACCGATTTGCGGTTTGTGCAAGCGCGAATTCGCGTTCAGCTACCGGATAAAGCCAAAGGCTAATCTTTCGCGAAATCGTGAGATCATTTCAGCGATGGGAAATGTTGATTCAGATCGGTGGAAATCAGGCGAAGCTGTTTGTTTTCCAGCATTTTATGCAGATTCGCGATCGAGAGTTTCACGTTATTTATTTTCTCAGGTAGAAATTTCGGAACGCTGTTTTCCGTGTATTTCAGTTTACGAAGAACGTCATGACTAGAAATTTCTCACGTTTTGATTCATAGATTGTGTAAGCTTGAGAAGGGTAAAATGAATTTTACCTTCGTTGTTTTAAATCAGCAATTTTATTGTAAATTATGAATGATCATTTTGCAAGTAAGGAATTTCATAAACTATGAGGTGACTCAGTCACGAAAAATTTGAGTGAAATTCCGCTCCTCAATAAGTGTTTGAATGAATCGATACGAAGATACTTCAGCAATCTACAACGCCAGCAAAAGTTTTGCGACCAGGCATAAAACTTTACAACTCTCGATGCAGTTTTATTGGTGCCAAGAGTTCAAGTCCCGGCAGTAAAAATTCAACTACGCTTTTCAAAACGAAGTACACAAGATAGTTAACTGAAATCATGATAGAAAATGAAAAATTTTCCCATTGAATTATTATCATTAGTTCCATGTAATTATCGAACATTAAAAAACAATGCATTCTGTAATATTACCGGAATATAAATGGAATATAATAACACCTGAACCTAATGAAGTAAATAACTCTTTTGAGCAACTTTTCCTTAATTTAAATATATACATAATTGAAAAAGTATCATGTACTAGTATTAAGTGAGAAAATTAAACAAGAGGCCTATGTTTCGGATTTGGAAAACTTTATTCGCTAGTAAAACGCAATCAACACTTAAAAAATATCTCACTTAATCTTCATCTTGCCACTAACCCTACAGAATAATTATCCGATAACGTCATCGGCTTTCGCGCCCTCCTCCTCTCCCCCATCTCGTGGTCGCAAACAAAAAAGGCTCCATCCCATAACCTCGAAATTAGCCTCACATCCGCGATGGCCCAAGATGATTAATTTCGGCTCCATAATGAAGCGCATGTTCGGCAGAGCCCCCTCCCCGCCGAGGTACTTGCCCAGGACCCGAAAACGCGGACGTCGTTAAGTCCCGCGCGCATCGTTTCCCTGAATATTCGCAGAATCCGATTGGGCCCGGCAAAAGAGCGGCACCTTGGATCGAGATACTCGCAAGGGGCGAGGAAGGGGAGGAGGGGGTGGTTGCTCGTGAGGGGAGGGGAGGGACACGGGGCGAAAATCGCATTTTTTTCGCCGCTGAGAGAGAATTCCTGGGCCGGATGGTAACGCGGACGAACTTAACGAACTGCCAGGCTTCGCTGGGAAACGCATTTTTTTCTCCCGGTTCTACCCAAAGAAGAGAGTGACCTCGTGAAAAAACGTTGGGAATAAAAATGAAACAAGTACCAGTGCCTTAAGGCCCCACCGGTGATCGATAATGGAAAATGAGCAGATGGCGCCGCTTGGGTCCCATGGTCTCCCCCTTCCGCCCTCTTCGAAAAGCACCAAGATAAGTACAATTTATTCAACCGGGCATTTTTTTCGTGAATTTAAATCAAAGATCCCGTGCGTCGAGTGGGCCCCCGCGACATTAATCGCGGGGCCTGAATTTACGTCTCTCAATCTAAGGGATCTCCAAGTCGTATTCCCCGGTCGAGCAAGACCTCGATCGTTTCCTCGATTCGTCGGTGAAACAAAAAGAGGACAATGAGGGGGAGAGGGGCCCGAGGTTGCAGGAGAAGCGGAGGGAGAGTATAGCAAGGCCCGGGTAAGATGCGGCGCATACCTAATCAGCGCATATCATCGGGCCTCGAATAACTTAACGGGCCAAAAAAAGGGCGAAGCCCCCCTCCCTAACCGGGCGCTCTCGCCCTTTCGCCACCCTCCGTTCCTCAAATGAGGGGTGAGGGGAGGCCCATTGGACAGGTAGCGACCATTATTTTCACCCGGGACGTTTCGCGGCTATTATTTCACCCCGCACGGCCCCATTCGAAACGTTTCGTAAGCAAGGAGAGAGTCGACAGTAAATACTTTGAGGCCCCGGCACTCGTTACGCGGAGAGCGGGCCCAAGGAAGGAGAAAGGGCCCGCTTTGCATTCGTTTCGTGCCCTTTGAGCTGTCGTCTCCTCTTCCGCGGATTTCGGGGGCCCCGGCGACAGCTCTGAATTACCGTGAGGGGGCCTTCTTTACCCGGGGACCGCCACCGCCCTTCGCCCACCCCAGCCCCTCGTGGGCCTTACGTTAATTGATAAGAAAAAGGGGCCCATGACGTGCAGCGGCCTTTTTGCCTCTTACCCCGGCTTTTGTTTGACTTTGTCCTAGTCATTTTTTTTTTGTAGCAGATTTTATCAAGTTTTCATCCTACGGTTGGTGAAACAGTATTTTCAACAATCAATTGCAATTATTCAGAAATTGATAGAAGGGAGGGATTTTTGAGAAGAACCCCCACAACTTTTTGGAATTTGCGTGGCATCGTTTGTTAATTTTTTTCAGACGTTAGAAGCATCGCGTGACACGTCGCTTAGTGAACGCAAAGGTCACTTCCTCCGCCGAATGCAGAAAGTCAGAAAGCGGTCACGTTTCGCCGAGGAAGGAACGAAAATATACCTGTAGCCCGCATTCGAATGCGGAGAGAGAGCGCGCGGACGTCCCAGCGTATCCCGTTTCAAGATGGAGATAGCACGTCCCAGAGCTCTGCTTGGACTCCAGATAGAGAACCCTACACCCTTTTCTCGCCGGGAACGAGCTGAGATGGCAGACTCGCGCTTGACGCGAACATTTATCACTCTCTATTGTTGCCCGGGCATCCGGCCCCGGGGCGAGATATTCGCGGGAAAGCGTCTTTTTCGCGAACAATATCTCGGCCGATGAAGTAAGGTTAATCGGCTGTTCAAAAAGAAGGAACATAAGGGAAGCAAACATTGAACATTTCAACACGTCAGACAGTCAGCAAATGCGTTATCAACGTTCTGAAGATGACTCAAAAATACATATTGTTTTTTTACCTAAAAAATCTGCAAGTGCCTTCACCTCATTCGACAATTTTTAGAAAAGATAATTGTAACAGCAACCCAAAAAAATACAAAAATATGAACGCCATGAAAACACTAGAATGGAATATAGTTCCATCAGTTAATTTGAACTGGGTTCAAATGAAGCTCACAAAACACAGGTTGATAGTCAAAGTATATATATATATATTTTATCACTACAAAGCCCGTTCGGACTGAAAGTCACGAACTGTTCTTGAACGATACGAAATTTGGAAAACGCACATGCGTTTTGATAAAACTTTCCTTTATCAGCAGAAAACGATTTTTGAACGAACGAGTGCTCCGACTTTTGAAATGAAAGAATTAAGAAAGATGCTTCTAAACCGAACTGAACCGAACTGAGAATTGGCTAAGAACGCTGTTCGCTGGTTTAGCTGGGTTTATATAGGCTTCCATTCCCGGCACAAGTACATGTTTCATGTCACGTAGTTTCAATTTAACAAATAACTTCTGATGGCAAGTTAGTCATTAGCTCGATCATCCTAGGAATCCCAAAATGGAAATAACAGGATATGATAACGATTAGAACTCTATTGTTAAAGAAGTTTCGAAATCGTTTAGTAAAAGCTAATTCCTTTTTTAGTCATTACAATTTACTTAAAATTAAAAAGGAGACATTAAACTCCGGATATTTCATCAGTTTATGAGCATTAGAATTTAATTTACAAAATGCGACGTTTCAAAATTCTAAAAAAAAAAGAATGTAATAAACTGTTATCATAGGTAAACGAAATTGTCTGATGAAATATTGGAGAATATTACATGAACACAGAACATGAACTGGTTGGTTTAGATTGTAAAAAAACAGAAAATAAACGTATTCATTTTCTGAGCTTCTGCCACGGTCCAGTTACAAAAATAATAACATCCAATGTAATGTCTAATCTGACCATCAAGGAAAATGGTACGTAAGTGTTGTACACGGATGAATAAACAAATTTTTGGATCTTGTGAATCTAGCTGTAAAAGCGTGTCTCAATCTTAAAGACCGGGTGCAGTAGAAGTGATTCCGTAAATGCGGCTCACTAACCAGTAGCCCCATCGGGGTCCCACCCGGGATGACGCGCGCGGGGGGAAATAAGGCCCCGGCGGTAGCGAGAGCGGAACGGCTTTAACAGAAGGAAGAGGGCCCGCGGCGGCGGCGATGCAACCTATTGTCCTCGTGTCCACAGCCTTTTTCAATTCAAATTGAAGCCGCAAAAAAAGCGCGGGCCACGCACACACGCGCGGTTTCGGGCCCCGACTTCGAAAAAGCCGGTCCTTCTTTCACGACCCGTCGCCTCCCCCGCCACTCTGAGAGTGATCTCGTTTTTCTTTTTCTCTTTCTTCTTATGTCGACGTCTCGTGGGGCCCGATTCTATCGGACTGTAAATATCACCATCAGAGAGGTTCCAAGACACACCCGCGATGCGCGGGGGCCTTACAAGTGTAACGAGAGAATGGACTCTGCGTTGGCTGAAAATGAAATCACTGATGAATGGAAATGAAGGAAAATTTATGAATATCGTTTTAACCGCATATGTTAATCATTGCATCATATGCGCTTGGGAAGGAAACTTTTTCATGCCAGTGAATGCGTTTTTGTCGTTGACTTGAACCATTCATCATCCACTCATGGTAGCCCCGTTTCCTATCAAACGTGACTTATCTCAAACGGCACATTCGGACGCGTCACATTTTAAATGAAGCCCGAGTCCCCTTAACTTTCCCCGTCTCCCTTGACTCCCCCGATCCGCTATCGCGCTCCTCGATTCATTCGCGTCCAATTCGCCCTCTCGCTTTTCGCGATACCGCAGGCACGAGGGAGAAGATAAGACGGCCACAAGGACAATCGTATTGCTCTCGGGCTCCCCGAGGACGTAGAATCAGATATTATGTATGCACGGCCCGAAACGAAAGCAGGGAGAGGGACTCTGAGCCGCGGACCCCCCCCCCCCCCCGTAGTTTTTTTCCTGGCGTCCCTTCGCCACTGCATCGGGCCCCGCGTAAACTCGCGCTACCGCGAGTCAGGCCCAACTTGAAAATGCTCGTTTTCGAAGAGGTTTAGCGGAAGAAAGATTGGTATAAAGGTGGAATATTCTTTCAAATATAGCATGAATTGGAATGTAATTTGCTTGAAAAAATGTATAACTCCTAAAACTAAAGTGATGACTGAAAAAACATCTAACGCTTTTCAAAAAATGTTTTAGAAATTTTCGTTTTTTCAAACAAAGCATTATTCCAGAATCAAAAAATTATTCGGCAAAGAGGAAAGTTGGATAAAAAAATGTGAATCATACGAATGCGTTTTATTATACTTTTCGAATGAAAGTTCGGATTCTCGCCCCTGAAGCTCGTAAAGACGTATTCCTCCGCATACGAATTGCTTGATTTTTCACCCTGGGTATTCTAATGTGGAGATGACGGGGCATTGCAGCTCGTATTGGCTGATACGATATCTAAAAGTTTCACCGCACGTCGCGCCGTTCGCTCCTCGTAAAAAAGTCGCGTTTCGTGACGAGGTGGATATTTTATTTTGATCGCTGCGTCTTTCGCTGGAAGAATCTTAAAGATTTTTTCATCCTGCTCGATCTCAAAATAGATTTTATGAACATAAAAATTGTAGCTTTCAAGGTTAAATATTTCATTGTCGAGTCACACTGTATGTATATGTACTTTCACGTACTATAAAGCACTGTATATTCCAGAAAGCAAATGTAGATAATGTAACGAGTAGAGTCCCTTCAAACCTATGAAATGTATACAAAAATCTCTTGAAAGCACATTGAAATCTGCAATTTTTGAATATGTTCATTATTCAAGACATGGAACTATGGCAAAACTGGCTTAAATAGTGAAGGCAACGAAGCTGGCTGGACCAGTCGACCAAGCGTTATGGCGGTGCATGAGAATGAGGATCTCGCGTGCTCCGAGTCTGAAAACAGAAGCGGCTCTGCAAGAGCCCAACAGGGTGAGTGGGGGGAGGGGCAAAGCGAGCCCTTTCCCCCCAAAGCAGAAGAAAGACAGAAGAAATGCCGGGGGCCCAGCCTGATCAACATCTGTCTAGCTGCTCGACCTCTTTAATCTACTCTTACTTTGGCCACTGCATAACGGCCGATTGACTTTTACCCCAGGAGTAGGGAGGGGTATTTTGAGACTTTTTACCGATTTCTTTCCTCAAGATCCAGCCGTTACTTATGCTTCTTACTTAAAAAATTCCTTCTGTGCAGATGAAAAAGTTGATCAAGAAGCAAGTTTAAAAACTAAGAAGATAATTTTCGACAGACACTGGGCTGAACATACTAACGAGTTGATATTTGACTTTGATGTTCATGATTTCTTTACGAACTTTAGATATTTTGGTGAATTAATAAAAGATGATCGTTGTGTTGTTCGTAACGTAAAAATTTAGAAATTTTTTTAGAGTTTACCTGGCCTAATTTTTGCTTCTTATAACGATCAATTGGTTATCAATCTTCAAAACATACCAGACAGAATTTTTACCATCGGTATACGATAACACAAACGAAATCACTGAAACGTTGACTAATCTAGTCTCAAAAAATGTAACTGCCAGACTAAAAAACCTTAACTGCGAAATTCTCCATACATGAAAACGGCCGAAACCACTGCACCCCGCAGCACATTGGCCATTCCCAGGCAGCGAAGGGTTCGCGTCCCGAATCTTTTTTGCGCCCCTTGGCACCATAGATCTCCGGGGTCTTATCTGATTATTCAACAAGACGCTCAATCTTGATACCCCGGGGAAGAACAACTAAATATCAGGAAATGAAACATCTCTCACCCGAAAAAAGACACAATACCCACGTCGCTCGTTACCGTACCGTTTCCGATCCACATTTTAATTGCCCCGCGTTTTGGGGGGTCGGGCCTAAAAATCAGCAGGCCCGATCTCGACCCCGCAAAAAGAGGCGCGAGCTTAGGTTAGGTTTTTCTTTAGAACAAAAAGGATATTTTAGGGGCGCAGGTGGGGAAAGGGGGGGGGGGTTAATATACTGAAATTTCGCACCATGAAAGTGGAGTCGGTGAGAGGAAAGGGGGAATAGAAATCGCGGGCGGAAAACGGAAGGGGCCTGAAAAAAGATGGCGAAATGCGGGCAATGGCGCGGGACGAGTGGGGAAGGAGGGCGCTTGATATCAAATTTATCGGGTATCGGGTTGCTCTCGTGGGCCTTTCCGCGCTCCTCCTCGCCGCGGCAATTTTTTTTCGGGCTGCCGCGTCGACGCGCCGCGAACGGGCCCCCGCGGGGGCCTTGCACAAGGCCCGGGGCCTGGGCTTGATTCCCCGGGACGTCCATCAGCGAGGCGTCGTTCCGTGCAGGGTGCTAACGTGTGGTTGGTTTTTTTTTTTTTTTTTTTTTTTTTCATTTTTGATTCAGTGAAACTTCATTAGGAATTTCACAAAAACAAGGACCTTGGTTTTCGTTACATTCAAGCTTACGGTCTGCTATGTTTAAAGGAAATTCTAATTTTATTTTTCCTTATTACCTAGGCTCAGATTTTTTTTCGTTTCTATTCTCTCATCATTAGGGACTGGAGAAATTTTTCAGAAATTTTAAATGAAAAGTTCCATTGATTTGTCAGTAGCGATCATCACATTTTTCCGGATATCATACATAAAACTTGAAATTCGAAAGATAAAATACATAATACCATAGAATACCTGTTCGACAATGCTTAGAAATAAAAACTGATTTGAAAGATTGGCTCTGAATGCGTTGTTATGAACGCACCTTAAGAAATTTGATAAATTTGGCAATTGATAATTCTGAAAGAATTTTCTATTTTAATAAAATTATTAGAATTCAATCTGAGAGTTTCTTCTTTCAGGAAATTCGTTTGCCATATTTAAATGTTTTTTTTTTTTTTTTAATTCAGAATATATCAATCGAGATTTCGAATCAACTTTCGCATGCTTCACAATAAAGCCACTTTGTGGCAACGAAAATTCGTTTGAAATGGGGCGAATTTCTAATTTTTTTCAATTAAACAATTTTCTGCGAAATTCGATACAGCGTATTTTAAAAGACGATTAAAATAACTATATTCTTATCATTAAAGCTTTGAAAAAAATGTTTTGAAAACTCGTTAGTGTATGGTTAGAATGTCTTTTCGAAAAACGAAATTATTATTCGAAATAGTGTTACGATTATTTAAATCATCTCTAAATGTGCAGTATCTTGATTTCAATCTAAGGACCTTTTGAACCCAGAATAGCTGCAACCAACTACATACATCACCAGTGCATCCGCAATCCCATCAACCTTCCTCCCCTCACACTCACCTGAAACAAAAAAAAAGCAACCACATGAAACCACGTGCAAAAAACTTGCGCAATTTTCGCAAAAATTCAAAAAAGCTCGATCAATCGATACTATATCCGCGGCCATCTAAATTAGCGAAATTTAAGTGCAAGCCCGAATGCGCGATCGCGGCGATTCTCACCAATCCGGATACTTAACATTCGCGTTAATTTACCTCGTTTGGGCGAAGGAAAAGTTATTGGCCGTGGTTAAGGGAAAGGACGAAGGAGAAAAAAGGACGGGGCGAACATCCTTTAAAATGTTACGTTGTCTTATCGGGATTATACGATCTCGGGGCCGGTAAAGTAAATAAGAGGGTTCGCGGGGCTCACGAACTTAACCTAAACCGCTAACCTAAAAAAAGAGTGAAAAGCTCGAGCTCGAAAAAACGAAGAAGTGGACGATGCAAAAAAAATTCGACGGAGGGGGAGGGGGTGAAAGAACGAGTGGATAATAAACGCGCGTGGGCGAAGATCGACGAATTTTACAGTAATTCTTGACTCTTTACCCGAGAGGGGCCAATTTAAATTCCTCTTACACGCTGGCCCTTTCGACTCTTCAAGTACCCCCATGCGACGCCGTGACGTACCTAACGTGAGAACAAATATTCGATCGGGGATAATGCCAGGACATTTCTTTTTCCCGGACCGCGCGAGTTTAATGGTACATTTTTCTTGCTATCTGAAAGTGAATTGTGTACGTGTTGTAAGGACAGCTGATTAATCGATTTGAGGGGAAGTCACAGAGTTCCAGGGTGTCTCTCAGATTCTACTTTCTGCCCAATTTTAGCAAGTCGAACACCCCGGAAATGTCCATCCTTTACTTGCCTCACGTACTCCACCCTTCATTCAAAAAATAACGGGAATTATTTCAATTCTTTACCCTCGCTCATGCCTCCGGTCATACGGGACTCCTGCTTATTGGGAACCATGGTGCAAAAAAAATACCTGCCGTAAATAGAATGACCTTCGTCGAGGTCGTGGCGGTGTAATCAGCTAATTACAACTAGAAATTCCATGGAAAAACTTTTTCCGCGCTGTTACGTAAGGGTCGGGGCCGATTAGGGGCTACACGCGAGGCTCTTACGAAGATGGTTGTGTGACGTTTACGCGCGCAACGCCGACAGTGGGGGGTCAGTCCTGCAACATATTATGCGTAGTGACGTGTACTCATGCGCGCGAAATGATAGCGGAATGGACCGAGTCGCTGAGGCCGCGGCGGGAGTGCTCAACTATTAGCAGGCAGATGAAGCCAGACAGATGGTACCGGCAGATAGCGCAGTAATATCCTACTATGCGCAGCGTTTTACGAATGCCAGTCGTGATCCCATGACGTGACGATTATTCTAATGGGATGCGCATCCGAGGCAGCGGAAAATGCGAGCGCGCATCGCGCAATTAAAACTTCTTACCGATAGGTATGTTAATTGTCGATGCACGGATCGTTGATTCGCCGTAGAGTAAACATGCCCGAGGAAAAATTATTTTTCATGTACCCTGAGTCGCCGCAAAGTGTATCATCTGGGATCTGGTGGATGCCTTCAAGGTCGTTGGTTGAGGACCGCAAGGATTTAAATAGTTGTGACGTCGGAATAATGTTAGCTTAATTAAGTCCCTTCATTTCCGGAATGAATACTTTCTAGAATTACTTGAATCCGGAAAGAATTCCACTGAAATAGAATTTTTAGAATGCTATTCTTCCTGGATTAACTATTATACTAGTTTCATAGTAGAAATTTATACATACTAGAATCATATAAAAATGATAAAAAATACCAATGGTAAACGGAAGTGAAGGGGTGATGGGGGTGTTGCGAAAAAAAGTGCCACGGTCATGTTGCGCATCAGCAAAGTGATTCAATGGCTCCCAGGTAATGACAGATCACCGGGCCCACTACAGGCGGGGCCTGCTAGGAGATCCCGTAGGGACACGACACTGTCGCGCGATTCACCCAGCAGGTGGCAGCCACATCAAAAAGCCGCCTGTCCAAATTATCATTTTTGCGTCTTCCCAATTCCACCATACTCCCCCCCCCCCCCCTCCCCCCTCAGACTATAACTTAATGCGTTCAGCAATTTACCCCTACTTCTTCTACTCTCCTTCGGCGGAAACAGAAGGACCGAATTATAAATGAAGACGGAAAAAAAGGCGAGGGAAACAGGAGGCACGAAAGTCACCGCGGAATAAAAATTAACTTCATCTGGCATCCGAGTCGTTCGGGGCTCGGCCCCTAATGAGTCGCCGGGGCCTTAAAGGGGCCTCACGGGTGCAATTCGTTCTTCGATTGCCGATCAAGTTTGCCGAGATAAGGAGGGTTCGAAAAATTCCCGGGGTGTTTGGAATAGCGTTGAGTTATGGCGATTGCAATATGGCGATTTTCGTGAATTACGTGACTGAAGAAAGAAAAAAAAAGGAAGGGTATGTATCGTGTGAGTTTCATTTGTCGCGATTCGGTATATTATTGATATTTTTATTTGTTAGGTTAAGTTAGGTTAGGTTTCACACTTTTTTTTCGAGGTTCATGTTTTAGAAGATTCGGAAATTCAACGTTTCAGAGTACGTGAGATTTCTCGGAGAACGTATCAACGACCCCTATCGCGACAATGACACCACGCATTGTAATTGCAGATTGCGCTTCGTGTAAGATAAGATAACCCCACGCGTTCGAATCTCGCGAGGCGTTGGCGAGAAAGATGGAAACAAATGCCGGTCTAATATGACATCCTACACGCATTAGTACTGCTGGGTGTCTAACAAATCATCGCGCAGCAAATCACTTTCGATTTTTCAGCTCCTGGAAATAAAATTTGTATTTCTTTTCGTTTTGTACAATCGCTTTTGATGATAATTCGAAATAAACATTTAAATAATAATATATCATAGTTGTTTATAATGGATATGGTATCGCTCCGTCAAATTTCAAACAAACCCAATCGATTGCTCAGAGCCAAGAAGACCACTTCATTTTTGAGTATCTATTTTTATTACACTCTCTAGCTTTTGACACAAATCCGGTGTCCTCATCCGGAGTCTTCAAAGTATTTCAAGATTACAATGGTAAAATCGCGCAATAAAGACAAAATAATAATAGAAATTTTTTTAACAATCCTTGTTACCTCGATCTCCTTCAGTTCCTCAACCTTTGTCTTTATTTATATACTTGTCTTTCGTGCATGATTGTACCATTGTAATCATAGTTATTGTTCGTATCATTTGTTTTCCCTTGTATTAGATATCTGCAAACATTAAAAAAAATTTTTCTACCTCGCAGAGGTCAACTGTTAATTTCTTGAACATAATTTAAAATCTAAAGTGTGTTTCGAATAAATAATTATAGTAAATTAAACCATTCTTCCAGCATGCAGTTAACGGCTTCAAAACTAAATTCTCTGAAAATCCCATACGAAAAGCCACGCCTAATCATTAATTATTTCATTTTCCAACCCTATCTAATCACACGACATGATAGAATCAATTTTCCCCTCATCATTCTTGATTAACAACTCCAAAGTTAATTAAAGTACCTGGTGTACAAAAAATGCACGGCATTCATTAGAGTTATTCTCATAGGTTGGCGATTCGTGATTGTGATTTATTCCCCACAATGAGCGAGGAGAAAATGTTTGACGTCATCGACGGGGATGAACAGTTACGTATTGACGAAGAAGGATTTTCTCGTATTGTCCGGGCGGACAGGGCTTTTGCATGCCCAGAGATACGCGCATTAGCAAACATGCATCATCGTGATTACGCTGCACAATGCGAGTGGGGAGCGTGTACATCGGATATTTCTGAATCTCCCCCCTGCCCTCGTGTTTCTTACCCTACAACTCGACAATCTTTCATATGACTCTTTCGCAAGTAATGGAGTAATGGTGTCATAAATGCACTCGACACGTGTAAAATATATCGCGATCATTAATGGCAATTAAAACATCGATCGCCTCTAGGACTACGAAGTGAGTTAGCGGATGCGATTAGCGCGACAACTGGGATCTCTTACGGGGTATTGACATAAATCTAAGAGTGTAAGTGGTGTCAAACGGTTGGTACTTAATTATTCTGCAAAACTGAATAAACTTTTATTTGCGTATATTGGGTGGATTGTGAGACACGTGAGTTGGAGAAGGTTTAATGTTTCATTATTCCATATCTGCTCATTTTATTAGAAATGTTTAAAGAAATTGATGTACTTTTTCAGAATTCCATTAAAGGTTGGGTGATTTACTGTAAGAAACCGCTTCAGATCACTGTAGTAAATCTAGAAATGTAAAAATCTCAGAAGTAGAAAAAATGTAAGATGCAGAACTCATGCCCAGAATAGGAGGATTTCAAAATTGTGAACTGCTTTTATTCAACTCAATAACAAACCACTAAATAATCTTTTATTTGGAATTTTTGCATTCGAATTGCAACGTTTGACAGTCATAAAAAAAAATCAGAGGGTGTGGGCACTGGTCCTAGGAAGTGTAAACATCGTACACATTTTGATTTAACTATGGGTGGAGATGAAACAAACTTGGACACTGCAGATGTTACCCTTAAATTTTTCAGTTACAGTCTGCTGTAAAAATTTTAACTATTTGTTATGCTACCCGCGCAAAAGGGTGTTTACACGACGCTAAAGACCTGGACACTACACATTTTGATTTCACTGTGATGTGATGATAAAATTTCACCTTGGATACTACGTTTTTCGATTTCAGTCTAGCGTGGAAATTCCTTCTCTTTAATATGCTACCTTGAGTGAAGATGTTAACACATCAATAATAAAACATTTTTCCTCGGTCACTACAAATTTTGATTTTATTCTGAGGTGGAGATAGGAATGTCCTTGGACACAGCATGATTTTAATTTTACTCGGACGTGGAGATAATTTTACTAATGACACTACAGACTTGGACACTACAAATTTCGATTTTACTCTGACGTAGAATTAAAAAAAAATTACATAACATTTCCCCTCGGACACTACAGACTTGGATACTACAAATTTTGATTGTACTCTGATGTGAAAATAATGACTTGGACACTACAATTTTTGATGAACTTTTTTTCAACGCTCCATTATTACTTAGAATAACTCATCTTCTATTCGATCATTTTGGAGCCATATTCAATCAATCATCAGATAAACATCTCTCTCATTCTAGCTTTCGACACTTTATTCTTGCCCTCTTCAGGAACCTGAATTTACAATAATTAAAACAATAATCAATACAATTCCAAATTAATCAATAACAAAATCATCATAACATCATTCATTACATCAGAATATGATTCAGGTCAATAATATCTCATGAGTAGAACATTTTGTCATTTTTATAATATTGAATCAACAGGAAAAAAACAATATGTCGGTACAAGGAACTTCATCCGTGATTAATACATGTCTAAAAAATTACCTTAGTTTCCTTTCCTTTTACAGAAAACGAATCGATAAGAATTCATATTACGTTATCAATGCATGCGTCATAGATCGAACTCAAAAATCTCGTACGAGCTTAGGTTAGGTCGTATCTTCCTGTCTGTTTAACGTATTTTTAGTCCCTTTTATGAAAAACATTTCTGGAAACATTCTTTTTCTGTGATCTATCTCTCTATCTAAAATTTTTACTTTATCCCAATTAAACTCATGATTCATATTTATTCGATGTTCTGTTATGAGTGAATAATTTTCTGTAATTTCACGGATATCTCCCTCGTGTTCTTTAATTCACGTTTCTAAACATCTTTTAGTCTGTCCTACATACTTAAAATTGGCAATCTCTGCAATCAATTCTGTAAACTACATTCTGTTGTCTTTTATTCCCCAATTCATCTTTTCCCCTTTTAATAACATCCATATTAGATTATAGATTATAGAAAAAGAATGTTTCCGGACATGTTTTTCATAAAGGAGACTAAAAATAAGTTAAACAGACAGGAAGATACGAGATTTTTGAGTTCGATTTCTGACGTATGCATTGATAACGTGATATGAATTCTTATCGATTGTTTTCTATAAAAGAAAAGGAAAATAAGGTAATTTTGTAGACGTGTATCAACCACGGATGAAGTTTCTTGTGACGACATATTGTTTTTTTCCTATTGATTCAATATTATAAAAATGACAAAATGTTCTACATATGAGATATTATTGACCTAAATTTAATATGATGTAAATAGATTGAATGATGTTATGATGATTTTGTTATTGAATTATTTGTAGTTGTATTAATTATTAATTCAATTATTGTAAATTCAGTTTCTTGAAGAGGACAAGAATAAAGTGCCGAAAGCTAGAATGAAAAAGATGTTCATTTGATTATTGATTGAATATGGCTACAAAATGATCGAATAGAAAATGAGTTACTACAATTTTTGGTTTTAGTCCGGCGCAGAAATTTCAACTTTTATTATCCTACCCGCGAGTAAAGATGTTTGCACATCAAAAATGACTCCTGCACTCATAGAATCCAAAAGGGTTGAACGGAAATTCCATCCGAACATGTCTTGCCCCACAAAAACAACGAGGACGAGCATAAATGCCGGAAAATACGGGATGCAAGCTGAATTGAAAGCAACGTCAACAAATTTAAAAGGGGAATTTAAAGCGTGACACGCTCAGGTGAGAATTGAATTTCTCGCGGCGCGCCCTTGATGATAGAGGGCCAATCGCCTTGGGAGGAATATAAGGATCCTCTTTAAGTCACCTACTCGGTCAAGCAATTTGCCAAACGCGGGCCACGGGGTACGATAACTCGCATTGTTCGGGTATAAAGAGGAGAGAAGGTTAGGTTGGGTTTGTAGGTGAAGAATTTCGGGTCTTTCGTTTCGCCTCGTCTCCGCAAGATTCAATCAAGACTCTCGTTGATCCTTTTCAGCTTTCGGCACTTGATAAAAGGGGAAATGGAAAATTACTGTGCTTCTGAGATAGGGTAGGGGGGTAGAGGGGGTTCCATTTGTTTCTCTATGCATTAACTATAATTACGATGAAAGTCAATTACAGTTGCGGTGGATTTAGGTAAGGTTGAGTTCTCTTACACTCATCGAAATTCGAGACAGCTTTATTTATGAATAAGGAACGGGATGAAAGAATATTATTCATTCTTCCACCTATCTCAGACCCACACATTTTTGACGAATCAGGATAAGATGTTCAGGATTTTTCTAATGTGTCAAAGTCCGCGAGATAGTCTTGTAAACACGCGCTCTTCCTTATTTCTCTCTTATTCTGCGAGAAGAATGAAGTCGTTAAGGGACTCGCAGCGAATCTCGGAAACCATTACTGAGGCCAAGGGCGGAGCCCCGCGGACGCGTCATAACGATAGCCCGGGATTCTTTATGCGCATCCGATCACCCGCTCTGTCACCCGTAATTGAACGCGCGAGATTAACTTGTAAATGGGCTTGCTTATAACCTACAGCTTTCTTCAATATACATTTGTAAATCGCCAAGGGTGAAAAAGGTACAGTCATTTTGGGTGTAGGACATTTTGCCTACTTTCTGTTTTCTTGGATGATGAAGAGTCGATAACGTTCTATTTTTATTTCCTTCTTTGCAATATAAAGAAACCCATAGATTCTAATATTTTTACCAACCACCCTTCGAAGAATTAAATCAAAGGACCCGCAAAAGCGTCACGAATGAATCGATGGTCGTCGGGACTTGGCGTAAATAATGACGTCGTGCAAATCTTCGGCTTCCTGAAAGGCCATCGCGGAAGTCGCTTTTATTCTTCGCGTGTGTCTCGCTGGACGAAGAGGGGCATAGCGGAACGCATCACGCGGCCGAAGAGCGATCCTGCGGTGGCGGCGTCAGCGAGGAGCGTTCTCATGCAAACGCAGTAAATGGTCGCGCATGCACGAATAATAGCGCCGTATAGCGGGAGGCGCTCATGCGCCCGTAGATGTACAAGAAACGCATTCCTACATAAAACATGCAATAGCCCCCATGATAATTATCTGCGTCCAAGGCACGGAGGCCTTCGCTCTTCTCTTCTTCTTAGGCCCCATCCACGGCCCAAGTTGTCGCTTAGCGTCCGAGTTACGCGACCATACACGTGACCTGGAACGAGGAAAACAGCCCCTCGTCCGGAATGTGGGTTTTATGTCCTTCTAATGTTGATTCAAGTACAGAAAATGTATTCTAAGAATTTTCTTACCGCTTTGAATGAAAAACAATTTGATGTAGGATATACACTAATTGATTGACATTTCTCTATGGGCTGAGCAAAATTGCAATCTTGTTGATAAATTTTTTTACCATCACAAAGTTCAAGTCATAAATTACTAAAATTTGGCTCTTGATTCAGTTTTTATGGTGTCTGTATCTCATTTCTACATTCGTAACAGCGTTCAAACTTTCCTGATCTTTCACCCCTGGAAGTACATTCACGTAGTTCACACATGCCCGATTTTTTTCGGTCATACTCGATTTCACGAAGAGCCAACCACTTGACTCGACGCACCCGGACTAAATACGAAGCCTTCAAGCATCGAACGAGAAAAAAAGGAAAGCTCAAGTTGATGGTTAGAGAAAAAAGAAGATTGAAGTAAATGTGTCATAATAAGTTGAGAGAGACAGTACTTTTTACATTCTTTACAGACTCACATACATTTTCATTTATCAAGTAATAATTCGTTTGATAATTAATGATTTTCCATTGAAATCGATTTCCAAATCTGAAATCTCGGATTTTCATGGAAATAAAATACATAGTGTCTCCTTGATAGGGGCTCAGGCAGAAAGAGTTTTTGGGTGGGGTTTCTTAAAAATATATATTTCCTTTGAAATTTTGAAATTTTTCGAATCTCAGGATTTCAAAGTTACGCAACTTTTGAAGTCTGGAGCCGTACATTTTCCATATACATACTCAATATATGTAACGGAATTCGATTCCTGCGATTTTCAAGTCACTCAAGTTCAGACTGTTTTTCTAATACTCTTGGTACTATTCATAAATCTTTGGTAATTCAGAATTTGAAGTACATGTTTTTTTTTATTATCATCGATTGCTACTCAGGTTTTTAAAATTCAATAATGTAAGAATGAAGTTTTTGAAAAATATTAGTTTTTTTATAGATTATTCAATAAATTATAAATGCAAAATTAACTATCTGATAGATTTCTAGAATTTTCGTATTGAATATTATTGATGAAATTGTGTAGCACTTCCTGGCATTTTTATGTTTTCGATATTTCAATAAATCGCTTTATAGATTTTAAGAGTTTGATGTCTTAGTATTAAAAATTAAAACAATTTTCAGTAGGTATTAAAATAAGTTTTCAGAAAACGATATTTTTTAATATATTTCTAGTACTTTTTTTATTGATGTTTCATTTAAAATTCGTAAAACTGAAAAAATTACCAAATTTCGTAGCATGTCAGTGGTTTTTTTATGGATTTTTAGAATAACATGCTCTTGTATTCAGAGTTTCAAAAAGTTTCGAGAAAATTATAAATACTGAGTTTTTGAGCATTGAAAGATTTTTTGTATTTCTCACATTTATTTTGTATTCATTGAACGTTGAACGCTTTTTTAGAATTTTTCGAAATTTCTTGTATTTTTATTGGTTGCTATACAAATTTCTAAAATTTAATGCTCTAGTATTCAAATTTCGATGAATTTTCAGTTCTTTCATAAATTCCTGAAAAAATGGTATACATATAGATTTTTCGCGTTTTATTTATTTCTTTTTTTTTTAGTATTTTTTCTATAATTTATATTTTCTGAAGTTTTTTTCGTATGTTTATAAATTCTTTGTATTTTTGTTATACAGTATATAGATTTATAGAATTCGATGCTCTGGAATTGAAGTTTCTATCAATTTTCAGTTATTTTATGGATTTCAGAGAAAAATACACGTATGCATAATATAGATTTTTAGTGTTTTCTAGATTTAGATTTCTTGTATTTTGGTGTACATTTTTCCGTAATTATTATATTTTGTATTGTTTTTTTAATATTTTTAGAGATTTCCAGTATTTTTGTTGAATGCTACATGGATTTTTATAATTTCATTCTCTAAAATTCGATGTTTTATAAATCGTATGTATTTGCTTAAAATTGTTAGAACACAGTTTTTTGGTAGAATTGTAACTTTTATTATTTCTCGAATTTTGTATGATTGAAAAGATTTTCTCGTACTTCAATTAATTTTTATACAATTTATGCGAATTCGATTTTCCAGGGTTCAAAGTTGTTTCAATTATTATTGGGCATAATTATTAACAAAGAAAAGTAACTCGGGTCAAACGATTTCACAAACTATTATTTCTTACGTTACCCTCGCTAAACATTTATGATACAAGAATGTTGTTTGAAAAAAAATTCTTTCGAAGCCTGGATTATTGTTATTTATGAGTTAAAATTTTAAATTCTGAAAATTCTTTTACTTCTAGAATTTACAAGAAACCATTCGCTTTACCTCTGCATTTTAAGATGTACATTTTTGATTAATTTTACTAATATTTGCTTATTTTATTATAAATTTTCACTATTTTATTACATTTTTTACTTGGTTGAGTTCTGATGATTTATTATTACACTTTTTTTCATGTTGCCTTAGAATACTTGATATTCCCCTAATTTCGAATTTGAACCCCCAAAACCTTTCTCTGTCTACGCGCTAGGTCCTTGATATGATTATTGATGACCTTCCCCTCTTCCATTTTAACCTAAGGAAGAAGTTTTTGAATTTTTTGACACTCTTCATTCGATCATACTTAATTTCACGGAGAATGAAGTACTTGACTTCTTGCGCCCGGAAATAATACAAATGGGCACCCTCGGGCCTCGAACGACCAGAAAAGGGTTTTGGGGTTAGGTGAAGGGCGGATGGGGGAGGGAGGGAGGGGAGGGTGGTCGAAAAAGGAGTACCTGACGAGCGATCGTATCTCCGGGAGGAGAGCTCTAACGGGATACATCATCCCGAGATAGAGTGAGAGAAGAAGTCGAGTTGAAGTGCTCGCGTCGTCCCTTTAGGAGGCCGAGATTTCGGGGACCGGTGCCCCTCTTCGTCTTCGTCTCCGTCTTGGATAACGAGACACGGGCCCCTTGTGTACAAAGTCCCGAATCTCGGGGACGTACGTTATTCCGAGGCCCCCGAGATTTCATCGTGATCCCAGGGACATGTTCGACGAAGGCTTGAGAAAGTTTCGGGCCCGTAAATGCGAAAACGCCTCGCGGATATCGATAAGAAAAATCGGTACACATTTCGCGTCGTCGCGGTCCTGAGTTTTAAGGGCCTGAAACTTGGCGCGAGGGGGAAGGGGAAGGGGGTTCAGTCAAGGGTGGATTAATGCGATTTATGGGAGAGAAATGCGGTAGGATTCTCCACACAGAGAAAAATCAATTCATTTGCTCCAACTGTGATTTTTCAATGGAGAGACGAAAAAGTAGAAGTTAAAGAAATTTTTGTTTGCTCCAACTGAAAAATTAGGTTAGTGTAATAGCTGCTACGGAAAATTGAATTATTCTTACTGAAAAAGATTTAAAAATTATGCAACTGGGATATCACATCCGGAAAAACTCAGCCGTATGGTTGTATACACAATAGAAAGATTATTGTGCACTCAACAGCACCAACTTTTTTTCAGTAAAAGCGACTGCAAATTAGTATGACCGAAAATTCAATAGGCACGACTTTAATTTTCAATAATGCTTATTCGAAGTAAAATTCAGTTAGATCAAATAAAACTGGGGATTTTTTCTTACAATGAGTTCACTTATGAAAGTTTCTGAGAATTTCATTAAACTTTTGGAAGTATTCCTGCTTGTGTGTGTGTGTGTTAACATGTTGGGACAGTTGTTGCAATTTTTTGCTGGTGATTCGTTGACAAATGTTCGAAAAATGCAAAATTTTCAGAAAAAATTTGACTATTCAGGAGGTTTTTACAAATTGGAAGCTTTGAGGATTTTGTAAGTAGGTACTTTGAACAGTACAGATTTGGAATTTTCGACGATTCGGGTAGTTTTTCAACAAATTTTTCGATTTGATAATTTCAATAATTTTCTTTGAGTTTTAGCATTTTTGAGAAGTCTGTGGTTCAGAATAAAATTCCACTGCTTTATATGTTGTTAGAGAATAAAGTTGTACTCACTAAATTTATATCTATTCAATCTCAACAGATTACGATCTATTTAAAATCATTTTTACTTAAAAATCTGTACTTTAAACAAATGCATCTGTCAAATTCAACATTTTGACTGTTGTTTCAACAAATTATCTGTTGCGTTCTACGAATTCGTTCTTTTCATTTTTCACAAATGTCATAGTATAACATCATGTATTTGGTGGATATAACATCAGCACATGAAAAGTTATTAATTGGCTAATATTATATTCACGAAATACATGTTTTGAAATTAATAAAAAGGACGCAATTAAATTCATAGAAGATCAATGTCATACTGAAAATTTTAACGGGCAATCTGTAGTAAAGACAACAAAAAATCTCTTGAATTCAACAGATTCAAATTCAGGGAGTAGTGATTCTTACGAAGATAAAAAAGTTTTCAGATAGATATCTTTAAGAATTTTAAAAGTCTTGACAAATTTGAGAATTTCATCAGCTGTTACAAATGCAACAGTTATAAAATCTTCTACGATTTTAATGAGCTTTTCAAAAATTGTAAGGAACCACGAAATTGATGATAATTTTTTGAGTTACATTGATTTGATAGTTAATAGCAGTTTGAAGAGTTTCAATCTTTTTACACTTTCCAATCGTTATTTTGTACATTTCTGGGTCAATTTTTACCAGTTTAGACATCCTTGTACAGTTTTGATAGTGTTTTAAAGATACCCTTGAAAGTTCAACACTGTTGAGCATGTCATGCCATTCTTCACTATCTTTCTCAATTCTAACCATTTGAATATTTCTTACCAATTTAGACATTTTTCAACTATACCCACAGTTCATTGGATAATTATAATTTTCATAGTTTTTTTATTTGTTCAATAATTTCGACAATTTTGAATATTTACCAGTTTTGAAAGTAACAGTTGGTCAACTTATACATTGTAAATATTTTTTTAACAGCTTCGACAGTTTTCACGATGTTTGCAGTTCTTATGGCATAGAAAAAATTTTCTGATTCATGGAAATCATAAAAAAATGATAGTAATTTAACAATTTTTTTGAAAAATTTTGTGTTTGTGTGTATTCTAGAAGGTTAAAAAAAATGCAAACTGTCTTCAGTTCTTTCACTGTTTTTTCTAAATATTCCATTATCCTAGATCAGGAAATATTGATCAATGTAGAAGAATTTCTTAGAATTAGAAGTACTACGTAAATTTTCAACACCGAAACCAGTTTTATTTTGTTCGTTACAATCTTCAACGATTCTTTTAATTTTTAATCACGCTTTTTTAGACTTTAAAATTTTTCTGTTGTTAAACAAACATTGACATGATATTGAAAACTATTACTGAAAATACACCAGTTCCTGATGAGAACGAGGATTAATTTTTTATTTTATTCTGGTGCTTCATAAAATAAGATATATTTATTTTTGTCTGTTCAAATAAAGAGCTCTATTTTTTGCCTAAACTGCTTACAAAGTCTTCACTTTATTTTACAATACACTTAAAATTTTACCGATTCAAACCATTCTACGATCTCTTCCAAATTCCCTGCATAATTCTTGAATATCGAAGAAAACTCCCCCAAACTCGCGAATTCAACTTGAAGAAAAAAATACGCACTTTAGTAACGCCCGTACATTCAACAATCACTGCTAAAACTTTGTCTCATTGTAACCCAACATGCTCGCAGTACCAAGATTAAGCGGTGAAAACCGAAATCAATGACAACCGAGCGCGACCCCGCGGACACGCCTGGCCTAGACCTTCTGTACCCTCCATTCTCGGGCCCCGAGGTGTATAGCGTTACCTGAAGTTAATAAACCTCGAGGTCGGGCCCTCAACCGCGGATATTCCCTTCCTCTTCGTCTACGTCGTCCCTCTTTCTTTGCACCACGTTTCTCTCCATATAACCCTTCCCCCTCCCCCCACTTGCCCCTTTCTTGTGCCACCGTGCTCGCATCTATGGACATCGACCACAAGACCTCGTCTCCTTTGCCGTCTATCCGCGTTTTTCTACTCATCTCCAGCGCTATACCCAGACCGCAGACGATCGCAAATTATTTTCTCTATCTACCAAAGTGAGGAAGCAAGAGAGGGGGAGAAAAATTGGCTCAGGCCCACCACAAAACTGGAATTGCTGTTTCCCATCTTGATGCGTTTCGCGGGTCTTTAATGACGTCGAGATAGAAAATTGTTGCGTCTAATCTTGAGGCGCCGAGTGGTGGTTGAAATAATGTGGTATGGTGTTAAAAATTTACGAATGTGGTTATGTCAATGCGTAAAAAGGAGAACTAAAAACAGACTTTTCTGGCCATTTTCAAATAATGATGTACAGGCGCGTAGGCAGAGGCAGGTTTTGAGGGTTTAAAACCCTTCCGAAATAAGAATAAAATTACCATTTCATGTACAAAAAATAACAATGTGAAAAATCACATTAAAAAGCATGATGCAGGAAAAACGAAACAAGTACAAATCATCCAAAATGTAACTACTGAAATCTTGAGAAAAAAATGGATGGTTTCTTATGAGTACTCAAAGGTAACAATCTTGAGAATTCTTAATAATACTAACATGAAAATTGCAAATATTTTGTGTCCAACAAAATTTTTTCATAAACATAGTTCTAGTCATGAATAATGTGTAATAAGGATAACAAAATTTGGGAAAATTGTTTCAATATAATGAAATTATACGATAGATAAATTGTAATTTATGAAATACAAAACTGGAAAAATTCGAACTTCGGAGAATCGAATTCAAGAAGTCTACAATAGACATCTAGAAAAATACCAGAAAATCCTTTCAATCCTGCAAACTATGAAGAAATATGACAGATTAAAGCACGTTTTCTGTGACAAAATTTTCTAAATCATCTGATAAAAATAATTAACTTTGAAACTTAGAGCATCAAATAAAAAAACTGATGTATCAATTTTCAATCTACACAAATACTTTAAATCTAGAAAAATTCAAAAAAATTTATAAAATCCTATGAATACTAATAAAACAAAAAAATAATAAACATGTGAATCACAAAAAATCTATGTAGGTGTGATTTTTCCGAAAATATATGAAATTATTCGTAATAATGAATTCAAATTTTGGTACATCAAATTCTAAGAATGTGAGTGCTTATAAAAAATTCGAAAAAATGCACACAATCTCTAAAAATACAAGAAAAAGCACAAAATTCTACGCATATATGTACTAAAAAAATATGGAAATGCCAGCAATCTATAAAAGACAAAAAATCTATATGAATGTGATTTTTCCAAAAATGTATGAAATTATTGAAAATCGATTTTAATTTGAATGCGAGCGTATTGAATTCAAGAAATAAAAAAACTATAAAAATTGTTTAATATACTAAAAAATCCTCAAAACGCGAGAAATACTGGAAATCATTGAATACTCAAAAAGTATGTATAAATGATTTTTTGAAATAATTATAAAACTTTGAGTTTTAGTGCACACAATTTTAGAAAAAGGAATTCACAAACAAAATAATAGAAAGTTCTTCAAATGGTTTTAATACTATGAAATATGAAAAAACTCAAACAAGTATTGAAAATTCATATGAAAGATTTCAAAATGAATTGAGATACTCAAGTTCATAGAAATTTGCGATAGTATGTACAAAATCAAATACTGAAAATCAAAACAAATGCCAGAAAATGTTACAAAATTTTATAGAAATATATACAATGCGAAAATTCTGGAAGTTCATAGAATACTGGAAATCTTTTACGTATAATTTTCTCCAAAATTTAAAATTATATAAAAAAATTTTCAGAACTTTCATTTCTACAGTATCGAATTCTTGAAGGCTATATAAAAATGCAATATATATTTGAAAACCTCTCAAGTATATAGTATTTATAATAAAAAATTGTTATGAATAATACCAAAATTATTAGAAGAAAATCTGAATCTGGGTGACTAGCATGGATATTACAAAAATCGAATTCTATTATATCAAGTACGATCGTTAGAAATGCACTATTCTGGACTTCAAAAGTTGTAAAACTTTCAAATCCTGAAATCCGAAAAATTGAAATTTCCCGAAAGAAATAATTTTTTTTTTAAACTCCTCCTGAAAATTTTTTCTTCCTACGCCCTTGATGACAAATAAAGTTATTCATTTTTTTTTTTCATTGGAACACATGCTTCTGACGAGTTTGGTATCAATCAATGTTAACAATTCATGAATGATTTCGTAATTTTTTGAACCTAACTTAATTTTCGGAATATTTTAGAACGTGCGAAAACAGTTTCGAAATTGTATAGATAGATCTCTATTAGATATTACGTTTCCTTAAATTTTTTTGAAAAGAAAGATAATTATTGAACGAATTCACCTCCAAGTATAATGTTCATCGAAATGAATCCTAAATCTTTCTCTCAATCTAAATTTGTGCAAACTAACTTAACGTTACTAACACATGGAAATATATATAGTTCTCACAACCATATAAATAAGGAAATTTAATCCTCATCTGATAATGGTAGATATAACTACTCATAACAACAATTAATTAGTGAGATGCTATTTAAACCAAAGAAAATTTTATTTCCACGGACTAACCAACGATCCTTATACGGAAAAACTCGATAATTCAGCAACAAATTACGTATTCATAGATTGAACATTCTTCCTCAATACTCAATTAAAAAAAACTCGTTCCACGTCCGGTAATCGTTGAAATATGAAGCGAACAATTAGCGCGAAATGGCGACGGATGCGTGGTCGGTTTTCCGATTTGCGTCGTCCCGCAAACGCGATTTAATTATCAGCGACGATCGCGGTGTACTAATCCCGCGGGTGGACCGGTTCGGGCCTGCATCAGCATAATATTTATGTATCGTCCGTGTATCCAACATATTTATTACGCGCGATATGACTATGTTTGATAGCGGCGGTCGGCGAGCTTTGCGCGACATTTTTCGAATCGACTACCGTGATTTCTGCTCCAGGCTTCCAGAACGAATCAACTGTGAATTTCTAACGAACTGTCGTAATCAGTTGCGTTCTATTTCACTTGTTGAATTTTTAAGCAGGTATGACATTTGAAAAACCGTCGAAACATTTCCTGATCTATAGTATCGAAAATTCTCAAACTGTTGTTCTATTTCATTCATTTTCAAAAGAAAGACAAAACAAACTTGTCATTAGAACAAGACATTACCGAGTCGAAATTAGAATCAGAATTATAACCAACTTGAACCTATTAGATCGGATTTAAACCTTTATGACCTGTGAAATCTGAAATAGCACGCAATAATCCTCGTGAGTGGTTTTTCAACTATTTGAACCTACGCATTCGAAAACAAAATCAAAAGTACAACGAAATTGAACTTGAGAAATACGAAGGCAAACTTTCATGACTTTCTGTTTTTTAAATTAAAATGAACACTTCGAAAAATTTGATTATTGAAAAGACTGTATTGAATGAAAAAATCCTTTCTTCTAGGTCGAAAAAATTCATCACATTACTTGCGTTTGCTAATTATCATTGAATTGAGGCAATATAAATTTTTATTGCTATTTTTCATAAATACGCGAATATTATTACATTGTACAATGTACAAAAGTTCATTCAATCACGTTTCATTTGCAGATATTCCAAAGTATACAATATCGTTAATTTTCATCGATTATATTAGGGATAATGTGATCCCTCCATCTTAAGATGGAGGGTCTAGCCGACTTGACAGCTTGTTACACAGAGATAGGGAATGAACAGCCCATTCAGCACGTATTTTTTCAGAAATATTTCCTAATAATTTGAAAATACTTTAGAAACATTTCGAAATATTTAATGTCAATTGGAAGCTCCTTGAATGTAAAATCTACGCTTTGAAAAGAACGCATCATTTATTTTTCTAAAAATTTTGGAATGATAGAGATATATAGATTTCTTGTTGAACGAACTCACTTCTCTTCGAAATTTTCTTTTCTGACGCTGTTACGATAATTGTATGTTGACAAGAGAAGAAAATTCATTCTGATCAACCTAAATTTATCTCTAATATATTATAGAAATATGATAACAAATCATTTATATTTAAAGTGAAAGTTAATTTATATTTTTAATACAATTTAATGCCTACCGCAATCTGCTACACATACTTAAATTTTCACGACTTTTTAATTCTGGCGCATTTCCGACCCAGATCATCTTTTGTTTTTCGTTTCGATTTCCATTTTACACACCAAATGTCAATACGCGTTAAAAATCGTTTTCGAGTGTCAAAGGTTCTTCAAAAGTTTGAAAAATGGGCCGAAAAAAAATTGCTTTTATTTAGTAGATAATTAGAAAAACCGAGCATTTTCAGGCCAAAATCCTCACGATCGATGGTGAGGTTAAGAAATTATTGTCACTTTTCGAGTATTGGTTAGAAATGTTCTTTTTAGTACGTTTTTTTGATTAATGTCCCTATGAGGAAAACTGGCAAAACGAATATTTTTTAGAATATTGTTGGCATATTTTTATCACATTTTGCATTACTAGATCTTGTATCATTTTGAGAATGTTGAAAATTGCCGTGTATTTCATGCCCAAATCGCACATACGCAACGTGGCAGATTTTTCGCCGCTGTTGGTTATAAATTGTTTAAATAAGGTTCAAAATAAAACCTAATTTAGGCGTAAAATCCGTAAAATCGATAATAACTGCTATATGTTTATGGTGTAAAATTGGTTGAAAATGAGTTTAGTTTGAACAGATGAGAACGAAAATATCCTCGATGAATTCAGTTCAAAGTTTGATTCTAATATCGACAAAGGTTAGCAAAAAATAAATAACCGTACCCACATGAAATCAATCAAAAGTACATGATTCACCCTTTGCCTTCGCGAGCGACAATAGAAAAGCCGGAAAAATGTCTTGAGATATTGAATACTACAGAACCACGCCGTTCCGAGGGATTAACATAACGTCAAGCAAGAGTTAAAGCGGCTCGTAACGTTTCACGCTAGGTCCCTTTTGCGGTAAACGCGCCGCACTTTTGAGAGCGCTCGTAACTACAACATTTAAGGACTCCGGTGTGAAAATGGCATTCGAAGCATAAATTATTTCCCCGCTTGTGCTTACACGATACCGACATTAAACAATTTTTTTTCTACTCTTTGGGAAATTTTTCCACGTGTGAATTACCTTTGAGTTCGATTTTTTAATTGGGAAATTTTGGTCACTATACATATTGTCGAGAATTGTAGTTGAGGTTTCTTTCTAACTTCAATTTTTCATTAATCACTCATTCATAATAACTTTGAAACAGTTCCATACATAATTACAAGAAAAATTAAATCTTTTTTTTTCAATACTGACATAAAAAGTTTCAAAATAACGTTCATTTCCAGGTGCTATCTGCCATGTTTAGATAACTTTATTCCATTTACTTCCTGCTTCCATAATCATGGACGTCGATGAAAACACATAATTGAAGTTTGTGATACAACTTTTCTATCTAATATCAGAATGCAGAATACTTATTCACCCATCTTCCTCTCATGATATTTTAATTTTTTTTGGATTTTCTGTCACTCAACTGATTCAAATCTCTCAATGTCCTCAAAAACTAATGAATGAATAAATGTAAAGATTATAATGTTTCATATGTGGGTCAGACGAAGAGGTGTGTTGGGACGAGGCTGAAAGAACATGAAAGAAACATTAGAAGTTCGGATGGCAATTTTTCTGTTATAAGTGACCATCGTTTAGAGACAGGACATGACTTTGATTGGGAGAATTTTCAGATTAAGGATCAAGAGCGTAATTATTTTAAACGTTGTATTTCGGAGATGATTTATATTAAGAAGGAACCTAATAACATTAGGAAACAAAATGATACCGATAACTTAAACGCGATTTACGATGGATATATTCATGCTTTTGGGAAATATATAAGGTTCGAGTTTGCGCATTTGTGAAGTTTTGTATTGGATTATCTTTTTAGATTTAGAGGTTTTGGTTTCTTTCATGTTCATTCTATCGCCGAACGTGAAGGCGATATAAAGTTGATTGGTCCCGTCATACTTTTCGAGTTCTTATGTTTTTGGTCGTTTAAAATTAAGGGTATTGGACGTAAAATGTGCTTGCTGTTTCAAGGGGCAAACCCCCCCTCCCCCCTTTTTCTTGGACGATCTTACTTGGAAGGTTTCTCCCTGATGATGATGAGGCATGACTGAATGTAGAAAGATTTTGTAAGTTTTTATAGTTTTTGTCTAAAGGATTGTAATTGTATGAGAATTTCATAAGTTTTATTTGTGTTCAGTTCCTGATGAGGGCCCCAATTGAAGGGCCGAAAGCTTGAAAATAAATTATTGAAGTGATGTTTGGAGGATTTTTTCTTTGACGGTTTGGCTCCTGGGATCACTTTGAAGGATTTGAGAATCAACTGATGTTCGAATTTCAAGATGATGCCAAATTTTTCGTGGGGAAAGTTTTCGAGGCACGAAACGTGAGAAGCCTCGGAAATCCCGTTGGACGAGGTATAAAAGTCACGGGCAGCGAAAAGGCACGAAAAAATGCCGACAATTGCGTTGCAGCCCATGGCTCTAATAGCCATCATTTGTCCGAATGATATGCGCATGCTCGCGCGCTACGAAACTGCAGCCGAGTTCACAAGGGACCTCACGATCTCATTTCCGAGCCGCGT
Source organism: Platygaster robiniae (assembly GCA_028476575.1). NCBI lineage: Eukaryota > Metazoa > Arthropoda > Insecta > Hymenoptera > Platygastridae > Platygaster > Platygaster robiniae. Next base: position 45,109,464 of record CM052019.1, read on the forward strand.
AATCGCGCTAAATTGTCCGTGCCGCGAGAGAGCTTTCCCTCCTCGCATAACGGGGTGTTTAGCGATCGTTTAGAGGTTATGTTGTGGATCCTAATCGCGATTTCAAGAAAACTTTCGTACGGGCGTCGCGCCTTGGTAGCCATGCGGCACGGCCATTCTTTTTTTCCTTTTTTTATTATTACTCGCGCTAGCATAACGTCCCGAGACACCATCGTCGTTCATGCGATAACGACTAAAACGAGTAGCAAATTAAATATCACCTACTCGTTCTCGGTATGTAGAAGAAAGATTCTTCATAAATTATACGTGTATCAAGAGATTGAAAATAGAGGTAGAAATTATTGAGAGAAAAATTGGGTTACTGGGGTTTTTTATTCCTTTCACAAATCTTTTGGATTTTATAGTAACTTTGAAGAAACTATGGAAGATGATCCAAGGTCTGAACAGATTTGTTATAATAATCGGAGACTGGTTTCTTGAAAATAAAAAAAAACCCTCTGATGTCTCCGATATTTGAATATCGATTTGGAGCGGTATGGATGAAAAAAAAGGAATAAAAAAGTATAAGTGAGCGCAATGAGCTTGCAAATGAGTCACGCGAGCCCGCGGCGGAAAGTTCATGAACGGCGTGGAATCGCAAAAATGGGCATACCTGCGAACGCTGGCGCGAGTCGCTGACTAGCGAATCGTCGCGCTGGAAGCAAATTGCCAGGGCAAAGAGATATACGCGCGAGCCTCTTACAAGGAAAATCGAATGTCGGACGATCTATCAATCGCGAGGCTTTCTCTCTTCTCCCCCGGCGTCTTTCTCTCTGAGCGTTACAGGTTATTACTCGCGAGAAATGCGTGTTACCGCGATAGCCAAGCGCCGCGGGGGTCCCCCGCGTTTGCGCCCTTTCTCACCTCGAACCCGAGACCATGGACGAAAAGACACTTTACGTACCCTAAATATTGGGGAAAAAATGAAGGAAATAATGCACGCAGAAAACTAGCAAGTTTCAAAACGTCAAAGGCCTGAAATGTTTGAAAATTCAACATTTACTTCTCCTCAGTACTGGCATAAACTACATATTGCACAAAAAATTTTAGTGTATTTACGGTATGAATTGAACATGGTCAGGGACGTCATAACCGAGGGATTATTCTAAGAGGGGACAGACACCGAAGATTTTTTGAATGTTGAGAAATACGAAAAATAAAACTGCAATCCATAAATGTATGAGATGGATTAGAAAACATTTTCCTGACAATTTTTAATTTCCTGATAATACTGAAACAACAAGAAATATTTGATACACTAGAAATTTGAAAAAATACTGAATTCTGAAAAATTGTTTGAAACACTGTAGGAATCTTGTTCTAAAAAATCTAATCTGAAAAAGTAATTAAGACTTAGAGTTCTTAAAATTTACATAGCAATCCATAGAAACATTAGTATTCTCAAAGAATACTACGGAATTTCATGAATACTGGAAAATATGAAAAAAGATGAATAGAATAGCAATCTCCAAACTACTCAAATTCTATGAAGATTGAGGGCATTATTTTCTCAAAAATTAAAGAAAATAATAATATATATATTACTCAATCCTACAGCATCTGATTCTATGAATCTACGTAGGAGTCTATCAAAATACTAGAAAGTTGATCAAAATTTATGAATATTAAAGAAAAAAGAAATTAACGGAAAGTTTTGGAAATCTATAAATATTTGAAAACCATGAAAAAAAATTTATCAATTTTCTAAAAATGTTTGAAATTCTAGATTCCAAGGTATCAAATTCTAGAAACTTATATTGGAATTTAAAGGATACCAGTTACGTATCCAAGCTTAGAAAATCCCACTAAATATATACATATATATTAATAAATAATAATGTTAGCTTGAAATTACCAAATATACTAAAAATACTAAAAAACAATAGCATACTTAAAATCCATGTAGATAGGTTTCCTCGAATAATCATAAAATTACACTGTAAAAAATAACTCAATTTTTCTGTTGGACTAGAAGGAAATTTTTCAGATCGAACGGAAATTATAATTTTCAACGGAAATTTTTTAGTTCCATGTGGATTTCTAGGTATCGACGATGAAATTTCCCACTTTTTGACGAATTTTTTCTCTAAAAACTGAAAAGTTTTCGTGCCTACTAACGGAAAATTACCGGAGTTGAACTGGTTAATGAGTTCGACTCAAAACTGGAAGTTTTTTTTCTCATCGTACTGAGAATCTATGTATAAAACTTTTGATCCTTTAACGTCAACTTCTAGATATTTATACAAATATAAGAATTCAATGAAATTGGTAAATATTGAAAAAAAAAAAAAAAAAAAAATCGTCGAATTCTGGATATCTACATAAAAATCTATGAAAATGCTATGAAATCGTCCAAACTGTAATAAATACTGAAAAAATGCAATCAATACTATTAGTACTGCAAATCTATGGAGTACCAGTTATTTTCAAGAATGCTATTTCTTTGATTTTTTTTTTTAATTTTATAATTTTCTTGTTATGAATAATCAAATACGCGGAACGTATATGACCATTTAAGAAAATTTTAGTAATTTATGAAAAAACCAGATTATCCTAAAACATTTTCATAATCAGTGTTAAGTACGGGAAATTCTAAAAATATTTGCACTAGATGATATACTTTAAGAAGGAAACTAGATAATAAAATATCTTAAATTTTGGCAGATGCATTTTTTTCAAAACTCCATAAAAATATCAGATACCTATGAAACTCTAAATCTTAAAGCAAAGCATTCTAGAAATCAATATAGAAAATTTCTACAAATACGATGTAATTCTTCAAATGGTATACATCCTGAAAAAAAAAGTACTGAGAGACGATAGAAATGAGTTCTTTTCATTTTTAATGGAAGTTGATATGTCGTGAAATGGAAAATCTTGAACTTGCTAATCGATTTTTTCAGATGTTATAATTCTAAAATTAATATTTACTGATTCATTCGAAGAAATATGTATCAACTCTTTTGACATTTGAGTTTGCCCCTTAATGTAAAATTTTGTTGCAACGCCCATGAAAATGATCGATTTTCTGAATGCCCTGTCAATGATTATCGTGCACCAAACTTTCACTTAATACTTGCTAACTCTGATCTCAAAGATTCGAATCATATAGAATTCGCGAACCAATCCTTTTCCGAGGCAAACAAAAAAAGAAATTCCAACATTTAAGCTTTAATCGCCCATTTTTTTTTATTTGTGCACCCTGCAAAATCGCAACGGAGAGCTGAATGGGCGATAACGCGACGGCATTTCGGGTGCAATGCCAGGCATGACAGTCAAGAAATAACGATAACGAAGAAGCGCGAGGAAGATATTTCGGACCGATGTGGCGAAACATTCGTGGCACGCGGCAATAAAAACGCTCCCCCCCATTCATCCTTTCTGTCATTCAAAGGACTCAAAGGCTACCACGACCAACTAATGGATAGCGTTTGGCTTCAGCTCAAACCCAACGACTTCTTTCGAAAAAAACGTATTTTACCTTATTTAAGTTGCGGAATTCCAACGTGAGTAATTACCTGAAACAGACAAAATTTATACAAGTTATTGACTTTCACGAGAAAACGCGTTTTCTATACTATAAAAAATACTTATAAATCAAGTGCTGAATGATAACATACATGTGAATTGAGTCTTCAAAGACTTTTTCACGGTTTAAAATTCAATTTTCGTCGCGAATCATTCGATACTTGCTGTAGAATTTTTCCAACGAGACGTAAATCTATCGATAATTGCAATCGGGAACCAAACTGATCATTAGAATTCGCGTTTTCTCTCGCCAATGGGAAGAAGATAAATAGATAATACCATCGAAGCCCCTTCTATTTATCCCAAGATCCCGCTGGCGCAACCATCATAAAAGTCTCCATGAAATCGCCAAGTTTTACGGCTCAATCCAGGTGTGTTTCTCGTTACATTGAAAAGCCTTGCGAAAGCGATCGCAAGATTGACTGACACTCACGATATGTGAGCTGCCATGCAAATAAAAATGTACGCCAAAGTAGTATTTTCATACGTAAGAAATTTCTACTCATTTTTCATCACTCTGAAGTTTCGAACACTAAGAGGCACAAGGTATTGGAATGTATTATGAGTTTAAATCCAATTGCAACTGGTCATTTTTTCTACAAAAAGTTTTTTTAGTCCAAACATTAATTTCGCGCATCATTACTATCTTGAATAGAGGCCTTGGAAATTGACAGAATTCTTGTAATTATTGTAATATTTTAATTTCTTCCGTTATTTTATTTGAAGTCTTAACAATTAATTTGGAGACTAAAGGATACTCGGATTTTTAATCCCTCTTTCCAGAATCCAGATTTTCCCGGCATTGAAAAAGTGAGCTCGCTTTGAGAGCGCGAGTTATGCGTCTCAGGTGCATAGGTTCCTCGCAAACCGGAATGCAGATAACCACAGACCACGTCCCGAGCCTGGCTTCGTTTGTACTATTTTTCGATCGGCCATTGCCGCTGGTGCGCGAGCGCGCGCGCGACGAATGAGCCGTATCGCGAGCGCAGGGCAATGAGTCTCGCTTTCTAAAACGACGTCGTAATGGAAAATCGCGCGACGAAATAAAAGAAAAGCGAAATGAGAAGAAGGGCAAGGCGGGGAAATTGCCGGGTTAATCGAGATCCCCGGCTCCGGAACGGATACGAGGACGACAGGTGCTTCGCGCGGAATACGCACTACGCAGGGGCCGCCTACCGTGCGCCTACGCGAATAGGTCGCCCTTTTTTCTTTCGGAATTTTTGTTCCAACTCGTTCAATAGGATGCACATCGCAGAAACTTTCAGATATGCATTAGAATCATATGCCAAAGGAAAGAAAATCAATATGGATGAAAAAAAAATCCTAAAAAATCATTTCTTATCGACAGAAGAAGTCGAGAAACGTCCGTCACTTTGCATGAAAAGCCCCCGGAACACGTGTCATTTTCGTGTCGTGCGACGTTCAACATGACTCGCGGGTATTCCGACTCCCAGGAAGAAAAGTCGGCTCGCAGGACGTGAAAAACTCGCGCCCGAAGCAACAAGATCCTTGAATGGAGCGTTCTCCAGGTTCAATGTAATTGTACCAGTTTTTCTCGCTTTCCAGCCAGGCTTTGTACGTACACGAACTTGCACTAATTAAAGTGTGTGAACATGAACGCAGGGATACGCGCACACCAACGGCGCTTTTCTAACGACGTCCTACATTGGCAGCCTACGCGACGGACACTCTCCGTTGGCACATATTAATATACGATACCCCCTTCGATTCGATACCGGGACCTACTAATTGCATCAGCATACCAGTTTACTGCTGCACCTGCGAGCGTTATTGTCCACCAAGCTTTATTGAGTTCTCACTCTTTCCCTTATCCCCGTATTGGTATACCGACGATGTGAAGATGAATCAAAAATAAACGTGAATTCAGAAGTAGAAGGAAATTTGAAAATATTTATTTAGCGACGTCCAAAATATTTTCCCTAAAAAAATCTTTTCTCTTGTATTCTTTCTTTACAAAATTATTTTCTCCCACAAAATTTATTCCCCTTTTGATAGGCTTTCCAAATAATATCGAATTATTATTGGATTACATTTTTCAAATATATACGGGTCATTATTTTCAAAATCAGTTTGGTCGTCACTGACCAAATCACCGGTTTCTCTCAAATTTTGTAAATAGTCACGTAAACTAGTTTTACAACATCCGTATTTTTTACTTTGGGCTGAAAATTGGTTTTTCTTGAGAAATTCAGATTTTATATTTGGCTGTCAAATTCAGTGTAACCTCACTTTTGTCGAAAACTTTTTTTTAAATCCTTATTTCTCATCGGAAAATCTATAGATATTAATAATTTTTGAATGAAAACGTTCGCAATTGCACGAAATTCATGAATAATGTATTCAAAATATTTCTTGCAGCGTTGTTGAACTGTTATTAGCGTAAGTGAAAAAAGTGTTAAAAATTTTTGAGTCAATATATTCATATTGCATCATTTTTATTTCCTCCTGTTTTTTTCATTGATTGGTAAAGATATGGAATACATTCTGTAAAAACCGTTACATGCCAAAACGTTTCATTCGTGAGAATTTTTTCCGATTTTCCAGCCTGTCATTAACAAGTGATTATGAAATTTCAATATATTTTCACTTTTCTTGATCTTAAGACACTGTTATATGTTCCATATAATGATGATATATATTCCAAACGAAAATTACGACTAAAACAAACGACGAAACTGATTTTGAAAATAATCACCCTCATATTATTTCTCATTATTAAGTAGTTATAATTTTAACCAAAATGCTGAACTAAAAAAATAAGGATGTAAATAGTTTCTAAATTCTGTACTAGAATTCCTCAGCGAAGTCATGTTTTTCAATACCTATATAATTCTCAAACGTCAACAAGTCGGGTTTTTCATCAAGACCCGATTTCGCAATGCGTCGCGTCTCACGTGTCGCTGCATTTCGCGCGATTTATGTAACGAAAGCGCGTCGCGGTTTGTCACGGTGCTGAATGCTCCAGAGTATTATGTTTCGCTGCTTCGACGGAATCTTGTTTTGACTGCAATCCCGGTTTTTCAAGTAACAAACTTTTTTCATAAACTACGGTATCGGAATACAATAATAACGTATTCCAGAAAAATCGAAACATTTTCATAATAACTCTTTCAATTTCAACTACATACTTTTTCCAGTCAGCGTATTGGTACATCAAGGTCCGATATTTGATGATTCGAAGTAATTAATCTCGCAAACTAATTAAGCAGTTGGCTCGGAATTTTGATAGCAATCACAAGACCTTTCGCTGGGAGTGGTACTTCAATTAAGTCAATCACTTCCTAAAAACGCGTAGTATATGGATTTTTTCTAACGCTACTTTTTATGTTGGAAATGAATTTCTTTTTGGAATTTTTTTATGGCTGCATAAATTGTTCAGAAAATAACGTATTTTGCGTTCTTTTTCCATAGGTTGGAAAGAGATTCATTACAATCCATGCCTCATTATTAACTCGGAATCGATGTTCATGTCAACTGTGTTTTCGACTCTTAAAAAAACAGACCTGTAAAAGTCGAAACAACGAACTTGAAATTTCTTCTATCGAATATTATTACATATTGCTTTTTCGGGTTTTATAGCTCATAAAACTATCGATAAATTATCATTTTACTGCATCAAGCGACGACTTCGTCGACTTCCATCAACGTCGAATAGTTTTTTATGGTACTCCACTTCGTGCTTAGGGAAGGGAAAAGAATCTCTAACCCCACTAATTGAAAATAAATCATCTTCGTAGCAAGGACATTGTCATTCTTTATAAGAGCCATAAATCCATAAACCATACACAGTCCAAAACAAAAAAAGACGTGTTCTCTTCAATAATAGCATTAAGTGTACGTGCTCTAGAAACAGTTCGAGAAAGGATTTTGTCTCTAAATAAATGTACAAACGTAAAATCAACAATTTATTGTACAATTTCGGCGTAATAAAACTTGTTGTAGGGTTTTTCGACTGCAACAAATTCGTTACCGAAATGATTTTTGCAGAAACATCATTTTACCGTAGTTAAAAAAAGTTGTGATTAAAGTTAGATCATTGATTTCAAGGTATTCGCATTTCTCAGTAAGTGTCAGTTCCAAGGTCTTCATTTAAATCGTCTTTTCCGGCCCACGATGGATTTTTGAAAGAAGGTTTTCAGGTTCTACTGAGAAATGTCAATACCTTGACATTCATGATCCTAGCTTTTTTATAGCTTTTCAAATTATCGTAGAATGAAATTTTTTTGCAAAATTAATTTAGAAATGAATTCTTCGTATTCAAAAACCCTTGAAACAATTTTTTCGCCAAGATTAAGGGAAAATTGTAGATTTTACGCTTGTTATTTAATTTAAACTTGAAAAGGTATATCTCGAAAACGGGATGACTTACACAAAAATTGTTTTTAAAATATTTTTTAGGTGTGCATTATCTGCATATTTTTTATAAAATTGTCACGTCATGTTACAAACAGTGTTATTTTGTTGGATTGTGCTATAAGCCTATGGTGTTTCTGAAAGAGTTGCAGTGGTTTGGTTAATTTGTGGGAGTAAGAAAAAAAGGAGTATTACATAGAGTTATGAATTATAGTTTTATGTATAACTTTCGGGGAAAGGACGTCAGTTTTTGGTTTTGAGAAATAAGCCATTGCTGCGCCGCCTATGTGACCTGCACCATACGTACATGGGTGTATGAAGTAGTCAGTTCAGGGTTCGAAGTTTGAAAGGGACAATGAATTAGTGTTTTAGAAATACAGTTCTTTCGTTTATTTTTAATTTTCATGACATAAATATTTTTCTACGTGGATTGAACAAATATCCTGAATATTTCAAACTTTTAGGTACAATTTCGTAACAACTTTTAAAAAGAGCACATTTTTCAACTCGAGCTTTGAGAGGTTCAAGAATTATGACTAGAAAAACCATTTTTCAGTTTTTACAAAGAATAGTCATCTTATAAATTCTTCAATATTTAACTGATTTTGAACAAATAGACACTCATTACGAATCATATTTTATCAGGAACTTATTTTTTTTAAAGCTGTTAATATGATCGATGTTGTATTGTTTGGATAAAATTATTACACTAATCGAGGGATTTTAATCTGAACCCGTCTATAGATCGGGAAAAAAGTGTAACAATCATTTTTGATAACGAATATATTATTACAACATATAAAAATGACTTACTTTCAAGAATATCTTGTGTATATACCTACTCAAAAACTTGCACCACGTTTTATATGGAAAACATGCCAGTTCTATTACAGAATAACAAATCAACCTAAAAATTCTTGATATGATCAGTTATAATCTATTAGATGTTTTAAAAATTGTGGTCTCTCTCATTACCTAAGTATAAAAATGTCAGTCTCAATAGGGACACTCGTGATTTGTCAATTTTGAAATCAATTTTCTATTCTTCAATGTATTAGTGGCATGTTTTTAACAAAAAAAGTGGTGCAAGTTTTTCATTGTTTATAAATGATCTTATTACAGAGTGGCTTACTTTTATGACTTGTTTTTATATACTTATGTAATTGTTTTTATATATTTATTAGTAAGAATAATTCCAAATCATTTTAGTATATCTTGACAATAGCCCAAACGAAAGGCCGAAAACTCAAAATATAACCAAATATTAATCTTGATCAATATGAACATTCTTTTTTGTCTCGTTATTTCACTTTTACTCTGCTATTTGTACGTCTCTAAAGTTCCAAACGTTTAAAAATAAACTGCAACAAAAAATATTGTTTTCATTACCTTTCATAGAGTAATAATTGAATATTCATATTGAACACGCATCATATATTATTTACCATTTTTTTTCTTTTAACTTAAGTGAAAATGGATAATCAATTTTCATTTTCGTTGTCATTTATAGAATTACAGACACGCCTATTTGCTAGTTTATTTGCTATCATCAAATAATAACCTATTGTATCCTTCTTGAATTTTTACAATATTGAATACAATTTTTTCCAACAATAAGCTTCATCATAGAAACTGTACTGAGCGACGAAAACATATAGCATACATGCGACAAATTTTGAAAAATCTATAGGGCAAGCTCTCAAATAAATCCTTCAAATCCACAACATCCTCACCGAAATCCGAGTTGACTTTTACGACGTTTATCACGCCGTTAGACAGGTTTCGTAAACTACTAGATCCTGTAAGAATCCTACTTGCATTGTAACGCTGACGTAACTACCCAAGCCCGGATTATTTATGCGGCACCAAAAGAAGTACTGTGCCGAAGGTAGATAGGGGGATGATTGAGAGGAGGGGGGGGGGGGGAATTAAAGCGCGTCAAAAACGCAAATTATCCGTTCCGCGGTCGGAAACTATTGATTTATCGCGTTTCGTCCTTTCCACTCTCGTTAGGAATGACGGAAGTGGATTTTCAATGCAAAAGCCGTGCCCGAAACGCGCGTGAAAACGGCCGGTGTAGTGACGTATTTGAACATATGCCGCCTCACAGAGCGAAGCGAGGTGCGAGTATAAATCACGACGCGTTATGTGCCACTCTTGCACGCAGCCGCACCACGCACACGCGAACGCACTTTGTACGGATTGTCTTTTCGAATTTCGCGACATTGTTGGGATTCGGTATGATAGACTTTAAAAAATGGAAAGTTCGGTGCACAAAAAAGGTTTATTTATGAGCCCGACCTCGGTTAATAATGTCAATTTTGTTAAGAAATGGCGTTACTCAGACATTCTTTATTGTAGACTAGTGACGTATACAGTTTTTTGGAGGGTCAGCATACGCCATTAAAAGACAGATTGTTATAAATTATCGTTGTGCAAAGACGTAGTTTTTCAGAACTTCCAGTACATAATTATCTTTTTTTTCCACTCTGTCGTAAAAGTGTACTTTTGGGGCCTATACATATATTTTATTTCAAAAACATATATTTTGTAAATTTCAGAACTTTAAAATTCTTATCTTTTCATTTCTAAAATTTTATTTTTTTAATTATTAGAAACTCTTAGTCAATCACGCGGAGCCAATGAAAAAACACATAAGTTTTCTTGTTTAGCTTTTTTGATTTTCTGAACACATTTTATATCTTCAATTCAAAAAATCATGATAATTCAATTTTTTTCTTAATCTGTAAACCACCAAATATTTTCTTGATTGTAACCAAGTCGGATAGTTTCCGTTTGACAGTTCACACATCATTTAATTTGAATTTCACAGATTTACGAATTCTAAAATTTTCATTCTCTCGTTTCGAGAATGTCTGATCAAATTACTCTCAAGTTTCTTGTAGATATGCATATTCATGAGTCCAACATGACGTGATTTAGGATTGCACATTATCATTTCACTCAGTTTTAGTAAAAAGAGCGGCTCTTTCAAAACTTGCGCAATGACACATGTTTTCGAATATGGTACTGCTTCGACTAAAATTTTTGTAGTCAAAGAAACCGAATTTCAAACTGAATAGAAGAACGTACAGCTCATGAATTTTTTTTTTCCTAGAACTCAATACTAGTGAAAGTAAAATTCTCAATGAAAAAAAAAAAATGAATTTCTCGAAATGATAGATAAATCAGCTTTCTGACTTTGAGTGTCTAAAATTCAAGTTACAAATTTTGTTCACAAACTGTTTATTCGCATGGTTATAAAAACAACGCGAAATTTGTACGTGGGTCATCCAATCAAAGATTTACATGTGAAAAATATTTTTCAACAAAATATTTTTTTTTTATTCTTTTTCTTTGGTCGAAAATATTCGATACGTGTTTTTTTATTTTGATGAAATATGAAAAACCTATTATTTATGATTTTCGAAACTTTTGACGTCTTGAAAAATTACTTGTAAACAGTATTATTATTAAGAAATAATTGAAATACTTTAAAATTTATTTAACGAAAAAATTATTATGAAGAATTTTATTGTATAGAAAATTATTAAAAAATTATGAAAATTAAGAATGTTTGGCATACTGCGAAAGAAACTGTATTTCTCATGCTTCCAATTAATTCAAACGAAATATCGCATCAATTTTACGTTTATAAAAAAATTTGCAATTTTATGAACAAATTTCTGTATCTTAAAAAAGCCGTGTTTTTTTTTACTTCAAATTCTGTAGTTACGTTCACAAGGTATTAATGTAAATACTCAAAAGTTTGTGAAATGGTACTCTCAAAACTTCGTCATGCAAAATTTTTAAAAATGCAGTTTCCACACTCAGAGGTCGCACTTCGTGCATTATGTTAGCGTTGCCTGTATTAGAAGCAGGTACATAGTGTATAACAAATAATGGTATTGTAAAAGTATGTTGACATAATTGACGAAAATTTATTGCATTTTTTATTGATATTTTGATTTTAATATATTTTTCTTCTCCTCTTGAGACTCCGCTCCATTATTTTTTACATTTTAATGAGAGTTTCAAATCCGCTTGTAAAAAGTTTGCGATTCGCAAGTTCACGGTAAAAAAATATGTTTTAACTTTGAGTTTATGGTTTCTTTCAAGTCAATGCAATGGATCCATGTGTTCCAGGCAGTCTTTTGGATTTTTCAAAGCATTTTTTTAGTAGGTCGCCTGATTTTTCGTAGTCTTACATGTATTTCCAACTTATAGTTTCATCACTGGGTAAGTAAAATGAAATCCTTAATCGATTTCCCAGTCATAAATATTTTTGACCGGAAAATCGATGAAGGGTTTCATCGCATACATTTGTATTGTGAAAGCTTCTTTCCAGCACAAAGCTGCAGCTCAATTTTTCAAACGAATGAAAACACAGGCAATAAAATCGCACGAACAAATATTCTAGAAAATAATATCACGTACCGAAAATTCTCTTTCAAATTCAAGAAATGTAACCGAATTACTAGAAATCCAAGAAATCATACATCATAATTCAGAATCTTTAAATTTGATCCAGGAATTTCATTAGAGGCTGATTATGCCCCCTCCCCCAGCACCTTTTCCACGTCGTCTATTCCAGCCTCGCGTGTCTCCCGTTGCCCGGGCGCGATTTGCAAAATATTCGGAGCATTGTTCGGCGTTCCGCCTTTCCCCTCATACCCCTGCTTTTTCTCAAAATAGGGCCCCCAGGCAATGGGGGAGCGTCTAGGAACGTGGGCGTTCGCGCCCGTCGCCCCGGTAATTGCGAGGGACTCGCTCCGAGTCCGAGCATGCAACGACATTCCCGGGCACGCGAGGATGGCCTTTTTATGGACCGGTCCATCCGCGGCGTCAATGCGCGAAATGAGTTGGGAACGAGTAAGGATAAAAGGTATTGAGAAAAATAGGGGAGCACGGGAACGTGGGGGCAGAGGGAAGGGGAGGGGGATGGGCAATAAAGGCCGCGAACTGAACTAACGAACTTCTCTGACAATCGGGCCCCGCGCACCGCGGCAGCACGCACGTCGTGAAAAAGGGATTGCGATTTAAAGGCCCGAAGAGAAGGCGACCAAGGCCCCGCGAGCGAACGGCAATAGGCGTATCTGCCTATGCATCGAGACGCTCGTCTCGCCTTATTTGTCCGCGTTTGTTTTTCTTTAATTAGACGAGGCCGGCAATTGTTGCCGTCGCCAAATAAAGGGCGAGTCCCGATACGTTGCGAGGAGAAAGGGAGGGGGCGGCAATGAAAACAATAAAAATAGAGAGTAGGTAATATTAAGTAACTAAAGAATATTCGACGCGTGTGTCTGTGATAAAACAGCGAGGTGCAGGAAAGAAAATAGTGATTAACAAAAATTGATCTAACGAAATCAGAATAATTAAGCGTATAAAATAAAAAATAAAATTAGTAATTACTCGTAATGAACGACGCCATTGTGCTATACTATTTCATCTCAAAATTCACTGCAATAACTTTAAACTTCTCGAAGAAAAGTATACATGAATAGGTATCGTCATTTTTTTTGTGATTCCAAAAAACCGCCAGACAGCCGCGTTTTACAAAAGACACAAAATAACCCCCATAAAATTTCTCTAACCCCAATTTCCATTACCGTCGTAAAAAAACCACCAAAATATTAACATTCCACCAAAATTCAAAAACGATTTCCCCCACACAAAAAAAGGCGCCGAGCGGGAAAAAAAACACTTCTTGAAAAACGCAAAAAAACGAGTGAAAGGCACCGACATCAGACGCGTAATTTTGGGCCTCGCAGAGCCCGGGGATGAATACTTCGATCGACTCGAGTTTCTACGAATCCGTCTCGCTCTCAATCGCACGGATTTTTCGATAACCCCCCCCCCCCCCCATCCTCTTCGCTTTAAGGCCCTCAGGCCCCTCGAAATCGCGACGAATCGTAGGTATCTCGAGCTTCGTGTTATCTAGGCAGCCTCGACTCGCACCCTGTTATTTGCGTCCGTGTCATTTCGTGGCCCAATCCCATTTCGAGGCCCGCGTTTTTTACGCCGGCTCTTTTCTCTCGGCGATAAAATATGCCCCGGACGAATTCAACGGGAGCCGGCGATTTTTTTTTACCCCTGCGGTTTTTTTGTTTTCCCCGCGAGTTAATGGGCTTCTAGAGAAGGTCGAGAAAAAAGCGCGGCGATTTTTCAGGAATGCTCGACGCGAAATTTGGCTGAGGCACGAGAGAATCCGTGTCAACGGAGGCATGCAAATTCGGTGGGAGTGCAGGGTCAGCGAGATTTCGAGAATTTCACGAAATTAGAAAATTTTTGCTGTAATTTGATCGAGAAACGATGGGAAAGGGTGGAGGTATTTTATTTGAGAGGGGTGATTTGATGTTGCAAAAAAATAACAACAAGTTTTGAAAACTGAGCAGTAAAGAGTGTGACAACTACAGTGTTGTCAAAGAGACGCTATGAAGTTCAACGGAAGAAGAGCAACATCACTAGAAAACGTTCTGAAGGTTAAAGACAAGACTGAGCGGAATTCTCGACGCATTGCAAAAGAACTCACTCAAGAAATGAAAATATCTGACCGAAGAATTCAACACATACTGAAATATCTCAAGGTCAATCCTTACAAGTTCCAGAAAGCGCATCATCTTACCCTAAAGCTGATGGAAAAAGTAAAGTTGAAAGGAGCGAAGAAATTGAAAAAATGGAAACGAAGAAAAGTACCTTATATAACATTCTATAACAATAAACAAAATTATGAAGTCTAGTTATTGTGATTGTAACCTAACGAAGAAATCGCAACATCCATTTCAATATGTTCATTCTTTTTAATGGAATATTTTAATCGAAATCCATATGGAACGTAATTATAATTATTAAAAGTACAATTTAACTCCTCCATGTAAAATCCCCAAAGATTATGGAAATCAAAAAAAGTCATCAACTTCTGCATTACCCATCGTACACCTCAGTATGCTCTAAATCTACCGCATCTTTTTTCTCTCGTTTACTCGAGTTTCTCTTAATCTTTCTCTCTCTCCATTCTCTTCAATGCACGTATCTCCGACGATCCTTTTTCTCACTCCGAGAGCGAGTCACGAAGTCGTGAAATTCCTCGGCAGCCTAATAATTGATTTCTTTTTGCGCTATTCTGGCCTTCAACTTTTTTTTCCTCATTTTTTGCGAACAGTAGTTGGATTTTTCGGCGCTAATTTCATTAGCAAGTCTTTACTAACATTTTGTTAAAACAGAGACTGTTGCTAAATAAAAGGCACGAGCGAATTTCGCAAATTGCTTACGCATAAATGAAAGTGTTTCTCGGAACTTAATTGTAACGTTGATTACACTGTAAAGTGAGCAATGTTTATTCGGTCAACAATATAACAAACGCGTTTGGTTTGTCAATGAAGGATTGTTATTTCGATTACTTATACGAGAATGACGAATGGAGTGCTAAAATTCACTTTTTGACAATTGCCTCTTATTGCGAATGCATAATCGACGTGAGTTTGCTCAAGTTACACAATTATATACCCACGCATAAATATGTAGGAGTAATATGGCCAAAGCTCACGTTTATCTTCTTTAAATTATGTAATTACTGTACCTATGTGTGGTTCATGTTACCTGCTCATAGCAGGGCAATTATAGATCTTAACACATGAATTTTAACCCTCTTCATGAATAAAAATTGTGGTGCGAAGGATGAATTGCAGATGGAAACGCGTGTGACCAGAATATGAAAAACAGTTCGTAAACAACACAATATCCTTATATTATGAAAAAGAGTTTTGCCATTGCATTCGTTGCAGGCACTTTATCAGAAATTGAACTATATTTTTTCATTGTTTTAACAGGTTTCCGTACTTTTTTATAAGTAACTTTTATTTTCTACAGTTTACTGAAATTCTTTATAGTACATGTTTCTAATCAATTCAATTCCTATTGCATATCATCATTTACTAACATTTATAATAACTTTTCGTATTTTTCTATTATATACTTCCGTATCTAATAACACCTATTTAATTATTCCTTATTTAATATTATTATTATTTATCTGAAAAAAACTATTTCTTGTTTACTTTTCATACATTATAATATGCCACAAAAAGAGCATCCAAAGACTTTTGTGCGGCAGTGTTTTTTTTAGCTGCTTGTTCATCTTAATTTCATCTATTTCATTTCTTTTCGTGATAATGTCCATAGTATGTATTGTTGAGATTTGCAGGTTAACTTTCTAACACACCGACATTGCTCTTGACAAGTCTTTTTATAGACATTAATGATTCTTTACATGGTTGTAACGGTTTGTAAAATGACAATATGTTTGGAGAAAATACCCCGAAAATGCATTGATTGCCGAAACGTGAGTTTAAATAAAATTGTCACGACGCAACAGAAAGAGACTGATTCCATTCCGATTCAACGAAGTTTTACGGGTCGATATTTTATTTTCGCTTGAAATTTATGTATTTTGTACCTTAAACTATTTTATTCGACAATCGTCTTTTATTTTCCCGCATAACAACTTTTTTCGCCAGTTGTAAGGTATTTGTCAGAGGCTGTCAAAATCAACTTTTCAGGTTACCAAATGGAAAATTTTTTTTAAATCCTTACAGCTTTGACAAATATTGACCGATTTTTATGATTTTTATGTCAGAATGCGTGAAAAAAATTAAAATTTTCAATTTTTTCAAAATTCATGAGATACCTACATATCTTGTCACGGAGGAATTGTAAGGTAGAATTTCCTAATTGACAATGGTGTAACATCAAATCCATTTAATATATCAATGGTAAATTATCAATCAGAATGAAAAAAGGTAGAATATCATGGATTTATGAGTGACACTGTTATTCGTGATTTTAAGTTCGATTTCTTATTGCTGACTCGTTCGTGTGTTTTTTTTAAATTACGTGAATTTTTTATACCTGTATATTTTTTGCATTCCGTTGATTCTCAGCAGCGCTCCTTTTATTTCAATCCGATGAAATTTTACCAAAACTGACTAAGTAATAGTATTTTGTAACTTTTCGAATTAGAAAAGTCATTTTAAGACTGCGAAAATTGAATTTAAGACAGAAATGAGTAAACTCAGATGATGTTACACGAAGAAATCGAACATTTTCTTCTAAAATTCATATCCTAGAAACGCTTTTTAAGATATGAAAAAATTTCGCTACTCCGAAATTTTCCAAAATAGAGTTCAAACATTGTTCCAACATACAAAAAGAAAATTCATCACGAAAAAAAAATGCATTTCGAGAAAATGAATTTTGAGAATTTTTTTTAGTTTTTGCGTTATCACGATTTAAACGAGGCAGTATGTAGGTATCTCATAAATTTTGAAATAATTGAAAGTTTCAAACTTTTTCACGCATTTTCACATAAACATCATTAAAATCGGTCAATATTTGCTAAAGCTGTAAGGATTTGAAAAAAATTTTCCATTGGGTAACCTGAAAAGTTCGTTTTGACAGCCTCAGACAAATACCTTATAACTGGCGAAAAAAATTGTTCTGCGGGAAAATAAAAGACGATTGTCGAATAAAATAGTTTGAGGTACAAAATACATGCATTTCAAGCGAAAATAAAATGTCGACCCGTAAAGCTTCGTCGAATTGAAATGGAATCAGTCAAGAGCCGAAAACAACTATCTCGAAAACTGATAATAATATATTGATTCGATTTGACGCATCGTGAAGTTCTCCAGAGTGATGTTGTCAACAATACCGCGAATCGGATTAACGTAACTAGGTCTTCCAATAGAATGAACGACTGGAAGAGATAAAGCAAAGTAGAATACACGATGGTGAATATGAAAACACAACAATATACAATAACTGACAATAGGATTGCGTCATAACTCGGTCCACTCGAACACTCTCTCCATCAGCCAAACGAGGGGGTGTCCATAACCGGGACATTAACCCTTGTACCTTCCCACAAAAGCCTCGCCGTCGATAGGTACACACCTTCGTGAAGAGGATCGAGGAAGAGGGTGAAATCGAAAAGGTGCCCCGAGGGCGCGCTCGTTTTCTTCGGTACAAACCTCCTTACGCTCTTTCTTTCACTCGGCTTCTTTCATTGCTCTCTCGAGTGGCCGTACTGGTATGCCGGATGTACCGAGTAAGAGGTATCGATTCCAAGGCCCCGTGATCGCCTTGAAAATCATCGGGCCTGACGTGAGAGCGGGGAAAAATGCTTTGTTCTAGACCAGGCCAGGAAAAAACGCACCAAGCGATAAACCAGCTTTTCGTCGCTCGAAAAAGCGTCTTCGGAATCCGGTGGACGTGGAAAAAACAAAAAAGAAGAAAATCGGTACCAGCGCATGGGTAAGTAGATGCGTTTTACGATGATCAAGCCGAGGCATTGCTCGCATAAACCGGGCTGCGCGATAAGCTCGGGACGATCCTCGATTCGTTTGCGCGAAACCTTGGGCAAAAACCTCGTGGAGGTTCTTTGATACTTGATTTTTCGTCGTATAACTAACCTTTTTTTTAAAGGTGAAATAAAGAGTTTGAATTTTCGTTAACTCATAGTTTGATTACACAGAATGAACACGACATCTAAGATTCAATGAGGAAGTGGTGTCGGTTGCACAAGTTTAAATAGCAGGTCCTGGAATCGAGTCCCATGAAAGTCATATATTTTCATTATAAGATAACGATTACAAACACGTATAAGTTGTTTAAATGTCGTTCCCGACCGCAATTTTATTCTACGTTACATGGTTTTGGTGGAAAAAATGACGACCCAGTTCTCGCAAAGTTCATAGCAGGACTCTGGGAGCTCGTGCGCGGCCGATAGATATACTTTTCGCGGTTTCGCTGGGAATGGCAACAAATACCGCGGGTAAAGAGGAAAGACCCAAGTGCCGACAGACAGCGAGAAATGTAGAAGAAGAGGAGAAATAATATCCCCGGCGAACGCAGAACACACTCGTAAAGTCGCTTAACGATCCATAATTTTACAACGTTCTATAATAACCGAGAGCCCCGCGAAGAAAGATGACGCGGAGGAAAAAAGTCTAGAGCGTCTGCGAGGAAAATGCCCGAGAGTCGGGAAAATAGTGGTCTTATTTTGTGGATAAAAACCGTTACGTTTTTCTTGGTGCAAAGGTTTTTGTAGGCTATAGTGCTGGTAAAAATGTTACTATGCATAAGGTTGCGGCAGCCATCGTATCATCTCTGTTAGCTTATCTACAAAAAAAGTGGACCAATTAATATGAAAAAATGCGCAAACTTATAACATGTGATTGCCACATTGCAAAAATATTTGTCGATGATACAACTTATATGACTGTCACAACCACATCATTTTTCTCGATTGATTTAATATTCGTTGAATCCATCTTGACCTATTCTTTCTAATTTTTCTAGATGGATTTGCAATGATGGACTCGTTTCGAGATGGCCACTTTCTGTTACAACTTGTTACAAGGACCAAGGTCAAAAACGGGAATGAAGCAAAAGACAAGAAGATCCGTCCAGCGAGATAAAGAAGAGAAAGAAACGTACGATAACGTTATTTATTTTTTACAGGGGCATGCGCAAGCGTAATTCAGGCCGCACCGAAATTACGGAGCGACCTCGAATCCAGCGCTGAAATTCACTCTCGACAAGCCCCTCCTCCACCAAAGCCTTTCATAAAAAAAATAAAAAATAAAAAAACCGAAAAAAAGATAACGTTTTTGCTCTCTAAAAGTAATTAGAGCCTTTTCGATCGCGTCGATAATGATCGAGAAATTACCTTACGTGCCAAGCAACTCGATTTCACTGGACACTCACCTGCAACAAACAAAGATAAACAACAATTAACATAATTTCACTCGCCTTCGCGTCGTTCGTGAATATTCCAATTACGTGAGTATGTTTTTTTTGGGTGGCTCTTTTTTCCTTTTTTTTTCTGTACGTTTGCTGAGTGCGAAAATGAATTCTGGTACGTCGTCGGTGCCTGAATTTGTCCTTCGAGCGTTGAAAACGTAATTGAGATTTTAGCTTGAGAAAAAGTGATAGTGATAATTGGATTTTTGCTGACAGTTATTATGGATTATTCGGGAGTTTGAGTGTTGGAGATTCCAAAGTAAATAGATCTACGAAATTTATGAATGGATACTTAAAAGACCGAAAAACTTTTGCTCGAACGACACTCAACGCAGAAAATGGATTTCCATTATTTGTCAACTCTCTGCAATTGATTCCCACACATTAGGTTTTTTCATCAGCCCAGAAAACGCGCTGATCGCGACTCGTCGCGCGGCAAATTGGCCGTTACGCAGCGATTAAATTTTCCCCTAAGTAAAAGGGCGTGGGCAATGGATCGGTGATAAGTGCTAATTCACGATGCCCCGCGAGATATTTTCCAATGCCGGGTATCCTTAATGCGCCCCAAGCTCCACGCGGAAAAACCGGTGTGTCGCGGCCGGTATTTAGCGGCTAACGACGATTCGGCCATTTTTACCCAGGGACAAATAAGATTATCGCGCGCAGTTTATGGAGCCGCTCCATTTGTAGGTAAATGCGAAAGGGGCGAGATATTCTCGCGTTTCTATTAAAGCTGGTGATAAAGATCGTTCCCCGATAATCGACCTTGACATGAATTAGGGCCTCCGATAGATAGGGAATGCGCCTGAGAAATCGACGCCACTTGGCACATGTTCATTTGGCTCCGAGTTCAACTTGCGCCACTGCAAGTATTTTACAATAGATTTGAATCAAGGTTGTTGGTATTCCGTTGGAATTGTAAGGATATCGATGATTTTCGATCATATTTTTGTTTTCTATCATATCGATGCACGGTTTTTGGTGCACAGTATTAATATGATTGGGTAAAAATCACGTGAGATTCCTTAGTTTACTCGAACGAAAAAATTTTCCAAAATCTTTGGCTTTCCAAAAAGAAAAATTTTGAATAAAGTTGTAGTGAAAAAAATGCAGTGTAAAATTCTACTTTTATACAAATAGAGATTTTTTATCTTGAAGCAGAAAACAAAAGGATTTCACATTTTTTTTTGCATGAAGCATCGCTGTAGCTTTCGATTTTCAAGATATGAACTCATTGTCAGTGAGCCATTGGCTTAAAGGGACATTAAAAACAGTAGGATTGTGGAAGAATTTCTTATAGAGGATCAAATTTTAATACCAAGAAGGTGAATATATTTAATATGAAAGTTTATATTTCTTTAAATATACATCAATAAATATTATTTTTAGCACTAGAACATCTCAGAAATTAGCTAGCAAGCTCAAACTCTTACCTTTTAGTATATAACTTTTCATGTAAAATGATATTCTTAACGTCTCTTCATAACATATTTACCTTTTCAGTATTTTTGTCATTTTAAGTAAGAAACTCGCACTTCTATAGATTTCTTTACAGATACATTTCTATATATATCTAGTATTTCCATTATTTTTGTGTTTTTCAGTGTTTATAAAATTTCGTAAGAATTTCGAAGTTTCAATTCCAATATTTTAAAAAATTTTGATTTGCATTTAATTTGAAGCTTTAGAACTAAAAGTTTCAGAGATTTTCACTATTCGAATGGATTTTTCAGAAAAAAAATGAATATCGTCAATAATTTTTTCCGTAAATTTAGTATTTTTTCAATACACATAGAATTCTCAGAATTTTCTTATACTTTTCTACATTTTTTTACAGATTTTTTGAGTTTAATGCTGAACGATCCAAAGTTTTTTACTTTCTAGGTAATTTAAAAAATTTTTGATACGCGTTTATGTACCTTGAAGCTTTAGAACTGAAAATTTCGGAGATTTTCTGCAGTATTTAAATGGAATTCTAAAAAAAGAGTATAATATTATCATCAATTTTTATTATTTCCAGTATATTTAGCATTTTTCCAATATTCATAAAATTCTGAGAGTTATCTTATACTTTTTTACATTTTTTTACAGATTTTTGGAGTTAAATGCTGAACGATCCAAAGTTCTTTAGTTTCTAGGTAATTTAAGCAATATTCGAAAAGCTGAATCTTCATCGATTTCATGTGCCTATTCACAAATTTCTAGTATTGTTTAAAATATAATAGTTATCTCAATTCAAAAACGAGATATATCCAAAAACATGTTCATAAGTGTCTGAATTGTTACAAAAGTAATTTATGTAATTTTTCCGCCAGTATAGGAACAAAGTAAATATATTACCCCTCCCCCCTTCTTTTCTAACCATGACGTCCCTAATCGAGAATACACCCAACCACGATGATAAATTGTTGCAAAGCTAATGATATTATACCAAACAATCATTCTCTAATGAAACAATCCAATACTCAAGCAGTACAAAACCATCGTTTATGCCCAAGCTACAATTCTCTTGCCCCGAGCGACTCCGCGATATCCCGTGTCAAGACGAATTTCCTCCCGAGACCGCGAACGTCTTCATTCCAAGGACGAGAGCCTTGTAAGGTAAATGCACCTATGTCTGGTTACTTAAGGTGGTTCGGAAATGTAAACTTGGCTCCAAGTTATAAATCATATTCGAAAACATTAGGCAGAAATCTCATCCTCATCGAAAATCTCATCCTCATCATCGAATCGAATACTGTTCACTCGAAAGCAATGTTAGGTAAGGTAAGGTTAGGTTAGTTTTAAAAAACAGGGGCCGCTTGGGGCCCATCACCCCAACTTTTTCATATTTCAATAATTTTTCATGTATACTGTTCACTTGAAATTGCACCGAGATTTCAACAACCGACAGTTTCAGTCACTCTTACTTGCAATACTAAAATTTTCACGACTAGATGAATTACAATAGTGTTTATAGTTTGTGCAACCATAGATTCCTTACTTTAATAAGTGTTACATAAAATACACGAGCTTTTATTTCTCAATGTTTTTAAAAATCGGAGTCACTTGAAATTTAGTTCATTATTCATAGATATGTTTGATTCTCTTCGTGTTTTCTTCAACCGTTGTAAAATTAAGTGATGGATATTGAATAATTACGTTTAGCTGATACTTTCCTGCCTTAGAATTATTTTTAAATGAGCTCAGGCTCAGAAACTGTTCGTAAGCCCAAATTCTTAATAATTCCTGGCAGGGGCGAAAGCAGTAAAAGTTTCCGAGAAGGGTTTTTCTAAAAATATTTTCTTTGGGATATCAGAATTTTCCATCTTTGACAATGTGGTTATAACTTAATTGTAAAATATTTCAGAATTAAACATTTATACAACTTTTGGAATCCAGAGTTGCACATTTTTCATGTTCGCAAAACATAGGATTCGATTTTCGTGACCTTCAATTAGTAACTGAGGTTTCAATTTTTTTTAATGATACTTTTTGTATTTATACGACCTAAAGATTATCTGATATTAAGTCATAATGGTTTTTATAAAGCTTATTAAAATTCGATGCTCTAGGAATCAAACTTCTGAAAAATTTATATATTTGAAATAATTTTTTAGCAAATTTTAACCACACAGATAAAAGGTACATCATGAATTTATATTATTTTTGTATGGTACGTTATTCATAAAATTTTGTAGTTTTCTCTGGTATTTTTATATATTTCTAATATTTCTATATATCGCTCAATAGATTTTTATAAGTTGGTGCTATATAATTGAAACTTTCAACGATTTTGAGAATTTAAATTTATTTTTCAGGCGATAGTTTCTTTCATGAAGATTTTCAATACTTTTATTCTGTATTTCTTTAGTATTTATACAACTGAAAGTATGTTTGATTGTAGAAATTGTATGAATTGAATTGGATGTATTTTTATCGTTTTTTTTATGAATTTTTAGAATAATTTTTGAAATTATATTTTATTCTGGTACTATCCCTAGTGATTCTGGAGCGTATATGTGACATAAGATTTTTAAATTTCTTATATGTTTAACTGATCTTATACGTTGACTTATACATCACTTATATGTTTTCATAATTCATATATGTTTATTCCCATAAACATATAAGTTTATGGAAAAATTATATATGTGGAATTCCTTATAAGTTTTCCATAAACTTATATGTTGCACATATAAGATTCCCACAAACTTATATTTTTATGGGAATAAACATATATGAATTATGAATAAGTGATCTATACGTAAACATATAAGATTAGTTAAACATATAAGAAATTTTAAAATCTTCTAAGTCACATATATGTTCCAGAATCACTAGGGATATTAATAAATATGCTCTAGGACAGAATGTTTTATAAATTTCTAAGAAAATTATATCTACATAATTTTTATGTATTGAAAGATTTCCAGTAAACTAATGAGCTAGTAAACTAGTAAACTTGTAAGCTCTTAAAGTAGTAAGCTAGAAAAAGAGTAAATTAGCAAACTAGTAAGCTAGTAAATTACTAAACTAGTAAATAAGTAAGCTAGGAAACTAGTAAACTACTGAAATTGTAAAATAGTAAAATAGTAAACAAGTAAAAAAAAATAGTATTCTAGCAAACTTGTTATCGAATAAATTATTTAATAAGGAAACTAGTAAACTTGTCAAATTTGAACGTGTATACTGATTAACTAGTAAGCTTATAAACTAGTAAGCTAGTTTATAATTATAGATAAAAAAACTAGTAAAGTAGTAAACCAGTAAACTCGTTAGCAAGTAAATTAGTAAACTTGTAAACTGGCAAGCTAGTAAACTAGTAAGCTAGTGAAGTAGTAAGCTAGAAAAAGAGTAACTTAGCAAACTTGTAAGCTAGTGATTACTGAACTAGTACACAAATAAGCTAGTCAACTAGTAAACTACTGAAATCGTAAAATAGTAAAATGGTAAACTAGTGAAAAAGAAAAATAGTAATCTAGCAAACTCGTTAACAAGTAAATTAGTTAATTAGGAAACTAGTAATCTTGTCAAATTTGTATTAGTAAACTGATAAACCAGTTACTAGTTTAAACTAATAAGCTAGTTAAATGAAAAACTAGTAAGCTAGTTAACTAGTTATCTAGTGAACTAGTAAACTGGTAAACAAGTAAGCTAGTAAACTAGTCAGCCACAGTAAACAAGTATACTTAATTTTTACGTTCTTCTAGTATAATGTACGAAACTCTGGATGATTTCTAAGTATTTTTATAGATAACTCATATTTTTGTCGATAGCTACAGAGATTTCAAAAACCTGACGCTTTCTGATGCGAATTTATTTTTCGATCTATTCTCAGTAATTTTAAAAATGAATGATGGAATCACATTGGTATAGATTTTTCATGTTTTATGTCCTTTTTTTTATTGCTATTTATAAAATATTTCAAATGTTTCGTTGTATTTTCTAGAATTTTTATAGATTTACAGTATATTTAGAATTTGATGCTCTAGAATCCAAAAATTTATAGATCGTAGAGACATTTGCCGAGATTTTTTAGAAAACAGTTTTTTCATAAAATTCAATTAATTTTATTATTTATTAAGAGTTTGTATGTATCGAAAAATTTTCAATACTTTTATATGCATGTTATATAGATTTCTAGAATTCGATAATCTAACATTCAAAGTTTTGTAAATTTTCAGCATTTTCGTAGATTTTTTTTTTTCTTGATTGTATACTGGGTTGCAACAATCTTTTTGATTCATATTTTTTACGTTATCCTAACGTTTTGATAATTTTTACTTTTTTGTTCAATATATACCGCTTACGTTTTCGTGCATTATTTTGTAACTTAATCTTTTATCGTCTATCGATGTAACGTTTGTAATGTTTACGAGAAATATGGATCGATTTTACCAGAATTTGGGGAGGGGTTTTGACACCCAAAACCCCCCTCTGTCTACGCGCCTGATTCCTGGCTTTCCGATTTTATCGGTCAACGCGCAGTTGACCTGTTTACTCCGTTGTAAATGGAGAAAAGCTTGGGTATCGGGGATCGGGGACCGACATCTTTCAGATGGATAGTGCTTCCTCGCGGCCCAGTATCTTCTGCGGCACCGCTATCAACCGGCTCGAGAATATTACCCGGAAAGCGTGGACGTTGGAGGCTCGCTTCCATCCTACACCTACGCCTTTATCAGCCTCTCTCATACCTTTCTCGATTCTCATCGACGCGCGTCCAATAACCTCGATGCCCGTCGCGTATCATCATCCGACTCTCGCGGGAGCGAATAATCAGCCACGGAAATAACGAGCTTTTCCCCGGCGCTAACGAGACCGCGAAAGCCCGCTTTTTCCCCGATTTGACGAAAATGAAAGTTGCCTCGGATGAAATGTCTCCGGGGATATATTATTATGACGAACCGGTAACGAGTTCATTTTTTGTGCGTCTGTACAGAGCTCACAAAAGGAAGATTTTAGAAAGTCCTTTTTTTTTTAATTCAAAGTGTGACTCGTATGCAGACGGTAAAAATGTATGAAATGTTTGCGTTTTTGAGAATGAATCTTCGTTTTTCATACTTCAGTGATAAATTAAGATACATTTCTATGCTTGAATTTTTGGGTATTTTTCGTAAGATCATGGTTTTTCAATCAGAACTTGAAGGCCCAAGTATTACTAAGAATTTTCTATCACTTTGGGCCTTGAAGCAACTATCTAAAAACGTATCAAATCAATTAAAAAAAAATTATCCAAAATTTTTAACGCGTTTGTTAAATCTTTGAGGAATAAATTAAAGATATTTTGGCTTTCAAGAAATTTAACGGTTTGTTTTTTATTGAAATTTGCTTATACAATATTTATGAAAAAATTTTTCGATTCTATAATATGGCTCTAGAAATTTGAAGAACCCAAAGTTTTTCGGCACATCAAAGAAATTTTGAACTAAAGGGTAGATAAGGGATTCAAAATATACATACTCCGAAATATATTTGCTGATAAGCTTTTGAAATTTTCAGGTGTTTCAACGTATGGATATTTGTGGGAGTTGTTTAGATTTGAAAAGATATTATAATCTTGAAATTGAGTGTACATTAGATAAATAATGCATTCACTACAGATTTTTTACGAAAACTAAGTAGTATTGTATTTTTTATTTAACTCAAATTTCGAAAAAATTTTATCTCAAATACTTCAGTATAAGTATGTATAATAGTCATTGTTTAACGTTAATGCGATAGGCTGTTAAATGAAAAATTTGAATTACCTTGTTCAGGTTTCTTTATATTTTTGGATTTGCACATAAATTAAAGTGATAAAATAAAAGAGGAAATTTCTATATATAGGTATGAAAATTTCGCGAGTTTTCCCATCAGTCGCAACTTTAGAAAAATTACAATGTGTAAATTCTAGATTGTACATTAGAAATATTAAGATGACTCGCAACCTACTGTAGTGTGAGAGAGATGCTTAGAATGGGATTCAGTTGAAAGGAAGAAGGACAAAAAGAGAAGGTCTTGCGAGTCGTCTTAAAAGTTAATCATAAACCGGATTACAATGTACATTATGTAAAATTACGATGATGATGTCATAAAATTACGATACTCTTATTTTACCGTTCATAACGAAAATTTCCCACTCGAAAAAACGTGAATTTTATGTTGCGAAAAATTTGCCATTCAAAGAACAGCAACTGACAAAATGTAAGTTTACCTTTAAGATGTAATTTTACGAATATCGCATGTATTTACAACACTGGAAGAATATTTTTGTGAATTTTTAAACGTTTCCAAAGAGAACTAAAAAATGGTCCAAATTTGTCTTTTTTGCAAAAATTTTTTTTCTAGACAACTCAGAAAAAATACTTTATTGTATCTGTAAATATTTATTTTTAATTATTAGTTCTACGTTTTTCATTATTATATATTCGATTGGGAAGTTGATATTTTTTGCACCAATAATCGTTATCTATGAATATTGAAAAAAATATTCAGAAGAAACTACACTGATATTTTTGGAATTCCTATGAAATTTACATTAAAAGTTGAAAATCTCATTATTTACTGTAGTTTTCAAAAATTTGAAAAGAATGAAGAATGTAAGAAGGTTTTTCTCAATTTAATAATATGGCATGTATTGACTTGATATGAACAACTTCCGAAAATTCGTGTAATTTTCGAAAATTTTTTCGAGTGACAAGAAATCTTAAGAACATATAGTAAAGAATTTCTTGTGATTTCTCGAACCACCTGTAATTTTTATCATAATAATTATATACATAGTGATATTTCATACTTTGCAAAAAATGTAATTTTTTGTACTATGTGCTTCCTTAAGAATTACAATATGATAAATAATAAATGTATCATAGGTTCAATAAAATAACCAAACTGAATAAAACAATAAAAATCTGATAAAATAAAGAGATTTTGAAAATCAGAAAATATTAAAAGGTTAAAAAAATTCAGCAAATAAAAACAAATACTGCGACAAAAACAATCATACTTTGAAAACCGAGTCCCCAAGTCAAACTAAATTCTATTGTCAGACTACATACAGTAACCTCTCTTTGGTATCCTCTATCTCATCTTATCGAATTGTGTGGTATCTTTACAATGCAATGATAGAGTGAACAGCAAAAAAGAGGTAACCTCCCAGTAAACCAGTGAGCTCACAATTTCCGCTTTTAGGTGAGTGAAAAGTGAGCTCACAGCGAGCATAAATAGAGATTTGTGGTTATTTTTAGTAAATACTGATAAATACCTAATACTTTTGGGCAGTCGATACCGTAAAAAGAGCTTGGATAGCACATAATCCATTTGTATTTTTCGTACTTTCATTTTCTAATTTTTTTCGGTAGCTTGAGTCTTCATGTCCAATATTCCCTTTTTACATTCATTCCCCACTTAAATGATATTATGCAGAGGTAGGATTCCACTATCTCTGGATACCACCAGATAGTCTACTATTTCACCTTTTTTTAAAATGTTTGAAAATGAAAAATCAGTCACTTTAATATGAAGTAAATAAATTTAACCAAATTGAACTTTTGTTTTTTTCAATCAAACAAATGAATGTCTATTATCAATGTTGTGACACATTTTACATGATTTTATAATTCTTTTTTTTTGTAGAAAATTTTTACGTTTTGTAGAAATAATAATTTTTGATTTTTTTCAATAGAAATTCCAATTTTATCTCTGCATAATATCATTTAATTGAAGAATGAATGTAAAAAGGGAATATTGGACATGAAGACTCAAGCTACCGAAAAAAATTAGAAAATGAAAGTACGAAAAATACAAATGGATAATGTGCTATCCAAGCTCTTTTTACGGTATCGACTGCCCAAAAGTATTAGGTATTTATCAGTATTTACTAAAAATAAACACAAATTTCTATTTATGCTCGCTGTGAGCTCACTTTTCACTCACCTAAAAGCGGAAATTGTGAGCTCGCCGTGAGCTCACAGTGAGTTCACATGTGAGCTCGCTGTTTTACTGGGCGCGGACTCAAAACAACGTTCCAAAAACCATTTTACCCCGATTTCCCGGAATTTTCCCAGACTCAAATCGCCCAAAACCATGTCAACGCCCACGGGAAGTGAGCCATGTTGACACCGGCAAAGAAATTGGGAGAAAGTGCACCTGGGAGGCGATATATATCGCGCGGCGACGTTGACTCCCGCGCACGATATGACCCACTTATGGGGCCTCGGAGGTCTTTTGACGCAAGATTTCTCCCGTCCCTCTATACTACATATCTCGCTGCCTCTGTTCCTCACGCAGCGGCGGCGGCCTCGTGGCTCGCTCCGAGAGGTAATAAGAACGAGTGTACAATCACTATTGAGCATTCCACACGCCTACCGTAACACGTGCATCGTCGCCGGCAGCGACGATTGTAGGATAAATGCCGTGCAAATGCATTGAATTAACAAGCCACTCTTTTGTCGATCGTAAAAAAGCCACCTAATCACCGCTAATCCAACGCGGCATCGATATTGTCGGCTCGTTCGTTACCAACGAATTATGCGCGATTAAGTATAGCGACAGCGCCTCATTATCGCGGCCTCCGTGGAATTGAAACGTAAATAACAGTTATTGATAGAGAGGATTTTCCGATAGTGACGTATGAGACTTTTATGAATCAATCCAGTGGTGACAGGGTATTCGAGACGGTTGTTGCAATCGAAATGTAGGACACTGAGAATTTTTCAGAGTGCAGGATTACGCGTTTTTTCTACAATTTTCAGTCTGCAATGCAGACTGGCAATGAGAAGTATTTTTGAAAACTTTTCCGATAGTTTCAGTTAGAGGTAGGCATCTTACTCTAATGCACAATGGTGTTTAAAAATTTTATAATACAAAGTATAAAGCTTGACAACTCGTTAAAATCTTTGACAACAAGGTGAACAACTATCTGCGAACAAACCATATTTTTCAATCTTCCAATGGCATTTTCCTTCAACAATTCAAAACAAAAATATCCTCCAAAAACTAGGTTACAATTTTCTAATTGAATGAAATTTCCCATTTGTTGCCTTGGCAGTCGGCGTGAACGATGACGATATTTCGGCACAATGCGTGTATGCGCATTCGCACGAGCTGCCAAGACGCCACGAAAGCCGGGCATCACCACGGGCTGTTTTACAGAGCCGGCCGATAATATCGGGATATAAGATAATGCCCGATCCCTTGTCCCGTGACTTCTTCCCCGAGCCGATAAAACGCTCAAAACAGATACCGCTAAGTGTAGATTACGTACTTAGCCGTGGACGTCGTGCCTCGTTACTTTGCCGTCTTTATTGCACGTACCGCGAACAACGCGAAAGCGCGTTCGCGTGGTTCCGCGCCGAGGCCCTATCGACGACGTCGCGATCGCGTCCGGAATTCGTGGGACTCGCCACCAAGATAAAAACGCGATGACCCAAAAAATAACTCAAGACTTGCCCGGCATTGCGACCGAGCATTCGACTTGCTCGAACGTGAATTGTCTTCGCTACACTGAAGTTTCTCAGGGACTTGCGGTATTTTTACTCTTTATTCGTCTGAGTCTGAGTGAATTTCTACTCTGCAGAGTTCAAATATTTCCACTTTTACTCACCATCGCTGTTTTTTACTCTTTGGATGTTACAGGTCACGCCAAGATGATTGAGTCTTCGTTCTTTTAAAATTTGATTAAAGCCGCTTAGCACAGTGATATCTTACATGTCTTTTGGTGTGCAATATAACACTTCCCAGGCAGAAATTTCGACTCGATTTCTAACGGCCCTAGTTAGGTTTACCCCAGTTAAATCGTGGGTCTTTCAAGTAATGCCTAGCGAGCGCTCTCCCTCGTATGTTAACGTTTTGGAACACTTGGACCTTTCTAGAGATTTCTGGGTAGGCCCTTGATAAATTTGCCAAACGAGGACCTCGTTATTTTTTATAACCTAGCCCCCAGATGGTTCTTTCAAGCCTAGCCCTGGATAGTTATTTCAAGCCTACTCTCTCAGCTTGAATTAGTAAAAAACTACTAATTAATAGTAGAATTTGACTATTTGAAATAGTGAAAAGGGAGTAAACTAAAATTTTAGTACAAATCTATTAATCGAATTAGTGATATAGCTTGCTGATGAAGTTATTAATATTTGACTGAAGAAAAAAATGAATGACTACTTGGAATTTTAGTAGACATCCACTAATCCAGTACGTAGGTTTTGACTATTCTTTTTCATGCATTATGACTAAATGATATGTAGAGTGTATGATTTAACTGATTTCTGTAATAATTTAATTTTCACGTTCTGTACGCAATAAGTAAATAGATGAGTTATTCCTTATTATCGTGATTGCATCAACCCTGCCCTTGTGGCGCGAGTAATGAAAGATTTACTACAGAAATATGATCTCAATTTTCCCTCAGACATGCACTTGGTTTAAACATTCTACACAAAACTTGAATTATGAGAAAAAAATCCAGCAGCCATCTGGTGAGTGTTCGGGAAAGCGCGTGAATTTCCAAAGTTTGAATAAAAACTTATTCAATTTTGTTTTAGAGTAAAAAATAAAACAATGATAATAAACATATTTAAACATTTGTTCAATCATTTATTCCTTGAAACATCAAGCTTTTAATTAATTTTTAGGTGTCTAATTTGAATACAGACGGCCAAAATTATAAAATTTCGTAACAAGGCATTGACTAGTCAAATCGAGAAGGGGCCTGTCTAGATTTTAAGTGGAAACCCCAGTACAGTGGTGATATTAATGTGGGCCTAGATAGGGCCTTGATAGAATTTTCAATCCAGTCCACATCTAGTGAAAGCTAGCTTGGGGTTGTCTAGATTATTCGTGACAGCGCCCCTACATGAATAATCCTGTAGAGGGCCAAGATAATGCCAGGGAAGGTCTGACGAATCCCAGATTTTATCAACAAGTGCACATCTAGCCCTAATTCAGAGTTTCCTATATAATGGCTGATCTAGCTGGGGCCACGCTAATGTAGGGATTTTCCCTGATAATTTTCTGCCCGGGTTATGACAGTCATGTTTTACTCGAGGTTAAAGTGATTTTTCACTATTTGAGAGTAGAAAAGTCACTAAAAAGTACACTGAGAGAACAAGACACGCGTAGCCAGTGTCTGGACAGTTTTGAGCCTTGTCCGGCCAAAAATTTTTGAAACTTTCATTTCGGACACTGGCAGGCATTGTCCGGACACTATTAGGCATTGTTCAGGCAGTGGTAGGAATTGTCCAGACACTAGCTACGCGTGTCTCGTACTCTCCGTGTAGTAAAACTCTAAGTACGTTTGAAATTTAACTCTCTAAGAGTAAAATCCAAATCGAACCTTGCAGTAGAATTCAATGTTCAACGAACAGTACGCAAAAATGAAAAACAATAATTTAATTCACATTGCCAATGTAAGCATAACTTTGATTACCCATGTTTCCAAAACACTCAGATATTTTTCTCATTCTATAAAACTCGAGGTGACCAAATTTCGTATGCATCACCGAGTCGTAAAAAATATCTCAGCACGTATCTTTCCCGGCGTTTCTTCAGTATCTCGAGCTGATCTCGCGTCAACTGCGGGGATTTCTGGCAACAAAAGCGTGACGTTCCGATACAAGTATACAGTCCCTTTTCAAGACGGCACCGAAATGTATCCGAATTAACGAGGAACCAAAGGCCTCCCTTAGGCGTAAGAAGAATTTTAAGTTAGAAACCTTGTCGCGCGTTTTGGACCATGAATACTAAAGCCGATGGCTCCGTATAGTGGCGAATCACGTTCCAAGACCCGAGGTATCCGCGGGGACAATCTTCGGCCTCGAAAACGTTCAATGTGTGGAGGCACTAACCTGCCTTACCTTACATAACTCCTCGAATAAAGGGAAAAACGGACAAACGTTTAATTCGCATCGTGAAATAGGTAAAACAATGAATTCAAGGGATACTACCATAACTTTTTCTCATTGTAAACAATGTACAATCTGATGTTAAATTTTTAAACTTGAAGAACGTTGCCCACTTTTACATCAACTTATCTGACACTTGCAACTCATTTAAGTTAATAACCGCGAATGGTATAATTTCAACATGAAACGTATTTTCAAAATTGTTCTTTGATGCGGGGTGGACATGGATATTTACGTATACGTTTCCGTGAGCGTTCGCAGGGCACTCTAATCGCGAAGACGTTTAATTACAGTCCACGCGCGGCAAAAAGCCCTCGCTTTCTCGCAGAGGTAATTTCAAATCGCGCCGGGGCCTCGTCGTCGGCCTAATTAAATTTTCGCGTAAAAAGAACACGAGCGCTACTCGCTCGGTGCGATGGCCTCGCAGGACCGTTTCGGCATCGCTTTCTCGGCCGGCCCTAAGTCCCTCGTAAAAATACTTGCCCCGCCGTGAAAGAGCTTCTGCTTCTTCATCCGGTAAAACAAACGATCGTCAACGACCTAAAAACCGTTTCTCATTTGTCTCGAACACGAGAGAAATTCCCAAAAAACGGCTGGGCGTCATTCGAGCTACACTTTTTCGGCCATCCAACATTTTGAGAATCGTTATTTGGTCCAGCATGTCTTTACGCTTCGCATTAATTAACGAACATTAGTTGTGCAAGTATTTTCGATGCAATTAAGATATCCGAAAGAAACAAAAGTTTGTTTTTGGAATGGAAATTATAATAAAAATTAATAAAAAATATAGACATACTTAATTGAATGATAATGAGAATATTAATAGTTGAGATTTTTTAATCAAGATCACATTGTGCAGTACGTTAAATATTGCTATTGAATACATTTATGTATCATATGTGTAACTAGACATTTAAACGAAAATAAAGCATCTATAATCCCATACATGAATAAACTAGGAAAATAGATTGGAGAAAAAAATCATTGTGAAGACGATTTTTCTAAAACTGTTGGACTAGTAAAATGCGCCCACCTAAGAACAAATTTGGTCATGACATTGACGAGAAAACGAATGTTGAACGATCAAGCAAATCCAAGAAATATTACGTTTCCATCTACTCAGGAAAAAAAAATTTCATCATTCCAAGAAGTTTTCTGTTCATCTCCGGAACCCAAAGTATGTTTTGTTAATTAAAACAACAATTCGTTGAATCGTTAGATCCACAAAACCCATACCTTAGTTCTACAATGACTTTCAAAATGGCAATTTGTTTTCTTAACTTTCCTAACTGAGGGTTTTCGAATCACGTGCGCCATCGGAATCACTCCATCATACGTAACAGTGGCAAATATTGGAAAAATCCACGATCGATGATTCATTATTCTAAGAACCTAAAGGTTATAACACGTTCATGATACCAATATCAAAAAATCACGATTAATTTTAAATAAGTTGGAAACTCAAATACTCAAAAAATGTTGATTATGCATGGGAATGAGGTTCTTATATATTTTCAATTTTAATATATCTGGTAATTTTTTTAAACTGTTGAATTTTTCTTTATTTATTTTTAAGTTTTAGGCGGTCCTATTTTGAATTTATCGTGTTTTTAGGCCTCAAAATTTTTCAGTAAACATTTATTAAAACAAAGAAATATTTATTTATCTAAAAACACAAAATTTCCAGGTTTATTATTGTCGTCTTTTCATCAAAATGATGCTGCAAGATTCGATCATTTGCATTTTTTAATGCCTGTCAATAAGAAATTTTTTAATTTAATTCTTTCGAATTTAAAACTTTTTAGGTACTCTAATGTGAAATTCATAAAACTATGGGTGTAGCTATATAATATTTTATATTTTGAACTGCTAGATTCTCAGGTTTGACAACACTTCGTGTTATCAGAAATGCGAGGTTGCTTCAACAATAGTTTACATGAAATAAGATAAAATAGAAATTTTCCAAATTCCATTTCTACATTTTCCACTGTCTAGTTAATAATATTTGAATCCCGAAACCAAAACAGTCTAAGAAGTTTTTTGATTCAAGTTTCAACATTTCTAAAAAATTTACAAATTTTTTGATTTTCAACGAAAATTTCAGGTGATCTCAGAACCCAAATTAAATGCTGAATCTGAGCGAATTCCGGCACCTCAAATATTTTTAATGATATTTTGATTTATAAATAAATTATAATTTTTAAGTTTTTTGCAAATATCTTGGTACAGAACTATAATCTTGCTATGTATTTTTGTGATAGAATACACAATTTCCCAGGTACAGAACTATTTTAATATAATATATATATTATTATATTATATTATAATTTCATCATTTGTACGTTGTATTTTTCTTTTTCTGTTTCCTGTTTTCATATTCGGAGCCTGAGTTTGGAGATGTTACATACTAATGCATGCATGATAAAATTAAGAATGTTCCAGAATTCAACAGCTCGAATGTTTAGGCTAATGTCTAATAAAAATGAGTACGCAAAGTCAAGTATCTTTTAATTACATTCTAAAGTCAATTTTACTTCTCAAATTTTAGAACTCGCTTGGTACAAAGCTATATTTACACAGTTTTTCAACTTTAATCTAGTTTTTCACATTTTCATAAATTTGGAAACGAAACATATCAAAAACAATTCAAAATCTTCCGTGTCATAAGTTTGCGCATTTAAATCCTGAATCTACATATGTAGTGATTCCGTAATTCGAAATTCCATAATCTTATTTTTCTACGTTTCTGAATTCACAGCGATCTGAGTATCATAAATACAAAATTATTTGTAAATTTCAATTACACTCGAAATTTCTGTGATATCAAGTTATCTAAATTTCAAATCTTGAAGATATTCTCAATTAGTACAAATAATGGTAACCTTTATTGATTCAAAACAGAAACTTTGATTTCGTAACTTAAAACCACAATTTCCTGATTCATAAATTTAATTCAAACCTAAAAGTTTTCAAAGACAATTTTCATTTTTATGAATCCGAATATGTAGTTTTCACAACTACTCAAAATTCGACAATAGATTCCAAAAAACATGAATAAGGATTTAGAGAGTTAATCTATTTTCCATGTTGGTTTTTCATATTCACGTTCTGAGACTGAGAAATTCTGAGAATCAGGTCTGTACAGTCCTAATCCTGAGTATAAAATTATCTAAAGGTGCTAATCAATGAAAAATTTAATCGAAATCGAAGTAATTTTAGTATGGACAAGAAAAAATTAAAACCACCTTCACCTAGAACTAAAATTCTTTGATTTTCTGTATCTTACAATAACCATTAGAGTTGTAAAAATATTGAATAAATTTTTCTCTCCACAACCATCACTGCAGCACAGTCAAAGACCTGCGTTTCTGAAGAAATTTCTCACCCGAACGATATTACTGAACGACATATAAATCCAAGGTTGTAAATCGCAACGCGCATCAATTTCGCCACGCGAAATCGCGATCAAAAAAGGTCCCGGAAAAAAAAGTGTGACATCATTCACAGGACGGGATTCGCGGCGCGGGCAAAAGAACCCCGGGAGCCAAAAAGCCACGGAGCTAAAATGCATAAAGCAAATGGACGAGCGCGCCTGGCGTGAACCTGACCGCGCCCGTAAATAACAGCTCCCGGGGTCAAGGGAGAGATTCGGCTTTATCGGACAAATTCCACGAGTTACAACGCTTAATTCCACGATTTAACGCGATCAGCAAGAACGTCTGTACAGTTACCCCGGGGAACCACGGGCATGAACCCGGAGGAGGTCGCGAGCTAACCATTGATCAAACGACCGAGAGCCTTTCCCACCAGTTTTCCCAAACCAAATTTTTCCGAAAAAACAGCACGCCAGTCACAACCAGATAAATATTACATTTCCGCTGCACTGGCGAAAGAAATTTTAATTGACAATTATTTGTTTTCAAAATGAGAACACGAATTCATTTTAAGCGTTCTCATTTGTCGCATGTACATGTGTAAGTTTCGAAAGATGGCTGGCATCATTCGTCGAAGATACGCCGAAGAAAATTGTGATCGATGATCACGTGTGAAAAGCCTATTGAAAGACATTGATTTAAACATGTCACGCTGGCCCAGAAAAATCGTTTCTCAAATTTCAGTGCCTGAGCGTATCAGAAATTCGGATTGTTCGTGCGAGCGGGAAATCGACGTGTGTGCCTTTGAACGGCAAAAAAAGTTTTCGCCCGCTGCGATTAGCAGTATGGAGTCAATCATTTTTTGCCACCCAAAAAACACGTCGTGGTAGGTGTACAAATCCCGGAAAGTTCTATTGATGTTTCCGAAAAATACAGTTACTTTCACAATGATCGCTTTACTTCAAACTCATTCAATATTGTTAAAAATCATTGTAAGGACGCTGATAAATGTTCGGAATTTCAGTTTCTGAATTTCAAGACATGTTTTTCCAAATTTCAAGATAATGTCTAACTATATGAACAATCAGTGCGCGGACCCATATCTTACGTGTGGGCTTGAGCTCCTGCATATAGATCGTACAAAAACCCCAAAATTCAATGAAAAATAATTCGTAGAAATCATTCGATCCAGATCTATCACCCAAAAACATATTTCACATCTAGAGATCTGATCGAATGATGAAATCCCCGAAAACTTGTTGATGAAATCGTTTCGAAGAACTGATACATTATGTCGTCATACTACAGTATTTTTTAGTTATCAAATAAATACTTAATTGTCTCACTTGGATTCATAATAAAAGCATCAAATATTTTTTATGAATGTAAACTACATATCGCGATTTTCGATACAATTCTGTGATCAATACAAAAATAATTATAAAAATGTTTAGAAATTTTTCATACTTCTGCATTGATCCTAAACACTCAAAAAAATATTTTCGAGTATAAATAAAATAATTACAAATTTTATACGATTTAGGGAAATTATCGAATACATGTTTGGGTAAAATCAAATTATGAAATAAAAGTTACATTTCTTGAAAATATAGAAAGACACTGAAAGAAATTTTACAACGACAAATGAGCATAGAAAAAATATTGTTCTTCAGGAAGTATAATAATCGAAATGCATTCCTTGAATAATTTACATACCTTCGACGATCTTTCGATATAGGTTTAAAATTTTCAGCTCATGACGTATGTTACTCACCTGAAACACATAAAAAATTTTACATTAATATTTATACATGGCTAGAAGAAATTAATAAATTATAAATTTTCTACAATTGAATTATTGGCCATTGTCAATCATAAGTGATAAAAAGGAACTCAGTTCTCCCAAACTTATAATATGAGAGAATTCTTAACTATAAAGGAAAACTGACAGTTGATGGCATTTATATTCCGGAGTTCTTTAAAAATTGAAAATCGACAATACATAATTATACTAAAATTTTGTTCTTACTCGTCATTTTAGGAATTTTCCCACAGGTACTTAAGATGAAAAAAAAATTTTGTTCTGCTCTTACTGTTGAATTTATCCTTATTGAAAACTTTGATTTGTAAGCATAACCAATTTCTTCGACATATGCACATTTATTTTTCGTCAACAATTTCTCATAAAATAAACTATGTTATCTGAAAGTTTCATTTTCTCAACGATTGTAACCAAAATGAATTCCCATTTGCTTAAATTTTGACAATCTCTAAGACTTTTCCTAAGTGTTGTAACGTCATGATACCTTTACCCTCCAGCGAAAGTCGAAATGATTTTTTTGCAAACAAAAGTACACATTCGAATCCAAACCTTGATTTATAATTTTTGTAATCCGATCTCGAATGCCTATTGTTCATTTAAACCGTTCCCAACAATTCCTCAACCTGCCACATACGTATAACAACCGCTGTCACTCTCCCAATCACCAATTACAATCCTCTCGATCGCATTAAAATTACCCGAGTGAAATCTCTTCCTGCAAAATCTCTTTACATAACCATGCGTTCACGGAAATCCCAAGAAAAGCATTGTGACCACGCCACTTCACCTAGTTTGACATACAGCACAACACGAATTCTCAATTTTTCTGCACCAGATAAGTACACTGACAATGAAAGAAATACAAATTGTCATCAAGAATATTATCATTTATTTCGTAAGAGATGTCAGGAAACTTCAAGAACGTAACCAATACAGTAAATACTGTTCCACTGTATGAAATAAGTGCCACTCTGAATCCACCTTTGATTCTCTTGACTATGTAAATTCCAATTCTTGCAAAATCATCCCCAGAACCTTGACTACCAGTACAAAAAACATCGCTGGTTTTTCCATCTTTCTCTCGCGCGTCCATTACCCCGCAATTAACCCCTGGGAAAACAAAAGAGCCCCGCGAAATGAGACATTATTCAGGGATTGACGTCCCGTAAAAGGCGGTGGGAGCTCTTAAATAGAATCGCCGAGTGGCGGACTGCAATTTATGTACGGAGGCTGCAGCCGCGGGACGTAAGAAAACGCGAGAATGAAAGATCCCGCGAGCGGGCCCCAACGCGGGATGCTCGGAGGCGTGGACGATTTTTTGTTCCATTCCAAAGGGGGCCCCCCTTTTTCAACTTCATCCCCTTCCCCCTCTACGCGCCCGCCGGCCATTGTGGGCCCAACAAAGCTACGCATTTTCTATCGCATCGCCCGGCTAATGGATAATTAATTTTTGATAAATAGCCCCGTCGTGACTGGCGCGGGGCGGCCCAATTTGTATTTCGATTTCGTACAAAGACATACGTGCCTTGCGCGCTCTTTCTACGTTTTCGGCACGCCGGTGCTGATTCTTGAATAATCGTGAAAAACGTGCGGGCCCCGAGGTTGTTGGTCATTTTTCAAAAGAGAGGTGACATTGAAGCTTCGGTACTTTTTTGTAGGGAAATGCTCTGAAAAGAAAGCAAGAGGAAAAAATAGGGATTCCACTGAAGTCTGAGGTTTCGTCAGAACGATGATTTTCTGGAAATACTCGGATATTGGAATAATAATGGATGGGAA
Organism: Platygaster robiniae; assembly: GCA_028476575.1. Lineage (NCBI taxonomy): Eukaryota > Metazoa > Arthropoda > Insecta > Hymenoptera > Platygastridae > Platygaster > Platygaster robiniae. The sequence goes on from CM052019.1 coordinate 45,149,534, forward strand.
ATTGGTCAATGTTATTTTGCTGCGAACGGGACGTCCTTCGAAGTCTGAAAAAACAGATTTTATTTCAAAAAATACGGAATCATTCAATGAATCTTTAGGGAATCATGACGGCTACAAAGTTTGACAGATATTGCACTTCTAAATGTCATGTTACTAGAAATGACATTGACCAAACTTAAATGAAGTATATGGTTGTGACAACAATACCATTTTCTCGCCATGAAATGAGCATTCTCAGCTAGAGACGTAATGACTCAGCGTGAAATCAGAGAACGAACCCACGATAACATTTCGCGATTCCGCGGAATCCCACATCCCACTCTTTCATTTCGCGGCCGCTAATGTCCAATTTCCATTAGCGCTCCTGGCATAAGCGAAGCGGAAAAACCATTGAATTTCTCGAACGGCGCATGAGAACGAGGTCGTGGGGGAGGCCAAGAGAAAAGAGAATACTCGCCCAGAGCGCTCGCGTGGCTCGAGAACCACGCGCGCACGCAACGCGCATCTTTGCGAGTGTTGCCGTCAATTTGCGGACGACATTGGTCAAAAATACAAAAGGAACATATGATAATATTCGATGTATTCCTGATACGATTTGGAATGAAAAGCTGCTTTGAAATCATGAGAACACATGGATGTCATGCGCTTACGCTGCACTTGAAAACTTTTGTTAATATCGATATGTCAATGTTTCGATGTTTCAGTTGCAACGTACGTTTCGGATGGCATATAATGTACTTATCAGTTGAGAAAAAATTTCAGTATCCCTCCTTTTCCAACGATTTTCTTCTACAACGACAAAAAAATCTTCTATGAACGCTGACTTTTGGGATCCTCGAAAGCCAGAGTTTGATCGATTTGGGACATGAATTAAACATGTACCATAGTCTCCGGGAAGCGACGTCTCATTGCTCGTTGGTTGCTCAATTTATTTCGCGATAAGGTGTATGAGGAGTACCCAAGTGACGCAACGTTTCGACGTCTAAACGTCGCGCCTCGTAATGAAGGTAGTATCAAGAAGATGAAACGTGAAAATGGTAATAATCAGTCACACCTCCCGGTCTAGGCAATCTTACTTTCGATCAGACTCGGGGCTTTTGATCGGTCCGCGTTTCCCTGTCAACGTTACACGCATGGGGCTTTAATTGAAAGTACGATTAATTTTGCAGCCGTCGTGAAAGAGCAGTGAAAGCGGGTAAAAGGTCGGCAACTTGGGGAATTAGAATATTCAAGATGAATATTTTACTGTACAAGCCCTCAGAAACATTCCATGATGAAGTGACGAGTTCCGATCTAACGGAATTCGAAACAATTAAAATATTGTTAGGAAGAAAAAAAGCACGAGTTTTTCTCACCTAACCAAGTCTAGATAAAGGGCACAATCACGACCCTGGGAATCCCAGACTTTTTACAATTCGTTTCGAATGTTGCTTCTCTTTCATCTTCCAAAACAGACCCATAAATCTCATCTAGCAACGATGCCTTCACGGAACACCTATCGGTACACAATTCTTACTAGGCCATAATTACTCGAGCATCTTGTCGAGATGAATCCCAGATAGACCCTTTGGAAATAGAACCGAATCAACCCAACTCCGTTCCCCCTTATCATTCAGCCCCCTTCCCCTGCCTCTACGCCCTCCTTCTTCAGCCTCCGTACACACCACGAGTCGAAGTAGACGAAGAGGAAACAGAAATAAAACGAAACGTAAAAGGAGATTCGAGAAAGAAGAGAATATTCAAGTCTCGAGTGCCACGGTCCCGCTCGCACGGCTAAGCAGGGCCCCGGTATAATTAATACGGGCCCCGTGGAATGCCGGTTGTCTCACTCTCGGGCCCATATCCCCCCCTCTTCACCCCACCTCACGCTCTTGTGGGGCCCTGTATTTCGATGGAGGGAGAGAGAAGGAAACCCAATTCCCGGTGCCCGACAACAGGAGCCTCATCTAGGGTTCCGGAGCAAAAAAACTGGAGCACTCTCAACCGCCGGGGGATCCGCATCCTGTGTTACCTTAACCTCCTGACAACTAGTCTCAAAACATTCGTGACCGATTCATTCTTCCCTTTTGTCAGTCTAGAAATGTTATACCTGTCGCGTGCTTTTGATATGACAATATGCGTGGTGATGAAGGGTGGAGAACGAGGTGGATGGAGGGGAGGGGGGGAGCGCGCGCGCACGGAGAGGGTAAGAAAAAGGGACCGGTTTTTATTGGGCCTGCTCGTACTCGTAATTTCGGGGAAAACGTGGGGTACGCGAGGTGATTCTTAATGAATGTTTCCAGTTTCGTTCCCGGGGTGGAGATTTTTTTCGAAATCGTCACGGGAAGATCTCCGGGAGAATTTATGGGCCCCAGTGGCGCCTTTTCCGGCACGGTACAACATAGATAATCTATTTTTTTTTCTTCTGCTTTTGTCAAAGAAGAACGGCTTTTTTGTTTGTTTCATGATATGCGGTTGATTGATAATTGAGGGGGTAGTGGGGGCACTTTTTGGCACTTGAATCTTTTTTTTTTTTTTTAAGAGCGCGTCGAAAACCCAACAAAACTCGAATGTTCTTTTGCAAGTTGCATAGTCACAGCTCGGTCAAAAAAAGGACGTTAATGATTTAACTGACTCAGCAGAGTTTTTTCGAGTCCGCGTTTCGAAGATTACCTAGCGAGCACAACGGAATTACTATTAATCGATTTCACGCTCGCGTCTCGGTGAAAAGCCGGGATCTCATTTTTCAGTGAATTATTTTAACACTGCGGGTAGGTTAATTAATTGAGGATCTCAAAAAAAAAATTGATGGTTTTTTGATGTGACGTATGGCGTTTTTTGTACATGTTCACTGTTTTTCTCAAGTAATACAGGTTAAATTGAAACGAAGGAATCATGGAACATGGAACGCAAATTTTTATAGTTTCAAACTTTTCTATACACTTTAATGGAAGTTATGAATTTTTAAGTGAAACATGCGAGAAATAACATGTAAATGGTATTTAAAACTTTGACCCAGCAGGCACGCGTAAATAACATTCAAATTTCTTGAAACTTGGCCGAAAATTTTTTCTTGATACGCCCTAATATACATATATAGGCCTTGATAAAAATCCCAGATTTGGACCATAACGCTGAACATGCAGAAATTGAAATAAACGCGATGCAGTAATCAAAAAAGAAATCTTACGTATGAATTGTTTTAACTAATAGCTAAAAAAAAGAAAAAACAATCCTAAATCTCTACTACATGTTTTCAAGTTTCTAATCTGACCAAAAAATATCTTACTTAGCATATCTAAGGTGAGAGGACAAAGATAGTAATCTTCAAATTGTGCTCCTATTTGTCTTGTTTTTGAAACATGCACGTGTCTAAAACTTTATTCATGGTACCTTGTTGCGAGGTCCAAGGGAAAATCGTCCAAATCCGTATAATGGCAGAGGAATAAGGAGGGGTGAAAGCAAGAGTGATTTCGTGGTTTTCCATCTTTTGTTAGCTCCTTTCTCTCAGAGAATAATTGCAAGTGTGGAAGTGCGTGGGCAAAAGGTAGAAACGTGGCAAATGGGCAGTCGGCGCGGGGGGCCTGAGTCCCAGAAGAGGCCCGCATTCGTTCCACACGAGGAACTTGGAGCTTGGAAATAACGCCGGGGATCTCTGGCCTATCAGATATTCGTTACTCACAACGAGCTCTTCGCTTCACTCTTGCTTTTCACGAGCTTCGTTACGTTTATCAGTCGCCCTTGCATTTCGAGACTTCTCTACTTTGATCGCTTCAACGATTACCCTACGTGTGTTTCCATTATTTTCCACATTTTTTCTAGCTATAGCAAAAATCACGATACAAATGGTTTCGAAATTCAGAATTTTGAATTTTTCTAATGAAAAATTTACCAATTAACATCACTTATAACATTGTTCAATGCTTGAATTCGTTAAGAAACTTTTTAACCCGAAAAAAATTTGCTGATTCCGATGAAGAACTTTCCTATCTCGTATTTTCCACAGCCGAACAATCCATAACCCTTTCACGATCGAGCGTGAAACTCTCAACGGAAAAAGAAGAAAAATAGAATAAGGTAAAAAATGTCCGAGGGATTAGCATTGTTTCCCGGGGATTTCGTGACCGAAAATTTTTCTGCAGCGTGTATCTCTATATTGGCGACGCGAGTCAGGGCTTTTGCATTTCACCTAACCCGAAGGGTCACGGTTATACACGAACATTTCTGTTCGCACATGTTTCCAACCGCGAACAATCGTGGTTGCGCAATAATTACCCGAATCGCATACGATCGCAGTCACTTTCCCCCGCGATTTCCCAAAGTAAATCGCTCGCGAACTTGAAACGCCACATGAATGAAGTGCGTAACTCGAACCGCTCGCATTGTGCGTACACCGTCTGTAACCAATGCTTCGCGTATGGAATGTGTCAACAGAGAGCACGTGCGTTTTTGCAACAACAATAAACTTAATTTGTTTTGGCATTTCCAATGTTTTATGGTGGGTTTTGTTTATAATTTTAGCTACCTACAGTGGCCTAGAAAAGTGATGGGATTTTTCAGCACATAATTTAACTCAACATCTCCTTCACGTTCAATATTTCACAGGTTTCTCAATTTTCAAGTTTCTGAATTCAATGCTTTTTCTTTCATGGAGTTGGGGAGCATTGAATTTAGAATGACAACTTCCGGACTCTATACAGTATAGAAAAAAATAAATGCTCCAATGCACTCTTTCGAAAGCTCCAGAACCCATGAAAGCCACCTGCCGTTAGCTCTCGACGCCGCGGTTACGTATGATCCTTTTTCCTCGCTACCCCCGCAGCTAATTCGTCCCTCGTACACAAAAGTATACGGTATCACGCTGTTTCAGCTGGGGCCCAGAGAAGATGAGCCGTATAGTTATGCAAGCGTCATTGCAGCCAATTCGTCCCGCGCGACCTTGAAGGATCGTGACACACATGCACTTATCCCTGCCCCCGAGGGCCCCGAAGATAATTCGGCTCGAGAGGTCATGGAACGCGGAAATATCTACAATTTTAACGCGCGTCATAGTGATCTCAACCAAATGTGAAATGCTCGAAGTCATTCGATTTTGAATTTTGTTCGAATAAGTAATTAACGTTAATGTAATTCATGATTTTTAGTTAGACCCATTCAGATGTTTTTTATACAATCCCCAGTCGCAAATAGAATCAAAATTATAACTAACTTGAACCTATCAGATCGAATTGAAAACCTTCATGACCTGTGGAATATGAAATAGCAACGATACAATCCTCGTGAGTGGTTTTTCAACTATTTTAACCTACGCATTCGAAATCAAGATCGAAAGTACAACCAAGCTGAACCCGAGAAATAAAAAGGCAAAATTTCATGACTTTCTGTTTTTAAATTGAATGAACACTTCAAAATATTCGATTATTAAAAAGACTATGTTGAATGATAACTTTTCTTTCCTCCAAGTCGAAAAAATTCATCACATTACTTGCGTTTGATAGTTATCACTTAATTCAAGGAATGTAAATTTTTATTGCTATTATAAATAAAGTACGCAAATATTATTACATTTTACAATGTACAAAAATTTATTCAATCACGTTTGATTAGCAGATATTTGGAAGTATACAGTATCCTCAATTTTCATCGATTATATAAGGGATAATGTGATCCCTCCATTATAGGAGGGGGAGTCTAGGCCGACTTGGCAGCTCGTGTCACAGAAATAAGGAAGGGAGATATCAAGAAATCCTGAAAATCGGTTTATTTTATTGAAGAACAGCACATTCATCACGTACTATTTCAAAAATATTTCCTAAACATTTGAAAATACTTCAGAAACATTGAAAAGAACACATCATTTATTTTTCTAAAAATTTGAAAACAATAGAGATATATAGATATCTTGTTAAAGGAACTTACTTCCCTTCGAAATTTCCTTTCTGACGCTGTGACGAAAATTGCATATTGACAAGAGAAGGAAATTCATTCTGATCAAATTAAATTTATTTCTAATATATTATAGAAATATAATTAAAAATCATTTATATTCAAAGTGAAGGTTATTTGATATTTATAGTACAAATTAATGCCTACCACATTTCAAAAACCACAAATGTTCATTAAAAGTTTGGAAAATGGGTTAAACAAACATTGACTTTATTTAGTAGATAAATAACTATTGTAGTGATACTGTAGATTTGACGTCGTTTCCAAAAAACAAACGATATATCAAGGGCATCGCAAATGAACAAACAGGAAAAACAGCATTTTCAGGCCAAAATCCTCGCGATTGATGGTGATTTAATTAAATTATTGATGTGTAATATTTATCATGTAAAACCTTATCATGCCGATTTAAAAAAAAATGTACTAACAATATCTAGTAAATATTTTTCAAGTAAGTATTCGTTAGAAATGCTCTGTTTAGTACGTTTTTTCAATTAATATCCTTATGATGAAAACTTGGACGAACGAATATTTTTGAGAATATTAATGGCATATTTTTATCATATTTTGCGTGACTAAAGCTTGTATCATTTTGAGAATGTTGAAAATTGCCGTGTATTTCATGCCCAAATCGCACATACGCAATGTGGCAGATTTTTCGCTGCTGTTAGTTATAAATGGTTTAAATGAGCTTCAAAATAAAACTTAGTTTAGACGTAAAATCCGTTAAATCGATAATAACCGCAATGTTTATGATATAAAGTTGGTTGAAAATGAGTTTAGTTTGAACCAATGAGAACCGAAAATATTTGGTTCAAAGTTTGATTCTAATTTCGACTAGTTATCCTCCTAATAAAATATTCATTCATTTTTTTCTTTTCGTTCAATTTTTAACGTTTGGAACTTCAGTTACATGATATGTTGGCGTTATCAAATTCAAAGAGGTTTAATTGGCGACATGTGCGCGATGACTTGAAAAATGCGAGTTGGAAAAATTTCTCGTCGTGTAGAAAAGCTTAATGAAGCGCGAGTGCGTGCAATCCGTCAGATCGGAGGCGTCGCGGGAGAAGAGAAAGCGTTCGTTTGGTAGGCAGATTGATGTCACGGGACCCCGATTTACGCGCGAAACTTTCCAATGCACTTGGCACTTGCACGCGTTCACGTAATACCCCGTGATCGGGCGATATTCAGCCCGTTGCAGCTGATAAAAAGACGAGATATCGACCGACAATGCCTTGAAAGCTGCAACGTTGGTGGTATTTTTGAAATCGCAACGCGTCATGGCCATGGAGCAGACTTTTATCGAAACGTGTTTTTTCCAAATTTCGTCAATTTCTGAAGCAGATCTTTATGAACATTTCCTTCATATCGTTTAGTGTAAAGAATCATGCTCAACCAACTATGCGCATTAAGGTGCAGGAATATTTTTTGCATTGTAAGAAAAATAAATGAAAGTTTTATCATATGTGACTTGGAATCAGGAAATGGGGTTTGAGAGGTAAAGCCGTAAGGCACATTTCACTTTTCGATGCCCTCTCTGTCTTACTCACAGTAAAATAGGAAAGGTCTCCCGAGTATTCAAGTTTCAAAAAATACTCGACCCAAAGACCGAGGCACAATAGAGTTACCCGTTGCATGAAAAATCTTACATTGATAGACTTTTTTCTTTTTTTTTTCTTTTCTCAGGTCATTCTCCTTCATTGTATTTTTCATACCATTATACTTGTTCAAAAAATAAAGTCAACGAAATGAATTACTTGAGAAAAAAAAGGAGAAAACAGGTTTATCTGGGTCTATCAATGTAAAATTTGTAATGCTACTAGTAACTGTATTGTCCCTCGGGCTCTGATCCGAATAATTTTCAAACTTTGATACCCATGTTTCCTTTCGAGGGGGACCTATCCTATTTTGCTGTGAGTAAGACAGAGCAGGCATCGAAAAGTGAAAAATGTGCCTTACGGCTTTACCTCTCAAACCCCATTTCCTGATTCCAAGTCACATATTCTGAATAAAGTCATTATCCTATTTGTTATTGGGAATGATACATACTATGTTTCCGGTTGATAGAAATGGTACAGTGATTTCAACCATTTTGCTATTGTCGATAAATGAATACATAAGTATAGATAAATTAGCATTCATTCGTAAGCTTGAAACAATAATAAAAATAATTATATGCATAATAACCGTTATCAGTAAAAATATTATCTAGTTCTTAAGGGTAGTACTAACTAAATAAGGTATGCATGGATTAGAACTTACAGTTGAGCACATCAGAATACAAAAAGATTGGCTCCTCAGGCATGAGAGCAAAAAACAGGCAACTGCCATTAGAAAAGGAATGTAGAGTGCAGTTAAAGTTTTTCGAAAAAAAGGTTTTGGTTCTATCGTAGATAATGAAACATGTACCTACAGATTTCTGTTACAGTATGGCCATGAAAAAATAAAAAAAGTTTCAAACTAAAAAAGTCAAAACTTTTGCATTTGAGGCATTAAAAAAAAGACAAATTTGAACTAGAACGAAAAAATAATTTCTCAGGTATTTTATTGTTATTATTAATATTATTTTTACCACTTGTGAAGTCAATAGTGTTAAAGTGTCATAACGACATGAATATACTCAGGTCTTAACTGATCGTCAGACAGACATTGTCATTTTTGCGTTCTCTAATCTGCATATTCCTATGTTTGAATTTTTAATATATTCAACTTTCAGATTCTAACATGTCAACAATGCTGAGTTTTGAAATCAAACCTTATCACTCTTGAAGTTGAGCTTTGAAAAGTTTGGGTACTCGACTTTCAAGAACTGGAATTGCAACATTTTTATATTTTTGATCTTCATAAGTTTATTTTTACAATTTTCCAGTAGTCAGACGTAGAATTTTTTATTTTTGACCATTTTACTTGGAGGTGCTTATTGGCAAAACTATACGATATGCGATCCTGCGATTTTTCATTTAAATGATATATTTTCTCGAATTTTTTTATTGAAGGAATATTTTTTTTATTTTTCCAGAATTTTTGAATCAATCATACATACTTCCGATTGTCAAGATTTCTGAATCGCATGTATTAAATATTTGAATTCTTTATTGGAACATAATTTGATAAAAAGACGAGGAAATCTAAGATTTCACTTGAACACTTTGAAATCCAAAGTTCAATGATTACATGATACAGAGTTACGTTAATTCTCTGCTCAAAAATTTGGTCATTTCGCAATCATAAATTTTTAATTTTAATATTCTCTACTTGTTATATTATTGTACAGAACAGAAAAATTCGAGGGTATCATATACAAATATCTAATGAAATATAAATAAACATTATCGAAAAAAAATTTTTTTTCTTAAATAATCTGAGGCCAAGCTTTGCTTAGTATTTTTTGGGTAACATTCAAAGAATATTCATCTTAAAATATCAAATTTTCTATGTTTACATCGTTTTCATTTACGACTAAAGTTTCAGACTAAATAAAAAAAAGTAAAATTTGACTGATTTTAAAATAATATTCCAAACAAAAAATAGCTTTATTACCACAAATGTATTTTGAAAACGTACTACCACTACGAAACAAATAAAATACTCTCATTAATCTGGAATAGAATATCCAATATGTAATAATTTTCATTCAGGGAATAATGTCTATGAATTAATTAATACACACTAAGAAAAAGAGATGTATTTTCTAACACTTCAACTAAAAGCCTAGACAATTCGATAAGGCGTCACATTCTACAGTCCAGCCATGTTAATTATCGTGCATAAATTAGACATAGCTCTTTTCGAGGTGCTCGAAACGAAATACACTTTTTTGGGCTGAGCCGTCTGATAAGGAGTGGAAATCGTGAAATGGAGCGAGCCGTTAATTGCGAACACGTAATCTCCATATTTAGAGGCTTTTGCTAAGCAGCAGCGCTTTTCACCGGGAAACGTGATCAGTGACATAAACTGGAAAATGTAACGGATCGTTCGAATTAATTATCGTCGATTTGTAAGCGACAGGTCTCGAGATGTTGATTGAGATGAAACGGATCATTTTTTGTCAGAGGCACGAAAAAACTTCCATGAATTGGAAAACTAGCTGAACTTTTTTCGAGACATCTATAAATGGAATCGAAACCACTATCGACAATTCGTATTCCGGAATCCATAATTGGGATGAAGAGAAAATGGTATGGTTGTCACAGCCACGTAAAAAGTCACATTTTTATCATTTGGAGGTGTCTCTAATACAACTACACTCGACGTTCTAAACTGTGACAAAAACACCAGATTTCCATTTTTGGAAAGGATACACATTAATCATATCAATGATTGTTCTCCGAATGATAATATATCTCGATCTTTATTGACAGTTGTAAATGACAATCACTTTATTGAACATTGGTTGATTGTTTTTTTTTCCTTGTGCAACAACTTCTCACGATCAGCTTAAGTAGAAATCTCGAGGAAACATTTTGACATTTGGCAGAGATCGAGCAACGTCTAAGCGTCGTCCGAAGAAAGAGAGAAAATGCTTTTAATTAAAAGTAATGCGCCTCATTATCGGTCCCGACGCGGTATTGAAAGAAAGCCGACGCGTGTGATATTTATCGCTCGGCTAATTCGGCCCATTTACGGATCAATTAAGGCCGGTGCGACGTGATTTTTTTCGTCCTGTAATTATTATCATCATTGTTATTATTGCGAGAAGTTGGGCCCCGAAAATTCAGACTCTGTGAATGACTGGTTGTCTATTGAAGATAATAATCCCCCACCCCGAAGAAATTCTAAAAGCGAACTTGACTATCATTCGTTGAATATTTTTGATGACTATTCTTTTAAAATGCAGAAAAAGAAATTTAGAAAATAATTTATATTTCTGTTAAGAAGAATTTCATTCACTTTCAAGCTGCAACTTGACATATTAAAACTGTTGTATCTGAACTTTTGAATTCTGAAATTTTTCTGTAATCGAAAACAATAAGTATGTATGTACATTCGAGAAAGCGCTCAACGTCAAAATGGCTGGTTCAACACAAAATTTAAGAGTATCATTCCCCCGGAGATGGGGCTCGATGTTTTTCGGTTTTTTCTCGTGGAGCCCCTGCTCTTATAAATGAAGAAAAAACGGTTTGTTTATTGAATGATAATGAGATGACGAGCCTGCGCCGCGTTGTTATTCAAAGGGCCGAAACAATGGAATTTATTATCCGGCTCGGCTTTCCAGAATCCGGCGATGTTCCTACCGCGGAGGGGCCCAAGATGGGACTCGAGGGGTCCGGGGCACGCGAGCGCGCATGTATTTTCGTTGCGCTCGGGAATGCGGTCCACGGCACGTAGAGGATTAAGACCGAGCTGGTTGAAGCGGGAGCGAGAGGGAAATAAAGCGAGAGGAAAACGGCAACAATCGCCGCGGGCGTTGCCACTCGAGAGAGGGCCCCGGGTACACCTAATGCCAGATGTCGAAAGTTGGCTAGGGAACCGCGAGATTCGCGAGTTTCTCGGGAGAAATTCTATTGTCAATATAAACCTATTGTCTGTCCGATTGTCACATTTCCGAGAATCCTTCGAGAATTCGGGAAAACAATCATTGAATTCAGGAATACAAATGGCTGGTACGAGAACTGAAAGCTTCCAAAAGTTGCCAAAAAAACTGAAAGGTATCATGTTCCAAACGTTTAAAGATAAACGAAAAAAAATTGTTACGATTACCTTTCAAAGGTAGTGTAGTAAATAATTCATAAAAATAAAAAGAATATTTAAAAAGTTGACTGGCAGAGACTGATTATTTATATATGTTCAATTGAAAATAAGATTTCCAGTGAAAAAGAAAAAATATTTTACATGTAGTAAATAATTATCCTAAATTTATTATTTATCCAACGTTACTCATCATTTTTTACTTATTACTTGGATAGAGTTAACAAATTTTTTTCAAAAGTTTCTCTCTGTGCATTCTAGAATAATTGTTAGGAGACTTGGAAAATAGGAGACTTGGAAAAAAAAGTCTCTGAAAAAACCTCTGTTTGGGAGACTACAGGAATGTAAAAATTATCAAATAATTAGTTGAATCGCAATTCAACAAAAGAGCTACTTAATTTGAAACAATTTCTTACAATTACGTTAAGTAATTTCTATTATTCCGGGAACAATTCGTAAATCTTCATCTTTGAGGCGAGTAAATCATTAGAATTTGAAAAATTCAAGTTTTTTCAAGCATTACTAAAAATCACATAACACAAATAAGCACGCGATCCAATAACTATGGCTTATAAGCAGTCACAAGCGAAAAAATTCAATTTTGTCATACACAATTAACACATTACGTTCTGTAAAAGTCGAAACATGTTTTATTATAAATTTTCCGATTGGACCCTCCCTAAAAAATTTTTTAAGGTTCATCTCTGACGACACCCAAAGATTTCTTTCCGTGTAAAGCTTGAAAAACAAAGAAACAGCGCTTCATTCAAGAAAGTCATCTCATTCTGATCGAGTATTGTGACTTGCTGAATACAAAAAAAGCTGACTATGAGTGATCCTTGAGTTAATGGAAATATAAATAAGCTAATAAAATAAACATGCTTATAAAATGAAACAAATTCTATACAAGAGCCATTGTTTTTTCCCTCAATGGGCCCTGAAAATACACCCATGCCCTGAGTGAAAGTCCCAATGATAACCCGACTCACTCCGCAGCAGGCGCGAAATCTGATACGGCCCCGGAAAAGCCGTGACTGGGTATATAAGAAGATGGGAAGAGGAGGAAGGGGGGTGGTACTTCCATCGCTGTGGGAATCTCATCGTCCCGCGGATGACGCCTCGCGAGGAATGCTCTCGCGCGCGATACGAATTTCACGCGGCTGATGATTCTCTCGGGGGCCCCCGAAAAACCCGTTTCTACTACGAACGCGAAAAGGAAAGAGCGTCTCGTAGATTTCGAGAGAGGATCGAGGAGGTCGAGGCCAAGAAGGAGGAGCACCCAGTGCGAGAACGGAGGAAAAAACGTCCGAGAGGGGAACGGGGGCCCCGAATACGGGGTAAAATGAGAAATGCGACGAGGGGAGCGAAAAACTGTAATTATCATAATTATAGGTAACCCGGCGAACAATTATAAATTACCCTCGAACTAGATAATGAAGCTCCGCTCAAAATAGCATACGCCGACCAGACAATTAATGCCCATACATAATCCCAGCGCCGAGTTCTGGGGTGTAACGCATTTGAAAAGTTTGATGGTTTCTTGAGAACTCAAATTCCATTGTACACTGAGGGACATAAGAATATATTTTACAAGTACAGTAAGTTTTTGACCCAACCTTTCCCGTACTTGGGGCAGGTTGGCCAGTTCATCACGTCACTATAAAAAAAGTCTGTCGTTTTTCGAAAAATGAATATAAATGTGTAAACAAATTAACAGTACTAGCCAAAAGTATATTCTTTCTTAAAGTGAAAGCAAAATTATATTTGATTTAGAAGGGAGGTCTACAAATTAGAACCTAAAAAGTTCGCCAAATAGTTCGGTCTTCTTTATCTCAGATTTCTCATTAGAAAATTTTTTTTTGTTTGTGGGCCCAAATTTCCTCTGAACGCCCCCAATTAATGTGATTAGTCGAATTAGTGATTAGTCGAAAATTTCTGTAGCGGAAAGAACATATATACAACTTAATTTCCTGTTAGTTTTTTGAGAGCAGCTAAAAGTCAATTTTTAATAAATAGAATTTATAGCAGATTGAAATGAAAACCAAGGATCGTTCGAGGTTTTAGCTAATAATTTTTAAACTTGATGACTTAGAATTTATTAACGAAATTTTCCTTTAATCATTTATTTTATTTTTCAATTTCCAGGTTTTAAAATATTCCGGCAATAATTACGAATTTCCCATTAAAACGATCGTTTCGTTGAAACTTGGAATCAAAATTTTCGATACTTGAATTATGTATTTCAAAACAAGTTATAGTTGAATAATAGGATTTACGACATTCTTCTACCCGAAATTTTATTCATGAACTGAAAGTTCTCGATTGTGAATAGCTATAGATATATCATATTTATTCACATTTTTTCAGGATTAACAAACTCTATAAACAACTATTGTAAACTTGAATAATATCACTATCTCTTGGTATAATTTCCCGATACATGAGACATTGGTCAAATTTACGTTCATTTGTAAAATACAAGAAACATTTTTATTTTTTCTGTCGTCCAATCAAGTCATAAATTTTCATAAAGATCATAATATTTTTTAGTATCTTAGTACCATCGTACATAATTTTTACATCGTTACACAATTAAAATTAGACAAAACAAAATTTCAGAGTTTTTATTGTAGGTATTTTTTTCCCTCAACTTTTAAATTCTGAGCAACATTCACTTCACAATGGTAATTCAACTTCTGTTGACTAGTGAATTTTCGGAAAAAGTCATTTTTATAGAACACAAAAGAATTGTTAATGAAAAAAATGTGTGGTAAAGAATGATCCGCTTTTTTTCGTCAATTGACTTGATAAATAATAGAGGTGAAAGTGAAAAATGGTACAGGTGAGATGATTAAAGTGATCCAGGGTTTCGAGGTATTTGAGTATTTGTCAACGTCGCCGTAATAATGACAAACTTTTGGAAAGTGTGTTCGAAGTCGTTTTGTGGAACGCTCGAATTTTTGAGACTTTCGGGCCCAATTGTGTGAATAGAGTGAATTTTGGGGGTTTTCTTTTCAATGCCTAACGGGAATGAATTCCTGGGCCGAGACGATTTATGAGGACGATTTTTCACGTTTTCCGGAATATTTTTTTTTCTAGGTGATTATCATGCGGACAGTTGTAATTTAGGAGCTTTGATGTTTCAAATGAGCCGGGAATTTTTAGTAGTTTTTTTGTTCCCAACAAAGAACTACCGAAAATTTTTTTGAATCAACAGTTATTAATCGATACTCTTGCTTTTAGGAAATCGAACAATCCAGGAGAATTCGTGTCCAACAAAATTTATTCTTCTTGGAGAATGTTTGGAAAGCAGTGACAATTGGAGTTTATTTATCACCTTTTCTTCTAAGGAAGTTTAGTACTAAAAATAATTACATTATTCTATCCGAATTTTTTTCGAGTTTGATACCATTTAAAATTCTTTCACATATACGAATTACAAACAGGCAACTTAAAATATTGTTTGATTTTTTCACTGATTAATAAGTAGTCACGAATAAACAGTAAAATTTTTTTTAGAGTGCCTTTAATTTCTATTGGTTAAAGGAACGACTTTAAATCAAAATCACTTTTCTAAAAGTCTGTCGAACTACATACCTAGATTGCAGTACAAATTTTAAAACTATTTTTCAACATTCATTCTTATTTTTAGACTGGATGTTAAGTGGTTTTTCAAATTTCACATACTTTTCAAACTCTTGGTAGATTGGATTTTCAGTTGTCAAACCATGTTGTAAAAATCAAAACAATCTAAAATTTCAGGAATCCTCACATAATGTTACGATATTATAACAGCTTTATGAATTTATAAACTTGTATGATTCTGTTTTCACATATCTGAAATCAAAACATACCAGATATTTAAAATTTTTTTGGATAGAAACAGCTCTACAAGTACCCTGATTAAAAAGGTACATTAGTAGTTCAACATTTTTAGAATATAAGTCGCGAAGATTGAGAAAGTCAAGACAGAAATCTTTCAGAAATCTAGAAATTTAGAAAAATTAAAGATGCAGTAAAGAATTTTGGCATTTTTAAAATATACATACAACGATTTTTCGAAATACACTATGTAAAGACTCTTGAAAAATTTTTATTAGAATAATTATATAAACTGTACTTGTATGTATATTATATTTATCAAAATTCGATTTGGTATGGATCAAATTTGATCATACATACTAAAAATATACATAAAACGCTGCAGATGGTACGATTTTATAGTTTATCAGTGTGAAATCGAACATAATGCTATCATTTTCACTTCAGTCAAAATAATTGAATGTAAAAAAATCAAGAAAGAGTTTTATTATTAGAATGCAAAACTTAATTTTTTCCGCTCTGGATCTTTCTTCACAGCCTTGGTAATTCGTACACAAAAATATGTAAAAAAATTAAAACGCGAACGAGTAATCCAAAAGTTCAAGAAAAATAAAATAGTTTTAAGGTTCGAAAAATTTTATGTGCCTATAATTGTTGTAAATTTAGAGAAATAATTAAAATAAATTTTCAATTTTGTGATTTGCAGATTTTTACGTTTTGACTCTAGATAAAACAGTGTAAAATTAATAACAAAATTCGAAAAGAAAAACAACAACAAGTTTAAGAAATCTCAATTGATGTCCTTGACATCGTAAAATAAGAAACTTTAAATCATTTCGCGAAAGAACCAATACAAAATAATTTAATAAACTCATAAGTTCTATAGTATGAAATTTCATTCGAATTCAGGTAAAGTTGAGAACTTTGAAGTCTAAGAGTATCAAATTTTGCGGAATTACAATGTTGTAAATATATCAATGTTGAATAAATCACATATATCATATTCAATTTTTCCTACTTATATTTTTGTATTAATAACAAAATTGTACTTTGTACTATATCTCACAATTTTACTAGTTTTTTTAAGATAACATGATACAATATCTCCTACTATAATAGATTTTTGACGAAAACTGATTGTCGGATTTTTTAAATTGTGTTTATGTGTCGTTTTGTTCACTATTTCATCAATTTTTTTATTTTGTCATATTCGTTGACGCTGGTTGGTATTCATGTGTCATTTTTTTGTGAACGTGCGAATGCTCAAAATTATCACATTATCGGCTTTTTCTAGATTTGAAATTTTATCATGTTAATAGGTGAAAAATTTCAAATAAGATTGGTTAAAATAGTAATTGTCTTCTATCGTTTATTGTATACTGTAAAATCAAAACTGTTTCGTATAGTTGTTCTCTTCGAAAATTTGAGCTCAGAAAAGAATGAAGTTAGTCGTTGGAAATCAACCGAAGTTGTCGCTAATGTCCGAATACATTCGGTTGTTTGGCAACGTTACAATACGACAATCGAAATACACAGAACTATCGATGTTGTGTATAGTTATGATGTATGGATATAAATATCGATTACCCTTTTCAATTTGACCAATTCCACCCATAAAATGCATACACATTAGGTTGATGGCCAAGGGTCCTAAGTAACAGTGCTACGTTGCCAAGTTTTCATACTTTACTATTTGACGATAAACCTCGTGATTCTTTATTGTGTTTTCTAACAAAATCGGGAATGAAAAAGTTTTTCGCGAAAATTCATCGACGCATTTGAATTCCACAGAGAAAAATTGCAAACTCTCCTAAGGAACAATGCATTTTCGCGATTATTTTTTCTCAAAAACTAACAAGTCGATTTGAATGAGATTTTTTTTTTTTAATGAGGCTTCAAAGATTGCACTTGCAAAGTTTCATCAAAATCTGTCGTAAATTGTTTTGGGAATACCTTAAAAAGATTGATACATTCAAAACAACCTTCTGCATCAACGCACCTTAATAAAACATCGTCCAACCGGCAAATCCTCCGGGATGGTAACGTTGTAAAGAGGCCTCTCGAAGATGGGTTCGTTGTCATTTAAATCGTGCACAGTCACCTTCACAGTCGCACTTCCGCTGAGCGGCGGATGCCCGGAATCCGTCGCCACGACCACAAACACAGGAGCGGGGTCGGCCTCGCAATCCACGTGCGTTTTCGTTCTTATCAATCCGGAGTCCTCGTCGACCTCGAACCAAGTGGTATTCAGGACCTTATACTTGATCTTGGCGTTGGAGCTGTCGTCCCTGTCGGTGGCGAGGACCCTCAAAACCGAGGTGCCGACCTCGGAGGCCTCCAGAAGGTGAGCCTCGTAACGGTCCTGGGAGAACCTGGGCTCGTTGTCATTAACGTCGGTAACGATCAATTTGAACTCCCTCGTCGCCCTCAAGGGCGGCGTCCCGGCGTCCATGGCTTCCACCGAGAGGTCGTAGAGGGGTTTTTCTTCGCGGTCCAGCGGCTTTTCCACGACGACGAGATAAATGATGTTGTCCCTGGTGGTGAGTCCAAAATGGCCATCCCCACCGGTCAAAGTGACGGTCGCGTTGGAGTACTCTGTCCTGGAATCGGGGTCGCTGACGGATATCCTGGCCACGAATTCGCCGGGTTGGGCGCTTTCGCTGATTTTGGGTGTAGCGTCGTCGGACAAGAAGATGACAGTGATGGCAGGCTGATTGTCATTGACGTCGGTCACGTGTACCGAGAGAAAAGCCGTGGCCTCGAGGGGCTGCGCCCCGCGGTCCCTAGCAACGACGACGAGCTCGTGGCGTTCCTTGGATTCAAAGTCCAGGGCCTTGTTGACGTAGACCATGCCGGTTTCAATATCGACCCTGAACATGCTGTCCCTGTCGGATTGCCTCCTGTTTATGGAATACTCGATTCGGCCGTTTTCCCCGGCATCCCTGTCAGAGGCGTTGACCTGGAGAACGGGCGTGCCCACGGTCGCGTTTTCGGGGACACTCGCGGTGTAGCGGGTCTGGTTGAAGATGGGCGGGTTGTCGTTCACGTCCTGGACCGTCACATTGACGTACAACCTCGACTTCAACGGCGGACTCCCGCCGTCCATGGCCTCTATCACGAGGCGGTATTCGGACCTAACCTCTCGGT
This sequence comes from Platygaster robiniae, assembly GCA_028476575.1. Classification (NCBI taxonomy): domain Eukaryota; kingdom Metazoa; phylum Arthropoda; class Insecta; order Hymenoptera; family Platygastridae; genus Platygaster; species Platygaster robiniae. The sequence continues at coordinate 45,168,116 of CM052019.1, forward strand.
CGAGGAGGCCCTGGTTCTGGAGGTCGAGGTAGAGGATCCCGTTGTGGCCCCGGTGCGGGAACAGCCGGAAGAGCCCGGCCTCGTTGCCGGCGACGATCTCGTACCTCTGCGTCGAGAACTGCCCCTCGTCCGGGTCCCGGGCCGGGGGCAGGGCCCTCTTGGCCTCCCGGGGCGAGTTCTCCGAGAACTCGATGTGCACGCTCGTGACCGGGAACTTGGGGGCGTTGTCGTTCTCGTCCAGGACCTTGATGACGACCCGGACGTTCTGGGGCAGTGCGACCAGGCTGTAGGACGACCTGGCCTCGCGGTCGAGGGGCACCCGGGTGCGGATCTCGCCGGTCATGAGGTCGATGTTGAGGTCCGCGTCCACGGCGGAGCTCAGTACCGGGACTATCAGGATCGGTGGGTTCTCGGCCTCGATGTAGCCGACCTTGGTACCCGGGGGAGCGTTCTCCGAGACCTCGAAGTACTGCTCGCGCTCGGCAAAGACGCCCGGGGCGAGTAACAGCCCCAGGATCAAGGCCAGGAGCCGCATTGTCGCGGCTTTTTCTGCGTATTACCGGGTTTTCGCCATGTCCGGGTCACTCAACATCCTCTAGGTCCCAACACTTGCACTGGGTATCACTGCATCCAAGGTATCGCGGTACTTTGCACGACACAGGGACCTAACCTACGGGCTTACATCGGTACTTGGTCAAAAAGCCTCGAAATTCCCGTTTTTTTCGCTCGCGAACGCGGGTTCAGGTCGCGCCAGGCCCGCACGGGGTCCGGTAGGTCAGGCCTTTATGGCACAGCGTCTCCTGGAGCAACGGTGCACGAGGAGGTCGTGTCGTAAGGCCCGGCGTCGTTCCGCGCGGCTTCGAGGTTAGGCATGCACTGACATGGCGGCACCTGCAGGCTGCTGCAAGGCCTTACCCTTCCCCTGGCCCAGGAACTCCGTCGGCGGCCATATTAGAGTGGGGACCGCGAGCCCGGCCACGGTGAGAGAGGCCCGGTATCGGGGCCTTATACCTGCGATCGGTCCCGCGAGTTCTAGCCATGTTTTTCAGCGGGAAATACGTACGTGGCGATTGTTTTCAGATGGCAGAATAAGAGTGTTTTCATAGCTCAAGTGAGAACGTCCTTTATTTCCACACAAGTTCTCTGTTCTTACGTTGCTTTTTTTTCTCATAAGCATGGTGTCAAGGGAACGGGGATTTGTGGTTTGGGTATTTATTTGGGCAAGATTTTCTGCGGTTTGGGCCTTTTGGCTTTTCGTGGAACCTTGGAGGTCTCGGATTTCAGACGATTTAAATTTTCAGCAGGTGCTTTTTATTTATCTTCAAAATAGGAGAACTATCATTGATGAGGGTCAGGATATTATTCATCTTCTTGATGTGTGTTGCTATTATTTCTTCAAAGTTTTCAACTTTTTTATTCGATGAGAATTATTTATTCCATATTTTCTATCATTTTGAATATACATATGCATGTATGTGGCTTTATTAGATATTGCAGTTTCAGACAAAAACTTTTTTTTACTCTGCATGAAACGTTAATCACTTTTTATTTCAATCAAAATTTTTGTCATAGTTGTAAATGTATTAACATCTGTTTTTTACATGAAAATATGTTTGTCGATTTAAACTCGACATTATCTGATTTTTGAGCTACTTGATAGAATTTTTTTGTATAAGTTTCTGTAAATGATAGTTTCACGCAATAGCGATTTCTTGCAAGTACACTCAATTCGCAATTTTTCATGACTCGACAGACGAGTGACCATTCCATTCATTTCGATTTTTCTACAGCTTTCGATATGCAGAGTATGTCAAGGTGTTCATTTTCATTCCGAAAATAGCTCGTGTTTCCAGCAATGATTAATAATTGTTTAGTAAAAATTTTCTACCTCAAGACTTTACAAAATGTTTTTCTTTTTCTTTTTTTTTTCTCCTCGAAAGAAAACTTCCATCTTTTTTTCTTACGAAAACTGATGCATACGTCCATAATAGATTTTATTTTTCAGAGAACGATCATCAATAGCAAAAACTTTTCTCATGTTTTGTACTTAGTGCATATAAATGTTTTCATCAGGAAGGAAATTGTGCACGTCCAGAAACAAATTACATGTATCGCATCTTAAGAAAGGATTACCCACAATTTCATCTACTCCAGTTTTTTCTCTTTTTTAGAAAAAAAAACTTATTTGCGCGAGGAAAATGTTATGGTTGCTACAATTATGTCAACAGTGATATTTTTGCTTATAGTAGATATACATACATAGCTCTTATAACTATTTTCGAAATTTTTTTAATCCACAAAATTTAATGTGACACAACGTACTCTTATGTCACTATCTTTCAGGATATTGAAATAACTTGAACTTGGGTTCCCTTAACCATAATTAAAGCTGTACCAACGGATAATACTTTCGACAAAAATATCGCAATTATCTAGATAGTGACACAAAAAAACTTTCTGTTTAGAACATGCTTTACTTTTGTAGAATAAAAAATGATTCTAGCCCACCAAAAATTGTTCAGATGCGCAATTAAAATTAAAATTTTAACTTCAAACTTATCTTATTCATTGATTTTCGCTAGCCTTTTATGTTTTCAATTTTATTTGCTAGTTTTTTCGTTTGAAATCAAAATTTATTTGGTAAATGCTTATGAAATTTACGAAATCGAAAAACTCTTCAGAAATATTTTATATTATTAAATACAATTCCTCATTTTATATTGTATGTATTTACAATATTGTGAAAAATTCTCTTGTATTTGCATAGATTTATACACAGATTACTATAATTTCGTGCTTTTTTTTTCACTTCGATATTACTTCTTCTGTACAACTGTATACATATAATTTTACGCACTTTTCCGTGTGTTTAATTATAGTGTCTTATAATTTAAATACTTCGACCCAAAGTGTGATTTACTACTATGGAGAAAAATAATTCCACTATTGCGTGGAAATTCCAGAATTTACTTAGTAAAACTCAAGCATCTTACTAATTTTTTTTTTTTCAAATTTTTTCAGCTCAACATAGTCTTTCAGTAATAAACTCCAGTAAGTTCAACTACAACACATAGTTTCAAATAGAAACTCTAATAAGTAGCTGAAACTTATTTTCGTAATCTTTATAGTACTGCTGCAAATTTTTCCAAACACTTGTGCTTGCTGAAAAAATTTTTCAATTTTTTCGACAATTTGTTTAACTGTAATCTCAAGATGAGTCAACATCATCAAAAATTTTTCAAGTTCAGTATGAGACTCTTTATAATTTTGTTGATAAAAGGTTTTTCTCGATGCGATTCACAATAATTGGAAAAATTATTTTTCCAAGTCTGTGTAAGAGGCATCGCAAAATTTTGCACCATTTTCGATTCTGTTATTCACTATACATAATGTATATTCATTCGAACTAATGGCTACATTAAAAAATTTATTATTTTATGCACTTTGCGATAGAATCACTACATTCGTTCCAAAAATATTGTTAATGGTTTTTTCGCTCCGTATTCAGTAAAAATTTGTCAAACATTAGTAACGATCTTCGTAGCCAACGTTTATTCAAAATTCTGATTAAATAGAAATGAAACTCATTTTTATTTTCTTGAAAACTTTTTATATATTTGTTAATTTTCCAAGCTTTCGACCTTGTTCACGGTCCTCATCAGGGATCTAAGTTAAAATACAAACAAATAGGAGTATTCACAAATTCATCATTTTTCATACCGCAAATTTTATAAAACCAAATTTTACTATTCCCCAGAACAATTTTCCGATCACTTACATATTGAGTTTCTTTGTGGTCAATGTCTCGGGAAGTTTTTTTTGCAAAATCTAAAATTCAATATGAACCTCAATAGAATGATATAAAGTGATCAAAGAAGCACATTCCATGTTTATGATTACTCACTTTAGTCACGTTTGTTTTTATTTCTTTGCATGTTTTAATGACATTTTTTACATTCGTTTTTTTATGCATTCCATGTTGGTAGAAAATTTGTCGTTTTTTTACTTTTTCTCCTTTTTTTTATGTTTCTTTATATGACTATTATCACCAGTATTATATTTCGTGTGTTGGCGGCATGCGTCAGAATGCGACTGATCAAAAGGAATTCTCTGAGTTTGTAAAATCGAGTGACTATATTACTATTATTGTGATTAGAATTTTGAATAAACATTGGCTCCGATGATCGACACTAATGTTTGACAAAAATATTGTTGCAAGCAATTTTACATTAAATAATTACTGTCATGCATAAGTAAAATTTACAAATATTACATTACTTACTTACCTGCTTACATTATTTCTCAGAATTTTTTTGTTATTTGAAACTACAGTAAAATTATTTTAGGATGGGACTGACATGCAAAATAAAATTCTACTGCAAAAAATGCAATACTTGACATTTGAAAAAATGCAAGTTTACTCTTTACAATTTTTATATCTGTAGTGTTCTAAATTTATTGACATAGAATAAACTTTTTTGCAATGGCATACAGTAAAAACTGTTTTATCAAACTGAAATATTTATGTGATGCGTGGTAAAAAATTATAAATGAAAATTTCTTGAATAAAAAATACAGAATATGTAACGTTTTCAATTGTATTGTTCCCCAGAATTAATTGTGATGCATCATTAATAATGTAATTTTTCTTAACAACTTTGAATGACATATTATTTTTTTAGATTTTTTATATCAGCTCGTATAAAGGTGTTACCACATGCTTATTACACAAGAAACGTGTATTGTCAAGAAGTTGTAAAAGATCACTTTTCATCTGACTTTCCAACAGTTGTCGAAGTCAATTTTTAGAGTCAAAATTTTCACCCTTCAATAATTGACTAGCCTGGAAACGAGTAACTGTAGCTTTCATTGATGAAATTCAGCTCGAAGGAACCCTTGCCGACGGTAATTTTCACTTTCGTTAATAAAGTACGAGTTTTTTCAAAAATGATTGACGAGTCCAAAGAAGGCGAATGGTAATGTTTTACGATTTGAATATTGTAATGAAGTGCGCTGAAATCGTAGCTTCGCGAGGGAGAAAACGATATCGTAATAGCCGGGATACACATCGCAGTACATTGCGCTCGTCGCGATATCGGTTTCTCGCCGCGTTACTATGATTTCGAGTTAACAATTCAATGCATTACCCAGCGATATTCAAATCGTTAATACGCTCCCAGCCAAAAATCACGGAATTTATTGTTTCGTCGCTCGGGGAATCCCAGAAAATTGCTATTTTGTTATCTCGGGAGAATTCTGGCGGGATTCGCGCGTGTTTTATGAAAATGAGGGGAGCTTTTTACAAACCGGCTTGAATTCAATTTCTTCTCGTTATATGCAAATTTCAATGAAATTACATGTTCACATTAAGTTGTGGGTTATAAGGATCCAGTATTTTTTGCAAAATTTTTGTATAATCTAAGTTTATGTATTCGAAAATGATTGCACAAATCGAGTAGCCTGTTTTTCAAATCTTACCGTTGGGCATCATTATCAAAAAATTTTCATTTCTTTCTTTTGGAACTAGTTTTATAAAAAATTTTTATATTTTCAATATCTATTCTAAAAATATATTTTACTTCAATTTATAATTCGAATCATAATTTTGATCTCAAAAAATACATCTTTTTACCTTCAAGCATCATCCAAAATCGAAATATGTAATTTTCAAAAACCCATGCGGAAATTAAATTTGGTCCCTAAGTATTCTCTGTAACCTCATACAAGCACCGCTATCGCCAAAAAATGTTGCTAAAATCTCCATCATTTGTCGATTTGAGAAACAAAAAAAATATCTTTCAAGCATACTAACTGTACCAACGGAATCATTGTCTCCAAAACAAAGAAAGATGAAAAGAACCGCGAGTTACGACTCATTTACGAATTTCGTCACTCGAGCAATGGACAAATGAGGAACTTCGGGCCCGGAATTTTGACAATAACGCTCTCGGACGGGGCATTATCTGCCTTGCCCGGTATTTCACGGACCGTAATACCGGTCCCCCGCTTATCCTAATCCCGGTCCCGAAAATTGGACCGCCTTTTGAATAACCTGTTTGTACTTTTTCGAGAGTGCAACAATGTGTACACGCATTTTTTTTCCTTTCACTTCACAAAGCAGATCAATCATCATGTCGACCTGACAGGTTTTTCGAGCAGATACGAGAAGCTGCACGAAAGTTTTCTACTATTTTTTTATTCCAGTTGAAAAGTTGACGACTACGAAGCAACTGTGTACACAAGGTGCTAGTTACAAAAAAAATAAAACTGTAATTAACTTGCGAATGAAGTAAAACATCTCATGGCGTTCGTCAGAAGCCAAAAAAATACCAGAAGGCTGTAGACCAACAGAAGAATACTAAATGGTCATTATTTTCAAAATCAGTTTGGTCGCCACTGACCAAATCACCGATTTGTCTAAAATTGTGTAGATATATAGATACGTAAACTAGTTTTAAATCATACGTATTTAATATTTTGGGCTGAAAATTGGGTTTTTTCGATAAATCCAAATTTTCAATTAGGCTGTCAAATTCAGAGTACCCTCACTTTTATCGAAAACTTTTTTTTAAATCCTTCTCTCTCATAAGAAAATCCATGGATTTCAATCATTTTTGTATGAAAATGTTCGAAATTGTACGAAATTTATGAATAATGAATTATGAATATTTCTCGTAGGGTTGTTGAATCGTTATTAGCGTAAATGAAAAAAGTGTAAGAAATTGTCGAGTAAATAATTTTCATATTGCACCATTTTTTTTCTTCCTATTTTTTTTCATTGATTGGTAAAAGTATGAACTACATTCTGTAAAAACCGTTATATGCCATGTTTTTTCGAATTTCCAGCCTGTCATTGCCAAGTGATTATGAAATTCCAATATATTTGCACTTTTCATGATTTCAAGACACTGTAGTATGTCACATTCAATAATAATGTATATACTTAATGAAAATTTCCTTACTTCATTTTTCATTACATACTTGAAATATAAAATGAAATCAATTTTTCGTGCGTGTCTCTTGAGAATAACTTTTATATTTATATTTTCGTGGACCTGGTTTGGTTGTAATATTTCTTTGCGTATTGTTTACAGATGATAATGACTAAATTAAGCTAATACATATGGAAATTCATAAAATACATTTTGAACGCGAAGATATTCGAGAAACTGATTAATGGTTACACATCAGATATTATACTTTATGATTTCACACGTTCAAAAATACTAGAATTCAAGAAATTTTTATAAATAAGATTGCAAAAATTTATATTTTTTATTCTCTTATTAAAGTTTTTCGATGTATCCATGTTTAGACAGAATAGTATAATGACGAAACGTATCTTTGTTCACCTAAAAAACATTGAAACGTAAAACTGTTGAACATGTTGAATAATTAATTTGGTTTAAAATAAAGTGAAAATTTTTTCACACATGAAAAAATTTTTTTTATATGTATTAGTTTTGCTTCAAAATGTGGGGAAATTTTTTAGAAAATTTGAAATATTGGATAAAAAATTGATGAAATTGTCGCATAATCCTAGAGTTGAGCATTTTTCAAATAATAGACATACCTTCATAATTCTAAATAAACGTTAAAATATAGAAAATGTTTTAGAAAAATGAAAACGAAAGTATTCTTATGAAATTATGTGTGATTATGAATATTTTAGCAATCTAGTGATCTACGTGAAAGCTTGATTTCAAATTGTGTTCCGAGCCGTTGAATATATAATTGAGAATTTTTTGTTTATCATTTTCGTTCAGAATATATATCATCATTCAATGGAACATATTACAGGGTCTGGAGATCAAGAAAAATGAAAATATATTAAAATTTCGTTATCACTTGGTAGTGGCAGGTTGGAAAATCGGAAAAAAATTCTCACCTACGAACGAAACATTTTGGCATGTAACGGTTTTTACAGAATGTAGTTCATACCTTTACCAATTAATGAAAAAAAAAAAAAAAAAAAAACGGGAAGAAAAAACAATGGTGCAATATGAAAATTATTTACTCGACAATTGTTTACACTTTTTTCATTTACGCTAATAACGATTCAACAACGCTACGAGAAATATTTATAATTCATTATTCATAAATTTCGTACAATTTCAAACATTTTCATACGAAAATGATTGAAATCCATAGATTTTCTCATGAGAAATAAGGATGTAAAATAAAGTTTTCGACAAAAGTGAGGTTACTCTAAATTTGACAACCTAATTGAAAATCTGGATTCCTCGAGAAAACCCAATTTTCAGCCCAAAATATTAAATACGTATGGTTTAAAACTAGTTTACGTGACTATCTAAGAATTTGTGAGAAATCGGTGATTTGGTCAGTGACGACCAAACTGATTTTGAAAATAATGACCCTAATCAGAACAAGTAAATTATATTTACCCTGTAATAGAACATTAACTTAATTAATTATTTTGTTTATGAAAACAACCCCCAAACTGTAACATCAAGTTTTTTACATCAACAAGAATACGTTCAAAATCCTTCCGAAAAATTCGGTCAGCGTTTATTCACCATTGCACATCGGGAATCGGTTTCAAAATTTTTTGCCATTTTCAAAGCCACTCGAGTGTCTTCAATATAATTGCCAATAAAATCCTTGGGTTTCAATCGAACACACCATAGTTATCTCGGGGGCAGCCTCTTTCACTCTTTCGAAATGTTAATCTTTTGCCGAGAGATAAATCGCGCGAATGACACTTTATAGTACCGTATTAAAACCGTCATCATACGCAGCCTTGGCAGCTCTACCTGGGACATTGGTGTCATCGACACCAGGCCATATCTGCCATCGACCTGGAACCTTCATCCTAGAACATCCGCGTTATTCATATACCACGAAAGAAACTCTATAATCGCCGCCCAGCGAAATTACAACTTTACGGCCCCTCGATCCCCGCCATTAAGGCCGTATAAATGCGTGTGTTTAAATGAGATTGATCCCAACAGGCTGATAGTACTTTTCACCGACTTTCGCACCCGAACAACCTTCATGCCATTAATTGCCTATACGAAGATAACACGATTTAAAATGTTATATGATAAATGTTATATGTTATATGATGTTGGGAGAGCAGAAAACCCACGAACTGGCTGCCCTGGACGGAATAGAAAAATTTCGCGTGTCGTTTTTTGAAAAGGAAAGAAAGGGAGAGAAGAAAAAAAGTTGTAAGATGTCAAAAAATTACAAAGGTTGTCCAAGTTTTAAGGGGTATTGTCGGGACACCTTTTACAAGTCTTTTGTTTTGTGATTCGCGAATTTGTTTTAAATATTGTTCATAAGTGGTACGTGCAGGAAATCATGTGATATTGAAGATGGACTTTACAATGAGCATCGATATTTGAAGGCCTTAAGCTGTGGCCTGTACCATTTTGTGAAAAACAAGGAGCTGCCTAAATACATACATATTACTTGAAAGCTGCAGGAATTGTAGTGAATACTTTTCCATTGCCCTATCATTTTTTTACTCATATTAAACAGTATACATATACGTCCTTCATTACGAATAACTTTGTCGTAATTTCTCCAAATGTCGTCATGGTCCAAACTTAAATTTTCGACTTTTTGTAAGAAATTTTGACTTTTTTTAGAAATTTCTGCAAGACTTCCAAAACTTCCTGATTTAAAATTTTAGACAATTTCCAACTATGTTTGCTATATACCTAGAACAATTTCCGTTCAAAAATTCTCAAACATATTTAAATAGCTCATCAACTATTCATTATCTAATTACACATACGCTATCGCGAAATTCCATGGATTCTAAAGACCTGCAAAAAGATTTTGTTCGATATTTTCAGTTGGAAAAAAACACTAAACTACTCCGTGATCTTCAAATCTACTCGAACAGAAAGTTTTAACTGGTACTAATGTAACAACCAACTCGGGAAATGAGGACGTGATAATTTCGGTGAAATTCGCCGAGCCAATAAACAAAGTTACAAACCTAACCGAAGGAATCGTCGAAACGAGGGAAGAATCAAGGTCGAAAATCAGGAGAAATTCGCAGGCAAGCCGTAAAGACGCATTATCTCAGGATCGTAGATGCCTTTCCGGGGCGCAAAATTATTTCGATAAATTACAGCAATGTGTGGTAGCTCGTTATGGGGCTGATGCGATCAAGAGATATACGTACACGCTCAATCGCAGAGATGAAATCATTGTTGAAATTAAGATCGACTGTTAATTATGCACGCGGTGTTCAGTAAAAAAAAACAATGTTGTTATCTGTTAAACGGTGTAAGGATTCGATTCTGGGTCCCTAAACGTATGACCTGTATACCTTGTCATTGATTCTCCTAAATATAATTTTCATGAATCATTCACTATCAGAAACATTTCGAAAATCCAAAATTTTTATTTTCCAAAATTGCAATATTTTTATACATTGAATAATAGATGTTCTTTGAAGAATGTGAATAAGTTCTCAAAATTTAGGGCCCATTCCAATATAAAACTCCAGTTACCTCGAACCGCAATTTCAACAACGCTTTTCACTCAAAGAATCTCCCAAACCAGCGAAAGTCCCAAAAATTCACTGGTCATCGTCCGCCGCTTTGCTCTTCGCCGACGCATTTGTTTTGGGCCTCACCTGGGCCCGATAATGTTTCCGGTTACCTGATAGCTAGGGCTCCAGAGGAGAGCAAAAAAAAAACGATTTCGTTAAACAAATACCCGCCGAAAAGGTGGAGTTTTCCTAAAGTGCGTTGGGCAAAAAACGTTCCTTTTGTGGCGTGCGTAAGCCTACCTGAATTCGACAAATGCTCGGCCGCGAGTCCACGACTCGAAGAGCACGTTGTTTGCCAAACAGCGCGTTTTTAAATACCGATGATTGCCGGAGTGCTCGGGTCCCTTTGTTATTCCAGCCCACGGGTAACATCTTCTGGAGAATTCATATTATCCCGCAAACCTGTAAAATAAACACGTGAACACGCCTGCGAGATTTCAATGAACTCGAGGTAATTGAAAACGCGTTTGTCGTGCTATTAGAGCTTTGCTGTAGAGTAGAGATTTCCAGTAATACATTATATCGGCTGATTTCCAGATTACTAATCGGTGTTTTCTCAAAATATAAATTTAAACTCATGCTACATAAACTATTGAAATAGTCCAGGAGAATGGTACTTTTACAGGGAAATTATTCCAAGCAAGCTGGATTTTTTCATAGTTGTATGGTACCATAAGAAAAGCTTGAATATGAATTTTCACCATTCTCACCCCCTTAGGTATGGTGTTATCTTGTGAGTAAGGGTTGAATCGGTTTATCGCTCATAACTCCTATCCATTACGTTTCTCAAAAAAGACCAGTTTATCATTTTGTAGCTAAAAACAATAGCTTTCGAAGGACACAAAATTCTAAACTTTTTTTTCAATGTAAAAAATCAATTTTTCATCAACAAAAATCGTTAAATATCAGTTATAGTGAAATTTTTCATTTCCGGTTGATCGAATTCGACAATTTTGTTAACAAAAAATGTTAAGCATCAATTTATCTTGATTTTTTCATTCATATATTTTCCCATGAAACGAATAGTTTATGTTGCAATGTCTCTGAAAAGACCAGGAGGATTGTACTTTCAACACTGCTTTTCTGGGATACAATTCCAAGCAAGCTGGATTTTTGCACAGTTGTATAATACGATGAAAAAACCTTAAATCTGAATTTGCACCATTTTCACTCCCTTAGGTTCGGTGCCATCTTGTAAGTAAGGGTTGAATCGGTTTTTCGCTCATAACTCCTGTTCATTACATTTCTCGAAAAAGAGCAGTGTATCATTTTGTTGCCAAAAACAATAGTTTCAAATGACCTGTCACATAATATTCTAAACTTTTTTTTCCTTGGCAAAAAATCAACTGTTTATTCACAAATAACGTAAAAATATCAGTTCTAGTGAAATTTCTCATTTCCAGTTGATCAAATTCGAAAACTTTGTAAACAAAAAATGTAAAGCATGATTTCATCTTTTTTTTCAACGCATGTATTTTTTCGTTAAACAAATCATTTCTGCTCTACAATGCACTTCATTCAAAAATTTTCAATGAATCTCTATCATAACGGAGTCATGACTTGAAAAATCCCCCTGGGATTGAGTCTTTTGAATGCATTGGTTGTGACTCGATTGTAAATAAAAAAATGTCAGATTTTTTATGATTTTTTTTTTTGAATTTTTCTAATTTTTAATAAAACTTTTTATTTGAACAACATTTTCGAATTTGATCAACTGGAAATGAGAAATTTCACTAGAACTGATATTTTTACGTTCTTTGTGAATAAACAGTTGATTTTTTGCAATGGAAAAAAAGTTTAGAATATTATGTGACACTTGAAAGTCATTTGAAAGCTATTGTTTTTGGCTACAAAATAATACACTGCTCTTTTTCGAGAAATGTAATGAACAGGATTTATGAGCGAAAAACCGATTCAACCCTTACTTACAAGATGGCACCGAACCTAAGGGAGTGAAAATCGTGCAAATTAAGATTTAAGGTTTTTTTTATGGTATCATACAACTGTACAAAAATCCAGCTTGCTTGGAATTGTATCCCAGAAAAGCAGTGTAGAAAGTACAATCCTCCTGGTCTTTTCAGAGATATTGCAACATAAACTATTCGTTTCATGGGAAAATATATTAATGAACAAATCAAGATAAAATGATGCTTAACATTTTTGCTCACAAAATTGTCAAATTCGATCAACCGGAAATGAAAAATTTCACTATAGCTGATATTTTAACGATTTTTGTTGATGGAGAGTCGATTTTTTACATTGAAAAAAAAAGTTTAGAATTTTGTGTCCTTCGAAAGCTATTGCTTTTGGCTACAAAATGATATACTGCTCTTTTTCGAGGAATGTAATGGACAGGAGCGAAAAACCGATTTAACCCTTACTTACAAGATGGCGCCGAACCTAAGGAAGTGAAAATGGTGCAAATTCAGATTTAAGCTTTTTTTTATGGTACATATCATACAACTGTGCAAAAATCCAGCTTGCTTGGAATTATTTCCCAGAGTAGCAGTGTAAAAAGTACAATTCTCCTGGACTAAAATGGTATGGAGAATTTTAAATGAATATTATCCAAAGCTATATATGACGTGACGACCAATCACTTTCTTACAACCGAATCTCGAAAATTCCAGGGGTAAGGCCTAGAAAAATAATGGCTCTTCTAATTTCCAGGAAAGTGGTGTTTCGGGTCATTGAAATCACTAGTGTAGGTGGTCCCCGCGAAAGGCAATCACTGGGCTTAATGACGAGAGCAGCGAGCCGAGGAGTCCTTTGGTCGCAGATTATCTCCTGTAGCCTTACGGCGGTTACCCTCGCCTCGAAACTCTGTAATTTCCCCGCAAAACGACACAAAACCGCGCAAATTTGTACTTTTATTTTATTTCTCTGTTCCACAAAAAAGCCCTTAATCGTCAGGAATCAATTTTTCAAGCAGAAGTCATTACAAATTTTTATCAGCAAAAAAACCTCTAGGACGTCACAAGAAAAAAAAAGTAAACAGTGAAGATCGAGGGACAGACGCGTGGCAAAAAAGAGGGCTTGGGGGTGCAGACCTCTCTTGAGATTTGAGTAAAATTTATTAATATTTCATGTAAAAATAAAAAAACTATAACAATAATTAATCATAATACCGTTTATTTACAAAATACATAACAATAATAATAATAATGATGTATAGAAGTAATAACGAACTACAATATGTAAAACTAATAATAAAATAAAATCATTCATACATATAATAAAAATGCAATGACTTAAATCAAGAAGACATAATAATGATTTCATGTAAGTTCTCGAAGTTGAATAATATTCAGAATTTATTTTACAAACTGAAAAATAACAGATATTTCGGCTTCAAAAGAGCTTTTTCGTAAAAAAATTCTAATATTAAAAGTTTTGATGGAAGAACGTAGAAAACAAAAAATTGTTCAATTGTTCTAATCCAGTAAAGTATGAAGGAAAATTAGAATCTACGAACATGCTTTAAATCTAAAGTGAAGTTGTTGTACTATTGGAGTACAATCACTGTGCAAAAAGAGGGGCGATAATATGCACCGGTTGCAGTATTACAGGGGTCAGAATTTCAGCATTTTTTTCCATCCGCCAATTTTCTTTAAATTATCGCCATAGACACGACAGTTTCTCGGCTCAAATAAGCACATTAATCGACGTTTAAACTTAAACAAAAACTGCTTTCTGAAAATCTCAACAAATAGATACGAGATCTTTAAAACTTGGAATTCTAGAAAATTAAATTCTAGAGCATTGAATTCTACAAATCTACGTAGTGATCTTAAAAATACTAGGAATCTATGAAAATACAAAAAGTTGTTTAAAGTATCAGATATACCAAAAAACGCAAGAAACGCCAAAAACCTTTAATTGCCAGAAAACGATGTAGATACAAATCTATTATGAATATTCAAATTTTTTACAACTTTGAAGCCTGGAGTATCGATTTCTAGAAAACTGAATATAAATCCATAATAATATTTATAAATGCTTCAAGTTGTATAAAAAACAAAAATTATGAAAAATAATAATAATTTTAGAAGAATTTGAACTTTGGTGACTCAAAAATCACAAAAATCGAATTCCGTTATACATATTCAATTGGTATATGAAAAAGTGCAACTCTAGACTCCGGAATTTGTTTAACTTTAGAATCCTGGATTTCGAAAAATTGAAAATTCGTTCACCCGTAACCAGATTGTCAAAGATTGAAAATTACAAAATCCGAGAAAAAATATACCTAATACATTCTCAAAAACCCCCTCCCTAAAATTTGTTCTGCCTACTGTTGTGTACCCATAATTTCAACTATGAATTAAAATAATATACATATACATGAATTATTCTTATATATATATATATTTTTCTTCCTTGAAATCATCTATCAAAGGCGATTTGCATCGTTTTGGGAACTAGTTGATAAGTTCTATTATGTTATTGATATGAATCGTTGTTCGGTTCGATTGGCCAGTTTTTATTTTCGCGATCCTTGTACTACGCCTTTAATCGACTTGTATAAAAACATATTGAAAAATAATAACATTTTTCAATCACATTGATTTGATTGAAACATATCATTTTTCGGATTACCTTCAATTTGATTGGTCGTATTTTTCGTATGTATACTCTACACTTGAAGAAAATGTGTTATCTAACTTGATTGAGTCGGCTGAAAGTGCTTTTTTCGATGTCCAACCACTTAAGGCAAACAGAAAATTCGAAGCCCGAGAGTGGATTTAATTCGCTTGGAATGTTGCTCTTTGATGCGCGATTGACCATCAGGATCCATAATTCGGCGCTCGTGATTCCCCGCGGTATAAGTGGCCTTTGCGAGACGTCCATCGCATAGTTTCGACAGATGTAACACGCGTCGATTTCGGTACAGCCTCGAGACATGAGCGTTTGCACGCAACAGTCCCGTATATGCATCCGTTTTGTCAAAGCCCCGACAGAGACCCGAAATTATTCATTGCTACCTCACGCTTTTTTTACTTTCCAAAAACCAAAATCCACAAAAAACATCTAAAATGTAAATTTCACCGTTAATAAGCGCCGGAGGTGATGTTGTAACTAGCAAAAAAGGGCAATCCCGATACTTTGTCTCTTCGAAGGGACCCACACTGTCATTCATCTATTAGAAGACGAAATCGCATCAAAGAAAAAGCTGTTGACTGAAAATAAAAAAATTTGTTTGAACATGTTGCCTCTGTTAGTGAGTGGTTTAAGGCAAATGGTTTTAACACGAAGGGTGAAGCAAGGGTTGAGGCTGCCTCGGGCACGCGCAAATTGTTGTTCAACAAAAATAATATCAGAAAAATGGAATCTAGCTTTTTTACATCAGATCCTTCCGACTTTTTGAAAGGAAAATTTACAGAGATCACGTCAATCGTAAGTTTTTCAACTTTTTAGATACACCATCACTGTTGAAAAACTTGAAAAATAGCATCAGTATAGCCAAAATGCTATGATAATGACTTCCGCTGTATGTATATCAGATACAAAAGAAAAAAACGATGAATGCGAAAAACACGAAAAGTCAGTAAAAAGCTGACGTTCTAAGCGCATTGTCTCGATGGCTAAGTGGCGAAATCCCTGCTCAACCCTATTATTTAAAGAAATAAAAGAGTGAAAACAGGAGGTGAAAGAACCTTTGGAGAAAACGATTAGTCCAAGATACACAAGAACTTGAATAAATCTTTCATTGCGATGGGAAAATGAAGAAATGGAGTCTAGAGTCGAAACGGCTCATTTTACGACGTGAAATGGCCGAAATGCGGCGCGACTCATTGTGCAGAAAGTGGAGAAGGTACGTGGAAGCGGTGAAAGAAAAGGTTTAACGGTGCAAAAAGGGCAAAGTCTATTCAGCACGCACAAACATGGGCCGGGAGATGGAATATTGAAAAAAGGGCCATCCCGTATGGCCGGCAGGGCTTAGCGTGATATTGCGTTTCGTGATCCAATAAGGAATCGCGTGTGCTGGATGACGAGCTCGGGGCAAATAACTGCTGTGAGTGGCGTAAGCGCTTGCTCTCCTTTCCTTGATAGCTACTGCACACTTAGGTGACGACCGTCGGCTAATCCAAAACAGTCACCCTTGCAACTCTCGTCATTAACGAATTCTGTTTAAATCAAGTTGGCACTTGAAATAGCCAGACAATTGATTTCTAACAAAGCTCTTTAAAAGAAGAAGAGCAATTGCTCATTGCATTTCCTTTCATGAGAGAAAAACATCGAAAAACCCGACGTATACTTTTTTGGGGTATTCGAATCAAAAGTTGGAACTTGAAAATGGCCAGAACATTGATTTCCATAGCTTGTTAGCAATAGAGTGAGGAATTCTATGTCTGACAAAAAAAATCGATTAATGCGTCTTTTGAGTACACTGTAAAAAAAATTAATGGTATTTTTCCCATACCGGTATTGGAAGCAATTAACCCATTCCAGGGATAGTAATTTTCCTATACCAGTGTATAGTAGCTTTACTGTATGTAAATAGTATTCGCCATACTTCAGTATAGTATTTTTACCTCATTCGTGTATGGGATTTTGAAATGTGGGAAATTAAAGTAAAGCAAAAATATTTACCCCCCCCCCTACCCCCTCAACCCTCGTTGTACCGTCATTGGTTACTTGGGGTATGGTATTTTTATTAATTTTTGTCCTGAAAGTCATCCCTAAGTAGGGTTTTTTGTCCTTGAATCCTGAGAGTCAAGTGTTTTCCTCGTCGCAGATGCGGCCCCAAGTTACTGGCGCGCTTTGACTTTTGAGACTGATTGGCGGTCGCGATGCAACAACTCCACGAGATCCTTTACAATACCAGAGAGTTTTAGTGCCACTTAAAACACCCACGTATCACGCGACTTTCGACTCGTCAATTTTTACCAAACGTCAGAGAACATATCGTGGGCTTACAGTAAATAGTAGGCATTTAAATATGAAATGATGCTGAATTACTTTTTTCCCATGAATGTTGGACCTATAGAATTTTCTAATAGCACGAAGGAATAAAAATTTCGTATTACCTACAGTGAGCTAAGGACAAAAATCGAAATTCGACCCTCGTCCTGCCATTCCAGTTTTTTATGGAAATTTGACCCGAAAATTTTTTTCCGTGTAGTAAAATTAATATATTAATTTTTACTATACGAGACATTGAAAAAATGCATGAGCAAAATATACTAAATAAGCAATGGTCGTGGGAAAGTGTCGAATGAAGTATAGAAAAATGCAGATTTTCGGAAATTTACTATACCGGGCTGGGAAAATTAACCAGCTTTTTACCATATAGTTAAAAAAGTTATTGAAAAATTTTTTGTGCTTGGGTAAAATATTTTTAGTACATCGAGAAGGTAAAAATAATATTGTTCCATAGTAAAATTACTATATTTACCTTTCACATACCAGACATAGAAAGAATTCATGAACAGAGTAGTAAAAGTCCTATGGTCGAGGAGAAATTCTATTGCGGTATAGTAAATTTCGAGGTATAGGAAATTTATTACACTACGTTATGAGAAATTTACAAACTTTTATTACAGTGTACTGAATTCAAAAATTGTATTTCCAAATCAATAGATCATTCATTTATATGAAAGGCTGAGAGTAAAAACCGAACTAGTAAGAAACAGATGAATCTGAAACTTTTTATGTTTTCTGTCTCTAATTGTTCGGTTTTTACTCTCAGCCTGTCATATAGCTCCTAAGAAAAAGAAAGATCAATGCTGTCTGATTGTGGGACAAAAAAATCGAAAAAGCGGTTAATACATTTTTGGGTATTTGAATAAAAATGTATCACTCCGAATAGCCACATATGAAAGAGGACGAGAAATTATATCTAAAACAAAAAAAATCGATAAATACATTTTTGAGTATTGAAACCAAATTTCACATTCCAAATAGCCAAAACATTCATTTCTAATAGCTCGTTGGAAAGAGAAGGAGCGAAAAAAGTCGAAAAAAAATCAATAGATACATTTTTTGGGTATTATCATTGAAACCATTAGTAAATTATGCGTTATTTGCTGATTTGTCAAAGAAATATTCACGAATGCTCCCAAATTTTGAATTACACGCACAGAAAAATCGATTCAGCTATTTCAACTGCATTTTTTCAATTAGGAGACAAAAAAGTTGACATTTTATTTTTTTTACAATGAAAAATACCGTAAGCGTCATATTTGCGACTAAAAAATTTAATCATTCGCCGAAGTGAAAAAAAGGTGTACATGGCGCGCAACTTGGATATTTGATTATGACACCGTCGACATCACTAAAAAATTCAGCTGTAGGAACTAAAAATATCAATTGTTATAAGAAAATCTAAAATAGCCGCGATAGAAAGTTTTTTTGCTCAACATCACCGTCAACTTCTGTTTTTAGTAGAAGCAACTGAAAATTCGATCAATACGACTGAACAACATTCAATCAGCGCAACTTGATGCCTATTATAACAAAAATTCAGTTAAATCAATTGAAACTGAAGATTTTTTTCTGAGTGCACGTACTATTTTTTAATTCCAATTTTTATATTATCTTAATTCATAAAATCCCTTGTAAAACTGCAGATTTTTTTATAGAATTATCAATTGTTCCCAAGACATTCTGCAACATTTTTTAATGCATTTTTTTGTGCTTTATAAAATTTTAATTCAATCTGGAAAATTTTGTTATCCTCGCAGGACTTTATAAAGATTGCATGAAGTGATTTTTGAAAACACAAACTCCTTCATAACAATTTTTATAAAATTCCTGTATAAAAACTGATAACTTTATGAAGAATTTAGTGATTTTATGAAAGATTCTATAAAAATTATGTGAAGATTTTATAAAATTTGGAATTGCAAGGGTTTTCATCATCATAGTAATTAAAGTTACACTCAAGATTCCAAAATTAATTGAAAGTCGTGAAAAATATCTAATGGATTGCGAATTTCTATCAAACATTTTGTTTACTTCACCGATATTAATTTCAGGTACAAAATTTTTGAGCATGATGCCAAAGAAAGGGGATGGAGGATAGACTGAAGCTCTTCCTTGTGGATCCATCACCGTCAATACTACTTCAATACATAACAAATGTATAAAAGTATGAAATTTATGCATGAAAAAGATGTGATGAAGTAGTGTATTTTAATATACCCTCTACAGACTTCTTGAGCCTATAAGATATTTGTATCAATATTTATATAAATTACACATTGGCATAGTAGTTTATGATTTTTCATACAAATTCAATGTATCGAAATTTCCTACTCTTCTTTCGGTGGAATCACGTTACTGGGGGTGCAAAATCAGGAGAATAAGTGAAAGAATAAATGAGTCAGAATCAGCAAGAAATTTCGGGTAGAACAAAAACTAGTGCAAGAGAATCTGAGTTTGTGATGTACAATGATTTAGAGAAGAAGTTCTCCATTCAGTCATCATCCAGAAAATCACTCTATTCGAGCTCCCAATTTTTCTCGTAGTCTCTGCAGATATATTTACACATCAAAAACAGTAAATCACGTAAATTTTGATTGCCTCATGAGCTCAATCTACGTGCTTTTTCCACTGTACGTAAAAAGGGTGCGAAAGGGTTGGCTGACGAAGATGGAGGGTCAGAAAACAAAAATACAGCGTTTCGAAAGTGTGCTTTTGGTGAGGGTGATGGAAGCAGCCGCATAATGACAGGGTGCTTTGGGACGGAAGCCGCTAACGAACCGGCCCCGGGTCTTGGAGGCCCGGCCAAAAGGCGACACTGTATTATTTTGCCGTTCCTGGCCGACAGCATCAAAAATAATCGTCAAAAATCCATATAATCAAGAGGCCGGCGCATGCAACTGAAACTCTTCGGGATAACTCATTAATGACGTTACTAATCGAGAAAAGTTTACGATGAAAATTGCGTCGCTAATGACGGCGCAATTGCGGCCGACGGCGATTTCCTACCGCGCAATTGGAATGTTTTGTTTCGACAGGTTTAATTAGGAATCGTGAAGGGCACATGATTTCGAAACGCGTTTTATGGGGGTCTCTCTGTGCGGTTACGTTTTTGCACATTCATCTGACATTTCTGAGATTTTTCTAAGATTTATGAAAAACTTTGGAATGTCTGACATATCTACAATTTTTTTCGGAAATCGTGTTAAAATTCGCAACATCTGTTTTCAATTTTGTTTTTTTTGAACTTGAAAATATGGGAAACTAACAATCGGTATATATAGGTAATAATAAAACAAATTTACTTGCAATAGCTTTTTTTTTTAATTTGAGATTTCCGACACGGGCTTTATTTAGCATATCGTACAATCATCAAACGTGAACTTGAAATGTTTTGAAATAGAAGATTTTTCTGTGAACCTCTAACTTATCGTAGTTCATAAAAATAAAAAAATTCCCTTTTCCTCATCTGACGAAAAACATCAGAACCTTTTCTTCAAAAAAGTCAGAATGACAAATGTCAAAGACGAGACAGCAGAAATCCATCATCGTTAAACACCAGCTACAGTAAAAAAAAAAAAAAAAAAAAAAAAACGTCAAGAATAATAGATGGTCTTCGAGAAAACCCACAAATTGTGTCCTATGTAAACCTCAAAGCGCGCGCCGAGGAAAAACGGCTTGTGAAAATGTCGGATACTTGATGCGGGTTTTTCCCAAAAATGGAGCGAAAGAGAATATATATCTGAGAGTGGTTAATTTATGATAGCCGCAGAGACCTCGAGAAAAATCCCGTGGGAGTGAAGATCGAACGTAACCTCCGCGTTATCTCGATAATTAGGGCCCTCTCTCGGGGCCTTATCGATATGTACAGAAGCCCCGCGAACTGGTTCTCGACATTCCGTAGACCAAATTTCGAACCCAAACAAATTCCCCATCATTCCCCATGCATGTTTTGTTCAATGCAAAAACTCAACCAACTCGCATTTTCAGGGTAATTGTTATCTATTAAACGCAGTCTTGTTTCGCGGTTTTTACGTGATACTTGTGTGGAAAGTAGCTGTTTTCAGGCAGGGACATTTTTTGTACACATAATTCATCATCAAAAATAATTACTTATTTTCGCACTAATTTTTATCTAAGATTCATAAAATTTATCATAGCCCGAGGCGTAGGCAGAAAAAAATTTCGGGAAGGATTTTTTGAAAATATGTATAAAGTCCTTTTGAGATTTCGTAATTTTTAAAAAGCAGATCTGCTTACACGAGTACGATTTTCCAATTTTTCGAATGTCGGGATTTTAAAGTTACACAACTTTCGAATTACAGAATTCCACATGTTTTATATGCGAATTTAATATCATAATGAAATAAAATTCAATTATCGTGATTTTTATGTCACTGAAGTTAACATTTTTTTCCTAATACGTTTGGTATTTTCCATCATTTTTGGTATTTGTACAATTTTGAAGGATTTTCTGGTATTGTTATATAAATAATCAAAGTATGAAGAATTTTATGTATTTTTATACATTTCTTAGAAAATTACAACTGCGTCGATTTTCAGTAGTGTCATTGATTGATAGAATTTTCGTATTGTATGTTTTGTTAAAATAATGTAGTATTTTATAATATTTTTATGGATTTCTAGTATTTCAATGGATCGCTCTATCGATTTCTGGAATTTGATGCTATAACATTAAAAACTTGAATGATTTTGAGTATTTATATGGATTTTTTAGAAAACCGATTCTTTTAATGTAAATGTCCAGTACTGCTTTAATTCGTATTTTTCTAGTATTTATACGATTGTAAAAATTTTCCTGATATTTTAAGGGGGTATTCCTGTTTTTCGAGTTTGAAAAATGAATTTTTTGTTTTTTACGTTTTCCTATCCTATATACAACTTCCGTACAATGTGCAGCCGTAATTTTGTAACGATTTTCTACATTTTCAGTCTCGGAGAAATATACAAAGTTTTTTCGGTATTTTACTTTTTCGGTTTTTTAATTATTATGATATGTGAAATCTCGGGCGATAGCCAAGTCGGGTTTTTAAGGAAACGGGGTTTTTCATTATCGTGCATTCGATATTTCGACTAAATCATGTTTCGGGACGTTGGATTTTCGGTGTTTTTTTCGTTCGACGCATGGGTAAACGGCAGGAACGTGAGGCGGATTTACCAGTAAATTTTAGTAAATTAAATTTACTGGTAAAGTTATCTGGTCATGACCGTCATTTACGACAAGAAAGTTTTTGTCAATTTTGACCGTCAGTTTACCTTACCGGTCAGAATTATTATGATGGCCAAAATTATTACATACTCAAAGATGACTTGAAAAAATGTTTAACTCGTTTGTAATTGCAGCTTCCTTTTTTTCATCGAATTTTTATGAAAAAATAAAAAAAAAATTAGGTTTCTTAAATAATAAATAATTGCACATTACAACCTTGCCATTTTAAGAGTCATTTATACAGAAATAAACAAATTACTTTATAAAAGTGTGTTGTTGATTAGGTATTTTCCTTCGGTATCTTTATTTTCGGAAAAATAATAAATTTCTAGAATTTAATGGTCAATGGTTTAAAATTTTTTCGATTTTTAAGCATCTTTGTTGATACTAATTTTTATTCATAATTTACTGAGTTGAAACGATTTCCCAAATTTTTGTTTTCTACATTATCATATCAAAACTTTTGTGAACAAAATTCTGTTGCTACGAAAAAACCCTTTCGAAGTCAGGATATGTGTTAATTTTGAGTTAGTAAAATTGAAAATTCTGCGTATATGGTTTAACTTCGAGAACATAGATACCTAAAACCTCCAAATTTCAGTAAGTACATTTTTGATGATTCTTACTTATTTTATAATCAATTCTTATTATTTATATGCATTTCTTTCTATTTGTATTTTTGTTATCTTTTTATTTACTATATTTTTACACGAAATAAAAATTATCATTATAATTTAAAAAATTATTATTTTTTTACCATGTGTCAGTAGGAGTTGAACCCCCAAAACTTTCCTATACCCAAGTGTCCAACTCGAGCTTTTAAGAAATGAAACACGTAGAAATTTTAATGAATATTTTATATTTTATTTATGAAATACTTGTTGAGGGATATGGTACACAATGGAATTTGGTATTTTGGCACTTATTTAAAGTTAAAATTAATAAATGTATGAATGGAATTCACTATTTTCAATAATTCATAAATTTAATCCAATATTTGGCCAATACTGTGGTTTCTTTTTATCTAAATATCGATCATTTGTTGCTTGAATGGCAGTTTCCATTGCCAGAATTCTACAACTTTCTTCCCCATACAAAAGCTGTCCTTCAGCTACTCTTTTTTTCACCCAATTAGCGCCACCTTCTAATTCTTCCCCTTTCTTTGCCTCCTGTTTCGAGTTGTTTTTTTCGTTTTCCCTTTTCTGTTTAAGTTCCATCTTGTGCCTCATACTTTGCTCCAAAAATGCAATCATTTCGTGACTAACTTGAAATTCTAGGTCATCATCTTGAGCTTCTTGCATTTCTTCTTCATTTCCCTCTTCTGTTTCTTGTTGAAGAAATTGGTATTCATTTGCATTAGAGGCGTAAAGATTAGTATTTGATAGTTGGGACTTTCCAGGGTTGTTTCGCAAACTTCGTATTTCTTCTCTGAGTATGTGGTTTTCGTGTTCTAAAGCACTGCATCGTGTTTTCCACCAAACGATATTATGCCTAAAATGAAAAAGATTTGAAAAATTTATTAGAAATTTGTAGCTTGTGATTGTGAAAATAGTGTAATTTTCACAGTTGACAGTTCTTTGAATTTTTAAAGGGTTATGATTTTTAAAAATTTTCAAAATTTCTAACATTAAACCAACTACTTAAATTTTAAATTTAAATAATAAAAAAAAAAAATTTCCGAAAAATTCATACAAATTATAAATATTTCTTGTGATTTTCAAATACATGTCAAGTATTTCAAATTTCCGATAAAAATATAAGAAATATTACTATGCACATTTTTTAAAAGTACATTCTTAAACACACTGTATAAAATCATAAAAACATTTTTCGGAATTATAAAAAAGTTGACTTTTTTAGAATTTACAATATATATATATTCAAATTATTCACATTTCCCAATTATTTTTTATTTTCTACTATTTAATTATCATCTCCTTATTAATATCTCCCAATTATTCACACTTCCTAAAATTTTTCATGTTTTTTGGTTTTTAAAAATATAAAAGATATGAAAAGCTACTAAAAAGTTCCAGAAGATTAAACAAATTTTTTTAACTTATTGAGAATTTCCATAATTTTCTAATATTTTTTAAGTTTCTCATTTTTTGTTTGAAAATCTAGATAATATGATCATGTGTATTTGAAAGAAATATGGTAATAAATGACCCATCCCCCAATAACAGTCATTTATATACTACCCACCCGAAAAAATTACATTCTGCCACCCTGCTTATGTTTGTTTTTTATGAGTTATGTTTTAAGCCAAAACTTGAAAAGAATTTTGTTTAACTGATCGAAACTTGACCAAAAGAAAAATATTACAAAATCGGGTAAATCTGCAGTTTAGCGACTTCTGTAAAAAATAGACTTTTTTTTCAAAGAAAATTAGGGTGTATTTCTAAAAAAAAAACCTAACTGAAAGAAAAAAAAACATTACTTGGGTTAGGTTTTCTTTTTAGAAATACACCCTAATTTTCTTCCAAAAAAAAAATTTTTTTTCAAAGAAGTCACTCAACTGCAGATTTACCTAAAATCGCACAAAAAAAATTAAACAATATATTTTTGAAAGTGGAAAAAGTATATTTTCATTTTTTTCTAGTTTGTTTACTTGATCAATAATACAAAACAAAACAGGAAATAATCAATTTTGCATTACCTGTCCTGCCATTTTTTAGCAGCTTCGTAATTTTCCCAAAATGAACTCGCTGCCATCATATCTATTACAATTTCCTGTTTTTTATGTTTTTGCGGAGGATTCGCAATCAGTATTTGACGTTTCTTACTTAAAACCTCAATTTTTTCTCGGTCCAAGCGCTTATTTTTCTTTTTCTTCCAACGTTTTTTATTCTTTTTCCTCGTATTTTTCAAAAGACCACTGTCCATCACAATTCGATTTGTTTATTTCTTCAATTCATCATAAACAATTTTGGATCTAAAATTCAAAAAGAAATGTCAATTGATGTCAACAAAAATACGCTCGATAACGTAATTCGCTACCTTACCATGTAGCCCAGCCCCGTGCAACTCTCGAACTTCGTCAGGGTGGTTTAAGGTAGTACCTCCAAGATAGAAATTATGGGCCGATTTGGACAAAATTTGGAAATTAGGTTCAAAAAAATAAAAGAAAATTTCTTGCAAAATCTCAAGTCGATCCACTACTTCAAACATTCAATATTTTTTACATGCGTTTTTATGGATACATCATTTTTTCGAATAAATCAGAAAGTTATAGGCCGAAAATTCTTGATAATTAAGGACATATTGTTCAAAATGTTAATAAACTCTGTGCAAAATCGCATCAAAGTTGACTGCATATTTATGCAACAAAAAATTATTTTACTTTATTCTTATCAACGTACATTTGGCATCGTCGCATTCCAAGCGAAACAATTGTTGATCGTATATATAGCTATAGTGCTTACCAGTGCTTATGTGGAAGCAGATGGCAGACACGCAGAGTGGTAAATTCGACGTTGCCAGTACATGTGCACAGAGCCTGAAATGTGAATGTGGCTGGAAAAATTTTTTGTTGTGGCTATATTCATATCATTTCATCCTGGAGGTACTACCTTAACTTCGATGAAAAATTCAGCCTATGTTAGTTCACAAAATCGATTCTAACGTTCTAGGTAGCGACACAGTCGCCGCTTTAACCAGGATTGTTCACTGTAGTTCATTTGCCCGTCCTAACGTCTCAGAGGGCGCGGAAACTCATATTTTAGAGTTTACATTGGCTCTTATGGAAGTTAAACCACCCTGAGAATCGCGAAACCTGAACAAAATATGTAAGCGTCGTTCCCGCCAGGGTACGTAGTTTGGAAACGTTTTTGCTCGCACACTACAAAAAGTAGCGTCTATGAGAGCTCATAGACACTAATTTTCGAAGTGTGCGAGCAAAAACGTTTCCAAACTACCTACCCTAGTTCCCGCACTTTCTTCTTCCAACTGATTTGACGAGTGCTTACCAGCCTCGCCGCGTTCTGCCGCTCCCAAGTGTGATGGTGGGGGAACGAAATCAGGAGAAAAGGAAAAGAAGACGAGTCCTAATCGTTAAAAAAAGTGTGCCGTTAAGTTATACGAGTTTCTAGTGTATCTTCAAAATTAGTACTTACATTCGTCAATTTTCAAATTTTCACTAATTTCAAAGATGATCCAGCCTTTTTTATAATTCTCGATTGCTATAATCAGGGCACGAAAACAATAAAACAACTCATAAACTAAACAGACAACTTTTATTATAAATATACAACACATCATACTTTTATACAAATCTGTAAAATCACTCCAAACAATTGTTCGTTCTAAATCGCCGCGTAAATACGTAAATAACTACAAATGTACTGTTTAAAAAACACCCTTAACCCTTTTCATTTTCGCAAGCTGACAAGCCATCTGAATTCTTAAACTTGGATTGACAGAAAATTGAACCCACATTGATTTTTGTGGTCATTTGTTCGAAGGGATGAAACGAAAGCTAGAATATATAAACAATTGATATCATTGAGTGTGTTATTTACATTTCATACCATTTCACATGTGCGACAAACTCAAACCCCGCTCGTAGGAAACTTCGTCGTTTCCCAGTTTGATGCTGCCTTCACAGCTGGAATCGGAATTATTTTTCCCATTCATTTCGATGTTTGGTTTCTCAATGGTTTCTTCTTCCTCGGGCGGTTTTTGCAGTGGTTCAAGACCAATGATGCATCGAATATTATCTGGGAGTTCAGGGGCGACTTCCATGAGTTGGTAGTAGATTCCTTCAGCTTTTGACAGGGCCTCGGATAATTTGATATTCAGAGAGAGGTCATTAATGTGCTAAAAAAATTATAAAAATTCAATAATGTACTGTTTCAAATATTATCATATACATAAAAATTGACTTTCTTGGGTATTCAAGCCCCCCCCCCCCCCCACGAAAAAAATCTATTGCAACGTTCCTGTTTTCATAAATACTTAAAGAACTTTAAAAATTGGTGAATTTTGTATTACCCTCAAAATTTCAGTAAATTCGTATTTGTTCTCCATGAGGGCATTTTTCTCTGTGTCCAAAATAGCTGCGCAGATGAGTAGGTGAAAATTTTTACACGGAAGCTCAGTCCACAAAACCTCCCAGAGTCGCATGATATCATGAACATCAAATTCCCTTTTAAACAGTATTAAAATCCAGCGAAAACAGAAAAACATATTTCCAGAATCGTGCTTGTCCAAATATTTGGCCAGGTCAGGTTCCGTTACAGTCAACAATAGGCGCAATTGCAGTAGTTGATTTTTCATGCCAGTTTGTTCCATCTCGAAATTATTACTCTAGAAAAATTTTCCATATAAATAATGTTCATTTTTCATTTCTACTTCATGACTAATTCGTAAACTTTTATATATTTTGATAATGAATTTCTGCAAACGTTTCAGAATGCATTGTTTTGGAATAAAATGATCGAGAAATATATAAATACCAGTTTGTCCATGAAGCCAACGAAGCACCAAAAAGCGTCGACTTCGTTTTCGAAAAGAAAGAGTATCGGACTTAACAAATCACTCATTCCCTGTACATAACCCAAGTCAAAGTTGTACATGACGTACGTCATTAAAATATCCGATAATTGTGACAAATGGGGATTGTTTTCACCGCAGTAAAAGGATTGATTCCTGTCTGTTCGATTGACGTCTTTTTCTACAAAATTAAAGAAAAAAAAATCTTCATTAAAAGTGTGGCTAGAGTTTAGATCTAAGCCAGGAAAAAACATTAAAACCAAAACCTTCAAGGCTTAAGAAGGTTGTTTGAATGCAAAGATTTCAAAAATTAAAAACACAAGGTTCTTTCAACTATTATCACTTCAAGCGCAGATTCACGGTACATAGAAATTTATGTAGAGAATTAATTCGAAAAAATGAACTATCTAAAATATTTGAAATTTTCGGGAATCTTGATGTTTTGCATGTAAGCTTTGCCACAGTTATTGACGGTGACAAAGTCTACCAACTTTCGAAATCACAAAAATTTATGACACATGAAATTCATAGTTCATTAGATAATTGCAAATGATACCTATTAAACTTTTGTAGTCGCGATACTGTGAGAATCTTTCTTCTTGACCAGGAGTTATAGTTTTCCATTGTAATTTCATTAAATCATATTCAGCAGTCTTATTTCTTTTAATTTCCGCTCTTTCTGTTTCTGTTGAGTTCCATGGAAAATAATTTAGGAGAAATTTCCAAACTTCGTTACGCAGCGATGGACACATACCCTGTGGAAAAAAAATAATTAATTGAATTTCTACATTTTGGATTACAAAAGTGATACTTTATAATAGAGGGGGAGGGGTTAAAAATACGCGAAAATTCTGCGACATGATCAATCCAAATTCTCTTTAAGTTTTCTTATATAAATTAGTGAAATTTCACAAATGTTTTTTTTTTTTTTTTTTAATATTTTGTAACATGCTATTCAAGTACCAATATTCTACAAAAAAGTTGAAAATAATCGAAAAATAATTTTCAATCTTCTGATCTGTATGTGTTCACACGTGGAAGTAGCATACAAATTTTATATTCAAAAAAATCAAAAACATTGAAAAAATTAGATTACTCGAAAATTTTGAAAAAGTCATATCTAAGCATGAAAGTTAGTGTCTGGACATTGATGGATAGATAATAAATACTAATAAATCAGTTTTAAGCTATTTATAAAATATAATTATAGTATCATAATATAGCAATAATAATATGTTTCATAATAGCAATGTACACTTATAGTTGTATGAAATATAATTATTATATTAATATTCATACAAATTTACAAAATTTGATACGACTCCTATTAATACTGAAGACTTGAATTTCAAAAACCACCAAAACTTTTAAAAACCATTTTACAAAAATATTCACCCCTTTGAAAATAATTTTTTTCACTGCTTCTAGGTTCTTTATTTCTCCTGAGGGACTTTTGAAACTTTCCCAGTGTTCTTGTGACAATGGTGGATCTGAAATATAAGTTGTATTGTTCATTACAATATCTGTCAAGTATTCCTCCATTTAACAACATTTTTTCAGCTTTGAGCTTGGTCTTTATATTATTCAATATTTTTCACCTCTTGTACACTCTGGTTTAGGTGGTAATTTAATTCCTACACCAGGGTCGTCAATAACTTCGTATCCTTCGCCTGAGGCAGTTTGGGGAATTTGAGAAATGTGGCAGGAACGAGTAGAATTTACCAAATCAGCGACGGCTTCTTCTACCGGTCTCGCATCTGTTTCTCTATATACTGTAGAAAAAATTTCGTCCATTTAAAAATTATAATTGTAGATACAACAGAAAAAGTACTGATCCTAGCTTTACATTTTTTATCCTTAATATTGACTAAAAAGCGAATTTTTCCCTAGATTCGTCATCAATCATGAATGAAGGCTGAGTTATAATCATGAAAAGAAATGCAATTATCTCCTAAAAAATGGAGAAAACTGCATTAAATTTTATT
Source organism: Platygaster robiniae (assembly GCA_028476575.1). Lineage (NCBI taxonomy): Eukaryota > Metazoa > Arthropoda > Insecta > Hymenoptera > Platygastridae > Platygaster > Platygaster robiniae. Next base: position 45,198,282 of record CM052019.1, read on the forward strand.
GAAACCATGCACAATTATAAGTTTCATTGTAACAAAATCGAAATTGGTGAAACCCAACGTACGCATCAAATCCGTGAACTTAGAAAACGCTTCGAGAGTGGTCAAAACAGGATTGTCCTGAAAATTCCTGATGTATCCCCATAAAGAATCCGATGAATTGTCATATAAATTGACATCATCAAAAGAGTTGATTTGCATTTGCGATTTGTCGATGACGAGGAAAACGTTTCTGTCTTTTTTGGCTTTAATAAGCTTGACGAAAACGTTCAAAGCTTCAGCAAAATTTTCCGCGTTGGAAAGTTCGAAGAATGCGACATAGGAAGTGCCGTCTTTTTGTGTGAAAATAAGTTGCTGGCGATTCTGGACTTTTATGTGCTTGAGCTCGAAGAGCATAATTCGAACCATTTTTTGGCGGCCCAAAGAATCGGGGCCCTCGGAGGTTGTGCGGGCCCGTCTTGTGTGGCTGTCCACGACAGACCATTCTGAGTCGATTGCCTGACTTTCTGACACGACTGAGACTTCTGTTGGCCGCCATTCTATGCATTTACCAAAACTCTGAGGATCATATAGAATTTACTTAGAAGTTGTTCAACTGCAAACCTTAAGATTTATGATATACAGGAGCGTAGGTAGAAAAATTTTCAGGAAAGTTGTTTTTAGAAAATATATTTCCTTAGAGATTTTATAGTTTTTAATCTTTGACGATATAGTACGGGTAAATTATTTTTCAATTTTTTAAATTTTGTAGTTTTGAAGCAATAAAAAATTTTCAATCTAGAGTCATACATTTTTCATGTGTGTATATAATATAAATATAAAAAATTTTAACAATAATAATGCAATTAAGATTTTTTATGTTCATTTTTTTAAATTTTAATTTGTATATTTTTGTTATGAATTTTTTGTGTTAGGATTATTTATTTATTTATTATATTATTTTAAATGATAGGAGTTTTTATGTTCGTATTTTCGAATGAATTTCCGTAATTTCAAAGTTACTGAATTCCAGACTTTTTCCTGATACTTTTGGTATTTTTTATAATTCTCTAGTATCAATAGAATTTTAAAGGGTTCTCCGTGATAGTAATGAATTTTGTTACATATAGCTTTCTTGAATTCGATGCTTTAGGAATCAAAGTTATGGATAAATCATTCTCATGTACTTTTGAGGAAATTGTAAGTACACAGATTTTAATTATTTCATAGATTTCTAGAATTTTCGTTTTGTATATAATACATAAAATGTTGTAATGTTTTCTTGTATTTTTATAAATTTCTAGAAGTTGATGCTATGATATTTAAATTTCTATGATTTTGAGTATATTAATTGATTTTTCAGAAAATAGTATCTTTTACATAGATTTTAAGTACTTTTATTAAATATTTTTTTGTAGTCATTCAATTGAAAGAATGTTTAATAGTATGAATTTGTGTAAATTGAATTGAAAGTATCTTTATGGTTTTTTATGTAAGTTTCTAGAATTATACGCTCTAAGATTCAAAGTTTTATATATTTTGGAGAAAATCATATCTGCATTGTTTTTGAGTAATAGAAAATTTCTAACGTTTCTTACATTTTTTTAGTGAACATTAAACTTGAAGTGATTTTCCAATAATATTGTTTTCCAAAAACAACATTAAATGAACTAAGTGAGTGTGATGAAAATAGATTTAAAAAAATTTTTTTTGAGGCTCTGTCGAATGCCGCAATATTATGTATTGTTATAAATAATATACAATATAGTATTGCTTAAAATTAGCCAGAGTCTAATATAGAGAGCTTTTTATTTTTTACTCCACAACAACCATGTTTTGCGCGTAGTGCAGTGCAGTAGCTACTCGACGCGTAGGCCCGCACGCTTTCAATGATTGTAAGTCCCTATTCAACAACCTGACCCCATGATGTATTATAGATCATTTTCAAGCTTAGGAAAAACTTTTTCATATGAACTGGTCGAAAAACAAATAAAAAATGACTCATTTCGGAAAAAACGCAAATTAAGGTTTTTATCCACACAATTTGTGCGAAAAAATTTTTTCCCGCTTACGAGGTATTTTTTTTCGGAAAGAGCATGCAAAAATCTTTCAGAGTCAACATAAGAACGTATTTTCTTAAAAAGTTTTACACAAGCTATAATTTATTGAAAAAACGCCTATCCTGTAAACTGGCCTACTTGGCAGCTTTGTATTTAAACAACAAACGACGATATCGGAACAACCTTTTTGCACTTTTGTTTTTTGATTTTCATACAACATTACTGCAAAATTTCGAGAAGTTCGGTGACATCAAATTTTTTCACCTTGTACATTTGGCGTGTTTCACCCTATATTGCGGTGTGTAAAATCAAAGAATTCTGATTTTTGTAATGTACTTAAGAATGTGAAACATTTATAATTCAAGGTAAGAACATTTTCAAATCCTACTAGGTTGTATTTTGGAATTTCGTCAGTTTTAGAATATTTATCTATGGAATCTCGAATGAATGACGTGGAATTAAAAAAAAAAAAAAAAAAAAAAAAAAAAAACATCAAAGAAATCAGACTTATGAATCCTACAAGGAATAATTCCAGATTTTTGAATTTGCAAAGCAAATATAGTGGAATTTGAAAATGCTGGCTAAAATTTTCATACCTGAAACTATGAATTAAATTATACAAAATGATCAAGCTTTGAAACCCTTGAGTATTTAATTTAAAAATCTGTGCTGTACCTACAGTATTGAATTCAAAGACTCTGATTGTCACAGCATAAAATTCCAGATTCTAAAGCTGGATAATGTAAGATATACCTACATATTCCTGAAATTCTCGTTTTAAAGAAATACGATTTTATAATTCTACATCGAGATCTTGGTCATTATTCCAATAAATCTTCAATGAATAAATATAAAACTCTCGAATTCAAGGTTTTTCAGAAAATCAAAATTCAGATATCTGAATTCTAGAAAAGAGAATTCTTTTTTGCATAATTTTGAAATGAAAAAGTGATTCTTAATTCTGTAATGTGAATTTTTATGATTCTGATACCAAAAATGCTCAATTTTATACCATATTATTGTGATTTTTGTAAGACATTAATTAATTAATCAATTATCTTTAATTATAAACGATGCCTATTGAAAAATGTAGTATAATCATCAAAGCAATCAAAGTATACTACATTTTGTAACAAATTAGCAAATTTTTTTTGTAAACAATTATATTTCGATATTTGAACTTATACATATAAATTAAATAGAGTAATGCACTTTATCAAAAAATTTTATAGATATATGAAAAACCATCAACACAATATTCCAAGTTCGGTACTTTCCCAATAAGGATTATGAAAAATTAAATTAACTACAAATAAAATGAATGGTTCATTTACATAAAAAAAAAATAAAAATTTACTGCATTTTTACAAAGTTCTGATTGGAATAAAAAGGATCAAAAAATTACTATTTCTGAATTAAAAATAACAAGGCAAAATGTGTTGAAAGCTGAAAAATTTTGGATTAAGCAATTTTTAAAAGTAGATATTTGAGAAAATGTATTGTTTGAATACAGAAATCGTGACTTTGACATTATACTTTAAATTTAATGTAAACTAAATTCCAATTTTATTTAAACTCTACACAAATCAGAAGGTAAAATATTAGAAACAACCAAATTCACAAATATTCAATATCGAATTAAACATATTTTCAGACTTCCAGAAATATGTTGATGACAACGTAATTGAGTTTAAAAAGAAAAGTTTCAAATAATTCATAAGATTTTGAAGATCACAAACTTTCCATAAGTTTGTAAATTGATAGTTTAATTGGTTAATTGTAAAATTTTGTGTACTCTCTGTATTTTACATGTTTGTAAATCAAAATAACTTAAAATTCAGCTGCTCGAAAACGTGAATTCTGGAAATTCGGGAATTCTGTGAATATCATACTGGAATTCAATAATATGTTCGAATTTTTGATTTTTTTCATGTGTAATTATTACAGATATGAACATTTTTTATAAAAATATCATGAATTTCAGAATTTTCAAAATCGCAGATTACTTATTTATTTGTCAACTCATTGTTCAACCTTATACAAAGTTTGATGCTTGTGAATAAAATAAACTTGGCAATTGATTTCTTTTAAATATACATTCTCAAATGTAAATTCAAAATAAAGAAAAAGTCGTCAACCCCTATTATTAATATTTCATTGAAAATGGTATATTTTGCAACATTGAAAAGTTGCATTAATATCTTTAATGATGATAAATCTTATACTGGAAAATCATTTTAAAATACGTACAGTTAAATTTATTCGTTATGGAAAAATTCTCACATATTCCACAATATTAAGCGTTCCTGAACTGTGCACTTCGTCCTCTTTTGTGTCCGTCCTTCGAAACACGACTCGTTCGCAAATGTAAACATCCTAAAACAAATACGCTATAATTGCTTCATGTGGATTTACAGAATTAAAAATTCAATACCACCATGTCATGCAAAAATATTATTTATTCCCCAAAAATAAAAATTCCCATTTAAATAATACATAGACGATTAATGTACATACAAGAATTGTATCTAAACACAACGGAAAATCTTTTGTAAAATTGCGAATTTTTCGCAAATTCGCAAAATAACATGAAATTGCGATGGACCCAAAAATGTAAATACACGGTAACGGTATTAAAGGCGTTAGATTTTTTTCGACACACGCAAATTGTTTACGCTTTTTTTTCAATATTTACTTTTCCTTGCTCCGGAGGCTCGAACATTGTGATATTCGAATTCATCAACAGTCACAAAAAAATGAAATATTCGATACGTCAAAATGACATTATTTATGACAATTCGCGAAAAAAAACAATAGCCTTTTTTTTGACACTTGTATTGTCGGTAATGCAGTTTTCTAGCCTGCATTACCGGCTGAGCCAGTTTTTTCTTGGCGCGAAGAATTTAAAATTTTGAAGAGCATTTGATTATTTTCTGTAACGTTACTACTATTTTCACTTATTATTTCTAGCAAAAAAGTTGGAAAATATAAATATAGCTTTTTACAAAGATGCGGGGACGGGAAAAGGGGATGTTCATTATTTTAATAATTTACTTTGAAAAAGCCCGCTGAATATCAACAGCGATTGGCTTACACGTACAATGTCCGCATACATTTAAAATGGCGGGTAACTTGAAACTTTCACTTGCTTTCACTTCTGAATACTTCTCAAGAATGCAAGTGGTTCCAAGTAGTTCTGATGGAGAACGAAGTGAAGTGAAATGAGAAGAAACAGTCGTTTTCTTGACTTATTCTTCCGAGTTTTTATATCAAAAAACAGAACGTTGAAACAATTAACATTCGCGAAGTATAAAAACATCGAAAATTCCTCGTAAGTGCATCACTTTGGAGACTGTAAGTACTTACACGTATCCTAAAATTAAAGTACTTCGGTAGGACACATAGCTATATGTTTAATTTTGCAATCACGGTGTTTGTTGCAATTTTCGCAATCGAAAACCGGAGTATGATTGAGCACGAAAATCGTTTATGTATGCGAATTTCTGATTCAAAAATTTTCGGAATGTTAATTGATATTGACTTTTTTTTGATGATATAAAAAATTATATATTTTAAACAAAGTTTTATTCTCTTTTCAATGTACATAATATATACACTGATTATTTATTCTACATAAAAATATACTCACATCTTGTATATTTCTAAATCCATCGATTTAAAATTGGTAGTCTAATTTTCAATTTATATTGAATGATCGAATTTGCGAAATTTTGTACTTGAAACCTTATATTTTTAACTATGGTAGCTTCTGTGTATGGAATTTTAAATGAACTTCGTTCACTCTATTTAAAAAATTCTAACTCTCTACAGCTCCCAGAATTCGAAAATTTTATATTGTATATGGTAAAACTATGATTTGCCGACTTGAAAATTTGTACGTTCTGAACCGTTATAATTGCGTGTATTCGATTTTTAAACTTTGTGTGAAATTCGATTTAAAATCTCTTCGAAGTTTAGATTTTCGAAGTTTTTACATAAAAAAAAAAAAAAAACAGAACTTTGAAACCATTAAAATTTACGAAGTTGAAAAAGATCGAAAAATTCCTCGTAAGTGCATTACTTTAAACACTTTGAAGACTAAGTATTTACACGTATTATACAATTAAAATTTTAACCTAGAGGATACAGATCTATATGGTTAATTTTGCATTCACGGTGTTTGTTGCAATTTTTCTAACCGGAGAGTTAGAATAAGATTGAGTACTAAAATCACTCAGGTATGAATTTCCTGATTCAAAAATTTCTGCAACGTGAATAGTATTTGTAAGTTTTTGAGTGTGTAAAGAATTATCTATTTTATATATAGTTTTCACTTTTTAAATAAAATTTTTTATGTATACATAACATATTGATCACATTCTATACGGAAAAATGTTTATATTTTCAAATCGAACGGTTCGAAATTGGTAGTCTTACATTTCCCATTTGAGTTTAACGAAATCGAATTTCCAAAATTTCGCATTTGTAACTTTGTATTTTTAATTATGATAGCTTCTGTCTATGAAATTTTGACTATTTGAACTTGATTTGCTTCATTCAAAAAATTTTCACTGTCTAAGATTGTCAGAGTTCGGAAATTTTATACATCGATGAGTTCTTGCAAGGCTAATAATCTTATCTCTTAGGCGCGGATTCATTCCATCACATCTCCTATGTTAAAGTATAGGAAGTCCTAAGGTCGATATGTATTAGTAATACGGGAAATACGATTTCCGACTTGCAAATTCGTACATTTTAAACCGTCAAAATTATATTCGATTTCTGAACTTTGTGTAGAATTCAATCAAAAATCTCTTAAGAAAACAGAACCTCAAAACCATTAAAATTTGCCAAGTTTAAAAAGATCAAAAAATTTCTCGTAATAAATGCTTTACATTAAAAATTGTGCTTACGCGTACATATTACAAAATCAAAGTTTTCCCGCTGAACCAAATGGAGTTGGATTTGAGTTAAAATTGCCTAGTCGAGTTGTGCAAAAACTCATTGGTTCTACGACCGCAGTACCACCCTGTTTTTTGGGCAAATACGTTGGGTGAAGAAATCGAGTAAAAAAATGCCCAATTTTTGGGCAACGTGACTCAACTTTCCACAATTGCCGCACATTTGGCCAGTTTTTAAGCATATGGCGTGGTCCACGCAATCCGTAACATTTGCCCAACTTTTAACGACTTTGAAACGCAATTCCTTGAATTGAACAAGAGTTGGTCAAATGTGTGCCAATAGTTGGGACGGCGTTGAGCTGAAATGGCGGATAAAAAGAGACAGACATATGTACCGTTAATCTCAATTTTTCTGTCCCTCATTTTTCCGACTTTGACTTTCAGCCTTTCTTGCAGAATCTCCACAGCAAAGTCGGGAATCTAGAAAAATCAAACCTACCTGCTGAGTGTATTTATTCCATAATAGTTGGCCCGAATCAAAAGTACATTATACCTATAAATCCGCTGATTACAGCTGAGCCGATGACAGCTGAGTCGAAAAAAAAATCGAGTCAGCCGCGCAGCATGGAGGGGGATACCCACGATCGGGCAATATTTACGTTGTGTGGTTCTGCGACCGCAGATCCACACAATGTTTGGCGAATTGGATTTGGGAAAAAATTGAGCAAAAAACGTCAATTTTATGATCAATTGTGGATTTCAACGTAAACAAGCTCTCAATATGTAGCTGTTTTATCCTCAATTTTTGCTCAGCATAACACGTGTGGTAAAATTTCGGTGGATGTGGACTCGACGGTTGGTTCACCGGGTTAGTGTTTCACGATGGCATACAGAGCTACATGCTAAATTTCGAAATTTTCGCAATCGAGAACCGAAGTAAGATTGAATACGAAAATCATTCAGATACCAATTTGTGATTTAAAAATTTTTACAATGTCAATAATATTTCAAACTTCTTGATTGTGTAAAGAATAATCTCTTTTAAATATAATTTTCACAGATGATCAAAAATAATTTCAAATGTAGATAAATAATAAATTGCTTATGTTCTATATGAAAATATATGTATATTATTATTATGAAAATATATGAATTTCCGAAATTTTACATTTGAAGCTTCGTATTTTTAATTATGATAACTTCTGCCTATGAAATTTTGACTATTTGAACTTAATTTGCTTTATTCAGATAATACTCACTCTCTGAGACTGTTACAGTTCAAAAATTTTATGAAATATCGTAAAAATACTATTTCGACTTACAATTTACATTGGTACGTTCGAAACCGTTAAAATTGAATTTCATTTTTTAACTTTGTGTAAGATTTGATGGATAGTCTCTTCAAAGTTTCGATCTATGAATATTTTATGGACATCAAGGAACATGAGGATGTTTATCAATGTCTACTTATTGGAAAACTTTCAGTTTCTCAAAAAATATTAAATCTATAATACTATAAATGCATGTTAGTTTAATTAAGCGGTTATTCCCATTTATCGAGTTTAAAAATCAATTTTCTGTTTTTTACGTTTTCTGATTCTACAACTTTTGTATACTGTGCAGTTGAAATTTTATGACGATATTCCATTTAGTCACTAAAGAATATGCATTTTTGTATGATAATGCACGTAATAGTGGAAGCTCGGGCATCTGCTCTGTCGCATGCAATTGCGGGCTCTGTTGATAATTTCTCTTTTTTTAAGAATTTTTCAATAACCAATTATAAATCCGCCTTCGTTGTGTATTTTACAATATAATAATATTTCAGAGTATATATTGCCTTCAACTTTCAACGCGTTTTTCTCAAAACCATGTTTTTTCAGCTTCTTAGCAAGATTTCTCGAAAATTTGATGAGTGATATATGAAATTGATCTTGTTGTGATTTAAGGAAAAAGACAAACTACTACTGTAATGATAGAAAATGAACTAGCTATTCTTTTCAATGGAAAAATTAGAAAAAAAAGGAAAAAACGAAATCAAATTTTTATAAGCTGCCATGTTTAAACGGAAAATCGAATATTAATAAGATAGTTTATCTTGTAACTGTTTTCTCCTGAGTAAAATGACACCTCCTTTGCTAATTTCTGATGACTCAAACATACGCAATCCTACCAAGAATGAGGTGTGATTTGCGCAAGGTCAACTTTAAGCCCTAATAGCAATAACAATTTTCAACTCGTTGACAAAAATTATTCGATGTTATATCACTCGTGCAGGTTTCGTAAGTTTAAGGAAAAAACCGGTGCAGTCAGTCAATTTTTGTAAATTATTTTTATTCCGACGTTTCGGAGTCCATGTATGACCCCCTTTTCGAAAAATATTTACATTCAAGGGCATCGTAAGACAATGCCTGGAATTAAACGTAAAACGTATAACAAGAATTAAATTCACTTCATAAATACACGAAAGAAATTGTTATGTTAATAATTGAAAACACGTTCAAAAACTTACAGTCATTACAGTCATTGCTAAATTTTCAACTCTTTTTAAAAATTCCAAGAATTTTATAAAGTTCAGATCTTAATAAACGTTACGTAAAACCATATCCATATAGTATTCATTTTTATATATTAAAAGTTTTTTTGAAATGATGAACGATCAACGTGCAAAAAATGGGAATACCTTCTTCAATTTTCACGAATTCAGAGTCTTGAATATTTCGATTGAGAGTTCGTAACATACGATGTTCTAATTAAAAATTTTCAAATTGTTGTACAATTTCGATTCTTAGATTTACCAGTTTTTCAACTTTTATGATGAAATTTTAAATACTTTGATTTACAGACTCCAGTGTTATCGTAGGTTACCTGAAGACTCCTTACTTGGATAAATGTACATTTCAAAGAGGTTTCCTATCGAAATAAGTTAAAAACGTAATTGTTTTCGTAAAATTATGTCGAATGAAAAATGCATGTATATACTTTGCTACATTGTAAAGCTTTTTTATAAAAATTGATAATTATGAAGTCACATATTTAGATATTGAAATTGAAGTATACCTATATATACACGAATCAAATATTTTTGTAATCTATCTTCCGTTTTCAGAATCGAGAACTGTCTGAATCGTTTAATCCAAAAGACATCGGAATCTCTTTTGTGCTCGGTTTAAAATTTTTTTAAACTAAAAAACTTTTAATTCATTTTGAATAACGAAATCGATCGGTTTACTTACTAAAATCGAAAATTAAATTTCTTGAACACATTCAACACAAGATCAAATTTGCTCAGTTACGAAATCAGGAGAAATTCTCTAACTCTGCAGTGAGTTTGAATGTTAAATCTTCGAGATTAGAATTTTTCAAGTGACATGCTAGTCAGAATATAAGTTTGCGAACAAAAAAGTGATAACCATAGAATTACTATACATACATCGAATTCGAAATTTCGAAGTACCTACATTTTTCAGAAATCGAAAAAATGAACACGAATGTTTTGTCAATCAGTGTTATTTTTTGGTTCTTAAAAAAAATAGAATTCATAGAGTAAAATTCAAAGTAGAGCTGATTGATGTTAATTCTATGTACTGAAATTAATTTCAGAACTTTGCAATGTCAGTGTTAATAAGCCTTGTTTCACAAATGCATAATTATTTTATTTGTGGTCTCTTTTCAATATCCCAGTTAAATATTTATTTTTCTTAATTACATATCGTCGTCGACGCGTTTCAAATCCTTTTTGTATCCCATTTCAAGACCTTCATATCACAATAAACAAAATTTCTACCTTTCACAATGTTTGAAATTCGTGATAGACGCAATCACTAGGAAGATTGAGGCCAAATATGTTTTTTTTTACTTTTTACAAATGTAGATGAATTTTTCATGAATGCAAATTTAACTTGCAATTTTCCATGCACCAAAAAATGCAATGCAAAAAAAAGAAAGAAAAAAAATCGCTTATTTCGACATTCATGCTGATGCATGTGGCATACATGAAAAATGCAAGTTTTTTTTTCCCGGGAAACTCACAAGTATCTCACAGAAAACCGACAGTAAACTCACCTCGAGATTTTCCATGGAAGCTAACTGTGAGCTCACGCCACGTGTTTGAAAAGAGGAAGTTGGAAGCCCACTGTGAGCTTACTGTGAGTTCACAATTAAGCTCACAGTGAGCTCACAGGTTTACTGGGATAGTTCGATCGTATAACATAAATCTGACAGCCCCGGTTTGAGAAATCAGGAATATGATTGTTTTAGATTCCACTAAACACTCTGAGACTTGGAAAAAGTTATTTGAACTTTCCCGATCGTTACCTAATTAAAAAAATGGAAAAATCAAAGGAGGAAAATGCTTCAACGAAGGAAAATCCTACGACTGTAAAAATAGTCTTCGTGTCATTACTTTTGGACTTACTAGCGTTCACTATGATTTTGCCATTGTTTCCTGCACTTTTGGACCATTATTCACAAAAAGACGGAGAAAATGGACTTTATTATATGATTTCATCGAAAATCCAAAGGCTCAACACATACCTCGATGCTCCAGAAAAAGTCAGCTCAGTTCTATTCGGAGGTTGTTAAAAATTTACACAATTCCACCCTCTTTTTTCCAATACTCTATAAAAACCTATCAAAATATCTTGCTAATTTTTCGAATGGAATAGAGCAGGTCTAGAAAAGTGTGGCAACCTCAACTTCACGCTCTGTTTTTCATTTGTAAAAAAATGTGAAATACATGGGAAAATAAAAATTATTAAATCCTTGAGGAACACTTTATAAAAATTTCCACGAGTGCTTTCATAGAATTGAATCAAAAGTCACAATTACGGCAAAGATTGAAAATATTTCCTTCAAGAATACTGCAAAAAACTTATTCGTGTTTTTTACGTTTTAGGATTTTTGGGTTCTTTGTACTCATTTCTTCAATTTCTCGGATCGCCTATAATAGGGGCATTATCCGATGTTTACGGAAGAAAACCATTAATGATTTTATGCTTAACTGGAATAGCACTGTCCCATTTGTTATGGGCCCTGTCCCAAAATTTTGGAATATTCATAATTTCTAGAATAATTGGAGGTATTAGTAAAGGAAACGTTAGTCTATCGATGGCCATCATAAGTGATGCTACTTCAACGAAAACTCGAGGGAGAGCAATGGTAACATGAATTCCAAAAAATTTAGGATTCGTAAAAATATTGTTTAACTGTTTAAAGTACGTTCATAATCAAACTCGAATCAAGCTTTAAAGTATGAAAATAGGAATTGCAAGAAAATATTGCCAATGAGAATGAATAATAAAAATATTCAAAATTCTTTTGAAGAACTAAATTCAAGAAACGAATAGCAGAAAATGAAATTGTTTTCAAAACAAAATAGTATATTGAATTTATTAGACATTTTAATGTATTCACGAAATAAAACCACATGAAAAATAGCCTAAAAAATTTCAGTTATGAAGCTCATGGCGGTAAACGTGAAATAAATATGTAATGGGAATTTAACCGATTTTCTGACGCATTTTCAGGCCATGGTGGGAATTGCTTTTTCCATTGGTTTTGTTCTCGGTCCTATAATCGGTGCCTTTTTTGCAAAAATGTCCCTTGGACACAGGGAAGGTTATTGGTACGCTTTTCCTGCATCATTCGCCTTCGTTTTGTCAGCGGGAAATTTGCTCTACGTAATTTACAATTTTCAAGAAAGTCTTGCTCCCAAGTACAGAGCGAAATCTCTCTTGCAAGGAATTTCTGGAGCGATTTCTTACATAAATCCTGTCGCTCTATTTCAGTTTAACGGGGTCTCCAATTTAGATGCAAATGGTATATCTAAATTCCGATTATTTGACGTAAGGCATAGAAAATTTATCTTTTTTTTTCTTTTAATTTCCTGCAGAGGTAATAAAAATTTGGAGATTTTTGACTTGGAAAAAAAAGAAAAAAGAATGATAGTTAGAATAACTGTCTGAATTGAATTTTTGAAAACTTGACTTTATTTCAGATTTGCGTCGTTTGAGGATTTTAGGACGATGCTATTTTTTGCATTTGTTCATGTATAGTGGTTTGGAATTCACTTTAACATTTTTGACGCACCACGCTTTCAAATTTTCGAGGTTGCAACAAGGTTGGATGTTTTTGGGAATGGGCCTAACAATGGCAATTTTGCAAGGAAGTTGGGTGAGGCGGGTTCCACCACACCGGACAAAATTGGTTACAGAATTGGTAACTTTTCAATTTCACTTTTGTGGTGAAATTTCGAATTCATAAAAAAAGAACTATCAGCCTTCAAGTTTTAATATGAAATTTCGGAAGAAATTGTTAGAATCTAATTACTCAATCGGAGCCAAATCCAAAAAATATTTTTTCGTGAATAAAATTAATGCATTTTTTTTTAATTTAGGGACTGTGGCTTATTGTCCCGGCTTTTATCTGCGTTGGAATCGCCAAAGACGTTGCCATGCTGTATTTTGGCATATTTTTATTCGCAGTTTGTAAGTTCAAATCTTTCAATTCAAAGTGGCAAGGGGGATTTAATTACGTATTTCTGAACAAGTTTTTCAAAATTTTATCATTTTTTGAACTCCTAATTGTGGGATTCCAACTTTTTTCGCAAAACGTCTCAAAACTCGAACTAATAAGTCATATCTAATGACCATTGGAATTTTCGAATCCAAAGTTTAACTTACGAAAATTGTTTTGTTGGATCAGGAAATGAATTTGAAAAATTTTGTTCAATTTCTCAACAGAAAATTCTTTTTACTTTTGAAAAATTTTTGCTTCAATGTATTCAAGGGAGACAGAAAATATATTATATGAAATATTTTTATTTTCTGAATTTGAAATTTTGTAGAATACAATGTTATTTATTGTTTTTAAGCCACTGCCATGGTAGTTACTTGCATGATGACTTTGGTGACTCGTATTGGGCCCGAAAGTCAAAAAGGAGTAATGACTGGGACTTTTCGATCTTTGGGTGCTTTGGCTCGAGCGTGTGGACCAATAGTAGCCTCGATAGGTAATTTGAAAGAAAATTTCTATTTGCCAACAAAAAAATACAAACACTGATCAGCACATTTTTCTTACAATAAAACGAAAAATAATAATTTCCATAATTTGCGTAATTTTTTTTGTAATCAATCTAATTGTTAGAAAGAACAACGAATAATACGTATGAAAAAATATCACAATAAAACATTTTTCACGCTCGCAGCACAGAAATCCTTTATTCTTGTGTTTACTACTGTCCCGTGAAAAACAAATTCTCTGCCACTGCCTTTCGCTGCTATGTCTATGCCGCTCCAAGGTAGAGTGACATAGAACTCGTTTTTTCACGACACAAAAGTAAACAAAAGACTAAATGATTCATGTGCTGCAAGTGTGAAATAGTATATTATGTACCTCTGGCATAGAAAACGCGTTTAGAGATCTCGAGCTGGCATAGAAACGCGTTTTCTATGCCAGAGGTACATAAAATATCTCTCGTGTCAAGGAGCATCAAAACTCGCGTTTTACTCGTGCGATTTGCTCACTCGTTACGCTCGCTCGCAAAACTTCGCACTCGTAAAAACGCTCGTTTCTGCTCCTTGATACGAAGTATACTATTTTTTCTTTGCAAAACTAACTTATGTAAAACATTAACAATAAGTGAAATTTTTTATATATAATATTTCGTCAGAAACGTTTAATTGAAAATTAATTTAATATTGTTATAAACTTCTCACAGTGGCAATTTTTTTTCTTAGTATTTTGGAGCCTTGGAAGCAGAGCATGTTATTTAATTGGAGCAGCTGCATTAATTTTCCCTCCATTGATTTTACGAAGCGCAGATTTGAATTGACACAATCACGTACAGTATTATAGTTATACATTTGTTAGTATTATTATGTAAAGACAAACAAGTGCCTATTTAATTACAGAATTTTAAATGACTGCAAAAAATGTGAATCAAGAATTTATGAGAGTAAATTTTTTTTTTGTACTTAAATATTATATAAATGATGTATTTTTTTATATAATATATTTACTTTGAAGAACATACATTTTGAACAAGACTGTATTTTTGAAAAAAATTAATGAATATTTACTAAAAAATCAGCGCTAGAAATTATTTGCGTCATTTTAAAGAAAATGTCCGTATGATTCCCTAGTGATTTTGAACCTTATAAAAACCTTATAAGAAAAAGTAATTTTTCATAAGAATTCAATTTCTTATAAGGTACACCTTATAAAAACCTTATAAGAATTCAATTCCTTATAAGGTGACCTTATAAAGAATGGGTCGAAAAAATTTGATAAGGTTTTTTTTTATAAAATTTTATCACATACATTCTCATAAGAACTTTCAGTTTCTTATAAGGTTTTTATGAGGTCGCCTTATAAAAAATCGAATTCTCATAAGGTTTTTGTAAGGTGCACCTTATAAGAAATTGAATTCTTATAAAAAAAAATTTTCTTATAAGGTTCTTATAAGGTTTAAAATCACTAGGGTTGCTGCAGAAAAACCCAGTAAACATTCGTGATTATTCGTGATCACGATGTCATGATGACATACAGGTATTTCCGCATATGCATGTCATCATGATCACGAATAATCACGAATGTTTACTGGGAACTTACTCGTGCGTTTATAAAAAGCAATAACTCTTGATTATGCATCTTCGACTGTTTGTTTTTTTTTTGTAATGACATCTGTGAAATCGATGCTTACGTAATGAGTACAATAATTTCGCGAGTTGTAAGATAACATGTATTATTATTAATATTTTATAACGTCGATGTATACATAGTAAGAAAATGAGTTTTAAAGTCCTAAGAATATTTCGTAAACTGGTGTTATTTTTGTAAATAACTTTTTATCAATATTATAAGTAGCCATTGTCAATACTATTGTATTTTTTTTTTGTTTATACATCGTAATACTTTATACTT
The DNA here is from genome assembly GCA_028476575.1 of Platygaster robiniae. Taxonomy (NCBI): domain Eukaryota; kingdom Metazoa; phylum Arthropoda; class Insecta; order Hymenoptera; family Platygastridae; genus Platygaster; species Platygaster robiniae. Next base: position 45,214,144 of record CM052019.1, read on the forward strand.
CCAGAATCTCTATACGCCCTATGGGAAATCTTGTAATTTATGAATTACGAACTTTACAACCGGCAGGGTGGATTCCGATTCTACCAGCCGATCATCCAGATCATTTCTTCGCGCGGAATTCAATTTCGAAAATTCCCTTATGTATTCTTTTGAATAATTACCAAAATCATATCGTTAGACTTCAAGTTTTATATGAATCTTTCAATATTGTAATCACTGAAATTACATTTAAAAATAATATGTCAGAGAAATGTAAATTATATATTTCGCGCGTAAAAATGATCGGGTTGATCAGCTGGTAGAATAAAGATTTACCCTGTCGGTTGCAATAGTTTTGTAATTCATGAATTACAGACTATTACAAGATTTCCCATAGGGATACCATTTCAAAGCTATTGGTCCGCTCTTCCAAATAACGTTTTTAAATTCATGCTCAGGCTACAATTACAAAAGTTATTTCAAGTTTAATCTACTTCATGTTCATTGGTTGATTTTTATTTTTCAAAGAATACTTACTCAAAAAGTTCATTTTTTAAAAAATTCTTTAACATACCATTTCGAAGCTATTGGTCTCCTCTTTCAAATGACGTTTTCAAATTCATGCTCAGGCCACAATCACATAAGTTATTTCAAGTTTAATCTACTACATATTTATTGGTTTTTTTTTATTCTTCAAAGAATAGTTACTCAAAATTTGAGTTTTTTAAAAATTCTTTTATATACCATTTTAAAGCTATTCGTCTGCCCTTTCAAATGACGTTTTTAAATTTATGCTCAGGCTACAATTACAGAAGTTATTTTAAGTTTGATCTACTACATATTTATTGGTTGTTTTTCATTCTTCACAGAATTGTTACTCAAAAAGTACATGTTTTAAGAAATTCTTTTATATACCATTTTAAAGCTATTAGTATGCTCTTTCAAATGACGTGTTAAAATTCATGCTAGTGCTACAATTACAGAAGTTATTTCAAGTTTAATTTACTACATATTCATTGGTTGTTTTTATTCTTCAAAGAATAGTTACTGAAAAATTCATTTTTCAAAAAATTCTTTAATATTCTATTTCTAAGCTATTTGTCTGCTCTTTCAAATGAAGTTTTCAAATTCATGCTCAGGCTACAGTGACAGATGTTATTTCCCAGTGAACCTGTGAGCTCGCAGCGTGCTCGCGGCGAGGCGTTAAAATCAAACTCGCTGCGAGCTCGCAGCGTTTTCATTATTTCCGCCCCTTTTCGAACACGCCGCGAACTCTCCAGCGAGCTTGCAGACTACTCGCCACGAGCTCACAGAGTACTTCCAGTCGTTGATAATTATTAATATATATTTCAAGAAAATAAAAAGATAATTCATTATTTACAGTTAAAAGTAATCACAATTAAGCTGCAAAAACGATGATTAAATTTTGAAAAAAAATTCACCCCGGTGGGAATCGATCCCGCATGCTGCAAAGTTGAACGCCAAAAAGTATCATATTAATTAACATGAGACATGCACTTGATTTAAGCATTCTACACAAAACTTGAAAAATGAGAAAAAAAACCAGCAGCCATCTGGTGAGCGCTTGAGGAAAATTACTTTATATTTGAATTTTGAAAATTCGCGCGCTTTCCCCAAGCGCTCACCAGATGGCTGCTGGTTTTTTTCTCATGTTTCAAGTTTTGTGTAGAATGCTTAAATCAAGTGCACGTCTCATGATATTTAATATGATACTTTTCGGCCCATTTCCTTCGAAAGTGTCATGACTTGTGCCACAAAGGCACCGTCGACGCAATCACCAGGGGGCAGACACCTCCGAGTCATAAATTTGTCGAAATTTTTCGCAGTGCCGCCCCGCGGCGGGCACGAATACTGCGCTATTTTCAGTTGTATTGACCTGTCAGTGATACTCAACACAACCCAAGCTATGTATACAGATATACACTTAATTCATACATGACAAGTCCTGCTGCCCCACGGCGGGCACAGTAACTACGGCAAAAAGAATGAAAATCTCTCCATTGAGGTGTCTGCCCCCTGGCAATCACTAGAGAGGAACCTTGAAGTCAAATATGTTTATTTTCACGTGTTACAAGTGCAGATGAATTTTTCATGAATACAAATTTAACTTGTAATTTTCCATACACAAAAAAATGCAATGCAAAAAAAAAGAAACAAAAAAAATCGCTTATTTCGACATGCATGCTCATGTATGTGGCATACATGAAAAATGCAAGTTTGTTTATCCCGGGAAACTCACAAGTATCTCACAGAAAACCGATAGTAAACTTACCTCGAGATTTTCCATGGAAGCTAACAGTGAGCTCACTGTTAGCTCACTGATAGCTAACAGTGCGCTCATAGTACGCTCACGCCAACGTGTTTGAAAAGCGTAAGTTGGAAGCCCACTGTGAACTTACTGTGAGCTCACAGTGAGCTCACAGGTTTACTGGGAACTAAATAATAATGATATTATCGATTGAGTAGTTTAACTTTTTAGACATTTTTTACTCCATTCCTTTGTTTCGACTCTTATTTTATAGTAAACCCAACCTAAGAGAAATTAATGAGATATAAAAATCGAAACGATTGATCCAAATGGATCCTCTTATTTCAAAATTGTAATTTTCAAATTTCCTGCCATTTTTGTGGTAGCTATCGCACAGCGATTTTAGCGCTCTGTGGTCAAAAGTACAAGCCTAATGTCTAACTCCAACAGAGCTCGGAAGTATCGATTGTCTATAATTATCTATCATAATCTAGCCTCAAATTAAACATAAGCCTTTCTTTGTTGCGTAGTAGAATTATACTACAATCTCCGAGCCCTGAACTCCAATGCGCGCTAAGATTCAGAATCTGTCAAATCCTTCTTTTTGTACGAGCAAGCGAGCAAGTATGGTCCCTGTCGTCCCTAATATGCAGTAAGTTCATTTTATTCAAAAATCTAAGTCTAGATTTCATTATGTACCAAAAATTTATTTTGTTTATTATAAATTTGTTGGATTGTCTAAAAAAAAATTTTTTCAACTCTTATCACCAATTTTGTACGATAAAATTCGTCATTAATCACGACCGTTCCAAGTTCCAGTCGATTAATATGGGTTGGGAGGTTATTAAGAAGTCAAAAAATCTAAAAAAAGTGCTTTAGGTAGTTTTTAGCACTTGGATTCTCGCCTAAAAATTCACAAAATCACATGTCGGTTTTGAGGTTAGAAACGGTAAACATACAGGTATCTCTGTATTTGACGTTTCGCTAAATGTCCTTACTCACCGACTCTACTCAATTGTAATTGTTTTTCCAACAGGTACCGAAAGTAAATTGTTTTTAAAACTTGAAATTTCCCGGGCTCGTTTTTTATGTATTATTTAAATCACCCTAGAGTTAAAAACAATTTTTTTTTTTCTTCTTAATACATAATCACCGAATCCGATTAAGGCTGAAACTTGAAACGCTCGGATCTTAGACCATATGTATACTACAGGGTGCGCCATTTCTTATGTCGGTATTGTAACATTGAATAACTTAAACATTTGACAACCGATTTACTTGACTTCACTTGTTTTGGAAACGTCAATTCAGTACAATTTCAACCATGTATCGCTTCACACCAAAAGAACGCGCTGAAATAGTTACTTTGTACATTGAAAATAGTCGTTCAGTTGTGTTAACTCAACGAGCATATCGTCGAAAATATCTTGGCAAACAGGCACCATCTGACAACACTATTCGTCGTTTGGTGTCGAATTTTTGTGACCACGGGACAGTGAAAGATCGCGAACAACCCGTTCATCAACGACCAAGACGTTCAAATGAACTGATTGAAGCTGTCAGAGAGAGCGTTGCCCAAAACCCAAAAGTTTCATATCGTCACCGCGCTCAGCATCTCGGCATCAGTGGAACCACTCTACGGCGCATTTTGAAAGATGATTTGCATTTGTTTCCGTACAAAATGCAATTAACACAAAGAATATCGCCTACAGATCATCCACGTCGCTTGGAATATGGACAAACAATCGCTCGAATAGTTGATACTGAACCTGATTTTTGGAAGCGAATTTTAATGACCGACGAGGCACATTTCAAACTTTCTGGAGGCGTTAATAAGCAAAATTGCCGCATTTGGGGAACGCAGAATCCACACGAGATCCATGAAACGCCATTGCATGACCAAAAAGTTACTGTTTGGGCCGGCGTTTGCGCCAAAACCAGCATTGGTCCTTATTTTTTCAAAGAGAACCAAACGATTGATGGAAACCGATATCGGTGGATGTTGGCTCACTATGTCTGCCCACAAATGCGTGAAAAAGGTCTTGAAGATTACTGGTTTCAACAAGATGGTGCGACCTGCCACACTGCGAATCAAACAATCCAGTTTCTGCAACGAAAATTCCCTGGACGTCTGATGTCAAAAAGAGGCGACATTGAATGGCCACCCAGATCTCCAGATTTGACCCCTCCAGACTTCTTTTTGTGGGGTTATTTGAAAAGTAAAGTGTACGCCAGCAAGCCGCAGACCATTGAAGAGCTTAAGGAAAATATTCGTGCCGAAATCATTGCTATACCACCCGAGATGCTCGAAAAGGTAATGGAAAACGCCGCAAAAAGGGCATATTTTGCTGTGAACAATAAGGGCGGCCACTTGATTGATGTTGTGTTCAAAAACTAGTCTAAATAAATTGTAAAGGACCAAACTAAATAAAAATACCTCATTTACAGAAATCGGTTGTTTTTTTTTCAAGTTATTCAATGTTTACATGCCGACATAAGAAATGGCGCACCCTGTACATGGACCGAGCTTTCAAGATGGCGGACTGACACCGACATTGGAGCTCGTACACTTTGAGCGAGGGCCTTATCCAATATAACTGCGCAGTGCCAGTGTTCACAAACAAAAGTTGAAAAGGGCTTATTGTTGCTGATTATTTTATAAGTTTTTATATGAGTGACACAAATAAAATCGTTTGCTTCATTTGCGGCGTGATTAAAAAAGAATCACATGAAATTTAATCTTACCTCTGTGAATAGATGAATTTTTTTTATGTTTCAAAAGTATACACATCATGAATTTCTCTTGATTGGAAGATTAACTTAATATTGAACAATTCCACTGTTTTTCAGATTCCCTTAACAAAAAGAAAAATGCGAGCAATGGCCGAGGTATAATGTTAATGTGTAATACTTATATATATATTTTTTCTATACTTAAAATTTATACTTACACATACTTTATTTGACGCTGTATAGAATTTCATTTTTTTATTATCACAATCTTGAATAATTTTAATAGCTGATAAGAGGTAGTATATTTTAAAATATCACAAAACCACCGAGAACTTTTACTGAAATTTGTATCGAAAATGTATGTTTCAATAGAACTCCATCACGAGGCCAAAAAAAGCAATGTCAAAAAGTATGTGAGGCGCATTCATGCAAAATTAGTAACATACAAAAAACAATAATCCAATTTCAACAAATCATTGTTGCTAATTGTACTATGGATTACGATCACGAGGCGGCAAAAAATGTTTTAAAATATATTTTATACATTTCTACCAAATTTATCAATATCAATAAAATTTCAACAGCAACATGTGTTTCAATTCAATTCCAAACCTTTATTTACCCAAGAACGTTTTATTTGTAATTTGTACCATCACATATTTAGGCAAAATTGTAAGTTAAATGATTTCACAAAAATTTTCGCCTTTCCATTTTCGTACATTCCTTTCATTTGGTCAGGGCGCTTTAAAACGATATACGTCACCGGCGGCCCTCGCCTAAGTGCACAATCTCCTATGTCGGTGCCACTTGAGTCTGTACAAAAGTATAGGCAGCGCACGGTCCATGCAGTATATGGTCGAAGCATATATTTACATATATGCATATATGTAATACTTCTATATGGCCAGCAGAAAGAGAAGTCTCTCCGACAAGACTACGGTCCCGACAACACTCTCTGTCCTACTTCATTACTCGTTTCTGCGCTGGCGCGAGCTCGACAAACTACGTGTTTATGATATCGTGTTTACATTCCATACATACATAGCATGTATAACACTAAAAGTATAAAAGAGTCGCACATGCGTACTACGACCATCGTTATGTTCTATCCTTTACTCTTGTCGGAGATTCAACTTACAGGCGAGAATAGGGAGCTGGCCATATAGAAGTATTACATATATGCATATATGGGTCGAAGGCTCGGATCGAATCCGGCCATAACCTCAACTTTAGTAATTTTTAGATTTTTTGTCTTTTTTTACTCGCTGTTGTAGTAAATCCGATAAAAAAAATTATTCAATATTTTTTATTGTATTTTTTATTTTGTATTCAATAGAAAAATTGAAAATTTACAAAAATGCAGTACATTTGGTTTTTAAACTGCATGTATTCACAAATTTTGCGATCGATGAAGTTTTTAATTCAGAAACGGTAAAATTTAAAATCATTTTTATTGGAATATGGTAGTTTTTCAAAAATTTAGTACATTGTAGTATTTTGTTGCGTACGTTCCTGCGTCCTGCGACACTGCTGCCAACTACGGAAAAAAACTGCGTGTTCGCAAAGATACGGTGAAATTCCACTACTAAACAAGGACAAACCTAGATCACGCAATGCGCTAGACAAAGAGAGAATATTAAAATTTGCGAACACCTGTCCATTTCACAAACCAGTGTTGAGTAGAAAGACTCAAGGGAGAGAGTGGCTATTGAAATCGCTCCTGATTGGAGTTGTCGGAATGGCGGCCATCCTGGACACAAACTCAGCACAAACACAGTACTCTCAGCGTACTCTGCCGTCTGTGTGAGGACAGCTGACTCTGTTTACTTTTTCATACGTGTTTTAAAAGTGTATCTTAAATTCATCAAAATTCATTTGATCATCAAGTAAAGTGCAATTGCAGTTATAATTAATAAACTCAAATATATATCCTCACACGGACGGCCGAGTACGCTGAGTAGTACTGTCTTTGTGCTGAGTTTGTGCCCAAGATGGCCGCCATTCCGACATCTCCAATCAGGAGCGATTTCAATAGCCACTCTCTCCCTTGAGTCTCTCTAGTGTTGAGTGTTCGCAAGAATAAAATTGAGTGAAATTCTTCCAATACTAGACAGAGACAAGCTTATGCTTTATTTCATGTTAGTAAAGGACAAAAACATACTTACAATAGGGAACTGCGAGGAACTATTTTGCCGTCTGAACTCGAGATCAGTGTTCCCAACCCGTAGTGCTAAAGTATCATTCTTCCTTTTCTAGCGCTCAAAAAATATGAGTCTGTCCTTGTCTCTGTCACTACGGGTTGGAAACGCTGCTCGAGATACGTATTTCTCATAAATACCTAAATTTTTAGTAATTTTTAGTCCGCCTCAGTGCGTCTCGACTCGCCGACGTAGTGTTTGTGACGGTGTTTGTCACGGTCGTTTATCATCTCGATTTCGCGAAAATTCAGCGGCGTGCAAAATCCTTCGGCCATTTTTAAACCGCTCCTCATCTGGTTTGCCCGTAAACGAGGGCTTGAGCGTTTTTCCCTTGCCAAATACAGCCCTCGCACGCTGTCCCGTAAATGACCCTCGCCAAACCCGTCACGTCCCTTTTTTTCGCGTCAAAACAAACCCGACCAATGACTCGTATGCGCCCCTGAACGCGACACCGATTGACCGTCAAAATCGTCGATAAATCGCCAAAATAGCGGTCACGTTCATCGAAGGAGCGCCCGGTGATGCCGGAAATCGCATAGCAACCCAGTGAAATAACCGCGGGGTTGTCGCAACGTTTCGGTTCGTGAAAAATGGTGAATTGTAAAAAGTGTTGTGACATGGCAGAAGAGGAGCCAAGGTAACGCGGCGAGGCGGTCCCGGGTCGTGTTTTCTTTCATTTGACAAGGAAAAAATCAGGCCCGAAAACAATGGTTTCGCGCTGGTCGCAGTAATGGCTGATAATGGGCACAGGTGTGTGTGATTCGTGGAATGTTGTTGATATAATTATGGCTTGTCAAGGGGAATCGTTTGGGGAAAAGTCGCCGCTTACGTGACCGCGTTTGTTTTTATTTTTTTCACGGTATTTCGGCAACGAGCACGAGCCAGTTCAAGGGCCTTGCAATCAGGGGGCAAGGGGGGTGTCTGCCCTTTTAGGAATTCTAAGGGAGAATAGATTATTCAGTTTTTTGGCCTGACTTGTGAGCAGTGGATTCTATAAATTTTTCTAGGGTTAGAAAGGATGAGGAATAATACAAAAAAGTTTATTATACAAATATGATTTACTTAAATCTATGAAACTTTAATTTTTCTACCGTCTTGTTCTTACAATTTATGTAGAAATCTATAAAAATGTCATAAAATGATTGGAATTGTATAGATATTCAAGATTTAAAAAATACTGTTATTCGCAATAAACTTTTTTCTGACGAATTGTTTAAAATACTAAGACTCTATGAATCATTCAAGTTTAGGGAATCAAATTTTAAAAATTCATGCATAAATTATAAAAACATGTGAAACTCTTTAAGTCTATGAAATATAGCTTTCGAAAGATTATATTCAAAAATTAAAAACCTACAAAATTTTGAATTCTAAAGCATCGAACTCAGAAACTATAGAACAGTCGATTTATATAAATTTACAAATAAATCTATTAAAATTAGGAATTCAAAAGAATGCTACAAAATTTTATAAATACGAGAAAATATAAAAAAGAATAAGAAATTAAGAAATCTCTGCAATACTGAATTTTGATATAAATATTATTTTCTCAAAAAATTATGAAACTTATAAAAATGTAAAAAAGCATCAAATTCTGAAAAACTTACATATATATTTATTAACATGCAAGAAAATGTATAAGTATTGAAAAAATTCGAAATGAACCAAAAGTTTTAGAAATCTGTGAAATACTTAAAATCTACGAAGATACTGCTTTCTGAAAAATGCATTAATAAATTAAACCGCAGAATTTGAAATTCTAAAGCATTAAACTCTAAATTCATTCGAATTTCACGAAATAACTAAAAAATGGTACAGAATTTTATATATGAATACCAGAGATGGTCAAAATTACTAATTTGCATTACTCCGTTACAATTACATGTAATTAATTACAATCCCGTTACTTATTTGTAGCGGATGTAATTTTTCGGTCCCGCTACTGCACTTACATGTAACAAAGTAGCAGACTAGAAAAACCAATCTTAATTACTTACATATAGCAGACGTAACTTTGCCTGCTACTCCAATTACATGACTTTGTTTTTTTGGTTCAATTTTATAATTTTTCAGTATGTACCATGACCCGTATATTTTTTTTAAATTGTTCAATAATGTTATTGCAGTAACCCATGCCTGAATAATGTTAACTGTTCAATTATTGTTGTTTTTATTCTTTCAATTAGCTTCATTGTTATGATTTTTTCATTAAAAAAGAGTGGATTATTCATTTTTTCAAACATTTTTGTTTGTTCATTGGGAAAATTCCATGAGACGGGCATATTCTTTTTGTCTAAATATTGTTAATTCAAATTTTAAATGTTAATGTTTTTTTGTGTGTTATTTACTCCTAATGCTATGAATGAATTTTCATAACTGTTTTTTTTTATTGTACCACAATAATTTTTATGTTGCTTGACATATTTTAAACATAGTGTTTTTCAGTTGTTCTTTAATAATATATTATTGACGTTATGTATAACATCTTATCTCGCAGGTAGGAGCAAAAGTTGGCGCTAGATTAACTTGTCGGAATGTAACCATTATATTATTATCATCAGTCCTCCCCCCCCACACAGAAGACAAAAATTAATGTGACGAATCATGTCACGTCATTAACCAGAAACTTTTCATCCAAATGGTCAATGAACTGGGTGACCAACTCGTGGGATATGATATTTGAGTTTTTCCCTCTACCTTCATCTCCCTCTGATCCCAGAATCGGCTTGTCTTACCGAACTAGACCGAAGTGGGAATGGGATTCCGGGGTTCGATGACTTTTCATTTAGGAGCAATAGAATTATGAGCCAGTTTTGCCAAACAGAAGTATTCAATAGAATATTCTCTACTCTTCTGCCTTCGTTTATCATGGTTCGAGCTTAAAAATTTAGGTTAAAAATCATAAGCCAAACAGTATAGAAGAAATTCACTTCTACTTGAAAAAGCTGGTTCATAATGTTCCAAAATGAAAAGTTATCGAAACCCAGAATATCATTTACGCTTCGGTCTAGCTTGGTGAGGCACGAAAATTCTGTGATCGGAGGGCTGGTGAAGGTAATGGGGGAAAAACTCAAAAATCATATTCCACGAGTTGGTCACCAAGGTCATTGACTCTTTTGATGGATAAGTTTCTGGTTAATGACCTGACATGATTCGTCACATTAATTTTTGTCTTCTATGTTGGGGGGATTAATGATAATAATATAATGGTTACATTCCGACAAGTTAATCTAGCGCTAACTTTTATTCCTACCTGCGAGATAAGATGTCACAAATAACATCAATAATATATTATTAAAAAACTACTGAAAAAACACTATGTTTAAAATACGTCAAGCAACATAGAAATTATTGTAGTACAATAAAAGAAAACAGTTATCAAAATTCATTCATAGCATTATGAGTAAATGACACACAAAAAAACGTTAACATTTAAAATTTTAATTAACAATATTCAGACAAAAAGGATATGTCCGTCACATGGAAGTTTCCCAATGAACAAACAAAAATGTTTGGAAAAATGAATAATCCACTCTTTTTTAATGAAAAAATCATAGCAATGAAGCAAATTGTAAGAATCAAAAACAAAAATAATTGAACAATTTAAAAAAATATACGAATCATGATACTGGATCATGGTAATCAATTTATTTACTTTAAAAACTATACCATCTTGGTTTTAACATTTATGTAGGTGTGCATGAAAATGTCAGAAAATTTGTCTAGCTATATAAAAATTAGAAATTATAAAAAATACTGAAATAATGACAATTCTGTGAAACAGTAGAAATTCACAATAAACTTTTTTCTGACTAATTGTTTGAAATACTGAGAATTTATGGATCATTCAAGTTTAGAAGAGTAAATTTCATACATTTACCTATAAATCAATTAAAATTCAGAATCTAGAATAATACTACAAAATTGCATTAATACGGGAAATTATAAAAACGAATAAAAATATAGTAAATCTCTAAAATACTGAAATATTATGTAAATATTATTTTCTCAAAAATTGATTAAAATAATAAAAATGTAAAAAACTGGATCCTTGATCCTTAAGCATCAACTTCTGAAAAGCCTACACAAATATATATTAATATACAAGAAAATTTATAGAAATTGCAAAATTTGGAATGAACTACAAATTTTAAAAATCTGTAAAATACTCAAAATCTATGAAGATACTGCTTTTTGAAAAATATATTATATAATATAAAAATATTATAAAATATAAAAATATATATAGAACAGTCAAGGTTAGAGTGAATTTCATAAATTTACCTATAAATCCATTTAAATTAGGAATCTAAAACAATATTACAAAATTTCATGAATACTGGAAAACATGAAAAAGAATAAAAATATAAGAAATGTCTAAAATACTGAAATTTGATATGAATATTATTTCATTCAAAAATGTATGGAAATGATAAAAATTTAGAAAACTTTAAATCCTTTAGCATCAAATTCTGAAAAATTTACACAGATATCTATTAATATACAAGAAAATTTATGAACATTGAAAAAATTCGAAATGAAGTAAAAGTTTCAAAAATCTGTGAAATACTCGAAATCCATGAAGATACTGCATTTTGAAAAAAGTATTGAAAAATTAAAAATCTAGAAAATTTCAAATGCTAAAGCATCAAACTAAAAAATTATGGAACAGTCGAGTTTAGAAAAGTAAATTTGGTAAATTTATGTCCAAATCCATTAAAATTAGAAATCTAAAAGAAAACTATAAAATTTCATAAATATCAGTGAATATAAAAAGGAAAAAAAATGAGAAATGTTTTAAATACTAAATGGAAAAAACATACATTGAAATAAATATATACTGATCCTTTTGACATTTGAGAAAATGGGTGGTGACTTTGGAACACCCTGTATATCAAATATGAATTGTATGCTACGTATTAATTAAATTATATATTCTATTGGTGGTACTCTGTAAATAAAAATATGTTAGACTCCTCACAGATTTATCTATTTATCATTTTTATCTGAAAATAAGATAATGAATTTTGATAGATTAATATGTCGAATCCAACAGATTTTCCATATTGAATCTGTTAAAATTTACTGATTCAGATTTTAGATTCCCTTTCTGTAACACTGTTTGCAACACAACTTCTAAATTCAAAAACTTTTTATCACTTTACAGGAAGTCGGCGCACAAGTTGCCATTGGAGGGCAGAAAGACTCCAAATATGGTGCACCGGACGACCACCGAAACGATGAGGCTCGACAGTTCCTCGGAGAAGGCGCACCAGGCGCCGGGGGTTCTCGCCACGCCTGGAAATAACCTCCAATGCAGGAAGAAAACGTCATCGTTCCAGATCACGAGCGTGACAGTGGGCTCCAGGGCGAGCAACGACGCTGGTGACGACTCCAATGACGACCTCGACGAATCCCATACCGAGGATAACTCTAGACTCACCGATCTGGAGACTCCGAGCTACTCCGAGGACACGTTTTCCAAGGAAGACGTGTTCTTCAATGCCAGCACCGCCGCCCTGAGCACCGCGCCAGTGATTCCGACCAGTTTGCAATACGGCCTGGCAATCGTGCCCTCTGAAGGGGCCAACGTCAGCAACTCCACAAATGAGAACAATATTAACGCTTTAGAGATCGGCTCGGTCACGGATAACAATATCATCAATTTGTTGTCGAGCAATTCCAAGCAGAACCAGGATTTGAGGGAGGTGCACTCGAATGTCAGGAACGAAAGGTTTAAGGTAATTTTCAAAAGTTCAGGAATTAATTAAAACAACAAAACTTTGTTCCAGTTTCTCTCATAGATTTATGAATAATTATTAATTTTTAACAAATGTGACGCGGTTTCTAGAAAGAGACCTAGCGACCAAAACCTCGATTTTGAGATTTTTACATGGGTAAATGGAGTAAATAATTATCTTTCATTTGCAGCCAGTCTCACGTTTCTACGATGAAAATTGAGCTCAGGATAAATTTTTTTCTGAATTTATATTCCAATAATATTTTCGGTAAAATCTGACTAAAGCATCGCTCTCTCATTCTACTTGCTACTTCATTATTAGGTGTCCGTACCTAACGGTCCCTCGGGGACTGGTCCTTTTGCATTTTTATTGTGTCGAATCATTAATGACATATTCTAGTTCACGCCTATTTCGTACAAGAATGGAGCAGAAAATAGAAAAGGAAGGAATGAATAGGCATCTTTTACTTGCTTTCGAGACCGAAACTTGAAACGCGTTTTTCTCGAAACGCTGTTTTGGTTGTTAGGTCCCTTTCTAGAAACCGCGTCACAAATGTTTTGCAACGTTATTATTTATTTGAGAAACTAAAATTGTTGTGTGGTCCAAAAAAATTCATTTGGCAGCCTTAACGAACTTCAAAGACCTGATAATGGTATGAATAAACCAGGCCCATGCACAAAAACCTTTATTTGGGGGGGGGGTCAACTTTTATGTTGCACTTGTATACTAACATGCAATTGAAATTGATTTGGTTTGACAGTACATGGTCTATTCATAGTTATGTAGATAATGAATGTAAGTTGAATAAGTAAATAAATAAATAATCTAATATATAAGGTAGTATCAAAAAATCATTTGTTTTCAACAACTTCTACTTTATATATTGAATCTTCGCTATGTTTTTAACAAATTCAACACAAGCAACTCAATAATTACAGATACACAATTGTGAAAAACACGCTTATTATTTCTTTTTCACATTTATATGCATAACGAATGCATAATAAATTTTGCATTAATTTTTAATGTATATAGCACATAATTTTATTACATGGAAGTTATATTATTGAGATAGAATATTGTCATCTTTAATATACAAACATTATTTGATGAAAAAAATATTAAAAAATAGTGCAGTTATGGCCCTCTCCCAACTTTTTTTTGTAAGAGGCTTGCAGTGACTGCAATGCAAATACAATAAGTCAACTGCAATTGAAATTTCCAAAAACGTTACATTTTTTAGTGTAACGATAACGTAACGCGTTGCATTAATTAACAATTAACGATAATAGGAACGGGTTCCTTTTTTTTTGGTAGCGAGTAACGAAAATCGTGTTATTTATTTCACATCTGTCTCATCAAGTTTTTAGAACGATTTGTAACTTTTTAAGAAATTTTTGGAAACTTAGATGTATAAGTAATTTTTTAACTTCCTTATTTTCAGATAAAAATTGTGTAATTTTATAATTTTAGATAAAACAGAGTGATATATTAGTAATTTATGTACAAATATCGACAAAGGGTATTATGCTTTTTCACTTTTTATTAGAAATTTTCACAGTTCTAGCAATAAATTTATATTAGCAATAGATGAAAATACTGGAAACCTTAGTTCTTAAAATCCATAGCAAGATCCCTGAAATCTATAGATTATGCAAGAAAACCTGATGTAATTTTATAAATACAGAAAAAAAATAAAATACGAAAAATACTACATGTTATTTACTTTTTTTTAAAAAGCTATAAGACTCTTTGAAAATTTCTGTAATTCCAGAAATCAAGAAACTCCGATTTCTCAAGCATTGAATATTAATAATATGTGTGTATAGAAAACCATAAAAATACTGGAGAAATGTTCAAATTTTAAAAATCTGTTAAAAATTCAAAAAATATTGGGGACATTCTAAATCTATAAAGAAACTGTTTTCTGCAAAATCGATTAAAATACTGCAAATATTTTAAACTTTCAACTCTATAAAATCTAATCCTTGAAATGCAAAGAAATATCTTTGAAAAAAGCTTAAAATTTTCCAGCATTCTATAAATGCTAGGAAATACAAAAAGAAAATACATGTTTAGAAAACTACTAGTATATCTATGGAATATTAAAAATCTATACAACTTTCAAAACAAGAGCATCGAATTCCAGAAATGTATACAGAAATATACAAGAAAACTGAACAATCCTTCAAATCGTAGAAAAACTGATGAAATACGAAGGATACTGAAAGGAATGTGAATCTACACAGACCTGTTTTCTGAAAAATTCTTTAAGAACATGAAAAATTTATTGAACTTCACATTTTAGAGCTCGAAATTCTCGAAATCCATGTATAAAAATTTATAACAAAATGCTTATGCATTTAAAAATATACGAATAGTTTCAGAGATACTGAACAATCCTTCAAATCGTGTAAGATATATACGAAAAATACCAAAAAGAAATAAAAATCTATTCAGACGCTGTTTTTTGAAAAATATCATGCAATGCAAGATATCAAAATTTATATCAAGACGTAAAAATCAATAATAGAAGCATTTCATCGGAATCGTTTGAAAGATCTCTTTAGGTGTTCTAACTCCTAACCCCCCCCCCCCCTGTCCGCACGGGCCTGGAATAAACGATACTACTAAAAATGAAGGGTAAGTAAATTGACATTTGAAATAAGCAACTTTTTATTTCACTTCATCGAGTCAATAAGTTGAAAAAAAAAACATGTCTATAAGAGTAAAGAAAATTGCTAGACCTTTTTTTCGTGCTTGACAGAAGTTACTTGTCGCAATTCAAGAGTGACATATAAAACGCGACTCACAAATCCAATTCATACGAGCGTAATCACAACCGTTTTCTTCCTAAATTAGTCTCGCAAATTGAGATTCAAGGCACCGTTTTGTGCCCCTGAATTATTGTTGCGATTCAGCATTGTGCCGCAAGTATATCGAAGAATTTTTAATGAGAAACATTCACGAAGACTTTTTCAAATGGCTAATCGTGAACTTTGATAAATAGGAGGAAACCCGACGAAACCTTGAAACTTTTCACGATCATGTTCATTAGCTCCAATTACTTATGAATTATTGCATCTTTCATTCTATCGATTTCTGCATTGCCAATTTTACTATACAGTAAAAATTGTGATGAGTCTTGTGATTAATCAGAATCATGGTTGTTGCGGAAAATCAATCAAAAGTTTAAATTTCAATAACAGATAACATTCTAAAATAAGACCTAAAAGATTCACGATTTTCATGTACCTTAAGTTCTAAACGTTTAAAATAAACGAAAATAAAAAATATGTGATTTTTTTTATTTTTTATCATGATAGAAAGTGTAACAAATATTTTTTTGGGGAGCATTATGTTTGTTGTTACAATCAAAAAGTGTTCATAAGCAACTAGAGAATGTTTTTCTCCTATATTGACTTATACATGTTTTACGTTTAATTTTAAACGTTTGAAACTTCAGGCACATTGATTTTCAAATAATTGTTTTTCCTGATTTAGAATTTTCCGATTTAGAATTTTTCTCTGTAATCTCAAAATTTATGAGTTTTCTAAAAATTAAGAAATCTTTATATGATATATTGTTAAAAAATATAATGGAGTAATGAATTTTTGATAAAAAATTTTTCATCCAATTTTTACTGCAAAGTGAAAGAGTTGAAAATAATTGAGAGATTAACAAATAAAAAATAGTTTTATTGAAGGAGATTTTGGATAATGAATTTTTGAAATTGTAAATTATTAAATCAATTATCAAGAATGAAATTTCCCACGCCAAAAATAATTGCAATATTTGGTGCGTTCTGTAACTTGATCTGGTATTTTATCTATTTAATGCATAAAATAAAGAACAAATAAAAATAATGGCAATGTTATAAAGCATTAGAATTATCTGAAACCGTGTATGAGGAAACTGAAAAATTCGCTAGAAATGTATGGGATTTTTTCAGTCTATTTAGTAGATGGTGTTATTAAATAATTCTTTTTGAATATCATGCTCCTCAATTTTTCAGTCACATTTTATAATAAAAAGTTCTCAATTTTGAAAATAAAATTGGTTCGTATCATTCAAGTTATAGGGTATATAGAAAGTTTCTAAATTTTGAGCAAAATGTGTAAAATAAAAAATCTTTATTATTTTATTATTTCGATTATTATTATTTACCAAATTTACTGCATGTTTTCAAAGTAGGAATAAAAGTGAAGAGAATTTTCAATTTCTGCATTAAAAATTTGATCGCAAAATGTGTGAGTAGTTGGAAAATTTCAAAAGTTTGACTGAATGACTGAATAATCATATAATTTAGAAAATGTATGTTTAAATAAAGAAATCGTGACTTTTAGGATTTTGAAATAAAAAATACACCTCACTAATGTTGACTAACAAAGAATCGATTATTCAAAAATTCAGTTCTTATTCATTTTTTATGACGATTTTTATTACAGAATAAAAATTATTACAAAATAAAAGTCATGGAAAAAGATAAAAAATTAAAAATATGTGAAAATGAATTTTTTTGGGAATAATAAATTAATCCATTAATACATACATCCCTAAAATTATTTATTTTTACACATTTGAGTGAAAGGAGTATTCTTTAAATTTCTTTTAAAAAAACTTTAAGTAGTAATGGTTATGGATCTAATTAATGAAAAATATAAATTCCGAGATCAGAAAAATGTGTGTTTCTTCAATATTTTGAATAAGAAATTTTCACGATTGTAAATATTTTGTATCAAAAAACCAAATTGATTGCATTCTTATATATTTGTGTTGATAAATGAAAAAGTTACATCTTATTATTATTGCATGTTTTAAAATCATAAATTTTCGAATACGATTTTAGTATCAAATTGACTGCAAAGTAAAAGAGCTCGAAGAAATTAAAAAATAAACAAATAAAAATTGTTGATTTAAAAAGATTTGAGATCTCGATATTTTAGATAAGAAATTTTCAAAATTACAATTTTATCCGTTTTCAAAATAAATAGTAAATTCGCATGAATAAATAGAATTTGCTGCATTCTTAGGCAGCTACTATCGAAAAATATATAACTTGTTTTTAATATATAAAATTTTGATTGAAATTTTACTGCAAAATGTGTGGATCACTAAAAAGTGGCAAATTTTTGTTTGAATGATTAAAAAATCAAACAAGAAACTTTCTGTAATTAAGAATGTGGGACTTCAATGTTAAGTTTCAAAAAATTATTTAATTGATATCCTCAAAGTATTTTATAATTCATCAACCGAATTTATACTTAGATGTTTAAATCCTTCATTTTTCAATTATGAAAAATTTTCGATAAAGTATGATGCAATTATTGCAAAGTTAGTTACCCTCTAAATATCAATGGAGTTACCTTTGAATTCAGGAAAATATCTTTTATTTTAATTTAATAAATATTTTCACTTAATCTTACATTGTTAATAATATATATATTCTCTAGCTGAATGAATCTCTTTAACAATTGAATAGTCAGTATAAATATCTCCTTCAAAGTTATGCTTAAAATCCTTTCACAGTAAGATTAGGGTTTTTTTTTTTTATTACTCTTGATAGAGCAAGTAAAAAATACTTCATTATAATAGATTGATTCAATTAATTTAATTTTCTTTTCTTCACTTACTCTAAAATTTTAGGCCTAGTAATCTTTAAAGTTATAAAATATCATATAAAATTTTTACTACTGATACATTGTTATATATTTTTTATTATCACTTTATCAGCACAGGATAAAAATTAATTAAATTCTCTTATATCTTGATCTTTAAACATTAATCGAACAAGTGAATAGGAATTAACCTTTTGATTTCATTTAAAATTATATCCTAAAAATATAAGCCCAACTGTCTGTTACGCATAGCACTTGTCTATAATTTTATCTCCTTCTCAAATAATAGAAGTACATATTGAATTTGCAAAACATGGAAACGAGTGAAGTAATAACAAATAATCTTTTTATTAAATTATGATATTTGATATCTTAGGTATAGAATAATGATTCATTATTAATATTCTTCTAAGTTTATTAAAACAAAATAGATATAAACTGAAATATTATCATTAAGAAAAATGATCAATAAAGAGGAGAAATTTTTGTTGATATATAAAAAATGTCGATTGATCATAATTTTGACATCATTTTCTCTTTCAGGTTGTAAAAATCGAAAGCACACAGCCATTCAAACGCGGTAGATGGACCTGTATGGACTACCTCGACCACACGTCGGTCAATCAGTCATCAAACACCAAAGTCCCGGACCCGAACGAGGTTTGCATATCGTACGGCGTGACGGACAGCGGCATCGTCGTCCCAGACGAGAAGCCCCAAGTCCCGAACGTGGACGTGAATGGCCAGGTCGGGCCTCAGGAAATGAATGCCCAGCAATTGTCCGGCAATGCCAATTTTGTCGGCAACTCCATATCCCAGCAAGTTCCGAATCCCGCTTCATCGTCGCAGTATTTCCCGTCGTCCTCGCAGGCCCAAAACACCCCCCAGAGCACGACAATGCCCATCCAGCAGGCCCAGAGCATACCCCAGAGCATGCCCCAAGGCTCGATACCGCATATGACGCAGTCCAACAGCAGTGGCATCACGGCGCAAAGCATGGGCCGAGACGAGGCCAACTACGTCGCGTCGCAAAGTTCCAACTCCTCGACCTCGTCGCAACCTGGGATTCTCGTTTCCCAGCAGCCCCAACAGCAGCAGCAGCAGGCGCCCACGCAGCAGCAACCGCAGATGACCGAGGCCATGGGGAGCATGCAGGTGAGTTTGAATTTTTTTTTAAGTTTGTTAGATGGTGGGTTTTTTATTACACTCGAAACTAGGTTTTTCTTGCCTTCAAGAATGCTGAAATGTTATACAGACATACCCAGTAAACATTCGTGATGACATGATGACATACATATGCAGAAACATGCATGTCATCATGACATTACTATCACGCTATGACATGTCACACTATATCATTTTCCATTCAAATTGGCATCATAATGTCAAATGAAGACGTCATTTGAGTGCCATATATCACACTGTGCAATGCCATAACGTGTCATTGTATGATATCACGGTGCACCCATATGATAGTATCACATACGTATGCTTCGTCATTAGCAAATCATGTGTCATGTCACATTTCGATATCATTTGATATTCAGTTGACATCAGGGTTTGAAAAATGTCCATTAAGCTGGCACAACGAAAGTAGCACACACGATTAAAAGAATTGTACTAAATTAGTACTATCACAGAATTAATAATAATAGGGTCATTATTTTCAAAATCAGTTTGGTTGTCACTGACCAAATCACTGATTTCTCTCAAATTTTTTATATACATACGTAAACTAGTTTCAAAACGTACGTATTTTTTATTTTAGGCTGTAAATCGGTTTTTTCCGAGAAATTCAGATTTTTAATTGGGCTGTAAATTCAGAGTAGCATAACTTTTGTCGAAAACTTTTTTTTGAATCTTTATTTCTCATCGTGAAATCTATGGATTTAAATCCTTTTTGTATGAAAACGTTCGAAACTGTATGAAATTTATGAATCATGAATTATAAATATTTCTCGTAGCGTTGGTTAATTGTTATAAGCGTGAACGAAAAAAGTGTAAAAAGTTTTTGAGTAAATAATTTTCAATTTTTTTTCGAATTTCCAAGCTGTCATTACCAAGTAATTATGAAATTTTAATATTTTTTCACTTTTCTTGATCCTGAGGCACTGTAGTATGTTCCATTTAATGGTAATAGATATTCTAAACGTAAACAATAAACAAAAAATTCCTCGCTAGATGTTCAACATCTTGGAAAACAACTTGAAATCAAGCTTTCGCGCGGATCACTAGATTGCTAAAATACTTATTACACAGTCGGACAAAAAAACACTTTTTGTAAAATGACGGGATGATTTGTTAAAAAATATGTAGCTTGAGTACACCTAAAGATATTTATTAAAAGGATTTTCGCATAGCACGTCCTGTTTTCGAGCAATAAATTTTTTCAAGTATAAATAAAACTACAAGCATAAAATCTACAATTTTTGTGCGATTTCGGTGGGGAAGAACTCGTATTGGCGGTTTTCGAATGCTAGGAATTCATTTTTGAAATAACTTTTGCAAAAAAAATCATATTACAATAATCTGAAAAAGCTATGAAAAAGCTGAGATCTTTAATTTCGAGGTATTGACATTTCTCGGCAAGGGCTTTCCGAGGAATGTGAATAAATAAATATGAACGATCTCACTTTTATTACAGCTTATTTTAAATTATAGAAAAATGATTTTTTCTTGCAAAAATTATTCCATTAATGGGTTTGCTGCAGTCGAAAAACCCTGTGTGAAGTTTTATTTCACCAAAATCGGTCAATAATTGTAGATTTTGGGCTTGTGGTTTTATTTAAACTAAAATAATTTATTGCTCGAAAATTGAACCTGTACATGCAAAATCTTTTCCGGAACTGTTTTTAGGGCATGTAAAATTAAATGTTTTCGCTGAAAAGAACCGGTCATTTTTTGTTGTTGTTGGACTGTGTAATTTGCAAATCATATGAATCCTTATTGGATTTCTATTGTTTTCAGACAATTTTGGGGCAAATGCCTCAACAACATGTCCCAAATGTAATTGGAAATATACAGCCTCAGGAGCAGGACTCCTTGGGCGTTGTCGTCGGAGGGAATATGCCTCCTGCGGATACCGCGCTTCTGGAGTCCTTGGCAGAGGTTGCCCTTGCGGAAGGGGAGCTTCCTCAGGAAGATGAGAGGTTAGTGTGATTTTTTATGTATATATAAATATATTGTGGATTTTTTATGATGTATTTTCAAAAATGTAATATGAATTCCTAAAATTTGACAATTCATCATAACCTAAAAAAATGTAGGAATATCATTTATTCCAATTTTGTTTTTGCAAGCTGCTAAGCAATTTATAGAATGTTTTCTATCACATTGAAACAAATATAAATAAAATTCTTCTAAATGCAAATTATTGAAAATTCCATTTTCTCGTGGCAAATGGAATTATTTTGTATCTCGTAGGTATCGCGTGTACATGTTAAAAATAAGCTTCAATATCACTTGTTCAATGCACAATTCACTCAATACGTCTATTTAAAGCATCGAAGAAGTCATGTATCATGAGATAAAACATAGTCCAGGTCTTATAATTGAACATTGGCATGCGATCAATATTCTTGTCAGTAATTAAAAAATTGTTAGATGTAAACACAAAACGTTTTCTTTTCTCTCATCACAACTTTGATAATCAGTTACAAGTTGTGCCATCTTCTCGCCAATTTCATGAAACATGTCGTAATTAACATTTTGGCAATGGCACAATCTGATAGACTTTTCGATACGCAATTTCTAATAATTTCTGAAATGTTGATGCTCGGCCAATTTTCAATATCTAGTCGTTTTTGATGTTTTACTGAATTTTCAATACAAATTTACATATATTGAATAAGAACTCAAGTTTCAAAAATCATCATGTAGCAATTGAACAATTTAAAATACTGAATAGTTCATTTTTTTGTTGGTTAATAGAATTTTGATAAGTACTTTAAACAATTCGGAAAATAATGAAAATTTGTTGTTTATTTCAGCTTGTCTGGCACAAGTGCCGTGGCGATTGATAATAAGATCGAGCAGGCGATGGTGAGTACTGATACAGAGTAATTACAGTTGCACGAATCAGATTAATATTACAAAAGTGAATTTTCTCTTTGCAGGATTTGGTGAAAAGCCATTTGATGTTAGCGGTCCGCGAAGAGGTTGAAGTGTTAAAGGAAAAGATTGCGGAGCTGATGGACCGGATAGCGCAGCTCGAAGCGGAAAATGCGATATTGAAGTCGCAAGCGACGCCCGAGACACTGGCCCAACTCAATCAAGCAGCCGCCGCTAAAATTAATTTGAGCAATCCTCCTAACGGTCAATTGTAAATAAGTCTCATTGACATTCGTCCGTATACAAACGAATAATATAAATTGTATATAATACGATTTTTTAAAAATTGTAAAAAATGAGATTTATTATATTGCAATAGATTCAGCGTTTTTTTTTTTTTTTTTTTTTTTTCTATTTTCCGCATACATGAAAAGAAGTCTTTTTGTGTGCAAGTGGAGAAGAAGAAAGAAATAATTTTTTACTGCGTTCATATTTTTCTGTTTTGAGAAATGACGAAACAGCTTTCTCGTTATGGTTCATCGATTTTATGTTTGTTTTGATATTGGTAATAAAAGTTTGATAAACAAGGAAAAAAAGAAACAAAAGAGGCCAAATACACCACGACAAAGATGCAGTTTGTTGCATTGACGATATTTTTACATGGAGATGTGTTTGCGTGCGAAAAATCGATTGTAGCTTTTTTTTTTCGTTACTCTGGAAAACCAAACTTGTTTATTTATTTGAATGCCCATCGACCTGTCGTCGAGCTTGTGCAATGTGAAATACAAAAAATTGCTCCTCCCAATTTAGCATGTTTTTATCAATATCCTAAAAAGTACCAATTACACATGAAAATAAACAACTCGTGATTTCAGTCGTTTCCACATAAATTTATTTATACAACTATTTAAATTGTACAAAAATTTTGATTACATAATTGCAACAACACGCGTCGAATGTGCTTGAGAAAACAAGTCAATGGTTTTATGTATATTGTGCATTAAACCCATCTTTTGTATTTTACTATGCTTCGCTAGTCGATGCTCACGGGTGTAGTAAATATTTTTTCATTCATCCAACTCGAAAGGAACGCAAATTTTTAAAATGCGTTATATGCGTGAAAATGAAATTGGCTAAAATATATACTATCAAAAAATAGGTTCCAACAAAATAAAGAAAAAAAAAAAGAAGCAAACTCTTCCCAAGTCGCTTTAAAAAGCAAAGAAAAGAAAATTAAGTCGAACAAAAATTTATTTCCTGCTCCTTTGTCGTAGAGGGAAATTTGTTACATCTAGTACACGCCTAATAAAAACGAATTTTTAATCATACACTGTTGTCGTCATTCCAATCATGCAGCAGTACCTTTGTCGGTATTCAATGTTTTTCCAAGACGACACTTGCCTCTCTCTAGTTCATTGCGAATGGTAAAATGTATGACACTGTTTTATTTGATAACAAGTAAAAGCTCGGTCGAAAGTTTGTTTTTCTCTTAAGAATGAAATGGCCCTTTGACGTTGGAACAATATTTTTACAGCCCGGTTTTTCGTGTTTTACACGAACCCAAAGTTTTTCGTTTTGATGGCCAATAGTAGTTTGTGACGTAGAACGTGACGAGAGCTGTACAGAGGGACGTAGAGACGAGAAATGCAGGTATTTGCGGTGGGCAGGTGAGCGTCGTCGGCGGGCCTAATGGTCACGCTCGGCATTGGTTGAAAGCCGTCTTCACTGGCTGGAAGAGCTGGCGACCCGGTCCAGAAGTAGACCTTGAAAAGTAAGCAAAACATTTAAATCGAATCTTGTTTCTTTTTTTCACGCGTCGATAATTTTATTACTCACCAAGTCTTGTCGCTCGATGTGAGACATTTTCTCGACAATGGACCAAAGCCACCTCTTGAACTTGACGAGTCTCTCCGTGGACTCGCCAGATTCGTCATTGAATGAAGTGTATGAAATCAGCACGGACACGTTTATGTCTCCCACGCCGTTCAGCAGCAGTCGAAAATCTTCGGATGTCAGACCGTCGAGGGCGCCCTCTGGCAAAACGTCGAAAACACCCTCGCGCATCGAGTCCAAAGCCTTTTCCTGGACTTTTATCATCCGCACCTCCGCGTATTTGCGCACATAATCGTATACATTGTTCGCGTTGACCTCGATCTCACGGCCATTCTGGATCAGTTCGATGGATCCGCCGCCTTCTTCCGCGCACAAGTCGATGCTGCAAGATTCATCATTTTCGATACAAATTCACAAATAACACAATTTGAAATACTGAACAGTTAATTCTTGTCAGAATCCCAAAAAATACCTGAAAGTCAAATCCAAATCTGAGAGACTATTGCTGTCCTTGTTTTCGGCGTCCATAACTATTCTTCTCAAATTTTCATAAATCATGGAGTCGAAAAATGCGAGGTCGTGGAAACGTATAGGCCTCCCTAGGATGTACTTGATGACATGACGATTCAAAAATATTGGGCACAGCTCGTTTTGTAAAAGACAAAGGCCAATGAGCCTGAAAAAAAATTACCAATTCAACTATTTTTGAAACGCAAAAAATCACGTTTCAAAATTGGTTAAAAAATCTTAATTCCACTCACCTGCCAACGTTTCTGAACGCGTTGAGACGCTCGTAGCTTCCTTTTCCCTGCCTGGGCGTGTAAAAACCTCTTTTTCCAGGCGAATAGAAAAGCGGTGCGTTGTCTTCGATGTCCTCCATAATGGCACTACTGATTTTTTTCTTTCCCGCTGCATTGTAACGTTCCGTCAAACTGAAGACATCCAAGTCCAAAAGAGCCTCGCTTGCCATATCCTGATCGTGATTGTGAATCAAGTCGTAAGCTTCATCGACTTTCCTCTTGAGCCCTTCCTCCGATGCCAGCAACATCAACAATTGGGCCGGCGACAGTTCCAGCAGCATTCCTGTGATTTTTTCTGCGAGGGTTGGTTTCAACAAGTGCACCTGTTTCATATAAGAAAACATTAGAATACAGTTGGATTTCAAAACTTTTTAACCTTTATTTTCAAACACAAATTATCGACGATCTCCGTCGATGACCAAAATTTTAATGATTATTGCAGCTTATGTAGTTTAACAAAAATTTCAGAATCATTATGAATTCCAGAGCAGGGATGGGAAATATCGATCAAATCGATGCCTGATTTTTGCTGACTTTTA
The DNA here is from genome assembly GCA_028476575.1 of Platygaster robiniae. NCBI lineage: Eukaryota > Metazoa > Arthropoda > Insecta > Hymenoptera > Platygastridae > Platygaster > Platygaster robiniae. The sequence goes on from CM052019.1 coordinate 45,239,905, forward strand.
TCGATATTATCGATCTGAATCGATAAATTTCTTATCCCTATATACGGCGTGTCGTACATAACATATCGATATTAAACAATATCTTACTTTTATAGATATTATCGATAGATATCGATAAGTTTTCGATCACTATTTCAGAGCATCAAATTCCGAAATTCTATATTGAATAAAAATTGATTTTATTGTAAAATGAATTTGAATAAATAAAAATATTATTTAGGTATTAGACCTACCTTTGGATACAATCTTTCGCCGAGTTGTTGTTGGTGCATCGTGAGATGATCGTTGTTTTGATGGGCATTCGAAGAACCTGAACCAGACCCACTGGCTCCGTCCACAGAACTTGAAGGATGGAAAGAGCGAGCTTCGTAAGACATTTTACGAGATTCTCTACATTTTCCTGATGATCGAAGAGTCTGGAACATTGGTAAGATAAAATAAAGTTTCACAAATTTGAAAATAGATCTCAAGGAAATTGAACTTTTAAATTATGCACATTATTAATTAAATGCATCAGGAAATTTTATCATGTGGTTGATCAGTATTGAAAATGTACTTGAATTTTATTTCACTTTTCCTCAGAAATATATTTTTCTAAGAAGGAAAAAAAGAGATATACAAATGTAAATCACGAATGACATAAAAAAATACCCTTACATAAACATTACAAAAACAATAAAACTTCAGATACCACTTACTTGTCTTCTGAAATCGCGATCGCGATCGCGTTCGCGATTCTTCATTTTCTGAAGCACGTTGTATTGGCTATACTTGGCTGGTCCTACCTGTGCAGCTTCCAAATTCGGCAATTTTTCATTGGCCAAAAGAGCCTAGAAGAAAAAAAATTACATCCATTTTCAACATGGTCTCAGCTTCTAAATTATAAGAACTATTTTTAAACCACTACAATTATTCATTTAATTCAAAAAAATTGGAATTGAGGAAAATTTTTTTTTTTTAATTCCATTACAATCATTTCATTATAATCCCAGACAAAAATACCAACTTAAAATACCCAATAAAAAATTTTGAGCTTACCTCTGCGATTGCAGTGTAATAACTGCGAGCCACTCCTGACCCTTCCCCAGGTTCGTCCTTGAACGTGACCTTGACCCTGTTTACACCAAGAGGTGGTGTATTTGAAGCCCTTCGGTTGTAAAGATTATACTGGGCGTTCATTTCCTTGAATGTCTGAACCAAAAGTTGAGTCCTGTCACGTTCGACCTTTAACAAAACAGGATCCATTATTTTTTCTTTTTTACAATTTCTTATCATGTGAATTACAGTTACATAAATTAACGAATATTTTTGGCACAAACCTTTAAAAGAGTTATATCCTTTTGCTGGGAATTTCTTAGTTTTTCCATGTCTCTGCGGAATTTTAGCTCTTTGACATGAAACCCGCCCAACTCGGAGACAATGGAGCCCGTTTCCATGCCCACGTCTTCCATGAAAACTCGTCCGAAAAGATCCAATGACAGCCTCCAACGTCCCAAAAGTATGTTGTGGGAAAAGGTCGATCCGATTGAGGGCACTGTACGAATAGGTTCCGTAGAAGTCGCGTCCATCGGTTCTTGTACAGGAGCGTTGTTCCCTTCATTTGATTCTGACTCTTCCATTGCATTTTGCGATTCGTTTTGTTGGGATACTGGTAATTCCACAGTGCTGATTTTTCTCGTGCCACTATCCTGTTTTCGAAAATGTAATTTGATAAGAATTAGTTTCATTCGTCCATATTCATACTGGCTGACAATTTATTGATTATGTGTACATAAATACCGATATATAAATTATGTGCATCAGTTACATTGTTACAGCAATTAACTGATTTTATAGCAATGTAGGAAAATTAATTTTGAGTATTTTATTGATTTACAATATCTTTAGTGTTTTTCATAATTTTGAGTATTATGAAAATGAGGCAGAACTTTCCGATTTTTTTATAAATATCTTGTATATTCAGAAATTGTATAAATTTCTGGACTCTGGATACTCTAGAATATAAAATTGTAGAGATTCTCAGTATTTCGATAAATGCTTCAGAAAACAGTATCTTCATACATTTCAAATACATTACACATCGTACTTTTTCTATATTCTTCAATTTTATTCAATTTTACAGTATTTTAATTGATTCTTCTGTATATTTTCATAATTAGATGCTTCAGGATTGAAAGTTTTATAAATTTTAGAAAAAATAATATCGATATAACATTTCAGTCTTTCAGAGATTTGTTACTTTTAATCTTTTTCATATTTTCAGCATTTATGAAATTTCATAGTATTCTCTAGTATTCTTCTGAATTTATAATAATTGTATATATTGCTATATAAATATAGAAATTTTCATGTTCCACACTTCAAAATTTGATAAATTCTTGGGACTTCAAACAATTTTTGAAAACATAGTTTCTTTTCGTAGATTTCTAGTGTCATAAAAAATCATTCATATTTCATTATTTTTTAAATATTTATAAAATTTTTACGATTCTCTGATATCATCATAGATTCCTACATGAATTTTGAAAATTAGATGCTCTAGGGTTCAAAGATTTCAAGTAAATAAATGAATTGTTTAGAAAATAATGTTTTCATATATTTGTTGTATACTTCAGTACTTATAGAATTTTGTACTTTTTTTTAGTTCTTTTGTGAAACCGCATATTGGTTTCTAGAATTTGATGCTCTAGAATCTAAATTTCTACAGTTTTTTTAATATTTTAATAAATTTTCTAGATAGCAGTGTCTTAATTGATTAAAAATATTTCTCAGATTATCGAAACTTTTAATTAATTTTGTATTATTAAATATTTTTAAATTGCATTGAATTTTCAAAGAGTTTGATTAATTTTTACATAGATTTTCAGAATTTGATGCTCACGGATTAAAAGTTTCATATATTACTATGATTCGCATAAATTTTTGAAACAATAATATCCGTATAAAATTTAAGAATTTAAGAAATTCTTATTATTTTCAATCTGTATCATATTCTTTTCAGCATTTATGAAATTTCATAGTATATTCTATATTATTTTTCTAGATTTATAATAATTTTATGTATTATTATGTTAAGTAAAAAAATTGCATGCTCTAAACTTCAAAATTTTCTAAATTCTTAGTATTTTAAACGATTTTTCAGTTTACCCAGTTTTCCCGTACATTACTAGTGTTTAAAAGAATTCTTATTATTCTAGTATTTTCTCACATTCTTGAAATATTTATGGAATTCAGGTAATTTTCTGTTATTTTCATAAATTTCTACATGAGCACAAAAAACATCTTCAAAATTATTAACTAATTTTCTTTTCTGCACTACCTCTCTACATTCTTTTTTTTGCCTCAATTTCCAAAGTCTTCACTTCTCCATCAACCAATAAATAATAATAAATATAAAGAAAAAAAAAAAAAAAAAAAAACTCACAGCAACAGGACCAGCTCTGACAATAACACTTCGTCCAGGTTTGTGATTGTCCTTTCTATTTAGATTTCCTAAATCGTTTTGGCTGCTGGGGGAAACAATGATTGGGGCTCTATCCACTTGTTCCAGTGACACCGATGATGAATTTTCCACCGTGGTATTTGTCGCTTTCATTTTATCCTACAAGAAAAAAAATTCATGTAAAAGTTCTTCAAAAACACTGTCTAGCATATTTCAAAGTTCAAGACAATGCCAAAATACAAAATAAGTTGATTTTTAAAAATATGTGAGTCCTTGCAAGCACTTATACTTCTGTAAATCCCTCAAAATAACCTCACACCAAAACATTTTTCTCTCAACTCACCGGACTTTTGTTCGCTGCATCTCCAAGACTGGAACTCCTGCGATCCTCGACCAAATTGCTTGGCCCTGGTACAACTTGGCTGAATGTTGGGGTAAATTGGGTATTCTTGGTGTCCACGCTACGAGCGGACAAACTAAGCCTGGTTGGAAGCCCTTCCAAAGCACTGGAACTGCCAGGAGGTAACCTGGGCACACCGAAAAGATCTTCACGCCTTGAATGGGGCTGCAGCAAATGAGGTTGGTCAGCCAAAGGCAGAGCCTCGCTCATAACTGTGTCGAAAGGATCGATCGTTGGGCAACCCAAGCACAAAGTCGAATCCGATCTTTGCAAGAAAGGATGTTGTCTGCCTTTGTTGTTACTATTGTTGTTGCTGTTGTTTCCAGTGGTCGGAGTTTGTACGAGGTCAGGGTAATCGACGGAATCTGTTTCCATCGCCGCGTTGTTGGACAGGTTGTCATCTTCGCCTTCTTCGTTTTCATTTTCATCCTAGACAGAGAATTTTCATTCGTGTAGCTAACACATCGAAATAATTTTGATAACAATCAAACGGTGAAATTTTAGATGAAAATTTTTAATGTATTCGGCTCCAGCACTCTTATGATACAGAGGTATTAAAGAGAACTGGAAAATAAACAAAATGAAGAACTAGGAAAAAAGTCTATATAATAATCATTTTCTAGTCTTACCTGATCATAACATGGTGAAAACGATGCTGTATCTTTTTGAGCGTCTCTTTTGGGATCGACGGTTCCTGAGAGCGAACGCATGTAGTAAACCAAAGCATCAAACACATAAGCAACGTGCCTGAGGGCAGAGACATCTAGCACTGGAAGACTGTCGCGATGTTCCCCGTTGTGGGCACGCATGAGAGACAAGCAGTATGACAGAAATTCTCGCCTTGCTGAATGGGCATCGCCTGCTGCAACAAATTCATTTCCATTATTTTATTCATCAATTATTAAAGAGTTGATTAAAATCAGTCAAATTTATAATAACTAAGTTTGTTATCATTAATTTTATATCATTGTTAAAATATTTGCATGATGAAGTTTTTTCTATTAAATTAGATTAAAAATTGGACTTGAATTGTGAACATTGTGAATCACAAAAACTATTGTGAATCACAGAACAATTCTGAACTCGCAGCTAACTTCAGAGAGTTACACGAGATGGCCGCCACAATGATGTCATCTTTTTTTTCTATTTCGGATTATTTGCATTTTTCATATTTTTCAGAAAACTGAACATGTCTTATGCATAAAAACTCTATGGTTCTGATAATAAAAAGGAATTCCAACCTTCGCGTTCCCTGGTGCTGCGAGATGGTTCCGTGACTCCGGAAAATCCGACAGCCAGACGTGGTGAAGCTTGTGAAGTAGAGATGTTGGAAGCTGTGGAAATACCAGCGCGCTGTGTGCGACTAGTATTTCCTTGCAGCGAAAGGGAAAGCGCGGCGGAGTTGAAAAGCCCCGTGAAGTTGGCGCCCGACATTGAAGGCATACTGTTAAGCGGATGTTCAGGATGGGAGGGATCTGTACTGCGAGTGACCGACACACCAAAACGCAATTGAGCCTCTGTAGCGTCCATGACGGTCAGAAGCCAGTCCCAAGTCGGTTTCAAATGGTTTTCCAGGTACGCCTGCAACAACAAATTGAAAGAAGACATGTAAAATAATTAAAATGAAGTATCTTTGGAATGAAATTACTCACAACATTTATTGTTGTCATATTCAAAAACTGAAAAATATTTACAATTGTTCAGGTACTTAGGTAGAGAGGGGGGTCAAACTGGTTCAAACCCATTCCAAAATACAGATAAAGTTAATTAATATTTCATGAAACAATTAAAGACTATAAAATAATCAGTAAAAAAAATAAATAATAAAAGTGATGCAAAAAATTATAATAAATTAATAAATAAGTTAAAATTATTACAAATACAATAATTTTTATCTAGAGAACGTAAGAGTTTTGAGTTTATTCTCAAAGATGAACAATGTTTAGAATTTATATCTAACTGACTCAAAAATAACAATAATCCTGGTTTCAGAAAAATTTTTTCTCGAACGAAATCCTAATTATTAATGTTCCGCTAGAATAACGTCTAAAATAAAACTTAGTGAACAATAAGGAAAAATTGAATCTACCAAAATGCTAATTTAAAAACTTCCAACCCTGAAGCATTGAATTCTAGAAATCTAGATCGAAATTCATAAAAATACCAGAAAATCCTTCGAATCATACGAACTCTGAAAAATCTAAACAAATATTTATGATCTATAAAACTGAATTCTAGAGCAGGAAATTCTAAAAAACGTGTATAGCAATATACAGGAATACAAGAAATCTATAAAAGAACTATATAAAACGATACTAAGTTTAAGAATACAAAAAAAATAAAAAAATTCAAGAGATCTGTAAATTAATAAAAATTTATCTTGATTTGATTTTTCTAGAAATCTAGAAAATTATAAATAATCGGTCATAATTTGAACTCTAGAAATCCACATAAAAATCTAGGGAAATAATAAAAAAACTTTACAAAATCTTATGAGTGATAAAAGAATTCGAAAATGCAAGTGATTTATGACATAATAAAAATGTTTGTAGACTTGATTTACCCGAAAATCTATAGCAACAAATTTAGAAAATTATAAAAATCTACAAAAATACTAGAAAACTATACAAAATATTATGAATACAAAAAAAAAAAATTACAGAAATCCCAGAGATCCGTAAAACAATAAAAATTCATGTAAATGTAATTTGCCCACAAATCTATAAAATAACTGGAATTTGATCGAAATTTGAAATTTGGAGCAATCAATTCTAAAAATCTTTATAGCAATCCACAAAAATACTAGAAATCATAAAAATACCCTTTCAAAGTTTCAAATATATTTAAAAAATGCGAGAAATACAACAAATCCTTCAGTAGTCTAAAATTACGCAGACATAATTTTCTCAAAAATTAGTAAAACTTTCAGTTTTAAAGAATACAATTAAAAATTAAATTAAAGAAAACAAAAAGAAAGGTATTGCCTTTTGAAAACTCAATGAAAATTTTAAAAATAGTTAAAATATTTAGTACTATTGCATCAAATTTTAGAAATATATAAAGCGATCCATAACAATCCTGGAAACCAACAAAAATTTCATAGAATACTACAAAATTTCACGAATAAGATTCAATACAAAAATTTTAGATATCTCTAACGTACATCAAACCTTTGTAAATATGATTTCCTCGAAAATCTATAAAAATATTTTAATCTTGAAGAACTTTTATCAAAACCTAAAAAAGCTGAATGAAAAGCCATAGCAATATCGAAAAATCAATTAAGTTCCATAAATACTAAATAGAAAAAAAAAAAAAAAAAAATGAGACTACTATATCAAAAACGTATATGAAAAATAGTACTCCCATAACCATATCTTCAAAAATGAAAAATTATAAAATCTTAAAAGAAATATATTTTTCTAAAAAAAACCCTCCCAAAAACTGTTTCCACCTACGCCCCTGCAATCATTAAATCACTTCACTTCTCATTTTTTAATCAGTGATTTGACAACACTGAACATGCATTCTGTCATCTACAATTGTAACTTAATTCATTTGTAAAAATAAAGGTATATAAATATTCACAAACCTGTAAATTGACGATATCTTGGTAGTTGACATCCAATAATCGAGTCAGACTTGGGGCACACATTTTATACTTTGGCATGATACCCAAAAGGTCGGTGATCATGCGAATGACAATTCCAAAGGCGCGTGCCAAGGAGCTGGCAGTGGTGCCCATGGTGATCGGTTCTTGTGCCGCGGCCACGGCCGAAGTTGTCGTAGAACGTCTCAACGAAGCAGGATCAATAAACACAAGACTGCTGCCTCCCGATACGCGTAAACCCGTTGCCCTGGTATTTGGTTCGCGGTTCCTGATGGCCCACTGCATCGAGACCGGAGCAAGATTGTTGCGATGTAAATGTCCGGTGGAGCCACTGGAATTCAAATTCAAGTTGCTATTGCAAACGTGTTAATTGACAATTAGTAACTGATCTTCAATACACATTTCGGATTTTTTTTTCACTCATACATAATTAACTAAAAAATGTACGTATAGGTATGAAAAAGTAGACAACCTAAGCAAGCTCCTCAAGTTTTAACTCATAATAAATGACAATTTGATAATCTATCCACACCTAATCTTCCAGAATCTATTGAGCTCACAAAAATTAAAAGATGAATAGATAACAAGAAAATAAAAACTAAAATCACCTTCTGCGTTCAAGTTGCTCGTCGCCAATCGGAAACTCTTCGTTATCTTGCTCGTCGGTTTCTCCGGCTTCACTTTCATCGTCCTCTTGTTGGCTGGACTCGCCGGATTCGTCCTCAGGGTATAAAAGTATGGAACCCATGCCACCATCGGAGCCAGCGGTTGCGCCAGTTTGCACGCTACGCTGAGCAGACGCCGTGTCCTGGTTGCTCTGGTTATCGTCTGAATCGGACTCGGTCTCGCCTTCGGCCAGGAGATCGAGTTCGGCGTCGGATTCGCCATCTCCAGCTTGTTCCTCACCAGTGCCGCCACCTACAGGGTGATCGCCTTCGCTCAAAGCTTGGGAACCGGCCACTGTCGCGCCCGATTCCTCGTGTTCGCTTATGTCCCCATCCAAATCCATTGCAACTTCTGAACCAAAGTTTTCCTCAAGTTCTTAACGTTTTGAAATATTTGATCAATATGTGTTGTACTGTATACATTCACGTTTTGTAAGAAATCGAATCAGGGACGTCGCAACAGGGAGGGGGAAGGGGGGACCTTAGGAAGGCAGGTCGCCTTCCTAGGAATTCTAAAAGGGGAAGGGGCAGTTTATTCATTTTTAAACCTGCTTGTAAGCATTGAATTATAGAAAATTTTTATAGGATTTAAGACGACTCGCAAGATCTTTTCTTTTTGTCCTTCTTCCTTTCAACTGAATCCCATTCTAAGCATCTCTCTCGCACTACAGTAGGTTGCGAGTCATCTTAACCAGAGCTGCCAGATCTTACAACGAACCCTATCGGCCCAAAATATACATAGGTATACATCAATAGTCGAGATTAAGCCGAGCTTTGCATAAATAATCATTAATTTCACAGATTCTATGAAAATCTATTATGGTATTATGGAAATAAGTAAAATCTGTGAAATTAATGATTATTTATGCATTATGCTCGGCTTGTTCTCGACTATTGATGTATACCTACGTATATTTTGGGTCGATGGGGCCCGCTGTACGATCTAGCAACTCTGGATTCAACAAAAGAACTGAAAATTCGTACAAAATTTTATGAGTGCTGGAAAATATCGAAAACACAACACATCTCTAAGTACATGAAATATATAAAGATTAAGTTTTCTTGATAGTCCATTTATATAGGGTAAAGGCGGGTAATATGAGACGGCGGGTAATATGAGACGGCGGGTGTTATGAGAAACTCTCTCCTACATTTTACCTGCTTTTTGACGGTAAGTATTGCCATCGTAAGTTCATCTATCAAGTGCACTGAAAAAGTCTGTGTAGCCGTTTTATTTCTGGATTTTTTTTTTTATTAAATACCTCATGTCACTTCCAAGGGGCATTAAAAAACATGTTTATTTTTCAAAGTATTATGACTTTCATTCGAAAAAATCAATTCAAGTAAAAATTTTGTCCATCATATATTCTATCGGAAAATAGCCTGAACCTTCAGGAAGAAATGTGAAAAATTAAGATGCCTTATTTTTTATTTTACCACTCAAGTTAATTACCAACACCTTTCATATACTTTGCGGGTAATATGAGACACTTCCTTACAGCTTATATAAGACCCTCGAATATTTATTCCCGGAAAACTTTTTATTTTTGATTGTTATTAATTTTTTATTATAAAGAAAGAATTATCGTCAGGAGTCTTTGTTTATAAAAATGTAATTTATTTTTCTAAGCTTTGTTGATTATTCTTCATTTTTCAATTAAAATTAATCATTTCATGTTTATAATACTATGATTGCTTTATTTTTGCTATAATGCATACTAAATAAATACATTATTCACTTTAAAACTGATATTTTTAAGTGTCATAATAACCGCACATTTCGCAAAATCTTCACATCTTGAACTTTTTTTTTCAAAAATGTCAAACACATGAAAGTACTGCTAACAATTATCTTAATATCGTTCTACAGGCTTCATACGGCCATTTAGAAAGTTCAATGGATTTTTTTCTGAATAAGGAAAAAACCACAAGTAATTTAAAAAAAAGTATCTCATATTACCCGCCTTTGCCCTACATGGAATCTATAAAACTTAAAATTCTAAAGGATCTCATTCTAAAAATTTATGCATGAATCTATAAAAATATCAAAAAATCATTCGAATGAAATTAATAATAAAAATACAAAAAATAATAAAAAACTAGAATTCTTTCAAACATTGGAAATCTATTCAAAAACTGTGTTTTAAAAATTCGTTGAAAGTACAAAGTATTTATGAAATTTTTGAATTAAGAGCATCGAATTCTTAAAAATTAAATAGCGATCCATAAAAGTATTAAAAAAATGTAAAGAGATACTAGAAAATACTACGAAACTTTATAAATACCGAAAAATATGGAAAAGATAAAAAAAAGGAATCTTCAAAATACTGAAATTCTATACAGATAATATTTTCTAACTGGGAACTATAAAAATCTATCAAACTCCTAATCCTTAAGCATACAATAAAATTTAAGAATGATGAAAAAATACAATATCACCTAAAAGTTTTACAAATCTGTTAAATATTCGAAAACTATGAAGATTTTCTAAAAAATTATTTGAAATACAACAAATCGCTAGAGTTTTAGATTCTTAAGTATGAAATTCCAGAAAATTTTATTATAATTTCTGAAAATACCAGATATAGATAAAAACTTAAAAAATTCTACTCAATTTTCATAATACCAAAAAATATGAAAAATACCTCAAATATTATAAATAAATAAAGTACTGAAAATTAATGTAAATATCATTACCCTAAGTAACTGTAAAATCACTTAATTTCTATTGAACCTACAATCCTAAAAGAATTCTAGACATTCACATCAAAATCTATAAAAATAACAGAAAATGAAAACTGTAAAAGTACGATCAGTAATAAAAGTACTGAACATCTATCAAATATTATTTATTTTCAGAAATACAGTTTCCTGAATAATTCTGTAAAATACTGAAAATCTAATAATTTTTGAGTTCTTGGTCATCAAATTCTCAAAACCTATATTACAATCTACGAAAATACTAGAAATACATAAAAAATAGAATATTCCTAAAAATTCTATGAATAGTATCAAATACGAAAAGTTCTAAAAATACTAGTACTCCATTAAATATCTTAAAAAGGGAAGACAAAGTAAAAAATACCTTAAATGTATGCAGATATTATAATTTTCTCAAAAATCTATGAAATTACCAAAAAAAGTAAATTCTAACAAATGCCAGCTAATACTTTAAATAATCTAGATACTGATAAAATAAATACTGAGAAAATATAGAAATGAAATGCCATATCAAATAGAAAGTGATACTTTTTTAAAAATAGAAGCTTGAGCTTCCAAATAGATTTCTAAGATAATATGATGCTAGAATAAATATTCATTGACACATCAAACTAAACATATGTTAACCTTTTTTACATTTGAGTTTGCCCCTCCGTGTAAAATTTCATCACAACGCCTCTGATTCAACTAATGATATTATTCAAATCTCGCTATTTTATCCATGTATGTTCCAGGATACAAAAAACAGGGAAGCAACATATGTACAAGAACATACCCTGTTTTTTGTATCCTAATACACTGTACATGTGATACAAAAAACAGACAAAATGTGCCGCAAATGTACCAAAACATTTAACAAACGAGCTTCATCAAGGACATTGAAGGTTTACCTTCGCCTCCTTCAGCTTCGTCCATCGTAGACGCATCAATGGCGATGGTTATGTTATTGTTACCTTGTTGGGTCTGCAAAGCCGAGCCCAGATTCTGGGCGCTCATTCCGCTGTACGGTATCAGCGGCTCGATGGAGAAAAGTTCTTCCGACCCGTTAATGACATCGATAGACGAGCTCATAAGGGTGAAAGGCGCCGTTGGGCGTGCAACACCCAACCTCACAGGTGCGATCAGGGAATCTGCAGTTTCGCAAAGTTCTTCGACAGCCAATTTTATGAGGGACTGGAATATCCGACGACATTTCAAAAGCGGTTGGTCACTTGGACTCATTCTGCAACAAAAACACACACAAATTTAAAACTCTGATCATTATGTCATTAAAGATTAAAGACTTCGAGACAATATCACTCACGTTCTTCGTTTGTTCGTGTTTGGTGACATCTCAATTGCGAATATAACATAAATCCTCGCCACGGATCTCACGAATCTTCGAGCAACACATATCGCTTCTTCTTGACGACCTGGGATCGTGTCGTTTTGCATTTCACGAATAAGTGTAGTCAGCAATATGTCCATCTAGAAAAATATTTAACCCAGTTAATGAAAACAACAAACGCCAACAATGCTAACTGAATATAAGTAAAATAAAGTAAATCACCACTTCAGTGTTGCACTTGACAAGAAGAGAATGCGTGAATTTATCAAGCAGAGCTGTTCCACTCTGACGGGAAGGTGTTTCTTGGTCTCCGAACAATTGGTCGTTCGAAGTTTCGTGAACTCCGGACATTATCATGCACTGGACAGCGGGCCAATCATTCAGCAGTCGTTCAAGAGCGTGACGACTGAAACGCGGCGGGTCCAAATCGTGATCTGGCATATCCGAATCTGCGACTAAACCTGACGTTACAATTTGCTCACATGCCAATGTAAGAACAATCATTGCATTTTCGTGTAATACTTAATTAGAAGAATTTAATTTAGAAATGATTGCTTTGCTGATTTTAGTTTTAAAAATATCTGCACTTACCATCTGCGGATGGAGTTTTGCGATTGGCCGAAGTAGAGCGTTGCCTGGGAGTGGTTCTAAATTGGCGTTGTTCCACGGATTGTCGACCAACAGTTTGAACCAGGAACAAGAGAATGCTCTCTCCTCTGAAAAAATGGAAATTTGTATTTGCGAGAAACAATTTCAGTTGATGTTCTTTTCATTTGGTCTACAGCCAGTGTCGATATAAACCTTATCAACTTACAGTAAACATCGATTGGCATCGTCTCAATATACATACAATACACAAAATACTGAAACTAACCTAGAATTGACTTTTGTAGCAAGATCAGTGTTGGTCACCAATCGTCCAAGAAGGTCAGAACGAGCTTTTTGGTGGCCCGAGATGAGAGCTCGACACTTGCATTTTTCCCAACAATCGCAATAAGCGGTAGGAGATGTTTTCTTCAGTTTGCAATCGTGCCCTCTATGGCAGACACGAGCACATTCTGTGCAGCAGCACAAGGATCCGGTGAGCCCACATGTCCTGCATTCGAAAATGTCCTGCAAACAAAAATAAAAATAAAAAAAAAACAAAAAAAAACACATTACCTCCTAATCTAAAAATTAATAATTGAAAATAAAATAATATAGCTTCTCTTATTACCTGGTTAATGTGCTCAGCTCCGGTCCAAGTGAAACTACAAGTATCGTTACAGCAGATCACGAAAAGAGGCGACAAATCTAGATTAGCATCGCTGGGCAAAATCATGGAGGAACAGTCTTTGCTGTCTTTGCCAACTTTTTGAATGGTTTCGAGAATAATAAGAGCAGCGTGGTAAGCTCTCACTGAAACGGCGAGCATCAATGGGGTTTGACCTTGGGCATCCCTGTCACAAAAAAAGCGTCACATATTAGAAAAATAATAATAATAAATAAAATGAAAACAAGGTACAATTGTTTTTCTAACGATACAATAAATTTCTAAAGTTTTTTTTATGTTTTAGAGAAGGTAAGGAAATCTATGCCAAGTTTACCTTGCGGAAAGAAGCTCTTTCAAATATGGTAGCAAAGTAGCGCTTTCTGATAAAAATTTGAGAATCAGCAAAGCGTTATTTTTTCTTTCCGCGGCGTCTACGATGTACGTGTTGTTTGACGTTGGTCCTGAAATACAGTGAAATCATATTGAAAGAAAGAGATTGAGAAATGTCAAAACAATTATATTGTCACAAAGATGAATTATAATTATTTATACTTGTTAAACAAACCTGATTTGTTCATCATTGAAATACTCGCAGCGCCAATACTCAACAAACTATCCTCTTCGCCGGAAGTGTTGTCAAATGCTTCAGGAGGCCAGTTCAAAGTTGGAAGTGGTTCTTCAATTGGAGCAGAAGTTCCATCACCAGTGTTCGTGACAAGTTCGTGTTCGATGTCTACAAAAATTACAATATTTTTTTAATATTTTAATTCAAAAAAAGTTGACATTTTGCACATATAAACTACCTTGCTCTGTTTCCTTATTCGACGTGGGAGCGCACATATTTATACAAGCATGCAAAATGTTACGATTACCATCGCAACGTTCCGCCAAAATCGCCTGAATTTGAGCAGAATGTGCTTCTGAAAAGAAACAAAAAACCAACATTTTATTTACTCTTTGTTCACTTATTTCTCGATTCAGAAAAATAGTCTAATAATACTAACTGAGGTCTTGTTCAAAGGTCGCAAAAATTTGCTTGACGCCGTCGTAATCACAACGTAGAATGCGTGGCATCAAATGGAGATTTTCAAAGCACAGGGCTATAATAGCGACTTGGTTTTTAAGGTTCATGGTAGGTATCCCGGGAATGGGAATGGTCGCGGCGCCGATGCAAAGAAGTGGCGCCAAGTCGAGCCAATTGGGATCGCGAATCACATCCGCGCAATCTTTAGCAATTGGATAAATCGTGTTGTTTCCATCGCGCAAAATCATCGAGCATTCGGCATTCTAGAATGTAAAAAAACTTTTTTTAGAAAACCCCTTTTGATTTACAACATATTTTCCATGAGTAAAAGAATTTTCGTTCGAAAAGTTCGAAGTAAGAAAAAAAAATACTTATATCTCACCTCTCCAGGACTCGTCAAGCTAATATTCTGTGGATGCAAGCCCATAAATGCCGATATGTCTGAAGGGATGTAACAGTCTTGCACGTATCTGCCAGTGCTCAAATTGTAAATCACGTAACTCAGCCTGTTGCCGTTACGCAAAATGCCATGAATACCTGCACGAAACAAAATTTTTTTTTAATATAAAAAAAAATTTTTAGGGGGAAGGGGAAAACTAAATTACTCTATATAGATTTTACCTTGACAATCCGTAGCAATAGTCAAAAGATTTTCATTCGATACATCCGAAATGTTGACTTTCCTTGGCGTTCTTTGGAAACAATCTGGAGCTCTCGAATTAGTCGATGATTTGATGACCTGAAATTTAAAATTTACAATATTTAAAAAAATTTTCATTGATTATTATTTATTTAGTTTTTAACATGATAGAATGATTGGAAAAAATATATGCAATAGCAGTTAATAGAGTGATTATTTTTGATTTTCTTAGTACCTGTAATTCATCTTTTCTCATGAGCCTGGATTCAGCGAGCAATTTAATCATATCTTCTGCAGTCATGTCCTTGAAGTCCGATACACTGAACTCTTTTTCTTTCAATTCTTTCTCTTTTTCTTTGGCGTCTTTCATGAAGAATTTAACAGCAACGTAACAACCATCGACTTTGATGACTTTACCTTAAATAACAAAATTCATATATTTTTCTAAAATTTAGTTGTTAATTTCATATACACCCAATAATTTTGGAATTCCTTACAGAAAAAACGTCATGGTTTGATAAAAAATTAGAAAAATTGTTATACAAAGGTTTCAGGTGTACGTACCAATCGGCGTTGTTTTCACGTCTTCAACGAAAACGACATCTTTGAGATGCCAATCTTCTTCGTCTTTTCTCTCTGATTCTCCTTCGCTTTTTGGAGCTGCTCGTTTTGGTCGCTCTGTAGGATAAACGAAATTTTATAGTAACCAATTAAAAACAATTAAATATTAATAATTTTACAAAAATTCCCTAGAGTTCATTTGTTAAATATCCTACAAATTTATTATCAGTTAAAAAACCTTACCTTCATTTAATTTAATTCAAAATTTCACAAATTAATCATTTTATATAGAAGAAACTGTTCTGATGATCAACTAAATAACAATAAAACTTTACTGTGACTCGTGGTGATGCTGCCAGTGTCGCTGCAAGTGCTAGAAGCTGGTGATGGGGGTGGAGGCATGTCAATTCTGTCGGCTGTTTCCTTCTGGTTGGGCTTGCTTGGAGTCGTAGCACCACTTCCATTGGACTCGCGTTTTTCTGTAGCACTACTTGTTGGTACCGTACCAGCAGGCAAAATTTTAAATCTGCATACTGCGTCTAAGTTCCACACAGCTGACAACAGTTGTCCAACTTTTGGGACACCATTGGCTGTTGTGAATGCTGAAAAATTTTTCATAAACCATTTCTTTTAGTTTTTGAATCAGAAATAACGAATACATTGCATCAGATATTGACAATAATAAACCGTTAATTATATACCTATCGCTCCTGATTGATAAATAGGGCTGTTTTTCATGCAAACGTGAGTCCCGTAACTGATCTCCGTAGAAACCACAGCAGTTGGTCGATGCTTGCGAGATTTGGCTTTGTATTTCTCCCACAACTTCATTCTTTGAGCGAATGGCAAAACTCCCCTAGAGTGCAATATTTTATTTAATAGAATCTCCAACAGCTTTGTATATATATCATCAACTTTTTATAAAAAAAAAATAATAATGACACCGCCAATAACAAGGAAATAATATTTCACATAAAAAATCTCTAGAAAAAGTACAAACCACCAATACAAAGCTCCGCTCTCGAGCCTGGCGACGGTGTACAAAGAGCACGTGTGTAATGACGCAATTTTGTCAACAGTGAACTCTGGAAAAGCTTGGGCAGGGTGTTCCAACCTCGACGCCACGTGTCCCAAAAGCTCGTCGAGCCAAGTCGCGACTTTTCCAGTTTCAGTACTGACCGAGCATCTTATGCTCGTCGCGCTCAAGTTGACGATTTTTTCCCCCAACAAGGCCAAGGGCACGGTCTTTGGGTGGTGTACATTCGCATTTTCTGAGCTTTTGTAAGGCTCGGCTTCGTTCCATTTCCATTGGTAAAGTTGGCCACTCGAGGAAACAGCGATTAGTTCGCTGTACAATGCTGCGATGTTGACAAAACGCGGCGCCGGTTCGCCACTTCGCTCGTTCCACCATTCGAGTTCTTCGGATATCCAAAGAGGACTTTGCGACGCCAGCTCTTTCTTTTTATTTTCTGAAACATAAATTTCATGTGAAATCATTAAATAATGAACGACTTAAATAATGTAAAATTATTTTACTAACAACTAGATATTTAAATATTGAAATTAGCAATTTCTCATTCTTTAACTCAGTATTATCAATGCTCATACTCATTATGAAAGAAGAGGTTTAGGGTATAACAGGAATTTAGAAAATTTAGTTGAATCTCATGTTTCCATCTTTTTTAATTCATGTCACTCTTAATACATACCTATAATTTTTTTTTTACCTGGGTCTTTTTCCCAAGAATCCTTCAGCGCAGTTTCCAACCAACGACGGGGTCCATAATATTGACGCTCTCTCCATCTACTGAAACTTTCACGCTCGCGATCACGATCTCTTTCGCGTTCCAGTGGACGCTCGCTATCCCGTTCACTTCCAAGTCGTCGCGAGGAATTGCCACGGCTAAGAACAAACATGACAAGAATTCCATTTTTAACGAAATTTTCCAGTAACAGATAGTAACAAAATTCATCATAGAATGGTTTTTTCATTATTATTTAAAAAAATTTTGTTTAATAAAAAAAATTTCAACAACCCATAAAAGCGAGATTTATCGAAAAATGGTTTTTGAAATAATTTAAATAATCGAATTCATAATTTTTGAATATTGAACAAAACTCACCATAGTCATCTTTTTGAAATAAACAAATTATTTTCCACATTTTACATTAAAAAAGTAGGTTCTAACATTTGTATATACCTTTTAACTTATTTCATTTTTGGGAATTAATTTGATGTTTATTTTAAAAAGTGAAAATGTAAAAATACCACATTCAAAATGTTTTACAAAACCGGTTATATTTTTCCATTTTTTGAAATTTGTCAACACTAAAATTCTAGAATTATATTAAAATATTTAAAATTATTAACGATCTCCAGCAGATAAAATGTTTTTTTGGTTTTAAAAAATTTCAAAGATATTATAGTTTCTGGATTAAAAATTTTTTTGAACACTGTCTAAGATAGTAGAAATTTTTCTAATTTTTTAAAATTATTGGCACTCTCTGAAATTTTTGAAAAATATCAAAAATTTCAAAGATATAACAAACTATTCAAAACTTTCCAAATTTCATAAATATTTGTGACTCATGAGAACTTTTCGTAATTTTTATTGCTTTTCAAGATTTTTAGATTTGTTATCAAAAATTGAAAACATCGTCATGCATACTTTGAAAAAAATTTTAATAATGATCACAATCTAGATCTATTTACTCATAAAATTTTTATTATTTTCCTTATTTATTCAATATTTTCTGTTTTTAATTTTTATAAATTTCAATATTAAGTATTCTACAATCTATTCAGAACTTCTAAAATTAGTTTAAAATTGGGTCTACACATGAAGATTTTTTGTAATATTTTATTACTTACGGAATAATTTCAGATTTTTATCTAAAATGAAACAAGCATTTTCATAAGTACTTAAATAAAATATCATAATGATCACAATTCATCAAATCAATAGAAACATTTTTTGAAATTCTAAAAGTCTTTACAATTTCATCAAAACATTGAACATTTTCAAATAAAAAAAATTCAAATTGAAAACATAATACGACATACTTAAAACTACCAAAATTTATTAAAATTTGTATATATCATTACGATTTTCAGTAATTCTTTGATATTTTTAAAGTTTTACAGAATTTCATAATAAAGTGTGAAAAAACATTATTATGTTTTTTGAAAAACGCATTACAATCACACTTTCCTAAATTGATCAATGTATTCTGAAACTCTAACAATTTGCTGGATTTCATTATAATATTGACAAATTTTAAAACATTCAAATCTTTCCTAATTTTATTATAATTTTTAGGAAAGGATTCATCCATTTCATTCAAATTTTATTTTATTCTTTGATACTTCTTAAGTTTTCCAGAATATTATTAAGAATGAAAAAATGTTGCTAGATAATTTTTGAAAAAAAAAAACAAAATAATAATAAATAAATAACGAAAACAATTTATGTCATTGGCAGACATTTCAAAATTCGAGTTTTTTAATTTTTCAAAATTTTCAAAATTTTTAACGCAACACAAACTTTCTAAATTCTACAAAAATGTGCCCAACTTATAAGATATTCCGTAATTTTTTAATACTTACATACTCGCCAAGTTTTTTGAATGTTTATTTATAAAAAAAAAAAAAAAACTATTATCATACATAATATATTTCAAAATAATATAACAAAAAACGAAACCTACAACATTTATTTTCTGAAATTTTCGATGCATTTTTATTTTTGAAAATTTCTTCAAGTGTTTTCTCTTGCAGGTATATAGAGGGAGTTTGTATATACCAAGTTGGGTTTTTTCAATTTTTATTAAAAAAAAAAAAAAAAAAAAAAAAAAACATAATCATGAACATTTAAAAAAATATCCATATATTTTCCACTGGGTTGAAACAACTAATTCAACATTATAAATACAAAGGTCATACTTTCTGATTCCCGCGTAACCAAACATATCCTCCGAAAACATGGAGTCAGCATCAATGATGACCGAGTGTTCGTTGCCGAACCCACCGTCTAGAAGAGAAATAAGATCTTCAGGGACGTAGCTGTCGGTCGCGTCGTCTGCGTCGTCGCCTTCTTCGTCGTCACGTGAAAGGAGATTGTTGACTGCCAAATTTACGTCAAGATTGGTGCGCTGCAATTACATATACAAACATGTCATTAATAGTCCTTCCTTTTATTTATTCATTCAAAAAATTGAAAATTTATTCAACTATACCTGCAATTCTCTCATTATGAGGTTGCGACTTTTTCCCTGGAGAACAACTTGCGCTTGCGATATGAGGTCTTCGGGAACAAATGGCGCGGGGACTGAAACCAGCGACCTTGAGCTGCTTCCAGCGCTGTTGCCCATGATAACACCTGGTGGACCTATCCTGCCACTGCTCCCACCTGCGGCACCGCTGCCACTGCCTCGTATAGTCGAATTGCTTCGCATTATCCGGGCTCTCGAACGGGACGCGACTGTCCTGGCACCACCGGTACTTCCCCCACCACTGCCACCTCCACTGCTACTTGGAGCCGCATTGGAATTCCCAGTATGGGCTTTGGTGGTACTGAAATGCAAAAATATCAATTAATTTTCGATTCCAGAAACTATTTTAACCCAGATTAAATCAATTTATCAAATTAATAAAACATTTAATAAATCATTATATCAGATTAAATCATGTTTTGACGAGAAAAAATTTGAAATACAAAACTAAACTACATGCTTATTACTCAAAGTGTTATCTTTGTACCCAGCATTAGGGATGGGAATTGGAACTAAAATGATTAATACTTGATCATCTGATATATTGGAATCATATGATACACAATAGCGATATATCGAAAAGAAAATGTCGATATGCGATGTATCGCAAATATTTTGATGGATTTTTCAGTACATGCACAATTTGAAGGATTTGTTGGTAATTTTATGGCTTTTTTACAGTGATGTATAGAATTTGATCCCTCAGGATTCAAAATTTAAAATATTCTTAGTGATTTCAGATTTTTGCGACAGTCATACATGTTTATTTTTGAAATAAAATTTTGTTTTGATCTCCAAGAATTATTCAAATGTTTTTTAAAGATTTTCCAATACTTCTATGAATTGCTATGATTTAGTATTCTCGAATTTGTGCTTTATAATTCGAAGTAATGAATAATTTGTGTTCAAATAGATTTTCCAGGAAAAAGTATTTTCTTAGATTAATAGCTCTTTTAATTTTTTTTGTATTTCTTCAGTATTTATTAGATTTAAAAGAACCTTCAATAGTTTTATAAATTTCTGTAAAAATTTTAGTATTTTATAAATTTCTAGTAGGTATTTTTATATTATTCTTTTGTATTTTTTAGTATATTTATAAAATGTAGGAATATATAGTTTTTTAAAGATACCTTTTCAGATTCCCAGAATGCGATTTCTTTGAATTTAGAGTTTGAAATATTTAAATTTTCCAATCTAATTTATTAGAAAATATCAATGTTTAAAAAACTTCTCATATTCTGCATATTTTGAAAAAATTTCTATCAGCATTTGCAAGTATTTAATGAAATTCTAGCATTTATAATATTTTGAGAATTTCGTGTACTCATTTAATTTCGTAACATTTTTAATAAATTTACAGATTTTTTGAATTTTTGTAACTTTCCGTACAGATTTCTAAAAAGTTCAGAGTTTTTATCAATTCAATGCGCTCGAAACTGAAGTTTCATTAATTTCCAAATTCCGTATATCTATACTTTGGAAAAAATTCTATTAGCATTCACAACTATTGAATAAAATTCTAGAATTTTTAGTATTTTTCACATTTTTTGTATCTATTGAATTTCGTAAGATTTTCTAGAAGATTTACAGATTTTTAAATATTTTATGAATTTCTATAATAATTTCTCAGATTTTTTTTCATTGAATGCTCTAGGAATCGGAGTTTTATTTATTTCCAGAATTTTTTATAAATTTTCGAAAAAATTCGATCAGCATTTACGAGCATCAATTAGAATTTTTATATTTTTCGAATTTTTCATGTACTTATTGAGTTTCCTGAGACCTTCTAGAATACTCACAAATTTCTTAATTTTTTTTATAGATTTCTAAAATTCAATGCTTTCAGAATCAAAAATTTATTATTTTACAGAATTTTTATTCATTTTCAAAATAATTAAATGAGCATTCATGCATATCTTTGAAATTTGTATTATTTTTAGTATTTTTTCATATCTATTCCATTTCTTGAGATTTTTTAGCAAATTTAAAGATAACCATAGAATTTTATGTTCTAGAATCAATAGTTTTAGAGATTGTTAGTATATTTATCAATCGTTCATAGTACAGTTACTCCACAAATTCCTAGTATTTCATTCATTTTTGTGAAATTATGACACACATTTTCGTGAATTAAATTTTATTCATGATAATAAATTCAAATCGCTCCGCTTTCTTTCTTCTAAAATCCTTTCCTTTGACTTAAATGATCTCCCGGAACGAAATTCGCCAATTCCTCTTTTTCAAAAATGAAAGAATGAAAGAATAAAGAATTTTAACAAAAAGAAAAAAGAATTGGTGAATTTTGCTCCGGGAGATCATTTAAGTCAAAGGAAAGGATTTTAAATATTATTATTGGTTTCAAAGAATAACTACCTTATAAGAGAAAAAAGAAAAAAAAAAAAATATGTTTATGAAAGATTTTTAACGCTTTTCGAATATTGCTGCAATCATATTCTTGAAACTGACAACCACAGACTATAATGACCATATGGACCATATCACTATGATATTTTGAAAGTAAAAAAATGTTTGAAAAGAAGAATAAGATTGATGTTGGTAGGAATCACTGGATACGAATGCCAAATGAATAAAAAAAAATATCGAAACAAAATTTTTTTTCATGCAAAAAGGTTGCAATATAGTTTAATATCACAACAAAAATTTTTGGACGATTAATATATCAATATAAAAATTCAAATGTATCGAAAAGTATCGTTCATCTCTACCCAGAACATCTTTATTTCTCAATGTTTGGAAGTCAAGTTTTAAAAAATTTTCCTTTTCATGTTACATTTGATTGAGGTAAAAACCTATGACTATTAAAATTTTGTCACAAAGTTGCATAAAGAATTCAATCGAATCTATCAATTAAATTGCAGGATTTCATTGGGAAAAAAAAAACCAAAATTGTGTGAAAAATTTTCCAAACTAAGTAATTAAGTCATGTTATAAACTGAAATTGCACCTTCTATTCGGTTCATTTTTCCTCAAGTCCAGGCGATCGTAAA
Organism: Platygaster robiniae; assembly: GCA_028476575.1. Classification (NCBI taxonomy): domain Eukaryota; kingdom Metazoa; phylum Arthropoda; class Insecta; order Hymenoptera; family Platygastridae; genus Platygaster; species Platygaster robiniae. The sequence continues at coordinate 45,262,827 of CM052019.1, forward strand.
GAACAGTGAATGCCACTCGGCACACACGGTTGTCTTCAGTTAATAAAGCTATATGAGTTGGTCCAACGACAATGCGCTTTACTGGTGTTTTTAATCCAGCAAATGCTGGTGAGTTGATGAATCCATACCGATTGATTTTGTCTGAGACCTCCTTCAAACTGAAAGAAAAAAAAAAAGATTTCACAGTTAAAAAAACAGGTTGACTAGAAATCCAGACTACGATTGATACTAATAAATTTTTTACACAATTTAATTTTTTATATTTTGAAATAAGACTCAGGGATGTAACTATAAAATGTCCAATGGCACATTATTGATTCAATTTCTTTCATGCAAGATTAATAAAATTTAAGAATGCTACGAAGTATCGTATCTTTTTCTTATTTAAGAATTTTTATTATAAATTGAAGAGCCGGATCGAACAACATGATCTCTGCGCGAAATCCTGTAAAAGTATCGTCCACTTTCAAATTTTAGGCAATCAAAATTTTTTCGAGTCAAACAAGGTCATATATTCCACAAAGACGCAACTTTTTCCCTTATAAACTTTTTTCGTAAACCAATCGTTATTTCGTATATAAATAAAAACTGGTTTTTTGATGAACCCGAAAATCGCTACATTTTAAAACTTGAATCGCCAAATGTCGGTCAATTTTCGGCCGATTTGACTCAAATTTTTTTTTTTTTAATCATCACAAAACTTTGGCGTCACTTATGTGTCCTATGAAAAATGTAATAAAATAAACGATTATTCAAGAATAATTATGTTAATAATCGCAGTAGAATTTTATACTTTCGATTTTCGCAATGTGAGAAACTTTTTTGTTTTCAAATTTTTATCGAGCTTACTTAGTAAAATAAACTATTATGTATATGTCAAACATTTTAGTTAGAGGTTTATTCGTGCTAGTAAAGTATAAAAAAATGATTAAAAAAAAACTTTTTTCCACATTTTTCGTTGATTTTTTGGGGCCTTTGAGGACGGAATGTTTTCTCAGTTGAACGTCTGAACAAAATTTCTTCCTCGAGGACTCGAATATTTGTACATACAATGATTTCACATCTGCAATTTTTTCTTTCAAAAAAAAATTGTGGCGGACAATTTCACAATATACTTTTTTGGATAAACGTCATAACTTTTAATAACATGCACCTTACCATTTGGAAAGTATATGATCTTCACTGCCTTACTGATAAGTAAATCAGAAGGGATTTTTCCTTCTGATTTTAAAAATGGTTCGAAGTTCACGTTCAAATCTTCTGCCTTTTTAACAATGAAAAGAGAATTTTTATCCTTTTTTATTGTGGTCAAGTAGCCATCTCTATAGAAAAAATCTCTACTTTATTTCTTGTAAAAAATTGTGAAGCCTAAAAATATTGGCATGGTATTTTTTTATTCTTTTTATTCAAGTAAATTTTTTAGTTGAATACACAATAAGCAGTATTATTCTCCACTAGCCAAAATTCGTTTTGGTTTTTTGAAGTCGAAATGTAATTTTTATTATAGATTATTTTATGAATATTTTTTTATTGATGAGTTTTTTAAGAATGGATATTATTAGAACAGTCTGATTATAAGAAGTGTATGCTCTTTTAAAGTGAGTAATAAATAAATTGCCAAAACTGTCATGATATGAACGGTACTTGTATTAATTTAGTTTATTATGATTTACAGAAGTATAAGATACAATATTAAGGTAGTACCTACAGGATGCAATGATATGAATATAGCCGCAACTAAAAATTCTTGCAGCCACGTTCACATTTCAGGCTCTGTGCACATGTATCGGCAACATCGCATCTGCCACTGTCTGCCAGCTGCTTCAACATAAACAGTGGTAAGCACTGGTAAGCACGGGTAAGCACTGTAGCTATATATATGATCAGCAATTGTTTCGCTTGGAATGCGACGTTGCCAAATGTACGTTGATAAGAAAGAAATAAAATAATTTTTTGTCGCATAAATATGTAGTCAACTTTGATGCGATGTAGCACAGAGTTTATAAACATTTTGAATAATGTGTCCTCAATTATCAAGAATTTTCGGCCAATAACTTTTTGATTTATTCCAAAAAATTATGCTGTTCCCATAAGAACGCATGTAAAAATTATTGTATGTTTGAAGTAGTGGATCGATTTGAAATTTTGCGAGGAATTTTCTTGAACCTAATTTTCAAATTTCGTCCAAATCGGTCAATAATTTCTATCCTGGAGGTACTACCTTAAGAGGTCACCTGGTCCCTATGTATATATCAAATGAAAAAATTAGCATTCATGTTCTTATTAAATAAAATAATGTTGCTTCGCCAAATTTTCAATTAAAATAGTTAATAGATGAATATACAACATTAAGTATTAAATAAACATCATTTAGTATTATTCTTTACTAGTCGAAATTTGTTAGGATATTTTGAAGTCAAAGTGTGATTGTCTAAATGTGAATTGTAGTTATGAAAGCATAAAATGTAGGAGTAAATATTATTTATCTCACATAAAATTATACTTAAACCTTATAGAAACCTTAATATAAATTTAAGTTTAAGTAAAACACTTGAGATATTACCCCGTAAACATTCGTGATCGTGATGTCATGTATGCAGACACATGCTTGCGCATATGTCTGCGTACATGACATCACGATCATGAATGATCACGAATGTTTACTGGGTAACTTTATTTCTAACTTTGATCTAATCGGATATGAAATTGATAATTTGCAATTTTTAGAAAACTCAATGAAAGAGTATGTAAGACAAATTTTTATCATAGAGTATTTATTTTTTGAGCTCATATAAACTTAATACATCAGTATTTATTACCTATAATATAGACAGTGTGTATAGCATTTCCCACACCAAAGACAAATAAATTACTATTTTTTGAATTTCAAATTAAAAAGTCCTTATTTATTTTTCAAAAATGTCAAAAATAATGGAATTATCTAACTCCATCACCAAAACACATTCTGCTATTGTACACTTACATTTTGTAAGTGTTCTTAATCTCTTCCTTATCTAAGAAAATTTTTTAGATTTTGATTCAACTTGGCGCTTCAGCTATGTCTAGGTCCATCGGCTGGGGCGGCATCACGGAGGCAGCAAAGGTCTTTCTATATTATAAAAAAAAAAACCTGATACTTCCGTTGTCCCCTGCGGCCAAGTCAACTGGTGCTTCTAGGCTAAACCAAGAACCATGCATAAGAAGTCTCACTTTCTAAAACTTTTTTGCCCTATCATAGTACTATTTTTAGACATAAGAAGTTTCAGTTTGTGAAATTTCTTATGTCTAAATGGTAATTATGTTTAAATTATGTGTAAATGGCAAATATGCATAGGTTGCCAGTGAAAGTTTTACTTCTATGGTGAGACATTTGAAATTTTACTATAGCTTTCACCAGCAGAGATTTTAATACTTTCCTTATACAAAAGTTTTACTTCAGAGTGGACCATTAGAAGATTAATTTTGTAGTAGGCCATTTGAGGTTCTCCTATAGTGAAACATTTAAAGTTCCACAGTATAGTATACCATGATAAGTATCACTTTACAGTAGGTTGCTGCTATTTTATAGCAAGAAAAGTAGTTTTTCATGTTCAACAATAAAAAAGATACATTTCAGATCCTATGTGAAATTTCTAATGGTTTATTATAAAGTGGAACTACACCATAAAAACGAAGTGAAACTTCTTATCTCTTACCATTCTATGTATAGCGAACTAAGTATTTTTCATGTACCAAAATCAAGTGAAACTTAAGATCTGAAGTCAAACTTCTAATAGCCCACTACAAAATACAACTCCATTTATCTTACAATAAATTTAAATCTGATGTTGAACTTTCTATTATATCACAAAATTACGAAATTTCCGAGTTTGAAAAAATATCAAAAACATAAAAAAATGTCAGAATATCATAAAATGCCACAAAAAAGATGAAAATCTGCTACAAAACAGACTCGAGAATGCATTGAAAGTTTTTCAGCATGTAATAAACTACTGATTTTCACTATTCTTAGAATTTGAAAATTAATTTTCCATCTCAGCGGGCAAAAAAGGTTATATTTGCCAGCTATGATGAAAAATACTATGAACAAAATAATTTCTCGCGAGAAATTAATTTTTTCCCTTGATGCAAAATACATATAAATACTATTTTGATACATTATGATCACAACTACGGCTTCTTTTACCCAACTTTTGAGTCTTGTCTATTTTTCAAAATTGAAAATCACATAACGCAAAAAAGCACGCGCTTCAATAAAAAATCACAAGCGAAAAAACTCAATGTTGTCAAACAAAAATAACACATTAGTTTTGTGAAAGCCGAAACATGTTTTATTACGAAATTTCCGATTGGACCCCCCCCCCCCCCCATTTTTTCTGCGTCCATCCTTGCATATATTAAATATTAACTACAAAAACTAATGTAATGTGAGCGGTACTTGTCATAATATCATGCATAATGTGCTGAAAACGTATGAAATAGACAAATTAAAAAAATGTGATAGCATGAGAGTCAAATATGTTGACTGACAACATACATCTAGTCATCCAAAATTCACATTTTCTTCATTATTTAGATAACAAGGTCATCTGGTCCCCATAAACATGTCAAAGAAACAATTCAAATCCATATTTTTTTTCAAGTAAACATGTTGCTTTCCCAAATTTACCATAAACCAATATCGAAATAGCCGAAAATGTCATGCTATACGGGTAAAATATTTTTTCTCGGACTCGTGTGGGAAAGTGTAACGCATCGTTTGAGACTCCGTAATGAGCCAGTCACCTGAATGGGGAACAATAATCAAAGAGCACGAGCGCGTTGCAGATGCATAAGGGGAAAAAGAATGGGCTCTCGACATTCTCAAAATGCTCAAGTCCCCGGGAAATTTCGGCTAGGAATCTCGAATTCTCTAGCGAATTCGTGCGTTTACTGTAGAATTCAATTAACATGACAATATCATAGAATAATAAAATATGCCGTGCATACCGATCTATTAAGGTGTCGTCCCCGAGCGGAACCGGGTTGACCAGCAGATGTATCATTTTCGTAGATCCGAGATGTTCGTTTTTCGATAAATAATCAATTTTTCGACAACAATTTTCACTCAGTTTCTGTCACTTCCGAGAAATATTACCGTTCACGAGATGTTCGCCATGTTTCGATATAAATGTCTGAAAATGTCTGATGTCTGTCTTCTTGTGAGAATTGCATAGAATTGTCCAGAATTGTCTGGCATTGTCCAGAATTGTCGAGAAATGTCACAGAATGTGCAAAAAAAATGTGATTTCGCCTAGCATAACCTGCGAATTTGTGATTTCCGTCGATTTTGTGATATCCAGTAATATCACACTTATCACAAACCTAAGAACTCAGCACACTCAACTATTGTGATATTCATCGGCATATAGTTTTTGCTTTATGTACGTGTACGTCATCTTATATACATCATTACATACAATGAATTGCAATGGATCACAATGGATACCAAGCTGTACTAAGCATTGCCAAGCATACCTGTAATCATAGATTGTCATACATTATACAACATAATAATAAATATGATGCAATAAAAACACCCGGTTTTGCAACAATGTGCAATGACTAAGAAATAAGACAACGTGTCGTTTTTTGCAATAACTGAAAATTTAATACTAAAAAACATTTCCCGGAAACGCACGATAAAATTTATCAGTGTTGGGTGATCGCGTTTTTGGCGAATTTTATGAAAACTTCATTTTTCGGCATCGTGATAACGCGAGGCACTGAAAAATTCGAAAGCGATTTCTCGAAAAACATATTTTTTCTTGATGGGAAAGAGTTGATAAATTGGCACAATGGTTTTCGAGTCCATTGTTACAGAACTATTAAATAAGTTTCTGGGGGAGTACATAGAAAACTTGGACTATTCCCAGCTGAAATTGAGTTTATGGGGTGGTAAGAAATGATCATACAAAATGCATGTTTTCTTAGTTCAAAAACTAGAAACCATAATGTGAATTCACATACTTTTTTTGACGCTGAATTTTTGATTAAGGACAGCTATCATTTAGCTTGTCAAAATCAGTTTCTAAAATGTCTGATTGTGAGGTAATAAAAATTTTGATAGCATTTTGGAAACGCGATTGTCATTTCTTAACCTGTTTATTTTGTCATTGATTTACAGTTCTATATTTAAAAAATTTTCCTTAAGTCGTAAATGAAAAAAAAAATTAAATGTATTTTTATGTGATTGTGAAATAATTTTGTATAAAAAGTTTTACTTCTATTGTTACTAATGATATTGCCATTAATAATAATTATCATTGTAAAAAAAATATTGTTAAAATTATATTAATATATAACATAATTATGGTAGTAAAATTATAAAATTATTCATCATATCAAAAAATATAAACAGAGTTATAATCATAATATTGTTGTTAATAGTATTCTTAAAATGATATTGTAAATATTGTTATTCGTTAAAAATAAAAAAAATTCTCATAACACTCAGAGAAAAAGTAAACTTCTCGAGCATGGCAGTGCTCCGCGAGTTCGAAGCGTGCGCTGTGACGACCTTCAAACGTTAGAAAGTACCCCCCCCCCTCCCCCGAGCATGACACGCTTCTAAATCAAGCGTCTGCACAGAGGATGCATCAAATCCATGCTCTCAAGCATCGATGGAGCCATGTCTGGCGCTGCGGACAACATTATGATCAAGAAGTTCATTTTTTCTCTCAGTGAAGTACTTAAATTTTATTTGTTACAACTTTCATGTTCTACAATTCTTGACTCCAGTCGTTGGCGCTTTTCAAATATTAATTAACGAATATCGGGGTCAATTATTATTAATACTCTAGTTCACATATGTCTATATTTTAAAAATAATTCTTTTTGTTCAAAATTTCCATTCATTTTTCAAAATTCTAGAAATCAAAAACTAGTATTCGTAAATTTTAGTTTTCTAAATTTGATTTGAATTCAAAAAAAATTTGTGAATACCTAAAAATCTAACACCTAATTAGTTATATGAATTATAAGGAATATCTCCCGAAAAATTTTGCTAAAAAATCAACTTTTATTGTGCGATTGCATCACTAAATGATGAAACGATATTTTATCATTTACAATCAGTTTTGTATTTATTTATTTTTTTTTTTTTTTTTTTGGGTTACAGAGTTTAGACTCCTAGGTTTCAAGGCCAAAATTGATTGGACAATCTAGTAATTTTGAGTTAATTCATTATGTCCGGAAATTTTGTATTTTGTACCTAATATTTTGATATTTGGTTTATTTTTGGAATTTTGTCTTTTTGCCATATTTCATTTTTTGACATTTTGTGATTTTGTGACATTGTGAAATGTTGTGGCAATTTGTGATGTATTGTGATTTCGTGACATTGTGTGTGTATGTGCCATATTCGTTCACTTTCTGGTTACTCAGCCTTTTAAATGAGAATTTGAAACTTTCTTTAGCTAGAAACCATCCTTGGGTGATGACAAAATATTTTTAAAAAATTAGAAAATACATCCAACTGTTTTCACATGATGCAGTGACATACAGTGTTTCTCATTAATGCCTTCGCCTTTTCGAACGCGAACCTATATTTTTGGATGCCATTGACGCGAAGGCATTATTGAGAAAGACTGTACAATCATACATTCTGCTTTATCATAGATGTATTAAAATTTTACAAGCAAATCAGGATAAGTTTGATAAATCTGTTGATACTAAAACAAATTTTTAAAAATACCTCAAAATCTAATACTTTTTTAGCTATGGAAAGTATAAGAAACATCTCCAAAAAAATTCTGCTAAAAAATAAACTTTTGTAGTGCGATTGAATTATTATAAAAAAAATATTAAACAATATATTATAACTGACAATCAGTTTTTATAATTTTTTTTCAATGATTAGAGAATTCAGACTTGTAGGTTTATAGGTCAAAATTGATAAGATAATATTATAATTTTGAGTGATTTCATCATTTCGTAAAATTTTGTGATATGTTGTGACATTTTGTGAAATTTTTGAATTTTGTGACATTTTGTAAAATTTTTGAATTTTGTGACATTTTCAAACATTTTGAAATGTTTCGTGATTTTGTAACATTTTCTGATTTTGTGACATTGTGTGTGTGTATATGTGTTATATTCCTTCACTTCTTAGTTACCCAACGTTATAACTGAGAATTCGAAATTTCCTTTAGCTATAAACCATCCGTAGACCATGACAAAAAAAAATTTTTTTTAAATACCAAATATCCGTCCAGTCGTTTTTGTGTGATGCGATGACATACGAACATACATTCTGCTTTATAAACATAGACCAGCTATCCCAGCGGGCTTTGCTTCGCGGTAACTACGTTGTTACACGCAGTTTGGTCAGGAAAAGTCAATATTTTTTTAATTGAAAAATGAAAATTACCAAAAAGTTATCTGATCTCGAGGTTAAATATCTTCTTTTTTTTTTTGTTCGAAACAATTTCTAATTTTTTGACGAAATATGGATTGGTTCCCTAACGGAACGCACCCGACCAACTTTCGAGTGTTACCCGACCACTGCCGTCGGGTAGTATTCGGGTTTCAGTGGAACATTGGTCGGGTGGTAGAAATATAGCAACCTAAATCACTGTGGCTGTAAATTTCAGTCATTAATGAGTAATGGACTGTTCTCGCTACCATTAGGTTAAAAAAAAGCACAAAAATCGCAGTTATTTCACTGAAAACTGTGAAGAACATTCGTCTAGATTTTTTTCACTTCAAAATAATTGACGTAAGATATACATAATTTTTTCATTGAATATTACGAAAAACAGTTATTAAAACATCCTGCAAAAATTAATTACAATAGATATCGTGAATAATGTATTAAAAATGTGAGGCAACCAGTTTCCGAACGTTACCCGACTATGGCGGTCGGGTCAGTTACGTTAGGGTTAGAAAATAATGGATTATATTGGTCAAAAAGCTGTTATAAATATTTAAAAAAATTGTTTCTAATGATACTTTTTTACGATCAAAGTAAAGTGAAAAATTGATGAAAGTTTATCCGTTAATCAGGATTAGGAGGTGATCATGATGAGGATTATAATAATAATTTTATTATGACTTTCCATGATTTGTGACAATGTATGATTTTGCAATTCATAGAATTTCATGATGATTTACCATTGTGACATGTTGCGACTTGTGTATATTAATAGTTGGTTATATTTTCTGTTATTTGCTATACAGGGTGTCGCCAAGTCGGCGGATCATCAGAAAACTATCGATGTTTCATCAAATTTTAAGAAACCTTTTCCCTTACAATTTTCCAAAATTCGCAAAATTGAAGGAGTGATTAATAATTCAGTTTCGTCCACTCACCTTTCGGCAAGGTGGGGCTTTTGATTGAAGCCCTTTCTCTTTCTAAGCTCACTCTAATATAATATTGGGGGGTAATTGAGGTGTGTTATGGATTATTGATACATGATTTCTCTTATCTTGAAATAAAATTTTGAAACAAAAAATTCTAGGAATCAAAGTTTTCTTTAATCTTGCATTTGTTTTAAATAAAATATTTTTTTGTCTAACTGTCACCTTTAGAATGCAGTATCTTCTAATTTTTTTTCGAGAGAGATAGAAGAAGTCATTAACCTAGACTCCATTATACCCTCCTGAGTGATCTCAGTATTCCCATGAGAATTAGCTAAGAAAGAAGAGGAGTATCTTGTATGAAAAGCCCCGCCTCTCCAAAAGTTAGTAGACGAAATTGAATCATTAGTAACTGTTGAAGTGTTGCAAATTTTCAGAAAATGCAAAGGATAAAGTGTCTAAGAGTTTTATGAGGAATTGATGATTTTCGGATGATCCGCTGACTTTAAAAGACCCTATATTTCATGACACGGTAAATTTTTATGAGTTTTTGTGGTTTGCGACCTTTTTTGATTTAGTGACTTTTAGTGATTTTTCACATAATTTTATGATTTTATGTCTATCATTTTTGTAATGTTGTGCCACTTTTGCAAATTTTGTTTACTTTTTGTAATTGTGTGTGTGTGTGTGTGTGTGTGTGTGTGTGTGTGTGTGTGTGTGTGTGTGTGTGTGTGTGTGTGTGTGTGTGTGTGTGTGTGTGTGTGTGTGTGTGTGTGTGTGTGTGTGTGTGTGTGTGTGTGTGTGTGTGTGTGATATTTCAACAGTGCTTCGGGGGTAAAGGTGGGGGAGTAGGCCATTCATGGCGTTTTCAAATGACCCGATCTGGAGCAGATCAGGAGCAGATTTTTCTGCTGATACATGCTCAAATCTGCTCAAACCTGCCTAGAAATTGCTCTAGATCTGCTCCAGATCGGGTCACTTGAAAAAGCTATTATTTCGTTGATGAAAACATGCCTCTTACCTTCACATGAACATGGTCAATAACTGTGAAAAATTTCAGGTCGTTTCGTGCAGTAGTTTTGAAGTTATAGGTACACAACGTACAGACTTTCACATACATATACGTAGATCGAATTACTAAATGATGAAAAAAAATTTTATTATTTAGAATCAGTTTTGTAATTTTTTTTTTTATGATAAAAGAGTAGACTTTTAGCTTTATAGGCCAAAACTGATAAGACAATTTAACAATTTTAAGTAATTTAATTATTTCGTGAAATTTTGTAATTTTTGAATATTCTGATGTTTCGTAAATTTGTGAAATTTTGAGATTTCGTAACATATTGTGATTTTGTGACCTATAATGATTTTGTATACATTGTGCATGTATGTGTCACATTTCTTCACTTCCTGGTTACCCAATGTTCTAACTGAGAATTCAAAATTTTCTATAAACCATCCACAGACCATGACGGAAAAAATGAAAAAAAAATTTCAAAAATCCGTCCAGCCGTTTTCGCGTGATGCGATGACATACGAACATACATTTTGCTTTATATATATATAGATTGTAATTTTTCATGAATAATTATTAAAATGGAACTTGAATTGTTTATTCTTCATTTATAATTCATGATTAATAACTTCACAACTATAATTATTAATGAATAAGTAGATAATCAGGAAATGTCACCCAAAAGAAAAAAAAACCAAATTTATTATTTAATTTTACAATACTATTCATAATTCATAATTTTTTATATTTCTAAGCTTGAAATTCATCAGTTTTCTTCCTTGAAGTAATTATGTTTCAAGATAGCTTTAACTTTGCGTTAATGTAATGAGTTGGAAAATTCAAATCATTAAATTGTCTACATTTATACATTTTAACAGATTCTGGCTTTTTCTTTTTTTAATTTTTCCCTCGAATTGGAGAATTTCTAAACTACCTAACTCTTTTTTGATGATTTTATTATTTAATTCTCCAATTGAAACTCTAAAATTTAAATTTTGTATTCAAGTATAAGTTGGTGAGTTTTTGAAATTTTTGTTCAATTTTTATACAGTTTGAAAAATTTTCATTTTTCTTTTTTTCTTCATCAAGTCCTTGGTTCGAAATCTTTCAGTTTTCTAACAGAAATTTTCAAATTTTAAGTAATTTTTCATGTTTCTAAATTACTCGATTTTCCGGCATTATTTTTTTCTGCAATCAAAGTTTGGTCTTCAATTTTTGAATCTACAGATTTTTATTATATTCCAGAATTTTTCATGTTCAAAGTGAAAGCTAATGTTTTCATTTGTATATCCCCTAATTTTTCATTTCCTGCATTTTTCAGGTCAAAGTTTTTTTACTTTATGAATTTTGGAATCTTGAGAATGTAATTTTCATTGTATTTCAGATTTTTTTTAATTAAACCTTTTTTATTGTATCTCTCCAAACTTTTGAACATCCGATACAATTCGTATAATATTTTTGTATGGATTTCGAGTTTCCCAAAAACTGAATTTGTAATTCGACTTATTTTAGGTCAAAATTTGTATGTCCTTTAAATTAGTGAATCCTCTCCATATGAACAAAACATACATTTCTGTAATTTTTTCAACTCAAATTTTTAGAATATGATCTTTTAAATTAGGTTTTTTTTTTAATAAACGTTTTCATAGAACAATGATTCATAAATTCATTAAGTTTCTAAAAATTTTGAAAGTTATAAAAATTTCAATCATGTTAAAGTATGAATTTGCGATGATAATTTAAAAATCTCAAAATTTGAAATTTGAAATTAATAGCTGTTATATGACCCCTTACCTTTTTCTCATTTGCATTGAATTATTGTTCTTCGAAGGAAGAATTTTCAAACGAGAACGATAAATGCAATGATTGTCATTCTCGAAACATAAAGTGTTCTTGTCTCATGACATCATTTTCTATTTTTGCGATGATGCCACTGGTGATAGTAAATCTTGAATAGGCGTGTTAAAACATTTCTTAAAATGTGATGTTTTTGATTATATTAGATATATGCTGAAAAACAGATTTTAATGATTTTCTTGTTTTTTAATTTTCATGCCATAAACGTAGATTATTTATATATTAGATGATGATTATTATACATATATTATATTGATTATAAAAATAGATTTTTGCATAAAAAACTTTTATGTACAAAATTTTTCCATGATTATTTCATTTATGAACATTTATTTATTCATTCTTGATGATTTTTTTCATGATAATTATTTAATTAAATTTCTTTATTTTTTATGCAAGATCAAGAAAGTAAAGTTTTATGTCTAAATGGGAAAAGGAATGAAATTAATCAAATTTGAAAACTTTCTGTTGAGAGTAAAAGCTTTACGAATATTTAGATCCTAATTTCAAAACGCCGAAAAATCATGGATAAAATATAAAAAAATATGAATATCTAATTGATAATAATTAAAGCTAGATAATAAATAGTTATAATAAAATATTTTTTTCTATATTTGCAGGTGATGTGGTACTTACAAATCTTCTTATAAAAGAAAGTGCCCTTGATGTCTTGGATTTACCAGTAAAATTGGAATATGGGAGACTCGGTTAGTGCAATCTCAAAAATTACGATTTTCCAAAATTTTCTAAAATTTATTCTATACTGTATCATATTTTAAGTTCCTTAATTTTAGTTGATTCTAAAAATATAATTGTAAATAAAATGTTGTAAATTGTAAATAAGTGAAAATAAAATAAAACATAAGTTAAAAATAATAAAAAATTCAAATTTAAAGAATTAAATTATACTACTTTACTTTCAGTTTTGGATTCATAAATAAAAAATCTTTGAAAATCTACTTTCTTGCCGCTTTTTATGAAAAAAAATTTTCTGAATACTAACTTGAAAAAAATTTTCTGTATGATGTGTTTTTTCATTAAACAAAATAATAAATTAATTAATTTTCTTGTTCGAAAAGTAACTATTTTACCTCAAATTTTCAAAATTTTAGGGAAATCAAGTTATTAAATTTTTATCTTAATTTTGTTTACTCCTTATTTGTTCAGAAATTGAATTTCAGTAATTTTTTATCTAACTAATCCAATCCCAAAGTTCTGATTATAAGAAATAAAACCAAAAACACTTAGTTCTAAGTAATTAAATTTTCTAGATGTGTTGGATGTTTATTCTACTTAATTTTTTTTCTTTTTCTTTTTCCTTTTACGCCCATTTAGGCAAACTGGTGCTCAAAATTCCATTCAAGGACATGTGGAATGGACAAATTGATGCCATCATTGAAGAACTTTTTCTGCTCATCGTTCCAGCCAGCCAAGTCAAATATGACGCCGAAAAAGAAGCAAAAGCTCAGCTCGAAGCAAAACGAGCTGAACTTGCAAAAGTGGCAAAGCAGAAAGAAATGGAAAAACTGAAAGGTAAGAGATTTTCTTGTCTTCTACATGAAAAACAATTTGTCTATCAGAAAATTAAATATGGAGAGTACATCAATTCACTTCGACATTTCTGAAATTTTCAAACATGTACTGTAAAAATACGAGACAATAAAAAACGGGTTTTCGATTTCCCTGAGATACAAAATAAAATAATCACATGGTTCCTTATAATTTTGCTTCCGACTTTCATTTTATTCAAATCACCAAAAATTATTCAGAGAAGATAAGAAATTTATAAAAATTTTGTAAGAATGTCAGAAAAAATTTTCAAGTTTATTTATTTGTACATTTTATCCATAGCTCAAGAAAAAGTCGATGACTCTATGATGGAAAAACTTCTGGCTCGTATGATAAAAAATATACACGTGGAAGTAAAAAAAATTCATGTGAGGTACGAGGACCAAGTGACCTTCAAAAATCATCCGTTTTCTGTGGGATTCACTTTGAACAGATTCGCCCTGGAAAGTTGTACTGATTCCTGGTCAACAACTGGGAATTTGAAGGATATGCACGCGATACAACAAATTTTCAAAGTTGGTACCATTCAGTATACTAACAAATATGACAAAATATTACAGTTATGGAATTGGCAATGATATTTAAGCTAAGAGAAATGAACTATTTTATTTTCAACCACGTATGTAATAAAGGCAAATTTTTTTCTCTGAGAGAATTCATTATTTATATTTTTGAGAAAAAATTGTTTTTGTTAAAAGATTATATCTTATATCGTTTAATATTATTTACGAAGATATATTAGGTAGTTTTTGAAATAGAAAATAATTATTTTTTCGAATCATACATTTTAGTATAAAGTATTATTTTTTCTTGGGGGAGGGGAAATTTACTAATATTTATGTTTAAATTTATTTAAACATATCAAAGAATACATATTCAAGCATCATAACATCTTGAAAATTAGTTTGTTGTACTCAAACTTGTACATTTTAAAATTTATAATTTTTCTTATAAAATCACGATTTTAAAAACTTTACGTGAATTTATGTATAGATTTCTGGAATTTTAAAAAACGTGCTCCAGGATTCGACATTTTACAAATTTTTATTATTTCAACATATTTTTGGACAATTATTTATAAGAGTATTTTATTGATTATGAGTATTTTCAAGATTCATGAAATTTTGTAAGATTTTTTACTATTTTTAGGAATTTTTATGTGAGTTGCTTAAATTTTATGTTTTCTTTTATAAAGTAATTATTATTCTGGAAAATAAACGTGTGAAGATTTACTGCTAATTAAATTTATATTACTTGATTCACAGGTGAAGAAAATAATTACAATATTTCTGTAATTTTATGCAAAACTTTTGATTTATTTTGGAATGCATTTCTTGAAATAACTTTTTCGTAAAAAAAAAAATATTTGTTACTTTTAGCTCTGCACTATGGATGGTTTGGCTTTCTATTTGAATCCCTCTCCATTTCAATTCAGCCAACAGCCTACTTCCGAATACATCGACATATTTTCCAAGAGCATTGCTACTGCTGATCTCATCCCGGAGAATTATGAGTATTGTTAGTATAATGATTATTTGAAATTCTTATAAACAATGCAGACAGAATAATATGAAAAATCGCATTTTCGAATTTTGATGAGTCGATAGATCGTGCATACACGTGAAATAAGTTGTGAAAAAATTATGAAAGCAATAATAGAGAAAATTTATGATCTTTTGTATTGGTATTTAAAAAATAAAATATACAACGAGAATGTTCAAATAAAATGTAAATAAATATTCGTAAAAAATACTCACGAAACTTTAATAAGTACTTGATTGAATAAACTGTGGGGAAATTGCTTTTTTTATTTTCTTCAGTATTGGGACCAATAAACGTCAAAGCGAAGCTAAAATTGAACCCTAAACCTGAAGTTGACGGTAGCAATTATACGATTCCCAAAATTTGGCTTGATATGGAAATGCAAAAACTGAGGATTGGGCTCACGAAAAAACAGTACCAAACGCTTATGCAAATGGGAGAAGGTTTGGACAGAGCTACGAAAGCTGCACCATACAGAAAATATAGGCCTGATTTATCATCGTATCGAGGGCATTACAAAGAATGGTCAGCAAAAAATGTGTCAATTTTTAACATGATTTTTTCATATTTAAATTCATTCTTGATTCTCAGGAGGAATTATTAAGTGACTGTTTAAATATTCAGCATCATCGAAAGTATTACTAATTTAGAATAATTTTTTGGTGAAATTCAACCAGTATGTTCAAGAAAGGATTTTCCATAATTAAAATTCATTTCAGGTGGAGATTCGCGTTCAAATGTGTACTCGAAGAAGATGTACGAAGAGTGCGAAGAAATTGGGACTGGACCCACATGGAAGATCACAGGAATACTTGTAGACTTTACGCCAAAGCATATCATACCAAGCTAACGAACAAAAAAAAGAACCAAGATATTGAAGATGAAGTCACTGAGTGCGAGCACAAACTTGACATTTACAATCTTGTCATCATCAGGCATCAGATTGAAGCTGAGGTCATCAGATTATATTGATTATACTTGAATCATTCAATTCAAAGATAAATATGAAGTACCAGTTGCATGAATAATCAAAACCAAATCCTCTACTTCATAAAAATATGTATAATTGTAAATAAAATAAAAAATAAATACCTGAATTCTTGTACAAAATTAACAACACTTTTGTAATAAAAATTTATAGATCGAAAGACTGGTGGAAAAAGAAAAAGAATCAAAAGCCAAAAGAGGATGGCTTGGTTGGATGTGGGGCTCTGGGCAACAAGACGAAGTCAAGGAATTGACATCTGCTGCTGCTATAGGTAATTTTAATATTTTTCGAATGAAAAATTTATCTCTAAATAACAATTGGAAAGTCAGTTTTTTCAGATACCCTATGCTAAAAAAATTGACGAGCTACAAATATATCCTGCAAAATAAAAAAATAATGCAATAAAATTAAGGATTCTTTGTCGTTATGTTTATTTTCAGTGAAAAAATTCGAGGAAGCCATGACGCCAGAAGAAAAAGAAAAACTTTTCAGAGCAATTGATTACCAGGAAAATTCTGCCCCCGCTCATTATCCAGAAACATACGTGGATATCGATATTAGATTTTTCCTCCACGGTCTTCAAATTTCACTTTTGAACACTGAGAAAGAGCATCCTCAAGTTCTGGATCTTGAATTCCGCGATTTCAATTCAGGATTCAAATCGCGACCGTCAGCTAACGCAGTGTTGTATGAAAAATTTATATATCCTACACAATTGTTTTCTACATTTTATGACACTTCTATCGACCCTGAAAACAGATTTTTCTTCCGAAACCCGGAAAAAATATATTAGTATTTCATACTAAAATAATAAAGTTAGTATAATAAATAATAAAATTACAACTAATGCATGAGAATAATTGTAATAATTATTATTAATAAAGTAAGTCAAAATTATCTAAGTAAGATTTAAAATTTGGAATCTTTAGAGTACTTACTCTTTTCACCTTTTCAGAGTTGAAGTTTCTATCGGTGATTTAAAACTCCTCGGTGTTAAGCAAGGGGACAAAATTCCTTCACTGTTCGTTTCTGAACAGGATAAAAAAACAAACGACAAACTTCTCGATGTTTCCTATGAGAAAAATCCACTGGACAAATTGTGCGGAGACCGAATTATCGTGAAAGGAAGATCCGTGCACGTGGTTTACGACGCGCAAACAATCATCGAGTTGATTGATTTGTTCAAAGTTCAGAACCCCGAAACTTTAAATCAGTAAGTTTTTGTTTCCTTCTTCTCTTTTTTTTTATTTTGAATAATCCAGGATAATATAGTTGTTTACGAATCAACTTGGATTTTTTGTAAACCTTCAGTTTTCCTTGAAATTACTGTTTTTGTTGCTGTAGGATAGTAGGCAACTAAAAATTGACGTTTTTGCAACAACATTTTCAGACTTCAAGCGGTGGCTGCGAATCAACTCGTGGGCCTCAAAGAAAAAACAGCCTTAGGCCTCGAATACGCCATTCAAAAACATGCTGTTTTGGACATCCAAGTTCATATGCAGGCATCACAATTGATCGTGCCCTATGGCGGATTTTACAATGGAACTGAATCACTTTTTGTCATCAATCTTGGAAGTCTGAAAATTCGCTCTATGGAAAAACCAAACGACGACGAATCGAAAGTTTCAGTCAAGCAATTAGCGAGCATGGGAAAAAGCAAGGAAGACATTTTGGCACATCTTCGGCAATACAGTTACGATAGATTCATTTTGGAGGTCGTGAATTTTCAGGTATATACTTTTTGGTTTTTTTTTTTTTTTTTTTTTTCAAGAAAAAAAACTCAAAATGCATTCTATTTGGCAACTATGAATTTGTATAAATAAATTTGGCAGCCACAATTTTTTTAATTGTTTTGATTTGAGTCGAAAGTAGAATAGAAAAAAATGTTTAAACGAAATTCTTTTATGTTTATATATTCATTAATGAATATCACAATAACGTATTTCCTAGGATGTATTTTTTTGAAACATCTTCATCGATCAAAACAATTTTCTTTTTGTCGTCAGTTGTTGATTTTCGCTATAATTTCTCATTACAGGCTTTGATTGTGATGAAAGGTGAAGATTGGCGAAACGCTTTAACAGACACTGTGAGTCCAATGCATATAGTTCATCCAACACTTTTGGAATTGCAATTTCACAAATGTCTGATCATGGATGATCCATTTTTGCCTAAAATGAGATTCATCGGTCAATTGCCTTCAGTTGGCATCAATATAACTGGTAATTAAGAGTTATTTTACTAATGAAAATTTAAATAATGTCGTAAGGGAAGACGACATATTCTAAATGACCCAATGGAAATTAAATTTCAAATCATAATTTTAGAAAGAATATGATTGAAATGTATATTTTGGAATACTGGCATGCGCATTGTATAATAAATGAGTGATTGATAATATTGCATTGTTTCCTCTATTTATTTTCTAATCCTGTGTTTCAAATACGAAATTTTTTGTTACAGAAAATCGTTTGCTAGAAGCTCTTGCAATTGGTCAGAGCATACCATTGCCCCAAGAAGAAGAACCCCAAGATGGAAATCTTCGTCGAACTTCCTTGGTAAAAATCATTCACTTCTTTGTTTATTCATAAATTTCTTTCAATATTATATATTTAACTTAATAAGTTTTGCCTCATTGAATCAATAGTTGGAGTGTAAAATTAGAATATAACAAAATATTGAAAAATAGTAATTATTTTATAAAATTTTCGAAAATCCCCAATTTTTTCATTTTCGGAATTCAGCATTAAACTTTCTTGTTTATTCTTTTTATTCTTTGAATGTTTTAGTCAAAATCGTTGTCCCAAATGTCTCTGTTTAAAGACATAAACACAGGAACCAGTAAAAAAAAAGAGACTGAAAATGAGCCTGTTCAGCAAACCACAGACTTTGAGGCCAAATTCGA
Organism: Platygaster robiniae; assembly: GCA_028476575.1. Lineage (NCBI taxonomy): Eukaryota > Metazoa > Arthropoda > Insecta > Hymenoptera > Platygastridae > Platygaster > Platygaster robiniae. The sequence continues at coordinate 45,282,042 of CM052019.1, forward strand.
AATGAAAGGTATCATAATCATAAAATTATATAAATAAATTGCTTTAAAAATAGATTAAACGATGTAAATAAATAATGATTTTTGTTCTATTCTTTAGAATTCACTTTAACTGTGTCAAAACAAAATGACGACAATACTATTATGCCTTTTGTGAGGGTCGAAGTTTTGAAACTCGAAGCCGAAATGCTGCAAAAAACATTCGATCAGGAAATAATGCTTCGACTTGGTGGAGTCCAAGTGAAACAGTATCATGAACCAGGAGAAATTGACATGATCAATACTCCGATGACTTCTGGTAGCGAGGAGTATCTCATCAACATTCGATATGTTAATGTAAGCTTACATACACCAAATTTTCATGATCTGAGCCCTGTTTTAGATCCCCAACAATTTTTTTAATGACAAACAACTTGTGTGATATAATAAGACAAAAAGAATTTTCCAAAGTATCTGGAAAATTTCTTATTCATTTCTGAATAAATAAAAAAATTAAATCTAATTAAAAAAAGTGTTTTTTTTGTCATTAAACTTCATCATTTATTTATTTTGCAGGTCAACAAACGTTCTCCAAATTTTACAACGACCCATGGTTCAGTCGTGAAATTGCTCAATTTGGAATTCACGACGTTGAATGTTTTACTTCATCAAGAAGCTTTGATCAACGTTTTGAAGTTCATGACGACTGTTCAAGTAAGTGGAATTTCGTAATTAATTATCGATATGTAATTTTTGAAATTTTATATTTTTCAAAACATGAAATTTATTGCATATCAATCAATATTACACATTGTTCATGAATAATTAAATTTTATAATAAAGTTATTAAAGAGCGATTCTTTGGGGTTTTTCAAGGATAAAATGAAAACTACAACACCTCAAATTGATACAAAACAAGAACAAAAAAGAGCTCGAGCTGGACACTTAGCGACCATTCATGAAGATTCTTCTTTGATTTCGTTCAAAGACCAAATTCAAAAGAAAGTCAAAATTTCCACGTCCACAGGTAAGTAAATATTTCAGTTTATTAAACAATGTTTATTATATTAATGAAATTAATTTCAATTTTATTTTATTTACATTTAGGACGCAAAAAAGTTCATGCCGAAGTCACAGATTTCAAAGTCAAGGCACAGTTTGGCACGATTGGCTTGAAAATCACGAGCGACGCTCGAGATATAAGTGCATTATTCATTGAAGGAATTACAGCTGGTTTTGTAATGAAAGCTTCTCATTCTGAAGCGAATGTCAATCTTTCGTCAATCAATGTCAAAGATTTGTACGAAAAAACGTTGTACAAAAATGTACGTTTGGTTAACATGTCTAATTTTGTTCAAATTTATTAAGAAACATTGTTAAAATGGCAATTTTTTCGACAATATTAAAAAAAGAAGTTAAATCTTCAAAAATATTTCAAGTAACTTTTGGGATCTGACACTTTGAATACACTCAAACATGATTATATTCATTTTTCAGATAATTTCTGTAGAAGGTTCAGAATCCCTTGAAATTCAAGCGATCATGTTCAATTTGGAACCTACGGAAACAGACAAAAACAACATGTCAATCAAAATTAACATGGGCTGTCACCGCGTTGTTTTTTTGAACGCTTTTGTCACTGGTTTGATGGTAAATCAAGATTATTTACATAAATATTAGGATTATTTAAGGTGCATATATTTTTATCGTGAACAACAAAGACACCGTGAAAAAGTAGCAAAAAAAAACTAGTATTTCTTTTATCACGAATTTGTTTTTAACGTTAAAAGAAAGGCGTAAACTGAATTTTGGATTTTTTAATAACATCCTAAAAGCATTATAATTGCATAATTTTTAATTAGGTTTAACTGGTATGTTAATGCATTTTTTAACATAAATTTTTGCAGAATTTTTTGAACAATTTCCAAGCAGCGCAACAAGCTATTGCTGAAGCTTCAGCTGCAGCTGCTGAAGCCGCAAGAACAAATATCAAAGATGTTCATGAAAGAGCAACGAGAATTGAATTGTCCGTGAATATCAAGGTTTGTTTTTCCAAAGTGTCCTTTTCTTTTTTAAACATAATTTTTATGGAAAATCATTTAAAAACTTCGTTTTTCATAGGCACCAGTAATTTACGTACCAATGAACTCAGAAAGTGAACATGGTTTGATGTTGGACATGGGAAACCTTACGATTCACAACGTTTTGAGGAAATTGGATTTCACGAATGACGTCGGAAATTGCCCTGTCGTCGATGAAATGATGGTTGAATTGCAGAACCTGAAATTGTCTAGGTAATAAAAATGGAAATGAAATTTGGAATTCAAAGGTATATTTTGCATTTCCAAAAAAAATTTACACTCCTTACAATTTCTTGAAATCGTGAATTTTATTCCTCAAATTATACAATAAACAAAATTAAAATAATGGTAAAAATTTTGCGCATTGTAATTTGCTAACTTAAATTTACACGTCGACTGATTATCTACAAAGAAATTCAATTTTTTTTTGTAACATTTTGTGTGCCTTTTTTTCAGGACAAAACTCGACGTTTCCACTTTGAAACCCGAAATTGAAGTTCTTTTGTTGCAACCAGTGAGTTTCACTTTACAACTCAAAAGAAATTTGTCCACGAGTTGGTACACTGCAATTCCGGACATAGAAATGTCAGGAAGACTCAAGGAAATAAACTTGCTTTTGAGCCAAGTGGATTACGCGACGACCATGAAAGTTTTGAGTGAAAATCTCGGCGAAGCATTTGACGAGACACAAACTTTGCCATCCACAGCAAAAATTGAAAAAAAAGCTACGAGCGATCCTCAGAGAACAACCACAAGTGATTACTCAAATTATTAATTATTAGAAAACTACTCATTTTTTAAGAACTAAGAAGACAAAAAATCGTAGCACTACAATGCTAAGGTTTTTCAAGGTCTCAAATTGTAATTAAAAAAAAAAAATTATCGCAGGTAAATCGAGCGCCGAAGTGGTGAAAAAAAATGAACTCGAACATTATCAGAAGTCAAATGAGACGCAAACAACTGTGAAATTTGAGTTTCTGATGGACAGTCTTGTGATCGAGCTTTTTACCGGAGGATCAAAAACGGTAATTGATGCATGTGTAAATTTTCAGATTTTCGTACTACTTTTCACTCCTGAAACATATAGAGTTTGTTTTTTGAGAATCAAGGTCAACAGTTCTAATTGTAAGATCTGAAATTTTGAAGACATCGAAGACTTAATTTTTTTTTAAAAAGACCCCTTGAATGAATCATTGCAAATTTTCAAATATTTATTTTCAGCTTCAGCTGCAAAATTCCCCTGTACATAGTCCTGCAAACGGACTAGCAAAGTTCGGTTTGTCGCACTTCGCTGTAAAAGGACATATGTACTCTGATGGTGTACTGGACACTTCGGTTCTTCTCATGAACTGCATTTTGGACGATGCTCGCCAAAGTCGAAAAGGTTCTTTCGTTAGAATCATGGAGAGAACAACAGAACTTCCGACAATTGTGGATCTTGAAAGTGCCAACAGCTCAGAACCCGTTCGAAGCATGTTCGACGTGACCGTCAGAAAAGACCCGAACGACATGTTTGGTGAGTAAAATTATTCTTACAAAACAAAAATTTTTAATATTATATTTAAATATTATAGTTAAAATATTTTCATGGTTTTGGTGATGTGTTTTTTTAGCCGACGTTCGAGTTTTTTCGTTCAGCATAATCGTGTCTTTGGATTACCTGATGAAAATCAAGGATTTTTTCGCGCTCGATTCAACCGCGAATCAGCAAATGCAGCAAAAAATTCACAGTGATGTTAAAAAAAACAGCCAACCCGCAGCTTCGAATTCGGGAACGATGATGATCAAACTCCATGTGGAAAAACCAGATATTATTCTTTTGGAAGATATGGATGACATAAATTCTAACTGCATCGTGCTTAATGTAAGTCTTAATGTTTATATACTTGAGTATATTTTATGTTCCAAGTTTTGAGATTTCCTATGGAAAAGAAAAATTTATATTGGCATTTTTTAGATAGTTTACTGGCTTTTCTTTGAAGTAAAAATATTAGGTTATTTAGTTTACTTGTGTTTAATCATTGTTCATTGGATTCTTGTAGTACCAATTATAAGATCTATAATTTTTCATTATTATGCAAGTGGCTTCAGGAATATTTGAATTAAATCTTGCAGTTTAAATAATTAGTTGATGTGTTGGAAATTCGCATATTTGGCTGAAAATTACATTGAAATAATAAAATAATTATTAATATACAGACGGAACTGAAAATGAAAGTACGATTAGTGGGAGAACACCAAGTAATCAATGGTTCCATCAATGATTTGTCGTTGTCCACTGGAATTTACAATCCCGCGAAAAGAGCTGATTCTACTTACCAGGTTTGTTATTTTTATGTAAAAAAATATTCTGGTGTTAAAAAATTGTTCGTTATTAGCCGGAGACTTCGTAACCTTAATTTTTCCTCCCTTCCAAGTACAAAAGTAATATTTATTTAACTTGTCACAACTCGTCAAATGTTTTTATTAACGCGTAATTGTATGAAAAACTGAGAACTTATTTAAACATATTTGATGCATGTAAAAATTTTCAGATTTTTCTTGAGGCTAGAAAAAAAATATTCAATTGAAATTCCGGAGTATAGGCAGAAAACATTTTTAGAAGTGGTTTTGCGAAAAAAATATGTTTCTTCGAGATTCTATAGTTTTTTTCATTTTTGACGATCTTTGCAGTATTTTAATTTTCCGAATTTCAGGATCTTAAAATTTAACAACTTATGGAGTCCAGAGTGACACATTTTTTATCTACGTATTTAATATAATGAGATTGGTTTTTTGTGATTTTCAAGTTACTGAGATAAAGATTTTTTTCCAAAACTATTGATATTTTTTATAATTCTGTAGTATTCATACAACTTAAAGTATTTTCTGATATAATAATGAATTTCTAATATATTTCTAGCATTTATTGCTCTAGAAAACAAAGTTCTACAATTTTTTTATTATTAATTTTATAGATTTTTTAGGAAATTATATCTTCTAAGATTTTGAGTATATCGTAGGTATACAGAATTCTTGTAACTATTACAAGATATTCGTGAAGTTTTGTAGTATATTGTAATATTATTATAGATTTCTAGTGTATCTATGGATTGTTCTGTAGATTTTTAGAATTCAATGCTGTATTTGAATTTTAACGGTTGTAAGTTTTTTTTCCATTTTTCCATTAGAGATCTTTTATACAGATTTCCAATGATTTTTAGGGTTTTTTCTTCGTATTTTTTATTGATATTTATACTATTAAAAAAATTTGAATAGTATGTTTATGAATTTCTATACATGTATAGTTCTAGGATTCTGTCCTCTAAGGTTGAAAGTTCCATAAATTGAAAAAAATTTATATCTTCGTATTTTTCGAAGTATTGGCAGATTTTTAGTATTTCTAGCATTTTTTAGTATTCATTAAACGTCAAAGAATTTTTTTGTATTTTTGTAGATTTTGAAATAGATTTCTAGAACTGAATGCTCGAAAATGTGAATTCCGATCAATTTTCAGTAATTTTATAAATATATTTCTGGGAAAATAACGCAGATATTGATTTTTTATGTTTTAGTGGTTTCTTCTATCTTCGTATTGTTTTTTTTTTTTATTTATAAGATTTTGTTATGTTTTCTAAAATTTTTATAGTTTTCTAGTATTATTAAATATTGCCATATACTCTTCTTAAAAATTGATGTTCTAGAATTTAAAGTTTTTTAGGTCGTAAGTATTGTTGAGATTTTTCAAAAAACAGTTCTTTAAATTTCTTTTCGTATTTCTTCAGAGTGTGCATGATTCGAAAGATTTTTTTTAAAGATTTTTAGAATTTGATGCTCAAGAGTTCAAAGTTTTTTTTTAGATTTTGAGCGTTTTCGTAGATTCTAATTGTTCTTTATAATTCACTAGGTTAAAAAACTTTTTTCAATTTAATTTTCTACGTTGTTATTGGCAAACATTTATAATTAGAATTTTGTTTGATAAAAAATTCTTATTAAGCCAGTATTTCTGCTACTTCTAAGTTAGTAAAATTAAAAATCCTAAATATTGTTTAACTTTGAGAACTTACATGAAATCATTTGTTATGTCCTCTAGATTTCAGAGTACATTTTTAATAATGTTTACTTATTTCATTATTTATTATCATGATTTTTTTGCATTTTATTTGGAATTTCTGTTCTTATTATTCTTTATTATAACTTTTTCTGAGCTCATGAAAAATGCGAATATATAATTATTGGAAGAGGCTTGTAGTCTACCTGAGTAAAATCTCGAAATATCATATGATCCTGTAACTTTATTTCGAGATACATATTAATACCCTAATACTATATAATTTTTTAAGGGGAGGGGGGGGGCATTCTATATCTTGGCAATTGTTAATAAATTTATTGATTTCTTTTTTTAGGTACTGAAACCATTTACAGTTTCATTAAATGGATCAACTCCTGAACACAAAGGCTTGAACGTTGAAATTTCTTGCACTGATATTCACATTTCGGTCTCTCCAGGTACTTTTAAAACCATGAAATTTAATTTCTAAAATTTCCCGTTTTAGACTTTTCAATTTACACGATATTGCAGGGGTTATTGAAATCTTGAACCGAGTCGTACAGACCATAACCAAAGCCGAAAGTGGAACTGATGAAGTCGCAAAACCAGAACCAGATCATGAAGGTTTATGGAAAATCAGGTCTTTCCAAGAAAAAGATTACTGGTTCCTGAAAACAGGTGATAAATTTCGCATTTACCTGAAAACTAGCAAAATATTATTGATAATTATTATTTATTGGTTCGTTTTGTATTTTAATAGAGTATGGTCAGGAAGTTTCGGAGGATTATTGCATCGAAACAGAAAATACTGCAGAGTACAAACCGGAAATGGCTATTGTTTCCGCACCAACAATTTTGTTGACTTTGGAAGCCGGAGTTGGGAATAAGACTTTGCCAATGCTTTTGTTGCATTTGGGCTTCCAGAGCAATATTCGTGACTGGAGCACCAAAACTGTACGTATAGTAGTTTTGAAGAATAATTAAAATTTGATATCAACTTTATCAGCAGTTCTCAAATTCGAAAATTTCGCGATCTGAATTCCAGATTTTTTGGAAATTCGTTCATTTTTCTAGTCAGATTTTTTATTTCTGAATTTTGCTTTACATTACAATTGTTGCAGATGAAAATTGACGCAGTAATGTCATTGGTTATGTCGTATTATAACAGTCGTCTGGCTTTATGGGAACCATTGATCGAACCCATGGAAGGAATTCAAAATGGAAGACGACTTTCAACGCCATGGCAATTAAACACAAAAGTAAGTTTCAAGTTACAAATTTTATCCACTTTTGTGAATAATGTTTTATCAAACTTATGCAAACTTTTCCTTAGTTTATTTATATTGCAATCAGTAGGAATCAATTACTATTTGTTTATTTTCATGCAAATAACTCATTTAATTATCGTGTGATGATAATGAAAAATTTGTTTTTAGATTGAATTTTACGACATAAATGAAAATTCGAGGCGACAAAGCGTTTTAAGTCCTGCGTCAGAAACTGAACCTGTGGAAATTCAACAGCTTTCAAAAATGTCCATCGAAATTTCGTCGTGTGTAAGTTAAAAGTTTCTTTTTTCCGATATTGGTGAACTGATAATATGAAATACTGAATTTTTCGTTAATTTTGCAAGGAAAATTTGGAAGTAACAGTCACCAAAACTTGCTTGGACGTTTTGAAACAACTTGGAAACGCATTTTCAAACGCGATAGGAAAAGATGGAAAAACCTCGTCCAAAAAAGTTGCACCTTTTGTGCTGAAAAATGAAACTGGTTTTCCAATGACACTCGATCTGGATAAAAGTCCTTTTGTGGTAATTTTTTCTAATATTTGATTTTTCATCGGTTCTGGATTTTGAGGAATGTGAAAATGAAATTTCTAAGTTCTGAAACATTATTGGATCATATTTTGATAATTATTTAATAGAATTTTACTGTTTCAAGGTCGTGGATTATAATTCGACGACCAATCAAGAACCTGGATTTTACGCCGAAGTTTTTTTGGAGACCGGAGCTTCGGTTCAACTGGCTCCAAAATTCTATAAACAAGAGTCAAGACTCCTCGATCAGCTGAAAATAGATTCTGTCACAGAAAGAAATTCCAACAAATTCTTCATCACTGTAATGAATAATATTTTCAACGAAAAACTCTTCGTTTAAACAGTTACGAACAATGGATTTTTTTCATTTTTTTTTAGTTCAAGGACATTGGAGGACAATTGGAGATACCAGTTTTGAGAGCAGATCGAAGATTTTACTCCCTGAAGTATCGCAAGGAAAGTTCAGACGAATGGGGAATAATTTCTGATGTCGTGATGGACGAAGGAAGTACGATCATTACTTTGAGGAGTATTTTGCAGGTAAAATCATTGAAAATTTATTCAACATCTTTGTATTTAATAAGTTTTGTTTATTATCATATTGAATTATGTTCAGTTTTGCACAAAACAAAAAGTCGTTAAATTCATTATTACTGAAAATTTGTTCGGTCTATGATTTAATAAATTAATAAAATTCTTCATTTTATTTTCTTGATTATTCAAAATAATCAGTAGACGTTCATGCTTGCTTGAGACATGCTTTTTTCCTCTAAATTGAATTTGATGTAATTCCTTTTTTTTTTTGTTTTTTCAATTTTTTTTGGAGTCGTTATGCACTTTAAAAAAAATATATGTAAAAGAGTTTTTATTATTTTTCACAGGTCCACAATCATTTCAGTGAACCAGTTTCTGTTTACTACATGACGAAACGTGGAAACGAAGTGGAATGTGTTGGAACCGTTCTTCCAAATGAACGTTTAAATGTTCCTTTGGACGCTGTTTATACGCCAACAAACATTCATTGGTTGTTTTTCAGCGTTGACGAGTGAGTTGCATTTTTATAAAATAATTCCTTATAATAATTGATAATGGTTTTATCTTTAAATATAGTTATTTCACAGAAGGTAAAATGAACTCGAGATTGTTCCAATCGTGTTGATAATTCTTATCTCTAGAATATTTTGTAAGTACTTGGAAGTTTAAGTTTGCAAACAGCAAAATTTTGCGAACAGAAGTTTGTGAAATTAACTCTGGAAGTTAAATAGTCATTTTAAAAGAAGAAATCAAATGAAAAAATAGCGTGAAGGAATGGAATATCTTGAAAAAAATTTTTTAAATCGCTACAGAAATTCATATTCTGTGTAATCAAAGTTGGGTAATCAAAATTTACTGGTAGAGAATTTCAATGTATCAAAGATAAGAATTTTAGTTATTGAATTTTCTATTTTAAAATGTTTAACAAATTTTTGCCATAGATACACGGTATCGATAGAACCATTCGTTTGGAAAGACTTGCAAAAAACGATTTCAATGACAAAAACTCTGAAATGTGACCCGAGAAACAAACAGGAATCACGATGTATGGAACCTGTCTACATACAGGTAATATCTGTCGTTCTTTTTCTATATTTCTTACCTTAATACAATGTTGATTATTTGTTTAATGCAGAAAAAATTTAACACAAATTTAAAAATTAGGGACAAAGAAGCATTTAAAATAGCAAAATTCTTAGGCCACCGAAATTTCTGCATTTAAAGATGATTCGATTTCAGTAATTAAATTGATTTGAAGTTTGGTTCCTAGTTTTGAAGTTTGACAATTTCATTCATGATTTGCATTTTAATCATTGGAAAATAGGGGGATGGTAAATTTGAAGACGAAACATAAACTTCAAGCATAGTTGAAAATTTTTCTTTCTTGTTTGTTCAAATATAATATTCAAGCTTTTGGTTTGTTTATTTGTTTTTTTTTTTTTTTTTTTTTATGATAATATATAAAATTATAACAGGTTTAGGAAATTTGTGGTCAAACGTTTGAATGTCTAAATTCTGAGATCGAATATTTTAACGAACGTGATCGAGCTGAAAGAATTTTCGTGTTTTTTAGGAAGATACAATATATTTTATTCATTTTGAAATTGGACACAATTTCGTTTCCACTTTATTAAGGAGTAGATTAAAATATTGAAAAATCCGTTAAAACAACAACATTTTATTATTTTTAGATTTTTTTAACGATGATCGTGATCGGTAGTGTCCTTTGTAATAACAACAACTTCGGTCTATTGTTAAATATTCTCTGTCGAAGATTCGCGTCGCTTAAATTTCTTGCTGATCGCCCAAACTCGAACAAAGTTCCTCCCAAGTACTTCAAAACACCTTTTCAGGTACTTAATATTTCACCGAAAAATTATTAGTTTCACTCTTTGGTTCGTTTTTGGATCGTTGCATCATTAGTTTCTTTAGTTTCTTTTTTGTTGGATTTTTTAGCTTTCACGGTGCCATTTTTCGTGGAGGTGCATTTCTTTCGAATAGTCAAATCATGGTTTTGGTTTATCGATTCATAGATTGGCCATTTTCATTTCGTTTTCGTATGTTGAAGAATCTTGAAAAACGTTTATTATGGAATTATGGTGGAATTTTTTTGATTTTGAGTTGTCTCGAAAATATTCATCAATTTACTTTTCTAACGGTTTACATAGAATTTTGCAATTCCTATTTTCTAGTATTTTTGAATTTCGTAACCAAATTTCAACTGTGAACCCAGAGCCCCAATTTTCTTGATCTATGTATCATTCAGAACAGAAAATTTTTTCGATCATTAGAATTTAGATCTGTATATCTCGATTCTTAAATTGCTTTTGTAGTAAACTCTTTCAGTTATCTTACCTATTTACGTGATTTTTCACACTCCTATATAAAAATACACGTGACAATACGATTATTTTTATTTTTGAATTTTCATCCTTCGAACTGCAATTCGCTTTTTTTTACTGAATTCAGTAGAATTTTTGTTCCTTTCACTTCATCTCTTAGAAGTTGCAATTTTTGTACTTCACTTTAATTATTGTAATTGAACAAGAGAGGCTGGCCTACAAAAATTTTCAAAATCAATTTTTTTGCGATTTTGTATTATCCAGACTGCTCTAAATATCATTAGTATTGCACAGCTCGTGAAATTTAATTTTTTATCTTAAATAGAGGCAAAGGCAAAGAGAAGTTTTGGTGGTTTAAACACATCCTGGAATTTAGGTATCATTATTTATTATTCAACGTATGTTAAAAAAATGCATAAAAACATTAATATAATGACTATACAAATTGAGTTTTAAAAAATAAAATGAAATAATCGAAAATGTACCCACTGAATGAATGAATCGTGTATTGTAAATTCTCAAATTGAACAAAATTCAGAAATATCCATTTCACTGACTCAAAAATAAAAATTTGAAAAATTATTTCAAGCCAGCGAATAATGAAGAAAAATGAAATCTAGGAAAATGCTAAAAATCTAAAAAATACTTCCTGAAACATAGAATTCTTGAAATCTACAAAGGAATCTATAAAAATATCAGAAAATGTTTCGAATCATACAAATTCGGTAAAACTACTAAAAGCAATTACAATCAATAAAAGTACTGTTCTCTGAAAAATCTGAACAAAATTTTTAGATATCTGCACAACTTCGAATTCTAGAATATCACATTTTAAAAAACGTATATAGCAATCTTATATATAAATACTAGAAATCTATAAAAAATACTAGAAAACGCTACAAAATGTTATTATGAATACCTAAAAAATATACAAAGAAAATAAATCTGAAAATTCTGAAAGCATCGAATTCTAAATATCTATACAGCTATCTATAACAATAGTAAAAATCTATGGAAATACTAGAAAATATATAAAAATTTCACCAATTCTAGTAAAAATGCCAAAAATAATAAAAATCTAATATCACTAAAAAAACTATCTAGGTATAATTTTTTTAAAAAGATTATCAAACTTTGAATCTTGGAACACATAATTATAGAAATCCAGAAAGGAATTCTCAAATAATCAGGAAATTCTACTAATTGTGTAGATATTGAAATATACAAACAAAAACTAAAATTACTAAAAATCTAAACAAAAGATGCCGCTTTCTGAAAAGTTAATTCATATACTTGAAATCGTCAAAACTGTCAATATTATAGTATCATATTTTATAAATCTATAGAAATACCAAAAAATGCTACTAAATTTTATAAATTACATAAAATACGAAAATTCTAGAATTTCATGAAATACTTGTAGATATTTTTCCTTCAAGAATCTATAAAGCTATTCAAATTTTAGAATGTCAATTCAAAATGCATCAAATTCTAGAAAGATATATCAAATCCATTATTATATCAGAAAAGCTTTCAAGTTGTGTAAATATTGAAGAATTATGAAAAATGTCAATAGTATTAAGAAAAAAATCTAAATCTAAGTGAATCGAAAAAATTGATTTCTATTATTTTGAATACTCTTATGGAATATTTACGACTCAGGACTCCAAAAATTATATTTCTTTAAAATCCTAATATTGGAAAAATTGAAAAATAGTACTCTCGTAGCCAGATTCTCAAAGATTAAAAATTATTTATAAAACCTGAAGGAATATATTTTTTTGAAAAAACTTCTGCCAAAAATTTGGCCTGCTTAGGCCTCTGATCTTGAATAATGAATGATACATTTTTTTATAAAAAAATATCTTCAAAAAATTATTTGAATGTGGGCTAGCCCTTTTTGTTCTCGGACAATTCAAATATTGACTAATTTGTCTTTTTTTTCGGCGATACAGGCTGTGGGAGAAATTGAACAAGCTTACTTCGAAAACTCCAGCAGGCACACGATGGCAAGCACAATTTACAATGTGCATTTGTACCCATCTGTTTATTTGAAAAATTTCCTGCCAATCGACATTATTATTTGCCTTCCTGGAGGGACCCAAGAACGACTTTTGCAGGCCAGTGAGACCATTCAAATCCCTACTTTGGAACCTGGACGATCGAGTATTGTTATAAAGGTAACAGTCATACAATTTTTAAAATATATATTGAAAACAATTGAATTTTACATACCGTTTATAATTTTATGAACAAAATTTTCTGATTGCTTGGTTTTATTATTTTCCAGATTCCAAAGTATTTGGACCGAGATTGGTCGTGTCGCTCGGAGATTGACGAGGACCCACCAGAATTTTCAGTTTGGTCTTTCGAATCCTTTGACAGTGTTCAAAAAGTTGTGATGGATTTGGGGATGCACACTTCATTCGAGCATGGCTCAATCATCATGGCCTTGTATTGCCCGTTTTGGATGTTGAACAAAACGGGGTTGATGCTGTGCTACAGGGTGAGTACACAGCAAGTTGCCTCTAATATTCATTGCTCAGTGTGTACGATTTTGGAGCTATTTTACATCTTGTATTTTGCCCTATGTCAGCTGGTTCATTGGAAGAACTGCTTTTGCACGTTTTTCAGTTTCTGCGAGCTTGGACTTGCGTGAAGTTATTTTTTTTCGAGGATTTTTGCTTTTCAGAGAATATTTTTTCAGGAGACAAAACGATTGTTTTTGGTTTTGCTGACGAGTTTTGAGAGTGCGAAGTATTATATTTGTTTTTTGGGGTGTCTGAGAAAATCGAATGAAATTACTTACTGCAAATTTAGGCGAAAGAAAAGTAGTGAAAATAGCAGTAACTAGAAAAATTGAAGAAACTGAATTTCATGATTGAAATATTTTAACAAAAATTTATGTATGCTTGAAAACATGTCACTATTAAATTGTTAAATTTAAGACTTGAAATATAAAATTTAAATCTGTCATATATATTTCGGAAATAAAAATAAGATAAATTTTTTTGGGCATCAAACTTCTTTTCATTTTTGTATATCATTGTTTCAAATCTATCAGACACTCCAATTTTTTGGTTTTTCAGTTTACAATTGTGTTGCAACACGTCAAAATACAATAATCCATTGTTTTTCAGAAATCAAGTAAAGGCGGAAAAGAACATACAAGCCCCGTGAAGGTAGATTCCTCATTTTCGTTATTCATAAAAATTTACTAGATAGTTTATTCGCTATAAAGTTAGTGCGTATAAAATGAAAATTTTCTTGTTTTTTTAAATGAACAAATGCGCAAAATGGATGTATTTCAGAACCAGTCGAAATCGTGTAGCTGGCAATTTGGACGTGGGAAGAAGAACAAATCATCGGTGAAATTTTTTTTTTTTAATTTGCTCACGTGAGCGATCTAATGTTTGTCTTGTTCATGCTAAGCAAAATCATCGGTCCATTTTATGAAATGTGTGTTTTTCGACTAATTTAAACTGCGATTAGATATGACATTCCCAGTTGTTTTTTAAGGAATTCGAGATGTTCCTGCAGCAAGTTTCAGTGTGGTGGAGGACATGAATATTCGGGCTCTTGCTTTTTGTGTTTTATAACTTTTGGGGTATTAGTTTTAGTGTTATGCTTGAAGAATTGAGAGGAATTTATTATCAGATGAGATAATTTTTAAAATAGGGATGATGTTCTTCTATGATTTTGGTACCTTTTGGCTGCTGTTTATATTGAGTAGTAGAAGAAAAAAATTAAAATAAACAAACAGAGTTCTTGGTTTTACTAATTTTTATTTCAATGGTCATCAAGCATAATATTAAAACTAAGTCAGAAATTAGGGTTTGGTACATCGGGATGATAATGATCTAAAATTGTGCGTAGAGTTGAAAAAATAATACCAGAAAATGCAGTTTTAATGAACTTGCTTTTCGTACTTTTGTAGAGTTCACTTCGGTCTTATTTTTGTTTAATTTGTCGAATCCAAGAAGTTAAAAATGAACAAAAAATTATGGAAGTACTGTGTTATTTTACATTTATTTGTATATTAGGTGAACGCTAATCTCGAATTTTTTGCTTTTCTCGCATTGAATTCACCAACAAAACGAGGTGAAAGAGGTAAATTTGGTCGATGGTACCTAATTCACTGCTTGATTAAAATTAAACTGGAAAAATAAGAAATAAAAAAAAGATAGGTTCGATATATAACTATATTTTCAGAGCGCGGACGACAGTTTGAACGTCCTGAACCATCCTGAAGATTTCAAGGGACCGATATTATTCTCTTTCCGTTCGAAGGCCTTTTTTGGCAAGAAAAAAGCCATGATCCGAGTTTGTGACGGCGAATGGTCCGATAAATTTTCTATTGATGTCGCAGGCAGCAAAGGAGTTGTTGCTTGCAAGTATGATGGGATGATTTATCAGGTATTGTTTCGTTGGAAATAAATTGCTATTCGAAAAATAATAAATAAAAAAATTAGTTAATAATGATATAAAACACTCAAAAGTGGCCCAATGTTTTACAGAAACTTTCGAAAGTATATGTTTTTATTTTGAGGATATTTTAAGCATGTGAAAATTAAATTTCTACGTTCTGATTATCTACTTTTTTATTCTTTGTTTTAACGAGTTTTAAATTTAAGTCGATTAAATGTCAAATTTTAAGGTTTTACATGGTAACTTGCGAAACTTTGTGGGTACAATATTTTATTTTAAGAAAAGTATTTTTTGATTATACAATTCTTTAGTTTTTGATGCCTTTAAATAAGCAATTATCAATTTTTTTTAGTAATAGAACTCATTTCAAATTACCAGAATATTCAAGTTCAATGCATTAAATTCTTTGGATTGTAAAATTCTAACGGTAATTTTTATAGAAATAATACTTTTTTTGAACATCTATTGCATGCAAAATTTTATGCCGGAATTTTTATTTTGAAAGTTTACGATGATTTATTATAGAATTCAAATGTCGAAAATATCAGTCGTTCAGATTTCTAGGTATAGTAACTACCATTTATTTCGTAATTTAATTTTTACTGTTTTGACCTAAATTTTATTTCGAAATTATATGTTAAAATACTGAATAACTTTATCAGTATGATATATTGAAACATTCCGATTTTTCAGCTGAATTTTTCTACCTTATTTATTTTTGAATGTTTACTTTAAAAAAATGTCTATTTGTCAAACATTGTACTTATAAGTTCCTCATTCTCAAAACTCCCCTCGAATAGTTAAAATTTTCGAGTCAAAGACATTATATATTCCTAATTTAAAAATAAATTAAATTTGTATAATTCTTTTTTGTATGAAAATTCTACCACTTTTCTTATTGCAATAAAATATAAACTAAAAAAATGACTCGTGAAAATTCTCAGTATAGTACGTTATATTCAAGTATAATTGATTTAATGTCATCAATATATAAATATGATTATATTATAATAATTAATTTCATTAAACTGTATAATTAAATACCAATTCATTCAATCCCTAACGGAAAAATTTCCACCGGTTTTCGTTGGTTGAACATAATTTTAATTAAGTTGTTTAAACAATTTTTAAACAGTTTTACCCTTACACGGTCATTTACTTACCTTTCACAGAAAAAACTTTTCGAAAGCATCGTTTTTTTTTGGAGATATGCGTCATTGCAATGTTTTAGTTCTTCAGGGACTTATAAGTTGAAGGCTTTTATGACAAAGTAATGTCAAAGTCAAATAATTTAAATCCTCTATATCGCAATGGTTACTAGAATTGTTTATTTATGAGTTGAAAAGATACAAAGTTTGTGTTAATATTTTCGCTATTTATAGGTAAAATCAAAATTATGTTCAACTAACAAAAACAAGTTAAAACCCTTGAAAACCATACTCGGTTTTTAATGGCTTTCATTGGTTGAAAATTTTTCCCCCAGGGATATTTGTAATTTATAGCAATACATTATACAACTTTTAAATTCATAGTATAATTTATTATCAATAAATGCAAGTACAATGCGTGATTAAATTGAAGGGATAATTTGAAAGTTTCAAAAATTTCATATTTTTTATGTTGATTATTATTATTAATTTCTCCTTTTTTGCAAAATGAAAATTCTGATTCAACGTCTACTATCTTACTCGAAATATCAAATATCAAAATAAATCCTTTCAAAATGTAATTGTATTGAAATTTTTTACTCAACTGTTACAATACGTGAGAAAGAGCTATTGAATCTTCCTAATTTCATAGTTACTATTTCGAAGTTTTCACTATACCAAATTTTACATTATTTTACAATAAAAATGCCAATGACTGGTAATAAACATTTTTTTATTTATTCAAATATGTCTCGAATGACGAAAATTCCGATTATATGTATATATGGATATCTGGTTTTATTGTTAGGATTTTCGGATTGTCACTGTTATATTTACTGAAAGAATGTTTTGGGAAGGATTTCAACCCCCAAAACCTACCTTTTGCATTCGTCATTTATCTAGGCAGTATAAAAAAGAATATAAGTTCTTAAAAATTTTTTTTCAATATTATCGCAAGGTTGTATGCAATCTTATGCATTGTCCTTCTTTATCAATTCTTACTCAGAATTTCGAAATTAATTTGGCTGAAAAAATTTCCTACTGTTCTTGAATGTAGCGGGTGTCAAATTTGACATGATTTGTCCTTATTTTACGGTTTAAAATTTCGGCCTTTCGATCTTGAATATTTATTTTACTCCATACCAGTTTAGTTTACTGAAAAATTGTTTTGAAATTAGGGTTGTTGATATTTTTAAAAATATCGATATCGATATTTATCGTTCGGAAAAAAAATATCATCATAGGCCGATATTTATCATTAAAAAAATATCGATACTCCGATATATCGATAGAAAATTTGGATGTACGATATTTATTACGATATTCTGAAAAAATATCGATTCTTATCATGAATAAATATCAGTAACCGATAAATATCGTCGAAAGATATCAATATTTGATATTTTTTATTGATATTTTAAAAATATCGATATCGATCAATATCGACGATAGAAATACCATCGCAAAAATATCGATATTTTAAAATATCGGTAAAATATCAACAACCCTATTTGAAATGTAAAAAAATCAGGCTCGTTTTGAAAAGCTTCTTTCAAAAGGTTTTTTTTTTTTTTTTTTTTTTCAATTTTTAATGATGAAGCGTTTATTGTTCTCATCAAAATTGTCTTCAAACAATAGAAAAATAATAAAAAATTTATTAAATTGTGCATTCACAATTAAGAATTACGTTTTACATTTGTATTTTTTGCTTTCTTCAGATTGGAGTGCACAACCAATTGACGTACAATTCGCTCACCAAGCAAATAACGTTCACCCCATATTACGTGATCATCAACAACGCTGATTTTCTGATCGAGTGCCAGGAAGCTGACAGACCCGCGGATCCGGTGATAAAAGTGCCTCCAGGGGAATGCAGTGCCTTTTGGCCCAAATCCGTGCACGGGCAAAAGACCTTGAAAGCCAATGTCGCGGAATATCGGGAAAAAACTGCTCCCTTCATTTACACCGATAGTCATACAACACTCTTGAAATTAGACAACAAGGTTTGAAACCTTTCTTTGCTTTTATTTAAAATTAAAGTAGGGAGGAAATAGATCCCACAGAAAAATGCAATTTTATTTTGCACAAAAAATCGAGTGTTTTTTTTTTATAAGGATTGATAAAGTCTTTTCAAGTTCCTGAATGTTAATCCTATTGTAATATGTTTCAGTATGGAGGAATCAATGTTGACGTGCAAATTAATGAAGGGGGAGTGTACGTTTCAATGTCTGAGTACAATCCTGGAAATGCACCTGCATTGATAATCAACCACACGCCTTACAAAATTGATGTTTGGGAAAAAGGATCGTTAAACGTCAGGTGAAACAAATTCTGGATATTTTTTGGCCCCTTTCGTAGATTATGTTATTTTTGAATAAAATATTAATAAATAGTGTAAGGTTATGTTACGATTCAGGAAAAAGGGGTGGGGAGGGTGGAGTAAAAAAAGTTAATATTTACGAAGATTTTGTTTATTGTCAGGAATTCAACTCCGTTTTTTAATTTGATTTCCAGATCAATCGATTCGCACAAGAGGATGTTTTACACTTGGGAAAACACATTGGGACCAAGAATTCTTATGTGGGAAGACTGTAAAAAGAAAACTATTGAAGATAATCTCCGAACGGTAAGTCTTTAATAAATATGAACTAAATCTGAATAATTTGAATCTTTATTTATTGCAGTTTATAAAATGAGTATCAAGGTTGATTCTTTAACCATGAGAAATTCGAAAAGTGCAAAACCAAGGTTGATTTTTATTTTTATTTTGTTACCCATTCTCAAAAAAAATGTGAATTTTTTTTTAATTGTTAACAGGGGAGTAGGGAAATAAAATTGTAGGAAGGGGTTTTACGAAAAATATAATATACTTACTCTGTGTTTTGTGATTTTTAATCTTTGATGATATGGTTACGAGAGAATGATTTTTCAATTTTTTTATTTTCGTGATTTTAGAGTTTTAAAACTTTTGGAGTACAGAGTAGTCAATTTTTCATATACTTATATTAATTATAATGCGATTCGATTTTTACGATTTTCGAGCCATAGAAGTTCATTCATTCATTTATTTATTTATTTATTTTGTAACACTCTTAGTATTTTTCATATTACTTCAGTATTTATACAACTTAAGGTTTTCTGATATTATGGATTTCTGCAAAGCTGCCTAGATTTCAGTATTCTAAGCCTCTAAGTTATGGAATTTTCATATTTTTATAGTTTTTTAATAAAATTATGTAGACACAGATTTCAAGTATTTCATAGATTTCTAGGATTTTGGTATTGTATGTTACTTAGAAAATTTTGTTGTTTTTTATAGTATTTGTATAGATTTATGGTATGTATTTTTATATACATACCATAATAATTTATATGCATATTTCATATACATCACTGTATTGATTTCTAGAATTTGATGCTATAGTATTGAAAATTTCAACGATTTTAGGTATTTCAGTTGTTTTTTCAGAAAACAATATCTTTTATATAGATTTTCAGTATTTTTTCTGTATTTAAAAATTAAAATAATCATATTTATATGGTTTATTTTTAATTTTTGAGAAAATTATCTCCGCATAGTTTTTTAGTACTAAAAAATTTCTGGTAACTCTCACATTTTTTTACTATTAATGAAACTTTAAAGGAATTGCTAGTATTTTTTTTTAGATTTCTACTATTTTTGTACATTGCTATATAGAAATTTCTAGAATTCAATTATCTAAAAGTCTAATTTTAATTGATTTTCAAAATTTTTTCTAGATTTCTGAAAAAATTACACGTATATGGATTTTTATTATTTCATAGATTTCTCATATTTTCGTTTTTTATTAGTATTTATAAGACTTTTTATCGTTTTCTAGAATTTAATGCTTTAGTATTGAAAATTGTGTCAATATTTTCTATTTAGTTAATTTTTTGAGAAAAAAATATTTATTTTATTTATTTATCTATTTATTTATTTATTTATCAGACGGTTGTACATAAAATACTATATTTGTATATATAAATTCGCTTAGAAAACTCGTTTCTGTAGGCGACCGTCGAACGTAACTAAATATATACATTTACAAGAAACATCTGTCATACAAAAACAAAAATAAAAATTAATAGTATTTTGAAAACAAAATCATCTTATAAATCCTTATATATACTTGTTAATTTATACTGTAAGTGCAAAATATCCCTAGTACTTCATTTGTAACATTCTCAAATTCGCAAAAATGTCCCTTTCTTCTACATCATCTCAGATACAAAATATCATTCACCACTTCCCTATATCTTTTCTATAAATTTTTAGTATTTATACAATTAAAAAATTATATGGTATATCTATGGTTAGTTACATTGATTTCTATAAAAATATTATGTTTTAGAATTCAGTTTCATACATTTTTTTTTTTTTTTTTTTTTTTTGAAACAATCGTCTTTACATTGTTTTGAAGTATTAACATACTTCTAGTGTTTTTAAAAATTTTTTAGTATTATTAAAACTTTGAAGAATTTTCTAGTATTTGGCTCTAGAATTCAACTTTTCATTGATTTTAAGAAATCTCATAGATTCCTGGGAAAATTACATGTATATGTATTTTTCATTTTTTACAGATTTCTTGTAGTTTTTTATTTTTATTTTTTATAACATTTTGTGACATATCCTAGTACTTTTATAGATTTTAAGTATTTCTATAGATTGCTGTATATGTTTTTTAGAATTGATGCTCTATAATTGAAAGTTATGCAGATTGAGATTTTTTATAAAACATTACTCTCCTAGATTTCTATTACTTTGAGAATATCTTCAGAGTTTGTATGATTTTGAAAGATTCTCTTGTATTTTAAAAATTTTCTATGTAGATTATAAATTTTGTTATCATTCCCTAGATTGAAACAATTTGAAAAACGTTTGTTTTTCACGTCACCCTAGCCAGACATTTATAATTAAAATGTTGTTCAAAAAGCAACTTTTTTTACTTTTAAAGCTTAGATTATTATTACTTTTGGGCAAATAAAATTAATAATTCCGAATTTTGTTTAACTTTGAGAACTTACATTAAAACCTCTTGTTATGTCCTCTTGATTTCAGTACGTACATTTTTGAAAATTCTTACTCATTTTATTATTTATTATATAAATTATTCAATTGCTATTAGAAATAAGTAAAACGTAGTGTCCTCAACATTCATGTTTTCGATTTCAGGACAACGTCGGACACTTCAAGGTGGACGTGGCTGAAGACGAAATCTATTACGTCACATTTTTGGACGGTAATCAGCGCGTGCTTCTGTTCACCGAAAATTCGAAACTCGCCGAAGACTGTCAAATGACAGGCAACCTTGAACCCTTCGAACAAGACGTGACCTTGAGCATTCACGGGGTCGGTTTGTCCTTGGTGAACAACATCACCAAGTCGGAGCTTTTGTACATGTGCATCGCGAGCTCCGGAATAATTTGGGAGTCCCGGAAAACTGCGGGAAATCGATGGAAAGAAATTGACGTGTCGGAGGCGAGATTCATCGAAGAAGGCTATCAAAAGTATATAAACGAATTGCAGATCAATGAGGAAAACGCTATTCATCGAGTGACCTTGGATGCAAAATTGGAGGTGAGGGAAATTGGAAAAGTTCATGTATACCTTTAGGAAACTATAGAAAATGACAACAAATGTGATTAATGAAAATTTTCTTAAATTGAAGGGTTTTGTATTGAATTCTTGATTTTCGGAGAATTGACAGAGTTGAGGTGTCTTTTTTGTTACAGGTCGATTTTTTGAGCATGGAAATGTTGAGACCCCATCGAAGGCATATTCGGAGAACTTTCCAACCTGGTCTGTGGCTCCAACACCGAACCACGAGTCGTCAAGTTCAACTCCACGCAAAAATAAATCGACTCCAAATCGACAATCAGCTCTCTGAATGCGTTTTTCCGGTCATTTTAGCGCCAGTGGCGCCACCCAAAAGCGTTGCTCAAAGCGCAGGTAAATTTCTCATTTTTATAGTAGTGATTTTTACGTTATGTTCAGTTTCCATACACTGTACAGTATTGTAGAGTTAAACAGTTGTAGCTAACTGTAACTGCATGAAAATTTTTCGTGCTTTTTTTCGTGCTTTTTATTTATGAATTTATTAGGATTTTCCAGATTTTGAAACTTTTTAGGAATAGAATTTTTATTCTGTGCATATTTTTTTGTCGTTTTTGATGTTTTTTAGATTTTTTTTCTTCTGACCTTTATAAAATTAACTACCATATCAAATTCGGTGAGTGTTGGAATATTTCTGATTATCAGGAATTTTCTGGAATGTAGAAAATGAATAATGAATGATTTTATGTATTAAACAATATTTATGTATTTGAATATATTATAAAATAACTGTATGATTTTTTTACATTACTTAAAATAATGGTTGATTAATTAACCGAACAATTATATGATCCATTAATGAAATTAACGAAGTATTATAACTATTCAGTTTATTAATGGTTTGGATACACAAAAATAATATTTAATACATTGTGAATAAGAGTTTGCTTATTATTTTTTTACATTATTGTTTCCATGTATCAGAAATGAAAAAATGCAGGTATCTGGATTGTTTGCAAATTTTCTAGAAATTTTCGAAGCTCAGAATACAAAATATGATAAGGAAAGGGTTTTTTAAATAATCTACTCAAAATATATACAGATTATATAAAATTTTTGAAGTTTCGAAACTTTTAGGGATTACATCCTTTTTAAGTGCATATTTTTTGTATGTCTCGATGTTGTTTCATATTTTGTTTTTCTTGTATTAACTTTGGAAAATTTACAACCTTATTGAATTCGATGAGTTTTGTTAAATTGCTAATTATTAGCAATTTTTTAAAGTGTAGGAAATGGTTATTAAATAATTTCATGTATGGAAAAATAAATTATGAAATATATTAGTAATTTCCAAAATCACTATGTAACTATTTATCATTATTGTTAATAATTATTCAGTAACTAACCGAATCAATCTATAATTCATTAATTAAATTAACAAATTATCTGTTTATCAACTCTTTTTAGTTGACTAATGATTTTCATAAATAAAGAATTCTATAATTTACTAACATATTTTTATTCTATTGTATTATTTTATAATTTCCATTATTGTACTACTAATTTTCTCTATTATCATTTTTAGTATCATTTTTACATAGTATATTATACTATTATTTTGATATTTTATTTATAGTATAGTATAGTACTTTAGTTTAGTATTGTATTTTCATAATTACTTTTTATTTAGTATGATTAGTTTATTTTTATTCTTCAATTATATTTATTGCTATTTTATTTTTATTCTACTTTCAAATTTTCTAAACAAGATTTTTTTTGTATTATTATATAAATTATATAATTGAATTACATCTAATTATTGTATCAGAATAAAGAAATATATGTATCTGAAATGTTTCAAGATTAAGACATTGTTCAAAAAGTGTGTAGGAATTTTTCGGTACACTTTAAAAAATTGTCCAAACCTTAAGGTACAAACTTGAGAAACTATGTACAATTTTTTAATTCTTCGTCGCAGGATAAGTAACAAGAAATAATTTAGAGTAATACTTTATCTGCGTTCTTTAAACAAATTTTTTCAGTGATGAAGCCATTCGCAGAAGTGAGTATTGTCAAACGTTTACTCGAACACAGCAGTGTTCAACAATTTCAATACTTCAAAGCTCTTGTCCAAGAATTTCATGTCAAAGTTGACATCGCCTTCATAAATGGTTTGATGGCCTTATTAGAAGATGGTGCAGCAAACGAAGCGCAAGAGGTAAGAAAAAAAGCTTTTTTTCACGAATTTCAATTTTATTCTTTTTAGTAAAAGGAGAGTAAAACAAAAACTAATTCATACAGCTGTTTTTACTAAATAATCATAAAAAAAAAGGAAATAATTATGTTTTTGTTTGTAAAATAGAGTTCTAGCGTAGAAAATTTTTTAGACGATTCCACATCAACTTTATTGCTTTTTTTGGATTAGAAAAAAAAAAGATTTTTAGAATATCCGATATCCAAAAGTATTTTTTTTTTAATTCCATAAACAGTCGGTAATATTTTAGTTATATGCACATTCAACGATGTTTAAATTGTTTTATATTTTCACGTGTATAGTTGTCAAAATTTGAGTTTTTTTCAAAAAAAGTTGAGAAAATTATTCATAGTATCATATTTATTAAAAATTGATGTCATTTTTTTGCAGAGGAAACTATTCCAAACAGACATGAAATTGGTCGATGAACCATTGATGTATCATGTGACTTTGATAACTTCTGCTGAACAGAAAAATTACTTCGATTTCCTGCATTTCTCACCATTAAAGGTCAGCTTTGAAATATTATTTCCTGAATGATAAATTCATTGGAAATATGTGATGTATCATTTTCTGTATCATTTTACTGTTATTTAGGAATTTCAAATATTAATAAATTGAAAATTTTATTTTTGTTATGGTCATATTTTTTCTTTTTCAATATCGCTTAAAAAAAATTTTTTAATACTAAAAGACAGCAGAATTTATTCAAAAAATAGAAGAAAAATTTATAAAAGATAACGAAAAAAAATTTGTAGAATAAAATTCTTAAAATCTTTCGTTCAATAATGAATGAAATTTCATCATAAAATTCAAAATAGTGTTGATATATTATTTCTGAAATTTTCGTTGCTTGTGCCCATATTGATTTATTTTTCTCGATTCTGGTAGAGTAAATTTCTGCATCGCAGATACCCTTTTAAAATACTAAAATACTGAACTAAATTACCAGAAAATTTACGAAGGACGATGATAATGAAAAAAAATTATCAAATTATTTTATGGAATTGTGATTGAACTTGGAAATTAAAAAAAAAATTTTTTTATATAAGTTTACAAATTTATTCGTTGTATAAAAATCCATCGAAGATATATTTTTTATATCTCAAATATTTGTTGATGAAAAAATTTTCCCATTAATGCTTAATTTTGAAATTCAAACTTAGCAGGTTTGAATTATTTAATTTCTTGAAGACTAAAAAAGTAAAAACAAAAAAAAATCACTTTCAAGTTACAAAAAATATAAAACCTTGAAAAATATATTTTTCTTACAGATTCATATAAGTTTTTCAATGAGTGGCCATGGAGAAGGCCCATCAGCTCTTCCTCAAGTGATCAGTGTTCTTCTGCAAGGAATTGGCGTCACGTTGACTGACATCAACGACATTGTTTTCAAGTAAATTTCCCAACTCATGCATAAATAAATATCAAATAATATTATATATTACTCAGTAAAAAATATATCACTCGTCCAGAAACCTAGAACTACCTTTTCTAACTCATCTTTGGAATTTTTTTATTTTCAAGATTGGGCTATTTCGAAAGAGACCACAATTTCATGACCAATGGTCAACTGATTTCCCAAGCAACGAGTCATTACACGAGCCAAGCAATCAAACAAGTTTACGTTTTGGTCCTGGGATTAGACGTTATTGGGAATCCTTACGGTCTTGTCATTGGCACGATGAAGGGAATCGAAGATTTGTTCTACGAGCCCTTCCAGGGCGCGATTCAGGGACCTGGGGAATTCGTCGACGGGCTGTATTACGGTTTCAGAAGCATGTTTGGTCATACTGTCGGTGGCATGGCTGGAGCTGTTTCCAAAATCACAGGAGCCATGGGTAAAAATTGAAAACATTTTCATGCGATGTTTGAATTTGTTCCAGTATTTAATAACCTAAAGAAGATTTTTTAGGGTTAAAACCCTTCCAGAAATCCGAAAAAATTAATTCTTTCAGTAAATATAATAATAACAGCAAAAATGCAAAAATAAAACCTAACATCCAAATCCATATCTTTTATTTTGAAATTAAGTAGAAATTTTTCTCGATTCAGAAACATTTGAGTTAATAAAAAATTTCAAACTTCTTAGCATTGACATTTCTACTGTAAAATAACGCAAAATGTGGCAAATTAAAAAATTTTAAATCATAACTGTGAATTACGAAAGATTTATTATTTTCAACTTCCAGATTTTAACAGTAAAGTATAAAATTTAAATACAATATATTTCTTGATTAATCTGTTTCAAATTTTAAATAAAGAAGCAGATGGTTTCAAATTTTTATTTTAAAACAAGGGAATATTGAATAAATAGCACGTTAACATGAAAAATGCTAAATTTTCCATTCTTTAAAATTATCCTTTCAATTCAACTAGTACAGTATTAATTTTTATAACTATACCTACATTCTTAGAATTTATAAACATTGAATGAATCGATGTGAAATGCTACAACATAATGGGGTTTATTAACATAATTAATTTATGTATATTTTTGTTAAAAAATAAAGTATCCCTCTAAGTTATATTTATTAGCATAACACTTTACTGAAATAGTTTTCATAACAATATATTTCAACATGAAATAGGCGTATATTATAATAATTTGAATTTTGAATAAGAGTTTTTTTTAGTTGATAATTTATTGCGATGAAAAACAGAAAAGAATATTCATACAGAAAGATGAAAATATATTTATAAATTTGGAGAATTCTATAGGTCCAACTTGACAATTTTAATAATTTAAGGTGAATTCCGAGAATAGTATAATTTTTTACAAATGAACTTTTTTTTTGTAAACATTCGAAAATAAACGAAGCAAAAAAAAAGAACAGGAAAAATCTGAAAGTTTCACTATTTTATACCTGAAACATTACTCTGAATTTAGACGTTTGATTTTGAAAGGGAAAATATTACAAAAAAACTCATTGTTTTCCAAACATTTATATGAGAACAGTAAAAATCAAATTACAAAAACAAAGTAGTACATATTATGCCGAGAAATCTGAGAGACTGATAATTCAACTATTCAGTTGTTATAAGCCATATTAAATTTACTGAGTTGAAATTTCATTAGAAAAAAAATGACATGAAATTTTTTTCTAATTTTCAGAAAACTTTCTTGAAACAAGTTTTACTTTTTGCATTGTGATTTGCGACAAGATTTTTTTGTTTATTCTTTGTATTCGTATTCGTATATTTCATGATTTTCATATTAAAAAAAAAAAAAAATCGAACATTCAATGATTGAAAAAAATTTTCTGGGAAATGTCAATAACATAATCGTGAAATTTTTGACTGTTTATCGAATTTTTCTCGATCTTGGAGATTTGAAAAGATTCTTATAATTTATGGGAATATATTGTAAATTTTTTCTTATTTTTTCAAATTTCTAAAGGAACGATTCCATATCACTAGGAAACAATCTTGATGAAAATAATCAACAATTTTCGACTGCAAAAATATCTAAAATGTAAAAAACTTGTAGTTTTATCAATTTCCTTTTATTTTTAAAAACTTTCTAACTTAAAAAAATTGTAATTCTTACATTTTGATAAATTACTTCTGCAATATTCAAGTTTTTAAAACGAACGAATGCTGAAAAAATTAAATGATGATCTTTGTTTATTTCTTTTAGGAAAAGGATTGGCAGCACTGACATTCGACAAAGATTACCAACGGAAAAGGCAAGACCAACTCCAAAAACAGCCACAAAATTTTCAAGAAGGAATAGCTCGAAGTGGGCAAGGATTGGTCATGGTGAGTTTTTTATAGTAAATTTATTTATAAATAAGGCTGAGAAATTTGAAAGAGAATGAATATTTAAAATCGTTTCAACTCAGCATTGAAATAAAACATATTTTATTCATTTTTGACGTTGTGCACTCTTTATTTTCTTGTAATCAAAGTAATATTTTATTACCAGATTAATTATGTGCTATTTTTAAATGGGTATTTTCATCTTAATGATTTTCCCATGATGAAAAAATCTCTGAAAATACAATCAACTTTCCAATTTTTAAGGGTGTTTTCGACGGAGTGACCGGAGTCGTCACGAAACCTTTGTCTGGGGCTAAACAAGAAGGAGTTGAAGGTTTTTTCAAGGGCGTAGGAAGGGGCGTCGTTGGTCTTGTAACTCGACCCACTTCAGGACTTGTTGATTTTGCAAGTGGATCTTTTGGTGCTGTGAGAAGGTAATTCCGTTTCAGTAGTTATAAATATTCTAACCAAATTTCAAGTGTATAAAAACGAGTAAACATTTCAAAACACTCATTTCAAATATTGCCTAAAATGATATACATTTTTTTCTTAACTCTTCAAAGTATCACAAACATTTCAGTTCTCATTTTTTTTCAACTTTGAAATTATGAGAATAAAAGTTTCCGCAATTTTTCACAAATTTTGTGTGTTTACTGCTTGAAGTTAGTAAAATTTTGGAAAAAAAAAATTATTATTTTTGTTAATTTAATGAAAGTACCAGTTTATGTCAAGGGAATGTAATAATCATCTCTTGGTCAGGTACTATTACGTTTCCTCAAGTTAGGATAATTATCGTAATACATTGCATTTAATTTAATTCCATAACATTACATTTATGAGAATTACATTGAAATAAGCAACACAATTTTTTTCTTCAGAGCTGCGGAAATGGGTGAAGAAGTAAAGAGAGTACGACCACCAAGATTTTTCCAACCTGACGGTTTGGTCAGGTCATATATTCGCCAAGAAGCCGAAGGAAATAAAATTTTATATGTAAGAAAAAATGTTAATAATGAAAATCGTACGAATAATTTTTTATGTTATGATATTTGATGAGCAAGGAACATTTTTGTTATTGAGAAATGAGCTTTTTAATTAATTACTTATAATGAAAATCTGACTAACAGATCGTTAAATTTTATTTCTCATTAGAATCTGTGTTCTTGCAGGAGTTAGAGAAAGGAAAATACTCAAATACAGATGTGTATTTTTTCCACGTCCACATCAATAAAGATGTATTGCTGCTCACCAACAAAAGAATCGCATATGTCGAGCACAGTGATCTTTTTGGAGGCTGGAAGGTGAGTTTTCTAAAACTGATTTATTGCGTTGATTGTTAGTAATTATCATTATTGTAAATATTTTCAGAATCGGTAATACATAATTTGTGAAATTCTAAATTTGTCTGAATATTTGAAATCTATCCAAATTTCTCGATTTTCATCGAAGATGTCTGTACGACAAACATTTTTAAATTGTCGAGTTTTTGTAGTGTAACGCTATATCCAGAATTTCACAAAGTCTGCAAAATTTATCGACATTTTTTCGAATTCTTGAATTTTTCTGATTTCTTTATTAAATTATTGACAATCCTTACAGTTTTTGATATTTATTATTCATCCAAAGTGTTCAATATTTATATGATTTTACTGAAATCTTCCAAATTCTCCGACCACCACTGAACTTTTATCATTTTTTTCAAAAAATTGGACCATATTAGTGTCTGTCATTTTATGAAATCTTTTGCAATAGGTATTGCAGAACCTACAAAAAACAAATAAAAATGTTGAAATCATACAAGCTTTTTCAAGTTTCGAACTATTGAATATTTTTCAAATTTTAAACGTTTCCCATTTTCTCAAAAATTTTCATGTTTCTATTGAATTACTGAAATTTCCAAAATTATCGAGCGTCACCGTAACTTTATGAAATATTAAAAATTTTTGTACAATCTAGGAAACTTATCAGCGATTTCTGGACTTCTTTTTTAATTTCAAGAACAATGTTGACATTATTATTAAAATTTTTAAAATAATAGATGACTCTGGTACGACAAAATAAATTTCGATTTTTAAAACATTTTCGGAATTCTCAATAGTTTTAGTTCCACTACATTTATAAAATTTATTACTTTGATTTCAAGTTGTTGATTTTAATTCAAAATTGTTGACATAAATGTCTCCATGTTCCTAATTCTCTGAAATCTATAAATATTTATTAAAGGTCTCTTACACTATCAATGTATGTTGATTTTTCGAAACTTCAGCACTTCTAAATTATTATTGAAATTTTTACACATTTTTTGATTTAAGAATTTTCAGAATATTCAACAGTTCTCGGAATTTTACGGGATTATCAAAATTTTCCAATATCTAAAAAATTTCTTCATATCTCAGGAAATTTAAATTACTCAGACGTATTTTCCATCTTCAACATTTTAAATGTTTCTTTTTCCAAATTTTTATGAATCTCAAATTTTTATTAAAATTATTTTAAATATCCGTAGTCTTCGTACTGCACAATTTTTTTTTCTGAAATATAAATACTTATACTTGGCGAGTTTGTACTTTTTTACGGAATCTATGGAATTCTTCACAATCTTCTAAATTGAACTTCCGAAATCCTAGAAACTTCTTGCATTTTTACAACTATCTATAATCTTCTAAATATTCAATGTTTTTAATTATTCATAATATTGAATATATTTCCAATGTAATTCCATTTTATATTATTCTAAAACTTTTAAATTATTATTCAAATTTAAACAATAATCAACAGTGTCTGTAATTTTACAGAATTATAAAAAATTTTTTTAACATTTTAAATGTTTCTTACTTTTCCCAGATTCTTATAATTTCCAGATCTGAATTGAAATAATCCTAATATTGGTAATCTTTGTATGACATTTTTTTTAATTTAAATATATAGAGCCCAATTTATTACATTCTGAAATTTGAAAATCTGAACATATAAAAAAATTTTGACATCAGAGGGAACGATTTTTTTATAGGAACCAACTCGAATTGGTCCATACACAAAAAAATAAATATCCCATATCTTAGTTGCATAAAATTTCATTGTTACACTACGAGATACCTAATTATTAAAAAGAATGTTACAAAATTTTTTCCAGGTCGACTGGACGTACAGTTGGCAAGAAGTTAATGGATCCCCAACCATCGTGGATAAAGGAGTCATGATTTCTGTAAAAGATGCAAACAAAAAGAAAACTTTTGGTGGTTTTTTCGGGAGCTCGGATCACGCGAAAGTGCTTCTGATACCCGATGATAGAATGAAACAAGTAAGTGCAATAAGTTCATAATTTTACACAATTCTAAAATTCGATGAAATTTTTTCGAGTGAGATTTACAGAGAGTTGTAAGTACAGATTTTTCTATTTTTATTGTGTTCCCAATTATTATTGCATTTTACATTTTCTGTATACATCTCAAGGAAGTTTTCTCTTAGCATAATATAATTTTTTTTTTCAGTTATTAACTATGAAAATCCAGGAACAATTACAAGAGAGAGGATTGTAATTCGCTGAATAGAATATGTAGAAAAAAAGCGGAGACTGTTGAATCACCTTCAACGCGTTTTTTTGTGAACATGTACACTTAGTGAAACGCATAATTTTTCGCGTGATACACATTATTGATTTTACAAGACTGATAAAGTACATGATTATAATTTCATTATTTTTTTTATGTTTCCCGTTGTATTTTGTAGGCTTCCATAAAAGATTGTTACGCGATTGAAGAAAAAATAATAAATCATTGTTACATTCACTGATGTACGTTAAATCTGTCGCTGAGTTTGATATTACTATATCGCTTTAAAACTACGAATAATACGGTAGTTTTGAGATGCGTATATTTTTGTAAAACCCGGTTTCTTTGTATTATTGTCAATATTGGATAGAGAAACATTAAAAAGGTATTTACGAAAAGAGATTTTAGTTGAAATATTTTGTCTATTCTGATCGATCATTGATTATTTTTATTTTTACAGCCTTATGATTTTTTTTAAAAGTTCATTTTTATGGTGTTAAAAAATGTGCCGAATATTGAAAAAAATGTGTTGATTAGGTGAAGTGATTCGTGACCATTTAATCAATAATCAAAAATTCTGTTCACGTGTGGATTTCGTGAATTCTTGAGAATCAAAAAAGGTTACAATCTTGATTAATTGATTCTGTGTGGGACGTTTCAGCTTACATTACAGCAAGTTAAAATAACGCGATTATAAATAGTCCAGTGCGTTACTGACTTCCTTCGTATTTATATATGCATATTGTACCGCTCAGTCTTCCGAATCCGTTCTTACATCGCACTTCCAAATTATTCCAATCAAAATCATCTTTCGAATCAATCGAAGTGAGAAACAAAATGTAACACTTCAAATCGCTCATTGTTTTCTCTAAAAGTTGAAAGTCATTTCCATAAACGACAATCAACTCTAAATAACATTTGTATTCTAAACATTAATTTTTTATGTAAAAGTTGCAAACATGAAAAACGACGTGGACACCGATATAACCGAATATTTTCGTTCGAATTTGATATCCACACGAAAATCCATGAGCGATCGAGATTTCAAAGATTTCAACGCATTGAGTTCGGGAAGTCAAAAAATCGTCTTAATTTTGAAAAATCCGGAACCGCACAAGTTGAGTCTTGAAATCGAGAATCCGGAAGTGAAAAATTTAGAGCAGTGTTTGATTTTCAAAAAAAAGGGAAACGATTTATTCGGTGAAGGGGCTTTTGAAAATGCTGTTAAAGTTTACACCAGCGCTGTTCTTTTGGCACCGAAAGAAGGTAAATTTGAACATTTTTTTTTTTCAAAAAATACTTAAAATTTTATAACATGTTCTTAGAGTTTCGGGAGTTGCTTTTTTTTCTCTAAATTTCGAAGTATTTTATGTATTATTTTATTTTTTCGTTTTTAATTCTTCTACTTGCTATGAGCCGTTATAACTACGTAAAATTGAATAATTTCTCATATGAAATTTTGTTTTCGAAAACGATTTCTCAAAAAAGAAGAATATACAAATTATTGGAAAATATCTTAGTCCTCGAAGTCGTGACACAAAAATTTTTTCAACATCGTGAGCTATTTAAAATTTTTTTGATCTAGTGGATTTTTGGATACAAATTTTAAATTTGTACCATCGAAATGGCCAAATTTCAGAATTCTAAAACTGAATTAGAAAATTCTACATTGATTTTGCAATAGAGTTGAGATTTTTTTTCGTATTCAACGCACTTAAAATCTAGAGAAATATAAGGTCAGCCATAAAATTTTCAAACAATATAAATTTTTGCGTTCTTCGAATAATTTTAGAAAATCTCTATGCATACATAGTAGGGTGTCACTTATTTTGGTGATGTCGAAATTTTTCCATCCCGAGGCTTCAAATCAATCAAGATATTGCAAAAAAATTTTGTAAAGTTTGAAGCAAATCGGACATAATCGACACGTGCACTGAGAAAAAAATATAGTAATTATTACAATACTGTATAGTAAACGGGAATCATTCTGAAATATTGTACTTTTTGCTAGATAATCTATGAATTTTTGAAATAACATATTGTAAATATAGTCAAACGATATTGTAATTATAGATATATTTTGTTGTCAAAACTCCTCTACATCTTCCGTTTTCTACTGTACTTTTTGCAATATCATATTGTAATTCCTATTAATCTAGATTTTTTAAAATTTCATACAGTTTTTTCAGTAACCAGATCTGTATAGGTTCTTTTTGCAACTGTTTTGTGTACTTTCTAGGTTTCAAGTGTAACATATTGTAATATGATACAGAATTCGAAAAAGTTGGAAAAGAGTAAAAAAAAAAAGGATCGTAAACGTCCTTCTATCTGCCTTTATCACAAAAAATGTGTTCTACACATGAGGGTCAACTTTGCTGGTCTATTTAAATGCATGTGTAAATAAATTGCGGGCGAGAAAAAAAACGGTCGCCACCTGTTCCTAGTTGGCTGACTTTAGGAAACGTGGAAAAAATGTATGGTAAAAATTACAATTTGTATAGTAAAATTTTCATTTTCAGATTTTGATTTTTCCAAAATTATGTAGCAAAAAGTGGCATACATATTGTAATTTGTACAATATAGCGGTTTTACTATACACTGTTGTAATAAATAAAATAAGTATTACAGTTTTTACAATAATATTGTGATAACTGCAATATTATAGTACTTTTCACAATATATATGGCAGAAAGTACAAGATTTTTTCCTCAGTATGTCTCAAAACGACTGAAATTTGAAATGGGATTTACGTGTAGTTTTTCATACATTTTGTCAAAAAATTCATAACTTGTGCAAAACTTATGATAAATATTTGAAACTTGGCATAGTTCGAGTGTATAATGTTACATTCAAGACCAAATTTTTCTGGATTTTTGTATCGCTGTTATCTATGCTTTACAAGCACCAAAAAAGTACATGTTTGCCCGCAGAACATAGAAAGGAAATTGTTGCGAGAAAAAGTGTCAGGTTTCTTACATTTATTTTTATCATATTACTGCTTTTGTTTCTGCCATAGACCTAGAAATATGTGTGGCAATGATTGTGTAGTATTGCTGTCGAATCGCTATCACGATTATCCGGAAAGTATTGCAGGCACGAATTTCTGGCAATCAATAGGAAATATGACAGATATTATATCTGGCAAATATTTCATCTACATTTCCTAGCAGCATTGCTTTACTGGGTTACTTTATCGAACATAAAACATTTTTTGTTGTAAATATAAAAATGAACTAGAATATGATACAATTTTCGTAATCTTAACATATTAATTCATCAAAAGACGAAGAATTGATATCATGGGAAAATTTTCCCACTGATTTCCTCCTTGTTTAAATTTTAGGATTCCTGAAATTAAAAAAAAAAATATATCAGCCATTACAAAAACATTCCCAAATTTCGTAAGAAGCTTTTGGCTTTCCTTGGTGAAATTTGAACAGTGTAAAATCCCATCCGAAATTGCAGAAGTTGCGGTGCTTTTTGCCAACCGTTCAGCCGCGTTGTACCATTTGGAAAAGTACGAACTTTCCCTCTCAGACATGACCGAAGCAGTCCAGAATAGCTACCCTAAAAAATTAATGTACAAAATCGAAGAACGCCGAGCGAGGTGCCATCTTGCTATGAAAAACCACTCAAAAGCCTACGAATATTTCAAAAAAACCCTGCAAAGTTTGGATTTCGCCGAACTCCCAATCAAAAGAAAGAAACAAATAGAGATGGACGCAAGAGTCATGCTCGCAGTGATGGAAAAAGGTCGGCAATTGAACAAAAATTGCGATACAAATGAAAAAAGTGTTCCTGAGCGGGATCTCGTGAAATTCCTACCAAAAATTCAAGAGATAAATCCTTTGTACCCGGCGTTTAGTAAAGCTGTGGAAATCGTTGAAGGAAACGAAACTGTTGGAAGGCATGGTTTGGCTACAAGAGATATTATGCCAGGCGAAATTTTGGCAATTGAGGAACCAAAATGTGCGGTGTTGTTAAAAGAATATAGGTTGGTTCAAAATTCATTGCTTGGAAACGTAAAATAAGTTGCAAGACGTATTTTAAGTATTCAAATCAAAAAATTCAGATTCCTCGTGAAATTCTTAGGCGATATCCTCCTTATCATATTTTTGAAAAGTCAAAATTGACGGAGGTACGAGTGATTTAAATTTTGAGCACGCTGGACAAATTCGGGACTCGCTGATTACGGTGGGCAGAGTTTAGATGCACTCTCTTTGGTCCAGCGCGCAAAAATTAAATTGCTTGTATCTCCGTCAATTTTGGATTTTCACCGATTTGACAAAGGGAAAATCTTCGTAGAATTTCACATTGGGCCTATAGATCATGTTGAATATTGAAATTATTGAATCTATATTTTTAGATTGACCCATTGCCACGTATGTCATACATCAATCGAAGCCCCGATTCCTGCAAGATGTTTTACTTGCACTAGCATCGCATATTGCAGTTCAATTTGCAGAAAAAGCGACGAGAAAGTTCATGAAATAGAGTGTCGACTTTTGGGTCCATTATGGTGTTCGGGAGCCTCAGTTACCTGTATAATGGCCCTTAAAGCCATTATAACTACACCTTTTGACGAAATGCTGAAACTGAAAGGTCGCTTCAATTTGGAAATATCGAAAGAGCGACCGTATGAAGGGAAAAATTACGAAACATTGTACAATTTAGGTATGTCCTGCATAAATCATGGTTGGAAAATTTCCCGAAATACAGATAAAATTAATTACGAAAAGAAGAAAAAGTTACAATAATAAATGATTGTAGTATGAATCATAAAAAATAATGCAGAAAATGATAAAATGAGTAAAAATGATCAAAAATATACTTACTGATATTTAGAGAGCAAAACAAATGGTTTCATGTAGGTTTTCAAACTTGAACAATATTAAGAATTTCTTGATTTTACTTACTTTTTGAAAGAATTTTTTATTGAGTGAAATTTCAAATATATGAATGTTTGACTAGGATAATGTACTCAGTTAATAGAAATTTTGAAAATTGTTTCAACCCATACATTGAATTCTTGAAAAAAAAAAACGAGAATCTATGGAATTGCTAAGAATCTAAAAAACTTTAAAACTTGGAGCATTGAATTCTAGAAATCTAAATAAAAATGTATATAGAGCCAAGAAATCTTTCAAATCGTACAAACTTGAAAAAAAAAAAATTACTAAAAGGAATAAAAATCTAAAAAAATGCCAACGATCTATAAAACTTCGAAATCTAGAGTACCAAATCTTCAAAAAAGTATATAGCAATCTGTAGAAATGATAAAATAAAAATAATGAAAAACGCTATAAAAACTTATAATTACAAAAAAAAGCCTAATGAGAGAATTGCCAATAAAAGTAAATAAATACTGAATACATATGATTTTTCCAGTAACCTATAAAAATTATAAAAATCTATCGAAGTTTCAATTATAGTGCATCGAGTACCAGAAATTTATTTGTCAATCTACAAATAATGAACATCTATGGAAACAGAAAATTTTTTTTAAATATCTCATGAATACGGAAAAATTGAGAAAAATACTAGAAATTTATTAATATACTTAAAAATTATATTTCCATATAAGCCAAGGAAAACCCATAAAAATACAAGAATATTCTTTGAATCGTATAAATTCCTAAAAAAAATACGAAAAAAAAAGTACTTAAGGCGACACAGAGGCCGTTTTCTCCGCCTCCTCCTTCCACTCATTTGTTTTCCGTTCTATGCGTCTTTGTCGCACTTGAGCAGCCTCTGTGTCCCCTTAAAATCCGAGGATGAAAGAGGCTGTTTTCTAAAAAATTAATTTTAATGTTCAAAATTATTGAAATTTTCAATATTAT
Source organism: Platygaster robiniae (assembly GCA_028476575.1). Taxonomy (NCBI): domain Eukaryota; kingdom Metazoa; phylum Arthropoda; class Insecta; order Hymenoptera; family Platygastridae; genus Platygaster; species Platygaster robiniae. The sequence goes on from CM052019.1 coordinate 45,319,382, forward strand.
AGCATGAAATTTTAGAAATTTATACTTATCCATGGAAAAAACAGAAATCTATAGAAATCCAAACAAATACCAAAATATCCTTCAAATCATACAAGTATTAAAAAATACAAAAAATAAAAGTGTTGGAAATCTGTATAAGAAATACTATTTTCTGAAAAAACAGTTTTAATACCCAAAATCATTAGAATTTTGAATATTATAGAATCAAATTTTATAAATCTATAGTGATCCACAGAAATAACATAAACCTATAAAAGTACAAGAAAACACTACAAAATACGAAAATTCTAAAAATCAATGAAGTACTGAAAATCAGTGCAGCTCTTATTTCATCAAAAATCTGTAAAAATATTAAAATTTTTCAGAATTTTGATTCCTATAGAATATCGAATTCCAAAAAGCCAAATAGAAATCTGATAATATCAAAAAATTCTTTAAGCTGTATAAATACCAAAGAATCATGAAAAATGCCAGAAGTATTAGAAAAAAATCTAAACTTCAGTGACTAAAACCGTAAAAATTGAATTGCATTATATTATTGAAATATATGAAAAATATGCGACTCTGTAGTTCAAAATTTTCAAAATTTGAAAAATATTACTCTTGGCAACCAAATTAATTATAAAATCCCAAGGGGAATATATATTTTCATAAAACCTCTGCCGACAAATTTTTCGGCCCACCTCCCCAACATAAATATTTCGTTTTTTAAACATTAGGAGATATAAACAAAATAAAAATCTGAATTATTCTTTTAGTATCTCATGAGAGCGAAAGAACAGCAGATGATTTGTTCCACAGAGCTTACATGGCAGCTTGGTTGCTCAGACTTTTAAAAACTACCGAATACATACCAGAAAAAAGTAAAACAGAAAATAAACCAGGAGTCGAATTATCTGAAGAAGAATTATTCATAGCAGATTTGTTGTACAGAAATCTACAAGTAATGCAGTTCAATTCTCATGAAGTAATTAATTTTTTGTTTTTTCCCCATTTCTCTTTGACACTCTTGAAGATAAATGTAAACAAAACTAAAACATATTGCTGTTCTAGATTTCTGAATTAAAAAAAAGAAAATCAGATTCAGCGTTGACCAGCGCAAAAAGTATGTTCATTGGAGGCGGTGTTTATCCAACGATAGCACTTTTAAACCATTCTTGTAATCCCGGAGTTATCAGGTAAATTAATAACCATCAATGGCAAAATAATTTCATGAAACATGGATGCACGCTTTTCTACCCTATTTCAGCTATGCAATAGTATACTATTTCATCGTGCTTTTTACAGATATTTTATAGGAACAACTATGGTACTTCAGTCTGTGAGAACAATATATAAAGGCAGAGAAGTCAGTGAAAATTATGGGGCAATTTTCACAGAAACTCCGGCAAAAGAGCGTCAAAGGAAAATGAAGTCTCAATATTGGTTTGATTGCAAATGCGAAGCTTGTGAAGGGCATTGGCCAATTTTGAAGGAAATGGATCAGGGTATACTGAGGTAAAAGAATTTTTTAAAAATTTCATTTAGTGTCAAGAGCTGTACAATTGATGTATAAAATGAAAAGAAGTTTTCATCTTCAATCATCTTGAACACCAAATATTTTTTTCAGATTCAAATGCGAAACTGGACCGAAATGTGGCAACGTTATTCCAATAGAAACAAAAACCAAAGATTTCTTATTCACTTGCAAAAAATGTGGGAAATCCATTAATGTTTTGGGAGGTTTGAAAGCGTTGCAAGAAACTGATTCGCTTTTCGACCAAGCCACCAAAAATTTGGAAAAAGGGCTTCACAGCGAATCTTTGAAACTGTATTTAAAAATTTTGAAATTACTCGATAAATTTTTGGCGTTGCCTATGAAAGATTATCACATTTGCCAACAAGGAGTTCGATTGTGCACATTATCTTTAGGAAATATGTCATGTAAATAAATATACAAGTATCTTATAGATACAGCTAGTCGTTCTATAAAATTCGAAAAATTTGTACAACTTCAGAAAATATCCACCAATTTGTGGATAATTTCAAAAATTTTGTGAAAATAAATAACTGTGTAATATTCTTAAGATTTTTAAAAATTATAAAACATTGAAAACTGTAAGGATGATCAGTTATTCTAAAAAATTGAAGAATTTAAAAGAATCTATGATAAATTTTGCAGATTGTTGAAAATATTAGAAATTTTGAAAAAAAAAAAAAATCTTTTATTGTAGGGAGTTTGTCAGTAGTAAGAAACCTATGAATTACAGACATTAAATATAATATTAATAACTATTATATTCAACAAATTTGTGTGACTTCAGAAATTCTTCATAAATTATGTGCATTGGGGAATATTTTTAAAATTCTGTAAAAGTAAATCATTATTGAATATTCTTCAGATTTTTAAGGATCAAATAAAACTCAAACGGAGGTTGTTGATCTTTTGATAAAATTATGAAATATTGAAAATTGATGATAAGTTTCGTAGATTGTGGAAAATGCTAGAAATTTCGCACAACTTTAGTAACTTATATTGATATTAGTAATTTCGAAAGTCAAAAAATGTTTCGTCATACAGTGATTATCGATAATTTCGAAAAAAATACATGAATTTCAAAAAATTGTAGGAATTCAGAAAATGTTAATAAATTTTGGAAAACTATCAAATAAAAAAATACCAATAATGTGAGTCACAAAATTTCAGTTAACACAGCAACTTTATTCTCAAATAATTGGTAAAAATACAAAATAATGCGAGAGCGAAACAAGGTTTGATTTTTTTTGCCTATGCTACAGTGAATTCTAAATTACACAATGTCACAATATGTACTTCGTTCCGAAGAACTCAAAATATAATCATTAGAAATTGTATACAGGATAGAAATTGCCGTCAAACACGTGACTATGATTATCGGGATATATGTACTTGACGACATAAAAATACTTGAAACAACGGCATGTGGCGCAAAAAAAAGTACAATTTTTCGCGTGTAAAACACATGTACAAATTCATGAATCTGCTCGAGTTACTGTGAAGCATTTTGAAGTTTGACATTCGCATTTCTCTTACCACTCAAACTATGTACAAAGTAAACGTGTAAAACAAAGGTTTTCCTTTTTTTTTTTTAATTTTCTTCTCGTTTTTCTCATTGTCGAATGTTCTGCCATTTTTAAGTCGCTGTTTTCAGCAGTTAGCTGAAATCGATAAGAATTTTTCGATTTATTCTACTTACTCATATTTCAATTTGTAAAGGTTCTTGGTAAATTATAGCCAGAAAATATAAGATCTAATGAGCTTTATACTTAATTTAACTAACAACTATATTTGCAATGGTAATGCATAAGCTTTATTTTTCTGCATTGGAGCATAAGAAACCCACAAGTAACTTATTTCATTTTGAAACTCTTTTCCACCGGACCGGTTAGAAAATGAAATGAACAAAAAATTACTTGAAAATTTTTATTTATTATCTACAAAAGGTTCTTTGACCAATTGAAATATGGACAGTGGGATTCCATAACAAAAATTGAAATTGACAAATCTTGATCGCATCAATCATGACAAATTGAAAAAATGTGCTCTCAAATACGTAATGTCCAAATATATTTTTACACGATTGGAAAATGTGTTTTTAATACCGTCTGTCACGAGAATCGGAGCGGGAACGACGGTCTCGGCTTCGGCTTCGAGTAAGTGATCTTCTCCTGGGGCTGCGAGAGCGTGATCTAAAAAAGTATTAAAAAAATACCAGGAATCACAAATATGCTCCAAACAATGGCCCTTAATTTTCACTCGAACATTTTAATTCAAATCCAAATAAATTGAGTGAGTGATAACGAACAATGGCAAAATCCAAATATGCAAGTTGTCAACTAACAGAGAATAAATTCAGTAAGTAAAAAAAAAAATTTTTTTTACTTTGCAGTAGTTAGCATAAAAAAGTAAAGTTAAATATCATCGACCCTCAGGCAAGCATGATTTATTTCTAATAGTTATAAAAATTTATTATACAACGTACCAAATAGTAAATTTGATAATAAATCTTGCATATTTAGAATAGAATTCAATGTAATTAATGTAAATTTTCCTTATTTTCAAAACAAGAAAACACAAACATTTCATGTTAGTACATTTTTAGGGATTGCTTCTAAACATTAAGTTTTGTGCTTTGTATTGTTATTGAATAAATAAATAAATGAGTTTTTAGACACGATAAATTATAAATTTGTGAGCATAGAATTATTGGAAATTACAACTTATTAATAACTCAATTAAAAATCTTTCCATAATTATTAAACAACTCTCATGTGAAAAAAAAAAAAAAAAAATACTAAAACGTGTCTAAAAACTCATCATAAAAATTAAAAACGTAAAAACAAAAAAATCACAAAAAAACACACCACCTCCCATATAAATCCCACGCATGTATAACCCCCCAAATAAAAAAATATAACAAAAAACAAAACGAAAAAATTGATACCATTAAAAAAACTTGTTCTGAAATCGGTGAAAATACCAGAGAGACAACTTGTGAACATGTCGTTGTGGTTGATGGTTGTGGTGGTAGTTGGGTGGGAGAGATGGTGTATAGGTGGTGATCATATTGCTGGGTTGACGACAGCGATTGGCGGTCGAATGTCAACGCAGGAATTTTTTTCGAGTACTGATTGATGATTTGACGATATATATTGGTTGTCTTCAGTGACAGTGAAAGTAATAGCAGGAATTCGATAATTTTGTAGCTAGCGGTAGTAGTAATGGTGATTGGTGGTAGAAGTTGGGGTGACGATAATTTTTTTTTGTCTAATCATTGACGATTTGACGCTCCTAGACGAGACAAGAAGACGAAGGGCCGGAAGAGAAGATTGTATTTTTTTTAGCGAAGGGACGATAAGAGACCATTTTGGTTGCCTCTTCTCTACTGGTGATTTTTTTTCTGTTGGTGACTGATGGTGACTAGTTGGGAGGTTAGTGGGCAGACGAGGGCAAGATATATTGTTCAGGTTTGATTGCTAGATCGATTTTTTTTCACGGTGGCTGTAGCAGTAGTAGCAGTAGTAGTAGTAGTAGCGCTAGTAGTAGTAGTTGTGGGGAGTCGAGCAGAACAAGAAGCTGAAGCTGGTAGAATCTGAAAACGTCAGTTTTGCCGCTTTCATTTTCAGGCTGGACTCGATGCACCCCTTTTTGGCCACTGTCATTTTACCATAATATTGGAAAAGAATATATATATATATATTTTTTTTACAATCATTATTGTGGCACTGAGAATTTATACAAATATTGAAAGAGTAGAAAAAATTTGGAACAATAATTTAACAAACTGCAACTAAACGTTATTAACATGATTATATTTTGATCAGTATAATGATGGTATAACATTTCTGCTAGGTGAAAAGTTTTTTTGTAAAGCTTTTATAAACAGTGATTGATTTTTTAGAATTTTAAAAATCAAAATTAATATTCAATATTCATGTTGAGGAATTAAAAAAAAATTGTTAAAAAGGATTTTTATCAACATTAGTTTTGAGAAAAAACAAAATTTGTTATCCTTTGTTACAATTTTACTGGAGAAATTGTTGTAACTGAGAAAAAATTCTAAATTTTTAAAAATATCATTCTTCATCAAGTTCCATGTTTTGAAAATTCTTCGTCATATAAAACATCCATATTATCACCATTCTCAAAACTATAATCATGGCAAAGAAACTTCACAAAATTTTAAAATGAAGGTAAAACAGAGAATAAAAAAAATTCAACACCATGCTTTAGAGTGTACAATTAAGATGAAGTTAAGAAGCATATTTTTAATTGAACGAATTTAAACATCTATTTTTAACGTTTTCATAAATATTTCATGAAAATTTCAACAACAATCGATCAATACTCCTTTAAATTTAAAATATTATTTATCTTCTCGTTGTTTACCAAAAATTACGATTTCTGTCCTGCTTACTACACGACTACTACATAACAACCAGCGCAAATTGTTGACACATATTTTCACGTTGGCTACAAAATCTTATCCAACTCGTGATATTTTTAATTTCATTTGCAATGCAAACATATTTTTGTGGGATTAGAGCAACGAATACACTGTGCGACAAAATGTAACTTTGGGTCCCGAATAGATTGAAAATCACAATATGTAGAGTTTGACTCCCTGATCACTTCTGCCAAGGCCTTTTTTAAGATTAGCTCTTGTTTTCAATTAGTAATTATTTATGTTTTTTAATTCAATTTGAAACAACAAAGAAAATGTTTCTACAAAATCTTAAAAATCAATTGAAACTACCAGTTAAAAAAAAAAAAAAAAAAAAAAAAAATTGCGTTCGCCAAGTCAAAAGTTCAATAAGAAACCATTAGCATATTTTCTACTTTCAATATTAGAAAACAATGAACAATTATTTATTGAAAACAAGAGCTAATCTTGAAAAGCTTTGGCAGAAGTGATCAGGGGGTCAAACTCTGTATATGTTGTGATTTTCAATCCATTCAGGGACTGAAAGTCAAATTTTGTTGCACAGTGATACAGGCAAATTATCATGCCCACAATTCATCTCATGAAGTTTTTACAAGTGTAGATAAAAAAAAAAAGAAAACATTAGAAATTTCTATACTTTAAGTCGTTATTACTTCAAAAATACAAAAATATTTCAAAATGGGCATATAAATGAAATGTTGAATATTAAAAAAGTGACCCACACTAGAATGAATGTTTTTCATATTTCAGCAAAAATTACTTAATATATAGCAAAATCACAGTATAGTTAACTTGTCTTTGAATCAAGGTAAAATCCTTAAAAATAGGCTATTTTAGAAACTTTTAACTTTTGATTTATCTATGATATCAATGCCAAGGATTCATCAGTTTTATCGATATCTGTCATTACTGCGAAAAAACTGTTATAAATTGTTTTAAACACTGATTTTGAATTTTCTTCCACAATAATACATCTATATTTTTAGTGTCTTTCCAAACCTGACAAATATTTCCCTTACTTTTGGACGACTATTTTTCATGAATAAACATATGTGGCGTGAAACAAAGAAATGTACCTTACAGCACCGAGAATCGAAAATGAGATATCCAGTGATTCTGAATCTAGAACACTTTCCCCGTCGAATAAGCCTACTCTCAAATTTATCAGATTTTTTTTATCATATAAAAATTTAGCCTCAAAGTTGACGTAAATTATGGCCAAGTTTCGCATCAGGGAAAGGACTTTTCTCCCTCTGCTTACAACTGGACCCGCTTTTAATCTACCGAAGTTTAGGATCCGGACGTTCCAGATTAGCTGCACGCAATGATCTAGCAAGTAATCTGTAAATTTTACGATTCACAATGAGAAAGAGATAGTCAGCATCATAAATCAATGCCTAGTTTCCAGGTTTGACCGTCAAGATGTGTGGTGGAAAGGGAAATATTCGAAGAGGAACGTTACTACCTGCTCGAGCAGCTGAAAAGCAGTGTGCTTTAACTTCGCAGATTCTGTTCACAAAGTTTTAGTTCCGAGCAATCAGCTGTAGCGGCACTGTAACATTGTAATCTATATCTATATATATGGTTTCAGTTCATATTAGCGTTTCCCCCTTTCCACGTTTTTCCAGATTGCTCGAGTGCAGCTTTGTGGACGTTGCGAGATACGAAGTTAATGCACACTGCTGAAAAGGACCTAGTCTTTCAAATCTCGTGCTGTAAGGTACATTTCTTAGTTCCACACCACATATATCTGGATAAAATAACGCATCATTGTTCACCACGCACCTTACTTTTTTACCTCACCCGCAAACCACCTTAATATCTCTATTACATTAGAATTTAAAAAATTTTCAAGATTCTTCATATATGATATATTTTTTAATTTAAAATTAATATCTTGACAATTGTAAGCAAACATAATCTGAATTTTGTAATTCATTAATTTAAAAAAAGTAATACAAATACACGAATTGAATCTATATACTTAAATGTTTTTTAATGTACCAGGCAAATTCAGTAGTAAACAAAATTAATCATTTATTCATCAATTTAAATATTAGGCAATTGATAAAAAAACTAAAATTTTTCCATGAGCTAGATCACAAATTACAGTCAAACTTCTGAAGAACCATTCCAAACACCTGATGGAATTTTGAAAATTCCAATTTTCGTCCTCCCGATAAACTTCACATGTATTAAAGATATCGCACATTTTCAAGTGTTACTCGTAAAAAAAGCTATTCATCAGCACCTACTTGCAAAAGTGACTATTCACCTCGTAAAGTCCCTGAAAAAGTTTAATTAACAAAACTTGAACAAACATCTATATACAATTACCTTGAATCATCTGTCCTACGCCTTGGGCTTTTTGATAAAGATCTAAAAAGAATAATAAAAAAAGTTTTTGAACGTTTTCTGATCTGCTTGTTGTACCTGAAAATTCGAAAAGAAGTTAACAAAAAAAAAACTAACCTGTAACGTCCATTTGATCTTTTGTATGGGCTTCGAGATCGCGACCTAAAAATTTTTCAAAACACAGAAAACGTTACTTTTCAAAGAAGAGCAAGTTCAATAGAGTACGACAAGCATTTTTTACGAGTACTTGAAACATGCAATAATTTAACTATCATTATTTTATTATTCACTATTCTTTTGCAGAACCCTGTTTGAGATTCTTGCAAGAGATCATTTGTGTGATTAAGAATTGATTCGTTGTTGGTGACCTCATTAGGGACGATCCTGAAAAACTGAATTATTGAAAGGAAAGAGAGGTCGAAATTTCAAGAGTTTTCATTACCTCGAGTATCGTGGGCCAGGTCTACGTCCACCACCGCCACGTCGGCTACGTCCTGATGACATTTCAACGCGAACTCGGGTACCACAGCAACGACTGCAAACAAAAATATAAATTGATTTGTTACTTAAAATTTTTCCCTTAAAATAACATTTTCAACCAAAAGAAAAAAATTAACTACAAGTACTTAACAATCTCTGCAAAACATTTTTAAGAAATGACTGTAAAAAAATTCAAGTATACATAATACTTAATTTTTCATGCTGAGAAATTTTCAAATAGATGCCTAAAATTTTTAATATTTAAGAAATAATTGAATTATAGATAAATATTTAATGGGTTAATAAAAGTGAGTTAATATCTACACTGGCGTCCGTTGCCAAAAAATGACTAAATAAAATTCCTTTTTACTAAAAATGGTTTTTTGGTATAGAATTCATGCTCAAATTCTCCAATTATAATTTTTTATTACTGTTAATAACATATATATTCAAGTTAGGGCAGCTCTTTAGGAACTTATTTATTATTTTTTGGCAACGGACGCCAATGAAGATATTTACCAAAAAGTGTTTTATTGCCGTCGTCATAGGGAACCTATTGTGTGGGAGAAGTTGTCTTCAACCTTCCTATTTTGAGTCAGAATTCTGAATTTCGACTTGAAAGAAACGCTCGGGATCATTTCTACCACACAATAGTTCCCCATGGCGACGGCAATAAAACACTTTTTGAGCATCATTAGTGATTTATTTTCTAGAAAATCAATACCAAAAAAAAACATTTTTTTTGTAAGTATTATAGCAAAAATGTATTCAGTGGCATAAAAAACCTATAAAAGGAATTTAAATCAAACCAATCGGTTTACAAACACGGAAATTCCATAGACTTATTTTAATAATTAATTACTCAAAAACATGACTCAAGAAAAAAAATTACTTTGCGCCCTTGTTCATGAGGGTCTATATTCACATAATGAAGCATCAAAATTCTATATCAAAATTGGTGTCGCACAGTGTAATAGACATAAAAAAACAACTTTTGTTTACATATTTGAAACGTAAAAAACAAAAATTGGGTTGAAAACAAATTACAGCTGTTTTACAAACTCTGCAAGACACATAAAAATCATACAACCTTCTTATTTATTGCATTTTAATTATATATTTTGAATTTAAATTGTAACATAATAAGAACATTAATAAAACTGCTGTGAAAAATATGGTGTTTTGATTAACGTGAATGGAAGTGTTTTTTTTTTTCTTTAAGTGAAACTGTGCAAAGGTTTAATATTAGGAAATATTAAATTTTTTTTCCACTTGACGAAATTGATAGTTCAAAAAGAAGTTAAAAATGTTGGGAATAGTTTTTCTATAAAAAGTATTGTTTGAAGAGTTAGACTTATTTTTATTTTAACGTCAGTTTGCATAATAAAAGAAAAAGTTTACACTATTGACAAATTTTCTGAATATCGTTGATGGAATCCTCTAAAAAGTACGATACTTAAAATAAGCGCATTAGGCATTAATCTGATTCAAAGAAAATTTTTCATTTAGCAATTTGATATTTTTAGGTTTATTCAGTAAAATTACACAATGACGTCTTTTTTCAAAAATCGATAAGAAAATTTATCAATTATTAGAAAATATATTTTTCACACAGATGAATAATCTAAAAACGCTAACTTTTTTTTAGGAAAAACATCTGCTTAGGACAATTTTAATAATTACTAGATATAAATTTTCCAAGATAGGCATTTTTCCTGAAAAATAGAGCAGTTGTATATTTTAAATCATTATGAAAATGAACCATTTTCAAATGTTTCATGAATTTTTTAAGTATATTTTTAAAGAAGCCCCGATTGAAGAACTTTGTTTTTGTTACTCAGAATTTAAATTTTAAAAAATTCAATTTTTCAAACTTCTTACGTTCCATCAAGCCCTCTGACTGCGTCTTCAGCATCCCTGGGATCCTCAAATTCAACAAAAGCAAAGCCTGGAGGATTTCTAGCTACCCAAACGTTTCGCAGTGGGCCATATTTTTTGAAAGCGCTTTCAATTTCATGTTTGCTTGCGCTGCTGCCTAAATTTCCAACATACACCTTGCATGAGAGATCCCATTCGCGGTAATGAGACATGATTCCTGAAAAAAAAAACTGATCATTTTCAAGTATTGCTTATATTTAATTTCCAAAACTTGCCAAATTACACATACATTCCCTCTGTATTATATATGTACATATACAGTATGTGTAAGAAAAATGTCTTAATTTTTTTATTTTAAAGTAGGAATAAAAACAAAATACTCTCAAATTCTTAGACATCATTAAAAATTCACTACAATAAAACCTTTTTTGTCGAATAAAGATGACGTAAATTCGACAATGATAAAACTAACCAACATGACCAACAAAAAAACATCCCAAAATTCATCGCTCTCCAAAAATCACTGAATCATGAACTCGTTAAATCAAATCGTTTGTATTAAACAAAATATAAAACCTTAGCCTTGAGAATTCAATTTATTGCTTTAGAATGGATTAGGGAAATGCATTGATTTATTTGTTCCAGGTGTAAACGACGCTACAACTCGGGCTGCCCATTTACGCCATTTTTGCATGTATATCGACTATTTTATTAGTTTTCTCACGTCTATAAACAAAAAAATGCAAAACTTACTGTAATGTGGTTGATAACAGCGTTATTTGACGAGCTTTTTGCGCTATTTAGAAGTTTTTTATCAGAAAAGAAAACGCAGAGAAACACGTAGAAACGCGGTGCCTAGCTGTACTTCCTCAACAAAATGGCCGGCGGACGGATGCATAGGGTGCATATATGTATACATCAATGCATGTAGACGGAAGTTCATACTACAAAAGTCGAAAGTCAAATTGAAATCAATATATTTTTATCAGCGAATATAATGAGCAAATTTGGATGATCAGAATGATAAATTTAAAATTCTGCAATTTTAATTTCAGTTGTGAATTTAGCGATTTGTGATTTATTAGATTTTAAATGAATCGGATGAATTTCAATTTTAACTCAGTGGTCAGTGTATGGCGCGAAATCTATGACAATTTTAAATGTGAATTTAAATAAATCCCGAAGAAAAAAGTTTTAGAAGTATACTTCAAGATTAAAAAGTTTTCAAAAGAGAAATTTCGTTTAATGAATAATTCGTAGATCTTCAATTATGTATATTTTATTATTACGTTTTTCGTGACGTTTTAACCAGACCCGTACTAAGGAACAAAGCGCCCGGGGCAGTGATAATATTTTTTACTCTAATTTTAATTCATTGTAATAAAAAAACTAATGATATCAATAATCTCTCAGCGTTAATATTATTGATAGTTCACTAGGTTTATATCGATACATATTAAAAAAACCTTTTTTTTCTCAGTTTCGGATGAATATCCGTTAAAAAAAAAAATCTCGCAACAATGAATTTGTTAAAATGAGCATTTGAAGATTTATTGAATATTTAATTTTAGCGTAAGTACTAGTATTTATCTTTACCTGCACAGGGCAGCACAGGGTGATCCAAGATGACCTGGACACTCAAGAAATATAGATTCCTCATGAAATTTTAAAACGAATTTTTCTTTTCCATTTTCCACAAACCTCAAAATTAAAAAAGTTATTCAAGTCTGAAGTTTAAATAATAAACGCGCTCTCTTGACAAGCGGGAGTTGACTTCACGGACGAAACTTGGCCCAAATTTTCTTCATATTTTTCTGAGTCAAAAAGTCCTTTGCCATTTTTCAGAAAACTCAAAATGAAAGAAGATATTCGAGCCTTGAATTTAAGGAAACTGATCTGTTAAAACTTGTGACCCGAATATCTCTTTTGATTTTGAGTGTTGTGAAAAGTGGCAAAGGACTTTTGGATTATGGCCTAAACCAAGGGTCGAAACACCATGCTAAAATTCAAATAATAAACAAAGAAGTAACTCGAAGTGACTGCTTTTTCCTTATTTAGATAAGATTTTTCGAATATCTATTAAATTTGCAAATATTTCCTCGCAGCTAACATTGGATGGTATGTCATATTCATACATTTTTTGAACTTGAAAAAAAAAAATAAAAAAGTCGAACAAGCTGACCAATTTTATTTAAGGGTCAAAAAGTACAGATTAACAAATGCCGAATGATTTTCCTTACTGGATAAAATTATTTATGGAAGGCTTCCTAACAAACAATAGATCTCAAATTATTGAACACGTCTTACCTTTCCCTGTCTCAAACCATCTTGTCATAACTGAAATAAAAAGTTTATAAAACAAAACCACGATTACGTTGAGATTGTTTTTTCATCCTTAGTTTTCCGGTGTCTTAATTACATTCAATTTTTTCCAAAAAATAACGTGAAAGTAACAGAACGTTATTTTTCTCAAGTGGTAACGAGTTACTATTTCTTTTCTAGTAACGGTAACGTAACACTTTTTTCACCTAAGTAACTGTAACGTAACGCGTTACACTTTTTTGAGTAACTTTTCAAACCCTGATATTTCGTAAAATAGTATATTTTGTAGCTAGGGGCAAAAACAGCCGATTTAGAACGAGTTTGAGGTTTGCCTCACGATTTGCCTCGTGTGCAATCACACGAGTTCTAATTAGCTGTTATTGCTCCGAGGTACAAACGATACTTTTTGCCTCGAAAACAGTAAAAATGAGCGTATTAAAACTGTTTCGACATGGCAAATGAAGTATTGAAGGATAACACGGAGGCTGGAGAAAATGACAGTCGGCAGGGGAAAGGGGGGGGGGGCTCATTTAGTCCGCTGGGTTTAACTCGGCGGGTTAAAAGGAACCCCCCTTTCCCTGCCGACAGTCATTTGTCGACAGCCTGCGTGTTGGCCTGAAATACTTCATTTGTGTATGTCGAAACGTGTTTAAATACGCTCATTTTTAATGTGTGAGAGGCAAAAAAAAAATAATTTGAAACAGGGTTCGAATCACCATTAAGTTGCATCCTGTCCTTCAATTTTTCAAAAAAAGGTGAAAATTTAAATCTTTTGAAAAAGCCTATAATTCTGACGTTGATTTAAAGTCGATAAATTACTCGCATGTTATTTGATGTGAGGTGTAGGTTAATGTCGAGCTGAACCCCGCCCATCGAATCAGACAAAAAAGGCCATCATGCACATTCATACCATTCTTACAATAACTAAAGGATCACTACAAATAAAAACAATAGCCCAGTTTTTTTCAACATTTTTATTATGAAAAAACTGTTTCTACAGTATAAAAAATGTTGTATGATAATAATTACAGGCTCGAAAATTTGAACACTTATAATTATAATAGTACACTCAGAAGCAAATATCCATATATATTAGAGTGGCCATTACTTTGGCGATACCAGAATTTTCTTTGCATAATGATGAATACAAAACTTTTTCATTCCAAATTTTAACTGTTACAAAGTAGTATGAGTTCATTATATTGAAGCCTATCTCGATTATATAAAATTTTTCTTTATGTATTACAAAACCTTTAATTATGTATGCCTGGAAGAAGCGAGGAAAGGTGGATTCAAAATTTTTACGTGGCAAAAATAAAGGCCACCCTAGTATATGTGACCTGAAATGGAGAAAGGAGCCTCGAGACCAAAAAATCAACCCTATTTATGACCGGTCAAAAAAAAAAATGCACCAAAAATTAGGCCACAAAAGGGATACCTCTAAAATACAGTAAAACGATTGATATTTCTAGCAAGGTTGTTTTTGACACTGAGGCTCCTTTCTTAATTTCGAGTAACATATATACACGCCATTAAATATATATCAAATAATTTTAGACAGGCGCTTTCACTTCATCCATTTCAAATAATCTCGATACAAAACAGGAAAAAGAAAAAAAGAAAAAAAACGAGCAACATAATAATTGTATGCCACTTGACCCCCAAAGAAAGGAAATTCTACAATTTTGATAGTGTGTCTCACTTTAAAAGTTTGACCGAATTTTGATAAAACAAAAATCAGCTCGGCATCGATGCCTTTAGGACGTTTGGAAGAATGCTTTAACTGCCCAAAAAAACAAACGCTTCTTTAGGGTCGATACAAGAATGTCATTGAGGTTTACTTGGTGGCTTGGCGAATGTTGCTGTTGGAGGAACCAGAAGCCTTACCAGAAAATTCACCAACCCGTAACAAAAGGTTAGACAGTTTCTTATGGATCTTCATATTAACGTCATTTTTGGACTGCTCCTGAAACAAAATCCATTCATCACATGGGTATGTCTGATTTCATCAATTTTGCCAAAAATTTCCCACCAATTTTTGGTTTAGTTTAACCATGATATTTATGCTTTGAAGAGGTCTACAACTTACATGTTTTGATTCGACAGGATGCGTTGGACTGGCCTGGTTCAAGAGCGTTTCGTTCATTTCAGACTTAGAGATGCCCAAAGGACCCAGCATCTTATGACCAAAATTAGAGCTTTTTCTACTCTGCCAGTATTCAATCTCCTCTTCGTCTTCGCAATTGCGCCTGTTGTGGTAGCGCGGTTCTTCTTCGTCACTGGAATCATTTTGCCGCGTGGGATAATGTTCTTTTTGTGCAAGATGCGACCAGCGCCGGTAGGAGATCGGGTGGTAATATTCCTCATCATCTATGTTTCTGTGTTCATAGAAATGTGGCCTTCTGTGAGGGACATATGGCGGCCGGAAGTACCCATATGGAAAGCGCTGCATGGCGTAGTCGTCCACTTCTTGACGTGGGTGCCAATAATCCTCGGGCATTAGAGAACGTGGTAGCTTTCTGTCATAGGGAACCGAGCTTCGGTTCAGCCTTTCACGCTTCCCAATCTTTCCTTGTTTCCTCTCTAAGATTTTGGAGCTGTGGGGATTGTGCTTGGAGCCAATTGATTCAAGTTGAGATGACTCATTCTTATCGACTACCTGAAAACGTCAAGATTAGTATCATATTATTTTTAAATTGTAAGTTCATTAATTTAAAAAATCTGACTTTTATATTTCTGAAATTGGTATTCAATTTTTATGTCTTTCGTCTATTTTCAATAATACAACATAACACAAAAAATTATATTCATTTTCTGAAATTTGGCAAATTTCATAAAACAATTGAAAACCTCAAATAATTGCAATGTATTTTTTTTTAGATTCAAAATTTTTAAATATAAAGCAAACAAGTCATAACTTTCCAAATTATTCAAAATACTGAACAACTCATTAAGATTTTTGGTAATTTTTCAATACTTTAAAAATTGTTTTAGATAATGAAAAAACATGTTTTAACTGAATTAAAGTTTGAATTGTGGGTAGTAAGTATGAGTCAAAAAACAAATCACCTCTTTTCCATAAAGGTTAATGGTGTTGTTCAATTCGCTCATGCTAACTTCCATGTTGCCAATACGATATGGCCCGCATTCACGAGCAAAACTGCCTTTGTTTTTGGGGTCTACATCCTGGGCTTGGATCATAAAACGCATTTCTTCTTTGTCCCCCTTATAAAGGTAATATTTGACCCCTTCGATATCTGTAGAGGGCTCTTTTCCTGCAGCCTCTTTATCAGCTGGGAAATTAAGTGAATGCGCAATCTTCGCAGGATTTCCTATCGCTTCTTCTGCTTTCCGTTTCTTAGAATTTTTTCCAGGAATCACAGACGTTATTGTTGACAATGTTTCTAAGATTCTTGAGGTAGTGACAAATTCCGCGGATTCATTAAGCTGTAAAGCACCCAAAGTTAAGTTCTTTGAAGAAGTTTCTTTTGCTTCTGTCTGAACTCCAGTTTCAGACAAATCTTTTATCTCAGATTTTTTCAATTCCTTGATAGTCTGTTTTAGATTTTTACATTCCGCCTCAAATTCTTCTTTCATTTCTGCTTTTTCACTTTTCAACCTTTCAATCTGCTTAGCCATAAGGCTTTTTTCGGTTTCGTATTTCTCTAACTTTTTTTGAGTCTCTTTGAAACGTTCTTTAATTTTTTGGGTCTCCTTATCCTGTTTAAATTTGTCATGTTCCAGTTTGTTAACATAGTCTGTCAAGCTTTCAATTTGCTTATAGGTATCATGAAGTTCAGCTTGCAGGTCGTCAATATCTGTGTTTCCTGCTGTTTGGGACGCCCATCCAGATTCTTCATAGCAATCATTTTCCCCGTCTAACTCCATTGATCTGGACTGGTTTTGCACTCCGTTCTGCCTATGCTGTTCTCCATTAACGGCAATATTCGTCGATTGTTTGGCGTTTAGAAAAACAACTTTGTCGTCGTCATGAGTGGAATTGTTCGTGTCTATTTTTTCAGTTTCTGCGTTTTGGTTTGCTTCTTGCTTGTCGGTGTTAATGACAACTGGGGTCATCACAGCGTACGATTTTTCATTTTCGTTGTTAGCTGATTCATACTCTTCTCGCAATTGTTGGAAACGTTGCTGGTGATAATCG
This sequence comes from Platygaster robiniae, assembly GCA_028476575.1. NCBI lineage: Eukaryota > Metazoa > Arthropoda > Insecta > Hymenoptera > Platygastridae > Platygaster > Platygaster robiniae. Next base: position 45,336,539 of record CM052019.1, read on the forward strand.
TTGGGATCCGATGTTTCCTTGACTGGGTCTGAGAAAAACCAATTGAAAGTTATTAAAAACAGTTGCTGACAAAGTTCATTGTAAGTATGCAATTTTTTTTAAACTAGTGATAACTTCTTGAAAAGTATATTTATACATCAATTACAAAGGTAAGTTGAAATTTTAATATTTTCTAAAATTTGTATAATGCCGTTATGTGCATTTTTTTCAACTCCTCGGCTTCACTTTCTACCTAATATAATTATCGAATATTTTTAATTACCATTGGGAAAAGATTTTTCTTTGACTCGTATTTCCTCTACCGGCATTCGTTCTCCGTCCTCAACCGCATTATATTGTTTGACTTTGCTGGGAACGTTCTTGTATTTGCTACACTTGGGACCTGGTTTTCTGTTCATTTGCGGCTTGGTGCATTTGGTTCCTTGGCTCAAAGGATTGATTTTTTTTGTATCAACCTCTACATCCGTTTCACTTTCATCATCTTCGTCCCCATCATCACACTCGTATTCATCGTTTTTTCTCCTTTCTTTTCCCCGTTTCAGCCTATACTCTTCCTCGGAAGAGTATTCATAAGAGATGTTCCCTTCTTCATCCTCTTCATCTTCTTCGGTGTAATCTTCCTCATCATGACTATAATCATCGGAATTGCTGTTAAATCGAATTTTTTCCGGGACATCTTCCGGATCAGACAAACACTGGACACTGTCATCGCTTTCTTCACCCTTATCCATTATCTTTGCAGCGTTGTTTGCTTGAGTTGGAGACACTTTGTCAGTGAGTGGATTTTTTCGTTCTTCTGATAAAAGAAACAAAGAAAATAAAAATTAAGTCCTCCCTTGTGAAACTGATGATTAGATTTAAATTCATCATAATTCATGAGAAAGCAAAAAGAACAAATTTTTTTTTCAATTTTACGAGGGAAAAATTTGTCTACTTGACCTAGCAATGTTAGTTCAATTTCAAGGGTGGCTTTATCAATCATTAAAATTGCAAGATTTTTTGAATTTCTTTAAAAAACACTTTTACATTGAAAATCTTATCATGTATTGTGCAAATTTTTGGTCCAAATATTTTATCATTGTTTGGTGACACAATATGAGGAATATGAAGACAATTTTTCCAAGATTTATTTGAATTATTTTATAATTGTAAAGTGTTAAATTTGTATGTTAATAATTGATGGCAGTATAGCTCATTGGATTTCTATGTTGTTCTTTAAAGTTCAGCAGTATTGTATAGACTATTTATGCATTTCTTATTTTCAGAAATTTTTTTTAGAATATTGATTATGAGTAAGAAATACAAAAATTTACATGATAATATTTTTGCATAGGTTATTATACAATATATTAATAATAATTTTACAATATTTCTGGTTATGTGTTTCGTTAATAACAAATCCAAACCATAATTTTTTTTTACTAGTGGAGATAAAGGAATCAGATTTTGCTTTTGCTATAATAAATCATATGGTTTCAATAATTCATACTGATTCACTTAGAGTTGATGCGCTTCATTCAAACATTCTACATTTTCATGCTGAAATATCCATACAAAACCTTTCCAAAAATATAATATTATTTTTGGAATAAAAAACTACTTAGGATATATTCATGTAAACAAAAAAAAATATTTTTGATAAATTATGAAAAAAAGTTCCTAAAGAATTATCAACCGCCAATCAAAAGATGAAAATAATCCAGTCACAAACTTCTGCGATTTGCAACATCAGTGTTTTACTTTATTTTATATACATCATACAGAAGAATATTAATTACAAATTATCATATCTGCAGTTTTAATAAAATCTCATTAAATGTATATGCAGTACATTCTTTCCATCTTCATTTTTTAGTGGGACTTCATTACTTTTTTCGTATAGGTTTTTTACTAAATATATTTTTTTATTAAAAATGATTAAGACTACTCCTCTTTCTTAGCTTACTATCATGGGAATACTGGGATCACTGAGGAGTGTATAATGGAATGTCGGTCAATGATTTTACATGACTAGTGGCTAAAGTAGGCACTTTCGCCAAGCTTCGTGTATCAAAAATTCTACTTTCGACACGTAGTGATGTAAAATATTGTAGTCAACTTTCGCAGAAGGGATTTTTTTTTATTCATGTGATTATAAAACTCGCCTTCGTTAAAAAAGCTCCTTCTGCAAGAGTTGAGTGAATAACTACTTCTTATCTTACTTAAAAAAAAAATTAGAAGATACTGTTGTGAAGGCAATACTTGGACAAAAGAATATTATAACTGAAGCAATGGTGAGTCAGAGTAATAATTGTCTTTCAAAATAAGAGACATCATTAATTGACATTCTATCGCACACCTCAATTACCCCCAGTTTTCTATTAGAGTAAGATTAGAAAGAGAAGGGATTGAGGGAGAAAGTTGCAGAATGGTGAGTGGACAAAACTCAACGAATAATAACTCTTTAAATTTTGTGAATTTTTCAAAATTGTAATGGAAAAAGTGTCTTCAAATTTTATGAGGCATTGATGGTTTTCTGATGATCCGCTGATTTTGGGACAATTTTACTTATACCTACATGATTATACATCTGAATATTATACTATTCTATTATATTAAAATACTTACTATACATAAATTATAAAAGTAAATCGTATATTTATAAATAAAAGGCACATTAAATAATGTATTATTTTAATAAAAATAAATGAAGATGATTTACAAGTTTGTATACTCAATATAACAAAAATTATCGTTCGAAAAAAAATATAAGAGAAAAATCATCTCAATCATATTTTTTTATTATATTTAAATGTAATAATAAATAGAATGAAAAAATATTGATAACAAAATATATTGAACATTAATATGTGGCGTGGACTGAAAAAGGGTACTGACAGCACCAAAAATTGAATTCAATATAGTCAATGATAATGAATACAGAAATTTCGCACTATCAAACAAGTCTTTAGTATGATTTTTTTTATTTTATTAAAAATTAAGGTACACATTCAGACGGTCCATGCTATGCTTAAGGACTTTCTTTTTTCAATCTCGTTTTTTCTTCAAATAAAATTAAAGGGTCAGCAGTCCAAACTTGTTGAGGGTCATTTATTCGAATTTGACTATTTTTTATTTTTTAATAATTTTGAAATGCAATGTTAATATCTCACAGAGAAAACTGGGAAATATCACTTAATTTTTCAACTGAACTTTTCAAAATTATATTTGGCTGTGAAAGGCACAGCAAATGACGTTTTTTCTTGTCTTGTTAGAGTTGTGAAAGCTTTAAACTGCGGAACTTTCAAACATAAATAATAGTGTAATTATTGTCATATTTATAGTTTCTTTAACAAATTTATATTTTACTATTCACTTTAAATAAAATTCAAAAATATTTATTCTACTAAACATTTTTTAACAATCGCTATTTCAAGATTTCATATTATTTGATTCAATTATTCTTCTTTATAATTTTTATCATAACGTTTTAGGTAAAATAATATAGAATTACATATAATGCATAATATTCCGATATATATACAAAATAACGTAGAAAACAAAACATTGTGCATTGTTCTATTATTGCAATATTTTGATATTATATTATATTAACATTTATTATTGTTCAGCATGCTATCATTTTGGTAAGTCCCATACAGACAAGTAATCTGCTAGAAATATAGGTTATGTTTTTAGTTGATAAGTGTAATGAATATTGAATAATCATACTAAAAATTATGGGAATTTACAAATTTTTTATTGAATGGATATAAAAATGAAAAATTTATTGAAAATGGGTTAAATTTTTCTGCCCCATTTTTAGTGAAAGTGGATTTATTAAAGAAGGAATAATAACTTATTAACCAAAGAACACTTTTTCCTACGTAAATTTTCATCACGGTTCATGTCTTGAAATAATAACAAAATTATTTCGCACTTTTCGCGACTGAACAAATCTGTAATAATGAACAAAGCAACAAAAACTCGATAAGTGAAAAGAATGAAACAATTAAAAAAACATGTGCTTTTCTCACCGATCGGGGTAATCGTTGCTTCCGAGAGTGTTGATAAGTTGCAAAAAGTCGGTATATCTTTGTTTCCAATAAGCGGGATGTTTTCGTTTTCGGTGATTGTCGAGGACGAAGCGGCTTCGGACCACACGGCTTTAATGTCAATTTGGGACACGTCTTTGGCGCCCTCGTTTGTCTCGGGAGCAATTGATTCGGTATTGCTGTTTTTTGGCTCGTCTTGAACTTGGTGCAAGCCGGATTCACCGGACATGCTTGCGCGTTTATCCTTACGACGTAAAACGATGAAAAATTATAATAGTTCTTAATTCCGAATTTTTACGGGAAATGCGTAAAGACGAAGCGAACAAGACAGAACAAGAGTTGACAAGACTCAGCGAGACTCACACACACTTACAAACCGGCTTACGTGTCGTTTTTGTGACAATTTGATGAGTATGAATATTGCATGTGATTGTACGTAGTTTGTGATCTTACGCAAATAATTTTGTGATTTACTTATTGTGATGAAATTTTTTGATTAGGGATCATCCATAAACTACGTGACGCAAATTTCGAGACTTTTCGACTTCCCGCCCCCTTCGTGCACTGTAAATCGGTTCCAATGAAAATCACTACTCTCAGCACAGATATCGCAGTTGCCTATTCTGAGTGTATTCAAATCCACATCAGGGGGCGCTACATCAAGCGTTCCGATAGTAAAATTCAACACTGGAGTTAATAGGTGATGCGTTAAAATGGGGGATCGTACTAGGTTACTTCTGTCAAATCTCCTATGCTGAAAGTAGTCATATTCACTGTCGGTAAACGAAATTCTCTGTCGATAGTGAAATCACCATTCAAAGTAATTCTACTACACTGGGAATAGGCAATTCTAATATCGTTTCTGAGACAAGCGATCTTATTGGTTCGTTAGTAAAAGTACGCCGAGTCCCATCGATGTCAATGGCCGAGGTAGTAATTTTACTACGCTGAAAGCTGTAAATCCACTATGCATGACATCATAACAGCGCGTATACGAGGGGGGACCCAAAAGTAACGGGAATTAGGTGGTGGGGGGACCGCGGAGGGGGGGATCGGGTTCTCCACTGGTTCTCTTCCAAGCTGCTACTCTCCCAAGTCAGTGTGCAAAGTTTATTTGCTGTGAGTGCATTCGTTCGTCCGTAAGAATTTTTCTAGTGAAACGACTTTTTCCGTTTCGGCGAAAACGTGAAATGGCTGAGTGCGGAGAGCAACGCGCGGCTGTAAAATTTTGTTTTTCGTTAGGAAAAACACCCGCGGAAACCCTTGTGATGCTGAAAACAGCTTATGGGGATAATGCTTTGAGTAAAACGCGTGTGTACGACTGGTTTTCGCGTTTCAAGAATGGAGAGATGTCAATAGAAGACCAACCTCGTTCTGGGCGCCCCTCGACTTCAAGAACGGACGAAAACATTGAAAAAATCAACACTCTTGTTCATGAAGACCGTCGCCGAACCATCGATCAACTTTGTGAGATGTCTGGATTCTCATGGAGTTCAATTCAGAGGATTTTAACTGAAGATTTGAGCATGAGGAGGATTGCAGCCAAATTTGTTCCTCGCCTTCTCTCCGACGATCAAAAGGAGCGTTGACTTCAGGCCTGTCTTGAGCTGCAAAATCAGTTGGATGAAGACCCAGATTTTTTTCTCAAGGTTATAACTGGCGATGAATCATGGCGCTATGGCTACGACCCCGAAACAAAGCAGCAATCAAGCCAATGGAAGACACCTCTCTCGCCTCGTCCAAAAAAGGCACGCCAAGTGAAGTCCAACATCAAGACATTGCTCATTTGTTTCTTCGATTGCAGAGGTATTGTGCACGCAGAATTTGTTCCTCCAGGCCAAACGGTCAACCAACACTTCTACTTGGAGGTTTTGAAAAGGTTGAGGGAGAACATCCGGAAGAAAAGAGCGGATCTTTGGCGCACAGGAGATTGGTTCTTCCACCACGACAATGCACCTGCCCACACAGCGCTGTCCGTGAAGAAATTTTTGACCAAAAACGGCATGACACCGATTGTTCACCCCCCCTATTCACCGGACCTTGCCCCCTGTGACTTTTTTTTGTTCCCTAGACTCAAAAGGGACATGAAAGGAAAACGTTTTGGGACTGTAGAAGAGGTGAAATAAAAATCGCTGGAAGGTTTAAAAAACATTGAAAAAAATGAATTTCAGAACTGTTTTGAACACTGGAAAAAAATATTGAACAAGTGTATTACAGTCAATAGGGGTTACTTTGAAGGTGATAAAAATTGTGTGTGAAAAAATTTGTCAATAAAAAAGTTGTAACACAATTCCCGTTACTTTTGGGTCCCCCCTCGTACATCAGCTGTTTCACTGTTCTGAACATGAAGTGAAACTCGCTAGGCGCTAGTAAAGTTTTTTGGACTGATTTACAGTGTGACTAGTGTTCACTAAATATCGATACATATCGATTTCGTATCGATACTTCAACTACCGATACTCCGATATTTTTTCCGATATTACATGGCTACATCTATATATATGATATATATAGTATATATGTATTCCGATATTTCGATATTCTGATACTATATCGATATTTAGTGATCACTATTCGTGACGCTTTCCTATAAGGGGCCATTCATTTACCTCGTGACTCAAATTTCGGTTTTTTAACCCCCCCCCCCCCCAACCCTAGTGACCTGATTCCCCAAAAGCGTTAACATGGAACGTGTCTTCTGATCTGATCCCCCCTAGAAGGACACGAGGTTTATGAACGGCCCCTAAGCGTTAACAAGCGTTAACATGGAGCTTGAGTTACGCTGCGACGTTTGATCTAACCTCCATTCCCCCCCCCCCCTAAGAGCGTTACGTAATTTATGGATGATCCCTTATATAAAAATTTTTTAATTTATCATTGATTATTTACAGCTGGCACGCATAGATAATATGTTTTTCCTCAATTGATAAAAAATCAATTTTGCCAATAATATCCACATAAAATCCATCATTATCACTTTTATTTATAATGAAATGCGCCAAGAAATAATCGAAGTCGAAATGTTGGAAAAAATAAACACCTCAGTATTGGCACAACAAACTTTTTATTTTTATGTTTAAAAATGCTGTTTTCTTACGTACACTGCGTAGCCTATTTTTGATCCAATGATATTTTTATCATTTTTTGGTCACTTTTTTTAATGTGTCCAAAAAAGCGTTTCAGTAAATGATACATGTACATACAAATTTTATCTTATTCAAACTTTATTACAAAATCGGTGCTGTAAAACTTGCATACGGTAAACTTTAACATTAAAATTCTACCAAAACATATTTTAAGGCTTAAAAATAACTACGAGCGACTTCGTTCATGTTTAGTTACGACCTAAACATTCTCTTAAGTCTTGTTAAATGATTTTCACAATTCAAAGTCAAGACAGTGGGAACAGCATCAACCTTGTTTTAGATGGATGTTCCAGTTCTTCTGATTTCTCTTCAGTGTTCTCATGAACTCCATTTGCTTTTGAGTCAACAACGTCCTTTTCTGAAATTATTGTCAAAAGCTTCCAAGAATCAGTTTTTTTCTCTTCCTCCTCAGATTGCACAACTCTATCAACAAACGGTTTTTCCTCAAGTTTCGTTTCGAATTTCTTCTGTAATAATGTGAAAAACATTAGTTGAAGAGTAAATTTAGTTTTGCTCAGGGTTCAAAGTCCTAATTATCTACATATTCAGAAAATTTCAAATATTAATTAGATGCTTCTTATTAATATTTATACCTCGTAATCCTGGTCGTATTGTTCCACGTTGAGTTGGGCGTCAGAATTGAAAATCGCATCTGAATCTTCTTCGTTTGACAAGTTTTCATTTTTTTCTGTAGAAATTTTTTCTTCCACAGCTTCGAATATCTCTTCTGAAACAACACTGAAAATTTCGAAAAAATAACGACGTTACTATTTTTTACCAAGAAAAGTAAAGAATCTCTAATTCTGAAAATAATACAAACCAGTTTGGCTCTTGGCTCGAACACTTCTGTAAAACATCGTTTTCAATTTTTTCCTCCGTATTTGTAAATTGTTGTTCATCTTCTGTCTTTGTTTTATCATGAAATGAACCAGTACTCTCTTCAATACTTCGATTTTTTACTTCAGTCTCCAATTTAATTGAACATAACTCCTGCTCACCTTCTGAATATTTCTGTTCGGTTTTATTCTGCAACACAGTAGATTTTCTCATATTTTGAACTTTTATTTCGATCTATAACCATTTATAATTCGAATCTCAAAACAGAAAAAAATGAGAATTCTAAACAATCACACTTGAAAAAGTTTTTATAGAATTCAATGAAAAAATAAACTTAAAAGAAAGTGGCACTAATGATAATTGATTTAAAATTTTCTAGCTTTCTATTACTTATTTATACCTCCATTTTGTGATTTCTTTCCATTGCAATCTCCAATTCACAATCCACATCCGAGGCATATGAATCTTCTTTCAAATCTCGATTTGCTGTTACTGGTGCCTCACTTTGAACCTGCAAAAATTTCATTGAAGAATTGATGCAAGAAAAACACGGAATTTCATTACAATGGTTTAGAATAATTCTGTGTTAAAACTACCTCATACTCAATCATGTTGAATTCATTGTTATCCAGAGCCTCAAGCAAGAAAGCAGTAGCAGAGCCAGTCAACTCTGACCTATCTTTGTCATCGCATCTGTTCGCCAAAGCATAATCCCATTCAACAACTTCTTCTGTGATGCATTCTTCTTGGCACTCTTCCACAAAATCGAAACTGGTAAAATTTTTCTGATTATCGTCCATCAATGAATTCTCGACGTTCGATCCGGCAGAGTTATGTTTACTTTCAAAAATACTTTGGTACAAGTCATCTTCTTGTGATCTGTTGTACAGCTGATTCTCGATGAAACTTTGATCCATGTCATCCTGTGAATGATTAATGATCAATTTGTATTGTGAATTTCCAAATTATTAAGTATTCAATATCCTGTATTAATGCTTCAAAAGTTCCCATTTACATATTTTTTAATGCACGATTTTTTTATCCTGAGATAATAAAAAAATTACCTTGATATTATTGACTTCGACAAAAGCAGTCTCATGTGCAATTACATCACCTGTAAAGTATATTTTTTATGAATTACTTGAATGCAAATATAGCATTTTACAGAAACTGAATTTACTTACATGTTCCAGGATGTCTTCTTAATTTCAAAAGTTCTTTTTCCTTCGGGTGGCAATGATTTATGTGCTTGTTCAAAAAATAACGAGAAAAATATTCTTTGTGGCAAACATGACACTTCAGTAGAATTTTTTTGGTAATGCTTTCAGGTTTCTTGTTGTTGAGTGCTTTCAAATGAGAAGACATGTGTCTTTCCAGAACGAACTTGGAGAAAAACACTTTGTCACAAATCTGGCATTGGCATTCGTTTTTTTCACTTCTGACACTGGTTGCGATCTTGACTTCTGGATTAGTTGTTTTTATGTTAGTCTCATTTCGATGTGACCTCATGTGGTTTATCATATGACACTTTTTAGGAAACCATTTATCACAAAGTGTGCATTTCACAGTTTTTTCATTAAAATTTCCAGTATTCGAAATTTTCGATTTCGCACGTTCTGCCATCGAGTTTGATTTTCGAGGTCGGCCTCTTTTTCTAGGCATTACCAAGTCATTTTGGTGTTCAGGATTTTCTTTTTTCAACTGCAAAAAAAAGAGTCGTATATTTAATTGATATTAAACACAATGATCATGAAAATTTCAGTTTTTTTGTATGGTTCTTATAAGGATCAAAATCACGAGGTTTTATAACACTGCATCATTTGTTCATACTTCTTTGTCTGTGCTCGAGGATTTTGGGAGTCTGTCACTTCCTAGTGATTCTACAACTCTTTTGGTTGTGAGATGTAAACTCTGAATTTCAGTTCGCATCTGTAAAAATAGTATATAGCTTGAATAAATTTTTCGAGAATATTCAGTATGTTGTATGCTTTGTTTCTACCTTCTTTAGGGTCGAGGACTTGAAAGGTCTGCCTCTTTTTTTGGCAGGTTTCACTGCACTTGAAGTCAAAAAATTACCAACAGCAGAATTCTGTTGAGGCACCTGTAAAATTGTAATTTACTTGGTCATTTCAGACGTGTTTGGAATTACAATATGAATTCTAACTACCTTCGAAAATATTCCATTTTCAAAGGCAAGGGCTAAATTACAAGTACAGTTTATATTACTTTTCCTCTTTTATTTGTACCTTGTTGCTTAGTTGTAAAGACTTTGGTGGTCGTCCCCTTTTTCTAGGCACGATTGGATAATTTTTTATTGATCCATTCTGAAATGAACGGTTTCGTTCACTTCCTCGTAAAAATAACTATGTTCATCAAATATGCATAATGCAGAAAAAAATTTTTTAAATGATCATTTGTATTTTTTCTCACCTTGTTGCTTGAGTTCCAAGACTTTGGAGGTCGGCCTCTTTTCCTGGGAGTGGTAAAATCAGTTCGTACTGATACACCCTGAAATAAACAAGAAAAATGATTATATTCACTATCCTGTAAAAGTTACTTTTTCCATAAAACAAGTTTATTTATTTAAACTTTTCAAAGCATTATCTTATCTACTCATACCTGTTTTTGTACACTCAAAGACTTTGGAGGTCGGCCTCTTTTCCTGGGAGTGGTAGAATCAGTTCGTACCAATGCATCCTGAAATAAAAGAGGAAAATGATTATATTCATTATTTTTAAAGATACCTTTTTCATAAAACGAGTTTATTTATCCAAAATTTTCAAAGCATCATCTCATCTACTAATATCTGTTTTTGTACACTCAAAGACTTTGGAGGTCGGCCTCTTTTCCTGGGAGTGGTAGAATCAGTTCGTACCAATGCATCCTGAAATCAACGAACAAAATTATTTTACTTACATTTTTGTAGAAGTTACTTTTGCCATAAAACTAGTTTATTTATCAAAAATTATCAAAAGCATTATTTCATCTACTCATACCTGTTTTCCTACACTCAAAGACTTTGGAGGTCGGCCTCTTTTTCTGGGAGTGGTAGAATCAGTTCGTACCAATGAATCCTGAAATCAACAAGAAAAATGATTTTACCTACTTTTCTGCAGACGTTACTTTTGCCATAAAACTAGTTTATTTATCCAAAATTGTCAAAAGCATTATTTCATCTACTCATACCTGTTTTCCTACAATCAAAGACTTTGGAGGTCGGCCTCTTTTCCTGGGAGTGGTAGAATCAGTTCGTACCAATGAATCCTGAAATCAACAAGAAAAATGATTTTACCTACTTTTCTGCAGACGTTACTTTTGCCATAAAACTAGTTTATTTATCCAAAATTGTCGAAAGCATTATTTCATCTACTCATACCTGTTTTCCTACACTCAAAGACTTTGGAGGTCGGCCTTTTTTTCTGGGAGTGGTGGAATCAGTTCGAACCAATGCATTCTGAAGTAAAAGAGAAAAATGATTATATTCACTTTTTTGTAAAAGTTAATACCCAAAATTGTCAAAAGCATTATGTTATGTACTGGTACCTGCTTTTCTACACTCCAAGACTTTGGAGGTCGTCCTCTTTTTCTAGGAGTCATCGAATCATTTCGAACCAATTCATTCTAAAACAAATGAAGAATTATGCAGGAGCTTTTTTACAAAACCTACTTATACATTGAAAATTGCTGAAAGCATTTTTTTCTGTATTTACCTTTCTCTTTGAATTTGAGGCTTTTTGTGACTGACTTTTTTCAGTGGAAGATGTTGAATCAGTTTGAACCAATGCACTCTGAAATAAATAAATCTCATTTTCTATAAAAATCACTATTCACATAAAACACAGTTATTCATCAAAATTTGAAATGATAAACATTCCTGTCTATACCTTTGTTATTTGACTCAAAGACTTTGGTGGTCGGCCTCTTTTCCTGGGTATTTTTGGGTCCACTGGATTTTTCTGGAATAAACAATCCTGTTGATTTATCTATAAAAATTTATTTGTGGCAATTTTTTGAAGCATTAGACTGAAAATATCATATTTGCTAAATAATCATTTTCATGATATCCTAATTATTTATTGGAAAATTTAAAAATTATTTCTTTATTTTATACATTTTCACTAGGATAACTCTGAACTGGACGATTCTGTTCTTTTTTCTATGCAACACAATATTATTTTAACAAAAACTAATAATCCATTAGGAGTTATTTTCCTTGTTCATACCTCTTTGCTTTGGCTCGATGTGTTTGTAAGGTGCTTTCTTTTTTTGAGGACTGGTTCCTCACTGTTTTGCACCTTATTATCCTCATCTGCGGCCCGTTTCCTTGACTATAAGAGCAGTAATGAATTAAGGATGTAAACAAAATTTTAAACTAAATTTACAAAGATATTGATTTTCTTTTTACGTTTTTTCCTTTGATGCCGTTCTTTTTTGACATCTTAACAGGAGATGTAGCGGTATTTTTTGGATCACCAGATTTCTCGTGTTTTTTTAGATGTGTTAAATAGCAGGAAAAATAAAGGAATTCTTTTCCGCAATATTTACATTCATTGACCTGTGATTCCAAATCGATATCTAATGTTAAATTTCCTTTTCTTTTCAACAAATCGATTTTGGTGATTTTCTGGAATAAACAAGAACCTCAAAGTATATGCAGTATCAGTATACTGTATACAGTAAAATTTCATGCTCTAGGATTCAAAGTTCTAGAAATTTTTTGAAAATTTTTAAGGATTTTTCAGGAAATCTTATATGGTTTCCAAGGTTTTAAATATTGCGTTGATTTCAAGAATTTTTGTATTATCTTATATGTTATTTATAAAATTGTGAAGTATTTTCTAGTATTTTTCTCGACTTCTAGTGTTTTGAAGGATCGCTGAATAGATTTTCAGAGTTTAATGGTATAGTATTTAAAATTTCGACGATTTTAAGTATTTAAATCGATTTTACGGAAACGGTATCTTCTATACAGATTTTCAATACTTTTCAGTTTTTTTTTTTTTAAGTATAATTTGAAGAATTTTTAGGTATGTTTATGGATTTCTATGTATACTTTTAGAATTCTGCACTCCAGCATTCAAAGCATTCAAAGTTTCATCAATTGAAAAAATCATATCTACATAAATTTTTGAAGTATTGCCATTAGTATTTTTTAAGATTTCTAGAATTTTTGTCAAATAGATTGTTAAAATTTCATGCTTTAAAATTCAAATTTTGTTCAATTTTTGTTAATTTTACATATTCCTTGGTAAGTAACATCTATATAGTTTCATCATGTTTTATTAATGTCTAGAAGTTTCATACCTTTTTTAGTTTTTATAAGATGTTACTATCATGTTTTCTAGTATTTTTATAGATTTCGAGTATTAATATAGTTGTTGTGTACATGCTTTTTAAAATTTGACACTTGAACTTAAAGTTAGTAAGAAAACAGTTGCATATTTCGATTTCTTGATATACTTCTCGAGAGTTTGTATGTTTTGGAAGATTTTCTGATTTTTTTATGGATTTTTATAGATTCCTAGAATTCAATGCTTCAGGGTTAAAAGTTTTTTTTTTAATTTTTAGCATTTTTGTGAAATAAAATGAAGTGTCAAATGTAATTAAAAAAATAGAAGAATCATAAAATCATGATAATGAATAATAAACTGTAAAATAACAATAAATCATCGATTTTAAATAATTATTACAATAATATACTAGTTCTATGAATGAACTTATTAATTACTAATGAATATAAATGATGATAATAATAGCGTAAAATAAATTAATCATGATAAATAATAATATAAAATAATATAAATAAAAAGTAATTATAAAAATAAAATAATGTAATTATAGATATAACATGCTAAAGTTAGTTTACGATGAACAAAATGTACTGTAAACTTTAACATATTGATAGATTCTAATTTTTTTTCATAATTCACAAGGTTGAAACAGTTTTTTAGATGTTCATTTTCTATGATATCCAAGCCACACATTTATGATTAAAATTTCGTTCAAGAAAAACTCTCCAGCTACAATTTTTTAAATTTTTAGTGAGTCAAATCAAAAATCCTGAATATTGTTAAACTTTGCAATTTTGCGTGAAACTATTCTTTACGGTTTCAAGATTTCAGTTTGTACATTTCTACTTATTCTAATAAGTAATAATTCTACTTATTTCATCATTTACTAGCTGTCACCAGCGGGCTTTGCTCCACCGTTACCATGTTGTTGAATACGGTTTGGCCAGAAAAAGTAAATTGTTTAGTTGAAAAACAAAAATTACAAAAAAAATATCTGAATCCTAAGGTTCAAAATCTACAGGGTGTCCCAAAGTCGGCGGATCATCAGAAAACCTTCAATGCCTCATGAATTTCTTAGATACGGGATGCCGATTAAATCAAAAATTTTGAAAAGGTATTGCCATGTGGCACGGCCGGGCGAGTCACGAGTGAAAGGCACTGCCCGAAACCAGGGGGCGACTGTTTGTAGATTATGCTTATTTTCAAAGTTAATTCAAAATTTGTATTTGTATTATTTATTATTATAACCATTTAATGGTCTTTGAGAAATAATAATTATATTCGAATTTTGGAGGGGTTTGGACTGCCGAAATCTCGTTTTTATTTTCCTTATAAGGAGGTGAACTAAAGATTAAGAAAGAAATTAATTACAAGGATACCTTTATATTAACGTTTCTTTTGTATTTTTTCATGGCACAGGGTTTCTTTCGGTGATTCTGAAGACAGCGTTTATAAGTAAATATTTTGTCACAATCAGGACATTTAATGAGACGGTGATTCGCTCCCTTTTTTGTCCTGGTACCTGGTGTATTTTTGGAATTAGATGTTGTCATTTTTTTGTTTACCTGGAAGAAAAAGCAACTTGATAAAAACACTTAACACTTTGAAAAAACCTATTTTTCACCAGTGAAAGTAGAAATATGAAATGCATATTTACATTCTTAGTATACACAACAGACAGAACAGAAAAATTACATTCTGACTTTGGAAAATGCTCGAAAAAAACTCGTTACACTCAAAGTATTATTGATGAAAACAATTGTTGACAGAACATGGAACAGGAAGAAAATTCGGGATATCTATAGTAATTACTGTCATGATTGTGTTACATTGTTTACAGTTTTTAAAAAACAAATATTTCACTTTTCACGGTAAACATCATTTTCTTTCAAAATTGCTCACATAAAATTGTTTCTCTTGGTACGAATTAATCGTTTTCTTGAGTTTTTTAGACTTACTTATTACTAATTCTATTAAATTTCTTGTTGGACAATAATAGGTACGACAACCAACGACAACAATAAAAATGGTCAATCATTGTCAATCATCATGGTCATGACCTTTTATAAATGGCGAATTTTAGTACATTGCAGTACATCTAAAGATGTCGGCGCCCACTGTTGGCCATGTTTTTATTTGTCAACAGGAATTTGTGAATTCAGAATATTTTGAAATTGGAATGTTTTATTAAGCGTTGTTCCATTTATGTACCTAATTCTTCACTGTCGACGTTATTGACACTGTATTGTAATTAATGTAATGAAGCTATATGTACTATATTGCATTGACTCAATTGCAATTGCAAATTGTTGCAAATTGCACATTAAATGCATTGAATCTGATTGAATCACATTGAATTGCATATATTTAGTTGTTTTTTTCATAAATCAATGAGTGTCCATGAATAGCCAAATTACATGTGAGTTAATAATCGTCCTTGAGAAATATATATATATATATATATATATATATATATATATATATTTATGTATATAGGATTTACAAAGTTCGCACACTCAACACAGTGACGCAAAAAATGAAAATGATGTATTTACACCCACTAAAGAATTAAGAACGGAAGCGGTAACAGTGACGAACTATTTAAGGAGTGTGTACGTCTTTGGTGGAGATTTTTACAGTTTTCCTGTGCAAATTGATACAAAAAGTGCTCAGATTTGCAACGGTATCGGTGATTGCGGTGATTGTCATTTTTGATTGACGTCTGAACCATAACAAAATGCAATACTGGGTTTATTGTATATTATACACCAGGGGCGTAGGCGTAATCAATTTAAAGAGATTTCTTTATTTAGAAATTGATACAAGACATTGGGTATACTTTTATACTTTTTTTCAAACTAAAGCTTCTTGGCAGAAATTCATTTATTTATTTTTTATTTGTTATTCAGTAGATTTACTTTAATTTAAGTGATTTTTCAAAATTATGTAACTTATATATATATATATATATATATATATATATACAGGGTTCGGAAAGTTAACCTAAACAAATGTAACGCGTTACGTTACTGTTACAAAGGTGAAAAAAGTAATCCGTTACGTTATCGTTACTTAAAAAGAAATAGTAACTCGTCATCGTTACCACTTAAGAAAAGTAACGTTCCCTTACCCTCACGTTACTTTTGGAAGAAATTGAATTGAATAAAAATGGAAAAACTAAGGCTGAAAAATACAATTTCAACGCACTTCTGATTTTTTTCTCTAGAAATTGTTTATTTCGAGTATAATAAAAAATGTTAATCTGAACTTTTTCACCCTGAGAAAAAAATCAAAAAGCTTGTTCAAATTTTATATTTTGTTCAAGTTTACAAAATTTTTGAACCTGACATTTGATTCAATGTTGGCCACAATGAAACATTCGCAAATTTCATAGATTTTTGAAAGAATCTCAATACATACCCAGATTTTCAGAATTTTTAAATCTTTTTGAACTCTTTAGCATGTATAAAATGTAGGATTTTCTAGAATTTTTAAAAATTTCTTCTATTTTTCTGTACATTGATATATAGATTTCCAGAATAATTATTTCATGCTCTAGGATTAAAAGTTTATTGAATTATTGGTATTTGAGAGGATTTTTCAGCAAAAAATTTCTAAGAACATTTTTATTTCATGTATTTTCTTAAAACTTTCTTAATTTTTCTACGAATTGAAGAATTGTTCAGTATTTTTGAAACTATTCGTATTTTTCAGTATGATAGAATATTGCAGAATTTCCTAGTATTTTAACATAATTTTAGTATTTTTATAATAATAATAATTGTTCTATACATTTCAAGAATTTCGAACTCTAGAATTTGAATATAATGAAACACTACGTGTTTTACAGGATTTTACACAAAACAGTGTCTTGATACATTTTTACTTATGCAAGTATTTTTTGTATTTCTTTAGTTTTTCTATGATTTCAAGGATCGTTCATTATTTTTATATATTGCTGTATGAATTTTTAGAATTCGAAAGATTTTCAATGTTCTATATATTTGCACGTATTGTCCGAATGTATTCTCTTTCTGCATTTTTAAATATTTGAAGAATGTTGTGGAATTTTTAGTTTTTTTAAAGATATCTCTTTAACTTTTCAGAATAAAATGAAATTGGAGGTTCGAAATTTCTGGAGTATATTTCGATCGATTTTGCAGAAAACAGTTTCTTTATATATTCAGAGGGCCCACAAAATTATTTGTATTTTTCACAGAGTTATTACAATATAAAAATTCCATATCATCTTATGGACTTCAATTGACATGAATTTTTTAGAATTTAAAGCTCAAGAAATTGAAATTTTTTGATTCCTTGAGTTACATATATTTCTTAAAAATCAAGTAACTTAAACCTAATAAAGTCTAGTATTTTTTGTATTCTTTTTTTTTTATTCATTATTATTCCATAAAATTTTATAGCAGGATCTTTAAATCTTACAAATCCTGCTATACATTTTGCGATCTATAGATTTGAAGTATTTTTATATCTTTTCATGCGAATTTCTAAAATTCAACGCTTTGAGTGGTGAAAGTTTTTAATAACAAATAAAAAATCTTCGTTAAGATTTTTGCACAACTTACGATTATTCCACATAGTTTCATTAAAAATTAATAATATAGAATTGTATGTCCCAAAATGAGAAAGTTGAAAATTACCAAGATCTCAGTTTCAGAAGATTTTTTAAAAAGTTCTAAATTATGCTAAAACTTGATGGGACAAATAAAAGTAACGTAAAATAACGGGATTTTCGTTACTCGTTACCGAAAAAAAGTGACTCGTTATCGTTACTTGTTAATTAATGTAACACGTTACGTTATCGTTACAGTAAAAAATGTAACGTTTTAGAGTAACGCGTTACTTCTAAACCCTGTATTTATAATACTATAATATACATTTATAATAATATAGTTATATAATTATATATATAATACTAAAGTTATAAATACGAAATAGTGTTTTTCACATCAAGGAGCATAAACGAGTGTTTTCACGAGTGCAAGATTTTGCGAACGAGCGAGCAAATTGTATGAGTGAAAACATGAGTATGCACCTTGATATGAACAGTACTTTTTTTATCGAGAAGATTACACATGCGTTTTCGTTTTTTACGTGTGGGGAACCAAGGCCGCCTTTCCGAACCGATAAATCTTCCGTTCCCTGAAAACTGACATGAAAATGGTGACCTCGCAGTTTAAGACCATTGTTTACCCATGGGTCCATGTCTTTTTATACTCGTTAAAACAAAACATACGATATCCCACGTGCTCGAACACATTGTTCAAAAAGGCGGTCATAGGGTTTTTACACATAAACACGAAAACTCGTGTTTTAATGTCTGAGATACAAAAAATATTTTAAAAATAGGTAATTAACACATGATAATAAGTCAGGCTTTTTTTTTAGAAATCTCTAAACAAACATTATCTGCAAATAATTCATTAAAAATTAAAAAAAAATTTACCCCTTTTTAGAAACCTACATTTTTTAGTTGTCTGTAGTCAGTAAATCGAACGATTATAATTAAAAAATTGTGAATTGACATTTTCGTATGCAGTTGAACCAAAAAAAAAGAGAACACGTAAAACTGGAAGCAGCCAAAGATTCAACAGAATAGGCAAGCAAAGGCGAAACAGCGGGCGAAGGGGCGGACGAAACAGAAGCGGAATGACGAGACCTCCAAATAATGACAATCTGGTCACCTACAAACTCGTTGTGGTGGGCGAGGGCGGAGTTGGCAAATCAGCCCTGACCATTCAATTCTTTCAAAAGCTCTTTGTCACCGATTATGATCCAACTATTGAGGACAGTTACATTCAACACACCGAAATCGATAATCAATGGTGTATTTTGGATGGTAAATTAATCACATATTATAACCTAAACATTTTATTCAACCCATTTTATTCAAAGGCTACTTTTTCAACTCATCTGATTACAACGCTCAGATTCGTTAAAAAGAACTTTTCTACACTAGTAAAAAAATATACTAATTCTTACATTTCAAATATGTTCCTATGTATATTTTTGTTTAATTTTCAGTCCTGGATACAGCTGGTCAAGAAGAGTTCAGTGCCATGCGTGAACAGTACATGCGAAAAGGCGATGGTTTTTTATTGGTGTACTCAGTCACGGATAAACAATCATATGAAAATATCGTCAATTTTTACACTCAAATCCTGAGGGTCAAAGACAGAGATGTTTATCCAATGCTGCTCGTCGCAAACAAAGTTGACCTGGTGCATTCGCGTAGAGTCACGGACATGGAAGGTCGAGAACTTGCCCATCGTCTTTCCATTCCTTATATCGAAACTTCTGCGAAGGATCCACCTCTGAATGTGGACGCTGCTTTTCATGAAGTAATTTCACATTTTGGTATGATAATAATGAAGGAAAAAAGGAAGGGAATGAAAATTTCTTCTTTAATTTCCAGGTTGTTCGCATCATAAGAAATCAACCGCCAACGGAAATGGAGAAAAATCGTCGCAAGCGAAGACGTGCGAGAAAATGCAACGTGTTGTAAGCCATCAAAAAAGGCATTTTCCAGAATCACGAGGAATGGGACATTCAATCAAGGATGATTATCTGTGATAAGTGATGCGTTGAAAGTACAGTAAGCAGATTTGGAGAGATTTTTTTATTTCATACATACAAAAAGAATATTACTTTCTCATGGACCTGTCTAAATTTGACAGAAATTTGAGGTCATTTGGGGTAACTTAATTTCTTGGTGGCTGCTGGATATTCCAACTATAATTTACAATTATTTTTGTAATCATTTTTACTAATTTGCAAACATCACACAGATTTAATTTTTACTGCTTTTGGTTTAAAACTGCATTTACCTTTTTTACTCATATTTAGTATTATTTATGTTTGTAAGATTTTATTTGATATTGTTTTCCATATATTTTGTATTTCCATTTTACCGTTTTTCTGTGAAGGTAATTTTCAACAAGTCATGATATTTTTATACAAATGAAAACGATCCAATATTTATTTGACTTTTGCATTCACTTTTACATTTTTGAATGAATTTGTTGGATGTAATAAAATTTTTTAATTACAGCGGGATGTAAAGATCAC
The DNA here is from genome assembly GCA_028476575.1 of Platygaster robiniae. NCBI lineage: Eukaryota > Metazoa > Arthropoda > Insecta > Hymenoptera > Platygastridae > Platygaster > Platygaster robiniae. The sequence goes on from CM052019.1 coordinate 45,356,936, forward strand.
TTTATAACCCGCTGCAATAAAAAATATGATTCGTATACATGGACAAACAAAATTTCTCCCTTGGGCGAATGTATTTACCTTAGAGAGAAATTTTTTTCACTCTGGTGTGAAGTATATTCTTTAAATAATAATGACCAAACATGATATTATGGATAACTCGAATACTCATGCATTTAAGAAAAGTATTATTTATCGCACAATGATTTCACATATTTAAAGGAATATTGTTTTTGAAATCTTGTTCTGGAGTGTTGATGTAATGATTTTGTACGTGTAACAAGGAATCATATTACACACTCGCATATGTGTGCGTTATATGTGTGTGAGATTGCGTGTGTAATATTATATAAGTGTATACTCGGGGGAAAAATATTCTTATATATTTGTTAACATTGGCTTTAAAAAAGCTTTGATTGTTGAATGTATTTGAGGGGAGAAGAAATTTTATAGAAAGCTATAGTCAAATTGAGAATCTTATATAAACTGTTCCGAATTTATAATATAGAAAAATGCCAGAAATACGTAACAATATACTCGCTTTTGCGACATGGTGAAGACAGATACAGGGATTGCTTGTTGCTATAGGTTTTTTCAATTTTATAAATGAAACCTGAAGTGTTAAGAAATAGTTGATAATTGAGATAATGAATTCTGAGAATTCGTTTTAATCTATATAGAAATTGTCATGTTACTTGCAGTAGAAAAACATAGTTTTTTATTGATTCTATGACTGGAAGTCTCAATATTGTTATTTTTTGAGAAATATGTTGATATATGAATTTCTAAGAAGATGCCAAAAAATTTAAAGGCATATAATTGTTTGTAAAACGAGTCAGTTTATCATGCAAAAAGAAATATTTAAGGGGTGAACTGAAATTGATTTAAAATTTTTTATTTTTCACACTTTAACAAAACAAATTCATTCTTTCGTTATTACAACTATTTACATATTTAGTCAAAATGTTTCAGAATATTCTGTATTTTTAATTGATTGAAGTTGTAATCAGTTATTTGTGTAAAAGAAATCCAAAAAAATAGTTACTTTCTGGAAATATACTGAAGTTTATTAAAGAATTTCAAATACTCGCAAATTTTGTATAATTTTTCCAATTTCGAAAGAAATAATGTTTGATTCAAAAATTGACCTAAACCAATATGAACGGCACATTTTCTTGTAAAATTTTTGCAATGCATTTAAACTCATTGAAGGTTTTTTTCAATTTTATGAATTTGAAAAATTTTCATTACTTTACAATTCGTAAGAGGAATTTCGTGTGTAAATAATTCAGAAATATTTATGTGTAACCATGTTTCATTAAATTTGTCAAAGTTTGACTTATTACTACAAATTCTGAAGTTTTTCTCAGAGAGATACTGAAATTCAAATTTTTTCAAAAGTTTTGCAAAAAGTTGAAACTTAATCACTTTTTTTGGTGATCTACTTCCAGTTCAAGTTTTATTTTGAAAAACTTGGGTAATTAATAAATTAAATTTCAAAGGATTGAATACTTGTGATAATCATACATTTAGGTAACTTGAATCATTATAATTGATTGAAATTCATAAAAATTCCAGGATCTGTAAAGTTTCAATTAATTTAGTAAGCTTGTACAAATTTATTTGATTTATTACATTTGATGACAGTTCATTAGAAATTCCAAATTAGTTTAGAGTCGATTTAAATAAAAAATTACAAAGTGAAATGATATACATTGAAATATTATTTAAAAAAATCACAAAAAAAGTATATTTTCATACTCTCGGATCGTAATTTTATATTCTCACGATCTACGAAAATTTTACGTCACTTAAGGGAAAATATGTTTATATTATTATCAGATAAAATTTTCTACTAAATTTTCAAATAATCATTAATTTTATAGAAATATATAGAAACTTGTAATCACTTGAAAATTATAGATTGGAGTTTTCCAAAAAATTCTCTATTTACGAATGGTTACTTTTGGTATGTAACGACCTTTGCAGAATAGAGTTCGTAACTTACCGTAATCATAAAAAATTATGGGAAGGAAAAAGTAATGCAATATAAAAATTTTTGACTCAAAATATTTTTTTACACATTTTTTGTTTATGCTTAAGACACTTCGAAAACGATTCGATAAATACTCACGAGTTATTATTCACAAATTTCGTTCAATTTTGAAAATTTCCAGAAAATAATTATTGGAATTAGTAGATTTTTTGGGATAGAAACAGAGATTTGATACAATTTTTTACAAAAGTGAAATTGCTGCAAATTTTACAGTGAAAACACAAAATACGTGCAGGTATCAAAAAATTTTAAATTATTGGTGATATGGTGAATCTGATCAATTCTAAACAAAATGACCTTAAATACTATATTCGTTTGTATATAATTTTTTTTTTTTTTTTTTTTTTTTTAGAATTAAGCGCACCCTTTGAAATTTATAAAAAAAAACCGACAACCATGACTCGTTTCCCATCGTTTGATTTTCATAAAAGACGCCCACGATTTCGTGAACCGCATTTTGATACAAAAGGAACGTTGTCTTTCTATTGTTAACACATTTTGAAGCTCGAATTTCCCCCGAAGCATTTTATGAGATGCGCCAAAGCGCACTTTGCCAAAACATGACAATAAATGTTTCGATGATGCTCTCTTCACAAAAAAAAAAAAAAAAAAAAAAAAAAAACATTCTAGACTGCTGAAAATTTCTAATAAGTTGCCCAATTGGATATCCAATTGATTTTCCAGTTGTCCTATTGGAAAACTTGTTACAAAAAAAAAATCACATCCCAAATACAATTAGTTTTCCAAATGGAAATATAATTAGATTTCCAAATAAAAAACTAATTGTGAATGTTATGTTTTTTTGTAAAAAAAATTTCTAATGGGACAAACCTATTGGATTTCCAAGTGGATATGCAATTGATTTTCCAATAGGATAACCAACTGGAAATCCAATTGGGAAACCGATTAGAAAAGCAATTAGAAATTTCCAGGAGGGTTCTTTGTATGTATCGTAATGTGCTTTTTTTAGGGTTCAAGTAATGTAAAAATTTGGACCCTTCTCCTGCCGAAAATAGTATATTTAATATTTAACTAAAAGTCGAAAAAGCGACCGATTTTGATGACGTAAGTGTGAGCTTATTTATATATGTAGGTTTCCTAAGCGTATAATCATCGCATAAATTGAAAACCGAACTTTTTTTATGCATGGCATTCCTATCAATACGAGGAAACAACGTTGTTTCTATTATTGTTGAAAAATGTTGTCAATTTTTCTAAAAAACTTTCTGCTGTTTAAAAAGTGATCAGTTTTCGTTTACGAGTATATAAAAAAATAAAATTTTACTTTACAAAATAAGAAAGCACTTTTGAAACTGATCATTTTTTTCGTTGCGTTTCGAAAAAACAAGCAGTTTTTTGAGTATTGAAGAAAAATAGGGAATTTCTTAGCCATTGCGAGGAATTAATTTTTTAATTACCCGAGGACGATATTTTTTTGAAAAATGCGGTTGAATGCGAGTTTTTTTAGGGAAATAAGCATTCCACGATGTTGAAAGATAATTTTTTTTTTTGAAAATTGTCTATGATTGTTTGAATGCACTGAAAAAACTAGGTCTTTCACACTTTGTCGAAATTGTTTGTGAAATAAACTGGAATAACTTTATAGTGGAAATTTTGTTCTTTTTTTATTGCAGTGATAGATAGGTATAATGTTTATAGATTTTTATGATTTTGATTATCTCTGGGGTCCATATTTCAGCACCTAAAATTCTGGTGAGACACCTACAGAATGAAAGACGAAAAAATTCGTTTTTTAATATTTTTAGTTTCTTAAAATCATCTACAGGGTAATTTTTTAACTAAAATATAGGGGGGGGGGGGGCGGGGGGTGCACAGAAATTCAATTTGAATCTCAAGATTCGTAGTGAAATATTTTTGTAGAATTATGGGTTGTTTTCAGGAAAATTTTCTACAATATGACGTGGAATCCAAACAAATTTTTCTTGAAACAAATATTTCAAAGGTAAAAATATACAAATTATTGGAGACTTATAAATTTTGTAAGAGATTTTCGAAAGTCAAGTTCTTAAAGAAGTACGGTCAATTCGCTAAATTATTTAAAAAAAATGTTATTTATTCCGATACAAGAAGAAAAAAATTACTCGAATCTAAGTAGCATTATTTTTTTATAAAAATTTTGTAGGGAATGTGGACAACCCAAACTTTCGATGTTTTGTTTTATTTCTATATTCATTTTCCGAGGTATCAGTTATTGAAAAAAATTTCTTGAAGAATCAAAAAGTTGTTACATTTCTAAAAAATTATTTTTCCTGACAATTATCTAAATTTCCTAAACTGACGGAATTCGCAGATTTCGTGCATGTAGTCAAAAGTCGAAGTAAAATTTCGTGTACAATATAAGATCTCCCAATTCAATTCTCTGTCAAGCATTTTTTTCCAAAAAATTATTTTCTAAAGAAACAAATAATAAAAAAATAGAACGTTTTCCTTTTTTAGAAAAAAACTAAATAATCACATGTGTAAAAAGTAGATAGCATTGTCATTGATCTTATATTGAGTACGGTAATATCGTAGGCAGTATGACATTTTGAAAGAATATTTATAGTTTTTCATAGTCGTCATTCATTTGGCGACGTACAAAGATAAACTCGCCCAAGGAATTTAAAAAGTAGTTCAAAGTAAATTTTCTTATTACGTTTCGGTCGTCTGTTGAACGTAGAAAATCTATCTATGATGCAGCTCTCAAAGGTTATTTTGCCCGTTTTCGTAACATTAAGCATAGCTTCTACAGCTTTTGCAGAAGTTTCAGGTAAGTACAATTTTTATTTTACATTACTTTTTGATGGTTTTATAATTATTTCATTTTTTTGAAGATTATTTAGAATTCATGAATTCTTGTTTATTTGACTGGAAATGGTGACATGGCGACAATATGTATGTGGTTTATATATACAACTATTTTATTAAGTGATGAATAAATGAACATGTTAAATAGAATATTTCCTAAATTATGACGCCGAAAAAGTACGTTTTTGCACATTTTGTACTTTGCTATTGAAGAATATCAAAAATTTTTGTTAATTTTTCTATCTAATTTTATTGCTTTTACTTCTGAAATCATAAAAAAATATTATAAATTTACTCGTGCACTAAATATCTGTTGGAAATTAAACGTGTTACAGATGTTGATTATTAAGACGTACTTAGGACAGCGTAAAGACCATGACGTTTCACCATTTTGAGCAAAATAAATGAGTCACATAGAAGAAAAACTATTTATAAAATAATTGATTTTTCTATAGTATTTCTGCTGTGCCATTTTGTCGTGAAAATGTTATCAAAATTACATCTATGCTCGTGAACTTGAAATTGAACTAAAAAATTTCAGATGTTCCTGCTGACTTTGCAGAGACAATAAGAAAGTACGTATAATTTTTTTTTCTTTCCAATATGGATCTATTAGATTATTATTTTTCATTACGGTAGAGTTAATCTTTTTTATAATCTCCAGAATCTTCGAGAAGATCAAGAACTTCCTCGGATGAACTTCAACGAAATACTGAGCAACTCCGACATGTCATCAACTAATTCTAATTCGTTTTTTCTGATAAAATTTTCGAATCGTTTCGGTTGGAGTCTGTTTCGAACTATTTGTAATTAGGAACATTGTATTTTATTTTGAAATGGGTAGTAAAAAATTAGAACTTATTTTTGTTGCGTTTTCTTGATTGCACCTTATATGCGCTGAGGTTTACAGAATATGAGAAACTATTTGTTACTGAATTTATTTGGTAACATATTTCAAGATTTATTGAATTTTAATTACCTAAACACATTGTTGAAGTGAAGGTGGAAAATATTTTCACTGAATTTTCCAAAAGTTGCCTTTTTCCAAGTTTGTGGTATGGCTTCTGCTTGTAATTTTAATAGAAATCTGATTAATATTTTTATACAACATTCATTGAATATCTTGCTATGTTTCTTCAGTGACGATTTTCGAATTTTTGTTTTAATACTCTCTAAAAAGCAAAAAAGAAATGTCGAAAATCAATATTTTTACGAATATGTACTGCCTTACATTGATTAAAAAGGAAAAGAAAAAGTTGATCTCAACATAATGTTATTATTGCATCAACTTTTTTTTCGTTTTTGAAAACAGTTTCTTAATTTGTGAGTCATTTTTCATGCTGAGTGTCCACAATCATAGCTTCCATCTAGGCAAAAAGCTATACACGTTATAAGTTAATTATTAAGCCAGCACACTCTGTGCGATTTCCAAAATCAAACTAGTGTACTAAATTAGTACTAATTCAGTGCTAATATATTACACAAAAAAAAATGTATTGCCAAATTTTTTCGCCAGATATGAGTAAGTGTGCTAGCTTAAAAATTAAGTTAGCGCACACCAACTCCAAATCACAAAAAGTATTACTTTTTGCTCTGGAATAATTGAGGGCTAATTTATTACACCAAAAAAATGTAATCGAAGCATTATAAATATATTTTTACAGCTTTTAAATGAAATAATTTCTAGATTTTTCAATGAAGCTTATTTCAATGAAAAGTTTCTTGAAAATTTGAAATCGAAGAGAAGAAAATTGTATATAGAAAAATTAAAATATTTTTAAAAACTCGATTATACATGTATGAATGAAAAAAAGCCATTAAAAATTGACTATAATCATCGATTTGAAATCGAAATAAAAACAAATAGATGATTAAACCTTGAAAAAGCTTATATCGTTGTATTCCTGCTGAAAATTTTCAATTGGTTTTCTAATTGGAAAATTCAACTGGTGGACAAATTTTTACAAAATATTTCTTTAACAAGTAGGATCAGTTTTCCGAACGGAAATATAATTTTTGTAACGTAAGTTATTCGTACAAAATTTTACGATTCCACAATCCCAACTGGAAAACCAATTATAAATTTTTAACAGGGATGAAAGTAGAAAGCGTTATAAAAGTATACGTTTTTTTTAAAAAAATCCTTAAAAAAATAAGAACTATGTCAAGAAACTTTTCGTAAATATGATAAAAAGTAAATGACTTTTCAATGAACTGCAAAATTCGATGAAACATGAAATCATTCTTATGTAACACACAGTATCATTTTGTTGTGTATACTCTAATCCAGTAAAAAACAGTAAATTTGATAAAAAGCAATAAAGTGACTCGAACATCTATAATTTTGTCACAATGTTCATCGCGACGATATCGATTGTATTGTTTTTATGTATGTGAATTTGTGACAATAAATAATGCCATGAGTTGTCTTTCCAACATTCTAATGTTTCATGTTTTTGACGTTAAAAAAACGGCTGAGGCTCGAGTGATAAACGATTGAAAAATATATATCAAGTACACGCAACGGTAGCATTAAATGGGTGTTTAAAGTTTAGACTGTTTTAGACTGTTCACCGTTGTTGGAACGAACCCGAAAAATAATCATGAAGGTTTTCACTGTTGCGATTTTGACCGTTTTTGTAGCATTTTGCATAATCTCTTTGGCCAATGCAGGAATATTGGGTGAGGATAAAAATTATTTTGACACTCTTCTTGATCTTATTTGTTTTATTTTAGTGTAAAAGGGTTACATAAATTGAAATTCATCAGTTATTTTATTACTTCAATCAAAAATTTTTATTGTGTATCGTTCTTTGAGTTACTAAATTAACGCTGATTTCAAAAACCGCAGATTCTATCCCAAAGGAATTATTTTAGGCGTTTAAATTATAAAGAGTTTTCAATTATAGTTTAATTTCTTTCCTTCAAATATGGTCTCCTTTTTACAGATATCCCTAAGGATCTGGCAGATACAGTTGCTAAAGCTGCAGGGGTATTTAGAAAACTATGAAATTAAATTGTTTAATGAAATTGGATAAATTTTTTTTAAACTGAAAAAAATTTGCAGGAAGTTGAAAATGTGTTGAAAACTGGAAGCAAAACCGGTGTTCCTGATGAAAGTACGACTACTAGCTCAATGTAAAAGATGTGTTTTGCTCCAAAAGTAAAAAGCGCTTAGAATCATTGGAAATTAAAAAGGTCGTGTATTTGATTTTCTGAATAAGACTTTCACAATGAAAATTTAATAAAAGAATTTTCCTGGTTTTTCGAGGTGTTTTTTTTTTAAATATGGTTTTTCTTAATCAACTACTTTAAGTGAAATGCTTCAAAAAGTATAAAAAAATTCAATTTTGGCTATCGGAGCCCCGTACCGATTTGGAGGTTCAAGTGTATGAATATTTAACTGATTCATTCTATTTTATTTAGTTGCGAAAAGAGAACTGAAATTTTCTTCAGGTATTGTTCGTTATGTTTAAAAATTGTATTTTTTCCCTGGAATTCTAATGAATGACAAAATCTTGTACAAAACTTTGAATCTGGAGCATGGAACAATTTTTTACAAATTTTTGTTTAAGCTGGGTATAAAAAATATTTTAAAGACTTGCTCAAGATTTAATAAACAAGTGAACTACAAAGCATTCACAATAAAATTTGTCTAGAATTTGATTTAGTCTGGAATCAAAATTTTTTATGTGAAGGTATCTTTCTGAATCAGTGCCATTGAGTTTATCTGAAGTTAAAATTAACAAAATTTTAATTCAATTGTATCAATTTACAATTGATAAGTGTAAAATGTAAGTTCTTACAAAATGCCTATAAAGCACGTTCTACAAAAAGCATTTTTAAATAATGCTTGAATTTTCTTGTTATCGTTTGATACGAAATGATCTACGTTTTAAAGTCATATTTTTTCCTCCCTGCTTAAAGAATCCTATTGAAAATTATTCATGGTATTCAATCGTAAAATTGTTTGGTGTAAGGCCCATATGAAAACCATTCATCAATGGTAATTGGTTCTCCAGATTTTTTAATGATAGATTATCAGGGGCGTAGGCAGAAAAATTTTTGGAGGGGGTTTTTCTGAAAAATATTTTTCCTTCGGGATTCTATAATTTTTCATCTTTGACGATACGGTAACAAGAGAGAAATTTTGAAAATTTTACATTTCGGAATTTGAAAATTCTACAACTTTTGGAATCCAGAGTTGTACATTTTTCATGTTCGTAAATAATGGAATTCGTTTTTTGTGATTTTCAATTAGTAACTGAGGTTTCAATTTTTTTTACTGATATTTTTTGTATTTATACCACTTTAAGGATTATCTGATGTTGAGAAACATGGGTTTCTATAAAGTTTTCTAAAAGTTGATACTCTAGGAATCAAGCTTTTAGAAAATTTATGTATTTGAAATGATTTTCAAGTAATTTTTAACCACACAGATAGAAGGTACATAGTAAATTTATATTATTTTTGTATGGTCTATTATTCATTCGTAGTATTTTCTGGTATTTTTAAATATTTCTAATATTTTTATGGATCGCTCAATAGATTTTTAGAAATTGATGCTATTATAGTATTGAAACTTTCATCGATTTTAATAATTTAAATTGATTTTTCACAGACAACAGTTTCTTTTATGAAGAGAGTCAATACTTTTATTATATACTTTTTTATTATTTCTACAATTAAAAGTATGTTTAATTGTGTACATTGTATCAATTGAATTAGATGTACTTTTATTGTTTTCTATACAAATTTCTAGAATAACTTCTTAAATTATATATAAATATAGTATTATATTAATAATTATGCCTTAGCACAGAAAGTTTTATCAATTTCTAAGAAAATTATATCTAGATTTTTATATTACATTGAAAGATATATAGTGAACTAGTAAACTAGTGGACTAGTAAACTTTTAGTTAGTCAACTAAAAGCTAGAAAAAGAGTAAACTAGCAAACTCGTTAACAAGTAAATTAGTTATTTAGTAAACTAGTAATTTGGTAAGCAAGTTAACTGGTAATGTAGTAAACTAGTAGGCTAGTAAACTAGCAAGCTAAAAAAAGAGTAAATTAGCAAACTAATAAGCTAGTCAACTACTTAACTAGTGAACAAGTAAGTTAGTAAACTAGTAAACTACAGAATTTTAAAATACTAAAATAGTAAACAAGTGAAAACGAAAAATAGTAAACTAGCAAACTTGTTAAGAAGTAAAATTAGTTATCCAGTGAACTACTAAACCGGTAAGCAAGTAAACTAGTAAACTTAATTTGCACATTTTTCTAGTATAATATACGAAACCCTGAGGGATTTGTAAGTGTTTGAGAAGGGAAATGTTCGGTCCAGGAGGCCTCTATTGTTTCAGAGGGCTGACGAGGGAATTTTGAGAAATACACAACAACACCACTTCAAATAAACCTCCGGTATTTATTGAATGAATTATCGAACACTTCGAAACAATTTCCCGCACAATTCAGACTATTTCCGCCCACGCCGCGTAACCGAACTACGTGTCAGAACGAGACGATGTATAAGATGATGTTAACGCACCGAACTACTCAGCGAGACTGACTGGACGAGTCAATGACCCGTCCAGCCATACCCACGCACAAACACACACACGACCGCCCACTACATACATATAACACGAGCAATTCACACATCCTTAATCCTAAACAAACCGCCCGCCTTGAAACCTCCGTTTCAAAATCAAACATAGAGCACACAAAAAAAATGTAAAACAGAACGTCGCCCCAAGACCCGTATATCGACGTAATACAATACAAAGAAAAAAAAAAAAAAAAAAAAGAAAAAAAAAAAACCCAAATCAAAAAGAGAAAAAAGGAACAAAATAAACCAGAGAACAAAACCAAACACAAATCCATTCACAACTCAGACCCTGGAGCCGACTGAGAGTCCGCCGGAGGCTGGGCCGTGGTTTCCAAATCAATCGGCAAGAGGGCCAATTCAGAGATCGGCCGCTCGAACTGCGACGTCGCAGTCCGCAATCTCACCACGCGAACCCGACCCGCAGAATCCGGGAGAGTCTCAATCACTCGAGCCAAGTTCCACTTCGTTGGTGGAACATTTGGCCTCCGCATCAAAACCAACTGACCACGCTTTATCGATCCGCGCTCGGCACGCCACTTAGTCCGCTGCTGCAACGACTGCAGGTAATCCGAGGACCAGCGCCGCCAAAACAACTCAGCAAATAGCCGCACTCGTTGCCACCGGGACAACCTATTTTCAGCCAAGTCAACCACCGATGGTTGAGGCACCGCGTTCAAAGGACCCCCCACAAGAAAATGACCCGGAGTCAGGATCTCGAGATCATCGATGCCGTCAGACAAAGGCCCCAAGGGTCGAGAATTCAGCATTGCCTCAATTTGGCATAATAACGTAGCCAACTCCTCGTAGGTCGGAGTGTGATCTCCCAAGACTCGTTTCAAGTGAGTCTTGACACTTCGAACGCCAGCCTCCCACAAACCACCAAAATGGGGAGCCGCAGGTGGAATATAGCGCCAAGAAATCCGCTCACCAGCTAAAATGACAAACCTCCGAATCGTTCAAAACCTTCCTGAAATCGTCATCCAAAACACGGTTGGCACCTTGAAAATTAGTGCCATGATCAGAGTGTATGCGAGCAGGACGTCCACGACGAGAACAAAAACGTTGCAGGGCTGCAATGAAGGCACTTGTAGAATAGTCCGTCACAACTTCCAAGTGAATTGCCTTCACAGCAAAGCACACGAACACCGCGATATAGCACTTCTGTGCACGAGAGCCACGACCACCGGCCATTCTAACCTGAAGAGGCCCCGCATAATCAATCCCACAATCGGTAAAAACCCGATCAGGACGAGTGACTCGCCGACTCGGCAGATCCGCCATCAACTGAGTAGCCATTTCACACCGGATCTTCGCGCAAATCAGACAATTCGACAGAACGGATTTGATCTGTGCCCGAGGGTTCATTAGCCAAACCGTCTGCCTCAGAGTTCCAAGAGTCAATTTCAACCCACCATGTAAACAACGCTGATGAGTCCACCGAATAAGCAATTTCACGAGTGGGTGACTTGCTAAAATCACCGGATGCTTCGACTGAAATGGCAACGTTGACCGATCAAGCCTGCCTCCAACCCGAATAAGACCCCCATTATCAAGAAACGGAGTCAACGAAGCTAAGACACTTCTCGGTGAAATCCTTTGCCCACTCTGTAACGCGCGAAGCTCAAGTGGAAACTGAATAGCCTGCAATTTCCTAAACCAATAATCCCGCATCTCATCTAACTCCTCAGCTGTAACCTCACTTGGATACCGAATACTTCGATTTGAGCTTTTCGCACGACAGAGTCTGATAAATCGGAAACACATCGCCGAAACCCGTAGTAGGTTTCCCCACGAAGAAAAACGATCTGAAAAATCCGGCAATGTTGCCACAGGATCAATTCGAACATGATGTACCAGAGGCTTGAGCTCGAGATCCACATCATCAGGGACGGACGGGGGGTTCCCGGGCCACTGGTCAGGTTGAAGCCTCAACCACTCAGGTCCTTCCCACCAAAGTCGACTCTCAATCAAAGTAGAAGGATCACAACCGCGCGATGATAGATCCGCAGGATTGCTCTCAGTGGGCACATGGCGCCACTCATGGTCGGGCAATAGCGTCTGAATTTCCGCAACTCGGTTCCCAACAAAAGTCTTCCAAGTAGACGCATGTTTCCTGATCCAGGCCAGAGTAACTGTCGAGTCCGTCCAACATTGGATCGGGAGATCATTGAATGATCGAACTTCCCGCATGGAATCAAACAACCGAGCAAGAAGATGCGCAGCTTGAAGCTCTAAACGAGGAATTGACAATCTCTTCACTGGTGCCACTCGCGTCTTGCCTGCTATCAATGAAACCGTAACATCAGATGAATTCCTTACAACCCGCAAATAGATGACTGCTCCATAGGCGTCTTCGGAAGCATCGGCGAACCCGTGAAGAGTTGCCTGAGCTTGAGATGAAAATCCAGTCCATCGCGGAATTGAGACTCGATTCAAATGAGTGAGTGACTCAAAATAATTCCCCCAGGTGGCAGCAACGTCGGCCGGAAGATCGGAATCCCAAGAAATCAAGTCACGCCACAACCTCTGCATCAAAATCTTCCCAACGATAATTACCGGAGATATCCAACCAACTGGATCAAAAAACCTCGACAAAATAGATAAAACTGCGCGCTTCGTCATAGGCGTCGGGAGAGTGACATCCGTAACAAAACGAAAAGAATCCGAAGAGGGATTCCAGCTAAGACCCAAAATCTTGATCTTATCTTCTGATGTAAGAGTGGCGTCCCACGCCAGGCCGTGATTCGCTGGATCAATGGTCGACAACAAAGAGGGAGAATTGCTCGCCCACTTCCTCGCTTCAAGTTGAGCCTTCGCGAGAAGACCTATGACTTCTGAACGCAATCCCGCAGCAGTCTCCTGATCATCAGCTCCGAACAAGATATCATCAACGAAGGTATCCCTGTCAAGAATCGAAACCGCCAAAGGAAATGCCTGACCCTCATCCTGAATCAACTGTTTAATGACGCGAAGTGCAAGGTACGGGGCTGCGCGCATGCCATACGTCACAGTCGCAAGTTGATACTCCTCAATCTCACCACCACGAGACGACCGCCATAGAATTCGCTGGAAGTCGCGATCGCGTTCATCAACCAAGATCTGCCGATACATCTTAGTGATATCAGCGGTATAAACGAAGCGGAATGAACGCCAATGCGAGAGAATAATCGATAGATCAGACTGCAATTTTGGCCCCGTCATCATATGATCGTTCAACGAGGTTCCATTGGTCGTCCTACTTGAAGCATTAAATACAACGCGAAGCTTCGTGGTGAGGCTGTGCTCACGAAACACCGGGTGGTGTGGGATATAAACCACCCCCTGATCCACTACTTCCTGACGAGGCACCTTCTTCATGTGTCGTAATTGGTCATATTCCGCCATAAATCCCCGATACAAATCCTCCCTCTGAGGATTCTTGGATAAACCCGACTCGATTCTAATTAGAGATTTCTCAGCGATATGTCGAGATCGACCGACGTCTGGAGGATGACTTCTGAATGGAATCCGAACAACATAGCGTCCATCCGGAGTTCGAGAGTGCGTGGAACGAAAGTAGGATTCACAGAGCTCGTCCTCTACTGACAAGATTGACTTCGTTGAAGGCGCCTCGACCTCCCAAAAAGAACGCAATGATTCATCAAGACGCCCATTTGAAACGCAATGATGAATTGAAATAGTGTCCCCGAGCTGGCCCTGGTCCGAGCAATCATCCGAGGAGCGATCACAACTAGTCCTCCCTGAAACTACCCACCCAAAAACCGTATTCTGGGCCACCGGCTCCGTAGCCCGGCCCTGCCTCGGCTCGCCAACCAACAAGATTCCATAAAGATCAGCACCTATTAGCACGTGAATCGGATCCCTGCTCGTCGGATCGTCGGAGAGCGATATCCCGTGCAAATGCGACCAATGAGATAACGGCGCAGACACGGTTGCGCTGTACGAGGTGATCTGAGGAATAACCAAAGCCTGAGTCGAGAATCTCTCTGCGCCTTCGAGATCTGAAGTCAAATCGATATCAACCGCTGTCGATGAAATCCCAACCAGAGCGCCCCCAAGACTCGATAACCTTGCCGACACACGAGTCGGCCGGGCATCCAACATCTTCGCGAGCTGCTCGGAAACAAAGGAGAAAGTCGACCCTTGGTCGAGCAAGGCACGAACGCGAACACTGCGACCGTTGGAAGCAACAACCCAAACCCGTACTGTTGCGAGGAGAACAGCATGCAAATCCCGAACCATAGCCATATGCACTTGAGCATCGTGCGTCCCAGCAACCTGAAAACCGGAAGTCGCGAGCGTGGCGCCCTTACCCACGGGGTCAGTCGGATTCTCGCGGTGTAATAACGAATGATGCGACTTATTGCACACAGCGCAACGTCGCGAGCTCCCACATGAATTCACCTTATGGCCCCCCAGGCAATTAATACAAAGCCCCAATCCCTTGACAGAATCGAAGCGCTGCGTCACAGTCTTCGCTCTAAATACATCGCACTGGTAAATTGAGTGTGCCCCTTTACATATCGGGCACCGATGACCACCCGGAGAAACCAGGTGCGATGAAGCATTGACCCGCCCCAACTGTGCGCCCCCGAACTTGTGTGAAGGCGGTACGAACTTGGGAGGAGTCTCGATCTTCGCCCCAATCGATTCCAACGCCCGAATCCGGTCGAGCAAAAATCTATCGAACTCCCCAAAATCCAAACACTCCGTCCCAGCCGAAATCCTCATCTCCCAATCCCGTCGCGTCTTCACATCGAGTTTCTCGGAAATCCTATTCAGTAAAATATCACTATAATTCCCCACGGGGCGCCCGAGATTCCCCAGAGCCGTCATATTCCTCACAAGAGTGTTACGCAATTCGAGCAAACCGACCGCGGATTCCCCCCTCAACGGCTTAATCGAGAAAATATCGTCAATATGGGCGTTGACCGCGGCGCGAACATTCCGATAGCGAGTTTCGAGCAACCCCAAAGCAACCCCAAAATTCGACGCAATCAGTTGGACATTGCATATCAAATCTAACGCTTCCCCTTTCACCGACGACTTCAAATAATGCAGCTTTTCCAAATCCCCAAGATCCCCATTATTCGTGATCAATGAATCGAAAGAGTCTTTAAACCGCGCCCAATCCGTGAATCTACCTGAGAATGGCTGAATGCTGATTGTTGGTAGCTTCGTATGATGGACTTCTCGTGTGGGCCTTGGAGTGTGATTCATCTCAGAACCTGGTTGTGGGGGCCTTGTGACCTGTTGATGTAGATTTGCCAGCATGTCCATCGCGTCAATCCATTGCTCCTCGATCACAGTGTATTGCCCGGTGCTGAAGTATGATCGAGATTTCTTGTCACCTTCCGTTGCCTCCTTCAAGATGTCCTTGTGACGAACCTTGGCCTCTGCCCAAGCCTGCTGTAACTGGTGGATTCGATTGGCGACTATATATTCCGAGGTTTCAGCAGCATTCAAGTTTGCTATTCTTTGAAAGGCACGTCCAAGTTCGTCGAACGTGTCTTTTTGTTCGAGGAACAGGTCATTCAACCGGTTCCGAGCTGGCGGTCCAGATTTACTATCATCCATTTGTTGAGCCATTGGATCCGTCATAATTGATCTGAGCCAACCAACTTATGTGTGACCTACGATGATCGGCGGTGAGTGCGAGCAGCGGCGATGAGTGAGAACAGCAGCGATGAGTGAGAACAGCGGCGATGAGTGAGAACAGCGGCGATGAATGAGAACAGCGGCGATGAGTGAGAACAGCGGCGATGAATGAGAACAGCGGCGATGAGTGAGAACAGCGGCGATGAGTGAGAGAGCAGTAATGGCGGCGATAAGATGCCAGAGAGTAATGGCGGCGATAGGATGTCAAGAGAGTAATGGCGGCGGTTGCGGGCGGAAGTAAGCGGCGAGCGCGTGATCCACGAGTAATGGCGGCGAATGCGGGCGGAAGTGAGCGTCCCAGCACGTGGTCCAAGAGTAATGGCGGTGAATGCGAGCGAGCGGAACCGAAGTTCCTTGGCACGAGTAATGGCGACGAACGCGAGAGAGAATGCCCAAAATTTCACAAAATGGCCACGAACTTACTAGGCTGCACCTCGTCAGTATCCTGGCAGGATCGCCAAATTTGTTTGAGAAGGGAAATGTTCGGTCCAGGAGGCCTCTATTGTTTCAGAGGGCTGACGAGGGAATTTTGAGAAATACACAACAACACCACTTCAAATAAACCTCCGGTATTTATTGAATGAATTATCGAACACTTCGAAACAATTTCCCGCACAATTCAGACTATTTCCGCCCACGCCGCGTAACCGAACTACGTGTCAGAACGAGACGATGTATAAGATGATGTTAACGCACCGAACTACTCAGCGAGACTGACTGGACGAGTCAATGACCCGTCCAGCCATACCCACGCACAAACACACACACGACCGCCCACTACATACATATAACACGAGCAATTCACACATCCTTAATCCTAAACAGTAAGTATTCTTATAGATTACTTATATTTTTGTAGATTGCTACAGAGATTTGAAAAACTCGATGCTTCAAAATGCGAAATTCGATCTATTATCATTAATTTAAAAATTAACGATAAAATCACATTCATACAGATTTTTGATGTTTTATATCGTTATTCTTTTTTCGTATTTTTGAAATATTTAAAAAATTTTGTTGCGTTCTCTGGAATTTTTGTAGATTTATAGTATATTTAGAATTTGATACTCTAGAATCCCAAAATTTATAGATTGTAGATGCATTTGTCAAGATTTTTTAGAAAATAGTTTTTTCATAGAATTTAATCGATTTAAATATTCTTTTAGAGTTTGTATGAATTGAAAGATTTTTAACGCTTTTATATGTATTTTATATATTTCAAATTTCTAGAATTTCATGGTTTAAGATTCAAAGTTCTGTACATTTTTAGGATTTTTGTAGATTTTCATTCTTATTGATTTTTACTTTTTATTAAATATAATATACTGCTATTATATTCATGCATTATTTTTGTAACTTATATTTTTGTTGTTTATATTTAACTTTTATATTTTTACATGAAATATTGATTGATTTTATCAGAATTTGAACCCCCAAAACCCCCTCTGCCTGCGCGCCTGTAGATTGTATATTTCAAGAGTAAGATCAGAGTGTTTTAATTGGAACACAAATTTTGTCTTTTCGTCAATGAGGTCCCTAAGACAATTCTGTTTCAATGTCTTGAAATGGTGACTGACGCTGAATACTTAAATATTCTTCACTCCCAACGACAAATAGAAAGCCAAGCTCTCAAGTTTTTCTTGTCCACTTGTAGGGAAAGTAATAAAAGTGTGATTAATAAAAAAAACCATCGCTTTATTGATTGTAGAATAATTTAGGCCATCTGGCGTCTCGTCATTGCCGCGTCAAGCGTTTATTACACCAATCACAATTTTCCTTCGATGCGAGTTTGCCCGGAAAACTTTCTATAAGCCCATCAAAGAACGAACGCACTTTCTTCTCTTGTCTCCGTTATAATTGCATGATGTCATTGTTACGTTTTTATATTCAAAAATCTATTTAATAATCAAATTGTAGCATCTGTGAAATGCTGCAATTAAATTGTGGTACTTCGTACAAACGAAGTACAAAGGGCAAATCGTTTGTTTTTCGGTTCGAAAAAAGGCGAAAGGTTGAAAAGCGAAATGCCGGGCTGTGCGAAGAAAATAAATGTTTACGATGAAGATAACGCGAAATGTTTGCAGCGAAACCTTGACTGTAAATTCCCTATCTGCAAGAGCGGATATCACGGAAATGAAAAAGCTTTCGCGTCAAGGATATATTTTTTTACCGGCAAATTCCAAGTGCTTGGGGTTTCAGCAGGCTTCCCACGAATGTTAATTCGCTTCGGCTGAAATAATTGATTTCTTTACAGCGACACATCGAGATTTACGCTGATTGACTTAGCGTTGCCTGTCAGGGTGTAGTTATTTGGAAGGAAAGGAAAAAAAGTACCTGTGATCCTGCGAAAGTGCTGGTGCATTCTTGCATTCTTATCGATTCTTCTCGAAGTGGCGTAAAATAAAGTATCCGAGAATAATGTAAAATACATACTGCAGATCTAGAAATACGAATTGCGATAAATTGAAATTGAATTTTTAATTGAGAGTTGGTGTTGATGAACGTGAGGAATTTAATTTGTTCAAACGATTTGTGATCTTTTGATTAATTTTGTGGAAATTATAAATATTTTAAATTAGAACCTAATTTTACGATATATTGGGACAGAATATATTTTTGATTGGGGATCGATTCACCTATTTGAATGATTTTTGTATTATTTCAGTGACTAATGAACAACCCAAAAATACTGATGCAGAAATGCATTAATTTACAAGTTGTGGTTTTATTCGAAAAATCGTCAAAACTTTTTCAACAAATCAACTTTTTTTCTTTTTTTTAACTTTTTCAAATAATCGTCGAAACTTTTAGAATTCACAAAGTTTATCAGCGTTTTTTACAATTCTAGATTTTCATTGAAATTCCCGAAATCGTCGATGATCTCTGTAAGATGAAAAATCTTAAATTACACAGTTTCTGAAGTTTTACGGAATTCGCAAAATTTGACAGAACCTGTGAAATTGATGAACCTTTTCTGAAATTCTAACAGTTTTCAGGATTTTCCAGAACTATTTTCAATTTTAGGAATTTTCGATGTTTTTTAATTTTTCGGAATTTTCAAGATTTGAAACTTAGTACGAACTATTCAGAATTTTTCATTTGGTAATTTTCATTTTATAATACTTCTTAAGTATCCTAGAGTTTTTTTAGAAAATGAAAAAAGAAACGTTATCTAAGAAATACCATAATCAACAAAATCCACGCAATTCATTTTTCCAAACTTTCGAAATTTGCAAAGTTCATAGAATTATTTACAGTCTCTGAAATTATCAATATTTAAAATTTTTTCAAAAACCTTATAAACAATTCGAAACATAGAAACTATAAAAAAAATTTTAATTTTCATGAAAATACGTCCAGCTTAATAGGATTCTTTATTATTTTTTAATACGTTTTAAGTTTTTTATATTTTCATTCAAAAATCAAAAAAATATTTTGCAAATGCAAAAAAAAAAACAGTTTAATTCAAATAGTTTTCAAACAATATTTCATGCATAACTATACTCAACTATTATACTTATATTTCGAAAAAATTTAATGAAATGAACACAATCTACATACAAAGTTCATAGTGAAATTTTCTTGAATCTCTGCAAATTTATCGAGTATGAAAAAATTACACATGTATATACAATCTTCAAAATTATCGAAAAGTCGAACATACAAACTATTCTAAAATTATTTTTCTAATGGCTCATCATATTATTTTATTTTATTTTTTTTCCAACTTGAATAGTAGGGTGGTCATAAAAATGGCTGTGGTAGAATTTTAACCGTGACATGACGGCTTCCAAATTAGCTCCAAATAATAAAAAAAAAATTCTCAAATTTTTTCAGATTATCATCTCAACATTTACCAGTGCCTGTAGAACCCTCTTTTTTCCCATATAAATAACATGGGATTTTGTTTTTATCTGGGTCTCTAATTTTTAGTGCATGGGCGCATAAGACGTCTTAAGAATCGGTTCGACAGGTCACATTTTAGGCAAATGTTGCAGTTAACTGTCAAAAAATTTTCGAAACCATACACCAATATTTCGTATGTTAGCCATTACGAAGAAAATTTAGTTTTATACAAATTACTGGTATTTTTCAAAAATTGATGTTTTTCGACAATTTTCAACCCCGTTTACTCTGCAAATTTGTCTTAATTGTGAACTTGTTAATACATTAAAGTATTTTTAGAGTAAAATTTACAAATTCAAAATATTGCTCATCAAATTATAACCTAGATCATTTATATTGAATAATTTACCCTATTTCCCAAGAATTCATTTGTCCTCCATGGATAAACGATAAAAATGGATACCAAAAGATCTAAATTCATTCTCAAAGTAAATAAAAATATTGATAATACTGTTGAATTGTGCGAAAGAAACAAAATACCAAAGTTTAAAAAAATATGATTTGATGGCGTTTCCTGTATTTTGGGCACTAAATATCAGGATTTACTACTCAAAAAACTTCATCATGTTTCCTCGATACGGATATGTATATTACACCCAATTTCAACTAAATCATAGAATTTCGAAATTTTGCGTGTATTGGAAAGTGTACTCGATACTCAAGTTGATATGTAAATTTAAGTCCTCAATATCATAATTTCTATAGGTTATGAGCACTCAAACTTTTTTGCACGTTCGAAGAAAAAAATTCATACCGTCCGAACCATTCACCCGATTTGAAATTCTTTAGAAATGTTAAATTTAAAATAAATTCCTTAGAAATGTTTGCACTATCATTTCATCGATTTTTTTGATCAATATTGTTTAAACAAACAAATTTTTATATAATTAAAATTTTTGTAACCTTCCCAACGCGTATAGTACCGGAAAGTAGATGGAAAATACGAGGGAAACGTCTACCTTAAAGACTCTGTTTAGAAAATTTTTTATCATCATTTCCTTCCACAGAGTTTTGTGAATTTGTAAATTTTACTCTAGTAAATACTCTAATGTATCAACAAGTTCACAATTAAGACGGAGATCAGTCGAAAATTAAAAACCTCAAATTTGTCAAAAAAATACTAATAATTCGCAGAAAACTCAATTTTCTTCGTAATGGCTAACGCACAAAATATTGGTGTACGGTTTCGAAAATTTTTCGACAGTTAACTGCAACATTTGCTTAAAATGTGACCTGCCGAACCGATTCTTAAGACGTCTTATGCAAACAAAAAAAAATCAGAGACCCATATTAATTGGCATAAAAGAGGGCTCAATAGGCAAGGGTTCTCTTTGAGATAAAAATCTGAAAAAATGTGAGGATTATTTGGAGCTGATTAGGGGAGATTGAAATTCCACCAAAGCCATTTTAACCCTATTGAATAGTCTCTAAATGATTATTTTTCTAAATTTGATAGAAAAGCAATAATTTAACATTTTCCCATACTTATTTTTTATTTGCTAGAGTAGCAGCATTCTGAAAATTAAATGGCT
This sequence comes from Platygaster robiniae, assembly GCA_028476575.1. Taxonomy (NCBI): domain Eukaryota; kingdom Metazoa; phylum Arthropoda; class Insecta; order Hymenoptera; family Platygastridae; genus Platygaster; species Platygaster robiniae. The sequence continues at coordinate 45,378,503 of CM052019.1, forward strand.
TCTTGGGACCAGCCCATAAGTCCCAATTCTTCCCTCTTCGATTAAAACAACAGTGACCTTTGGCAATGGTATTTTCCATGAAAGTCCCAAACGAGATTCCTTGAGTCGACAGAAAAAAATGATGCTCTTAACAAAAGTCCAGTCATGTTAATATTTCAGTGAGATGTGCCTCTTGCCCTTCTTGCTCTCCAGCACCTGACTCGACCTCCCACAGAAGTCCTATCATCGGGCTCCTCGAGTCTGACCATCGTCAGATTTCCAAGTAATAATATAGGAACATACGTACGCGGATTAAAAGCGACTCGCGTATACACTTAATCGTTAGTGGGGGCAAGAAATGTTGTTTCTTCCTTTCACCGCCCCCGCCACCTTCGGATTCTTCCCCGGGCTTGAAACTCTTGAAAGAAAACGCGGAATTCAGCCAGAGGTGGGAATACCCTCACAACCCATGAAAGTAACAGTGAGCACCAAAAGTGAGTTCTGGTGAGTTCCCCGGTGAACGCGACAGGGACAACTTGCCCACAGTCCGGTTTTGACGCCGGTTTTTCAATTTTTTTTTTAATTTTAAAAAATTTATAACTCGTGCTATCGTGGAGAAAAAGACTCAACGGATATTACTTCGGGTTACTTCCGAAATTTCGAAAAAGAGCGAGAGTTGGATGGTCATGTTTCCGGGTTTGGAGGCGTGAGCTGCACGTGGATACCGGCCTTTCCGAAGAAGGCAACCTGAAAGATGGATAAGGTGAGAGTTTGATGACCATCTTTTTTTTTTAGTTCTTGAGTATGGGAATACGTCAAGTGAGTTAGGGAAGTAATTTGGAATCTGGAAAAGTGAGGAAGAGGTCATTTTGGAAAACAGGTTGGAGATTTGGGGAGTTTTTGGTTTCTAAAGACTTAGGGCTTGTACTTAGTGAAGCAGGTTCCCTGATGTGAACCCTAGTAATTTTGAACCTTAAAAAACCTTGTAAGAAAATAAAATTTCTTATAAGAATTCAGTTTCTTATAAAGTGCACCTAATAAGAATTCAATTTCTTATAAAAATATATTTGATAAAATCTTTAAAGAAAAAAACCTTATAAAATTTTTCGATCAATTCTTTATAGGAAATTTCAGTTTCTTTTAAGGTTTTTATAAGGTCCATCTTATAAGAAATTGAATTTTTATAAGAAATTTCATTTTCTTATAAGGTTTTTGTCAGGATCAACATTACTAGGGAAATTCTTGTATACTCGAAATAATTAGATTATTTATGAAATTTTGAGTAATTACGAACAATCAATGCTTTTGACAGCTTGATAGTTTTTTATAATTTTGACTGTTTTAACAACTTTAATCATTTTGGTGATTTTAAAACTTTTTGTACCAGTTCAGCTTTTTGAAATTTTCCTAAATTCAACTTGGGCGAATTTGGGCGGATAAAATCTTTAAAGAAAAAAACCTTAAAAATTTTTTTCAATCATTTCTGTATAAGAAATTTCATATTCTTACGAGGTTTTTTTAAGGATCAAAATTACTAGGGGAATTCTTGTGTACTCGAAATAATTAGATTATTTATGAACTTTTAAGTCATTATTAACAATCAATGATTTTGACAGCTTCATAGGTTTTTTTTTTAATTGCGACTGTTTTAACAACTTTAATCATTTCGGCGATTCTGAAACTTTTTGTACCAGTTAAACTTTTAAAATTTTCCTAAATTCAAAAGTGCACGGAATTTGGGCGAATTTCGTACAAACACGTTTGCAAAAAGTTTGCTCGAATATCGTATAAAATTTATGCAAACACAGTATAAAATACATTCATAAAAATAAAATTTGATTTCGTTCTATAATGCTATTATAAACATATAAATAAAATGAAATTGTGTGTTGCCCATCGAGACAAAAAAACTAAATTCACTTTAATTTTTTTTTCCAACGTTTTGTGTTAGATCTAACACATGATTAGGTATAAGCTAAAACACAATATTTTATAAGTTTTCAGAAAAAAACTATTTATGAAAACAATTTTAATTGGTGTTTAAGGCTTCAGTCATATATTCAAACGTGTACTTGAAGGGTCTTGAAAGTCAAAATTTTTTAACAGTTTCAACTGTATTAAGGTTTTTGACAGAAATTATCTACTTTTTATAACAGATTGTCTGTTGTATTTTACAAATTTCCATGTTATAATTTTTACAATGTAACCTGTAGAAAAATTACAGATCGAATTTGTAGAATACAACAAAAAAATCTGATCGAAACAACGTACAATCTGTTAAATTTGACAGATACATCTGTTTAAAGTACAGATTTTTCAGTAAAAATTTCAAGCAGATTGCAATACGTTAAGATGTAACAGATATAGATTAAGAGAGTATATTTTCAGTGGTTTGAACAGTTATGATACTTTCGAAAATTTTTGATAATTTTCAAAAGTTTATGACTGATGTTCGACGATTCATAGTTTTTTTTGACAGATTCAGTAGTGCATTCCTGATTCAAAAGTTTTTACAGTATGCAATTCATGTTCAGTTTTAATATTCCAGTAGTTTATAAAAAAGTATTAAAAGATTTTATTACATAAAAATATATTATTGATATAATAATTTAAGTAGAATAAATATAAATAGAATATAATCAATGAAAAAATAATGTAGTTATGCCTGTAATACTAGTTTAGTAAAAAAATCATAATATTTTAATAGTTTCGACAGTTTTGACATTTTTATGACAGTTCTGCAAGGTTCAACAGTTTCAATTATTGTTACTCAAAGTGAAATTTTCCAAAGACTTAGAAAATGTGCGTAGGGTATCAAGACTGTCATAAATTGTACGAAAACAGCGTAAAAAGTTTAAAAACTTTTAAAACCAATGACATTGCTGTAAAAATGTCAATATTTTTTAATAGTAGTCTAAACTATTATAATTGTTAGAAATATCAAAATTGTGAAAGTATATTTTATAAAAAATTATCGGAATTATCAAAAAAAATTTTTAAATGTCTTATAAATTAGCAAATGAAATGATATTTACATACTTTTATAAATTTTCAAAACACTTTTTTAATAACATACTTTTGAGGATGACATAGTCAATACAAAATCTCATAAACCTTTTCTGTCTTTCAAACGAATTTCTTAAAAAAAGTAAATTTTTGAAGTCTTGATTTTTTTAACTTTATAAAACCTAGATACATCAGTTTTGGAAAACACAAAATAAAATACACGTGAAGAAAATTAAAACTCTATAACTTCCTTGTAAAATTATTCCATGAAAATGAAAAAAGCTAGCAATATTATTTGAGTCGTGATGAATCAACGTGCAGATTTACAAAAAAAAAGGAAAAGAAAAGAAAATTTACATTCTTTAAAAAATGGATTCGAAAATCACTTTTTTGGAGTTCATTTTACATATTATTATTTCTTGAAAACAATGTTTTCTAGAAAAACTGATGCATTTTAAAAGATTCAACAAAATTATGATCAAGAAGAAAATTGAACCCCAGATTGGAGTTTCTTTATATCCTTTAAAAAACTCTTAAAAAAATATGAAATAAAATGTTTTCAACTAGATGAACGTAAGAATGTTCAGAAAAAGCTATCATGATCGATAAAATGTCGATATACCTTGTCAATCGAAAAAAAATCAATTATCTGAAATCTTTGATTTCACTGGACCTTTCAATCCCGTCATTGTTGCACAAAACCGCGATTCTCGCAATACTTGATGATACTTAAGAAACTACAATTATCGGAAAGGCACAACAGCGATTAGATATTGCGATTTTTCCACAATAGACTCAAGAATAACCGTAAATCTTTGCATCGGAAATTTACTAGGAGAAATTCATGATTGGAGGGTGTGAAAGTGAGAGAGTTCTTTTTTTGCCTTTTTTCTCATCATATATTCGTCCGTCAATTTCGAGATACTCAAGATGAAATATTGCGTATGATTATATGTATTTATGAAGTACTATAAACTTTCGAGTTGTTCTAGTGTGCTAAATGACAAATTTGGAATGATGTGAAGGTTTATTTTTGGGAATTTTGTTAGATTTTCTTATTGGGAAAATCGGACGTAGAAGCTGGGAAAAAGTGATTTCATGGGTATTTCGAAATGTTTCCCTAAAATGATTCGAAATAATTTGCTATTCACCGGAAAAGCGAATGGAAACTTGTTACATGCGGCGCCATAAATTTAAGATAGAATTATGGTACAATTAAGTATGCCAAAAATGACTGTTTCCTTTTTACCTCGGAGTACGCAGAAGAAATTTATACTTGTTTAAATTTTTTTTAACTGAATCATTGCAAAAATTTCTGAAGATTTTGTTTTAATTTTTTGAGACATTAGTATTAAATGTCAATAATAAAAGCATTTTAATGTGTTTTTCTGAGGAAAATGATTTTATGAAAGTGACACTTAATTCGTAGAATTTTTACAGAATTTTCCAATCCTTTTTTACATAAATGGACGTAAATGTGTTAATTTTACAATTAATTATATCCTTAATTATAGATGTGGTCGCAAATTAACGCATTTCTTTATTTAATAAAATATGAAAGTTTATCTTTCACGCTTCTCGCGCGCATCATGCATGCCTTTCACATTACAAAAATGCAGTTTTGGTAAGGTCGAAATTTCACTTGATTCAGATGTATTATGTAAACTTGAAAACGAGAGTAGTTTAAAAATGAGACAATATTAAAATTACAAACATCAGCTTTTGGATTTCCTATCAAAATATGCTGCAATATTTTTTTTCTGAGTGGACGTTATCAAACAATCTTTTAAGAATTTTTTCTTTTTATAAAGTTAGCTTACAAAATTCTCGAAATGATCTAGATTATTCATTAGTTTTGTTAAGTTACTTCTATAGATAAGAATTTTTCGTAATTTCTTAGCATTTTTCGATTTTTTCAAATTGTTATTGAAAAATGAAAAAAACCATATCATACATACTTCGAAAGAATATGACTTCATGAATACAACCTTTGTAATTTAAGAAAATTTTTTGAAATTCTATAAATTTTTTGAATTTTACAAAACTATTAACAATCTTAGTCATTTTCGATTTCGATGTTTTTTTCTTTCAAAATTTTCGAAGTTTTCAACATCATTAAAGAATTCAAAAATTGTCAAGTATGATTAAAACTTATTTAACTTACTAAGGTTTTTCTCAATTTCATGATACTTTAGTTTTTCAGATTTCATTAGAAAAATGAAAAAAAAACACATACATCATGCATATATCTAAGTAATTATATATGATAATGAGCACAATCTATGAAAATTATGAATTTCTTCTCAAACTTTTGAAATTATCAAAGTGTATGAAATTATTTAGTCTCCGAAATTAATTTGAAAATTTTCAAAATTTAAAGCAAGACATGAACTAGTTTTTAAAAATATTTTTAAAATTAATTAACGTAATTCAGATTTATTTTTCTGTTACATTTATAATTTTTATTAATTGGTTATGGTATAAATAATAAAGTGTAAGTTTTTTGTACAGTATATGTTTACAAGATAAACTTCATATCACTCAGTGACATAATATAATATATTATATTATGTATTAATGTATATACAATAAACACTCGAAATTTTACATGTTTTTAAATATGTTTTGATATCTAACTTCTGGTATAAAAAAAATCATGGATAGAAATACGTGTAAGATTGAATTTAGCTCAGAAATTAAACTCAAGCACATAACAATATGAAAAATCATTTAAGTTGATTATAAAATTTATAATACAATTTTTTGAACAATCGGAGAAGTTTTATTGGAATTTTACGTCTTCAAAAAGATTTTTCAAGGCTAACTCATGAAGATAACGATTTCGATAAGGTCACTGCATAAAAAATGAGAACGTGAATATTTTAAATATTCACAACGTGAATATTTAAAATAATAGCATTTATCAAAACTTTTATTTTTGGTTTCATGAACTTTAAGAGTAGAATATCATTTCCTGCAAAAAAAGAAAAAAGCCAAAAATGTATATCAACTGGTTTTGATGCTTTTTAGAACTAAAATCATTTTCAAATTTTTTCGAGCATATTCTGAAAACATTTATTTAACAATGCAAAAAAAATCAGTTTTATTGATCTTACAAAGCAGAGACTTCTATAGAATACAAATCAGTATTTTTTAGAAAATTTGATTTATTTAAATTTAGAGTCTTCATATGAAACTAAAAAAAAGAAATTTTTGTAAACAGGGCTATTGCAAAATATTCTAGGACAAGAATTCTTGTGTTTTCAAAGCAAAAAGGTCCTTCAAAAAATACATAAACAATTTTGACACTAAAATTAGTTGATGATAATATAAACTTTTAGAAAAATTGGAGTTTCATTAGGGTTTCACGTTTTTTGAAGAATTTTTTAAGGGCACCCTGATAAGGATAATAATTTTTTATAAGATCAGTACTAAAAAGATGAGAACGTTGTGAATATTTTCGACGTTTTATAAGAATTTTAGAATTGTTTATTAGGATTTCATAGATTTTTTAAGGTTAAATAAGAAAATCATATATTATATCAAAGATGTTTATGTTTATGTTTATGTTTAGAAAAAAAAAAAAAAATGGTAGTATGTAGCATTAGTCCAGACTTTAATTTTTAGTTGCATAAAAAAGAAAAAAAAAACGAAAAAATTTTTATCTACTAGTTTTGATGCTTTTTTAAATCAGCATCATTAACTGAAGTCTCTTGAACACTTTTTTAAGACGAAAATTTATTCAATAATGCAAAAAAAAAATCGATTCTGTTGACCCAACAAAGTAGAAAATTCCCTTAAATCTATATGAGTTTTTTTTAATTTTAAATACTTACTTTATAAAATACGTACTTTGACAGAACATTTTTTCTTTCTAAAGCAAAAAGGATTCCAAAAAAATAAATGATGCTAACAGTAATATTAGCTGGTAATAAAATTTATAATACAAACTTTTAAAAAAATTGAGAAAATCAATTAGGATTCCACGTCTTTTAAAGGATTTTTTAAGGCCACCTGATAAGGATAACAATTTTAAAAAGGTCACTACTTAAAAAATGAGAACGTTGTAAATATTTTTGACGTTTTCTAAGAATTCCAGAGATTTGCATTAGGATTTTACAGAACTTAATCATATCAAAGATTTATTTGAGAAAAAAAAAAAATACTGAGTAGTAGCATCTATCAAGACTAATTTTTAATTGCAGAAAAAAAAAACAATAAAAATTACACCTGGTGTTGATACTTTTTGAAACTTGAATCATTTACTGAAATTTCTTGATCACATTTTTGAACCAAAAATTTATTCAATAATAAAAGAAAAAATCGGTTTTATTGACCCAACAAAGTAGAATCCATGTCAGTATTTTTTTTTTTTTATATAAAAAAATTGATTTATTCAAATTTAAACCATTTGTGCTATGAAAAAAAACAAAAATTTCGTAGACAGAACTCTTGCAAAATAGTCTGGGACAAAAATTCCTTTCTTCTCAAAGCAAAAAGACCCTTTCAACTTCCGCTGGTTTTTCGTAAAATTGGGCAACCGATCGACCGTGCAGCAAGGCGAAACGCGATCGCGATAAAAGCCCCCCAAGAAGCGCGGGAACCTCAGATCACAAAGTCGCTGAAAATTCGCAACACAATCGTTCTTTCCCAAGCGATCACGTGGGATTTTTCCCCACTCGCGATGGAACGCGAGAAAGTCAAATTGCGCCCGCGCGATGAGACATAAAAATTAATTAAAAGCCGAGCTGAAGTGAGAAAAACGATTAGAAAATAGCCCGTGCACCCGGGAGGAAAATCACGGCCTCTCAATGTAACGAGGCTTTTAAAAGTGACGTGAAAATTTCGAGCGCTGTAAGTGCAAAAAACCTCTTTGGAGCGAGAGTCATGCAAATTATTTTTCAGCAAATTACAATCCCAGTAAAAGTAGTTTCGAGTCCTGCCCTGGGAGAAAGCCAAACGTATAAATCTTCCTCGACGAAGATGGAGTTGGCGATCCAAAACGTCAGGGTTTTTTTTCTTTGGTATTGTAGTAATAGCGTCGCTTTGAGTTTCGACGTTTTGAAATAAATTCATGTCCGATTTAAGACTGTGGCCGTTTTCCTTGAGTCATATTTGGACTGGGGAATGGGGTTTAGTGTAGGTTTCTAGACTGACAATGAGGCAAAGTCATGGTAATATCTTACAATTTTTTTTATAAAGATATGGATTAGGCGACGTGGAACGAAGTAGCTAGGGGCTACGAAAATTCTTTGTTAGTGTTGTAAAAAATTCAGTTTTGACTGTTGATACTTAATTATTTCATGTAACGATGGAAAAAGTTACAAAATTTATAGGAATATGAATGATTAAAGAATGATTCGAAAAATTGATGATATGTTATAGTAAAAAAATGATCGATTATAATAGTAGTAATAAATGAAAAGAATTTGTGAAAAATTACACATCAGAAATGTATTCACTGAAATCTAGAGATCAAAATTCCGAATTCCTGATTTCACAAATTCTATAATAACGATATAACTCGAAAAAATCGAAGCAAACTTTCAAAATCCTTTTGGGGTCTTTTTATTGATGACTCAAGGTAGTCATTTTTTTTTTTTTATTTCTCGAGCATTTTTCCGAAAGCTAAATTTTGTTGAACTGTGTAATCTATGCTGCAGAAGAATTTTTTCTGAAACAGAATTCTAGTCATAAATATGTGGCTAGGATTATATAGAAAATAAAAAATTGAAAAGTTGTTTTAACCAAGAGAAGAGAAAAGTTTGAATCTTGAATGCTAATTCTAATTAGCTGATAATTTTAGAATGCTAAACTTGGAATCTTGGAGCATTGAATTCTAGAAATATGCATTGTATCCATGAAAATACTGAAGTGATACTGAGAGTAATAGAAATCTATTAATGTACTGTTTTCTAAAAAAATCTAAACAAATATTTAACGTTCTGGTACTTCGAATTCTATGATAGAATATCGAATTCTCAAAATCAGGTACAGTAATCTACGAAAATACTTATAATTAGGGGTGTGCGGGATCCCGAACTTTTCGGGAAATCCCGAACTTTTCAGGATTCTCGAATATTTCAGGATACGACAATCCAAAAATGTTCCCTGATGCCGATATTCATAGAAAAATGTATTTCCCATTATTTTTAATCTTTTCAGGCACGCAGTCTGTTTCCCCGACCCTGAAAAGTATGGATCCAATGAAATCGAAGCATGATCTTGTTTTCTTTTTTTCAATAAATATATTCCATCAAAAAGTGAATTATTCTAAGGAAATTAGCATTTTTGCAAATAAGAAATTTTGAAATTTCTTCGTTCATCAGTGTAAATTCATAAGATTGCAGTAAATTCGGTTGTCGGGCACAAACAATTTATATTTTTGAACAATGTTCATCCAAAACATAAAAAATGCTAATTTTTTCACTCTTAAAACTTTAATTCCTGATTAATCGAAAATTTCAAGATTAGAACACTTCTATAATTTTGTTATTTCCTGCCTTTGTTTTTAGCTCTTATTTAGCTGTGAACCCAATGAACAATTTCTCATGAACAATTGGTGAATTTTAAAAACCTAGAGATTTAATCTCGATCTAGTCGAAACTAGTCAGGCGTATTTTTTTCATTCCAAATAATTCTGAGTCACGAATGTATTACCTTAACATGCATTCTTCATTGTTTAATTGTTTAGTCATTCAATCAAAATTTGAAATTTTCCATCTATTTACAAATTTTTCTGTACAGATTTTAATTCAAAAATCGTAAAATTTGAAATTCTCTTTATCGCAATGATAGCATTTCAAATACAAATTTGCGAATTAATTCGTTTTGAAGAGAATTAAATTAAAGACAAAAATACTTACAAAGCAATTCTACAAACTAAATGTCTGAACACAGTTCATTCTTTTTTTTCGATTAATTACAACAATGACCAATTTCTGTAGATTGTGGAAAATCTCAGTAGTAACAATATATTTCTATGTGGTCCGAAACTCTGTGATTCAATGTTTCGCTACTCAATATGTACTCGTATTTCAGAGCAGAAATTTGTATACTTTTCATAATCCTGAAGTTTCGATATCTTAGGACTTTTGAAAATACTGAAAATCTATTAAAATTTGAATTTGAATTCATCTATTCCTTGAAATTTACACAAGCATTTACAAAAATACTAGAAATCTATAAAAATATTAAACTATCCTTCAAAATTTCCTGTATGTGTATGTGTAGATATAATTTTCTGAAAAATTTATAAAACTTTGAATTCTACCGCATATAATTCTATTAATCTGTACCAAAATCTGAATGGATATTAGAAAAGTTTATAAATTTATATTGCAATTAATTGCAGGAATACTCAAAAAATAGAAAAGTATTGGAAATCTGTTCCAAAGATACTGTTTTCTGAAAAATTAATGTTAATGCTCAAAATGGTTGAAATATTCAATCCCATAGCATCAAATTCTAGAAACCTATAGAAAAATACATAAAAATACTAGAAATATATAGAAAAAACCGTAAAATTCTACAAATTCTTATAAATAACATGATATAAAAAAATGTTACAAATTAATTAAATACCTAAAACTTTGTTATTTTCTCGAGAATCTATCAAAATACCATAGAATCGTACAAAATTTCATTATTAAAAAAAATCGAGAAACACTATAATCTATTAATACTCTAAAACTATGTAAGGATAGTTTTTTCATCAGCATTTTCAAAACTTCGAATCCCAGAGCATAATATTCAAAAAATGTATAAAGAAATCCATAAAAACAACAGAAAATTCTTAGAGAAGAATTATTACTAAAAATATAAAGTACTGGCAACCGTATAAAAGATGCTGTTTTCTGAAAAATCAATTTGAATCCTCAAAACCGTCGGATTTTTTCAATACTTTTCCAACAGATTCTTAAAATCTTTTAAACAACCCTATTACCTAGAATTTTTATAAAACCCCTTATAAAATCCCTGAATTTTCAATAACATTTCGCCTTTTTATAAAATACCTTTATAGAACATTGAAAACTTTACAAATTCATTTTATAAAGTCTTTATAAAACTTTTATAAAATTGTGAATCTTTATAAAGCTTTGAGAATTTTTATACAGTGCTTTATAAAATGTGTCCAAACTTTATGAAAAACTTTATAAAGACAAAAAATCTTTATAAAGAACTTTATAAAAGCTACAAAATCTTTATAAAGCACACCTGCATTTATGAAACTGTGTGAGAGAACATGTTTCCTGGGCACTAAAATTTTTATGAAGTTTTTATAAAATCACTTTATAAAGTTCTTTATAAGGTTAATTCATAAAAGACTTTATAAATGATTTGATAAGAACTTCGTAAAAACTAAAATTACTAGGGAATACATTAAATTACTTTAAATTTATTGAAATAGCAGAAAATACTACGAAATTTTTATAAAAAACATGCAATATACAAATTCTAGTAATTTAAAGTATTCAACATCTGTGTAGACGTAATTTTTTCAAAAATAAAAATGTTAATTAAAAATGTTCAAAATTTTCAGAACTTTGATTCTTCGAGCATCAAATTCCAGAAAGCTGTATAAAAATCTATAATACGAGCAGAAAATCCTATCAGTTGCATGAATACTAAAGAAATATGAAAAATACCCAAAGTATTACAAAAAGAAACAACTAAATCTTACAATCAGTGACTTAAAAATTTCTAAAATCGAATAATTAGAATAATAACACAGGTCTGCAAGGTTTTGTTGTTGAAAAACTATGGGTCGTTTCCGGGGTAATGTTTTACGTAGAATCCGAATCCGAACCAGAATTTGCCTATCACGTCAGAATTTTGAGATATTTGAGGTTATGTGCTCGAAAAATGGGGTTTTTCGCTACTTTTGAGGTTATGTGCAGGGCGCAAGAAATTTTTCTCGTCTTTTTCGTAGATGTCGTCATTTAGTACTTATCTTCCTCCTCAAAATGAGCTATTGATCAGTGATGAGCGATTTTTTTTCACAAAGATACAGCTGTATTTATATTGTAACTTTCGACATTTATCTAAACAACCTAATAGGCATTCACATTTACTTTTTAGGGCCTACCACTTTGCACTTGAAAATTTACCTTGAAAATTTGTACTCGAAAGTTTTAATCAACTGTGAATAAGAATTTACTATCAGAAAATTATTATTTATCAATTTTTAGAGAGAAAAATCGTAAAATTCCGTGAATTTCGATCCGCCATTTTAAATCCACCATCTTATAAATTAAAATATTAATTTTCTGACGGTAAATTATTATTTACAGTTCATTGAAACCCTCGAGTACAAATTTTTAAGGTAAATTTTCAAGTTCAAAATTGTAGGCCTCAAAAAGTAAATGTGAAAGTCTATTAGGTTGTTTGGATAAATGTCGAAAATTGTTATGGCTGTATCTTCGTGAAAAAAAATCGCTCATAACTGATCAATAGCTCATTTCGAAGAGGAAGATCAGTACTAAATGACGACATCCACGAAAAAGACGAGAAAAATTTCTTGCGCCCTACACATAACCTCAAAAGTAGCGAAAAACCCCATTTTTCGAGCACATAACCTCAAATATCTCAGAATCCTGATGTGATAGGCAAATTCAGCAAAAATTAACCCGGTAACGATGCATAGCTTTTCAAGAACAAATACAAACCCTTTATTTGCAGACCTGTGTAATTAATTCGAGAATTTTCCTGACGAATATTCCATTATATTAAAAGACATACATAAAAAATGTGCAACTCTGGATCACTCTGGACTCCAAAAGTCGTGTAACTTTAAAATCCTCAAATTTGAAAAATTAAAGAATTATGCTCCCCTCAAAAATTAAAAATTATTATATCTCGAAAGAAACATATTTTTTCGAAAAACGCTTCCCGATAAATTTATCTTATTATTTGATAAAAAAACTAACTTGTAATTTTCGTCAATATTTGAAGTTGGCTCAACATTGCCGGCTTACAAAGGTACTTCTTATCCAAATTTTCGTCTCCGTGTAAATACGTAAACATTCAAACTTCAGATAATAAAATCAAATACTTTTATCTTCAATTCTAGGCACGAAAATAAAAAGGAATTACCATACATTAGATACAAAAGTAACCGAAAATATGAAACGTGCGATATGTCAGTCATTTTATTTACAGTCGCATACTTCGTAAATGATGCACGCACGAATGAAATGACGAAGGCTAGGAAGTTGTCGGCCTTTCTTTTCGACTTCTTTTCGTTTACCTTACAATCACGGGGCAGGAAATTTATTAAAATGCGAGGCGCAATCGTTTTCCATCCGCCCCGCTTTTATTGTTTTATTCCTCGTGCCTTTCTTTATACGCGGTTTTGTTTATTATTCCACACACGCGATTACTTTAATGCCAAGGAAGAACGTTGCAAAAGAACGTCTTCGCCGGTTGTTTTGACCTTTTGCCGTTAATTAGTAATAATGCCGATTTGGGTTTGTTTTCAGAATCTGGAACTGATAAATCACAATAGTTATTTATAGGATCTTTAAAGTGATTTTTTATAATTTTTTCGGTGAGTTTATTGTTTAATTATTCAAATAAATGAAATTATGGGAGATGAATTTAATGTGCTTGAAGTTCCAGACGTTTAAGAAATAAAAAAAAATGAAAGAAATTTGTTTTCCTCTTCCACCCAAGATTAAAATGAAAAATAGAGAGTAAGGTTAAATGATATTTGTTTGTTATCAATAATTATTTATTACTCTAACTAATAATAGAAATGATTTATTATCTGTATGAAGTTTTCTATGAAATCAGATAAAGTGAAATTTTGTTGTCAAGGTCCCTGTTTCAGTTTGTCCTTGGTTAACTTTCTTCTAGGCAAAATATAGAATAGAAAAGAAAGTATCTAAATTATAAGACCGGTTACATGAATACATTCTAGTTCAAGATGGACTTATTCGAAATTTGGGCATGTTTTGGAATATATTTTCTTTGGTTTATATCGGAACTCTAGAAACATTTGAAATGGTAATATGTTTTTTTAACCCTAGCGGTCATTCAAAAATAATTTTTTCGTGGACCGCATTTGATTTTTGGAATATTTAGAAATTTTTACAAGATTCGCTTCCCATTGAATTTTTTGTTGTTTGTTATGGTAAAATGTACAGCATCTCAAGTAACATATTTATCATCGGGTGCGCACAGAAAAAATTTTCGAGGAGGGCTTTTTTTTTAAAAAAAAAACATGTTTTTTGTTTTAGGATATTTTAAACATTAGAAAGTGAAATTTCTAATATTTGATTTTTTTTAATTAACGAGTTTCGAATTCAAGGCGTTTCAATTAAAAATTTTATGGTTTCACATGTTAACTTTCGAAACTTTGTGGATGAAATATTTTTATTTAATAAAAGTTTTTTGTCAGTATACAATTCTTTAGTTTTTTGAGTCTTTAAATTAGAAATCTTAAATTTTTTTAAGTAATAGAACTGACAGTAAGTTACCAGAATTTTCAAGTTCAATGTATTCGATTATTTGTTCGGATTGTATACGTACTTCAAAGACTAATTTTTTCTAGAAATTATAGATTTTCCTAAAACATCTGTTTCATGTAACATTCTTCTACTGGAATATTAATTTTGAAAATTTACGATGATTTATTACAGTCAATAAGTCGGAGATGTCAGATTTCTAGGTGTGATGCTACAATTTCTTTTGTAGTTTGATTTTTACTACTGCGATCAAAATTTTCATCAAATAATCAGTATTTTTGTGATTTTCCACATTTGACATTATGTTTTAAAATACTGAATAACTTTTGAAGTATACATACCAAAACTTTCAGATTTTTCGGGTTCATTTTTTTCCTTTTTTATTTTTGCATGTTTAATTGAAAAAAATATTCATTTTTCGAAAATCACACTTTTCTAATTTTTAAAACTCATCTCAAAAAGTTAAAATTTTGAAGTTGAAATCGCTATATTTATTTGAAGTTGAAAATACACTTGAATGCATTTTTTCTGTATGAAAATTATTTCCTGTTTCTTATTTTTATAAATTAAGAACTAAAAAATCAACTCTTCAAAATTTATATTGCTGTAATGGTATTTACATCACTAGTGGCGGAAGTAGGCACTTTTGCCACGCTTCTCGTATCGAAAATTCTACTTTCAACACGTTGTGATGCAAAATATTGTACTCAACTTTTGCAGAAAGAGCTATTTCGAGAATATTAGGTTAAAATATTTATTTTCATACAATTCAATAATCATACTTATGAAATTTAAGTATAATCGATTTATTGCCATCAATATCCGAGTATGATCCTAATAAATTTGTAAATTTAATTTAATTGCATGATTTGATATAAATTTATCAATGTTTGCAATTAATAATAAACGATAATAAAATTTTGAAATATATATATATATATATATATATATATATATATATATGTATATATATATGTATATTATATATTTTTTCTGAATAAATGCAACTATAATGGGTCAATAAATTGAAATGACAATTCGAAAATTTGGAAAATTTAGTTCTTTCGTTGTTGAGGTGCTATTTATTCATTTTAAGCTTGTGTAAAGATGAAAATTCGAAATCAATGTCTACTTCCTCACTCAAAATTCTAGTTATCAAAAAGAATTGTTTCGAAATTTTAGTTGTATCAAAATTTTCACTCAACTGTTAAAATTCGTAAGTTAAAGCAACTGAATCTTTTTAATTTCGTTGTTATTATTTCAAAGTTCTCATCATGCTAGATTTGAGATCAATAAAAGTTTTTTAATCTATTTAAATTGCTCTGAAACCACAAAAACTTCGTCTGTGAAAATAAAAGATGCAAATCTGAATGTCAGCTTTTATTTTTGAAATTTTTTGATTCTTCTGTTGCATTTACTAAAAGATTTCATCTTTTTTCAATACCGGAAAATTAAAACCTTACCATTGTCTTCTCCACTGATGTAATTATTTTACAAGACCTCACATCGTCAAAGAAAATAAACTCTTTCTTCCCCTTTCCACGTATAAATTTCAAACGCATCGCGTACTCGAGTAATGACACGCCGAGTTTCAAAAGATCAACAAATCTTACGTAAAAAGTTTTTCCTCGTCAATTAATCAAACGCGTCACGGCGGAAGAAAGGAAAAATTATCTAATTAAAATTTCGAGCCCTCTTATCAATCCGCGGAAAAATAATAGTCACGAAGTATTTGTTTGATGCAACCGATACATGAATGTGCGCCGCATTCCAGTTCACGGGAATTCACGTTTGATTACATATTAGAAGCTGAAACACGCCGTCGCGAATTTTTTCGAAAGTAAAAGTAAGTTAGGTCTGGCGTTCTCAAGCCGCTGACCATAATATCGCATTGATCCATGTAAGATCCGCATTAAAATCGCAATAGCACGATAGAGAAGCCGATAATAACGCTCCATTTACATTCGTTTGTATAAGGGCGAGCCCAACTAATTGATGACCGACCGAAAAAGAACACGTCATTCCCATCATTCGAGTTTCTCTTATACATTTTTGCAGCTTTTCCTTATTCACGTTTTCTTTAAATTCGGAAAATAGAGACTGGGGTCATTAGGGCACACTGTTGGAAATTTTTGTCTTGAATTTTATATAAAATGTATAACGCGAATTTCACATAAACTGTATTAATAATGCATTAAAAATATACGAAATGCACGCTTACATTACTTTAATATACGGGTGTCTTAAATTTTGTACATCATGTGTGCTTTAATTTATACATGACATTAACAGGGGCGTTGGCAGAAAAATTTTCGGGAGGGGTTTTTCTGAAAAATATTTTTCCTTCGGGATTTTATGATTTTTCATCTTCGACAATATGGTAACAAGAGAGTGATTTTTAAATATTTTAAATTTCGGAATTTAAAAGTTATACGACTTTTGGAATCCAGAGTGGCACATTTTTCATGTTCGTAAATAATGGAATTGGATTTTTTCGATTTTCAATAAGTAACTGAGGTTTCAATTTTTTTACTAATACTTTTTATACTTATACCACTTTAGGGATTATCTGATATTGAGTAACATGGGTTTCTATAAAGCTTTCTAAAAGTTATGCTCTAGGAATTAAACTTCTAGAAATTTATACATTTGGAATAATTAATTCGTATGGTACATTATTCATCCAATTTAGTAGTATTTTCTGTTATTTTTATATATTTCTAATATTTCTATGGATCGCTCAATATTTAGATTATTTTAAGAAATTGATGGTATTGTATTGAAACTTCCAAAGATTTTGAGAATTTGAATTGATTATTCAGACGACAGTTTTTTTTATGAAGATTTTCAATACTTTTATTCTATATTTTTTTTGGTATATATACAATTACAAGTATGTTTAATTGTGTTAATTGTATCAATTGAATTGGATGTATCTTTATTTTTTTCTATATGCATGAAATTCCAGAATAATTTCTAAAATTAGATATAATTATAGTATTTCATTAATAATCATGCTCCAGGACAGAAAAATTTATTAATTTCTAAGAAAATTATTTCTACATAATTTTTATGTTTGTAAAAATATCTAGTAAACTAGTAGGCTATTAAACTAGTAAACTGGTAATTTAGTAAACTTGTAAGCTAGTAAACTACTAAACTAGTAAACAAGTAAGCTAGTAAACTAGTAAAGTACTGAAACTGTAAAACAGTAAAATAGTAAAGAAGTGAAAAAGAAAAATAGTATACTAGCAAACTCGTTAATAAATTAGTTGTTCAGTAAGTAAACTAGTAAGCTCGTAATCTAGTAAGCTAGTAAACTAGTAAACTCGTTAACACGTAAATTATTAAGCCAATAAACCAGGAAGCAAGTAAATTAGTAAACTTATTTTTCACATTTTTCTAGTATAATATACGAAACCCTGGAGGATTTTTAAGTATTTTTGTAGATCACTTTTATTTTTGTAGATTGCTACAGAGATTTAAAAAAAGCATAGAAGTTTCACTTCAAAAACTTGATGCTTTAGAATGCAAATTTCGATCTTTTCCCAGTAATTTTAAGAATTAATGATGAAATCACATTCATACAGATTTTTCATGTTTTATATTGTTATTCTTTTTTCGTATTTTTGGAATATTTAAACAATTTTGTTGTGTTTTCTAGAATTTTTATAGATTCATAATATATTTCGAATTCAATGCTCTAGAATCCCAAAATTTATAGATCGTATTTATGGAGATTTTTCAGAAAACAGTTTTTTCATAGAATTTAATTGATTTCATTATTCTTTTAGAGTTTGTATGAATCGAAAGATTTCAAATACTTTTACATGGATTTCTAGAATTTGATGATACAAGTTTCAAAGTTTTGTAAATTTTCAGTATTTTCAGAAATTGTTATTTTTCTTGATTATTCACAGGGTTGCAACAATTTTTTGAATCATATTCTCGACGCAACCCTACGTTTTGACAATTTTTACTTTTTGATCAAATATATACTGTTAACGTTTTCATGCAATTTTTTGTAACTTAAATTTTTTGTTTATCGATGTAACTTTTTTCATTTTTACATGAAATATTGATTGATTTTATCAGAATTTCGGGAGGGGTTTGAACCCCCAAAATCCCCCCTCTGCCTACGCGCCTGGACATTAGTATATACTTACGTTATATTCCATATGAATTTAAGTCAGATTTGTATTAATGCACTGATGTATTAGTCATACAAAAATGTTTATATTAAATTTAATACAAGTTATTTGTAATTTGCGTTACATCTCGACAAACCATGTCGACACCAAATTTTTTTCTGTCAAAATTCTTATAAAAAAAATTTTTGTAATAAGTTTTATAAAAAAAGAGATTGGGGTACAAAACATCCAAACTATAGAAGATCCAAATAACATTTTTTCAAAAGGACAAAATATCCAAACTAAATAATCCAAAAACCAAAAAATCCAAACAAAGAATTCGAGTTTTTAGCGTGAAGTTTTGGAAGAAATTGGTTCTTCAGAGACAAGGAGTTGAGACTTTTTTGTTCTTCAAATTTCAATAAAAATTATATTTTTTGAATAATCTGGGAGACCTATTTCTCTACAGAAGAATTTTAGAAAAAGGAAGTGTTATACTTGTAGAATTATGTAACTTGTGTTTCTGTTTGGGAACCAACTCTCAAGTATTATTAGGTTCAGATATTTCGTAATTAAAGAAAAAAGGATTGAAGTTTTTTTTTGTTTGCGAATTTTTCATTCATGATTGCATGCGTAAGATAGGTTTTGTGAGAGTTTGTAATGTTTGTCATGTTTTTTTTTTTGCACAAAAAATTCAAGTTGATGCACGAGGTATGAATTTTATTATGTAACATTGAAATTTTATAACTGTGAAGTATAAAATTTGGTCGACTGAACATTTAAGCGAAGGAAATTCATGTTTGTCAGATAGATTATCAAGTCAAAAGATTTAAGATTCGGATTCTTCTAGAATACAACAGAAAAATACGAAAATAAAATTCTTTGTATGAAGTTGGCTTCAGGTAAAAAAATTAAAACTCGTACTTGATGATTTTCATGATATATACAGGATCTTAACTTTGGCATCATTTTTTGTCTTTACCCTGAGAAAAAATCCATAACAACATCTCTCAAACTTTTTCAAAAAAGTTTCTCAATAGTTTTACAAAAAATTAATGGTCTTATTTTTGCAAAATTGGTACTCCAAACAGACCATTGATTTTTATGTCTCATTGGGTAGAAGACGAGGCATTTTATTGAAGATAAAAAAATCAAAATAATAATGACGCTTAAAAATGTTTTCAAAATGTAGACTCTTTTGAATCAATAAAATTCCAGCTGCGTCTGAAAATTTTAAGAAAAAATTTAGGAAATTTTCATCAATATTGAAAATCAAACATTCTTCGAAATTTTTTACGATTTTCGATAGTTTTCTAGAAACGAATATAACATTTTTCGAAATGATAGACAATCAAAAAAGAAAAACCTTTAAATACTCGAGACAAAATTTGGAATTTTTGCAAATTATCATACAAGAATTTTTTCTGCAGTACTAAATAAATGATTACAAAACGATATACAGATTTTTTCGAAAGATGTTTTAGTTATTTTAAAGATTTTCAGAAATTCTTGAAAAATAATCATGAAATTATTCGTATTTAAAAATTAAAGAACATGAATAATAATAACTCCAGGAGAATTCCCACAAATTTGAAACAGAAAATTTCAAAACTTTCTTTGAATATACAGGAAATTTTAGTTTTTTTAGATTATAATATCGATAAGAATGAACACAGTTGATGAAATTTACAAAAAAAAGAGTAGAAGAGTTGATAAAAGTACTATGTACATGAAGTTCAAAACGTTTAAAATTAAACGGAAAAGGAAAAAAGAGGATTAAAAAAAATTCTCTTGATGCTCTCAAGGACTGTTTGGTCAAAACAATAAACTTAATATTTTATATAACTCACCCCATGAAGAAATATTGAAAATTCATTAAATTTTTCTTTTCGTTTACTTTTAAACGTTTGGAACTTCAAGTACATTTGAAACTATTTAGGTCTATGAATTTCTAAAAATAAGAATAGGAAAAAATAATGTTAATGCACACATGCTTAAAAAAAAGTTAATTTAGAAGAATTGAAGGTTTTTTTATCAGGAAAATCTCCAATTTATTGAAAATTTTAAAAGTTGATGAAAATTTTATACGTACAATTTTTCTGGAATCTAGAAACTTATCAAAATCAGTTAACTTGAGATCATAAAATTTTGGATAATCATCTTAGGAAATGAAAGATATTCAAAGCTTAGAAATTTTGATTTTCGAATTCTTGATGATAATAATTGCGAATTTTCGAAATACTCAAAAAATTTTATATTTAAAATATACCAAAAATTCAACTTATTATTTTCATTAATACTTTTAAGAATTTACTGCATTTTTCGAACATTTCCTCTGTTTTCTCTGAATCGCATCTAATCCATAAGAAACTAAAAATAGACACAAATGTCAGATTAAATCCTTCAACATAGTGGAAATTTGAACTAAGGAAACCCGTTTTCACATCCGTACAAATAAGATTCTTCCAAGTCATCAATTCAAACTTTGAGTCTCAAGATAGTGCAGAGCTCCTTGGATTTTCATATTTATTTTCTGTCTTATCTAAAACTAACAAGTAAATAAATCCATTTTGTTGTCCAGGAAACGAGAAAATAATCTTCCAACAACATTCTTAACATGCACAACTCCAAATTTTAAACCATACTTATGCAAGGACCATGAAATGAATTTGAATCATTCTATTGATTAAATCACTCAAAGTTTAATTATAGAACTTGGTTCTCCGTTTACGTTAAAACACTTGCAAAACTGCTCATGAATTTTACAGTTACCCACTTTTCATCAGCAATATTCTAGGAAAATATTGTCATTGTGACGAATTTATCAACAATAAATCATATAAAGATTTTCTTTTATTTATTAACAGTAATAAAGAGACGTATACTATTAATGAAGTCTAAATAATTCGAATTCTGCTGCAAGATTATTATAAATAAATACATTTTTGTTGATTCTGTGATGCAAATTTTGTGATTGTATTTGTCGTTATTAACTGTAAATTTTTTTTTCATCGATCAAAATTTGTTTAAACGTGTAATTACTATTGACCAGTGGGTACGTTTCGTTAATCATTCTTTTCAAGTTCCATCGGTGAAAGTGTGACTGGTTATTGACGTGTACAATCAGTCTCAAAAGTTACATGCATAATCATCATTTTATGGTGTAATTTTCAATTGCATTTTGTAGTCTATTGAATCAAATGAAAATAGTTTAAAGTATAAAAATATGAAATTTTATTATTAGTTCCATTATCAATAAGGGTTTTTTTTCTGTATGTAATTCTTATCATTGATTTTCTTTGTACTTTATGAACGATACTTAGATTGGATTATTGGAGATATGGATTATCAGTACTTAGATCAGGATTATTGTGAAATTTTGTTTACGAATTTTCGCTTATTTTTGTAAATATACGTCAGGACCACCGTCAAATAGCTACGCTTTTTTTGTGAGAATATGAAATCAAAAAATAAATCCTAGGGAATTTTTCTTAAATTTTCAGTACATAATAAACAAAAGTAAAAATTCTCGATGAAATAAACAAATAATTTTGCAAATTTTATGAATTTTACGAAAATATGAGGAATTTTTGTTTAATCTAAGAAAAAATCAGCAACAATGTTTTTGCAACATTTTGACGAAATAATTGAGCATTTTTTTATTATTTGAATATTTTGTAATATAGCATTTTCAACTGATACTTCTTTGAACGAGGAATTTAAGGTGCGACTCTATTTTTGGATTAGATAACCAATATTCCCGTTAAAACATTTCGATTTTACTTTTTTTTTGTAATAGAGCTGCAAAAAACAAATTCCTGCATTGTGAATTTATTAATATACGTCACTAGCTCGAACTTTTTTATACTCGAATTCCCAGAGTTGTGAGCTATATTGCCCCATTCGCCCCGTTGTTCACCTCGAAAGACAATTTCATTTTTATGTCCAGAAAGAAATGGTGTGAAAATATTTTGCTTCTCAAATCCTTTTTATACTTGTATCCATTACCCATGCTAAAATTGATTACAATTTTTCAAAATGAGACGTTCCAAACACAAAACACAACTTATAAACCTTTTTTTCCTGAGCAAAAATGTTAAAACTATTAACTAAACTCTGCCAAAAACCCATTCAAAACTAATTAGGCGTGCAAGCAGATTTCCATATTACACTTTCTGCTGTAATTCTTTCTCCCACTTGTTTGGAAAAAGGATAGAATTACTCTTCAGCGAAAGAGTATAATGCTGCATAAGAAATCGCACTTCGAAAATCCCTCCAATTTGTGATGACCAGTCATAGTAATGTAAGCGAAAGTAAAAATCATAATTAATGCATTCTAGTAATGAACAAAAATGAAACCCCGGCTGACCAGTTTTGAAAAGACTCGATTTCGTGACCGACTTTCGGCACAAAATGCTGAGCAGATGTCACGATTTAACGCTCAACAGTGCGAAAGTGCGACATGTAATTTATTTTCACGTCAATTATCACTGAAAACTTGATAACATATTTATCACCTGTGACTGAAATTTGGGTCTGGGAAGTCCAAACTTCTTTATGTCAAAAAAAACTCGATTTTGAATACATAATTGATTAGGAAGGTTGCGGAATCGGAGTATCCATCAATGATTTCATTGCGAATTTCGAAACGTTTTTATTTGAATTTCAACAGATTTTCGTTTCAGAGAAAGATTTTTCGATGCAGAACCCGAGTTATTATTTCCACGCGAGCTACAATTTTCTTGAAATTATACGTTATTATGGTAAAAAGAGCGAGTTTCGAGAGACGCTCTGGATCGAAATAATCTATGCTAAGTGCATGCAAATAACAAGGTTTTGTTGTCTTTTACGTCTTTCATTAGAATAATGGACAATTATTTGGCAGGATTTCAGAAACAAACGTAGTGTTCGATTTGGGGGGAGTGTTTGTGTTTTTTGAATAATGTAAAATGAGGGTTTTTTTTTTTTTTTTTTGAAAATAAAGAATATTTGAAATTTATGACATCTAAAATCTTATACAATTTAATAAAGAGATGTGAAATATGTTCAAAATTATACTGTAAGTTTGATTAGAATCTAAAATTTTATGTATTTTAAGATTGATTAATTTGCAAGAGTCTCTGAAAAATCTGAAAATGAATCTTACAATTAATGAACTTGTAGATTACAAAATCTAGTCATTACATCGATCTTATTGAGAATTATAGCATAGTGAATTGTGAAAATAAGTAATTAATTTCACCATTCGAATGTTCGAATTTTTTTTAGTATGCAAGAGGTTTCTCGTATTTCTACTTTATTTCAGAGCGTTCCTTTTTTTCGATATTTCTAATTACTAACCGATTGATATTATTAATTATAAAACCTGAGTCGAAAAATGAATATTTGAAATTCATTTGAACCCTTTGAGACACTCTGAAATTTCCTCTAATAATATTTCGTATATCTTGCTAAATTTCTAAAATATGTCAACGAAAAAGAATTTTTGTCGTCAGGTTTTGCATTTTATCAATGTTGTTTATGAATATTTATCGGTCATATAAGATTTCTTTCTGTTTTTCCGCATTTTCATTGATTTACGAAAATTTCTCAACATTTGACATCTTTCAATCTAAAATTTGCTTTGGAAAATAAATTTTTTCGTCTATATATGAAAAAAATTTGACAAGTTTCTGTATTTTTTGAGTAAATTTCATCATTCAATCTATAATAAGCTTTTTTTTGTGAATTTTTGTAAATCACCGAAGAACTGGGAGGATTTTAAATAGTATTAAATAAATTTCGTATTTTTTGAAAAATTTGACAAGTGTCAGCTAATTTTTTACAACTGTAATAGTTTACCCTTCAGCAGTCCAAAAAAATCTTTTTTTGCAGCCTCGTATCAGTTTTTAACATTATAAAGTTAAAGTTTACTTATAAATAATCATTTCTTTTTTGGTTTTCGAACATCTTAGGCCTATATACAAAATTTTGCATACAGAGAAATCAAGAGAAATTAATCAGTTAACCATGACATAAATGACAAATAAAAAATCGAAAGAGTTTTTGACATTTGAGCCTATTTTTGGGAACCAAGTTCCAATGAAATATCAATAATAATTCGATTTTTTCATCCCTTTAGTACATGTTTCAACTTTTCAAATATATTTAAAAAAATTATCAATATTCATTACCGCAACTTTCAAATGTCCTTGACTTCGTCGTTGAAAAAATGTCATCAGCAACGTCTGTTCAGACATCGAAATAATTAAATCTTTTTAATTTCGTGTTGCGTTGGCTATGTTTTTCTGAGTACATTTTTTTTTAATGTTCCAAAATTATGTGCTTTTTTGTAAAAAGTCCGACTCTCGACTGACAAAAGAATAACGATATAAAACATAAAATATGTATATGAATGTAATTTTATCATTAATTCTTGAAATTACTGAGAATATGTCGAAATTCGCATTCTACAGCATTGAGTTTTTTTAATCTATGTAGCAATCAACAAAAATATATAAGTAATCTTTGAAAATATTTAGAAATCCTCCAGGGTTCCGTATATTATATAAATAATACTAAAAAATTATGGAAAATAAGTGTACTAGTTCACTAGCTTAATTCGTTCAATACTTTACTAGCTAAATAGTTTACTAGATAGCTTGTTTACTAATTTACTTGTTCACTAGTTTACTAACTTACTTGTTTACTAGTTTACTTGTTAACGAGGTTAGTAGTTCACTACCTTAGTAGTTTACTAGATAACTTGTTAACCAATTTACTAACTTACTTGTTTACTAGTTTACTAGCTCACTAGTTTACTAGTTAACTAGCTAACCAGTTGACTAGTTTACTAATTTACTTGTTAACGAGGTTACTAGTTCGCTAGCTTACTAGTTTACTAGCTTACTAGATTACAAGTTTACTAGCTTACTAGATTACTAGTTTACTAGCATACTAGTTTTAAATTTAACTAGCTTACTAATTTACTAGCTTACTAGGTACCAGTTAACTATTACAAAATTGCCAAGTTTACTAGTTTACTCATCAACTAATTTACTTGTTAACAAGTTTGCTACTTTACTAATTGACTTTTTCACTTGTCTACTATTTTGCTATTTTACAATATCAGTAGTTTACTAGTTTACTAGGTTACTTGTTTACTAGTTTAGTAGTTTACAAGCTTCCTAGTTTACTAGCTTACTAGTTTACTAGAAATCTTTCCTTACAAAAAAATTAATTTTGTTAGAAATTTATAAAACTTTCTGTCCTGGAGCATGTTTATGAATATAATACAAAAATTATATACCTATAACTTTAGCTAGAAACATAGAAAACAATATAAATATAAAAATATAAAAACAATAACATAGAAATAAAAAAAATAAATAAACATAAAAACAATAACATAGAAAACATATAGAAAACAATAAAAATACATCTCGAAATCAATATATACAATTTATACAATTAAACATACTTTCAACTGTAGATGAACTGAAAAAAAGCGGAATAAAAGTTTTGAAAATCTTCATAAAAGAAACTGTCATCTAAAAAAAATCAATGTAAATTTTCAAAATCGTTGAAAGTTTCAATACTGTAGTATCAATTTCTAAATTTCTATTGAGCGATCAATAGAAATATTAGATACATATAAAAGTAACAGAAAAAAGTTCTACGAAATTTAATAAATAATATACCATACGAAAAATACATAAATTTTTGATTTGCCTTTTACCTGTGTGGTAAAAATTTGCTAAAGAATCAATTTAATTATATAAATTTTTTAGAAGTTGGATTTCTAGAGCACCGAATTTCAGAAAGCTTTATACAAACCCATATTACTTAATATCAGATAATCCTTAAAATGGTATAGATACAAAAAGTATTAGTAAAAAAAATTGAAACTTAAGTTACCAATTCAAAATTACAAAAATCGAATTTCATTATTTACAAAAATTTTAAATGTGCAACTCTGGATTCCAAAAGTTTTATTACTTTTTAATTCCGAAATGTAAAATATTTCAAAATCGCTCTCTTTTAACATATTGTCAAAGATTAAACATTATGAAATCCCGAAGGAAAAATATTTTTCAGAAAAACCCCTCCTGAAAATTTTTTCTGCCTACGCCTCCGGTATATACATAGAAACTTTGTTTCTCAACGGGATTTGTTGCATATTCATGTGTAAAAATATTGTAAAATGCAAACGTCAATAAATAATAATACAGCAACATCACAACAGAAAGTCACAACAGCAACGTCACAACAGAAATCACAATATTATACTATTTTTCCTCTACTAGATAAGATCCAACGAAACATAATCTCATTCCCATCTCCAATTTCAACAAATTCTTTTCATACCCAAGTTCTGATTTTAGGCTTGACTGATTCGTTCACATTCCTAGGATATTTGTTAAATTTTATAACTGTCGAATAAAAAAGCATCCAGAAAAACCCCGGTTTTCTCCACGAGCGAAAGTTTTCAAGTTAATTCCTGATCTAAGATTTTGTTGCTTCATTTTCGCCTTGAAATCTACATTAAGCGCAACGGCGATCGCAATAACGTTATTTCGCGTCCAGATGAGGATCAGAGGGAATAAATTTCATCGAATCGCGCCCGCGAATCTGGAGTTGCGTCAAGTTTTCGAGCGCAATTGCATGGGCGCCGTTTTGTTTCAACATTTCGAACGGCTTCCGTTCGGTGTACAGTTCGGATATTCTTTGGATATCGGCAACGTGCGCACCTTCCTCAATTCTCTCGAGCATTCAAATGACAATCTCAAATAGACTTGTTTCTCGCTTGTTAACTCTCGTCCTGATGTTCACAAAGCATAAACAAAGCTCTTTAGGAACTTTAAACAAATTGCAATTCAGGCCTCGATCATCTGCATCCTTGTCTCAGAATCTGACGTTGCCAAAGTCATTTTATTAATGATTTTTTTTTGTCGCATGATTTTTTATTTTAAGAAATGTTAAAGGATGAATTATTAATTGAGGTAAAATATTTAGCATTATAAGGGAACAAATAGATCATAGTGGAAATTTGAGAGAATGAGTTAAAAGTTGCACTATCAAAAAATACGTGCAGCGTTTAAAATAGAAATTTTTTTAAACATTTTATTTGTAACGTGTAATTTAATATTTAAGGGGTTGTCTATAAATTACGTAATGCAATTTTCAGGATTTTTATACCCTTTCCTTCCCCCTGAACGTAGTCTTCAAAAGAAAAATTCAAATACTTTTAGCAATTTTTCGTATTTTACAATAGCATGAAAAACACAAAACATACGAATACTTTTACTGTACTTAAAGCAATTTTTTCGAAAAGCTTTTGCAATTCGGTAAATTTTGTCTATGCACTCAGAAACTAATGTTCAGGAGAAAGCTCAAAATATAGAATGTTGAATATTTTAAAACACCTGAAATTCCGAAAAAAACCGATTTCCAAGTTTCAAAAATAATAGTTCGTGGTTGGTTTTGCAATTTTTTGTTTACAACTTTAATTTTTGGAATATGTGAAAACTAAGGCATTAATTATTATTATTTGATGAAATTAGTAAAGCATTGATAGCTTTTAAAAATTTTTGGAATTTAGGTTCGAAAAGTTATGAGATTACTGATGTAAAAGTTCAAAAAGTATAAAAAGTTTTTATTTTGGTGATAATTTTCTCATTGTACGTTTCATTTTTTGAATCTAGAATTGAATTTCTCAAATTTCTTGTAAAAACTTCGTAACTTCTTCAATTTTTTCATTTTGCTAATATCGTTAGTTTTTTGTTTTCTTTTAGAACCTCAGAATCAAATATTACTTTAAGTTTAGTACCTAAGTAGAAAATTCTGCGAATTTTGAACTTTCTCAACTGACTTTGAATTTTTTTTACTTAAATATGCAGTGTACACATTTGAATAACTAAAGGTTTTCGCTCAATATTTCAAAATTACTTTAAGTTTTGAATATTTTTCAGTTTTTTTTTGCTTTTTTTCTAGATGTAAAATCAAACTACATATCATAATTTCAAGTTAGAAGATAGAAATTTTAGAAAGATTCTACATTTTGTTGTTTGTTAATATATTTTCGAATTTTGTGTTCTACTTGCTGAATTCAGAATTGAATGACAAGTTTTGGTTGAAAAGTTTATATTACTACAGATTTCAAA
Organism: Platygaster robiniae; assembly: GCA_028476575.1. Taxonomy (NCBI): domain Eukaryota; kingdom Metazoa; phylum Arthropoda; class Insecta; order Hymenoptera; family Platygastridae; genus Platygaster; species Platygaster robiniae. The sequence goes on from CM052019.1 coordinate 45,407,228, forward strand.
TTTCGTTAATGATTTTGCATTTCGTGTTCTGTTTATGCGATTCCTTAAAATTAGGGTTCTTGAGTAAAAATTTATAATTTTTTTTCGAATTTTCGTAACTTGTCAAAATGTTGTGTCCATCTATGGAATTCAGAATTCAATTATTAACCATTTATGATAAGCTCAAGTTCAATTTCACCAGAAATTCTCACTTTTGTTTATGATTTTCACATTTGTCGTTTGATTTCTTAAATTTTCAATATAATGACTAAAATAAGGATTTAAAACTTCAACTAATTTTGAATTTTGCTAATGATTTTCAATTTTTTTTTTTTGTTTCAAAATTCGTATTGTAGTTACCCAAAATCGTTGAATAATTAGAAATTATTACAAAGTTTGAAATTCGTCTACAATGTTTAAAGTTCCTATTATGTTATTATCATTCAAAATGTAACTACTACAAGTTCAAGTTCGAAAATGCAAAATTACTAAAAATAATTGTGCTTTTTCATGATTTAACACAAAAAATTGCTGACAATGGTTTTACAACTTTTCGTAAAATCTTCAAAAGTTAGAATCATATTCTTTCAAGTTTGGGTGAAAATTTTGAAATTCCTAATATATATAATTGAAGATATCATAAACGGTTGCAAGACTAGCATTATAAATAAAGTTGAACATATCCCAAATTTCAGATTCCATTGACTTTTTTTTAAATTTGTTATATTCGTTGGATTGAAAATTCAATATTCAAAATTCTTTCGACTTGTAATGATATTTTTCAATATACCATTTTTAATTATTTATACATAGTATTCTCGAAATTCAAAATTCATCAATTTCTAATGCATACATTTCACATGGATACATTTAAAATTTCTTACGTAACGTTATCCCCTGTTAACAAGTAACCCACATGGGAAAATTTCAGATTGTGAGAAATCGATTTTCACGGCTCCAAAAAAACTTCAAAGTTGACGTATTTAACTTCTAGCGATAAATTAACGAACGCTTTCAATTACTCGGCATTCTGCATTATTCTATCGATCTAGTTCAAATGCAACATCCTGCCATTACGCTGGAAACGACTGAAAATGTTCATTAGACCAATGGAAAAAATTCTCCATCCGCGAATAGACAAGCAGATTTTCCATGAAGCCTTGTTACGTAATCATGCCCTTTTTTCCGGGTACACGTTTTCACGTCCAAATTTTTTTTAAGGTTATTTTTTCACTCTGACCAAAATGCCACGAGTTTCTCTTGTGAATGACGAGGCACATAAATTCTTGTGAACGTGCACTTGAATATCACGGGTAAACACCTTTGTTTACGGCTTTGTTTAAATGATTGTATCGCAAATATCAATTTTTTTTAACAGAAAATAATGAAAAATTGGGAGGCGTCAGTGTGAATTCCTATCAAGTCAAAATTGCACATATCACAATTTTTACGGCAACTTGCATGCCTTAATTAATAAATACATGATTCTGTTGTTTATAATTAATAAATACATGATTCTGTTGTTTATAATTAATAAATACATGATAACAATACATGATAACTTGCATGCCTTAATTAATAAATACATGATTCTGTTGTTGAGAAACTTTGAAATAAAATGATGAAAGTTTTCGAAAATTTTCACATGCTTAGGTCTTCAAGGTTCTCTGATTTCTGTAAAAAAGTGAATATATACGGTCAGGTCCGTGCACAGAAATCTTTATTTGGGGGGGGGGGGGGGGGGATACAACTTTTATGTTGTACTCGTAGAATAACATGCAATTGAAATTGATTTGGTTTGACAGTACATGGTCCATTCATAGTGATGTAGATAATAAATGTAGATTAAATGGGTAAATGAATGAATTAATTAATCAATAAATAACCTAATATATAAGGTAGTATCAAAACATCATTTATTTTCAACAACTTCTAGTTTATAAATTGAATCTTTGTTATGTTTTCAACAAATTTAACACAAGAAACCCAGTAAAACCCAGTAATTACAGATGCACAATTGCGAAAAACACGTTTATTATTTCTTTTTCACATTTAGATGTATAAAGAACGCATAATAAATAAAAAAAGAAACATTTTAAATTACTACACTGTACACATATTTTATGTTTGTAAGGGTTATACACCTTTTTTGAGGACGGTTTGGATTATTTTTTAATGTATGTAGCACATACTTTTATTACATGGAAGTTATATTATTGAGATAGAATATTGTCATCTTTAATATGCAAACATTATTTGATGAAAAAAATATTAAAAAATAGTGCAGTTATGGCCCTCTCCCAACTTGTGTTTTTTTTAAGAGGCTTGCAGTGACAGCAATGCAAATACAATAAGTGAACTGAAATTATAATATTCAGACACGTTACATTTTTTTAGTGTGACGATAACGTAACGCGTTACATTAATTAACAAGTAACGATAACAGGAACGAGTTTCTTTTTTTTTGGTAACAAGTAACGAAAATCGTGTTATTCATTCCACATCTGTCTCATCAAGTTTTTAGAACGATTTGTAAAACCTTAGTTTTTAAAATCTACAGCAGGATCCCTAAAATCTATAGATCATGCTAGAAAACCTTACGTAATTTTATGAATACAGAAAAAAAATAAAATACGAAAAATACTAGATAATAATTACTTTTTTTTAAAAAGCTATTAGATTCTTCGAAAATTTCTGTAACTCCAGAAATCAAGAAACTCTGATTCCTCGAGCATTGAATTCTAATAATATATGTGTATAGAAAACCATAAAAATACTCGAAAAATGTTCAAATTTAAAAATCCGTCAAAAATTCAAAAAATATCGAGGACACTATAAATTTATAAAGAAACTGTTTTCTGGAAAATCGATCAAAATACTGCAAATATTTTAAACTTCCAATTCAAGGAGATCTAATTCTTGAAATTCAAAGAGAAATCTTTGAAAAAACCTTAAAATTTTCCAACATTCTATAAATACTAAGAAATACAAAAAGAAAATACATGGTTAGAAAACTACAAGTATATCTATGGAATATTAAAAATCTATACAACTTTCAAAACAAGAGCATCGAATTCCAGAAATTTATACAGAAATATACAAGAAAACTGAACAATCCTTCAAATAGTAGAAAAACTGAAGAAATATGAAAAATACTAGAAGAAACAAATACCTGTTGAGACACTGTTTTCTGAAAAATCTTTTGAACACGTAAAATTTAATAAACTCCTAATTTTACAGTTCGAAATTCTCGGTATCTATAACAATTTAAATGGAAATGCTAGAAATGTATAAAAATATTAGAAAATCTCGTAAAATTTTATAGATCTTGAAAAATACGAATAGTTCCAGAGATACTGAACAATCCTTCTAATCGTAGAAGATATTTGCGAAAAATACCAAAAAGAAATGAAAATCTATTCAGACTCTATTTTCTGAAAAATATCATGCAATGCAAGATATCAAAATTTATATCTGTGGCTTCCTGCCATAACAGAGAGAGTCACACATACCATAAAGTTCAAAATTTTATCAGAATATCATGTAAAATGAGCCTTATGGCATAAGTGACTTTCTCTGTTATGGCGGGAAGCCACAGATATCACGTAAAAACCAATCATGTTTATGTGGTAAAGTAACGCCTTGCTTTATTTTCCCTCCGTATGTTCTTGATGAAAAAAGAGTAATTAAGGATGGAATAATTCAAAGCACTTTCAGTTTCATTTATGTCAAAGTGCTAAACTATCCAGATAAATGATATCCCCATGACCTTGGTCGCGACTCCGCGCTGTCCTTTAAAAACCAGTTCCTGAGGTCAGCGAAATTATCCCAATGTGACAAAGCAGGCAGAATCAGCCAAAAAGCCACTTTTGCCTTATCTCTCGCATTTTTTCCCGTTTTTATACATTTTTTTATCGCCGGTTTTTCATAACAAGCGACCAGCGATCTATTAAAGGAATGTCTCGGGAGGTTACTGCGGAATGGAATGGAAATTGATGCATTCGCTGGCTGCACCCACGCCAGATTTTTATGCAGATCCTTTTTTTTCTTTGTTTCCACATTCTGGAATGTAATATTTATAAATAAAATTGTTATTAAAGGTTCTCAGGTGTCTTATAAATATTGCAGGGTCGCAAAATCAGGCTGTTTATTGCCAATCAGGCTTTGAAATTTTGTTTGTGGGGACACGATGGCAGTTGGAAGATCTGTATGTCCACTTGAAATGATGGGCATATACTTGTGTAATGGGAAAATATGGAATTTTTGCTTAATTAGAACTTGTATTTTATTTTTTTCGACATTTTAAATGTCCAGGATAAAATATTAAGCTACAAATTCTCAGACTTTGTGATTTGGAACAAATATTGTCAATTACGAAAAATTTTATGATTTATTGAAAGGTGTTAAATTTTACAAATTTCAAATACTCCGGAAATTAGTTAATACAGCAAAATCGGATCATCCTGTTACTACGTTACAAAAAATGAGTTCTGTATACGCTTTGAGGCTGTGTTTCTCTGTTCCCACCCAAAAGGTCCCAAAATGTCTTACACTAAAGGAAAATGCTGATCGAGAATAGGGCGAGGTAGTATTCACCGACGAGGCTTCTATTTGGGGTTACGTGACGTCATCTAATGCCTAGACGAATTCAACCTCAAGATTCATGCAGCCAATTGTGAAAAATTCAGTGAAATTGCATCTGTGGGGTTGCTTCTCAAAACATGGGTTTGGAAAGTTGCACTTGTTCACCGAAAACCTGGTCGAGAGCATGCCTCTAAGGTGCCAGGGCATCATTGACTCTGGTGGTGATTGAACCAAATATTGACAGAAGAGCATTTTTTGTTACGGCGTACATCGACGAATCGAAAAATGAATCTGACTGATGGAAATTATTACTGTTTGATGAGAAAATATTATCCCCTGAGGAGGGCTTCATAAGAAGCCGAAAGCTTGAGAAATATGGACGTTAAGTATTTTTATTCCCCATTATTAAAAAAGCATTTTACTTGACACCTTGACGAATGTATTGCTATATAAAATCAATCGATTGAATACATTTTTTTACCAAAAAAGTCAACCAAGCTTTAACTTGACAGACTGTAAATCCCTTACAATTTGTTCCCTCAGAAAAACGTCATAAGAAAATGAAATTCCTTATAAGAATTCAGTTTCTTATAAGGTGCACCTTTTAAAAACCTTAGAAAAATTGAAATAAAATAAAGAATTGATGGAAAAAATGTTATAAGGTTTCTTTCTTATAAGAATTCAGAAAAAATACATTCTTACACAAAATTTCGGTTTCTTAAAAGGTTTTTATAAGATCACCCTATGAATTATTTTAAGAATTTCATTTTCTTCTAAGGTTTTTATAAGGATTTATAAGGATAATACAGTATTGTGATCATTATTATATTTTTTTCTCCATGAAATATTGAGCAATGCCTATAAATAATCGATTCGCAAATATTGGGCCGGTTTCTTGAATGCGAGAGTAAATAATTGCGGTGATAAAAAGATGCTTAGCGAAATGCTTAGCGAAGCGCGTAAGCAGCGATTTCAAGGATGGGCTTCGGCCCAAGATGAAATAACGCACGAAATTATTGTGAATTACGCGCTGTCTTCGGCTGGAATTTCGAGGTCGCCTCATTAGTCTCGCGTCTTTCCGGCGACGTAATTATAGAAAAAGAATACGTAATGACGTTATGTTACCGTGGCAGGTCGAAAACATTTCGCGAGAAAGTAGTTTCTTCGTTGCGTTCTTTCTTCTTGCTTTCTCTTTATACGTGACATTGCATAACAAGGAGTGGCTCTTTTTCCATCTACCACGTTGTGTATGTGTCACGGCCCCTGCTCTAGGTCCATGCCACCGAGATCATTTCGCACGATACTTTGTGCCGTTCTGTGCACTTATTTATGGAGCCTTCATTACAGCTAGTTCGATTTTCGTAGTTGATGGGTTTCGTATGGTCTCCTTCACTTCTTGAAAGTAGGCATTGGCTTGACTTTACACATGGAAAACAACTCGGTCAACAGTTAAACGTTCTAGACACGTTGCATTTCAGAAGTGCTTTGATAAACGTTTCTCAAATGGTTTGAAGATAGTGGGAATTCCTCCTGTAACATATGTTGCAAAATTTTTGAGAGTAATGTTGGGTGTTAAAAAGAAACAGACTAATTGTAAGTCTGCACAGAGAAGAGCTTATGGTAATGACATCAACTGTTCAGGTGATAGAATCAAAGGCGTTGGCAGAACAAATTTTCGGGAGAGGTTTTCCTGAAAAATATTTTTCCTTCAGGATTTCATAATTTTTATTCTTTGATTATATGTTACAAGAGAGCGATTTTGAAATATGTTAGGTTTTGGAATTTAAAAGTTATACGACTTTTGGAATCCACAGTTGTACATTTTTCATGTTCGTGAATAATAGAATTCGATTTTTGTTATTTTGAATCAGTAACTAAAGTTAAAATTTTTTTTACTAATACTATTTGTATTCATATACCATTTTAAGGAATATCTGATATTTAAGTAGTATGAATTTTTATCGAGCTTTCTGAAATTTGATGCTCTAGAAATCGAACTTCTAAAAAATATTTGGATCGATTTTTTAGCAAGTTTTTACCACACAGATTAAAGGTACATCAGAAATTCATATTTTTTCCGTATGGTATATTATTCTTCAATTTTTGTAGTATTTTCTGTTATTTTTATATATTCCTAATATTTCTATGGATCCCTCAAAAGATGTTTAGAAATTGATGCTATAGTATTGAAACTTTCAACGATTTGGAAAATTTACTTTGATTTTTTTTTTGTTTCTAAGTAAGAAAGTTTCTTTTATAAAGATTTTCAAAAATTTATATCACAATTTTTTAGTTTTTCTACAGTTGAAAGTATGTTTATCTGTATAAATTGTAAATATTGAATTGGATGTATTTTTGTTGTTTTCTATTTGAGTTTCTAGAATAATTTCTGAAATGATAGGTATACAATATTTGTATTATATTAATAAATATGCTTAAGGACAGAAAGTTTTATAATTTCTAAGAAAATAAATTTTTATGTAAAAAAAGGCTTCTAGTAAACTGGTAAACTAGGAAGCTAGTAAACTACTAAACTAGTAAACAAGTAACCTTTTAAACTATTAAACTACTGAAATTGAAAAATAATAAAATTGTAAACAAGTGAAAAAGTTAAATATTAAACTAGCGATCTCGTTAACAAGTAAATTAGTTGATGAGTAAACTAGTAAACTTGTCAAATTTGTAATAGTCAACTGGTTCCAAGCTAGTTAATTAGTAAGCTCATTAAATTAAGAACTAGTTAACTTAGTAAACTAATCATCTAGTAAGCTAGTGAACTAGTAAACTCATTAACTAGCAAACTGGTAAGTTAGTTAACTAGTAAACTAGTAAACTAGCAAACTAGTGAATAAGTAAGCTAGTAAACTAGTGAACTAGTAAATTAGTAAACAAGTTATCTAGTAAACTAGTTAGCTAGTAAAGTGGTAAACGAATAAATTACTAAGCTAGTAAACTAGTAAACTTATTTTTCCCTTTTTTTATAATGTACGGAACTCTGGAAGATTTCTAAGTATTTTCGAAGATTACTCATATTTTTGTAGATTGCTACATAGATTTAAAAAACTCGATGCTTTAAAATGCGAATTCCAATCTATTTTCAGAAATTTCGAAAATTGATGATATAGATTCTTTATTTTTTTAGATTTTTCATTCATATAGATTTTTTATGTTCTTTACTTTTATTCTTTTTTCGTATTTTCGAAATATTCAAAAGATTTTGTTACGTTTTCCAGAATTTTCATAGATTTATATTATATTTAGAATTTGATGCTCTAGAATCCCAAAATGTATAGATCATAGAGCCATTTGTCAAGATTTTTCAGAAAACAGTTTCTTACATAGAATTCTATTAAATTTATTATTCTTTTCGAGTTTGTATGAATCTTGATAAAAATCTCTTGAGATTTTTATACTTTTCTATGGATTTTATAAAGATTCAAAGTTTTCAAAATTTTTAGCATTTTTGTAAATTTTTTTTTTTTCTTGATTATTCAGTAGGTTTTAACAATTATTCTGATTCATATTTTCTACGTAATCCTACGTTTAAATAATTTTTACTTTTTTTTATTAAATATATACTGCTAACGTTTTCATGTGTTTATACGTAACTCATATTTTCATTGTTTATCGATGTAACTTTTTTCAATTTTACATGAAATATTGATTAATTTTCTAAGAACTTCGGGAGGGGTTTGAACCCCCAAAACCCCCCTTTGCCTACGCATCTGAATAGAATTGTTACTCGGTCAGATTCTTGTTAAACACAATATCAAATCAGAATCTCTTTTTCTATCAATGGGTGAGTTAACAACAAATCTGGTCCAGAAAGCACATAAAACATGAATGATGGCGAATAAAAGTTTGATGATGTGCAATAGAGATACCAAAGTATGAAGAAGTATGAATCAAATAGGTTTTTAAGCTATAAAGCATTCAATAATTAATATAATTCATTATAAACCTGGAAATCGTTTTCTAATTTATATTTATCTTGACCTCTTGATCCGATGTTGGACGTTAAAAAATCTCAATCGTTAGAAATCTCGTCGTTTCAATTTATTTCAATTACCGGAAAAATCATGATCTACGGCACTTGTTTCGTAGAAATCACAAGCCTGCTCTTTTCATTCATGGAAAGAGAAAACAAACTTTTAATTCTTATGCAACGGAATTGGATAATCACGATATCTTTGATGGAAATCAGCTGATTATGAATAAACCCCAATGACTCTATTCACGATCGTTGCAATTATACTTCATTCATTGCCATTTTTATGTTCTTTTGTGATTTACCATCTTCTGTGAACAATTGGAGAAAATTTTTCTAATTTGGGGATTTGACAAATTTGTTAAGTGAAGGTACTGTAGACCATCATGAATTAAATGACTGGCAAAATAGAAGGTTTTATTTGTAAATCAATGAAAGGACGTTGCAACGAAATTTCACATGGAAGGGCAAACTTGAATGTCAGAAGGGTCAGTATATATCCATCTCAATAGCTTAGAAATTTACTTGCAAACTTAAACTTTCACTTTTTAAAATGTACAAATTTATGTTTAAAATCACAATATATCATATCTAACGTCTCTCAGTCCTGGTTTTTTTCAGAATGCATACAAGTTAAAGGATTATCTCGCCTTGTAGGAATTTTCTACATTGATTTCTAAAATTCCTTGGATTTAAGGTTTTGTAGATTTTCAGTATTTTCATAGATTTTTTAGAAAATTATACCTCCACATATTTTGAAGTATTTCGTACTTTAGTTTTTCTTTTTATGGTGTTCCATAGAGGGCTCGTATATTTTTTATACTTATATTTGTAATATTTTTGAGGACGTTCTATTTTTTAACTATATTTAATATAAGAAGTAAACTTTGTAATAATTATTTTGCATTTTTCAACGTAACTTTGAGTAATTACACTATGAATTTCGAAAAAAAAAAAAAAAAAAAAAAATAGAAAACTATCAGCGAGATTGAAAGCAAGTAGTATTTCTAAGTCCAAATTTTAGTAATTTGAATGAAAATTTGAGAAATTGAACAAAAAATCTTATTATCATTATTAAAAGTTAAAATTTATAGTTCGGTTGGACTTAAGCACATCCTAAGTGTTATTGATTGAATTCTGTATTACGTAGATGAAAACAATATTTCAAAAAGTTACGAAAATTCAAAATACATAAATGACTTTTGGCTACCGAACCTTAATTTTAAGGACTGCTGAATAAACTACGAAATGTGGAATATTTCTGAAATTTTAACTTTTTTCAAAAATTTATATAAATTTTTGTTAAAATTCGATTATCCACAATTTGAAAATCATTAGAATTTCAGTATTTTGAAGAATATTCCACAGAAAAAAGTATTTTAAAAGTAAAGCATGTTGAAAAGATTTTCAGTACTTGTGGTATTTATCGTATTTTTTCAGTATTTTTACAGTTTAGATGATTATCTAATACTTTGATAGATTTAAATATAGATGCGTTGAATTCAATGCCATAGGGTTCAAGGTTTTATAAAAATATAGTAATTCTATACTTATAATGTGAGGAAATTATATCTACATGGATTTTCAGTATTCTATTGGTTTCTAGACTTTCTAGTATATTTCATAAGTTTCATATTTTCAGTATTGTTAACATTTATTGAGATAATTTAGTTTCTTTATTATTTTTGTAGCTAATCTAGTATTTAAAAAATTTTTACTATAGATTTCGGGAATGTAATTCTCTAGAACCAAAAATGTTAGCGATTTTTGGTAGTTTTTCTAGTAATTTTTAGTAATTTTTCGGAAAATATCTTTCGTAGGTTCTTAATACTTCATAGATTTTGAAAACTTTCAGTTATATTGGTATTATTTCATAATTCCCCAATTTTATTGACTTCTTTAGTATTTCGATTAATTTTTATGTATACCTACAGAATTAAGTGCTTTACGATTAAAAGTTTTATAATTTTAAAAAATTTTTGTAAATTTTGGAGAATATAACATCTACACTGTAAAAAAAATCTTCACATACATGTATGTGGAGTTATTTACCATTACCATGGTATGGAAATTTTTCCATACTTCCCTATAAAACTCCCATTCATGGTTGGAAATTTTCCCATAAATGCACCGAAATTTTCGCTGACTTATGGGAAAAATTGGTAAAATACTGGAAAAATTCCATAAAAATCTGAGATTTTTTCCATACATTAAACATTTCCATACAGTATGCAAAAATATCCATACAAATGTATGAAGATATTTCATTTATTTTTTACGTGTATATATGTAATTTTTGTATTTAAAAGATACGCATTATTTTTACAATTTTTCATACTTTTCAGTATTCATAAAATTTCAAGTTATTTGCTAGTATCCTTATGGATTTCCGATATTTTTATGGATTGCTATGTACCCTAACGTAACTGACCCGCCCGCCATAGTCGGGTAACGTTCGGAAATTGGTCGCCTTGCATTTTTAATACATTATTAACGATATCTATTGCAATTAATTTTTGCAGGATGTTTTAATAACTGTTTTTCGTAATATTCAATGAAAAAATTATGTATATCTTACGTCAATTATTTTGAAGTGACGAAAATCTAGACGTATGTTTTTCACAGTTTTCAGTGAAATAACTGCGATTTTTGTTTTTTTTTTAACCTAATGGTAGCGAAAACAGTCAATTACTCATTTATGACTGAAATTTACAGCCACAGTGGTTTAGGTTGCTATATTTCTACCACCCGACCGAAGTGGTCGTGTAACGCTCGAAAGTTGGTCGGGTGCGTTCCGTTAGGGTAAATTTTGAAAATTTGATGGTTTAAACTACGAAGTTGAATAAATTCTTAGTATTCCATACAATTTTTAAAAATACAGTTTTTTTGTAGATTTCTAGTTATACAAGCAGTTTCGATTCTTATAATTTATAAAAAAATGAAATTTCTTATAAAAATTCAATTTCTTTTAAGGTGCACCTTATAAAAATCTTGAATTGATTTCCTTATGAGGTGACCTTATGAAAACCTTATAAGCAACTGAAAATTTTTATAAGAATGTATTTGAGAAAATCCAATAAGAAATTAACCTCATAACATTTTTTCGATTAATTATTTACAAATGAATGTAAGAAACTATAAGAAATTTCATTTTCTTATCAGGTTTTTCTAAGGATAACAATTAATAGGTTGTTCAAAAAATTATTCTTAAGTATTTCAGTATTCTTCATAATTTTGGATATTTGTGGAACTCGCGTGATTTTTTTATATTCCCATGGATTTCCATATAAATTTTTAGAATAAAATTCTCTAGGATTATTAGTTCTAGATATTTCAGGTGCATAAATCGACTACTTATCATTCAGAAAATGATGTCTTTATACTTGTGTACATATTATAAGATATGCAGTTCTTTTTATATTTTTCAGCACTTATGAAATTGTGTACGATTTGCTAGTTTTTTTGTGAAATCCTCTAATGAATTCAATACCTACAAGGAGAGGGGGACATTGAATATAGTTACCCCACCCATTTTTGAATGAATAAACCCCCCCCCCATTCAGAATATTATATTTTTATTGTTTTTAATATCATATTTTTACCAAGTATCCAGATTTTTTCATATAAATTTTCTACTACAACATGGAAATATTTTTATTCATTGCGTATATCAAGTTTCTCATTCTTCAACGCAGTAATTTAAAAACGCAATTTTCTTCTTCCTCCATTCTCACAACGCACTTTTTTCCATTTTCTCGTTTATCCCATGAACATTGCATTTTTTCTCAATATAAAAAAAACCAACTGGAAAATTTTATTTCAGTAATCTGCACGTATCGTACGAAAAGTAAGCCTTAAATCATATCTTACAGAATATCTGATCCCTGGTTACGAGAATCGGTGAAAGTATCAAGTCCAATCAAATCGAGGAAAAATGAAACCTCCTCATTATGATAAAAGGAAGCATATTGATTTCTTCACGGGACATTTTTTAATAAACACATTGAACGAAACAAGGCGCTTGAAAGGTCCGTGCAGGAAGTTGCGCTGAGTTTCCGGGCTGTTACTGGTCTAACGGGATAAAAAAAAGTGCTTGAGGAAAACAACATTCGCGCTGGTTTATAATTTCATGCCTTCTCGGATGTGAATTGCTAATGTCCCACATTCTTTGTTTGTTGCAGAAGTCGCGAGTCGCAGCTTTGCTGATCCTGTGGCTAGGGCTTTTCCTATCGGCCTTTACGAACGGTAAATGCACGACACTGTAATAGTCGATTATAATGCCAAGTGCGAATCATTTTTCAACCGTGAGAAATTTATTATCGCAACGAGATACCACGCTTTTTCTCCGTTTTCGCGCGAATTTATTGCCCCGATTGGCATTCTGTTTCTTGTTTTCCAGCGCAAAGATCGCAAATGACAAATGATCGCGTATATTTTGGTTTTTTTATGTTAGTTTTTTTTTTAATGGGGGAATTGCACTCGTTGTGATAAATTGAGAATGTCGAGTGATTTTGTAGATGATTATGTAATCGATGCTGTGGTACGTACCGAGAGAGTATGTTGAAAGTAAGTTACGGCGTGAAATTTGCGAGGGCAATTATTTATTTTATTGAAGATTGTTGGATGGCTGACAACGAGTGATCGGTTGGTGACCATGAAGGTTTGGGATCAAGATGTAACGTTTCGATAAGTATTTGTTGTTACCCAATCAAACGCCAACTGTATTCATAAAAATAAAAAAAAATACATGAAATATAGAAATCTTAGTTGTTGACAAAGGCAATCAGTAAATATTCCATTTATATCATTAACATTTCTCAAATTTATTACAAATCATCACTTGTAAACCTTTTTGTAATTGAGCAAAACTCAATATACACCACAAAGTCATTAATCCATAATCATCTTATAAACAAAAGAAATCGCACATATACATCTATCTTATCTCACAAAATTCAAATCCATTTTCTTTATCACATAGGATCATCAATTCATAATTAATTATACCAAAAATAAAAAAATTATGAAAAATCAAATATTTCCTTCCCTAAAAAATCAACTTGTTCACATTACCCAAAAATCACAATCATGAATCAATTCATCATTATTTTAAAAAAAAATATCATATAATAAAAAATCACAAAAAAAATCACAGCAAATCAAGTATGAAAATATATAAATTCAAATAATAAAAAAAATATCACAGATGAAATCAAAATAAAAGATTTCGATAAATCCAAAAACAAAAAATCATAACAAAATCCTCAAGGACAAATCGATCCACAACAAAGTACCTCCAAAACCTCGAAACAAATGTCACAATATCAAAAATAATAAGTTCAAAAGTCTTTCCTTAATTTTGGCGAAAAAAAAAATGTGATTAACTTCCTTAGCGTCATTCAAAGAATATTATCGGACAAAATTCCAGGTCACAATAACACCAAGTCCAACCGTGGAAAAATGAAAATCCGCACGCCAGCAATAAAAGAATCCCAAAAAATTCTTGATAAATCCGGTTTTTATAATCCTCAATAGGTAAACTAGGGCCAAACATCCAGGATGGGAAAACAAATAGATCCCAATTCCAATAATATTCGATAATTACAAAAAGAAAGCTAAACAAAAATTGAATCACGTTCATCAAAAAATCACTGTTCCGAAATTATCAAAACAACATAAAATCACAAGAAAATATGAACCCGAGCACTCGAAAAATTCACCACATGAAATTTTGAGCGTGCTTCCGATGAAAATTTACAATTTCAATCAAAAAATTACTGGAGTTCATTAACGACACGAGAACTCCCAGTATCAAATATGGACGCCAGAGACGCGTTCGTCCCGAGTTTGAGGAAGAAAGGCATCGCGCATGCGTGTTCAATATGGGGGAACTATCGATTGATCCCAATCGATCATTCTAAGAGACAATTCAAATTGCAGAATGGATATAAAGTAATAGAAGACTGAACATTGGATTGTGTATTTTTGGTGTATTTTCTGTGTTTTAGTGGTTTCTTATGGTTTTTTTATTTTTTATTGGTTTTATAAGAAAATTCTCCAGGACCAAAGAATTTTTCCACATGGTAGATGGAAGAAAAATTATGAATTTTTCTCGAGCTTTAAATTATAACATTTTAACTTTGCTGACGAATTCTAGTTAACATTTTTTTGGGATTGAGATGCCCATTATCATATTTCTTTGAAATATACAAAATAATTTTTCTTTTAACAAATCTGAAAAACTTTAAAAAGGTAGTGGAGAATCACAAAAAAAACTAATGAGTTGGGAAAATTTTCATTATTAGGTTTGATATTTTTGAATTTATGTACGAAATTATGGAAATTTTGAAGAATGATTCAATCTTGAATAGTTCCATAATGTCAATATTTCTAAAAAATTTGAGAAAAGTGAACAATTTTAGAAAACGTTCGAAATTTTGAGATTTTCGCTCATTATTATATTTTCCGAAGTGTAGAAAATCTAAACATCTGGAAAAGTATGTAATAATTACGAGAAATTTTATAAATGAGACATATTTTCATGAAATTTGAGAAGTTTGAAACAGTACTTGTATCACGTTAAAATATTTTAAGTTTCAAGTATTTAAAATATTCAAACATTTAAAAAATTATTGATGATTGCATTAAATTGGGAAATTTCGTAGACTTTCAGAAAATGTTTTTTTTTTTATTGAACTTATAATCTACGTTTATCATATTTCCTAAAAATTTACTATATAATAGTATATTACGTAACCAGAACATAAATTTTATACTGTGTGAAGTTTGTCGACTAAGGCGAAGCCGATTTCTATAATCATAAGAGTGGATATAAAATTTCGGTTATTGTTATGTATGATATTTTACGTACTTTAGCAAAATAAGTTTGCAAATATTGAATTGGACGAAAAAAAAAAGTTTTTTATGCCAGAGATACATAAAGTTTTTATTTAGTTTTTTTTTCTTTTAATTTTAGGTATGAATTTGATGAACTTGAGAAGTAATAAGATATTGCAAAAAATCTCACCGAATTGGACAAGTTTTCGTTAAATTTGGAGAATTTTGAATACTTTATACCTTGTGTGTAGGAAATTTCGAAAATATTTAATACTGAAAAAGTATTGATAATTTTCATCAATGTCAATAATTCTACGGAATTCAAAGAATGCGTAGAATCTCTGCATATTTTCATAAATACTGTAGATTGTCTTTATTACTCTATTTCTTAGGAATGTTCATGATAATTTATTTCTTTTCATATACATTATTTAAACAATTCGAGAAATATACAAAGAAATCACGAAAAATTTTTATAAGCTTATAAAGATTTTTCGTGATTTCTTTGTATGAATACATGCATACTAGTAAGGCAAATTTATGTCAAATAAGGAACTTTTTGAATAGTTGATATTAAAAGTCGCCTTGATGTCGATCAGAAAGAAAAATTGTAGGTTTTCATTATATCAATATTACAGAAAAGATAGTCCAGTCAAAAATACAAAATTGAACATCCGGAACAACTCAAAGAAGAAAACTTCAGTAATTAATAGACGTACGACTGAAGCCCCGGTCGATGACGATGACGATGACGATGACGAAGACGAAGACGAAGACGAGGAAGAAGTGGTTAACGTCGTTAAAGAAGTTGTAAAACCTTCAAGATCAAAGACTAATGCAAGAAAACAGAGTTTGTAGTTCTAGAAATCTTCAAAAATTCTAAAATATTGAAAAGATGTTTATAAAATGTGTAAATTGTCTTTATTATTTTATTCCTTCAAAATATGCATACTTATGTTTTTTTTATGAAGAACTGGAATACTCAAAATTATTTAGAAAATTTTTAAACTACTCAAAAAGTTTTGAATTTTAACATTTCAAAAAATTTGAAAATTTTGAACATGTCGAAAATCTTAAATACTTCGAGAAATACGTTTAATTTAAAAAATGTAACGTAGATTGTAGTAAATTTTGAAATTTTCATGTTTTCTCTAAATGAGCATTTAATTTATTGAATGATGATTACTAATGGTATAACATTACACGTTAATGTTTAGTAATCTTACTTTTTTCATTAAACTCGATTACAAATCCAGTCAAACCTTTCAAAAAAAATGTGACGCAGAAGTCTAACTCTCTGCTTGCATTTCTTTAGTACACATTCAGAATATAAAAAACATAAAAAAAACTAAATAATCAAATACCTCTAGGAACCCATATTCTACGATCCTACAACTAATTTCATCATCAAAAATAAACTACTGTTTTCTCACACAATGCATGTCATAATAAACCACTCATTCATACACAAGAAAGAAAGAAAAAATTTATGTTCCTCATTACGCTTCTGGAACTACGCTCCTCTAAACACACTCAAACATCAAGTCGTAAGAACCCGAAATGAATAATGAAGTGACGCAAACCATCTCTGCACCAAGTCTTTACCTAGACAAAATTCGTACGATTTTCACAATCCATCATCATGAGACACTTATTTCCCCTGATTAGCAATCTCAATCTAATTCCCCATCGCGGAAGAATGATTAACAACTCGTTACAAATACTCCATTCTACGATTGTGACATTCCTCATTTCCGAATCGCGAGAAAAATTCGTTACCAGAAATTGAAAACGCTCGCTTTTCCTAGCCAATTTTCTGCAGATTGCGAGATTTCGCGAATTCATCCAAAGTTGGGAAAATTATCTTGCCCGTTTGTTTCCGTGGATTCAGGAAAGTTGATGGGTTTTCAATTTCTCCCGCAATTTCTCCAAAGCCGTTTGCGATTGCACATGCATGTCAAATCCGTAAACGACGAGTGGAAACGATGTTCTACAACAGTAGTGGTTGAAGCGCACGTACAAAAGTGAGTTTCATTGAATACCACGTTTATTATGCGTCGGAGGATACGCGTAGGAATCGTCATTTTGCATCTAGGACGCCAATGAAACGACTCTACCAAAGTTCTTACGATGAAAGTGATTGATTTCTCTTCGGGTATTTGTTTTGCCTACAATTTTATTCAAACTAGCTCCGATGAAAATAAAAATAAAAAACAACAAATCCCTAATATGATTATTCACGAGCAAATTATGAACAATGCGCGTTTTCACTGAGCTGAAGAGTGAAAACGTGAACTCGATGGGAATCATCGCCCTGTAAAGTTTCTTGCAACATTGTTTGCCAGGAAGTTGCGACAAACATTTTTCTTCTTTTTTCTTAATGGTTTACTATAATCGGAACTGCGAAAGGGGTGTAATGTAATTTGATCAATGTTTCTTTTATTTTCTGTCTGCACAACTCTTTACTTACAAAAACTTCCAAAATTTCTATTTGGTGAGTTGCAGGTAGAGCCGAGAAAAAGGTCGTTTGTTACTACACCAATTGGTCTGTATACAGGCCAGGAACAGCTAAATTTTCGCCGCAAAACATTAACCCTTATTTGTGCACTCATCTCATTTACGCCTTTGGTGGATTTACGAAAGATAATACTCTGAAGCCTTTCGATAAGTATCAAGATATTGAAAAAGGTGAGTGAAATTTTCATTTTTTTCCTAACCAATGACCTAAGTTTCTGTTCATATTATCAGTCTTGTGCTCTAACTGAAACCCTCTGATTAAGGTGGATATGCCAAATTCAACGGTTTGAAAACCTACAACAAGAAACTCAAAACACTGCTCGCCATTGGTGGTTGGAATGAAGGATCCAGCAGGTTCTCCCCGATGGTAGCGGACCCAAAAAGGCGAAAAGCGTTTGTTAAAAACTGTGTTAAATTCTTAAGACAGAACTTCTTCGACGGCCTCGACCTTGATTGGGAATATCCAGCTTTTCGAGATGGGGGAAAACCTCGTGATAAAAATAACTATGCCGATTTGGTCCAGGTAACCTGTTTTCCAAGCCAGTTCATAATTAACGTCTCAACTCAATTCAATTTATGACCACGAATCGATCCTGATAACGATAACAAAACAACGTTTCGATCGTATTCATTTAGGAATTACGCCAGCAATTCGAGAAGGAAGCAGCCAAGACTGGAAAACCAAGGTTGCTTTTGACAATGGCAATGCCTGCAGGTACAGAGTACATCGACAAAGGATACGATGTACCAAGGCTCAACGAATACCTGGATTTTATAAATCTTTTGACCTACGACTATCATTCGGCTTATGAGCCAGCTGTCAATCACCATTCGCCTCTATTTCCTCTAGAAGAAGACAATGAATACAATTACGATTCTGAGCTCACTATCGTAAGTTCATCACTCTTTGAAATATGGATCATGACACTGAAGTCAAACGCCATATAATGAAGTTTGAGGTCTTTTATGGAAGGTCTTCAAGACTTAGAGTTCTGACAGATCTATATATTTTCCAGGACCATACGATCAATTATCTTATCAAACAAGGAGCGTCTGCGGAAAAACTTATACTTGGAATCCCAACCTATGGAAGATCTTATACTCTCATTAATGAAGATGCAACTGATCTCGGGTCACCTGCTGATGGTCCAGGTGTTGAAGGAGATGCTACTCGAGAAAAAGGATACCTTGCTTATTATGAAGTGAGCGTCCATGACCAAGAAATTCATTAAAGAAACAAAAATTAAGACTATACCTTGCATGTTTGATCAATTTCAGATTTGTCAAAATATCGAAAAAGACGATTGGGAGGTTATCAAGCTCAACCCCGATGCTATGGGTCCATATGCATTCAAAGGCAACCAGTGGGTTGGTTATGATGACGAAAGCATTGTTCAGAAAAAATCCATTTACGTGAACACCAATAATCTTGGAGGCATCATGTTCTGGTCGATTGATAATGACGATTTCCGTGGGACTTGTCATGGAAAACCGTACCCTCTTATAGAAGCTGCGAAGGAAGCTCTTTTTACTGGAGTCGTGTGAGTAAAAGTCGCCTTGATGTCGATCAGAAAGAAAAATTGTAGGTTTTCATTATATCAATATTACAGAAAAGATAGTCCAGTCAAAAATACAAAATTGAACATCCGGAACAACTCAAAGAAGAAAACTTCAGTAATTAATAGACGTACGACTGAAGCCCCGGTCGATGACGATGACGATGACGATGACGAAGACGAAGACGAAGACGAGGAAGAAGTGGTTAACGTCGTTAAAGAAGTTGTAAAACCTTCAAGATCCAAGACTAATGCAAGAAAACAGAGTTCTAACAGGAGGAAGCAGACTCATCAACAGGATAACAAAGCAGCTGAGGCTAAAATTTCGAGCAACCATTTGACGACTCCGGAACCACCAACCACGCCTGACCCAGGAAGTGGTACGATTGAAAATTGTTATTTGATAGTTCTTCAGCTCGTGGTTTGGAATACAAATTATATGTTTAATTACAGATTTCAAATGTGAAGACGAGGGTTTCTTCTCCCATCCTAGAGACTGCAAGAAATATTTTTGGTGTCTCGACAGTGGACCAAGCGGTCTTGGAGTCGTGGCACATGCATTTACTTGTCCATCAGGTACGTGAAAATGCCAATTGCAGGATTTCATTTGAATCTAAAAATATTGTTTTGCCTCAGGTCTGGTGTTCAATAAAGCAGCTGATTCCTGTGACTACCCTCGCAACGTGATATGCCCAAAAATTAAATCAAGCTCTTCAAAAGCATCAACTACAGCGTCACCTACTACTTCAAAACCTGTACGAACTACCACAGAAGCTTCTGAGGAAGTGGGATACGATGACGACGATGATGACGAAGAATACGAGGATGAAGATGAGGTCCAAGAGGAAGTTAAGCCAGTTACTCTCAAACCAATCGTCACTGCGAAACCGTTACTTTACAAGACTATCACTCGAAGCAAACCCACCACTTCAACGACAACTACAACAACTACGGCAGCACCAACGACCACCGAATCTGCGAAATTCTACACTCCAGATGACAAAGTAATCAATTCAGAAGATGAAGAACAAGACCCTCGTGTTTTGAAGGAACTCATCGACCTGATCAAAAAAGCAGGTAAATTTTGCGAGATTGAACTTCGATTGCATTCACTAGCCACAATAACGTTGAAAACTTACTTAGAATGAGAATAAATAACATATTGCAATTCCATGTTGCAGGTGGCTTGGAACAACTCGAAAAACAACTCAACATTCAAGAGAAGAACAAAGATGTTTCCGAAAGTGGACGAGCTACCCCATCTACAATTAGTCGAAGTTTGTATGAACGAGTTTTGAACAGACAAAGTGGAAAGAATCATTTGTTCAATAATCGTCGAAACTCGAACGATGAAAATAGACCTAGTGGAAATTCAAAAACTGAGTACGTTAATGGACCTGGGAGGTCACAATTCGAAGGGTTAGAAGAGGTTCCGGAAGTGAAAAGTATCAGGAGGACGAACCAGTATCAATACGTCAACATCAAAAGAGACAGGTTTGTACAAAAGTATCACGAGGCTAAGATACGTATTTTCATATAATCTTTGTGAAGCATTTAAGTTTTATCGTAATTTCTTCGGCAAATGCGAATAACAAGGTTTTAAAAAGTTGTACTCATTCGTGTGTGCAGGAATCAGCCAGAAGAGGAAGAAGAAGATAAAGATGAAGAACTACCGGAAACCGATAAGACAGAATACGATCAATCTAAAGAAGTAGATGAGCCTGTTGAAGTAACCACTAAAAAAGCAGCAAATGAGAAAGTTCTTGCTCCTAAAGTTACGCCTAGTTATTCTAACATACGCCGAATCCACCCTACAACATCTACCATGTAATTGTTTTATTATATATTTGAAAACGTGACTCTTCAAAACAGTAACGTAGTAACATAAAAAAATGTATAATGGCAAATGAGTGGAAAATCGAGCAGAAATTACTTCCACTGTTTAATCAGTCAACAACTTCCAAAAAAAGCAGAGACCATTCCGAGATTTTAACTAAATTTTGTAGATGGACAGAGAAATTTTTTTGCTCTTTTTTCCCCAGAATTGTGAGTTTTTACTATTTTTTCCTATAAATTTCATTATCAAACTCTATAGAAATTTAATCTTACTAATAATAATATACAACGTGTGAATTCTCAAATCATCTCTTCGGACATTGTTTTTGAGGTTGAGTAACTAGTAAATCGACCAACGATGTTACCAATTTAAGTTGAGTAAGAGTTAATCAAAGTTGATAATTTTAATTCATCGTTTTTCAGAACTGATTCCGATGTTCAAGATGTACATACCCCTTCAAATGCTGATAAATTAGCTTCTCGAAGACGTCGACCTACAGTAGCAAAGTAAATATTATCTTCCCTATTATTTAAAAAATATATGAAAGTTAGTTATATATTGATTGGAAAATTTTATTTTACAGAGTGGAGGAAGCATCTCCAGGACAGGAAACATCCAAAATTTTCCGTCGTAGGCCTGGAATACTAAAGTAAGCATAAAAAATTCGTGAAAATCGCATGTTTGTTGGACCTCATACTCTGTACGTGTTCTAATGAAATTTGTCCTGATGGAATAATTGATTTCAGTAGGCAATCAGCTCACCATGTTGACAAAAAACCAAACTCAGATGGTGAACATTCAGACCACGCTAACAAAAATGTTTCTTCATCAGTAGAGGATCAACAGACAACAAAATCTAGGTAAAAAATGAATATAAACATAGAATCTTATGCTTTTTCTTCTAAATTTCATTATTCAGACAAAATGTTGTGGTACATGGATGCTAATAAAAAATATCAGCTTACCTTACGTTGATACAACGTACAATTTTCCACAGGTACACCAGCATTCATCGCTTCAGGAGTACAAGCCGAAAACCAAACGAACCTCCAGAGCCAGTCGACAGTACACCTACGTCCACGTCAACAACTTCAACAGAGAAATCAGTAAAGATCAGTCTTAACTCACTTTCAAGAACCGAAACCTCAATCATTTCTACAATCACTTCGTCAGCAACACCCATCCCTATCACGTCTCCATCGATCAGTACGACCACGAATTTCAAACAGCTCACTGACAAACCGATACCTCATGAATTAGGTCCATCTATACATATTCCAGACATAAGTTCAACCAAACAGTCGTTTTCCATTAACGATACCAAGGTATTTGAAGATTCCACGACAGCAATATTGCACCCGACCTCGGTCGCCCCGGACCATTTTTCTTTATCACCTGATCCAAGTACTAAAGTGACTGCAGCTACTGTATCCCAGCCAAGACCTTTCGGTTTTCCTCGAAGAACTCGTCCAGCGCAAGGTTTAACATCCTCGCTACAGGAACTAGCAACAGAATCGACAAGAAACAAGGTGAGTACTACGCCGAGAACCTTTGCACGATCACCGAATATACATAGGACGCAAAATCGTACAAGGTCAAGGCCGAATCGCGTAACCGTTGAAAACGTCAAGAAAAATGCAACAGACAGTTTTGTCGATGCCGATGATCCTGAGACAAGTATCACTAGACCAACTTCCATCAGAAGAGGGTCGAATAGGTATAATTCGTATACTAGGAGAACAACGACGCCAATAACGCCTAAGAATCGATCAAGGAGCACAATTCAAAGCACAACCCAGGCTTCTAATACAGAGTCAGTTAGACGACATAGACGGCCATCTTCTAAAAGGACGACAGAAGCAAATGTCCAAGAACTTCCTGAAGAACCTAGGAATTCGGAGAAATATGGCGAATTCAAGAGAACGCGAACAGTGGCAGTGAATGCAGAGGAAGAAAATACGAAAGTGAATAATACCAGAATACTGCGAAGACAAGATACATCAAGTCAGACTTCTAAAAGGACCAGACAGAGACGTCCGTCTTCACGATCTTCTACCACGTTTGAGCCTTCGTTATCTACCGAAGCATACGAAGAATATCAATTTCCAGTTTTACTAGATCCAACCTCTTCTCCAGTACAAGCATCGAAAGAAGTTGAACAAACAACTGAGCGTTCAAGATTAATTATCAAAGTAGAAGACGCTGTAGCTACTAACTCTAATAATGCTTATCTCACGGATAAGCCTTCTAAAGACTGGATACGCGATCAAGAAAAAACTATCGTACTTATTACGTCTGATTCAGGTAACCCCTATTCTACGACAGACACTTCTATCGAGAATGACGTGATTCCTACTGCTACAGTACACAGTTATTCAACAAGCAACGCGAGATCTCAAAATTATATCAGCAGTTTCTACCTGACTAAAGACGATCATACACCTTCTGGACAAGCAAACGAAATCACGGACAAAGATTTGACGAGTTCCACTATTTCGCACCCACTGAGCACTCAAAATCATGAAGTATTTTCAGATGAAAGACCAGTATCTAGTGGCAATATATACAATTTTGGTCGAAGACGAAAGGTTATAAGACGTATTAGACCAGTCTCATCAACTACAGAACCAGCTATAACTGATAAAAAACAATCAAACATCGTGGACGAGATTGTTGTCATACTAACAACAAAAAATGTTCAAGATTCTACTGAGCCAACAACAGTTCAAGATCAAAACGTGAATCAAAGTGTTGTCACGCAAACTCAGTCTCATGTAAATGATATAAACATTGCTTCAACTGTTTTTGACTCGATAGAAAGTACACTTTTCACAACTTCTGAGTACGATGAAACAAGTGGAGTTACAAGTAGTAACGAAGAACTGATAACAATTTCATCTCCGACTTCTAATGAATCCACAAGAAACGAAGCTAATAGTGCCCAAACAACTGAAAGGATAGAAACATCAGAATTCATCATCACTGAAACCACTCCACCAACAACTATAAAAACAACTTTATCTGTTGCTCCAGAAGATGACTCGAAGTTAGTAAATCACATTCGAAGAAAAAACAACCAATTTTTACGGGATGGATCATCAAGACAACCGAATACTTCTCCAAAAATCAGTATTCCTTCAAGACTGGTAATTCTCGAGCACACTAAATTGGATATCAAGAAAGAAAATTCACTGGTTGAAGGCATTTCACCGAACAGTTTAGGAAACATTCAAAAAAACCGATCAGAATCAAATGAGGAGAATTCAGACAGTGTAAAACGTTTTATTTTAAATTTCAATGGCAGATTGCAGACTTCTGATAAATCACGACTCAACTTTTCAAGGTATCACAAATCTGTAGCCAAAGTTTCGAATGATTCCAATATAATAAAATCTCGTTCGCGGATTTCTCCATCCGATGACATAATCAGGTTCTCTACAAATAAGACTGATTTGTACGCTGATTCTCGAACAAACTTCAGAGATGGTAAAAGTTTAAACCGTGATAGTAACCATACAGCCGGAGCAAATGCGTTTTCAATAAAAGCACGATACATTCCTAAACGCATTAGTACCACCACAGCCTCCAGTTTCACAGAAACCTCAATACCTGTAAAAAAGTTTGATTTTGCCGCTGATGCTATTCATAGAAAGCAGCAAACTTCCCGAATAAAAATGGAGAGTAATAGCGAAAAAGAAAATTTAGCTTCGGCTAATACCTTTCAACTACTGACTACGTCTCCTGCACCTAAATCATTGGTTACGAGGCTTATTACTTCAGTAGCAGAAGCTGATACAACTGAAAGGCACAAAATTTTCATTAGAAGAAAGCTATTACCACGAACCTCAACGACTAAAGTAAATGACGTACAAGAATATACTACTCCAGTTTCGGCGATAGGCCCTATTACTAAAAGGCCACATGCCCAACTCCGCAAATTGAATTATGAGCCTGACGATGTGGATAACATTATTTATGGCTCAATAACTGAAACGAATGTCGAAAAATCGACGTTATCGATAGAAAGCGAATTCGCAAGAACTCGAAGTTTCACCACGGAAAGACCGGGTGAATCGTCAACCATAGAAATCGAATCTGTTTTCAGTAATTTGATCTCTGCTGCTAGAGAAATTAGGCAATAAGTCCTTCTAGTCTCATACTCATAATATTCCATAATGACATGACAAATATCACAGTGAACCATTTTTCACGGACGATTATTTGTTGAAACTTTTATCTGTACGTATAAAACGAGAATCATACAAACGAGACGTAATGATCCATCCATTATCTACAAAAATCTACGCTTATATCCATCTTTTCTGCTTGTGCCTTCTTCTCGCATCTCTGCATTCTGTCTTCTACTATTCGACGATGGATTAAACCATGGGCTCTTTCTTCCTTAGAAAAAACAACAGTCGAATGAAAGGTTAAAGTGTGGTGTCATTCTGGTTTTCAGGTCACCGATCAGGAATCTGTCACTTTGCCCACACTTATGGATTTGCTGAGCATTTATGATTATTTATCAAGTGCAGAAATTACTGGTTCTCCGCTATCAATAGAAAAGTATAAGAAAATTGATCTCATTCGTCAAAAGGATGCACTACATGATTCTGAAGCGTTAAACTTGCGATACAGTGATCATTTCAAGCCAGCCCTACATGTTTTCATAAATCAGAAAAACGATACGGCAAAAAAAGAACCCGCAGATCTTTCATTCCACAACGACAATCTTTTGACAATTAAGAGGAATACATATAATACCACAGAAAGTTCTGGCATAACTGAAGAAACGATTGTAGGTGGAAGTAAAACTAGAAGGAGAATGAGAGTACGCTCAACAACGCCTAGTACTAGTGAAGTTACAGAAAATTCTTTCTCAAAAAATAAGAGAAGACGGCAACATTATAGTACATCGAGTTCTGGAACGACAATCGTTATTCTCCCATCGCAACCACAGCTTACGACAACATCATCTTCATCAGTGAAGGATATGGATGCCACTCAAGGATTTTTCATTACCAAAACTTACGAAACTTCTGTGAAGACAACGATTCCAGATGAAGAGTTCAACATGCCAGCAGGTGTGATATCTTCTACTCAAGTCCCAAAGTCCACTGACAGTGAAAGCGATATGTCATCTACAACAATTATTCCAAATCATAGAGACGACCACGCTTCCTCGACTGTTCCAGAATTTTACGAAGAAGAAACTTTCAAAGAATCAGAAAGGAACCATTTTACAACGAATTCCTATGACGAAGCGATAACCCAGTTAAACATCAATGAAACTACAACTATTGCAGATTTTTCAGAGACTCCCGAAGCTTTGGCAACGACACTTACGCAAAATGAAGCTTCTACTTCCACAAATTTGGTGGAAAACAGCACCAAACTTCCCGAACCAGAAATAGAAATCAAGTTAGAAGAAGATTCCATGTCACCTAAAAAATTGAACAAAATGGGCATTATTTCCGATGAAACGAGTGAAAATTCCTTGAACTTGAACAAAACATCCGAAGTTAGTTCTACTACTTTAAGAGCAACATCGTACACAACACAATCATCTACAAGAATTCAACCTACAAGACCAACTCGCAACAGAAGTAGATTCCGAGGGCAAAGCAGATTCAAGTACTCTTCTAACAACGAAAGACCAACCGTCCAAAGCTCTACAACTTCCCAAAGCACTTACAGAGGTAGAAAAAAGGGGACTGCATCACGAATATTTGGAAAAGCCGAAGAAAAAACGTCTAATCATGATAATCAAGAGCAAAAAGAAAACCAATACGACTCGAAAGTCACGAACTCATCTATAAAAGATGCAGAGAGCAGTTCTACAAAAGTAAGCCCGAGTACTTACTTAAAGCTTCTTCTTTTCTTTATCTTTACTATCCTGGGTGAAAACTATAATAATCATACAAAAACCATCTTAGGCATCTATTAGCGAATGGGCTTTGGATAGAATACCAGATGCCAACAAACAAACACAAAAATAACCTATAATCATCTTACGTGACACGGGTAGTCCCAAGATCTAAAAATTCAATACCCCTCTTCCATTAAATTAGAATAATATGAAATGGATGGACTACGGCTATCTCCCATCACTCTACTAATATGGGACGTCTCACAAAATGAAAAAAAAAAACTTCAACTTGTGTTACACGCATACTCTGGACTCTGGTTGTTTTCACTCCATTAACCCTGATTCGAGAGGGAAATCTCAGCAAATCATGCTCTGGAACACTTAGCTTCTTAGATTCTTTAAAATTCTATAACATGCTTCACACAGAGATCTCTAGTTACAATTCAAGATAAAATTCTTACTCTGTATGCTGCATGCCAAGCAGATACTCTATTCATTAAAATTTGCATGAAAAAAAAGTTTCTGAATAACAAATTCTTCTCTCTCGAGATCTCATTTATGTTCTTCAGTCTCTATTAAGTGATATATAACCAAATCTTAGAAGCGACTTTTTGGTACTATGAGGAACTGATAATATAAATTGACATTATGCAGGCCAGGATCGTTCAAAGTTCGGGGACATCTCATAACCAAGATGTTCTGAGTAGCAGAAGGCAGAGATTTAGTACAACGTCATCTCCAACAGTTGCTAGAAGCTACAGCACAGCAGCAAGTGATTCTTTGAGTGATAGCAGATTAGACGCAGCAGGTAAAGTCTTGCATACGTATCATTAAATGTGTATAGAATCTCTAGAAAATTTGAACCTAAAATCGTATAATTCACTTTGTACCTTTGAAGGAATTCGTTGAATCTTGAAAGATTTTGAAGAGTTTGAATAAAAAATTGTAGAAACAAGTCATAGGATCAAATTCTTTTTCCAGGTATCAATCCAATCACCATTGAAGACACTGACGCGGAGGGGCAAAAATCGTTGGAAGCGGTTGACGAAGATGATGATGCCATATCAGCGTCTTCACCCTCTGTCAGCAGTGCGACTCTGCCTGGTATATTACGCTCCTCTACAATTCTGATTATCGTTTGATAAACATCAGTGTGTTTCCAGATCTTCACTCACCACTCTCACTTTCTGTTTTACCGCCTTGCTGTTTCTTAAATATCTCTCACAGGAGTTGACAATCCACTTTGACTAACCATTCTGCATTACCCAGTGAACAAAATTAGCCAAACCTCACCCAAAATGTACCCAATATAATTGAGTGGGATTGACCAATAGTAAGATAATTCCGCGGCCATTACAGGAGTCACTGTTTGGGCAATTTATTTGTACACTATATTTGGCTTTATATTGACCATATGTGGTTAGACATTTAATAATAAAACATTTTCTCCATACTAACCCTCTTTCAGCTCAAATTTTTTGTTTTCCTATTTTGTGAGCAAATTACATTTTTTATGATATTTTAAAGTTATTATAGATAAGTTCCCTATTTTTAATTCACATAACACCTTTTTCTCCTATATAATATACGATCTAGGTAAATACGTAAATCAACAGCTTTCATTTTCGAAAACAGTTTTTTTGCGCTTTTTTTATTTCAAATGACACCCACATTATTCCTTCCCTGGCGGACGGCCGAATCCACCGGAATACCGCTGAATACCGTAATACGGTTTTCGGTGGTATTCGGCGGTATTGGGCGAATTCCACTTCCGAAAAAACTCGATTTTTCGACTTTCGAAACAAGAAAAAAACCGGGCGGTAGGAAAAATGATGTTTTTTATGAATTTGTGGCAACTATTGTTCCTAAAAATACACATATTTAATAAAAGAAAGGATTAAAGTTTTAATAGCATCTTTTACATGAAATGGAATTTCCGTGGTAAGGTAGAGTGGTTGGTAATTGTAATGGCTTTTGGATTGCCATACAAGTTGGTTTTGTAAAAGGATTGGATTTTATTCGTTTTTTATCAACATTTTCGAACGGGATTCGCCCAATTCCGCTGAATACCGCTGAATACCGTATTACTTACTATACCGAATTCGGCCGTCCGCCAGGGTTACACAATTATTGATTAAAAAACTCACTTCCAGACCCTTTACCACGTAAATATTGGGGTAAACGACGATTTATTTTTCGACCTTGTCACCTTCTGAAACATGCAAACATAACCAAAAATCAGATAAAATACGACACCCAAGGTTTTCGTGATTAATCGAATACATTTTTTTATACAGAATCACGGATTTTGCACTTACTTTCGATAAATATCCGGGGTGTAAAGATCAGTACCAAAAAGACACGATTTCGCACTGTTGTTTGCACCGAAAAAGGCGAGAACTATTACCATGGCGCGACAGATGTGTTTGTTTATGTTTATATTATACATACTATCAATATAAGCCCCATAGGTTGGCAATTGTATTGTCCAAATAATTTGCCCCAACATTGGATAATTCTGCGGCCCCAACAGGACCCCATATTTGGCAACAAAAATTGACCACCGTTAGGGAGAAACAGTGGACAAACATGGGTCTGTGCGCGCACACGACAATATTTGTGACTAATAATAACCTGCAGTTTGGCCAATTTCATGGACCCCACGAAATTTGGTGAATGGAGGACCCAATTTTTTGTTCACTGGGTATTATATTGTCTTGGTTCTTTGATTAATCCATTATATTGTTTCTGTTTTTTGATAATTTGGTACAATCGTTTTTGTCTATTTATGGCTCTTTACCGAGGACTACGTCCGGGGTCTCCCGTCGTTCTGCTTCTCTTCTTGTTGGATAGACTAGGGCGTTCGAGTATTATGTGGTCTTTTCTAGAAGAAGATGTACTGAAAATAAAATTTTGCCAATTTCTGATGTCAGATTTGAGGTTAGATTGGTCGTCAGATTTGTAACTTACGTCAGAGCCTACGCGAAATCTAAGGTGAGATCTGACATAATATTTTAAACCAATATCCTATCTGTTCCATCTATTTATTGCAATACTTCGATGCAGACTATATAGATAGATAAAGGTGAATTATTATTACAAGAATTTTATTTTGAAATCCTCCATATGGCGTATTCCTTATTTCACACAGATTCAAGATATACATGCAAACATGTGATTTCTCGAAAACGCAAAAGGTAGAAGCATTTCAATATATTATCTTATGCACAGTCACATTACATCAAAAAATTTATCATCAATGTTTCTAATAGTCTTACGTAGTTCATAAACTTATTAGTTTACTGATGAAACTGCATAACAGTATAATACTTGAACGACCCCTCTTGCGAGAAAAGTTAACTTGGGTTTCTTGGGCAGCTAAACGATAATTTTCGATTTCTTCGATGACTGTTTTCCTTGTTCTTGTCTGCACGTTTTAAGTAATTAAGGAACGAAACTGTTTTTCTGTCTTTAACATGATGAGTAACATGTCATACATCCAAAATTGGATGTCCGAATGTAAATCTCGTTTCACCGGCATGCATCGTCTCTATTTATGCGTAAGTTCTCTCATTCCTATGTGCGAAAAACTTCGCAAAGTGGACAATCGTTAGTAGAAAATAGAAACACATTCTTGATTGTGCAAGCATTGTTGAAATGTTGCTGAAATGTATGAATACAGGCTCAAACTCAAACGATCGTTCATTACGTGATGCTCTTTTACGATTCATCTAAAAATTATGAATATCTTTGGATGAATTCGCTTCTGTCCAAATTGTTTTTACAATATTTACACTTAAGGTAATTTCCATGTTCACCTGTCTCTAACTATTCGAAATAACCAAAAGACTCTCTACACTCTGATATCCTGAGAATACCTTTCACTTCAAAAATCTAATAATACCAAAATTAACGAAACAATACCTCAAATCAGGTGAAACAACCTACAGAACAACAACACCACGTAAAACGAGCGCTAGAGTAACACCCACACCAGAAATCAGAACTACATCGAAGACTGCAAGAACACCATCCTGGAAACAAAATAACATAAATAATGAAATAAAACTCACTGCGTCCAATGTGATTCGTCCTTATCAGCCAGCGACGATCGATTACGATTATTACGAAGACGAGAACAATCGCGTAATTATAAAATCGTCGTTGCAAGGGAAATTGTACATTACAGAACATGGCAATATCCAATGCCTCGATCAGGGAAATTTCCCTCATCCAGATTCTTGCAAAAAGTTTATAACTTGCGCGAAGATGGTCAATGGAATAATCGTGGGAACTGAATACACTTGCCCAGAAACACTTTCTTTTGATCCTGTGGGAGGATTGTGCAATTGGTCCTCAGATCTTGGTTGCTACAATTGAGTAGCGCCATTTTTACGTTCATTTTTCACTGCAAATTTAAGCTGAATTGATTTTTGTTGAGTAAGAGGTGTTTGTTTCCAAGCTCAATAATTCAGAAATACGAAAATAAAAGGATAGCAATTTTTGACTTACAAGTTATGAGATGCAGACATTCTAAATTTTTGAGATATAAATATTCTGAACCAATGTAAAAGCGTAGAAATTGAGGTTCTCGAAATTAATAAATTAGGGTTTCCATTGTTTTTAGTCGTCAAAATCGCATTGGAAAAGCTTATTCTTCTCCTGATTTACATGAAAATTTATTTGTTTGTTAGAATATTATTTCTAAAATTTCATCTTATGGATAGCAACTCGATACATTGCCCGAAGCAGAAAGGTAACGGTCCAGAAATGGTTTAGTATGTGATTACGCTATGCTTATCGCTTTTGTGCTCCTTTGAAAAATATAGATATGAGTTTGTTAATCTCAAAAATACAATTTTTTCTTTCTTCATTCATCATCACGTCTCGATTGAAAACAGTGCTGGCGGAATTAGGAGTATATGCTAATGGAGAACTCCTTACTCGAAAAAAAAATTTTTTTTTCGTTCTTTCTGGATCTCTTTTATACATTGAATTCCATAAAATTGATGGTATTACTTATTTTCTAGCCTTGAATAATAATTAGAACAAATATTGTCAATCACTTACTATGTTTTGTAATGGAGATCGACAATTTTCAAAGCGTTCTAATTGCATGATACTTACTATGCTTAAGAAAATGTTTTTTTTTTCGGTAAAAATAACGATATGGATGTTGACAATTAATGTAGAATATAACAAGAAATATTTGTACATTCAACAGTGATAACCGTATTGCGAATCGAAACATAAACTTTTCTTATGGAGAAACATGCTTATTCATCTTATTTTGATATAACAATATTTTTAAATTTAATCTACAGTATCTTTCCTCTGAAATTCCAATTTCATTATCACAGGTTCTTCCTCTTAAAAGCCGTTCCGCCAGCTCTGATTAAAGGACAGTATAATAAAAGAGTGAAGACTCTAGCCATAACCAATTATATTCCCTATAAGGTGATATTATTGGATTAACTCCGATATACTTTTTGTACATATGGTAGGTGATGTTTTTTTTTCGACTAGAAACAGGCAATGCAAGTCTTGAGTTTGAAAAGCAATTTTTTGAAGAAGGTTCTTCAAATTCTTCTAACTCGTAAGACATTTGATGATAATTATAGGGATCGGACTTGTATCTTCTGTGTCTATTTGAGATTCATATAGAAGAAGCGGTTCATGAAAACTGTATTGTTTCTTCTCGCTAAGATTCAGTGTAAATATACGAATATCTATTAGAAGAACATTTTATAAATATTTAATTGCGCTGTAATTATTTACTCAATAAAAATGTTGCCAGAACTTTTATACGCAAAACCACGTTTATTGTATTTCCTTCCCCTGCAACAACATTTAAACTTTATACAGAGAACATTTTTCTGTACAGAGTAGTATTGAAGTGAAGAAGTGAACAATGTGAAATGAAAGTAAACATGGTCTGAACTATTTTCGCCCAAAAATAGTTTTCATGCTAATATCACATTTTATGCCATACACTTGTATGGCATTTTGGGAAAGTTTAACTCATAATAAACAAATGTACGATCGTAAACGTAGATATTGATCTCAAAATGTCAAAAATACAGCTGACTACAGCGTGACGTAAACTCGACGACAGCGCTATTTCTCCGCCTACCGCCGCCAAATGGAAACTTTAGAATTTGCCAAACTCTCCATAAGAGTTGACGGCCCCTGCATCCGAAGCACGCGCTGTGACTACCTTCAAACGTTAGAAAGTATCCCCCCCCTCGAGCATGACAGACGCTTTTAAATCAAGCATCTGCGCAAAGGTTGCATCGAATTCATGCTTCTCAAGCACCCACGGAGCCATGCCTCGCGCAGCGGACGACAATATGATCGAGAAGCTCACTTTTTCTCTCAGTGTACACTGCTCGAAAATACATACGTTTAATCGCCATTTCAGTTATTCAAAAATTTGCCGAACCTCTCGATGAAATAATAAAAACTATACATGATTAATTATTAGTGGTGTGCGGGATTGAGATTTTAGGGGGTCGGGATAGGTCGGGAAATTTTGCATCGGGTCGGGACGGGATCCCGAGTTTTTTGGGAATCCCGAAAATGTCGGGAATCCTGAAAGATGTCAGGAATCCTCAAAAATGTCAGGAATCCCGAAAAATTCGGTAGTTCAGAAAATTGCAAGAATTCCGAAAAATCTGGCTATTTTCAAAATTCCTAGAATATTGTAACTTCAGGATTATGACAAGTATAAAAATTTCTACTCTGAAATACGAGTAGCGAGTAGCGAAACGCTATTAAATACGCCAGAGTTTCGAACCACAGAGAAATATTGTTTTTCTTCTGTGATTTTCTGCAATCTTCGAGAATCGGTCATCGTTGTAATCCAATTAATTCAAAAAAAAAATTGAACTGTATCCAAGCATTTGGAGTGTAAAATTGCTCTTTGAGTATTTTTTTCTCTCAATTTAATTCTCTTCCTCACGAATTAAATCGCAAATTTGTTTCAAAATACTAAATTTACAGGATTTTTTAAATGCTATCATTGCTATAAAGAGAATTTCAAAATTTACGATTTTCGAACTAAAATCCGGGAAGAGAAATTTGTCAATAGATGTAAAATTTAAAATTCTGATGAAATAACTAAACAATTAAACACTAACAAATGCATGCGAAAGTAATGAATTCATGACCCAGAATTGTAAATTAAAAATTCATCTAACTAATTCCGACTAATTTGAGATAAATTATCTAGCTTTTTTAAATTCATCATCAATTGTTCTTGAAAACTTTTCCATCGGGTTCGAAACAAAATAAAAGTCCAAAACAAATGAAGAAAATAACTAAATTATAAAAGTGTTCTAATCTTGAAGTATTTGATTAATCAGAAATAAAAGTTTTAAGAATAAAAAAATTAGCAGTTTCGATGTTTTGGATGAACATAGATCAAAAATATTAATTACTTACACTCAACAACCGAATTTATTGCAATCTTATGAATTTATATTGATGAAGGAAGAAATTTCATTTCACCATTATGATTTGTTATTGCTTCGGATTAATAAGTTTCTGATGGACATTTTTGGAAGTAATGATCTAACTTAAATTGAGAAACGAATGAATGGAACAACGTCATACAAGAAAATGAACTTTCTAATAACTAAAGAAATCAATAAGATAACTAACGTACGTTACGTAACATAGCAACTTTTGATCGAAAAAGATTTGTCATCTTAATATTTTGGAAGATTCGTTATAGTTTAAGTTTTACTTATCAACAAACAATCAAGTTTTTATCGTTTATAAAATATATAAGTATAGCGAAATTATTTTATTCTTGAATTTTCTAAACTGTGTATGGAAAAATACTGAAATATACAGGGTGTCCCAAAGTCAACAGTTAATATTTTAAGGGTCGATAGTTTACGAAATTCTGAGACGATTTCCCCTTTGCCATTTTTTGAAATTTGCAAAAATTAATTTGTTTATTAATGAGGCTTTCGGAGTCCCAAAGATGAGATCCACTGCTGGCTTTGAATATCTTGACGCGAAGGTCTGAAAATTTTCACAGGTCCTGAGTTGGTTCTACGTCAGGTAGAATGATGAAGCGTAAAAAGGATCACAAGATTTTTCATGCATATTTTACTATCTTCTCGTTTTTGGAATTTTTGAAGCTCATCCGAAAATGCTCATCATGTTGCTTTGTTCGATTTCCGAGGAAATGCACCAGAGAATGAATTTCATTTACATGCCTCGTGACGTCACTTTTCTGTCCATGGACGAAAAAACCATCTTTCTCGTCCGGGGACGGCAAAAAAGTGACGTCTCTCGGCATGTAAAACATCGTGTGCACCTCTCGGAGCTATTTTGCCGGCCTAGGACGTTTACAAGACGAGGCCGGCAAAATAGCTCCGAGAGGCACACAATGTACTATTTTCCTTATTCCGCTGATAATTTGCTAATAAGAATGTGCCAGCTGAGACAGGACTGGATTCTCCGATACCGAATATACACATGCAATTTTTTTATTCAACAAAAATAAAATTCATTTCAAGGTAAATTTTATCGAAAAACACCTAAATAAACAACAAACTACGATGCGTTTTTGAATGGTGTCAATTCCTCGAAATGACATAATTCAAACACAAGAGAGCACGAAAAACGAGACAATGAAATTGAATGTTTTCTTTGCGTTAACTTTAGATTTTTCAGACGGTCACAAGAATAACATACCTTGTTTCATTCTTTTATGATTCTGAAAGTTTTTAGTGAAACAAAAAAAAAAATAAAAAAAAAGAAAGAAAGAAAATGGCAAACGAGATTTAAAAGAATTGGGGAATTGGGAATTCCGGTGGGCATTAGTGATCCTTTTTACGCTTCATTCATTCTACCTGACGTAGAACCACTCAGGATCTGTGAAAATTTTCAGACCTTCGCGTCAAGATATTCAAAGCCAGCAGTGGATCTCATCTTTGAGGCTCCGAAAGCCTCATTAATAAACAAATTAATTTTTGCGAATTTCAAAAAATGACAAAGGGAAAATCGTCTCAGAATTTCATAAACTGTCGACCCTTAAAATATTAATTGTTGACTTTGGGACACTCTGTATACGGATATCGTACAGGAATTTTTTTCAGCCTATCAGTAGATAACCTGGTATCTAAGATTCTCACAACTTCTACATATATCTATGAATTTCGGAATTAGAGAACATTTTTGGATTGTCGTATTCAGAAATATTCGAGAATCCTAAAAAGTTCGGGATTCCCGAAAATTTCGGGAAAGCGCCTTTCCGGACCCATCCCGGCGTCGGAATTCCCGAAAAGTCGGGATCCCGCACACCCCTATTAATTATAAATGAGTAGAAATTTAATAATCAATCGTTATGTTTAGATATAAGGAATGAAATGTGGAATTACTCGAAGGCACATGAAAATTTATTGGCTTAGGTTTATATTTCGAAGTTCAATTGCAACGTTTTATCTAACTGTTTCGTCAGTGCCACAAAATACAGTACGTACCAAGTTATAGCGATCTCGCCGATTACTTTAGGGTTTGCTAGAGCGCGGTGAGATACACTATTTTTCAGTTTTACATTATTTAAGTTTTGACGCTTCGCGTCATTTATGCATTTTGCTTTGTTCACATATTCATCAAGTCACACATTGATAAGAATTAAAGTTCGAAAATCAAGTGATATGACAAAAGATAATCAGTCAAAATACAACAACTATAAAAAAATACATTGCTTTTGTTCATACTATCCTCCTTTCTAATCTTCAGACATGACCAATCATTTATAGAAAATTAAAAAGTTGGAGTAATTAGTAATTGTATTAATTTGAGTATTGTAATTTTTTTCTATGAATAAGACTCAATTCCACACGTCAGGGAACCGGGCTCGATCACTGCTTTAGAAGAGAGTTTTTTCTTTTACTTGTAAAATTTCAAATACTTTATTTAACGACCTTACAAAATTCTTTAAAAAATTTCGTTTTCTTATAAAGACGTTTT
The DNA here is from genome assembly GCA_028476575.1 of Platygaster robiniae. Lineage (NCBI taxonomy): Eukaryota > Metazoa > Arthropoda > Insecta > Hymenoptera > Platygastridae > Platygaster > Platygaster robiniae. Next base: position 45,444,385 of record CM052019.1, read on the forward strand.
TCACATAAACAGATGAACCTTACATATTTACCACCAGATGGACGATCAAAAATTTTTACTCAAAACATAATATTGGCTGAGAATCTTTAAAAGTAATGAATGGAAACGTGTTATTATACATTGCGACGCCATATTGCATATTTTTCAATTTTGTATAGAATTTTTGAAATTCTGCCAAGGTTGTCGAAAATAAAATAAAATATTTTTTATGTATTTATGAATCGAACATGCACGTAAGCAACAAAAATTTTGATTAAATCGACTTGAATGTACACAGTTTACGTAAACTTCATGAAAACATTAGGTCAACGGTTTACGTAAACTATTCACGTACACATCATGTGAGCATCTAGTAAACAGTTAATGAAAACTGTTTACACAAAATTCACATCCACATGCGGCTGCACTGGCATGTATATTTTATGTAAACAGTTTACGTGATGTTTGCTCAAAGTCCACGTAAGTACGTCTATTAGGGTAAAGACTTTTTCTTATGGCTGTTATAGTCTTCATCATTGCAAAGAGCTTCCTCGTTTCAGCATCACGATCTTCCTCCTCAGATTCGTAAGACTTTTTAACATCGGAATTTTTACAGTGGCTAAACAGCCCAATCCCATCGCTTTGCCAACATTGATTGATTTCTTCATATTTATCCTTGCACAACTTCAAAGGGTTGCACTCTGATGGCGATAAGTATGTTTCCCCGTACTGATCGATGTATGGTGCGCTGCGACCATCGCTTTGGTTGGAATGACCAACGAACATGATGTAGCAGTTCTTGATATCAAGATAGATATTGAAGTTTACGCCACACTTCTCCATGTGATGAAAGTGTGCATGATGTTTATACGTTCCACGGCAGAAAAAACATCTGCAAATCATCTTACCGCAGACAAGGCACAGCAAGTATCCGTCGGATCCTATTGTTCCTCTATTCGGACAGACGAACTTCGATGCAGCTTCAATCAACTCATTATAATCCTCAGGCAGGTCTATCAGTCTCTTTTTTCGGAACGGCTTTTCGATGTTTGAGGCGCTCTCTTCGATCATTGGTTTCTCATCCAAGGTTGACTTTGACATTGAATGTACAAGTTCGTCACAGCCACTGGTCAGGTCATTGTAGTTTTCAACTGGAGGTGTTCCTATTTCTCCTGAGATACCAGCGACTTCTTGGAATTTTCTGAATGTCCATGTCAACAAGCTTCTCTGGGCTTCTACTCTTGGGCAGTTTAATGCTTCCTGCAAGAGTTCGTATATCTTGAATTGTGTAGCCCTCTCGGTGAAGTTCAAGAATGGATAGTATCCAGATTCTTGTTCCTGGAAAAACGCATAAAAACAATTAATTTTATGTCTCATTATTACCATTTCAATTTCAAACTATGCGCAAACAAGTAGAGCATTTTGAATTTTATTTTTGGAACAAGCGGTAAATAACCATACAACCTGACTTTTTGAAAATTTTATTCTATAATTATTTTATACCGTATACTCAAAACTTGCAGTTTCCGTATATTTTAAGATTCTTACGATTTGCAACAATTCAGAGTGTTCCTGTTTATCGTTACATTTTTTGTCTTCGATTGCTTCTTCCAAACAATTCAATGATTAGATACTGATACATATATTTTTTTAAAGATTAAGGCCCAAAGTTTGCTTAATGATCTCATTAAAATGTGCGAACATATTTTTTAATTTAGTTAAGGATTCTTGTATACTTGCTTTTTGAAAATTCACTACAATTTTTCCCATATCGCTATAATTATTCATTGCCCATTGACAACCAATTTATTCAGATGGCATCTTACTTGTAAAGCATGGCCGATCAAATGCAGAATCCTTTGGAACTGTAACTGCGAAAAAGTCCTGTGCTCAGGGACAAGTGACTTCTCTAGAACTGTCCGCATGATATGCAACGTGATGTCGCACTGGAGTAAATTGGCAACTGAGGTGAATGTTTTGGACAGCCTGGGCAGCTTATAAGGTGAGCAGGACTTAATTTTCTCAACTTCTTGACGCTGACACACAGTCTTTTGAGTTCGTTGCATTTCGTTTTTATTTCCTACAATGGATATTAGAAGCACCAGAAACTCTTCGGCGAAGACGATCGTTTTCTGAAAAGCATCTTCTTCGGTTTCTTTGGGGATGTTGGTTTTGTGGTTCGGGCTGGCCCAGTCCAAGAGACTGAACTTGTTGAGAACGTGGATAAGGAACTCGTTGCTTTCCAAGAGGGTGGCGCCAATTCGCAAAAGAGTGATGTCCGCATCGAGCATCGGAAATTTGTTCAGGTAGTCAAAAGTGCACTCATATTTATTTGTTTTCTCACAAACCATCTGTAAGACATAAGTTTGTTATTAGATACTGTCCAAAAATATACTCATTGATAGGAACAAATTATTTTACACAGTAAGATTTTTTGAATTGAAACTATTAAACTCATACAATGTGTAGTAATCTAATATATTATAATAATAATCGTTTTGAAGATTCGAACTGTGTCGTTTAATTTTTTAAAATCTTTTTCTAATGGTATAAGAATGAAAGATAAGTTTAAATATCATGCGCATTACGAGTATTATTTGAGCAATGAACCTTTGATATGGTCGCTTGTCTACGCAGTACGGGCTCGATTATTTCCTCCGGAGAGATTTTGTCAAAAACACCGCAATCGCATTGCAAATGCGGCTCGTATTTCTCTAGTAGTGAAAACAAGCCAGCGAAAAAGTGATATTTTGGTAAGTACGTAGACACCGCTCAGAGGAGAAGACGTCATATTTGATGCAGTTTGCACTGTAGTTGAGGAACTCTTTGGCCTCAACTGGCCCTCCACTGACCATGTTCTTGCATTTGTATCAATTATCTAGAAAGAACTCCAAGACTATATCCAAAACGATTTTGTCAGAACCACACCACTCCACAATGGAGTTGATGAATTTGAAGATTAAAGGCTGTAATTCATCTTGTCTGTTCAAGTTCGTAGGCTTTTTGTCAAGATGTTTCTTTGCATCAGTCGACTGAATTTTCATACATTTCAACAACCTTAACACAACCTGGAACACAAGAAAAAATGTTTGAACGAAAAGAGTGGTTTAGTTTGCTAAGGACGATTTTGAGAAAAAAAGTTGCCTCATTTTCCTACAGTATTTTTATAATATTGGTACATTTTGTAACCACTCCCTAGCTACGTTTTTGATGCAGAGTGCTGTCAAAAAACTCGACACTATTGTAGGCCCACAGTTTTCTCTCCATGCGCTTTAAATAAAATTCGCTGCTTAGCCCCTAGAGTTGTCGCGAATTTATTTCAAGTATTCTTACCTCAAAAAATATGCATCTCGACTCCATAGTCCAAGCTTCGGATTTGACTTTCATGAAATGCCGCAATTGGTCAAAAACCAATATTGTTGGTGTGCGAACATAGCCCGAATACTTCCGTGAAACATATGTGGTTTGCTGATTGCTTATGGCAATACCTAAAAGTTTGGACAAAGCATGGCGTTGAGCTATCAAATGATAAGCTACCCCTGGTATATTAAATATGTTAGTAGCATAAATCCTTGAGTAAGGGCTCTCCGCAGGACTCTGCGAATAAAAAAAATAACGATAACTTTTTCGGAATATTTACATTCTGAATCTGTTTTACGAAAAAACTTCTATTTATCAGAATGACTTAGTACTGAAAATCATATCTAAGACCGAGATAAAGCTTCTATTATGATAATCAACTCAAATATTAGGTAGAAAAAGTATTTATAAATGTGTGCTTGTGTACAAGGACAAACGTGAGCTTAGATTTGCATTAAGTGATATATAAGATATGAGTGGCTGAAAAAAAAGTTAACTGAATATCTTAAACGCGCTAAAGTCACGTTAAAAAGTCTCAGCGTTAAAGTAACCTAAAATTCTTCACCGCATAAGTGACACGAAGCGTTTTGAACCAAAAATGGTTCGAATCGTCCTTCAGTGGAAGAAGGTGGAAAAAAATGATCGTTATACGGGCTCACCTTGATTTTTAATGAAGGCCATCGCGTATTTTATTCACTTTCTTCCGCTGAAGGACGTTTCAAACCATTTTTGGTTCAAAACGCTTCGTGTCACTTATGCGGTGAAGAATTTTAGGTCATTTTAACGCTGAGACTTTTTAGCGTGACTTTGGCGTGTTTAAGGTATTCAGTTCATTTTTCTATTTAGTCACTCATATGCCACGATAAAATTTTAGAAGAAAATGTTCCATCATGAAGATTATGAATTTACACTTTATAGAATTGTAGTTTCATTTATTATTTAAATATTTTAATGGCTCCAAGTCATTATTTTCAAAATAAAATCAAGATCAAAGCGCAAAATATACAATACGATGTTAAATTAGTCTAGTTTATTTGAAAGTGAAGATGGGAATATCTCATTATCCCCTGTCAGACAAGGGACAATACTCACGCAATAGACAATAGTCATAAAATAGTCAGATAGATGTCAGGAATGTATTCTGACATCTATCTGACTATTTTATGACTATTGTCTATTGCGTGAGTATTGTCCTCTGCCTGACAGGGTCAATCAAAGACTTCCAACATGTATATACCTTGAGGATGTCTTCGTAGTATTTCCAAAAAATTTGTGCCAAATCTTTTCCGGTGTCACATTCCACGGTCATACCAAAAATAATGAGTCTTTGCCAGGCATTATGGACCTGTGTCGAGAGATACGACTGACTTTAAGCACTTTCGATGTATTTGGCGATAGAAATTTCCACGATTCTGAGCTTTGAAGCGATCTTGCTGAAGGTTATTCGAAATCCTTTGCAATGACTGACAAATTCCTCGAGCCATCCAAGTAGTTGAAGTGCAAAAACTTGTTCCGCAAAAACGTTGACCGGAACAACCGAGCTTTCGGCTATGCTTTTGGGTGGAAAACGCGGATAACCGCACTGAATGTTGGCTTGGACCTAACCGCAAAAAAAATATAACTTTCGTTACTTCGACTCTAACGAAAATCTACGAAATTTCATGTTCATCAGTAAAATCATGTTGAAATTACTAACACTCATAACCCAGATCTGAATAAAAGTCCCAAAGGTATCTAGAAGAATCATATCCAGTATAATAATGAGGAGAATAGAGTGGAGAACATATAAAATTTAAGTTTGCTCTGTAACATATCCAACAGCTGTACAAAATATTCAGGTATAAGAAGTTGCTGACACTCATCGGATAACTTACTATTTTTAGGAATTAAATTCAACATCACAAAAGTTCTTTATTACCTAACATTTACAAGTTTAAAAATCCCAAAAATTTCTTGAATAATATTTGTAAGTTCTGAGAATTTTGTATTTCACACAAAATTTTTGAGAATCAGTATTTTCTCTATCCCACCCACACGGTTAACGAATGTCAAGGAGTGAATCTATACTCCTTGAAACAAATTTCAGGTTTTCTATATGTAGATTTGAAAATATGAATCTGAGAGTGCAGTTCAAAACAGGAAACATTTTACTTGTATCAAAACATACAAAAAAAAACTTCTTTCTACGACTTTATCTCTTTTCTTATTTCTCTCTACAAATTGCAACAAATTTTCATCTTTTTGGAACAATTTATTCATAGCCTGAAATTATTTCTACGTTTAAAACCTGCATATATTAAATATCTACTGAAAAATTGATTCATGATATCAGACCTGTGCAAAAGACTCTGATCCGTAGTCTATAGCCAGAATCTTTAAACAATATTCCAGCACCGCCTGAAACACCAACGCCGCCCTTTGCCTCACATCCTCAGGGAAATCATCGACCTTATGTTCACCATTTTGCAAGCCAGCCATGTGAACCTCACAGACAGGATCACTTTTCCAGGCTTCTGTGTTTTCACAGTCGCAAGAACTGAGCTGTTCATCGAGAAATTGGATCTTATAATTGTGGCCACGATGAGCCGACCGCAAAAAGCAATCGACGCACATAGCACAAGTTTCATTCACACTGCAATCTGCATATGTATCTTGGTACACGTTCTTTCATGACTGGCACAGGGAAGACTTTCCTTTTTCCTGAGCTCTTCCAGAACAAAACAGAGCTGACCATTGCAGATGAATTCCTCCAGGCTGTCAAAGAGGACTTTTTGGGAATGCTCGCTGTCAACGGCCCATTCATCGCTGTTCGGCCCAGGGCCATAGATTTCTGGTACTGTCGCACACCAGTATTCCTTGAAATCCTCAACCGTGAGGGCCCCTTTTTTCATTTTGTCCAGTCACATGTTTGTGCTGGACTTTTTCTGGAAAATAGACGCGTGTTTCCTGATAATCCTACTACTATTGAGGTTTGAACCTTTTATTTCGGTTGAAAGAATGCAGCAATATACCTGACGATGACATGTAAAGGTTGGGTAGATTCATTTGTATTCCCTATGGGAAATCTTGTAATAGTATGTAATTCATGAATTACAAAACTATTACAACCGGCAGGGTAGATCCCTATTATACCAGCTGATTAACCTGATCATTTCTTGGCGCAAAATGTATAATTTATATTTTTTTGGCATCTAACTTATTAAATTTACTTTCAGTGATTACAATTATGAAAGATCCATATAAAACTTCAACTCTTACACTGTGATTTCAGTAATTATTCAAATGAAATTATCTGGATGATGAGCTGGTACAATCGGAATCTACTTTGCCGGTTGTAATGGTCTGTAATTCATGAATTACAAGATTTTCCATAGGGCTCGATTTAATATCGTAAAAATTTTCATTCAGAGAATTTATTAAGAGTCTCGAAAGTTACATTAGGATATTTTTTATTGTAAGTCTTGTTGATGCTTCAGTTGAAAAAATTAAGTACCTTGAAAATATAGAGCTTTATTGATTCAGCGTTTGTGAACAAGCCCATTTGTTTACAACGCTTTTTCTCATAACAAAAAAATCTTTTTTCAAACATAACTTATGATATTTTCATATTGTTTTTGTAAATTTGATGAATCATGACTCACAGTTATTTCACGATTATAAGATGATACCATTCCCTTCTTCAATATTAAAGTTAGATGTTGTCAGAAAACTTAATTCAGTTCTGCTTATTCAAATCTAAGGAAAACAATTTCCGATACATTTTAGTGGAAAAAATGCAATATTAATTTTAATGCCAGGAATATTATATTGAGATAAGAATTTTAAACCAGCATTTTTTAATGATGACAATTGAAGTGCAGTGAATTTTCTAGTACCATGTAACATTTTGCACTTTAAAAGCCATGCTTTAACACAATTATAATTTCGTGATTGGAAAATCACTTCAAACTGAGGAAATAATATTGGAAACCAAATAACGTTCTTTAGCAACTAGTTTTTTTTTACAAAAGTACAAAATTATTAAGAATTTTTTTTATGTTCAATTTATGGCATTTTCTTTATAAAGATTCCAGGTTTCAGAGCCCGATATTTTGTCATATAAATAAGCTTCAAGTCACAACATTTATTCACCGAAATCATCGAAAAAATGTTTTGGTCATAATGAATTGGTGTCGGAAAATGATATAACATATAACTATTTCTAAAATCCATAAATATTCTGGTATATTTATAAAATTTCGATCATTAAAGGATCGAATGTTCGATATTTTTAAAGATAGTTTTAAAAATATTAAATATCTCTCATTTTTCTAGATGATCCTTCGAAATTCAAGCAATGTACAAAAAAATACATTAAATTCTAACATTTCGTTAGATACGTGTATATGCTGGTTAAATTTTTAAAAAACGTATACAAAATTTGTCAATCAGTGAAAATTTGATTCCAAAAGCATTGAATTCTAGAAATCTATACGTAATATATTATTTAAAATATTTTTCATTTTCACTGGCAATGTTGTATTGAATGAATTATAATATCAGCAGTTTCTACCAGTCAATGTTTGGAATATGATTTTTTTTATTTTCCCAACGTTTCGGACCCTGATTTGGGTCCCTCCTCATGAGCTATGTAACTGAAATCTTTCACTCTGAATCTTCATTCGGTCGTTTTAGTCAAATGCCAACACATGAAAAACACGGTAAAAAAGTGTTTTTTACCGTGTATAAAATGATTAAAAAATCAGATTTGTTATAAACAATGTAACAAACAATTAACTCGATTGCATTATTTTCAATTTAAAAAAACATAATGACATGAAATTGATGAAAAATGCAATCCCGATCAGAAAATAAAAAAATTTAACTGATTCTATCGCCGGTAATATATTTTTCTAAATTAAATTGACACAAAAACATTTATTGGCAATAATGTTAACAATAAAATTTTTCTACTTGATCTTTTTGAATTAACATTTGATATGTCAAACACTTAAGAAAAAATGTATTTACAACAGAAAATTAATTTCGACCTAATCTAGGTGATGCGTTTGAGGAGTATATTAGATATCCTTGAAAATACTATCTATTATGTACTAAATTGAAATAAAATGATGTCGACATTATATGATACTTAAATATGTTCCAACATTTTATTATTTATTCACCCACGAAATCCTTCCTACCTAGCAATAGTATATTTCTCAACAATTGCAGGATTCGCTAAAAAAGCCATTCTGCGCAAGTTAAGAAATATTTTTTACACAACGACGTGGAGTAAATGCGTATTTTCGAAAATCAAGAGTGGAGAAAATGAGCATTTTCTCCACTGGGTTGTGTATAAACATTTGCGCGGTGATGAATATAAATGCGCGTGAACGAACGGCATAGCTTTAGCAGCTCGCGCGAGTACGTTTTCGACTTAATAACTTTTTTCAAAATGCAATCACAATTTTTTCTTAACGGTATATAAAAGACAATAAATAAAGTACATGTGGTTTTTTTTCTAGTCAAAATATGGTTGAGAACACATTTGTTTATCAATTTGTTATAAACAAATACAAAAATATTGTATAAAAATGCAAGTTTCCGAATCGGAAAAATTCGTGATTAATCTATGTTAAATTACGATTCGTCTGCCGCAAGAAGCATAACAATTGGAAAAACAGATCACCCGCAATAAATTTATAAAAAAATAAAATGACGAAAAACTTTGGTTGTTAATATTATAAACAAAAAAAATTTTTGAGCGAAATCAGTTTCGGTCTACCTTAGTAATGGTAAACACTATCGGAAAAATTCATTTTCAAGTAAAAATGAATGTTCATCAAATTCAGGTGACCTGTTGGAGAAATTCTGACCCCATGTTATTGTAATTAGAAATAATACTGGGGAGGGTTCCAATATGAAAAAACAAGAAAAGAGGTATTTTAAAATATGAAAGATTCAATGTTTTCAACCTTTTTTTCTTCAAAAATTTGACGTGAGTCTTAAAGATAAAAAACTTATAAATGAAAATATAGACAAATAAAGACTTTTTGTTGAAAAAGTAAGCTTCATTTTGTAAATGAAAAAATTGTGAAATAAGCTTTTTCTTCAATATAGACGAGTTACTAGCTGTTACCCGCGGCTTTGCCCACGGTCAATGGCCAGTTTATGGCGGTTATTCCCTATGCTTCTCAATATTCATAAAATATTGGTATTTTCGGTAACTATGTATTATATATTATTTTACAGAAAATATTATTTTTCATTTGATGATATCCCTAGTAATTCTGATTCTTATATGATTCTCAGAAATTTTATAAGATTACTGAAATCCCTTACATGTTTACCCATTTCTAATATGGAACCATATAGAGCCATATAAGATTTTTGAAATCTTATATGGTGCCCATATATGATTTATGTCAACTTATATGGCAAACATATAAGATTTATGGTAACATATAAGATATTTTGTCTGAAAAATCTTATGTTACCATAAATCTCATATGTTTGCCATATAAGTTTTCATAAATCATATATGGGCACCATATAAGATTTCAAAAATCTTATATGGCTCTATATGTTTTCATATAAGAAATGGGTAAACATATAAGGGGTTCAGTAATCTTATAAGATTTCTGAGAATCATATAAGAATCAGAATTACTAAGGATTGAATTAGTGAATTTATAGCAAACATACTTTAATGAAAAACTTTTTTATAAATAATTCATTTTAACTTTAGTAGCAAATCAGGATAAGGTTGAAAAAACTACTGATTTGAGAGATCCTCCTTTGTCTCAACCAATTTCCTTTGATGTAGGTTCCGTGTCGTCTTAATATTGAATGTATATATACAATGACGCCATACGTATGACGTCGATTGTTGTCCACTCTTTATCGTCTTTATGTATAAATAAACTCCATGCTGACTGTAAACAATTATTTTTGAAGCAACAACCTCCCCCAGAAAAGCGCGACAAGTTTTACATAAATTTACACATATTTTGGAAAAATATTTTAATCTTCGCCACACGTGCCACTTGTACAATATGATCTTGCTGAAAATATACTTTTCGATAATAGATTTTTTTTTATGGAAAAGAAATATTTACCTTTTAGTAAACACTTTTCGATGGATGAGTCTAAGTTTCCGCCAGTGAAACTTAATTTTCATATACACACTTTAAATTCGCGAACTTCAAACAATTTGATTCAATACAAATTTGATTTGTTTATAGATATATATATATATTCACACTGATAACAGCTGCTAGAAACAGCTGATATATGTAAACATCAATAAACATAACCTCAAAGCCGCTCTGAGAATTCCAAAAAAAAAAGCATGTAAAGCGTAGACAAAAATATTTACACTTTAATTGAAAAAATCTGCAACAATGTCACGAACAACACCGTTGGCACAGATGCAGGCAAAAGGATTTTACAATTCATTTCGCGATTGGGTAAAAGCTACTTGGCTTGAAACTATTTCCTTTTCCATCGGCAGCATTCCACCCAGTGTGATTCTGCTATACAATACATTTTGGCTGGACAAATACAAGAATTTCGTTCATTCCTACAAGTAAATACCGTGTTCTTTTTCTACTTTTATAATTAAATACAATTTATATGCTTCATGTTTAGAGTTTCTGTAAATCTTTAATGTCTTGCATAAATTTTCTAAATTTTAGAAATTATTAACAAAGCAGAAAGGGTTGATTGACAAGTCTATAAAAGAATAAATTATTAGATTATTTATTAAATATATTCACCATATTATTAATTATGTTAGGACAAAACCAACAATTTTTTTTTCATTATTGATCTCTATTACATGAAATAGACTATTGTAATAATATTGGGAAATCAGAATAACTCATTTATTTACGACAAATTTCAGTCTACGTTTGGTATATTTAAATGCCGAAATTGGTAAATTTTAAATAAATACATTTGGTATTATATAATAAATTTTTTTTCATGTTATTATGAACAATAATTTTTTCATTGTAAATCAAGTTGAAAAATTTATTTCCAACAGAAAATTTGGAAAAACTCATTAAAAGATAACCATCAAAAATGTGAGTTCATTCCAGAAAACACACAATCTTGAACTTTACTCATTGAATTGAAATTTAATATTTTTTTACCTTCAAAAATTCGACAAAAGATACGAAATATCCTTACTTATGATAAGAATTGAAATCGAACAAACCAAATTAATTTAAACCCTATAGTTAAATACTAATATAATTAAACATAGAAATTTCATTTGATAAAAAAATCATCATAAATCAAATTTTAAATGATTTTTCAAAAAAATGTATCGCTTTCAAATACTCACTCACCTATTCATTTTTGTAAATCAAAATTCATGAACAAATGAAAATTGTTCTCAAATAAAATATTTTTGCAGTAATTATTATCAACATATTAAATTATCAGTAATACATCAATGCTAACAAACTCAATAAATAGTATTTACATTCAATTTAAGCGATAGTTTCCATGGGTAAAAATCAAACAAATATAAATCTTCAGTGGTCCAGTCAATTTTTTTTTTTTTTTTCAACAATTATTAATGTTCAAATCTTCACTTGAGATTCATATCAAAACGTGTAAGAATTATCATTAAAATGATCTCTATGCAAATTGAAAAAAAATTATATATATACATAGTATATTTAGTATTATCAATGAATATTAATCTCATATGAATGTTTTAAAACAAATTTTCAATGATTTTCATAACAAACATTTTTTCCAAAAAACTGATACTTTTATACGTGGTGATCAAAAATTTGTAAAGAAATAAAAAACGTCCCTGAATTAACAAACTTTACCGCAATTATCGATAACGTACTGAATTTTTAACAATATCGACGCTGAAGACTGTCAATATTATTATCTATATTTAGTTTGAGTGGTATTTTCCTTGAGTCGAAATCAATGAAATTGAAATCCTTCATGGCCCAGTAAAATTTTTTATTTTTTGAGAAATTATCTACTTTTATCTCCATGTGAGGTCTTCATAAAAACATTTGAAAAAGATTATTGAAACAATCTGTTCATGAAATAAAATCAATTATCAATAAAGGAAATTGTATTAATAACATAATTAATGATTAGTATGAGTATGGAATAAATTTGGAATGATTTTTCTAACATATGTTTTGTTTTTAAAAAATCACTTTGTTATTTTTGTACATCACAATTTGAAAAAAAATAAATAAATAAATAAATTAACGTACTGAATTATCAACAACATCAACACTAAATAACTCAATATAACTATCAATATTCAAGTTAAGAGATATTTTCCTGGATGGAAATCAATCAAATGAAAATACTTCCTGTCCCAGTAAAATTTTTCCTTCATTAAATAATTATCAATGTTTAAATCTACACCCTTGATTCTTCTCAAAACATCTTAAAAAAATATTAATAAAATGATCTCTCCATAAATTAAAATGAAATGTAAACGAAAATCAATTTTTAACGTAAAATAAATAAAAATGAATATATAATAAAGTATAATTAGTATTAATGGTACTAAATATAAATATAAAACAAATATTTTGTTTCAAAAGACCTACCTTTTTATTTTTGTGAATCAAAAATTTGTCGAGAAACAAAAACCTTTCCCAAAGCAAACAGTTTTTCAGTGATTATCAATAACTTACCGAATTATTAACAATAGCAATGTGGAAAAACTGTCAATACCATTATCCATATTTAATTCGAGAGATGCTTTCCCTCGATCAAAATCAATGAAATAGAAATCCTTAATGTCACATTCAAATTTTTTCATTCCTTAATCGAACAGTTATCAATGTTTCAATCTTTATTTATAATTTTTAACAAGACATGTGAGAAATTGAACAAAAAATTATCTATATTTTTGCTACCACTACTGTTCTAGACTTCTGCAACCAGTTCCTCTCAGCGAGAAATTCAGTAAACTTTGGAACGAAGTAACAACAGATCTCAAAATACCAGACAAGTCTTTGAAACTCCTCAAGCCCTTCACAGTATATGGCACCGAAGCTTTTCATGCAGGCAGCATGGATAGCATCTACGGCGTCATCATTGGTATCCCTGGCACCTTCGAACACGAAGACATAGCGGACATCAACACTACCAACTTCAGAGTCAACACAGAATTCGTCGACTGGACACGAAACGATGCCCAAGATCTTCTGAAGTCCATGATTTGTTCTCATGATGCCCAAAAATTCGCTGTTGCTAGAGAAATCATCGCTGCTGATAACAAAAATATTGTATTTGACATTGTTACCTACCCACTTTACAGTTTCAGTGCATTTTACGTTTACGAAAATATCGTCAAAAAGTTTGAACTAGCGAAAAAACCAACGTTTTTCAGAGGGCTTCTCGGAGGAGCGATAACTGCTGCAGCAGTTGGTTTATGGCTCTCGCATAGAAACATTTTGGCCAGGCATAGAGAAGACAAAGTGGACAAACTCATGTCGAAATTGGGTGAAAGTTACAAGAAAGGAGGTTTGGAATATTACGACAAAATCCTCCAGAGAAATAAGGCTTTGAGAAGCTTGATGGGTGAAAGTGGAACCAAACATTACACGGAAGTCGGTGAACAAAAATCGTGGTTTAGTTTCATGAAACCTCTGGTTTCAGATAGGTTGAAATTTTTTCAAGTTCAGTTGAGTAGCGCTGCGCAATCTGTTTTATAGTTGTTTGCATTAACATAGTAGAACATTGTCGATAATAAAAACTTGAGATACCGGATTTGATGATTGGAAATATTTTATTCAATCCTATAATAAATGCACAGGATAACATTATTTACATGTAAAATTTTACCTAAATACATTTTTGAATCACTTTTAATACTCGGCGATTCTCATACTGCACCGGTTCATATGTACATTATTCGCACTTTTTTTAGTTAAGAGCTCGAGCAATTATTTTTAGATAAGTCATTTTTATATAAAATTATTTACAATCTTGTTATTGTTGGTATCACTTGTTCCATTATAGAGGCGTTTTATTAGTCTCATGTTAAACCCAGGGAGCCCAACTGGAAAGAAAAATGTTTATCTGAATCATTATGACAGGAAAAGTGTATAGATAAACAATCAGACTATAATGAAATCCATTCTGCTGCACTAATCATAATTCAAATTTCTTATAATTGACTTCAAATCAAAGAATATGTATTTTACCAAAGTTAATTTGTCCTCTTCCTTTTTAAGAACCTTCGACGTTTGGTCCTGGTCGAATTTCACGACGGCTGCAATGACCTTGGCCAGAACCATAGTTTCCTTCCCCATCATGTACTCATAGAGGATGTTCCTCAAGTATTCTATTTCTGTGGAATCCTCCAAAGTTTCTTGTCGCATTTTCACCAGCTTCCTCAATTCCGCAAGTTCTCTTTTCTGGGAAAGCAGAGTTTTCTGAAGTGTGTGAAAAGAACCCGTATTTGATTGCACAGCTGCCATTGCCACTCGCGATGTACTTTCCAGCTCCTAAGATTTTCAATAAGGTAAAATGACATTTCGTTCTTTTTGAGCATGAAATTTTTGCTGACTTTGATAGATAATTTTTCACAAAACCCCGAGCAATGAATAACAAAAACTGTATCACTCCAATATCAAAAATGAAAAATGAAGAAAATAAAAAAGAAAGCATTACCTCAGGTGATATTTCGCTATTGAGATCATTCTGGAAAAAAAGAACAAAACGAATGGAAGATGGAAACAAAAATAAAAATAAGATACTAATAAAATTTTTCCATAACTTACTCGTCTTTCGTGTTGCCATTCTTGAGTCAACTCGTTGACTTCCTGTTCGTGCTTTGCTTCAATTTGAACAGTTTTTTCATCAAGTACTTGTTTCCACCTCTTATCGATGTCTTTGAGTTCGTTGGCGTGATCTTTCTGCATTTGTTTGACCGTCATTGTGAGTTGTTTGATTTCATCATCTTTAGAGCTGACACCTTTTTTATTCTCCAATACGAGGTTTTCGATTTGCTCCGATTTTGCTGTAAGCTCAATTTGGAAGTCTTTGAGTTGCTCCTTGTACTGTCGAATCAAGGACGATTCGTGACTTTGTTGTTGGTCTAAAAAACGAATGAATTTTTTCAATCCCCAATTCTCATTCAGTAACTTTTAGTTAAATTAAAACTCACCAAACCGTTTTTCCAGAGCAGCTTGCAATTCCTCTTCTTTCTCTTGCAATTGGGCCTGAAATTCTTTAACCAACTGCTTAACTCTCATAGACTGTTCCTCTTTATCTACGCTTGACTCGTTCTTCGCTTCCTCCAACTGTTTCTTCAATTCCTTATTCGCTGCTTTCATCTGCGATTCCTTCGTCTGGAAAGTCACGAGAGTTTCATCCAATTGAACTTCCAATTTTTTATTTGCTTCCTGCAATTCTGCAACCCTCCGACGGAAAGATTCCTCAACTTTGGATTTTTCCAGTTCTTGTTCGAGTTCCCCATTCTTCGCCAACAAAGCTTCAACCTCATTTTTTCTTTCTATTTCTCTCTTTTTTAATTCAGCATGATTTCGCGTCAATTCGTCAATTTCTGCTATTTGTTTTCCTATTTTCATTTTTAGACTATCTATTTCATGTACCAAAGATTCGGACTTTGTCAAGTTCACCGAAATTTCATTGTTCCATGATTCCAAATTTCGAATTCTCTCGTTCAAATCATTCTTCTCCTTTTTCAAATCTTCCACTTCTCGTTTCAGAGCAGCTTCTGAATTTTTTCGTTCCTCGTTTTCTTTTTGCATATCTAGTTTTTCTGATTCGAATGATTCTACTCTACGGCTCAAATCATTGCTGATTTTTTTATATTCATTTTTTTCGTCCTTCAATGCTTTGTTTGTTTCTTCCAAACTCTTCAGTTTTTCAACAAACTCGATATTTTCTTCCTTCAAAATTGCATTTTCTCTCAACATGTTTTCTTGTGATTCCTTGACCTTAATAATTGTTCTGTTCAAACCTTCCACTTCTTCCATTTTTCTCTTGTATATTTCAACCTCTGATTCCAAAAGCTCGATTTTACCCAACAATTCTTCAACTTTTTTTTTATTGTCATTTTTTAAACTTGTCAATTCTTCAATTGTCTTTTTCTGGGCTGTAGCCTCTTTTACCCAAGTTGCATTCGATTCATTGAATTTTCCAACGAAAGCTGCGTAATCTTCTTTCAATTTCGAATAAGCTTCGTTGGAAGTTGCTACTTCTTCCTCCAAAACTTGAATCTTTTTCAAATTGGCCTTCTCTGAGATTTGGTAACCTTCAACTTCCTCACATAGAGCCTTGCCCATATCCTCATGACTATATAGCATTTCCGAATATTCTTTCCTCTTTTCCTCGAAATCATCGCACCGCAGTTTGTACATCGTCAGCTCTTTTTCGCAAGCTTCCATTTCCAATTTTTTCAATTCACACTTCTCCATCAAATCTCTTAATTTTTCTGAAGCCTCGTCAAACTTCTTCTTATAATCCCAAATTTCATCATCCTGCAATTCGCATTTGCTTTCTAAATCTTGGACTCTCCTCAAATTCTCATCCTCTGCGTTTTTGTAACCTTCGATTTCCAAACTTAGTGCTCTGCATTTCTCCTCCAACTCCGGATTCGCCTCCTTCACAATATTTTTCATGTTTTCTTCATTCTTTTTTCTCAATTCCTCGTTTTCCTTTTCCAAAAACGAGAAAAAGACGATTTTCTGCGCAAATTCTTCCCCTAGTTTTTTGAAATCCTCATGTTTCTCCGACACTTGTCGATTAAACTCGCCCTTCAAATCTCTGCACTCCATTTTCAACTTGCTCATCGTTTTTTTGTACTCGACTATTTTCGCTGTCATTTCTCCTTTCTCTTGAACCAAAATTTCCACCTGAGAACGCACTTCCTGGACCTTAGATTTCAGCTCCTCGACAATGTTTTTGCATGTTTCGTACTCCTCTGTAGTTTTCTCCAATTCCTTTCGCAATTTTTTTTCCACGTTAACAACATTGCGCAATTTTTCCTCACTCTTCTCCAACTCTTCTTTGAATTCCATGCAAGCCCTTTGTTTAACCCTCAATTCATTTTCCAGAAATTCCACCCTTTCTTTCAAGGACGTTTCCGATTCCAAAACTTTCCCAATCTCGCTCTGCAAACGCTCTTTCTCCGAATTTAAAAGAGCCACGAGTTCCTCATTTTTGCTCTTCATGATAATCAATTCAGCATTACTTTCTTCGTATTTATCACGCAATTTTTCCAGGAAATCGGAATCTCTCTGCATTTTCTCGTTGCCCTCTGCCAGCAAATGCTCGAGTTCTTGGATTTTCTTAGAAAATTCCTGATTTTTCACCGCCTGTTCTTCGTACATTCGACTCTTTTCATCCTCCTCTGTTTTTCGCGACTCAGACTGCAATTTTTTAATTTGCATTTCTTTTTCCTCGAGTTCTCTGTGAATGGACAATTTATTTTCAGCGAGAGAAATCGCGCTTTCCTCTTCCCTTTTCTTCATCGTTTCCAGGTCTTCTTTCATTTTCGCTATGGCGACGTTTCTGCTTTGGAGTTCAGATTCGAGGCTCTTTATTTTTTCGGCGTTCAAGTCTTTGAGGGCATTGTATTCACGCTCGAGGATGCCTTTTTCTTCGCTCTCCTGGGCGAGATTGTCTTTGGTTCTTTTCAGTGAAGTTTTGAATTTGCTAACCAGGATTTCCAGTTTCGATATGGTATTTTTCAACTGCTCGTTTTCTTCGGCTAAAGCTGGATTTTCCTCTGTTTTTTTGGGAGGATCGCTGCTCAAGTCGATCAAAAGTTCAGAACCGTGATTTTCACTGGGTAATTTTTCCTGGGAGTTTTCATGTAGATTTGTCTTAGCTTTGTTTTTCATCAACTCCAGCTAGAAACAAAAGGTTGTATATATGACATAAAAATTTATTTATTACTAATTTCATTCATAATTCGTCAAAAAATGTTTGGCTTGATAATTTATTCCACTTATTATAAATTGTTTGTAATATCCATTCATATTCACCTTTGTATTTAACGACTCGATAATACAATCTTTTTCGTCAATATCGTTTCGAAGAGCGTCTTCCAAGTGTGCCTTCGCTTGCTGTTCCAATTGGCATTGCTCTTTCAAATCCGATATTCTTCTTAAAGCTTTGTCTTGCGTTTCAACTAATAAACTCTCCAACTTGCTTTTGGTTCTCTCCATTTCACGATAATGTGCTGCCAATTCTGCATATTTGTCTCGGTATTTTTTGTGTTTTGTTTGCATTTTTCGGTACGCGGTGTAAATCTGTTCCTTGGTTACTTTGTCAAGCTGAGGACTTATGTTGTCATCAACTTCACTCGCTGATTGGTCCATGTCAGACTAAAAGGTAAAATTATGGAGATTTTCAAGGATTTAGGGAATCTTTTCAATTTCCTAAATTTGTGTAATATCTTTTTTTTTTTATTGATTTCTCAAATTTTCATACACAAAATTTAAGAGCTGCAATTCTACTCTGACATCTAGAAAATTATATTGATGTTCATCAGAACTTTACGGATGATACTCTTATAAATCAATAAATTTAATAATTGTTCTTTTTTTTATATCAACTTTTTCGGCAATGTTGACTAACCTGCAAATAGTAAGTACTTGCAGAGCTTTCGTACGTAGGAAAAAGAAACGATGAATCACTGGCAATGCTGCTGACTGAGGTTTTACGATTGCGCCCCCCAGAGTTAACAGAAGGGGCACTGAGGTTCATCGATTCAAATCCAATTCTGGCAGGACTGTTTTTTGGAGTTTCTACAACAGATATTTTGAATCCTTATATAACACTCTTTTATAAATTAAAATCATTTAATCGCAATTATAATTTTTTCAAAAAAACTGACACAAACATCAAATGGTCATACTTCCAAACAATAGTTCTAATATTTCATGCACTGTCACTTCCAAGAACTTGACAGAAAAATTAACCTTGAATTGGGAGTCATTGATTTCTGGAAACTTTTGGAAGCTCTCAAAGAAAAATACATTTTTTTACAGTCAATGCGAAAAGAGATCATTAACTTTTGTAAGATTTTTCAGATTTTTGTGTGTTCAGTGATCCAAGAACAGATTTCTTGCTTAAATATTCTAATGTTCATTTGTCAAATAAAAAGTTATAAAAAAACACAATTCCAAGCGTAAACAAGATTGAATAAGATTATATATTAAAGTAATATTTTATGAATAACAAGGTCAAAAACTTTTAAATTGAAAAATAAAAATTTGTGAATAATTTTCTTAGATAAAAATTTTTAAAAATTCGTCCTTTGAAATATATTAACGAAATAATTAGAATCTTTTCAGAGCGAAAAATAATAATTTTAACTTCGAATTTTTCAATCTGAACCTCAGTAAATTAAAATCCTTAGGCATCCATGTTCTCTGATATTTACGAGATAAAAGTTTTGTATTTTTGATTTAGAAATGTCTATCTATAGTATGTTTTCAAAATTTCTAGAGTTTGGAACTTATTTTATTTTCTTAACATTTCCACAAGTTTTGTTTTATTTATATGTTGCAAAAAATGATTTTTGTTAATTTTAACTTCATGTTTTTATGGGGTAACAAATATTTTTTCCTATTAGAACATTTCTAATGTTTTACTATTAAAAAAATTGATTTTTTTCAAGTATAGAAACGTAATATTCAAGGCGATTCAGAAAAAACAATTTATTCAATTATTATCAACATTAACCACGATTGGATAGTCAGAAGGTTGAAATTTAAATTGTCTAGAAGGTTTTACTGATTATGAAATATTAAAAAAAATATAACTTTATTTATTAGAAGTGGCTAAAAATTTGTTCATCAAAATATATTACTAACAAAATTAGAATCTCTTAATAATAAATACAATTATTATGGACGTGTTATCGCTCCGTCAAATTTTATTTCAAACACAATAGATTGCTCAGAACCAAGGAAACCCACTTTTTTTCAATGTAAATTTTTCTTGCTTTATTCTTTTACAATCTCTAGCTTTCGACACTATTCCTGTGTCCTCTTCAGGAGTCTCAATCTGATATTCTTCATTATTTTTACAAGCAAACTGTCATTTCTTAATCCAGGGAGAATCTGCCATCGTCAATTTTTTATCCATTCTCCAATCTTTCCAAACCGAAAAAGGAACTCCCAAATTTTAATTTTTATGTGTTGTTACACGTGACATAGGTACAGTTAGAGCTGATATTTGTGTAGTGGCCTGATAAAAGAGATAAGAATTTAAATTCTTATCTTTGTTACAAATAATTTTTTTTTTAAGTACAGAGATGTGATACTTGTAACCATGAGAATAAACGATTGAAAAATGAAAGGACTGAAATTTAAATTTTCTCAAAGTTTTTACTGATTCTAAAACTTCAAAAATATTTAAAATTTATTTTACATCATAATCATAATAAATGCAATATTTTGAAAATCAATGAAATAATAAAATAAATAAAATATCATTCTAAAAAATGATGAGAATAATCGAATGATTTCAATAGTTGTATTGAAATACTGTTTGTTAATATTAGAATATTGCATTCATGCTGTATTAAAATAATCTTATTTATTACTTATTACCTTGTATTACATTACGTACAACTTTGCATTTTGTTGTATTACATTATCATATTATTATACATATCCTATTACACGATATATTAAATATATTACAATGAATGAATCATTGATAAAAAAATTGAAAATCATGAAATAAATAATAAAATTGAAATGATTGAATAATTTAAGTAGTTCTTTTAAAATATAAAATAAGTATTATTAATGAATTAAGTTTATTTAAATTATATGTCAATATTATATCATGACTTACATGTTACTTATTACCTTATAATGAATTATATGCAATAATGTGTTTTATTGTGCTATATTTTCTACATATCAGAAAGAGAAATAAAAAACAAAAAAAAGAAAGATTTCATAGTTTGCTTAGTTTTCAAAATATTGAGACACTTTGACAAGTAAATAAAAACATTGTTTGTCAGTCTTTCAAAAAATAAGGATCAATAATAAATCAAATGAAATAGATTATATGAAAAAAAATTAAATGAAAGAGATTATTATGAATCTAATCAAATAATAAATCAGATTGAGAAATAAAATCCTATCTATAAGAAAATGTATAAAGTGTCATTCGTTTTTCATAATTAATACTACAGTGATACAAATATTACATAATATAATATTATGACCTGAGACGAAGCCAATGGGTGTAATCATTTTGGTAAATTGAAAGTTTATCAACAAGTCTAGTTAATGATTTTATTTAATTTTACCTCAAAATTGACATCCAAAAATCTGATATTAAGGTTCAGATTGAATTAAATAATATCATTACAAATATTATATATGATTAGATGATATTTATAACTATGCATGATAATGTATAATATAGCAAATATTACATTGTATGTATGATAAACAATTTATTTCAGAAATAATTTAAATGATAGATAATTAAATTAAAAATTCTGAGAGTAATTAATAATTAAACATTTAATATTTCAGGACGAGAAATAAAAAAACAAGAAAGGTAAGATATAAATTGGTTCAATTCTTAAAATATTGAGACTCTTTGACAAGTAAATAAAAAAATGGTTTAATAATATTATTATAATGTCAATATAAAGACAATATTATCATATCCCTGAAATAAAAAGTGAATCTTATTCGATTAGGAAAAATAAAGTGCCATTTATTTTTCACGATTTTTATTAATAATATAATTACGAATAATATATATAAATCAATATAATATTCAATCATACATATTATTTATTATATTAGAATAATAATAAATAATTCATTCTGAGAATTATTCCAAAAATTAAATGATTCATTTTGAAAAGTTACCCAATTTTTTGAATATTTAAATTAGTAATAATAATAAATTATATTATATTCAAATAATGTATTAAAACTTATATAATATTAGATACTTATTATAAAATATTATGTAGTTTTGCATTTAGTCGTGTAACATTACATTACATTCAGCATTCTATATTCCAGAATTAGGAAAATAAATGAGAAAGGAAACATAATTTGCTTTATTTCTAAAATACTGGGAGGATTTGAAAAATAAATTACATGGTTTTTTAGTCTCTTAAAAACTAGAAACTAATGAGAAATTCAATGAATTAGATGATAAATCTTATGCAATAATAAATCAAGTCCAATTGGATAAAATGTATGAATGAAATTTATTCATTTTTTATAAGTACCCTAAGTTAACAAAAATAAATATGATTACTCCAGAAAAACATTATTGTACCTGTATCAGTTTCTTCTGTCAAACTGAAATTGTCACTAGAAGCAGACAACTCCGGGATGGAATTAGTTGACAGCGAAGGTGACACAGCCTGAAATCCGTCGACACCGACGCATTATTCAAAAATCTAAGTCTAGTATTCGAAACTTCGACAGTTTCCAAAAAAAAACGAACATCACCTGCGCCAATTGTTGCATTCCAGCCTGCAACCTGGCCGGGGATTGTTTCATCTCCTCGGCCAGTTTGTCTTTAAATTTCTTGAACATTTCGGAATCGTTCCAAGGGAAAAATCGACACTTAATCTAATTAACGGGAGTTGCCCGTTATTTCAAGAATTATTCCGAATCACGAATAATCCTTGACCCGAACGGCGATGTTTTCGCAAAAATACGTTATCTGATAGACATAAACACGCAATTGCAATTTTTATACATCTGCAATTCTTGCAGATTCTTGCATGAATTTAAAATTATTCTAAATACGTACTGTTTACGTAAAATTTTATCATTACATATTGTTACATATATATGCATATATAGCGTGTCATGTGTATGGCAATTTGGCAATCTGACAAGTTAAGTTAGATTGTATTGTGATCGTTGTGATTATATATAACCCATGGGTACAACACAATTCAACACAATCAAACACGATTTAACAGTTTAGGTGATTTAAGGTTAGGCCACATAAAGTTATGGACGCTTGACATTACTTGATATCAATTAATCAAGAAAAAATTAATCATTTCAACAACTGTTAACCACCCAATGTTTATTTATTGATTTTCCGGAGAAATCTGAAACATGGTGAGTTAAAAAATGCATTATTATTCGTATCTTATTCATAACTGAACGCCTTAACAATATACTAATGACCAATTTTCCGGTTGTTTTTATTGAAAATATTGTTAATTTAGTTTAAACATTTAGGTCTTTTAATGGCACAATGTTTTTTGTTTCGTTTTAGGCGTCTAAAGATAGTATTCCGACTCCAGCAGTTCCGGGTTTTCCTCCGACAACACCGAATTTGGTTCCTGGGTTTCCTCCAATAATGCCTCCCACTTCATTTATCCCTCCACCAGGACTACCCCCAGGTCCCCCAGGAATCATGCCGCCACAGTTTTCTATTCCTCCGCCAGGATTCGGATTTCCAATGGGTGCGCCACCTACTGATGCAGGAGTTATTGGTATAATTTTTCGAAATGCTTGAAACAATTTTTTTGATTTTTCTTATATTACATATATATGTCATTTTTAAATTATTGTCAATATATCATTATTATATATCATTATTTATATGTAAAATCAAAAGTAAACATTTGTAATGATTTTTTATTAAATGAATTTTATCAGCTTTCTTGAAAATGTTTAAAGCTATTCTTTAGACTATAAATCTACTGTCCAAAGCATAAGTGTCGTTAACTACATTCTAAGATAGAGGTTCTTTTGCCCCGAAATATTGAGAAAAAAGAAGCTTACCGCCGCATGTAGTTAAAGCCACTAATGCTTTTGACGGTAGATTTATAATAATAATTTATTGAAACCAAAGTTTTGTATACTTTAAAATCAAATCAAATCCTTATGCCTTTAGTCAATCTTACCAATTTTGGTGTTGACTAAAAAAATTCACTAATCGTAATACTTTTTTTCTTTGAAAATTCGAAAAGTTTAAGATTCAAGATTTCAAATATCCAGAGTTGATTATATCTGTGTAAAAATTTTGAAAGTTACTATTACATTTTTACCATTATCATATATTATTTATGCTCAGAACTAACAGTAAATATACATTTATATTTATTTTCATAACTGAATTTTTTAGCTATTTTTCAAAACATTGAAAACTATTAGTTAAACTTTCATTATATTTATATGCTGTTATTTTCAAATTCAGAACATTATTTTATAATAATATATACTTAAAATTGGAGGCATGTATTCGTAATAACGAATGTAATCTAATACTTTATAGCGCTTAAAATTATATTAACAATTCATTTTTTTATAGCATCTGTCACTTTCACTGATTTTGGTATTTGGAAAAAATGTTTACTGATTGACAATTATTTTTCTTTCTCAAAATTTTGAACAGTTTAAAATAAAATATCTTACAATTATTCAATTTCTGCCATTATTATACACCCATTATAGTAATGGGTGTAAATTACATTTTTTTTAAACTCAAAATTATATCAGAATTTCAGGTTTGTATAGTTTTAGTCATTTTCACTAATTTTGGCTTTAAAAAAATACTGAGACTTCAAAAGGTTTGATTCAACTATCTTAAAGTTCAGAGTTGATTGTATCAGTATCTAAATTATATAAATTATTACCAAATGTATGACATTATTATGTTGTAATTCTTATGTCAAAAACCAACAGTATACATTTATGTATTTTTTTTCATATCTGAATTTTTTAGCCATTTTTAAAAATGCTTGTAACTGTTTATTACACTTTTATTATATTTTATAAATTATTATAATAATGAATAGATCTATATCCTTCTTACATAATATTATTTATCCTCTAAACCAAAAGTATGCATTTATAATAATATGTGTAAACCAAAATTTTATAGAGCTTACAATTATATTAAATGTTTATAGTTTTATGGCCTTTGTCATTCTGACTTATTTCAGCCTATGAAAAAAAAATTTTACCAATATGTAGCTGTTCTTGTTCCTGAAATTTGATAAGCTCAAAATAAAAGATGTTTAGGTTTCAGAGTTGAAAGTGTTTGTATTTACATTTCGTAAATTATTGGATAATTTTTAAAGGCAATATATTGATTTCTTAATGCTAAAAACAAACAGTATACGTTTATTTTTTTTCAATAACTAAATTTTTTAACAATTTTTGTGAATGCCCAAAATTATTCATAACACTATTATTATACTTATATGTTACATTATTATATTGTATTATCCATGCTTAAAGTTAAAGGTATATATTTTTAATCATAAGTGTAAACCAAAATTTTATAGAGTTTAAAATTATATATGTGGCGTGGACTGAAGAAAGGATACTAACAGCACCAAAAATCGAATTCAAGATAGTCAGTGATTCTGAATATAGAAATCTTACTCTATCAAACGAGTCTACTCTTAAAAATATATGATTTTTTTATTTAATAAAAAATTGAGGTACAAAATTGGACGGTCCATGCTACGCTTAGGGACTTTCTCTTTTCAATCTCGTTTTTCTCGAAAAGCGGCGAGGTGCTGTTAGTACCCTTTCTTCAGTCCACGCCACATATAATGTTAATATTTTTTTTCCTCTAGTCTTACTAACTAATTTTGGAAGTTTAAAAAAAAAATACTAAACGAAAAAGAAACATAATGGCATAAATAAATTTATGCCATTATTATTTTTCTTTGAACCAAAAGTATGCATTTATAATTATGCATTTTAACTGAAATTCTACAGAGATTAAAATTATATTAAATTTTTATATTTTCATACCTCCAGTCATTCAAACTAATTTTAGCATTTGAAAAAAAAATGTAGCAATTAGTAACTGTTTTTTATCTTGAAAATTCGAACAATTTAAAATCAAACACCTAAAGGTTTCCGAGTTGATGGTATATATATTTGAATGTTTCAAATTATAATATTATATAATTATCACTAAATAATTGTTTATTAGCAAGTTTCTAAAATTTGATTTCTAAATTCATAGATGTACAGTGTGTCCCATATTTATAGGGCCACCCTATTTTTTAAGGATAATTTTTTTTCTATTGGAACAAAATGCACCAAATTTTTTGAGTGAATAAATGAGTCGAATTAACGATTTTTCCTAAAATATGGAGCTCGCAATTCCATTCGTTCGTTTATTTGGACATTTTTTCGAAAAAATCGGTGTCCCAAATTAATAAGGCCACTAAAAAAAAATTCAATTTTTCCGAAAGAATTCAATTTATTCAACAAAGTACATACATACAAAAAGATTTTATTCACATAATTAGTAATTAATAGTATTTCCGTCATTTTTGAATACCATTTTCATTCGCTTAACCATCGATTTATTAAGATTTTCGAGACTTTTCGCGGTGACGTTGTTCCATGCCGATTTGATCGCTTCCTTCAGCTCTGCGACCGTTGTGTACTGCTTTCCGTTGTCATACACATCGCGTACCATCATGCCCCAAACATTTTCCATTGGGTTAAGGTCTGGAGAAACCGCTGGCCACGCGAGTACGGGGATCTTTGACTTTGCCAACCAATCCTTCGTAGACTTGCTCGCATGTATGGCTGCGTTGTCCTGTTGGAAAGTCAATTTTGCAGAGCGGAAACGTCGAAGGTAGGGCTTGAGATGTTCTTCTAGCACTGCCTGGTAATCTTCGCTTTTCATTTTATGAGAAATAAAAGCTAAGGCCACTTTTCCGAAACCGCTGTATGCCCCCCATACCATGACGGAACCGCCTCCAAAGTTTCGGGTTGAAAAATAACGAGGTTCATGTCTCAGATTACGCCAATAATAACGCATTCCGTCTGGACCATCTAAATTAAATTTCTTCTCGTCAGACCAGATAATCTGAAAAGCAAGTAAAAGACCCAAGCTTTAATTACATAGGCTTGAAGGAACTAATTATTTATTATGAGAAAAAATGCACTGTCTATGTACCTTCGACCATTCGTGCGTCCAATGCAGCTTCTCTTCTGCAAAATTGTAGCGTGCCTGCACATGATGAGGTTTCAGTTTAGGCGCTTTTTGCATTTTTTCACATACTAAATTTGGGGAATCCTTCAATACTCGATGCACTGTACTTTTGGACACTTGAGGAGCCACTTCATTTTTTATTCTTCTGCACCCCTTAGTTGTTTGCGAGGCGGCGGCAACTATTTTTCGTTTGTCACGATCTGAGAGCTTTGGCCGTGGTCCACGTTTCTTCTGAACTATTTCATTACTTCTATTCTTTACATACAGGTAAATAGCATTTCTCGATCGGTTTATAAGCTTCGCTATTTCACGTTGTGATTTCCCACATTTTTCATACGCATCAATTGACGCCTTTTCTTCTGCAGACAATGCTTTCCCTCTTCCCATATTTGTTTTAGTTCCTCGAATGTTATTAACGCACAAGCACAATTGAACTGGCCAAAAATGCGTTCGGAAGCCTGTTTATACATGCCAGGTAAAGCGGGAAAAACCCGGGAACTCCCGCTACTTACGGGAATCCCCGCAATAAAAATAGGAGAAATATTTATTTCGAACATATTGTGGGAATGTGCACTTTTAAAATAGGGAAAATACGTCGATAATCTCTATAAAGAATGTGGGAAAGTACGTATGTAAAAATTCCTTGGGAAAAATTTAAATTAAAAGAAAAACACAACTGTAAATTACTTTGGGAATTCACGCACAATATTTATTTTGTACATATAGTTAGTACATATATTTTATGACATGTAACAAGTTAAATTTTAATATTATATATTTTAAATTACAGTACTTTACGAATTATTTATTATTCTTCAAAAAAATTGAATTTTTTTTTAGTGGCCCTATTAATTTGGGACACCGATTTTTTCGAAAAAATGTCCAAATAAACGAACGAATGGAATTGCGAGCTCCATATTTTAGGAAAAATCGTTAATTCGACTCATTTATTCACTCAAAAAATTTGGTGCATTTTGTTCCAATAGAAAAAAAATTATCCTTAAAAAATAGGGTGGCCCTATAAATATGGGACACACTGTAGATATCTACAAAATCCATCAATGTTTAACTTGAAGTTTGTCTTTGATTCTGAGAAATTAAAGTTTGAAATGTTTCAAAATGAAAAAAAATGTGTGAATATTTTAGGAAAATTTACTAGCTGCTTTTGATACGTTTAAGTCAGAACAACAAACTTTTCACCCTCACAAAAAAAAACTCTCACTAGAATCCTTCTTGAGATCAGAAATCAAGAATTCTTCTATGTTTTTTTTTCTTGTTCGTTTCATTTTACTCATGTATTACAATTCTTTACTCTTATCAAATATACATACTAGTTATTATAATGATGATTTTAGTAAAATTCACTGATTTGTCTCCTTTTTATTCTTTCTCATCTCTAATTAAAGTAAATCCAATGTACAAAACAAGTCGGACTTATTTCATGCCAGTATGATGCGAGAAATCGACGTTTCAAAAACATAAATTTTTAGTCCCTAAGATTTTATGTAATGATAAAAGAGATTTAAACATTTTTCAGCTGCCCCACCTCAAATAAATCCTGCGGCAATTCCACCGTCAACTTCATCAGTTACCTCTTTAGACAACGGTTTTGCGACGTCTGAAAAAAAGACTGACTGGTCTGAGCATAAAGCTCCTGACGGACGAACTTATTACTACAATGTAGTGACAAAACTATCCTCGTGGGAAAAACCCGACGAATTGAAGACACCAAGCGAATTACATTTATCCCAATGCGCTTGGAAAGAGTATACGGCGGACAATGGCAAAGTCTATTATCACAATGTTAACACAAAAGAGTCGAGTTGGTCGATCCCACCAGAACTAGAGGAGCTAAAGAAGAGAATTCTAGCTGAAGAAGCTGCTGCAGTTGCTGCTGCAGCTGTTGCCGGCGCAACAAACACGTAAGTGGCTTTATAGTTTTTCGATTTTTTTTTCTGAAATTACTTTGAACGGTATAAATATAGAGAAATATGTTCTTTTTTTAGAAGAGTTATTCCTGTCATTCCGCATGTGAATTCGACAACCACGTCACAAGCGAACACTCCGGAATCAGGAGGAAAATCAGCTATCGAACAAGCCATGGCGGCAACTCTCGCGGCCATAAATATACCGACACCTCCATCGAAACCTGACGAAGATAGCAACTCTGGAAAGGGTTCGTTGAACGGGAGTCGCACGAGTACTCCTGAGCCAAAGATGCAGTTCAAGGACAAAAAGGAAGCCATCGAGGCGTTCAAGGAACTGCTCCGAGAGCGTGATGTGCCATCGAATGCGACTTGGGAACAAGCAGTGAAATTGATACAGAATGACCCTCGATATCCCCAGATGAAAAAGCTCAATGAACGCAAGCAGGCGTTTAACGCTTATAAAACCCAGAAGGCTAAAGAGGAAAAAGAGATCAACAGAATACGGTGAGTATTTTTATTCGTGTATGCCGTAATAATTGATTACTTATCTCTGTAAAATTTTTGATTCCAACTTGTAACAACTCTTGGCCTTTTTTCAGAATCAAAAAAGCTAAGGAAGACTTGGAACAATTTCTCCTCAACCACAGTAGCGTGGAAAGCTCGACGAAATATTACAAGTGCGAAGAAATGTTCAACAACCTAGAGATTTGGCGTGCCGTTAATGACCCCGATCGTCGTGACATTTACGATGACGTGATTCACAATCTGGCTAAAAGGGAAAAAGAAGAAGCGAAGCTGTTGAAAAAACGGAATATAAAACGATTCGGCGAACTGATGGACACGATGGCTGACGTGACATACAAAACCACTTGGGCGGAAGTGCAGTGTTTGCTGTTGGATACTCCAGCATTCACCGAAGATATGGATCTTAAAAATATGGATAAAGAAGACGCTCTTGCAGTGTTTGAAAATCACATTCGTCAATTGGAGAAAGAGGAGGAAGATGAAAAAGATAGGGAGAAAAAGCGCAGAAAACGCCAGGAGCGAAAAAATAGGGATGCTTTTCTTGTGAGTTGTGATGAATGATACTTTTTGTTGATTGCGAACTACAATGCATTTTTATGCAAAATTGAACGCTTTTTGGGTTTTTTGTCGATAAAATAGGTTCCTAATGATATCTTCTGTTGGAAAATCATAGACGTTTTTCTTTATATTTGCATAATTATTTGATTACTTTTTTCTAATAATGGATGATATTTGCGTTTTAGCGTTTGCTAGATGAACTTCACGAACAAGGAAAACTCACTTCGATGTCACTCTGGGTCGAACTTTATCCGATGCTATCAGCAGATCTTAGATTTTCGGCAATGCTTGGTCAATCTGGTTCCACCCCTTTGGACCTTTTCAAATTTTACGTTGAAGATCTAAAATCGCGTTTCCACGACGAGAAAAAAGTGATTCGTGAAATCTTGAAAGACAAGAATTTTGAGGTTCAGGTGAACACGTCATTTGAAGCGTTCGCAACCGTTGTCTGCGAAGATCGCAAATCCGCGACTCTCGATGCTGGGAATGTCAAGCTTACTTACAATTCATTTTTGGAAAAAGCTGAAGCTAGAGAAAAAGAGCGCATGAAGGAAGAAAGTCGGAAGTTGAAGAAACTGGAAGCCAGTTTTCGTATCTTGCTTAAAAATCAAAATGTTGATTACCAAACAGTTTGGGATGAAATTCGTCCTACGATCGAGGATGAAGTTGATTTCAAAGCAATAGCTTTGGACAGCGAAAGGTTCAGAATTTTCAAGGAGTACCAGCATGAACTTGAAGAGAGTTGTAGTCATCATCATATTAGGAGCAAGAAAAAGAAGCCGAAGAAGAGTAAGAAGAAATCTGATAGTGTAAGTTAAAGTTTTTTCAACATTGCCTACAAATTTTATTCTTTAAATTGAAAAAAAGTAGTTCGATCAGGCTGCTCGAAATAATGTCAAAAAATCAGAATTTTCATCACCCTCCCTTTT
The DNA here is from genome assembly GCA_028476575.1 of Platygaster robiniae. Classification (NCBI taxonomy): domain Eukaryota; kingdom Metazoa; phylum Arthropoda; class Insecta; order Hymenoptera; family Platygastridae; genus Platygaster; species Platygaster robiniae. Next base: position 45,475,615 of record CM052019.1, read on the forward strand.
ACAAGGTAAGTATAAATTTTGGTACAATGTTTTCAATGATAAATTCAATGAGTTTGAAAATTGAATTGCAAAATAATGAATTCCACAATACAGAATTGAAAAAAAAATAGAAAATTAGGAGGCATTAGTGATTGAAGAAATGTTTTTTAAATTTTGTTTTTTACATGGGTTGCAGGATTCTGAAGAAGTTGAAAGAGAAACGAAGAAAAAACGACATAAGTCACGATCTCTGACCCCAGTGAGTAAGTCAGACAGTTCTGAGTCTGAAACGAGAAAGTCGAAGAAAAAGAAGAGTAAAAAGAAGAAAGGTCGCACTGTGAGTAGAACATTTTCAAGTATAATCATTAAATAATTAACAGTTATAGAACTTTTTAGATTATTACTATGGAAAATTCGAAAACTAGAAAAAAATGATCCTTTTGTGAATTGTGTTATTTAAAAATGTGTGTTATTTAGAGTATTTATATCATAATATTATAAATAAATAATTATACATACATTTATACAAAATATATGTAATGATATTATCACAATATTAATTAGCAATCAAATTAATGCGGTAATCACGAAATTACTTATTGAGCAAATGTTAAATTCTTTGCATAATGTATTTTAATAATGTTTAATTAATGAATTATGCAATAAAAATTAAAAAAATATTTTTGAGGATTTATATAATAATATGTAAATGAAAGTAATTAATAAAATTATTTGAGTATAAATACCATACTAATTATATCATGTATAATGATGTATGAAATGATTATATGAGTGATTCTTTCATTTAAAAAAATAACTCCTTTATTATTTGTTTTATCGATTGCTTAAAAACACGTTGCATTTTTGAGTTTGTTAATGAGTGTCTTTTAAAAAAATTTTAAAAGTGTGATTATAATCGATGGATATTACAAATTTTGGATGTATTATTTTAATTCAGCGTTTATCATAAATATTATAAAACTTATGCTATTCGTATGTGAATGTGCAGTAAAAAAGAAAAGTCTGAAAATTTTATAAATTTCTGAATGAGTCTTCTGAAGGATAGTATATAAATTTAAATCGTTGCTTAAATTAATTTTAAAAGTTGCAAATAAATATTCGTACTTCAATATTCATTAAAAAAAATTTTTTGTTAGATAAAGTTGCATGAAGGTTTGAGGAATTTTAAATTATTTCAACATGTTGCACATTCTGTAAAAATTTATATAGACACAATGTGAGATAATAAAGTTTTTTTTTCAGCCTTCTCCCTCGTCAAAATATCCATCTTCGGATGAGGCGGTCATTGAAAAGAAACGAAACCACAAATCCCCCACACAAAGTGATGGATCAATCATTGAAAACGACGATCATGAACTGTCTGAGGACGAATTGCAGAAACAAAGGGCCCAATTGCTGCGTGAATTACAAATGCAACAAGAAGATAATTAAATTCTAAGTTTTTTCAATAACTTACGGAAGTTTTTCTTTTTTTTTTTTTTTTTTTGTATGTTGCTTACTTTGCAGTGGTTTTCCTGGTATAGATGTATTTTATTGCTCACGAATTCTGATATAAATTATTTGCTGGTTGTCTTAAATATGTACAGTTATTTAACAAATGTCATTTTTTTAATCTGATCTTTTCGATTTGAAAAATGCGTTGCATGTAAAGAGGAGGATAAATGGAATTTGTAAATAGTAACAACTATTTCGTTTAAGGGGAAGATTTTTTAATTCAAGCTGTAAGTAATAAAAGAAGTGAGCTTTGAATGTGTTGTTTTTATCGCAAGTTGCAGGGTGATAATTTTCTTACGCTGGTGATAATGAGGATCGATATGGTGCAGTCGGTCATTGGGCTTCAGAGTGTTTTTTTTTTTTTTTAATTTGAAAAGTTATGTTCCTTGGTGGGATTCATTTTGATTTTGATTATTACAAAGGTGTGAAGTGGGGAAAAAAAGGTTTTGGTTTTGTATATTCTTTTTTGAATATGATTATTCAAGTATTTGATTTCCACAACTTCTCATTCTGAATTACATAAAATTTATATTCTGTATTATTTCATATCTTTTGAAATTTAAGATTCATAAAAGTTTTGAAACCTGCAATGTTTTTAGTGATGCATCAGAACTACTGAAAAAATTAAAAAAAAAATAGTATTGTGAGAAAATCATATAATAAAAGTACAATAAAGTTTTTTTCGATACTTGGAACTGCATCTACTCAAAATGTAGTTTTATGTCGAAACTTCACATTCGAATTTTTGAAATATTCAACTCTCCTGGATTCTAAGAGTTGCACATTATTGATAAAAGTTTTTAAAAATCTGAACTTATATCAATGAACTAGTTAATATATATTCCATTTTAATTTTTATTCTCATCACTCATCTATTAAATTACGGAAACTTAGTTACAAATATTTTAGATCTTCAAAATTTTGGATTTTTTATTTTTTCATACCCATTCATGAATTTCGACTATCTTAATTTGACTTTTCACTATGTAAAAAATAGCGATTTACAATTTTTAAATTTCAAGTATTAACATTTTTTTATGTTGATTTTTGAGTTCTTTGACTTTCAAAGTTAAAAATATATCAAATATTTAAAATTTTTCATTATGCCCATTCATGAATTTCAACTTCCTTATTTAAACTTTTCACTTTGCAAATAATTGTTATTTCAAGTCTCAGAATTTTTCTATTTTTATTTCCAAAGTTAAGAATTTACCAAATTTTGAAAATTTTTGAGTATACATTTTTCCTCATGTCCATTCATGAATTTTAAATTCTTTAATTCAACTTCTCACTGTGTGAAAAATTGTGATTTCAAAATTTGAAGTATCAGAATTTTCCCATTTTGATATTTGAATTTTGTGATTTCCAAAATTAACACCAAGTGACTAAAGTTCAGAATTTGCGATTTCAAACTCTCCAGATTGCAAATTATGAAATCTTGATAGTTCACATTTTATTATTTGTATTCATATTATAGTTATTTATATTTTAAAAATCTTCAAATATTTTGACTCCCAGATTAAGACTTAAGTTCTTACAGTTCCTAATTATTGATAGAAAATTTAAAAAAATATAAACATATCAATAAACAAATTTATATTTGTTTCATGTTGTTCCAGTTTTATTCTCATAATTCATATCAAATTACTGGAACTTTTAAGTCATAAATCTATCGAATTTCCCAAATTTTTGAGCATAAATATTTTCTAATGTACATTGATGAGTTTCGATTTTCTCAATTTGACTTTTAGTTGTGTGTAAAAAATTAATTTCCAGTATCAAAATTTTCCCATTCTGATCTTCTTTGTGATTCTCAAGTAACCAAATTTATGAATTTGCAACTTAGAATTCTCGAATTACAAATTATAGAGTCTTGATGTTGACATATATTAAAATCTTGATTTTTATATTTAAAAAATAATTTATTTTTACAACTCCTTTATGACTCTAAAAAAAATCTTTTTTGCAAAACACGCAAAAAAGTTGTACTTCGAGGACCTGTATGGCCGCATTGAACACGCCCATTTCCGCCCGGCAAACGCTTCACTCCCTGAATACACGCACTGAAGCAAAAACACACGCACTGACGCATTGCTCGGCTGCACCTCGGCAGATAAATTGGTCCTCTCTGACGGTCCTGAGGCAAGCGAAAGGCCATCAAAAGGGAATCGCCACGATGGCATTCCAATTCCCTAAGGCAATTGAAATACCTGTGTTGCAGACGTTAGTGTATAGCACTGAATATGAAAACTCTTATTCATTGTAGACTATATGTTTGACGATTGATGCGACCGAAAATGCAAAAAAAACATGTCGTCAATTGTTAAGAAATATTTTTTCATTTTTCTGAATGTAAAAAAAGACTTCAGTCAGAAATTATTTTTTACCATAGTGGTGGGTAACATCTTTTGGATATGCATGATCTGTTGAGACCGGTGACAGTCGGTAACTCTCGCGGCTAAAAGCAAGATGCTCGCATTTTACGACCTATACAGTGGCGCCTTTTGACTTGTCGCAAGGCGCACCACGTTTTATAATTGGGCGCAGGGGACACACTCCATAAGGAAAAAGTGGGGTGACGGGGCGGGAGGGATCCTTAGTAAAATATATCTATATATGTGGATATATATAGATATACACTCGTATTTTTTTTTAGGTTAGTTTTGGACAAAAATTTTACCCACAGTGTGTGCCCTTTGATTGGGCGCGTGGAGACGAAAAGGGTCCGAGCCTCCGCATGAACCAGAAAAAAAATGTAGTCCATATACAATAAACGTAATCGAAAAAAATGTTTTTTTTTCTGAACATCAAAAAAATATTTTTTTTTACAGGGTATTTTAGTGCACGAATTATTATTTAATAACGAATTTATAAGCATTGTTACAACAATCAAAAAAAAAATAAAAACACAAATTTTTGTTTCCATGTCAATTGAATCAATGTTTTTTTTAAAATAAACTCATGAAAACTTGATAATGCTCTCGTTTTTTGGAATTCAATTTTTTTTTAAACATGACTTTTCTGAGGGATGTGAACAAAGCTTATTAGTAATTAGAAAAAACTTTCTTATTTATAATAAACCCACTATAAGCAGGGGTTTAAGAGTTGCAAATAATTTTCAACAAACACTTAACTCTAGCGCGTTGCGCCCTTAAAATCCGCAGCAATTAATGCACACTGAGGTAAAGTTTGTTTATTGCTTATCAATATATCGCTAGATATGAAGAAAAAATAGTTTTTCGTTCTTAAAAAAGTTAAATATCGAATAAAAAATTATAATTCGGTGAATGCATATCATTTACGGCAAAATAAACTTGTTTCTTACGAAGTTTGATTTTTTCGGGTAAAATGGTCAAATATTTATTTTGGCATATCCAATTTCAATTTTATCAGTGATGAACAAACCTTTCTCTTTTGATTAGTTTGCAGTGACTGCATAGCATATTACGACTGCTCTCGCGTTTTCGATTAGATTCTTATTCAAGTCACGGTTTTGTACTTACGCGTGTTTTACACTCTTAAAAAATAAAGTTTTGTTGAGCGTCGACGTACTTTTTATACATAACAGTGTCCTGCTGTTTTTGAGGAAGCGTTGTTATGAATAAGTAAAAAAGTAGTGTAGAAAATCCAAGCAAAAGAAAGAAAGAAAGGATTACAAAAATTATGATATTTGTTTTCAATAATTACCTTTTTGCAGAACTAAAAACTGTTTTATCTTCATATCTAACAGTCCATTGATTTGCAATATACATACTTTACCTCAGTGTGCATAACTTGCTACGGAGTAATAAGAGCGCAACGCGCTTGAGTTAAGTGTTTGTTAAAAATTATTTACAACTTTGAGACCCCTGCTTATAAGGAATTTGAATTTTTTTAAATCTTATCTATAAAGAAGAGTGTCTGTATGTTGTCCGCTCATCACGTCCAAACTACTGAACGGAACGTCCTGAAACTTTGCACAGTTATTAACCATGTTCGTCTGAAGGTTATAGGCATATTTTTATTAACGAACTGATATGGCCTACACTCCCACCTACACCCACGCTGCATACACACACACACACACACGCACGCACGCACACACACGCAGGCACAGACACACACAGTAAATTATAATAAATTATAACATTTTGTGAAAGTCGCAAAAAGTTACAAAAACTGTAATCACTAAAACATAAAATTATGCAAAATATCACGAAAAGTCACAAAATCACGAAAGGGTATAAATCACAAAAACTCATAAAAATTTACGAAACCATGAAAAACAGGGTGTCCTAAAGTCAGCAGATCATCCGAAAATCATCAATTCCTTATACATATCTGAAACAATTTATCTTTTGCATTTTTGAAAATGTGAAATATTTGAACAGATATTAATAATTCAATTTCGTCTACTAATTTTTGGAGAGGTGGCGCTTTTCATGAAAGAGACTTCTTCTCTTTCTTAGCTCACTCTCATGAGGATCAGTGGGATCGCTGAGGTGTGTATAATGAAATGTAGCTTAATCGCTTTTCTTATCTCTCTTTTGAAAAAAATTAGAAGATACTGTATTATAAAGGTGACGATTGGATAAAACATTAATTAGAATGAAAGCGAGTCGACGAAAACTTTGATTCATAGGATTTTTTGTCTCAAAATTGCCTTTCAAGATAAGAGACATCATTATTATAAATTCCATAACACACCTCAATCACCCCCTACTTTTCTATTAGAGTAGCTTAAAAAGGGAAGAGGTGAAGAGAGAAGGGGTCTTTATCAAAAGCCGCGCCTTTCCGAATTGTTATTGGCCGAAACTGAATGATTAATAATTCTCTAAATTTCGCAAATTTACTATACAAAAGCAAAAAGTCAAAACTTTGTTCAGGGTACAAATCCACATTCCGCGTTCGATTGTCATGAAATTTCGCATACATATTATGCATGCTCCCGGACGTGTCAACGTGATATTCATTAGTCATAATTTTGCATGGTTTTTTTATAATAATCAATCACAGTTTCCGTGTGGAATACATTAAGCAATATGGCGAACGGTATTGACCGTGTTGACAAGAACACTATCGATATATCGATTATTGTTCAGATACTCTATTGATTGTCCGTGATTTGTAAAATGTAAACAAATGTACAGAGCAACAGAAATACATAACATACGTGACAATCTATTGATCATCTATTAATTGATAATCTATTGATCATCTATCTATCGTTAAAAAACAAGTGCAATTGTGAAGTAGAATTCTGTTGAATATCGAATTTGATACTGCCAGTCGTAAGTAGAATTAACTTTTCTGTTCTTTATTTACATCCTTTTTGATATTTTTTGTAACTGTACGGTTTTTTTTGAAAGTTTTTGTTTTTACAATCCGAAAACAGATTGTGATTTTTCTAGATTTTTCTGGTTATACTTATGTGTGCTAAGGTGTAACGGCTTTTCTAAAAAACGAACTGAAACTGTAACTTGAGTAGCACGCAATGTCATTGATCAAACAAATAACACGATACATAGCTTCATTTGTGTAAAGCAAGGGTGTAGCTAGAAATTAATGGAACCTTGAACAACCCAAACAAATTTTTTTGTTTTAAATTTTTTTGTTTTAAATTTTTTTTTTGAAGTACGTCGACTTTGGAAAAAAAATTTTTTTTTCTCTTCACGGAATAATCCGCGACACTAAAATTTTACTTTTTTTCTTATGGCATTGAACATATTGTAATTTTTTTCATGGACAACACATTTTTTCATAAACAATAACTTTCATTTTTAAGGTTGACGACATTTATTAAAATCGAATTAATTCTATTTTCCCCTATTGGCTCAACACATGCTGATTAAGTAACGGGATGGTGGTAATGAAACAAGAAATACATTTTTTAAAGAAAGTCATTTTTTTACCAATTATAAAGAATTATACCAAGTATAAGTATGGGAAAAGAATTTTTTATATTGCAACTTTTGTGAATTAAACTGATTAAAACTTCATCTATCGCTTATGATTATTTCATTTTTAAGTCATAAAAATCATATTGGTGTTATTCGTGTTTATTTTACCTTTATGGAATTCTTCACTTCTCATCAGATTAATGGAAATTTCATGAATTTTTTAAATAAAGTAAATGATATGGATCAGAACAATCTTTAACGTAATAACTATTACTTTTAAACCTATGAAAAATATCATTAGCGTAAGTAATTAGGTTGATTACGTTTAAGACGTTAAGATCTTCATTAAGTCAAGTACGCTCGAAGGGAAGATTACTGGATCTAAATATTTTTTAAGTTCAATACGAGCCTATGAAGAGTTTTCTTTAAATAACCTGAGACATGTAATCATATCGACTGAATTTTGTATTTACTCGACTAATAATTTCATTAGGATAAAAACACTTGAAAAACTTGAAAACACATTATCGAAATACGAGATCGACGTTTATTGTGTTATGAAATGCAATGTCAAATCAGGACATATTTTCACAAAGTTCCTTGAAAATGAAGTTAATTAAGGTTAGTTGGTATTTCAGTGAACTAATTTTATAAGCAACACATGAAAAGACTGTTAAGAGTTAAGGGTTTCACATTGTCGAATAAACATCAAACTATTACTGGAAACATCTTCTTTATGACTACGCTTTCCCTTTTCCAACCTTCGTCTTGACGGATGATAAAAATTAGTCCATGAATTTAAGATATAAGAATGCTACTCAATATACAAGTGACCAAATCCAAACCGAGTGTCAATGCGGAGCGAAGCCCGCGGGTGCCAGCTAGTACTCTTTAAATTATAAAAGATGAATTTCTACGCTGTGGAAGTTTATTGTCCGATAAATATTAAAAATACCGCGTTTATAAAAAGTTGATTGGAAAAAGTTGAGTAATTGGAGTCAATAAAGCAAACCATTTTTACTTGCATAGAATAATATACTGTATCTTGCTGCTACTTCGAAGACAAGTGCTGATTACTCCAGTTCATGATTAATCACATAAAAAAAGAAATAGTTTACCCAATTCGCTTTTTTGAGTGAAACTTTCTCGTACTGTGATCACAGGTCAATAAACTAAAGATTGGCTATATTTCTACGATAACTGATGCAATAGGTCATCAATCTTTTAAATAATTAGGACTATTCACATCGAACACTTTAGTTATTTACAATAATAATGAAGAATATGTTCAACAAATATATGTGACCGATTTGACAAAATCGATCACTTTTTGCACGGGATCAACTAGAGAATTCGATTTCGATCATTAATTTTATGAAAATGTTATTCTGTCAAAAAAGTTATTTGGCTGGCATTACAGCCGGATTTTCTCGCGAAAACGACTTAAGGCCGGGAAACTTTCCTGGAGAAGGCTCTGGCTTCCATCTCACTTAAACAGGTTGCGGTGCTAAAAGACGCTCAGAATCTCCCCTTTGAGGAGTTATTGCTCCAAGTTATCACATTGGATATTGCAATTTTGGATAGTAATAATAATTTCACGACAACTGTTTGACTATAATGCTTCTTCTGCCCCATAACATGTGAATGTTAAAAAAGTCATAAAATTTGCGTTTACAGTGCTAAGATGCAAGAAAAACAAAGTGCTCTTAAAATAGTGATGTAAACAACGACATAAATTGAAAAAGGAAATAATACAGCCTAGCATAAAAAATAGGCATTGGAAATTTCAGCAAAAATTTGTAAGATTCCTTCCTAAACAACGGATTTCCATAAGGGAATTATTACAAAGTTTTCTCGCCTTTTTAAGTTATTGATTTTTGAAATATTTAATTCTCGCTAGGATGAAAATCTGTTATTATAGATCGATTTTCTGGAAATTACTCGTTTTGTACTCTCACCGTACGAGAAGAAATGAATACATAAAAACTGTAGATGAAATTTTTTCTTTTCTTTCAACAGAACCAGCGTTACTGAACAGACAATTTCGAGATGTAACAAATAAGTACTAAGTAAAAATATAGTATGTAAATATTAATATAAAAAATTTGAGCATCGCCTTCCGCAACGGTGAGAGTAATCGCACTTTCAGAACGTGAAACGAGAATTTTCTAGCAAAAACCAGATAGTATATCTGATTTAATGAAACAGACATTTTTTACTCGAATATTAATCGTGAGCTACAAAAAAAAGCGAATCTTGAATCTCATCTTTCCTCCCTTTAACGATTGGTTTATATTTTCAAAAGTCGAAATTTTGTCATTTAACTTCTCCGCAAAAATAACATTAAAATCTTCCGTATGTTAGTTACTAACATTTATCTGATATCCCTTTAGGCAGTCCTGACTTTAATAAGTACAATTAATCCCTTCCTGATACTTTTTCTTCGTTCGTTGTAACCGTTCCTGTTTGTGCATTGTTTTCAAGTACATCTAAATCAATCTGCAAAAATGATAATTTATCCCTGACCAACATAAGAAATATCCTTCGCTTGAGTAAAAGGTCCCTCGAGGAACAGCACCGTTATACTCTGAGCGTCGTTCGGCACAGGCCGGAATTTGATCACTTTCCTTTTCAAATCTTCAAACCCTCTTAGCCTAGGAATCCTGGGGTTCACTTTCGTTTTCTTTCTGAATGGATGTTAAATGTCTCATCACTTCTCCGTCAAAAATTGGAGTGGAATGTGTCATCGGTAATTGGAGATCGCTGATTATCAAAGTAATGCAACAAAAATTGAAAAATGTTCAAGTAAAAAATTAATAAGACATTTGTGAAAGTTACTGGTTTTTTTCTTGCGTGCATTACTAGCGACTAATGACTTTCAGTAATGTCATATTTCTATATAATTTGAGTATTTGTCAACATTTTTTGCATTATGTAGATACAGAGCGGCCGAAATAACCGATGACATGACATTATTTTCCACTAATTCCTTTGACGGAGAAAACGCATATTAAATTGGTTTTGAGTTCGTAGACATTCGTCAACTTTCATTAACTTTCATTCACGTTCGTGAAGTAAACGAGAGTGAATCGAAGCCTAAGAGGGAGATAAAAGTCAACGGAAAAAAAATTTACAGCCAAATCTCTTGAGTTTTTGAAAATATTTTACCATATGAAATAGCGATTTTGTAAAAGTCTATTTCACTACTAATAACACTTCGTGTGCACAGCTTATTTGGATCGACATTCGTGCAGGTGTTTATAAAACGCATTTTGATATTAAACCTAGGAATGTCCAATCTTACATTATCTCAGCCATTTTTTTATTTAACCGATGACATGGTATCATTTTCCACTAAATCCTTTGACGGAGAAAACGCATATAAAATTGGTTTTGATTTCGTAGACATTCGTCAACTATCGGAGATGACCACTCTTTCTCTTTCATTTTACTTTGCTCGAGCCAGCTACGTGGCTGACGTAATTCTCAATAAGTTTGTATGGATTTGGAGTTGTAGATTATAACAGTTTTATTACTTGGTAAATAAACACGATGAGAAAACCAATACTTAATTGCTATATTGAGTTTTTGTACCCTCTTCGGTCCAAGTGCAGATGTATATGTAAACATTATAATTTTCAGTATTTTCAAGCGTATCATTTGGTAGCAATTAATGTCGATATTACATGCTAGCAAAAGCAGTGCAATGACATTGCAATTAAAATTGATCTTAAATTCGTAGCAGTTTGATTAAGCAATCTGTACTATCGTATATTTTAAATCTGCCGAAACAATGCATACAATAAAAGCATCAGAAAAAATGTTAGCGAATAATACGTGTAAAGAAATTGAAAACTGTATACATACTCGAAAACATGATAGGCGTAAATGAATAATTGTTGATACGTCCATAAATATTGTAATTTTGTTTTGAAAAATTATATAGTACCAATAAAATGGTGTTTATTTGAGTGAAAAATGTGAATATTGCATTATTCCATAACTGTACAACTCACATTTTTTTACACCTAATCGTGTGCTCGGAAAACTGCTTTTGTGCATTAAATAAACTTTTTTCCTAAAAAATACACATGTTTGTGTCTAATTTTATCATCAATTTACAACGAACCTTAATTCAGACACTGAAATGTGTGAAACTATGTAGTATTTGTGAAACGTCAAGATATTGTGTCATATTTCTAAAGCGCTAAATATTTCCATTACCAGAAAGATATAAACGTATCTTATAGCGGGATCAAAAAGTGTACACCTACAGATTTTGATGAAACCAAGGATTACGTTACAAGGCGAACCCGAAGACTGTAGTCGTTTTGGCAAAACAGGCATTTTCATTACTCGTATTACAGTATTTACTCTAAAACTTAGCTGAAATTCGAGTCAAAACTTTAAGTATTTTGTAAATTTTCAATTGAATATATATTACTTAACGACTACCTTTCCCGATCGATCAAAGTTTTTAATAATATATTGAAACATATTTTATTCGTGTACGAAGTTAATTTTGATTTTATTAAAAATTCCAACAGAATATATTTATTTTTATTCGAAATTCGAAAGACTAAACTATTTAACACAGAGGCAGAGTTTCCAGATCGTATAACAGGCTCATGTATATCTATATACATTCAGGCCCGACGACCGCTGTATATCTATGCACAGAGGAAGCTCTTGCTCTGGACTTTCACATCAACTGCAAAATACCTACACTACCGATATGGTAAAGTAGAAACAACTGGAAATCTATTACCAACTGGCGTAAAGAAATAGGGTAAGGGAAATCTGCAATAAACTTTCGAATAAATACCAATAAATTGTAATTCATAAACGATGTGAATTTTCATTAGTTTTTGCATTACAGTTGTGAAATGCATCAGAGTCAACTTTTTGTGTAGAAGAAGACAGGGAATTTAATATTTTTTGTCAAAGATGACAGAAAATTTCTATTTTAATGTTTTCACAGTTTCTTACGACATGTAAATAAAATTTTTATAGAAAAAGCGATTTAAAACTCGTGTGCGACAAATATCGAGGCAAAGTTTTGGGCTAAAACACATGAAATTTTCGAAAATCGTAAGGAAATCAAAAGGGAATCAAAACACCATCATGGCGATTGCCTCGAGACCGCCAGGGTCGCCCCAAAAGCCACGCCTCAGGTCCGCGGTACAAAATATACTATTTAAAATGTGCAGAGGTATAGCATTAGTGTAAATAATATTACCTATTCATATATAGTAATAATATAAATTCACAATTAATTATACTTAAGAATATAATCATTTCATTATTATAATCATGTTATAGTAATATAAACTATGGTTATATTAATTTATTGCATAGATGTTATATACATTTATAATTTATTTTTCTGAATCTATTGTAAAAAAAAATATTATTATTAACTTATGTTACTGTTATTTATATCAGTGAGAAATATTTTAGAAACCTTATAAATAATTTTTAAACATTTTTTAAGTATACGATAGCACACCTGATGTTACGCCTATGTGATTTGTGTGAAAAAGAGAGAACTCGAAAATTCCCGAATATTTCCGAGGAATTACGATACGCATTGTATACATTGTATATGTACATATGGTATATATATGCATACATTCTCTCATACATATCAATACATATTCTGTTTTTTGTAACGACTGGCTGCGACTGGCAACTCTTGGTTTTCTACATTTTCCATTTCACTCCCAATTTTTCACCCTGAAAAAGTTGGTTTTTCATGAAAGATGTTGGCCCTCAGAAACCGAGCTTTTTTTGTTCGCACCCTAAAGTAAGTTTTTTTCTTTACGTATTTCTTGCTTGCGCGTGTTTCATGTATATTATTTATTCGCCACTTTCGAATTGACCATGCTTTATTTACCGCAATACAATACACTGTGTCTTGTTTATTATTATTACAGATGACAAGTAACAGCAGATTTTTGCAGAAAATACATTTTTTTTCGTGTTTACGAATTAGTTGAATATTACGCGAGTAATAAAAATGACACGTATTCAGATTAATAAATAATAAGTTCGTTGCATCACTCGTTTACCTTCCATTGAGATGTGGCAATTTTCAGTGAAAGTTGTAACGAGTTGTAAAGATTGTGATTTTTTCTGCGTTTAAGTATTTGAAGTATATGAATAATTGGGATTTATTGATGTATGAATGTAAAAATTGCGTTGTTTTTTCTATTGTTAATTTTTGACTGATGATGAAAATAATTTTAGTTGTCTAAATATTATGTAATTTTGATTAAAATCACTAAAATTCAAATCAATATTTAGTTAAATTGAATTCAAATTACAATATAACAGTATATATATTTTCAATGAATTATATAATAGAATTCGTTATTTAATAAGTTCATTTTACTAATTTTTTATTGTATTTTTTTTTATTTGATGTTTATAATTTGAAAATAAAATTATTAAAAGTAGACGACATTACTTGAACTTTTCTATGACCTTATTTTCATAATTTTTCTGGGAGATTTTTTTTGAATTACCTAATTTTTTGTTTAAAAGATCAGCTTCCCGGAAAATGTATATACTTTTATTTGTATTGAATTTTTCAATTCAAATTCATTTCTTACATATATGACACAAAAATAATTTCATTTATTATTTACAATTTATTCATGTTTAAAGTTACATAATTTTTATACATTATATATTCAAAGTAATTGAGACTATTATTTCAAATTCATCTATTTTTATGTATATTCAATATATTATTGCTATTTAAAAAAAAAATTATTGTAATTTATTTTGATTATATTTTTTAGTTGTAGTTGATGCTGATTATTCAGAAATAAAATTATCTACACTGGGTAACATTATTTAAGCTTTTGTATGATTTTATTTTCATAATTTTACTGGGAGTTTTTTTTAAATTACTGAAATATTTAATCAAATAATCAGCTTCTCCTGAAATTAATTTATTTTTATTTGTATTAATTTTTTATTTCAAAACTATCCCATTAATTTATTTATGATACATGTAAATGAATATTATTAATTTACGATTTATCCATGTTTGTAAGTTATGTGAATTTCGGTATATAGAAAATAATTAAGACTATTTCATATAAGTATATTTTTATGTATTTTCTATATGTTATTGCTAATTTCTAATGTAAAATTCATTTTATTCATTTTGAACATGTTTTTCATTTTAATTTTATGTTAATTACTTAGAAATAATTTATTAACAATGACTGACATTTAAAATTTTGCATGAACTTATTTTTTTAATTTACCTGGAGCTTTTTTTTTAAAGTACTGAAATTTTTGTTTAAAAGATCAGCTTCTCTTAAAATTTATTTATTTCAATTTATATCGAGCTTATATTTTTTTAAATTATTGTGTTAAAATTATGATACATCAACATGAATACTATCAATTTACAATCATTCATGTTAAAAGTTATGCAAATTTATATATATATATATATATATATATATATATATATATATATATATATATATATATAAAATAATCAGGACTATTTAAAATGAATCTATTTTCATATATTATTGCAATTTTTTATTCTAAAATTGATATTAATTTGTTTTGTATTGTTTTAGTTATATTTTGTATTTTATCTTTATGTTAATTATATAGAAATACGACTATTTAACATGGATGATAATATTTAAACCTTTGCATTACTTTATTTTCATAATTTTAGAGGGAGCTTTTTTTATATTACCGAAATTTTTGTTCAAGAGATCAGCTTTTCTTAGTATTAATTTATTTTTATTTGTATAGAATTTATATTTTAAATTAACGCCTTTAATCGATGATACATCAAAATCAATATTATTAATTTACGATTTATTTATGTTTGAAGTCACATGCATTTTGATGTGTTTAATATAATTGAGACATCATTTCAAACAAATCTACTTTTATGTACTTTTGATATATTATTGCTTTTTTCAATAATAAATTTATTTTTATATATTTTGATCATATTTGATGTTTCATTCAGATTCAGAATGAAACATCAGAATATTCAGAAATAAAATTGATAAAAATGAATGATAAAATTTAAACTTTTGCATGACCTTATTTTCATAAATTTACTGGGGGCTTTTTTTGCATTACCAAAATTTTTGCCTAGAAGATCAGCTTCTCTTGAAATCCATTTATTTTTATTGGTATTGAATTACTATTCCAAATGAATGCCTTCAATTTATGTTTGACCAAAATAAATGTTGATGTATTTTTAATTAATATATTGTATTAATTTATTATTTATTTTTCACTCTTCATTTTTGCATTTATTAAAATTAGTGAAAAGTTATACAATAAAATTTTTTCCATAGTAATCAAGGTATACAATTTTTGAAGCATGATTATGGATAAATTTGAATTTCTTTTCTTCAACACAGGTTCAGCAAATATTTTGAAATGTAGATTGAGAATCGTTGGATCTTTATCATTTATAAAAATGATAAAATACGATTTTTTATTTACTTTTTTTTTTCGTATCGTGAAATTTGTATTGTCAGCTTCGATAAACTGAGTTTGATCAAAGAAATATTTGAAAATGACTTGTTCACTGAATGCTGAATATTACGTACATTGTTTCAATAAAAACTGAAACCAAAAATCGATATTTTTCACAGGTGCAGTTTCTTTTTCAAAATACAAAGATTTGGAAAATAAATACTTATGCAACATTAAACATTCATTAATTAAATCAGTAAATAGTTAACATGTGAATATTT
Source organism: Platygaster robiniae (assembly GCA_028476575.1). Lineage (NCBI taxonomy): Eukaryota > Metazoa > Arthropoda > Insecta > Hymenoptera > Platygastridae > Platygaster > Platygaster robiniae. The sequence continues at coordinate 45,491,744 of CM052019.1, forward strand.
AAATATGCCTATTTCTATAATACATTCATGCAATTATAATTGTTAACACCATTTAAATGTTTGTATTGTTGAAAAAATAACTTGATACAAAAAAAAAAAAAAAAAAAATAAATAAATATCAGAGTTAAGCTACAGGCTATTTGATAGGCATTTTATCTGCGTTTTCATTCTTAATAAAGCTTTCTTTATCAAAAATCAGACTGTCAAAAAATTTTTTGGCAAACAAATGTATAAGTCATTGACTTCTTCATTACTATTTCAACACTGCAGCATTAGAAAATATCTTTAATCAATCGAACTGAGCATTGATCATATTTTTTAACGAGTAACTACTATCTGTAACTATTTTCAGATGAGAATATAAATTATTGAAATATTTTTGGTATCGTCTTTTCTATCATCCGTTCAGCTGTTTTTGTAGAAAATATTATGTTTTTTATTCTTTTTCCAGTTATAACAACAAGAATATATTAATTCAAATGCTTTACAATTTTGAGGAATAATTTTTTAAATCAAAAAATTCGCAAAGTTTGTAACTGGAAAAAAATCTCGTAACTCGATTCCTCCGAAATAATTTTACTTTTTGGCAACGATGCGTGCGAAAATGTCTATTTTTAGATGACATACAAATTTTTGTTTGCTCTGATAATCCAGTTATTCTCACTTTGCTTATTTTATCAAGGCCAATGTCAATAAGTACACGACTAATTAGTGTATACATTTGAGATTAGTCGAGTTTGTGTTGACAAATCAGTTTGATTGTTTATTCGCTTCCGCAGATCTAAAACTGGTTTCAAACATGTTTTGCATTGAGATCATTAAGAAGATAAAAAAAAAAATAAAAATTGCAAACAATTGAAATATTCAACTTGAATTTTTCATTTTATTACTAGAATAATTATTGAAGTTTTCCCAAATTTATTTCGGTAATTTAGAATAAAATTTTCATAATTTTCAAGATTACCCGTTTTTATATTTATTTATTCTTTTTATTAGCCCATTTTTTTTTCAATTCTTAAACAAATTATGTAAGACTTCAATTCAAAATATAATTCTTGAAAATTCTGCGTAGGCATTTGCTAAGATGAAATTACAAAAAAGGAAAAAGATATGCTCATTGCCTATTTGGAACTTCTGTGAATCAATTTTCAATTCTTAGTTTAAAAAATGTTACTAAAAATCTTAAAATTATTTATAAGATTCAAAACTTATTTTTATTCATTCGATTATGTATTTTAGTAAAAAATAAATTAATAAAGATTGGTAAATTATCAAAAAAATTAAAATTTCTATTAATTTGTACTGCTGAACTTGGAGTAATTTTATTCTGAGTTATTTAAAGAAAAAATATTATAAAGTAATCAACCTCCAAAAATGTAACCATGTTTATACTTCTCAATTTATTGGAATAAGAACATTTTAACTAAAAATTTTGTGTGATTTAACTCCTAATTTCAAAAATAAGAAAAAAAAAGTGTAAAATAATAAAAATAAAAATTTTTTAGTACTATATTATGCTTATGGAATATTTCGAGTTTGAAAATTTAGTAATCAGAATTCAAAAACACAACTTTTTCACATTTTGAATTCTTCTCATATGAGTGTCAAAATTGAAAGGATATAAAATTTGATTAAAAATTTTTTAGTATCCAAAGGAGTACTACTTGCAAAATTTTTGAATCATGTAAAAATTGCAGAAATTTCAAGTTTAGAGCTTAAAACCTTTCACATTATGGATTAATTAAATTATTAATATGATAAATAATTCGTTAGCTTATCAAATTCTTCAAAAAAAAAAAAGAAAAAAATCACGAAACAAATATAATACTTGCATTATATATTTCACTTCAACTTTTAATATATCTTACATTCGTCATTAATAATCTTTTTTTTTCTACATTTATACAATTATTTCATTCATAGGACAAATAACTGATTACAGATTAGGGGCAAGATGTATAGGCTCAATCGTACCTGTGCCAAGCCCAAAAGAAATTCCCTTGGAAAATGAGCCCTTGCTGTCTTACAAAAAAGGTAGCAAAGAGCGCCAGGAATTGGAAAAAGTATTGGACAATATGGCCAATGATTGCGAAGAAATTCCAATCGTCATTGGCAATGAAGAAATCAAGACTGACGTTATTAAATACCAAGTCATGGTAAATCATCATCAAGTATCAAATATTGTGATCACAAATTTCATCAAAATACTCAAACATTTTTCAAGCATTATTGAATAAACATTAATAAAAAAAAAAAAAAAAAAAAAAAAATTACAAAAATAAGTGAATAAGAAAAGAAATTAGAGCTACAATTTTTTTTCTGATTGTGTTCTAGCCTCATAACCACAAGCAAAAAATTGCCAAATACCACTACGCGAACAAGGACCAGATAAAAAAAGCAATAGACGTCGCAGTTAAGGCTCAAAGAACATGGGACCAAACTCCTATTGAAGAGCGATTGAACATTTGGATGCGAGCAGCTGATCTCATGGCTACAAAATACCGTCAGCATTTGAACGCTTCCACGATGTTGGGCCAAAGCAAAAGCGTGATCCAGGCCGAAATTGACAGCGCTGCTGAGCTCATTGACTTTTTCAAAATTCATGGCCACTTTTTGAAAGAGGCTCTCAAGTACAAGCCGATTTCGACGAGCCCCGAGGTGACCTTGAATTCCATGAGGTACAGGGGAATGGACGGTTTCGTCGCTGCGGTTTCTCCCTTCAATTTCACCGCAATTGGAGGCAATCTGAGCTACACGCCGGCTTTGATGGTTCGTATTTTCATTTTGTTTCTGGATATTTTTGGTGTTGATGTGTTTCTTTGGGAGGTTTATCAATCTCTTTTTCCCGAATCTTTCTTCTAAATAATGAAATGTTTATACATTTTGTACTTTTTGTTTCAGGGTAATAGTGTTTTATGGAAAGCATCGGACACCGCGATGCTCTCCAACTGGTGGATCTTCAAGATTTGCCGGGAAGCGGGGGTTCCTGCAGGAGTCGTGAACTTTGTCCCCAGCCATGGACCTGATTTCGGGGACACGATCACGTCCTCTCCTCACCTCGCTGGGATCAATTTCACGGGCTCTGTGCCAACTTTCAATCGACTCTGGAGCCAGGTCGGCCAAAACATCGGGATTTACAAAAACTACCCGAAACTTATCGGTGAATGCGGTGGAAAAAATTATCATTTTGTTCATCCAAGCGCTGACGTCAGTTCAGTCATTGCTGGGACCATCAGAAGTGCTTTCGAATACAACGGCCAAAAATGCTCGGCTTGCAGCAGAGCCTATGTTCCTGAATCTTTGTGGCCTGAGGTAATATAATAAATTGCTTGACCTTCATTAATCTACATTTATATATATATAAAGAAGAATGTATGTTTGTATGTCACCGTATCACGCAAAAACGGCTGGATAGATTTTCAAAATTTTTTTTTCATCATGGTTTAAGGATGGCTTATAGTTGAAGAAAATTTCGAATCCTCGTTAGTAGGTTGGGTAACCAGGAAGTGAAGGAATATGACACATGCACACACAATGTCACAAAATCACAAGATATCACAAAATTTCACAAAAATTATACATCACAAATTAGGGAAATATCGAAATATTACAAAATTACTAAATTGTCTTATTAGTTTTGGCCTATAAACCTGAAAGTCTACATTCTCTGATCATCAACAAAAAAATTTACGAAAGTGATTGTAAGTGACAAAATATTGTTTAATTTTCGAGTGATTCAATCGCACAATAAAAATTTATTTTTCAGCAGAATTTTTTCAGACATAATTCTTATATTTTTCATAGCTAATAAAGTGTTAGATTTTAAGTTATCTTTTTTAAATTTGTTTCAATATCAATAGGTTTCTTGAACTTATCCAGATTTGTTACTAACATATTAATTAATCTATGTATATAAAGCAAGTCCGGCAAAATACAACACTATCATTGATATCAAAAGCATAATCAAAACATTCTAGTAGCAAAGCTCAAATCTCAAATACAAATAACATGAAACAAGCATAGGGAATAGCCGCCACTAACTGGCCGTTGACTGCAGGCGAAGTCGTGGGTGACATCTATACATATGAAGTAAAATGTATGTTCGTATGCCATCGCATCACACGAAAACGGCTGGACTGATTTTGAAATTTTTTTTTCTTCATGGTCCAAGGATGGTTTATAGCTCAAGAAAATTTCGAATTCTCAGTTCAAAGATTGGGTAACCAGGAAGTGGTTACATCACAAAATCACAAAATGTCAGAAAATCACAATATAGCACGAATATAGCATAGGCACCAACTAGGCTATAATCGTGAGCCAAGCGACGGGTGACAGCTAGCAATGAATAATACAATACTTAATTTGGCAAATTATAGAGTACCCAAAGAAAAAAATACTGATCCCATAAAAAACGTACAGGAATTTCAAAATTTTGATATAGGCTGATCAGCTATGCGAAATTCGATGTTGGGTTTTTTTTTTATTCCAACGGTTTTCAACGGTTAAGAAAGTACATACATAATGTACATTATCCTGATAAATCATATTTTAATTTATGTGTTATTTTTTCAGATTAAGGAAGGTCTTTTATCGATCCGAGATCGTTTGAAAATCGGTGATGTGAGGGATTTCACGATGTTCTCTGGCGCGGTCATTGATGCTACAGCTTTTAAAAGAATCACCGGATACATCGAACACGCGAAAAAATCTAAAGATTTGGAGATCATCGGTGGCGGTGGATATGATGATTCGTACGTTACAGTTTTTATTGTATTCTTATCCAAATGTTATAAATTACAGCTTTATTTCAAACTATTTTAATTCATTACTTATTTTGCGTAATTTATTATGTTTTTGTTTCAGGAATGGATACTTTGTTGAGCCAACAATCGTTGTCTCAAAAAATCCAGTTGACAAAATCATGACTGAGGAAATTTTCGGACCAGTATTGTCGATTTATGTCTACAAGGATGCAAATTTGGATGAAACCTTGAAACTCGTGGAAACTTCGACACCCTATGCTTTAACTGGGGCAATTTTTGCTCAAGATCGGTAAAAGAAGTCATTTTAATTTAATTTCAAACATGAAGACCAGTTTGGTATAGAAACAAAAGTATTTACTAAGTAAAATTTGGAGAATCCCAGAAGAAAAAAATCAGTGATTATTTTCATATAATTTTTCCAGTGACTGGGCAGTTAAGGCTTTGGACGAGTTGAAATACACTGCAGGAAACTTCTATGTGAACGACAAATCGACGGGCTCGGTTGTCGGTCAACAACCTTTTGGTGGCAGCAGAATGTCCGGAACCAACGACAAAGCTGGTGGACCTCATTACGTTCTTCGCTGGGCTTCCCCTCAATCAATCAAAGAAACCTTTGTACCTTTGACCGAATACGACTATGAGTACATGCGATCCTGAATACGAAGAAAAGAAGAAACAACAAAAAAACTGTGCGCCTGCTTTCATATGGATGAACGAATGCCTCGATGATGCATTTATAAACTTTATCTACAGACAGCGATCGGTGATTTCTCGTCACATTTGTACAGTTCTCCATGACCGATCACATATCACAGGAACATTAATTTTTTAATACAGAGATGATGGGATTGGTTTTTTGTTACTGGTAGCAAAACCAAGTATTATTTTTTAGGTGATTTAGTTGTTTAAGCAATGCCACTAGGCTAAGTTTTGAGATCCCTTTTATTTTTATTAAAGTTGATTCTTGGAGCTTGAACATGCAAAAAATGTCGATGAATTGGAGTTACAAAAAAAAATCTTGAAAACAAGTAAAGTCGACGATTTTCATTGTTTGCATAATATTTTAAAATAATTTCCATGTTCTTTGTAACCCAGACTTTTTATAATGTCATTCGTGCTAATATTTTTGTTTTTCTTTGTCATCTTCAAGTTAAAAAAAATTTGTTGTATTTGAACTTTAAGATGATTTGTTGCGTTGAGAAAATTTGTAATGAAATTTTTGACCTCGATTCTTGAGTTTTTAAAAATACTTTTTAACATTCACCATACTAGTCTCGAAACTGATAAATACGTAGATTTGAATACTCTTTGCTTTTGGAAGTTTGAAGATTTGAATTATAACTGAACAAATGACAAATATTCATTCTACAGACTTTCATAACTATTTTCTCTAAAGACTGATTTCTCTACAAAAACTGCCTTAGACATCAGCTTCCATCAACTTTCACCGCGGTAACCTTTTACCATTCCCACCACCATCGCGTAACAGTATTCATTTTTTTACCGGAAGGATTTGTACGATACCGTTGAATGCGTGTCTTGCATACATAAAAGTGGCTGTTATAGTGTAATATTTATTTTATTGTACGATAAACAATAAACCGAGACAAGTTGGCGAATGTTAGATAATCGGCTTCTTGAATTGAATTTATCGTGGAATCACTAGTTCCAGTTCACGTGAGTAGTTTCCGAATTTCCCTTATTGTTTATCATCGGACTTTCTCGGACTTGTTTTACATGTACTTGAGAAGGTCTTCCTCGATGTCCTTGGGGAAGGTCGTGGGTGCGTATCTTTCCACGGGGACACCGTTTTTGTCGATGATGAACTTGGTGAAGTTCCACTTGATGTCATCGTTCAAGGTACCGCTTTGCATTTTTTTCAGCCACTTCCACAGAGGATGAGCGGCTTCGCCGTTGACGTGGATCTTCTCAAACATGTCGAAAGTCACGTCGAGGTCTTGGACGAATTTCCGGATGTCTTCTGGTGTGCCTGGTTCCTGGTTGGCGAAGTCGCTGGAGGGGAAGGCAAGGATGCGAAGGCCTTTGTCGTGGTATTTTTTGTAGAGTTCCTGGAGTTGCTCGTAGTTGGGTTTCGTGAGTTTGCATTTGCTGGCCACGTTGACGACTATGAGGGGGTGACCTTGGTACTCGGACAAGGGCACGTCTTTGCCTTCGAGGTTGTTGGCGTGGAACTGGTAGATGGTTTTGGCACTAGCCCAGTCCTTGTTCTGGTTGAAGGCAGCGTCGTCGCCCATGACGCTGACAGCGCTCAAGGCCAGGGTGATGGTGCTCACGAGGAAGCCTGGAAGGGGAGGGGTAAGTTTTTGGTTTTCATAAATGGGTATGTGAACATGGAGCATCAATATAAAAAGAGTTCCTGATTACTCGCCAATGTGTGAGGTTCGGTAAAAATTTGACGATGTCACCTGACACGATTGATATTGTGAAGTTTTTTTCAAGAAAGAAATATTACCAACCTCATTGAATTATATAGTGAAATTGTAGTGTGTAATTTTCAAGTATTATTTCCCGATGTGGGCCCAATGAAGAGGCCGAAAGCTCGAAAAAGAATGATGAGTCTTATTATGTTGGCTCCAAATGATCGATATTTGAAGAAATTATGAAAATAAAAGATTGGAGACTCTCAGTTAGGTGCTCTTTAATTGAGAGTTTTTTTTGCTCATTTTCACTCGTTTATTCTTCCTTTTGTTCTGTTTTTTACCCTCGATAATGTGATTCCACTGAGAGAAGAGTAAATCCCTTTAAGGCAAGAAAAAACGAGTTTCCTGATATTTGATTCGATTTTAATGAACAAGAAATTCCGAGTTTTTTTTAATTTTGAAATTTATTAATTTTATACCTCGAATTTGTGGAATAGTGAGGTTTTTGGAAAATTGATATTTTAGTAATAGAGATTAGGAAAAGTATAATTTTTCGAAAATAACACATTGTCATACTATAATGCTGATTTTCAAAGTCACAGAATACCAAGAACTTTAAAAAATGGATAACTTGAATGTTGAGCATGTCCAGAATTAAAAAAATAGAATTTTTCGTCTATATTCTTATCCATTTGAAAATTCTCAAATATCAAAAATCTCGGGGATTCCCGAAATCTGTTCTATTTCGATTAGCCAATTTCCAAGTTTTTGAAAATGTAAAAAATTTCGTTTCTGAATTTCTAGAGTTCTAACATTTATAAATTAAAAAATGTCTCGAAATACTCAAAATTTTGAATTTTTGAAATTCCAAATCTTTGCAAATTCCAAATTCTTGATTTATTGGTATTCAAATTCAAGATCATAGAATTCTTCAAACCTATAATACGTAACTCAGAATCTGTTTTCTAATTAAAAATTCTATATTCTAAATGTGATAAAATAACTACTTGAAATTTCCATAACTGTAAATACTCTTTTTTTTTCGTATGAAAATTTTTTAAGTATTAAATTTCTCAAACTTATAAATACTATAATGTTTGAAATTTGTTCATGTTAAAAATTACGAATCTCTAGCTTCAAAATGTATTGGAATTCTTTCATTAGGGAATCTCCAAAATTGAAAAATCCTAGATGATGAATAACGCTATTGAAAATGCTTGCAATAATTATTCCAGCCAATAACAATACCTGAATTTTTTTACTGCTCTTTTTTCGAAGGATAATTTTTTGAGATCAGAATCTCAAAATTTATGAATACAAAAATGTTTAAAATTTGTTTGTGTTAGAAGTTAAGAACTCAACCTTGAAATTCGTTGAAATTCTCTGATTTTTGGAATTCCCAAAATTCTAAAATCCCAGATTATAATGAATGCTGTTGATAATATTTGAAATAATTATTCCAGCCAGGAACTTTATTTAATTTTTTTACTGCTCTTTTTTCCAAACGATAATTTTTCGAGTATTAAATTTCTAAAGTTTATAAATGCCAAAATGTTTGAAACTTGTTTGTATTAGAAATTACTAACTTTAAGCTTCGAAATTTATTGGAATTCTTTGACTTGGGGAATATCAAACATTGAAAAATCCTAGATTATGAAAAATGTTTGCAATAACTATTCCAGCCAATAACATTATGTGAATTTTTTCACTACTCTTTTTTCGAAGGATAATTTTTTGAGTATCAAAGTCTCAAAATTTATGAATATCAAAATGTTTGAAATTTGTTTGTGTTAAAAGTTACGAACTCAACTTTCAAATTCGTTGAAATTCTCTGATTTTTGGAATCCCCAAAATTCCAAGAACCTAGATTAGAATGAACGTCATTAAAAATGTTTGCAATAATTATTCCAGCTACCAACGTTATCTAAATTTTTTTACTGACCTTTTTTCAAATGATAATTTTTTGAGTATCAAATTCTCAAAATTTATACATACCAAAATGTCCGAAATTTTTAGATTCCTGTTAAAAATTAAGAGCCTCAAGTTTCAAAATTTTTTGAAACGTTATGATATGGTAATCTACAAAATTTAAAAATCCTAAATAATGAATAATGTTTTTATTAATGTTTGTAAAATGATTCCAACTAATATCATCTGAATTTGTTTGCTTCTCTTTTTTCAAATGATAATTTTTTGAGTATAAAATTTCTTAACCCTTTTCGTCCCGAAAGTCCATAATTTTGACACGACTTTCCGTGCTGTATCTTTTGATATAATCCTCATCAAAACTCAATCAAGTAGGCCAATATTTATGATTCAAAGTCTCTTCTTTCGATTTCAGTAGTCAGAATCAACCTATGACTACACTGAAAAAGTTGCGGCCATTTTTTTGGAAAAAAATGCCCGTTTTGTTTACGTTTTTTTGCAAAAATCTTTAATTTCCACATCGAAAATTCCATGAACGACTATTCTAAAACATGCTATCCGCGTATTTTTGATCAGACCTTTCTTATTGCACCGGAGTTCATTCAAAGAAACAAAATGGCGGTTCCAAGATGGCGCTCGGAACTTGTCGAAAATATCAATTTTTGCTACAAACTCAAAAAATGGTCCTATTTTGTCAAAAATGTGTTTCGAGGGGTTTTCGAGGTCACAGATTTCGAAAATGAGCTCAAAAATTGAAACTTCAAAATGGCTGACCAAAAATGGCAGACTTTTCTCTAAAATCGTTCATTGTTACACCTGGGAACCTGCGATTTTTTTTCTTTTCCGTTGGTTTCCAATTTGACCTGACTGACCTAGCCAAAAACTGTGTTTAAAAGTAGAAGATAGAAGCAAATGACATTCATTCAAAAGATGATTGTAAATTTACCCGGAAAATCCTCGGTCATCCGTCAATCCCGCTAATGGACAAGGTGACTTGTTGCCCATTTGGAATTTCTGAAGATGTTTTTTTAGGCATTGAATGGATTTTCCTAGTGCAGTTTTACTTCTCAAAGGGTACCCACACAAGTGGCTGAATGAGCCAGATCCGTGGTAGAAATATGATCGGAAAATCTTCGGTGATCCATCAAACTCGCAAATGGACAAGGTAAATCTTTGTGTATTTGCCATTTCTAAAGATGTTGTTTTGGGCGTTCAATGGATTTTTATCTTGCGGACATTTCTCACCATTCAAAAATTTACCCACATGCCTGGTTGAATGCCTCTCAGAAGGGTACCCACGTATTTAGCTGATTCATACAGATCAAGTCGGATTTCAAAAAAAAAGGAAAAGAATACCATTTTTACATAGGTGCTGTTGTTTCAAGGTAGATGCACTGTATTTTAGAATCCCATATAAACAAAACTCGAGATTTTTTCAAAAGCTTTGGAAATTTTTTTTTTTCAATGCGTCAACCTTCAAACATAGAATCATCGCGTAGTCATAAATTTCCCAGTCTCTTTTGTCCTTTTTTCTATTCCTGGCTAACTTATAGAACAGTTAAAGCGAATGGCACGTTTTGAGCCAATAGCAGTGCGAGAAAGCATGCAGGGTTTTTAGAGGGGTTATTTAGTCTGCCATCACAGACCAGCATCGGTTATATTTTTTCTCAGCTAGTTGCCGTGTATCAATGCTGATGAAAATATTGAAAATATGGCTTCAAGAAAAAGATCTAGAAAAGGTTCACTGGCCCAATCAACAGCGAGAATTTTTCAAAGTGATTCATGTGAGATGTCAGAGCGAAATTATCATGTTGATGTTTCGATGCCGCCAATTGCAGAAACTTCAGATTTCGAAACTGAATCAGACAGCAGCGATGGGGGAGATGAAAACAATGATGAAGAATATGATAATAATATCTGCAACATGTTATCTTACAAAAAAATTCATGAAGGATACTCATCAACTCAGAAAAATCTTGAAAATGACCATGTGTATGAATGGGCATCAGGTGAAAGAGCATGTGCCCAAATTCCTGTCAATGAATTTTTATTGAAGGAATCTGAGAAACAGAAAATTTCTCCATCGTCACCGACTGAGTTGTTTGAAATGTTTTTTTCTACTGAAATGAAAACATACATAATTGAAGCAACGGCTGAAAATGGAGTTACCATGTCAATGTCCGATTTACACACATTTTCGGAATTATAATTTTGTCTACCTTCAATAAGCGCGATGCAATAAAAGATTACTGGTCAACTAACCCTTTGCTTGAATGTCCAATAGTTAGGTCAGCTATGTCTAGAAATGATTTTTGGATTCTGAAAGGCGGAATAAAGTATTCGAAACATTCTGACGCCGATTTGAGTGACCCAGCTTGGCGCGTTCGAAAAATATTTCAGATGTTCAGACAAAACATCAAGCGCTTTGGATACTTCCAAACTGCTCTTGCTGCAGATGAGATGATGGTAAAATTTTTTGGGAGACTATCAATCAAACAATTTATACGAAATAAACCTGTTCGTTTTGGCATAAAATTATGGGCTCTCTGTGGGGCTGATGGTTTCATGTTTGATTGCGATATATATGGTGGAAAAAATTTTACACAGGACAAACTGCAAAAAATTGCCTTGGGCAGTCGAGTTGTGATGAATCTTCTAGAAGATTTCTTGATGAAAACAGTGCACAGAAAGTTGTCTCAGTACCATTTGTATTGTGACAACTATTTCACTTGCCCTGATTTATTTATACACCTTCAAAAGATTGGCATGCAAGCAACTGGCGTCGTTAGGAAAGATAGGGTAAGAGAAAAAAATGACCTGGAGAAAAAAGCTGTCAGAGGAACGCACGTTGTCAAGCATGAAAAAAATAGTGGATTGAACTACATTACATTGATGGACTCCACAAGGAAGTATCGATACTTTCAACTGCAGCAGGAGTGAGTCCTATGAAAACTGCAAGACGCTATTCGAAAGAGGAGAAAAATAAGAAAGAGATACCGATGCCAGCTGCATTTTCATTGTACAATAAGCATATGGGTGGAGTAGATGTTCACGATCAGTATTGCAGTAAAGTTTTGCCAACAATGCGGAGTAAAAAATGGACATTTTCAGTTTTCGCAAGATTGATTCAATCATCTTTGACTAATGCTGTCATTTTGGCAAATGCTTGCAGGCAAAAGGAAAAGAAAACAAGTATGAAAGACTTTGCTATAAGTGTTGCTACAACATATTTGCAAAGAAAATCTGACCCCGATTTCAAGACCCACATTTTTAAGAATGTGGAGTCAAGACGATATTGTTCTGGAGACAAATGTGAGAAACGAACAAAATCTTTTTGTGTTCAATGTGAAAAACATTTTTGCAAAGTATGTTTCGATATTCTTCATAAATAGATTTTTCATGTAACAGCTACTTGATGCGCTGTTCATAGAAAGACTAATAATTTTAAAAATACATATATAAAAACTTCAAAAAAACAAAAAAATTCATAAAACAAAAACAAAAAACAAAAAAATCATAAAACAAAAAAAAATCATAAAACCAAAAAAGCAGAAAAAAAAGCAAAAGATTCTCCAAAAAGCGTTTACCTCCCCGTGGTGAGAGTCGGGCAACGGCAAAATAAATTTTTGATGGCTAAAGGGCGCAATGTCAATAAATGTGTGTTTATAGATTCTATAAATGTCTAATGTTAAATAGTCGGAAAATAATCTTCTAGCGTCGAATTAAAAGAAAGTATTTATTACTGTTCATCTAATTTATCATGTACATGTATAATAGTTATAAGCGTGGACTGGTATAGTAATCGATATCCGTGCGCATAAAAGAGATTATGCATGTTGATATAATTTCTACTATTATCTAAAAATACAATAACTATAGAATCATACACATCGATTTTTAAACTAGGATGACAAAAAAAATACGGAAAATTGGTGACAGTTATTCCAAAGATGAGATTTTGCAGCCCACATTATTTATAAAATGGAAAAAAAAAATTAATTATCAATTTTCCACTGACACACGGTAAAATAAAAAAAGATGCTACGCCCTTTCATGTCAGCTTTTTGAATTTCGTATTTTTGAACCTATTCCTGAAATTAGCAACCTTATAGATCGTATATTACAACACTGAAACAAAAACAATAAACGATTTCCGAGAAAAGTCTGCCATTTTTGGTCAGCCATTTTGAAGTTTCAATTTTTGAGCTCATTTTCGAAATCTGTGACCTCGAAAACCCCTTGAAACACATTTTTGACAAAATAGGACCATTTTTTGAGTTTGTAGCAAAAATTGATATTTTCGACAAGTTCCGAGCGCCATCTTGGAACCGCCATTTTGTTTCTTTGAATGAACTCCGGTGCAATAAGAAAGGTCTGATCAAAAATACGCGGATAGCATGTTTTAGAATAGTCGTTCATGGAATTTTCGATGTGGAAATTAAAGATTTTTGCAAAAAAACGTAAACAAAACAGGCATTTTTTTCCAAAAAAATGGCCGCAACTTTTTCAAGTGTAGTCATAGGTTGATTCTGACTACTGAAATCGAAAGAAGAGACTTTGAATCATAAATATTGGCCTACTTGATTGAGTTTTGATGAGGATTATATCAAAAGATACAGCACGGAAAGTCGTGTCAAAATTATGGACTTTCGGGACGAAAAGGGTTAAACTTATAATCACCAAAATGTTTGAAATTTACAGGTTCGTTTCAGAAATCGCAAATTACAAGCTTCGAAATTTGTTGAAATTCTTTGATTGAGGAAATCTCCAAAATTAAAAAATCCCTGATTATGATGAATACCATCAACAATGCTTGCAATAATTATTCCAGCCACCAACATTATCTAAATTTTTTTATTGCTCTTCATTGATATTCAGCAACTATATGTATAGTGGAACATTTTTCACATATCTTCCCTGGAAAACGCTTTTTTGTACACATGATTCAAAAAAAGTTTGATAAAAACGACGTGGAAGGTCATATGAACGTCGCAAAAAAAAAAGAATGGATCTAAATTGAATGTTCTTATCACTCATTACTCGCGAATTCGCATTTTTCAGTCTCATAGAATTTTCACAATTACTAGAATTGAAACTCAAGTCCGATTTTTCAAACTCACTAATTTCGTCAATCAGTGTCTTACAAAACTTAATCACTAAGAAATCTTGGTACGAGATTTCTTTGTTTCAAAATCTTTTTAATTATTTGTAACTGTTGTAATTGTCAATAATTTTCCATTAGAATTAATTATAAACAATCTAAGAAATTACGTAATATGTCATCTATTCAAATGATTCATCATTTTTTATGCACCGAAATTATTTTGCAAATTTTGCAACTTGCTTTTTATTGTCTTATATAATTATTGGCGATGAGTTTTTTGATTTCGTTAAATACGAGTTATTAATTAATATAAACAATTAGGGAATCAGATTGAAAAAATGTATTCAGTCGACATATTTTTGTACATTATAAGAATGAACATTTCAATACAGAACTTTAAAACCTGAAAAAAACGAACATTCTATAATTTTCAACGTTTTCTATCCTGATTTTTTGAGATGAGACATCTTATCACTATAATCAAATTATCAAGGACTTGTGAACAATTTGCGATGTTGAAAAATACACATTGAAACTTGACTTGAGAATTTACTCTCCATTACATACAATCCATTTATTTGTTCAAAGCACTGAAAAATTTTTCAAGAAATTAAAATAAAAAATAAAATAAAATTCAATAATGAACAAAAAAAACAAACAAACAAATTATATTATTATTTATGGACTCGTTTAAATAATATATCCAGCAAAATGGATATATTATTTTTTTTTATAATAATAATTCAATTTTTCTCGATAAAATGCACTCCGATAAAAATGCGATTAAAGTATACTCACCCATGATCGCGTCGAATGTCTTCGATCTGACGAACTTGAATTATTTATATCTCAAACTCAAACTGAAATGAAAAAAAAAACATAAGACAATCAAAGTTGGTTAAACTTTAAGACCGTTTACGAAAAAAATTTCGTACGTAAAATCAATAACATATATTTCAAACTGGCATTTTGACTATATTCTATTTTTGCCAATTTTTGATCTATTTTTTGATTTCTTTTTATAGAAGTGAGAAAATTTTTCGCAGGAGCTTTTCCGCAGAATTTTGTTCGCAATACTTGCCTAAAATTAGTTCTGTAGATTCGTGATAACTGATTCGACGAGATTGGGAGTACTTATTATGAGGACGTTTTTGTCTGACTGATTCGCAAGTTTGGGATAGCGACTTTTTATGCGTGCTGATGGTGCTCATGCGTGCAATTTTCGTATCACGATGGCCGACGAGCACTTGCGCATTGCGGTGATCTCGAATTTAATTGTATGGTACTTGGGAAATGAATTGCAGTTGAATAATGGAAATTTTTTTGCTAAAATTACTTTGTATGCTATTCCGGAAATGACTGGAAAATTTTGCGTAGATTTTAATTTTTTAAAGAGCTGTATCAGTATATTTTGATATAGTTTAATTTTTCTGAAAAAGTATGAGGTGAAGAATTTTCTTATGAACTTCTATTGTTCCAGAAAAAGTTGGCGTTATTTTATAGACTAGAATATTTGAAAATTGAGGATCAAATAATATTCAATGTTCATATTACAATTTATTATTGAAATGCAATATTATATAATTATTAAAATTGATATTATTTAATGTCCGGAAAACTGCAATGCCACATTAAAAACGATAGTCAGAACAGCATGCTAATCATTTCCAATCATTTTTCCAATTGAAAATCTAATTTTTTTGTCCTGATACAAAAATTATTTACAACCAAACTTATGACACACATACAATAAGTTTTCCATTAAGTAATCAGATTATATTTACATATATAGAAAACTAATTGTATTTGTGACGAAAGTTATGTTGTAAACAAATTTCTAACAGGACAAAACCAACTGGCTTACAAGTTGGAAAAACAAATAAAAAACGAGCTTTTTCCCAGTTGGTTTTCAAATTGGGAAACCAATCAAAAATTTTTAGCAAGTTATTTTTAACTTATTGGCAATAAACGACTATTTAAAAAAATAACAAGTTTCCCAACTAAGAAACTTCTGGAAAACTAAAGTTTCGAAGTCCAGAATTATAATTCAAAAAAGTTATTACAGCGTTCTGAAAATTTCTAAAAATTTTCAGAGAATTCTGAATGACACTGCTGAAAAATAGTAATTTTCGCAATTAGAAAATTCATTGAATTTCCACTTCGAAATCCAATAAGCTTGTCCTTTTGGGAAATTCTTTATTATCACATTTTATAGTTTTCCATCCACAAATCTAATAAGATTTCAATTTGGAAAACTCATTGTATTTGTTATGTTAGTTAATTTGTAAAAAATTATTCATTAGTACAAAAGCAACTGAAATTGCAATTGAAAAAACTGTTATTTTTACAGTTGGTTTTCCCATTTAAAAACCAATGGGAAATTTTTATCAGTTCACAAAAATCACAAGTTTTCCTAAAGATTTGATAGGTTGACAGAATTTTCTAATGCTTCTATATAATTTCTTTTTTTCTAATAATTTTATATAATTTTAGAGAAAATCATCAGAATTTTGGATAACCAAATTTTTGAAGCTAAGAATTATAATTAAAAACAGTTGTTAAAACGTTACGAAAGGTGCTAAAAAATTTCAGAATGTACAAAATAACCTTGCTAAAAATTTCTAAATGGTTTTCTATTTGATTTTCCAATAAGAAAATCAAATGGAATAAGTTGTTTTCCCAAAGTTTTGATAGATTGACCAAATCTTCTGATACTTCTTAGATTTTATAAAATTTTGTAAAAAATTATAAAAATTCAGCAAATCTTAATTTTCGAAGCTGAGAATTATAATTCAAAAAACTTAGTACTTTTTTTACAAAAATCGCTAAAAATTTTCAAACAACTTTGAATAAAACACTGCTGAAAATTTTCAAATGGTTTTCCGATCAATTTTTCAAATGGAAAACCAAATAGAATAAAGCCGGTTTTCCAAAGATTTGATAGAATTATCAAATTTTCTAATACTTCTTAGATTTTATAAAATTTTATTAAAAATCGTTAAAATTCAGCAAAACTGAATTTGCGAAAAAAGATAAAAATTTTAATCAAAAAAAGTTGTTACAACCTTTCTAAATTGTTAGAAATGTTCAAAGAATTCTTAATAAAACACTGCCTAAAATTTTCAAATAGTTCTCTATTTGATTTTCCGATTGGAAAACCAACTGAAAAAATAGCTGTTTTCCTAAAGATTCGATAAGTTGACCAAATTTTCTCATTCTTCTAAAATCGTAAAAAATTTTCAAGAAAATGATGAAAATTCAGAAAAACCAAATTTTTGAAGCTAACAATAAGAATGAAAATTTTTCTAAGGTTACGAAAATTCCTAAAAATTTTCAAAGAACCCTCAATAACCCCGCTCAAAATTTCCAAATAGTTTCCCAATTGGTTTTGTTTTTCCAATCGGAATATTAATTGTATTTTCAGTCGATAAATCAAATCACATTTCTAATCCAAAGAGATTTTCGAATAAAAAACTAATTTTATTTTCAAATAGAAAACTAATTGTCTGTGACGACGTAAGTTTTTTTTTAAAAAATCCAAAATAACCAAGTTTTCTAATAATTCTACAATTGAATAGAATTTTCGAAAAAATAATCAAAAATATGAAAAATTAACTTTTTGAAGTTCAAAATTTGATTTTCAAAAACAACCCTGCTTAAAATTTCTAAATAATTTTCAAATTAATTTTCCATTGGGAAATAAACTATTCAAAAAAATAGCCATTATCTCAATTGTTTTCATTTTCTCAATTGGAAAATCAATTGAATTTTCAATCAATGGATATAATTAGATTTATAATCTAATTGAATTTTCAAATGGAAAAGATATTGTTTGTGAGGTCGTAATTTTCTTTATGTGTCCAATTATTAGTTAAATTTTCAAACAAAAATCTTCAGATTTCCCAATCTGACAAACCATTAGATTTCTTAATGGAAATGCAATTGATTTTCCAATTAGACGAACCAATATGAAAACTAATTATGAAAACGGCCATTTTTCCAGTTAGTTTTTTGATATGAAAATCAATCATACATTTTCAGCATGATATCCTAAAAAATTCATGAAATTAGTGGAAAATCTTTAGAAATGGATGAAAAAATTCCATGAATGTAATAAAATTTCCAAAAAAAAATTATTAATCTAATAAATAATTTCGACTTCTCAAAAACTTCAAAATATTTCCGTAAATCTTGTTAAACCACCCTTAAATTTTATACATTTCCCTCGAAATTCTTGATTTTCATTTTCATTTAAAAAAATCTTCGACGTTGCTTCGTGACCACTGTAAATAAATTCTCTTTCAAACTATTTTTTCAAAATAAAATTATAGCAACTTGAATAACATAAAATTTCTTTTTTTATTCTCATCAAACAATCCTGTAGTACAATAAATATTTCAACCTCAAATAACTCTTAGCAAAGTCTTCAAATCATCTACTCCATTAACACATAAAAAACCTTAAAAGAAAAACCTATTTACAAACAATAAACTTGAAATTTCCAAAAACCAGTCAAAATATCTTCCTAAATCGCAGTGTTTGTATTTTTTGGAATTTCACTACTATGCCTTGCACTATTCATCATGGATTCAACCCTGTTCGCGGTTTCGCGGACAACATCAGAAATATCATCAGGCAAATGATCCAGAGTAGGAATGTGCGCCGAAAGTCTTTTATAAACCGAATCTCTATTTCCTTCTTTTTTGACTCGTCGCTGTTCTATGTATTTCAGCTGCTGTTTGAAAAATATAGCGTTCTTTATGAGCTCCATCGTGTTTTCGAAACTTTGTTCTGCGTCCTTGGTAGATTTTATAGCAGCCACTGCATACTCCACATCATAACAACGACCTTGAAGCTGCTTTTTCAAGGCCAAAACTTCGACTCTTTTTTCGACCATCGGAGGAAGAGCTTTTCGAACATGCTCTTGGAGACGGTAAAATGCGAGCGAAGGCTCGTTGGCGACAATGTGCATGTTTTCAGAGATTTTTTCCGTTGCTGAAACAAGGAGAAAATGAAGTTTTACTTTATTTGAATGATTTAATGATGAAATTGTATTTTGATGAGTGGGTTAGAGTATAAAATAATTAGATTTGAGGATACGATTTTGAATTTTTAATTGACTCAAAAGTCTTGTTTTTGACCTGTAATTTCTAGAGAACCAACTTTTTTTTCAAAATTGCAAAAATGATTCAGTTTATCATCGAGTTGGAAAAAATATTTTTTATAATATAATTATTGAATTTTTATATATCACATTGCATGAGTTATATTTATTTGATGTGTAAAATTGTAATGACTAATATTTATTATTATCTTACTTGTTATAAGTAATAATACATAAATAACGAATCGTGATAAAAGTTGGTCATTTTCACTCTAAAAAAAATTCTATAAACTTTAATCAAAAAATTTAAGAATTGAGAAACTGGCGTTTCTGTGAATTTGAGATTACAAAAATCAAATCAAAAAGTTGAAGTATGAAATTTTCAATTTAAAAAAAATTAAATGTAAAAAATCAATTTTTCCACAAGTGCATAATTAGATATGAATTTGAATAAATATTGAAAATGAAAAATCAACAAAATATGGAAATTAATTCACATATAACTCTCTATGAAATTAAATTTTGAAAATCATGAAAACCTAAGAATTTTTAATGTTTTTGGTCAAATGAAACATAATTATTTTATTGGCACTGCATATTAGGAAATGATAACCATTGTCAACTGTCATTAAAAATTAACGCTATATTATTTTTTTTTATCTTGGCCTCTAATTTATTAATTCATCCAAATAATAGAAAAGTATATGAATTTCATACATCGATTTTTCGCAAATCCATAGTTACATATAAATTTTAATTGTTATTCAAAATAAAAAATCAACAAAATATGAAGATTCATTCTCGAATAACTTTTTAATGAAATTGAATTTCGAAAATTATTAAAACTTGATAACTTTAAATGTTTTTAGTGAAATTAAAAATTATTCTTTTATCATTCTACTATATCTAGAAATGATAATCAATTTTTTAGACTGTCATTAAAAATTCACCTTATGTTACTTTATTTGACTTTGGTCTATAATTCATTAATTCATCTAATCAATGGAAGAGTAAATGTGAAGTATTAATTTTTCGCGAATGCATAGTTACATATAAATTTTAATTGTTTTTCAAAATGAAAAATTAACAAAATATGAAGATTCGTTCCTAAATAACTTTCTATAAATTTGAATTTCAAAAATTATAAATATTCAAGAATTTCCAATGGATTTAGTAGAGTTAAAAATTATTATTTTACCTTCACTATGTATCTATATTTTATAATCAATTTTTTCGACTGTCATTCAAAATTCATGTAATATTACTTTTTTTTACTGTGGTCTCTTATTCATCAATTAATCTAATTAATGGGAAAGTACATATGAAGTATCAATTTTTCGCTAATCCATAGTTATGTAAAAATTATTATTTAAAATGTAAATTTAACAAAATATGGAGAATAATTCTTAAATGACTTCCTATTAAATAAAATTTTCATAATCATGAAAACTCAAGAATTTTCAATGTTTTTAGTAAATTTAAAAATAACTATTGTACTCTCACTATCTATCTGTAACTTATAATCAATTTTTTCAACTGCCATTCAAAATTCATGTAATATTACCTTTTTGACTTCAATTAATTAATTCAGCTAATTGATGGAAAAGTACATGTGAATTATCAATTTTTTGCAAATGCATAGTTAAGTATAAATTTTAATTCATATTAAAAATGAAAAATTAACATTATTTAGAGATTAATTTCCAAATAATTTTCCATAAAATTAAATTTCAAAAATTATGAAAATTCAAGAACTTTCAATTTTTTTAATACAGTTAAAAAATAGTATATTTCGTAACAGGCACGGATGTGCGAATCTGGTGAAACGATATTTTATGTACGGAGGGCATAGAAAATGCGTTTAGAGATCTCAAGCTGGCATAGAAACGCGTTTTCTATGTCAGAGGTACATAAAATATTATTTTATTGTCTCTACCCATCTACAATTGATAATCAATTTTTTCAACTGTCATTCAAAATTCACATAATATTACTTTTTTTGATTTTGGTCTATAATTCATTAATAATTCATCTAATAAATGGAAAAGTAAATGTGAAGTATCAATTTGTTGCAAATGTATAGTTAAGTATATAGATTTAAACAAATATCCAGAATAAACAATTTAAAATTTGGAGAATAATTCCCAAATAACTATCTATAAAATTGAATTTCAAAAATTATGAAATCTCAAGAATTTTCAACAATATTTTAGGTCAATTTAAAAAGAAACCATTTTTTAGTCCTAGCCAAGTTAAAATGTCAATCAATTTTTTCGACAATTATTCAAAATTCACGGATACCAACCTTTTTTGACTTTCGTCTCCAATTCATTATCTGGCAAATAAACTTTTACAGCCATAGCCATCTTTAACAATTTTTAACAAAAATTGCGTTGCAATTTGTTATTCAATGCTACGTTTCACATTTAACAGGTAAAAATTATGTCAGTACATTTTTGATTTGCATTTGTTTGCTATACAACATTTTTCTGTTAGAAAATGTTTATTATTGTATTTTGTTGTAACAGGTGACTGAGATTAAAGTTATCGTAATCATCGTATTAATTACATGTAATTACATATTTTGACAATCAGCTGATCGATTTATTTGCATACACACCATACACGTATATATGTATACATGAAATTTACAATTGGTATGTGATTCACAATATTCACAATTCAGGTCTTGACAGAGGCCAATGAGAATCGCGTATTTTGAATTCCTGCGCAAAAAAATAACGGTTGAACGGTTTTCGTCAATTCAGGCGTTTTTGACATACCTCGGGCAAGAATACTGAAGAATATTAGAAAACTACTATTTTCTAGAATACTCGAACATTGAAAATATTAAATGTTGACGAATTTTATTACAAAATAAGATTTTATAGTTTCCTGACAGAGTTCATGCAACATAAGAGCAACGCTCTAGCATTGCACTCGTTATCCCGTTGAATTAGAGTATTCAATGTGCATTTGTCCTGAAAACTCATAGGGATTTCTAGCTCGTGCTATTTTTCTATCGAATTTGATAAAAAATACACTAATACTAAACATTCAATTGTCAATAAAATTCAAATAAAATACCTTTCACGGTTCGTTTTTTCGGGAATCAATAAAAATTCTTGAAAAACGATCGAAATTCTAATTATGTGGTTTTCCACCATAACCGAGAAAGTCACTTGCGCCATAGCGTTTAAAATTTTATCAGAATATCATGTAAACTGAGCCTTATGGCACAATTGACTTTCTCGGTTATGGCGGGAAGCTACAAATTTATTGGAGCATGAAATTTTTAAAATCTATAAATTCATATATTATACAAGAATACTAGAAACCTATGGAAATACTAGAAACTACTAAAATTTTCATAAATACTAAAAAAATGCAAGAAATACTAGAAATTCCCAATAAAAAATATGTAAAACTTTAAATTCTTTAGTAGCCAATGGCGAACGTAAAGGGGGGGGGGGGTAGTTTGTAGGTCGAAACACTTTCCGAATTTCGAAAAATATGTGACAAAAATGATTATCAACAACTAAATCTATGCTTTATTTTGTAAAACAACAATTTGATTTTTTCATGATCGTTTGAATGGATAAATAATGTTAAACAACTGGCCATCGACTTTCTTGATAAAAATGCGCAATTTGAACTAATAAATACTAAAAATCTATAAAAACGTATCAGAGAATACTACGAAATTTGATAAACAATACTATACTATAAGAAAATTCTTGATATGTATGAAATATATTCAATACTAAATCTGCGTGGTTTTAAAATTTCCTCAAAGATCTTAATATTTAAAATTTTTAGAAGTTTGATTCCTAAATCATCAAGTTCTAGAAAGGTACATAGTAATTTATAATAATATCAGTAAATCCGTCACCACCAATGTTACAATGGGGGTTCAAAAATTATACAAATATTGCATACATCTTTTTGAAATATTACTAAAAAAAATCTGGGTAGCGCAACGGAAAAATGTTATGTTTCAGATGCATAACATTGATGTTACGAAATACTATAGAAACCTTTCAGAAACATGACTTTGTAATAGAGATTGGTTTTTTATATATTTGATTACATGAAATGTTACATTACATGAAATGTTACATAATGACGATATGTAGCGTTGCAGTTGCGTTGCATTTGCGTTGCATTCGTTATTTCGAATAATAAGAGTATAAAATGCGCGTTCGTCCATAAAGCTCATGAAAATAAGAAGTTTGTGTTATTTTTTGTTGTAATTATTCAAAAACTAAATTTAAAAACCATTTTATTGTTAGAAAAGCTAGAATAAAATACCTTTCTTCATTCCTAGAACTAATGCATTACGTTCTTTCGTTCGATTATTGTATTTATTGTGTACATACTGTTGGGTAACTCGAACAAAACACCACACACACACTGTTCGATATATGATTTATTTGTTTCAACAAAAAAGTTTAACTTATCTACGTGTATAAAGTTCACCAAGTTCTACCGCGACAATGTTCACCGAAAGCGCGGACACACCGAGACCGAAATATACAAATGAGTTGACGCAGTTGACGGGCAAAAACTGGTAAGAGTTCCGCGAGTTACTGAAACAACTGACGCGACTGACTGAAAACGACTCAAGGACTGCGAACTGGGAAGAGAAAGAGAAAAAGTCTAAAAATTGCTTGCCTTTTATAGGCTCACAAAATGCGCAATGAAACAAGAATGTACATTCGAGTACTCGATTAAAGAAATGACTTGAAAGCAAATGATTCGTTTCCTTTTTCAAGTAATTTAAAGGCTAAAAATAGTTGAATACAATACAGGTTATTTTTGATAACATTTGTAAAGGAAACGAAAATCATTTTGAAGGAAAAAAAGAAAAAAGTACCTCGATAAATAATATTGAATGGAAACGGTTGAAAATACAAAAAGCTGATGCAATAACTTTTGATATTGCAAATATGAATGCGTTGTCTATGGTTTCCCAACAATATTGCATCTTTTTAGATTTGCCGTGGTATAAAAATTTAGTACATTTTCGTATAAATTAGATTTATAGTAGCATTTTCTAGGATGTTCAATGACCAAAGATTTTTATTATTACTAAATTATATTACTACATAAACATTTTCGAGAATTAGATTTTAGAATTCGAAGTTTTATAAATCATAGGTATTTTTTTTAGATTTTGCAGAAAACAGTTCTTTCGTAGAATTTTATTGCATATATTTTGGTATTTTTGAAAAATAATGTATTAGTTTTGCTCTAAAAAATTATCAACTTTTCTAATCTCAAAGAATTCTGTAAATCATTGTCATTTTAAAAACCGGTTTTGAGGATAACGTTACGTTCTTTGAAAATTCGTGGAGGCAGAGGGTTTAGCGGTACCGTTGCAGCATTTGTCACCGTCATTGAATTGAATGAATTGAATCAAGGGAAGGGAAAAGAAGAAAAACTTACTGCGTTTTAAATGGTTCTAATATCTTGCACCTGCCACGTTGGGCATTACAAGTGCATTTTCGATGGACCCAAGTTTATCGAACTTCTAAAACCATTCGCTCTACTCGGTTTCTCTCAGTTTGTCAGTTTGATGCGTTTCTTTGACTGGTATTCTTGAAAATTTTTCTACTACCTTCTATGTAGAAAAAATTTAGCAATATTTTTTGTGGAAATTTGTGAGTGAAATTAAGTTCCTAAAAAACGTCGAAGGAAGGAAATCATGAGTCCCAAAATATCAACTGCATGTTTTTTGGCCATTTTTTTACTTCAGTTCGTCGTCACAGGTACGGCTTTTTTACCGTAACTTCCGTAGTTCAAAAAAAAAAAAAAAAAAAATTTTTTCTTTTTATAGACAGTAGCATTTGAAAAAGATAAATTTTATGAATAATAAATTTTTTATGGATGAAATTCTGTGTTTTGAATGGCGAAAAAAATGAATCTATTAGCTTATTTTGGTTTTTTTTTTGAAGTTTCTATTCTTCCCTTCTCGCCGAGTTTTTTCTGTGATAACTTTTTTGTTGTGATAACATTTTTTTCTGAATGGCAGCATTACAATGCAGTATTTTTCTACAAAATCTTCTGGGCTTTTTTCCCGGGAAAAAAGCATGAATATACATATACTTCACATGAAGTTTGAAACTTTTTGAATCAATCGAAATTCAAATCACAAATTCTTTTTACGCAATGAATGATAAATAATTGTGCCATATTGTTTTTCAGAGAGTAAAACATGCGTCGTTTGTGCAACGTACAGTCACGAAAATTGCGAAAACGCAACCGAAGAGATGATTGCACCAATTGAATGTGAAGATCAGCACAAACTCCTGACACTGTACAACAAAGTGGGGGTTGTTTTTTCTCTACTTGCTTACAGAAATGACATCCCCGATGACGTGCCATGGTGGTCGCGAAGTCAAACTTGCGGAAAATTGTTGATCCAAAGAGGTAAGAGCATGAAAAAAATTTCTATGCAGTTAATTTAATTTGCTAACAAATATACACATCTCTTGCCTCAGTTTTGTGTACGTTAATTTTATGAACAATTAAGAACTGTGTTGAAATTTCGTGGTTTTTCTTAAGATTTAAATAATTCGTAAACATTTTAAGACGATATACATAATAAAAAACGATCTGGAATTTTTTAAAGTAAAGCAATATTTTACTGCACGTAATTCCTAGATTTTCTTAATTCAAAGATAATATTATCTTCTAATTAAAGCTGGCATTATTATTAAAAAAAATTGTTTCCATTACCTCTTATAAGCTAAGGAATAAGTAATTACTGAAATTTTAAAAAAATATTCAAATGTTATTATTTATTTGTCACTCTTATCTTGGCTGAAAATGAACACAAAAAGTTTTTTTTTACTTTATCAATCAGGCGCGTAGGCATAGGAAGGTTTTAAGGGTTCAAACCCCTCCCGAAATTCTAATGAAATCAATTAATATTTCATGTAATAATAAAAAAAGTTACATCAATCAAGAAAAATACAAGTTACAACAAAAATGCATGAAAACGTTAGGTACATATATTTAAAAAAAATATTTGTAAGATATATTTGTCAAACATATTTTCTCTTTTAAAAGGGAAAATAATCAAAATGTAGGATAACGTTGGAAATATCATTTTGAAAAATTGTTGCGACCCAGTAAATAATATAAAAATTTCAAATCTACGGAAATGCTAAAAATTAAATAAACATTGAATCTTAGATCATCAAATTCTAGAAATCTATGAAGGATCCAAATTAAAATATGATGAAATTTTTTGAATCATATATACTTTGAAAAAGTACTAAGAGTAATTGAATTCTATGAAAAAATTGTTTTCTTAAAATCTCGAGAAATAAATTTTGGAATTATAGAGCATCGAATGCTAAATATATTACTACTCTACAAAAATTTCAGAAAACTTGAGAAAATCTTTTAAATATTTCAAAAATGCCAAAAAAAACCCAATGAAGCATGAAAAATTGTATTGTTGTGGATGTGAATTTCTCATTAACTTATGGAATTACTGGGAATAGATCGAAATCCACATTTTGTTGCATCGAGTTTTTTGAATCATTGTAACAATGTACAAAAATATAAGAATTCTATAAAACTACTGGGAAATCCTTTAGAGTTTCGTAGATTATACTAGAAAATACGAAAAATACTACCAAAAATATTATAATGTACATAAGAATTATGTAGATAAAATTTTCTGAAACATTTTTGAAATTCTAATTCTAGAGAATATTTATCAATATAGCTCTATACATAATTTGATAATAATATAATTATAAGAATTATTCTCGAAATTGATATCAAAAACAATAGCAATTCTATTTCTACAATTTTATACAACGAAACATACTTTTAATAATTGTAGAAATTACAAAAAACATGAAGTACTAATATTAAAAATATATACATAAGATAGTGTTTTATTATAAATCAATTTAAATATTCAAAATCGTTGAAAGTTTCGACACTATAGCATCGATTCTTAAAAATCTATTGAGCGACCCACAGAAATACTAAAAATCCATAAAAATACCAGAAACTACTGCAAAATTTGATAAATAGCATACTATACGAAAATTCTATAAATTCATGAAATATTTTAAATTTGCGTGGATATATCTGTCAAAATCTTTAAATTTTCCAGAGATTTGAATCCCAGAGCATCAAATTCTAGAAAGCTCTACAAAAATTCATAATAATATCAGAAAATCTTTGAAATTGTGTAAATAATAAAAATATTGGCGAAAAAGTTTAAATTTCAGTGACTAATTGGAAATCACGGAAATCTAATTTCATTATTCACAAACATGAAAAATTTGCGACTCGGTACTTAAAAATTTAGATAACTTTTAAATTCTGCAATGCAAAAAATGTCAAAATAGCTCTCCTGTAACTATATTGTCGAAGATAAGAAATTATGAAATTTTGGACGAAATATATTTTTCAGAAAAACACTTCCCGAAAATTTTTCTGCCTACGCCCCTGTTATTAATTATTTCTAAAACATTTGGAATTCCAGACACATTGATGTTTCAGTTTTTCACGTTATCATTTTCATCAGTTTCCCTGATTATGAACTTATGTTTCCATTTCTAGGAGATCTTGCTTTCACCATACGAGGCTGCTTAACATCTCGCCCTCCACCTTTCGATGGCCAAAAATGCAAGACAATTTCCTGGCAAGATTCTTATTCGCATGGAGTCAATGTCACTGAAAAATTCTGCGAGTGCTTGGAGGATGGCTGCAATGCAAAACCAGAGTTTTTTTCCAACGAAACTCCAATTCCTGAGTAAGAAAAAGTTTGCTAAACATGTGATAAAAATATGAAAACTAATTTGTAAAATGCTGATCAAAAATGACGAATAAATTAATAGAAACGTTTAGTAGATGTTCGGAAAGTATATGTATCACCCAAAAAACGTAAAAATATTTTTTTGGTCGACATTAATAATTAAATTACAAAAAAATGTGCTCTGGATATATTTTTCAAAAAATCTTTAAATATTTATTCATCAATTTTGATTAATTACTTTGTAATGTTTAAATAATAGAACATGCCTAAATACTCAAAATCAGGGGCCGATAAACCCTCAGCGGGGCCCTGGGTAACCATCGATTTTTTTCACGACCGATTTCTTCTTGTTTTTCAAATAAAAACTGAATTCATAACTTCTTTCATAATTTTATTTTCAACACGTAATTATACCAATAAAATTACTATATTCATTCCAAAAATTCTGTATTTCCAAATTTTTATTTAGTAATAAATATCCTTGTAACTTGTAACCTTATAAAATCCTCATAAAAATCTGAATTTTCTCATAAAATTTTCAATTTTTTTTAAGCTTATGAAATCAATTTCTTTATTAAATTGAAGTTTCTTTATAAGGATTTTACGGTTCTTTATAATTTTCAATCATAAAAATTCTTGGTTCATTTGTCATTATTCATAGTCATCGATAATTAACAATAAGGAAAGTGTCATATCGATTAAATAAGATATTTAGCACGTATGCAGTATAATATTTATTACATTATGTTCTTCACGTTTTGTTTCACAATGAACATGCAAGGAATTAAAATGATGGACATGAATATATGATGGAGCCATACTCTAATGGATAAACGTACGCGCGGGAGTCCCTTGGTTCAAATCCACTTTCCGGCAGATTTTTTTATGTCTTCTGCATA
This sequence comes from Platygaster robiniae, assembly GCA_028476575.1. Classification (NCBI taxonomy): domain Eukaryota; kingdom Metazoa; phylum Arthropoda; class Insecta; order Hymenoptera; family Platygastridae; genus Platygaster; species Platygaster robiniae. The sequence continues at coordinate 45,520,709 of CM052019.1, forward strand.
ATATTATTGTATGACAATCGATCTATCTTTATGAATAAGTTTATTCAGCTCAATATATGTTTATTACTAATTTCAGCAACAATATGAGAATATATAAATGTGAATTTAAACAGGTATGCAAATGTAAAAGTTTTTATAAAATTTTTCATTATTTCCTTATAAAATTTTGAATTCCTTGTAAAAGTTCAATTTTTTTATAAGACGACCTTATAAAACATCTTTATAAGGATTTTATAAGGTTTCAAGTTACAAGGGATATTGCAGAAGTTAATAACATTGCTGAATTTAATAAAGACATAAATTTTTAAATTTTTCGTTATTGAATATATTTTATAATTAAATTTTTGTAATTTAAAAAATTTATCATCAAAGTATTGTCTCAAAGTTCAACACCTACATTTGATTTCGAAACATCATTTATATCATCAAAATCAATTTTTATAAATAATCTGATTCAATACGACGTATACCCAACATATTTGTCTATTTGATTCTCCAGTAGGTTTCGAACTCTTGTTTGATATTTAATTTTGAATTTTGAATTTTTTCATTTTTGCGTTCTTTTTTTGTTTGATTTATTGAAATTTTCTAATAACTTTCAGTTGTTATTTTTTTTATTTTCGCTTTCGTTTTTTAAAAATTCATTTTTGCAAGAAAATTTTCAGGCAATCGCGTATTTTCCCTTATGGTTGATCCGCCCCTGCTCAGAACGTTGAAAAATTTGATTTTTTCGCCATCCAAAATCAATAGTCATTTTCAATTTAATACACGAATGAGGGAATGTCGTTGCTTTCTAAATATGTGACAATTAACTAAATAATATAGTTTTTTTTCTGCGATACACTAAAACTTTTTTTTATTGCACCATCTTGACACAAACATTGAACAATCAGCCATGCATAATGCTATGGCAGCATATTTGAATTATCATTTAATTATTTATACAACTACTGAAATCTTTTTGCATGAGATTGTGCGATGATTCCGCAAAAATGTGTGATACTCATTTCTCACATAAATGCACAATCATAGCGCAATCCGTTTGAACGAAACGTTTGTGGAATCATTTATCAAAGATACGACCGCGACATCGTGCAATATTTAATTAATCAGATGCAGCTAAAATTGTTAATTAATCAAAGATTGCGAAATCGACATTTTCGTTCAAATAGGTTGGAGCAATATGCATGAATCATTCATACATCATAATGACTGCATCTGATGGCCCGAAAATGGACTCTATCAGTTGCTATCTGGATAAATAATGCCATTATCCAACTTTTCTTCGCCAGGGTTCATACACCGAAACCTATTTCACTGAGTGGTGCTGAGACGAATTTCGAAGAACTACCCTCTACCACGGAGGATTTATCGGAAACTACACAAATTCCAAGTTCAACAGAAGACTACGTAGATTCTGCAGAAAAAAATCTCGCAGAATTTTATCCCGACTCTACAGAAACAGAGACAAGTTTCACAGAACTATCAAATTTCATGAATGACTTTTCAGAAACTACACAAACTTCTACAGAAAATTATGTAGATAATACAGAAAAACAATACTTTAGGGAATTCAATTCCGATTCTACAGACATTTCGAGTACAGAATATTTTACAAAGACCACTGAACATTCTTCAGATTTCACACTAGCAGCAGATTCTACAGAATATCCTACAACTTCCTTAGAAAAAACAAAATACATATTCTATCCAAATCCGAAATTCAAAATTGTGTATGTTATCAAAAACCGAAATTCTACAGACATTTGTACTGATTCCAACGATAAATCTTATTCCTCTAGTCCGCGAATTCCCAGGGCTAGATTTTCAATTCCCATAAGGTATACTCCAAGAAATTCTTTTTATGTTCCCACGAAACCACCAAGACTTCCTTTTCTGAATTTCTTTTCCAGGAATCTCACAGGGAAACTGAATATCCCAACAATGGCAAGCACATATTATACGTTCAACAGATCTCATTCCACTTATGTATAGTAACTGATTTTTTATGAATTTTTATTGCATTATTACATGAACAGAATGAACAATAGCAATGTACTTTCTTGTAAATAAATAAACGTTTTCCTAGTTATTTTTTGTACTTCTAAGTACATATATTTTTGCACCACTCCTCCTTACAACAAAATATCTCTTCTGTTTTTTAACTTGCATCGATTTGTAACAAATCGTAAGTATTCGTTGTCTTTTCCACCCACATCTCTTCTCACCATTTTCATACTGCTTAAAAATCACAGGGCCCCATAAAAACACGAATAAAACAAGGATTTCACAACAAATTCTTTTTTTTATTACATCGTTAACAACAACAAACGTGTCCACACATTTATTACAACTTTCAATCTTATCCATAAAAATTTTCATATACAATATCTGACATCGTTAAAGATCATCGAATCCAGTATCCTCGTATAAGACACAGTATAAAAATATACACATCACGCAGAATTCGAGACACAAAAACACTCGAAGTTTCAATTGTAAAAGTTTTGCATAATTAATAGTATTTTTTGTATCAAAGGGCAGAAACGAACAGTACTTTTTTCATCGAGAAAATTAAACAAGCGTTTTTGTTGTTTACGTGTAGAAGCCCAACGCCGCCTTTTCGAATCGATGAATCCGCCGTCCCTAAAAACTGACATGAAAATGGTGACCCCGCGCTTGAACATCGTTGTTTACCCACGGGTCCGTGCGTTTTCATATTCGTAAATACAAAATATACAAGTTTTCTAAAACATCGTTCGAAAAAGCGGTCGTAGGGTTTCTACACGTAAACACGAAAACACGCGTTTTAATGTTCGAGATACGAAAATAAGTACGGATGTGCGAATTTGGCAAAACGGGGAAATAACCCGTTTTGCTTATTACTCGTTTTACCCATTTTTACCACACGGAGAGAAATGCTTTAGATGACGTATCAATGTCACAATTGATGTCGCCGCATTCGATATAATATACATGTACATTTGATCCATGAACAAACGTAATTTATATGTCTTCAAAATTGAGATGATCCTTTAACAATATGTCCATTATATGGACATGGCAAACATAACAACTGTTATGACAAATATAACAATTGTCATGTTAACAACAGTTGACTGTCAAACCTATATGGACGTCACATCCATTTTTATTGATACGCCAGGATTATCACTTTTTTATTGACGCAGTATCCATATTTGTGTATGCGACATCAACAAATTTCTCTCCGTGCACGTTTTCTTTACTTTACGAAATGTTCATACATCTTCAGAAGTCGTAAGAAGCTTCATTCTCTTCGTTCTTTCCTCTCAAAGCAAATTTGTAAACGATTCCACCTGCAACGGCCCCGGCTAAGGGACCAACCCAGTAGACGTATTGGAGATGCCAAAAATTGAGAACCACTGCTGGTCCCAGTGATCTGGCTGGGTTCATGCTACTTCCGGTCGCCGGAATGGCGGCCAGATGAGCGGCTGTAATGGTGAGCCCGATGCCCAGTGGTGCCCAACCTTGGACGTCATTACGATTAGGATCCGTCAGGGCGTGCACCACCAGGACAAGGAGAAACGTGATCATTGCTTCAACAAGAATTCCTTGTCCTGCTTGCAATTCCTCATTGACTTTTGTCTGACCCAAAGATTCTACGTTCGATGGAAGCATGAACTGGAATAAACGTTTCGAATATTTGGGTTCTCAGTTTTTTGAAATCTTTTTGTCAGGAAACTTTTAAGGGAAGAGTTGCATTTTTAGACAATTTTTTTGTACGCAAACTATAATAGAATTTTCTGTTGTCAACAGCAATAATCGTCGACAATGTAACGTGTAGCATATTTCCGAACTTGTACACAACTGGTATTACATTCAAGAACTCACGAAAATTTCTTCATTTTAGAATATAATTTTTTCGTTTGTCGAAAGTTTTTTACCTTCAAAATCGCTGAACCTGCTATAGCCCCACAACATTGGCATACAATGTAGCAAATGGATTTCATGATGGAACAATTCCGACTGACCATAAGTCCGATCGTAACTGCTGGATTTACGTGGCATCCTGAAATCGGACCTAGCACCTATAAAGAATTATTCATGTATGGGTTACAAATATTTTCCAAGGGTTTACATTTTTTAATGTTTTTGTATGGTTTCGTGATATGTCCGCAATGATTGTGCAACGGAAATTCTAAAACAATAAGGTGAATTAAAATTCAGCCAATAAGACATCTTTATCTACTCATTCTATTCAATCTTTCCGATGTTTCGTCCCATGTTTGGGGGTACCTTCAAGGAAACATAAAGTATCTAAACAAACGAAAAAATCCATTTTCCCAAAAATTCATCACACAATTCGATCAAGGAAATAACAATCTCATCAAAAACACTTACTTCAAAAGTTGACAGTCCACGAATAATCAAAAACCTTCCATATCGCTACCCTGCTAACCTCAAATAGCGCTATTTTAGGTTTTCTTACGGCTTTGATTCGACTTAGCCTGTCCCTGGCGATCCAAGAGGGACCGAAGAGGGACCGGAATTCGGTCGCTCTTCGGTCGCTGTTTGGCCAGTTTGGTCGCTCTTTGGTCCTTTTTGGGTCGGTTTTTGGTCAAACTCGAAACGTCACTAATGTGCACTCATGTACAAGATTTTTAGGAGCGTTAGGAGTAAAAAAAGGGGCTGTAGAGCACTGTAGAGGACCAATGAGTCACGAAATTTTCGCGAGCTTCTGCTCGAGAAATCGACCGCGGACATCAGCTGATAGTTTGGCGTGCATTAGCGGTTATGTTGTAGTAAACAAAAACATAAACACCAATGTTCGCGATATTCCGACGTATTTTAGCGAGTGTTAAATTTAAATGTGAAAAAACGTAATTTAAACTAATTATCCTAGTGATTTGGGTTTTAATAGAGTTTTTATAAAACTCCTTATAAAATTTCGGTATTTTCTATATATTTTCGCTTTTTTTTTATAAAATCACTGTATAAAAACTTTATTAAATTTTTATAAAAAGACGGCATTCTTATAAAGTGGATTTTAAAATCTACTTTATGAAGATTCTGTATTTTCATAAAAATTTTATAAAGTTTTCATGAAGTAACTTTATAAAAAAAAGCGAAAATTTATAGAAAATATCGAAATTTTGTAAGGAATTTTATAGAACTCTATAAAAATCCAAATCACTAGGGTAATTAGTTTAAATTACATTTTATCACATTTAAATTTAACACTCGCTAAAATACGTCTGAATATCGCGGACATTGGTGTATATGTTTTTGTTTACGACATAACCACTTATGCACGCCAAACTATCAGCTGATGTCCGCGGTCGATTTCTCGAGTAGAAGCTCGCGAAAATTTCGGGACTCATTGGTCTGCATTGGTCCTCTACAGTGCTCTACAGCTCCTTTTTTACTCCTAACGCTGCTAAAAATCTTGTACATGAGTGACGTTTCGAGTTCGACCGAAAAGTGACCCAAAAAGGACCAAGGAGGGACCAAACTGGCCAAACAGCGACCGAAGAGCTACCGAAGTTCAGTCGCACTTGGATCGCCAGGGGTGGTTAGAAATTTTACTTGCAATAAATTGCATTTGACTATTTATAAAGCGCTGGTTACAACTATTAGGTGTATTTGTGTTTTTTTTTTTTATTATGCTAGATTAAAAAATAAATCCAAAAAGTTTTTGTTTTTTTGAATGTGTTGATGTGTATATGTAACAGTATGGCGGATAGTGCCTGAGGCGACAGAACAAATTCTGTGCCAGATGCGCGGGAGATTTGAAATATGCATATAACGGGTGTCTCTTTCATATTGTATTACATCATATTATATGTCTTACTTCGTATCAAATAACATTATAGTGTGCAATATTATGCTACCTTGAATTATTTTATTGATGAATGATATTAAAATATAGATTAAATCGTCATAATTAAATTATTGGATAAAATAATAAGTTACAAAAAACAATTTTTCATATTTATGTATATGTTTGACAGTTATAATATAATTCATAACTATTTAATTATGAAAAAAATTATTGTAAAAATTTATCAGTTTTACTCTGTAACATTATATGAAATTAGTGAATAATATAATAATTGAATTAATTGTTAAATCATTTTTTGAATATTATTTAATTTTTTTTTTATTTAGAATTTCTCCAAAGTTGGGCGTAGAATTTTTCCGAAACTTAGAAATTTTTGGAACTTTCAATTTCTTCCAGGATTGGAACTTACATTTTTTCAGACAAAAATTTCTTATGGGCTCAAAATTTATTTTATTTATTAATTTAATTTTTTTCATAATTAAATACTTATGAATTATATTATAACTGACAAACATATACATAAATATGAAAAATTGTTTTTGATAACGTATTATTGTTTCCAATAATTTAATTATAACGATTTATTCTCTACTATTAATATCATTCATCAATAAAATAATTCAAGGTAGCATAATATTGCACACTATAATGTTATTTGATATGAAGTAAGACATATAATATGATGTAATACAATATGAAAGAGACACCCGTTATATGTATTTTTCAAATTTCCCGCGCATCTGGCACAGAATCTGTTCCGTCGCCTCAGGCACTATCCGCTATACTGTTACATATACACATCAACACATTTAAAAAAACAAAAACTTTTCGGATTTATTTTTTAATCTAGCATAATAAAAAAACACAAATACACCTAATAGTTGTAACCAGCGCTTCATAAATAGTCAAATGCAATTTATTGCAAGTAAAATTTCTAACCACAGACTAAGTCGGAAAATAGCGCTATTTAACTCTATTTGAAGTTACCAGGGTATTAGTAAGACATCCTACTATTAAGATAATATGTCAAGAGACAAAATCAGGAAAAAATGAGAAAAAACCACAATATATAAACGATAATAACAAAGAAACCTTCGACGTCTATACAATACTATCTACGAGACTATCTAAATAAATAGTCCGTCGTAGCACCTATCAAGATTGTCAGTGTAGCTCATGTGATTCAAACAAACCTTCGTACTTTTTATCCTTAACATTTCACTAATAGCTCGTCTTTTATAATCTAATTCCACATCCAGAATCTCAGTATTATTAAAATCAAACTGATGCCGGAGAAAATTATCATTAACATGTTTAGAAATTACTTTATCATCGCCCTTTTTGATAGTCGACAAATTTTCAACAATTCTGGTGCCCAAGGATCTCTTTTTTTGACCCACATAAGAAGCCTCACAATTCAAACAATTAACTTTATACGCCTACACCTGATCTATCACGATTATCAATTTTATCCTTTCCTTTCTTAATCACACAATTTAATTTATTCGGTAACTTTTCGATCACTTTCACACCAGACTTTAGTAAACAATTATTCATACTATAAGAGGTATTCCCATACCTAGGTAACACAATCGTCTTCATTTTCTTTCTTCTAATCTTATCATTTGTATCCAAACATACATTCTCATCCATCTTTATTTTCCCCAACCTAATTCTTATATATTTCTCAATAAAATCACATGGAAATGAATTATGCATCAAGATACGTCTAACTTTATTTATATTATTAGCATGATTTCTAGAACAATAGTTCTAATTCAAGCCAACAGTTCGAAGTGAAAAAATTCAATCAAGTTAGTAACAAAATTCCAAAGATGTGACAAGCGAGATCAATGGAATCTAACAATCAAAATCTTTTTAATAGTAAGGTAACTTAGGTGTTAGGCAAGACGCCGAAGAATATAGATTCCTTAAGGTATTATGAGCAGTGAAATACTCTGAACATGGCTCCAAGTCGTGAAAGCTGTTTGCCATCCAGTACAAAATATCAAAATTACACATTTTTTTGACTTGGAAATTGCCATGTTTTATTACATACATACTTAACACACAACAACAACTGAGTACGACAGTATTTAACATTGCCAAATGACAAATTCAGCAATGACAGTTATTTGAAAGTGATCCTTGTTACTATTTTTTAGAAAAAGTAAATAGCAGAAATTTGTTTAGTAAACTGAAACTTGATTGTGAATGTTGAATTAGAAGTCTGGCAAAGTTTTAGAAAATTTTCCTTCTCCGTTCGTGAATTATGCCAAAAATACTATTCACTCTATAATAATACGTGTTAATCGACGCATATTTTGGCATTTTTTTCTCAAAAACTAAGTAGACAAAGTACTTGTAATCAAAAACATTACCTTATTTTTGTTTACGAGCTCATAATACCTTGATCATGTCCAAACAGAAAAGGACCCTCCATAAACAACGGAAGGTGACCCTTTCTCGGACTTTTTGAAGGAAGTCGGAGAATTGGTTAAGGATTAAGGAAAACACAAAAGATTACCATTTAACTGTCATTAGGTGACTATTTGTTAACTCTATTTAATTCTATCGATACAAAGTTTCTTAACATCAAACTTCAACATTCGTAATTGTATTCTCTCTCAGATATTTCATTTCCCATCACCACTCTGGCAACATTCAGCAAAAATTCCACTCCTTTCAAATAGATCCCTATTCATGTCATAGAAGTCCTGAACAGCTATATCGGGAGTCTCCGAGGTAGGGAGAGTTGACTCTCTTTATCCCACTGAGATTTATCCAGAGTAACACTCTGGGTTACCTTGCAATTCCCGCAGGGGAATCCTAGTTTCTTGGATGGTGTGACGAAAATAATTCCATACTATAATGATGCTAATTTGGCAATTCGACGGTCAACTTCCTCTTAGGTGATTTCTGTTTCTGGGGGGAGGGTTTTCAGTATCCTTAATCTGTTGTAAAGACATAGAAGTCCCTTTCTTTTGAATTCTGCTCTCTTCGAACTTGGTTTGATTCTATGGCATCTCGCTATGCTCTTCAAATTCCATGTTAGGTTCTCTACAGTGACTACTAGAATCAATTGATCTATTACTTCTAACAAGAAAACTTGGACCTCAATGAACTTCCAATAAAGGTGTTCTATTCTTTCAGTTTTCGCGGTATACATATCTCAATATTCCTTTCTGAAATTTGGCGATTCCGACACATACATAAACCATAAAACAAATTCAACTAATTTTCTTTACCCAAAAGATTCTGATTTATTTTTAAGCTTGAAATCTTTAGAATTCTTCTGCTCATGATTCTCTTTAAAATGTTTCAATTAAGATCACCATCACCATTATTGAGTGAATTTTTCTGTTGCCGTTAATGCGTGGAAAACTTTTACTCGAATGACACTCAACCTAATTATTAAAGTACAATCTGATCAGAAATTTCCACTCTTTTCTTCTAATTTCTGTATATCACATTTTCATTCGAGAAGTTTGCGTAGTGTTCTCATTGAATAAAAAATCATCTTTCATCGTAAATGATGAAATATGAAGTTTTTGTGTAGAAGCAAGTACGAGTTTCTCGATGTGACGATCGTAGACAAATAGAGGTTCTCATGAAAATTAATGACAAATAATCACGAAGTTTGTCACATCGACATTTTTACAGCTTATTGAATGCGGCCCAGTTCTCATGTGAACGCGAGGTCTTTATTAGCCCCGGGCGATCGAAACGCATTCGTGTACGCGTGTCTTCATTCGCTCACGATTTCGCAATTGTTCCCAGTACGTGTTTGCACAATACGTTCCTGAGCAAATATCTTTTTCCTTCTTTCGCAAATATCACCCAGGCATTTTCCGTTCGGTAAATATTTTGCAAAAAATAGATTAGTCTGATCCCAATCTTTCTTACCACAGTTATAAATCCTCTCAAATTGCAAATTTCAGAATTTTAGGACTGAACAACTTCTTAACTTTTTCTAAGTCTTATGAATTTTCTCTGCTTGTTTTATTTTTTTTTTTTTTTCAGCAGTTTTCTAGAATTTTCATAGAAAATTTTTATACAAAGTCGGATTTGAGTATTTCATTCTGGAAAAAAGTTGACTTGTTTTTTACGTCGAGATTTTCTCGCGCGAAATGTACTTTTCTACGTAAATTGATCGTTATTTTCGTATTTAATTCGATTCCGTAAATGGCGGAATTTTTTCCATTTAAATTGGGTCGGCCTTTTTTTTGTTATTGAACAACGAGAGCCTGGAAAAACTAGTCCATTGCTGAAATTCGTCACTTGAAGAAATTATCCGGCCTTCAGAGCTAAGATGTTGATAATATAACTGACGGAAATCATTATTTCTGTTATGGACTTGGATTCACGCGGATGGTTTTGATGATCTGAAGGAGATAAAGATGAATTGTTTATCAAAAAAAGTTTCCATCTTAGTTCTTTTGACAAAAATGTACATCGGTTTTTGTGATATTTCAAGGGTATAGAATCAAATGAAAATACAAAAAATTTTGTATCTAAATATTGATGTACAACAAATCTACGGAAATTGATCGTCTATGAATTTAATTACGTCCTCTTTTTGAATTTCAATTCATATATCCGGCGAATATAATATCAGCCAATCAATTGGTAAATCTACAGAAATATGATAAAAATTACATAATTATTGATATTTTCTAGAAAACCATTAGCAAATTCTCACTTTTCCAGGAATTTTCGAATTTCTTCGCATTTTTTACGAACATTTAATGTAGTTATCAATTTATTAATCAATAATATAGTCTGCTTATTATTTTCATACTTGAAATGATATTTTGCAGATAAAAAAATGATTTACAATAGACAAATGATGATAGGCAGAAATAATAGGTAAAAAATTAAAAAATGGAATGGCTAGAACTTTTGTTACTCACGTAGGCGAGACTTGCCACGGTAAGTCCGAAGGTAAACGCGATATGCAAGTTCGTGGATGCCGGAACGTCTTCCCAAGTTACGCAAGAACCGCAGCCGATGAAGACTAAAAAACAGGTGCCGAGGGCTTCCGCAAACAGCAGCAAAAGGAAACTCACTTTTGTGACTTCTTGAAAACCGACAAAGTCTTTCGTAGCTCCTTGAAAAATGTAGATAAGAAATTTGTCTCAATTAATAACAAAAATGATTCAAGCATCACTGAGAAAAAAATATAATAATTATTGAAATACTGTATTGTACTGTGCAATCAATCTGAAATATTGTATTTTTTGCTAGATATTTATACCAGTTTTTGTCATTATATATAATAAATACTGTCAAATACATTTACATATATTAATCCTAGGTACTTGAATGTATAGTAAAAATTACAATTCATAAGATACAACGTGTATTCTGTAGATTAAAAAGTTTCCGAAATTATGTAGTAAAATCTGGCTTATATATTGTAATCGAGCGGTTTTTCGTTATTCCTGTCTCCGACTAAATGACTGGCGCGAATCGAATTTTTACATTTTTTTTTTTCGTTTTTAAAGGCTGTCAAAATGAAACTAAAATATGATTCTCAAAGACCGCTCGATCAAACGATAGCCAAAGTTATGACAAGTGATTGAAAAAAAAATTGTGTGTTTCAGATTCTTTATACGAGCTGAATCGTGTGCACCGTTTTACTCGAAAGAGGCACATTCAAGATCATCGAGAGGTTATTAATAAAATTGACAAAGTTCTGTAAAAAATATATGTCCATCATTTGATCTTGCTCAGTAAAAATAAAAACAAAAAACATTCCAATAGCTTCGATTGTTTGTTCACAAGAAATTTACAAAAATACGCTTCGAAAATCGCCTAACAAATTGGAACACCCCCTTAAACAATATAATAATCTCTGTTATTCGATATCATAAGTGAAATAAAAACAACCAAGCTTGCAATAATTTACTGTAAAACTTGCAAAATTATAATAAAATCCATAATAATATAGTGCTTTTTAACATGTATGTGTCAGAAAGTACTAGATTCTTTTCTCAGTCAACTATATCGGATCATTTGATACTTTTTTTGTTTCTCCAAATTTTATTTTACTAGAATTGTATTAGAAATGGAGCCATGAACATAGAGATTTAAATTCAGATTGGTTTAGGATTAGGATAGAATTGGGTCAGAATTTCACATCAATTAAAATCGGGTTAGGATGGAGTTATAATTGAGTTAGATTTGAACAATTTGTTTTGACTATCTGCATGATACTGGAATTTTTATAGTCATGAGTCAAAATCAAGTATATTATGAGGTTCAGTTAAAAAAATGAGTTTAAGTTAGATTGAGATTGGGCCAAAATTGAGTCAGAATTTAGTAGTTGAGATTCATTATCTGTACACTGCTGTACAGGCGCTTAAACAGAAAATTATTTCAGATGGGGTTTTCCTGAACGTGTTACTATTGGAACATGAATACTCCAGAATGTACAAAACTATACGTTAATATCTTTTTTAAAAACTTCAATTCTATCTGTACATATACGTACAGAACGATTTTAACAAAAAGTAATTAAATTTTATAGTTTTTTTATAAAAATCTAAATCAAGGTCATACTCGCATCTCCCTATTAAAGTTTTAATTTTCAGCATTAATTTACACAATAAAAAAACATCGATTTTGAAAGGTACGGATTCTAATTTTCTTGTTAATTTTACATTCATCTTAAAATGAATTTCTCGATTTTCTGTCTCTTTATTGACCCATTACTTGGCTTTATGTTCGCTCCAACAAAACGTTGACAAATCAGAGTCAAATTGTTGGCATTTCATAAAATAAACAACAACGTAACCGACTTTTCCGATTTTATTCACGAAAGAACTGTGAAGAATCCCGACATTCTGCGATTTGCTCGAAATGGAGATACCACATAGTACCACTAAATATTCCTTAGCCTTGAGAAAATCACATACTCTTCGATGCAATGTTTCTGGATTAATTTATCAAGCTGATCCTTTTGTCGCATAATAATTTTCGCCTTGGGCTGTTTTACTCAGAATTACATTATTTTAGTTCATTTTTATTTCTTTGCAATTTAAAATAATTTATTTGATATGATGCATGAAGATATAACTTTTTTCATTGAATGTAAGCAAAAATCGATTTCGACCAAAATAATTTTCAAGTTATAACTGATCTCGAATAGAATTTTGCCTAGATTTTATTTGAAAGTGATTTCGAAATTAGGCCAACCAGAATCTGAATTATATCAAGAAAGTCTTGGAATATCAATTTGGATTAATTTTTGAATTCATTTTGTTCTTTCTTGAAAAATAAAAAAAAAAAAAACAAGTATATGAATAAATCTCAAAAAAGACTACATTTTATGACAATTTTTCCGATGTAGAAAATTTGTTCTTCACATTAATGTTTTACTTAATTCCGATATGATTGAAAATAACTTTCAACCTGATTCTATTTTAAGTCAAAACTAATTCAAATTTAATTTTGAGGTAATCGTAACTCAATCCCAATAAAATAGTAGGCTGAGTTTGAAAAAATTCAGACCAAAACTAAACCAATTATTGCTCAATCTATAAGCTATATTTCGTTCGAAACATGTTTTGATTCGAATGTATTTTGATATCCGTTCTGACTCGACAAGAACAGAATTGAATTATAGAAAAAAATTCCATTAGAGGCGCACCTGAACCAAATTTTATCTGTTATTGAACTTTATCCATCTTGACTCTTGAGCAAATTTATCAGCAGGTTTAATCAAGAATTTGGAACTCTACCTCATTTCTCATTTGGTCATAGCTAGATTCTTAAAAACTCAGGATTCACAATTTCGATTGAATTCTCGCATTATTAAGTTCAATTCAGATTATCAAATCAAAAAAAAATTAAATAATTATCTGATATTTTTGAATTTGGAATCCCTCATTTAACAAGGAATCAAAGGGAAGTTTCATAACTCTAACTAAAAAAAATCTTTTTTAGAAAACATTTACTCGATTGCAAAAAAAACTTTGCAAAACTCTTCTTCGTATCATTCATATTTTCCAGCAGTTTTTCGATGAAAAACGATTTCAAGAATAGCCACTGAAATCACTTTAAAATTAACATAAAAACTGCATCATCACAAAAGTGCTAGGAAAAAAAATGAAAATTACTTGGGAAGTTTTCAAAGGATTCAAAAGATGAAATCAGCACTACACATTTGAGTAAAAACATCATCGAAAAATAAATGATTTTTTTTGTAAATAGGTTGATTATAATGATTGGTATAATTATTTATTATAAAATCGTTTACATTTTTTGACGAAAACATATTTCCAAAGCAAGAAATATTCTTTGGCTAAATGAAATAAGTTGTAGTTTTTTACACGTTATCCATTACGAAAAACTATTTATTGTTTATTACGTAAGCCAGAAATCTCACGCATGTCACGTTTTCATAAATTGTATTTTTTACTTCATCTGTCGTGAGTTTGTTCTTTTCCAGAAAATATATATTTAAATTATGAAATTCTTCAACATTTTTTGATAAAAATAATCCATTTACTTTCCACAAAATTAAAAAAAAATTGAGTACAGTTTTCGGGTATTTCAGTTCATAATTATTGCTAACAAAACCGAATTTTTCACGAAATATGGGAATTTTCCATGTGTTAACTCGGTTCCAAATTTATTTTTAAATTACTAAATTTTAGTAAATTGCAACGTTTAAAAACAATGTAATCTTTGTATAAATTAATAAAATTTAAGCACAATAAATTACGAAATTTTCACAAAGTATGATACAAACCTTTAGTCATTTTCCAAAAATTTTCCGAACCCAAAAATCGCGTTGAAAAAAAAATCACCGTAATCACTGTTAAATCGGCACGCAATTCACCATAACAATGGTATTTGGACGATGTTGGATGGTTTAGGAAAAATCGAGTAAAATTGGGGAAAGTGCAATTTACTTTTCGCGATTGAATCGAATATTGACTATCATACTTGGCTAATAGATTCGAGGGTTCGGAGCCATTGAGTCGACGAGACACAGATTTCACGTTCATATATTGCGCTTTTACTCCCCTCCCGTTTCTTTCGCGTGTCGTGTTGAGTCAGTGCAGTTTGCTCTCGCAGAAATCGCTTTAATTTGGTTTACAGAATCGCCGGGTGATTTCCTAATACTTAATTTTATCGTTTTTTTGCCCTAAAGGAATAATGATAGAATAGTGGCGGATCTAGAATCTGAATTTCCATTTCGAAAGATAGGGGATTTTGTTAAGGAAACTGTGTTTTACTTGAAAATTGAAAGATTTGAGATTTTTCATTTATGAATACTTGTCAAAATAAATACGAGTTTTTCAGTTTAGTAATATTTTTTTGACAAGAGAATGAGTTATTTTTATAAATTAATATTCTTCAAAAAACTCGATATTTCATAGGGGAATTGCACCGAAATTAATGTGTTTTCAACAATATCATTATACATGTGTATATATGTATTAGATTTTATATTTGTAAATAATTTTATCATTTGTGCATCATAATATCTGAGAAATACATAAACCACTTTTTTTTATTGAATTATAACCTCATTGCTAACATCTCTTAGTATTTCTATTTTTGATTAGGATACAAATTTTCCATTCCAGAGCATTTTCAATTCAGATCTTCCAGTATCTAATAATACAAAACCCGAATTTCGCAATACTAAAAAGTATTATACCAAAGAAAAGTAATATTACCAAAAATATCATTGTTTAATAAAAGAAATGCATGTTGCATCCGTATCGAAGTCGATGGTTTCATTTATCAAACTGTCGTTTAGTGTGTGTTTTTATATTCGTATAGTATAACTTAAATTTTTCAAATATTGAATTATATCATCATTATCGACATAGTAATGGTATTGAGTAAAAACGTTTGAAATTTGTTCTTCACACTGTTTTTTCTTCGCATCTACCACTTTTATGATTTGTTGCCCTAACTGGAGCTGACGCTACATGATTTCGGTTTTTTGAGTTCTTCAAGAAAATAATATAAGCAATTTATACAGAGCTGGAAATTCGGGATAAAATGTAGAAGTATGAAAATTCTGACAACTAAAGCAAATGAACAACCTGAATATTTCCATACTCCGTATTGATTTTTTTTTATGAAAAAAAAAAGACAGTTTTGGTACTTCAAAAGTAATTGTATCGAAATTTTCGAAAATAATTTAAATTTTATTTTTCAGAGAGAAATTTTTTTTTTAAAAAACCATCTTATGGAAGGAAAAAATTTTTTTTTGAAAAATATATATTGGAAATGCCTCATTTTGAAAATACCTTATTTTGGAATATATGTTTTGGAACTGACCCTTGATCGGGAAAAAAAGCTTTGGAAGAAAAGGGCGCATGGAAAAAATTGTTTTGGTAAAAAAAGTTTTGGAAAAAACGGATTGAAAGGACCGACCTTCTACCCTTTTTTTTAAACATTCATGTCACCCTGCTGCAAATTTCCAATTTGTTTTCCAATTTGAAAACCAAGTGGAAAAATGGCCGTTTTTCCAATTGGTTTTCTTGTTGAGTTGTCCAATTGGAAAACCAATTGGATTTCTAATTGGTTTATCCTGCTGGGAAAATTTGTTTCAAAAAACTTACGTCACAAATCCAATTAGTTTCCCATTTAAAAATGTAATTAGTTTTCCACTTGGAAATCCAATCTTAGAAAAATTTTCCAGTAGAACAAACCAATTGGATTTTCAAGTGGAAATCCAATTGGTTTTCCAATTGGACCAACTAATTTGAAAAACAGCCATTTTTCCAGTTGGTTTTCCAATTAGAAAACCAATTGAAAAACCAATTGTAAATTTTCAGCAGGGCATTTCAATGATTGCCATGTATATCTATAGATATCTATATTGATTTCTAGAACTTGATGCTGTAGAATCAGAAGTTTTGAATATTTTCAATTTTTTCACAGATTTTTGAAAAAATATGTCTTCATGGTTTTATAGTACCTTATGTACTGCAAGTAGTTTTAGTATTTTGTATGATTCATATAATTTCGTGAGATTTTATTGTTGCCTATAGATTTCTATATAAATTTCCAGAATTTGATACTTTAGAGTTTGCAAAAACTTTCAAAAATAATAAGTATTTTAATAGATTATTTCAGAAAACAGTAATTTCATAGGTTTGAAATATTTTACAGATATAGTTTGCTATTTGCGTTTTTTGTATTTTGTAAATATTTATACAATTTTGAAGATCTTCTATTATTTATATGGAATTCTGTATAGGTTTTTGGAATTCGATGCTCTACGATTCTATAAGTTAGATATTTTTAGTATTTATAGATTTTTTAGTTCTCCTCTTCATAATTATAGTTTTTAAGTATTCTTCGTGTTTTTCATAACACGCGTGTAAAATTAAGAAGATTCCTACTGTTTTCATGAATTACTATACATAAGTTTCCAGAATACAAATGCTTCAAAACTCAAAGTTAAATACATTTTATAGAAAACAGTAACTTCATAGATCTTCTACTTTAAAGATTTCTAGTGTGTAATTTTATTTTTCAAATATTTTTCAGTATTTTTAAAAGCTAGAGGATTTATTACTTTTTTTTGTTTTCTCTTCACTAGTGACGATTTTGGTGCAATAAGACACGACGTTTCGGACACTCTTTTTGTGTCCCCTCTCAAGAGTCTAATACAAATTTATTACATCTACTATTAGTATGATCGAAACTCAACATCAAATAATAAAAAAAATAATAATAATTCAATTTATTGGAAAAATAATAATCCTTTCAATACCATTCAATTCTCATCGATTTCAATATATCTTTATAGAATCCAATAATCTAAAACTGATTGTGAAAGACTTATAGATTTTTAATAATTGTAGAGATTTTCAAGAGAGCTATGCTTATATTAGATTTTCTTTGTATCATAAATTCTTTGCATTTTTGTATTTTTCATTATTTGAAAAATTTGATTGTATTTTCATGGATTTCTTTCGAATTTTCTAGAATTGGATGCTATAAGGTTCAAAGTTTTACGAATTGCTAGTAATTTAACAGGTATTTCAAAAAAACATCATGTCCATAGATTTTTAGTACTTCCATTATTTTATGGTTTTTTGTAGTATTTTTACTATTTAAGAGATTTTATGGTTTCTTTGTGTTTTTCTACTAGCTTTCTAGAATTAAATGCTTCGAGACCCAGAGTTTTGAAGATTTATCGTAGTTTTATGTTTTATAGATTCTTCAGTAAGTTATGTTAACTCAAATTTTCTGTATTTTCAAGATATTTTTATTTTTTGCGTTTGTCAGTATAATAATTATAAAATTGTCAAGTATTCTAATGGATTTTTTTGCAGTTCCCTCGAATTCGATGCTCTAGGATTATAATTTTATAGATTTTTGAGAAAACAACTCATATGTTTTCAATTTTTTTTATAGATTTCAATAATTATTAAGATTTTCTGTCTTTTTTCAGTATTTATCAAATCGTGTAAAATTTCCTAGAATATTTTCATAGGTTTCTAGTTTTTTTATGAATTTCTAAATACATTTCTTGGATTTGATCCTCTTTCTTCGTTTTCCTTTTAAACTTTATATCACTCACTCTATACAACTAAATAAGTAAGTTGTATATTTATATAATATATTACTATGTATAACTTCATCCACTTTTTCATGTACATATGAGTCATCGAAATAAATATTCCACAAAAATCGTTACCATTATCGAAAGTCATAAAAAATTCAATGAAAGTTCTTCGAAATTTTCTATCAGTTCCCAAAATCTATCAACTTTCCACATTTTAAATACTTCGTAAAAAAACAACAAAATTTTATGAAAATTTTTGAAACCCTCTATCCAATTTCACTTTACTAGTTTTTTTGAAATTCTTCTAATTAAAAAATCGTAAAAATTTTCTAAAATATCTGATAATACTTAAAAATTCGGGCAAGGCCAAACATCCATGTTTAAATGTTTTTTTCATAATAAATATTATATTGGTGAATATTTATGAAATCTATCCAATGGTTTTTAAAATATTCATTGTCTAATAAATATATCATTGCTTTTGTACGAGTAAAAAAAACTGTCCAAATTACTATAGAGGTTGAAACGATGCGATCCAAAAAAACTATTCATGAAAATTTTGTATGAATTATAACTTAGAGATATCTATAGATGTATGTGGTGTATACTAATCATAAAAAAGTTATATAATTTTAAAAAGGTGAAATATTCTCTTTACTTTTTTTTTGTTTTTTCCTGTAACATATTCTTTGAAGAAGAAGACATCTTTTAATAATATTAAAAAACATTACACTACTCAATACAAATACCTTCACTAATCTTATTTTGAGTTTGGATCAAATTGAATTGCACTTATTTTATTTAGTAAGATATTTAAAAATTTACCTGCATATATTCAATTTCATAACTATCTCTTCAGTCCTTTCATGATTGTTTATACGTAAATGTAATTTCGATTATTATTCAATTCAACCACTTACCTGAAATACTTGATTCCATGTGATCCTTAACACTTTGCTCATGACTATTTTGCCTTGGTTGATAATGGTCTTGTCCAGTGTTGAAAGTTTCAGGAAAAACTGTAGAAGGATTCATTCCTAGTCGATTATTTCCTGTCAATAAAAATTCATCATTTATAAAGAACTGTCGATGAGAATTCCCAAATTCTTTTCGTAACTGTTTTGCCAAGGTCGGGGATCTTCGTTCATTTTGAAACTTTCCGAAAAAATCCTCGCAAAATCCATAGGCGGGAGACGATTGTTTTCCATTTTTATTTATAAGCGATTTAATCACAATTAATAAATGTTATACAAAACTGAAAAATATGCTCCGAAAACAAAAAAATTATTTTTCAATTTAAGTTTTTTGATCAATTTATTTTCATTTTTTTGAGGAAGCATAAAAAGATTCCGATTTTTCCATAGTTTTATGAAAAAGAATTTGGTTTTCAATGCAACACAATGATTTTCGTAATCCAAAGTTTGTATCAGAAATGATTTTTGCAGGTAACTATTACTGTTATATGTTTACTTTAGGAAATTATAGTTTTAAAGCAAATGAGGTCTTGAATGTTGAATAGTCAAGAGAAAACTGGGAAATGAATGTAATTGGCAAATAATGCACACCTAAATCAATACTTTTAACCTCTGCGTGAATAAACCATGAATTTACTTATTCACTTTTTTTTATTCAATATTTTACTGCAGATGCTGTTTTGATAAAAATTTGATATTAAAAAAAATAATTTTTGGTTTCTTTATGTACTGAAACATGATTTAGTGATTATTGAATCTTTTGAAATTGAAATAGAAGTTTTTTAAATTATACAGCATTCAGAATATGATTGTATAGAAAACGAATAGATCATTAAAAATCATCATCAATGAAAACTTTGAAAAACGTACACAATTTTCGGAAGCAAAATTGATTGAACTTATTGTCAATAATTTATTCATGCTATTTATAAATTTTGATCAATCTGAAGCATGAAAAATCATAAAGTAACAATAGAAATTGAATTTGAGCAATATTTTTGGGAATCAATGAAATAAAAAATCAACATTTCGAAAGTATAGGCGATAACAATTAAATTTTTTTTGGTTTTACGAAATCTCAGAAATCGTTGTATAGGACATTGATACACTGTATGTTTTTAGAAAATAATCGAAAAAAATTTTTACGAAAGACAGTATTTTCTCCAATGATAAACAATCAAATCATCAAGAATAAAGGAAATTAATAAAAACTTATCATACGAAAACAGCCTATATATTTACGCACAAATCATTTAAAAGTTTGACGAAAAATAATTAGGCCCTCATAAGCCATAAGCAATGCGATCAAAAACGTCGAAAATTATCACCAATCTTTAATGATGATCATGAGAAAATTTACCTAAGAAAAAGTACTTCATTTATTCACATATAATTATTACAAACCTTCATAGAAAACTTGAATCATCTAAGACGACATCAAAAATATGAAATTATTAAACTATCAATCATTCTTTTAAACTACACATAATAATAATATACTTTTAAAACTCATCCAAACATTGCTTTAAAAAAATTGTTTCCTCTCTATGTTTCTGCTATTTATCAAAAAATATCATAATACAAGACGATTTTTTTCTAATAGGTAAATGAAAAACCAAAAAAATGCAGGGAAATCAGTAAAATTCGTGTAAAAAACATTAAATTTTTCCAATAAACTATCAAAAAATCTTACGAAAATTAAGTCTCTAAACATCGTTAACAATGATCAAAATCATAAAAAATCAACATGAGTCTCTATTCATAATCGTTAATAAACTCCTAGAGAAAAAACATTCTTAAGATATTTCCAAAGAATTATCAAAAACTTAATTGCAAAATAGAGAACAACTCGACAATAATCATAAAAATCGATGCCAAAAATACGGAACTAAAAACCGTCATTTTTTCTACAAAACAATACAAAAAAAATTGTTTAATGTAAAAAGTCACTTGAAAATTGTTTCTGAAAAAACTTTCTGCTTTTAAACTGAAGAAAATGCCTTTAAACGAACAAAGAATCTCATTAAAAATCAGCGAAAATGATATCCGAAACATAAACCTAAAATAACCATCATTCATTTCTTACAACCCATGAAAAACAATAAAAACTTTGAAAAAATTATTCTCGTTGTTTTTGTCCGGTCAAAATCAAAATCACAGAAGTTGTGAAATTTTCCAATTGTTTATAAACAAATGGTTTTCTCAACAAAAAAAATTATCCAATCGAAAATCTCTTAGCATTATTCAAAAGTGTAGAGTTTTATTAGGTTTGTGTAAAAAATATCATTACATTTCAAAGTATTATTTACAAATAACGTTATTGTTGAAAAAATACTGCATGGAAGTTTACCTACACTGTTGCGAAAATTTTTTTTTGATCGAAATTTTGCATAGTCTTTTTTTTTAATGAAAATTTTTTGAAACAACGCGTTGCTTACTGAAAATACTCATTTTGGGATTTAGGGGTCGATTTCAGGAATTTTAACTCTATAGTATTGTTTTTAGAAATAGGCTTCTTTCTAATGTATAAATTTCTGGATTGATTCCAAGCAAAATAATAATATACTTTCGAAAGTCATCTACACATTGTTTAAAAAATTGTTTCCTCTCTATCAAAAAATATTATAAAATAAAAGACGATATTTTTTTTGTAAATGAGAACCACCAACAATGCAGGAGAATCAATACAATTAAAAAAAAAAAACGTAATATTTTTCCGACTAACTATCAAAAAAGCGTACGGAAAATTTCTCTCTAAACATTTTTAACAATGATCAAAATCATAAAAAAAAACACGTGTTCCTATTCGTAATCATTAGGAAACTCATGGATGAAAACATTCCTAAAATATTTCCAAAGAATCATCAAAAACTGAATCGCAAAATAGAGAAAAAGCTGAAAATAATCATAAAAAACAATAACAAAAACACAAAAATAAAAAGACAACATTGATAACTCTCAAAAGTTATTTAAAACTGTTTTGAGAAAAACTGTCTGGTCTAAAATTAAAAAAAATTTTCCTTCAACGAACGAAGAAGTTATTAAAAATCAACAAAAAGGATTTGAGAAATATAAACTTAAAAATATCGTACGATCCATGAAAAAACATTAAAAACTTTCAAAAATCATCTAAATATTGAACCTTGAAAAAACTCTTCCTTTAAATGTAACAATTATAAAACAGTCATTGACGAAATGGAAAAATAATGAAGATTGCTATACCATCTATTGCTGCCAAGTATTTAAATACTGTTTTTTTTTTAAATGATTATTTATGCTCGTAAAGTTTACCTGTCAAAATACAAAATAATCAAATGTATGATAATGAAAGATGTTATTTTTTTTTATAAAAGTAAAAAACCATCAACAATGCAATAGAATCAATGAAATTTATATACAAAACGTTATATTTTTCCGATTTAATTAATCAAAAAAGCTTACAAAAATTAGTCTCTAAACATCTTTAAAAATGAACACTAGTTCCTATTCGTAATCATTAAGAAACTCATAGATAAAAACATTCCTAAAATATTTCCAAAGAATCATCAAAAACTGAACTGCAAAATAGAGAAAAAACTAACAATAATCATAAAAAACGATACCATCAAAAACAAAACCAAACAACCGTCATTGTTCCTTCCAAACAAAACAAGAAGAAAACGTTCATATCTCTGAAAAGTCATTCAAAAATCGTTCTAAAAAAACTGTCTAGTCTAAAATTAAAAAAATTTCTTTCAATGAAAAAAGAAGTTATTAAAAATTTTAAAAAATAATATGAGAAATATAAACTTAAAAATATCTTACGATCCATGAAAAAACATTAAAAACATTCAAAAATCATCCAAACATTGTAACTTGAGAAAACTCTTCTTTTGAATGTGAAAATTTTTAAAAAATCATTGACGAAATAGAAGAACAGAAAAAAAATGAAGATTGATATACCATCTATTGCTGCCAAGTTTTTAAATACTATTTTTTTAAACAATTATGTATACTCGCAAAGTTTACCTGTGAAAATACAAAATCCTTAAATATATTTTAATGGAAGACGTTATTTTTTTATAAAAATAAAAATCCATGAACAATGCAAGAGAATAAATACAAAATGTTATATCAATGATCAAAACCATCGAAAAGGAACACTAGTTCCTATTCGCAATCATTAAGAAACTCATAGATGAAAACATTCCTAAAATATTTTCGAAGAATCATCAAAAATTGAATTGCAAAATAGAGGAAAATCTAACAATTGCCATAAAACACGATACCTTAAACACAAAACCGAACAGTCGTCATTGTTCCCTTAAAATAAAACAAAAAGAAAACATTGAGAACTCTCAAAAGTCATTTTAAAATTGTATCTAGAAAAACTGTCTGGTCCGAAACTAAAAAAAAATTTCTTCTAATGAACAAAGAAGTCAATAATAATCAGCATAAATGAAAAAAATATCTTACGATCCATGAAAAAACATTAAGAACTTTCAAAAAACATCCAAATATTGTACCTTGAAAAAGCTCTTCTTTTAAATGTAACAATTTTAAAAAAATCATTGATGAAATAGAAGAAGAAAAAAAAAGAAGATAGCCATACCATCTATTGCTCCTAAGTTTTAAAATACTGTTTTTTTTCTATTAAAATAATTATTTATGCTCGTAAAGTTTACCTGTCAAAATACAAAATCACCACCCTTTCCCGGGGACCCCGAGGAGCACGGAACTCGCCGCAGAGTTAATTACAGAAGCCACTAGCGCCTACTGTGCGCCGCATCACCTGTGCAACAATAATCACCTGGGCGTTAGATAAACGTTTGGCGGCCGGCCTTCGGGCTTCTGCATATATACAGCACGTTCCGTTTAGAGTCGTAAAACTATCAGATGTAGTTCGCTATATTTGAGCGAAAATGTTCACTCCGGCGCGCAGCATACGCCAAATTAACGCTCCTCTCAAGAATAAACTAAGTACAAAGTGCGAAACAAACACTTATATTTTCCGCGGATTTTCCTCTGCGCGAACAAATCAACAGAAAACTCACTCTCCCGATTTTACAGAAAGTATTCTGAAGGCATCCCAAGGGAATTTTATAAACAAGGGTATTTATACGTTGATTAGCAATTATTTTTTTGTAATTCGGAAATAACGGATTATTTATTATTTGTACAGTTTCGAATGGTGTAAAAGGTATTTTTTTTATTAGACTTTATTTATTAATTAGTTTTATGAATACGTGAATATATAAAATGTAAATATATATGGAATTTATTGTTATAAAGTAATTATTTTTATCGTGGACATTGTTGTCAGTTTTCAAGAAATAGAAATTATACTTTGCACTAATTAAAAAAATTCGTAATAATTATGTAGAAAGTACACTTTAATTCTTATCACTTGACTTATTTTTGGTTGTTTACGTTGCTATAGTAGCACGTATTTCTTGACTTTTATTATTTCCTTTACTTATTATTTTCCATTATTCAGTGTTCAGTATTCGAAGTAACGAAACTTTTAAATCTGGAACTTTTGAAGTTTTAATTTAATTTACAGTTTTTCTTCGAATAATTTTCAAATTTTTGAACATTCATTACTGAATTTCGGCACTATCATGAAATTGTTCATCGGCGTTTTTACATGGAAAGTCTTAAATTCAGAGCTTCTTATTATTCAGATTTTTTTCTTACACTTTTCTATTATCTTATTTTTATAAGTTATTTTAACTTGCTATATCTAAAACGAGTAAATTTTGAATACAAAGAATTTGACTTCTTGGATGATTATAAAAAACGTAACATTGAAAAAAATGTATTCTTATATTAGGTTGAATTAACATTTACATAATTACCAATGTGTTTAAATTATTAATAGTTATGAACCCTTCGTGTATAAAACTTTCATGGGCAGTTCCAGGGATGTCATTTTTAGTCGATCAATAATTTTGAATTTTTTATTGTTTACAGATTATGAAGATTGTACCGATAAGAAATCGTTAATTAAGCCATAAAAAGTTCTTTAGCACAAAAATTGGAGATTTTTTAAAACTTGTTCAAACATTTTTTGTCTCATAAGTAGCAGGATTTTCTATTGACTTATAAAAGATCTCTTTTAGTCGAAATCGAAAAAATCATTAAAGTCTCACAAATGAAATGAAAATTTATAACTTGCTTTTGTTTTTATTTATTTACGAAAGCATCAATCACAATTTGTAATTTTTAATATAGTTTTGTGGAAAATGTCATTTGTTGATAATTGAAAAAAATATTCGAAATCTTTTGAGGAGCCTGAAAGTGGAGTGTGAAACATCATGGAAGTCATCGAGGTCATCGAAGATTAATTTTTTTGTGTAATAGTTTCGACTAAGTTGATGTGTAATTGAACTTTTAATAAATTTATGAAAAATTTTGAACCACGGATTTTTTGTATAAATCATGAGTGATTGGAAATCATTGCAAATTGTATGTGAAAGATTCATTTGATCATCATCAATAATTCCATGTATATGAATTGATAAAAAATGTACCCTGATAATTTTTGTGTACGTACATTTTGCACCAGATTTTTGTTATAGTTTACGAAAATTGTAATAAATGATCAAAAATGACGTAAAAAAGATGAAAAAATCATTAGAAATTGCCATCAGAAAAGAAAAACATAATAATCATGAATATTCTTGAAAAATTGTATAAAATGGTTTTTTGTTAATATGGTCATGCTATAATGTCAATCACAAGAATCATTATAATCCAAATTGTATATAATGTAAATTTTGTCTATCGTTTGTAAATAATTTGTTAATTGTGAAAATTTAGTGAGAAAATTGAGTATCCTATTTTGGTTCCTTTTTAACTTCAATAAGATCATGCAATTTTTTCACCTAAAATATTTGTTCATTATGAACTTCGGGAGTAAATAAAATTAAAAACAATAAAATATTTTACAGAGAAAAATTAAGAACACTAGGAAAAAATCGTACAGAAAAACGATGTAAAATCATTAGAAATGATCGAAAATTACTATAAATCATAAATATTGTAAATCATTAGATTATCTAATTATTAAGTTACAAACCATTGAAAACACATATATTGTTGAAAATTTACAGTAACTTTATAAAGAGTAAACAATATTTCGAATGATGAAAAAATACTGACATTCAATTGATTATGAATTATTAAAAAATAAGTAATAACAAACAAAGCTTTTTTAAAATCCCATATAACTCGTAACTGTAAAAAAAAAAATTCAGAAATTGTGTGTCGATCATTTCTTCAACATCCTAAACTCAATTACGACAATTTCGGAAAGTGTACACTTCGAAAAAAAATACGAAAATTTCCTATACCATGGTACTGCAAATTTACTATTGTTCCATGTTTCACATACTTGAATAGGAAAGTTTCATTAAAATATAAAATGTCAGTATAAATAAACTGGAAAATTCCAACTGCGTATAGTAAAATTATAGTAAAATTTCACCACAAGTCAATAGTTAATGACCTTTGTATCGGTACAATAAAATTACCACAAATTTTTTAAGAGTGTATATAAACAATTAAAAGTTTTAACGACTCTGAGGAATAGTTGTAAATATTATTTTCCACTGATTTTTAACTATGCCAGATCATTTATTTTACTTTAATTAAAAATGTTAACATGGTTTCGTATTAAAACTCAAATTTAAAACTATATGTTACAAAAACTTCGAGTAAAATATTTTTTTAACTATGGTTCAATAATCCGAAAAATTACGATTTAAAAATAGAAAAATACCGTTGAATTATGAAAAATGATGAGACTTCAGGTCAAATCGAACTCGCGTGCGAATAATACCGTGACAATTAACATATACGAGGTCATGAAAGAATGGGGGGGGGGGGTGTATCCCCTCACGTATTTTATCCGTTGATCAATGTCACGACCCTGTTACATTTTTCATAAAGATGATTACTAATTCAACGGCAGTCCATTTTTATTTTCGTATATTGTGGAAGAACAAATTTTCCCAAACTATATCATAATGAAGTCATTAATATTACAACCTCATGATTTTAAAATTTCAAAAATTGTTGAGATGTTTGATAGCGCCATTCTCCATAATTTGGAAAAGTTTTGCAACAGAATTTATATGTTTTTGTATGTGTTCAAGTCACTTGTAACTTTCAAAAAATTTTGAAAAAGAGGAGACCCGACGAAAAATTTTAGCATATTTCAAAATTTTAATCATTTTAAAAGCGTTACCTTGAAAAAAATGATACCCTTTGAATCATCGTGATGTATTTGTTGACATTTTTGTATTTTAGAAATAAACAATGTTTTTTTTTGTAAAATTACCTTCGTAATTGAGGAAATAGAGTGACCTGTGACGAAATTCTGACGCTCACTTGAACTAAAAAAACACGTCTGGAAACATAATTTTTTCGGATTTCGTGCGATATTTATCTCTTAATGAAGTCGTGTCAGTCAATTGAGATAAAAACCACACCGTACGTAAAAATGTCGATCGTGACAGCGACAGCTGCGTCTAATCAAGCCTAATCTTTTCCAGGTTCAATACGTAAACGCACTTCAAAAATGACGGATAGCGAATCGAATAAATTTTCGAAATTCGACATTGAGCTTGATATTATTTCCTCGAAAATCAGCTCGAATATTTTACAAAGAAATTATGCTCTTTTCAAAGAAAATTCTATGCATAATTTTTCAAAATCATAATTTGAAAATCAAAATCGTTGATTTTCAAAGCCATTATTTCCTTGAATTTCATAATTTTTCAATTTGCGATTAAATGATCGTAAATTCGAAAATGAACGTGGAGACAGTAAAATTTGTCATATCTCAATGTATCGCGATTTTCGGTGCAAAGTTTTCAGTAACACATGCAGGAAAAAACCAGTGCTATATTTTTAAGTTGTATTAATTTTCAACGTTGAAGTTCTACATATAAAACGAAAATTAGATTTTCGATACATTTGCTTTTTGGAATTTTTAACCATATCTTTTGAACTAATAAGTCAAGTAGCTCAAAAATAACTTCAAATTCGCGAAATTTTTTTCCTTTTACAAAAATTTTACATTATCAATAAAGTTCTTACAA
The DNA here is from genome assembly GCA_028476575.1 of Platygaster robiniae. Classification (NCBI taxonomy): domain Eukaryota; kingdom Metazoa; phylum Arthropoda; class Insecta; order Hymenoptera; family Platygastridae; genus Platygaster; species Platygaster robiniae. The sequence goes on from CM052019.1 coordinate 45,549,143, forward strand.
TAAAGTTGATGATTCAGTTTGCATGATAAAAAAACAGATCAATTTTTCCAAATTTTTCAAAAAACGAATAATTCGAAATATAAGGCCTTTCCTGCTGACCTTCTTTTTTTCACGTTTTTATAAACATGAAAAAACTAAAAACAAAATATTGCAGCTTTTATTGTAAGTTCACATTTTTTCAAAAAACTTGAAAATACTACATTTTTGATTCAAGACATATAATATGAAAAAATCCAAATTTTATAAACTTAAGATACTGCCATAAGAGCATTTATGAGAATAAAACGTGAAAACAGCGCGGGTTGAACTATATTTACAACGGGGAATAAAGCGTAGGTAAATATAAATAAGACTTGTCGGTGGATGTAGACACTGCGATTTAGGTGAAGATTGAGCAGAATTCAGATGTTGCTAAAACTACATCAAATCTCATAACGTTATTCTGTACTTTTAATTTGCTAAAATAAAGTATTTCATAATGCATATCAAATTGCATTGTGACAAGAAATGAAAAATGATTCAAAATTGTTGTGATATACTGAAATATCAATTAATTCACTACAAATTATCAAAAATATTACGAAATGATCATAGAGGATGTTGCTAGAGAAATCGATGATCACTGAAAATCAGAAATAACTACGAATTGTAGGAAAATCATGGGAAAATTGTAAATTCGTTGCAATCAAACCTCACTGAAAAATTACTCATGACTTCAAAATCATTACAAAATACTCAATAGTATTATAAATTTCAAAATCATTGACAATAGTTTACGTTTAGTATTTTAGCATAATTTAAAATCATTCAATGATGTACACGATGATAAGATAATATTTGAAATAAGTAAAAAATGTTCAAAATAATAAAAGAATTTTAAAGAATACTTATTCAAAATATTACGAAATCATCCTAGACAAAGTTTTTCGAGAAATCGATAATAACTGAAAATTAGAAACTCATTACAGTCGAAATTCACTAAAAAATTACTCATGACTTCAAAATCGTCACGAAATACTCAATAACATTATCAATTTGAAAATCATTGATAATAACTTACATTTAACATTTGGATATAATTTATAACCATTCAACAATATACATGACAGTAATAAAATATTAGAAATAAACAATCAAAGAATGTTGAAACTAATAAAAAAACTTTGGAGGAGACTCATCCAAAATATTACGAAATAATCACTGAAAATCAGCGAAACTACAAATCATGGAAAAATTGTGCAAAAGTCATTAATTCATTACAATCAAACCTTACTCAAAAATTACTCAATACTTCAAAATCGTCATAAAATACTTGATAACATAAATTTAAAAATCATTGAAAATAATATATGTCAAATATTAAAGTATAATTTGAAATAATTCAACGATATGCATGATAATGACGAAATATTTGAAATATTCAAAGAATTTTCAAAATAATAAGAGAAATTCGGTGGGAGCTCATCAAAAATATTACGAAATCAATGAAATCATCATAGATAATGTTTTTCTAAAAATCGATAATCACTGAAAATCGAAAATAACGATATATCATGGAAAAATTATGCGAAAATTGTAAATTCGTTACAATCGAACAAACTGAAAAATTACTCATCGATAACTTTAAAATTGTCACAAAATACTTAATAACATTATCAATTTGAAAATTATTGACAATAATGTATGTCAAATATTAAAATACATTTGAAAATTAACTCAATGACGTGCATGATAATGACAAAATATTTTAAATATTCAAATAATTTTCAAAATAATAAACGAGCTTTAAAAAAAAAACAGAAAACATCACGAAATCATCATAGACAATTTTTTACGAAAAATTAATAATCACTGAACATCCGAAGTAGATTGAGAAAAAAATATAGTAATTATTACAATATTGTATAGTGAACGGGAATCACTCTGACATATCGTACTTTTTGCTAGATAATATATCAATTTTTGAAATAACATATTGTAAATATTGTCAAATGATATTGTAGTTATAGATATATTTTGATGTAAATACTCCTATACATATTTCGTTTTCTACTATACTTTTTGTATTTTTGCAATATCATATTGTAATTCCTATTAATCCAGATTATTGAAAATTCCATACAGCTTTTTCAATATGCAGATCTGTATAGGTTCTTTTTGCAATATTTTTGTATACTTTCTAGGTTTCTAGTGCACCATATCATAATATGATACAGTTTTAGAAAAAGCTGGATAAAAGTAATGTAGTTCATTTTTTTCGCCATGGATGGTAAAAATTACAACTTGTATAGTGAAATTTGCGTTTTAAGATTAAAAATTTTCCGAAATTATACAGTAAAAACTGGCATACATATTATAATGTGTACATTAATAACGGTTTTCTGTATAATATTTTAATAAGTAAAATAAATATTGCAGATTTTACAATATTATTGTAAAAACTACGATAATATTGTAGAAATTGCAATATTATTGTAAAAAGTACAATAATATTGTACTTTTTACAGTACATACGGCAGAAAGTACAAGATTTTTTTCTCCGTGTCACCACAAATCATGGAAATATCATACGAAAATCTCAAATTCAAGAAAATCAAACCTTATTACAAAATTACTCATCACTTCAAAATCGTCACAAAATACTTCATAACATTATCAGTTTAAAAATGATTGACAATAATGTATGTCAAATATTGAAATATTATTTGGAATAATTCAACGATGTGCATGATAATGACGAAATATTTGAAATATTCGAAGAATTTCCAAAATAATAAACGAATTTTGAAAAAAACATGGAAAACATCACGAAATCATCATAGACAATCTTTCTCAAAAAATTAATAATCACTGAACATCAGAAGTAATCACAAATCATGGAAAAATCATACAAAAATCTCAAATTCAAGAAAATTAAACCTTACTACTTCATGACTTCGAAATCGTCACAAAACACTCAATAAAATCATCAATTCAAAAATCATTACCAATAATTTATGTAATACATTCTAATATAATTTAAAATCATGCAATACTAAGAGATTTTCAAAGGAAAATTTTTTGAAACTATAGATGAAAGAGCCCAGTTTTTTACTTCATTTGCTTTTGAATGTTTCAGTTTAACTTTTTCCCTTGAAGGTTATTTCATGGTTTCACGTTTTCCTAAGGATGAAACCTATAAATACGCGTAAACATCGATGATTGTCTCAGTTATAAAATTATTCTCATCCCTCCTCTCTTTGAACTCAGAGACTACGAGCAGCTTCTTGCTAGTCTCGCGGATACCTTTATGAGATAGCATAGTCCAGTTGGCGTCCGGAAACTCTAACATACAGTCCACCGTTTTTCCGCCACTTTTCTGCGTTATTTCAATATTAAATTAACTCCACAAGTGAACAAAAAACTCCGAATTCAATGAACGTTTGATAAATACTCGATTTTCTCGATCCTCATATGTGAAGGTAAGTTGAAAAAAAATTATTGAAATATCATCCCAAGTCATTCAATAACAAAAAATCATGTATCATTGGATATCGTTTAATGATCATTGAGCATAATTTTTTTACAAATGAAGTTTCGAAAACATGGAAAATGGATGAAAAATCTTTAGTTGATTGGAAAATATCGAAAATGATCGATCGTTTTGTATTTTTGATTACTTTTAAGTCATCAAAGTCAGAAATAATGATGCAATGCGTTACGTGTTAAAAAAATGCTCTTAAGTTATCAAAATATCATTAATTTGTAGCATCAACAATTATTAGCTATTTTGTGGGTTTTCATGGATCCGAAAATTATTCGAAATTATAAACATTCATGGAAAATCATTAAAATATCATCAATGCGAATAAATCTGAATGCACTCATCAGCCTAGATTGGTTTTGTTGGCGTGACTACAGTCATTGATAAAAAATTGTTTAAGATTAAGAAAAGGTGATTGGATATTGGTAATTATCCATAATCAACTATAATTGACATTCATGAAGAATTTTGAAAAATCTCGAAGGTAATGTTAGCCTTTTTTTTAAAATGAAGAGTTATAAAAACACACACACCTGCAAACATACAAGAAAAAAATTATAGTAAGAAAATTTATAAAAAATGAATGAAAAAAATCTAGCAAATTAGCATCTAAGTTGTTTTACCTTACACATTTATTGTAATTTTATCAGAATAACATTGGATGTTACAATATTGAATAAATTAATGTATATATGGCTACCAAAAAAACGATTTTTTATATAAACTCTAAACTCTAATGAACTTCTGAATAGGTTCGTAATTTTCTAGCTCTGGGTCATTTTTTGTGATTTTCAAAATTTGTTTCCGTTTTTGATTTTACTTCTCGCAGTATGTATTTAGAAAGACGATAAAATCATCGAGAGCATCCTGGATTAAAATTTTCCGAAGTTAATGAAAAATTTTAAGGTTTTCTGGAAGTGTTGTTAGAAATTTGAAATTTTTTGATGCACGAAAGAAGAAATTTGTATTTAAAAGACTTTTAAATTTTCACACAGTTTTTAATATTTTTGAGGGGTTTGGAATATCCTTATGAATTTTTTAACATCGTCCGCCAAATTTTTTTAAAAAATTGTGAAATTTAAAATAAATTATACTAATACCTATAGTTATGTGCATCTTTGGTATCCATGGTACTTAATAGTGTATCATTACGATAATATAATATTTCAACACTTTTTGAAATAAACTTATATTATATTAACTTTAATCAATTATTCCGTATTTTTCATACGTACTTTTATCCATTAGAAAATTTTTGGATACTGAAAGTTTAAAAATAGTGTAAAGTTTCCAAAATTATGTCCTAAAGATTTCGTGAAAATTCCTGTAAACAATTATCCATCATATTTTTTTATTATTTCAATATTATGAAAGCTTCACTCAGATATATTTAAATAATATAATATTGTACATCTTAAAGAATATTGAGTTTATTTCAAAAGAATTTTAGAAAGAAGAGATACATTTTCGCAACTTTCTATCTTCAATTTACGTGATTTCTCATTATTTTTTTCAACTTTGCTGGACCCTCCTCTATTTTCTGACGAAAATAAAAATCCATACGAAAAACTCCGAAAAAGCAATTTTTCATTAGAAAAAATTTTAAGTTATGTTAATTATAATCGATCGTATCTTAGATTTTCTTAAATTTTTCTAAATTCTCAATTCAAGTTCTGAATAACATTCATTCTTTTTCATATTAGTTATAAAAAAAGAAATCCTTAAAACTTTCTTTACATTTCTAAGCATTCAATACTTGCAGAAAAACTAACAAAAATATTTAGAAAACTTATTTAAAATCCAACAAATTTCTTGAACCTGCGATTTTCCAGATTTATTTTTTTTCTCTCGCGTTGTTTTCTCAAGTTTTGGCAAACAAAAGATTCTCTCGCCGCAATTGAATACTCATCGAGATGTGACGGAATCACGATTTACATACTCCGTTTTCGTTTCGAGTGTAAATATTTCTCAGTCCTTGAAGCGCACGTTGAAGCGAACACGAATTAGAAAAGATATAATATCGTCTATGCGACTTACTGCTCATTATTCAGCTTGCCTCTGTTTTGTTAAATTCCTTGCAAACAATGAAAACAGGAAAGTTGTTTCTCATGATGAGATGCGAAGTCTGTATTTAATTCTGGCATACTTAGAACAAAAAACCTAGCCTCTTTTCTCTAAAGCAATGCAAATGAGTATGCTTCAATTTTCTGATTTTGATACCACAAATTTTGACAAACATGTTACTTTTCATGAATATTTATACTTTGGAAATCAATTTCTTCAATGTTATAGAAAATGATCAATTTCATTTCTACACTGAGAAAAAAATATAGTAATTATCACAATACTGTATAGTAAACGGGAATCACTCTGAAATATTGTACTTTTTGCCAGATAATATATCAATTTTGGAAATAACATATTGTAAATATTGTCAAATGATATTGTAGTTATAGATATATATTGATGTAAATACTCCTACACATATTTCGTTTTCTACTATACTTCTTGTATTTTTGCAGTATCATATTGTAATTCCTATTAATCCAGATTATTGAAAATTCCATACAGCTTTTTCAATATGCAGGTCTGTATAGGTTCTTTTTGCAATATTTTATTTATTGTATACTTTCTAGGTTTCTAGTGCATCATATCGTAATATGATACAGTTTTAGAAAAAGCTGGATAAAAGTAATGTAGTTCATTTTTTTCGCCATGTATGGTAAAAATTACAGTTTGTATAGTGAAATTTGCATTTCAAGATTTAAATTTTCCGAAATTATACACTAAAAACTGCCATACATATTGTAATATGTACATTAATAGCGGTTTTACTGTATATCATTGTAATAAGTAAAATAAATATTGCAGAGTTTACGATATTATTGTAAAAAGTATAATAATATTGTACTTTTTATAATATATACGGAAGAAAGTACAAGATTTTTTTCTCAGTGTATCGAAATACTGAATTTTTATTTTTCTTAAAATATACCTATGACGTCGTTTTGAAATTTGAATTTTTTCATTACAATGCTTAAAAACGTGCTTATGAAATTTTCATAGTAAGAATTATTTAAATTTTGAAAATATACGCCCAGAATATCCAATTTATTTATAAAAATTCACATTGAGTGAATAAAATGTTCATCTTCCAAACTCTAAATTTTTCAGATCCTTAAGAACAGAGTACCAATGTTTTTCTTAAATTTTGTTATTATTATTATTATTATTTATTCATAACTTCTTTCCAATTTTCTTACTTTCAAAACTCCCACTGCATACGCCACTGATCAACACTTTTCCAAGATCATCAAAATTCTTCAGAAGTTATGTAAACATGATTGTTGCTGTTCTTTGGATCATTTCTGAATCACACAGAGCAATAAAAAATCAAGAATAATCCGTAATTATCAAACTATCGCAATCATTGAAAGTCATAAAAGTTCATGAGAGAAGTTGCTTGTAAATCTATAAAAATCCTATTTCGAAACTTCTGGAAACTCAAACGTTATTTCTGTGGCTTCCAGCCATAACCGAGAAAGTCACACATGCCATAACGTTCAAAATTTTATGAGAATATCATGTAAACTGAGCCTTATGGCACAAGTGACTTTCTCGATTATGACGAGAAGCCACAGATTTATTGTCTAAGGAAGTTCTTTTCGAATATTGTTTTTCACATTATTCTTTATTTTGAGAGTAGTAAAATAGTTTTTTGATGAAGAAATGAACTACTTTTCATATATTCAGATCATAAATAATTACATGTAAGACAGTGCACTGTTTTATACAATTTAGGTGGTTTTTTTTGCAACAAATTTTCCTTGTCAGGGCAATTAGGAAAATTATTGTAGGTATCTATGTTCATTTTGACATTTACAATTAAAATTATAAAATCGTCAGAAATTATAATGTCACTTTCTAATCGTATAAATTAACGGTTTTTTTACGTTGACAAAAATTATTTTAATGATATGTCACATCAAATTAGGTTTTCACTGTGAAGACATGAACGGTTTTTTGTCACGTAGTTGTTTATTGAATAAAACAGAAATTTTTCTTATTGTTAGAATTTTTGATTAAAATTTGATAGTTTTTTAACAAATTATATACACAAATTTTATAATTGCAATTAAAAAATTTATGTATTCAATTAGAAAAATATTGTGATTTTAAGCTTAGAAGATATATGTCATGTGTGATTTAGAACGAGAAAAAGGACCCCCGATCCTAAATTCCTAAGAATCTTCTGAATTCTTAACTATCCATTCTTAAATTATTGACTTCTTTCTCGCTCTTAGATTACACATAGTTGTAATAGAATAAGTACACAGAGATTGATATTTCAGTTCAAGTGATACAAAATTAAATAGATTTTTTCAAATTTATTAAAAAACACAAAAATCACATTATGTGGAAATCCTTTTGTTGATCCCTTCTTTCATTTGCATTATTCCACATTTTTGAATGCCACGAATATGACAAGTTATATGACAATTCTATTGCAAAATCATTGTAAAAGGCAATGATAATCATCTTTAAAAATGATTCACCCAAATTAACTAGAGAAAAAATTCTAGTACTTTCTGACATTATGGTAAAAAATACTAGAATATTTTAAGTTTTATGATAATATTGCAGGATTTACGATATTATTGCAAGTTTTGTCATTTTGATTTTACGTAGAACATTGTTGTATAGTAAAAATTGTTATATTGTACGAATTGTAATATGTATGCCAGTTTTTACTAGCTAATTTCGGAAAATTTTTAATCTATTAATATATTATATTGTATCAATATGATATACTAGAAAGTGCACGAAAATATAGCAAAAAGAACTATACCGATCTGAATTCTGGCAAAACTGTATGGCATTTTCTGAAATCTATTTTAATAATAATTCTTTATTATTCTTTATAAAAAGATTCTAACTAATAGGCGTTTTGACAGATGAATTTTTTTTCACTTTTGTCAAGTCCCCTCTTCATATATGTCATGGATATATTTTTTTATGATTACTGCTGATATAGTAAAACATTTAGGGCCATGGGGGGGGGGTATCCCTCTGATCCCCCCTATCCACGTTACTGGTTACTGCAAAAAGTACAAAAAAATTATAGTAGAAAACAAAATATGTATAGGAATTTTTACGACAAAATATATCTACGACTACAATATCACTTGACAATATATACAACGTAAAAAACTGCAATAAATATCGATCAAAAAGTACAATATTTCAGACTCATTCCACACTACAATACAGAATTGTAATAATTACTAGACATTTCTTTTCCCAGTGCATATCTTTAGAAAAATATCTTCAAATCGATGAAATATCGTGAAACTAGGAAAAATGCGAATATTGCCGTTACTCAAGCACATAAAAGTAATAAAAATTACAATCGCATGGCGATAAAACGTGGCAAGGCCTGAGTGAACTTGGACCGATGACAAATGATTCGCTTTCTTAACGCCCCTGTAAAACTTCTATGCAAATAATAGGAACACGTAGAAATTCGCGTTACTCGTAATTGCAACTCCTGTGCCAAGACATATACGACGAATAAACAGCGCCGATGACATAACCACGGCAAATTTAGACGCTGCTTTTTAAGGGCCCGAAACATTATTTATAATTTTCGTACGTAGAATTTACTTTGAAATCACGATGATTTGTCATTTTTTGATTGCTGCTAATTTTTGTATGAATTTTAGAAGATTTTTGATCAAGTGAAAGTCACTTTTAGTCATTTCAAATGATTCGCTGGATAACAAAATTTTGATATTTTTTTTTAGAATGATTGTTGATGATTCATGACTTACTTAATTTCTGATCATTTCTATCATTTTTTTAATAATCGATTCTTTCAACTTCTCAATGTTTTATAAAATATATTTTGATCATAACGAACATATTTCGATCATTAAAGATGATTTCTCTGTATTTTTAAGTCCTCATTATAATATTTTGTGTACAACAAAAATGACTCAATTTCCATTGTTCCTAAAAATTCGTTCTGGTCTTTGAAGAATTTTACTTTTTTCAAACAACTAGCCTATGATTTTCTTGATTTTGCTGCGATTTTTTATGTCACAGAATTTGGAATATTAACCGAGTTGCTTAAGTCGATTTATTAATAAACCCTGGGCGTCATTTATTTATAAACTGCTGGAAACAATGCGGGAAACAAGTCAAGAAAATACGTCATTTTTGCAATACTATCCTGAAAACAAATATTAAAATTTATTGTTGATAATGTGATTCACTGGTTTTATGATTGTCATTTTATGGCCATGTTAACAAGTTAGATAATAGGAAGTGCAAGGCAATTTAGATAAAATGGCGTAAAATAGTTTGTCTTCGGTTTTTCAAGAATCGAGGTTTACATACACATAAATTTTTCACGTTTACAATTTCAAGGTAAAAAGATTAGATATAATGACTAAAATAAGTACTTTGCACCGTATAGTTACTAAATCTATTCGAAACCTCGTATTTATAGACGTGATATTTTTAAGTCTCATAAACTCAAAAATCAAAGATTCTTCAGTTTTTCGAATCTCGTAATAATTGCATGTTCATTAATTACATGGGAAATAGATCAAATTAAAATCAATTTTGCTTGATTCTGCACGGATTTTCATCGACAGATCTTGATTTCGATAAATTACAGGATCGTTAAACGGCACAGACTTCTCCTTTTTCGCGATCTTACCCTCTCCAAATCGTTTTTATCCATTCCTTCCATTCGTTCTCGTCGACTTTTAGTGCAGCATCCGAAGGAACGAAAGCTGGCAACCGGTTGGCGTGACATGATTACCCGTTACGTCTCATCTGCGATTTATCGCATCTAGAAGTCAGACCTTCGCCAAGATCATTATAGCCAAAAACAGTAAAAATGTTTCTCTGCTTTTAATTGTTGTTATTTATGTGAGGTTTATTTCATTTTGAATCGGAGTAGAGGTTTTATTTCTTTAGGGTTCCAAATTTCAATATTTGGAATCATTGAGAAAAAGATCTTGTACTTTCTGCCGTATATATTGTACTTTTTACAGTAATATTGCAATTTTTACAATATCATTGTAGTTTTTACAATAATATTGTAAAATCTGCAATATTTATTTTACTTATTACAATATTATATAGAAAACCGCTATTAATGTACATATTATAATATGTATGGCAGTTTTTAGTGTATAATTTCGGAAAATTTTTAATCTTAAAATGCAAATTTCACTATACAAACTGTAATTTTTACCATACATGGCGAAAAAAATGAACTACATTACTTTTATCCAGCTTTTTCTAAAACTGTATCATATTACGATATGATGCACTAGAAACCTAGAAAGTATACAATAAATAAAATATTGCAAAAAGAACCTATACAGACCTGCATATTGAAAAAGCTATATGGAATTTTCAATAATCTGGATTAATAGGAATTACAATATGACATTGCAAAAAGTACAAGAAGTATAGTAGAAAACGGAAGATGTAGAGGAGTTTTTGACAACAAAATATATCTACAACTACAATATCATTTGACAATATTTACAATATGTTATTTCAAAAATTGATATATTATCTAGCAAAAAGTACAATATGTTAGAGTGATTCCCATTAACTATACAGTATTGTAATAATTACTATATTTTTCCTTAGTGATCTCATACGATTGGCAAAAATGAAATTGAGGATATGATTTTGCAAACGTATTAACACTGTAATGAAATATAATCATAAGTTTTATTATGAATTATTTTTCTCATAATTTACGTCATTTGCAAATCGCGAAAGAAAAAAAAATTGTATTACAAAACACCATATCCTGCGAAAAAAACGGAAATAATCACGCGCACTTACAATAATCATCATTAAAACATAATTGAATTTTAGTTCACACGATCCCGGATAATCACATTCGATTACCCAACAATTTTTCATTTTGCTCAGAAAAATACACATCAAAACATTTCCAACTTTTTGTTGCGTTTTCCATGAAAAAATTCCGATGCTCAAAACATCACTTATATTCAAATGAATCGAGAAATGATTATATATAATACACGTAATGATACGTGACGTCATGTATGAAACAGTTTTAACAACTTCCGGAAAATCGTGATTGAGCATCTTTGTTAGTTTTACTTAAATTCATGGAATTTTTATGAACAAACGTGAATTATTATGCTTTATGGTAAATCGAGGTTTTTCCCTTAACTGTCATCAAGGTGATTTTAGTGACTTTAGAATTTATGGTAAGAATTTGAAGTGAAGAATAGTCACTTTGATTTCTTGTATAATATAAGTATTCATGATTATTTTATTTTAATAAATGCAAATTATTATAATTAATGGTGAATTAGGCTCTTTTCCTCGAGTATTAGTTGAAGTGATTTCGAAATTGATCGTGAAAACAAAATTATGGAGTTTATAGTATAGTTTTATATACAGAAAGTATATCATCATCACTCTTTTTTCGACCCGATAGTGTCGCTTTTCCAATCAAATATAAATTTATTGACAATTTGCTAATAATTGGACATTTGGAAGTGAATCGTTTGCAAATAATCATTAAAATATTTTTCAATCACGATTACACTCCTCGATTTCGCTTCGGGCTGCAATTTTTCGTTTCGTCAAACCAGGCATTTCCAAAACTGTCAATAATGAACTATTCTTGGCAAAATTCAAAAACGATCAGAAAAAGTGTATTTCCAGGGAAAAAGGAAGACTAGTGATTTATTTTCTAGGCGATTTCAGAAAAATCATATTCGCAGGTTGCAAAAGAAAGTAAATCATTTCCAGGTAGTTTCCTAAATACAAATAACATTACTATCTAACATTCAATAAAATTTTTTATTCTATTTTTAATTTTTTCTTTCATTTATTATACTTGAATACAAATTCAATATAATGATTTATAATTTTAAATTTATTAATCTTTGGACCGAGCGAACTGCCTGGAAATGATTCACTTTTTCAGACTATCAAGAAATGAACTATAATTTAACCTGCAACGAAAAAGATTATGTTTAAGCTCGTAGTTAATTTTCCTCTCTTTCTTGAGTTGAAATTAATCATTTTTTTCTTTTTAGATGGCGACTCTCAGATCGACTTTGGGATTACACGAATTGACGGATAAAAAAGCCGGATTACACAGGGCGTTATTGGCAGAATTCTTGGGAACGGGGATATTGAATTTTTTCGGTTGTGGTGCTGTCATCACTGACAATGTGGTCACAATTGCATTGTCTTTTGGGTTGACAGTGGCAAGTGTCATTCAGGGCATCGGCCATGTTTCGGGTGGGCACATAAACCCCGCTGTCACTTGTGGATTATTGACAGCTGGAAAAGTACGGATTTTGAAATAAATAGCTATTTTTTTATAATAATTGAAATGACGATTATAAATAAAAATGAATGCCCATTGAGACGGACATTCAATTTTTTTGTAAAACAGAAAATGATGAGAGTTGATTTCATTATTTCTAATTCATTTTTAAATTCTCTAATATTGCTAAAATCAGGCAACATTATTCAAATATTATTATTTTTCAACTTTTTCTTCTTATTTTCAGATTCCAATAATACGTGGAATCCTCTACATTGCTGCCCAAAGTGTAGGTGCAATCACAGGCTCTGGAATTTTACGAGCTCTTTCACCAGAGCGCATGGAATATCGTTTAGGGGCGGTTTCTCTAGGGGAAAATGTCACCCCCGTTCAAGGGATGGGAGTGGAATTTTTCCTGGCGATGCTTTTGGTTTTGACTGTATTCGGAGCTTGCGATGGAGGAAAACCTGACAGCAAAGGAGTTGCTCCACTTCTGATTGGTTTATCTGTCGTAGTTGGACATATTGTAGGGGTAGGAAGATTTTCAAAAATTTTTCTTAAAAAAATGTTACAATTCTTACCCTTATAAGGAACATTTAAGTCTGCTTTATGAAATACTTCATTAAAACTTTAAAAGAAAATTTACACCTTGCTTGCTGGCCTTATTCGTGTTGTAGAAAAAATGATCACTTGGAGCCAATGTATGTTAAATCAGATTTATTTCATATAGTATTCTTTATCTTCTGATCAATATTTCGACCCGTATGGAGTCCTCATCAGGATCCTTACAAACAAAAACTTCTTTTACCATCAAGAAACATGAAACTATATAAACATGTCAATCAAGGTATACTCACATTCAAAATCTTTCCCGAATTATATTGTAAGAACAAAAAAGGTCTGTTATATGAAAAGAAGCCATCGCCGATTTTTTAAAAAACTCGATTTCATTTTGAAACAAGCCATGACTATATAACAAAAGTGTGCTTATAACGTGTAGCAAGCACTAGCAATCGACGACTGAATGAAAGCAATCTCAAAAACATCAAGTTCCATCAAATTACTTACATTCTAAAATAAAACGTGTCAAAAAAACACATTGAAAGTTCAATCAAACTTGCATATTACATTCAACATATTTGTTTCAAATCATATCCAAATATTTATCATAGATTGAATCCAAAGTCCTAATATCTTCTTGTTTATTCAACGTATAATCCGTTTTTTTAATATGAATAATTTCGAATAAGCCTTTTTCAAATATATAATTCTCTCTCTCTAAAACTTTCACGTTCTTCCAATCAAAATTATGTCCTGTTTCCAATGTATGATTAGTCAGAACACTATAATTAGAAGAAATCCATCTAATATTGTTTTTATGTTCCTTGACTCTTGTCTTCAAATTCCACTTCGTTTGTCCAACATAGCAAAATGTAAACTTAAAAGCATAGAATTCTATGAATTTTTACAATATTTATGAAAAAACGATCGCATTTAAGGATACCTTTTTAAGGCAATATACCTTTTTGTGCAGACGAATTGAGGATGGTTCAGAGTATCTTTTGAAGTATGGAGCAATAATGTTATGACACCAAAGTTATTGTTTTTAATAGTGTATTTTTCACTCGAAAAAAGAATTATTTGTTCATAAAAAAATATCGACAATTGGCGGAGTTATGGCCGAGTTATAGCATCTAGAATTTGATGCTATGAAGTTGAAAGTTTGAGTTTTTAAGGGGTTATATACCTTTTTGTGCGGACAAATTGAGGATGGTTTGGAGTATCTTTTAAAGTATGTAGCAGTAATGTTATGACAGCAAAGTTATTGTTTTTTAATAGTGTGTTGTTCACTTGAAAAAACATGTATTTGTTCATAGAAAAATATCAACAATTGGCGAAGTTATGGCCCTTTTTCCGAAACAACTTTTTTTTTGAAAAGGCTTGTGGTGACCACGATGCAAGCCGAACAGGTCAAGTTAAATTAGAAAATCCAAAAAACTTCATTGGTCTAGGAATGTATCTAGTTCTTAAATGATTGAAAAAATGATTATTACGTTTTTTCTGTATTCAAGAACATTTTCTCCGAGATTTTTCCAAACCATCCTTAATTTTTCCGCACAAAAAGGTATATAACCTCTTAAAGAAATTGAATTCTCATAAGAAATTTCATTTTCCTATAAGGTTTTCATAAGGATCAAAATTACTAGGGAAATATGCATATAAATTTGGCCCTGTCTTGAAAAATTGATTTTTTTATTTAGATTCCTAGAACAGGAGCGGGAATGAATCCAGCACGTTCATTGGGAAGTGCCGTGGTTTTGAGCGCATACGATGACCATTGGGTTTATTGGGTTGGCCCCATTTTGGGTGGAATGGTGGCCGCTTTAATTTACACATTTATCATTGGAGCCGCCAAAGAATCGCCAGTTACGAGTAGAGCATATGGAGTGGCTATCGCGGAAGAAAAAGAAGTAAAAATTATTTCGCTTTGATTGCGGACTAAAAACGATAATCTGTCACATTCGAAATGTTAGAAATTTTGGAACATGCATAAAAATTTGATTTATTCTCAGTTTATACTCATGAGAAACGGTTTTTGAATTCTGAAGTTGTAAAGAAATTTATACCTAAAACAAAATCATTTTTAGCGCTAAATTTATGGCATCAACTGATTCAAATATTATGTTATTGTCCTCTCATTTCTTTCGTGAATTTAAATAGATTTGAAATTTTTCAGTATTTTTCAATAATCGTAATCTGCAATATTTTGATTTTTGATTACTCCAGTAAATCAAAAATAATTTTTAAATAATTATTACTCAAAATTTAAAAAACTGTCGTGTTTTGTAGCGGTTCGAGTACATTGATGGAGGTCGCGGAGGATTATAAGACGCGATTAGAAAAAATTAATGCCTGTTGAATAAGCAAAAATATTGAAAAATTATGTTGATAACCCAAGTTTTTGGAAACATGTCAACAAGAGGTTTGTTCAAATCATCTACTTTTTCGTGTGTTATTATTATAACTCAATTAGTTAATTGATTTTCCACTTGAAAATTTTAAGCTATTCAGACACTTATTTTATAAGATGAGATTATGACCTGCAAAGTTATCCAATTTACAGCAAAAGAAAAGAAGTACTTTTTTCAAGATTCGTGGCATTCACTAAATATCAAACTTCAGAATTGAAAAACTTCTCACAGGCTTGAATTTAAATTTCCTAAAATTTTCATTGATTATCAGATATTTTTTTATTTTCAAAAAGTATAGATTGTCGTCTTAATAATTTATTACTTTATAATACCTATAGAAACAATAAATTATTTTCTTCAGAGTATAAATAATTCATAATAATAATTAAATATCAATTTTTTCTTTTTCAGCTCCAACAACTGACCCACAAGAAAAACAGACAATCTGCTGCTTAATATTGCTAAACAGCTTTTATTTTAACTTTTATCATACATTACAAAAATTCCTACACACATCCATATCTCTTGAATTTAAAAAATGTCACATGAATTATTTATTTATTATAAGTTCATTCACTTCGGTTTTATGTATTACGTAATAACTTCGAACGCCATTGCTGTATTAATACTATTATTTTATAATAATTCTAATGGAGAAATATTGCATGTCTTTTTCGAATCGATGTAGTATGTACTTCATAATCACTTTATGTACTGCTTTTGAATAAAAACTAAAAAATCAACTGTATTTTTATTCGACAGTACAAATAAAAAAAATTTTTATATTTATTATTCTTGAGCAGAATCAAAAACAATACATCCAAAATAAAATATGAAACGAGTGTTTTCAAATTAATTATGGGCAAAATTAATGCCAAATGAGAGTAGAAAATGAAAATTTTTGGTATAGTAACTAAGTTCAAACAATATTCATTTTGACTTAAACAAATTTCTGTCTACCAAAACTGAGTAATGAGAAATTTCAACGTAAGATTCCATGATGAAATTAAAGAATATTTTATAAATTTCAATACACTCTAAAAATAAGTATTTAAAATCAAAAAATTTGTCAAGAACTCCGAAATAAAAAAACTCTTTTTTCGTTGATACATTTATTACCTCCATTTTAAAATTTTATTACAATACGCACCAAATCTTCAATAAAAATAAATGCCATTCCATTATAATGATAAATCGATGAGTAATGTCTCGTAAGAATAAAACTTTTCATTTTACCTACGATCCACAATTCTTGTAAAATAAAACTCCAAATTATGCATTGATTTTTCTATGGAAGCGTTCAAAATTTTTAAATGCATTTCAATCAATATTCACCTCTACTCTTAAACCTTTGAAAGCTTTGAAAAAATTTTTCAAGCCTCTTAATAAAACTTATTCTTCAAAAATTATCTTTATGATTTCAAAAGATTCAATGTGCTCGCGAAACTTGCGCATTACTTAAAAATCTACAATATTTTGCTACAAAGGGATGTAAATAATATGGTATACAAAAAATTTATAACATAGAAAAAAGAAGTTATCCCTCCATTTTTGAAAGTTCATCTTCGATACTTTCAATTTTTTCTTCATTTATACTCGTATTCTTTTCTTCTTGAATTTTCTCTGCAGGCTCTTCTTTTTTAATTTCCTCAATTGCATCATTTGCAGTTTCTGGAGTTTCTGGAATTTCAGGTGTCTTCGAACTCGTGGTCAACAGAGAAGTTTCTTCCGTTTTATCCGTTTCTTGAATAGCCTCAGTTTCCATTTCCATGTCCTGGTTATCTTTTGATTTCTCTTCGGTTTCATCTTTTGCCTCTTCGGTAACTTTCAATGGCTCTACTTCCATTTTTTCTACATCGTTTTCTTTATTCTCAGTCCACTTTTTAGATGCTTCCACGAGATCCATATTGGAAATTTCGGTGAGATTACTAAGAGCAACTTCCTGCATTTTCACAACATCATCGGTGGATTCCAAGATGTTGCAGAGTTCCTGGTTTATTTCATCCACCTCCTAAAAAAAAAAATGTAATTCGTTTTTGAGAATGTATAAATAATTTTCTAAAGTGTGAATATCTTTTTATGTAATAAAAAAAATTAAATCGCAACACCAGTGGTGTCTGCCTGACTATCATTGCCATATTACAAATCACAAAATGTCACAAAGCACATTATCACAATGTCACAAAATATCACAAAATCACAAATTTTTAGGAAAATTCACTAAATTCTGAAATGATTCAAATCTCATTTCACGAAAAAAGCCCACTATAAAGTAAAACTTTTTATGTCTCACCATATTATTTATAGTAAAGAGTAATTCTGTTGAATAGTACATACTAAAAAATTAGTACTGTCGATATAAGATATTGATGAAAAAGTGATTTAAATAATTTTCTACTTCATGTATTGTGAATTCTCTCTATAAATGAACAAAAAAAACAACAACAACAACAGAATAATTACCTTTTGTTGAGCTTCCTGAGCTTGTTCTTCCATTTTTTGCTGCGCCTTTCTGTTGCCATAAACTTTTGAATTTGCCTCCCGTTTTGGAGGCTCGATGTGGTCTTCTTCCTCCAAGGCTAATTTTATATCATTTTCTTCATCGGTAATTTTGTCATCCCCGTACTCTTTTTCCTCGTCATAGACGCTTTGCTTCCTTTTCACGAAAACACGTTTCAATGGTAACTGCTGCTCGTCATCCGAATCGCGACGCTCGGGCAACATTTCCTCGGCAACTTCCGCTTCCGGGTGATTCCTGGCCACCAGTTCCCCAATTTTCAAATCGTGCTGCTCTACAACTTTTTCCAATCTGAGAAATTGATCAACACAAATTTTTAAATCGCCTATTTAGGGCATACCCTCAACATAGAGATGTTATTTTATAACTTTTTTTTATTAATTATTTGTAAATGATTTAGGAGGTAACGCTATCAAGATTCCACCAAGCCCCATTCAACGATCACTCTGACAGTTTTTTTTTCAAAAACTTATAGCGAACAAAACATAAGTTGTTTTTGTTTGCTCCACAAAATTTTTCTCACCTTTCCAAACGCTCCAACTTTTCTTTCACCGCTGTGTCTTCTTTTTGACTCGTCGATGGTTGCGAAGTTTTCAGTTCGAATTTCGGGCTCTCTGGGGTAGCTTTTGGAGCAGCTAAACTGCCAGTTTTTTGTTCAACCACCGACTGCAAAATGGCTTGAACAGAGGAAGTGGTTTGGCTTTTGTCAATCGGTCTTTTGACGACGACTCTTTTGACAATGTTCTTTTTGGAAATTTTTGCAAGTTCCTCGGCATTAAGCAAAGTGCCATCAGGGTTCATCACGATTTCCCGTGTGGTGTCCCCCTCTCTAATGATTTTACGGACGATGACCCGCTTGTTAGGTTTTTGATGACCTGAGAACATTGATGAACATAAAATATAAATTTCAATCAAACACTTAAAACAACCCAAAACATTTGCTTGAAGTTCCAAACGTTTGGAAAATTAGTTTTTCGTTCCCACCCATGATAAAAAGGTGTAAAATAGTTTATATTACATATCAATTGTTTATTTGCAAATCTCAACAATAAGAGTTAATCTTTTATGAATTCGATAGTCAACCTGTAGGAGCTGGTGTAAGCGTAGCTTGTGCAGGGGTTGCAGGAGCCTCGGCCTCTTTAGTTGCAGTAGTTGTAGTAGCTGTTGGAGATGTAGTAGTAATGGAACCATCAGGTTTTCTCACAAGGATTCGTTTGATGACCTTGACAGCTGAGCGCATGCTCGGTCCTTGGGTACCGGGAGCTTTTTCTTCTTTTTTTACGATGATTTCCTTGGAATCCACCTAGGATGCAATAATTCCAAAATACAAAAATTTAGAACTTTTGTAAACTTGGTCTTCTTTTTTCTTTTTATTCCAATTTCAACACTCAGTGTAGCTGCTTTTCTTAAATTTATATTTTTCTGAAATTTTGAAAATATTGGAGTTTCCCATCAAGTTTAATTACTTTTTTAATAAAAATGTATGACAAATGCTTTGGAAGTTGAAAAAAATCATCTCATTTTTTACCTGATGCTTCAGTGGAATCTTGTGTTCTTTGAAGATCGAGGTAACGATCTTCTGGACTTGTGCGTCTGTGTCATCCCTCTTGGCACCTTCTTCCTTCATAACTGGCTTGACATCCTTCCTCTGTATTGGCATGGAAGTCTTGATTGTCTTCTTCACAACGTTTCCATCCTTGTTCCTTAGGTATACCACTTGCTCCTTGGAAGTCGAGCCCTCGTCCTCCAGCCTTTCAGCTTCGTCCTCTTCTTCCTCTGCATTTTTCTTCGATGGCTTTGGAAGCGTCTTCACCAAATATGCAGGCGGCTCATAATCATCATCTGAATATTGATCTTCGTCCTCTTCCTCATCCTCCTCTGAATCATCCAAGTCCATCTTGTCCTTGTTTTCTGGCGGAATCCCGTCCGGACCCATTTTCTCGCCTGCTTCGATGTGCTGTTTGATGTGAGTAACGTAATCAGCGCGATTTCTGCACGACTCCTGGCAAACGTCGCAGGTCAAACCAGGCCCAGATCTTTTAGTGTGAGTCAAAGCATGAACCTCCAAACTTTCTTTCCTCTTGAAAGCCTTGCCACAGTCCTCGCAAACATGCTTTTTCTCTACGCTGTGGGTCCTCATATGTCGCGAGAGGTGATGCGACAGAAGAAAGTTCCTGGGACAAAGTTTGCATACATAAGGGCGATGGCCAGCATGAGTCGTCAGATGCCTAGCGAGTTTTGTGCTCGTTCTGAAAGTCTCCTTGCAATAATCGCATACAAAATTTTTGTCCTCGTTGTGCAAAAGCTCGTGGCGCTCCAAGCCTTGCTTGTAAGTGAACTTTTTGTTGCAAATATTGCACTGGAACTGCTTGGGCGTCTTGTGCACTGCTTCTTCGTGTTTCTCGAGTTCTTCGGTGGTAAAGAATTCACGATCGCAGTGTTGGCAACCGTAGCGAAGTTCATCACGGTGAACTTTTTCATGACGCTGAAGGAGATTTGCTCTTGTAAATTGTTTATTGCAAATAGGGCAAGAGTATGGTTTGTCCTCCGAATGCGTGGCCGTGTGTTTGTTTAAGTCGTACTTGGAGAAGAACATTTTGCCGCATTCCTCACATTTGTGCGTGCGGTCTCGATGGGCCCGGATCATGTGTATGACCAAAGACTGGTGGAGGGGGAAGGTTTTGTCACATTGGTCACAAGCATGTACGCGAATTTCACCTGGTTCTAGTTTTGTCTCCTCTTTTTCGTTTCTGGAATCCATATCGTGTTCGCTGTTACCCTCATCCTGTTCCTCTTCGTACAACTCCTTTTGCTTCTCTCGTCGTTCTTTGTCACCATTGTCAAGGCGGGATTTTTTTAAATCGTTTTGGGGGCTCTGGTCCTGAGAACGCTTCAGAATACGCTCTGGCGGATCACTGTGAATGATAGGAAATGGCCTGGGCAGCATTCCGGAGATCGGGTAGTTCTTCAAAGCCTCGTCTGCTTTTTTGCATTGCTGCTTGAATTTGTAGGAACGCTCGAGGTTCCAGCGGCACATGGCGCAGATCATTTGTGGCATGCCGTCTGAGGCGTATACCTTGTGATAGAATTTTTTCATTGTTATAACTAGGATTAGACTGACTAAATAAAAAATTGTAAATAAAAATCACAGCCCAGTGTGCAGATATTCGTCTTCTTGGGATATTTTATATTGTTTTTTTGTATAGTACTTGAAGAAAATCTTGCATTGTGAATTGATTGATTTCACTTGGCTGAAAATGACAAATTTAGGAATACCTCAGAACTACAGATTCCATAGAATAAGAATAAGACAGTAGTGCCATGAATTGAGGTAACACAAAAGTTGCTGAAGTGCGAGAAAGATGCACAGAATGGAAACCACTTACGTGGAAGAAGGGTGCAAAGAGAAAATTCTGTGTGTCACCTTAATGTGGTACTAACGCAAGTTAAAATTTCCTTGGATTTTGTCAAAATTTTTGTCGCAGATTATTCGAGGGTAAAACTACCAACAGTCAAAATTTCAGTATTTTTGACTGTCTGTAAATCGAGAAAAAAAATCACAAAGTTTGCATTGGGTTATGTGGGCAATATCCCGTGATATATCCGAAAATTTTCCTTGGAATTTGATTAAAATTACGGAGTATCAGTGTATTTATTAGAAAACGTCATAGAACTTTACTTAAAAACGATCGACTGTTTAATATACATAGATCACCCATATCTATATACACTGTAAGTGTATACAGCGACACTCGACATCAGTCAGTTTTTGGCAGAAATGTCCCTAACAAACTCATCCCGGCTAAAGTGTTTAAAAAAAAAAAAATATTTTTTAATTTTATAATTAAAAATGCCACTTTCTGCTCGTGAAAACATGAAAAAAAAAGATTAGCTATATAAAGAAAAACAACATTTTTTAACCATTTTCGAGCAGGTACCCTCAAATACATATTTACAGAAGTTATAGTTATGTGAGTAAAACAAACTTCATCAGTAACATTATAATGTACTATATGTATGTATAATAATGTTACATACCAATTTCATAATGCATGATATATAAGAAATCGAAATTCTTTGCTCCGTTCCAAATATATAATGTCGAAGTTGGGAAATTGATCACTCGGAGCTAATCTCAGTTAATTTAATTTATTCGATCAATATTTCGGCCACACATGAGCAGTGATGTGAGTCGGTCAATTGGACGGTCATTTGACCAGTCATTTGACGGTCATGACGGTCAATCGTCAGAAAAATTTGGGTCAACTTTTGACGTCAAATGACCCTGACACGTCAAATTTTTTCTGACGGTCAAACCTACATATGTCAACTGGTCGAACAAAAATAGCAGTAAACTTTAAAATACAAGAACAATTTATCTGTAGAATTTTTATTGTCATATCAACTAAAATTGTTTCAGGTAATGCTCAATTCAATATTGAGCAGGCCTATTTCATCCTCCTCGATTGCCTCCTAACTGTTTGTTTTACCTAGAAGTCCCTAAAAAAATTTGTTAAAAAACCCCAAATTTAGAGGGGAATCCCTTAAACTGGCAACACTGAAGAATAAGAGAGATGCAAATATTACTATATAGTATGACTGCTGTTTCACGTTATAACGATGCCACCGACTCGTCTTTTGTTCGAGCGACTTTCAGTTGTTTTCAAAAAGTGAACTGAAAGTTACAGAAAGTTTTATTATGCCGAAATTTGGATATTTCTTAGCCTAATAGGTGAGTTAATAATAAACAGCGGATTCATTATTCCACAGAGTTTATTATCGTTAAATAATTGTTTGAAAAAAGTGATTAAGAAGTTAGAACCCTCTCAAGTTCTTTGAGTAAAATTTGATTCGAAAAGGAAATATACACTTAAAGTTGAATTTTTGAGTGAAATCGTATTTTATCCGAGTGAAATTTCACTCGGAAGAAAAATTTGTAGAATATTCACTTTTTTCGAATGAAAGTTCATTCAAAGAAATTTAGACAGAAGTATATTTATTGAAGTAAAATTGAAATGTTCCAGGATTGCGGGATGGGAAAAATTTCTGATTTTGTGCTTAAACATTTCACAAAGCTCCCTTACAAGGAAAATCAAAAATTGAACTCGTACGAGTGCAATTATTGCAAAAAAAAAATATGCCGAACATGTAACTCGCATGGAAAAGCACCTTTTGGAAGGTTGTAAAGAGTGTCCAGTGACTATAAGGAAACATTTGGAATTACATGGGAACAGTAAACAGTGTAATTTAAAGCGAGCAGCCAATCTTGTTTCCCGCACAGAGAGTGAAAATGGTAAATAAAATTTATAAAATAATTCTATCGATTTTTCTCCCTGTTTTACCTTTGTTGTTACCTTTTGCAACGTAATACGTTTTTTATCCGAAAACAACTTCAAAATGTTGAAAACAAAATAAAAATATTATCGAATGAGGGTTCAAAATTGAAATGGTAAGAAAATATTGTGGTTGTTTTTTGATGTAAATATATAAAGTGACACCTACTCCATTAAAAAAAAATTATAATTAAAGGTTGGTTTTTTATGATATTTATAATTTTAATATTTGTCGAACTATCGATTTTTCAATTTTATAAGTATATAAAAAACTAATAGATATAGTGAGTGCAGAAGGTTGATATAATAGTTGATAATTTTTACTGAAAAATAATTATTCTTTTTATTAAATATTTCTGACTTGAATAATTTCCAAATATTTTCATATATAGCTGATGCACTTGTATTTAAAAAGATATATTTTTTTGTTATGAATAGATTTATTGTAGTATTCCAACGGAATATTTATTTTAAAAAATTAAAAAAGAGTAAACAAGAGTTATTTATTTTCTTAAAATGATTAAAATGATTATATGAATGAGAAGCATGAATATATTTCAAATGTATGTTATTATAATATATAAAAACAATGTATTGTTTTATGAATATTGTGTAGAGGCAATACAATCACGTTTAATGCTATAGGATAGAGATAATGAAAAAACTGCATGCTAAATATAAGCAATTATTGAAATTTAAATAATGTATAGTTAATGAAACAAAAATATTTTAGAAAATGAAAATATATTTATAAAATAACAAATTTTTAAAATGTTTTCATTATTTCAGAAATAGTTCAACCTAATACATATATATTTGAGACATTAAAAATATTTTATAAAAATTTTTCGAATGTTATGAATTTCAAAATTATATACATAATTTACAAAATAAATGTTACAATCAGTTATAAACTGTTATAACTAGTTATATTACATGCATTATCATTGTTGATTAAATTTAGAAATTATATTCAGTATGTTTGTATAAACATGTTTATTTCATCAAATTATGGAAATAATTGTATCAGTGAATCTATGTGCTTCAAATTTGTTCTGATATTTTCTAAATTTTATTTCTTTTTTGCAATTATATTTTGTAGTTATAGTTTATTATGAATCAGTTATATCAAGGTTATGACATTTTTTTTGTTATTCGAGTGGAAGGAGTTGATTTTATAGAATTAAATAATTTCGAGTTTTATGAACAGAATCAATCTATTATGTATAAGGCTCGTTAATTTTATTTTTATACAACTACATTTATTATAAAAATTTTTTACAATGTACATCCCTATAAATTCAAAGTAATACTAATAATTTTTTTATTGTTAATTGTTTACATAATTCAAATTATTATTAATTGTAAAATCTATCAGTGTTCATAAAATGTAACAAATATATGTAGTCTCAAATGCAATTTAAAAATTATTCTTTGACGAACATTTTTTTTAATACTAATTTGACAAAATTTTAAATATATATGAATTTAGTAGATTTAGATTTTCTAAAAAAAATAAGGTTTCATTTGTTGAACTATATGAATCAATTTACGATTATATTGGTTCTGATAAGTTGTTTGACTGAAAATAGAATTTAATTTATCATTCAAGAGGATCATCAGTATACAAATGTATATCTATATAAAAAAAGTGAAACACCATCAACAAAATGCCAAATATTTGCTCATTTTTTGTAGATGAACCAAATCCCAGCACTAGCCAAACTCAACCCACTCAACCAACAAAGCAAAATTCAGATTCTGGAAGCAAATTTCAGAACGTTAGGCCATTTTTTGATTCCATGCCATCCGATGACAACAAGAGCTTGCAAGAATTATTGGCCAAAGCGATCTACGCTTCCGGAGCACCACTCCAAATGACGGAAAATATTTACTGGCAAAATTTTTTTTCGAGATTGCGGCCATGTTTTCAATTGCCATCACGATACCAATTGTCAAATTCTCTTTTAGAGAAAGTTTACGATGAGGTGGAGACTGACGTCTCAAACAAAGTAACGAAATCTTTGACGGTAGGCATGCAATGTGACGGATGGTCGAATATCCGGAATGAAGGCATTATTAACTTTGTTTTAACAACACCACAGCCTGTTTTTTACAAAACTCTTCCAACTGCAACACATAGACAAACAGCACAATTTATAGCTGATGAAATGTCAAACGTAATCGATGAAGTAGGTATCAAAAAAGTGTTGGGCATTGTAACTGATAATGAGAATAAAATGAAAGCGGCATGGGCAATTTTGGAAGGAAAATACGGAGCGATTTTCGAGGTCATATATTTTTATGGCTGTTTAGCTCATGTGTTGCATTTATTACTTAAAGATGTTCTTGATCAGCCAAGTGCTAAGAAAATAATAGAAGTTTGTGTATCAGTTATCAAAGAGATAAAGAATTCGCATGTTATCGGTTCATTGTTCTCGAGCATTCAGAAAAAAAATTACCAATTTGGTCTAGAATCTCAACAAAATGTGAACGAAAAATTGTCAATTATTTCATTGAAATTGTTTGGAAAAACTCGATGGGGCTCATCGTTAATGTGCTTGGAAAGTACAAAAGTCAATGAAAGAAATCTTAAAGAGCTCGCGATCCACCCAGATTCGACTTTTAAAGAAAAGACACGAACAATGATTCTCGAAAACAGTTTTTGGGACTCCATTTCGAAACTGATTGCTTATATAAAACCAATCAATATTGCGATTATGAATGCGCAATCGGACATGTCCCGATTGAGTCAAGTTCCAAACATTTTCAAAGAAATTACGGATCACTTGGAAAAACACCATACTCAAGATTTGTTTCCTTTATTCAATGCGTGCGAGATCACACACATCAATGAAAAGTTAGCTCAACGTAAGGAAATGGCGTTGAGGCTAATTCATTTTGCTGCTAATATAGTTGATCCTTTGACAAAAGGCAAGTGTTTGACTACGGAACAAGATCTGAAAGGACAAACAGTGGTTCGGGATGTTGCAAAAAAACTTGATTTGGATCAAAATGTAGTTTTGCGCGAATTGGCTGAATTTCGCACCAATACTGGTATTTGGGGAACTGAAATTGTAAAAAATTCATTAAAATGTTTAACCCCTTCTCTCTGGTGGAAGAGCACTTGTGGAAATACTCTTTTGTCGAAAGTCGCGAATGAAATTTTAAATTTACCATGCACGTCAGCAGCCACTGAGCGTTCTTTCAGCACACACCGGTGGATTCATAATTCAAAAAGAAACCGTCTGAGTACTGTACGAGCTGGAAAAATCACCTATATAGCACATAATTTACGAATTTCAAAACCAGACACTTCATACAGTGTTGATACTGAAGAAAATGAGATCTACGGCGAAATCGGTAATGATTTACTGAAAATAGATTTGCCAGAATTTGACTCCGAAAATGAGAACGAGAAAATCGAGTAGAGTTTGGGTAGAAGGGTAGAACAAATTCAGCAGCTTGCTTTTCTTACCATGAAACAAAAAAAACTTTGCATCGCCAGTTACTATGGATAGTTGTAATTTGTTTTTTTTACGTATAAGAATTTCCTACTGTCACTAATCACCAATGTCAATTACAGTTCCAATAAATAATTAAAAAAGTGTTCCATTCATGTGTCGAATTTTTTTAGAAGTTTTTTTTTTTTTTTACCGTCACTGACGGTCAGAAACTTTTCTGACCGGTCAATTCACATACAAACTCATGAAATCCTGACCGTCAGGACCGGTCAAATTGACCATGACGTCAGAAAAATTTTCTGACGCGTCAATTCACATCACTGCACATGAGGCCCTTATCAGGATCAAAAAAGTTTTTCGAAATATTGATCGAATAAATTAAATTAACTGAGATTAGCTCCAAGTGATCAATTTCCTGGCCAATTATATAATAATATGGTAACATTACTTTTAAATTTTAATATTATTGTTACATAACACAAAGGCTGTTATTCAATGTTGTATGCCAGTTATTTTCTAATACAACAACGTTACTATAATATTATATGAGTTTAACATTGCTCATCAGTGACATTGTTCCATCACTATGTGTAACATGTTCCACCGCAATGTGTAACATGTTTCATCACAACGTGTAACATGTTCCAATGCAATGTGTAGCATGTTCCATCACAATAAGTTACATGTTACACTCATTGTCGACCAGAATCTCTTTCTGTACTTTTGTCATTTGTTTTCCTTATCTAAATAAAGAGCTGGAGAAAATAATTATTGAAAAAATATAATCACATTTTACAATATCAAGAAAATCATGCTGGTGCTTTCAATGTATCAGTGTTTGTCCTCTACTTTTATAAGTTTGTGAAAATCAATCGATTTTATGATTTAATTTTTGTATGTTTTGAAAAATTTGAAAAAGGGGAAAATTGTTAGAAAAAAACAAAAACAAATGAAAACAGTGACCTCTTTTCGCCAGTCGTTTATTTATGTTTTTCATTATTGATTATAAAAAAAACTTTTTTCAGCCAACCGGCTCTCATTTTTTTTTCTTTAAATATGAGGAACATTGTGCAAAAAAAAAATTATTTGCACCATTTTTGAGTGAATTCGCTATAAATCCAGAAACATCTATGCAGCTTATTTAAACGTATATTAATTCAATGAATCTCAACTGAGATTACATGTTCATAAAGTTTACATACAATCAGGGGCCGACAAGTCCCGTGTTAATTTGGTGGCAAAAATAAGCGCCGTCTAGGGATGCCTTTTGGAACTAATATTTGTGCATATTTGAGCTGCAGCCAATGAGAAATTGCTCGCATTCCACGGGAAAATTTGAATTTGTTGGAATGGAATATTGAGAAAATAAAAAATGTTACATTTTATGCTATACACTTGTATGACGTACACTTTTATGGCATTTTGGGAAAGTTTAAATCATAATAAACAATTGTACTATTGCAAACGTAAATATTGATCTCAAAATGTCAAAAATACAGCTGACCACAGCGTGACGTAATCTCGACGACAGCGCTATTTCTCCGCCTACGGCCGCCAAATGGAAACTTTAGAATTTGCCAAACTCTCCATAAGAGTTCACGGCCCCTGACATACAATGTTATCTAGTAGGTTCCGAGTCGTCTTAATACTATTCAAATTACCTGCTATCGAAAACCCAACTTCCTACATTACCGATAACTCTGTTGACAGCTCGAAGTATAATAAAACAGAGATCCCTGAATCGTCTTATCAACAAAACTCACCCCCCTAAAATCGATAAGACGAAAAAAAAGGGCTAATTTGCGAAAATAAAAATTCTCACCTCGATGGAAACAATGGACATGATTTGCAGGCTGAGGGGTGCTTGAAACGGCTTGTTCAGATTCTGGTCGTAAATGTAGTTGAGCGGCTCCGACTCCGTGAGGCAAAAACGGCAGACGCGCCGCGAGCGTAGCGGTACTTGGCGATTTTCCATTTTCGCGAAAATGGTTTTCCCGGATTATTCGCGAGTATGTTATTTCGGGGCGCGACGCCCGAGCGTCGGTAACGCGTCGATCGTGAAATTAGCGGACTAAACTGACACTGCTATGGCGGCCAACGAGCTCTCTTTTCCAGCACCTTTTTTAACCCCGAAAGCTTGTTCCCGACCCGGCCCCAACGACAAGCCGGAATTCACGGGTAGCGCCAGACGAGCAGTTTCAACGGGTAAAACGATACATGGTAACAGCAGGTAACAGAAATTAAATTTACGAAGAAACAATTATATTTTGAACTGCTAGATGGCGATGCATGTTAGGAGCCTGGAATCCGCCATCTTGAATTAAAAAACTATCGTATATAAATATGATAACAAAGCAGATGTCATTTTTTTTCTTTCTCTCACTCATCATATTCTGCATGTACTTTCTCTTTCTGTACTATAGTTTGACACACAATCTATTGGGTAGCAACAACAATATAATAATGAAATGAATAAATGAAGAATATTTATGTCCACCAATTCTACATTTCCAAAAAATTAATTGAACTTGGAATATTGCGTAAAATTCGTACCATGGAAAAACTGGAAAAAGTTTAAAAACTTCGAACAATCATAGTTGACCTGAACGTGACATCAAAATATTCAAAGTCGTGTGTGTATTTTAGTCCGGGAGTAATTCGTCGGTTTGGGAATTTTCGTTTTATTCGAATGGTAAAAAAAAGCGGAAAGAAATAATTTCATTATGTTCTTTTCGCGGCACGCGTCAGCAATTTTCAGCCGGCATGTTCAAAAAGCGAATGTGCAGCATGCGAAAATTTCGTTCCTGAGTCATTGGCGTAACAACGGGGGCAAATTTCGGAAGAGGCAATTACAAGAGTGGCTTAGGAATCAAAGTATTGAGGTAATTTTGAAATATTATTGATTTTTGTGTTGAATTTTAAGTTACTCAAATAATGTGTTTATAGAAGGAAAATGTCTTTGTAGTAGTCGTGAATATTGTAAATTTTATTAGGGCTGTCATAATTAATTACTTAAATTTGTGATATCAGGGATACGTCAAGGCAAAATTTTTAAAAAGAGTTTTTCAGGAAAACATGTATCATAAGAAATTGTTAATATTTAAATTATCAAAGAACACAGTCGAGCAAAAAAAAATATGAACCGGAAACATATAGCTACCGTCATCGCTATACCAACCCCAAAACAGTTTTTTATGATCAGATTGCAATCTCAGGATTTCAATTTTAAAAATTTTTTTTATACTGTCAGCATCAAATCCAAAATTGTCTCCCCCAGTTTTCAGGAAAAAACCAAATTGTAGGTTTTGAATGTCAGAAAGTTAGGAATATGAGTTTTATGTTTCCTATGTATCATGTTTTGATGCATTTCACCGTGGTTAAATTAAAACTATTTAAATATCATTCTATATCTATTAAAAGCTTATTTTGTAGTTTGAACTTTTTTCATTTTCAAAATGAGTGGTCACATACAATGAACTTTTATTATTTTGAATGGCAAATCTTTTACATTTCTCAAGTTTCTATTTTTCCTTTTTTATTTTTATTTGGAATGATAAGCTAACATTTTCAATAGAAATATTTTTACCTATGAGTTCCTCATCTTCAAGACTCACATTATATTGTTGACAAAATAAAGTCAAAAACATTGAATATTTCTAATTTGAAAATACTCCTATTCTTTTTCTTTGTTATTTTCATATCACAATTCTATCCTTTTTCTAATTACAATAAAATTTTGTTTGACAAATCCAGCTTCCAAAAATTATGATATATCATTCCTGGTTTAAAATATAAAATGTTGACTATTTCTGATATCAACATGTAATTTTTTTATTTTCTCCATGCTCAAAGATAAAATTTTGAGGTTGATATTTATATTTGTACCTAACATTTTGGCTATGATAATTTATAATTTGAGAATTTGATTTTATTGAATTTTATCATACAAGTACCTGTTAAAATTTGAAAGTTGACACTGTTGATTCTCTCTGATTCTACAGTTAAAATTGTGCATTTTTTATAAGAAAGTCAATAGCCAGTTATTTATCATTGTTTTTTCATTGAAACAACCATAAAAATAATTAAACTATTGCTTTACGTAATGAAAAATAGATTTGGTTGTTAATTTTTATTTTTGGCATACATGTATTTTTCGAATTTCGGGAGGGGTCGGCCCCCAAAACCCTCTTTATGCATTTGCCACTGGATAATATATATATGCATACATGTATAATATAAATGATGAAACGATTCGTCTGTAATTTGGAATCAGTAAAGTAATACATATCTGTAATTTGATGTGTCATCGAATTGATTAGGCAATTTTATTACCATTCAAGAATAAACATTTTGTTATAACTACTGCATAAGACCATCATGGTTTACATATTTTGATGTTTTTTCATTTTGTAACAAATAATATATATCATATAAACAACAATGGAATTATTTTTTATGTTATTAACCTGATTAAACATTTGGACAAATGTTTAATAATTCACATGGCATAACTAATGTAATGATTTGATATTCATGGTTTACACATTTTAAAGTTTTGTTTTGTTTAGTAAAAAAATAATATATCATATAAATGATGATGAAATCATTTCTCATGTCATGGAATTGATTAAACATTTTAATAAAGCTTAAGAATTAACATATTATCATAAGTAATGTAATGATGTGAATATTCATGTAATAATGGTATATGTGGCGTGGAACAAGGAAACGTACCTTACAGCACCAAATATCAAAAGTGAGATTACCCATAATTCTAAATATAGAAAACTTTGTCTATTGATTGAGTCTACTCTCGAAATTGTAAGATTATTGTATTGCATAAAAATTTGAGGTTCAAAGTTGACTTGCTTGTTTTGCTTTTAAAGCGCCCTGGTAATGTAAGGTACCTTTCTTCATTCCACGCCACATATTTTGATGTTTTTTGTTTCAAAGCAAAAAATACAAATATACAACAGTAATGATGATGAAATCATTGGTTCACAATTTGGTTTATTTTTATGTAATGAAATCTACTAAACAACTTGAACATTTAAGAATTCACATATTGTTATAACTAATGTAATGATGTGATAATTATGTAATACATATATATTGATATTGTTTTGCTTTGTGACAAATATATAATATAAATGAATTAAATGTAGACAATTTGGAAATATTTAATGTTATGAAACTGATTAAACTAATTATTCAATATTCAAGAATCCCTATATTGTTATAAGTAATGTAATCTGATCATCATGCAGTATATTTTTGAATTTTTTTCCCTTTGTAACAAATAATATATAATATAAGTGATGATGACATCGTCAGTCTACACTTCAGACAATTTTCGTGAAAACCATTGGATGAACATTAAAGAAATCATTTATTTATCTAATGTGATCATTTGATTATCATGTTATATGTATTTTATTGTTTTTTCGCTTTGTAGCAAACAATAATATAATATAAATTATGATGGAATCATTTATCTACAATAATCTACAATTCAAACAATTTTTATGTTCTAAAATTGACTAAACAATTGGATGAATATTTGAAAATTTTCATACTGTTAGAAATAATCTGATAATGAGATAATCGTATAATACATATTACAATCTTTTTTTTTTTTGCAACAAATAGTAACCAATAATAACGATTCTTGGAGTTTAAACAAAAGCTCTTGAAAATAAGGTACTGAAAATAAATTCTACAAATTCCTTTTTATTCACAAATAAAGTAAATTTATTTTATGTTATTTAATTTTGATACCAAAAAAAGTTTCAAGTTAATCGGTTACGAATTTTAGGTTGCTTGCACTTGCGTGAGACAATTCGAATTTGTAATTGCGCAGCGAGTGCGTAGGTCAATCCAGGTTTTCCATTTGTACACAAGATTATGGGATCGGGTAGTACTGCAAGATTTCATGGGCGCCTGGAGATGTCGAGTCCTAAAAAATGCTACAGCCATGATTGGCGCAGCCGTTGGAATTAGAGGTTTTGATTGGGAAAAAGAACGAATTTCTGATGAAGAAGTTGATAGGTAAAAACACGAATTGGAATAATAACAAGAATTTAGAATGATTTTAAAATTAAGTTAAAATATGTGTTTCAAAGTTTTATCATTTAAATGTAGAACTGGTGCATAATGATTCGACAAATAAATTTCTGCATCATAGTTTAAAAAATCCATTTCTTTAAAAAGTAAGTATACTCAAGTATTTAAATAAAGATTGTCAGAGTAACAGAAAATATTTCTGTTAAATATATAAATCAGCCATATTTTTTGCAAACTTGATAATTCGTTTTAAATGTACTACACAAGAAACCGGAAAAATTGAAATTAAAAATGACCAGAAAGGAATCAATAAAAGTGTATTGATCATTGCAGTTGTTATCAGGAAATCAATTCAATACGCGAATTGAAGGATTCGACAGTAGTTTGTCCCCAGTGCCATTTGCGATTAGTTGTTGACGCTGTTCAAAATGAAATAAAATATTGCAGTTGCAACAACACTCGATCAGCCATCAATCATTCTGAAGGTAAGAAATCCAATTCGATGTGATTCAAAACTATTTGCAAAAAATGGTTTTCTTTAATTTTCTGCAATAGTGTAACCTAATTTAACTTTAAGTTACAACTGTCTGCTTTTTGGTTTCATTGTTTTGTCATGATGATTAACTGTTTTTTTTTTTCTCAAAAGAAGAATGGAAGCCGTTCATCGAATGCAAAGACATGATTGTTTGGAGACGATCAGAAGAGGAAGATCATGGTTTGTACGCGTACAAAGTTTATGGAACTTTTGCGGATGTGACTGCAGAAGATTTTTTAAAAGTGCAAATCGACGTTGATTATCGAAAACAGTGGGACCACACAGCCAAAGAATTACGAGTCATCGAATCTGACCCTGATACAACTGATGAAAATTGTGGCCACAATGACATCATTTATTGGGAAATGATTTGGCCGGTAAGAAAAAACAACTTCTCTACTAAATTGTTCCATTTTCAAACTTTCAATTTTTGGAATTTTAAAACATTCAGGTTTTTTTCAGAGATTATTTGCAAACAGAGACTATGTCTACCAACGAAAATGGCTGAAAGACGAAGAAAATGGTATTATGGTGATTATAGGTAAATCGACAGAGCACCCTTCAGTCCCAGAAAAACAAGATACTCATAGGTAATACAAAGTTTTATCTTAATACAGAGCTTTTTTTATTTTTGGGAATGAAAATTTTTGAATGTACATACTTGTATATCATTTAATTTTGAATTCCAGTAAATTTTATACCGTTGTGTTTTGAACATTTTTTAGAGTTTCAATGTATTGGTCCTACATCGTGATAAAACCTTACAAAAATTTTAACGAAGAAGGAATCGAATTCAGCTTGACATATTTTGATGATCCTGGTGTAAATATTCCATCCGCCATCAAATCCTGGGTTGCAATGAGTGGTTTGTATTTTTTTTTTAATCTTTGAATGCAAATTATATAACAATTTGGATGATCATATAAAATTTTCAAAATTGTGATTGTGGATTAATTTTAAGGTTTCCCCGATTATTTGTACTGCATGAGAGAAGCTACCAAAGATTACAAAAAGTATTTGTCTTCAAAAGAAGCTTCGTCGCTGCCAAATACTTCAAACTTCCAAGAAATGAGTGAAATTACTCCGCATCAGGATGATGAAGAAGAAATCGTTTCCTCCTCGGAAAATGAAAATACTTTGGACGAAAGAATACCGGAAAAATCAGAAAGCAAAGAAACTTGCGACAAACAACAGGAGGAAATAGAATCTGAAGTAGAGATCCCAGAAAATCAGGGATTTCTTGGTTATTTTTTTTTCGCCAGATTGTTCGCCTAAAATTAACGAATTTCGTCTGTATATACTAAATTTATTTCAAAACTCAATTTCCGGGAATTCGAAGTCGTTAATTATATAGGAAAATTTTTTCACCAAACAACTGTTGTAATTTTATTGATGTTTGTACATAAGTGAATGAAATGAATCGAATTAGAAATTTCAGTTTTAGCAGGGATAGATTTATTTTATAAAAGTTTTGTTGTAGTCGACGGGAATAAATAAAATCACAGTCAAAAATTTTTTGGGTTTTTCCTTTCAGTCAGGGAGAGAAGCGAAAATTTGGTCTATTTCTTCATCAATGGTGTATTTCACGACTTCCGGGAGGTCGAAAATTTCGGATGAAAATCCTGAGCAGTCTTCGTCGTGGCATTTTTGGAAAGCTATTTTTCTGTTCAAGTCGACCA
This sequence comes from Platygaster robiniae, assembly GCA_028476575.1. Classification (NCBI taxonomy): domain Eukaryota; kingdom Metazoa; phylum Arthropoda; class Insecta; order Hymenoptera; family Platygastridae; genus Platygaster; species Platygaster robiniae. The sequence goes on from CM052019.1 coordinate 45,584,576, forward strand.
CCCAATAAATGTTATTACTTTTGTGGCTTCTTCCTATGTTTCGACAGTATCTAGAAAAATCATTGAGTTCTTAATTTGTTTCGAAGAGTTTTAATAGAGTTCTACTCTAATAGGAAAAAAAACTGGGCATGATCAAAGAAAGAAAATAATTAAAATATTAGTTTCAGAACACAGAACAGTTCATAACTAACAAGATCTTAGTTCTACATAAAAAATTATTCTGCAAATGCTTACCGATTTCCAGTGACTTCATAAACGAGCATTTTCCTCTTTTCATTATATTTGCAGACTCTTATTCTTCCAGGCTCCAAAAGTCCATTCACAAATTTGTCCAAGCTTGGATACTGCGATTTTGGAGTGACCAGATAGTCTTCATAAATCCTTATTTTTGGCGCCACCAAAAAATCATACTTTACAGGCAATTTGTTCCCCTCATTAAAGCCTAGCAATTTCAATTCTGTCTTGTCTGGAAAATACGAGATCAGGGAGTCCAGAAAAATCCTCAATTCTTTGTGCTCGCTTTTTTCATAAGGTTGGAACACCGACTCCCGGGCTATTTTCAGAAATGCCTGTTTTCCCCACTTTGTCGACCCCAAAATTCGAAAATGCCTGTTTCTCGAGTAAACAGCAGTATCTACAAAAATTCGTTTTCCTTTTCCTGTATTGATGATTAATTGTTCCAGTTTCTTTTTTTTAAAAAGTTGCAAGATGTCGTTATGTACGTTGTCGAATAAATATTCCATCAAGTCAGAGCATACTTTTTTGACGAAAATTCCCATGTGAAAATTGTTAATGAAAGCTATGTTTTTTAGGTTGAAAATGAGGTGTCGGCTGAATTTTGTGTCTGTTGTTGAATCAAGATTTATAACGTTTGTTTCTCTACATGGATATTTCCAAATTTTCAGAATGTAGAGGCTGAAAATTTTTATTAGGGTTGAAGTCATTTTTGGACCGTTGCTCTGAGGATTTTCAGATATTTGGAATTCGAGGTCGAAGTAGAGTCGACATGGTTCGTTTTCTGGTATTACCTGGAAGAACATGTAAAATTAATGTTTTAGTTTAGAATAAATGAATTTTATTCCTTAATGTTCTTACTGAACATCAAAGTTAAAAAGAGCATCAATTTGAAAGCAAGTCCCTTGATTTTTATAAAGAAGTATACCAGGTTTCTATACTCAAAATAAACTGAAAATATAATTGTGGAAAATTATTTATAAGACTATACAAAATTAAAAAAGCCACATTTAACTACAAAAATGTACACAAACCACTGGAAATTCAAATAAACTGTATGAAAACTACAAAATTTTGAAGCGAAAATAACGATGCAGAGAGCTACCTAAAAATATGAATCTAAAACTTCAGAATAAAAAATTGAATAGTTGAAGTTTTACTTATAAGTTAATCGTATAATTTTAATTGCTTTTATTATTTGACATTCAATATTTTCAGATTATTGAAGCTTAATTATATAAATAATCCTCTAAATTTAGTAAATTTTTTTTTCTATTTTTTGTTCCCAAATTTTAACAAACTAATTGATAATTTTTCAAAATTCATAAGAACTTTATAACTTAAAAAATGTGTTAGAAACAAAGTAAAAGAGTTGTAAAAGATTCAAATCTATTAAAAGTTTAAAAAGTAATCTGCAGAAATATTTTTATTTCATAATGTAAAAATTGAGGAAAAATAAATAACTATTGATTATTTATTTCATGAATAATAAAAATCATGATAATAATGAACAAACCAATAACTGATTATTATTTCCAAATTTATTTAAAATAAATAATTGCTATTGAACATTCGCTAAATTAAAATCGAATACAAATACCATATAAGTACTTTAAAAAATTTATATGCATATAATTGAATCATAAAAATATTTTTCTTATTACAAATTTACCTCATAAGAGCATCGATTTTCCGGCAATTTTTGTTTGTCGTACCACCAAAAAGTCTCAGGATGGGTGACAGTAAAATGTCGAAAACCATCAGAGTCTTGAGAAACAAACACGCTTAAATTTTCATTTTCTTTACTTTTTTCCTCGAGAGCTTTCAGGGCATCGAGTTGTTTTGGAAATTCAGCCCGAAACGTCGGTGGGCCCACTAAACGATCTGGTATAGGAACAACCTCTTTTTCCTTTATACGCGGTATGTATACCCCGGGTTCCCTTTTTGATTTTCCGTCGAATGTCGCTTTAAATTTATCGCATGATTCACCATAAAATTGCTTAGGGACAATTCCTGACATTTTTTTTCGAAAATGTTCGTTGTATTATTGTTTTCTGTTATTTGTTGTCATTTCAAGTTTGTTTACATAACTGACGTGCAAGCATATGTTTGTTTACTTTTTCAGATACAAGGTTCTACAAATCCAAAATGACGGACTCTTTATAAGTGAAGTTGAGATTTGAAATTTGAATGTGTTTATTCAAGATTCTCTCTTTTTCCAGCTGTTTAAAAAGCTATAAATTCTTGTAGGGGATAACTAATTATCGCTTTTAGTTAAATGGATTGTTAAGAAACAAAAAATCGATATGCAAATTTGAAATTTTTCAAATATGGCGCTGAACAGCTGACTAAATGTTATCTATCCTTCTCTTATCTGAACTTATCTTTTATCCTGTTTTATCCCCACCACATACTTTCATGTTTAATTTGTTGATACTACAATACAATATATAAAAAAATCCCTTGCTGAAGAAAATTCCAAATTTGTTATTGTTAAGCAACAACTAGTACTGTAATAGGAAACATTGACGTAATGTTAAAAAATATGTGAAATAGTTGAAATAAACATAATTATTTCGAAAACTACGAGAAATTGAGAACCAAATTTAAACAAGGCAAACGTCATGTGGAAGTGTCACAAGTGTTTTAAACCAGTTTATTTTGGTAAACACTTAATGAAATTATTGTTTTTGGATGACTGTTCGTCCCTTCTTTTTCGATGGCAATACACTGTGCAATTTGGCTAGTCAATTATTTAGTGAAAATGAAATTGCCGATATTGGGGCTGGGCTTGTTTGACAACTATTCAACTTGGAAGATTTTGAAATTTAAAACAATTTTTCGAGAAACCTGCATTTAAGGAATTATGATTCTCATTATTTTCTTTTTTTTGGAGTGAATGTATGTTGAAAGTTCGATTGTAAATTGTGATTTATTTTTGAGATTTTTTTTCATGTTTTCATTGTTTTTAATAATAACAATGAAAAATCAGCGTTTATAGTTATTTTAGTATACGAAATAAAAGTATATTGTTTTTTTCTTTGTTTTAGAATTGTATAGATGCATTTTTATTACATTTTGAAGTTCACATTGTAAAAATCATCATTCATACACAATATAATTATTTGTTAATTAATTTGTAAATTCAATTGGTTGTTTTGTTTTTGAATGTCTAGAAATATTTTCAACCATTTATTACACTTAATATTTTTTATATCCCTTTCAAAAGAAATTTGTCCAGAAGAATTTCAGTTTTTTGAAGAAGAAATATTTTAATTTCTGTTACAGTAAGTAGAATGATTTGTGTATCATCGTGTTTTTTTCTGTACATAATTGAAGTTTTTTTCATCACTTTTTTTTATATATTTTTAGTTTGTAAATATTCAATTCAACCATATTTCTGTGGCTTCCCAATATAACAAAGTCAGACATGCCATAACGTCTAAAATTTTATTAGAATATGTAAAATGATCCTTATGGCAGAAGCGACTTTGTCTGTTATTCCGGGAAGATGCAGATTTATTTATTGATACTACCATTATTTTAATTTATATCGAAAAAAAATTGATAAAATTATGTGAGAGTTATGAGTTATTTTTTTGAAAATAACATTAGCTCTAGGAAAATCCTGCATCTAAAAAATTATGATTTTAGGTTCTTTTTTTTCGAGTGACTGTATCATAAGTTCTATTGTAAGTTCCGTTTCATTTTTGGACTTTTTTCCATGTTTTTATTGTTTACTTATTGGAATGAAAATTGAAAATTGGCAATCCAAGTTATTGCATTCTATCAAATAAAAGTATATAAATTGTCTTTTTATCATAGCGGTCTAAAAAGCTTACTTTTTATTCATTCCTATCACTTTCCGAAGTTCACACTGTAATGATCATATTTTGTATAAAATTTATAACTATTTGTAAATGAATTTGATGGTTTCTTACATGTGTTCCATATTTTGGAATGTCTAGAAATATTTTCAACCATTTATTACACTTGATATTTATCATACTCCTTTCGAAAGAAATTTGTCCAGAAGAATTTCAATTTTTGTGTATAGAAATATTATAATTTTTGTTACAGTAAATATAATGCTTTTTTTGCCTCTCAAACACTAAAAAAGAGCGTTTCAAAACACATTTCGACATGAACAAATGAAGTATTTCAAGCCAACACGCAGGCTGTCGACAAATGACAATGAGTGAGGTGAGAGGGGGGCTCTTTTGGGTCCTTGGAAACCCGGTGGGCCAAAAAGGACCCCCCCCCCTTCCCCTGCCGACTGTCATTTTCTCCAGCCTCCGTGTCGACCTTCAATACTTCATTTGCCATGTCGAAACAGTTTTGATACGCCCATTTCTACTGTTTTCGAGGCAAAAAGTATTGTGTGTACCTCAGAGCAATAACAGCTGATTAGACAGACAATACACTATTTTTCTTTGTTCTAGAATTTTCTTAATGCTTTTTTATTACATTTTGTAGTTCATTGTAAAAATCATCTCACACAATATAATTGTTCATCTGTATAATTAATTTGTGAATTTTATTAGTGTGTTTAGGTTTTAGAATGTCTAGAAATATTTTTTACCATTCATCATGCTTGATATTTCTGTTGAAATCAATTTTTTTAGAATAATAATTTTTTTATAGAGAAATATTTGAATTTTTGTATAGGAAATTGGATGATTTTTGTATCTTTGTATTTTTCTCTTTATATAATTTTAGTTATTTTGTGACTGTTTTGTTGCAAATTTCTTGTTTGTGAATATTTCATTTCACAAAGGCATTTATTTATTGATACTCAGGCCCATTATTTAAATTCCAGATAGAAATAAGAATTCAATAAAATTATGTGAGAATCGTAAATATTTTTGTAATTGTAAAATATTATCTTTCCATTGAAAATTATATCTTCGTTTTGTAAATAAAACTGAGCCCTATGGAAATTTCGCATTTATATAGTTATAATTTTTTTTCTTTTTTTTTTTCATTTTTTTTTTTTTGAGTTTAATGTAAAAAGTTTGCTTATAGGTTTCGTTTCTTTTTTGGACTTTCTTTCATTTTTTGTTATTTACTAGAATTAGAATGAAAAATAATAGCGATTTCAGTTATTTTATTCTACCAAAGAAAAGTAAATTGATTTTTTTTTTCCTTTGTTCTGGAGTTTTTTTGATACATTTTGATTACATTCTAAAGTTAACATTGTAAAAAATATCTTTTGTTCGCAACATGACTGTTTATTTTTGAATTAATTTGTGTATGTTATTAATAAGTTTCAATTCTCGAATGTTAAGAAATATCGTTTTCAACCATTTATCTTAGAAATAATTTTTTATTTTTATTAATTTTCAGCTGAAAGAAAACAATCTTTAGGCTACGATTGGCACCCAGAATGTTTGCGGTGCGAAGAATGTGGAAAAAGATTAAATCCAGGACAACATGCTGAGGTTCAATTTTTTAATATTTAAAAATTTTTTACATAGAATTAAAAAAGTACAATAAAAATCTGTTATTTTTATTTAGATCATAATCTTTTATTTCGTATTCACCTACAATGTTTACTCGTAATGTAAGAAAATCGTTTAAATTAATGTTTTTTATGATGTCCCAAAACCAATTAAAATCACATCCAATGTTATTGCGGCTTATTATTATAAACAATCGAAAAAGAAAATGAACCCAACTGATATCCAAAAGCGAAATATGCATAAAAAATCAATAGGGGTATTTTAATCAACAATAGAAATTTTTTTAACAGCACAAAGGTGTTCCGTATTGTCACGTGCCTTGCTACGGGGCCCTTTTTGGGCCCCAACTTTTTGGTCATGGCACTCGTGTCGAATCTCACACAAGCTTTGGAAAAAAAGAATCTCGTTCATCTTTACCAAGGTCAACAATCAATTTACTTCATAAATTGAAAATTAATCTAATTGTTTTCTATCTAGCCCTTTTTTTTACAGATCTCATTTGGAATCTAAACTTAAGGTTTTTAATCAGTATTATGAGGGGAAAAGTGGTGGAATCCGAAGTCGAGAGGTAAACAAAAATTTTTTTTTGTTTACATTTAAACAAGAATGTTTGCATTTAAACAATATACATTTAAAAATATTTCTAGTTATTTGTATTTATCAAATTTTGTATGATTTCCTATCATTTGTTTAGATTCCTAGTATTTTTGTAGACTGCTATATACATTTCTAGATTTCGATAGTCTAAGTTTCAAATATTAAACAATTTTCAATAACTCTATAGATTTTTGGAAAAATAACATCTGTAAAGATTTTTCGTGTTAAACAGATTTCTTGTATTTTTGTGTTTTTTTAGTACATGTAAAATTTTGCCGCGTTTTCAAGTATTTTAATAGAATTTTCGTATTAATAAAGATTGCTTTATACACTTTTTAGAATAAGATGTTCTAGAATTCAAAATTTTATAGATCACAGGTATTTTTTCAGATTTTTCAGAAAACAACTTCGGAAAAGAATTCTATGAAATAAATAATATAATAATTAGAGATTTTTTAATTAGGAATCAATAATTTTTATATTAATAATTAATAGCATAATCAATAAATCTTTTAATCAATAGAATTCTCTTTACATATTTTTTCAGAATTTGTATCATTCTAAAGATTTTTTGGTATTTTTTAGATTTATATGTAAATTTATAGAATTCGATGCTCCAGGGTTTAAAGTTTTTGAATTTTTAGAATTTTTGTAAATTCTCATTTTTCTAAATAATTCACTGAGACCAAATAATTTTTTTGATTTCTATTTTGTACGTTACTGGAGCCAAAAACTTATAAATATAAATTCATTTAAGAAAAGATTTTCCTAAAGCCAGGACTACTGTTATTTTTGAGTTAGTGAAATTCTGAATTCTTGATTTTTTTTAACTTTAAGAACTTACATAAAACAATTTGTTTTTTTTTCTCTAGAGATTTTCGTGAGTAAATTTTTGATAATTTTTTACTTATTTTATTTATAATTACTAACATATCATGCATTTTTTATTATTGACTCTTATTACTTTTTTATTTTGTAATGAAATAATTAATTTTATCCGGATTTCAAGAAAGGTTTGAACCCCCAAAAACCACTTTGCCTACGCACCTGATTTTTGTAATGTTTTATTACAATTCTCGTAGTACATGTACACATGAAAATATAATTGTTTATCGTTTAAGGTAAATGGTCGTTTGATTTTGGAAGGAGCTCTTCGTATTTACTGGGGAGTTCGTGGCGTCATACATTTAAAAGAGGATTCAGACCAGCGAACTGTCGTTACAGCTCGACATAGAAACTCCTACAGAACAAGTCATTCAGAAGTAATTTTAACAAATTTTGTTCTAACTTTAGGATACTTTTTTAGTTTGCATTTGATAGATTATTTAATCCAATGTGATTTAATTCGAAAAATGGTTACAGTATCAAAACAATGTTCTTTTCAGGCTTCGGAAGAGGAAGAAGAAAAAACTCAGCCCGATTCCCCAATTGAAGAATCTTCACCAAAAGTATCACTGCCTGAGAACGTGCCACCGTCTCCAGATAATTTAAAAAGTCTTACACTGCCCATGAAACTTGAGATGAAAACGATGGAATGGGATGATTTGGATGAATTACTCAAAGTAATTTAATTTTGATTCAGTGCCATTTACGAAAATGGATGTTGACAATTTAAGGGGTTATGTACCTTTTTGTGCGGAAAAATTAAGGATAGTTTGGAGTAACTTTTAAGGTATGTAGCAATAATGCTATGTCACAAAAGTTATTGTTTTTTCAAGTGAACAATGCCCTATTAAAAAACAATAACTTTGGTGTCATAATATTATTGCTACATACTTTAAAAGATACTCCAAACCATCCTCAATTCGTCTACACAAAAAGGTGTATAACCCCTTGAAGACATTTTTTTCGTTTGAGCTTGAAATTTCGAAATTTATTTCAACTTTTCTATTTATTTATTGCAATGACTTTTATTTATCTTGTGTACTCTCAATATTTTTCTGTTGAAATGACTATTATTTTGTCCATTTATTTTTTATTTAGGTCGAACTTACAGTGGAAGAGGGTGAAAAACTCTACAAAACAATGCCTGAAAGTCTGCCTTCCATAAGTTCCCACTGTAGTAGCCTGGAAACGACATCCTCGAGCAATTTTCAAGAAACCTCTAAAGAAACTAGCGGAAGCGACAGTTTGGAGAGCACACCGACGCACAGCACTTCCTCTGACACCACCAATACTCCTAATCTCCAAGACTCGACAAGCACGAATGGAACAAATTCTGTAATTATTTTTATTTTATTTATCATGAATTTTTCATCAATTCCAAAGTCCAGGAATATTTTTTAGTATAATACACTGTATTGAAAAAAATGAGTAAGAAAAATAGGTAAATTGAAAATTTATTGAAATATATGTTAAATTAAAATTATGAGGAAAAAAATTGGATTTGGTGCGCGTATCCACCCTAGTAAATTCATATATTATATATTTCTGAACCGTTTTAAAGGAACTTAAAAAATCCGACGAAGATGAGAGTGTGGGAAACGAAGATAACGAGGCTTGGAAAGAAAAGGGCCTTAACAGATCGATGTCTGGGCCCGATTGTTTGCAACGACAGAGGAATGACAGTGACACTGATTCGGCAAATTCTTCACTTCGAGAAGACGATAGTTTGGCGATGTCGACTGACAGTGGGTTGGAGGTGAGTGAATACAAAATCAAAATTTGAATACTTGGGAAACCAGAACTTTCAGAGAATATGGTTTTTAGAATGAGGAATTTTTCTTCATTTGTAGTAAAATAAGTTCAGAGAATACATTCTTGAATTTAATAAAATTTGGAAGATGGGCAAAATTTCAGGATTGTATTTATTTGTGCAACGTGTTGTACATCAAATAGGGGGACGTCAACAATGAGGCTGGGAGTAAATAATAAGTCGTTTTCTATTCCTTCAATGACTCAAAATGAGTCATGTATTCAGAAAACCGCAAAGAAAACATAATATTTACAAGGAATCTAACTACTAATAATAATTAAACGGTGATTATTTCGCGGTTGACTCTGGGTGCTGCCCGCTCCTTGCCGTACGAAATTCTCCCTCGTTGGTTTCTGGGGCGGTGGTACTTTGCCGAGTACCGGGGCCAGATGGCCGCTGAAGGAAATCAAGTCAGGAGGAAACCCAGAGCCGAGAAAGGCTACACGGGGTGAGGAATTTCCAAGGAAACCCGGAGCCGAGAAAGGCTACACGGGGTGAGGAATATCCAAGGAAGCCCGGAGCCGAGAAAGGCTACACGGGGTGAGGAGTTTCGAGGAAACCCGGAGCCGAGAGAGGCTACACGGGGTGAGGAATTTCCGAAGAAACTCGGAGCCGAGAGAGGCTGCACGAGAAAGGAACTAGGTAGGTTAGGAGGAGTTCCAGAGCCGAGAGAGGCTCGATGGATTCTGCTGCTTCTGTCGCGCGCGATGCTTGAAGTCCCTTCTTGGCCGCGATCCGTGCGCCAATCAGGAAACTTTGACAATTTTCCCCGCTCGCCGCTCTTATCTCTAGATAAGGCGGCGGGGAAATTTAGAGTGTTCTAGAATATTCTCGAAAACGCTCGAATCTCCCGTTCCGAAAAACTTATCTATGTTGACGGTTTTCTCGGTTTTACGACCAACGTACAACAAACGTTTCTTTTGATAATACATATTTTTTATTGATTTTTATTTTTTCTTTATAATTTTTGAATAAAATTATGAAATACTTCCCAAATTGTGTGTGTGTGTGTGTTTTTTTTTTTTTTTTTGGAATTCATGGAATGTGGACAGATTTTTTTTTATTTCTGAAGTATGATAAATTTTCTTGATTGCTTTATATTATAGTATTTAGGTTTTTTTAAATATTATAGTAACTGAAAACTCTTTAAGAGTTTATGAATTCAAACTGAGGTTTATATTTTTCTTTTTCCAATACTTTTGGTATTTTTACTACTTGAAGGATTTTCTGATATTATTATGGCTTTCTATTCAGTTGTATAGAACTCGATACTTTAGGAATCAAAGTTCTGAAAAATTTTCAATATTTTTATAAATTTGCAAGAAAGTTATAACGCAGGTTTTAAGTATTTCATAGATTCATAGAATTTTATGTTTTGATTTTTTTTAATGAGTAGTTTGCCATTAGTTTCACAATTTTCGATTTTTCAGTGTAAATTGTGATTAAAAAATTGACAATTCAAAATTTTTTAATTACAAAAACTGGGAAATCGAAAGTCGTGAAACTTATTCTAGAATTTCTTATTGAATACTATTTATCAAATTTTGTACTATTTTTTGATATTTTCAGAGATTTTTAGAATTTGATACTGTAGTATCAAAAAATTCAACGATTTTGCTTATTTCAATTGATTTTTCAAAAAACAGAAACTTGTATCCAGATTTCCAGTACTTTTTTTTAGTATTTTTATAATGGAAAAAATGAGCAAATATATAAATAATAAAAAATGAACTTAAAATATTTTTAAAGGTTTTTTATAGACATTTGTAGAATCATGTGCACTAATTAGAGTTTGATAAGTTTTTCATAAAATTATATATTCATAGTTTTTATGTATTAAAAGATTTCTAGTATTTCTCGCCTTTTTTTTTTGGTGTACCCGAAATTCCAAACGTTTAAAAGTAAACGAAAAAAAAAATTGTATGCATTTTTTATTTTTTATCATAGGGAGCATTGTATAAAATATTTTGTTAGTGAGCATGAAGTTTATTGTTTAAACCAAAAAGTCTTTGAAAGCACAAGGAAAATTTTTTGTTGAATACTCGTCTTTTTGCTTTTTTCGTGCAATTTTCAACGTTTGAAAATACATGTACATTTTTTTGGTATATCATATGAAACTGTGAAGAATTTTTCAGTATTTTTCTAGATATCTAATATTTTTGCAGATTGCTATGTATATTTGAAAAACTTTGTGCTTTAGAAAAAATTTCAATCGGTATTTAGTAATTGTTGCAGATATATAGATTTCTTCTTTTTTCGTAATTTTTCTAATATTTATAAGATTTTGTCGCCTTTTCTAATTTTTTTGATAGATTCCTAGTATAACTATTCATATGTATATTGTTATATACGCTTTTAAGAATTTGATCCTCTAGAATTCAAAATTTTATAAATCGCAGTTATTTGTTCAGATTTTTCAGAAAACAGTTCTTTCATAGAATTTTATTACTTTAAGTAATTTCCTAGTAACAGTTTCTATGATTCAAAAGATTTTCTGGTATTTTTATGAATTTTTTTTGTAGATTCCTAGTATTTCTTGCATTTTTTTAGTACATATTTATAAAACTTTTGAGAATTTTTTAGTATTTTCTTAGATTTGTAAAATTTCCGTAGATTTCTCTGTATGGATTTTTCGTTTTTTAGTATTCATAAGATTTTGTCGCCTTTTCTAGTTTTTTTGTAGATTTATAGTATGACTATAAAATTATTGCTATACAGGCTTTTTAGAATTTGATCCTCTGGAGTTCAGAATTTCATCGATCGTAGTTATTTTTTCAGATTTTTCAGAAAACAGTTCGTTTATAAAATTCCAAACATTAAGTGATAGAGTTTGTATGATCCAAAAGATTTTCTGGTATTTTTATGAATTTCTATCTAGATTTCTAGAATTCAATGCCTATGGTTCAAAATTTTTTTTAGATTTTTAGCATTTTCGTAGAATATACTTTTCTCTACAATTCACTTGGTTGAAACAATTTTCCAAATGTTAACTTTATACGTTATCTTAGCAAAATATTTACAATTAAAATTTTTAAGAAATAATCATCATGAATAAGCTAAGATTCTTTTTGAGTGCGTGCAATTAAGAATCCTGAATATTGTTTAACTTTGAGAACTTATATAAAACCATTTATTTCCTCAAGATTATAATAAGTAAACTTTTGATGAAATTTACTTATGTTATTATTCATTATTACACCTTTTTTTAATTGCCTTTATCTGAATTTTGGGGAGGGGTTTGAACCTCCAACCCCCCCTTTTCCTATGCTCTTGTTTGTGTAACGCATATTATTTTTTATTCATAAAATTATTTTTTCATCGTCAATTGTACTCCAATTGTTCTAGAAAAATGTATCGCGCGTGATTACCAATTTGATGTATGAATTTTTGTTCTTTCAGGTCGATAACGTCGTGATGAGACGAAAACAAGGCTCGACAGCGATTCGTCGTCGACCTGGTGCTAAACGTCATTCCCGGAGTCGCTTGCGACGTCGCTGTTCCATAAATGGCCATTTTTACAACAGGGAAACCAGTTTTTTCACGCCCCCTCACGGTTCACAAATGTCCGTTTGGGTGACGAGCCTTGTCAGCACTCAAGAGGTCATAAATCTCATGCTCGACAAGTACAAAGTTGACGCGAAATCGGATAATTTCGCTCTCTTTGTCGTGCGAGACAATGGAGGTAAATGACTCAATTAATAAACAATACAAACTTTCATATAATATTGTGACGTTACAAAGTGCAAAAAATAATCAAACTCAAATACCTCTTCGAACAAATTAAAAATCAAGTAAACACATTTTAATAAAGACACATTGTATGTATTGAAAATGTGAATTGGCAAGTTCTTTATCAACTTTTTCAGAACAAAGACGATTGCGAGACGACGAATATCCGTTGGAAGTGAGAGTGGTTTTGGGGCCCCATGAAAACGTCGCTCGACTTTTTCTCTTCGACAAGCTCTCAACCCCGGAAATCAGTTCTGACGTTGCACAATTTTTGAACCTTTCTCTGGCCGAATGCCAAGGAATTCTTCAGCGTTACCATTTTGAGGAAGAACGGCAAATTTTGCTGCTAAGAGAAAAGTAAATTTATTCAATATCTCGTAATTCAAAATTGATTTCACTCATTTTCAACAGATTTCATGATTTTTGTAATTTTCGTTTTAGATACAAAGAAATGCGCCGGCGGATAAAACAAAGAATGGAAGAGTTGAAGGTCAGATTGTGACTTGAAAAGGGTAATTGAGAACAACATTTTTTTTTTAATATTGAGGCTTTTTGCATTTTCAGTGCAATATTAAGAAAAATAATTTTCTAATATAGGATAATTTTCATTAGTTCAACAATCTCATTAGTCATAGATTTAACGATTAAGAAATTTTAATTATACATTTACCGGTGCTTTTTTAATAATCATGCCAAGGAAAAAATGCTGTAACTCGCTTTTTGTATAAAATTTACAGCTGTTTGTAACAATTTTTATTGCTAGAATTTTTTACGTGTCTTCAGTTTTTTATAAAGGTTCATTCTAATTAGGAAAATTGCGAGCTAAAGATTATTTTTAGTGTAAATGTTTGAAATTAATACTGGTCATGTGATGAAGTGGAATTATATCAATTGTTGGAAAAAATGTTAGAAAATATGAAAATTAATATACGAAACACACAAAAAAAGTATAAAAAATATAATATTAACAGAAAAGTATCTTGTATTTCAATAAACAATTTATAGAAAAATACTAAAGAGCCTCTTGTTTTAATATACTACATAAGCACAAAAAAACAACCAACATATTAATTATTACATAAAAATCATGTATTTTCGCTCTTGTATACACATCAATTATTTGCTAGATCCAATTTCCCATCAAAAGAAGTTGGCAAAATTCACCCTAGCATCAAGATATTTCCACTCGAATAATTCCAACTCCTTCCAACAAACATGGAATTCGATAAAAATTTTATTTAATACGCAACATAAATAATATTCGTAGTAATCAACGTATGCAAAACCCTCACATTCGCTTTTCTCATCTCCCACGCATTCTTTAAAATAAATCGCAGTGTAGGCAAAATCTCGGTGGTTCGTGGAAAAAAGTTTTTTTTTCGAAAAATTGCGCTTACTGGCTAAATTACCTACAATTTACAGTTTCAAAAACATAATTTATTAAATACAAAAATCGTTAAATGCGTACGTACATATTTCATATAAATAGTTTTTTTTGGCGTTTTCATTGCAAATAGAAATATGCGAATGCAAAAGAATTACCGTCATCGTCGTTATTGACAAAAGGTTAAAAAAAATACAAAATACGTCATAAATGATAAATACTTTTTTGGAATATCGTTAAATTATTAGTAATGCTTGTATAAAAATTTCCTACTACTACTGCCATTCCCATTACTCGTACGAAAACCGTACATTAAAACTTCGCAGTTCGACACTTTTCGCGCCTAACAACAGTCTTTTACCGTATTTGATTGGCACATTTATTATAGACATAAATACAGTTTGGAACTCGTTTTTTGATTACGCGACAATTTTCGACGGACTCGATATTTTGCTTCTTCTTAATATTATATAATGATTATATATATGTGCGATAATATAATGATCATATAATATTATATGGTATAATAATATATGCACGACCGATAATTATAATTATTCATCATTATGTACACACACTGTGGCGCTGGACACTGTAAGTACACTTATTTACACACTTATTTCGATTTGTTTGTTTTCAATTGCGAATATTTTTTTTTTTTTTTTTTCATTTTCAATAGAATGTCGGAGGCGGATTTTTTAAATTAAAAATGCATTGATTTGTTATCCTTCTTCTTCTAGCCATTTGTCCAGGATGGAGCTTTTTCGCTATAAATTAATAAAAAAGTGTTAAAATGGTGGGTAATTGAGAAATACTTGTGGCAAAATAATAATCTTTTTATCACGCATGCTTACATGTTAGTTTCGAGTTGAAGAAGCGAGAATGATGCAAATTTAAAAAATTGCAAGTTACTGTTTCAGGATAGGAAAACATTCTGATTCAAAATTTTATTTTCTCGCATCTAGAACTAGAGTTGCCATTTCTTGCTCACTGCGCATGCGTAATTTTATAGTGTGACTCCCTGAAGTTGGCTGCGCATTAATATACAATGTGAGTAGTGAAGCAGAGATTTTTGGATTAAATTATTTCAGAAATTGTGAAGTATGAACAAAACGATATTTGAAAAAAAAAAAAAAAAAAAACGTTGCCAAGAAGATGAGTTTTCCATCATTATATTGTATGTGATCCGCAGCCAACTTCACGAGGGTCGTGAAAAATCGATAGAAATCCTACCCAGGACTCGAAAAATCGCGTTAATTGGTGTTGTTAGTGCGGAAGAAAGCAATAATTTGAGTGGTGAAAGATCGAAGGTGAGTGTAAATAGTGAGTATTATTGCTCGGCCTGGTTCCCGCTTGGGTCCTGGTACTCCTCGTATTCCCCGTCCTGTTCCTCGTAGTCCGTTTCCGCGGGCTCCGGGCCCTCGTGGGGCAGGCCAGTCGTGCTCAACGCGTCCTAAAGTGAGCAGCAGTAGGCAGAGAGACCCAAAGAATCATTACCATTACACCAATGGTGGATCTAAGATTTTTTTTTTTGGATTTCGGAAGCGAGAAGGGCATAGATTTTTTCTAATGTGTATACATTTTCCAGGTTATTCGAATTCTTAGGATACTTCTTGTCAGAATAGTCTTGAAATGAATTATTTTATCATGAATGTTGCTACTTTTTTAATAGAATATATCCGTTCGGTAAAAGTTTATTAACAATGTCACTTGACACGATTGATATTTTAAAAGTTTTTTCAAGAAAGAAAGATTACCGACCTCATTGAATTGTATAATGAAGACGTACTGCGTCATTTTTAGGTATTATTTACCAATGAGGGCCCAATAAAGAGGCCGAAAGCTCGAAAAAGAATAACGAGTTTTATTATGTTGGCTCCAAATGATCGATATTTGAAGAAATTATGGACTATAATAAAGGAGCGTTATTGAATAATCAAAATATATCTGATTTTTAGAGGGCGTAGAAAATTTTGTGGGAGAGTTTATTCTACAAAATATTAAGATTTCAAAATTTTATTGTTAAACTTTGACAGTATGGATGCAAAAAATTTTTTTTTTTCAATTTTTCACATTTTACTTTTGGAGTCTAGAGTCGCATATTTTGTGTTTTCGTGTGTAATGGAATTCGATTTTTGTGATATTCAATAAGTCACTGAGATTTTGATTTTTTTTACTAATACTTTTAGTACTTATACAACTTGAAGGATTTTCTGATATTATTATGGATTTCTTTATAGCCTTCTAGAATTCGATGCTCTAGGAATCAGACAGAATCAGAGATCACAATTTTAAAATACTATAATAGATTTTTGAAAGAAAATTATAACCACATTGATTTGAACTATTTCGTAGATTTCTAGAATTTTCGTTTAGCATGTTATTTATTATATTTTGAAGTATTCTAAGTTTTGGTATTTTTACAGATTTATAGTATTTCTATGGATCGTGCAATAAATTTCAAGAAATCGATGTTACAGTATTGAGACTTTCAATTTTAATTATTTCTACAATTGCAAAAATGTTCTATTGCATAAATTGCATAAATTCAATTGGTTGTATTTTAATTGTTTTCTCTATTTGAATTTCTAGAATAATTTCTAGAATGACGTAGAATTATTTATTTTTATTCTCTAGGATTCGAAGTTGTATAATTTTTCAAGAAAATTTTACTAACATATTTTTTATGTATCAAAAGAATTCTAGTTTTTTTCGCATTTTTCTAGTATATACGAAAACTTGAAGGATTTTTCAGTATATTTTTATATATTTATAATATTTGTAGATTGCTACATAGATTTTGAAAATTTGATGCTCTAGAACTCAAATTTCGATCTATTCTCAGCAATTTCATAGATTAATAAGAAAATTTACATTTATACAGATTTTTTGCGTTTTACTAGATTCTTGTTTTTTTTGTATTTTTTGAATATTTAAAAGATTTCGTCGCTTTTTTACAATTTTCATAAATTTAAAGTGTAACTATGTATTGTTATAAACGCATTTTAAAATTTCATGTCCCGAAATACGAAATTTTCTGAATCGTAGGTATTTGATGAGATTTTTCAGAAAAAATACTAAGCGAAGGGTTAAATTTCAGTTTTTCTTCAGAGTTTGTATGATTCGAAAGATTTTCTAATACTTTTATATGGATTTTATATAGATTTCTAGAATTTGATGATCTAAAATTCAAAGTTTATTAGATTTCTAGCATTTTCATTGATTTTAATTTTTCTTTATGATCCACTACGTTAAAACAATTTCTCAAATTTATATTTTCTACCTAATCGTATAGAATTGAAAGGAAATTAATTTTTAAAATAGAAATTCAAGAAACGTATACGTTTTCATAATCGGAATTATAGTTCATTATTTATAGGTGTTTAAAAAAGTGCATACATAAACATGAATAATTTTCTTCAACTTTGAACGCCTCTAGCTTGAAAACTACTTACCTCGAACGTTAGAAAAATTTCATATCATTCAAATGTATTGTTCTTGGTGTTTCTAGCACCAACTGAGAGAGAGATCAAAAAATGAGTTTTTCGCTAATATTTTTAAAAAATCATGTTTGGAAAAATGAATGACAGTTATTTTAGTACTGATTATTAGAGGTATGGCTCACTCTTTTCAAGTAAATTTTTACTCTATGATAATAAATTTTTACTCCTTGTTTAAGTGGTAGTATTTTGACTCGATTTAGAGTAAAAATTATTCTTAGTATTTAAGAGAGGATGTAAAATTACTATTAAGGTCATATTATGATAAAATAAAATATAGAATGAAATATCAAAAGCTAAACATACGCATATATGTATATAAAATAATAGAATAGAATAAAAAAATAATTTTAATAATTATAATCTTTCATTGATTTAAACTATCCCTTAGTACGAACATAACCGAAACTTCCTTTTTTTTCCCTTGAAATCCATTATTGTGTTTTTAAATGATTCAGTTTTTTATTTGATTCAGTTCTATTGTCATTTCCATATATTTTGTAATTTTAAACTCGTCACCCAATTATTCATAGACAGTTTTTTTTGCCATAAAATTGATAAACAAGATGACGATACTTGAAAAAAGATAGATCTATATTACAGTAATGTTTTTTAAGTTTAGTCAGACGGTACACTAATAAGGACCATATGGTTTGAATAAAGTGGTTTTTTTCTTTGAATCACCCTACTGAATTATCGAACAACATATTGATACAGGTATATTCATTTTTTAATACTTTTCCTGTTACTGTAGAAGAATTAAATGATTGGTTAGTTAAATATAGTAGTTTTGTAATAGTACATTACGTAACTAGGACAGAAATTTTTATTTACGAGTGTGAAGTTTGTAGATCGAGGCGAAGCCGAGGTTTGTAATCACACTGGTGATTATTTGATAATTTTTAAACGAAGGCAAAGGAAAAGGTTTCGCACAGAAAATACTCCTCTTAGATCCACCACTGCATTAAACCCACACACCGTGTTATTAATTACAAAAATTTGATTATTAGTTTATCACTCCATTTCTTATTCTTCATACAAAATACCCACTCTGATGCCATGCATTCTACAACTTTTGTCAATCCCCTTCTAAATAATTGTACGAAAAAATTATTTTTCTACATTCCCGACTATTTTTGAGTAAAATTTTCTTTTATTAATAATTATCTACCAAGATTTAACACAAAAACTGACAGGAAATCCGATTTTTTTAAGTTTTTAGTGATAAAAAATCCCGCCAAATTATAAACAATCGAAATAGTTGTTAACTTTACCGGTTGCGTAATTGGTTTCCATCCGCATCCAGGCAAAGGAAGTCCATCGGGCCCCAACGGACAAGGGGCATCAAGTCCCGGAACTCCCTGTTCACCTTTGAATCCTTTCTCCCCTCTCCTCCCACGTTTTCCATTTGGGCCCTAAAAACATAAACAAACAAAAAGTTAATTTCTAGTTAATCGTGAAATTCGCGACGTGCATAAGCCAGGCCTCAAATCAATAATGCAAACTTGGAAAATTTTTCATGTTAGATGTGAAGCGTTGATTTTTAACACGAATTAGGGTTGATGGCAAGATTTCGGATTTTGGTGGCAGCATATGTAATTTTACAACGTCGAATATATGTCGAAAATTAAATTAAATTAGAGTAGAAGTAAAAAAATTTGATATGTTTGGACACTTATGGAAAATAAGTCGTACTTACTTCTTCACCCTTGCTTCCTTTGTCACCTTTTGGGCCCTGTAAATTCGATTGTTTGTTGGTATTCTTGGATTTTTTTATTTAGTCGAAAAATCTGTTCTTATCAGACAATATTTAAAATTTATTGCACTCGTAAAAAATGTTGATTTTGTATCAAGTGAAAATAAACTACTTGAGATAAATGAACCTATTTTTTAAAAGCTTTTGAATTTCCTCCGAGGGATGAGAGTCGTTTTTTTGGATCTTGAAAAAATCTGGAGGAACCTTACCTCGGAGCCAGGAATTCCGTCTGTGCCCTAATGAAAAGAAGACATGAATTTCTGTAATTTCTGTAATGAAAATTTGGTGTAAAAAGTGGGGATTTTTGGATTTGGTGGGTATTTTGGTTTTATAGAAAATAAGGATACTTACGGGTAGACCAGGGTCTCCGCGTTCACCTTTGCTTCCGGGGTCTCCTCTAGCCCCCTAAAATTAGAAATAAAAATTTTTTGTTATTAATTTCAAAAATTGTATAACTTTTAGACTCTTAGAAACGAATTTCACGTGAAATTTCTTAAGTATTTTTTCAGTTTAAGTTTGTGTAAAATGTATCGAACCTGTAAAAAACTTTTTACATCGTAAATAATGAAAAACATAGTGTTAATGTGTTATTGGAAAAATTGTCGATCGTTAATTTTTGAATTCTAAATAACCACGTGCAAAATTGCAACCCAACTTTGTTATTAACTACATAAAAATTCAATCACAAACTTGTCTCACCTTCATGCCATCTAATCCCGGAGGTCCCTGAAAGGGAATTAATTCAAATCAAAATCGACGTGATTGACTCAACTTCAACGTGAAGAACAAAATCATGATGCACAAATGTCACAAATATCTCAAAAATTTTGCAATAAACAAATATATACAATTATCGTATCCAAGACTCCTCAGCGAATTATGAAATGAATGATGTTAATTAACAATTGATTCCCGAAAATAGGCTGCAGCAAATGACACTTTATTTACGTATCGTAAAAATAGAAAATAGTAAAACCTCGATGAACAAAATGCAAAAGCAGGTTTCATTAGTTTTTCAAAAAGCGTTAATTTTGGGTTTCGAGATTAAGGACTCAGGCTCATGCACATTTCGCTTTATTAATCAAGAAACAACGTTAAACAAAATTGTTTATCCTTAATTTACGGAGGAAATATGGCGGATGAATTATCATACAAACGCATCTTATTGTTATTAATAATGTCGTTATTATCATACACTTTAATTTGGCGCTTAAAAGTATTTCTGGGCTAAACGAAATTGAGTTTACCAGATTTTCGAAAAATTTTCTCAAATAATTTACACGGAATATTTACATGCTCGTCGTTAAACTCAATCGCGTTTTTATTGGGTTACATTCAAAATCCTGTACATTACAATTACGTAGATTAATGTTGGGTACAAATTTTGCGCTTACGTAGTGCTTAAATTACAGTGAGATTTTTTTCCAATCGCATTTGACACTGATTTTTGACGGGTTAGCAATAAAAAAAAAAAAAAAACCAAAAGATATTTCACGAACTTTTGAGGATCATGGGAATTCTAGTGTTTGATTTATATACTTTTTTTGATATTGAAACTATCGAAAAAATTTTTTGATTAGGTTCTCAGAGATGAGATTTTCGTGAGATTTGAATCGATATGTCGAGCTAAAAATGGCCAACTCCAGCGATTTCCTCGTCCTTTTTTTCCTGTAATCTTCCTCGCATTCAATAGTATATTATTGACAGTTTTGGAAATGCCTGGTTTGACGAAACGAAAAAGGCAATTTCCAAAACTGACAATACGATATTTTATTCGATTTTACCTCGAAAATTACGCCCGAATATCCTTTTTCGAGGTTAGAATCGAATTTTCCTTCGAATGGGAACGTTAATTAAAACGTAGCATAATGGCGGTTTCAGGGAATCGTAAGTTGCCATCAAGAAAAAGAGGAGAGCATTTTTTCCCTTCAGTTCTCGTTTTCTTGGGAAATTTTAGATACCATTTTAACTTTTTTCCTAATTTTCCTGGATTTTTTTTTTCAATTTTCTTGAATAATTAAGAGTGCATAGAGTTAATATGTAAAAAAAAGTTTTGAAATTTTCATTATTTTACAACTTAAATATTTCAACATGCTTTTTTGTTCGTCCAAAACATTTAAAGACAATATTTAATAATAATAATCTTTAGCATAAAAATTGCTAAAGATAAGTCTATTAATTCTTACATATCTGACAGCATTGTAATTCCTCAAACTATTTTTTTATACTTAAGTTGAAGAACCTAACAGAATTTCCAAGAATCATATGCAAGAAATTTTAAAAATTGTTTATATTCAAATTTTTTTGTAAATCATTCACTAACTCGCCTGAAAATTGCCATTCCAAGACACAAGGAAAATCATAAAAAAATATCCCTAAAAAACCACGAAATATTAGGATTTATTATACACGTAGAAAAACCGAAATTCACGAGTTCCGTTTATTTAATTTTCCATCGCTACAACCATGTTAAAATGTTTTGTATTTTCCTTTTCCCACTGAAATAAATCCGTGTAATCAAGGATCGAAAAGAGAAATAAAAAAAAGGATACCGAAGGGTTGGAATGAAAAGAAAACGTAGATTAGAAATGGAAAAGCAGAAGTATCCCTGGTTAATTGCAACTGTCCAAGACAATAAAAGAGACTTTCACAGGATTAACGTCTTATCTCTTAATTGAAAATGGACCGATTTTGTTTGTAAGTTGAATGGGCACTCTACGGAAATAGGAAGTCAAAGCGCATTCGAAGCACGTTTAAACGGCATAAAAACCTAGTTGCAACCAATAAAACTCGATTTTTTCCTCTATAAATAAAAAGATTTTCAAGTTATCATTCATACAAGTTTTATTCGTCAAAATATCTTGCCTAATAAACAAATAAATACTATAAAGTTAAAGAATATATTGTCAATTTCCTAAATTATATAATGACCTTTTATTTTATTTACAACTTAAAGTAACTGCCGCTATTTATTACTTTTTTCTTTTATTTTGAGAATCTAAGTACTCCATGACATTTTGAATTCTGGTGATTTGGCACTGACAGAGAATTTCGTAATGATATTAAGTAAAGAAAAAATTTTCGACAGTGCCATTTTTTTATCCTGATATGATGAAAACCGTAAAATATGCGATAAAATATATCTGGTACTTTAGTCGAGATTATACTTGAGATAAGTATCGTGAATTTGAAATACTCATATTTTAGAAATTGAAGCGTCATTTGTGATCTGCAATACCAAAATGGCGTCGTTGTTAGTTCTACCTCGAATTTTAGATTCGTGATTTTGAATAAAATAAACGTCATCTTCGAACTTTTTTAAGATCGAAATGTTGTTTGCGTATGAACTTTACATAAAAACAGCGGAAAATGTTTCCTGTTGAGTATTTTTCATGCGAAATAAGTGAAGACGTTATAGCTTGGCGCCATCTTGAATTTCTGTTTGAGAAACTGAAAAAATAATTTTAAAGTAACGAAAAGTGGTTTGTATTCAGAAGTACCTAAAATCACGAATATCATATTATTTTCAATATTATGTTAGTCAATTACTCTTCTACGCCCCCTAAATTTTTTTAAATCTTAAAATTTGCTGATAGCCTCGAATATGATAGAATTCCTCCCAGAATCTGCAATATTTTTGAATCATTGAATTTCAAACTTTGCAGTTACATTACTCAAGATGACGCCACGACCGATACCCATCAAAACCATAACCTCAAAAAAAAAACACGTTATTTGTGCGCCGCCATGATTACGCAAGTCCCAGCCGGTGTACATTAGATAGGTTATTGTCGATTATCTCCAAAGTACCTATCCAAGTTGTTAGTCGTCTTTTAGTCGGATCAGGACGTGCCAACCTGTTTTTTTAGAACCGACAATTAGTCATCAGTCATCACAATCATAAACTATCATTTCATATGATAAACGGCACTTTCTGATCAACCGTCATTATTTTCTCCACGTACCACGAACGTCACTTATTCTCAACTTTTCTGCCCCTTTCGCTTTGACTCTATTTCACGACGCGAAAATCAGGTTAGGTTATGACATCGGCGTTTCAATTTTCATAGACGACATCGTTAGCAAATCGAAAAATTATCATTTTCGAATGTCGAAGGCTTGTTATTTTGACGTTAGGAATGAGAGGTCCGGGTTCTTACCATCATTCCGGGTTTCCCGGTGTCGCCTGGTTTCCCCGATTCTCCCCTGAGTCCCATGGGGCCCTAAAACCACAATTATAGTTTTGTTTGTTTGTTGAAGTCTAGCAAATTATGCGTGTTGCTTAATCAAAACAGTTTATTGTAACTAAATTATATAGATTTAAGAGGAATCTCTGAAAACAAAATGGCGGATTTGAGGTAGCCACTTCGTGACTTTGAGAGGGTTTTAAAAATTGTATGGTTGTTATATTTTGGCGATAATCGATTTAAAGCATAGACCCTATCTGAGTGAGACTGTAAATGAACATTTTTGTATTAAAAATTTTCATTTTAGGTGTTTTTTTATCAGAAATATGACCAAACATTTCACGATTAGTTTTTTTTTTTGGTGTTACGTTACGAAATTGAGGGCTTGATTTTTTATTTTTTCTCTTAAAATAGGCAAGAAGTTTATATTTTATGAAAGTTGAGGACATTTTCGTCTTCTTCCGACAATACATCGAAATTTAATTTCTAGACTTCTATTTTTTGTTGCAGAAAATCGCAAATTTAATCAAGTTATCATGCAAAAAATTTAATTAACTTACTGGTAGTCCCATTGGGCCAGGATCTCCCCTTTCGCCTACTTCGCCCTGCAACAGAATCGGCAAAAATTGCATAAAAATTGCATCGATCTAAATTACAGTTGCAAAAAATTGTCTTTTCTCCATTGTTTGTTCTGTTTGATATTTAATATTTAATGCACATTTCATCAGAATTAAATGGAAAATTTCATTTCACTGACAGGCTCGCCTTTTGCTCCATCGTGTCCTCGGTCTCCTTTTATTCCCGGAGGTCCTTGGAGCCCTGCAACTCCTGCAGGTCCCGGTGGTCCAGGTGGCCCAACTATCTGTTGATGAAAAAATTTTGTCTCTCTTTAAAATTGTTATCAATAAAAAGGAAAAAATTTATTCATTTTTATATTCAAGAGCACTTTTGTTTATTCAAAGAAAACCCTATTCGTAATTTTTCTACATACAAAAATGAGTATAAATAATTAGTTATACTATAATTGTGGAAGTATGAATTATTATTTTTTAATAATTTGACATTTTCTCGACGTCAAAAAAATGAGGCAATATTGTTAAGGTCGAAATTATTTCAAATATTTCTCGAATTCTATATATTTACAAATTCGTAAATTTTACTTACCACTTCACCTGCGTTGACTTCGAAGGTTCCGTCACCCTAAATTAAATAAATTCATGTAAAAACTTTGTTTCATCAGCATACAAAAAAATCATTCTTTGCATTTTTAACGTACCTGTCTTCTCCTCAGCTTTTTGTACTTCTACCAAATCCACGAAAAAATAGAAAAAAACTTTATTAGTGGAAAATCGTTTGAATAGATATTGGAAATTTCAGGATATCCAATACTCACCGATTCACCTTTGTCTCCCTTATCGCCCTTTTGACCAGGATAACCCTGAAAGATGAGAACTTTATCAGAAATATGAAGAGATAATTGATTGAAGAAATAAATAAGAGTAAATTTGAATAGAATTCAGAGACACAGAATTAGGAAACGAGTAAAAAAAATTTGATAATGAATAAATGGCCTACCGGTGGTCCAGGTAATCCTGGAGGACCCATAAGTCCCGGAGGCCCAATGTCCCCATACTCTCCTTTTTCTCCTTTTGGCCCAGCAAGTCCCTAACAACAAAATAAAAAAATCATTGATTATTAATAAAAAAAAATTATTTATTCAATTTTTTTAAAAATTACTAACAGGAAGTCCTGGAGGTCCTTGGACCCCGGCCTCTCCACTGATTCCATCCAATCCTGGAGGACCTTGCAAACCACGCTCTCCTTTACTTCCTGAAAAACAATATTACCAAAATTACGAACAATTCATCGTTATTGAATTATTACTCATATTCATAAGATTTAGACATTTCCTATAACTTCGATTACATTGCCTTAAAATCACTATAATTCGAGTAATTTCCATTGATTTGGAAAACCTATTAAAGCACATAGGTACATAACAATACGTATACTTTTTTTTTGTAATGACACAAAAATGTTGTTATAATTTTAATAGTGATTATGTAATATTGAATTATAAATTATATATTCTAAAAGTACTATACATATTATTGTATTATGAGGTATATAATTATATTATTTTAATTATAAGTCATACAATATGCATATTATTTATTTATAATTTTATCAAATAATTCAAACATTGCTGTAAATGAAAGAAATTCGATAATAAGTCATTATTTTTCTATAACTTCACTAATTTGTGGGTGTAAAAAAATTTCGATCTAAATCGAAGCGAAATTGTTCAAATTATTGAATTATCTGAAATTTAGAAATTTTTGGTCAGATCTCACAGAAATTTGATACTAAATTATGAATTATGAACAGTTGTAAGTTTTAATAGTTTTGATAAATACTAACGGTTCATATATGTGATTCTGATTATCAAAATGAATCTCAATATGCCGGAAAATAAACTTTGTGTTAAATTAAACAATCTTCATAATTGCTAGTTATAAATAATGTTGTTCTTAGTTTTAATCAATGTATTAGATTATTGTAACTATGACATAATTTATAATTGCTCGAAATGATCAAAATGAATGAATTATCTTAGAAAACGACGAAAGTTCTCGAAGCTGCAAAAATTTATTAATCAGTTAAAACTGAACTATTGATACCAATTTGAAAATTTACTGTCATCTTAAAACTTTCGCAATTCTCGAAACTGCTAAAATTCTTTTTAATTGTTACACCATCAAGACTGTCTCATTTGTCATGAATTATGACAGTTATTAACGAACTGTCAAAGTAGTTAAAACTGCCAAAGCTGTTAAAAAGGTTCAATATCAATAATTTTTTGCATATAATGATCACTAGAAAAATTATATTTTATCATAAGTGTTATACATTTTCTTTCCTCTCCAAATTTCAATATTTTGCTGAAATCGTTATTTTTGATACTGTATTATCTGGTTAGTACAAACGTGAAAAAAACTGTAGGTAAAAAACTATTAAACAAATAAAACCTGTTGTAATTTCAACATTTTATATTCTCACAGGAGAAAATTAATTTTCCAATAACACAATACTAATTTTTAATAAAAATCACTCGATTACCATGATTTTGGCGCAATGCTATCAAAATGTTAGTAAAATGCCAGGGTTACTAAATTCAAGTCTAATTTATGAAAATCGTATAAAACTAATATATACCTTATAATTTTTCAAATTTATTTTTTTTCAATTGCATAATAGTTATTTAATTTAGGGTGTCAAGATTAGATTCAACTAGGTCCTCCATTATTTCGAATTATCCATGTGATTATATTCCAAATGTTTTTCAAATGTCGAGCTACAAGGATCGTGTAATGTAAGCTGCATTATTAGAAAAGTAATAAAAAGTAAAGTTTCAAAGAAAAGGTAACAGGAAAAGTTGACGAATAAGCGAGTAAGAAAATAATACGTTACTCAAAATATACTATATTTTTCTACTCTAGCTTTTTGAAATTTTTTTCTTCGAGTAACTTTTTTACTGATGTATAGTACAATAATTGCAGCAACCATAAAACCGCATTTTTTTCAATTAATTTTCATCAATTTGCATTAATTTGCATTCATTTTCATCAATGTTGATATCTGTTTATTTTTCAAAGATAGGGCTGTTAAAAACATAAAAAACATTCATGGTCCCATTCTGTGCAAAGAAATTTCGAAAAATTTTATAAAACCTCGACTTATTTCGAGTTCTCATTGCCATTCAAAAATTATATTCAAATTCTAATCAAATTTGAGTTAAATTGACATAGAATTCGAATTAAAATTCTCTTCTGTGAATTTTCACATCCAGTTGGAGAACCAATGGATTACTTTAAGTGAGGGATGAATTCACAAACATCAGCTTTGAATAAGTTTTTTTTCTCAAGTTCCCAGAACCATCTTCAGTCATCGAAGAAATCATTACATTTCGAGTGTGATAAATATTGAAATTATGTATTCTACTTTGAATGGATTAAAACAGTTGAAGCATAAATGCCGGCTCCGATTTCAGTCAAGTGCTCGATTTGCAAACAAATTTCATCTCGAAAAGAGATTACTTTGTCATGTATCAAGTTTCCAGAATCACTGAGCTTCGGCTTAAGCTTGCGTAGTCTAATAAATCTTGCAATGGAGAGAGCTTCTGCGTCGTGCCCCAAATCGTGTCAAGGCTTTGTGATGAAGAAAACCGTCTCAGCTTGAAAAACAAAGAAGAAAAATTCTAGCTCGAGATAACCAAATTTAGCCGAATTCTTCTTTTTCGAGTTTCGAAGTAAAGAATTGATAAAGATGGTAGAAAAATTTTTCTTTTTATTCGCAAAACGACGAAAAAACGTTAAAAACTCAGATACATACTCGAAATTTTTGTGCAAACTTAATAATGAAATTACTGTAAAAGAACGACGTTACAGTAATATTGATTATTCAGGGGAGGAGGCCTAAAATGTTGAAAAAGGATTATTAAATATGCTTGATATGTTTATTGGAACGTATCATTTTTTTGAACTAAAACACATTTCATTTCTGATATTCTGAGTCTTTATCTTTTTATTATTCGGATTTATGTTCAGATTTCTGGAATTTGATGCTTCAAGATTCCAAGTTTAACAAATTTTTAGTATTTCCATGAATTTTTGAGGAAATTACCATTTTATTAACTGCTAGAATTCTAAATTCATTACGTTTTTTTAAATTTTAACGAAATTACGATAAATTTGTTAGTTTTTTCGATACATTTTTAGTATTTTCATGGGTTGCTGTACCTAAAAATTTCTAGAATAAAAATTTTTCTGAATAAAAGGTTATGTACATTTTGAATATTTCGGTAGGCTTTCCAGAAGACACTGTCTTTATGGATTCTTAATACTTCATAGATTTTTAGCACTTTTAGAATTTTTTGTATTCATTCAGTATTCACATAATTCGAAGAATTTCATTGTATTTTTATAGGGGTTTCTTAATACATTTATAGAATTTGATTTTTTAGAACTTCAAGCTTTTAAAATTTTTTAGTAATTCCATAGATTTTTACGTCTACGTAGATTTTGAATATCTTATCATATGTTTTTCTATTTATAGGAGTTTTTTTGTCTTCGAGAAATCAAAGAATTTCGAGGATTTTCCAGTATTTTTGTAGGTTTCTAGTATTTTTATGGATTCATAGATAGATTTCGTAAGTTTGATGTTTTAGAATTCAAAATGTTTAAAATTTTCAGTATTTTGACAGATTTTAAAAAACAAATTATCTTCATCGATTTCCAGCACCTTGAAAGTTACTAAAATTTTAGGTATTTTTCGTATATTTAAGTATTTACCTATACAATTTAATCAATCTTCTAGTATTTTTCTGCATTGTTTTATAGATTTTCAAGATTCGATGTTATAGGGTCCAAAGTTAACTATATTTTCCAGAGATTTATATTAACATAGATGATAGACTCAAAATGAGGGATAAGATATACCGAACTTTTGCTATTTTTACTGGTAAATATTTTAATTTCTTAGGTTTGTATTGTTCACTTTTTTGATTTTGAATACGAAGCTTACTTTTTCAACAAAAGTCTTCATGTGTCCATATTTTTACTTATGAGTTTCTCATCTTCAAGACTTATCAAATTGTTAAAAAAATTAGGTCGAAAACATCATATCTTTCAAATTTGAAAATATCTCTATTTGTTTTTGTTTCGTTTGCTTTTTTCATATCGAAATTCTCCTTCATTTTTTCTAATTACAATAAAATGTCATTTGAAAAATTCAGCTTCCAAAAATTACGATGCATCATTCGAGTTTGAAAATATGGAATATTGTCTACTTGTGATACTGAAGTGTCATTCTTTCATTTTCTTCAGGTTTAAAGATAAAAATGCGAAGTTCATATTTACTTTCTCACCTAACATTGAAACGATCGAAATATATAATTCGAAAGTTATTTACAGTTTAAAACACAGTTTAAACAGTAACATACAGTTTAAAGTTTATTATATAGGTACCTGTTAAAATTTGAAAGTTGACACTGTTAAATCTCTCTGATTCTACAGTTAAAATTGGGCATTTTTATTGGGAAAGTCAATAGCCAGTTGTTCATCCATTCAAACAATCAGAAAAAAAATTATATCGTTGATTTAAGAAATAAAACATAAATTTGTTTGTATATGATCATTTTTGGCATATATTTTTCGAATTTTGGTAAAGGTTTCGACCTCTAAAACCCCCTTCTGATGAGAACATTTGACGAGTTGCTACAAATAAAATGAATTTGCTGTACAATAGACATTGTTATATTAAAAATTCCGTCACCACTAGATCTAATGTCCAAAACAAAAAATCTAAAGTGTACATTGCTCGTAGTATTAATGCATTATCCGAGGCGACAGGACTACAAAGCTACGTAATCTCAAAATGATACTTACTCGTATCGGAATTCGCCGTGTCAAATTTGCGTGTCACAAGCCATGGAATGGTAGGCATTAGTGATTAGTGGATTATACCAACACATAGAAGACGTGACGAATTGGGTTACTTGCTACATAAACACAAATTAGTTACAAGCTACCTACGATTTTTACTACTACAAACACATAATAATTAAACAAAATACATAACAACCAAAGCTACACTTTCGTATTCTCTAACTTTCCTAATTCCTAATTCTTTGTATCTCATATTCTTCCATGAAAATTTAGAAAATCAAAAATTTTGGTTCCTACGAAAGTGCAGCTTGAAATACTTACGAAAAGTCGAAAAGTTAACAACGAAGAATTCATGGTCGATCGGTTTTTTCCGTTGAGTCACCAATTAATGAAAATACTGTCGCATTTTTTCTAAACTATCGTATCGTTTTACATAAAAGTGTTATTTGCTGCCACCAACATTTATTTACTTGAAAACTATACTTCAATCATGAATAAATGGCGAGATGAGATACGAATTATTGGTATGAAGTTAGTTACTGTTTGTACAGCGTATTAAATGCAGGTAGCTTTTTGTGACAGAAAAAATTGCATGCAAAAAATTGTGCTGTGCATGCATGCTTATGTTCAAAGCGGTATATTGGTTTTGAGTCAATTGAAATGAAATACTTTACGGAGAATCGATTATAGAATTTTTTATAAACAATAAAGTAATCATAAATTATGCAAAAAATTGTAGATTCAGTTGATATAATTAGTTGTAAAAAAGTATTTGATGTATTTATTGGAAAAATATGAAAATTTTGGAATGATCGAATTAAAAAAAAACTAAGGGTCAGTCTTACGTGAAAAAAAAAAACATTCTACTTCAACAAACCATTCTGAAAAACAGGCGCGTAGGCAGAGGGGGGTTTTGGGGGTTCAAACTCCTCCCGAAATTCTG
This sequence comes from Platygaster robiniae, assembly GCA_028476575.1. Taxonomy (NCBI): domain Eukaryota; kingdom Metazoa; phylum Arthropoda; class Insecta; order Hymenoptera; family Platygastridae; genus Platygaster; species Platygaster robiniae. Next base: position 45,615,509 of record CM052019.1, read on the forward strand.
ATAAAATCAATCAATATTTCATTTAAAAATGAAAAAAGTCACATCAATAAACGATAAAAATATAAGTCACAAAAGAATGTATGAAAACATTAGCAGCATACATATATTTAATAAACAAGTAAAAATTATCAAAACGTAGAATTAGGTAGCAAATATGAATTAAAAAAATTGTTGCAACCCGGTGAATAATCAAGAAAAATAAAAATCTACGAAAATGCTAAAAATTTACAAAACTTTAAATCTTAGATCATCAATTTCTAGAAATCTATATAAAATCCATATAAAAGTATGAAAATCTTCCTATTCATACGAACTCTGAAAAAATAATGAAATTAATTAAATTCTATAAAAAAATCTAGTCAAATGCCTCTACGATCTATAAATTTTCGGATTTTAGAGCATCAAATTCTGAATATACGATAAATCTATACAAATTCTAGAAAACGCAACAAAATCCTTTAAATATTTCAAAAATACGAAGAAACAATAACGATAAAAAACAAAAAAAATCTAAATGAATGTGATTTTATCATTGATTCTTGAAGTTCTTGATAGTAGATCAAAATTCGCATTTTAGAGCATCAGGTATTTTTGTACAAAAATACAAGTAATATATGAAAATACTTAGAAATTCTCCAGTGTTTCGTATATTATACTAGAAAAACGTAAAAAATAAGTTTACTATTTTACTAACTTATTAGTTTACTAGTTTACTAACTCACTAGTTTACTAGTTTACTAGTTCACTACCTCACTAGATTACTAGTTTACTAGCTTACTAGTTTTAATTTAACTAGTTAACTAGCCGACTAATTTACCAGTTTACTATTCAAAATTATACAAGTTTATTGTTTACTAAATAACTAATTCACTTGTTAACGTGTTTGTTAGTTTACTATTTTTCTTTTTCACTTGTTTACTATTTCACTATTATACAACTTCAGTAGTTTATTAGTTTGCATGTTTACTTGTTTAATAATTGACTAGCTTACTAGTTTGCTAGTTTAATCTTTCTCCAGTTTACAAGTTGACTAGCTTAAAAGTTTACTAGATTACCAGTTTACTTGCTTACCATTTTACTAGTTTACTTGATATCCTTCAGTATATAAAAATTATGTAGAAATTATTTTCTTAGAAATGCATAAAACTTTCTGTCCTGGAGCATAATTATTAATGTAATACTATAATTCTATATCATTATATAAATTATTCTGGAATTTCATATAGAAAACAATAAAAATGCATCCAATTCAATTTATTCAGTTTATACAATTAAACATACTTTTAATTGTAGAAATACTGAAAAATATAGAAAAAGTATTGAAAATCTTCATATAAAAAACTGCTGTCTGAATAATCAATTTAAATTCTCAAAATCGTCGAAAGTTTCAATACCATAGCATCAATTTCTATATGTATATCTATTGAGCGATCCATAGAAATATTAGAAATATATGAAAATAACAGAAAATAATATAAAATTTGACGAATAACATACCATACGAAAAAAATATAAATTTATGATGTAGCTTTTATCTGTGTGGTTAAAATTTGTTAAAGAATCAATTTAAATATATAAATTTTTCATAAGTTTATCGGAACCCCAGTTACTTATTGAAAATCACAAAAATCCAATTCCATTATTTACGTCCACGAAAAATATGCAACTCTGGATTCCAAAAATTGTATAATTTTCAAATTCCGAAATGTAAAATATTTCAAAACCGCTTTCTTATAACCATATTTTCAAAGATGAAAAATTATGAAATCCCGAAGGGAAAATATTTTCCAGAAAAAACCCTCCTGAAATTTTTTTCTGCCTACGCCCCTGCTGAAAAATGTAAAAATTCCAAAATGCAACACATTATATTACAAAAAATCAGTGGCGAAAATAAAAATGGAGGACCTCATTGAAGCTTACCCTCTTGCCCTGTTTTCCACGAGCGCCTTTTTCACCGGGAGGCCCCGATGGCCCTGCAGGCCCATTTTCTCCTTTTTCGCCTTGCATTCCTGTTTACGACTCGCGTTCAGTCACACGCACACATACTCGCCAACAATAAATATTCCAAAACCAAAAATAACCCATGCAAAAAAAAAATCAAAATCCAAAAGCTACAAGAAAATGAACTTCAGAAAGTATTATTACAGTTTGAATCCTTGTGATTTTCTGACATTCGTTGTTTGTTAAACGGAAATGTTGCATGTTAATGTTAATGTTGTCACCCTTTTTTTCATGGAATTCGATTGGTTGTACATTTTTAGTAATTCAAGAAAGTCCTTACCTGCGGGTCCTGGAGGTCCTGGAGGACCTTCGAATGAGGAAGCTGGGATGGGTTCTCCTGATATTGACGTCGTCAACCCTCGATCGCCCTTATCACCCTTGTCACCCTTTAAACATTAAAAAAATAAAACAATTGTGATTCATAGGCATATTGAATCATTTGTTATGTAACAATGCCTAACGAAATTTGATAAATTTATTACCCTTAAAACCTAAAATATTTTGAAAAAGAGAAAAGGGTAGTCTTAGAATTTCTAAGTATTTTATCAATTATTTTTTGAACGGGTTGGAAAAAATTTATTATATTTTTTATCATCCAAACTGAATTTTCAACTGAAAAATACGATTTAAAATATCGAAAATGTAATGGAAACCTCATTTTCGTAATAAATGTCGAATTTTAACGTCGAAAATCAATACAGCTGGATGATAAAAGAACCATTTTTTTTGTCCTTGTGTTTTAAGACATTTTGTTATGAAAATTTTAATACGCCTGAATTGGAAAATTACATAATCTTCACGTTTACGGTAAAAATTGTAAGATCATCAAAAATAACATTTTCACTTTTAAATTATATATCAACGGTTTTTGCAATAACTAGGGTTTTTTAATGGTCATAAATAAAATGACCTTTACACTTTCACACCTTAAAATTTTTTTTTTTTTTGCATAATTTTTCATTTATTTTCACAGAATCATACATCACAGAATAAATGTTTTATTTTAATCCGTTATGTGAATGTTTTTATTCCACGCTTAGAAAATTTATGAAAGAATATACGTACAAATTGTAATAGATGTCCTGTGCTACTAACTAAAAATCTAGAGAACTTCGAAGTTCAGAGCAGCAATGTCTTTAAATTTACATAGGAATCTATAAAAATATAAAAAATTCAGAAAAATACTAGAAAATAATATAAAATTTTATAAATGCTGAAAAGCATAAAGAAGACTCAAAATAATAGGAATGTTTGAAATACTGAAATTTTATACAGATATGATATTCTTAAAAATTTTTTGAAATAATATATATGTTTGAAACTTTTAATCCTAGTGCATCCAATTCTGAAAATGTGTACAGGAATCTTTTCATACTACTGGAAAAATTAATGAAATTCTCGAATTTATTGAAAGAAGACAAAATATAACTGAAGGTTTTTATAAGTTTGTGGAATAATTGAAATTGTTGAAATCTATGAAGATACTGTTTTCTAAGAAATTTATTGAAACGCTTAAAACTTCTAAAATTATATATTCTAGTGAATAAAATTATAGAAATCTATATCGGAATTTCCAGAAATACTAGAAATCCTCAAAGGACCTAGAAAATCCTAAAATCCTACTAAATATAAATAAAACTTTATATGAAAAATACTAGAAATCAATGAAATACTCATCATCCATGTAGGTATCATTTCCTTAGATAACTTTAAAATTATTTAACATATATGAAACCTCAAGTCCTAATTATAGATATTTATAGCATAAAAATCTACCGAAAAATCGTTCAAACTGTAAAAATACTGACAAAATACAATTAATTCTAAAAGTTTCAGAAATCTATGAAATACCAGTTATCTTTGAAAATGCTGTTTCCTGAAAAAGTCTTTACATTTTGCATTATTTATCAATAAGTTTTCAAAACCTACATGAAAATTTGCAAAAATGCTAGAAATATATTAAAAAGTTGAATATTTTTATAAATTTTATGCATTTTATTCAATACGAAAAATCCTATTAGACCTTTTTTTTAAACTTCTAAACACGTTTTTATAACTCAAAACATCTTAGACATTTTTTTAACAAATTATGAATTGAAAAATAGTATCAGCAGGTTTTCAAGCATTTTTTGAAATATGCATTGGAATGAATAAATTTTCATGTACAAATTCAAACTTCAACTGGATGGATAGTAGACGTGATATTCTTTCTGAATAAGACATAAGTCAATTTTTTTCATTTTTATGTGAACATACATTTTTAGTGATACATCTCGAAATTCTTCATGTGAACACGACATGTCTTTATTTATAAAATTGCATGAGTCCGAAACGTTTTCCATGATGATTTTCGGAATGATATTTTTTGATTTATTTAATTAATTTAGTTTTTTTTTATTTTTGTTGGTTCATTTTATTGTTTATAGTTTTGATGTTATATTTTTTTAAATAAGCCACATTTTGATGAGTTCATATGTATGTTTCATATTGAAAAACATAATAAAAGAAGAGTTACAGTTTCAAAGCTAAAAAAGTAATTTCGTTTGTTATTATTATAAAATTACTTTACTCGCTATAAAATATTGTTAATATGTGATTTTACACTGACGATTTTGCGATTTTCATCGTAAAAATGCAAAAATAAGCGTAAAGATATCACAATTTTTACAATCTAAATGTATCCTTACTTTTGTTACAAAGTTTCTTACTATTTTTATTTTTACTATTCTTACTAATTAAAACTCAGTTTGAATGATTAAAAAATTGATAAATTTCTTCGAATTCCTCAAAAACTAAAAAAAATGATAAGTGTAGTGTAAAAATTCAACTGATAAAATATTTTTTTACAATTTTTCAGGTTTTCCAGTGACATTGAAAAAAAAAAACGATCATGTTGTTAATTTCAAGATCTGTAAAAATAAATTTTCGTTTTACTAGTGAAATAATATTTTGTGTTAAATGTTGTACAAATTTCTTGTAAATGAAAGACTTGTACTGACTTTAGTGCCGCTGGGCCCAATATCTCCTGTAGGGCCAACGGGCCCAATAGGTCCCATTTCGCCTTTTTCACCGGCTGGACCAGTTTCCCCTGCTCTTCCTTGAACTCCATCGTGTCCTGGAGGCCCTGAAACCCCCTGCGGCCCTGCCGGTCCTGGTGGTCCAGGTTCCCCTGGTTCTCCCTAGTCATTATTCAAGGTCAATTTGAAAATACAGTTATTTTCCTTTTTTTACTAAATGCCCATGAAGCTCGAAATCGCAATTTTTCATTTACAGGAAGTGCTCTACCTTCTAAAAAAATTGAAAAGTAGAAAACAGATAAATTTTTTATCCTTCATTTTAAGACTCCATATAGCATACTTGAACCTTTTAATTTGTGTGATTTATTTTGTTGTTTCTTTTCAAAATTTTATCCTTAACAATTTAGCTAAAATTTTAAAGGGTACACAACTTTATTTGAATAGTTGAACCCTTTTTAAATCCCTATAATAAAAATTATAATAAATTAAGCTCTAACTATGTATTTTTTTCATATTGGCTCAAAATTTGATAAAATTACTGGATTCATTCGTCAGCATTCGCCGAAGCGAGAAACCTCTTAAGATTTCAAACATTCTCTATACTACGACTGTTTTACGTTCTTTTTACGAGTTCATTAGAAGTCGTAATTTTGATGTGTTCGTGAAACTTGAGTTTTCTGACTGTTTACAGTTTTTTAAATTCAACTCATAGTAATCGAGTTGCGACGAATTTCGAGCTTCAAGTGTATGGGACATTTTCCTTCAGAGTGTGTTAGTAGAAGGCAAAATACGAAAACATTCAGCAAAATACATGCATAGATTAGGATTTTGTGAGTCCTCAGGCTGACTATGAAGGTTTTTTCGAAAAATTTTTCAAATAGTTTGTAAAAAAGTTTTTTGAAAGGTCATTCCTTATTATTTTAGATAAACGCCAGGAATGCATATATATAAATGCACATATATAAATGCACATGTATAAATTTGTTATTCCATACGAACTTGGAAATGAAAAAATTTTTTCCAGAAAACTAATATCTAATATCAGAAGTTGGAACATTTGATTCCTGATAGTTTACGATATGTATGTACATAATTTTAAAAGATGATGTTATATGTACAGTGAAAGATTCACAAAATGAAACCCGAGAAAATATGAAAACCCAGTGATTCGGAAATCTGGAAACTTTGATGGGAAAATTTATGATCAGATCAAATTGCATAATTCAGAGAACTATGAATCTTGGGAAATGAAGTTCTGGAATTCAGAGTACTGTTTTATATTTATTCAAAAATGTAATCAATCCCAAACAACGTTGAGTTTCAAAAACTTGTATTTCCTTTTTGATTACACTACTATGTTATTGCAAAAGTTTTGGGACTAAATTAAATTCTCTTGTAAAAAGTTAATCAACAAAATTTGATAAGGTTTTTTTTTACGATTTTATCGAATACATTCTCTTGAGAAATTTCAGTTTCTCAAAAGACATTGAATTCTCACAAGTTTTTTTGTAAAGCCCACCTCATTAGCAATTCGATTTTCTTATAGGGTTTTTATAAGAATTAAAATATTACTAGAGAAATTAAAAAAAACTTGTAGAGACTGAGAAAACTTTAATTGATTTTTCAGATCATAGAAAATTAAGTATATCTACAAAAAACGTAATGTTCTTGAAATTTCGAATAATCCAAAAATTTCTTATGTCCTGGAAAGATCGTCTACAATTTTGAAACTTTTACTAAAGATCTGGAAATTTTCCAAATTTTAAAAGATTCAAGAACATTCAAAAATTGGGGAAAATTTTTGTACAATTATGAAAAGTTTTGATATATTCAGTATAGACTGTAGAAAATTTGAAGAGCTTGGTAAAACTGAAAAACTTTGTAATATTTTATATTGAAATTTTTAAAAATTTTATAAATTTAAACTTGGCAAATTTGAACAAAACCATCTGATTTCGAAATTTCTTTTAATAGTAATTCATTTTATTTATAAAAGTCAAAGAAACATATTTACAGTTAACTTAATGGTCATCAAAATTTGTATATTTACTGCAAAAATTCAATTACCCAAATTAACTTTTTCGGTAATCCATATTTCAAAAGCTACTTTCCCGAAATAATATAAATTTGATAGAATATTGTAGTTTTTTGTTGAATTCGGTATCCCGAAATTTGTTATTATTGTCATGCAAACGTGCCGTTACTCACGAGATTCCACTTTTTCCTCTTCAAACCACGCTTATCGAGAAAATCTCAATCTTCAAAAACCCAAAATAGAAGGTGAAATTCCGAAAAACTGATAAAATTTCAAGAAATTTCTAACCTGCATTTTTTATTTGCTCTTTTGATAAGAGCCTCAGCATCATAAAAACTTTTTTTAAAAAATATGTATATCACGAAAAACAGCGCCTTGATAAATTGCTGGAAATCGACCATCTCATTTCAATGATTGCGACGAAAGCGAAGGCAATCCAAAGGACAAGAAGTTTAATCGGAAATCCACGGAGAAAACGTCTTTATCCCGCGAAATAATTGCGTTTGTGATAACGATTAATAATGCAATTGAACGTTGGATCTTAATTGGAAGTCTTAATGAATTTTCAGCGCAAGTGTCTATTCCGAACTTTCCCAAGGCGCCCGTGAAAGTTTCTATTGAAAAACAATGAAGAAACGGGACGTTAATTGCGGCGTGCAAAAAGTTTGACGTCATTTAACGTCGTTTTATCTCGTTACTGGGGCGGTTCAGGCGGTTAATGTAAGCGATTGAGTGACGTTCCTTCATTTGTAAGTTTCGAGGTATTTATGCCGAGTTTTTCAGAAAACTTTGAGTCATTTCGTACTTTCTTTCTTAGTTGGAATTAGTCGAATTATTGGACTAGTTCGAGGTTGAATTTGATGCACTTGTCTAGTGAAGAAGACATTACTAACAAATATGTACACTGTAAAACATAAAATGGAAACTTCACATACTTGTATGTGATGTTATTTAACATTTTCCTGGAATGGACATTTTTCCATACTGCCATATATAACTCCCATTAATGTACAGAAATTTTCCAATAAACGCACAGAAATTTTTGCAAACTTATGGGAAAAAGCGGTAAAATACTGGGGAAGTTCCATAAAAATCTGAGGTTTTTTCCATACATTGAACATTTCCATACGGTATCCATATGGTAAATCACATTTATTTTTTACAGTGATAGTCATATTCAAGTTTTTAAATAATTGAAAATTTAGACAAGCACAAAGCTGAATGATTTATTTTGTAGATATATTGACTGTAAACTAGTTAGTTACAACAAATTTGATAGTTGAAATTTTCATTATGAAAAAGTCGATTTTGACGAATTCATAGGTTGAAATTAGCAGGGGTAGCAGAACGGGATTTTTTAGGGGGAGGGGGTAGAAATGACTCAAGTATTGGGGAGGTGGAGTTCATGAGAGTTTTTTATTTAAATATACGCATGATTATGTTTTTACGTTATTAAATGAAAAAAATTAGAAAGTAAAAAAACTTGGAAATAAATTACGAAAATTCCTGATGAGTTGCACAAATTTCATGATCTTCGGAATCTTTTTACTATTTTTTCATATGTTTGGATATCAAGAATCGAAAAACATCGAAAATTTCCAAAATTTTCAGTCATTTTAAAAAATTCCTAAAATTAGTGAAATTACAGAAATTGGTAATGAATTTAGTATACTGTGTTTAGAAACATGTTTTTTTCTGAATATACATGATAATGTTTTTTTTTTAAATTTATTACACAAGTATTTGGAATATTTGAAAAGTGTTTCAAAATCAAAACAAGTTTTTATTAGTTTGACGAATTTGTATAAAAATTTCGAAAATTAAGGTAGTTGGTGGAAAGTTACAAATTTTGCAAATTTTGACAAATCAGAACACATGGGAAATGTAAATTATGTCAATAATTCTGAAAATATCCAAATATTAGTGGGATTTCAGAAAATGTTAATAACTCTATGCATTGTGTAAAATTATAATATTTTTTTAAAATGTGTACAATAATACATTTCATATTTTTTAAACAAAAATTTGGATATACTTGAAAAGTATTCAAAAATTACAAGAAATACTTCTGAGTTAATCACATTTTAGAAAAATTTGCAAATTTTAGCATCTGGTTTGATGTAAAAAAATTTGAAAGTGATGAAAAATCATAGCACGTTAAAAATTTCAAAAACTGTCGGTTATTAGACAAAACAAATCAAAATTTTTGTAGGATTTCATAAAATTTTCACCGATTTTGTATATTGTATTCATTATCATATTTCTTCAAAATATGCATGAAAATATTTTTTTTTTTTATTTTTCTGTGAAAATTTGCAATCCTTGAAAAGTATTGTAAAATTAAGAAAAATCTTGATATGTTGTTAGACTAATTTTCACGAAATTCCGAAAATTTTGAACCGTCTGTATTTCGTTTGAAATTTTGAAAATTTTTGAAAAACGGAAAACATTAGAATTTTGAAAGATTATTAATAATCCTGGAAATTGGAGAAATCAGTAGAATTTTAGTAAATTTTATTGAATTTTTTAATTGTGTTCAGCATCATATTATTATTTTTTTTTAAATATGCATGATGATGTTTTTTCTTACATTTTCTGAGAAAAATAAAAAAAACTAGTAAATTGTAAAAAATTACAAGAAATCTTCATAAGTTGGACAAATTCACATAAAATTTTGAAAGTTTTGGATGGTTAGTATGATGTTAAAAATGTTAGAAATTTCGAAAAATCAGCAAACATTAGAAATTTTGATAATTGTCAATAATTCTAGAAAAATCAAAGGTTTATTCTACTTATTTATAGAATTTCAGAGTAATTTTGTATATATAGTGTTCACCATAATTCTTCGAAAACTGGATAGTAATACCTTTTTTTTTATTTTTTATAAAAATTTCGAACACTTGAAAAGTATTTGAAAATTTTTGAAATTTCGTATATATTAGATAAATTTTTCTAAATTTTGAATAATTTGATGGTCTATCAAGATTGGAGTTTTAATACTTTTTCGAAATCAGAAAACGTTTGCAATTTTTAAGATTACGTCAATAATTCTGGAAAATTCGAAAAATTTATAGAATTTCAGAAAAAGTACGTAAATTTTGTATATCGTAGAAAATTTCGAAAATGCTGTAGAATCACAGAAACTATGTGTAATCTTCAGAATTTCGTAAATCAAAAAGTTCTTAACACAAATCTAGAATTTCAGGCAGATCTTATAAATTCTGTTAGTTTTGAAAAATTCAACGAGTCGAAAAAATTAGAATCTATAAATTTTGACCATCGTATGTTTTGAAAAAGATTGAAGAAATTGTCAGCAGTACCCGGAATTTGAAAAACATATGCTGCAGTATTTCCGAATTTTTCACTAATTTTTTACAAATCTCAAAATTTGCTCAAATTGTCTCAAGCATTGTTTGATTCTGCAGTAAGTCTTAAAATCTAAAAATTCTAAAAATTTTTTAACTGTTTGCAAAATTTTGATAAAAAATCAGGAAATTTGCAATGATTTCCGTAAGTTTGAAAAACTATCACAAAGTTGGAAATAATTATTGGAATTTCGAAAAGTTCTACTTCGTTTCAGAAATTTGTTTTTTCAGTTTCTTCAAATTCTGAAGAATATGGATGAAGTAGTGAATTGCTTTTGATTTTTAAAATTTTCGAAAATCTGTGAAAAATAAAATAAAACAAAAAGTATCGACAAAAAACTTGCAATTTTCAAATCACCATTTACGAGAAAAAAAATATAATTTCTTATCATTGCATTTATAAACAAATCTATTGTTGAAAGTTGTATCATTAGGATGATTCTCAGATAAATTATTTTCTTGATTAATTATGAAAAAAAAGAAAGTTCGCATGAATTTGCAAAACTGTTTCTCCGAAAAACTCCGCATCATTCAACTTTTTTGTTAGTCATTTTTCAAAAACTCAGTCAAGATATTCTCAAACTTTGAAATTGATTCGTTTATCAATTTCAACTTACCTTCAATTGTATTATGGTCTGTGCAGATATGTTGTGACCTTGCTCTTGGAGGCCCTAAAAACAACATCCAATCTACAAGGAAAAGCCAAATTTATACTAGTCCAAAAAAATTGAAACCCTATCAAGATATTGTGTGTTTTGATATTTCGACTTCAGTATATTCATTACGACGAATTTTTTTTCTAAAAAAAATTAACTTGTCCGACAATCATTTTTTTTGAATACAGTAAAAATAGAATTTTTACTTACATCGAAAATAAGGTTAGTCAAATAATGTTGATTTCTTGATAAATATTCCGAAAAATTGAATTCAAATCAAATTCTTTGGTACAGTAATAAAAATCGAAATCTGTCTCAAAAGCAATACTCGAGAAAAAAATAATTGAACGAATTCCTAACAAATTCTTTTTGGATTTGTTGAGTTTGGTTGAGCCCAAAAAAATATATATATCCTACGCATCCAGCATCGTGCGACAAAAAATCTACTAGCTACAAAAGGTACAGGAAAAAACAGTAAAAAAACGCCGGTAACACCAAAAGTATGCTGAAAAACACCAAAAATAAAACGAGCCCTGATTTTTCGAAGGTTCGTTTTACCTTCAAAGCGACGATTTCCGCGTAGCCGAGGGCCCCACCGCGGAGTGTTGTCACCGACCTTTTTAACCCCAATCCCTGGGAATTGACCCGTGGGGACAAACATTTTCATTTTTAAATCCGTTCAAACAAATTCCCCTTTGCATTTTTCAACATAAAATTTGAAAAATACACTGCCTTGCAAAAGTCTTAAGACAATCAATTTTTTCAGAAAGTACAAAAATATAAAAATTGTATAAATATTTGATAGTGAGTTTTAAATACTAATAGTAGAATGTTATCATAACTTTTATAACAATCGTTTGTTAAAAAAAAGTTTTTCAAACTTTGTGAAAAAAAGTTTTCTTTCAAGTACTCTTTTTGTTTTTGATGACAATTTGGGTGTGGGACCATAGACTTTTTCATGACAGTGTGTAAGTTTTTCTTTGTACAGTACCTTCAAAAAATCAACGAAAGAAAAGAATCTACATTTTTGGATGTTTTCTAAAGGTTTTTTATTCTCAAACTTTCAATAAGATCTTATGAAGAAAAAAATTTTTCTCTTTTAAACTTCGAACGAATACTTTTTTTTTGAGAATACTATCATGATATAAACTTTAAGACTGCCAATAAATTCAAGTTGTCTTCATAAAATTAACAAAACGAAGTGGACTTAATATTTACCTTTACTGCTGAGAAAACGTCGAATCCAGGACTTCCAGATTCTCCCTTTTGTCCTTTAGATCCTGATTGGCCCTGCAATAATAAGACAAAAAAAAGTCAAAAAAATGACACTGTATTTTTTATTATATTCTTACTAAATCACGTTATAAAAAAAGCTCTGAATAGATCGTTTTATCAAAAAGTACAACAGTAATTTTCATGGAAAAATGATCACTTTCCAAACGAAATGACGAGTGGAGAAAAAATTGAATAAAAGCTCAAGATTCCTTACATTGAGTACTTTCGTAAAATCAATTTCAAGAGAACCCTGTCAGATGCAATATTGAGGAAATATAAAGGCAAATGCAGTCTTTCTCTTCGTTTTTTTGCCAGTTTCTCGACTTCAATGCTTCGATATATTATTTCAAAAGACTGAAAGTAAGGAATAAGACAAAAATTGTGACATTCAGGGAAGAATTTTACAGTTATTTTGAGATAATAAAAAAATTATAATAAAAATTTTTTACGGTAAAAGTTTTCTGCAAGATTTTCATTTTTTTTTTCAACATGTTCAAATAATTTGTAGCTTATTCATGGAAATACTCTTTCCAAGTTTTTGGGGTTCGATAAAATTTCTGCAATTTTTAATAAATCGTAAGTAATCTTCAGAGAATTCCTAACAAATTCAATTTGATTTCAAAAGAGGTGTGAAAAATGATCGAAAATAGTTCTCAAAAATCTATAAAGTTATAAGAGCGAGCTATAAAAATAAAATCACTCATTTTATTCAAACCTATTCATCAACTCGCGAATCCTATTTTCTCCAAAATCATACATGCTTCAAAATTGCGCTATTTGATTCTCGAAACTAAATTAAATCTCATCGAAAAAATTCTTACAATAATTTTATCATCATAAGAAGTCGCAATTTTCTCGATATTAAACCCTAGCAAATCTCATTCATCTCCGTAAGATCTTCTTGAAATTCATAAGAAATCTTGGACGAAGAATTTCAATGACAGAATAATTTCTCGACTTTTAATCCCGAGATTTTGCACTTTCTTCCTCTTCGTGAAAATGAACGTTGTTCGCTAGTTAACTTATTGAAAATAATTCCAATTTCCGTTCCCTCTTATTTCAAGCCCTCGATCTTCGTCTCATTACTTTGCAATTGTTACAATTGTCAGGCATTTTTCCTGCAATCATCGTAATGGTTATAATTTTTCAATTCGTTCGATGGTATGATTTATGACCTCGAGAAAATTATATTTTGCACAGTTTTTGCAGTAATTTGTTTTCTGAAAAGTCGAATTTGAATTTTGATCAATTTAGTTATTATTATATATTTTTAGTTGTTAATGAATTTTTAAATGAGATTTGCTCAATTTTCGGTGTAATGGAACAATATTCAAGGATTTCGAAGAATTTCATTTTTTTTTTTGAAATCTCGGTGACTGGAAAAAATCAACGATTGATATACTCATTCAAAGTTTACGAAAATTGATGTTTCTGGAATTTTTCATAATGATTTTTTATTCGTGTAAAATGTTGTGTAATCAAAAAAATTTTGTATTAAAGTGTTTTAAAGTTTATATGAACTATTCTTGATTCAATAATAAAAAATGTGTGAAAATCTCATTATTGACAACTTTGAAATTCGATTTTGAAAATGTTGAAATATCAGTTGAACAACGCAAAAGGTTAAATGAAAAATCGAATTGTAAAAAAATGAAAAATGGTTGAAATACGATAAAATTTTATTGGAAATAATTGGTTCATTAACAAAACTCAATTTCTGTATGCTTAAATTTTTAATGTAAAATTATGAAAAATCTGTATTTTATTTCTATAAAATTTTTGATTTTTAATTATGTATAGCCGAACTTGGAGAATTTAAACTTCTATTTGTGACATTTTCCATCATTTTTTATTTTATTAAGAATGTTAAAAAATTCAAATCTTAAGTTCTCGAATCCAAGCTTAACAAATTTAAAAAATCAAGAAGTAGACAAATGCAGAAGTTAGGTAAAACGAAAAGTTTCGAATTCAGGAAATTAAAAAATCGTGAAGTTTGAGAAATACGATTAAATGTTATTTATTTAAAAATTATCTTTTCAAAATTCAGCAAGAACTTGAAGATTTAAAAACTTAAATTGTAACAAAAATATCGAATTGACAAAATATCGTTAAGATTTTCATGACAATACACGTATAACAATATTCCTTATGAATTAGAAATATTATTTCCGTGTTTTATTTAGAACAGTTTTTGGGAAGTTTGAAAGATTGCAAAAGTCAATGGTAATGAATTTTTATCTAATCTGTAACTTTTGTAGAATTTATAAGAAAAGGAAAATTAAAGTTAAAAGAGGTATTAATTTAATACTCTGAAATCATTTTGTTCGATATAATTTGTATAATTTGGAAGAAATATTGTTATACTTGTATTGTCTTGAAAATCTTACCGAAATTTCGTCTACATATTAAACATTAAGAAATTTATTACAATTGGAATTTTCAAATCTTCAGGTTCTTGCTAAATTTAAAAGAAAGAATTTTTTAAATTAGGTATTAACATTGAATCGTTATGACATATCGAATTATTTGGTTTTACACATTCAGACCAGTTCAAAAAATAAAGTCCAAAGCTAATAATCAAGATTTCCCCACGAAATTTTGAATAATTATCCCATCCTTCTGAAAATCAACATCAAGGTAGCGAACCCTTCAACAAATAGACCATTCTCCGAGCAAACAAGCGAATGTTGGAAAATTTACGCCCAGTAAAACGATCTCGTTCCCCAAGAAAATGGATAACTAATTGGAAATCGTGAATTTTTCCGTCGGGACGAATTCAAGCGCAGGAAAATTAAAGCTCGAGATAAAAAGCACGATTTAGGCGAAAGTACCGGAAATAAGATTTACTCCCTCGCACGGGTTTAATCTTGGAAATATTGTGGTTCCCAGTGTTTCAATACGGTCTTTGGTCTTCAGCAAAGTCGATTTTTAAAAAAGTCGTTAACTTCTCGCAATCGATGAAAGCAATGGAATTCCTGATTGGTATTGAGAGGGGTGGTTGGGGGGAGGGGGAGTAATTCGGTTTTCGTGTAGTTTGAGAATTCAATGACTAGTGAAAGGTTGGTCGACTTCATTGAAGTTGGCGCAGTAATTGGCCTTTGAAATTTGTTGGATTTGCAAAAATGGAAACTCTGGAAAGTTCTGTAATAGAATCTCAGTATAATATTGTAAAATCTTTGAAAAACTTGCATTATAAATAAATTTTTGGGAACTACATCAAAAAAAATTTTGAGTGTCGAAACTCCTTAAATCCGAAAAATATATGCCCAAAATAAAAATTTACGACAGAATTTATATTTTATTTCGCAAGTCAACAATTGAATTTTTTTAATGATCGTTTGAATGGTTAAACAACTGGCTATCGACTTTCTTAATAGAAACGCGAAATTTTAACTGTAGAATCAGAGAGATTCAACAATGCCAACTTCTAAATTTTAACAGGTATTTATATAATAAAATCAAACTTTCGAATGATAAATTTCGATAGTTAAAATGTTAGGTGAGAAAGTAAATATCAACTTTACGTTTTCATCTTTAAATCTGTAGCAAATGAAGGAATTACTCTAGAGTATCAGAAATAGACAATATTTCATATTTATGAACTCGAATTATGTATCATACCTTTTGGAAGCTGGATTTTTCAATAGAAAAAATAGGGGAGCATTTCGATATGAAAAAAGCAAACAAAATAAAGAGAAAGAGAGGTATTTTCAAATTTGAAAGATTTTATGTTTTCGGCTAATTTTTTTTTAACAATTTGATAAGTCTTGAAGATGAGGAACTTATAAGTAGAAATATGGACAAATGAAGACTTTTGCTGAAAAAGTAAGTTTTGCATTCAAAATCAAAATAGCAAAAAAAAACAAACCTGAGAAATCCATAAGATTTGACATTTGAAATAGTCAAAGTTCAGTGTATCTTACCGCTCATTTTGAAAATGAAAAAATTGCAAAATAAGCTTTTTTTTGGATACAGATTGATATTGAAAGAGTTTATTCAAACCACGATGAAATCGATTAAAACGTGATACATAGAAATGATGAAACTAATATTTATAACTCTTTCAATGGAATAATTCTTATTGAGTTAACAAGGCTTTTATTAGTCTAGAAAAGCTGCACATTGTTAATGTTTGGACTTGAAATAAATTGTTCTATAGAATAATGACCATTTTGAGTTTGAAATTCAAAGAACAAAATGGCTTGAACTTTAAAATTTTGCCTTATCAATGTGAATTCTGTGAGAAAAAAATTGATGATTGCCAATTTGAAGGCATGAAAAATCAGCGAAATCGGCACCAAAATACTGAAATTCAAATATGTTCATAAGAAAGTATCGAAATTCAACATAAGCAACCCTAAATCTAAAATAAAATAAAAAATTTTGAAATTAAATAGAATTTAATACACGAAATTGAGGATTCCTCATAATTCTCATAAATAAAGTAAAAATTTGATGATTTAAAATTTCAAAATAATTTAAGAAGATATATATTTATAATTATAATCACCTATTTAAAATTCTTAATTTAAACGTAAATGATCATTTGTAGTTTTAGTCCCTGATTTTAATGATTTATATGGCTTCAAAAATTAAATTTGTAACAATGAGTTTGATTTCTGATAACTGATAAATTTGTATAAGATCTTGAAGAATCGAAAAACTTTTCGTTCGGTCTCTTCGCAAGGTTTCATAGATATTTATGTGATGTCCAAAATTTTGATCAGTTTCTTATTCTTCATACTTATTGCTTTTATGATCCCATAAAAAGTTGGAAAAAGAATCAAAAAATGTGGATTTATAGACGTGATTTCTTCTAACACTTAGAACAATAGGAATTGGATCTGTTTGCCTATAAAAACTCAGCCATTTTTTTCCTGGCGTCTGCTAAATGTCCTGCAATCAGGGCTTGAAAATAAATCTTGTCCAGCAAAAAGATGGTAATTTCTCTTTATTTCTCGTAGACAATTTTGCACGTTCAAGTATTGGAAGAAATCTATGAAAATTTATAATATTGCAGGATGATAACAATTTAACAGTTACACCACAGAATGATCTAGATAAAAAATTTGAATTTGACAGGTAGAAGGTGAAAAAGTTTCTGGAAATCGAGTGTAAAACTTAAAGAATCAAAACTTTTTAATGTGCAGTTAGAATGTGGAAAATGCTAGTTATGCCAAAAAAAAACCATAAAAAATCAAATTAATAGTGTATCATAATTCAAAATTGTATTATTCGAAATACGTCTAAAAACAGTTCGATTAAAACAAAAATTTTCAAAAATCTAAAATTCAAAAGTCTTCAACCTAGACGTTTGATAAATTAGAAAATTTCCACACAAAAACAAAAATAAAACTATTGGCAAGTTGTAAAAACTTATATCTCATTTTCTCCAATGTGTTTTCTTACACAAAACCGGAATTTTTAACAACCAGGGTTCCGTAATGAAGAAATGTAGGAAAAGACTGTTTCATGGCGTTTTATGTTACCAGAAACGAGTAATAATCCGACTTTATGGAGAGATTCAAAGATAGGACCCTATGAAACGTCGCCATTTTATATTCCAAGGACATGTGATAAAAAACATGCCTATAACAACTGATGTCTTATTTTTGCAGTTCCCATTTGACAAAAATCCATTAAATTACTATCAACAAAAGTATTTTCTGATTCAACAAAATATTCGATAGAATAAAGTCTAACAATAAGAAAATCTTGCCCTAGTTCAGCCATTTTTGCAACAGTTTTTTTATAATCAATAAAACCATTAGATCTTTAACAATGCACACATGTTCAATATTTTTATAAGTTTGTCGAAATTTCTAGACAATTTTTTTAGAAATCTGAAATGACTCAAATTTTTTTCAAGTCTTGAAATCTATTTCTTCTTTTTCAATCACAATATTTGAAGTTTTAGCCTATCGAAACTGAATTATCTTGGCTCAGAAATTTAAAGATTTTATAGATTCTAAGTGGTTCGATAAATCTTGGAAATTTCCATGGTTCAGAAATATTTATTTTCTTTTTAGAATTTGGAAATAATAATATTTGTAATAAACATAATAAATAATTAAAAAAAAAAAATTTCTTTTAATCGAAATTACGAGGATCAAATTCTAAAAGCTGGTTAAGATAGAAACCTAATTTTCAAAAAGTATTCTTCGATACTTCAGGGTGAATTATTCAGGACGTAATCTCAAGAAGTCAAAGAATTCTTCGATGTATAAAAATATCTTTAAAAATTCAATGTTACACTAAAAATTTATAAAAAAAGTCTGTAAATCCATTAATAAGCAGAGTCCAACAATTTTCAAAAATCGAACTTCAAAATCCTCAGAAAATAATTTTCAATCATTTGAGAGCTCACAAAAGTTCTTGAAAAGTTTCAAGAACCCCATCCTGCAAATTTTCCATAATATTAAACTGAAAAAAAAATTCAGAATTTTTTTCTTTGGATCCATACATGCTGACGCGTGAAAAAACAGAGGGAACGAAACGACCTAAAAACATTGAAAAATGCGAGAAACAAAGTTTCTTGTGTCCACAAATAAAGCTAATGTAGTAGAACAAAGAGGAAGAGAAGCCGTGAGATTTATGGGAAAGTTTTTTAAGTCCTCTCGTATCTGATGCGCGCGAGGACGGATTCGCGTGTTCTGCTAAATTCAAAAAGTTGGGTTTTATTTCGAAATTCCATTACCCAAGTTAAATGCATGCGCATATGTTCGAACGGAGTCAGATTCAATATCGAACGGAATCGGAATTTTCGTTGTTGGCCATGCTTCATTGGCAATTAACCAAGTTTGCGCCATGCTCGGTGAAAGTCTAATGACGCCTAACGAATGGAGAATTATTCCTCTCAAACCCCAATTTTCCGCTTAATGAAATTCGGCTTTTCACGAATTAAAAGTGGTTAAAGAACTTTCGCATAATATTCGTATGAAATCACAAATTCCCAGATTTGACTTTCATATTTCTTCAAATGAGAAAGAAACTACTAAGAATTTAAGATTTAGCATTCAAAAAATTTCAGGATTTTTATAAAATAAAATCTCGACTAAAAATCAAACTCGTCAAAATCAAAATTCGGTTCTTTCTAACAAGACGAAATCCCTGTCGAGTGCTGTTTGGAGAGCCCTGTAATCTGGCACGCAAATTCGCTCTAATTAAGACGCTCTTAATTCGCGAGTCACGAGTATCGGAACAGACGTCCTCGAGGAAAACGCAGGGGAAATTCCTGGGAATCAGAAGGAAAACCACCGAATTAGTGTGTCTTGCAATTTGAGTTTGGTGCATTTTGCGAGGGCAGAAACTAGATGATTCCAAGGGAACCCCTTTGGCTCCTCGAATTGTTGCGATGTTCGCTCCTCGGTCAACTTGAATGTTAATGGGAATCGCGATGTTCAAAGGGATTGTTAGCTTAGATCCAACGGTAGCTGTTCCGGACCAGAAATGTGTTATTTTCATTAATATTGCTTGGTTTCCTCGAATGAGATTCCATCAACTTTCCATGAATATTCATGATTCCCGTCTTTTGGAACGAATTCTGTTTGTTAGTTGACTTGGTTTTCGGTCTCATGGCGTTTTCAAGATATCTAAGTGAATTGGGATATAAGGGAAAATAAGGAGGAGAGGAAAATTTCCAGAGCTTTTTGCAGTGTTTGGCATACAACATTATTGTCGCACCGAGAAAAAAATCTAGTAATTTTTTATGGCAAAAAAAAATATCAATAATATTTACAATACTATCGGAAATTTTGTCAGTTTCATTTGACCTATTACAATATTACAATATGTATGCTGGTTTTTACTAGATAATTTCAGAAAATTTTAAATTTACAAAATGCTGATTGTACTATCTACGTTGTAATTTTTACTATAGTAGTACACACGATTTAATATCCGTGTATTAAACATCAGTGTATTCATAAAACTTCATTACATATAATATTACACGAAGTGAAATTTATTCATACAACTTGAGATGCTAAGAAAATTTTAAGTATGTAATAGGAACTGAAATCTTTATTATATACAATCATATGATTCTGAAAAAAGTATGCTTTTTTCTAATGGGAAAAAGATTTTTTAAGAAACACTTAAATTTTCAACGAGTTTTTCTTCAGCATATAACTGATGAACGAAAAATGTAAAAATCAGTATTCCTTTTTTGACAGTCTTATAGATGTAAATTGATAAAATGGTATATTGATGAAAGTTTTTTTAAATTTTAAAATAATTGATATAATGATATCTTGTGGAGATTTTTTATGTATTAAAAGTAGAGTCTATGATAATAATTTAAAATTACCCGATTTCCTAAAAGTCACACAAATTTTTCTAATATTAAAGAGGATTTTGTGAAATCTTATAAATAAATTGTTATTTAGCTCATTCATTTTGGCAAATTGAAGTATTCATACACTTGTTAAAATGTTTGTTGAAAATATGAATGTATGAATATATATAGCATATAATACATTTTTCTTTTTTGTAATATTCGAAATTATGTTATAATTGAAATTTTTCATCGAAAAATTTCGCTGAGCAAAGACTTTTTAGTAGGTTCTTTTACTTTCTTTCAAAATTTGAATCTGTACATGAAAATTTATTGATTTGAATGCATACTTCAGTAAATGCTTGAAAATCTGCAAATACCATTCTTAAATGCATAAATTGTCCAAAAAAGTGCTTAAGATGTTTCAAGTTTTGAAAGTGTTTTTGCAAATTTGAAAAAAAGGTTATTAGAATTTTTCATATTCTATAAAATTTATAAAATTTTTGATGGTGATTAATTTTTCTAACATATTTCTAGGATTCTTGTTAATTGTTATAAAGGTTTAGAAAATTTGATGATCTGATCTAAAATGCAAAGTATAAAGAATTTTTCAGGAAACAGCACTTTGAAGATGAATGGTATTTCAGAGATTTCCAAAATTTTTGGTATAAAGCGTATTTTTTCAGTATTTTTACAGTTCGAACGATTTTCTGGCATTTTATGAATTTTTGTACTATACGTACCTATAATTCGATATTTTTGGATTCAAGGTTTTATAGATGTCAAGTTATTTTTAAGTTATTTAAGAAAATTATTTCTACATGAATTTGAAGTATTTTGTTGATTCCTAGCATTAATGAGTATTTTTCATACAATTAAAGTTTTATTTCAATTTATTCGAATTTTCTGGGTTCGTGGAAGATATCTTGTTTTTTTGTAAATTCCAATATGAATTTCTACAATTCAATACACTATACAATACTATATAAAATTTTAGAGGTTTTAAGTATTTCAATAAATTTTTCAGGAAACAGTATCTTCATAGGATTCAAAAATTATACATAGATTTATGTATCTTCTAGTAAGTTTGGTATTTTTTTTTAAATTCAAGAATTTTATCCATTTTTATAGTATTCACATAAATTCTTGTATAGATTTTCAAAATCAGATACTCTAATATTAATATTTTTAAACATTTATATTTTTTTTTGTAATTTTTAAGAAAACAGTATCGATACCGAATTTCAGTATTTTAGAGATACTTCTTATTTTAAGTCCTTTACTCACTTTTCAGCATTTCTGAAGATTCGTAAAAATATTTAAAAAAAAAATCAAAATAAACGAATCATTTATAATTCCAAGAATATAAAATTATAACCTTACAGAAAACATTTACGAGAATATACGATACTTTTAAAACAATCCACGACAATGACTAACGAAAAAATTCCAAATTCATTAAATTTTAGTTCAATTAAGAAACTAGCAACGCTGTCTTGAATCGTTGAAACAGATATTGGGAAAAGCATATTCATCTTGATTAAGAAATTTTTCCATGAAACCACCAAGTTTTCCAATCACCACTTTTCTTTCGATTAGCCAGTTCGATTAGTATCTGAAATTATGGCGGCCAACGGAAATAATACCTGATCGATACGGAAGTTATTCAAAGCCAATCCTTTCACCCAATCACTGTCGAAGTTAATTAGTGCTATCTAGTTTCTTGTTCATCGCGAAAAATCATTAACTATTATTCACTTTGATTATACTGCAATAACCAGAGCTCCTTCGTTACTCGCGTTTCTAAAGGGCTGGGAAAAAATTGGGGAAAATTCTGGAAAATTCGGTTCGTTATTCACCAGCTCAGTAATGAAAAGCCGCGAGTAATTAGTCCATACAAATGAGATTAGTTTTTACAGTAGCAAGTTATTAAAGAGGTTTCCGGGAGATGTAGGTCGAGTATTATGGTTTGGCCAGAAAAATAGATTGCAGAAAAAGCGAGTTTTTTTATTAACTGGCTACATAAAAATTTCATTAATTTTTTTGATAAAAAAATCATCAGAGTCTGAATAATGTAAAGATTTTTCTTTCTATCATTCGTAAGATTACCCGTCAATTTTCCGAATCGAGTTTCCGAAATGCCTTTTTCCCGAATGCGAATTTCTCGAAAGCCCGTGTTCACGAAAATTTCAGGATTCAATTGCTATTTAAAGTCTATGCTGAATTACTGCTCATTGCAATTTACAATACAACATTGTATGAAATGCTTTTCAAGTACTCTAAAATATCGAAAGTTTTTTTGTAGGTATTGTAATTGGCAACAACAATCGTTTGTATCCTTCTTTGATGCAGCCTTCACATTTCGCCCCCAACTGAATTCTTGTATTTGTATTTCGTTATCGGCCTGTTCTCTTTGAAATTCATTAATTAAATTGCATATATCGAAATGATTTTTACCCTCTTTTTCTACGTATATGCAACAATCTGATCAAAATTGATTTCAACTCTATTAAAAAAACTGCATACTTTGATTTATCAATTGCTTGAGATTATTTCCAAGTTTCATTTTCTCATTAAAATAAATGAAATTATTTCGTCCAAATAGCTTATGAGTTTATATTTCTAGTAAAATTTGCAGACCAGATAAAAAGTAACAAAAATTAATCTTATCATACTTACGGGTTCTCCCTTTGGTCCGTCCAATCCAATGGGACCCTAAAAATCATAAAAACCATTAATCGGCGAGAAAAATCCTACGAAAGGAAAAAGTATGAGATCGTAATAACACTAATGGAATCGGAATACTTTGAAGACGGGTCAAATATATGCTTCCAAATATAACTACCGCGATATCCAATTAGTTACAGATGTTAGTAATCTACGTTAGACACATCTACTCGAGTTTTACGATTATTAGCTTGTTGAATCTCGTGTTATGTCAGCCGATTCACCACCATTGGATTGCGTGCAAGAGTGAAATTGCTACGAGAAAACGTCGTTTTAGTTTTTTTAAAAGTGAATTTTTTGTTCATGGAATCATCAATGTTCGAAGAAAAACACTTCATGCTTCAGTCATTTTCACAAATTTTCAATGTACTCAAAGTAAAAATTATTATTCAGCAAAGAGCTGACTTTCAGAAATATGATTTTCAACGCCCATTGCTCTTCATTATTATTTTCCACTCTTTTTGTCGTAAAAAGAGTACAATTCGTAGCGAAATAATTTAAAACGCTTTTCTGCTTCGTGACGTTTTACCAGCAGTATTTTTTAACGAGACAAAAAAGGACGATAATTTTCCGGACGTAAGATCGAGTGCATCCGTTGCGCATTCCAATTCTCTCGGGAAAATGGGAAAAGCGAATTGTAGAGTTGAATTAAAAATATTTCGGCGGAAATTGGCCAGAATTAATAGTTTTGAACTACTTTAAAGAATGGCGCGATTCACAGTTTTTCAACGTTTTTTTGTTTATTGTCAAAAATAAAAAAACAATTTGGAAAAGTAGGAAATCAATGAAATTTTAGTTTTTAAAATTAACGAACAATGTAAAATAGTTGACTCGAAAATTGTCGACTCAAAGGAAAATCTCGAAAGAAATGATCTTTTTTAATGTACTTTCCCGTTATTGGTTTCTTTCTTCAATCGACCAATTCATTTATAATCTTCAGAGATTATAGAAAAAGTTTTGTTCAAGTACTCTTGCAAGATACCGAGAAATCTCTGAAGGATTCGGACATCCTTTGTAACAGTCTTTCGCAATTACCACTGAGATCACTGAACATAACTACTTTACTTAACTTTCAGTAGCACGGAATTGTCGGAGAAAAGAAGTTTCAGCTTCATGTTGGAAAAAGGAACTAAACCGCTTCTTGATGAAATTATGAGATAACTGCGAATTCTCGCAAATGAGTTTTATAAACAATGCGAAGATACGATTCAAAAGTTGTGAAATTTCACCCGCAGAACGAGTGAGTCGAAGATTCTTCGCGAAGTGAGAAAACTTTTCGCAAAAATGAGGTTTTGCAGTTGTTTTATGGAAGAATTGTATACAAATTTCATAGTCAAAGGCATTGAGGGAATTTCAAAAGTTGAGTGACGTACTGGAATCCAGTATATAAATCAGGCGCGTAGAGAGAGATGGGTTTTGGGGGTTAAAACTACTCCTGGACTTTTAATAAAATTACTATTTCATGTAAAAATAATAAAAATTATAACAATACATAACAAAAATACCAATTTTAAAAAAGATTGCAGAAAAAATGAAATCAGTTTTATAAATCATCAGAAATGTACTCACTGAAATTTATAGGACATGAAAAATAATTTCATGTAAGTACTCAAAGTTAACAATGTCAAGGATACTTCAATTTACTAACACGAAAAAAACAACAATTTTGGCTTCAGAAAAATTTTTTCTCAAACAGCATTCTTATCATGAATGTTTGGCTAGGATAACATATTAGAAAATGAAAATTTGAAAAACTGTCTTAACAAAATGAATTATTTAGAAAAATTAACGAAAACGCTCGAAATCTGAAAAAATTTTAACCTTAAAGCATAGAATTCTAGAAATCTACAGTAAAAATCCAGAAAAATACCAGAAAATCTTCCAAATCTTACAAAATCTGAAGAAATACTGAAAATAATAGTATTCTGTGAAAAAACTGTTTTCTAAAAAATCTTTAAAAATAATCAACTCTGAATTCTAAAGCATCAAATGAAAAAAAAAACTCATTATATGAATTAACATAAATACTATAAATCTATGAAAATATAAAAAAAATTCACAAATCTTCTGAATAAAAAAAGAAAATAAAAATACAAGAAATTTATAAAACACTAAAAAAAAAACTGTGTAGATGTGATTTCTCAAAAATTCTATAAAATTACTGAAAATTTATCAAAACTTGATTTCTAGTACGTTGAATTCTTGAAATCAAGATACTTCTGCAAAATTTAAAATATACACACAATCTATAAAAATACAAGAAAAAGTTACGAAATCTTATCAGTACTAAAAAAAAATACGAAAATACAAGAAATTCATAAAACACAGAAAAACTTTGCAGATGTAATTTTTTCAAAAATATGTAAAATTATGAAAAATTAATTTGAATTTGAATTCTTGAACATAGAATTCTAGAAATCTATGTACGAAAATACTAGATATCCTAAAAAATTAAAAAAAATTTCCTCGTGTTCTATAAATGCTAAACATTACGCGAGAAATAGTGGAAATATTTTAATACTCAAAAAGTATGCGAACATAATTTTTTGAAAAATTTTTTAAATTTTGAGTTCTGGAGCATACAATTCTAGAAACTACATAATAAAGAAATCAATGAACATGCTAGGTTCTTCGAATGGTATGAATACTCTAAATGATACAAAAAAAAAAAAAAAAAAAAAAAAAAAAAAACTACAAAAATGCTTGAAAATATTACAAATGTCATAAAAACATACAATATGAAAATTCTGATAATCCACGAAATATTGAAATTCTTTCTACTTATGATTTTCTCGAAAATCTAGAAAAATATTTAAAAAAAGATAGAACTTTGATTTCTAAAGCATTATATTCTAGAGAGTAATATGAAAATTCAATACATTATATCTGGAAATCCTTCAAGTTTTATAAATACTAAAAAAATGATGAAAAACACCCAAAATATGAGAAGAAAAAAAATCTGCACCCCAGTGGCGCATGGAATTCACAAAGCGAATCCTAATATTATTTGAAATGCAAACATGAAAAATGCAATATTTTAGATTCCAAAAAATGTATAAGTTACAAATCCAGAAGAATTATATTTTTTCGAAATCACGCTCCTGCAAATTTTTTCTGTCTACGCCCCTGATATAAATACATTCGTGAGTAGTTAAATAAAAGTAGGAATATTAATATAGTTGAAATGCCAAAATGTCGAAAATTTTCAATTCCGAATTCGACTATTTTTTGAAACAATTAAAAAAGTTTGATGTACTATTTAAAATAATTGAATTTTATCGAAAAAGTTATGTCAATATAGATAGGGAAAAGACATAATTACAACTACTCCAATCACAAAACTAGGGAAAATGAAAATTCTAACGTTATGTAATTATCATTTTTAAGATCATTACATCTCGAAAATCAAGAATTTTATTACCTACAGAAATTTTTCGATAGGAAATTCGTTGTAAAAAATAGAATCTTATATATACATTGAAAGTAATGAAACAGAAAATGAACTCAACGAATCAAGGAATATTACGGAACTCATAGTATTATACTTCCGGGATCTTGAAAGTGGAGCAGCTTTTTCACAAAAAGAAATACTTCACTAATCTAACAAGACTTATTTATCTCCAACAGCATTTACGACTGAGAAGATAGAAGTTATTTGCAGACGAGATTCAGTTTTTTAGCATTATAAGCAGAGCTAAGAGAGTTATGTTTTTTAAACTATTAAAATATGTATGGATTTATGGATGGAAAAATGAATAAATATGGACAATAATGTGGATAGTATTTATTTTTAATTACGATGAGTTTTCTCTTTCAATCGTTGCAGAACAATATAAAATGTTGTATCAGATTTTCAAAAACAAAACTGCGCCGTTTGTCACTCTAAATATGTTGTTGAACTCAACTCAATATATATTGATGAAAATGAACGTTCAACGTCATAAGATGTAACAGGACCATATGTAGAAGCATTCAGTTCAGTTGATAACAAATTGAAATAACAAATTTGATTACGAATTTGACTTTCAGAGCTGGATTTTTTTTATTCAATGATTTTGATTGATTAACGATGCAACGATGTTTTGTTTACATTATTATCAAGCAAACGATAGAAGTTCAAAAGTATTTGAGCTATAAATATCTTTCTTATCGATTCTTAGACACTTAAATCTTTGAAATATGGGTTTGTTTGGGTGATTGTGGAAAATATGGATTTATAGGGGAAAAAGGCGAAAATTTGGAAATAAATATTTTTCATTTAAAAACATAACTCTGTTAGCTCTGATTATAAGATTTTAATCGCCTTTCTTGATTCCAAATAGTCGATTTCGACTATTTCATAGCCATATTTGACTAATGTGCCTAGCGAAAAGAGGACTACCAGTAAATAGTCAAGAATGACTATTTGAATAAGTCAAAAAGCACTTACTGCTGAAAATAGTAAAATTTACTCATTCAAATGGTTGAAATGCGATTATATAAAATCGTTAATTTATTATTAAAAAAAAATAATTTTTCTGTTGTTCCTGGCATTTTTAATTCATGATTACTATTTATTTTATCAAATTGACATACTATTCGTTCATGTATTGGAAAGAGATGACAATTCTATGAGAAAAAAACTTGGCTTGAAGACTGGTCTCGAAACCAGGACCACTCACCCATTGAAGCAGTCCGTCACAAGTTCTTCAATAATTTTTTCCTGTGTTTAGGATTTACTCTGATCGGATATTTCTCGCTGAATTTAGAAATTGAAAAAAAAAAAAAAAATAAAAAAATAAAAAAAACAGCGCCAGGACATAACGTTCATTCCTATTGATTTTCAATAATTTTAAATACTCTACTGAAAATAGAAGAGGAACTCAAAATTATAAAGTTAGTAAAATTTTCTATTTTTTCAATGAAATTTTTCCCATCTTTGCACAAAATAAATTTTAACTCTTTCTTGAGTTCCAGACTTGAACAAATTTCTAATTTTTTTAAGAATGACAATTATTTAGCCTTCAAATAGTCCGATTGTTTTAATATTTATAATCAATGTATATTGAGAAATAACTAATTGTTCTAGTAAAATTTCAACTAATTATTTGTCACAGGATTGACTCATTGTAATAAGTCAATTTATGACTAATATGAATGGGAAAATTTTGCTGTTATAAATAGTTATTACCGTTAGAAATGACTATTTTAATAGTCAAAGCTTATCGCAGTAGTCAATGTTTGACTAATTCGACAGTCAAAAAATTGACTAACTGCGGGTAGTTGAAAAATGACTACTCCAATAGTGGAATTTGACTTTTGTTGGCAGTAAATCACGCGAAAACGACTATTTGAGTAGTCGAAACATCAGTGACAATTCAAAAGGTCAAAATTTGATAATTTGAAATTAGGATTAATGTGCACATTGGTTAAGGAGTTTCTCTTCTTGAAAACGTTCTTTAGTTTGGAAAATCTTTATGTTTGTATGTAAAGTTTGAAAAATTGCTATCTATCCACATTCATTGAAAAATTTATTGGAGTAAGAAATTTACTGTATTTTTTGGGTTCTTCTGTTTAAAAAAAACTTATTACAACAGGAGCTCACGTACATGAACTTTTGAGAGAAATTGGATAAAAATTGACCTACATTTTCCACGTTCTCAACTGTTAAATTCCTGGTATAAAAACCAGTGTCTAGATTTGTTTGTAGTTCGCATGAAGCGGTGTGCGAGTGCCACTGGAGGAGTAAATAGCGACTCGAGTAGTCATGACTTTGTGCTCACCATGACTTTATCTTCCTTCCGTCGTTGCACGTCAACGACGAGACAGTATGTGTGCCATTTATTATCGCAGTTTAACATAGTTGAGAAACTCTCGGGGCCCCTTCGCGATAACATTATTGAATCAAGGAGCCTGCGCTCTCTCCTAAAACACCATCAGACGTGGCTTAGTGCCGCGTCGCCTGCGACAATTATCAACTACCGCGATAGTCAAGTTGCCACCTAATTCGATGAGCACTCGAGAAAATGAACCGACTTCCGCGCTTTCTTCGTCCGTTTCGGACATTTTTTATTCCACCGAGAAATTTCAAGTATAAAGATATTTTTGTCGATTACTCCAGTTCAATGTGTCTAATCCTGTGATTTCACCAATATTATTTGATCATTTCTGTAAAATTTTGGAAATTTAAAAATAATCGAAAGATATTTAAAAAAAAAGCTTTGTAATGTCATACGAATTTATCCTCATGGTTCGTTTTTTGGAGATAAGCATGACTACAGCACAAAATTCCACGTTTATTCTATACATTCACGTAACATCAGCTTTTTGCTTGTTAGTGAAATACCCGTATTTTGAACATAATTAACGTTACACGTCTTTTCATACCTAAAATATTCTCACTGTAACGTAAGCAAGTAATTCACGATCAAGAAACTAGGTACTTTGATGTATAAAGTGTACACGAAACTCTGAAACTACTCTCTCAAGCAGATACATATTCCCCTTTTCATCATTAGAGCTACTTTGCGCTCGTAAATATTTATCTTCAATTTTCACTTCTTAGTGCAAATTTCAGAATTCCGAGTAATGGCTTCTATGTACAACATACAAAAATCTTTGAATAAGAAAATGACGCTGTTCACAACCAGAAAATCGCCTTCTTAACGTTCGATTCCGAATTGGAACCTACTTTTGTGACTCTTACTTTGCATCCTTTTCAAGAGAATAATCGGCCCCCGAGGAAACGCGAAAACAGCGTCGAATCTCTTTCGGAATCGAATCTAACCTTAATTTCATTCTCGTGACGACGGTAAATAGATTATGTAAAAGCTGTAGCTCGGTGCAGTTTTCAGCCCTATTGTATCCCTCTTTTCAGGGAAAGTGACATGTAGACGTTAGCACAGCCCGAGGCTTTTTCGTCCTGCCTTTTGCATAATCGATTCAAGTCGCAATATTTGGAAGCAAGATAACCTCTTTTGTTTAGGCATGACGTTTAATGGAAACGGAAATTCAATCTCTTCCTTTTGAAGATCGGGAGAAAAAAAAATGTGAAAGCGAGGAGGGATGATGAATTTCCATTCGTGAACGTATCAGGTATGAAATAAGATCGAGAGATGAAAAGTTGGGTTAAGGGACCTCTATATGCATGGAAGCTCATCTGCCACTGCAGTTCCGAGCTTCAGGTGTCGGTCTATTCAAAGATAAAATGATTAGTTTCCTTAAGGAAACGTTTCTTCAAACAAGAAATACGAAATAACAGAATTTCAGCAGTACTTTCCACCTGACACGTTCATGAATCCCATAAAAAACTAAAGACATCAAAAGCAAACAATGTAAAAAGAAAATAAATGAGAAAAATAATATACCGGAAAACCGTTCTTGCCCGGAGTCCCGGCTACACCCTGCAAGAATGCGTAACAACAAAATTAAAACATTGTTAATAAACAGCATGCACGAAGCGAACGCTAAGTGGATCAGCCCAAAACCATAAAACATGCAGTAAACAATTAAAGCTGCATCAAAACTAAATTGAATGATTGTCAACAAAACGCCGGAGAAGAGATGCGAATATTCATGAAGTTATGAAAAATTGGAATTGTTTGGGTGAGATGTTGATAACGGAACTACACTTTTTGTAGGACTATTAAGAAGTGGTATATAAATATTCACATCACCCGGGATTTTAAATTCAAATGACTGGGATTTTCGAGATATTTTCGTGTCCTGGGGCGAATATTCAACACTTTATTTACATTTTACCATTCTCTTCTCCGGTTTCGTTTTCTTTTGTATTAGAATCAGTGCGAGAGGATTATGGGGAGATGCTGCTGTACTCACGGGCGTGCCGGCTTCTCCGGGGTCTCCTTTTTTTCCTTTTTTACCTCGTTTTCCTGGAGGGCCTGCTTCACCAGGAGGACCTAAAACAATTTTAACTTTGATTACGGTGAGTTTATGTTGATAAGTAAAGCGACGAAAATCATTAACGTGAAAACCTGGAAATATTTCGGCAAGGTTTAATATTCATTTACCACATGTATATTTGTTTTTCACATAAAGTTACTGATTTACAAGATCCACGCTCATTTTTTGGAGTCCATCAACCAAAATCCGGGAAATTTTTTTCCGAAATGCTAATTATCTAGAAGGATTCTCTAGAATGGACATTTTCCGGAAAAAAAATTAGGATTATAGAATACATTCGGGACATTCGGATTGCTGAATAAAATGAAATGATACAATGAGACCGTTAGAACTGAATAACCAAATTGTTTTATTTCCGTTCAATTAAAGAAATTACATTGGAGGATCATCATAATAGAAAAATAAAATAAAATTATCAGGCACGTAGGCAGAGGGGGTGTTGGAAGTTAAAACGCCATCAAAATTCTGATAAAATAATAATTATTTCAAGTAAAAATATAAAAGTTTACGCGAATAAATAATAAAAATGGACGTAAAAAAAAATTATTAAAAACAGTAGTAATATGTATTTGATAAAAAAAGTCAAAAATAATTTAACGTACATCACGTTTTTAAATTTTATATTTTAAAATTTAACTTTCTTTCAATTCTATACGATTACGTTGAAAATATAAATTTGAGAAATTGTTTCAAACCAGTGAGTTTTAAAGAAAAATTAAAACCTGTGAAATTGCTGAAAATTTTAAAATTTTGAATCTTAGATCATCAAAGTTTGGGGATCTATATTAAATCAATATAGAAATATTAAAAAATCTTCTGAATGATATGCGAATTCTGAAAAAATACCTTAAAAGTAATTGAATTCTATTAAAAAAACTAAAAAAAACTAAAAAGATTCCGCAAAATCTCATTAAACGCCTACGATTTTTAAAATTTCTAATTCTAGAGCATAAAATTCTTAAAAGCGTATACAGCAATACATAGTTACACTCTAAATCTATACATAATAGTTCTAGAAAAGACGCCAAAAACTTGAAATATGTACTTAAAAAATACGAAAAAACAAGAAAGTAACAAAAAACGGAAAATTTATCTGTGGCTTCCAGCCATAACCGAGAAAGTCACACATGCCATAACGTTCAAAATTTTATCAGAATATCACGTAAACTGAGCCTTATGGCGGAAGTGACTTTCTCGATTATGGCGGGAAGTCACAGCTATATTTAATGTGATTTTCCTACTAATCTATGAAATTACCGTAATTCTTATGATATTTGTTGCAATCTACAAGTACCAGAAATCTATTAGAATAATGAAAAATTCTCCAAGGTTTCGAATATACTAGAAAAATGCGAAAAAAACTAGAAATCTTTCAATTCATAAAAACCACGTGAATATTATTTCTCTCAAAACTTTAAAACTTTAAATCCTAGAGAATATATATTACTATAATTCTGTATGAAATTATATAACTATACGTAATTCTAGACATTATTCTAGAAGTTAAGGGGCTTTATACCTTTTTGTGCGGAAAAATTAAGGATGGTTTGGAGTAACTTTTGAGGTATGTAGCAGTAATGCTATGTCACAAATGTTATAGATTTTCAATAGTTTATAGTTCACTTGAAAAAAAAGTATTCGTTCTTAAAAAAATATCAACAATTGGCGGACTTATGGCCATTTCCCCGAAACAACTTTTTTTTTGAAGAGGCTTCCGGTGAACACGATGCAAGTCGAATAGGTCAAGTTAAATTAGAAAATCCAAAAAACTCCATCAGTCTAGGAATGTATCTAGTTCTTCAATGATTGAAAAAATGATTATTACGTTTTTTCTGTATGCAAGAACGTTTTTCCCGTGATTTCGATTTTTCGAGTTCTGAGAATTTTATTAAAAAATTATTATCTGCAAAATAAAAACTCTTCTATAAAAAAGCGATGGTAAAAGAACTAGATATATTCCTAGACTAATGAGATTTTTTAGATTTTCTGATTTAACTTGACTTATTCGCCTTGCATCGTGGTCACTGCAAGCCTCTTAAAAAAAAAAGTTGTTTCGAGGAAAGGGCCATAAGTCCGCAAATTTTTGATATTTTTTAAAGAACAAATACTTGTTTTTTTAAGTGAACTATTGAAAATCTATAACTTTTGTGACATAGCATTATTGCTACATACCTTAAGTTACTCCAAACCATCCTTAATATTTCCGCACAAAAAGGTGTATAACCCCTTAATACAGGTATCTTTCAAAATGTGTTCAATCTAAGTTATACAATTAATGCAACTGAACATTCTTTTAATTGTATAAACACTTGGAAAATATGAAATAAAAGTAGGTATTGAAAATCTACAATAAAGACACTGTTTTCTAAAAAATCGATTGCATATTCAAAATCGTTGAAAGTTTCAATACTATAGCATCAAATTGTAGAAATACATAGAGTGATCGATAGAAATACTAGAAATGTATAAAAATACCAGAAAGTACTACAGAATGTTAAGAACACCATTCTATACGAAAATTCTAAAAATCTATGAAATACTTCATATCAGTGTGGTTATGATTTCCTTAAAATCTAATAAAATATTAAAATATTTCAGAACTTTGATTCATAGAGCATTGTTGAATTCTATAAAAAGCTATAAAGAAATTCATAATGATATCAGAAAATCTTTCAAGCTGCATAAATACCCAAAGTATTATTAAAAAATTTTAATCTCAGTGA
The DNA here is from genome assembly GCA_028476575.1 of Platygaster robiniae. Lineage (NCBI taxonomy): Eukaryota > Metazoa > Arthropoda > Insecta > Hymenoptera > Platygastridae > Platygaster > Platygaster robiniae. The sequence goes on from CM052019.1 coordinate 45,649,485, forward strand.
CTTATTGAATATCACAAAAATCAAATTTCATTTATACAAGAACACGAAAAATGTGCGACTCCAAAAGTTGTGTAACTTTCAAAATCTCCAATGTTCAAAAATTAAAAAAATAGTCTCTTGTAACCACTTGCAACCCTATTACCTAGGACAAAAAGTTATGAAATCCCGAAGGACATGATATATTTTGCAGAAAAACACCCCCGAAAATTTTTTCTGCCTTCGGTCCTGGAAATTATATGAAACTACTCATAAAATTTTATAATGTGTGTATCCTTTACACATAACGCTTTTTTGTCCACTTATATTAATTTAAAAAACAACAAATCACGTTCTTCAGTACACTCGTCTTCGGCTACAATATAATAAAAACAAATAAACAACTTTCAAAACAACACGAAAAAAATTTTTTTACATAAAATATGTAATCTAGTTTGTATATTTGCAAATACAAAATAAATAACAAGTTCAATTCCTAAAATTCCCAACATCCCCAATTCCTTCACTTTACATTTAAATTCATTCGTAATCCGTTCCAAGCAATCAGCATTCGCGTAAAAAGAAAATGGAAAATGGTACGAAAGTGAAAAAAACCAGTTAGAGTGGGGGGGAGAGGGGGCTCTGAAAAGTATTTCCGCGAGAGAAAATGGTTTCGACGACGGGGCTTTTTCATTTTCCTGCCGGGAAAAGCGGAGATCGTCGATCTTGTTCAGCATTTGCCCGGCTTCCTGGTTTGCCATTCCTCAATGTCCAGTGCCCGTGTTGATCGTCGCTTAATTCATTCGACGGGGGAGCGCCAATGACAACACGGGGTAATCTTCGCGACACGAAAAATATTTCATTCTGCCCCCCATTCATGGCTTTTCCGGCCACTCTCTTTCAAAAAAACACACTAAGTTTTTCCGAAAACAAAAATTTTCTGACAGAATTCTCTGATGTTTCATTTTTTAAAGTTCAATCTTCTGATCTACTAGGTGTTTAAAATATAAATTGATATATATATCTTTCTGCAGAAGTAGATTTGGTATAAAAATCAAAGTCCAAAATCTTCAACTCCAAATAGAACTTGAGTGAAACTACTTCGTAAGAGAAAAAAAAAAATACAAATTGGTGTTAATTTGTCACGATGAATGGAAATCGAATTTTTCCAAAATAGTTCACTTGCGTTGAAACGCGATGTAAACGTCAGCCTCTTAACGTGTCATTCATAATTGAACCCTACAGTCGAACCACCGGATTATGCCGTAGGAATTTCATGCCATCGTCACACGCCCGAGTTGTGAGCGCTCGCGAAATGATGAAATTTGCACGCACGCTATTTTCCTGTCCTTTTGACGCCCGCCTCCGTCTGGTTGTCAGTGGAAATCGACAAGGAAACAATTTCACTTTTGAAATTTGGAAAACTTCAATTGAATTCTCCGCGAAAAGATTTCCTTAGTATCAAAGTGTAACTCAAGTAAATATTCTTTTTTTTTTCATTGGTAAATCATGCTAGAAGAGTATAATTACATTAATGTGATTCATTGTTAGAATAATTCCGTTCTAAACTATTCAATTTCGAAAAAGAAATGAATTATTTTATGTCAAACTGAAACAAGTGCGATTGTATGTTAAAAACAAAAATTTCTAGGCCATAAAAATTTTGATGATTTTTAAAATAATTAGTAGTTAAACAAACGTAGAAAGACGAAAATCATCGTTGTTCGAAAGCCTGGAAACCACTCTTTCCGGCTCGGAAGTACACACGTCTCCTCGAATAAATTGTGCCTTCCTGTTTCTTGTTTTACTCTTCGTCTTTTCCGCCAACTCCATCCTTTTTCCACTCGCGTTTCCCAACTTTCTCTCTTATTTCTTCACTGGAATTATCATCTCGTATTCTCTTTGTACGAAATCGAAATTATGTATCAATAACTGAAGGGTGGATATTCAAAGTCGTATAACCGCCATTTCCAATTTTTTACAGGAGAGGGGAAAAACACTTGTATTTTGTTTTAAAAACTCACGATTGTTTGTTCGTTATAAAGTAATACGTCACTTATTTTTGTTTGAAACGATTTCGATCAAAATTGAGGAAAACACGACCACTTGAAATTTCGCCACGTATTAGTCGAGGGAGTCTGGCAGTTCAAGTCGTGTATCAACCATTAGCCTTACGAAATGAAAGTAAGAGAAACAAGCTTCGCGAAAGTTTTGTTACCTTTTTGGAAATTCTATAATTGAAATACGTCTATAAATTTTCTTTTTTTTGGATATTATTGCCATTATTTGTGATTGTAAATAGAAATTTAATAATTAAATTTGTTTTCTATTTTTATTCGTAGTTTTTGTTGCTAACAACATTATTAATAACATTGTTTCTTGTATCAAAATGTTTTTCAATGTTACAATATTATGAAACGCATGGTTTGATGGTTTTCAACATTAAATTACTTTTTTCTATTTAATTACAAAAGTTTCCATTGGTTGTTATACGACTTTGAATTGCCGATAGGTCGCCAGTCACCAAAATGCAATGTTTGAAAAATTCTTACAATAAAACTATTGCGAATTTTGACTTGTCTTTATCGCAGAAATGACGGCATCAGCTTAGAGTTTTGAAAAAAAAATAATATAACGAGTTTTGAAAAATTGGCGGTCTTACAACTTTGAATATCCACCCTTTAATTATATATTATGATGTACCAAAAAGTACACAAGGTATAACAAAAAGAACTATTACAGATCTGATTACTAGCAAAACTGTATTGAATTAACTATAACCTGAATAATTACTCTGGTAAAAATGTTTGTCTTTATTTATTTAGATTTACTATACTAGTGTGTTAATTTCTGCACATGTTGACCATTTACCAACCACTATAAAAATTTCCATAGACTTTACAGTATTCTAATACTTAAGCATTGAAAAATTATAATAATCGAATGGGTTTATCACTTTACTATAAAGATGTTTAATAGTGTACAAATTACAATATGATATTGCGAAAAGTACAAAAAATTATAGCAGAACACCAAATATGCCCAGGGGTTTTGACAACAAAATATATCACTACTACAATATCATTTGACAATATTTAACATATATTATAACAAAAACTGCTCTAAATATCTATCGAAAAATACAATATATTTTAGACTGATTTCACAGTACAATACAGTATTGCAATAATTACTATATTATTTCCTCAGTGATGAATGAAATGCAGTTTTTCTTAGCGCAGTACTCAATTTAGGTAATATACTTATTAAGTTTGTGAATTTATTCGATTCAACAACTGACATTATAACAAAATTTTTTTAATGCAGGGAAAAATCCCAGTCTTTGAAAGTTATTGTTCTCTTTTTTTCGTGTCACTCTTTGCATGTCTCTGTAAAATGCAATGCTCTCAAGGAACTTCTTCCTTCGAAGATCCTAGCCTTTGACAGTTGCTTTCTTTTAGTCTGCACACGTGGTATTTTCTTTCCTCTTTCTTGTCTGATTTCTGATCTGTGCTTTTTGAAATTACGAAGTAAGATTTTCAAACACTGTCTGATTTCATGATTCCTAGATTTAACTGCAACTTAAAATTACGTACTTTTAATACTTCCTACCTAAAAACTAACTTTCGCGTTTATAAACTTACTTGTTCATTTGATTTTAATTATTAAAAAAAGTCTTTCTGATCTGCAATTTTTAAACTTGACGGTTGACTATTATGAATGCAACATGGAACACTGTTAAAAATTCACTATTTGCGTTACTCCTTTAGTTTCAATCTTTTTCTCCTACTGAAAACAAGCGGAATAATGACTTGGAAAATAATTCTTGTCGCGGAACACCCAGCTTTTCGTCCAACATTAAGCACACCGAGTTTATAGCTCTTCCACGCAGCTTATAAAAATCGCAGATACTGAAGTGCGCTGACGTGGAAATTTTTTATTGGCGACAGAAAACTCGATGGTTGAGGAGAAAGCGCGATCCTAGGGTATAGAAGCGCGGATAAATAAGGAAACATGAAAAATGGTGAGAGTGAATTTTCTTCGTATGAATTGTTTCATTCTGGGCAGATAAAATGCACTTTATTGCTGAAGTCGAAGCAGCTGATTGTGAGACTGATAAAAAAATGATTTGTTGGTAAATTTCGGAATTTTCAAATGTGGGATCGCAAATCGACAAATTTTTGAAAACTTCAAAACTAAGCCCAAATTTTTGGATGTCTTGAAATGATAATAACGAAAATCTTTGGAATATTAAAAATTTTATCTCTGAAATCAAATGTTTAACTTTTTTCATATAAAATTTTATAAACTATCGATATGTTAGAAAACTCTATACTCATATTTTAAAATTATTAAACTATATTTGATAAAATTTCACTTCTTTTTCATAAATCCACAAAATTCGTTTAACATTAGCAACTTGTCACTCATCTTTTTTTCATTAAATTTCTCGTAACTTTATTAATATTTAGAATCGAATCATGAAATGTTTCTGAAGAGAAAATGTGGAACATGCACGTCAGAGATTTATTTCAAATTTACAAAAAACAATTTATTCGTGTAAGAGCTTAAATTTGAATTTCATTCTAGAACAGTTGCATTAATTTTTTTACCCTTCTCAAAAAAACCGTCATGTAAAGAATGTCACCTCGTGTTTCTCTCACAGAAAATGTCACTTACACAAAGTGACTTGGAATCGATTTTTTTCTGAACAATAGTGTCACAAAGGTAGCGTGCGCCTCTTTGCGAAATAACTGAGAACCTTTTTTTGAAAATCTGACTTATGAAGAGTTTTCATCGGTGTCTGTCGACTACAAGCAAACTGAAAAAGCTCTTAAAATAATAATAAGCAGACAAAAATATAAAAGAATTACAAAAAAAAACCCTTAAATTTATGTTTTACTTTTGGTACCAATTCAAAATAAAAGCTTTGAATATAATAAACTTTTGATTTTGTCTCAAAGATGTTACTTCGAAATTGAAAGTGTGCATAATTAAAATCAAAAGGAATTCTACTTCAATAAGTTTCAAAGAAATGATCAACACTTTACTTGATTCCACACTAGGCCTAACAAATTCTCATGTTCTATAAGAAAATTTCATCTTTTTACCCCACCCGAAACTCCCAAAGAGACACGATTGAAATATTTCACCCACCGTGAAGTGAATTAATACAGAGCGCGAAAGCTGAATTATTGCTTGGCGTAACGTGGTTGATCAATCGTGCTTCAGAATTATATTGATGAGCTTTTATACACCCCGCCATATTTCGACGTCCCCGCGTAATTTTTCCCATCAATCTCGAAAGCTGGAATCAATGCTCTGACAGTTTTTCATGAGCAATTTCGTGTAAAAAATGGCGTTTTTGATCGAGCTCCAATAACTCAAGCAAACTGTTACAACTGCTATAACTCACAAAAAGTCGAGAGGATTTTATTGGACTTCAATGAACAATTGAACTTTCAACAAAAATCAACTTTCACCTACACTTGAACTCAAGTGCCTGAAAATTTTTGTTAATTAAAGTGATAGGAAAACAAGTAGCAATTTTTGAAACAGTCAATGCACAAAAAACTCCAGCTTAAATGAAGTGATATGCTATTCGAAGCAGAAACTCGGATTTCGTATTTGAAGACAACGTCGTGCCTCGTAACAAGCAAAGTGACAAGATTACGATACGCTGGCGAGGTATATTACATGCTATCGCGAATACTTAGCCTTCCTTGAACTTGAGATAATTAGATTTCAGTTTGAGGTTAGACGAAGCTACGTCACTGGATAGAGCGTTGCTTTCGCACATCGCACCCTCGCCGGAAATGGATCGATAAAGGATTGTTCGACGTTTACGCGAGAACAAACCGGGTACATGATTTTTATCACGCCCGAGTCTTCCGTCTTTCAAAGGGCAATTGAAATTTAATTCAAGTGCCTTTCAATAGGAATTTTATCGGTGAAATATTAGAGAAAACCTCACTTGGGAAAACGCGAGAGTGGTCCCCTGCGAAATCGTTTCTTGATCGAGTGGTTCGTTGAAGTTTTAATTTTGGGTTCTCCAAATTTTAGGATTCGTTATTTCAAAACCAGCAAAGTTTTTTTTACGAAAGATTGGAGTACACTGTTAAAAATTTTCTTAAATTTCATACACTTTTGATTCAAAATGTAGTGAAATGTACTTTGCATTTCGTAAGCCAGCTGTATAAAATGTATATTGGATATACATGTTTTAAAAGTGCATGATTTAGGGACACCTACTTGAGTTTATTACACACTGAGAAAAAAATCTTGTACTTTCTAACGTATATATTCTGAAGAGTACGATATTATTGTACTTTTTACAATAATATTGCAATTTTTACGATATCGTTGTAGTTTTTACAATAGTATTGTAAAATCTGCAATATTTATTTTACTTATTATAATATTGTGCAGTAAAACCGCTATTAATGTACAAATCACAATATGTGACTTGGAATCAAGAAATGGGGTTTGAGAGAAAAAGCCATGAGGCACTCTTCTCCTTTCACTTTTTGGGGCTCTCGCTCTGTGTTACTCGCAGGTATCGAAGTTGGGAGTTGGGACCAGAGAATGCAGAGAACCCATCGGAGATCAAAGGAAGATAGTCAATAGAGTTTCCCGTTACTCGTATAATAGCAAATCTTACAACGATAGAATTTTTTTTTATAGTCATTTTACATTATTTTATTTTCCGTGATACGAAAATTTTACAAGTTTGGAGGAAATAAGCGGAAATCAAAAACCGCTCGTGAATCATTGTCATGTATAAATAAGAAAGCAGCAAAACCTGCGGAAATAAAAATGAAATAGGATAAAGTTTAAAAATGTTGAATGCAGAATAATATATATAATAAATTCTTTTGACCTTCACTTTAAAAATACATGTTCAAGGTTTGTCTGCGTGTTTTATAAGTCGCATTTTCATCTTACATTTCGACATAAAAAATGTTTACAGTTTTGAAACTTATTTTTATTAAGATAAAAATTTGTGTCCCGTTACGGAGGCAAACTTTTTTTAAAAAATTTTTTATTTACGTAATGTGCGATAATTTTGTTATGTATTATGTGTAATAGAAAAATTTATTGGAAGTTTGTCTGCAATTCTTATCACCAACGTTACAAAAAGATGCTAAGAATGCAATCCACTGAAGAGAATTTCAAAAAAATTTTCACCATTCGTATAACAACTTGCCCGATTACTCAAAAACCATTTGAAACTGAATGTAAGCATCTTGTAATTCACTTGTAAGAATTTCATATCACGGAAAATAAAATAATGTAAAATGACTATAAAAAAAAATTCTAACGTTGTAAGATTTGCTATTATACGAGTAACGGGAAACTCTATTGACTATCTTCCTTTGATCTCCGATGGGTTCTCTGCATTCTCTGGTCCCAAATCCCAACTTCGATACCTGCGAGTAACACAGAGCGAGAGCCCCAAAAAGTGAAAGGAGAAGTGGGCCTTATGGCTTTTTCTCTCAAACCCCATTTCTTGATTCTAAGTCACATATGTATGCCAGTTTTTACTATATAACTTCGGAAAATTTTAAATCTTAAAATGTAAATTTTACTGTGCAAACTGTAATTTTTACCATACATGGTGAAAAAAATGAACTACATTACTTTTATCCAGCTTTTTCGAAAACTGTATCATATTACAATATGGTGCACTAGAAACCTAGAAAGTATACAAAAATATTTCAAAAAGGACCTATACAGATCTGCATACTGAAAAAGCTTTATGGAATTTTCAAAAATCTGGATGAATAGGTTTTATAATATGATATTGCAAAAACACTAGAAATATAGTAGAAAACGAAATATGTAGAGGAGTTTTTAAAACAAAATATATCTATCTTTACAATATCATTCGACAATATTTACAATATGAATTACAAAAATTGCTATATTATCTAGCAAAAAGTACAATATGACAGAGTGATTCCCATTTACTATACAATATTGTACTAATTACTCTATTTTTTTCTCAGTGCACTTTCCATAGATTCTGTATCAAAAGGTGCCTGAAATTTCATAAACTTGATATTTGAAACACAAGTAAGATACATATACTTTAAATGTGTAAAAATTCGAGACACTTACTTGAGTAAAATACATTTTTCACACAAGTTGGTTACTATGCTCGTGCTCGCTAGGGTGACTATACGAAATTTTTTCTCAAACGCGGATATATCTGGAAATCCTTCAAATATGAGCGGAAAACATAATAATGTTAAGGCGAAGGACCTGATGGATCGAATATTACATGCAAACAATGTGAAGAAATAATTAATTTTTGAAAGCATTTTATTCAACTGAAATTGAAATATACTAATAATTGAAATAAATAAAAAGAAAATTTATTATAAGAATGTTTTCTGTAAATCTTTTGTCGACACCAAATTTTTTTCTGTTAAAATTCTAATACAAAAAATTTTGGTTTCGACATGGTTTGTTGGGATATAACGCAAACTACACATTACTTGTATTAAATTTAATTCAAACATTTTTGTATGATTTTAATACATCAGTGCATTGATATAAATCTGACTTAAATTCATCTAATAGTGTGGATAATTGAGATTCTGAATGAAAGTTGTATAAGCTTTTGATTTGGAGATTTATTTAGTTTTTTACAGTAATTGAAGCACGATAGTAAAAATATGTATTTTGAATTCATTATTGATGAAAATTTTAGAAACGTAGATGAATAAGATACATGAAATATACATATCACAAATTGAACGAGGGATATGAACTTTAAGTTGCAGATTTGAATATAGTTATAAAATTATGAAAATTAATTAAATGTATCGTATAAGTTACATTCTATATAAATTTACACTATCTTCAAATGATATAACTTTATTCAATATCCAAAATAAGATACCAACTTTCGAAAAAAAACTTGTTAAAAAAATATTGAAAGAAGTCAACGACACGTCAAAGTTTTGCTATAAAAAAAAGTATAAAAAAAGTGGAAACACAATCAATAATCTACTTCTTTGCGAGTACCAGCCGCTACAAAATAATTGATTTTGCAAGTGGTATGTACCGAGTTTGATAATACATTTTCCAGCCTTCATAATAATTTTTACGTAAAAGGTGGAGGGTAGAAACGCTTTATTATTTCAGTGTTACGTTACTATTCGAATTTGAATATCAGTTATTTCATTTTCAGACATCATAATAGCGGCAATTTCAACAAAAGCCCTCGTAAATTTGTAACGAAATGATAATTTCATTTTGTAGAAACTGCGAGATATCATTAGTAAACAGAAACTAACGCTTAATAGTGTTAAGCGTGTACGAGGATTTGCATGGCAATTTATTTACGTTACATTCATTGCTCAACAAAACAAACGCGCGTAAGTCAATAATAATGATTGCAGTTATGAATACTGGAACAGCTAATGAATTGTAGGGTATTGATTTTTTTTATTTGATTATATGCTTTTTGAAAAATCGGTTACTGTTGTAATTGATAGTTTTGACTGCGTCAAGTTGTCAAGTTTAATTTAAGGGATTGAGGAGCTTCTTGATTTAAGTCTTCATAAGTATGTTGACTGGTTTAACAATTTAAAAAATCGGTTAGTGTATTTCTTTTTAATTAACATTCAACAGTTTGTGCATAGAACTGGAAGGATTTTCTGGTATTATTATGGATTTCTACATAGTTTTTTGGAATTCGATGCTCTAGGAATCAGAGATCAAAAATTTAAATATTATAATGGATTTTTGCAAAAAATTATAACTTCAGAGATTTAAAGTATTTTGTAGATTCTTAGAATTTACGTTTAATACGTTGTTGATCAAATTTTGTAGTATTTTTTTGTACTTTTATAGATTTATAGAAATCGATGCTATGTAATTGGAACTTTAAACAATTTTGAGTATTAATATTGAATTTTCAGAAAACAGTATCCTTCATATGGTTTTTTTATTCTTTTATCTCAATTTTTTAAAGTTTTTATGCAATTGAAAGTATGTTCAAATTGTACAAATTTTATAAATTGAATTGGGTGTATTTTTATTTTTTCCTATATGAACTTTTTGAATAATTTCTAGAATTACGTATAATTATATATTTTGATACAGGATTATAATAACATATATTCTCTAAGATTCAAATTTTTATAAATTTTAAAGAAAATTATATTTCTAGTATTCGCATTTTTCTAATATACATTATACGAAACCTTACAGGATTTTTCAGTATTTTTATAGATCACTAATATTTGTAGATTGCTACGTGGATTTTAAAAATTTAATTCTCCAGTATGCGAACTTCGGTTTATTCTCACTAATTTAATACACTCATTAGAAAATCACTCATATAGATTTTTTGTGTTTCATTAGGTTTTCGTTTTTTTCGTATTTTACAGAAAATAGTTTTTTAATAGAATCCAATTACTTCTTTTATCATTTTTTCAGAATTTATATGATTCGAAAGATTTTACAATACTACTATATCGATTTTATATAGATTTCTAGAATTTGATGATATAAGATTGAAAGTTTTTTTAGATATCTAACATTTTCGTAAATTTGAATTTTTCTTTATCATTAACTGGATAAAAACAGTTACTAAAATTTATGTTTTTACGTGGTCCTATAGGATTGAAAGAAAATTCAATTTCCAAATAGAAATTAGAAAAAAGTATAAGTTGTGATAATTTTGACCTTCTCACTGTAAATATATATAACTGTAGTTTTCATGCATTGTTTTTTGTAATGTATAATTTTCATCATTTATTTATGTATTCTTTTTTATTTTCACATTTACTAATAATTGAATTGTATTCAGAATTTCAAAGGGGGTCGAACCTTCAAAACCCCCTCTGCCTACGCACCTGGTTTCATTCGGAAACACAGATTGCACACGCGTTAGTAATGTGTAAAAAATTTAAAATAAATACAATCAAACATTTCTAAACCTCTAAACATCTTTCTTTCTAGGTGAGAATCGAAATATCGTAAAATCTAGATTGTATATATACATTATCCCAACTATACAAAATTTTTATAGTTATGATAAATAAAAGCTGGGAATTCGTAATAGCAATATTCATATCCCACACAAAAAGAAAGAAATTGGTGCATTTCAATTTAAAAAATTTTACATTTCATATCAACAAACGAAAGTGTTCTTATGCAAATTTGAAATGAACCGACTTCGAAATTTCTTTCTACACTTCAAATTAACCTTAATTAAACTGAATCTTCTTGATATTCTAACTGCAATTGTTAACTTTTCGGCATCAAAGAGAAAAAAAATGCAAAATGGTTATTGGACGTTTCCAAATCCGTTCCCAAGTTTCCGAATAAATTTACTGGCGCAATACGTCACCTCTCAAGGTGTCGCGACTTGAGGCACTTAAGTTTGCGAGAGAGTTTGCAATGCGCATCTCAGGAATGGGAAATACAGTCACGACCAAAATTCACATTCTGTCTGAAACTCCAGTAAAACAGATGAAACGGGAGTTTTCAGTTTCGTAAACCATTTTTCAAGTACGTTGCTTTTTTTCCATTTTTGTATTTTACTGTGAAACCTTATATTTTATAAGTAACATGTAAAGAATACTATATTCGTTAAGAAATTAAAATAAAATGTATTATATTTTATGCTTGTTAAGTATTCTTTTTATTTCGAATTTGGATTATGTTTTTAATTTTGTTACAAATTGGCAGCCAAAGACCATTTCACAGCAGAAATACGAATCTCTACACTTTTCCACTTGGTCGCTAAAAAACGGCATTCAGAAAAATGACTTCCTCGTTTATCGCAAAATCGCGTCGCGTTCGTTCGATAAGAATCTCACGTTGCCCAGCGTCCGGCTTAAAGCAATCGCGAGTACAACCTACGGACGTCTGGGATTTAGCATGACGAACGCTCTCCTAGAAAAATCCAGGATCGCGTGAGCTGGCTTCAACTTGTCCGTATGAAATTAAATAACAACTAATCTTCTCGATTGCCCGTTACGACAGAATTGATTCGAAGGGAAAAAGAAATCGAGAACGTGCAAAACTGAATTTTCATCGAGAATTCTCATTTACACCAAAAAATAAAAAAAACTGACCTGAGTTTAAAAACCCGCGAGAGAAGTGAAACTTCTCACGGCGAACTATTGCAAGTTTAATTAAACAAAAAAGAAAGTTGGTTTAATTTTATGAGAAAAACAACTAAAAAAACCATTAAAACCAAAGCATGAACTGCGTTCGAAACTGTAGCTTGAAACTGATTATATTAAAATTGGAATTTGAAATGAATGAAATTAAAATTTAAATTTAAAGTTTGACAACAAAGTTTCACTTTTCTTCCACATTGCATGTATACCATACGATCAAAGCTGTGAAAAACAAGTAAATCTTTGTCATCAAATTTCAAATTTATATTTGAATTTCACTCGTTTAAAATCCCGATTTTAATATAATCAGTAACAATCTACAGTTTTGAAAGTTCTCATAAAATTGAACGAACTTTCTTTTTTTTTTAATTAAACTTACAGTAGTTTTCCGTGAGAAGTGTCACTTCTCTCGCGAGTTTTTAAACTCACTTTAGTTTTTTTTTTCAAATATTATCCATAATGAAGTTATTGTAAATAGTTAAATCTAGAAATGTGAATTTTCCGTTTTAAATTTTCAACACATTTATTTTCGAAAGAGAATTACATATTTTTTCATTTCAGAATAATTAACTTGATAACCTTTTCATTTCAATATAATGAACTTGATATTTTTTCAAGTTAATTATTAATGACAAAATAAGATATTTACTTTAATTTTTTAGATCATAATTTTTTAACAAAATAATATTTTATGATGTCTTATTGATGTGAAGCAATCAATTTCAGTAATAGTAACCATTATAAAATGGATAAAAAATATGGAACTGAAAATGTAGGTTTTATGTTCACCATTTCTCTAAAATTCATCTTAGAATTAGCATTTTACATTAATTTGTAGTGGGGTGCGGGATCGAGAATTTCGGGGGTCGGGATAAGTCGGAAAATTATGCATCGGGTCGGGACGGGATCCCGAGTTTTTCGGGAATCCTGAAAATGTTGGGAATACCGAAAAATTCGGGAATACACAAAATTGCAGGAATTCCGAAAAATCTGGCTATTTTCAAAAGTCCTAAAATATCGAAACTTCAGGATTATAAGAAGTATACACATTTATGCTCTGAAATACGAGTACATAGTGAGTAGCGAAACGCTATTGAATCATAGAGTTTCGAACCACAGAGAAATATTGTTACTATTAAGATTTTCCGCAATCTACGGGAATTGGTCATTGTTGCAATTAATGGAAAAAATTTTTTAAATTTGTAAAGGAAAAAGTGTCTTGAAATTTCATGAGGCATCGATGGTTTTCTGATGATCCGCCGACTTTAGGACACCCTGTATATTCTCCAGCAAACGCATTAGTACAGTGACACTCATGAGTTTTTTCTAGAAAAATGGAAAAGCCATTCATGAAATGCAAAATAACAAGATTGGTGATTTTCACCTGGAATTGCTGGAAATCGTTTAGTCAATTACGTTAAGTCACATTTTTTCATCGAAGTTCGGTCATGACCGGTAATTACTGACCAGAAACGAGCTCTGACGGTAAATTATAGTTAGAAAGTTTTTAAATTTGATCGTAAATAATAGTAGATGACCGTCAAAAATTACCATGATCTGACCAATTTTTTTTCTGACCGGTAAATTCACATCCCTGCACACACCCCTATTAATTTGTATTTCACAATGTCAATAAAGTTTTTAAAAAAATTATAAGATATTGAATTTCAGTTTCATTTGTCTGAAAACAATGTTTTCGTAATATTTCTCTACTATTATTATTATTTGAAGAACAAATAATTTCTTCGATTGTAATTATTATAAAATGAATCAAAAAGATACAACTAAGAATGTAGGTTTTATATTTACTATTTTCCTAAAATTCTTGCAAGAATTACCGCTTTAAATGTCTATTGTATGGTCTAAGTTTTATTCCCAATCATTTTTTTCCAAGCCTTAGTTACGTCAGCCTTTGTTCCCAAACCATTCTTATATACGGTCTCAAACGGATTTTACTCCCAACGAGCCATTAGAAATTTCACTTCAAAAATTAATTTCTCAAAGCTCGTGCATAAAAAATATTTTGTTTTCATACTTATACCAAAGCCATTGTTGAAGAGCTTGCAAAATTCAGGAAAATAGTTGAAAATTATTTTTATTGAAATATCTTTTTTGTCATCACTGAAGGCTGTTATAACGATATTGGCAGATCAGTTTGTATTGGAAGGACTCACCTGCAACAGAAAAGAAAATTTCAAGTAAGTAACTAATCCTAATTATTATTTTGAGTAATATATAAGAAAATTTATAAATCACGTGATACTTGGCAGGATTATATTACCCTTTTTTAGAGTAATAACAAAAAAAAGTAGTGAAATTTTTCGTGAACTTCAGGAACCATTGAATTGAAAATTTTAAAATTCTCATACTCGTGAAAAGTGAACGAATTGCACGAAATCGTATTAAGTATCCGAAAATTTAAGATATTTCTTTGTTTTTTTATCATCATAGTTTCTCGGTAATGAAAAAATACGCGATGCATGGAAAAAACGAAATAAAAATAAACTCTCGGATTTTAGGCACGGTCAAGATTTTACGAGGATATAATTAATTGATAATCAGATAATCGAGTGCTTTGAGCTATGGGGGGCAAAGAAGATGGGGAGAGAAAGAGAGTGTCCCTGAGTAATTACCGCGCCGCTTTGTACTCTCTTGCCCGCGGATAAAAGAATCATTGCCTTCCAAGAGGCGTAGGCGATCCGGCTCCTCGCTGGAAATTTGCCCTTTTTGTCGGCACGAGGCCGGAGATCTTTACTGATAAATACACACATTCCTCAACATCTTACAAAAAGTCGCTAAAACTTATGACACGATAATTTATTCAATAAAATTCAAAAATGCATACGAACGAAGACAGTTAAATTCCTGAATAAATACTTTTCGTACTCGTAAAAACAAAGTCTTGAAAATATCTCTTTGAAAAATCATGGTATTTGAATAAAAATCCCACATATGGGTACAAATATTGCCATTATACGAGAAACGTGAACAACAAGGCATGATTTCAATAATTGACTTATCGCACGAGAAAATTGTTCAATCAACCGTGTGGGAATTGATGTGAAATGATTCCGGCGAAAATGTCCTGTACAAAAGGTATAACTATCAAATTTTAGTAGCTTGCAAATTCTGAAAGCGGACGTATAATGGAGTTTTATCAAGGGACCGAACGAAGTGTTATAACCCATGCAGAAACGTGGTCCTTGATTACGAATCGATTTCGTCGCGTCGGGTATAGTGGATTTTTTTATGTCGGGATTTATTTTCAAAATAAATTTACTTATTAACGTATTTCAATGTGTTCATACAACAGTAGAAAGCCACAGAAAAGTTATTTAAATTATAGTTTTGTGTGATAGAAGAAATGAAAATTTGATTTCCAAAGACTTTTCACAGCAATATATATTTGATAAATGTTTTTTAGTATTCAATTTGTTCAAAACATTTGCTTTGTTACTTACATAATGCTTTTTAGATTATCAAGAATGAATATCAATAGTTCTTCAGTTTTTTGCTATATTAAGACGACTCAGAAGATGTGCTAGAGATCCTTACTATCGATATTTGTATTCTTCATTTTTTTCCTAAATCATTGAGTTCAATTTCTAAATTTTTCTTTTTTTTTCTTATTGTACATTACTATAATATTGTTTAATGAAATTTTTGACAAAAATTTCTCATAGGTCCGCTTATTCTTTTACAAATTTCGCTAATTACATGAAAATACAGAAAATCACACTTTTCATCAAAGCAGGTGTGCGACCGAAAAAAATGTTTGGGAGTCGTTTCTCAAGTGATATATCTTCTCAAAATATTTTGAAAGTCTTATTTATTAAACTTTTACTTAATTAATGATGAATCCTCAATTTTGTGTGTTGAGTTGAGTTTCATTGAATTTCAAAATTTTTGATTTTATTTTAGATTTTAGTGTTGCTCATGTTGAATTTTGATCCTCTTTTATAAACATATTCGAATTTGAAAATAGTATTCTGGTATTATGAAATTCTCCAATTTTTCATTCGTCTAAATTTGCAATCATAAATGTTTTTCTTATAAAATTCACATAAATTTAGCAAAATATTAAAGTTATAGCTATTTGATTCTTTTAAATTAAATTCCTCTTTGTTGAATAAAAATGAGTGTAATTAGAGGATAAATCGCTCCGTGGAGTTGTAAATAATATCGAGTTTGATCCTCGGAGCCAATATTCAAGAAAAAAAGAATGAGGGGTATTCTTCCTCATTCCTTTATTAATTCTCTTTCTTTCAAGCTTTCGACCTTATAATTTTTGGTCCTCATCAGGAATCTTGACATAAACAAAAATCTTTTTCCAATTTGAATATTAACAATATTATGATAAATTAAAATCAGATTTCCAATTATTACTCAACTTACATAATTGAAGCACAAGCATATCTACACCAATTCTATTGGCAAGTCAATTTCATCATTTGAATTTTACTTCAATGTTTCAAATAATTCACTAAACTGTCAACTTTCCTCTTTTTTAATTCCATCATGAATAGTATATGTGATTTTCGTCTTATCTCTTCCCTCTTGTTTAACTACTTTCCGCCGTCAAACTTGTCAATTAATCAAATCAATCACATATGTCTGTGGCAATGAACAAGACAAGACTAATCTGGAAATTTTCGAAGTTTCTATAAATATCTGTTATTACTACTAAGGTAGAAAAAGGGAAGAACCAATAGAAAGAATTTAGTGAATTATTTGAAACATTGAAGTAAAATTCAAATGATGAAATTGACTTGCCAATAGAATTGGTGTAGATATGCTTGTGCTTCAATTATGTAAGTTGAGTAATAATTGTGAATCTGGTTTTAATTTATCATAATATTGTTAATAATCAAATTGGAAAAAGATTTTTGTTTATATCAAGATTCCTGATGAGGACCAAAAATTATAAGGTCTAAAACTTGAAAGAAAGAGAATTAATAAAGGAATGAGGAAAAATACCCATCATTCTTTTTTCTTGAATATTGGCTCCGAGGATCAAACTCGATATTATTGATTCTTTTAATTTTAAACTACAAACGGTAGTTATTCTATAGGCAAAATTTTTTCAGTCTGAATATCTATGTTGCAAAACTTTTCTAGACTTATAAAAGCCATGCAAATTGACCAAGAATCACTCCATTCAAATAGTAAGAAATATTAGTTAAATGTTTTCGACGTGTCATGTTTTTATTAATTTCGTCGAGGTTTGAATAAGACTATTTGAATATCAATCTGTACACTACAGAAAGCTTATTTTGCCATTTTTTCATTTCCAAAATGAGCGGTAAGATACACTGAACTTTTACTCTTTCAAATGGTAAATCTTTTACGTTTCTCAGCTTTGTATTTTTCGCTACTTTAATTTTGAATGGGAAGCTTACTTTTTCAACAAAAATTCTCATTTATCCATACTTCTACTTATGAGCTCCTCATCTTCAAGACTTATCAAATTGTTAAAAACATTAGGTCGAAAACATTGAATCTTTCAATTTCGAAAAAACCTCTATTTGTTTTTGTTTTGTTTGCTTTTTTCATATCGAAATTCTCCTCTATTTTTTCTTATTACAATAAAATGTTATTTGAAAAATCCAGCTTCCAAAAATTAACATAAATCATTCGAGTTTAAAAATGTGAAATATTGTCTATTTCTGATACTAAAGTGTAATTTTTTCATTTTCTTCAGATTTAAAGATAAAAATTTGGAATTGATATTTACTTTTTGACCTAGCGTTTTAACTATTGAAATATATCATTCCAAAGTTTGATTTTATTATACAGGTACCTGTTAAAATTTGAAAGTTTACACTGTTGAATCTCTCTGATTCTAGAGTTTTTAAAAATTGGGCATTTTTATGAAGAAAAATCAATGGCCAGTTGTTTAATATTGTTCATCTATTCAAACGATCATAAAAAAAATTAATTGTTGACTTAAGAAATAGAACATAGATTTATTTGTTTATTATTATTTTTGGCATATTTTTTTCGAATTTCGGACAGGGTTTCGACCCTTCAACCCCCCTCCCCCCATCTACGTTCGACACTGAGTCAAAGGTCGAATTTTCGAACATTGTTCTTCACATTAGTGCAAAAAAAAAGGAAAATGCAATAATTTTCTTCATCAAAAACCAAATATAATCTCACATGCTGTAAATACAATAGAATGCATTTTTGCAAGGCTCGCAACAAAGCCAATGATTTCTGCAAATCTTAAATGCAATAACTCAACATCATAAAAGTAATGAAAATTGAATAATGAAAATTGTATACCCATTTTCTGTTATCAAATATTTTCGTACCCAAGGAAACTATAATAAAAGTTGGAATAGAAAATGCATTGCTTTCATGAATTTTTTACGCATTTCATTACACACTGAATTTATTACTCTTGTCGTTCCTCTTCTCCGGGAAAAACAATTTTTTCGCATTTCAGAGTTGTTGGAAAGTTTGGTTTTGTCGACGATTGCCACGGGCCATTCGGTTATTTGCACCCCGGAAATCGATAGCTGATATAGCTGACTCGACTGCGAGGGCGTTGGGCCAGATAACGAATAATGTATGTAGATGAGCGAGTTTCGGTTTGGGGAGTTTTTTCAAGATTTTTCAATTAAATGTCTGTACGAAGCCAGCCAAAGGTACATAAAGATACTTATTTTTCGATTTTACGATGATATTCCTTGGTTCTTGTTTTCAAGAATTTAATAAATTTCCATAAATTGGAGTTTTTGTATATTTATACAAATTTCAAAACTTTGTTGAAGTTTCGTTCAACTCATGTATACTACTGAAATGAGTTCATTTGTTGAAACATTCGAATTATTTATTAACATACTTTCACCTTGAAAAAAAATCAATTCTAATATTCAAACTACACACAAGTATTTTACCTTTTCAAGCTAATTCATATGCTCAAACTTCCATGCTCATCCTTCCCAGCTTTCTAAAAAGAAGTTAATTAAAAATTGGAACCGAATTAATCCAATACCCCACGAAAACTTCCGAGATACGGATCAAATGAACAAATGATGAATACCTTATATAAATTGGTTTTTCATTTGAAAAATCCTATCATCGCTACATTCCTTATAAATTACAAATTCCGCCCCAATAAAAGAAAATTATAGGAATCCGTCGAGGGACTTGAAAGATCGAATCGAGATACCGTGCATTCGTTCAGTTCTCGGCGCAGAAAATCAGAGTCACCGGTGAAATTAATCGTCTCGAATCAATAAAAAAGAAGACGGTCCAAGACGTTCAATTAGATCAAATCAAGTGTTAAAATTAGCTATACTGATAGCTTTTTTGCTCCGTGTTTTCCACAGTTGCACAAGTTTAAAATAAAAAAGAGTAATCTGAAGGTGAATAAAATCTTATCTTGTTGAAAGTTTCGCGCGTCTTTCGACAGCACGGAAGAGCAATTGTTTCTTTATAATAAAATTTAATTTCGCAATTGTGCAGAACACTCCAGGAACTTTGGCTGAAGTCAAATGGAGCTTTTACTTTTCAGTGTAAATTATCTCTATTGTTTTTACTTTACGTAGGAAAGTAGTTACAGAAGTAGACTTTGGTTCAATGTAGTAATGAAATTGTATGGTTGCCATAACTATAATAAAAATCGTATGATTCGTGACAACTAATAATATGATAATTAAATATACTAAGGAGCTGTCTCGAAATTATGTAACGCGATTTAAAGGGTTTTTTGACTTCCTTCCCTCTCTGTGTAACAAACTAGCATACGGACTTTAACCCCCCCCCCCCCCACCCCTTTCAAGATGTAACGTGTATAACGCAGTCTTCGCAAGAAAAATAATATACATACATTTAGCAATTTTTCGTACATTACAATAGCATGAAAAAAACAAATATACGGAGATTTTTATTTTACTGACAATTTTTTCGAAAAGCTTTTGGAATTTGGAAAATTATGTCAACCCACGCAAAGATGCTCGAAATAGTGCTCAAAAAGTAATTTTCAATATCTTGAAACACCTGAAATTCCGGAAAAAACTGGTTTTCAAGTTTCAAAAATTAGAGTTTGTTATTGTTTAAATTTGAAAACTATTTAGTTTTGATTGTGTTGCAGGTTTTTATTTTATTACAATTTGAGTTTATAAAAACGCTGTTACTAAGATGTCCACTACTACTGTATTGATAACTTTCTTATATTTTACAAATTCAGATTTGAAAGGTAATTAAAACTTCGAGCTGAAAGTGTAAAAGGTATGCAAATTTCAATTTTTGTGATAATTTTGTTATTATTTCTCTTATTTTTCAAATGTAGAATGTAATTCTTCAAATTTCGGGTGAAAATTTTGAAATCGCCGCAATTTTTTTATTTTGCTAATTATCTTAATATTTTTGGCTTTCTTCCTGAAATTCAGAATAAATATTACTCAATGTTTACGAATTATAAGTACAAAATTTTACAAATTCAAAACTGTGTTAACTTTTTTTGAATTTTTTGCTAAAATAGGGAACGTAGGCAATGGAGTCACTAAAATTTTTGGTTTAATGTTACAAAATTACTTTGAGTTTTGATAATATTGATCTTTTTTGATTTTGACTTCTGTATCTGGATTTAAAATCGAACTATGTACATACTTACTGAAATTTCAAGTTAAAAAGTAAAAATTTTAGACGAATCCTACATTTTGTTCGTTTTTTTGATTTAAGTGTTCTGTTTCTCGAATTTATAACTGAATGAGAAATTTGTAATGAAAAGTAATAAATGATGACAAATTTTAAATTTCACTAAAATTCTGCATTTTCGGTTCTGTTTTTGCAACTCACAATGAAAGTTCTTTGAAATATAGGTTTGGAAGTGAAAATTCATGTTTTTTACATTTTTATAACTTTGAAACGTTACCTTTTATTTAATTTAGAATTCAACTACTCCATATTTAGGATAAGCAAAAAGTTTGATATAACTATACATTTCCCCCTTTGTTGATAACTTTTAGATTTTTTATTCAATTTTCTTGAACTTTCGACCAAATTACTGAAACTACCGTTTATAACTGCTAGAAATCTCTAATTTTGATAATAATCAATTTTCAGAAAGTTCTCTCGGAGAGAAGAATTCATTGATACACAAGGGAATCCATTTTTTCATTAAAAAGTTTCTTTATTTGTTCAAGCTTTCGACCCGATTTTCAAGGTCCTCATCAGGAATATCTGACAATTTAATAATCAATTTTAAGTGTAATAATTTAAGTGTTGTAATTTTTAGTGTAATAATTCAGAGTCGCAGTAAATAATTCGAAATTATTACAAAGTTTGAAAATTTGTCTAATTAAGTTGTAATCTTTTCTATTATGAATCAAAATTAAGTGTAACTACTAAAAGTTTACATTTGAAAGCAGGTACAAAATTATTAAAAATAGTTCTTTAATTTCGTAATGCACCTCTCACAAAATCTTTGACTATGGTTTCTGAATTTTTTGTGTAATCCTTAAAAATCATAATTATATTTCTTCAAGTTTATGCGAAAACAAAAAATGTTATATATATTTGAAATCATAACTAAAGCTTGCGAATCGAAAATATCACAACTTTCGAATTCCATTGACTACTTCTGAATTTGTTCTATTTGTTGAATTGAAAATTAAATTCTGAAGATTCAGGATCAAAATAAATTGTTTTGAATGAAGGTGACTTTTTGAAGTAAAACTTCTTAGGCGGCATTGTCAATTTTCTAAAACGTAATTTATGTAGGGAGTAATTTCAAGATTTTACATTGTGAGATGTCAGACTGTGAGATGTAAGAGTGTAATATTTTCGATTGCAGGGAGTAATTTTGAGATTTCGTAAGTCTGAAGAAAAACTGAGGGATCTGTTAAAACCAAAAAAGGTAAGAGGAATAAAAATCTATACATAGGAACCTTAAAGAAAGCAGCATGAGAAGTTTCACTTCTAACGCGTGTTGATTCAACACGCTCCAATTTTTTTTTTTTTTCATTATATCATTTTCAAATTTTTAATTAAATAGGACAACCCGTTACACACGAGAGAAGTTACAGAAGTAGACTTTTGTTCAATGTTGTAATAAAATAGTATGGTTTCCATACCTATGTAAATCGTAGGATTCGCGTCAATAAATTCATGAACAATATTTATAATATCATAATTAAAAATACCTACAGACTTATTTCATAACTACGTATATCTAAATAAAAAACATTCTCATATCCAATACCTACATTGTATTTTATTCAGGATCTCATAGTTTCACATTCAAAATTCCCTCGCAAATATAAGATTTTCATAGTCCCCACCCAAATTCTTCAACCCTGGATTAATCCACTATGCCCCAAGTTTTTCCTCCATCGATCTAAATCACGTTCACAATTTTTTTCCCGAGTTTATTTCCCAGGTGAAAAGATAACCCGGGATAATGTAAATGACAAGCTTTGGGCTCGCAAATAAATCCAGTTATAAATCGCTTTGGGACCAGAAGCCGGGAAATCCGGAGATTAAGATAGAAATAGGATCCGGAATAGGATCAACGCGCGCGCGTTTTACATATATTTGGCGCAATAATTGGAGTAATCTCTTTTTTTCTTCTCATCCTCCTCATCCCGAAACCCTCCCCCCACGTCCCGCGATCCCTTATCCCAGAGTGCCGGAGGTGCTATGAGGGAAAGTTTGATAATTGCCGTAGTTAGGTACGTTCCAATTGCTCTTTGTTAAAATGTTGGAGATGTAGCTTGGAATCGCAAGGGTTAAGCTTTTGGGGGTGAAAGAGGGACGAAAGCAGGAAAGGGCGTAGTCAAATTTTTATGGTTTAGTTATTTATGTCTTCATTTGCATTTTGTATTTTGATTTCATCATCTTCGAAAAGCAGACTTTGGAGTATAAAAAATTGTCATGAATTAAAAAAAACATAAAAATTATTCGTAATCTATCCCTATTATTCCCAAGACATCTGGTGTGAGTTTAAAAACTCGTGAGAGAAGTGAAATTTCTCATAGATGGAGATAATGAGTTACCTGAATGAGTTTAATATGAAAAATCTATTAAAGGTACACTAAAAATTTTCTTTAATTTCATACACTTTTTATTCGAAATGTACAAAAATGTACATTCAATTTCGTAAGCCAGCTGTATAAAATGTATATTAGATACATATGTTTTAAAAGTGCATGATTTAGGAACACTTACTTGAGTAAAATACATTTTTCACACAAGTTGGTTACTACGCTCGTGCTAGCTAGGTGACTATACGAAATTTTTTCTCCAATGCGAATTGCTGTGGAAATCCTTCAAATATGAGTGGAAAACATAATAATGTTAAGGTGAAGGACCTAATGAGTGGAATATTACATGCAAACAATGCGAAGAAATAATTTATCTTTGAAAGTGTTTTATTCAACTGAAATCTAAAAATACTAATAACTGAAATAAATAAAAAGGAAATTTCATGTAAGAATGTTTCCTGTAAATCTTTCCCCAAAACCAAAATTTTTTGTATTAAGATTTTTTGTATTAGGAAACAGAAAAAAATGTGGTGTCTACATGGTTTTCAGGATATAACGCAAATTACACATTACTTGTATTAAATTTAATTCAAACATTTTTGTATGATTTTAATACATTAGTGCATTGATATAAATCTGACTTAAATTTATCTGGAACACAAAAGAAGTTTCAAACACACAGAGGAAATTGGTGTTTACGCATTTCTCAATAACATTCGTTATTGTATATATTATGGTTTTCATCAGAGAACAATTAGTAAACATGTTAATTATATAATATAGAGTTGGTAATTGACATTGTTAATTTACATATCTGTTTGTTTAAGATCGAAATTTACAATTATTACACAAACTGTCAAACATAGTTAAGGTTCTGCAATGATTATATCTTCTTTTTCATTTTGAAATAAGTCCGTTGAAACCATTTTCGGAAAAGTCTTCGATAGTTTGAAAAAAAATTGTGTCTTTAACCACAATATACATTGATGTTTAAATTCTTTTTGCACGAAAGTGTATCACAAGACTATCGATCATGGCATTCCACAAGTGTCGACTCGATGATTACATGTACTTAAAGATGACAGGAACGATTCTCGTATTACCATGAAATTGATATTATGAAATCGAATGCAAATGAATGACATGCTACTTCTTGATGGCATTGTCTCATAGTTTTTTCATGTGATGAATACTTAAGTCGTCGAACAATAGAAAGCTTGGAATTAATTTGTCAAATGAATTACTAACAATGCGATTGTGCCTGTCACATAAATATACTAGAAACCTTTTAATGCCTTCAATTCAAGAATCGTTCCAGATATAAAAGAGAATCGAATCAAATCGAACGTCAATTGATTTCGAAAACGCATAAGTTTTTACCTAGAGTATAAAGAGAAGGTTTTTGCAAGATCATACAAGCGAAAAATTACTCTGAATAATTCACGTAAAAGATCTGAGTCTACCACTTGATGAAAAATGAAGAAATGAGGTTAATTATAACAAAAAAACGTGAAAAAATAGAGGTGTTTCTGTCGAGTTGTATTTTCCGTAGGAATATCATGGTACAGAAGGGGAATGGTAATTTCATTATCTTTGAGCTAATTTCGGTCCAGCTTCATGAATTATGATTCACTGCAAGTCCAGGTAACTTTTTGCGCAAAAAAGTCGCTTTGGCTGAAAAAACTACTCGAATTAAACGTCACAGTTTTTCATAAAACTCGGTAAGAAGTTAATAAATTTAAATTTCTCAAAATGGAGCATTTTCAATTAAAAATCAATCAAATAACGTTTTGAAAACTACTTCGTAAAAATCTTATTCAATGTTCAACGTAGAGATTATCATTAAAACGTGAATTTCAATGTGTTTTGTTATAACTTTTTGAATATACTTCAAGTTTTAAACAAGCTGAAAATGTTTTCCGTTGAAAACCATCTGAAGAAATCTATAGGAAGGCAATTGATCTTGACTCTGCTAAACTTGTTACCAACTTTAATGAGGGTCATACAAGTTTCCTATCAGGGCGCAAGTATAATATGTTTACGTCATGTTTGCGAGCTGATCTTCGCTATTCTAATAGGAAAACCATTAATCATGTTCAATAGCTATCGCTCCGAATCGATTACACAATAACTCTCGCAACATTCATTGACGGAAACAATTGGAAAAGGAAAAATAGACTATCGGAAGACAACAGAAAGTAGTCATATATTATTTATGTACACCGAGGTAGGTAATTGTTCGCAGTTCCAAATGTTTTGTAGTTATTTAGACTACGAATTTTACAATGGAGTCGCCACTTTTTGGTAATTATATTATTGAATGTACGTGTCGAAAAAAATTCAATTTTGTAAAACAAACTTACAAATAAGTTGTATTACTATAAAAGGCTACATTAGAATATTATGTAACGGACTTTTTGTCTATTTTCGCCCCCTCTTTCTCCCTTATAACGCATAGTAACGTTTTACTTGCCTCCCCCCTAACCCTCGACTGGTTACGTAACAGTTAAAAATTTTTATGTGCCTGGGAAATAGTGATCATACATAATATACAAAATAATGTTATAATTGAAATTTTTATCGAAATACATCACTAATAGAGGACTTTAATCAGGTTTTTCACTTTTTTTCGAAATTTAAATTTCTACGTCAAAATCTATTTATTCGAATGTTTATTTCAGAATATGCTTGAAAATCTGTAAATAGGATTTTCAAATTCATAAATTGTTTGAAAAAGTATTTAAGATGTTCCAAGTTTTGAAACTTTTTTTGCAAGGTAAAAGAAAAAGCTTTAATAATAATATATATTATAATAAACAATTTATGAAATTTTTTGAGATGATAAATTTCTTCACGTATTTCTAGTATTTTTGTAAATTGTCATAAAGGTTTTGAAAATTTGATGATCTTGAATGCATTTGTATTATAAAGAATTTTTCTGAAAACAATATTTTTGAAAATAACTGGTATTTCATAGATTTCTAAAAATTTTAGTTCTAATCGTATTTTCTCAGTATTTTTACACTTTCAACGATTTTTTGGCATTTATATAGATTTTTATACCATGAATTTTTATACTATAATTGGATACTTGAGGATTCAAAGTTATATAGATATAAGGTAACTCTAAAGTTATTTAAAAAAATGATGTCTATATGGATTTTGAGTGTTTTATTGATTCCAAGTATTTCAATATTTTTCATATTTTTTAATTTTTGTTTTAAACTAGGATTTTCTAGGTTCTTCGAGGATATCTAGTATTTTTAAAAATTCCATACTGAAATATTAATATAGATTCCTACAGTATTATACACTATAGTATAAAGTGTTAGAGGTTCTAAGTTTACCAATAAATTTTGTAGATAACAGTATCTTCATCGATTTCAAGTATTCCGCAGACTAATGAAATTTTTAGTATATTTTGTACTTTTGCAATTAATTCAAGAATTTTGATACGTTCTTGTATATATTTTCAGAATTGGATGCTCTAAGATTGAGAGTTGCAAACATTCATTTTATTTTTCAACATTTTTCAAAAAAAAAAAAATGTATATAGAATTTCAGTATTCTAGAGATTCTTATTATTTGGAGTCCTGTCCGTACTTTTCAGATTCAATAAAATTTCGTAGTATTTTTTTAGTATTTTTCCAGATTTATTGTACATATTTCTATGGATTGCTATGAAAATTTTAAGAATTTGATACTCTAAACTTCTAATTTCTATAGATTTCTAGTTACGTAACACAAAACAAAACTCATTTTATCCTTGTAACAGATCGTAACGTTCATGTTGAACCCCCCCCCCCCCCCAACCGCAAAATCCTTACGTAATACTTGGACCGAAAATAGTATTCATGTAAAAAAGTATTTTGTATAATATTAAATATACTGTTATCAATACTATTATATATCATTGTATACACACGATTTGTAATGTATTCATGAGTTGTAAGCAAAATTTATTTCTGGGTTTTCCACAAAAAAACTACTTAACAAAAAGTTTCAGATTTGCTAAGGAAAAGTGGCGAACGGTTTTCGTAAAAGCTCCTGAATTTTTTCATAATGCTAAGTTTTAGGTAGTTGACCATGAGTTCAAAATCAAAATTACTAAATTTACAAATTTTTCTAGTTGCCTATCCAAGAAAATTCCATAACACTCATATCTTATGTAAAAAACGGATCATGTAGTTTTAAAATCCATGAAGATAAACTTTAATGTTTTTATGACCAAATAGCATACCTGCAAATGTTAATAATTATCTCAATTATCGAAAATTCAACAATATGTGCAAATGTCAAAACAGGCAGAACTGATCCGAAATTGTCGAAATTAGTAAAACTTGACTCTCTTCATCTAAATCAGTGAGATTTTATGGATCATCATTGAAATTCGGTTTACTAGTGAATCAGTGGTAAACTAACTACTGATACACAGTAACTTTTTACTAAAAATCAGGGAAATAATTATCTAACCGTAGTTCAATTATCACTCAATATTAGTGAAAAAATCACTGAATACCAGTGAACGACTTTTCACTTTTTCATATCAAGAGACGTTATCCATTTCTTATCATTCATATTGTTTTGTAAAGTCATTGTAAAAAAAAATTTCTCTACCTAGAAATTCATTTGAAAAGTGTTTTCGCGATAACAATGATCAAACCACTTTATAAAAATGATAATAAAAAACCTTCGTTTATACTGAACGAAGAACTTGGATTAAACACGGAAGAGAACGTCGAATCGACAAGCAAGCGAAATAGCTGTGACTGCAATTTATAATTCAGCCCGAAAGCCCTTTTTTACATCGCGAAAGAATGTCCCAGAAAAAACGCGAAAGATAGGGGGCAATAAAGAGAAGTTTTACACGTCGAACACGGCAAATTGCAGACTTTTATCAAGTGGAGGCGATAAAATGGATTAGGTTTTTTGGGATCGAAGGAAACGTAAATCAAACGGAATACAAAATTAAAATCGTTACGGTCTCCTTTGTTTCCGGAAAACTTTTATTCACGAATACGGTGTGGTTAATCGAAAGAACCCTTTGAGTACTACGGAATAAAACCCTTTGAATAACTTTCATGCTTTTGAAGGTTTTTTCGAACAAGGTATAAGATTAAGTACCGAATCGTGCATGGTTCTTGAGGAAAGAAAAAACTTTAGTATGTTCGTTACAGAGCAAAAGTCTTAAGACGCTAGGGTTTTGTACACAATTTTATTTTAAAAAGACGAAAATTCTTTAGTTTTTATTTAGAAATAAGTGCAACACTGAATTTAAAAGTTTATCAACAAAACAGTATAGATCTCTAATGCTGAATAAAAGGAAAGAAAACCTAATGTCACAGTCACAATAGCAAAAAAATTTTCTTTGTAAAGAAAATTATACTAATCCATCATAGCATTATAATTATTATTAGAATTTTCAATGTCAGTAATATTTGAAGGACATTAATTTTTTTTAATAGAGTGTTTGACAATGAAAGATTGTAAAACTTTATAACGAGTTTTCCGTTTCTGGAATTTGATTTATTCTTTCTTTATTTTGGCCATCCTTCTAAATTTTGTGCTTCAGAACCATATGCATGAAGCAGGAAAAAAATTTTTATATCAATTCATGAACTTTTGGATATTTTTTTACCAATTCAAATAAGTTTTGGAGTCATAACTGCAGTGAAAAAAATTACAATAAAAATAACATTCGAAATTCTACTTTCTATGGAATAATTTTATAATTTCATAAAACACTTCTAAAATTACCAAATTCCTCAGACATTATTGGTTTTTATGAATACCCTTGATAAAATTTCACAATACAGACTGTTCTTTTTTAATTCACTTCATACAATCTTTATAACTTCCAACGAGGTTTTTTATAAACGTCTTTATAAAAAATTTTCATAGTGAGATTTATAAAACTTTGCCGCATTTTATGCAATTTTTATGAAGTACAGACTGCTTCCAAGAAATTATATAATTAGTCTTTCCTAAAAACGGATGATTTAATACCGATATTCAGCGTTTCAATAAAGATTTTAAAAGTAGAAATCTCAAGGGTAAATGTAGTTCGAAATTTTGAAGCATTAATAAATATCTTTTTGACGAATTATGAAAAAAAACGCACAATCTAAGTCTTTATTATCATTATTTAATTTTATAGCCTTCAATTATTTTTACAACTTTATTTAGTTATATGAAAAATTTCCATCGTTTTCTGATCATTTTTCATATTTCTTATCATGGTTCTATTCTCACTATTGCTAAATTTTCTGATTGTTCTTATCATATTCAAATTTAAAAATTTTCAATCATTCTCAAATTTTCAAAGTTATGAACACTATCAAACTTTCGAGGCTTTTCTAAAAATTTTCTGAGAGTTTCGTCTACAGTCAAATAAATGAGACAATGCTGGATGTTCAAAGATGTTAGACCATTAAGATGCTTTTATTTCATTGTGTTTTGCAGCAAATCACGACATTTAGTGCAAATAACTTCATTTTTCATGAAAAAAGTTAGAAAAGCCAAGGTTTCTTCGAAAACGAAAATCATTTAAGTATATAAGTACACATTAAAAAGGTTTTTAGTCAAATTTGTGGTCGCTAAGTAGGAAAACAACTGTCATTTATTTTTCCAAAGAAGTGATTTCAAAACAGTACACTGAGAAAAAAATCCGATTTTTAACATATGAATGGTAAAAATTACAAGAGTATTGTAAATTTTTCAATAGTATTGCAGGTTTAACAATATTATTTCAAATTTTGTCATTTCTATTTCACTTATAAAAGATTGTACGTAGTAAAATTGTTATATTGCACAAATTTCAATATATGTATATGCCAGTTTTAACTAGCTAATTCCAGAAAATTTAAAACCTGCAGAATGAAAATTCTAGGAACTATAAATAACAATTTTCTACTGAACTACTACACAGGATGTAACATCAGTGAATAGTGAAGTATAAAATAAAATATTTTGATATATTAATTATTTGCTCTTCAGTTCTTATAACATAATAATTCATGTACATTATGAAAATACTGGACATGTAAGTATATGCATCGCGAAAATTCATATCGCATTAATCTACGATATATTTTCGATTTTTTTCAATATTGTATCAATTACAATATGATATACTAAAGATTACAAAAAAATATAGCAAAAAGAACTATAAAGATCTGAATATCGGAAAAACTGTATTGCATTGTATGAAATCTGGATTAGTAAGAATTATAATATGATATTGCAAAAAATACAAAAAAAGTATAGTTTTCACAACAAAATATATCTACTACTGCAATATCTTTCAAGAATATTCACAATATACTATGATGAAAATCAATACAAATATCTAGCAAAAAGGAAAATTTTTTAGACTTTTTCGACATAGCAATATGTACAGTATTGTAAAAATTACCATATTTTTTGCTGAGTGTAACAGAGAACATGTTTATTAGCTTGTTTCAATCTTTTTGTTTTCAGAAATATCAAGAATAATAAATTCTAGTACCACGAATTACAAATTATTTGAGAGGTATACTTTTTAGATTGTTTATGAGTTATTCACTGTCAAAAAAAATTTGAAATTTCAAACATCTTTTATAGACTTTCTCTTAAAATCGTGTTTCAAATTTTATGAACAAGTATATGAAAAGGATTTCAAAGATATTTATATGTATCAAATTTATCGTTTTCATATAAGATATATTTATTCAAATATTGTATTTTTTATTATTATTAATTTTATTTTAAGACACTACATGTTTCAATATTTTAAAATATTTTTTGCATATTATCAAATATAGAATATAATTTTTGTTACACAACTTATACTCCATAGAATATAAATATTTTATAGCTGTTGATGAATTAGAGAAATCTGTTCAAAGAAAATTTATTATGTCGAAATCCACTTGAATTTAAAAAAGTTTGAATACACACTTTCAATGAGAAATCATTTAAAGGTAAAATGATTTTAATGTCTCCTTTATATAAAATTACTCTTTGGTTTCATATAAGGTTTACAATTCTCATAAACAGCGTCTATTTCTTTCATACCAGTTGCGTCCATAACTTCAATAGAAAATTTAACAGACAGTATAGGAAATCTGCTTCAAAGACAGTCTCTTAGATTTAATAGAGAAATTTCGAGAGTCTAGGTGTTGTAAGTAATAAAAAGTGCATACATAAACATGAGCACTTTCCAAAACAGCTAAAAAAATGCTTTTTTTCTAAAAATTTCGAAAGCCTGTAACTAAAAACTATCATTTCGATTGACAATGACAGTATATCATTGTAAAATTGTAAATTATACCTTTCGAGCACTATAAATTTTATAATAATTGAATCGATCGTTTTTAATGTTTCAGGCACTATTCGAGTAAAGATCTAAAAAAATATATTTTTTCCTTGTATGTATTTTGAAAAAGTTTTTGTGGTACAATGTTTTTTTTATATTCAGCAACCCAACATTAGTCTAAAACAAACTTCCTCCACAAGATACATTACTTCTCACGTAAACAAATGTTCTCTGTGAATGCATAAAATTTCCATCGATTTCAGATTTAAATTCGTTATGTGACGAGAACGAGAGACGCGATAAAATGACTGCCACATATATACAGCCCGTGATCAGAGCTACCCGTGAATGTTTACCCCGGTCAAAGTTGGTGGATGCCGCGACACGAGTCGCGGTGGCGTGAAAAATGTCACTTGTAAACTTCTCGAATAACGCCAAAGTTGAAGAAGTGAATTCACGCAAAATTGCTTTGCCCGCCGCAAATGGCAGCCACGTGCCAAGACACGTTCCTCGCTCGTTCGTCATCGTTTCTCTCCCTGATTAGTTTGCCGGGATTTCGAGACCCCCGAGCACTCGCGAAACTTATCGTCCTTTATTTTTGATTTATCACCCCGTTTCCACGTGATTCAATCAAGTTTATCAAAGCTTCATCCCCGAAAGTATACTATTTATTAAACACTCTCACCCCGCACTAATTACGGGATTTGATTTGTCGTGATTTATGACTGCAATTTGTGACGATTCCAATTGCACTTTCGCGACAAATATTTTTCCTAGCAGCATTTGGGACTCAGACTTGTTTAGAAACAGGGCCGGATTTAAGGAATTATGAGTCCTAGGCCAATAATATTTCTACCCCCCCCCCCCCCCCTCCAACGCTTTTACCGATGTCTGAACGTTTGATGTATGTAGGTTTATGAAAATCAAGGGAGTACAGAAATTTATAACAAACAAGTTTTTCAGCTATTTTTTTTCTCTGAAGTAGCGCTCTTCACCTGAAAAATTCTGTATGGGTAAAATATCCAAAAATACACATGAAAAAATGCAAACATTTATAAATTGTAGTTTTATCGACTTGTTGAACTTTTTACAATTAACAGAATTTATAAAAGTTGTGTAGAGCTTTCAATTTTCAGTGGAAACTTTCTGATTTTTGAAGTTATAAAGATTACGCGCAGTTTCTGTAGTTTTACATCAATTCCGAAAATGTCTAGGATGATTTACAAAATTTACGTGCTTGCATTTTCTGAAATTCTACAAATTTTTATGATTTTTCAGACTCATTGACAATCTTTTGAATTTTAAATGATTTTTGTTCTAGAAAAAATTTTCAAACTTGGAACGGAATAGACTGTTCAATTTTTCGCTATTGCGGAAAATTTTCCTAGCTTGATTTTTTTATGTATCTCAATACTTTCCGAGAATTCTAAACTTGTATTAGAGAAAAGGTTCATAATGCATATTTCGAAGAAAAAAAAAAACACAATTCACAAAATTCATAAACATATTCCGAAAATAGCAACAAAAATTTCGATTTTTCTAGAATTCTTGAAAGTTTTTCAAATTTTCAACGTGTTACGATTTTCCGTAATTTGCAAAATTTTTGACATCATGTACCAATCACATATCAAAAACTTTCACAATTGGACGAAAATTTGTGCAACTCATGAAGATTTCTTGTGATTTTTTTAAAAAAATCACTAATTCTTTTAGATTTTTCTTGAAAAATTCAAAAAACTCTATCTTGCATATTTGAAAGAAACAATAAATATGTATAATAATGAACAAGATCAACAAAGTTTATTAAAACTTTTTGAAATTCTACAGATTTATCAAATTTTTTTGAATTGTTGTCATAATCTTTGAAATTACAATTGTTATTCGATTTTTAAAAAATTTCAAATTTTTAAACGTAATGCAGAATATAAAATTTTCGAAATTTGATGAAAATTATCAAAAATATCAAGATTTTTCTTAGTTTTGGATTCTTCTTAAATACTTACTGCTCAATTGTAATGCGCATGAAAAAATTTGAAAAAATATTTTCATGCATGCCTATTTCGTCGAAATACATATAATAATGAACAAAATTTATTAATGATGGGTATTTCTTGAAATTGTACGAAAATTTTGGTTCTTTTATGTTAGGTTACATAATTGACAGTTTTCGAAATTTTGATGTGTTACGATTTTTCAAAATTTTTAAAGTTTTGAATAACATCAACCCTACTGTTGAACACTTACAAAATTGTATATAATTTGCCAAACTCGTAAAGTTTTTTTATGATTTTTAGATATTTTCCAAGTATTCCAAATTTTCGTTGAAAATGTAAAAAATATCACAATGCATATTTTAGGGAAATATAATAAGAAACACAAATTTACAAAATAATATACATTTTCTTAAGCTGTACATAATTTTAGATTTTTTAAAGATTTATTTTATATAATTTCCAATGCATTTTGATTTTTCAAAATTTTCAAACTTTGTTACGAAGTACTCACTACTGAAATTTTTTAAACTTTATGAAAATTTGTCCAGCCCACTAAGATTCTTTCTGATTTTGTAGTACTTTTCAAGTATTGCAAATTTTTGTTTAAAATTCGAAAAAACACTATCGTGAATATTTAGAAACAACATGATTCTCAAAAGTTAATTCATTTTTCCTGAAACTTTACTAATTCTGCGAATTTTCGTAAGTTTTTCACAATTTCGAAAATTTCTGATTTGTTAAAATTTCAAATTATTAGAAGACTTTTAAGAAATTTTCTATGATAATAAAAAATTGTCTAACTCAATAAGAATTTTCGTAATTTTTTACTGTTTTTTAAGTTTCCTAGTTTTTTATTTGAAATTGTCGAAACATCATGCTTATTTCGACAAAATACAATCATAACACCCCTCCCCCAAAAATTGGATTCATATACAACCCTCGCCGAAAAATCCTGTTCTGCCGTCCCTGGATCTCACTTCTTTTCTATTTTCATCAAATTGAGTTTTTCTTTTTCTTTTTCATACTAATACAAGTCTCTTTCCAGATCTGAATCGATTCCCGACACTTTCTTAAATACGTTCATGGACGCGCAAAAGATTGTTTGTTCGTTTGTTTGTTTTATTTTTTTTTTTTTCATTTTCTTTATTTCAATCCCAAAAATTTTCATTCCGCATCGTTTACTATCTGTGCTATTAAATTCCGAAAGTTTTTCCCTCGCCAAAAGGCGCCCCCCCCCCCCCAAATTTGCCACCCTAGACTTCGGCCTTTCTAGCCTATTGGTAAATCCGGCCCTGTTTAGAAAGCTCAACGGAAAAATATATTCACATTCAATATCTACATGAGCTAAAATTGGAAATAAAAAAACAGATATTGATAAGTTTTAGCGATTAGCACTAAAAATTTGGAATTCTCCCAAATTAAACGGAAATAGGTTTAGACATGACAGAAGTTTTATGAAATTTCAAAAGTGTTTTGGAGAAATTAACAAGTATAGTGAATCCTTCACGACTTTTTGCAAATTTTGATGCAAATGGAGAAATTTCAATCACAAAGTCAAACATTTTTAACCATTACTTTTTCCTTCCAACCAAAGCAACGTTGAATAGCGTGCTTGTTTAGGAATTAAACGAAATTGCTCGTCACAATCGAGGGGAAATCAAAAAAGCTCGCCCGCAAAAAAGCTCGTTCATTCATCAACAAGTTGGAATTTAGCGCTCCTAATAGCTCATTGACTCGGCAAACTCCGAGTTGCCGGCGGAACAGCGAGCTTCTTTGAAGCCGCGGAAGTGGGATATTTCCAGCGCAAGCTCGCTCCGGTTATGTCAAAAAGCTCCGTGTACTTTCATTGCGGGAAATCGATTTTGGCGCGCTAATTCAGCGATCGCTATTGACACTGGGATTCGATATGTATTTTCAATGACGATCCACGCCAGGGAATTGAATTTGGTCGACACATTGAGGTGGAATATTACATTCCTCGAGTTCCGAGGTTGCTCGTTGCGGATTTTCGTGTGCATCACGAAAACATGAGTTACTCGATCTCAGTAGAATAGAATTTTATTGGGAAACCGTCGTAGGAAACACATTGCATTTCGTGCGAAATTTCGTGATTACTGCATGATTGCAATGAAAATCACGAATAAGTGTCAAATATAAATTAGACGAAAAACATTAGAGAAATTTCGTTACATGACTTTTGATGTTCATTTTTTTCTTAATTGATGAATTTCAGTTAAGGGTTTTGGTTTATAAAATTACGGAATTTGCATTTTAAAATTATACAACCAATATTCGATACTTTGACAATTTTTCTAACCAAACCTTACAGTTCGGGATCCACTTTGTATTTAGCGAGTTTTTTGCGATACTTCGAAAAGCTCCATTATCGACAAAACTGCAAAAAAGCTAACAGCAAACAAAGTTGCTTTTCGTTATTCTTCCTCGTGTTCGCACGAAGCCCATTACGTAAAATGAATTAAAAATGAGTTAAAAGAGTTAGTAATTACTTTTTATACTATCATCACAAGCTCTGTCTGTAGGTTTTACAACATTTGCACAATTTTCGAACAAAATGTTCAAACGCTGTATACAGTAAGCATTTTCAAGAATGGACAATACGTTAATGAAGATATTGATTCCCTGTTCAAAATTCTTCAGACTAATAGATATTTAATAAATCCTATTCAAATTAATATTCTAATCTTCTATTGAAAAATTTTTGTAGAAAATCATACATATTGTGATGGTTCTTCAAGCCTGATTGCTAATTAAGTGAATTTTCATCTTTTTTCCTATAATAAACTCCACCCACTCTATCACTATCTTATGTTCACTTGTAATTGGTAGAGTTCAGATAATAAATATTATTATTTTTTTTTTCATATTTAACAAGGGCGTAGGCAAAAACATTTTCAGGAGGAGTATTTCTGAAAAATATATCTCTTTCAGGATTCACAATCATCAATCTTTGAAAATATGGTTGCAAAAGAACGAGTTTTTAATTTTTTACATTTTCGAATTTGAAAATTATGAAACTTTTAGAGTCCACGGTCGCACATTTTTCGTGTTCGTGTTTAATGGAATCCAATTTTAATGATATTCAATAAGCCACGAAGGTTTCGATTTTTTTTACTAATACTTTTGGTTTTTATACAACTTAAAGGATTTTCTGATATTATCACGAATTTCTATATAGGTTTCTAGAATTCGATGCTCTGGGAATCAAAGAATAAAAATGTATGTATTGTAACAGATTGTTGAAAAAAATATAACCACACAGATGAGATTTTAAATGTTCCGTATCTAAAATTTTCGTTTGTTATTCTATTGATCATATTTTGTAGTATTTTCTGGTATTTTTCAGATTTCAAGTATTTCCATGGATCGCTCAATAGATTTCTAGAATTCGACGCTGTAGTATTGGAAATTTCAATGATTTTGAGTATTTAAATTGATTTTTCAGAAAAAGTATCATTTATGATTTTCATTATTTTTCGTCAATATTTGTGTAGTATTAATACAATTGAAAATAAGTTTAGTTGTATATATTGTATGAATAAGGTTAAATGTATTTTCATAGTGTTAACCTGACCTCGTAATTAGACAACATATGTTTTCTTAAAAATTTCTTAAATAACTTTGTTATTTTTCTTTCTTTTGTCTTTTAATTTTTTACTTCAGAACTATACAAGTAACTTACAATATTATCTGCAAAAATAAAACACAATGGTCTCAAAAGCTTTTCAAATTTCACCTAATCTCTCAATATAAGTTGAGCCGCCCATTATGTTCTTTGTCATTTGTTCTTTATCTGCTTCAGTCACATGTAAATCATTTTTCCATAGAATAATTGTGACAATCTTTCAATTCCAACTGCAATATTTTATTTAGAGCAGTAACACCAAAATTACTAGCAATAAATTCTTTAATACTAATTCGTTACCTTCAATCCTAGCAAGTTATGGCCTTTTTTATCAATCATAAATGGAGTTTTGAATGAATTCTAAAACTGAAGGATCTTTATTTTTCTATCATTATTAGGTTAGAAAAATTGTCCCCTAAATTTGTAATTCTAATCACAGAATCATGTAATTCATTGGAAATCAAATTACCTAATTTTCATTGTCCATGTTAAAGAACCTAGTATAGACATTGTGACATAAATAATCACCGATATTTCGTATCCAATACCACTTTATCCATTGATTTTTTTTTGCTTTATTTATCAATCTATAGATTTTTTCATTTAATCATTTATTAGGTATTTTATTTATTTACCTAAATTTATTCCACACTGTTAAAAATTTTTTCAAATTTCATACACATATTATTCAAAATATAGTGAAATATACTTTAAATTTCGTTAGCCAGCTGTATAAAATGTATATTAGATACACATGTTTTGAAAGTGTATGATTTAGGGGCACCTACTTGAATTTAATACTCTCTCTATAGATTCTGTACTAAAATGTACCTGAAATTTCTTAAACTCGATATTTGAAACATAAGTAAGATACACATACTTTAAACGTGTATAAATTTGAGACACTTGAGTAGAATACATTTTTCACATAAGTTAGTTTCTACGCTTGTGCTCGCTATTTGGCTACACGAAATTTTTTCTCAAATGCGAATTATTGTCAAAACCCTTCAAATATAAGTAGAAACCATAATAATATTAAGGTGAAGGACCTGATGGATGAAATATTACATGCAAACAATGCGAAGAAATAGTTTATCTTTGAGAGTGTTTTATTCAACTGAAATTAAAAAATACTAAAAACTGAAATAAATAAAAAGGAAATTTAATATAAGAATGTTTCCTGCAAATCCTTTCTCAAAACCAAAATTTTTTGTATTAGAATTTTAACAGAAAAAAATTTGGTGTTGACATGGTTTGTTGGGATATAACGCAAATTACTCATCACTTGTATTAAATTTAATTCAAACATTTCTGTATGATTTTAATACATCAGTGCATATCATAACCAATCCGACTCAAATTCATCTGGAATATAATAGAAGTATATATTAGTGTCATGCATAAATTCAAACACACATGATGTATAAAATTTAAGACACCCGTATATTAAAGTAATGTATGCGTGTATATATTTTGTATATTTTGAATGCATTATTAATAAAGGTTATGTGAAATTCGCGTAACACGAGTTACATTAAGTTTAAGACAAAAATTTCTAACAGTGCAATGACGAATCCGCCCTATTTTGCAGACATGATCACTCGGTTAGCCTGAGTTTTTCCAATGGTATAACATTCACCGTGTTTATTTTAGGAGGGTCGAAAAAGGAGAAAAAGACTCTTGGTGTCAGTACTGACAGCAGGTTTCGAGCACACGCTCGAATCCGACAGGCGCCCGCGGTGTGTGCGTGCACAAGCTCAGGAGCCCGACTCGCGAAATGTCTCGCCGTCTCGGGCGCGTGGAAAATGTCTACCAATCTGTTCCTACTAACAGCCCGCGCCGTTTTAGACCCTCCGGAATTTCTCGAGTCGCGCCTTCCGTGGGAGATGAGTAATCTGACGTACGGTTTCACGTCTGCAACGCCTCGTGTTTCAGCATTTT
This sequence comes from Platygaster robiniae, assembly GCA_028476575.1. Lineage (NCBI taxonomy): Eukaryota > Metazoa > Arthropoda > Insecta > Hymenoptera > Platygastridae > Platygaster > Platygaster robiniae. Next base: position 45,688,475 of record CM052019.1, read on the forward strand.
ACCCGTCGCCGACTTACGTATCAAGGGTCTACATCATTATTTTCTTTGCGCAAAAATGCCCTTGGCGATGGGTCCGAAATATTTTACACCAAGCACAAAAAATGCTCCGACAAATAGGTATTGTAGGTACGGTACACGCAGAGAAAAGAATGGATATTACATCCGTGAAAATGGACAATTTTGGACATTCCTTCAAAAAGGATGTCTCATCTATTTGAAAAAGCTACCACACAAAAACGTACATATTGTACAATGGGCATGACATCCATTCTTTAGACGAGGTTCTATCTACTCATTTAGATGGAACTTTCTTGTGATAAGCGGGGTTCATCCACTCGTCCTCAAGAAGAAGAGGAATTCAAAATAAGTCGGAAGAAGAAGAGAGAAGTGCAATGGTCATGACAGGAATCGTGAATCAAAAACGGTCCTTCGAACTGGATTTCTCGTGATCCGTAACCATAAGTAGCTTTGCGAAATCGCTTCATTTTCACGGAAGTGTAAACTTCATTGAACCAATAGAAAGAAATCAGCGATGAAGGTCTTCTTTTTCTCCACCACTTGGATTCATCCCCGAGTCTTATGAAACCCTCATGTACAATGGCACATTCGATTCCCACGAATTTCCGCGAGATTGCCAGTTTCACGAGCCATCGAAAAGAAAATACGTTCTCGAAGCGAGAAGTTCCGAGGAAGCCTAATGCGCGATTTACGAGTGATTCACGAACTCATGAAATATGCAGTAAACGATTTTTGAACTGCAACCCTGGAAGGCCTTTCCTGTCTCTCAGCTCGCTCTTCCTCTGCATTTTTTTCATACGTCTTCCTTTTCTCGAGGAGTAGATGAAAGTCTCCCGGAAAACCATACGAAAGTTTTATTAGCTTCGCGTGTCTTTTGACTTGTGCTGTATCATCTGCTGCCAAGTGTTCGACCCGTCAATATATTATGGAGTCAGGTTCCTAGCTGGTGAGATTTGGAAAATATACCTTTCGGAGTCGTGATGTGAATTTTTATGCTTCGAGAAAAACGACGATGTTGAACTGTAATGAATATTTGAAATAGAGAGTTCATAGACGTTGAGATTGAGTATTTTACGACTGGTTGGAGGAAATCAGTTGGGAGGTTCTGGGTTGATGTCTTTGGTTTTAATGTGATAGAAAAATCAGTAGCAGATTAAGGCGCGGGGGGGGGGGAATAATGGATATTACTTCCCTCCCCATAAAAAGTAATTTTCCATATATTTTATAGTTGATTTAGATTTCCCTTTTTTGAAATATTCATCATGAGATTTTGAAAATATATAGCGATAATAAACATTTATCCTGATAGCGATGTTTTTCTATCACTCAAATGTATATAGAACTCAGACTTGAAACATTTTTAAACACAAACGAAATTTGAAAATTTAAATTCTTGGTTTTCCAAATATGTATTTACATTTCAAGACTCAAACACTAAATTCACAAATGCATTATTTTAATTTTTTCGCCTGAAAAATCCTGAAATTATATATAACGCTAAGTTTATAATCTGGACATTAAGTACTTCTCAAAATTTGACTTTTTAACCCTTCAAAAGAAATTTTAAGATAACATTCTCGATCGAAGTGAAGAATTTATTCAAAAATTGACGCTTCGTACTAATGTAGAATCAAATGAAATTGGAAAAGTTTACAATATTGAGGCGGTGATAGATTTTTCTTGTACAGAGATATTTAATTTTTATTGAATTTTCTAGAATTATAAATAATCTTTAAACGACTGAACGAAATACTCCAATGTTTCTGGAGTTCCGAAAGTTGAAAAATAAACAGAAAAAAATTGTTTCTATGATTTCTCATGGTTAAAGTAGCGAATGATTACAAATATTTTATAGATATTATCCAACGTACATAATTATTTTTTACCATAACATTGAATTGTAATTGAAATTAAAATTATGAGCGTTGAATTAGGTTGACAATATTTCATAACATAATGTACTTGAACATCACATATAATGTTGTAAATTTCCAAGAGTTAATTTTTTAGTTGATAGTTTATTGTAATAAGACAAGGGAAAAATTTTCATACAGGAAAACAATAAAAAACGTTTTTTCAAATTTTGAGAATTCAATGTTTTTGTCTTAAAAATTCACACTATCAAAAAATTCAAAGTTTAAATGAAAATGGTACAATATCTCTCTTAATTTCAAAAAGTCAAATTTTGACCTTTTGAATTAGTCACTGATGTTCCGACTACTCAAGTAGTCGTTTTCGCGTGATTTACTCCCAACAATAGTCGCATTCCACTATTGGAGTAGTCATTTTTCAACTACCTACAATTAGGTAATTTTTTGACTGTTGAATTAGTCAAACATTGACGATTGTGGTAAGTCATTGCAGTTTTGACTATTGAAATAGTCATTTCTAACGGGAATGACTATTTTTAAAAGCAAAATTTTCTTATTCATATCGATCATATATTGACTAATTAAAATGAGTCAATACTATAACACCGAATCAGTTGAAACTGTACTAAAAAAATTAGTTATTTCTTCACATGCATTGCTTATAAATATTGAAACAATCGGAGTAGTTGAAGATGAAGTAGTTGTCATTGCTGGAAAAATTAAAAATTCGTTCAAGTCTGGAAAAATCTTAAACGTGAAAGAGTTAAAATTTTTTCGTGCAAGGATGGAAAAAAATTTCATTGCAAGAATAGAAAATTTTACTAACTTTATAATTTTGAGTTCTTCTTCTATTTTTAGTAGAGTATTTAAAATTCTTGAAAATCAATAGGAATGAACGTTATGTCCTGGCGCTGTTTTTTTTATTTTTTTTTTTTATTTTTCAATTTCTAAATTCAGCGAGAAATATCCGATCAGAGTAAGTCCTAAACACAGGAAACAATTATTGAAAAACTTGTTACGGACTGCTTCAATGGGTGAGTGGTCCTGGTTTCGAGACCAGTCTTCAAGCTAAGTTTTTTTCTCATAGAATTGTCATCTCTTTCCAATACATGAATGAATAGTATGTTAAATTGATAAAATAAATAGTAATCACGAATTAAAAATGCCAGGAACAACAGCAAAATTATTTTTTTTTATAATAAATTAACGATTTTATATAATCGCATTTTAACCATTTGAATGAGTAAATTTGACTATTTTCAGTAGTAAATGCTTTTTGACTTATTCAAATAGTTATTTTTGACTATTTACTGGTAGCCTTCTTCTCGCTCGGCACATTAGTCAATTATGACTATTATTGACTATTTGAAATCAAGAGAGGCGATTTAAATCTTATAATGCTAAAAAACTAAATCTCTACTGCAAATAAATTCTATCTTCTCAATGCTGTTGAAGATGAATAAGTCTTGTTCGATTAGTGAAGTACTTCTTTTTGTGAAAAAGCTGCTCCACTTTCAAGATCCCGGAAGTATAATACTGTGTGTTCTGTAATATGCCTTGATTCGTTGAGCTCATATTAAATTTCATTTCTTTCAATGTATACATAAGATTCTAATTTGTACAGCGATTCTTTTATACAAAATTTGCTGTAGGTATGTACTAAAATTCTTGGTTTTCGAGATATAATGATCATGAAAGTGATAATGACATCTATTTTCTATTTATTACTATTTTCAGTAGTAAAAGCTTTTTGACTTATTCAAATAGTGATTTCTGACTATTTACTGGTAGCCTTCTTTTCGCTAGGTACATTAGTCAAAATTGATTATTTAAAATCATGAAAGCTAGACAATTTTTGCCAAAATAGCAACCAAAGTAATTCCCCTGAACTGCCACACGAAAACCAGAAGAAGTCATCAACTGTTTCGCGCATTTGTCACCGAATAGTTGTTAAGTCTCGAAAGCCCTCGAAGCGAAATTGGCCGAATCGGTGGCTTCGAGAGGCCGCTTCCGTTGTTTCGCAGCAGGGCGAGACCCCACTTTCTATCGAATTACCAGTGTCCGGATGGGAAACGAGCGTGTGGGATTACTGGCCGAGGAAGATTGCGCACCGAGTGGGCGAGAGGAAAAATAGAGGAGAGAATCGACTGGCGGCGCAGTCTGCGGGTCGTATGCGCCCGCGGCCTCTTCAACTTGCTTGCCACTGCAACGACAAGTTCCACGCATGCCAGCCAGCTCGATTACCGAGATCCTTTATTGGCTTATGCAGCTGATCGCGCAATCATTGCTCAGCTAAACGTGCTCGACATTCTTCAGGGACCTCCTTTTTGGCACGAAATATCCTCGAGACTAACAACTACCCAATCCCACAGTCGCGAAATCAGCCGAGTGTACAAAAAGATGCTGAAAAATTGGAGCAGTGCTTCGATTTCGTCTTGCATAGGTATCTGATTTACATTCAAACGTGACATTACAACTGCTATCGATATTTTATTGATAACAATACTGTTTTAGAGCGTGCTCGAAGGACCAATATTTGAGAGCGTGGTCGCAGTAGGTTGGTCAAAGAGAGAAAAATGCACTGAACTCACTTTTTCTTGATTTATTGAAAACAAATGTCAGGAAACAAAACCGGCACCCCAATGAGAACAATAACGTGGCAATTAATATGTAAAGCAAGAAGAAAACTGAACGTCAATGAATTCACATATAAGGAACGTCTACACTTTACTAAGAAAAGAACAAGAATGCGCAGAGCACGAGAGACTAGAGTTACACTTGTAATACGCACAAAAGTAATGATGCATAGTACATTCCATCAATAGATAACGCCATAATATCAGAATCTTCAACAAATATATTCAACATCAGCAGGCGCGTAGGCAGAGGGGGGTTTTGGGGGTTCAAACCCCTCCCGAAATTCTGATAAAATCAATCAATATTTAATGTAAAAATGAAAAAAGTTACATGGATAAACAATAAAAATATGAGTGACAAAAAAAGGCATGAAAACTTAAGCAGTATATGTTTAATAAAAAAGTAAAAATAATCAAAACGTAGGAATACGTAGAAAATATGAGTCAGAAAAATTGTTGCAACCCAGTGAATAATCAAGAAAAATAAAAATCTACGAAAATGCTGAAAATTCACAGAACTTCGAATCTTAGATCACAAAATTCTATAAATCTATATACAATTCATGTAAAAGTATTGAAAATTTTTCAATTGATGCAAACTTTCAAAGAATAATCAAACTATTTATTTTGTATGAAAAAACTGTTTTCTAAAAACTTTCGACAAATGCCTCTACGATCTTTAAATTTTGGAATTCTAGAGCATCGAATTTTGAATATACTATAAATCTATAAAAATTCTTGAAAACGCAAAAAAATATTTTTAATATTTCAAAAATACGTAAAAATAATAACGATATGAAACATAAAAAATCTATATACATTTGATTTCATTATTAATTCTTGAAATTACTGAAAATTGATCGAATTTTGATTTGAAGCATTTGGTTTTTTGAATCTCTGTAGCAATCTACAAAAATACTTAGAAATCCTCTAGAGTTTCGTATATTATACTAGAAAAATGTGAAAAATAAGTCAACTAGTCTATTAAATTACTCGTTTCCTAATTTACTAGATAACTAGTTTACTAGCTTACTTGTTTACTAGTTTACTAGCTCATTAGTTTACTAGCTTACTAGTTTACTAGCCTGCAAGTTTAAAAGTTTACTAGTTAACTAGCTTACTAGTTTGTTAATTTACCCTTTTTCTGGCTTACTAGTTTACTAGCTTACAAATTCACTAGTTTACCAATGCACTAGAAATCTTTCAATACATACAAATTATGTGTATATAATTTTCTTAGAAATTGACAAAACTTTCTGTCCAGGAGCATGTTTATTATTATAATACTATAATGACACATAATTCATAATTATTCTAAAAATTCATATAGAAAACAAAAAAAAGTACATTCAATTCATTCGAAACAATTCATACGATGGAACATACTTATGATTGTAGGAATACTAAAAAAATATGGAATAAAAGTGATGAAAATCTTAATGAAAGAAACTGTCATCTAAAAAATCAATTTGAATTCTCAAAATCGATGAAGTTTCAACACTATAGCATCAATTTCTAAAAATCTACTGAGCGATCCATAGAAATATTAGAAATATATAAAAATAACAGAAATTACTACAAAATTTGATGAATAATATACCATACGAAAATAATATAAATGTATGATGTACCTTTTATCTTTGTGGTTAAAATTTGCTTAAAAATCAATTCAAAAACATAAATTGTTAAGAACTTTCATTCCTAGAGCATGGAATTTCAGAAAGCTCCATAGAAACCCAAATTACTCATTATCAGATAATTCTTGAAGTGGTATAAATACAAAAAGTATTAATAACAAAAATTGAAATCTCAGTTACTAGTTGAAAATCACAAAAATCCAATTCCATTATTTACGAACATGAAAAAAATGCAACTCTGGATTCCAAAAGTTATGTAACTTTTGAATTCCGGAATGGAAAATATTTCAAAATCGCCGACTTGCAACCATATTGTCAAATAATAAAAATTATGAAATACCAAAGGAAAAATATTTTTAGAAAACCCCTCCCGAAAATTTTTTTTGTCTACGCCCCTGAACATCAGTATACTTTTGGGATTTGAGGGTTAACTTTCTAACACACCCAAATTACTCTTGACAAGTCTTCTTATTAACATTAAAGATTCTTCACATGATTGTAACGGTTTGTGAAATTACAAAGTTGTTTGGAGAAAATGCCCCGAAAATACTTTTACAAAGATTTGTTACTGAGTGGCCCCCAAACGTGAGTTTGAATAACATCGTAACCACGTAATGGAAATTGCTGAAAACAACTATCTCGGATAAGACTAATCTTGTCAACAATACTGCAAATCGAATGAACGTAAAAGATAAAGTAAAATAAAATACGTGATTAAATATGAAAACGCAACAATACATAAAAAATCCAAATTTGCCCTGTAACGATCCATGCGACAAAATTTTAATACACAACAGCGTCATTCCACAATTCAAAGTTGCTGCCAAACAGCTTCTCTTGGTTTTTTATGCTCTTGAAACTTCAAAATTGCATGAATTATTTATAAGTCGCCTTGAATGCTGTTTACATCATGCTAATTCAAAAGAATGATCCACGACTTTTGGGCATCTCGCGGCAAAGTGAAAAGTAAATAATTCTATTTATCTCTAATTTCACTGAAGAATGATGATGCTTGTAGACAGAAAAAATTCGCAGACGAGCTGTAATTGGTGTTATTTTTCGAGAAGAAAAAATTTCGTTTTCTAGTCTCTTTGATACGCAGTAACTCGGGCGACACAGGGCTGTTGAATATTCAGTGTTAATTTAGAAGTTCTGCACCATAAATCGCGAGAAAATTCATATTTGCATCGTGATTCGCAGTTCGTGGATAAAGGTAGATCAGAGAAATATGAAGATTGGAGATTTTGAAGCAACATTTCATGGGTGAAGGCAGAAGTCGATGAAAAAGCCTTTCTGTATTTTATGCAAAAATAAAAAATCAAGTGTTCTAATTGTCGAAGGATTCAGCGTTTCTCAAATTGTAGGACAAAGTTGGGAATTTGTTGAACAAATGACTCCCAAGAAAAAAAATGAAAGAAAAAATTGTAAGGTCTTTCACGGGTGTTCGTGCCACGACAAAAGCGCGCGGTGCGAATAATTAGTGCTATGGAACAGCAGCGAGTAATTTGTCGACGAAAGTAGCTAGGATCAGTTATAATTTCGAGTAATTTCAACGTCCTCGGTGTACTTTGTCACGAGACCGAGAACAGTCTTGGCGCGTGTCTCCCTGAGCTCCCTCAATAGGTCCCCGGTGGTCGTTTCGATGGACTGAATACAAGAACAAGCCGCGCCAGCGAACCGAGTTATGCTCCGCTATATCGGGGGAAAATTGCGGCAAGAACGAGTATCCGTTTTGTGAGGATATTGGATTTCGCGCTTTTTGCCAATTTCGGGTATTGGAATTTACGACGTATCGATATTTATTGGACATCCATGCTGAATCGAGTGACATTAACAAAAATTCTCGGTTCCGATAATAATACTTTCTCAATGATCTTTTACAGAAAACTGCACTGAGAAAAAATCTTGTACTTTCTGCAATATATATTGTACTTTTAACAGTAATATTGCGATTTTTACAATATCGTTTTATTTCTTATAATATTATTGTAAAAACTGCAATATTTATTTTACTTATTACAATATTGTACAGTACAACCGCTATTAATGTAGAAATTACAATATGTAATCCAGTTTTTACAATATAATTTCAGAAAATTTACAATCTTAAAATACAAATTTTACTATACAAACTGTAATTTTTACTATACTTGGAGAAAATAATAAACTACATTACGTTTTTCCAGCTTTTTCGAAAACTGTATCATGTTACAATATGATGCACTAGAAACCTAGAAAGTGTACAAAAATATTGCAATAAGAACCTATACAGACCTGCATACTGAAAAAACTGTATGGAATTTTAAAAAATCTGGATTAATAGAAATTACAATTTGATATTGCAAAAAGTACAAGGAGTATAGTAGAAAACGAAATATGTAGAAGAGTTTTTACAATAAAATATATCTATAACTACACTATCATTCGACAATATTTATAGTATGAATTACAAAAATTGCTACATTATCTAGCAAAAAGTACAATATGTCAGAGTGATTCCCATGTACTATACAATATTGTAATAATTACTATATTTTTTTCTCAGTGAGGAAAAATTACATTGGTGTACGGAAATCTTTCACCCGTAATTTTCCGTATAGTAGAAGTAAAAGTTTGAGAACACGAATGATAAAAAAAATTGAGTATTGTTTTTAAGGATATTATGGATATTCCTGTTACGTATATTTGGCAGAGGGAAATTTTGGAGTTGGAGGTGGAAACCCCTCTGAAATTCTGATAAAATAAATATTATTCTACGTCAAAATCAATAAATAAAGAGTGTAAATATGTGTAACAAAAAACAATGCATGACAACTGTAGTAATATATATTAATTAAAAAATTAAAATTAACAAAACGCATACGTTTTTCGAATTTATTTTTTCAAATTTTATTTTTATATAATCCTATAGGGCAATGTAAAAAATAAAAAATTGAAAATTGTTTTAATCCAGTGAATGATAAAAGAAAAAATTAAAATCTATGAAAATACTCAAATCTAAAAAAACATTGAACTTAGGTCGTCAACTTCTAGAAATCTATACAACATCCATATAAAAGTATAAGAAAATATTTTGCATCATACAAACACTAAAAAAATACTAAAAGCTATTTAATTCTATGAAAAAACTGTTTTTTGAAAAATCTCATCAAACATCTGCAATCTAGTTATTAAATAAATCTATACAAATTTTAGAAAACGTGACAAGATCTCGTAAATACTTTTAAAATACGAAAAATAACAAGAATGTAAGATAACACGAACAATCTACATGAATGTGATTATCTTATAAATCTATAAAATTACTGAGAATAAATAAAAATTTGCGTAATAGAGCATAGAATTTTTAAAATCTATGTAGCAATTAATATGCAAATATTAGAAATCATCAAAGGAGTCGTATATACCTAGTCATTTTAACTCTTATGAAAACCTTATGAGAAAATGAAATTTCTTATAAGAATTCAATTTCTTCATAGGATGTATTGGATGAGATCTTATTAGAAAAAAACCTTAAAAAATTTTGTCGATCAACCTTGATAAGAAATTTCAATTTCTTATAAGGTTCATACGTCACCTTATGTGAAACAGAATTCTGATGAAGTTTTTAAAAGGTACATCTTATAAAAAATAGGATTCTTAAAAGAAATTTCATTTTTTTCTGAGGTTTTTCAAAGGATCAAAGTCACTACACTGAGAAAACTTTTTAAAATTTTTTCCTATGCATATGTGAATTTTGGTGTATCGAGCATATTCTTTTGTTTTTTCCTTTACACTATAAGAAACACTCCCAGGATCCTTGAAATGTTTCCTATAGATTTAGCAGTATTTCCTGTGTACAGGCTGTTATCAAAAGTGTTATAGGAAAAAACAAAAGAATATGCTCGATACACCAAAATTCATATAAACATAAGAAAAAATGCTGAAAAATTTTCACAGTGTAGGGATACTAGAAAAATGCAAGTACTAGAAATCTTAAGTGCATGAAAAATATGGAATATAATTTTCTTTAAAATTTTATAACAGTGATTCCTAGAGAATATATGACAATAAATACTGTATGAAATTACACACATAATTCTAGAAATCCTTTTATAAATTCATATAGAGAACAATATAAATACATAAAACTTAATTTATACAATTTATATACACAATAATTAAACATTCTTTCAATCGTACAAACACTAAAAGAATATGAAATAAAAGTATAAAAAATTAATTCCAACGAGACTGCTTTCTAAAAAATCAATCCAAATATTCAAAATCTTTGAAACTTTTAATGCTACAGCGTCAAATTCCAGAAATATATTGAGTGATTCATGGAAATAATAGAAATTAGTAAAAATACTTAAAAATGACAGAAATAACATACCACACTAAAATTCTAGAAATCCAATAAATACCTTGAGTCAGTGTGATTAAAATTTCCTGAAAAATGTAATGAAATATTAAAATTTTTAACCTTATTTACTCATTGAAAATCACAAAAATCGAATTCCATTATATATGTACATAAAAAATGTGCGACTCTGGACTCAAATAGTTGTATAATTTTCAATTTTAGTATGCATGTAAAAAGTTTTTAGATTGTTCTCTTGTAATCATACTGTCAAAAATTAAAAATTATGAAATTCCGGAAATATATTTTTTACAAAAACGCCTCTTGGAAATTTTTCCTATCTACGCCCTTGTCAAGCAGTCATGCTGGTCATAATTTTGAACTTGTATGATGAAAGTTTTATACTACAGTATTAGTAAATCTCAAATACTTCTACAGTTCCAAAGTGTTGATTTTTTTTAATAGGTTTCAAAATCCTACTGTTTTTCAAATTTCGTAGTTAGTATATAATTATCGACATAAAAAAAAGTAAATTTTTCTAACTTGATGTGATAAAGTTCAAGAAAAAACGTAATAATAAATATGACTCATACGATTTAGACAACTCACAATGAATTCACTGCAACTTTCTACAGAACCATGATTTTTTCATTATTTAGCATCACAAAAATATCTTAAACCAATTTTCATCAAATCCCAAAACGATTCCATATTTGCACCTTACATCATTACCCATAATCTCCAGATAAGATCTAAAAACTATCAAGAAAAGTACACCACTGAATCAAACTAATTCCTCCTCATGCGAAATAAAGAGATTGGTACGCGAGGGTCGGCCAAAAATATCGCACTTTCTCATCGCTGAGAGCAGAGTCAATAAAGTCTTATAGCCAAAGACACTTGGCAAAACCAGGGCTCTCCTCTTCGAGACAATGAAAAATGACTTCTTACGTGGAGAAGCGGCGACTATGAAATCCAGACAAAAAAAAAAGGCGGACAAGATTCATCCTCCCGAAGGACAATTCCATTTAGCTACGTAAAATCACCGAGGGTATTTACAAAAATGAAAAATGCCAAGCCAGGGGAAAAAATAGGTTTACCAGAAAAACCGGAGACATTATTTTTCAGGCTGACGTTAGCGCTTAAAAGTTGAATTGGCCCGAAAATTAATTGGGACGTCACTGGATTTGGCATCGGAAGAACTTTTACGAGATTGGGGGATCATCGCTCATTTATTTCCGAATGAATATTGATAAGGGAAATCTCGCTGGAAATATTCATGCCTGCATTTTCTTGCGGTTACCAAGTTTACAGTGCCCTGTCTTGGCTTGCTTCTTTATTCATAAAACAGCGTCTTGGGAATTGCTGCGTGAGATATGTAAAGCGATCCCGAAATCTGGTCCAGGATTGTTATTTAAGGGCTGGCCCGCATTCACGCAGGAAGCCAGAGCCATAATTTCCCATCTCAATCAATTCCGACCACGGCCCGTGAAGTATCAACGGGTAATTAAATGTGACGCGGCGTAAATGATGATTGGATTTCCCACGGTGGCTCTTGATTACTCTCGATGAGCGCGCTCGATTCGGATTACTTATTCGAATTCCACTCGAACAATGAATTGAGTGATTGCTCGCGATCGTATGAATTATTCAGTATGACTCTTTGATTTCGCGACGTTGATTATCATCGTCGATTATGATGATTCGAACGAATCGAGTTGAAGACATTGTCGTTGAAAAATAATTTCGAATTTTTTCGCGAAAGGTTTGACAAAGATTTTTGACATGATTTGTGACTAGGGAGGGGGTTATGAATTTTTTGAAATTAAAAAAAAACTTGCTGCTGTGTTGCTAGAGACGATGGGGAGGGTTTTTTTCTAAAGATTTCTCTGACTTTTTTATAATATATTTCTATAATCTTTCATGATTTCTTACAATCTTCTTTGATTACTCATTATTTTCTATGTTTAATTTTTCAGAGTCTTCTCATAGATGAAACATGTATAATATTTTACAAATAACATCTTTGGTGTCATGAATTACCGAGATACCTCATAATTCATTACGATTACTATAGCTTTTCTTCGTCGTTTGTAATTTTTTATTATTTTTTACTTATCACCAGAGGTGTGAAAAATTTTCAGGAGTTATTTTCCAAAGAAATAAATTTTTTTAGGGATTTCGTAACTTTAAAACTTTGACAATATAGTTAGGAGAGAACTATTTTTCAATTTTCCACATTTCCGAATTTGAAAATCTTACGACTTTTGGAGTCCGAGTCGCACATTCTTCATGTTCGTTTATTATAGAATTCAATCACTCACTGAATTTCAAAATTTTTTTCTTATACTTCTGTTATTTATGAATCTTAAAGGATTTTATGATATTATAATAAATGTCTATGCAGCTTTCTAGAATTGGATGCTCTAGGAATCAAAGTTTCTGGATGTTAATATATTTTTTTAGAGGAAATTATAACCACACAGATTTAAATTATTTCAGAGAATTCAAGAATTTTCGTATAGTATGTTATTCATCAAATTTTGTAGTATTTCCTGGTATTTTTTAGATTTCTAGTATTTTGTTGGATCGCTCTACAGATTTCTAAAATTTGATGCTATGTATTGAAACTTTTAATGATTTTGAGTATTCAAATGGATTTTTTAGGAAACAGTCTTTTTTATATATACATTTTGAATGCTTGTATTTGATATTTTTGAAATTTTCATAAACTATAAAAGATGTTCAGTTGTATACAAAATTTATAAATTAAATTGAACGAATTTTATTTTTTTTAATGTTCTAGGATTATGTAACTGTAATTGAATAAGTATGTAATTAGAGAGAAAGTCATATAAATATTTATTTTGTAAGATTCGATGTTTTATACACTTTTCAAAAAATTTTATACACATAGTTGTCATGTATTAAAATATTTTTAGCATTTTTCGCATTTCTCTGGGATATACGAAACCTTAGATAATTTCTCAGTATTTTTATGGATTTCCAATATTTTTTTAGATTGCTATTTGTATAAATCTGAAAAATTCGATACTCTTGAACCTCTTGAATACGAATTTCGATCTATCGTCGGTGATTTGATATGTCAGAAAATTTTATTTTGAAACATTTTTCATATTTTATCAGGTTCTTGCTTTTCCGTATTTTTAAAGTATTTACAAGATTTTGCTGCATTTATAGAATTTTCATAGATTTATAGTATCACTATGCATTGATTCATACGCTTTTTAGAATTGGATGCTCTAGAATTCGAAATTGTATAGATCTTCGGCATAAGTTAGAATTTTTAAGAAAACATTTTTTTCATAGAATTTTATTACTTTCAGTATTTCATCGGAGTTTGTATGATTCGAAAGATTTCCTAATACTCTTATATGGATTTGATATATATTTCTAGAATTTCACGATCTAATATTCAAAGTTTCTTAGATTCTTAGCATTTTCGTAGATTTTAATTTTTCTTGACTATTCACTGTGTTGAAACAATTTTTTTAGTTCATAGTTTCTACGTTATCCTTTGTTTTGATAATTTTCATTTTGTATTATATATACATATATATATATATATATATATGTATATTTCTAACATTTTTATGCATTATTCTTCGTAACTTGTATTTTTACTATTTATTGATGTAACGTTTTTTTTATTTTTACATGAAGTAGTATCATATTTTCAATAGTTCCTAATGCTTTCCCATATTGAAGTATCATTTTCTACAGTATTTTATCATTTTCCATAATTTCCTATTATTTCCTATAAGAAGTCGTGCATATATGACGTCACGCTTTTGGAGGGAGGGGGGGGGGGTTAACAATGACCGAAAATCGCGTGAGGTCATATATGCACGAACCTTAAACTTACAGATTTTTCAACTCATTTTTATGATCATAATATACATAGCTTTTTTCATTTATTAAAATTTACCAGTTTTGTCTGTAAACCTGTAATCTTTAATATTCAATAACTATTCATCAATGATCCTCATCATTTTTTATATATTTTTTATCATAATTCACCATCCTTACTTCCTACCCTCTCAGGTCAAATTACTAAAAAACCACCTAATCTTTAGTGGCATCTTTTCTTTTTTTCGAATTATTGATTTTTCCGCTAATTTTTTAGTCGTTTGACAAAAACTATTAGTAAAAAAACATTAATTAAAATCAGTGAGAAATGACCAATTATTAGCAGAAAAATACTCCTTTTAATTCAGAAATCACTCATTTATAAACTCAACGTCACCCATTTTCAGTGTATAATTAATCACCCAAAGAAATGAGAGGTTGCCATTAATTAGTGATTTCACACTAGTTTTTATTAATTTTCTATCTCTTCAATCTACGAGAGTATCATTTTCATTATTTATTTTAGTTTCTCAGGAGTTTTGCATCCATCAACTGGATTTTCTAGCATTTTCTATGAATTCTAATAAATTTCAATGATTTTTCAACATTTTCTCTAATGACTTTTTGTTTCTAATAACATTTTATTATTTTCTATTAAATATTGTATTTTCCGTCGATTTCTGTGGTTTCCTACTACTTCCTATAATTTTTCATCAATCTTTATAATTTTTGAAGGTTTTCCATGATTTTTTACAGAAAGTTTGTAATTATATACATATTTCTTTATTTTAGAGCATACACTTCTATGATATGAATCTCAACATCATCATAGTTTCCTACGATCCTACACAATTTCCTATCCTTACCATGATTACCCACAATTTTTCATAGTTGACCATCACTTCTCATGATTTCTGGTTTCTAATACCTTACATTTTTTTTGGTACTTATATTAAAACACTCAAAACTGAGAAAACACCGCAATACACAGTAGGTACATACATCATTTCTGATTTTTTTTTTTTTTTTTGTGCTCTCACTGTTTCTTATAATTTCTGACCTATAATTGACTGTAATTCTGTATTTTATCCTTTCTTAAAATCACAAAAGAAATATAGCCCATAGTTTTTCCACATAAAAAAGGACCAATATTTCATAAGCTCGGACACATAAAAGAATAAATATTCCGATATGTTTCGTTCAAATGAGAATTCGACGATCACACATTGTTATACTTTAAAAGGTCCCAGACTTGCCAAAGACTTCGGGTACTTCATAAATAACCGTCTCGAAATGAAGTTGTTCGACCGAACTCGCCTTCCCCTTTTTAATTCCGAGACAGTGCCCGATTATACGCGTAGGAATTATGCATCATTTGCCTTCTGGTACAGTGTCCCCTCGCACAAGGCAGAAGGAGGAGCAAGGAAGACGCGCTACCTTGATATACGATAGCCTACAATCACTGGATCAGAATAATTCCTGATTATAGGCCTTATGAGCCTGCGCTTTGTTTTTAGTACAGAGGCTGCAGCATTAATTACTTTAATATATCACTTAGGCCCGCAGATTCATGCGATTGTCAAGACCGGAATCGCATTATTATCGCGCCCGCAAAAATTCCCGGGAAACGAAAATTTATGGCGACGTATCTGAATCGTCCCATTAAAGTATAAACAGCATTACACCACACAAGCACCATTCCCAGGTTGTTTTACAACGTCCGTAATTTGTTTATACAGGTACGGAAAAATTGATTTTGCCACGCTTGAATAATTACGAATAGTGTAAAGGCTCATAAACCTCGAAAAAGAACATTCCTCCTATTCAAGGCGCCGAGAAAACAAATTTTCGCCGGTGACTTTATTGATTCAAATTAAATAACATTAATAGCGAGGAAGTACCGTTTCCAATTACGAGTTAAAGAGACTTAGATGCCCATTTGTATGAACGTTGGGATGAAAACTGAAAGCGCGTAAATGATAGCTTTGAAAGTGCAATTTACAGGGACATTAACGATATTAATCACTTGCAGGTTGAAAAAAGGGTATACATTGAGTCAGAGCTTGGGCCTCAGGGCAAAGCGTAATGTGGGGCCTGATTTTTTTGTCTTTTATTCATTTTCTTCTTTGTATTCTGAAAAATCCGAAACATATAAATCTATTTGGAACAGTGGCATTTTAAAAGTATTATTCATTTTGAAGAGATTTCAAGTAAGTGAGAGTCCCAAATTTTCAAAAAGATGAAAAAAGGGAAAATATAACACATGTCAGGTAATTTTTTATTATAAAACGATCTCCTCAATCTTTGTCTCGACCTTGATCTGATGCTGGGAAGACTGGTATAACTTTATCACGACGGTATTATGTGGCCCAGCGGTAGCAATACTTTTTGTTAGCATCGGTAATTTATGCGACAGGCACCGCGATAAGAAATGCACTTCCCATTTAAAGCGTCATTTTAAAAGTCGTACGCGCTGTTCGTTCCATACTTCGCTTTCATTTGAACTGCCAATTTATATATGGTTCCAATTTTGTACAAAAGTCTTCATATCAATTTTTAACATGCCTTATTTCCAAAGAAAAATATTTTATTTTATCGAAACGCTGTCAGATCACAAGTTGGAAATACTCTGAATTTACCATGTTTTTTGAGTTATTGTCTTTATCTTGTAGCAGTTTTTTTATTGTAGTGTTATACGTCGAGTGACGTTAAATTTTTTTTGGAATTTCCCGCCGTATGCGCCGAGCTTCGAGCGCCTCGCCACAGATGGATATCCGAAACCTTTTTCGGGCACGAAGAATGTATTCATAAGCAGTTAAATAGAAACGTTAAAAATTAGTATCAGTATCAGTCAGTATCAGTTAATATCACACTGCAAAAAAACATATATGAGACATGTCTGTAGAAGACTCGAAGACACGATATCCATGTCTTCAGTCATCAAGTGTCTTACTTTTATGGGTCAAAAAGCTGTGTTTTAAAGACATCTTTAAACGTCTTGAAAACGGCGTCAACAAGTATTTCGTGGCAAGACACCATTTTTTGCAGTTCAGTCAACCAGTCAGTCATCTTATTCATATCCTTGATACAAATCCAGCATAATTGCATCTATTTAGAATCCATCGACTGAGAAGTGAAAATTGTGAAAATTCAGGAGCGTAGGCAGAAAAAATTTCCGAGAAGGGTTTTTCTGCAAAAATATTTTTCCTTCCGAATTTCATGATTTTCAATCTTCGACAATATCATTACAAGAGAGCGATTTTTGAATATTTTGGAATATTTTTAAAATTTCTATAGATCGCTCACTAGAATTTTTAGAATTTGATGATATAGTATTCAAACTCTCAACGATTTTGAGAACTTAATTGATTTTCCAGACGATCGTTTCTTTTTTGAAGATTTTAGATACTTTTATTCTATATTTTTTTAATATTTCTACAATTGAAAGTATTTTTAACTGTAGAAATTATATAAATTGAATTAGATGTATTATTATTGTGTTCTATATGAATTTCTAGAACAATTTCAAAAATAATATATGTAAAATCATAGTGTTGTATTATTAAATATGCTCCAGGACAGAAAGTTTTATAAATTTTTAAGTAAAGTATATCTGCATAATTTTTATGTATTGAAAGATTTTTAGTAAACAAGTAAGCTAGAGAAAGAGTGAACTAGCAAAGTAGTAAGCTGGTAAACTACTAAATTAGTAAACAACTAAGCTAGTAAACTAACAAACTAGTTAACAATTAAATTAGTTATTTAGTAAACTAGTAAACTTGTCTAATTTGTAATAGTAAACTGGTAAACTAGTAAGCTAGTTAAATAAAAAACTAGCAGGCTTGTAAAGTAATAATCTAGTAAGCTAATAAACTAGTAAGCTAGTAAACTAGTAAACAAGTAAGCTAGTTAACTAGTAAACTTATTTTTCAGATATTTCTTCTATAATATACGAAACCGTGGAGGATTTCTAATTATTATTTTTATATTCTACCTATATGTTCGTAGATTTCCAAAGAGATTTATAAAATTCAATGCTTCAAAATGCGAATTTCGATCTATTCTCAGTAATTTCGAGAAAGAATCATAAAGTCACATTCGTATATGATTTATCATATTTTATATTGTTTATCTTTTTTCGTATTTTTAAAATATTTGAAATATTTTGTTACGTTTTACAGAATTTTCATATATTCATAGTATATTTAAAATTTGATCTCTAGAATCCCCAAATTTATACATCTAAGAAGAATTTGTCGAGATTTTTCAGAAAACAGCTTATTCATAGAATTCAATTATTTCATTATTCTTTTAGACTTTGTATGAATCGAAAGATTTCTAATACTTTAATTTAGATTTCTAGAATTTTATTATCAATGTTTTGTAAAATTTTTTAGAATTTTCGAAGATTTTTATTTTTCTCGATTATTCATTGCGGTGCAACAATTTTTCTGATTCATACGTTTTATGTAATCCTACGTTTTGATAATTTTTACTATTTTATTATAAATATACTACTACCTTTTTTATGAATTTTACTGTAACTTATATTTTAATAGTTTATCGATGTGACTTTTTTCATTTTCACATGAAATATTGATTTTATCAGAACTTCAGGAGGGGTTTGAACCCTCAAAACCCCCATCTGCCTACGCGCCTGATGATAATACGTTTTCAATTTCCATGATTTCTATTCGATACCTGATATAAGAATCCATCTGCCTGTTACAAGGGTTATGTTTTTGTAAATTTGTATCGGAACGAAAGGGCTTGTTTAAATATTACGTAACGCGATTGAAATGAGACGAAAAAATTCGTCAAGATAAGTAAGACAGAGATATGAGTAGAAAAAATCGTTACGGATTATTTTAACGATGCAAAATCGTATTGTCATATCAAATATCTGCAATCATGCCTCTAAGAACGATACGGACTCTCATGGTAACGACACGTACGCTCACCACAGTATATGCGAATTCCTCTGACACGTATACAGAATATTCATCATAACAATACGAAATCAAGAATACACGTTTTGTCCTAGTAGGTATATATCGTTCCTTGTAGCATCTGCCCAAATTTTTAGAGCAACTCAAAAGTAGTATCCCTTGCAGGATCTTATCGTCACTATGACAATTTCAACTCACAGTACCCATTTGTAACGTAATGAAGCGGAACGGCAGAAAGACATATTCTGGAAATCTAATTGTAAGATCGACCATGCAGCAGTGTTAAACTTCGTGTTTTAATAGATTCACCCATTTATAATAATTATCCCCCGAGCTTTATTAATGCGTGTAACTCTACTGTACATATACCCTTCTCTACCTCCACAATCATGGTTCGGCTGAGTATATCGAATAATATCAAATTACCTATCATTAACTTCAGGATCTCGAACTCGGAAAGCTTCGTTTCCGGTTTACCCACGCTTTTCACGATTTTTTTCGCGCGTCATAACGAGTGATGCCGAAACAAATGGAAACTGGTTGAAGATAGTTGATGAAGGTTATCTAAGTGGAGGCGCGCGCAAAGTTAATATGTATAATCGTAACTCGTGGAAGTACCCGGAGACTTTGGGGGCGGACGTACGGTAGCCCGGGGCATAACGAGCAAATTCACGTGCACGTAAAGCGTATAATTCCTGGGGCAAATGTCACGAGTCTCGAGAAACAGCGCTATATTATCGCAAATAAAATTGCATCTCTAATTTATGGATAGCGATGCGGCGTCTCAGACTCAGGGACCACCCCCAACGCAACTTCTTGGTAGCTAATCAAGTGCGAATTTGAATTAATTAAAATCACGAATCCGGATGTCCTTTGACAACTAAAGTTATTTTTTATCGATAAGTGAAGATGATGAGTGAATAATTTCATCACTTCAAAGTAAGTTATGTGAAATAATAACAACAAAAAACAGACTCTCTCTTTCTCTGCCCCTTCAGTCTCATAAATTGACTGAAAATAGAAAAGTCAACTAGAGGGTGATCAAATATCCATATCTGACAGAGTCGTGACTCGCACAATGAATACCAAGTCATTTGTCAAAAAAAGTAGAGACGCCATACGTATCCAAGAATGAAGAAGCGAAGTTTCACGTGCAATATTTTTATCATTCCCAACGAAAATGCAGAGTGCCTGTTGGGGCTGACGCAGATAGTCATCGCGGGAGGGCACGGACTTGACATATGTCATTAATATTCTCAGCCCGTTGTGCCTTCGCGTCATTACGAGACAGTTTTCTTTTTCGTCCTTGTTCAACCCTTCTCCCGAGGCTCTTCGAGATTCGACAATTCAGAAAATGTCGATATTTTGAAGTGTGCGAGAACCGAAAAAGAAGTCTAGAAACTTTTTTTCTTTTTTGTGACTTTTAGGGACTAAAGGTTATGCTTAGTATTTTGACGGGTACTCTCTGAAAATTCCTTGGAGTGAACTTTACTCTAAATTGAGTAAAATACTGTAACTTAAACTTGGAGTAATGTTTAACTTTTTCAGAGTGAAAAGTAAGGTAGTGAAATTTAAAATGTAGTAAAATTAAAAGTAGTATTAAAAAGTAGTGAAACTTCAAGTAGTAAAATTGAAAGTAGCAATTTAAATAACTAAAATTAAAAGTAATGAAATTTGAAAAGTAAGGTACTGAAATTCAACTTCTCTCGGAGTGAAACTCAACACATTATTGAGAGTTAAATCAAACTATAATTTAAGAGTGGAATCAAACTGGGATATAAGATTGAAATTTTTTACTCTATGAGACTGAATTTCCACTCCCTGTTTGAGTGGCAGTATTTTGACTCTAAGTAGAGTGAAAATTTACTCCAAGGAATTCAAGCTTATATCGTATGTGTAAATTAATAATAAAATCGGTAAATTTGTATTTACGAACCGAAAACTTTCAACTCAATAATTTAAAATCAATTACTTCCAATTTTTATTCTCATGAATTTTTGATAGCGAATTTTTATCGAATTCACTAGAAAACAAGAATTTTAAAAAAGGCCATAAAGAGAAAAATCGAGAGTAATCATTTATAGATTAAAATGAGGTAAAAAATTGAGAAGTAAGAAAAATTCGTAAGTTTGATTAAATCAACAGGAAAAAAGTGAATAATCTGTTTCATTTTTTATAAAGTCAAAACAAACTTCTTTCTTTATTTATTATTTTCATTAATGATATTAATTCATCTTATTTCTTAACATTTCATGCTTAAGTCACAAGTTCGTTATAAAGAATGCTTTTCGTTTGATTTTCTAATCATTCGAGCGAAAAATTTTAATTTTCGAATGACCCATACATTAAGTATGTAAAATTTTTATCCAGAACTTTAATATTATTTAGCGATTATTTTTTTAATTATGACTGCATGAAAATACATCGAGTTCAATTTTCTAATGCGTATTTACAATTCATTCTAATTAAAAAACAAATCATGATTTTTAAAATCCCTCATCCAAAATATCGAGCTCACAATTCTTTATCAATACAAAATTTTCATTTTTCATTAGTTTATTCTATACCTATAACTATTTTGCATACGACCATTTCTTAATTTTTCAAACTTTTTTACTTTGCGATCAATTCGAAAAAATAAATTTTCATTAAAAATTTATCAATTCAAAACACTGAATAATAATACAAAAAATTTTTTCTCTTTAATAACACAATATTAAGAATACAGACGTTTCCTTTTCGAAGCAAAATATTTACAGTTTTCAAAATACCTTACTCTAAATAACAAAAATCACAAATAACTCTAATCTTAAAATTTATTTTTTACAGTAACTGGATCCATAATTTTTACCATTAAAAAATTTTTTATTTTTTGCCGAACTTTTTGAATTTCGGTTTGTAATGAATTCGAGGGAGAAGCTCGTCATAAAATATGAACAATCTCGAAAATTCTCAAAAACTGTTTTTAAAATCAATAGCAATTAACAGTGTTTTTTTTTTGTTTAGAAGTCAATCATTCTTTTTCCAAATATAGTTTTTATTAACCGTGTATTTTTTGTTTGTTCAATCAAAAATTCGATATTACCTAACTATTAACACATTTAGCGAACTAGTTTTAGATTCATAAATTGAAAAAATTGAAATTCTCCTAATTGATGAATAGCTTCAAAAAAAGCAGTTAATTGCAGTTAATGAAATGAATAATTATAATCGGTAAATCTATAGATTTCGAATACAAATGCCGATCTGGCATTCGATAGTTTCTCAAAAAATTTTAATTTCCTTAAAAAAATGATTAATCTCTCATTCAATCACTTCTTTTTTCTATAGGAACATTGAGAAATCCATAATACGAAATTAAATCCATACTACACAAAATCGGCAAAAACTTGAACAATAAGTAAATTGAAATTTCCTACATAAACTTCAAACTATAATAATGTGATCTTTATTTAACTTGCGTCTCATCATTGTTGTCGAAAATTGTATCAATTATTTATTATTTATTTTATCACCCATCTTCACAGGAACAAAAATATCAAAATCTGATTTACTTTTCCTAACGTACGAAAACCGAATTACACATTATATAAGATTAATTGAGTGCAAAACAAACATTCGAAACAAAAGGACTTTCAAGCAAAGTTCATGTGGCTTACACGAAGAACTCGTGAACTTGTGGTTAGTGCGAGAAAAGAGAACAAACACTGATATGCCTCCTCCGACCTGGAACTTGGGGGGCTGAAGTGTAACAAGCTTTAGGCGATGCTGTTGAACATCTACAAACCGAGCTCACTTATCTTAACAGTTCCATCTTATTTGATAAGAAACGACTTTTTCTCGGTTATTTCAACTTCAAATGTCCCACCAAGTACGAGTTTTCCCTATTCTGGGTGGTTCTAGTTTCATATAATACATGATAAAATGTTTCTCAACTGAATCTGTGCAATGAGAAAAAAAATTTTCATGACTGAGTAGATATTTTAATATTTTATTAGAAATACAAAGAGTGTACAAGAACGAAAATTGTTATGACAGAGTGAATATTTTGTTATTACATTGTCTGGTGACATGCTAATGGAAATATCACACTGGGAAAAGTATGTAGTACTTTCTGACGTATGAATGGTAAAATATACTAGAACAAAAATTATATACATATATTCAGGACAGTTGGATCCTCATATGAAATAAAATGATGTATAAGTTAAAAAATCTAAACAAAATAGACTCACCACGATAGGAATTCCGAATGTTACATTTTTGACTCACCTGAAATGAGAAAAATTTCAAAAATTATAATCTGACAATGAGTCATACATATACATAATAATAATACACTTTGAAAAAATTTAATCTACACTACATCTTTACAAATTTATATATCATCATATAAGTTGTAATTTTGCTGTTTAAAAATGAGGCTACAGTTTTTTTCTTCATCAATTCAAAGCCTCGAATAACCACCAATACAAAACCTTACATAAAAAATAATGTCTCTATTTTGTAGGTCTACGTTTGATGCTGCTAAATATGAAACTGGCGAGTAAAAACTTTTTGAAAAGGAAGAAAGAACGTCTTTACGGTGTCTCGTCGTTTCTTCCGGCTCGTTTTCTTCAACAGCGCATTATTTGCAATTTATTTCCGTTGTAACATCCGGGAACGTAGACGTACTTATTACCGTAAAACCCTATTTCTTGCGGCAATTTCACCGAGCTGAAAAGAAGCTAAAGCCCAGAAGGTCTCAAAGTCGCTCAATGGCTGAGAGATGGTGCATGCATAAGTTGAATCGCATGGGAAACTTGCAACTTACGAAAGGAAATCGTGCGATTTGGCTTTTTGCTGGGGAAATACAAATAAAATCGAAAATTTTTTCAAAGTTATCGTAGTTTAACTGCACGATTCTTATTTTTCATCGAGTACTGAGATTTTTGAATTATTTTAAATTTCGATCATGATGATTATATTCACCTATACTTTCTCGTAATTACTTTCCAGAACTGTAAATTTTATCTTTTTGAGATACCCAGGTATTCGTTTTAATTCCTGAGGCGTGTCTGAACATTTCCTTCCGTTTTTTAGGGACAGTACAAAGTGAAAGCCAAGGGCAAAAACAGCAGGAAACCAGTAATGCAACACCAAAAAAAGAAAGCGAAACTACTGCTGTGAAAAAAAATATATCATGGTTTCGGAACGAAATACATGTCACACCAGGAAAAATTCCGAACATTTTATCGAAATGGCAGACTGAAGTCTGCCTTTTTTTCAACAAATGGATAAGAGTCATTTTTTCATCTTTTCAAGTAATAAAAACACTTTTGGCCCTTTTTTTTACTGAAGTACCCATTTGCCTACAATATATTCCACCTGGAAGAGAACCAGAAGCATAAAATTAGTGGCTCCTTAAATTTAATGGCCCGCGATCATTCCCTAAAGGGCATTCACAAGAATGATAAAAAATTTCCCAAGAATAAAATTTTACATTCAGGGCTCTTGATATTTCAAGGAGTCGGGAAAAGAGTCATAAAAGCCAAAAGTTTAAGGAGCAGTCGATGTTCGACTGTGGCTGTATTCCACGTGGACGAGAGTTAGTGGGAAAGTTCTGTTTCTATTAGGAGTTTAAAAGTCCAGGCGACCCAGCCATTAACACTTCAGCGAGCTATTAAAATTTCCGGCGAAAGGCGAATTCATGCTATTCGGTCAAAAATTTGAAGGTTTACTTTATTTCTCTGTTGAAAATTTTCTTTAATTTCATACGCTTTTGATTCAAAATGTAATAAAATGTACTTTAAATTTTGTAAGCCAGCTGTATGAAATGTATATCAAATACACATGTTTTAAAAGTGTATGATTTAGGGACACCTGCTTAAGTTTAATACGCTTTCCATGGATTCAGTATCAAAATATGTGATATTTTAATATCATTTTATATCTAATAAAAAAATCATTTTACGATTTTTTTATTCTCAAAATGAGCGGTACAATACATAGAACTTTGACAATTTTTAAGTGTAAATCTTTTACATTTATCAGGTTTGTATTTTTCGCTATTTTAACTTTGAATAAAAAGCTTACTTTTTCAGTAAAAGTCTTCATTTGTTTATATGTATTTCTACTTATGAGTTCCTCATCTTCAAGACTTATCAAATTGTTACAAAAATTAGGTCGAAAACATTGAATCTTTCAAATACGAAAATACCTCTATTTTTTTTTGTTTTGTTTGCTTTTTTAATATCGAAATTCTCCTCTTTTTTTCTAACTACAATAAAATGTTATTCGAACAATCCAGCTTCCAAAAATTACGATATATCATTTAAGTTTTAAAATGTGGAATATTGCCTATTTCTGATGGTAAAGTGTAATTCTTTCATTTTCTCCAGGTTTAAAGTTAAAAATTTAAAGTTTATATTTACTTTTTCACTAAACGTTTGAACGATCGATATTTATCATTCGAAAGTTTGAATTTATTATCTAGGCATTTGTTGAAATTTGAAAGTTTACACTGTTAAACGGTTGAATCTTTCTGATTCTGTATCTTTGATACAGTTGAAATTTTAGATTTTTACTATGAAAGTCGATGGCCAGTTGTTAAACATTGTTTATCCATTCAAACGATCATGAAAAAATTAAATTATTGAATTACGAAACAAAACATAGATTTGGTTGTTAATTTCCATTTTTAGCATATACTTTTCGAATTCAGGGAGGCGTTTTGACCTCCCAAAACCCATTCTGCGTTCGCCACAGACAAGAATAAAGAAATAATATAACTTTTAAACATTTAATCATAATAATAATAATAATATTAATAATAATAATAATAATAATAATAATTGCAAAAATAAAAATACGAAATTAATCGCAAACTATTCAATTTTTTATTTAAATGATAGAAAAAGTAAAAATTACTACCAAAATACTGAAATAATGACTTTTATTTTCTAAAAATCTCCATACTCTTATTCAAATTTGTAAGAAAATCCTTGATCTCACATATATGTGCACAATAATCAGGATCTTACATAGAAGCAAAAATTTTCTGAAACCCATCCCCCCTCTTAAACTTATGGATCCATCAGAGCAAGTCCCTAAAAGTAAAATAAGCTAATTTTCCCAAATCATCCATTTTAATAACTCAGTATCAAATTTTGAAAATAGCTAACAAATATGATTTTGATACCAATTATATTTAATAACTTCAGCAGTAAAAACAGTTGTAAGATTTGTATTATTTTTCTTCTTATTTAAGAAAATTGACTTCAGGCTCTTGAAAAATGCTTCGAAAAATCTAGAAAATATCGTCAATATCTTCTCTTGTACTCTGTATTCCCATTAAACAAAACAAAAATTCCTCGTTTTCTGGCAGTAACATTATTATCCTACTTTCTCAAACACCTTTTCCCTGTAAATCATACCCAATAAATGTACAACTCCGACCTGAATGCACCTAATATAATTTCAAAGTTAGCTTGAACGACAGTGAAACCGACCCCAATCTTTAATTATTCATCCACGAAGTAATAATAACGTGTAGGCATTGAACTTTCAGCTGTTAATAAATTTTTCATTCTGATGCTCGAGATTCGTATTAGGTTGCGTGTGGAACATGGGAATAAATGATTCGCTGACAATCGATAGCCCGGCGATCCCGCCGCAAATGTTTCTTCGTAAGAAACTTGCTGCGGAGTGCGTACAGTTATCTTGGGTGAAACACGAGAGGGTTTCGCGGCTGTAAGTGAAGTTCAGCCAACCTTTAAAGCGGACCGAACTTTCCTCGATGTTGATCTTGCAGCGGTTTAATCCTTTGAAAAAACCCCAAAGCATCAGACATAATCCAGTTTCAAATATCAGCAGATAATATTCTCAAAATTTGCTCTCAAATGATCCACAGTTTTTATAATCTATTCCAAAAAGTTTTCAGTATTAGACTTTAAAGTCTAACTGAATTTTTTCTTTTCTTGATCGTGGTATTTTTAGTCTGATTCAACGAGGTCCTGTTAAAAACTGACGAACCTCCCACGTTTTCTCTTTAAACCCGATCCATCTTCCGTACACATCTCGTCCAATTTGCAATCACCTCGTTCCTGTCAAACTAAAACACCACGATCCCAGAATTTTCTCATGTTTCCTTATTCACGTTTCTTTCAGCTCGTACTTAATCAAGCACGCCCCGGAACAAAGGAAAATCCGCGGAAAACCCCTCGAACGCGATGATGAAGACAAACGAGGTTTGTTAAGTTACGTTTGCCAAAGGAACAAGACGGGGACTTGAATTGGCTGGGGTTTTTTGTTGAGCCAACAGAAAAGGTCCTACGGGGACTAAAAAAGGAATCGCCGCGACGCTGCACTTGGGGAAAAGATGGAAATAAACGAGCGAGACGCCAGGCGGTGAATACCTAGGATTTTTCCGTGTCCCAGGATCAACCCTTGGCCATTGTCTGCGTAGGCTGAATAACCCTCTTCTACCGGTATCGAAATCCTCGGCAAGTATTCTTCTTGAGGTATTTTTCGTTTTTTTAATTAGATGTAAACAATAGGATCAAAACAGTTGGGTTGAACTTTCTTGAATTTTCATTATGGATAGTTTTACTTCAAGAAAATTTAGGTATCGGAATGAAATGAAATTTATCAATTTACGCTGAAAAAAAATTACCTATAGTAATCATTACTATACTGTATTGCAGCGTGGAACCATTCTGAAATGTTGTACCTTTGAGAGTACAATATTTCTTAACTACAAACAGTCAAATTTCAACCTTTTGAAGTAGTCTTTGATGTTTCGACTAATACTCAAATAGTCGTTTTCGCGTAATTAACTGCCAACAATAGTCGAATTCCACTATTGGAGTAGTCATTTTTCAACTACCTACAATTAGTTAATTTTTTGACTGTTGAATTAGTCAAACATTGACTATTGTAATAAGTCATTGCAGCTTTGGATATTAAAATAGTAATTTCTAACGGGAATGACCATTTATAACAGCAAAATTTTCTTATTCGTATTAGTCATAAATAGACTTACTAAAATGAGTCAATCCTGTGACAATTAATTAGTTGAAACTTTACTAAAACAATTAGTTATTTCTAAATATACACTAACTGTAAATATTGAAACATTCGGACTATTTGAAGGTAAAGTAATTGTCATTGCTTAAAAAGTAAAAATGTGTTCAGCTTGTAAAAATCTAAAACGTCGTGAAAGAGTTGAAATTCATTTTGTGCAAAGATGGAAAAAATTTCATTGCCAAAATAGAAAATTCTACTAACTTTGTAATTTTGAGTTCCGCTTCTATTTCTAGTGCAATATTTAAAATTTTCTTATTTATCGATAATATATTCTTATTAATCGATAGAAATGAAGGTTATGTCCTGGCGCTGTTTTTTTTTATATTATTATTATTTTTCGATTTCTAATTTCAGCCAAAAGTATTCGATAAAAGTAAGTCCTAAACACTAGAAATAATTATTAAATAACTTGTGACGGACTGCTTCAATGGGTGGGTGGCCCTGGGTTTGAGAACAGTCTTCAAGCAAAGTTTTTCTTCTGATGAAATTGTCATCTCTTTGAAATAAACGAATGAATAGTGTGTTCATTTGATAAAATAATTAATAATCATGAGTTAAAAATGCCATGAACAACGAAAAACAATTTAAAAAAATATAAATTAACGATTTCATATAATCAAATTCCAACCATTTGAACGAGTAAATTTGACTATTTTCATAGTAAATGCTTTTTGACGTATTCAAATAGTCATTTTTGACGATTTACTGGTAGCCTTCCTTTCGTTGGGCATATAAGTCAAAAATAAAATATTTTATAGTCAATTTTGACTATAAAATAGTCAAAATTGACTATTTGAAATGAAGAGCTTGGTATCTATTGCAGTCCTTGCAATAATATTGTAGAGTCAATACTGTCAAATAATGTTGTATTAGTAGACATGTTTTGTTGTAAAAATCCTATAAATATTTCATTTTTATTGTCCTTTTTTTGTACTGTTTGCAAAAAAATGTATTGTTATTTCTCTTCATCCAGATTTGAGAAAGTTCTACACAGTTTTGCCAGTATTCAGAACTTTATACTTCTTTTTGCTATATTTTTGTGTACTTTCCAGTATACCGCATTGTAGTTGATACAATATTGGAAAAAGTCGAAAAATCATAGTAGATTTTACAATATGATATGAATTTTCGCAATAAAAAATAATAAAATAATAATTTAATGTATAATATTTTCTCTTAGTTCATGAAATATATTACAATGCAAATCGAAAAACTAAGAAAAAATATTCAATATTTTATTATTAGCATAGTAAAATAGAAATTCATATAGCATGATTTGCATTCTGTATATATTTTGAATTTTCCGAAATTATCAAGTAAAAACTGACAAACTTGTTACAATATGAAAATTTTTACTGTTCAATATTGTAATAAGTCAAATAAAAATGACAAAATTGGCTATAATATTGTAGAACCTGCAATTATAATCTAAAACCTGCAATACTATTGTAAAACTAAAAATATTATAGTAATTTTCACCATATATGTGAGGCGATCCGAGAAAAGGGATCTACTATCCAAAAAATCGTTTTTCCGATTATGAGTGATTCTATAAGTTTTTAATCCAATTTTCAATTACGTGCAATCAGAATTTACTAACTTTGATTTTTTTGCAAGCTATGAATTTTTAAAAATCTTTCATCCCATTTACCGTTGTGTATTTTGATTCATTCAATCGTCCGTCCTGTAAAATTTGCTTTCGGGATAGTAGGTCCCTTTTCTCGGATCGCCTCACATATATGTCAGAAAGTACTGAATTTCTTTCTCCGTGTGGGTTAAATCAAGACGTGGACTTTCTTAAAATCATGTGGTTCGTAAGCAAAATTGATGATGTTTTAACATTTTGACAATTTATTGTGTTTAAAATTACATATGATGTTTACTTTCACATACACCATTGCAGAAATTCTTTTTAACTTTTGAGGGTTTACTCTGAAAAATTGATAGTAAACATCGAATTTCGCCTTAAAATTTCAAATTTTTTTTATATTAACGATTTAACTACATGTGAATAGTAATAACGTTACGCATACAAAAGTAAAATACTTGATCCTGGAAAATTTAGTTTGTAAAAATATTTCCCAAAAATACTATACGTATCCAAAAAACAGAGAAAATTTAAATTTCAATATATTTTATGTATTTTTACGTAAGTAATAAGAGATAATTATATAAAATTAGTTTGTTCATATATCGTATTAATATATTTGTATTTTGTATATTTCATAAATTATGTTGTATATGTATATATATATATACTTTATCAATATGCACGTAGATGGACTGTACAATCAAATCGTAGATGAATATTGTTCTCGAGAATAACTGTAAACTATAATTCATGCATGAAAAAAGTTTCTTTGGTAAAATTCTATTATCTTAAAAGAATATTATAAAAATGAGTATTGAGATATTATAATGCTCTTGAAATGACCGTAAAATAAAATAATAGATAGGCTTATCTTTCGAAGATTGAATTTTATAATTTCACAAATGAACGACGAACTTATTATGCAATATAATCATATGAAATATAATAATCTTTTCTCACATTTATTATTCCAGATGTCCATTCTATCAATATACATTAAATATATCTCCTTATAGGTTTTATTAGAATACATTTCATTATAACTTGCGAAATATAAGATCTGATTTATCTAATAATCGTCTTTTTGTAGATGAAAACATGCAATTATTAATGCCATAAATGAAATGTATACTTAGAAACTTAAAAAAAAAAAAATACAGGTAAAACATTGATTGCTGTAAAACGTCTTTCACTTCGAACATTTCAGAAAATTTTTCATGAAAACATAAAAATTTTTAAAAAAATAAATATTTATTCAATTGATGAACATTATTCACTGTTTGCAATATATTAATATCCTACATATTTTACATATTCGTATTCAACAATCCCATCGTATCTCCTATATTTAGCAACTGAGCCTTAGCTCTTATTATTTATTGATACTTACTTTTGATTTTCAAAATTTACAAGCATTTAATATTTATTGAATGATGTTAATAAACCTTCAAGATAGACTCTCAAGTTGAAGTTTTAGTTTTGAGTTTGAAGGTTGACCCTTAATCTATTTTAGAGTATACTTGCAAAAATGAAGGTTAAACATGAATGTTGAAGGTCATTTCTAAAGTCGAATAAGAGCTTACCCTCAAAATTGGAGTTCAGAAATCAAAGTTAAGTATGAACTTTCAAAGCCAAGCTTTAACTCAGAAGTAGGTTGACCTTGAAAAATTATGGGAAATTTTCGTAAAGGTGCAACACTATTATTTAAAAATTTTTCAAGATATTTCATTGTTTACAATTTTATGACCATGAGTCTTATTATAAAACCAAAAAGTGAAAAATTTTTCCACCATCCAGCAATCAGAGAATGACAAAAGATTTTCGATAATTTTTAATAATATAAATTAAGGAAAATGCACTACCTACAATTTGTATGTGACTCATCAACACATCTATTTTAACGACCAATTTTCTAAACAAAAGCCATTTTTCACTGAAAAGTCTATTGTCAGGGTTCTTCCATCATTGAATTATCTTCCATGCAGTTTCCCTTAATCACTGATCGATTGAAAATTGCAGCATTCAACCGTGCATAAATGTAATGAAATAGGCCAAGAGATCGCGCACCGTGAATTCGAGGCAAGTCAAATAGGTCGATAGAGATATTTGTACGATCGCATGTTGCTCCATGCACGCGAAATTTTGTTTGCCACGCTCTTGAATACATGACCATAAATCCGGTTCTAGTATGATTCGTTGCTGAATTTTCGCAATTTTGCTTTCGTTAATTTAATCTCCAATCAAAATAACTTTCAATTAAAACTTGTGAATAAAAAATATACGATATGATTGGATTTCTGATGGAAATTGATAAATAAAATTAAGTAATGTGCATATTTAAAAATACTAAATGACTTTGAAATTTCCATTACAATTTTTTACAATTTTAATGTATATTGTATTTCTAGATCGGTGAAAATTCAAAATTTTAATGCTTCGAAAATGACAATCAAATAATAAATCTCAGCAAATTTTTTATTTAATTCGAAGTAAAAAATAAAAATATAAAGATTCAAAGTACTGTTAGATTTCTTATCGCAGAAATTGTAGCACATAATTGAAAAACAATTTTCAAACATCAAAAGCAAATGTTTTTATTTTCAGTTTGTTTTCATTATTCAATAATTCGTTGTGTCAATAATGTCTTCGAACACAAAAAATATTATTCGAGTACCAGAAAAAATTCAAGATCTGCCGAATCACTGTGTGAATTCATCACGAGAAATTGACAGTCATTTTGATCCCGGATTTATCAGGGAGAGTCATCTCAAAGAACTTGAATAGGAGAAAAAAAACTAAACACTTCAATATATTATCCCAATCGCAAGAAACCCTAAAAAACTCTATTTATCAAATAAAACGATAAAATCGATAAAAAGAAAGAAAATGATATTCAAAAACACTAATTAATACTTTTTACATTCTGTATATCTTCTAACAAGATCTTAATCCTATCTTATAATCTGAATCTAATTTTCTGAAGATGTCTCTGATTTGTATTGATTTTATCATTTCATTCGTTCTAATGGATTTCTTTGAACTTTGATATTTCACACTTTTCCACGTTTGTTCTATACCTTTCTTCAGCATACAAATATTGAAATAAAAAACAAAGTAAGTAGGTTAAAAGAATAATAACTTTTATAAAATATTACATAGGACGAAATACGTCGTAGACACATCAATTCAACTGTAAAAACTAAAATATCAAGAACCCCGCATAAATCATTTCCAATGCAAAACCCGAAAGATAAGTTTTTCCCATAAAAAACGTCATGTGAAGCATGTAAATCTCGTGTCAGTTCCGAGGTGGTCAATATTGTCCGACTTTGCGCTGAAAATGGAAAATATTTCCGCTTATACATCGTGTTTCATTAAAATTTGCAGTCCCGTTATGCAAATTTCCTCTCGTGAAAGATTCACAGGTTGTATTTCACGAGAGTAATGTGCGAATTTTTATTTCGGTTTCTTTCTTTCTCTCTTTTTCTGTTCATAAGTTTTTCTTTTAATTTCAAGGTTTCAGAGTTAGTAAAAAGTGACGGAAATTTTCAGTTACCTTAAACGTTGCATAATTCATTAACATTTTCCCGACTCGGTAATTTCTTTCGTGTGGGTTATTTTAATTAATAGTTACACATTTTCTTTTGTTTGCTAATACGCTGCATCTGAATTTCAAATTTCCTATTGTCGGTATTTTTTGGAGAGAAAGTTTCAATATGTAGGTTTTTGTTTGGTGAATTTTTCGACGTGTCTTACGCTGCATGAGCGTTTTGTTGATGAAATTGATTTTTTATTATACAGTGCGTCCAACTTGAAAGTAAACACTATTTTTTTTCCAAGTCCAAGTTTTTCCACGAAAGGAAAAGGGTCTCAGATTTAGGTATCCGTAGGCGAGGGAAAGAAAGACCCCAATCGTCGCTGGCACAGGCTGACCTGGGAACACTTGAATAAAACTTTCCCGAACTTCTCGAATGCTTTGACCTCCATACAGCCGTTGAATCATGAACAATTTTTCACGTAACTGATACACTACCCAAGGCATTTTCACGTATCATAAAAATGAAATGTTATAAAATTAAATCAATTTCTCGCGATAGGTTTCAAAAGCAACTATCCAGCACAAAAGCGGGAAACAGACTGATATTCTCTAACAGGGAAATTTTTTTTCACCAATATTTAAAAATCAACATCGAATCCCTTCGGGACCTATTAGGTGCTCGTAGCGGCTGGAGCGTGAAAATTGGGGTCTTCCTTTTCCTCGCGTACGGATACCTAAATCTGAGACCCTTTTCCTTTCGTGGAAAAACTTTGACTTGGAAAAAAAATAGTGTTTACTTACAAAGTGGACGCACTGTATATATTAGGGTGGTGCTTAAAATAGCTTTGCTGGAATTTTAACCGTGACGCCCCCTAGATCGGCTCCAAATAATTCAAAAACAATCCTCAAATTTTTTCAGATTTTTATCTCAACATTAGCCCGTGCCTATAGAGCCCTCCTTGTTTCCATTAAAATAACATGAGATTTTGTCTTTCTCTGGGTCTCTAA
The DNA here is from genome assembly GCA_028476575.1 of Platygaster robiniae. Lineage (NCBI taxonomy): Eukaryota > Metazoa > Arthropoda > Insecta > Hymenoptera > Platygastridae > Platygaster > Platygaster robiniae. The sequence continues at coordinate 45,723,001 of CM052019.1, forward strand.
TTTTTTGTGGGTGCATAAGACGTCTTAAAAATCGGTGAGATACGTCAAGTTATAGGCAAGTGTTGCAGTTAACTGTAAAATAAATTTCAAAACCGTTTACCAATATTTCGAGCGACACCATGACGAAGAAAATTGAGTTTAATGCGAATTATTGGTATATTTACGAGAAAATTGATGTTTTTCGACAATTTTAGACTGATCTTCTCCATTTACAGTGCAAATTTGTCTCGATTGCGTATTTTTTGACACAATAGAGTATTATTAGAGTAAAACTCACAAATTCATAACTCTTCTTATCAAATTATAGCCTACCGTTTATGAAAAAAAAGATTAATAATATAAAATACTTAAGTACAATACTATATTACATTGTACGATAATATATTGTTTGAAAGAAAAAAATATATTGAAATTAAGGGTATGTTATTGCATCTCAAAATAATATATTCATGGAAATGATACGAAAGAAAATGTAGAAATGCGTGATATACAAAACATTAATAATAATTCCATAAAATTACAAACTAATTGTATACATGCGTTTCATTATCTTGTTCGCTGTTTTTGTTGTTGCTGTTGTTTTTGTTCTTGTTGTGAATGTGATCATATACAATTTATATAATCATCGCGTTCTAATGTAGTATGGGAATTCATATCCCTATCGAGGGAGCATGAAAAAGTTTTTCGAGTGGTAAATCCTGATAAATACAATTAATACACAAAATACAAGAGATGCCACAGAATTACATGTTTTTAAACTTACATCTTTTATAGCTTTCGTACAATTCAACAGTATATCAGCATTCTTATTTACTTTAAAAATTAATTGAGAACTTGGGATGCCCGTTCTTATCATTCATTTATAAAAGAGAAATGAGTTCTTGGGAATAGTGTAAATTATTCAGTATAGATAATAGTTTTGTATCATTTGATTAGAACGATTGTAAAATTGTATATTTTACTTTATTAATTCATACTCCAATGTATCAAAAAATACGCAATCGAGACAAATTTGCACTGTGAATGGAGAAGATCAGTCTAAAATTGTCGAAAAACATCAATTTTCTCGAAAATATACCAATAATTCGCATAAAACTCAATTTCTTTTGCCATGGTGTCGGGCGAAATATTGGTAAACGGTTTTGATATTTATTTTACGGTTAACTGCAACACTTGCCTATTTCTTGACGTATCACACCGATTTTTAAGACGCCTTATGCACCCACAAGAAATTAGAGACCCAGATAAAGACAAAATCCTATGTTATTTAAATGGGAAAAAAGGAGGGCTCTATCGGCACGGGTTAACGTTGAGATAAAAATATTTTTCACGTTTCTACCTCCGTCATCATTATTCAGATCCTTCTCTATATCAAGAAAGAATTTATCAGAAAACTCGGGGACAAATCGTCAAACTTGCACCCCAGGCAAGATTGACGAGCGAGAAATCTCGAAAAATACTCGACGCGTGAAAAAAATGTTTCCCACGACGTGTCGTCCTAAGGGCAACACCTGCTGCGCGGTTTTTGATGAAAAATTCGCGGGATCGGAAACAACGGTACGAGAGAGGGCCACAGCTTGCGAGGCGAATTTCGTCTTGAAAGTGTGGATGGGATCGATAAGATGTACTATTCGTCGCTGCCGTAGAAACGGCACGGTTTTCTGTCTCTAACGAGCTTTTACGAAGCTTTATACGTCTATCGGGGCAAAAGAATAGATTTCGTTAGGGGAACTTGCCGATTTCTCCATCAGTCTTTGCGATTTCCACTCGGAGATAACACAAATCGACTCAATAAGAACTGCTTACGAGTGATTTTCAGATGAATGGAAAGTCAATTTGCACAATCAGGAATCAAATGCCGCAGCAGTATAATTTCCTATACCACCAACATCGAATCATTATCAAGAAACGTCATATCCCAATTTATTCCAAGTTGACGTATTTAAACTAAATGTAAGCGTGGATTTCAGTTACAATTAATCTTACATTTCACTCGCACCGAGTCGATTGAACTCAAGACTAACAACGTTTAACATTTTAGCTTTGAAATTCGAAGCGCGGTGATTTCGAGCGTCTTGTAGGATTTAATTTCTTCGGGACAAGCACGTTGTACGAAGATCTCATGTTCATGCGAATCGAGTGCTTTTACAATTGTAGTAATTGTAAGTTTCATGGAGAAACTTCTCGGTAAATTTAACTTAACGAGATTAGTGTGTATGTTCTCTAAGTTTCTGCGATGATGATTCCCAGAGAAATAAATATCTATGCACTTGCACATTCACGAAAGTGCAATCTTCAATCGTTCAAGTCAATCCGTTTTGCATTCATTGTTCATTAGACTTGACTTTCGAAAAGCGAATCGGACGATTGCAAACATTCCGGAAACCATTGCTCATTCCCTTTGTCGCTTCTTGTTTTATTGTTCCCAATTTATATTCCGTCTTTGACTCCAAACCAACTTCTTCCTTCTGGCAATTCACCCCGACTTTTACGTTAAAGTTTTCAACGTGCGGCGATTACGAACGACGAGTAAATAACGCGACCTAGTTTTTCGTCAATAATTGCACAAGAAATCGGCCAGCGAGAGAATGCTTCGCGCTTCTTCTCTCTGGTTTTTCGGTTTTAGCGGGGGTATTGAGCTGTCCACTTTCTGGAAAGTGTACATTTGCTACATTGTTCGGGCACGTCCTTTTTATGGTCCGCTGTTTTACATTCGTTGCCTAAATATCGACATTTCGAGGGAGGAAACGCAGACAAAGGGAAGGGTGAAGTTGAATACCGTTGTATCATTGTCCGCTGGGACCAGAAAAATTGAATTGATCGCGATGAAAAAACTCACGGTGCAGAGAGGACTTAAAATTTCAGATCGCAACGGAGATATTCTTTTGGAATCCACTTCACTCTCCGACAACGATCAAGATCTTTCAGATACAGCCCGGAAACAGCGATAATTTCTGATGTTCATACGCTGTCGTGCAAAAGTTTTTGAACACTCAATTTTTCGTATACTATCAGAATACAACTGCAGGAATGCTCAATAAAAACTTTAGGATATTGATAGTGAGACGTTATTTGAAAGACAACATTAACAACCTGCCAAGTTGGACATCATTATGGGCTTACGCCTAAAAAGTCAGGTTCATCTTGTCCAACAGTATTTATGCAAGACGAATAAAGGATAACGAAAAAAAGTTATATTACTTTTATTATATTCCAGGTGTCATTAAAAACATTATCTTGTTCAAGAATTCATATTGACTTAAAGCTAAGCGTTATTAGTAACGTTATTATTTTTTCTTTACAAAATAGTCGTTTGATGGGTCTAGACTCTATAGAGTGAGGTTATGTTGATTCAACAATGCTCATCTTGACTAAGAAAAAAGAACTGTCATTTATTCGTAAAACTCTTTAGAGTAAATTACAGCAAAATTCAAGATTCCAAGATTACTTCGTAAACATTCATTGCTAATCATGTTTGCAAATAAAATTCGCAAGTGGAAATCAATAAATCGTTCACTTGATACAATAAACAAATTATTTCATCATACTCAAGTATCCAAAAGAGAAAAAGGCTTCATGGAGGGTAGCCATCTTGATCTATGGAGGCAGCCATTTTGATTCACTACTTAAGGTATTGAGTATTGAGTATATACGCTGTGAATCTGGCTGCGAGGCGTTCGAATTTAGTTAACAATATTTCTTATTCTCTTTAGCGTTGACATAAAGAAAAATTGACGCCGTACATAAATAGTAACGCGTATGGGAAGAATTGAGCTAGCGAAATCGCTTTAGCATTGACATAAAGAAAAATTGATGCTGTGTATTATTAATTATCAACAATAAAATCAATAGTAATCTGTATGGGAAGAAATTTTGATGAGTTAGTTAGAAGCACGGGAAATTGAAATTAGAACATACAACCCAGTTTCCTTCGGTAGTTTATTATTAATGCGACTGGAGCAAAATAATTATCAATATCGCATTTTTTCGCTGTCTAGTCATGCACGTATTTTATTACGATTATTTCTGAAACTATAATAAAATTATACAATCCTAAATCAAATAAGAAGATGAAATCATGGTGGCGGCCATCTTGTGTAACTCTCTGAAGTTAGCTGCGAATTTAGGATTGTTCTGTGATTCACAATTGTTTTTGAGATTCACAATTTTCACAAGCAAAGTCCAATTTTTAATTGGAAGACCAATTGGAATACCAATTGGAAATTGTCAGCAGGGTAATACATCCGAGTAAATAAACGCACGGAGCCCGTAATGGTAGATCTAGTGGAATTCATAAGAATTTACCATAATAACGGATTAATAAATCTAAAAATGGCGTTGGATACAATATTTTAATAGCGGGACATTAAAAGTCTGGATGATAGGAGCGATTGAGCATCATAAAAATAATGCCAGGATTGCCAGGAAAAAACGCTGGGAACGCCCAAAAACTGTCGTAATAACCTAGGATATTGCACAAAACAGGAATAAAATAAAACAGCAACACTGTGTTTTCAATGAATCCCCAACAACAGATACTCCGACAGTAAACTAAATTGTCACTGCAAGATAATTTCTTTTTCAGAGGTAGACACTCGACAACAATCTCGTCGTAGAATAAGCTTGATCTCCACAGATTGGAAATATGACAGAAAACCTAGGTCACTTCTTGACAGCTGTTGTTAGAAGAACAAGAGCCCACGCGACATCTTGATTCTCCAGATATGCTGATGTCAAGATAGTTTGGTAAACGTCCCGTGCCCCAGACACCATAATAAACCCATGAATGGGTGAATGGACGGCAGAGAAAGGCAAAGGATTCTTGAATGTAACCCGAGTGTCGCACACAAAGCATTAAAGTGAGGCCAAGATGTCCATCCGATGCCGTGTGCGTACCTGGCCGCGGTATTTAACCTGCGGTTAGGCAGCCTCTGGTGGGGGTCTCTCGAATGAAGGCGCGTCGAGACTCTCTCGAGTGAACTTGGCCACCCATTGAGCCGTCCAGAAACTGGATTGTCCAGGGCCCGCTGCCCGTAAACAAGCCGAGTGATTTACGAACACGGTGCCACGTTTTCCCCGCGATCGAGCACCCAGAGCTTAATTTACAACGTTTTTCTTCACCGGGACCATTAGGTCGGAAAATCATAAAATTTTCCCTCAGGCTGATCGTAGGCCATTGTTTAGGTCGACGAAGAAACCTCGAGGAAGATTATCTAGAGTTTGCTGCACGCAGAAAATATGGTTGAAGCAACCAAATTCCGAAATTGTTGCGATTTCCTTTGAATTTCAAACATAACTTAGCAAATGATGGCAAAAACGAAAGAATTCCCAAATTCGTATGGCACGGTTTACGTCATATGTTTCTGGTTAGCAAATTTTCATGTTTGACTTTATGTCGTTACAAATATTGTCTGAAATCGCCATAGCAAATATTGATCACGCATCCATATGATTCACCTCAAGAACAGGTATTAAAATTTACCATAAATTCTTCGACTCTATAAAATCATCGAACCACTTAATCGCCATTGAATAACTCCCGTGGTTTTTTCCCACTGAAACGAGATATTGAAGTAATTGGGATTCAATTTCAGCAAGGACAGGACCTAAGCCGCGTAAATCTCGAGTCACATTCCACGCTCTCCGATTAAAACCCGAGGTTTCTCAATAAATAATCCGATTTTATCTCGGATTCTAATACCCAATTAAAAGTCCGTCGTGTTATATATAGCCGTACTGCAACACTCACGTTAGGTGTGAAAATTTCATTGTCCATTCATCATTTTGACGCTCCAGACGTGAGGAATCGCGATTTTATGGTGATGAGGATTAGAGTCTTCGGTCTTTGTTAGGCCACAAAAGTTTTTTTGGGACTCGTGAAATTAGGGATCTTTCATAATATTAGACTAGGAATAAATAGAATGAAATGAAGTAGGAGTTACTTGAGAGGTTTTCAGAAGAAATAGATTTATATAAATTTTTTCTGGAAGATCATGCGTATTTTCTTCAATTTTCATATGCTTGTTAGAAAATAGCCAAACGTTCCCTGAATACTTCCTTCTTAATCACTTCTTCCTTTATCAAATTGGTGTACCAGTTAACTCCCAAATGGAAACTCGATTTTCACGAGCAATCGAAAGCTCAAACAATTTGCTCGCACATGTCGTATAAATTGACGCAGAGGGACGATTGTTAGTTTACGAAAGGGCGTTCCATGACAAAGAGATGTTTCCTGTTGACTGCATTGCAGCACAATGCGAGCGCGATCGCACCTTCGAAGGATGTGTTTCCTCGGGCTACGTTTAGTTGTATACGACTACGCAAAGAGGTTAGGTGGAAACTCGATGCGTCCATTCTGTCGTGGTCGCATCCGGGTCTCGCCTCAAGAAAAAGAAAAGATAAATGATAAAGACAGTAAAAGAGGGAGAAAAAAGTCTCGGGCTATCTTTCACACCCACCGTCACGTTCCCTGGGGCGAATTCTGGAGGACAAGGTCGGGTCGAGCGAGATTTAAAAACTTTCTCGGTAAAAATTTTGTTAAGACCATGTTACAGTCATTCAGAAGTCATGGGGAAATTTTCACCTGGCTTGAAGTCTTTTTCTTTTGATTGTGAAATAAATTTTAGACTTATTTAAATTGGATAGCTCAAACTTCTTTGATCTTCTACTTAGGCAAACTCAATCATCAGTCTTTAGCAGTGTATCAAAAGCTACGAATAACAAACAAAAAAAATACATCCCGTTCACAACAAAATTGATTAACACAGTACACTTCAAAAAACGTTATTTACCCTTCGAAAATCGGTGCACGTTACCGGGAGAGTGCTTATTCTCTCCCTTAATTGAAACCCATCAAACGCTGTAACGTCTATTGACATCACTTTCCAATACATGCTGAATGAAAAATTTCTCGATTACAAAGCAAAATTTCGTACGGAGCTTAATTGAAACAGATAAAAAAACAATGTTCCGAAATACTCAACTTGAGATAAAATGATCACTTGTCAATATTAAATCGTAGAAATATGTCCATCGCCAGATTACACTGTTTTATTCCGATATTGTAAATACGACAGGATTCGAAATTCGGATATTTCCCAGCTGCATCGTTTTGAATGGATTTTCCGTGTTCGTAATGTATGCGGAGAAAGTGGAAATTCGTACTCTGACAAGTAATTTTTTTATTCAGAAGTGGTAAAAAGCTTCTGACATACGATATAATGTAGTCACTGTATGAGTGTAGAGAATACATAGTTTTGTTACAGAGATGCATACGTGGAAAATTTGGGAATTTCAATAACTTGGTGTTTGTTACGTTAAAAATTTGGAGTATAAGTGGAACTGAAAAAATATTACGTAAATCCAGAAAATCAATGAAATAAATAAAATTCTGTTGATGTTGTATCTAATCACATTTTTTAGGAATTGTGTTGTAATATTTGGCTGTTTTCAGGTAAAATATTACAAATAAAGTTAATAGTGTCGAACGTTTTATAACATTATTGAATAAATTCATGGCAAATATGTGGCTCAATCCTGAAACCCATTAAGTAGTGTATGAAAAAAATCACGATATTTTTTAGCAAAATCCATCAGTGGTTAATACATTTGCGAAATTTATTGATGAACATAAGATGCTAAAACTTTTTAGGATATGACATTCAAAAATGTTGGGCAATAACGTATAGAATGAATTTCAATTTTCGTTTAAAATACTTTTTCAGTTATAATTTATTAACATCATTTGACTTTTATGGAAGCCTATTATTCAATTATTTGTTTCATGTCAATTTCACATAAAATATTAGAATAAAAGAATAACATAACCTCAGTTTCTTCATATGCTATACAACAAACAAATGAAAAAATAAAAGGTGTAGGAAAAATAATCTTTTACACGTTTTTAGACTTTCGAAATAACCGTATTAAGGAATTCCACGTTCATGAAATGGCAATAAATCGAAACTTTCTCTTCCATATACAGCATAGTTTTTCTATTATCTCAAACGTATTCTATTACATCCTGTACAGCATGATAAAAGTGGATGTATCAATAAAGTGTCACCGTTTTCAAATACCATCAAAAATGTCACATAAAAATTCAATTATTGCATGTCTCCAGAGAAAGATTTTGGTGGTTCATATATACCCCTACCGAAATTTGAATGAAATCCATTATCAATTTTATGTACAAAACAAAAAATTATTATGTGTTATGAAAATAGAAGATATGGAAAACAATACAGAAAAATGATAAGAATATACATATTTAAAAAAAAAAATGAATTTAGGTTATTAAAAAGTTTTAGGATAACGAAGAAAACAGAAATTCTAGAAATTATTTCAACCGAGTGAATTATACAAATAATTAGATTATAATCTACGAAAGTATGTAGTAAATATCTGAAAAAACTTGTAGAAACCTGGAGCATCGAATTCTAGAAATCTACATAGGAATCTATAAAAAAACTAGAAAATTTTTTCGGTCTGTACAAACTTTGCAGAAATACTAAAAATGAAAGAAATCTATAAAAGAAGTATTTTCTGGAAAATATGATCACATATCTACAATCTATGAAATTTCGGATTTTAGAGCATCAAATAAAAAAATCTATGAACATATGTGAACCACTAAAAAACGCGTTAAAACTTACTAAGAAATCTATAAACGTACGAAATTTATATAGATGTATTTTACTTAGAATTCTATAAAATCACCGAAAATCGATCGAAATGCTAATTTCTAACATCGAATGGCTGAGCTGTAGGTACATAGCAATGTACGAAATTTATGAAAATGCCGAAAAAATCTTTGAAGTTTCGTATATACTAAAAAAATGTACATTTTTCAGTATATATACAAATTCTGTACACAATATAATTTTTGAAAATTTATGAATCACTCAATCTTAAAGCATTTACCAACAAACATTTTTATAGAAAACCATGAAAATACTTTCACGCTAATTTATACAATTAAAACAATCAAATTCTTTCAATTGTATATTACAAAAAAATATGAAACCAAAGTACAAAATACTTACATAAAAGGTACTGTTTTCTGAAAAATCAATTAATTACTAAAAATGATTGTAAGTTTCAGTACGACAGCATTTATTTCTGGAAATCTGATATTAGAGTGATTCATGGAAAAATGTACTAGATTTTTATGAAAATACCAGAAAATACTACAGTATCCTCTAAATCAGATACAATAAATACTAAAAATAATAACATTTCCTACATATTTTTAGTTACAAATTTTTTTTAAATATATAAAAATAATATATCAAAATTTTTTAGAACTCACATCATTAAAGCATCGAATCTAGAAAGCTGAATAGAAATCCATAGTAATTTCATAAAATCCATTGAGATGTATACATGAAAAATACGAAGAGCAAAAAAACCTTAACCTCAAAAACCTGAAAATCATAAAAATTGAATTCTATTGTGTAATATATATGAATTGAAAATTTGCAACTATGGACTCTAAAAGTTGTTAGGAAAACTGGGGAGATTTGAACCTACAGGAGGTTCGAACCTTCCCAGTTTTTTACGATAGTTATGCATTTCTAAATCGTCCAAAAACATTTTTGAACTTTTTGTTACAAATAGAGTTGTTTTCATAATTTATAATAACTTTTTTCTCTAAATCGTTAGTAGAAAACGAATTAATTGTAATTTTTGTAATTTTTCAGGTTGTTTCGTAAGCTGATAGTTATTGTTAAAATAAGCAAATTTCAGTAAATCATATTAATTCTTACTTGAGAGGGTAACTAAAATCAATGTAACAAAGAACGAAAATTTCTCAATTAATTCCAATTAGTTCTTGTTAAACTTACTAACAAAACGTCAACTCGGAAATTTCAAACCTAAATTTTACGGTATGTTTGAACCTACGAAATGATTAACAACGAAGTCTTAATTTGTTTCAACTTTTTTTTAACGATTCCTCGCAAAAATGAAGTTTTTGCAAGATGCATATGCTTTCTATGGTTTTAAGGTGCGCTGATAATGAACCTCATGTTAGATTTGCGAATTTTTTTCTGTTTGAACTATTTTTCAATAATTACTTGCAAATTTAAGGTTTTGCAAGATGCATATGCTCTTCATAATTCATAGGTGCGCTGATAATGAATCTGGTGTCAGATTTGTAAAGTTACATATCTTTTTATTAATAAATAACTTTAATTTTGTAACTAATCGAAAAAAGAAAAAAATCAACAACGAAACCTTGTTTTTAAATAATATTATGTCATATTCAATATTTGCTGTAATTTCATTTAATATGAAATATCATGCGCTGGAATCAACACTCTTATATAAGGTTGAAACCTCCCGTCCAGTTTTAATGAAACATAAATAGTTTTGTTTTCCTTCTGATAATACTTAACAAAATTGATGAACCTTTCATGATCCTTAGTAATTTTGATCCTTATAAAAACCTTTTAAGAAAATGAAGTTTCTGTTAAGAATACAATTTCTCATAAGGTGCAGTTATAAAAACTTAATAAGAAACTGGAATTTCTTATAAAGAATTAATCGAAATAATTTGAAAAGATTTCTTGTTCTAAAGTTTTATTAAATCCTCTCTTAAAAGAAATTTCAGTTTCTTATAAGGTTTAAAATTACTAGGGATGTAAAATGAACGACCTCGTTTTATACTATATGCCTGCATTGTTCAATAATTTGCATCAATTAGAAACATACCGTCAAAGATTAAAAGTTACATAATCCCGAAGGAAAAACCCCTTCCAAAAATGTTTTCACATGCTCCCCTAGTTTCATGTCTAACATAAAATTCAATCTCACATTTATCCCATCAGACCTAAAATTTTCTCTGCCTGTTCCCTCTCTCTTTTAATTTCAGAGTAAATCAACCGTCGTTAAAAACCGCATTATCCAGACTCGCATGCAACCCATGCTCCGAAAGCACGTGTTATTCAACAGTTTCGCGTGTGTATTTTCGATCGCGTGTTTAGCCGAATGCCCCGAGCCCACGTCGTATTGATGAAACGTCTTTCGATTTCGAGCCCTATCTATCCCTGGACGAAAGATCCATTGCCCTGTCACGATACGTCTCTCCGTTCGATGTTTCACTTGGAGTAATGTTATTTTCTGTACACTGTCACGCCTGTACAACAAGAGTTAGACCAACCGCGCATTTGCTATTCGTGTTACGAGGGCCTGTTCCTCGGATTTAAAAAGCTTTGGGAGACCATGTTATCTCGGAAATGATCTTCCTCACTTTGTGGCCGCGACATGAATTATCGCCGCGTCGACAAGCTAATTATATCAAGCTCGAATACCTTAGAAAGGCATTTAAGTTTTTTTCCCGTTACGTAGCCGTGATTTTTGTTGAAACGCATTATCAAGGTGAGACGACTTCGCTGAAACGCGGGGAAGGGGGAGGGAAAGTTATGGTTTTACGAGGCTTTTGATATGTTTATAGGACGGTACCAATTTTTTTTAAAAATACGTTTTTAGAGGCCATTCGAGTATATTACTACACTTTTTTGGTTTTTTGCGACCCCCCTCTTACTCTCCGTTCTTACATATAGGAGGTGTTACGTATCTGAGATGCATTATGTCTCGTCGTAAAAGTTGTCGCCACGTCATGGTCATGGGATAGTTACAACCCTTTCTTCTTCGTATTGTATATGTATTTGTAACCTGTTACAATTTTAATGGTCACGTCATTACGGATTTTGTCGTTGGCCGAGGAATTTTTCTCTGCATTGTCAGATTAGGTAGATATAAATTTTTTCATTTAATTTTATTTAATTAAGATTGGTACCGTAGTGTGATTAAATGAGAGAAGACTAATTTTCTGAACTATTTTAACTAAACATTTATTTACTAATGTTTTGAAGTGATCACGTGCATTTTTGTGCATATCATGTAAATTTTCAAGTAATAGTAATCAGTAAATAATTAGTGCAATTTTGACATCTTACGAAACTCTAGTATGATTGTATTTTCAGGGAGTTTTTGTACTGGATACAGAAATCATCATCAAAATACAGTTATGCTTCACTTAACTATTTTGTTTTGCCTAGTATTTTCGCATAACAATGATTTCCTGGAAACCTATGTAAGAATTTATAGATTTCTTATACTTTGAAACCATCTAACATTTTAAAATCATTGATGATGTCCCGAACCAACATTTCAATAAAAAATCGCAATTTTCAGTATACTCTAAAGTAAATATTTGCTGAGAATATAATTTTTACGCTTGTAAACCATGCTAAAAGTTGAGATTCAAATAACTGATAAAATGTGATTCTATTTTTTTTTCGTTAAATTCGTAAACTTTTCAGAATCTGAGATGTATGAAATTTGAAAGATTAGAAATTGATCAAAAATTATAATTGTTCATTATAATTTCAGAAATTATAATGTGTTGAGAATTGTGTAAAAAAAGGAACAGTCATCGAAGGTTAAACAAAATTCCGGAATTTCATAAACGACACGCGATTGTTGAAAGCGTAGAAAGTTTTCTACTTGTTCGAAAAATGTGACTCTTTCAATGAGTAATTTAAAAAGAGCAGTAAAATTTCAAATCATTATCTTGAACGTTTAGATTAACAGTTAAATCAAAGTTCTGAGTTCAAAGATTATTTAAAGTTCAAAGATTGCGTAGAAGTAAAGCATAAAATTCAAAAACAATGAAAAGTGTAAAAATAAGGAGAAATTAGAGAAACGATAAATTTAATTTTAATAGAGATTAAAAACATTCGATAAATCCATAACGTAAAAATTCAATATATCTAAGAATTTAGATGATTTTAAATCGTTTACTGCGACGTTATGAGTGTTATATTTTGTTTCAGAATATTCTGAAATAAAAGGTGTATTAGAAAAATTCATAGCTGAAAAATTTGTAAGTTCTGCAAAATGTTAACAGTAGAGAAACCAAAGGACAAAATATTCTGAAATTCGTTGAATTTACAAACCTCAATAACTCTGGGAGTCATAGTGTAAAAAAATGTTACAAAATCACTGAATTTGCCAAAATTTTGATAACTGTTCCATCATTATAACGCAAGTGATTCAGAATGAAATAAAAATTGATCATCCCTCTTTTTCAAGTTAACCCAATGTCAAAGGTTCGAAAATTTGTATGTTCAAGCAAATGCCAGTTGCATTTGTTACAACTTTACAAAGTCTCAAATAATTTATAATTTTGGATCGCTAATTACGTTAATATTCACCTATCGCCTTGAATTTTTCGATTAATAGATAATTTCAAATCCGAAAATTCGAAGGTCATGTTTTCGAATTTGAAAATAACTTGACATGTTGACGATTCAAAAATTATTCTGGTTACATTATACTATCACTTCAATAAAAATTTTGAACACTGAGTGTTAAATTAAAAACTTTTCAAAATCACAAAACATTCTTAAATTTTTAAATCTTAGTCAAAACTGTAAAAAGTATTACAAAATTTATAAAATTTACCTTCAGTTAAAAATTTATTAACATTAGGAATCAAAAGCATTTTAAATTCATGGCACCCGAAGTTATCATTCTTTCAAAACAAACAATCAGTGTAATTTCATTCATTTTATACAGTGAGAAAATAATCTAATACTTTTTGTCTTATATATAGTAAAAAGTACTAGAATGTTGTAAGTTTTACAATAATATTGCAGTTCCACGATATTAATTCAAATTTTGTCATTTTTATTACTTATTACATTATTCTATAGTAAGAATTGTCATATTGTACAAATTACATATAATATGCATGCTTGTTTCTATTAGAAAATTTCGAAAAATTTTAAATGCACTAAATGCAAATTATACTATAGAAATTGTGATTTTTACTATACCAGTATTACTCGTACAAAGAGAAAATATTGTACATGTAACTATATTCATTGCAGAAATGGATATCATATTGTAAAATATGCAACTTATTTTCGACTTTTCCGAATATTGTTTCAATTATAATATAATATACTAAAAAGTACACAAAAATATGGCAATAAGAACTATACAGATTTGAATACTGACAAAACTGTATGGCATTTTCTGAAATCTGATTGGTAAAATGACAATGATATTACAAAAAATGCCTAAAAAGTATAGTAAAAAACGAAATATGTGTAGCAGTTTTTAAAAGAAAATATATCAACTACTACGATATCATTTAACAAAATTTACTATACAGGGTGTCCCAAAGTCAACAAACAATATTTTAGGGGTTGATAATTTTCTAAATTCTCAGGCGACTTTTCCTTTGCCATTTTTCGAAAAACTCAAAATTTAAAAAGTTATTGAGGCCAATAATTTTAACAATAAATGCGCTCTCTTGACAAGTGAGGGTGCACACCATTGACCAAACTTGACCAAAATTTTCTTCATGTTTGTGTGAATCGAAAAGTCCTTTGCCACTTTTCAGAAAACTCCAAATCAAAAAAGATATTCGAGCATAGAATCTAAGAAATCTGATTGGCTAAAACTTGTGACCCGAACACCATTTTTGATTTCGAGTTTTGTGAAAAGTGGCGAAAGACTTTTCGACTCAGAAAAATGTGAAGAAAATTTGGGTCAAGTTTGGTCATTGGCGTGTACTCTCACTTATCAAGAGAGCGCTTTTATTGTTTTAATTATTAGCTAAAATAACTTTTTGAATTTTGAGTTTTTTGAAAAATGGCAAAGGAAAAACCTTCTCAGAATTTCGAAAACTATCAACCCGTAAAATATTGATTGTTGACTTATGAACGCCCTGTATATTTTGACAAAAACTGCTATAAATATCTAGCACAAAGTACAATATTTCAGCCTGGTTCCACCGTACAATACAGTATTGTAATAATTATTATATTTTTTGCTCCTCCATTCCTCGTAACCCAATAAACACTGGTAATTATGCCATTGTCGTTTATTCAAAGGTAGGAGTGTTTCAAGTGTTCCACGTTGTATCGGTTTTCACGTCAATCACGCGACCAAAACGCGTCGGCGATGCAGCGCAACCGAAATGTTTAATGCCCTATCGCGTTGTTGCATCGCGAAAGGGTTAAATTGCAACCCCCGTAACACGCATGTTCTATACGCACGCGTGATTACATTACTCTCTATTACCTTTGCCTGGAGAGGATCTTACGGGCAAAAGAAAAGCAGGCGCACTTGCTCTTCCGGAATGGAGCATTTCAGCGCATTAATTTTCATAGTCTGCTAAATGTAATAACTTCCAAGACCGAGTTAATTTTCGTCGAGACTCGACATCGTCATCGCATTTTACGTACTTCTGGGGAAAGGACGGAAAAATGAGAAAAATATTTCTCCATCTAAATAATAAACGCTCCTTAATATATATTGCCTCTTGCTTTTGGAGTCGCGAGTGGAAAATGGAAATCGCATGACTTTTTCATGGATTAATTAACTCAAAAACTGTAATAATATTCGAAAAATATCCAACACGATATGTGATCTTTTGCACTTCGATGTAGTAAAGTACACGAAGAAAAAAGTCAAAAAATTTTAGTATACCTTCTCGGACTGGAATCATACCCCAGACCTATACCTAAAAATCAGTAGATTGGTATACTAAAATTTAGTATAGGATAGAATACTTTCTATTCGGACATCTGGCAGAAATTATTCAATTGTGTAAGAAATTTCATGAGACGTATTGTATATATACAGTATACTGATACACTAATTTTTAGCTATGGGCCTGAGATATGATTCTGGTCCGAGAAGGTATACTAAAATTTCTTTTTTTTTCTCCGTGTACCCAACGAGGCTTCGACCCACAATATTCTGTCAGTCAATAACGGTTACATGCAAGTGCACCGAGGAAATGCTGCGTGATTTCACCTAACATCGCTTCTAATTCTCCTAAGTCTTCATCCCACAGCGCCGGACTGCACTTAACGTCAACGTTGCGCGGTACGCCGTAACGATTATCTGGGAATTTTGCCAAAGGAATATTTCAAAGCTCGTACAGTCGCGCTATTCTATTTGTTTCCACAGCGGCAATATACATTACAACTCTGCCTGTCGTTGTCATTTACCACTTTTCAACGAATTTCTCCCCGAAACGAAAAATCATCTCTGCCAATGTAATCTAACGATTTCTCAAGTAACGTATAAAAACAGTGGTGGATTTCCCTGCAGAGATACAAGAAAAGTTTGGAAAAAATCAATGATTTTCGGAGTAAGGGAAAAGAATGCACTCAAAAACGAGTGTGGTTGGCTCAAACAAACGTTTGGTCGATATAAGACCCAACAAATATTTGGTTAGCTTAAACAAATTTTTGGTTCGAGCAAACAAGTTTTGTTGGGCTACAATATATTTTCGGTACGGACAAACACATTATATAAAGTATTCATTAATTCTTAGTTGATTGAAACCAAATTTGTTAGAGTTAAAGCATATTACAAACATTTATTTGAGTCAACCAAATTTTTGTTTGGTCATATATCGACCAAACGTTTGTTTGAGCCAACTGAACTGGTTTTTGAGTGTGGGTATCAGCAATTAAAAATTTTAAAAAGTGTGATATCATAAGTTTTTTGCTCTGAGTATCTATAAATAGTCATCAGTTCCTTGGGTATAAGATGTTCGATAATTTTCCTTTGCTTCTCATTAGTATTTAAGAAAATAATGAATATTTTCTGATTTAAAGATTATAATTTTATGAATAACTGATTCTACATTTATGAAAAAAATAAAGTCAGTTACTCTCTTAGTTAGAATCAGTGAGATTCTTACTAATTCAATTAGTAGGTCAGGGATAGTCAGAGATCTACTAATAAACTAGTAGAATTCCACAAGTTGACTAAAAAAATAGTTAAATTCTGCCTAATTATATATTATGTGTAACAGTTGTGAAAAATTTCTTGTAAAAACATTGTTTAAAGCTTGATGTTTCAAGGAATGAATACTTAAAGAAATGTCTAAATATGTCTATTATTATTGTTTGATTTATTATGAACAGTAACTTTTTACCAAAGTATTAAAAAATTGTCTTTTCATTAGTTCAACTATACTCTGAGTCATAATGCACGAATAAGACTAGTCAAAACCTACTTACTGCTGTAGTGGATTTCTAATAAAGTTTGAAGATTAGTTATTCACTTTTTTCTTCAGTCAAATATTACTAATTTCATCAGTAAGCTATATGACTAATTCAATTAGTAGATTTTCACTAAAACTTTAGTTGCTTCCTTTTTATCTTTTTAATTAGTAGTTTTTTACCAATTCAAACTCGGAGAGTAGATGTAAAAATTCAGATATTCTATGTTTTACAACATTTAATACATAGGTAGTATTTTCAACAAATATACGCCAGATATTCATGCAAATCACAACATTTTGCAAAAAAAAAAAAATTATTCAATACGCAGAAATTTGGAAAAAACGAGTAAAAAAGGTTATAAAATTTTTTAGCCTAGAATTCCCTAATCAGGTTCCGATGGAAACAAGAAATAAAGTAATGAGAGATGGATAATTTTTTTTAATTGAAACCGAAATTTGTTGAGACACTATGGGATGCTTCATCGAAAATGATATAAAAAATTTAACAATAATTATTATCTACTGCATTTTCTGAATCTATAAAAAGCTATTATTGCAATAAACAGAATTTCAAATTTAAAAACTTTTGGATTGGAAACTTGATCGCAAAATGTACGAATAGTTGCAAAATTTTGAAATTGTGATCCAAAAATTATATCAAGTTTGAAATTCCATTAATTTTTCATAACAATTTTTTTTATCGAACTAACTAGAAAACAGAAAGCAAAAAGAAAAGGAAGAAATTAAAAAATTAACAATAGTTATGGCTATGGATTCAATTAATGAAAAATATAAATTTTAAGATCAGAAAAATTCGTAATTTTGACATTATGGATAAGATATTTTAATATTTTTTTCATCAAAAAACCAAATGTACTGAATTCTTTCAAGTTATTGTTGATAAATGAAGAATTTTCATTGAATTATCATTATTCAGTGTTTCAAATTTATAAGTAACTTTTTGATAAAAATTTCCCATCGATTTAACTGCAAAAAGAATGAGCTAAAAAATTGTAGATAAAGATGAATTAAAAAGGTGACAGATAAAGATTCAACTATTAAGAAATGAAAATTTAAGATTCATGAAGATTTGTTAAGTTGATATTTTGGATGATGAATTTTCGAAATTGTAAGTTTTGTTCGCTATTAGAATAAATGGTGAATTCCAATCAATCAATATAAAATTAACTGCATTATAAGAAAAAATAAAAAAAGTGTTTTATCATTTGAAAATTTAGGATAAAACTGTACTGCAAAATCATTCGAAAATAGCATATTTTTTCTCAATCCCTTGGAAGAATTGATTTCCAGTGAAATTTTTATTAAATACCGAATTATATTAACGCTTGAAATGTAACGTATAGTTTGAAGTCAAGAATATATGTAATATGTAATCTTACCCATCCTCCAAAAAATTAATTAGCTCTGCATCCGCTCCTGTAACGAGGAAAAGCATACTCCTCGTAACATACAACTCTCGGGATTGAGGTTAGGGTTATAAATTTCTTAGCTGAAAGGTTGGGTTATGTAGAAGAAGATTTTTCTCATTGTTGACTTTCTTCGAGGAAGAGATTACGGTTTGAAGAGGACGAAGAGTGGAGTTTGGTTTAATTAACGCGTCGCTCACTGAGCTCACGTTTATTAGCATGTGTTTCGAGTGTCAGAATGAAAGAACGGGAGAGTTGAAGTTTGAGAGTGTTGTTGTAAGTAGGTGATGATAGTACTCGAGTTGTGATTTCAGATAGAAGTGAAAATCATAGATTAGGTTATGATACGGTGAAGAAAAAATAATAGAAAAAAGAAAAGTAACAGGTCTTCCACACATGTAAATGCATCTACCAGATGTTGTCAAACTAGTGTAGCACCAACTCAACCACAAATGGACAGTTCCTACTAAACAACAGGCTTTCCAAATTGCAAAGTACATTTATTCGACTGCAAACCATCCAGGATACAAAGCTTCATCCGTTACTCTACTCTCATCTTGGAAATACCAGATACCTGATGTTCCTGCCTTCGATTCCACGTCAAATAAATATGGGTTCCGTGGAACTCCGGCCTGCAACTTCATAATTCCCGGATTAGAAAATGCGAGATTAATCTTGTCATCGCTATTCATCCAGAAGCCCGATGACGCGGACGCAATAGGTCGATAAAATAAGGATAACTGCATGTTGCGCCTCGACACTAACGAGGGTAAGAGGCTTATCGCTGCTAATGTAGTCCCGTCGCGCTAATGAGTTTGACCTTCCAGCTACCTGTATCATGGATGATGTAGTGGGCTTGTCTATATCCGTGCCCGGCCATAATCCCGAAATGTTTTTAACTAGTCTCCTTGAATCGATCATTCATATCGTGGATGCCATAGGGAGAAAGATAAAAGACTCAGGATGATACATGGAAAAGGAATCGAAGCGTCTGATATAATTAATATTTGGGTTTTGGTTTCGGGAGATATGGTTTCCTTCGCAGATTTTTTCGCAAGTTGAGGAGATAGGGTCTATACCGAAACAACTTTTTAATTGGTAGAAGGTTAGAATATTTGAATCAATGATGAGCAGTTAGGTGTATTTTTGATGCAGCCTGACTGTTAATTTTGTGATTGAGCTCTGAATTGAAAGGTCAAACTTTCATTCTCAAGTTAAGAATCAGGCGCGCAGGCATAGGGGGGTTTCGGGGGTTCAAACCCCTTCCGAAATTCTGATAAAATCAATCAATATTTCATGTAAAAATGGAAAAATTCAAATCGATAAACAGTTAAAATATAAATCACAAAAAAATGCATGAAAACGTTCGTAGTATATATTAGATAAACAAGTAAAATTATCAAAACGTAGAATTACGTAGGAAATATGAATTACATAGTTTACTAGTGTACTTGTTTACTAGTTTATTAATTGACTAGCTTATTATTTGCTAGTTTACTCTTTCTCTAGCTTACTAGTTTACTAGCTTTAAAGTTTTCTAGATTACCAGTTTACTTGCTTACCAGTTCACTAGTTGACTTGATATCCTTCAATATATAGAAATCACGTAGAAATTATTTTCTTAACAATGTATAAATCTTTCTATCTTGGAGTATAATTATTATTATAATACTATAATTCTATATAATTTTAGAAATTTTTGTAGAAATTCATATAGAAAATGATAAAAATACATCCGATTCAATTTATACAATTTATGTAAGTAAACATACTTTTAATTGTAGAAATACTGAAAAATATAGGAAAAAAGTATTGCAAATCTTTATGAAAGAAACCGTTGTCTGAAAAATCAATTTAAATTCTCAAAATCGTCGAAAGTTTCAACACTATAGCATCAATTTCTAAATATTTACTAAGCGATCTATAGAAATATTAGAAATATATGAAAATAACAGAAAATTCTAAAATATTTGATGAATAATATACAATACGAAAATATTATAAATTTATGGTATAGCTTTTATATGTGTGATTAAAATTTGCTAAATAAGCAATTCAAATATATAAATTTTTTAGAAGTTTGATTCCTAGAGCATTGAATTACAAAAAGCTTTATAGCAACCCATATCACTAAATATCAGATAATCCTTAAAGTGTTATCAATATAAAAAGTACGAGTAAAAAAAATTGAAACCTCAGTTAATAATTAAAAATCACAAAAATCGAATTCCATTGTTTACGAATATGAAAAATCAGCAACTCTGGATCCCAAAAGTTGTATAACTTTCAAATTCCGAAATGTAAAATATTTCAAAACCGCTTTCTTGTAAACATATTTTCGAAGATGAAAAATTATGAAATCCCGAATGAAAAATATTTTCCAGAGAAACCCGTCCTGAAATTTTTTCCTGCCTACGCCCCTGTTAAGAATTTATATGGTTTTGGTACAGAGGCTAACTAGGGAGTCACAATCAAGAGTGGATATTCTACAAGAAATAATATAATCGAATACGACAGTATTTCGATTGACAAAACCTGCAGAAAGAATGCATTTTTGCCGTGTAAACATGAAAAAGCAAGACTCATTCACGCCTTCACTGCTTTTGAAAAACCGACCCCTAATTCTTTTCTGCGGGTTTTCAAGAAACTCAGGGTTCAGTGGACCGTGATAACTCGGACGAATGCACTGCAAGGCGCATCACATCTGCAATGAAAAACAAGGGAGATCGCGGAAAGGAAGTGAAATCCGTTGTAATCGCGAAGAAAGGGAATCCCATAGACCGAATGCCAGATGCTGGAAATTTCTTCGGGAATCTTGGAATACCGAGGCTCGTGCCTTCAAGTAGAGCCACGGATTCCCGAGATTTTCAGAGCCGATTACACTCGTGGCTCGGGTCAGCATCCGGGTGGGCTTGAGAGATAGGGGTCGGGGGCGAGAAGGGGCGATACCTCTAATATCCAAAGCTTTTATATTGCCTACCAGTCGCCGACAAGATGAAGGCAGAATTAAGATTAGCCGAAGGCCACTCGAGTTGAAGAACAGGGAAGAAGAAGAAGAATAAGAAAAGGGTGGGAGGGGAAGATTAAGAGTCGATACTTTTTCTAAACTCTTTGAAAGTTGTAGCTGTCGTAATTACTACAACTTTACGGAAGATCGAATTTTAATTATATCGTCCTCTCTCGAATCGAATTAGTCAAATTATCACTGTATTTAATAATAACACTGAGTGATCTGATATGATACAATAAGCCAGTTGCATGATATTTCAAAATTGTATACAAATTTTTTTCAAGTAACTCGAGTAGTTTTGGAAAATGAACACCACGAATAATCGACTTTAAGGCGTTTTTTCTTACTAGAAACAACGTTTGAAAATATGCAGATATTTTTTTAGTACACTTTTACTAACTATAAATTGAACGTTTTGATGTTTAACAGGTCATTTTCAAACAATTTAAGCCAAAAAAATTTTTTTGTAAGATACTTATATAATAAAATAAAAAAACAATCCAATACTAAATACATAATATACAACTTTAAACACTTTTGAAAGCTTTTCCTATCCTACATATATTCGTTTAGCTCTTTAAGATTTTTCGCAATTTTTTAGTGTTTTTTCAGTTTTCAAAATATTGATTATGAAATGATGAAATCATCATGTACACTTCTGATAGTGAGGAATATAAAAATAAATTAAATTTACATAATACATGAACATGTTCTGAAAACGCAAATTTTTTGAATTCTATAAAATAATTGATAACAAAATTTTTAAATATTTCTCAATTTTTCGAATTCTTTTTAATTTCAAACAAAATACAAAGTATTCCAAATTTACCAGATGTTATCAACATTTGTCAAGCTTTTTGAGTTTATTCGTCATATTTTATTACGATCTACTTTTAAGTTTTTGATCATTTATTTTAAAAAGAAAAAAACATTACCACACATATTTTGAAGAAATTCGGTAACGAACATAATTTAAAAAATTCGTAAACATTTTCTGGAATTTTAAAAATTTTTTGAATTTTTTAAGACTTTTGACAATCTTCGAAATTTCCGAGGTTATTTTATTTCAAAAATTTTCGCATTTAATACAAATTTTTCAAGCTTTTTGATTTTTCGTAAACCTTTGAGTGCACATGTTTTGGGTTTTTTGAATTTTAGTTAAAAAATGAAAAAAAAAACATCAAACAAAACAGTCACTCCTGAAGATCTTACAATGAAATCAGTAAAAACTTAATATCGAAGCGATTGATTTTTTTTACCAATTTAAAATTTCTGTGCATTTTTATAATTTCATAGTTACTCTATTTCACTATTTTATAAAACAAAGTTATTTCACTTATCTAATAGTCATTTTTCACTATTCGAGGTGATCTATTTTTACGATATTATTTCATATTCATTTATGCCAAAGAAACAAAATCAGAATGTACGAAAAAAGTGTGTGTAAATCATGTGCGAAAAAGTGTATCGTTGTGCTTCATATGAATATCATATTATTATGCTAAGATCCTTTTTAATTTCTTTTTATGGTCCAGCTATAAATTAACCGCTGGAAAAATTAGAGTGAAAAATTTTTTATACCAGATTAGTGATTATAGAGTATGGTAACTCGACTTCTAAGTCATTTCATCGATAAATAAACACTCTATGTAGCAACAAATGAAATACAAAAGAAAATTCTTTAACCAAATTAATTGTCATTTTTCACTATTTTAAGAGTCATTCAATAAATTGGTATAAATGAACTTTTAAATTATTAATTTTTACTTAGCTAGAAGATCAGTTAATAAAGAACAAGTTACATTAAACTATCAATTCATTGGGAAAACTACTAGTCGAATCGTTATTTTTTACTATTTCATACAAAAAGCTGGTTTCGCTATTTGGGTGAGCAATTTTCAACTATTTCATTGTAACCAGATTCCTATTTATTTGAATTGTATAAAATTACTGATAATTTGTAGAATTTGACTAATTTGATCTGAAACAGTCGAATTTCTCAATAATTTTTTAGTTATAAATTTTCGTGTGATAGTTGTAAGAGCAGGTTAGCAGTGGAATTTCAGGGAGGGAAGTTATCTAAAACATCAATTATTTATAAAGTTGAGTTTTGAAAAACTGGGAGTCGAACAAAATGTGTCAACGTTTATTGGCTGACATTCGTTAAATTTCAAAGGTAAATTTTATTTTTTGTAGAAACAATTTCCAGTATTTTAAAATATACTGACGTGCAAAAACTTAGTCACTTGTGTATATGAAAATTTTTTTCTTTACTATAGTTCAAACTGTCAAAGATATTACAAAAAACACATTCAATAACTCAAAAACTACATCAATTTGTTACTGATAATATTAGATAACTACGTAGATCATTGAGTGAAACTCGTAACTTTTGATTTACAAAAAAATTTACTTTCTATGATTTTCAATGATCGAGTTCCTTCGTTTTAGTTTTTTTTTTTTTTTTTTTTTGAGATAATTTCAGTAAAGTCCCGAAGAACTTTTTGGATCATTATTTTGCGCATAACATCTTTGTGGAAGACCATAAGGTAAAAGGTTTTTTTCTCTCTATTCCATACAGTTCTCTGACTTTGTTAAATTTAGTTGTATAAATTCTGAAACAGGTTAACACTGACCAGAACTTCCAAATTAACAACCACATATCTCGCTTACAAAACAAAAACAACAAAAATTGTCTCTTCCTGGAAATAATTATTGTTTCTTGCACCATGAAAATAGTGGGGATAGCGCATAGAGGGAAGAAGCGTTAAATTACGTTAATAAAGGGGTCTGAAAATCGGGCATTAAACACGTTTTCGAGTAGTTAACATCAAGTCAAAGGGGTTGTCAGTCTTTTGTGCAACTAACCATTAGTGTATTACATTCGGAATGACTTCAAACAAAGTGTGCACTATTTACGTGTTCTCAACTGGAAAACGCCGCTCGCAATATTGGCCTCCCTCAAAATATTATTTGGGGAATTGTTTGAGCGAAACGTGTATCGTCGAGCTTTCAAATTTACGACAGCAACGTTGGGTTTTACAGGAACGAAACAGAAACTCAATGTCCATGGGAAAGCGTAGAATTAATTGAAACACGGGAGCAACATTTATGAAGAAGTTGGCTATGTGTGCATTTAGAGTATTTGAAAATTTCGGAACAGTGAAATGTGTAATAAAAAAGAGGACTTATGTTTTAGAAGTAAATGAAGAAAGATGATAAGACATTACAAGTTCAGATAGAAACCGGCCCGTGCGGACGGAGGGGGGAGAGTTTGGGGGTTAGAACTCCCCCCCCCCCCCCTCCAACGAGATCTTTCAAACGATTTCGATGAAATGATTCTATTATTGGTTTTTACGTTTTGATATAAATTTTGATATCTTGCAATGTATGGTATTTTTCAAAAGACAGCGTCTGAATAGATTTTTTTTCCTTTTGGTATTTTTCGTGTATATCTTCTACGATTTGAAGGATTGTTCAGTATTTCTGAAACTATTCGTATTTTCAAGATCTATAAAATGTTACAGGATTTTCTAGTATTTTTATGTATTTCTAACATTTTCATTAAAATTGCTAAAGAAATTTCGTACTGTAAAATTAGGAGTCTATTAAATTTTACGTGTTCAAAGGATTTTTCAAAAAACAGTGTCTCAATAGATATTTCTTCAAGTATTTTTCGTATTTCTTTAGTTTTTCTACGATTTGAAAGATTGTTCAGTTTTCTTATATATTTCTGTAAAAATTTCTGGAATTCGATGTTCCAGTTTTGAAAGTTGCATAGATTTTTAATATTCCATAGATATACTTGCATTTTTCTATACATGTATTTTCTTTTTGTATTTTCTAGTATTTATAGAATGTTGGAAAATTTGAAGGTTTTTTCTAAGATATCTCTTTGAATTTCAAGAATTAGATCTCCTTGAATTGAAAGTTTGAAATATTTGCAGTATTTAGATCGATTTTCCAGAAAACAGTTTCTTTATAGATTTAGAGTGTCCTCAATATTTTTTGAGTTTTTAACAGATTTTTAAAATTTGAACATTTTTCTAGTATTTTTTTGGAATTCTATACACATACATTATTAGGATTCAATGCTCAAGAAATCGGTGTTTCTTAATTTCTGGAATCACAGAAATTTTCGAAGAATCTAATAGCTTTAAAAAAAAAAGGAAATAATGTCTAGTATTTTTCGTATTTTACTTTTTTTTTCTGTATTCATAAAATTACGTAAGGTTTTCTAGCATAATATATTGATTTTAGGGATCCTGCTATAGATTTTTAGAACTAAGGTTTCAAGTATTTCCATGTACTTATATGCAAATTTCTAAAATTTATTGCTAGAATTGTGAAAATTTCTAATAAAAAGTGAAAAAGCATCATACTCTTTGTCGATATTTGTATATAAATTATTAATATATCACTCTCTTTCATCTAAAATTATAACATTATACAATTTTTATCTAAAAATAAGGAAGTAAAAAAATTCCTTATGTCTAAAAGTTTCCGAAATTTTCTGAAAAAGTTACAAATCGTTCTTAAAACTTGATGAGACAGATGGGAAATGAATGACACGATTTTCGTTACTCGATACCAAAAAAAAGGAACTCGTTCCTTTTATCGTTACTTGTTAATTAATGTAACGCGTTACGTTATCGTTACACTAAAAATTGTAACATTTTTGGATATTATAATTTCAGTTGACTTATTGTATTTGCATTGCAGTCACTGCAAGCCTCTTAGAAAAAAAAAGTCGGGAAAGAACCATAACTTTACCATTTGTTGATATTTTTTCATCAAATAATGTTTCTGCATTAAAGTTGAGAACATTTTATTACAATCATATAACTTCCACGTGATAAAATTGGGTATAAACCTTCAAATTATAAAATATGTTTATATTGTTGTAATAAGAAATTTTCTTTTTTTATTTATTTTGCATTCATTATACATCTAAATGTGAAAAAGAAATAATAAACGTGTTTTTCGCAACTGTGTATCTGTAATTGTTGAGTTGCTTATCTTAAATTTGTTGAAAACATAACGAAGTTTGAATATATGTATAAACTAGAAGTTGTTGAAAACAAATGATATTTTGATATTGCTTTATATATTTGATTATTTACTTATTAATTAATTATTTTTTATTTATTTTATCTATATTTATTATCTACATCATTATGAATGGACCATGTACTGTCAAACCAAATCAATTTCAATTGCATGTTATTCTACAAGTACAACATAAAAATTGCAACCCCCCCCCAAAAAAAAAAATACAGGTTTTTATGCACGGGCCTGGATAGAAGTACTAATTTCCTATTTTTTCTAAAGACATACATTGGAGAAAGGTCTTTCTTTTTTTGAAATAGTCAAGGAAAAAATATCGTTGAATAGTAAAAGTTTCATCGAACAAGCTATCAAATCGGATAAGCTCCGGTGAAAAACCACATCAACAATCGACCCTGAATAATTCAATCGCTACGTCTCGAAGATGCGACTCGAGGTGAGAAGTTGGAACCGAGGGAAAAGTCGTTTTGCATTTTATCGTCTCATTGAACTTCATGAATATGCATCGGAACCAATGGCAAAGCTGGAGATTATTCGGAAGAACGTGCTAAATGAAAAACTAATTTATAGGGCCGTTAAATGTAACCGTGTACTCTCATTTTTCTTCTGTTTATAAAGCCCCGTCTGACGCTTGAGCTTTTTTTAGCTTTTCATTTGGCTTTTTCCCGCGCCCGGAAATTCTTTCGCGGGAATATATACGAAGGATCGAAAAAAACCTCTCGTCTCTGGATTTTTACGAGCAAATTTTTCAGACAGACTTGATAAATTTGCTGCGTTTCAAGACAGTTTTGGGAGATGCTGATAGGATTTCGATTTGAAATGAGTAGGGACTTTGAGAGTAAAATTCAGGAGCTTTGAGGGATTCCAATAAATTATTTACTAATGGTTACAAGAAAAAAAATTCTCAAAACCGGAATTGGAACATTCTAATCCTGTCGCACCTTCTCTGCAATCCCGTCAAGGACTCGCCCAAGGATGAAATCCCTTTGTGCCGGTAATGAAAACACAAGAATCTGAAGAACGGAATTTCGCAAACGTCGGTATTCGAACGGTTTCATCCGGTGCCAATGTAACTATTTCGTGTGCATTGGCTTCAAGGCTTTTGTCTTGGTAGTCACTGTGTAGGAGCGTGTTTAGCTTCATTCAAACAGTTCGCATTAGCCCGTGCTCCTGACAAAGGCGACGCAGCAAGCATCTACCGTTGTCTGATTCATCGTGAAATGCGCCACCAAGTTTTGAATGCCCGCCAAATTCTATGCAGAGCCATGCGCGACGTGTCTTCTCGAATCTCGACAAATGTAACCGTCATTTTTCAGCATCAAGAGCTTTCCAGATTATTTCTAGAGATACGGCGCCAGTACATTTTCATGATGGTTAAGCATTTTTTCGAATGCACCGAGCTCTGTGAATCTTTCACTTCGGTTAGAGTGGAAGTCACTCACACTTGAACATGGAGCAAAAAATTACTTTGGAAAATTGGACGCTCCAGTTTAGTAGGATTCAACTTTTGAAGATATGATAATAGTGAGGAAGTGGCGAACTCAAAAAGGGTTTTTTGAGGGTCAAAACTCCTCCTGAAATTTGAAAAATATATGCTAAAAATGCAAATCAATAACGAAATCAATGTTTTGTTTCGTAAGTCAACAATTCAATGTTTTTCATGATTATTTAAAAAGATAAAAAATGTTCAGCAACTGGCCATCGACTTTCTTAATAAAAATGCGCAATTTCAACTGTAGAATCAGAGAGATTAAACGGTATCAATTTTCAAATTTTAACAGGTACCTATATAATAAAACTGAATAAAATCAAACCATCAAATAATAAGTTACTCTCTCAGTTTGAATTGGTGAAAAACTACTTATTAATAGTAAAATATTAATAATTGAAAAAGTGAAAAGGGAGCAACTACATTTTTAGTAAAAATCTACTAAGTTAATTAGCGATATAGCTTACTGATTGAATTAGTAATATTTGACTGAAGAAAAAAGTGAATATATCTTTAAACTTTAGTGAACATCCACTACTACAGTAAGAAGATTGTCAATATTCTTATTTGTGCATTATGACTAGAAGATAAGTATATATTTCAATTAATGAAAGAGTAAATTTTCACTTAAATCTAAGTAAATAGTTACTGTCTATAATACCAAACATTTACTCCTGCAAACATTGATTATCTAAATAGCATTCAAATGCAACTAATTTATTATTTGTTTTTAACACTGCGTTATTATAATTTAAATTATCTTCTCTACGATCATTCTGGAGCCACACCAAATCAGTAATTCAGACGAACATCTTTTTCAAGCTTTCGGCAGTTTATTTTTGCCCTCTTCAGGAAAACTGAATTTACAAAATCAAAACAACAATAACAACAAATATACAATAACAATAACAACAACAATAAAAAAAATTGGAAGTTTTCAGAGAAGATGAAAAGCTAATATATGATTGGTTCATAAAACTGACTTCAACTGAAAGATTTATGAATTTTCATTCAAAAAATCCGATGGTACAGAAGATAGGGATAACATGTGGATTGTTTGATAAAGCTATTAAATTATCTGATGAAAGATTTCATAAAAAAAATTTTGATAAAATTAAAAACTTACTTTACAAGAATAACTATCCAATGGAATTTATAGAGAAAAATATTAAGACTAGATTTGATTTTTTGAAATATGTTAAATCGAAGAATGCTAAAGATGATAATTGTTGGATAATAATGATAGGAGAAAAAGAATTGTGGTTTTACCATGTATAGAAAAAGGACAAAAAAGAATTGAGAGAATATTTAAAAAAGAAAATATGAAAGTGATATAAAAAATTGATAATAAATTGAATATGGATATTATTAAAAGGGGAAAAGATGAATTGGAAAATAAAAGACAACAGAATGTAGTTTATAGGATAGATCGTAGGGATTGTCAATTTAAATATGTAGGACAGGCAAAAGATGTTTGGAAACTAGAATTAAGGAACACGAGGGAAATATTCGCAAATTTACAGAAAATAATTCAGTTATAACAGAACATAGAATGAATATGAATCATGAGTTTAATTGGAATAAGGTAAAGATTTTGGATAAAGAGATAGATTATAGAAAAAGAATGTTTTCAGAAATGTTTTTCATAAAGGGGACTAAAAATACATTAAACAGACAAGAAGATACGAGATTTTTAAGTTCAATCTATGACGCATGCATTGATGACGTGATATGAGTTCTTATCGGTTCGTTTGCTATATAAGGAAGGAAAACTGAGGTAATTTTGTTAGTCGTGTACAGACTACTGCTAAGTTCTTGTAACAACATATTGTTTCTTTCCTGTCCACTTAATATTATAAAAAGATGACGAAGTGTTTTTACACATAAGATAATTTTAACCTGGAATTTATATTTTCAGTAAGTGTAGTGAGTAATGTGTGATAAAATTTATTGACTTATTTAGAATTTTATTGATTGTTGTTTTGGTTTTGTAAATTCAGTTTTCCAGAAGAGGGCAAAAATAAACTGCCGAAAGCTTGAAAAAGATGTTTGTCTGAATTACTGATTTGGTGTGGCTCCAGAATGATCATAGAGAAGATAATTTAATTTATTATTGTTCTAAAATAAAAAATCAAACAATAATAATAGGCATATTCAGACATTTGTTAAAATATTTATTCCTTGAAACATCAAGCTTTCAACAATTTGTTTTTACATGAACTTTTTTATAACTAGGTACATATAATATATAATTTAGTAGTATTCAAATTTTTTCATAGTCAACTTGTGGAATTCTACTTATTTATTAGTAGATCTCCAAAATTTTAACAATCCGAACTGAGAGACTAGGTAAAAAAGTAAATATAAACTTCAAATTTTGATCTTTAAACATTGAAAAAATAGAAAAATTATACGTGAGTATCAAAAATAATCAATATTCCACAGTTTAAAACTAGAATGAAATATTATAATTTATGAAAGATGAATTTTTCAAATAACAGTTGATTGTAATGAGAAATAAAGAAGAATTTCGATTTGAAAAAAGTCAAATAAATTGATTTTCAAATTTGAAAGATTCAAGTTTTCGACCTTATGTTTTTAACGATTGGACGTGAGTCTTGAAGGTAAGGAACTCATAAGTAAAAATATGGAAAAATGAATTCTGTTGTTGTAAAAGTAAGGTTAGCATTTAAAATCAAAAAAGCGAAAAATAAGAACCTAAGAAATGTAAAATATTTGCCATTTGAATAGGTGAAATTTTTGTGAATGTTACTGCTCATTTTAAACATGAAAAACTTGCAAAATATGCTTTTTGATAATAATGGAATGACTTTTGAATAGTTTTTAAATATTCACGGTGAAATAAATTAAAACACTGCACACAGAAAACATAAAACTGATTTTTCGAACTTTTTGAATGAAATAATTCGTGGTTTATTTGCAAGGCTTTTATCAGTTCAGAAAAATTCTGCTACATAAATATTTAGAATAAAAAAAAATTTTTTTATAAAATAATTACCGTTTGTACTTTGGAATTCAAAGCATCAATTAGCTTAAACTTTCAAATTTTGCTAAATTTATGCGCATGCAATGAGAAAAAAAATTGTTAATTGCCAATTTAGGCACATGAAAAGTTATATAACTTATGAGTACCAAAATACTTCTTTTAAATTCAAATATTTTTTTGAATAATTGTAGAAATTAAACATGAGCAACCCAGAAATCTAAAACAGAATCAAAATTTTTTAATTAAATAGAATTGAAGACACAAAAATGAGTTTACGTCATCAATTAAGTAAAACTTTGATGATTTAAATATTCAAAATATTCTGAGAAGAGATAAATTTTTTTCTGAAAACCCCTCTAGCAAAAATTTTGTCTAGGTGCGCCTTAGTAATAAGGTGATTATGATTCATATGAAGTTAACTACGAATATGACTATGCTTAGATTTTCTAACAATGTACCGATTTTTTTTTTCTCGACATTTTTGCAAATGAAGATTGTGAAATGTTGGAGTCTTAGAATTTCCCCCTTTTTTGAGAAAAATTTTTGAACTTTCAAATTACATTATTCTTTATTTGAGGAATCAGAATTATTTACTAAATATTTATAGTAATTTAAGATACTAGCGAAATTGGTGACATGAAAAATCGGTATCGTAAATTCAAAGAAATTCTTTTAAACTAATAAAAGATCCGTGATAATATATCATAAAATATATATCTGGAGGATATATAACCTACACAAAATTTCCGAAAAAACAAAAAAAAAAAAAAAAAAAAAAAAAAAACAAAACAAGACAAAAATTGTCGAGTACATAATATAGATTAAAAAATGAAAGCAGGCAATGATTCATCATTTCCAAACTATCAAACAATTACATAAATAATCTCACAAAAAATATTATTATCAAATTCATGATTCAAGTATCTAAATAATTTAAAAGACTAATGTTTTTCAAATTATGACTGTCCTTTTTCAAAATATGACACTGAGTCCACTTCTTTCAAATATACACGTTTGTACAAGTTCGAAACAAGCCAACCTCCATGACATTATAATCTAGTCATGCACGCTTAAAAAATATCGCGATAGGTCGCAATTGGTATTCCTCCAAGTGAATCATTTTTCCCTTGATGCACGTAGGATTCAGTTTTGTGAATGAGAAAAAATCACTGATTTTTAGGTTCAGCCACATCTCGTAAACGTGACAGGGTGGGGCGTGTATGCGTAACGTGTTGGCTTACCGAAACGTACATGAATCAACGTTGGCCACGCACAAACTAGGAGCACGACGTTGTACTCATTACCCATTCGGTTGACAGGAAAAGCCAGGCTCGTGAATGGCATAGATTACATTTAATTATTTTGCGTGTCCACGGATTTCTGCCTCGTCACGGTAAATATAGCTTTTTCGCGTTTTCCTTTGTGTTTAAAATTGAAAAAAAAAAAAAAAAATGATTGGAAAAAATTGGTGTAACACATGACGAAACCGATTTTGAAATGTGATTTTTTTTTACCATAGACTGCTTTACATACACTCTGAGTGGATTCACTTTTAACAGGAAACATTTTTTTCATACTATGCAAACTACTGGAAACAAGGTTTTAAGACGACTCGCAAGACCTTCTATTTTCGTCCTTCTTTCTTTCAATCGAATCCCGTTCTAGGCGTCTTTCTTGCACTACAGTAGGTTGCGAGTCGTCTTAAAACCTCAATTTTTGTATTTGACAATAAGAATAGAACTGCCGAAATATTTATTAATAACTGCGAAAAATTTTTACTGACTTAACTAAGTAAACATAAATAAAAATCATGATATTTTCCAAAAATAATTTCTACAGACAAATTTGCTAATTATCACAATAAAATATTGTATGTACTGAGGAACCGGTTGAAAATATTTTACTCTTTGCTAGTTATTCATGTTTATTGTTTTTTTTATACTTTCTGTATGTTAACATTGTCGAATGATATTGTAGTTCTAGATATGTATGTTGTTACAATAGCAAGACGTATTCTTTTTTTATTATACTTCTACTGTACTTTCTGCAATACCATCTTTGAATTTCTATTTTATTTGCTATATTTTTGTGTATTTTTCAGTAGGTATGTCAATTGTTATTTTAACTACTGACATTTTCTACGTATTGATTGATGCAGTATTTCCTCAAAGTATATAAAAATCCTACTGTACGAACTAGCAACATAAATTATGTAATGAAAAATAACTTACACGTAGATTACGTGTTTAATTCGGCGAACTTGTATAATAGAATATACGATTTATACATAATGAGTACACTCGGTAATTTGAAAATACTAACTTTTCTTAAATTATATTAGGAAGTGATAAAGATATAGTACTTTGTATACAATATCCAATATTATATACAATATGTATATAATATTGTATATAATATACAAAATCCAAAAAATACTAGAAAATCTTTTGAATGATAAAGATATAGTACTTTGTATACAATATCCAATATTATATACAATATGTATATAATATTGTATATAATATACAAAATCCAAAAAATACTCGAAAATCTTTTGAATAGCGCAAACTCTAAAGTAATATCAAAATGTAATTTCATTGAAGAACTATTTTCTGAAAAATCTGAGAAAATTGCTACGGCAGCCTACGATTCATAAAATTTTAAATTCTAGATAAAATTTGAAAAACCGTATATCAATCTATATGTACGCACATTGAAATTTAATCGAAAAAATACTAGAAAAAACGACAAACTCTTATGAATAATTTTGAAAAAAATACAGAAAAACAAGTAATTTATAGAAAACAAAATTTACATTAGATGTTTTTCCCGAGAAATCTATAAATTTATTGAAAATCGTTTGATACTTCAATTATATAACATCGAGTTATAGAAATATATAATTGCTATAATATTATAGGAATCTACAAAAATACTGAAAATTAAACCAAATAAAAAAAAAAAAAAAAAACCTTCAAAGTTTATCAATACTAAAAGAATGCGATAAATACTAAAAATCTTTTACACTCAAAAACCATAGAAAGATAATTTTTTCGAAAATAAATTAATATCATTCGGAAAATCTATATAAAAATCAATATAAATAATGGGAAATTCTTCAAATTGTATGCATAAATACGTAAAATCTTAAAATACAAAAATTAGTAGGAATCTAATGTAAAAAATATTGTTTTCTGATAAATCAATTTATATTCCCGAAATCGTCGAATTTTTCAATACCAATGATATGACAATCTAAAAACCTATTCAGAAATCCATACAAATACTAGAAGTATATAAAATTTTTACCACTAGGAATCTATAAAATACTGCAAACCCTAGAAAAAAAACTAGAAATCTGTAAAAATATTTACTGCAGCATCAAATTCTAAAAATCTATTGAGTGATACACGAAAAAATTAAAAATTCATCAAAATACCAGAAAATACTAAAAAATTTCATGAATCACATACAATACGAAAATTCTGGAAACTTATAAAACACATCGGATTCTTACTTTCTCAAACATCTGTAAAAGTCTCTATGACTAAAATCTGTAAAAAATTTTTAAATATTTTGATTATAAGAGTATCGAATTTGAGAAAGCTTGATAAAAATCCATAATAGTTATTTCATAACATCATTTAAGATGTATTAATGATAGAAAATTATGTAAAGTAGAAAAAGTACAAGAAAAAAACCTATACTTCAGTGACTTTAAAATCACAAAAAATGAATTGCATTATATAAAATACGCATATCAAAAATGTACGACTCTGGACTCCAAAAGTTGTTGAACTTCCAAATCCCGAAGTTATAGTATAAAAATGAAATAATCGTACTCCTGGTACTATATCGTCAGAAATTAAAAACTAATATAAAATCTCAAAGATTATAATTTTTTCGAAAAACCCCTCAAAAAATATTTACTGCCAACTCCACTAGTCCAATAAATTATTGTGTAAATACTTTTATAGTTAGAAAGAAAAACTCCTAAACATTTGTTTTTCCTTTACACGCCCCAACTCTAAACATTCAAAATCCACATTTCCCCCACGACGTGCATCATCCGAAACAACAAGAAGCTCTGGAACCCCTCACGAAACATTACTCTAGCCTGCAACAAACTATCTTCCCTCTCGTGTTTTGAATTCCTCCCAAGACACAGCGACGCACAGTGCGAGGTTTAGAGCCTACTATTTCACGTCAATTAGCAGCATTCATAATTAGGTGGAGTTCAAATTTGAACGCTCGTAATAAAACGGCTAATTTGTAGAAACGCGCTGTGGAAATGGCGACATCGACGACTCGGGTAGCGCCTTTAATTTGCACCACATAAGTTTGCGAACAATCTCCCGAGAAATCTCGGACGTCGCTTCTTTTACAGCTGCCACAAATTTGCCGAGCTTTACGAGGGTATCGAAAAGTGTCACGCCATTTCCCGTGATTTTACAAGCTTCTCGTGGGAATTTCTTAGAGCCAGCATGAGTTTATGAATCCGTGTTAGCTTTTCCTAAAAGACTGAATAATGTATCATTCGTAGTAAAGAGTGATTCAGGTAAACTCGACACGAAAAGAATTTCCTAAAATTATAAAACTAAGAGTGCTTAAATCTAAAAGAATATTAGCCTTTCGTTGAAGCTTCCGCGTTACTCGCAAAATTACCCCACATTACGCGGAGCGTGCGAAGTGACACTCGAAAGCCGCGGGATGTTTTCCCT
This sequence comes from Platygaster robiniae, assembly GCA_028476575.1. Lineage (NCBI taxonomy): Eukaryota > Metazoa > Arthropoda > Insecta > Hymenoptera > Platygastridae > Platygaster > Platygaster robiniae. The sequence continues at coordinate 45,758,763 of CM052019.1, forward strand.
GATTCGAGCCATAACGAGTTGTTATTACCGGCAGATTATCTCACAAAAGAATTTCATCTTGTAATGGATGTCAATGAGCCCATTGACGTTGTAGACGAACTAATGACTGTCGCCATTCACCGGCAATTCGTGGGACGCCGATGCCGCGCGTACAAAGTAAAAGCTCCGCTCCTACTTATCCCATCAAAGCTCTCGCGTTCCAACGAGCCAAAAGAACCTACGCTGGCTCCCATCCACTTTTACGCCAACCAAACGCTTTTCTGCATTTTTCCCTCTTTTTTCAAGACCCCGTTTTTCGGCGACGAAACGCGCGTTTTCCCGCCATGGGTTCTGATTGTACATGGAACAACACTAGCTATACATGAAAAATGTACTTTGTAAAATAGTGCTTTTTTTAGAATGATTTTGAATTGCTGAGTAGGAAAATAACTGTTATTTACTATACCAAAGAGGGATGTTCAAAATTTAAGTGAGATTTACACATCAAATTTAGCAATGTATCCAATCTGAATATATGTGCATCAAATTATGATATACTACTAAGGTGAAATATCTAAAAGTAATCTCGTGAAAATTCATAAATTTATTAATTGTAATTTTTTCGACTCGGTTAACTTTTCAAAACTTAAGGAATCCTTTCAAATTGCCTGGAATTCTAGATTTTAATTGAAAACTTTTTAATTTATGGTATTCGAAAGATGACACACAGTTTTAAAACTTTCTACAATCTACAAAATTTTCGTACATTTTTTGAAATTCTGAAAGTTTTTTCGAGTTTGTCAAAATAATTGACAATCTTTGAAATTTCAAATGTTTTCTGATTTGAAAAATTTCTTTAAATTAAAAATATAAAACTATTCATTTTTCCGAATTCATGAAAATATGTCTAACTCATGTCAGATTTTTCCTATTTTTTCAATACTTTTAAAGCATTTTAAATTTTAATTAAAAAATTAAAAAAACGTGTTCTTATCGATATTTTTAAGTATAATGGTGAACACTATTTACAAAATAAATGAAATTCCACAAAACTTTTTAGAACTATTGACAGTTATCGAAATTTTTATTATATTCTGATTTTTCTAAATTTTGACAATTTTTAACATCATACCAACTATCTAAAACTAGACAATTTTATACGGATTTGTTGGAGTTATGAAGATTTTTGGCCTTTTTAAAAACTTCTGGAGTTTTTTAGATTTTTCTTAGAAAATGTAAAAAACACTATCATGCATATTTTGAAGAAATAATTAGTATTGTAATAAACATAATATAAAAAATTTGTAAGCATTTTCTGAAATTCTAATGATTTCTCGAATTTTCAGAATTATTAACAATCATTTGAATGTCGAATGTTTTCTGATTTCCAAAAGTTTTCAAAATTTTTAACGAAATGCAGACAATTCAAAATTTTTGGAATTTTCTGAATATTGGTCTAATTTATTATTATTCTTTTAAATTTCACAATACGTTTCAGATATTGCAAATTTTTATGCGAAAATTGAAAAAAAAAATTTTTTTGTATATTTTGGAAAAATGACAATGAACACAATTTAAAAAACTAGTAAGCGTTTTTTAAAATTCTAGAAAATTTTCGATTTTTCCTCTTATAATGAACAGTTTGTGCAATTTCTAATGTGTTATGATTTTTCAGAATATTTTCAAATTTTCTTACATCAAACAAGCTACTAATAAATTTCAAAATTTTACGAAAATTTGCGCAAATCAGAAATATTTTTTGTGATATTTGAATACTTTTCAAATATACCAAATTTTTATTCAAAGTATAAAATATGTTATTATACATATTTTGAAAGTATGTTATGATGAACACGATGCAAAAAAATATAAACATTTTCTGATATTCAACAAAAATCTTGATTTTCTTAGAATAATTGACATTTTTTTACATTTCATACCTGTGCTGATTTTTGAAAAAAATGCGAAAATACTTACTAACATGGTATCAACTACTCAAATTTTCAAAATTCTATAAAAGCTTGTCCAGCTTACATAAGAATTTTTTCGATTATGAAATACTTTTCTAATATATTCTAAACATTTGTTTCAAATTTCAAAAAACATTATCGTGCATATTTACCCTAGTAAACTTGATATTTATAAGTTTTCGTTAAAACGTATAAATTTTCTCATTTACCTTTATGAAAATAAGTTTCCAAAATTTTATAAGTTAGGCTTATACGTTTTTTTGTTTTATAGTACAAAAAACTTATAAGTCAGATCAAAGAACTTATAAGTCAACATTATAAAATTTTAGAAACTCATAAAATTTTATACAGTAAACTTATAAGTTTTTGAAATTTTTATACGTTTTTTTTTTTATGAAGTTATACGGGAATTCGGAAACTTATATGTTTTAACGAAAACTCATAAATTCCAAGTTTACTAGGGTAGAAAAAACATGTTTCTGAACACAATTTACGAAATTCACTACGATTTTCTGGAATTTAACAAATTTTCAAAAGTTTTTTGAAATGATTAACAATTTTCCAAGTTTGTAATGTTTTACAATTTTCGAAATTTCAAACGTATGAGAAACTACTAGGAAGTTTTTAATGCTTAATTCGGAATCCTCGTAATTTTTTAATGTTTTTCAAGATTTGTCAGCTGTTTATTTAAAAATTTAGAAACATTATCGTCCCTATCTCAAAAAAATACGATAGTAACCTTCTTCCCTCCGCCACTATTTGACTCATTTACTACCCATTTACTGGAATTGACTAAAATTCACCTCATGCATTGGATGATACTTTAGGAAAGCTCGATTCGATTGGGAATCAAAAAAAAAAAAAAAAAAAAACAACCCTCCTCGTACGTAAAATGAAAAAAATCGTCTCTATGTAAAGTTCTCTTGACGCTCCAGTGATTAATTTCTGTTGGCTTAACAATTTTTTTTTTTCGCCTTTTTTACCTTTGATGGGAACAACTGGACCAAACGTTGACAAATATCCCGGCAATATTCAGCGTGTTTATTATCACGAACTTTGCGAATTCTCTCGTTTGCTTTCGCGTGACGCGGTTTTGTTCAACATTGTGTACTTTTGACGTGGCTTTCACGAGTGACAAAAAAATATGGGGAACTTCGATGAGCAATTTAAATTTCTCCATTGAAATTGGTGATTGTCTTTTAGAGGTAGAAGTAACTAAAAGAATGGAAACACTCGAAAGAATATATTTGCTATTTACTTGATTTGAAGCAGTTTATATCATTAATGTGAATTTTTACTCACAAATAACAAAGAGTAAATGATTATAAAAAAAGATCATTGAAGATTCACTTATAAATAATGAACAAAGGAAAAAAGTTTGTTGGGCTTAAACTTAATTTCTGAATGACTTTTATTTAAATCTTTCGGATAATATTTACTTCTACCATATCTTCGTGAAAATTTTCGCAATCATTTCACAAATACTTACTTTTTTTGTGTGAAAGATTCAAGTTCCATTTAAAGACGTCGAAAACACGATTTAAAAAACTCACCAGCGGAAAAGACGAAATTTCTCTACTTTTGACTCACCTGTAACGAAAAATTACAAGACACTATTGAAATATCTTTAATTGAGGTATTTTTTTGTACCTATAGTTTACCCCCTACCCCAGTACAAAATTTCATTGCAACATCCCTGACATATTTCAGTTGTTAACAAATAAAGTAATCGCAAAAGGAAAAGTACCGAAATGAAAAAGCAACGTTTCATACTCGTAAGTTTCCAAACCATTTGCCTGTAAGATTTCAGTCGTGAAAAAAAGCATTCGCGTTGAAATGTTTGTTCAGAAAAATGTGTTGGAACATAAATAGCGGTTTTACGTTTGCCGGAAATACTCGGGGCTTGTTTGTATTTCTGTTATATCGAAAGAGTCACGTCTTTGCTTGACTGCACATTTTCTATCATCCCTAACAGCTTTCAACATAACCTAAAAGCTTTGGAAAGTAAATTTTGGTGTAATGGGTGGGATATCATTATGAATGGACAGGGTTTGATTCATTGACAAAGAATTTTTTATACTGTAACGTTGATATGTAAAATAATAGTTTATGATATTTTCGAAAGTATTTTATTATTTATATTCTTAAACTCCAAATATCACTATAAAAATGACGTTAAGATTCTCCAACAAGAAAATTACACGTTTTTTTTTTTGATAGTGAATTTCATATGATTCGACTTATACATAATCTTCTGGTATTAAAACACCCATTCTATGTACTGATCAATAAGGCACGATTAATCGATTAATTGATTGGGTTTCGCGGTTGCAAATTGGCCAATGAAGTCATTATGAATATTAATAAGTAAACGGTCGATTAGTCAATTATCGACACTCAATAAAATTGGCGAAACTTCCAGCACTTTATCATAATAAAATTTTACTTTCTATTCCTGACTAATTCAGAGGCAAAAACCAGTTTGGATGGGTTTTTTAATTGTTGCCATTTCCCGCAAAGATAGCGTGAAACAGGTTGAGATATGTACTTAATTGTTGACTGACTGGTTGAATAGATAATGGATTTTTAATCAAGTTTGATTCAAGTCATTGTTTTTTATACGTACATGGGAAACACGTATTTTTTACACTTTTCGGTTTGATTTTTGTGTTGAAAATTGGGTTCAAGATATTTTAGTGATTTGTTGAACTTTCTCTACGTCCAACCAATTTTCAAAGTATCCTAGAATTTCAAAAGTTTAGAAATATAGCACAAGATTTGTTTGGTAGTAAAAATTTTAAAAATTTTAAAATAACTACATGTATTTAACGAAAAGAAATTGTTTCTCTGAAAAGTTGATATTGAAGATTCTTTGTACGAATCTTGATAATTATCTCATATAATTTCGAATTTCTGTTAAAAAATGTCAGTAACATGTTATATCGTTTCAACTATTATCCCTAATAGTAGTCAAAAAATTTCTACGATCAACAACCAAATCTATAATTTAATTTGTAAGTCAACAGTTAAATTTTTTTTACAATCTTTTGAATGGATAAACAATTTTCAAAAAGCGCGATTTTAACTGTAGAATCAGAGATTCAACAGTATCGAGTTTCAAATTTTAACACGTACCAGTACTATGAAATACAATGGAATCAAACTCTCAAATGTTGAGATTCAATAGCTAAAATTATAAATAAAAAAGTAAACATCAACTTCAAATTTTCATCTTCGAACATTAGGAAAATAAAATTACGCGTCAGTCAATATTTCATATTTTCAAACTCGAATAAGATATCGTAATTTTTGAAAGCTGGATTTTTCAAATAAAATTTTATTGTAATAAGAAAAAATAGGGAAGAGTTCCGATAAAAAAACAAATAGAGGTATCTTCAAATTTGAAAGATGCAATGTTTTCGACATGATTTTTTCAACGATTTCATGTGAGTCTTGAAGATGAAGAATTTATTACTAAAAATATGGAGTAATGAAGACGTTTCTTGAAAAAATAAGCTTAGCATTAGAAATGAAAAAGATGAAAAAAAGAAGTATAAAAAATTTGCTATTTGTAAAATCAAAAGTTCAGTGTATGTTATCGTTCATTCTGAAAATGAAGAAGCTGCAGACTAAATTTTTTTATAAATGAAAAATATTTATATAGTTTTTACCAAACTACAACGAAATAAATTAGAATATAATAAATAAAAATCATGAAACTGATTTTTTTAACATTGTGAATGAAATAATTCTTGGTAAATTTGCAAGGCTTTCATTAGTCTAGAAAAGTTGCGCAACATTAATGTTTAGAATAAAAAAATTGAATAATTACAGTTTATAGTTTGGAATTCAAAGAATCGAATAGCTTGAACTTCAGAATATAACAAAATTTATGTGAATTCTACTAGAAGAAAATTGATGATAAAAATTATCGATTAAGATGCATGAAAAATTTAAGAACTTAATAATACCAAAACACTTCTTTGAAATTCAAATATGTTTTTTTAAAAAAGTATCTAAATTCAACATGAGCAACCCTGAAATTTAAAACAAAATCAACAATTTTAAAATTTGATAGATTTTAAGACACGACATTGAGAATTCGATAGAAAGTAAGTAAAAAATTAAAGATTCAAATATTCAAAATATTTTGAGAAGATATATTTATTTTTCTGAAAATATCCCTCTTGATAATTCTTGCTTTGTGCGCCCCTGTTCATGAGCATCCACATTGCATTAATTTTATCCAAATAATCTGAAATAAAAAACTACTAATTCTAGGAAAGATTTATTATTTATTAAAGAAACTTTGCCCTCTGTAACCTTCTTTTTTCTTTAAGTATTTTTCAATTTCGTGAATTATTCCAAGTAGAATTTTTACCGAATTCCATTTGATCTGCTGTGGTTATGAAATGGTTTTTAAATTATGCTTGTTATTACCGAGAAATTCGATAACTTTTTAAAGTAAAATTAGTAATTTTCTCGAAAAATTCATCGAATAGTAATAACTTAGTAAACACCTATAGTTTAATTACCGGAAATATTGTAACGCCTAAATATAACTGCAAAAAAAATCGACATTCCAGACTTGAAGAATTCGTTGAAAACTTTTCTAGAAGAATGAAACATTCGTAGAAACATGATAATGAATTTATGTACCTAATTTTAGTTGAAATTTGAATGATATTTTAATGTCTCCACAAAAATTTCATTCATTTGCAAAGTATAAAAAAAATAGTGAGCTACATTGATAAATATCAGAATTTTCCCACAAAAAACGTGTACGATTACAAAGAGCACAAATTTTTTACGATTCGAACTTTATAGTTTTCTGAAAGTTTCAAATATTTTCAAGATTCTAGAGACTATCAAAATTACTATTCGCTATAGTGAGTTTTCTCTCTCTAAAATTTAGAAATCTCTTTAATTGTCATTTAAAAATTCTGAAAAATTGTTCTCTCTAAACTTAAAACAAAAAATAACTACTTAATCTGACTCTCACAAAAAAAAAACACAATCTCTTGCAGAACCATGATATCACGTACTTAAAAACACAAATACTCAATAATTCATCAATTTTATGTCAACTATTTGTCTCAAACAAATTTATTCCACGAATTTAGATATAAATAGAACAATCTTTCATTCAGTTAAAAACTTCCACTTTAAAACCCATAAACAATTTTTTCATGAATTCCATCATTGAATTATAATCAAATTACCATAACTTCATACTCATACTTAACAAAACTTGCAAATACATTGAAAGTCCCGAAACCGTGTTTTTTCCCCTGTTTTTCATCGGGAAACTCGCTTTTTCCCCCGCGGATTCGACCCTCGAAATTTCATGCGATGTGATTTTACACTCGATTTACACCCGATTTATGAGCTCGCGGAATATTCGGGGAGAGACTTTCGATAACTCCCGAGGAACGCTTAGAAGTTGGCTTTTTTCCCTTTTCATTCAACTTGCGAGTATGATATCTTCTCCTCGGCTTTCTCCCTCGGCTCGTTACACTAATCATTTTCACACATTCGCAAGCGAGAAAAAAGCGTCGCTGGAATTAACACGGGACCGTGTCGCCTGTAACCATTCGGCCGTGATTAATTTCATCTTTTCGCCTTGGAAACCGGGCTACCTATATTTTTGGCTTTGACACACAAAGACCTTTCCAGACAGTATTCTTATTCCTACAGACATTGATTACCACGATTCTTTTCACAATTCACAGTATTTTACAATGATATAAAAAATTCGTGGTAAATTTATGTTCCTACGTTATACTGAAAATAAAGTAGAGGTCTTTGTAAGTTTATATTTCAAGCATGCAGCAGGATTTTTCTAAAATCTGAATGAATTTTGTTGGGCATTATTTAAATATGAAAGTAGGAAAGTGCGGATAATAATAAAATATTTTTTTTCTAATGCTTTTAGTATTCCCCATATTTTTTTTTTCTGATATTATTATGAATCTTCATTCACCTTTTGCAACCAACAAATTTCTTTCTCTTCCTTCAAAATACCATTTTTTTCAATGTTGAGTACCCTTGAATATTACTTTTCAAACATTCTTATTGATTTGCATTATTTCAGAATGTTGTCGAAAGAACCATATGTACAAGTATAATTTAGTTGTTATCGAAACGACAATAATTTACGACGAGATTTCAAAGATTTCTATGTACGTCAGGAATGTAAATCGCAAAATGCATTCTGAATATTTGAATAGTTTTGCGAGGCAAAATGCTGATCATCATTATATCACTCGCTCTGGGGCAGAGAAAGCTGGACTTCTCAGGAACGAGGAATATCCACGAACAATGTTTTCCTTAGATAATGAAAATTATGTGAAACGTAATGAAGTAAAATTTAAAATGATGCATTTACTGCTTTGAAAATGATGGTTCTTATTTATATTGATATTGGTTTCTCACGACTTCTTTAAAATAATATGTATGTTTGACACTTTGAATCTTAAAGTATCCGATTATGACAATTTATACAAGAATCTATCTAAATACTAGAGAAATGAATGATCTTAAATTTATTTCAAAAATACAAAATGTACTACAAGTTACATAAATCTCTAGAATACTTAAAATCGATGAAGATACTGTTTACTAAAAAACTTATCAATATACTTGAAACTTCTGCTATTTTATATTCTAGTGTATTAAATTATAGAAAGATATACTGAAATTAAAAAAATACTAGATATCTTCAAAGAACCTAAAAAATCCTACTCAATTGAAAGAAAATCTTAAAAATCTTAAAAATACTAAATATACTACGAATCAATAAAAAAACAGCACACACAAAATTTACATAGACATCATTTCATTAAATAACTTTAAAATTACCTAACGTCTATAACAACTTGAATCCTAAAGTATTGAATTGTAAATATTTATAATTAATAACTGTTTAAATGTCTTTCTTTTCAAAACCCAGTCATTTATTAATTATTATTTTTTTTCCCTACGTTTCGATTGCTAATGCGCAATCCTTTTCCAGAGTCTATTAATCTTTACATCATTTGATTCAACGTGTCACCTAGTTATCTCCTAGTTACACGACGATGATTGGGATAACTAGGTGACACGTTGAATCAAATGATGTAAAGATTAATAGACTCTGGAAAAGGATTGCGCATTAGCAATCGAAACGTAGGGAAAAAAAATAATAATTAATAAATGACTGGGTTTTGAAAAGAAAGACATTTAAACAGTTATTAATAATAAAAAAAAACCCAGTGAATAAATTCAACAATAAACAATGTAAATATTTATAGTATGAAAATCTATAAAAATGCCGAAAAAATAGTTCAAACTGTAAAAATATTGAGAAAATACAATGAGTAGGTACAAAAAGTTTTGGAAATCTATGACATACCAGCTATCTCGGAAAATGCTGTTTCCCGAAATTTTTTTTTCAATAGTTTGCATTCCAGATAATCAAATTTTTAAAAACTATCTGATATGTTATAAAAAAGCCAGTAATATCTAAAAAAATTGAAATAAATTGAAATAATTGAAAAAAATAGGAAAAATCCTAAAAGCTTTTTTTCTTAACTTTTAAAAACACTCTCAAAACTTGAAACATTCTAAGTACTTTTTAAAACAATTTATGAATTTGAAAATGGTATCTGCACATTTTCAAGCATTTTCTGAAGTATGCATTCAAATTTATCTACAAATAATTTAAATTTTGATAAAATGTGAAAAAACACACTGGAAAGTATTTTACCAGTGATATTTTTTAATGAAAAACGTTGCTTTTAACATAACTTTGTATATTATGATCACTATTTCCCAGACACATGAAAACTTTCAAGTGTTACGTAACAAGTTGGGGGAGGGGGGGGGGTCAAAAAAAGCAAAACGGCGTTACGTAATACTTGAACGAGCTGTTATAAGCAATTTACAGTTATCTATTAAATTTACAGAATTTTGAAACTTGTTTATATATAATTTTTTTTTTCAAAAATATGCAACATATTTTTGAATATTTATTAAATTTGATTTTATATTGGTATTAAGACTTCATTTCAATGCCTACACATTGTGAATATTTTATTATTGTTGTCGAAATTTTATTCATTATGGAAAAATGATTAAGTTCACCATTCAGTCAATGGAGTTATCAATGAAGTTTACATAAAAAATAATGAGACATTTTCTCTGAGATTTTGATAGGGTTTCGATGGGGGGTTCTTTTTCAAGTTGGTGAAGTAAATAATTACGAATTTGGGTTGCGACGAAAACGGAGGCGGAAAACACGATTCGAAGGGCATTATGCAGATTGGGCCGGAGAGTTTGATGAACGATTGAAAAGACACACACGGATGGAGTTATTATGCAGATTAATTGGGGATTCAAACGACGCCCGTAATTTCGCTTCTTTCGTTATTTAAAGCAGCGACGCTCGATTGAATCGGTCAATAACACAAAGTTTTTTCTCCTTCGTAAAAAATATTGACAAAAAATTTTCGATGTTCTGATGAAAAAGATAAAGTATAAAAATTACGTGATTTTTTTTTGAATAGCCATAAAAAAAATTACTTTTTGGAATTGTACCATATTCTGATCATCATCAAAAATTTTCAGGTATCAGAAAATTTGATATCCACTATAAAATATCCTACTTATCAATTTCATTCAACTTTATTAAATGTAATCTTGGTTATAATAATGTTTTGAACAATCATTTTCTGCAAAAAAAGAAACACTGTATAAATCATCACTTCATTCAAAATAATTCTATACATAATTTTTCTATATTTATGCAAAGTATGAGGACATGCTGCAACAAACAACGATTCTCAAAATGTTCAATGATTGAAAAATTTTTACTCGAATGACACTCAGCCCTGAATTCTTGCAGTTTTCACAGCATGTGCAAGTGCAAGTTCTTGATATTCATTGCAATTCGCGTCGTGCCTGACTTTGTACCTGTCGATAACCGCAAGAAACCCGACGCCCACGTGGTGTTGTGTCTATTTGATTCGATATTTATGAAAAGAATTGGCGAAAAAAGCTCCCAACAAATGAGACGTTCTCGCTCGGACACGCTTTTTCTGTGGTCTGTAAACTTCTCGATTGCCATTTTCTATCTCGAAAACATATCGAGTCCTTGCTATCTTTTTAGCAACATGAGTAAGCTGTTTTCTTCGAAGAGATGTTTTCGAAAAGTTTCATTCAAGTTGAGTTAAAATGAAAAACATGAAAAAGAGTTTGCTGAATTGATTCCTTATTAGAGGGATTGAATAATTAAAAAAAATATCAAGAATGGATCACTTTTTGCACCTTTTCAAATATAGTCTCTTAAAATTCAATTGATTTCAATGTTAAATATTTATTAATATATCTAATATGAAAACAATAAATTTGATATTTTTTTTTGAAATTCTTTTCACACACATGTCCATGAAATTTTCAACACGATTTTAAGAGAAAGTATGATATAGACGTTTGAAATTTCAAAAATTTTTTCGACAGTGTTATGCTCTGGGATTCGAAGTTTTATATCTACATATTTTTTTATTATTAAAAGATTTCTAACATGCTCCGCATTTTTTTAAGTATTCATGAAACTTTGGAGGCCTTTTTTTCAATTTTTATAGATTTTTTGTACTTTGTAGACTGCTATCTACAGATTTCTTTCTACGCTCCAAAATTCGAATTTCGAAAAAGAAATATATACCTGTATGTGTTTTAGTGCCTAACAGATTTCTTTTATTTTTGTATTTTTTTAGTTTAAAACAGACTTTCAATTTTATAAGCTTCTCGTATTTCTCTAGATTTCAACATACGTTTTATAGAATTTAATTCTCTAGAATTTCAAGTTTCATAGATTGTGAATAATTGTGTAAGTTTTTCAAAAAACAGCTCTTTAATTAAATTTCCTCAAAGTTTGGATGATTCCAAGAATTGGCTAGTATTTTTATGAAGTTTCTATGTTTATATATATATTTTTAGAATTTGATGCTCCAAGATTCAGTTTTTCAAATTTTCAATATTTTCGTAGATTCTTATTTTTTTTATAAATTAATAATTAGAAACGATTCCCGGGTTTTTCATTTTTTATGTTATCCTAGCCAAACATAATTACAGTTTCGTTTGATCGAAAATTTTCTTTCGAAGCCAGGAATATCGTAATTTATAAATCAGTGAAATTACAAATTCTGGATATTGTTCAAATATGAGAGCTTGCTTCTTATGATGGTTTTCCGTTCATTTATTTGTCGATTTTGTACAACTCTTTTTCTTGGCAGTGAATTCGCTTAAAACATTTTCATTGAAAGTATGTGAATTCGAAGTTACAAATAATAAAGGTAATAATAAATTTAATCATACATAAACACAGGTTCATAAGATTACAGCGAATTCGGTTTTATGTAAAATATTTTTATAAAAATTTCTAATGCAAAACATCAAAACCAGAATATTTTGGTAATTTTTATTTAACTGCCTCTTTTTACTCTTACCTTTTTGTTGTAAATACGATGAAAAAACTCGTCGTAAACATTTCAGAAATTTAAAAATCAGACAAATTGATCTTGAAGTAGTAAATATTAGTGAAATATGTTTTTTAATTTAATTAGTGTAAGTCACGATTTCATGATTCAAATATTGATTTTTTAATGTGTATATAATTAGTTATTTAATAAAAAATTGAAAATTTTGTGGCCCCTAGAAATTTCGCAATGTTTTTGAATAAGAAATTGTGAGATTTGAAATGCTCTTTACTACAATGACTGTTTTTCAAAAATTCAGTAAATTTGGTTTTTTTGATACAGAATAAATTTATGTTTAAGCGAAGAAATTGTAGAAAACACTCATGGGGAAATGATACAATCTTAAATACTAGACAGCTTATAATTGTTTCTAATTTTAATTCAACAATAATACATCCACGTAAAAATTCCGTACACTTCAACTTTCTAAGAAAAAGTATAAAAAGTAAAATCAAATTTGACGTTACAAGTCTCGATTATTTTCGAATAAAAATTCTTGCTCATTTTACGTGGATTTATAATTTTATATTTATAGATATACTAAGCATGTTAATAACGTCGCTCCATTTTACTTTTTTAACCAATGTATAATCGTCAATTTTTGATGTATGACAATAAGAAAAAACACATGTCTAATATTTTTTCATAAACTAACAATATCACCAAAAAAAAAAAATTGATGATGCAAATTCATTTTTGGCTTGAAAGCAAATCTGAGTGTTTGATGAAAACGATGGAGAAAAGGGAGGGGCTAAAAAAAGAGCTATAATTTCAACCCCACTATCATTCAAAATCATGCATTGCTCGCAGCAGATTACACTTGCCCAAAGTAGTTACCCTGAAATACGATACGTGTAACTAGCGCTTATTTTACGCCGTATATTTGAATCAAGGCCAATTGTGGCGACACTGTCAGAAAGAGGATTAAAGCTGAAAAATATTCCGCGTTTTACACACGAGAATCTCCTTTGCCCCGACCAGTTCCAACTCCCGGATTTTATAATCCCGCGTGTAACAATCCAGTTGGAGGGAATTTCTGCTCTGGAAATTCGATATCAATCCCTTCGAAACTGTGGGAAAATCCGGTGGACGGAGATAAAAACGCCGGTCTTCAAACGCGATAAAAGAAAGTAGGATCTTTGCTTTTGAGCAAACGACAGATTTTGCGCCGTAAAAGCGTATCTCGGGATTCGGGATAAACTTGAGTCGAAAAAACAATGTTACACGTTTCACTGACGTAAGATCGCCGTGGAAGACGAAGGATATTTTAACTCGAGGCTTAAGTTTTCAGTTGCATGTAATGTTTCCACATCGCAAGTATGCTGGTCTCACAAGTCATAAATTATAATCATTATTTTATCATTTGAATAGTTTGAAACTTCACTGCTAGAAAAATCTGCAGTCATTTTACTATCTCGTTTGTGATTGCAATTTTCGTAATGTAATTTCATCATTACAGAAAATAAATATTCTACATTTTAAAGAAAAATTCAAGACTCGTGTTCAAAAGAATTTATATTTGTTATAATAAAATTGATTTCATTTCTGAAGGAGTTTGAATTTATTTTCATTGTTGGGTCGGCGAGGGCTTTATTTACGCCACTGCTACTCTGATTTATTTTTTTTTTTTTTTTGTACTTTACTAGGGTGATGAATAAAACATCGAGTTTACATGGGCAGATAGGGAAAATAATAACCCTGATAAAATGGAATCGCGCAATTTGCAATTCGATGTGGTATCGTGGTTTTCTCGATTAACTTTATTCCGGAATCTTACACTCTATTTGTTTACCCCTCGTAAACTCGTTGATTTCATTTATCTCGAGCCTTCTCGGATAAGGCCAATAAAAGTTGAACCATTTGAGTTAGGAACTTGACGCTATCCTAAAAGATCTTAGCTTTGGTAGAATGTTGATAATAAGTTTCTTAGATTCGATAGGCGAAAAAGCTTTCTTGAGTTTTGACATTTTTCTTTTAATGCAATGACAGTAGTGTTTATACTTTGACAGTGTACTTAGGAAATGAGTTTTGCAAAAAAAGTGTCATGATTTTAATTTCTGATTATAATTCCGCAAAATTATCATTATTGTATGAACAGAACGTCGTAAAAAAGTTATCTACCAATGAAATTATAAAATATTGATCTTGCGAATTTTTCTATTTTCGAGTTCTCAGCCTATAAAATGATATGGGTTTACACTATTGTCATTTGTATGTGCGAATTATAAGTACATGAATATAATGCAACGAAATTTTTAATAAAGAGGTGAGTAGCATATTTAAATAAGAAATTGTTTATCATGTATATTGATTAAAATGTATACATGAATATTTCTGTAAGCATCATAAAATCTGGAAAGTAGACTAACGAGGTTCAGATCAATTATTTCTAAAACATATCATTGATCATAAATAATGTTTCTGGAGCTTAAAACGTTAAAAAATAAACAAAATACAAACCAAATTGTATCCATTACGTCTTATAGTTGGAGAAAATAATAATTTTACTGTAGTAATGTTTATCTGATCAGTCAAATTGTTTTATTCCATAAAAAGATGATAACACCGATCAACTATATCATTTTATGGAAAAAAATAATTTTATTAATAGTTTTAAAAAAATTACTAAAATTACTAACTACTTTTCACCTAAACCTCGGATGAAAAAGTGAAATTGATTCTTTCTACGTTTTTGTTTATTTCTTAAATGTTTCGAACTTTAAGTAGATATATGGCATGATAATATTTTATTTTATACATCTCTCAGTATTTATACCATTTACACGATAATCTTGTATTAGTATAGATTCGGATACGGACTTCATAATTCGGTTTTCTAGAATTAAAGGTTTATTAGGTTTTAGGTTTTTTTATAAATATTTTTCAGGGAACCATATCCAAAATACCACATACCAAAATACATAGTGTCATAGCATTTTATAGACAACAATTTTAATTTTTTTCATGGTATTATTTAGCACATTTCATAGAACTGTCTAATATTTTTGAGAATTTTTAGTACTCATAGCAAAATCTGTATAGTTTTCAAAAACTTAAAGCTCCATCGTGAAATTTTTTATCTATTCATAGTACTTCAGTTAATTTGTTAGGTGATAAATTCTTGAAAAATTCCTTCAACCTTAAACTTTTTTCATGTTTCTCCAGTTTCAAAATATTCTTGAAATTGATTTATACCTAATATATATCCCAGCGGGATGTTGTATTGCATTATTTGAAAATTCAATGCTTTGTGATTAAAAAATACGTTTACCGTTTATACAATTTTCAAGTATTTTATTATTTTTATATAGATTTCTATTATGTATTATTTTTCTTTCGTTATGTATTGTTTTATTTGTATTATTGATTATTATTCTTATTATTTGCATTATTATTATTATTATTTTTTTTTTATCATAGAAGCATATTATCAATTCGTTCGAATTTTTATAGTTTTTAATTTCTTAAATATTATTCATGAATAATAATAATAATACTATGTGAATTTATAGAACTTCATGATTCTGAGAATCCAAAGTTTTGTACATCATTATTAATGCAAAAGTTGTTTCAGAAAACAGTTCCTTTAAGGGTATCAAGTACCTTTTTTTCAACCCTTTCTTTTTAAGATAATTTTTTTTTAGTAGTTTCAAAAAAATCCAAAGAAAAAACTTATTACGCAAAAATAAACATAAACTAAAACTACTATTTTTTTACACTATCAGAAATTTATCGATTTAATTTAAGGGATTGTCTTTGAAGTAGATTTTCCACGTCGTCTTTTAAATTGCCTGTCATAATTATGGACGCATCTATGAAAAAATAGACACTGTCTATGGAAATAATAAACCTTCCATGAAATCGAAGCATTAATGTACAACATATAATATATAACAGACATTGAAATCATTTGAACTCTGAATGATTTTTCAATGAAATGTATACATTACATTTTCTTTTTAAATTTAATTGGATTTCAATGTAATACATTGAATTTAACAGACAAACTTTTAAATAATGTCTTTTGAAATGAATTTAATACGATGAAAAATATTCAAATTATTATATTCAATATGAAAACAATAAATTTGATATAAATTTCTTCGAAGTCATTTTCATACACGTGACCATGAAATTTCAAACACGACTTTAAAAGAAAGTTTATAAAAGGTGTTTGAAATAAACGTAAGAAAATTTAAATTGAAGGTTTTCATATCTCTTCTCTGACAATATAATAAGCGGAAGGTTTAGTTACAGCAACTACAGAATTTGGTAAAATATGGACGAAAAATATGTAAGTATGTTCATAACATGTTCATAACGAAAACTTCGGTTGCCACAATCAAAATTTACGTTATCAGATGGAAAACTTAAATCTTTTCATATTTAAACAAACTTTTCAGCTTTGGAACTTAACTTTTCTCTTTTTGTAAGATTCGTTCTTTTAAACCTAATTTTGTAACAATTAGAAGCTTACAGCCATTATACACAATTTTGTTTTCCTGTCTTCCTATTCAACGTACACGGAAAAAAAAATATAAGAAATTTTAGTATACCTTCTCAGACCAGAATCATACCTCAGGCATATAGCTATAAAATTGGTAGACCAGTATACTAAAATATACAATACGTATTATGAAATTTCTTATACGATTTAATAATTTTTGGCGGATGTCCAAACAAAAAGTATTCTATCCTATACTAAATTTTAGTATATCAATAGACTGATTTTTAGGTATAGGTATGAGGTATGATTGCTGTCCGAAAAGGTATACTAAAATTTCTTATGACTTTTTTCTCCGTGTACGAGTTCTGTTCTTATTTGTTACACAAATTCCAACTAGAATAAATCAAGAGAAAAATCCTTTCTTACTTTCAATCCATTCGCCCTTTGCTAAACCACAAACAAAAAATGACTAGGAATCTCGATTTCGCGCTTGAAAATAACCACTCGAATTTGCGTGGCCACAATGATTCGAGGGGTCAAAGGTCGTGCGGAAACACAAGCTACGAGGTTTGGAAATCGACTGTCGATAAGCATTCAAATCTGCGGCCGTCCATCGGAAAGCGATACTTGGATTATTGCGAATGCAATTGGCGAATGTTCAATTGCAAGCCATGCTATTCCCATCGGAATTCACGGGACAATGCCCGTGCTCCTCACTTTTCCTATTCTTGTTTTGACTAGCGCTTTTTCCTTCTCGCCCGTTTCTCCCGGGTCTTTTCCATTTTCAGAGAAAACACGCTTTTCCCCGTGACGAATCGCATTTTTTTTCTCACGACAAACACCGAGAACGGGAAATTTGCATCGGGAAATTGAACGCTTGACGAACCAGCTGCGAAAATACCCGTTTTTCGACAAATTTCGAGGGTCGAATTTACGAGGTTTCACGGCAAGAATTTCTGGAAGTTCTCTGATTCTGGGATGGTTGGAAATCAGGGGCGTAGGCAGAAAAAACTTTCGGGAGGGGTTTTCCTGGAAAATCTTTTTCCTTTGGGATTTCATGATTTTTCATCTTTGACAATATAGTTAAAACAATTTTAAAATATTTTACGTTTCGGAAGTTAAAAGTTATACAAATTTTAGAATCCAGAGTTGCTCATTTTCTATGTTCGAAACCTTGAATTCGATTTTTGCGATTTAATTTTTGTGATTTGCAATCAGTAACTGAGGTTTCAATTTTGTTACTAATACTTTTTGTATTTATCCTACTTTAAGAATTATCTCATCTATCAAGTAATATTGGTTTCTGTAAAGCTTTCTAAAATTCGATACTCTAGGAATCGAACTTCTAAAAATTTAGATATTTGAAATGAATTTTGAGCAAATTTTAACCACACAGATAAAAGGCACATCATAAATTTATATTATTTTTGTATGGTGTATGATTCATAAAATTTAGTAGTATTTTCTGGTGTTTTTATATATTTCTAATATTTCTATCGATGGCTCAGTAAATATTTGGTAATTGATGCTATAGTACTGAAACTTTCAACGATTATGAGAATTTAAATTGATTTTTCAGACGACAGTTTCTTTTATGAAGATTTTCAATACTTTTATTCTACATGCTTTTGTGTATTTTTACAATTTAAATCATTTTTAATTGTGTAAATTGTATAAGTTAAATTGGATGTATTTTCATGTTTTCCTATATGTATAAATTTTCAGAATAATTACTAAAATTATATATAATCATCGTATTATAATAATAATTATGCTCCAAGACAGAAAGCTTTATCAATTTCTAAGAAAATTATTTCTACGTGATTTTTATGTATTAAAAGATATCAAGTATAGCAGTAAGCTAGTAAGCTAGTAAGCTAATAAACTAGTAAACTGGCAAGCAAGTAAACTGGTAGTCTAGTAAAATTATAAGCTGGTAAACTACTGATTTTGTAAACTAGTGAGCTAGTGAACTAGTAAACTACTGAAATCGTAAAATAGTAAAATAGTAAACAATTGAAAAAGAAAAATAGCAAACTAGTAAACTCGTCAAATTTGTAATGGTAAACTGGTAAACTAGTAAGCTAGTTACCAAGTAAATTATTTAACTAGTAAACTGGCGAGCAAGTTAACTAGTAAACTTAGGTTTCACATTTTTCTAGTATAATATACAAAACCTTGGAGAATTTATGAGTATTTTTATAGATTTTACTTATATTTTTGTAAATTGCTACAGAGATAAAAAAAACTCGACGCTTTAGAATGCGAATTTCGATCTATTATCAGTAATTTGAAGAATTAATGATAAAATTACATTCGTACAGATTGTTCATGTTTCATATCGTAATTGTTTTTACGCATTTCTGGAATATTCAATAGTTTTTGTTGCGTTTTCTAGAATTTTCATAGACTTATAGTATCTTTATAATTTGATGCTCTAGAATCCTAAAATTTATAGATCGTAGAGGCATTTGTCGAGATTTTTCAGAAAACAGTTTTTTCATAGAATTCAATTGATTTCATTATTCTTTCAGAGTTTGTATGAATCGAAAGATTTCAAATACTTTTATATGGATTTTTCAAATTCGATGATCTAAGACTCAAAGTTTTGTAAATTTTCAGTATTTTCGTAGATTTTTATTTTTCTTGGTTCTTCACAGGGTTACAAACATTTTTCTGATTCATATTCTCGACGTAATTCTACGTTTTGACAATTTTACTTTTTTATTAAATATATACTGCTAACGTTTTCATGTATTTTTTGTAACTTATATTTTTATTTTATTTATTTATTATTTTATTTTAATTTTTTCATGAAATATTTATTGATTTTATCAGAATTTCGGGAGCAGTTTGAACCCCCGATACCTCCCTTTGCCTACGCACCTGTTGGAAATTGTTGTTGATTTAAGAAATTTTCATATCTACGGGAACTGAAGATGATGCCTGTCTACGATTTGAACTAATAACGTATAGTTAATAATTTTTTTTGGATAATCTTATTCAAATCGACATGACCAACCCAAATTTTTAATGTCTCAATCACACATTTTCCAATGCATAAATACCAAATAGTAAAAGCTCTGATAGAAGACGCATCTTTCAGAAGTTGAAGGCTTTTTGACAATCCAAACATGCCCGTGTTAAAAAGCAGATTTCTGTCTCTTTAAACTTCGCTGTCTAAAAACCCAGGATTTTTTTCCTTTGGTTTCTTTTTTTTTGCAAATCTCATCCAAGGGAAGTAAAAAAGGTCCGCGAAGGGCATAAAGTATGCACGCTTCTCGATGCCGAGGAGTGCCATAAACCTCGAGTTAAGCTCTCCAACTTGGCTTCTGCAGTATTCACAATTCCTGCCCGCGGTACTTTTCTCTTCAAGTGCCATAGTTTAAACGCACTCGAGGAGCCTTTTTCTTTTCCCGTTCGACGCTAAAGCGCCACAAAGGACGGCCCGTATAAAATATTCATTCGCAGTCCCTTTGCGTGTTGCGTGTGTTTTTTCCCCTCTCTCGGCAATGTCATTGCGAAAGTTTGGCAAAACAGTCACCTAGACCGATTTCATTGGAATCTGTGCACTCCCCAACGAAATCCCTACGGTATTTTTGGACAGTCCTATATTAGGGATGGGAATCGAAATGGAAAATATCAATTATGATTCATCCAATGAATTGGAATCATTTGGTGTTCAATATCGATGTATCAGAAAGAAAACACCCTAGTAATTTTTATCCTTATGTAAACTTTATAAGAAAATGAATTTTCTTGCAACTGCAATCTTATGAATTTATATTGATGAACGAAGAAATTTCAAAATTTCTTATTTGCAAAAATGCTGATTTCCTTAGAATTTTTCCCTTTTTTACTTAAGTATTTGATGGAATATATCTAGTGAAAAAAAGAGAACAAGATTATGCTTCAGTTTCATTGGATCCATACTTTTCAGGGTCGGGGAAACAGACTGTGTGTCTGAAAAGATTAAAAATAATGAAAAATACATACATTTTCCTATTTCAGCATCAGGGAACTTATTTGGATTGTCGTATCCTGAAATATTCGAGAATCCCGAAAAGTCGGGATCGCGCACACCCCTTCTTCAGGTACATACTTCTTATATTTTGCGTATCAATAAAAGGTTGAATGATTCAAAGTATTTTCTGGTATTTTTATAAAAGTATAACATAGATTTCTTAAATAAAATTCCATGCTCTAGGAATCGAAGTTGTATTGATTTTCGAATTCTGTATAAATTCTATTAAAAATTCAATCAGTATATAAAAGTTTTTCATAAAATTGTAGTATTTTAGTTATTTTTTCAATTTCGTATGATTTTTATAAGATTTAGAGATTTCTAGAATTTATTATAGATTTCTCTATAGATTTCTAAAATTCAAAACTTTAGAAATCACGGTTTTATTCATTTCCGAATTTTAAATGGATTTTGTTAAGAAATGTAATTAATATTAAACAGTACATATTAAGATTTTAGTATTTAGTGTATTTCTCGTACTTTTTTGTATAATATGAATTTCGTAAGAGTTTCTAGAAGATTGAGAGATTTTTAGTGTTTAATATAGATTTCTTCACATGTTACTAAAATTCACTCCTCGAGAATCAAAGTTTCAATAATTTTCAGTATATTTTAAAAATTTTTGATAAAATGAAATAAGCAGTCATAAGTATCTTTCCTATTTCTTGTACTTGTATTATTCTTTTGTGTTTATTGAACTCCGTAACATTTCATAGCAGACACAAAGATTTTTATAGATTTCAATATAAACTTCTAGAATTTCATGCTCTCGAATCCAAAGTTACATAGATTGTTACTATATTTATTAACTGTTTATAGAAAACTTACCCCACGAATTTCTAGTATTTCAAACATTTATGATTAATTATCACAAAAATTTTGGTGGAATCAATTTAAAAGATTTCTTTAAAACAATATTTATTTTATGAGAGGAAAATCATGAAAATTTCGTTTTAAAAGAATCACAACGTCTATTATTTCTGTGATTAGATTTTTCAAACCGACTCTGACTAATTTGTCCTATTGACTCCTCAACTTCGCCTCGTCCTGCAAACTTTACACTTGTCCATATAAAAATCCGTCTCCGTCATATAAAAATTTTTATTATTGTTTATTCAGATTATAAAATCGAATTCAGGTATAATATGTTTTTTTTTTTATAAATGTTTAACATGTTTGAATTTATAATAGTCACTAAAACTAATGAAAGTATAATTGCTGCACTCTCGTCGAAATTTTATTTAACATTTTTGATAGTCATTATTTTGCATAAATTTCCTACATGTATATGAATTCATTTCCAAAAACTACCATACCACACTTTTTATAATTATTTTTATAATACTACTTTTCTTACATTTCATCATATAAAATTCATCTTTTCTTTTTAATCAACAAAACTGATGTCAACAAAATAAATTTTCATCAAAATAGAGAAAGTGTAATAAAGTTAAATGAATTTTCAATTTAACTTTTTCCTAATTAAACTAAACCTCGAATCGTGAAGTTAATTCAATTACAATTCCGAATTTCAACTTAATTGTCCGTACGATTCCTCTTGAAAAAAACACCGTGCACGAGAACTGTATTCCTTGCCTCATTAAAGAGGGGCAGCGGCTGTTTCATTAGAAGTGACTTGTCCAATTCCGCGATTGCTTAATTATGCGCTTTGATATATCTCGCGGTTGGTCACGTTTCAGGCACTGATTCAGCTCGTTTAGTTCTATTGGGAACGCGAATTAAGGGTGCGTTGAACGGATTTCGAAGAATTACTTCGTGGAAAATTGCACATTTCTTCTCTTCGTCGTGCTCGAGATTTTTCACATTATCTGATCCGCTCATTGTGTGAACGCCAATTATTTCATTTTTTTTCTAACTTTATCTTACAACAGTCACTTTTTATTTCCTATTAAATAAACGTTTGATATCTTGTATTTCAGACGTGAAAAAAAACTGAGCAGGAAATTTTGCAAAAAAATTATTATAGAGTGATATATTTTTTATTATCTTACTGACGTACTCTTAATTATTATTTTTCTGAATTGAATTCTAATAACAATGTTTTTTGAGTTATAATTGATTTAAAGTTGTCTTAGATTAATTAACTTCCAAAAAGTAGTAATTTCAATAAAATTTTATTCAATTCCTTTTTAATCAGTAATTTATTATTATTATAAATGATATAGAAATTAGTGAGTTATTGAGTCATATTTCTATAAAATTTGTGAATCAAAAGAAAAATTCAAGTTATTCGATTCGAAATAAGTTTAAAGACATTTTCGCATTAACGCTTTTCGAGTTTTTTTTTTGTTTCATTCTTATTTTTTTGTAAACCCTTGTCCATTACTATTACAAAATGCCCATGCAACATTGCCACAGATTGTCATGAGCGCCTTATTTTGTATCGCGCAAAACACGCGCTTCAAACATCTCCCGAAGCCGCTGTTACGAATCGATGATAACGCAACAGCCGGAGTCTGCTCGGTGCGAGAAAAAAATGGTTAAAAAAGCCCGTGCGGATTTAATAATACTGGAACACGTTTCGCTATGGGATACGGAACTTTATGTACCGCGGCGGTGAGTACAGAAAAAGCGAACTTGAATAAAGAGAAAAGTAGCAGAACTTGTAATGGCGGTTTCGCGGTTTTCGGGAGAGAAAATTTGCGAGGCGTGTTTAATGTGACCGTGGAAATTTTTACATGAAAAGAAAGGCACTTAGAATGAGGTGTACGCATAAAGAAGGATACTTTCTGAAAAAATATAGAATGTTTCAATTCTTGACTCGAGAAACAGGAACTTTTCTAGATTGAAAAATTCTGATGTCTGAACTTCTAATTCTAAGACTTCCTTTTTTTTTGCTAAATTTGTAAGTATGGATGTTTCGAAATTTTAAAATTTTAAAATCATTAAAAAGCATATTTAAATGGTGAAATTTTCATCTTCATACAACAACCCCTAATAAAAACTTTATAAGAAACTGAAATTTCTTATAAAAAGTTGATCGAAAAAATTTTATAAAGTTTTTTTCTTTTAAGATTTCATCGAACACATTCTTCTAAGAAATTTCAGTTTCTTATAAGGTTTTTATAAGGTACGCCTTGGAAAAAATCGAATTCTTATCAAAAATTTTTTTTAAAAGGTTTATGTAATGATCAAAATCACCAGGGACGTCACTAGCTTTATATTTCGATTTTTACTATTTTTCATTCAATTGCATTACGTGTTTTCAATTTTTATTTTTCACTAAAATTTCATAGAGGAAAGAAAATTGAAAATCTAGAAGTATTAAATTCTAAGACTGAAAACAATAATAGACTAATAGAATAACAATATAATATAAGTCAATAATATAATATAATGTAAAATAATATAATATAATATAATATAATATAATATAATATAATATAATATAATATAATATAATATAATATAATATAATATAATATAATATAATATAATAATATAATATAATATAATATAATATAATATAATATAATATAATACAACATTAGTAATGCAATGTTATATTATGTCATGTAGATATATGTTATATTATGCAATGTAATGTTATTTTATACAAAATATAATGGAATGATTGAATTTTAATATTTACATCAAGTATAATTTCTATGATTATATCAAGATTTCAGTGATTAATTTTTCCTTATCCTCTAGACAAATTTATTTAATGCATGTATCGATACTTGCGATTCCAGTTGTAATAGGATTAAAATTTCTAAATTTTCTTCTGTTTTTGCACTTATAACGATTTTGAAAAAATGCAAATTCAGAAATAATAAATTTCTTTACTGGAAAGTAGGAAATTTTTTATGATCGTCCCTATCTTATTTTTACATTTCTTAGTTTAACTTTTTAAACTTGATAAGGCAACTAACTTTATGTTTCTTTGTTAGAAACAAAATTAGATTAACTGTTTTTTTAATTTTATTTCGAAACTTTCCACGGTTTTGGAGTAAAAATTTTTTTATTCATAACTGTCTCAAAGTGTCTAGTGCTGATGTGTATAGTTATTGCATTTTCAGAGCTTCTGAGTTCTACTTTTCGAATTCAAGTTTTTTTTAGTTATTTGCGTTATTATCAACGTATTTATTCATTGAGGTATTTATGTTTACGTATTTACAGTTTATTTACGTAATTCTTTGCATATTTTCATAGGAAACAGAATTTCGTCATTTTTAAGATGACTCGCAACCTACTGTAGTGCGAGAGAGATGCTTAGAATGGGATTCAGTTGAAAGGAAGAAGGACAAAAAGAGAAAGGTCTTGCGAGTCGTCTTAAGTCCATTAGGTTTTGATCATAACTTTTTTCATAAGCTTAAAACAGTTTTTAAAATAAAAATTAGAAAATATTTATTTTTACAATGAACACTTCATTTTTGTTATTTCAAGCCTTGAAATAATTTATTCTTGAAATCGCCCACTAAAATTGATATGCCTTACTTTACAAAGTTATTGTCTCAGCGGATACATTTTTTCATAAAAATATTTTCACAAATGTTTTTTTTCTTTAAAAAGTTTATATGAGAAACTCGAATTTGAATTTAAAAAAAAGTTAATGCACGTCTTCAAGGACTGAATTGAAATGTCGTTTTTGATTGCATTTTTAATTTCCCACTGTACAATAAGCATTTATTTTTTTTTTTTTAATTTACATTTCTGAATCGGGTAATTTTGCAACCAACACCAAACTACAGAAAATGTGCCTGCGTTTCTAAACGTTTGAAATATAAACGAAAACAAAAAAAATGATATTCTATTTTCACCCAAGAAAATATGCAAAATAGTAAATAACATTACATAATTTTTTCAAAAATCGATAATTGTTTGTAACTCTAACTATAAAAGGTTATGAAAACAATTTTCTTATTTTCTTTCCGTTTCCAACACTTAGAACTACCAAAAAATCAAAAAAGTATGCAGTACCCGATTTTCCACTTTTTACAATTTTCTTCATCGATTTTCTACCCAAATATTAATTTCAAGTTTTTCACTACACCAAACTTACACTAAATATCTTGAGTCAAGGAGTAAAAAGAACAAAAATTTCATCTTCTCCAATTTCTTGTAACGTTCTCTATTTATATTTTCACATACTTTACTAAAAAAAGGTTATCACATTTTTTCCTCCTTCTTAAAAACCTTTCTCATTTTTCCCAAAAAGACCGAACCGTTTTTCATCTCACCAAGTCAATGAGAAATAACGTGAAAACTTTGATAAACTCTCAACTCTGGAGAGCGTCATCATTGGACGCCCATCAACGACCCCGCATATTTGTTTAGTTACAACAACGAGGGCTCGGCTCATCCCCCTTTTTTCATCCCCCGAACGTACCATACGGACAATGCTCTTTTGATTGTCAATTCACGTGAAGAGAAAGATGTGACGCGTTTCATAAAATCCACTCGACCGAACGGGAAGGACATTTCTCGTTGACAAACCGCATGAATAACTCATAAGAGAGCGTACCGAATCGCCCCATGTTCCTCTTCCTGCCGAGCTTATTGCTCATATTCCCGATAACGCCTCATATCTTTAAATCACCTACAGCTCACGCATTAGGTACTCAGCCCTGACCGATATCATTTGTGCTATTAGCTATTTATGAGTTACATCGGAAACCACTCTGCGGGACGTACAATACATTTTGCAACTAGTTAGAGAAGAAGAAGATTCCCTAAGCGCGGTTACATCCGAGTGCATATGTGGGGCAGTGATGCAAGGCCGATGCATAGGGATTGCAGTTTTTTTAAGAAGAAAGTGACTGAGTCACTGGAAGGGATAGATGACGATTTCTTACAGATAAATCGTTGTGGTTGTCATAATCATATGAATAGTTACATGTGATCTAACCATATCTATAGTTGGTGTAATCACAGATAAGGTCTCTTAAATATTGACTGTGATCAGGCACGTTGGCAGAGGGGGGGGGGGGGGGTCCGAACCCCTCCCGAAATTCTGATAAAATCAATCAATATTTCAGGTAAGATAAAAATAAACATACATCGATAAACGATAAAAATATAAGTTACAAAAAAATGGATGATAATGTTAGCAGCATATATTTAATAAAATAGGAAAAATTATCAAAATGTAAGATTACGTAGATAATATGCATCGTAAAAATTGTTGCGCCCCAGTGAATAATCAAGAAAAATAAAAATGTATGAAAATGCTAAAAATTTACAAAACTTTAAATCTTAGATACATAATCGAATTTTAGGAATCTTTATAAAATCCATACAAAAGTATTGAAATCTTTCGAATTTACAAACTCTAAAAGAATGATAAAATCAATTAAATTACATGACAAAACTGTTTTCTGAAAAATCTCGACAAACGCCTCAACAATATGTAAATTTTGGGATTCTAGAGCATCAAATTCCAAATATACTATAAATCTATGAAAATTCTAGAAGACGGAACAAAATATTTTACATATTTCGAAAATACGGTACAAGAAAACCGATGTAAAACACGAAAAATCTATGTGAATGTGATTTTATTATTCATTCTTGAAATCACTGATAATTATCAATGGACCGAAATTCGCGTTTTTTAAAGCATCGAGTTTCATAAATCTCTGTAGCAATCTACAAAAATATGAAAAATCTGTAATAATACTAAGGAATCCTTCAGGGTTTTGTATATTATATGTATAATAAAAAAATGTGAAAAATAAGTTTACAATTTACTAGCTAACTATATACTAGCTAACTTCTTTACTTGTTTGCTAGTTTACTAGTTTACTAATTAACTAGCTTAACAGTTTACTAGTTTACTAGCTTAACAGTTTACTAGTTTACTAGCTTACTAGTTTACTAGTTTTGTATTAAACTAGCTTACTAGTTTACCAGTTTAATATTACAAATTTAACAAGTTTACTAGTTTACATATAAAGAATTTTCTTGTCAACTATTTTTTTAATTGACTATTGGACTTTTTCACTTGTTTACTATTTCATTATTTTACAATGTCAGTAGTTTACTAGTTTACTAAGTAACTTGTTTACTAGTTTAGTAGTTTACTAGTTTTCTAGTTTACTAAAATTCTTTCAAGAGATAAAAGTTGTGTAGATATAATTTCCCAAGAAGTTTACAAAACTTTCTGTCCTGGAGCATATTTATTAATATAATACAAAAATTATATACCTATAATTTTAGAAATCATTCTAGAAATTCATATACAAAACAATTTAAATACATCTAATTCAATTAATACAATGAAACAAGTGAACATTCAACTGTAGAAATACTTAAAAAATATGGAATAAAAGTATTGAAAATCTTCATAAAAGAAACTGTTGTCTGAAAAATCAATCCAAATTCTCAAAATCGTTGGAAGTTTTAACACTATAGCATCAATTTCTAACAATCTTTCGAGCGATAAATAGAAATATTAGAATTATACGAAAATTCCAGAAAATACTACAAAATTCGATAAATAATGTACCATACGAGAATAATATACATTTATGATGTACCTTTTACATTGTTGTTAAATTTTGCTAAAAAATCAATTGAAATATATACATTTTTTAGAAGTTTGATACCTAGAGCATCGAATTTCAGAAAGCTCTATAGTAACCTATATTAATGAATATCAGATAATCATTAAAGTGGTATAAATACAAAAAGAATTAATGAAAAAAAATTGTATCTCTAGTTACTAATTGATAATTACAAAAATCGAATTCCATTACTCACGAACATGAAAAATGTACAACTCTGGATTCCAAAAGTTGTACAACTTTTAAATTATGAAATGTAAAATATTTTAAAATCGCTCTCTTATAACATATTGTCAATGATTTAAATTATGGAATCCTGAAGGAAAAATATTTTTCAGAAAAACCCCTCCCAAAAACTTTTTCAGCCCACGCCTCTGACTGTGATGTTCTATATTTTAATCTTTTGAATGGTGGCAGTACAGTATAAATTTGACAGAATAATAAAGTTAAATGGTGGTAGTACAGTATAAATCTGACATATGTTCGGGCTGACAACCCTAAATTTATGACCGATTATTACGAAGGTGAATGAAAAAAATGATAATAAAATTTATCAAATTACGCGTACTTGAATGTTGCGAATCCGAAGAAAAAATTCGATCAAACTCAGGGAACAAGGACTTTTTCGTCTTCCTTTGTGCACGCCCTCGGGCCATTTCTCTTTTTCGGGTAAAGAGAAAAGGCACAATGTCCTTTTGATAGAGAATTCACGTCGCGGGAAGACGCCGCGTATTACGAAATTCGTTTCTCAGAGATTCCTCCACTCCACCATCTCTCACATGAATAAGTCATAAAATTTCCGCGAAATCTAAACGCTGACCATTTTAAGCAACGATCCTGTTTCGTATCTTGTTTTTTATAGTGTTTTTAACAAAATTTGTTGTGCTTTTAGAGACCTAGTGATCTTTATAAGCAGGAAAAACAAAATTCATATTTAAAATCAAAACATTCATTAAGAACGAAAAAAAAAACTATTATTAAGTCATGGTAGATCATTCTATTCAAAATTTATTTGTCTATCTTTTTCATTGGAACAGGAGAGCACGAGAAAAAAAAAACAAAGCAAAAAATCACACACAAGTAAATTTTGCAGCCCTCTTTGCATATAAATTATACAAATCAGAAAAAGGGAAACTCTTTCCCGTTTTGGGAATTTCGGTCTCGACTTTTGTCCATAATTGAGCGTTTCGCGTTTTTTCTATTTGCAGAAATTTATGTATAATTCTTTCCTCGAGCGGAATGATGTTTGAAACGTGATTGGGGCACGAAAATACATCGCGTCGTAAAGTATTTCGTCGCGCAAAAAGTCCTTTTTTTCCTTACATTTCATTGCGCCTTCATTAATAGTTTTTCGTTCCTGGTCTTTTGCTGGGCGCGTTTTACGAACGCTCTTAAAACTTCTCATGCATTTATAGATTCATTTTACGAGCCTGGAAAATATTACGAGAGTTATCAAGCGTTCGATCGAACGAGTTTCGTGTTAAAGTTTCGCCCCCTTCGATGATATTGGACCGTATTGTTTACGGAAACTATAAATTTTGCCATGGGGTTTCGTTATTTCGCATTATGTTCAGAATTTGTTACAACCGAAAAAATCAATGTTTAATTTGTCTCTGATTCGTGGAAAATACAGCAAAAAAAATTGATCGTTGTATGATCTGTACGATGGTACACTGAACATCTCTTTAAATAAATATTTATTTTAAATATATAACAATTTTCATATTTTATTCTACCATTTATATAATTGTACGGGACTTAATTCACAAATTCGTCTACAAAATTTATTGTACGTGGCAACAAATATAATTTTCAACGGTAAAGATCTTAAAACATTTCTGCATGAACGTGTCTTTGAAATTTCAAACTGGATTTCAAGAAAGCATATTATATGGGAACCATGATATATAATTTTCATGCAAACGTCACACGGTCTTATTACAATTATCCAGGGGCGGCAAAAGATGTGGGTATGGTGGGTAGCACTACCCACCAGGAAAATTTTTCATGTGTAAAACATCCGAAAATACTCAAGTGAAAATTTAAAAAATTATTAAATTGTAAGTTTTTCGATTCGGTGAATTATTCAAATCTTACGGAATTACTCAATATTGCTTAAAATTCGAGGATTTATTTGAAAAAATTTTAGCTTATGAAATTCTAAGGATTACGCACTATTTCTGAAATTCTGACAACACTTTTTTGAATACCTTCATGCACGCGCAAAAGATTGTTTGTTCGTTTGTTTCTCATTTTCCTCATTTCAATCCCAAAAATTTTCATTTTTCATTTTTTACTATGTGTTGTTAAATTCCGAAAGTTCCTCTCTCACCGATACGCGCCCCCCCCCCCCCCAAAATTTTGCCACCCTATCCGAGTCGCAATTAGAATCAAAATTATAACCAACTTGGACCTATTAGATCGGATTTAAAACCTTAATCACCTGTGAAATATGAAATAGCACGATATAATCCTCGTGAGTGGTTTTTCAACTATTTTAACCTACGCATTCGAAATCAAGATCGAAAGTACAACCAAGTTGAACCTGAGAAAAACGAAGGCAAACTTTTATGACTTTCTGTTTTTAAATTGAATGAACATTTCAAAAAATTCGATTATTGAAAAGACTAGATTTAATGATAATTTTCTTTTCCTCCAAGTCGAAAAAATTTATCACATTACTTGCGTTTGCTGATTATCACTGAATTTAAAAAATATAAATTTTTATTGCTATTTTAAATAAAATACGCAAATATTATTACATTGTACAATGTACAAAAGTTTATTCAATCACTTTTAATTAGCGGATATTCCAAAGTATACGATATCGTCAATTTTCATCGATTATATTAGGGATAATGTGATCCCTCCATCTTAAGAGAGGGGGGGGGGGGTGACTTGACAGCTTGTGACACAGAGATAGGGAAGAGAGGTATCAAGAAATCCTGAAAATCGGTTTATTTTATTGATGAACAGTCTATTCAGCACGTAATGTTTCGGAAATATTTCTTAAACCTTTGAAAATACTTCAGAAACATTTCGGAATATTTTATGTCAACTGGGAGCTCCTTGAATGTAAAATCCACGCTTTGGAAAAAACACATCATTTATTTTTTTAAAAATTTGAAAACAATAGAGGTATATAGATTTCTTGTTAAACGACCTTCCTTCTCTTCGATATTTTCTTTTCTAACGCTGTGACGCAAATTGTATGTTGACAAGAGAAGAAAATTCATTCTGATCAAATTAAATTTATTTCTAATATATTATAGAAATATAATTTAAAATCATTCATATTCAAAGTGATAGTTAATTTATATTTATAATACAATTTAATGCCTACCACAGTCTGCTGTATGTATATTTTCGCGGCTTTTTGAATTCTGGCGCATTTCTGACCCAGATCGTCTTTTGTTTTTTGTTTCGATTTCCATTTTATGTGTCAAATGTCAATACGCGTTAAAAATTGTTTTCGAGTGTTGAAAGTTCATCAAAAGTTTCAAAAAAAATTGCTTTTATTTAGTAGATAAATAGCTATTATAGTGATACTGTAGATTTGTAGATTTGACGTCGTTTCCAAAAAACAAGGGCATTGCAAATGAACAAACAGGAAAAACAGAGCATTTCCAGGCCAAAATCCTCGCGATCGATAGTGAGTTAATTAAAATATTGATGCATGATTTTCAAATATTCGTTAGAAATGTTCTTTTTATTACGTTCTCTTGATTGATGTTCTTCTGAGGAAAACTTGGACAAACGAATATTTTTGAGAATAATAATGGCATATTTTTATCATATTTTGCGTTACTAGAGCTTGTATCATTTGGAGAATGTTGAAAATTGCCGTGTGTTTCATGCCCAAATCGCACATGTGCAATGTGGCAGATTTTTCGCCGCTGTTGGTTATAAATGGTTTAAACGAGGTTCAAAATACAACCTAGTTTAGGCGTAAAATCCGTAAAATCGATAATAACTGCCATGTTTACGGTGTAAAGTTGCGATTGAAAATGAGCTTAGTTTGAACCGATGATAACCGAAATATCCTCGATTTATTTGGTTTAAAGTTTGATTCTAATTTCAACTCCGGTAGGCTTCAGCCTTTCCGGCTCATTGGTAAATTGGAATATCGAGAATATTCCTGGTACATTCCTGAAATATTGCGTGTCAATCAAAGTACATTCACGCACCTTGAGGACAATTACACTCGAGGTTTCTCTTTGCCCGGAAAACGGCCCCGGGTTCGGCCTCCTGCAGCAGCTCCTCCTGAATTTGCCTCTTCATCCTCGGCAAGTCCCGATAACGCGCCTCCAGATCCGCGATCCGCTCCTCCAGCTTAAGATCCCGGTAAGTCAGGACCGCGGAAGCGAGAAGACTCGCGAAGCACAAACCGCACATCGCCCAGTTGATCCCGTTCCCCCTCTTCTCCATTTCCATTTTTCAACTCGATCTTTCTCTACTACCGCCCCTCCAAATTCATCCTCGAAACCCCTCAAAAACAACCCCTTCTAAAACCAATTCATCACCCCCCCCCTCGCCGGCAAAAAACGAACCGGAACACGTAGAGCTCTTAAGAATCCAAATGTCCGAACCTACACACACTTTTTTCCCAAAAACAATAACATCACAGGCTCGATCTTCGGTACTTCACTGTAAACTCGGTTATTGCGACTTTGCAGCCTTTTCCTTCTCGTTTTCGCAACACTCACGTTTTGGAATAGTAACGGATTTTCATTTAAGTAAATTTGGTTAGCCGGTATACAGGGGGTCGTGGCGAGAGAATAACCGAGAGTACGTGGTACGAGGTACACAAGTGTACGCGATACACGGCGCACGCAACGAGACTGAGGAAACGAGTCTTTCGTGAGTTTTTGACGGTAAGGGGAAATATCGGGTTATTTCGTGAACGCTCGGGTAGTTCCGGGGACGGGGTTCGATGGAGTGGAGGCGATTTCCCCTGATTTCCCCGCTGTTCACTGTACTGGAGAAGAGCGTACTGTATGGTCCAGCGGGCTCTCCTCCGTAACCGTGTACGTAGCTGTGTTTCATCTCACGGTTCTTGTATCAAATGCTTCGGGAGATTATCGGCAACTGTTACTTTTAGCAGGGTTGCTTGGGGACAGGTGTTCCGAGGGGTTTTTTCAACGGATTTCTTGCTTCGAGGGGAGAAATGGTTTTCGTAATTTACGGGGATTTTGCGATTGGGTTTTGGTTCTTATCAAACTCTTATGAGTTTCGATTTCTTCGACTGGAAGAGATTTTATTGACAATCCCGAGTATTTGGTTTGGGGGGACTTTGCTGAAAGGAGCACAATCTTGCTGGTTTTAGAAATAATTTACTTTACTCGAAAAAATTAGGTAATTTTCGATCATTTTTTGAGATAATGGTTGACAACCCTTTTGTCACAGAATATTCTAGGATTGTATCAGGAATATTCTCAAAAATTATACTGTCGAAGTATAATTGAACATTGATTTTATTGGATATATTCTTCATTTAAATTGAAATCAATTAAATCGAGGTTCAAGTGTAGTTATTAATATTGGCATTATGGAAATATTAAACGAAATATACCTAACATATTCTCAAGAATATTCTAAGGACATTTCTTGTAACATTGGCCTTATGGAAAACTACTTAGACATGACTATATTCTTTGAATATTTTTGGAAATATTCCTGTTATATTCTTATACAGAATATTGTGTGTCTATATGAACTGATCGATAGTTTTTCTGCATACTACTCAGAAACTTGTTTGGGGTGATTCGAGCACGCTGATTTTCATAAAAAAACGACATTTTCGCCTAATAAGTTCCTTGCTCTCGTGATATTGCACAAAAAAAAAGATTTTGGTTCTATATACCCACACTTTCAAATTTTTACAATTTTGTGTTTTTCATGTGAAAAGATTAAAAACTGTTTTTTCTGCGGTTATGGGTACACTAAGAGAACAAATATTCAGTATTTAGATATGTATAAAATAATTTTTCATCAGCTACCGAGTTATATTTCATTGGAAGTTTCATATATTTCAGGCAAATATATATTTACTTCACCGAAAGCAAATATACATAACTTAATAGCAATATTTCTTCTCTCAGTGCATCGAAATGTTTGTCTACTAAAGAATTATATTCATGATAAACAGGGGGCTCACCCAGCAAAAGTTTTTTGATGGGTTTTTCAAGAAAACAAATATATCTTCTTTCAATATTTGGAATATTTGAATCATCAAATTTCTACGCAATTTAGGATTAATTCTCAATTTTGTGTCGTAAAGTCCATCATATTTCAAAAATTTTGATTTTATTTTAATTTCCAAGGTTGCTCATGTTGAATTTCCAGACTTTTACATGCACATATTTAAATTGAAAAGAAGTATTTTTGTATTGATAAGTTCTCTAATTTTTCATGCCTCTAAATTTGCAATTATCAATTTTCTTTTCAGAAAATTCACGTAAATTTAGCAAAATTTTTGATTTCAAGTTATTTGACGATTTAAAATCTAAATTTTTTGCAAACAGTAATTTAAATATATACAGGGTGCGCCATTTCTTATGTCGGCATGTAAACATTGAATAACTTGAAAAAAAAACAACCGATTTCTGTAAATGAGGTATTTTTATTTAGTTTGGTCCTTTACAATTTATTTAGACTAGTTTTTGAACACAACATCAATCAAGTGGCCGCCCTTATTGTTCACAGCAAAATATGCCCTTTTTGCGGCGTTTTCCATTACCTTTTCGAGCATCTCGGGTGGTATAGCAATGATTTCGGCACGAATATTTTCCTTAAGCTCTTCAATGGTCTGCGGCTTGCTGGCGTACACTTTACTTTTCAAATAACCCCACAAAAAGAAGTCTGGAGGGGTCAAATCTGGAGATCTGGGTGGCCATTCAATGTCGCCTCTTTTTGACATCAGACGTCCAGGGAATTTTCGTTGCAGAAACTGGATTGTTTGATTCGCAGTGTGGCAGGTCGCACCATCTTGTTGAAACCAGTAATCTTCAAGACCTTTTTCACGCATTTGTGGGCAGACATAGTGAGCCAACATCCACCGATATCGGTTTCCATCGATCGTTTGGTTCTCTTTGAAAAAATAAGGACCAATGATGGTTTTGGCGCAAACGCCGGCCCAAACAGTAACTTTTTGGTCATGCAATGGCGTTTCATGGATCTCGTGTGGATTCTGCGTTCCCCAAATGCGGCAATTTTGCTTATTAACGCCTCCAGAAAGTTTGAAATGTGCCTCGTCGGTCATTAAAATTCGCTTCCAAAAATCAGGTTCAGTATCAACTATTCGAGCGATTGTTTGTCCATATTCCAAGCGACGTGGATGATCTGTAGGCAATATTCTTTGTGTTAATTGCATTTTGTACGGAAACAAATGCAAATCATCTTTCAAAATGCGCCGTAGAGTGGTTCCACTGATGCCGAGATGCTGAGCGCGGTGACGATATGAAACTTTTGGGTTTTGGGCAACGCTCTCTCTGACAGCTTCAATCAGTTCATTTGAACGTCTTGGTCGTTGATGAACGGGTTGTTCGCGATCTTTCACTGTCCCGTGGTCACAAAAATTCGACACCAAACGACGAATAGTGTTGTCAGATGGTGCCTGTTTGCCAAGATATTTTCGACGATATGCTCGTTGAGTTGACACAACTGAACGACTATTTTCAATGTACAAAGTAACTATTTCAGCGCGTTCTTTTGGTGTGAAGCGATACATGGTTGAAATTGTACTGAATTTACGTTTCCAAAACAAGTGAAGTCAAGTAAATCGGTTGTCAAATGTTTAAGTTATTCAATGTTACAATACCGACATAAGAAATGGCGCACCCTGTATATAAATGTGAATGTCTGTACGTTGTGCGCTAAAAACTTCAAAACTACTGCACGAAACGTCCTGAAATTTCGCACAATTATTAACCATGTTCGTCTGAAGGTTATAGAAATGTTTTTATCAACGAACTGATATGGCCTACACCCCCACCTACATCCCCTCTGAACTTTTGAAATATCACACACACACACACAGTCAAAAAATTATAAAATTTTGCGAAATTCGCAAAAAGTTACAAGAACAATAATCGCAAGAACATAAAATTATGCAAAATATCGCGAAAAGTTACAAAAACACAAAAGTTTACGAATTACAAAAACTCATAAAAACTTACGAAATCATGAAAAAAAGGGTATTCCAAAATTTGCGGATCATCTGAAAATCATCAATTCCTCATAAAGTTTTAAGACGCGTTATCCTTTGCATTTTTGAAAATTTGGAACATTTGAACAGTTATTGATAATTCAATTTCGTCCACTAATTTTTGAAGAGTATCATTTCTTTCATAAAAAAGATTCCTTTTCTTTCTTAGCTCACTCTCATGGGAATCACTGGGATCACTGAGGTGTGTATAATAAAATGTAGCTTAATCGCCTTTCTTATCTCTCTTTTAAAAAAATTAGAAGATACTGTATTGTAAAGGTGGCGATTGGATAAAAAATTAACTAAAACAAAGGCGAATTGACGAAAACTTTGATTCATAGAATTTTTGGTCTCAAAATTGCCTTTCAAGATAAAAGACATCATCATTATATGTTCTATAATAGACCTCAATTACCCCCTACTTTTGTATTAGAGTAAGTTTAGAAAGAGAAGGGGTGAAGCGAGAAGGGGCTTCAATCAAAAGCCCCGCCTTCCCGAATGGTGAGTGGACGAAACTGAATTATTAATAACTCTTTAAATTTTGCGAATTTCGAAAAATTGTACAGGAAAAAGTGTCTTAGAATTTCATGAGGCATCGATGGTTGACTGATGATTCACCGACTTTGGGACACCCTGTATAAGAAATAACAGATAATATAACAAAATATTACTCAAGTCACAATATGTCACAATGGTACATCAGCACAAAATTCTATGAATCACAAAATCGTACATTGTCACGAATCATGAAGTCATAATAAAGTTATTATTCTAACCCTCATCATAACCATCTCCTAATCCTGATTAACAAACAAACTTTTATCAATTTTACCCTTTACTATGATTGTAAAAAACTATCATTAGAAACTATGTTTTTAAAATACTTATAACATCTTTTTGGCAAATGTTATCCATTATATTAGTATAATTTCTTTTTATAGAAATTTCTTATTACCGAACTAAATCATATTTCGTGAAAAAATTAGAAATTATTTCAAAAAAAAGAAAGCAAAATATTTTTAACCTTGGGATGCGGATAATTTTTTGGCAATTTTCGTTTTTTGATTGAACAATTGACTTTTCCTGACCAAACTGCGTGTATCAACGTGGTAACCGTGGAGCAAAGCCCGCTGAGACAGCTAGTCATTCTAAAGAAAAATTTTTTCAGTCTCAACATTTACGTTGTGCAGCTTTCCTGGGTTAAAAAAAGCTCTGCAAATTTACCAAGAATTCTTTCATTCAAAAAGTTGTGAATATCATTTATATGGTTCCAATGTTAAAACCATTTTCTTATCACCCTGTATCTAACAAAAAGCTTATTTCGCAATTTTTCCATTTTCAAAATCAGTGATAACGTACACTGAACTTTTACTATCTCAAATGGCAAGTTTTTTACATGTCTCAGGTTCTTTTTTTCGCTTTTTTTGATTTTGAATGCTAAGCTTTTACTTTACCAACAAAAGTCTTCTTTTTCCATATTTTTATTTATTAGTTTATAATTTTCTAAAGACTAACATCAAATCATTGGAAAAATAAGTTCAAGGAAATTGAATCTTTTGAATTTGGAAATACCTTTATTTTATTTCATAATTTGTTTCATACATGTTAATATTCTTTTCCATTTCAAATTACAACACACTATTATTTAAAAAATCCACCTTCCAAAATTACAATATATCATCCCAGTTTTTAAATACATATGGAATATTGACTATTTCTCATACTGAAGTGTGATTTTTTTGATTTTCTTTATACATAAAGATAAAAAAAAAGAAATTATATTTAATTAATTGACAATTATTTGCTTATAATCGGACATGTGGACGTGAATTATTAGCAAACTATCAAGAAAATATCGTATTGTCAGTTTTGGAAAAAGCCTTTTTGATGAAACGATTACAACCCTTGGCTTCACCTCGGGCTGCAATTGTCCGTTTCGTCAAACCAGGCATTCCCAAAACTGTCAATAATATACTATTTTCACCTAAAATTTTGGCCATTGAAACTTAAAATTTGTAATTTGGAGGCTTTATTTTATTGAATTTCATTGTGTATTTCTTTCTCTGATTCTACAATTGAAATCACCCATTTTTAATAAGAAAGTCGATGGCCAGTTATTTTCATTGTCTATCCATTCAAACAACCATAAAAAGATAAATTATATTGTTCACTTACGAAATAAGTTGTTATTTTTATTTTTTCCATACACTGTAAAAAAAATATGGAAATTTTGCATACCATGGTACTGCAAATTTATTATTCTTTCATGTTTTACATACTTTAAGAGGAAAATTTCACTAAAATATGAAATATTAGTATAAATAAACTGGAAAATTCCAACTGCGTACAGTAAAATTATAGTAAAATTTCACCACAAGGTAACGGTTAATAACTTTCGTATCGGTACAGTAAAATTACCACACATTTTTTTGGAGTGTATATTTTTTGAACTTCGGGAGGAGTTTCGATCTTCAAATCCACGCCCCTTCCCCCTGCATTTGCCACTCATGATAAACAAAAACTGATTTTGTAATTTCCGAAATTTGAAGCTATATCCTACTTATATCTTCTATTTTATTTCCAAGAAATAAACTTTATTTTATGAATCACTTAGGTGTAAAGTAAAAAGTCTTTTTTCTGAGATTTATAACCCTCATTTGATGTATTTTTTTTACATTTTTCAAAATTAAATTGTAGATGGATTTAAATAATCATGAATTTTTTCAAACCACCAATAAAAAAATTAATGTTCTGTCAAGTTATTGGAGATTAAAAGACCGTCTGCAAAATGGGTAAAGATGAAAATCTCGAAGTCAGAAGTGTTCAAAAACTGATTTAATCTAATAGAAATGTTGACATAAGTTTCATAGACGCATGTTTCGTAAGTATAAATCGAGAAAACAGAATATGAAAAAAAAAAAACTAGTACGGTCACAAATAAATAAACAAAAAGTGTGTTAAAAAAAAAGATCATGAAAAATTAGTGGAATGGCTACTTGTAATTCGTTGTTCTCTTCAGTGAACTAAATATATTAACAACATTACAATAAAAAATGACAGTTATCACAGATTTTTAACATTTCCTACTTGCAAATCGTACTCAAAGTTCTCATTTTTGTTCGTACTTCTATATACTGACAACACAAAAGTTTTAACATCGATTCACGAACTTGAAATCGTAGCAATCTGTTCAAGTTTTTGTATTTCTATGATTATTTTTCAAAATTTTTATAAGACTTTGATATTAGAAGATTCCATGCAACAATATTCATTAAGCAATCAAAAATCGATATTTCCAATCATACACTACACGGCAAGAAACTTGAACAAAATTTATTAATTTTCGCAATCCTCCTTTACATTGCACGAAAAATATCACAAAATTGGCTCAAATTTCTTCACTCTCATTATAAAAATCGAAAGACATAAATGGATAAGTTTATTATTGATTTCCAAGTTAGTAAAGTGCACTTTACCCTTTGCAGTAATAAAGCAATTTTCTTACTAACAACGAGCAGCCACTCTTAATCTGATAAGTCGTTCAACTGCAGCCCCCCATTATCTTAAATTCGCAATTTGTTACAGCGTGTAATGTCGATAATGCTCGATCGCATTACGGAACCGTACGAATTTTCCCCGCAATAATCCTCATCGGCCTTTCCACAATGGCGCATTTATCGAATCAAGAGAATAGAATGCTCGTATTTGTGTTCGAGTGAGTCGAGCAGTCATCGAAAACATAATCGTGAGCGTGGCAAATCGTGCGCAAAGAGTTTTGCGGTAAATACAATACAAAGGAAATTGCAGGCATCTCCAACAGTAAAAATACCTGTGTTTCAAGAAGCGGAATAACTCGAATCGTTTCTTACAAAAAATATGATAAACATTTTTAATATAGTATGTATCTTGGTATAATCGTGGTATGCATCGGGCACGTAGGCAGAGGGGGATTTTGGGGATTCAAACCCCTCCCGGCGTTCTGATAAAATCAATCAATATTTCATGTAAAAATGGAAAAAGTTACATTGAAAAACAATAAAAATATGCGTTTCAAAAAAATGAATGAAAATGTTAGCAGTATATATTTAATAGAAAAGTGAAAATTATCAAAACGTAAGATTACGCAGGAAATATAAAGCAGGAAAATTGTTGTAACCCAGTGAATAATCAAAGTAAATAAGAATCTACGAATATGCTAGAAATTTACAAAACTTTAAATTTTAGATCATCAAATTCTAGAAATCTATATAAGATCCATATAAAAGTTTTGATAATCTTACGGATCATACAAACTCTAAAAGAATAATAAAATTAACTAAATTCCATGAAAAACCTGGTTTCTGAAAAATCTTGACAAATGCCTCTACGATCTATAAATTTAGGGATTCTGGAGCATCAAATTCTTAATATACTATAAATCTACAAAAATTCTAGAAAACGCAACAAAATCTTCTAAATATTCCAAATATACAAAAAAAAAGTAACGATATAAAACATGAAAAATCTGTATAAATGTGATTTTATCATTAATTCTTCAAATTACTGATAATAGATCGAAATTCGCATTCTAAAGCGTCAAGTTTTTTTAATCTCTGTAGCAATCAACAAAAATATAAGTAATCTATTCAAATACTCATAAATCCTCCAAGGTTTTGTATATATATTATACGAGAAAAATGTAAAACGTAAATTTACTAGTTTACTTGCTTACCAGTTTACTATTACAAGTTTGACAAGTTTACTAGTTTAATAAATAACTAATTTACTTGTTTACGAGTTTGCTAGTTGATTATTTTTCTTTTTCAATTGTTTACTATTTTACTATTTTACGATTTCAGTAGTTTACTAGTTTACTAGCTTACTAGTTTACAAAATTATTAGTTTACTAGCTTATAAATTTACTAGATTACCAGTTTACTTGCTCACCACTTTACTAGTTTACTAGCTTACTAGCTTACTAGTTTACTTGATATCTTTCAATACATAAAAATCATGTAGAAATAATTTTCTTAGAAAATTATAAAGCTATCTGTCCTGGAGCATAATTATCAATATAATACGATGATTATACGTAATTTTAGTAATTATTTTAGAAATTCATACATATAGAAAAACATGAAAATACATCCAATGCAATTGATTTAAGTTACACAGCTGAACATACTTT
Organism: Platygaster robiniae; assembly: GCA_028476575.1. Taxonomy (NCBI): domain Eukaryota; kingdom Metazoa; phylum Arthropoda; class Insecta; order Hymenoptera; family Platygastridae; genus Platygaster; species Platygaster robiniae. Next base: position 45,800,602 of record CM052019.1, read on the forward strand.
TAATTGTAAAAATACACACAAAAATGTAGAATAAAAGTATTGAAAATCTTAACAAAAGAAACATTGTCTGAAAAATCAATTCAAATTCTCAAAATCGTTGAAGGTTTCAATACTATAGCATCAATTTCTAAAAATTTTTTGATCGATCCATACAAATATTAGAAATATCTAAAAATACCAGTAAAAACTATAAAATTTAATGAATAGTACACCATACGAAAATAATATAAACTTATGATGTGCCTTTTATCTGTGTGGTTAAAATTTGCTCAAAGTTCATTTCAAATATGTAAATTTATAGAAGTTTGATTTCTAGAGTATTGAATTTTAAAAAGCTTTATGGAAACCAATATTACTTAATATATAAGGTAACCCTTAAAGTGGTATAAATGCAAAAAGTATACGTAAAAAAATTGAAACTTCAGTTATTAATTGAAAATCACAAAAAGCGAGTTCCATAATTTACGAACATAGAAAATTTGCAACCCTGGATTCCAAAATTTGCATAACTTTGCGTAACTATATTGCTAAAGATGAAAAATTATGAAATCCCGAAGGAAAATTATTTTTCAGGAAAATAATTCCTGAAAAATCCCTCCCGAAAATTTTTCTGCCTACGCCCCTGGTATGCATGATTGAAATAAACTATCATAATTTTCACGCAAATAGATGAAAAAATATTTTTTCATTAGATTCCTTTTCCTTTTTGTTCACTATCAAGTTACAAAGTGAAAAGCTGATTCGATATGGTCGAAAAACTTTGAACCCTCGAAAAGCTGCAGATAAAAGTCGCGACTTTCATTCGCTGGTCACGAATCACGCGTCAATTAATTTTAATGAATGAAAAACGAGGAAAAATCCGCTCCCGTTAAAAAGGACACGACAAATTGATGCTGAAAATCTAGCCCTTCCGCGAAAGAACCCGCGTGATCTCGATTTTAATTGCTCTGTCTTGCTTTTTGCGCAATTAAAAGTATCCATCAGAAGTGTTTTTGTAACATGAAAATGATGAACTTTTAATTTGACTGGAAACAAATTTCAATTAAAGAAGATTTAAGTCAAAGTTTTTTACTGTTTTCAAAAATAAATTTTTAGATGAATCAATTGCAGTTTTTCTGTTAAAAAATCTATTACGATTAAAAAATGTTTAAAAATAATCTAGTATGTACTTTATGACATAATTATTACTAAAAATTATTACTTAAAAAAATTCTGAGTTTCAATTTTCAAATACTAAACACATAATTAAACAGTTTCAAATGTCAATATCGTTTACATATATACCCCAAATTCATTTCGGAAGCACCCAAGGTATGTTTTGAATTTCCGTAGAGCAACCAGAAATTTAAGAATCATAGGGCAAAAGCATCGCGTTCGACGTCGACGTGCATGAACCAAGTTTGTATACCTGCATTCAAGCAAATACACTACGGCGAAGTACTCGCGCAGCCAAATCAAAGGCAAATATGGGGTCTAAGAAAACTCGAAACGAGAATCAGGAATCAATTACGGGATTCGAATGACTGGAGGGCTAAAAAATCCATGCGCAAATGGCAGCGGTGAAAACATCCTGAAATATCCTGACTCGAATAGATTGGCGATCGGAAAAATCCACTAAAGTAAGATTTATGAGTTTTTTTCTCACGCGTTTGGAAACGTTTGGAAATTTTTATCCAACGAGTGTGTCTTTGATGACTTTGAGTTTTGAAGGATTTATCTTCAATTGGACTGGGACGTAAAACAAATAGGAAGTTGAGAAGCACTCCATTAGATAATTCTACATATCTGAGATAAATTTCCAAGTTCACGTGAACTTGGATTCTGAACCAACATCTTTTACATGTCATTTTAAATCATTCTTTGTCTTTAAATTATTTAGAATATCAATGTAAATTTAAATTTGAAATAAAAAATAAGCTGAATTTGTTTCGAAAATAATTGTGTATTTGTCAAGAAAAACCCTGCAAATTGATTTTTCTGGCATTATAATATCAATATTTACAATTTGTCGTGCTGTGAGATTCTTTCTCATGTAGTTAAATTTATATGCGAGGCTTTAATATGAAAATAGTTGAAAATATGTATTGTACGTAACATAAATTATAAATATAAAGAAAGTTTTATAAATGTTTGAAATAAATAATTGACATGAAATATTCTTTTAACATTTGTGAAAGATACAGTGTTAAACATACGATAATAATTCAAAAAATGTATACGAAGTACTAATATCTACCGTTAAATATTTTAAAGACTATATTTTCACAACAAAGGTAATAAAAATAAGGTGACTCAAGAACAACACATTAATCTTCCAAAAAACATGAGAGTATGAATGTGTAAATTTAAGACTGATAAGTCGAATTGTTGTGCGTCTTTCCTCAATTACGTCTGACTCTACGCCAACGCTTATAACATAGGAACAGTTTTTTTTATTTTACTCGGAGCTCATCGAGATCTTCTGCATGTATTTCAATTCCCTTGTGGGCTACAAATTCAATTTTGATTCCTGTGCACGTTCTACTAGCGACATTCGCAAATTCTTGACGTTCTTCGAAAATGTGCAAGTTGGAGAAAAGGTATTTTTGATTAAATTGACTGGTTGCTCTGTCTGAAAAATCTTCACCTCACGCACTTCATCGTGGTTTTCAAGTATCAGTTTAAATAACAAATAATAATAGCAGTGAATAACGTACACTGATATTATGACTCTAGTGCACTTTGTATTTCGTTTTGCTACATCATCGTGTAATTTTCAGCAAAATCAATTTGCACGAAAAATTTACTTCTGTTAACTTCGTCTACCTCTTCATCGAAATATCTTTAAAATTTTTTGACATTCTAATGAATCATATGCAATTTTTTTAGTACACGAAGATGGACAAATCGAAAATATTTATCCGTTAAAATACGTTTGCTATTGCTGCAAAATAATTTCGAATAATAAACGACAAGCAATTATACTTCGTTACAATTTTTATACTTTAATTTTCAAAAATAACTCTGCTTTTTTTCAACGTCAAAGCATCGAAGTAGAAATCGTGTTACTTGTTGACTTTGGTGTATATTGTTTCAATAACACGATGTTTCGTTTATCAAGAGATCTGATCGGGCTGACAAGGCTAAAAAAACATAACAGCGAAAATTCAAATATACTAAAAATGAAACTTAACATTGAAATTTGAAATGTGAATTTTTTCTTTAAGGTGTGTAAATTTCTGTTGTTTCAGAAAAATTAAGGTAATTAAATAATTTCAACAGAATGCTGTTCAAACTTCTATTGTAAAGTAATTTTAAATTGAACAAAGTTGAAAATGGATAATGATTACTGTGAAAGTAGAATTTAATAGTTTTAAAGCACAACTTTTCACAATGTTAAGAGACCTTTTAGAACAATTCTGTGGCTTCCCGCCATAATCGAGAAAGTCACTTCTGCCATATGGCTCAGTTTACATGATATTCTAATAAAATTTTGAACGTTATGGCATGTGTGACTTTCTCGGTTATAGCTGGAAGCCACAGAATTATTAGTCTTTGAAATTATTTGTTTTAAAAACCAAAGTACTAACCGAAAAAATAGACATTGATTCAAAATCTCTATTTTCGAGCACACAAAGAACAATTAAATACTATGTTGGCATAAAAATACTGATTTTTTCTCATTTTTGAAATATTCTTAGAATGTAATTTTAAATTATACCTTAATCCATTAACTCAGACAAGTAAATTATTTTAGATAGAGTTAAATGTTTACAAAAAATTATGCATATAACTGAATCATATTCATACATTACTGACAATAAATCAATCACACCTTCAAATTAATATTAACATATGTGCAATAAATTAAATTCAACTGCATTATTTGTTGACATTACATACTATATTATGAATTTTGAAAAATTCAATTTTTCAGTTAATGATAATCATTGTAATCAAAAGCAGTAAAGAATTTCCGTATATCAAAAACAATACAAAATATATTCTTGGATTCAAAAAATGTTTTTTTCGAATTAACGAATTTAGCTGTTTGCGGGGAGTTTTGAAAATAAGGAATTCAAAACTATGACTCTCAACAAACAAACATTTTAGTTACAAAAAGTTAACATTCATGAATAAAAAATGCAAACAAAAGAACCTAAAAAATTTGGAAGTTTTCATAGTGTAAATTTTTAAAGTTACTCAGTATGTCATGGTATAATTTTGGAGGTGACAAAATCTCAAAAAACTTTTTTCTTAACAAACATTGAGATTTCAATAGTAAAAATTTATTTACGAAAAAATGCATATGGTATACTTTGAATTCTGAATGACTGATTATTCCAAATTTTCAATCAAAGTTGATAATTCAGAATGAAAACGTTGCAAAAATTAATGTTAAAAATATTACTCAAAAAAATCACGGCTCAAAAGTTGACATAACTCAGTAAATTAAACATGTTAAACTCGAAAATTCTGGTAATGGAACATAGATTCCCTTACTATAAAAAATTTATAGTTTTCCAATTACAATGCATGAAAAACTAAATAATTATGTTATGACAAAATTCTTCTTTCAAAGTTATATGCTTAACTCAACTCTCAAAATATCGAACTGAAACATGTACAAAACTAAAATTCAAGTATAAAGGGCCTCAAATTGATATTTGAAAGAATTTATTAGGGCTCGTTCAAGTATTACGTAACGCTTTGGGAGGGAGAGGGGAGGACTTTTTCTTGGGTTACGTAACTAAGAATCTACATAACTTCGAAGTTTAGAGTATCAAATTCTTAAAATTTGCATAGCAATCTATGAAAATGTATAAAATCTAGAAAAATACTGGAAAATACGACAAAATTCCAGAAATGCTAGAAAGTATGAAAAAGACTCAAAATAATAGGAATCTCTAAAATACTAAAATTCTATATATGTAGATGGTATTTCATCAGCAAGTTTTAAAAATCATATAAATGTTTATCACTTTTAATCATAGAGCTTCAAATTCTGAAAATCTATACAAGAATTTGTCAAAGTACTAGAAAAATGCATATAATTCTTGAATTTATATCAAGATTATAAAATGTACTAAAACATACATAAGTCTGCAGAATACTTGAATTCTTTGAAGATACTGTTTCCTAAAAAATTTATTGGAATATGTACTTAAAATCTCTAAAATTTTATATTCTAGTGTATCAATTTTGTAAGAATCTATATTGGGAATTCTAAAAATATAAGATATCCTCAGGAACCAATTAAATCCCAATCAATTTGAATAAAAATTAAAAAATATGAAAAAAACTCAAATGTACAAAAGGAATTTATATGATATTAAGAATCCATAGAAACGTTTCCTTAAGTAACTTTTAATTTACTTAATACATTCATTTCTGATGACGACGAATAATGCTTTCGTCTCTTTCTAATTCTTATTTATTAGCATCAGAAAAAAATGACAGATTGATGTTCGTTGCATCTTAAAGTATCGAACTATAGATATTGAATATTTATAGTAAAAAAATACATAAAAATGCCAAAATACCATTCAAACTGTAAAAATACAGAGAAAATACGATTAATTCTAAAAGTTGTGAAAATTAATGATATACCAGTTATCTCTAAAAATAAAGTTTTCTGGAAAATTCTTTACGTATAATACTTTGCATTCTGGATCACCAAATTTTTAAAACCTATATGAAAATTTTGAGAAAAGCTAGAAACATGTAAAAAATTGATTACTCAAGAAAATTTTAATAATTGCATTAAATACGAAAAAATTGATTACTCAAGAAAATTTTAATAATTGCATTAAATACGAAAAATCCTAAAAGCCTTTCTTTTAAACTTGTAAAGACATTTTCAGAACTTAAAACATCTTCAACACTCTTCTAAACAATTCATGAATTTAATAATAGTACTCCCAGATTTTCAAGCATTTTCTGAAGTATGCATTGAAACGAATAAATTTTAATGTACAAATTCAAACTTTGACTGAAAGTAAAAGAAACCTACTGAAAAGTTTTCTATTATGATTATTCCGATAAATATTTCAATAATAACATAATTACAGTTATTATGATCACTATTTCCCAGACACATGAAAATTTAAAAGTGTTAAGTAACAAGTCAGGGTAAGAAGTTGGGGGGGGGGGGGCACACAAAACGCTAAGAGGAGAAAGGGAATGGTCAAAAATAGACAAAAAGTGCCTTACGTAATACTTGAACGAGCCCTTACAAGAATCAACAGAGAATTTGTTAAGAAAGAATCAAAATATTTGAATATTTAAAAACTCTAAGATAAAAAACACGTATTTTTAGGAAATCCCTCCCAAGAATCTTTTACTGCGTGCGCCATTGTTAGAAACCATTAGGTTTTGATAACAATTTTGCTCTAACATCCCTCTTGATTATGACGAAAGTTCACGCATAATGGGATTCGAGCGTTGAGAACTCGATGTGGCACTAATAATGCGCTGTAATACAGGGTGTACGCGACGACAAATCGATCATACTCGACTGGTCAACTTCTCATGTCGCATTATAGAGCGCGGAGAGTAGACCCCTCGGCAGATTAGTCAGTAACGGAAGTGTTTATGGACTACATCCTGGGACTCTATTCGCGCGATACGCACTTTTAATCCAATAGAATACACCCTGCACCCGGTCCGCAACAAATGTTGTTAATACAGCGTTATTCTCGAATATCTTATTCGCGAAACAATATCCTACGATGCGCTTTACATCTAAGTTTGTTCCTTTTTAAGGGGGCACTCTATGAAATCCGACAAAAAAATAGTCAGTTTTCTTTATTTAATTGTACAGATATAAAGAAAGACAGGAAAATTCCATTTGAAATATGTCCAGACATTATTTTAAAGAAAAATAAAAAACTTCATAAATAATAACAATTCAAAATAGCGAACATATTGAGCATCTTCCGAAGTAATAAGACTTTTCCCTGTTCACACGATACCGTCTGAAATGAAAGTCTTAAACTTACGAATGATACATCAAATTAAGCAGCAGCAAAACGATACGAAAATTGTAAAAACAAAATTTCTCTCGATACAGGGGCTTATTAGTCCTCCTCCTCGAAATTCCGACAAGACCGAGTGAAATACGTGAAGGGAAAGACAAGAAGCCCGAGTGCAAAAATTCCCAGCCAGTCATTTTTCTTCCAAGCCGAACTCGAATGCGCTTTAGTCCACTCCCCGAGAAAAGTTGCAAACTTTTCAGCAAAAGCAATATCCAGCGCGCGTTGCGCTATATAAAATGTATGTATATGACTTTTACAAACCGCATTGAACCGGGCTGATATACGGGAAATTTCAAGTTTAATACTCGCCAACTTTTTTCCGACTTTAAAATGACGTCGCTGGCGAGGCGACAAATCACAATTTTTATTATAGTTCAGTTCGGCTGTGTTTACGCATGGGTACAGGGAGAAATAGAATGATCAGTCTTGCGCTTCGAGATGGAAATTTTATGAATTAGTTTAACTTAGGATATTTGAATGAGATCGAGTCAGAAATATTGCGTTGTTTGAACATCGAGTTCCAGACATTTTTACAGATAAGTACACATGTACCTAATTAGTTCTCCTTTCGTAATGAGCAGACGCGTAGGCAGAGGGGGTTTTGGGGGTTCAAACACCTCCCGAAATTCTGATAAAATCAATCAATATTTCATATAAAAATGAAAAAAGTTACATCGATAAGCAATAAAAATATTAATTACAAAAAATGCGTGAAAACGTCAATAGTAAATATTTCAGAAAAAAGTAAAAATTATCGAAACGTATAATTACGTAGAAAATATGAATAAGAAAAATTTTTGCAACCCAGTGAATAATCAAGAAAAATGAAACCCACAAAAATGCTAGAAATTTACGAAACTTTGAATCTTAGATCATCAAATTCCAAAAATCTACATGATATATAAAATCCATGTAAAGGTTTTTAAAATCTTTCGATTCATATAAACTCCAAAAGAATAATGAAATCAATTAAATTCAATGAAAAAGCTGTTTTCTGAAAAATCTAGACAAATTCCTCTACGATCTACAAATTTTGGGATTCTAGAGCAATTCTTAAAATACTATAAATTCATGAAAATTCTAGAAATCGCAACAAAATCTTTTGAATATTCCAAAAATACGTAAAATGAATAACGATATATAACGATAAAAATCTATGTGAATGTAATTTTATCATTAATTCTTGAAATTACTGATAATCGAAATTCGTATATTTTAAAGCATAGAGTTTTTTACATCTCTGTAGCAATTTACAAAAATATAGGTAGTCTATAAAAATACTCAGAAATCCTCCAGGGTTTCGTATATTATACTAGAAAAATGTGAAAAATAAGTTTACTAGTTTACTTGCATATTTCTTTACTAGCTTAAAAATTTACATGTTAACGAGTGTACTAGTTTACTAGTTTACTATTACAAATTTGACAAGTTTACTAGTTTACTAAGCAGCTAATTTACTTGTCAACGAGTTTGCCAGTTTTTTTTTTCTTTTTCACTTGTTAACTATTTTACGATTCTACAATTTCAGTAGTTTACTAGTTTACTAGCTTACTTGTTTACTAGTTTAGTAGTTGACTAGCTAACTAGTTTGCTAATTTACTTTTTTTCAACTTACTAGTTTACTAGCTAAAAAGTTTACTGGATCACCAGTTTGCTTGCTTACCAGTTTACTGGTTTATTTATTTGTCTTTCAATAAATAAAAATCATGTAGAAATCATTTTCTTGGAAATTCATAAAACTTTCTGTCCTGGAGTATAATTATAATTATAATATTATATACATCTATTATAAGAAATGCATCGCCTTTAATTTATACAATTTGTACAATTAAACATTCTTTGAATTGTAGAAATACTTTAAACATTTGAAATACAGGAATTGAAAATCCATATAAAAGATTTTTTTTGGAAAATCAATTTGAGAAATCGATATTATTGAAAGTTTCAATACAAGAGCATCAAATTTTATGAATCTATAGAGCGATCTATTGAAATACTATAAATCTATAAAAATATTAGAAAATATTACAAAAGTTGATGCATATCATAGTATTCAAAAATTCTAGAAATCTATGAAATACTTTAATTCTGTATGAAAATATTCTCTTCAAAAATCTGTCGAAATATTTTAATTTTTCAGAACTATGACTCTTAGAGCTTCGAGTTCTAGAAAAATCTATGTAGAAATCCATACTTATATCAGAAAATCTTTCAAGTTATATAAATGCCTAAACGACTAATAAAAAAAATTTGAATCTCAGTGGCTTATTGAAAATCACAAAAATCGAATTCCATTACTTAAGAACAAAAAAATGTTCAACACTGGACTTCAAAAGTTTTTATCTTTTAATATCCTAAATTTGAACAATTGAAGAATCGTTCTCTCATACCATAATATGTATTTCTTAGTTTTAGATTTAAAATTATGAGATCCCAAAGAATATTTATTTTTCAGAAAAACCCTTCTCGAAAATGTTGTCTGTTTTTACAGACTGAAACTCGAATTTTCAAAATCCTATCTTGTAAAATTTGCAACTCCTGTTTCCTAAAGTCAAGAATCCTATAAATACATTCCACATTTTTCATCCGTTGCAGTCTACGTTATAAGGTTCAAGATTCAAAATCGCTAGATACTTTACTTTACCATAGAGATTTTTAGAATTTGATTCTCTAGATTTCAAGACTTGATAATATCAGAATGATCAGGGGCCTGAGTTTCGTTTTCGTGACATATATGTCACCGGTGAGATATATGTCACCGTTCGTTCGGGCAGACTCGGTTCACACGAACTATATCACTGGTGACATATATGTCACGAAAACGAAACTCAGGCCCCAGAAGTATCAAAATCGTAAAATTCTACATAGTACAGTTTAAAATGCTAAAATTTCAGACTCTTCAATTCTCTGCTCTATAATTTTCAGTTCTTCATTTCTCTATCAATATTTTCTGTTAAAGAAAAAAGTTCGGCATCTTTTCGAAAATCATAAATCCTCATTTTCTCTTCTCAAATCCCTATAAGATCGTCATAACACGTCTCGATGACCCTCGTATAACCTTTTTCTCACATCAAATAATAAAGTTAAGTAATTTATGGCCCCTTTTCATGAGGAAATATGGTATCGTGATTTAAAGTTATTTTTCCCTATCCTGCGTGTGTTTCCATGACGCGTCTTCTTTTTCGGTCTCGTATTATTGTGGAAATTCGGAATCGACACGTAGCGAAAGGTATCGATACACGTGTTGAATTTCGCACCAGACGCCGGACATATTTGCTTATTCTTAACCGAGTCACGTTTTGATCTCATCTCTCGTTACGAGGAATAACTATAAAGCGAAGTATCGGACTTGTCATTCATTGCAACTCGAATTTCGAAGGTACCACGCTCGATTCACGTACGAAGGTGATTCCGTTGCTCTTTTTGTACATCGCCTTAGTGAAAAAAATATATACTTTCGAGAGCTCAACCATCAATTTGATAGTGGTAGACTGAATTTGAGAGATTGAGAGATATTGTCTGAACGTTTCGAGATCTCACTCTCAAATTGAGAATCAAACGGTGATTTTGGTATTTCTCCCTTTTAGTCTTTTAAGAGTTTTCGCCATAGAAAGGATTCTTCTTAAATTGTCAAGGTAAGCCTTCAATGTTTTCAGAGTTGAATCTCAACTTTAGGATAAAGTCATCCTGGAAATCAACAAAAACTTTCTTCATTGTATTCTTTCGATTCAAGCAGAAGTTCTGAGATTTAAACAGCTCAACTTTTAAGTTTGACCCAAAAATCTTAGGATTTAACCTTTGATTGTTTATACATACCTTAAAAATAAAAAAATTACATAATTTTTTATTTCTCAGATGTGTTTTCTTGTTTTCTGTGATGTTGGAGTCTAAGGCAGGGAGGCATTTCATTTTTTTGATTTGATTTGCACCAACTCGTCAAATGTTCTTATGAATATCTACAAACAGGTAACTGAATATTTTGAGTTTGACTCAATGTAACGAATATAAGAAAACATAAGTGTGGACTAAGCCTTAGAACAGCAATTATACAAATACTTAAAATAACTCATAACTTCTTTCAATAAATGAAAAAACTGTATATGCAAATTTTTTACACAGCTTAGATAAAAGCTAGTAGGATGATATTATATACTTTTTTCTTAATTAACTTTGTTTCTGAATCAAAAAATTTCTTCAAAAAATTTAGGATGGCTTATAGAATCCTCCGAGTTAGTTCTCATAATGTCATGCTAGTCTAAAACTATTTTGTTTTATAATATGGCTTTAGGCAAAGTATTAAAATTATATGACTGTATAGAAGAAACATGTAAAGGTATTAATTGTGATATTTATTAGGTTGTATACAGCGAGTGATATGGAGGTTCAAAGAAAAATGAGAAAAAAGTTTACAATCCTAGATATATGGGTAGTAATTTATAAAAATCTGCTAGCAACCTATGAAGGCATTTGAAAATCTTTTAAAATTTTATAATTGCCGAAAATACGAAAAAGACTAAAAATACGAAGAACACTAATAAAAGAATTCTATGGAATACCTAGCGTTTATAAAATCCGTACCATCAAAATAATAAAAATATATGTAAATTTCAATCATCTTGAAAAATTAAATTCTTGGAATATGCAAAAAAATCCATAAAAATTCCAAAAGATCCTTTCAATTGTTTAAATACTGGAAAAATACAAAAACTACTAAAAGTATAGTGAATCTGAAAAAAAAATATCTCTGAAGACACGCAAAGGCTACTTAAATATTGGAAATTCAATAAATTTTGAATCGCATAGCATCAAATTTTAAAAATCTGTATTGCAATAAACAAACAAACATACGTGATTATTTCTACAAAATTTGATCAATAAGCAAAAATACCAAAAATACTAGCATTCTATGGAATACGAAAAATTTTTGTGTTAGATGTAATTTTTTCAAAAATGACAGAAATACCTACTGAAAACGATTAAAACTTTAAATCCTAAAGCATCAATATATTATTATGTAAATGGGTAATGGATACAGAAATCCATAAAAATACTAGGAAACCTTCCGAATTTCAGAAGTACTGAAGATAGATAAAAAAACTCTTAAGTACTGAACATCAATGAAATACTTAAAAACTATAAAGATGCTGATTTTTCTAAAAAATTTATAAATACACTCAAATTCTGTTTAACCCTGCGGTTGAAAAATCAAAATCTGGAAATCTAGAAAGCGATCCAAAAATGCTACAGAATTTTGTAAATACTAAGGAGTAAGAAAACTAGTGATATAAAAAATCGGTTAAATATTCAAAATCTTTGCACATATAATTTCTAAGTCTATGATATCACAAATGCTCATAACTTTTGATCCTGGAGCATTGAATTCCAGAAATTTGTACACAAATTTCTTAAAATACGATTAAATCCTTCAAATAGTAAAAATACGAAAAAAATAGGAAAAATACCATCTTTTCAAGCACAAAGAATTTAACAATCCATTGAAATACTAAGAACCCATGAAAATTTTTATTTTATAGCATTACACTCTATAAATATGTATAAAAATCCATAAAATTAACAGAAATCTAGATAATTTTATAAAGTTGTAATGAATACCAAAAACTAAGAAAAACACCAAAAATACAAGCAGCCTATAAAACACTCTTCATGTAGATTCAATTTTCTAGGAAATATATGAAAATACAGAAAAATGATAAAACTTTCAATCCTAAAGCATCAAATTAAATAAAACTTCAGAGGAATCAATATTAAATAATCTCAAAAATGGCATAAATATTAAAAATTCAATTCAGAGATATGTAAATGTAAAATATTTATGTGATTCGGAGAAGTAATATATTTCAAAAAATGAAAGCTTGAACATCACAAGGTGATTATTTCTGAGATGTAATCAAGCTGGAATAAATATACATTGATATATATTTATTATGATTATACATTTACATACATATACATAGACACTTACGTCATTTAAGTTTATCCTTATTACATGTAAAATTCCGTTGTAACCCTTGTTGAGTGAATACATTTCTAAATTTTATACTGAATTCTAAAGATTTAAAATCATTCAAGACATTTATTCCAAAAATCAAGTTATTGCAGGAGCTGGAAAATATGAATTTTTAAAAGAAAGAATTTGAAGCAACAAAATTTCCCTGAGTCCCTCTTTCTGCTTGTCGCACAATATACTATTAAATGCACTCAACAAAAAAAAATTATTATGAACTTGCGAAATTAGAAAAAAAGTTGATGAAATATAAAAAAAATCAACTGTTTGACGTCACGCTGATGATAGACCCCTCCCTTTCCCCATGTCACACACCGTCACAATTTACCGAACCCCCTCTCCTCCCCCAAAACGTGTGACGTATTATGCGCACAGCCCCTTACTGCATTTTTGCTAGTCGTCTAAGAATGCAAATAAGAAACCACCGTTGTCGTACATTTTACATCGATCTCGGAAAACTTCGAAAATAAGTTAGGAAACCGAAAAAGCCAACTCCTGGCCAGTTCGAAAACAAAATTTGGAGACAAATGAGTTGAAAACAGTCGTGGAATGAATGCTCCAGTCGAGAGTTTTGAGACACTCGGCAACCAACGCATGACCGAGCACTTGTATATTTTATGACGCCCTTAGGGTACATTTATCATAAACCCTTCCTTTTTTCTTTTGCGATAAAAGCACAAAGGTTAAAAAACAAATTCATAGCTAACTTTGAGACTGCGAAAAGCAGTATGATCTCGTTGTCAGATAAAAGTTGTTATAGTTATTGCTCGAAATTTATACAAATTACAAACCCTGAAAAGTGAAGGTCAACCCTTGAAGTTGTGGATCAAACCTCAAGGTTGAAGATTTTTTGTTAAGGGCTAGACACCCTGAACTGAAACCAGCTCTGAACAAGTCTGTAGACAGCAAAAACTGAAGAAATTGCCGGGTCGGGAAAAGTGTCGTCTGAACTCGCCCCGATAATTAGCATTTCTGAAAAAGCCAAGTTCTTTGCGCACAGCCACTCGAGGGCGCGTAATTCCTGTAGCAGTAATTGTTGTCCTCTTTTTACCCCCGCGCACTCGACGTGTATTTCGTCGCGTCGACCCCCTACGACACTACAAAGTCACGAACCACTCCTATTCACGGCGAGAAATTAGTCTCTTGTCTTAATAGTCCATTTCTACCCCTACCAATATTAGTTCTTTTTCATCGCTTTTTACACTTTCAAACAAATACACATATGTATTATTAATACTATGAACAATTTGAGTACAAAACATCCAAGACAAAAAATATCCACAGTCCAAAATATCCAAACATCGTGATCATAATTTTTTCAAAACTATTTTAAAAAGATCAGTCAACTTCTTTAATTTCTTTATTTCATCAGCTTTAAGAAAACTATCGCACTGATGAAAAATTTTTTCATCCCAAAATGTGGAGTGAACTTTTTGAAATGATAATCTCATTTTTCGTATACATACAATACGTCTGATTCAGAATAATTCATATGAACGTAATGTTTCAAGCGTGTGCATTTAGTGTTTTTTTTAATTTAATAAAAAAATCAAAAAAAGAAAAATAACATCTCAAGAAACAAACTAGTTATCAAAATCGTACTATCAAATTGAACCCAATTTTCATATAAAATCATAAAAATTTTCCACGAAAAATCTTTAAAATGAAATAACTATCAAATTATCAAACACTTTGGTACGACTTCAATATAATTTTTCGTCAATTAACATTGCTACATGTTTAAAGCAACTAAACATCGTATTACTGTTAAAAAATTTCGTAAAATTTGTTACTACTTACTGACATTGAAGTGATTAAGTTATGATTTGGAAACGACGAAAAATAATGTCGGAAAAGCTGATAATATGAAAAAAGGTTCCAAAAATAGTAACTGAGGAAGTGAAGTCAATTTAAATATCAGCAAATTGCTTCGTCATGAATTATTCTAATTTTTTTCGCAAGAAAATGATCATCAATTTTTTTCTGAACAAGAAGTTTTTGTACTGTTTGTTATTTCATTACGAGCAGCGATTCAGGTAAATCAAAACATAAGCGTCCGTGATTTTCATTAATTATGTTGGTAGGGAAAAAGGCTGGAGTGAATTTTTTGGTTACCATTGTTTATTGTAAAAAACCATTCTTATTTTTAGCAACTGTAAAACGAGTAGAAAGAATATATGAATTAAAAGTACTAAATTTGTGAAACTGCCTTTTTTGGATCATTTCATCACATATTACACAAAAATACGAATATCTATTGAAATTGCCTAAAACATTTTTTTTTCAGGAACGTGTAAATGTATTCCGATATTATATTTGAGTTAAATTGTCTCATAAGATTTGATGTTCCTTCAAACACAAAAAGCTTGCGTTGAAAATAATTTCATGAATCGTTTCATACTTAAAAAAACATTCATTGCTAATTTTAATTTAAGAATTTTATAATTTGTTCTAGTTACAGTAAATTTTACTCGTGAATCAACTGCAACGTGAATCAAAGCATTTGTTCAAGTCACCGCAACATGGTAAGATTAATACTTAAATAAGGGGTACGTTATCTTTGTAACATTTTTGACGGTGTTGTTTTTTAGAATATTCAATATATGCTCGTTCAAAGTTCAATATTTTAATATTTTTCCCTCATCAGGAAAGCATTAGAACATCGTCAAGTATTAAAAATAATGACATTACATTAAATAACTCATTAGTTACATTCAAAGTATATAATGTCATTGACTTGAGTATTCAACGATATTCTAGTCATTTCCTGATAAGAGCAAAAAGTATGCCGAAAGCTAGAAAAACAGTTGTTATTTCTATGAATTTTATTGAGGAATTGGCTCCATAAGTGATCGTTATACAATTTGTTTGTTTGTTTGTTTTTTCTTTTATCCAAAATAAAATGTCTATTTTTTCATTTTTTCAATAAGAAGCAGGAAAACGTAAACGTGTTTAAAAATTTCGAATATCTTTAGGTATTTGATAAATTTTTGAAAAATTTCATCAGTTAATTTTTTGGCTGAGATTTCCGGAATTTTAAAAAATTAAATAATGCAAGAAGTATCAAATATCATTATTAATTCGAAATAAAACAGAAAATTTGTAAAGTTGCATAATATAATCATAAGTCTTACAAATTGTGTTCGTTATAATGTTCCTTAAAAAATATTGATGATTATATTTATTTAGTTCTAACATAACTTGGAAAATTTGATAAGCAATAGAAAATCTCAAGAATTTTCATTAGAGCAAACACATTTTAATTTTAATAGAAATTCGCACCTTCAATTGCTGGTATTTTTCTTGGATTACAAAAATTTTGGTAATTTTGGAAAAGTAAAAATATTGTTTTTTTTTAAATTATTTTCAATGGTTCTGTCATTTTCGAAAAGTTTGTAGAATGTCACATAAGATTCATCAATTTTGTAGATTGTGGAAATTTCAAGAATTTTTTTCGAAACATGTATGAAAAAAACAATTCAAAAACTGCGTGAAGTTATGAAATATTTGTTGATAAATCGTTTACTTACACTGTCAGAACTCATTTAAATGTAGGAGATTGTCTTTGAAGCAGATAATTACATAAGCTGCCTATTAAATCGTCCATTAAATTCATGGAAAGAAACTATGAAAAATATAGACAATTTCTGTATAATACTGTCTATGTAATCGAAGTGCAAATTTCAAATATTACAGAAATTTAACTGAATGTTTTTACTTTCAATCACTCTCTTCATTTGAATTACTTGTTAAATCTCAATGGATTGCAATCTGTTAAAAATTTTTACTGAAAAATCCGCACTTGTAACAGACGTATCTGTCAAATTTAACAGATTTTCTGTTGTTTTTAACAGATATCTGTTGTATTCTACAATTTCAATCTGTTCATTTCCTAACAAATTACATTGTGAGAATTCCAACATGGAAAATCTGTAAATTACAACAGATTCAGAGAGTATTTATCAATGAGAATACATCTTCATAATTTTTTAATTCAAGTATTGTTTATGAGACTGCTTACGAAAGTTTAATTGATAAATAATGAAATTTCAAACAATTCTAAAATATACGCAATAGAAATTTTATATTGAATGTCAACTTTTCTCCAAATATTTTAAACTGATTTTAAATAATTGTAAATTTTTTCAATGTACATTTTAATTAAAAAATTTTATTACTCAACATGTTTGAAAAATATTCGCTTCGAAAACTTTTGCGAAATTTTTCCGAAAATAAGGGTGAAAAGGAATCTTCCTCGTGGTTTTATTGACAACTTCAAAAATATAGCCCTTTAAAGCTTAATATATGTTACTGACAAATATTAAACCTAATTTATCCATCTGGAAAACATTAAATCAATTAAACATTTTTTCGAAATCCTTTTCTTATACATGTTTATTTAAAGTAACATAAAAATCAGTAATAGCAGTGATGATTACACGCACTTTGAATATTTCAGATGATTTTCGGACATAGGGCCCACCCGAAAAAGAAAATAAAGGATATCATGATAGGTATCCTTATATTTTCCACCATAATTAGCCTCGTATACCTCTGCGTCTTTCCAACGTCTGGAAAAATCATCCAAAAATTTTTAGAAAAAGGCAATACCAAAAAAAAAACTGAAAACTCTTCTCCCTTCAAATCCATGGGTGAAGCGAAAAAACTACAATCTTACCAGGTTATATGAACTGTGATTGTTTTGTTCTTATTCTTGATGTCTAGTTACGTTATTTTTAAATAAAGTAACATCTAGTAGGAAGTAAAACTTCGATTGTTCGAACTTTGTAAATCCGCAACTTTCTGAAATTTATCAGAAAGGCTCGTCCCTGGTTGATTACACGCATTATAACGCAATTTTTAATGGAACATGAATTCTCATTCATTTTAGGATGTTGAAGAAACACCTGAAAACAGTGGTACTATTTACAACCGGGCTTTACAACTCGCACAAGAAACATTCCTTCAACCTGCGATGTGCGAAGCTGTGTCTTTTATAATAGAGAGAAATTCCGGAGTCGGCGTAAGACATCAAATTCCGCTAGAGTTCATCATTTGCAATATTTTCCTTTACTAAAAATGAGTTAAATTAACATTTTAAAGGTACTGCTGCAAATGAACGGGATCTCCACTACTCAATATTTGTTCAGTTGTCTTGTTTATGGTGCCATTTGGAGTTTTATATGGTTCATTCCATCAATAATATTGTTTCTTATGGGAGAGTTATTTTTGCCTCCTGGATACGCTGAATCTGACATATTCATCATTGTGCCGATGTTTTTCTTACACTCTACGCATTTTCTGTCCTTCGCATATTTCTTCGCAACATTCTTCAAACATCGTAAGTGCCCTCAAATAAGTTATGTTCCAAACCTGTGGATGAAATTGACAACACTCAACAAAAGAAGAGTCCAATTGCAGGTGCCTTTCTACTCTCTTAGGTTGAATTAGTAAAAGGCCAGTAACTTTTAGTGGTACACTTTTCTCTTTTTCAATTAATGATTTTTACACTAATGAATAGTGGTTCTTTTATTATTCATGATCATTCAAAACATACTACTTGTTGGAGTCAATATATTGACGAAGTAAAAAATCACTATAAGTAGGAAACTACTAATTGCTGGTGTAAAATCACTGATTGAAAAATAGAAGACTGCACCAGTGAAAATTAGTAATTTTTCACTAAGTTAACCTGGTGAGTCAAGAATTCTAGAAATCTTTAGAGAATTTTACAAAAGAGCAAGAAGAACCTACAGAATTTTATGAGATGCTGTGAAATACAAAAAATACAGCAAATATATAAATACGCCAAATGCACGAAGATAAAATTTTCTTCATATTACATTTCTCTTCCCAAAACTATAGAACCTAATATCCTAGAGTATCTTATTCTAAAAATTTATGTAGGAATCCATGAAAATATCAGAAAATCATCCGAAAAATACAAAAATTTTAAAATAAGAATTCTTTCAAACACTAGAAATCTACGAAAAACTGTATGCTGTAAAATCGTTTAAAATACTAAGAATTTATAGAATTTTGAAGTGTAGGGCATCAAATTTTTAAAATTTACATAGCAATCCATCAAAATATTAAGAATCGAGAATACTAAAGCAGAGAACGAAATTTTATAAATACCCAATATAATAAAGGTAACAAATAGTAGGATCTCAGAAACTGAATCTTTATAATTTATAAATATGTATCATTTTTTTTTTTAATTTATGAAAACGATAAAAATATATATATATATATATATATGAACATTTCTTTTCTAAAGCATTAAATTCCAAACATTGATATATGAACCCGACAAAATACTAGAAAACTTAATAAAATCTAAAAATTTTTTAAATTACAACATCAAATACTAGAGTCTGAAATATTTCAAACTTACGATGGTGCTGTTTTCTGAAAAATGTCTACAATACAACAATCTCTAATATTTTAGATTCTTTATAAATAAATTCTAGAAATTTTCATTAGAATTTGTAATGAAACTAGATATTTATGAAAAACCTAGAATACCCTACTAAATTTGAATAGTACTAAAAAATATTAGAAACCAATAAAATACTGAAAGTCCATGTAGATATAAAATTCTTAATAAATACTTCAAAAAAAAATCTTAAAATTAAATTTTAATTCTAAAGCAATAAACTCCAGATATTTACATAAAAATGTATGAAAATTCCAGAAAATCGTCTAAACTGTAAAGATACGATAAATACTCAAAGCACTGGAAATCTATGAAATACCAGTTATCTTTAAAAATACTGTTTCTTGAGAAATTTGTTAAACATAGTACTAAAAATTTGATGATTTGAAAATTCTAGATCAATAAATTCTTGAAACCTATAAGACAACTTTTAAAAATGCTAGAAATTCATGAAAAAAAATTAAAATATCCTCAAAAATTTTGGAGATATCATAAAGAAGGAAAATTCTTAAAAAAACTAGCACGCCAAAAAATACCTAAAAAAGAAAGCCAGAGTATGAAATACCTTTTATATTAATATTGATATTTATTGACATTTCTGATTTGTTACGATAGCGTTACAAACCCTTATAGAAACAAAAGTTTCTGTGCACAGCCATCTTAAATCTAAGAATCATAAACTAAAGAACTGAATAATTATATCACATGAAATATCCCCTAATGTGTTAAAAAGAATATCCAAAAGAAAAACACCTATAAAAATAATCCTAACTTTACAATATTACATATGCAGATATAATTTTCTCGAAAATCTATGAAAATACTAATAATATACGAAACCTTTAATCTAAAAGCTTTTAATACTGAATATCAATGTAGACAATTTCTATAAATACGAAGTTATCCTTAAAATGGCGTACATACCAAAAAAATGAGTACTTAAAGAAGTAAAAAATAAGTTATTCTGATTTTATATAGAAAGTGGTAAACTTTAAAAGGTGAAGCTTGAGCTCGCAAACCGATTTCTATAATGTTATGATACTAGGATGAATATTTATTCAAACATTTAAATTATTATATTTTTGAACCTTTAAACATTTGAGTTTGACCTTCGATGTTAAATTTACTTGCTACCCTCCTGAATTGCTCTAAATTATAATTCGTCATTCCACTGTCATTATACTTATTTGCAGCTTTGAAATTGGTACTGGCTATAATTATCTTTACTGCTATAACTCGCATTTCCTATTCTACAATCGTTGCATTGAATCCAATACTAGCATATTCAGGAATACTTTTGCCGCCATTCCTATTTACTAGTACTGAAGGTAACATTGGTGAAGCTGGCAAACAGGGTATGTATTCGATTTGTACAATTTACTGATTGTCAAAGTCTTAAAAAGAATAAAACTGAGTTGAATATTCCTAGGGGTTGGAATTAAATGGCACAATCTATTTGCCTTATGGAAACCTGAACATTCTACTGGACAAAGCGTGGGTGCAGCTGCGATTTTGAGCCTGCTTGGGACTGTTTTTTATTTTTTTATCACTGTCTACATTCTAAATGTGAATCCAGGAAAATTCGGGGTGCCAAAACATCCACTGTACTTTCTACCTGTGAGTCAAAATTATTTTAAGCAATATTCATGAAAAACATTTTACAAAGGGCACAGAAAGAAAAAAATTTCCGGAGGGGTTTTCCAAAAAAAACAGGAATTTCTCCCTTTGCATTGTACGAATAATAAAATTTTCAGAACATTTTCCGACAGTGCCTGAGTCGAAAGGATGAATTCCCTGTAAACTTAAACTCTGATGGAGGAGAAAAACCTTTCGAGAAATCCCAGGCAAATTCTGTCGCTGGCATACAAATTCGAGACCTTCAGAAATATTTTCCTAGTGGAATTTTTACAAAAACTGCAAGTTTCTCCAAATTAATATCCGAAACTGCGAGAAAAGTTTGTTTCAATGACGCCAACTGTGAACTCGAATTTTTTTCTAGATTGTTCCAGCTATTAAAGGGGTCTCTGTTAATTTTTGCAAAGACCATATCACATGTTTGCTCGGAAAAAGTGGGGCGGGAAAAACGACAATGCTGTCAATGATAACTGGTGAGTTAGATGAGTTAATTTGTATTTTTACTTAGAAAAATAATTTATCGAATTTTCCAGGCTTAATGGGCCCTAGCGAAGGAACTGTAATGGTCAATGGAAAAAAGATACAAACGCACGAAATATACAGTGACATTGGGTTTTGTCCACAAGAAGACATGATCTTTCCAGATCTAACAGTTTTTCAACAATTGGTGTACCTCGGGAGGGTAAAAGTTTTCGAAATATTTTTGTATTGATGTCAACCATGTGGCATTATCAAGGCAATTGCTTCGTGAATATCGTCGTTCAATGAAACCATTCCATAACATTTTTGCAGTTGAAACGGAAAAATGACACGAAGGCAAAAATTTCTGAAGACGTCGAAGGAATATTGCGACAATTGAACATTGTGGACAAACGAGATGTAATTGCCATAACTTTGTCGAATGACCAAAAAAGGCGACTTTGTTTCGCCATGGCATTGATTGGACAGGGCACAGTAAGTTTCTAAAACCCAAAAATGATTTGTGGAATCATTAATTCTGAATCTTTGATTTTAGACTTTGATTCTGGACGAACCAACTTATGGAATGGACCCAGAAAGTCGTCGTGAAATTTGGGATATTATACTTGTGAGAAACTGACATTTAAATAATTACGTCACCGAAACATGAGTCTAAAATAGATAAAAATTGTATTTTACAGAGTTTGAGACCAGGAAAAACTATTATTATCTCGACTAACGACATGAAAGAAGCTGAAATTCTCGGTGACAGGATTGCCATCATGCACAAGGGAACTTTACGCTGCAACGCAACCCCCATGTTTCTCAAGAAATTTTATAGTGAAGTTATCTAGCTTATAATAAGATCAATTTTTAATTCTTCTAATGTCAGAACGCGTTTAACAAACAAATTTTTTATTGTAGGTCAAGGCAACGTGCAAGTTTCATTATCAGTTACTAAATATTGCAACCCTGAAAGGGTTCTCAACATTTTGAATTCAGAAGGAACGATTTTGAACTCGAGAAAAACAAGGCTGGAAATGAAGGTACCAATGTCGGACGATTTTCCAGATGCCCTTGACAATATGGAGGCCAAAAAAGTGGAATTAGGTGTCACTGGAGCAAAAATTTCACTCATGTCACTTGAAAAAATTTTTCTCGAGTAAGGAAACACATTTTCTTAAATCTCGCTCAAGAATATTTTTGTTAATAATTTACTCCATAGGATCACGAAGGACGATACTACCAAGAGTTTCGCAAAGGAAGATTTCCAATCCCGTGTCACTAGAAAAGTCGAAGGCAGTGCGTTGTTTTTCCAACGAATTTTCGCACTCTTGGCCAAGAAATTCACGTACACTTGTAGAAAACTCCGTTCTGTTCTAATTATGGTGAGTAGATAGTATGTTTCAGCATTCAAGTCAGTGGTTTCTTCCAACATCAACAAAAGTATACTTTAAAAAATCTGCAGATTACTCTTCCGATTTTGGTCACGTGTATTTTTGGAGCTATCAACAAAAGCAGTAACTCTGTGGATAATCAGAGCGAAGAAGATGAGAGTAACATATCTTGGAACAGTCTTGGACCTATTTTCTTTGCCTTGATGATGGTGCTGATTTCAATCTTCTTTTTATTACATCCCTTGAAAGAGGCAATATCAGGAGTGAAACATTTACAAATTATGACTGGCGTCACGCCGACAGTTTACTGGGGCATGATGTTATTCTTTGACTTCATGGTCGCTTTTGGAATTTCGTCGATTGCCTTTTCCATTATGGTTTTGACCGATATGATCGATGGCATCGTGCAAATAGGTATCTTAAATCTAAGACCTTACATTAAATATTTACGTAAATGAATCTTTATTCACTTTAAACTTTGCAGGGATCATGTATCTGTCGCTCTCTTTGTATTTGGTGAACATTCTCCCATTGATGTACATATTGAGCTTGACTAAAAAGTCCATTGCTTTATGCGCAACCATCATACTTTTGGTTCCATTTGGACTAGGTAAGTTGCTCAAGAAAGATTCTTCAAGTTGTTAATAAATTTGCTGCAATACAAATAAATTAACAACATAAGCTCAGTTTTCCAAATGTAGAAACATATAGCAGATTGCTCAGATTTGTCAAATGGATGCTATCGTTTTTCAGTGGCACTTTACATCATACTCTGGTATGCGCCAGCGGCGGAAATCATACCTGTCTCTGTCTACAACTTGATATGTCCCGCCTTTCGCTTGGTACCGCAGATTAATTACTTCGCTGTGATGTTAAAGTTTATTTTCGCAAAGATAAACGACAAAGGATGTGAGTTTTGATGTGGATAATATCTTTTCCTGATCATAAGTTAAAAAATCAAATTTATATTACAGGCGATAAATCACTGTCATGGTACTGGAGACAAACTTTGCCAAATAACACACGAGCTGATAATGGATTTTACTATACTTTAGGAACAGATATATGCATTTCATTTGCCACAGCTGTTATTTACATCATGATTTTAATGGTGCTTGAGTACAAACTGATTCCACGTGTCATAAAAATGAAGGATCACTATGAAATAGCCAATTCTCTTGACACTGGAGATGAAATGGTAGCAAGAGAAAAGCGATTGGTCTCGGAAAAGATCAATGGTAATAAAACAACGTAAAAAATGACCAGAGAATACTATGAAACCTGAAAAATTTATGTTACTTGCAGGAATTTGCTTGAATGGGTGGTCATATGAGCTTTGCACCAAAGGTTCTGAAAATACAACATTCCTAGCATTCGAACTCAGTAAACGTTACAAAAATGTACAGGCAGTTCGGGAAGAGAATTTCCGCGTGAAAGAAAGAGAATGCTTCGGTTTATTGGGTAACGATGATGCTGGGAAAACAACTACCTTCAAGATGATAGTAGGTGAAAAAATGCATGACACGGGATCGATGTACCTCAACGGTTTCAGTTCCAGAACGGATTTTCGAAAGGTTAGTTAATTGTATTTCAGCGGACCTTTGATGTTACTACTCGACGTTACTCTTTTATATTGGTTACAGTATATTACGCAGATGGGATACTGTCCGCGATGTCCCGCAATTCTGAAACCCCTGAACACCATGGAACACTTGAGATTATTCGGACTCTTGCGTGGCGTTCCGAAGAATGAAGTTCAGAGGGAAATCGAGAACTGGACCGAAAGAATGAGTAAGACATTTTCCTTGTTCGTAATGTAAAACACCAGCTAGAGATCGAATAACTTGAAAATAAATGTCTCAGAGTAGTTAGTACCCACTTTGAAGAACAGCATACATGTTTTCTGCTGCTTCATCGACAACTCTGTGAAGATACTATCATTTAAACAATTGTTGTGCAGATTTGAAGGCTTGTGCATCTCAGCCATCAAGGACTTACAGCGAAGGCAACAAGAGGAAACTGAACGTGGCCATGGCCATGATGGGCAAACCGAGCTTAGTGCTTTTGGACGAGCCGACCATGAACGTAGATCCTGACGCTCGCCACTTAATTTGGAACGCCATGAACGCTGCCCAGCACAATGGTCAATCTGTCATCCTGAACTCGAGCAGGTATGATCATTGAAAGCATTCTCAAATCGAACCGCAAGCAAAGCTCGGGATGGGAATCGAAACGAAAAATATCAATGTAAAATATTTATATGCTCCGTTCCATAATACTGAAAAACGTCCTATTGATCTCTCGGAGCCACAATTGAATATGAATTAAATAATCCTCAAATATTAATTTCAATCATTCGTCTATATTTCGGCTATAATTAAACCCTCTTCAGGAAAAAATAAAATTCACGGCGCCCATTAGAAATCATGATCAGTATATAGCCGAAATATAGACGAATTATTGAAATTAATACTTGAGGATTATTTAATCCATATTCAATCGTGGCTCGGAGAGATCAATAGGACGTTTTTCGAAAAATACCAATATTGGCTCATCCGATATTTAATATCAATATATCAGAAAGAGAATATCGATATGCCGATTATCGCATAGGTTTTGATGGATTTTTCTGGAAACAGTTAGTTTACGGATTTATAGTGATTCTAGTGTTTTTCGTATTCTTAGGTAAATATACAATGTGAAGGATTTTATGGTATTTTTATGAATTTCTACAAGGATATTTGGAGTTTCGTCCCTTAGGATTCAATATTTCAAAGATGTTTCGTGATTTCATTGATTTTTCAATCATCTGTACCTAGATTTTTCGAATTTTCTAAATTTTTAATATTTTGCAGTATTCATTCAATGTTTTAGGATGTTCTTTAACAGATTTTCCTATATGCATGCGTGTATTGCATATATATAATGCTTCTATATTGCCCGGATTCTACACAGTAAAAAGTATCTGATGAAAGTTCCGTGCCCAAAGTTAGTGAGGCTCAGCCTAATAATTTTGAGACTAGCTCGCTTAACTCTACAGGCTTTGATGAAATTCTCGAGGCTAGACCTCATAACTTCCCTGGCAATCGGGATGCGACGTTAAACGTCGCCTGAACGTCGCCATGAACGTCGCATACGAAAATGACTGAAAAAAAGCCTTTTCAAACCAAACAATGATATGGAAGAGTTATATTGTGATATTTCAAGAGATATTTAGCAAAAAAAAAAACGATAGAATTTGCCTTAATTTGTCATTTTGGATAGTTAACAACGATTTTTCCTCAACTTGCTATTTCATAATTTAGGCGTGTAAAAACAGTTTAAAGGGAAAAAATATCAACCTTGTCATCGAAAACATTCATTTCCTAACTTGCAAAAGATATTTAATGCCTAAATTAGATTTTTTAATAGTTAAAGAATTATAAGATTTCCTTGTATACATAGGTATATAATGCTACAATTTCTTAACTGTTAAAAAACCTAATTAGGCATTAAATAACTTTTGCAAGTTAGAACATGAATGTTTTTCATGACAAAATAAAAGCTCGCTTCAGTGGAAAAAATTGATGACGTCATCGCTGCAAAATCCAATATGGCGGACATTGTTTCTTACGTTAAATATGGGCCGACCTGAAATCGCGGAAATTCGAAAATCTTAAAATCTACGATGCCCTGGTTCTCAAAAACTTGAGGAAACACGCACAAATTCGAAAATAATTAGAAAATGATGGAAAACTGACCTTGAATGAGATGCAAAAATCAAATCTTCTGTCCTTGTCCCACCGATGTCCGCCATCTTTCTTTTCATCCCCTTCAGTTATAAACACACAAAACAAACACTGCACTTTTGTCCAAAACGAAACTTTGCACTTCAAGGTCACGTACCGCGGTTTCAAAAACGTCACGTTGTTGTTTTTTTTTTCGTCATGGCGAGCACCACGAATACTGCCTACGCGAAAACTTTTTTGACCGACCCAAAGCACGTTTTTTCGCGGCGCGAAAACACTCAAATAATTTCCGCGTCTTAATTACGATTTTCCCGCGATGACCGTGGCGGCAAAAAAACGGTTCGGACGCATTTTTTCGGGGAAAAATTGGAGATACAGAGTTCAAAAATAATGGTTCCAACCGACATTTGCAATACTGCCGGATCAGTTGCGACTGTTGAACTAGTTTACAGTGTTGCCAATTTTGGCAACATTGCAGATAGGTTTTTTTGCATTAAGATGGCGGATTTTGCAATGTCGTCGTAAACGCTTAGACAATAAAATTTATTTAAATTATATAGCCTAAGCGTAAATGTCGTAAATATATGAAGTCTTGAAATGCATTTCAGCAATTTCCACAAAAAGGTTGCGATATCGTAATGAAAATATCGATATTCCGATATTCAAGAAAGTATTGATAGCGTCTGGTGCCGAACACATATCAATACGAATCAGTCAGAAATAGTATTGAATGGTATTGGAAGATCTAATCAGTGAATACAAGCCAGTATTTTCTAGTTTTACGTGCAAGAGAACCCAAGTTCATAGAGTACAACGATTACGTTGTTTCTTATTATAGCATTGACGAATGCGAGGCACTTTGCGACCGTTTGGCCATCATGAAAGGTGGTTCTTTCGTCCACTTGGGAGCTAGTCAGAACCTCATGCAACGTTACGGTTCCGAATTCGACGTTCTGCTTAGACTCCACCAAAGTCACACAACTTTGGAGCTCGACTCTTTGAAAGAACACATGTTGAATGCAATGCAATGCGTCCTCAGCGACGAAAATTCCGTAAGTACATACTTGTTTTCTCACAATGGTCTAGCGTTTTGTAGACCATGTTGCATAAGTATTTTTTCTTTTTATAGAGACTTCTGACCTACCATATCAAGGTAAATTTGAGCTGGCGTTCCTTGTACGACACAATGAACGGTGTCAAACAAAATTTCTCATGTGTTGAAGAATTTGTCGTTTTTTCGAGCACGTTGAAACACCTCTTCAAAAAGGCAGAAGAAGTGAGAAATGTTCCATGACATGGATATTCAAGTCGATTACATTCAGTAGTACAAATTTTTTACAATGAAGTACAAAGATGAATGCGCAAATTCATCTATGTATAAATTATATATAATTTATCTATAAATGGACACATTGTCAAAATTTTCCTCAGTATGAGTCGTCATACTTACGAGTGAGGTTCAGTATTAAATAATTGACTATGATGTATGACAGATACATAAGTAAAAGGATGAAAATTGTAAGTAGTGTGATTAATAATGTATGAAATGTTAAAGATTGTGATTTGAAGAAAATTATTGTACTCCCTGATAAGGGTCCAATAAAGTGACCGAAAGCTCGGATAATATGAATTGGGTTACTTTTCCCCCAGTGATCAACTTTTTCAATAACTATGTACCGAAAATGGAGAGATCTTACAGCAATCCATTTATATCATTAATCTCTCCACAAGAGAAAACAGTTCGAAGAAAATCATCAATTTTTTTACTGATTATATTGAAATTTTGTCAGGACAATGTAAGATTTCTTTCGACTGTACTACTAAATTAACAAAATAACTAACATGACAGGTTTAAGTGAATGAATTCAACCTTCACATGTTTACGATAATTCATTTATTGCTTGTTGAAAAAAGCTCAGAAGACAAACACTTAATGCGATTTTTGTCTTCAAAACTTGACGATATTTTTAGAACTCACGTGAAAGAAGTATTACAATATTTCCTTAAAAAAACCTATTCTTCTTTTCAACGAAAAAACCTCGAGTGTAATACATACGTCAAAATCAATGAAATCCGATATTCCTCATTAAATGAAATTTGATTGAAACCATGGAAGTTGGCCGTTAAATAAAACTTGGATTCAACTTTTGTTGGTTGAATACAAAATAAACTTTTTATTTCGGAAGATTCATGAAATACCGTCGAAATCACAAAAAACGCTTCCGGGGACATTCTTTTAGAAATCATACACCTTTTTTGACTTGACAATTTTATTTGGTCCCAAAATTTGTTTTTTGAGTCTATACTGAAAATAAACAGACACGTTTACGAGGTTTTTGTTCAAAAAAATTTTTTTTTTTTCGAAAATATGACCATTGTGAATTTTAATGCTTTATCCAATCCTATAACATGTTAAATTCATTATCTCTGGTTCTACTAATACTATCGTTACAATTTTTTTTTATTTTGAAGGTTATTATATCAGCTACCAGTAACCTGAGTGTTGTACCTGCAACCTGAATATTTCAAAAAATAATAACAATTTATTTGTTTAAAGAATGTTATCATAATGTTAACGACAACGAAATCTATTACAAAAATTACTATCGTATTCTTTATGTTTTTACCTGTAAAACCCAGTTTTCAGAAAGATGGGACAGTTATTAGTTAAAGGGAACGAAAATAATTTCAACCGCGCTTCACGTAGCGCGGGTAGCGCGCTTAACTACTGAGCGCGTTAAGTTTCATTAGAGTCACTGTCACATTTGTGTAAATTTTTTTGTTCGAAATCATAATTCATGTATGTTTTAACTCATAAAAAAACTTGGTGTAGTATACATGTTGGATATAAACATGTTTTTAACGATTGTTAAAATTGTACTGAACGTTCCCGTGCGATTTAACCTGAAAACATGAAAAGGGTAACTTCATAAAGTATGAAACGAAGTAATATTTATTTATTTATCCATTTACTTATTTTACGGTTTTACGCCCGTACAATAGTATTTTTTACAAACGAAGTACGCGCCATTAATATAAATACAATCGAATCGAGGGGAATAAATCCTACAAATCCTGTATCGAGAGGTAACTAATTTCTTAAACCATATATACAAATGTTCAATTCTGCTGATTGAAAATTTTATAGTCGCATTGAAATTTGATGATCGAAAGATAATTAAAGAATTGTATAGAAGAATATTATACGTTCATGTAATACTTGACAGAATGTACAACAGCACTAATCATTTTATGATTATTACTTCAGTGAAATGTTCTTGTGAAGAAAAATGCTTTGCTTTTGCTTTTTTTTGTGTGATAGGTATGATGCAATGGTATGACAACGTTCCTTTCACTGTTACAGCTTTTTGAAATCTTGTTTGTAATTTTTTTTCTTCCTCTTCATACTCTTTACTGTCAACAAATTCCAATGAAATATTAGGAAGGGCTTCGGTTGCCCATTGGAATAACTCTCTTGGAGTTTGAATTGGATTTCCTACTCTTTGGAGGCTTGTTCTGGCAGCTAACCTCTTCAATGTCCCTCCTAAGCCGTCGCACGCACCTTTGCCGTGAGACGTTGGAAAGAAGTGCCACTCTGCTGCTATACCAAAGTCTTGTTGATGATGAACAAGATTGGCAAAATTTTTTCTTTTCTTATACTGAGCACTCGCTCCATCAGAAAAATAAATTATTTTTTTGACTTGACTCAAATTTTTTTTCAAAAAGTTTACCAAATGTTTTTGGAACACGTAAACTGCTACTGTATCGTGGTGCAAACAGTCTGAAATTATGACAAAACTTTTCATTTCAACTTCCGAATTATGTTTATAGTAGATGGCAAATGGGTGAACAGTGGCTTGATTATTATTCCAGTGAACGCCTTGGACTGAATCTTGAATAACAAAAGCGTAATTTTCAGAAAAATCACACATAACAATACATTCATTTTCATCAAGTTCTTCTTTTTTATTGCCAACATAAAAGATTTTGCTTTTTGACGAGAAATGAATGGAGAAGCAATTTTTCTAAACCGATTTTTAATTTTTCCAAATATTCATCTACTGGGGATATTAAAATTTGCAAAGATGCTCTGTCAACGTTTGTCCACTGTTTGCAAGTGATTTCTTCAATATGATACTGATCAAAAATGCTTTCTAATTCATCTATCAAATTTTTTGCACCAGGACATGCAGAACACTTTCCTAAGTATCAATCGGATTCTGCCTCAGAGCAAATCATTCTTTTCAAGCAATCGTGATAAGTTTTTATAGGATTGGGGGTTTCAGCTGTAAGGTATTTTATATTAGGCCCTTCAAGTAATAATTTTACATTTTCATGAATTGCACAAACACATACAGAATGTGTACCACTTGCACCTGCCAGCACGCAATGTTTCGGGCGCAAAGATGCAAATTTTGGAAAGCTGCACTTGAATTCAGGGAACTTTTCAGTATATAATTGATGAATTTCTCTCAAATTTAGTAACAGTAATCTTTTCTGTACATGAATGCGTTGGCCATTTTTCTTCACAGAAACGAAATCTTTTTTACCTGGCATCATTCGGCTATTATCATCAAGCTCATAAAAACTAATCACTGAATCATATGTTTTTCTAAGGACGGATGGCTTTTAGGAGGTGTACATAAAATACCAATTTCATTCGCAGTTTGTTTTGCTACAGTAATCATGTGAGTCGTGGCGGCAGGAAAATGTCTGATTTTTCTAAAAGACCAGTCTTTAAAAATAGTCAAAATTCTAATTTTCGTTTCACGTTTTTCAGTGGTATTAAATGTGTCTTTCAAAATTTGCAAAACATTATTTCCATCGTTCTTCTCTGCACTAACATCATTGACATTACTATAACCGTGAAAAATTTTTTGAGACATTGCCTCGGAAATGCTTTTAACTTTTTCGGCAGAATAGCGCTTTTGAGAAATGTGTGCCTTTTTTATAGGTGAAGTACCGATCAAAATCAAACCTTCGTTAATCGCGTCCATCGCTTCGGAAATTATTCCTTTATCCTCTTCGTACGGCGCCGGACTTGTTGGGCTAGGAGGTTTTTCCACTTCATCGTCAGTCATAGCTTTAGGGTCAATATAATCAACTTCTTGGTGCTGCGAAATATATTTATATATATACACTGCAAATAATTTTACGTATTTTCGACAGTATCAATCACTAGACGTATAGTTTATCTATCTTTCAACGAAAAATGAATCAATTGAAGCAAATAAATATGTATTGAAATTTTGTAGAATTTTAATACAAACAAATGACATAACTAATTCATGAATTAAATGTAGTAATAAGTACCTGATCGTCTGTTTTGGCTTCACTTTTGATTTCAGTGTTCTGGCGCACTTTGGGCAATTTTTTGCGGCACATGTCACAAATTTTTTGCTCAAGAGACTCTTTTGTTACGGACTTATTGAGAGCCAATAAATATTCTCTTCGTACTTTCCTGAGACTTTGTTTTGTTTTTTGTTTGAATTTTTGTTTTGAATTTTCGGATGAGGAGATAAACCAAAAGGATTAAAACATCTATCCTTTCGAATTTTCGATAGTACCGATGATTGTGATGGTCGTGACATTTTTTTACGTGTAGGTTTCTCAAACTTGATTTTGCTCACTCACTTTTAGAAATAAAAAAAAAAGCAAAAAAGAAAGACGTGTGCTCGTACTAGGCTTTTCCGAAGTGAACTGCGTGAGTGACTCGAGACTGAACAACACTTAATGTTTAAACACACTCCTACACGTTTGAACTCGTCGCGCGCTGCCCGCGCTACGTGAAGCGCGGTTGAAATTATTTTCTCACTCTTTAACTAATAACGGTCCCATCTTTCTGAAAACTGGGTTTTATAGATAAAAATATAACGAATACGATAAAAACTTTTTAAATCGATTTCGTTGTGGTTAACATTATGATAACATTATTTAAACAGTTTATTTGTTATTTTTTTTTTTTCAAATACTTAGGTTGCAGGTACAACACTGAGGTTACTAGAAGCTGATATAATAACCTTTAAAATAAAAAAAAAATTGTAACGATAGAATCAGTAGAACCAGAGATAATGAATTTAACATGTAATAGGATTGGATAAAGTATTAAAATTTACAATGGACGTATTTCCGAAAAAAATTTTTTTGAACAAAAAACCTCGTATACGTGTATGTTTATATGAAATAAGAACTTCATAAAAAAATTTTGAGGAGATTTGATAAGGTCGAAATTTTTTTTGGTCCAAATCCGTACGATTTGTGAAAGAATGTCTCTCGATGACATTCTCCATCATGCAATGTATTGCACTCGTTACTCTCCCTTAAAACGATTAGGGATTTGATACAATATTCGACTTTCTTCAAGTAAGTGTATATAAGTATCGAGTGCATACGTAAACTCTGATATGTGAAGTTTTAACACATTTTAACAATAGCGTACGCAGAAGAAATGTTTAAAAAAGTGATAAAAACCTTTGAAAATTCAAGATTATGAATTTTTGACTCTCGAGTAATAAAAAAATGAATTTTGTATAATAGAAAATTGATAAACACATTTTTTAAATAATTTTTTCGTACAATGTAGGTTTTTTTCAACAGAATGAGGCAAAGTCAAAAGATTGTATCACTGAAAAATAGTTTTTCTAATAAAACAAACCGATTGGATTTCCAAGTGGATATCTAGTAGATTTTTCAATTGGTTGTCCTACTGGAAAACCAGTAAGATTTTCAATAAGATTTCCAATTGGTTTTATCCTGTTGGAAAATTTTTAGCAAAAAAATTATGATCAGTAATATAACTAGTTTTCCAAATAAAAATCTAATTAGATGTGAAAATAGAAAACTAATTGCATTTGTGACAAAAGTTTTCTTGTAAAAAGATTGCTAATAGGACAAACCAATTGGATTTCCAAGTGTTAATTTCCAATTGATTTTTCAAGTGGATACCCAATAAATATTCCAATTGGAAAACCAACTGGAAAAAAAGCTGTTTTTCAATTGGTTTTCCCATTGGTTTGTCTTATTGGAAAAACAGTTTCATTTACAATTGGTTTTTCAGTCGGTTTTATCCTGATAGGAAAATTTTTTTTAAACACCACGTCACAAATACGTATATATATAAATAATAATTTACCTGAATGGTAATTTAATTAGTTAAATAAATAGTAAACTAATTGCATTGGTGACATAAGATTTTTTGTAAAAAGATTTCTTATAGGACAAATTAATATCTAATTGATTATCCAAGTGGATATCCAATTGGTTTTCCAAGTTGATATTCAATTGGTTTTCTGATTGAAAAACAACTGGAAAAATGGCCGTTTTTCAATTGGTTTTCCAAGTGGATATCCAATTTATTTTCCAAGTAAATACCTGGTTGACTTCCCAATTGGAAAATCAACTGGTAAAATGGTCGTTTTTCAATTGGTTTTCCAATTGGTTTGTCTTATTGAAAAAACAGTTTCATTTCCAATTAGATTGCCAATTGGTTTTTCAGTTGGTTTTATCCTAATTGAAATTATTTTACAAAAAAACGTACATCACGATTACAACTATTTTTCCGAACGGAAATCTAATAGATAACTAAATAGAAAACTAATTGCATTTGTGACATAAGATTTTTTATAAAAAGGTTTCAAATAGGGCGAACCAATTAGATTTCCAAGTGGATATCCAGTAGATTTTCCAAGTGGATATCCAATTAATTTTCCAAGTGAATATCCAATTGATTTTCCAATTTTTAATATTCAGTTGATTATGCAAGTGAATATCCAATTCATCTTCCGATTGGAAAACCAACTGGAAATGGCTGTTCTTCGATTGGTTTTCCAATTGGTTTGTCTTATTGGAAAAAAAGTTTCATTTCAAGTTAGATTTCCAATTATTTGTATCCTATTGGAAATTTTTTGCAAAAAAGTTACGTCACAAATACAATGAATTCTCCAAATAAAAATCTAATTAGATTTTTTATAAATATAAAACTAACTGCACAAAAGTTTTTTTGTAAAATTATTTCTAATAGGACAAACCAATTGATAAACCAATTGAAAAAATATCCATTTTTCCAGTTAGTTTTCTTATTGAAAAACCAATTACAAATTTTCAGTAGGGACATCCGATTCATCAAATTCTCAAATATTTAGGGTCTTAAATTCCAAAACATAGTTAATTTTTTCAAACTCAAATTTTCACTTGCTTCACTAACAAAAAAAAATTACCTTATTTCAATGTCAGGTTTTTCAAATTTCAAACTTCTTAACCCCCTCTGCGTACGCTCCTGCATCCCAGTATCAATGACACGGCCTTCACGAATTACATAGAAAAATAACAGAATTACTTTTACAAAACGAGATTCAAAAAATCGCCCCCAACTTCACCCCCCCCCCCCCTCTTATCAACAACTAGATTAATGTTTAACCAGCAGTTCAGTCCATCGGATTGCGAATTATTATCTGACAAAATAGCGCATTTAAATAGTAATGTATCACCGAGTGTTTATTTTTTGTAAGCCTAACAACAAATGAAGTTTATTTCTGTTGCCAAACTTTCATTTACTAAGATCGTACGAAACAAATCTTATCGACAGGGGTTTGGTTTTTTCGGTTTTCGATGGATGTTGTGAACGTGGACATAGAGCACAAAATAATTATAATTTTATACATTTTTATATTCGAGCTTTTCATAATTCTGCAATTCCGAAATTGAAAATTATAAATAATGATGCATATTGGAAACGAAATTAAGGAAAATTATACATACATATATTCCGAACATGAAATAAAATCATTTCCAAAATAATTTTGGAAAACTTGATAAAAATTTTCTAAGGCGATTTGTTCTGAATTTCAGGTTTTTTTTAGATATCTGTAGAATTTCCGAAAAAATCAAGACATAATAAAGTATAATTACTTGAGTCATAAAATAATGAATAAAAAAAATTTTTGATTTTGGAGGGTTTATCTTTCATGAATTGAGTGTTTTTCTCAATAAATCACATTTACCCATATCCACTTAAATTCAACTCATCTCCATTTCAAATCCATCCAAACCACAAACAAACAAACTTACAAACAATATGTACAAACCGTATGTATAAATAGCTAAAAATCCTAATCATAAGTACTGAAAATCGGCAACTTCTAATATTCGATACAGGAAATTATAAAAACCAGGGTCCTCTCTATTATTGCCTCAGCAAATGGTGTTTCTTCAGGCCTCAATTTTCGCAATAATTCTCGAGCACGAAAATTACGTTTTCCCTTAATCGAAGAATATACATAAATTATTTATTACAGGCTTTTTTTATATGTAATAGGAAGTTTTCAGCAAATTCGTGCTTTATTTTAAATGGCAGACTTTATATTTTCTCGAACCCTCGTGGCTTAAAAATTTTCGAGCAATTCTTTCTTAATGCCTATGTGATGTAAAAATTGCCAAGTCACGAGGGCTGATGGAAAATTGCTTTTCGTCCTTCGTTGCAAATATTCTCGAAAATTACGATCCTTAGACTAGAAACGGATTGGAATCCATTTTATATAAATCAAAGCTCGTCATTTCGGCGAAAATGTGCTCTAATTTTCTGTGAAAAATTATCGTATTTACAGCCACGTTTCATTATTTTAATTCCGACAGAAAATTCGAGCCAACTCGTAATATTTTCGCGGTGCTTGATTAATTTTCACGCCAAGTTTTTCTTAAAAATTACGCAATATTGCAAAAATTTGTCATGTGCTTCAGAGATTCGAAATTTTTACTGTAGGAGAGTGTAAAACTTTCTTACGAAATTCAGTAGTGGAATAGAATGTGAGAGAATTCGCAAAATTTGCAAAGAAGCTAGAAACTTGCACTCGTATTGCAATTTTTAACGAGTTTGATTAGGCTTTTTCTGCGTACTTTCACACGTTCTGAATGCTTGCATTATTTTAAACAGCACCTTGTGAGTTGAAACATTAGACTATATTGTACATGGACCACTATGCAGAGACCAATGGCGCCGACATTAAAAATTTATATTATTTTTTTTTTATGAATTCTAACGAAACCAGTATATAAAACGTATACGTTTTTACAACGATGTTGTCATTTTGTCATTGATTTTTCATTTAGTTAAAGACAATTTTGATCAAACAAAATTTGATCTAATAAAAAAAATTATTGAAATGTTTGCGTCATTTTTCGGTCCATGTACTATGTAACCTAAAATTGTTACAATGGAAAAATTTTAAATGACTTTTTGAGATTTTTTTCCGATACGACAAAAATAGTTCTATAATACTGGTAAATAGTAATAAATATTATACAATGCAGTATAAATTGTCATGAGAAAACATCAATGAACATTTTTTTACACAAAAATAAATTAATTAAATCGACTGACCTATTGGAAAGATGGAAAAAAGAAGAAATTCCTTGCCCTGAAAAATGTTAACACCACATTTTGAGGACTTGTGAATCTGTGTTGAATTTCTTACTCATAAAACGAGAAAAATTTTTGTTGCTCTAATCAAAAATCTGGTAAATTTCAGAAGTGGCATTTCATTACGTACTTCGTGATTTTTAAGCATAACTCGTGATAGTTTGAGGTGATTAAACATGAAAAATGTACTCAATAATCAGACGACACAATTTATGGATAACTGAAATACTTTAGTTATAAGTTCTATAGATTGTCATGATATTCAAATAGGACAAGAAACACCTTTTTCTCCAAAAATTGAAAGCCCTAACTTGCTTGCTACGAGGTATTTGCATTTTTTCATGAAAAACATAATTCTTACTGAAGTATCAATTCATGTGTTTTTTTATCAACTTACACTATATTACATGTGGATGAGAAAAAAAATTATGTGCTTAACAATGTTTTAAAAAATCCAAATGCACAATTAAAATAATGAGAATTAAAATACGAGTCTGGTAGCATTCTAATGCCACATAATGACTTTTTTCCACTGAGATTCTGATCCTTCGTAAAAGTTGAAAAAGATAAATTAAAATTCTCAACTTGGCAAACATTCACGTTTTATCACAACACGCGCTTTTTTTTAAATCTAACCGAACTTTTTTATTTTGGAATAATAATAACATCAGAAAAAATGCAAAAACCTTGTTCCCTAAATATTCGTAAGCACGAATCTCAGGGGCGTACGCAAAAGGTAGTTTGGACGTAGAAACTTTTTTAAAAATTTAACAAACAGCTAGTTATTTCATGGGTAAAATGAATAATAATTTCAGAATGAAGAAAGTGATAAATGTGGACTTGATAATCTGATGAATTTTATACAATTCATATAAATTCTAGATAAAAAAAACTTATCTTTAAATTCAAGATAAAAGATAATCAGATCAAGAAAGCATTTGAAGTTTAACGAAATAAAAATCTGAAAGATTAAAATATTCCAAATTATAAAGTTTTTGTTATCCAATATAAATTTTTAAAGTGATAAAATGTGTAAAAAAAATTGATGGAAAAATAGAAATATTACTGAAAGATGAAAAAAATTCGATACTTGAAACATGAATCGTTGTTCCCTGAAATCCCAAAATTTCAAATTTTTGCAAAAATTTATCTTTAAATCAATGGTTGCAGGATTTTCAAATTATGAAATTACAAAATTTAAAAATATTGAAAATAGAAAATAGTTACAGACTAGGATTTATTTCCGAAATTTTTTATAGTTCTAGAATTTAAATTCTCAAAATAAGAAACTATGGCAGAGCAATTATTGAATTTTTGGTCAAGAAAAATCAACATACAAAATCAAAAATTCCAACACTATATAATTCTTTGAACTTTAAAATTTAAATTGTTTTAATTTTAAAGTGACATAAGCACCCTCAAACATGGAAAATTTTAGTTTTTTTTTTTCATTGAATTTTTACCCTTTTTGGAGTGAAAATTCAGCTGTAGAAATTTCTAGAGCACTGTCCAAAAGAAGGTTCATTTTAAAAATTTCAAATAATTCAAAAATAATAATTCCCAAACTGAAAAAAAAGTCAATCATATGATTGACTTTTAAATTATATTTAATATAAAATACTTTCATTTTAAAAGTTGATATTGTCTAAATTCAAAAATGGCACGAAATCTTCAATTTTGGAATGAAAGTAAAAAATTGAATGTTTTAAAACATTACGTAATTCTGATTTTCAAATAAAAATACGTAGACAACCTAATAAAAGATGTTTTACTATAAAATTTCAAGATTAAAAGAATATTTGAATAACTGTTAAATTCCCCAAGAAATTTCTTGGAGTAGATTTTCCCTCAAAAGCGTATGAAAATCCTGCAATTCTCAGTCAAAAAACTAAAAAATCTTTTTCAAATTCTTCAGTGAATGAGCCCACTTAAATGTACAAAATGATAATCATTTTTAATTAAATTTTCACCCTTTTTGGAGTGAAAATTCAGCTAAAGCAATTTCTAGAGCACTGTTTAGAAGAATGCTATTTTTCCAAATTCTTAATAATTGAAGAATAGTGACTCCCAGACTAGAAAACTCAATGAAAGCAATTACTTAATTTTCAGTGGAGAAAAATGGACATGCATAATTCAAACTTTATTGCTATAAAATAGTTTGATCCTAAAAGTTTATGCTGTTTAAATTGAAAGATGGGATTTAATTTTAATTTTTTGAGATGAAAATGAAAAACTCAGTAATTGAAAATATTACGTAATTTAAATAAAAACACGTAGACAACACATTAAAAAATGTTTTACTATGAAATTTTAAGATATAAAATTTTTGTAAAAAAACTGTTAAATTCCCCAAGAAATTTCCTCAAGTAGATTTACACTCAAAGGGATATGAAAATCCTGCAACTCTCAGTCAAAAAACTGAAAAATCTTTTTCAAATTCTTCGGTGAATGAGCCCACTTAAATATACAAAATTGTAATCATTTTTTATTAAATTTTCGCCCTTTTTGGAGTGAAAATTCAGCAGAAAAAAATTTCTAGAGCACTGTTTGAATGAATGCTCTGCTTTCAAATTTTAAATTATTGAAGAATAGTGATTCGCAGACTGAAAAACTCTATGAATGCAATTTATAAATTTTCAGTAGAGAAAAATCAACATGCGAAATTCAAAAGTTACTAACATAAAATACTTTGATCCTAAAAGTCTACGTTGTTTAAATTCAAATGTGACACTAAATTTTCAATTTTTGGATGAAAATGGACAAAAAAGTGATTTTAAAATCAAGTAATTCTTATTTTTAAACAAAAATACGTAGACAACGAAATAAAACATATTTTACTCTAGAATTCAAAAATATGTATAAAATATGTTACAAACTGTAAAATTTTTAACATTTTTGTTAAAAAACTTGACTCATTTCTCATCAATTTCCACTCTTTTAGAAAAAGCAAACTGAACCAAAGAAATTTACAGAGCACAGTCCAAAACTCCAAAACTCCAGACCTCACAGTCTTTCTTTCTTTTTTCAAAAAAAATCTTCTAAAAAATTACGTCCTGCGTACGCCCCCTTGGCAAAACCCAAAATCATTAGTCGATCATCGAGTCATGAACTTTGTTGCGCCGCATTTTGCGGGCTCGTTGATGACTCGATCATATGATTTGCTCTTTGAGCTTGACGAGGTTCGTGGCACCGTACAATCTCATGTCGAGCGGTTTGCTGGGCTGATTTTTCTTCGTCTGGGTGTGCCAGACCAGGACTTTTGTGCAATTGTCAGCGAGCATTTCGATGTCATGGACGTTGAGAGGTGCGAGGCTTTTGAGAAAACCGTCCTCCTCGTAGCCGGCGCGGTAGGGCATTGTCGCGTTCGGTCGGCGTCGCAAAAATTGCACGTTCACCGCGAACCCGGCCATGTCAACAGGAAATTTCCTCTCCGCGATCCAGCCGTCGTAAAAGCCCTTGAATTTCCCGTTTTCCAGTATCGGCGAGCTGAGGCCCAAATTCGTGCAGAGGCCCACCGGGAACATGGACACTTTTTTCGTTTTCCGAATCTGTTTGACCAGAAGTCAGTCAAGATAAATTTTTAATAAATAACATCTTACTTCCTCAAACTTAATTATTCAGATTACACTTTTTTAGGTTAGGTTAGGTTGTGTTAGGTTAGGTTTTTTAATTATCAATTATTAAATAAATAAATAATAAAGAGGTAATTATTAAATTATTCTTAGAGTTAAAATAATCCTTAATATAAAATAATCTTCAATATAAGTAATTATTAAATAATAATTAGGTAATTTATATATTTATTTATTTATTACGGTATACTACCTCAACTAGTAAGAATCCGGTTACCATGAAATAGTTAAAAATTACCAACCAGCTTTCAATTTGAAAAAGTAAGAAATGAGAATTTAATTTAAATATTTTTTATTCATTATTTATTTCACGCTACTTTCGTGAGTCTCATCACGTTTTTAAAACAACCTGTAATTACTTTGAGAAATGTTTTGAAACTGAGATTTAGTAATTTTGACCTTCCTTATTTTCGAAAGAAAAATTCTTTATTTATAATTTTTAATGTAACAAAGTGAAATTATGATGATTTGTGTACACAAATCGACAATGAATATGTTTTTTACTATTTTTTATTAGGAACTTTCAAAATTGTAGCAATCAAATTTAATAAATCTGTATGAGAATACATAAAATACTCAAAATTTATGGATCCTGCTAGGAAATCTTATGTAATTTAATGAATGCAAAAAAAACTAATAATACATTCTAATTAGCTTCTTCAAAACTTTATATAACTCTACAAATCAGGAAACTTTGATTTCTCGAACATTGAGTTCTAGAAATGTATGTATAAAAGTCCATCAAAATACTAAAAAAATTCTCGAATCCTAAAAGTCTTCTAAAAATACGAGCAATATTTAAGGAACTCAAACTCTAGAAAAAAAATGTTTTCTGCAAAATCGATCGAAGTGCTTCGTATATGTATTTCAAATTTTCAACTGTAAGAAATGTCATTCTGGAAACTGAAAGAGATACCTTTAAGAAAACCTAAAAATTTTACAATATTTTATAAATTCAAGGTAATACAAAAATAAATTATATCAAAAAACTAGTACATATACGACCGATTAAAAATCTATACAATTTTAATAACTAGAACATCGAATCCCAAAAATTTATATAGCAATATATAAAAATACTGAACGATCCTTCGAATTGCAGAAACACTGAAGAAATGCGGAAAATACTGAAAGAAATAAGAAGTTTTTGAGACATGAAAAATTTGATGCACTTTGAATTCTATAACACGAGATTCTTGAAATCTGGATAACAACTTGTATGAAAATACCAGAGAATCCTGCAAAGTTTCATAAGTTTTGAAAAAAAAAAAAAAAAAAAAAAAAAAACTAATAAAGCTTGTGCAAAGATGTTTTGATGATTAAATTTAAATGATAAAAAAAGGACTAAGTCTCTCAAATCTTCCAAAAACAAAAAATTAATATTTTAAAAACTTCTCCAACCAATCAACTCTTTTACACATTTTTCTATGCTTTTGGGTGTCCTGATTAAAAAAAAAAGTATTCCAATTCTATTTCGGAATAATTTTCAAAATACTAAAGTACACAATTTTTATAAAATATCAGCTCAACATTTTGAGTTAATTAATTAATTTCCAACTTAATTTTGTGCCCTTTTTTTTCCAATATTCAAGAGTTATTTTATAGAACCTAAAATTTTGATACGCTCGTCATTTTCTTGAAGAAACTATGGCAATCATAACATCCACGTCTAAAAATAAATAGAATCAATATTCGGGCGGGTTCCAAGATTCATTTCACATCGATTTTTATGCGGGCTGGCAAATTACCGTCAAATATTTGCTTAAAACTGCACGAAGAATCGATTTATATGTCACGTTATATAAAAACGCGAGGCACTCGAAACCGTTTCAATCATCATTTTTTTCATACGAATTTCATGATTATGCATAAATTTATCTTATAATAATATTTATATTGAACTATTTTCCATATTTAAGTAATATACAATTTGTTTATGATTATAATAATACAAATATACTACTTAAATAACGTTCCACATTTATTAAAAACTATCAAATCGAGAAATATTCATAAATTCATTGCGAAAATTTTATATAAATAGTTGATAAGTGAATGAAAAAATTGAGTATGTTATGAAAGTACTACAGTTAATGCAAATCGTTCGCTTTTGATGAATTGAATGCATTTTACCTCATCAAAAAGTTCAATATCGTAAGAGTTGTCGTCATCTGCAAAGTACATTACTCCAGATTTCGCGTTCGACTGCACCCACCGTAAACCCAGATTTCTGTTTGACACGCCTCGAGGCTTTGGACCTTTTTTCGATTTGTACTCTTCTGGCATTGGAGCTGAAAAATTACAAAACGTTTTTCTCACGCAAAATGTATGAAAAAAACCTTGATTTCCCCCAAAAAAATCTTTAAAAAAGACCGTGCAAAATATTTAGAAATAATTATTCAAGAAATTCGAATTGGAAAAATTCAAAAAATATTGGTATCCTTATACAGAGCATGGAAAACAAGATTTTTTCCGGAAAATCGTGAAACTTTCGCTCATTTTTTTAAGGTGAAAGTAAATTAAAAGATCAACGAAAAAGATTTTTTTCTGTTATGGAAAAAATTTGATTTTTTAATCTAAGTTAGTTAATTTTTTATTTCAAGTTAGTTACGTAATTTTGTTAAGTTTTTTATTTTGTATGTTAAAAATTTTACAATATTTTTTATTC
This sequence comes from Platygaster robiniae, assembly GCA_028476575.1. Classification (NCBI taxonomy): domain Eukaryota; kingdom Metazoa; phylum Arthropoda; class Insecta; order Hymenoptera; family Platygastridae; genus Platygaster; species Platygaster robiniae. The sequence continues at coordinate 45,844,015 of CM052019.1, forward strand.
ATGTCGCTTTAAAAATATTCATTTCAATGTTATGGATTCCAACATTTTGTACGGTTTGGAAATCAGCACTTTAAAATCAAGACAAACTTTTGATGTTGAAACGATTCACAAATAAAAATTACTAAATTGATTATTCATTTACTCACATTTTTCAACTTTCTGAATGTAAAGTATACTTCGGATTATTACATCGAAATTGTAACTTAAAATTCTAATGCCTACTTTGATGTTTTGGATTTTTTTTTTGATTGCCAAACTTAAAAAAAAAAGGTTGTTTTCAAATTCAATACATTTCTTACAATTTTATTTAATTTGGATTTTTCAATCACCTTAAACCAATAAAATCTGAAAATATAATAGTCTTCGGATTCTGTGAATATCAACATTAAGTTTGAGTTAAACGTTCATAATGAAAAACTTAAAATTCCAAATTTTGAGAATAAATAATCCATTTATTAAATATTTCCAGGGAATTAGTAATTTTAAGTATAATCTCTGTTTTCCATACAATCGAATTTGCAACTTCAATTTTATGATATAGAAGTGAAATATTTCGAAACCAAAATTAACGATTTTAAAGATTGATGATTTTCGAGTCAAAAATTATCGTATAATTCGATTATTGAATACTTTGTCTGATTCGCTACAATTTTTTCATTCAATTTAAAAAGTTTGTCACTTTACGTAGGATTCCACAAAAGAACTAGAAAATCGTGGAAGGTTTTATAAGTGATGAAAAATACGAAAAATACCTACAGCAGATCTAAAAGTACACAAACTATTGAAAATGAAATTATCTCGATAATTAATCCATTTATTCACCTAAAATCTCATCTCATTTAAAAATTTATGTAACAATCTTGAAAAAAATGAAAAAATCATTCGAAGTTTATAAATATTCAAGAAATATAATAATTTATCAAATAACTATAATTCTTTGAAACACTGGAAATTTATGAAATAACTGTGTTCTGAAAAATCATTTGAAATACTGAAAATCTATGAAACTTGAAAATTCGGCGCATGAAATTTTTCAAATTTACATAGCGGTCAATGTATAAAAAAATTATGAATTTATGAAAAAAAAAATAATTAATAATAAAATGCTACAAAATGTCATCAATGCTGAAAAATATATCAAAGACTAAAAATAACAAGAAATTTCTAAAATACTGCAATTGAGCCCCCGGATGCAATAACTCGCCGAGCGCTCGAAAACGCTTAAAAGTATTGTCCGCGCGGTGATGTCACGAGTCAAAATCAAAATCCGAATTTAGGAAAATGAAAAATACTACTCGATAGCTTTTGAAAAATGAACGTTAGTTCACATTTAAACTTTTTTTGTAAAGGTCATAGTTTTAGTTGAAAAAAATAAAAAACGGTAATTTTTGCATCGGAAAATCAATGTTTTTTAAAACTTACATCGCCGCTGAGCATTCATTTTTCAAGATATTTACATAACCTTTGTATAATTTTGTTCGGGAAGGTCTAGCGATGAACACAGTATCAAAATATTTATGAAAAGTTATTAACAACTGACTTTTTTTTTAATCCGACTGAAAAACCATGTTTTCCGACGTTCGCATTAAAAATGTATCGAGGGAATTTTCGTTTTTAACGAGGTTTTCACGCTTGTCATAATTTTAAGTGTATTGTCGAACTTTTTGGAAAATTTGAGCTCTCTAAAACTATTATTTATAGAAAAGCTAGCAGGTTGAACACAACGTGCAGCGCGATGTGCTTGAATTTTTCGCTGGTAGGACTAACCACGGAGCTCAAGCGCGTAAATAAACTAGAAGTTCGGAAATCTCTGTAAGAATCAAATGAAAATTTACTGAAACGCTGATAATCTAAAATTTTCAATTCGAAAGCAAGGAATTCTCAAAATCTGCATTGAAATGTTGAAAAATGCAATATGTTCATTAAACCCGTAGAATATCTTAATTAAATTTGATAAAAATAGAAAATACGAAAAATGCCAAAGATTCTAAAAATCGATAAAATATTAAAAAACCTATGTAAATGTAATTTCTTTAAATAAAAGGGTTAATGTCGGATATCTATATAAAAATTTATAAAAATGCCAGAAAATCGTCCAAACTGTAATATAAATACTGCGAAAATACGATAAAAAACTAAAAATACTGGAAGTCTATGAAATACTAGCTATATCTCTGAAAATGATGTTTCCTGGAAAATTCTCCGAAATACTGAAAATCTAATTGTTAGTATCTTGGAAGAAACCGGGACGTATTTTGTTTCGGCAATTCCGCGGCGCGGAGTCAAAGACGTAGAAAACAGTTGGAAGGGTCGATTTTTTGAATACTGGGAATAGGTTTACACTTTGACAGACGGAGACTAACTGAACATGGTGCGGACAGAGACAAACTGAACATGATATGGACGGAGACTAACTGAACATGGTACGGATGGAGACTAACTGTGCGAGGGGACAGAACGGAGAAATAACTGAAAATTCTGGTGGGGTTGATTATTCAGATTTATACATTTCCAAATCCCGTTATCTCGAACTCTAAAACATGAGTACTTATGATAAAAGGGAATACAATTGAGAAAGTGCGTCGTCATCATACAGAAAAGAAAGTGGACATATCATAAAGTAAACGTTACGGTACATATTTTAGAAAGTATGTTAAAATGAATCCAGTTATAATCTATCTATATATAGATCTCAGATTCGTACAGCTCGGTGAGCCTGAGCCACTAGAAGCTTGCTCAGCAGTGATCCCTTGGGCAAAATTGGAGGGTGTATCTCCTTCTCTGGGATTGGCAGATTCTGGAGTCGACCACCGACGCGAAAGAGTCCATGCGCGTCGAGGTATGGGTAAAGGGATCGAAGGGATGAGCTCCGTGGTATTTCCTTCTGGCGTCTGGTTGCCTCGAGTTCGGCGGTGAAGTGTCGAGCTTATTCAACCCTAATGAGTCGAAGGCGTGCCTCGGCTATCTCTTCGGCCTGCAAGTGGTCCTGGTTCTTGGGAGCTCCAAGGTCACGCGAGGCAAGTGCGTGGCCGGCGAATCGCATCATCAGCGTGGAGACTCTCAACAGCCGCTGCAAGCTGGAGAATTTTTCCAGGAGGTAGTCTGGGTTGTGTTCCGTGCCATCGTTTGGTGAGGTGGTGATGACAAGCACTTGAGCTGTTTTTCTGGTCTCTTCTACAGGAGACTCAGAGGGTTGGCCTGGCTCCTGGGGCCAGTCGCCTGTCAGCAGCCAGCTGGGTCCATTCCACCAGAGAGAGGACTCCCGAAGTTGTGCCGGGGATGAGCCGCGTGAAGCCAGGTCAGCAGGATTTTCAGCAGTTGGTATGTACCTCCAAGTGGCATCTGGTAGGAGTTCCTAGATGTTTGTGACTCGATTCGCTACGAAGGTCTTCCAGTGGGAGGCATGTCCACGAATCCAGTGTAGGACGATTGTACTGCCGATCCAGGTGGTGACTGGGAGGTCTTGGTACGACGGGGCCTTCTGCACGTGCACAACGAGTCGGGACAGCAGTTGGGCGGCGCACAACTCGAGCCGTGGTATTGACGTAGGCTTGATAGGGGCTGATTTTGCCTTGGCGGCGATAAGAGTGCAGTGCGGTGGTTCTTCGCCCGGGCGAGCAACCCTCAGGTAGACGGCGGCCCCGTATGCTTCCTGGGAGGCATCCGAAAAGCCATGTAAGTCCATCCGGGTACCGGGTCCGTGAGCAGAGGTCCAGCACTTTACGCGGGTGTTGGGGAGTTCTTGGAGGGAGCTTTGGAAAGAATTGAAACGTGCCAGGAGTGATCCCTGGAGTGGGGCGTCCCAATCGAGTCCGGCGATCCAGAGATCCCGCAGGAGCACCTTGGCAGTTGTAGTCACCGGGGCTATCCAACCGAGCGGATCGAAAAGCTGGGCAACGCTGGACGAGACAATCCTCTTGGTAGGGCTGCTCTCGCGGGCATGAGGCTCCGGCCGTTTGTACGTGAAGGAGTCTTCTCCGGGAAGCCAAACTATACCGAGAGTTGTGGTAGGCCCGCCCACATCGGGTTGAAACCCGACAGACTTTGGTTGGCTCGCGGGGTTGGTATTCTGTAACAGAGAGAGGTCGTTTGCCGCCCACTTGCTCAGTGAGAAGCCACCCAAGGTGAGGAGGTTCACCAGCTGTGATTGATGCTTGAGGGCTTCCTCGATGGTATCCCCACCGTCGAAGGAGTCGTCCACGTAGTTTTGTTCGAGGATGCACTTGACGTCCAGGGGGAAACGATGACCCTCGTCCTTGGCAAGCTGGTGTAAGGTTCGATTTGCCAGGTACGGTGCGCAGTTAGTGCCGTAAGTCACCGTGTTGAGGGGGAAAGTCACCACTTCCTCGGTAGGGTCCCTTCTCCATAGAATGAGCTGCATGGGGCAATCGTCTTCGTGCACCAGGATGTTCCTGAACATCTTGACGATGTCCGCCGAGAACACATATCGGAAGTTCCTCCAGGATAACAGAATGAGGGTGAGGTCTCGCTGCAGGGGAGGACCTGGAAACAGATTTTTGTTAAGGCTGTGCCCAGCCGCGTTCTCTCGAGAGGCGTCGAACACCACACGCAGCTTCGGTGCGAGCTTGGAGTGCTGGAGAATCCCATGGTAAGGCAGGAACCATCGTGGAGTGGCAGGGTCCATTGAATATGTGGCGCTCATGTGGCCGAGCGTCACGTTGACCCATGAACTCCATGTACTGACGCTCGGATCTTCTCGCTTGTGTGGTCGAGGAGGGCCCTCAGATCCTTGGCAGACTCCTTGGTTACGTGTGGCAGGTTGAAGAGAGCAGTGAAGTGGGCGTGCACCAGGAGGCGGCGAATGCTGTATCGACGCCGGACTGACTCCCAGGCGGAGTCGAAGTTTGCATCTGTGCAGGTCACGTTCTTCAGCAGGAGCGCGGCTTCGCCCTTGAGAGCCTGTTTGAGTAACATCAGCTTATGTGCCTTGACGATGTCAGGCCGGTCGACGACCATCCCCTGGAACGAGTCACGGAAGTTCTCCCAATCCAAGAAGCTGCCGTTGAATTCGGGAAACGGCACCTTCGGGAACGGGAGGGAGGACATCGGTGTTTTTGTGGGCGCTTCTTGTATATTAAAGAGCGTTAAAGCGAGGCGTAGGTTACTCAGGATCCCCACCGCGTTGAAATAAGTCAACTTTGCCTCGCTGAATACGTCTGAGGTGAAGTACACATGGGTTGATACGGCTGGATCCTTGAGGGCGGTCATATGGTTGCTGTAGAAATCGGCCCAGTATCTGACCGCGACCTTCTCGGCCGCATCGATGATGGTATAAGTTAGGGGAACTCTTCCTGAATCGACGGCTGCCTTGAGGGAGGAAGCACTGGTTTCGATCCTCTTCTTCAAGTCCTCTTTAATTCGGTGGATGGTGTCGAGGGCGGTCATTTTGCACGAGGTGGCAAATTTCACAAAAATAAATAGATAGCGTGGTGCTGGGGGATGAGCTCGTCACGGGCGCGTTGTTTCTTCGAGAGATTCAACGAAGATGCACGTGTTGGAGGTGGATTTGGTATGGAAGACGGTGGTATCTGGCACGTGCACTACACTCGCGAATTCACAAATTTAACGCACGAAACACACGCGGTAACGAGATCCGGCTCGAAGGACCAATGTTAGTATCTTGGAAGAAACCGGGACGTATTTTGTTTCGGTAATTCCGCGGCGCGGATTCAAAGACGTGGGAAACAGTTGGAAGGGTCGATTTATTGAATACTGGGAATAGGTTTACACTTTGACAGACGGAGACTAACTGAACATGGTGCGGACAGAGACAAACTGAACATGATATGGACGGAGACTAACTGAACATGGTACGGATGGAGACTAACTGTGCGAGGGGACAGAACGGAGAAATAACTGAAAATTCTGGTGGGGTCGATTATTCAGATTTATACATTTCCAAATCCTGTTATCTCGAACTCTAAAACATGAGTACTTATGATGAAAGGGAATACAATTGAGAAAGTGCGTCGTCATCATACAGAAAAAAAAGTGAACATATCATAAAGACAACGTTACGGTACACATTTTAGAAAGTATGTTAAATTGAATCCAGTTATAATCTTGGAGATTAAAATTCTATCTGCGGCACGAACACTAATAATCTTTAAATCCTTGATCAACGAATTCTCAAGGCCGCACAGGAATCTACAAAAATGATGAAAAAAAAATATTTTTAAAAATTGTATGAGTAGTATTAAATACAAAAATTTTAAAAATACTACCACTCCATAAAATACCTTAAATATGTGCAGCTATTTTCTCAAAAATCTATGAAAATATGAAAAATTTATTCATGAACCCTTAAATCCTAGAGCATCGAACTCTAGAATCAATGTAAAAAATTTTCACGAATACGAGATAATCCTTCAAATGCTGAAAAAGTAAGTACTGTGAGATATTAGAATTATTGAGATATCGTGATTTTAAGTAAAAGCATGAGCTTGCAAATCGATTTCTCAGTAGATAATTTGATAATAGAAGGAAGATTTATTGACCTATCCAAATGAAAATAAAATTAGTCTTTTTCACATTGAAGGTATTACTTCCATGAATAAATATAGTTGCAAAGTAAATTGGTTTTAGCTAATTTCAGATCACAGCATTATTTTTGACAGCGGCAACGTTGCTTTAATAATTAGAGCGAGAAACCAGCTTCGTATGTCATGTGATTCTCTTTTGTAAATAATAAACACAACCACAAAAGCATTTTGGTATTTTGACAAAAGAAAAGAAATATAAATAAAGTCAGTAAAATCAATTGCATAACTAAATAAAACATAAACTAAAATAAATGAAATTAAACAGCAAATAAAATAAATTTCAAAATCAAATAAAACAAATGAAAATAAAATAAATAGAAAAACTACTAAAACCACTGCGTAGATTATATTTTTTTTATTTACAAAACAATTGTTAGAAACATCAACGTCAATATACTTGAACATTAGCGAAAATCGGACAGAATACACTGTTGCCAAGTTTATTGATTTGATGCAGAAAGTGTCGAATTTGTTTCATTTCTATTTTTTATTTTTTTCCAAAACAGTACGCTTAATCTTCTTTCTGTTTGAAGCATTTCACAAAGTAAGTTATTATGTGCTAACGAAAGAAAATAAGTACCAAAATCCTTAGTGTGGTATAATTGAAATTTAAAAAAACTGCTTACACCCATAAGACTACATGTAAACTTTGATAATTTTTCATTAAAAAACGGTACAGTAAAACAAGTTGTAATTTGGCAGATGTAATAAGAACGCTAATACCTTTCATATATATTTTTTTCATGAAAATCTTAAGTCAAATTCCAATTGTGGAGGTGATACCGTGAGTTTGTCCATTTATATGTAAAATTTTTTTACTCCTGCATAATTGACAATAATAAACTATACATGAAAAAAATGGAAAACTTACCAATCATGTGCTCGAATTTAAGTCCTGTCCTATTCAAAAATTTCGTAACTTGCTCCGATGCGGTTCGAGCGTCCTCGATGACTAGCCAATGTACGTTTTTCACCAACATCAAAGTATGCGACATCCTCGTGAGTTCCGGTATTTGTTCGGGCCTCCGATAAGTCGGCGTTATTATGTAAAGTGGCACGATATTTTCTATCGTTTTTATCACATTTTCCTGCCTTTCTTTGCAGGGTGCTACCGAAGGATTCGGCTTTTTGGGCTTACTCGTCAAAACCAACGGTTCTACATTTTCCGGGCCACTCGGAATCAACGAGTTTTGCCGTGAATATAATTTTTCCAATAATTCCCGCTCGAGGTGGAATGCGATGTCAGGACCGAGTCCGTTCGATTTTTGGACGGAAATCACGGCTGAACGTATCTGAATTTGATTTTTTAAATATTCATTTGAATCAGAAATTTTATTACTCGTTAAATCTGAATCTTTCAGACAGATTATTAAGTAAAATTTTTAAACAGATTGTTAGAATTCAAAATTTTTAATTTTACTTCAATGTATCATTTCCAGGGGAGTAGGCAGAAAAAATTTTCGGGAGGGGTTTTTCTAAAAAATATTGTTCCTCCGGGATTTCATAATTTTTCATCTTCGATAATATGGTTACAAGAGAGCGATTGTGAAATATTTTACATTTCGGAATTTGAAAGTTCTACAACTTTTGGGATCCAGAGTTGCTGATTTTTCATGTTCTTAAGCAATGGAATTCGATTTTTGTGATTTTTAATTATTAACTGAGGTTTCAATTTTTTTTACTAATACTTTTTGTACTTATACCACTTTAAGGATTATCTGATAATAGGTAATATGAATTTCTATAGAGCTTTCTGAAATTCGATGCTCAAGGAATCAAACTTCTAAAAATTTATATATTTGAAATGATTTTTGAGTAAATTTTCACCACAAAGATAAAAGGTAAATCATACATTTATATTATTTTCGTATTGTGTATTATTGATTAAATTTTGTTATTTTCTGGTATTTTTATATACTTCCAATATTTCAATGGGTCGCTCAATACATTTTTAGAAATTGATGCTATAGTATTGAAATTTTCAACGATTTTGAAAATTTACATTGATTTTCTAGACAACAGTTACTTTTATAAAGATTTTCAATACTTTTATTCCATATTTCTCCAGTATCTCTACAATTGAAAGTATGTTTAACTATATAATCTTTATGAATTTAATTGGATGCGTTCTTATTGCTTTTATATGAATTTGTAAAACAATGTCTAAACTTTTATACAATTGTAGTTTTGTATTATTAATTATGCTCTAGGGCATAAAATTTTAGAAATTTTTGAGAAAGTTATGTCTACATAATTTTTATGTATTGAAAGATTTCTAGTAAACTAGTAAACTAGTAAGTTATAAAAAAAGTGAACTAGTAAACTACTGGAATTGTCAAATAGTAAAATAGTAAACAAGTAAAAAAGAAAAATAGTAAGCTTACAAACTCGTAAACGAGTGAATTATTTATTTTGTAAACTAGTAAACTTGTAAAATTTGTAATAGTAAACTAGTAAACTAGTAAGCTAGTGAACTAGTAAACTAGTAAGCTAGTGAACTAATAAACTAGTAAACTCGTTAACAAGTAAATAAATAAACTAGTAAACTCGTAAGCAAGAGAACTAATAAACTTATTTTTCACATTTTTCTAGTATAATATACGAATCCCTAGATGATTTCTAAATATTTTTATAGATTACTTATATGTTTATATATTGCTACAGAGATTTAAAAAATTTCATGCTTTAGAATGCGCATTTCGATCTATTCTCAGTAATTTTAAGAATCGATGATAAAATCGCATTCCTATAGATTTTTTATTCATGTTTTATATCGTTATTTTTTTTTTTTTGTATTTTTAAAATACAAAAGATTTTGTTACGTTTTCCAGAATTTTCATAGACTTATAGTGTATTTGGAATTTGATGCTCTAAAATCCCAAAATTTATAGATCGTAGAGGCGTTTGTCGAGATTTTTCAGAAAACAGTTTTTTTCATACAATTAAATCGATTTTATTATTCTTTTAGAGTTTGTATAAATCGAAAGATTTTAAATACTTTTGTATGGATTTTATATAGATTCCTAGAATTCGATTATGTATCTAAGATTCAAAGTTTTGTAAGTTTTTAGCATTTCCGTAGATTTTTATTTTTCTTGATTATTCAATGTGTTACAACAATTTTTCTGATTCATATTTTCTACGTAATCCTTAGTTTTGGAAATTTTTACTATTTCATTAAATATATACTGCTTACATTTTCACGCATTTTTTTCTAACTTTTATTTTCATTGTTTATAGGAGTAACTTTTTATAACTTTTCATGAAATATTGATTGATATTATACAATGCTATTTCATGCTCTGATAATAACACATTCAACAATTCATCCAATCTTGATCACCCAGAGCCAAATAAAGGTAGGGAAATTCCAGCCTCAATGAAACACAACAATAGTGTATAAATTCATTTCTTCTATATTTCGGCTAATAATTGGGCCCTCTTCAGGAACTATTACAAAATCAAAAAACCAAAATCACGTATAAACATACTATCCAACGACAAAGTATAAAAACGAATCAATAAAGTCTTACTTACAAACAATGTTTCACAACTTCACACATATAAGTGATTGTATCCGAACATCAAAACTGCCAAAAAAACATTTTTCGGTTCTAAACTAACCATTGTCAAACAAATGCATCAATCACTATTATCAAATTGTCAAAAATTAATCAAATACAGCCATGTGGACATGATCAGAATATAATCATAAAAATATATACAGGGTGCACCATTTCTTATGTCGGTATTGTAACATTGAATAACTTAAACATTTGACAACCGATTTACTTGACTTCACTTGTTTTGGAAACGTCAATTCAGTACAATTTCAACCATGTATCGCTTCACACCAAAAGAACGCGCTGAAATAGTTACTTTGTACATTGAAAATAGTCGTTCAGTTGTGTTAACTCAACGAGCATATCGTCGAAAATATCTTGGCAAACAGGCACCATCTGACAACACTATTCGTCGTTTGGTGTCGAATTTTTGTGACCACGGGACAGTGAAAGATCGCGAACAACCCGTTCATCAACGACCAAGACGTTCAAATGAACTGATTGAAGCTGTCAGAGAGAGCGTTGCCCAAAACCCAAAAGTTTCATATCGTCACCGCGCTCAGCATCTCGGCATCAGTGGAACCACTCTACGGCGCATTTTGAAAGATGATTTGCATTTGTTTCCGTACAAAATGCAATTAACACAAAGAATATTGCCTACAGATCATCCACGTCGCTTGGAATATGGACAAACAATCGCTCGAATAGTTGATACTGAACCTGATTTTTGGAAGCGAATTTTAATGACCGACGAGGCACATTTCAAACTTTCTGGAGGCGTTAATAAGCAAAATTGCCGCATTTGGGGAACGCAGAATCCACACGAGATCCATGAAACGCCATTGCATGACCAAAAAGTTACTGTTTGGGCCGGCGTTTGCGCCAAAACCATCATTGGTCCTTATTTTTTCAAAGAGAACCAAACGATCGATGGAAACCGATATCGGTGGATGTTGGCTCACTATGTCTGCCCACAAATGCGTGAAAAAGGTCTTGAAGATTACTGGTTTCAACAAGATGGTGCGACCTGCCACACTGCGAATCAAACAATCCAGTTTCTGCAACGAAAATTCCCTGGACGTCTGATGTCAAAAAGAGGCGACATTGAATGGCCACCCAGATCTCCAGATTTGACCCCTCCAGACTTCTTTTTGTGGGGTTATTTGAAAAGTAAAGTGTACGCCAGCAAGCCGCAGACCATTGAAGAGCTTAAGGAAAATATTCGTGCCGAAATCATTGCTATACCACCCGAGATGCTCGAAAAGGTAATGGAAAACGCCGCAAAAAGGGCATATTTTGCTGTGAACAATAAGGGCGGCCACTTGATTGATGTTGTGTTCAAAAACTAGTCTAAATAAATTGTAAAGGACCAAACTAAATAAAAATACCTCATTTACAGAAATCGGTTGTTTTTTTTTCAAGTTATTCAATGTTTACATGCCGACATAAGAAATGGCGCACCCTGTAGAGTCCACTCAGAAAGAGATGTGCACTAGACTATGTATCACGGCTGACTAAAATATGAACATACTGATAACATTTCTTATACTACCAAATTGAGACGGGACATGATTTCGATTGGAAAGATGTAAAAATTTTGGATAGAGAGTCTAATTATTGTAAGAGGAGTGTTTCAGAGATGATTCATATTAAGAGTCAAAATTTACTCTTAACAAACAGGAAGACACTAAGAATTTGAATGGGGCCTACATTGGTTATTTGAAGATGTTTTGAATCGTGAATGATGTTTCGTTATCAAGCTTTCAATATTTTTCGGTAGTATAGGAAATGTTATCAGTATGTTCATATTTTAGTCAGCCGTGATACATAGTCTAGTGCACATCTCTTTCTGAGTGGACTCTATATATTTTTATGATTATATTCTGATCATGTCCACATGGCTGTATTTGATTAATTTTTGACAATTTGATAATAGTGATTGATGCATTTGTTTGACAATGGTTAGTTTAGAACCGAAAAATGTTTTTTTGGCAGTTTTGATGTTCGGATACAATCACTTATATGTGTGAAGTTGTGAAACATTGTTTGTAAGTAAGACTTTATTGATTCGTTTTTATACTTTGTCGTTGGATAGTATGTTTATACGTGATTTTGGTTTTTTGATTTTGTAATAGTTCCTGAAGAGGGCCCAATTATTAGCCGAAATATAGAAGAAATGAATTTATACACTATTGTTGTGTTTCATTGAGGCTGGAATTTCCCTACCTTTATTTGGCTCTGGGTGATCAAGATTGGATGATTTGTTGGAATATTGATTGATTTTCTCAGAATTTAGAAGGGGTTTGAACCCCCAAAACCCCCGTCTGCCTACGCGCCTGATCATTTCCAGAATAAAATTAAAAAAAAAAAATTTTATTACAAACTTTCAATACTCAAATAAAATCATTGACCTCATATATAAAATTCATTTAAATTGTTTAAAAGTTTGTAGTAAATTATTACAGAAATTTGAAATTTCCATATTCTTCTTACCGCGTCTCGGTAAATTTTGTAGGATCGAAACGAGTTCAGCTTGGGACTGACATTAGAGACGTTGATTTTTTCGACATTTTCCGGGTCGTCGATGACGCTGGGTGAGTCGAAATCCACGACCTGGTCGAAACTTATTTTCGCCGACAGGTGATAGTGGTAAAAAACCAAGCAAATGCTTATAAAAGCCAAAACCCCAACCTTGTGGAGTTTCTTCATTATTTTGGTTTCTGAAATTTCGACATTTTCCCTTCTTTACATCGAATTTTGCCCTCAGAAAAGCAAAAATCAAAATTTGTTCAATATTGTATAATTTTCAGTTGACAAATGTTATATTCAACAAACTGTGCCGGATAAATGTAAAGACAAATGGTCAAAAAATTATGAAACTACATAAAAATGAGAAAGTTCTGATTTTCGAGTGATTTTGATTATTTCTGTCATGTTCATGATTATTTTTTCACGTATTATCATCCTCATGCTAAACTTTATACTATTCCTTTGTGTAATCTTAGACTTATATTTTTCTACTTTAAAAAAGGTGTTCTTGTAGATTCGAAAAATCAGATAGAGAAGACGTTTTTGCATAGCTACACGCAAAAAACTGTTGTGCTGAACCAGCCAATGGCAAATGAGCAGGTGCCAGATGCATGCAACTCTAGCTAGTAAGTGTGCTGAAGTAGCTAGTGAGTGTGCTATATGAGCAGTAATACTTGAAGCTGCAACTAAAAAATATGTGCTGCACTTACAGAAAAAAATCGTTGTACGTATATTAACATATATTTTTGTGCTGCGGCATCACATATTTGCGTTGCAGCATCAGTTGATGTTGCTGATTCAGCACATTTACTGCAGCACATTTGCCGTTGACTCATTCAGCACATCAAATTGTTGCTAATTCATAACATATATAAGCTACAGTAGCATAAATCTGGCAGCACAAGTGCCATTGGCTGATTCAGCACAACCAGTTTTTTGCGTGCATAATTTTCGACATGCAATAACTTCTATTCCACTAGTTTAATTGGACATCGAATAATTGAAACGGTATTAAAAGGATGTAAAAATCGTTACAACACGCTTCTCGTGTTTACTGCGCGAAAAAAAAAACGTGCATGATTATCCGCAGCTTACAAAGTGTGCATTGGAAAAAACGTTATTAAAGTAAAAACTGTGAACCTCATGAAAAATTTTCAATATTTAACCAAGTATCAAATGTCTATTTTCGAAATTTAATTATTGCGTTTATTATATTGATAAATTCAAAAATTCGAACATCGCTAAATTTCAAAAACAAATTTATAACTTGAAAACTGAGTATCTTCATTCATTTATCCTGATATTAAATGAACATTTTTAATCTCTAACAACAGTTTTTTTCCTATTCCTACGTTTAATTATTTCATTATTCACCCAATCGTTTTTTCACCTTGCATTTTTTTAAACGATTCAAGTTCCAAACTTTAAAAAGCATTTTTCCACCCTTGAAAATTTATGCACCTGAAGTTCCAAACATTTAGAATTAAACGAAAATAAAAATTGAATAATTTTTTAGTTCCTCGTTACAGTGAAAATTGCATAAAATATTTTGGCAGTGAGCATAAAGTTTGTTTTTCCAACCGAAAAGTCGATGAATGCAACAGAAAAGTTTTTTCTTGAATACTCGTCTTTTTTCCTTTTTTCATTTAATTTTAAACGTTCGGAACTTTATGCACATAAATTTATGTACCTGAAGTTCCAAACGTTTAAAATTGAACGAAAAGAAAAATTGAATAATTTTTTAATTCCTCGTCACAGTGAGAATTGCATTTAACATTTTGTTGGTGAGCATAAACTTAGTTTTTTCAACTGAAAAATCGATGAATGCAACAGAAAATTTTTTTTCTTGGATAAGCGCCTTTTTTCCTTTTTCGTTTAAAATTAAACGAAAAGAAAAATTGAATAGTTTTTCAATCTTCGTCACAGTGAAAATTGCATGAAAATGCCAATTATGCATTGGTGGGCATAAAGTTTGTTTTTTCAACTGCAAAATCGATGAATGCAACAGGAAAATTTTTTTTCTTCAGTACTCGTCTCTTTTTCCTTTTTCGTTTAATTTCAAACGTTTGGAACTTCAAATACATTGTAAATTTTCAAGTAATTATGTATAAATTATCGCATTTTCGGCGTGAGACATGTTTAATTGCAGAAATAAGTTCCCATTGTTCATTGCTCATTAAAGGCTCTACAATAAAAATGCTCTGCCAAGGTCGCTCACGCAATCGAAGTTTTCTTTAACGCGTGGTGATTACGATTGTTTAGGTTCAATCGCCAAGCTCACCTGCTCAACCGTCGAAAACTTGCCCAGGACGCATGCCAAATTTGCATTAATTGCTCCTCTTTAACCCGTTCCTGGCAGGAAAATGCGTGACGTCGATTTTTCCATACTGTTTTCCATTTTGCGGCGTGACTCGCGCAATTTCGCGATGTAACGAGTCGCAAAAGTGGGTGACATTGTCGAGTGTAATGGCCTGGGAAAAATATTGTTCAAGCCCTCATTTTTTTGATACACTTATGCACATTTTCTTCCCCTCGTTAAAAGTTATATTTAGAACATGTCAAATAGTGTTGGAATAACGTTTTAGACTAATTTTCTGACTTGAAAGTCTGGCTGAATCATTTTTCCTTTAACAAGGTGTCTACTGAATAGAATAATAAAAATTCATGTACATTGCCTGTACATTTTTCAGTTTTTCTGAACACAAGTGTGGAACATTTAAATACTAAATAATACTGCTGTAATTTCTATTTTCTGATGATAGTGCATTTTACAGAGTAATTACTAGCCAAAGTTACAAAACGTATTACATAATGCAACTCATCATTTGTTTCTAGTGTGGGAAATTCCACCCTTGATTATTATCTGCTTTATTATTTACGATTTCGAAATCTACTCATCGCAAATATCAGTATTATAATATTTTTTCATCAAAAATATCTACATTTTATAAGTCAAGTCTATATCAATGAATATTTTCCATTCGTTCATTTTTCACTTTCGTTCAATCTTTTACTTTGCAGAAAATTCGATAAAAAAATTTTCAACGAAAGTTTATGAATTCAAAGCACTAAAGAATAATAGTAAAAAGAAATTTAATCATTTATTAATGCAAATTTATGCGATTGTAGTCTACACGTTTGTTTAATGGAAAATACATAATATTTTGAAAATTTTTCACCAAAATATCAAAATCTCCAATTTTCCTGACCACAAAATTTTCATTTGTTATTAATTGAATTCATAAACATCACTTTGGTAATTTATTTATTTCATGCCTTTGTTTTTCACTCTTATTTTATTCTTATCAAATGCAAAAAATCGTCAGAAACAATTTATGAAATTTTAAATTCTACATAAATAATTCTAAAGTAGTCGATATCAGTGAGGTGTTTTTTGTTTAAAAATCGAAGTCACGATTTCATCACTTTAACACTTATATATATATATATTTTTTTTTATTGTTCACTTTCTTGATTATTCAATAAAAAATTTGATATTTTTCAAATATTGACAAATTGTGCGATAAATTTTTCAATCAGAAATCACAAAATTTGAAATTCTCTTCATTTTAATGATACTTTTTTAACAACGCTGTAAATTCGGTTTTTGATAAAATTTTACGATGCATTGCATATTAAAGTGAATTTAATTTTTAGAAATTCTCATAGAGCAATCATATACAATCTGAAATGCAGAAAAGTTCATTTTTAATTTATAAGTACAATTTTTACTGTAACAAATCATCCAAAATATTAAGATCATGAATCTTTTTCAATAAAAAATTTCTGTTTCTTAAGTCTATAGATACCTATTATTTCAGTTTTTCAGCCGTTTATTTTTTAATTTTTTTTAACTCTTTTAATCTGCAGTAAATTACATAAAACGATTTTCATCGATAATTTATGAACTCCAAGTACCAAATAATAGTAATAAGAAAAAACTTCTTCATTTATCAATACAAAGTTATGAGATTGCAATCGATTTGATTTTTAGATGCAAAACCTTTATTCTTTTAGAAATTCATAATCTAAAACATCAAAACCACAAATTTTTCTGATTTTAAAATTTTTATTCAGCATTATCTGAAAATTTCTAGATCAGAACACTTTGGTAATTTTTGAATTTCTATCTTTATTTTTGACTATTATAAAAAAAACGCGACAAAAAATTCATGAAATTAATAAAAAATGTAGATAATTTATCTTTAAGTAGTCGATATCAGTCAGGTGTTTTATTTTTTATGAAAAAATTACAACACAATTTCATCACTCGAAAATTCATTTGTTTCTTGTGTAATTGTTTAGTTATTCAATACACGAAATTTGAAATTCTCTTTATTACAATGATAGTTTCTCAAAAATACATTAAATTTAATTTTCCGATAAAAATTTACCATTCATTTCATTTTAAAGAAAACTAAATGTCATAAAATACTCTTAGGGAAATCATACAATCAAAAATAAAAATAAAAAATAAAAAAACAGTGCATTTTTTTATTTGTTAATTAAATTTTTACAAGCGTACATTTTCCGTGGCTATATTCAGAATTCCCGTACAATGTCCGCATTTCCCGTACAGTAGACACCCTGTTTAAGTGACATTCATTTTTTATTTAGGCCTAATGTTGATATTCATTGCTGCAAATCAACTTTCAAGTGAAATTTTCACTCGAGAGTTCGATTTGCAGGATTCTCACTCGAAATTTACAAAACATGCCTCTATACATTCGGATTCATTAATTAACAAATTTTTGAGTAATACATTTTACCATTCTTTTTTGTAAGAGGTAACAAACTTATCGATCTTTGGATAAAAGTTTCGAAATTTGAAAATTTTAAATTTGAAAACCATCCAGTTACAATTTGTCAAAAATGAAATATGTTGATTTAAAAATTCATGCGATTTCGGATTATGAAACTTTGAAACTACGACCTCAATATTATCAAGTTTCGCAACTGTACATTTCAAATTTGGAATCCATACAATTTTTAAACTCTTAAATATTTACTTTTATTTAGCACCACAAGTTCTTGAACGCTCGAGTTCAATATTTATGATAGCCACACTTGAAAACTCATACATTTTTGAAAATTCACACTTTTTCATGTATGAACTCCATTCAAAAATTGCTGTTTTTTTTCTACAAATCAACAGTTAAAATGTTAATCTCGAATCAGAATCGAAAAAATTCATACTTTATTTCTCAATATAACAATTTAAATTCACAATTCAAATTCTGTAATTTTTAAAACCAAACCTCCCACTCCTACATTCTTCACAATTTCAAAATTCGTAATTTTTGACTGACCGACTTTTCTATTCAAACAAAAAAATTATATTTTTCCTTTTTTTTATGTACCATGGCTTACATAATAAATTCCACATAGCGTTTCAAGCATAATTTTGAACTGATAACAAAAACTCAAACGCGACTCACCACTAATAAATCAGCTGTATTTCGTCCGAAAAACACTCCACGAACATGCGAGAAATAACGTTTAAGTCCATGAAAAATTTCACTGTAATCAGAAAAATCGAGATCTAGGATGTACAATTGCGTTATTTCGGCTGGTTAGGCAATTTCATTATCGCAATTGCCATTATCAACGGGAAATATCAAACTTTGTCGCGGCGCTAAACGATTCGTAGCGGCGACTTCCACCGCGACTTGCATGAAAAATAATGATACGAAACAGGAAACGTCATTGCGAATATGCGTTTTTCGCGGCGCGCGCGTATCACGTCGCACAATTGCTGTAATGACGAGTAATTCGTCCGTATGACGCTATTTCTGCCCGCGAATTTTCGCGTCCTTCGTTACGGTGTCACATGCATATTTGTCTAGTTCAATACGGTTAGTTAAGTACATAAAAAGATGTCAAAAACCATGCAAAAAAATTTTGAAATTTCATACATATTCCACAGATTTCTGTCTTTAAAGGGGTTATATACCTTTTTGTGCGGACGAATTGACGATGGTTTGGAGTATCTTTCAAAGTATATAGCAAAAATGTTATGACACCAAAGTTATTGTTTTTTAATAGTGTATTGTCCAATTAAAAAAAACAAGTATTTGTTCATGAAAAAATATCAAAAATTGACGGAGTTATGGCCCTTTCTCGGAAACTACTTTTTTTTTTTTGAAGAAGCTTGCGGTGACCACAATACAAGTCGAACAAGTCAAGTTAAATCAGGAAATCCAAAAAATTTCATTTGTCTAGGAATATATCTAATTCGAGGACGATCGCTTTTTTATAGAAAAGTTTTCATTTTGAAGATAAAAATTTTTTAGTAAAATTCTTGGAGCTCAAAAAATCGGCATCTCGGGGAAAACGTTCTTGCATACAGAAAAAAACGTGATATTCATTTTTTCAATCGTTCAACAAATAGATATATTCCTAGACTAATGAAATCTTTTGGATTTTCTATTTTAACTTGACCTGTTCGACTTGCATCGTGGTCACCGCAAGACTCTTCAAAAAAAAAGTTGTTTCGAGGAACGGGCCATAACTACGCCAATTGTTGATATTTTTTATGAACAAATACTTGTTTTTTTAAGTGAACAATACACTATTAAAAAACAATAAGTTTGATGTCATGAAATTATTGCTACATACCTTAAAAATTATTCCAAACCATCCTCAATTCGTCCGCAAAAAAAGTATATAACCCCTTAAATCATGTTTGAAATATCACACACACGTATATGAAAAAGATTCCAAAAAATGTATAGTAAATTTATTGTTTCGAAGATTAGATATAATTATTTGGATTTTTTTTTTAATTTAAATTTATTGAATTATAGGAGACTACATACATTTAAAAATTTGTCTATAAAATTTAATGTACGTGGTCACAGAAATAAGTTTAATTTTAAATAAGAAATAATCTTAAAACATTTTACATGAACGTGTCTTTTGAATTTCAAATATTATTTCAAAAGGACATTTATATATATAATTTTAATAGGCAGTCTCATATGAAACACCTGAATTTGAAAAGTTTTAATATGATGTACCTGAAGTTCCAAACGTTTAAAATTTAAAAAAAATAAAAAATATGTGAATTTTTTTATTTTTTATCATGATAGGAAGTGTGACAAATATTTTTTCAGGGAGCATCATGTTTGTTGTTACGATCAAAAAGTGTTCAAAAGCAGCTAGAGAATTTTTTTCTCCTATATTAACTTGTTAATTTGTTTCGTTTAATTTTAAACGTTAGGAACTTCAGGCACATTTAATATGCGTTTTCACTGAGAAATCATTTAAAGTTGAACTGTTCAAAAGTCTGTTATCTTCTAAATTAACACTTCATTTTCATAGGCAGTATATAATTTTCATAGTGCACTGAGAAAAAAATATAGTAGATATTAAATTACTGTACTGTACTATGGGATCAGTCTGAAATATTATACTTTTTGCTAGATGTTTATTGCAGTTTTTGTCATAATGTATAGCAAATATTGCCAAATAATATTACAGTAGTAGATATATGCATATTGTTTTTTTGTTTTCTACTATTATTCTTTATCCTCCTTGCAATATTATATTGTAATTTCTACTAATCCAGATTTCAGATGCCATACAGTTTTGCCAGTATTCAGGTCTGTACAGTTTTTTTTCCTATATTTTTGTGTAATTTCTAGTATATCATATTGTAATTGATACAACATTGAAAAAATGTAAATATATATTGTTTATTCTATAATATATGAATTTTTGGGATGCATATACTTACATGTACAATATTTTCTCTTAGTAAATGAAATATCATATTATACGAACTGAAAAACAACTCGTAAAAGGTAAATATTTCATTTAATGTTTTACTATACACGAATATTGAATTATATGTATTAGTACAGAATAAAATACAGTTTATATAGTAAAATTTGCATTCTGTAGATTTTAAACTTTCCGAAATTATTAAGTTAAAACTGGCATACTTACTGTAATTTGTACAATATAACGATTTTCACTATACAATATTGCAATGAGTAAAATAGAAATGACAACATTTGAAATAATTTTTTTTTAATTTACAATGATATTGTAAAACCTGCAATATTGTAAAACTTACAATATTCTAGTACTTTTCATCATACATACAGAAAGTAGATACTAGATTTTTTTCTCAACGTGGTCTCTGTTTTTTTTTTTGTTTTTTTGGTAGATTCATCCATGACTTAAATAGAAAATTTAATATGTGGCTTGTGTAATCTGCTTCAAAGACAATCTTATAAATTCAATCGAGAAATTTCTAACAGTGAACGATTATTATTATTATTATTATTTTAATTTGATCATACATAAGTCCAACAGTAGATATTCACAGGACTACAAAATAAGCCAACGGTGGCTTAAACTAAATAAAAATGTTATAGTAATAATAACAATAATATCACAGTAACAACGAGGAAAGTAAAGTTGAAGAAGATATCAAAAATTGTAAATGAAAGAAAAATTAAACAATGGTATTATCAACTGATACAAATTCATTCAATGAAGTAAAAAACAAGTCAGCATCACAATGTGAACTATTAGCCATTCGATTAGTTAACAGAACAGATCTTATGGTATCGTTTTTTGTTTTTTTTTTTTTTTTTAATAATATATCACAAATACAAAAACAAATTACTTAAAGGGAATGGCATAAGTTTGGCGTTTCAAACACGAGAGATTTTTATTTGAATGGTTAATAACATGTTTAGGGAAGTTTTGTCGAATATTCCTAATTTTTCGAAGATCTATAACTGTAATTTAAATTTGAATTCCAAAAAATTAAGTGAATTACAAACAATCCCATAAGTTTTTCGAACATTCAATGATATCTATTCAAATTGGTCTATATAATATGATAAACATTCTAGAATTTTCCAAAACAAATCGAATTTTTTGGGGAAAATTCGCAAAAATTCATGAAATATTTTAGAAAATGTCCTGGAATTTATTACGGACACATAAATATGCTTCTAGAACTTGAAAGTTCTACACTTTAGTGTGAAACTAAAATTAGTTCAACACTCGTCAAAACATTGTAGAATATTTTCTTCCCATGTTGAAGAATAATTTAAAAATATTTTAAAGTTGAAGGGTCATCCAAACCAATAATTATTCAACATACTTATAACTACATGCTTTTATTCATTTTCCAACTCCTTACAAAAATTGCGTGCATGCGCCACAGTTGGACATAAAAAAATTTTTGGTGAAAAATCATCTCTTTAGAAATAGTTTTTTATTTCGAATGAAATATTATACATGTCTTGAAAAACATTTAAGGTATGTATTATTATAATTATTTTTGATACTAGCAAATCATGTAACAAATTTGATGTTTTGTAGAAACATCATTTATTGTTTAAAAACTTTTTAACTCAGAACCAGATTTAAAAAACAAATTCAATTTACAGGACTCATCAATAAAAATTGAAAAATTATAACTAGAGAACATCACTCAAAATTACACCATAAGTCAATAAACAAATTATACGGTCAACATTTTTTCTCTTTGTTCATCAATACCGTCAATATTAAAGTTTTTTTTATAATTTTAAGCTACTAACTCTTCATATAAGGAACCAAAGGTAATAGTAAAAAATTGTAAAACGTGACTAAGAAATATTTGGCTGAGTTGTAACAGACAGCTTTTTTTGGTGATATTTGATTGTATTTAATTAGGCATAACAACGATAAGATAGTCAGAAATGTGAATGAAGTCAGGGTTAATTGTGCGACAAAAAGCGGATGAAAGTTTGATAAGAGTGATAAAACGGGCAGAAACCGTCTTTAAAAAATGATGTTGTGTTCATTCCAGTTTTTTAAAACCATTTTACGAATACTATGCTAGTAAACAAAGATTTATTGCAGTAAAATAATTATTATTGTATATCCCCATTCTTCATTTCATTATTACCAATCATCCTAGGTTTTTATTTAATTTTTTACAACTTTGTTCATTGTTCATTCAATCTCAATTGATTGAAATATTTGTTTTCAAAAAATAACCTAAGCAAACATGATTCGAGATTTATCAAGTCAAAAAATTACTCGGTTCAAAAATGTTGGTATGACGTCCATATAAAAATTTGTTAGGGTGAGAATATAGAATTCTGAATCGTAAATTATTAGAATGTGAACTTTCATAGTTTCTTTATTTCATAAATAAAAAATTGATGAATTTTGAAACTTTATAAATTAGATTGCGAGACTGTGAAATTGACACTTTGAAAACTTTGAGCACTAATAAATAGTCTCTAATAAATAAAAGTAAGTAAATAATTACAGAATAATTAACTAATAAATGATAAATATCACTTACGATTTTTTAATTCAAAAAATTGCATGGTTTAAAAATACGAGATTCAAATCTATAGAAAAATTTGTTAGAAGAAGAATATTAAAATTCTGAGTCATAAAATTTGAAAATGTGAATTTTTGCAATGCACGCAAAAAAAATTTTTAAATTAGTGTGAGCCTCTGAAATTGAAAAAACCTTTACCACTTATGAAAAAATCTCAAATTATAGAGTTTGAAATTTTTAGAATTGTGAATTTTGAATTAAAAGTTTGGGAAATGAGAAATCTGGAATAATTCAAAGATTCAAATACCCTTGATAAAACTAAGTTTTTGAAAATGTATTTTAGCTTCTTTAATATTAAATAACGAAAATTACTACTACACATGAACGAAATTTCTGTAAAACAAAAATAATTTTGGAAATTTTTTTACTTTAATTTTTTACATTACGCTTATCTTCAATTAATCATTCATAAACCTTAAATTTTTGAAAATATTAAAAAAAAACTTTTCAAGTATATTACAAAACTTAGTGACAAATTGAGCAACGATTTTACGGTCCCAAGTATTCAAATTTTCAAACGAACAATAATTTTTCGAAATAATCAAGTGTTACCAGAGGTTCTGATAGTATATTTTTACAACGTATTATTTATGAGTTGACAGATTAAAACATACGTATAAATGATATACAACTGTATTATACAAAAAATATCGCTTTTAGTAAAAACAAATTAAAACGATTGCATTTATAGCACGGTGAACATGAGATTTGTTTTAAAAGTTCTTCGAGATTAATTTATTTTTCCTTACTATATTAAAAGAAAAATATTATTAGTACCGAAAATTATGAGATTACAAAAGAAAAACAGTCAACTATATAATTACAGAGCAAAAGAGCCATTTCAAAAATTATACGATGCTTGGAAAAATTACGTAAAATCATTGTTCTTGTGCAGTATGCATACAATTTTCATTAGATAATTTTAACTGAACATGATGGTTTTTTTTCTGACAAAAAACTTCTAAAAAACTCGATTCAACACGAATGAAATTGAAATCTAAAATTAAGTGAACGTAATTACACCGTAATTTAAAATTGCGGGAATTAAGGAACTGAAAAATAATTTTTTAGCAGTTGCATAATTTTCTTTTATTTCAAATTTGAATATGAAGGGATTTTCAATTTAAATAAATTTTTAGTAACCATTTTATCATCATTTTTCATTACGTGCATTTTTGAAAAATATTGCTGCATCTTGAAAATTCTCATCAGCAATTGAATTTCAAACAATTTTTATTTGTTATTCAGGTAAGGTTCGATTTCGCAACAAATATTGTACGACATACAGAAAAGAATCCAATTACTTTCACACTCAACTACTTAGCTTAGAATTGTTATTTGAACCACATAAATATTCGAAGCCACAGGAAAGTTATTCAGAAATAATCACAAAACCACAAAACCATGAGTAATCATAAAAATCAGCATGAGATATTTTGATTATTTTGTAAAATATTCTATTCACAAATTCGAAAAGATGTCTTTTTAATATTCATACAACTTGGAAAAATGTACGTTTCTGAAAAAAAAATGTAAATTTGTGATTTTTCGACGATTTTCCACTACGGGACCAAATGTTTTGAAACTCCCTGAATTTTTGCAAAACATGAAAAATGAATGTTACTTTATTTATCACCAATCACTTTAAATTTCATGAATGAAATAAAGACAAATATACAGTAAAAAAAATTAAGCAAATGTTTGAATTGGGATAACTTACGATTTTATCAGTTCTCATGCGCAATTGTTGAACTTTGGATTACATACAATGTTATCACAAACACTCGAGATTACCTTAGCAAAATAAATTGAGATTGAAGTGTGCTACTTGTAATGATTTCAAGTCGAATAGATTGAAAATATGACAAAAAAAGGATGAAAGTCTTCAAAGATTTTGATTAAAAACTAAAGAGGTACAAAATGAAATTTCCTCTTATCAGGGACGTAGGTAGAAAAAATTTTCGGGGAGGGGGGTAAATATAGTCTGAAAAATATATTTCCTTTGGGATTTCATAATTTTAAATCTTTGAGAATGATTTTTCAATTTTTTGTACTTCGGAGTTAAGAAGTTAAAGAACTTTTGGAGTCCAGAGTTGCGCATTTCTTACGTTTGCAAATGATAGAATTCAATTTTTGTGATTTTTAATAAGTCACTAAAGTTTGCATTTTTTTGATATAATACTGTTTTTTATACAATTAGCAGTATTTTCTGACATTATTATTTATTTCTATATGCTCTAAAAGATTTAAATATTTTAATATATTATTGAGGAAATCATGATCATTCAAATTTCAAGTATTTTACAGATTTCTAGAATTTTGGTATAGTGTGCTATTTATCAAATTTTGTAATATTTTATGGTATTTTTATAAATTTCTAGTATTTCTATGGATCGCTCAAAATATTTCTAGAAATTGTATGTGCCTTAAGTTTGAAGCGTTTAACATTAAACGAAAAAAATTTTTAAGTTAATGTAGGAGAAAAAAAAATTTGCAGCTGCTTTTGAACAATTTTTGATCGAAAAGACAAACTTGATGCTCCCCAAAAAAATATTCGTCACATTTCCCATAGTGATAAATAATCAAAAAATTCATACATTTTTTATTTTTGTTTGATTCTCAACATTTGGAACTTTGAGTACATGAAATTTTTCTATAATCTTAAACTTTAAACGATTTAGAGTATTTAAATTGATTTTTCAGAAAACAGTAACTTTTTATAGATTTTCGATACTTTGTTTCATACTTTTTTAATATTTATACTATCAAAAGAATGTTTAACTGTATGAATTATATAAATTAAATTAGATGTATTATTATTCTTTCCCTAGTAATTGTGATCCTTATAAAAAACGACATTCCTTTTAAGAATTCAATTTCCTATAAAGTAACTTCATAAAAATCTTACAAGAAACTGAAATTTCCTTTAAGAATTTATTGATAAAATTGTATAGGAAAATAAAACCTTATAAAATTTTTTAAAATAAATTCTTCATAAGAAATTGCAGCTATTTTTTCGGTGTTTAATGAAAAAACTAATTAGAATTTTTTAGGGTCACCTTATGAAAAATCAAATTCTTATAAGAAATTCCTTTGTTTTATAAGGTTTTTATAAGGACCAAAATTACTCGGATTTGTATATAAATTTCTAGAATAATTTAGAATAATATATAATTAATATACACTGTTAAAAAAACTTCAGCAAATTTTCCATAAAAGTATTGGTTGTTTTTAACCTATATTCTATATGGGATTTTTCATCTGAAAAATTTTCCATACACTGTAGGAATTTTTCCACAAATATAAAAATTTTTCTGTAATTTATAAAAGGGTTCCCAAAGCAAATGGAAAATTTTCCAGATCGATTCATGGGAAAAATCCCATACAGAATATGAGTTAAAAACTTTCAATACTTTTATGAAAAATTCACCAGCCTTTTTTAACAGCGTAATTATAATATTCGGTTATTCTCTATGATTCAAAATTTTATAAATTTTTGAGAAAATCATATATACATAGGTTTTAGGTAATAAAAGATTTTCATTATTTTTATCATTTTTCTAGTATATATACGTAATCTTGGAACATTTCTCAGTATTTTTATAGATTTCTAATATTTGTGTAGATTGCAAAAATTAAATGCTCTAGAATACAAATTTTGATATATTCTTGGCAATTCCATAGATTAATGAGAAAATCACATTTACATGGAATGTTCATATTTTATTCTTCAGAAAATTCTGTCGCGTTTTCTAAAATTTTTATAGATTAAGAGAGAGTGTAACTATGTATTACTATGTATAATCGATTTAAAGAATTGCAAGCTCTAGATTTTGAAATTTTATAGATCGTAAGCATTTCATAAGATTTTTCAGAAAACAGTTTTTTTCATAGAATTCAATTATTTTTAGTATTTCTTCAGAGTTTGTATAATTTAAAAGATTAACTAATACTTTTATATGGATTTTATATAGTTTTATAGAATTTTATGATCTAAGATTAAAAGTTTCATAGATTCTCAGAATTTTCAGATTTTAATGGGTCGAAACAATTTTTTAAATTCACATTTTCTTCATAATCCTTCATTTAAATAATTTTTAGTTTTTTATAAAATATATATTCTACATAAATCTTATCGATAGCTCAATCAAAATAATATTGTGATTTATTTCATATTATTGAAATGAAATAAATTACTTTCTTTTGACTGGGAAAATTATAGGATTTATTTACTTAAAATACCCAGTGATGAAACGAATATATAGGAATAATAAATATATATATAACCAACATTTTCTTCATTATTTTTATAACTTGTATACTTATTTTTTATTTTTACTGAAATTCAAGGTACAAAATAGTTGGTAAAATTAGATGTTTGTTAAAAATCAAATATTGTTATTTATTATTTGTTTCCCTTCATTATTAATTGGACTTTCAGATACATATTATGAAAATTTATGACACTTAGAAAACAAATTTGAAATATTAAAATATTTTGGTATAGCAGTAAATTATATTGATACTGAATTTTTTTATTATAAAAAATATAAATATCAGCTTTTGTGATACTCAATTATTTGTCATGAATTTTGCATTAAAAGAACACATTGATTGCGATGAGAATTCCACAATAGTTTCATAATGAATTTTCAGCTTCGTGAAATTATTATATTACTAATGTGTTTATCATTATTTTTATAAATTGTATACTTATTATTTATTGACATAACTTTTTTATTCTTCCATGAAACAATGATCGATTTTATCAGAATTTCA
The DNA here is from genome assembly GCA_028476575.1 of Platygaster robiniae. Taxonomy (NCBI): domain Eukaryota; kingdom Metazoa; phylum Arthropoda; class Insecta; order Hymenoptera; family Platygastridae; genus Platygaster; species Platygaster robiniae. The sequence goes on from CM052019.1 coordinate 45,871,812, forward strand.
GGAGAAGTTTGCACCCCCAAAACCCCCCTCTGCCTACGCACCTGCCTTTTATTTATCATGAAAACCATGTACATGAATTGTCCAATGTTTATGAAATAAACAAAAATGGAAAAAAAACCTACTTTTCTATTTTTACCGAAGTTCAAGGGGAAAAATAGTTGATAATATTAGATATTTGTTAAATATCAATAATTATTATTTATTATTTGTTTTCCTTTAATATTTAACTTTTGAATTTTCAGACACATTATGAGAATTGATAACACTTAAAAAACAAAATTAAACTGTAAAAATATTCTGGTATAATTCTGACTTTCTCAGGCATCAAAAAAAATTTGAATATCAATTTTGTTGATACCCAATTATCCATCATAAATTTTTGCATTAAAAAAACAAAACAAAAAAAAACATCAATTACGATGAGAACTCCATATTAATCTCTCAATAAATGTTGAACTTCACGAAATTCTCTCGAAACAATACTGTCCATTCATAAAGCAATAGATTTACATCAAAATAAGAAACAAAAAATATAGAAAAAGCAAACAAATAAACCTCAAAAAAACTTGACCAATCGATGCAAATTCGCTCTCGAATATGCGTCAAATGTCAAGTAATAATTGACCCCGTCTCAGAACTCCTTTAAATTCCTCAGAACTCTCGAAAAAAGAGATCGTTTTATTCATGAAAGACAAAATTTCGCAGCGAAAAAACTCGAATTGGCACTGCATTTTCGCACGAAAATCACTCTTGAAATCAATACCGAAAATCTTACCGTAGCTGCAGAATCTCCGATTTCGAATTTCCGTGCACGAATGTCGCAGTTGTATTTTTTCCCTGATTCGTATCTCTCTTATTCTTATCACAAATCCGAGGTGATCGGTTTAAAAGGCGTTAAATGTAATCAAATTACGCCTAATTTTATTCGCGATGATTCGCGAAGCGTCGATACTTGAGGTTAGAAATGCGTTAATGCATGTATATATATGCGACATTTGTGTGAATATGCGAAGGTCAGGGATGTACGAAGGGCAAAAATACTTGGGTGGTAAAAAAAGTTACGTAAATTTTCGAAAAAACACATTTGAATTGCGATATGGCAGCTGAGAAATGATTCGATGACTTTTACGAAGCTCTGAAAAAAAATCTGTACAAAAACAAACCACTTTGAATTATGTTTTGAATTTAATAAGAAATATCAACTGATGGAGAAAAAAATTTTAGTAATTATTATAAACGAATGGTACTTGTGAAACGACAAGAAAATATGTTCAGAAATGATGATGTGACCTTGGAGTGATTTTTCACTCAACATCGAATCAAATGTAATGCCATTCAAACAGGGAGTGTAAATCCCTAGTAATGTGGGTTTTTATAAAACTCCTTAAAAATTTGGGCATTTTTTTTTAATTCCGCTTTTTTATAAAATCACGTCACAAAAACTTTTTAAAATGACGGAATTTTTATAAAGTGGATTTTAAAATCAACTTTATAAAGATTCTGTCTTTTTACAAAGATTTTATAAAGTGACTTTATAAAACAAATAAAAATTTCATAAAACATTGCTCTTTTTATATAGTGACTTTATAAAAAAAGCGGAATTTAAAAAAAAAATATGGACATTTTATAAGTAGTTTAATAAAAACTTTAAAAAACTCAAATTACTAGGGATTTCACTCTAAAAAAAAGTGAATCCTCACTCTCAGAAAAGTTGAATCCTAATCTTGAATTCTAGTCAGATTTCTCTGTAAGTTTCACTCTGAAAGAAGTAAAATTTTACTTTTTAAATATTGAAAAATCACCCTAGCTTTTGAGTGCCAGTATTATGGACTCAGTGAAGAGTGAAAATTCACTCTAAGAAAGTAAATCATCACTCTCAGAAAAGTTAAATTCCAGTCTTTTATAATTCTCTGAGTCCTCTATAAAAAATGTAATGAGTTTCACACCAAGAGGAGTGAAAATTCACTACATTAAAATAAATTCTCACTCATAGAAGAGTGAACATCCTCTCTAACTTTAAGAGGCAGTATTTTGACTCAATGAGAAGTAAAAATTGACTCTAAAAAAGTGAATCATCACTCTCAGAGAAATTGAATTCTAGTCTCTAATACTACTCAAATTCCCCTAAACAAAAATGAAATGAGTTTTACACTCAAGAATCAAAAACTCACTCTAAAAATGTCAGTCATCACTTTAATAAAGAAGTAGAATTCCACTCTTACATTCTATTAAGATTCATTGATAAAAAATGCATCAAGTTTCATACCAAGAGAAGTGGAATTTCAATACTTTCAAGTGACATTTCACTGAAAAAAAGTGGAAATTTACTTCAAATTTTAGTAGCCGTGCTTTGACTCGATGAAGAGTGAAAATTCACTCTTAAAAAGTGACCCATTAATCTTATAGAAGCTGGATTCTAGTTTTAAATTCTATTCGAATTCCTGTATGAAAAATGAATTGAGTTACACACTTGAAGGAGTGAAAATTTACTCTTAGAAGGTGAATCGTCACTCTCAGAAAAGTTGAATTCCAGTCTTTAATTCTACTCAGATTCCTCTGTAAAAAATGTATGAAATTTTGCAATAATTGTAAGATGAGTGTAGTGTCACTACTTGTAAGTGACTTTCCAGTAAAAAAAAAAGAAAAAAATGAAAATTCACTCCAAGTTTCAGTAGCAGTGTTAATAAAGTCAATGAAGAGTAAAAATTAACTCCCAAAAAGTAAATCATTACTCTCAGAGACGCTGAATTCTAGCCTTTCATTCCTGTCAGATTCCTCTATATGTATAAAAACTTATTAAAGTTTCACACCAAGAGGAAGTAACATTTCACTTTTAAAAAAAGTGAAAAATCACTTTAACTTTTAGTCGCAGTATTTTGACTCCATGAAGAGTGTAAATTCACTCTAAAAGAGTGAATCATCACCCTCAGAGAAGTTAAATTCCAGTCTTAAATTCTGGTCAGATTTCTCTGTAAAAATTCCACTTTTTAAAAAGCGAAAAATCACCCTAACTTTAAAGCAGAGATGGGCGTACTCGAGTACATTGAGTACTCAGTACGACGCGGAGTACAGAGTACATGTATTCGAGTACAATCCGAGTCCTCGAGTCCATGGACTCGTGTACTCGGACTGTACTCGAGTCCACGTACTCTGTACTCAAGTACTCGTGAGTAGTACTTTCGCCCACTTCAATTGCTCTTACTGCAGGTAGCGCGTTACGTAAAACGCTTAACGCATTACGCGGCTCTTCAGACTAGTTTATTTTTACTTGATACATAAAAAACTGACAATCATCACAAGATACATGTGGATTGTATTGTTTCTTTATCTGCTTATTTGAATTCTGCGATCAAATTAGATGAATAAATTTAAATATAATTTTTTAAACAATTAAGTGCGAAATTTCATTACTCGCAAAATGCTTATACAATTTTTAAGACTTTCAGATGCGCTGATAATTAATCTAGTGTGTAATTTACAAATTTGATTTTATAAACATTTTTCAACAATTACTTGTGAAATTCAAGTATCTGCGAGATGCATATGCTTTCTATAGTTTTCGAGTGCACTGATAATGAATCTTCTGTCGAATTTGCGAAATTGATTTGTTTAAATTTTTCTTTTAACTTTAAGTTTGAAAATTGGTGTTATTGAAATATGCATATGCTTTCCATAGTTTTCATATGCGCTGATAAAGAATCTTTTGTCAAATTTGCAATATTGATTTGTTTAAACATTTTTTTTGCAATATGTTGCAAAATTGATGTTTCCGCACGATGTATATTGAAACATCAATTTTACAACATATTGCAAAAAAAATGTTTAAACAAATCAATACGGCAAATTTGACAAAAGATTCTTTATAAGCGAACTTGAAATACATAAAAAGCATGTACATCGTGCGGAAACATTAATTTGGCAACATCCCGGTGAACAAACCGTGCAGTTCACGTCCACCCAACCTTTACCTTAAGTGTTGCGTTTGGCAAAAATTGAGCAAGAAACAGCTACATATTGAGGTCTTTTTTTCATAGAACTCCACGATTGACCATCAAATTTACGTTTTTCACTCAATTTTTGCCCAAGTCGGATTTGTCAAATGTTGTGTAGTTCTGCGGTCGCAGAACCACACAAATTATGCCCAACTGCATTGACTCCAAAAAAAGTCAACTAACAGGCAAACGTTGAGATGCGTTGAGATACAATTGAGCGTTTGTGGGTAGATTAGTTTTTGGTGGTTTAGGTAAATATTGCCCGATCGTGGGTATCTCCCCGCCCCGCGCTGCGCGGCTCGATCGGTTTCGTTTTCGACTAATCAGTGCTTGTCAGGTGATTTATCGGGCGTCGTGTTTACGTTTGCATCAGTTTGACAGTTTGCATATTTCTCGGGTTTTCATATCATGTGCACGAGTAAACACACGTAAAAGCGCGTTTTCAAATCGAGTGTTACGCGAATATATCGGGGACGCGAAATTTCGGGTAAGTTTGGTGTCTTGTTGTTAAGTGAAAAAAAAGTGCATCGTTTTCGAGGTGATCATTAGACGTGTCGTTTACAACGCGTTTTTTGGTATTTTCGGGATTCTCGTAATCGGAAACGTGGAATTTGCGAGTTTTGAGCGGTAGAGTAAATATTGTTTAGGTATTGCAAGTGCAATCGACGTATTTATGTGATGTGTCAAAAAAAAAAATATTTTTATAATGGAAATAAAAGAAACGAGAAATGCAAATCTTTTTTTCTCCAAAACTTATTTTCTTTTCTTAAAAAGTATTGAAGAATTAATCAAAAAGTTTATCAAAACGGTTCGATTTTCATACTACATTCTAGCTCAACAACATTCCAACTATTTGTACACATTTGACCAACTTTTGTTCAGTTCGAGAAATCGCGTTTCAAAGTCGTCAAAAGTAAGTCAAATGTTACGGTTTCGTGTTCCATGCTCCATAAAGACGTATGTGTAAGTATTGGCTAAATGTGCGGCAATTGTGGACCGACCGTAAAGTTGAGTCACGTTGCCCAAAAGTTCACGGGGAAAAAAGCGGATCAAAATTAATACAGCGACGCGGCTTTGTGAGGCTCGCGTTAACCCAAGCCTGTGTACGGGCCAGAATCTGGCCCGATTTTTGTTTTGCGGACAGTCAAACGTAGAGCTAATGATGTGCGCGCGACGTTCAATTGTTTAGCAAAAATGTAACGTGCGTTGTGTGCATTTGCAGTTCTCGGTTTTCGGATTAGTTTTTGTCAGTCAATGTTTTACTTTATACTATTGAATATATTATTTTTAATTCCATTTGACTTGAATTTTATTAAGAATTCCATACTATTTATATTAATTGCATACTTTTGAAACATGTGTAGTTGTATTAATAATGTAAATAATGTATGAGAAACGTTTACTTTCAATATGATTAATTATTACAATCATCAAATTATTGTATAAGTAACTTTAAAAAATTTCAATAATTCGAAAAAAATGATAATAAAAGTTTATAAAAGTTATAAATTTTGCATGTGAATAAATAACTTCCATTATTTTTAGTTTACAAGTATCATGTAGTTATAAGCAATAGTCTCATTGTAATAAATATGAAATTATAATATAATTTATTACACAATATATCATTCTTATTCAATTGTTAGTATTTATTTACTTATCATAAGTTTTTTTTTGTGTTTACTTCGTTTCATATTTATTAAGTACTGTATCAATTTTGATCGAAGTACCTAATTCGGAGACTATTTGTCTTCATAGTACGTTCAATGAAGCTTAAAAGCTAAGAGTAATCTATGATAAAAGCGCGCCAGATTCCGGCCCGAAATCGGACTAGAGACAAGTCATCACTGTGCACTCCGTAAAAAGCGCAACGTCTACCCAACAGTCGGCACTACACGAATACTGAAGCAAGTGAGCGAATGGGCGGGGTAAACGTGACTCCGTTTTGGAATACATTCTAATCCAAACGGACTAGATTCTGGCCCGCTTTTTTCCCCGTGTTGGGCATTTTTTCACTCGACTTCTTCACTCAACGTATTTGCCCAAAAAACAGGGTGGTACTGCCGTCCTAGAACCAATGAAATTTTGCGCAACTCGACTAAGCAACTTTACCTCAAATCCAACTCCATTTGGTTCACCGGGATATCGCAAAAAAAATGTTTAAACAAATCAATATTGCAAATTTGACAAAAGATTCTTTATCAGCGCATATGAAAACTATGGAAAGCATATGCATATTTCAATAACACCAATTTTCAAACTTAAAGTTAAAAGAAAAATTTAAACAAATCAATTTCGCAAATTCGACAGAAGATTCATTATCAGTGCACTCGAAAACTATAGAAAGCATATGCATCTCGCAGATACTTGAATTTCACAAGTAATTGTTGAAAAATGTTTATAAAATCAAATTTGTAAATTAGACACTAGATTAATTATCAGCGCATCTGAAAGTCTTAAAAATTGTATAAGCATTTTGCGAGTAATGAAATTTCGCACTTAATTGTTTAAAAAATTATATTTAAATTTATTCATCTAATTTGATCGCAGAATTCAAATGAGCAGATAAAGAAACAATACAATCCACATGTATCTTGTGATGATTGTCAGTTTTTTATGTATCAAGTAAAAATAAACTAGTCTGAAGAGCCGCGTAATGCGTTAAGCGTTTTACGTAACGCGCTACCTGCAGTAAGAGCAATTGAAGTGGGCGAAAGTACTACTCACGAGTACTTGAGTACAGAGTACTCTAGTACAGTATCCGGACCCAACTGAGTACACGAGTCCATGGACTCGAGGACTCGAGCAGGAGCAGAGTACTCGTGTACATGGACTCGAGGACTCGGATTGTACTCGAGTACATGTACTCTGTACTTGAGGACTCGTGAGTAGTACTTTCGCCCATCTCTGCTTTAAAGTGACAGTATTTTGGACTCCGAGAATAGTAAAAATTCACTCCAAGAAAGTGAATCGTCACTCTCAGATACATTGAATTCTAGTCTTTTATAATACTCTGATTCCTCTATAAAAAAAAGTACCGAGTTTGACACCAAGAGGTGTGAAATTTCACTACTTTGAAGTGACTTTGTCACTCAAAAAAATGAAAACTCACTCTAATTTTTAGTAGCAGTATTTTGACTCGATGAAGAGTGAAAATTCACTTCAAAAAAGTGAATCTTCACTCTCAGAAAGTTTGAATTCTAGTCAGATTTATATATAAAAAATGAAGTGAGTTTCACACTAAGATGGAGTGAAATTTAACTAAAAAAAAGTGAAAAATTACTCTAACTTTCAGTCGTAGTATTTCGATTCAATGAAGAGTAAAAGATTCACTCTAAAAAAGTGAATCGTTACTTTTAAATAAGTGGAATTCCAGTCAGATTCCTGTATGAAAAATGCATTGGGTTTCACATAAACAGAAGTTAAATTTAACTACATTAGAGTGACTTTTCGAAAAAAAAATGGGAAATTCATTCCATTATTTTGTCTAAATGTGCAGTAAAAACCTTAATTAAAATATAAAATACAAATGCATTATAACTATAGTGATGAACAAAAGCTGAAAGGCAATAAATAATCGTATATCAATATATTTATACAAAAATTTGTCATAATCATTCTGTATTATCTTTTTTATCGACTCTTTAAAATATTCAAAAGCTAGAATAATTTCTAAAAACAGTCGAATCTCTCAAACTTCACAATTTTTTGACATACTCCAAGCTTTTCTTCAACAAAAATTTTTCTAATTAAGAACCCTCTTATTTATACGCTCCTTGTTTGCAGACATTTCGCGGGGAAGTAAAAAACATTTTTAATCCAGCAAAACGGAATGGTTTACTTTACCTTCCGTTTTTTATTTACAAATTAATTCATCTTTGATTTATGAAAAATGTTTATCTAACCCAGATGGAAATTCGCTAATTTTGAACTGCAGGTTTAATTTTAGAAACGGAGTATATACGTTCGGTGCAAAGGTGAATTACTGTACAAGGCTTTTAGTGCACCGGGCCATTTTTACGTGTGCTACATATATATTACACGTGCATAAATAATAGATGACTGCGGATTCACTTGAAAAAGGGGGAGTTGCAGGGCAGCACTTTGAAATTTGCACTTTTGAAAAACTTGTACATATAAAAAATCAAAATGAAAATGACTAAAAAATCTTTGGTGGTATTAAAACATTCCTGTTTAGTAAAAAATGTTTTCACAACTCGAGTATCGAAAAATCGATTTACGGGGTCTGACGAGCATGGCGTAAATGAGCGATTTCAGGTTGGTTCATTTACTCCACTCGATTTCATTTACCTCACTCATATGGGTGAGGTAAATAAAAGTCACTAGTTTTTCATGTTTCTTGTTGTGGTATGTTGTAAAATCGATAGAATCGATTATGAATATCTATCGTTCGAGCGCAGCTATGTTCACGTTTGTTGACATTTGTACCATTTGAACGATTGTTCAAATATTGTCAATAATGGCGTCGTTATCCGAATCGAAAAACACGGGAAAAGAAAAAATGATTGGGGAAGTGCAGGAAGTGAGCATACCTGATGAAATTTTGGCTGCGGCCAAAAAAGCTGAAGAAAAAATAATTCCCACAAAGTCCAAGGTACGGTACAATAATGCATACGACGCATTCATGAAATGGAAAAAACAAAAAGGGTCGCCGTCATTCTCCGAAGAAGAATTATTGGCCTATTTCGGAGAATTAAGCGAAAAAATGGCACCCTCATCACTGTGGAGCACTTTTTCAATGTTAAAAACAACATTACTGTACCGCGAAAAAGTCAATCTGAATTACTTTACTCGCTTGGCGACATTTTTGAAAAGGAACGGTGAAGGCTACAAACCAACAAAATCAAAAATTTTCAAGCCTGAGGACATTCAGAAATTCCTGGAGGAAGCTCCAGACGAGATTTACTTGGCAACTAAGGTAATTCCTGGCACAAGTGTACTACTTGATGTTGTTTATGTTGAAATTTGATTTTGTTGAAGTTGATTTTAAAATGTAACTCATAACCTCAAACTAAAAAAAATCGAAAAATAAAAACAAATTTAAATGTGAACATATATAATCAATTTTATATTTCCACATTTGTTATTAAAAAAAGTTATATATGTAAACAACATTCAGTAGTAATTCTTATCCTAGAAAATACCCAAAACTTAGAAAACTTGAATAATTTTTTGAGTAGTTTGTATTACTTTATAAATCTTGAAAGCTCCAAAAAATTAACAAACATTGAAGAGATTTCACAATGATTAATTAATCTAAAAAATTAAAAAAATTGTAAAACCTGTTTCAAAAATTTTTTGGGAATAACTATTGTTGTAGATTGTTTGCATTTTCGGCGTAACAGGCGCGTGTCGAGGTGGAGAGTTTTCAAAAATAAAAATGCAAAATGTGAAAACAGAAGGCCGAATGTTTATGGTGAAAATTGAAGACACGAAAACAAAAATTGATCGCAACTATGCGATTAGTGCAAACTTTTATGATCTAATAAAAAAATACATAGATCTCAGACCAAATAATACTACCACTGATCATTTTTTCATTGCTTACAACAAAGGAAAATGTATATCCCAAAACATGGGAATCAACTCATTTGCAAAAGTTCCAAAGACTATCGCTACGTACTTAAAATTGCCAGATGCTGAGAAATACACCGGGCATAGTTTTAGGAGAACTTCCGCCACAATTCTATCGGACAGTGGGGCTGATTTTTTGACAGTAAAACGGCATGGAGGGTGGAAATCCTCAGCTGTCGCAGAAGGTATGAAAAAATTGAGGAACCTACATGTCTAGTTTGAATAAAGTAATGTCAAACGTCAAATTTTTCAGGGTACGTTGAAAACTCTGCCACAAAAAAAAGAAAAACTGGCGATTTAATATCAACGATGATCAACTACAATTCTGATGATCAAGTACAAAGAGGGAATCTAAACATTGTGTCACAAACTTCTACAACCAAAAAACATCAGTTCGTACCGTTCGCTAAACCATTGCAAAGAACATATAGCTTAGACTTGACACTAAACAGAACTGAAAACGTTGGAAATCCTGCTATGAATTTTCAAAATTGCAACGTGACTATCAATCAAATCCAAAATAAATAAATTATTTTGAAAAGCCACGTACGATAATTATGTAAGAATTGTAACTGTGCCAATAAAAAATTGTAATCACTCTTTTTCGAAACGATTGTTAATAAATTTATTTTTTCCAAATTGTCATGATTATAAGAAAAATAATATAATGAATGAAATTAATTGATGATCATAAGAAAAATAATATTATGAATTAATGAGATGAATTATGATTATAAAAATTATAAAACAAAATTATTTCATTGAATTTGTAAAATTTAATTAAATTAACTTTACTAATTAAAGAATTATATGAAATTTTTTAAAAATTGTATTATGACATAATAGAAATTATAATTTGAATGGAATAAAATAATAATTAGGAGAAAAATAAAAGCATAAATTAATTATATTAATGATTATTATTCAAATGATGAAACTAAATAATTTATTTGAATTTGTGAAATGATATGAAATCAAATTTAATAAATGAATAGTCAAGAATTGTCTTTAAATTTTTTTTAGACATATGTAATAGAAATTATAATTTACAATTCTACGTTTTTCCTTATCCCGGGGGGGCTGAGGCTTTTTAATATTTTTCTTTAAATAAACTAAATTTTGCCTTAACTCGGGGGGCTCCGCCCCCCGAACCCCCCGTCGTCCGCCCCACCTCCGTGCGGGTGAACACCTTTTTCAGATTCAAAGAATTTATGATACAAGGAATCGCGATTATTACGTGCTGACAACAACGTGTGCTTCGTATTTCGAAACTTCACCAAAGATCCCGTCCCTGAGACCCACCTCGACGCGGCCCCCTCTGGAAGTTTTATTTCTGCTGTGAAAATATACATTATATGTGTAGTTTTCGCTCATACTCGTCAGACCCCGCAAATCGAATTTTCGATACACTCGTTGTGAAAAATAGTATACACAACTCATTGATTATCGACAGATTCACCATAAACGTCAAGTTGACAATGCAAGGCCGTTTGAATCGATGGGGTATACGCGCGCGCCGCTTCGCGGCGCGCGCGCGTATACCCCACCGATTCATACGACCCTGCACCGCCAACTTCACGTCTATGGTAAAACTCCCGATACTCAACTTGTTGTGTAATGTACTATTAAAAATGTCTGAGAATTCTCATAAAATTTTTATGTGCTGTAACTTCATTTGTGGATTATGAATATAGACTAAAAAATTTCTTTGAAATTTCAATTTAAAAGAAAAAATCAAGAATTCAGATAGACAGAGGAACAACATAATTACAAACATATGAACATCATTTATTCCAACATTTATTTTCATAGTTACAAAAAAACGATTTCACTCAACCAAGTTGCATACTTCGAGCAAAAAAAAAGAACAAGAAAAATTGGAATTGCCGTCAAGCAGTTACCTTAATTACTCAATTGTTTTTCAGTTCTTCATGCAAAAAACTTCCACTTGAAAAAAAAAAAAAAAAAAAAAAACAATCCTCATTCTTAACAGAAATCACTTCAAGGAAAAATATTTGTTTATCGCTTATTTTTAGAAAATATCTGCTTTTAGTAATTGAGCTTCGTTATACCAAAAATGAAAAACAAACTAAATGAATGCAAAATTTGACATTAACGAACACGCTTTCTTTTGGCAACAGCTTTTTGTTTTTCTAAATGCGCCAGGTATTTGGAAATAGGTTGAGTACTATTACGAGCGAGCAAACGTTGTCGGATGGAAATTGCCACATCAGCAGCTTGGTTCTGCGTTCTTCCTCTCTGTTGTTTCTGAAGGTTAATGATGCTGAATCCGGTGGTGCTTCCTTGAGTAGTCGGGCGCAATCTCGAGACCTTGACAGAGGCATCTTTCGGTGCAGATGACGGATAAACAGGTTTTGCAATTTCTTCAACTTCGAAGCCCGAAACTTTCCGTTTTTTCAGCTTCGCCGAAACATCTTCAACATGTTCCAAAACATCTGCCGCAGGACGTTTGAGAGATTTTTTCGATCCCTAGATGTGAAAATGAAAGAAATTAAAATTTCAAAATAATATAAAGATAGTGGAAAAATTTCTCAATAAACAGTATCGAAATTACCTGTTCCTTATCTTTTGCTCCCAAAATTTTACTCTTCTTCGATTGTTTCCCAGAAACATCAGCCAGTTGATCCAAAAGTTCTGTGGGAAGTCGCTTTAAGCTTATTGAGGATGGCTGAAAAAAAAAAAAAAAAAAAAAAAAAAAAAAAAAAAAAAAAAAAAAAAAAACAACATTAATATGCCTGAAGTATCGTTTCACAAGTAACGAATAAACAATTTTATTTACCTGTGTTTTCTTAACTTGTTGCGCATCAGACTTTTTGGAATTAGTAGGTTTTTGATGTGTGTTCCTCGAGGTTTGCGCTGCCTTTTCTTTTACTTTGAATTGTTTGGTCTCTACAACACTGTCTTCAGAATTTTCTGATTCTTCTTCGGTTTCTTCACGTTTTTTTATTTTTCCAGAATATTTTTCGTTGCAGACTTTCTTCATTGATTTTGAACTGTTCAAATTATCGTTGACTGCTTTTTTCAAGAGTTCAATTTCTTCCTTTATGGGTTCGATTTTTTTCTTGATACGTTCGAATGCTTTCTTTTTAGGTTCAACAACTTTTTTATATGTAGAATCTATAGACTTACTGGCGAATCTTGGCGACTTGTCTTTTTTAAATTTGTCTTTGACTTTGTTATCTGATAAGCTTATCAATTGAGCATGCTCCAGGAGTTCGTCGTATTCACTATCGGAATCATCTTCGACATTTTCTTCCAAACCATTATCAGAAGTTGATAACATTTCTTCCTTAAGGTCTTCTTCAGATTCTTCGTCTTCGACGTTTTCTTCATCTTCATCTTCATCTTCGACGTCTTCGTCATCTTGTGATTCCTCATCTTCGACTTCTACTACACCTACTTTTGTTCCACTAAGTTCACTATCCTCTTCATCTGATCTGTCATCTTCATCTTCGACGTCTTTGTCATCTTGTGATTCCTCATCTTCGACTTCTACTACACTTACTTCTGTTCCACTAAGTTCACTATCCTCTTCATCTGATTCGTCATCTTCATCTTCGACGTCTTCGTCGTCTTGTGATTCCTCATCTTCGACTTCTACTACACCTACTTCTATTCCACTAAGTTCGCTGTCATCTTCATCTGATTCATCGTCTTCTTCATAGGAAAGTTCGGCATGCTCTTCATCCGAATGTTCTTCGACTACTCTTCCAACAATAACTTGAGCCTTCGTTGCACCCTCTTCTTGGTCTTCATCATGTATTTCTTTGATAGTGACCCTACACTTTTCCTCGTTTTCTTCACTGTCATCTTCGTCTTCTGAATCAACGTCATTAATGAAACTGTCATCTTCCGACTCCTCTTCCTCATCCAACTCTTCTTCTGAACCTCTGCATTCATCCCCAGAAACATCATCATCCGAAAAGACATCTCTAGTTTCTCCACCAAAATTGTACTCTTGATCCATATCAGAATTAGTGTTGTTTTCAGTACATGCATCAGAATCGCTTTCGTCACTGTCTTCGCTAGAGCTCTGTTCCATCAAAAATTTACGCAATAAGGAAGGCCCCATAGAGTGAAATTTGCTCATTTTAACACCTTCAGGGGTTTTCAGTTTTTTGGATGTGTCTAATTCCAGCGAGCCTCTTTTCTTTTGTTTGCCAAGTGAGTTACGTTCAACTTGTTTTTCTTGGATTGGTTCTTCTGAGCTTTCCTCATCGGAAACATCGGGCACTTCCACTCCACAAACTTTCCAAAATTTCTGCAAAACAGGCGATGCTGTTGTCACTTTTTTGTCTTTAGGAATGTCAACTTCCATATCTTCTTTGGGAAGGCCTTTTTTCCCTTTCCCTGTGGATTTTCGAGCTGACTTTGGAGTAGGAACTTCAGATGTTTCTTCCACAGTCTTATTTTTCGACTGTTGTTCAGATTCGTCAACTTCAGTGATAACAGCTTGTGATTGGCGTTTCTTTTCATTTTCAAGAGATTTTCGAGTTTTAGCTTTCGGGGTTTCTTTTGCAGTCTTATTTTTGGGCTGTTCTTCAGATTCGTCAACTTCAGTGATAACAACTTGCGTTTGACGTTTCTTTTCATTTTCAAGAGATTTTCGAGCTTTTGCTTTCGGTGTTTCTTTCACAGAATCCTTTAAACTCTCAGTTTTTTCTTCACCTTCATCCAACGAACCAACTGACTTTTTGGATTTTGGCGTGCCTTTCTTTCCGAGCAATTTTCGGGTTTCTTCGTTTGCAGTACAAACTTGAGGTTCATCCTTGTCTTTGCCAGCTTCAAGCGGTGAAACTTTTAATGACAGTTTTTCCTCTTTTTCAATCAATTTGAGACCTTCCACTAAGTGGGCGAATGTTTCTCGAATCTGAGAACGTTCTTGGGTGTCTTTCTCTTCTACATGAGCTTCACTGTTTTCAGAAACAGAAGTCTTTGATCTGCGCTTCTTCTCTGAGCTAACTTTGGGAACTTGTTCAGTTAACTTCTTTTCATCAGAAGCTCCATCCTTGGATTTTTCACTCTCCTCATCTAAAGACAAAATGGCTACATCATTGGATGTATTATTTAAACCTTTAGCTACAACTTTTCCATCGCCGATTGAAATTTGAGAGCTCTCTGCAGGCGATTCATGGCTATTGGGTTTCTGAGTCAAAACTCCATTCGCAAACAAATCAGTGTTAGTGCTGGATTGTGTCGAATTATCAGCCTTGTCTTCTATCTCTTTCTCTACAGATTCGCGGGTTATGTTCTTGAAAGTTGCAAGCTCCTCAGTTAAATTTATTTCCACATCTTCTTCGTCCTCAGAAAAAACAAAGAGTTTTTTAGGTGATTCGGAAGACTTCTGGGCATCAGTGACATCGTCCTCTTCATCTTCAGTAAGGTCCATTTTTTCTTCCAGAGAAACGTTTTTTATTTTGCCAGGGAATGCGCAAGAATCTTCATCTTCAGTTAATTCATGAGCAATTTCTTTATTATTCTGATTCAATTCTGTTTCTTCGTCTTCGGAAAATTCGACTTTCGACTCATCAAGTGATGGGGAAGGTGGAATTGGGACGTTTACATCATCCATAGTTTCTATTTCTTCATCCTCAGAAATATCAGCTTCTGGCTTTTCGGGTGTTTTAATAGACTTATCTGCATTCTCGACAGATTTTTCTAGACTTTCATTTGGATTCTGGGAATATATTTCGTTGTTTTCTTCCTTTAATAAATCTTCCTCTTCTTCCAAGGTTAGGGACATTTCTGACACTGGCTCCTGGACAATATTTTCAACATGGTCTTTTGTTTTTTCGTTTTTGTTTTCTTCCAAGGAAAGGGGATTATCCGATGCTGACCCCGAGAATGGAGTAACATGATCCACTTCTTGATTTTCTTCCAAGGATAAAGAAACTTCTGACGTGGACTCCGGGACAATATTTCCACAATTTTCTTCTGTTTTCTCTGACCCTGGCTCATGAAAAATATTTTCAATGTGGTCTTCTGTTTTTTTGTTTTTGTTTTCTTCCAAGGAAACGGGATTATCTGATACAGACCCCGAGAATAAAAGAAATCCTGACGTAGACTCTGGCACAATATTTCCACAATTTTCTTCAGTTTTTTCATCGTTTTCCTTGTCCACAGGAGAAGGCGTTTCTGGTGTGGAGTCCATGGTAATGATTTCACAGTCTTTCATGTTTTCATTATTCTTTTCTTCCAAGGAAAGGGGAATTGCAGATGCCGATTCCATTACAGTTATATCAGAACTGCCCGTTACAACATCCACCTGAAGTTCTTCTATTGATTCATCAACTTCCATTTTTTCACACTCTTCCAGCACCGAACTTTTTTCTTCTTCGACTGGTAATTTAATTACATCATCTGAATCGCATACGTTTATTTCTTCCGATTTTCTAGTTTCTTCCTCCATCAAACAGTTTTCATTTACGTTTTTCAAAGGCTCTTCATTTTTTTCATTCTCGTTGTTTTCTCGAAAATCTTTGTCTTCGTCAGGGGATTTACGATCGATTCCAGAATCCTTATCGTCTTCGTTATCTGACAAAGTTTTTTTGGAATCTTCATCCGCAATCATGATCTTGTCATCAGCTGTATTTTCTTCTTTAAACGACTGTTGAGTACTCTTAATCTTGAAAATCGTGGATTCTTTGGGTTGAATGGTTTCGATGTCCACTTCCTCATTTTCGGATTCATCTTCTATTTCCAACATCAGAGTCTCTGAAATCGTTGCGGCCTTTTCTTCCGTAGGTTGCATTTCTTTTTCAGGCATGACGGCAGTAACGGAGGTTCTTTCTTCCATGCTTTCATGCAAAATTTCCTTTTCGATGTCGACGAGTTCGATTTGAGGAATTTCACCCAGTTTTAAGCCTGGCTGAGGTGGAGTAGTTGCCTCTAAAGTTTTTTCTGGCGACTTTTTGTCATGGGATGGAAATTTTTCTTGGATAACATCTGGAAATAGTACCGCATTTAGGATTTTCGTTTTTCACACTTCATGAAGCTAAGCAGTAAAAATTGAATAGGAAATTTATACTTTTTAGCAATCAAGAACTTGACAATGATTGATTTGTATCCATAAATATTTTTACCAATATTCCAATATTGATTTTTTCAACACTTCTATTGATTTTCATTATGGGATTTGAAAAAAAAAATCCTTATATGTTACACAGCTTCTATAAAAAAGAATACTTATAAATGTGAAATCCATTTTTTACCTTCTAAAATCACAGATGAGAGTTGGGTATTTTCCTCAGGTTCCTCCATGACAGTTGGTTCAAGAGGCAACATGGAAGCTCGCTTGCGCCCTCTCATGGGAGTTCCTGCTCTGGACCCAACTTCTTCCAAGTCAATCGAGCTTTCCCTCATTGCTCTTCTTGTTCTCAAAGGAGTTCCAGGTTGATTATCTGACTCTTCCGGATCGATAGAATTAGCTCTGGTCATTCTACGGGTTACCCGTGTTGGCGTAGATCGAGTTTCAGATGATGCGCGAGTGACTCTACAAAAACCCAAAACATCCGATTTGTTATATTTACTACAAAGTCCACAAATATACCTTTGGTGTAAAGTGTTCAATTATAAAGGCTTTATTAAAAGAATTCAAAAACTACAGAGATAAATTCATCTGATAACTAAGAAATGTTAGTCCATCTAGTGGATAGGCTGAAAAATATTCCTGTATATCTCCTGTACATTCTCAAGTTTTCCCGTGCACGATTTTGTAAAATTCAAACACTAAATAATATAAGCTAAAAAATATTCCTGTACATGTTCCAGGCCTCGGAACTTTGAATCTCGAGGGACAACCCCCACCATCACTCTCTCTCACTCTTTCAGCTCTAAGAGAGTGAGAGAGAATGATGGTGGACAATGGTGGGGACTGCCCCTCGAGATTCAAAGTTCCGAGGCCTGACATGTTCATGGTTTTTCAATACAAATTCACATAGGATTCAATTGTGAAAAATACTCATAGTTACCTTTTAGGAAGAGTTTTTGGCGACCCAGGAGGTGACTTGGTAATTTTTCTCAAGGATCTTCTTGATGTCTTCCCAACACTGATTTCAGACGCTTCGCTGGTCTCAGATGATGAGGAATGTTTCCTCACCCTGGACCTTGTCACTCTAGGGGCGCTATCACTCATGATGCTGTCAGGTGATGCGTCAACACGGCGCAGTCTGCTGCTGCGACGCAATGAAGTTTGTGTCGGTTGACTTGAGGATTTTGAGGTCACTAGAAAAATATGAAACATTACAACTCTGATTAGTGAAATCCATTTCTCATACTTGATCTACTCTCAAAAAAAGAAAAATAAAAACAAAAATTCAAAACTAAGAAAAAATAATAAACAAAACCTAAGAACTTTAATTAAACAAGAAATGATAATTACATCAAATAAATGTATAGTTGCACACTTGAAAATTTTTTTCATCCACACCAAGTGTTACGAATATACATTGACATAGATGAAAGTAAAAGGGATTTTGTATTTTGTCATTATTTTATAGAACCTGGAGAGTTACACGTAATAAAAAATTCTACATGAATTCTCAGCATTTGATACTCTAGCATTCAAAATGTCTAAATTTCTAGTCTAAATTTCTCTGAAGTTCTGAATGTTTAGAAATGAACAAAAACAAAAAAATTTCCCGATCGCCTTTTATAGTTGAAAAAATTATAATTATTGATATTTAACAACTATTGTCTAATGTTACTAATTACTTCTCACTTCAAACTTGGGTGGAAATAGAAAATAAATTTTTGTTTTCATTTTTGTTCATTTCAAGCACATACATTTTGATAGATCTTTGAGAAAATCATATCTACATACGTAGATAAATAATATGTTAAAAACTACTTATATTTTTACAATTTTTCATAATCATGATTATATAGAAAACTTGGTAGTTTTCTGGCATTTTTTTAGACTTGACAAATTTTTTGAATTACTCAAGATTTCTGAGTAGATCTTAAAATTTTGATGCTCTATTCAAAGTCTTATAAATTTGTTCTATTTTAATACATTTTTCAGAATAAAGTCTAAATTTTGAGTATTTCAATGAATGGTAATGCTCCTGGTGTTTTTTTTGATGTTTCAAAATTTCATGAATCTGCTGAAATTCTTATGGTTAACTACAGATTTCAGAATTCAATGCTTACAAATTCAACATTTTATAGATTTTTAATAACATCACAGATGTCTGAAGTAACTAAATGAAAATAGATTTTAAGGAATTTTGATATACTATTAGTTTTTCACATATATTTTTGTATTTACATATTTATTTAAAGTATTAAAAGTACATCAAGTATTTTTCACTTTTTAGAAGTATTTTTTAGTATACTCTCTATAATGCTTGGTGCAACTTAATATATTACTTTTTATAGAGTTTTTTAAAATTTTAATAATTTTTTTCTGAAGGTTATTATATCTAATCATGAAATTAAATGGTTTTAAAATCGCATGAAATTTTGAAGAGTCACTCAGAAAGACAGGAGTCTTCCTAAACATTTTTATACTTTTTTTGAGCTCAAAAAAAAAGCTAAACAATAACAAAGCATAAACAGTATTAAATCAAAATACATATGTTTAAATATGAACTGCGTAGTCAAATAACATTTTTTGAAAAAAGCTTCACTTTGAAAGTGTCTTAGAATTTCATGAGGAATTGATGATTTTCAGATGATCCGCTTTAGGACTATATTTCATGGTTTCATAAATTTTTATGAGTTTTTGTGATTTGTGGCCTTTTATGATTTTGAGACTTTTCGTGAATTTTTGCATAATTTTATGATTTTGTGATAATGGGATTTTTGTTTTTGTGACTTTATGCAACTTTTGCAAAATTTTATAATTTTTTGTGATTTGTATGTGATATTGCAACAGTACAGCAGGAATGTAGGTGGGGCCATTTAGTTTTTTGATAAAAAACCTTTTCACACACATTGTCAAACACAGTGCAAAATTGCAGGACGTTTCGTGCAGTAGTTTTAAAGTTATAGGCACACAACTTACATTCACATTTATACATGTATAGATTATCATTTATTATTATTAATTACTTGATACAATTATAAGCACCTTTTATTGCTAAATAAAAACTTTATAATAAAAAAATTGAGTTGTAAAATTAAAAATATTTAATTATTGAACATTACAAAAATTGTGCATAAACTGTCCAAGTAAAAACTTGTTGAAATGCAACTTTCTGAAAAATATAATAATCTAAAATAAAAGTGCATTTTTTTCAACTATAATAGTTAGTGTATGCTTCAATATCTATAAGAATTTATATTTCATGAATATATTAGTTAGGTTTTTTCAAATTCGTTAACACTATTTCCTTTGTCAACAATTCCAGAAAAAACGATTCTTTGGAGCCAATATAATAATTTTGGGTTTTATTAACAAAACACCATTTCAGCAACTACTTCAAGCTTTCAGCTATTTATTTCAGCCCTTCTCAGGAAAGAGAATCCGGCATCAGGAAATTTATAATATTGGAACAGCAAGTACAATATAAATCGCAAGATCCATCGTCGTGATGAATGTACTCCACATTCATAATAATGAACAATTTTTCTATTTAATATTATAAATTTACTGATTCCGGATTCTCTTTCCTGATGAGGGCTGAAATAAATAGCCAAAAGCTTGAAGTAGTTGCTAAAATGGTGTTTTGTTGATAAAACAAACCCAAATTTATTATATTGGCTCCGAAGAATCGTTTTTCTGAAATTGTTGATATTAGTCAAAATTTATTTATTATTCACAACTTTAAATAACATAATTTTTTCATTAGTACCTTCCATTGTTACAAAATACTGGACATATAAAAAAAAGGATCTGAAACCTTTTATGTTACATCTTATAACTTATTATATCTTTTGAACTTTGCAATCTTTTATTTTTAAACATTTAAAAATGTCTATAAAAACTGTTTGTGAACTTGTCAAAACGTAACTATCTCTAAAATGTATCATTATTTTCTATAATTGAAGTACATTTCAAAAGATTCCCAACATTATTATACAATTGTATATTTATGATTTTATATCTGTAGTACCTGTATAACTATTATTTGATTATTTCTTTATTGATTAAACATGTTCTTATTATTGTAAATTTTTTATTATAATTGAGAGTATAATATAAATATCAGCGCCAGAAAAGTCAACACGAAAGAAATACCATTTTGAGATGCAAAATAATTGCAAAAAATTTAAATGAAACTAAAAATTTTAGAAGTATTTACTCATTCATGAATGATATGTCTTTGAAAAATATATTTCACTACAGAATATTGCTAATAATTTTTGATTGAATATTTTTAATTTTGACAAGTTTTCACTTAGTTTTGAGATACTTTTTTTACTGTTCAAAAGTAAAAAATTTGAAGATTAATTATTAATAAATGATAAATAATTATAATTATAATTTCAATGATCATATTCTATTACACTATGTTAATTTTACAATAAATGATAGATGTTGACAATAAATTGTCACAAACTTGCGAAATTTCAAATCTGCAAAAAAAAATAGTCGTTAAAGCCCCTTCGATATTTGATGAGCAAAAAAACCAAATTTTCAAAAAATACAAAAACACTCTTCAAATCTCGACTTGAAAAATAATCTTAAGAAGTTTGATCAATTCAAATAATGATTTCCGGAGCCATTAAACCTCGAAATAAAACAATCCCTTGTTCATCCTACTTAACCTATATAACCTCAAATAAATTACAGGGGAAAAAGTCTCACATGACATGGTTTTCGTACTCAAACGTTAAAAAACCAACATGATTTTATATTCTAAAAGCTTTTAAAGTAACTTGTACATCGAAACAGTGCGATAGAAATTCAACTTACAACTTTTCGACTCGTATTCCTCGTCGGAATCCTTCGTATTTATGAGCGGCATGAGGTTTTTTTCGTTTTTTTTTTTTTTTTTTTTCAATCAATAATCGGTGATGAGTAACGACGATTTTGTTCCGAACAATGAAAAAGTTGGATTTCACTTGTAACTGCAGTTTTTCACCACGTGCTTCTGAAATTGTCTGAAATAAGGAAAGATAAGGAAAGTTGGAAAAATCGTGCAAAATTGTTTATCAGACAATGGTGACTGATGCAGGGCTTGTACTCTTCCGTGTTAAATGAGTGTCCGTGGAAAAGCGCCAACTCGTTAAGGATTAGAACTAAAATGTATACGGTAGTATATCTATATATGCCATATATATAGAAATATTTAATATATAAATTTTAGTTCTAATCCTCAACGAGTTGGCGCTGTTCGCCGGACACTTCTTCATAAGAGGAGTACGAGCCCTGGACTGATGGTGACATAAACTGACATACACCGACACACACCGCATGCGCGCGCTGCATAAGATAAAGATTTTGGCGCGAAAAATTCAAATTATGTGTACTAAAGAACTGTAGTTCACTATAGTTAATGAGGACATATATACCTATATATGTCCTTTTGTCAACCTTTAACTTCAACTCTGTTTCCTTCTTTCTCTCCCTCTCTCTTTCTTGCGTACTCAACTGATATTCAACCATATATGTAATACTACACACTGGGAAAAAAAACCCGTCGTATTAACCGTAAAATCCGGTTGTGCCAACCGTGACGTTTCAACGTTAGGTTGGCGTTGCTGGCCACGGTGAATTCACCTCGTCAATCCAGCCCCGATTGGCCACGAGGAATCAACGGGAATCCAACGCTGAAACGACCGAATTTGATATATATATATATATATAGTGATACAACCATACAACGGACAAAGCACAGCTGACCCTCAGATCAGCATTGGCAGCCAGGGTACGTAGTTTGGAAACGTTTTTGCTCGCACACTACGAAAAGTAGCGTCTATAAGAGCTCATAGCACTAATTTTCAAAGTGTGCGAGCAAAAACGTTTCCAAACTACGTACCCTGTTGGCAGCACACGGGGATTTCCCGTGGCCGTGGGGCTGAATTGACGTGAAAGCAGTAACGTGAAGCACCCATGTTGAATCGCCGGGATTTTTTTCCCAGTGTATATGGCCAGCTTAAAAGAGAAGCGCGTCGGGAAGAGAAGAGCGTAGACGATTCGTTTCTCTCTCGCCAGGAGTTGACTGGAGTTAATACGTGAACGCATATCGTAGTATGCGTGCAACAAAACCAAGCTGAGCATATGTATGAGAGTCGCGCATGCGGAGTACCACGCGAGTCATCTTATTCCTTCTCTTACTATCACGATGCTCCTTTGCAACAGGGGAAGATAGGACGCTGGCCATATAAAAGTATTACATATATGTATTCAACCCATTCATGTATGTACATTTAGTACAGCTACATGTACCTGCATGTACCAAATCATGTCCAATCATGTTCAATCCAATCGTCGTGTATAATCGTATAATTGTGTTAAATCCAATTGAATCGTGACCAATCGTTTCAGTTTTCAGTGCGCTGTAATGCAAATGGCCGTCGCTATATAAGCGAAACGAAGTAGGAAAAGCGTGCATTATTATCACTAATTTTACAAAAATTTTAAGAAAAACCTAAAGTTCGTGCCGTGCTGAACGAAAATTCGGGAACCTAACATTTGATTCCAGCGGGACAATGTTAATCCATAACCCCGATCTGTTCAAAAGCTGGCTGACCGCTGTTTTGGAACCTATGTGCGTACGATAAGTAGGCCAGCCTGAAATCCACAATCTCCTTGGGTTTCGCGAACCCGAACATATTTGCACGAATTTTTCTCTTGTACGCATTCATATTTTTCCCCTTGCGCTTAGTCGTACTTTCCAACTTTTCCTCGATCCCGTGACAAAGTTGGCAATTTTTTCTTCTTCCACACATCGACACACATATAAATATCAATTAACAGTGATTGTTTGTAACGACGTCCGAGGATGATTTTTTGTGTGCAGGTGCGGAGCCGATCCCGGTGCACTAGCAAAATACGTTTATGCACTGGTGAAAAAGGACAAAACTTTGCAGGAATTGAGAGACGTATTGAAGCATCAGCTCCAAGTTTTCTTGCAGGATGGTAATTTTCATTTTGAGTTCTGGTCGATTGGTAAGAAATAGATAATAAATATTGGTTTACTTCAAGAAAACTGATGAAATTTTCCAAGTCATAGTTTTCTAGTTGAAATTATCACTTGTAATGGGGAAATTAATTTTTTTCTTATTTTCTGAGTAAGTTTCAATTGAAATTTTGATAACGAATTTTTAAAAGGTTAATTTTAAATTTCGTTTTTTTTTTTTTCTTTTAAATATTTTTTTGTTTTTTCTTGTAGAATGGCTTATTATTTTGCATGCAATGCAGAGAATGCAACTAATTAAAGTAGATTTATTTTGAATAATGAAAATCATAATAAAATTCTTATTTTCATGCATTAGGAATGCTTAAGTTTTTTTTTCACTAGTGCATGGAGTAGTAGTATTTATATGATAAGAATTGGACACTTTGAAACCCATTCTCTGTGAAAAAAAATAAACTAAAATTTCGGAGTTTTCATATTTTCAAACAACAGAAATTTTATAAATTTTATTCATTATTTGTATGAGAGTAATTATTTTCATATTTGTTTATTTATACTTTGACTAATTTTTATACGTTAGGCTACAAATCATCATAGATATAATATGTGCCTGGAGCTCCAAACGTTTAAAACAATTGAAAAAAATTTATTTTCTAGCTGCTTTTTAACATTTTTTGATCGTAACAACAAACTTGATGCTCCCCAAAAAAATATTTGTAACGCTTCCCATCATGATAAAAAAATTAAAAAACTCATATATTTTTTATTTTTGTTTAATTTTAAACGTCTGCTACTTCAAGTACATAGATATAATTAAAACACGAAGCCATCCAAAAAATATAAAACTATAAAACTTTATAGTAACTCTGTACAAAATTGTCTGGCACTACAACAAAAAATCGTATCAAAAGATTCCGGGAATTATGAAAATATTCAGAAAGGTATTAGTATATTTCGTATCAAGGAGTAGAAGCGAGCGTTTTTACAAGTGCGAAGTTTTGCGAGCGAGTGAGCAAATTGCACAGGTAAAACGCGAGTTTTGATGCTCCTTGACACGAGAGATATTTTTCACGCTCGCAGCACATGAATCATTTAATCTTTTGTTTACTGTTGTGTCATAAAAAAAGGAGTTCTATGCCACTCGATCTTGGAGCGGCATAGAAATAGCAGCGAAAGGCGGTGGCAGAGAATTCGTTTTTCACGTGACAGTAGCAAACACAAGAATAAAAGATTTCTGTGCTGAGAGCGTGAAAAATTATTTTACTAAGAAAAACAGACCGTTACGAAAAAACTTAACGAAATTGAATCAACATCTAAGAAACCATAGAAAATCCCATGGAAATATCAAAGCTTAACAAAAATGAGAAAGCTGTGATAACATGCCAACTTTTTTGAAAATCATAAATTTGTTTAAAAAACTTCATACTTTGAATGATATATTTTTACAATTGTGGAAAATTACATACAGTCAAATAGAAATATGCAGAAATTCTGCAAAATAGCAAAAAATACACCAAACTGAGGACTATCTAAACCTATATTTTCAAAGTTAGCATAATCACTTTTGAAAAAAAACTTTTTTTCAAAAGTAAAAGCTGTTTTCAGCCTAATTAATTTGTTGTAAATTTGTTGTGAAGAGAAATTGTGCCTGAAATTCAGAACGTTTAAAATTTAATGAAAAAAATTTTTAAGTTTTTACAGGAGAAAAAAAGTTGTGTGTCTGCTGTTAAACACTTTTTGATCGTAACAACAAACTTGATGCTCCCCAAAAAAATATCTGTCACTTTTCCCATCATAATTAAAAATTGAAAAATTCACATATTTTTCATTTTCGTTCAATTTTAAACGTTTGGAACTTGAGGTACATAGGGAAAATACAAAAAAGTAATTATTCACGTTTGTTATTCCGTCACATTTTTTGCATACTTTCATTGGATTTTGACTAAACCTAATTTCTATAGTTTATATTCTATTAATCATATTTTTTATTTTATCACGTTTATTTGTTTTCATTACCAGAGTTTCATTTTTTCATGTTCAATATTATCTTGGATACTTATATTTTTCACTAAAAATTTGATGAATCTTTAAAAGTAAACTAATACATAATATATATGTATATTATAATATAATTGTATATTTGAAAGAAATACAAAAGCTATTAATCTTCATGAATTATTTAAATTTAATAGAATATCATAATTAGAATAGAAAATTCATGCAATTATTTATAGAACTAATTTAAAGATAAAAAAATATTGTTATGCTTTTTACTTTTATTTTTATTAACCAAATTTGTAGGCGAATTATTATACGTTATATAGTTTCATCTATATGTTTTTATTTTTAAACCAACTTCACAGAACATTTTTTCAAATTCAATTCTGATTTCGCAAGTTTTGTTAAGAATTTCAGTATACAAAAAACAATAGTTATTTTTCACATTCTTTAATTATATTTTTGGGAATCAAATACTTTTTTTTCACATATACTTTGAAATAATAATAACCAAAAAGTTGATATTCTTATGTTTTAATGAAAAATTATTTACGTTGCAAAATTGAATATCATAATTGTTTAGTTTCAAAATTTATGAATATTGGGAATAAAAAATATTGTCAAAAGAAAATATTTTAAGATTTGGACATGATTGAATATGAAAAATTTTTATTTCAAAAACTGAAAAAAGTTAATTTCAGAATAGGGAAGTTATATACAAGTTGGAATTTTAAGGACTACAAGTTTTAGAATTCAATCTGTTAACTTACAATTGTTATGATATAATTATCCAATCCAAAAAAATTGGAGAATCTGTAAATTTGAAAAGATGTTTAAATAACTCAATCAACATATTTCAGAATTAAATTTTGGTGAATTGAAGAATCGATCCTTGACTTTAGAAATTCAAGATCATGGTTATTAAAATTCAGAATTTGGTAATTGCTGTCGAAAACTTTTTAAATACTTAGATCCAAGTCTTTTTCACTAACTTTTTAGATTTAGTTGCAGGATTTAAGAACTCAAAAACTAAAAGTTACTATCATTGTTTCATTAATTTTTAGATTTATAACGTTGATTTTTAGACTTTGAATGAAACAGTTATCTAAAAATTTAAATGGATATGAAATCTGACATAATATATTAATATATTCACAAATGTCTAATTTAAGATAATTTTGGTAATTATGAAATAACATAAAAATGTATCAAACAGGTAACATTTGTTAATTTGAGCCAAACAACCTTTGTATGAAAAATTAGGTATTTTTGAATTTGAATACCTGGAAGTGTAAAAATAAGTACTTATTATTTATAAACAATAGGTAAGTTGTTAACTTTATTGCATTTTTTCTTCGCGACAAATTCACAACAAATTAATTACGCCGGAAAAAAGCTGTTACTTTCGAAAAACGTTATTTTTTGAAAGTGGTAATGCCAACTTTAACCCAAAGTTAGCATTACCGCACATTATTTAAAAAATTTGAAGAGAAACAAACTTTTCGTTTGCACAACAAATTTGCAACAAATAAGCGACAAATAACTCACTGACGAAATTCGAAAGTGGTAATGCTGATTCTAAAGACATTTAGAAAATACTGGAAAATAAAAAAAGGTATAACAACTTGAAAAATGAAATTATGTCAGAAAGCCACTTAAAGTTGCCAAAAGTTTAAAAAAATTATTAAAACCATAAATAGCTACACTATAAAAACTCAAATAGGCTATATAAAATGATAAAAACTTTCAAAGCTTAAAAAAATGTAGATAGACACAAAAGTTGAAGTTTTAGTGCTACAGTTCACGAGTAGTGAAGCAATTCAGGTTTTTATGGTTTTTTGCTATTCTTATTTGTTTTTATTGTTTTTTAAAATATTTCAGTGTTGAATGATTTCACTTATTTTTGATCATTTCTTATTAATTTTTTTTAAGTTGTGATCTTTTATAAATTCTTCTTTTTCTCAACTTATATTTTCTGTATTCCTTTTTGATTGTATGCGATTTTTTTGTTTCTGACCTTTCTGAATTTTTCCTGGATTTAAAAATTATATCACATTTAATGAAAATCTGCATTCTTTTTTTAATGTTCTGGTTGTTGTTTAGTTAAAAATACTAGAAAAATTAACAGTTAATTTTTTTTCAAACAGTAAGTGATCTTATCCATTTTTTTTTATCAGCAAGTGATGTTATCTATTTTTTTTTTTTTTTTTTTTTTTTTGTTAATTTCTCAACACTGCTTCTAAAAAAATTTTAAAAGTGGAATTTCGTCTCATTAGATATAAATATTTCTTCATTTTTCCATGTTTTTAAAAAAAACTGAAATTTTGAACTTGTGAATAGTCAAATTTTAATGCAAATTTCTTTTATTTAGGAAGAATTTTTAATTAAAAGGCTTCATATATATATTTTAAATAATCCGCTTTGCCTTGTGCTCATATTTTAAGTTGCAAAATAAGCTTAATTAACACTCAGCATGTGCTGCTTGAACCAAAATGCTTGGTATAGAACAATAATAATAGCAGTTTGTAATGTGCCTGAAGTTCTAAATGTTTGAGAAATAAACGAAAACAAAAAAAATCAGTTTTCGATTTACATTCAAGATTAGAAAAAAGAATATAAACTTTGTATTATATTTGCTGAACTTTGATGATTAATAATTATTTTAAATGAAAGGTAATATAAACAATTTAACTTATTTCGTTTATATTTAAACGTTTAAAACTTCAGAAACATAAAAATGGTGTATTTTTTGCTATAAAATGCATTACATCAAAATTTTTATAATGAAATACAGGCCTTAACTGATAATGAGTTTGTGCGATATCATTGTTTATTTCAGAGACCGATAACTTCGTGAAGTTGCTGTTCAAAACTTTAGAAACCCAAGAATATGTTTTCCCTAAGAAGAAAGAGACAGAGCGTGGAGCAACACCACCAGGAGCGAACACACCTTCTTTGATGGCTGCAGAAAAGATGGATGATATTCCTATTAGGCCCGAAACACAAATGGAAATTCAGCTTCAAGTGAATGGTTCAGCTACAACTTCAGCCCCAACTTCAGCTCCACCTTTGGCTTCAGCTTCAAACGCAACTGTAGTTGCTGTTAAACGCGATGTCAAAAAATCGGAATCAGACAAAGAAGAGAAAGAAAAAAGCGATCGAAATCGGTAAGCTCATTGGAAAAAATTTCTGACATTATTAACAGTACTCCTTATATTTTCTATTTTTATAGTTTACATTTTTTGTTGGCGCCATGTTTGTTCCTTTTTGTTTAATTCTGATACGAAAACGTGATAGGTATTTTTCATATGTAATTCACATTTTCAGAATTCAAGTTCAAATGTTTGAAAGTCTCAAGGAAGAAGCTATGTTAGAAATTTAAAAAAGAGTAAATTTTGTCTGGTGTTTTCGTGGTCAACAGTTAAAGAAATGGGAAAGAAATTGTTCTAACCTTCATTCTAATTTTCATTGAAAAAATTAAACGGGCTTTGGTTGTAGCTCAAAGTTAAAAAACATAAAAAAATTTCAGAATACATAGTTTGACCAAAAAATAATCTTGCATTAGTTGATTTGATTAAAAAAAAAGTACAAGGTTTAGTTGTAAACCTTATGTAACACAAAAACGATTGAATTGTTTTAAATAAGTGAAAAGTTGAAAAAATCTGAAAATATTGCAGTGGCAGGGCAAGAACACGAAGCAGATCTCGGTCTAAATCATGGGAAAGGGATCGCCGCAGATCGCGAAGCAGAGATCACTCGCGTCGCGACAGAGAAAGGGACAGAATTAGACCTTGGAGAAATAAATCTCCACCATTGAGCAGTCGTCGACATGATCGAAGGTCATTGTCAAACTTCTATATACATACATTTATATGGGTGTACCAAACTCCCCGTGCCAAAAAGAAACCCAATAAGGCTCATTCAATTTTGAGTCGAAAAGTCTTTTACCACTTTTTATAAAACTCAAAATTAAAAAAGTTATTCAAGCTGAAAGTTTAAACAATAAATGCTCGGTGACGACAAGTGCGGGTAAATTTCACGGACCAGACTTTTCTTAAATTTTCTTCATATTTTTCCGAGTCAAAAAGTCCTTTGCCACTTTTCACAAAACTCAAAATTAAAAAAAATATTCGGGTTCCAAGGTTCAACCAATCTGATTTCTTAGATTTTATGCTAAAATATCTTTTTCAATCTTGAGTTTTGTGAAAAGTGGTAAAGGACTTTTCGACTCGGAAAAATATGAAGAAAACTTGGGAATAGTTTGGTCTGTGAAATCTACCCCCCACTTGTTGTGAGAGCGCATTTACTGTTTAAACTTTTGGCTTGAATAACTTTTTTAATTTTGAGTTTTATGAAAAGTGGTACAGGACTTTTCGACTCAAAATTGAATGAGTAATATTGGATTTTTTTTGGCGCGGGGAGTTTGCTACACCCTGTATAGTTAAGTATATGTATACGCGCTAACACCTATTTTGGTTTTATTATTATTTTTATTTTTTAGATATTTTGACGAATTTTCATTTAAACTATTTTTCTGAGTTTAAATGTTGTTTTTCATACAATGCAAAGTTTATGATAATTTCAAAAGTATGTCCAATATAAACTAAGTATCAATATATCTGACTTCAAAAAACTATGTCATCTTACCTCGTAGATTTTTTCTACAAATTTTTATATATAATGACTGCGTTCTGAAAGGGTTTTATTAAAAAAATACAACACAACCTATATTTTCAATACATAGAGTAGAAAAATTTTTAAATTCCTTTTTTTACACTGCTCATCTTGTCAGTACTAATTTTTTAAAAGTACACGCTTAATTACTACTTGATATATTATTAGTCCTTCCACTATGAATAGTATTGTGAGATAGTAGAAGATAAAGAAAGAAGGGGCAACAAGTTTTTTCACAATATACAGGGTGCGCCATTTCTTATGTCGGCATGTAAACATTGAATAACTTGAAAAAAAAACAACCGATTTCTGTAAATGAGGTATTTTTATTTAGTTTGGTCCTTTACAATTTATTTAGACTAGTTTTTGAACACAACATCAATCAAGTGGCCGCCCTTATTGTTCACAGCAAAATATGCCCTTTTTGCGGCGTTTTCCATTACCTTTTCGAGCATCTCGGGTGGTATAGCAATGATTTCGGCACGAATATTTTCCTTAAGCTCTTCAATGGTCTGCGGCTTGCTGGCGTACACTTTACTTTTCAAATAACCCCACAAAAAGAAGTCTGGAGGGGTCAAATCTGGAGATCTGGGTGGCCATTCAATGTCGCCTCTTTTTGACATCAGACGTCCAGGGAATTTTCGTTGCAGAAACTGGATTGTTTGATTCGCAGTGTGGCAGGTCGCACCATCTTGTTGAAACCAGTAATCTTCAAGACCTTTTTCACGCATTTGTGGGCAGACATAGTGAGCCAACATCCACCGATATCGGTTTCCATCGATCGTTTGGTTCTCTTTGAAAAAATAAGGACCAATGATGGTTTTGGCGCAAACGCCGGCCCAAACAGTAACTTTTTGGTCATGCAATGGCGTTTCATGGATCTCGTGTGGATTCTGCGTTCCCCAAATGCGGCAATTTTGCTTATTAACGCCTCCAGAAAGTTTGAAATGTGCCTCGTCGGTCATTAAAATTCGCTTCCAAAAATCAGGTTCAGTATCAACTATTCGAGCGATTGTTTGTCCATATTCCAAGCGACGTGGATGATCTGTAGGCAATATTCTTTGTGTTAATTGCATTTTGTACGGAAACAAATGCAAATCATCTTTCAAAATGCGCCGTAGAGTGGTTCCACTGATGCCGAGATGCTGAGCGCGGTGACGATATGAAACTTTTGGGTTTTGGGCAACGCTCTCTCTGACAGCTTCAATCAGTTCATTTGAACGTCTTGGTCGTTGATGAACGGGTTGTTCGCGATCTTTCACTGTCCCGTGGTCACAAAAATTCGACACCAAACGACGAATAGTGTTGTCAGATGGTGCCTGTTTGCCAAGATATTTTCGACGATATGCTCGTTGAGTTAACACAACTGAACGACTATTTTCAATGTACAAAGTAACTATTTCAGCGCGTTCTTTTGGTGTGAAGCGATACATGGTTGAAATTGTACTGAATTGACGTTTCCAAAACAAGTGAAGTCAAGTAAATCGGTTGTCAAATGTTTAAGTTATTCAATGTTACAATACCGACATAAGAAATGGCGCACCCTGTAGAGATATAAAGAAATGTAACTGGGAAATGATACTTTTTAGACAGCTCGGAGCCTATTATAGTATAAGAAAAACGCATAGAATTAAGAGAGAAAAAAAAACAAAAAGGGAAGGTTTTTTAAAGTTGTCTTAAAATAAGAATGATGCTTAATTCTGTATTCATCATATCTGGAAAATGTAGAAAGCGAGAAATGAAGATATACAATTCATGAATATGATGCAATTAATATTCATTCAATGTAACTTACTATCTGAACTTGAAAGGAAAATGTCTACATATATTATACAAAATATTGAAATTTGTTTCAGCAGACGGAGCAGAAGTCGAACTACTTCGCCTTTGAGGCCCAGAGTACGTGATGTTGGCGAGCACAGATCGCGTTTCAGAAATCGATCACCATCGCCAGCTCGCTCTCGGTCTCGTTCCGTAGATCGCAAGAAAACAGACCGTTTGCAAGAAGCCAGTCCCGGAAGCACCTTGACTCAGGAAGCAATTCCTGCAGATATTGACATGAGACTGGCTGGCAACAGCAAGTCACTTCAAAGCGTAGTCTCTGTCGCCAACAATTCGAGTTTCCAGCCAAAGCGACGCTGTTTTGATTTCGATGGTAAGGAAAATTGAATATCAGATTTTTCGTGTTGTTTCACATTTAATAGGAAATAAAGAACTCAACTTCCCCTAACTGAAATTCAATAAATTAGTTTAAAATGGAAATTATAGCAATATTATGTAGTGTTTGAAATTTCTAAAACAGGAATTTTTTAAGTTAATTTATTAGACACCCTGTTGATCTAAAGATTTCGATCCTCATTCGACGTATTATACATTTTCTAGAAAAAGGATATTGCATGCGAGGGGAATTGTGCCCTTACGACCATGGTAATGACCCCGTTGTTCTGGAAGACATCGATTTTACACTGAAAGACGGAGGTTTCATGAACTTTAGGCCAAATCAACCCCCCGTATCACTTGCTGCAGTCACAGACCCATCTGGGCCAAATGCGAACCCAGCATCTCAGCATTTGCCACTAGCCAGTCTACCACCACCACACCTGCGCAACCAGCTTCATTCAAATATGGGTAACTTGAACCACTTTGTCAATAAAGGTAGGATGATGTTACATAATTCGAAAAAAATGTGGTATTCCACAAGTAATGTGAGAGGTCTTTACTCAACTCGTGTAAGATTTTCATAAATTGTGATGAATGGTAACAGATTTTTCCCTTTTAGAGTACAACCCGGACGCACCAAGCATGGAGCCAAGAATGACGTGGGGTCGAAATCCTGGAGGACCTGTTGGACCTGCTATGTACGGTCGTGGACAAAGGGAATTGATACCAGTACAAGTGACACCGCACGTGAACCCCGGTGATCTGATTCATCAAATGCCCATGCAAAAACGTAAACAGATATTTGACTTCAATCGAATCGGGCCAAAGCAAAGGGCCATGCATAACCCGGCTAACTGCTCGCTCGAGGTGAAAAAGGTGCCAAGAAGCCTCAACAACATCACCCAGTTGAATGAACACTTCTCCAAGTTTGGGAAAATTGTGAATATTCAAGTAAGATTCCATAGACAGTTTCTTATTTGGGAATGAAGGATAATCCAATAATGAAGAATTATGTGATAAATGAGCATTTTTTTTTATTGCAGGTAAATTTCGGAGGCGATCCAGAAGCAGCCATGGTAACTTTTCAACTTCCTGTCGAGGCAAAAGCAGCTTACAGAAGCACAGAGGCTGTGCTCAACAACCGATTCATAAAAGTTTTTTGGCACAATAATGTGAACAATAACACAACAAGCGGAAGTAGCGAAAATGTGCCACCATCAAAAGAAGGTATGTAGAAATGAACTATGGAATATCAGAATGGGTAAATGTTGAGTATATATATACTATTATGTGTATCGCAGCGAAGTGAATTACGACAAACGACACTTGCGTCAAAATAAAATGAGGAAAAATCCTAATATTGTATAACTACTTAAAATAATATACAAAAAATATGTATATTTCTATAGATTTCTAGAATTTTTATGATGATGAATGTAGATTTCCATAATTCGATCCTCCAGAATTCAAAGTTTCATAGATTTTTTAGAAAACATCACCTTCATATATTTCTTGTATTCTAGAAACTTCTTGTACTTTTAAAAAAATTTATTTAAATTTTAGTAATCTCAGTATGTTCATAGTTTTATAGTGTATTGTTGGATTTATAGATTTCTCCTGGAAAGTCTCATTTTTGTGCTTCAAAAAATTATGAGCACCATTGCCACTCCCCCCCTGCTTACCATGATTTGAACATCATTTTTCATTTCGGCACGGATTCGTTCTGAACCAATTCACATCCCCACCCAATTAGACACTCCAATGTAGCCAACTTGTTCGATACATTTTGTACAATCGTTGAAATTATTTCAAGTTTTGAGTATATGCGTGAAATCTACGTTCCTATTTCGCAGCTGCACGCCCATCAATCAAAGAACGTTTAGGAGCTGCCTTAATGCAGGCAAATACTGACGAAAACGAGTATGTGCCAACACGACGATCCACAGAAGAGCAACAGCAACAACAGCAATTGCAGCAGCAACAAGAACAGCAGCAACCAGCAGCCCAGCAACAGAAACCTTCGCAACTGGTGTCCTCAATGAAAGTCAGATTGACTCACGAAGATAAAGTCCAAGCAGTCAAGAAAAATCAAGAAATGCTGGCTGCCAAACAAGAGCTGAAGAAAAAGCAAGAGGAAAAGAGGATAGAGGCCATTAAATTGACTGCAGACCTTTGCAAGCGAAAACAGGGTTTGTTAGACAAACAGCTGGTGGAAATTCGCTCTCTCATTGAACGAGCTGAGAAAAATCCTGAGCAAAAGGATGCAATCATGGCGACGATCAAAACGGTCCAGCAGTCGATTGATAGCTTGAGGAAAGATCTTGCAGCAAATGGACAGTCTGCTGCACCAAAAACCAAAGTATGTTTTGATTCGTGGCATTTCAGAAATTTTTACTACTGTTACTACTGCTTTTTTTAAATCTAATGAATTCCAGACTTTGTAGTGTGCGTTCCATGTCTGATAATATCAAAATTTTATCAAGGCATCAACTTGTTAGTCAATGAGTTAATTGGCTTTTAAAAATATTTCAAAGTGTCTGATGTTCAGAGATTTTTAATTAGGAATTGTTTCTTTTGAAATGTTTGCTTGTGTCAAATGATATAATGTAAACTTTCAATGTCAATATTGCAGGTAATCAAATCTCGAGAGCAGGCACAAAAAGAAATCTTGGACACGGAACTAGACTTAATAAGTGCACAGCAGGAGGGACAGGATGCGAGCGAAATAGAGAAAAAGCTAAATGAGCTCCAAGTTCAAGCAGCTGCCTTCGGACTGAATTCAGCGGCCAAGATACGACCAATTCGTAACACTCGAAGCTCGAAACGCCTCATTCAGGCTCCCTACAGAGTGCGTGGTAGGGCCAAGTTTGCGCATGTCACAGTGGATCACCGACCCACTAGCCTCCTAATCTCTGGTTACGAAATTGAAGAAAAAGCCGATGTTTTGGCACATTTCCGAGTAAGTTTGTTTTTTGACTCGATATTAACCATGAGACTTTATTCAAACAGAATCGTATCCCCCTCCCCCTATTTAAAAATTGAATTAATAAAAATAAAAGAAATATGAAGTCGATGGTAAACTAATTGACAACAATAGAGGTAGTTCGTTATTGTATTAAATAATACGTTTTTAAAGGTTGTCCTGCAGCTTGGGTCGAATAATGAGAATTCGGCCAAATTTTACATACAGATAGTTTATGGCACCTTACATCAGCTAGTAAAAATTTCAAAGTGATCTTGTCCTAGGTTTTTCAGCAATAAGTGATCAAAGTTAAGAAAAAATATATTGGCTCTTAGGGGAGCGCGTGAATTTTCGCCCTTTCTTTTCAAAAAAAAATTACTTGCAGAAATAAGATTGCCACGAAAAACTAGTATATCATAAAGCATAGCCTTACAAAAGTACTATGCAAAGTTTCAAAAAGATTTGTCTGCGGAAAAAAGGGATACTGCATTTCGTCAGCGAATTCAGCGTATGCGTACAATTGTCAATTTTTTCTACGACTGATATTGAGAAATATTATTTATTTCCACGTATCAAAAAATTATTTGATGAATTTACAGCAATACGTCGTTGTAAAATAATAAAAATATTACAACAAGAGTTACAAGCCATACGAATTTTCATTGCATGAAGTTGGCAGTGAATCCAAACAATGCTTTTAGCTTCGGGGACAACTTCTAGCTACAGGACAACCTTAAACCGAAATATTCAGTAATTTTGCTATACTCATAAATGTAATCAATAATCCCATCAAAATCAGACCCTTAAAGTAACGTTCATATGAGTGTGACCAAAAAATGTATTAACTGAAGCTTCGTTGCATTGACTGTAATTTGGCGAAATGAAATATTCATCATCTGAAACATTCTATCTTTACAGAAATTCGGAGTAATCGCCAACACTATTGTGGATGACAAGACGCCGTCAATTGTGATAAATTTCAAGTCCCGGAAAGAGGCGGAAGTTGCGTTGTTGAAAGGTCGCAATTTTCAAGACCGGCTACTCTCTGTGACCTGGGTGTCATCGCACCATTTGCATCGCGGTGGAAATATTGCAAGTAACGCCAATGCTGCCAATACAAGAAACGAAAACGTACAATCTTCAAATGATGAAGAAATTGATCTGGAGGTAATAAATAATACCATGCAGTAGAATTTTATTTTGGAAATGTTAATAGAACAAAAAGTAAGTGAGAGTACTTTTTATCAAAAATAATTAGCTTGTAATTTTACAGTCAGGGTTTTCAACAGACATAAAAATTTTGTAAATCCAAAGCTTCAAGAAATCATTAAAATGATCTATAAAAATACTAAAACTACAAAAGTACAAATATCTTTAGGCTATGAAGCTGAACTAATTGTTAATTTTTATTGTGATGATCACATATTTAAATGATTGATAGCAAAATGAAAAATATAGAACATAAATTTTATTATTCTTAATATAGGGAGCTACGGAGGAGTTGCTTCTGGATGAAAACGAAGAAGAAGAAGACGATGACAGCGAATCACGAAGTTGGAGACGATAGCGGGGAAGGCCAATATCATCATGTCCAAAATCTTACGAGCACCTCGGAGTTAACATTATGAGTGTTATATACTGCTTGTTATTATATTATTAAACCATCCCGCCCAAAAAGAAGCGCGGCCAAATGTGAACAGATTCTGAATCGTGTGACATTCGTCGAATTAAAAATCAGTCATAAAAAAATTCCCATTCGTAGAATATATCAATATGTTTTCTAAGGGAAGCGACGTGGTTTGTCATTTTAATATTCTTTTTTGTTTTTCAAAAACTTTTATTAAATGTATTTTTACACTGGAAAGTGTACCAAACAGATTACTTGGTTTTTATTTCGTCTGCCATCTATAACCCACACAAAATCTGAATATGTCTACTTGAACCCAAACAGGCTTCACATATGGAAATGTAGTTTGTAGACAATGTGCCTGAATCCACATGAAGTTAGCATATTTTTATTAGTGTACTATTTGAATAAATATGTGTATGTGATTTTTTGAAAAGTTCATACAGCATATTTTCAATTAATTCCCTAAATAAATAAAAGTTACCTTTTTTTAGAATTTGTTTTACTCATTATTTTTTTATTCACCGTTTTTATGAATAATATGTAGATTTTTTATATTCTACATGTTCTTGACAGACAAGAGTAATCGACTGAGTCGTTAAATAACTTAGAAACGACATGATTCAAAATTTTTGTTAAAATTGAGCAATGCCCTGCTGAAAATTTTCAATTGGTTTTCCAATTGGAAAACCAACTGGAAAAATGGCCGTTTTTCCAATTAGTTTTCTTGTTGAGTTGTCCAATTGGAAAACCGATTGGATCTCTAATAAGTTTATCTTGCTGGGAAAATTTTTTCCAAAAAACTTACGTCACGAATCCAATTAGTTTTCCATTTAAAAATGTAATTAGTTTTCCACTTGGAAATCCAATTTTATAAAAATTTTCCAGTAGGACAAACCAATTGGATTTTCAAGTGGAAATCCAATTGGTTTTCCAATTTGACCAACTAATTTAAAAAACGGCCATTTTTCCAGTTGGTTTTCCAATTACAAACCAATTGGAAATTTTCAGCAGGGTGACGGCTTCTTTGAGACATAATAAGTTTCCATTTATAGCGAACCAGTCTCTTAAACACCGAATTTATGAAAATCTCATTTACGATATATGGTCTAAGGTACAAACTCCCATAAGCCCTGTGTATTAATCAGTATTAATGTTCGATTGACGAGCCCTCTGGCACGAACTAAAAATCGGTTCCATGTGAAGAGTAGTTTGCGTACGTGCCCGAGCCCCGAGTGGAAAAAAAGGTCGGAGAAATATCGTAGCCATATTTTAAATTGTCGCGAGATAATCTCTATAGTGATATCGTCACGACATCAAATCGTCACGCTCGATAATATCGATGCTATGTTTTTCTCACTATGTTGATGCGATATTTATAAAAATACATAGGTGCGATGTTTTTAGATGAATATCTTTACGATGTTTCATGGCATACTGTAAATATAAATATAAATGTTGGATAATTAAGGTCCTAATTATATATAACTCAGAGTGCACAAAATGCCGTGATATTATAATCCAATATGGAAATCGTAGCTTAGGTAAAAGTTTCACGACATTTTGTGCTCTCCAATTTATATCATCCGGCACTTCAATTATTTTCACATAACGTGTAAGGTGGAAAAAAACGGAAATTTAACTATCTTAAAGGATATTTTATTATGTATTCAAAAATTTTAAACGGACGCAAATCACTTATACATTGCGTGAACCGCGGTAGATGAGTCGAAGAACTTCAAAGAATTTGAGCTGGGACGTTTCTTTTCCAACCTTTTGCCAAAGAGAGTGCCATTTTTATTATGCACAAAAACATATGTCAAAAAACATCTTCGCGACATTCTACTAAAAACATACAGAAATCATATGCTAAAAAACATCTTCGCGATATTCTGCCACGAATTTTTGAGAATATATGACATATGATGTCGCTCCGATATGTTGAAATTATTTCCCGACTTTTTTTCACTCGGGTATGGTTTCCACTCGGGAACCCGCGTGGAGAAAAAAGTCAGGAAATAATCTCAACATATCGGAGCGACACAAGGCTGCCAGACATACGTTTTTTCAGAGGTTTTCGAGAGCAATACGTTTTTTTAAACGTTTTTCAAGCACATATGTTTTCTTATACGTTCGTGGTTCAGAGACCGTTTTTTTTTACATATTCCTAGGGATTTTCAGGCTTTCCTCTTAACCGACCACTGCCAAGGTGAAATATGTAACCATGCTACTCCCTCTCTCTTTCACATATATGAGTATATACACATACTTAATTTAAGTCTAACATACCGGTTCCATAAAGGTCTGGTTACATGCAAGCGACTTGCAACTTGCAACTTGCGTTGCTTGCTGCCGATTGGATGCGTAAAGCAGAGATCTGTTCTGCGTAGGTTGAACTTGCAACTTGTAACTTGCGTTGCTTGCTGCTGATTGGATGCGCAGAGGAGAAATCTGTTTTGCGCAGGTTTCAAGTCTTACTTGAAACTTGCGCAATAGATTACTGCGCGAGTTGCAGATTACAAGTCGCTCGCATGTAAACGCACCTTAAATTATCGTTTTGTGAGAATACGGCTTTATATTGAGTGTTGACGTCGTTTCATATGTTTATGTTCACATTGTCAACAATTGCTTATGGTTTGCGCCGCAACGCTCAGATTTATTAAAATCGCTCAATTACATTTTTAAATATAATATTTCTGAGAATACTCAAGAAAAATGCAATACTTGATTTTTGCTGAAAGAGCTTTTTTGACAAATATATACATTTTTTATACATATTTTAAAATCATATATTTT
Organism: Platygaster robiniae; assembly: GCA_028476575.1. NCBI lineage: Eukaryota > Metazoa > Arthropoda > Insecta > Hymenoptera > Platygastridae > Platygaster > Platygaster robiniae. Next base: position 45,911,664 of record CM052019.1, read on the forward strand.
TATAGTCAACGTGATTTAAACCATTTAATTACATTAGCCGGTAATTCAAAGTATTTTTTTTCTAGGGGTAGTTTTAATCAGTAGTCTTATTCATTTATTGAATATTCCGTGATAAATTTTTTCCACGTTCAATTTTTGTAATCGATTGTTATTATTATTAAATTTAATCGTCCATTCAAGATAGTGCAAGAAAATTTTGAATTTACCTTTTATTTTTCTCAGATCGAATATGCTAATAAAATTGTTCACGCTCGATTCTCTAAGAAGTTGTGAATCAACTTCTCTTTGTTTTTCAAATACAGCTGAATCGTCGTTTCAAGTATAATTTATTTCGCGCCGAATCAAAATAGGTAGAAATACATCGGCCGAGAGAGATGATAAGCCATTCTATCCAGCCCCCTGAAACGCGAGCTAAAAAAGTGGAGACGAAAATGTTACGATGTAGATAGCGCTTCGAGCGGTTGCGTCCGTTCCCCTTTACAGCAACTCGCGCTTCGCTCCATCCGCTCAGCTCTTGGTGGGCGAAGCGCGGGTTGCGGTAAGGAAGGAACGGACGCAACCGCTCGAAGCGCTATCTACGTCGTGAAATTTTCGTCTCCACCTCATTTGTACAGCGAGGGCTATACCGTGGCAGGGGGCTGATTCTATCGTACATACATCACATACTACTACTACTGGACGATGCATAATGCACTTATGCCATAAGTGCGAGGGAAACAGGTCGATACGTTTTTTCTGACTACCTCCTCCCGCCATTTTTTCCCACTATACGTTTTTCGGCCATTTCCGATCTGGCAGCCCTGGAGCGACATCATATGTCAGATATTCTCAGACATTCGTGGCAGAATATCGCGAAGATGTTTTTCAGCATATGATTTCTGTATGTTTTTAGTAGAATGTCGCGAAGATGTTTTTTGACATATGTTTTTGTGCATAACAAAAATGGCACTCTCTTTGGCAAAAGGTTGGAAAAGAAACGTCCCAGCTCAAATTCTTTGAAGTACTTCGACTCTACCGCGGTTCACGCAAGCGAATAATGTATAAGTGATTTGCGTCCGTTTAAAATTTTTGAATACATAATAAAATTTCCTTGAAGACAGTAAAATTTCAATTTTTTTCACCCCTTACACGTTATGTGACAATAATTGAAGTGCCGGATGATATAACTTGGAGCGCACGAAATGCCGTGAAACTTTTACCCAAGCTACAATTCCCATATTGCCCATATTGGACAATAATTTCACGGCATTTTGTATACTCTGAGTTATATACCCAGCAATACCCAGTGAACATCCGTGATATTGCGTGACCCTGGTGACGGGGCTACGAGAAATTTCCGAGAGAGTTCCGAGTGATTTCCCTCGGAACTCTCTCGGAACTCTCTCGGAACTCTCTCGGACAATTGTCCGAGAGAGTTCCGAGAGACTTGCACATGCAATTCATAGTTTTTTAGATCGCTGATCATGAATCTAAGGTCAAATTTGGGAAATTATTTTGTTTTAACAATTTGCTTTAAAAATTATTAAAAAATACTTACTAAGATGCATATGCTTTTTATGGTTTTTTAGTTCACTGATAATGAATCTAAGGTCAAATTTGGAACATTATTTTGTTTAAACAATTTGTTTCAACAATTATAAAAAAAAACTTACTAAGATGCATATGCTTTTTATGGTTTTTTAGGTCACTAATCATGAATTTGAGGTCGAAATTTCAAAATAATTTTGTTCAGACAATTTGTATTACCAAAATGATTTTGCAATTTCGACCTCATATTCATGATCAGTGACCTGAGAAACCATGAAAAGCATATGCATCATAGTAAATATTGTTTTTTTTTTTCATAATTTGTTAATACAAATTGTTTGAACAAAATAATTTACCAAATTTGATCTCAGATTCATGATCAGCGACATTAAAACATGAAATGCATATGCAAGTCTCTCGGAACTATCTTGGACAATTGTCCAAGATACTTCCGAGAGATTTCCGAGAGAGTTTCGAGAGTGGACTCTCGGACCCCCGTTACTAGGGGATCTATGATGCCATTGGTAGATGTGATATCATATGACATACATATGCTAAAGGTGCAATTACATGCGAGCGACTTGCAACCTGAAACTCGCGCTGTAATCTATTGCGCATTAATCAAATCAATTCACAAACGTTTGAGAACATTTATAGGAACGTTCATGAGAAGCTTATTTGAACGATTTCATGCGTTCATGGAACGTATTTATGAAACGTTTATAGAACGTTTCTCGAAGTTTTAAAAACGTTTTACGTAACTTTTTGGTAACCTTACTTAACGAATTTTATATTTTCTTAAGAACATTTCTAGATCGTTCTAAATCGTTTCCCAGTGAACAAAAGGTCTCACTGTGAGCTCGCTATTTCCTCTCTAAATCGAGCTTACTGTGAGCTCACTGGATAAGGCTTTTTTTTCAAGTATGCAATGATTATTGAAAGTATATACTTCGATTATATTGTTTATTATAGATAAACTATATATGATTGAACGGCTGAGACTAAAACTCGGACGAGTAGAGACACATACAGCAAAAAACATATAAATTCGTATCTCTCTGTCTCTTACTCTTCCGAATTATATTGTCAGCCGTTCAATAATTATGTGAATTTCAACACAATCGGTGGAATTAAGAAAATTTCGCCCGTTTTCAGAAAACATTGCGAAATTACTATGCGTTTGCGCTAATACAATTCATTATGCGTCATACTTAATGTATCAGTGCTAAACTTGTGAAATGAGAAAAAAAAGTAGACTTCCATCTGGTGGCTCGCACAGTAAATACTGTTAAGGCGCGAAATATTCAAATTTGAGCGCGACATATTTAAAAATCTGACGCCACATCAGTATTAACTGCAAGGGCCACCAGATGGAAGTCTACTTTTTTTCTCATTTCACAAGTTTAGCACTGATACATTAAGTATGACGCATAATGAATTGTATTAGCGCAAACGCATAGTAGTTTCGCAATGTTTTCTGAAAACGGGCGAAATTTTCTTAATTCCACCGATTGTGTTGAAATTCACATAATTATTGAACGGCTGACAATATAATTCGGAAGAGTAAGAGACAGAGAGATACGAATTTATATGTTTTTTGCTGTATGTGTCTCTACTCGTCCGAGTTTTAGTCTCAGCCGTTCAATCATATATAGTTTATCTATAATAAACAATATAATCGAAGTATATACTTTCAATAATCATTGCATACTTGAAAAAAAAGCCTTATCCAGTGAGCTCACAGTAAGCTCGATTTAGAGAGGAAATAGCGAGCTCACAGTGAGACCTTTTGTTCACTGGGAAACGATTTAGAACGATCTAGAAATGTTCTTAAGAAAATATAAAATTCGTTAAGTAAGGTTACCAAAAAGTAACGTAAAACGTTTTTAAAACTTCGAGAAACGTTCTATAAACGTTTCATAAATACGTTCCATGAACGCATGAAATCGTTCAAATAAGCTTCTCATGAACGTTCCTATAAATGTTCTCAAACGTTTGTGAATTGATTTGACGAACGTTTATAGGCGGACATTTCAAGGTTCTATAAACGTTGCATAAACGTTTAAAAGGTTCCTGAATCGTTTGTAGAACCTTTCTAAAAACGTTTTTTAAACGTTTATAGAACCTTCTGTGGCTAATGGGGTTACTTGACTTGGACTGCTCGTAGCCTATCTTTCCCATTGTCTGGTTTGAAGCCAACATATGAAGCGATGCAAATTTGACTTGGGCCAACCAGTGACGTATATCATTGTCGAACGCCCTGCGCTGAAATAAGAAGCTGACTTAGATAGGGTGTAGAAAATGTTATTTATACGTTATTCATCATATTTGACACTTTATTATTTTGAAGTGAAATTTCCTTTGTCATTTCCGGTACTTTCCACGCCCTGGTAACTCCGGCTTTAATAAACTTTTTATAAAACCCTTTATAAAATCTCGGGTTTTTTCAAATGAAATTCCTTTTTTTTTTTTAATGAAGTGTTTTTGAAGAAAGAGCAATGTTGTAATAAATTTTTATCTCGTCACTCGATGAAGATTTTATAAATTTATTTCAAAATGAGTATAAAAAGAAGTAAAAACTTTATAAAACATTGCTCTCTTTATACACTGACTTTATAACAAGCGGAATTTTATAAAAAAAAATCGAAATTTTATAAAACTGTATTGAAACCAAATTTACTAGAGGCCGGGATAATTTTAAAGGAGAATTTAAGATTTGAAGAGTGATAAAATGTAGCATGATATTAATTATTTTGTAGACCTGTTGCGATCGATTTAATCAGCACACACATTTGTCGAAAATTTTTTGAAATCAGTTATTTATTTATGTTTCTTTCAATAGAAAAATGCATAGACATGATAAAAGTATTTTTATTATTTTGTTTTCCCACAACATATTTTTGTTTACAATTATATTTTCGGAAAATGTACGTAACTTTTTCAATCAAAAGTAAACATTGATTGCACCCGAATTATCGATTTTTAAATGTTATCAGCTTTGTGTGAACGCGCCTTACATATTGCTTAACAGCAGCAACCTTTGTTTACTACTGTTTACTACTCTCCGGTGCGCGACTGCCATATTGGAATTAGCCTAAGTCAAACTTGCATCGTCCCATATGTTGGCTTCAATCCGCCATATTGAATTATCAGTCCATGTAATATATGGTCTAAGGTTCGTACATTCCGTGTTAAATGAGTGTCCGTGCAGAAGCGCCAACTCGTTAAGGATTAGAACTAAAATTTATATTTGAAATATATCTATATATATGGCATATATAGAATACCACTGTATACATTTTAGTTCTAATCCTTAACGAGTTGGCGCTGTTCGCCGGACAGTTCTCCATTAGAGCACATTAGAGGAGTACGAGCCCTGAGCAACCCTAGCTGACCCTAGCCTTAATTAATAACAATCAACAAGAATTGTTGCGAAATTGAGTCTAATTACTACATATTGACTTTTGTTTACACCTTATTCTTTCGACATTTTGTGTGCGTTTTTTACAGTGTTGTATTATGGAGGACTCCGGTGAGTTATTTTAACTTTTCGAGTATAATTTTTAAATAATTTTAGCCGAAACAAGCCAAAAATAACCAAAAATATATGTGCTGCTAGCACCGTTTTTTCGTATTCTTACACATTTCGAAGATAAAAAATCTCTTTCCACTCAAAGATTTCGATAAAATTATATCTTATTTTAAAAGTATGTTAATGTTTTTCCAAAAAAAAAAAAAATTTTTTTATATTCAATCATTGTAAAAGTAAATCTGTGGCTTCCCGGTGTAACCGAGAAAGTCACACATGCCAAAACATTCAAAATTTTATCAGATTATCATGTAAAATGAGCCTTATGGCACAAGTGACTTTCTGGGTTATGCCGGGAAGCCACAGAAATATATCCATTTAAAATATATAACTTCGATATTAAATATTTATAATTATGAAAAAATACATTTATTTGAAATTGTCATGCTGTAATCGTAATTATATTAAGTAGCATTTATTATAATGAATGTACAATTAGTGTTATATTTTTTTAAATATATGTGACGCGATCTTTAAAAACCTACCAAAGGACCAAATCGACTCAACCTATTCATCATCTCAATGGTAAGAGAAAGTAGGCTCTATGGAATTGGTCTTTAGGTAGGTTTCTACAGATCGGATCATATATATCTGTGGCTTCCAGCCATAACCAAGAAAGTCACACATGCCATAACGTTCAAAATTTTATCAGAATATCATGTAAACTGAGCCTTATGGCACAAGTGACTTTCTCGATTATGGCGGCAAGCCACAGATATATAAAGGCTCATTTAAGTATTACCTAATATAATACACTTTATGTTTATTTTGACACTGCCCCCTCCCTTGTATCGCATAGTAACATTTTGCTTGACCGCCCCTCCTCCTTCGGACTGTTACATAATACTTAAAAATTTTTCATGTGCCTGAGAAATAGTGATCATGATCTCCAAAATTATTATATTATTATTGAAATTTCAATTGTAAAATGTCAGAGATAAAACACTTTTCAGTAGGTTTTTTCACTTTTTTTTCAAAATTGATATTTGACAGACTCCGAGCCAAAAAGACATAAAAGAGAGACAGATGTATGTGAGTCTCCATACTTTCTATCGTTACTTGTGCCTTTTTGGCTCTGAGCCTTTCATTTGTACGTTAAAATTTATTCATTTGAATGCATACTTCAGGCAGTGTTTGTAAATAAGCCAATACTATATTGAAATTCAATATTAATAAATTGTCTAAAAAAATGTTGAAGATGTTTCAAGTTTTTAAAGTGTTTTTGCAAGTTTAAAAAACAAAGGTTTAGGGATTTTTTGTATTTAATACAATTTATGAACTTTTGAAGAATATTAAATTTTTTTTAAATATTCCAATGATTTTTGTAATTTGTCATATAGATTTTGAAAATTTGATGTTCAGGAATGCAAAATATTATGAAGAATTTTTCAGGAAACAGCATTTATCAAAGATACTTAAAAGGTATTTCATGGATTTCAAAAACTTTTAGTATCAATTGTATTTTTCCGGTATTTTTACAGTTTGAACTATTTTTTGGCATTTTTATGGATTTTACACTATAAATATATATTAGTCGATACTTCAAGATTCAAGGTTTCAGAGATGTTTAGTAATTTTAATTTTATTCTGGGTTTTAAAAAATTATGTTCATATTATGGATATTTAGTATTTAATTTTTTCCTAGTAAAGACAGTAATTTTCATTATTTTTTATTTTTAGTTTTTTTTTTTTTTTTTATAAGATTTTCTAGATTCTTCGAGGAAATCTAGTATTTTTAAAAAGCACAATATAGTTTGCTAGAATTAAATACACTAGGATATAAAATTTTAGAGGTTTTAAGTATTTCAATAAATATTTGTTAAAACAGTATCTTCATGGATTTCAAGTACTCCACAGACATATAAAATTTTTTGTACATTATGTATTTTTTCAAGAAATTAAAGAATTTTATGCATTTTTTTAAGTATTTTGATGGATTTTAAGGAATGGATGCTCTGAGAAAAAGTTTGAAACATTGATATCCTTTTTAAAAAATGTTGAGAAAATAATATACATAAAGAATTTCAGCATTGTAAATATTCCTCTTACTTTGAATCTTTTTCATACTTTTCATCTTTTATAAAGTTTCGTAGTATTTTCTAGTATTTTTCTAGATCATTTGTATTTTTATGGATCGCTATGTAACTTTTAAGAATTCGATACTCTTAACTTTAAACTTCTATAGATCCATGATTTCGTAACATAATACAAACCTCCACCCCCCCCCCCCCCCTCCAATAACGAACCTTAACATTTTAACTGATCCCCCCTTTCCCCAAAGCGTTATGTAAGACTTAAATAAGCCCGAATAATATATATATATGTGGCGTGGACTGCAGAAAGGGTACTAACAGCACCTCGACGCTTTTCGAGAAAAACGAGATTGAAAAGAGAAAGTCCCTAAGCGTAGCATGACCTTCCAATTTTGTACCTTATTTTCTATGAAATAAAATAATCATACATTTCTAATAGTAGACTCGTTTCATAGAGCAAGATTTATATATTCAGAATCACTGACTATCTCGAATTCGATATTTGGTGCTGTTAGTGCGCTTCCTTCAGTCCATGCCACATATAATATATTATATATTTTTTATATTACGATAATTGCACTCTATTACGTTATTTTTATTGATATAATTATTATCATTATAAAATGACATATTGCACTTGAAAATATGATTTTCACAGATTGTACGATATGTATACCCTTGTAGAAATTGCTACTATTATAATTTTTAAGCACACTTAACATTATTATAATCTTATTGATAATTATAATCAATATACTTCATAAATATATTACAAATATCTTTTCCAAATGTTTTTATGACAATGACAGCTTCTTCCAAAGATAGACCTAAAAATTTGTGAAATACTCAAAAATAGTACCTATATTTTTCACGAAAATTAAGAATTCGTAATTGATTCATTTGCTGGTAAAATATCTGCCTTAGGAAATTTGTATAGCTGTAGTTATATGAAATTCCTAAAGCAGACATTCTTCCTGAAAAAAAATTACTTGCAGATTCTCATTTTTCGTGAAAAATATACTATTTTCAAATATTTCAGGAATTTTTAGGTCTATTTTCGAAGGAAGGCGCCATTGTGCAATTTGACGTAGATTCTAAACATTCTCATGTTTTCTTATGCTCTTCCATGTTAACTTCTTAGTCTTACATACTTACTTTTTATTATTTGTATAATTGTTTTGTGAATATATAATGTTTTGCGAATTACTTTCAAAAGTTTTTATTCTTGGTATCTATTTTGTAGAGACACACTCTTTTTATGTGAAAAAAAAAATACTTTTCTGTTTAAATCTCTATGCAAACTTGTGAAAATATTTAAATAATCGATTTTGTTTATAACAACATGATTAACTTTTTTTAGGATCCTTTGAACATAGAAGGATCTTTTTTCATATTATATTTTGTATCAAAATATCTATGCTATTCATGTTGAAAAATATTATTCTAATTAATTAATATTTATGAAATTATATAAAATATAAGTAATACATAAAATGAATTTCAAAATATATTATTTTGTATTAAGTATTAGAATATTCAACTTCAATAATAAATATTGAAAGATTTAATTTCTTTTTTTTAATATTTGTCGTATTTCGTGTACATCATTTCTCATATTTTTTCGATTTTTTTAGATAATCAGTGCTTTTTGTTTAAACAAAATATCATTCCGTTGGATCTAAAGTAAATTTTGCCCAGTCTGATTATAATTTAATTTTACTGGAATGTGACTTTCTAGGATTAATTAATTATATAAATATAAATATATCGATATCAATTCTATCAATTATATCAAAACACATTATATCAATCATTCTTTACAATTTTTTTCAATTTTTTTTTTTTTTCATTTTTTTCATTAGTTACCGCAATGGATCAGGATGCCGCCGAGGCCTCGCCCCAGACACCTCTCTCGCAGCCTGTTATTGGCATTATATACCCTCCTCCAGAGGTAAGAAACATCGTCGACAAAACTGCCGGTTTCGTCGCCAGAGTTGGTGCAGCTTTCGAGTCGAAAATTCGTGAAAAAGAACTGGGTAACCCAAAATTCAACTTCCTCAACCCCGGTGATCCCTACCATGCATACTATCAGCACAGGGTCAAGGAATGTGGCATTGAAGGGCCAGAAACAACTGTGGCCAAAGGTAAAAAATTTTCCAATAAAGATTTTATTTATTTTAATTTTATAATAACTGAACAGATTAACTTTTCAGTGAGAAAATAAGATCAGGATGATATATATTCTCTGATGCAGGCAAAACAATTATCATTTTTTTTTTTTTTTTTTTTTTTTTTTAATTTTAATGAAAACAGCAAAATTTGAGTTAACTGAATTCTAAAAAGTTTTGAGATTTGAAATTTGAAATAACTGGTTTTCAATTATTTGATACTACATATTATAAATTGATTCTGAAGGCTACTACGATTATCACTGTGCGACAAAAAAAAAATTTTTTTTTCCGCTACAGATCTAAATGCATAAAATTGATTGCTAATGACCCCATAAACAAGTCTGCAAGAGCTTTTCACAAATTTGGCGCAAGTTTTCGAGAAATTATTTATGCAAAATTTCGAAAATGTAATTTTGTCATTCTTACAATTATGGCTCGATTTTTACCGGAGAAAAGCGCATTTCTATGTATTTGAGGTTGAAAATTCTATTTTTATCATAAAAACCCTGAAAAACTGCATTTTTCACATAGTTGAAAATTTGAAGAAAATCACCCAATGCAAATGACTTTTGCTAAAATTAAAAAAAAATGACTTTCAAAACTTGCACTAACTTCGTGAAAAGCTCTTGCAGACTTGTTTATGGGGTCATTAGCAATCGATTTCATGCATTTAGATCTATAGCGGAGAAAAAAATTTTTTTTGTCGCATAGTGTCATATTATATCAAATATCAAACTTAAATACTTTTTTGAAACAGTTATTCCAGCGGGTCATCAAAAACAGCAAGAACTTTTGAAACAAGTGGAACAACCATTCGTCCCTAAGGACCCTCCCCCAGAGTTTGAGTTCATTGCGGATCCACCTTCGATTTCTGCTCTCGATCTCGATATTGTGAAACTAACCGCCCAGTTTGTAGCACGAAACGGGCGCCAATTCCTCACAAACCTCATGAATCGGGAACAGAAAAATTTCCAATTCGATTTTTTGCGACCTCAACATTCACTTTTTCAATATTTTACCAAGCTTTTGGAACAATACACAAAAGTTTTGATTCCACAAAAGGATCTCAATGTCCGGCTGAAACAGGAGTCAACAAATTTGTCGGTTGTTAGAGAAAAGGTAATTCAAAGGCAAACCTCTTTTTTATCATTATTTTCATGAATTATACAAAATTAATTAATAAAAGTTAAATTATTAAAGGAAAAAAAATGTATGTGTCAGTAAGTTTTCAGTAAAAAAAAATTTCAATTTATGATTCGTGTTTTCAGTGTAAATACCGAGCAGAGTATCAAAGATTCCAAGAAGCGCAAAAAAAGAAAGAAGAAGAAGAGCTAGAGCGCGAGAGAGTGGCTTACGCCCAAGTCGATTGGCACGATTTCGTCGTAGTTGAGACCGTGGATTACCAGCCATTCGAAGTTGGCAATTTCCCGACACCAACGACACCAATGGAAGTGGGGGCTCGTGTGCTGATGCAGGAACGCATCGAAGATGATGTCGAAGAAGGTGATGCGGACATGCAAATTGAGAGTGACGGTGATGCGGAAATGCAAGACCGTACCAAAGGCAATGAGGAACGCGCCAAGGACAATAACGATGTTCAGGATATGGAGCAAGATTCTGATGAAGAAGAGGAGGTAAATATCATTTTATTCATAATCAAAGGGTCAGTATAACTATGAAAGATCTTAGAAAGTGTATTAAACAATGAAAAATTATTGTTTCAGGTCACGGCTTTGGAGAAGGCCAAGGAGAAGAGCAAGGACATGATGCAGCCTCCGGCGTTGCCACCTATTGTCGGAACAGTGATCGTGAAGGATTACAATCCCAAACAGAAGAACCCGAAACCCGTGGCTACTTCTGCTCCAGACCAGTTCCTGATTTCCCCGATTACTGGAGAAAGAATCCCGGCGAGCAAGGTGCAAGAGCACATGAGGATCGGATTGCTGGATCCACGATGGGTCGAGCAACGAGACAAGCACCTAACCAAGATGACTCAAGAAACCGTTTTTGCTCCAGGAACTGCCATCGAAAGCAGCCTCAAACAACTTGCCGAAAGGCGTACCGATATTTTTGGTGTTGGCGACGAGGAAACTGCAATTGGTGAGAATGATAGAAATTGTGTTCACCGTTTTTTTTTTTTTTATTGTGGAATGTGTGTTTGGTTCAAAAACATAAAAGTATTTCAATAGTTTTAGGAAGGAATAATTTTATATTAATATAATCTGTACATGGAGAAATTAAAATCTAAATGTTTGTAACTTCATCACTTCGAAACTACTACACGAAACCTAAAATTTTGCACAGTTGAGACGCCCAGCGCATAGGTGAGTTTTGAAGAAAAATTTTGAGCAAAAAAGTGATAGAGATCTGCCTGTCACTCTCGCTCTAGTGGTTATCTACTCATTGCTTTCCCGTGTTAGCATGACTTATCGCTTTTTAGCTCGAAAATTTTCTACAACTCACCTTTGTGCTGAGCGTCTCAGTTATTGATGATTGACCATGTTCATGTAAAGGTTATAGGTATGTTTTCATCAAGAAACTAAATGGCCTACTCTTCTGCCTCCACCTCCGCTGCACTATTGAAATATCACACATACAATTTACCGAATTTCACAAATCACATAATCGTGAAAATGAGCAAAAACCACAAAAATTTACGCAATTATAAAATATCACAAATCATAAAAAAAGTCACAATTGGCAAATATTTTGTCACAATATTGAATATTACACACACACACACACACACACACACACACACACACACACACACACACACACACACACACAAGTTTTGAAAAATGATAAATCACAAAAAGTCACAAAATCACACATGCCACAATTAACAAAAAATCAAAAATTACTATGAGTCACAAAATCAGAAAAAAATCACAATACGTCCAAAGTTATAAAAAGTCACAAACTACAAAAAATAACAAAATGTCACAAATTACTATGTATAAAAAATACCCATGACATAAAGTATGGATTCCCACTGTCGACTGTGCATCCATTCACGCATGGAAAGAAATATTTCGTTTTTTTCTTTTAAGCAATCTCTCGCGCATTCAGATTAGCGATCCATACCATACGTAGTTGAAAAAGACATAAAATGTCACAATATTACAAAATGTCACAATGACACGAAAATCATATGTTACGATTTACATAATGTCACAAATCACAAAATAGTCACATGATGATTATTATGATAATCATAATAATCTTGGTACTCATCCTTATTTACAAATCTGTGGCTTCCCGCCATAACAGAGAAAGTCCCTTCTGCCATAAGGCTCATTTTACATAATATTCTAATAAAATTTTAAACGTTATGGCAGGAGTTACTTTCTCTGTTATGGCGGGAAGCTACAGAAATAAACTGTCATCAATTTCATCCTGTATGTTCATTGTAAAAGTATCATTACAAACTTACCTTTAAAATAAATACAACATCTTGTGTTCGATATTTTTTATTCGCTGGTACTAATTTTGAAAATCTACAATCATTAAAGATTCTTTTGGGAATTAAAAAAAAAATTTCATTAAAAAACCCATTTTCGATCTATTAACTCGAAAAGTAATTCGATAATCATTATATTAAACTGTTGCAAATTAATCAGAAAAAAAAATTATTATTTTTTCTTTTTTCTACGTGACTTTAATTCTACATAAAAATACACAATCCATATCATGATGCAATTTTTCGTAATCAATCATAATTAACGTCGTAATAGTTCTTCATTAGTAATTCGAAATTTCGAAAAACAAATGGTTTTATTTTGTATAAAGTCCAAAGTGAAAGTTTTTATTGTTTTTCATCAAATTTTACCTAATCACGAACACACGAAGCCACTGACTTAATCAAATTAAAAATAATTGTGATAATTGCACTAATGATAATGTTTATAGGAATAATAAAAATAATTCTGAAGATAATTATAGATCCGATTTATGATAAGATTAAGCTAACCTGACCAAACTGCGTGTAACTACGAGTGACTGCGGAGCAAAGCACGCATGTGACAGCTAGTTGTTAAATATAATTTCAAAATATTGATTTTTGGAATTTCGATGATTACAGGTAAAAAGATTGGGGAAGAAGAGAAGAAAAAAGACGACAAGGTCACTTGGGACGGGCACACGTCCAGTGTGGAAGCTGCAACTCGCGCGGCTCGTGCCAACATCACTCTCGAAGAACAGATCCACCAGATCCATAAAGTAAAAGGCCTGCTTCCTGATGAGGAAAAAGAGAAAATTGGACCGAAGCCTGCGAGTGGCCGAGAACTCGAGCTATCCCGGATGGCTGCGGCTGCGGCGAAACCACAAGCAACATTGAAAGCGCCTCCGAAACCCCCAACCAAACCACAGATTCCAGCACCGGTGACTCTGCCACCCCCGGTGCCCCCTCAGGTAATTTTTGCTTTTTTTTTTATTTGTCAACCGACAAGTAAAAATGATGGAAACAATATTCATAGATGAGTACACAAATTACAATTTCTGAAAGTACCCTCAGTAATGCATAGATGAATCTTCAATTTTACATGCAATATGCTGATTTTGTTGTAATACGTTGTTCCGCAGATGACGCAACCACCACCGACGCCTATGGGTATGCCACCGATGGGAATGCCAGGCCCAATGGGACCAATGATGCACCAGCCCCCGATGATGATGATGGCGCCAATGCCGCCGATGCGGCCACCGCCTCTGATGACACCAGCGATGCCGTTCGTCCAACCGCCCCCAATGCCTGGTGGAATGGGCCTGGTTCCTCCTCCTGATATGACAGAGGACGAGCCTCCGACCAAGAAACTTCGCACTGAGGACTCTCTTATTCCCGAGCAGCAATTCTTGGCCACTCATCCAGCTCCGGTACAAATCAAGGTCACCGTTCCCATAATGGCTGAGAAATCAGAATGGAAGCTCAACGGTCAGACCCTGAATCTGCTGATGCAGCTGAAGGACACCGTGGGAACCCTCAAAACGAGGATTCATGAGCAGATTGGTATGCCTCCAGGAAAGCAGAAGCTCCAATACGAAGGCATGTTCTTCAAGGACAGTAATAGCTTGGCCTATTACAATTTGGTATCGGGTAGTATAGTGACCTTGATGCAGAAAGAACGTGGTGGCAGGAAGAAATAAACGTTTGCAAGAATTTTTGAAAAATGGGAAAAGATTATTTGTACAATATTATGCACAATTTTTCGAAAGTTTATTAATATTGGATACAGGATGTTTCATGTGAAATATTGTTCATGAGCATCTAAGGTAACCAGATGAAATAGAAAAGTTCCTTATATTTCTGTACGTGACTAAACAACATTTAGCGATGATTTTAGACATAGAAAATTAATTCTGATGTAAATGCTTCGTCTTTATAGTGTGTTTGGATGAACTCAAAATGTGTAGAACTATGCATATGAAAAAAAAAAAAACGTCTTTATTTTGATTTTATGTGAAATCAACCTTTGTAGAAGATATATACTTTACATGAAGAAATAAAAATATGAACGGTCTCAATTGAGTTTTAAATAACCCAATTTTTGAACATACATTCCTTAATCTATTTCATACATTTCCCGTAGAAGGGCAACTTATGGATTCCGAAATAGTTTGTTTTTAAATACGAATCTTTGAAATAGTCATATACTCTTTATGTTATTCCATTAATTATACATAAAATTGCATAAACTAATGCATTTACATTATGCGAAACTTATATTATTTCTAGTAAATTATGAAAAAAATATAAAATATAGTTAATATATCCAAAACCTTTATTACGTTTATGACTGTTTGTCGCTATTTATTATCATAACGTATTTAAAATATTTTTTCTAATTAATAAGGTTTTTTTCTGAGCTTAAAAATCTGTATTAAAAAATTATCATATAGAACGGAAATTGAAAGTTTTTTACTGAAATTAAATACCATGAGTAAATCATGATTCAAAACATGAAGGATATAATTAATGTAAAATTCTATAAATATGTCTAAATAATTGAATGAATTTAATTACTTTTCACCAATTCTATATTAATTCCATGAAACTATTATTATATGCATATAAAATATCATTGGTATAAATATTCATAATTTTGATAACGTAAATTTTTTTAACAATCAAGTTTTTTAATGGGCGAGGTTACACTTCTAAAATCTGTTAAAAAATTAAAACAATAGAAAAGGCGGTGATCATTTTAATCAAAATCAATATGATAAGTATTAACTATTAATCAAGGCTTATTTTATTTTTATTTTTTTATATTAAGTATAAAACATAATTGCAGAGAATTTAAAACTATAAAAATTTGTAATTTCCCGCTATTTTTTTAATACTTAAAGAGTGGCAGGCCTGACCATTTTCCATCTCTACCAACTGTTAAAACTGTTCGGTCATAACCTAATTTAGAGGCCGTTTTCTGCCATTTTCTTTCTCTCGAATTGCACACAATTTGTCAAAATGGGTACGTAAATTAAAACGAATTTTTTCCAAAAATACAATAAATTTATCCTAAAAAAACAGCAAATATCGTCAAACACCTAATTCTTGATTAAATGAACTGAAAAACATGCAATTTTTCGAGTTATAAGAAGCAAAAAATCATCAATATTTTGATCAGTCGCAACGCAACGTGGTTATTTATGACAATTACTTCTAATCACTGAGTTCCAAATGTTTTATTTTGCAATGTTTTCTGAAATTTTTTATCATCACTGAATTTAATTCTTTGACCGTGGTAAAATTTTTATGATATTTTGCAAAATTTTGAAGAAATGCGTGAGTTAAAAACATAACCTCACTGTTCTTTTTGTTTTGTGAAAATTTATAGGAAAACCACGTGGTTTAAAAACTGCCAGGAAACACGTAAACCATCGTAGAGAACAAAGATGGCACGATAAGGATTACAAGAAGGCCCATCTTGGAACACGGTGGAAGGCCAATCCTTTCGGAGGTGCTTCCCATGCCAAAGGAATCGTGTTGGAAAAAGTGTAAGTATTCCATAAAATATTTTGGTACATGTTCTATTTTATTTCAATTTTTCTGAAATACTATATTTTTTATTCAAGTTGTCGCCAAAATTTTCAAAGGTAATTGTAATGCACATTTTTTAATATGACCTCCAGCAGAAAAGAGTTATTGAAAAAGTAATAAAAAAACAGATTATCATACCGTAAGTCAATTTATTTTAAATATAATAATTACATACATTTTATACTTCCGCCTTTACAGTGTATGAAATATCTCTTCCCTTTAATACTATATTTGTTTAGACTAAAAATATAATTTTTTAATAAAATATTTTTTTTTTTTTTTTCAGCTCGAAACATGAATTTCATATATTTAATGCCATCTACAGTAATCCAATTGCTAATAATGTCAATTACTGTTTTTTACTTTTTTTCTTATAATTCCTTTATCTCATGAATTTTCCACTTTCACTCCTAAATGATGAGAACAAAAATTTTAACTCGTAAGATTTTTTGAAAAAAATTTGTTTAAATGAACTATAAATTCACCGAATCACTAAATTTATGTAGGTAACATACAGAAATGGAATTTTTACAATTTGAAAAGTATCGCGTTTCAGAAAATCATTTTTATCACGTGTTATTTTAAAGTTACTATACTTGAATCTTCAGCAGAGTTAAGAGATATATTAAGAAAATTCTAATACTTTCTCTCGGCTACTTTTGTTCAAATCGTCTTTAAAATTTAAATTCTTTATTAATTCATTGAAATTCTCTATGATTCCAAATTGATACTAGAAAAAATCATGATGAGCGTTAATTTTGATTATAATTAATTTTTGACATCACTCATTTTTACTCATTGCCTCAAAGTTTTGATATTTGAGAAAAACTTCAATATTGAATACTACTTTCTTTTTCAGCAATGAAATTATTTTAAAATCATAGGCTACAATGATTCAAAAAATTTTTATATATTTACTATGTGTTGATTTTAACACATGTATGCTCATTGTTGTTTTAAAATAAAAAAAAACTAAATCAATATATACAAAGGTAACCCCAAAATATTTTCCAGTTAATTTTTATTATATATCTATTCAGAACTTTTAATTCATTCAATAACTATATAGTTTCCATTTTTGCAATTTAATAGATCAGAAAAAATATGTTTTTTTTTTTTTTTTTTTTCAGAACGATTTTATGAAAAAACATTATATTTTCCAAGAACTTCAATTATAATTACTACTTTTGATTTTTTTTTTAATATTCTTAGACAGTAAAAAGTATATTACTAAACTTGCAAAATAATTTATAAAAAAAAATTTTTATGTTAGCATAACATCCTTAAATATATTTCAAATATAAACTTGAATATTAAATGTGTTAAAAGACATCTTGATCAGTCTAATTGTTTTGAATTTTTAAGTAATGTTTTCTAAAGTGTTCTAGATTCTCCAGCTTGAGAAGGTTAATTAAATATTTTCAGAAAAAAAAAAATGTAATTCTCTCATTCACCCAATTTTGATAATTTTTTGGTAGACATCAAACCTACTGTTTTTTTACTTATTTCACTACCTCACAATAAAAATTTTCTCTTTAAAAATGAAATTACAAAAAAAAAATTTTACTTGCAATATATGTTTGGGAAAAAAAATAAAACTGATAAAAACAATTATCCGAATAAATTTTTTAGGCAACTACTTAAGTATTAAATGCCATAAAAAAGATCTACACCGATCAAATTATCGGAAATCAGTGAATTATAATTTTTAGCAAAATTACCTATTCCGCTAGTGCTGATTCTTAGTTACTTGACTAAATTTTTATGTTATTACAATATAATATGGTAATTGACTATCAAGCAAAAAAAGTTCGAAAAATATATTTATGAAAAAAATGCTAATACTCTCCTCGAATCAAACATTTTTTTAACAATTTCTTCATTTTTCAAAAAACTTGAGACTGTAGATCTTGATAGTTAATAGATAGAAATATTTGATGCGCTTGATACAAGCAACAGCAATTTTTTTGTAATTGTCAAAAACTGAATTTTCTCTACCATAAACTCATTGATGATTTTTATTTGTAGGGGCTAAAATTATACAATATTTTTCTTTGAACCTAACAATCAATTTCCAACATCATTTGCATTCGTTGAAAATTGAAGATAACATTTTTTTTCAAAGATTAAATGCATCAAACTCAATATTACAGTGATTAATTTTTAATCCAATACAAGTTGATTAATTTTGTTAGATGCTGAAACTACAGTTCTTTGCCAAACAATTATTTGAAAAGAAAATATTCAAAAATCAAATGAAAAAAATCAGTACAGTTTCATGTGTCTGTAATAATAACATCGTTAAATTAACTGAAATTAATTAGCAGTCTTACAAAAATAATAACTTTCTATAATTTTTTACAACCATCTTCTGCAAAAGTAGCCAATTATAATATTTACATTAATGACTTGTAGAATTTCCGTGACTAGACTGTATGAGAATTCAGACTTAAGCTGAGGAATAAAATGAAAAAAGTAAAAACTCATCAGATAAAATTTGTATTCTTGCAGTGGTGTTGAAGCTAAACAGCCTAACTCAGCCATTAGGAAATGTGTCAGAGTACAGTTGACCAAGAATGGGAAGAAAATCACCGCTTTCGTACCCAGAGATGGTTGCCTTAACAACATTGAGGAGAACGATGAAGTGTTAGTGGCTGGTTTTGGTAGAAA
The DNA here is from genome assembly GCA_028476575.1 of Platygaster robiniae. Classification (NCBI taxonomy): domain Eukaryota; kingdom Metazoa; phylum Arthropoda; class Insecta; order Hymenoptera; family Platygastridae; genus Platygaster; species Platygaster robiniae. The sequence continues at coordinate 45,930,693 of CM052019.1, forward strand.
AGGCCACGCCGTCGGTGATATTCCCGGAGTGCGTTTCAAAATTGTAAAAGTTGCAAACGTTTCGCTGCTTGCATTGTACAAAGAAAAGAAAGAGCGTCCCCGATCATAAAATGTATCGTTTTTTTATTGATTTAATAAAGTCAGTGGTTTAAAAATCAATTTTTTGGTACATTAATTTATTCGAACTTGTGATTCCGTCTAGGTGGATTTCCTAATTAATGAATTTGGTTATCATTTTTATATAAATTTTATTATAACAATGATAATTTTTGTAACTTTTTTTTTGAAAGTACTTTCTAAAATTAGCATGTTTAGTGTATATTCTACTGATACACGTAATTTATGGATAATTTCACTTTCATAAAGCATTTTTCGAAATCATTCCGTTCTCAAAACGAACGTGATCGGAGTGGGGGCTCCGTTATGAACAGTTCTGAAAATGGACAGTGCTTGCACAATATGAATGTATAGTATACTCATTATAAGCATGACCTCCATAGTAAAATAAGAGATTTCTAATTTTACCACGATGACCTCTCAAGCTGAGATTGCAATTTCTTGCCCGTTTTGGAAGAAATTAGGGCGATTTGGATAATGCCCGCTTGTAACTATAAATTTGTTGGGGTCCCTATGTGTTCCTAAAACTCTGTGTGTTCTCTTTCTCGCTCTTTCCCTCTGTTCTCTCTCTCAAACAAGATCAGACCAATTCAAACTTCAGCAGTCATTGTTATTGAACACTGTTAAATACGACGCAGAAAGTTCCAGGCAGTCCCAGGTTCAGAACATAGAAACAGAAATTACGTTGCGATCCCTATTTTCGCTGCAAAATCTTAATTCTTCATCTTACGGCATTTAACAAAAAAGGTAAGCGAAATTTCTAACGAAAAAATAGCATCCCAGAATTTTTTCATCCTGATTCTTTGTTCACTCATAGTGCTCATCCATTTACATATTGTACGTCAATCGTATCCAAATTACGCGATTTCGATCGTATTACTGCACTAAAGATAAACGGTTTTAATTTTGTTTGTGCACGATCCTGGCAATTTTGGATTTTTCAATCGATAATCGTTATTTTATCGTTCGGTCAGAAGGTCTCAAGGTCATAAATCGGTAAAATTTGTATGTTCCAATATTTATTTAGAATCAATTTGCGGTTTTCCATAAATAATATGGTGTTGATATGAAGAAAAAAACCGTAGTTTCTAGCGTTTTTTTTTTGACAGTACGACATTCAAAATGGCGGAGTTGAAGTCGCCAACGCCCAAATCAAGCGTGACATCAGCAATTTTTGCTTAATTTCAGCCATTTCAGCTGTTTGTTTGACGTCAGCCATTTGGTTTATTTCGACTAATTCTTTCGGCTGACATAAGAATAACTTTTGAAAATTTTTTTTTCAAGAATAAAAGTGTATTATCATCAGTGACGTAGATAGAGGGAAAGACCAATGGATACACCGTCCCCCCCCGGCCATAACACTGGTCAAATTCCAGAATTCTGATTTTCAGAATACCATCTCCGTAATTTTCAGTCTCTTCTATAGTTATAAATTCTGAAAATGTATTTTAGGTTCTATCACACTTATATTCTAGATAATAAAAATTGTATCTCAAAAATGTAATGTCCTGGAATTAATTAAAATATTGATGCTATATAACAAACTTATTTATTATAAATACCAGAATCTTAGAGTTCTCCATAATGAGATCTGGTATCCCGCAATCCCATATTACATAATTTAGGATCTTGAGAGTCTTTACTTTAAAATTTGATTATTTTTAATCATTTATTGTAAAATTGTAATGCCTCACAATTTCTTCTCCAATATTCATGCAATGAAGATTTAAAGTTAATGTTACATGCATTCTGAAATTTTAAATTCTATACCTTGAAAAAGTAAAACTTTTTTTTTTTAAAGGGTTAAAATGTTCAGAAATTAATTGAAAAATAATCAATCGAAAATAACCTATTAGGTGGAAAGAAGAATTCTTTAAATCTCCAGCATAGATTTCTAGAATTCAATTCAGTAGGATCAAAAATGTTAATAACCGATATTATGAATTAATACAATTCAGTATTGTTTTATTCTGGTGTTTACTAAAAATAGATTATAATCAGTGTGACCAATTATCAATCAATGTGTTTGATGTTGCCGATTTTTACGAGGAAAATCAACGATATTAAGATTTCAAATTTTTTATATGTATTTATTTATCACTCGTATATACAGTACCACTTCTGAATAATGCCACGTTTTTCTTTGTCACTCCCATATGCCGTGACATCACATTAATGGGTTAGAAAAGGACAACTGCAGCACTACTCAGAAGGAGTACTGTATCACTCATTGAAAAATTTTGACTCCAGTTACAAATTTTCAATTGAAAACGCTTCAACTGTCAAGAATTATTCATGATTGTTGTACAATTTTAGAGACAAATTTATCAAAGGAATAATCTATGTCATAAGTAGTTTGAATGACAGTTACATTTGATATCAGAAGGTTTTTTTCTGCATTGATGTTAACATCGAATGATAATAAATTTTTAGTGAACACTATTCTACTGTCAATGATAAAATGTAAAGAAGTAGAATTCAAAATTCTATATTTCCATGCTATAATTAGTAGTAAATTATAGTATAATTAGTAGTAAAATAAGTTTAAAAAAAAAACTTGTTTTATGTCTACTAATTTTTCATAATTATCAAATTCTAGGACAATAGAATCTCAACAGAGATGGCTTTTAGTAAAACGTGCTTTTGATAATATTTTGCAATTATCTGAACAGCCCTTAAATCATTGGATTTACATATTTACCAATTTTTTTTTTAATATAATTCTACTAAAAACCTCTCGAACTCATTATATTTGCTACACAATTTTTACTTTAATAAAACTTCTTTAAGGCTTTTAAAATTATTTTAACAATCACAATTTTCGTTTTGAAAAAATAACTTCAAATAAATTTATTGGAAATTTTGTTCATCAGAATAGAACAATAAGTTATTCGACGTTTTAATATCATGTAATATATATTTTTCCATTCTAAATTTCCTGAAAAACGAAGTTTAAATGTGTATAATTCTTTTTAAATATCTATGTTACTTTAGTATTATTTCAGTTAGAACTTGAAACTCATGACAAAAAACATGAAAAGTATCGCAGGTTTTCTATAAATGCATTAAAATTTTCACACTACAAAGTTGTATTCGGAATCCTGAGATAGATTTTTTCTACAAATATTTATCAACTTCCTACTGAAGTAAGTGTTGTGCTAGAACTAGATATTGACAAAAATTCAAAAAGAAAAAAAACTAAAGAAATCGGATAAAATATACATTTTCTAAAGAATTGTGAATTCTATCACATGAATTTTGGTTTTATGCAATGCAGTAAAAGCAATAAATTTACCATGTATCATTATGTAATATTTTGAAATTCTCTAATTGCGAACTCAGAAATTAAAGTTTCGTCGCCAAATATGTACTTTATTTTCTGAGTTCAGTATTTGGGTTTTCTATTTTATAAAATTTCAATTCCAAATTTTATCATTCTGATTTGAATATAATATCAATATTTTAATTTTTTAGACGTTACAAAGTCTTTGACTCAAGTTACAAAACTTTTTGTTACATTATTAAAATTTTGAAGTATTACAATTGTTCAGGGCTAAATTTCGTGAAACAAATTTGTGTATTTATGTTGAAGTTATGACACCAACTTTCATGTTATTCTATTTACGAATAATTTAATTTTTTATATGTAGACAAACAGATATGCTGAAAAAAAGAAATATTTTTCCTCGTATTATTTAGAAAATGTTTTTGAGAAATTCACATATCTTAAGTTTATATTGCGATCGTTCATTTTCTTTTAAAACAACTATTATTTTCATTTAAAAGCAAAAACATGCTTATAATATACAACTTAATTTCAGGCCGAAATGCAGATCTTTGTTAAAACATTGACTGGAAAAACTATCACCCTGGAAGTCGAGGCATCCGACACCATTGAAAATGTCAAAGCCAAGATTCAGGACAAAGAGGGAATTCCTCCAGACCAACAGCGTCTTATTTTTGCTGGAAAACAGTTGGAAGATGGCCGTACTCTTTCAGATTATAACATCCAAAAAGAATCCACATTGCATTTGGTTCTTCGACTTCGTGGAGGTATGCAGATTTTCGTCAAGACCCTCACAGGAAAAACTATCACCCTGGAAGTCGAGGCATCCGACACCATTGAAAATGTCAAGGCCAAGATCCAGGACAAGGAAGGAATTCCTCCAGACCAACAGCGTTTGATTTTTGCTGGAAAGCAGCTGGAAGATGGCCGTACTCTTTCAGATTATAACATCCAAAAAGAATCCACATTGCATTTGGTTCTTCGACTTCGTGGAGGTATGCAGATTTTCGTCAAGACCCTCACAGGAAAAACCATTACCCTGGAAGTCGAAGCATCCGACACCATTGAAAATGTCAAGGCCAAGATCCAGGACAAGGAAGGAATTCCTCCAGACCAACAGCGTTTGATTTTTGCTGGAAAACAGTTGGAAGATGGCCGTACTCTTTCAGATTATAACATCCAAAAAGAATCCACATTGCATTTGGTTCTTCGACTTCGTGGAGGTATGCAGATTTTCGTCAAGACCCTCACAGGAAAAACCATTACCTTGGAAGTCGAAGCATCCGACACCATTGAAAATGTCAAGGCCAAGATCCAGGACAAGGAAGGAATTCCTCCAGACCAACAGCGTTTGATTTTTGCTGGAAAACAGTTGGAAGATGGCCGTACTCTTTCAGATTATAACATCCAAAAAGAATCCACATTGCATTTGGTTCTTCGACTTCGTGGAGGTGAAGGGGATTAATTGATTTTTTATTCTGAAAAGCTTTTAGTCAAAATGCAATAGTTGAATTAATAAATTCTCGTTTTTCAAGTTGTGATAATAGTTAAAATTAAAATTCAAGGCGCGTACAGATAAAATTTATTTTTATTTTTCTATGTTCAAGCAATGTATGTATTTCTTACTTGGCGCATAAATTAATAAAGAAGTCTGTGTAACACAATCTGATTTGTTTAGATTATACCTGTTTCATTTATAACACTTAGTAAAAACTTTGGTACTGAATGTACTGGAACTTTCAGCTTGGAACTATTGTTTTAGAACTTATATCGAACAATCCATTGAAAATTGCTTTCTTTGCATTTGATATATATGTATTTATATTTCATCATTTTCAACTTTTAAAATAATTTTTTAATATTGAAAAATACTATTTAAAATTATTTGACCTCTTCAATTTTCTAAAATTGCTAAGTGATGTGAACTAAATTCGGTGATTTCTGAAAATTATAAAATTCAAATTATCGTACAACTTGATTTCAGAATAAATATTGACGGAACGGATTTTGAGGGCTTAGAGTAATTGAAAAATTCCAAGTTTATTATTAAAAAAACTAATTTTAAAGACTGATTTAGTTGTGGAAGGATATTCAAAATTAAAGGATTATTTGAAGTACTTGCATTGAAAGAAATTGAATACAAATTTCAGAAAACATATACTTTCAAAATTACACACAAAAATCGTTGAATTCTTAAATACAAATTTTTTGAAAATGTGGTTACCGTAGATGATGTATGACAATCGTAAAAAATTCAATTCATGGTGTAACAAGAATTAGTAATACAATACACAATCACATTTCATTCAATACATACAGTATTTTTTGACTTAATTCCTGAATTCGTCAAAAAAAAAAAAAAAACAATTATGTGAGACTGTTATCTGCGTACTAATTTAACTTGCAATCTTGTCAGATACAATAGTCCAATTAATCCAGAAAAAATGAGAATGTTATTCATTGTATTCAAATGAATCATAATTTATAAAGTGTAAACAAGTTAAGGAATCTCTCGTCAGAAGATTTTGCAAAAAGTATACAAGGACATTAGAAAATGGTTTTTCATTGGAAAAAATGTTTATATGATAATTTTTTCTATGAACATGTCATTAATTTGTACTCGAGTGGCTTTGCCGATTGAATAATCCACTTGGACTGCGCCCTTGGTTCCTCGCTACTGTCGCCAGAGACGTTCTCCCTAACATCATTTATTACTTATAATAAAAACCAAAGCCCTTATCAATCATTATGAACAGCTACAGTTTGGCAACACTTAAAAGTAAGTTAGCCTCTGGAGTAATTTTTTGTTGTATTTCAAGTGGATTGAGTAATTTATGTTTTTACATATGTAGTACGACGTACGATAGAAAATTTTTTATGTTCATGAAAAATTTAGCTACAGAAAAAATTTTAGATTTTTATTTTCTAATAAAAACAAGCAATATCGGTAAAAAAATTTATTTTCGATATTACTGGACACTAGTCAATTAACATTATTAGTGTAACGGTTGTCTCTGTCATGAAGAAACCTATGATTTCAGTGTTTTCCCAATGAATTATGCAATTTAAGAAAATTTTGTTTTCTGACAAAAGTAAAAATCAACTTTCTATAGTATATTATTGACAGTTTTGGAAATTGCCTTTTTCGTTTCGTCAAAAAAGGCAATTTCTAAAACTGACAATACGATATTTTATTCGATTTCACCTCGAAAATTACGTCCGAATATCCTTTTTCGAGGTTAGAATCGAAGAAAATATCTTATTGTGTAGTTTTTTCCGAAAATTCGTCGACGAATTTGCTGTATTTTACGTTTAGGAAAATACAGCAAAAATTACCAACTCCTATAAGAAACAATGCGTTTTTTTCTCAAAAAATATTTTTTTCTCGAAAACTCGGAAGCCGGTTTTAAAATTTTGCATGAAGCCTAAGGACGCTTTGAAAATTTTACTTGCAAATTTTCATCAAAATCTGTCGTAAACTGTTTTGGATATTCTTCAATTTCAAAACCCACCGAGGAAACACTCAAGTCGGTTACAGGTTTTTTCATGAATTGCAGCTGACCTCTACAACTTTTTTGATTTTGAGTTTTGTAAAAAATGCTAGCAAAGGGAAAATCGGTCTTGGAATTTCATGATTCATGAGAAATCCATGGTTTTCGGGTGTTACGTGGACTTTGAAACACCCTGTATATTGGAGAAGTGAAAGGTAAAACAAGTTTCATGAGTCATGTTTCGCATTTGTGTTACTTTCTCGACTTTTCAGTCGACTGCATCTTCCACAGAGACTAAAAATGGCTGTGCGTTGATCAATTGACAATTAAATTCTGAAAAAAGTGCCAAGGTTCTTTGCGGTGTTCCAAAAATGTATTGCGGCGGGTTTTTTGCGTTCGTTATTCTTTTCGGAGTGTCGCGGATTCCGGAAGTGACCGAAGCTGGTAAGTTTTTCAATTATTCTAATTCGTAAAAATACGGGATCGAAATAGATCGATGATCGAGCAGTAAATTCGTTGACAAGTGTGTAGTATACGTCGACTGGAAAAATTCTTGATCAATAAAAGTAAAAATTTTACATTATTACAAGAATTTTCCTAATTTTGTCTGCAGCGTATGCATAAATAATACATAGATGTATTATTTTATGATCGACAAAATTGCTGATAGTATTTATCAGTTTTTATTTCAACAATTACTTCGGAACATTTTAAAGTGTTCTAATTAGAAAAAATAAGAGGATGAAAAGAAAAGGTCCTTCCTTCCGTGTCATCTTAAGATGTCGATGACACAGTGGCGGGTCTAGCTAGGGGTACATTTTTTGGCGGGAGATATCGCAGTGGCGTGTCGTAGAAAATTTTTGAAGACATGGTTTATGCATCAATTGATTTGTTCGTCGAATTGGAAATTATCGAAAGTTACAGCAGTTGTCCTCTTACCCTAATCGGGTAAGATGACAGAAAAAACTACCAGTGTATGTTTAACCAAATATTTTTTAAATCCAAAAATTTTAGTCCCAGAGCCGAACTTCCTCGATTTATTTAATTTTGTAATTTTCTGAATTCATATTCAGAATATTTAATGTCTTATATTTTTCAGTCGCGCGAAATTTCGTACGACAAAATTTAAAATATGAATATTTGTCAATCGCAAGTTCCAACTTTCAATTCCAGCATTTTGAGAATTTTCAAAATTTCAATTATCTTACGATTCTTAGATTTTAAACATTTTTAGCTTTCCTGTCTCACACAAAAGTATAAAAATCTAATAAAATTATTTTCTTTTCACAGTAACTCTGAGAAGATGCGTTAACTGCAGATCTCGAGGTGATTTAGGATCTTGCAAAGACGCTTTTACGATGAATTCTACACAAATAGAGGAAGAAAAAGGCGTGGAAGCTATACCTTGTGCTTCGGGGTGGTGTGGAAAAATCATTGAAAGCAAAAATCTCAATAACGGTACACCTTTTTATATTTAAATTTATATATTTCTTTCTCGAGGTAGTATACCGTTTGTACAAAAAAAAAAAAAAAAAATCAATTCATAAGTCTTTGTAAACAGAGAAATTTTTTAATACTTCCCGCACTTTCTATAATTTTTGTTTTTTTAGTGCCCTGCTGAAAAAAAAACAGCTAAAATTTCAATCAGTTTTAATCGCTTTTGATCAAGTTGAAGAAATCTACCTAAGAGCCCTAATCTTTTAGACACATTATTCAAGTTCAAGACATTAAAAAGTCAGTCATAACGATTATTGTTCTTTAGTAGGCATCTTCGTTCTGCACCATACTTACTGCTTCTCATTTATGCTTGTGTCGATTCCGTTTGTCTTAATAATTTGCAAGTCGTACTCGGCACCCTTTACCAAAAATCTAAAAATATCACTACAATGGCATAGTTTCATACTTTTAACTCCATCGCATTTCATTTCAAAAGTATTATCCAAAGTTTATCAGTTTCTTTCAGTATATTCTGGACTTGATAATATTTTATCACGAAAATTTAAGAAAATAACTTAATGTTAACTGATGAAAACATCGACTTCAAAATCTCGATTCGATTCCATGAGTTTTTTCCAGCAGGGTAGGTTAGGTTAGTTCGTTATAAAATATTACATTATATGATTGTTTTTTTCCGAGTAAAAAAAACTGAAAAGAAATTATCAATAAATTTTAGAATATGGAACTGCAACGCAAAGAATGTGTTTGCAAAGAGGGCCAGACGACGGGGAAGAACGTTGCGCCAAAACACTATGGAACAATAAAAAAGTTTACATGTGTTTTTGTACAGGCGATTTGTGCAATTCTTCAGTTATAAAAACAGTGCCAAACTTGTTATCACTCATAATCTTGAGTGCACTAGTGTATCAAATTTCATGACTCGTCAACAATAGTATAGGTAATGTAAAAATGTATTCAGTACGTCTTACGTAACAATTTTTTTTCGTGACTTTTGTGCAAAGGTGGTACTTTTAGTCTGAAATGCGTAGCTGAAGCATATATGTAATACTCCTATATGGCTAGCGTCCTACGTTCGCCTTTAAGCGGGCGTGAAGCCAACATTATGAGACAGAATCCCATAGAAGAATCGTCTCATCTCTCTTACTCAACAGGCAAGTCGGGGAAGGGGTAGTGGGCAAGTTGCGAGAGTGCCTCTTAAGTGAGAGAAATGAGACGATATTCTGTCTCATAATGTTGGCTTCACTCCCTCTCCCACAACTAATCATATAGGAGTGTTACATATATGAGCTGAAGTGATACTTTTTGACGGGGAAAGACTCCTCTAGACCGCGTGATGCTACAGTAGTCAATTCTGGAATGCCTTGTGTGGTTTGTAAATAAGCCACTTTAGTGTCACGTTCTAGAAGCTTTATTTTGTCAGCGCATATTTTATGAAAAAAAAAGATTAGTATTTGTAACGAAGGAAAAAATTCAAGTCAGGGACATACGCAGAGGGGAATTTTTTTGAATTTTTCTTACATACGAATTCGTAAAAATGTTTGACTGGGATATCAAATAGAAATTAGGGATTCAATGAGTTGTGATCTAGTGATAAAAATAGCGAGAATCTAGGAGTGAAAATTCATGTGCATATGAATATTATTATTAAATTGTTTTGCCTTCGTAAATTTTTTTTCATTTTTTTTTGAGTTAACTCCAATACACTACTGGTGCATATTTTGTAGATATTTATACTGCGTATGTCGTTGATTTTGATAGTTCATAATTTCGTAGCTTTAAGAATTTTCAGAATCGTTGATGTAAATATTGTAAATGAAAAAAACTGCTCAATACAAAATTTTTCTTTATTTTTGCGATTGTGAGAGTTTTCGAGTTATTGAGGTAAGGAAAATGGAGATCCAACTCTGATGCTTCTCAAAGGATAAATTTCGAGGCCGTTTTTTCTTCTTCGTTCTTGGTTTTGAAGAACTGCTCGAAAATGGGGTATATCGTGAAAAAACAGCTCACCTCGACCATAGAGATATTGCACAGCGAGGAGAGCTTGGTGCCCGGTCAGTAAATATGGGTCCGGGTAATCTGAAAATAACAAATTCTTTAAATTGTAATGATTATTCTGGGTTGTTCAATTTGCGTTTGAAAACCGAAATAGAGAAGAAAGACGGCTCAAATAATTTAAGCCGTTGAAAATTTGAAAAAGAAAAAAAGGAGGACGAAATTACATTGTATATAACAGAGAAAAAAAAGACGTTTAGCCCTTATAATAGTATGTCACGCAACAAGTACGGATATGTGAATTTGGCAAAACGAGAAATAACTGACCGAGCCGAAGACGAAGTCTGTGACCCGTTGTACCTAATGAGCACATTCGTACTTGTTAACTTGAGATATTTTTTGTTACGATAGCTGAAAAGTCACTTCAAAGTGTACGTTTTAAGGTTAGAGTATCGAATTTATTTTATTTTTTCTTCTTTATCATTCACTGAGTTAAAAAAACGCCTCGAATTCAAATTTTTTCTAATATTAACAGCCAAACATTTATTCTTAGATTTTGTTTTATTTTCGATATTTTTTCTTAGAAATAAGTATAAAATAAAAAAATAAAAAATTTCAGTTCTCCTGTACTTAAATATTCAAATGTCAAGCATAGAAAAAAATCTCTTAATATTGGTTATAATTTTTTTTTTTAAGATTTCGGTGTTTTTTTAATGTTATTGGAGTCGATTAATTTTGCGAGAAAATCCTTTCCAATATACGAAAGCTGTCTGTAAGTTTTATGAAAATTTACCAAGTCCATTAGAAAAATCCGGGGAACTTTCATTACTATATTCCCCAGATAGAATTCCAGTTTCTTGTACACGTTCCCGTTGGTCTGTAACATTAAAAAACAAATGAAATGCCTGAATAAGAATAAATAATTTAAAACATCCTTTTAAAATTTAATCAACGTATCTCATTTATAATATTTCAGTTTGTTTCTATTTTTTTGGTTTTTATAAATTTCTTAATTTCATGGTATCATATTCTTATGTAGGTGAAAAATATCTTGGTGAACTAGTTCACTTATTTTCATGGATTTCCTTACGCCGTAAAAAATAAAAATTCCTACTTATGTTAAAAAAAAGTATCTTTAACATAAACTTTAATATGGAAATTTCAACTCATATAAGAACAAAATTTAATACCCAATCTTTCAAAACTCTTCGATGTATCACTGCGCCCCACAGAGAGAAATGACGTCTGCATTATTGTACGTCCGTCTAGAATTCATTTAAAAAAAAAAAAACTGAAAATTTGTTAGAAAAATGTCCTATTTGTAGATTTTTTCTCCAAATTCATATCACCTTGAGTTGCTATTCCGTGTTCATGTATGTGTGGAGGGGAAACAAATTTGAGACGAACACTAGAAAACGATGCAGTCTCGGTTGATTTGATACGTAAAAACAGTCCCAGGAGAAGCCATTGCTAAATGCAATAAAACAGAAAACATGAATGCATGAAAAATTGTTTAATGAAATCGTAAGAACATTGTATGTACGCCGTAGAGTTAGTTAATTATTTAATGATTAAAAAGACCTAACGACGTTTATATCGACAAATCAGAAAATGAAATTGACTCTTGGAAATCAATACTGTTTAATGAGAATAAATTATCTCCTGAGGAGGGCTTAATTAAAAAGCCGAAAGCTTGAGAAAAATGGGGCGTTAATTATATTCATTTTCATTAAATGGCTCCCAATGATCGTCATATGGATGGAATTGTACTGAAGCTTCAATATTCAGTGATAGTTCAGTAAACTAGTTATGTAGCATTGATATCCCCGATATGAAACTGATTCGCTAAAAGTAACGCACAATGAACGCACGTTATTAATGTCATCCCCTGGCAATCGGCAGGGGTAGCCCACTTGCGTGTTAAATTTCGATCTAAAAAAGTGAGGGTAAATTCATATGGAGTTTATATCTCTATATACTTAAAATACAGGTATACTATTCTTGTACGTGCAGTCATTTGTTTTGACCGAAAGTCACGTTGATGTGACCCACATGACTTTTTTTTCAAGTTCGCAAAGATGTTTGTCGAAGGTGACGTGGGAGACACAAATCCTTTCGCTTGTTCACCTCTTGTTCTCTCCTTTATTTCTCCATCACGACTGCACATGACGAAATTACATGTACTTATTTATTCATGATAGTGCTTAGAGAATTAGATGTGTATTACATACATCCAATTTATTGCCAGCCTGAGCAATGAATAAACATTTATTGAGACATAAATCATTCAAAAGAAAAATTGACAAAACTTAATCGGAACTGCAAATATAATTGTTCAGAGCAGGGGGTGACGCTCGGGAAAAAAAGTGTACCACGGTTTCATGACCGCCGCAGTTTGTCAGTTTGCCACGTGGAGCGCTGGCAGTACCGATGAAAAAGTCACCTGAGTCAAACGTCCAATCAAGAACGAATCACGTGACTTTCACTAAGACCGTCAGCGCCTCTACCAACTACTCGGCGCAACAAAGGTCGGTCAAAAAATATGAATACACTTTTATAAGCGTCACCCCCCTGTCTTAGACACTTGTACTTTAAGCGAAAAAAATTTTATGCAAAAAGAATTAACCGTTTTTCGATTAGCACTAGATAAAAGATGGCTGATTTTTTAGGAATAAATGAAGTTGTCATTCTATCTAGTAGCTGTAAATGTCAGATTTTTAGAAAATTTCAGCTGTCTCAGATTCTACAAAGTTGTAGATAATAATGGGTAATAATAAAATTTATATAGAGAATTGACTAATTGATTCGTGAATTGATGTTGAACAGGCGGAATTCTAAAATTTGGAAAATTTTCTGCCATTTTTTTAATTCAACATTTTTGTAAGTACCCTTTTCTCATGGAAATACAATTTTCCATTGTTTAATCGTAAATTCAACGAGATTCACAAAATTACGAAAACCCGTTTCATCTCCCCGCAGATCTTGTGTGAAGCAATTCTTTATAGTTGTGATCGAAGATGCGAAATCTTGAAGGCATATCTCACGTCGCGAAACGCTATCATCGCGGGATTAAATGATCGCGTGTAGGCGCATACCGCACGCTTACGAGTACTTTCATCCGCGGAGCATGATGTTACATTGGTGCCGTACAATGCGCGGCATCACCAGAGGTTTCATGCTTCAAATTGAGACTAATTGCCGCTATTCCTGGCAATCCCTATTAGAACATGCACTGATTGCGCACATCGCGATTTACGATTCACGATCATTTTTTTCCCAACTTCCCATGATCTACGATGTGATATATTTCAAGCCCGAGATCGATCGAGAGATCGTCCCATTTTCCGACCAGAAAATCGTGATTTCAAAAATAATAAAGATCGACCGTAGGAATTTTTCAAGACAACCGAATTGTGTACTATCAAAACTGGAAATTTTGTTTATTAATACTTTGTACTTATCAGAGTTTGAAAATTTCTCATCAAAGTAAAGAAATTTAGAAAAATACAAGATAAATAGTTCAAACTTGATATATTTAGAGTTCCGAATCGTTTTAGCGGTTAGTGACTCATTGACTAGGTAATTGCGCTTTGAAAAATGAAAGGTTTCATTTTTCGTTTAACTAATGTAGAAGGAAACTTCAAATTCTCGATTTTTGAAGATCCACATACACTCATCCTCCAAAAAGTGTCGATTTAGTCGTAAGTCTAATATACCATGAAAAGAAAAGTAAACATTTTCGAGCGCTTTCGCTTGCTCGGAACATTATTAAGATGACGACGAAAAGTGCCATCACAGCAAACGAAAAAATATTGGATGATCAAATCCTCAATTCAAACTCGATAACTTTGAATACTTTCCATAAAAGATCAGAGTGCCGACATGAAAAGTATTCAAAGTTATCGAGTTTGAATTGAGGATTTGATCATCCAATATTTTCTCGTTTGCTGTGATTTCGGTTATATTGTGGAAGGACGAGTGTAATGCAATTGTGATTATTTAAAAAATATGTGATCAAAAATTTCGTATCTACATGAAGTTGATTAAAAAAAGGAAGTGGATATTTTGAGACTTGGACTTTGAAATTAAAAACAAAAAGTACTAGAATCTTGAGATATTCTACACCGAAAACTTATTAAGACTAATTTTAAATTTGAATTGTATAAACCTCGAACGATGATTTTTCCAACATAAATACACGCTTCCAAAGTTAACCATGTAAAAAATTATTAAATCTTACAGAAACAAAAATCTACTCACAGTAAACATTCCTGAAGTTACTCCAAAATTTTCACTCAACGTCGATCAAATGAAGGGAATGTTTTTTATCACAATGCTTTCTCCTCCTCTCGAAAGACAGATATCTAAAATTTTGGAAAACTCTTGCTATATCATAAATATCCGTACAAGTATTTACAAAATTGATACTGGACCTTGCGATTTTGACTTACATCGATAAATTCGCGCGAGAACTAATTTAGTTCGGACGCTTCGAGAGAGAATGTCTTGATGCAGCTTCAAACATGATCCTTACTTTGAAAGATATGCATACCCCACTTTGAACACCTTTTCTTAAGACACATCGGAGTTACGGAGGCGTAATTGACGTTTTTTAGGTCTCAATGAAAGCACTTACTAGGCTTTATTTCACTGTACGCTCTAACTAAATCGCTTGCAATTAATTTTGTTTGTGAAAGAGGTAGAAAGAGAGTTTCAAAAGAAATTAAAATTATGCAAAAATGAAGCAACTGAAAAATACATGATTAAATAAACAAATAGTTATTTGAACTTTGATAAAAAAATAAATCTCACACATGAATCCAGTTATTTAAAATCAATCACATAATTTGAATTTCGGAATATATGTTAATAATTCAGATTTTTTTACACTCAAATTTACTACAGAATAAGATTAAAAAAAAGTATATAAGTAGAAAAAAATTCTGGTTATGAATTCAATTTATGAAATTTCGATATGAAAAAATCGTTAAAATATAAAAAAATATATTGAGACATTGCAACCCTGGCGGGCCAGTTACGATACTGAAGTGTGGTAAATTTTATGTTAGGAGTAAATCCTTTTTTGAATCAATAGTCAACAGTTGCATGCTTAGAGTCATAAAAATTCCATAATTTAACTTTTTCGTATGTTTTTTTAACGTTTGTTGCCTCTTCAAAATAGCCTCTACGTCATCACAGCCCGGGTATCGCAGGTACTTATTCCGCCACACTGTGGAAATAAGTCAAATGTCACTCAATGTAATTGCATTTTCGTGCCATCGACAAACTCATTTTTACCATTAAAACTGATGTAAAGTTAAAAGAGATAATAAAAAGGAGTTTTTATTCATTTAGGAGCTTTTAATTGATGCGTGTTTAGTACGGATCTTCAAAAAATTTACCACACTCAAGTGTGGTAAAAGCATAATAACCGGTCCGCCAGGGAAAAAAAACGTCGTTTTCATCCTCATATGCCTTAACAACAATTTGAGACTGAAGAGGTAAAAGAGATTTTTGGAATTCACTAATACGTTCCATATAGTTAGGTGAAGATTTTAGATTTTGAGTTATAAAACATTAAAAATATGCAAATACATTTTCAAACACCGTGACAAAATTTATTCAATTTATAATAAATTAAATCGCATTCAATATTGTGAATAAAAATTTAAAAAGTAGATACCATTTAATATGGAATATAATGTAATTATGTTCATCATTAAATATTTGATAATTGATATCCAAATCAATTTAATTTGTAAAGCATTAAATATTTTATGTTAAATAATTCGAATATGTTGGAATTTAACGAAATCCTTATTATTCATTTTGATTTTTGTGCATTTAAAATTGAAAAAAATTATGAATATTGAAATTATCAATGCCAGCAGCGCAATACTGTCTGCAGGTAATAAAATTTAACAATCAATCAATGCATTAAAAAAAAATTTGTTGTAAAGTTTGAAGCAAATCGCACACGATTAACACGTGCCAGAAAACGACTGAAGATTTAAATGGGATTTACATGTAGTTTTTCATACATTTTGTTCAAAAATTCATGACTTGTGCACAACTCATAATAAATGTTTGAAACTTGGCATAATTTGAGAGCATAATGTTACGTTTGAGAACAAATTTTTCTGGATTTTTCTATCACTGCTATTTTTGTTTTACAAGAACCGAAAAAGTACATGTTTGCCTCTTTTTTTGTAATTTTTACATTAGATTATTCTACTTTTGGTAAAAATTGGGTCACGTGATCATCATTCCATCTTTCTCATATTTTCGGGCAAACCACATCCTTAACACGGGAACCCATGTAAAGGACAGCTATACTTTCTGCGCTTGCGCTCTCAATGAGTAAAACGGTATATTACAAGAATCTTTAAATCAAAAGCTGAAAAAATCCAAGGTTGCAAAAAAAGGTACTCATCGAAAATGTTTTTTTTTTCATGCACAAACTGTATTAGGATTCAAATACACCGATCGCTTGAAAACAATCATAGCAATTAGGCCTACAAATGTAGACGTGGTTGGCGATGATATTTCATTTGCTTTGCATAACACTCTACGTTGACACAAGTTACACAGATATTCATTAAATTTCAATCATTTAATACTTCCAACTGGTACATTAACTATTTTCATGAAAAAACTTTGCAATACGAAAATAAAAAAGTTATGACTTATTTAATATCCTCCACGGAATCCTCCTCCACCTCCTCTGTTGAATCCTCTCATCCCATATCCACTCCCTCCTCCCCTTCCACCACCATAACCTCTGCCCCCTCCGAAGCCTCCTCCTCCTCCTCTTCCGCCGCCGTAGCCTCCTCTTCCACCACCGTAGCCTCCTCTGTTGCCACCCTGGTAAAAACCATTATCCGTTCGCATCATTTTATTCGGTGGTAGACCATTTGTATTGCTCTGGAATCCAGTCATATGGCCACGAGGCGGTCTGCGCGAAGCAAATCCTCCGCTGGTGATGGGTTCCATTTCATGACGGCAGGCGTTCATTCCGCACAATGATTTAATCACCGCCAAGACCTGTGAATAGTGAACCAAACATTCTACACTACTAAAAAAATTATGACAGACTATAAATACAATAAATACACTTAACTGTCAAAGACCAGTCAAAAATAACTTCGAATTTTATATCTTACCAATTTTTATTGACATTTTATTATCAAATTTGACTGAAAAAAAATCAAAAAGACAGGTAAAGAATGAAAAAAAATAGGGTACTTTTTCCTCGATAGGGCTGAGCTCCAAAATAGTTTCAGGTTCTTTAGCAGCTCGAACAACGAGACTTTCCAGCGCAGGTCTCAAAGCGACGATTGCTGCTGCATGTTCTGGATTCATGTCAAGATTTATCCAATTGTCGAGTCTTACGACCCCGTCAACCAATTCGACTTTTCTGGACCCGAAAAGCAGCAAATGAATTGGTGAAACCATTGTCGTTTGTTTGCAAGACACGGCCCTAGTACGAATCTGAAAATTTAGGAAATTTAAAGTGAAACAAAGTAGAATAACATACAAAAAAAATTGTTTCTACCAAAACTACGATTTTTACCAATGAAACAATGATTCAAAAAATTATTAATTTGTTATAACTCTAGATAATTATTCACAAGTTGTTTTGACAGTTTATATTTACTTTTTCACCAAACACGAAGAATGGGAATGGGAAGTTCTGATCGTAATTGCTGCAATTCACTGAGGTTTTGTGAATCAGCGCCCCCTTGGACTCGGTGGTCAAAACTTTGCGCTTTTCTTTGTGATAGCAAACGTTTGGGTACAAGCCCATAGACAAAAGCGCACTGATGGTGTCCAGACGAACATCGGCGCTTGCTTGGTAATTCAGCGGTGTCGAGCACATTGTTTCTTCAGGGAATCCAGCGCTTTGCAACAGGCCTTCAAGTTGATTCTAAAAATAACAAATAAATACAACTTAAAAAAATGTAGTATATCATAGGAGTCATCAAAGCATTAAACAGTACTGTATATTTTTTCTGATTGACATGTATTGATAGTAGATAACTGTTTAGCGAATTCAGACTCAGACAATTAAATAGAAAAATACACTACATTAACAAATTTTACCAATTAATAATAATTTAAGGTGTTTATTTAAGTGTGGAAAAGTTAGATGTTTTTTTTTATACATAATTTTGCCGAATAAACAAGGCAGTTGATGAGTGTTTGTTATGTGTACGACGGGAAATACATCCACTACCATGTACACTTTATAATGTAAATTTTATCTGACTTCACACCTAGTTGATTGTCTTATTTTCGAAAAGAAAACAATTCATATTTGTTATCTGGCTGTAGGATAAAAACTCATTCCCTGGCAGGTGTGAGAAAAACCTGTCGCTTGTTGTGATGTTCAGTTTTCTAATTAATAATAAATAATTAACAGTTTTTTTTAGATTCAATCAGTTATCGGCCAGGATTTCTAGAAATTCAAATTACTGCAATTAAATATAGAAACTCTTCATAAAAAACTCACTTTGGCTTCCCACGTGACTCGCAATGTCGGCATGCTGAGACCCTTGGAATCGCAAAACGCCTGTTCAGCATATTCGCCGCCAGCTCGAACTTCATCCCAGGCTTGAAAAGCGTGGAGCATCGCGATGTGGTCACTGTGCCTGGCTCCAGCGAATGATCGTTGTTGCGAGGAGAGGCGCTTCATATCTGGCCCCATGTTATAAACCTCGGGGAATGTTGTGCTGTTTGCAGCCATTGTCGAAAGTGCGTCGCCAACACGGAACATGCAACCAAGAATCATCATCTTACCAAGCCTGGGTTCTATGGGCAAACGTGCCAAAATTTTTCCTAAAGGCGTCAGTTCGTCGTTTTTGTCGAGGCATTTCATTTCTGGAAATAAAAACAAACAAATCACACAAACTGTAATAAAGAGAAATAAAAATCCTCAGTTATTTCTTAACATACAAATTGTCCATACAATAGTTCTCATCATTCGATAAGTCATAAATAAACAGAACCAAACCTCTCAAAATGACTTCAGCTTCGATGACAGCATCAATTGGAGGGGGCTCGATGGCCTTGGACAGAAACTGTCCAATATTTCCCAACTTGAGAAGTTTGATGCTCAGAGCAAGTTCGTGAAGCGGTGTCCTGAACATCTCAGGTGTCATGTGCTCGTCCAATTTCTCGAAACGTGCCCTAGAACAAAGATGGAAACAAAAACCGGGCTTCACTCTCCCAGCTCTTCCGCGACGTTGCTCCAGATTTGTCTTGCTCGCCCAAACGGTCGCGTAATTTGTCATATTGTTGTGACTCGTGAACAGCTTCATTTTAGCTTTGCACGAGTCAATCACGTAAACTACGTCGTTAATGGTGATGGAGGTTTCCGCGATGTTGGTCGACAAGATGATCTTCCTGCAACCCACTGGCACAGGTTCGAAGACCCTCCTTTGGTCTTCCCTGGGCAACTGCGAATGCAATGGGATCAAGACGTACCCGGAACCACCGAACACTGGGTCTTGAGAGAGATACTTCAAAAGCGCGAAAATCAAATTCCAGCCTGGCAAAAAGATGAGCACAGCTCCAGGGATATTTTGCTGGTTGATGTATTTCAGCAATGCTTCGATGAGCTCGAAACTGATCTCCTTCTCGGAGAGTTGACTCATTGAGTTCTTTGTAGCCATGCTGTAATCCCCAGTGATGACCTTGTTCAGGTTCTCATCAGGGTCATCTGTCGGAACGTCTTCGCTATCACGATTCTTCCTTTTCTTTGCGTTCTCCAGCAAGGGCACAAAGTTGGTCAAGTTGATGGAATCTTCTAAGAAGTACTGCTGCACAGGGAAAGCTCTGCCAGGTATTTCAATGACGGGGCAATTGTTGAAGAACTTGCTGAAAAGGGTGGTATCAATAGTGGCGGACATCAATATCACCCTCAGTTCAGGGTAGATGTGCACCATGTCTCGCAGGAGGATCATGATGAAGTCCGAGTTAACGTCTCGTTCGTGAATCTCATCGACGATTACGTGGGAAACACCACGAAGGCCACCTTCCAATTTGCGCAAAAGAACTCCAACAGTGCAGAACATGATGCTCGCATATGGGCGTGGCAACATAGACTCGAAACGTACGGAGTAGCCAACCTGATTAATTCGAAAATATGAAAAATTATCGACTTCTTATTTTTCACATGTTTGAAAATAAGAAAACTATAAAAAATTAACAATTTAATATGTAGATAAATCAACACTTACCGACTGCCCAAGTTCTTCGCAACGTTCTGAGGCAACTCGATCCGCCACAGAAACTGCTGAAATTCTCCTTGGTTGGGTCACAGCGATAGAACAGTAAGCGCCTTGACCAATGTTGATGTAATCCTCGAGGATGAACTGACATACTTGAGTAGTTTTACCGCAACCAGTATTTCCTCGAATGATGATAACAGGGTTGTCGTTGATCGCCTTCATAATCTCATTTTTCATAGCGAACACTGGGAGCTGCGAGCGTTCTTTCATGCTCTGTTGCAGGACATCCAAGTTTTGTCTGCGACTCGTTTCGTCGGTGAGAATGTCCTCGGACAGTTTATCCAGGGAAACGGTCGCGAGCGGACCCTCGTCGATGTTGCAACCAGTCCAAGGATTCCAATTTTGCTGGGGAGGAGACCAACTTACAACGCCAGCGGGTTGAGGCTTCGAGGATATGAAATCGTCCAAAACGTGGTCGGTTATCAAAGAAATACCGGGAGTCGATTTCTCCTCCTGTAATGTGAATAGAAAAATTTTGTTTGTCTTCAGTCAAAAATGTAAATGAAAGTGGAATTCAATTATCGTTTGATCCATTTTTTTTTATCATTTTCTCTACGATTTATATGGGAAATATTTTTTTAAGTTCGTAGCAGAAAAATAAGATTGTAATTAATGGGATAAATAATAATATATATATATATATATATATATATCTATTAAGAAAAATGTTAGAATATAAATTCATCAAACAATACAAAATTAATATCATAAAAAAAAAAACCAAACGAAGATTGCTAGTGTATAACTATCAAAGTACAAAAATATTTACAGTTTCCTGTACAGGAGCTGCTGAGCTGTTCACATTAATGGGTTCAACTTCCAGACCCTGCAGAACAGTTTTTACTTCACCGAACAATTCCGGCGATATTTTCACTGGGTATGGTTTCATTTGATCACTTTCTTTGATCTTCTTCAAGGTTCCGCTGAAAGGCTCGATTATGCCCAAGTGATAAAGTTGGCGAATCAAGGACAACGCACAGCTTTTTGACGCAGTTTGCTTATTAGATGCAGTTTCTCTCCCAGTAACATCTGGAAATTTATCTCATTGATACGTGCTAGTTTTTGTAATTTTCGCAATTTTTAAAACTTACGCCGTCCAAGCTTCTTCACATAAATTGACATTTCAGCACAAAAACTCCTGCAGAATAAAAATGATATAAGTAATTGCTCAAGGATCCAATAGAGCGTCTAACAGATTGAAAGAGAAAAGTTTTTATCTAGTGCGTGCTGATTTGATATTAAAAAAAAAAAAGTTTCATTTTTACAACTTCTGAAAAATTTATTAATTTGTTAGACACTTCGAGTTCCAAAAATTATAAAATCTCACCGATTGAAATTATTGAAGACCAGACTGGAGTACTTGTTTCCTCATTTCTTAATCGCACCAAAGCTCTTGGAGAATCGTTTCAGTAAAAGTTTTGGCTGTAATTTTTTACGTAGAGTCGCACTCTATTCGAGAACGATCCTCTTTGTCAGATTTACATCATGATGTGAAGTCGCACCGAGGGTTAAAAAAATTTCCCTTTGTACGACTTACATCGTCAACATATATTGAATAAATTCCAAAGTCACACTGAAGACTGAGAAACATTCTTTAGATGACTTGTATCAAAGTATAAACAACAAATTCCAAGTACTCCAGAATGGTCCTATCGACAAAGAGAACCTAAAGCTACAACTGCAAAAAGTAACCTGTTGTGATCACTTCCGATCGGGGTATATTTATAATCAGCGACTATTTTATTTGACTGCATGAACTGGTGCAATTTGGACTTTGCGTTTTCGATGGTCCAGTTTCCATGGATGCTGGCATTGACATCCACGTCTTCGGCCTCTTCTAAATTTTTCTGCTCCGCGATACGATCTATGTAAGTATAGTTTCCTTGGCCCCTTTCGTTGTAAGGCCTGTATGCTTGACCAAAATCATTGGGTCCCATTCCGTCACTGAAAACCGGCTTCATTGGAGTGTTTGCTGCAGCAATATTGGTATCCGACGGCGTTGGGGCCACAGCGATGTCACCTGGGACGTCAGCGCGGTTGACCATGTTATTTCTAACGAGATAATTGACAAAATCTCGCGAAGCGTTTCCTTGGGCATCTTTTTTGTTCGTGGAGTTTCCTGCGCCGACATAATCGAAGCCGACAACTCGCAGTTCGCACAAGAATCTTTGACGATGTTTTGGGCCTGAAAATGATGGTTCAGAACAAATTTGGGTTAGAATTTGTGAGTTCAATATCTTGACGTGCTTCAAAACAACTTATTATTAGAAAATTGTGAGCTGATTTTTACTAGAATTTGTTATAAACAAAGAATTGATGTCCCAAAAAAATATACTTGAAAGAAATCAATTTCAAAAAATCTTAAAAATTCCTTGTAAATTAACTGGAATTAATTATAAATCAGTTACTTTTAATAATAAAATTACGTTGATACATTTTTTTACAATATTTATGGACTTCTAAAAAACGAATAAATTAATAGCAAATGTTTAGTAAAATTTGTAGTAAAAAAATTGTTATTGTAACTAAGGAAATTTTTTTATTCATTTAAAATTTCATTTTACATTCGAGATTTCTTAGCAAGGATATCAATTGAATATCTAAGTGTATGAAATCTTGATTGAAATTATTCATAGTAGTCTTTATAATTATTCATAATAATTGAAGAAATTTTTTTTCATGATATTTGAAATCACTGGATCATGTTAATTTTAGCAATTAATATAATTTATTTTAAAAGAGAATAGACTTTGAATAACAAGATACTCATGATATGAACAAAAAAGTTATAATGTATAAAATAATATGGTTATATAATATAACAAAAATTACAGTTTGAGAAAAACACAGGGCAAAAGTGAACCGAGTAGAGACAGAAAATATGTACTTTTTTGGTGCTTGTAAAACATAGATAACTGCGATAGAAAAATCCAGAAAAATTTGGTCTTGGACATAACATTATACACTCAAACTCTGCCAAGTATCGAACGTTCATCATAAGTTTTGCAAAAGTTTTGAATTTGAAAAACTACATGTAAATCCCATTTAAACTCCAGTTGTTTTGTGGCACGATTTAATTGTGTCCGATTTGTTTCAAACTGTACAAAAAATTTTTTTTCGATATCTTGATTGATTAAGAGCTCCGGAATGGAAATGTACATGAAGTTCCAAACGTTTAAAATTAAACGAAAAATATTGATATATATAAATTGAAGAAAAAAAATTCCCAACTGCTTTCGAGTACTTTTTGGTGGGAACAACAAACTTTACACTTTCTAGAAAAATATTTAGCACAATCATTCTCACGATAATAAATCAAGAATTCAAAAATGTTGTGTTTTCATTTAATTTTAAACGTTTGGAACTTCAGGCACATGAATGGAAAAAATTTCGACATCGCCAAAATTAGTGATACCCCACTTTACATACAAAAAATCATTTATATCCATTAATTCACAGTATTCCCTAAGAATTGAATTTTTCTTCATGAATTAACGATAAACATGGATACCCAAAGTTCTAAATTCATTGTTAAAGTAAACAAGAATACTGATATTTTGTTGAAGTCTAATGAAATTAAAAGAGAAAAAACATGAACAACAAAAACAAAGAACGAGATGATGAGACCAATGTACGTAATTCGTTAATAATTTATTAAAATTATCAATTTATTGTATTTTACGCATTTCGACATTTTTCTTTCGTATTATCCCGATGGATATGTTATTTTGACATACAATGATATCAGGGTAGGTAGTTTGGAAACGTTTTTGCTTGCACACTATGAAAAGTAGCGTCTATGAGAGCTCATAAACACTAATTTTTAAAGTGTGCGAGCAAAAATGTTTCTAGACTACCTACACTGAATGATATATTCCCATTGCAGTATATTTTGTTCATTAATAAAATATATTATGGTTACAAAGCAAGTGTTTTTTACTAGATTTACCATAATGCGCTCCACCAGTTTATTTACTCAGATGTACTACAGGGTGCGCCATTTCTTATGTCGGTATTGTAACATTGAATAACTTAAACATTTGACAACCGATTTACTTGACTTCACTTGTTTTGGAAACGTCAATTCAGTACAATTTCAACCATGTATCGCTTCACACCAAAAGAACGCGCTGAAATAGTTACTTTGTACATTGAAAATAGTCGTTCAGTTGTGTTAACTCAACGAGCATATCGTCGAAAATATCTTGGCAAACAGGCACCATCTGACAACACTATTCGTCGTTTGGTGTCGAATTTTTGTGACCACGGGACAGTGAAAGATCGCGAACAACCCGTTCATCAACGACCAAGACGTTCAAATGAACTGATTGAAGCTGTCAGAGAGAGCGTTGCCCAAAACCCAAAAGTTTCATATCGTCACCGCGCTCAGCATCTCGGCATCAGTGGAACCACTCTACGGCGCATTTTGAAAGATGATTTGCATTTGTTTCCGTACAAAATGCAATTAACACAAAGAATATTGCCTACAGATCATCCACGTCGCTTGGAATATGGACAAACAATCGCTCGAATAGTTGATACTGAACCTGATTTTTGGAAGCGAATTTTAATGACCGACGAGGCACATTTCAAACTTTCTGGAGGCGTTAATAAGCAAAATTGCCGCATTTGGGGAACGCAGAATCCACACGAGATCCATGAAACGCCATTGCATGACCAAAAAGTTACTGTTTGGGCCGGCGTTTGCGCCAAAACCATCATTGGTCCTTATTTTTTCAAAGAGAACCAAACGATCGATGGAAACCGATATCGGTGGATGTTGGCTCACTATGTCTGCCCACAAATGCGTGAAAAAGGTCTTGAAGATTACTGGTTTCAACAAGATGGTGCGACCTGCCACACTGCGAATCAAACAATCCAGTTTCTGCAACGAAAATTCCCTGGACGTCTGATGTCAAAAAGAGGCGACATTGAATGGCCACCCAGATCTCCAGATTTGACCCCTCCAGACTTCTTTTTGTGGGGTTATTTGAAAAGTAAAGTGTACGCCAGCAAGCCGCAGACCATTGAAGAGCTTAAGGAAAATATTCGTGCCGAAATCATTGCTATACCACCCGAGATGCTCGAAAAGGTAATGGAAAACGCCGCAAAAAGGGCATATTTTGCTGTGAACAATAAGGGCGGCCACTTGATTGATGTTGTGTTCAAAAACTAGTCTAAATAAATTGTAAAGGACCAAACTAAATAAAAATACCTCATTTACAGAAATCGGTTGTTTTTTTTTTCAAGTTATTCAATGTTTACATGCCGACATAAGAAATGGCGCACCCTGTACACTGCTAAAAATTTCCTATTGGTACTCTAATTGGTTTTCTAATTAAAAATTGGACTCAAGTTGTGACCATTGTGAATCTCGAAAACAATTATGAATCACGAAACAATTCTGAACTCGCAGCTAACTTCAGAGAGTTACACAAGATGGCCGTCAGCATGATATTATCTCCTTTTGCTATTTAGGACTAGATACTGTAGCACGTTACGTGCATTGATTTAAGTTTTATTTTCTTTGCAAATAATAGCCAATTATTAGGTGAAGTTCATTCTTTGAAATTGGCTGTTTTAAACCACTTTCACAAGGTAATGACATCGTCATTCAAATAAGCCTTAATTAAAAAAAAAAAAAAAAAAAAAAAAACGGTAACGATTTCGATTTACATATAAAAAAAAAAAAAAAGTTTTCCCATATTTTTAACATCCGTGAAAGAATTTCAATGTTTTACTCGCAGACTTTTCCTGTTCTAGAAATAGTTATTTATTTGAATCATAGGTTGTTCAGCTATATCAAGTACTATATATACAATGTCATAAGGAAAAAAATACCACACAGTTGAGAATCCAATTTCAACAATTAAATATGTATTAAAATCAATGAAATCAATTCAAATGAACTTAAACAACATATAATGAAATTTCATTGGGCATTAGATTCAAATTCCAATGCTTAGGTCAACTTCAGGTAGTTACAGGATTGAAATAAGCATTCAACATGGCCGCACCCATTAGGACAACTCGCCCGTCGTGGTTGCTCCTTTTTCTCTCTAGGATTTTTTACATGTTTTTTTTCATAAACAGTAGGCTTTAATTTGATTAGAACAATTGCAAATGCATTAATTTCACTCTAATAATACTCATATGTATCAACAAGTTTGCAATTGAGACAAAATCGCACTCTTAATGGAGAAACTCGATCAAAATTTATCTAAAAACATCAATTTTCTCAAGAAAATACCAATTATTCGCATAAAACTCAATTTTCTTCGTGGTAGCTAACGTGCGAAGTATGGTTATACGGTTTTAAAGTTTTTTGTACAGTTAAGTGCAACACTTGCCTAAAATTTGAAGTGTTGGACAGATTTTAGATACAAAAAATTATAGACACAGATTAAGACAAAATCCTATGTTATTTAAATAGGAAAAAAGAGGGCTCTCTAGACCCGTGTAAGTATTAAGATAAATATCTGAAAAAATTTAACGATTTTGTTTTAATTATTTGGAGTTAATTCAGGGGGCGCCACAATTGGAATTCCACCAAAGCCATTTTAAAGACCACTCTAATATATATGCAAAACAAAATGGTTAAGGATGTGTGATACCTTGAATAAGTATCGGTATTGGGTACTTGAGTAACGCGGAAACCTCGGTATTGATCTGAATACGATACTTGATCAAAAGTACTCGGTACGTAAGTGTCATGTACATATATAATAAAGGTACAAAATAATCCCAGGGTATGGGGAAAACTTGGGAGCTCTAACAAATCTTTAAAAAAAAAGGTCATCAATTTAAGAAATTCGTTTTAGATATTTAGTAAATATTATTATAATGCTTGTGCTTGAGTCTATACCAGCTCAGTAGGTGCCAACTTGCCTAGGTATTGAGTGATAAGATATTGGTATCAAATACTAGAGTATCAAACCTAAAGTATAGAATCAGTATCACACATCCTTAAAAGTGATAATTATTCTATTCTCTAAATATAAAAAGGAGATGTCATCATGGTGGCGGCCATCTTATGTAACTCTCTTAAGTTACACTGTAAAAAATTCGTTTGTAAAATTACGGTTGAGTTACAAAAATTTTGCCTAATTTTTTTGTACTGAGCTTTTTGAAAACCAGGACATGCTCGCGAAATGCGTTAGAGGGCAGTCAATTTGCTGTGCTCAGATATGCGATTTTATAAGTCCGCTTGTGAAATAGCTGGCCATCATCAAATTTCTTATGCTGAGCGTGGATAAGGAAGCGACCAACGTCCAGTACAATGAATTTGAGAAGCGACATCTTTTTTGCAGCCATTTAGTTAAATTACGGTCAATCATCAGTTTTAGAAAACGAATGTTAAAATCACGATCTAAATACGAATCATACAATACAAGTACAAATCTTGCGAACATGCGCACAATTCTGACGAGTACCCACGCATTTTTTGTTAATGGCCCGCAATTTTTGGTTCGTGTCTCACAAATCATCAGAACAAAAGAATGCACAAATTCATGCATATATGATATGTCCGATTGTGCCCGATAAATACTTATAAATACTGCTACGGACAACATCGCCAGTTCCCATCAAAATTACACTGGAAATAACAAAAAAAAAGTGAGTGACTGATTTTTGAAATCAAATATTTAATTTTTCTTTTAGCTATTTTTTTAGTGCAATGCTACCGTGTTGTGCAGACTTTGCCAGGGTTTTATGTCCTAGCTAGTTTATATGAAATGGGATTCTATTCGGTATAAAAAAAAATGCGTAAAAGGGAAAATAAAATAATCCTTGCCGATTTCTGTGTTTTTTCATGATTCACCTTCATACTTATAGTTAAGTGTTACAGTATACAGGAACACTATCCAGTCGCCTCTAAATATATTGCCACTATGTGTCCTTTGTCATCTAGTGGCTGTTAAATGGAGATAGAAAGAGAGGTCCGCGGCAATATATTTAGAGGCGACTGAATTATTTGCCTTTTATTTATGTATATATATTAAATATAACTGATATTTAAAATAAATATATACTCTAAA
Organism: Platygaster robiniae; assembly: GCA_028476575.1. Taxonomy (NCBI): domain Eukaryota; kingdom Metazoa; phylum Arthropoda; class Insecta; order Hymenoptera; family Platygastridae; genus Platygaster; species Platygaster robiniae. The sequence continues at coordinate 45,959,368 of CM052019.1, forward strand.
AAATATAAGCACACTCGCTTTTCTGCTACTTTTCATTATTTCTGCCATTTTTTTCTCAAAAATACAAACGAGCATCATTTTTGTCATCTTATCCTCAAAAAAGCAAACATGCATCGTTTTACTATTTTTCCTCAAAAAAGTGAACAAGTATTAATTTTGTATAATGCACCACAAAAAAAACGTGGCTGTCAATTTTTGTGAGAGAACACTCCAAAAATGAGATCGTCCGTCAATTCTGCGGTCGTGCTCGTTTTTGTACCGTGCTGGGAGTTGGTCGCTTCGTTATCAACGCTGGGCATCGGGATTTCACAAACGAATTTTTTACAGTGCAGCTGTGGACTAAAGAATTGTTTCATGATTCACAAATGTTTCTGTAATAAACAATTGTTTTTGAAATTCATGATGTTCACAATTCAAGTCTAATTTTTATCCTAAATATAAAAGATATCATCATGTATATAGATGTCATCATGGTGGCGGCCATCTTGTGTAACTGTCTGAAGTCAGCTGCGACTAAAGAATTTTTCCATGATTCATAATTGTTTTTGTAATGAACAATTTTTTTTGAAACTCACAATGTTAATAATTCATGTCTAATTTTTATTTGGAAAACCAATTGGAATACCAATTGGAAATTTTCAGCAGCGTAGTATATCGGAGTATATAACACACGAAGCGCTTACTGGTAAATCTAGTTATTGATCATAATCCAAGATTACAGATAATCATTAACTTATTTTTCCGATATTTGTCACTAATACCTATATCTGTAATTTTTCAAAGAAACATAACCACTTTATGAAATTGTCACAAGTCACAAAGAAATATTACAATTGGCTAACTCATATTTGTTTTCTTTAATCTATCATTCATCATTAAGGAACCCCCCCCCCCCCCTCGTTTCGTCAATATTATTTTTACATCGAAAAACACTGAATTTGGCGCAAGACATGAAAACTCTATATTGATTTTTCACTGAAGGTGTGGTTTTCAATAAGTACCGAAAATCATGTAAATTGAACAGTGTAGGACAAAGCCTACGAGGGTTTGGAGTATGTTAATGGTGTGCTATTATTTAACAAAGCGATCGATGAATATTGCATGTAATGATTTTAATAAATTATAAAATTACCAGTAGCTCTGATGTCGAACTGAATTTCCTTGTTGCCATTTTTCGCGGCCCACTGGTGCAGAAACGACTTAATGTCACCCATCATGTAGGGTAGATGGATTATTATTTGATTAAATCAACTTTTTTATTTTTGATTGAACACACGCAATTAAATGCAAAATAAAATGATTTAGACCAATTTAGACGCCAGACGCCAGGACGCCTATATATGTTATGTGCAGTTATGTGCAGTTATGCTCACTTATGCTTATGTATAGACCAGTATGTCACAGTATGTCCAGTATTGTGTATTCTAAATATATGTATATCATACGCACAGATTTGTACAATTCAGCACACTTGTGCACAAATGCATATACAATAATCACAAAATCACAATTGATTAGGATGCATATGTAAACAGAAACACTAATATTTATTGATATTTTGTGCAAGTTTGACAGCTTTGATGATGACCAAGCAATGACGAAGAATTGTTGACCGAGTTTCGACCAGCTTCGTCGATGTTCGTCGACTAAGAATTGCTAAAAATTGAACATAGTGTCAAACAATTATTACGAAAAATCATCTAAAAATGGCAACTGACGACAATTCGTGGCGTACCTCAACCTTTCGACAAAGCATGGTGGCCAAGATGTATGATTAGAAAATTCAGTTTTTCCTGATTTATTATCAAATATTTTTGAATGTTTTATAATTTCACTTATTATAATTGGTATATTAAAATTGAAAAACCATTGTAAATCACAGACATTTGAAAATACTACAGCTTAAAAAGTCTTCCAATGCGTTGAGTTTAAATTCATAATTAAAATAAATTGAGACTGATTTCATTAATTTACCTATATTACTCGAATTTGAATTAATGTTATTTCGGCTAAAAGATTTCAATTTAAAATTGTTTACTCACTTAAATTATTCTGATTTTTTCCCAATTAAATTACAACTGTTTGATTGAATTTCAATTGCGCAATTACAGACCGATTAAGAGATTGTATCCTGATATTCAAAACTGGATCAACCTTCGAGTTTTTTTTTCCATATTTTTGAAACCACTATGATTTATATCGATATGAAATTAACTTTGGTCATTTACGAATTCTCAATATATCTAAACTGATTATGTTTCTTTGATTATTGATTTTAAATAAATTATCTAATGAATCGTAGAGTAAATTCATAATAAATCGATTAATTTCAAATCGATTTCAATCATTCGTGAAAAATGAAATGTGTATTAGATTCTGTAAAAATCAATATTTAATTGATTGCCTATTTTTCAATCAATTTTGTTTATTCATGAAAAATTAAATATGTACCATATTCTGCTAAAATCATCATTTTTTCTAAAAATTTCGTATTAATGTTCCCAAGAATTATTTTTGTAAAAAATATTTTTTTATTTACTTTTTTTTCCATTTCCTTTTTTTCTTCACCTCCTTTTCATTTTTTTATTTTATTTTCCTCTTTTCCGCATGTTATAAATAGCCATACCCCAAGAAATCTAGATTCGTACTCAAATTGATATAAAATGAAATTTTTTTGGATCAGGTTCAAGCCATTTTTGATAAAAATAATGCTTGGAAACATTTACTAAATTTCGTTCTATTTAAGCCAATGAGAGAAAAATTCGAAAAATATTAATTTAAATATCTCTCATGCTTTCCACTTTGCTGCGTTGTTATCATAAGTGTCAAGTTTCGATGAATCTTGTCTTTTTTTGTCAGTATTGTATTATAAAAATACACTGGAAATTCCCTATAACGTCCTTCTCTTGTACGTCCGCTCTCTATTGCGGCGAAAGACCGTTCCGCTTTACGGCGGGATAGCCCGCCCACCTTATCCCTACCGCTTGAGACAATCTCTCTCGCCATCTCTCGCAATTTTTGCGAAAGCATGTAAACATTGTGAAAACTGCGCGACTTTCGTCTGCGCCGTAGATCAGTTGACCCGCCTAACATCAACTGGCCCTCAAGGTCAGCTGAGAGTGGGGAGTCGTGAGGAGTAGTTCGCTCCCCTTTTTCCGGCCATTGTAGAGAATGGCTCGAGCACGCACGCGGACGTTATAGGGAGAGTCCTGTGTAGTTTCTTTTTTTAGATAGTATTTCTAACAGTTATAATGATGCATGAGATACATAAGTGCATAATATATGTCAAAATAATACAAAAAACATATTTTCTTTGTGAACATTCATTAAAAATAATTTTCTAGAGAGGAAGCCATACATGCGAATGGAATTTCACTCACCAAGAATAGCAGTGAGATGGAAAATCAAGTATTCGTCAAAGCCAGAACAAGGGTAATTTTGGCTGACCATAAATTTGGAAAATTCTCACATTTCCTCATTTTACATTTACACAGAATTGTTGAAAAACCAGTAATTTTGGAAAAAGCTAATAATTATTCACGATTTTAATATTACGCGTGCATAATTATCTAATTCACAATTAATTTCCTATAAAAAATGGATGTAAGAACATAAATTTGTTTTTATCAGGGCAAGATACATTTATTGACGAAAGTGTTTGAAAAAGTCTGATATGAAATCAACTTTTATGTGCACTTAATAACACATTGTAATGGGCATTGATTTTTTATAATATTTTGATCGGACATTAAGGTAATGACTGCGAAGATTAATCCTGCGTGGTCCTCAAGCTAATCCTTACCTGGAGTTCACTGGCCTTCTGCTAGTGGCGCAGGTTTTGAAGTAGTTTTTTTTTTATTAATGGCATTCATTTTTTTGTTACTGTTGATGTGGTTTAGTTTTTTTTTACTTTTTTTGTACATTGCAAATACTTGCCAGTCATTTTTTTTGTCGATTTGCAACGTTACAACATGTTTAATACGAACATTTATTTTCCAGGATGAATACTTGAGTTTTGTTGCAAGGTTAATTTTACACATCAGGGAGTTAAGTAAGAACTTTTTTGAAAAAAATATATCGTGTAGTTTTTTTTATACATAAAAAAGTTCCATTTTTAGAGACTTTTATTTAATAAATTTCTTATATAAATTGAAAAATGAATCAACCAATAGTTCGTTATTAAGAAAAAATTAAATTATCTGTCGACACTTAATGAAATAAAGCAAAAATGAGAGTAATAATTACTCTACTAATAATTATTATACTAAAAACTCCACAACTCAGAAAAAAAACGAAACAAAGATTTATCGCTTGATTTGAATAAAAAAAATAAAAGTATTAACGTTAATTTTGACGAAAATTACATGGAAATTTTGGATTCTAGACAAAAAAGGGGCAGGAAATGTAGGGCCTGTTCAAGGAGTGTCAGGTGCACAGGATCCCATTGGGGCATTGCAAACTCTGACTCGGCAAGGAACAGGCAACAATCCACAAATGGTTGGAATGCAGTCTGGACCTGCTGGACCTGGGCCCAATCCCAATCAGGGAATGATGCCCCAACCTCCTCCAAACACTGCTACTAATTGTAATGAATGAGCATTTATTATCATACCTCATATCAATCATATATCTAATCAAGATTGTCATTTCTACTATATAAATGAAATAATTATTATATAACTTTATCAATTATTATTACACTCAGAGAAAAATTTGCGCGCACCAAGCAAAACTCCGGCTTCAGCACATACTGATTTGAGCCATGCAAGTTGCCGGCTTGAGAGAAATGAATCCCGAGTTGAGACAACACGTTGCTGAAAATTTGATTTCTAACTTGAGAACTTGGAAGCCTGCTTGGCCTACCGACCGCTTGGTCGGTAGGCCCGCTTAGACCAAGCGGGCCCAAAAATTTGACAACTAAAAAGTGAAGGGCCGATTTGGCTGAACTCGGTGTCTGATTGGCGTGAGCGAATTTTTCTCTGAGTGTACTATATTTTTCATACAATATACGAAAATTTATTGAAAAAAAAACTATGAGAGATGATGACATTGTTTTTGAAGTAAAATATGTTAGTATTGATTTGGTATTACACATACTTTTTGAATATTATTCACTATGAACTAAATGAAAAAAATAAATTTAGTACTTAGTAATTAAGCATTTTTGAAAATTATTTCCTACACTGGGAGAAAAAACCTGTTCCATTAACGTGGGTGCTGCCTGTACCTAAATTCACGTTCGTGCAGCGTTGCGTCCTCGTTGAATTCCCATGGTCTCGCAACGCTGAGTGAGCGTACCAATCTCGTGTGAGTCTGCTGTGCTCCCCCACCACTCCCGCCGCGGATTGACGTGGTGCTCGCAAGTAAAATCAGCGTGTTGGCCATGGTGATTCAACATGACTAAGAGAGTTGGAATGACGTTCAAGGCGCATGCACATTCAACTTTTGTTCCAAATGTTCCGCCCGCGTGTTCGCGTTGGAAATGTTACGGGTTTCAAGCATGTTGACCCATCAGGATTTTACTGTTGAAGCGACGAGTTTTTTCTCCGAGTGTACTATAATCTCAAAAAATGGATATATCTTCTTGGAATATTCCTTTTTTGCAGTTAGTCGCAGAATATTTTAATTCATAAGAATTTGATAAAAGTTGATATAATATGTTGATGACAGTATTGCAAAGTCTTAACCAGCGACCGAATCAGCAACAGCAGCCACCTCCTGGAATGATGATGCCTGGTATGCAAAACATGTCGAATATGCAACAGAACAAAATGGCTGGAATGAGCATGATGGGTGGCCAAGGTGGAGCTGGGTCTATGAATCATATGAATCCAATGCAGGGCATGCCTAACAACCAGATGATGTCCCAAATGGGCCAAATGCAACAAGGAAACATGGGCCAGCAAATGCCCCAAATGGGAGGTCCCATGGGAAATCCACAAATGGGCCCAGGACAAATGCCTCCGAACATGCAGGTGAAGTTTTGTAACGATATCGAAACAAATTTTTTTTACTTTTTCCCTCCCATTATATATACATATTACCATTTTATTGTCTTTGGAACCCTATAAGAAATTAATAATATCCCTGCATTTTTGGCGTGTGTCTGTTTTTTAGACTCAAATTTCCAACGCAATGCAAAACCAGCTGCAAAATCAGATGAACAGTCAAATGGGAGGAGGGATGAATCCAGGACTTCAGGGAAGCATGCAACAGCAAATGGGACCAGGCCCTGTTGTCGGCAATCAGATGCAACAACAGATGGTTCACATGCAGAGAAAAGTATTATTTTTATTTATAATTCGCTACTTATGATTAATCTTAGTGTTTTTCCGCTCCGTGATATGCAATACAATCACGATCCTTGAAGCCAAGCAGATTCATTTTGAATATCAAATATGGTCCTCATAAGGAATCTAAAAATTCATCTTTGTATAATGAACAATCATAGCTTAACAAGCAAATTAAAAAGGAAGTTCTATTTGGCTCTAAAGATCGCAATTGTAGTGCATAATAATGATTACTTCATGATTCATTCCGCTATTTATATTTAGTACTTGCATGGGGGAAGTTTTCATGATTTTCATGACATGGTAAAGCTTCTAGTTTTTTATTAGACACCTTTATTCTTTGGTTGTTTTTCTTTTCGTTTACAGCAAAATGAAATGGTGAATTCACCGTTTTCGGGACAGCGCAATGTGACGCCAAATCAGTTCCTGAGGCAAAGTCCATCTCCATCAGCTTCCAGTCCAGGTGGCCTCACCGCACCTCCCAGGTATTCATGTAATAATTTATTTATTTATTTATTTACTTAAGTACATAAGTCTAACAGGTTATCCAATTACAGGACTACTATAGGAAAAATCACATAGTATCTTAGCAGTCGGAAAATTGAACAATAGTTATTGAAAATTGTGAATAGAATTATAATACAATACAACGTTCTCAGTAAACGCATTCAATGTGTCGCAAAAAGGTATTATTGAGAGTAAAAAAAAAGAATCAATTAATCGCCGAATGATTTTGAAAAGAAACAATTATCCCTGAAAAGTCCGCCTATTTTCAAAGGTCCAAAATTGAAACCTTCTGTATGAATCAAGATAATCCGACCCTCGTGCCGGATACGTTCTATACTCACGCCATGATAAAAATTTCAAAAACCCCGTCTGACATTTCTCGATCAGCAATTGATGATTAATGAAATTATTAATCGTCAATTTAATTAATGAATTAATGAAATTAGCAAGTTTTTTGTTTCCTTATTTCATTAGATTATCAAAGTGAGTCGAGAAGTATAATTTACAGTCATAAAATACGCTAAGATGTCTAACAATGTGAGTACGATGTCGTACTGTATTGCCCAACCGATACTCAAAATTACAATGCGAAGTTCGACGAGATATGGTTAGCACTTTGCACTTTTCTGGGTTCAAAGGTAATTTATTGAATATACTCCATTCAGATAACATGTTTAAATTACACTGCCAGTTATCACAATTACTTAATTCAAAAACTGGGAGGAATAATTTTAAATCATCAGCAAACATTAGATAAAAATACGTCAGCTTAGCTTTAATGTCGTTGACGAAAACAGAAAAAAGAAGAGGCCCTAGGTTAGAACCTTGAGGGATTAAAACTAGATCGGTAGCTCAATGATTATGACACTAGACTATGTATCTGGAGGGTCTGGGTTCGAACCGTGGCTGCCTCAGTAATATTTTTTTCTGTGACGATTCTTGAGGAGTCGGGGAGAGGGGGTGAGCCTCTGGCGCAAGCGATAGGACTAGGGAATTCCTAGATAGTAGGAGGCCAGGTAATTGTCTGCCCATCGTCGTCCTTTGGAAGGGACGGAATGCCGCGGAACCTGGGCGCATTACACACACACACACACACACGCGCGCGCATACACAGAGTTAACAAGCTAACACATGTGACCTTTCTCCTAGAGAGCCTTAAAGAAAAGAAAAATGTCAAATCATGTGATCACAAGAATCCACATACACAGTAAAATGAGAATGTATTAGTACAAAATGGCTGCGTCTCTTGTCAGCCAATCAGGGCAGGGTGAGTTTGCCACACTCTCCTTTAAGGCTCTCTACGTCTTCTCCATAAGAGATAATAAAATCTCTTCATATATGACAACCACCTCACTGAAATATGGGGCGAGGGGAAAAGAAATATCAGAAAATGTTGTAAAAATAAGTAAAAGCTTCCTTTTAGAACATTGAGGAACAACTGAATTCTAAATAATATATACAGACAAAAACTGGTAAAAAAATTAAAATTCCATGTAAATGAGAATTAAATAGGGAAAAAACTTTGCTAGGCAAGCCCAAAGAAGTGAGTTTACTAATCAAAACTCTTAAACTAATCAAATCAACAACATCAAATGCCTTACTAAAGTCAGTACAAACAACTTGAACCTGATTATAAAATACACATTTTTCAATACAGTTTAAGATCTGTTACAATTTAAAAAAATGTTTGAGCTTTTTTCTCATCAAATTGTCCAATTCTATTGAAAAGTTTGTTAAAAATTTATTCTAAAAACAAACTTTTACAAGGGGCAAGGTATGACTGAAGGAAGAAAAAGAAGATCGATTCAAATAAAAAGTTTACAAATGTTTTTTTTAAATTGTATTCATTATTATTATTATTTGTTTTTTTCAAAGCAACCAAATGGTGCCATCACCTGCACTTGTGCCATCGCCTGGGTCGCACAATGTCATGCTTGGAGGACCGCAAAGATCCGTTGGTACGTGCAATAATAACTTACAATTAGAATTGATTTTTCTTTTAAACTAACGAAAGTAGAAAAAACCAAGATTTTTTTATGGGTAGAGCGATCAGAAACTAATTTTACTTTCATTACTGTTTAGGGTCGAAAAAACGATTTCTTAATAACTAGTTTTTTTATCAAAAACGCTCATGGTTAATAATAATTAATAAATGAGATGAAAACGACAAAAAATAGGTTAAATACATGTGTTTTCAAAGGTATGACGCCCTCTCCAAGCAGTTCCTTGAATACACCAGCTGGTATAGGTGCGACGCACAGTCCGATGCAGGATGATCAAGCTTACAAGGACAAAGTCTTGAAACTCAGCAAGTACATCGAGCCCCTGAAAAAAGCCATCAGAGAAAAAACAGGTGAAAATGAAAGGAGTAAGTTTCGCCAGCCGTCGGGAACTTGCAGTCATTAATATTAATGCAGCGATACCTTAAGTATCGTCTTTGTCGCCACTACATTTGACGTGTCGTTTTTTTGATTAGATTTGGACAAGTCGAGGAAGATGAAGATGTTGCTGGATATTTTGCTGAACCCTACAAAAAGAGCTTGGCCAATGGAAATGCTGATGAAATGCGAAAAGTCACTTGAAGCGTACTTCAAGCGCGGTGATGGAAGTGTGGGTCCGACATTGACAACCTTCAAAGAAAATCATTTCTTCACTCCACTCTTGGAGGCTGTGAGCGCCCACCTCCAAAGCCCTGCTGCGAATCATACTCTTCAGCGAACTTTTGGCCCTTGCCTTGAGGCTCTTTTTGGCCCGGAAATAAGGTATACTATTCTTTTCAGGTTTTTTTAGAGATTGAGTATTCTATCATGTTAACTAAAAATTTCAGAAATCTACCTCCTCCTCTGAAAAAACAAAAAGTCGAAGAATCCTGTACCGATATTCCCGATGTTTTGCAAGGGGAAATAGCAAGACTGGATCAGAGATTTAAGGTACGTCTGTCTTCAAACTTAACCTAACCTAACAAAACCAAACCGAACTTACTCATTTGTTAGAAGTGATGAAGGCACTTAAGTTTGAATTCAAACAACAAAAAATTTGACTGCTTTGGAACGAATGCTCGTAAAATTGGAACATTGTTTCCAAGATATAGTTTGCTCAACATGACCTTATTATTGACAGATATTTTGACCTAAGCACATGATCGGTATTGCAATGATTTATTTCGCGATGCGCCAGGGTTCAATTAAATTTAGTTAAATTAATTCACAATGATAGTCAAAACCTTGACGATAAACTAAAATATGTTCTTTTCGGCTGGAAAAATGATTTGAAATTTTGCCTTGTCATTATGAATGATGCCCAGCGACGTTATTAAAATCCTTTCAAAAATGCAGGTAAGCCTTGACCCGGCGCAGCAAAGTGGTTCTCAGTGCATCCAATTAATTTGCTGGTTGGACGATCGTCATTTGCCTTGCGTTCCTCCAGTCTCTGTGACCGTACCTGCCGATTACCCCCAGACTCCTCCGCTCTGCGTGATGGCGTCCCACGAGTACGCAACTCCGTTTTTGAGCGCTGTGCAAAAGGCTCTAAACGCTCGAATCACAAAACTTCCAAAGCGTTTTTCAGTTTCACAACTACTGGACACATGGGAAATGAGCGTGCGCCAAGCAAGCGCTCCCGTGTCGACGCCGGTTTCTGCCAATGCCATACTGATGGGTTTGTGAAACTTGATTTACAATTTTTACGTTGTTTTTTCAAGTTTTTCGCTCAAAAAGAATTTGTTGTTACCTAACTTGTATTATACTGTACAACATTGTTGGTATTCTACGTTCAGACAGTCGAATCTCAAAATTTGGTCTTTTTATACGAAAATTTTTAAAATAGACGTCAATTCCTGCAAATTTTGACTACCAGTTTATTGAATTTCAGTCTGCAGACTTTTGGAATTAGAAAATTCCAAATCATTGAAGAATTTTTTTAAACCTTTTGAAGGTCTAAGAATGTCATTCATATGTGGCGTGGAACGAAGAAAGGTACCTTACAACACCTGGGTTTGAAAATAAAAAGTCCCTATGATTTCTACGAGCAGGACAACTTTGAAGCTCAAATTTTTATGCAATACAATAATCTTACAATTTCGAGAGTAAGCTCAATCGATAGACAAAGTTTTCTATATTTGGGACCATTGATAATCTCATTTTTTATTTTGCGTGCTGTAAAGTACGTTTCCTCGTTCCACGCCACATACGTTTCGAAGCAGTGTTTTTTTTGAATTCGTAAAAATTCAGTCGTTGGTATTTAGATTTTTGCAGATGTCTAATTTTCAAATGAGTATTACAGGATTTGTATAAAGATCCAAAGAATAATCTTTTTGTACAAGAAATAACATGCGCAGAGAAGTAACTAAAGAATCTGCAAAATAATTATGTGATTTGAAAAATTTTGGTTTCCTTCGGTTATCGCAGCCTAAGATTTACAATTATCATTTTGTGTGAGAAGAATAATTTTTTTTACGGAAATTGATTTTCCTGGTCTCATAATTAAGGTAGATCATTAGGTCATTATAGGGTCATTAAGAGGTCAGATGAAGATCATATGCTTCAGGCAGATAATTTCTCGCACAAAATTTTAATAGCAAATATTTGGATTGGATAATCGAGAGAAAAAATTTTGAAAAATTGTTACAACAAAGTTGATGGTAAAGAGAAAATATTTAATCACACGGAAAAAAATTTATGGGATCATGTGCTAGAAAGTGCCTCTAACATTACCATAATTTACTGGAATAGGTGGACAACGTCAACTCTCAGTGTATATTTCCAAACATATGGTCAAAATCGCTTGTGGGAATCGGGAATATTTACCGTGTTTTTACAAACTAATACGAAAGATTTGCTGTTTTACCTACGCGATATCTTCAAAATTACCAAACGAACCTGGGAAATTGAAAAAAAGCGAAAAGATTCATCACCCCCCTCCCCCTCTTTCCTCCCCTTCCTCCTCCCCTGTTGTATCGTCATTGGTGGCCTTGGGGGTTATATTTGTTAATTTATTCGTGAATGGTTGGAATTTTTTTTATCTTGAATCCCGGAGACAGGCGCTCCTCGCAGCAGTGGTGGCCCCAGTCACTGGCCGCTTTGACTTTTGCGACTGATTGGCGGCTGGCGATGCAACACCTCCACAAGGTCCTTTACAAAGCGAGAGTTTTTGTGCTACTTAAAACACCCACGTATCACGTGACTTTTGCTCGTTAATTTTTCCCAAACGTTTGGGAACATATCGTGTACTTATAGCAAATGGTAGGCATTTTAATATGAAATGATGCTACATTACTTTTTTTCCCATAAATATGCGACTTATAGCATTTCCTAGTAGCACGAAGGAATAAAGTTTCGTATTACCTACATCGGGCTCATGGCAAAAATAGAAATTCGACCCTCGTCCTGCCATTCCAGTTTTTTATGGGAATTAGACCCGAAAATTTTTTTCCGTGCATATAATGGTTTTGTATTTTTTGACATTTTTTATATGTAAAATTAGGATCATAAGCAATAAAAATGTTGTTAAACGAATTTTGTAGTTTAACATATTGCGGTGTGTGATTTGCTAGACATAAAATATTTAAAACATTGCCGATATTGTTTTTATTTTTACCCTATGTATCCCCCTGTAAGAGTCAAAGCTTCGAGACTCGTCCGACACTTATTGGAACAACATTTTTTCCGTCATAGCCAAAACGACAGTACTGAATTATCATAAATCATAAATAGAAAAAAGAAATAACATCATAGTGGTAGCCATCTTGTGTAACTCTCTGAAGTTAGCTGCGAGGTTCAGAATTGTTCAGTAATTCAAAATTTTTTTTTTTAATTCATAATGTTCACGATTCAAGTCCAATTTTTGATTGGAAATATAATTAGAATACCAAATGGAAATTTTCAGCAGTATCTGTATAATTAACTTGGAAAATTATGTTACCAGCCTAATAATGGGCTGAGCGAGCGAGAGCGCTCCAAGATTTTTACCTTGATCTTCACGGTACATTAGACATTTGACATTTTTGATCGGACAAAATATATTTGAAATGTGTCAAAAGGTTTACAAAACTTTTTTTTTTTTTTCAAAAACTCGACGACATTTAAGGTTTCAGAAAGCTTTCATTGATCGTTTCAAAAAAATTTTCAAAAGATTTCAAAAACCCAAAAGGTTTCAAAAAGTTTTTTTTATACATTTCTGAAATCTTTCGTGACGACTGGATAGTTGCATCAAAAGTAAACTGAGATAATGGTCTAGACCTAGACCATATTTGCATCAGAAAAATATGATATCAGAATATTTTTATATACATGCAATTATTATCGTCTTATAATTTATTGATGATATTCCAATGGCAATAAATTTTTATTCAGTGCAAAATATTTTTTCAATAATTTTTTTTTATATTGATAGCGTAAAAAATAATGATTTAATCAATTCATGATGAATACCATGAATACACATGAATAAAAATAAAAGCAAGTTGTCATATTTCCATCTCGTTTGCGTAGGAAAATTTGAAATTTCCGCCAGTAAATCGAAATTTCAGATAGTGAATCGATACATCACAATTTACAATATATCGAATATCGGCAAAATTTCAGCAAGCAAACATAACCTCTCATAAAAATCCTTTACTACGCGCGCAATTGCTGGTGCTTGTTCTGTTGCAGTTAAAGCTGATTTTTTTAATCGGCGACTTGCACATTAGCAGCAATTAATCCGAAATTGTACAACCAAAAATATAATAGCAAAAATGACTAGTAAATCCGAACTCGCTTGCGTTTATTCCGCACTTTTACTCGTCGACGACGATGTTGCCGTAACTGTGAGTATAAAAAATTTTCCGATATCATTGTTTATTTAAACATAATTGTTGACATTTTTGATATTCTGTGAATTATTAATCAAAGTATTTTTATATTTGCTGTATAAATCGAAGTTACAATACTTTAAAAGTTGAATCTTCAAATTACAAAGTCCGGTAGGATTTTGCCGTCGATTTGATAAACAAACACAAAACCTAACCTAACTTCAAGTACACTAATGACTGGTTTAATTATTTCTCATTGCAACCTAATTTTTATATTAATTCATACTTTTAATATTCTGTCAAAGTAAATTCACATATGCTGTATAATCCAAGGTCATGAAATGTAAGAAACTGTTCTGAATTTTATTTAACAGTAATGATGCAACTTCTGTGGCTTCCCGCCATACCAGACAAAGTCGCTCATGCCATAACGTTTGAAATTTCATCTGAATATTTTATCAAATGAGCCTCATGTCAGAAGTGACTTTGTCTGTTATGGCAGGAAGTGACAGACTTGATCTAGCGTAACCTTATTTACAGTGCACTTTTTTGACTGATTATATCAGGGGGGTACAACTCTCCAAGAAAGTAGCCTCATAAATCTAGCTTACCTGCCAGGAGGTGATGGGAGAGTGTGGTCCGGGGATAAGAGGGGAGAGTCAGCTGTTTGAGAAATCGTCATCAGACTGGTGGATTTCAAAATTCCCGGCGAGTTCAGTAGTTCCCGAGGACAAAACTTGTGGCATTGCGATCAAATCAACACTGAATTATGAAGACCATTAGGCTTATGAGAGTTGTACCCCCCTGGGTTATATGATCTTTCATGAAAACATAATTTCTCAATTCTAATTTGTTTCAGGGTGAGAAAATTCAGACTATTCTGAAAGCGGCCAATGTCGAAGTGGAACCCTACTGGCCAGGGCTTTTCGCTAAAGCTTTGGAAGGTGTAAATATTAAGGAACTGATCTCGAGGATTGGATCTGGTGTTGGTGCCGCACCAACTGCTGGTGGTAAGAAAAATCTATGTTTTTTACTACAAGTACTGAAATCGAAAATTCAATTCATTTTGCTCAAATGGTTTTTATTTTATTTATTTTTTTTTTTTTTGTTATTATTTAAGTTTATCAGAATATTTTTAATCGTCACATAAAGTTTATAGTATATTATTGACAGTCTCTAAATAATTCATGTCCAATTATTAGCAAAATGTCAACACAATGCTAAAATTATTTATAACAAATATAAACATAGTTAATAATTTTTCTCAATTGACTTTCATTCATATACATTTTGATGAATAAGGTTTACAATAATACATTTTTATATGATTTTCCAATATACATAGTCTTAAAAAATACCGGCTTTCTATGTAGCTAATTGAAAAATTCACAAAAATAGTATTTTTCATCATAGCGGTCTGAAAAGCCTACTTTTTTGTCTGCTTCCTGGGCAAAAATCGACTTGTTCTCCCACTATGATGAAAAAAAATCGTTTGCATCTAGGAAAAAATGCACTATTTCTACATTAGTGTGAAAAAGTTATTTTT
The DNA here is from genome assembly GCA_028476575.1 of Platygaster robiniae. Lineage (NCBI taxonomy): Eukaryota > Metazoa > Arthropoda > Insecta > Hymenoptera > Platygastridae > Platygaster > Platygaster robiniae. The sequence goes on from CM052019.1 coordinate 45,974,501, forward strand.
AACGAATCTGATGAGTTGAAAAAACTGTTCCACACTTGTTAAGAACGATACTTTATTCAATAATGTGTGGAAATCTGAGTTTTGCCCTGCCCAAGTGTGTGGAAAAGTAGCCTTTTCCATACGGTATTAAATAAAAATTGTTTTCCTCTCAATTCATCCACCAGTTCTGTTGTTTATTCTGAACTGAATTGGTCAGCGCTAGAGGATAAATTAATATTAATTTATGGTTTGTCGGGTCCATTTTTATACTCTGAAATGGATTTAGATCATTCTAATAACAACTACATATTTGATGATTATAATAATGTATGATATAGATGTTTTTATTCTAAACAAAAATTATTGCAAAATTTTGCTGCAGTTGTGAGTACTGAAGCCAGTATTTTTTAAGTTACTAGGCAGAAGTAGCAGAGTTTTTGGATTCTTTAATTTTAAAATAAAACTAAATTCAGTCTGGTTTTTTGGCCCGTTGTTCTCCATCATATAGCCTATGTAATGAATTTGCTAATTGTGCGTGTAGTGACTTTTACAGTTGTGATCTGTTCTTTGATTCTTTACGTGAATTAATTGGGAATTATATCAGGTATTTTAATGGTATTCAGGGTTTACAATTTTTGTATTGCTCATTGCTCCTATTTTGTAGTATGATGATTGTATGTTGTCCTGTAATTGGGTCATTTAGACCTGTTGGGCTTGCTTGAAATAAATATAATAAAAAACAACAATTTTCAACATAGAATTTATGTCATCTATATAATTTGAATATATTTTATTATTTAAAAATTTTGTCTAAGATTACTTATTATACACTCCATTCGGGTGAATAACTAAGCCCATCTCGAACTTGGAATAATTTCGCTTTTTAGTTTCAAGCTACAATCGTTCCTGAATCCTACAGGTGCTTTCATCTCTTTCTATTCTGATCTGTTGGCATCAGAAAAAAAGACAGTTATATGCTTGTACGATTCAGGAACGACTAAGTGCAAGAATTTAATCGTAATATTCCTAAATACACATATTAAAAAAAGTATACCTACCTTCTAATCTATCAAAATATTGTTTAAAAAATTGTTTTCCTCTCAGTTCATCCACTCGTTTAGTTTTTTATCCTCAACTGAATGGGTCAGAGTTAGAGGATAAATTAATATTAATTTATGGTTTGTCGGGTCCATTTTCACACTATGGAATGGATTTAGATCATTTTAAGAACACAAGTACATACTCGATTATTTAAATGATTTATAATGTAAAACTTTGTTAAATACAAATATTTCTACAAAAGTGTCTCGCAATTTTGACAATGAAGACAAAAGCCAGTGTTTGAGATTCAAAACAAGAATCAATATTAGTTGTATTATTTCCATGTATTACAAATTTCACATTGAAGCAGGAATTTTGAAATTCAATAATTTGTCATTGTTACAGGTGTTGCAGCTGCCCCTGCTGCAGCCGCAGATGCTGCTCCCGCTAAAGAAGAAAAGAAGAAAGAGGAGCCCGAAGAAGAATCAGACGATGACATGGGCTTCGGTAAGCTTATCATCAATTTTTCAAACTTCAAAAAAATTAAAATTTCATTATTCTTGCAATCAATCAACTTACGTTGGAATATTTTGATGCATTAGCTGGGAATATTGAATGTTTATTCAATTTGAAAATTGTTTTTCAATATATTTTGCAAAAATAGTTCTTGATCATATCTGTCAGTAAGTTCCATGAAAGTGATATAATTATGAAATTGAAACAATTTTATAGTATACTATAAAGTATAAATTTTTTTCCTTTTCAGGCTTGTTCGACTAATTCCGATTCCACTCTACAAGTTATTTTTGTACAGATTAATTTATGTATTAATAAAACTTGTTAGATACCTTGAAAAAATTGAGTTATCACTAAAATTCTTTCATTTAAAATTTTTGAAGTTATAAAATATGTTGACTTCCATCATTAAAAAAAATCCTTATCAAAATATACATATAGTGATTGCAGTATGATCTGACATTTAACAAATTTATTATTTTCTGATAAAGTTAGAACTAGTATAGTGATGTCCAATTTTTCACAATTATATTTTCAATTTAAATTTTAAGTGTAAATGTATCAGTATGTATTATTTATAATTTCTGTCACATAAATGACGTCTTAGTTGAAATCGAGGACTACAAAAACCGTTACCGAGGTTTTTACGAAAGGGAAATTTTTTTAGTTTTCACGTGTTTTTTTTAATGCCACAACAATTTGCTTGTGATCTTTCAACGTATAAAGAGGAAAAAATCGAAAACTTTGTTATTTTTAATTTGTAATGTCTTCATTACAAAGTAATTTTGGAGCAGCAATCGTTTGTAAGGATGAATAGGATCTTTTTCCAGAAAGAAAAAAATCAGGAGTTCAAGTTCCAATCGATGCTAATGTTATCTCAAAAAACAAATATTCATAATGAACAAGAATTAACTGTTATTAAAAGTTAATATGGTCAGAATGAACTATAAGGAGTTTCACTTCAATTACGAATTATGTGATAAATGTACTGAAATTACATGTAAGCTAATACCAGTGTACCTGAACTTGCATAATCCCAATGTCCACTGGATTTTTGAGAAGTAGAGTTAGCAGAAGGAAGTTTATTTTCGATATACAGATATACTCCCCGCGCCAAATAAAAACCTAATATTCTTTATTCAATTTTGAGTGGAAAAGTCCTTCAACACTTTTCATAAAACTCAATTAAAAAAGTTTAAACAATAAATGCGCTCTCACGCCAAGTGAGGGTAGATTTCACGGGCCAAACTTTTCCCAAATTTTCTTCATATTTTTCTGAGTTGAAAAATCCTTTGCCACTTTTCACAAAACTCAAAATTAAAAAAGATATTCGAGCATAGAATCTAAGAAATCTGATTGGTTGAAACTTGTAAACCGAATATCTTTTTTAATTGGTACACCCTGTATATCAATATAATTTCACATTATCTGCTGCTCACTTCATGATAGGACAATGGGACAAAGTTGGTGAACAAAATCGGCAGAACTGCGGGTATATTGGCTAACACTACTAATTTTAGTTCAAAATTGACCAAATTTATAAAAATAGATAGATGCAATTCAAGAAATAATGATTATTAACAGTGGCGCCGAGCATGGGGGACTGAGTACTTTTAGCCCCCCAATATTTACACATGAATATTGTATTTGTTTTCTTTTGGAAGTACATACCTTATAACACTTTCTCCTTTGTTCTTTTTAAAAAACGCTCTGCTGGTAGGTTATTTGAATTTTTGGAGCAGTAACATAGTTCATAAAACTCAAATCGAATACTTTTGCAATTATTATCTCGATTGAGAAACAATATTGAGCCTTACTGATATCTTTAAGAAAAAATTCTATCAATGTATTAATGATTCAGGCCTACAGGTAATTGAGTAAGGTAGCAAACGAAATTCCTCCCCGATTTTCCACCCAATAATTTTTCTTTTGTAAAGACCACATATGTAACGTGATCCAAGAAAAGGGACCTACTATCCAAAAAATTGTTTCCCGGATTATAAATGATTCTGTAAGTTTTTAATCTAATCCTCAATTTTGTTCAATCAAAGTTTACTAACATTGATTTTTCCCAAGCTATAAATTTTGAAAAATGAGACATTCCAGTTTCGGTAGTGTGTTTTCATTCATTCAATCATCCATCCTGTAAAGTTTTGTTTTTGGACAGTAGGTTCCTTTTTTTAGATTGCATCACATATATACCATATGACCTAATGCCGGTGCTATCACTTTCATTTGACCCCCCCCCCCTCATATTTCTCAGAAGTCGGTGCCCCTGATTATTATAATAATATTTTAATAATTATTATAAAACATTTAATATTGATATTATTCATACACATAATGAATACAAATCTAGGAGTAATCATAAGAAAAAGTGAACTATCGCATTGTTAGAAAATCAAATTTTATATAATATTAAAGATTTTTATTGATAACCAATTGGTTAAAAAACTAAGGTATAAAACTTACCGTTTAATCTATTTAAATTTACAATATTTTTTCAAAATTATATAATCTTAAAAATTTTTAGAAACTTGGAAACATTCATTTGATTTCCGGACTTGGAAATACTCGTTTTTCAGAATTCAAAATAATCTGATGTACAAATGAAGTTTTTTAATAAATTTCACATCAGCTACTCTGAATTTTCTTCATCTTCTTCAAGCTATGGCGTATTGAATTTTAAAGCCACTAGAAAATGATATTCTAATTTTTTTGAACAAGATCTTGAACAGTTACCCACCACTTCGATGCTATGGTGGCAGACTGGTCAAACGTGAATGGGGCTACGTATTTCTCAGTTGATCCTGTAATTCGAAACGCGACGCATCTATTTTCCCAATGTTCCCTTATGACAAACAAGCTTATTTCTCAAAGAAAATCATTTTTTCTGGTTTTATTCTACGTCATGGATTTATCATTTATTTTTGAAAACCAAAATGGTCTACTCTACTCTGCAAGTGAGTAAAAAAAAGCAAATTATGTAAATACATTCAATTCTACCAGATTATGGTGATACATAAATCGTTAATATTTCAATCTCAACATAAGGAAAAAAATTTTTGGTCCATAGGTCGTTTCTTTATCCAAGCAAAGTGATTGTCGAAATTTGAATTTAACATGGAAAAACGTTTCCTGCGTAACGAAGAACAAAAATATGAGTTCTTCCTTGAAAAATATTGTATATAGACATCGAGATGAGTATATTCAACTTTTACACAATGGTAAAACATTGAGTATTTCTGATAAATATCACAATTTTGGTATATGTTTATTGCTAATTTACTTTCAAGTCAGCGGAATCGCAAAATCCGGGAGTTTAATTGCACTTTTGGGACCAAGGTGAGAAAAATTTTTCACTGAAACTTTTAACAGTTTATTGTAATAAATCGCAATTTTTAAGTGGAGCCGGGAAAACGACTTTTCTCACAGCGATAAGTCGTCGTGTGAAAGGTATGATAATATTAATTTTTGATATGAAAAACTTGATTTGGATAATGCACTTTGTTTATTATAGAAAAAAGAATGAATGAACGAATGGTGAGATATGAAGATCTATCTATGTAATATAATATGCAGCTGTAAACCAAAGGGCATAAAAATAAAAAAATAAACATACTTGAGAAATATAACTTCAGCATAAAAGAAAATGAACGTAATAAATTATTCATTAAAATTTCCAAGGAAATCTTTGAAGCCATGGACAAAAATAATAGGTTTTGATTTTGATGTAAACTGTAAAAATTCTAAAAACAGTTCGATCTAAAAATGCATTGTATATGTTTCTGCACATAATTACATGTTGCATAATCTACTATTTTTCAATATAAACTAACTTTGAATTCGCGTAGGAAACGTTACCGGAGACGTGTTTTTAAATGGCGAACACGCAGATCGAGAAATCATGACGAAAATTTCTGCATACATCCCCCAAGAAGACTTAGCTATGAATTCCTTAACGATTCAAGAACACATGCAATTTATGGTGGATATTTTTGAAATCTTTTGGAATAATCTCAGTTAACCAAGCACCTCAGAAGACTTAAAATTGCAGGTTTTTTTTAACTTATTGGCAATGAAATCTGTCAATCCATATTTTTGTCTCCATTAGCTCGTTTTTTGTGCTAAACAGATTATTTTTTTATCATGTTTCAAATACGTTCTTTACTTTTTTTATCCTTGATATATTGAATATACAGAGTGTTTCAGGAAAGGTGGGACTGCCGAAAACCATGGATTTCTCATGAAATTATAAGACGATTTTTCCTTTGCCATTTTTCACTTAACTCAAAACCAATAAAAATTATAAGTTTAACCAATCAACGAGCTCCTGCGAGGAGTGGGGATAGAAATCACTGACCCAAATGAATGCTAAATTTTCTCCATGCTTTGCTTAATCGAAAAGTGTAAAATCAAAAAAGATATTCGGGTCACAAATTTCAACCAATCATATTTCTTTCCCACTCTTCGCTGGAGCGCGTTGATTGGTTAAACTTATTATTTTTACATCTTTTTTTATTTTGAGTTGAATGAAAAATGGCAAAGGGAAAATCATCTTATAATTTTATGAGGAGTCTATTTTAGTATTTTGTGAAACACCCTGTATAATATATATTTTTTTTTTTTTTTCAATAAATTTGATTAAATTTTTTGATTATTCTTTTATTTTATGATCGTGTTTCAAAAATGTTCTCTACTTTTTTTCATCCTTAACCGTTTTAGAATATTTTTCTAACATTACCTTATTTTTATTTGGTTTCTAATATCCTTGACTATAGTGCTCAAAATAACGCTACAGCCGTTACATTGATTGTTGTGATATTTTCTATAATTTGTAAGATTCGACATGTTACATAATAATAATTTTTTTACCGAATCATTATGAGGTTTTTCCTCCAGTAAAATACAAGTGTCCTTTGTCATACAATGGTTTAATTTTTTTATTATTTTTAATGCAAAAACAGTTTTTTTGAATTTTCGTCCCCAAATTCACCTTGCAATTTAATTCATAGATTAATTACTGATACTTTTTTTACTAATGATAGTTAAAAAAAGGAAGATCGGATAAAGTGCTTCAAAATAAATAAAATTCGTTCCTTGAAAACTTTTCGTACCTGAGATATAAGGCATCAAAATTTTATGGGGACCAACGGAACAGTGTTTTTGGTTCACTGAGACCGTTCTGATTTTCAATTAAGATTTCACATTTTCTCGAAATTACTTCATAGGGAAGTATGAAAATGGACAGAAGAATAAAAGCATTCGAAAGAAAACATAGAATCCAAAGTTTATTACATGACTTGGGACTCGTGAAATGTAGCGACACAAAATTATCGAATTTATCTGGAGGGGAAAGAAAAAAAGTGACTTTGGCTACTCAGGTAATTTTCGTTCATAAAAATTGATAGAATTATTAGAAAAGTGATTTCCGATTTTCATACTTTGGCGCTTGACAAATTGACGCATCTAAGGGGTCGTGCATGTATGACGTCACGTAATTTTTGGTGATTTTTTACCCCCCTCCCAAGAGCGTGACGTCATGTATGCACGACCCTTAAGCATAGAAAAATTTACATAATGTTTGTGTTAACTTGAAGTAAAATAAATTTAAGGTACACAGTTGACACTTTTTCTGTATTGTTTATTTAGTTTTATTTATTACACTAAGTGAGACTGTGATAATAAATTATTGTCAGTTTTGGAAATGCCCGGATTGACGAAACAAAAATTTGCAGCCCGAGGCGAAGCTGAGGATCATAACTGACAATAAGATATTTTATTGACAGTTATCACGTCCAAATGTCCGATTATAGGCAAATTGTCAATAAAATAAATTTTCTTCGAAAGTTACTTACAGAGCCTGGAATTCTTTTTTGCGATGAGCCAACTACAGGGCTTGACAGTTTTGGTGCAACTTCAATTATTAGAACTTTGCGAGAGATAGCGAAAAGTGGAAGAATCGTAATTTGTTCGATTCATCAACCCGCGTCAGGAATGTTGGATTTGTTCAATCAAGTCATTTTATTATCCACCGGAAAAATTGCTTTTCAAGGGAGCATCGCGGACGCTTACAAATTTTTTGAAAGGTTTTGAAAAATAGATGAACCTAATATACATACACATATAATTGATCAATTACGATAAAAATTCGTGACACAATTAGAAAAAACTATGTGACGTTATCCGAGAAAAGGGACCTACTATCCAAAAAGCAAATTTTACAGGACGGGCGATCGAATGAATCAAAATACACTACGGTTAATGGGATGAAAGATTTTTGAAGATTCATAGTTTGCAAAAAAATCAAAGTTAGGAAATTCTGATTGCACATAATTAAAGATCGGATTCAAAACTTATAGAAACACTCATAATCTGAAAATCGATTTTTTGGATAGTAGGTTCTCGGATCGCGTCACATGTGTATTTGAATATTTACGTATTTTTCCGAGCTTTTAAGAAAACAAAATTAAATTTTTTTTTTCAATTTCAAACGTCTTAACTTAATAGTTTTTATGAACTTAGTTAAAATACTTTTGTCGTGTTTGGGTCTTGGTTTTACTGCAATCAATGAATTTTGAAAAATGATTCCGTTGCAGTTTGGGGCTTCGCTGTCCTGTTACATTCAACAAAGCAGAGTTTTATATTACACAACTATCGATTCGTCGTGACGAGGAAAAAGAAAGTAGCGAAAAAGTAAATTACTTGGAAGATATTTTTTGGATTTATAACACAAAAAAAACTTGGAATCAGAAAATGTTTTTTTTTCTCTCAAAAGATTCAATGGATTTGCAATGAATTCACCGCTTCCAAACACGGAAAAAAGATATCCGAAATCATCGAAAAAACGATCACTGATGCTTCAACAAATAAAAATAATTTAGGGTATGGAGAATTCCAGAAAATTTGTTTCTTCTCCCAACTGAATTGGCTTGTTTGGAGAATTTACGTAGACTCCAAAAGGAAATCTACGTTTTTCTGGATGAATTTTCTTCTATACATGGTATGACATTTTTTTTTAGTGACCAATCTGAATTAAAAAACTTCCTGGATTGAGGAAAATACTTTTGGATAATGAATGTTTTAAATAAATATTAAATTTGAAATTTAATTTTTGAATATTTCAAGTTTTGATAAAAGTTTTTTATGAGATCAAATTTTAATAAACACAGATGGAATTTAAGAATGCACTGCTTTATCATGTAAAAAAAAAGTTTCAGTAAAAAAAAGTGAAAGTTACAAAAACGAAATCTATCTTTAAATTTAGCGTAGATTCCATTTTCCTCATTAATTTCTGCCTACAAAAATTTATGTCGTACAGTGTTACCTTCGTGAGTAAATTTCCTAGAGAAACCTGGTTGAACTTTTTTCAAAATTCATGATATCATGAAAGGCTTACACCTCAGCGTAAAACGGCGTACTTGAGTGTCTTGATAAGTGGAACGCTACAATATGTGTAATTTTTTCAGCACACTACTTCGTATATAAAGATACAAATTTTTCAACTCTACAGTAGCTTTATATAAGAGCCATATTTTTATTATATTGTGAAATAAACTTTGAAAAATGTAAAAATAAATAAAGACAACTCGATCTATATGAAACTTTAGATTCTAGAAGATGGAATTCTAGAAATCTATAAAAATCTTCAAATTTGCTAGAAAAGTTCATAAAATTCAATAAATACACTGAAAATACCAAAAATTTAAAAATATAGCTTATAGATACTGCTAATAAATTTTCCGCAATTTTATAAAAATTCTGGGAATGAATATAAATTTTATCAAAACAATATTGAAATATTTTAAGCTTCTATTTTCAGGAAATCCCATAGAAGATATTTTCGAAAAAACTGGGAAATCCTACATTTTTATAACTCTGAAAAATACAACAAACGAAAAAAACTGGAATTGATTCTTAAGCATTGAATTCTTGAAATCTATAAAATACTAAGAACCTGAAAATCTCCTAGAAAATTTCACAACACTCAATAAATACAGAAAATATTGGAATTTTTTTTTAATATCTCGATGCTGACTTAATTTTTTCAAAAATTTATAAGTTCTAGAAATTTTTAATATTTTGATTCATAGAGTATAATTTAATATTATCGAAATCTATATAGAAGTCCATAAAAATACTAAACTTTTCTAGATCTGCTAGAAAATCTTAATAAATCCGAGAAATATTAAAAAATACGTACATTTTTCCATGTACACTCATAAAACTTACTTAATTTTTTCAAAAATCTATGAAAATTCTTGAATCTAATAAAATTATCGAAACAGTTACAATATTTTAAGCTTTAAATTCCAGGAAATCGCAATCTAGAAATCATATGACATATTTTGTAAAAAAACTAGAAAATCTGACATTTTTGTGTTATTTAAAGAATAACAAACAAAAAATGATTACTAAACCATTGAACTCAGAAAATTCAATAAAATCGAAAAAAATGAATATTTTTAAAATACTTTATTGCCAACTAAAATTTGTTAAAAATCTATATAAATTCTGGGAATTCTTAAAATTTATATTCCTGGAATATTGAATTATCGAATCCATGAGAATACTCAACTTTTCTAGATCTGCTAAAAAATCGTATAAAATTCAATAAATTAAAAAAAAATACAAAAATAATGAAGGTATTTGAATGTTTTTATTTACTCAAATGCTGCTTGCAATAAGCTTTAAGGAATACTAAAAAATTTTATCAAATCGTAAAAATACTGGACAAGTATGGAAAATACTGAAAGAACTATAAACCATTGAACTTTGAATTTTAGAGCTCGAATTCCAGAAATTTATACAGCAATCTATAAAAAAACTGTTCATCTATAAGAATACTAGAAAATTCAACAGGGCTTCACTATTACTAAAGAACATAAAAAATTTCAAAATATTTACTCAAAATCCAGGTTAACAAGATTCTCTTAAAAATCCAGAACATTGCTAAAAAAATTTTCAAACTGAATAAATTCTATACGATCAAATTCAAGATATCTACGTAGAAATGCGTAATAGGTTTGTATAGGAAATAAACTCATAATATTTTTTATCAATAAGTTAGTCATATATGTCTCAAGATATAATTTCAATCGTTATGCATAGGTATAAGAAGAAAGTTTGACATCGTAAACGAAGTTGGAATCTTGAGCATACTCGATTTTCCAGATTTTGCATCAGACACAGCACAATTAATTAAATTTAATTAATTGTTCTAAATTTAAATTAGTTAAATTAAACTTCTCCGAAAAACTTTCATGAAATTCATACCATTATAATTGCAATGTCAACAAACTCATGATTACAGTCTTTCAGAAAAGTCGAAAATTCGTTATGCAATACATTAACAAGTATTCAGTCAGAGTGGCACTCAAACGGAGAGGCTCACGCTCACTCTCATCTTTGCCTCCGTGTTTTTAGTGGAGAGGCTCACGTACGCGATGAGGCGAGTGTGCGTGAGCCTTCCCGTCTGCTAGAATGCCACTCACTGGTTTGCCGGGATTCTAATCCAAGCAAACGAAAAATACTGCTGAATAATTAATCATTACTACTTTATAATTCTGACATCAACACAATATTAAAGTAATAAAATATGTAAATAGCATATCTGAAACAATAATACAAAATTCTTAAAAGTTTCATACAGCTGAAAATAATAAGTTGAAATCACGTTGAAAACAAGCACTTTGAAATACAAGATTGATATGTATTTTTTTTTTCCATTGTACGTCCTCAATCTATAATTTCAGGTTATTGCAACCATACTTTCTTTACTATACGTAAATGTAACCAAAAACCCAAACCAAAACAGCGTGCAGAACGTGCAAGGTCTAATGTACTTGGTTGTCGCCGAAACAATATTTACCTTCAATTACGCAGTTTTCAATACTTTTCCAAAAGAATTGCCATTATTGCTGCGAGACGTCGGAAACGGCTTGTACGATCCAGCCCCTTATTACATCAGCAAAGTCATTTTTTCGGTAAAGAAAACGTTATCGGAAATTCTAGAAAATAACCCATTATCCAATAAATAAGACCAATTTCCAAATCTCAGATTCCAGGAGCAGTTGTCAAAGCATTTTCCTACACTTTGTTAATTTTCATCGTCGTCGGTCTCCAAGGTGGAATTTCCGGTTTTGTAATGTTCACCATACCCGTCATTCTTTGCGCTTTATCGTCATCAGCAATAGGTAACTTTTGGTAAAAAAAAATGACAATATAATTGTTACTTTTAAAACAGAAATCTCCTATTTTCAGGTCATTTGATGTCCGCAACTTTCGAATCTGTGTCATCTGCTTCATTACTCTCGGTACCTATTGATTATTTGACGCTCATTTACAGCGGACTTTTTTTACACTTAGGGTGAGAAATTATAATAAAATTTAATGAAATATTCCTTTTCGATTTAAAACTGGAATCGAGTTTTTCATTTTTCTACTTGGCCAATTTTTTTTAGGGATTCTTCGGTTCCACTTTTTTGGTTGAAATACATTTCCCAATTTTACTATGGAACGGAAGCGGTCTCTCTAATACAATGGAAGCACATTGTAAAAATAGGTAAAAAAGTCTAACACTCAGAAAATTCCCGCGTAAAGTTGAAAGGGATTTCGTTTCAAAGTGAAAGGGACGGTCCTTTTACTTTAAAGCATCGGCGATGATTCTGAAATTCTTTCCGTTTCATGTCTAAACGATTCAAAACATCCTGAAATTTGATTTTCATTGAATTATTTTTCCAGATTGTTCTTCCGACTCCAAAGAAACTTGTTTATCCAACGGACTCCAAGTTCTCATCAAATACGGTTACGGGCCAAACAATTATTTTTTAGATTGTTTAGGATTAATAGCAATTTTCACCTTTGCTCATTCACTGGGATACATCGTTTTCCGAATTCGAAGTCAAAAACAAGCCGTTTACTGAGTACAAATTTTATTAAAAAATTTTACAACAAATTCATGATTGCTTGTCATTTTCGTGGTACAGTTTCTTCAGTGCTATGAACTTTCAATAAAATCACTTTCGAACACTCAAACTGGTTTTCTATTTTTCCTTACTCGTTTATGAAAAGCATTGGATCGGAATGTAATATAAAGGTCAACAAATTTTGTAAGGCACCTCGATGGACTGATTCTCGAGCAGAGATTTTATGAAAACATTGTAAAACTGACAAATCTCTATACATGAAAAATCCGCTAAAATATGCGTACATAAAGTTTATTCTACAAAAAATGACTATTATATTCTTTGCCTCGTTTTATTTCTTAAAATACCAACAATTGATTTATCTTATTTTTTATAAATATTGCGTATTGGCACGAAGGAAAAAAACAAACGTTTCGCCCGACAACTATATTATTTATAAAATAAAAATGTAACGAAAATTTAAAAAAAAGACATGATTCTCCAGAATAATGTCAAAAAAACGTACAAAAATAATTTCATTTCAACCAAAAAAAAAAGGTAACTTCTGATTCTCTTGCGAAAATTTTCGTTATACACTCGTCCCTCCAACGACGGGACTGCTCGGGGACATGTTGCATCCTGCGAAACGACTTTTTTTTCCGGTGTAGACAAGATGAGTGATTATTCGGGACTCATCCTAGCGTGCTATCTTTGAACTGCCTTGATCAAATCTGCGTGACACATTCCGTAGTCAATATACAACTTTTGAGTGTTTACTTTTTCCTTCGCGGTTCATTAGACGTCCGCCCGAGTCCCATCATTGGACATACGAGTGTAAGCGCAGTAGTAATTATTATGCTTGTGTGCCATAAAAAAAAGACAAAAAATTTTTTGGACTATACAGATTTAAAACGCTTTCACAGCTCGTGAACTGAACAGTCTTAAAAAATTTGGAGTGCGCGGGCAACAAAGTGCGAAAAATGGCGGTTCCCCGTCGTCAGCAACTGCATGATTTTTTTGAATTGTTCGGTGATTGCTGCAGGGAAAATCTTTCCCCGTCTAGTTGGTCTTGTGAGTCGCTTCCTTTCATTATCACATCATTTTGTAAGATCTAGAGAAAAAAAAAGAATTGCATTTCGAGCAACATCCGAAATATGTATATCGTACATAACCTTAGACCATATAATACATGGACTGCTACTGCCTATTGTTCCCGGCAGGAAAAAACGGTCAAACATGTCGGACGAGAGTGACGTCACAGGACCAACCAAACCCGTATCTAGACACAAAATCCCTCGGAGGCCTACTATCCTTATACTTGTCATTTCGCCCCATGCTTATAATTTTTTTCGAGCTGTTAGAAAATTACTTAAAAGATGCAGCAAAGAATATAATGTTTCTGAAACATCAGCTGAAAAACGCGGGGAATTAAAAGAAGCGGTTAGATCAGTGAAACTTAACCTTCCTGCAAACCAGGCAAAAATGTGACATTTTTTTAGGCACTGAATCACATCATTACATCGATCTTTTTTTCTTCTATTGATTCACCTTAAGGCGATGTAATAGTCATGGATAAGTCATGAAAAAACCTGTAACTGACTTCGAGTTTTTCTCGGTTAATTTTGCAAATTATAAAAAACTCGTGTACAGATGGGTTCTAAAAAAGTCGAACTTAATTTCCTAGTACCCGTTTTTCCATGCGTTAAAATTCGAAAAATTATTATTTTATTATAATAAAACATCGAAAAACCAGTACTAGGAAATAAAAAGTTCGACCCTTTTAGAACATATTTTTGCAAGGGTTTTTCATGATTTGCAAAATTGACCGAGAAAAACTCGAAGTCAGTTACAGGTTTTTTCATGACTTATCCATGACTATTACATCGCCTTAATTCACATCATCACTTCAAACAATAAAAAACAACTCTTCACGTGTACGTTTCAAAAGTAAACATAAACAAAGGTGACGTTTCAGCGGTCGGCCATTGGTCCTGTGACGTCACTCTCACCTTTCATGTTTGACCAGTTTTTATCTCGCGAGTAGCAGTCCATGCATTATATGGTCTAAGTACATAACACAGTACAACACTTATAAAAATGACGTGAACGAAAGTAAATTATAATGGTTACTCAAGTACTCAAGGTTTTGTAAATTACGTTCATTTTATCAATTTATTTGCAGTTCAAAAAATTTGTTCATAACTTGGGCGATTGTCTGACAAATAGAAAGATAGATTGACTGATTGTCTGGAAGATAGATTTTTTGTAATTTTGTAATAGTTTCATAGATTTTTGAGATAATTAAACCTACATGTATTTCTCGAATTTTATACAATAGCAGGGGGTGATGCTCGGGAAAAAAAGTGTACTATGGTTTCGTGACCGGTCGCAGTTTCTCAGTTTGCTCATGTGGAGCGCTGGCAGTGCCATTGTAAAGGTCACGTAAATCAAACGTCCAATCAAGAGCGAATCACGTGACTTTCACCAAGACCGTCAGCGCCTCTACCAAGTACTCAGCGCAGTAAAGGTCGGTCGAGAAAGATGAATACACTTTTTCAAGCCCGGAGATACCGAGCGTCACCTCCCTGTACAGTAGATTTTTTGTATTTTTTAATATTGATAAAATTTCATATAATTTAATAAAATTGTCATCAATTCATAGTAATTTTATGCATTGTGTAATAGATTGTTGGAATTAAAAGCTAAATTAAAACTAAATTCATTAGTTTTTAACTTCACATTTTAAAATATTTTTCAAAAGACAACATCTTCATGGATTTCTCGTACTTCTGGCATTTTTCGTATTTCTTTAGCATTTATGAATATTATAGAATTTTATCGTTTTTTTTCGTTTTGTTTTTTTACAAATTTCTGTATAGGTTTCAAAATTAAAGATTCTATGAATTTTGTTTGACTTAATTGACCTTTCAAAAAATTAGGTCCTCATAGATTTTTAGTATTTTCATACATTTTTGAAAAAAATTTTTCTGCATTGATTGATAGTATTGAATAGACTGCAGCTTTTTTCGAATTTTTTAGTATATTAAAAACGTCAAAGGATCTTCTACTATTTGTATTCATTTTAATAAATTTCTACCATTACAGTTTTATAAATTTTCGAGAAAATTATATCTAAACATGGATTCCTAGTATTTTATAGAATAGATTTTTTGTATTTTTTAGGGTTTATAAAATTGTGAATAATTTCATTGTATTTTTATCAAACTTTGAGAAATTCAATTTAAATTATTGTGTAAAATAAATTTCTGAAATCAAATGCTCTAGAATTCAAAGTTTATTAGTTTTTGGTACATATTATAATAGATTTTTCCAGTATCTATACAACTTTTCAAGTTCTATCGTTTTTTATGAATTTTCGTATAAGTTTCCAGAATTCAAGGTTTTATGAATTTCGATTAATTTTATTGATCTACAAAAAAAATTGGATTCTCATGGATTTTTAGTATTTCGATACATTTTTGAAAAAATCATTTCTGCATTGATTGATAACATTGAATGTACTGCAGCCTTTTTCCTTTTTTTTTGTATTTTGGATTGGAAACTTCGTGAGATGATTTTGTATTTTTTTTTTTTTTTTTATAAATTTACCCTACATGATCTAACATTCAGAAAGGTGGATTTTTAGTAATTTCACAATAGTTTTATAGATTTGTGAGAAAATTATATCTACATGGATTTCTAGTACTTTATACAATCGATTTTTTTGTATTTTTTAGTATTCATAAAATTTTGTATAATTTCGTAGCATTTAAAGCATTTAAATCAATTTGTAGTTATCTTTTGTATTTGTGTAATAAATTTCTGAAATTAAATTTTAGAAAATCCGAATTTGATGTGAAAATTTCAATAGATTTTTCAGAAGACAATAATATATATCTTCATATATTTCTAGTGCTTTTGGTATTTTTTGTACTTCTCCAGTATTTGTTATTTTTAGAATCGGTTTCTTTTTTTAATTTCTGAATAGGTTTCCAGAATCCAAGGTTTTATGAATATCGATTAACTTTACTGATCTTTCCAGTATTTCAATAATTTCTCGTATTATAAGCTTTTTTTTGTATCTATAAAATTTTGTAAGAATTTTTAATATTCTTACATATTTCGAGTATTTTTTTGGATTGTTATAAACATTTATAAAATTCGATGCTTACAAATTCAAATTTAAATAGTTTAGTATCGCAATTAATTTTTGAAAAAAAAAAAAAAATAATCATAATAAAAAAAAACAGTATTAAGTCACAAAATTTTACTTACTTGCTACAATTGTTTTAAAAAAATTAAAAAGATTTCTCTATTCGATTTCTGATCTTGTCATCGATGTTCGGTATATAGGATACATTATTTCTGAAACAGGAGCGAGAAAAATCGATGGGCAATATCATATCGGACATCGGAGAACCAAGATTACAGTGGTTACACGCGTCTCGTTACGCCAACGACATACGATCGTTGATTTGCAATGTTCGATATTGATTTTTCTCGCGTAATAGGATACTTGGATGCAACTCGAGCACAACGCAAACTCCCTCGAGATCTTGCGAGATCGATATCTAATCGCACCGATTTTTCCAATGTAAATCAAATAAACAAATTACTATTCGTTGATTTCACGTTTTACCGTATATAGAAGAAGATAGAAGAACCGTAGATAGAAGTTAAAATTATAAATATAATTATCAAACCCGAAAATAATCTCCTAGAAAAAAAAATAGTTGCAACTTTTAAGTCGAAATCATAATGAAAAGTTTGTACCCATGATTAATAATTTGTCAAAGTTTCCGAAAAAACATTATTTCCAAGGACACATTGATATCGAGCTCGAAGGACCACCCATAAGAAAATATTAAAATTTTCAACCCAAATATCGAAAATCAGAAAATGAACAAAATATAAATAGAAGCCTCCTGGAAAAATAAAAAAAATCCCTATGAAAAGTCTGTATCCTTTGGACACTTCCATATCCGGCTCGAAGGACCACCCATACGAAAACATCCACATTTCTAACCCAAATACCAAAAATCAGTCGATGAACAAAATATAAAAGCTTTGTTAATTTACCTTGTTAACTAGGAAACGAGCAGCTTCTTCGATGTTAATATTTTCTTTCGCCGAAGTTTCGAACCATCCGGCGAAATTTCTTTCCTTGCAATACTCCTCCATTTTCGTCGAGTTATTTACCAATCCTTCTTTTTGCTGGTCGCATTTGTTGGCCAGCAGAACACAAGGAATTGGCGATCCATCAGGTAATTGAACTTTCGAGTCCAAATCTTGCTTCCATTTGACCACAGCTTCCAGAGTGGCGCTTCGCGTAACATCGAAAACGATGAAAGCTCCAACAGCTTCTTTGTAATAAACGCGAGTCATATTGCCAAACCTTTCCTGACCTGCAGACCATAACAGAAGGTCCACTTTTTCATGGGCGAATTTCATAATATTTGGAAAAAAAACTAAAAATAATAAATAACACTTGAAATGGTTGTGCGGTCTGTGCAGTATGATATGCCAGATTTAAAAAATTTTTTTTTCTTGTTATGCAATATCCAAAATAATATAATCGTCAATTTATTTCCTGAACCACATTAAAATTCTAAATAGAAAAAGGAGATGACATCATGGTGGCGCAGTGTGTCCAGATTGAATGCGCTCACTTTCAATACACTCGAACGGTCTTATGCGTGTGAAAAGATGAGAACGTGACGTCATACCATGTTGGGTTTGAGTGTATTGAAAGTGAGCGCATTCAATCTGGACACACCGTGGTGGCAGCCATCTTGTGTAACTCTCTGAAGTTAGCAGCGAGTTCAGAATTGTTTCGTAATTCACAATGTTCACAATTCAAGTCCAATTGGAAAACCAATTGGAAATTTTCAGCAGCGTAAATAAACGCGCGGAGCGCGTAATGGTAAATCTAGTAATATCATATTCAACATTCGAATGAAATTGTTGATACCATCAGAACAATGTTAGTAATTTTTGAAACAACGTTTTAACAAATTCATTGATAAGAATCTAAGTTTTCACTTTTCTTGAAAGCTTCTACATTATCAGTAACGAGAAAGCGTCCCATTTGTCATAAATCATCAATAGATATCTCGAAAGTGATTTCGCATTATTACTATTAAAATTAAAAAGTCTTGAACTAGATTAACTAAATAACTTGAAGACGAAGATAGCGGACTTTTTTCAAGATCAAATGATTCTTCGATAGTAAGCCAGGAGAAGTTCATATATAGACGTTCGAGCAACAATGAAGGCGATCAATATCACAATGAAGGTTGACGTGATTTCTTTGGTGTTCATTTCAATCTTTTGCATCGGTCATGGTGAGTTTTTCAAAAATCAAGTCATCGACGATCACAGATCTCATATCATTGATCATAACTCATTGTTTATGGGAATCATCGAGAATTGGGAATCGCATTACTTTGGGAACTTTCACGATTTAAGAAATGACAGAATTTAGCGATTCTACTAAATTTGGGACAATTTACGCTGAAGAGTTTGCGTTATTGCCCATCCTCACACTACGGAAAGTAGCGTACGTGAGAGCTCACAGACATTACTTTTCCAAGTGTGCGCGCAAAACCATTCCCGAACTACGTGCCCTTCATTGCGTCAAAATGAGTTAAATTTTCAAGGGATTTTCTTACACTAAATTCATGAAAACTTGATTTTCAGCTCTTCCGAACACACCTTTGCTCGGAAACGGCCGTATCGTCGGTGGAAAAATCGTCGCCATTGAAGACTATCCCTACCAAGTTTCTTTGCTTGTCAATAATTTTGCTACTTGCGGTGGAAGCATAATCAGCAGCGAGTATGTTCTCACGGCTGCTCATTGCGGGGTAATAAAAAATCTTTCAGTTCGGGCTGGGACGAATTTTACTAACAAAGGAGGTTCCTTGCACAAAGTTGAAAAATCGATCGTGCATGAAAATTACACGTCCAGGATCGTGCCCAGAAACGACATAGCTCTTTTGAAAGTTACGCCACCCTTTGATTTTGACGATACGCGAAGAGTAGTAGGCTTGGTCTCAGCAGGAAAGGAAAATTCGGCTGGAGAATTGGGCGTAGTTTCTGGATTTGGAAGAATTAGGGTGATTATCAGAACTAGAAAATCATGAAATTTTCTCTCCCAGTTTCAATGAGTAAAAAATTTCAGATGACTGAAGAATGAATGGATTCTTAGTATTTCAAAAAAGTCATTTCTCATAAGTTTTCAAAATATATACTGTTTCTTATAATAGTATCGACTTAGTCTGTCGTGATACTTTTTTCAGTCATAAATTACTAATTTAATCAGTGGGTATGTCACTAATTTAGTAAGTTATTTTTGTAAACTAATCCTTCAGTGGCTCACTTTTCTCCTTTTCATTCATTGAAATTTTACTATTGATTGGTAGTTTTATACTAATTCAAACTGATGGAGTGAAATGTAAAATTTTTCTCAGGAGGGTGGATCAACAAGCATAAATTTGCGAGCGGTAAAAATTCCAGTTGTCGACAGGAACAATTGTAGCAACACTTATACTTCATTGGGATTCCCTGGAGTAGAGGTAAAACGACATCGTTCCATAATATTCTTGTTTTCCATTTTTAACATCAGAAAAAATTTATTTCAAAATCTAATAGGGATTCAAGTATAACGTAACGCACATTTTGTCTATTTTCGACCACTCCCCACCCCTGTAACGCATCGTGACGTTCTGCTTGACCCTCCCCCTCCCCCAACTCGTTACGTAACACTCATTTTTCATGTGCCTAGAAAATATTGATCTTAATATTCGAAATTATGTTATTATTGAAAATTTTCATCGTAGTAGGTTTTTGAACTGTGTTTTAAAATTTTAATTTGTGCAGTAAAATGTATTCATTCGAATGCATACTTCAGAAAATGATTGAAAACCTGCAAATACCATTTTTAAAAAGGCACATAAATTGAGGGGCCGCAAAGCATAATGACATCTGCGCGCGGGACAGTTAGAGAATGAAGGAATGAAGAACCGAGTGATCGGAGATTCTCGATCGCTCGGTCCTTCATTCCTTCATTCTCTAACTGTCCCGCGCGCAGATGTCGTTATGCTTTCCGGCCCCTCAATTGTCTAAAAAGTGATAAAAATGTTTAAAATTTTGAAAGTGTTTTGGCAAGTTGAAAAATAAAGGCTTTAGGGATTTCTCGTGTTTAATACTATTTATGAAATTTTTAATAGTTATCAATTTTTCATACATTTTTAGCATTTTTGTAAATTGTCATATAGATTTTGAAAATTTGATAATCTAGAATAAAAAGTATCGTAAAAAATTTTTTAGAAAAAAGCATTTTTAAATATTACTGGTATTTCATGGATTTCCAAACATTTTAGTATTTATCATATTTTCTCAGTATTTTTATAGTTTTAACGATTTTTACGCATTTTTATCGATTTTTATATTAAGTACATATATCTAGAATTCGATATTTTAGGATTCAAGGTTTCACAGATGTTAAGAAATTTTAAATTATTTTACGAAATGATGTCTGAATAGTAATTTTTTTTTAGTTCAATAGTACTTACGCCACTTTATTCTATGAATTTTTGAACATAAGTCACTTACTCATATACTTTCATATTGTTTATTAGCTGATGTTCAGAATTTTCAATTTCTCATAACTCTCAAATTGATCATAAATCACAGAAAATTTTGTAATTTTGAGTATTATATTTATTGAATCAATTTGAGTCCTTGTATTTTTATTTATTTTTAGTATTCTTCATATTTTTTTTATTTTATTTTAATTTAGCAAGGTTTTTTAAGTTCTTTGAAGATTTCTAATATTTTAAAAAATTCCAATATTTGTATATTGGAAGTACCTATTATCCAAAAAATCGTTTTTCGGATTATGAGCGATTCTATAAGTTTTGAATCCGATTTTGAATTACGTGCATTCAGAATTTACATACTTTGATTTTTTTGCAAGCTATGAATCTTTAAAAATCTTTCATCCCATTAACCGTTGTGTATTTTGATTCATTTAATCGCCTGTCCTGTAGAATTTGCTTTTTGGATAGTAGGTCCCTTTTCTCGGATCATGTCACATATACAAATGTCCGCAATTTAATACACCAGAATATAAAACTGTTGAGGTGTCAAGTATTTCAAAAAATTAAAAAAAAAAAAAAACATTATCTTCATAGATTTTAAGGATTCTACAAACTTCTGAAACCTTCAAGTACATTTTGTATTTTTTGAATACATTCAAAAATTGTTTTTCACTTTTTTCCTATTATGATAGATTCTTGTATCGATTTCGAGAATTTGATGGTGTGAGATTAAAATTTTCAAACACGTATAAAATTTTAAAAAATTTTTGAGAATATCATATCAATAAAGAATTTCAATATTTTAAAGATTTCTCTTATTTTGAATCTTCTTAATCTTTTTTAGCATTCATGACATTTCGCAGTATCTATTTTTCTAACTATTTTGTATTGTAATGGATATGTGCCTGAAGTTCCAAACGTTTAAAATAAAAGAAAAACATTCTCAAGCTGCTTTTGAACACTTTTTGATGGTAACAACACACATAATGCTCCCCAAAGAAATATTCGTCACACTTCTTATCACAACAAAAAATCAAAAAATTCACGTATTCTTTATTTTCGTTTAATTTTAAATGTTTGTAACTTCAGGTACATTGATTGCTGTATAAATTATAAGAATTCAATATTCTATACTTTAAATTTCTATCGATTCTTAGTTTCGTAACACAAGACAAAACTCCTCCCCTCTCAATAACGAACCGTAACATTCGTGCTGACCCCCTCTCCTCTGCCAAAGCGTTACGTAATACTTGAACGAGCCCTGATCCAGAATTTTCAGATTATATAAAATAAATTTGGAAACGCTGATGTTAGACTATAAAATTGAAGCATCAAAAAATTTATTTTAAATCAAATCGAGTATGATAAATTTAATTGAAAGAAAAAAAAAAACGAGTTCAGTTCTAACTTTTAAATGTCAAAATTCGATATTTGAAAAACTGAAGACATCGATTGACAAGTGTAGAAATATTGTATTTTAAACTCTTCTTCATAAAATGTAAGCACATAGAACAACATATAGATCTCATTATTTAATTTTTCAAACAGTTTTGAAATTAAGACTAGGAAATCTCTTTTAAGTACGTCATTTTTAATATCAAGAACTCATTAGTGAAATTTCAAATCTTTGTAGTAACTCAAAACGTCTGAAAATGTTAAAAAATGCTAGTCCAAAAAGAAAAAAATGCAGAAGCTGTAATGAATAATTTCGAAAAATTTGTGGGCTGGCCTCTTATTTCCACGACCATTCAAATATCAGCCATTTAAATCTATTTTCATTTTGTTTTTCAAAAAAAATAGAGCGATTTCATTTGCGCCGGTTTTCTGGCGGGAGGAAAAGATTCTTGCCAGGGTGATTCTGGAGGACCTTACGTGATAAATGGACAACTCGCTGGTATCGTATCCTACGGACTTGGATGTTCAAGGCCCAGAATACCTGGAGTTTACAGCAACGTGGCGTATTTCAGAGATTGGATTAGGAAAAATTCAAATGTTTGAATATTCTTCTTTACATCAAACTGTTCAAAAACTGACCATAAGTAAGACAATACAATAAAGAAAAAACGTTATACACGATAATTTTCTAATGTTCAGGCATAGAACTTTTCAAATTCTACTAAAATTTCAGTTGCTGTTGTCAGAATCATTCACAATCTTTGACTTCAGAATCTTTAGAATCTACATTGAAAAATTTCAAGTTGGCATTATCAAACTGGACAAATCTCAGACTGCTTGGAAAATTTTTGCTGCCCAGTTTTAAGCTTGAGCATTTAATTTGAAATGTTTTAAGTGACCTAATAGGAAGTAATATAATATTCAATTTTATTTCGCAACAATAGTATTACGTACGAAATCCCTTTCCAGTAGTTAAAGTCATTCGACGTGAGAAACACTTTTTCTCGTCACTTTTGTACATACGTGAGAGAAAGTTTCTATCTTCCCAGTCTATTATTTTCTGATTAGCACGATATAAGCTTACGAGAAATTAGGATATATTCTGTATAAGGAGTGATAAGATTTTTCCTGGTTGAAGTACACTTGGTTGAGGTGAAATTAGAATAGGAATATTCAGAAATACCGATAAAAATCAGTAATAAGTATGTGATAAGTTAAGTTACATCGTAAATAAGAAATTATGATTGATAGAATATCAATAAAATTGAACAGATATTTTGAATAATAATCATACCATCATTGAATCTCTTGAATTTACTATTCAAAATGACAACATGCAAGAAAAACATAATTTTTTCATACAATCCAGAATTTACGAAATAACTTGAAATCATTAATTTTGTGGAGAGACAAATTTATCTACACAATAATATCATGGAAAATTTTCAATAAAGTTTCAATCAGTTAGAACCGAAATCAGAGCCAGTTTCATTTTGATTATTGTCACTGTTAGGAAATCTCAGGAAATCTGACAATTTTTCTGAATTTCTAGCATCTTTGACCTATTTTAGTTCGATATTTGACCATTTTCATATTATTCTTATATTTTAATAACTTAAAAGATATGAATCATCTAAAAATAGAAAAAGAAAAATTCTGGAGGACCGTCCGCCTTAGCAAAAATACTATCAGATTTCTTGATATCTTTGAAACACATTCAAGCTTTTAAGAAAAACTTTCACTTTTAAACCAACATTGTTTTAATGAACGTAAATTTTATTATAATTTCATTTTTATTAATAAATCTTGATAGGGACAAATTATTCATTTCACCATATTAAACTATTTTTTATTTGAGATAAACAAAACTCCTCTTAAGGGCTCGTTCAAGTATTACGTAACGTTTTGGGACGGAGGGGGGGGGGGGGCAGCACGAACGTTATTGTTTGTTACTAAGAGGGAGGAGGTTTTGTCTTGTGTTAAGTAACTAAGAATCTATAGAACTTTGAAGTTAAGAGTATCAAATTCTTAACATTTACATAGCAATTCATAAAAATACAAAAAATCAAGAAAAATACTAGAAAATACTACGGAATTTTATAAGAGATGAAAAGTATGAAAAAGACTCAAAATAATAGGAATCTCTAAAATACTCAAATTCTATTAAGATATTATTTTCTCAAAAATTTTTAAAAAGAATATCAATGTTTAGAACTTATAATCTTAAAGCATCCAATCCTGAAAATCTATACAAGAATCTATCAAATACTAAAAAAAAATTAAGTTTTTGAATTTATTGAAAAAATACATAATGTTCTAAAAGTTGTATAGGCATGTGGAATACTTGAAATCTACGTAGATACTGTTTCCTAAAAAATTTATTGAAATACTTAAAACTTCTTAAATTTTATACTCTACTGTATTTAATTGTAGAATTCTAAATTGGAATATCCAAAAATATTATATATCCTTGAAGAACCTAGAAAATCCTACTAAATTCAAAGGAAACCTAAAAAATACTCGAAACCCATAAAGTCATCAATTCTTTACCCCACATCTATGAAACCTTGAATCCTAAAGTATCGAATTAAAGATATCATTTATAATGAAAAATCCATAAAAATGAAAAAAAATCGTTTAAACTATAATAATAATAAGATAATACGATGTATACTCAAAGTTTTGGAAATATACAAAATAACCGTTAACTTTGAAAATGTTGTTTCTTGAAAAATTCTTTTATGATACTTTGCATTCTAGATTATCAAATTTTTAAAACCTTTATGAAAATTTACAAAAATGCTAGAAATTTGTGAAAAAATTGATTACGTTTAAAAATTTTATAAACTGTATAAAATACGGGAAAATTCTTAAGCCTTTTTTTTCATATTTGCAAATTACTTTCAAAACTTGAAACATTTTCTAAACAATGTGTGAATTCAAAAATATTATTTGCAGATTTTCTAGCATTTTCTAAAGTGTGCATTTAAGTGAATAAATTTTGATGAAGAAATTTAGATTTTGAAAAAAAGAAAAAAATCTATTAAAAAGTCTTTCATTAGTGATATATTCTGATAGAAAATTGCAATAACAACATAATTTCTGATATTATGATCACTATTTCCCAGGCACATGAAAATTTTCAAGTTTGACGTAACAAGACGGGGGTAGAGGGGGGGGGGGCGTCAAGTAAGAGAGGGGATGGTTGAAAAAAAAGACAAAAAGAACGTTACGTAATATTTGAACGAGCCCTAATGTATACATTGTAATTATAATTAGTGATTTTTCAACAAACTATTAAAAGACAATATCCTAAGAGTATAGATATATTTTCATTTTTAGATAACCTCGACAATAAAAATTGAAAAATAATGAAAAAAAACTTTCCGTCTTTGAATTAGGACCATACATATTAAAGTTTTTAGCCAGGCATCTTGCCCATTGGACCATCAAAACTAAATATTCATCTTCTGGAAAAGCCAAAAAAAGCTTGTAGCACCCACATGGAAAAATTTTTATAATTTGATACTCAAACCTTTATCGCGTGTTTGAATAAAAGGTGAAAAACGTGTCCCTTCAAGTTTATGAAAGTGTCAAAAAAAAACGAATTCACGTTTTTAGTTGGCAGTCTTTCTTTGCTAGATACATATGAAAACAGTCAATACAAATTTCGAATTTTGAAACCGAGAACTGTCAGTACATTATAAATTACAAAAATTATAAAAATAAATGTACTAGGTTTCATAAGAAAGTTTGAGTTTTCAAAAAACACTAAAAAAACCCTGACATCATTAAAAAGCTCTTCATCTGAAGAAAATAAAGACATTATTATTATCATCGTAAATTTCTTGTATGTAAACTGGCTCCAACAAATTGTGAAGTTGATAAAATTACACATGAAAAAAGGAACACAGAAATATTGGTAAAAATTTAATAATTGAAAATTTGAATTCAAGATCGCACCTTTTCATTATTCTAATTCTTTCGTATTTAAAATCACAAATATTAAGTCCTAATTTGTGAACTTGAAAACTTGAAACCATTTTCTAACTGCGAAAATGAATATTCCTAAACTTAAAGCTTTTATGAACCAGTTCGAATATCCTTCAAAAACGAAAATTTATGACAAATTCAAGGACTTCGATATGAACTCAACTGACCTGCAATGTCCCATAGCTGTAACCTGATGATGGTGTGTGGGTCCCAGTTCAAAACTTTCAACGCGAAGTCCACGCCAATCGTTGCCCGATAATGCTGAGAAAAAAACTGGTGCACGTATCTCTTGATTATCGAAGTTTTGCCGGCCCCGAGTTCCCCGATAACGAGTATTTTGTACAAATGTTCCCTTTTTTCCGCGATCGCGGGATCGGCCGCGCTATTTGGCGACGACTGAAACATGATAAACACAAAAAACTTGACATTCTCTGTTTCCTTTACATCAACCATTCCAAAATTCCAGGCAAAAAGAAGCATACGAAATTCTGAATCTAATTTAACCAAATATTCAAAAAAAAAACTAGCAGGTCAATCATTTGTTTTTAATTTTTTCAAATTGGTATAAAACAAGGTTTCTTTTTAATTCATTTACGTTCTGGTATATAATTTTTGTTAAAAAACTGAGGAACAAAATCACGATGTTATTTTGATTTGACATCGATCGATCGTCTTAGCAATGTCATCATTTTCGCGATTGCCCATATCTTATCAACCACACGAGCAATCCGGTTCCATTAGTCACGAGAAAATGTACAAAAATTTCTTCAAGCCTCATTTTACAAGAAACACATTCATTTGTCCAAATGTATTCGCGTTTATGAAAATTAGAAAAAAATTTTTCCACCGACCCCAAAAAATTTCCACGACTTATGATCAACGTTCCAATGCGTAAAATCGAGATTCGTTATTTTTCGCCACATTTTCACATCAATGTTCATTTTTCCCTCGGGAAAAATTCTTATTTAAACAAATTTCCGGGATGCTTTTGAGAAAATGTTTGGGACGTTCGACGCGGCTTGAGAAGTAAGCGTCGACTGGAAACTGTCTCCACAGAAACTTCAGCTGCAGCTTATAATCCGAGTGCATAATAATAATTGTTGTAAGACGGTGTTGCAAGTTTCGAGATTGTGCTGGAAATTCACTTTGCATAAGATACTTTCCGAACGATGAAAATTGTTTGAATTTTTCTGATAGAAAGGAGAAGAGACTTCGAATTTTTAGGAAATTCAGTTCTGAATGTTTTGAAAAAAAAAGAAGAAAAAAAATACAAGATTCAAACATTGAAACATCTTCCGTATTTTTGGTATAAAAATTTCAAAATTATATATAGTCGTATTAATTATCAATGATCATAATAATGACTGTTATTACACAGATCATGAAAAGGACACAATTTTCGACCGAAAGCTCAATAGAGAGAACTGTTTTTTTTTTTTTTTTTAATAAACAGTCGAAGTTTGAGAAATTATGTTATCATTAAAATTTTTTTTCAAAATTTGAATTTGCACATTAAAATTTATTTATTCAAAATGCTTGAAAATCTGCAAATACTATTTTTCAATTCATAAATTGTTTATAAAAGTGTTTAAAATGTTCCAAGTTTTGAAAGTGTTTTTGCAAGTTGAAAAATAAAGGCTTAAGGTATTTTCTGTGTATTTAATACAATTTATAAAATTTCTAATGCTAATCAATTTTTTCACATATTTCAAGCATTTTTCTAAATTGTTATGTAGGTTTTAAGAATTTGATGATCTAGAATGAAAAGTATTGTAAAGAACTTTTCAGAAATCAGCATTTTCAAAGAGAACTGGCATCATGTATGTCAAAGATTTAAAGATTTCTAAAACTTCTAGTATTATTCGTATTTTCTCAGTATTTTTACAGTTAGAGCGTTGTTTTTGGATTGTTATAGATTTTTACACTATAAATATCCATAATTCGATACTTTAGGATTCAAATTTTCATAGACATTAAGTGAATTTAAAGTTGTTTAAGAAACATCGCGCTACCGCCACCGAGTCTGACGTCTGACACGGCAGCAGACTCGGCTGATGACGTCAGCTGACGTGGTTGTAGTGGACGCAGACGTTGTTGGAATTATCGCTACTCGTTTAGACACGCTCTTGAAACTTAGGAATATTATTTTACATTTTGATATTCGTTTTCTTAAATTTAAATAATCATGTCACGCTGGGACGTGACATGTACCTATATATAGATTTTATTGATTTCTAGTATTTTTAGAATTTTTCATATTTTTTTAGTTTTACTCAAATTTACTAGAAGTTTCTAGGTTCTTTGTTGATAACTAGTATTTTGAAAAATTCCAGTATAGATTTTTACAATTAGATATAATAATATTTTACTAAATTTGTTAGAAAACATCGTTATAAATTTCAAGTATGTCACAGACTTATGAAACTTTTAGCACATACCGTATTTTTCCAATTAATTGAAATATTTTATTTGTTTATCTAGTATCTCGATAGATTATTGCATAGATTTTCAGGATTGGATGCTCTAGGATTAAAAGTTTTAAACATTGACATTCTTTTTAAAAATTCTTGATAAAATCATACCTATACCTATAAAATTACAGTATTTTAGATTCCTATTATTTGAGTCTTTTTCATACTTTTCATCTTTTATGAAATTTCGTAGTATTTTCTAGTATTTTTCTTGATTTTTTGCAATGTAAATGTTAAGAATTTGATACTTTTAACTTCGAAGTTCTATATATTCTTAGTTACGCAACTCGAGACAAAATTCCTCCCCCCTCCCAGAAATAAACCGTAAGTTCATGCTGACCCCCCCCCCTCCCCCAAGCGTTAGGTAATACTTGAACGAGCCCTAAGCACTTAAAAACGTAAAAATTTGAAGAATTTTAACGGAAAAAAGTGCAGTTACCCTACATAAGATATGTTAAAAAATCTATTTGAATCCATGACTTAATATTTCGTCAGCTAACCTTATTATCGTCCAAATTTTTTTATTCGCATTTTACATTCCGAGTGTTATCGTGGAACGGTAATACGTGAGATAGTTTTTTAAAGTGATGAAACTTTTATTTCAACGTAGTGTACTCACTGTTCATAGCAAGCACTAAATATCTTAGCTTCAAAATATAGTTATTATTTTAACTAAAATAATTCTCTTGTCCAATGAAATGTTTCAGAACATAAATTCGCCTTATTTTGAAATGAAGAATTTCAAGTACAAGTTAATATTAACACATGTAAAATATTGTTGCATTGGAGTTGGCAATACGAAAATTGTATGAAATTAAATGGGTATAAAAAGTTTCATTCTGTACCTTCTATTCAATCTAATACTACTCTCATATCTAATTTTTGCGAGCGACACTGTGAAAAAGTCACGCTCAATACTCTAGATAAGAATGAGTTCAGAAAATAGCAATTTCATTCTAAACACTGTTTTTGAAATCCTCTCATGACTGAATATCTTTTCAAAGTTTCCCGAGAATTTTACTTTTAAATTCAAGTTTTAACAGATCGAACAGTTGAAAAAAAAAAAGGAAATTATACAATAATTGTATCACAAACTTTCGTTTCACAAACTGTCTGAAATTGGATACTAGCAAAATTTTGACCTAATGATCATGAAAAATTCTAATATTTTTAAATTATTGACTTTTTATCATACTCGTAAGATCCATACAAAATATCCGTCCAATATTAGAAAAATTGTCGTAACTAGTTCAATTCATAATTAAAACTTCTAAAACTGCGAATACTTCCTGAAGCAATAGAAAAAAGAAAAAGGAAATTTGAAAGCACGAAAGGTTTTTTTTTTTTTTAATTAAAATTTCTTGAATCTCCTTGAAATCCAAGTATCGTTAAATTTTTCAATTTATGTATATATAACAAAAAATATATCTTAACACAAAATTCGTTTTTAGAAAAAATGCAAATGTTTTGAAGGCAAAAGTAAAGTTTTCTACAGGCGTTGAGTTTGCGTGCAAAGACAGCATTAAACTCGTAATACGAGAAGTCTGTAATGCGACTCAACACAGGATTTGACTATTGATCCAAAAGAATTACAACGTCGCGTCGTTGAAAATATTCGTCCTATGAACAACTAAAACTACATTTACATCAATATTTCATGATTATTGTTCAATGTTTCGCAAGTGAATTGTATTTCTAAAATAAGCATTAAAAGTTTTACAGAAAACGAACTAAATATTTTTGTTTCGAAGAAATAACTTTTATTTTTTAGTGTCAAAGATATGTTATCTTGATTTTTCATGTCATGACATGAGAAACAATAATATGTGAAATTTGTTAGTTGAAATAATTTGAATCAAAAATTGTCAACTAAACTCAAAAAACCTTGTTCAAGAGAATTTTAAATTCAAAACTTTTTCAAAAATCGTGATGTTTGTTGTTTCTAAAAATTAAAGTATATAAGAGATACATACTTGAAATTCAAATGTTATGATTCAATCGAGATTTTCAAACCGATTTCTTATATCATTGATGGTTTTTCGAGTTACAATCGAAATAATGCAAATTTTATAAGTGCAACTAGTAAAATTAAAATTAAAAAATAATTTCTAGAAGTAGCTAAACAAATTTTAAAATGAACTCTCCAAATTTTCTAAGAATCTTGGTAATTTGTACGAGTTCTTCCAAGGGTTTTTATAGGCTAAAAAAAATGCTAACAATATCGTTAAACGTCAATAAATAAAAGGACACACTAAACTAAAAAAAAAAAAAGTAAAATGAGAGAATAGTGTTCCAAAATCTTAAAGATATTTTTAAAATCGCAGAAAGCAGATATTTCTTATCTACTTTTATGATTTTCAAAAATTGTCTGACCTTTAGGAATTTTATGAAAATAAAAATCAACAGTATTCATGGAAATGTGACACTTTTCTGAAAAACATTAAATGATTTTGGAAAATGCTCTGAAGTTTTTTCTAATTTTTCATAATTTTCTAAATAACGAGAAATTGAAAGAGGATTTTTTCTCGATGTTAGAAATATCGTCAAGTTTGAAAAAAAAAAAAAATCAATAATTTAGGATTGCACAACGAATATTGTTAAAAACTACTGAAAACTCCCGAAAACTCTGATATTCCAAGATCCAAAGTTATTATAAATTTTGAGTAACCGTTTCCTTAAAGAAAAAGTTTGATAATAACTGATATAAATATAAAATGAATCCTCAAAAATCAGTTTTACATTATATATATATTATATGTATAAATATTTAAAATGCGGTACCATTTTAATATGATCCAATTCTTGTCAAAATTACAATTTTTAACGATGTCGAATTCAGCATCAAACGTAACATAAATAAATATACGATAAAAAAATGTCACCCTCAGTATTTGAACTTCACACGTTACAAATATTAGATAAAGGCTTTATCCACTAGGCCACTAAAATTTGTTGAAACGCGTGGCTGTGATCAGTAACAGAAACTGTGATTTTTAAAAATGTATACTTACAAATTTTAACTTAATTTACAAAAAAGCCGAAATAAGTATCAAATGAAATTCGGTTACTTTTTTTAAAAATTTTATTGCCATCTCGATTTGAATTTCAGACTTCAAGCCTTTCGTTAAGTAGAAAAAATATTCGAGTATGCACCTGAAGTTCCAAACGTTTAAAATTAAACGACAATGAAAAATATATCAAGTTTTTGATTTTTATTATAATATGAAGTGTAACAAATATTTTTTTGGGGAGCATCATGTTAGTTGTTACGATCAAAAAGTGTTCAAAAGCAGCTAGAGAATTTTTTTTTCGTATAATTATGTAGAATCTCAATTGAAATCCAAACGAATCACCGAAAAAAATCAAATTTATAAACAGCCTTAATTTTCTCAAATGCACATATAAATATGTGTCTATCAAATTCCTAATATTCTCAATAATCACGAAACATGAAAAAAAAAAACTGCCTCTAAGATCTCGGTTTTTATGAGTAGCTGGACACCCACCAAACATCTTCCCCAACTTTCCACTAGATTAATTAAAAAAAAAAAAAAACTTCCAAATCTGCTAACACCGAGGCACCACAAAAACTACAAAAGCAATCTGACCATGATCAACCATTACCAATCTTGTCTAAACCATGAAAAATTCCAGTTTCTTATAGTCTAAACCTGACAGTGGTAACATTATCTCCATCTTCACTTAGTTTAGGATTAGGAACTGAACTACCAAACTCGCACACAGAACCGCATCTCAACACAAAACTAATAATCAAATCGCTGTATTCTTCTTGCAAGCAAGCAACTCCAAAACTTCTCAACTCAACAAGATTCTCACCGGGCTTTCCTGGCTAATCGTCGGGGTCTTCACTCCGGACTCGGCCAACGCCTGGGCCATTTTGTCATGAATGTTTTCGCTTTGCTTATCGTAACAATCCGGTCGATCTTCCTCGATACCAGCGAGATAACCAATACCAGTATCCTCATCAAAAGTGCCTTCGAACGTCGAAAACGTGTCAAATTTCCTCACGCTTATCTGTCGCGTCTTCTTCCTCTGCTCGTCGCTGTCTTGAGTTCCAGGCTTCTTCCTTTCCTGGTCTTCCTCGTCAACGACCGTCACAGCGACAACGGTCTCGCCAGAAGTGCTCGGGGATGATTCTGGTCGTCGACGTTGAAAAAAACGACGTCTCTCTTCTAAAAGGGAGAGCTTGTGGTGTTGGAAATTCGAAGGCGAGGATTTTGGGGACGAAGAAGCTGATTCGGAATCGGATTTGACCACCAATCCGGCCTTTCGCAGTAGGTCGCCTTGTTTAGCGGTTGTTTCTGAACGCTTTGCGAGCTCTTTTTCCTGTTCCAATATAGCCCGTTCTACCCTAGCAAAGTGCTCTTTCAGTGCGGCTTTCCTCTCGGGACTTAAGAGGTCTTCTACAAAGTCAAAGGAAGAACTTAGGGATTACTAGACGTACTCTAAGGGCTTAGTGTTGATTTTATCATGTTTTTTCAGCGAACTTAACTTCTGTGTTTCGAGTTTTAAGCGTAAACTTCATGCTTGAATATCAGACAGATTCGGTCAAATTGTCGTTGGGTGGCTTACAAGACGGAGAAACGAGATACTATCTTTTTTGGAAAAACTAGGATCAGCACATGTCTATTTGTGCTCTAGCTAATTTTGGTGGCTGCTGGAGGCTCCATCAGTAGACATAGCCAATAGCAGCCCCCATTTGAAAAGCCCACGAGCTGAGGTGTTATTCGTTCTCGTCAGCCAATCAGAGACTCTAATTTTTTTTCATCTAACTTTTTATCCAGCAGAGGCGCTGGAGTCAGCTGTCACCCATTGCCCGCGAATATATGAATGAATAAATGTCAAAACGCTACCATTATTTTTATATATCGGGACATTGTGTCTGAATGGTAAAGAGTAAACAAGTTAATAAGCTCAATGTAAATGAATATAATTATCGGTGATATATAATAACGAATCAAGAAAAAAAAGTTAATACAAGTGAATATTAGTATGATTGGTGCACTGGGTATTGTATAATTTTGAAATTGACTGAGAAATCGAATCATCAGAGAAAGTGAATATTATCAGTGATCAGTGATACGACACTAAAGTAAAAAAAAAATGTAAGAACAAAGCGTTAAGCGGAGTTCGACCTTATTCATTTATATTCAACTGAAATATATTTTTCATTCTTTTCAAATAAAATGTCACTTCAGAGTGGATAAATTTTACGTCTTCTGAAAGAAAACTCGATGCATTTTTCAAGGTAAAATCTGACGAAATTTCGAAGTTAAACTATACATTCCTTAAAATAATAATGATTCACACTTTTAGAGTAAATTTCAATTTTGTGAAAATATATTTCAACTTTCAGCTTGAGTGGAACTATTCTATGTGTGAGTAAGAATTGTTCATAAATTTCACAGAGTATCATCGTTATCTTTCTTTAAAATTATCACCATGATAGTTTCCCATTTTCTGTAGAAATCCAACTTCAAGAGGATACAATAATACCGAAAAACTTAATTGGGTTGTGCATTTTTAGAAAGTTTGAAAAGTTTCGCATAGTTTCTTTTTTGCTTTTAATTTAGAAAAATTTTAAATCGTAAGTTGAAAATATTTTCAAAAATTCAATACTATTCGAAAAATTTATAGAATTTCATAAAATGTTCATAAATTTCTCAGATTGTGTTCATCATCATATTTTTTTTAAATTAGCGCGATACGTATTTCATTTTCTACTGTAACCTTAAAAATTTCAAAAGTATAAAAAAATAGAAGGAAATCGAGTTTTACAAATTTTAAGGAAATTTGGTGAGCTTTAAAAAGCTGAATTACGTTTGAAATTCAGAACATATCAAAAATTAACTAATATCAAAAATGTTGAAGAACGTCAACTGCTCTGTAGAATTCGAAAAATTTTTAGAATTTTATGAAAGACTGATGAATTTTGTAGAATGTTTTCATCAATATATTTTTTTTAAATTATTACAATGACAGATATCCATTTTTTATAAAAATTTAAGATACTTCAAGAGTATTTAAAAATAAAGAAAACTATAATGAATTAGACCAATTATTATGAAATATGACAATTTTTGAATAGTTGAAATTACGTTCAGACGTTTAATTATTTCGAAAAAGTAGTAGAAATTAACAACATTGGATAATGCTAATAATCCAGTAACATCAGAAAAATTTTTTTAATCTCAGAAAATGTTCATAAATTTCGTAGATCGTGGAAAATTTTTAAACTACCGTTTGACTTCAGAAACAGAGTAATATCCTTACAAAATTTTAAAAATGGCGATGT
Organism: Platygaster robiniae; assembly: GCA_028476575.1. NCBI lineage: Eukaryota > Metazoa > Arthropoda > Insecta > Hymenoptera > Platygastridae > Platygaster > Platygaster robiniae. The sequence continues at coordinate 46,009,719 of CM052019.1, forward strand.
TCGATAATTTTGACAATTGTAACAAAAATCTAGAATATTATAAAATTTTGATACATTGATTTTATTTTTCAATATTTTGAAAACAAATAATACATTGCCCTCTGCTATCTACAATTTCTTCGTTAAAAAATCGAATCCCTAATTCATCAACAATGTTGAATTAAATTGTCATCAAACATTGGTTAGAAAATCTGGGTATGTAGAAGTGTAGGTCACAATTAGTATCATTTTTGTCTCTAAAATGCTACAAGGAACTTGAGCTGTTCTATATTAAAACCCTCCAAGCGTCTCATCAAAGTGCCCATATACAAGATTACTTGAAGAGCAGCTCACTTCAAGACACTCGAAAATCCCAGGCCTTCTATAGCCAATCGCAGAGTTTTGCACGTAAACACTTGGAGCATTTCACTTCAAGAAGCTACAGCTGTCATACGTTGGAACTATTCTACATAAATGTTATGTCCCAAGGCACTCAAAGTGGTCTGTTACACTGAGACACTTGAAGCATCTTACTTCAAGACACTTCAAACGTCTTCTATCGAAAAAGCGTCAAAACACATTTTTCTTTTCATGCAAAAGGTCTATTATCATCAAACGTTGGTTAGAGAATCTAGGTAGAAGCGTAGGTCAAAATTAGTATCATTTTTGTTTCTAAAATGCTACAAGGAACTTGAGCTGTTCTATATTAAATCCCTCCAAGCGTCTCTTCAAAGTGCCATACACCAGAACTCTTGAAGCGCAGCTCACTTCAAGACACTCACAAAATTTCAGGCCTTCTATAGCTAATCAAAGAGTTGTGCACTTAAACACTTGGAGCATTTCACTTCAAGAAGCTACAGCTGTCATACGTTGGAACTATTCTACATAAATGTTATGTCCCAAGGCACTCAAAGTTGTCTGTTACACTGAGACACTTGAAGCATCTTACTTCGTGACACTTCAAACGTCTTCCATCGAAAAACTTTGAGTTTCTTGCTCCAAGACGTGCCTGAAGGGTAAACAGGGTCTTCCACAAAGCGAATAATTCTCACCGCTATCTTTCTGTTGTTTCGAAGCCTTAATCGTGAACTGTGGCGACTTGAGCTGCACTACGTTCACGGTGCTCACCGGTTTCCCGATCAAGTCCTCGCCCTTCTCTACCACATTTTCCTTCCTCGCGGTCGTCGCGCTCTCCGAGTGGCTCAATTGGGATTCCTGAGACGATTGGTCACCACCCTCGGGCGTGTGCCTGGGCTCAGAAGCCCGGAACTTGCTCAAACTGAGCTTGCGCACGAGCGAGTGCGATTTTTTCGTCTTTTTCTTTCTTGCCGATTTAGAACCCGCGCTTTCATCTCCGTCCCCTATCTGCGACGCTTTTCTAGCTGGAATTACCAGTAACCCCACAATTTTTTTTTTTTTTGCTCAAAAGTTAAACCGTTCATAACACTGTACGACACAAAAAATGAATGAAAGTAACGATTTTTATTCATTTTCCAAGAAAAAAAGTCTTCATTGTCCCCGCATCAAATGGGGCAATGAAGAGATTTTGAAAGTCTACGCGCGCTTTATGGTTTACGAGACAATGACCGCCCGTGACGCGGGGACAATAAAGACTTTTTTCTCCGAAAATGAACGAGAATCGTCATTCTTATTCGTTACAGCAATTTTTTAAATACATTTTTCGTTTCAAAAATGAGACCTTTATCTTTGAAAACATGTTCCAATATTGAAAAACGATTGAGAATTGCCCAAGTTAGCAATAAATTTGCTGAATAACAAATAAATTAATGAAATGAGCTTAGTCAGCTAAAACCTTCGATTCAAGAGGTCTTAAGTAAAAGTTATAGTCTACTTTCGTTTACTAAGGCACTAAAAGTATGAGTATTATCATCCACCATTTTGTCTCCTGACAAATTAAACTGGAATGAGTAATCATTGCAGGAAACAGAATATTTGAGCCAAAAAAATAAGAATTTTCAGTTCCAAAACTTGTAAAATTCGTTTCGAAAATTAAGAAATATCGTATTTATGAATGTAGACATCAGAAATTGAAAAAATTAGTGTACGTACAATAATGACGCTATAAGCATTTTACAATAGTTTTTGCAGTTTCTCATATTTATAACATTTCATATTAGATCATTTTGTACTCGACATGACATTAATAATAAAAATTTCAAAATCCAGCAATACTGAATTTATTTTGAATAACCAGTTATAACACAGAAAATCTAACTGAAATATATAAAATATATAATAAAATAATCATAGTACTCTATTATAGTAATATTAATATTATAAATTTAATATTACTGTCAATATAATATTACTTAGTATTATATGATATACAATGGAATCATTCAACTGTCAATGGCCTTTGAAGTTATCTTTTTCTGTGTTGAAAGAGAGATGTGTGACTGAAAATATGTTTTGATAAATAAGTCTTAAACAATTGTTGATTAACATAGTCATTAATATATAATTTTATTTTGGACCTTTTGGCTGAATATACTCACTTTTTTATTGCAAATCATGCTTCTTCTAACATATTTCTTTGAGCAGCTGCGAAATTCATTTTTTCACAATTTAGTCACAAATGAAACACTATCACTGTATGTTCATTATTTGCATATTAGGTTTTCAAATTTAAAATTATTATTTTTTTTTTTGGCTGAAAAGTCTAGATCGTTGCAATTTAGTGCAATGTTTGACCGAACACAAAATGGAGGATGATAATACCTATATATTTTAGTGCTCTACGTGTACGTCATTTTTCAAAACCCAAATTTTGCTGTACAGTGTTATGAAATGGAAGTGTTCCATTTTAAAGACACTTCAAGTGTCACGGAAACATTGGAAGCATTTATATTGAAGATACTTCAAGAAACTACAGTTATCTTTTGTATTCTAATACTCTTAGTGTCTTGTCTAAATACATTCAAATTATATTTTAACTGTGAATATTTTTACTCGAGATACTCAAAGTGTCTTGAGCTGTATTGAGACGAAAATTCGTATAATCGTTTAGGATACAAACAAAAAATCTTTTACTAGGCAGGGTGTCCCGGAATTCGAAGACTCTTTCAGGAATTCACAATTTTTTTTAAATTTTTCTTTATTTGATCAATCATTAAAAATCCTTTGATTGCGGGGGTTGGAGAAATTATAGAGAAAAAGACGTCTTACGAATGTATTAACAATCTGCAGTTTTTTATTCGCTAATTCCTCATAAACTCGTTTAATCTTACAGAAAACTTGATAAAATTTTTTTCTATTTATTGACCTCGTCACGTAGATTTGCACTAACTATACGTTTCAGCTCCTTTTTTCTAATCTTCATAAGAAATAGAATTTTTCGAGTTACAATCTTTCGAAAAACTCTGATTCGATCCTTGAACATCACAGGGAGGAAGCCGGAAAAGAACGCTTAATTTACCACTTGTTTCGCCTCAAGACACTCCAAGTGTCTTAAAAAAAACTGTCTTGCATCACGAACTTCCACCACACTATTATCTGACTATTTTTCTCTAACATTTAATACAAAGAAAAAAACAATAATAGAGACCTTTGGAGCTTTCCTCGACATTGTCATTCGAGGACTCGAGCTCTTGGGCTTTCGACTGGCCCCTTTTTTTAATATTGAATATCCCTTCCTTGCGAAAACTGCTTTTCAGGGCCCCGAAACGGCCCTTTTTCTTGTCTTCCGTGACCGGTCCTATCACCGTGTCCAAGCTCGAACTGCTGCCCAAAACCGATACTTCCTTTTTACCCTTATTTTCCTTCTTCGTCCTTTCGTTCTCATCCGAGGAAGACCGAACCACCACGCTCTCGGGCAAACTTCCACCCTCCGTTTTTTCCTCCATTATTCTTATTTTCTTTGGCTTCCTCTTTGGAAACCCTTCAAGTGCTTCCTTTTCGCCGGATTACCCGGCGGCAAACAATAAATTTACCCGCATCATCAACACTTCCACTGGCGAAAAAATCACCATCTTACGACTTCAATAAGATAATAAAACACTCTTTAAGATTTTTTCTTCACTTGTCTCGAGGGGTTAAGGAGTGGGGGAAAGTTGATAAAGAAATAAAAAATATAAGAAAATTCCCGAAAATCAATTTTTTTTTTCGTCAAAATTCACATATCAATTTAAGTTAAAAAAAGTAAGAATTTGAAGTTTTAGGAACTATATTGTTAGAGGGAATGATTCATTAATAAATCAAACTTATTGCATTTTTTATTGAAAGTATTATTCATCTGTAATATAAAAGAAAAATTTAATCTTATTTTGTTTCTGGTCATCAGAAATTAGGAACTGGGGGAAAAAACAGAAATAAGGTATTATTTTATCTCAAAATTTTACGAAAAATGACATTTTCTCGGGGGGTGATAATGAATATTGCGGATTCGCGGCGATCACTCGCGAGCGTGTCTTGGAATCAACTAATGTTGATATAAAAATAAAGGGTGGGGGGTTCGAATCCCCACTCTGTCACTTGGGCTCAATTTCCATCCTCTTCACGTAGGGATACATGATCTATTCATGGGGGAGGGGGGGGGTCGTGCCCTGGAAGTACTGGGACTCACGGTTTTGTTGCAGGGACAAATTTTCATAACAGGGATATAGAGAGAAACATTTTGTAACACATGTTCATGTAACGAAATAATCAAGTATGTTGAAGTTATCTTAAAAAGGAAATATATATTTCTTGTGACCAACTACAGGAATTTTTAAGTATGTTCCTGAAAGTCCAAACGTTTAAAAATAAACGAAATGTTAAAAAAAAATTGTTCCCATTACCTATAACAGTTGCTCGCGATTATTTATCATTTTCTATGTGTAATTTTTCAGGGTTTTATCATTGTAGATGTAGTATAATATTTTACAAAAAAAGATCTTTAGTGTTATGATTTACCATTTATCACGATTACCGTAGCTGCTCTTCGATGTTTGTAATTTTTTATGATTTTTTACTTATCACCAGGGGCGTAAGCAGAAAAAATTTTCAGGAGGTGTTTTCCTTAAAACTAGACTTTCTTAGGGATTTTATAATTTGTAATCTTTGACAATATGGTTAGGAAAGAACTATTTTTAAATTTTCCACATTTTCGAATTTGAAAGTTTTACAATTTTTTCGAGTCCGGAGTCGCACTTTCTTCATGTTCGTAAATCATAGAATTCAATTTTTGTGATTGTTGATAACTGAGGTTCAAACTTTTTTTTCTTTTACTTCTGGTATTTATGCATCTTAAAGGATTTTACGATATTATTATAAATTTCTATGGAGCTTTCTAGAATTAGATGCTTTAAGAATGAAAGTTTCGAGATATATATATATATATATATTTTAATAGATTCAAAGTTTTATGGATTTTGAGTAATTTTACGCATTTTCAGTAAATTTATAAATTTTTAAGAAAATCATATCGACATAAATTTTTAGTGTATGTTAAAGATTTAAAGTGTTTTTAGTATTTTTCATATTTTATTCAATAAAAAAAGTTTAGTAGAATTTTTTAATATTTTTATGGATCGATATATAGATTTCTAAAATTTGAAGCCCGAGGATTCAAAATTAAATAAAGTTTAAAAATCGAGTAAATTTTCCTGAAAACATAATCTTTTCATATATATCAATAATTTGCATTTTTCGATATTCATATAGTTCAATACATTTTAAATATTCTATTTGATTTTTATTGAAACAGAATCTTCATACATTTCAAGTATTTCATTAATTTCTAAAAGTGCAAGTATTTTTTTTTTTTTTTTCTATGGATAAAATTCAAAGTATTTCCTAATAGTTTTATAGATTCCTATATTGATTCTTAAAATTCGATGGTCCTACGATTCGAGGTTTCAAAGATTTTGAGTAATTTTATGCATTTTTAGTTAATTGATAGATTTCAAAGAAATTCATATCCACATAAATTCAAAGTAAGTTACAGATTTCAAGTATTTTTCATATTTTATACGTATAATAAATATACAAAGTTCGATAGAATTTTTTATCATTTTTATAGATTGCTATATAAATTTCTAAAGTTTGATGTTCGAGGATTCAAAATTAAATAGATTTTTTAGTATTGTAATTGATTTTTTTGAAAACGAAATTTTCGTATATTTTTACTATTTTGTATATTCCTAGTTGTTGTATTTTCAACAATTTATTTTTAGTATTAATACAATTTAAAGTATTTCTTGGTATTTTTATATATTTTTGTGTTGATTGTTAAAATTTGATAATCCAAAATTCAAAATTTTATAGATATTTAGTAATTTTATTGATTTTCAGTGGATTCTTAGTATTATTAATATTTTTCGTATTTTTTGTATTCATAAAATTTAATAGAGTGATCTAATATTTTTAAAGGTTGATAGTATTTTTATGGATTTCTGCATTCTTTTCTATGGTTTGATACTCTTTCCTCATCTTCCGCTTGTGTAAGTATTTTCCAATTTTTTTGTATATTGATACAATCCAGAGTATTTCTTGATATTTTCATCGATTTCTGTATTGAATTTTAGAATTAGATGCTCTACAATTCAAATTTATAGATTTTAAGTTATTTCATGCATATTCAGTAGATTTTTAGATTTTCAAGAAAACTATATCCACATAAATTTTAATTATGTTTGAGATTTTAAATATTTTTTGTGTTCTTCATATTTTAAACAGTAAATAACCTTCAATAAAAATTCCTGCATTTTCGCTATTCAAATTTCTAGAATTTAATACTCGAGGATTCAAAATTACGTAGATTCTTGGTAGTTCGATTCATTTATCTGAAAACAAAATCTACTATATAAATTATTAGTGCATATTTCATGGATATCTAGTAGTGTGAGTATTTTGCAATTTTTTGTATTTCTATAAATTTCTATATTGATTCTCAAAATTCGATAATTTAAGGTCCAAATTTTATAGATACAGTAATTTTATTAATTTTCAGTATATGTCTAGTATTTTTCTTAATTACAAAATTTTATCAAGTCCTCTAGTATTTTCATAGATTTAGAGTATTTGTAAGGTATTCTGCATTTTTTTTGAATTCTATGATTTCATACTATTTTTGATTTGATACACTTTCCTCATTTTTTGACGTAATCCTTTTTTTTTACAACTCAATACATACTTTAGTTTTATATTTTAGTTATAATTTTAGTTTAGTTTTAGATTTAGTTTTTCCTGGGTTTTTTAGGTTCAGATAAATTTCCATTTCTATCCTTTAAGGGTAAGAATAAGGCATTTTATTACGCATGAATTGACCTTCAAATTTATTACGTGATTTATAGCAAGTGTAAATAATTTTTTATAAGTAGATCGCAATTTCAAGTGACATTCGCGTAACTTCATCTCATTGAAATGTGGTTTTTGTGGTTTCTCACACAAAAAAAAAGCGTTTTTCATGCTCCTCAACCGCAAGATATGGATTTCTCTACTCAATTTTCTTTGTTCTATTAAATATTAATATTCTTTATTACGTAAAGCTTTTCCCACTTTCAATCTCTTTTCTTCATATTCTGCATACTAGAAGTAAGGAATAATAAATAATTCGAATAAATAAATAATTTATAAACTTTTCAATTTCAACTACTTTTAACATATAAAATTCTATTGTAACTATGTAAGTAAAAAAACTTATTATTTACCTCAAGAAGCTAAAAATTATGTTCATGTGACAATGACAAACAAAATTTGTTAATTTTTATCTATGAAGATTAAAGAACGAAAAAAATTCCACAAGAAACTGAACTTGGTTTGAGTTAATTAATTCGTAACAGATAATGTCAAAGAGGATTTGATTTCTTTAATACCTGTTATGTTACAGGTGTGAAATAATTAGAAAAATTTATATCCACGAGATAATCAAAAATAACAGGGAAATTTTAGTCATCAACAATAACATTACTTCAATTGACGAATTATTCAACATGAGTCATAGACACCATTTATTTGTATTTTAAAATATTTAATATAATTTCGTTTGTTTATTGATTTTGAAAATTTATTTCTCCTAATTCCACTTTGCACATGATATATACCAATATTTGCTTATTTTTATGATAGATATGTGTACGAATTCTTAATCTTATTTTTTCGGACAAAAACACAGGAAGTCAACAAAGATTAGATAACAAAATCATTTTTGAGAAAGCTAATCGTTTTGGATTGATTCTATTTCCTGGAATTTTATCTTATAAGCTTATCATACTAGGTCATTAGAGAAAATAAGTAGGTTCGGAAACTACTATTTTATTATTTATTTGAAAGTCAGCAGGTTTTTATAATATTTTATAATGTGAAAAACATAGAAAAATATACACTGCAAAACATCACGGATATGAAAAAATAAATGCAGTTTTTTTCTGGAAAAATTCATATGCATTAACGAAATTCGTGTGAATTTTCTAGTAAATGTTATAGGTTTTTATTATTAATTTTAAATGTTTTTGATATTATTATAAGAAAATTATTCAATTTTGAACGTTTTTCATAATACTTTGATAAAATAACATACATTTTGCATGTTTTTCCACAAAAATTACTCTTAAACAGTTCAATTCTTCTTTTTTTTTAGAATATTTTTTCTTTATTAATTTAAAAATTTTTATCACTAATTTCCATTGGATGATACTTTGAGAAAGTTAGTCTGAAATCAGGCATAATACGTCTTGAAAAATACGTAGTTATCTACATAAATTTCTGATATCAACTATATTTGAGAAGTGAAAGGAAATGACATTCCAAAATATTCCTTTTGTTTTGGTATTTTGAAGAATTTATAATTCAAGATCTGCAGAATTTCTGGGATAACTTGAATTCAGGTGTTTTGATGCCATAATAGTCTGTAGAAATTATTTGAAAACTTGAAATTCTTGAAATTTAATTATGTTAAATTGAGACATTGTACTGTAAAAGAAACAAAATTTTAAGAAAATAAACATTGAATGGTTTTAAATTACGTCATTTCTAAATTATTCAATTACATGCATAAATTATTTTCATTTATCATTTTGTAATATAATCACAATTATGGATCGACATTTATTAATTAAATGAATATTAAGTAATTCATATGTAAATGTTAAAAAACTATACATAGTAATAATAATGACAACGATTACAAAATTTACTTCTTTTCATCTTATAATTTTCAAAAATTCAACTTTTTGATCTTCCTGAGGAAATTTGTAGGAATAATAATAAATGAATTCAGAAAATAATATTTTTACAATCAAAAAAATGAAATCGTGTAAATTTTGGAATTATAAATTATTCAAAATTTGTTTAATTAATTATACAATTGTATAATTACTTATATATTATCCAATGATATAAATAATGTTTATTTATGATAAGGTCATATAATAACAATTGACTTTTAATTATTATTTAACAACGAAAATTGTTGTCTGTTAAAAAGAATCATAATAATGGCTTAACAATTAAAAAAATTAAATCCTTCCGTGCCATAATTTTAAATGTCTGAACTTATCGATATTCCTGAGGGAATTCTGAAAAAAAATTAAGTGAATAAATATTATTATAATAATACATTTAATCAAAAATTTGAAATTGTTCATACGTTTTTATATAGATAATTACATAATAGATACGACTAGTTATAAATAATTCAATTTTATAAATTATTTTCATCTACCATTTGTGAACATAATTTACCTATTCACAAATAAAATAGTAGAGCTTTCAAAAATACCAATTCCTTAAACTGTTTGTAAATTTATTAAATTATATGTAATTATTTATGCAATCATTTATACAATTATTTCGTATCATCAGTTATATCAATTTAAAATATAATATGAACATAATATATAATGTAATATATAAAAATATTATGTATGCAATATACATACAATTATATCTAAGTATATATATTATATTAAGTATAATTATATTATGTATTGTGAATAGAATTATATAGTACTTATTACATTATAGTATACCTAGTATAGTTATAATATCTGTGGCTTCCCGCCATAACAGAGAAAGTCCCTTATGCCATAAGGCTCATTTTACATGATGTTCTGATGAAATTTTGAACGTTATGGCATGTGTGACTTTCTCTGTTATGGCGGGAAGCCACAGAATGATATCATACTTCGATATGCTATATATATATTAAGGAATCATATACATTTGAATTTAATCATAACTATAATTTGAAATTTATATTATTATAAATTTAATAATAAATTGAAATGAAATTGGCATCGATCTACCAGTCAAATTGTTTATTTCAATTAAGTGTCGACGTTTCGATCCTCATGTGTGGGATCCTTTTCAAGACTAATGAACTACGAACAATTTACTCCTCCTCGATTAGAAGTGTCGTGAACACGATCAAGGGTACATCGTTAGTAAGTTTTACTTAATAACGATTTTCATTAATTAACAGTTGACATATCAGTTATTCGCTGATGATATAATTTTATTGTTATGACATATAGAAAGTTTTAATTTGACATTGTTATCGCGTCGATGATGTATTTTGCGATCATGAGATACAGAAAAATTTTCATGAGATTTTTACGACATCGAGGAGTAAATTTTTCGTAGTTCATTAGTCTTGAAAAGGATCCCACACATGGGAATCGAAAGGTCGACACTTAATTGAAATAAACAATTTGACTAGGAGATCAATGCCAATTTCATTTCACTTTAATTCGACCCAGGGAAAATATCATAGGATTTTCAATTAATAATGAATTATGATAACGAATAAACTATTAAATATGAATTATAATATTAATTATAAAACATTATATTATAAATGCTTAGAATTCAAATAGTAAATATATAGAATATTCTACTTATTCCATATAAGGGGCTGTGCACATAATACGTCATGAGTTTTTAGAAAATTTTAGACCCCCCTGCCTCCCTCTTCGTCATGCATTTCTCTATAAGAGCTAACATGGTTAGTCACACTCAGGCTGACCCCCCACCCCTCCCTCTAAGAGCGCGACATATTATGTGCATGACCCCTAAAATAAGTAATATATAAAAAATGATAAGAAATTCTGAGAAATAAATTATGATTAATTATATTATTATTTTTCTGTAAATTTTATTTACAAAAAAATATTCATCAGAGCATATATGTCAACTTATAAGTATGCAAATTAATTTATACTATTTGTCATAGGTAAATATAAATTTTTTTATTTATAAAAAATTTCTAAATAATAATATATTTGAACATAATTATATCTAGACATTGAATGTATAAAAATATCAATTATGTATACAGACAATATCTCAATCAAAAAACTGAAACCCTGAAAATTTCTGTCATAGAATGATTGGAAAAAAAAATTAATCAATGTAAATGCGAATGACGCCTCGAATTTTGCAGCGTTTGCAGTAAAAAAAATCGTAACGTGCGATAAAAAACGATCATCGATGTCAAATTTTCAGAATAAAATGCCAGGAACAGAAATTCAAAAAAAAAAAGAGCGATAAGCATGTGAATACCATGTGAACGTTTATCAACTTTGGCATGCAGCGATTACATTACAATGTTTGAGTCTTCTGCTAGACTCAAAAATAGCGCGCCAAAAGTGGATATCGCGACACCTAATTGACACTTGATTGACACTCACCATTTATGATTCCTTATTTCCTCTCGAGTTTTCGCTCGCCCAAAAAAAAAAACTTCACTTTCTGTCACTGCTTTCACTAGGCTGTAAAAAGTATTCGAAACGCGAGACAACACTTCAACACATCTTTACGGTCCCGGCCATTTTGCATGTGATTGCACGCGATATGCTGTTTTGATTTAACTTCCTGCCGCGTCCTGAAACGCACCTCGGTTTTTTTTTCACTATCTTTCTCTTGCCTTGGTCATCTAATGGGGAAAAGAAAGATGATAGAAAAGAATGATATTGGAGGGGGATTAAGAAATTATATATTATCTAAGTCACTTGTGCATATACTGTTTTTGATGATGGCAGCACTATACGGTGCATTTTTGTTGCATATTTTTTACCGTTTAAATATGTTTAAAATTTACAAAAATTAGAACTGGGCATGAATAAAGTAGAATGAGTACCGTGAATTTAATGTAAAACTTGGTATTTCTGTGTCATTATGCCGATTCGGCATAATGTTGATACTACTTTCAAATTTTCACGCGCTTTTTCAACCAATTACGTCCCTCATCAACGTTCAGCGAGTTCCATGTTCCATCGACAAATAGGTATATTTATATTTATAAATGTCGATCCATATAATCACAAATAATTCTAGTTCTTGGTGGTAACAGTGTTTAGATGTATACTAGTCCCTTGCTATAACTAGTGGTGACAAATATCGAGAGAATAGATTATCGATAATACCGATAATAAAGAGTATACACATGTGTCCAATCGTTTATTGGCAGAAATTTGAAAATAGAGTAGGTTTGAAAAATGCTTCATTTTGGTCTTTCAACACGGTAAATAACAGAAAGGCACGATTGTATTAATTTATACATTAGAATCTAAAGTCATCTTTCAGAAGAGATTTTTCAAATGCAAATCACTTGATCATCTTGAGAGTGAAATGTCAAAAAATGACATTTTTTTATTATCTGCGAGCAAGAAAAGAACTCGATTTTTCTCTCAAGTGAGAAAAACACTTTACTTTTTTCTGAAAGCAGAGAATACTTTCTATTAAAAAAAAAAAAATTAACTGAACCGCATTTATCACTGTAAAAATAAAGGAACAAGCTATACCTTCATCATCATAAATCACATCCATTTTTCCAGTCTTATTGAAACGTCCGCAAATTGCAATTCGTTGTAAACAGTATGCAATTTGACAATACACCAGGGCCGTACTCTTCTGTGTTAAATGAGTGTCCGTCGAAAAGCGCCAACTCATTAAGGATTAGAACTAAAATGTATATGGTAGTATATCTATATACACAATATGTATAGATATATTTTACATATAAATTTTAGTTCCAATCCTTAACGAGTTCGCGCTGTTTGCCGGACACTACTTCATAAGAGGAGTATGAGCCCTGCAATACACTGCATAATAGAACTGCAAATAGTCAAAACACTGGAAACAATCATACACACAGTGTATTAAATGCGATGCATGCATTCACAATGTACGTGGATTGCAATACCTATATAAAAAAATACTCCGACTGACTTCGACAAATATAAATTTCGGCGCGAAAAATAAATAACCTATCGGAAAAAAATAAACTGGTGTACACAATCAATATTAAGACTAAGTCATATTTTTAATTGAAACACATCAATATTTTTAACAAACTGTTTCAGGGCAATTCGTTTGTTTAATGAGTTTATTTAATTATATTTTACTATTAATTAGTAACATAAAAAAGTCCGATAATTATCGATAACGAAAAGAATTATCGATAATATCGACGCCGACAATTTATCGATAATATCAATATTATCGGAGATGTTTGTCACCACTAGCTATAACGAGCATTATCTGTCCTTTATTTCTCATGCTAACAGATCAGAATAGAAAGAGAAAAAGCACTCCTTATAGCAAGGGATTACTAGTGTATAATTTTAATAATTTTAGAGTAACGATTTTTGATTTTCAAAATATTTTTTCCAACAAATCAATATGCTTTGTCTACAAAATTTTTTTAGCAGCACATCTTTCAATTCTCAAATTTTATCTCCAATGAGATCAATTTTTCATTGTTGTCGATGATAAAAATATGCAACGGGGAAAAGAATTTTTAATTATAATTCCTTGACAACTGTAATCATTAATTGATGAATAATAATAGATCGCCTGAGCCAATTTTTAATAAAATCCCTGGTGACGGGGCTCCGAGAGAATTCCGAGAGACTTGCACACGCATTTTATAGTTTTTTAGGTCGCTGATCATGGATCTGAGGTCAAATTTGGAAAATTATTTTTTTCAAACAATTTGTTTTAACAATTATAAAAAAAATACTCACTAAGATACATATGCTTTTCATGGTTTTTTAGGTCGCTAATCATGAATCTGAGGTCGAAATTGCAAAATAATTTTGTTCAAACAATTTGTATTAAAAAATAATTTTGGAATTACAACTTTAGCTTCATGATCAGCGACCTAAAAAACCAAGAAAAGCATATGTATCTTGGTGAATATTTTTTTTTTCATAATTTATTAATTAATATTGTTAAAACAAAATAATTTTCCGAATTCAACCTTAGATTCATGATCAGCGACCTGAAAAACCATGAAAAGCATATGCATCATAGTGGATATTGGTCTTTTCATAATTTAATACAAATTGATTAAACAAAATAATTTTCCAAATTTGACCTCAGATTCATGATCAGCGACATTAAAAACCATGAAATGCATATGCAAGTCTCTCGGACCTCCGTTGCTAGGGATGATCGAATACGAAAAACTGAAATAAATAACGAAAACCCTCAAATTATGACTTATATTTCCAAAAATAACTATATGATTACTTTTATGTGTACATGTATATTTGTTAATCAACAACCAGATATTAATGCACTTCTTATCACTGTCATGTCACATCGTGATATTAATTCGTGATATTGACAATCAATATATTACTAAATAATATTATATATATTATAGTTGTGGCGACGCACTAAGGATTCATTTTGTTAATTATTCTACGATTTAACAATGACTTTGAACCTATTATATTTGAAACGAATTAGTACTTAATTACCATTTCGAACCTTCCAGATTCTTCCATTCATTCACATCTCGAACTTTCTAGACATTCCCATTCATTCTCGCATTTTCCCATTCATCTAGAGAATTCCATTTCCCGAAGATTCCATCAATAAGGGTATAAATAATGGGTCTCAAGGCCCACTCAGTTAGTTAGTTCGTTCCGAGAGCCGTACCCGAAAACATCATTACTCAAACGCTTATCTCGGTCTTTGTCACGCGCTACGAAAACGATCCTTCGCTGTAACCTAGTATTCGGTTTTGAATAAAGTATTTACTTTTGTAACACACTTTCGATTTTTGTGGTCAACCTTCCCGCAATTGGTGACCCCGACGTGATCGCAAAAGGTGCTCGACGACGCGACCGCGAACATTTCCTACCGTGACCTCGAAAAAATCACTCAGTGCGATTCGCAGCGCGTGTGAACAAGTGCGCGAAAATTTCGACGACAAGTGCAGTGCGCGAGTGCAACCCGACGTTCCTTTTTCGCGTGCCTAGACCGGGTGCACCTGTTTCGGCAACCTGGACCCCTCACTTCTCAACAACTCGCTCATAACCGACGACGAAGACGAAATGCCCGGCCCCAGCGACCAGAGCATCCACGTCGTGGGAGTGCGAATTCCACCCTTCAACGCGGACGACCCGGAGCTATGGTTCGCCGTCGTGGAGAAGAGCTTCCAGGCATCAAAAATCACGCAAGATGCCACGAAATTCGGTTATGTGCTAGGCGTTTTGGACCAGAAATACCAGGTTGAAATTCGAGACATCATCCTCAACCCCCCCGAGCAAGACGCCTATACGCAGCTGAAGACGCAGTTAATAAAACGACTGAGCACCTCTCAAGAAAAAAAGACGCTCCAACTTCTTGAAAAAGAAACACCTGGGGACCGCAAGCCGTCACAGTTCCTCAGGTATATTCGGGACCTCGCTGGAAAAAATGTACCTGACTCAATGCTTCGAACTATTTGGATAAGCCGCCTACCGCAATCAATGCAAGTCGCCCTAGCAGTACAAAAAGACGCCGACCTTGACAAACTCTCCGAACTCGCCGACGCCATCGCAGATGCCATAAGCTCGCCTCCTCAGATCGCCGAAACCAGCAACTCCCAGAACATCAACGCACAGATCGACGCCCTGCTGAATATCAAAATGGCTCAACTCACACTCAGCCTACGACAGGAAATTTCGGCCCTCGCTGACCGAGTTTCTCGCAGTAGAGATCGCAACGACTTCCCCGACCGCGCAAGGTATCGCTCACGCTCCTCGTCTCGTCCTCGTTCCTCGCAACAATCTCAAAGCGAGTTCTGCTGGTACCACAAAAACTACGGCAACCGTGCAAGGAAGTGTCGTGAGCCGTGCAAATTCAAACAGGGAAACGAACTGGGCAGTCATTAGACGCGGCAGAAAATGACGGAAGCCAAAAAACGAGCCGCCTGTTTGTAAACGACACAACCACGAAACTCCGATTCCTCATCGACACCGGCGCCGACCTATGCGTTTTTCCCCGCTCCCGCATCGCCGGACGCCCTCAACGCTCGACATACGCCCTAAGCGCCGCGAACGGTTCCGAGATCGCAACTTACGGAGGGGTCAACTTAAATCTGAACCTCGGTTTGCGACGAGACTTCCCCTGGCGTTTCATTATCGCGGACGTATCGAAACCAATAATAGGGGCGGATTTCCTCAGACATTACGGGCTTCTCGTTGACCTACGAAACCGGCGCCTCATCGACCTCAGCACTTCATTAATCACGCCTGCCATACCTGCCGACAGCTGCACAGTGCCTCAAATAAAAGTTCTGTGCGTGGGTGGGTCGCGTTATCACCAGCTCCTGCAAAAATACCCTGGTTTGACACGGCCCAGCGGAATACCCAACGAAGTCAAGCACAACACGGTTCACCATATTCACACGACACCCGGGCAACCCGTCTCCTGCAAACCACGAAGGCTCGCCCCTGACAAGTATAAAATCGCCAAAAAGGAATTTGAGATGATGGTCAAAATGGGCATCGCACGACCCTCGGATAGTAGCTGGTCTTCGGCATTGCACCTCGCACCGAAAAAAGCTGACGAATGGCGACCGTGCGGCGACTACAGGGCCCTGAATGCGCGCACCACCCCTGACCGCTATCCAGTTCCACACATAGAGGATTTTTCCCAAGGCCTCGCGAAAAAGAAGATTTTTTCGAAAATCGACCTGATACGCGCATATCATCAAATTCCTGTGGCTGAAGATGACACAAAAAAAAACCGCAATAACGACCCCCTTCGGACTGTTCGAATTTCCGCTCATGAGTTTCGGACTCCGCAACGCGGCGCAGACTTTCCAACGTTTCCTCGACGAAGTTCTCCGGGGCCTCGACTTCGCCTACGCGTACATCGACGACATTCTGATTGCATCAGAAAACGAAGACGAACACGAGAATCATCTCCGTCAAGTTTTTGAAAGACTCGAAAAATACGGCCTCATAATCAACGCGTCAAAAAGTGTTTTTGGGGCACGCAAAATCGAATTTCTCGGATACCAGGTCGATGCCACCGGAGTCAGGCCACCAGCGTCGAAAGTCGAAGACATCCTAAATTACGAAAAACCGAAATCAATCAAGGCGCTACGCAGGTTTCTTGGGATGATAAATTTCTACCGACGATTTATCCCCAGAGCCGCCGAAATCCAGTCACCGCTACACGATTATCTGCGCGGCAACGACGCCCGTGGTAATAAGCCGATCCCTTGGACGCCCGAAGGAGACCAGGCCTTTGAAAAGTGCAAGCGCGCTCTCGCCGATGCGACTCTTCTCTCCCACCCGGACCCGGCACTCCACCTAGGACTTTTCACCGACGCCTCCGACGTGACCATCGGCGCAGTACTTCAACAACACACGACCCAGGGATGGCAACCACTCGCATTCTTTTCTCGTAAATTATGCCCCGCACAAACGAAATACAGCGCATTCGACCGAGAGCTACTCGCAATCTACAAATCGATTCGTCAATTTCGTCATATGCTTGAAGGTCGCAATTTTACCATTTTTACTGATCAAAAACCTCTCACTTTCGCCTTTCGTCAAAAACCAGAAAAATGCTCGCCACGCCAATTTCGACACCTAGATTACATCGCACAGTTTACGACCGATATACGCCACATTTCTGGAAAAGACAACATAGTCGCCGACGCCATGTCCCGCATCGACGCCATTTCCGAAGGAATTAACTATGACGACCTTGCATCATCTCAAGAAAACGACAAAGAACTTCAGAAATTCCTCAAACCGAACGGGCCACTACAAATCAAACAAATACTAATTCCGGGGTCGACGAAAATGATCTATTGCGACACGTCAACAAAAAGAGCGCGCCCATTTGTGACACAGCCTTTCCGCAAGCAGGTATTCCGGTCCCTTCATGGATTGTCACACCCCGGCGCACGTGCCACGACGAAACTGATTACTGAACGATTTGTCTGGCCATCAATTAACAAGGAATGCAAAACATGGGCCAAGGAATGTATCACTTGTCAAAGGAGCAAGATCCATCGCCACACGCACGCACCCCCAGGGAATTTCGAGCTCACCAGCTCTCGTTTTGAGCATATCAACGTCGACATCGTAGGACCGCTGCCTTATTGCCAAGGATTTCGCTACCTGCTAACATGCATCGACCGCTTTTCCCGCTGGCCCGAAGCTTTCCCAATGGAAAATATGACAGCCGACACAGTCGCGAAAACCATCTTCAACGGCTGGATCTCGCGATACGGCGTTCCGCTACGAATTACAACCGACCAAGGACGTCAGTTTGAAGGTGAAATTTTCAAATCCCTCTCCCATCTCATAGGCTCAAAACACCTACGAACTACAGCCCGGCATCCAGAAGCCAATGGCCTTATCGAACGACTACACCGACAACTCAAGTCATCATTAAGGTGCCACGAAACCGAGGATTGGGTAGAACAACTTCCCGTCGTCCTCATGGGTATACGCGCGGCTTGGAAAGACGACCTAAAAACAACAGCAGCCGAACTCGTCTTTGGAGAACCAATCCGATTACCTGGAGAATTCCTCGCCGAACGCACATCTGCAAAATCGCACGATCCGACACTATATGTTAACCGCCTCCGCCGATACTTCGCAGAACTCAAACCCAAGCCGACCTCGAACCACAGCAACAGGCCAACTTTCGTTTTTAAAGACCTACCCGCATCAACACACGTTTTCATCTATCGCAACGCGCCAAAAGGACCCCTAGAAAACCCATATGAGGGGCCTTTTCCAGTCATCTCCCGGCACCCTCGACATTACGTCGTCCAAATACGTAATCGAGTGGTACCAGTTTCTGTCGACCGATTGAAACCCGCCTACACCGACGTCGAAGAACCTGCCGACCAACGAGAAAACCCTGGCCGACTGACGCAAGAGAATGGCAACCCTCCTGATACACCACGAAGCCCGTCTCACGAAAGCCCGACGACACGTTCCGGAAGAAAAGTTAGATTTACCCTGCGCTATCAAGCTTGAACATTATTCAATACGTTTTTTTTTTGTAAAATTTCGTGATTTCATCACTGGCAAGGGGGTGATGTGGCGACGCACTAAGGATTCATTTTGTTAATTATTCTACGATTTAACAATGACTTTGAACCTATTATATTTGAAACGAATTAGTACTTAATTACCATTTCGAACCTTCCAGATTCTTCCATTCATTCACATCTCGAACTTTCTAGACATTCCCATTCATTCTCGCATTTTCCCATTCATCTAGAGAATTCCATTTCCCGAAGATTCCATCAATAAGGGTATAAATAATGGGTCTCAAGGCCCACTCAGTTAGTTAGTTCGTTCCGAGAGCCGTACCCGAAAACATCATTACTCAAACGCTTATCTCGGTCTTTGTCACGCGCTACGAAAACGATCCTTCGCTGTAACCTAGTATTCGGTTTTGAATAAAGTATTTACTTTTGTAACACACTTTCGATTTTTGTGGTCAACCTTCCCGCATAGTGCTAATATATTATGCTGTCAGATCGTGACATGTTACGTTATGACACGTTTGTGATATCACGAACGTTTACTGGAACATATTTTTTCACATGATTGCATAATTATGTTCAATCAATATCAACGGTTCATTATTAAAAATGAATTCAATAATAAAAAAGTTACACAATAAATTCAGTGGTTGAACCTTAACATTGCTAAACATGTTCCCCAACTACAAATAAACAACTCTTGTGGCACCTATAAATTAAGGGAAAAATGAAAATAGTTTCATGTACACGTAGGCGCAAATTTTATTAATAAATCGTATCATAAATTGTTTGTAGTGTATTCAAACACATAACCACACCAATGCTAAGCAACAGACATATAAACATTTTCAGACACCACATTAAGTATGTAATTGGTAAAATAGAAGTTGATAAACATCCTTTTTCAGTCGTTGGGGGGAGGGCTACATTTTATCGTCAAATGGTTTAAGCAACAGTTTAGATACTCCTCAAGAGCGTTCGCTAACAAACTTATCAATCAATAAAACATTAATGAAACTCCAAATAGTTATTGTCTCAACGGAACCACGCAAGATGTGTCACTAAGCAACTGAGCTACAGGAAATTAAAATCACAGAACGGGATGACCTCAAACTAATAAGATTTTCGACATCACACCTTGGTAAAATAAAGCCCTGCGCTATTTCAAATTTCCTGCTACTCTGTGCTATATGACCTATCCAGGAAAAAATTGAATCTTTTTGAAAAGTTCATTCTTTCCAAACATGTTACTTAAACTATTATTCTAAAAAGTAAATAAAACAGTGACCTGATAATTCATATTTACCAAACTTGAAGAAATTATGGGTAATCATGAAAAACCTTTCGATTTCTTCCTTAGCAGCCAAAACTCTTGGAAAAGGTTTAGTATTTCTCGAACAAAGATAATATTTCGGGGTTTCCTTTCTTCACAGCAAGCTGTTTCACAGTCAAACCTGAATTATTTTCAATAGTTGCATTAGTTTTAGGTAACAAAATGCGACAAATGGATACGGAATCAGAGGAAATGGCACGATGAAGTGCAGAACAGCCTTCGTCGTCAGTAAGGTCAGGGTCGGCGCCGAATTTCAAAAACAGATCAACAATTTCTTTATGACCTTGAGATGCTGCTCGATGAAGGGAAGTTGCACGAGCACATCGCGTTCGCGCATTGACATCCGCGTTGTTTTCCAGGAGAAGCTTACAAATTTCCAATCGTCCATTTCTCTAGAATTGAAATAATTCGAATGTTGTTAGACACATGATCCACATTGTGAAGTGGTTATTGCCACACTGACAATAAGATTTAACTTTCTACTTAATACTTAATGTAAGCATTTTTGCAATATCGTTACAATGACAATTACAACTCATAAAAATTTGTTTGCATTTAACAATAGTATCTCTATAAAAAAAAGAGGTGAAGGAATATTGATTTTAACAAAATTCACCCGAAATATATGAAAATGACGAATTTTTCTGTTTTCGAAATTTATAATTATAATCATTTAAAATTCTTTTGTTTGATGCCTTTTTTTTCAACTCTTATTTTATAGTAAATTTGATGTAAGAAGTCGACGTAAAAATTCATAAAAAATAGATTTCAATACTATCGATTTTATAGATCTCATAAAAATTAACTAGATACTGTAGCGCATTGATTTAATTTGTATTTTCTTCGCAAATAAAAGTCAATTATTAGGCGAAGTTCAACCCTTGAAATTCGCACATATTTAAAGTCACTTTCACATGGCAATGACACTGTCATTTGAATGCGCCTTCAATGAAGAAAAGAAAAAAAAAAAAAAAAAACTAACGATTTCAATTCATATAAAAAAAAAATAGGGTTCTTCATATTTTCAACATTCGCAAAAGAATTCTACTATCTTCTTCATGGACTTTTCCTGTTTCAGAAATACTTAATTATTTATTAATTGAAACTTAGATTATTGTTGAGTATTGTTGAGCTTTCTCAAGTACTATATACAATGTCATAAGAAAAAAAATGGCACATAATGGGGATTCCAAGGCCAAGAATCGAATTTTTCTTTATAATGAACCAAACTGTAATGAAAATTCACTCGACAAAAAAAATCAAATTCAAATGCTCCGGTCAACTTCAGGGAATTATAAGATTGAAGTGGGCGTTCAACATGGCCGCACCCATTGCGGTTCCTCCTTTTTCTCTTTAGGATTTCAAGTCCAAATTTTTGGACCAGCACATCAACTCTTTTTTATAAATAAGAAAAATCTTACTGCTGCGTAATGCAAAGCGACGTATCCAGATGAATCTTCAGCATTCGCCGAAAAGCCTTTGTTCAAGAGCATTTTAACGCGGTTAATGTCATTGCTTTGGGCTGAAAAAAATTTACAAATTTCTAACACTAGAAGTAGACCATAATGTTGTCAAACTTTCTTTTCATTGAATTTTACCTGCATACCAAATTCCCCTCTCGAAATCCATTTCCGATAAAGACTGAGAAACTCCGTACTCTGCTCCATGATTATGACAGCAAGCGCCATCGTTTTTGTGATTGTGTGTGTTGTGATTCATGGTTACAAATCTAAAACATATATTTTTTCATCAAGTATATACTTGGAAAACCTGTTTTCATGTAAAAATTAACTTACATAATTAGTTGGTCGGAATTGTCCTACTTAAGTGAAAATAATGTAAATTATGACAGTGCACGAATGATTGCAAGCGCACTCTTACAATAATAAAATATATTTATGATTCTCTTTGGAGTGTCCACAAAACTTCAGCATCTCCAGTGCAACAAATGACTCGATATCCCAATTCGGCGAGGGAATTTATCACATTCATAGGCGCTCCTGAAATAGAACCAAACATTCGTTGTTGCAAACACATTTTTCAATTCTACCGATAATTTATGTCTCTGGAATTCATGTTTAACAACCTTTGATTATCAGTCCATTAAGAACATTAGCATGCGAATCAGGATAACGTTTGCCAAGTGCCAGGGCTTCTTCCTCAGTCATCCCAAAAACAGTGCTGTCTGTGGAAAAGGGCGAGCCTTTGACAGCAACGTAATGGTAACTTACAAGCTCGATTTCGTCAACCAGTATTTCCGACATCGTTTTGATCAACTGTCCGCTCATTTACTCTCAAATTTCCTTCTCAGATTTCGGTCCTACAATCCAAAACTCAATTGAACAAACATTTAGATATTTCCTTTAATAAGTCTCATAATTTTGGTGTGAAAGAAAGAACACAAAAAATTACAGAAAAATCTTGCATTTTATTTGAAAAACTACAACTAGATATTCCATAAATCAGTTTTCTCATCTATCAAAGATGTCACAATCGTTGAATATATTTCATATATAAATGATTTCATTTAAAGTTTTGAAGCTCCTCGTGATGAAACGGAAGGTTTCGGTTGTGCACGAGTTCGTTCGATATCCATGCTTTCTTTTTCCTCCTTCATTTGCATGATTCGAGATTCATGAGCCCAACGCAATTCACTGTGTGCTTTGTCTCTTTGAAATTCCCACTGGATACGCTCAAACTCGAGGGTTTTTCGTCGCAATTCCAACTCCGCCGTCCTTCTCAAGGCACGTTTTTCTGCAAGTTGCTCCTCATAAATGCTGTGCTGCAATCTTTGTAAGGTATAGCTCATCCTTGAAGGTGACACCACAGGAATTTTTCGTAGATAGTCATGTTCCTTTGCTGTTGTGCCTCTCATAGCTATGAAAATATTCGAAATTTTAGTTGAAACTAATTGCGAATTTCAATTTATACTTTCAAGTCAAATTATATCTTTTTTTTATCATCCAGCATTTAGGATATTTGATTTTGCTTCTAATAAATATTCAAAAAAAGGTGAGGGAACGAAATATTGATTATTTATTATCAAAAATTTATCAAGTGAAATTTACTACAAAATGTCCGGTTCATTTGAAAATGGCAAATTTTTGCTTTAATGTCTAAAAATTAAAATGGAAATCACTTGGTAATAAAAATAATTATTTATACATTCATAATTTAAATAAATCATTTAATTAATACCCATCAGGGAAATGATTTAAAAAAAAAGTAAATTAATTTCAATATGTTGGAAAATTTTGATTGATCATCAATTGTGCCATCCACCAGTTCTAACACTATCTGAAAATAAAAATCACCGTTTTCTGGTGCTTCTTCTTCCTCTTCTTCCATCTCGTCTACTCCCTCCTCTATTCCTTCATTCCAGATTCTTTCATCGACGGGCTCAAAATCTGATTCACTTGGGGCTACGTCTGCATTTTCCTGTATGTCAAAATAGATCATAATTTTTATATTTTCAAAAGTAGCAACATTATACTACATCAGAAAAAAAATTTTTAAGAATGTTAAGTTTATGCTAAAAAAAATGAAATAATGAAATGATTTTAATATTTATAGAGCGTAAGTTTTTTTCTGAGTCATGTATAAACAGTTTTCTTTTTGCTTCTCACTGTCCCCGCTGAATTTCTCTTTTTGATTAAGTTTGTCCATGAACTTTTATTTTATTTTTTTTATTATTGTTACTTATTATAATATTTTATTTTATTTTAAGCTCATTTAGAAAAATTTGAGGAGTTAAATTTTATACAAAATCAAAGTCAAAAAGAAAAGCAAAAAGTAAAAAAATTGAAAGTAGTTATGATTATGGATTCAATTTATAAATGATAGAAATTTTCGGGTCTAAAAAATTTGAGATTTTAACATTTTTAATGAGAAATTCAAAAAATTCTAAGTATTTTGCATTCAAAAACCAAATCAACTGCTTCATCATACATTTATCTTAATAAACGAAGGAAGCATTATTATTAATAGTATTTAGAATCCACTAATTTTGGGAAAAGATTATTTTCATCAAATTTACTGCAAAGTGAAAGAATTGATAAATGAACCAATAAAATAATCACTTGAACATTATCAAAATCACAAGATTCTCTTTTTTTGAAATTTATTATACTTATATAATTCATCATATTCGTAACTTTAATTTTTGTTTGTCATGTAATTTCTGAACTTTCTATTTAACTTATATTTTATAATAGATTCCAAGAAGAAATCGTCATTAAACATCCATGAGAGATAAAATTTCAGAAAAGTTTCCCACAAAAATTTACATATGTAATCATCTTTTGTCTAACAATATGATATATGTTTTGGCAGTGCTTATTCGTACCGTTCGTATACTTCATGTTATATGAAAAGTCAGACTTTAGGTATCTTTATATTTTTCGTGTTTTTTAATGGAGTTTTTGCAAAAACTGATATTACACGGAAGATACAAAGATACCTGAAGTCAGACTTTTCGTATAACATGAAGTACACGAATGGTGCGAATAAGTTTAAACAATCTTCAATGAGAAAAAAAATATTTACCTGTGAAACCCACTGCTCCTCAGAGTTCCTCGCGATATTATTCATTTTTATGACGTGCTCGTCATAAGTCGTCTTGCTATCATTTTTCCCCCACCCTTCGCTCGCCCTTAAATTAAATATCGTGTTCCTCGCTTTTTTTATATTCGCCATTTCCATGAATTGCTGTTTTACTTTCTCTGGGCATTTCGGGCAACGCTCTAAATGTCGCTCCATCCTAGTCGCGTTTTGAATATACGACTGATCACAAAATTTGCAAAATGCGGTAACTTGTGTTCCATCGACTTTTTTGTGATAATAATTCCACACTGCTCCGCGTTTTTTCACCATTTTGTCAATTTTTTATCCAATTTTCGCGAATTTCAGCCTACTTGTCAAGTTTCCAAATTTCCAAGATTTTGGCAAAATTATTGGTATTTGGTCCTTATACTCGAGACAAAGTAATGTAGTTACGGTTCAAATCGTATTATCCGTATTATACTTGAATATTCCAATGTTGTTTTCATTGATTGTTCGGGATTTTGTAATAAGTGACGTGAAACACAACCTTAATTGTGGCGTTCCTCGCAGTTGCTAATTGCTCAGTTCATTGACCTTTTTTCGGGACGGAGAAAATGTTCAAATTTATTGGCATTGATTATCGGTAAAACTGCCGAAGGTGTAAATTTTCAGAGATTTTCACGTGGAATTGAAAAATATATCGCATGTTTGATAAAAGTTATTGACAGACCACTGCAGACCACTTATTTGTACACCTTGACTTGACATAAAGGTATGTTCTGGCGCAAGACATGCGCATTAGTAAGCAGCAAGACTAATCACATTACTTCCCAAAAGACGCCATGTTGAAATGTGAACCAATCAAATTCAAATCGAATTCAAAACTATTTTATGATTGGTGGCATTTTAGGAAGGCGTAGAACGGGTCGTATTTTTGTTCACTTCTAGACATACCTGGTAACCTGGTATTCTTTGTATCATGTTTGTACACAACATACACAACACACACAACTGTCACAAACCACACGCGCGTCGCGCGTAAAAATATAAGCACTCTAACAGTGTTGCCAGGGTTGCCAGATTGTATGTATTTTAAGACGACTCGGAAGCATTTTTCAGCAATACTGTTATTGCTGTTCACCTATATATAGGTGAACGCATATCGTAATATGCGTGCAACAATACCAAGAACTGAGCATATGTATGAGAGTCGCGCATGCGAAGTACCACGCGAGTCATCTTATTCCTTTCACTTTCTCTCAAGATGCAACTTTGCAACAGGGGGAGATAGGACGCTGGCCATATATAAGTATTACATATATGTATTTGTCCTCCTTAGCTTCAGGATTAAATATTGTTTATAAACAATGCATTTTTAATCCTTTTTTTCAGTTTGATACGCGTCGCTAGAGTCTCCTGAATAAAAAAAATTGATTGTGTGTTGTAGAACACATGGTTGAAGTGGAACACCGTATTGTATTTGAAGATGTCTAATAATATCGGGAAAAAATTAAAATAACGAAATGATATCGGTAAAAGAAATAAAATAACAAAAACGCGTTCACAATATTGCGTTTTTTTGTTTTCAAGTCAATAACAGAGAAGTCTATAAAATATATATATATATTTTTTTATTTTATTCGTATTCTTTAAAAGTTTTATTTTCGCACAAAATTTCTTTTATGTTTTGGTGGCCGTCGACAGAAACGTAGTTTTATATTTCGTCTGATGTACTGATACCGTACGCAAATTTCATAAAATCGTCAATAAAATAAATTAATGTTCTCCTGTTTGGGACGTTTGAAAATGAGCGCGCTAAGAGTAGATTTGTATTGCTTACAGTTATAATAATGAAGATATACGAGTAGCAAGTATTTATTATATTTAATTGTTTCATTTGTTTCATTAAAACTTGTCGGAAGAGTTAGTATATATCACACAAATAACCTTCTCAATGTATGTTTGTACAATATTAACGAATTGGAAGTTCTAACATCGACTAGCCTAAGAAGATAGCATAAATGTTACTAAAGGCTAATAATAACAAAAATAAAAAATATAAATTTTTCAATATTATTTATTGACATTCTGTGATTTCTAATAGTCTTTTCATTGTTTTCTGAATCATTATTTTTTTTTTATCGTAAAAGTTGGTATTATTTTATTAGAAAAATTGAATTTTTTATTCAAAAATGTCTTATACG
The DNA here is from genome assembly GCA_028476575.1 of Platygaster robiniae. Taxonomy (NCBI): domain Eukaryota; kingdom Metazoa; phylum Arthropoda; class Insecta; order Hymenoptera; family Platygastridae; genus Platygaster; species Platygaster robiniae. The sequence continues at coordinate 46,037,014 of CM052019.1, forward strand.
TTCATATATATAAATGACTCTTATATTTTAATAATTTTTTTATCATTTTTTAATGTACATATATGAATATATGAGGGTAGTCTTTATTTGGGTCATTTTTGAAAATCGATGGATACACCCTAGAGAGCATCAAGGGAGAGAGTAGCGAACTAACCGTCAAAAGATGCGGTCTGATAGGCTGCCATCTGTAAGGCTTTCATGGGTGTCGGCCATGTTGGATTTCTCACATGCGCATTCGGTGAGATATCCAACATGGCCGACACTTATGGGAGCCTTACAGACGACAGCCAATCAGAGCGCACCTTGTGACGGTTGGTTCGCTGCTCTCTCCCTTGAAGCTCTCTAATGCACCCTCCAGGGTTGCCAGATCGTACAGCGAACCCTCTCGACTTAAAATATATATAGGTATACATCAATAGTCAAAAATAAGCTGAACTTTGCATAAATTACCATTAATATCACAGATTCTATGAAAATCTCTTATGGTATTATGAAAATGAGTGAAATCTGTGAAATTAATGGTAATTTATACAAAGCTCGGCTTATTCTTGACTATTGAGGTAAGCCTGTTGTACGCTGGATAACCCCGTACAGTCACAATTTCCCGCTTTGAACAACTCGCCCCGACGTGTCCACCAAAACGCATGCCCGGGGGAGTTCGCTCCGCCGGCCGCAGGGCGGCGTCTGTTTTTTTTATTTCACGAGCGGAATTTAACACAGATACTTTAAGTAGGCTTACGATTTCTGTAAAAGCAGATTCACCTCGAGTGATTCTGACTCAAGAAAGTAATAAAGACTAGGTCGACACTACTTGAGTTTTCTTTTTTTGCTTGTACCCGATTACCCACCTCCCTCCTGGTAGCCGCCACCGGCTCCAGATAGATTCCTCTCACCCTCCCTTCCAACCTGGGAGCCGCCACCGGCTCCAGGGCATCTTCCTAATTCTTCCCCCGTTCCCTGGTGAACCAACGTGCTCTCTCCCAGGATGCCGAAGTGAAGTGGGCTCCGAGTACGACGCAGGTTAGAAAGGAAGAGTGACAGGTTAGAAGGAAGAGTGACAGGAGGAGAGTACCCCTCCTGTCTCCCCGGAGTCGTGCCCGAGAATGGAGACAGGCCAAGGGCCGACAGTGGCGTGAGGCCATGGAGGAAAGAGAAAGGTGGCGCCGGGCGGTGGACGAGTGGGAGTGGGTCCCTGAGAAGAAGGGGAAGTTGGCGCCCACGTCGGACTTGGCTCCGAAGTTTTGCTCAGTTCGCTCAGTCGTGGTGATTCCCCCCGGGTCGACCTGTGCGACGGACTCCAGGAAGGAAACCCCTGCGCAAGCACCCCCCCCCCCCCTCCTAGGGCGATGCCCACGATTGTGGAGAACCGGAGATTCCTCCCAAGATATATCGGGGTGGACCCTACCCCGGAAGACATCGATGTTCTGAAAGTGACGTTGTCGCCCACTTTTGCGCGAGAAATGGATGTACTTTAAGTTAGAATAAAGGATTGTAATATAGAGCGAGATAAACTAGAAGAAATAAGACCATGAAGTAGAATAGATATAATAGAATAAATAAGAAAATAAAGCAGAACAGAACCTGTGAAAACTAACTAGAATAAAGAAAAAGATGAAATAAAATTACAAAGGACAACATAGATTAGAATTAGAACACCAGGATAGCTTGGTTCCTGGAACCTGCCTGGAACCTGGCAACCGACCCCGGCTCTAGAAGTCCCCCCCCTTCCCCCTGGCAGCCGTCTCCGGCTCCAGGAGTCCCTCCTCATCCCTGGCAGCCGCCACTGGCTCCAGGCAATCCTTACACCCCCCCCCCCCCTGGTAGCCGACACCAGCTCTAGGAGAGCCCTCCCCGCTCAGTGTTGACCCAGAATATCCTGGCCTACAACAAGCCTATATATATTTTGGGCCGAGAAAGCCCGCTGTACGATCTGGCAACTCTGGTACCCTCCTCAAAGTTTTGAAATGCAAACAAATAAGAGAGTAAAAATTTCATCTTAATTGATGCAAATTAACCCGTGCTGCAAGAAAGGTAAAGTTTTGAAAAATAACCATTTTTACACAAAAAAATTTTTTTTTTTTTTAATTCCTACTTTTTTCTGAGTGGTCTATTTGTCCTAATTTTTCTATGATTTTACACGTAAGTGATACCTGAACTTCGACAAAAATTTTCAAGTGTCTACATTTAGTACATGAAGTTTCATTCATGAATGAATATAAGGGTCATTTCCAGACGAAAGCAAGAAGTTCTGTAAAATGACGAGTTTAAGAAAAAAATTCACAGTTTCTCCATTTTATAAGTAATATATTCAAATTTTTCCAAAATCTTGTTCTGTAGTGCTTACCCTTGAAAGAAGAAAAAACTTTTTTGAAAAATCCTGAATCAATTGATTTTAATTTTTTCATAAAATTGTAAATTATAAAATATTATAAAATTTTTTTAAATAATAACGTATTTGGCTTATTATAGCTTATTTTGATACAAGCATTATTAACTAATCTGAGGGAGGGAAGTCTAATTTTTCATTGTTTTTCTAAAAAAAAAACTAATTCTGAGATTCCGATCTGTACTTCTATTTATTTAAAAAAATATTTAGAAAACTAACATTTTTTATCTACACACTCCTTATATATTTTATAATTTCAGCGTTCTCCCGAAACAATTAAAAATTTTAAAGTAGATTATATAACGAGACTCTTACTGACAATGACTCATTGATAGAACCTGCTAAAATCTCCAAATTCTGAGGTTATAAAACATGAAAAAAAATTACCTGTATTTTTAGCAATTTCGGGTTCAGGCTCGGAAAACTCTCTTCTCATAGTCCACATGTGCTCATTGTAGTCTTGTTTGACACTGGTGCTAGATGACGCGACGACTTGGTAACCAAGGACCTCCAGCGCCGTCAAAATAACGCAAGGATGCTGAAGATAAACAATCGTGGAGTCGTCGCAGTAACCTCCCGAAGCGAATCTACTCAATTGTTCTATATCGGCAGCTAATACATTTCAATAATACACACTCATCAGTGGCAATGCGTACAAAGAGTTGTATTGTGCAAATCCGCGAAGTGCTAAAAAATGAGTACAGTTTGTTTTGTTATAAACTTGCAACATAGTTTTCATAAATTTTCTTCATGCTTTTTCTCTTCATTCTGAGGCTATATATACCAGATAAATAGATGTTATGAAAATCAGTGAAATCAAGGTCTTTGATACCAAGATACGGGGACTTTTTAAATTATTGAAGTCTTGAGAAGTTCATAAAAAATCAGATCAATTTTGATTCATTATTTATGAGACTATTGTCCTTCGGTTTTGCAATTATAAACTTTCTTTTTTGGATGTAGAGGAACCAGTTATGAACATTGGTAAGGTTTAGTCCTGAGTGATTTTATTTTTTCTATTAAAACTTAGAAAATCCAACTTTAAGAACCACTTGAATTTTAAATTACAATGAAACATTTCTTTTTTTATAAATTTCAACAAATAATTTTTTTCTTCTATTCCTCAAAATGTTGAAAAATTCTTGAGAGTAAAAAATATTTTGAATTCCTTTCTGTTATAAGATTTGTAACTTTAATAGGAATTCTAGAAAATTCATGTTGTGAAATAGTTTCATAATGAAGACTAACTTATGTTTTTAAGTTGAGAGCAAATTTTCAATGTTACTACAATTTCAATTCCATATTTCTAAGTTACTCTTTATATTCGATAAAAATTTACATGATTCATATGAAACTATTCCGATTTTTTGGTATGTTCTTTTTCAAGAAAAAATTTAATAATAAATCACTACAACAATAATTTTAGCAAAAATATATAGAATATGTTGGGAAAAAAAGTCAATATAAAATTTTACATATTTATCAATTCTGAAATTGTTATTTTTTCAGGGTTTTGCATTTCGTAAGAAAATTTTCAATTTTTTCATATTATAGTTTCAGAATTTTATAGATTTCAGGTTTTATATCATTAAAACTAATCTTGTAGAATAAAGCCTCGTTTAAAATATTTCTAATATACTATTTAAACCGAAAGTTTGAAAATTTATTAATTGCATTATAGTGTTAAGATTAACGAATTTCAAAATTAGAATCACTTCATTTCCAAATTGTATACCTCATATTTTTAGTTATATTTTTTATCTAATTGATATTTTAGATGTCTTATTTTTTATACCCTCTGGGATATTCTATAATAGGTGTAATAGGTACCTATTACACCTATTACACTGAAACTTTTTGTACAATGTACATGAAATTAAAAATTGTTTACCTAAAATTTTGAAAATGAATACACTTACATAATTTTTCTATATATTTCACAACACGATGTCGATTTTTTTAATCACTGTAATAGGTATTACACTGGTAAAGTATTACAGAATCTCCCTTAGGGTAAATTTAGATGTATTTCAAAATTTACTTCAATGAAATGAATTATTTCTGTATCATTTTTATTAAGTCATGACCTCTGAAAATCAAAAATTTATTTTTCATAATACACTTTATTCTTATGAAACTCAACTACAAGCAAAATGATAGTTTTTGCTACAAAATATAGAAAAACTTTTCTCCATTAATCATTATAGTGTGGAAATGAATTCAATTTTTAACTACTCTTGTTTACTTAATAACATTAGATTTAATTGTCAAAGCAATGAACAACTGATCGAAAAATCATAGGTTTATCGATTTTTTATATGTTTCGTGCAAAAACAACAAGAAAATAAGTAAAGATACACACTTTTTAATCCAGAAACGAGGACTCTCCAAGGATACCTGTGTCCAAAGGAAGCAAGATTACCACGCACCAAAATGTATGGCATCTGTGATTTTCGAGTTGATAGCGAACTAAACCAACAGAATAAAACCTGGTCGTCAAAAACCGAAATTAATCAAATTTAGAATCACACCCAAATTTCATGAAACAAACAGTGACGCAACTTGTATTGTATGTAAACAGATGTTCGCGAATTTGAGACTGTTTGATACAATTTGACGTAATCAAAATATTTTAGGTTAGGTTAAAATTGTCATCAATTCCTTAAAGAAAATGAAAGAAAATTGCTCAGAATCAATGAGATATTAACTTCTGATAATAATTAAAAATAATATTGTTGATATTTTTTAGTTACGCAGCCAGAATCAAGCAAAATAAACAACAAAAAAGAAACAATATTACCCATTTGATTATCGAAAAATTCGGCCGGACTTTCTTGTCGGTTCATTAGTATTCAAAAACTGACGACATCAAAAGTTCACGAAACAAATGTTTAAGAATAAGTTTATGTCCCAAAAAGTGTCGCAATTTGGGGAATTTAAAGATGATTTTTGGATATTGCAAAAATTGTAGTATTGGTTACATAGAGCAACAAAAAATAACTTATATTTCTGTCTATTTTATACAAGTATAAAAAAAAAATAAAACTGATCGAGAATAACTGCATAAAAAAAAATCATTCTTGCATTATAAATATTACTTAACAGTTTATTCGTAGTAAATCTTTAATTTATTATTTAATTTAATATTGTATTGTTTTTTTTTATTTATTAATTCAATTTCTGTAGTTGATTAATAAAATAGAAGGTTTCCGTTTCTTCTGATAATTACCCAGAAGAAACGGTTTTTAATCCACTTAGACATAAGGGTTAATTTATATGTTTTTCTGATATATTTTGATCCTTATGTCAAAGTGGAGTTAATGATCGGTTCTTCTGGAAAACCATACATTAGATTATTAAAATGAAAATTTAATTCTATTATTGGATTATATTATTTATTTATATAAATCTTCAATGTATAGTAAATTTTGTTTACTCGTTGTAAAAAGTAGTATATTTTTATTATGTGATGTATTCAAAAATGTAGTATAACTAGTAAAAATACTATGTACTTTTTAGATAAGGTCTTATTGTCAGCTACGAGAAAATTTGTAATTTTACAAATGATTTTTCAAAGTATTTTACAGTTTGAAAAACAGTGTTAAAAATACATACAAATTATACGTGTATTTGGAATAATAATAAATTAAATGTTTACTTACAAATACAATATATTACATATTCCTAGTAATGTTGATCTTTATAAAAACCTCATAAGAAAATACAATTTTTTAAAATGAATTAAATTTCTTATAAGGTGACCTTATAAAAATCATATAAGAAAATGGAATTTTGTATCAAAATGTATTTGATAAAATCTAATGAGAAGAAAAATTTATAACAATTTTTAGATCAACTCCTCATAAGAAATGTCAGTTTCTCATAAGGTTTTTATAAGGATCAATATTACTTGCGTAATTTTCAGTAATTTTTGATTTACAGCTTGTTAATGTGCCAACAACACTGTGCCAACTGCTATTTGACTTATATCCTTAAAAATGTAACTTAGTCAAAATCATTTACAGTAAGTAATCTCTATTATAAAATAATTATTTATTAATACATTAATATTTACATCAACGTCATCAATCAAACTCATTCTTCGCAGAAATCATTTTTTCTACAAAAATCGATTAGAGTTGAGTAAGTAACACAGCAAGGCGCGATAACAAGAAAAACGTGTAAAAATGAAACGTGGTAAGAAAAATTTTATCAACATTTGTTCCTCACTAAACTTCTTGCATCACTAGTGAGTTAAGTTCGTCTTCACCTGGACAAAGAATCGAGTCGATATTGTACGATGAAGCATGAATCAAAACAAGAAGCCAAGAAACTCCTGTAAGAATTATAAAAAGAATAATAATTATTCTACTTCTCAAGACATCAAAATCAGACATAGAGGGGCCTTCTCTAAAAAGACTTTAAATTCTACTAAATCATACCAAAAACCCAAAACAAAACAGCTCCAGCTCCAACGATGTAGAATACAGGCAATGAACAAACTCCGATAATCGAGTAAACTTGGGCAAGTGTAAATTTGCGATTGAACAAAGCAAGGGCCTGCTTTCTGTGTCGTATAGAAACTTTGTAACAGATGACGAGAAACGCAATCACAGCGAAAAGTAACAGAGGCGACGTTATTCTGAAATTTATAGTTCACATTCATTATTCGTTTTTAGAATATGTAAGTAAAATGAATTACACTTAATGTATGTTAAAAGTTTACAAAATGTGTAACTCAATCTTTAACTCAAATGAACATACACCGTGTGTCCCACGGTAAAACTAAACACTTGAGTTCGTAAGTTAGCGTAAGTTAGTACTGATTTTATAAGAAAGCGTAGGATCAGTGCTACCAACTCAACTCAGGCGTTTACTTGAACCGCAGGACACACGATATAGAGCATGTATATATACTCTATTATTTACATACACAAATTTTATGTAAAGAATATACTGTGACATGCATACATATATAAAGGTTAGTTACAAGCAATAAACAACAAGGCCAGCGAAGACGAACAAGTAATTGCTCCGGAAGTATTCGATGTTTTTGATAATTCTTTTACTGAGTCTAGGCAAAGAGGGTGGCACACAAAAATTATTGGAGTTCCAAAAAACAGACCACGGCCTTATATTAGTTCTTCTTTGCTGAATCCATTCTTGTGCTTTAGGATAACCAAACTGGTCCAAGGGAATTTGAGGGATTTGCGGGATTTCAAATCTGAAAAAAAATTTCAAATTTGACAGATAATATAATCTCCCAAAACAAATAAAAAATTTTTAATTATAGACTATGACTTTAAACTATACTCGGTAAACATTCGTAATCATGACATCATGAACATCATGATGACATAAATATGCACGAACATGTGTCTGCGTTCATGATGTCATGATCACTAATGTTTACTGGGTATTTTTAAACCTAAAAAATTTGAAAATCTTAAAATACCTAAAAGAAAAATCTCACATATCCAAATTAGTGAAGAGTCATTCAAAAAATTCAATACATATGCAGAATTTTAGGATAACAGTATTAGTTTTTAACCAGTAAACATTCGTGATTATACATAATCTTTGATGTTATATGATGTACCAATGTTTCCGCATATGTATGTCATCATTAAGTCATGTCATGCTTTGGCACCATTTGGGGAAACATTGGTACATCATATGACTTCAAAGATCACAAATAATCACGTATGTTTACTGGAAATAATTCTTATCAAAACTTGGTATTGAAATTGGATATTGTTGATCTTCAAATTTGTTTCAAAAGCTGGAAAATTTCAAGTGTCTTATAGATTCTCTGATATTTTAATGGATGTATATATATATATATATATATATCGACTTTGAGAATTTGATACAATTTCTAAGATTGAAAGTTTAATTAGTTATTCATTTTTGATAAAATTTCATATACAGGGTGTCCCAAAGTCACATATAAAAAAAACACCTTAGATTCATAATTCAATTTCAAGTCGAAAAGTCCTGTACCACTTTTTATAAAACTCAAAATTTAAAAAGTTAATAAGTCTCAAATTTAAACAATAATTGCACTCTCTAGGCAAGTGGGGGTAAATTTCACGGACTAAACTTTTCCCAAATTTTTTTCATATTTTTCGGAGTCAAAAAGTCTTTTGCCACTTTTTACAAAACTCAAAATCAAAAAAGATATTCGGGTGACAAGTTTCAACCAATCAGATTTCTTAGATTTTGGTAACTGCGAAGCAAAGCTCGCTGGTGACAGCTAGTTAGAAATATTAATAGATTTTCAGGGCATCAATAAATATTTCTAGAAGCATTATCTCCAAAGATTCATAGTTTTAATAATCAAAGTGAATAATGTATATGTGAGGTGATCTGAGAAAAGGGATCTACTATCCAAAAAGCAAATTTTACAGGACGGGCGATTGAATGAATCAAAATACCTAACGGTAAATGGGATGAAAGATTTTTAAAAATTCATAGCTTGCAAAAAAATCAAAGTTAGTTAATTCTGAGTGCACATAATTGATGATGGGATTAAAAACTTATAGAATCACTCGTAACCAGAAAATCGATTTTTTGAAAAGTGGTCCCTTTTCTCGGATCGCCTCACATATGTTTAGTATTTACATTAACAATATTTATTATTTATTGTTAATTTTCAATTTTTTCTCTAAATCTGAAAAACAATACTGTTTATACACCTCAGGGGAATAAACTGCCTTCTATTTCGAATTTTCCCTGCGAGAGCAGGGAAAATTTGTTCATTTCCCTCAGTCTATAAAATATGGTACGCTCATGGGACAAAATACTTTCATTTCCTCGGAGGTCTGTATCTCTTGGCTTTACCTCGGCCAGTATACCCGCACTTCGCCGATTTTGTTCATCAACTTGTCGATTTTGTCCCATCGCCCCATCATGAAGTGAACTGCAGATAATGTTTAAGTATATCTATACATATATATATATATTGTATAGGTATACACTTGTCTCTTCCGTTAAAGACCTTCTCGATTAGGACACCTCGGTTTAAGGACCGACATTTTCCTCCTGTTAAGGACGAAATTCCTTCAAAATAAAGGAAAAGAATCAAAAATCTGGTTGGCTCTCCATTGAGCATAACATATGCATACTACGCACGGGCGCCCTAATTCCAAGGGGAGCCCCTACTCCGATCACGTCCTTATCGAGAGGTTTTTAAGATTTTGTTTGTCATTAATGAGAGAGACGAGTGTATCTATACATCAAAAACACTTTCTTCTGCTAACTTCACTCCTCAAAAATCTGGTGTACATTGTAACTAATGGAAGTGCGGGTACACTGGCCTCCGCCTATAAACTTCTTACTCTGAAATGAAAATATTGTGCCCACGGAACGTAATGTACTATTGATTGATTTTCTGGTATTTTGTTTTTTTATGCATATCCATATTGAATTTAAGTATTAGTTTGATTTTTTGAGGAGCTCCTCAAAAAATCATATTGTGCCTGACCTAGGTCCTGACAGGGGGAGCATCGAAAATTCTTGAAATTTGCGTGACATCATTTATGGACATCCCCTTAGTTTTCAATTTTCTAATAAATTTCATATCTGAAGAGATTTTAAATTTGTTATGAACTGCTGATATTTTAAGTATTTCTAATGCATTAAAAAAATTTCAATTCTTTTGCTGGTTACAAAAAAATCAGTTTGGCGTAAAATTTTTAATTAAATTTTATACCCTGTTGAATTTTTATCCTGCATATCGTCATTTTGGAACATTGTTTGCATGTCACCACTTATCGGTATTTGCACGTCATCCATTTTGGGCAAATTTGTTTTAATGTCTATCCAATTTTTCTTGCAATTTTCCTGAGATCACCTAGAATATGTATTGAAAATCCACTGAAACAATCACCACTGTTTTAACAGACGCAATCACCAGCTGGCACACGTCTACTCAATTTGTGCCATTTGTTATTTTTTTTTTTTTTCTGTTTACGTGTCTAGTGTTTTTGCAAGTTTACGTCATCAAAAGAATATGAGCAATCTTTATTTTACAACAGTTTCACATTTCAATCCGACAATGTAGATTTCCATGTAATAAAACGGACAATTTATATTTTTAAATTTAGTTGAATTATAAAATAATGCACGTTTTTCATAGAATTAAAATGTGTAAGGAATTTGGAATATTTAAATTTTCCCGCCAAAACTCAACTAGATGGCGCTACCCGACTTCGCCCAATCATACACAATTGTTCACAATCATTCGATCCAATTCGATCACTCGATGCAACCTTGATGCAACTCGACGTAAGAAGCGTAGAAAAAGTGTGTGCGATACTGTCCGCAATCTCCGTGAAAAAAATAAAAATTCATACATAATCGTGTTTACTATCATATTTCGTGAAAAACAATTCGTGTGTGAAAGTGGGCCTTATCAATAGCAAAGCAAAGATTATTGAAAGCAGTAAAATTTCACCACGCTTTTCAGTGACTCGTATGGTCGTTCGCGTAGCACTGAAAAAAACAGGGGACATGGACGACATCGCGAAAAAATTAGTTTTCGAGAACTGCGACGTCGAGGACGCGGAACTGAATTTAACATCGAGTTCCAAGTGCGATTTCAACTCTTCCCTTGATTCCGAGAGTCAAAAATCATACACCGGGTCGTATATTATGGATTGCAGCGACACTGACATTAACCTCAACCACCATTCCATTGGCGATGAACGTACGTGACAATTTACTCTTCACAACGAATACAAACAATTAATAAATTGCTGAGAACGATTTAGATTATGTATAAAGATGGAATTTTTGCTAAATTTTTTGAGATGTGTGTCAATTTGGGCTCGCCGTCTGATTTTGGTGTTCTGTTTTTGTTTTTTGAATGCCAGCTGCTGTGGTACAAAACAATGGTTGAGCACCTTTTTTCATGGTTTTGTAGAAATTCAATACTTTTTCGTTTGAAGTTATAATACGAATTATTAGATGATGAAAGACATATATGTTTATAGATTTTTGGAAATATTATTATTTATTTTTTGATTATGAAATGAATAATAATGAATTATTTAATGAAAATAATTTTCAAAAAAATATTTGAAACAAATATTGAATTTTCTCCGATAATTTAATTTTTGTGAGATGATAATATAAAAATCGAAATATTGTTAAAAAAATAAAGTCTTTCCCTACACAGAGAGAAAAAATTAACTTCTTGATTGTAATGTTGTCCGCCGCGCGAGCCATGGCTCCATCCACTCTTGAGAGCATGGATTCGATGCATCCTCAACGCAGACGCTTGATTTAGAAACGTGTGCCGTGCTTAGGGGGATACTTTCTAACGTTTGAAGGTCGTCACAGCGCGCGCTTCGGAAGCGCGAAGCACTGCCATGCTTGAGAAGTTTATTTTTTCTCTGAGTGTATAATTAGAAAATTATTAAGAAATAAAATTGTTTCTTAAAGTGAAGTATTTTGAGTAAAAAATAACAGCATAATTTTTGGAAAATCATATGATCATTGATGATAATGATGAATTATTCAATGAAAATAATTTATTAAAAAATTTATACAACAATTATCGAATTCTCTATAACAATTCAATTTTTGTGAACGTTAAAATTAAAATGAATATTGTGAAAATAGAAGAATTATTTAAAAAATTTGAAAGAAAATTGAAGTTTCCTCTTATATTGAAAAAATTATTAGGCAATAAATCATCTGAAAGCGAATTGTTTTGGGTGAAAAATAACAGCATAATTTTTGAAATATCATATGATATAAATAAATATGAATTTATAGAAATCAGGCTGATTTAACAAAATTAATTCCTATGTAATAAATTTTTTTTAATAATTTTGTCATTTATTATACATAATAATTTAATTTTAAAAAGATTACACCTTAATTGTTATCACTGGGTCTTAAATATTATTATTTTCCCTATTTTATTATTTTTTGGTGCTAGTTTCAAATTCTGTACAGATACATGGAATTCTTGGTTCACATAAAATTTACCTTAAATGCAGTAGCATATCAAAAAGCATAAGATGAAAAGGATGTTTGATTTAGAATGTTTCAAAATATATTTTTATTAATTTTCCAAGCTAACCGTGTATGCAAATAAAATTTATAAAATAAATATTGAATGCACTCCAACAATCTAATTATTGCTAATTATTGCTAAATTTTGTGAGTGGTTTGAATAAAAATAAATTTTGTAAAAATCAAAGATTATTAATTCATTCTATCCACTTTTACTCGATTTTCCCAGTCAATGATCCCTCTCATTGAATTCATATGTGAGAAAAAAATCCATTAGAAGCCGGGATCCAAACTCCGGACCTCTCGATTACGTGTTGAGTGCTCTTCTAACTGAGCTACTTATTTTTTTATCATCTATGAATTCGATGAGAGGAATCATTGACTGGGAAAATCGAGTAAAAGTGGATAGAATAAATTATTTGTTTCAACTCAGTGGGCAAATTTATGGATATATTTTTCAAAAATTATTTTTTTTGAATCTCACAGAAAATTGAACATATTTTTCTTTATTAATAAGTACCGATTGCCTCAGGAAGTAAAGCATTTTGTGTATAAAGTAACAGCATAATTAAAAAAATTATTATATGATGACAATAAATATGCATTGCTATAAATTTTGTAGATTTTACAAAATTTATTTCCGTGTAATAAATTATTGAAATAAAAGATAAATTAGTTTTTATAAAGATAAAATTGTGATTATTATCGCAGGGCTTAAAACACATAATTTTTACATTTTTATCAGTTTTTAACGCCAGTTTTATATTCTGTATAAAGACATAAAATTCCTGATTAATATAAAATTTACATTCAATGCAGTAGCATATTAAAAATTTGACTGCAAAATAGATGTTGTTTTTTTAGAATATTCTAAAATTTTTGTGAAAGGTTCCAAGTCAACGCTATATGCAATTAAAATTGAAATAATGAATATTATTGTAGACTCGAATAATTAACTATTGATAATTTTTGTGAACATCAAATTAAGATAAATATTGTGAAAATCGAAGAAAAATTTTTTTTACAAAAAAGACAAGAAAAGTTTGTTCTTATAATTTACAATTAATAAATTTGTCTCATGAAACAAAGTGTCTTCAATGGAAAATAGCACCATAATGTCAAGAAATTTATTCTGTGATAAAATGAATCTAAGTTTACAAAAAATGGTTAAGGTTTTTCCAAAATCAATTCTTTGTGATAAATTATTTCGATGAAATAAATATGTATGGAGAAAACCTTATGCAAAATATGGATTGAAAATTCCTGATAATTTTATACAAATTTACCAACTTTTCTAACAGTATTTTTTTTTGTAAAGAAGTTTATGAACTTTTTTTCTAACTATACTCATGTTGTACATTCTAGAAAGATGCTAGTTACTTGACAAAAAAATTACTTACTATCACCTGAGGTTCTCTGCACCCCAGCAAGTAGAATGTGCAATATTTCTGACAATTTACCAACAAAAGATTCTAAAAATTTTCTTTATTCAGTGGGTGCAGATAATTATGATGGTGTAACTGTAATTTCTTTTCTCTTAAATTCTTTGAATGTTCGAATTTTCATTCACTAAAATTTGAATAAAGGGTACTGCAGTGCTTTGTAATTGCTAAAACTTGTCTAAAAATGAATAAATGACTGAAAATCCACCTTTCCTACTGTAATGATAAGTTTCATCAAAAAGTAATAAATTTTATCAAGGATGAATGTAGAGGTCGAAAAGAATTCATTCAGACAAATCTTTTGAATTGGGAAACCCCAATTAAGAATCAGGTAAAATGGTTCAGCTATAAAAATCTTCTAATTTTTGGACCCGATTTTACCTGCGATACATTTTCTGTCTGGCTTTTAAAGGCAAAGAACAGGTAAAAAATTTTTAAAAAGCAAGTCACGTACTCAAGTCTTATAGTCAAGTTTTTCAGCCGATTCTTACACTTAAGTAAAATTACTTGGGTCTTCTGAAAGGAAATACAACTGTCCGAGCCTTGAATATTAAAATAAGCACCTTGATGAAGAGATCCTGTTTTGAACATTTTATGGAGCAACAAAAAAATTGAATTTTTTTTTATATTCACCTTTTTTCATCAAAAGAATAGACTGTGCTACATATTTTGCTGAAATAAAGTTTTTGTTTCAATAGGTAGGCACAATATTCGTAAGGTTTTTTTTTTTTTTTTTTTTTCATTTAAAAAATTTGGAATTTTTTGTGCATAAAGTTACTTTGAAAATGCAAGAAATACAGAGGTTTGTAGACTGCATTAACGTCACAGCTTTCACAATTTTCAAATTGGTTGTGATTTCGTGCCTTTTTTTTCAAGCCTCTGTTTCTGTTTATGTGCCAGAAGTTCCAAACATTTGAAATTGAACGAAAAAGAAAATTTTTAATTTTTCTTATGGGCAGGATTGAGTCAAATATTTTGTTAGTCAGTATAAAGTTTGCTGTTTCAACCAAAATATCCTTGGGAGCAACAAGAAAATGTTTTCTCTAGTAAATACTCGCCTTTTTTCATTTCTCGTTTAATTTTCAACGTTTGGAACTTCATGCACATATCTGTTTAAATTAAAGATAATTGGAAAATATGAGAAATACACATCAATTTTTTGGAACTCCAAATGGCATAAAATTCCAAAAAACAAATTCCAGGGAACGTCCTTATTCGGCTCTAAGGACTAGGAAATAAAATTATACTCTTTGATCACTGAGTCTTCATTTTTTTATTATTTTTCCCAGTATTTCTTGTTACATAAAATACTTTATCAAGTGATCAATAGTCTCAGTCGAGAAAAAAAAACCTAAAAAATAAACCATAACAATATTAGAAAAGTTTATTATAAAATATGTACTTGAAGTTGCGTCAAATTCTGGAAGCACAACTATACTTTTTCTGGTTTCTTATTTTTGAGGTAGTTTTAGTTTTTTGTTACATTTAGATGTAAAAAAAATTTTTTACCTGTTTACCCGATGATTGACATTCTATTAAGATTGTTTTGATTTGTGAGTTGTCTCTGATTTTTGCTGATAATTTTGATGGTTCACAAATGTGATGTTTGATTAATATTAATATTATTGATAAATGTATTGGATTCCTACCATAAAATCTCATTTTGAAATAAGTATAAAACTTGTAAAAATTTTACTTTGTTGGCATAGAAGTATCTAGAAATAACATAATTTTTTTTGGAGTTAATTTGTTTAACAGCTATCAATAGAAACCTTAAGTAAAAATGTATATCAAAAAAATTTGGATAAATTGTAAAAAATTCATTTATATAAGATTGGATAAAAATAAATGGAAATGATGTTAAAGCTTAGAAACTGGACAAAATAAAGTAGTGCTTCTACAACTTGGCAAAACTTCAAATGAAATAATCAATTTTTTAAAAAATTAAATAACCGAAATAGCAGGTTACATTTTTCAAAAAATTATGTATGATAAAGTAAAGTGTAAATAAAATAATAAAGGCACATGTAGTTTATTATATTAATTGTAAAGATTGTGACAAGGTTTTTACTAGACAAATTAGAAAGAACTTCAGAACTCGGTTATAAAAATCTATGCTCAGAAATATAACCCTCAACATGAATTAAATTTTAATAACGTTAACATGTCAGAAAAAAGATTTCAAGTTAGACATTTGTTGCATATCGAAAATATGAATAAAAAATAATGAAAACCTAAATACTCAAAATAATTACAAACTCTAACACAAAATAATAATTTACATTGTGAATTTGGAATATTTTTCAAATATAGAAGTATTAAAAATGAAGTAAAAGTTTGATACAAAGTAGACGAAGAATTGAGATGAGAATCACTGAGATGATTGTTCTGGATCGCACGGTGCATCTCAACTGCCTTGATCTTTGTGTAGGAGAGAAAACCTGGCCTTTTGAAGCAGCACAGCTGGCATAGGAACTGAAATTCAGACAAAGAATGTTTCGGATTAAATTCCATATTGCGTTCCGAAAAGGTCCTTGAAGCCATTGCACAATAATATGCGAAATAATTTGAAATGAAATTTTAATTACCTAAAAATTTTGTTTTGTTGAGTTTTTTTGATAGCAAAAAATTCGATAGTTGTGAGGAGCTATTTCTTTTTTTGTTTTTTCCAAAATTTGATTTTGTTAAAAAAATTATAAGTTTACAGAAAGAGAAAGGGAAATTCTTGGCCCGAATAAGAGAGATGAGACTTAAAAATGAAAATGACGCCACCGCATTTTTTGAATATTTAGCAAATAATGCGAAATCAGAAGGTGACCTAATAGCCAAGGCCACGATTCGCGAAGCAGGTTTATTTGATCATGATTCATACGTTTGGATTTGAAATTTTGATTTCAACATCTTGTTGAAACCAATTTACGAATATTAAAAAAGTACGAGATGTCATTAGCAGAACAAATATCACAAAAATGTACAACAATAACGATAAGTTTCAAATATTTTAAAATTCAAGAACATTGCGAAAATTCTTAAATATAAGAACCAGTCAAAAATGTCTCAAAAAACCACAAGCATCACATAAAATATTATTGATCCGATTTCCATTCTCTAATTGATTGTTATGAAAATGTACATAAATATCATATGTTTGAAATAGTTATAAGTAGTTATTGATACAATTTATTCATATACAATTTTCATTCTGAATGACAAGAATATTCAAAATATAGATGTGCCTAAAGTTCCAAACGTTTAAAATGAAACGAAACAAATTTATAAGTTAATATAGTATAAAAAAAATTTTCTAGTTGCTTTTGAACACTTTTTGATCGTTACAACAAACTCGATGCTCCCCAAAAAAATATTCGTCACACTTCCCATCATGATAAAACATCTAAAATTCATATATTTTTCATTTTCGTTTAATTTGAAACGTTTGGAACTTCAGGTACATAAATATAGGAGCAAGGAAAATTATGTAAATTGAGCGAAATTCAGAAGTGAAAAGTCAAAATATTTGTTTAATTAGAGTTCTAAATGTTTTATGAGTTTTTGTGATTTTTTAATCTTCTGTGATTTTGTTACTTAGTGCTTTTTGTTACTTTTTTCAACCTTTGCAAAATTTTATAATTTTTTGACTTTTTGTAATTTGTGTGATATTTCAAATTATAGACATTCACATTTATATATATATAGATTAAAAATCTGGAAAACTTTAAAAGTGTCAAAAATTAAAAAAACAAGTCTTCATAAATAAGATGAATTATATAATCACAATTATATTCAATTTTAAAAATATACGGAATTTCAAAATAATTTTTTGTAGATTGAATAACGAATTCGAAATTGTATTTTTTTTTATGCAGTCCCAGGCTGTATTTTGAATGGATTTCTTTGAAGTTTGTAAAAGGTTGATCAAATTTTAAAAAATTTGAAAACGTTGAAAATTTTTTGACTTGCAGAAAATGTCCATTAACTTTGAAGATAGTGTCAACAAAAATCAAGTATCACAAATTTAAAAAAAATGTACATGAGTTATACAAATGAAAAAAAGATTTAGAAAGTTTTAAAGTTTGAATGAACATATTATTTTGGACCTTATAAACATTGTGAAAAATTTACAGAATTTTAAAACAATGTTCATAAATTTTTTAAGTTGTGATTTTTTTTTTTCGATATATGGATAATTTTATTTTCCATTTGTTCAGTAACCAAAAATACTTGAAGTGATGAAAAAATGGAATAAAATCCACGAGTTGAACAAATTTTCATAAAATTGGAAAAATTTCGAATGAACTGTGAACTTGGAAAAATTGAGTAACATTGAAAGTTTTATAGATTTATAATAATCCTATGAAATTTGAATAAATTGTCGAATTTCTAGAAAGCGTTCATAAACTTTACACTGCCCAATAAAATATTAGGCACTACCATACCCGATTCTCATGATAAGAAATCAAGAATTTATTGATTTATTTATGTATTTTTGTTAAATTTTGAATATATGGAATATTTTTTACGTTTGGAAAACCTGAAAATTCAGTTTGCGAGGTTCATAAATTCAAAAAAAACTCCAAAAATATTTAAATGTCTATAATAATACTTGTTAATATCTCCAAAATATTTGATGATTCCAGGTTGCCAGAAATTTATCGAGAAGCACAAATACAGTCCACCGTATAAGAAAATTCGTGCTCTTCGTCTCTTCGATGAACCTTCAACCCCAAAAACTCTCATGGAAAACGGTACCATGCACACCCCTATTCGGGGAATGAAATTAAGTAGATTATCACTTCCGCAACCAGTAAAACAACATTCACCGGCCTATTTAATCGGAAGTGACGATCCTACTGCTAATGTTAACCCTTTCACACCAACTGGCATGAAAATTATTGCTAGAAAAAGAAGAAGATCCATCAGAAGCCTATCGTCTGAGTAAGTTTTTTTCAAAGATATTTCTTAGATTCATAGAAAATATTCTGCCTTTTTAATGTCATGAATAATTGTTTTAGATGAATTACATGTTAATCCCTGTAGAAAAAAAGGAGTGAAAGAATGAGATATCGATCTTTTTTTTTTTATCGAAAATCTATTGAATTGTTGATTATTATTATTTACTGCAATTTACTGAATTTTTTAACAGATGTGATGGCAGTGAAGAAAATTTTTGAATGTGTGAATTAATAATGAATTTCAATTTTTGATTGAACAATTGAGTTATTGGGTAATTTACAGAATGTATGTTATGGTTTTAGATAAAATTAACTTTTTATGACGATTTTTTCAATCAATTTTACTACAAAATGAAGTTCAAAAATAAAGACAAGGAATGGAATTATAAAAATTGTTTAATGCATTTATTAAAAACAGAAATGTTGAAATCAGTAAAATTTGATTCTGATTTTGAGAATGTAAAATTTATTTTTATCATCATTATTCAGTATTTAAAATTTATTTAATTCTTATGAAGATTTTTTTTTTTTTTTTTTTTTCAAAGTTTCTGCAAAGTATAAGAGTTATGAAAATTGAAAAACTAATGAATGAAAATGATTATATGAATAGATTCAGATAGTGAAAAAAAATTGTTGGATTTAAAAATATTTATAATTATTTTGATACTTTGGACAAGAAATCATAAAAATTGAAAATATTTATGTTATGAGAACAAACAGAGAACTCACAGCAATAAATAAAATTTACTCTATTCTATAGTTCACTTTATAAAAAAAATTATATAATCATGCGAAAGTTCTGAATTAAAAGTTTACTGCAAAATATGTGTTTCATTAAAAAATGTCAAATTTTTGTTTGAATTTTTCCAAATTCAAACGAAAGTTATTCAATTAATATCATTAAATTTTCAATCTTCAAATCTAAAATTTGTGAGCATAAAGTAAAAAAAAAACTAGTCAACAATTTTTGAAATGAAGATTTCAAGTATGAGTTGAAAAAGTAACAATGTATAAAAAAAATAATAATAATAAAACTGATCAGATATTCAAATTAGGTTAAATTTAATAAAGGGATAATAAAAATTTTCGATTTTCTTTATATTTACCATTGAAGTATTGAATTTTAAACTTGAAAAATACCAATAATTGAAATTGTCTTTGTGATGTTCATTTTAGAATAATCGAACTTCAGTATGATTTTTATACACTTAGCTGCGGGAAGGTTGACCACAAAAATCGAAAGTGTGTTACAAAAGTAAATACTTTATTCAAAACCGAATACTAGGTTACAGCGAAGGATCGTTTTCGTAGCGCGTGACAAAGACCGAGATAAGCGTTTGAGTAATGATGTTTTCGGGTACGGCTCTCGGAACGAACTAACTAACTGAGTGGGCCTTGAGACCCATTATTTATACCCTTATTGATGGAATCTTCGGGAAATGGAATTCTCTAGATGAATGGGAAAATGCGAGAATGAATGGGAATGTCTAGAAAGTTCGAGATGTGAATGAATGGAAGAATCTGGAAGGTTCGAAATGGTAATTAAGTACTAATTCGTTTCAAATATAATAGGTTCAAAGTCATTGTTAAATCGTAGAATAATTAACAAAATGAATCCTTAGTGCGTCGCCACATCACCCCCTTGCCAGTGATGAAATCACGAAATTTTACAAAAAAAAAACGTATTGAATAATGTTCAAGCTTGATAGCGCAGGGTAAATCTAACTTTTCTTCCGGAACGTGTCGTCGGGCTTTCGTGAGACGGGCTTCGTGGTGTATCAGGAGGGTTGCCATTCTCTTGCGTCAGTCGGCCAGGGTTTTCTCGTTGGTCGGCAGGTTCTTCGACGTCGGTGTAGGCGGGTTTCAATCGGTCGACAGAAACTGGTACCACTCGATTACGTATTTGGACGACGTAATGTCGAGGGTGCCGGGAGATGACTGGAAAAGGCCCCTCATATGGGTTTTCTAGGGGTCCTTTTGGCGCGTTGCGATAGATGAAAACGTGTGTTGATGCGGGTAGGTCTTTAAAAACGAAAGTTGGCCTGTTGCTGTGGTTCGAGGTCGGCTTGGGTTTGAGTTCTGCGAAGTATCGGCGGAGGCGGTTAACATATAGTGTCGGATCGTGCGATTTTGCAGATGTGCGTTCGGCGAGGAATTCTCCAGGTAATCGGATTGGTTCTCCAAAGACGAGTTCGGCTGCTGTTGTTTTTAGGTCGTCTTTCCAAGCCGCGCGTATACCCATGAGGACGACGGGAAGTTGTTCTACCCAATCCTCGGTTTCGTGGCACCTTAATGATGACTTGAGTTGTCGGTGTAGTCGTTCGATAAGGCCATTGGCTTCTGGATGCCGGGCTGTAGTTCGTAGGTGTTTTGAGCCTATGAGATGGGAGAGGGATTTGAAAATTTCACCTTCAAACTGACGTCCTTGGTCGGTTGTAATTCGTAGCGGAACGCCGTATCGCGAGATCCAGCCGTTGAAGATGGTTTTCGCGACTGTGTCGGCTGTCATATTTTCCATTGGGAAAGCTTCGGGCCAGCGGGAAAAGCGGTCGATGCATGTTAGCAGGTAGCGAAATCCTTGGCAATAAGGCAGCGGTCCTACGATGTCGACGTTGATATGCTCAAAACGAGAGCTGGTGAGCTCGAAATTCCCTGGGGGTGCGTGCGTGTGGCGATGGATCTTGCTCCTTTGACAAGTGATACATTCCTTGGCCCATGTTTTGCATTCCTTGTTAATTGATGGCCAGACAAATCGTTCAGTAATCAGTTTCGTCGTGGCACGTGCGCCGGGGTGTGACAATCCATGAAGGGACCGGAATACCTGCTTGCGGAAAGGCTGTGTCACAAATGGGCGCGCTCTTTTTGTTGACGTGTCGCAATAGATCATTTTCGTCGACCCCGGAATTAGTATTTGTTTGATTTGTAGTGGCCCGTTCGGTTTGAGGAATTTCTGAAGTTCTTTGTCGTTTTCTTGAGATGATGCAAGGTCGTCATAGTTAATTCCTTCGGAAATGGCGTCGATGCGGGACATGGCGTCGGCGACTATGTTGTCTTTTCCAGAAATGTGGCGTATATCGGTCGTAAACTGTGCGATGTAATCTAGGTGTCGAAATTGGCGTGGCGAGCATTTTTCTGGTTTTTGACGAAAGGCGAAAGTGAGAGGTTTTTGATCAGTAAAAATGGTAAAATTGCGACCTTCAAGCATATGACGAAATTGACGAATCGATTTGTAGATTGCGAGTAGCTCTCGGTCGAATGCGCTGTATTTCGTTTGTGCGGGGCATAATTTACGAGAAAAGAATGCGAGTGGTTGCCATCCCTGGGTCGTGTGTTGTTGAAGTACTGCGCCGATGGTCACGTCGGAGGCGTCGGTGAAAAGTCCTAGGTGGAGTGCCGGGTCCGGGTGGGAGAGAAGAGTCGCATCGGCGAGAGCGCGCTTGCACTTTTCAAAGGCCTGGTCTCCTTCGGGCGTCCAAGGGATCGGCTTATTACCACGGGCGTCGTTGCCGCGCAGATAATCGTGTAGCGGTGACTGGATTTCGGCGGCTCTGGGGATAAATCGTCGGTAGAAATTTATCATCCCAAGAAACCTGCGTAGCGCCTTGATTGATTTCGGTTTTTCGTAATTTAGGATGTCTTCGACTTTCGACGCTGGTGGCCTGACTCCGGTGGCATCGACCTGGTATCCGAGAAATTCGATTTTGCGTGCCCCAAAAACACTTTTTGACGCGTTGATTATGAGGCCGTATTTTTCGAGTCTTTCAAAAACTTGACGGAGATGATTCTCGTGTTCGTCTTCGTTTTCTGATGCAATCAGAATGTCGTCGATGTACGCGTAGGCGAAGTCGAGGCCCCGGAGAACTTCGTCGAGGAAACGTTGGAAAGTCTGCGCCGCGTTGCGGAGTCCGAAACTCATGAGCGGAAATTCGAACAGTCCGAAGGGGGTCGTTATTGCGGTTTTTTTTTGTGTCATCTTCAGCCACAGGAATTTGATGATATGCGCGTATCAGGTCGATTTTCGAAAAAATCTTCTTTTTCGCGAGGCCTTGGGAAAAATCCTCTATGTGTGGAACTGGATAGCGGTCAGGGGTGGTGCGCGCATTCAGGGCCCTGTAGTCGCCGCACGGTCGCCATTCGTCAGCTTTTTTCGGTGCGAGGTGCAATGCCGAAGACCAGCTACTATCCGAGGGTCGTGCGATGCCCATTTTGACCATCATCTCAAATTCCTTTTTGGCGATTTTATACTTGTCAGGGGCGAGCCTTCGTGGTTTGCAGGAGACGGGTTGCCCGGGTGTCGTGTGAATATGGTGAACCGTGTTGTGCTTGACTTCGTTGGGTATTCCGCTGGGCCGTGTCAAACCAGGGTATTTTTGCAGGAGCTGGTGATAACGCGACCCACCCACGCACAGAACTTTTATTTGAGGCACTGTGCAGCTGTCGGCAGGTATGGCAGGCGTGATTAATGAAGTGCTGAGGTCGATGAGGCGCCGGTTTCGTAGGTCAACGAGAAGCCCGTAATGTCTGAGGAAATCCGCCCCTATTATTGGTTTCGATACGTCCGCGATAATGAAACGCCAGGGGAAGTCTCGTCGCAAACCGAGGTTCAGATTTAAGTTGACCCCTCCGTAAGTTGCGATCTCGGAACCGTTCGCGGCGCTTAGGGCGTATGTCGAGCGTTGAGGGCGTCCGGCGATGCGGGAGCGGGGAAAAACGCATAGGTCGGCGCCGGTGTCGATGAGGAATCGGAGTTTCGTGGTTGTGTCGTTTACAAACAGGCGGCTCGTTTTTTGGCTTCCGTCATTTTCTGCCGCGTCTAATGACTGCCCAGTTCGTTTCCCTGTTTGAATTTGCACGGCTCACGACACTTCCTTGCACGGTTGCCGTAGTTTTTGTGGTACCAGCAGAACTCGCTTTGAGATTGTTGCGAGGAACGAGGACGAGACGAGGAGCGTGAGCGATACCTTGCGCGGTCGGGGAAGTCGTTGCGATCTCTACTGCGAGAAACTCGGTCAGCGAGGGCCGAAATTTCCTGTCGTAGGCTGAGTGTGAGTTGAGCCATTTTGATATTCAGCAGGGCGTCGATCTGTGCGTTGATGTTCTGGGAGTTGCTGGTTTCGGCGATCTGAGGAGGCGAGCTTATGGCATCTGCGATGGCGTCGGCGAGTTCGGAGAGTTTGTCAAGGTCGGCGTCTTTTTGTACTGCTAGGGCGACTTGCATTGATTGCGGTAGGCGGCTTATCCAAATAGTTCGAAGCATTGAGTCAGGTACATTTTTTCCAGCGAGGTCCCGAATATACCTGAGGAACTGTGACGGCTTGCGGTCCCCAGGTGTTTCTTTTTCAAGAAGTTGGAGCGTCTTTTTTTCTTGAGAGGTGCTCAGTCGTTTTATTAACTGCGTCTTCAGCTGCGTATAGGCGTCTTGCTCGGGGGGGTTGAGGATGATGTCTCGAATTTCAACCTGGTATTTCTGGTCCAAAACGCCTAGCACATAACCGAATTTCGTGGCATCTTGCGTGATTTTTGATGCCTGGAAGCTCTTCTCCACGACGGCGAACCATAGCTCCGGGTCGTCCGCGTTGAAGGGTGGAATTCGCACTCCCACGACGTGGATGCTCTGGTCGCTGGGGCCGGGCATTTCGTCTTCGTCGTCGGTTATGAGCGAGTTGTTGAGAAGTGAGGGGTCCAGGTTGCCGAAACAGGTGCACCCGGTCTAGGCACGCGAAAAAGGAACGTCGGGTTGCACTCGCGCACTGCACTTGTCGTCGAAATTTTCGCGCACTTGTTCACACGCGCTGCGAATCGCACTGAGTGATTTTTTCGAGGTCACGGTAGGAAATGTTCGCGGTCGCGTCGTCGAGCACCTTTTGCGATCACGTCGGGGTCACCAATTGCGGGAAGGTTGACCACAAAAATCGAAAGTGTGTTACAAAAGTAAATACTTTATTCAAAACCGAATACTAGGTTACAGCGAAGGATCGTTTTCGTAGCGCGTGACAAAGACCGAGATAAGCGTTTGAGTAATGATGTTTTCGGGTACGGCTCTCGGAACGAACTAACTAACTGAGTGGGCCTTGAGACCCATTATTTATACCCTTATTGATGGAATCTTCGGGAAATGGAATTCTCTAGATGAATGGGAAAATGCGAGAATGAATGGGAATGTCTAGAAAGTTCGAGATGTGAATGAATGGAAGAATCTGGAAGGTTCGAAATGGTAATTAAGTACTAATTCGTTTCAAATATAATAGGTTCAAAGTCATTGTTAAATCGTAGAATAATTAACAAAATGAATCCTTAGTGCGTCGCCACATAGCCAAAAATTATAGGGATGCTGTAAAATGATATAAAATGTATGGTACACTTGTTAACAATTGTGGTTGCTTGAGAACCAATCAAGTTCGATTATTTAGAATTCCAAAAAAGTCAAATTTCAGTAGGAATTCAAAATCAATCTATCTATAATAAAATGTATGCAAGAAAATGCATAATCCTTGTTTGCTTGAATTTTTCATGATTGATTTGATAATTGCAAATTATTTTCAAAAATTCTAATGGATATCAACATTTTTTTATAAAACTGTGCAAAACTGTAATTAGTTCAAGAAATGAAGATTAATGACAAAAGTCTTATTCAAATGAGCGATTATGTAATTTTCCCAAAACTTCCTTGTTTGCAGTTTCAACCATTTATTGTGGTCATTGATAAAATTTCTATATGTAAATGTTGTTTCAGTATTTATTTCTAAACTTTAATATTTGTAAATAATTTTTCATTTGGAAAAAAATTCTAGATGTAAAAGGAAAAAAAGGAATTAGCTATCAAAATGCGTGCATTATCCATGTAAATACTATAAAAATACGAATATTTATCAATAAAATATTCATTGAAAAATTTTACTTCAAATGCACTTTGAATTAATATAATATTATTTCTAAAATATGATAATAAATATGTTATATGTTATTAGTCTCGTGTAAGTTATGATTCATTTTTATATTTATAGTAAATGATTAATATTTTTGACATTTTTTATTTATTCTTTATTTTTCTTTATGATTTTATGTTAGAAATGACCGTTTTTTACATGAAACATTCATTATTATGTTTGCCATATAAATATAATTATAAATGAAAATAGTTTATAATTGAATATATAAAACAAAAACCTGATATGCTCCTGTAATTCTGAGTACATTATTCCTAATTTTTTAATCTTTTCAGTTATCTATAACAATTTTTCGTTGTCCTCATTTCTTGTCATATAAGCATGTATTTTTCTTGTTCTTTGTATTCAGTATTAATTACGTATCAGTAGCCTCTTGTAAAATATTATTGGTTTTAACTGTTTTACTGATACTATTAATATCTATCTTTTTATTTCCACACCCATTGAGGCCCTTTGGTTTTACCTTTGCACATTTTACATCTTCTTACTCCTCTATTAATATTATCAATGTTATGTTTAAATTACCATTAATAATATTTTTTACTCTACTGCTTCTCATGTGTAAATGTATTTTGATTATAAATTATGTACATTGAAATATAATTTAAAATATCACTCAAAGATTTAAGAAAATGCGAACCAAAGAATGTCCAGATTTCAAAAAATCTCGGGATTTAAATCATCCAATTTGAGAGTTGAAAAATTGCAGAATTTATATTTAGAAATGATGATACAGTGTAAAATTCAGTAAATCCAATGATTTTTTAGCTTATGAATTCTAGACCTTAGTGTACATATTTTCTTCTTACAAAAAATTTTCATTATAGAACTTTAGTTTTTCAAAATTTTAAACTTATTGATTCAGACATTACCATTACAATTTTTTTTAAGATCAAAGAGTGGAAAAAGCCAATAAAACTCAAGTTAAAATACTATAAAACTGATGAATTTAGTAATAAAGGTAGAAAAATTCTGAATTTGTTACATTTAATTATCTATTTTGTAAATCTTAATATTTAGAATTTATTATACATCTATAGACATCACTGAAAATCCAATGAATGAAATAGAGAATTTGAGGTTTAAAGATAAAAAAAAAATTAGAGTTAGTGTTCATAATTTATTTGAAAACCTTAAATTTAAAGATTTATGACTGAATTTTCAACAAGTCAACTGGTTAGAAAAAGGAATAGATACAAATTTTTGAGGGTTTGAAATCCTCAGAATACTTGGTTTTAATAATAGCATGACAATTCGAGGTTCATAAACAATTTCGAAAAACAATCGTCTACTGTTATCAGTAAGATTTACCAAGTCCACTGGTTTTAAAATTCCCGCTTTTTTTCATAGCTTTCAATGTTTCATATTTTTTAAATTTGTGAAATATGCAGTTAATAGTGACATTTGCCCCCCCCCCCCCAAAAAAAAAAAGAGATTTTTTTCAATATTGCGTCTTTTTCTAAAAATACGTCAGCGGGAGTTTTTTGGGATATAAATAATAATAAGATTTTTTTGTTTCACTAATTTTCGGCAGATAAAAATGAAAATTTATTACAGATAAGATTATATGACTTACCAAAGTTTTTTAGTTCATTGGCGAGTTGTTGACAGTTAGTAAGGCCATGGTCGTACTAGATTAACCTCCCAGGAATACTTGAAAATTTTGACTTTGACTTTGACACATCACATTTCAGCTTTCTACTTTCTAGAGAAGAGAGAGAAGGGATAAAGTGTTATGTCAGATGTCAGCTGATGTTGGAAAAGGAGTGAATGAGTATAAGATTTGAATATTCAAATTTTGCAAGTTTTGGTACTTCAAAATGCTGAAAACATTGCAAATAAACATTTGAAAAATGCAGAAAGATTCTCCAGAAAATGAATTTTTCGGGAAAGAATGAAAATCATTAAGATTATAGAATAGAAATTTCTTGATTTTCTTTCAAATAAATAATTACATGTCTTATATAATTATATAATAATATGTCTTTTCTCTCTACTTAATAAAAAAAGTTCATCACCGCCACCGCCGCCCCAGTCGTGTCAGTCTGACTTCTAACGACGAGATAGATTTATGTAAATTTCATATTTTTTACTCTTACTAAGATGTTATTTTTAGCTATTTATAATGCTTGAATGCGTTTCTATTCTGCGAATCTATTTTTGAGGGTTTATCTTTTAGTTTTTTAACAGTACCTCTTATCTTCGGCTTACAATGCAACTTTAAAACTGTAAAAGGGAAAAGATATAGGCAGGCCTACCATCGCAAGTCAAAAAAGGTCATAAGCATTTCTGAAAAGTCATTCAATAGCTGTTTTTGTGCTGCTGTTAGTTCCAGTTGCAATAAATAGTTTCACAAAATTTCCTACATAGGTTTTCTGTAAATAATAGTTTTTGAGAGCTCAAACTTTCCAAAAAGTTCGGCAATACACTTAAAATTATGACAATCGTGAAAACACTGTTAAAAACGAAAATTCTTTCGATATGTTTCCCATGCGAATGTCAAAAAACATAGTTTTTCATTCGGATTAAAAAAAAGGTCAATTGTCATTAACTTTTGATGAACATTTTGATACTATATTCATCGCTAGACTTTGCCGAAAAAAATATACAAATGTTACGTTGATACGTTTGAAAATTAATGCTCATCAGCGATTTCAGTTTTACACGACATGGATTTTTCGATTAAAAAATCATCGGTTTTTATTTTTTCTAGCAAAAACTATGATATTTACAAAAAAAGTTTAAACGTAAGCTAACATTCATTTTTTAATAGCTATTGAGCAATATTTTTATTTTTCCAAATTCAGACTTTTGATTTTGACTAGTGACGTCACTGAGCGGACAATACTTCTCCTTTTCCGCGTTTTCGAGCGCTCAAACAAAAGTTTTATCTATATATGTAGAATTAAATGATGGATCATAACCAGGGCAACCAAAAATATTTTTTTAAATAAAGAATATTTAAATGAATATTTTGGCTGTGAGCGTCACAAATAAATATAATATTTATTATACATATTTCGTTAATATTCCAGTTTTTCGAAAATATTTTTGACTCTTCTGCCCTCGAATTCGAATGAATCTCGCGATTCGTCTGACAAAAAGTAACAAATAAACGTCATTTGGTGCTGCTTTTAATTTTTTTTTTAATTTTGACAAAAATTTTACAAAATTAAAATTCTGATCAACATAAAATGCCGAAAATTAAAGAAACTTCTTTAAATCTTATCAAACGTGTTGTGGCTAAATATCTTTAAAAAATGATCCTTGATGATCAGCGATCATTTATTTTCGAAAATATTTTCCAGTATGTAGTATTATATTATAATCAATAAAAAGATCGAGGTGTAGAATGGTTCATTTTATTATTGTATTTATGCAATTTAAGAAACAATAAATAAATATTCAACATTTTTCATGAATATTTATACCTTTTTTGTCGTTAATAATAAATAAATATTTTGCTTTTTTTCGTAAATATTTTTGGTTGTCCTGAATTCATAACATTGTTTAAAACAATATTATTTTGCGTTAAATCATTAGTATGATCTTAAAAATTAGCAACACTTGACGGCCATTAATTATGTTATCCCTGAAAACAAAAATTTTACATATAAATTATATTCCCTAACGAACTGTCATTAAACAAATCAATTTTGCAACTGTTTATTAATGGTCATTGAAAGAAGTGATAATTGATGTCAACTCAATAAGCAAATTATTAAACTAGAAATTTTTTTTGGAAAATCATCATTATCATATTGTGATTAAGAATAATATTTTGTGTTGACTTATTGATGTTCATCAACTGCCGTACTAATAAAGACCTCAAAAAATAATACATATTATCAAGGAAAAAATCATTCTTAAAAAATTTTTTGCTTCAACAAATTATTGAAAACCCTTTCAAGTTGAATGATTTCTGTATAACTTGTGAAAATAGTATTAAATTATTTAGGTGCATCATGTTATAAAAAGTACGCAAGTGCGTAAATGATTTTAATTATACTTGTAAAATAATATGTCATGCTAATTCCATTTAAATCTTATCATTTCGATTCAAAACAAAACATAAGGTAAAAAATTTAAAAAAATAAAAAACGAGAAAAAAATGTGACTCCGCAAACTTAAGAGCAAAAAGCAAACAAAAAGTTGTTCATTTTTTGCACAAAAATAAACTGTTCATTTTTCTTCTCTCAATTATATTTGTTGGTTTTTTGTGTTCTAAGAATCTTAGCTTCTTTTTTTCATGAGTCTCAAGAGTCGTTTTTTTTATCTGATTTGCTTATTTAAAAAAAGTTAATATATACTGCAGTATTTCATTACAAAAAGTAAGTAATAGCAAGTGCGTACAGTTAAACTTTCTAAAATGCGACGATGTATTAAGTATGGAAAATATTATATATTTCATATAATTACAAGTATATATTATTTTATATTATATTATATTATATCATATCATATTATATATAATACTCATACAATTATTTCTGTGGCTTTCCGGCATAACAGACAAAGTCACACATGCCATAAGGCTCATTTTACATGATATTCTGATGAAATTTTAAATGTTACAGCATGTGTGACTTTGTCTGTTATGCCAAGAAGCCATAGATTTAATGTGTGAAACCATACATATTGAACGCAGGTTGCAGAAAAATTTTTTCGTTAGATCTAAAAACTTTTTTTTCAAACTGTCATCATAGTTACTTCAGAAAGAAATCGTTTCGGATAATAGCATTCCAGAAATTCCATTCCAGTAAAAAATTTTCCAGATTCTAGTCATTTCTGGAAATATGTGTTCCGGTAAATAGATGGGAATTTTACTAAACATAAACTTTTTAATTAATTGCAGAGGATCACCTAGTGAGAATCAACTGAAGGAATCGGAGGACTCGGACAGCGGAAGCGATCAACCATTCAAGCGTATGTCTTTGAATAAATCAAACATTCTACGGTACCACTTGGAGTTTCATGAGATCGAGCTGATTGGAACCGGCGAGTTTGGATCAGTTTTCAAGTGTATAAATCGAATAGACGGTTGCGTGTATGCCATCAAGAAAAGCAACAAACCAGTGGCTGGCTGTGTCAACGAAAGATCAGCGCTGAACGAAGTTTGGGCGCACGCGGTCTTGCAGAAACACCCGCACGTTGTCAGTTACTACTCAGCCTGGGCCGAAGAAAACCACATGGTCATTCAAATGGAGTATTGCAATGGTGGAAGTCTTGCAGATAAAATAGCTAGCAATAAAGCTGAAAACAAAAATTTCACGGAGACTGAATTGAAACGAATTCTGTTGCATATTGCAGAAGGATTGAGGTACGTTTTGGTTTTGAAGTTGAATTTTTTTTAACTTAGAAAATGATTTTCAAATGAAATATATGAATTCCATGTTACAAATATGAAGTAAATAGAGATTTATTGGTGGTTTTTTTTCGTTATTTTAGGTACATTCATAGTAAGGGACTCGCTCATTTGGACATCAAGCCTGCAAACATTTTCATTTCCAAGGAAAAAAGGTTAATGTCCCCGTTATGCGACTCGGACGATGATGGGTTTGGCGAGGAGGAATCCGAGGAGGAAGAGATCATGTATAAAATTGGAGATCTTGGACATGTGACTACTATTTTGGACCCTTACGTATGTTTTATTTTGTTTAAAAAAAAAGTTTTCCCAAGTTATTATTTATTCAAAGAATTATTTTTCGATGCGGTATCTTCTATATATATGAAGCAGAATGTATGTTCGTATATCATCGCATCACGCGAAAATGGCTTGACAGATTTTCTAAATTTTTGTTGTATTTTTTTCGTCATGGTCTGCGGATGGTTTATAGCTAAAGAAAATTTCGAATTCTCAGCTAGAACGTTGGGTAACCAGGAAGTGAAGGAATATGACACATACACACAATATCACAAAATCACAAAATATTAAATTTCACGAAATAATGTAATCACTCAAAATTATTAAATTGTCTTATCAGTTTTGACCTAAAACGTACAAGTCCAAATTCTCTAATCAGAAAGAAAAAATAGCAAAAACTGATTGTAAATGATAAAGTATTGTTCAATCTTTTTTTTTTCATAGTTATTTAATCACATTATAAAGTTTATTTTTTAGCAGAATTTTTTTGGACATGTTTCTTATAATTTCCATAGCTAATAAAGTGTTAGATTTTGAGGAATTTTTAAAATTTGTCTTAGTATCAATAATTTCCTCAAGCTTATCCTGATTTGTTACTAAAATTTTAATAAATCTATATATAAAGCAGAATGTATGATTGTATGTCACCGCATTACGTAAAAACAGCTAGATTGAATTTTGAATTTTTTAAAAAATATTTTGTCATGATCTAAGACTGGTTTATAGCTAAAGGAAATTTCAAATTCTTAGGAGGTTGAGTAACCAGAAAGTAAAAGAATATGACACATATACCCACAATGTCACAAAATCACAAGACATCAGAAAATATCACAATGTCGAAAAAGTATATATCACAAATATACAAAATATCAAAATATTGGGTACAAAATAATGAAATCATTCAAAATTACTAAATTGTTTTATCAGTTTTGGCCTATAAACCTAAAAGTCTTAACTCTCTAATTAAAAAAAAAAAAAAAAAAAAATTACAAAACTGATTGTAAATGATAAGATATCGTTTCATCATTTAGTGATTCAATCGCACAATAAAAGTTTATTTTTTAGCAGAATTGTTTCGGAGATATTTTGTATAATTCTCATAGCTAATGAAGTGTTAGATTTTGAGATATTTTTTAAAATTTGTTTTAATATAAATAGGTTTTTCAACCTTATCCAGATTTGTTACTAAAATTTCAATCAATTATTTATATAATAGTTTTTCTTAAGAGTAGGTTTTCTATAAATTTACTAATTCAATATCATCGACTGAAAAAGAATATTTTCTATATAATAATATAGAATATATAGTTGCCAAAAATCCTGGTATTTTGTGAATATCGGGAAGCATAAGGAATAGCTGCCACAAACTGGCCGTTGACCGTGGGCGAAGCCGCAGGTGACAGCTAGTAAGCTATAAAAATGAATAATCACAAGTTCTTTATTGTGCGAATGTTAACTGTAATATGTATAAGTCAGTAAAACTATATTTAAATTGAAACACACTTATGAATTCTAAAATTATGTTTTTTTTTTTTTTTTTTTTTTCAGTGTGAAGAAGGAGATAGTAGATACATGGCAAAAGAAGTAATGAACAAACACGGCAATCTAGCGAAAGCAGACATTTTCTCTTTGGGACTTACAATTTACGAAGCTGCTGGTGGTGGACCATTACCAAAAAATGGAGAAGCCTGGCATTCCATTCGAGATAACGGCATATTGGATCCACTCCCTTTGTATAGCAAAAGTCTCATCGATTACTTACGAGTGAGTTAAAATCATAAAATAATTTACTTTTATTTTAGGACTTTTGTCATCACCCTTCAAAGAGTATATAAAACTTCACGTTAGTTCTTTTTGAAGAAATGCAAAATATAATTTAAAATTACAACAAATAAAAATAAATTGTTTTTTTCTTTTTTTTTGAAAGGGGTTGATTAATCCGATTCCGGAAAAACGACCAACGGCGGCACGGGTTATCAGGGAACATTCTACATGTCCCTATGACGCAAAAGCCTACGCGCTGCTCCGTCGTGAACTCAATGCAACGAAAATTCAGAACGAGGTCCTGTCGCGACAATTGATGGACACTAACAAGTACCTACAGCTAGTTCCGCCAAATTTGGCGGCCAACGTATTGATAGACAAACCACTAAAGACTGCTGTACGCTCAAGTTCTAGAATACTAGGGAACAGAGTCAATCGAAGTAACAGCTTGATGTCATTTTAGGTAAATTCAAACACTCATTCATTTTCTGTATTTATCATCACTTACAATTCATTGTAATTCCTTGCCTTCCATGAATATATTGAATGAAAATTGAAAAGGTTTTTTCTTTTTCAGGAGTAATTTTTAAGGATCGAACATGGATCGTGTTCAAGATGAAAAAAACAAACAAGTATACGCTGTGCATCAGAACAGCAGATGCAAGGAATCGTTTCATTGTGATATATGATAAGCTGTAATTTAACAATTTCTTTTAATCAAACTTTTGTAAATCAGGTTTTTTTTTAAATTCGAGGTAGGTTTTTAAGATGAAAATCAAGAAGCATTTTGTTGGTTTTTCTTTTGCGAAAAACCAAACAATCAGTGACTTGTTTATTGCTTCCGAGTCAAACAGTGTATATAGAAAAAGTGCCTTCTATAGTTGTAGGAAGTTTAAATGCCTGCGTAACCCATTCAGAGGTTTCATCTTTTTTGGGTTGTTTTTGATTGTATTTCTAGATTGAATGATTTTATACAAAGGCAAGGCATGATTTTTTTGTTTTTATGGATAGGTGATTTTTGTAACTTTTGAGTGTAGCTTAAAAGCGTTTATATTTATTTTGAGGATTCGAGATATTTTTAAAATTTTTTTATGTTCCACATCTGGGTATGTATGAGTAGATCATTGAATTCCTATGCGATTACTTGGAGTCAAGCATATCACAGTATGATAATTGAAATTTTTTAAAATCTTTTCAACAATATTGAAATGTCCTTTTTTTATATTATATTTTGACGAGAGGGTTAGCTGTTTAGGTCTCGTTATGAATAATAGTTTAAGAATTTGTTTAAATAAGTTTTGAGCATGTTCTGAAATTGGCTTCAAGTGATCGTAGAAGAATTTTAATTTCATGAAGTGGAGCGCAGTATCAAAATTATTGCGAGTATAACGGTCGAATTAATGAAATGGATTTTTTGAAATTTTTTTTAAAACTATTTCAAGATTGTAACGCTGCGCGTTCTTGAGCAAGGATTAAAGATGTTTACGACATTACTTTCGAGATTATACTTATGGCCTTGTAAAACTGAAATCATTTCAATAAAAACTGAAATACAAGTGTGTTGTTATTTTTTTTGTCATTGCTCCCTGACAGTCAAACCATGACAAACATATCATTCGAAATCCCCACACCTTTATGTGATGCGTGCGCATTTTATCTCTACATAATAGCCAACTTCAGGCAGTAATGAAAATTTTTCGAAATAGAAATGAACATTGGTTTTTGAGTGTATTTGAAGTGTTGAAAATGTTTAGATTTTAAGGTTTTTCGTGAAGTTTGTAGTAATTTTGCACAATTTCTGAGAATTTTGAGGTGATTTCAATGATTTTGAAAGTTTTTTCGAATCTTTTGACTTTTAATAACAGTGACAATTTTTTAATACAATTTTCTTTTATAAAAATAGTCGAGACTTTTTGAAAACTCGAGAAAAGATAATGACATTTTTTTAACGTGTCTGATATTTGTGTTGAATTCCAAAGATTTTCTAGTGACAAAAATCACGTGAAAAAAATTTGTTTGAAAAAAAACTGAGTTTTCTTGAACTTTTACAATATTTTTAACTATGAAAAACAATTTTGAAAATTGTCATTAAAATTGATATTTTTTCAACGATTGCAATGTATTTGGGCTTAAAATCTTGATTGAAGTTTTTTTCATTTTTGGTAAAAATTATAGAATATAATCATGGATCGAAAAATACTCAGTTTATGCAAGTTTTTGAACATTTTCATACATATAAATTCAAAAAATGATTGTGAGCTGAATATGTGTGACGGGGAGCCACAGAATTTGCCAACACTCGATTTTCAAATTTTTTCTTTTTTTCTTCTACTGAAATTTAATAATGCGAATATGTATTACCACCATGTTAAGTCTTAGCTGGTATTTACGGTATTTACTAAGTCAAGAGCAACTGATGACGTATTTTTCTCTTTGCGACGGTCGAAATCCACCGCGGATTGTGAAATTCGTACTTAATGCAATGATATCCTTAACTTTGAAATCTTCATCTTTTTGAGAACTTGTCAAAAAATAATAATTAAACCTGTGTATGTCAATTAAAAATATTCGAAAAATACATGAAAATTCTGTTGTCCATTTCAATATTCAAAAAACGCGCCCTTTTCACCGCTTCCGAATATATATAGCCGAAGAGACCGAAGCTTCCTATTGGTGGAAAAAACCGTTAGCGCGCAACAAGCACAAATCAACACAGA
Organism: Platygaster robiniae; assembly: GCA_028476575.1. Taxonomy (NCBI): domain Eukaryota; kingdom Metazoa; phylum Arthropoda; class Insecta; order Hymenoptera; family Platygastridae; genus Platygaster; species Platygaster robiniae. The sequence goes on from CM052019.1 coordinate 46,072,892, forward strand.
TTAGCACAAATTGCCGAAATGTGTCGAAGAAAACGTGCACAAATTGCTCAAATTTGGATGTTGCGTAGCGTATGTGAGCGCATGTATACTTTTTTCTTGATTTTTCTGTGGTGACCAGTGGTGTTGTTTACTATAATCTCGGTATATTGTTAAAAAAAAACAACCGGAAGTGAGTAGCAGTGGATGTTGCTCGTGAAAAAAGGCTTCGGAAATGAAGGTTTTGCAGAAATCGGGTTTTGATACGTGTAATATACGCGATGAAGAGCTCAGCATCTCCAGCAACAATTCGGGCGATTGGGATGAAGTGCCACTTTCTCCCCCGGTTTTCGGCTGTCAGTCGAGAGCGCAATCCAGGAAGTTGTCCTTCAACATGGACTGCGACGATGACGAAGATTATTCCAGTTTCTTCGGAAAACCCTCCATCATCATCGATAGTAAGTCATTTTTTTTTCTCTAACATTCTTTCAAAGCGTTGTTTTGAAAACAAGCCTTAGCCTTGATCACGTCAATATACGATCAAAATTTTTTTTTCTGTAGAATTCGAATCTTGAAAGTATTTCTAGAAATTAGTTTCATTGCATAAGACATATTTCAGTGTTACACAAAAAATCGAATTTTCGACGACGAATTTCTCAAAAAGCAAAAAATTGGTTTGGATACAAATATTTTTGGTCTAATTTTTTTTGCTGAGAAATTTGCTCGATGCATGCTGAAAAATGTTGTTCAAGTGACGAAACTGGAAAATTTTTACAGACCAGTTTGGGAATTTTTCTGTCACTTGGAACGAGTTTGTAGGAAAATGTTTGGTAGAAAATTATTTTTGTGTGAATTCGTGTAGTTTTGTCACAGAAAAAATTTCCCGAAAATACGTTTCGCTACTTGCAATTTTTTTAATGTTTGAAAAGTCAATTGTGTTTTTAAATTTTTAGGTTTTTTTCAATTTGCATAAGATATTAAATTTAAATTTTTTGATTTAAAACATCATAATCTTTTAGTTTTTCACAAGTTATTGATTGTTTTTGGGTAATAGAATCTATATAAAATCACTAGAATGTTTAAGTACAATGTATTCAATTTTTTGAAATGTTAACTTTGAGTGGTAATTTTTTTCAGAAATATTTTTTTTATATACAACCTTTCTACACTGAATTTTCAACCTTTAAAATTAACATAAAATAATTTCAATTGAAAAGTTTGAATAATTAGTATTTTGTACACGAATTGTAACAATATGGAACTAAATCTTCATTAAAAATAAGCTTACTTTTTAATAAAAAAATGTCCACTCATCAAAAATCAAGAAATATCCGATCTTAAATTTTGATATCTTGTAAATTGAATATTTTAATTCAAAACATAAGATAATCTTTTAATTTGTAGCAAGTTATCGATTTTTTTTCGAGTAATATAATCTACATAAAATCATTAGAATGTTTAAATACAATGTATTCAATTCTTTGAAATGTTAACTTTGAGTGGTAATTTTTTACAGGAATATTTTTTTTATACGCAACCTTTTTACACTGAATTTTCAACCTTGAAAATTAATAGAAAATAATTGCAATCGAAAAGTTGAAATAATCAGTATTTTGTAAACGAATTTAAACTATATACATCTAAATCTTCATTACAGATAAGCTTACTTTTTTAATAAAAAAAATGTTTATTCGTCAAGAATTATACTTTTGAATTTCTTTTTTTCAAAACTGACCTCAAATAGTCGAAATCATTAATTTGAAAACATTTTACCTTGTTTCTAATTAGTATTATATAACAAATTATATCTTCAAAATTTATAATTTAATATGGTATGTTAAAATACATCATGTTACAAAATGTATTTCAATATCATTTATTCCTAATAATAACAATCCAATTATGTGACCAATTTTATGTAATTATATAATTTAATCTATACTTATTTACCTGCGTTGATCATCCACGTTTTCATAATAAAATGCATCGTCTTCAATATATTTTATTATATTATATATATAATCATGAGACTTGCAAAAACTCAGTTGTGAATTACAATTTCAATAAATACTAATTTTAATGATGTTATTACTTTGTTTATATATATTAGATGTCTATATTATACTACAAACAGTAATCGAAGAATTGATGATCAAGGCAATAACCAGGGTGTTAATAAAAAAATATTGTTTATGTACCTCTGACATGGAAATTTCTAAACTCGTTTTTCAGCTCTCTGGACATAAAATATCATAAGTCACTAGGACAGAAATTTTATATTCACTCGTGTGATTATAAACCTTGACTTTGCCTTGGTCTACAAAACGTGACACTTATAAGTATAAAATTAAAGATTAAATTCCTAGTTATTTAAACTAAAAATATCATTTACGCAGCTTTCTGCACTTTTTTATACTATTTCAAAACTAATATATTCCTATAAATATTTATATTTATTCTAATTTATACGAGTGTTGCTTTTTTCAAGTCTAAAATTTGGAAAAAAAAATAAACCGTTATTTAAACTCATAACCTTGAAATAGGGTGTACGAAAAAAACTTTCTGTTAGTAAAAGTTTCAAAATTGTATGATATATTCATTAAAAAAAAAATCAACAATCGATTTCTTTGCTCTTAAATCCGTCATTTGTATTTGCAATGTTATAAAAGAAGAAAAAAAATGATGCAATTTGACATTTTTGGAGTCAACAATTTTTTTAATCTTCTAAATCACGATATAAAAAAAATTTTTGAAACTATGCAATGTTTCATACTTTTTTCTTTTAATCGAACCTTTTACCTACAAACAGAAAAAAAATTTTTGAAGATCAGTCATTTTTTCACATTCACAAAAAAATTAACATGCACCAATAGAGCAAAATCGAGTTTTCAGACGAATTTTAAAAATTTCCTCACAGCTAAAGAACTCAAAATCAAGCATAAATAAAAAATACGTATTTCATTGATTTCGATGTAGAAACTATAGAAAAAAAATGTGATTTAAAAAAAAGACCTGACCTTAAATGTCCGGACGATTTGAGATGAAATGACCCAAATACTGTGATTTCATAAGAAAAGTAACGTATTTCGAAAAGTAAAAGTTTGAGCATTGAAATTTGATTTTAAATGTTTTGATACTAACGTATATATTGACTTAAAACTTTATGTAAATATAGATATATCTGAATATTACATTTTGACCTTCTTGACTTTCGAATTTTCTCCACATCATTAAAATTTTTTTGTGAAACAGCTAATTGTTAAAATTGTTTCTCAGAAGCTTTTTTATATTATTTTTTTTTAACTAGTGTAAACATGAATAAATTTCTAAAAAATCAAATATGACGTCATCAAAGTTTTTCGTTGATTTTCGTTAATTTTTTGTCGTTTTTGCGTTGAATATTATTAATAAAATTAATTTCATCTACTAATCAAAAAAAATGTAATCCCTATTGAAAGAAGTGACAGAATATTAAATAATTTAATAAGTGACACAATTTTCATTTCCACTGCTCCCAAAATATTTTTTCTCCAATTTAGTGATACTAGTTTTCTATCCCCATTATTTAAAATCTCAGAATACTCGCAAGAACTGAGTTCATTGGTCCCATAAAACGAGAGGCAAAGAGTTGAGACTTGGAGTAGATGATTCACTTTTTTAGAATGCAAAAAAACTGAACTTGTAAAAAGGGTGAATCGAGGAATGTCGGAACGTAGTGGAACCAAATCTAGTGGTGCTTGTATTTAGATCTGAAACTTTGTGTCATGGATTATTTTAAAACTTGACAAAATTGATTTTTTTTTAGGTAAAATAATATAAAGCAAAAAAGTATGTATAATATGAATATTTCCTTTAGCTTGCATCATTCTTTTCTTATACAAAAAAAATTACAAGACTTTTTTGGATTCATACAATGGCAATGACTGTCACAATCTATCAATGAAAATTGGAATATACATTTTTCTTCGTTTTGATTACTGACCTTTTAATTTGAAGTGAGGATTTGAAACCATCATTTTTAAATTTACCACTTTATACAGAACAGAAAATTGTAGGTATCAAAAAGTTTTTTTTACTAAGAACAGTGAAGTATTTCTATTTGGACTTACAGAAGGAATTAGACCAGTTAGACAAGAAGTTTAATTGAACAAGAATGTTACCAACACCATCATTCACAAAATCACTGTATAGATCTTTTTTTTTTTTTGGATGAAATACCGAATTTTCAATAAATTACCGAATGAGCTGAAGAAATTGAACCATATTTTTCATAACACCAGGATAAAGAATTGGCTTATATGTTTATAGTGATTCCATGTAATGTTTTTTTTTTTACAACGAAAAATGTGTCGAACGACAGTATACGCATTTTACATTATAAAATTGATCTATTTAAATTTTTGCATATGAAATCGTCAATAAATAAATAAATAAGTAAATAATAAAAATAATTTATCCCTTAACACCGAAATTTGCAAGACCAATTCGTTGAGCCATTTCGTTTTGTTTTTGTGAATAAATTTCACAAGATTTATGTGATCTTGATAATATTATTTTGAAGAGATTGCTTGCCCTGTTATATCTGAAATGGTTCAATGGTCCTCCAACGGAATAAATTTCGAAACCAGCTGTGCGTCACGAAATCCGAGCCTCTTTCCTACACAAAGAACCTCGAAATGCATCATGCGATCCCCTCACCATTCGGTGATGTCTCCCATTCAATTTATTCTGCTCTTCGTCTTGATTTTTAGGTCATTTCTTTTCTCCAAATAATTTCTCTACGAAAAAATTCTCCATTTCATCCAAATAGAGAATTCTCTGTCCCTACGATTTTTTCTGGTGTAGAAAATTTTTTATTTGAGGAATCTTGAATTCTAATTATTTTTTAGGGTTTGAAACAAAAAGATTACTAAAAATTTTTGCTAAATTTTGACACTGCCCTGCTTTTGAAATTATAAATCGATTTCTTTTACTGAATATTTTTCAAGATTAAGTGTAACGCAGTAGGATTTTGATGGGATCTAATTGATTAATTAAAAAGTAACATATATTAAATAAAAAATGATTTTTTAGATCAAGCTGTTAGAATTTTCTGATTGTAAGTTATTAAACAAATATACATTTGAAGAAATTTTTTTTGTACTGTTTTGAAGATTCTTTGATCGAAAAGTGTAATAATGAGATAGTAGATTCGCGAATTTGAGTAAAAAAATAATATGAAAAAAAAGGAATTCATGAATGCATGGATTTCATAAAAATTGAGAACTCAGATTTAGGATGTATGAAAATGTTTAATTTGAGATTGTGCTGAATTTGTAAATTAAAGAATCCTAACTCATAAATTTGAATACTCAAAGATTTCTAATATGTACTAAGAGACAAGTTTCAAATTTTAATATCCCAACATTGAATTCACTGATTTTAAATGTACATAATGATTTATGTTAATTTTTACTTGGTCAATTGAAATATTAAAAGAAATATCATCTCCCATCTTTGCTATTTTAGAATGTATGGAAATCTATAAAAAATTGGAGCGCGTTGAATCGAAACGCGTTAGAAGTAAAACTTCTCATGCTGCTTTCTTCAAGGTTCTGATTTATAATTTTTATTCCTCTGACGTTTTTTAGTTCTAACAGATCCCTCAATTTTTCTGTGTAGTATTTCTTTCGTTTTTTTAACTATAAATCAATTAAAAACTTCATTTATTCCTAATTTTTAGTCGAATCTATCAATGAGATTCTTACACCTTTACAGTATTACAGACTTACAAAGTTTCCAAATTACTCCCTCCAAACGAAAAAATTACAGTCTTACATCTTAAAGTCTTACATTACAACAAAATTTCAAAACTACTCCCAGCAATCGAAAATATTACACTCTTACATCTCACAGTCTTCCGTCTTACATTGTAAAATCTCCAAATTACTCCCTACATAAAGTACATTAAGTCAAAAGTATAAAAAATTACGATTTAAACTCATTTAAAAATATAAAATGCAAACATGACACAAAATAATAAAAACATTCAAAAGTGCTGACAAATGTCAACTCTGAAAATTGAAGATAGTGATAATTTTTGAGATACCGATTTGCGAACTATCAAGTTTTATGACAAGGAAGTTCAGAAGAAAATAAATTTAACATGAACTAAAAATTAAACCTTGAATTGAGTAGATTTGTAAATCATATTTAAGTATTAAGAATAGTGTCGCTTTTTATGTATAGAAGATAAAGAATATTAATTTGAATATTAATTGTAATTTTGCGTTATATCTCACGTTGTATATATATTTACAGATCAGATAAGAGTGACAAAAAAAAGTCACTGAAACGTCGAAGAATAGAATTTTTAGGTAGTTTAGTCAGAAGTTACTTTATTGTTAAAATAATAGAGATATCAATATTTAAGTATATAATAACTGAAAAAAAACTTGATATTTTTCACAATTTGAAAATGTGAGCATAGATATTTAAAGGTAGGAAATTTCTTGGAAAATCCAAAGATATTTTTCAATCTTATATTGAATTTAAAAATAAGTGATTTAATTACGCGAATATCCACGAATCAAAAATTTTGAATAACCTAATTAAAAAATACCTAATTATACTGTTATTATGAAGAATATGCATTTAGAAATTATATTGTTTAAATAATACTATAAAATAAGGTTTTTCAGTGACACAAATTTTGAATTCCAAAATTTTACCAAAAAAACTTCTATCCTCCAAAGTTTTAGAGTTGGCTAAGTGTAGAATTGCAATTCTTGAAAAAAATATTTTAATTAATCAATTTAATAAACGTTTTTATAATGTACAGGGTGCGCCATTTCTTATGTCGGTATTGTAACATTGAATAACTTAAACATTTGACAACCGATTTACTTGACTTCACTTGTTTTGGAAACGTAAATTCAGTACAATTTCAACCATGTATCGCTTCACACCAAAAGAACGCGCTGAAATAGTTACTTTGTACATTGAAAATAGTCGTTCAGTTGTGTTAACTCAACGAGCATATCGTCGAAAATATCTTGGCAAACAGGCACCATCTGACAACACTATTCGTCGTTTGGTGTCGAATTTTTGTGACCACGGGACAGTGAAAGATCGCGAACAACCCGTTCATCAACGACCAAGACGTTCAAATGAACTGATTGAAGCTGTCAGAGAGAGCGTTGCCCAAAACCCAAAAGTTTCATATCGTCACCGCGCTCAGCATCTCGGCATCAGTGGAACCACTCTACGGCGCATTTTGAAAGATGATTTGCATTTGTTTCCGTACAAAATGCAATTAACACAAAGAATATTGCCTACAGATCATCCACGTCGCTTGGAATATGGACAAACAATCGCTCGAATAGTTGATACTGAACCTGATTTTTGGAAGCGAATTTTAATGACCGACGAGGCACATTTCAAACTTTCTGGAGGCGTTAATAAGCAAAATTGCCGCATTTGGGGAACGCAGAATCCACACGAGATCCATGAAACGCCATTGCATGACCAAAAAGTTACTGTTTGGGCCGGCGTTTGCGCCAAAACCATCATTGGTCCTTATTTTTTCAAAGAGAACCAAACGATCGATGGAAACCGATATCGGTGGATGTTGGCTCACTATGTCTGCCCACAAATGCGTGAAAAAGGTCTTGAAGATTACTGGTTTCAACAAGATGGTGCGACCTGCCACACTGCGAATCAAACAATCCAGTTTCTGCAACGAAAATTCCCTGGACGTCTGATGTCAAAAAGAGGCGACATTGAATGGCCACCCAGATCTCCAGATTTGACCCCTCCAGACTTCTTTTTGTGGGGTTATTTGAAAAGTAAAGTGTACGCCAGCAAGCCGCAGACCATTGAAGAGCTTAAGGAAAATATTCGTGCCGAAATCATTGCTATACCACCCGAGATGCTCGAAAAGGTAATGGAAAACGCCGCAAAAAGGGCATATTTTGCTGTGAACAATAAGGGCGGCCACTTGATTGATGTTGTGTTCAAAAACTAGTCTAAATAAATTGTAAAGGACCAAACTAAATAAAAATACCTCATTTACAGAAATCGGTTGTTTTTTTTTCAAGTTATTCAATGTTTACATGCCGACATAAGAAATGGCGCACCCTGTACTTTTGGTTTGGAGAATATTAATCATAAATTTAAATGTATACATAAAATTGCATTTAATCTATGAATATTGAGTTGCTAGTTACGAAAATTTTGAATTTATAAATTCTTCAGAAAATTCGTGTAGGTAGTTTTAATTATTCAGGGCTTCAAAAATTTGCCTACTTCAAGATAGCTAAGTTGTACAATGAGAAAATAGCATATGTATATAAATAAAAATTTTAAATATGAAACTTTTCTCTAACGAATTTCAAGTTTAATTATTGATATCTCTAATTATTATCAAGAATACTTAATTATATTATAATTCATTATAATCTTAATTATAACTAAGAAATATTGATAATCTAATTAATTTCACAATAATATCTCAAGATAATGTAACATCAAACTAGAAAAAATGTACATAAATGTCATCTTTAATACAAATATCCTTGAAAAAAAAAATTGAATCAATTGTAATAATTCGGAAATAATGCTTTGAACTTTATGAATGAGATTCGACTTTTTTGTTTACACTTCCGGGAAATCAGACCGAAAGTCTCTTATCTTTAGAAAAAGATCTGTGCTTTTCAATGGCGCTTTTCATTGTTCCTTCAACAGGTTTCATAGCCGAGATTTCTCGGTAAAATCGCATTCGAAACCTGTTGATCAGATCCCATTTTTCGATGTGTTCTCACTCGTCCGAGGTGGAAAATTTTTTTTTCTATTGTTGGAAATTTTTTTTAATGCTACGTATGTATTCATATGTACGTCGATTCTTTTGACAATAAGATGAGAAACGTATTGAGGTTTCGCAGCACATTCAAATATTTTAATCTCTAGGCTTCTGAATTGTGTAAAAAAATAAACTGTAACAAGTCATAGAGTTTTTGAAAGCTAGTTTTACCATTGAAGATCGAATATTTAATAATTATACAATATTAGGTTTACTGATTGTGAAAATTGAAATTACTATAAAAAAGAAGCAAAGGAACAAGAAATCGATCATTTTTCTGTCAATTTTTTGTCAAATTGTTACTGATGTATACATTTTGTTAGTAAACAATTTTATTTCACAAATTCGGACTCACTCGATCAAATAGAAAAATATACTTTATTGAAAAAAACTTTTTTATTTTGCAGTAAATTCAATGTAAAAAATTTTCAATGGAAATTTATGAATTCAAAGCTCTAAATAAACGTTGGTCAGAAGAAATTTCATAATTTTTTGACATAAATTTGTGCGATTGCAGTCAATTCGTTTTTTTGAAGCAAAATACATTTTGAAAAATTGTCATCAAAGTATCAAAATCATAAATTTTTTTGATTTAGATGTTTTCATTTTGTAATCAATTGAATCGATAAATATCACTGATCATTTTTTTTTTATGTATTCTTCTTTGTCGACTCATTTTATTGTGAAATTTAAAATTCTTCACAATTGATCCTCAAGAACACTCGTTCCTGAATCGTACAAGTATATATCTTTTTTTTATGATGCTAATAGATCAGAATAGAAAGAGACGAAAGCACTTGTACGATTCAGGAACGAGTGTAGTTGATATCAGTAAGGTGTATTTTTTTACCTGAAAGTCCAAGTCACAATTTCATTACTCGAAAATTTATTTTTCTTATTTTTTTATGTTTACTTGTATAATAAATAAAACATTTGAAATTTTTCAACTGTTCGCAAATTTTGCGATAAATTTTTGAATTTAGAAATCACAAAAGCTAAAATTCTTTTCATTGGAATGATAGCTTTTCAAAAATGCAATGAATTTGAATTTTTGATAAAAATTTACAGTTAATTTAATATTGAAGTGGATTAGTTTTCAACAAATCCAAATAGAGAAATCATACAATTTGAAATACTAAAAAGTTCATATTTTATCAATAAGTAAAATTTGTACTATAACAAATTATCAAAAATATTGAGATTAGGAACTAATCTAATCAAAAACTTGTGTTACATTAATTAAGACTGTACCTATTGCGGTTTTCCATCAATTTATTCCTCAATTTTTTTCAGCTCTCTTATTTTGCAGTAAATTCGAAAAAAAAATTTACATAGAAAATTTCTGAATTCGAAATACTTAATAATAAGAAGAAATTACTTCATTTATTAACACAAATTTATGAGATTGCAATCAATTTGTTTTTTGATGCAAAATATTTTCTTAATATGTATATTATCTAAAACATATCAAAATCACAAATTGCTCCGTTCTTGAAATTTTCATTTTTTATCATTAATTGAAAATTTTGAGAGGAGAACTCTGGTAGTTTTTTTTATTTCTTGCCTTTATTTTTTACTCTTGTTTTGTAAGGAGTTAAATAAAAAAAATTGTCCTTGTAGGTAAACGTCTTTTTATCATAGCCGTCTAAAAAGCCTACTTTTTCTCCCGCTACGATAAAAAAAATCGTTTGCACCATGGAAAAATAGTACATTCCGCATATAGGGAAAAAATAAATTTCTCACGAGGGTGTAAGTTATTTTTTCCCTAGATGCGAAATGTACTATTTTACCTGTACTTTTTGAGATGTGAGTCAAGAAGTATTGATGTTATGGTTTTTCACATCTCAATACAGCACAACGTCGAGCTATTGGACTGATAGGGGAACTTGAACAATGATGAAGTAGTCCAATACTTCGGCCCCTTTCCGGTGACACAGTGAGAGGAATTTTAATGGCCATATAGAAGTATTACATATATCGATGTGGCACAATCATAGACATAGGAAGATCTATGATATCTATGATAGGAAGATAATATATGATGTATATGATAGGAAGATATCTTCCTATGTCCATAGGTCCAATGCCCCAAATGTATAAAAAGTGCCAGAATTTAGGTACGACAATAATCTAATGACTGGATCATGACTTGACATTTACAGTGAGCAGGATAAAATCTCTCGAAATGTCTAGGAACCAGTTTGAATTTTCTTCACGCTTATTAAGATGTCCACTATCTCAACTTCCAGTAGCTCGACGTCCTGTTGTATTAGAAAAATCATTTTTGATAACAGACATTGCAATTGAAAGAAATTTGTCTATAATCCCAAGAATCAGATAAAAATATACTACTATCTACAAAGTTTTTTAGTTCTACGACGAAATTTACATAGTTTATTATTTGTGACTTGAAAATGAGCAAAATGTAATTGGTGCATATAAGATTTTGAATTGAATTCAAAATGTCGTGGATCGCAATATATAAAGAAATCTCGTTCTTTATCATTACAGGCGAACCTTCGAGCTCGCAATCGCCACCGGGATCGCCGCGTAAATCGCTATCACGGCCGCCATTGAGCCCACCCTACAAACGTGTTCGGGCTCTGCGCCTTTTCAATTCACCTGCCACCCCGAAAACTCTTATGGAAAAAAGTAAATTGAGCACGCCTCTTTTTAACAGCAAATGTCGATTGTTTTCCGACAAACCGCGAGCCGTACCAATTTCACATATCCAAGTACCCGACGCACCTCATGTAAATATCAACCCCTTCACTCCCAATGGAATGCTGATCACGGCTCGAAAACGAAGCAACTCCAAAAGAAACATTTTAAGGTAAATGTTATCATATAACCATGCAATGATCATCTGAAAGACCATGTCTGTCAAAAAATTCAGTTGTCATAAAAAATCAATAATGGGTAACCTTTCTTAACAGATCTCCAAATTTTCTGCTTCCATCAAGTGACTCAGATGACTTGCTTCACTTGGAGAGCGAAGTGGAGCAACATCCAAAACGGGTTGCTATCACAGACACCAAATCATCTCGATACGTTCAAGACTTTCACGAAATTGGTCTCATCGGAACCGGGGAGTTCGGCTCGGTGTACAAATGCATCAACAGAACCGACGGATGCACCTACGCGATAAAAAAAATTGCCACCCCGATTGCTGGTAGCGCGAGTGGAAAAGCTGCGTTTATGGAAGTTTACGCCCACTCGATTTTGAACCAAAGCCCTCAGACGAACCAGCACGTGGTACGCTACTGCACGGCCTGGGCAGAGGACAACCAAATGATTATCCAAAACGAGTACTGCAATGGTGGCAGTTTGGCGGAGGCCATATTACAAATGGCAAAAGATGGCAAGTTTTACTCCGAAATAGAGCTTCGCGAGCTCCTTTCGCACGTCGCGGAGGGTTTGAGGTGAGTTTTTGCAATTTTTTCTTCTGATTTACTCTACCTTTTCAGCGATACGTTATTAGTTCAAATAATGTATGATTATTAGATTAATGGAAGCTTCCAAGAAGTTTTCCTACAATTTGTATACCAATACTCATCTTGAATGCAATTGTTCTTTCATTTTCATGTATGAATTCCACTTAACTCATTTGTATTTTTTTGGTTTGTTGCAGATACATCCATGGAAAAAATATCGTACATTTGGACATTAAACCAGGAAACATTTTTATTTCCAAAGAAAAACACTCACCAATCAATTACGACTCCGCTGACGATGGATTTGACGAGGAGGAAACTGTAGAAGAAGTTATAGTTTACAAAATTGGAGATTTTGGACATGTCGTCGATTTGAATGACATACCTGTAAGACTTTTATTATGTTTTATCTCGTTCTGAATTTCTCTAAAAAGTCCTAATCAATAATCAGTAACATTGCTACATCAAAAAAAAAAAAAAAAAAATGCAAAAACATTTAGACAACTTCCTCACAACTGTACGTGAAAAATTTTTTGATCGTGTGATTTTTTGAATTCAGGACGACATCAATGAAGGAGACTGTCGATACCTCGCACGTGAAGTTATGAATGGCGATAAGAGCCACTTGACGAAAGCCGATATATTTGCTCTGGGACTGACGGTCTATGAGGCCGGTGGTGGTGGGCCTCTTGAAAAAAACGGACCTTCCTGGATCTCGGTTCGAAATGAAGGAAAACTCGAAGATCTTCCACAGTGCAGCCGGGAATTCAACGACTTGTTGCGGGTAAGTTTTTTTAAGACATAACATTCTTATAACATTTTTACTGTTTTTTTACAACCTTGGGAAGAGACTATTGTCACTCGGGTGTACTTTCTAATTTCAACATGATTTTTTGTTTTCGTATTTGATTGATGATGTAAATAAAAACGAAAATTCATCAATCACTGATTATTCAAAACCAATCTATGGAAAATAATTTTCTGAATCATTGGAATTGCACAGAAAATTTAAATTGCATTAGGAGATTCTTTTTTTGATTTTACAGTTGGTAGAGTAACATTATTTTGAACAGGATTTAATGAAAATTTATTTAGACTTATATTGTATGGTTGAAAAAATGATGAAGTAGGTAACTAAATCGTGTTGTATCGACTAACCAATAAATTTCTACAAATTAGTTTAAAATAAATTATTCATAATGTTATGTCTCATCAATTTTAAACCCCGATTTTTTTCATCGAATTAAGCACAAAATATGAAAGTTAAATAAAAGAAAGGTCAGAAACAAAAGTGTCAAAAATATAAATACTCGCTCAATAAAAAATATAAATTTCTAAGTCAGAAGAATTTATGATTTTGATATTTTAGATGAATTTTGTGAAAATCGACATTATCACAGTTAATGATAGTTCTGCAATTTTTATATGTTAAGACAAATTTACTTTCTTTATTTATCATTTTACTTTTGATATCAAATTGAGTAATTTCATTATTATTATTCGATAATTGAGTGTCAATAATATTACGCTATTAGAATATTTATAATGTATAATGTAACAAAATTTTATATTAACATTATGATAATAATTTTGTTCTTTAATAATTTGTTAAATCCAAGAACTTGAAATATTTCATTTCCAAAATGCACATTCTTTATCTCAAATTCTTTTCGTTTGATTTTTTAGCCATTAAAGCAAAAAATTGCTGTTTTCGAATGATTCCCACATTTGGCATTAGTTTCAATCTAGTAGTTTTTCATGATGAAAAACTATCTTTTTTTTCAGTTACAATTAATGTCTTAAAAAGGAGTAAATTTCATTAATTGATGCAAATTTAGTATTTATTTTTATAATAAAAAATTTACCATAGTGAACATTTCTCATCAATAAATACAAATTGTTCATTGGTTTAATATTATACTCATATTATTATACTCATCTATCTATATATATATATAAATGTGAATGTCTGTACGTTGTGCGCTACTAACTTCAAAACTACTGCACGAAACGTCCTGAAATTTCGCACAGTTATTAACCATTTTCTTCTGAAAGTTATAGGCATGTTTTTATCAACGAACTGATATGGCCTACGCCCCCACCTACACCCTCGCTGCACTTTTGAAATCACACACGCGCGCGCGCGCGCACACACACACACACACACACACACACACACACACACACACACACACACACACACACACACACACACACACACACACACACACAGTAAATTATAACATTTTATAAAAGTCGCAAAAAGTTACAAAAACTATAATCACTGAAATATAAAATTATGCAAAATATCACGAAAAGTCACAAAATCACAAAAGGGTGTAAATCACAAAAATTTACGAAACCATGAAAAACAGGGTGTCCTAAAGTCAGCGGATCATCTGAAAATCATCAATTCCTCATAAAGATTTAAGACAATTTATCCTTTGCATTTTTGACAATTTTCAATATTTGAAAAGTTATTAATACTTTAATTTCGTCTACTAATTTTTGGAGAGGCGGGACTTTTCATGGAAGAGGCTCCTTCTCTTTCTTAGCACACTCTCATGGGGATCACTGAGATCACTGGGGTGTGTATAATGAAATGTAGCTTTATCGCTTTTCTTATCTCTCTTTTGAAAAAATTAGAAGATAATGCATTGTAAAAGTGACGATTGGATAAAAGATTAACTAAAACATAGGCAAGTCGACGAAAACTTTGATTCATAGAATTTTTTGTCTCAAAATTACCTTTCAAGATAAGAGACATCATTATTATATATTCCATAACATACCTCAATTACCTCCTACTTTTCTATTAGAGTAGCTTAGAAAGAGAAGAGGTGAAGGCAGAAAAGGCCTTTTTCAAAAGCCCCGTCTTTCCGAATTGTGAGTGGCCGAAACTGAATTATTAATAACTCTCTAAATTTCGTGAATTTATTATAAAGGAAAAATTGTCTTCGAATTTCATAAGGCATCGATGGTTTTCTGATGATCCGACGACTTTGGGGCACCCTGCATAAGAAATAACAGAAAATGTAACCAATTATTACACAAGTCACAATATGTCACAATGGCAAATCATCACCGAATTCCGTGAATCACAAATAACGAAAAATCATAATAAAATAATTATTATAACCTCCATCATGATCATCTTTTAATCCTGATTAACGAATAAACTTTCATTAATTTTACTCTTTACTTTGATCGTAGAAAAGTATCATTATAAACTATTTTTTTGAAATACTTATAACATCTTTGGGACCAATATAATCCATTATATTAGTATAATATCTCTTCGGAGTAATTCATTATTATCTAACCAATTCATATTTCGTGAAAAAATTAGAAATTGTTTCAAACAGAAAAAAATAGAAGATTTTGGAACGTGGGATTCCGATAATTTTTTGGCAATTTTCGTTTTTCAATTAAACAATTGACTTTTCCTGGCCGAACCGCATGTAACAACGTGGTAACTGCGGAGCAAAGCCCGCTGGGACATCTAGTATAATAATAAATTGAGACCCATAATTTTTATTTTTCATTAATTTAATCTACATTTACCATTTTTTTCTGTTCATTCCTCAATTTTTTGCAATTTTTTCATTTCGCAATGTATTCATTAAAAAATTTTCGATTTAATAGTAATTTCATACTGAATACTAAATAATGATAATCTAAAGAAATTTTTTCATTCATCAACACAAATTTTTCAAAATGCCATCAAGTTGGTTTTTTAATGCAAGATATTTGCCGTTCCTAAAATTTTTTACCTAAAATACATATAAATCACAAATTTTTCTGACATCCCAGTTTTTTAAACTATTATTTAACTCTATGACCGTTACATGTTTTTTTTATTTCTTTTGGATTCTTAATCAATTCGATTTATAAAAATCGTTATAAACAATGTGAGATCTCAAATTCTAAATAATTGATTTTTATATGCGATATTAGTAAGAATAACTTTTATATGGATTTAGTCTTGACTGAAATTTCTGTATTAAAACATACATTTTTTAAATTGATTCCTTTTCAACTGTTCGATCAAAAATATAAAAATTTTTAAACATTACAATTCTGCGATCAAGTTTTTATTATAGAAATTTTCAAATTCGAAAAATTCCAACTGCAGTTATAGCTTTTCGAAATTACAGTAAATAATAACAATCTTTAAAGTTTCCATACAAACTTCAATTCTCAATAATATACTAACTGATCTCTCATTCCTTCATATCTTTTTTCTGTAGAGATTGTTCCAATCCTGAAATTTATGCATGTTTTTTTTTTTTTAGTTGATGGTGCATCCCGATCCAGTAATGCGCCCATCAGCAGCGAGCTTGATAAAGCACCGTGTACTCTGCCCAATGGACAACAAATCAAACGCTCAACTTCGCCGTGAGCTGAACGCGGAAAAGCAGAAAAACGAGATTTTGCAGAGGCAAAACGAGAGACTGCTGCAAAACGCGGAAAAATGCCTGCGAGCAATCAGCCCTATTGTACCTAATGTGATTTCCAACGGGGAAAAACGCCGCGTGAGCTCTCGCATAATCGGGAAAAGCCTCAACCGCAGCAACAGCACGACAAACTTTTAAAACATTGTGCTAGGATAATATGATGTATTCGCGTCACTAAAATGCTCTCAGAGGAATAATAATTTAAGCTATAAATATCAGGTTTAGCGATAAGAGAGCGGTGAATATACATATTCGTCGACTCTCATATGTGATATCATTAGTTAAGATTTAGTGTTATACACGTAAAAATCTAGTATTTTATCCATAACAAATCTAATGAAAATCAGTGGTATGGGATAAAGTTCATACTTCTTTATTCCATTGAACAAGACCCAAATAGAATCAATGATTTATTTATTCCTTAAGAGTTGAGCGGTGTACATACAAGCGCCTTCTGGAAAGTCAAGGTAATGCGATCTTTATTTTCTACGTGATTTTGTTGTACGCGCTCTGAATACGCGATAATTTACACTTATGCACGTGTAACACTAATTATTGTTTAAAAAAACCTTGCATTTGCACATTTTTGCATGCCTGTCAACATAAAAATACTCTTTTTCTGTTTATTTACCTCGTTACGAGCATGTCTGTGAAAATAATCAACTATTTAGTTAAAGGTTTCATTCAAATAAGAATGCTAGTTAAACTCAGGTAGATCCTGAAATCATAGATAATTGTTTCATTTATATAAGCGTTTTGTTATTGTCATTAGCTCGCTGTTTTATTACCAACATGAAAAGTATGAATAAAATTTAATCAAATAAATGAAAGCGTTTTTTTTCGATCCCAATGACCAAGGGCGGCGGAAGGCATGTTGAGTATGTTGAGCTTAGTACCGGCCAAATTTTTGGCATGTTAAATGGAAGGAGTTGCAAAATTCTCAACTCTGTGTTGTTGACGCATTCGAAAAAGTTTGTGGATAGGAATCACACTAAAAACACTCGCGTACGCTAAAAAAACTTTAGAATTCGAACGGTTTTCACAAAAGATAAGTTCCGGAGTACAATGAATAGCCTGAGTACAACGGAGCTTATGACCTGGAGCGCGGTTGAAACTTGACTAACTCAGTTCTCAGTAACTCATCCCCAGGTCTGGCCTGCTTTTTGTAGGAAATCCGTTAAGCCTCAAGAACATTCTAGACGGTTCCCGTTATTGATCCCGAACGTTCCAGCCATGTCTCGAAATTTCTAGAAGTGTCTCGAAGATTCTAGATAACGTTCCGCAAAGGACTCGAATTTTCTTCTACGCAAATAAGAGGAAACAATAACCGCTACAAGTTGATGCCGTACAGTACGTTCTGGAATTATTCACGAATCTGAATTTGATACGATTTAAGGCAAAACAAAAGCTAGTGTCAAAGAATTTGATATTGAAGATGCAAACCCTGATTCAAAATGTAGGGCTCATATATTTTCGAATCACTGAAAGAAATGTAGAAGAAAATTTACTTTCAAGTTTATGACCAGGTCATTTCATCTTCAAATTTGATAGCCAATGACAAAGTATTTTAGTATTTTAAAAATGACAGATCACATTCGTCGTTGATGGACTTTCCAATCAACATTCAAATATTTTGAGTTCTTTAAAGTGAAAAATTTCACGCTTTTTCGTTAATGCTGAATAATTATAATTTATAACAGTAGTTAGTCAACAGTTCATCATTTTGTTTTCAAGTGACAACAGTAAAAAACATGTATAATATATGTAATTTTATTAAATTATACCATTGTTTCGTAAAGATGTTAGCTCTAAACGAATCGATAAAATGAATAAATTATGATTGAATGATAAAGATTTCATAAAAGTTGTAAAAGGTAACCTTATAAAATCACCTTTAAAATGTTGTACTAAAAGGTCCAAAGTTACTAGGAATTTTCTCTCATTGCGCAGCACAAACTTTATTGATTCAAAGCCCTCGCTTTCTCGACCGGCAAATCACGCGAAATGCGGCTAAACCATAACACTGCAATCGCCGTGATGAATGCGCGATAAAACAAAAAGTGAGACTGGAATTTCCCTCAGCCAAAGAAAAAACGCAGATTCACCGTAAACTTAATCGCGCAAGTGTTTCACGTATTTGGGCTCACGCAAATTACTTTTTTCGTGCATCTGCTTGACGAATTTTTAAAGAGTATACATTTCTAATTTTTCACGTCTAGTATTATGCAAACAATTTTGTCCTCTGATACACACCATTTAGATATGGACCGTAGAACATAGAATAGTTGCCTGATTTTGAAACGAGTTTCTATTCTGCCACCTTCTTTCGAGCTTGTGATCTAGAAATGGCACGGCAAAGGATCGGAGGATCTGTCAATTACCTGTCACTCGGTATGAAGCAAGATCTTTTTATAATATTGACAGCAATCGTGCTGCACGTATTCAAAAACATAACGGATCATCCATATTTATATATTCACATTCTTGCACAGAACTACACTTTTTTCTGGATACTTTATCATTAATAATTGAGCTTTTCGATATGATTAACTGAATGTTGGTAAAGTATCTTATTTAATAAACTTTTTAGGTATGGAAACAATTACGAAAGGAGGAAATGGGGGAAGCCAAAGTTTTCGGGATCATCGATCGATACGGATTTTTTTTGTTGACCATGGCATGCACCCTGATAGCTTCAGCGTGGCCCAATTTTGGAGGTTCGAAGGGTATGTGAATATCGTCCTAGTAACTGCGGAACTTATCAAGGAATTGAGATTTTCTGATAAAGAATGACAATTCCTTCATAAGAAATGGTTAAAGAAGCATCGCATTTATATGAATATTTCCAGGCATAGTTAATGGGCATTTGATGATTTGGTATTTTGCGATACCGTTGACATATTTAGAAGCCGGATTGTGTTGTTCAACCACACAGCTTTTGTTTGCACTTCGCAATGGATATCTATTGTCATTTCTTCTTGGGTTCATATACATCGTCATGCCCATTACTGCAAAGCTCGTAAGCTTTTTACTATCGTATGCAAACGTAAATGGATGGCTGCTGAAAGGCATTGAAGTAAATAAAATCTTGGTTTTGTATTATCTAGAATATTCTAGAATTCTCTATAAACGGAGAGAATTAGATTAATTTTTATACTGATTATTTCGAAATAGTAAAGATGATACAATTTAATTAAAAAAAGATAAAATTCACGAAAAATTGTGACAAATGATAATTTCTCCCATAGTAATTTTGAACCTTATAAAAAATTAAGAAAGATTATAATATAATCCTGTCTTGTATATTATACAAGACAAATCCTTATAAAGAAGGATGAACCTTTAATAAGGATTTGTTAATTATGATTTGTCGAGGTACATTTTTCTCAAAAATCTATGGAAATCCAGAAAATCAGTGAAAATTTGAATTTTAGAGTATTTGGATTCTGAAAACATAAGATTCCTACAAAATTTTATAAATACTAAAAATGCGAGAAATACTTATGATATTAAAAGTCAATAAAATTCTATGAAATGTCAAGATCTGTTATATGTTATTTTCTCAAAAATCTATAAAAATAAGAAAAATAAAAAAAAATTTGAATCCAAGAGCATTCAAACTCTAAACATAAGTTTATATAAAAATCCAGCGAAACACTAGGAAACCCCTTAAATCGTATAAATACTGAAAAAATGCGAAAAACGCTGAAATTGTAAGTATATACAAAAGATTAAAATCTATGTATGTTTTGGCAAAAATCTCTGGAAATACTATCAATTTATAAAACTTAAAAATTCGATCTAGAGAATCTAATTCTAGAAATCAATTGAAATACCAGAAAATCCATTATATACTCTGAAAAATAAAACTCAAATTACTAGTAATAATCTATAAAGTAATAAAAAATTTATAAAGATAGTGCTTTCTGAAATAACTATAAAAATTTTAATTCTAGGGTCGCGAACTCTAGAGGAATCTATACAGAAATTCATACAAATACTCAAAATCTATAAAAATACTACGAGATTTTATAGACATATGCTGAAAAGTATGAAAACGACTCAAAATAATAGGAATCTCAACGGTACTGAAATTCTATATAGATATTATTTTATCAACACTTTTTAACAATAATATCAATGTATAGAACTTTTGGTCTTAGGGCATCCAATTCTTAAAATCTTCACAAGAATCCATTAAAATACTAGAAAAATAAATAAAATTCTTTAATTTATTGAGTATATTTAAAATGTAATGAAAGTTTTATAAGTCTGTGAAATACTTGAAATCAATTCAGTACACTGTTTTTTTAAAAAATGTATTGAAATACTTTAAATATCTAAGATTTTATATTCTAGCGTATTGAATTATATAAATATGTATCGGAATTTTCAAGAATACTAGATATCCTCAAAAAATCTCGAAATCCTACCAAATTCAAATAAAACTTAAAAATATCAAAAATACTCAAAATCCATTAAGACGTCATTTATAGATATAACTTTAAAGTTACTTAACATCTATGAAATCTTGATTTCTAAAGTAATGATTTTTTTAAATTTATAATAAAAATCCATAAAAGTCGTTCAAACGGTAAAAATACTAATAAAATAAGAATAATACTAAAAGTTTTGGAAATATCTATGAAATACCTGTTATCTTTGAAAATAATGTTTTCTGAAAAATTCTTTATATATATATATATATATATATATAATATATTATATAATTCTTTATATATATATATAAAGAATTTTTATATATAATACTTTGCATTCCACTGTGCAACACAAATTTCGATCTTGGAAAATAAAAGCAAAAATGAAACTACACCAAATTTAGAGATACACGTGTCTTGTGAATTTTCTAAGTTAGGTCGTAAAATCAGCATAGTGAACAATTAGTTTCATCTTTCATCTCTTTCTAGCACATCATTTCAGTAGGTCTGTCTTTCTCGCACCTCAAGGTTTAAATGGAAAGCATTTTTGAGCTAGTCTAACGAAACCCTGGGACACGTATGTGTCTTCAAAATTAGTGTAAATCACATTTTTATTACTATTTCCCCAGATCAAAATAGTATCTGAAATTTGTCGCACAGTGTTCTAGATCAAGCTAGAAATATGTTAAAAAAATTGATTACCCTGAAAAATTTTATAAATTGTATTAATTACGAAAAACCTTCAAAACCTTTTTTTTAAACAATTCATGAATTCAAAATCAGTATTTGCAGATTTTCAATCATTTTCTGAAATATGCATTCAGATAAATAAATTTTAATGTACAAATTTAGATTTTGAAAAAAGGTGAAAAACCTACTAAATTGTCTTTTATCAGTGATATTTACCGATGAAAAATTTCAATAACGTAATTTTGGATATTATGATGGCACATGAAAATACTTTTAAATCCTTAATCGAGTTTACCAAAAAAATAAAATCTCGTTCGCTCTACGCTGGCATTGATGGAATTAATAAATACTTTTTACAAAAATTATTCCCTTTTTTAAGGTTTTCCACTGTATGCCACCACCTTTAAACACAAGTTTGGTCTTGAGTCGTTTGACCCAAGCAGACCTACCGACCAGCATCGTTTTTACATTGATTTGTCATTTCATTGGACTTTTCTTGTCACCAATCCTCGTGTATTTTATGGTAAAATCGAATTTTATTCATTTTCGATATTCGAATTATTCACAATGATTACTACGTAACCGATAATTAGATGAAAAATTTGTTCCTAACGACATGACCCTATCATATTTTTGAAAATGAAACGAAATAGTTGGGAACGTCGTCTCCACCGCTGGTGGGAATTAACATCCAAGAAATACTCTATGGAACAATTCTTCCTTTGGGAGTTGGAATCAGTCTTCGCAGTTTACTTCCGATTTTGGGTCGCGAATTCGGAAATAAGACCAGCTGGATATCAAAAGCATGTTTGTTGCTCACAACTTATCACGTTTTCTGCGATGCGATTTCCGCGGATGCAACCGCTGTTGGTTCGATCGACATTCTGCTCTGCGTCTTGATCGGTATTTTTCAAAATTAAACCAACTTCATTATTAGGCATTTTTTTATCCTGCTGAATCCTGCGATGCATTCAAATGTCATTCTATTCAGAATCAATCAGATCGTCTCTGCTGAAAATTTTCAATTGAACAACCTAACTAGAAAACCACACGGAGGGAAATGAATAGTTGGCGGGACTAAAATAATAGTTCAACTGACTAAACAGAATAGTAAAATATGAACGGACAATGCACTTAGTTGACAGAATCAAGAATCCATTTAGGCAAATGGACGATTTTCTGTTTCGTTCGAGCAACTAAACGAATCGTACTCGTTACTGCTCGAACGTGTAAAGAAAGACACTAATACTAAACGTTTAGTAACAGTGAACCAAATTGAAGTCGTACTAAGGACTAAACTAGGCATTCTCCACTAGTCGTTTAGTTAATGTTACTAACACAGTTATTTCGATCTACTATTAGCTTATATTAGCTTATGTAAGTATATACAAAATGATGTAGTCTTATAATTTACAATCAAGAATTCAAATTTCCGCACTGTTATTACTTTTGTGTGACCACAATAAGCAATATTAGCAAAATACCATTAAATTTTTTTTAACCTTGTATATTTTATTACGGGTCTGTAGTAAAATGTTGTTCGACCGAAAATTGCCTTAAACCAACTTGAAGACTATGTAAGTACTTACATGTGAAAGTCCCCACGTACTCGTCGAATACCCATTTTTCGAGTTCATCTTTCATATTATCTACTTGCAAAGAATAAAATTGAAAAACACTCAAAAACACGTGCACGTTCGAAGATGTTAAAGAACCTTGTCACGATGATAATAAATGCGAAAGCGCAACAATAGTGCGATGAGCTTGACGATAAGTTTCGCTCACGGAACTAAACGACTCGTATTAGATGCACAGGCGCAGATGTCATTGCTGATGGTGCTTGACGACTCGTTTAGTTATTGTAAGTAAACGATTTGTATTAAATAAAATCGATTATAGTCAACGATTCGTTTAGTTGAATTGACTATACGTTCTTGCCTGAACAGTTTCATTATTTCTACTAAACGAAACGATGCATTGTTTCGTCCACATAACAGAAAGTTTTGTTGGAATGACGAAAAAATGAACAACTAAATATGTTTAATAAATTTAACTACACCAGTTCCCTCCATGCAATTAAAAATTTTCATCAGGAGCTCTAAATGATCGTTTTAATACTGTAAATAATGAAAAAATTATCTTGAAAGTGTTTTAACTGAAAAGTATTAAAAAGCCATACTATCTTGAAAACTTTTCGAATGCTAGTAAAAATACATAAGGGATCAGACCGGAGTATCGTGAACCACTTTTTTATACTGCCAACAGGTTGCTATAAAATCAAGTTTTCCTTCAAATTTCAACGCTGGATGTTGTAGTATAAAAATTACTTTTCTTTTAGTCACAATTTTTCTTTTCAATACCCCCAATGTAGATGATTCCCAGACGATTGCAAAAAACTTAAATTTTCTGTAGTTTGAAAAATCTTGGGGAATCGTGAGCCTCTTTTCAAATTAGGTAAATAAAATTGATAATATTTGTTAGAAAATGTTTATTCATGTGTTTGAATCGCAAAATATTTGCAATGCCTGCCCGGGTCAAATGTTAAACTTTAAACCCAATCATACCGATTACAACATGGCCAAAAATGAATTACATAATGCTAACAGCATGCAAAATTTCTTTTTCATTTCGAAAGCTTCAAGTCAGACGAATATTATAAACATAGTCACCTACTTGAATTCATAGAAAAGGGTCGCAATTATAGACCACACTCGAAGTGAAAATGATACTTTGAGAGCAACAAATTTTGATTTATTAACACAGCAAAGTAACGGTGCAGAGGTGAACGTTCATTGATTGTGGAAATATTAGCTTATCATGAGACAAGTCAATGACAGTTGTTCACAGCTGTAATGATTCACTAGGAAAAAACAAATGGCGCTGGCTCAGGATACACCGGTCTCCCCTATATTATCTTCATCATTTTGATTTCTTATTTTCAGCTTGCCTAACACAAATGTGCCTGACCGGTCTCTGTTGGACTTTATGCTCGAGATGGCTGGCCAAGAACATGTTGCTGTCAACTATTTTCACGAGTATGCACAAATCTGCCACACTCGGTAGCTGGCTTTTCCGAGGAGCATACCATGGCCTTGAACATGGCCCAATGATCAATCTTCCACTCGTGATTCTTCCGATGGCACAACTCATACTTGGCAGTCTTGTAGCAAGTTGGCTCGCGCCGCAAAATAAAATCAAAACCATGAAAACTTCAGCAGAGCATTAAAAATAGAAAAAATAAAATTATATCGACGATTTTTCGAAAGGATTAAACATTTTGGGATGCCTTTGATGGACGTGTTTTTTAGAAATACAAAGAACCAATGAAGAAACAATAAATTTACAGTCTGAAAACTGGAGGCATTTATTTAATTTGGAACCAATAATTACTCGAGTTTCAGTAAGTTGAATTTTTATTCATTTTTTCGAAGATTGCAATCTTACGTCTTATAATTTTGATGCATATTGTTATTTTTATAACTCTTCAAAATGGGTTTTCGTTCATTGTTTTTGAAATCTTACATTTCAATATTTTAAATTTTCCTAGTATCAAAGACCAAAGTGAATTGCGAAAGGTTCATACTTGACACAAAAATACACATTTGTATAAATATGTCTATTGATCATAGTTTACAAGAGCCCTTCTAGAATTGAGACTTGTAGAGCATACAAAGTTTACTACAAAGTTTTATTAAAAAAATGAAATTATTTACTTATTCATTATCAGACTATCTGCAACACACGTCTTTATTCTCACCAACAATAAAAAAAATACTAACATAGTACAAAAAACACTCTGCCGGAAATAGTAAGACTATGTCACAATATTGATTAGAAAGTAATTATTTAATAAATTGAATAAAATTTTATGGGTAACGGTGCTTAAAATATACATAAATATTTAGCAAACGATCCAATTATTCAATTTTTCACAGCTTTTGTCACTTATGCCCTAGGAAACGCGGCGGTACCAGTTAAGTACTTTCCCAAATATCTCCTCATTTTAAATGAAAATCGGTAAAACTTTGATTTTATCTTGTAAAATAAGTGTTTTTCTTCATTTTCCAGCGGTCAAACAAAAAAAATACTGCAATTATTTTAAATAACAAAAATTATAAACACTAACTGTCAGATAAGTATAGATAATGCACTTGTCATGGGGTAGATATCATTCATATAATACGCAACGCGGGAAATTCAAAATGCCCTATCAACTTTTGTTTTGTTTGTTTTATTTTCAATTCACTTTAATTCACTGCACGCGTATTGTGTTTAAACACAACACAAATACAGATTAGAAGTGATTATACCAAAACAGTCGAAAACCAGTGAAAACAGGTGAAATGTGTCATGGCGGTCATTGCGCTGTTATCTGGCGCATGCGTGCGCATGACAATTGCGTTATCTACACTTATCTCAACTTATCTGGCTTATCTGACAATTTCTGCTACATTCTGCTACTAATTTATGTGTTTTCAAAACTAATGCTCTATATTTACGAATGTTTGACCGCTGTAGGTTGAAGAGAAATACTTATTACACAGTTCGACAAAATTTAGCTTTCGGAAAAATGCTTGAGAGGTTTTTGAAAAAATGACAACCTTAGGTCATCAATGAACAAACCCCAAAAGGATTTTGAAAGTTTGCATCGATTTTGTATCGACCTTTCAATCAGGCCCGAGATGACTGAAAAATAATCATTTTTGCACGGAAAAAATTGTAGAAATGAATTCCTCGCGTCAAGCAGATCATTATGATACTTTTATTTTCTGAAATAAGACGCATTTTAGCAATTTTTGAATTTTTATTTATTATTTTTAATATCTCGAAAAATCGATGCAAACTTTCAAAATCCTTTTGGGGTTTGTTTATCGATGACCTAAGGTTGTCATTATTTCAAAAACTTCTCGAGCATTTTTTTGGTGTTGAACTGTGTTATATATACTAATATCAATAATTTGCCGGTTTCTATTGAAAATAAGGAGGTATTTGAGAAAGTACCTAACTGGTACCTAAGAGGTACTTATTTGGTACCGCTTAGGTACCGGAGCGTTTGCTAGGGTGGTTCCGGTGGTACGAGCGCGAGTGAAATTTTCCTTGGATTTTGTTATAATTTTTGTCACAGATTATTTGAGGATAAAACTACACACCAGTCGAAATTTCAGGATCCTTGACTGTCTATGAATCGAGAAAAAAAATCACAAAGTTTGCATTGGGCTATCTGGGCAAGACGTGATTAAAGCGATATCTCCGAAAATTTTCCTTGGAATTCGATGAAAATTAAGAATTATACTTGCATTTATTAGAGAAACTCATAGAAATTTACTTGAAAACGATCGACTGTTTAGTTTTTGAAAAAATATAATATTTAGTTAGGTCATTGACATATCAACAACAATCAACGACCGATCTGGCACAATCTGGCAACGCCGCAACAGTGGAAGTGAACAGTTGATACTGAGAGCGGAAAGTCAAGTCGTAAAATTGGTCAAATCGCATTTTTTTATATTTCACAAAATGTTCGGAACCGAAAAATGAATTGTCAAACCATTGTGTTTTCACGGAGTTTGTTTTGTTTCGACAAGAAGGTTAGGTAAAGACACTGCATTGCTGCCAAACCTTGTCTCAGCTGGTCCCAGCAACGATTAGACCATATAGCATATGGACTGATACTCAGAGTGGCATTATCGTAAACGAGAAGACTCACCGTACACTTACCTCATAGCGTCCGTGAGCCTGTCTCTGCTAAGAACACGGACGCGAGAATGTCAGTGTGCGTGAGTCTTTCCATTTTCTAAAATGCCACTCTGCCGCTACTACCTATTATTCTCAGCAGAAAAAAAGCGTGTCAAGATACTCAGCAAGATTGATGTCACTAGTCGAGCCAAAGCGCTTCAGTGACGTAATACAGGTCTATTGCCCCTTACATTACAGGCATGGGATATGAAAAATGCTAAATTATATATTAAAAAAAGCTACATTCGACTTATAACTGCATCACACACTGTTTAACATTTTTTTGCAAACATAAACGATTTTATGGCACACTTTTAACCATTTGTTCTTATTGACAAATATGATGATTCATGATGATTGAGCGTTTTCGGATACACTCGGTTTTCTCCGTCAACTAGTGACGTCAGTCTCGCTCTTCTATGTTGACACGGATAAATGCTGCCTACTAGCAGTCCATACGCTATATGGTCTAAGCAGCAACGGCTGATATGAATGTAGCTTCGATTACAAAAATGCTTGGCGGCAACATTCACTCTGTAACTCGGGCTAGAACCACCTTAAGAAATTTATCAATGAATTTCACAAGGTCTTGATATTTCTGGTAGGGCGTTAAGTCCCCAATGTCCAAACAACTGTAAATATACTTAAATCTATTAAGTATCAAAGATGCTTTTAGACACCTAAAATGTATGAAGTATCTACCTCAACTACGACATTTTCCATTCCATCCCTCGAGCTCAGTGACGAGCCTTCATCCGATTCTTGTCTCAACCAAATCATTAGGTCTTCTCCATCCTCTGTCCGGTGTACTCCATTGCCTGTCCTTTTCCGAGCCCGATACTCCCTCTGTTTTTCAGCTGCTGTTTTTTTCGCTATTTGCACTTGGTCCTTGGAAAGTTCCTTGAGCCTTTCTTTTTTCCTTGCTCTACACAACTTTTGACGTTGAACAGCTTGCTCCCTCCTAATCTTCGTTTTCATTTCATCTGACAAGGAACAGAAATTGTTTCTTCTAGGAAGATCCTCCAAGACCACTACCTCTCTCGCCTTAGATTCTAGAAATCCAGTCAATCTTTCGCTCACATTTTCGTCTTCAACTTGCACGTTCTCCATCACTTGTACCATCCCCTCCTCGTTTTCTTCTTCCACAACAATATTTGAGCTCTCTACGGCATTAGTGGTGATTTCGTGTTCAAAAACTTGATCCATTATTGTTTGTTCCGCAACTTGTATAAAAATAGCATTATTTTTTTCATATTCGAACACTGTTTCATCTGTAGATTCCCCTAATTTAGGCTGTTGCCCCAACTGCAGAATCTTATTCTGTCTTGCCTTTTTTCTCGCTCTACACGCTCTCTGACGCTCAACTGCCTTTGCCCTTTTTATCTCTTTCAGTTCCTCTGGAGATAAATTCGCCTTGTTTGTCGCTGTCGAGGAAGAATTCCTGTGCTTCAATTCTTCGACGTAGTTACTGATTACTTTCATCTCGTCCTTGGAAAAGACTTTCAAATCTTCCACGACCAGTTTTTCACACTGTTCGACATGTTTAGTTGTTTCTTCACTTACGCCTTCCAGAGCATGGATGATTATTTTCTCCTCGCTTACTTCGTCTTTGATTACTTCTAACCTGATGTCAGTGACATTCATTTGCTCGTCCACTTCAATGGTTTTATGATTTTTTGATTCGTCCCTGTACATTTCTTTCGGTACATCACTTTTTGCAGCTTGGAGGGTTGTTTCTGAAAGACCTTCCATTCTTCTCTTCTTCCTTGCTCTGCACTCTCTTTGACGCTGAGTATTTTTCACTCTTTGCACCATTGCTTTCATCTCCGCTATACTCATTGGCCGATTATTTTCTCCACACATGTTAGGGCAATGTTTTGTTATTTTCGTATCCCTCATAGTGCCGATGATTTCTTGGTAATGGCATTGAGTATTTGCATCACTTTTTTGTACTGATTCAGGGTTTTTGGATTCTGGCGTTGTTGGAATGTTGGTGCTCATTTTGGGGGCATTTGATTTGGTTCTAGTTTCTTGTTAGTGTAGACGTGTTTTTGACTGAAGCTGTTCATTGCTGCAGTATCGAAGACATTAATTCGAGAACATGGCGTGTTTTATTGCCCATTGTTTGGAGAGTTCTTGAAGGTGTCCAATGGAAAACTGGAAAATATTCATTCTAATATTTATTTCAAAAAAAAATGAAACAAAAATTCTTTCACTGAATAGTTGCATACACTAATTTCTTAACGGAGTGAACTGATGATAGAACAAATATGTATTGAATGAAGAAAAGTTTTGAGATTTACAAATTCACTAATAAAACCAACCATTCCCCAAAAAAACAATGTAGTTTTTTTTATCACTGTATAAACATCAATATAACATTTCCAATGAAAATCTGTTACTATACTTATTTACAAGTCATTGAGGTTGAGATTTTTTTTTTATTTCTAGTACGTTTACTAATAATAATAATCGTTTATTCATCCTCTTAACGGGCCTTTGAGGTAAAGTACGTTTACTATTTTTTTATATTTCTTCAATACTTTTACAACTTGAAGGATTTTCTGATATTATTATGGATTTCAATACAGCTTTCTGGAATTCGATGTTCAGGAGTCAAAGCTATAACACGTTTTTATATTTTTATAGATTTTCGAGAAAATTACTACACAGATTCTAAGTATTTCAGAGAATTCTAGAATTTCTATGGTTTGTTTGATGAATTTATTGAAAGAATGCTGTGGTATCGAAAATTTCAAAGGTTTTGAGTATTTTCATTGATTATTAAAAAAAAAAAATCTTTTACATATATTTCCAGTACTGTCATTTTTTTTAATTTTTGTAGTATTTTTAAGATTTTCAGAATTTTGTTGATTTTAATGGATTTTCGTAAAGATTTATAGAATTATATGCCATTTAATTCAATGTTTTATAAAGTTAGAAAAATATATCTACACAGTTTTTGAATATTTTAGAATTTTCATTTTTTCATTATTCATGATATTTTAAAGGATTTTCTAGCATTTTTGAAGATTGCTTTATAGATTTCCAGAATCTAATGCTCAAGAAATCGAATTCCAATATATTTTTAGTATTTTATAGATTTCTACGAAAATTATATCTACAAATATTTTCAGTGTTTTATAAATTTCTTGTATTTTCGTATTTTTATAGTATTTACAAGATTTTTTATCATTTTCTAGCATTTACACCTATATATTTCTAGTATCTATTTAGATTGCACTATACGTATTTTAAAATTTGATGCTCTAGATATCAAAGTTTTATAGATCTTGAATATTTGTTGTGCTTTAAAAAAAACAGTACTTTCAATGGCTTCTATTACTTGAGGTATTTTATCATTGTTTGTGCGATTTGAAATATTTCCTGGTATTTTCATGGATTTTTATATAGATTTCTAGAACTTGATGCTCAAGAATTCCAAGTTTTTAAAATTTTTGACATTTTCGTACATTAAAATTCTCATTACTCACTAATAACAACAATTTTGAAAATTTTCATCTTTCAAGTAATCCTAGCCAAATATTTATGACTATAATTCTGTTTTTTAAAAAAATTCTAATTTTCATTTTTCAGTTAATGAAATTAGTAATTCTGAATTTCGTTCAACTTTGAGATTTCACATGAAACCATTTGTCATGTCTTCTAAATTTTCATAAGTACTTTTTTGATAATTTTGAATAAATTATTTTATTTATTATAATAATTTTTGTTGATTATCATCATATTTATTATTTTTATGGATTTATATGTAAATTTGTAGAACTCAATGCCCCAGAATTGAAAGTTTTATTAAGTTTTAGAAGTTTCGTAGTTTATATAGTTTCCATTATTTACTAATTTAAACCAATTTTTCAAATTTTATTTTCTACATTATCAAAGCCAAACATTCATAATAATATCTCTGTTTAAAAAAAATTCGTCTGAAACAAGGATTGGTTTTTTTAAAAGTAAAGTTAGAAATTCTGAATTTTCTTTGACTTAGAGAACTCACATGAAACTATTTGTCAATAGCACTCTAAATTTCTGTGAGTACATTTTTTATAATTTTTATTTACCCATATTATTTATTATATAATTTGTTAATTTTTTTAATATTATTTATCATTATTATAATTTTAATGAATTTCTACGTAGATTTCTCAAACTTAATGATCTAGAATTGAAAATCTTTTCAATTTTTAGCACTTTTGTGAATTATAATTTTTATTTGTCACTGACTTGACCAATTCTCTAACTTGTTATTTTCTGATTATTAATCTGCTTGGAAAAAAATTCTCTGTAAACCAGAATTGTTACTTTTGAGTTATAGTTATAATTGTAGATAATAATTTTTATTATACACTGAATTTGAAATTACTTTTCAAACTTTCATTTTCTACAGTATCCTTGCAAAACGTTCTTTATCATAATTTTGCGTTTAAAAAAATTCTTCTGAAGCCAAGATTGTTATTTTTGATTTAATGAAATTAGAAATTCTGAATTGAAACTATTTTAAACATACTCTTTTTTTTCTTAAGTACATTTTCAATAGTTTTGACTTACAATTTATATCTGTGGCTTCCAGCCATAACCGAGAAAGTCGCTTTGCCATAAGGCACAGTTTACATGATATTCTGATAAAATTTTGAACGTTATGGCATGTGCGACTTTCTTGGTTATGGCGGGAAGTTACAGATATATTAATGTTTATTTTATTATTTGTATTATTATTATTTTTTATGATTCCTTTTTCTGTTTCGACATGAAATAATAATTAATTTCACCTGAATTTCATAAGGAAGTTTGAACTCCCAAAACCTTTCTTGGCCTATGCCATTGCTTTTAAAATATTCAATGAAAATTAAAGGTATCTTATTCTTAAAAATAACTTTACTGAAGTTCTTATTATTTTACATTTTTTGGAAACTGTAAAAAGTAGCAACCCTAAATTAATACTGGTAAAGAACAAACGAATTTTATTTTTTTTTTAAATAAACTTTCTGCATTTATAAAAGTGAACCCATTTTTTTTCGAATTGTTCTATAAATGAGTTTTTTTTAACTCACGTGACTGAAAACACTGCGATCAAATCAGTATTTGTTTATCATTTATTTGCGCCTGTGGTTCAAAAGCAACAATATTGTGTATAACAATTATGTCGCATAAGATATCAACAATTCAGTTTCGACACAGAACAATTAAAAATCAGAGCAACAAATCGAAAATGTTTGCCAATGTTGTTGAATGTTGCAAATGTTTGTGTTCACTGCGTTATGGCGATTATCATAACATGCCATAACGTGTCTCTTGTTCTCACATTACAGCATTTGTTTAGCGAAAAAGAGAAGTCAATATTGCAACATCCTATCACAAATTGGCACGTATGTGCAGATCTTTTCAACATTATCTCAAGACGACAGCACTTCCAATTATTTTCATAAGTTTTCAAGTCTTCAGTAGTATAGTGGTCAGTATCCCCGCCTGTCACGCGGGAGACCGGGGTTCGATTCCCCGCTGGAGAGACTTTTTTTTGCTATTCACTAGCTGTCATAGCTGAAATACCTTTTTCTGATGATGAATTTTTAATGTAAGTTTTCTAATTAAAACAAAATGTATTTTCTTATAAAAAAAGGTAAGTTAATTTTTTTAAATAATATAAAACAGAATTTGAATATATATAATTTTTAATGGAATAAGAAATTAGGCAAGTGGGTTTCAAACCTCTCCCACTTAGAAAAAAATTAATTATAAAAGATTGTACAATTATGATAATAATAATATCCATTAAATAGTAATATATAATACAAATTTTCAATAATAAATAATTATTTCATATTATTTTAATACTATTATCAAAAGTTCACCTACTCATTAATTTTTAGAAAGCTCTAGATAATAAAATCTAGAGGATGTAAAAAATGGTTCCATATAAGTTCTCAAAGTTAAACAAATACTCAGAATTCTTAATTTAACTAACTTTTTAAAATAAAAATTATCCTGGCTTTATAAGAATTTTTGCTTGAAGAAAATTTTACGTTACCGTAGGATAAGGTACAGAAGAAAATTTTTTAAATTGTTTGAACCAAGTCAATTACATAAAGAAAAATTGAAACCTATGAAAATGTTAAGAATCTATGAAAATATTTTGACCCAGAAGTATTATCGAATTCTAGATATTTACACCTAATATAGAAATCCAAAGAAACAGCAGAACACCTTTAGCATACAAACTTTGAAAAAATACTATAGAATTTAAGAAAATCTATGAAACTATAGTTACACATGTTTTCTGAAAAATTTAACAAATACTTCAGATCGATAAAGCTTCTAGTTCTAGAGTATCAAATCTGAAAAAAAATATAGAGCAATTTAAAGAAATACTAGAAATCTATATAGATGTTATTTTTCTAGAAATCTATAATATATTTGAAAATTGATCTCAATTTGAATCCTAGAAATGTGTATATGTAGTAAAATCTATAAAAATTCTATAAATCTAAAAAAGGAAAAACTAAAAACTTTTTGGAAGTTTTAAGTACTAAAAAAATGCGAGAAACGTATAATACATCTTCTGATACTCTAAAACTGTAGATATAATTTTGTCAAAAGTGTACAAAATTTTGAATTGTTAAACATAGAACTCCATAAATCTACTTGGAAATCTATTATTACACCAAAAAGGTCTTCAAAAAGTATAAATACTAAAAAAATCTTTAAAAAAACCACCTAAAAGAATCAGAAATCTACATCAAAGATACTGTTTTCTGAAAAATCCATTAAAATTCTGAAAATTGCTGAAATTTTTGATTCTACAATAGCATCAAGCTTTAGGAATCTATACAGCAATCCAAAAAAGTACTACAGAATATTACTAATTTCCATGAATAACGTACAACATTAAAATTCCAAAAATCTACGGAACAATTAAAATCTTCGTTGATTTAATTCCCTCAAAAATCTATAAAAAAAATTTTAATTCTCAGAACTTGGATTGCTAGGACATTGAATTTCATAGAGCTTTGTGAATATTCATTATTATATCAGAAAATCCTGAATATGTAAATACTAAAGAATCACGAAGAAAACAAAAAGGATTAGAAAAATTTTTTTTGGAGAAAGTTGTTCAATAAATTGCACTCCAAGATTGTTTTAAGAATTTTATTTGATTATGTACAGAAAAAAATGAAATCTGATCTCGGATCAGAAATACGTAGTCCCGTTGATGAAATAAAATAAATTGCATATCATTAGACGTGATTCATGCACATTTTTGGAACCAATGATTTCCACAGTTTTGGAATTTTCTGTAAAAAGCGAAATAAAAATGTTTTTTTAATTTTCCAAATCCCAGTCCAACTTTTTTCTGCTAACGGTGACTAACTTTTGATTTTATTTAATTCACTTGCAATCCAACATTTATTAATCACTGACCTCACAATGAGAAATTATTTAGAGTAATAAAGTTTCCAAAACAATACCTTGAATCGAAAAAAAATTTATAACTTTCAAAGAATTTTTTTTCTGATTTTATACATTGGTAAATTTTTTTGAAGTTTTATCTTACCAATAATTTTGTCTTCATGTGCTGTGAGGTAATCTTTTACCCACTCAGTTTTGTAGAGAACCACATGATTTAAAAGTTTGATTGTTTCATCTTGAATTTGTTTTTCCAACAGTAATGGTGGAAGACTTGAAACAAATTTCTGGAAAATCTTTTCCCTGTAAAAAGAAACATGGAAAGGTTTTTTATCAGAGAAATGTTACAGTAAATTTCAGGGAACAAAATTATTTCAATATAAAACTATCTTTTATGAATGAACTGTTTTGAAAAAAAAGTTTTTCTTCTTCTAATTTATAAATGTTCATGTATGGAAATTCAATTTACACAGTAAAATAAGTTTAATTGGTTGAAATTATCCAAAAATTAAATTTGTTAAATAATAATGTATTGAAGCAACCAATCAATAATGACAAAATTCATTCACGCTTTAATACAATTCTGTGACTTCCCATCATAACCGAGAAAGTCACTTGTGCCGAAAGGCTCAGTTTACATGATATTCTGACAAAATTAAAAATGTTATGGCACAGGTAATTTTCTTGGTTATGGCGGGATGGCACAGAATTATAATTCAAATCTTACATTCTATGTAATAAATATAATAAAATGAATTCTCACCTATGAAGATTTTCCAAATTTCTATTCATAGCAATTTCTTTTAACAACTCGAAAATACGGGCTTGAAGATCTTTATTCTTCGAATTTTCGAATACATCGAAAATGGTTTCCAACATTTTCTTCAAACAACGTTTGTTTTTGTAAAAGTTTTCACTCGCTTGCAAAAACAACATTTTCAAAACCTTCCCCAATTCAGTCAGACATTCGTTATCATGGTAGGACCATTGTACAATTTTTTCTGTAACCACAAAATAAGTTCAATTAGTCTTTATTTTATAATTTTATAACGTAATTTTTATTATATTATAATTATTATTTTATAATATAAACATTCCATAAGTTTTCTAAAAAGGACAGGGGACCATTTTATTCGAAGGTCATTGGGTGCTCTCCTGCATATTTTACGGCTTTCCTCTTCTCCCATCTCATCTGAAGTATACCTCCCACTGCTCTGTAAACAGTGCCTACCAGATAATAACAGAACACTCCGTGTGTTACTCCGGGAATACGGTAACTTTTTTTTGAAAATTTCATTCCGTTGGGTAGGAATGCAAATTAGGGAATTAATACATTACTGCCGATTTTAAGAAGTGACGGAGACGTTATTAATACTGAACAAGATGAGTTATAATAAAGCTATGATGACACTCTGTTTTTTTCGGAATTTGGGTAAGAATTTTTTTTTATTCCTTGAGAAAAGGAAGAGACCGAACGAAATACTCCGGTCTTGAGATATCGTATGGAATAATGGTCTTATTCCCATTCCAAAAAGTTTCAATCGTGGGATAACGATTTTTTTCATTCCCAGCATCATTCATTCCACGAACAGTGGGAAATGCTTAACTCGTATTTTCAACATGAAATTAATAAAAAAACACAAATTCAAACTAATCTATTAAATATTTCAACAATCAAACTCACCTGTCAAAAAATTGAGAATTCTCTCCAACCACTCCTTGTCGATTCCAGAATTTGTCCCCTTGAAAACCCAAATCACCAACTGACAAAAATTCAAATTCTCTTTCACGCAATTTCTGGAAACTTTTTCTTCTAACTCTTGTCTTTTTTTTCTTGAAACAGCTTCAGCTTCGTGAAGCTCATATGGAAAATTTTCAAAAAATGTTCTCAAAAATATTGTTTTCAAATTGTTCCTTATTTTCTGACTAAAACAGCGTTTTCCCTCATCGAATTTCACTTCCAAGATATCAGCATATTCGATCATGTTATGTATTATCCGGAAAATCCCTTTCAACAACTCAAAACACTCGGAACTCAAAATTCGAGATGAGTTTTTTTCCTTCCAACAATCCAACATCAAGGGCACGAGTTCATTTGTGTATTTCAAAAATCCTTCATCGTTACTTTGGTTCTGTTCTTCGTCAAAATCGTATTCACATGCTTGAATCAAACAATGATTCACGAAAATCGGAGTTGGCAAAAACGATCCATCTGCCACAACTATTTCTTTCACTTCCACATCTTCACGGATATTTTGTTTTGCATTTTTCAAAATACAATCAAAAATTTTGGCCAAACTCGTGAGAACTTTCGTAGTCCATTTGATGCTGGATATTTTTGAACTTAACGTTGTGGTAAGTTGTCTTCCTGGCTGAGATTCAGTGCGGAGCCTCGAAACCAAGTCCAAGAAATTGGGCAATATTTTCTCGCTGTTTGTAGCAACCAGTTCGCTACAGTTGTTTACAAACGAATCAAGTAGCAACAAAGAATCTTCGCGAATAGCTGGGTTGATGTTGGTCATCATACAGCCCAGATAAGGGATCATGATGTTCTGATGAAAAAGTTGCTGATCACATGCCATTTTGGCCAAAATGACGTTGTTAGTTTTGAGGGCCTCATGACGAACGTCTTTTTCAATGTCGAGAGAGAGGGACAAAATTCCTTGCAAAAGGGGTTGTAAAGGCGAGCAAACATTTTCTGGGTCGTGTTTGGAGACAATTTCTTTCAATTCTTTGATGGCTGCAAGACGAGATTTCAAGTTGTGGTGTCCTACTCGTTGAAGAAGGGCCTAGAAAAAAATAAGCTTTTCAGAATCTTTACAGAAATGTTTTTTGCTTGAACTTTCATAAAAGTGATACTTTACATAATTATTTATTGAACTTTAATTGAATTTTAGTCGATATTTCAACATTTTTTAACAAAAATTGAAATTTTTATTAAAAATCTATTGATTTAATGGTTAACATTCTCTTCAATTCATTTCAATTCATTCAAGTATAAATAATACCTATTGAAAAACTTCTGTAAAAAAATGTACTGCATTATTAAAAATATGTAATTAAATTTGAAAGAATTTGAAATTTCACACTTTTTGTACTAAAAAATTAATAGCTGAGTTGAAAAGTTTTAAATTTTTGCTTGAGGAAATAGAAAATAAAACAGTAAAAAAAAATATGTTCAAAAATGACATACTTATAAATGAAAAAATAGACCTCATTTCTATCTACTTATTTAATTACAATTATTTTCAATTTTATGTCTCATTAAATTTTCCTGGCAATCTTTTCACTGAAGTAACAGAAAAATAAAAAAAGGCAAGTAAAGATTGGAACTCACTTTATATTTTATGATTAAAAAATAGAAATTTTGAGACAAAAATTTGTGATATTCAGAATTTGGATGAGAAATTTTAAAGATTGTATTTACCTGTATTTACATAAATTTTCATTGATAAGTGAAGAAATGTTTTATATCATTCCTGATCATGATGGTACATGATAAAGTACATTGGAAAAAGAAAGACATTATAAATCATTAATTATTTCAAACACAAATTTATTATATTGCATTACGTTAAAATATTTTTATACTATGAAAATGTATAAGTAAATAAAAAAAATTTTTTATACATAAAAATGTATAAAAAAAATAGAATGTATGCAATAAAGTGAAGATGAATATTAGATAAATAAAAATTACTCCCGTTAACTTTATATGGAAATTATTTTTATTAAAATCAGAATAAAATCAAAGACGAAAAGAAAAGTGAGAAGAAAAATTCAAATTTGCTATGCATGGGTTTAGAATAAGAAATATAAATTTGAAAATAGAAAAAAATCGTTTTTCATGATTTAGATGAGAAATTTTGGATATAACAGAAACTTACACCAAATAAACTAAATGGCCTGTATTTCTGTAAATTATTGTTACGAGTCAAAAATTTTTTTCTAGTATTCCTTACCAGTATTTTAAACAATAAAATATAAAATAAAAAAAGTAGTAATGCAAAATCATGATTAAGTTTACATACAAATTATTTATAGCACACTACCTCATTTTTAAATGACGTATAAAACATAAGTAAATGAAAAAAATGTTTTACACATAAAAATATATAAAAGAAAATAAAATGTATGTCATAAAATTAAAATAAATATTGTTTAAATAAATATATCTGAAAAATCTGTTTTCGACTTGTGCTAACTAAAAAATTATTTAATATTCATTTTATCATTATTTCTGATATAAATATAGTTTATATGAAAATGTTTGTTGAAATTTTTAATTAAAAATTTACGATGATTATAGATGTAAAAAAATTTTTTTAAAAAAATGAGCAGCAAAGTGCGACTTTTTACAATGTTTGACAATGCATCTAAATAGCTGTGTAATTACAAATATACATCAATCTATACATATCTAAAATTTAGAATTCTAAAAATATTTGAAATATATTTTGCATAACCTCAAAACTTTTTCCATATTCCGAATAACTTGATGATATAAAAATAAATTACCTTAACATCCAGTTTCCTTTTGCTCAAAATTTCCGTTTCGTCTTGAACTTTCAACTGTTTTGCAATAACAATTTTTTTGGTTTTGAAGGACGCATCTGTAATATTTAACCCTTTCGGTAGCTTCTTTTCCTTTAATTTAACTTTAGATTTTTCAGATTTTAATAATTTTTTATGCTTGGATACTTTCATTTTGAATTTTCTTTAGTATTTTCAACTACTTTCGCACAGTTTTCGATTTAATTCGATTTGTTTTGAATTGTTTTATATTTATCTAAATTTATCCGAATTGATTCGAACAGATCCGAATTTGTCCGAATTTGACGATGCGGAACACGTGGAGAGAAAGAAAGGAAGAAATGTGGTAAAATGTGGTCTAATGTAGTGAGTGGAGTTTGTGACCTCAAGCCCTGGTTACATGTGCGCGACTTGCAATTACAACGATTACAACTTGCGTTGCTTGCTGCTGATTGGATGCGCAGAGTAGAAATTTGTTTTGCGCAGGTTTCAAATCTTACCTTGAAACCTGCGCAATAGATTACTGCGCGAGTTGCAGGTTGCAAGTCGCTCGCATGTAAACGCATTTTCAGACGTCATGTACGTTTACGTGACGTCACACACCACGCATACACTACACACACGACAGACTCTTACCTAACCTAGCATAACAACACATAACAACAAACAATATTATCATTTTAGTTATAATTATAATATAACAAATAATATCAACATCGGAATAACTTAACAAACTAAAACAACTTCTCAACTTCACCAAATAAAAAAAAAATTAAAAATGTCAAATCCTGAAGAATCAAGTGCGCAATTCGTTTTTAAAAAACGAAATATCAACAAAAACGCAAATAGGAAACGCCAAACCAGAGAAAATGAAGGTAACACATATATTAATACATTGAATGCATGTAATGCTTTAAAATGTTTTCAAAGACAGTATATTTTATTGTATGTTCAG
This sequence comes from Platygaster robiniae, assembly GCA_028476575.1. NCBI lineage: Eukaryota > Metazoa > Arthropoda > Insecta > Hymenoptera > Platygastridae > Platygaster > Platygaster robiniae. The sequence continues at coordinate 46,113,370 of CM052019.1, forward strand.
TAATATAAGTTAAATGGTTTTATTTTCAGATAGCAGTGAAGACGAGACGACAGTTTTCAAGAAAGAAAAAAAACAGGATACTAGAAATCCTCTAATTCAAAGTGTAAGTTCAGGGTCACATAATATCAACTAAACCTAACTTTACATGCTAGTGCTGTACTGAGTTTTGATATTTTTATATTACTAACTCTGTTATTAGAACATGCATTTTCAGAAAAGAAATGTTGGTTTGCTTTTTGTGTTCTTCAATTTTTTTAAAGTCAGAATCTAATTTGATTGGATTTATTATTTGATTTTCCAATTTACTTAATATATTTTTAAATAATAATTTAGTTTTATTAAATCAAAACCTTTTTTCAAGCTCATAATTTAATTTCAAGTTATTGAATTATTCGATTTTTGATTTAATCAATATTCTTCTTAATGAAAAATTATTACATAGAATCGAATAAATTCAATTTTCTAAACACAAACTATAAAGCAGAATCGGTGAATTTCTATAATATAATTTTCAAGTTTATAATTTAAATATTCCAACTAAAAGAGTGTTCCGTTAAGAGAATGATAAACGATTCATAACAGAGAGCCTTAAAGAAGAGAGTGGCAAACTCGCCCTGCTCTAATTGGCCGGCAAGAAACGCAGCCATTTTGTACTAATACATTCTCATTTCCCTGTATATGTGAGATCATGTCATCACAAGAATCCACATTCACATGTAGGATCACATGATCTCACATACACAGGGAAATGAGAATGTATTAGTACAAAATAGCTGCGTCTCTTGCCAGCCAATCGGAGCAGGGCGAGTTCGACACTCTCTTCTTCAGGGCTCTCTAATTTATAATTGGGAGGTATTCAAATTTTGGGTAAGGAAAACAATTATAGAAAAAGATAAATCTCCAAAATAATTTCAATGATATTTATATTAACTTAATAAAATTACAAAATTTGTTATCAACACCAAATTACATATTAAAAATAAAGTAAACATTTCATTATTTCTTTTTTTAGACCAAATCTCTCATTAAGCAAAAAAAATTGCAAAATGAAAGTAACAGCAGCGACGAAGAAGAGTCTCAAATTTCTGTGTCCTATAAAAGCAAAAAAAGTGCTCATACATCAGGACCTAGTGATCAGGGCGCGACGGCAACTCTCGAAACGGAAACAGAGACAAACAAAGATGCTCAGGCCATTTTTGAGAAGGCCAAACAAATAAATGAGGTTACATGCATTTACAGATAACGCCAATTTTTCTGGGGAATATGGAATAATGTTGGAACTTCAGAGTTAAAAATGTCATGAAATTTAAACATAATTTTGAATATCAATTTTTGTTATTTTATTAATTAATACAGTAGTTAACCCTGGTAGCTTTTGCAGGAAGTAACGTTGAAAAAAATGTTTTTTTGGAAATCTTCCAAAAAGTGAATCATAATTCCTTTGTTTTTCGTTTCAAGAACATTTAACAGTAAAAGAAGTATTTCTACATTACTCGAAAACAACCAGAAAATAAATACTTACAATTACAACAAAAAACTGAAAAAAAAATTAGTTTCATAGTTTGCAATTTTTGAATTGGTTAAGATGAAGAGCAAATTGTTCCTGTATTTTCTTAAAATAACGTACATAAAATAAAGCAATTTTGAAATTGTTAACTTTTTACAGCAATTAGAAGGCCAAGAAGATGACAAGGTGTATAGAGGCTTGAACAACTATGCACAATATTACAAGAAAAAGGACACTGCAGCAGGGAATGCGTCGAGTGGAATGGTCAGAAAAGGACCCATAAGAGCACCAGCTAATCTCAGGGCCACTGTAAGATGGGATTATCAACCAGATATCTGTAAGGACTACAAGGAAACTGGATTTTGTGGTTTTGGAGGTTCGAAAACTATAATATCAATCAATTATGCGGTACAACCAGAAAATTTACCAAATATTTCAAGTGTAATATTTATCTCCATACCTTCTACGAATCTTATTCCATTGTTTATAATTTTTATTTTCAGACAGCTGCAAGTTCTTGCACGACAGAACAGACTACAAATTTGGGTGGCAGTTAGAAAAAGAACACGCAGCGAGTGGGGCATGTCACGATAGCGGCGACGATGACTCGGTAGCAATTTACAGAAAATAATATATTTACATTTCAAAGCTCCTTGAAACTAATGACAAACTACATTATAAATTAGATTAAAAAAACACTCATACCTTGCTGATAACCATATAAATCACTTCCAGGATGACGATAAAAAGTACGAGATCGACAGTGACGACGATCAATTGCCCTTCAAGTGCTTCATTTGCCGAGGAAGCTTTAAGGATCCAGTGATGACAAAGTACTTGACATTTTCCAATTGAGCCTTGACTCATTTCAAAATTATCAATTCCCAAATTCAAAATAACAACATTTATCATTGCAGGTGCAAACATTACTTTTGCGAAAAATGCGCACTGGATAATTACCGAAAATCGACACGATGCTTCGTCTGCAATGCCCAAACAAGTGGAGTTTTTAATCCTGCAAAAGCGTTGATTACTAAGATGAATAAACACGAAGCAGGAGAACACGACGATTGATTTCTAAGAAATTGTAAATAAATCATCGTACTAAAGACAATTCAGAATTCGTTCAAGTGATTGTATGGACCAGGTGATCAGTGAAGAAAAAAACTTGCGATTATCGTAAAACACTACAATACATGTTTCTTTATTCATTTCGAAAATATGTATTTTGCAAAGACAGTGTTTTAGTAGTTAAAAAAATATTACATTGTCCATGCAAAAATACGACAACTCCACAGTTTCGTTGCTACAAAATTCTTTAAGCAAAAAAAAGGCGAAACAAAAATCTCAACATCGAACACCATGTTTTTCTTTCTCAACCTAGTTTAGGTATTCGAAAAAATGCCACTTTTTTAACAAAAGTACGTAAAATAAATGATTTCCCCTCGCACGGTCAGGGTTTTTAATCGATTTTTGTCTTCAAAAATACACGCGCGTATCATACGAAAAACAATAAATTTGTTCACAACTTTGCGTAACGAGAAATAGCTTTTTTTTTTGTAATTTCCTAAAACACTATATGAAAAAATTGCACATAACGCACGCAACGTGGATCGTCATTCACACGCCAATGAACAACTATTCTTTCATCGACGAAAGAAACATTTTCTTTTTTTTTTTCTACATACATACACAAAGGAATCGTGTGTTATCCTTATCAATATAACAAGTGTGTTCGAGAATTGCGTAATTTACTGTGCATCTAGAATCCGAAAGAAGATTTGTTTTTATTCATCGAGCTATGCAAAATAGAAGATTTATTTTTTCTCGTATGCGCATGTATACATACATATATACATACATACGCACATACATAAATACATATATATGCATGTATATATATAATATTCATTAATATGTACATACATAAAACCGCCCTTATCGTTAAATAGAAATATTTATACGCCGTGTTGCTTTTCCTTCTCAGAATATTAATATCGATATAATATTTCGTAATATAATCATAAGAGATGTAACAGATTTATTCGTAATTACATTATCGACGTAATAATAATTAATGCTCATAATCAAACGTTAAACTTGAACGTAATTGTAATTGTAAAATAATCATGTTCAATAATAATTATTATTACAATATAATAATCATAGAATATTAACAACAACATATATTCTTTGTCACATTTTGGTTCCAGATTCATACAATCACAAGGTATTTATTTCGTAATTATCAAAAAAAATGATCTGGTAGTGCTCTAGTTTTTTTTTTCTGTGTACACTATTTTGAACCTATAAATAGTACTATTTTCAACAGCCAGTGGTATAATGAAGTATACCTTTGAGGTACCTACGTAGTTTTTTTTATTCAGTAATACCAAGTACAACGCACCTCAATGCGCGACGTTTTTTGGACAACTTTATTGAACTTTTATTTTGATACCCACGAGGAATACGCGATTTTGGGGTGGGATATAAATGATGATGCATTACCTGAAATTCAACATTTTATTTTTGAAATTTAATCTTTAATTTTGTCATAAAGTAGTCGCGTTAAAAAACATATATTCCTCGCGATATTCGACTGAAAAATCGAGCGCCACTAATGGTGAAAAAGAAATATTTTACATTCGTGAAATTCTCTCAATTTCCCAATTGTCGCGCAGCCTATAATTGAAGCATTATCCAGAATAATTAATTTCTCCATGATTGAAACGAAAAGTACATTTCATTGAAAATATTTTAATGAGAAAACAGTTTTATTTTATTCAGCCTTTTTTTTTCGTGCCTGCAAAAAACGTCGCTGAATAATCGACACCGCACTTGATGACTTTCAAAGTAAGCAACAAAAATTTGCCGTAGTGAATATTGATGTACTGTTTGAAAATAATGATTACAACGAGCCAAATTGAAAATAATTTATATAAATTCATTTCATGAAACATTAAAAAACAAAATCCCTTTTTCATATTCTTATTATAAATTCGATACTATAATCATTGTCATGATCTTTTCTTGTAGATACTAATTTTTAGGTAAAGTATATTTATTTATTTTTGTTTTTATGTATTTGTTGACTATTATTAAAAACTTCGTTGATCTAATTCAGGGCCAGATTGAAATATTAAAATATTACATGAATTTGTGTCGCTTTAATCATTTTTGTCAAGTAGAAAAAAAAGTTTGTTGCATAGTATGAAAAACATTTTGATACTCTTTTTAAAAAAACAGTGAATTAGGGAAATGCGTGGAAGAGGAAATTAACAGTATTTTTCTTTGTGTAAAAAATTTTTGTTTCAAATTCTGAATAAAAAAAACTTTATTTACTGATTTGCGTTCTTTACAACTTTATAGAGGTGTGAAAGTCTAAAAATTTCCAATAGATACATTGTTTGATGACTGTATGAAAATCAATATAAATTTTTAATACCTGAGTTTGCGTTTTTAGGGTTTTAAAATATTCCAAACTTATTTTTCATTTTTCAATGGATTCCTAAAACGGCATCATAAAATTTTCCAACTCACAAACACATTAAAGTTTCGATTTGTGTTTTCCAGTTTCTGTGTTCAATGTTATTGGTTTTGAGCATTTCAAAAATTTCTAAATTGTAATATTATTTTATCTTCAGAATCATTAAATAAAATTTTCTATATTTTAAATCTTAAACTCGAGAAATGTGAGCTCCCCAGTTGAAAATGACTTCATTATAAACGAAAATAATTTAATTCTGGAAAATTATATACAATTTTAATAATAATGAAGTTCAAAATATTAGTTTATAGATTTTTTAAACGTTTTGGATTGTAAAAAGATGTTTACAATTTTTTTTCTATCTATAACTTTGAGCTTCCTATTTTAATACTTTTCTATTGAAATATAATAAAAAATATTTTCATATAAAAATAAGAATAATTAAAACTCTTAACTCACGTAACAATAAATTAAAAAACCTTATAATTATTTGTATGATTAAAAAATTGAATTCTTACGAATTTAAGACATTCAAGTTCTGGATATTTAAATATCAAAAATTTTTCAAACTGAACCTAAAACTGAATAATTTAAAAATTTTCCAAGTGATTGTTGAGTATAATTATATATTTCTAAATTACTATAATTCTAGAGTTTCGAAATTCACTAATTTCTGCACTTTAATTGTGAATGTCCTACAAGAAGTACGTATAAAAAATTTTTAAATTTGTTTCCAGATTTAAAAACTTTCCAATAAATTATTCTATATTTCAAACTCTGAACTTAAAAATCCGTATTCTCAAATATATAATTATTCGAATAAAAATTGTAAAATTTTTAAACCCTATAACTCATTGAATTTCGGAATGTTGTATTTTTAAAAATGATTTCAAAATATTCGAATTCAATCTCCAAAGTCTGAAAAAATATTCATTTTCATTTATGTATTTCTCAAAATATGGTTTAAAAATTGGAAACTACGTAAAAAAAAAAAAAACAATTAAAAATGAAGGAATTTAAACACTAGGAAAAAATTGGAATATTTTACGATTTACCCACTTTTTTTATGAAATTCCATCGATTCGTTTAAAATTCATGATAAAATTCGACAGGCTGATTCCATCGACATATTTAAAAAATATTTGAAACACTCACCAAAATGACCAACTTCAAAAAACATCGAATACAGTGTCGAACCTGTTGTTATTAATTTTTTATACTCGCATATTTATATATTATTTGTGTTATATACACGCAAGGATGTTGCTATGTACGTATGTTACAGAGAATTTGTTTCCTTGTCGAACAGCGATCGACAGCAGTCACTCAGACTGCAGCAGCTTTTGTAGCAGCGATGACTTGGAATCACCTCTGGACATATCCTCGATAGTACCCTGTAACGTCCCAAATATTTATTCATTAGTAACTTAAAAAACGTCAAAATTAATCCAGACTTGTGTTTTTTGTTTTTCATTGATATAATGCATTTCGCACTCAGAGAAAAATTTATTACAATAATCTAGAATAAAAATAATTTTGAAATTTATTTATGACCTGGTTTTTGGATATCAAAAATTGACTCCAAATGATTGATTTCGAAAGAAATTGGCAAAAGAAAAAATGTCTTAGTATTTCGCATTGATTCCTTTCATTATATAGGATTTGTGACAGCTTTGAAAAAAAAACGGTTATTTTTTTTAATTAGCAAAATTTTAGAATGAAAAAATGTTTTCTCTGGGTGCGAATCAGCACGACCATACTATGAGCCCTTTTTTAGTAAAAAGTTAAAAATGAAAGAAAATATAACACCAATTTATTTTAGTTCAGTTTGCAGCTACGTGATTCACGTGCAGAAAAAATTGTAAAAAAATACATTTACCGAGCTATATATATTATTTACTGCTAATAAATACTAATTTTGGAGTTTGCTATATTTAAATGAATAATTTGCTTATGAGGCAGACTACGTATCTACGACGTCGATTGAGGCTGGTTTTCAAGTGTATTAAAATGTGTATTTTCATTTTTTATTCAATAAATTTAATAAAAAAAAAGAAAAGAATTTTTATCGCCAGACAAATGAGTAAAAACTTGAATTTAGGAAATTGAAGTTTCGATGTTCGAAATGTAGGGAAAATTTTTAACTTTAAAATAATATTAAGAACAATACAGTAAGGAAATACGATTTTGGAATTAGTTTTTCTGTCGAATATATATGCATGAAAAATGAATATACTGGAAAATTTTGAAGTTTCTATATTTTAAAATTCGAAATTGCAATCGAATAGTTATATAAAGATAAAATCAATTAAAAATCTCAAAAACCCGAAATTTTCATTTCTAGTAATTGGGGTTTTTATAAAGTTTTTATAAAACTCCTTATAAAATTTGGGTATTTTTTTTATAAAACTCTGCTTCTTTATAAGGTCACTTTATAAAATCTTTATAAAAAGACGACATTTTTATAAAGTGGATTTTAAAAACTACTTTATAAATATTCTGTTTTTTTATAAAGCTTTTATAAAGTGACTGTATGAAAACTAATAAAAACTTTATAAAAAAAGCGGAATTTTATAAAAAATACCGAAATTTTATAAGGAGTTTTATAAAAACTTTACAAAAACCCAAATTACTAGGGATTAACAAAAAGGAAAAAAATTGCTTAGTTGAGTCATTGAATTACATTAATCATTGTAAGAATGTCCAAAAAAACTATATAAGAAGAAAACATTTGTGGTTCAAGATTCACAATATTAAACTGGAATTTCGAGAATTTCACACTCTTAAAAAAAATCAATACAAATTCCACAACTTTTCACTATAAATCGTAAATATACATTTTTTTTTCTTTTCAAGTTTAAAATATGTTGATAAATGAAAAACACACATTCCAATATTAAATATTCATAATTTTGTATGTAACTTCACGTTATAAAAATTCAAAGTGTTTATATTGAAATGTTCAAATTCCATGGTTTCCAATAATCCAATGTCAATCACAATTTTCTTGATGGGTCATTTTTCTGACCTTTAAATTTTATAGCTATATTCTCAAATTTGTCTCGCTACATCTTTAAAATCTAACTATTTTTTATGCTTATTAACATTATAAAATATTAAAATACGATCACTTCAATTTTGGTTCAGAACTGTTCCAATTTCAAAAATAAACAGAACCTCACCGAATTTTGTTCAATATGACTTTCTGATCATTAAAATTTTTCAGTAATCCTTGTATTCTAAATTTATATCAAGTAAAAAAAAATGCATCGAACATTGAATAACTGCTTAAATTCTTAAAATTCATTATTTACGTTAACAATTTCGAATTTTTTCCGATTGCCTTGATGAAAACCCTAATATTCAAGAAAAATACTCGAAAACATGAACCAGCCTCGCGTGATAATGAACCGCGCTAATAAATACACAAAGGGGGAATAAAAGCAGCACTATGAAAGCAGCGTATATGTTACAAGCGACATCGATTTCGTTTTTTATAACGTTCTATTCATAATTTTTTTCTATATTTTGCGCGAGAATTCGCAATAAGCCTCGATTCTACAATTTCCCGCTGTTAATTATTAAATTGTCTTTTTTTTAAGACGATGTGGAACTTGCATGGACTGCAACCTCAAAATTTGTTTATATTCATAATTAAAAATTTAATTATATTATATTAATACTAAAAAATATTTATTTTAATGTATAATTAGATAATATATTATATAAAGAATTATTACCTATCTTTGATTATTATTTAATAATTGAAAATTCGTGGTAAAGAGTCCTTCTGAACATTTTCAACTATTTATATATATTTTACAGAATTTCAAGTATTTAATTTAACTTGTACATTTCAGAGTTGTTAATTCTTCCTTTTCTTAACATTTTTTATGTACATGCCTTATGTCATAGAAACTGGTTTTCGCGATGTTCAGGTCATTGACATTTTTGAGCTGGTGGAATTAAGAATTCTGAATTTCGTTTTACCTTTAGAATACATGAAAAGATACTTTTTGACTGTTACGTTTAAAAATATCTAATACTGTTCCTTTTCAAATACAAAAAAATCCATCTTCATCATTCATAAATTTTCAAAAATTCCAATTTAACTTTTTCTTCTTCAAAAAGTTATAATATTGCAGTATTTGATTTTCTAAATGTGCAGTATCAAATTATAGAAATTTGCAATTTTTATTAGAAATTTCTAACAGATTACAAATTTGCATTTCACTTATTTTAAAAAATTTTACATTTTCCACATTTAGAATTTTTGAAATGTGAAGTTCCAAGTTCTGAATTACTATTTGTAGTTTAAAAAATATGCTAGATGATAAGTATGAATAAAGTTAATGAAAAAATCAGAATTGTCCAGTGATTTTATTATTCATAAAAAAATGTTCTACCTTCTCCATATTCAAATTTCTACTGTTTCATAAAAAATCTTCATTTGTCGAATATCACAATTTTTGCTTTGTTTCGTCTTTGAAATTACATTATTTGATTTTAAACTTCTTTAATTAAATGAATGAAAGGTTTATGAATGCAATTAAAAAATAATCTCACAAATAAAATATTTACATTGACTTTGATTTAAAAACATTTTCAATAATCAACATGCTATAGAAAAACTGAGGAAATCAAACTAATCTAAATTTCATTATGTAAATCTCAAAATTTAAAGATTCAAACGTTACAAATCAAGCTTCAAAATTTAGAAATACATATTCTTGTTCCACATTGCCTCAAGACAGTTCAATAACAACAAATAATAATTAGTATGGCGAATTCTGAGGTTTTGTAGCGTGACGAGTGAATTTGGTTAAAATGAGGACTACGTTGTTTTTTTCTTCTTTCTTCCCCGAGAGAACATGTGAAGATTGTAAAAAAAAAAACAAAAAGATTATTCGCCATTTTCTCTCGTTGCGTTCCATGAAATATCATGTACAATTATTAAATACATAAATTATCGTTATTAGAGCTAAAATCGAGAATCTACAATGCATTATTTTGATGCAAACGCAGAAGGAAAGAGGATCAGATTGAAGTAGAGTGTACAATTATGAAAAAATTCCATAATTTGGTTTTTGGGGTGTACAATGATAATGTGTTCGGGTTCAGATCGATCATCAAAACATCGAATTAGAGACTTTGGTGGGCGCGTTTTTTGTGCATTTTCTAAATCACGTTTTTTTTTTATTTTTGGTATTTTTGCGTGCTCGTCGAAAAGAAACAATTTCGAAAGAGTGAGCGTGTTTTTGTTTGGGGCTAGATTAACGAGACCTACTGCATGTGAAATGGACAATCATGCACTGTATAAATAAGCTGTATATTTTACGCGAACGATAAAATTAGTTGCGAAGCAAAATTAATTTCTTCCTGTATATGGAAACGAAATAATATGCATCTGATTAAGAGAACCATGATTTTAATACACACAGCTATTTTCGCAAATTTTTAGTATTAATAATGGGTGATGAGTATTAGAAATAAAATGACTATAAGTATTTCCATCCAAGGTTGAAGGAACAGTATTTATTTTGCTGCAGTATTTATTTACATTGGAATTTCTGTAAAAACCATAAAAATAAACAGCTCGGTACGAGTGAAACTTTTTATGAGGCTATAAACTATTTATTGAATGAATGATTGAAATTAGAACTATTTCAATTATTCAATAATTTTTATAAAAGTACAGTACATAACTAGGACTTAAATTTTTTATTTACGAGTGTGAAGTTTGTAGACCGAGGCTAAGCCGAGATTTATAATCACATGAGTAAATACAAAATGTCTGTCCTCTATATGCCAGAGGTACATAAAATACTATATTAATTATTGCAATAATTATAACTACTGTATTAACGTATCGCTATAATAATATTCTAATGTATTACAATACTAAAATAAAATACATTTTAATATCTTATATTACAATACATTATCATCTATTATTATATTATTTTAAAATATAAAAAAAAAGTATATTAATACTAAATATGATAAAATATTACAATATTATATTATAATAATTATTATAATATTAATAATGTATTATTGTACTATTAATTATACATATTGTAAAATTATTGATTAAAATTGAAATTGTTCGAATGATAAAAATAATATCAAACAATGATATAATAATAAGTTAATAATATTGAATAACAATAATTTAAATAATAATCAAATTCATTTCTTCGATAACACAGTATTTTATAATATTACATAATACTTATAATTCATATCCTAATTTGTTTTCAAATATATAAAAAAAATCAGTTGAAGTACAGGGTGCGCCATTTCTTATGTCGGCATGTAAACATTGAATAACTTGAAAAAAAAACAACCGATTTCTGTAAATGAGGTATTTTTATTTAGTTTGGTCCTTTACAATTTATTTAGACTAGTTTTTGAACACAACATCAATCAAGTGGCCGCCCTTATTGTTCACAGCAAAATATGCCCTTTTTGCGGCGTTTTCCATTACCTTTTCGAGCATCTCGGGTGGTATAGCAATGATTTCGGCACGAATATTTTCCTTAAGCTCTTCAATGGTCTGCGGCTTGCTGGCGTACACTTTACTTTTCAAATAACCCCACAAAAAGAAGTCTGGAGGGGTCAAATCTGGAGATCTGGGTGGCCATTCAATGTCGCCTCTTTTTGACATCAGACGTCCAGGGAATTTTCGTTGCAGAAACTGGATTGTTTGATTCGCAGTGTGGCAGGTCGCACCATCTTGTTGAAACCAGTAATCTTCAAGACCTTTTTCACGCATTTGTGGGCAGACATAGTGAGCCAACATCCACCGATATCGGTTTCCATCGATCGTTTGGTTCTCTTTGAAAAAATAAGGACCAATGATGGTTTTGGCGCAAACGCCGGCCCAAACAGTAACTTTTTGGTCATGCAATGGCGTTTCATGGATCTCGTGTGGATTCTGCGTTCCCCAAATGCGGCAATTTTGCTTATTAACGCCTCCAGAAAGTTTGAAATGTGCCTCGTCGGTCATTAAAATTCGCTTCCAAAAATCAGGTTCAGTATCAACTATTCGAGCGATTGTTTGTCCATATTCCAAGCGACGTGGATGATCTGTAGGCAATATTCTTTGTGTTAATTGCATTTTGTACGGAAACAAATGCAAATCATCTTTCAAAATGCGCCGTAGAGTGGTTCCACTGATGCCGAGATGCTGAGCGCGGTGACGATATGAAACTTTTGGGTTTTGGGCAACGCTCTCTCTGACAGCTTCAATCAGTTCATTTGAACGTCTTGGTCGTTGATGAACGGGTTGTTCGCGATCTTTCACTGTCCCGTGGTCACAAAAATTCGACACCAAACGACGAATAGTGTTGTCAGATGGTGCCTGTTTGCCAAGATATTTTCGACGATATGCTCGTTGAGTTAACACAACTGAACGACTATTTTCAATGTACAAAGTAACTATTTCAGCGCGTTCTTTTGGTGTGAAGCGATACATGGTTGAAATTGTACTGAATTGACGTTTCCAAAACAAGTGAAGTCAAGTAAATCGGTTGTCAAATGTTTAAGTTATTCAATGTTACAATACCGACATAAGAAATGGCGCACCCTGTATATCAATTTTGAAATATATTATAATATACATATACATCTCGGTGACTATATAATTCATTATAATTATTTATAACAAAGAGTGAATCATTAAAATTAAAACTATTTCAATAATTATATCGAATAATCGAAATCTAAATAAAATTCTAAAACATGAATAATTATTATAAATACATCTATTTTTATAAAAATGAATATATTTTTTCTAATTTTAAAAATTCTTCTAGATAATTTATATTTCATAGAAATTCCCCTGGTGATTTGGGTTTTTATCAAGTTTTTATAAAACTCCTTATAGAATTTCGGTATTTTTTATAAAATTTCGCTTTTTTTTATCAAGTCACTTTTTCAGAAGAGCAATGTTTTATAAAGTCTTCATTAGTTGTTATGAAAGTTATGAAGTCACTTTATAAAAACTTTATAAAATGACGGCATTTTTATAAAGTGGATTTTAAAATCTACTTTCTAAAGATTTTACTAATAAACACTTTATAAAACTAATAAACACTTTATAAAACATTGCTTTTTTTATAAAGTGGCTTTATAAAAAAGCGGAATTTTATAAAAAATACTAAAATTTTATAACGAGTTTCATAAAAACTTTATAAAAACCCAAATTACTAGGGTCGTTATATATTACCATAGTATAACTCATCATTATCAAATTTTACTGTATTATACTACATTTTTCTACATCTTTTTCATTTTTTTTCATTTCATTTGTAACCATTGCAATCAACTATAATTACATGTAGTCATATGTATTATTATCTGACCTTATCAAAAAGAATTGAAATTAATGCAAATAATCAATTTAATGTATATTTTATTCTAACTTACTCTATTCCTTTTTCATCATTTTTTATCATCGTTTTTAACTCCGTTTATCCAACTTCAATTTGATTCGATTTTAGATAATATAATTTAATGTTCACTTTTTTTATCGTATTTTTATTTCTTTTGTTCCATTTTATAAAATTTCTATAATTCAGGTCAAATAATATAAATCTAATGAAGCGTTCTTCAAATCGTATTTTATTTACTCCAAGTTATTCAATTTTTTTTTCCAATAATTTTAATAGAGTTGTATCATATTAAGTGATTTTATTATTATCAATTGAATATTATTCAATTATTCAATTTTTCGACATATATAATTTATTTATACAATTTCATTTCGTAAAATTTTTTCATTTGGTAATATAAAACGTTTCTCAAGTTCCAAACGTTTAAAAATAAACGAAAGCAAAAAAAATTGTTCCCAATACCTCCTATAGTCGAAGTGTAATAAAAAATTATTAATATTCAACAAATGTTATCGAACAATATTAACTTTTTGCACTTTCATCTTGGGTAGAAATAGAATATATATATAGAAATAAAATAGTATAGACTATAAAATAGATATATATGTATCATATTTTCACTACATTTTTTTCATGTGTACTTCTTTTATTTAGTTTGATTCATATTTTGTTATACATTGTAATTTCATCGTACTTACACATACAATAATGTCATTTAATTTGAATTCACTGAATTTATGAATTGAATTTTATTTTCTGTTAAAAAATTGAATACAACAATTCCCAAATCAGTTTCATTCATTAAATTGGCTATGTAAAAAATCTAAATATTTCACTACCAATGCTACCTCTCAAGCATAACGCGTGTCGTAAAAAGTTTTACTTCAAAAATCAGCAAACTATCAGATTCGATTGGGCATCGCAATTTAAATTTACAAAAAAAAAAAAAAAAAAAAAAAACTAAAGATCTATAACGATAAAAAATAGCTTAAAAATGTTAGAAAGCGTTAATATTGAACGAAGGTGAAAATTCACCTAGATACTTCACTGAGAGAAGAGCGCAACACTGATTATCTTGGTCCGCATTAATGGTTATTGTGGACAGGAATTTTGACGAAAAACTGGCTCACCGAAATAATCAGTGTTGTTCCCGCCACAACACTGATTAGTTTTATAAGATTATATAACTGGTTGTTTTTATAAGACCTACATTTAAAAAATTTTATAAGAGTTAAGAATTCTCACAAGACTGACCTCATTCAAACCATCAAAAAATTTATTCTTATGAAAAATTATTAGAATAAAATTACTGATCAGAGGGATTTGTAATTAACAGATTTAGAATAAAATATTTACGAGATTAGAATATTATTTATTATATTTCAACAAAAATATATAACATAAATCTTACATAAGATAAGTTCATATTCGCATAAGATTTAGACAGAATTCTATAAAGTTAAACATTTTTATAAGATTTTCGTTAGGTCGATTTTAAAAGGATTAATTTTAAGTAAAAATTTCATAAGGTTAGCCTCAAAGTTTTATCACAGTCCTGTGAAATATTTCAACAAATAAAATAGATAACTAATTTTAATTCACACGTATCCGTAATTATTGCTGGACGCCCCAATGATTTTCACTCGTCGAAACACTGACGTGAGTGTCGCGGAGCGCGAAATTTGAAAGTTAGGGCCAATCATACTGAATATTGCGGACCGCCACAATGAGTATTGCGGCGCGCAACAAGGAGTGTTTCGGGGCGCGACTTTCCGTGTTTCATCTGTATTATTGCGGATCGCAATACTGAGTGTTGCGAAATAAAATAATCCATGTGGCGGGCACAACACTGATTCTTTCGGAGAGCCAGTTTTTCGTCAAAATTCCTGTCCGCAATAACCATTATTGCAGACCAAGATAATCAGTGTTACGAGCTTCTCTCAGTGTTATATCGGTTCAATGAATGCGATGAATTGGGAAAAATCAATATATTTCAAACTTGGAATGTCATACTAGCAATAAATAATGTGACTTTAAAGAATACGACGAACGAACAATCGTGCACGATGAACATCTGAAGCCAAGCAGAGAAAATAGACAGAGCATTCAAGAATCAAAGTGTAGAAAAATGTTTGTCGGGTTCTTACCCTGGAGGACGAGGGTGCGCTTCCAGCACTCCCAATGGCCCAGCTTTTGCCAGGACCATCGCTAACCACAGTATCACCTATTAAGGACATCGTAACAATACGTTACTTCCAAATCCTTACCCACAAACAATATTAGCATTCGTTCTAAATTCACTATCGCCACCGAAAATCATCAAGATTTCCTATGGAACATCGCGAACAAATTAAAAAACAAAAAACAAACGAAAAAGATTGATGATCGATTTGAAGTTTCTGAAATTCTAATCTGATCCTCTTCTAATGATATTCAGGATTTCATTGAATATCGACGCTCATCAGGTCTGCAAGGATTTTTTTCGCCGAAAAAACGCGCCCGTTAAACAAAATTTTCAAACAAGGAAAGAGCATTTTCTCAACTTCAATAAAATTACAGTTAAATACATACTTCAACGTATCCCTAATTTTGAATAGGTTTTTCCGTCTGAAATGTCCATAGTTAAAATAAGAGTGTCCAGGTACTCATGTACATTAGCGTGGGAAAATTTTTCAGTTTGGGAAATTTATTTCCCTCAAGCGTTCGTTCATATTGTATATTCCAATAATTTATCAGATATTTTATTTCCATAAAAAGATAATCCAGAATTTCACTTCTAAAATGTTTGATAGGCGATTTCACAGAGTATACTTTTTTTGGATTTTCATGCGTTATCAGTAGTCATCACAAATGTTTTCTAAAAGTCTTCGAGAATTCATCTACACCTTACAATTCTTTTAATATTTTGATTTCTATGAATTTTTGTGAATTATTGAAATCATGCTTGAATCTGGAATAAAACCGATTATTTGAAAGTAAACCTTATAAATCTGTAAATTTTGGCTTTTAATGATGAGAGTATTTTTTTTTGGATTTTTTATGGACAGAGTGAAGATTCGTAACAATTTTTTCAAGAAACTTAATGCTACTTCAAAAAATTTTCAATACTTTTATCATTGTTTTTCCTGTGTTCACAAGTGTTAGGAGATAATTTTTTATCAACTTTCTTAATTTTTCTGAGATTGGCTGCTAGTTTTAATTTTTTTTAGAATTTACAGAAATCCGTAGTCTCTTAAAAATAATCAAGAATCAAAGAAAATTCGACGTCATTTTCTAATAAAACTGATATTATCTGGAAATGATTTAGAATCCCTTAGTAACACTCTACAAAAATTCATGAAACAGTAGTGGTAAATATTTTGAAGTCATAAAAATCCAAAATAAATTACAAAACTTGTATTATTCTAAGATCTTCTCAAAGCCGAAATTTTGAAGAATAACTCGAAACCTTCAAGGATCTGGTTTTTATGGATAAATTTTTATGCGATTTTACATTGAGTGATATACCCTATTTATGTTCAAGTCCAGATTTTTCTTCATTTCATAATTTCGAGGGATGAGAATATTCAGTAATGTTCAAATACCTCAAATATGCTGAATTTGTTCCATTCAAGATAGAATCTTAAAGGACATAAAACTTCAAAAGTTGTTTTTATTTAAAAATATAAAATGAGTAAATTCGTCAGGGTTGTCAGAAAGTTTCGATACATGAAAAAAGTTTGAAAAAGTTCAAAATATTGAAGGGAAATCCTACAATTAAAAAAAAAAAAGTTACTTAGAATTATAGCAATTTTAACGATTCCATAGAAAACTTGATGTATTTTTCGGAAAAAAACTCAAGTAACCTTATATTTCGAAAATCATTGTTTTTAAAAAGAAAATCTGAAATTATAAACCTATCGAAATATTTAAAAAAAATTTAAAGTTTCCAAACTTATGAATTCGTCCTTCAAATAAAAAAAAAAAAAAAAAAAAAAACATTTTTCCGAAAAGTATATTAAGCGTTTTTAGCGTTTAAAATAATTTGTTCCTTGTTCATTCAAAGGAGCGTAGGCAGAACAAATTTTCGGGAGGAGCTTATTAGAATAAATACATTTTCTTTAGAATTTTACAATTTCCCATCAGCAACTATGTGGTTGCTAAATTAGAATTTTAAAATCCCAGGTTATTTAACTTTTAATTTCCAAGTTCCCAATAATTTGTTTTTGCAATTTTCAATTCTAATATTTTAATAATGAAATTCGATTTTCGTTATATAATCAAGTTTCTGAGTCGTATTACTGTCATTTTTGAGTTACTAAAATCGAGAATCGTAAATATTGATCAACTTTGACATTTTTCTGTTATGCTCATTTTATTATTTTACCTTGAAAATATATATTCTTACAAGTTTGAAACTACATGAAAAATTTTATTTTAACCACTTACTATATACTTTTTGAATTTTTTTATTTACATTCTTTTTTTTTTCAAAAAATTATACCACCGCAGAATAATTTATTCTGGAAATATGCAGCATCAAGTTATTTTGAAATTAAAAATTTTTCAATCATAAACTTTTCAAAATTTGGGCTCGAGTTTCAATTCACTTTCCTCAGATCTCATAATTTTACATTTTTTAGATTAAGAAAAATATAAATTTTAGAGTTGTATCTAGAAAATCGCACACGATAAAGAAGCACTATGAAAAAAGTTGGTTTCGGGAAAATCATTCATTATTGAAATGATTTACAATAAAAAAGTTTTGTCTTCTTGACATCCGAATTCTTAATGTCACGAGCTATATCAATTTGGCAAAAATTGTGGCTTCAAAGTTTTTGATTCCAATAAGTAACATTGAATTTTTGTTTTTGTTCTTAAAATTTTCATAACAGTTTGAATTAGGATTAGGAATCGAAACAAAAAACATCATATATCATCCGATATATTAGGATCATCCAATATTTAATATTGATGAATTGGAAAGAAAATATCGATATTCCGATGTCTCGCATAGATTTTGTTGAGTTTTTCAAAAAACATTTAGATCATAGACTTATATTACTTTTAGTATTCTTCGTATTTTTTAGTACATATATGTACAATTTGAAAGATTTTTTAGTTTTCTATGAATTCCTACGTAGACATCTAGCATTTTACCCCTTAGAATTTAAAAAGTTAAAGATTTTCAGTAATTTTATAGATTTTTGTTGGATTCATATCTACCTGCATGTTGAAATTTTCATAAATTTTTCGACTTTTTTAACATTATTAAAATGTTCGACGGTTTTCCAGTATTATAAAAGTTATTAGATTTTTTTTTCGGATTTCTAGAATTGGTGCTTTAGAATTTGAAGTATAATAAATTTTTTGTTTTTTAATAGATTAACATATTATTCTCTTTTTTTGTATTTTTTAGTGTTCATAAAATGTAGGATTTCCTAGTTTTTTTTATACTCAAGATTCCTCTTCAGATTTCTGGGATTTGGTTTCCTCGAATTCAAAGTTTGTAATATTTCAATCCTTTCGATTAATTTTTCATAAAACATCATTGATCTCGATTAAATTCAATATTTTGCATTTTTTTTAAAGGAGTTATACGATTCAAAAGATTTTCTAGTATTTTTGTGGATTTTTATACATAGATTTCGAGAATTCAAAGTTTCATTGATTTCCAAATTATGTATCGATTTTTGAAAAAATTCAATACCAGCATCTACAAGTTATCCAGTTTCAAATTTCAGTGTTTTCAGTATTTTTTGAATTTTTTTTCATTTAATGATATTCGTGAGACTTTTCAGAATATTTAGGGATTCTTATTGTTTTTCTAGATCTCTATATAGATTTCTAAAATTCAATGCTCTAGAAGTCAAAGTTTTATTAATACCCAGTTTTTTTTAAAGATTTCCGATAAAATTAAACCAGCATTTTTACGTATTTTTAGTACTTTCGTGTATTTATAGAATTTCGTAAGATTTGTCTAGCTGATTTGAAAATGTTTCAAGATTCCGATATGAATTTATAAATCGTTCATGCAACAGTTACTTCATAAATTCCTAGTATATAATTGATTTTGGATAAATTATCACAAACATTTTTTAAAATTGAATTTATAACATTTTTTCGGTGAAAATTCATTTTATAGGAAAAAAATCATGAAAATATTGTTATAAAAGAATCTTAACGTCTACTGAATATTCCTACAATTATTTTTTTGAAACTGACAACCACATACTACCCTCTATATGGATAATGATACTATACGATATTTCGAAAGTTAAAGAATGTTCTAAAAAATATTGAAATCGATGTTAAAAGAAATCACTTTTTATAAAAACTCACTTTTTAGAAACATCAAAACGAAAATATCGATATAAGGATTATCGTTTGGTGAATATATCGATATATCGATACGTATCGCCCAGCCCTACTTTGAATGATCGAACTCTCTTATAACACACTTATAAAATAAATGGTTCGAATCCTGTCAGAAATTAACCAAGATAAACGCACAGCTGCGCACAGCGCCGAATTCCTCGTTTCATTCTTTCGATTTCACAAAAGGGAATCAGTAGATTTCAAAGAGACAAACTTACCCCCTGCAGGTGACAGCTCGAATTGCAGCCCGAGGGCCTCGAGATCTTCCTGAGAAACTTGACCAGATAAATTGTTTTGCAAATGGCTTGGTACCCTCTGCTGGAGCTGCTGCTGCTGTTGCTGCGTCCTTTCCCTGACGACGGCTCGAAGCTCTTGCCTGACGTACTCGGAAGTCATGCTAGCAGCGCTTCCACCCATAACTGAAAAAGCCAACAACCAAATAACATTAGCAAATAAACCGAACAAAAAACAAAAAAGGAAATAAACAATCTTCCTCCCAAAAACTTTTTAGCCCGCTGTGCAACATTAGTTTCGAGACAGACAACAAAATTTTAGTCACTGAACACAAACAGATTTTAATTCACTTTGGCACCTGGAAATTATGTCAGTCATGCAATGATGTGCAAATTCATTTGTAAATATTTATAAATATACATTGTCTATTGGAGGGCTCGCAGGTGCAACCGTTGGTGAGGCTTTCAAAAATTTTTTTTCTACATTAATGTACAAGGGGGTGGTTGGGGGAGGGGGTGGGAATTGTCTATTGTTATTTACACAACTCGCACTTCCAGGGAGTCTATAACCTAATATTCAAGATGAAAAAAACTTCTACGTGTGATAATTTTATAGATATACAAATATATATGTAACAAAGTGCTGCCTGGGTGGAAACAATTGTGTACGTGAATTGTTTGTACGGGACAGTATTTGAAGAAAAAATTTTATGCCATAAAAAATACGTTTCTCGTGCTGCGGTCGGATAATAATTTTTCAGTCTAAAATTGTATAACGGTGAATCGAGCTGGAAAAAAAATTAAACGATATTTTTCTTTTATATACTTCAGAAATTTTCTCGGGTTTCGAAGATGCGTCGCGCAGGTGATTAGGGCGCTTTTTTGGAACTACTTTTTTGAAAAGTTATTATTATTCTGACACTCAAGGTAGGAAAATTTTTCGTTTTCAATTTGAGCGAAGGGAACGAAAATTGCTCACTGTAGGTACTGTCTGAATCAGCGATGAGAAACTTATCGATATTTATCGGTAGTATCGATAAAAGCCAGATATAGTTTAATATCGATACAGATCGATAGTATCGATAAAATTTGGCAAGTCAGGCATCGATCTGATCGATATCTGATTTTTTTCGATATTTCCCATCCTTAATCTAAATTCGGTTCATGGCACATCCAAAATTCATTCCATTGTTTCGTGTTAAAGGTAAAATCCTACGATTCCAAGGATCCCGAAACCGACATTCAAAGCCCGCGAGAAACATCCTCGAAGGCATATTTAACAAAAAAAAAAAAAAATTAAAAAACAGAATTGGCACGTGAACACAGAGCAACAGCAAGAGTCCTTTCACCCGCAAGAACGTCGTGAATGAAGTAAATCAGAAAGCATAGAGACGTAAACGAGTGGCAATGACAATGATGATGATGTGATGAAACGTCATGTTTTCGTTCCCCTTCGATATCGAGTCCTCGAATTGCGTATAATATATACAAAATACACAAAAATACATAAAATACGCATGTAAATACACAACGCAAATGGAGCAATAGATAATGTGCCGATGGAGCCCTGCAAACTTGACGGTCAGTTAAAAATACTCGAGCGACATTAAAACGTACGCATAATCATATAATTACACAGAAGGTACGGGTTCGGGATGTTCAACGAGCCGGGAGGTAGGCAATTCCCTTTTTTGAGTTCCTCAATTTTTTTTTAGAACTACAGATGGTACGAGTCTGCATATAATAATACGTTATTTATAAACTAATAACGTATAATAGTAATAATAATAATAATAATAATAATAATAATAATAATAATAATAATAATAACAATAATAATAATAATAATAATAATAATAATAATACTAATAATATATAATAATAATAATAAAAAATAATGAAGAGAAACAGAAAAATTTCTACTAATTAATTCTGTTGCTTCCAGCCATAACCGAGAAAGTCACACATGCCATAACGTTCAAAATTTTATCAGAATATCATGTAAACTGAGCCTTACGGCACAAGTGACTTTCTCGATTATGGCGGGAAGCCACAGAATTGAAAAATCAATCATTTAGAATTTTACCTTTCATGAATTTTCAATGTACCTGAAGTTCCAAACGTTTAAAATTAAACGAAAATGAAAAATATATGAAATTTTTTATTTTTCATCATCATGGTCAGTGCATCGTTTGTTGCTACGATCAAAAAATATTCAAAAGCAGCTAGAAAATTTGTTTCTCCCGTGTCAACTTTGAAATTTTTTTCGTTTAATTTTAAACGTATGGAACTTCAGACACTTAATTTTCAACTATTTTTTTTTTTCATCCAAATTACTTTAAAATAAAAGATTGAATTAAATATTAGAAACAAACGAATTAAAAATAATTTTTAGTTATGGATTAAATAATAAATTAAAAATTACAAGATCAGAAGAATTCATGATTCCTATATCTTAGATGAATTCTGTTAAACTCAAGACCATGACAGTTCAATTCATCAAAATTTTTTATAGTCAACACAAATTCACCCTCGTTTTCCTTATTGTTATCAATCGAATGATCTTTCTTAATTTAATATCTCAATCACACATTTTTTTACTGAAGAATGCTTTTCGTTTGATATTTTTTACCATCCAGGCAAAATTTTGATGTTTTCGAACGATAATTTTATTTTTCAATTATAACTGCCTTAGGATGCAATGAATTCAATTTATTGACGAGACTTTCATATTCATACTCGTAGCAAACGAAATTTACAATTTCGAAAATTTCTCGGTCAAAAAATATCTAGATCACGAATTTCTATAACCTAAATTGATTATTATTTTAATAAGTTAAAGGTATATTTGTTACTTTTTTTCATTCGTTTATTTCTCAAATTTTCAAACTCTTTCACTTTGGAGTAAATAAACCTTCACTGGAAATTTGTGAATTAAAAACACTGAAAAATAATAATAAAGAGAAATTTCTTCATTTATATCAACAAATTTTTGTAATAATGCAATCAATTCAGTTTTTGATGCAGTAATGCATTCCATTGATTTAATCTATAACCAAAACTATTGTTAATTTTCTAAATTTCCTTCCTTCCTTTTTTGAATTTTATTTTTTAGTGAATTCTAGTAAAATAAACAAAATAAAACAAATCGTATTAAAAAATGCATGAGATCTAAAACTCAAAATAATAGTTTTTTAATCAGTCGATTTTTATATTGAAAATTCTCAGTTGTATTTTTGTTATTCAAGCACACCTTTTTTGTTTGCCAAATTTTTTATTTCTTCATTCAAAAATGTGATAAAATCGATTATTTACATATTTTGTAATCAACTTTTCAATCTTTAAATTGTAGTATTTGAAATTTTCTTTATTTTAATTAGAGCTTTTTCAAAAATGCGATGAATTTCAAATTCTGATTCAATTTTTAAATTGTCGTTTTAACGAGTTCCAATTAATTTCAATTTTTAAAAAATTATCAGAAATCTACATTGAAAAATGTTACATTCATTTATTATTTATTACACTAGTCTTCATGGAAAATAAACTTCGTTGAAAAAGTGTTTTTTAGACCAATTTTGGGTCGCTGAGTATGAAAATACCGGCCACTCACTTTTCCGCATAAGCGTTTTAAAAATTTAAGTAAAAAACGTGTCCATAAAATATAAGGTATACTTATTAGCTTAATCACGATACACTGTTTTTGTAAATTAAAATATTATTTTTTGAGTTACAGTTGTTCAAAGTTGAACAAAAATTCATGTTCTTAACTTTTTTGAAAACTACTTATGTTTATATGCACTTTCAGCGCCTATGTCTTGTAAACTACTGTTTTGATGAACAGAAAACAACATATTGTTGTAAAGCTAAAAAATATACCTTTCGAATGATAAATATTATTTCATGATAGTAGACAACATCGTTCTTGATATTTCTGGAATCAACTGAGAAAAGGGGTGGAAAATACGTTTTTTTCTTATACATATTTCGAAAACACTTCCTTGCAAAAATAAATGACAATTATTTTTGTACCAGCGACCTCAAATTAATCTACTAAAATCTTTTCTTCCAAGCCAGTCACAGTTATCGAAAAATTTGTAATCATCAGAACCCTAATTCATAAAGTCAAATTGTTTACGAAAAAAAAAAACAGTCCATCAGTAACAATCTATATTACTGTGCAGTACTTTGATAAATCTAATGAGAACACTACGTTTTTCAAAATAAATCGATTACACTTGAAGATAATAATAATAATCGATAGATCGATATAAATCTTGGTCAGGCATCCAAATATACAGAGTGTCTCTTAAAAGTGCTTATAGAAAAAGTGGATTAGACCTCCTACACTCCCAATGAGATAGATTGATGTCAATAAATAAGATTTTACTTGGACTTCAGATGTCGCTAGTGTCATATTTATCGACTATTGCCGATAATGAAGTATTACCGACTGTCCGACTTACAACAGAATGTAATAAAAAAAAGTCGATAAAACAGAAGCGATTCATTGTGTTTCCAATACCTGAATCTCAGAGGGCGCAAAAAATTGCGCTCAGTTAAGGCATCAATTTTTCAACCCGGACTGTATGAAGCCTGCTTACGCGTAAAAGGAAACCTTAATGCTAGATTTTTTTCAGGTCCAGAACAGTCCAGCCCAAAATTTTTCGGGCATTCATTTAAAAGGGGCTAATTTCTTCAAGGTTCCCTTTTACACCTAATGACATTTAATGCACTTTTTCCATAAGCACTTTTAAGAGACACACACTGTATAGTTTCGACAAATTTCAATTGTCAATAAAAAAGAAAAATGATCCATCTCTCGTTCCCTCGCCTCTTTTTTCTACAGGGAAAAAAACTCTATTCATCGAAATTAATCCCTTCCTTCCGAGTCGCCGCAACACCGCGCAAATTGAACAAGCGGTGACAAAAAAAGGTGAGTGGTGATGATGTGGTGGTGGATGATGCCGACATGACATGAAGAGGTTGGTCATCAGCTCAATGGCTTACCACCCATTTGGTGACTAGCAGGATTATTCGCAGGCATAACGACCGGCCGGGCTTCCTGGCCGTGGGTGCCACCGGGCGTCGACGCCGACGCCATTGGCGTGTACATCGTCACCCCCATCCTATCGTAACAATATTGATTAGTCGCGAGGTCGGCAGTGTTGAGCGCGGGCCCTAGGCCGTGGTACATCATCGAGGCGACGGCGTGTTGCGAATCGGAGGAAAAATGTTGTTGGCTATTGCTCATTGGATTGTGCTGCTGCTGCTGTTGCTGTTGATGACTAGAAGCCAGCATGCTCGGCTCCTTGGTGTAATGCCGGGGCGAGCCCACCCTACCTGCAATCATCATCGCGTCTTCTATCCGCCAAAACATTTTTTTTTCTCGTCAGAGACACCCTTCCTTCTCCACCCTCAACCCTTCCCCTTCCCCATCAACGCGCTGGGTTTGCGAATCTTCCTCCCCCGCCCACACTTTTTTGGCATCCTTGCCACGCTGTCGCGGGAAATCTATTCCAATAGAAACAAGACTTGAAAAATTCTACGCTCCATACATTGCCTAGACCAGTTCAGCCAACAATGCACCTACGGAAAAATGTATACTTGTTGCATTCACAAAAAGTTGCTTTCGTCGTTAGTTGGTTCCATCGGGGTAATCTAACTTTCTCGTCCGAAAAAATGAAAAGTTCCTAAAAACGACGATAAGACATTGTCTTTTTGTCCTTCTTGGAAAACGCAGTGTCGACTTGACGAGAAATTTTTGTTCAATGTCCCGACGAGTGTGCGGAGAAAAAACTTGTGGTGAAAATTCTACGATCTTGATGAAAATCACTGTATCATTGAGTACTGTGTGCGCAATATGTATTTATAGTTAAAGTGTTGTATGGCACGGTTTTTTGTTTATGCAGTAAAAAAAGTAGAGATAAGTTGAAAAATATGGATTAGCAAGATGTTTTTTGGAGAAACGACTACAATATTGTGATTTAAATACGTAGGGCAAAGAGATGCTTGAAGACTAGAATTTTGGAACATAAAACATTAAAGTAATATTTGTCATTTAATCAGGAATCATTTTGTCCTAACTCAACATAATTTCCAAAATAATCATGATTTTGGACAAAAAGAGTAATTATGAAAAGAGATTAGTGGAGTTGTTACACCGAGGTCGACGATTGATCGCTCAACTCAAGCAGCAGTAATAAATGCCGCAAGTTGGGCGAGTGACAGTTGCCTCGATTGGATCCCTTAGGATGAAAATTGAACCTTCCTGCTCTATCTTACGATGACAGCAGTAGGGCTTGGTTGAGGAATCTGCCAGAACTCATAACTTCCAACTTTTTGCAGGATATTTCATGGTTTCCCCTTTGGGTCAATAGAGGGCGATAAAGCCCAGGTCGAAATGAATATCAAGTAGGTTACTATAATGTCGGCCATGACCGCATACATGGGACAAGAGGAAAATTGTGAAAAAGAAGAACAAAGAGTGAAATAAGACTCAAAGGCCCATCGCGTGGCAAGACTGACCTGATTTTCATCAAAAAGACGAAAAACACGTTAAATAAACAGAAAGATGAAAAATTATCGAGTCCCATTTATAATAGATATATTGAAGGGATTCGAAAGCCTGATCATCACTCCGTTTGTATTTCGAGTTTTAAAAATGTTGGTATATCACCTGTTTGACCGTGGAAGAGTATAAGGGTATTACAGTAATCTTCAACTGCAAGTTTTTTCTCCGTGTATGAATTGGTTACTTCGCACCAAGCGACGAAAAAGGAGATAATTCGAGAATCATGGAGTTGTCGAATGTCGGATGAGAAAGAGAAATCGCGGCATTACCTGGCAGCTGCGTGGCGCCCATGGGAGTCGAGTTGGTTCGCTGCAGCCTGTATTGCGTGGAAGGATTCGTGGCGTGGTTGGGCACTGGGGGTTGAAACTGACTGGCCGTGGGGGAGGCAGGTGGCGGAAAAGCTTCTGCAGGAAAAGGAGACTGTCGTGATGAAGCGCCGGGCGTCCCAGGTGAAGGCATCGAGCGTTGCTGCTGTTGCTGCTGCTGCTGCTGCTGTTGTTGTTGCTGTTGCTGCTGCTGTTGCTGCTGCTGAGCGTTTGAGGCCTGCTGTGTCCTCGCTTGATTCACGTTAAATAACCTTGGATTGCTCCCGTAACCGGTTTGCTGAGACATTGAAAGAGGCCAAGTGTAATCGAAGAAGATACTACCGTGCCCATAGTTGAAGAATTTGCTAGTTTTCGGTTCATGAAACTTTTTTAAGATACTGATTGGGGTACAAAACATCCAAGACATCCAAACCTCAAAAATCCCAATTTACAAAATGTCCAATATTATTGTAAAATATTCCATTACATGTATAGTTCCGAAATTATGAATATTATTCAATATTATCCAATTGCATATTTTTTTTACAATTGTATATTGTGTAATATTGTTTTGAATGTTTGAGTATTTTTATATTTATATGTCTAGATATAGTATCTCAGTTGGGCGACAAATCGTCTAAATCAAAATATCCAAAAAACAAAAAATCTTGATGAAACAACATTTGAAACTCAAAAAATCCTAAACTAAGAAGATGAAACATTTTTTTAATAAGAAAAATTAATTGATTCATAGTAAAACTTAAGGAAATTTTTCTATGACATACTACTATAATTTTTATTACACGCTAAAAGTGTTTCATTAAAAATATGAGACAAGTTATATTCACATTACATAAAGTAGAAAAATACGCTAAATTTTTTTTTATACTACATATCATCAGTTTTGACAGTACTACTTAACAAAATTACTCTTTCCGCTATAGATGGTATTGTTTCACTTTATATCTATAATGAGATATAAATAGATTCAGTGTGCACGAATTTTTTTTCTTGGCGCAGGGTGACGTCACGAAAAATTCCAGGTTTTCCCCTCACTTTGCCGGTCGAGGAGTAGCATTCACCATGTTGGTAATTTGGAGGGGGGATTCTTAGAACTGGGATTTTTTGTGACGTCATAGGATGCGCAGTAGCTTTTTCGTACTCACTGAATAGATTCACTGTACAGTGAGCCATCAGAAGTTTCACATAGAATCTAAAAAAATTCACACGATTGTAGACCATGTATAAGAAGTACTTTTTTCGCTCTAAATAGTATGGTAAGACATGAAAAGTTTCGCTTATATCTACAAGACATACGTCAATAATAATCAATATCAAGTCAATATTTGTAGCGTGGAACGAAGAAAGGTATCTTACAGCATCTGGGCGCTTTGAGAGAAAAACGAATTTGAAAACAGAAAGTCCCTATGATTTGAATCAAATTTTTATGCAATACAATAATCTTAAAATTTCGAGAGTAGGCTCAATCGATAGTCAAAGTTTTCTACATTCATAATTATTGGTAATCTCATTTTTTATTTTTGGTGCTGTAAGGTATGTTTGTCGTTCCATGCCACATTTGTTAATTTTGAGACATTTTGTGATTTGTTAAATGTTGTGATGTTTCATATTTTATGATTTTGTAAAATTTTTTCCTTTTTCAAATTCTAAATTTTGAAAATTTCATGAATTTTGTGGATCATGTGCTATTTTGTGTTTTTGTGATTTAGTGACGCCGTAGATTTGTGACATTTTGTGATTGTGTGGTCTTTTGTGATACATTGAAACCGCGATTAAACACTTCAGCCTCTCTACATCGAAACCTCTATTAGATGATATGATAACACGGTGGTGGAGGTGGCTGAGGCAAAAAGTATTTTACTAATGTAAACAGATAAGTATAAAAATACTGAACTATCCAAAACAATATCACATAATAAACAATTATGAAGAAAATATACGATTAGACAATATTAGATAGCATTCATAATATGTTTAAAATATATTCATATTATACTAGAATATTTTGAAACAATATTGCAAGTTTTGTACATTGGAAATTTCAGATTTTGGATATTTTAAACACAAATCATGTCTAGCAAATGCTGAAATATCACATCACAAGTTTGAGATTAATGTCTTCACTTAAAAATACTTTAATTTGGTGATCATAATTGTCAGCGATCGTGAAGTTAAATCTCGAAATACTCGATTTCCATGCAACCAAAGTATAAAAAGGCATAGTAAAAATTCTTAATCGATTTATGACAACTAACCTGCGCCACTCGCGGCGAAAGGGGCTGGGGATGCGAAAATGATGAAATCCCGGTCGGCATGTGTGGCGAGTGATTCGCCACCACTGACACTTGTTGATTGATTTTGTTCATAACAGTGGCACTACAAATAATTTTAAAGACATTAAATAACATAGTGCCCTTCGTGTTAATTTACATTTATCTGTAATATAGCTCTTTCAACAAAAAGTTGTACATGATTTTAAAATTCAGTTGTTGAAAAAAAACTTATACTCACTGTCGAGTTAAGGCGCTCGGGCGAGAATAAGCATGAGCTCGGTGATGCCCGGAAGGCTTTTGGACGGATCCCCCATAAGCTGGGGATACTTGTGTGTCTGCTACGCTGGAGCGCTGTCACAAAAAAATTTTTCATCAATCCAACCTCAAAACTGACATTTTGAAGTGATTTCTAGCTACTATGACAAAAAATATCTTTTACCTTTTGCGTAATTTACTATTCTACAGTAAACATTTGTGATGTCATGTGATATCATGACGTGACAATTGACGTCATGACATCATATTGACATCACGAATGTTTACTAGGTGACGTCATACACACAGACACATGTTTGTGCATATGTCTGGCATGCCATGACATCATATGACGTCATTATGACATCATGATGACATACAAATGCACAAACATGTGTCTACGTACATAACGTCACGATCACGAATGATCACGAATGTTTACTAGGTTCTAAAGTTCCCAAACTGAAAATCAACTTCAAGTCAAATACCTGCAGAGAAACGTTGGGGGCGACACTATTGTTCAGAAGGCTATCGATATTTTGAATCCCTGATGCGATTTGATCCGTCGCCGTCGCATTCGAGGGTATGAGGAGTTGTTGTTGTTGCTGCTGCTGGAGCAACCTCTGCTTCAACTGCTGCTGTTGTTGATGCTGCTGCTGTTGGTGCTGCTGCTGTTGTTGCTGGTGCGGTTGCTGCTGTAGTTGTTGTTGCTGCTGCTGCTGTTGCTGCTGTTGAATGAGGTTGTTGTGCTGCTGGAGTTGAACCTGCTGTTGTTGAACCAAGGGCTTCGTAACTTGCGGAACGTTTTGCTGAGCATTGAACCTCACCCTGGGCGCTTGTTGCGCCTGCTGATACATAGGTGGCGCTTGGTAACCGTGATTCGTTGAAGGTCCACTCGCCATCTAAGAATTATTTGATATCTTCATCATCATATCCACATTGGGAAAAAAATCTACCAGTAAACATTCATGATCATGACATCATTTACGCAGACACATGTTCGTGCACATGTATGTCATTCCGTAATATGATGTCATTATGACATATAATCATATGTCATGATGACATACGTATACACAAACATGCATCTTCGTACATTCTGTCATGATCATAAATGATCGCGAATGTTTACTGAGTGTTTATTTTAACTTTTGGATTCTGGAATACGTGGAGCAGTATTATCCACGTGGTGACATCTTGAGTCAAAACCAAAAGTTCGAATGGGGAAGAATAAAAAATACTATTTGAAAACTAACATATTTTACTGTAAAAGAAAAAAGAAAAACTCACAGCAGTAGAGTAAGAAGGTGGCGTTGTTCTTGGCATTGGTATTGTGGGGGCCCTGCAGTACTCGTTGTCAGTAACGTATTCCTCGTACTGCATCAAGGTTTTCTGGATGGCATTTATAGCCATCGTCTCGATAAGCAAATTGTTTTGCGGCGTTTTTATGGCTTCCAAGATGAACTCTTTCGCAGAGGAATCTGATGGAAGAAAGTTCGGTGATGCTTTGAAATAAAAAAAAAAAGGAAAAGATAATAGATTATCCAAATGTATCGTGACAAAATATGATGTATTGCTGATTTTTAAATCAAGTTTATTTTAAAAAAAATTAACCTATGGATCCAGTACGTATTTTTATTGAAGAATCGTAATAAATAAATATTTTGTTCATAGCAGAAATGTTTGTATCTGACACAGGAAGGGGAACCCAGTAAAGATTTATGATTTCATACTGCAATCGTGTGATGTCATGACATACACGCCATGACGTCATATGACATACATATGCTTCGTCATTAGCAAATCACATGATGTCATGTCACATTACGATATCATTTGGTATTCAGTTGACATCACAGTATGAAAACTTGATATCATATGCGTGCATGAAATGTTACGGCATTACATAGTGTGATATCATATTACACTCAAGTGACATCACCATTTGACATTATGATGTCATTGGAATGCGAAATGATATAGTGTGACATGTCACAGCGTGATCAGAAATGATCAGGAATGTCATGTATTTGGAAAGGTCTAAAATCGGAAACAAATTACAGTGATGCATACTTGAAAATGCGATTTCCGGAGAAATTTCAATCATCTGGTCGAGGAGTTTCGAAAGGTCCGGATCTGCGGGCAAATTGCCTCGAACGCTTGGCTCTGATTGCCTATATTCACTTGAATATCCCTGCTGATCCACTTGACTCGCGGACGCTCTTTGCTGCAGTAACAAACGATGCTAAATTAAACATTCAGTGAGTTCAAACTATCAAATACCTTTTAGATCAAAAGTTTCGGAGAAAGGGGAAAATTTCCCTACAATTCCCGCTTTCCCCGTACTGCAGACACCCTAAAGTATCTCATTGAGATAATAATATGCATTAGAAGAGTGAACGAATCGAAATGACTAACTTGACTTAGCACTTGGTTGAGGTAGGTATCGGCTCGACGAGGTAGTTGCTGCCTGGGTTGATTTTGGAGAGAGTTGCGTATAGGGGGAGTGGTGCTAGTCGAGGTCGCCGTCATCGTCGCCGTGGTTGTGACCAGGTTGCTGCCAGACGGTTGCATGTTGCTGCCCACCCAGTGTGGTTGCTGCTGCAACTGTTGCTCTGGTGGCCTCAGCCGATCAGCAACGCGTGGCAGCTTATCCTATGCAACGAACACAATAATGGGTCAATTTTGGATTTGAAGACTGTCAAAACTATGCAACTACCCAGTAAACATTCGTGATGTCCATACGATGTCATAACGTGAATTGTCACGTCATGATATCACGTGGCATCACGAATGTTTACTGGGATGTATGCAGACACATGTTCGTGCATATGTATGTCATATCATGATTTCATGTCATGCGATTACATCATATCACGTCATTATGATGAAGTCGTATGATTTAATGTCATAATGACATCATGATGACATACATATGCACGAATATGTGTCTTCGTACATGTTGTCTTGATCACTAATGTTTACTGGGTGGTCAAAAACTATCGTTGAATCCATCCTCACCTGCGGAGTGGCCGCTATCACAGATGCGGGTATGGGAGGAATCGTCGTCTGCTGGGAAGGCTGCTTGGCCAGCAGCGACGCCAGCATTTTATTTTTCTCCCAAAGCCGGCTCGTTTTGTTCGACGCCGCTATAAAGTCCAATGCGTCTTTCACCCTTTTCGCCGTGCCGCCCAGCTCATCATCGGCGCGCCTTTTCTGCGCGCCCGTATTCTCCGAGGACGTCTGCGGCTGCCGCTGTTGCTGGGACTGCTGTTGCTGCTTTTGCTGCGGTTGTTGCGATTGCTGGGGCTGCTGCGACTGACTCGCCGGCGGCGCCACGTTCAGGAATCCGAGGCTCCGCAACAGAGGGTCGTCCTCGCGGCTCTGTTGGTCGTGCATTTTCCTCTCCTCGTCGTCCTTTAAAAGTCGCTGGAGAAGCTCGTTCCGCTTTTTCGCACCTCCTCGACTTTCCTCCTCTTCGTCGTCAGTTTTCTCGTTCAGCAACTTTTGAAAAAGTTTCAGTCAAACTTGAATGCTCGGTATTCGTGCTTCACAGGAAAATTAGGTACTTTTTAGGAGAAGTAGATTATCAGTACTGCTATTACAATGCCATTTTCAAGAAATGTCGAGTGATAAAAAAAGTGCAAGAACCCAGTAAACATTCGTGATTTTTCGTGATCATGATGTCATGATCACGAAAATACAGGTGTTTCCGCATATGCATGTCATCATGATGTCATTATGCTGTCATATCACGAATGATATCATGATGACATGCATACAGTATGTCATCATGACATCATGATCACGAATGATCACGAATGTTTACTGGGAACCAACTTTTTTTTGACAAATTTTGAAAAATTTCCAGTTAGTAAAAAAAATTGATGAAATAACTTGTAAAATATCTACATTGTTGTCACATTTCAATGTTTTTTTAAAGACACTATATAATTTGTCTATAAGCAATAGAAAAATATAATATAAAATGCATACAAAGAATAGTCAATTGACTATCGACTAGGGATGAAGATTGAGTAAACGAAAAATATATATTCAATATCGATATATCGGAAAGGAAATGTCGACATGTCGATGCATCGCATTGATTTTGATGGTTTTTTCAGAAAACAATTCATAGATATCTTGTATTTTTTGTATTCTTTGTATTTTTCAGTACATATTAAAAGACTTTCTGATATTTTTATGAATTTTTACATACATATATCTAAGAACTCAATCCCTTAGGGTGCAAAATTTAAAAGATTTTAGGTGATGTACATTTTTGAGACATAGTTGTATATTTTTTAGGATTTATTTAATTATTTTCAGATTTTTAGTATTTTTATTATTTGCTTTGATTTAGATTTCCAGAATTTTGTGCCTTAGGATACCACGTTTAATAGGTTTCTTTGTATTTGAATGGATTTTTCAGGAAATAGTATCTTCTTACATGAATAGTTTTTTTCACAATTTTCGTATTTCTTAAGTGATCATACGATTTGAAGAATTTTTTAGCATTCTTGTAAACTGCTGTAGAGATTTTTTAGATTTCAACGGTTTAGCTAGTGAAGTTTTAAAAATTTTATATATTTCTACCTTTTTATATTTTTTTTTAGTATTATTTAGTATTCATAAAATGTTGTAGTTTTTTTAAAAATACCCCTTCACATTTCAAAATAACATATTCCTTAAATTCAAAGTTTGAAAAAATTCCATTATTTCAATTAATTTATCAGACAAAAACGTAGATTTCAAGTTCTTTCAATATTTTACGTATTTATTGAGGAATCATACGGTACAAAAGATTTTATATTTCATTTATACGGTATTTTGATAGATTTCTATAAAAATTTAAATTTAAACGAAAATGTAGTATTTTATTTTTCTAATCCAATTTCATAAAATTTTCTAGAAAAGTCACGAATTTCGAATATTTCTACAGATTTCTGTAAAGATTCATGAGATTCAATGTCCTAGAAATCAAAATTCTAAAAATTTCCAGAATTTTAATGGATTTTCGAAATAGTTCAATCAGCATTTAAATGTATCTTCTTTATCTCGAGTATTTTTTTGCATACTATTTGGATTTCGTAAAATTTTCTGGCAGATTTGAAGTTTTTCATAGATTCGGATATAAAATTCTCGAATTTCATGCTCTAGAATTCAAATATTATATATTATTACTACAATCATAAATTTTCCATAAAACATTTACTACATGAATTCCTAGTATTTCATACATTTTCGATTAATTACTACAACAATTTTTATTGATTACATTTAAAATATTGGTTTTATGGTACATTATTTTTCAAGAAGAAAATAACGAGAATATCGCAATAAAATAACCTTACAGTCTTCTGAATATTTTTGCAATTATATTTTTTAAACTGACAACCACAAACTATCCCCATATACAGAACATGTTACAATGATATTATGTTGAAAGTTAAAAATTTTCAAAAAGAAGAGTGAAATCGATGTCTGAAAGAATCAAAAACCTGAATGCTAAATGAACAAATTGAGAACAGAAATCAAATCGAAAATTTTTATCCCAATTTTTTCACATCAAAATGTAATATCATTAAATATCGCAACAAAAATATCGATATAACGATTATCGATTCACGAATATATCGATATAAAAATTCGATACATCGGAATGGAATATCGATATATCGATACTATCGACTCTCAATTACTTATACTCAATTATCCGAAATTCCAGTCATAATTGACTATATTTTCCGTGCAGTACTTCATTCGTTTATAGACCCTCTCATAAAAAAAATTGAAGCGTGTTGAATCAACACGCGTTAGAAGTAAAACTTCTCATGATGCTTTCTTTGAGGTTCTGATAAATCGATTTTTATTCCTCTTAACTTTTTTTAGTTCTAACAATTTTTTGTGACGTGTGATACCGTGACATTTTGTGTTTTTGGGACATTTTGTAATATTAAGTAACTTTTTTCGATTTCTTGACGTGTGTTGATGTGACATTTTGTGATTTTTGACATTTCAGGTTTAGCGACACTATGCAATTTTGTGGAATTCGGTAATTTTTTGAGGTTATGTGACTTTTAGCCATTTTTGACATTTTGTGATTTTGTAAGATTTTGTGACATTTTGAGATTTTGTAACATTTCGCGTTTTTGTGACTTTGTGACATTTCGTGATTTTTGTGATTTTGTCAAATTTTGTGCTTTTGTGCCATTTTGTGGTTTTTGTGACATTTTCTACTCTCTCACTCTTACAGAATCTCAAAATTCATTCCTACACTCGGACTTACATCTTACAGTCTTACAGTTTACAGTGTTACACGTTACAAAATCTCCAAGTTACTCCCTGCATAAATTTTATTCCAGAATAAATTACACTCCTGAAAAATGATAATGCCACCTAAGAAGTTTTACTTCAAAAACCTATTGCCAGCAAAAGAGATAAAGAATGACATTAAGCAGGCATTAACAGGGACATGACTGTATCAATCAACATACCTGCAAAAGCATATTGTTCCCCATGGCCTTGGCTTGCTCCCCGCCCTTGGACCCTCCCGCTACACCGGGACTTGCCCTCGGCTTGTGCTCCACTTGGAAGTCGTCCTCGTCCTGCTGGTTCAGCAGGATCTTCAATATCCTGTGCTTGTTTTGGTTCTCGGTGTCGACCGACAGGTTGTTGTTGTCCTGGCCGTCGTCGCCGGCGCTCGAGCCCTTGGTCAACAAGTTCCTCAACCGGCCGGACTCCGTGGACACCACGCTACTGCCGTGCCCTCCTTCCCCGGGGGCCGCGCCACCGGTGCTGCCACCGGTGCTACCACCGCTGCCCCCGGTGTCCAGGATCTTCGCCTCGGGCTCCAAGAGATTTGAGATTGGCTTGTCGTTTCCCAGTTCCTGGGCCTGGCTGGCCCCAGGCGTTGGGGTTGACGCGCTTCGTCCGTTGGACGACTGTGACGACTCTTGGAGCGGGCTGTAAGGCGGGAAATTACCGGAGAACCCAGCCGAGGGCGGCCTCGAGATCGACGATGATGCCATCGGGGTCGTGGCCGTGGGCACCGACGATGTCGTCGTCGTCGTTGTCGATGTCGTCGTCGCCGCTGTCAATACCGGCGCTGCCGGGCTCGCCACGTTGACGTCGAGCTCCCACGCAGGGTTGCTGTTGGAGAAGAGGTCGTAACCGAGTTCGCCGATACCCCCGGAGAAGTGATTGTAGGAGTTTTCCATGGCAAAGCTCGAGGGCGAGTCGAGGGCGCCACCTCCGCTCTGGCCGTTCACGTGCGACATGAGCGGACCACCCACGTTGTTGTTGTTGTTATTGTTGTTGTTGTTGTTTCGGGTATTGCCGTTGTTGCTGTTGCCCTCGTTGCAGCTATGGGCGCCCGAAGTGTGGCCCTCTGAGCACAGGATGTTGTTGCCGGAGGATCGACTCTCAACGAATATCACGTCATTGTCACTGCAAAGTTATAAAATAAGATATTTTAATCCAGGGTTTCCATAAATTCACTGAAGAGTTAGGAGAGCCTCGTGTTCTTCAAATTCCAAACGTTTGAAAATAAACGAAAACAAAAAAAAATTGTTTAGAGTAATAAATAATTATTGTTTTACAGTACACTCTGTATTTATAACAGGATATGATTCGCACGTTTTTTTTTTTTTTCGGGAATCTATGGCTGAGTCATTCAGTCATTCAAAACTTTCACTTCCTCTATAGAATTTAACTGCCCCGACCCGACTTCACTCTCATCACGATAATCTGCTGTGAGTTCCAGAATTCGTGTGTTACAGAAAAAAATCTCCCAAACTTTCTATTATATACAGAGTCTACTGTACAACAAATATTACACAATAGTTTTCAGTCTTAACTTGGATGTAAATGGAAAAAAGTTTTTTTTTTCGTTTTCATTTATTTCTCAAACGTTTGGAACTCCAGGCACGTAGAGCCTCTCTACGATGTTCGAACATCAAGGTTTGGAAAGTTACTCGGAAAATCATCAAGCGATATTTTATTGTAACTTGAATTAAAAATGTAACTCAGTACGTTACTGTCCCCCTAAGAAAAAAGGGATACAAATTGGTTCTGAAACAAATCCTTCCCGAAATTCAAAATGGGGTCTATTTTTTTATTGGTTAGGGAATCAGTAGTTTTTCATGCAATTTTCTGAAGAGCGGAGAGACTTTCGCGAAGAAATATATAAAACAATCGAATAAAATACTAGCAGTCTATAAAAATACCGAGATATTCTATAAAATTACGAAATTCTAGAAAAACTTGGAAAAAAAAATGATAATTGTATTAGAAATACAAGCAATCTATCAAATACTGAAATCTTATGAAGACATAGTTTTTCGAAATATTTATAAAAATACTAAACTAAACCATAAAACTGAATCCTTGGGCAGCGAATTCTATCGATCTATACACAAATCCATTGTTATATGGAAAAGTCATCGAATCATATAAATACTGAAAAAATGCAAGAAACTACTGAAAGAACTATAAAGCTATGAAATTTTATCTACAAGGATATCATATCGTTTTTTGTACATCTTTAAAAACTCTTCAAATCATCTAGTATACTCTGAATTCTAGGGAGCCTAATTCTATAAATCCACATGAGTATCTATTTAAAAACCCAAAATCTACCAAAAAAAAAAAAAAAAAAAATTAACAATCCTACAAAATTTTATGAATACTGAAAAATACTTAAAATAAAAGTAACCTGAACTAAAAATGAATGTGGATATAATTTTCTGTGAAACCTATTATATCTGTAGAAATTCTATAAATCTATCAAAATACTAGTTATTCTTAGAGAATCTAATTAGAATAAAAACTACAAATAATACTAAAAACATAAAAAGTATATGAACACTCAAAATCTATGTAAATATAAATTTTTCACTAATCGATGAAGTAAATAACAATCTATAAATCTTCGAATCTAAGAGAAACTTCATGTAGTAATACTTAAATAAGCTGTAATAATTAACATATAGTGAAATAGTACGACATCCATTATAATATAACATTATCATGTTTGTGAAGTAAATACGAAGAAAATATAAAAAATACAAATAGTATCAAAAAACTATAAAATGCAAGAAACCTTAAGCTACTTTTTATTAAGAAATCGCATGTTGTATTAATTATGAAATTTTATATTTTAGAACTTTAATTCCAGAAATATAAAAATATAGAAATCTATGAAGATTCTGGAAAATTCTCCAAATTTCTTTAATTACAAAAAAATACGAAAAACTTTATAGATACCTATTTGGATTTTTAGAATTATTCTATTTCTTAGAATTTGAAGTATGTCAGATTTTAAGTACTTTAAAATATTTTTCAGAAAACGATATCTTTATTATATTGATACTATTTCATAACTTTCTAGTTCTTTTAGTATTTTTCGTATCTATTCAGTATTTATAGGAATCGAGGATTTTTCGATTTATACTTATAAATTAATTCTATAGGTATATGAATTCTATTTATAAATTAACTATAATTATTATTTTTTAAATAACTAAGTATTTTATAAATATGAATTTATAAATTAACAGAATTTGATGCTCGAGGATCTAGTTTTTACGGGTTTTAAAGCATTTTTATAAATACTAGGTAAAATTATTCTGCATAGAATTTCAATATTTCATGGACTGCTTGTATTGTTAATGTTTATAAGTTCTTATAAAGTTTGTTTAATATTTTCATAGATTTCTAGTATTTTATTCAATTAGAAGATTTCTTTTCTATTTTGAATTTCGGGGAAGATTCGTTTCAAAACTGTATATCTTCCAAGAAAAATAGTAAACCGTTGCTATTACTGTTTCTACAAAGTTCAGTTATATTACGATATCCTCACTTTTAGAGACATAAAAAATCCTAATTTAATAATTCAGATATGAAAAAACAAATCACTATTTACCTCGTAATCAATTTACCTAGAGACTCATATAATCTACCACACGCACATTTTTTCCAACTACACGCTTTTTTTCGCGATTTTGAGTTTTTGACCATTTTTATTTTTTAACTCATGTTTTCTTCCTCTCTTCTCAGTGGTCTCAGTATTCTCCTGATTTCGTTCCCCCACCATCACACTTGGGCACGGCGAGGGAGGTATAAAAGCTCGACGAATCAGGAGAAAAAAATAAAGAGAGGGAAACGACACGTACATACACGCACACAAACAATGCCGACTGCAGCCGACTAATCCCGAACATTCGCGTGACGCGTGCCGAGTTGTACCGAGACCACTTTCTCTTCTCCTCTTCCCCCTCTTCTCTCTGCCCATTTCTTTCAACCAATCAGTGGCGATCACGTGAATCAACCGCGACCAATCGAGAGAAGAGGTGAGAAGGGGATTACATTAGGATTTTTTATGTCTCTAAAAGTAAGGATATCGTAAAATAACTGAAATTTGTCGAAACAGTAATAGTAAGTGTTTGCTATTTTTCTTGGAAGATTTACAGGTTCTGAAACGAATCTTTCCCAAAATTCAAAATTGAAAATAAATCTATTAAGTGGTTGAATAAAATAAGCCCCTGCAAGGTGAGAAAAAATGAGTCACGCGTTGTTAGATTATACGAGTCTTCAGTGTATTGAGAAAAAAAATCTCATGATTGTTATTAAAATGAATTTAGAGTCTTTCATAGAATATCTCATAAGTGTTTTTGTACTACATGGTTTTTGTATATCTTGATGAAAAATTTTTCAAAGTTTCACTTTCAAAAGTTTTGACAGTCTAATAGCGATTGAATCATTTTCTTAGGATTCATCGAAACTATAAAAACTATTACAAAAATCGCAAAATTTTAAAATGTTATATTTATGTTGTTTTACTTTGAAAAGCAATGGATTGATTCATGTAATGTCATTCAAGACTATTCTGTTATACATATTGTATATATTTATTATTTATTATATCAATTATATTTACAGTATATTATATTCATTAAACATTGAATGGATGAAATATATTTTTTTCATTTTATTTTAAATCATAAATATCTATTATTTTATTATACATAAAAACCATTTTCAAATCAAAACAAATTACCTTTTCTCTGTATTTCTTAGTAAAAAAAAATTTTTCAAGTTTAAAAACAGCGATTTAAAAATAATGAAAAAAGTTACCTACTGGTTGAGTTAATATATTTTATTCTTCCTGAATTCAAGATTTTCGAGTTCATTGCGAAACACTCGGAACTAAAAAATATGATCTACATGTGCATTAAAAAAGTTGCAAAAAAGTATTTAATTTTATCCATCTATTCAGCTTGACTGCACAAATTTAAAAATAAAAGTGACAATATTAAATCTCAAAAGTTTTTCATACAAAAGATTGATAAAAAACTATGTCTAGAAATTTAAGATGCAGGTTTTGGAATCAAGGAGCATCTTAATTTGTAAAATTCATGGAATGAATTACGATACTAGTATATAATTCATAATACGATTTGTTGTAAACGAAAATATTCTAAAACTTTTTAAATCCATCCAAAATTGTTCAAAAACTCTCAAAATGTTTGAGAACTGTAAAAATTGCTCAAACCAGTTTTTAGAAGTTATGATTTTCAATTAAGTCAATTGTTCAAAAATTCTAAATAATGTGTAATATTCTTGCATCCCCCCCCCCCCCTTAAAGCCTCTTTTATGAACAATCATGAATCAATGAGAATTTGAATTCTATATTCTTTTGTAAAAACTCATACATTGAAAAATTTTTTAAATATCAACTTGAAATTTCTCAGACCCAAAAATAAACATTTTATTCAACAAATCAAAAATAAATCAACCGCAAATTCCCCTAGAAACATAAAAAAAAAAACTTTGTCCTCTCGCGTCCCTGACAAAATGCCTCGCAAAAATTGAACGTGACACAACAACAAATGATAAAATTACTTCCGAAACCTCCCGAAAAAAAACATACGTTACAGAATCGAACGTCCAACAATGAAAACAATGGCAAAACGTGGGTTTGGAAAAAAAAATGATACGCAAGAGCAGTCAAGTTTCCGATTAAAAAAAATATCCAAGCTACTAAATGGAGTTTTTTTTTCGTCCAAAGCAACTTCAGCAAAAAAATCTGCTGAGAATTCCCTGGGAAAAAAAGTATTATATTTGAATCTGCATCAAAGACGATGTATGAAAAAAAAAAAAAAAAAAAAATGATACATGTTCATGTAAACACTTGTGCATGCGTGTGCACAGGTGCGATTGCAGGTGCTGTCGACACTGATGAAATGCCATTAATAATTATTGAAACGTCAGCTAAAATGAAAAGCGATTCTCTGATGACAACCGTTTTGCGGGGGAAGAAACAGTTTTCATCGTCTTATTTTTGTTTCAAAGAATTTCGGAAATGAAAACGCGATTGTTCATGATTTTTATATGATATTTATATAATTTTTCCAGTCTGGGCAAACATGGGTATTGAGTCGTCAAGAATTTTTACGATTACTTGGAGTATTTTACGCAAATATATCGTTTGTTTAAAATGCTGCGCAGTGAAATGATCGTAAACATACGGTGGATTAACGGCAATTTTGAGGAATTTCGAAAGAAATATTAGACAGTCATGAATACTCGCTGTGATTTTAGGAGATTTCAATGACGTAACTCAGTTTTCGGCTTGTTCATGAGTCATTGTGCATGCTGAATGTTAATCATTGATAATTGAATTCACTTTGAAATTATGAAAGTATGCGAATAAAATGGTTTCGCTGAATTTGGAAATGTAATTACAGTTTAAGGAGGAGTAAATAAACAAAATAAATTCTTTCCAAATTTAAAATACATTCAGTTTTTTGCGAAATACACAAGCTAAAATTCAATAGTTTTCACGAGTATAGATTAAAAATGTTATGCGATTACAAATTAAGAGAATTCAACTATTAGAATTTTGTAACATCAGTGTTATGAAATTAAAAGAAAAATAGAAAAAGTCAGATTCAATGATATTGATACAAGTTTCAATGAATTGTGATACTTGAAAATAAATAATGTTTAGAAGATGCAAAAAGTTAATACAAACGATAATATATGATGTAAATGAGAAAATCAGAATTGATTTTCCAAGCCGGAATTTGCCAGACAACATTATATCATTTTAGATTTTTTAATCATTTTGAATCCGATTAGAATATTTGTTGATTCTGAAA
Organism: Platygaster robiniae; assembly: GCA_028476575.1. Lineage (NCBI taxonomy): Eukaryota > Metazoa > Arthropoda > Insecta > Hymenoptera > Platygastridae > Platygaster > Platygaster robiniae. Next base: position 46,155,944 of record CM052019.1, read on the forward strand.
TCGAAAAACTTTTTCATCTTTTTGAGACCGAAACAAATTTTTAAAAAATATGAAAAATTTTAGAAAGTGTTAAAAACTTTTCATCCATTCACCACGTTTCAAAATTAACGATGTTTAAAACTAAAAATCAATAAATTTTGATCACAGATTCTTGTATATCCAAAGTTTTTGTATATAATTCTACAAACGAACTTGCTCGTTAAAATATTTTTGTTCACTGTCACTCAATGCCTTTATGTGATTAAAAATTGAATAAATTTGACGAAATTTCAATCAAGTTTCGTGATTTTTTGTAGTAACTTTGAACTTCCAAGAAACAAAAAAGGTTAGTCCCCAAATTTGCCAGAAAATCTTATTTCATTCATTTTTATATTTTTTAAACTAGATTGGTGAAACTGAAAGTTTTATCTTGAAATATTAAATGATTATAAAATATTTAATTAGGATAACTTACTGAGCACCCAGAAAACAAAAAGGGCTAACACCATACAGACTAATGAGAATTTCAAATTCAAAATATTTTTGAATTTAAATTAAAATTCGAAAATCAAAATCTTCCTTGATGTAAATAAAGTTTGTCACGTATCAAGTTTCCGTAGTTCCAAAATTTGATAAAAATTGTTCTAGAATTATCTAGAAGATAATTATGAAGAGACACTTAGAAAAAAAATGAGATAGAACAATTTAATCAAGCACATTTATTTGAAAAAATTGTTTTCTTTTAAATAAATAATACGGTGCAAAAAATAAATTTTTGTAGATTATAATAACTTTGCAAAAATGTATATCGTTTTGTACTAATGAAAAAATTAGATTGAAATTCGTTATCAATGTTTTAAATAGTATTTTGTACATGTACCAGGCGCGTAGGCAGAAGAGAGTTTTAGGAATTCAAAACTCTCCCGAAATTCTCATAAAATCAATTATTATTTCATGTATAAAAAAAGAATTACCTCTATAAATAATTCAAGTACAGGTTACAAAAAATATTGCATGAAAACGTAAGTAATATATATTTAATAAAAAAATAGAAAACATCGAAACGTAAGATTACGTACAAAATATAAATTTGTAAAATTGTTTCAACCCAGTAAATAATAAAGAAAAATTGAAATCCACAAAAAGGCTGAAAATCTAAAAAACTTTGAATCTTAAAACGCCAAATTCTAGAAATCTATATAAAATATAAAGAAATACCAAAATAAAATAAATGTCATTAAAAACTGTTTTCTAAAAAATCTTAACAAATGCCTACGATATAGTATAAATTTTAGAATTCTAAAGCATCAAATTCTAAAACGCTTATAATACATTTTTATACTATAAAAAATATCGAAAAATTCTCGAAAACACTATACAAAATTTTTGAGACACTGAAAAAATACAAAAAAAAAACAGGAACCTAATAAAACATGAATAATTATAATAATGTAATTTTCTCATAAAACTATTAAGTTACCTAAAATAAATCGAAATTCAAATTCTGGAGCATAGACTTTCAAAATTCATGTAGCAATCATGTAACAATCTACAATATAAAACATTAGAAATCCATATAAATACTGAGAAATCCTCCAAGCTTCCGTATACACTAGAAAAACGCGAAAAATACTATAAATTTTTTAATGCATAAAAAATATGTGAACATGTTTATCTTTAAAATATATTTTTATATAATTCTACATATTATTATATGTTAATTAAATAACAGTAATTCTAGTAAAGAATTCTAGAAATTTATATATAAAACGATAAAAATACATTGATTTAGATTCATGCATTCATTCAATTGTATACATACTGAAAAGATATGAAGTAAAAGTATGAAAAATCGATAAAAGGGAAATAGTTTTTTGATAAATTAATTTTATACTATAAATCGTTGAAAGTTTCTATATTATAGTATCAATTTCTAAAAATATCGAGCGATTCATAAATATATTAGAAATCTATAAAAATACTATAAAATTTAATAAATAACATACTATACGAAAATTCTGAAAATCTATGACTCTATGAAATACTTTAAATCTGCGTGGTTAAAATTTCATCAAAAATATACTAAACTAGGTACTTAAATTTTTCAGAACTTTAGTTCCTTCAGCATCGAATTCTGGAAAGCTATTATAGAAATCCATAATAATATTAGAAATTCAAAAGAAAAAAAAATCAAATAACTAAATATAAAAATGTATTAGTAGAAAAAATTTCAATCTCAATAACTCATTCGAAATCCCAGAAATCATATTCCATTATATACAAACATGAAAAATTGTTCTCTGGTAACCATGTTGTCAAAGATTAAAAATTATAAAACCCTGCAAGAAATATATTTTTCAGAAAAACCCCTCCCGAAAATATTTCTGCCTACCCCCCTGATGTACATAGGATTTTATAACTTTGAGTCGCTAAAATTTACATTGACCAACAAGAAAATCCTGTAGAAAGTTACAATAATTTATAAAAGTATGAAAAATCGATATACCATAAAGTTTCTACTATCAAAACGATAAAAAATAAGGTGCTTGTATAAATAAAAATTAAATTCGAAAAAAGGTGAGGCATAATTGTTTTTAAGATGATACAAAATCGATTCATGATAATTATGACTTATCTCATTACCAAAAATTGACCCGAGATGCACAGTATAATCCCCTACTATAACCGAAAATATAATAAAAGGTCTTAATGATGCGAAGTAGAGTTCACTAAAAATCGGATATAATCCATGTTGGCCATTTTTTTCTCTCAAGATAATCGAATACAATTAGAAAAATAATCGGCACAACCGACAATTAACCGATGTTGTCGGTTTTTATTTTTTTCATATGTATTTATTTATCACTCGAATGTATCACTTGTTGCAAAATTTTGCCTTTGATCACAAATTTTTTATTAAAAATACTTCTATTGTCGAGAATTTTCCATAGTTGTTGTATAATTTTCGAGAAAAATCCATCAAAGTAATAATCTACGTACGGCATGAGTAATTTGAATGGCGGTTGACGGTTACATTTTAAATTTAACGGTTTTTCCCTATATCGATATTAACATCGCCAACATCGAATGAGAATCGATTTTTATTGAACACCAACGTGAAAAACATAATCTTACCCAACGATGGAATTCGTGGTCATCAGAAAGTCAGCCTTGTTCTCGCTCACCAAATTCGCTTTGAAAAGCTTCGACTTAGTCTGAATACTCAGGAACTTTTCCGGAGCGACTCGTAGCCGATACGTGGAACTCGTACCTTCGCCGGCTTTTAGTGCATCCTTCAAATGAGCAGTTAACATACTGAGATCATGGGGGTGGCACAAGTCCTGAATCGCTCTGCCAACCAGGTCCTGCATCACAACCAAGCACAACATCAAAACCAGGAAACCATTTTATTTTCAAAAAGTGAAAACTTGAAACTACATTTTACTTATTTGATATTCAATTTATTAGTTAAATTATTATTCATTATATTTATTATATATTTTATTTCGATTGTTATTCTCTATGATGTTTTTTTTTTTGTATTACATAATAGCCATTTTTAAATCAGAACTAAAAAATGGGTATACACCATTGATATGTATAATACACTGGATAGCTGAAGCTATTGAAAAGAGGCAATCTGAGATTGCCCGAATTGAAGCGCGCAATGACAGTGTACTTTTGTCCGCGCATGCGTACTAAACAGCAATTTAAGCGCACAAATTCAAATAGCTTACATTGTATTTACATCAAAGAAGACATGATAATAACTATATTTTGTTGATAATACTTATTTTATAAAGATTTTATAAAGTGACTTTATAAAAATCGAAATTACTAGGTTTATGTAATTTTAATGTACAATTAAAGCATATTTATACATATATAAAAACTAAGACATACCTATAAATTTATTTGTATGTCTATGTGTATTTCATAGTTTAACACATTTATATTAACCTTATTTACAAAATGTCCTTAAGATAAAATGAAGTTTGTGAATATAATATATATTAATTACCTAATTTAGAATAAATATGATAGATTATTATATTACTGTGAATGTATACAATATATACAAAAAAAAGTAAATTATTATCTTATTATTATAATTATATTATCAGTATATATAATTGTACCTATTGATTATGTTATCATATGTTTATAATTTTCATGATTATAATTTTATAATATTTGTAAATGTATAATAATGATTTTAATATTAATATAATATATTTCTAATAAATAAATATGAATCATCTATTATTTAATGTTATAAAATGTAATTTATTATTATAATATAATTTTGTAATTTGAATAAATGATCTTATGCATTTTTATAAATGTATCATTAATTATTGCGATACTTTCATTATGACTCATTAATTTATTCGAATGAATAAATAATTCCGTTGAAACTGGACGCGCATAACTATTTTCTATATATAAGCGTAACCTTGTGTTCTTAACAAATGTTTTTAATAAGAATCTTCAATGTAGTTATAGCATTTGTTTACAAAATATTAGGGTTATCAACAAAATATCAATATTATCATGTCTTCTTCGATGTAAATACAATAGAAGCTATTTGAATTTGTGTGCTTTAATTGCTGTCTTGTACGCATGCGCGGACAAAAGTACACTGTCATGGCGCGCTTCAATTCGGGTCATCCCCACCACCCCTATCATCTATCCAGTGTATGATACACATCAGTGGTAGATACAGTCTCTAAAATAAAGACCGGATCGGTAGCTCAAAGGTAATGCCGCTGGACTGCGGATCTGGATGGTCTGGGTTCGAATCCCGCTATCAAATACGTCATTACCTTGCTTAGGTACTTGGAGTATTTGGTCGTCAACCAACTAACGTCGACGCCAATGATTTTTCCATTGGTATCCAATTTAATGGAAAACTGCTCGATGTTAGGGTTGTATGGCTTCTCGGTTTGCGGAATTCTACGCGCAACGCACATCACGCAATTCGAGTCCGTGGACTCGGAGACGTCGTTGCCTTCCTGACGATCGCCATTATTCGGCATAAGCGCGCAACAGACTTGCATTTGCTTGTATTTAACCTCGCGCTGCTGCTTTTCTTCCATGCTCTCCTCCTTGTCATCAGGAGGTTTCACCAAAAAACGACAATTGAACGTACGATTTCTCGCCTGGGATTGCGGTTCGCCCGTCCACCCTGAAACGACATTTTGCAACAAACCATTATCATTGACCAAGTAAGCATTCTTGATTATTCGTGATTATTCGTCATTATGATGCCATGATGACGTCCCAGTGTTTCCGCATATGTATTCATCATGATGCCATTCATGATATAACATCATATGCTTAGAACATATAACACATGGACTGCTATGAGGCATAAATCACCCGGCCTCGCATAGAACGATGAATGTGACGTCACAGACGACGAGTACAGCCGAACGCGTTCGATATTGCACGAATGCTTCCAAGTAAAAATAAACATCAGTTGTAAACATTGTGTGTGCAGTCAGTGTTATGAAGTATTACAATTGACAAAATGAGTGCCAATAATCATAATTGCCTCGTATACAATATTTTTAAATCTACGTTTGAAGAAAATGTTATTGGAAAATTGACTGGCTCCGAATCTAAAATTTCTTTCCACTCGCAGCATTTCGATGACTGCCCTGAACACTTTTGTGAGGTTTAAATTTTGTTGGTCGAATGTTTTTAACAATTAGGATGCAACATGAAAAAAAAATTCGAAGATAAAAAGTTATGTAAGGCATTTTCATAAAAAAATTGTTATTGTTCGCCATCAATAAATTGCATTCGTCATGAACACACGTTGTCATCAATTCTTTAAAACCCATTACTTGAAGTAATTTGTATAATACTGACCGAAAAATTCTCTGTGGCAAAAAATATTTTTATTTTCATCTCAAGTTTCTGATCTTCAGTATTTTCTCTTGTTTATTTAAGTATAAGAATCAAAACTTATATGAGATTTTTATATCTTTTCGTTTATTTTTCAAACTCTCCCAAACAGTATTTCAATTTTTTTGATTTCCCAGATACTACTCAAAGTCTGAAATATTGTTTATTTATATTTTGGAGATAAAAGGTCGAAGAAATGATAATTTTCCCAAGACTTTTAAGCAACTTACAAAAATTATGTTCTGTGCTTTTTTACCAGTTTTTTTGTAAAAAAGTATATACTGTCACAATTTTTCGCTTTAACCGAAATACTGTCTATAGTAATAGAGAATTTATAAAGACTATTGAAAAGTTTTCGTTTTATATTTTTATAATTTTTTTGAAAAATAATTTCTGATATTAACGTAAATGTTAATGAATAATGTGTCATATATTCACTTCTGTAAATTGCTACAAATGATATTTTCTCCTAATATATCAGTCTTAATAAAAAAGTTAAAGCAATTTATTCTTTTTTTTAAATGATTTTGCAAGAAGACGTCAATAATTTTGAAAAATTATTTAAAAATTCTTCTTAAGAATTATTTATAAATAACAATGTAACACATAGAAATTCATATAATTCAGAGCATTCAGGCATTCATTTTATTTCTTCTTCGCTGAAGAAAACACGAAAAAATCAAGTTTCGGTAATGTAGAGTGAAAAACTTGTACCAACCTACTGACATTGGCGACAAACTAGGCGTGAATGCGTTGTGATCGCCATGGTGAACAATGTTGTAAATATCTTTCCCAACCACATCCTTTTCCGTATAATTCAGGTACTGAACTATATTGGGACTTACAGATTCAACGCGCCCATCGAAATTCAAAATGAACAGAAAGCCGTCTATTGCCTGCAAACAGAAAAAAAAACATCGTTCGAATGATTTATTGTTTGGAAAAATATTGTATCATAGTTGGGCTACAAAAATTCTGAGATGGATTTCAGAATTTCTTTTTTTTTTTTTGAAAATTTTATAATTTCCTAGTAGGCAAATTTCGGAATACGAATGATTCGAGCAGTACAATTTAACATAGTGCGAATCAAATCCTTCTTGTTCTACTTTTCGACATGATTTCTTTCATTTTCTCATTCGAAAAATTTGATTATAGGCTTATAAAAAATTAGAAAAGTTTTGAATAACAAAATACACTCGTTGCTAAATCGAACAAGCAGCTCGGGACCGTGACCTTCGTTGCATTGAGGTGCGTGGAGGGCTCCCACTCTCGAACGAACTGCGCAAAGCAAGATGCGCGAGAGTCAGTCGGAGCCAGACCGTCGAACGCGTCGGAACATAAGAAAGCCACAGCTTTTAGGTTGCGGGACGCGCGGGAGGAGGGAGAAAGGAGTTCTCGCCTGTTCCCACCCCATCGCCACAGGCCATGGGTGGGAGTAAGGGGTACTCGTTCCCTCAAAATTTACACGCTCATTCGCTAGGCTTGCTTTTTCGATGCATGCTTGTTCGATTTAGCAACGAGTGTACTTCTCTTTCATCCGAATAAGCTTACGACAAAATCTCCAAGTTCAACATACTCAGCCTTTAAATTGAAAAAGAAAATCCAAACACCAGATAAAATTTAACACAGAAAAATGGAGACTTGTTATAGATCGTGCAGAAATTTGACAATTCAAATATCCAAAGTATTTGAAGTAGAAAGACATGTTTGTTTGGAACCCCCAAAAATTTTTTGTGGGTGCACTCCTGATTAATTACGCAGCTTCTAATTGAAGGAAATGTTGGAGCCGCGATGTATGTATAAGTCTGGAGCTTGCTCAATAAGAGCTACTAGCAAGGCCTCGATCGCCACCAGATTTGCAGATTTAAATGTCGTTATCGAGGCGCTTTTGGGGAACGCCGAAACGGGAACAGAGACGCGACAGAGAACTTTCACGGACGCAAAACGTGGAACGTAATCGGGTGTAAATGGGCATGAGAGGATACGAAACAGTGCCTCCTTCATTCGAAAGCTGAGGAAAGCGCGTTATTTAACAGCGACTTTTTGGCCAGCGATCAAGAACAAAAAAAAAAAAAAACATTCGCACATCATCACCAGTTGAACATTTCTTTCAACAACCCACGACAGAGAAAATTATTTCCAGTACCACAAAAAATTATAGAACAATCGTTTTTGCGTTGGTGTAAGAAACCTGACAATTTTTAAAAGAAATGAAGTTGGCCGCAAGTTTGGAATTTCAGATAACTCTTTTCAAATATAAAAAACCAATATAAAATTTCAAATTATTCTCTTTCTATAGTTTCAATAAATCTACGATTTTCTCTGAATATATTTTGATAATTAATCGTCTATATCTAAAGAAACTAACAATATTACAAGAAAAATAAATGTTCATGAATTCCATTGTAAATCAGAGGAACGAGATTATTAACATTTATAGTTACCGTTACGTCAGCGAAAAAAGTTTGCATTTGTTGTCTGCAATAACAATTTCAATTGACTCAAGTTTTTCCTCTTTTTCAAACTGGAATTTCGGTTCCTGATAAGGCTCGAGCGTGGATGTTGATGACTAAAAAAGCCACTTGCGTTGAATTAGTTTTATGCATTTTTGCATACGTGGAGAATCGACGATTTGCATTTAAAATATAATTAACGATTTGTTCAAACTCTTCTACAAGCGAGTGTTGACGAGTTTTTTTTAAGTCTTACATTAATCCAACTTCACAAATATTTCATCAAAAAATGATGACGATTAAAAGCAAACTGGAACTTGACGAATTTGAATACCTTTGATGAGTTTTAGAATAATCGTTTTTAAGGCAACTATGATGTCAGAATATATTTTCAGAAAATAAAGAATAAGTTGATTCATTTTTTTTTCGTACTTTGATAATTTAATAATTTAATTCAAGTTTTCAAATTTTTATAAATTTGAATATCAGAAATTTAATTCCGTCATATTCAATGATTTTTGAAATTCGTAACTTTTTGACTAATTTTTGTAAATAAAAAATAAAGAATAAGTTGTTCTATTTTTTTTTTTCGTACTTTGATAATTTAATATTGAATTAAAGTTTTCAAAAATTTTAATATCAAATATTAAATCCCGCCATATTCAATGATTTTTGAAATTCGTAACTTTTTGATTAATTTTTGTAAATTTAAATGAGTCAAAAGTAACAAACTTGTTTACATACGAATTTCCATGAAACGTGAATATTCATAAATTTTAGTGAAATTTTTTTGTCCCCAAAAATTGGAAGATCTATATTTCAAATGGTGATCTTGAAAATACGTCAGCTTTTTCAAAACTTATCTTCAGTTTGAATACTAGCAAAGAATGCAATAAAAAATTGAAAAGTCTAAGATCATAACAACTTCATGAGTTATTCAAAAATGAAAGAAGTGGAAATATTTCACTTTTATGAAAACAGGAATATTCAACAAACGTATTGGGTAAGAATTTCTCAAGTGGGTCGCCTCAAAACCTTTGGGTCTAGTTTTTTTTTTTTTTTTTCAAAATGCATGTTTCGATGTGTCAAAGTATTTTGCTGAAAAAATTTTTTTTGTTGATAATAACGAACAAAGTTTTTGGATAGTTTTTTTTTTTGTACATTCATATTTCCCGTGATTATTGACTGATTTTGAAAATTCGTCTACTTCTTTAGTTTCAGAACAAAAATTTTTATTTTTTGAAGTATTAAATTCTTGATACAATTATAAGGCAATCTTTCATTTGCCATTAATCTAAATTCTTTAATTTAAAAAAATTATGAAGCCTTTTTTTCCACCAAATTCAGCCAATCAGGCTGAATGAAATTCCTAATAACCCAACAATTTTTCCCAAATTTTTTAAACAACGAAGAATAATCATAAGACACAATTTCAATACCTTTCCCTCGACCAGAAAAAAATCTGTTCAAAAATCACATCTACCTTATAACAAAACCAAAATTATGAGTTTCAATTTTCAAAAACGATTAAAGTTTATTCATGAATCAATTTTCAAAAAACGAGAAACTTGTTCGTTTCGACTACGAAATTATGTACCGAATCCTAAACAAGCAATTCAGCGAAAAACGTCATCCTCGTGCGTAGATCGACCATTTAGAAAAAATTAAGTTTGATAAAGAGGCAAGTTTCAAGACAAACAAGTTTAGGATTTCATTTGTTTTTCCCTAGAAAAAAACCGTATACGCGACGCAATAAAAAAAAAAAAGACCAAAAATTCGCTTGGCCGTTCTATCAATAAAAATCACGAAAAAAAGCTCCGAAATGCGCGATACTCGTACGACATATTTCAATGTCAAAACGCGAGGTAGTTTCAGCTTTCGAAAACGCGAAACGCGCGAAAATGTTTTTGCCGACTTTATCAAATTTAGTCGATGTTGCATGAAACTGGTGTTACATGTCAAGTTGTGAAAAAAAAATGTGACGCATAAAAATCTGAATAAAAAAATTAGAATTCTTTTTTTTTCGCTCGTCGCGCGGAACCGGAAAAAAGGAATAAAAAAGAGCACAAGATGCGAAATACCACGTTATTTCTTTGTAAGAAAAAATCCCGAGTTTCGGGCGCCTCGACGAGGTGACTTATCGCTGACTCAAAGCCTCGGGGGCCGATGACCGATGATGCGTTTTCATTTGCGGAACCCCGATCTGAATTGCTTTTCGAATTGCCCTCCCGAATTTTCCGTTTGCATTGTTAAATTGGGAAAAAAGTTTGGCAACAATAACTAAAGAATTCGTGAAATTGAGACCAACAAAAACCAATGCCAGTTAGGGGTGTGCGGGATCCCGACTTTTCGGGAATCCCGACGCCGGGATAGGTCGGGAAAGACGTTTTCCCGAAATTTTCGAGAAATCCCGATCTTTTCAGTATTCTCGAATATTTCAGGATACGACAATCCAAAAAAGTTTCCTGATGCCGAAATTCATAGCAAAATGTATTTCGCATTATTTTTAATCTTTTCAGACACACAGTCTGTTTCCCCGACCCTGAAAAGTATGGATCCAATGAAACTGAAGCAAGCATTATCTTATCCTCTTTTTTTCACTAGATATATTTCATTAAATACTTAAGTAAAAAAGTCAATTATTCCAAGGAAATTAGCATTTTTGCAAATAAGAAATTTTGAAATTTCCTCGTTAATCAATATAAATTTATAAGATTGCAGTAAATTCGGTTGTCGGGCGCAAAAAATTTATATTTTTGAACAACGTTTATCAAAAACATAAAAAATGCTGATTGTTTTACTCTTAAAACTTTCATTCCTGATTAATCGAAAATTTCAAAATTATAACACTTCTAAATTTTGTTATTTTCTGCCTTTGTTTTTAGCTCTTATTTAGTTGTGAACCCAATGAAAAAATTCTCATGAACAATTGATGAATTTTAAAAACCTAGAGATTTAATCTCAATCTAGTCGAAATCAGTGAGGTGTATTTTTTTCATTTAAAATAATTCTGAGTCACGAATTTATTACCTTAACATGCATTCTTAATTGTTTAATTGTTTAGTTATTCAATTAAAATTTGAAATTTTCCATTTATTGACACATTTTTCTATCTAGATTTTAATTCAAAAATCGTAAAATTTGAAATTCTCTTTATTGCAATGACAGCATTTCGAATAGAAATTTGCGAATCAATTCGTGTCGAAGAGAATTAAATCGAAAAAAAAAAAAACTCTTACATAGCGATTCTACAATCTAAATGTCTGAACACAGTTCATTTTTTTTTTCGATTAATTACAACAATGACTAATTCCCATAGATTGCGGAAAATCTTAGTAACAACAATATTTCTCTGTGGTTCAAAACTCTGTGATTCAACAGCGTTTCGCTGCTCACTGTGTACTCGTATTTCAGAGCAGAAATTTGTATACTTCTCATAATCCTGAAGTTTCGATATTCTAGGACTTTTGAAAATAGCCAGATTTTTCGGAATTCCTGCAATTTTATGAATTCCCGAATTTCTCGGGATTCCCGAAAAACTCGGGATCCCGTCCCGACCCGATGCAAAATTTCCCGACATATCCCGTCCCCCAAAATTCTCAATCCCGCACACCACTAATGTCAGTATATGACAACAAAAATAATTCTTACGCAAACGAAAGTTTTTGATCTGTGAAAAGAGAAAGATAAGAGATATCATTTCCAATTTCGTTATTTTTGTTACTTCATGATTTTTAAATTGTAGGATATTCACAGTGAACCAGTCACTTCACAGAGAGCGCGATCTTTTTTCTCTGAATGTGAACTTGTATTGAAATTTTTATCATTTTCATTTATATCATATAATGTTTTGGATATGTTACAAAATTTACAGCAATGACAGTTTTGGCAGTTATTAGCATATCTTCCACAGTTTTTACGGTCTCGACGGTTCAACAATTGATCAAAAAATTCAATAGATTTGACATTATTGGGAGTTTTGATGATCTTGAAGAATTTTGGACAGTCTTGACAGTTTACAAAAGATTGAAACATTTGGACAGTTACAAAATTCAAATCAATTTTGATAGTTTCAAAATTTTCAATGGATTATCAGTCTAATTAGGCTTTAAAACAGATTGAAAAATGTATTTATTGTGTCAACTTCGGAAGTATAAAATAAAATTTTTTCAAATCGTGAATACTATCGTAATTGTCGATACTGTGACAACTGTTTTAAATCCATAAAAATCATCAAATCTTCGAAAAACTGCTGAAATTTTGAAAACCGTTAAAACTTTTTGAGTTTCAAAACACTGTCAAAACTGTTACAAAGTAATTTCGAAAAATTTGGATATTCATAAAACTGCTGGAAAATCCAACCCGTTGAAAAATAACAAAACTGTAAAGAAACTGTTTGAGGTATCAAATTTTCTTCAAATTGTCTAAACTGTTTAAAACTATGATAAAAAATTTTGGGCAATGAAACCTTTCAAAACTGCCAATACTGTAATGAACTTTTTACGCCTAGACTGTTAACAAAATTGTCTGAAACGAAGAAAATTTTTCAAAACTGTTTTATACTGTGAATACTTTTCAAGGTATGTAAAACAGTTAAAATGGTTGAAAAATTCGAAAATTTCAAAAACTGTTAAAATATCAAACCTGTTGAAAACTGCCAGAACTGTAATGACTTCTCAAAATTGTTAAAGTGTCAAGGCCGCCACAAAATCTATTTTAATAACAAAACTTTTGTTATTATTATAAAAAAAAAAACGTCATATTAAGGCCCCCTGATAAAATGTTGTCCGAGGCCCCCACATCTGTAGTTACACCACTGCCAAAAAACATGCATACACTTTTTCAAGCCCGGAGATACCAAGCGTCACCCCCTGTCTTTCTATTATTATACTCGATTGACATTTGTTCGCAATTTTGATATATTTTTTTAATAAAAATAACGTAATTTAACGCAAACCGCAATCATTGAAAATGAAAAGCTTCTACGATCCTGTTAAGAAAAAGTTTGAGACTCGGGTAAACAGCGATTTCGCTCTTTGCCATTTTATAGGACCGGGGTCCCGCTCATTTCGATGCTTTTTGCACATTCATTTGCGACGCATGACGAGCACTGCTCTTGGAGATATTACGGGTCACGGAAACTCGGGGAATTGACGGATTAAAAACCAGATTGAAGCAATGTTAAGAAGTATTATTGATAATGTTAAGGGCGTAGCCAAGAAATGGAAAATATACACAATTTCATCAAACATGCAATAATTATGGTTTTAGAGATGAATTAACCTCGAATTTCACAAAAAAATGTATGTATTAATTTCAGGGGCGTAGGCAGAAAAAATTTTCGGGGGGTATTTTCCGAAAAAATATATTCCTTCGGGATGTCAATTTTTCGGATTTCAAGATTCAAAATTATATAATTCTTGAAGTCCAGAGAAGTGCATTTTCCATGTTTGTAGGAAAGGATTTGATTTTTGTGATTTACATGTGCCTGAACGAAAAAAATTAATAAAGTAATATAGGAAAAAAAATTTTTTGTAGCTGTTTTTGAACATTTTGAGATTGTAACAACAAATTTTATACTCCCCCAAAAAAAATTTGTTACACTTCCTATCGTGATAAAAAGTCAAAGTCACTGAGGTTGATTTATTTTTCTAATTATTTCTGTATTTTTCATAACTTTTTTTGTACTTTTACAAACGTAAATTTGAGAGATTTCTAAATATAATATAACGAATTTTTACATAGCTTTCTAAAATTCGATACTCTAGAAATGAGACTCCTGAAAAATTTTCAATATATTTCTAGATTTTTTGGGAAAATAATACGCAAAAGATTTTCAGTATTATATAGACTTCCAGAATTTCTGTATTATATACATTTCGTATATAATATATTTTTATAGGATTGTGTAACATTTTCGGGCATTTTTAATTTTTGAAGATTCTTAGGATTTGATAGTATTGTATTAAAAATTACAACGATCTTGAGTATTTTTAATATTTAAATAATTTTCTAAAAACAGTGTCTTTCACTAAGATTTTCAATACTTTTTGGAATTTTTTCTTATTTTTGTTCCAATCAAACCATTTGAAGAAGAATTTTTGGAAAAACTACATGTATATCGATTTTCAGTGTTGTTAGATTTCTTACACTTCAGTATTTATTTTGGTATTTTTAAGATTTCTTAGCTATTTCTTGTATTTCCATGGATCATGTGTATTTTTTTAGATTTTTAAAAAGTACCTAAGTTTCAAGAATTCGAGTTTGTAGAATTCAGATTTAAATCGATTTTCAATAATTTCATAGATTTTCGGGGAAATTACACCACCATAGATTTTACGTGAGATCTGGATTTCTTATAATATTTTCATTTTGATCGCATTTGTACGATTCTGTAATTTTTTTGTATTTTGGTAGATTTCTAGTATTTATACAGATTGATAGACATGTAAGTATTTTAAAATTTGATGGTTTAGAATTTCAAGTTGATTATTTTTCAGCTTTTTTAGAAAACAATACTTTGACAGAATACTTACTTTAATTTTTTGTATTTCTTCAGGGTTTGTAGAATTTAAAAGATATTCTGGTATTTTCCCAGATTTCTACTGTTAGGTTTCTACAATTCAATGCTTTAGGGTTAGAATTTTTCCAGATTTCCAAAACTTTCGTGAACTCTAATATATCTGTACAATTTCATAAGGTTTGAACAATTTTTCATATTTTTGTTTTCTTGCGTTATACTTACCAAACATTTATGATTAGAATTCTGTGTAAGAAAAAATTCTTTTTGAGCCAAAATCATTATAACATTTGTGTTATTACAATTGAGAGTCATGAATATTGTAAACTTTGAGTACTTACATGAAACCATTTGTTATTTTCTCAAGATTTCAGTGAGTGCTTTTATGATGATTTCTACTTATTTCATTTTCCTGTATTATTTTTTGTAACTTTGTATTTTTCTTATTTATTCTTATGAATTTTATTATTATCGCATGAAAATCAATTTAATTCCAATTTCAGGAGGGGTTTGAACCCATAAAACCCCCCTCTGTCTACGCGCCTGATTTATTCTTACCATCCCCGTTTTCAAAATTTTCCTTAATTATCAATTTTGGCTTCGCGTTTCTGTTTTTCATACTTGAGTGCATAAGAAATCCCTTTAAATGCGTTAAATTAAAAATACCCAAAAAATAAAGATTATGAAAGACATTTAAAATTGAAATTGATTTATCAAACGTCGTGCTTTTACAGCATGAAAATACAGTACTAAAGATGAACACCTGATTAAATAACAAAACTTCATTAAGATTGCTAAGTATGTTACAGGACAATGGAAAGAGAAAATCCTGTGTAATTTCCGGCTTGAAGTTGTACTAAGGAGTTTCTTAAGGCAACGTTAAGTACACATTGCCACTGTTGACAATGCTGTAAGAAATAGTTGTGTCTGTTTCATTTACCTCGAGCAAGATTGGGCCGACTTGGTCGTTGGACAGAATGTTGGGGTTCGTGGATGAAACTTCTCCTTGCTGCACAGCATGACTATTTGTGCTCTCTTGTACTTTACAGAGGCGAATCTGCAACAAGCAAAATAACGAGCATTGAAAAACTCTTGTTCTTGTTTAATTTTTTAAAGTTAGAACATACTTTATAAAAAACTATACGTATTTTTTATTTAGTCACAGATTCTAATATTACAAATTGTTGAAAATCTCTCTTTAATTTAGAATCGTTGAAGATCCAAAATAAGTCTTGAAAAGTTTTTTATCCAGAAAATTTCTATCTGATCAGTAAAATAAAAAAAATAATAAACCTTTTGCTCATGATTTTTGGAATCAAAAAACATGATTTTGGTAAATAATAAAACAAAAGTTGAAATTGGTGATTGCTTAAGGTAATAAATCGTAATTAAAATTTTTTCAATGTCATATTGAGAAAATCAAAATGTGGTTATCATTGAAACTATCTATAATTATAATTGCTACCTGAACGTTTTTATATTTTTCAGATTTTTATTATAAAACCACAAATAATGCATTATTAGAAATAAATAAATCGTATATGTGTGTAAATGTAATTTATCAATCGCAATAAATAATAGCAAATCGAGTATTAAAAATATAAGATGAAAAATTTGTAAAAAAACAAATGCAAAATTTTCGGAATGCTGAGCATGGAAATATTTGAGATATAAGATAAAAGAATTTCACGAGACAAAAATATGGTAATTAATACAATACCGTATTGTACGGTGGGATCAGTCTAAAATATCGTACTTTTTGTTAGAGATTTATAGTAATGATGTATAGTAAATATTGTCAATTACTATTGCTGTAGTAGATATATTTTGTTGTAAGAACTCCTATATATTTTTCGTTTTATACTATACTTTTTTTGTCCTTTTTGTGATATTACATTGTGATTCCTACTTATCAAGATTTCAGAAAATGCTATACAGTTTTGCCAGTATTCAGATCTGTATAGTTCTTTTTGCTATATTTTGGTGTTTTTATAGTACAACATATTGTAATTGATACAATATTGGAAAAATTCGAATTATATTGCAGATTTTACAATATGATACGAATATTTACGAAGCATATACTCACATGTACAATACATATTTTCTCTTATCACATGAAATATATTATACAAACTGAAAAATAAATGATAAAAAGTAAAATTCTTTTGGATGCTTCACAACACATGGATATTGAATCCGGTGTACTAGTGTAAGGAAAATTACAATTTACATAGTACGATTTGCATTCTGAAGATGTAAAATTTTTAGAAATTATGTATCAAGTACAAACTAGCATTCATATTGTAATTTATACAATATAACAGTTCTTACTAGACAATACTATAGTAAATAAAATAAAAATGACTAACTCTGCAATAATATTGTGAAGCCTACAATAATATCGTGTATTCTGCAATATTACTGTAAAACTTACAATACTTTAGTACTGTTCACAATATATATGTCAGAAACTACAAAAATTTTTTCTCAATACAAATCGAGAATTATGAAATGTGCAAGTGGAATTTAAAATGATTCACTGAATAGGCTCAAAATCTAGGGTTTGTACTATTCAATAAATAAAATCCAATCAATAAAATTTAACCCTTTGAGTAATTTTCACTTCTGATATATTTTTTATTTTAACTTGAATTTGAAACTTAAAAAGAAATTGATTCATATAATGGAATAACTCAAATCTTAGACACGAATTACGTCAGTGGTAGAAAATATCAAAAACATTTTACGTAACAAATCGTAATTAACAACACAAAAATGTATTAACGACCAAGATATTTGTTTGATTCCGATAGAACATTATTAAACGAAAATTTCATCGCATTAACTTAATGTGAAAATCAATATTTACGTCTTAGAAAAAGACGATATTCTATTTAAGCGAACTATCCAAGATTCTTATTTGAAAATAAAATTTTTTACGTAAGAAGACGCATAAAAAAGGCAAAATGAGCATTACTAATTTAATATTTCAATGATTGTTTGTCTACATATCATATAACATGAATGTCAATCTTTTTCTCAATAATGCCAATGACATCAACAAATGATCAGGATTTAAAAAATTCTTCTTAGTTTACTATTGAATTGAGATTTTTATCGTCATAATAAAAACAAAAGTAGGAACAATCATGGTTGAATTTCAAAAATGCATCGTATTGTATGGTACAGTAATAAGAATAAATGGTTAAGTAAAAAAATACAGTAATTATTACGATACTGTATAGTACAGTGGAATCACTCTGAAATATTGTACTTTTTGCTAAAATGATATGTATAGCAGTTTTGGCCATAATATATTGTACATATTGTCAAATGATATCATAGTAACAGATTTGTTTTGTTATAAAACTCTTAGAAATATTTTGTTTTCTACTATACTTTTTGTACTTTTTGCAATGTCATAATATTATAATTGTAATTCCTACTAAACCAGATTCTAAAAAATGCCATATGTTTTTGCTAGCACTCAGATTCTTTTTGCTATATTATCGTGTACTTTCTAGTATATCATTTTGTAATTGATATACAGAATGGGAAGAAAAAGTCGAAAATATATTGTTCAATGAAAATCACAATTTGTATAGTACAATTTACATTCTCTTCGTCTTAAATTTTCCGAAGTTATATAATAATAAAAACTGACATACATATTTTAATTTATACAATATAACAATTTTACTATACATTTTTGTAATGGGCAAAACAAAAATAACAAAATTTGCAATAATATTGTAAAACCTCAAATATTATTGTAAAACTTACAGCATTATAGTACATTTTACCATGTACATAATTTGGAGGCTGGCGTAATGAAAAAAAATCATTATCTCCATGGGTTGAATGACAGCAGCTCGATCGAACGTTCAAAACACGAAATTCGCGGTATCAAAGAATACGACGAAGCGAGAAAGAGCGTCATAAAAAAAAGATATACATGAATCACGGTTTCTACGGTTTCGGGATTTGGAGTTTCTGCGCGTTTTTTCTCTATTTTCCAGTTTTGCGAGTAAATACGAGCGCGATGTCACGTGGAATTTACGTGCACAAGAAAGTTATTCGTGGTTTTTGCATTCGAAATGTGAAGAAATCCTTATAAACGCAATTTTTCGGTCGACTATACACGGGGATAAAAAGTTTGACCAAAAAGTAATTCATACGAATGTTAATGAGACGATGTTTCGCGAAAAACAATCGGTTCCTCGATAAAATATGATCGCGATTTCAATATCGCGCTACAAATATACTTGAAAATTCTCTACACCTTGAAGCAGTATAATTGAAAACAGTGAAGTTGCAACGGAATTTTGCATGGGGGAGGGGGAGGGGGGGGGGGGGCAGGGACGAGCTCAAATGTCAAAATGGCCAATGTAAACATATTCGTGTATATCTATTTAAATGTCTCAATGAATATGTATTACAGCAGCATGATATCCTAAAAATAGATTTGTGATATTCAAACTTGTACTTTTTGAAATACAATATCACTTTTATTAATACGGGTGAAACAATGATATTTTATTTGTAAATACTTTCAGTAATTGTCATTTCAATGTTCATAACATTTTAGGGATAGACCTCCTATTTTTATGGATTTCTTTATAGATTTTTAGAATTTGATGATCTAGGATTCAACGTGACAGTGGAAATTTCTTAGTGATCTTATAGATTTGAGAAAAATTATACGTACACGAGTACATGGTATTGTATAAACTGCTAGTATTAGTAATATTTTTGTTTTTCAGTATTTGTAAAATTTTGTATGAAATTTTTATATTTCAATGAATTCCTATTGGGTATTATATAAAATTTGACACCTCGAAATATTTATAAATTTAGGATATTTTAGTATATGTTTTGGAAAACTAGTCTTTTTTACAGATTTCTAGTACTTTTAGTATTTCTCGTATTTATCAAGTATTTTTAAAACAAAGAATTTTGTAGGATTTTTATGGGTTTCTATATACTTTCTGAAATTTTACGATGAGGGATTGCAAATTTTACATACATATTTTTAGTATTTTATAGATTTTTTAGAAAATTATATCCACACGTTTTTCAAATACTTTTTAAATTTATATTTTTTTTTAGATTATACTCATTTTTTAGTGATTATAAAATTACATAGAATTTTCTAATCATTTTCGAGATTTCTATACATATTACTAAAATTTTAAGTTTAATGAAATGTAACTAATTTAAAGTCTTTTTAAAAACAATCATTTATCGATTTTCGGTATCGCAGAGATTTCCACTATTTCTACTATTTTTGGTTTTTTTATGGTATTTGTATGATTGAAAGCATTTTTTAGTTTTTTTTTTTTGTGATTTTCAAATGTATTTCCAGGATTTGACGCTGTAGGAATCAAAATTCACTAGTTCTTGAGTAATATTGAAGATTTATGAGGAAATCATGTCTCCATCATTTCTCGGGTTTATTTTTCTCGTCTTTTCTATTTTAAAATGATTACTTTTTTAACAAAGGTGCTCATTTATTCATGTCTGAACTTTTCAAAACTCATATCAAATCATAAAAATTATGGAATTGAAAATATTCATTCTTCAAAATTTAAAAATGCCTTTAATTGTTTTTTCCATATTGGAATTCTTTTCCATGTATTTCTAATTAATATGAACTATTATTTGAAAAAATTTGAGCGTGTTGAATCAACACGCGTAAGAAGTAAAACTTCTTATGCTGCTTTCTTTAAGGTTCTGCTTTATAATTTTTATTCCTCTTACGTTTTTTAGTTCTAACAGATCCGTCAATTTTTCTGTGTTGTATTTTTCTCGTTTTTTAACTGTAAATGAGTAAAAAAATTAATTCATAATTTTTAGTCGAATCCATCAATGACATTCTTACACTCTTACAGTGTTACAGACTTACGAAATCACAAAATTACTTCCTGTAAACGAAAACATTACAGTCTTATATTTTACAGTCTTACATTACAACAAAATCTCAAAATTACTCCCTGCAATCGAAAATATTACACTTTTACATCTCACAGTCTTACATCTTACATTGTAAAATCCACAAATTACTCCCTACATAAATTACATTCTAGAAAAGTGACAATGCTGCCTAAGAAGTTTTACTTCAAAAATATAAATTGTATTTTTGTTGCTGTTATGAATAATTGTTGAAATTATATAATATTGCTATCCGGAATAATTATAACGATATAAATAGTTATTTTCTTCTTTTTTGTCTGTATAAATCTTCATTATTTTACGTTTTTCCGTTATTTTTGTCAGAAAAATAACAACTTCCT
Source organism: Platygaster robiniae (assembly GCA_028476575.1). Lineage (NCBI taxonomy): Eukaryota > Metazoa > Arthropoda > Insecta > Hymenoptera > Platygastridae > Platygaster > Platygaster robiniae. The sequence continues at coordinate 46,177,105 of CM052019.1, forward strand.
AAAAGATTAGGTTTAATTTTCTACAATTGTTAAAGAATCTAAATGTAGTAGAATCGATTATTTGTGGTATATCTAAAAATAACTGGAAAATAGCAAAAAAAAAACATCTTTTTTGCAAATATTTTGAAACACTGTTTTAGAAAATAAATGATAATTTTTTTGTACTCAAATTATTCTTAAAAAACCCTATTTTTTACATAGGTAGTCACAATCATTGAAAAATTTGAAAGCTACTACTGTAATCCCTAGGGGTACACCCAAAAAAATTTTTGGGAGGGGTTTCCCAAGAAAACATATTTCTTATTAAAATATTTTCAATATTTGAATCATAAAATTTTCACTTTATTAATTACGAGTCCTGAAATTTATGTATATGTATTAAGTTTAATTCATTTCTAATTTTTTTTTTATTTTATTGTAGACATATTCGAAATAAAAAAAGTACACTGTTATTCATAAGTTCTTTAATTTTTCATGCGTCCAAGTTGGCAATCATCAATTTTCTTTCCATAGAATTCACATCAATTTCGACATCAATCTGTCATCGAAAATTTACTCGATTTTTCCCATATTATTCCGAGTCGAAAAGTCCGTCCTCTGCCACTTCTTTCCTCCTTTTTTTTGCCACCTCGAAACGAAATTAACTCAAATTTTCTCCATATTTTTCTCGATAAAAAAGTCCTTTGCAAATTTTCTTCAAACTCAAACTAAAAAAAGTTATTCGAGGGACAGGTTCTAACCAATCAGATTCGTTCAACTTATTCCTCGAATATCTATTTTTACTTCGAGTCTGAAGAAAAGTGGCAAAGGACTTTTTTATTCAGAAAAATATGGAGAAAATTTTAGCTAATTTTTTTCCAAAAAAGATATTATCTTTTTTGTTTTTGAGTTTTGCAAAAAGTGGCAAAGGACTTTTCAACTCAGAAAAAAATTAGGGAAATCATTGTCGATAGATTGTTTGAAAGTTGACACTGTTGAATCTCTCCAATAATACAGTTAATAATGGAGCCGATGGCCAGTTCTTCAATATTGTTTATCCATTCAAACGACCACAAAAAAAATTAAATTGTTGCTTTACGAAATGAAGCATAGATTTAGTTGTTCATTTTCATTTTTGGCACACATTTCTCGAATTCCGCCCTCTGCGTTCGCCGAAAAATGGAGTCATGAGCGTTTCGATCAAGACATGACGGAAGCACGCAGCTAATAGACAAGGACGAAAAGAATTACATTTTTCGTGCCTCGACAAAGATGGAACATCCGTATTTGGCAACAATGACAACAAGTATGGCTAAAAGGCAGATTCCTGCGTTACCGGCCGGGGTTCACGGTCAAATCCGCGGTACTGGCGACCTTGTACTCGTATTTTCCGCGCCCGACAGATCGCGTCGTAATCGCAATGAGTTGACGCGCGTGGCCTCGAAAAAGTCGGTGACTTTGCAGTCCGCGCGCGCGCGCTAGCGAGACCCGAGAAAGGACCAAAGCCCCCCAAAGAGAGCTTCGTTGCGTGCGGCGTTGCCACGTTTACGTGTATTCGCGTGGTTTTTCCACGCAGAAAAATGTCATGAATCACGAATCGAATCTTCCCCCGAGACATTTTTTTTAGAAAAAACTTGTCAACCGATCGAACGACATGGAATTCTCGTATTTTTTCAGTATTCGATGACTTGTGAAAGCAACTTTTTCAGTTTGTTTCTAATATTTTCGTAATTGACGCGCGTCAGAACTTTGCCATTCTTGGATAAATACGAATTATTTTATCACGGAGTATTTTCTTGTATTTTGATCGCAGCTTTCTGAAATTCAAAGCTTTTAAACTTAAGCATTCTTTTTCACACTTTCATAAAAAATTTTGGTAAATTTTCCATAACAGTATTGGAAGTTTTTAACTAATATTGTGTATAGGATTTTTCCCATAAATAGATCTGGAAAAATCCCATACAGAAGCTTTTGCTGAATTTTATGGAAAATTTACCAACCTTTTTGATAGTGCACGTAGTTTGGAAACGTTTTTGCTCGCACACTATGGAAAGTGGCGTCTGTGAGAACTCACAGACACGACGTTTCAAAGTGTGCGAGCAAAAATGTTTCTAAACTACTGACACTGAATAAATTTTCAGGATTTTGATAGTAAATTTTGTTAGAAATCACTTGTATTGACAGTTTTTATAGAATAAATAGAATTCATTGTGTTAAACATGATACGTATTTTACCTTCTTAGCTTTGTGCATCCAAAAATTTATATTGTACGACTTTAGGAATATTAAATTTTGTAGTTCGAACTAAAAAATATATCTCCAATCACTTACTAAGTTCATTGTCATCGGTATTTTTCATGCTTCAATGTCTCAATTTGAAAATATTATTACAAAATTAGGCATACGCAATTTTCATATCCAAGTTAAGATATCTCAGAAATTACCGAACAAACCTGGATTCGAAGTCAAGGGCGTAGGCAGAAAAAATTTTCAGGAGGGGTTTTTCTGACAAATATTTTTCCTCCGGGATTTCCTCCAAGATTTTTTATCTTAGAATTTGAAAGTAATACAACTTTTGGAATCCAGAGTTGCGCATTTTTCATGTTCATTAATAATGGAATTCGATTTTTGTGGTTTTCAATTAGTAACTGAGGTTTCGATTATTTTTACTAATACTTTCTGATAATCAGTGATATGGGTCTCTATAGAGCTTTCTGAAATTTGATACTCTAGGAATCAAACTTGTAAAAAATTTATATATTTGTAATGATTTTTTAGCAAATTTTAGCCATATAGATGAAAAGTACATCATAAATTTATGTTTTTTTCGTATGCTATATTATTCATCAAATTTTATAGTATTTTCTGGTATTTTCAGATATTTCTTACACGATTTTCAGACTTTTGAATTGATTTTTCAGACGACTGTTTATTTTATAAAGATTTTCAATACTTTTATTCTTAATTTTTTTAGTATTTCTACAGTTAAAAGTATGTTCGATTGTGTAAATTGTATCAATTCGATTGAATGTATTTTCATTGTTTTATATATGAATTTCTAGAATAATTTCTTAAATTATATATAATTATAGTATTACATTAATAATTTTGCTCTAGGACAGAAAGTTTTATAAATTTCTAAGAAAATATTTTTTACATGAATTTTATGTACGTATTGAAAGATATTTAGTAAGCTAGTTAACTAGTAAGCTAGTCAACTACTAAACTAGTAAACTACTGAAATTGTAAAATAGTAAACAAGTAAATTAGTAAACTAGTAAACTGGTAAGCAAATAAACTAGTAAACTTACTTTTCACATTTTTCTAGTATAATATACGAAACCCTAAAGAATTTCTAAGTATTTTTAAAAATAACTTATATTTTTGTTGATTGCTACAGAGATTCAATAAACTCGATGCTTCAAAATGCGAATTTCGATCTATTATCAGTAATTTCAAGAATTAATGATAAAATCACATCCATATAGATTTTTCATGTTGTATATCGTTATTCTTTTTTCATATTTTTGAAATATTCAAAATATTTTGTTCCGTTTTCCATAATTTTCATAGATTTATAGTGTATTTAGAATTTGATGTTCCAGAATCCCCAAATTTATAGATCGTAGAGGCGTTTGTCGAGATTTTTCAAAAAACAGTTTTTTCCATAGAATTTAATTAATTTTATTATTCTTTTAGAGTTTGTATGAATCGAAAGATTGTTAATACTTCTATATGGATTTTACATATATAAATTTCTGGAATTTGATGATCTAAGACTCAATGTTTTGTAAATTTATAGCATTTTCGTAGATTTTCATTTTTCTTGATCATTCACTGGGTTGCAACGATTTTTCTGTTTCATATTTTCTACGTAATCCTACGTTTTGATTCACTTTTTCATTAAATATGTACTGCTAACATTTTCATGCATTTTTTTGAAACTTATATTTTTATTGTTCATCGATGTAACTTTTTCAATTTTACATGAAATATTGATTGATTTTATTAGAATTTTGGGAGAGGTTTGAACCCCCAAATCCCCCCTCTGCCTACGCGCCTTTTCGAAGTTATCATACATTCGAATGTATAATATTAACAATACATGAAATCTAATAAATTAGAAACATTGTTTTACTATTTCAGTTTTTATTGTCTACTAATTTATACTTGATGACTCGGTATTATTTTATTTTGTAGTTTGAATTAAACAATTTTTCTATCTTTCTAATTAGTTCACTACCTCTTGTATTTTCTTGATTTCTCACACTTCGATGTCTTAATTTATAAATTTTATCATCGCAAAGATTTTGTAATGATTTTTTCAAAAATTTACACAGCAATTCAAAGAAACCTTAAGAATTTTGAAAAATCTCAATACTTTACGAATTTTCGTGACTAAAAAGTTTTTATTTCCTCCAACTCGCCTCATTAGAGAATTTTGCAATTGTTAAGTCAAATTTTTGGGTTGGTGTCTCAAAACTCTCAAATGTTTCTATTATTTCCCCCATAATTTTTATCATACGTAAAAGCAAATCATTTGTTTCCTAAAATTTCCAACTTTCAAGTTCTTCAACAAAAATTCACAATAAGTAATAACATACAATAACTTGCATGCCCCAAATTCTCTGGAATATGTGTATGATTTCTGTTTCCAGGTTTCGATGGAAAAAATTCTCCAACTTTTTGATTAATTTTTCAATTTATCAGTTATGCGTACCCAAGAATGTCTAGAATTTAACGGTGAATTTTTCTTCGGTCGAATTTCCAAATTTTTTATCTGAGAAAGTTAAAATTCGAAAAAATCTAAAATGTTCATAATTTTGTCGGAATTATTGAATTGACCGTAGTCTCGTTGTTGCTCTTGTTTTTTTTTTTCGTTTTTCATATACTCAATTGCTTAAACATATCACTTACTTTCGTTTCATTTTCTCTTTATTTTTTCACAAAGTCTTCAGTTGAGACATTAGAGTTTGCAAAATCAAGAAAACAATGAAAATATTGAGCTGATTGTGAAATTAAAAATATTTTATACTTCTAATATGTACAAAATTCAAAAATGTTCAAGACATAGTAGGGAAATTCGTGAATGAAGAAACCTGTCAATTACAATTTGGATTTCTGAACAAATTTTCAAAATTTTTGGACATTTAGAGAAACGTAGAATTTTATTTATTTTTCAAAAATTTGCATAGACGACTTGTACGTGATTTCCATTCAACTTTTTAAATTCTCCAAAATTTAAAAATTTTTTTAACATTCAATAAATTTTCATTGTATCCCGAAAAAATCTTGAAAAATGCAGTAAAAATCGATGAATTGCATACAAATTAAAAAAAAAATTTCTGCCGTTCCTTAATTTCATGTAGTTTTGTCCTTCAAATTTCTGGAAAAACAATTTTCATACAAATTAACCATTATTAGAAAACCTACAGATTTAAAATTAAGTATTTCGGAAAATTCTAAAAATTGCAGGAAAAAAAAATATAATTTGATAAATTTTTCATAATTATCGTACCTCTGTTCGAATTTTCAGTAATTCTCCAGGACCATTTCATTCATTGTCTAGTTCTCTAAAATTCACAATAATAATAAAAAAAAAAAAAATGTTAACAAACAAGATTATTTAATCGCCTCAAGAAAAAAATTTTGTCCCTGATCTTTGCTATTTAATTTCTTGTTCTCTCCAAAAAAAAAAAAAAAGTGAGGAATCGCAATTCGCAATATTATATACCTGGTTGATGGATCTCTGCAGGATCTGGCATTTGTCGGTCTTGCCAGAGCTCATGTCCGGGGCGGAAATCAGCTCGGCAAGCTCGTCGATGTACTGATTCTCTTGAGTCCGTCGTCGCTTCTCGTTAAGGCACTTGTTACTGCGAACAAAAAAAGACATTGTCAAATTTTACATGAACAATCAGAAAGATTTGGAAAGATTCAATCTTTTTCTTGAATAATTAAATATATGTTAATCACTAAAAACAAAAATAGTATAACAGTCTTTTTCTTTTACAAGATTTCAACATTTTTATATCTACCTTCTACAGAAAGTACATGAACTATAAATTACTCATGGCAAACAATAAGTCAAGATAACCGAAGTAGACAAGTCCACACAATTCTTTTTTTTTTACAATATTCCAAATTACTTACATTTTATTACATCATTAAAAAATTTTATGGTAATATTCCGTATTTTTCACTATACTTCCAACCGAACTGAACTGGTGTCAACGAGTGATTGTGATCCAACTGGGAAATTTGAGTATGTAAGATAATCAACTGATAAATGTGGGAAACTATCTCATGTTAGAAAGTAATATATTTATCGTGAATCGTACCCACAAATTTGGTGTCATCATGTTTGTTAACAGTATTAACGGTTCTCCAATGTGAATCATTTCCGATATCAATCTTTTTATAAATTTCGTTTTCCTATCTCAAATCTGTGTATTACGTCATTCGAAGTTATGTCTGATAATTCAGGAATTATAGACAGAATCAAGTTTAGGACATTGACTTGATTTTTACAACTCTGACTGCAATAATATGTTTTTCAACTCTTTTCACCGTGATAATTGAAAGATATAAAGTAATTTCATAATCGTGAAAAAAACAAAGAATTGCGTGGAATCGTATACTTCAGTTACCTCAACTTAATTATTTTTTGATTATTATTTATATTTCCTCAAAATAGCAGTGACAAAATACGGAAGGTTTTTTCTTTCCTAGTGATCAACAAACCTATATTTTATTATTGAAGAGACTATGTCTTGCGAAATTTGAAGATATTTTTTTTTTTGTCTTTGAAGCTGCCCAACATGCAGATTCTTTAACAATTGTAGAAAATGAAGCATAATCTCTTAGAAAGTTGTTATTTTTCTGACCAAAATAACGAAAAACGTAAAATAATGAAGATTTATACAGTGAAAAGAACAAAATAACTATTTATATTGTGATAATTAATCCGGATAGCAATATATTATATACTTTCAACAATTATTCATAACAGCAACAAAAATACAATTTATATTTTTCATGTAAAACTTCTTAGGTGGCATTGTCACTTTTCTAGAATGTAATTTATGTAAAGAGTAATTTACAGATTTTACAATGTAAGATGTAAGACTGTAAGATGTAAGAGTGTAATATTTTCGATTGCTGGGAGTAATTTTGACATTTCGTTGTAATGTAAGACTGTAAGAATGTAATGTTTTCGTTTTGAGGGAGTAATTTGGAGTTTTCAAAATGTAAGATGGAAGACTGTGAGATGTAAGAGTGTAATATTTTCGATTGCTGGGAGTAATTTTGACATTTTGTTGTAATGTAAGACTGTAAGAATGTAATGTTTTCGTTTTGAGGGAGTAATTTGGAGTTTTCAAAATGTAAGATGGAAGACTGTGAGATGTAAGAGTGTAATATTTTCGATTGCAGGGAGTAATTTTGAGATTTTGTTGTAATGTTTTCGTTTTGAGGGAGTAATTTTGAGATTTTGTATGTCTGTTATTCTGTAGTAATGTAATGTTAGGTCGGAATAGTTGGAGGTCGATGATATTCGAGCGTGTCTCGAGTGTAAGGAGTAATTTTGAGATTTCGTAAATCTGTAATACTGTAAGAGTGTAAGGATGTCATTGATGGATTCGACTAAAAATTAGGAATTAATTAATTTCTTAACTCATTTACAGTTAAAATAAGAGAAAATTCTACACATAAAAATTGAGGTATCTGTCAAAACTAAAAAAGGTAAGGGGAAGAAAAATCTATACACCGGAACCTTACAGAAAGCAACATGAGAAGTTTTACTTCTAACGCGTGTTGATTCAACACGCTCCAATTTTTCCTAACGAATTTCAAAAGAAACCATTTGTGATGTCAAGCAATAAATACAACAGAAGTTTTGGAAAGAAAAAAATATACAAACAATTACAACGAACTGCAAGAATATTTGAAACACAATTACAAAAAAACAAAAAAATACGATAAAACGTACAAAAATACACAAAAAAAAAAACAAAATCTAGAAAATTGGCGGAATATATAAAGAATTAAAAAAAAAAACAAGCATTAAGTGTAACAAAAACACCCATAAATTCGATTTACATCAGTGCTCTAACGTCCCAGTACTTCGTTTTTTGCAGTTTTGTTCAATGATTTTTGTTCATTGAAGGTTTTTTAACTTATCAAAATATTCTCTCTAGTTACGTACTTACAGTAGCTTCCTGTATTTTTTATATTTTTCTTCAATTTTTCCTTGATTACCCCATGTTTTCCTTATATTTCTGTGGCTCACACTAATTTCTTATGACATCTAGTACTTGTCTGATTTCTTGTAATTTTGTAACTATGTTTTATTTTTCGTTAGGTGCAATGTTGAAAACACAATTTTTAATCAACAATATCACTTCATCACAGACGACTACAAAAAAATCATTTTTTTTATACGCTATCGTTAGTTTTTTTTTTAAATTTAAAAACTTTCTGTGTTCATAGAAGAAAAATTCCTATTCACCAAGATCAACTTAAATTTTTACAAACAAATGGAACCTCTTTCAAAAGAAAATGCACTACAACTCACAAAATGAACATCAAAAAACACACTCGAATGCGACGCAGCATTAAAACTTGATACGCATCGCACTGAAATCTCCGATAAGCTTCCAGCGAATCAAAAAACACCAGAACCATATGTTTTATTCCAAATAATCGACTAAATAAACATCCAACATTTTATCTCACGAAAGATGCGCATTTATTGATCAGCGTACGCCGATATCGGCAAGACGAAAATCAAACGATGGATGAGGGCCGATTTCGTCCCGAAAAAAGGAAAAACCCAAAAGTAAAAGAAAAAAGACCAGTTGCCCGGTTTCATCGCGCTATCGTACTTTTTAATCTCTTATCTTATCACGCGTGGCGCGCCATGCATTTGGACAATTGGACGCGTCCGCACTCACGCACGCGCGAGTTGATTAATTTTTTCGCCCCCCCCCCCCCCCCAACCCTCAAATTTTCATGTCTCGCTATACAAGTGTAATCAATTTTTTCATGGTTCTTCGGACTTTCAATGTAGACATTCCAGTCGTGAAATATAGAATTCTGAATTTTACAAAGTAAATTTCACATCTCTCAAGTGAGAAATTTCTTTATTTTTTCGGTTCCAAAATTATGATAAAATCAATTATCATTTCACATACAAGTTGCGAAAAAAATGCATGAAAACGTTACAGTAATATATGTATATTGAATAAAAACATATGTGTATTAAAAAAGTAAGAATTATCAAAACATAGGATTACGTAGAAAATATAAATTTGGAAAGTTGTTTCAACCCTGTGAATAATGAAAAAAAATTGTGCTCTACTACAATGCTAAGAATCTAAAAAATTGTGAATCTTAGATCATCGCATTTCATAAATCCAATATACTTTGTAAAAAAAAATTTGAAATTTCATACATCTTTTATACCCTTTCTCTTAAAATCGTGTTCGAAATTTCATGGACACGTATATGAAAATGATTTCAAAGAAGTTTATATCAAATTCATTGTTTTCATATTAGATAACTTAATTTCAATATGATTCATAATTCTTCAAACGATCTTTTTGGAGCAGAAAAATTGAAAAACTCTCGTATCATTTATCATGCTTTCGGTCTTCCTTTATTTGGCCCTCTTCAGGAAATATTTTTCAATTACGAATTTCTTGAGTATACGCCGATGTATGAGGTCCGATATGGAAGAGAGTTATACAATGTCATTCGACGTATTGTTTACTATTATGTAGTTTCTGCTGTTATTAAAGACAACCGACCTCATAAAGTATTGTAAAAAATGGGATTGCGTCATTGAAAAATATGTAAGTTATAAGATTTATCGTTCAATAGTTTGTCAATTCAATTGTTATTTATGTACTATTGTGAATATAGTTCCTGAAGAGGGCCAAATAAAGGAAGGCCGAAAGCTTGATAAATGATGAGAGAGATTTTCAATTTTTCGACTCCAAAAAGATCGTTTGAAGAATTATGAATTACAATAAAGAAGCGTGGTTTAATCATTATTAATTTTATTTGAAGACACTTCATGTTTGAATATTTTAAAATATCTTCTGCATATTATCGAATGAATTGATATTCCATACAATATACATTTTTTGTTTCAATCAAATAGCTGTTGATAAATAAGGGAAAATCTGCTCCAAAAAATTTATTATGTCGAAATCCACTTGAATTGATAAATGTTTCAAGACACATTTTCAATGAGAAATCATTTGAAGGTGAAATGATTTTAATATTTGCTTTATCTAAAACAAACAGTTCGACTTCAAAGGTTACTAATTTTCATAGACAGTGTCTATTTTTGTCAATAGTTGCGTCCTTAACTTTTATAGAAAATTTAATAGACAATATGGGAAATCTGCTTCGAAGACAGTCTCTTAAATTTAATAGAGATATTTCTGAGATTGTATGAAATCTATATAAAAGTAATACAAATACTAAAAGTAAATATATTCTATGAAAAAACCATTTTCTAAAAAATCACAACAGATGCTTACTATCTATGAAATTTCGAATTCTAGAGCAAAAAATACTAAAAAGCGTAGGTAGCAATATACAAAGTTAAACTAAAAATCTATAACAATAATTCGAGAAAACGTGACAAAAACTTCTTAATATTAAAAAAATACGAAAAACTAAAAACCTAATTAAACTTTTGAAAATTTATATAAATGTGATTTTCTCATAAATCTGTGAAAGTAACTAGAATAGATCGAAATTCGAATTCCAGAGCATCGGATTTTTCAATCTATGTACATTGCATTATACAAAAACATTAGAAATCTATAAAAATATTGAGAAATCCTCCATTTTCTGTATATACTAAAAAAATAGGGGAAAAAATAGAAATTTTTTAAAACATGCAAACAATGCAGATATAGTTTTCTGACAAATTGAAAAAACTTTGATTCTTAGAGAATGTACAATGATATTATATTTATGATGGAATTATTAATTGTGTTAATGCTGAAAAATATGAAATAAAAGTATTGAAAATCTTTATAAAAGATGTTATCTGAAAAATCAATTTAAATACTCAAAATCGTTAAAAGTTTCTATACTATAACTATATATACTATAACATCAATTTCTGGCAATCTCTTGAGCAATTTATACAAATACTAGAAATCTATAAAATGCCATAAAATACGACAAAAATTAGGAAATAACATCCTATACGAAAATTCTAGAAATACATGAAATACTTCAAATCTGTGTGATTATATTTTTTTTTTCAAAAATCTATCAAAATATTTAAATTTTTCAGTACTTTGATTCTTACAGCATCGAATTCTAGAGAACTACAAAAAAATCAATAATGATATAAGAAAATTCTTCAGGTTGTATAAATATTAAAAGTACTTGTAAAAAAAATTTTAACTCAGTGACTTATCGTAAATCACAAAACTCGAATTCCATTTATACATAAACATGAAAATTATGCGAGTTCCTGTTTAAATTTTAAATTTCAAAATGTAAAAAATTGTTCTCTTATATGAATTTCCGAAGGAAATATATTTTTTAAACCCCCCCCCCCTTCCCTCCCTACAAATTATTTCTGATCTCGATTTTTCAATGAACATTTAATTCTTAATAAGTAAAAGACTGAAATTGGATACTGGAGTTCTAACTGGATAAGAGAAGTCATAAAAAAAAAATAAAGTGCTTTAGACCCCCCCAAATATACATAATAAGCATGAAAAAAAAAAAAAAAAAAAAAAAAAAAAAAAAAAAAAAAAAAAAAACATCAAGAATTACATGAATCCAATGATAAAAATTGACTTCTTGCTTATTTGGTTACACTGATGATTTATTTCGTTGTAAGTGATCTTAATAATGACAAAATAATTAGAGAAATTGACTCGAATATTGAAAACGTCACATAAAACAGATAAATCATTAGACAGTTATGGTAATTGCGCCATTAAATCTGCGCGCATTCTAATTTCGCAATCAGTAATCGCGGTCTTAACGTCTTTCTGGTATTCAATCAGCATGGTAACTCGTCATACAAAAGAAGTTGAAGCTTGATGTCAGTTTTTAGATAAGTGGGATTGAAGGCCAATGACTCCAGTTTTAAATTGTCGATTGAATTACTACTCGCCCTAAACGAACTTAATTTTTTGCCAAGTGTTTCGAAGTTATGAAATTTCAATCACAACTTGTCATTAGTTTGATGAATAAAATTATACAGGGTGCGCCATTTCTTATGTCGGCATGTAAACATTGAATAACTTGAAAAAAAAACAACCGATTTCTGTAAATGAGGTATTTTTATTTAGTTTGGTCCTTTACAATTTATTTAGACTAGTTTTTGAACACAACATCAATCAAGTGGCCGCCCTTATTGTTCACAGCAAAATATGCCCTTTTTGCGGCGTTTTCCATTACCTTTTCGAGCATCTCGGGTGGTATAGCAATGATTTCGGCACGAATATTTTCCTTAAGCTCTTCAATGGTCTGCGGCTTGCTGGCGTACACTTTACTTTTCAAATAACCCCACAAAAAGAAGTCTGGAGGGGTCAAATCTGGAGATCTGGGTGGCCATTCAATGTCGCCTCTTTTTGACATCAGACGTCCAGGGAATTTTCGTTGCAGAAACTGGATTGTTTGATTCGCAGTGTGGCAGGTCGCACCATCTTGTTGAAACCAGTAATCTTCAAGACCTTTTTCACGCATTTGTGGGCAGACATAGTGAGCCAACATCCACCGATATCGGTTTCCATCGATCGTTTGGTTCTCTTTGAAAAAATAAGGACCAATGATGGTTTTGGCGCAAACGCCGGCCCAAACAGTAACTTTTTGGTCATGCAATGGCGTTTCATGGATCTCGTGTGGATTCTGCGTTCCCCAAATGCGGCAATTTTGCTTATTAACGCCTCCAGAAAGTTTGAAATGTGCCTCGTCGGTCATTAAAATTCGCTTCCAAAAATCAGGTTCAGTATCAACTATTCGAGCGATTGTTTGTCCATATTCCAAGCGACGTGGATGATCTGTAGGCAATATTCTTTGTGTTAATTGCATTTTGTACGGAAACAAATGCAAATCATCTTTCAAAATGCGCCGTAGAGTGGTTCCACTGATGCCGAGATGCTGAGCGCGGTGACGATATGAAACTTTTGGGTTTTGGGCAACGCTCTCTCTGACAGCTTCAATCAGTTCATTTGAACGTCTTGGTCGTTGATGAACGGGTTGTTCGCGATCTTTCACTGTCCCGTGGTCACAAAAATTCGACACCAAACGACGAATAGTGTTGTCAGATGGTGCCTGTTTGCCAAGATATTTTCGACGATATGCTCGTTGAGTTAACACAACTGAACGACTATTTTCAATGTACAAAGTAACTATTTCAGCGCGTTCTTTTGGTGTGAAGCGATACATGGTTGAAATTGTACTGAATTGACGTTTCCAAAACAAGTGAAGTCAAGTAAATCGGTTGTCAAATGTTTAAGTTATTCAATGTTACAATACCGACATAAGAAATGGCGCACCCTGTAGCTTCAACGCGGTAATAGAACAGTGGAACTGATCAAAGAAAGTTACTTTTGTTGAAAAATTTTGCGAAATTACTTTTACAAAGACATGTGCAAACTTTGAGTATTACTTATCATTTGAAAGTAGTTAATTATAGAAAAATGGGAAATATTTCGAAAAAAGCATAATATTCTGAAAATATAAAAAAGCATAAAAAATTACTATAAAAACAATCTAAAAATACATAGAAATAATTTGCGAAAAATTACAAAGCTACATAGAATTACAAACAATAATTTATAGCGCTACATTCACATAGCTATGAAACAATTCGGAAAATGATTGAAAGACAAACTCAGACGCGTAGGCAGAGGGGGGTTTTGGGGGTTCAAACCCCTCCCGAAATTCTGATAAAATCATTCAATATTTCATGTAAAATTGAAAAAAGTTACATCAATAAACAATAAAAATTTAAGTTCCAAAAAAATGCATGAAAATGTTAGCAGTACATATTTAATGAAAAAGTGAATCAAAACGTAGGATTACGTAGAAAATATGAAACAGAAAAATCGTTGCAACCCAGTGAATGATCAAGAAAAATGAAAATCTACGAAAATGCTATAATTTAGAAAACTTTGAGTCTTAGATCATCAAATTCCAGAAATCTATATGTAAAATCCGTATAGAAGTATTAAAAATCTTTCGATTCATACGAACTCTAAAGGAATAATGGAATCAATTCAATTCCATGAAAAAACTGTTTTCAGAAAAATCTCGACAAGTGCCTATACGATCTATAAATTTTGGTTTTCTAGAGCATCAAATTCTTAATATACTATGAATCTATGGAAATTCTAGAAAACGCAACAAAATCTTTTGAATTTTAAAAATACGAAAAAAAAGTAACGATATACAACATGAAAAATCTATATGGATGTGATTTTATCATTAATTCTTGAAATTACTGATATGCGATCGAAATTCGCATTTTTAAGCATTGAGTTTATTGAATCTCGGTAGCAATCTACTAAAATATAAGTAATCTATTAAAGTACTTAAAAAAATTCTAGGGTTTTGTATGTGTAGTACTAGAAAAATGCGTAAAATAAGTTTACTAGTTTACTTGCTTACCAGTTTACTAATTTACTTGTTAACGAGTTTACTAGTTAACTAACTTACTAGATTATTAGCTTACTAGTTTTTATTTAACTAGCTTGCTAGTTTACTAGCTTACTATGTAGTTTACTAGCTTACTAGTTTACCAGTTTAATATTACAAATTTGTCAAATTTACAAGTTTACTAAATAACTAATTCACTTGTTAACGAGTTTGCTAGTTTACAATTTTTCTTTTTTTCACTTGTTTACTGTTTTACAATAGTTTACTAGTGCTAGTTTAGTTGTTTACTAGTTTAGTAGTTGACTAGCTTGCTAGGTTACTAGTTTACTCTTTTTCTAGCTTACTAATTCATTAGCTTACATGTTTACTAGATTACTAGTTTACTTGCTTACTAGTTAACTAGTGTACTAAATATCTTTCAATACATAAAAATCATGTAGAAATAATTTTCTACGAAATTTTTAAAACTTACTGTCATGGAGCATAATTATTAATGTAATACCATAATTACATATAATTTCAGAAATTACCCTAGAAATTCATATAAAACACAATAAAAATACATTCAATTTAATTGATACAATTTACACAATTAAACATACTTTTAATTGTAGAAATACTAAAAAAATTAGGAATAAAAGTTTCGAAAATTTTCATAAAAGAAACTGTCGTCTGAAAAATCAATTCAAACTCTCAAAATCGTTGGAAGTTTCAATACTATAGCATCAACTTCTAAAAATCTATTGAGCGATCCATAGAAGTATTAAAAATATCTGAAAATACCAGAAAATACCGTAAAATTTGATGAATTATATACTAAACGAATAAAATATAAATATATCATGTACCTCGTATCTGTATGGTTAAAATTTGCTCAAAAATCATTTCAAATATATAATTTTTTTAGAAGTTTGATTTCTAGAGCATCGAATTTTAGCTTCATTAAAACCCACATTACTTAATACCAGATAATCCTCAAAATGGTATAAATGCGAAAAGTATTAGTAAAAAAAGTTGAAACCTTAGTTACTAATTGAAAACTACAAAAATCGAATTCCATTATTTACGAACGTGAAAAATGTGCAACTTTGGATTCCAAAAGTTGTATACCTTTTAAATTCCGAAATGTAAAATATTTCACAATCACTCTCTTGTAATTATGTTGTCAAAGATGAAAAATTATGAAATCCCAAAGGAAAAATATCTTCCAGAAAAACCCCTCACGAAAATTTTTTCTGCCTACGTCCCTGCAATAACTACTTAATGTGTTGAAATGTATACAAAATTACGAAAAAATACAAGAAGTCACAATTAAAAAAAAAATACGGAACAAACTACAGGGAACAATGAAAAATGTTGATAATGACCAAAAATTGAACAAAAAAATAAGTAGGTTATAGAAATGTACGAAATATTGAAGACAACTACACATTCATAAAAACGTAACAATGATATGTGTTAAGATGATCAAATGAATTAAAAAATTTTAAATTACAAAATCTCACAAGAACATGGATGAAGAATCATATAAAATTACAAAAATGTACGAACTGCGTTAAAATACTACAAAAAAAAGAGAAAAAAAAAAATACAAAAATTATGTAAAACTGCATTACAAATATTTGTTATCCTTTGGCATTCACATTCTGAAATTTTTTGTATATTTTATATCATTTGCATTTTCATACCATTGTCATTACAAAATTTTATGCAGGCTACCGAGGTTTTTTGCTTTCGAAAAATTGTTTGAACCCCTAAGAATATTTTTTGATACAATCCTAAAAAATATCATAACAAAGAAAATTTCGCGTATAAAAAAAAATTTCAAGTTATTCCCAAATTTCAATCTATGTACATATCAATTTGTTTTTGCTAACATTGCAAGCATGATTTTTTTTTACGTTTTTCGTCTTTTAAAATTTACATATATTTCCAGAATTGACTAAACGAGCAGTTTTTCCAATCTGCGAAATCCGGTTTTTTCATTACACTGTAATGGTAATTGATGACAGCAGCATTTTTTCGTCTTTGAAAAATTGGGAAGAACAAAGTCTTGGAAGTCATTAGCTTGCATTGATTGTGTAAAAAAAAATTAACGAACATATGTAAATTTAAATTTAAAGGATATAATATGTAATATCATAAATATACACAAATCCCGAAATTGAGGAAAGTAAAAGAGCTACTCTCATTTAAAAAATATTAACTTACTCTTACTGTATTTTTATAGAATACTCTCAATAAATTTCAACTTAAGGATTAAATACAATTCCATTGGGTTTTTGTCTCGAACTTTGGAATTCCCAGAAAATCCGTGAGCAGCGTCATTGCAAAAAAGCTCCTTTTGTCTTGCCACTTACATTTGAGACAGGGGCTTAGCATCGGATTTCTTTTTTTTCTTAGTGGTGGTGCCAGTGGTCGTACTCATTTTGACCCAAGATGGGTCCTGCAGATCACACGGGCCGGGCCTGGAAACAAAGAAAAAAGAAGTCGGTGAAAAATCTCGATCGGTATCGCTTTTTTCCTTCTCGTCCCGAAAATAGCGCGCTGCTCCTCTCGCAAGGGAAGCGCAAGGTCGGCCCGAAAATCGATATGCTCGCGTTTTCGCCGGAACATAAAATAGTTACGAAACGCCCGCGTAATCCAGAGTAGACGAAAATTTTTTTTATTTACTGTGACACTTTGATTCAAATATAAAAAAAGTACAATAATTACCAAGTCAATGCGACCCTTTTTCTAACATTTTGACCGCAAGATCTTTTTCAAGGGCTATAATAAATGCACATCCAATATTGGTATATTTTTTTCAACTCTGTATTGCCTGATTTTGTACGTACACATTGACGTGCAAGGGTCTTTGGACAATAAATTTTTTATATATTACAAGATACAAGAATATAACTGCAGAAATAGGTATTTGCTGACAATTCTCAGATATTGATGGTACACTGTCAGAAATTTCTCCATCTAATTTAAGAGATTGTCTTTGGACCAGATTTCCCATGCTGTTTATGAAAATAATAACGTTCTATGAAAAGCAAGTGTAAATTTAATTTATAATAGACATTATAATCATTTCAACTTTAAATGATTTCTCAATGAAAATGTATGATATTAAAATTTTAGGAAGTGAAACTTCTAATGGCTCGTTGGGAGTAAAATCCGTTCAAGAGCGTAACAATGGTTTGGGAACAAAGCGCACAGTTAGATCATATAGTAGACATTTAAAACGCTAATTCTTACAAGAATTTGAGGAAAATAGTAAATTTAAAACGTACATTATGAGTTGCATTTTTTTTATTCATTTCACGGTAATTACAAATGAAGAAATAATTTGTTATTCAATTATTAATAGTAGAAAAATATAATGAAAACATTATTTTAAGACAAATGAAACTAAAATCAATATCTTATACTTTTTTATTTTTAATTACTTGATATTGTGAAATAAAAATTAATATAAAATGCTAATTCTCAAATGAATTTCAGAGAAATGGTGAACATGAAACCTAAATTTTTACTTTCATCTTTTTCATATATTTTTTGATGTTTCGAGTAATAAATATCTCAACAAATGTCTGAATATGTCTATTATTATTGTTTGTTTTTTTACTATAAAAAACAATAATGAATGAGTAGCATTTGAATACTAATTATTGTTAGATAATAATCAATAATTGTAGTGGTAAATATTTATTTTGATGAACAGTAACTATTTAATAATTAGCAAAAATTAACTTTTTCATTAGTTGAAATTTATCTATTAGTTTTAATGCACGAATAATACTGGTCAAAACCTACTGGCTGTAGTAGTAGATTTGTACTAAAACTTTAGTTGATCCCTTTTCGCTTTTTCAGTTAGTGGAATTCTACTATTAATTAGTAGTTTTTTGCCAATTCAAATTGAGAGAGTGATAAAACCAGAAAACAGAAAAACGCATTCAAGTCTTTTAATAAAAATAATAATAATCATGTTCATTTGTACGAGATGCACCCTTTTTGGTTACAATAACATTTCATACTTGCAATTCAAAAAATATTTACAAATTTCAAATACTCCAGAGAAACACAAAACCACACAATAAATTAAAAAAAATCTTTGAAACTGTTCGAATAATAAAAATTTCAACAATAACACACTGTTTCAAGGGATTAAATTTATGAGCAATAGTAAATAATCTTCTACATCATTCGTCAGCCTAAATACTCCATTTTCCTTCCTACAAAGTCTTGTTGGCGTATCGTAAAATGTTGAAATTTTCGACGTACAACCAAAAATCACGTTTTCCCCAAATTCCATCTTTCATTCAAAAATCTTCAGCCCCATCTCTCTATTGAATAAGGACCCCAAAAATCTCTAACTCTAATACCATAAACTCCATCGAATTCAAAAACCTTCATTTGTTTTTGCAAAAAATGGCCAGGTTCACCGAAATACTTTCTGAAAAAAGAAAAATCGCCCTTTGCAATGCCCAACGGAGTATATTGTACACGGCCAAAAGAAAAACCAAAAAAATAAGCGAACCATGCCCCGGTCACGTATTGGCGTGTTCGCCTATGCGGGACCTGTATCCGTCGTGTGTAATCCAATATAGGTCAGTGGGCCAGGGCAATCGTGGCAAGCGCGAACATGCGCTCTGCGCGCCGGTGCCTTGCGCGCGCGCAATCTCTGACCGGCCTTTTGCGAGATATGCGTACGACATATGTACGCTCGCGCATTGTCGGAAGGGAGGTGGTGGCCGCGACTGCGAATTAAAGTAGGGGCAAATCGCGCACAAAACTTGGCCGAGTACGCAGCGAACGCTGCCCATACATTATTATGCCACTATCTCGGCAACTCTCGCTCTTCGCAACCTGCTCCTCCACCCACCCCTACGCCATCCCATGAATTCACTCATCGCGCAACCAGACTCTAAATTATAATCGCCCATAATTTATTAGTGACTATAGTTGCAATGATATAGTGCTATGCTGTATAACAAAAAGAACGCTTCAAGTTTTACGGCAAATATTTCATTTTCTTCGATTTTTCCTTCCATCAGGCACTTGAGCAGAGAGAGGTTTTGGGGGTTCGAATCACTCCCGAAATTTTCATAAAATCGATTCTTACTTCATATACAAATAATAAAAGTACAAGTAACGAAAAACGTTAACATGAAAACGTTAATAATATAATATATTTATTACAAAATTGAAAAAATGAAAGCGTAAGAATACGTGGAAAATATAAGAATTTTAAAAATTGTTTCCATCATGTGAATAAAATGAACAAAAATTAAAATGTACAGAAATGCTAAAAACTTGCCTGGATTCTTGGATCATCGAATTCTAAAAATATATAAAATCTTTCTACACTGTTAAAAATTTTATTCATTTTAATGTACTTTCATACATTTAGGTTGTATGAAAAATAATAAGTTGGTATGTTACAGTGGAGTTATCAAACTTTTGTATTAAAAAAATACACGTATATTAAAATCTATAGACAGTTTATTAAAAATGCTAGAGGTGTATATTGAATCCCAATTGAACACACTATGCTTCATTTTAATACAATTTGATGTATGAAAGTATAGTAAAGTCAATTCATTTCTGTAAAAGTTCTATATCAATAAACATGTTGTTTGAAATTTATAAACATGTTTGTCGAATTCCTAATACAAGTATAATTTTTTAGAATATCATTAATTCAAAAAAACTATGTAATAATTTTTTGTATTTGAACGGTTATTATTTTCATTAAGTTTACAGAGTTTATTGAAAGTTCTAAACCTGTTATTTACATTAAACCTTTGAATGCATATGATCTGAACTGAATTGACATTGTTCAGATGTGACATTAGTTCAGTTGTCAAAACGTATAGACTAGGTAGCTTAGGTAGGAAAGTACTAGGTTCAAATCCTCTTAGAGGCGAAAAGTTGGTCTGGAGTTATTTCTCAATTTCCGACAGCTTGTAGTAAGAGATACTGAAAAAATACTATCAAATTGTTTTTTTCGGACATTTAAACAAAATATGCATCAAATATTCATTAAATTTCACAAACCAGTATATAGATATCAATATACTTGTACATGAATATTCTGCATACAAGTTTAATAAAATCCGCAAACAGGTTTATTAAAATTCAAAAACATTTACTTAATTTTAAGAACACCGTATATTAAATTTTACATGCGTTTATTTAAAAAACTTCCAACACAAGTTCATTGAAATCAATACAAAAATGTCTAAAAGTGTAATTATACATACTCTGAAGAAATAATAAAAGCAATAATTTTATAAAAACCTATCTGGAAAATCTCAACTGACGCCGACGATCTATAAAATTTCGAATTCAAGAACATTACATTTTAAAAAGCGCATAAAGCCAAGCATAGTTAAACTGTAAATAAATAGAAATTGTAAAAAACGTGACAAAAACTTCTAGATCCTTCAGAAATACGAAAAAACAAGAATATAACACCGTTACATAATTTTTTCATTGATTTTAATAAACTTGTGCTGGAAGTTTTTTTACATGAACGCATGTTACATTTTATATACGGTGTTCTTAAAATTGCATAAACGTTTTTGAATTTTTATAAACTTGTTTCAAAAATATTTATATACAAGTACATAAACATCCATATAACGGTTTGTAAAATGTAATAAATATTTATTGCATATTTTGTTTAAACTTACAAAAAAATTGGAGGGTGTCGAATCAACACGCGTTAGAAGTAAAACTTTTCATGCTGCCTTCTTTAAGGTTCTGATTTATAACTTTTATTCCTCTTACATTTTTTAGTTTTATCAGATCCCTCAATTTTTCTGTGTAGTATTTTTCTCGTTTTTTAAATGTAAATGAGTTAAAAAATTAATTCATTTCTAATTTTTAGTTGAATCCATCAATGCCATTTTTACACTATTACAGTGTTACAGACTTACGGAATCTCAAAATTACTCCTTACACTCGAGACACGCTCGAATATCATCGACCTTCAACTATTCCGACCTAACATTACACTACTACAGAATTACAGACTTACAAAATCTCCAAATTACTCCTTCAAAACGAAAACATTACAGTCTTACATCTTACAGTCTTGCATTACAACAAAATCTCAAAATTACTCCCTGAAATCGAAAATATTACAGTCTTACATCTCACAGTCTCTCATCTTACATTGTAAAATCTCCAAATTACTCCCTGTATAAATTACACTTCAGAAAAGTGACAATGCCGCCTAAGAAGTTTTACCTCAAAAAAAAAAAAAAAAAAAAAAAAAATACAATTTTGAAGTTTTCTTCGAACAAATTATTCGCCTCTAGGAGGATTTGAACCTAGTACTTTCCTACCTTGGCTACATACGTTTGGACAACTAAGCTAATGTCACATCTAAACAATATTATTTCTTTTCAGATTATATACATTCAAATGTTTAATGCACAGGTTTAGAAATTTCAATAAACACTGTATACTTAATGAAAATTAGGAACACGTTCCAGTAAAAAATATTATTACATAGTTTTTTTTAGATTTATTATATAGGAAAAAATTATGCTTGTATTAGGAATTCGGCATACATGTTTATAAATTTCAAAGAACATGTTGATTGCTATATAATTCTTACAGAAATGAATTAATTTTAATATCCTTTCATACATCAAAGTGTATTAAATTTAAGCATAGTGTGTGCAATTGGGATTCAGTTTACAAATTTAGCATTTTTTAATAAACCGTCTATATTAATTTTCATGCAACCTTAATAAATAAAAGTTCATCAATATTAATAACATTTTTAACAGTGTATGTAGGCGAATAAATATTATTTAACATAAAAAACCTATCAATTTTCAAGAAAGTAACCATAGATAAAAAATGTATATTTAACAACGTTATGTAAAATAAATTCAACATTTATTTGTTACATTTTTGCAGACTTGCTTTTTATAATGAATAGTAGGATTTCAAAATGACTGACAAAACTATTCTTCTCGTAGCAAGAAAGTTGCCATTTTAACGGTTGAGTTTTATGCACGGAGAGACATTTTTTCGTAACGTGACAGACGAGTCTTGTAACCATAAAAAACGTGTCAATTAATTAATGTAAATTAATTGTAACTCAATTCAGGCGATCCATTTCATAAATTTTGACTCAAAAATAAGAATTCAAAATATGCATATTAATTGTAAGTTAAATATCTGTGTAAAATTGAATACTGAATGAGGAAATGAGGTGAATTATAAGAGCTGTATTCTTTTATTACAAAGAAAAACGCGTGTTGAAGGATAGTTATTATACGTATTGTCATAATTATTGTTTACAATAATAATAGCTGTTATAAAATAGCTACATTACTTGTATACTTTTTTCTATTGCCTGCCAATGATAATAAGATGCTCTTGGTAATATCTGACACGCAATCAAAACTGTTGAAGCTTATAATACAACTTGAATGAATTTCCATCTTTAGTATAGGGAATGGGTTTGATTTCAATTTTAAGTAAATATCGAGAAAAAAACAGACGATAGAGTAAAATAATGAACAATGTAACTAAATTACTTGGATTTTTCTCGTTAAAAATTTCAATTTTTGAAGAGTTATTTTTGGTTTGCTATCGTAATTCAAGGAAAGATAAAACAATCTAAAAAAGTGTCAAAAACATTTCTGAAAATATTTGGATTGAGAATTGACGTTATCAGGGGCCTATAGTTCTGATTATCTCGATCTTCTCAAAAATCAAAGATTTCAATCTACTGTAAATTGAAGAAAAGGTTTGTTCGAAATCATAACTTCTGAAATCAACAAGATGAGAATCATTTAGGTAAGTTTGTAAAACTTGAAAACTTATTACCTTAAACTCTGAAAATATTCCATTACTTCATTAAAGTAAATTCAACAAAATTAAAAATAACTTGTAAATAGTATATTCATCGATCAAAATATAGTTATTACTCTGAGAAAAATCATGTGTGAGAAGCATTCTAGTTGATTTAATTGAAAAGCGTAGTCGTACTAATAAAATTCATTTTAAACAAAAATTTTCAGTACATCTAACTTTCATAAATTTCTCAGTGTACATGAATACTTCGTCGTTCGTATAAGGAATACGTTTTTAGAAGTTTTTGTTTTCGCATATTTGACAGAATGAAGTACGTGATTGCTAGAATAACGTTATCACAAACATGAAAAATGTTTTCTATTACAATCTACCATTATTGCCGCAAACAAGCTCACTCGTATTAACATCAAGGAAAAGTGAGTAGATTGAGAATTGTAAGAATGATTTGCATTACGATGTAAATTGTTTCTTATGTTTGATATTGACAATTTGTCAGTTCTGAAGAGGGCACAAAATAAAGATGCTGAAAGTTAAATAATTCAACTCAAGTTGAAGAAAATAGGAGCATACAAAAAAATCGAAGCTTACTTGGTTTCCCATAATCATACTACAAAACCATGGCCGTTTTCGAAGGTACGTACACTGCTACAATTTCTGCGCGCGGTAAAATGACACGTTGTCAACAAGTGGAGAAAATACTATTGTGTCCATGTTGCAGTACAAGTGACAACCACAGTTTGACAAATAAATAACATGATGGCTGGATGAAATTTGATGACAATGGCAATTTGTTCGACTTATAAACTATCGATTTCCCGGCTAAGAGGGTAGAGATTGGATGTTTGTTTACATTCATGACTTTGATATTTTCATGTTATATACAAAAATACGTATGCAAAAAATTACTCTTCCCTTGAACGAAAAAGATTTATAGTGTTCCTGGGTTCGATCAACTCTCTTCCTCTTAAAGACAATGTAAATACACATAATTAGGAACGTACATATTTTACTGAAAAAAAACCTTGATCTTGATTATCAAGTAACACATTACTGACAGTCATAACATTGACTCTGCTAATCAAGTAACATGATTGTGGATAGTAATTGAATGAATTTGAATGATTTTAGCTTGGTATTCACAAACAACTAGCAAGATAGCAAAATTTAAAACTTACAATCAAAGTTGTATGCCTGTCACAAACAAAATGCGTTCAATCGAGCCTATATCAATCATTCCATTTCTTTCTCACAACTACAAACTTGGTTACAACTATCATTCTTTTTTTCAGTGCACCTTACACTGCAAAAAAATGGTGTCTTGCCACGAGATACTTTTTGACGCCGTTTTAAAGACGTTTAAAGATGTCTATAAAGCATATCTTTTTGACACATAAAAGTAAGACACTTAATGACTGAAGACATAGATTTCACGTCTTCGTGCTTAGACCATATCTGTGGCTTCCCGGCGTAACCGATTAAGTCACAATTTTCAATAAAAAAATACTTTCTAGGCATGTTTGCGCGCGCTCAACTAAAATGTTTGCACGTAAGCAATGCAATCAATGATTTCGTAAGAGAAAAAGTAACAAAAGTTTGCGAATTTCGAAAAACATTCCGAAAACTTAAAGGCTGGTATTCTCGAAAACAGCTGTTAGTGAGTTTCGTCATTATGGCTGGAAGCCACGGTATAATACATAGAACGCTACTCCTTATATGCTTCCCAGCAAAACCAAGCGGCCTCAGATCCTGACGTCACGGACGCACAAATTTACCAGTCTCGTATGAACACGCCACGGACCCTGCGCATTAAATATTGAAAACTAATATTTGTAATATAAATGAACTAAAATAACAAAAGATTGTAATAATAGTTCTTCTAAATTATTGACGTCTTCTTGCAAAATGGTTTTAAAAATAGAATAAATTGCTTCAAATTTTTTATTAAGACTGATAAAGTAGAAGAAAATATTACTTATAGCAATTGACAGAAGCGATTAATAATAAAAATAATAAAATATAGAAGTGAAAAAAAAATAATAAAAATATAAAACAAAATTTTTTCAATAGTCTTTAAAAATATCTCTATTACTATACAGTATTTCGGTTTAAGCCAAAACTTGTGACTTTATTACAAAAAACTGGTAAAAAAGAACAGAAAATAATTTTGTAAGTTGCTCAAGTCTTGGGAATACTATCATTTCTTCGACCTTTTATCCCCAAAATATAAATAAACAATATTTCAGACTTTGAGTAGTATCTGGGAAATCAAAAAAATTGAAATACTGTTTGGGAGAGTTTGAAAAATAAACGAAAATATATAAAAATCTCATATAAGTTTTGATTCTTATACTTAAATAAACAAGAAAAAATACTGAAGACCGGGAAGTTTAGATGAAGATAAAATTATTTTTTGCTACAGAGAATTTTTCGGTCAGTATTATACAAATTACTCCAAGTAGTGGGTTTTAAAGAATTGATGACATAGTGTGTTCATGACGAATGCAATTTATTGATGGCGAACAATAACAATTTTTTTATGAAAATGCCTTACATAACTTTCTATCTTCGATTTTTTTTTTATGTTGCATCCTAATTGTTAAAAACATTCGACCAACAAAATTTAAACCTCATAAAAGTGTTCAGGGCAGTCATCGAAATGCTGTGAGTGGAAAGAAATTTTAGATTCGGAGCCAGTCAATTTTCCAATAACATTTTCTTCAAACGTAGATTTAAAAATATTGTATACGAGGCAATTATGATTATTGGCACTCATTTTGTCAATTGTAATACTTCATAACACTGACTGCACACACAATGTTTACAACTGATGTTTATTTTTACTTGGAAGCATTCGTGCAATATCGAACGCGTTCGGCTGTACTCGTCGTCCGTGATGTCACATTCATCGTTCTATGTGAGGCCGGGTGATTTCTGCCTAATAACAGTCCATGTATTATATGATCCAAGCCTTCGTGTCTTCTACGGAGACATGTCTCATTCCAGGATTTATTTTATATATTCATATTATATATATTTATATTATATTTATATTCCAGGTCCTTCGACCTGGAATAAATCCCCGCGGTTTTTGTATTTCACTCTTCGACACAGGTGCGTTCAAATCGCCCCGATAAAACCCAACACACGTGTCCCTGGGCTAAAGTAACGACACACAGCACGTGGCGTGTCCGTAAACACGTGCACGCGTGCATGTGTTGTGCTCTCTCAACTTGACCGTGTTTCTCGAATCAATTCTCCCTTCTCAAACCCTGCTCCCCCCCCCTCCTCGCCCCTGCCCCCGCGCTTCACCTACCTCAACCCTCACCCTCTTTCCGGAGAAATGTTTCGTCTTCCCCCTCCCCTCTATTTTTCATATGAGAGAGAGGGGGGAAAAGCGGCGCTTTCGTAAAGAGCGTTACGAAATTTACGTAATGACAACGCCAGCGTGACCCACTAACCCGAAAAACTCGCGAGGCTCGGTGTTTTTTCTTCTCGCGACCCACGTAACTCGGCGAAATATGCCTGGGACGTGAAATTCGCTTTTGATTTCGATAGGTCACCATTTTTTAAATATAATTTTTGGGTACAAAATTATGTAGACGAGGGTTTACCATCATTTCGCTATCAATTGAAGAGGGGGAAAGTGTCGAACGGGCTCGAGAGGGAACGTTAACAGCGTTGTCAGCGTTTCCAAGGAAACGAGAGCGACGCAACCAGAGGAGGATGCCAGGTTGCCACGATGACGTAACCCCGCGATCTTTGCGTCACGCGCGCGCCAAAGAAAGGGAAAGGAAAATCATCATTTACCTCGGGAAATGTGAGGGACCATTTTTGGCGATTCGGGGGTTCGCCTGATAAATGGTCCAGTAAAACGAGACGTGAACCACCGTAATCAGCTAATGCAAGGTCGCCGTATCTCTTGGATAGGTCAGCGAATTAAACCTGACCTCGTCGTACTTGAGACGATTTTCAAGTGCTTTGTTGGTAAGGTTATCCTACAGAAAAAAGAGGTGAACACTGACAAAAAAAACTTGTACCTTCTGCCTTATATATTGTAAAATCTGCAATATTTATTTTACTTATTACAATATTATACAGTAAAACCGCTATTAATGTACACATTACAATATGCATGCCAGTTTTACTGTATAATTTCGGAAAATTTAGAATCTTAAAACGCAAATTTTACTTTACAAACTGTAATTTTTACCATACATGGCGAAAATAATGAACTACATTACTTTTATCCAGCTTTTTCGAAAACTGTATCATATAACAATATTGTAAAAATGTAATTGCAAAAAGAACCTATACGAATCTGCATACTGAAAAAGCTGTATGGAATTTTCAATAATCTGGATTAATAGGAATTACAATATGATATTGCAAAAAGTACAAGAAGTATAGTAGCAAACGGAAGATGTGTAGGAGTTTTTACAACAAAATATATCTATAACTGCAATATCATTTGACAATATTTACAATGTTATTTCGAAAATTGATATGTTATCTAGCAAAAAGTACAATATGTCAGAGTGATTTCCGTTTACTATACAGAATTGCAATAATTATTATATTTTTTTCTTAGTGAAGGAACGAGGGATGGGTCTTTTTTTATATCGAAAATTGAAATTTTTTGAGAAACTATCGGATCCTGGATATCGTAGCTTGTATTGGAAATCGATCGTATTATCTGTTATTATAGTTCACTAAATTTTTTAGAAGGCGTAATTGCAAAAAAAAAAGAAGTCCCTGGAAAAGATAGCCAAACATAAGAGCAACGCTATAGCGATGCATTTGCATTGCACTCGTTACTTCGTTTAATTAAGAGTACTTAATGAGCGTTCATCCCTCAAACTCATAAAAATCAGTAATTTGTGGTGCTTTTCATCGTAATTAATGAAAAATACACTTTTATAAGCATTGACTTTTCAAAAAAGCTCAAGAAAAAAATTACTTTTATGGTTCCTTGAACTGATATACTCTACGATATTTCATTTAATGGCTCATTCAAGTATAACGTGATGTTATAATAATTCAAATGTTATAGATTGCTCTGTTAATAATGGTAGGATTAAAAAATGAATCAATAAATGATCTTTTGGAGCCACTTCATAGAAATCCAAAAATTTATTTCATCAATATTCCCACCCCACATTGGGTCCTCATCAGCATCTTTATAAAAACAGATAAAAAAACTCAACAAACACATTGCTACGTATAAAAAATCTCTCTACAAAAATTCAGTAAAGTTAAATTCATAATAGAAACCATCTTCTTAAAAATGGTGCACCAGTAATTCCAGGTCAAAAAAATTTGTGAAAAAATAGTTATAGGTTATAGGTCAGAAGCCCATTACGTGATCTCTCTCTCTCTCTCTCTCTCTCTCTCTCTCTCTCTCTCTCTCTCTCTCTCTCTCTCTCTCTCTCTCTCTCTCTCTCTCTCTCTCTCTCTCTCTCTCTCTCTCTCTCTCTCTCTCTCTCTCTCTCTCTCTCTCTGTGTGTGTGTGTGTGTGTGTGTGTGTGTGTGTGTGTGTGTGTGTGTGTGTGTGTGTGTGGGGGGGGGGGGGGTCCAGCAAGAACGTTATAGTTCGTTATTGAGATGAGGGGGAGTTTGTCTAAATCTATAGAACTTCGAAGTTTAGAGTATCGAATTCCTAATTTTCCTATAGCAATCCATAAAAATAGAAAAAATCTTGAAAAATACTAAAAAAACTACGGAATTTTACGGATGCTGAAAAATATGAAAAAGATTTAACATACATAATAGAAATTTCTAAAATACTTAAACCCTTTATAGATAGTATGTTATCAACAATTTTTAAAAATGATATCAATGTTTGGCACTTTTATCGTGAGTGCATCCATTTCTGAAAATCTATACAAGAATCAATCAAAATGCAACAAAAATAAACAAAATTCTTTATACACTGAAAAAATACAATAATATATTAAAAGTTTCATAATTTTTTGGAATGTTTAAAATTTATGAAGGTACTGTTTACTAAAAAATTTACTAAAATACTTCAAACTTATTAAGGTGGAAGATTTATGGAAGAGTAGAAAAAACTTTTAGACGTTTTTCTGTTTTCTGGTTTCATCGCCGCTAGTTATACATATTATTGCAGACACGGG
Organism: Platygaster robiniae; assembly: GCA_028476575.1. Taxonomy (NCBI): domain Eukaryota; kingdom Metazoa; phylum Arthropoda; class Insecta; order Hymenoptera; family Platygastridae; genus Platygaster; species Platygaster robiniae. The sequence continues at coordinate 46,206,690 of CM052019.1, forward strand.
ACTTTTTTGCAATGTAAACAACGACGTATGTTTCAAAGGCCCACCAAGAGGCGTAAAAGAATAAAGATCTAAAAAAAATTGACTTAAAACCTATAAAATTTTTTATTCTAGTGTCAAATTGTAAAAATCTATATTGGAATTTTTTTGTAATACTAGATATCCTCAAAGAACCTGGAAAATCCTACTAAATTCGAGTAAAAATGATACATGTGAAAAATACTAAAAATTGTAGGAATCAATAAAATACTCACAATCAATACAGACATAATTTCCTTCAAAAACTTTAAAATTACTAGACATCTATGAAACCTTGAATTCTGAAGTAACGAATTTGGATATTAATATTATGAAAATCCATAAAAGTACCTAAAAATCATTTATTAGTCTAAAAATACTGAGAAAATACGGTAGATACTAAGTCTTGGAAATCTATAAAATACCAGATATCTTTGAAAATGCTGTTTCCTCAAAATTTCTTTACAATGCTTTTCATGATTTCATCAGACTTTTTAAGCCTATATGAAAATTTAAAAAAATACTAAAAATATGTGGAAAAATTGATCCTTCGAAAATTTCATAAATTGTATTGAATACAAAAAATCCTAGAAGCCTTTTTTTCTAAATTTGCTAGGAAACTTCCAAAACTTGAAGCATCTTATACACTTTTTGAAACAAATTCATGGATTCAAAAAATGTTTGTAGATTTTCAAGCATTTTCTGAATAACATATCTTTGACTCAAACAGAATATACATCGAATTTCCCTGGAATATCCACAGATTACAAAATTTTTACAATTTGTTGTGCTATTTACTATTTAATAAACTATTGTAACTATTACGGTAATCTCTTATAACTTATAAGACATTACTACATTACTTATAAATAGTCATGTCTGGACGATAATAATAATATTAGTAAGTTTTGACTAATCATAAATAATAAAATAATCACTGATCATAAGTGGCAGCAAAAATTACTAATTCAAAAAGAGAAAAGAGTACCACGAAAAATTAGTAACCATTTACTAATCAGTGAAATTCCACTGATTCGGCAGTGCATACTCACTTTTTTTTGAAAAGTAGAACATATATCTGTTTTTTTTTCTTTTTTTTTTTTCAAGTTTAAAGAGTGGTAGCTTTTTGATTTTTTTATACATCTCTGGTAGATTTTTCCATTGGTGCCAGTATGAGCCCACACTGTTAGAAATTTTTGTATTGATTATAATGAACTTGTGTTGGAAGCTTTTTACATAAACGCATGTAAAATTTAATATACGGTGTTCTTAAAATTTCATAAATTTTAATAAACTTGTATGCAGAATATTCATGTACAAGTATATTAATATCTATATACTGGTTTGTGAAATTTAATAAACATTTAATGCATACGTTGTTTAAACTTTCGAAAAAAACAATTTAATAGTATTTTTTCAGTATATCTTACTACAAGCTGTCGAAAATCGAGAAATAACTCCAGACAACTTTTTCGCATCTAGGAGGATTTGAACCTAGTACTTCCCTACCTAAGCTACCTAGTCTATACGTTTTGACAACTGAGCTAATGTCACATCTGAACAATGTCAATTCAGTTCAGATCATATGCATTCAAAGGTTTAATGCACAGGCTGAGAACTTTAAATAAACACTGTATAGTTCATGAAAACTAATAGCACGTTCAAGTAAAAAAAAAAATTACAACATAGTTTTTTCGAATTAATGATATTCTAAAAAATTATACTTGTATTAGGATTTTGACATACATGTTTATAAATTTCAAACAACATGTTTATTGATATAGAACTTTTACAGAAATGAATTGACTTTACTATACTTTCATACATCAAATTGTGTTAAAATGAAGCATAGTGTGTTCAATTGGGATTCAATATACAACTCTAGCATTTTTAATAAACTGTCTATAGATTTTAATATACGTGTATTTTTTTAATACTAAAGTTTGATAACTCTACTTTAACATACCAACTTATTATTTTTCATACAACCTTAATGTATGGAAGTTCATTAAAATTAATAACATTTTTAACAATTCACGGTCGCCGCAGTATCATTGTAATACATGACACAATCATTTTCCCATCCCTAATTTTTCTTCTCTATCTGAGACGAAAAATATCCCGGTTCTCAGCTTTTCTCGATTGCTAGACACCACGCTAATAAATTGCCGATATCGAATCGAGAATGTGGTCGAACCGGTCACCTCGCTATCTCGCGATTTTCAATGGACACAGGCGTTGGGAAAAGCACAATGAACGATTATTAATCAGTTTGCGGTGTGTTACGCTAACCGTTACATGCGCATATAATCAACCGCGGACATTTTCTTCAAGGTGCATGAAACAGATGATTTCCTCTAAGATAGGATGCGAACGTGCGAATTCTCGTATGACTTACTCGAAATTCACGATCGAAAGTCTGTGCACAAGGTAAAAAGTACTCGAAGCTCATATAGATTCAAGGCAAATTATCTTATCCACCACAATCAAAATCAGAGCCTCACTAAACCAGCACTCTACGCAGCTTCATTCGCTTATGGACGTACAGGGTGCGCCATTTCTTATGTCGGTATTGTAACATTGAATAACTTAAACATTTGACAACCGATTTACTTGACTTCACTTGTTTTGGAAACGTCAATTCAGTACAATTTCAACCATGTATCGCTTCACACCAAAAGAACGCGCTGAAATAGTTACTTTGTACATTGAAAATAGTCGTTCAGTTGTGTTAACTCAACGAGCATATCGTCGAAAATATCTTGGCAAACAGGCACCATCTGACAACACTATTCGTCGTTTGGTGTCGAATTTTTGTGACCACGGGACAGTGAAAGATCGCGAACAACCCGTTCATCAACGACCAAGACGTTCAAATGAACTGATTGAAGCTGTCAGAGAGAGCGTTGCCCAAAACCCAAAAGTTTCATATCGTCACCGCGCTCAGCATCTCGGCATCAGTGGAACCACTCTACGGCGCATTTTGAAAGATGATTTGCATTTGTTTCCGTACAAAATGCAATTAACACAAAGAATATTGCCTACAGATCATCCACGTCGCTTGGAATATAAACAAACAATCGCTCGAATAGTTGATACTGAACCTGATTTTTGGAAGCGAATTTTAATGACCGACGAGGCACATTTCAAACTTTCTGGAGGCGTTAATAAGCAAAATTGCCGCATTTGGGGAACGCAGAATCCACACGAGATCCATGAAACGCCATTGCATGACCAAAAAGTTACTGTTTGGGCCGGCGTTTGCGCCAAAACCATCATTGGTCCTTATTTTTTCAAAGAGAACCAAACGATCGATGGAAACCGATATCGGTGGATGTTGGCTCACTATGTCTGCCCACAAATGCGTGAAAAAGGTCTTGAAGATTACTGGTTTCAACAAGATGGTGCGACCTGCCACACTGCGAATCAAACAATCCAGTTTCTGCAACGAAAATTCCCTGGACGTCTGATGTCAAAAAGAGGCGACATTGAATGGCCACCCAGATCTCCAGATTTGACCCCTCCAGACTTCTTTTTGTGGGGTTATTTGAAAAGTAAAGTGTACGCCAGCAAGCCGCAGACCATTGAAGAGCTTAAGGAAAATATTCGTGCCGAAATCATTGCTATACCACCCGAGATGCTCGAAAAGGTAATGGAAAACGCCGCAAAAAGGGCATATTTTGCTGTGAACAATAAGGGCGGCCACTTGATTGATGTTGTGTTCAAAAACTAGTCTAAATAAATTGTAAAGGACCAAACTAAATAAAAATACCTCATTTACAGAAATCGGTTGTTTTTTTTTCAAGTTATTCAATGTTTACATGCCGACATAAGAAATGGCGCACCCTGTACATTTTATGATGTGTAATGGAAACAGTAAAAGGGTGAGAGAGCAGAGTAATTTTGTATCCCGTCAACAGAAGGAGGAAGCGGTTCAATATTTTTTTAGTGTTAACTCATTTTTCGAAAAATTTAAATACGACCAGTTTAAAAGTTCTTTATAATATAAATAATTTTCTTCTACGGAAAAAAATCCTGTTTCATCATGAACAAAAATGTTGCACAACTTTATAATTTTACAACTATTTGTAAAAAGCCAAGTTTAATTGAAAAATATCATTTTAATTCTCCAAGTTTTAATAAGTCAATCTAATATATTATAATCTTTTTTCGTAAATTAGAAAGTAAAAAATAAGTGTTTTTGTTCAACTCTAAAATTTTCGTCCAATTCGAATATAAAAATATGATTTTCGAAAGTCACAAATAGTGGCTTTGAGTTGTGATTTTTTTTACGGAAACCCCGGAAATAGGATAATAATAATTTTTTAACATTGATAAGAAATAACCCGAATCAATGATTTTCAAATTTTAATTTCCAAGTTCGAAGCTTTAATCTGGACTATGCAAGATACTATATTTGAAAAATGTATTCACGATTTAAAACGAATTACAGTCCAGGTTTCATAGTTCGTTTTAATAATGTAGACTCAGCTTTCATTCTTTAAATTGAACGATTCTTAAAGATTTAGTCAAATTCACGAAAACTAATTGTAAGTTGACAAAATAAATGTAGTCAATCGTACTTTACTTGTTCTCTGAGTGAAGAATCACCCTTTAGAAGCCAATATTTACTCTATGAAAGTGAATTTCCATTCTACGAGCGTGAAACTACTCATTAAAATGGCAGTATCTTGACTCAATGTAAAACGAAAATTGGCCTAAACACTGAGATACAGATTTATTATTACCAAATAAGGTTCGTTTATTGTTAATAAACCTCATATTTAAATACGAGCAAATAAAAAATTTGTGTACAGTCAAACTAGCAATTTGTTTGAACTATTGTTGCTCCAAATGAATTATTCTTCAACTGGTGAGAAATGTTTTTGGTCGCAAAAATGGCTAGTTGACTATCAAGGAATCTGTATTCAAGCTAAAGAAATAATCAACTTTTGCCCCAAAAACGTAATTATATCTGAACGACCTTCTAGAACACTTCATGTTCTAGAGTTACAGAGTGAATGTTGCCGCAAGCATCTTTGTAACCGAAGCTACATTCATCAAGGTTTGGCAACACCGCAGTGTCTTTACCTAACCTTCTTGTCAAAACAAAACAAACTCCATGAAAACACAATGGTTTGGCAATTCATTTTTCTGTTCCGATCGTTTCGTAAAATATAAAAAACATGCAATTTGATTAATTTGACAACTTGATGTTCCGTCCTCAGTATCAACTGTTCACTTCCACTGTTGCGGCGTTGCCAGGTTGTGCCAGATCGGTCGTAGGATTGTTGTTGTTTTCAAGTAAAATTCTACGAATTTCTCTAATAAATGCACTTATACTCTGTAATTTTCATCAAATTCTAAGGAAATTTTTCGGAGATATCGCGTTAAATCACGTCTTGCCCATATAGCCCATTGCAAACTTTGTGATTTTTTTTCTCCATTCACAGACAGTCAAAAATTCCGAAATTTTGACAGATGTGTAGTTTTACCCTCAAATAATCTGTGACGAAAATTTTAACAAAATACAAGGAAAATTGAACTGGCGCTAGCCTAGCAAACGCTCCGGTACCTAAGCGGTACCTTATAAGGTACCAAACAAGTACACCTCTTAGGTACCAGTGAGGTACTTTCTCGAATACCTCCTCATTTTCAATAGAAACCGGCAAATTATTGATATTAGTATATATAATAAGTATATCTCTTCAACCTACAGCGGTCAAACATTCGTAAATATAGAGCATTAGTTTTGAAAACACATAAATTAGTAGCAGAATGTAGCAGAAATTGTCAGATAAGCCAGATAAGTTGAGATAAGTGTAGATAACGCAATTGTCATGCGCACGCATGCGCCAGATAACAGCGCAATGACCGCCATGACACATTTCACCTGTTTTCACTGGTTTTCGACTGTTTTGGTATAATCACTTCTAATCTGTATTTGTGTTGTGTTTAAACACAATACGCGTGCAGTGAATTAAAGTGAATTGAAAATAAAACAAACAAAACAAAAGTTGATAGGGCATTTTGAATTTCCCGCGTTGCGTATTATATGAATGATATCTACCCCATGACAAGTGCATTATCTACACTTATCTGACAGTTAGTGTTTATAATTTTTGTTATTAAAAATAATTGCAGTATTTTTTTGAATGTTTGACCGCTGGAAAATGAAGAAAAACACTTATTTTACAAGATAAAATCAAAGTTTTACCGATTTTCATTTAAATTGAGGAGATATTTGGGAAAGTACTTAACTGGTACCGCCGCGTTTCTTAGGGCATCAGTGACAAAAGCTGTGAAAAATTGAATAATTGGATCGTTTGCTAAATATTTACGTATAAATAGCAAGAACGTATATTTCAAGCACCGTTATCCATGAAATTTTATTCAATTTGCGTTGCGTTACGGCGTTGCCAGATCGATCGTAGATTGCTGTTGATATGTCAATGACCTAACCAAATATTAGATTTTTTCAAAAACTAAACAGTCGAACGTTTTCAAGTAAAGTTCTACGAATTTCTCTAATAAATGCACTTATACTCCGTAATTTTCATCAAATTCCAAGGAAAATTTTCGGAGATATCGCGTTAAATCACGTCTTGCCCATATAGCCCAATGCAAACTTTGTGATTTTTTTCCTCGATTCATAGACAGTCAAGAATCCTGAAATTTCGACTGGCGTGTAGTTTTATCCTCAAATAATCTGTGACAAAAATTATAACAGAATCCAAGGAAAATTTAACTCGCTCTAGTACCACCTTAAAGGTTAACGAATTTTCTTGAAACACGGTAAGGTTAGGTGTTTCATTGACCCGCCTCGGATACCATCCCTGCCTATAACCTATAACGCCCACCCTGAAAACAGTCCTCGATTAATCGTCCTGACGTTTTCTCGAAAAGCCGAGGTGGCAACAACACACAACCATCATAACAGCAATCGGAAAAAGTGCGTGCGCGTCATGTCTCAGGCGAATGAAAAAAAGGCGTGGGAGGGAAAGAGAGGCAAGAGCGCGCATGATCGAGAAAGGTGGAAAAAGGAGTGCGACGAAATCGATACGCTCGACGCGCACAAAGCCCTCCCGAGAAAATGTAAGCGTACGCCTTTGTATACGTACATACATCGTGACGATTCTATGGATTTCGCGAGAGAACCATATTTTTATTCCTCCCTGCTACCAATTCATTTTCCCTTAATTTTCTTGTCTTTCCTTCTTCTAGCCAGAAAAAAAGAGCGCCGCTAATGATAGAAGAAAAGCAAATTATTTATTTAACTGCGAAGAAAAATGAAGGAAAATACAGTGGCGGTAAATACAGGGTGATCTAAGATAACCTGGACACCCGAGAAATATTATAATAGATTCCTCGTGACATTTTAAGAAGATTTTTCCTTTGCCATTTTCCACAAAACTCAAAATTTAAAAAGTTATTAAAGTTTAAAGTTTGAATAATAAATGACAAGTGGGGGTCGACTTCACGGAAGAAACTGAACCCCAATTTTCTTCATATTTTTCTGAGTCGAAAAGTCCTTTGCCACTTTTCAGAAAACTCAAAATCAAAAAAGATGTTCGAGCCTCAAATCTAACGAATCTGATTGGCAGGGCCGGATTTAAGCAAGGGCAACATGGGCGACTTTAGAAAATGTTACGAATCTCTAAAAAAAAAAAGAAAAAAATCGTCAAAATCGATAGCAAATGAAGTTAATGAACTTTTTTTTTTAATTTTTTTCAAGAAATTTATTTTCGAAAAGGGGCGGCACGTCGGTTAAATTCGGCCCTGCTGATGGTTCGAAAAACTTGTGACTCGAATATCTTTTTTGATTTCGAGTGTTGTGAAAAGTGGTAAAGAACTTTTCGACTCAGAAAAATATGAAAAAAATTTGGACTAACTTCCGTCCACGAAGTGACCCTCATTTTTCATTTACTGCTTAAACTTTAGACTTTCATAATTTTTCAAATTTTGAGTTTTGTGGAAAATGGCAAAGGAAAAACCGTCTTAGAATTTCATGAGGAATCTTCATTTCTCGGGTGTCCAGGTCATCTTGGATCACCCTGTATTGTATGGGGGAGAAAAGGAAGCGGGACCAGGCAACACATCGACCGGTCCGCGCGGGCGAGGACAAGGGTCAAGGTCGCCGAAATTACACCGCGCCTAGAACCAAACTTTGGCGGAACGAGTTTTTTCCTTTCCTTTGAAACGAAGGCCACGTCTCGCCACTGGAGAAATAGTACATTACTATGCTTCAAATTGAAAAAGCGACTGATGTCGAATGAGAGTGTGAGGTCAGTTATCCCGAGCGTAGCGAGGGTTATCATCTCTCATCACCCAAATTCTCAAAATTTGCGCCTGACGTACGATGCTTTTTTTTCAAACATCCTCAAAAAAGTATGATTCGATTCGAGAGCTTCGAAAAATAGAATGTTACTGATCTAACAGAGAAAACATTGTCGTAAGTCGTGGGCATTTTTTTTTTTAGAACACGTCGAATATGAAGCGCAATAATCCAGCTGTTAAAACATTCTGCTGAAGAAATAGTATACTACGTGATCAGTACGAATAAGCGAATGCGGCGAAAAACAAAGATATCGGGACGAGCCGAAGGCGAGTGTTGCAATGCGTGCACTGATTGAATGACTGATTGAAATTAGCCAATCTCAGAGTAGATAATTGGCCGACCCAATTTTAGACGAATTTAATTACACTGGTCTCCGGCAAAACCGAGTAAAACGATTTTCTAGTTAAAGAAGTATTTACTAGCTAATTGTAATGACTTTACTGAAATTTGTGCTTGTTCTGTGTTCAGTCTAGGCCAGTGGATTGTTCAGGCAGAGAACAGTCAATAATTGACTATATTGACTACTATGACCTGAACTATTTACTAGTTATTACTACTACTTGGTACTACCGCTTGCAGTCTAAATCTGAAAAAGTAAAACTTTACTGTTTTGCAGTGCATATTCACTGTCTAGCAATGAAAAGTCTTCCGCCTTAAAAATAATGAATATGCGTTGTTTTACGAGCGAATATTCACTCTAGGCTCAATGAAATTATAAATTTTATTTGTTAATAAGTGGAATCGAAGATATTTAAGTGTTTTAAATTTTAGAGAGCGTGGGTTCATAAACTCTTTAGAAAAAGATTTAAAAACCAGAGATCGATCATTTTTTTCATCAAAATTTTCATCAAAAATCAAATAATTAATTAGTTATTTCTTCGTTAACTGCAATTAACTGCATTTAAAGAAAGCTGTAACAATTTTGAGTTTTCGATTGCACATTTGGAAAATTGAACAAATAAAAAAATCTATGTTTGAATAGTGAAATCATGATTTAGATTTCGAACTGAAATAAACACCTCTGCTATCGACTGACTAAAAATCAGTTGTTCAAAAATTTTGAATGTCATTAATTTTTCACGAAAAGTCTTTCTATGAAATATACTACAGAATCAAGTTGGGAAAAAAAGGCAAGAAATAAAAAAAATTGAAGATAGTTATGGCTATAGATTCAATCTATAGATAAATCGAAATTTCGAATTGACAAAAATCTGCGATCAAGATATTTTGGATAAGAAATTTTGAAAGCTGTAAAAATTTCGCAAAAAAAAAAACTAAACTTTATTATTTGTGTTAATATGGAGAAATATCTTCTTAGGTAAGCGTTTTGAATTGATAAATTTTTGATCAAGGTTTTTTATGCAATTCAATACAAAATAAAAGAATTGATAAAAACTATGAACTGAACGAATGAAACATAGCCTCTGTTATACATTCAACTAATTAAAAATAGAAATTTTCGATACAAAAATATTTGTCACTTCAATATGTGGATTAAAAATTTTCAAAATTTAAAACTTGTATTGTTATCAGAGTAAATAGTAGGTTCACATAAAAAAATAGAAATAACTGCATTTTTAAGCAGTTATAATTTAAAAAAATGACATTTATTTATAATATAAAATTTCTGCACTGAAATTCTGCAGTAAAATGTGCGAATCATTTGAAAATAGGACATTTTTGCTCCAATGATTAAAAACTCAAACGAAAAACATTCTTCAATAAAAAAAAGTGTAATTTAGACATACAAAATAAAAAATAAAAATATTCATCAAATAATATCATGAAGGAAAATGATGAATGAAGGAGGTAAATTTTTGTTGACATATGAAAATTTTTGATTTGTTAATAATTGTTGATTGTGTTGATTTTCCCAAAATTCATCCAAAATATCAAAATCACAAACTTTTCTACTTTTAAAATTTCTAATAATTGACTGAAAAAACATAGTTATTTTTGATTTCTTTAATCAACTCTTCTTGGTAGTGAGTCCGATAAAAAATTCGGCGTTAAATTCATAAGATATTTTCATTCTTGCTAATTACACTTTGCAATAAATACTTTTCATCCTATGCTAACATTTTCTTTTGTTACTAATCAATACAAAAAAATTAATATATTGTTGCAATCATGAAATGCATCGAAACTTTTTTCTCACTGAATATCCATCAATGAAAACGCGATCTTCAGAATTTTTTGTTTGTCACAATTTTAAAATACAATTGAAATTTTTCGGGGTAAGATCACCAGCGACGTATATTGTATATTAACATATAGATTTCATCACTAAATTTTCACTTTCAATAAATTTACAAAAGCCGATCAAGCCGAAAATCGAAACAATACAACTTCCCGCTCTGAGTAAATTTTTTACAAAGCAACAATGACATGATTTGAATCCCCATTATCCGTGTGAAAGGCTTGTGACTCCTACTGAAAATTTCAGAGTTTCAGAGTACAACGTTACTCTAAAATGTCACATTTTCAGTTGTAACGATAAGGTAACGCGTTTCATTAATTATAGAAAGTGACGATAGCTACACAACCCTAAAAAAAATTACTACATAGCGATGTATTTTTTATAATGAAGCGACGGCAAAGTCCTTCCAAAATTTATTATTAGTTTCAACTAATAAGCTAATTTTTCCTACATGATGTAAAGATATGCAAGAATAACAACCATAAAATCTGAACACGCCAGAGACTTTCTAAATAAAAAAAAGGACAGTAACCCCGACCTTATATTTATTAATTTATACAATTTTTACATAATTTGTTTTTTTGTTTAAATCGACTCAATATGAAAAAATCTGTCCTGTCAGTCTTTTTTTCAGTAATTGAAAAATTGGTCAGTCATGACCAAAATGTGCATTCATGATTTCAATTTGGTTAGTCAGTAATTGGAATTTGGCCAGTTTCAATAAAAAATGTAGAAACGTTATTCATTTGCAAGAAAGAAAAAAGTTAAAACTTTGGATTTCCGAGGAAACTTTTACGTCAGAAAAAAAAATGAAATAATAAAAATTCTGACAAAATTTTAATATATTTTTGTATACAAATTTTTTGAAAATAATTTGGATCGTTATGAATATTTTAGAATTGAGGAAGTTCAGGAATTTCAAGTTCTAAAATTTAAATACGTGAAATTCGGAGTCTGTTATTGACCGATAGGAGCTCAATTTACGATCTTCAAAACATTCGAATTTATAATCAGCAAATTAGTTAATCTGAGATTAAGCACTGTAAAAACAATGAAAAATAAAAATCTGTGGATTGAAAAATTTTCGGTAAAAACAACTCTTTATAAGAAATTTATAATTTGAAACATTCCAGTTTTATAATGAATCCATTAATTCCGGAATTCAGTACTCTTTTAGCTCATTTCTTTCTTTTTTTTTTTCAATTCACCAACAGGTGAAAATACTCAAAATATGATTCATAGACGAGTACACAAATGAATTCTTAAATTAAAGCATTTCTCGAAGTGACTACAATAATTAATTTTTTTAACTCAAAAATACAAACATGAATAGATGTAAATTAATATAAATACATGTATGGAGAAAGAAAAAATTTACAATGATCAGTTTTTAATAATGGGCTTACATCAAACTGAACTTGTAATTTTCAATTTCAACTATTTCTCAAATTGATAAGTAGAACATTATAAATGTACAGTACGTGAATAGTTGTGAATATTTGGGAAAATAATTATGCAAATACTTGTACTTGAAATTTATCAATAACTTAATTCAATTTAAACACAGATTAACAGAAGATTGAATGATTTTCAAATATCACATCCATTAATGTAAATTTCAGGAATGCTGAAGTGATAAGATTTTATCTTTGTACTGCATTTCTATTTCCCGGAAAAATTATTGTAGCTATTGATGAATTATAAGAATACGTATTTGCGTAGTTGATTTCTACAAAAATTCGCAACTGTTGACGTACTGTACATTCATTCATTCAGAATGAAACAATTTCATAACCTGCCCATCAGTGATAAAACCAAGAGTATTTTGAATAATATAGCGGTATATACTCAGAAATTTCAGTGTAATCATGAATTACAGTCGGATTTTCACATGCTTTCTAAGCTGCAAAGGATAAGATACAATTCCGATAAAAATATAATAAAAAAATATCAACATTCTCTAACAGTTTTGAAGTTAACCCTGAATTACCAAATTTATGACATCTTCAAGAAAATCTCTAAATTCATCTCTGACGTATTCTCCACGTATCAAACTTCTAAACGTTTGAAATCAAACGAGAATAAAAAATGTACGAATTTTTTGCTTGTTCATAATGGTGGGAAGTGTGACGAATATTTTGCTGGGGAGCATCAAGTTTGTTGTTACGATCAAAAAATGTTCAAAAGGTGCTAGAAATATTTTTCCTCCTATATTAACTTATGAATTTATTTTGTTTAATTCCAAACTTTTGTAACTCTAGGCACATTATTCCCCAACTTTCCGAAATGTTGAAAAATCCTCCTAAACATTCCAAACTCCCAAAACTTCTTAAAAATAATTTTCAAGTGGCGCCACATTGGTGATGCACCACTTTTTCCACGAAATCAAGTGTCCACGGAATCCCAACTGCCCTTTTTTATAGAGAGGATCACAGCCGTGCCAAAAAACTATAAATTCTAGCGTTCCGTGCGTGTCACATCGTTCTTTTTAAAGCGCAAAGTCCTGTCTTGCTTTCACGCGACGTTCCTTCCTTCAATGTAAAAGTCAACGAAAAACCTGATTGACTCCGGGACATAATTTTGAGGCTTACAAGGCACCGCCCGCGTGTTCCCATTTCAATTTAATTTGACAAAGGAAAATCCGTAGAAGCGATTTTTCTTCGATACGAAACCGTCCCTTTCATCGGTCGCAGCTGGAAGACGAGCGCGGAATTTCACGACTTCACGTGGCTTCCTTCTTTGCGACCTCCTCCCCTTAAACCCCCCCCCCTCCCAACAAACCCCGAGCCCTAAAACATCAGAACAACAACTGGGTGGAGGTATAAGAAACAGCTGGCGCTCGCGGAAGAGGAAAAGAAAGAGACAAAAAAAACTTGGCGCAGAGCTTCGATTGAACCAGAAAAATACGAAAAATAATATCTGTATTCTACGATGAAATTTGTAATTTACAATTATTGAAATTACCTTACGAAAAAAATCCTTTTCTTTGCTTTTTTCCTACGCAAACTGTCAAAAAATTTCAAGTTTCAAACATCTTTCATAGAATTTCTCTTCAAATTGTGTTTAAAATTACATAGACACGTATATGAAGAGGATGCCAAAGAGATTTATAGGGAATTTTTTGTTTTCAGACTGTTGAAAATTTTCTTGAATTTCATACGCTTTTTTTTCAAAATGTACTTTAAATTTCGTAAGCCAGCCGTATGAAATGTATTCAGATACGCATGTTTTAAAAGTGTATGATTTAGGGACACCAACTTGAATTTAATACACTTTACATGGATTCTGTATTGAAATGTAGCTGAAATTTCATAAACTTGATATTTGAAACATACCCTCTTAATTTCAAATAGTAATATTTGACTAATGTTCCTAGCAAAAAGAAGGCTACCAGTAAATAGTCAAAGATGACTATTTGAATAAGTCAAAAAGCAGTTACGACTGAAAATGGTCAAATTTACTAATTCAAAAGGTTAAAATTCAATTACGTGAAATCGTTAATTTAATATTGAAAAAAATTTTTCGGTGTTCCTGGCATTATTAACTCATGCTTATTAATTATTTTATCAAATTGACACTATATTTTTCATTTATTGGAAAGAGATGACAATTTTATCCGAAAAAAACTTTGCTTGAAGTCTGGACTCGAACCCAGGACCTTCTGAACATATTATGTCTCGCGCGGCTATCCACTCACCCATTGAAGCAGTCCACCACAATTTCTTCATGTGTTAAAGACTTACTCTGATCGGATATTTCTGGCTAATTGTAAGGTCAATAATCGAAAAAAAAAAAAATTCAGTGCCAGGACATAACGTTCATTCCTATACATTTTCAAAACTTTAAATACCGTATTATAAATAAAAGAGGATGTCAAAATTATGAAGTTAGTAAAATTTTTTTCCATCCTTGCACAAAAAAAATTAACTCTTTCACGACCTTATAGATTTTTCCAGACTTGAAAAAATTTTAATTTTTTTAGCAATGATAATTACTTCACCTTCAAATAGTCTGACTGTTTCAATATTTATAATCAACGTATATTTAGAAATGACTCATTGTTTTAGTATAGTTTCAACTAATTAATTGTCACAGGATCGACTCATTTTAATAAGTCTATTTATGATTAGTATGAATAAGAAAATTTTGCTGTTATAAATGGTCATTCCCGTTAGAAATGACTATTTTAATAGCCAAAGCTGCAATGCCTTAATACAATAGTCAATGTTTGACTAATTCGACAGTGAAAACATTGACTAATTGTAAGTAGTTGAAAAATGACTACTCCAATAGTGGAATTCGACTATTGTTGGCAGTTAATCACGCGAAAACGACTACTTGAGTAGTCAAAACATCATTGACTAATTCAAAAGGTCAAAATTTGACTGTTTGAAATTAAGAGAGTAAGATACACATACTTTAAATGTGTATAAATTCGAGACACTTACTGGAGTAAAATACATTTTTCACACAAGTTGGTTACTATGTTCGTGATCGCTAGATGCGGCTACACCAAATTTTTTCTCAAATGTGAATTATTGTGGAAATCCTTCAAATATAGGTGGAAACCATATTAATATTATGGTGAAGGACCCGATGGATGGAATATTACATGCAAACATGCGAAGAAATCATTTATCATTGAAAATATTTTATTCAACTAAAATTTAAAAACACTAATAGCTGAAATAAATAAAAGGGACATTTAATGTCAGAATGCTTTCTGTTAAATCCTTTCTCAAAACCAAAATTTTTTGTATTAGAATTTTAACAGAAGAAAATTTGGTGTCGACATGGTTTGTTGGGATATAACGCAAATTACACATTACTTGTATGAAATTTAATTCAAACATTTTTCTATGATTTTAATACACCAGTGCATTAATACAAATCTGAGTTAAATTCATCTGGAATATAATAATAGAAGTATATATTAATGTCATGTATTAATTCAAACTCATATGATGTATAAAACTTAAGACACTCGTATATTACAGTAATGTAAGCGTGTATATATTTTGTATATTTTTAATGCATTTTTGATACAGGTTATGTGAAATTCGCGTTATACGCGCTATATTAAATTTAAGACAAAAATTTCTAGCAGCGCATATTTGATATATTAGTTTTATTATTTTTTATTGAAATAATATGAATTTTAAGAGGCTATATTTGAAAATTTGTCTATTAAATTACAGAAATAATTTAAAGGTCGTACTGTGATTAAATTTTTTTACACTTGAATGTATTCATTTATAGACATGATATTGACATAGAAATGTAATTATTTCCCTCACTCTGATATTCCCAAATTTGCGAGGTATTCTCCCAATCAATTATTGATTAGCAAATACATATTTTAACAGTTATTTTATATACTTCTTAGTTCATAGTATGTATTCCCATAGTTTTATGACTGTCCCCTAACATTAGGCATCGATAGTCTAATGGTTAGGTAGATAGGTCAGTAGTTGACAGATCCTAAGTTCAAACAGGTTTTTCAAAGTAATCCACTAATGAACGTACACTGTTTTTTTAAAATGAAAAAAATTCTTTCTATAGTTGTTACAAATGAAACAGCTGTTGATTACTTAGGAAAAATCTGCGCCAAAAAATGTATCATGTCGAAATCCATTTAAATTGAAACAAGTTTTAATATCCAACATTTTCATTGAGACATCATTTAAAGTGAAAATAATTTTGATGTCTGCTATTTATTAGTTTGAAACTTCGATTTTATAGAAGATTTATTATTTTCATAGACAGTGTCTATTTTTTTTACAGATGCAGCTATAACTTTAATAGACAGTATAGGAAATCTGCATCAAAGACAATCTCTTCAATTCGATACACTGAAAAGTCGAGATTTTTTTGTGACAACGATATTCTTTGACAATACACTGCATTGCTACAATAAGTGTATGTTTTTTTTCTCGAAGCATATTTAATTGAGCACTAGCGAAATGTTTCCATTACTGTAACGATCATCGCGTATCCTTCAGAAAACGATACGATTGTCCATAGAAGGTTATGTATACTTAGAGCCACAATACAGTAAAGGAATGACAATTCAATAAAGTTCACATCAGAGTAATGGATACTTCATGTGACAATACTCGCAAGAATACGCGTATTGTTGCGGCAGCAATCTGATATTGTGGATAACGGAATCTAGTGAGATTCTGATGATGAGCTTACAATATCGGTCATAACAGGATATTTTCGTTATGATGGCAATAATTGTCATTTTAATAATTATTTACCATTCTCAGCGTAGAAAAAACGTTGAAACGTATTTACATAAGTCTCTTTAATTGATTTGATGAGTTGTTATGGTCTTTTAGGAAGTTGTACTATCACATACTCTTCGTCTGGAAATATCTTTTCTTATACTTTTCTTCATAATTCCTTCATTCAATTTGCTGTTCGTCCTGTAAATCATTCCAAACCCATACTTCTCAAAAAAATTAAAAATCAGAACATGTGAATTCTTAAAATATGGTAAAACTGAATTTCTTTCTGTGTATTTGATCCTTTTTTTCTTTATCTCTCAAAGTTCCAAGTAGGAGGACTTTTCTCCTGATATGTATGTTTTTCGTAATACATTATTTCTCAGATAATTTGAAAACTTTATCAGCAAAACTGAAAACAACTGCTTACTTCCGATGTATCGAATTTCGGGAATATATTAATGGATTTAATTACTATTCCTGAAAAATGATTCTTCATAAAGATGATTGATTTCAATTCATTAGATTGAATGGAGTGTTCTCATAATTACTAAAAAACTAAAAACTCACGAATGAGGTATATAATTTTCATTGCTTGGGTTAGTAAATTCTAAATTAGACGATTAATACACAGATTTAATGATCTTTACCGTAAATTGCTATTAAAAAATAAGCTAAAAGCTCAATAATCTCCGATTTCAAAATATTAAGTTGAGGGTACACAAAAATAAGGCTTGAAGGAATACAGAAAATAAGCTCGAGAATCTACATCGAAGATAACAAAGAAAAATGACTGACGATATTCGTAGATGATGCAAGTGTATAGATTTTTATCAATAGTTACTAATTTCTATTCATAACCATAAAAACTATTGTATTTCGGTATACTAATTACATGAAAAAAGTTATTTAAGCTATAACGAATACTTACATGCAAAATAATAATTTAAAATTATTATATAAAATTATAAATGTAAAAAAAGAAAGTTAAATTTGACATTTTCAGTGAAAATTTAATTCGTGATAAAACAAATTTGGAAAACTTTCACAACGTTTCTTCATAAGTACAACAATATTTAAATTTTAATGAAAAATTTTATGCATCTAAAAAAAGTACATACAATTTTTCCTCAAAAGTTGAAAAACTATTCATGTTAGATAAAACAAGCTCCACATATTACCGACCATTACTGCCAGCTTCATTCCCTCTCATCATCGATTTACGCTAATTTTAATATACCAAGAAAACCACTTTCCAGAAAATCTACCCATAAAGCTAATGAATTTCAATCATCATTAAAAACATCGGAATCAGAATCTCTAATTCTCTCGTGCTCTTACTCATCAATACATTCAAAGTAAAAACATGTACCTGAAGTTCCAAACGTTTAAAATTAAACGAAAATAAAAAATATGTAAATTTTTTGGTTTTTCATCATGATAGGAAGCATGACAAATATTTTTTTGCGGAGCATCATGTTCGTTATCAAGATCAAAAAGTGTTCAAAAGCAGCTAGAAATTTTTTTCTCCTACATTAACTTATACATTTTTTTCGTTCAATTTTAAACGTTTGGGACTTCAGGCACTTGTGAAAACATTCTATAAATAAATGGCTTTTCGACAAAACGACTGATTGTTTAAAAAATTACAGAAAATTCAAAGAAGCCTACATATTTTGGGAATCATGCGCGTTTTATACAAAATTTTCTTTTTCATTCTAAGGTTCCCCCTTTTTTTTTACAGCAAAACCGACTTTTCGTTTCTTCCCCGATTTCTTTGTTCGCTCTACATATTATGCTCAAAATTCGGAAGAAATAGTTTCCAAGTTGCTGCGAAATCGCGTCTTTTCGGAATTAGCCGGTCTAAATTTTTTTGTGCGGACCGTTCCCTTTTTTTTTCTCGTGGATCTCGACCGCCCCGGTGCAGTCGGGCGAGCTCGGCCCTGGCGCCCAAGAATTCGCGCTGCGGTATTCAAGAAAAAGGATCCGGTTTGCAATTCGTTTTAGGATACCGGCTGGCTCGTTCCATTTGCCGCGAGCGATGGAGTGGATGAGCGAAGCTGAGCTATCATTCAGCGAAATAATTTAGTCAAGTAGCGTTTCCGATAAAAATAAGCGATAGAAAATATTACAAACAATGTCCCTCACTGACGTGGAAAAGATTTCTAAACCAGTCTGATCAAGTTTACGGCGCGAGTCGAAAGCGAGCTTTGTAATCAGACAGATTCAACAAATTTTTCACCCGATCAACTCTCAAAACTCGAATCAGTCGAAAACCGCTGATTGTCAGTCGTTTTCACTGATTGCAGCTGAATTCAGCCAATTGACTTTTACATTTGATTTTCAATTTAAATTTACATTCATATTCTCATATTGTTACTGAAATTTATAATAAACATGTATATATTAGAAGAATTTATGTACTAGGGTAGATCGGTTATTACACAACAATATTATGAAAAACTCAGAAAAAAATTTGCTGGAGAGAAGATTTGAACCGGAGACTCCTTGAGCTGCAGCAGACGCGTTTACACACTCAGCTGTGGCTTATAGTTAACTAACAATTACTATAAATAATTAAAAATGAACCAAGATATTATTATACGAATACAAATTTTATTATTTTACTTTCGTCAACTGACAAAATATCAACTAACAAATGTATTATGATATTCAATTTTTAACTACCGATTTCAACATATATCAAATATTTACCTGTATTATAAAATAAAATTTATACATTATTATATTAAATTGTTTATCAATACGAATAAACTCAAAGCTTATTCCAAATTATCATCATCAATTTATACTTACAAATTATTAAATAATTCAACAATTAATTAAACAATTTACTGATAAATGTTGAACCAAATAAATATTGATAGTTAGTACTTCAAATAATTTCTTTTAAAGCCATAGAAATTAGTTGACATAAAAAAAAAGTTATGGCTGTTCCGTCGTCAAAATTGACTATTGAATCAGTCGTCCAGACCACGACTGACTCAAATTTAGAGAGTATAATTTAATTAAGAATCTAGTTTCGAACCTAATTTAATTTAGCATGCATGATTGCGATTTCAGTAATGTATGTAGATTTGGAAATATTTTAACTTTAGTAATGCTGGAATTTTAGAATGCCTGAAAAGATAACAATTTTTTTATTCAAAAAATATTGAAAAACCCTCCTCTTATCATATTATCAGGATTAACATTAAATTATGGAAATTCATTGGAGTGTTTTGTACTTTTTCTCTTTCATAATGTCACCTATTTATAATTTTTTCAGATTTTGCTCTTTTTAAGATTGCGTTACATCGTATTTCGATAAACTTGAATTAAACTAAACGTATAGAATATCGATTTATGTGATTTGGTTACAGACATTCTGTAATTTAATTACATATTCTGAAATTTACGAGCACAAATTAAAAAAAAATGTATTTTTATAATTTCTCAAACTTATTGAATATTTATTGATATTATGCGATTTTATTTGCTAGAGAAGTAAACTTTAAGTAATTGTGGGTGAAACAATTAAAATTCTTTGTCTTGCCGGAAATTTCCATTACATATATGTATACTGGTTTGTGAAATTTAATAACATTTAATGCATATTTTGTTTAAACTTTCGAAAAAAAAAACAATTTGATGGTATTTTTTCAGTATATCTTACTACAAGCTGTCGAAAATCGAGAAATAACTCCAGACAACTTTTTCGCATCTAGGAGGATTTGAACCTAGTACTTTCCTACCTAAGCTACCTAGTCTATACGTTTTGACAACTGAGCTAATGTCACATCTGAACAATGTCAATTCAGTTCAGATCATATGCATTCAAAGGTTTAATGCACAGGTTTAGAACTTTCAATAAACTCTGTAAAGTTCATGAAAATAATAACACGTTCAAATACAAAAAATTATTACATAGTTTTTTTGAATTAATGATTTACTAAAAATTTATGCTTGTATTAGGAACTCGACATACATGTTTATAAATTTCAAAGAACATGTTTATTGATATAGAATTCTTACAGAAATCAATCAATTTTATTACACTTTAATACATTAGATAATAAACTGTCTATAGATTTTAATAAACGAGTATTTTTTTCAACACAAAAATTTATTAATTCTACTTTAACATACCAGTATATTATTTTCCATACAACCTTCATATATGAGAGTTTATTAAAATTAATAACATTTTTAACAGTGCACTCAATTCTAGGTTGGTAGGAAGGAGAAAATTATGGTTTTATCTAACAAAAATTGCAGAGTACATAAAATGACTTATAATGTTGGTTCCGAACGATGATGACAATGAAGAGAGATTTTTTGTTGGCGTACGTCAGAGGAAAAGAGAATAGGTTGTTCGTCTGGGACCCAGGAAGATGATGATGCAGAGAGCAACCGGAGAACCGGTACAAAAGGCAAACGAGCTGGCCTGCGTGATCATCGAAAAGCCGGCTATGCTCTATCTGCCCCAGGGAGCTCGCTAGAACAATCGGACGAAGAGGGAAGATATGAAATACGCGTGTACCAGCAACCTGCTGGCCCGTTTGCCGCTGACCCTGAAAAACCCCCCTCGCGAGCACAGCGAGGGGATTCACGCTCCATTCGCGTTTCGGAATCCTCTTTCTTTATTTCTTTCTTTCCTTCCCTGTCTCTGGATACCTCGTTTTTTCCATCATTTCTCCCTTTTTGCTCTACATTATAAACCTAGAGATATTAACAAATCACTACAAAAAAAAAAAAAAATTATCGATAAAACTATAGTTTAGATAAAAAATGTACCTAGCGAAAAAAAGTGTTTTCAAGACTAATTTATAATTAATTATAAATTATAACCAATAACTATAAAATGTAACTAAGAACCATCGACTTAACTTACATTAAATATACTCTCTAAGCTTAATGAAACGTCTCTTAAATGATCCTCGGAGCTAATGTCTTTCTAAAAAATTTAATGATTAATCACCATCCATTTCTCTTTATATCATTATCACTTTATTCAATTCCCAAGTTTTCGATCATCACTGTTTACGGTGTAATCTATTATAAAAACCAAATAACCCTCAAAATAATTACATTGTGTAACTATAAGACGAAATTTTTATATCAAAATAAAACAAAAATACTAACCACATCAATTGAAAAGCAATTCACGTAATTTCATTTGTACTTCTAAAACATTTGTTATCTAGACTTCGTTACAAAAACATTTCTTTGCCACACAGAAAAAATCTCTTTTTCATCGCCATACAGCCAATAATTCGTCAAGAGTATAACGTGGCACACGTCAAAATTAGACAACGGACAAATCAAAATGCTTCAGTTCGTAATGTCGTATCTCCAATTATTTAAATAAGGCATCCCTCAAAACAACCCGAATAAAAAACTATTACTCATGTAAATCAAAATCAAAAAATGTTCTTAAATAATTCATCAAAATGTCTATAAACTTAAATAAGTCGAAAACGGCTGATGGTCGGTCATTTTAGGCTTACATATTCAATCAGGTAATATTGTATCCCTGGAAATGGAATTCAGACGATTTGACTGTGTTGATTACCGCAATCTACTCATTTTTCAGCGGTTTTGAAAAAGTGCGTCGGTTGCTACATTCGAATTTTTATTACGCTTTACATTTGAAGGGCCGGATCAAACAGCCTGTTCTCCGCGCAAAATCCCGTAAAAGTATTGTTCACCTTCAGATTTTAGGCAATCAAAAATAAAAAATAAAAAAAAAAATAAATGCCAATCTAAAAAAACAGGGTAATATATTCCACAAAGGCGCAACTTTTCCCTTACAAACTTTTTTTTAAAATGAATCATTATTTTGTAAATAAATAAAAACTGGTTTTTCAATGAATTCGAAAATCGCTAACTTTTAAAACTCGAATCGCTAAATCTCGGCCGATTTGCCTCAATTTTTTTTAAAATCATCACAAAACTTCAAAGTCGCTAATGCACTCTATGAAAAATACAATAAAATAAACGATTGTTCAACAATAATTATGCCATTAATCGCAGTAGAATTTTATAATTTCAATTTTCGACATGTGAGAAACTTTTTTGTTTTCAAACTTTTATCAAGCGATCTTTTTCTATATTGTTTCGGAAAGATTGAAGATTATTTAAGATAAAAATCAAACTGATTCTAGTAAGTGAAACTAAAACTCTCAGCAATTTATTTTCTGAACGCACGGAACATGCATAATTTACGGAAAAAAAAATATCAAGGTACTTGAAAAAAATAAGTATTACTTAGCTCTTTTTCTCTAAGACTGGCGGGAATTCCCAGGAGGGGAGCATGACGCATTTTTAAAATGAAGATAGTATTTGGCCTCTCAATCGGTATTGACCAGATTCGTAGACACGGTGATTCATGCAATTCTAAATCTCAAATCGTTTCGATCAGCAAAAAAACGTGATTCAACAAAATCACTAGTTGATGAATATGTTCAAGAGGTCCAAAGATCGAAATTTTCAAATTACCTATAAATGCTTGCCCCGTTTTTTTAAATAATCAATTCTGAGAGAACGCGAACGTCCAATAATTTTTGTATCAATTCATATTTTTTATGTATAAGATGCATATAATTCTATTATTTATGTATTATTATTTTCTTGGTACTCGCACAGTCTGTCTCAGAATAAGTAGAGTAGCTAAATATTAATTCCTTATAGAGTTTCCTATTGTTAGCGATTTCGTTTTAAAACCAAACAAACAAAAAATATCATATTAAAATAACATCATCATAATCATAGCTAAAATATTTTGGTCAATTAAAATGTTTTTTTACCCACTTGAAAGTTTTTATTTATTATTATTATTTTTTATCAAAGTTTGGTTTTCATAATGTTTAACTCAATTAAAATTTTCGATTGTTAGTTCTGCTTCTTGACTCTACATATAATTTAAAAGCCTCAAAATTATGTTCATGCCCAAAGTTAAAATCGTTAAAAGAAAAAATTTCAAACATTCTTCATATAAAAGCAAGAACATATTTGGCTGGCACTTTGCGCATATTATTCTATTTGTAAAACAAACATAGACCAATCTTTCTTTTCATTTTCTAGTGTTCCCCTTACTTCTTTCGAGTGTCTGCTAATTGTAACTATTGTTATTTTTGTTTTCGTTAATAGATACGCATTTTCCGTAACGTACAATAAACAAATAAATATTAGGATAGCAAGAACAGCTCGAGAAAATGAACGGTTGCATAAGGATTGCGAGAATCGTTGAGAATTGAATATAATCTTTTGTTTGAAAAATGATCCAGCATTTGTTTTGCAACGTAACGTAACTTAACACTCGTTCTTTTTAAAACTTGGTTTTTTCACTACATACAAGATTTTTACCTTTTCCGTAGAATACTTTTTCTTATAATCAAATATTGGTGATAAATTGCTATTACGTAGATATGCATAATTTTTATAGTTATGAAAATCTTTTGTTCACGTCATCATGGGAACAAATTTTCAGTATTTAAATCCTTACTTTCCGATTTTTTTCAAATCTGTCTCTTTATTTCATTACCTCTTTTTTTATACAATCATTTTGATCTCCAAAATGATTTGAATTTTTTAAAGAATTAATTGTCGATGTTTACGGATTTTTATTAATGATTTTCAAAACCCTCGCATTTGTGTAATGTATGCTTTTCTACAATTTCAAATATTTGGTTTTTACGCATGGGCAATTTGCAGTTAATTGTTTTTCAACTCATAATAAACGGTGATGTCAATTTCTATATTTTCTATCACTTTCATCAAATTTACTCAAAACTTCTTTTACAAATAAGAACGAACTTTATTCACCATTTCTCGAGATGACTGCAAAATTTGGTTGTGGGCACCCATAGTAGAGCGGTTCTTAGTAACCTTTCGTTTAGGTGAAACTTGTTAATTAATAATATTGACTCGAATTTCCATTGATTTTATTCGCAAGTTACCCATCGAATGGCCAAAAAGGAGCACGGTGCTGATTTCTTCTGTATTTTTGTGTTTGCATGCGCGCCAGATACATACTTTACATGCGAACTGACCATAAATTTTGCTAATGAAGGTCTTCGAAATTCATAAACTGTGTTTTTCTCTATATCTATGGTAGATTTTCTCCATATCCTTTCATTTGAAACAGATTTTCCGAGGGTCCCACAATCGAACCGAAAAAAAATTTCGACCGTAAGTGACCACTTTACTAATTTGCAAAAAAATTTTTCAACTTGACGGAATTGATTTAGTTCATTTACAAGTAGTTAGCTAAGGTCTTTAGCTTTCCATAGATACCCATATTTTTGGAAAATGAGCACTTGCTTAAAAGTTATAAGCCAAAAACAAAAAGGTGCCCACAACCGAACCTTTTCCCTTACATAAGTGTAACTCAATTCCAGAACTAAATAATTAATCGATTTAAATTTTTTTTTGAAAATGTCTTTGAATTTGGATTTAAATACATGTCA
This sequence comes from Platygaster robiniae, assembly GCA_028476575.1. NCBI lineage: Eukaryota > Metazoa > Arthropoda > Insecta > Hymenoptera > Platygastridae > Platygaster > Platygaster robiniae. The sequence goes on from CM052019.1 coordinate 46,231,944, forward strand.
AATCAATTCCATTCAATGCCTGATAGATTCCTGTAACTATGTAGGTATTTATACAAACGATTTTTCAGATAAATATTTTTGATTACAATAACATCTTATTTCTAGCCTCTTAATTTAAAAAAATTTTTAAAAGCATTATTTATGTTTATTTCCTCCGAGAATATTCAAAACTTCGCATCATATTTATGTCAATTTGATTTATATCATATGTTTCAACATGTCAACATTCAAGCTTTTGCATTCAAAGTCAAGTGTACAAAATTTTTCAGTAAAATCAAATAAATATTTCACAACATACCTTCGTATCAAAATTAGCATTAATTGTAACTTCGACAATCCTTCATTGTTACGAAGTTATATTTCGTAAATTCACATGAGTTGCGCTTCAAAAATCTATTGGAAACAGAAATTTTTCGAACGTTGAAGATAGATATTTTATAAATGAACAAAAAAATTCCATTTAAATCCAATCTTTTCGTCAATTACTATCAATAAATTAATCGATAGTTGCTTAAAATTCACTATACTTTACGCAAATCAACCAAAAAAAATTGACTTTTGACGCCAATAAGAAAACAAAAATACCATGCTTTCAACAAATAACTTTATTCATATCTGCGATATGCTATTAGAAATATCTAAATAGTTTCAGTCAAATTAATAGCATTGGACACTTTTTAAACTATAGGTATCAATTAAGCTTTTGTTGGTTCTGACTGATTTTGCTGTTGCTGCATTCCTTTCAATTTAATCTGTCAACTTTGACAAATTCATCTGTTGATTTGATAGATTCATCTGTTTATATCACAGGTTGAAACAAATCTGACTGATTCAATTTAAAGGAATACGGCAACAGGAAATAAGTCACATTTAACAGAAAACCTGGTATACAAATGAGCCTCACGCATTTAAAAAGCTCGGGGACTCGGGGGTTGATTATAAATCGGTGAATCTATTAAAGCATGAAGAATAAATGAGTAAATCTCATAAATCATGAAGAATGGCACTGCTAACAATGAACATTCCGAGACTAAAGGCTTCATGGTCAATTCAGAAATGTCAAAAACGTGTCTTTTTGCCGTTCCACTTCCTTAAGTTCTAAATGGCTGGATTTCAAATGGACGCGGTTCTACTGTATTTTACTGATTGAGATTTAGAGAGCAGTTTTATAGAAGTTACTAAATAGTCGACTCAACCATCACTGAAAAAAATGGTTGGTTGAAGTAATCAGATTCTTGGTTTTTTCAACAAAATCATATGGTTGATATGACAGACTGAGAGGAAAACCGAACAAGTAGAGACAGAAAACATGGAGTTTCATATTCATTTGTCTCTTACTATACTAGTTCGGTTTTTACTCTCAGCCTTTCACATAGACCCAACCATATTTTTTGTTGCCCGTACCATTTTGACATGGTCCTTCATTTTGGTTAGTAGCACCATATTGACTTGGTTACGAATGATCAAAATGCCAAAGCTCATATTTCGGTAGTTGGTTCTGTCGACAATTTCACTCGATTGTCGAAAACATGTTACTTTTTTGTTACAACAAAGAATAGAGTGTTACGTATCATGCATGTTATTAAACAATCATATTTTTTTTGAGAGAACAAACGTATTTGGTTATATTTAGCTTTTAAAAGAAATTTCTTGCCTTTAATATTCGTGTTTCTTGGTTAACCGTATCATGTCACTTTGTATCGTTAACTGAATACCTATAACTATTTATTACAATAACTTTGAATAATATCAATATTTCTCATGGACGACAATCTCTATTTCCGAAGAATTTTGTCGACCACGAATGCCGAGTGCGATTCATCCATTATTCACTGCAGTAATATGCACGCGTTCACCAATCTTTACCGAAAAGAAATGTCCTACAAAGCCCAACGTGAAAAAACAAAAGGTTCACAGTTCACAGAGGTTCATGGCGCACCATGAGGACCGTTCCTCCCCCACACATTTCTGCGCGCATGGGTCAAAAAATTGTTCAGTCAATCATTAACATGGCTGAGAGCACCAAAACACACTGTTCTCAGAATCATGTTACTTACTTGTAACAACAAAGTTTGACGTCTCGGTCAAATTGTTCAAGTGACAATAATTAACGTGGATAGAACTAAACAGTACATTGTGAGATCAATAAAACTGCTTTGTTACGAAGAATCATGATGTTTTTATTATTTTAACCAATCGAGTGGTTCTCTCAACTAAACAAGGACGAACAAAATGATTTTGGTTATCTGAACCAACGCACTTTTTTCAGTGTTATAAAACAAGTCTCTACTAAATTAATTACGTCAAACCTACACAACCTTCTCTTTCAGAGTGACAACTGCAATTTTTCCTCAATGTAGTTATACACATTCAACAACCACTGTCATCCAGAACACTATATGTACTCGAATTTATTTTCGTATCTCAGTGTGCCCAGATTATTCCAAATCGCAAAATAAAAAAAAAACCCTCGCCAACTTTCCCATATAAAACGCGACCGTGTCCGGCCATGAGAACGAACCGCGACGAATCGCCAACTGTATCAAAGACGAAAAAAGAAAAGAAAAATCCGCAACCGCAAGGAAAATTCGATATCCCCCGAGAGGCCGGCCGGCCACGTTTCCAAGACTCTCGGTAACCCGATAAAGCTCGCTCTCGCATATACGCGTACACAATCCGCGCAATCTCCCGAAGCATCGTGTCTACTCTCCTGAACTTTGCTCCCTCCTCCACCCCTCCTCCCCACTCAACTCAAAAACAAGAATTTTCGTAAAAAAAAAGAAAAATCAACGAATTTTAATTAGCGCCGTTAAACGATGCGCAACGCGTACTGTTGTTGATCCCACATTATTGTCGTTGTTGCGGCGATGAAAATAAGATGGAAACAAAGAAAAAAAAAATCGAGCATAATAACGATCTGACCTCATCACCCTATTTCTCGCGCATTCGTATGTATCGAGTTACTGTGTCACTGCCATTATCGCGGCTACTAGTCTCGCTGTGAGTCGCTGCAGCGATTCCAAGACGGGGCGCGAGAAAAAGTGAAATTGAACGAAGAAAAGAGAGAGAGAGAGAGAGAGAGAGAGAGAGAGAGAGAGAGAGAGAGAGACGACGAAAAAAGAGGGAGGGGGGCGAGGAGTAAGAGAAGGAGGCATTGCCATTGTCAAATTGCGAAGAGGCGACCTCAAGGCCTCGCTACCCACATCTGCGTACGGGCGCCTCTCGTCGTATCCGAGAGAGAGAAAGTGGAAAAACGCCGGGTAATCTCATTGTTGTCGTTGTATAACCCGTACCGACGTAACGCCGGCATTGAAAAGTGCCGCGGATTTCTATTCGACGTTGGCGATTCCATCAAAACTTTGACGGAAAATCGACAATACACAGAGAGAAAATCGTATTGCCGTGACAGCCATATAAACAGTGGTAGAACCACGAGGGAAGAGGGGGCGTGATCCCCCTCCCTTGAGATCATGCTCCTGCATTTATATGGGTCAAGTTGAAAAAATTTTTTAGCTAGCTATTCGATGTTTTTTTTTTTTTTTTATAAATTTCAATATAATATTTTGAAATCATTCATGCACTGAGTAGCGGAAATCGTCACGATGACAATACGTTTTCAATTTCTATTCGATACCTGACATTGCCTGACATAAGAATCCATCTGCCTGTTACAAGGATGTGTATTTGTATCGGAACGATACAATAACCGCGCGTATGCCTCTGAGAACGATATAGACTATCATGATAACGACACAAAATATTTATCATGACAATACGCAATCAAGAATACACGTATTGTTCTGGTAGGTATATGATATCGTTCCTTGCAGCATCCACCCAGGTTTGTAGGGGGACTAAAAAGTAGTGTTTAGCAGTGTGTCCAGATTGAATGCGCTCACTTCGAATACACTCGAACGGTCTTATGCGTGTGAGAAGAGAGAACGTGACGTCATACAATGTTCCCCTCACATGCATGAGGCCGGTTTGAGTGTATTGAAAGTGAACGCATTCAATCTGGACACACTACTAGTGTCCCTTGCAGGATCTTGTCGTCACCATGACAATTTAAACTCACAGAGTGCAATAAAAAGTATTATGATTTTTGTAACAACCAAATTTTTATGGAACAATTCACGCTTCGGAAAATCACTTTATAAAATCTTTGTTAAGTCGGCAGAATGTTGTAAATAACTTCACTAAAAGTTCTGACAAGGATATTGGTGAAACTTCATTCGTCTTTACATTTTATAAGGGAATTCATGAGGATGTTATAAAAGTTGTTATGATAAGAGTGAATGCATTTCAAATTTTGGATGGATGAAAGTCTTTTTAAATAATCAAAAATTTATCAAGCAATCTGTGCTTTATAAAATCATTTGATACATAGTCAACATCTGTGTCAAGTTCAACAAAGTTTTAAAAATGATTTTTACGATATTTATAAAATTTAGCTGGATTTCATCGTATCAATAAAAATTTTGTGGCGCACATACTGCTTAATAAAAATTTTATAATATATTTTTTCCAAACCAATATTACTATAAAGAATTTATCAATCTTATAAGGGAATTGATAAATATTTTATAAAAGTTGTAATAACAAGGGTAAATATAATTAATGTGCCTCAAGTTCCAAACGTTTCAAATTAAACAAAAAATTTTTTAAGTTAATATAGGAGAAAAAAATGTCTAGCTGCTTTTGAACACTTCTTGATCGTTACATCAAACTTGATGCTCTCAAAAAAAATATTCGTCACACTTCCCATCGCATCATGATAAAAATTAAAAAAATTCATATACATATTTTTTATTTTCGTTCAATTTAAAACGTTAGGTACATTATAATTCCGAATTTCAGAGAATTTACAAATTTCTTTCTGAAAAATGAAATGCTCAAACTGTTTCTAAACTTTTATAACACAAAAATTCAAGTCAAAATCTTACAAAATGGCGGACCAATCTCTTATATAGTATAAAGCTATATATAGAGCTTTAGATGTAAGAAATATTTATTCTCTAGGTAAAGTAATGAAAAAACGGAAGTTTAGACTATGCATTAAACAAAGATAACGTGACTAATAAGCTTCTGAAAGTTTGTTCTTGCTCTTTGTGACGCGTCTTATTTATACGCAACAAAATCAATCTAAAAATACCCGTAACAGTATTCTTTCTACACGGTCGTTGCGCTTTCTTGATTTCTTAATTTTCCAATCTTCATTGTTTTTCCAGCTATTTCATGAGTTTTTATGGAAAAATGATTTGATGTAAACACATACTTCTAAAAAACTATTGAACTGATCAAATAAAATAATATGTAAAGAAAACCAGGTTAAAGGGCACACGATCTTGTTTTTCTTAATTGAGTGTGATACAATTAAATATTTTTAAAAGTTTGTCATCAGCTAATCTTGATCTATAATTTTTCAGCTTTTGCAAATCAAGATAATAACTTTTCTCATTTAAATAATGATTTAGACACACTTTGGTACCGGGGTGGAGTAAGACTTTGAGGAGCTTATTTTCAACGGTAAAAAAATTCAATTTCATTCTTGGAAAATGTCTATTCTAACCATAATAATCAAGAAAAAAGCTATTTTTTATCAATTCAATTGAGCTTGCAGTTCAGCAAACTAAACAACATCTAATCATAAATTTTTCAAAAAAAAAAAAAAAAAAAAAAAAAAAAAAAAAAAAAACATCGTATTTCAAAGACATTATTGAAAAATAAAAGTTCGTTTATCGTGACAACTTTATTTTCCTTATCTATTTTTCGCGTTACTAAAATAAATTGAAAAACATAAAAAAGTGCTTAGATAAGTTTTCACGTAAAATCAAATGAAAACATTGAATTTTTTCTGAATTTTTTTATGTCATTGATCGTGAGGAATGTTCGATGATGGACAAAAGCTTTTTATAATGATTTTGTGAAAATTTTACGTATTTTCTTAAAAATAAAACGCAATAGTTTCAAGTGTAAAGAAATCTTCGATGATTTGATGAGTGCGAGAAGTTTTTTTTTCTTTCGTAAATCAAAAATAATTCGAAAAATGTTTGTAAAAAAAAAGGAAATATCTCTATTTCTAGGTAATTTTAAAATTTTTTATTTTCAAAATGCCACACGAAGCAAAAGCTTCAATTGCAGTTTGATTTTTATCATTTGATCTCAATTATACAAGGCCTAGAAAAAAAAAGAAAAGTACTCTGTAGCTAACCATCACATATCTCAATCTCTTTGTTAATTTTAAATAATTTTACTTTAACTGGAACCATTTAATAACATTCATATATTTGTCAAAATAGAATGTTTTATTCAGATACATTTTCTGGAACATAATATATTTTGTGTCTCTTGATCATGATTTTTTATGAAAAATAACAACACGTTTTCTGGGTAATTACTACAAAATTCAATTTCATGTGTAAAGTTTACTGAAAATTTTAGTACTTTTGACTCTTTTCCCGTGAACTTCCCAAAAACTCAGTGATAAGAACCAAAAAAATAAATGTAATCTGTTTATCGTACTGAAAATGAAATTTCTCTCAATATATCAAGACGATTCCGAAGCGCTCTGTCAGCAAAGTCAGTTTTTGAACTTCATTAACTCCTAATAACCTCCTTATGTACTACTTCTGTGAAAAGTTTCCTACATGAAAAACCAAGTACTCACATTCTAAGCAGTTGTAACAAAAATTTAAATTTATCAATAACCTCCACCGTGTAAAATTAAATAAATCAGATTTGTTCAACTTCTGACTAGCAGATCTTCCTTTATTTTAAATTTTTGTTTGAAAATTTCTATTTTACTGGCAGAGCGCTCGATCTCTATCTAATGTTTCGCGAAAAATAAAGTGCAAAAGCGGCGATGTGATTTTTTCTTCCGAGACAAGGCATTTTTGCGCTTGCGCGGCCGCGATGAAAAAGAAAGCGAATGGACGACGTGCGGAACGCGCCAAACGACTTACGACTGTCGTTGTTCTTAAAGAAGCAAAGAATAATGAAGAGAAGAAGGAAAGGAAGGTAGTAGATAGCGCAGTAAAAGTAGACGTGGCAACGGCGCCCGCGAGACCGACCGAATCTATATCCCCCCTCCCCCAAACCCTACAACAACCCCAACCCCCACTACCCCGTCCCGGAAAACCACGTGACTCGCGCGCTATTCGAGGCATACGTCAAGAGTGGCTCCTTTCCCGAAAAGTGCACACTCTTTCTTTTTCTCGCTTCCCCTTTTATCTCCGCAATGATAATTATTACAATTTTAATAATATTCAAAATGATTAATTAATGCTTCGAGGGCGAGAATGACTGAGAGTACTCTAAATCTAAAACAGTGGAAAACTACTGTCAAACAGAGAGCGCCACTGAGAATCAGTGAAATGCTGAACAAAAGAAAAAAGTCATATGACTTAAGTTATTACGTCCGTAGTTGAAATCTCGAGATAGATTTTGATGAAAAAAATCACAGATAATCTCTTATGCGTACTAAGTAAGCCTGCAAAATTTCAGTTCATTTTACTATCTAGTTTTTTGTGAAAAAAATTCTTGAATTTACCATGTAATCAAATGGGTGGACGCATATGTTTCCAAATTTCTAAAAAAAACTACGGGATAGATTTTTCTGAAAACTTTACCACTACTGAAGAACGCAATTGCACGTTATTTGCCACATCAAACATGAATTTTTACCATATCATTTTTTTGAAAACAACTTTTTTCGTACCCGATTGGTAAACTTGTCTGATTATGACATTTTTGGACAGTTTATCAAATGCTACACGAATGCACTAATACGTATTCGCTACTTTTTAAAAATAAAATCAATTATTTATTTTTCACTTTTACAATTTTGACGATCTGTTTTTATTTATCCGTGATGCGGTGTTGCCACGCCCGAAAATAACGCAATGAACTGAAGTTAGCGGTAGCATGTGCCTATCTTCACCACGGACATAGTACCTTAAGAGGAGACGCAAGGTTCGTCACTACCCTCGCCACCTCAAATAGTTATAATAATGCCAGATCTCTAATTAACAATATTTTGCGAAACCCTTTTGTAAGAACAGTGGGTAGCTGTGAATGAATGGTGCATCGGTCATTTTTTCGAAAAAAAAAAAAAAAGAAAAAAACGTTTTCATTTATTGTGATAACAGAAGGAAACTGCCATTTTTGAAAATCCACTATTACTAGTTGAAAAAAATGACCAGAGCGCAATTCGTTCACATCTACATATTGTTCCTGCAAAAGGATTTTGCCAAATATTGTTAATTAGAGATCTGGCATTAATATTACTATTTGAGGTGGCGAGGGCAGTGACGGACCTTGCGTCGCCCCTTAAGAAACAACTTACTATCAAAAATTGAATTTGAAAGTGACTAACAAAACATTGAAAATTTGTTGTTAAAAATTGTTAAATCTGACAAGAAACAATAGTGGATTTCTTTAAAATGACTATTTCTGTAAATATTGGAATGACTATTTAAAATAGTCAATTTTCGACTAATTTAAAATGAGATAGTTCCTTTATTAGTGATTTTTCACCAATCACTAGTTATTTTTTACTTACAATCAGTTATTTTCAGCTAACTTATAAATGATTATCCAATAAAAATAATAAGTAAACAAACAATAATCACGATTAGCAAAAAAACTTATCATTAGTAGAAAATTATCAACTCTAATTATTAGTGTATTAATACTGATAGAAATAAAGAAAAAGGTGCGAATAATCCTCAATTTTTAAAACTTATGTCATTTTCTACTAATTAAGTCCAAGAGTGTCTTTATACATCACATAACGAACAAAAATTAGACGCGCAAGTACTTTTGATGTGAAGATGATTTTTGCAGTAGTCCTTTAAAAACACAATAATAATAATAATAATAATAATAATAATAATAATAATAATAATAATAATAATAATAATAATAATAATAATAATAATGATAATAATAATATATGTTGATATTTTGTTTCTCTGGGAATTTCAGCTTTGATAAAACTCAGAAAACTAATATCGAGAATTATGAACCCATGAAAGTACAAGGGACAGTAATTTTTTTTCAAACGAATAAAGAGTTAAAAGGAAGCTTGTCCACTTAGGCACAACTAACGTATATAAAAGAGCTTTTTCTCCAATCCTCGAAAAAATTTTGGTTTTTCAACATGCAAAAAAGTGACCGATTTGTTCACTTGCGAAAAATGAATTCTCTCCATACTCGTGAAAAGTGAAGTGAAAGGGCTGGAAAAACCAAGTAATTGTTCTACATTTAAAATTATCAACCACTTTTTTTGCAAGCATAATAGCAAAAAAACTTGTCATTTTTTTAATAACTTGTATAGAAAAATAGTCGTTCGTTACAGATGAAATCTTTTGTTTTTGCAAACCATTTTCAACTGGAAATAACTTCAACAAAACCGAAACAAATACACAGACTACAAACAATTTTTTTGCACTTGCAAAAGCAACGACTAACACATTTATCCAACAAGCATTATTAGTAGACATTCTGTACTTTTTTATCGAATGCTATAGAATGTTATTTTTGGTTATGTACCTGAAGTTCCAAACGTTTAAAATTAAACGAAAATGAAATTTTATTATTTTTTAGCTTGATGGGAAGTGTGACAAATATTTTTTTGGGGAGGATCAAGTTTGTTGTTATAATCGAAAAGTGTTCAAAAGCAACTAGAAAATTTTTTTTTTACTATATTAACTTATAAATTTTTTTCGTTTAATTTTAAGCGTTTAGAACTTTAGGAACATTTTTTGGTTTCTAACTGTGACGATGTTTTTTTCAAGTGCACATTGCGTGCTTCTTAAATATTATAGATAAGTAATGCAAAGGACGAACAAAACTGATTCGCGACATCGATGGAGATATCAAACGTAATCACTTAAATATTATCATTATCTTCCTCAACTCAAATCGTCTGAAGAAATATTCTCGAATCGCGAGATAAGAGTCCAATAAAAAAAGTTACTCTCTAAGTCGGAATCAGTGTAAAATACTGAGAATCAGTTAATATTTAGCTAATTCTGATTCAGCAAGTTAAACTGTTAGAAAGTATTGTTCAAAATAATATTAAGAACAATTTTTGTGAACAGTGATTTTTGACAGTCGATTAATTTCACTCTCATGAATGAATTGTTAGAATTGTAGTTCCAAAGTTTATTAAATAAAGGAATATTCAATAAACGTCAAGATTTTTCATAACGATATTTTCATAAATTTCTTATTATAAAATGAATCAACTTTGTAAAAATATTAGGAATTCAATTCACCAAAGTTTTTGAAATCATCTATGAAAAATCCATGAAATGCTAGGAATTTATATAGTAACTGTTCTATGAACAATTAATAGATATGCTGACCATCTATGAGACTTTAGATTCTAAAGCATAAAATAATGGAAATTCTTATCGAAATCTATAAAAAATTTCAAATCTTTTATCAAATCCTACGAAATTAAATAAATACACGAAAATACTAAAAATACTAGAATTGAAAAGATCGTTATGGATGCTGATGAAATGGTTTCGAATACCTGTGAAAATACTAAAAATTAATAAAACTTTGATTCCTAGAGCATTCAATTAAAATCTGTATGTAAACCAACATTTAAAAACACTATGTAAATTTTAAAATTTTTTTAGAAAATCTAACATGATTCAATAAATACACAAAAATGAATAAAATATTAGAAATAATTAAATTTTGATTCTGAGCATTGAATTTAAGAAATCTCCATAGAAATATATAAAAATAATAAAGATTTCTCAATCTTTTACAAAATCATATGTTTAATTAATTCAAAATAAATAAAATTACTGAATTTTGAAATTCCATTAGATGCATACTTGTAAATACTGATTACATTTTTTTAAAAATCTGTACAAAATTAGGGAGTGAATAAAACTATGATTCTGAGAGCATCGAATTTTAAAAATCTACGTATAAAAATACTATGAAATCCTTTAAATCGTATATCTCTTTAAACAATATGCAAAATATTAACATCACTTGAAACCTATCATGTTTTTTGAAGAGTTAATCGAGAGGATTAAAATATTTCAATTCTTTAATTCGAGGAAATAACATCCCAGAAAACTGGATAGGGATCTTTAAAAAAAAACTACAATTAGGGAACAGCTCTGAATGTGGCGTTAATTTAATATTAGGCAGGCGACATTCTGATGAGAAAATAATAAGTTCTGTTATATCGCTTATAATAATAAAAAATACGTCAAAATTTTATAGGTCCTATAACATTACGATTTCGATATTTGAACCTATATTGACTGATGTGATGTTGATTGATGTATTCATGACTAATTCATGGATGGGACATCTTTTTCCATTGATGTGCGTCCAAAAATCGCAATTTATAAAAATACGAAAAATCTGTAATAATAGTGGAAACCCCTGAAAGATTTTATCAATGCTAAAAAATATTAATTAAAAAAAAATTAATATTTAGATGTATGTAATTCTTAGACCATGTAGTAGATGGACTGCTAATATGCCGTAAGCTCAATAGAAACAGCCTGATTAGACACAGGAGCTGGCGAAGTTGCGGGCTAATTCGAAGGAACGAACCGACCGTACCCGAAGATGTCCGATCGTCGTACGAATGTATACGATCGGGCACCTTCGGGAATGCTCGGTTCATTCCGTACGATACGGATCAAAACGAGAGCAGCCGAAGGGCTACGACTGGGCACCTTCGGATACGGTCGGTTGGTTCCGTCGAATTAGCAATTCCGTCAGCTTTAGGTGCTCCTATGCTCAACCGGCAAATGGCGGACTACTAGCAGTCCATGTACTATGATCATCTCAAAAATCTATAGTCACTAAAAATCTTGAAAATTTTGACTCCAAAGCGATAAAACTTCAGATATATCTATGCAAAAATCTATAAAAACCATTCGTGCATGTCCTAAAAAATACGAAGCTAACTATTTCTTGAAATCGTCATAATCTACGCTTTACATCGGCATATCGATATTGAATATCAGATAAACAGATACTGATATTATTTTTCGTTAAAATTGCCATCCCTATAATACTCTCGACTATATTCATCGTCGTCATCGTCATCTCTGCAAACGTCACCGTCGGTTTTTGATCTCGGCGATCTTACCTTGCATTTTCAGCGGCAGCAGTGGACATGTGCCTCCTCTCATCGAAGGTGAGCGTGGCGTCAGTCTGCCGGGATTGATCCGTGGTGACGAGCGAGGACGGGATTTCCTTGGTCGAGAGAAAACACGTGCTTCGACTTTCGCGCGACACTTTTTTCCCTTATCTCCTTTTTTCTCTCTCTCTCTTTTTTCCCACACTTATTATTATTTCCCTTTTTCCATTTCCTCGCGGACAACAACTCACTGCACATCGACGTTTATAAACATTAATCCCATATTTGTTTAACGAGGACTCGTCCATTCGGCGCGCTTCATCCCGAGTTCGTTCCACTTAGCGTGCGGCATGTTCAAAAAAACACTGCAAAAACAATGCGTCGCCGTTAGCGGGCGAGGAGAAGGCGGAGGGGGGGGGGGCAGGGGTAGGCTTTTTTCCGCGATCTTTTTATTTTACATATCCCCGCGTCGAAAGCGAAGGAGGGGCAGGAGGGCTTTTTGTTTGCTGCGACGGCGTTATCGAACGCGCGAGAGTCGCGGTATCAATGAAAAATAATGGGTGTCGATGACCAAAAATTCTTGCACCGCGGCGAGTGAGCGATGGCGTTTTTCGTGGAAAGCGTGGGCGGTCGGCTATACGTGGGAAAAATTTCGTCATTTTTATAGGGAGTACACGCGTTTTTTCCCCCCTAATTTTCAGTAGCGACAGGGACGTTGCAACCAGGGAATTCCAACTGGGAACAGAATATCGTACACTCAAAACTCGGAATTTATTGCTCACACGAAACTCGTTTTTCCTTGCCTTTAGAAGGCTCTCATTCTTCTCTCGGTGGACTAACGTTATTAGGGTGCAAAATTGAGTCCGCGGATTCTGTAACGTCCTGAGCGCTCGAAAATACGGAGAAGTATTGTCCGCACGGTGACCTTACGAGTCAAAATCAAAAGTCCGAATTTGAAAAAAACAAAAAATAATGTTCGATAGCTATTGAAAAATGAACGTTAGTCTCCGTTTAAACTTTATTTGTAAACATCATAGTTTTTTAAAACTTACATCGGCGCTGAGCATTCATTTTTCAACGTATTTACATAACTTTTGTATACTTTTGTTCGGGAAGGTCTAGCGATGAACACAGTATCAAAATATTTATAAAAAGTTAATGTAAACTGAATTTTTTTTTAATCCGACTGAAAAATCATGTTTTATGACGTTCGCATTAAAAATGTATCTAGGGAATTTTCGTTTTTAACGGGGTTTTTATGCTTGTCATAATTTTAAGTGTACTGTCGAACTTTTTCGAAAGTTTGAGCTCTCGAAAATTATTATTTATAAAAAAGTCAGCAGGTTGAACACAACGCGCAGCGCGATGTGCTGGAATTTTTCGTTGGTACAACTACGGAGCTTTCGGGCGTAAAATTCAATCATATCGCGCGGCACGTTGTGTTCAACCTGCTGACTTTTAAATAAATAATAGTTTTCGAGAGCTCAAACTTTACAAAAAGTTCGACAGTACACTTAAAATTATGACAAGCGTGAAAACCCCGATAAAAACGAAAATTCCCTAGATACATTTTTAATGCGAACGTCAGAAAACATGGTTTTTCAGTCGGATTAAAAAAAAAATCAGTTTTTATTAACTTTTTATAAATATTTTGATACTGTGTTCATCGCTAGACCTTCCCGAACAAAAGTATACAAAAGCTTTGTAAATACGTTGAAAAATGAATGCTCAGCGCCGATGTAAGTTTTAAAAAACATTGATTTTCCGATTCAAAAAGCATCAGTTTTTATTATTTTTAATAAAAACTATGATGTTTACAAATAAAGTTTAAACGGAGACTAACGTTTATTTTCAATAGCTATCGAACATTATTTTTTGTTTTTTCAAATTCGGATATTTGATTTTGACTCTTAACGTCACCGCGCGGACAATACTTCTCCGTATTTTCGAGCGCTCAGGACGTTACAGAATCCGCGGCCTCAATTAGGACAGGAAGAATAAATGAGTCAAAGTATGCAAGAAATTTTCGGTACAGAAAAAAAACTAGTGCAAGAGATCTCGAGTTTGTAGTGTAATAATCCCCCCCCCCCTCCTTACTATTGAACAAGTCAGAGAAGTTAAATTTGTCGCAACTCGTCTAATGAACTTGTCATTATGAAACCGAATATGAAAATGAGATCTCATCGCATCCAGAAAAAATTTTCGGTGAACTGTTAAAAATGTTAATAATTTTGACAAACTTTCGTATATTTAGGTTGCATGAAAATTAATAAACTGGTATGTTAAAGTAGAATTAATAAACTTTTGTAATAAAAAAATACACGTATAATAAAATCTACAGACAGTTCATTAAAAATGCCAAAGTTGTATATTAAATTCCAAACGCACACACTATGCTTAAATTAAATACACTTTAATGTATGAAAGTATATTAAAATTGATTTATTTCTGTAAGAATTTTATATCAATAAAAATATTCTTCAAAATTTATAAACATGTATGTCGGATTCCTAATACAGGCATGATTTTTTGTATATCATTAATTTCAAAAAACCATGCAATAATTTTTTTACTTGAAAGTGTTATCAATTTTCATTAACTATAGAGTGTTTATTGAAAGTTCTTAGTCTGTGCATTAAACCTTTGAATGTTTATGATCTGAACTGAATTTACATTGTTCAGATGTGACATTAGCTCAGTTGTCAAAACGTATAGACTAGGTAGCTTAGGTGAGAAAGTACTAGGTTCAAATCCTCCTAGAGGCGAAAAGTTTGTCTGAAGTTGTGTTTCGCAATTTTCGAAAACTTATTGTAAGATATACTGAAAAAAACTCTTAAATTGTGTTTTTCGAAAGTTTAAACAAAATATGCATCAAATGTACATGAAATTTCATAAACCTGTAAATAGATTTTCATATACTTGTATATGAATATTCTATATACAAGTTTATTAAAATCCGCAAACGGGTTTATTAAAATTCAAGAGCATTTATGCAATTTCAAGAACACCGGTATATTAGATTTAACATGTGTTTATGTAAAAAATTTCCAACACGAGTTCATTAAAATCGATACAAAAATTTCTAAAGGTGAAGGGGTTTTTCAGGAAAATATAATATTCCATCTTAAAATCTATTGAACATTTGGATAACAAATTTTTACATTATTAATGACGAATCCTCGGTTTAGTGTCTTGAATTAAATTAAATTGGAAAATTTTTTATTTTACTTTTATTTTCAAAGTTGCTCGTATTTAATTTCGATCTTCTTTTATAAACATATTTGGATTCAAGAGGAGTATTTCGAAATTGATACGTTCTTTAATTTTTCATGCGTCTAACTTGGCAATTATCAATTTACTTTTTGAAGAATTCACATAAATTAAGCAAAATTTTCAAAATCAAGCTATTTGTTTCTTCGAATTCCAAACTACAAACGAAAATTATTCTAAAAAAAAAAAAAATTTTTTTTATCATAGCGTCTTAAAAGCCTTTTCTAAGTAGTAGAAAAGGCCTATGGTGAGACAGAATTGAACTTTTTGTAATGACAGCATGTTTAAAAGAAAAAATCATGTAACAATGTACCATATTGAATTTATATGTTTAAAAAGCTTGGTATATAAAGTTTGACAGTATTTATGCAAAACATATAAAAAATTACCAAAAAAAGTTTTTAACTATTCGAGTGTGACTAAAGGAATTCATATCAACAATAATCTGCATATTAAATTTAGCGTGATTACTTTTCTTAAAAAATAATTATTTGGCAAAATTATTATTTATTAGTGTATCACAATGATCTTTGTTTTAAAGTGAAATTTTAACAAACTTTGTATTCCGATAGGGATTAAGATCGTTTTTTTTTTCGGAGCCTCATGGTTATTTTTTTAATTCATTCATGCGAATGGTTTCTTTTCTGACTTTGAAAGAATTTTCCGATTATTTCATTGGTAATTATTATCCGAATAAGCAAAAAATTATCAAATTGACACACGACTGCATGGATTTCTCATTGCTTTTTTTTTCAAAAAACTCAAAATCAAAATATACATTCGACTTTGAAATTAAACCATTCAACGCCTTCCCTCGTCAAGTAGAGATAGAAACCACGGAGAAAAATTTACGGAAAATTTTTGCACATTTTTTCAAGTCGAAAAGTACTTTGCCACTTTTCACAAAACTCAAAATCAAGAAAGATATTTGAGTTAGAATTTTTCATGTCAATGTTAAATATCTTTATGTAATTATATTTTAATGTTGTATACATCAGTTACACTTTCAAATTAATAAATTTAGAAAAATTTCATACATAATTGTGTAATACAGCATTTTTTTATAGATTTGAACAAAAATTCTATTTACACATGATTCGTACATTTTTTTACAATTACATGTATCTCTACGACGTTAAGATACACTGGTCAAAGACAAGGAAAAATGTTTAAATCATTATTCTTGTTCCTGAACTTTCATACTCATATTTGAAGAGACAGTCATTTTTGGGCATGATTTTAACTCCGGCCTTACCTCGCGTTCCTGAAATAATAATAATAATAATAATAAAAAACCCGTACTTTTCACGTTGCTCAATATCTCGTGCCGGTTTCATAAGAATCCAAAGGCGATATGCACGCCGATACCGAGTTATCTCCGAATATCTGAAATGTGGCCTGCAGTTATCAAGCGAAAGAATGCCGCTGCTGACGGAATCTCACATTTCGACAATCTTATTTATTTCGCCCTCCACGTATGCTTTGTCATTATTATTCTTACATTTATTATTTTCTTTTCGCTGTTATTTTATGCACCGATGAATTTTAAGTACGCCGACACTCGCGCTGATATTGATAACTATTTCTTTATTTATTACAAAAGTTAATTTATATTTATTTTATTGATTTATTCACAAAACTCATAATTACTATATAACCAGCGCTATTATTTAAATATTTCATAAAGCTAGAATAATAAATTACCAAATTTTAGTGATTGAATTATTGAATTGAAGAAGAAAAAAACACTTCAATTAAGTAAAATTTTTGATGATTTCCAGAAAAATATAATCTCGTATAAATTTTACAAGTATCTTGCAGCAAAAACGTTGAATTAAAATTTTTCCCATAAAATTTTTCTAATCAACAAATTTTGGAGATTCAAATAAATGTGACTCTCATTCCATTTCTCTAATTGGTAATTACTTATAAGGAACATACTTCATGAAAAATTAATTACGAAATTTCATTTAATTTTACTGGTTTAGATTTGAGCATATTAGATTGAGATTATTATTATTTGGTTCAGAATATCAGTGGTAAAAAGATTAACTCAAAGTTCATTTTAAAAAATTAATTTTGTTTCAAATAAAAATAGAAATTTTTATTCATAATTCGTTACCTAACGGACGCGAAAACTAACGAATGTTTTACATTTTATTTTATAATAAACCGGCATTTTTTTTTATCTAATATATAGCACTATATTGCATCTTCAAATTCTTTATAAGCTTTTAAAAAATTTTTCGAAAGAACATTCAAATTGATTAGTTATACTCATAAGTCAACAATTTTTCAACATTTTTTTTTCGTTAAAAGTATATAAAAAATGCTCAAAAAATCAAATAATTGAATATTTAATAAAAAATATTATAATTTTTTGAATTTATAACACAAATTTGATGAAATGCAACGGAAAAGTCATTTCATTTATAAACATTATAAAATACTAGATGCATTTATATAAAATTTCTTGAATATCTTCAATCACAATGAGAAAATCCTGGAATTTTTTCAGCATTAAAGAATTCTCAACAAAATTTTTTTTATCTTCTATGTATGAATGAAAATTTTTTTAAATTTTCCATTATCAATTATATTCACAGCAACAATCAAAACATCTTGAAATTTTCATGGAATTTTTTTCATGCTGTAAAACATTCGTATATGATTTTTAAATTCTAATAATTTCCGAAAAAATTTATTTCACGAAATGAATATTATTGATTTGAACGAGATCAAAATTTCCATAATTTTAAAGATATCGATTGGCATATTTACCTTTTACGGAAAAAATGATTTACTAAAATACCTGATTTCCAAGAATATCATGATAAAAAAAATTATATAAATTTGGAGTAAAAAATATTGACTACGATAATAATTCAATGGAATATTATCAGTTACATAATCATATCACATGTTACAACCAATTTCAAATGAAATTTATCAAGAAATTCGGTTTATGTAAATTCATTCTTCTTATTTTTCACAATATTGATAAAAATACTAGCAAAAGCTCAACTGAGATAAAGTTGACATTTTCTTTATAGCCCATTCTTCTAAAACGAGATAAGTAAGTACGAATTATTTTGAATGAACAAACTATCTTACAAACAGATTACAAATGTGAAAACTGTACAACTCTATACTAAATTCATTCATTGATAAATAAAACCTCAGCAATATTTGTGGACAAAAAATAAAACTCTGGGATTCGGTATGTATTGATTTTTGTTTGCTACGATTACTCAGTCAACATTTATTTTGTAGACTACATGTTTCCAATGTTACTGAAATGATGACTGGAAAATTGAAAATAAATTTATCTATTTTTACTTCCAAATTTCAATAAATATAATTTTTTCACTAATACTATTTAGGATATGGAATCTTCAAGAGATAAGGGAATAGTTTTGGTTGTATTTTTATGTGAGAAAATTCAGCATTGCAAAATATTGTACATTACCCAATTTTTTTGTTCCCAAAATAATCAAAATGAATTCTTTTTTTCTGGATAAAAATTATCTTGGCCTCCGATTGTTGTAAAAATTTCCCATCTTTCCTTTTATCAAGTTTTTATCTTTACGATAACAATATTCTTGCCAAAAATTTGCATTCTCGAATCATCCATATTCTACACTTCCCATAGAGTAACTCAAATTTTTTAAATGAAAACTAAATCCTTAGTGGTTAAACAAATATTTTTCGAGGTTTTTTCATTATTTCGCTGAAAAACAAATGATAGTTGTTTTTTCAAGGTTTATTTTCGATTAAACAAACATGAAATCGTGTCGTTACATGAACCTAAACTAGATATTTGTGAGGCTTATCATCTTTTAAATTGACATTTGTCCAGACTAGGTTTACCGGTACAATTTGTAAATTCATGTCAATAGGTAATTTCTAAATTCAAAAAATGTGTGACTCCGAAGTAAATAAATAATGCATACTTGATTATTTAAACTTATGATATTCTAATTACTCAATGATAAAAAAAAAAACAGTACAATTCAGTAGAAAGTATAACGAACGATTTTTTTGGAACTTGGAATAAAAATAAATCATTTTCACAACGTTCTTTGCATTTTATTTTGAATTTCAACCACTGACACGTCAGATTTGACCAGCAATTCATATCGGCAGTAATTTTAAAATCATTGATCAAAACAATCTCTTCTTATGTTTTGCGATTTTTATTTGGTAGCGAACGTGCTAAAAATTAGTTAATCTGCATAGTAATCAAAAAGGAAGTTACAATTAAATTTGATTAAATTTGGAGGGGGGTGGGGGGGGAGGCTTGAAAATCAAAATATACATGTAATATTTAAATATGTTCAATGAATAATTATTACAACATGATATATTATAAATAAACTTCCGACAATTAATCGTTTACTTTTATGAAATGTATATCGCTTTTCTCATATAATCACAATATCTCATTTTCAGAAGGATTTACTTTTTCAGTATTTGTAACATTTTGAAGATTATATTCAAGTATTGATTTTTACACAGATTTCTGGAATTCGATGCTCCAAGATTAAAGGTGTTTAAGAATTTTAGTATTTTCATAGATTTGTGAGAAAATTATATTTACGTAAATCTATATTTTGATGGAATGGTAGTTTTCAGTATTTTTTAAAAGTATTTATAAAAATGTTGCAGGATTTCCTTATATACTTCAATGTATTGGTATATTTCTTTTAACTTGATTGATGTTCTGAAACTAAAAGTTTCCTAGATTTGCGGTGTTTCAATAAATTTTCAGTAATCAGTATCTACATGGATATATATTACTTTTAGCGTTTTTCGTATTTTTTCAGTTTTCATACAATATCAAGTACTTTATGGTATTTACATAGATTTCTAAGATTCAATGCTCCAAGATTGTTTCATAGTTTTTTTAAAAATTCACAGATTTTTGAAAGAGTCATATCAACATGGATTTTTGGTATTCATATAAACATAGACTATTATTATTTTTATGTATTTTTCAGCTTAGTAAATTTTACATGTTGGTTATAGATTTCTGGTACATTTATGGATTACTTTCTGATTTTCTTGAACTTTGAGCTCTAAAATTCGATGAGTTGAAAATTTTTTTTCAAGTATTTAATAGTACATTTCGCATCTAGGGAAAAAATAAATTTCTCACGAGGGATATATTCACACGAGTGAGAAATTAATTTTATGCCACTCTAACCTCAAAATCGCAACATTGAAACGGTTTTGTGGCCTTCGTGGCATAAAATATTGTATGCAGCGTAGTGCATGTTAAGGTAATAAATTCGTGACTCAGAATTATTTTAAATGAAAAAAATATACCTCACTGATTTCGACTAGATCGAGAATAAATCTCTAGGTTTTTAAAATTCATCAATTGTTCATGAGAACTTGCACTACGTTGAATAAATATTAGGGGTGTGCGGGATCCCGACTTTTCGGGAATCCCGACGCCAGGATAGGTCAGGAAATGTGCCTGAAGTTCCAAACGTTTAAAATTAAACGAAACAAATTAACAAGTTAATATAGGAGAAAAAAATTCTCTAGCTGCTTTTGAACACTTTTTGATCGTAACAACAAACATGATGCTCCCTGAAAAAATATTTGTCACACTTCCTATCATGATAAAAAATTAAAAAATTCACATATTTTTTATTTTTTTTTAATTTTAAACGTTTGGAATTTCAGGTACATGTCAGGAAAGGCTTCGGGACGGGAAAGGCGTTTTCCCGAACTTTTCAGGATTCTCGAATATTTCAGGATACGACAATCCAAAAAAGTTCCCTGATGCCGAAATTCAGAGGAAAATGTATTTCGCATTATTTTTAATCTTTTCAGACACACAGTCTGTTTTCCCGACCCTGAAAAGTATGGATCCAATGAAACTGAAGCAAGCATTATCTTATCCTCTTTTTTTCACTAGATATATTTCATTAAATACTTAAGTCAAAATAGGAAAAATTCTAAATAAATTAGCATTTTTGCAAATTAGATATTCTGAAATTTCTTCGTCATTCGATATGAATCCATAAGATGGCAGTAAATTCGGTTGTCGGGCGCAAACAATTTATATTTTTGAACAATTTTTATCCAAAACAAAAAATGCTAATTGTTTTACTCTTAAAACTTTCATTCCTGATTAATCGAAAGTTTCAAGATTAGAACACTTCTATAATTTTGTTATTTTCTGCCTTTGTTTTTAGCTCTTATTTAGTTGTGAACCCAATGAAAAAATTCTCATGAACAATTGATGAATTTTAAAAACCTAGAGATTTAATCTCGATCTAGTCGAAATCAGTGAGGTGTATTTTTTTCATTTAAAATAATTCTGAGTCACGAATTTATTACCTTAACATGCATTCTTAATTGTTTAATTGTTTAGTTATTCAATTAAAATTTGAAATTTTCCATTTATTGACACATTTTTCTATCTAGATTTTAATTCAAAAATCGTAAAATTTGAAATTCTCTTTATTGCAATGACAGCATTTCGAATAGAAATTTGCGAATCAATTCGTGTCGAAGAGAATTAAATTGAAAAAAAAAAAAAAACTCTTACAAAGCGATTCTACAATCTAAATGTCTGAACACAGTTCATTTTTTTTTTCGATTAATTAAAACAATGACCAATTCCCGTAGATTGCGGAAAATCTCAGTAGCAACAATATTTCTCTGTGGTTCGAAACTCTGTGATTCAATAGCGTTTCGCTGCTCACTGTGTACTCGTATTTCAGAGCAGAAATTTGTATACTTCTCATAATCCTCAAGTTTCGATATTCTAGGACTTTTGAAAATAGCCAGATTTGTCGGAATTCCTGAAACTTCCTGAATTCCCGAATTTTTCGGGATTCCCGAAAAACTCGGGATCCCGCCCCGACGCAATGAAAAATTTCATAGAGAATTCTAAAATTTGATGCTCTAGGAATCAAAGTTTAATAGATTTTTATTATTTTCATAGATTTCTAAGAAAGTGAAATTGATATAGATTTTAAGTACTCCACCGATGTCCAGTATCATCAGATTTCATTGCATTATTGGCATTAATAAAATTCTTCATGATTCTATAGTATTTTTAAAAGTTTTTAGTATTTTGATGTATCTCTATGTAAGTTTATATATTTTGATAATGTAGGATTCAATAGTATATTCTGTAGCTAGGGGCAAAAACAGCCGATTTAGGAGTGTGAGGTTTGCCGCCTTCGCTTCGCGCATGCGGCAATCACACTAGGTCTAATCGGCTATTATTGCTCCGAGGTACAGACGATACTTTTTGCCTCGAAAACAGTAAAAATGAGCGTATTAAAACTGTTTCGACATGGCAAATGAAGTATTGAAGGTTAACACGGAGGCTGGAGAAAATTACGGCCGGCAGGGGAAAGGGGGGGCCCATTTAGTCCGCCGGGTTAAAAGGACCCCCCTTTCCTCTTGCCCTGCCGACAGTCATTTGTCGATAGACTGCGTATTAGGCCTGAAATACTTCATTTGGGTATGTCGAAACGTGTTTAAATACGCTCATTTTTAATGTGTGAGAGGCAAAAAGGATTTAAAGATTTATCGATTTTCAATAATTTCATAGATTCCTGGAAAATTTTATTACAGATTTTCAGTATCATAATTTATTCTTCAGTACAAACTACATCTAATAAAATCCTCTACTATTTTTCTAGATTGATACTTTTCTATCATTTTTCTTTCAACTTGCATATTATTCAATATACCTTTTCATGGACGCACTACACTATCTAATAATTTTATGACTCTCGCCACTAAAATTGTCAATTATTATCATGAAATCAAATCACTCCAAATTACATGAAATTTCCTTGATTGTTCCAGAAAACTTCACATGCCTTCAATCCCATTTGTATATATTTCTCAACTTGGCAAAAACAGCTATTCAAGTTCAAAATTCAGTATCCCAAAAACCAAAATTCAAACCCTCTACTAGAATAACATTTTTTTCAGCCCCAAGAATTGCATTTGTAGGAATACACAATTTCTCAATTACTCCATCAATTCGTGTAACTATCATTTCCAAACCCAATTTTTTTTCCGAATTCTGACAGTTGTCACGTTGCAAAAAAAATTCGAAACGTTACATTGTTGAATCAAATTTTAAAAACAACATTAAAGAATTCCCCTTCGCAACTGTAAAAAATGAATCCATTTTAGGAAGTCGAAATATTTTCGCAGAAGTAAAAAATAGCGAGTGTATATTTACCAACTGAAATCGCCTTCATAATCCTCAACATAATATAGTGTATATACCAGCGCACCTCAAAAACAATCCGCACTGGCAACCACGAAAAATGGCACCCCTCGCAAACCACCGACGGCACAAAAAAACAAGGGCAAAAAACACCACGTTGACGAGGAGAAAAAGGTCCTCCTGAAAATGCTAACTAATACGGACTCTGAAGCGTGTGTTTTTCAACGAGGAGAGAGGCTCGCGTGCGCAAGGGAATCGTCCTTCGCGCGTATATTACGCCTGTATTTGTCCTCGCGTCCCTCGCTTTTCGTGAAATCCTCCCTCCCCTCCTCCTCAATGTATATCCTCGCTCATTCCCCGGCTTCCGCCGAAATCCAAATTGCTACATTCGTCATGCCAATCGACGCAATTATTTTTCTGCATCTCGGGTATATATGAGAATGCCCAACTGCGTGTGTACATAGTATGTATGTACATGCAAAATCAAGCTGGCGCTGAAGCACAGTCGCGGCGTTTACATTGAGATCAGCGTTCTCCGACTTCTCGATTGTTTTCAATGCCGATTCGACGTGTGTTTCATGCGACAACATGCGTTGGTTTCATCGCTCATCGTTATTATTTAGCATCGCAGGTGCTCGAAATCTTACTCGAATCATCTTCATCGAACGTGATCATCATCCATGGTTGCTGTTCCCTGGGTTTCGCGGTGCGCGCGCAGGAGCGTGTGTGCGTGTGTGCGCGAGTCGCGCCGTCCGTGCACGCCTGGCGCATGCGCCCAGCGTGTGATTTCCTGTGTGTGCGCGTGCACTTGATTAGCCGTGTGACGTCACAACACATTTACATTACCTCCAATTGTCACTCGCGTTGACGCCGAGCCGCGTGGCATGTAAACTCATAAACCCACGAAAAACTCGCGTCCCGTTTGCTCTACCGTCGCGAGCTCGCTGTTTGCCGAGTCGCCCGTGAACCCGCGGTAATGCGTGCAAGTCACTCGCGATGTATGCCCGTAACAACTGACGGGACTCCGTCCGTCGAGCGAAACTTCGGCTACACTCGCCCATCGACGCCCATTCTCGGGCACCAGGTGGCACCACTGCGCGAGGCTACGGCACAGCGGTCACATGTCGTTGTCGTCGCTCCCCCCCACCTGACAGCCGGACTAATTATCGATTTTTAACTATCGATTGTTCTGAATATTTGGGAAAAACTTGCATAGGCGTAGAACCGCGATTTCTTTTTCACACTGTTATTTTGTTATATGGATATATACGAATTCCATGTAAATCCTAGGCCAATAAAAATACTATTTTTCATAGAAATTGATTGGAATTCGAGGAAGCTATTTTTGAAGATATATCCTATTGCATGAATGTGGAATTTTTTGGCGAAACTGCACTTTTTTTGAAAATAATGCGTAAAATATTAATGAAAGATCCTTATTTAAAGAAAGTTAAGATTCTGGAGCCGTTTTTTCTAGGAAAAATATATGCTTTTAAAAAATGTATATATTAACTATCTCTCTATGAAAAAATTATCTGCCGTAACTTGTGTTTTTTATAAACTTTGTAGAGTAAAATCTCCGGTTTTTTTTTAAATAAAATCCTAGCGATCCCGCAAGGATATCCCCGATGGGGACACCCTGAAGTCGTTTCATTTTTCAATCAAACTTTTTTTAGAGTGGCTGAGAATGATGAAAATAGCATAAAAATGACTCGCTTATGTGAATTTTTCGTTTTTTCAATAAATAAAGAACTAGCCAACGTACGTATCATGTACCATGTCCGCCATGCTTGTGATACATATTGTGATACCGCCGTCAACTGTTCTTGTGCAGAGTGGTCAACTTGCACACGACGAGCTCACTGACAGGCTGCGGCGCGCCAATGTAATAGTGAGCTCGAACAAAAGAACGATTCGAAAGTACAAAGACGATTGGTCCTAGTGAATCGTTCCATTGTGTCGAGCCCACCACACATTGACATGCCGCGGCCTGTCGGTGAGCTTGTCGTGTGCAAGTTGACCACTCTGTTCTTGTGTTGGCACCATTAGACTCATCGTGGACTGTTAAGTAAAATAAAAAATAAAAAACAAACAAACAAACGATTGTCAACTAAATTGACTCAAATGAATGAACATCAATATTGATGAACATTCAAAGTGTAAATCATCAGTAAATCATCAGAATCAATAATGTTCACGATGTGCCCAATGGTGCCAACACAAGAACAGTTGACAGCAGTATAGACATTAAAACACATGGACTGCTAGTAGGGCGTGATTCCGTGGCAAATCATCTGCAAGCGAGAGTTAGCCGCAAGAATGCTTGAAAACCAGCACAGCAAACGAGAAAATATTGGATGATCAAATCCTCAATTCAAACTCGATAACTCTGATTACTTTTCATGTCGGCACTTTGATCTTTTATGGAAAGTATTCAAAGTCATCGAGTTTGAATTGAGGATTTGATCATCCAATATTTTCTCGTTTGCTGTGAGGATAGATTACTTCCTATGTTTGTCAATGATGCTCGGTACGCCGATAAATTTCCGACCTTCGAATGTGCAGAACGTCAAAATTGGACCTACTGCGCATTCGAAGGTACGTTTCTCTCTCTTGAGTGAGAAGGACGCACACAGTTTGCACGCGGTATTGTTGTTGTCGAGAGTTGCAGTCACGTTCGTTTATCTTTTTCACAGTTTTTCATACTTTTCTGTTGCGTTGTCCAGTATGTGGCAAAAATGCTGCATTGAAAATTGCGGATATGTTGCGAGCTGCAATCGTGATAGAAAATACGAAAGAACTTTATTCAAATTCCCTGATGAGGTACGTACATATTTTAAGTGTACTGACATTTTTTTGTTTTCATTTAAAATGCATTTTTCAACAATTCATTAGTTGCTTAGGAAATTGCTACTCATGTCCATTTGACAATACACCTGTCATTTTGCTGCATTTTGTGGTGTTCACTGTTTTGCGGGCCGGGGCAGACCGTCCCTACACTTGTGGAAAAAAAATCTCTGCAAAAGTCTGCAAAAGTCTGCGAAAGTCTGCAAAAGTCTGTGAATGTCTGCACAACTCTGCCGTCTGTTTACATTTTTCTCTGTAATGTTTTCTTATTTCTGCAAATTCTCTGCAGCTCATAAATGTCTGCGGGATAGCAAACATTTTAAATCTCTGCTCATTCTCTGCAGTCAAGAAAGCTAGATACTAAGGAGATATAACTCCCAGCAGGGGGTCGGTCCGAAATCCGTATCCCGATTTCGAGGAATCAAGTGGTGACACGCGTGCGCGTCTCGCTGTTTTGCCGCGATCCCAGATTCCCAGCCAACGCCAACATCGAGATCAAAACCACGTGACAAGTGGCACATGCGCAGTACAGCGTTTTGCTTCGCATCGAGGATACGGCTTTCAGCCCTCTCGATTCTTTTGTTTAGCCCGCGAGTTATATCTCCTTAGTTTCTAGCCTTCTTGTCTGCAGTTAATAAATATGTCAGCGAGAATCCTGCATAACTGACTTATGTCAATTATGTATTTGAGCCTGATTATT
Organism: Platygaster robiniae; assembly: GCA_028476575.1. Lineage (NCBI taxonomy): Eukaryota > Metazoa > Arthropoda > Insecta > Hymenoptera > Platygastridae > Platygaster > Platygaster robiniae. The sequence goes on from CM052019.1 coordinate 46,259,106, forward strand.
GAAGTAGTGTGCTTTTTTTTAAATTCGAACTGATGACCGAGTTCCTTTTACACTTGATAAATGTCGTCTTTAAATAAATTCTTTTCAATCAATATGCATACAGGGTGATCAAAAATGACCTGGACACCCGAGGAATATAAATTCCTCATAAAATTATAAGACAATTTTTCCTTTGCTACTTTTCACAAAACTCAAAATTTAATAAGTTTAAACAATAAACGTCCTCTTTTGGCAAGTTGGGGTCGACTTCACAAAACAAAATTTACCTGAATTTCCTTCATATTTTTCTAAATGGAAGTCCTTAGCCACTTTTTCGAAAACTCAAAATCAAAAAAGATATTCGAGCTTTAAATCTAACGAATCTGATTGGGTCAAATTTGTGACCCAAATATCTTTTTAATTTTAGTTTTCAGTAAAGTGGCAAAGGACTTTTCGACTCAAAGAAATATGAAGGAAATGTAGGTAAAGTCTGGTGCGTGAAATCGACCCCGAGGACATTTAGTGTTTTAACCTTTTGCTTTGATGACTTATTGAATTTTTAATTAAAAATTATATATATATCCGTCTTAATATCTTGTTACTTGAATTGAGTTGTTGCTAATGTTTCAATTTCAATTGTATCACAATTCAACTGCATATCAGCATTCTCATTTACTTTGACGATGAATGTGTTTATTTTTATCGTTCATTCTTCATTCATTGAGGAAAAATTAATTATTTGAAAATTATGTAAACAATTCGATATGAATCATTTTTTTGTATTAAAATTAGGCTACAATTCGTGAGAACAATTATGAGTTTGTAAATTTTACTCCAATAATATGCTCATGTATCAACAATTAACTTAAGTTCGTAATTGAGACAAATTTGCACTGTAAATGGAAAAGATCAGTCAAAACTTGTCGAAAAACATCGATTTTTTTTCGAATAATAGCAATAACCGATTTTCAAGACGTCTTTATGCGCTCACGAAAAATTAGAGACCCACTCAGCTATCATCCTTGATGTCAAGAGTATGTCAAGTCTTAATTTGCCATGGCTTGATGTATGATTGACATCAACTTGATGCCAACGGTTGAGAAAAGTACTTGTAAAATTTTTGAACGAAACTCATGAAAGGATCTTTCAAAATATGGAGATAATTCCCACTCTGAAAGGAAAAGTTTTTCTTGTATTTTATTCTATTATATGAAAACATGATCATAAATTCACCAGTTCAGCATCGGCAGTGTATTGATTTTTGTCAAAAATATACGAGGCAACGTGATGTAAACTGAAAAAACTAATTGGGTGAAACATTTATAAAATAATTATATTCAATAGTGACTGATTGTGAGCTGATAATAAGTAATAAAATTGAAAGTATAGATTGAAGAAAATTTTATCCTGAAGCCCAAAATATTGGAATCGCTCAGTGGTACCGTCGCAGCTCTTCAATCCAACGACCCGAGTTCGGATCTTGCCAACGTGAAGTTTTTTTCTTAATATGTCTGCGTTATTTTCAGGTCATATTTTCAACAATGATATATATTTATAATTTACACTTTCATTTGCAGCCATAATTGTAAATAATAGTTCCGATATTTAAATTATTGTTCTCCATCGTTCTGCAGAAAATTTTGCAGACATTTTCATAGATTTTGCAGACATTCGCATCGTTTCGCATAAGTTTGCAGACTTCAGGCAGACTTTAATTTGTTGCACAAAAGTTGCAGAGAAAAATTTCAAAGAAGCAGAGATTTTGCAGACATTTCGCAGACATTTGTAAGTGCACAAAAAATGTAGAGAAAAATGTAAACAAAGTGTAGAGATATTGCAGAAATTTTCAGAGTACTGCAGAGAACTGTCAGACATTTGCAGAGATTTTGCAGACATTTCCAGAAATTTCGCAGACACTTGCAGAGATTTTTTTTTCCTTAAGTGTAGCAACATCTGTCTCCAAAGTGTCGCCAAAGTTTGACGACCGTTTAGCGACACTTTGGGGACAGTTTGGCGACACAGTGAAAAATATATTCCAGCTTCAAGAAGTATCGAAAATGTAGCATGGTATGATATTTTAAGGTATTGTGACAACGAAACGAAGATATAACTTTGTAGGAAAATATTTTTTTTTAATCTATGAAACCTGAATTTCCAAATCCGTACAATCTGTAGTAGTAATCTGTACTGTTTATTTTTGACGTTCTATCTTGCGTCAGTAATGTCGGTAGGACTTTCGTGTCCCCTTTTATGCATATGATTTGTGATTTGTAAACGATTTTCACCATTTAAATAATTGCTAAATTCTTGACGGTAAGTTATTATTTCATTCATCTAAATCACTGACTAAGTATTTTACTTTTTAAATTGTTTCTTAAGTTTTTAACTCATAAAATTGGAGGATTTCTTTAATTACAATAAAATATTGTCATTTAATCCCTCGTCACTGGTAAGGGTCATTTGATAAAGTGAAAAACATTTTTTTGTTTGAAATCATTAATTATGAAAAAATTTTTAATACTACTGTCGTCTTTAATCATAAAAATAAATTTTTTGAAAGAAAGGCCAATTCATACATGAAAAATTGAATACTAGGTATGAATTTCAATTTTTAAAAATGTATCGATAACTATTTTAACCGTATGATAAATTTTGAATTTTCCCTTGGAAATTCTCAGTCGAAAATTTGCTGTTGAATTATTTTAGCTAATCGACAGTCGGTAATGTAGCTAATCTTCGGTTTATCATAAGCGAAATAACAGTTCACCATAGAAGACGTAAATTATTACGAAAAATAGAAAAAAATAAAGTTTTTCGTTTCAATACAGCTAAAAATGCAACGAAGAAACTGTTTTTAACTGATATATGATGTCACGAACAGTCACGAAATCAGCATTAGTGTTTCATGACAAAAACTATGCTTTCGTGCTCGTCGCTAAACTGTCGCCAATGGTCCCCAAAGTGTCGCCCAGGGGGGTGCAACTCCATGTTAAGAGTTTGAACATTTGAAATATTCGAATCTATTCTTTAAATTTTACTGTAAATTTAATGTTAAAGCAAGAATGTATTATCGAGTACGTTACTTTTTTGCTCATAACATATATTTACTCCAGAATTGTCGGTGGATTAGTTTTTTCATAAAAAAGTTTTCCAATATTTGTTTGGAAATATGCTTCAAAAGGTAAGAGGAATTGACAGCTTTCATAGGAAAATATTTTCTTAAAAATCATCGAAAAATCAATGAATTTTGACCGACAACACTTTTTTTTTTATATCCAGAATATTTTTAGTTATTAAAATATGTACTTAATTTGTTGCATGTTTGACTTTGTGAGCAATCGTTTGTTCCGTTGATAATTTCAAAGGATATAGAACGGCGGCAAATGACGGGAACCAATAAAAAGAGCCTGGCAAGATGCAGCGCCTCTAGCGGTCGTATACTTTAGAGGTACAAACTAGCCCATTAAAAAAGGCCGAAGTTGCACCCCCCTGGTGTCGCCAAAGTTTGGGGACAACGATGTTGCTAGGGGTGGGCAACTAACTGTTGGCCACCAGCAGGGGAACGGGGCGTGGGGGAACATATAGGCCACGCCTACGTGGTGGAGGATTGCCGACATACGTTCGGAGCGTAAGTAATCCATCCTGGTTTTCCAGATTCTTGGTTAGCCGGTAGGTCAAAGCGAAGAAGCCCGAGTGTGCACGACCGAACCCGAACCAGCTTGACGTTTTCACAGATTTTCAATTGCTTGTAAACAGATTACTGTAAATACAGTAAAACGGTCCGACATTTTGTTAAAATTATTGATGTAGTACCCGAGAGCATTAAAAACAATTCATTCTGCATTTTTTTTGGTTCACAATAAAACTCAAAAATTTATTTATGCCCAGGGCCTTAACTGTACCAGCTACGTAACTGTAATCTCGTGCACAAGCGTCCAATAAGGTGAAGGTTGACCCGACTGGCTAGCTCCAGATGTTTTGCCACGAGAGAAACGAGCAAACAATAGATACTAGCAGTCCATGTGTTTTAACGTCTATGCAGCAGTATCACAAGTATGGCGGACATGGCACATAATATACCTATGGCTCCCCGCCATAATCGAGGAAGTCACACATGCCATTACGTTCAAAATTTCATTAGAATATCACGTAAACTGAGCCTTATGGCACAAATGACTTTCTCGATTATGGCGGGAAGCCACAGATGTATATTGGATAATTATAAAACGAAAAAATTCATATAAGAAAGTCCTTTTCATGCTATTTTCATTATTCTCAGCCACTCTAAAAAACGTTCGATTGAAAAATTAATCGATTTCATGGTGTTCCTGTCAGGGATATCCACGCGGAAAAGAAATTCTTTTACAAAACAATATAAATTATAAAAATTACACGCCGTTGAATTGAATGCATTTTGCAAAAAATTTTGCAACAAATGCAATTGAATGCAGAAGTGACTTTCTCTGTTATGGCGGGAAGCCACAGATTTAATTTAGCATTTTTTCATATCCCATGCCTGTAATGCACTGTAATGCACGAAGCACTTGACTTGTAGATACGTCACTGAAGTGCTTTGGTTGGCTTGACTTGTGACGTCAATCTGCTGAGCATCTTGCACTCTGTGGGCCTAGTTCTCGAACGAGAATTAGGGAAATTTATGGGTTCTAGGCCTATTTTATTGGTACGTACCAACAAAATAAGCTTTTAAACCCCAAATTTCACGATTTTTCGATTTCTCGTACGAGATTTTCAAGAATAGGCCCCTGATCTATACACATATATGTATACATAAAGATATATTTTTATGTACGTGGCATATGCACAAATAAATATGGATAATTAATTCGTTTGTGTTTGCACAATTCCAAAACTCCAAAACAATATTTTTCTCTATTGTTGACCGATAATTTTCGGTAATTATAAATTTTAATTAAATTCAAACATGCAAGACGAAAGAAATCCTAGTGAAAGTGAGCAAGAAAAGCAACTAACTATCGAAACTACTCAGGAATCTGTTACGAACGAAGACGTTAACAATAAAAACAAATTGAGTAAAAAGCAATTGAAAAAACTCGAAAAAACAAAAAAATGGCTCGAAAGAAAACCAGCGAAAAGGTAAGTACGTGATCTTCTTTTCTATTAAACTTTTTGCATTTGTTGATATTGCAACATAACCTAAAATTATTTTCTTATAATTAAGTTAATGTTGTTTTCCTCAGCGTTTTAAAATTTGTTATCTAAATTTCGAGGCATCACAAGTATTTGAGTAATCAGTTACTTAATGAGTATTTAAATATTTTATTAATGTCATAATTGTAAAGAATACAATTATTATTAGCTAATAATAACTATTACAATATTTATAATTTTGTGTAGAAATTAATAACTATGGCTATGAATTATTGTAAATTGTAAAGCTATAAATTCTAGAGCAAATTTCTCAATAAATAATAACAATTGCTTCACGCTTTTGGTATTTATTTTGCCCACATCAGAAAATTATTATAAAATCCTGGAGTTCTCATATCAATAAAAAATTTAAATGTAAACATCTTTAATTCTCTTGTATTTAGACATTTCTGTCATACATTAAAGCAGTATATTACTGAACTAACCAAAAAAGTATGACACAATATAACGTTCTTTTTTTTCCATTCAATCATATGTTTAACTGCGTTAATCTATGACAAAAATTTCAATTTTAATTGATTTAAGAACTCCAGGATGTTCTGATAATTGTCTGATGAGGGCAAAATTTATGCCAAAAGCTTGAAGCAGTTATTGTTATTTATTGAACAATTAGGTCCAGAATTGGTTGCTTAACAATTTATAATGGCATATAAGTTAAAAGAGCATAAAATAATGATTAACTTCCTTATTATATTATCAATAGTAAAATATTAATTATGACTTATTGATAATCAACGTTTTATATTATTGTCTTTTGTTGACCGTTGATATTTTTGTGTCTGCCTTTAATAATACGCTATTCACACAAGTACTTAAAAAGAAAATAATAATAATAATATAATGAGGTAAAAGATGCATGTTGACAAGTACAAAAATGTTGTATAGTTCAAAGTTTATTATTTCAAACTTTAAATTCCATGAGTTTTCAAAGTCGATTTTGTTGATTAAACTTACTTTAAAATAAGAGTTTAAAAGAGAAGTCAGAAATTTTGATATTTTGGGTGAATTTCATGAAAATTGACATTGTAACAGTTGATAATCAAAAGCTTGTTACAATATACGTTAAAACAGATTTGTCTTTTTTTTGTCATTTTTTTGTCATTTTTTTAATTTTATGATGTAAATGATTTCTTTAAATAAAATATCTAAATCACACATTTTTTATTGAAAAATGTATTTATGGATATGAAAAAACTGAAATAAAAAAAATTGATTTAAAGTAAATTTATAGCATATGTTTTTGAAAATAATGTAAAATTGTATTCAATTTTATTATTCAGTCTATGTAGAGCGTATAATGTTTTTATGTATAGTAGAACATGAAAAAAAATGATTTTTTGCTTGATTTTATTGTCATTCAATCAAAATTTTACTATTTTTGAATGATTTGCACATTTTCCAGTTAATATTCAATCTAGAACAATTTCATCTAATATAGAAGTATTTATTTTCATGTGAATTATATTTTTTTAAAAATCATAAAATTTGAATAACATATATTTTGAGTCATAAAAGTATTTCAGTAATCAATAACTTAGTCATTATTTAAATATTCGATTGATGACTAAATTATCAAGATTACAATCATTACTAGCAAACATACAAAAATATTACTTTTTTTATTGTTACTATTATTGTTCATCATTTTCACAATTTATAACTATAAATTATAGAAAATCAAAGTTCTAAATTTTTTTCAGTCACAATTAATTGATATTTCATTATTAAAAAAGAAATAATTATGTAAGTAAATCTGCATTATCGAATAAAAAGGTTTTTACTAGTTTGAAGTATATTATTTCAAACTTTAACGTTAATGAGTTGTCAATGTCGATTTTTTTTTTCATGGAATTCACTTGACAATAATAGTTTGAATGAGTAGTTGTAAATTTTGATATTTTTGATAAATTTTGTGAAAATTGACATTGTAGTAGTGAATGATAAAAAAATTGTGTAATACATATCAAAACAAATTTATTTTTTTTATTTGTCATATTTATTTATTATATTATTTGAATGATTTTTTTGAAATCAAATGTCTAAATCGCACATTCTTTATTGTAGAATATTTATATATATATTAGGGTGTCACTTTTTCTATTTTGGGGCTTTAAATTAATCAAGACATAAAAAAAAAAAAATTTCTAAAGTTTGAAGCAAATCGGACATGATTAACACGTGTCCCAAAACGACTAAAGTTTTAAATGAGATTTACATGTAATTTTTTTATACATTCGTTCAAAAATTCTTAACTTGTGCAAAACTTATAATTAATGTTTGAAACTTGGCATAGTTGAAGTGTATAATGTTACATTCAAGGCCAAATTTTTCTGGATTTTTCTATCACAGTTTTCTATGCTTTACAAGCACCGAAACAAAGCAAAATAGTATATTTCGCGTCAAGGAGCCTAGCAGCGTCTTTTCATGCGCGACAGCAACATTCTCGGAACGAGGGAATGCCCAAGGTAATTCCACGAGTTTCGAGAATGTTTTCGTCGCGCGTGAAAAGGCTCTGGTCCTGTGGTACAAACTGTACTTTTCTTGGTTGGCGTTTGAAATGAGTATGTGGGTGGGCAGCGGAGTGAAAAGGGGATTATTACGCTCAATCCGCGAGCAGCCTAACACTCTTTTCAAACGCTGACCATGAAAATGTACTTTTTGATGCTTGCAAAAAATAGATAACAGTAATAGAAAAATCAAGAAAAATTTTTCTTGAACGTTACATTGTACGCTTAAACTATGCCAAGTTTCAAAAATTAATCATAATTTTTGCACAAGTTATGATTTTTCGAATGAAATGTATAAAAAACTACATGTAAATCCCATTTAAAACTTAAGTCGTTTTGTGGCATGTGTTAATCATGTCCGATTTGCTTCAAACTTTACAAAAAATGTTTTTCTTATATCTTGATTGATGTAAAGCTCCGGAATGGAAAAAATTGCGACATCGCCAAAATAAGTGACACCCTAATATATATGTATGGAAAAAAATAAAACAGAATATTTGAAAAAATATATATTTTGAGCCCATTTAGAATATATATTATTTTTTATCATAGCGATCTTTAGCCTACTTTTCTGCCCGCGAAGCCTCGCCTTTGGCTCTGGATATAACTTACACCCTCGTGAGAAACTTATTTTTTCCCTAGATGCGAAATATACTATTAAGAATTAATTAATTGTTAATTAGTTAAAAATTAATTAAATCAATCAATTTTCGTTTGATTTTTCAGGCATTTAATCAAAATTTTGCTATTTTTGAATGATTCACACATCTTTCAGTCAATATTTAATCTAGAAAAATTTTATACGGTATATTTTATATTTATGTGAATTTTATTTTGCTCCAAATTATAAAATTTGTATTAAGTAAGTGCCATGAAAGTATTTTAGTAATCAATAATTTATTTAATATTCAAATATTGGATTAATGAATTAAATATTAAGAACATAATAATTGCAAGCAAATATTGAAAATTACTATTATTATTGTTTATCATTTTTGTTATTAATAATCATGAATTATAGAAAATCAAAACTATTAATTATTGACATTTTTTAACCATTGTAATTTTTGTGTCTGTATTTAATGAGATGCTATTATATCAAACGTTGTATCGTTAAAAAAGAAATATATCAAGTTAAATTGAATAGACAGACTGAGAATTCCCTGCCAATTAATAATGAATTATTTCACAACTCTCACGAATTTTCAATGCCAGTTTTTTCATGGAATTTACTTGAAAATTTCATGAAAATAAAACTTTAAAAATGAATTGCAAAATTACATTTTACTCATCGTTCAATTTCTACTTTTTTATAAATGACTTCATAGACTTAATTTCTAAAAATTTTTGTATTTCTTGTCTTTCTTTTTAATTTTGTTTTGTAGCAAACCCAAATAAAAATTATTTAATATTGGTGATTTCTCCAGTTCTAAATAATCATTTTATTTGGATAGTAAAAATTCTGAAAGTCTTTTTCTTTGATTTTTATTTCTAGATTGAAGGAACGTTTGAAAGCAAAAGAAAAAAGAGCGTTTGCCAGAGCCAACAACATTTCCCTTGGCCCATCAAGAGAAGCACTTAAACGAAGCAAAATGGCAGAAAGCCCCTGTAAACTTGGAATCACCATTGATATGTCTTTCGACGACTTGATGATTAGCAAAGACATAGGCAAACTTGCCAAACAAATTTTGAGATGTTACACATTGAATCGGAGAGCCTCTGCGCCTCTGCAATTTTCCGTGACCAATCTCAAAGGAAAGTCAGTCGAACAATTCAAGAAGCACAATGGATATGAACATTGGGATGTGAGTAAATTGTCTGGACAAAGTTAATGACAAGAAAAATAAAAAAAACTTTGGCTTATTAAATATTTGTATTGTACCCAATGACACATGGATGAGTTTTTTCTGTTACTCTATAGAAACTCTAAAAATTAATTTAAATACTTGAAATTACTTAAAAATCCTGGAATTTGAAAAATTTTAAATTCGTATTAGCCTACGCCCATGACGTTAACAATTTTAACAAAGAACACAAAAATAAAAATCGTTTTAAATATTAAAATTGTATTTTGAAGGTAATGCTTTTGATAGTTTTTGTACATATCAAAATAACAGAATTTCTTGTAAATTAAAAATAAACTTCATTTAGTTTCAGTGATATCTGTTGTTGAATTGAAAGTTTAAAATTGTTCCTGAGAAAGTTGTTAAATAAGGTGGACATTTTTCAATTTACACTGTCGAAAATATTGTTTCTGGGATAAATAAAATTCTAAAGAAACTTAATTTATGCGAACTGGGCAATATTCAATATTTATAATAAAAATGTTGTATCTCTGTGATTAAAATTTCATGAAATTTTGGGAAATTTGGAAGACATAAAAATATTTTTAAACTAGTAAAAAAGCAATATCTACAGAACCTGAAAAAGCATTTATTTGAAAATAAACTTATCATGTCATAAAATTTGATTTTTAACGAATGTCATATTTTGCACAGGTGAAATTCCATCCGGAAAGTTATCTGGACATTGTAGATAAAGAAAACTTAGTTTACCTGACCAGTGAATCTGAAAATGTGATAGATGAATTGAACGACAATTTTACGTACATAATCGGTGGTCTCGTTGATCACAATGGTCACAAGGTAAAATTTTACTGTTTTAATTTATTAATAATTATTCACAAGAAGCTGACTTTTAATTATGCTATACTCAATTTCAATTAAGTATAATCAAAAATTATACTCAATTTACACTAATTACAAAAAATTAAAAAAAAATTAAGAATAACAATTTTTTTTGGAAAAAACGAATAATGATAAAATGTTCGAAATAATTTCATTATATTTTGTTTTAACTTTGAAGATTTTTTAGTTATAATTCTAAATATTCAACCTTCAAAAAATAAATGAAATCTCAAATTATCCAGTGTTGTATTTTATATTCTCAAAATAAATTTTTTTATTATTTCAGGGTTTGTGTCACAAAGTAGCAACGACACAAGGAATAAAACACGGTCGATTGCCATTAGACAAATATTTGAAAATGATAGTGCGAAAAGTGCTGACAGTTGATCATGGTACGATATTTTTTGATATTAAATACTTGGAAATAATAAATCTGAATATATTACTGAAAAATGATTTACGTATAAATGTAATCTTAAGATAGAACTAATAACACAATATAAGAAAAAAACAAAAAAAATTGTAAATAACAAATTTTATGCATATTTTATGATTCAAAATTAAAAAATTAGGAACTTCTTTATATAATTTTTATATTGAATTATTTCGTATTAGAAATTTATGTATTTAACAAATCTTCATGAAAACTTAAGTCATTGAATGATAATGTAGACTTCATTTATGTTTTTAAATAACTTTTGCTGGCTTTTCTTAAACCTCGAATAAATTAAATAAATAAATTTGATAAAGTAATTTAAAAATTTTTATTGCAGTTTTCGAAATAATGTTACGAAGAACTGAAGGAAAAACGTGGCAAGAAGCGTTCATGCAAGTTTTACCTGAAAGAAATTATAATAAATTGATTGAAAATGAAGAAAATATAAAAAGGCTGGAACCCGATGAGAAAAAAATGGATTGCGGTAAAAGCAATGGCAACGAAAGCCATAGAGAAAATACTGAATCGCAGTAAATTGCTAGAAATATTATTTTATATTACAAAGTTGGAATAAATTTTATTCCTCCAAAGAAACTCTATTGATTTTTTCATTGATTTTTTTTTTTCAAAATGATCGATTTTCTGAAGCTAATGTTCTTTTATATTGTGGGTTTTAATCAAACACTATTTTAATTGAATTTTCACGCTTTCAGCCGTTTATTTAGCTCTTATCAGGAACTATATAATATTACAAAAGTTTTCTATTTATACTAACAACTACATAAGTTTAATAACAATAAAAAAATTTTCTCCACTTACGAAAATTTCCATATAATTATACAATTCAAGTCGGAACAGCAAGTATATTATCATTTGGGAGGTCATTATGAATCATATTACAAATTCCTTCAATGGGACTTCGCAATTGATACAAGGGACCTTCCTCGTCAACTTGCAACGCGACAATGAAACAGAACCCAAAAAAGAAATGTAAACTAAAAATAAACTGATAAGTACTGTCATGAAATTCCATCGATAAAACCATCAAAAATCGCATCCAGGAATTTCGTGTCTTCTTGTTTGTTGAGAGTGTTCCTTGTCTTTTTTATATGAATCATCTCGGACACTAAACTCTCCCTATAATTGATCTACATATCCAAAATTTTAACAGTAATCCAGTCAAAATCATGACCCTTTTTAATTCTATGATCAGTCAAAACCGAGATTTATACAAAATCAGTGTAAATCTAGTGATTTATACTTTACACTATCCTTTTTAATAGTTTTTGATTTAAACTGTCATAATGATTATTAAGAAACTGCAAAAAATTAGAGAGTTCTGTTGATTGTTACATTTTTTACGTTGACTGTATTTCACGTGATAGTGTATATAATGTAAGTATCCCTAGCAAACGCTCCGGTACTTACGCGGTACCAAATAAGTACTTCTTAGGTACCAGTTACGTACTTTCTCAATTTTCTCCTCATTTTCAATACAAATCAGCAAATTATTGATTTTAGTATATATAACAAGTATTTTTATCAGCCTACAGTGGTCAACCATAAAAAAAAATAGTGCAATTATTTCCAAAAAACGTAAATTAGAAGCAGAAATTCTCAGATAGGCCAGATAAGCTGAGATAAGGTAGATAACACAATCGTCATGCGCGCGTATGTGCTTGATAATAGCGAAATGACACGTTTCGCGTGTTTTTATGCTTGTTTTGGTATAATCACATCTAATTTGATTTGTGTTGTTTTTATACACAATAATCGGGCAGTGAATTAAAGTGGATTGAGGAAAAAAAAAAACGAAAGTTGATGGTGCATTCCAAATTTCCTGCGTTGCGCATTATCTGAATATTATCTAGCGCTTGACTGCGCATGACAAGTGCATTACCTACACTTATCCCACAGTTAGTGTTTCTAATTTTTGTTTTTTGATATAATCGCACTATTTTTTTGAATCTTTTGCCGCTGGAAAATGAAGAAAAACACTTATTTTACAAGATAACATCAAAATTTTACCGATTTTCATTAAAAAGAAGGAGATTTTTAGGAAAGTACCTAACTGGTACCTAAGGGGGGAGGGAGGGGGAGTAGGTAAAAGTGACGAAAAGCTAAAGTTCCATTGGTTGAAATCCCAGATTTCTAAAGTCCCGAACAGTCTATTATCCCGCAAGTGAAATGACCAGAACGACCAATATCCCGACATGCAAATTGAACCGAACTTCAAATGATCTGAAATCGCAAAATCCCGAACACAAGAAAAATACCGAAAATAGTATTATCCCGAAAATGCACTGACTCGGTGGCAAATTACACCGATCGCTAAATGAACTAAATCATTGAAGATTCGATATTCTACAGTCCTGAATAAAATTGCCCCGAAGCATCAAATTCCCGAATTTTATATTTTGTTATTCGGGATTTTGAAGCTTCGAGGCAATTTCATTCAGGACTGTAGAATATCGGATCTTCAATGATTTGGTTCATTTAACGATCGGTGTAATTTGCCACCGAGTCAGTGAATTTTCGGGATAATACTATTTTCGGTATTTTTCTTGTGTTCGGGATTTTGCGATTTCAGGTCATTTGAAATTCGATTAAATTTACATTTAGGGATATTAGTCGTTCTAGTCATTTCACTTTCGGGATAATAGACTGTTCGGGACTTTAGAAATATGGGATTTTAACGAATGGAACTTTAGTTTTTTGTCACTTTCCTACCCCCCCCCCCCCTAAGGAGTATCTAACTGGTACCTTATTAGGTACCGTCGAGTTTGCTAGGGATTTTAGATGAATTTTATTATGGTGGTTTAATTCAGTAAATTTAATGATTCTGAAATTAGGAAAACGTGAGGATTAAGATATTTCAATTATATTTAAATACTTTGAAATTCGAATTTGAGAGGTCAGGAAAGATTTCATAAAATTTTAAAAATTCAAAAATGCATGAAAAATAGATGAAAAAGGCATGAAATTAAAATCCAACTCTGAACAAGATAATTAAAAAATAATAAATTCTTTAAATTAATCAAAGTTTTACCTTTAATATAAGAGTTTCTAATTAATTGAAATGTGTATGTTGTTTCAATTTGAAATATTCTAGAATCCATGGAAATTCTAAAAGCTGTAGTAGAATATTTTTCCCTTTTTGTTTTTGAGTTTTATTTTCGGATTTATCATTTCGCGAAAATTTGAAAATGGTAGAAATATTCGATTTTTGAGGCCTGATTACTCGATATTCATCAGTAGAATAAAAAAATTGCCAAATAATAAAAAGTGGGATTTTATGTCTACTTTTAAAAAATGTAGATTTTTTTGTGATTTAAAAAAAAGTTTATATTTTTTTAAAGAGAAAGTGACATTCTACCTGATATGCAAAAAAGAAAAAAAATCAGTTTATACTTTTTTTCGGGTATTTAAATCAAAATTTGGCACTCCAACTACCCAGATTATGATTGTTTATAGCTCTTTGAAAAAAGGAAGTGGAATCCCAAGAATCTTGAATAAAACAAACATAGGAAGAAACATAACACAGTTGCTTAAACACAAAGAAATGGGATTGAACTGCACTGTTGACATTTTTTTTCCACTCACTTCATCAATAAGAGTTTCTTTGATTTAAAAACAAATCTGAATTCGCGGTAGGCAGGTCAGGCAGACTAAATTTTAAGTAGCTTTTTACAAGAATTATTTTTTCATAAAAAAAGTGTAACACCTGTTAATATTTACTATTCTACATAATATTGGCAAAGACGTACGTGCAGAATGCTTTTTGGGGAAAAAAAAAATAATCAGAATGTTCGACAAGTATAAACTTTAAAGTTGAGGAATAATTTTTCAATTTTTTCAATATAAGTTATTAAATTTTTATCGAGATTAAAAAATTAAACTCACATAGTTTGATAGGGAAAAATATCGTTTAGTTAAAAAATCAGAAATTGTTTAGCAGAGGTCAATATTATGACAAAAAATATCTATGATAAACATCATACAATATTTAAATCTTAAGAAAGCAGTTTGATCTATAGTTTGTAACAAAATCAAATTTTACAGTAGTTATAAATCAATCACTCGTGTGATTGTATGCCTCGGCTTCGCCTCGGACTGCAAACTTCACAGTCCTAATTAGTATAAAAAATCCGTCACAGGCACGCAATTTTACTACCAGGTAGCACAAAGTGTACAATTTTTTCTGCAAAACTTAATTTTACATGTTTTTGAATGTGCGAAATCGAAAATTTCCCTTTGAATTTGAATATTTATAAGAAAACATAATAAGAAATGAAGTTCTTGTAGAAATTTTGTTTTCTTATAATGTGACCTAAACAAAAAAAAAAATGAAATTTCTTATAAGAATTTTTCGATGAATACTAAAACAAAATTTATAATAATTTATAGAGAAATTCTTTATAAGCTTATAAAAACTTTCATAAGGATGAAAATCATTATAGCTCTATAACTGAAAGACAGTTTCGAAAAATGATATTTCCAGAAATATTTTTTTCGAAATATTGTCTTCACACGCTTTTGAATTCTATGTAGAACTTCGTTAAGTCAAAAGTTTTTGTAATTTTTGCGTAAGAGAAATAAAATCGTTGTTGGTATAAACTGAGAAAAAAAAAGAAGTATAGAATTGAGGAAATTCCTCCTGATACCTAAAAATAACAAAATCTCACGCTTAATCATTGTTTTGATTATGAAAAATAATTTCATTGTAGTATTAAAATCAAAAATTATGCAGGATTTTCACCTGAGCAATCAATTATTATGCAGCAAAAGATAAGATAGCTTATTCGGCGATTTCTTAGCACTGTCTTTTCGAATAAAATTTCTTATTGTAATTTCATGTTTATTATTTACAGAGAAAATGTTGATGAATTGATGTCTTTGTCACTTATACAAATATATTGTGATTTTCCAGAAAAAATACCCAGCTAACACAGTATAAATGATAGAATTTTTTTGGGAAGATTTAGTTCTGTTTTAGTGGTTGGAGTTGAGTGAATTTCAAAAAGTAAGTAGATTAAAATTAGCAGTTTTAAATTTTAAACTTTTTGACTTGCAAAATTTGCAAAATTTTGATTGAAATGAGGATAACTTATGCACCATAAAATAAATAGCCTAGAATATAATGTATATTTTTCATTTCTATTATTATTTGATTAAAAGTTCAACGAGGAGTCTTGAAACTTCAGTTTCAACACGATGCCATTTTGCATTTAAAGTTTCTATTATTTTTATTTGAAGACTACCATACGATTATTATATTACTTTATTTTACGATCGTGAAATTCGCGGATCCAGAAGAGTCTCACCAAAAGATTTTGTTGAAAGTTCCATCATGCAAATCTAAAATATTCGAATTATGATATTGTTTAGGTTTTGTATACCTACACTGCGTAAATAATAGTCAAATTTTTCTACTATTCAAAAGTTGGTGCCGACGAAGTTTCTTACTACATGAAAATATCGATTTTAAGTATTCCAGATAATGATTTCACCATTTAAATCATCAACTCCGAAGTCTTTTAATATCACAGATATTCAACTCCTCGTTTTTGAACCATTAAAAATTTAGATTTGATTGTATCATAACTAGATTAAGCGTTCGAATTATTAGGATCAATAAATTAGTCCTTGAAATTTAAATCACCACATTTTCAGATTATTAGAAAGGGCACATTAGTAATTACTAATTATTTTAAATATTCAAAACTAGAACAATAAGAATATTGAAATATTGGATTGCAAAACTCGGCTAGCGCTTGCCTTGAGAACTTTACATTCGTTCAAAAAGCTCTTTTGCACAAGTTTAGGACTATATTTCCCAACAACATAAAGAAAATGCAAGCTTTAAAGAAAATCGCATTTTCCTTACGGTTTCAAAAAAAAATATTGAACTCATAATTTACAAAAGAAAATTGTTAATTTTTCAACACTCTTCTTTCCTTAAATTGTATTCTAGTAACGGCATTGAGTTTTTAGATATATTTGATACACCTTCACCATAAAAAACTGTTCTATATTTTTGTTTCTAGATAAACCAAAATGAATAAAGTAATTTTCATCGCGTTTTTCCTGGTTGTGATTGTTGGTAAGTATTTCATGATCATCTTCTGCATACCAACATTGTATTTTCATGCTCGTTAACTTCATTGCGCCATCGTTGAGCCAAAATCTGCGCATCACATTCGTTAATGATCGTACAGTTGTGCATACAGGAGAGATTTATATCAATCATGATATAATATATTCTAAAATGTAATTGTACAATGATTGACTAGTGTTTTTCGTAACTGACCCAACAGACTTTGATAATGTTCGTGATCAAGGCGTCTTTTTAGGAATCTTTTGCGAAACCTAAGTACTATCTGGGATGGACCTAGGGGGTGGTCTGGGGGGTCCGGACCCCCCCCCCAAATATCAGACTTCCTCAATATCTGTACTGTGTATCCCATGGGAAACTGGACACACAGGTGTACAGCACACGGTCCTTCTGATCATTGTTTTACAGTGTGTCTAATAGCGTCACATCATCGTGTTTTTTTTTTAATTCCCACGCATTTTCTAAAAATAAAAAAAAAGATGAGAAAAATACTAATGTATGGTAATTGAAAAAAAATTTATATGTGAAACGGTTAAAATAAAGGTTTTTATTGACTGTCAATTAGTAAACTATATTTTTTTACATTCAACAGTGTGTTTTGGGAATTTGAAATGCACTCATGCAGTATCAGTTTATTTTCGTAGAGATAATAATTTATGAAAATTTCATTGGACTCTTGGATGATGTTCATATATTAATGATGATAAATCAATTCTTAATAACAATAAATCAATACCATCCATACATTATAATGAGTATGAAACTATAGTTTACTTTCTTTCTTTTTCTTTTATAAAAGAAAAGTATTTCGTATAATAATACATTCCAAGGTACATAGTACATAATATCATTGCGAATTCAGAAGAACCGATTTCCCAGATAACAGGTAATTTGAAACAGGAAATAATTGCCATAAATAACAAACAATAGAAATGCATTTTCCAATAATTGTAAAAATTCAATTTTTTCGACTGAAAAATTTCAATCTTTTGTGATGAGATATAAAAATGAAGCATTCATTCGTGCGATATTCGACAAATAAACATTTTCACTTTGCAGGAAACAGTCGGAAAGAATTAATGGCAAAACAAGAACAAAAAAATCTAAAAAATTCAATATGTTATGCGTTATAACTCAACAATTATTCAGTATGTTATGTGCAATTTTTGAAATAAAGTCAAGAAATCGTTAAAAATGTAGATGAAAAAACATTTTTAAGGGGAAGGCCTGAAGTTTTAGGTACAAATCGATGGCAGAAGATTTATTAGAAATTTAATCAAAGTTCTTTCGATACGCGTCTCAGATTTTTTTGTAAGTGGAGCCAATATTTGAAGATATAAATTTTTGAAAATCATTTTCTGTCGCTGATTTACAGGTATCAATCACATGCCAATCTTTTCAATAAATCATAGTGGCCTAATAGGTATTTATTTTTTCCTCCTACATATTTCTAACATGTATGGGTAACATTTTTTTCGTTTAATTATTTATGTCACATCCGATGCAGCGTTCACTATTGTGTAAAGTTTTAATTTTTACAAGAATTATGTTACATTAAAATGGTCCGAAGGTGAAATTATTTTATAATACATTATATATTTATATGTTATATATAATAATAGGTGATTATTGATAAATAACTGATGTTATATAATATTCTTGAGATTTTTTATCACTTGCTGACGATTGATTTTCTTTTCCCTTATCCGGTAATTTCAAACGCAAAACCATTTTACTATGATCTACTTCTTTTCAAAATTACAATTTTTAATAATGTAACGTGAATAATAGATCGAAATAAAATGAATAAAATGCCACCCTTTGAATTGGGACCGTATAGCTCAGAAATAAAAGATAAACGCTTTAACTACTAAACCACTGCACTACGACCTGTTGAAAGTGTAGCATGTGATTGTTACTTGTAAATCAGCAACAGAAATTGTGATTTCACAAAATTTATAACTTCAAATTCTAGCTTCACTTTTAAAAAAGCCGAAGGAGATACGTATCAAATTAAAATCAATTACCTTCCTAAAAAATCTATCGACATCTCAATTTGAATTTTAGACTTCAGGCCTTCCCCTCACTAGATCTCAACAGTACAAATTAAATTACACAAGAAATTGTAATATTATGCCGAGAAATAATCTTCAACGCTGATATTTTGAATTTTTTAATTGTAATTGTTATACATTTTCGTAAATTAATAAAGTTAAATAATAACTTTGAATAAATTTAATATAATTGACGTTCATAAAAAATACATAATGTTTTTAAAATAGGTGACCACAAGATGATTACAATATAACCAGGATTAAATACATCGAACTTCATAATTCTGGCTATTTATTGTAGATTCTATTACTATAAAAGAAAAGAAATTCAGTTCGTTCGCACCATGGGCAAAAAGTTTCTCGCGAAAAATCAATTTTTTCCCTTGGTGCGAAATGAATATATATACTATTTTGATAAATTACGATTACTACTACAGCTACTTTTACTCAACTTCTGAGTCTTGCGTTTATTTTTCGAAAATGAAACTCACATAACGCAAAAAAGCTCGCGATTCAATGAAAAATCACTAGCGGAAAAACTCGATTTTGTCATACACAATAAACACATTAGTTTTGTGAAATCCGAAATATGTTTTATTATAAATTTTCCGATTGGACCCCCTTCCCCAAATTTTTTCTGCGTCCGTCCCTGAGTACTATGGTACTTGCTGTACAGCTAATCTACTAATGTCACAAACTAATGAGAAATTCATACCATTTCTTCAATATCTCTAAAATATTTAGAAATGCATTTAATTGTATGAATAATAATCCATGCATGTTTATACAATGATGCAGTTTTAGTTTGACGCTGATATGTTTCTAAAATCAGCGTGCATCAAATATTACAATGATGGTGCAATGCTGGATTGCATGTATCACTTTTCTATGTCAGTCTTTTTTGAAATTATCCAAATGGGCTCAAGAAACATTAATTAATCTACTGACATGGTCCTTATGTAGCTATAAGCGTCAACGCAAATCCAAATCCGGCAACTCGAGGATCTAGACCTGCATCTCCAGTGGGCTCTGTTAAATGTGAGTGATAAGAATTCTAGAAAGAGAATGGACGATAAGGAACAATTGATAACTTTTTTAAATTATCTGAATCAAGCTGGAAGGGGCGGTAGTCGTCCTGGCAGTCCAAGTGGTGGACAACAGCAAGGAGAAGGTAGTACTAAAAAAAGAACGAGAGGTAAACGTGGCAAGGCAGCGAAAGAAGCGAAAGCAGAAAAGAAGGCTGAAACCCATTTCATGAGGGCTCAGGATCAAAAACAACAGGGTAAAGAGAAGAGCGCTGATGCTGTTGCTGGCAGTAAGGGTAAAGGCAAGAAATAAGGGTAAAAGCGAATAATTGATATAATATCCATGCATATTGTTACGTTGCATGGATATTATCCATGTTATTGCTACGTTTCACAAATAACGGCCAACAAATTCAATGTTGTCTCTCATTTGTTGGAATACATATGTTTTAATTGTAACCTTTCTTCCGAATGATTTATTGTATTTTATATTTCTTAAGCAATTATGTGAATAAAAGCCCATATGCTGCAGTTAAAAACAACCACAATGTCTGAATTTGTTATGATTCATATCGACTGATAAGTGCTGGAAGTGTAAACAGAGCATTATTGTCGTGATATTTCGCAAGTAAATGAGTTAGGTTCGAGCCTACTGAGTATACACCGATCTAATGTATAGTCATTGTCTTTGAAAATTACTTTGAGAAAAACGTATGAAAGGGATACAATTTTTCTGCAGATTAGGTCCGAAAAAATTATACTAAATGTCTTACTAACTACTTACTTTTTTTCATATTTTACTTTGTGCTTTACGTACATAACCGTAATCAAATCCGTTGCTCACTGGTCCAATAATTTAACGATGATTCAATGACACCATGACCAGCCATTTCTCAACTTTTCTCTGATTTATTCCATCTTTTTCACTTACGTTTCGATCCAGTTAGGAACCTTTTCAAAGCAGGTTTCAAAATCACATGATATCTTTATCATGAGAGAATGGGATCAAACCCGAAACGTTTGCAAAAACAAAAACTGTCGTCCATTTTGCCAGTAGTATAATGGTTGGTGACGCAAAAAAGATTCTTACATGTACATCATTTTATAATACAATCGACGACACAAATAAGAACATCAACATATCCTCTTCATCTACTCTGATTCAATGAATTAATTTCAGAGATAACCTTCCTTTCTTTCTGTGCAATTATAGCCAATCAAATAAGTAAGCATCAAGTACATCATACTACATACATGGACCTGCGTCCAAATCACCAAATGCCAACTCAAATGTCGAAGTCGTCAAGTCAAGCTCTCGTGACCAATTGTGCGAAAAAGATATAGAATAAATCACAGAATAAATCATAGAATAAATCGCAGAAAAGATAAGAATTGACTGATCATGGTGTTATTTATTTAAATAAATAAATACAAAAATTACCAAAGTTATAAGTCTTTGGTAATTTCAAAAATAAAACCTAACTTTATCGAGGGTTTGGGCGAGCTTTTTGCTCTCTGAAGGTAAGGCATCACAGCATAAAACTATGTTTAATAGAGAGTTATCTCGATCTAATCTTTATTGTATAATATTGTCATTTTGTTGTATATTAGATTCAATCATATGCATTTATAAGACGAATGTTTATAAGGATCGAATTCACTTTTGTTGAAAAACCGAAAGGTAGTTACGAAAAATGGAAACATGTTTTCAGAGATATTTCATTCGAAATATAGCTTTCACATGCTCTTTACCTTGTGCTTTTTGGTGATTATTGTATTCGAGGTAAAAAAAACTGCGTTCAATAAATCACGTTTGAATTCGCGAGTGAGTAGCAGAAAGTTGAGGGAATTCCTCCAGATATCCTCCCCCCCCCCTCCCCCCTTAAAAAACCCGAAATCTCACATTTCAACATCATTTCCGATTATGAATAATAATGTCACAACAGCATTGCATTCAAAAGTTATTCAGGTTTGAGGTTTCGCACCTGAGCAATCAATTATCATGCAGCAAATGATACGTTCGCTTTTGGTAAAAGTTAATGTTTTATGTTTTTTGGTAAAAGTCAAAGTGTTGGTAATTATTGTATCAAGATTAAGAAATCTGTTTGTATTAATAAACCGCGTTCGTATTCGCGAGTAAGTAGCAGAAAGTTGAGGGAAATACTCCATATACCCCCCCTCCCCCCCCTCCGCCCTGAAAAAACCCGAAATCTCACGTTTGAACATCGTTTTCGATTATGAATAATGATGTCACAACAGCATTTCATTCAAAAGTTATTTAGGTTTGAGGTTTCACGCCTAAGTAATCAATTATCATGCAGCAAAAGATAAGTTCGCTTTTGGTACGCTCGAAGACCCGTCTTTTCCAATGAAGTATATAATTGACAGTTGATGACATCTGTAGCTAAGTGGCTTAGCCACCGGGCTGCAGAAGCAGAGGTTGCGGGTTCTCGAACCCTGCCTGGGCACAGGATTTGATTTCTTGGAAAATAATTTCTTGGGAGTCAGGGCGTTAAGATTTTCAAATATCGGCGCCTCTT
The DNA here is from genome assembly GCA_028476575.1 of Platygaster robiniae. Taxonomy (NCBI): domain Eukaryota; kingdom Metazoa; phylum Arthropoda; class Insecta; order Hymenoptera; family Platygastridae; genus Platygaster; species Platygaster robiniae. The sequence continues at coordinate 46,281,639 of CM052019.1, forward strand.
AGGCGGATTATGGCCCGGATAAGCCGGTCTATGGCCGCAGGGATGGGGTAAGAAAAGAAGGAATCCGGAAAAGGAAAGTAAGGCCTTCTTTGGGGCAAGCCACGTTCAGGGATTTCGTGAGTTGGCGGATGAGTGTTGAGAATTTCCTATAAAAAAACAAAGCACGTTTCGCATCTAGGGAAATATACAATTCTCACGAGGGTGTAAGATATATCCCGGGCCGAAGGCGAGAGGGATATATTCACCCGAGGAAGAAATTTTATTTTTTTCCATGGTCCGCACGATTTTTTTGAGAAAAATAGACAGTCAACACAATATAAATGACGGAATTTCTTTGGGAAGCTTTAGTTCTGTATTATTGATTGGAGTTTAGATAGTAAAGAGTGAGTGGATTGAAATTAGAAGTTGAAAATTTTCTACGTTTTAGCTTGCGAAATTACTTATCAGTATTTTAATCGCAACTTACACATAAAATTAAAAGCCTATTGAAAAATATCTATATATTACAGTTTCAATATTTGATTGAAAATTCGAGTTTCGTAACTTTACTTTCGTATTGATTTTATGAAAAGCTTTTTCTCGGGTATTTGGGCGTCACTTTAGACGAATCAATTTCATCGCGGAGGTGTAAAATTTCTGAAAGTTGTTTGCTGGGCTGACAATTCCATCATCGTATTACTTTACGGTTGCTAAATTCACGGATTCATAAAAGTTTTCTCATGATAATTTGTTATTAATAAAAAATTATTAATTTAATTTAACATTTTGAATCATGTCGTTGTTTTAATTTCATACCTCAATAAAGTCAAATCTTACAATTTTCCTATTCAAACGTCAACGTGGACAAAGTTTTTTTAAGAAAAATATTGATTCAAAATATTCCAGAGTTCGATTGTTACATCTTAAATCATTAACTCTTAAATCTTTCAATTTCACAGATATTCAACTTCTTGTATCGAAACCATCGAAAATTTAGAATAAGGTGTCTTATGACTAGATTAGGCATTCAAACTCTCAGAATCCGAACCTCGAATTAAAACAATTATTACATTTATAAACTTGCGGGAGTAGATTTCTAGTCAGTAATTTGAAGTTCGAAGATTGTTTTGCGAAGTCTCCAAATCACTTTTGAAAAATTACTTATTCTCTACATTGATGGTTAAATTTCATATTTAAATTCAGAATGCTAAAAACATTTGAATATTGTGATAGTAACATCATCAAGTTTTTAGATACCCTATCAATCCTGCTGTAGCATTATTACGTGATATTTCTATGAAAATTTTACGACACTGTATTATAGTCATATTATTCATTATACGTGCGAGAAAATGTGATAATACACGTTAAATGTGATTGATGGTACATGAAAGGACTAAAAAAATCAAATTTTGTAACGATATACGATATAATATACACTAGTTCCTCGCAAGAACCAGTACTTTCTTTGCTTTCTATTCTGATATGTTAGCATTAGAAATAGAAATAGATATTGCATGTGAGATGAAACTGCGATGTTCATGGGAAATTTTTTTCCAGTATGTATTATGCACATCATGGCGAGGTAACATAGTCCAGTCAATAGGGCAAAAAAAAGACCTCATTTAGCGATTTTTAGGTGACTCAATTTTTGTGATTCCAATGTGTACCGAGCTGTTAGATAGGCTTCAAACTCAATTTGCGTATTCTCACCGACTTCCCCCCCGCCGTTTTGCCACCATCTTGAAAAAATTGGCGATTTTTTATTCTCGGTTTGATTCATTAACGATTCGTTTGACGAAAAAAACACAGAGTATATGATTATTTAGAGGGAAATAAGCTCTACATTTTCGTTCTCAACACTTTTTTACGTATTGTCAACATCTTCCGCTGAATAAACAATAAAAGCAAAAAATGCAAAGAATGATGTTTTTGGAACTCAGATTGTGCTCAGGTGGTTGAGTTTCTGAAAAATTGTTCTTGATTATCCTGTATTCTTTTTCTAGGACACTTCTTGACAAACAAAAAAATTACAGTAAAATCTTTCATTACATTAACAATAATTGACGTACAACTTTTGAATGCAATGCTGTTTTGGGTAGTATTTTTAATTTTTCCAAATTCGGACTTTTGATTTTGACGCGTGACATCACCGCGCGGACAATACTTTTACTCGGCGAGTTATTGCATCCGGGGGCTCAATTCTTATAGAATATATTATAAAAAATGATCAGGTTATACAATTAAGAAAAATTGTTGTTCTATTCCGGAATTTTAAAACTGCTTGTTTTTGTATGAACCGTATGAACTTGTTTTCATAAACAAGATAGCGATAAATATCACGCGCCAAAAACAAAACACATATTTAAGCAGCTTATACGTACAAAATCAAAAATTTATACAAGATACTGCAAATTTTACAACTGAAACATTCTTTAATTTACCAGTAAACGACTTTGGTCGCTGCGACGTAACTGGTACGTCGCAAAGATACGTTGTGGTAACGTCGCCACTACGTCAAAACTTCCTCAGTTTTTTCGTTTCAGCTACGTCATCAAAAAGTCGCAGCTATGTCGCCACTACGTAACTGCATCGTATATAAAACGTAAATGGCGACATAGCCGATACGTTGCCAGTACGTCGTAGTGATGTAAAAGGAAAAAAACTTTATACCCGAAATTTGTCATTCCTCAAGGTTTATTATTCATTTTAACGTTATTACAATATTAACGCTTACTTTTTTTTCTTTTTGAAAGCGATTTTTTCTTTTTTGTTTTTGTTTGGCATTGAATTTTTTCTGTCATTGCATTTTATTTTACATGAAAAATTTTAAGTAATTGAAGAAAAAATGAAAATGTTTAACCAAAAGTTTGCCGCCAGTGACTGCATCAACCATGCCTTTCTTGCGCGAGTAATGACAAATCTACAGGAGAAATGGACCTGCGAAATTATGATAGCATTATTCCTTCAGACATGCACTTGGTTTAACCATTCTAGACGAAACTTCAAATATGAGAAAAAAAATCTAGCAGCCATCTAGTAAGTGTTAAGAATTAACAGTAATTTTTTAAAATTTGAATATAAAGTAATCTTCATGCCCCCCCCCCCCCCTAGGACCGTGACATCATTTATGGAACCTCCCTTGTGTACTTGATATAAAACGTAACGGACATATCAGTTATTCAAAATTTAATTTGGAAGTAATAAACATTAACTTTTACCAAAAGCGAACGTATCATTTGCTGCATGATAATTGATTGCTCAGGTGCGAAACCTCAAACCTGAATAACTTTTGAATGCAATGCTGTTGTGACATTATTATTCATAATCGGAAATGATGTTGAAATGTGAGATTTCGGGTTTTTTAAGGGGGGAGGGGGGGGGGGGAGGATATCTGGAGGAATTCCCTCAACTTTCTGCTACTCACTCGCGAATTCAAACGTGATTTATTGAACGCAGTTTTTTTTACCTCGAATACAATAATCACCAAAAAGCACAAGGTAAAGAGCATGTGAAAGCTATATTTCGAATGAAATATCTCTGAAAACATGTTTCCATTTTTCGTAACTACCTTTCGGTTTTTCAACAAAAGTGAATTCGATCCTTATAAACATTCGTCTTATAAATGCATATGATTGAATCTAATATACAACAAAATGACAATATTATACAATAAAGATTAGATCGAGATAACTCTCTATTAAACATAGTTTTATGCTGTGATGCCTTACCTTCAGAGAGCAAAAAGCTCGCCCAAACCCTCGATAAAGTTAGGTTTTATTTTTGAAATTACCAAAGACTTATAACTTTGGTAATTTTTGTATTTATTTATTTAAATAAATAACACCATGATCAGTCAATTCTTATCTTTTCTGCGATTTATTCTATGATTTATTCTGTGATTTATTCTATATCTTTTTCGCACAATTGGTCACGAGAGCTTGACTTGACGACTTCGACATTTGAGTTGGCATTTGGTGATTTGGACGCAGGTCCATGTAGTATGATGTACTTGATGCTTACTTATTTGATTGGCTATAATTGCACAGAAAGAAAGGAAGGTTATCTCTGAAATTAATTCATTGAATCAGAGTAGATGAAGAGGATATGTTGATGTTCTTATTTGTGTCGTCGATTGTATTATAAAATGATGTACATGTAAGAATCTTTTTTGCGTCACCAACCATTATACTACTGGCAAAATGGACGACAGTTTTTGTTTTTGCAAACGTTTCGGGTTTGATCCCATTCTCTCATGATAAAGATATCATGTGATTTTGAAACCTGCTTTGAAAAGGTTCCTAACTGGATCGAAACGTAAGTGAAAAAGATGGAATAAATCAGAGAAAAGTTGAGAAATGGCTGGTCATGGTGTCATTGAATCATCGTTAAATTATTGGACCAGTGAGCAACGGATTTGATTACGGTTATGTACGTAAAGCACAAAGTAAAATATGAAAAAAAGTAAGTAGTTAGTAAGACATTTAGTATAATTTTTTCGGACCTAATCTGCAGAAAAATTGTATCCCTTTCATACGTTTTTCTCAAAGTAATTTTCAAAGACAATGACTATACATTAGATCGGTGTATACTCAGTAGGCTCGAACCTAACTCATTTACTTGCGAAATATCACGACAATAATGCTCTGTTTACACTTCCAGCACTTATCAGTCGATATGAATCATAACAAATTCAGACATTGTGGTTGTTTTTAACTGCAGCATATGGGCTTTTATTCACATAATTGCTTAAGAAATATAAAATACAATAAATCATTCGGAAGAAAGGTTACAATTAAAACATATGTATTCCAATAAATGGGAGAGAACATTGAATTTGTTGGCCATTATTTATGCAAAGTATCAATGATTCACTGCATGCATATTATAACCGTTGTTCGCTTTTAGCTTCATTTTTTACGAGTTCAAAAAGCTTTGAAGTTTTTTGGATTTATTAGGATTTTTAAATTTTCTTAAAGCTTTTGCCTCGATTTGTCTTATACGTTCTCTAGTTACTTGAAATTGCTGCCCTACTTCTTGTAATGTATGGTCTTTTCTCGCTTCTATCACTGCCTTGGCACGTTCACTTATCTCTTTTCCTCTTTCATTAGATTTTTCTGCTTGCCCTCCAGATGGACTCGCAGGACGACTACCGCCTCCTCCAGCTTGATTCAGATAATTTAAAAAAGTTATCAACTGTCTCTTATCGTGCATTCTATTCCTATAATTCTTATCGCTCACATTTAACAGAACCCACTGGAGATGCAGGTCTAGATCCTCGAGTTGCCGGATTCGGATGTGCATTGACGCTTATAGCTATACCAGAACCATGTCAGTAAATCAATTCATTTCTTTCGAGCCCGTTTGAATAAGTTAGAAAGTAGGCTCTCATGGGAATGTGTTTCATTCATTTGCGCCATCATTGTAATATTTGATTGATACTGATTTTACGAGTATAGTGTCATACTAAAACTGTACATATTATAGGATTAACATGCATGAGTTACGATTCACACAATATTGTATTTTGAAATTTATCTGCGATATTGGAGAAATGGTAAGAAGTTCTCATTAGTTTGTGACATTATTATGTAAGCCGATTATCAATTTATTATCTCGTAATAACAATGTCAACTTGTCAACGATTAGGTGCAATGTATGTATAATAAGCCCAAATTAATAATCGCGTTAGATTAAAAATTTTACAATGTACATAGAAGTACATGTGAAATAATGCTGATGAAAGTCGTTTGTTTTTGCTGTAAATGCAATCGTTTATTTTTAATTTTTTCTTAATTTCTAGCGCTTTTCAGTGTATCGATTAATATTGGCTTCTTTTGGCCAAAAATGAATGATTGATACTTTATCCTTCAAAATTTTTAAAACAACATACCAGTTTTCATGCAATTTAGAAAAAAACTCTTACAACTCTTCTAGTGCTAATATTCCGCAAAAGATTCCTGTAGAAGACACCTTCACAACCATTATCAAAGGCTGTTGAGTTAATCACCAAAAACATTATTAACTCATTGTACAATCACGTTTTAGAACAGATTCTATGTGAGTCTCGCCTGTATGCACAACTGTACAATCATTTTCGAATGTGCAGCACAGATCTTGGCTCAATGATGGCGCAATGAGATTGTAAAGCATGAAAATACAATTTTGGTATGCAGAAGATGATCACGAAATACTTACCAATTATCACAGCCAGAAAAAACGGGATTAACATTGTTTTATCCATTTTGGTTTATCTATAAATAAAAATAAAAAACTGTCTATTTAGGTGAACATATCGACAAAAGGTATATCTATGTATCGTGAAAAATATATACATATCTAACAACTCAATAATGTTACTTTTACAACGCACAGTGTTTAGAAATTGCGAAAAGCGTTCATGATGTTCGCAGTCTTGGTTTGAACTATTTTATTGTTTGATATTGGAACAAGTTTTGAACTCTATGGATTTTGGTCCGCTGAATACACAAAAGTTATCGTTTTATGTTCTTAAATGCAATTTTTTTTACCAATAACCGTTTCTTGAGTATAAAAAATTTACGATTTCATTTTACTAAAATTTTTCCTTAAGGTAGTACTTACCTAAAACAGTTTATGATAGATTTCGCTGAAAATTTGCAAGTGAAATCTTTGAAGCATCCTTTGGCTTCATGCTAAATCCCAGTAAAATCGGCTTTTTGGTTTTTATGAAAAAACATTTCGAAAATACATTGTTTCTTATGGGAGTTAAAAATTTTTGGTGCATTTTCTTCTGTAAAATTTAAATGCATCGCCGAATTTTGACAAAAAGTTACACAATCGACGGGTGCTATCCTTGGAAACGATAAAAATTTTGAAAAATTGATTTTTATTACCGATTTTGTTGTAAAACACAAAAAATAATCACGAGGTGAAATGTCACATACTAAAATCTGAAAACTTGGCAACGTTGCACTCGAATGTTCCTAGGAACTGTTAGCCATCGCCATACTGTGTATGCATATTATGAGTAGGATCGGTCAAAATGAAAAAGGAAAGCGATATGTACTGAACATCATAATTATACACAACATCGATAATTCTGTGCCTTCTGTGTATGTCGATTGTCGTATTGCAACGTTGTCAAATAACCGAATGTGCATTAGCGACAACTTCAGTTGATTTCTAACGACTAATTTCATTCCTTCTTGAGGTAAGTACTACCTCAAAGCAAAGTTTATAGTTGAAAAATAAGCGCGTTAATTTGATTTTTTTTAGAAAATATTGTTGTTCGTAAGTTTAGAATTCCTGAAAAAACTAGCTTAAAAGGCTTTCGCACACAGTACGATGAATTTTTGCGAATTCCGTAGTTGTCGTTATGTACACCCTTTTGGAAAAAACTCTTCAGCCAAACTCAAGGGCGACATCAAACATCAGTTCCAACGTCGGATCTTACGTAAAATCTGAAGTGAGCTGTAAACTTATATTTCTAGCTAGTTTCAGGCGTTAGATCTGACGTCAGATGTCAAATCGAATTTTATTTTAGATAGTCGATTGAAGTAAGCTTAATTAACTTTCGATGAGACATTTTTTCGTGAAAATACTAATGATTCATGAAATAGATAAACATATTTATTGTTTTCCTATTTTCATGAACAATAGAAAGTACTCTCTTACATGTTATTATCACTTTGAGAAACACTGAAACTCACGAAACGATATAAAAGCTGACAAATTTTTGATGTGAAAAAAATATATGTTTTTAAATACTGAATTCTAGGTAAAAACAGTAGATCTACATAGATCTTGAGTAGGTCTGCATAGATCTTGAGTAGATCTGCATATAACTTTGTAGATTTATTTGAATCTACAGGTCTTTCTTAATTTTATGTACCTCTGGCATAGAAAACTCATTTCTCGTCCAGTTTGAAATCTTCAGATTCGTTTCCCAGCCCTCAATACATAAAATATCGTACGCAACTTGGACAGACATTTTATATTCACTCGTGTGATTGTAAACCTCAGCTTCGCCTCGGTCTACAAACTTCATACTTTCACAAAAAAAAAAAAAAAAAAAAAAATTTGGTTTAAAAATGTCACTTCTAAGTTCACTTCACTTATTTAAAAAATATAAAGTATGTCAAGGTATCAAACGCCTTTATTACCATGAAAAGTATTCATCTTTCGGATTCAACGGGAGTGACAACTAAAACGTACACTGTACTTTGTTAGAAATGAGATAACTCGTCAATTTTAAGCGCGCAGTACGAGAAGAAATAGAAACAGTATTATAGCGGTGCTCATTTGTGAAATAGCGACAGAATTTTGAAAAAAACGAGACTTGTTTTGGTATAATTAGAGTACCAACTGTATAATGAAGGTGGAGGATAAATTTTTTTTTTGTACATAGTTTTTCCTCTAATGCGTGCTTTTTCACGTTTTCTCACCACTGTACAACAATAAAATATTTTTATCATCCTGATCGCAAATAATAAAATTTCACCCTTCAAATGGAGAAAAATTATTTTATCAAAAGTGATTTCGAAAAATAATTTTCGATCTACGAATTACTGACTAGAAATTTGTTCCTGCAAGTTTATAAATGTGATTGTTTAAATTTTAAGGTTTCGATTCTAAGGGTTTGATGCCTAATCTAGTTATAAGCCAAATAATTCTGAATTTTCGATGCTTTCAAAGCGAGAAGTTGCATATCTATTAGGTAGAAGGATAATAGTTGATAATTTAAGATGCTGCAATCAAACTCTGGAATATTTTGAATCGATATTTTTTGTAACTATACATTGTCCGCGTTGAGTTTTGAATATTAAAAATTTTAAAATATGACTTTATCAATGTATAAAATGTAACAATGGTATGATCAAAATGTTTAGTCTCTAAATAAGAAATTTGTTATGTATAACAAATTTTTGTGATGAAAATCTTCTGAATCCGTAAACTGAACAACCGTAAAATAATACGAAAATTAAACGATAGTACTCAAATAAAAATGATGTTGACTTCAAACCCAAAAAAATTTTTTTTACTAAAAAGCAAAGCGGTTTCGTGCTAAGACTTTCGATTCATTCAAATTTTAAACCTGAACTTACAAAACCATTATCTGTAAAAAAGCTGTCGATAAAATAACTAGGAGAGCAAAGTTAAAAAAACTCGAATCTTTAATCAAATAATGAAACAGTAAAATGTTCAATATATTTTATGCTTTTCATTTTATATGTGAGCTTCAATAACAATGTTGCTCCTTTTCCACGCTAAAACGTCGAAAACAATTTTAATTGACGATTTTAATATTAGACCATAAAGTACGTGGACTGAGCATTCAATATGGCGTTGTGACCCCAACATAGGAGCATGTAGTAAAGCCGAACGACAACTTTGTACATGCATTAGTATATCTAAATACATTTTCATATATACAGTACATCTATATATACAGATATAGTGTCACATGTCATTGCTTGCCGTTGGGCTGTTACTACACGCTCCTATGTTGGGGTCACTTTTTCCGGCACCGAACAAAGGCGATGCTCAGTCCATGTACTATATGGTCTAAGATTTCAATCTACTTGCTCTTTGCAATTACCTCAATTTCAACCACTAAAGCAGAACTCAAGCTTCCCAAAGAAATTCCGTTATTTATACCAAGTTGGCTGTGTATTTTCCTCAGAAAAAGTACAATTTATACTGATATAAAAAGTAACAGATATGTCAGTTCATCAACATTTGCTTTATTAATAATAAACAAAAACTTTCAATAATAGAAATTGCATTGGAAAAGACAGTTCTTCGAGCGTACCAAAAGTAAACTTATCTTTCGTTGCATGATAATTGAGTACTCAGCTGCAAAACCTGAATAACTTTAGAATGCAATGCTGCAATAACATTATTATTTATAATCGGGAACGATGTCAAAACGTAAGATTTCGGATTTTTCATGGGGGGTGGGGGGATATCTGGAGAAATTCCCTCAACTTTCTAATCACTACTACTAATCAATCTACTCAGTCGTAAATTCGAACGTGGTTCATCAATAAGACCGACTTTTTTTAAATCTCGAATACAATGATAACGAAAACTTCAAATTAACTGTTTTAAACCAAAGCTAAGATTAGGTAAAGGCAATATTTCGAATAAAATATCTCTAAAAACTTGTTTCCATTTTTCGTAATTGCCTTTCTCTGTTTCAACAATAGTAAACTGGATCCTTATAAACATCAAATCTTATACATTATCTACATAAGATTTTATATAAAAAAAAGATATGATCTAGATAGCTCTATATTAAACGTATTTTCATACTGCGATGCTTTACCTCCAGAGAGCGAAAAGGTCACCCAAACCCCCGATGAAGTAAGGTTTTATTTTGGAAATAACCACTCTCGAAAAACATTAAATGAAAACTGTTATTACGTCTTGCTACCAAGCGACAATGAATAATAATACAACAAAGAACAAAGTACAGTCGCTCCACAAGGTGACCGAAAAACCGCACACGAGATAATGATACATCAAAGTGAACACCCAAGAACGGAACCGACAGAACCGCTGCAGAAATAAATAGATCCCTTCTATACGTCTCTCTTAAAGTAATGTTCACAGACAATGACTATACATTGGACAGGAATATAGTCAGTAGGCTTAAACCTAACACACTAATTTGCAAAATGTCGTGAAAATCATGCTCTGATTACACTTTGGAGACTTATCAGTAGATAGTATTCATAATAATTTCAGACGTTGTTCTTATTTCTCGTTGCAGCATGTGTGCTTTTATTTACATAGTTACATAACAGGTATGAAATACAACATATCACTTAAAACGAAGGTTACATATAAGGTTAACATATGTATTCTAACATATGTATGACAACATTGACTTCGTTAGCCTTTTTAATGCAATAACGTAGTAGACTGTGTTGTTTCTCATGATTACGTTCTGTTGAACGTATAAAAGACCAACAGTATTCACTGATCATTCTTGAATCTCATAAACCCCAATGGTTTTTCTAGATTGTCCGTAAATCTTGAATGTGCAGCTCTCCTTGGTCGTCCCTAGTTTCGAAAAAAAGACAGGGAAGAAATTCAGTTAGGGATAGTGAAAAATGGATATTTCGAAACTTTTCAAACTTTCTTATATTCTGAATTTATATTAATGACGTTTGTTAAGTGAAAAAAATAATCGGTGATTCAATCGGGGGTACTCACTTCCATAAAGGAATTGCGTTTAAAACGTTTCGTTTCACAGCGAAAGGGCTTCTCTTTCAATTTTACACATCGACCGTTTTAAAAGAAAGGGCGAGTGTTTCATTTTGACAGGGGATGGCTTTGAAATTATTTCCGTTTTATACCTAAACGGAGATTTCTCTGAGTGAACTTTAAGAAATGAAAATGATTTGGACATAACTTTTACTAGACAATACTCAAGTTAATACTCAAGAGACGAGAGGTAGGTCGATGACAGTTCGATTCGCCGACAACCCAGACAGATCTGGTAGCACAAAACAGCGACAAAAGTCACCACCTGCACCCATGTGAGAAACGTGACAAGTTTCATCAATTCTTTTACTACCTTATCATTAATTTTACATTTTACCTGAAATATGGGAGGGTTGTAAACCTTTTTAAAACTCCTCCTGCCTACGACCTTGCTTGCAGCATAAATGCTGTATTCTATACATATTTTGAAATGTAAGTCATACACTTTCAGATTGTTATTAAACACAAATGACCTTTGAGATTGTTAAAAAAATCAATGTATTTATACCAGAAACTTATTTCTTTTAAAATATTTGTGGGAAAAAAACAATAAGTAATTAAGAGTTATACGATGTGCCCGAGAGCAATGGGTTGACGTAAGCAAGATTTTGCAGCAGTATTTAAATCGACGTGGATTTAAAGAGAGAACAAAGAAAAGAGACTCCATTTTATTATAAAATTATAAAAAAGACAAAATCTCAAATTTTTCTCAAACTAATTCATATTTGAAATTTCTTCTATGTTCATAGAATCACAATTGTTCGTCAATAGAAATTCTGTTCGACTGAAAATAATGCAACAAGTAGAAAAACTATATAATAGAGAAAAGTATAACCCTCGCTTCGCTCATGCGTAAAACTTTGCACACGAAAAAACACTCGTTTCTGCACCTTCATACACTCAGAAAACTTCCATGTACAGATGAAAGCAGGGATTGCGTTTCAAAGTGAAAGGGTGAGCGTTTCATTTTGAAAAAAGATGGCTTGAAAATTCGTTCTGTTTTAATTCTGAGTGGACATTTCTCCGAGGAAACGAAAAATACTCTTTCACTGACATTGAATCTAAAAGTATATGGATTCCATGATATAGGAAATTGAGGGGTGTGAAAACGGAATAATGGAACAATGATTGAAGATATTCTATATTCTTTATTGCACAGTGGTACACTAAACTGATACATAAAGATAATTTATAATGGAATATCACATTAAGATAAATAAAAAGGTATAAATTATGTTGTCACATGTAAATTTAAAAAAATGGAACGGTTTTCCCTTTTGCTGCTTAAATATTCCATGATAATTCAAATTGTTTTTTTAACATATGCAGATATGTAGTACGAGTAGATGCGATTGATTTTTTGTTTTCCTTAGTCAACAGGCGATCATTCTTTTGTTGCTCGTCCTATTTCGGGATTTCAGTGCAACGCCCGCGCTGTACTGCATTTTTTGAATATACGACGAGCAGTAAAACACTGTGCACTTGGGTAAATGCAGGAATCAATAATCAGAGTATTTTTTTGACATTAAAGATATGAAATAAATATGTTAATCGGGAAAAAAGATTGAATCTATAATTTTCATTTCTCTATTTATTTGGAAATAAGCGGTCTAAATGAGAGTGTTTGCTGTATCAAAAAAAGCTGGAACCAACGTGATACACTTTTGATATAACATACTTCTTTTGCATTAATATATTGTGAATGTCGTGTGTGTTGAAAACTTGATAATTCGATATTAAAGACAGTCGATATTAAAAAAAATTTCGATGTAAAAGAATACAATTGGGAATTGTTTTACTTTAAATTTCAGGACACAGACAGTTCACATTCTAAAACCATTGAAAGTAATAAAAAGCTGTTTTAGAACATTTATAGGTCGAGTTTCCAACTGTTCAGAACTATTCAAATTGAAATTCACTATATTTCACACATCATCCGAATCAAGCGATCTAAAAAGTTCACATGATAGGAATCTGAGATATAACCATAAATTTTGAAATTTCCGAATGTCGGAATTCCTAATCTTCGAACCCCCATTATGAATAAAGCATATTTACTAATTTCCAGATTCGAACGTCACGAAATTTCTAGAGATCTAGCGCTTTATATTCATTTCAAGTTTTCGTTAGATCACAATCAGTCTTTTTCGAAACAATTTTTTTCAATCGCTTAAATCTGTAAGGCTTCAAATATTTGTTGTTGTTTTGGAAACATTTTCTCGATTAGCGATTAGAAACTTCTCTATTCGGAACATCTAATATAGTGTACGTACATATATACATAAGATTTTCGTGTTTCACGTGTGTCATTATTTCAGCCGATGATTTTTAACTCTGCCCTGAGTACCGAAGTTCTGTTTAACGTTACGATAATGATGGTTCTTGGTTCCTATCGTTTTACATCATTATTTTAATAACTATCGAATACTGGTTTCATGTAAAAATTGAACTGAAATACAGTGATTTTCAACAGACATATCTTTCCTGCAAAAGACTTTGGAAAATTAAATAAAACTCTGGAAATGCTAGGTTCCGAGTGATACAAAGGATTTTCGAGAAATCACGAATCTACGTACAAAATCGAATAAAAAAACGATTCAAACAACTCTACGCGATGAAAAAATAACGCGAGCCAATAAAAACCCTCAAAGCTTAAAAATTTCTCTGAACGAAACTTTCTTGCATCTCCCTAGTGAACCAGGAGTCTCAAGGTGAGCTCACAGTGAGCTCACATGCAAACTCACAGTGAGCTCACAATGAACGAGGGAGATCGTAATTTTCAACCTGAATCGAGCTCACTGTGAGCTCACTGTGAGACCCTTGGTTCACTAGACTGTTTTGGCTATATATTTGCACGAAATCCTTTCATCGAGTCTTAGACTCAATCGCGAAAGAGATACAGTGCTTTTTTATATTTATTTATATACACATAATAAGATCGAGCGATCAATCACGAAAACATCTGATCATGGTTTTTCTACCTCCAATCGCAAATTTATGTTTTTAATTTGTAAACAATCATGCGTTGTTCAACAAAATTGAAATTGCACGGACCCGAAACAATCAAGGAACGGCGATGGAAGATTCTTGGATTTCCCGATTTTATGAAAACACAGTAACAAATTTTGCTCATTTTACGGAATGTTTCGTCAAGTTGATAAAAAGTAGTAATAAAAACAAAATGTTTCACATCGTATAATCCGGAATTTCAATTAAAAATTTAAAGAATGTATAAAAAAAAACTCTTATTTTTCTTTAGGAAAATAAAATAATAATCACGATCCCTGGTAAGTGAAAATTGCGTAACTTGACGAAACATTTCATTCAATAAAGCAGTTTAAAAAATTTTCTACGTAATCTTGGCACGACGTTACTTACAACAAAAACAGACAATATTTATACATGTTATAATTTTCATGATGTATTCTATACGCTGCTATTGTTATTTGTACAAGCCATCGATCAAAGCATGATCACTTTATGAGGTGAATTGAATCTCGAAATTTGTAGTTGTTTTCCATACGATAACCGAATTCGAATAGTCATCCTTAATTTCAACACTCTTTTGAGATATAGAGAAAGAAAAAAATGTAAGTTCCAAAATTATAAACATGTGCAGGATTTGACTGTGAGATAATAAATAAACCTGAATTGTGATGATTTGATGGATTTTTATTTTGTCGATACCTATAATTATTCTTCTGTGTTATATTATAATCTAAATATAACAGAAATATTTGTGATATAAGCTTGAAACTTAATTTATTCATTATGAATTTAAACTTCCGAAAATAAACGTTTGAAGTTTCTTCTTAACAATGGACAGGTATGTAAAACGATTTTGATAAGTAAAAAACGTTTCTAGTTCTCCTTCAGTTGTTCTGGAATTTCAGTAATTTAATTAGTAATGAAAATAATTCAACTTTTGCTCTTTCAAATAACTATAACATACTTAACCCTTAAACTAGAAATCACGAGAATATCTGAAAATTCTCAATAATTCATTCAGTTATCGTCAATATCTAAAACTTAATAATATATCATGTCTAATGAAGTTAGATGTACCAAATATTTCACTCTCTCAGTCTCAATTAGAAAAATGTTTACTCATTCAATTAGTAGTTCAGAAAAATACCTTTCAGTATGTGCATTTTTTCAAATGACTAAAGAATCAGTCGGTTCTTACTTATTCGAAAACTTCAATTCTCATAAGTTTTCAAAATGAGCACTTTTATCTCGCAAGGTTTCTAAGAGTGCCAAGCAGTATATATATATATATATGCTGCTTATTAGCATTAATATTTTGACTCAGCCCGTCGTAAAACTTCGGAAGTCGTTTCTTTTACCATAAGTCTGAAGGCATAAGTGTTCTAATCGCATAGTTCCCTTGATGCACATATGTCACTTCTCCATGGTAAATGGTTTCCAACTTTAGTATTCCCACTTCAAAAAATTGAATTAAGTTTTTTCTTGAGGGTTCGTCCATAAATGATGTAACGCAATTCTTGGTAATTTTTGACCCCCCCCCCTCTCCCCCTTCTTCACGCATTTCCCCATAAGATCTAACATGGCTAATCACACTCAGGCTAACCCCTCCTCCTTCCCCGAAGAGCGTGACGTCATATATGGACGACCCCTGAGGGCCCTGAGTGATAAATTAACAATGTAATAAGTAGGCATAAATAACTCATTCAATTAGTTTTTTTACTGCTGATCGTCTAATGTCTCACTTTTCTACTTCTTAACCAGTGATACTCTACTAATAATTAGTCGTTTTCTACTACTTTTACTAATTTCAACTGAGAGAGCATATTATTTCATTTACATTCCAAGTACCAAAATTATTACTACACAGCATTATTTAATCTCACCTTTTTTGATATGAATCACGTCTCAAATTTCTATTTTCGAAAACTCCTCGATCCTCAATCTCCACCAAAATATCATTTTCTCAACTTCACCGAGT
The DNA here is from genome assembly GCA_028476575.1 of Platygaster robiniae. Taxonomy (NCBI): domain Eukaryota; kingdom Metazoa; phylum Arthropoda; class Insecta; order Hymenoptera; family Platygastridae; genus Platygaster; species Platygaster robiniae. The sequence goes on from CM052019.1 coordinate 46,297,837, forward strand.
AAATATTACAATTTTCGGAATCTGTTTCCCGAAACGAATATTTTCTGGAATTACTAAAATTCTGGGAAAAAATTTCGAAGGAATCTTATTTCTGGAATAAATATAACACTTGTTTTCTAAAAAAAAGTTTTTTAGATGTACGAAAAAACGTATTGTCAATTTTCTGCAGTCTACACTCATGTGTGCATAAAAAGACGTTATAAATGAAAATTTTACACATCATAACATTATACATACAAGTACTGAATTATAGTCATTTTCATCACTGGGTCAGAACTCATTAAATTTTTCAAATCTCATTTAATATTTGTGAATAAGGAAAAATTCGACGTTAATTAAAAGTAGCTCAATTGGTAGAGCACTCAACGCGTAATCAAGATGTCTGGGGTTCGAATCATGGCTTCTGATGAGTTTTTTCTCACATATGAAGTCGATAAAAAATGTTTGACTGGGATTTTCGGAATTTCGATTGAATCAGTAGTATAATATATAATTTTTCAATTCCAATCATCCCTTATTTTGTTGATTTTTGTCTGAACTGAAAGAACGCGATCTTAATTATTCAGTTCCAACGGTTTCTTTGTATTATTTAATTCTATTCCACGGTTCAAATGTACCTTTGTATGATTTCATTTAAATCTTTTCTTCTAATTGTCTGTTTGTATAACTTCATTTTACTCTTAAATTCTATTTCTACCTTTGCATTTTTTTATTGTGATAATATTGTATTCAGGCGGAAATACGCCGATCTTAATTCCTTAGTATTTCAAGTTTTTTATATTTACTTATTTACTTACTTTTGAACAAAGCTGTAAATGGTGAATAATTGATAGTGTCGTTGGTCACTCAACACATAGCAAATTCAGGAAAAACTCCGACTGGATTCGAACTCTGGTCTTTGTCGTGTAAAACTGAGACGATACCACCCGAATCAATTCAATATATGACATATGATGTAAAATTTTTTTTATTCCAAACTTTCAGGAGTATCACCTCAGTCACTGTCGAAGTAGACAGTCAGTAATATGGGTAAATAAAATTTTAATATTTTCTTGAAGAATCCAGGTACCCAGTGAACCAGGAGTCTTAAGTTGAGCTCACATGTAAACTCACAGTGAGCTTGATTTAGGGAGGAAATTGCGAACTTACTGTGAACTCACTGAGAGATCCCTGGTTCACTGGGATATGCTCTATAAAAATTTTGTAGTCTCTATAAGATTCTTCATAAAAGTAAGTAACATTTCTTAAAATTCTTATAAAAAGAATATGAAATCACCTTGTAGAGCCAGACAAATTATATGAATAGGCGAAATTCAAAAAAAAATCAAATAAAGAGTTTTAAAAAAAACACATAAAAACCCGAGTTACTATGGTGGTCTCTTTGTATATTTGTTTTTTACTTCCCAAATCGAATAATACCAATAAACAATTTTGTGTAATTTAAGCGGAAATAACGCAAATGTTGTCTCTGCATTATTTTCTCTAATTATCGAAATAGGAATAACCCCTTTGTTTTATTTAATTTTGATTATGTTAATTATAAAACTACAATGCTTTTATCATGTTACTTTATTTTTGTCTTTCATTCTTATAGTCTCTGTAGGATTATGAATCTATTCTATAATTCTAATATTTTTCATAGTTTCCCGGAAAATCTCTTTTAATTTTTCTAATGCAGAAAAATTTCTCCATATTTCGGTAATTCCGGAAAGTGTCCCTATTCCGGGTAACGAACCTCGGAAAACAACCTTGAATAAAAACTTCCAAACCCTACTCATGCGAACCTTAAAAAAACCTAAAAACACAGATTCAGTTCACCTCACCCGACAGTCCTCTCTGCCCAAAATCACCTAAAATATGTACAAAATCACTTCCATTCTCTTTCTCTCTCTTTTTTTCTGCTTCGAAAGAACGAGCTTTAAGTACATCCCCTTGACTCCCGGAATAACTACTACGACGCGGAGCTGTACCACGCGTTGGTGGCAGTTTTATTCGCAGGGTGGTACAAGTGGAACCCTGGCCCACTGGCAGGGTGGTGGTAGAACTGGGGTTGTTCTAGCCCGGCGTAGGCCGCAGCGGCAGCGTCCAAGGCCGGGTGAACCGCGGCGGAGTAGACCTGGGGCTTAAGAGGAAGCGGTTGAGCGGGCTCGTACTGGTGCCTGAGGACAGTGTCGCTGTAAACTGAAGACTCGTAACTGGACACGACCGAGTGCAACTGCTGTTGCTGTTGCTGCTTGTCCCGGGGGGACACGGAGGACGGGGGCGTCATCGCCGTGTGGTAGTCCATGGGGTAGTTGTTGCCTGCAGGGGAGTACGAGGAAACGAGACTAGTGAAGGCGTCGGGGTTGGAGGTCTTCTGGAGGACGAACTGGTGCTCCCCGTAGGACGAGGAGCCCTCGGAACCCGGGGGTGTGGGCAGGGGCCCGTTCTGGGGGGGTTCCCCGGGGTAGTAGCCGGAGGAGGGGGTCCTCGGGCCAGAGCCCCCGTGGACGTTGGCCCGGATGACGCTCTCGCGGTTGGCGTAGAGCTGGCGAAGCAGGGCGGAGGCCGGGAGGGGTGCGGGGGTCGACTGCTGGGGGCTCAGGTGGCCAAGGTGATGGTGCCCGATCCACTGGATGGTGCTCCGTTGTTGTTGTTTTAAGAGGGCGTCGGTGCTGAAGTCCGTTGGCTGGGTGATCGAGGGGGAGTCTGCTTTTGAGAGGCTGGCTCCCGGCAGGTGCTTGGACATGGCTTGCTCCAGGTCTTTGACGGAGGCAGTGGTTGTTGTCGTTTCCGTGGATTCCTGCAATTCCAGTGTTGTAGGTTGTTTTTTAATAACTGAGAATATCGATGGAATTTCTGTGGTATGGATGATAGGGGATAAGCAGAGGGTGGTTTTACGGGTTTTATCCTCTTCTGGGATTCATGATTCATGTAAAAATTAAAACATGTGATAATGATGAGTAATGGACAATGAGAATACTGATGATGATAAAATAATGGACATAATTGATACAAAACATAAAAATAAGTTTAAAAAACTCCATTATTGACATGGTCTTTATGCACTCAGTGCGGGTATTAGGTACTAAGGCCTTAGTACTCGGCTCTGGCTTAACCACTTCTCTGGCACATTTTTTCATCGACCCTACTTGGCTCTGGAAGACTTCTAACGCTCCTAACCGGTGCAGCCTTTTCTTGGCTCCTGGTTTCCTCGTCAATTCTCTTATATGTAATACTTCTATATGGCCAGTAGAGCGAGAGGTCCTGACGAATTAAAAAAAGTATGGACATATCGTTTTTCCCTCGCACACAAGATTCTGCGCATCCATATTGTGTGATTATATTATATAATTCCTACTACATAGGAAGCGACTGAACTTCCTGAAATGTGGTTGGGAGAAATCCAGAAGGATCCTACATGGGAAAATACTAATCAAGAACCAGTATGAGACCACCAAGGAGATCGAACAAGGGGTGGAAAAACTCACCAATGACATCAGGGAATCACTACTAGAAAGCGTATCGAAAACTCAAGAAAGAACCCAGAGCAACACAGTCCCTGGCAAAATCAAGGAGCTCATCAGGAAACGAAACAGAATTAGCAAGAGGTATCAAAAGACAAGAACCGAGGAACTTGGAATAAAAAGAAACGAAATAATTCAGGAAGTAGGAAAAGCGATAACCGAATGCAACAAAAAACTAACGAAACTCGACGCCAAAGACAACTCGCTGTGGTGCATGACTGAGGCACTGACTAGGAAGAGTATGAAAAACCTAATACCAATCAAGGATGGACAGAAATAAGCACTATCAAACATAACCTCTGTGGATTACGGGGACCCGGAATCGAACGACTTTATCGAGGAAATGGCCTAAGTTATGCAAAAAGAACCAGTGGATGTTGAAGATCATAGTCTGGCAGACACAACAGAAAACAAAAGGATAATCAAGAAATTCAAAAATAACAAGTCGCCTGGAGACGATGGAATCCCCAAAATCGTATTGAAGAACCTAGAGAACAGATCTATAGTCAAACTGACGCATATGATTAAGGCATGCCTGAAGTAAAGCTATGTCTCCATGCAATGGAAAGAAGCAACTATTCTCACGTTCCACGAACCCGGAAAAGACTCACAAGAGACCACCAGTTATAGACCCATTAGCCTCCTCTCAACTCTAAGTAAGGCCCTGGAGAAAATTATACCTACACAACAGGTTTAAAGACGAGGGAAGACTGGAAGAGATCATTAATAATCAGTACGGATTTCGACAAAACAGAGACACTGTGAAACAACTGGCCAGAGTCACGTTTGACATAATGAACAACCTAAACCAGGGGAGAGCAACAGCCGCACTCCTACTAGACATTGAAAAGGCATTTAACACAGTCTGGCATGCAGGACTAATACACCAATTAAAGGAGCACAACATACCGAACAACTTGACCAGAATAGTGGCAAGTTAACTCTCTCAAAGGAAATTCAGAATCAAAGTAGGAGAAGAGTTCTCTATGCAAAAGAAAGTTACAGCGAGGTTTCCAAAAGGATCATTCTTAAGTCCAGTCTTCTTCATCATATATAACAAGATGCTGGAGCACAAAAAAACTAGATATCCCTATTTGCGGACGACACAGCCATCTACGGTCACTCATGGAGTCCAAAAAAAGTCGCAGAAGACATCATAGAACACGCCGAGGATCTTGAACTGTACTTCGAGGATTCAAAAATCAAGATAAATGCCAGCAAGACAGAATACATACTCAAAAACTAGCCTTACGAAGTATTACAGTCTTCAACGAAACCATCGGACTGAAGAAGAAAGTTAAATACCTGGGTGTCACACTGGACTCAAAGATGAACTTAAACGATTATGTCTCAAGACTCCACGAGAACACTCGCAGAGCCATTAGAACCCTAATTCCAATCCTAGGAAGGAAAAGCAAGATGTCCCGGCACAACAAACTACTGGTGTATACCATGATACATTCCAGAAATGTGTAGATTTATCAATAAAATTACTGGAAATCTTTAAAAATACAAGAAAATACTGCAAAATTTCACGAATAACGAAAAATTCTAAAGTTTCAGAAATCTATAAGAGTTTATTATTTTACGAATAATATTATGGACGTCTTAAAGCATGAAGCACGATGTTTTCAGGAAGAGTTACTTCAGATTGCGCACTGTCAAGACGAGTTGATGTAAGATATTAGATCCGCGATCGCTATTTTTGGAGCTCGTTAAGTCCTTTGAAAAATGAGCGCTGTGTCACCAATTATTGACATGGCGCAATAACTGGCCCTGGCAAAAATTTCTGTTCCAAGTAAGTTCTTTCAAGTACTTGTGAGTTCTTGAAGGTTTCGTTGTCATTGTCTACTTTTATCGAAGTTTGAAAGGACATTCGAGATAGGTGGTTTTTGGTGTTGTTAATTAATGAATCCATTAAACGCCAGGTCAAAGTACTGCGCGTTTTTGGTTGGCGATTTCCAGAACTATTGAACTGTGCACAGCGGGTCACCATACAATAATGGGTGACGAAACGCTTATTTTTCTAGGGAGGTAATGAGCTCCGGAAATGGCGGTCGCGGATAAAATACTTTTAATTAATGCCGATATTTTGTTTCCCTCAAAATCTATAAAAATTATTAAAATTTTCTATAACCTTGAACTCGTGAAGATCAGATGTTAGGAATCTCTAAAGAAATATATAATAAAATCAGAAAATCTCCTAGTTTGTATAAATACTCAAAAAATATGAAATATACCAGAAGTTTTACAAATGAAAAAATAGGAAAAATCTAAGCCGCAGTGATTAGAAAATCATACAAACCTTATTCTATGATTGAAAGACGTCAATGAAAAATTACTCAAATGAAAAATGTTCAACTTCTAACTCTATTAGTTGTACATACAAATCGAAAATTCCGATATTCGAAAAAACGATAAATTGCACTTTGTAAACTAGATCCTCAAAGATAAAAAATTAATAAGTCTAGAGGAATAGTACATTGTGTGTTGGCGAAAACAGCCGATTTCGAATGAGTGTTTGAGCTCCGTGACACACACGATAATTTTCACCTCGAAAACATCGAGTATGAGCATGTGTAGACCCATTCTGACGAGCCAAATGGCGTACATGGGCGTATATCAGGTCGACCGCATATGGACAGAAATACGCTATTTGTTACCGTCAAAACAATGCTGCAAATGCTCATTTTCGACGTTTGAGAGTTGAAAAATGTATTTCTCCAAAAAACCTCTCCCAAGATTTTTTCTGTCTATGCGCCTGAACCGTTGAAAAATCTTATAATGGTTAATAAAAACAGAAATTTTTCAGAAAAGCACAGGTAAAGAATGTAGATGAAGATTATTATAAAATATGGAAATATATTATCTGGAAACGATATAAAAATAAATTCAGAATTATGAAATAGAGTTATTCTAGGATGTAGATGAAATAGAGATAGCATAAACAATTTTTTTAAACTATAAAAGAGCTTACTTCTGTCCTACGAATTTTGGGACTACTCGCCCGAAGAACCTGCTCGGTCGTTGGCCCTGAATGACAGCTGGATGACGCCGGGCTCAAAGCATTACTTCTTCCATTTTGAGTTTTCAAGATAGTTTCGTCGTCATCTTCTTCAGAACTGCTATCATTCTCTGCAGTAATTTTTCGCTTGTGAGCTCGTTGTTTCACGTTCACTGGGTGAGATTCTTGCTGCAGTTTTGCGACGTCATGATGCCTAGTTCCATGGGGATCACCCTCAGTGGCTCGCGTTTCTTCGCGATCTTCTGGTGGCGAACGATGCGGATGTTCCTGACGTTGGTTTGTTGAGCCTCCACTGCTTTTGCCATCTGAAAGTCGATTTTAAAAAAAATTAACAATGTTTTCGTCCACCTGGAATGAATTAAAATAAGTAACTTCTCCGGAAAATAATGATGAAGAACCTGTTATTTTACTAGTTGAAAATTTTTTTTGCACTCGCATTATTTTTAAAGATTTTAGTCACTATTTCTTGCCCTCATGAGCAGGCGTGAGCTAATGTCACACGGGAAATCCGCATGACTTCAATAGGATATCACATGCGTGATATCTCGAATATTTACTGGGTAGTTTTGCGAGTATTGCCAGTTTTCTGACGTTAACAAAAAATTTTTTGTTGACAATATTTTGAAAACAGTGAGTATTGGCTGATTTCTAGTGATGAATACGTTGCTTATAAAAGCATCAGTCTGGACAGTAAAAATAAACTCATACTTATTGCTTAGGTGAAATTTTCATTTTAAAAATATCATGTATGCTTTCAATTTAAATTTTTCCAAACATTTTTAAATCAAATGTACTTCTCATTGGGAATCACGAATCTTATTTTTCCGATTTTTTTTCGAAGCTGTTTACGATTCACTTTCAAATTTTCGTCATTAACTTTTTCAACATAAAATTTAGAACTGAACAAGAGTGCGAAAAAAATATTCGAGTAAAATTATGTACGTTTTCATAAACTTTACTTTCTGAAGACAAGCCAATGTTTCGACAAATGCAGCAGATCTATTGCATGTTTCGGAGTAGTTCGAACTATTCCGAAACAGATGGTAAATTCCACATAACCCCTTGTAAACCACCACCTCAAAATAGAAAGAAGGCAACACCTTTACAGACCTAAGAAACCATCTCAAATCGTGAGAGAGCGTGATAGCTCAATTTTTCTTGGCAAGCTTGCCTCAAGCGTAATGCGGTAAGTTTGTGAAAGACGCGGAAAGCCCTAATGAAGAAATCAGTCATCGCGCGGTTCGTGTGTACATATATCGCGATATATTTCAGTGTCAAACATTGAAGAGCTTAGTCACGCTCTTGAGCGGAATTGAAGGCGCCGCGGCGGTCAACGCGTCGTCTTTCACCGCGAGTCTCGACACCCGGATTCCATTATTTCCCAGGGAACAATGTCGCGCTCTGCACTTGCGGCAAAACGCCGGATTATCATATGAAGAGCGCGGCAGCCCCGTATGCGTCCTGATTCGAGACGGCATTTGTCACGTACCGCTCTTTCCAGCCGCGTCTTTTTTCAAAGCGAAGGTGTAAATGACCTGGCATCCATCATGAAATTGCTCCAAGAAACGTACAAATCGCCCGAGACATTTGGAGCGAATGGTTTTATGGGGAATCGCGTAATGCCATGTAATACCGCGGGAACGAGCACGGGCATTAGAAAGTGTAAAATGTGGTGAGAAGAGATTCAGGCACACTTTTCCCAAATTCACCAAAGATATTCAATCCCCAAAAAGATATTTCCAAATTGTTCATTCCCAAGTTTTCTTCATATTTTTAATTGCGACAATTGAAAGTTGACGAATGAAATGATTTTCTTGAAGAAGTCCTTCAATGGTAAGACTGTTACAAAAATTATAATATTTGTAGAAAAAAGAATGATAAATTATAAATAATTCTTATGAAAGTAGACGTTTCTTACTGAACCGTTTTGTACAATTTCAGGACAACCGGTCGGCCAAGGACATGGTTTTAGATTTCGATGAAACTGAAATATATTGTTCCTTGGTCTGTTTCATTAGACAAGTGTTTTTCCTTTTGGCCACAAAAAATTTTTTTCGGATTTTTCGGCATTTTTTATTCCAAGGGTTAATGTCGATATTTTTCGTCTGAAGTGATTTTTTTTCAAATACTCATTACTTTGTCGAAATCTGATGGATTTTGACGGTTGAACATTCAAAATGTTTGTAAGAATCAGAACTTTCTAAATATTGTATTGGGAATCGTTCAAATTTAATTAAAAAATTTTTATTGAACAATAAACAAAAAACGCGGATTTTGATTTCGAAAAGTTTTCACTATATGTTTATTGTAGAATAAAACTTCTGAAATCACAGTTGGATGATTCTTCATACAAAATCGTAAAACTATAAATACTCACGAACATTTTGAATGTTCAATCGTCAAAATCCATTATTTTTTGACAAAGTTATGCGCATTTGAAAAAAAAATTGCTTCAGACGAAAAATGCCGATATTGAACCCTGGAAGAAATATGCCGAAAAATTCGAAAATGAATGTTTTAGCGGCCTTAAGAAAAATTACGCATCTAATGAAATAGATCAAGGAACAATATATTCAAGATTCATCAAAGTTTCAAGTTATGTCCTGGGCCAACTGGTTGTCTTGATATGGAAATAACCTACAGTAATGAAGAAATTGTCGCAAATGCTTGAAGTTTCCATATTCTGTAATTGTTAACTTAGTTATTATTTAGATTTTTTTTTAGGAATGAAGAAGTCGTAGGGTTTGTCGGAAATGCTAAACATTTTTTTGAAAATCAGAATTTGTGTCGATAAAACTCCAGTTGTTGCACCTAAAAATTTTTGACAGACGTTTTATTGTGTAGATCAAATTATTGTATTTACTATACTAGACATTATAGTTTGAAGAACTCATCAGGTACCATGAAGCGTTAGAAAATGATCAAAGTAACCTTTTCGCCTTTCTTTCGTAGTATGCATTATTTTCATAGGAACAAAATAAATAATAAAAATTGAATTGTTACAAAAAAACTTGCCTCCTTTATCAGCGTCAGGTGAACCATTTTCAGGGTCATTCCCCGTGGTGTCTTCCCTCTTCACTCCCATTTCACCATCCTCAAGTTGGCAACAGTCCATTATTAAATTTTCGTATTCTCGGCCACTGAAAAAAAGCGTTGTTATACATTTTATAAAAATGAAATTTAAGACATTGGAAATTGTATCATCTAAGAATTAAATCTTCAAAATATTCAATAAGCGATTCGAACTCATGAGACATAACAATTTTTTTTAAAATTCTTATACAAAAAATGACACGAGTCACAATTAACCCAGTGTCGTAATTACCCCCATTGAATCATTTATTATTAACAATAGAATATCTTAGTGAAATTTTAAGATTTACATCGAATCAGTTGCATTTTTTCAGACGTCTTCTTTTTGACGAGAATTTCCAAAAAATTAATAAAAAAACCTTGATTTTCTCACTTGACGAATAATGGTTATTATTTTTGTACATAAACCTTCATGGATCGCATTCTCGAAACGGAAAAAAATTGAACGTTTTTCTATCAGATAACGTTATTTTTATTAATCTCGTTCATTAAGAGTAACTCGCAGTTGTCGACATATTTTAGATTGTCTTCTATCATAAGTATCCAAAAGAACCAAACATTATATTTTTGTAAGAATTCGCATTTTTAAATGATTTGTGGACAGAACCCATACCTTATAACATAATTAACACATATGATATTCTGCTCCTCTGCATTCTTCGAATTACAAACTACTGTCGCGCAGGTCTGAATCCACGTGTAACCTCCGCTTTTATTCATCAGTCGAAAGTAATGAGTCAGCACTTGACCCTTGTGAATGACTGCAAAAAAAAAAACCAACGATTCGCATTCATTAACGACATCGAAACTTCGCGATGCGTTGCCAATTCAGAAAATAGTAACGGCGTCCAACAATTGTCGTTCTTACATTTACCGTAAGCTCTACTTTCTTTTTCCCACCTTTTTTATATCCGGTTTCTTATTTGCAACTGAAAACGAACTTGTGCCGAAAGTTTGTAAGAAAAGAAAAGGAGAAAGCAGAAACCGGTATAAATTTGTTTAAAAATAAAATTTTGTAACTTCATCGTTATAAAGTTTGCTATATTTTTTTCGGTCCTTACATACAGAAGATGTATAAATACAAAATTTCTATTTTTCCAACTTGTATTTCCTGAGAATTTTCCAACTGTTATCGATCTGGAAAAACCTAGCTGAACAAAACTTTCTCGGATTCCCATTTCCAATCGAAAATGAATTCTCGCTCGTTATTGGCAAAATGTATGAAACGAAGGGCGAGAAAAACCGGGGGGAAAAAAAACTGTGAAAGGGGTGGATCGTGCTTTCAGCTCTCTCTACCTGTCGCCGCCCCCGGTGGGGGTGGGGGCAGGGGGGTGGAGTGGGGAATCCGCCTTCGCGTTCCTCTCTGTTCGGTGGAAAAAGAGAAAGAGAGAGGGGGAAGTAGAGGGGAAGGTAACAACTCGCTGGAGATGCCGCATCCGGCGTCGCCTGACGCCTCCTGAATACCAAGTACTTAATCCCGACTGTATCCACGTCGGGGCACAAGCGTAAAAGTGGAGAGCACGTGACGTCCCGGGTCTCAGGACACGGCGGATAGCTTTGCTACCGCGATTTTTCGTAGGTCTTATATTATTATTTTTTTTTTTTTCGCTACACTCAGTGGTGTATGTAATAGGTTGAAGAAAGATGGTCGGATTTAGATTTTAATGAAGATTCTTAAAGAATGAATTGTATGAATATAAATATCATTAGAATTTCCCGAATCAGAAAGGGTTCTAGCATGCTAAGGAAAAATGAAGGATTCAAATAAGTATGCCTTCGAGTATTTTGAGGAATTTTTCGCATTTGATTTAAAATTCTCATTTTGTCCTCAAATTGTCGGTTTAGGGTACTTTGAAGACAAGATGAAAACTTCAAGATCCTCGATTCATCCTCAAAGTTCTTAGTCAAATTAAAGAGAAATGTCAATTTTTTCCTCAAAATGTCCAAAACGTCTGCTTCAGTCACAAAGAAGACTAAATGAAAACTCCAGAAAACTCGATTTGTTCTCAAAGTTGGAAGTCCAATGAAGAAAATCCTCAATTCGTACTTCAAGTCCTCATGTTCCTCAGCTAAAAAATTTTCAACTTGTCTTCAAAATGTCTAAACTATCTGCTGAAGGCACTTTGAATACAAAATGAAAACTCCAGAATCCTTAATTTGACCTCAAAATTCTCCGTCCCATTCAAGAGAATCCTCAATTTTTTCTCAAAGTCCTCATGTTCCTTGGCTCAAAAATTGCCAACTTGTCCTCAAAATGTCCAAAATGTCTGCTTAAAGCGGAAGACAAAATGAGAAATCCGGAATCTTCGATTCATTCTTTTAATTCTCCATCTAATAATTTGAGTTAGTAGACATTGATTATTTCTAGTATTGTAATTTTGTTGACTTGTTGTTATTATGAAACAGTCAGAATTGACTATTACAGATGAAGAGAGTATGTAGTCTAAAAAAATAGAATACATGTAAGATATGAGAACGATGCGAGTTTTTATACTTATATTGAACATAAAAGGTCATTTATTATACATTAGAGTACAATATGGTTGTAGTTCCTGATACGTGATGTTTTTTACACCACAAGTCTTGGGGATTTTGTTTATTCCACAGTGATAAATAAAGAATTAAAAAAAAAAATATAGCATAAATTCAGAAAATTGAAACCAATAAATGCTTTCAATTCATCCAGTGTACAATTCCGTTACGATTTTCTTTTTAGACAGAAATTTTTCACAGAATTCAGAGGAATCTACAGAAAAGTTTGACAGGACCTCAGAATTCTGAATTTGTTATGGAGCAGAGACGTTATTAAAGTAAACTTACGGTCGTAGTGCGATTTCCGGAGACGCTTCGCGTCCTCTCCATGGCACAGGGCATACAAGCTTTTTCCGGTCAGCTCGTCAGCCGTGTAATCGAGAAGTTCGGAAACTCTAAAATTCGAAATTATACAAAAAAAGGTTTGATAAATCGCACTTTCAGTTTCTTAATTCTTTTGAATTTTAGCTAAGGGAAAAATCTAGTACTTTTTGACATTTTTATGCTAGAAAGCACTAGAATATTGTAAGTTCTGCAATTTTATTGCAAACAATGTCATTTCTTTCTTACTTGTCGCAATACAGTACGGAAAAATTGTTTCGGTTGTACAAAAAACTTCTATGGTTGGTTTCAAAGACAATATAATTTAAAATGTTCTGAATGCACATTGTAGTATATAAATCGTGTAATGTACTATACTTGTTCACAGAATTTAATGTACTGTGTAAAGAGAAGTATGAATTCAATTGCTTTACATTATTACCTCTTATGCTTAGTTTGTACTATATGATTTTTCATATAGTAAGAGAAAAAACTAACATTCATTATGTTGCAAAAATCGATATGTATAATATTGTAGAATCTACAAAGTATATATGCAATGTCAATAAATAATAATCACAATACATTATACTCGAAAATGCATAAAAATATAGCAGAAAAAGCTACACAGTCTCGGATTGTACAAAAACTATTTTTTTTTAAATGTGGATAATTAGAAATTACATAATGACGTTGCAGAAACTATAAAAAAAGTATAGTATAAAGTGTAATACATCTTGTGGTTTTTAGAAAAAAAAATATACATCTATCACTACAATATCATTTGATACTTTAAAAAATATAAAATATAAAAAGAAGTGCAATATTTATGGTATTAGTTATTTAATCTTTTTCTCACTGTACAATAACATGAGGTGATAACTTCATCAAATTATATCGCAATCCTGACGGAAAGGAGCTTTTGAAAATCCGAAGTTCCAAATTTCTATCCATCAAACTATGTTCAAGTAGAAATATTTTTTAAAAATAAAACACTTGCAAAAACAATTTTGAATATTCAAAAAAAAAAAAAAAACAGAATTCATGTCTTCTTCTGCATTTTATATTGTTAGGCGTCACAAAATTGTATGGGGTTGGAGGTAACAAAATATGTGACACGTCGTGACATAGGGAGGCGGTATTCGAAAAAATGCTGAAAAACTGATGTGGCATCATTTATGAAAGCCAGTTAAAACAATGATTCAATGATTTTAGCTGGAGATTGACTTACTTAGGTTCGCAGTGGGCTATTCTAAAATCAAAACTGATTCGAGTGACGAACATGTCAGCTTCTAGTCTGATTTCGTGCACGCTCGGGGGAGGAAGAGCGATTGCCAGACCGACCATTCCCATCAGAGACGGGCTAGATTTTCTCGTATGACTAAATGTAAACTGCGGTCGCAGTCGACAAAGTAATAGAACAACCTGGAACAATAACAAACAAACAAAAATGATAACATAACATTAAAAAAAGTATAGTCGTAAAATCATTCAATATTATATCAATGTAAGGAATACATGAAATTCTTTAATGTTCTTTTTCGTCTTATCAGTTATATATATGTGGAATCATTGATTTTCGTATTTATGATGAATGATTTCACGATAATAATAATAAAATTTTGATTGTTATTAGCATGGTGAATTTCAATAAAATTCAACATAACATAAAAGTTTGTGCTTGGGAAGACGATTCTACTTGTGTACATTTTGCAGAATTTAATGATGATTGCAGCCCATTTTTACCAATCCATTTTCACCACTATAAAAATTTTACCACTTACCGATTTCACAATCAATTCTTTTTAATATTGTTCTGTACTACTAATTTTTAAATTCACGTATTGACGTGTGAAGCAACTTCACCCAAAACAAGTGTGAAATCATGGATTTTTGTATTTATTATGAATTATTTCACAATTATAATAAGAAAAAATTTATAGTTATCAGTAAGGTAAATTTAAATAAAATTCAACCTAACATAAAAGTTTTCGAAATACATAAATAAAAAACACCAGAAATTTTCTACAGAAAATTGTGGTAAATTTTCCTCTGTTTTTATATAATGAAATTGCATTATTATGAAAATTTTTATCATTTCAATCTAGAAAATTTTATCAGCTAATATTTGCAATTTGAAAGTTCTATCAACAGTTTTAATCTAAAAAAAATCCAATTACAATTTTCATCATACTCATTAGGACTAAATAGAATTTATAGAAATTTTGTTTCACTGTTCATCGAACAGAAAACAAGACAAAAAAACACATTTTAGGGCAATATGGCGAATAGTACTAAAATATACAAGTATAGAAGTCTTGCTGTAAATTTTTACTTAAAAAAATGAACCATTACGAAAAAACTCTAGAAATAGCAAAATAAATTATAATATAATGCACTAGTTGACAATTGGGCTGCACTTACTCTATATCCAGACGATTTAAAATGGCAACCTCTTTTCGTCAACGTCGATTTCATGCGAACACAGAATGCTCTGTCGAATCCTTTGTACAAACTACTAGAGGTCAACGTCATCCCAAGAGAAACTGCAAAAAACAGCACAGAAAATGAATTAAAATCTGGTTTCTTCTTATGTAGCAATATTACAAGTCTAGAATCTAGGGGCGAACACAGAGTGGGGTTCTGGAGGTCAAACTTCTTTCCGAAAATTGAAAAAAATCTTTTTTTCTCAGTAAGTCCAAAAGAAAAATTCGAATATACTGAAGATGGAACTTCTAATGCATCATTATATTATACAGAGTTATTACGAATTAAAGATATGCATCACTGACAGGTTTGTTACTGATCTATTATACTTGTCGATAGGTTATCGATAAACTCCACTGTCTGACTTATTATTGATAGGTTCTACTTATTTTCTTTTTGATCATATTCTACTGAATCACTACAAATTATTGATATGCATCACTGTTGGACTTATTATTGATCTATTCTACTGGTTGACAGGTTATTGAAAAACTCCACTGTCTGAATAATTATTGACAGATTCTACTGATTGACTTGTTGATCATATTCTATTGAATCACTCCAAATTAATGATATGCATCATTGATCAATATATTATAAATTAATTTCACTGATTGACACATTATCGAAATATTCCCCTGTTTGACTAATTAGTGATAAACCTTATTGATCTTCTAGTCATAGATATTCTGTTGAGTTGCTCAATGATATATTATGTTTGTAAATTTTGACCATGCCTAATCTGTCGAAACTCGTGACAAGATATTTAATTATAAATTTGTCTAATGATAATTGACATTAAAGGATTCGACAATCGATAAAAGGTGAATTGTCAATATTATTTACATGCAGCACTGAAAGACTTGTCATTGATCTGTTTTACCGGTTGACAGGTTACCAGGAAACTCTAATGTTTGACTAATTATTGATGAATTCTACTGATTCACTTGTTGAGCATATTCTAGTGAATTGAAAACAATATTTAACCCTCAAACTTTTCTCTCTTTTTCAAAGTTTTTAAATTTCTACATTTTCATTGTTATTTCCGAAATCATCGATAATTTACGTAGGATGTAACATTTTTTGGTTTGGACGAATTCACAAAGTTCTACACAGTTTTGGTGATGTATGGAATTTTCGCAATTTTTCACAATTAAAATAATTCCGAAAAACACCTATCTCACGAGATACATGTTTCATGTAAACTAGTGTAATGCTTGGAAGTTGCTGTAAAATTTATGATACAGCTCCCAAGCCATAGTGTCTCCTGAAATCACTGGAAACCCCGCTGGGCTTGGGCTTCTTCGGGGTGGTACCGCTTGGGAGGCTGCGGGAAGAAGAACGAAAGGATTGTCGCGTGCAGGTATCGGCACGGGGATTTTCGAGTGTAAGACGAATGCAGAGCAGAGGACGGCGTCGCGTACGTGCCCCTAGCTTCGTCCGTCCCGGAATAACAATTGGGGCAGCGCTCAAGTCCGACAACCCGACCGTGAACCAAGCCCTCTTTTCAACCCCCGTCACGGAGGCCACGGAGCGCCCTCGCTCATTCGGATCCCGACGGGCACGTCCGCCGACATCGCACGTCCACTAGTTTCACGTGATCATACGCCACATCTTTCGCGCTCCACTTTGTCCTGGTCACGCTTTCCGGGTTACGCGGCCCATTCACCGCTCGTTCCAAGGGCTTCCCCAAGGGAAACGAAAGGAAAAAGGGCTCGGTACCGGGTACGAAGAACGGGGTCTCCGGAGAACACCGGAGTTGTCCGTGTCGATGAACATTTTCAGGCGGTATTAGGAACTATTGGTTTTGTCACTACCTTTAATTCCCCTCAATTTTTAGGACTGGACCTTTGATTTTTAAGGTAAACTTTCAATTTTCAGGGCCACCTGTCAGCTTTGAGAGTTAATCTTTAACCGATATCAAGGTGAACTCTTAATTTTCAGAGTTTACTCATGACTTTAAGGGTTAACCTTCAACCTTGGGAGTTAAACTTCAACCGATTTCAGGGTTGACCTTCAATCGATTTCCAGGCTACCCTTAAATTTGGGTGTTAACTTTAAACTTTTACAGTGAACTTTCAATCTTGAGATTTCACCTTAACCTTGAGCATTTGCCCTCAACTTTCAGGGCTAACCTTCAATTTTGAGAGCTAAGCCTTAATCGATTTCAGAGTCTTCTCAACCTTGAGATTTGATCCATAAATTTCAGGGTTGACTTCCAACTTTTAGGGTTAACCTTCAACCTTGAGAGTTAATTTTAACCTTGAGAGATAACCTTCAATTTTCAAGGATAACCCTTAACTTCCAGGTTAACTTTCAATCGATTTCAGTGTTCACCTTCAACCTTGAATGTTAACTCTCAATCAATTTCATGAATAATTCTCAAACTTCAGAATCAAGGTAAACCCTTGAATTTCAGGCTTGACTCTCAACTTTAAGGGTTGACTTTCAACCTTTAGATTACACCTTCAACTGAGTTTTGGTTTGAACTTGAATCAATTTCAGGGTTAACTTTGAATTTTCAGGGTTAACCCTCAATCGGTTTTATGCCGTAACCTTAAATTTCAGGGTTACCCCTCAACTTTAGAGTTAACACTAGATAAATCCAGGGTGTTTAGGGTTAGATACACTTTTTATTTGACCTTCTTTTCATTGTATGTTACATGTGTATTACTGTAAAGTAATAAAACTAAATAATAATAAAATAAATAAATTTATCACTGAAAAGTGTAAAGATGCTATCAAAACATTCAAAATAAATTGAAAGTGATTTAAATCCAATATCAACATATCAACATTTTATGGGTTGTCAAACATCCAATCAAAATTTCTAGAATTTTATAATAAGAATCTGAAAAAATGCTTGGAAATATTAAAGATTTTAGAAAATCTTTTAAATGTTCTAAAACTACACAAAGCGTGTAAGATTCTTCAAATTTTCAATAATTGAAATTTTTAATATTACGGAGATACATTTATGATTCGAAAATTACAAAAAAAATCTCGAAGTATGTTAGAATCATTATGAAACATTGTGAGGCTTTCGTAAAAGTTGCAGAATTTCAGAAAATGTTGATAAATTTAGTAGAGTATCAGAAATTTTAAGAATCCTGCAAAACTTGCGTTTACTGTGTAGTATTCCTCAAAAATGTTCAAAATAATAAAATGTCTTATCGCACAGAGATCGTCATAACTTGAAAAAAATTGAAAAATTTAAAGAGTTGCCTATCATTTTATTAATTCCAAAAAATTAGTAGAATTTTACGATGTGCTAGGAAATTTTATTAATTGTAGAATATATTAAATATTCTATAGAACTACAAAAATTTTGTAGGATTGTTCAGATTTTTAAGAATAAAAACATTCTGTATTGTACAAAAATCGTGAATTATGAAAAAAAAGAGTACATATATATATATATATATATATACGAAACCTCTCATAGCATTGAAAGGCAGCCGGGAATGAAAACTTACTAACCAAATGTGTCATCTTTACACATCATGCATCCATCAATCACACATAATTTCCTTGTAAATCATACTATTGAAAAAAAATATGCATTTCCGATAAGTACACAATGGCCATAGAGGGAAGAAGGGTTGGAGGGTGACCAGACAAAGTATTTTTTGAAATAAAATTTCCTCTTTTAGACCTCCTTGTCCTTTATATAAGTGGAATCTCATTCCTTGTATATTTTGTCAAAATTTATTTAAATTGAACTGGAACCATTGCGAACAAGAAAATCAATCACTGTCATTCACATTGTCTAAACAAACATACACACAAATTCTTCTTCCTGTTGTTTCTGTGTATTGCGTATGGTGATCGTGAAAGACTTCATTTTCAACATAATTCTCTCACAATCAAAATTACAGTATCTTCATTACATGACAAATATCTAAAGTTTTTGAAATTAGAAGTCATTCATGTGGTCTACTGTTCTTGCTGAAATTTTTTCTAGAAATTAATTAGTCTTTTATTGTTCCTGGACGAGGTCATCTGGTCACCCTAATTAAAAAGGTGGAAAATACCGTCGGGGTTTGCTGTGGATGACGAACCGTGATCTTCTGAAGCGCCACTGCTGGGAGAGGCGAGGCCAGAGTTAGATGTTTGAGGTGTCGAAGAGTTTGATGAAGAGGCTAAAACTAAGCCCAGCTGCTCCGCCACCTCCGTGTGGTCCTGCTGGTGTATGTAGTCAAAGACACTCGAACCCGTCATTTCCACCTGCATAAGCAATAATATTGGATGATATCACTCTAAATAGTTTGCCATTCTCATTTCAATTTTGTCAAGGCAGAAACGTCGAGTAAAATATATCAAGTTTCACTGTAATAACAGAACAATTTTTTTCGTGATTCTCTGAACAAGAGAAAATAATTGTATTTCCAATTTCAAAAGATTCCCAACTTACAGAAATTTTTATGACAAAAACGTACGTATTTATTACAATTTTCGATAAATCACCATTTCAGTTTTCAATTGAAGACGTATGCACACTTTTATTCTACTTTCATAACGCAATATCATTTTTTTCATCCTCTGTTCTTTGTAAATGTATATTTTCGTCCTAGTTCCTTAAATCTGGAAGACAACATAAATTCGGGCCCAAATAATGTAGCTCGTAACGTACAAAGCGAAATACCATTACGAGCGCGAAAAGCCTCGTAACGCTTTAAAAGACTGTTCCGCGTTATGGCGCGAGGGGCGTTTTTTTATGGGGGTTGTAAAAAGTAAGGACGCAGGAAAAGGGCGGTAATGACGCAACAATAAACGCGGATTCGGGACGCGCTCAATTTTCGCGCGTTCCGGGCGGTAAAACGCGGTTTCGCTTTTTTCGCAAGTCGTCCCGGATCGAGAATACGCGATCGCGTATTCAGCGCTTATCGCGTTATTGGGTAACGTGGACTTTTGTATGTAGAAAACGAGCGGACACGCCAATCACGATCGGCGGACGTAAGCTTCCACGCGTGTTACAATCAGCCACTTGTAGAATAAAGTCAGACTTTTTTCGAAAAGTCTTTAAATCAGTGACTTAGAAATATTTAATTGAAATGATCATTGAAGGCAATCTTTTTTGAAGGGATAATATAGGAATCGACCAATATTGAAAAGTATTTTTCAAAAAATACAATAAATTATAATTAATTCTTAATAATTACGAAAATAAATCACCTATCGCCTACAAAGTTACCAAGAAATCATCGATTTTTGAAAATCTGATTATCATATTCTTTAAGATTATACGAAATGAACTTGTCAATAAACATTACATTTTCTAATCAAATTTATAGTAAGAATCACATACTCTTTAACATTGAATCAGGTAATATATCAAAATTTGTAAAAGCTGAAATGTAACAGGTCATATCTATTGAACAAATTCATAATCAAACTTTCTAATTAGGGCTGTCTATATGTTACGTAACGTTCCTAGGATAGGGGGGGGGGGTTGAGCAGAATGTGACGTAATAAATTTTAAATGTATTCGTATAATTTTGATCGACATAAAAAATTTTCAAATTGTTTTCCTCCTTTGGAGACTTCCGTACAGAAAAAATAATCATCATCGACAGTTAAAATAAATCACTACGAAAGTTTGCAGAATACTAAACTGCATTATTCGATCATGAACACCAATTGACACCTTCACATTTATTTACTTGTTTACAACGTTAAAAAACTACACGAATCGCTCGATTGCACTATAATTGCAGGAAATAAAAGATTATTATCCATAAACTCGTAAATTTACGATTCCTTATTCCTAAACTGTGACAAAGTGAATGTGACACTTATCGCTAACAAATGGTATTTTTTTATAAGTTTAGAGAAGCTTGATATAAATTTCCGTACTAACAAAATTTAAATATGTTCAACGTTTTGTATCTTTGTTGAATATTTTTACTTTTTTTCATACAAACAATTTCCCGATTTGAAAAAATTTTTCGATGACATTGATCTCAATATTATCAAAATCTTTGTATATTTTGTATTTTGTATGCTTTTAAAAAGTACAAAAAAATGCTGCAAGTAACAACGTTTCATTCAAAATCATAACTATTTGTAACTTTGATTCCTGGTTAACATAGAAAATAAAAATTTGCAAAACTAATTGAACCCAGTGAATGATAAAGAAAAATAATTACTCATGAAAAAGCTAGAAATTAAAAAAATTTCGAAGTATTGAAATCCATATGAAATTCAATTATCATACCAGAAAATCTTTTGAAACGCACAAACGTACAAAAATCTATTAAATACTGCGAATCTGTCAAATTCACAGAATGCTTAAAAATATATATAGCGATCGTCAAAAGTACCAGAAATTAATAAAAATATAATATCTTTGAGAATTTCATAAATATTGAAGAATGTGAGACAGAATAGAATCCATTCTATAGAATAAAAAAATTACTATAATTTTCTCAAAAATTTTTGAAATTTTCTATCCAGAGAATATAATTATAGGAATCTAGAAAAAATCTATAAAAGTACCAGTGAAAATTCAAGTTGTTTGTAACTGCAGAAATAATTCATACATGGAAGGTACTATAAATCTGTACGAAAAATAGCTTCCTGAAGAGTCAATTTAAATACTGAAAACGGGTTAAAATTTTTGTTATTATAACATCAAACCATAAAAATCTCTAGAGTAATCCATAGTAATACTAGAAATACATCAAAATACTAGAAAATACTAGAAGATTTTATGATAAAGATAAAATTAGAAACTTTTAAGAATTCACGAAATACTTCATCTGGGTAATTAATTATCTTTCAAAAATCTATGACAGCTGAACTAATTTTTAGAACGTTGATTCTTAGAACATCGAATTCTAAAAAGCTTTACAGAAATCCATTATGTTATCTATAAATCCTCTAAGTTGTATATCATTACAGGAGAACCAAAATATATTCCTTCATTTGAGAAAAAAAAGTTTCATGGCAGACCAAACGTAGGATTATACTACTAAAAACTAGAGGTATGCGGGATCCCTACATTTCGGGAATCCCGAACTCGGGATGGGATGGGAAATGCCGTTTCCTGAAAAATTTCGGAAAATCCCAAGTTAGGGATATCCCGTCCCGAATTTGATATTTCCCGAAATTTCCGTGATATCCCGAACTTTTTGAGAAATACCGAATTTCGAGATCCCGTCCCGAAACATCGAGAAATTTCCCGTCCCGTCCCGACAGAACAAATTTGTCTTCCTGCACACCTCTAATTTTTAGTAATTTTCATATTGACCAACTTTTTCTTCACAACGATCACTTATGGAGCCAATTTTCAACAAAAACAACAATTTTATCTAGCTTTCGGCATATATTCTGCACTCATCAGGAACTACAAAATTATTTATTACAATTATTACAATTATTTTTAGTGACACTTTAAGATTTATATTCTTACTTATATTCTTAAAAACATCGTCGAACTAACAATCAATCAAAAGCTTAGATGGTCCAATTCTTTTGCCTTTTATCAGGAACTTAAAGTTTATTTATTACAATTATTATAATCACTTTTTTTAATATCACTTATTATATTAATCACTTATTATGATTACTAATTTTATTAATTTTGTATTCTCAAATCTAAACTTGTATTAGTTATATTTCGAATTTTAATAACATAATCGAAACTTGAAACATTCTACACAAATTTCAAACTTTTTAATAATTTCGAATTTTTCAACCGGGACTTCGAGTGATGACACTATGAATTAAAAAAAAAGTAGTACATTTTGCATCTAGGGAAAAAATAAGTTTCTCACGAGGGTGTAAATTATATCCTGAGCTGAAGGCCAGGGAAATATTCACCCAAGGGAGAAATTTTTTTTCCATGGTGCAAACGATTTTTTTTATCGTAGCGGTTTAAAAAGAAGATTTTAGCATGTTCCGACACTTGTGTTAATTTTAAATCTGAATTTCAGAAGTTCTATCGAAAATTCAGAAGTCGCACGAAAAATCTAAAAATAATTAACGAAAGTGAAAAGGTATAGTTACATTGAACGCGATGATCATCCTAAATGTAAAATTATTGAATCCTTAGTTATATAGAATGGAGCATCATTTCAAAATGTCACGGACACTTAAAAAAACATAACAATTTTTTAACATCTAACCAAAAGTTTAAGAAATTTCATTTTTAATTGAACAAAGCGAATTCAAAATGGAAAATCATTGACGAAATTTGAAATTTGTAGTAATTTTTACCTTTTTAACACAAACTTGTCATTTGATTCTGAATTCGGAAAAGGAACACAAAATTCCAAAATAACTAACAAAATGTAGAATCCTTCCAATTCAAATTTATACCTTTAAACTTGATGTCTTAGTTTGTAGTTAGATATAGAATCAAGAAACAAAACTAAAAAATCAAAAACGATCGAGAAAATTTAACTCGAAATAATTTTGTAATATTGAGCTGAAACTAATGGATATTTGATTGCGTACACTCCACATTTATATGAAAAATTCAAAAACACTTGAGGAAATTCAAAATATATAGAAATTCGTACCTGTGATCGCACAAATTTTTTATGCCACAGATAGATTTGGAGTAACGCGCACTCACAAATCAAAGGATTGAAAGAGCTTAAGATTCAAAAAAAGTCATATTTCTCATAAAAAGCTTCAAAAATAATATTCATATGGAATATTTTTCAACATACATTTTAGTTCCTAAAAACGGGTGAAACGACCCAATATAAAATTATTTCAGACCAACATAGGAACAGCATAGAAATTGTACAGGTTTTCGGTATGCACGTGCCTACACTACTTGACGTTTTACGTTTTCAACATTTGTTTGTGACATTTTTGCACAATCATAACGAATTTTAGGCACCAATGATAGCTGTTGCCATGTTGGAGAGTAATACCGGTGCTCTTCTTGAAGAGATGTGGAGGGAAATGATCACGCGAGCGCCCAACATGACTCAGAATGTGACAGAAGTTTATGCCAATTATGCTAATGTTTTGGCTGAAAGCGTTTGGGGGGCATTCCCCGCGTTGTATATAAATAGCCATAGCGTTGGGAATACTGTATAATTATTTATCAATTGTATCCAAAATATCATGGACTGTACTACTACTTGATGTTCTGGAGTCCCACGCTTTGACGCCAGAGCATGATCGTGCAAGAGCATTGCTGATGGGTTTTCTCAATCAACCTTGTAGATTGTGGAATGCTGGTGAGTCTAATAATTATCTCTTAAATAGGATTCTGTCAGGGTAGTAAAAGAATTTCGTTTTACATGACAGGAATCGAAGTTTTGCGGCAAAAGTTTTCTGTTTTACCTAGAGGAGAGGAAATAGGTAGTGCGTTGGATATAATGCTGTCAAATCAAGCGAAACAGCAATCTGGCTGTTTCGTTGATCGAGGTCCCTCCAACAGAACAAGCTTCTTGGAAAATGCTTTATGAGCCGAATTGGAGCCAAGTAACGGTGACGAAAAACCGTTCTGGACATTTTTCTGTAAGTATATTTTGAGCACCACTTTTTCGAGACGTAAAAATGACAAAGGTTATTTGCAGCATAGTATTACAGCAGAATATACAATAAGATTAGGAAATAAATGCTATTGTTTTTTTATCTAATATAAATGCAGGAATGAAAATGAAGTCGTCTCCAGATTTTTAGAAGACGAATGAATGCTAGAAGCCGGTCGAGATTTCGTTCACAGATTCAAAGTTCAACAAGGTAAAGTTTTTAGATGATGAAGTTTCTATTATTAATGTTAGGAAACACACACGTACACTTAACCCTTAGAAAACTTTTTGCAAACACAGTGTCAATGAGCTTTCAACTTGAGAAATTTAGAAAGTTGATGGGAAATAAGAAGTACAGTATAATTTTAATTTTGAGCTTCACTTTCTCAACGAAATTTCAGTTTCTTGGTAAAATAAAAGATGATATAGTTGTAGCACACATTATCTTTTCCAACATCAATAATTGGCGATTAAAAATTATCCGACCCTGACCAACAGTAATTTTATTTATTTATACCGCAAACCTATGATAGATACGGATTTTTAGATTTTTAACATTTTACCTTCAATATTGCATGGAATCACTATTTCTTGAGGAAAAACGAAAATTAAATATAAAATGATGAAAAGGGTATTGAAATATTCTGTAAAGATTTATGTCACAATTTCTGATCAAGAGCTATAACTTGACGAAGATTTATGTTACAATTAAAGATTTAGACCCATTGGGAGCATACCCATCTGTTAATTGCATTTGGACTTGATGTTCTCCACAGAGACGGTAAGAGTCCTTAGAACACTTTTTTAAAAGAACGAACTTATAAGGATTTTATAAATAGCTCTTTACTTGTCAACTAAAACGAGAAATTTTTTATATTTTACTGTTAAAGAGCACAGTGAAAACCTACTTTTTGAACCTCGGGTTCTACAAGTTCTCGGGTTCTAATAGTATTTTTTGTAACTATTTAGTATTTATATATACTAAATAATTACAAAAAATACCATTAGAAGAAGAAAATGACGTAAATCCAATTTCATTATATTAAACGCGTATATAAAAAACATGCAACCCTGAACTTCAAAACTTGTGTGCTTTTAAAATCCCAAGACTCGAAAAATCAGCAAACTGTACACAGTCACTAGATAGTGAGAAATTGGAAACTACGAAATCCCAAAAAAAATATTTTTTTCAAAAAACCAATCCCGGTTCTGCCTGTATCCTTGAATATTATGAATATAACTTTAGAATAAAAATTTCAATATTTTGTAAGCAATAGCTCATCGTACCTTTTTTGCACTGTTCATTTTGAGATGAAGCGTAGTACCCAAATTCAGGAAATAATAAATACACAAGTACTGAAACTTGAAATTAGTAGTTCAGATTCGTTGTAAACATATTTAGAGTACAAGCTTCAAAATTCAAGACATCTATTTTCTACCTCAATATTCACATGAGCGCGGTGATCTCAATTTTAAATACTGCAAATTTTAAATCCTTATCAACATATCTGAGAACTACAAAATCCTGTATTCTGTAGAAAAAGTCATGCCTGTAGAAGTAATTTATTACAATCTGATAACAGACAGTGTTTTGAAAATGAATGTTTGTTACTTTCATGAATTATTTAAATGTGTTTTAACGTGGTCTAGATAATATTGACCAACATATTTTGTTATTCAACGACAAATCGTTAATTATTTACATTTGTCAAAAAATTTTTTTCGATCCAATTAAGAATTTTCGAGGTTTAGTAAGAAAGGTGAAAGAAATATTTTCCTCACACGCTTTTGACCATCGAATTATACAATTTTTTACTTCAAAATCACCATAAAACCGTTTTCAACGAATAGGGAACAATTCTTTCCGAAAATAAAGTTTTGTTCAATCTCAAGAGTCATTTATTTTTGAAAGTGTCCTTTTTTTTACGGTTTTTTCTGACAGATCATTGATATGTATAAAAGTTTTTCGCTCTGAAACTTTAAACAGTTAATCTGCAAGGATTAATTCACATCACGACTCGTAAGACACACATGGAGGAGTGTCCAATATAGACAGGCGCAATAGATTCCAATGGAAAAATTTACAACTCGCTGAATCCGCGCTCCGTACGTGAATCGTGAATAATGAGAGGATAATAATTTACAAACGCGAGGAGCACGGCTCAATTCGGGCAAGGCGACTTGTAAATTTTTTGCATAGGAATCCATTAAATTTTGTTTATTCGCGTACGTGAGAAACGATTGAATTACGTGAGGTGAATTCGCGCGCATGGCGATTCAATCAGGACGAGTTTATTTAGCGCTTCAGGGAAAAGTTGGCGAGAGAATTGGCGAACGCCAAGAAGGAACAAATATCCTACTTCATGTGAGGAGTATTTGAAGGATAAATTTTCGTCCTCATATTACCGAAAAAATGACTGAGATTGCAATCCAAATGTACTATATTTCTTATTGTTAGAAGATTTCTCAGAAGAACGTGTTACTAAAATTTCGAAATATTTTGAATTATGCTAGAAATTCGTGTTTGTCCTCATAATTCGTACGACTTTCATTTAAAAAAAGAATTATGCTATTAAAATCATTAGTGCAAGAAATATTTCATAGTTAATAATTGAGTAGTAGCGAAAAGTTTATATTACTGTAACGATCATCGCGTATCCTTGAGTGAACGATACAAGATTGTCCAGAGAAGGTTATGTATACTTATAGTCACAATACAGTAAAGGAGTGACAATTCAGTAAAGTTCACATCAGAGTAATGGATACTTCATGTGACAATACACTCGCAAGAATACGCGTATCGTTGCGGCAGCAATCTGATATTGTGTAGACCTTATAGTACATGGACTGCTAGTATGCCGTAAGCTCAATAGAAACAGCCCGATTAGACATAGGAGCTGGCGGAGTTGCGGGCTAATTCGACGGAACGAACCGACCGTACCCGAAGATGTCCGATCGTCGTACGAATGTATACGATCAGGCACCTTCGGGAATGCTCGGTTAATTCCGTACGATACGGATTAAAACGACAGCAGCCGAAAGGCTACGACTGGGTACCTTCGGATACGGTCGGTTGGCTCCGTCGAATTAGCCCGCAACTCCGCCAGCTTTAAGTGCTCCTATGTCCAACCGGCAAATGGCGGACTACTAGCAGTCCATGTACTACATGGTTTAAGTGTGGATAGCATAATCCAGTGAGATCCTGATGATCAGCTTACAATATCGTTCATAACAGGATATTTTCGTTAAGATGACAATTTACCATTCTCAGTGTGTTTTAAACTTTTGAATGAAATATCTTGAATAGCTCTGGATTTGACGCTTGCATTTCTGCTTTTATAAATTTGAAACTACTGCCTATTTGTACAGTATAAAGTCAATTTTTTCGAAATTTGAGTGACTGTAAAACGTATCTTTAAAATTGATGAGATACTGTAGTAGAAATATGTACGGTCCATGTATATCATAGAAGTATAAGAAAATAAAATGTCCGTTTTAAAAGCATTTATTTAATTTTTCCTGATATTTGTAAACTGATACTTCCTGAAGAGCGACTGATAAACCCCGAAAGTTGGAAGAGACTTGGATTGTAATTGTGCCTCCCTATTGAAAAATCGGTTCCCATGGATTGTTGTACAGTAGGATCGCATCCATTTATAAACCATGCACTTTCAACGTAATGAAGCGGAATGGCAGAAAGACATGCTCTGGAAATTTTTGAATTGTCCGTCGAGCCTCTGGCCTTAGAATTGTTATTGTGAGCAGTGCCGTTCTTCAAGCTATAATAGAGGCGCCCACTTATAATTATCCCCCGAACTTTATCAATGCGTAAGACTCTACTGTATTGATAAACGCCCATTCCACAGTATAAACAATTTCAAAATACAAGAATCAGATAAAACTCATCTTCCTACGTCGCATGATTTTCCTTGACCCTCTTGCCTCACCCCAAAGTCACAACTTGTCAAATCCATCCCGACTGGCCTCTCCTCGACACTATTCCGTAATTCATAGACAGCTTCGCAAAGGGTAGATTAACTCGACTCGATCATTTTTCCTATCCCATCCAATATTCTGCATTAGACGTCGGGGAACCTTAACTTAGAGACCAAGTCACTGGTACCGGAACAGGGGGCTGCGCTCCCGATTTTCCAGGATCCCTGAAACACCCTATTGATTGCCCGCGGCCTCGCGGAACCGCTCTGGTACCGGGACCCACCCCATTTCCTCGTCTACGATCCACGCTTTCCTCTTTCCCCCTTGTCCCCTTTTCCTCTCTCTCTCTCTCTCTCTCTCTCTCTCTCTCTCTCTTTCCATCTCATTCCCTCGTCCCCGTCCACCTTCGCCAGCGGCATTAGGAATGGCGAACACGCCACCGTGCAGAGGCTACGTGAGCGGCATGCTACCACCCCCGGCCCCATACACCCCCACCTCCCCCCCTCACCCCTCCTCCTTTCGGTGGCCCCTCGTACCCGGTGCCAAGCAACATGGCCGCCGACACGAACTCCTCGTCCCTCTTTTCCTTTTTCAACCTCGCTCTCTCCTCTTCATCTTTCTCGTTCTGCCTCCGAACCAAACTCCCCCTCCCCACCACCCCCTTTACATACGTGCCACCCCCGCACTCACGTCTTATCATCCTACGTACGTACGTCTTCGACCCTCCCATCTCCCCAGGCTTTCTCTTTTTTAAAAAATGTTTTATTTACTTTCTTTTTTTTTTGTGATGATTTTTGTTCTGTTCCCTTTTGAAACTTGTGTATTGTCTTCGGTTTTACGTGAGCGCAGGTGTATTTTTTTTGTTTCTTCGGAGCAAACGGTACCTATGTGTGGACACTCACCTGGGAAAGGCCGAGGTAAATGGACACGGTCTCGGAGATGTAAAGGAAGCGGCCATCCGCCGCGACGGCCATTGCGAAGCCGTCCAGGGACTGAAACATAAGGTTATTGATTGTTTTGGGGTTTAGATGATTCCACTATGTGACTGGAAGAACTTTTCTGTTCCTCATTTGGAAGAAAATTATTGAAAATTATGGATTATACTGCCTTGAATGCTACTTCAAAGAGTTTTTTGAAGATTAGTTTTTGTTATTGAGGTAGTAACTTACACAGTTCAACGAAAATGGACCTTCCGTAAAAAACGTGTAGCTTACGTGTCATAGAATTAGTTCCGGAAAGGATTTTACAGAATAGATGTAGTCATCCTGTTTTGAAATTACATTACTTTCTTATGACTTTTCTTTTAACAAGTGAAAAATCACCCCAAGTTTGTGTGGCAGTACTTAAATTCGATGTAGAATGAACGTTCACTCTAAGAAATAAAAAGAGTGACAACATGCTTCAAAAATATTGAATATTATGTAAACTCTTCTGACTAACTAGAGTTAATTCGAACTGTATATTGAGTCAAGATACTATCTACTTAAAGAAGTAGATATTCACTTTTGGATTCTAGCCAGACTCCTCTTCGAAAATCGAGTTCAGCCCACTCCGGGAATAGTGAAATTTCACTATTTTCATGTGAGTTTTTACTCTGTATTAAGTCAAAATACTGTCACTCAAACACGGAGTAGACATGCACTCTCATGGAGTGAAAATCCACTCTAAAAGAGTGAAACGTCGCTTTAGAGAAGTTGAATTTCACATTCTTTTCAGGCTCCTTCCTAAAAAATGAGTTTAGTTACATTATAAAACTAGTGCAATTTCACTGCTTTCAATGAAATTTTCTCTTCATATTAGGTCAAAATACTCTCACTCAAACACGGAATGGACATGCATTCTCATAAAGCAAAATTCACTCTTAGAGAAGTTTAATTTCACCCTCGAATTCTACTCTAACTCTTCATTAAAAATTGATTTCTTGTTCACTCTGAAAAAAGTGGAATTTCACTACTATCGAGTGACCTTTCTCTCTACAAAGGAAAAACCCTCTCTAATTTTCAGTGGCAGTATTTCAATTCGATGTACAGTGAAAGTTCACTCTAAGAAATAAAAAGAGTGACAGCATGTTCTAAAAATATTAGATATTACGTACACTCTCATATATAATTACAGTTAATTTAAATTCTATACTGAGTTGAAATACTGTCACTTAAACATGGAGTGAACATTTACTTTCAAAGAGTCAAAATCCACCATAGAAGAGTGAATTATCACTCTTAGAGAAGTAGATATTCACTCTTGAATTCTGGTCAGACTCCTCTTTAAATGTTGAGTTCAGTCCACTCTGGGAATAGTGAAATTTCACTATTTTTACGTAAGTTTTTACTCTGTATTACGTCAAAATACTGACACTCAAACACGGAGTAGACTTGCTCTCTCATAGAGTGAAAACCCACTCTAAAAGGCTCCTTTCTAAAGAATGAATTTAGTTTCATTATAAATCTAGTGAAATTTCACTACTTTCAAGTAAATTTTCACTTCATATTAAGTCAAAATACTGAAAATGGAGTGGACATGCACTCTTATAGAGCGAAAATTCACATTTAGAGAGGTTGAATTTCACTCACTAATTCTATTCTGACTTCTCTTTGAAAATCGAGCTCAGTTTCACTCTGAAAATAGTGGCATTTAACTACTTTCGAGTGACCTTTCTCTAAAAAAAAATTAAAAATTCACTCCAAGTTTGAGTGGCAGCATGTCGACTCCTCGATATAGAGTGAAAGCTCACTCTAAGAAATAAAAAGACTGACAATATGCTTCAAAAATACTGGATTTTACGTTCATTCTCTTATTTCCTTGGAGTGAACTTCCACTCTACCATAAGTTAAAATACTGCCACTCGAGTAGGGAGTAGAAATTCACTCTCATAGATTACAAACTCAATCGAAAAGAGTGAAATGTCAATTTCGAAGAAGCTGATTTTTACACTTAAATTCTAGTCAAATACCTCTTCAAAAAAAAAAGGGTAAACTTTACTCTTGGAGAAATAAAATCTTACTGCTTGATTCGAATAGACCTACAAATGTAGAATTTACAATTTTTCTGCGATTTCGCTGAGAATAAACTCGAAATAAATAAAAAATATCAGGATTTGACGGTCACACGGTGTATTTTTCAGTTATATTATTTTATACAAATTTTTGTTGCCTGAACATCGCTTAAACTTGTTTGAGGTTCAATGTAAAAATAACCATGTTGTTTCAATAGAAACAGGGAAACGTGAGAAAACGTATCAAACACTAAATGAAGTACTTTATTCATAGCTTCATATAATAACATTACAACTTTATAACGTTAGTAAAACCAGATAGTTATAACTAATATAAAATTCCAGTAAACTTCAACCCATAGTTACGGAATTTGCGGGAGTGATTGTTATTCTTATACCATTCGAAAGATTTTTAGAGAAATGTAAAAAGAACCATACGATAAGAGAAAGAAGGCTATTTTGGAAATCATTACCACAATAAAAGTTTTTACTTTATTACGCCCATTCAGCGAAACAAGCGTTCTACAGTAAAACGTTCTTTATTGTTTCAACCTTTTGATGCCTGATCTGAATAAATTTGCAGAACAATGGTCTCATATAATGCACTCTTACGTATTTTTGAAGAAATAATAAGAAATAATCTTGCAACTAATGGTATGTTTTTTTATACTCATTTTTGTATTGGAGATCAACAAAAAGGTATAAAAAAATTTCAGGAAGAAACGATGTCTTTGAAGTATAGAAAACTCAAAAATTCGACATGAAGAAAGTAATATAAATAGTTTAGACTGTTTTTTTTTTATTCCACATAGAAGCTTTTGAAATCAGAGATTCTTAGTGAAAAAAGATCTTTAAGAGTTACATTTAAAAAAAAGGAACGAAGCCCATGAAAAATGCGCATAACTAATAAGCGTCAAAATCACCCATGTCAAAAGTTCCTGAAACCCAATGTGGGCCACTCACCTGCAGGATGTGGGTACCTTGGTGTTGCTCGAATAAATCCACGGACGCCGATGCTGGTCTCACCCTGTTGGCGCCTGCACACACATAATTTCCACGTTATTAGTGATTTATTCAGGTCGTGCGCTCAGGAATTGCAAGGAGATTCCCCCCTCTGCCCCCGCATTTTCCCAGACGACGATATCCCCGAAGGGTTCATTCATCGCGTCCGGGTGTATAAATACGCCTCGGACTTTATCAAGCAACTCGGTTGCGGGCTCTACCCTTTTTCTCCGATTTCCTCGGCAGCTCCCCCTCGTTTGGCAAACAAGCCGCGCTTCTTCCCGGCGTAATAATATTCCCACCCTCCCCGGGCGCCCTTAATGAAAGACTTAGAAGTCCCGATAAAACTGGTACGCGCCTTTCCCTTAATCTGCTAAGTCCGCCTGGATGATACGGCGGCCAGAAACTTGCCGCCGGACCCCGTACGTGAGGCGCGAGAACGGTCAACGAGTTCATTTCCTAAGCCTAATCCCATCCGAGTCGGGCTTGACGAACCTTTGTCCATCCCATCTGCGGAATATATTGCGGGATCAAATTTCGTTTACTAATCGGGGCGAGAATCGCGTTTTCCTTTCGGCCGCCATATGCACGGTTTACTGGATATCGGAGGAATTGGAATTTTCTCTCATCCTGGGATTTGGGTTCAGTTTATCAACCTTTAGATTGACGAGGAAGAATTTTTGGATATGGTGTCATGTTTGGAAGAAGGGAAGGAAAAAACTGTCAATCAGGGGATGATTTTTTTGGAATGGTTGGTTGCAATTCGATTGCTAATGTGATTATTTTCACAGACAGTAATATCTGATTGAAAATTGAAATTGGTAAGTCCTCATAAAAAAGTCGAAATTTGATTCGCTAGGCTCTTATGAAAAAAGTCAAAATTTTACTGTTTGAAAGTCAATTCGACTTTTGAAAAGGTAACTTGACCATTTAATGGTCAAATTTATTGTTTTACACCTAATTTGGCAGTTTTACAGTCAATTCAACTATTTTAGAATAAAATCGACTAGTTGACAGTCGAACTCTGTTTTTCAAAAACTTTTTAAAGTCCATTTGACTGTCGGAAGAAAGGCTATATTTTAGTTGCCGAGCTCTTATGAAAAAGAATATCGAAATTTGAAAGATTATAACTCAACTCGACTGTTTCACAGTTAACTAGATTAACTTTGAAGTCAATTTTATTGTTTAACACTCAATTTCGCTGTTCTGCAATCAATTCGACCATTTTAGATTTATTTTGACCATTTTATAACCAAACTCTGTTATTTGAAAAACATTTTGAAGTCAACTTGACTGTCGGAGAAAAAAGTCAATTTTTACTTGCTTAGCTCTAACGAAAAAAAAGTCAAATTTGACTGTTTTGAAGTCAATTTCATTGCTTAACAGTTGATTTTTATACTTTTCGGTCAATTTTATTATTTTACACTAACTTTCGCTGTTCTACAGTCAATTTGACTATTTTAGATTTATTTAGACTATTTTATAGTCCAACTCTGTTTACTGTGAAACATTTTGAAATCAACTTGACTGTCGAAGAAAAAAATTAAAATTTTACTTGCTGAGCTCTTACAACATAAAGTCAAATATGAATGTTTTAAAGTTAATTTTATTGCTCATCAGTTTTTTTGAACATTTTACTATCAATTCCATTATTTTACACTCACTTTCGTTGTTTTACAGTCAATTTTACTATTTTAGATTTAATTCGACTATTTTACAGTCGGACTTTCATTTTAAAAACATTTATGACAGTCCATTTGACTGTTGGAATAAAGGCAACATTTGAGTTGCTGAGATCTTACGGAAAAGAAGTCAAAATTTGACAGATTATAAGTCAATTCGATTGTTTTACAGATAACTCGATAATTTTGAAGTCAATTTCATTGTTTGACACTCAAGTTGGCTGTTTTACAGTCAATTCGACTGTTTTAAAATTAATTGGACCATTTTATAGTCAAACTTGGTTTTTTTAAAACATTTAAAAGTCAATTTGACTGTCGAAAAAAAGTCAACATCTGACTTGCTCAGCTCTTACGAAAAAAGAAGACAAATTTGACTGTTTTAAAGTCAATTTTAATTGCTTACCAGTTGATTTGAATATTAAACGGTCAATTGCATTATTTTACATTCACTTTGGCTGTTTTACAGTCAATTTGACTATTTCAGATTTAATTTGACTATTTTACAGTTGATGTTTGTTTTTCAGAAACATTTTAAAGTTAACTTGACTGTCGGAAGAAAAACAGCATTTGAGTCGCTGTGCTCTTACGAAAAAGAAGTTAAAATTTGACAGATTATAAGTCAATACGATTGTTTTACAGATAACTCGATAATTTTGAAGACTATTTTATTGTTTAACACTCAATTTCGCTGTTTTACAATCAATTCGACTGTTTTAGATTTAATTCGACGATTTTATAGTCAAACTTTGTTTTTTTGTAAAACATGTTGAAGTCAACTTGACTGTGGGAGAAAAAAAGTCAACTTTTACCTGCTGAGCTTTAACGAAAAAATAAGTCAAATTTGACTGTTTTGAAGTAAATTTAATTGCTTGACAGTTGATTTATATATTTTTCGGTCAGTTTTATTATTTTACACTCACTTTGACTGTTTTGCAGTGAATTCGACTATATTCAACTTAATCATACTATTTTACAGTCAAACTATTTTTTTAGAAAACATTGTAAAGTGATTGTCGGAAAAAAATCAACATTTGACTTGCTGAGCTCTTAGGTAAAAAGTCAAAATTTTGATGTCTCACTGTCAGTTAGTATGTTTTACAGAAAATTGAATAGTTCACGGTTAATTTGATCGTTTTATACCTAATTTGACCTTCTTTTCATTATTTTAGAAATATTTGAAAATTTGCAGCATTTTCTGGAACGGTGATTATTTTTTCTGTCTCTATTTACAATCCAATAAGTATGGGAATGCAAATAATGTTTGAATATTATTTTTCTGATGTAATAAAAATTGTCGTTCTTAAAACCTATCAAACATAATTGAAATTGGCATAATCACCAATTTAAAAATGCCAAGATCAGAGAAAAAACTGTAGGTATTATCAAACTAAAAAAGTGATATAAAAAAGAATCCTTATATCAATTATCCCTTATACGTTCATGGCTCCAATCTATCTTATTTTGGAGAAGGCTTAAAAAACTAACCTTTCATACAGCCTGAAACAAAAAAACTAACTTTTTTAACTTACACAACCAAAACTTAGTGCTCTATTCGTAATTGAAAAAAATTTTCAACTTTGAATACTGAATCACACGATAGTTTAAGATGTATGAAAATTACTGCTCGAGCTGAAGACGAGCGCGACCATACCAGTCGCTCAAGATATGTTTCATCTCAATGGCCTAATTTTGGTATATTTTGATCACTCAAAGTGTGCCAAACTATACTAAAGGTAGACTCTGGGAGACGAGTCACATAAAAGTCTCCTGAAGTCTACGAATCGTATACTTTAGGTCACTTTTCCCTTGGAGTATCCGAAAGTACATATACCAATCGTTGACTCCGGTATACTTCTGTATATTTAATGCATACCAAAGTCTATTTCTATTCCTTGTTCATTCCTGTGTACGAAATTTTGTATTAAGATAGATTTAAATAGCTCAAAACTGTTACATCTTCTTTCTTGTTCTACAGGTCAATGTTTTATATGTAATTATTTATTTTTCCGAAAGAACAAATTATCCCCAAAAAACTACTTTTGGTCAACTTTGGTATACTTTTTGAAGACATGAAAAGTAAACCAAAGTCTACTTTTGATATACTTCGGCATACCAAAAGTATACTCAAGTATACCTATTGGCACAAATGCATACTTTTAAGTAACTTGCTATACTTTTGGTATACGTTTCATTTTTCTACGCGGGAACCGGCCTGCTTGGAGGTTAAAACTTTCCCAGATACTCATGATTTGCGATAAAAATGGTACAAGCGAGAAATTAACTATCTTGGAACGAAACAACGTTATAAGAAGTTGGCTGCGAAGACGGCACATATGTTATTCTACTTCTGGTAGGCAAGACCCTCGGGTTGTTCTTGCCGTTAGCACCCCCTGTATAAATCTTCCTCCAAGGAGCCATACTGCCCCGACGATCGTCCGGTTATCACAACATTTTGATAAATACATAAGGCGTGTTTTATGTGCTTTCCTTGGGCCATAACTCAGCGATATTTATTTTGAGAAGATAGAAAAATAGCAACGACTAACTGCCGGCATCGTCGCCATCTGAGACCTCTGCTTATCGGGTGCGAAAATCAATATCGGCACCCGCTGCAGTAGCACTGTTATTACGGCGTATTACGCTTGTCGGGGTTACACAGTGCAGTTCCGTGTTACCTTCCGGTGCTTTCGTTTTTCAGGCTAGTTTGAGGATGACAGTACCCTCTCAATCTGAATCTGATAAAAATTTTCACTGAAAAATGTGTAAATTTGGACCTCATTAAAAATTAAACTGCACAAAATTATGATCAGTATTGTCCGTTCCCTAATGATATCTAATGATTGCCAAACTCGAGTAACCGAAAGCTATTGAGAAAAATTGTTATTATTTCACCGAAAAGAAGCTCATAAGAACTATCAAATTTATAAAGTGTGCGTATTATGTATGAAACTTCTTATTCCATCACATTCCATACTAAAATTTCATTGACTGCATAACAAATTCAGAGAATATACCGATCAACACCCATCTATCACGCTTATTGTCATATATCCCTTTCTCCGTGACTGGTATATAATATTGTACGAACATCCCCGGGCAGAGACAACAAATTCAGCTATTTTTCATTAAATCCGAGTCTTGGGAGCGAGTATTCCAGGGCGAGGATTAGGGGCGCGATATGATATTATTATGCTTTTCATGTGTCGTGACTTTCTTCGTTTATTTATTTCCTGGCGATTAACAGTTCAAAATTTTTAAAATCTCTTGTATTTTTTTATTTAAATTGAGATCCTCATAAAGCAAAGCTATTCAAAGTATTTTGTCAAAAGCGTAAAATATATACTTTATGTTTTGATAAAGATATGCAAAATATGTGTTACAAAATAGTATCGATACAACTGCATATTCTTCGAAATTTTGAATGTGGGTTAAGCGAAGAAAGTCATCGTGGCGAATTACAACACATTGTAGAAGACAATCAAATTATTCAGAATAATCGTGATTAAACAAAATAACACCTGGCTATCTTGCCGAAAAACCTTCGAATATTCGGTACATCAAACTCGTTTGAACGAATTTTTTTATTTTTTTAGTATGGATTTTTTGTTCACCTCACCAGTAATGAGAAAACAAAGACATGCTAAAATTACCTACTGAAATTCTGATTTTTTTACAGGATTTTGGAAGACCTCTTTTAAAGTGTTTTTAGGTACACTGTTAAAAAAAATTTGGTAAATTTCCCATAAAAGTATTGGAAGTTCTTAACCAATATACTGTATGGGATTTTGCCCATAAGTAGCTATTGCGATTTCTCATGTGCGATAGTAAAATTCTCCTATATATTGGCGTGGAAACTTTCCATATAAGTATTGAAAGTTTTCTAGATTTACTCTGTGTGAGATTTTTCCTACTAATTATTGTCCTATAAATTATAAGTCCAGACTCTATTTCCACTCTACATATGGGATATTGTTCCTCATCATCGTGATTGCATCAACTCTGCCATTGTGGCGAGAGTAATGAAAGATCTACTACAGAAATAATCCTGTGAGGTATGATCTTGAACTTCTCAGTGACATTTCTCAAACTTCAACATTTTAAACAAAACTTGAAATACGAGAAAAAAAATTCAACAGCCATCTGGTGATTGTTTGAAAAAGCGCGCGAATTTTCAAAATTTGAATATCAGCTGGTCTCCAAACACTCAGAAAAGTAAATTTACTCTCAAGTACTACAAACAACTATTATTCAACTATAGTTTATCAGCTTAAAAGTATAAATTTTTGTAATTATTTAAAGTCATTTATTAGTTTAAAGACTATAAAATTATGGTAATCCAAAGAATGGTGAAAATTCTTCCACAACTTTTGGAAATTTTTCCATACGTTTTATGATACCATACTTTTCTCTACAAAGTAAGGAAAAAATACCACACAGAGAAGGAAAAATTACCATAACATTGTAGTAATCCTGAACAAGGGAAAATTTTTTTGGTAAATTATGGGATTTCTTCCATTTAAAGTATGGTACGAAACTTGTCATACGAAGTATGGAAAATGTACCACATAAAGATATGAGAAATTTTCGATCTTTTTTTCAAGTGTCAGGAAATTTTTCCATACAAAGTATGATGTTATACTTTTCTACAAAGGTATGGAAAAAGTATTAAATAGCAATAGGAAAATCAGTATAAAATTATGGTAGTCCAAAGTATGGGAAAAGTTTTTCCAAAACTTCTGGAAATTTTCCCATACGTAATATGATTTTTTATGCAGTTACTAATAATACTTTTTCATGCAGAGTATGGAAAAAATATAACATAAAGAAGGAAATCTTACTATAAAATTATGGTAATCCAATGTATGGAAAGTTTTTCTCCCAAATCATGGAATTTCTTCCATAGAAAGTATGGTATCATACTTTCCTACACGAAGTATGGAAGAAATACCACATAACTATATGGAAAATTTTCAATCATTTTTAACAGTGTAACTCAATAAATATTTCATAGAATATTAAGAATGAACTTTCGGTCACATGTAGATCTATCAGAGGCCTATGTACATCTATCCGAGATCATTCTAGATCTATCTAGATCTACTCGATATCTATGTTGATCTACTTATTTCAACTGGGATATATGCTAAATTTAGAATATGTATACTGTAGATTTTTCTGGAGTACAGTTATTTCTTGAGTATCTAGAATCAAAATCACTAGGTGAAGTAAAAATGGGTATATCAATAACTGAATATACTCGAATATTCTAAAAATTAATAGCATATTCTAGATTTTTCGAATTTGAATATGAAACGCAGAAAAAACATGAATTGTCGATAACGTAATGAAGGTATTGAGATGGAGTCGATGGAAAGATCGGGGAGTACGTTTTCCATTATTATGCGTGACTCGACGCGGGGGTGGCGCGACATATTATTGCGCCCCATAAATAAGACACGACGATGTGACGTTTAGTCCATATGATTTCTAATATTCCCATGAGAATGCACGTTGCTAACATAGGGTTCATTTGTAGGTACTTTGATGAAGGCGCGTTATAAATAACCCTGGTAGTAATGAAATCGCTTCGAAATGTTGGTGTTCGTCATAATTTCCATAAACGGGAGTTTCTTTTTTGAAAGAGAGGGTTTTAGATGGTAGAATGAAAATGAGCTTTTTTCTCAGATAAAGACGTTCATGAAATAGTGGATTGTCGGAGTCAATTTTTGACTATTAATTAATCGAAAATACTCTTGAAAAATGGTTAATCTTGAACTTTTGTTAAGAGGAACTCGAGGGGCCATTCAATCGAAAATCGATTCCAACTGAGTGGCTCATTTCTCATTGATTTTGATCGATTCAGCATGGTTCAATATATTTGCAGCCTAATTCCGAAACTTGTACACTGTTGATTCGGCTGATTCCAAATCAGTACAAGCTCGAATCACTCAGATCCGCTTGAGTACGATCATAGTTTGAATCGATTTAAAGCAGAAAGAATTCTCGATTTCCAGAGTGGATGGCCCTTCGGAGGAAGTGTAATTTGAAGGAATCTGTTTACAGATGACCGCATTTTCATTAGGGTAAAATTAGTCAAGTTTTATCATGAGATAGGATCGACTATATTTAAGATTGAGTGTGTCGTTAAAAAACTTGAAACTCCTTGTACGCCACACAAAGCTAAAAAGGGCGGAAGGTGTCATTCCATCGACTTTACACTGGTTTACGTTGATGGCCCATCAAACGGGCACTCGCAATCCCCAAAAGCCTATTTCCCGCTATCTTCGGCAAGAGCTCCCGGCCCTTTTTAGCTCCTCGCGCTCTTTCCCTACCAAAGCACGAAATGTTCTTCGTCTTCGTTGCGACTTCACCCCAAAGGTTGTTCGCAAGCTCGCGACACACGACATATGCTCCGGCGTCGTCCCGTTCCCAGCACGATTAACCGCGTTTCGCGAGCCGGCAACATTTATTTACGGACGACACGTTCGAAATTGCCTCGCGGCGCACAATAACGAAAACTCTGGGCCCGGATCAGCTTCAGCGCAGTGGCATCCGACGTACATACAGAGGAGAAGCGCGGAATTGGATTTGCAGTCGTTTCCCGAACTTCGTGCGAGGAAATTTCTCCGGCAAAAACTTTCTCTTGAGCTTTCATTTCGCGCTGGGAAGGGATGCGAGGCTGTTTGATGTTTTTATCGATCTTTGGAGATGGCTCTCAAGAGGTGATTTAGAAGTTTCAGAGAAAATTTGGATGAAGGATTTTAGTAACAATTGGAGGAACTCTGGAATCGTTGTTTATTTTTTCTAGAAAACAGTATTGATGAAAGCATGTTGGGGTGTATGGTATTATCAGAGATATTCAAAATGTTTTGGCCAGAAGTCAAATATATGTAGTTTGTGTTGATATAGAAAAGCAAAATATGCGGCAAAACATGTTCTAGACATAACTTGATATGATCAAGAATTTTGAAAGTACTGTCAAATAACACGGTTATCGTAGTGAAGTACGACAAATTTTAGAAGACTATCAAACTATTATACGTATATCAAACGTCTCATCCATTCCCTTTCACATCAGAATTTCTTCCAATCCTATATTTCGTCAAAACTGAACTGTTTCCTGTTATTTATTTCCTTGTTTTCTCATATCACATACATATAAGCACAAACTGGAATCATCAGAATAAAAGAAGAATTTAAAAAACGGGTAAATTATTCTTGAAAAAGCCTCATACTGTCAACTAGCACCCCCTGAAACACAATTCGACAGTAGCTGATCCGGTTACTCTAACTCGATTTGATTTGTTCCAAAGTAATCTCGTATGCTTCGGCTTCGCATGTATAAAGCGCATGTTGAAAGTAAGTTGGAATCTGAGCAGCTGTATAATTCGCGGGAGCAAATAGAATGATGTCAACGAGGGCTTGATTAGGGTATTGGTGACAATAATCTTGTTAAAAGCTACTTAATTAGTCAGGTGTGTTCGCTTAATCCCTGTACTTCGCCTCCCTGTCAGGAACTCAAAGGGAGACAGTGCTCCTTATTCAAATTATACTTCAAATCATCAAGTGCACAGATTGTTTTCACAATCATTTCACACAACATTTCTTGCAAAAATATTTTTACTATCATTTATGTAACATGGAAAATTTATTGCAAAAGTTTTTGGGACATGGAAGTTTTGAGATTTTCTGGAAATGTGGGGCGATTTCTCGATGTTTCTTTAACGCGAGTTTGAATCGGGCGTACTTTCATTTTAATGATGAAAAACGCGGAGGATTTGACGACAAGTTTTGAGGAAGAATGAAAGACTCTAGCGAGCGCAACCCTGCCCTTGAGCTCCCCGTCGTTAACCAGCCGCCAACTGCGTTAAACACTGGTTTAAATTCCCTTTTGTCGTGCCGAGGGAAAAAACTTTTCGAGCTCGTCCGCCTCTCAAGACAAATCGCGCTGGGACTTTAAACGCTTCACGCCCAACTTACAAATTCTTCGCTATTTTTCATCTGGGGGTAAAAAGCTCAACATCAGTTTC
Source organism: Platygaster robiniae (assembly GCA_028476575.1). Classification (NCBI taxonomy): domain Eukaryota; kingdom Metazoa; phylum Arthropoda; class Insecta; order Hymenoptera; family Platygastridae; genus Platygaster; species Platygaster robiniae. The sequence continues at coordinate 46,339,940 of CM052019.1, forward strand.
TGGACTACATATTCTTTCTGAGACTCTTTATGAATCTCAAACAATTTTTTGTTGCAGTTATTGTAAATAAATGAAGCACAATATCAACAGTGACGTAAAAAGTAGGTGATTTATTTTCTACTAAATGGTACATTATTTGATTTATTGTAATTCATAATTTTAGCTAATTATAACAATTTTGAATTTCCTTTTTCCTCGGATTTCTGTGACGCTTATTCAAGTGTATATGATCGTCATCCTGATAATCATTCAAAAAAACGACGTAGAAGCATTGAGAAAAGGAAAATAGTCACACTCGAATGGAAACTTGACTTGAAGAACGATGAAGAACATCAAAAATTCAAAAGACGCAGAATCAAAGAATTTTCGCCAATGTTGGCGAATATCCTGAATGAACATGGTAATACTAATTTTTGTTAAATTAACAAAACTTGTGATCGATACAATCCTCGAAGGATTGTATGCCTCGGCCTCGCCTCGGCCTACAAACTTCCTCCTCGAAAATAAAAATGATGTGCCCGCGGAACAAAATGTGCTATTACCAAGTACGACGTATTTCAAAAAACAAGCATTTTATTTAAAAAATTTATAACTCTCTTACCATTGACAATGGAGAAATATATTTTTGTCAATTATAGAAACAACGGTTCAATTATTTTCCATATAATCACACTTGATATTTGAATACTTACATTGTTTGATATTATGCAATCGAAAAAATTTAACTTGAATTTTCGATTTACACTTTGCACGATTTCGAATGTCTATTTCTTTCTAATATTTAAATGCGTTTGGCACGAATAATTTATTATTGAAGAAATTTTATACTGTGTTTATGATTATGTTGAAACAAGGGTAACGCAATGAAAATGAAAGATTTATAAATTTTTTATAACTTTTAAACCTCAGAATATTCCTAATTCCTAATTATATAATGATTAATTAAAAAAAACTTGTTATTTTTCATGATCATTAAATAATTCTTTCCTACTGTATTCAACAAATGTTCGCTTTTCTGAAATTTATAGGTATACACGAACAACTTGATTGGTCAATTGAAACGTAAAAGTTTGATAAAAAATTTATCATAAATACGCATAAAATATTGCTGACTAATATTTTAACTAATTTGGTATGTTATGCTCATTTTCTTCATTTCCAAAAATAATTTCATTTTCCTTTATTCCTAAAAAAAGAAGGACAAAAATGATCAAATCTGCAAATATTTCGTAGGATCACGATATTCTAGTACTTTTTACAGTCAAAGTCGGAAAATATTAGATTTTCCCCTTAGTGCAGGTAATTTCAGTAAATTCAACCTTCAATTGAAGTTCATTGAAACAAGAAACGTCTGCTTAAAAATGTAGCTAAATTTGTAGAAAAGAGGGCCGTCGCCCGAGTTAATATTTGCATTTCGGAGAATGGGAAATCTTGCGGCTTGCGAATAAAGGCTTAGGGGGTTGAGCACGTACGTGTCTACTGATTTTGCAGGCGTACACGTGTTTACATGTAAATCTAATCACGGCACCCCAGCGCCTACTTCGAGCGTTACCAGCCACCGATGTAACTAAACTAACGAAATCGAGTTAGGCACCAGCCGCGCTCGGCCTGTTACTACTTATCAAAACGCGAACGCGCCACAATGACGAGCGTTACGACCCTCTAAAACAGTCAATTCACTTGTCATTGCTATCTTAAAAATGGAAAAAAAGTGACAAGGATTTAGAGATGAATCTAAAAAAGTAAGTTATAGATTTTTAAGAAATAAAAATATGTTTTTAGTGAAAAAGTAGAAGCATTAATGAAACGTATGCATGGGATTTACTGGAATGGGAATGACTGATAACTCATTATGTTGCTGAGCTAAAACAACACAGCTTCACAAAAAAATATAAGGAAAGTGCGAATAAACAGACTGTATTTATTTTACGTTTTTTTGGCTGCTGAATCCGAATTTTAAGGTTCATTTGACGCCATCACGCCAGGGTTTTTCATAACCTAAAAACATGTGCTTTAGAACCAAGTAATTCATTAGGAAGTAAGACAGGCTAATTTGTAGCCTAACCTATTGTGCATAGGGTGTCAACCTGTAAAAAAGCCTAATCTCATTTAAATTGGCCTGATATGACCTGAGTTCACTACATCCTACTGTTGAAAAAGGCACGACAATTCCTTGGTTACACATTTTTTGAGGTTATGAAGATCCCTGACGTGATGCTGTGAAACGAACTTTAGATTTGGATTTGGCGACCCCAAAAACGTCAAGTAAACTGGTATGTTTATTCGCACTTTTTTCGATTTCTTATGATTAGGATTAGCTCAGGTCAGGTCAGTCTAAGCGGAATTACGTTTTTTCACAGGTTAAGGCTCAGGCTCAGCACACAATTTTTGAGGTTATGAAAAAGCCTGACGTGATGGAGTCAAACGAAGCTTAGATTCAGATTCAGCGACCTCAAAAACAATTGGTAAAGATGGTCTGTTTATTCGCACTTTTCTTTCAATTTCTTTTGAAACACTAAATTTGATCAACTTTTTAGAAAGTAAAGTGTTTTTCTGGGAGCCTCATCTTTAAACTTCACTTTCTTCGATTACTGATTACGATTACATACATTATCATTCATAAGATGCTGTGGCTTTATAAAATATTAGAATAAATTACTTTATTTGATCCTTTTTTCTATAGAATTGGTGTCATCTTTTCCTGTGTGTCATCTTGGAAATTTCCTCTCTTTCATTACTCATTGCGATTACTGATTACTCAGTATCTATTGCGGAACGTAAAAATATTGAAAAAAAAAAACACTTGATTTCATGCTTTTTTCTAGAAAATGATGTGTAATTTCTGTAAGTGGAATGTGTAATACTCAGAATTTTCACTGTCCTTGATTACTGATTACGATTTCTGATAACTTGTTGTTGTAAATCAAAAACATATTATTGAAAAACAAACACCTGATTTGATTTTTTTCTTAAGAAAGTTCCGCATTTTTTCTGTTAGTGTCGAATTGAAAATGTTCTATCTTTGATTACTGATTAAGATTGCTGATTACTCATTAAATGTTGCAGATAAAAAAATACTGTAAAAAAACACTAAATTCACTTATTTTATCTAAAAAGTTTAGTGTCTTTCGGTTAGTTCGATATAACAATTTTTTTCTCTTATATTACTGATGACGACGAGTGATTACTCATTATATGTTGCGGATCGGAAAAATATCAAAAAATATTCATATATTGTTTCTTTTTTCTTAATAGTTGAGTATTTTTTCTGTACGTGTAATCTTCGAAAATTCTCCTCGTTGATTACTGATTACGATTTCCGATTACTTATTAGGTATATGTTGTAGATCGAAAACATAGTATTGAAAAAAACGCCTGATTTGATTCTTTTCTTTAGAAAGTTCAGCATTTTTTCTGTTAGTGTCAAATTGAATATGTACTGACTTTAATTACTGATTATCTGAAAAGTTGAGTGTTCCTTAGCATGTGTCATCTTGAAAATTCCCTCCCTTTGATTACCGATTGCAAATTAACAGTTTCCACATGAAAATTTCTCCCAGTTCTTCCACAAAAAAAACTTTGAAAATGAAGGAAACCAAAGTGCCGATCCTATCGCCATATTATTGACTAAAATTCCCTATTACTATGTATCGTCCCCGAATCTTTAGCGTGGTCACTCTCAGTATCTCGGCGTTCATCGCCCGAACCCTTATTCTTTCCAGCATCCATTTTCCGTGCTCTCCCCGCGTAAGGAAAACCATTCCAAAATGAATATCATTTCTGGAGGCAACAAAGGAGATTCTTTAATCGATGCTCACTGATGCAACGGACGACATCAGTGGCAGGACTCGCGGTGTAATCGAGCGCGCGACGCGTCAAAAGCACCCGGAGAAATTCGCTCGAGCGTCGCAGAAAAAAACAACTGAAACTTGCTCAATCATTTACAAGGCCACGTGTAAGGCGCAACGAGATAATTCGGTTTGCTGCTTGAGAAGACAATCAAAGAAATTCTTGGCTGCCACTCATTCGGCCAATCATCCCTTGCCCTAGCAACCAATTCTGCAGGGCGTTTTTCCGTTTGGATTGACGTCGTCGAACGCGTAATCGAGTTTCCCATCGCTCAATCAAGCGGCGGTTGCAAGTTTCAGGAGGTTTTGGGTACTGAAGGATTTTAGTTCTCCACATATAAAAGCCATGAAAGTATATCCTCTTCCGTGATTTCTTTCTTTTCGAGATGATTAGGTATTTGAGAGAGGAGATTGTGCTGAGATTCCCAGAGGCGTTGGTAGAGAAAATATTTGGGAGGGATTTTCGAAAAAATGTGTTGCCTTCAGCATTTTGTGATGGGGTACGATTTTTCAGTTTTTCGAGTATCGGGATATTTTTTGAAGATCTTTTGGAGTCTAGAGTCATGCATTTTTTATATACTTTTCGTATACTTGAATTTGATTTTCGTGGATTTCTTTGCAGCTTTCTAGAATTCGATAGTCTGGGAGTCAGACTCCTAAAAATTTTTAACATCTTGATAGATTTTTAAAGAAAGGACATCTACTAAGTTCTTAAGTATTTAATTTGTTTTAGAATTCTTGTATTTGATGTTATTCAGAATATTCTGTAGTATTTTCTGGTATTCTTATAGATATCTAGTATTCATATTTAATTTAATTTTCATATTTAGCTAAGTAAATTTTTGATAACTTTTTATTTATTTTTCCTACATCATTCCATTTGTATTATAATCAATCATATTTCAATTCATTACTTTTTTATAATTCGTATTATTGTTATTTCTTTATTATAATTACTAGTTATTTTATTCTTAAATGGAAGAATATTCCATTTTACTTGACTTTCGGGAGGAGTTTAAAACCCTAAAACCTCCTCTGCCTAGACATCTTGTGATGGTTGCTACACTGGCAATGTGTTATAAAATATCTTATAGGGTGAACGGGGGGGAGAGGGAGGTTTAAAAAATAATAAAATCTTACTTTTAACGGATTTATTGGGCGGTGGTCCGTCGCGGTTCCATGGAGGATCCCCGTGGCTTGAAAAGTCCTGAAGCTTGAGATAAGAGATAGTAAGCCTTATGATAGAGGCCTTGTCCAACTGGGACGTTATGGCCGCTGGTAGAGGCAACATCTTGGCCAGCTCGTAGAACTCGTAGTTTTCTTTCCCACGCCGCGACCTCGCCGCGTCTCGACTTTTTTCCTTTCGCAACTCAAGAATACTGCAAAAATATAAAATTACCTAGTTTTAGAACAAAGTTCAAAGGATTGTTCCCACAATATCAAAAATACTATAACGTTGTAGACGTTCAACACAAATTACAAAGTTGAAATAACTTACAGAAAATTAAGTGAAATGAGTTTGAATCAGTATTATATTACCAAGGTCTCGCAAAATCTTCGAAATTGGAAGAAAATGAAAACTGGAAGATTTTTTAGACAAACAATTGGAAACACAAATACATTTGTATCCTCAGCTTGTTTACTATATGAAGCAAAATACTAGAAATAGAAAAAATAAAAAGTGAAAAAAGGTTTTTTTCCTTCTTATGATAGGGTTATCCTCCATCATTCCATAAACAATCACAAAAGATTCGGCGTCACAATAAACAAAATGTATTTCGCTTTCTCGGGATAAAAAATTCAGAGTCTGCGGTGATCTCCCGAGCCACCGAAACAATCTCTCAGGATCTTCCGAGTCTCTTTTATGGTCGCTCACGGTCTCCGGGGCCCTGACTTTTTTCTTTAGCAATCTACAAAGTCTCCAAAAAAGAGAATTGAATCCTGCGATCGCTTTTAGTACGTTCAATACGATCTCTTACGTCTCTAATGCAGATACTTATAACGCCCTCGCAAGTTTCATGAGTCTCTCGTGAAGGGATCGCAGTTTATTTCTAGAAATTTAAGCCTTTTACCAATAAGAAATAATAATGTTGGATTTTTACTCAAGAATCGATCAACAAGGAGCCATCATTTTAAGAAGTATATTTCAAATAAGTACATCCATCGATTGTTTCAAGCTTTCGGCTTCAAATTGAGCCCTCATCAGGAACTATATAGGTTGGCACCAAATTATGTCCTTTATGTGATATTAATACAAATCAATTAAAAAAAAAAAAATAATAAGAAACTTACGAATATGGTCCTCAATTATTTAACATCAAATCGTCGACTAATAACTTAATAAAAAGTGAGAGGTCTACATCAAAATACATCATATCATGAAATATCCTTCAATTGGATTGTAACATGTATTTTTTTTATTTTTTCGAAATCTAGTCATACGAATTACTCTATCAAATTTTTTTTCAGCAGTGTCAGACCAGAAATGAAAAAGTTGTGACGTTTTGAAAAGTACGAAATTCAAAACGGTTCGATTTGCGCGCCAACGACGCGTGACGTCATAATGCTAGTGCTGCACAGCTGGGCAGCAGAATCCGGTCCTGAAATGCGTTGTTACTTTTTCCTTGCTGTGTTTTAAAAGTGATTTTCAAAAATGCCGACTCCGAATAATTGTAACATTCTGTATTTCTGTTAGCTTCTTTCACATATACTTCCTATAGAGGTGAGAACATCGTTAAGAAAACTTATCGATGTGTTATCGATAACTCAAAAAAACTATTGACAATATCGATAATTAACGATAACTTCCCCCACCATAAAAAAATTCAGGATTTACCCAATGTATATTTAGCACTCATAGATTCGAATGACTAACAAGAAAAAACCTTGTTTTATTTCAATTCATCATGCTTTGATTCAATTTTCTTTAGTACAGAATAATTATTCAATAGAAACCAGAGTTGATACAGCCGTACAAAATAATATCACCGCAAAATTACTGAATGTGTACCGAAACATATTTTTGGGCCATAATTCGGACACTTCATTATTTTACAGACATAGGAAATTGCGGTCCTTCTTTAGTAAATTGTGTTGTAAATGAAATAACTGAACAACTTTTATACAAAACACTAGCCAGCTGACAATTATTCAAGCTGAACGATAAATGTCGTTGAGCTTGAAAATTATCGAAAATTAACGATATGGATCACTTATCGACAATATCGATAATTATGGAATAAAGTCCTAACCTTTATTTTTCACCTCAAGGTGGACATCATTCAAACTGTTGAATCGCAAAAATATTGCAGTAAATATTGTGTATATTTTTATTATCCATGTTTGTTGTTTGGTTTGAATTGGCGGATATTTTTTGATATGATGTGTGACAAAAATATATCAAATATGATACATGAAAATATTTATATTCATTCATTTAAATAAGCAATACATAATTGAATAAAATAATTACAAAACGTTTCGTGGTGAATTTGAGGTATTGCACACTCATGCAATCCTTCTTAATCCACCCTTAGAGTTTTAATTAATTTATTCAAAAATGTAGTTTTAATTTTAATTATTTTAATACTAGAGAGACTCCGGGGAGAGAGTGCACTGAAAGAAAAAACCTCTTAAACAGTACGATAATTGCATTCAGTATCTGCTATACTTCCATCGCGACGTGAAAACGAAACGAATTTACAGTTGTTTTTAACATACTTTTCGTAAAAAGTATCATATGAAGCAGCTGTTTTGAGTAGATCACTTACACAAAATGTGAAATGTTGGTGTAGCACAAGTCAAGACAATGGAATTATACTTTGTGCAAAATTTCAAATTGTATAATATGTGTTCAATATATTTTAGTGCATCATCAACGAAAATTTACAATTTTGATTCTACATTAAGCTATTTGAAAGATCAACTTATCCGATCTCATAAACGACAAACTGCTATTTTACTTTGTATGAATTCATATATGGTATAGCACTTTCAGACGAAACTTCCTCTGCGCATGCACAGATGTGTCACGTGACAAGCTTCTTCCTCGATGCAACAATATGGCTGAAATCGGACGGATCGAAGCGTCTATTTACGTCTAAATTGTGTTAAGCAGTGTGTCGAATAGTAGGAATTTATTGCATGGAAATACCCTCCTTCGTTTCTTTTTCCTATTTTTTTATCAGTTTCGTGCTTTGTGGGTGCATTTTTAAAGGATCGTGTTCACCAACTTTGGGAAACGATATTGATTTGTTTTGATTATGTTTTGTTAATTATGTTTTTTTTGTTGTTGTTGTGATCATATTTTGTTGATTATGTTTTGAGCTTTTGGTCATTGGTCATTAGTCTTTGATAATCGGTGATAATATATTCACCTTCACAGATGCCTAATTTATGCAATCTAAATTTAATATTTTATAATAATATGTGAATTACATTTTTTATGACAGTAGTACTTAATTTTTCAGTATAGCTTATATTACTTTTCATTACACCATAGTCTATGAACAAGTACAACACTGTAACGTAATTCAAATACATGTACTACCTACATCAGATTATGCTATACCAACTATCATATTCTAATAAATATTCATCTCGTGTTTCCGGAGCAAGACTAGTATAGCACTTTTTAAGAAAAAATTTCGGGATTACTAAGAGGTTTTTTTTTCAGTATGGCTATTGAAATCGCTCCTGATTGGAGATGTCGGAAAAGCGGCCATCTTGGACACAAAAACAGCACAAACCAGTACTACTCAGCGTACTCGGCCGTCTGTGTGAGGATATATATTCGAGTTTATTATTAATAACTGCAATTGCACTTCACTTGATTATCAAATGAATTCTGATGAATTTTAGATACACTTTGACAACACGTATGAAAAAGTAAACAGAGTCAGCTGTCCTCACACAGACGACCGAGTACGCTGAGTAGTACTGTGTTTGTGTCCAAGATGGCCGCTTTTCCGACATCTCCAATCAGGAGCGATTTCAATAGCCACTCTCTCTCTAGAGTCTCTCTATTTAATACTGCACATACAACTGGCAATTTTTTTTCATTTCTCTGTGGTGTTGCACAATTCAACATTGTGTAAATCAATGTTATATCTGATGAATTCGCTGAACTGCGATTCCACGAATCAGTGGGTTGGCGGATAAAATTCATCGAGCACGAAATATGGTCGCCTGGGACCGGAACGGGCGTGAATCCCGAGGTACGAATGGCAACAAATGGCAAACGTCGCGTATTGGTCAGCGATCGAAGGTCAAACCGGAAACGTAAACCTGGCTGACTGGTCGCAGAGGCGTGGCCATGTGACAACGTCAATATCGGATGCGTTTACCAGCAAATTCACGAGGTAAATGCCGGCCCTGATGGCATTTGAATAATGTTATGCTGATGTGGCGTCGACGTGACGAAATATAACAATCGCGCCAAACTCACCTCAAGAACTCAAATTTTCAATTCTGTTTCATGCCCAAACCGATGAAAATAAGGTGTTGATTTGTTTGAAGGTATAAAAACCAACAAATCTATACTGAGTAAGAAAACCTTATGACTTGATCTGTACGTTAAAGAGATTGATGAAGAGAAAAACAACAATATTTCTTCAATTTTTGAAGTATATGCAAACGAGTGCAATAAGATATGAATACATTCATTTTTACTATATCTTGTGATTGGTTGTCCAAATGTTAAGAAAATTACTGCATTCTATAAAAATGAACGGTTTTATCAAAATTCTTAAAATACACTCATAATTCAACTATACCTTGTTATTTTTACTTTAGAAATTGAAGAAATACCTTGTTTTTGAAAATATGCAATATTCTTCCAATTACGTTAGTTTCAGATAAATTACTTTTGACGCAATAACCGTAAATTTCATATTAGATTATGTAATCATAACTATTGCAAGAATTTATTGAAATAATATATGTATTTTAAACTTGAGAATTAAGGAAATTATGTTTCAGTATTTTCAAATAAATAATCTGACATGTTTTTGATACTTGATCGACAATTTTGAGGGATGATTATAGTTAATCCTATAACTCACTGTATTCTGTTATGACGTTGTCGAATTCCCTATAACTCAGGTGGAAAATTAGTGTTCTATATTGTCTGGTTGTGTTGATTTTCGATGTCAAGTTTTGCCATATACGTTGTAAATAAAATTTTTGTTAGTTTTGCTTTTTGACATCCTGAACTATACCTTTCGAAAAGGTGAATAAAATTGCCTTGAAAGTAGCCTAAAATTATGCAATGTTTTTTCACCAAGAAAAAAGTACATCATCAATAAAGCTTGTACAAAAAGGTACGTAATTCAATCTAAATGATGAAAAATCAAATTCATCAAAAAACAAAAAAATTTATATCGAATGAAAATTCTGTGATTTACCTCCTTTTTTACATTTTTCCCGATTTTTAGATGTCTTGACTTGCACATGACAAAAAAAACCTTAACCATGCTACGAAATTCAGAACACTTTGATATTTTACCATATTAGACAATAACAGAAGGATATTTGATCATACTTGACCATTTTATGAATATATTCCGATCCATACCTAAACTTTAAAATTATCAACGACTTAGAAAATTAATTGTCAATAGTCATTTGAGACCCACTGTCATGATTGTGTACGACTGAATGCAAAAATAATATTTGACTATATTAGACCATAATAGAAGAATATTTTGCCATATTGGACCATTTCAGGAATATATTTGACCATATTAGACCTTGACAGAAGGATATTTGACCATATTTGACCATTTTAGGAATATACTTGACCATATGAAAGTATTCCACGAATATATTTGGCCATATTAGACCATGATAGATATATATTAGACCATATAAGATCATTACAAAAGGAAATTTGACCAAATCAGATTATGATAGAAAGATAAAATTGACCATACGAGACCATTTAAGGAATATATTCGACCATCTCAGACCATGATAGAAGAATATTTGACATTTTTTACCACGAAGGAAAGATATTTGAACATATTAGACCATGAAAGAACGATATTTGACCATATCAGTCCATGGGAGAAGGGTATTTGACCATTTTATCCAGCGAAATCCAGTGGCAAGTTACGAGTACTTTTTTTTTTTTTTGGTTTTTTCAGAAGTGTTTTTGATTGAAATGTCAATACTTTCTGAACATTGTCAAAAGCAAAAGTATACGCGTAAGATTGCATTCAGTAAAAACTTGATGGATGCAGGTTTGCAGGCAAGATGAAGATACCTTATGTATTTTCCCACGAAAAACCCGTGCCTTGTTCGCAAGAGATTTTACGTTGCGATATACGTTTTGTCGTTAAGAGGTCAAATAAGATTTCAGATGGAGGTAAGAATCTTGAATTGATCATCCGACCGAATAGAATTGATAGTCGTTTCTTCGAAAAAAGTGCAATCCGTTATTTAAGGTTTATTATTTTCGATTATTAATAGCACTCAGTTTGGAAAAAAATTAGGTAAAAACTATACTTACGTATTGTGAAAAATCTGAATATTCATGATTGGAAATTTGATCAAGTCACTATTACCATAAATGCAATGTAAATCAAAAATCTCAATCTCAGATTTTCACACATATTTTATGACCCGTAATTCTCATTTCCTCTTTTTTTTATGACTGTATAATTACTTTCTTAGTGCCAATATATTACACAATACAAAATAAAAACCTTATCAATCTTAGCACCCTAACCAAATCTACCTCCAACCCTCCCCCATCACTTCCACAACACCAATTTCAAATTCGTTCAACTCTGAGCAATAAAAGCAATAAAATCGATAAAAACTGTAGTTAAGTCAACCCTTAATCCACGGGAAATGAAAAAAAGCGGATATTACTAGGTCAATTAAACTTGGTCTCAAACTTGCCGTGAAAAGGGTTAAAAACAAGATGGCTTTTTATTGGCGGCTCATTATGCTCAACGGCTGTAAAACGATGGGGAAAAGCGCAGCCCTTTTCTTGGCGTCTCCCAGCGTAATGGTTGAGCATCCACGACAGTCTTCTTGCACGAAAGAAACGGCGGTCGTAAAGAGTTCGAGGGGGCGGGAAAGGACCAAGTGCCATCGAGCCGAAGCACCGCTCGTGATTTGGCATCGCGGATGAGCTCCAGGATCATTCCCCCAGGTCGTTCCCCGAGGAACAATGACGCGAGCTCTTGCTCCAACTCCAAGGCAGGACCTCGGGGAGTCGCTATAGCAAAGAGTCGCGCGATCCGGGCGACTTTACGTGGGGATAATACTACGCGTTGACGGCGATGATTTGAAAGTCGTAAACAAATCGACCACGACAGCGGTCATTGGAAAACAACTTGTTTAACATGTCAGGATTTTTCGTAATTTTTTCTTACTCTTCAAGTTTTTCAGATGTTTGGCAAAACTTGAAAAACCATAATCATGCATACTTCGGAAAGGGATTATAACAAACACAGTCTACGAAGCTTATGAACCCTTTTTGAGATGTAGTCAATTTTTCGAATTTCCCATAATTTTTTATTTAGGTAAAAAATGAGCCAAGTTAACTAAATAAAACCAGAAATATCGACCAACTCTCACTAGCAAATTGTCCTCGTCCCAAGACGAAAGCCTTGATTCAATTCGTAATCGCCCGAACACCCTCTCGGCCCCAACGTCAGTGTTCCTCAAGGGTCAAGCTCCAAGAGCGCGAAAGGAAAACCTCCCCGCGTTCGTTATGCGGGTCAAGTGTTCGCAGCGGAATTAAATTCCGGCAATCTTCTGTTGCTGATTTCGCGAAAGATAAAAAGAAAATACGGGAAAAGCCGTTGCGACCCCTCGTATCTCGCTTCCACTCGAAGGCCCCGAGTCCCTCGGGGGCGCGCCAATTCATAGGTGGTTAAAGGGAGAAGGGCAAGGAAAAAAAGGGGGAAAAGCGCCTCGCGATCGCAGGCGCGAAAATAAAATTAAGCCCAACTTTCCGGGCGAAATTGGTTGAAATTGGGCACCAGGCCCGTCCCAAGGGTCGGGCTCGAAGATAAAGGATGCGCGAGGATATCCTCGAGAGCCTTGGACGCTAGAGTGCCCGGGCATCAATAATTCAGCAGCCAACTATGACGAGCTTACGTGTTCGACTTCTTATGTGTTTCGTCGTCCCACGTAAGCTTGTAACACTCTCGGTTACGGTTAATAGCTTCTTGTCATCAATATTCCGTATGGAATGTTGAAGTTTTTTTTGCCGTTATCAAATATTTTCATGGTATTAGTGGGGACGAAGCTGTTTTCAACAAATTAAAGGTTCAGTTCCTTACACTTTTTGTGTGGTCAACGTAACTATGTTCCAACAACTTTTCGAAGACTTTTGGCAAAAAGTCATAGATGAAAGTGGTTTAGCTATAAAAGGTGTCCCAAAGTCTCATATACAAAAAAAAAACTATCAAACTCTAAATTTAGAAGGTATTTAAGCCTGCATTAAAACAATCATTGCTTTCTCTCGACAAGTTGTAGTCGAATTCCCAAACCGAGCTTTACTTCAAATTTTCTTTATATTTTTTTGAGACGAAAAGTCCTTTGCCACTTTTAACAGGACTCGAAATCAAAAAAGATACTCGAGCCTAAATTCTTAGAAATCTGATTCGTTAAAACTTGTCACCTGAATCTGTTACTTATGAACAATGCGGGTTACAATACCTGAAACGATTTTCGAGAAACATCAGTTCTTACACAAGGATTTCGAAAGGATCATTAAGATAAGTCTTGAAACAATTGAGACCACGCAAATTATGAAAATGAGATACGGGTCCAATCAAGTCCCGAAATAAGACACCCGGATTATTATTTTTTGCATTCCGGAATCTAAGATGAAGATAATGACAGGGATAATAGCTATGGATAACTTCATCGAAAACGATAAAAAACCTTCTTAAAAAAAGGCCAGTAGGAAAGACGAAAACATTAAATCAATGACAAAGGCCAGTATTAATGACAATGGTCCTGAAAATTCAAATCCGGAGGACTGGAAAAACATGACTTTTAAAGACGATTTCGTGGAGAAAAAAATTCAGTTACTTCAGAAAATTTTGCAGAAAATTTATGTAAAGCCAGGAGAATATTTCTCAGTCATTCTTTTATCGCAACTCAGCAGTTTCTTATTAATAACATATGGATATTTCCCAAATTCCTCTAATCCTATCCTTACTCCTATTCCTGTATTCCCTGTTCCCCCTTGTATGAATCATACATTATCTTCACATAATAAACAAAATAATGATATCATGCATACCCGCCAGATATAAACATGAAAATGTGTATCTTGCAAACTTCCAGTTTATCAATGCCTCATGATTGCTCATGACTGGGCAAATATCGGAAGTGATTCCAAACATATGGAAAAGCACATTGGAAATGACGAATGTCTGGTTGTTTGAGACCTCTCAGGAAACTATATACTTGTAATAACAACGATCAAGCGACTTTTTTCCCAACTGTTTCTCATTACAGAAATTGTGATCACAATAACCCGTCAAGCTCCGAAAAAATGTAACATTAGAAACTTATAGGATGCTTTCTATAAAATAAGAGGGATCCCTCTACCCCTGGTTGTAACTTGACGTAACGAACCTTACTACCCCGACCCTTCCTTCTTCGTAACATAACGTATTTTTCAAAATAATTATAAGTGCTTTATGTAACCAGCATTATTATTATAATGCTAGTATCATCCAAGTACAAGTAAAGAAAATGTAAGGACTCTTTTTGAAGTATTCCAGCCTTATTTTCATGAACACATTTTTTACTGGGAAAATCGAGTTAATCGGATTTGAAGAAACCTTAACACACAAATTACTGGAATCCGAAAAGTGATTATCGTAGTTGCGATCGTATTAGAAGAACAGACTGCTCTCAAGTCAGTGACAAACATACATAACGGAAAACATGAAAGTACCTGTAGACTGTGAAAAAATACGGAAATATCCTATATCATGGTACTGCAAATTTACTGTTCTTTCATGTTTTATATACTTAAATATGAAAATTTCATTAAAATATGGAATATTAGTATAAACATACTGGAACATTCCAACTGCGCGTAGTAAAATTATAGTAAAATTTCACCACAAGGTGAATGAAATTGACTTTCGTATCAGTACAATAAAGTTACTACAAATTTTTTTAGTGTACTTTTGTGCGAAAATTTAGTTAAAACGAAAACGCCGAATTCCTTCTTGAAAATCACTGAAGAAGTTGAGAATGGACATTGCCATCACAGTCATCCTATTATTTCTATTATTTATTATGTAGAACAGGGACATAAATAAGCCCTTGTTCAATTTACTATTCCATTTTTAACTATTTCCTGGTAACGTTCTCCCTCGACTATCAATCAGCGAAATTCGACTAATTGAAAATGAGAGAGCGTAGTCATAGAAACAGTCGAAAAGCGCGTGTTGGCTCGGCGAACAAAAATACCCGCGAGTATCGAGCGAGGCTTTTATCGCGTTCCTCTTGGCTTTCCGAGCACGTATCGCTGTCAACGACATCGTCCGTAGGATCCGAACCGGTCGTGCCGGCAGAACATTGGCGCTCAATGGCCAAAAACGAGCGTTTTTCGTGATCCCCGGCAAGTCACCTGCCGAAACGTCACGAGATGGAGTGCTTTTCGAGCGGGGGTGGAAAATGACGTTTCGCTTTTGTGCGGCGGAGCCGATAAGGGTGACCGGGGCTGGCGGGCGAAAAGGCCAGGAAAATTATGTCGAAACTGGAGCCGTAACATTAGGAGCATTGTATTGTAGCGCGAGGCTACGGCTCCCGAGGGAAGGGCTCTTTCTTCTGAACCGCACGCACACGCGGAAAATGGTGTTATGCCCCCAGGTGCCGTCCCGAACACAGCGAACGAATCGCGTAATTGAATTAGCCAAGTCCGCACCGCGCATCACAATTTTCACCGGCCGGAAAAGCGCGACGCTTTTTAGGGGCTTTCGCGAAAGGGCTGGGATTTTCGTTTCGTGGTTTTATAATACAGGTAATTGATTTGGAGAGGTTTTGGCGGATTGGGGTCGTTTGAGGGTGAATATTATATGAATTTTGAGGGAGATGAAGGTTGAGTCGAGATTCGAGAATTACACTGTGGAACAAAATTTGGGTTTTGTCAAATGCCAATATTTTTTTTTGTCGTGCAATAGGTAGGTATAGGTTACTGAAACACGTATGCAAAAGGATTTTGAAATTCATAGTAAAATTTGCGAATTATAAATATGTGAAGGTATGGTAATGAAAAAAACTTATTTTTCATTCTATTCTAAAAATTAAAAAACCATTTCTTTTGTCTTTTGATACAGAATTCAAAAATGTTTACGAAATCGCGATCGCATTAATACTTCAAAGCGCGAATTCCCTCATGAAATTTATTTTTTTTTTTTTGTCATTTGCCTCGAATTCATTGACTTGTGATTTATCTGTCTGAAAATGCTCCCCGTATATATATATATTTTTTTTTCTTTCATTCTTTGAGAAATGTGAAGATCTATTACCTCTACCATCATTCGGGCATCTTTTGTCGTCATCTAGTCTATTGCGTCCAAGTCATTGGGTCCGAGACATCATTCGATACGGTTTAAAGGGAAAGAACGAGGAGAAAAAAAATAAATTTCGTTAGAAAATTCGCGCATGAAAATATTTATGCGATCACGATTTTGAAAAGATTTTCGAATTCTGCGTAGAAAAACAGAAAAAATCGTTTTTTAATTTTTAAAATAGCAAATACATTTCAAAGTCTGTAAACATTTCTTATTCGCAAATTCTGCTATGAATTTCAAAGTTCTTTTGCACACGTGTTTCGGTGACCAATACCAACATGTTGCGTGTAATTTTTACATTGGGATTTTTTTTTGTTCCACAGTGTAATGAATGAGATATGTTGTGTAGTGGGTGATACTCAGAATAGCGGTTTTTCTCGTTCTCCAAAAAATTAGCTGGTGGTCAAAAAACCTTTTTTTATTTAATCTGTTATATAATGAGAAGATTTTTATATTTCTTTGATTTGCATCGGAAAATTTAAATTATATATTTATTCAGGTTTTCCAACGTTGGCGCTGAATAGAAGTATATCAGCTGATACGAGAGAGATAAAAAACGAATTACTGGTGAGTAATATAATTGTAAGAATCAATCGCTATACTAATTTCTTGATTGCGACGCAAGACGATATCGTAAACTTATTGTGTGCAAAAAATTGAGACATGGATTTTTGTTTTAATTTTCTTCGACAAATAGCATTTATATTTGTCATATCTCCCAACATGAATTTTATTTTTCTTTATGAGATTTTTTTTCTTTAAATCATCGTCAAATGGCACACATAGGAGAGTCTGTGGTCGTCAGTGGACAAAATTTGTTCAGTAAAATATAGTAATGTAGTAAATTGTCTACTCCGTATCTTTTATCAATTTCCAGAAAGTTCTCTCGGAGTGAAGTGTATATATATAACCCACGGGAATCTATTTCATAAAAAGCTCCTTTATTTGTTCTAGCTTTCGACACCATTTCTTGGTCCTCATCAGGAATACCTGTATGTCTAGATCCCTTCTTATACTTTCAAAAATCTACATCTTCTTATACTTTCCTTTCAAAGGAAAGTATAAGAAACTTTTTGGAAATTGTTCAGTAAAAGTTCGGCAAAAACAGAGTTCAGAACAAGTTTGCTCCAAGCTTGACACAAATTTGCGCCAAACTTTTTTTTGCCAAACTCTTGCCGAACAACTGCCGATTAACATTTTAGCAAAAGTTATACTTTTTCATAAATTTGAACGGAACTTTCGCCGAACTCATATCTAAAAAATTTTTGCCGAACTGCCTGTTTGTCGATGATCGGGAAACGCTTATTATCCGAACTGTTGCCAAACAACATCCAAACTTTGCCTAAGCTGGAGCCAAGCTTAGCCCAAACAAGTGCTAAACATCATAGCCGAACTATTGCCGAACAAATTTTTTCCACGCGGGAGTCTTCTTATGATTTCCTTCTTATAAAATGAATATTCATAATTGATCCTTAATAAGACGAAAAATACTAAAAGTACTCTAAATCTATTAACAAAATGTTTTCCGAAAAATCCATGAAAATCTATTCGTTACATCGGCCAATCGATATTTTGTTAATGACATCATGAAAGCAGATCGCCACACACCTCTAGGATGAATAATTCCATCGGCAGGACATCTCAATTATCATAATAATCGAAAACAATGTCGAACAAATTCAAAGCAATGAATCCATTAAATCAAGCTTTTTGCCTTCGAGCTCAGGGAAATCACAATTTATAATGCTCTGGCATGATGGATTTGGTAAGGCAAAAGGGAGATGGACGGACCTTTCAGAGGCCAGGAAATATTTATGAGCCATTTTGTTTTCATCGGTAGTCTCAATGCGCCGAGACTAAGCACACGAGTACGCCACCATTGCGCAACAGTACCGATTTCGAAAAAACAAAAACGCGACTCGAATACGTAATGATAAACAAGTTTAACGAGGTGAAGAATAGCTACCGTTTACCGTCGCCCGATTAACAATGGAACATGTACGATCCGCTAATCTTGGCTTCCAGAAAACCCGACCGAAAAGAAATTCCGCTTGTTCCACGAACAAACTGTTTTATCAAAACGAAATTATCTAGAGATACGCATCCCAACGGAAGTGGACATTTCCTCTGCGATTCACATCTTTTTCTCGGCATGGGTAGTTTATTTCAGGTCCAGGTAATTTCGTGAATGGGTTATGGTTAGGTTACAACTGAATTATCTCAATTTGTTTCGCGTCGTCGTGTAATAAAAAACCATCGAGTGATGTTCAGATTGCGTGAATCACTGTTTTGTATCTAAGTTTATGCCTCAAACTTGTTTGCTAAGAAATCGAACTGGGATTCAAGCATACAAAATTTTTGTAATGAATTGTTTCGTTTTTCAATTGGTTTTCAAATTGATTCGGTTAATAGATGAGACAGTTACACCGGTAAATTTTTCTTTTTTTTCTTTTGTTTATACTCTTACCGAATTTTCAAATTTTTTATGAAACTTCCGTGTGACTGTCAAAAAAAAATTACACCTGTGTTTGATAAACATTCTAGTAAAAATTTTCACAATCCGAAAATACAGTCGAGAATATACCAAACCAAAAATCAGCTAATGAAATTTCTCTGTCAAATAATTTTCCTAATTCATTTTTTTTTTTTAATTTTTCTTATACGTTTTTTTTACAATGAAAATTTTCCCCATGAACTTTCTTCCTCATAAATTTTTTTTTAAACCTTCATTCCTCAACACTAGTTTCTTGTCTTTTATTTTTGGAATAGACTTGAATTGTACCCATTACCAATAATAAATAACACTTCCACGAAGTATACAATATCAATATATTTATGTACTTTTGGAAATTTTGATGATTATCGAATGGGCTGTCACAAAATTGCTCTCTGAATTCCTTAGAGTGAATTTTCACTTTGTATCTGTATTGAGTTAAAATACTGTCACTAACAGTTAAAGTGATATTTCATTTTTTAAGAGTAAAAAGTCACTCTAAAGTAGTGAGATTTTACTTCTCTTGAATAAAAATTTATCTAATTTTTTAGAAAAGTATCCGACTAGAAATTGAAAGTAAAAATAAACTTCTCTGAAATTGACATTTCATTCTTTTTGATTGGATTTTTACTTTATAAGAGTGAATTTCCATTCTCTATTCGAGTTGCAGTATTTTAACTCATTGCAGAGTGAAAATTGACTACATGGTCTAAATAGAATTTGAGAATGAAATCCAACTTCTCTCAGAATGATACATAATTCACTCTTTTAGAGTGGACTTTTACTCTGTGACAGTGCATATTCACTCCGTGTTCAAGTGCCAGTATTTTGACTTAATATAGAGTGAAAATGAACTCTTCGAATTAAGAGAGTGGCTAGTCGTTCTTGACTATATAATTTTATGATTTTTTATCGTATTGGATATTTTTTGTTATACTTTTTGTCCTTTCCATCTCGATAGTTCCATATTTTCATAAAGTGGATATTTTATAATTTACACTCATATCATAAGACATTAGAAAAAATTTTATTAGAACAACAATTTTTGGAAAAAACTTACTTTGGGACAACAAGGCTTAGGAATACATTTTTAAGAAGTAGTTTTGTGGACAAGAAAATTCTAAATAAAAAATTCCGGACATTTTAGCATAGGGGAAAGTGAGACCCAACTATACAGTATCACTCAATTCCCATACAAATATATGTAAAATCATTACACCAAATTTTGAAATTGAACGAATAGAGGACAAGGACGTGAACAATACCCGACCATTACATTACATAATTGAATTACAGCTTCTGACAGATTTCCCACAGTTTCCTTGTCACATCCCACACCAACTCCCTATTCCCCAAGCTCCTTCTCCCAAACAAAAAACAAAAAAAGGGAAATTTTCGGATCGCAGACTGCGATATCTTTTCGGGACACGCGTTCTCCCAAGGCATCAGACCAGGTCCGTGGACGTAAATCACGGTCGCGCGATGCACGCGCAGCGAGAAAAAATAAAGGTCTCAGGGCAAGAAAGAAGAAAAGAGGGAAAGCGCGAGCGGGGAAAGAGGGGCGAACGCGGTGTAAGATGACACGTAGATAAGGGAGAACTCGGGTCTACGTGATGAGCTTCCCGAAGAGCCTGAGAACTTTCGGGGAACGATCCTCTTCGGGCGCGTCTTTTCCTTAGGCTTTCGTGACCGAAAACGGGCTCCCGTTCGACAGGAAGGTTGCCACGGATGTTTGCCTTAAGAGCTACGTGCGGGGTGCGGCTACTTTCGAGGTGGGGACGTCACGTCCACGTCCCATGTCCGGACGTTCTCGTGGCCATGCTTCCGGGAACGTGAGCACCTTCAACAGTCGCCTTCGTCGGCACCGGGGCCGATGGCTTGGTCTAGGTGAAACGTGGTGTCCCGCGTTCCCACGAAACAAATTGAAATTTTCCGGGCTCAGGAATATGGGAAGAAGAAGGTTGATTAACCTGAGGAAGTCCTCGCGTGGAAAAAATTTGTTCGGCAATAGTTATATGGCAATAGTTTGGGAAACGTCTGAATGTTGTTCGGCAACTGTTCGGATGGTAAGCTTTATTAACCTTTTTTTGATATATTGGGCGAAAGTTTGGCAAGCTTATATTTGATTGAAATGTTTTTGAAGAAGAAAATATATATATTTTTGAAGAAAAAAATAAAAAAAAAAGATAGAGCATTGGTGGATCTTGAATTACAAAAATCTATGTTATGTTGGTAAAATTTTTTTTTTAACTAAAATGACTGACGCTTGTTGAAATAGTAAGGTATTCTCAATTTTTGCTGTCCTTTCAAAAGAACAGAGGAAATAATAAGTTTTTTTTCTGTTCCTTCTTCTGAAATAGAAAAAGAAGTTTGGGAAAAAGCAATTGGATGTGCATTGACGAAATATCATGTGGTGTGCGAGAAAGACTTTGAAGAAAGTGATGTTTTAAGAAGAAAAAATTTGTATGACAGTGATGGACAAGTCGTAGCAGAAATAAACAGCATTCATAGTGTTACTTAGGTTTCTTAGTGTTTCTATTCTCACTGTTAATTGTCTCCATTTATCTTATAAAAATTATGGTGGTCTTAAAGATTCTAATTCTTCTGAACGTTTAGCATTTCATAATAACATGAATAATATTTAATTTAATACGTCACGTCCAAATGCATCCGAATGTCCAAATGTAAACAAAACAACGATCATATGGACGCGGAGGGGAGTGAGAGAAGAGAGGCTCCCTTGAATATCAGCGCCACCACTTCGAAGGAAACAGCATTTTGCCACGGGCTTACATAGGCGAGCATAGGAAGTGTCACCCCCCTGGTCGATGTGAAAGAGGACTTGGAACTTTAATTGTATGAAAAAAAGTCACAGGTCTGCCAACACCATTTTTTATCCCTGCAGAGTGAAGTAATTTTTTGATTAGAGCAGGAGCAGCAGCATGATTCTACACAAATAGTACATTTTTTATCGCGGCGCATTATTGCTGTTCCAAGGACACGAAAATATCGTTCCTGTCCGAGGATGGCAAATGCGCCAAGGTTAACAGAAGATTTTGTACGTCAACGGGTAAAAACGCGAGTTTAAGCGGAGCGAAAACGAGCGTTTTCTGCCCGGAGACGTACAAACTATTATTTTGCTCGAACAGCTCTTGTTTTCGCGGTATTGCGAGAAAATGTTTTTTTTTTTTTTTTTTTTTTTTTTTCAATATGTAAGATCGTAAATTTTTTTTCGTTGTTCAGGATGATCATATAATATTTTAACTATACATTATGAAAATCTTTTCATTTCGGGCGAAAATGTTTTTATTTTTTACTTTGAAACAATGCAATATGTTTTTGTATAAAAAAATAGCTTGAAAGAAAACTGTAGAGGTATAGATGAGTAATTTCAAAAACTGTTAATAACCAGGA
Source organism: Platygaster robiniae (assembly GCA_028476575.1). Classification (NCBI taxonomy): domain Eukaryota; kingdom Metazoa; phylum Arthropoda; class Insecta; order Hymenoptera; family Platygastridae; genus Platygaster; species Platygaster robiniae. Next base: position 46,362,259 of record CM052019.1, read on the forward strand.
CCATACATGTATTCGCTTTACAAATCAATTTTACAATTTTTCACCGGGTATATGAATAAGTCGACTAACTGGTTGACAGATACTGATACTGATTGTTGACGTGTTTACTAAACTGCTCATGAATACATTCTTCGCGTGCGAAAAAAGGTTTCGGATAGCCATCTATGGCGAGGCGCTCAAAGCTTGGCGCATGCGGCGGGAAATTTTAAATTAGGTTAAGGAGGCTGAACTTACGACTCTACAATACAAAAACCGCTAAAAAACATGAAACACGTTGTGTATACCCTAGAAGTAGAAGAACACAGAGTCCAGTGCCATTTTTAAAATTCTTCTCTGTTTATTTTGAAATTCAAACACATAAAAAAAAACTAATGAAGCTACTTAAAAAAATAATTATAAAATAGCTATTAAGCTAAACAATCAATTTTCGATTGTCATCAATATGATTGTCGAATAGTAGACTTTTCTAATGTTAAAAAATTATCTCTGAAGTTTGATTGGTAAAATTGAATGAATTTTACAAAAAAAGAAAAAAAACTGACACAATGAGAAAATAGGCACTCCAGAAACATTCAGCAAGAGCGAAAGCCTCCTTGAAAACTTGAAAAATCGGGAGTCTGAATCTTGTAAAATAAGAGCGATAAATAAGTCAAAGGGCGATTGAGAAAAAGGAATGGAAAAGGTTAGAGAAGGGCCGAGGAAAATGGTGTTGACGGCTCCCCGGGTTCCTCAGTCGCAGCGTCAGCGATCCCGTGATCGCGTATCGGGTTTATTGTCGCGGCGTGACGTACTCATCTGCAGCCCCTGCGACAAGCCCCATCACCATTCCCATTATCCACTCACTGTGACAGAGCTCCCCGGGGAACCACGTCTTTCCACTGACGTACAGTTCTTCCTCAGACTTTTCGGTGACCGCAAAGACTCTTTTTCTTCGCCAGTTATTCCCTTTTTTTATTCGCCATTTCTCGGGTACTTCATTTCGTCCCGCACAGCACAGGCGTTATTTGAAAGAAAACTATGGTTCCCTTGTCAGTCCAACGAGTTTGGAGTAAGTATGGACAAACACATCATTGAAACGTAAATAGTTATATTCCTATTAGTCATATGATTATTTCAATAAGCAACCTGTTTCATACAAATTATTCGCAGATATTGTTGATCATTTACAGTTGTATAAAGGAAAAATCAAATTGAAAACGCTCAATTTCAATTGAAAATTGAATGAATAAGCAGCTTTGCAGAATTAAAAAGTTGCTTTATTTGCTGTGGAATAGGTTTCAGTAATCTTCTCACATCAAAAAATGTACGTAGAACAAGTAGAGGCAGTCAAGATCGCTATTTACAAAGTTTTGTTAGTTTATTAACTAAGTCATTAGAATAAATTTGTTTTTACTCGTATCTGTAAAAGAAAGAAACATTTTGAGAGCGATGAACTAAAAATAGCTCTAATGGTTACCAGCAAAATAAGTCGTGAATGGTCAATGTCATCAAGTTCAACTTTCGCGTAATGATCTAGTTAAGATTTGGATGTAAGGCGCTGATATGGATTATACTTCACAGGTCTTTTCGAGTGTATTATGAAAGGTGCTTTGAAAAGTCGGTCAACTCAAAATGACTTTTTTTTTTTGTATATTTTATCCGAAAATTACCTCAGTCTTATGTGAACTTACTCAAATGGCAGTGATAATTTGCAACCTTCATTATCGTAACAGTCAGGATAGATGCGGTATTTTTTTTTTAATTTGCATTTTATTTCAGTCTTACAGTAAACATAAGACTGTAAGAAGAAAAAATGTATATATAAGATGGATAGAAAAATGTATTAGCAAAGAGAAATTCAAAGTTGATTATGACTGATAAAGTTGATTATTTGAAAAAAAAAAAAAAAAATAAAGTAGGTGCGAAAACTGAGTTTAACAACAGTCATATGCAATTTTTAGACTTCTACTTATAATACAGTAAAATGCAACTTGACCGTAGTTTATTCAAGACAAGCAAATGGGATTTATAGTGCAGTTTACAAATCGTTTCACTCAGTTATCACTTATCTTTGTTGTGTATTAAAATAAACTAATGACGATGTAAGAGATAAAGATAAGAAAAGTGTGGTTTTTGTGTAAAAGAGAAGAACTATAGTGGTGGGAAAAGATGGGTTTTGGATTGAGATGTCGGCCACGGTTGAGAAGTGCATTGGGGAAGATGGTATCAACGTGGCGGCGGGCTCTTTGTGACACGGCAATTAGGAGAGGTACAGATTTTTTTAGAATTTTTTGTCCCTGTTGAAAGGGTTAAAGTCTTTTTTTTTCCAAGCAGAGGAAGAAACACGATTTCAGGAACACAGCATGGTATTCTCGAATCACCAATCAATTTAAGAATGATTTATGAAAAAATTTAGAATTGGGAAATTACGAAGTTTGAAGAAAAGAATAAGTAGAAAAAAATGAAAAAATAATCTTCGTTGTTTAGCCACTGTCTGTGCTTATTCATTTTGATAATAAAAACATAAGATTGTTCGACGCAATTTTGAATATGTTTCGAAAATGCTACAGTACCGTTTCTGCACGTTAACATTGAAAACTCTCATTTTTGTGTTCGAGATATGAAAAAGAACATCACTGCACACACCTTTCGAAGCAGATTGTGTAGGTACATGCATAGTCGAATCAGTGTGATTTTCTTTGACAGTCTCTAATACCGAAAAAATTCCACAACGGAGAGACTGTCTGAATTGTAATAAAAAAATAAAGTTTGCGTAGAGATTACAAACTACTTACAGTAAAGGGCAATCATATTTCTGACATGATTCTAGAGGATCCCTTCATGGATTCAAAAGAACATTTAGTTAATGAAATTGAAAGAATAGAATCTCTCATAAATAAACTTAAGCAACTATCTTGACTTAACTCTGATGGAAGCATATGATTCACTCGAAAGAACGAAAATTCGGAATGAATGTGACCGTACAATCAAAACAAGATCAGTTAGCTGACGAAAAAGATTTAACGAATATTAAGAAGGTGATTGGCTTGTTTTAGAAATAATTTCTATGCAGCGATATTTAATTTCAACCGTTGTTGTTTAGTTATAAAACATTCTGAATCCTATGAAACTCTGGCCAGCAGCTAAAGATGTTGAGTGTCTTTTTGTAATTTTTGATGTTTTTTGGATGTTCAATATCTAGAGCATTGTCAATCACATTATAATGAAATGTTCCAATTAAAAGAAGAGTAAGCAACAACAATTCAAAAAATATTTAAATAGCATTAAGTGAAGAGTGAAAAAAACTGCATTTAACTTAGGGTGATTTGTGAAAAGACTTTGTAATTTTTGAGACATTTTTGTAACTACATTTGCTTCGAAAAACCTCCAGAATGATGCCTGCTTGTGTCTGCCTCCGTCGTAAAATACAGTAAAGTACAGTAATAAGAAAGATTTGAAATTAGTTATCGTAATTTTTCATGGTGAGACATACATCTCAAATAATTATATTATATAAGATAATTTATTATTAATTATAATCAATGCTCGAGCGTCGAGAGTTTACGAAATTTTTGGATTGAATGCTTAAATTACATCGGCTTGAATGAACATATCGAGAAACAATGTATGTCTCTAGAAACTAGAATAAATATATTTCTATATTTTCATTTCCCTAAAATTTTATTTCTACCCATCTGCTATAGATGTCTTATTATACTACAATTTGTGTTTGAAAAAATCTACATTTTTTCAGAAATCTAAAAAAACATGCAATATTCCAGCACAATCTGACTCATCTAATTTTGTTTTTGAGCAGTAGCTTGATATTTTATCACGCTAACAATTTTTTTACTATTACATCACAATAATTATGCATTACATTACATTGCATGATAATTGTACTCTGGCTGCAAGAAACATTTGTTGAAGCGACAAAAAAAAACGAGCTACTGGCGGTCAAATAAAATTTCTTGTGTCGAGATGTGGTACAACAGCACTTTTTTGCTGCTACAGCAAACTTATTTTTTCGTCTACATACCTAAAAAACACTGGGTGACCAAAATACCTTTTATCTTTCTCATTTTGGAAAAAACTATAGAAAAAGATAGATTATAGAACCGTTAATGCTCCTCCAAATGGGTTTTTATAAAATTAGGTGTTGGTTTCAAGTTAATAAAGAATTAAATATTTACCCTTTCATGCGATTCGATTAGCGAAGTATTGGTACTTTTTCTACGTACAATAAGCCATTATGCGTGTTTTTTCTTGCAGATTTCATATCCGTTGTCAAATTGGCAAAAAACTAAATGATAAAAAATTTAGATTTGCTCTTAAATCAATATATTGTTTACTTGTCATTTTGGATTCTAGAGCATTTAAGGTATTTACGCTGCAAAAAAAAATATATGAGACGTCTCCGTAGAAGACACAAAGACGCGAAATCCATGTCTTCAGTCATTAAGTGTCTTACTTTCATCTGTCAAGAAAATGTGTTTTAAATACATCTTCAAACGCCTTAAAAATGGCGTCAAAAAGTGTCTCGTGGCAAGACACCTTTTTTTGCAGTGTAGTAGAATATAAGGGAGTATGATTTCAAATACTGTTTTTTTTCACGTTTCACTCAGGGCCGGATTTAAGCAGGGGCAACATAGGCAACTGCCCAGGGCGATAAAATTTTTTTTTTGAGGGGCGGCGGCAAATTTTCGAAGGTGTATAAATCCTTAAAAAAAAATGTCAATTTTTTTCATTCTCGATTGATATGTAGATCGTAAGCCCAGTACCTGGCAAGTCGCTAGTCATGACTATCTATTTTTTTCTTTTTTTTCGTTACTCTACGAATTCGTTACTTGGAGTCGATGTATCGATATCTTTCAAAAAAGTCAAGATTTTTTTTTTGTAGAGATTCACTTTCGAAAGGGGGCGGCATTCTTTCTACTGCCTTAGGGTAGCGCATCGAGTAAATCTGACCCTGGTTCCACTGAGTAAATGCTTTTGGACTCAAAATGACAGCAGGTAAGAAAAAAAGGATCAATTATGAGGAAAATCAAAATTTTTCCGCAAATTCGACAACAGATATGAAATCTGCAATGAAAAACACAGCTCATGCATTCTTTTACTTAAAAACAGGACCAATATTTTTTGAATTGAGAAACATGGAAAGAAAAATATTTATTCTTTTATTAACTTTGAAAAAACACTTTGAGGAGCATTCGGAGAGCTGCAATCTACCGTTTGTGATAGATTTCGGTGAAATGAGAGTAAAAGGGTCACAGAAATGTCATGCACTGAGAAAAAGGTTTATTCATTGCAAATATGCTGCCTAATTTGATATTTAAAGAAAATTTATTAACTAATAAGAAATTTCATTTCGACGGACTGTTTAAGTGGTTCCTTCAAATAGAACAACTTTTTGGTGCAATTGTTTTTTGTTTCTTTGGCTCAAATACGGATTTATTAATAGTTAACAAATCTTATTTGCGAGGAAACATATTTGTCAACAGTTAACAAATAATCCATTTGAAGCAACACAATAGCTCAAATGAATTAATAGTTTGACTGTAAACAATCTTTATTTGGTCGAATTCAAATATGAGATATATTAACAATAAACGAACCTTATTTGAAAGGAATAAACCTTTCTCTCAGTGTGTAATTTTGATTACATTCTGTATAGAAAATGGAGGAAATGTATAGTATTTCTAACGGTTCAAATTTATCTACACGTTAATTGAATATAAAAGAAAGTAACATGCCCTGGCTCGAGGAGAGGCCCCTGACCCTGTTTGTACGGTACGCAGAGATCCGCCGGTACGAACCAGGAGTGGGTGAACGCGGGGTTGATATTAAGGGGCCCGCCAGAGCCCTGATGGCCACCTCCGACACCGACCCCTACAGGGCTCTGTCTCTGGAAGCCTCCGTAATCCATGGCCATCTGATAAGGCAACATCTTTTGTTTACACACGTCCCTCGTCCCTGCCTCACTTCACTTCCCGAAACGTAAAAAAAAAAACGTCCCTTTACTCCAGTTTCTCTGGGATATGTTTCCGGGCACCAACGACACCACGGCATTCGACCGCACTCATATTTCCCGGGTGGCTGCGCGCGCAGCTCGGCGGCAAATTCGAAACGGCGTCGCGTTAGGCGCGCGTTTACCCCTGAAGCTCGCGGTACTTTGGGCTGTTGACTGAGCTACCGAACGAGGCACGAGGCACGAGTCGAGGTGCGTGATCGGCGTGGGAGTAGTCCCGGGAGAGCTACTTAGCATGCCTTTGGCGCGCGCGCCGTTTTTTGGGTGTGGTTTCGTCCGAATGGGCGGTCGTAATGTCGACCAATGAATGCGGTACACGGACGGAGAATCCACCAATGATAGGGATCAAGCCTGCGGCATGGAAAGGTACACCCGCGCGGTACACGAGACGCACCTGCACCACGTGCGCGGGCGATGTCGCGTGGTGGGACGTTTCGGTTTCTGCAGTGGGACAAGTGATTTTCCGGAAGTTCGTGTTGTCGGGGGTGTGCTCAAGAGTCATGGAGACGTGTGAGGATCGTGAAAAGTGACACTAGACATACGGAATTATTTTAATTTACCTGGATTTCGGGGTTCTGCGAAATTCTACGGGCGACAAAGTCAGGGAAGATTTTGCCGTCGTTTTGAGTAAATAAATAAATAAATAAGAAAGTAAAAATCGTCAGGAAGAAGGGCAAGTCACGAAGATGTCGGACTCTATATTACTGGAAAAATCTTATCCTGCTCTCTAAAACTGAAATAGCACTCAAATACCGTTTTAGTTGGCTCAAACAAACGTTTGGTCGATAGATGATGAAATCAAAATTAGATTGAATATTCAAGACTGCTAAATATAATGATTCCATCCGTACCAAAAATATATTAGAGCCCACTAAAATTTGTTTGCTCGAACCATAAAACCCAGCAAGACATTGTCGTAGTTTTGCCGATTGTGACGAACGGCCCAGTATTGGCGCAGCTTTGGTGTACGGCCGTCGCCAGCCAATCTGTGCCCAATATCGGCAAAACAGTCTAACCATTGCGGGTTCGATTGTTTAGTGAGTTCTGAGAGTTCACCATCAGTATTACGCCAACATTGGCAACCCAAACGAACCAGTACCGCCCCAATGTTAAGGTAGTAATGGGTACTATTACAACCGTTGCCAGTGTTGGCCCAGTATTGACTGGCGTTATCATTTCGGTACTGCGCCATGATTGAATGCCGACGGTCGAACAACGGCTGCCGTGATCGGCCCAGTATTGGCCCGGTAGTCAATTTCTTGCTAGGATTTATTTCAGCTAACTAAATATTTGTTTGGTTATATATCGACCGAATGTTTTTTTGAGCCAACCAAACTGATTTTTGAGAGCGCATGCTTTCTCTGTGTGTTCCTACACTTAAGGGAGAGTCCCCCAAGGTGGACAACCCGGGAAATTTTTTTTTGCATCAAGTGATACACGGAGAAAAATCGAGAGTAAATCTCACCAAAAACGCACGAAAAATTACCAAACTGATGAGAAACGCGGGATAAATTCCATGTTTGAGACAGAATGCTGAACGTTCGGAAAAAATGGACTGCCAGAGTGATAAAAATTACCAAATGTTCGGCAAAAATTACATGCTTCGAAACCTGATTCGTCCGATTCTTTGAATACTTTTTACTTGAAAATTAAAGAAGAATTTTTCGTCCTCGAAGGATTTTAAATGATGTGGTTTTGTATTCGAAATAATGAAACACTATTATGCAAATCTTTAGAGATTTAGAACCTTTAAAACCTTATCAGAATAAAAACTTTTATTCTTGTAAACATTTATTTCTGTAAAAATGGTAGAAATTTTGATGCTAGAAATTGATGCTAGAATGAAAAGAGATAGTTCGGTGTTGATCCTTCATTGGTAATGTTCGGTCATGTTCCTCAATTCTTTTTCTTGTGTATGGTTTTCACTCATATTTAAAGGATTTCCACAATAATTCGCAATTGAGAAAAAATTTCATTCAGCCACCTAGCGAAGTTGAGTGAAAGTTTATGTAGGGAAGCAAAGAAAACAAACGCACTTTTCGGCGACTATAAATAGAATTCTTCGGCGCGCACACCGACACTAACACACGCTTATACGTGCATTGAAGGAAAAGTGTAGAGAAAAAATGTGAATATATCCTTACGGCAAGAAATTTTTACCGAACGATCGGTACATATTCTTTTTTTTTAGAATAGTTCCTGCTGATATGGCGGAATTATCCCGCGTTTTTAGCAGTTTGGTAATTTTTCGTGCGTTTTTAGTAAGATTCACTCTCGATTTTTCTCCGTGTAGAACTATGCGTTTTATGTCAGTATTAAAGTTTGTGCATACACAGTTTCTAGTTATATCATGAAGTGGAAAGTCATGGCTGTATGTCCGCTGTACCACTCTCTACGAAAAAGTCACTCTCAAAGTTTCGAAGACGCTTCGTATAACGGGGATAAAATCATCAAAAACAATGATTCCGAAAAGATCAATACACTTTTGACCCTGTTTATGTAACAGACAAACACATTATGGACAGATTTGCATAATATGGCAAGTGAAAATATTTTTCTGTCTTTGCCAATGAATTCGTGTGATAACTCTAAGGTGGACACTTGCTTTTCTTATAGAAATTCAATTAAATTGCGTGCAAAGAATGTAAAAGAGACGTGCGCTATAAATGTGTGAATATTCGCAACTATTGGTACACTTGTCCTCAATGTAACTCAGATGGTTCTGATTGGAACGTTTCATTTCGTTATTTTACGCTTTGTATTCGTTTTTTTTTTATCAATATCTGAAGTCATTTCGAGAGCAACGATTGAAGATTGATGAAAATGATGGAAACGTGAATTTCCGGATTATTTTTCCAACTTTTTAAGTGGATTTCTCCAAAGTGTCCACCTTGGGGGACTTTCCCCCAAGGAAAATATATATATATATATATATATATATATATATATATATAGTTGTTGGTAATTTGGTAATTTTGTATAGTTGGTAAATAATATTTGTTGAACTTGAAACATCGAAGGATTCTGCAACTCAAGTATGTGCTGTAATGGTACAAAAATACAGACATACATATGTATATATATACAAGAATGTATATATATAGGTATATGTATATATATACAAGGATATATATATATATATATATATATATATCCTTTTGTACCACTGCAACACATACTTGAGTTGCAGAATCCTTCGATGTTTCAAGTTCAACAAATATTATTTACCAACTATACGAGCACAAATCTGGTAGCACAAAGTGTTCCAGAGGACACAAGTACCGAAATTCTACTACATGTCGGCTTGACAGCAACATGCGACGCATACATCGACAAAAAGTCGATATGGACTCGACTTGTTGGTAATTGTGTAGTCCATTGGCGCTGGAACTGGGGGAGGGGGGGGGGGGCAGAGGGACACTTTCCTCTCTACTTTTGAAACAGGGGAACAAATGATGCAAACTCCATCGCAGAGATCGCAGCTTTTTACCTGAAGCGGGCTGAAGAAGAATAGAAAAGGTCCGATCATTAGACCTTTTCTATTCTTCTTCAGCCCGCTTTAGGTAAAAAGCTGCGATCTCTGCGATGGAGTTTGCAACAAAGTACATATACTTTTTTCCCCCTCCCCCCCCGAAGTTTGAAGAAATAAAAAATATTCACAAAAATGAAAAAAACATTTTCACATCTTTAAATATTTTATGTCCAATCTGTTGATTATGATCAAGTTTCTTCTCTGAATCGATTTATAAGTAAAATGAAATCATGAGCATATCGTTTGAACCAGAACGAAAAATCAGGAAAAAAAAATATCCGAAAGATAGACAAACAAATATCAGCATTTGACGATCGATGATTCGTAGCAAGCAAAAGAACGACCTTTCGCTCTTTCCTTTTCTACGTTCATGTAACCGTGACAATGATCGAAATTATGCGTGAGCTGAGCAAACTGGGCCTGCAGACCCTGCAGGTAGTCGGCTGTACATGTACAATTTTATGCGGTTGATCTTTTCATTGTTATTTTATCTACAGTTTTCGTATCAAAGAAAGCTCGTTTTAGGAAGTTGATCATGTTAATGATCGATCTGTGACATGGCTGTATGTAGGTACTATGTACTTTTTCCGAAGCTAGCAAAAAAAAGTATGTATTCTTAACTCAGAGTAAACTACTCAAATTTAAAATAACAAAGAAAATTGAAACATAGTAAAATTATGCACCGTACAAATGAGTCATCTGTAATTGTAATTTAAGTTAAATTTCACAATTGTTAAGTTCATAATATTATGTGCGGAAATTTTTCCACAAGGATAGGATTTTAAATGATGAAAATTAGTTTTTTTGTTGAGAAAAATAACTTTATTGACATTCCTCACGCGAAACAAAATTCTCGATGACTTTTTTGAAAAGATCTTAAATAAAATAAGGAAATAAAATGTCACGATTAAAGGCATTCTTGAAATCTATAAAATTATTCGGTGCTACAAATTAAAAGATTATCGGTTCTTTTGCATTTTCGAAATCTATTGGACAGGGGGCTGTATCATCTGCTTTCAATGCATCAGAGCATAAATTCCTAATGTTCTTGTATGAATACGTATACCTAGCCAACGACAGGCCTTCAGGTTTGATAGTGCGAGGTAATAATTGAGAAAATTTTTCATTCAAATTCAAATTGAGTGGATAAAAAAATCACTTTTAGCGGAAAATTTGCATCGGATGCCTTGTGAGTCAATGGCAAAGTGGTGATGTTTTGTGATACCTGTAAAGAAAAATTAGAAACGTATGTTGTAATTTACAAGAACACAAGAGTATCTCTTTTGCAAAATTTTTGAGCGTAAATATGTCTGGTGTATTTAACTTTACGATTGAAAATCGACTTGATTTTTTATTTACCAAGAGAAACAACGTAGTACACACTTGAATAGCAAAAATAGTATGACTATGTAATGTTATTAATAAAAATAAAATAAAATATAAATTGTTCAAAATATTGCGAAAACTGTTAAGTACCTTTTGCATTTATAATTTTTTATTCTTATATTATGTATATTACATACGAATTTATTAGTATTTTTATTATTATTATCATTATTATCATCGTCATTATCATCATTATCATTATCATTACAATATCTGTTAGAGGTCGGACCTTTTGCTTGAAAAATGTATCCCATTCAAACCAAGTAACATTGTTCAATGTTGAAACTGCCTTATTGGAACCATTGCAAGAGGACCTCTCTACACAATCAATGAGATCTCGATGATTGTCTATATTGCTTTTTGAATATCTCGATTTCAGCAGGCCAAACATAAATTTCTGAATACTCTGAATTTCAGTATTAATTAGATTTTAAGATTGAAAATACAAAACAGAAAACGGTACGTTCAGTGAATATTTACGTATTATACAATGTTGTGAAAAAGGCTGATCCTTAAAAAAATTATTACATTGTATTACAGATTGTGTAATTAACACGTAAAAAACCAAAAAGCTTTTTTCTGCTCGCTATATGTACACTGCTCGAAAACGCGAAGTTTAGGATCGCTCCACAGGTATGAAATGATGTAAAAAACATACACGTGTGAAAAAAATGAAAATTTTTGTTTTTTTTGGACAGTATTTATGAAATGTTTCCTCCTATCGCTTTCTGCGTAGTTCATTGATAAAGTGAAGTGTTATTATTCTAAATTTTGTGGAATGTTTCTTTTCGGGTAGTTTGTGTTCGATAGTAATTCTTATCACAGTTGATCAGAAACGCGGTTTTTATTACATGATATTCGTCATTGACTGAGAATCACGATTTTTGATGAGAAAAATGGACCCTGAACAGTTCATTTTCCCGTGAATTCTATAAAAGATATTTTAGCAATACAATATTACCCGACTTAACTGAAAAAGAGAGAAAAAACTGATTAAACACGTCTTCCATGGATCAACAAGTGCTTCATTTCGGTCGGAGAGCCACAAACGCCAAGGTTCTGAGATAAGCATTAACCTCGTAGGGGTTGCAAATGAAAAGCACGAGGGTATGCTAATTGAAAGCGCGTCGAGTGCGTCGAGCTCTTCGCTCGTGCAGGACGAAGAGTAAAAGAGGACGGGGATCGAGGGTCCGTATAATACCGACCTATCTTAATGCGGATCGGTCTCCGGCACAAGTTATTCCATGACTAGGAATTATTCCGAGCAAGACAACTTTGTTTCGTTAGGCTAAACGTTTATGTATGAGTACGTAATTGGGAGTTTTAATTCTGTTGCGCTAATCACATGGTATTATACTGATTCTATAATTTGTACTTTCATAAGCGTCCTCAGAAAACAGTTATTAACGAATTATGTTGTTTTTTCGGGAAACCGCTACAAAGAAACTTAAGAAATTCGTAATTTTCTGAACCTAATTTTTCTCAAATGATTAGGTTGTGGATGAAAAGAAAGTGGTTGTGGTTAGTTTTTGACCTTAATGTTATGAAGGTTTGTTTCGTTTCTGAGTGAATGACAGTTTAGAATAGAGTTATTGCCTCATCCTTGAGATATAGCATCGTGCGCTGGAGTACTCAAGTGCAATAATTTGTGCAAGCTTCTCAGATTTTCGAAGAATGCGCGCGGCTTATACGTGCCGGTGCAGCCGAATAGCTCATTTCATTTTATGAGACTAGCTGAGAACTCAGTCGTTCCAATTGTCTACGACTCAGGTTGGAAATTATTCTAGGGTCTCGCGAAAGAAGAAAATAGTTTGATATTTTCGATAGAATTGATGATTTTACATTTAACTGTAAGTCAGAAAAAAAGTAACTATTCGAATAGGTAACACTCAGACAGTGACTATCAAAATCACAATTTTTTGTCATCTGATCTATTTTGTTCAGTTTTTCTGCTAAAGTTGAATCAGCTACTTTGTCGTGGCATATTGAATATCAGAAATTTCTTCAATGTTTCAGCGTTTATTATGGAATTTCTTATCCCTATTTTTACAATGAACTGCGTAGTCTTAATAAAATTTAAAGGAAAACTGGACACATCACGGTGAACAGACAGGCTTTTCCCACAAACAAAAAGACTGTACTCATTGCATCAAGATACTTTGGACGACAGAAAAATGAATATCAAGGAACGATGGGGCCGATGAAGAGCCGTTTAACGTGCGAGACTACGTTGTCAGGAAGTGCTGGAAGGTGGCAAGCAGAAGACCATGGACGAGCGATGGAAGAGCGCTGGCGCGTACTTAGCATGCATCCCCTGATACGATGGAATCCTTATTGTATCGCTGCACGTGAATGTAATGCACAAATTTGAACTCTGTTGCAGGCTTACTTTTGGCCCCCGTGACGATAACTCCGTCCTCATAATAATACATATGGATGAATGGTATTCTTTGGCTCGCAAACATACGCATTTGTCTCGACTCATTTATCCGCGAGCGAGTAGGAGCTACCGTTGTTCACTACCGTTCAAGTGAAGATGATTTCAATACAAACGATCCGATATATTTTTACCTGGTAGAACACAGAACTGGGCAATCATTTGGGGGGTTGTCATGAATGTTTCATTGAGATTGGAATTCATTGAAGAATCTTGTAAGCTGGTTTTTTATTCATTTTTTTTTTCATTCAGGAATGAAAATTGTGTGCCTAAATTTACCGCGAAATGTGTTGTGTAGAACTAGGTAAGACTGTGTATAAAATTAACTAGAGAAAAAACTGTAATTAGAGCATGATGAAAAAAATCTTGAAATAGAAGTAAGTATAAAAATATTGAATTTCCTGGATTCAACTGTAATAGCTTGTATTGTCATTGTTTTAAGAAAAATAATTGAAATTTCAACTGTAGTGCCGTAAAATTGAGCGATTTCATACTTCAGTTCATGTTTTAAACAAACTAAATTTTATGTGATTCATCATTTATCAGTTAAATTTACAACTACAGTTTAAAAGTACTACTATGGAGTGAGTTTTATTTTTTCAGACTCTCACATCGAAATGAGTGAACATGGGTTTACCAAGGTGAAAACATAAAAAGGTAAAAATTTTCATGTAAAATTGCGTAGTGGGGTACAGGATTGAGAATTTCTCCGTGTATACCGTGTGTTTTACGGGAAACTGGACACCTGAGTTGAGTTTGGTAGCACTGATTCCATAAGAAAAGCATTGAATCAGTGCTACCAACCTCAACTCAGGTGTCCAGTTTCCCGTGGGACACACGGTATAACTAAATGTTTTGTACTACATGTTAAGTACTACCATGTAGTAAGTTTCGTTTTTTCAGACTTTCATATCAAAATGAATGAAGAGCGTTAGATGAAGGTGCAAACTTGAAAAGGTAAGAATTTTAATGTAAAATTGCGTAGTGGTGTGCAGGATTGGGAATTTGTTCGTGTATATAACTACATGTTCTGTACTACATGTTAAGAACTACTATGTAATAAGTTTTGGTTTTTCAGACTCAGATCGAAAATGAGTGAACATGGGTGGACCAAGGTGCAAACAATAAAAGGTAAGGAATTTTTGTGTAAAATGGCGTAGTGGTATGCGGGATTGATAATTGCTATTATTATTTCTATATTCTTAACTATGAGAAACTGGACTGTGAGACTCGCATGATGGCCAAATAGAAATCTCTGTCATTTAACACGATAGAAAGTGAACAAACGAATCTTTTCAGATCATACACTCAGACCTGATGGGTTCGATAAGTCCACCCTCACTCGAAAAGTACTATAGACTCATTGCTCTATTGATTTCAAATGATTTAATTCCTCTTTGACTACCAATGCGATTCAAATACCTGTTATAGTACGAAACACTTCTGTGATGGAACAAGAAAATGTAAGTAATACTCAACACTCTTGCGAATCACATGATACTGTCAGTGCGAACGAATTAGTATTAAGAGTAGATGAGGTAAATATTGATTTAAACGCGGTATCACATGAATAAGAACAACGCTTGCCCAACTTTCAGAAAAATATTAATGAAAGTCATTTGCATCTTTCATGCTCTGATAAATGTCCTCTTAAATGTTTCGACAAATGGTCTCATTAAAAAACAAGTAAGCATAAACTCATCTTTGTTTTTATTATCGTGGTGGGAAAACCGTTTTTGGCTCGTATCTCATGTAAAGCATACTAAACTTTAAATTCGTACTTTCAATCCTGCGAATAAAAGAGATAGCCAGTACGCATATTACCTACCAAATGAATCAGAAATAGAAACGAAAGTTTCGCAAGTAAAAATTGCCAAATGAAGGATAACAATGTGAATAACAATGTAGCAACATTATTAAAAAAACTATACTACTTATTAAGATAAAAATGCTTTCGCTTCAACCATGTAGTCTTGAGCACACTACCAAATTTTTATATCAGCTCTTGTTTATGAGTAAATAAATAATTAAATATTCATCCTTTCATTTGTTTCAATTCAAAAAACGTAAGTCATCATTTTACGAAAAAAGCGATCATGAATGTTTTTCCTTGCAGTCTTTAAACACATGGTCTAGTTTGCGATTAACTAAATGCGAAAAAATTTGTACTTTTTCTGAAAGAGTCGTTTTTTGGTTGTATACTTGTTGCCATTTTGGGTCTTTGAGAGTGTGAGGGGGTATTATTTCAACTAATGTCCTCTTTTACGCTTCACTTAACATCTAAAATGTTCCAGGACTCAAAATGATAAGAGACAAGTGATACAAAAAACTATTATGTAAAAGAAAAACTTTCTTTTCTTGCATGAGGTTTATCGCGCATTCGACGACACGTACGCAATCTTCCAAAAAAAACATAAGTAATGTTTTTTTAGGCAAAATAACAGCCAATCGAGATACATAACAGGACAAATATTTACTCATTTTTGAACTTGAAAACAAGAGTATTTCTCAAAAACCCTTGGGAGGAGAATTCAGAGGTCTCTAATCTATCGTTTTTGATAGGTTTCGTTAAAATGATAATGTGACTGTCGCACAGTGCCATTTTTATTTAAAAGTAAGAACACTGTTTTCGGACTAGCGACATTCTTACGTGACATACAGATCCTGAGATAGGTCCAGAAATAGATGGATACTTAAATCCAACCCCTTTCGACGGCCATGCATCAGTGGCCACATAAATGTCGCACGCCGGGTAAAGAAGGGCCCATAAAATCCGTCCTTGCGGACGCGATAAGAGTTATCTACGTTTCTCTAATTGAAAGCTAATTGGTCCAGGAGTTAGAACCAAGAGCGGTAGATCTGTTGGGTCGGCCTCAGCCTAGGGCGGCAATTTAGGAACTCGCTGCGCGCTACCACCTGCAATAATGAGCGCCCTATCTTGCGCTGGTGTAACAACACCGGCAACTTCTACTGTCTATGTCCTTCTCTTTGAATCCGACCTCTCACTCTCGCCAACTTCGACCTCACTTTATTGTGGCACGTATTACGCCCCCACATTTTCAACCCATGTTCCGCGGGGCTGTTCATAAACTGTCCTTACCCTGGAGCTCCCGTGTGTGCTCCGTGATTAGCATCGAACTATTAACTCGCTCCGAGATTATTTCCCTGGAACCCGCGAGTTCTTGCACAATCGTTACACGTATTATCGCATCCGAGAATGTTCTTCGAGTTTTGGATTGGAGTTCATAAAGGTGGGAGACAGAAACGGAATTGAATATGGCAGACAATTTCTTGCTCGTTTTATTTTAAAAAATCATGTTGGCATGTATGGAGGTGATAGTGTTGCAAAGTCTGACGATGAGGAAGACTATTTGACAGGCGATATATTTCACAGCAATCTTGGATCCTCCTGTATTTCTTCCAAAAAACATAAAATATTTAAATTCCGGTGTTTAGTTTCGAAATAAGAAAAATAAAAAACAGAACATCGTAAAATATCAGCAAGAATATATTTGCAGTATATATTTAGACTATATAAAAAAAAACTCTTATAAAAACAGGTATTTGGCTCTCCTGTTGCACTAAAAAAAATTGGTGATAGCGACCCTAACTGTATTCATGCTGTTGAGGGAATGATAGTTGGAGTAACTGAAAATACAGTTGTGACAACTGCAATTAAAGGTATTCTAAGTTTGCAGTCCGCAATTGACGCTTAACCATAAATTCACAGTTCGTTTTGGAATCTACACTTTTTTTATAGTCGGTGCAATCGTAAATTCAAGTTGCTACTCGAATAGTCGTACAGGTATGCGAGCTTTTCGAGAGACAGTTGTTGCACCTTTTTAAAAGATACGTGAGGCAACTTCAATATTCTGTAGAAAATCACATAAAATTAAAAGCTAAAACAAGAAAAGAAACGTGACAGTGAGTTGTCGTTTTTGTCTCGAGGAGGAAAGGTAAGTCATACATTTTGAACTTTTAATGTTATTTTACTTGATAAAGTGGCTTACTGTGAAGTAATATTCATGCTCGTATGCTTTTTTTTAAATTGCGCGCGTTCGAACTCGCTGATACGTTCCACCCATACATATGAATGACAATTAAAAAAAGTTGTTGACTACTGTATTTTCCAACCGCATTTTCGACTAAATATACGAAAAAAAAGGTACGAAATATCAAAAATTGACATATTTATTTTGTAAAAAAAAATCTTTTACAAAGACGAGATAACGTACTTTTGTAATATTAGGACGATTTGTCGTTGCTGTCAAATTTTTTTTTCCTAACCTCACTTTGCGACAAAAATGAACAAACCTTCCAACTGTAGTTTTATAGTAGATGCAACTTTAACCTTTTCTTAGAAAGCATCGTACACCATATGCATTGTAAGTCCAACTGTAATTTTATATTAAATGCAAGTTTAAACTTTTCTCGGGAAGCATGCAGAACCGTAGTTGGAGTAACAATAACTGTACTGGTTGGTGTTGGAACTAACTACGTATTTACTGTGGGGATCACAATATTTTTACAGTTGGACAGTCAATATTTTCCTTTCAGTGTGTACCAAGTCAATTCTATTATCAAAAAAACTGTCAGAAAGTAAACAAACAGCTTTTACAACTTCCAAGTAGTACAAATTTGTAAAGAGAGTATCTAGTACTTATATATCCAGGAAAATGAAAATTTGTTTTCATTTTTCTGGGCTGTAGAACCAAGTTTGTGTAGACCTATTTAAAATTTTTGCGGTAGAGACCTACTGTCATTATGTTGATTTCAACAAAATATACCCAAAATATTGAAACTACTAGGTTTTTGATTTTGAAATATCTACTTTTGATAGTTCGATTCCAGTACTATAATTATTTTCAAGTATGTTTTTCTAGTCTTCCTTTTTGTATGTTTACATTTTTCTGCAGTTTGTGAATTCGATGAAAAAAATTGGCGTTAACGTTTTATAGGGGAAAATTGAAAAAAAATTGATTTCCACTTGTTTTTTTGTAGTTTTTTTGTCTTTTAACAAACATGTAGTTTCAAAATTTTTTAAAATATACGTTATTGGTTTATATGATGTATCATTATATATACTGTTGCTCGTAGTACACACCCTTTCTAGTTTGAGTGGAAACTTGAAGTAAATTATTGTAGACTTCATTCCACCAAATCAAATATTGTTTAAATTTTGAACTGTGAGATTCAAAGAATCAGCTGTGAAAATTCTTCGAATGATTCACAACATATGGAATACAACACTTCCAGATCCTAGTATGTATATAAAAATTTCAGGCCGACGTGTTAGACATTTATTTATTTTTGCACTGATACAATTTCATTTCCTTTTAAAATTCTCCCTCATCTTGAAAATCAGTGTTTCTTTAATAAAAGGCTCTACTAAAAATTTTGAATTTAAAATTAATTCCACTTTGATGCGTCAACTCTTCTTCACCTTCGACCCGCGAGTCTCTTCAAAATCAACATTTACGCCATAGACCACTGCTCGCAAGTTTCCAGCTCTCTCACTTAAACACCACAAATGCCTCGCGATCGCGCTAATCTTCCACCATAAAAGCCATGTATCTCGAGTCCATTAGTGTGGCGAGCGTATTTCATTTTATCTGGCGTTACTTCCGCGCCTTATCGCAAAACTTGCCCGGGCCTATTTATTTCGCTCCGTCGAGCGATAATTCACTCGTTTGTTATTATTTATTGTCGGGCGTTTATTTTCCGAGGGGCCCGCGCGAGAGAAGCGGGACATAATAATCGCGGACAATAAACGTGAATCGCGAGCTTGATTATTGTTATTACCATCGTTCGAACTCCTTTCGACGCAAGCGACCCTCAAATAACTTGGTTTCTCGTTAGCGAGGTAGTTGGCTTCCCCCGTTCGACCGTCGTCGCGCACCGCACCGAAGAAGAGAGCCGACGTTTCCGTTTCATGGGACAGAAGGCCCGGGGGATGCAATTTGAAAAATTACAGAGGCCGCATACGCTCACGCAACCCTCGGCATTAAATAATTCAGCGCTTTTCTCAGTTCTTGTGGATTCGATTTTGTTCTTTAGGGAAAAAGTAGTCTCATTGAGTGAAGGTATCCAAGTGGAAACTGCAGATGGATATCTGATGGTGATAATCAGTGGATGCGTGGCGGTAGTAGTCACTGACAGTTCGGCAAGTGCTGGGATGCATTGATAAATATTTTTGCTTATACTTATACCATGAAAAATAAAATAGCTGCAAAAATCACCAAACAGCTCAAAAGTCTTGGGACATAGTGGTATGTAATACGTTATCATATATGGATACGGATCACTACTATTCGATGTTCTTCGATCTGCGCGCGATGGCATCGAAACTTGATGTGCGGACATCGAATTCTGATGTCTTTACTCTCTTTTTTACATCTTTCTTCGATCATGATGAAGTCTTAACTAGCGATTTCCTTTATACCTTATATTCTTTAGAAACAAAGGCGTTGACCGAAAAATCCCAATGGTTTTGCCAGTTTCTCTCCCCTGTCTCGATTTAACAAACATTCGCAGATCCCTCGCCCGAAAGAAAAAGATGGCGGGAGAAAGTCAGTCAGTTTGTATAAAGACGCGTGGCTCGTCTATAGGGGCTGATTGGCCGCAAAGGGGGTGAAGGAATAGGGCCAAGGGGACGAGGGAGCCACTAAACTCGCCTCCGGTAAATAGAGTCTAATCAACTGCGAGGAGACTCACCCGATCGTCCAGATTTTCGACGTTCCCAATATACAGGACTGACGACTGTGCAAACGGAGCGAGTGTCAACTTGAGATTCGCCAACCCCGCCGATTTGTCATTATACTCCTTGCTTTTCTGCTAAAGCTTGAACCCAATTTTCGTTTTGGAAACAAAGACCATGCACTAATTGTAATAAGAAAAAGGCAGTTTAATCGCGATACTTTCACTGGTCACTGCACTTTCGCTAACGAAAATTACCAGAAATTTTTTTTCATTTTTCTATATGCAAATTACATACAGAAACGTATGAAATATAAAAAAACATACGTTTTGAACATGCAATACTAAGAACCTTTATTTTTTACTGCAGACTACCCAGAAATATTATTTGGGGAATGGAAGAGGAAGTATCAGTGTAATCTGTGCTTTAAAAACAGTCAGTGGTGATTGTACTCAAAACGTAAAAGTTGAATAGTTATTTCGAATTCCATATGGATAAAAGAAGGTATTTAATTAAAAATCATGTGAATTTAATTTTGATCTAGTTTTCATCATAAACTATCATTATGTAATCATAGTTCCAACCAACAGTTATACAAACAATGCATGAATATTTTGAAAAATAATGTACATAGTGAGATAAAGTATTTCGTACACGTGTTACGAGTTCAGAACTTTTCAAAATATCATCTTTTTCTCATGACGTAAAATTTTTATGTTGTGTTATTCAATATAGTTACAAAACTGCTGTATTTCTGAATGTACAAAAATTTAAGCAATTTCATAAGCCCCTTGCATAATTCTCTCTCATCATTCCGTTTCTGTTTGCTGCTGATCACAGTTGTCAACAAGCAACGCATCTGAGAGCATCGGTGCATTTCAATAAGACAAATCTGGTATTGTGCACACGATACTGGGCATATGCTCAATTTTTTCTCTATATTTTATATTTTCCTTGTTTATCCATGATTTTATTGCTATTCTTACTATTTTTAGATGAACACGAGATTGTTCTTCTTTCTAGAAAATTATTTTTTCACATTACATTGACTGTTTCATGGTATTTTCTTTGACTTTTGATTAGTTGTAAAACGCTCCTATTGTACAATTTCTTGTAACGGTGAATGCCAAGTTTTAATAATGACGCTTATACTTTCTCTGAAAATTTTGCAAAATTTTCGAATAAGGCTATTTTTGGGGGGTTAGGCCACCCCTGAAACTAAAAAAAAATGCTCAATGCAATGATTTTTTTGGGTACATCAAACTACAGACAGTTTATTTAAACTAGTAGTAATATTATTCGACTCATAATTACATATTGAGATAATTATTTTTGTTTAAAAAAGGAACTCTTTTTTGCGGATCAGTTTGAAACGGTACACACGATATCTTAACCAATTAGCAATTGAATTTGACATAATTATTATTCAATGTTCGCTAATTCATTCTCTTTAGGATGACGTATCGGTTTTGCAAAATGTTGAGTACATAATGTGATAAACAAATAACGAATGAAAAAATGAAGGTGAAAAATATGTTTTTCGTTGTTCAAACAATTGAAATTTTTAAAAATCCATACATCGTCCTGAAAAGGACTAATTTACAAACTTAAAACAAAATAGAATAAAATTGATCGCCAATTGGCGAAGACATCGTGTGCACCGTTTCTATCTGGCCCACAAAGAGAGCTGAATGAAAACTAATAGTTATACTTCCAAACATACAGTTTTACCTCAAGACCAATTGAATGTGTGGTATCTCAGCACAGTAAAAAACTTATCACGTGAATAAAATGTTTCAACCTCTTTTTCCGAAACTACAAAAATCATTAAAACAGATTCTCATAATTTGTGTGCGATTTTTTTTAATCTCTCCAAAACCTCCTGTTCTCGATCGTTTTCTAATATGTGCCGTTGTTATTCAAGTCGTACTTCCATTCAAAATGAGATTCCTGCGTGATAGATTCGTCCCTATTGGTTTTTTTAGCTTATTGGTCACAAAAAACGTGGCGAATAACAAATAATGAATGATGAAGCGGCAACGAATGTTTCCCCTTGCGAGGAATTTGACAGGCGCCCCTCCTGTGTCAACGAGATCGCAACAAAGTTACGCGCGAGATCAGCTTTTTTCCGGGGGACTACGGAGAATAATTAAGGACTGAAGGGTGCCTTAAAACACGGTGGAGGCTGCCGGGGTAAAGAAAAAAATTACACCAATATCAGCCGCTCGAGGAAGAGAGAAGGTGCTCATAATTCACCATGAATATTAGCTGAGTTTTTATCGCGCAGCATAATTATTTAAGTCCGCGACTTAACGAGGAAAGTGTTAAATTTATTCGTACATGGAATTTGATTCGCTCGTAAAAAGCAGTGTGATGACTGAAAATATTCACTGCCCAAATTTTGTTTCAAAATTGCGGCCATGTCCTCAATTACCATAACGATACCCATTGTCGAATTCTCTTTTAGATAAAGTTAACGATTAAGTGGAGACTGATGTCTCGAAAAAAAAAAGGAAATCTTTGACAGTAGGCATGCAATGTGACGAATGGTCGAATTTTCGCAATGAAAGCATTATAAACTTTATTTTAACAGTACTAGATTCTGTTTTTTACAAACTATTCCAAGTGTTCACATCTATGAATTATTATGTCTAATTGTGTTATAAATTTGTCCAAAAGTGGTTTACTGATATAGAGTAGAATCATTTCTGAATTACATCAAATTCTGAAAATTTCATGAGAAAAACGATCTTCCGAAACTTTTGCAGATTTTTTTAGGCTTGAAAAAATATATATACAGGGTGTTCCACAGTTTGCGGAAATCCTTGAAACCATGGATTTTTCATGTAATTCCAAGACCATTTACGCTTTGCCATTTTTCAAAAAAATCAAAATTAAGAAATTTATTTACGACAAATATTTAAACAGTAATGCGCTCTCTCGACAAGTAGGGGTAGATACGACAGACCAATTTTGTCCCAAATTATTTTCATAATTTTCTGAGTCAAAAATTTCTTTGCCATTTTTCTCAAAATTCAAAATAAATAAAGATATTCAAGCCAAAAATCTAAGAAATCTGTTGGGTTAAAACTTGTGACCCGAATATTTTTTTTTTTTTAATTTGAGTTTTGTGAAAAGTGGCAAAGGACTTTTTGACTCAGAAAAATATAAAGAAAATTTAGGTCAATTTTGGTCCGTGGTGTCTACATCCACTTGTCAAGAGAGCGCTTATATTGTTTATATTTGTGGCTTATATAACTTTTTTGATTTTGAGTTTTTCAAAAAATGGTAAAGGTAAAATTTTTTTAAATAACATAAAAAAAAGTCCAGCATGAACAACAAAAATTGCAACATTTTGAACATCATACCAACTGCTCGAATGTTCAAACTCTTACCAAAATTTGTCCAGCTCTAAATAGGATTTCTTTTAATATATAAATACTTCTCAAGGATTCCAAAATTTTTTTTAATTGGAAAAAAAACATGTATATTCATAAAAAACGTGTTTCTGAGTACAATATATAAAACATGTTCTATGATCCCACCAATTTCGCAAACTTTTTGAAATTATTTAAAATTAACAGAAATTTTGATGTTTCTTGAGTTTCAAAAATGTGAAACGTGAAAAATTTTTGAAAAATTTTCATGATTTATAGAACTTTTTTTAAGTCATTGGGAACTTAGGCGTGGTTTGCCTTTTATCTACGCATCAGCTTTTGCCACAAAACTTCCTGTCTGATTTTGATTTTTTTTTTTTTCGTTTTCAACTGCAAGTTGAAACTCTGAAGATTCGAAAATAACATTGCATAGAATTAGTTGATTTTCGTACTATGGTAACCCTCCACCCACGCAATTCAAACTTCCTCCAAACTCTACACACAATTTAAATAAAAAAAATTTTTTTTACAATTATACACGGAGAAAAATCGAGAGGAAATCTCACCAAAAACGCACGAAAAATTACCAAACTGATGAGAAACGCGGGATAAATTCCATGTTTGAGACAGAATGCTGAACGTTCGGAAAAAATGGACTGCCAGAGTGATAAAAATTACCAAATGTTCGGCAAAAATTACATGCTTCGAAACCTGATTCGTCCGATTCTTTGAATACTTTTTACTTGAAAATTAAAGAAGAATTTTTCGTCCTCGAAGGATTTTAAATGATGTGGTTTTGTATTCGAAATAATGAAACACTATTATGCAAATCTTTAGAGATATAGAACCTTTAAAACCTTATCAGAATAAAAACTTTTATTCTTGTAAACATTTATTTCTGTAAAAATGGTAGAAATTTTGATGCTAGAAATTGATGCTAGAATGAAAAGAGATAGTTCGGTGTTGATCCTTCATTGGTAATGTTCGGTCATGTTCCTCAATTCTTTTTCTTGTGTATGGTTTTCACTCATATTTAAAGGATTTCCACAATAATTCGCAATTGAGAAAAAATTTTATTCAGCCACCTAGCGAAGTTGAGTGAAAGTTTATGTAGGGAAGCAAAGAAAACAAACGCACTTTTCGGCGACTATAAATAGAATTCTTCGGCGCGCACACCGACACTAACACACGCTTATACGTGCATTGAAGGAAAAGTGTAGAGAAAAAATGTGAATACAGCCTTACGGCAAGACATTCTTACCAAACGATCGGTACATATTCTTTTTTTTGGGATAGTTCTGCTGATATGGCGGAATTATCCCGCGTTTTGCAGCAGTTTGGTAATTTTTCGTGCGTTTTTAGTGAGATTCACCCTCGATTTTTCTCCGTGTAAGCTGAACGTTTCTGTCAAAAAGTACATAATTGTTAACTATAGTTTGAAATAATCGATAGTGGAAACTACATAATAGAAGATTTTGTTTTAAATGAAATTTCGCGAATCTATTATGAAAGTAATACTGTAGTACATCGCCGTCGGTTATTTTAACCGGCGTCAACTTGAAAAGTTTTTATACTTGACGGGAATAAATCAACGAAAAGCGAAAACAGAGGTTAAATTCGTTTTTCACGTTTTCTAAAAATAACGCGTTGCGTTGATAACGTGCTTCCCCCGCGTTTCCCGGGACAAACCGAGAGTTGAAATATTACTACTAATTTTGGAAACAGTCGCGATCTGCGGAGGGCGTCTGTTGGTGCGCGGACTAGAACACGAAACGTTACTTTAGACCTCAACCTTTACTGAAACGGAATACCGACCAGTTTCATTCACCGACAACAGTTCAAGACGAAATCGCCAGCTTCAGTGACGTGCCATTGTCAAAAATCAGCGCCGAAAATTTTAAGGGCAACAATGAAAAATTTCTTGTAAAGGTTTCAACCTTGGGAGGAAATGCTGTGATACTAGCAACTCGCATAACTTACTCACCGATGATAAAAATACAGGGAAAGTACTTCTAAATGCTGAAGAAGGGAGAATGAAATGGCGTCCTACAAGATAATTTTGGTAATATATGTTACTTTGTCACAACCGATCCAAACTAAACTGATTAATAAAGTAGGAATCGCATCGGAGAAAAAGATTTAAAAAACAACTAATTACGTATTATACAGAAACAAGGATACTTGACCGGGTTGGTCAAGTCCCCATATTTGGCTGTGTTCTCTCTCAAAATCCTAATTGAATATTTACATTTGACATTTTCACAGCCAACCCAAAGCAAAAAGCACACTTTGATTTGATTTTTTATTTCAAGGGCATTTTAAGTACTTGCTGATTAAAAGTTACATCCTTAATAAGCTGATGAAATTAATGTATGTATGATGTAACTAAATTTTCATACTTTTTCAGCACTTATCACACTCTTACGGTGAATTCCATAACAAAGATCAGAAGAAAAACGCATTTGATGAAATAATTGTTTTCAAAAACGAAAATGTTTTATGAATGTGATAAAAACAGTATACATTCTACGTTGAAACTACTCCATTTATTATCATTTCATGAACAATCCAAAGAGCACCAAATAAACGAGAGAAAATTATGTAAAAAACTTTACCAACCCAATTTTCCATTGCAGAGATAAAAAAAATGATTACATATAATGAAATCTAACTTGAAATTACTAACTATAAAATTACTATGTATGTAATAATGAAACCTTGAAACTTATAATTATTTTGAAAAATTTACAAAAACAGCAAGAAATTGTTCAAATTATTGAAACACTAAAAAAATAGAAGAAATACTTTAAATAATGCAAATCTATGGAATACCTGTAATAAATCAATTGTAGTACAAATAATTTCTGAAAGAATAAAAAAATATATATATTATTCTATAAAAAGTTATAAAGCTTTTCCTGGAAAAAGTCCTGCACCGCATCAGGATTCCCGAGCTGCTCACGGTCGCTTAGGCCGCTAATTGATTTTTGTGTGGTTTTCCAAGCGGATCTTCTGCTCCACATCACGACGCAAATGATGATATAAGGATGGTTATTTGCATATAAAACCGAGGGGTTAAGAAAAGAAATGAAATGTCAGGTCAGGCCTGTTGACGAAAAGCAATGTTTTCTT
This sequence comes from Platygaster robiniae, assembly GCA_028476575.1. Classification (NCBI taxonomy): domain Eukaryota; kingdom Metazoa; phylum Arthropoda; class Insecta; order Hymenoptera; family Platygastridae; genus Platygaster; species Platygaster robiniae. The sequence goes on from CM052019.1 coordinate 46,388,827, forward strand.
CCATCAGAACTGTCAACATATTTTTTTTTTTAAAGACGTCTTTCAAGAATAAAAGAAATTATTGAACAGATGTTGGAAGATTCTTGTGTACTAGTTATTTTTACTCTTTATATCGCAATAATTCATACGTCAATGAAAGGGAAGAGATTTAATGCTAGGTCGGTTTTTTATGTTTTTTAACGACCGAATCAAACATTTCCAATAAATTCTTGTGCAATGTAAAAAATTCCCGTCTCTAAACTCTTTATTTAATACATGTCAAAACCTGCAGATATAAATCCTACCGAAATCTTCTCCAAATCACGCCACGCGATTTTTCCGCGACGACTTGTGTCTCGGTAATTACCCCTGATTGGCGATAATCCAATACGCTTGTCCCCGAATAGTGAATAAAGCGGGGCTATCGAATACGACCGGAGATAATTCAATCATGGTAACCCGATCCTGTATGTTAATGCGGCGCTTCCGCGCCCGAGAAAGCGCCCACGAAACAATGTTTAACCTGGTCCGTGGGGGCGCGTATTGTTATTTTAATGGGCATTATTTGATTTTAAAGTTCAATGAATGCTAGTGTCTTCTTGAAGGGGGATTTGATTACGGCCTCGATAAGGGTCCAACCCCGCTATTCCGTCCCCTCATCCTCGAATGAGGCAGGCTCGTGCCGACACACGCTTCCCCGCTCAAAATCATCACAGGAAACGGTAGAATCGAAATTTCCAACCGATGAAAATTGTGGGGAAGTCACGAAAAACTTATAAAATTTTCTAAACCTCCCAATAGAATCGATATCACAACGGAATTCTGACAACGGAAAACGAAAAACAACGAAAGCCGTTTTCTGAGTGTCACACTACGCAGGTCTCATTGCATATCACATCACAGGTTTGCTGAAAGAAAAAAAATTTTCTAATATCTCACGACTTCTGTGCTTTGAGCAAAATAATGCCAGCAGGTCAACAGTCATCGGGGGTTTGACCGGATTTCACAAAGTAGGAATTTAAACTTCGTAAAGGCACAGTTGAAAAAATGTGCCTTTACGAAATCAAGCTGAAATATGCAAGACTCTTTCCACAATTTTTTACTTAATAATTTCTTTCTTCTCCATAGAGATTTATGGGTGGGTCGTTATGATTTCTTATTTCGCGAATCCTGCATTTTTTTACTCTTTCTCTGCAGTATCCTGAGCAGCACGTGTATTTCTGAGGGGCGTCAGTTTTCAATGGCTCCCCGGAGATGGGGGAGATTGCCTTTATCTCAGGCGTTACTGCGGGGGTGACTTGTACATGTCGCTGTTCTTTTGTCGTTTCAGCGAAGGTCTTTCTAATGTGGGTCAACAGTTGATCGATATTGTTGAGGTATGCCAAATTTAATCGAGATCATTACGGAAATAAAGACAAACAAGGGAATACGGCGAAACTTCAAGAAATTTTATCAAAGTATGGACTGATACAAAAAAAAATTTACAAAATCATCACCATACAACTGAAGGCAATTACTGACAAATAACTACTTAATTGTTTTAAAAAAACGTGAAAAGTGTACGACTTTGCATAAAATTTACAAATAGAACGATAATTCCACTATCCGAATTTCGCACTGCAAACATGTTGCTATAATATTTGTCTAATAGTACCATTGCTCAACGTAATTCTGAAGTTATTATATTTTTAATATATTCGAATTATTGTACACAGTTCCTTAGTGATGTGTTCAAAATTTTTATATTTCTCTGTCGTTATATAAAAAATATCTTCATCAGAAAAATGTAGGAACGATGTTGGGGCAGATGACACAAATACAATAAATAGACCTGTGCTTATTTCGCTGGCGGCTTTGTGAGCTGATGAGAGTAATAAACTCATATCGCCAAGGCTTACGTCGACTTTTGGACGACGGGATCTAATTGTGCTATTTAGAAGGAAGCGAGGCCGTGTTCCGCATCACAAATGAGCAAAGTTACACCACATACGAATCATTACTATAATTTTTATATTCTTCAATGAATGTCGAATATATTTGTAATAATCAAATACCAGGAACACGCTTACAATCAGTATGTGTTTTCACGTTGATTCGCATTTAACAATAAGAATAATTCATGATGAGATATATATAATTAAATTTACTCGGATCTAAATTTTCACTAAATGGTCACGTATCCAAAGAGCTTCCATAAATAATGAAACAATCCTTAATGGGGAAAGGGTTAGCCAATGTTTGACAGTTTGTGACAGAGGGTAGAGAGGGCCGACAAAATGCTAAAACAAAACTGTAAATTTATTATGGATGCTCCCTTATCCGAAGATGCTGGTCAGCAGCATTTTCACTGTTTCCGCGAAGGGCTAGAAAAGTCACTCTGTTTCGTCCGCATAATCGGCGCGCCAACGTTTTTACGCATTCTAAACCTCGCTCGTCTCGAGAAAAAAATTGCATTGTGTATCCCAACGTTAGGAAAAACGGCGCGTCGCAACGGTTGAGCGATTGGCTATTTCACACCGCATTGCCCGCGTCTCTTTCGGCCCTCCATTTTTACTGTGGTTGCGATTTCGCACGGTCATTCGGACGGTTTTTGCGTTCTAAAAAAGTGCCCAAGAGCCGAAACTCGAAGTTTAATCAACGGTCCTCTAATATCTCCTTTAATTATAAATTTACTTTTATTGATTAGAGATCTTGATCTCCTACTCTCAAGATTTACAATTTTTTGTAAAGTGATTATTATTTTTGAGCTTATTTTTCATATTCAAGAGGTCATAGTAATGAATAATAGGATTACTTTCTTAAATATGTCACTTCTTGAATATTCTTTGAACTATTGATCATTAGTCTTTTGGTTCTCTTCTGGTATGAATCAATAATCTAATGAATATCATTACGTGGAACTTCTATGAAATAAAAACATATCCCTCTCCGTACTATAATGTAATCAAGTTAACTCACCAATCATACGTATGAAAGATGTTTGTCCTTTTTATGCATCTGATTAAGTTTCAATCTTAGACCATACAGTACATGGATTTACCATCGCCTTTGTTTCGATATGCAAGTGATGTACAACTGTACATACAGTGGGTGCAAAATTTATTAGTAAATATCTTATTTTTACATGTAAAGCATTTATACTATTACGTAATATTTTATTTTATAGAATTTTTGAACTTTGCTGCCAGTGTGTAAAGAAAATTTGAATTCATAGGCGGGAATCAGTCAATATGGCGGCGGCTGGTGACCGAGCAGAACTGAACCAAACCAAAACCAAAACATTCGCATACATATACAGAGTCATAGTTCCACTTTTACTACACGCTCCTATGTTTGGACCTAACGCCATATTGAATTATCAGTTGATGTACTATATGGTCTAAGGTTTCAACTCGTAAGTTTTAAGACCAACCAATCTGCCTTATAAATAGTCTTATCTTTATAATAATATTTCACGTGTTTTCAACCGTAAATATTAAAAAAATCATTATTATTATTATCAGGAAAACTAGTGTTTGAAATAGAGAAATGTGCTTTACTAAAAATTAGTGACCTCTTACTAATCTAAACTAAGAGAACTCGTCATGGAAAACTTTCTGAAACTGCATTTGGAAAATCATGCTGGTATTATCGTGTGTCTGTGTCTATATACCAATAAAAAAATTTTATAGACGTCAACAACCCTAGTGCGTGCAGACGTTAACGGGAGCGATTTGGAGACGTGTGATGACAGCCGGATGCGCGATGAATGAGAGAGATAGCGCGTGGTTGATGCTAAAGGTGGGGAAGAGGGCGAAGGAAGAGAAAGGGGCAATGAAGAGAAAAACGCGACTTTTCTCCTCCCGAGGTGCATTAGCATGCGACCAACGAGTCCACATATTTTGGGGAGTCCTCGCGGGGAATACTAATATTACGCTTTGACATTCCAATAAAACGCGTCTGATTTGTTTATGAGCGTGTGTCTTGGCGAGCATGTGTCACCATGTCACTGATTGTTTTTATCGCAGGGCGCGAGCATCCCCTTTTTTTCACGAGTGACGATATACGTCGATTTTGTTATGATTTTTATGGAACCGACGCGAAGAAAAACTTTTTTTCATTCATCAGCTTTCTCGTAAGTTTCCAATTAACAAATTGGAATATTGTTAAGATAAGTTTAAGTGTACTCTATTGTTAAATCCTAGAGAGGCTATTTGTCTATTTGCATAGGATGCCAACTTTCCTCGAACCGGCCCTATATCAAAAGCAGTAACTGCTGCATCAAAAACACCGAAAGCATAAAACCTCGTGTTAATCACTCGAAAATCCCAAGATTTTCTGTTTGATCCCCGATCAACATAATCACTTAATTATACACATCCAAAATTAAGAAACGATCATTATTTTCGGCACTGACAAGACTCATAAAAAACAGCGATATCTTAATTCGAAAGGTGAAAAAAAAATGTTGAATACCCAACACACCAGCATCAATTTAGATCCATCTCGAAATCTCGCACTGATTGTATCAATAAACACACCGAACGCGCTGTCGTTTGGTCGGAAAACAAGAAACACTCACTCTTTTCCTGATTTTTCCTTAGCGTGCGCCTTGTCTTGTTTTTGGTTTTTTTCTGTTTCTATAAAAGTGAATGGATTTTGAGAACGTTGAACACACCGCGCCGAAATCTTTTCTTGACAGAGAATTAATTATTCTACAACCATTAAAATGATAATTCGAGGGTTATCTCAATGATCATCATCGGACATGAATATTCGTGGGTTTGAGGGGAAAGCTGAGAAGGTGAAAAAACACAGGAAGCGTTGTATCATTAGCTGCGATAAATTTGTCATCGCCAGGAGACAATTGTGTTACGTCGAGGGTTTCAGAAAGGTACGGTTCTTTCGTATATTTAAGGGATTAGATCGGTTTCAAGAAATGATTTTGGTAGCATAAGTATTGCTTGTTTTTGCATTGATTTTTTTATCTGTGGTGACTTACGAAGAACATTTTTCAAGTGAAACAAGAAATAGTAACATTATGTTCATTAATTTTTTTGTAGACATTCGCTGTTTCAATAGATCGTGTTACCTCTGGTTCAATTGTTTCGAGAATATTAATTTAGTAAAAAACTCCTAATAAAAATTCTTTTCTGAATCTTCTAAATGAACTTACAAATAACTTTTTCTTCAGTATGCTTGTTGTCAATTGAAATTGAAATTGGAATATAATTCCTCTAAATCAGTATTAAGTGAATGCTGAAACGATGGTAATATAATGACTTGAGAAACATCGGAATGTGCTGTGTATATTTCTTGAATTTGTTCTCGGTGAATTCACTTGTCGCGCTTAGGAAAAGGTTAGTAGACAGGAGCTGTTGTATATTTATCATATAAGCAGGCAATTTAAGAGCGATCATTTTTCACGCGAGTCAGGAGGAGTTTGGAAATCGTGGGGGTACGCATGTCGGGCGTTATTGGCCGACGGGCTCGGATGCCAAATGGACATCACCCTCCAAGGAGCATTCGTTGACTGATGATCCCGGCCCTTGGCTGTGCCTGTGTCATGTCGCGAATGCCAATACCTCGCTCCCCCGAAAGCCCCTGACTTTTTCATATGCCCCTATATATGCTGATGCGGCGCTGATCGGATTTGCCGCTGCCCATCGCGCTTTAGGGATTTTAGCTTCGTTTTTTCACGAGATTTTACGTAATCCTTTTTCATGTTTAAGCTTCGCGCACTTTTTGAAAGGTGACACACAGCTCGTCGTTTTCGTTGGAAACTGAAGAATTGCTAATTTCCTAAATGTCTCAATGGAAATATAAAATGAAATCAAAATGCTTGATTCATACCCAGCTGAAAAAATCCAATTGGTTTTGCCAATAGCCCGACCAATTGGTAAAAGCAATTAGCAAATTGGCATTTTGCCAATTGGTCCGACCATTTGGAATTTCCAATCGGCCCGACGATGGTCCGACCAATTGGCAAACTTAATGTTCTGTCCGATTGGCAATCATAATCGTCGGGCCAATTGGCAATTCCAAATGGTCTGACCAATTGGTAAAATGCCAATTTGCCAATTCGTTTTGCCATTAAAAGTGAATTCCGATTACTATAGATTAATTATGCAATTATATATTTAATTTTTTCACCCTCGGTGGAGTTGGGAAATTCCGCCCAATTTCATGAAAAACTTGTGAAACGACATCGCGTTCCGGCCGATACGAATAATTCTGCATTATACTTAATGTATCAGTGCTAAACTTGTAAAATGAGAAAAAAAAATAGACTTCCATCTCGTGGATCTCGCAGTAACTACTGGTATGGCGCCGGATTTTTAAATATGTGGCCCTCAAATTTGAATATTCCGCGCCATACCAGTAGTTACTGCGAGATCCACGAAATGAAAGTCGATTTTTTTTCTCCCTTTACAAGTTTAGCACTGATTCATTAAGTATAATGCAGAATTATTCGTATCGGCCGGAACGCGATGTCGTTTCACAAGTTTTTCATGAATTTGGGCAGAATTTTCCCAATTCCACCGAGACTGAAAAAATTAAATGATTGCATAATCAATCTAAAATGATCAAAATTCACATTTATGGCAAAACGAATTGGCAAATTGGCAGTTTGCCAATTGGTCCGACCATTTGGAATTGCCAATTGGCCCGACGATTATGATTGCCAATCGGACAGAACATTAAGTTTGCCAATTGGACGGACCATCGTCGGGCCAATTGGCAATTCCAAATGGTCGGACCAATTGGTCGGGCTATTGGCAAAACCAATTGGATTTTTTTATCTAGGTACTCCAGTACGTTAAAGCTTTTTCATTATTGATGATAGGTCATAGACACATATTTTTTTACTCATAAATTTCAACTCTGTTTTCTCTTTATACGTCATCACCTTTTTACAGTGCGTATAGAAATTCTTTTGTTTTTTACCAAATTAACATGTCTAGTATTTCCCCCGGATTATAAAATCTTTCCTTTCCCCGACAAAAGTCTACCGGCGTTTATACTCTATTGCGGCTCATTTCCTTTTTTATGCCTTACACGAAGAGACAAGCAATCGATAAAATCGAAGAAAAAAGTGGAGAACCAAAATGAAGCAATCGAAACGTGCCATAGGCGATAAGAATAAATTTATGAGTGTACGTAAGTTTTCAATGTTAAAGAAGGATTCGATAAATCGTCGTAATGATGAAATTGAACAGTTATTCTGGGTCCCGGGAGGGAAGGTGCGATAGAATCTCAAGGTCGAGTCATTTTAAAGTATTCCACAGTAAATCGTCCCTCGCAGGGATATTTATGGCTCGATACAGGACCTCGCCTGCGGACATTTGCGAGGAAAACGAAGAATGATAGATAAAAAATTCGAAAGACATTATGTCACGGAAATAAAGCAACGTCTTTAATAAACTTTCCAGTGACATATGGAATGTGATGGAGTGTTTTGTGTAAGGAGAATTTCAGGGCAATTAAATTTGCAGTAATGTGTAAGATTGATCATGATTCTTCGACAAGCTAGTCTAATGAGATTTATTAGAAGTACTTTTATTTTGAAAATACAAAATTTCGTTTTTCTTAAAATCGATCTCAATTTTATTTTATTTTCTTCAATCAAGAAGAAGAAGTTTAATAGAAGCATATAATTAAGTTTTATCATACCAATATCGATATAATTTGTATTTCTTTCACATAATAAATCAATAAATATTAAAAAAAAATTAGCAAAAAAATCCAAGCGCGTTTTTTCTCCATGGGATTTTCCTGATAATCAAAGCGCCCTGTGCGTCTGTTCGTCCCGACAGCAGCGACCCGTCATAAATCCACTTTCGATTATATTATCTAATGGGAGTATTATGCAACATGATTGCTGGCTTTAAGGCGCTGCCTGTACAACACCGAGGGGTAGAACAACGATATTCATACCCCAAGAAAACGCCGGTGACCAAAGATGTATCAGGGACCCTTTTTATTTCGAGGAAAATACTAAATAACCGATGGGAACCGCGGAGACCTTTTTTTTCTCACGTTTGTGATCTTCGACACTCGAAAAACTGGACGCGATGAAAAACACTTGCAAACACGCATAATTAAATGTGATCCGCGGAGGTGTTGGTTCTCCCGGGGAACGCTTGTACGAGGATTCAGATTAGGTCCAAGAATTATGAAGCGAGTTAAATCAGGCGCGCGATTACATCGTTACATGGTTATCTGCTTTGTCTCCCCGCTGGTCCCTTAAGTTATATTCCCTACATTAAGATAAGAACGCTGCGGTCTGCGCCGTCGGCCCGGCTACCGGGGGCCCAAGAAACTATATCGGCGCTGCCAATCGGGGAGCGATTAATTTACGTTGAAAAAGTGTAATAGAAAAAATCAGGGTTTTGAAGTAACGCGTTACTCTAAAACGTTACATTTTTTACTGTTATGATAACGTTACACGCCCGAATCGAAATTAGAGTCAAACTTTGAACCAAATAAATCGAGGATAGTTCGGTTCTCATCGGTTCAAACTAAGCTCATTTTCAACCTAAACTAGATTTTATTTTGAACCTGATTTAAACCATTTATAACCAACAGTGGCGAAAAATCTGCCACATTGTGCATTTGGGCATGAAGTACACGGCAATTTTCAACATTCTCAAAATGATACAAGCTCTAGTAACGCAAAATATGAGAAAAACATGCCATTAATATTTCAAAAAATATTAGTTTTTCCAGTTTTCCTCATAGGGACATTAATCAAAAAAACGTACTAAAAAGAACATTTCTAACGAATACTTGAAAATTGACAATATTTTAATTAACTCACCATCGATCGTGAGGATTTTGGCCCGAAAATGCTCAGTTTTTCTAATTATCTACTAAATAAAAGCAATTTTTTATCGGCCCATCTTCCAAACTTTTGATGAACTTTCAACACTCATTTTTTAACGCGTATTGACATTTGACACATAAAATGGAAATCGAAACAAACAACAAAAGACGATCCGGGTCAGAAATGCGCCAGAGTTCAAAAAGCCGTGAAAATACAAGTACAGCAGATTGCGGTAGGCATCAAATTGTATCATAAATATGAATAAACTTTCACTTTGAATATAAATTAGGTATTTTGAATTACATTTCTATGATACATTAGAAACAAATTTAATTTGATCAGAATGAATTTTCTTCTCTTGTCAACATACAATTTTCGTCACAGGTTCAGAAAAGAAAATTTCGAAGAGAAGTAAGTTCGTTCAACAAGAAATCAATGTATCACTATTGTTTTCAAATTTTTAGAAGAATAAATGATGCGTTCTTTTCAAAGCGTAGATTTTACATTCAAGGAGCTCCTAAATGACATAAAATATTCCGAAATGTTTCTGAAATATTTCTGAAATATTACGTGCTCTATGGATTGTTCATTAATAAAATGAATCAACTTTCAGGATTTCTTGATACCTCCTTTTGTTATCTCTATGTCACAAGCTGTCAAGTCAGCTAGACCCTCCCCCCCTCTTAAGATGGAGGGATTACATTATCCCTAATATAATCGATGAAAATTGACGATATTGTATACTTTAGAATATCCGCCAATCAAACTTCATTAAATAAACTTTTGTACATTGTACAATGTAATAATATTCATGTATTTATTTAAAATAGGAATAAAAATTTATATTCCTTAAATTCACTGATTATCAGCAAACGCAAGTAATGTGATAAATTTTTTCGACTTGGAGGAAAAGAAAACTATTATTCAGTATAGTATTTTTAAAAATTGAGTTTTTCGAAGTGTTCATTCAATTTAAAAACAGAGAGTCATGAAAGTTTCCCTTCGTTTTTCTTAGATTGTAATTTCGATCTTGATCTCGAATGCATAGGTTAAAATAGTTGAAAAACCACTCCCGAGGATTATCGCGTGCTATTTCAGATTTCACAGGTCATAAAGGATTCAAATCCGATCTAATAGGTTCAAGTTGGTTATAATCCTAATTCTAATTTTAACTCGTGACGTTACATTAATTAACAAATAACGATAACGGGAACGAATCACTTTTTTTCGGGAACAATTAACGAAAATCCCGTTATTTTACGTTACTTTTATCTGTCTCATTCAGTTTTCAGTACAATTTGTAACTTTTTAAGGAATGTTCTACAACTTAGACATAAGTAACTTTTATCTTCCTTATTTTTTATAGAACAATGTGGAGTATTAGTAAATTTTGTAAAAATATTGATAAATAATATGCTTTTTTACTTTTTATTAAAAACTTTCACAATTCAAAGCGTTGAGCTGTGAATTACATAACATAAATCAATACATACAATTTATACATAAAATGGCGTAATGGGAAAAATCGAATCAGGTCCACTTTTCAATCTAATAAATATCGTTTAACAGAAGAATACATATTCTTTAAAACAAGATTATATCTAAAAAATGTTTTAGTCCTACAATGAATAGCCTCCAGTATACTCAGATAGCTATACAACTGGAAAACGCGGACTGGAGTTATTTCCTGCGAACGGGAGAAAGTTGGGAATCGAATCCATCGGACGTAAAGCAGAAGTAAATAAGAAGGGTCAGCCCAAGTGTGAAGGTATTCTTAGTAGATCCGCGTAAGTCGAGTGATCTGATCGCTGTGCCTTAGGGTTGAATCCCAACGGGCTTTTGTAAGTTACAACAGACATCGGACGCGGAAAGACGCGTTCCTTTTCCGTCCGAGCACCCGAGATCATCACACTTGCGACACCTCATTTCCTTATCTCTAACAGCCCGTTACGAGAGCCGTATTTTTAGCAGCTCTTGTTCGCTTTTTCGGCACACCGAAAAAAGATGTGATGGAACCCTTTACGTTGTTAAAGGCATTTCTGCATCAATGAGAGGTATTATAGGAAAAAAAATCTGTCTACACTTCGAATTTAAGACAATTTTTGTCAATAGGTCTCTGTGCAGAAGAATTTTGTTCATCATCTTCTTTTCAAATTTGGGGGTTGGGAGGGGAGAGGTTTCTTACATAACTGCCCCTCACTGCACCTGCCCTTGCAAAGCCGTACTCTCGGTACTTGAAACCTTCGAAAGCGACAATTTTATTTGCGCATCGCAAGAAACGTCAAACGGTATTTTTATTCGTACCTAACGAGGTACTGTGAAAGGAGAACGGTCGTTTTTCTTCATGCTCTTGGCGTGGACGCTCAATCGAGCTCGTGCTTCATTTTCTCACGAATCTTTTCAGGTTCGGGCCGAATCGATCATCGATTGCGTCCGCGTAGATTCCTTGACCGAGTGGCGACCCGGCTTTTTGCCCAGCACCCTTCGAAGCGTAAGAAACGAAATTCTCGCAATCCCTTTCCGCAGCACCGTCTTAGGAATGCGCAGGGATTCATTATTGCGGTGAATCGCACATAAAAATATTAAGAAAAAAAGAGAAAAATACTTCCCTCAGCTTATTACACTTGCAAGTAAAAAGGATTTTAAATTCTTATTCGAGCGAACTTGGAAGTTTACGGTTTTTATGACATTAGATTAAAATCAAGTTATATTAAAGAACCGTTTTTTTAAATTGTATTAGGAGTGCATTATTCTTGCTAGAAAATCACTCCAAAGTATGCAGAAATCAATATTTGTTACTTGGAGACGTTTTGTGATTGACAAATTGAATTTCAGCTAAATTATGTGATTTAAAAACTGTTGCAATAATTCGAGATATATGCATTCATTATGAATCGTTTCAAGTAGATCGATATAAGAGAGTAACTTTAGAAGCTAGTTCTGAAAATACTATAACCCGATGAGTTGAACAATTTTGCTCTTCGTTTGTAGCAAAGATCGGACAAAATTGAACAAAAACGTGTAATAAGCTCTTGCATATTATATGTACATGAATAAATCAAAATCATCATCCTACTTATCTTAATAATAAGTAATACATTACAGTGATTATTATCTTTTCGATATGTATAAAATCTCATGCTTCATGTCGCAAACATCTACGTGAATATCTACAATATCATAAGGCAATGAAAGGGTTCACCAAGCTACAAAAAAATAGCACCTATAAGTGTGCTAATGTCAATTATTTAACAATTTTATTTAATTCAATGAATATAAAATATTAGTAATGAACAATGACAAATATTTCCTTACTTTTTTTTAATAAGTAAGAAAAAATATCTCTCTGGTGACATGTTTTTGAGACATTCTACCTTCCCACCATGCATGTGTACAAACCGCAGAGAAAGACGTAGTTCTATGTCAAAAAAATTTTGAATAAATTGTGAATCCTTATTACATTACACTGCAAAAAAACATATATGAGACATGACTCCATAGAAGACACAAAGACGCGAAATCCATGTCTTCAGCCAATAAGTGTCTTACTTTTATGTGTCAAAAAGATGCGTTCTAAAAACATCTTAGAACGTCATGAAAATGGCGTCAAAAAGTGTCTCGTGGCAAGACATCATTTTTTGCAGTGTAGGCTATATATTACTTAACATACTTCATAGTATTAAATCCATAACGAATCAATCTTATTAGAAACAAGGATATTGCAGATATTGTCTTTTGAGTCTAATGAATATTATTTTGTTATAAATAAAATTTTTTCAATCATATTTCTTTTACGAAAAATTTCTGTTTATTTACATTTTCACAGTCAATATGCATACACAATAAATATTATGTTTGTTAAGGAGAAATATATGTATTCCATTTTCTGTTGATTGCCAACATGCAATTTTGCATTTCGAGCAATTTTTTCGACTGAACCCTTTTTTTCTTTTCAATGATATTTTTCGCGTTAAGAAAAATAATCTCTCAGAACAATCGTGAATAATATTGTGGCAACACCCAGAGAAAATCTTACAAAAATTTAACAAATATTTATTATAGTACCACACTGAGAGAAACGTTTATTTATAGCAAATATGCAGCCAAATTTGGTATTTTTCAGGAATATTTATTAATATTCAAGAAATTTTCTTTCTATGAACTTTTCAAGTAGGTAGTTCAAATATTACTGAATTTCGATTGCAATCATTCGTTTATTTATTTCAAATCGTAAATATTGCAAGGTTTAATACTGAATATTTAGATGAAACTGATAGAATGATTACTTTAAATACATTCATTTATTCCACTCGAACCTTCATGTTTCGTCTGAAACAAATGTTTCATTCCCTGAAACATTGATTTGTTAACAGTTAAGAAACATGTCGTTTGAGCTGAATCGGTATGAGCATTGTGCGTGTCGCTGTAGTGTGGCGAGTGGTGTAGTGACTGTCTTAACAGTACTTTAAGGGCTTGAAGCAACATCGTCCATATTTCACTGTTTTCAACTGTTTCGTAGTTTTGTATACCAAGTGTTTATAGTTCGAGTACTTCGAAAAAAAAATTAAATTTGAACATTGGTGAACATTTAGAAGCGTGGGGTCTTGATTTCATGTCCGAGAAACTTATTGGTAAGTTTTTGAATCATTACTAAAGTTTTTTGATGCACAATGATAAATCTAGTATTTCTGCCTGTACATCAAAGTTAGATTACAATGTGCAATTTTCAAACATTAGACATTAAAATTTTTTTGACAAAAATATTTCTTCCTGTTTTTCGAGACGAGCAGATATATATTTGCACTTGATTTTTTTTTCGGAAAACAGAAAAAAATATGAACCTGAAGTTCAAATTGCGCAAGAAATGTACGAAAAAAAAAAAAAAAAAAAAACAAAAAATTGATTTTTGATTTTTGTACGAAATAAATACAACTTTCGGCTTATTTTTATTTTATTCTACTAAATTTTAGATGAAAAATCAAATGCTCAAAATAAAATTGAATAATTAAACAATATTGGAAAAGACTGGAATTAATATAATCGTGAAATAAATTTCATTTACAAATTTATTTATTGAAATTAATGTAATAATTTTATATAAAATAAATAAAAAGATTATGAAGAAACATGTCATTAAATATTTAAACTTAAATAAAATTATTAATTATATTAAATGCTATATTTATCATGATGATTAATAAATATAATATTACGCAACTTATATATACATGATAAATATAATAAATATTTAATATGAGAGATCAATATTCATTTCAATGAATATTTATTACATTTAATGAATATTAATTATAATAAATATAATTAATTTGTTTAATTAATTCGTTTGATTCAAATACAGATTTGTTAATAGTTGTCAAATCACATTTACGACCAAAGATAGATTTCTTAACTGTTAACAAATCATGCATTTGAAGCAACTTGACTGCTCAAACAGTGGTTTCTTTGACCAAAAACGATCCTTATTTGCTCGTATTCAAGTATGGGATTTATTAACTATTAACGAATCTTATTTGATTGAACCAAACGTTTCTCTCAGTGCGTTCTATAAATGTTTTTTGTGGAATTTAACTATTTCATCGCCACATATGTTGATTAAACTACATTTTTATGACTTCAGGAAAAAATTTTCCGATTCCATATGAAAGTGAAAGAAATTTATTTGATTATACACCATTTGTGATCTATCAGAAAGTAGCTCAACTACAATTTGGAGTGTATCGTTTTGTTACCATACGTTTTATCTTTGAGAATAATTCCTTGGCCACGAATTCAAGTGCGATGAAATCTCGACTCAAGTTTAATCACGTGCAACATGTGTGTAATGTCTGATAAATAACCTTTTTCGAAGAAATCGCATTTACCGACCCCATCAGAGGATAGGCACAATTAAGCTTCAATTCTTCCACGTTCGATGGCAGCAAGACTAAGTTTCAATCAATACTTCCAAATTTCTGATATTTTTGAATTATTCCAAAATATATCACCTCAGCTACTACTAACAATTTTCTAGAAAACTATGCCCTTTGAATGAACTAAATTATTAGCAAGATGATATAAATGAAGCTACGAACCCTGTCGAAAAATAAAAAGTTCCAGGATGCAATCGATAAAAAATATGAATATTTTTCAAAGCTTCAAAGCACTGAAGGGGACCGAGGGTGCGGGGCGACAAAAGCGCTACTTTGAGGCTTTTCTTATTAAGCCAACATTTTTTTCGCAAAGTGGCGCGACGAGCTTCGCGCCCAGGGAATATAAATGAGGTTCTACGCGAAAGTTTTTTTGTCTGGAAACCACGAGAACCTAGTCCAAAGAGAATTTTTATAATCTGACGGAAAAACAACTTGTAACAGATTTAATTTCAGGTGACATTCTAGCCAAGAACGTGTAGAAGTTAATTTTTTTGTCAATGCAAGTCAATTTTTTAATTCGCCAATTCTGAAAATTAAAAATTCACCGCAACTTGCTCACATTAGTATTTGTGATTCAATCATTTGAATGATCATTCGAAACAAAGAAAAGTAAGGCAAACTCCTCTGTTTCAAATATCAAAAGATGCCTTCACCTTGTGATATAAATATTTAAAAACATGAGCTTCGAATCAATGAGTAGACGAGTGTGAAAAACATTGCAAAATTAAAAAATCAATTATTAAAAGGCAAGTTCAGTTTTGAAAAAATGCATTTTAAATAAACTGACTGAGAGCTTGGCAGAAATATTTATGGAGCTGCAGGTTTTTTTTTTCAACTTTACAGTTGCTGGAATCATCACATTTTACTATTGAAATTTTCATGCATTACTTTTCATTGAAATTCTATTGAAATAAATTCTATTTATGAAAATAAATCCTTTTTTTTACAATCATTGATCGTTAATGATTATCTTTTATCATCATATTCATTGTTTAATTTATACCGAACAACACAATCGTGGAACCTTTCATGGAATAATGCTACCATAAAGTTTCGAATCCTACTGAAATTCAATATTTCTGGATTTCGGAATTAAAAATTAAAGCTATACAATTCCAAAATCTTGTAGATCTCTATTCCTGAAAGCTCAACACAATTCTACATCTCATTCTTGAGAATGCCTACAATTTCACATTTAGAATGAAATAATTCATTTTTATAAATTGTATCAAGATATCCCAAATTTCACATTCTAGAGTTTAGTATCTTTGAATTCGTAAACGAGTTATCTCAAATTCTAGAATATCATGCTACAATGTTCAGAGGTCTGAAATGATTTATTTCAGAATAAATTCTCCTTTTCATTTCTGTTCAACAATTATTCGCAAATTTTTTCGTTTTATTACTAGGAATTCTAGTTTTTAAGATCTTATAATTCCAAATTTTCGAAATCCAAGGTTTAGAGTTTAGAGTTCCTAAATCAAATTTCTCACATGTCGAAAATCAAAAGTATAAAATTCTGCAGCAATTCATAACGTAATTATTGTTGAATAATCGTTTATTTTATGAAATTTTTCATAAGGTGCATTTGCACCGCTAAAGTTTACTTATGATTTCAAAAAAAATGTGAAGCAAAACGGCCGAAAATACTCTGAGATTTTGTGATCTATGTTATAAAAAATAGCTATTTTAGGGTTCATTAAAAACCAGTTTTTATTCATTCGCGAAATGATGATTGGTTTTAGAAAAAAGTTCATAAAGGAAAAAACTTGCGTCCTTATGAAATATATGACCCTATATTCTTTATTTGGCATTTACTTAAAAAAATTTGTGATCGCCAAAATCTGAAAGTGGACAATACTTTTACGGAGAGCAAGTTGTTCTATCCAGCCCTTCAACTGGTATGTCCGCTAGAGAGTTTTTTTTAAGATTGGTTTCCGAATGTAAAACTAATTAGTTTTTCAAATGAGAAACAAATTGGAATGGCGACGTAAGTTAAAGTAAAAATTTCATTTCAGTCGAACGAACCAATTGGATTTTTAATTGTACAACCTAACAGGAAAACCAATCGGAAAGTTCCAGCACGAAAAATGAAAGAGAATTACTACAATCAGAATATTAATTCTGCGGAGAAGCAATCATCGTGCAAAAACATTTAGACTTTAGAGACGCGATCAGGGCGTGAACAAACGATACTAATACAAAAATATTTAGAGCAAATAATACAAGAATATTTGCGGCAACACTATTGTATTTTGTCATACGTAGAAGAAAAAGTACCTTGAAAAATGTATTTCCTCACTCTCAATTGATGCCGATCATGAGAAAAGCGAAGAGCGAAGTCACCTTTCAATAACAGATAAAGGACAGTGCAGAATTGTTGAAATTCAGGAAATTCAGAGAAATCTACTTTTCGGAAACTATTCCGAAAATCTGCACTTTTTTCTAGAATGGCAAACGGTACCGCCGAAGTTTATAACGGGAATCAAACTTCATACTACAGCAGACGTTGGAGGAATTAACGGCGCAAAGAATTACTTAAGTAAACATATAGGTAGATAATGCTTATGCTTATATGATGAGATACAACGTCCGAAAAATACCCATAACTGTCATTACGGGGAAAGGCGCTCATACTGAAGTTTTTAAAGAAGGCGAAAAACGCAAGCTTCAAAAAAAGTCAGGAAAAATTCACGAAGAGAGGAATCAGGTGAATATTAAATTTTTTTTTTCAAAACAGTATCGGGGAAAATTCATTAATATCTGGGTGATTTTCTGCAAGAACGCATTCTTTTCTGTTTATAGATTTTTTTTCATTTTTTATGTAGTACATACATATCAGGGTTTTGGGTCTTGTTTAGATTACTTATAGGTGTTTATTCAAAATTTTAGGTTGATGCCGTTTTCATTGAAATAAAAGATTTTGTGGGTATTCCTGTCTGAAAGTCAATTCGATTTCTATTTTTTTCCCTTTTTTTTTCAGTCACCGTGTAGACAAAAAGAATATTGCAAGAAGTATTGGATGTATAAACTGAATTTTATACGACGACGACGACAACTATGAGTATTTTGCTGTAAATAATGTAAGATGCCGATAACTATGAAAAATGTATTTCACTATGAATAATGTAAGACGACGATAACTGACTATTTCATATCTCGTGAAAAGTTTCGAATCGTATCCAATAGTAAACGTTGCGACAGAATAACTGCGAACTGCTTTTTGTCATCACTATTGTACCACTATTTATCACAATATTTAGTTGGAGATCGTATGAACACAATAATAACAACGCAAGTATGTTTCCTTGAAATCAAGTATAGTTCCTAGCACCTTCATTAGCAGTTTTAATTATGTACCATGACAACTATGAGTATTTTGCTGTAAATAATGTAAGGTGCCAATAACTATGAATAATGAATTTTACTATGTATAATGTAAGATGCCGATAACTGACGATTTCATATCTCGTGAAAAGTTTCTAATAGTATCTAATGGTAAACGTTGTGACAGAATAACTGCGAACTGCTTTTTCTTATCACTATTGTACCACTTTTTATCACAATATTGAGCTGTTGATCGTATGAACACAATAAAAACAACGCAAATATGTTTCCTTAAACCAAATATAGTTTCTATAACAGTTTCATTAGCTCCATATACATAATTATACTATTTTTATAATGATTTCGGCATTTTTTCATATGCACTGTCGTTACTTTAAACTACATAATCAATTCTATAATTTCACTATAAAAAAAACTCAAAAAATTTGCTCAACTTATTCCTAATTCAAATGGAATTTCTTTAAAATAGAAAGAAATTGTTCGATTTCCAAGAATTTTAGGAATCCGAGAAAAATTTCTTAGTTCAGTTATTATTCAAAAGCTGTGATTTATATGATTCGTCCAAAATGTTTTTTTTTGCTCAATAGTGTTTAATGATTTCTCATAATAATTTTCATTGTCGCAGATATTTTCGTTCATTCCTCTAAAATAGATCGCTTTTTTGCTTAGTACATAGAACCCTTCGAATATATTTAACATTCTCTTTATTCATGAAAGGTGTTTTCAATTTTCGAAAACAGTTAAAATTTCAAAATTCACAGAAATTTTTTATGAATTGCTCGGTTCTGCTTTACATATCAGATCTTGAATTCAATTATTTGTTAAAAATTTTTTCTATTCGATCAATAAAATTCAACGATTTTCATACTAATTTCAGCGTTTGTAGATATTTTCGTTAATTTCTCATAGTATAATCGATTTTCTCCTTATCAATTCAAAACTTTTTTTTCATTCTCAAGATTTGCATTACATTTTTAGATATGGCTTAGTTCAGTTTTTTGTCAAGATCTGCATTTCTATAATTCTTCCAAAATTTCTCATCAAACCAATAGTGTTAAATAATAATGTATATCAGTTCCAATGTTTGAAGATGTTTTTATTAATTTGTTTAAAATCAATTGTTTCCTCAAGAAAACAATTGACGACTTCAGAAATACTTTGGGAATCGCTTAGTTTAGCTTTAATCCTCAATCTATAATTTTCTTCATTAGTTAAGAATATTTTTTATTTTGATTTCAGTAAGTGTAGATATTTACTACCTTTTTTTTATAATTCATTAATTATATACATATTTATTGCTTTCATGTATATTTCATACATGATAAAATTACATTTTCTCACATTGTGACAGGGTTCATGCGAATTCTCAAGTTACCGAGCACACCGGAACAACCTTCAGATTCGCGCCGGAAACGCGGCCGCGAAAAGTCAAGCGTTGCTTTTGGAGCAGCATCTGGTTCCGTCTTGTCAGGGACATTAATCATTTGAGTATCTAAATGACGGGATTCCGATGTATTACCATATAAATGACATCATATTTCTGGTCAGGTTTCCCCAGTTTGTCGGGCCGGGCGCGTGTGATGTATGGACGGCGGCATATTGGCGAAGCCACCCATCCAGGGCATTATATCACTCCTGTCGTTGCTTTGGACTTACAACTTCTATATCGCGCTATTGCCATCTTTGCCCTCGAAACTTCGCTCATCGCTGAGTGATGTTCACCTCAAAATCGTCACGAAAATTTGTAAGAAAGTTCGTCAAGTTCAAACTTAGAGAAAGGGGGGGGGGGGGGGGGGGGAGTGGCAGAATATGTTGGGATAAAAGGTTGGTGCCACGCAACCAGGAAATTCTGGATAGGTAAAATACCTGGAAAAACAAACAAGAAAATGTGGCAATTTACAAATCCTCGTTTTTTGAAATCATCTTTACTTTTTTGACTTACAAAATAAATAATCATTTTTTAATATTATAGATTTATTATTAAAATTTCCATAATTTTATCGACCTTTTCGAAAAATAAAATTTTTTATTGTTGATCAAGTTTCTGTAGATTAAGGAAAAAATCAAAGTTTTTCGCAGCCTATGAAATTTCTGAAATTCAGCGACTTTCTTGAGTTTTACTTAATTAATGACTATCATCGACGTTTTCAAAAATTTTATAATCATAAAAACTAGTAGGCCGTCTTCAAATTTCATAGAAACTTGTTAGGGTTGTTTTAAGGATTTTCCAAAATTTCTTGTCGCTTGTCAAGTGCTTCAGAATCGTATAAAAAATGGAAAAATACTCTAATGCATTTCCCAAAGAAATATGATAATCAACAAAATTTATAAATTTAAGAACTTTTTTGGAAATTCTACAGAATTTTTGAATTCGATTGTGTTATCGACAACCTACGAAAGTTTGAATGTTTGAAAATTTTTCAAATTATCATAATTTTCAACATAATACAAACTAATTGAACCTCGTAACAGTTTAAAACAACTTGCTAATTTCATGGGTATTTTTCAGAAATTTTGAATACTTTCCTAGTTGATAAGATTCATCAAAAAAGTGAAAGAATACTGTATCATGAATATTCCGGAAAGTAATTATAATTAACACAATTCACTCTCTTTCTGAACATTTTTTGAAACCCTACAAATTTTATAAATGTCATAAAATTATCGACAATAAGATTATCTTAAAAATTTGTAATGTTTTACAAATTTCAAACTTTTAAAAAAAAAATAAATTTCCAAACACCGCTCTTTTCCACCCGCTTAAGCGTCGATGTTACAACGTGCCAAAATATCGCATTTCACCACCCTTGCTCTCACTTGTATACGATGATGACCAATAACTTGGATCATTACAAGATAATTATTGCAGTCATAAACGGCTGTAGCTTAGAGCCGCTAAATTAACAGGATTAAAATTTATTATATTGCACGGTGAGGATATTTTTATGACTTTTTTTACGAATTCGTGATTGCCGTTATATATCTGTTTTTGCTTAGGTCAAAAATTATTTAGTCTCGTTCCCGACTTTATAATGAATATTATTTCTCTTTTTAGATTTCAATATTCTGTCTCAACATTTACTGTTTCCATTTGTTCTTAAATTAAAATTCGTACTTTTTGTACTCTAGTTAAAGTAGTAGTTTCAGTAAAGTTAGTTTCAGTTAACTGATATAGTTTTATAAGGTTGATTTCAAATTTTTTAGTGCCATTTTCATTATTCAGCACAGCATTTATGTTATAGAAATGTCATGATGTGTTACGAAAGCTCAGCAAAGCATTTTTTAGAAATACGGTGCTAATTCAAATAATCATTTTATTACTGTAAAAAAATTCGATTCCATTTCACTGGATGGATTTCTTGAAATCTGTGATATTATTCATGTTATTCATCCTGAAACCATAACTGACTGTTTGTATTCTTTATAAGCAATGCAAAAAGTATAAAAGCAGCAACGTTGGGGACAAAACTGTAGCTTTTTTCTTTATCAATGGAAGAGAAAATTATGATGAAAAATCCTTTAATTGTAGGGCTAGTTTAAATTGAAATCACAAGAGACAAAATTATTATCAGAAGTTTTGGAAATGATGAATTACTCTGTCAAAATGACAGAGAAATTGGGTGGAAACACGTTCGTGACAGTGTCACGTATCATTCCATCCAAGAATTTCTTATAGATGCAGAAGCTGTGAAAAAATGACACCAGCTATAGCGCTTGATTTTATCAACAACATCGAGAAATCGACAGAAGACCGCCCGTTGAAATACGAAAGGATACAGATTGCTGCGTGAGTTAATACAAAAATTCGAATTATACGCTCTTTACCTAAAATTTACAGTTTGGAATATTAAGTACGCGATGATGTAATGAATATCAACTACCAGCCCAATTTTGCATCAATAAATATTTAACCTCATAAACTAATTATCATGCTTCATTTAGCTATAAATAATTTCACGGATCTAAAACAATCAATAGATTGTTTTTATACAGAATCAGCACGATTTTGGATCCCAGATTCAGGCAATTTAGTTTTTTCAACTCCTATCAAAATGGAAAAGCGGCAAATAAAATCGAAAATTAATTGAGACAACTAATGTCGCGATCTTTTCTTGACAATTCTGAAAATTCGGAATATTCTTCAAGTGCAAAAACAGAACCATAAAAAAAAGTATAGTCATAGTTGATTTCCATTTTCATCTTTTCAATGATGAAAATGGAACGTACCGTGGGAATTCTTTCGAGGGTTTTGCCTCGCAACTTTTATTCGAGTCGAGCCTCCTGTTATGGACAGTTGGCTATAAGTAAATAATAAAACGAGCTAAATGCGAAAATAAAGATCAGTATGGACAAGTTGTTGGATGCCATAAGACATAAAAAAAAGGAAGGCACAGATGAGGTGGCGACAATTCAGACTAAGGAATATAATAAAATGCCTAAAAAGACTCGTTCTTTACTGTAGCGAGTGGTAAAGTCCGTCCTAAATACCCATGGCCGTATTCTTTCTAATGATATAATCACGTAGATCCAGAACTTCTAGACCTTTCCCATTAACATATTACAGCAGATCATTTGTGAGAATATTGGTAGGGCTATTGAGGGAAAGTGCTATTGGGAGAAAGAGCCACGAGAACAAAAATACTATCCAAATCGACGCGTCGAGAACGAAGTTAAAGAAGCCAGTCGAATAAAGGTTTTGATCAAACTCAGCAAGAAATTGCCGTAGTCTTGCCGATTGTGACGAACGGCCCAGTCAGTGTCAGCACGGATTTCTCCATCAGTATTAAACCAACATTGGCAACTCAAGCGAACCAGTACCGGCTTGATGTTAAAGTAGTAATGGCTGCCATTACAACCGTTACCAGTGTTGGTCCAGTATTGACTGGCGTTATCATTTCGGTATTGCGCCAAGGTCGAATGCCAAGGTATCTTGATAAACAGGATAGATCCAGTCCACTTCTCTGAGGTTTTGCATTTACAAGAACCGGAGGGGATCCTGGAGAATTGGAAGAATTCAAATGCTGTGAGAACAGCGTTATGAGCGTAAGAATAAGAAAGAAATTGTATAGCATTGAATAAAAGATAGATAAAGAGACGGGTACCGAGTTTTCAGAACGTTTTGAAGAGATCGTGCAGAGCTATGATTGCATGTCGGGTGTTTTTCCTTTTTCAGAAGACAAAAAGCGTCTCGCTTTCTATGCGGGCATCTTTTCGATTCTTGAAAACATCTAAAATCTGGAATTAAACTCTGTGTATCAGAACGGATCGAAAATAACACACGATGAACTTGAAAGATTTGTTTTGCAGGAGGAGGCTAACACGGCTGGATTGGTCAGCAGACCGACCACTACCGCATTCCTAGCAACGTGGAAAGGTTGAGAATTTACGAAAAAGTGTTGCAGTACAAGTAATTGACAATCACAGTTTGACAAATAAATAACATGATGGCTGGATGAAATTTAATGACAGTGGCGATTTCTTTGACTTCTTAACTATTGACTTTCCGGGTAAGAGGGTAGAGGTTAGATGTTTGTTTACACCCTGTCAGGCAGGAGACAATACTCACGCAATAGACAATAGTCATAAAATACTCAGATAGATGCCATGAATGTATTCTGACATCTATCTGACTATTTTATGACTATTGTCTATTGCGTGAGTATTGTCCTCTGCCTGACAGGGATTCATGATTTTGATATTTTCATGTTCTATACAAATATGCAAAAAATTACTCTTTTCCTGAACGAAAAAGATTTTTTGCCTCTCAAACACTAGAAAGGAGCTTTTCCAAACTCGTTTCGACAGACGCAAATGAAGTATTTCAGGCCAACACGCAGACTGTCGACAAATGATAATCGGCGAGGTGAAAGGCGGGCTCTTTCGGCTCCTTAGAAACCCAGCGGCCCAGAAAGGACCTCCCCCCCCTTTCCCCTGCCGAGTGTCCTCTCGCTAGCCTCCGGTCGACCTTCAATAATTAATTTGCCATGTCGAAACAGTTTTGGATATGTTCATTTCTACTGTTTCCGAGGCAAAAAGTATCGTGTGTACCTCGGAGCAATAACAGCCGATTATGACTCGTGCGATCGCCCGCTTCGCTCAGGCGGCAAACCTTACACTTGTTCTAAATCGGCTGTTTTTGCTCCTAGCTACACAATATACTATTTAGTGTTCGTGTGTTCGACCAACGCTTATTTTCATGTACTAATCAAACTGTAATTTTCATGCACTATGATAATAGAATATGAAATGATAGTTATCATGCTTGGTACTCCTGGAGACAATGTAAATTGCTCATTACTACGTCACAATCATTCAAGCAGAATACAAGCGAATACACGATCTGGTTCAAGCCCTCGAAAGTTGGCAACACCTAAAGAGCTTCTGCCATCTTGGAACATGGCCGCAGCTGGCTCTTCCCCAGGAGTTATCAGCTGAAACGTTAGACGTTCTGAGACACGAGAGCAAAAAGACTTGTTACACGTGCGATAAATAATGTGGAAGAAATTCTTCAATGAATTAGATAATAGTTATTGGAGTTTTTCTCAATGAGATCGACCGGATCGACCTACGAAATCTTATATGGGGGCAGCGAGTGCTGCCGCCTATCGGTGCGTTTGAAAGTAATGTGGAGATGTGCGCAGCGGCGTCACTGTAAAAGGAGCACTCGTAAAGAACGCATCGTGAAGAAAAGTTAAGAAGTTATCTGTACCAAGGTGTATAGAAAAGATAGAAATCAAGAGTGATTATTCTAAAAGGTTATGGGCCCAGCACGCGACTCACTGCGTTTTTTCTCTACTAGAGAATCAGAGTTCAAATAGTTGTCACATGGGACGCGTGGAACGACGGCCTGGAGGAGGAAAATAAGAAAGAGAGATGTCGGACGATAACATAGATGTGGATGGTCGTTTTGATGACTATACTAGTGAGGAGGAGGCGAAGGTCACGAGGAAGGGAGCAAAAGATGAAGGGAACTTAGGAGATCGTAAATGCAGAGACGAAAGAGAAACACAGTGAGACATCAAAGAATCCCAAAGAGAAGCCAAAAATCATAAGCAACATCCAGAATCTGAAAGAGATGCAGTTGAGGATATTCTAAATAATATAATAAACTCCAAGTTACTTGAGTAACCTAATAGTGGGTAGAACATTTTCAGGTGAAAATCAACTACAAAGCGATCTCGCTACCATATGCAGAAGAAATTGAAGAATCGAACTTGCAGACGAAATTTACTGATTTTTCATAAACATGTACTTGATGGCGACCTTTCTTTTCGTCATATCTGTATCAAAACCACCGGCGAAGAATTTCCAGTTCATGAGTCATTTTTATCAGGTCGCAGCTCCCTTTTTCTACTATGCTCAGATTAAAAATGGCAGAAACTAAAAAAAACTACGTCCAAATTGAGGATGTGGAAATCAGTGTTATATATAAACTAATAATAATAGAACTAATATAATGATTATAAAATGATGCCGAGTTTTCATCTGCATGTGCGACAATTTCAAGCGCTACATCTAATTTTCAGGAAAGATTAGAATTTTTATGAAAAAAAGTTTGTCATAAACAAATCGTAGGTACACCTTTTCCACGAAACATCGTTCCTCATGCTGACAAATAAAAGTTTTGACGACTATTATGCCACTGACAACATTGAAAATTTAACTTCTTGCGTGGAAGAAGAAAAAATGGGAGAAAATCCAAGGTAAATAATTCTGAATTTCTAAAATCTCTTTCGTGCATATGAATTATATATCTGACTACGATAATTCAATTAATTATTATGATTAATTAATACTTTTCTTACTTGGGTTTCAATTAACTCTTTGTATTATAATCTATGTTTTGTTCGTCTTTTTAAAAAATAGTATGTTTTCCATAGTGCGAACGATTTTTTTATCGTAGCGTGAGAAAAGCCGATTTTTGCCGGCGAAGTGGGCAAAAAAGTAGACTTTTTAGACCGCTATAGTGAAAACTTTTTATTCAAAGGGACTTTATAAAAACTACATTAAGTATTGCTCTTATTATAAGACACCTCTTAACGTTTTTTATATGTTTACAGCATCTTCATGAAGTAGACTTTATGAATATGCTTTACAAAGATATGAGAAGTGGTTTTTTCTCAAACAAGTGAAACGTAGTTTTTCAGAGGTCGGTTTTATGAAACATCCGAACAACATTTTTCAACGAACTAATTGTCAGAAAACTGTTTTATTTTAGATAAAAATTATTTGACAGCTTACGACTTAGTTCCGTTGTAAACAATAATAACAATTTTCCATGGTGTGAAGTTCTTTTACATGTCATTATGCGAATTCCGAAATAAGTGGTAAAAGCAGATTTGTAAAAATACGTTAATATCATTAATATCATGAGAATTCATTCTTACTGCCTAGAATATATAACCTACATAAAGCCCAAAAATTAGGCCTATTCTTTTGAATGCATAGAAAGACGTAAGCATTTTCATAGCGACTCACTCGTTGCCGAATATCAATCTCCGATTGTCAGCATTTTTTTTTATTCCCTCCTACATTTACGGCCTCTCCTCCGTTGCCGGTGTATTTCAATTATTAGAGGGAATTACGTGGAACGTCTATCATCTTCTATACTTATATTTTCTGGTCCCACGAGCGGCCACATATCTTGGACGGGGACCCGGGAGAGCGGGTCTTGGGCCCTATACGCACCCCTCGCCAGATGATGTTACCGAGGCTGTATCCGCGGAGAGAACCGAGCATCATCAGAGCGCATCATCAGAGCGGTGAGAAAATAGCCTTCAATTGTGATTACAGGGGCGGCGCGGTTTACCTCGGCTCACTCGACTTGCTTCACTGACTTTTTCGCTCTTTCTCTATATGTGCCGCACGCAGCCTCGGGATTTGTTTTACTTCGGCCACTCCACCGATTGTGATACCCACCGCTTTTCTTTTTTATCTTCTCATCGAAATATTGAAATCAATGGGAAAATAGTGTCTCCTGGGGTATTGATAGGATTTTTCGGGGAATTTTTCTAACTGGGAAAGTTAACTTGGAAACTTTTTTGAATTATGGCTGATCGAAAGGAATTATGGAGTTCCTTATTGTGGAGACACGCCAATGGGCGATTCTCATTTGAAAACGAATTTGAAAACTGTTCTTCAGGTATATATTTATTTGCAGTGTTCGAATCGAATTCTACAATTTGGCGAATGCAGAGGAATCAGCAATGTACCAACAAAGAAAAGTTATTTTTAATACAATAGGATTATCAGTCAGAGTTGTTTGCAATAAAAAACTCTATTTCTCAACAACATTTCAAAAATTGGCCGTCATATCTCAAATGTTTTTTTTTAATTATTCATCAAGTTTTTATTAGGGGTTCTGGTATTTGATTTTGTTAAAACTGAAATACTTCTAAATTTCGACGTAGAACTACGTCTTGCGCGTCGCTTTTAAGGGTGCTTCAGTATTTCTTTGCAAAGCGTAAGCAATGGGAACGAAAAATGAATTCTTTAGAGTGCTCAATTCGACACTATTTTTCATTCATTTTTAAAGGTTCGCAAATCTATCGCACGCAGATAACCTTGAAAAGTTTTCGAATGGAGTTCCAAAGAAAATTGACGATGGAGTAACCACTATCAAAAATATTATTTTTGTTTTCTATTTTAAAAATTGGCTGATAACAATACATTTTATATACGTATTACCAACTAATTTCCTAATAAATTTTTTCATTTGATTTTGGCTGGAATCATGTGATTGAATAACAGTTTTTATATCGACTCCCGGAATGATATTGCTAGCTATAGTTACTGTGGTTAGAGACAATTCCATTGAAACAATCGGCAGGTTTTATACAATTGCCGAAGACTCACAGAGTTTCCAATTTCTAAATGAATAGAAATTATTAGGTGCTGTCTAAGTAATTTTATACAACTCTCATACTGCACTGAGAAAAAACTTGTAGTAAAAAATGATACCATTCAAGTGAAAATCACCATACCATTGAGTACGGCATGCCCAGTTCGTGTGTTCAGTGTTAATTTCTATATGGTATGATGAATTTGCTCAAATCAAAAAGATACCATACCACTATAGTTAAATGTGTAAGACTCTATACTGGAATTGATAAGAGTGCATCATAAATTGTTGTATGGCTTGGAATAACATATCTTACTTAACGAAAAATGATTTTTCACAAAATGATAATGGAAATGATTCTATATATCACAGACAACTCCAACGTTGTATGTAAAAGCTGCCATAACCTGTAAATAATAATTTCAAAATTGAACTTTAGAAATTCCTCAGTTTTCTAAAAAGTTTTAATTATTAACCTTCTCACAAAATACGACTATACCTTGCTCTCTTTTTTAGGTTATGTTTACACGATGTTTACGAAAATTGCTAATTCGTTTTGTATTTGAAATTGAGCTGAATACTGCTAAGTTTTTACCGGTGCACGTTTTTTTTTTGTTTTTCGACTATCATCATTAAAGATCGGTTATGAAAATTCGAGAAACCGATAAGATTTATTATATATAATGCCCTTTGCAACACTTCAGCAAAAAATCTTTAATGATCAAGTATACAAGAATGGGTACTGCTGGTACATTCAGGTCAATGAAGGATCATGCACATGAAAAACGCAAAGAAAATCATTCATGAGAAACGCTGTATCACGTGATCTACTTGATATAGTCATGTGATCAGAATATTATGCATAAAATACCATGGGTTCTCGTACAATTCACCAAACGATACATCGCTTATAGCTTAAAAACATCGACATATTTTATTCAGACTTCATTTTTATTCATTGGGGACTTTTGGAACGAAAAAGTCAATCTTTATCGATACCTAGACATTTTTATTATTTGTCCCAACGTTTTGACCGACAGTGTGCAGTCCTTTTCAAGGGTAACAGCTTACATTAACCGCAATTTTACATCCATCTCAATGACAAAATCACAAATATGTCTCAAAAACATACTAGAGTCACTCTCACTCTATATCATAATTGTAAATCACAAAGTCGAACGCGTCATAACTCGACAACAGCATTTTTGTTGCTGTCAACATACTTGCCAACATCGACATATTTGCTGTATAATGTAACATAAATACTTATAATGTGAAAAATCATGTGACCAAATACTTATTTTCACCATATCAGCATAGAAAATATTATAATGTGATGGAAGTAACCACAATCGATACTGATTTTCGACATACAAGGTGAGCCGGACACGTCGTACTCAATGGTATGGTGATTTTCACTAAGATTATAGCATTTTTTCTCAGTGTAGTAGTTTTCTCCTGTTTAATAGAATTACATGCATAAATTAAGCTATAAACTCGATGAAATTCTCATCACTTTATTAACAATCTTTGCAATGTTGGAACCGTAGATACATCTCCGATCTCGCAACCTTAAAATTACCCCACTGCAACACTACCGAAAACCAGGTAAAATCCCCCTTCAAGGCCTACGACCCCGACAACATTCAATATGTAAGTCAGCAACTTTCTGCACCATAAATAAGAACTTTCTCGAGTACTTTTCCCGGGAGTTGCGAAAGGGCTGAGGCTAATCTAGTAATGCTTGGCGAAGAACCGAGCTGCTGTCCAAGAAATGGGGAGTTTCATTACGAAATCACCCCTGCGGGAGTCGTAGCACCGCGTCTCGTCACCTTCCGGGTTCTTCGTCACGTGATATTTCCGTTTTTCTCCCTTGTTTCTACCTCTGGAATCCTACCCATGTCCCTCGATCGTCAAGACCCGCAGGAAAAGTCCAATGGAATAATAAAAAAAAAAAATAGGTACCCGAGGAAGCGCAAAGATCCTGATGAATATTTGCCGAGGGTTTCGTCGCGTGCGTAGGATTACTGTAAACCACAATTAAACGCCCGACTCCGAGGCTTTTACTCGGGCCAACTTATTATACGAGAGTGTCTTACACCAAGTCGCGGCAAGTTTTCACTAATGTTCCTTGTTCCGACGACCCTAATACGCGCTCTTTAAGCCGTTAGAGGTACTTTAACCCGTGTCGCATTACTGATTATCCCGCGGGTTCTCGCGGTCTGAAAAACGCGGAGATTACGGGAATTGAGCGATTACGCTGTGCCGCGAAAAAAGTTCTAACCTCGTGATTATAAATGCAGGGATCAATGGCGTGGATGGAGGGGGGATTAGAATTTTCGTTCAAAAGACAGAGAAAAGTGAAAAATTTCCTAAAGAAGTATCTGGTAAATCAAATCAAATCAAATCAGAATGAATCATCAATCTCGAACGGTGTTGAAAACAAAAACGTGAGACTTGGAAACACAATTCTGATTCCTGAACTCAGAATCAGTAATTATTTAAGGTAAAAATGATTGATCGAAATAAACAGGTGGACTTATTAACAAGAAGCAGGCGATCATCATGGATTAACAGGGAAATTTGAAGCTAGTCGCAAATTGATTTTCTGTTGCCTAGCAATATTGTTTTAGCCTCAAGTTAGGAAACAAAAACAAAGCGTACGCTGAGAAAAAAATGTAAGAAATTTTGTTATATGTGTACTGAAATTTGGTATGCCTTTTTGGACTAGAATCATACCTCAGAAATGTATGAAAAATTAATGGACGGTACACTAAATTCTAAAATATTTCATATCAAAATAAATCGTATGCTTGTTCAAGAAAAATATTGAAAGTAATATTGGTGTGACAAAAATTAGTATAACAATATACCAGATCGTAAAATGTCATTGGTATACTCACATTTGACATACTGGGATATTTAATTGTGAAACTCTGATAGTGAGGTGCGCTATATTTTAGTATACTATTATTATAAATGTTAGTGTACCGCTCCTCTAAATTTTGAGAGCGTATGGTACATTAAATTTAAATATATTTTTATTGTACATTTTAGAACAGTAAGTACATAATATTTTCGAATTCGACATCTCATTTTTCTGTACTTCGTTTTTTCAAAAACTATCACTTGAGTAAAATGATTTTCCTCATCCGCGTGTATTGGAATTGACAAAACGTTTAAGAACTATAGTAGAGTACATTGAAAGTCATATAATTTTGAAGAAATACTATTCTGCTAAACTAGTCTTATTTGTGTAGAATTTTGCAAAAAGTAACATCTGAAATATTAAAAATTATAATTGTGATTATATTTTTTGTTCTTATTTCATACGTTACTTTTTATAAATTTCAATCCTGAGATCGACTTCAACAGAAAAAATGCTACTTTTTCTCTATGTACTTAACTAAAGTTTTTAACGTTTTGTCAATTTTGACACATGTGAATAAGAAAAAAATTTCGTAAGTGTAAAAATTACGGAAAGATAAAATATAAAACAGTAGGGTACCATATAAAAAAAATTCGTTGGCAATGGTAATGTATTCAACAAAAAAACGCGTTCGATAGGAATAAAGTTACTTTTTACAGTTTTTCTGTTCAGAACAACAAACAATTTTTCTCCGTAAATAGATATGAATCATCGTCAATGAAATTATTATTTGGACTTTAAGCTATCCCATATTTCTGACCGGCCTGCTGATTCAAAGCAACAAGTTAGTAGAAATAACTTCAGGATATTTGTTGTCGAAAATTGCTTTTGTGTTGAAGAACACAAAACAGAAGTAAAACTTTGTGTGTAAGTGGAACCTGTAGAACTGTAATGGCCGACCATTCATCATATAACATATAGAAAAAATAAAGAAATGTAAAACTATATTACAAACACGAGCCGATGAAAGAAAATAGATATAAAAAACAATATTTAAAATTAAAGCATTCAAAGATGATGTGCGCGTGAACAGAAAAAAATGTAGAACATAAAGATGGGGTCACTTCGGAACTAAAATCTTTCAAAGACAATTTACAGTAACATGATCGCCCCTCATCGTAAAAATGTATCTACGCCACTGGCCGGGACAATAAATCAAGCATAGGTGAAATTATTGCTTGGTATATCATTTTCTCCGTTCGGGAAGCGTCGATTTTGTTGAATTAATAATGGCGAGGAAACGTATCACAGCCATAAACAAGCGGATCGATCTACTATTATTAGAAGCGATACGTTGCGATGATGATGACGATGATGAGGATGATGATGATGATAAGATGCATCTCGCGGGATGTGCACGTGCTCGAGAGTCAGAGTGTTACAGGCCGTGACTGAAGGTTAACTAATGAGGAAAATGCCCGATCGCGCAGGGCTATTAGTTATATTTCTTCGTTTTACTGATAAATTGATGGGTTCCCATAACAGGTTCAATCGGTATTTAAAAATTGAAGAACCTAAAGTACGAGATCTGGAAACTCAATGCTTAGATGAACAAACATCGTCAATGCCATTTTTGCTCTGTGTTTTTGATGAAAAACTGGAAATAACTCTGCAAGGAATTTCTGAATAAGCAACTTTCGCGACGCAATGTACGACACTGAGGAATTCGGTAAACAGTGGCAAGTCTTGGCAAATAGCTCCTTTTTTTGCTATAAAAATCGTCGGCTTGAAAATTATGTTGGTATAGCTGAATAAACATAATTAACAAATGCATCATTGATACGTGCTCACGTTCGAGAAACAAGGAGTGGGTCAATATGTGAACGCGTGCTGTACACACGCACGTCATGCGATGTAGCAAAAGGCGAGATGGTCATTTGTAAACAATATTGCTTGACACTCGTAGCCTTCTTAACTTGGATACGTAAGATTTATTGAACGAAGTTTATCAAATCAAAAGATCTTTCACAGTATTCCAAGAGATTAATTTTTTTAAGAACTACATCACAAGTTGAGTGAACTTAGGAAAATATCGAGTGACATGGTAATGCAATTTTTCTATCTACGCAGATTAGTTGAATGAAATGCCAATTAAATTCTGAGTACCAAATTGAAATTCCCGGATCAATATTAACCGCCACAGCGCGCAAAGTACCATTTTCAAAAAGAGATTTACATGAAAAATCTAAATTCGCGAACAAACGAAACAATAAACTGGAAAATTATTCCACCAAATCGCTTGGCTTTCCTCGTTCGTGCCCCGAAACTCGATTCCGGGAAAACGGTACGTGGTACGTGACAACAATAAAATTGCATATGCAAATAGATACGCTCTGGTCCACATAGATGGTCAAATCCCGAATGGCGGCTTGCTTTCTATTTCCCACGATTGCAGCATATTTGACGCGCGCGGTGCGGTCTGAAACTTGGATATGAAATTTCATTTCTAACCGTTTGCCATAATCATTACGTAGCTTCAATCAACGCCGTATCATTTTCTCCCGACACGCATTTTCAGGGCCGCTTATGCGCGCATGTGCCTGAGTGGTCCGAGCCCCGTTACTGCGAGTAGAGGAACGTGTACAATGCGCGCCAATTCTGTCGGTTCAACTGATGTGAGATGTTCATGCAAAACATCAACTTCGTCGTGGATTATCCTCGTGAAATTGCCAAAAGAAAACAGTGCAATAGTGCAAAAACGAACATGAATCGTTGATCACAAAATTGTAAAAGAACCCCATAATTTCAAAATATACTAAGCAATGAAAATAGGAAAAATTGAGCATCAAGTACGACATGACGACAACCTTTCACTTTGGAACGGATAATAATTAGCAGAACGAAACTCGGAGATTCACAATCCAGGTACACGTCTAAATGACGCAAATTCTCGCGTTGGTACATGGACGTCTTAGAGTAAGATGTCGTAAACCGAGTGAGTGTTATTAATAACGACGTAATCAATTACAAGCTTCTCGGCCCTGAAAGCTCATATCGCGCCCTTCGTGGACCGTAAAGGGCCGTAAAAGTTGGTTCGGAGGCGCCGCTGCCAAACGTGCCTCGCCCGACTCGTAAAACTCATCTGCGATTATTCGACTGCCTGGACCTACGTACTAAATAAAGAATACAATCGATACTCCAAATGCGACCGAACAAAAAATTGCTTTCCGAATGAAAATCTAATGAAGGCTAGTCAGTGAAAAGCCAATTGAAGTAATCAGTGAAATTTGATCAATTAAACTTTTCACTATTCATGTAATTACTTCCGTTTTATCGAAACCGCTTCTTTTCCATTATTTCACTTTCCTGATGATTCCAGGAATAATTTTCTCTTCGTATGCTCTGTCTGACGTGACTTTTAATATAGTTACATTTTATGTCTCATCTACTTTAATGTACCAACAAAAGATAATATCAGATGCCTCGATAGAAATTCGCTGCGATACATTAGACCTGAAATGTTTTCGCATCTATATCCGTATGGCATTAATGGGCAGTACAGGAAAAGAAGTATTAAATTGTCCAGCTATAAATACAATAAACTGAGATTAAAGTCTTTCGATACCGAGAATTCAGACGCGATCGGCAGTTCCTTTTCCATGCATTAAATGATCATACTCTCCGGCGATTGCGGTCTGGTATTTTCGCAAAATTAAATATTACCGATCTAAAGTGAAATATACATCTGGGAGCTACTTGGCAGATTTGAGCAAAGAATTATCGGAACGCGACTTGACTACGATATTTAGAAGAATCAATAATACAAAACCATATTAGCGAATTGCTAGCAAATAAATAATTACGCGCATAAAAAATTATGACGATAATTTTCAACATAAAATAGTTTAACCTAGGTTTGTTCGATCTATAGTCATGTAAATTTTTCTCGAAAAAGTTACATTCAATAGACTTCATAAAAATATCACTCATTATATAACTAATTAGAAAAATAACGATTTGATTTTTTTCGAAAATAACTTATTATCACCTTTACTTACATTTACAATCTTTTGAAAATTTCACCGGGTTCCGGTACAAAAAAAATTTAATATACAAGGATGATTTTATCAATGAAACTTTCCCCTAACCAATGTTGTTTAAGTTATTGGAGATCTACAAATCTTTTCACTTTTGCCTACAATACAAAGATGTCATTCGTCAATGACACAATTTTCATGATATCGCTCGAAAACCTGAATTTTCAGATATAAGGAATCTTTGTTAATAAGAGTTTTGATGACTCCAAGATTAAATTCAAACCTGGATGAAAATACGAGAAAATGTATATCAAAATCACGCAACTATTTCACTTATAATCTAGAAATAAAGTTAACCAGTCATATTTCGGACATAGTACAAAAGTTTCAACCATTATTTGCATATTGAAAGTTCTCAAACTGAGAATCTCGTTTTGCTCGTCGAATGAGTTTGACCATCAACGCTGTATTTCTTCGACGTAAAATTCAAGTGTCATCAAGTTACAGTCCGAAATCTCGAGTTTCGCGCTTAGTAAAGAAAAATATTGAGGAAATATATTTATTACTACTCGGCAAAACCAACAAGTCCACTTTGATCAAAGGTTCAGAGTTTCAGAAGATTACCATTTTGTAATTAAAAATAACAATGAGAAATCTTATTTAAATATTAAACTTCTATTACAAAATGATACCGAGGGATGTTCTACTTAAGAGGTACTCGGCAGCGTTATTCGAGTACCACTGGGTACAGTCGGTTGGAGCCTGAAGAACACGTTTAGTGTTCTAGTCTGCGCACCTCCGCAGATCGCGAGTGTTTCCTAAATTAGTGATAATCTTTCACCTCTCGGTCTTTCGATTTCCTGGGAAGTGCTGAGGGAGCACGTTATCAACGCGACGCGTTATTTACAGAAAACGTGAAAAACGAATTTCACCTCTGTTTTCACTTTTCGTTGATTTATCCCGGCCAAGTATAAAAACTTTTGACGCCGGTTAATATAACCGACGTACTACAGTATTAGTATTACTTCCATAATGGATTCACAAAATTTCATTTAAAACAAAATCTTTTATGCAGTTTCCACTATCGATGATTTTCAATGGAGCTCGCGGCGAACGTGATAAGCGTTTTTTTTTTCGTTGTTGTAAATGACAGAGTGATAGGGAATCCTCGTAATGTTTTTACATCTCAGGTGGTACGTTTTTTTCTTTTTTCGGCCATTTGTATTTTTTAATTTATTTCCTTCGTATATTTGTCACTGCAAAAAGTAATGTTTGAAACTTGGTAGAGTGTAGGTGCATAATGTAACGTTCAAAACGAAATTTTCCTGGATTCTTGAACAGGTGTTTAAAAGTTGACAGGCAGACACAAGCGAGAGACGCCCGACATGCGCCTAAAAGTTGACCCATGAACGCAGCTAGCACCAACTAAAAGACAATCATTCAGGGTACTATCTACAGAAGACAAATACTTGGTTTTTACATTTCCTTAGACTAGCTTCATACTTTCGATAAATGGCTCACGCGTGAAAAACATTTCAGAACAGTAATTATGTTAGTTATGCCCTTTCATACTCAATGAAATGATATTCAACTTATTTTATTGAAAAAACCTTTTAATAAAAAAATAACACGAAGCAATGGTTGAGAATCCTGGTTTCCGTCTAAAACAACGTGAAAACGAGTATATTTTGATCGAGAGAAAACCCAACTTTTGTTCAATGTGAAAGATATTTTTTGTCACAAGTGCATGTTTTTTATGTCGTTTTATACTTGGAGCGATTCTAAGGTTCCGCTTTCGAGTCGATGAAACATCGCATATAGAGGAATAAATGATAGAATATATAGTGTGTTAAAATTAATCTCGTTCAGTATAATCTGATGTGACAATTGTGTAAGTATCGAAAAGTAAGATATGTCGACCCCCAGGCGAATGGACAGGGCAAAAATAAGTATTTATTCAACGTAGTGCAAGTGTCTCAGTTGTCAAAGACGATTCAGTCCTTCGGCTTCGCTTCGCGCAGGAACCCTCGATTTTTCAAAATGAGACACTTGCACTACGTTGCATACAATATTTTGTGCCACGAAGGCCGAAAAACCGTTTCAAAGTTGCGATTTTGAGGTTAGAGTGGCATAAAAGGTTTTTTTGCCCCCTACACGTACATCGCTCGAAAACGAGAAGTTCAGGATAGCTCTACAGGTATTTTTTAAATGGAATTATTGTAAAAAACGTATAAGTATTCGGTGTCGTCTTTTTTTTTATTTCGGCTTAAAGTTAGCGAAACCGTTGACATACGAAATGAAATCAGTATTTACTGTGTGAATCCAATGATTCGATTTTTCTTGCTGTAGTCTTCAACAAAATCGTGCAACTTAATGAACGAGGAGACACTAGCGCAGATAAAGTGCTTGTCAACACCACACAGCCGTAAATGAATATAACCCAGCAATAATATTATGAAAAAAAAATCCCTGACGATAACGTCACCTTCAAGATGCAGTTTTCACGGTCCCCATGAATCGCGGCAGATCCTTTCATTTTCGCCGCGGGCAACGAAATAAAACACTCCACAAAACTATCGCCGTACCTCATCATGACTCTGAAATCTGGCCAAAAAGGCGATTCCAGTCTTCCGAGTGATCATATATGTGTCACTCGAGCGACTGGCCATTATCAGCGTTGAATCGCTCCTTGAGAATTAAGAAACAAATGTTCCGACAAAGATTAATTTGATATGCGCCTGACCGGTGTTTCGGCTGCTCTTTTGGGTCAACTCTTTTTTCTTCCTCTCGCGCATTATTCCTCGAATAAATTTCCGTCTAGGATCTTGTAGAAACTCGGCCGAGTTCTTGTTTCCTTTTTTTCTGCTCTTTTTCTGTGTCATAAGACCCTGGCTTTGAGACAATTAAATTTCGCCGCATTGTTGATGTGAATGAGTTGCCGGCAAAGCAAACATTCGACGAAAAAAAGTGTGCTTTCGAGTTCTAGGGACTCTTTCGTTTCAAGAGAGCTCCGCGAGCTGTGCTTTACTCTCTCGAAATCGACTCCTCGGAAGTTGTTTAACGAACGCGGCTGCAGCCGATGTCAATATTTGTGGTACTCGACCCCCTCTCTACTATGTTACATGGAATATGAGCTCGGACATTCCAGCGGTTTAATTGAGGGGACAATCGGTGTCAGTGAATTTTGAGGATGCGTTTAAAAAGCTTCTGACGGGATGATTTAAGTATGGCGCTGTTTGAGATTTCCGTTTACAATTTTGCACCTAATGTAAAAATTCAGATCG
The DNA here is from genome assembly GCA_028476575.1 of Platygaster robiniae. Taxonomy (NCBI): domain Eukaryota; kingdom Metazoa; phylum Arthropoda; class Insecta; order Hymenoptera; family Platygastridae; genus Platygaster; species Platygaster robiniae. The sequence goes on from CM052019.1 coordinate 46,426,921, forward strand.
TTAAGTTTTAGAAGGTCATGTAAATATTTGAAAATAAATTTTTTCAACTTCCTTGGAATTTTTTTCAGTTCCCAAAAAATTTTGGAGAGTATATATTGTAAAAGAATTACGCAAAACAGAGTAAAAACATACGATTCAATCTTTTTTTGCATTGTTATGATTCACCTGCTCAGCATACATTTATAAGTATAATTTAATTATTAAACGTTCAAATAATGATAGTACGTTATTATTTTCTACGTTGCTTCACTCTTAATTACCACAAGTCAAAAAACTCATATTGAACAAGTAACGATTAGTATTCTTCAGAACAAATCTATAAACCAGGCATGAAATTACTCAAGCATTCTAAACCTGCAATCATAATATAGAAAAGCGCTTGTGGCGTCACGAGTTCTTGAATTATTAAGACGTTGAAGCTGAAGTGTGCAATTATGAATGAGGCAAGTGAAATTCGTTCAGTGTCCTCTTTTTTCCTTCGATGTGCCTCAAAAGCCAATGGTACATGGCGAACTCGTAAATTTCAAAACAAATAATTACTGTGCCTAGCTGTTAATTGAGCGAGAAGTCTCATATCTTTGCAGCAGTGGTTTGGAATAAGAATAAAAAAAAGTATGAATCTTTATCAACGTCACTGTATGTGTATTATTTGGGTAGCGAAATTTACCAACATCAAAGTGACTCACGCAACTCTGCCAAAACTTATCTCGTATCTAAAAAAAGGTGGGATTCCGAATTTCTTCGCTTTTGTGAGAGCCGCACACCGCTTTTCTTTTTTTTCCTCATACTTCATCTTTCGCACAGCGGTTCCGAGGAGGCTCGAAACTGAGAGTTTCCGAGAATGTGTCATTTCATGGTTCCTGTTTTTTAGGGGATGTGACGTTTACGGTTCCAATTAATATGATAATATATTCCTTGTTTGGATGCGGGGACCGTAGACTAGAATGTTTATTATTATTATTCTTCGCTTTTTGATTTCTGGTGTTGCACTGCAAATAATGATAGATAAGCAAAAGTATATGAACATCGACGTTTGCTATCGATTTAATAAAGTTCAGTCTACTTGTTCGAATTCTCATATTTCAAGTTTATACCCAGTACTCATAGTAGGCTTTTGATATCAGCTTTTTATTTCTTAATTTTAAAAATTTGCGGGTGACTATCCGTTACTTTCATTTGCAGATCCAAAAACGCGAAGTGAAAATATATTGTTATTTATTCTGTCATCGTAATTTTCGGAGTAACATTAAGAGAAAAAGCAAATTTTTACAAAGACTGTGACATTTCCATTTAGTCACAGAAAAGTTTCGAAATTTCGTTAGAATGTAAGGAAAAGGGAAAAAGAAGCGTTTTACGAGAAATTTACGTCGTTCTTGTCGCGCCTGTAATGAGTTGAGCGGAAGGCCCTGGATGTCTCGTACTCATCGCTTTAACAAATTAAAGAATTGCCCGACGTCTCGACGTTATGAGCGCCACTAAACTAGATGCGCGAATGTTGAATCTTTAATAAAGATAGCTCTCTCCTGAGACGCTCGCACAATGCGAGATGAAAATAAAAGCGACCAACATTTTTTCTCTGCCTTTATTGCGCTCAGCGTACATACGTGAATGGAATCGTTGGTGCCACCGTGACGTGGCGTAGTGAAGGGATAAGGACGGATCTGGGGGTGGATCTGTCTCTCTACTTTTACAAATGTACTTGCATGTGCGGAAACCTAATGATGAAAGATTTCGCGGTTCTTGGATGAGGACGATTCCCTCAAAAAAAATTTTCGAAATCGAAAAAAAGACCTATGCACATGTGTGAGGTCGGTATTGGAATCGTCAGCTTCAATATCAATTCAATATGGCACTTTTTAACCCAAAATGACCATTATTTATTTTTCGATCAGAAAGGTATCATAAAATTAACAATTCTTTTGAAAGAAAGATTCTGTTAATACGATATCAGCACATTCAAAAAATGAAATAATGGAACTTAAAAATTTTTTGCATGACTCTTTTTCCCTTTTATTTCATGCGTAAAAAATTTTACAGTAATTGTAAGTAATACTAGTGAGTTTTTACAACGATGGACGTCAAATTAACGTGCAGTAAAAGCCTACTTGGACTTCCCAAATGATTCATCGTGGGATATACGGGCCCTTCAGGGTTCGAGTTAAGGGACGCAAAGGTCGCTATTGCTCCCCGAGTGGCCGCAAAACCAAGTTCCATCAAATTCGACTACGCCGGCATAAAACTGACCATACGGTATTCTTCCCGGTGGCCCAAGTTATGCTTTCGATAAATGATTCAGTTATACACTTGGAGTCTAACGCAATTTACGGGCTCTCGTAAAAAAGATGCGAGTTACATTTTGGGATCGAATTCCAAGACTCGTCAATAAAATAACGCTCTTAAGAATATTTCACTGAAACATGAATGAATTTTCAAGAAAAATCAGAAGGTTTTCAACCAAATTCTGTTTATGTATAGTATATTCAAATTCTTGAATACGTTGTATGAAAATGGTTTGAAGATGAGTTGTGATTTTCTTTTCCGTGTAAAGAATGTGAGATTGAAATGATAGAAAATTTGTAAAGGAAATCTTCGACGTCATTGATGAATCTTTAAAAAGAAAAGAAAATATCGATTTCCTTCGATGAAAAAAATATCTGCATGACAGAGGTAGAAGCGTTTTAGCAGATATTGTCGTCTTGCGATTGATGTAAGGAAATTGCAACACAGTTTAAAGTTATCACTGAATTACTTTGTAATGTCCCTATACAAATTATTGCCGAATGAAAAAAATCCAATCGAGCAATAAGTTAAAATGACTTTGATAAAAATTGTTATTCAGTGGAAAAACCCAATCGAGCCATAAGTAAAAATGACTTCGATAAAAACTATTTTGAAATAGAAAATTCAGTAGCATTTAGCATAATGATATGTCGTAATATTCTTTTTTGATTATAACGAATGAAAAACATAATATGATTTTAAATCTATTACAACTTCTTGACCATTCAATCCAGGAATTTTCTCATTTACTAGGTTTTTTTGCGCTTTTACGGTTGCAACATTTTCTTCTATGGAATCCTAGAGTACTAGGTTATGGTAAAGGTAATTTATTTTTAAATTTAAAAGTTCTAAATTGCTTAGCATATGATTCAGTTTCGAATTAAAACAAAATAACGTCACAAATATTTATTTTATGATATCAAATTTCGAATATCTTGAATTTTTCAATTTTAAATCCATTAGTCATAAACTTGTTGGCTATAAATAGAGAAACGCAAAATTGAGCACTCTAGTTTCCCGAATTCTCGTGTAATGAATTTCCAAATCTGCAATTCTGACTATTCAAATTCTATAGTGTTGATTTTTTGATACGTAAGATTTCGAATTTGATACTTTATGATCATAAAATATACCCTGGACTATCGAATCCCAAAAATTGATATTGTAGAGTATGAAACTGAAGAATTCTGATCTTTCAAATTGTAAGCTTCCTGAAATATATTTTCGGAGTCTCGAATTCATAGAACGAAGATTCGCAAATTATTTTCTACATATACTATTCTTGAATTTAAAGTTCGAGAATACATCAATAAATTTTGGAATCTTGAATTAATGAATATGAAACTCTACAATAGAAAATTATAAGAGAGTTACAAAATTCATATTTGCAGATACTACAACAGAAAATTCTTAGATTTTAGAACTACAAATTTTATGCAGATTTCTCTGACTTTGATACCAATAATTTATAAGTATTAATGAAAGATACCATATCATTTTGAACCATCGACTATAAAATTTTAGAAATCAATACTGTGAAGTATAGGATTGCAAATCTGACTTTTACAGTATGGAATTCTAGGTCTTAAGTGAATGATATATACTACCAGAATTCTAAATTATACGTTAAATGTGAGGGTTTCGAATTCTACAAGATATACTTTAAGCTCTTGAATGCTGATTCCTGGAATCTTAAATTAGTTAATAATAATTAATACTGGTATTTGAAGTTCAAGGATGCAAAATGCAAAACTTTTTCATCTCAGTAAATCATAGAATCCTGAATTCTGTAAGAACTATAATTTTACTGTTGACAGGACAGAGAAAATGACAGCAATGATGCAATTCAATGAGTTCGAAAATCATGTAATGAAAAAAAACTACTTAATTCGAAATTGCATAAATAAGGTATCTAAAACCCTAGTCTCTTCTCTATGATTTTTATGACATTTGTGACCCCCCCCCCCCCTCCTTCAAAATAAAAAAACAAATGAAAATCGATGGTCATTTTTTTTGATAAACGACACAATCGAGACGCGCATATCGAAAAGGAGACTGGACGCATCAGGAAGGACGTGGCAGCGTGTGTTCGGGGTGAGTGTCGTTATGCAAATCAGATGGTCAGTTTGGTGATCCTGAACTTGGGTGGAGGTTGTCATTTCTGACATCTCGCGGTAAAATAGTTCGTACAGCGGGTGAGCTCTTCCTCCCTCGTCGACAAACGACGAGCTCTTCGTAAAGTCTGATTGATGCGTTACGTTATTGAAAACAATATGCCATATAAAGTCCCCCACCATGCCTCGGGGATACGCGAAAGTTGTCTTTACAGGCACGTGGCGCTGGACACTCCGCGGTGGTTTGCCCAGCCACGAGCTATCCTTTGTCCAAGAGAGCAAGGGGTAACTCTTTCTTTCTCAGCATCTTAAGGGATTTGAAGTAGATGGATTTGAAATCCGTTTGAAGAGATAGTTCAGGGTGTGTAGGGTTATCACGCATATATGAAATGTGGGGTAGATGACATGAGATACTTATATATAACAAATGTAGATGAATGACAGAAATACATCAATCCACAATATATTTTCGAAACAACGAATTGCGTTCTTTACATACTGGATGGTGAAAGTGTCTAGAAATTTGGTTTAAATACGACATGAGACTGCTAGCATTAATTTTTCGATATCAACATTTTCTTAATCGGATTTTACACATGTATTTCTGAAAAAATTTTCCGAAGAGCATCAACGAATCTAATTCCTTAGAGGAACATCAGATGTTTCAAGAATGAGACGAAAAAAAGTTGGCTATATATATTATCTACAAATCATAATTTGTTCTTTGCTAAAGGCCATCATTTTTCGAAAAAAACAGATAAAAGAGTCATTAGGTTCAAATGTACGAAGTAACGATTGGCACTGAAGCGATAGAAAAATGATCTTTCGATGTAACAACTTAACAAATCATTTTGCCTTGGAAAATAGATTTTGAAAAATGCTTTCCGTTGGGGGTATCTTTGTATTTTGTAATATAATTTTTTCATTGGGTAATTTTTTCGCTTTAATCCCTATTTTTTAAGCACTGTCATTATTAATGGCTTTCAAATTTTAGTAGATAATGTTTCCTGTTATTATGAAATATACGACGGTAATCCGATTTCTTTAATTTTTTTTATACGAATGCTTATTTCCTATTTCGTTTGAAAAACAGAAAATCAACAATTTGTACTCAATTTTTTATAGCAATTATATGCAAAAATATGTTCAATTGTTTAGAAATGAACTCACTCCAAAGTTATATAGAATAGATTTTCCAAATTTGACATTTTATGATATTTCGTCGTTTTTTTTTTTTTTTTTTTTTTTTTCATTGTAATGATGAGACTTTTTACTTCAGGTAACTAACAAAAAAAAAAAAAAAAACCTCTAAAAGAAGCCAAGAAAATCAAAAATCAGGCAGTGAAAAATTAAAAATAATTTTTTTGTTCTTCTAATGGCAGCAGTCTTCTAAAATGTCTATATCATCACAGCCAAAAAAATCAGCCAATATTTTTTTATGGAACTCTCTTGTTGAAATTTTCAAATCGTTTGACATATCGAAAAAAAATTGAAAAAAGGTTAAGGAACTCAGGAAGTACAGTAGTAAAAAAAAATTAATGATTAATGGCAGATTAGGTACATTATCTGCCACATAAAAAAAATTTGTTCGTTAAAAAAAGTTCATTGATTTACATATTTCATCTGACTTGTTTTCTTTATATTCCATTAGTCAATAAAAGCTCTTTATCTTTCTTTATTTTCGTAATATTTGCATCAATGCAGTTTCAGAAGACTAATTACAAAAATACGGTTTCATATTAACAATAATTACAAAATACCGGTCTCTCCATTTTTTTTGCAGTAAATTTCTGCAGAGTTTTATTTTTTAACAATAAGTTATTCGTGTTGCATGTATACCATAGACAACAGTTTTGAGAAACTCATAAAGCGATTCACGAATTTATTTTCATCCACTCTACCATATATCTTTGATTTTCTAGATGAAATGTAATAAAATGACCAATTCCAAAGTTTATTTTTATTGAGTAATGCATTATTATTGTATCATTCATTGCTTAAGTCAGCAATCATCACAGGAATTTTTTTTCCATAAAATCCTAGCTTACTGTTGTTCATAAGATCAAACATAATTTTCATAAATATAACAAGAATTTTCAGGGTAATAACTTAAATTTCAGAATCAGAATTTATTGAATCCTGTATGGAATGCAATATAGTATATTAGAACTGTTTGTGATTTTTATTCGAAAATAATATATAGTTTTTGACTCTGAGGAAAATTGGAGTTCAAGTTGCAAGCTTATGTAAAAATAATTATTGACGAATAACCTTGTTTGAGGGTATTTAATATGAATTCTTTATTTTTTAATGTAATGTTAGATGATTATTATTCTAGATTACCCTTTGTACTGTAACTTATGCAGTAACTATGATAATTGCGCGCAAATGCAAGAATGGAATGAAACTTCTAAGCAACCATGCCCCTATGGTTCCGTTGGCTGCTTTTCATACTGCGGAGGTAAGTAACTTATTTAAAAATTTCCAGGATTCCAAGATACTTTGAAAATCGTGTTTAACATTTATCAGCCTTATTCACGTTTATCAAAAATTCGATTTTTTCCTAGAAAAATAATAACATTTATTTCTAAATATGTACAAAACCTACTAAATTCTAAAGTTTCTTTAGATTTAGTACATATATTATTGTTTCATTTTTTTGATCATGGATTCTACGCTCGAGGATGTATAACGACAGAAATGCAATATGAAAAACAAAAGAAAAAAAGCAAATATTATACATGTAAAGATAACTATTGTAACTTCATTGAATGTGCTATACCAATGTAAAATTGTAAAAGTCGTCAATTAATGTTCACTAAAAGTAGACCCAACTTTATACTTTCAGTGATAGTAACCCTTTGAAATAACCTTTCAAAAAGTGAAAAAGTTTTTGAAGCACAGTTTAATGCTGATTTCGTGTGCAAAATGATTCATAATAAATAAAAAAACTAAATAAACGCATATCACACAACTTGAGGAGTCTTCTTCTTTACTAATATTTGTGAACTTTAATTCGACAAAATTCGTTGGTGTTTTCCCTTTTCGACTGATTGCTCTCGAAGCATTGTTTTGTGCGTAAGAAAGAGTACCATCCGTATTTTTCCTCAAAAAAAAAAAAAAACAAAAAATAAAAGAAACCAAAAAAACAGAATACGACTGCAGATCAACATGAAATTCATATAACTGATAGTATAAATAGATATTCTCAGGTTAGGATAAAAAGACATTAAAATGAAATAATTGTATACGATGACTCTTGAAAAGTATACAAGAGCTATAACTCTCGTTTAAACTCTCGAACTATTAAAGATGTATGATAGTAATTCAGAGTATTTTTTTCGACATTATGTACACGGCAAGTAACGCTTATTTAATTTTTTTATTTTTCCGTTGAAGGAAATAAGTGCTTATATACCAATTTTTACTGAATTTTCGTTAACGCACTTCAATATATGTGAGCAGTACTTGTGTAACACATATTACAAAAATATTACTTTATGATTGACAGTCGTTATAATCCACTCACTCCCTGCTTTACACCCTGATGATCACGAATATGAATGATAAAGCTCGCACAAAAGCATCAGTTTGAAAGTCTTTGATTATTTGGTTTTCATATTTCTAAAAATCTTCAGCTATTAAACAATGGAAAAAATCATCACCGTCTCATTGATAACCCTCGCAATTACCACTATAATAATTGTTGAAGCTGAAGGTTTCAGATTGCCGAGTAAGTAAAATTTTGTTTCGTTTATGGACAACATTCACTACAAATTCATTGGGGAGTTCATAAATTTTTTCTACTTTCACGTCATAGATCTTAAATCTATGCAATCCTGATTCGCAACATAAAATAAAGGAGAATATTTTTTTGTGTTCCTCTACATAAAATTGGCGATTCTGTGTATCTCTATAATTAATTCGTTGAGGGAAAAAATACCACAGAAATCAAATAGTTACCTCGAATCTCAGTTTACTAATGTGGATAACATTTCAACTTATTCTTTGGATAATTAGTTTTCCGGTTCTACGATTTCGTAAATCTAGGATCTGAATACAGCAAGTAACGTAAAATGTGAGTTTCAGCAATTTCAAATTGATAGTTTCCGAGATGATGGCATTGAATAATAACGTTTACAAATTTTTTTTTCTAAATCCAAAATATTTTCTAATGCATTGTACATGAGTTACCTACTTACAAATCCATAGAATAAAAAGAATGTTACTTTTAGATGATTCAATGGTTTTTCTCTTGTTTCAGATTTTATATTTCACTGTCATAAATGCAGCGACAAAGAGGAATGCTTTAAAATGCAGACAGCTCGTGAAAGTTTCAGAAGATTATGTCCATTTGATTCCATCGGCTGCTATACATTGTGTGATGGTAAATACAACTATGTTCGTCAAAAAGTCGCTAAGTTCCAAAATATTTTAGACAGTCTTTTTTATATTTACAAGCAGTAGTTAGATTCTTTGATCATGCATTTAATAACAGTTCATTCACAATAAAAAATAATAATTACTGTCATTGCATTTTATTTTCTTTTCTTTTATAGACTTTGCATACTACTCTCGAGGATGTATAGAAACAGAAACACAATTGGAAAACCTAAAGAACGATAGCAGATACTATACTTGTGAAGAAGAACTTTGTAATGACATTGAATGCGCTATATCGATGTGAATCTTCAGAAGTCATCGTTTATTGTTTACTGAAATAGGACCCAACTCCAAACTGCTAGATGATGATAGATGTATAAAATAATCTTTTGAAAAGTGAAAAAATAAATAAATAAACGAAATTTACACGACTGTGGGAGTTTTTTATGTGACAATTATGAACTACAAAAGAAAACTATAATTTAGCACAATTTATTATCAAATTCCACCTGGCACAATTCGTTTATTAAGTACTCTTTTGAGGTAACTGCTCTCGAAATATTGTCTTTCGCGTTAGAAAGAGACATAAAATTTTTGACAGAGACCGCAGCACTATACATATTTTTTTTTACTAATGTAAGGGAAATGGCTCCACCTCGTATGCATATATGGTAAGTTGGCAGATAAAGTTAGGAAAATTAAAGATAATTTCAAATACAGCAACCTTATTTCAAAAGAAGTTTTTGTTTTTAGTGAAAATGAGGTATTTCGAGCATTGTATGCCACAAATTTTATTTTTTCGAAGAATAGAGTTCATTGACTAAAAAATCTCATCCGGCTTGTTATAATCATATTCCATTAGTAAATAAAACCTAATCATTTTTTTAATCAAATGTACGATATTTTTGATGCAATGCATGTGGATGTTACCGGATCCAAGAAAATATATCTTTATTATTACTAATCTTTATCATTACTAATCTTTATCATACTCTTAATTCCTTTCCTGCACCTAATAAAGACAAATATAAATTGAAAAACCTCGCAGAGAAGTAACAGTTCATAACCATCTTCGATTATTTAGATTTTCTATTTCAAAATATACCAGGCCGTTGAAAAATGGAGAAAATCTTCGTCATCTCTTTGATAACTCTTGCCATTGCTTCTGTTTGCATTGATAAAACTTACAGTTACAGATTTCCCGGTTGGTAATATTTTAAATAAATTTATTGTGAAACGATTAGTCATAGTCATTAAGTTATTGGACAATATTCACAAGAAATCCATAGGGTAATTATTGATTTTCTTTTTATCTTCACTCTTACGTCATTAATTTTGAACACACACAGTCCCGACTTTCGAAACATAAATAATTAATGAAATAATTTTGTTTCAAAAGTTTCTGAATATATTTGATTCGTTTATAAGTCTAGACAATTAATACTACATGATTCAAATTTTTTCGATAAGAATTAATCGTTTCTGTTATCCTGGCATAAATTTATTACGTTTAAAATATTTTTTGAAGCATCACTTTTGAAGTCAAAGCATTATGGATTATTTGTTACCTACAAATGTGAGTTGAGAGTTTTCAGGAAAATTCGAATGAACAAATCAACTGTCTTTTTGAATATTTAAAAAGAAATTGTTTCTTTTTTATTGTAACATGGTATTTTTTGTCCTAGGTTTTCCTTTTTATTGTTTTCAATGCAAGAACACAGAGAACTGTTACAAAATGCAGACAGAGGATGAAAGATTTGAAAGATTATGTCCTTTTGGTTCTCTTGGCTGCTTTGCATTTTGTGGTGGTAAATATGTTCATAAAAAATTTGACAGATCCCAAGAAATTCCATTAACTCTTTTCTACATTTCTCAGCAGTATTTGGATTTCATGATTATTTAATTGTAGTCATAATTTATTATGAAAAATCATAGCACGTATTTCTAGATAAAAATATTCAAACGTATTCTGAAATTTTTTAGGGTAAAATAATATCATTGTTTTTTATTTTTTATTTTCCTTTATAGATTATGAATACTACTACTCTCGAGATTGTATAACATCAAAACTACAATACGAAACACAAAAGAACGATAGCAGATACTATATTTGTGAAGATGAATTTTGTAATAACATTGAATGCGCTATACCAATGTAAATCTTCAGAAGTCATCCTTCAATGTTTACTAAAACTGGACTCAACTTTATAATTACAATCGTGATAGCTCTACGAATTAATATTCAAAAAGGAAAAAGGGTTTTGGAGCTCGTACTAATGCTGATGTAATTTGCGCAAAATTCAGAAAATATTGGAATAAAAATAAACGAATATCACACAACTTTGAAGTCTTTTCATTTGACATTATGGATTTGTGTTCTGTATAAAAAAATTCCATCATTCGACAAAATTTGTTCATAAATTACCCTTTCCTAATGACTGCTCTAAAAGCATTGCATGTAAGTTAGAAAGAGGTATAACGACTCCACTTCGTAAATGAGAAGCAAAAATAGGATGAAGCAGCTGGGCTTAATGAATTTAATTTAAGTTATCGTAAGCAGAAAAGTATTTTCCATGGCTGAGTGTTACATTGAAATGATAGTGAATGATCTATGAAACATAACTGTCATTAAAAAATAATTAATGAAAAGTCAGTGTGAATCAGAGTTATTTTTTGGCCTTGTATAAAAAGTTAAGTTTTTTTTCTTTGATTTTTTCCTTTTTCTCTCTTATTCTTCTTTACAGACTTAGAGTTTTTACATCATTTATATTCGCTTTTTTCAAACTTCTATTTATTTCTTAAATCCGTGTTAGTAATATTCAAGCACTACGACAAAAATATTGTTCAACTAAATTCTTTGAAGCTTTTGCACTAACATTTTATGAAAGAGTGAAAAATTCTTTTATTTCTTTTTTAAGCTTCTTTGTTAGGTGATCGATGATCCATCACATGTTGTTTAGTGCTTTTATCGGCAAAATAAAAGGTTTTAACATTTTTCAAGTTCAAACTATTTTTCCGCATATTAATGTTTTTAAATGCGAGTTCATAGCTAATCGCTCAAGAAAACTTCCAACGTTACCTCCATTGATTCTTGATCGACGAATGTATCTATTTAATTCAAATACAATTACGTAAAATTGTTTTTACAAGTTGACTTTTAATCCAAAAATACGTATTTCTAATTCCATGGTTTAGTTCAAAGTTTGACTGAAAATAAAAAAATAATCAGAAGTTCGAAAACCTCATTATTTGAGTAATGAAAAAAATTATTAGAATAATCAGTGACAGCTCAAGCATTATCTGATACGAGTTATATTTTGCGAAGAATAAAGTTCAATAATTAGAAATCTCATCTTGTTTTTTTTCTCATTTCGTTCGTCAACAAGAGTTTATCATCCTTCTTAATTTTCAATAAATGTCTGTTGATGCTGTTTAAATGCATGTAATTTTAACTCATTTTATAAGAATTATAGAGAAATTCTTCATAGTCGATAGTTGTTGGAATCCACTTACATCCTACTCTGCACAGATATAAATGAAGAAACTCGCATAAAAGCAACAGTTGGAAGCAGTCTTCGATATTTTTCATTTTATACTTCAAAAATACTGAGGTTTTCAAAAATGACGAAAATTATCGCTACCATGTTGATTGCCCTCGTCATTGCTACTGTTTTCATTGATGAGGCTTACAGTTTTTACCTGTTCAGTGAGTGAAATTCTGTGAAAATTCATTGTAAAATAATTCGTTATTTGTTCATTTTCAAGATAACAGTTACTAGAAATTCATAGAGCAGTTCATGATTTTTTCTTCATTTTTACTTACACGTCAAAAATTTGGATTTTACACAATTCTGATTTTGATGATTGAAATTACTTACTAAAATAATTGTGTTTCAAGTATAGTACAATAATATATTTGTATGTTCGTTGTTCTTCTTGATTAAAATTTCATTTTGCGTATAGCATTTCAACGTAATCGTTTAATACGTTTTAGAATAAGTTCCTGTTAAAAAGAATTGATCATTTTAATGATATACAAATTTATCAATTACTTTCACAATTTTTTTTCAATTAAAAAACAATATTCTCTCTTGAAGTTTCTCAGAGTACATGTAATGCATTTTGAGTTACCTGCACATTTTTTTCAAAAAACCTACGATTTCAAGTTGCGAGATCTTACGATAATGTTCGTTAACAAATGATCTTTTATTACAATTTTGAGGCAAATTATACTTTTTTTTAATAAGCAAATGGTTTTTTTTTAGTTCCAGGTTCGGATATTTATTGCTACGAATGCTGCGACAAAGATGAATGCTCTAAAATGCAAGAAGGAGGTGAAAGTTCTCAAAATTTATGCCCTTCTAATCCTTTTGGCTGCTATACATACTGTGGTGGTAATTACGTTCACAAAAATTCAAAGAGATGTCAAGACATTTCGAAAAGTCCATTTCATATTTCTTATCAGCTTGGTATTTAGATTTTCGATCATTTGATTGCAGTTAATTCATAAAAAAAAATTGTTACATTTTTTGTTAAGGTAAGACACTGTCATTGTTTACTAACTTTTGTTTTTTTAACAGACTCAGGGTATTACGCTAGAGGATGTGTAACAAACGAAACGCAATATAAAATGTACAAGAAAGATAACTCATATCATACTTGTGAAAATCAATATTGTAATGATATGGAATGCGCTATACCAATGTGAATATACAGAAGCCATCGGTCTATTTTTTTTTACGATTTTTCATAATAACATGTAACTGTCTTAAGCAATTGACGAAAAAATATGTTGTACTGCGACAAAATAATTAATCATTTAATTTACAAATATGGCAACACTGGAAGTCTTTGTTCAAATAAATTCGTGAACCTTTAAAAGAACCGACTTATTCGACACGAATCTTTAATCTTATACGGTTTCAAAGTGACTGCCTTGAGAAATTTCCCAATCCGTTAAAAAGAGATTAGTTGAATTGAAACAGCTGGTGTCAATCCAACATGTCACAGACTTATTATTTCCAAAAGAAAAAAAAGGTAAGTGAATATCGGTGAATTTTTGAAGTGAAACTTCTCTGCTCACGTCCGGTACTTTTCGCCGGAGTAATACCGAAGTGACAAGTCACAGGGTTTCTTGGCGAGGGGATAGGGGAAAGTGGGGGGAAGAAAGTACGCCCCACTCGCTGTCTGTTACGGATGTATGCAAGGGGGGGGGAGAGATAAAGCGCGCTGCAAGGCACTGCAAATAGAGATTGATTTTTTGTTTTCATCAATTTTTTCTATATTTTATTATATACTGTTCAGTCATTACGGTTTAACATGCCCATGCTCACGAAGTTTCACTTCTGCCTTGTTTTTTTCAACACAAAAGCAATTTTCCTATCTAAGTGAAAACTCGAATTGCGCATGAATTCAAAGAAATGTAGGGAAAAAGCCAGTATAGCCAATTACAAATCGTCGCATAGCCCGACCTGACGGAAAATTAAAGACCCGTGGGTAGGAAATAAGAAGCGCTTCGTCCGCTGCAGTCGCGGCAATTTAAATGTCAAAGGGAATTGTAAGATTATTTACTATGCAAATGGAATTGTTTAAAGCGAAGCAAGCCCGTACCGATGAAACAGCCACGGATAATTTTGCCGCGTTAATTGGATCAAGAAGTCGGATTGAGGAGCCGTCCTCCTCCGAAGAGGGTCGCGGCCGAGTTTAATTACATCCCACGAGGCTCAGCGTGACGCAATGAAGACGACGTCCCGCGCGCATAATTCCCTTCCCCCCATCTATCCCGATAACCTCGATATAATCGCGTTACCTTTTTTTGCCTCCCCTTTAATTCATCAGCGTTTCATGTTTCCTTATGATTTCCTGCGCGCGAATTATTCCGAGCACCGTGTTTTTCTTAGCGAGCGTTAATCCATGGAGAAATCCCCGAGGGTGAGCCCTGAGATGGTGCTTCTCTCACCCCTTTTTAGCACTTCCTCGGGCTTTCTCTCATCCGAGCCCACTGTCTCCTCCACAATCTGTCGCGTGATATTTGCATACATAAGCTATTAAATAGCTCTTTTCATTTCCTCTCGCTTATGACAGTTTAGTCAGCATAATGTCGTCCTGGATTGCTACGTGAATGTCGCAGTACTCCTCGATCTGATTAATGTCTGTCTAGATTGTCTTACAGTCGGGAATGATCAGGGGTCTATGGGCAGGGGTTTCGAGGTCGCCATTCAGAAGTCGAAGCAGTTTATGAGAATGACTAAAGATTCATCTGAATCCTAAGAGTTCCCTAATTAACGAAAAACTCGTATTGATTTTTGGAGGTCCTATAATTTTGTTAGTATCAAGTTACTCATTTAAGAAACGACAAACGCAGAGGTTCTTCCTATATTAATAGTTAATAAAAAAAAAAAAAAACCTGTTAAAGGCTAACAAATAAAAAATCCTAGAAACCGCTAAAACCCCAGCCAGAAATTGCCGTAGTCTCGCCGATCGTGACGAACCGCCCAGTATTGGCGCAGCTTCGGTGTGCGTCCGTCGCCAGCCGACATGTGCCCAATATCGGCAAAACAGTCGAACCAATGTGGGTACAGTTGTTTAGTGTGTGTCGGCGCGGAGTTCACCATCAGGATTAAGCCAACATTGGCAACTCAAGCGAACCAGTATCGGCCCGATGTTAAGGTAGTAATGGATGCCGTTTAAGCAGTTGCCAGTGTTGGTCCGCTATTGATTGGCGTTATCATTTCGGTACTGCGCCAAGGTCGGATGCCAACGGTCGAACAACGGCTGTCGTGATTGGCCCAGTATCGGGCCGGTCGTCAATTTCTTGCTGGGACATTATGATACTGTATTTTCTGTATTTGTCTCTCAATGCAATAATAATCAGATAAATTAGAACTATACTTTCACCGGAATTTTGTTAACGATAGATAAAATCCTGTAATCTTTCTGCATGAAAAAATTAGAATGTGAATATTGCTAGTTTTATCGATTTCTCAGTTTCAATAAACCATTTGCATCCATTTTTTTGAAAATTACATTACGAACTCGGAGAACAACGAATTCATACGCAAGGTGCCTTGAACTTATATTAAATCGAACGATGAACGGCGTAATTATACAATAATCGGGGGGCGTGACACGGGCACGAAAGACGAAGCGGGCGCATAAATACCAACGCACGCGCGCGACTCCAGAACCCTCCCCCAACTTTATCGTAACATTTTTAATTACGGCAAAACGACCGAAATTACCGTGCCCCGTTCAAATAAAAAAAAAGACCGTTTAACTTACTAATTAAACGGAACGCTCGACATTCTTTCAGGGACTTTCTTTTTCTCCTTTTCACAATGCTTTACTTTGTTACTACGGTATTCTGCGAAAAACAGAACAGGTAATTTGATTATGTATTGAAAACTTTTCGTTAGGGTTTTATTCAAATCTATATACAAGAAGTGTAATGTTTCTGATGAAGGTGAAAGTCTGTATCCTAAACACGAAAAATTATGAGGAAAGATTCGATTTTATATACACGAATAATTATCATCTTTTTGAATTTGCCATCAATAAACTTTTTGAGTGAAATGTGGTATATTTGGTTTTCAAGATCAAGAAGATGAAGTACATAAATTAATAGTTTATAACTTTTAGGATAAAAATGTTTTTTTTTTATTTGCGGTTTACTTTAAGATGATTTTGATGTTAATGTTAATAATTAGAACGATGATTTCATTCAAATGCATTTCGAAATTTTCTTATAATTATATATTTCCAATTGAATGATTATTTTTATCATTGTTTGACAAGTTTTTCATCATTATTTATTTTAATGAACATATTCAAATTTTTATCTCCCAACGGTTATGTCAGAAATTGAAATAATAGCTGCTTCTACTTTTTTTACTTAATTATAAGACAAATTTTTAATTTATGAGATATGATTGTGATGTAGAATAAAAATAAAATACTTTTTTCTTTAGAATACATCGTATTAAATCAAATATATAAAAACCATACGTTATATTCATAATTCATTTCGATTCTCGTACATCTATTTATATAATTTTTTTTATTATCTTTATATTGAATGAACATTCTGTTGACTGCGATTCTTATATAAATTTTACAATCGATATATCTGCCGACAAAAGTATAATTTTGACAAATTCATTGTATGCAAACAATGGAAAATTTTAAAATAAAAAATGAGCTTTAAGGGGCGTGCAAAATTTGTTGAAGCGAAATCAGAAGAAAAAATTACAATAATAAAAATGTTAAGTAATAATATCACGAACTGATCGTAGTATTCTTCGATATGTAAAAATTCGTAGAAAACATAATAATAATAAAAAAAAAACAAAAACATTACTTGCCATGACTCATAACACTTACGCAGTGAGGTGACGCTCGGGAAAAAAATGTACTACTGTTTTGTGACCAGCGGCAGTTTCTCAGTTTGCTCATGTGGAGCGCTGGCAGAAGGAAAAATAATGCATAGGCTGAAGTGGAAAGACTTAGGCAAAGCAATTGGAAAATATCGATCCCAAACGAAGAAAAAAAGTTGCCCAGTACCGCAAAGCTTTTGATGAAGACACCTGGAGTAACTTTTCAAATGAAAAGGTCACGTGAGTCAAACGTCCAGTCAAGTACCATTGAAGAAGTCACGTGAGTCAAACGTCCAATCAAGAGCGAATCACGTGATTTTCACCAAGACCGTCAGCGCCTCTACCGAATACTCGGCGCAGCAAAGATCGATCAAAAAATATGAATACACTTTTTCAAGCCCGGCGATACCGAACGTCACCCCCCTGCGCTATCTTAATAAAAGTAATATTTATAATTTTTTAATGAATTTTTCTAATAATTTACAAATCATGTCGAGTAAAATAGTATATTTCGTAACAGGCACGGATGTGCGAATTTGGCGAAATGGGGAAATTACGGTCCGAGGCGAAGCCGAGGACTGTAACCCGTTTTTCCTATGAGCACATCCGTGCCTGTTACGAACGATATTTTTTGTACCAAGGGCATAGAAAACGCGTTGAGAGATCTCGAGCTGGCATAGAAGCGCGTTTTCTATGCCAGAGGTACATAAAATATGTTTCTTTGATACATCAAATATCACCGAATTGGTGTTAATTTTTTTTTTTTTTCATTCAGTTTTGCTTCAACAATATTTTTATATTCCTGCAGATTATTTTTACTTTTTAGAAAGTGTTATGGTTGTTTCTAGTTCTTGAAATACGTTCGCTCCTTCTTTTGTTCGAGATTTCTCGTCCTTGACTTTTTCGTAGTTGAGAAAAGGGAGCTAAAAAATCAGCAGGGTCGGGAAATGAACTGATTATTGGAGGGATGTCGAATCGTCCAGGGAGCGCTTGGCAATTAAGGCGGCGTAATGTATGCATCGAGTTTCTATCTTACGGGCTGAGGAAGATATATTGTAAGGAGTCGCTGGTCCGAGGGTCGAGCAGCGCAAAGACGTGAAAGCCGCAGCACGAGGGAAGTGCCAAGTTCCTTGAGTGTCAATTCTCAGAGCAATCTGAGGATGCAGATTCTTGCTCTTCCCCTTTCACAAGTTTGATATTCAAATCAATGTCTGTCGTTATTGCCTCATCATTACAACGGTTTTTTTAAAGTGTAAAACTGACTGCTGGGTAATTTCTTTACGTGCAAGCAAAATATTTCACAAGTTTGGAAAATTACTCTTGTCTTTAATTAGTTGAAGTATCGTTTTCAAAGAACTTTCAAGTTAAATTTTGATAGTTAAAGAATTTTCCGATTTTTGATTAATATTTTCGAAAGTAGAACTCTTGGATTCTCACATACGAGCCATTGTCGATAACGAACATGCTACACGAAACGCAAGGCACTTCTGTTTCCAAGACCAACGGGGATTCCCTCGCATATCGTGCCACTCATTTATTCTATAAATCTGACAATAAATAACGAGCATATTGGGACAAACCGCAAGCCCCTTTTCTTTCGTTGAGAAAAAAAGCAGAAATCCTTGAGGGTTGCTTATCACCCGCTCCACAAACGCGCCGGAACGCATTTAAAATGTATTGAACTGTCACGGGGCCATGACTTGTTCCGGATTTTTACATTTTTCATCGTCACTGCACCGCCTAGTCTGCGGACGCGATAGTTCTGGCCGGAATATAGCCGGATTAGTGAGTTATTGCCAGCCTTAAGTGTTCCGGTCAATCGGGGTGCGAGCCCCCGCATTTCTACGGGGTGAATTTGTCCATAACCGTAAATGCCCTTCGGCCATCATCGGCAACCCCTGAATTTTTGCGACGCGTTGAAAGAAATAATAAAGTTGGCGTTGGATTTTTTTGTGTGTCTTGTTTTGGCCGTAGTTGGGTGAACCCAGTTTTTCGGGCATCGATTGTCGCAGAAAGTCGGCAGTGAATGACGTAAAAAGAAATGAAAAAGAAATTGAGGGGGAAACAGTGGAAGAAGAAAGGAGGGTTTGGTGGAATGCTTTTATCCGCTTGCCGCGTCAGTATGAGATTCCTTTAGATGAAGCTGATTCAAAATACCGTTTGTACGTTCGAATGCATTCAGCCGGGGCTGAATCAAATCGTCCGTTAAATCGAGTGCGTTGCATGGTATTAGTGTAGTTTTAAAAAAAGGACGGGAGTTGATTAGAATGTGGAATTATGTAGCGATAAAGGTTTTTTTATGTAGTGATGCGCATGTGAAGTTGTCAATTTTAACAGAGATATTATCCTTGTGTAAGAATGAGGTGTCACACGGCCAGTTTGAAAGATTCATCTTTGGTGATTTACATAAATTTTACTAATTTTTCTCTAATGTAGGGCAATAATTGAAATCATATTATTATTCGAAGGATTTAATATAACGATTGTTGTCCAATGTTGTGTTATTGAGGTTTAAGAAATTTAATAAAAGACAATATTTTGACTTACATGTATATAATGTGATTGAAACTAGCTCTATTTCTTACGGGAAAATTTTGATAAGATGTTACATAATGTAATTTGTAATTTGCGTATAATCCATTAGTTTACATCAATGAATTGCATTTTTTTATCCGTATTCGTTCCTATAAAATGATGTAGAATGATGTAAATTTAATATTAATGCTATACATTACATGTATCTATCCTCATCGATTGATTTTATGTATTTTGATTTATTTTGGATAGATAACGTAATTTCATCGTATTTATGTATATTTTTAGGATAAGACGTGAAAATATAAAAAGAATTAAAAAGAACCAACCTCATTTGAGTCTACTTTCTGATACTTTAGTCAAATCATGTGATCAAATCAAATAAAAATTTATTCTCCTTTCTTAATAAGAAATCATTTAAAATGCTCTGAAGTTTTCGTACATAAATATCCTACATTTCAGTTTATTTAATATAGTCCGCACATGACAGAAAGATGAATAATGTCAATCATGTGTTACTGATACCCAATCATACGTAAGGTGAACTTGAACATAGGTGAACTCCAATCAAGTTGTAACAATACATTGAACATTTAGTGAATCACGATTACAAACATAACAAAGCTTGAAAAATACTTCTATTGCATCATGTCCATATTACTCAGTTCATAACAGAGTATGACACAAAATATTTGCACCAATTACAGATACATTCAAATTCATTGCTATTTTATCGTATGACATACAATGAATCAATAATGGCAATAATCACGAATCTGAAATGAAAGCTCGCTTTTTCAATTCAAAAATTTTTTAGCTGGAAAAATCCTTCAGGCACCTGAAATATTCGAACCCACACACTTGACACTTCGTTATTAATGTTACGCAATCATGCAAGTGTGTAACCATTAGGCCAACGAAGCATCTTATCATTGATCCCTCGGAATGAATTCGAAGCTAAAATACATATAATTCTGTAAAAGTTAGGTAGATAAAAAATTTTGACGAGTTACAAAATATGCATGTGGTGCAAATGATGTAGACCGAGAAACAGGGGGTACCTGATGATGCACGAAAACCTGAACGAAAATTACTGTTCACTTTCAAATGTGAAAGATTAATTTCGGAAAAGGTCTCTCCAGAAACCTATCTACGATTTTCGCTACATTAGTTAAACCGAAACTCATATAACTGATGAATAGGTATAGTCTTACATGCGCGTTGACTCTAAGAAAAATGAAGATTGTCCCTTCTTCTCCTTCTTCTCACCCTATCCTATTTAATCTCCCAAACAAATCGAGCGCAAAGAGAAACGAAGGCGCAGGCCCGCTGCAATGCCGAGCAGATCGGCTCTCGGGATCCCAGGGTTAATAATTATTTCGTGGCGAGACAATTAACTTTTTGTTGCGAGGCCGGGCCCTGCTTCACGCTCGCATGGCTACTCTATGATTTCGCGGCGAGTGCATCGCGAAAATAATAACGTCTTGGGAATTTTTCGGGGGCCCTTTCGAATGAAGATATACGCGAGATAAAGCGCCGGGCGTCGGCGAATGACAAATCGGCAAAAAGAGAACAAGGGAAGAAAATAAAAAAATTCTTTTTTAGGCATCTCCATAATGCATGAATATTATTGAAAGCCAGTCTCTCATGATAGGTGGTGGCATTGTATCGTATAAATATTAATCGGCAATGCGCGATTATGTAAAAAGCAATGCCGGGCGACGACTTTGGCAGCGGGCGCGTTGAAAGAAAGTGATTTCGAGTCGCATATGTCCACACACGCCTATGGAGAGGTTTGCCGGTGGGTCGAGGGGGAGGCTGTATTTTAATGTACCAAAAGAACGTCGAAAAAAGCGAGTTCTCTTGATTTACAAATGAGTGCTGGCCCCTCTCAGCGGCTTTTTGAGTCTCGCTTACCTGTCGCTTCGTCTCTACGTTAAGGGCTTCGAGTTAGGCCGTTCTCCACAAGGGTCAAGGAACTCCAAGATTCTGATAGATATATGGAACAGTGATAAGGTTATGTATCATCTGAAAAATCATATATAAGAGTGTATTTTGACATCTTCATCAACAAGGATTTAAGTCAATAAAATCTTTCAAAAACTGACAATTTGAACACCAGAGTTTTTCGTTTTCTAGGATTTATTTTTGCCCACGTACTTCTTGGATTTTTTTATTTTTAATGATTTTCTGGGATTGCTGTTGTTCATATATGACTTGGATTTCTACATGTTCATGTATCCTTTCAGTTTCCTGGATTCCTTGATTTTTATGTGTTTCGAGTTCAACTTCGTTTTTGACTGAATATGGCTGGGAAGTAGTGATCCCACATGTGCCATACGAGAATAACGACTGATTTTCGAAAATTTATTTCTTCGATTAATGTCAAACATATTTATTTCATAGTATTTCAAAAGTATATACTCGACATTTTGCCGAACGGATACTTCATGCTCAAGAGGATTAGTTGACGAACATTTGAAAAAAATTTGATCAAAACATGGAGGCTAATTAGTTAGGATATTGTGTGCACAGTTTCAAACTGACATGCATGAAGATCTACAAGAATCTAAGCATTTGATTGATATTTTTAATAGAATTTTATTATTTTAATTTGTTATCATGAGTCGTATATACTATCACTATCAGCCCATACTGTTTGCAGATTCATGAAACCAAAAAAAAGTTCTTGACGAAAGCATCTTTTTTTCAGTTTCAGGGGTAACCTAACCTCTTTATAAACATAATACGAGAAAAAGTATCTCTCTTATGGAAATTTTAGAAATTTTTAAAATTCTTGAGTATAATCTTGTTTTCTTATTAGCTGGATCGTAAAATCCGATTATCGAAATATATTCAAATATGAGATTCGCTGGGTTTCATTTTGAGAATTTCAAGAATATAATTTTTGTTATTCAGCTCAGAATTTTAATGTCTTAAATTGAAACAATACCAATCTATTTTCATTGTTGGTACAAACAAATTTTTATGTATACTACTAAATGTTTGGAAAGGGCAAAGAACAAAATTATCGAGTATCAGGATTTTCGGATTCTAAATTCTGATAATCAACATTCAGAATCTACTATATTTATTAGAATTATTTGGTCATATACTGTTTTTTTTTTCAATACTCTGCATGTTAAATGGATTAACTCTGAACAAACTTCAATTTTTTGAAGTCTGAGATTTGCGAAATAATGGTTTTATGCGTTATAATAATTTAAAAAGTTGAAAGAATAACAACCCTTCTAACAAGCGCGGCTTATCGATTTTTTGCGGATTTGAAGTTTCTTAAATTAAATGTTTGTTCGTTATCAAAATCTGGAATTGAAATCAATAAACTTTCAGAACTACCACTTTCAATATAATTGATTGAAACATTCAAAAATATTAATTGTTGGGTTGGGATACATTAAATTCAGAAAATAGTAACTTGAATATTTTTAATCGGCATTGACATAAAAGTTAAGTCCTGAACACGCAGTACGTGGTAGAATTTTCGCCACACTATAGGGAAATTCCGCTACATAGCAGAAATACAACACTCACGAACACTAAGTCAAAAAAGTCGGAATTTTTACGAAAGAAATGCGAAAATTCCACTTCTTGTGATCTCTACACTAGCAATATTTTTTTAAATCGATTAACCAACTTACGAGTATAAAAAATATCTGATTTAACACTTTGTACCTTTCGAACGCGTAGTGCCTCTCGTCAAACCTGCAACAGAGGAAAACGATGATGAAGGAAAGTGCATACAGGACGAGCAAAGAGACGGGACTTGAAAGACTTTGGGCTTTTTTTTCAGCAAGGAAGGCTCGGGTAACAACAGCGATAGGTAGAAAAAAAAGCGATTATTTCGAGCTGGTAGGTGGGTAGAAGGGCGGGTTGTTACACCGGCTATAGATGGGCATAATCATCAGCGGTGTTGGTTGTTAGGTAGGCAGATATAGGGATAATTTTCAAGCCCCATATTATGAGCCCCGAATCAAGTTTTTCGAAAAGTTTTAATAAGCAATTCCACCGCATAGGGAACGCAATTACATTGGGATTATGCAGCCCACGAGGTATACACGACGAAATCGTGCACTTTGCATAGCCAATGCAGACAAATTTTCATCGATCGTTGTGGAAGTCGTTTGCTATTATTTTGATGACACTTTTTTCGAGACTAGGAAATATTTGCTGACGTTGATAATAGTTTTCAAAAAGTTTTTTTATACTCAATGTTGAAACCAATTAGTCACTGGGAGTCACTCATTATTTTAAAGAACGAAGTTTTTAATATATATTAAATTAATTATTTTAAGATATATATTTTATGTGATTAATTTATTATATTTGATGATATATCTTTAATTTTCTGATGTATAAAATTTTTTATATATAAAACTATTTAGAAATAGTTTTCATTTAGTTTTATATTATATTGAAGTATGATGAAAAGCTGACAAGAAAATCGGTTGAAAAATGTTAAATATCATAAAATGTAGCTTTCATTATCCTTTAGCTTTTTATTATTATTGTTTAGCAAACAGCTTTCATTTTTCTTTTTCTGAAATGGAGAAATGATCTACCTTTAGTTCAGATTCAAATCACCGTATTACCACAAATGAAGAAATTTCATTCATTGTCGAACAAATTTTTCTTTCTTTTATATAAACTCAGAGTCAAGTCACTCAAAATTTTAAGTAAAAGTAGGATATTACAATAATTTCAAGATTGTGCAGATGATTTTTAAATTTGCTTATATATTTTAGAAAACCGTTATGAATTTACTGTGATTTTGAGTTTAGACACATAACAATGCTGAAAATATTCAATTTTATTGATATTAATGAATTATAATTAATATTTTATAAAATTCGGAATCAAGTTATAGGAAATTACTGTTTAAAAGTACAAAGTTACTTTAAATTCGAAATTTTCTTTTGATTTGCTGTTATATTTTCAAAGTTTGTAATTAATACACAAGAAAATTTTTAGGTTTTTGATAATAGTCAGAAAAATCAACATGTATCAAATGTCAGTCATCCATTTTTATCTCCGATGTTTTGTACAGGACTCACATCCAAATGTCTCTGAAATATTTATTTGCTACTCGACACAAACTGAAAAACTTTTTTGCGCTTTCGAATATAGTATGATTCACAGTGAAAACTTTTTTATACTGTAATTAAATAAAGAAAAACATTTTCAAAATTCTGTCAAGTTTTTTTCAATGCAATTCGTTGATATCTAGCTGTAACGATTAGAAGTTTCGTTACATGTGAGTTGTACTGAAAATTTTCGTTTCGAAACAGTGAATACTGAATTCACTGAAGCTCAAGCACCGCGAGTTGAATAGTTTGAGATGCAAACCTTTCTATTTTATGTTTTCCAATTGAACAGTGGAAAAAAAATTTCAGTTCCAACATCAGGTCTCTTGAAATCCATATATTGCTGAAGGCATTCTAAAGTGCTAAGTCCCTGCTTCTGCGACACCAGCAAACTCGGACAAGCGGCTAATTGATTTAATTTCCCGTAATAGTTGCCGGCCTAATGCAATCAGTCGCTCTCTCGAGACTTCATCACGCATAAGAGCAACGATTACATCACAATGGACTATCGCAAAAACTTTTCTTCGTCATCGTTTGCTTATTTTTGATTCTGCGATATTATTATTACTTTTGAATTCTGTACTGAGCTGATTTCGCTATATAAGTATACATATACTCTGAATAAATTCATAAATGAAAATAAGCCTATTCCATTATAAAAAATAGAGGAAAATTTTTAAAAAAAAATTTAGTTGCACCTGCTATAAAATTGTATTTCCCTCATTTTTTTATTGCCAAAATAATAGCCCGACAATTTCAAAGACAAGATTTTCAAGAAGACTTTCCACTAACTTTTATGCCATCGAGTATGAGTTTTAATGAATACTGAGAAAAAAGCTCGTACCGTCTGCTATATATATAGTGTAAAAAGTAGAATATTATCGTAGAAACTGCAATATTCGTTTTATTTATTACAATATGTACAGTAAAACCGCTATTATTTTACAAATTACAATTTATATACCAGTTTTCACTATATAATGTCAGAAGATTTGAAATCTTAAAATGAAAATCTTACTATGCAAATTGTAATTTTTAACATACATTTTTTTCACGCGCCGGCGCGTCCACGTAAAGCGCAGGCGCGGAGTTTTAGCTAACTGCGAACAGGTGGCGACCGCGTTTTTTTTCTCACCCGCAATTTATTGACGCATACATTAAAATGGACCAGAGAAGCAAGCCCTCACATGTAAAAAACATTTAGTGTGATAAAGGCTGATAAAATGACTTGGGTTCACGATCATTTTTTACTTTTTAACGTTTCCGCTCTCAGGGGGGAGGGGAGCATGGAGAAAAAAATAACTACATTACTTTTTTCCAGCTTTTTCGAAAACTGTATCATATTACAATATGATGCACTAGAAACCTAGAAAGCATACAAAAAAAAACTGTAAGGAACTTTTAAGAATCTGGATTGATAGAAATTACAATATGATATTGCAAAAAGTACAAGAAGTATAGTAGAAAACGAAATGTGCAAAGGAGTTTTTACAACAAAATATATCTATTATTACATTTTGATTTGACAATATTTAAAACATCTTATCACAAAAATTGCTATATTATCTAGCAAAAATTGCAATATGTCAGAGTTTATGCATATGAAAAAGCGCAAGTCCCAACTACCGAGAACATAAATGTATAGCTTCGAAATTTACTGAACTAATTTCCGAACCAGGCGATACATAGGTTTTTTACCATGTGTGCAATTTCAGAATTACTATGCTAAAGAAAATGAGTTGACATCCATCCAACTTGCTGATATTCTGGGGGATGAAATGCAAACAGGATGTACTGCATTAGCCTTTATTCCAAAAATAAAGGACCTATTTTATTTGCACTCTATTCGGTCCAAAAAATTCAATAGTTATTAATTACTCGAAAAACATGCAAATTATACATCAATTAAAATAGAATTTGATAATTCCTTCCAGAACTTTTTCTTACGAAAGATTTTCCTTGCACCTCATTATTCCCGGGTCTCTTTCCTTATCAACCAACGAAGATTTAGGTTAATCGATTTGGGTATTTTCATGCTTCCGAAGAATATCCACGAGGTCTCTATAATCACGTATAATCGAATATGACCGGGGGTGATCACGTAATTGGGCCTTTAATCGCGCAACGCGTTTCACCCTCATCTTCGTGCTCGAAATTCCGATAAAATAGAGCGAAAACCACGTGCACTTCTCGATAAAGTCGAAAACCGCGCTTTTTTTGTGATGCGAAACGAAAGACGTACGGAGACAAGTGAGACCAAATGACGCGCATCAGGGCAATAACGCTTGGTTTCCATCGGTCTACTCTTCTTCATGCTGTCTCGTTTTTCTTCCCATAAGACATTATGTACAAATTAATATTCTGATGTTTTACCAAGTCGCGGAGAGTAAGCTCGTAAGCCGTAATGGTTCAATTCGCAAAAATTAGCATACTTTAACGACTCGAGAGTGAGAGGTCCGTATAAGAATGTGTGAAACGTCTCTTTCTCCCTTATATTGGTGTTCAATGGCTCACTCGTCTTTCCTTTACGTATAATACTCTCCCTGAATCGATCGATCGGCACTTTAACTTAATGAATATATCGTTCCTTGCTTAGACCGATACATAATAGCTGGATTTTTTCTAGCTTCGGTCAGAGGAGGGAATAATAGGAAGGTCACTTAATTTTTATTAGTAGAACCTATCGTTCATGAATTGTTTAAAATCTCCAAAACATAATGAAGCTGTATAATGAAATTTTTTATAGAAAAAAGAGGTGAAGTAACAAGAGATCAATCATTTTGCCAAAGACAGATTACTGATTGAAAAAAGTAAGAAAGGAAAATCTTAACATGTCGATAAAAATTTGATTCTCGTTTGATGCCTGCTAAAAAAGATGATCATCAGAGAATTTAGAGTGACGTAAGTCAAGCTGGTGCGGGGAAAATTATGAGCCGGATAAAGAAGAAAAAACAATATATTTTTTTAATGAAAAAAATGATTTATTTATATAGTATTTTGATTTTGATAAAGACGTTTACATTTTGTTGTTTTAAATCTCAATGTAACAAAACTCATTTATTATTAATAGTAACATAATCCGTCTTGAGGGATTTCTAAGTGGATCTCTTTATACAGAGAAAAGGAAAGTCCGCGAGTCCTTGAGTTGTTGGAATCCTAAAAAATAGGGAGATCCGATGGCGGCTCCCGGAAAAAAAGAAGAAATAAAAGAGAGCCGATGGAGACTAGCGTGGGTGAATGGGGAAAAGTAGCCGATACAGGCTAGAGTGAGTTTATAGGGAAATAGAGCCGATGTAGGCTAGAGTGAGTGAAAGGGGAGAGAGAGAGAGCCGATGGCGGCTCCTAGCGTTTGATTGGGAAAGAGAGCCGTTAGCGGCTCCCGAATGAAGGTTAGGGAAGAGAGCCATTGGCGGCTCCCGAGCGAATGCTCAAGTTCCTGAAAACAACGCTCTTAAAGTACGTTCTTGGTTCCAGTCACCGCACCAATCAAAGAGCTCGAGTAAAAAGGGGGTATTATCTCTCTTCGCGGTCAGCGCACCAATCCCAGGCTCTGTGTCGATCGCGAGTCAAACAAGTTCCCTGGGGAGCGCGGGGAAAGAACGCTATCTCAATGTGCCGCTCTATTTTCAGAAAAATCGAGAAAAACGATTTTCTCTCGCGTTCTTGAATTTTGATGAAATAAGCCAGCCGAGTAGAAAAACTTCTCAAAGTTCACGCCGGTTATTATAACCGACTTATAACAAGAGTTCCGTACAGTATTGCAGATAAGGTTACAATGGGAGTATTATCGTAGAATAACTTCAAATTCAACGTGAATAAAACATGATTTCACAACTCATACTTTACACACAAATTCATATGCAGATGAAGAAATTTGCAGTTTCAGTGCAAAAAACATCCTTGAGAATGCGTGAAACTCGTGATAGTCCGCGAGAAGCAATGCAAGATTAAGGGATCAAAGAAATTGTTCGAGTTGAGAGGGAAGAAAAAGGTTCTAAGTGAAGATAAAAGGGGGCGAGCAAAGAAAGTTGCGGTTTCGTGGAAAATATAAATGGGAGTACGGAGCTTAAGCGTTCAGGAGTCGAAGAACAGTCGATGGTCGGTTGACCCCGACCGGTAATAAGAATGAATGTGATTCTATTATGGGTTCAATTGTTACGGCTGCGGATGGGCCGTTCTCAGAGAATAGGTGGAAGGTCGGATGATCTCGGCCGATAGCATCTCCAAACATTCCGGGGCCGATCGTTTTTCTACTTCTGATACGCGTAAGTGTTATTGCGGCCAAAAACTGAAATAAAATATCTAGCCTCAAGAAGTTACAGCAGGATCTTCATTTCAACGTATTTTACGTTGGAATAGTTATTATAACAAACGTACTCGAGTTGCTGATTTTTTGAATTATTCGAAAGAGTGAAACGCCTTCTTTGAAGCAACGTGGAATAATTGTAACCTTCTAATGGTGAAATAAAAAAAAAATGACTTCATATTTCATTTTCAAATATGCAGTTTCAAAGAACGTACTTTTGCAGGCTTGGACTAGTGGTAAATTCGTAAATCCATGCTGTCGATGTCAAAAGTTTGCTTCATGATAATTACATTTAATTTCTTTATAATGTAAGTTTTGAACTTTTATTTATACAAATTTTTTCAACTTAATTTTAAGCAAAAAATACTGCTTTAAATATTTTTGCTACATGGGTGGGGCAAGATGATCAGCAAAGTAGTGCTGACGACACACCATTATGAAAGTATAAGTAAGACATTAGAGTGTTAAAAATTATCATGAATATCAATACATGATGCAAAAATTCAATACGAATTCAAAATAATTGCAAAAAATAAATATTACAGCGATGAAGACAGAAATGTGCAGCCCACCTTTTTTTTCTTACATTTTCATGACTGATAAACCTTTTACGGTCACAGGCGTTTCATAATAAAATCTCACTTTGTAACAGGCATTGAAGTGTATCAACGTACGGACACACACTTCACAATTTCGTGCCGATACATTTGTTAAAAAAGGAAAATCTTGAAGTTACATTTATTTAACTAACTGTATTGGAAAAGGTTTGTTCAGACTGCATGAACGAAATAAACCTGGATTAAATCTTTGCAGGATTCTCGAAGATTGATCTTGATTCAATCTCAATGCACAAAAGTTTCGAATTGAATCCACTAGAGTCCGTTTCACTGAAATCGATCGAATTGAAGCCATTATAATCCAACTTAATCCATAGTCACATGAAAGGACGTTCAGAGTTTGATGCGAATCTATTCAAATAACAATGTTTGACCTCAGGACCCATTGTCTAAGAAATAAGGTGGAAAGTGGTTTCGATTGTTTCCTAGTCAATGACCAATTCCGAAAAAAGAATTTAATATGAAAATGTATTTGATGGTAGACTTGTCCAAAAATGAACATTTAGCCTGTTCAGCATGGTCCAAATTTTCCATGAAAGTTAACACTTTGATTGCTCATAAAAAAGAAACGAAACCCTACAAGGCCTGAGGACCAAGTTTATTTCCTTCGAGCAAGATGACAACTGCATTTGATTCTACCTTTACTTATATATCGAGCATTTCAGTTGCAGAAAGCAACTTCGTAGATGCGTTAAGGTGACACACAGAGGCCATTTTCTCCACCTCCTCCTTCCACTCATTTGTTTTCCGTTCTATGCGTCTTTCTCGCACTTCAGCAGCCTCCGTGTTCCCTTAATGCAGCTCTCTGCAATTTTTACTCCTCAAGTTGTGAAAGGTTCAGGAAAATCTGGCTACAAGCCGTGTCATACCGAAATGCAAAATGAATTCTTAATGCATTGCCAGGTAATATAACTATAATTTCGAATTTGTGAAGAAACAACAATAATTTTGAAGTTCTTCAATCAAATCGCATTATATCAATTTTCAGACAATCGGGGATCTACCATCCAAATTTAAAAGGAAAAAAATCGCATTGCGAAACAAGCTGTTGAGTTTGTTTCTTGGTGTAATTTATTGTGAAGAAAGTTTGACCAAGTCTATGATGACGAATTACTGTAATAATCAATTTCTCGAATGTTAATGTGAATTCATGGAAGTGAAAAATCTCCTGAATAGGGCTTAATAAAAGCCGAAAGCTCGAGAAAGAAAATAGGAAGTTAGAAGGAAGTCTTTTATTTTATAACCCATTGATATTGGCTCCCAACGATCGTTTTCATCATTAATATTGACACAAGTTCTCCATTTTTTTTAAATTGCACTAAATTTTACTTTCAACTTTTACATGTTGAATATGCCAACCTGCTATGTGTGTAACATATAACTTGTGTACCAACAGTAAAAGACTTTAAATATCATTTTCAAGTAAACTATCCAGATACTTACATACTTACATACTTTACATCTTTTAACTATTCATAATTTTTCGGCTGCATATTCTGAATAAAATAAGAATGAACCAAATCTCATTTTGGAGGTTCATTTGAAAAAAAAAAAAGAATTGCTCATCATGTTTCAAAATTGTGCAGCTAATCCAGGCTAATCCGGAAAATCGACCTGAATCGCGAGGATCGAATGCGAGCAGAAGCCGATCCTAGAATTTTTCAGTGTTCTGCATTAAGAAGAACAAGTCGATTCCTGCAAAATATTGTGTCAAAGAATCTCAGAGACCTACAACTTTGACCATTTGTGTATGACAGACGACGAATCCGACGACGAAAAACCTACCTTCGATTCCAAACAACAACGCACCTTGACCAACACAAGTGAAAATGCAGTGGTTGGGCAGGTAGCAGTGAAAATACCCGAATTTGTAGCATCGAACCCAGAACTTTGGTTTGCGATGATCGAGAGAAGTTTCGTCAGTACCGGCATCGTCAACGACCGAACGAAATTTGGCCATGTCGTGAGAGCCATTAACCAGCACTCTGCTGCGAGTAGGGGGGCACTAACTGACTTGTCGCAGAGCATACGGGCGGCAGCAGGAAACTTGATCAGCCAAATTTCGGTAGCTACAACAGGACTCCAGACAGTCGTACGCCCGATCCCTCCAATCTACCAATCGCAAAGCTCACCGCTGACCAATCCCCATCCTCAAGCAGGACCATCATCGGCCCTGATCCTTACCTATAGCAACCAAGAAGAACAGGAAGATATAAACTTGGCAAGGTCGTAAAGAAGTGACCCCCAGGCTTGTCAAGGAATTAAGCTAGGCGCTAACCGACTAAGCTAAGTAAAGATATAAAGAAAACTCCTATGCAAATCAGTGCCGAAAGCTCCTCTGAACATCTAGGGTTAAGAGCCAGGGAGTCCAAACGGAATGGTCTACTTGAGATCTTCCAAGCTGTACGCACCGGCCCCACCGTGGACTCTGAATCATCCTTTGAGCTCAGCCCAGGCCAAATGGCCAGTCGGTCACCAGCTAAAGAAGCTAAGAGGAACTACTTCGATCCCCCTAGCGTTGAAGAGCCAATGTCAGATCATTTATGTTCAGCTGCAAGTATCTCCGATCCCTTGGATTTGATTTTCTTCTGTGGTTTCTTATCTGAAGTTGAGTGTTTTTCTGTTTTTTCGTTTTTTCAAACAATGTTCTTGGTTTATTTTCCATTCTTGCTTGCTATTGGATTCGTAAATAATATGGGTCGTATTTTTTGATTGATTTTTATGGATATGCTGATTGGAGCATCTTCTTGAATATGAGTGAAAGGTTCAGGCTCGCTCTGAACGGAGACTGCAAGGCCTTTCGCTGCATCGATTTGTTTTTGCATGAACTCTATCATGCTTTCCTCATCGTCCTTATCTTATTTTCATTTTTTGCTTTTCTTTCTTGAGTTGCCAAAGTTTCTGGATCTCGATCAACATAATTTATTCGAGTTGTTGGATTTTTCGCATACATTTGGTTGGATTTTCGTGTTTTGCCTGACGTCGTCCTATTCTCATATGAACTGGCTTGAAATCTATACGGTAGCTAATAACAACCGAGCCATCTCCAGATATCGCACTCTCCTGGTTCGATTCTCCCTGATGCCGACCGACCAGGCATTTAATTTTTCACCACCTGCGAGCCGGTGGCTAACGCGTAGACGATCAGAGCGCGTTGCGCACAAGGTGATAAACTCCATCTACTCCGAAGCTACACCACGCCAATAAGAATATGCTTGGAGAAATCCAAAATTGCCACTCCGAAATCGTAGTAGAGCACTTGGTTACTTGGTTCCTAACTGGAGCATCGTAATGTCCCACTTATGAATCAAGCTCACGCGGGGTACCTCGTGACGGTGGCTCTGGCACTCACCATGTAGAGCGCCTAGTTTTTGAAAAGTGTAGATTGCGTGTCCCCAGGATAAAGCTCAACAGTATATCAAATATAATCCGTAACTCTTGTGAGGCAGTCAAAGCATCGCCATGCTTCCCTCACCCATCCTAGGTCCGACGTTAGCGAGGTGTGACATCGCAGCCCTAGCCCACAACTCACCCACCCTAGAACTTCAGGTCACCGCACCTGAGATCCGGTATCGCTCCTGACTCTCCTCTCTATCAGATCGTCGTGTATCTTGAGTATTATAACGCGAATAAATACGCGATTCGGACTCATGTGAAGTATATTCGATTTCTTCAACCTGCTTCCGATATTTTAACAAGTTATGTGCCCAGGTAACGCGGAATCGTGAGTGTAACTGACGGAAATACATACGTGATCGTGGCGTCAGGCGTAGCGTTTTTGTCAAGATAACGTGTTTTTTCGGGATATTCAAGGACCTGGAAGACGCGTCACGTAGCGTGCAAGTGGCTTGGAGAAGAGGAAATGTGCGGCATTCATTGTCGGTGCATTTTGTTGACTCGCGAATAGCGTGGAAGTGGCTCAAGGAGAGAAAGTATTCTCGAATTCGTTTTCGGTGCGTTTTTTGTTGACTCTTGTATAGTCACTCGGTACCGAAAGTAAACATAACCGAGGAATCTGAACTACGATATCGCATTCCTAATCGCAGTAACTTCGAGAGGAAAGGAATTGCAAGTCAGTTACTTATAAAAAAACACTCCTGACCTTGAAAGTTGAATCAATTTGTGAGAATTTGGCCTCATTTTTTCTGAAATTTGACGAACTGTTAAGGGAATCGGAAAAAGTGGAACCTTGTTTGAGTCAGATATTGTTTGTCATTTGTTGTTGTCAATGCCACCCGAGTTTGATGCGGTAGTCATGACAATCGAGACTCTAGCCGCTAATGACATTACGACGGCTTTTGTGAAGAATAGGTTACTGTATGAGGAGATGAAAAGATAGGGGCAGTTGGATTCTCGGGAATCATCCAGGAATGAGTCGTCCACGTCCACATCGACGGCCTTCGTGGCTTGAAGAGTGACCATATGGGGGCGTCTTGCAGGGGGCAAGGACAGGAGGTCGGTAAAGTTGAAGCGGGATTACAGATCAAGTTTTCCGTACCGGTGTCACAAGGATGGGTCCGGACCCTCTCTTTTTGTCTTTGTCAGATGCTCGCCCATAGAGGCGATGTAAGAAAAAGACAGACGACAGCTGGGTTTGTCGCTGGGTGGTCACGTCGGTCACAAGCGATCTGCATGTCTCGCGTCCAAGAAAAACAAGGATGCAAATGTGGCAAGCGAGGCATCAGATAAATTTGGCTTTTTGGTATCGACATCTAGCGGCGACCTGGAAACAAGATTTTGTCTGAACTCTGAGGCGTCAGAACACCTGGTTTATGGCAAAAAGAGTTACTAAATGTTTAGAGACTAGAGAAGTCGACTTGATTGACATCCCCAAGCCGGGGATGGATGTCGTTGCAAGCTGCCCACGTAGAAGATCTTCATGTCAAGAGCATCAGGTTACAAAAAACAGGCTAAAAACTACGGAGGCGATGTGAGTGGAGAAGCGGCGGCGAACGTAGAGGGGTGAAAACGGAGGTGAACACTCTCCAAGGTCCGTCCGAGCGAGCCCGTTCGATTACTGTGCCACGGAGTAGCGGCAGCAGCGGAGCAGCAATGGGGAATCTGGAGGACCAATGAGGAAGCCGGAGGAGCAGCGGCGACGACGAATCTGGGTCCTGGAGGACCGATGGGGAAGCTGGAGGATCAGCGAAGAAGCCGAAGGAGCAGCGGCAACGGTGAAGCTGATTAACTAGCAGTGAATGCGAACGTGGAGGACCGACGGCGACGATGAAGTCGGGTAAATCCGTCAAGGGTTTACTCGAGGACGCTACTAGAGCTATCAGCCCTTTTCAGGGCTATGCATAATTTTTTTTCTTTTCCAAACTCCTGGTTACTAGGAGTTGCCTACGTATATATGGTCAAGGAGTTTATTTTCATGTAGGTCGTAAAATTAGCATTCATTACCGGTTCTTTTCAGAACCATCAAACATGTTTATTCAAGAAATACACTTCGTTACTAGCTATGAGAAAG
This sequence comes from Platygaster robiniae, assembly GCA_028476575.1. Lineage (NCBI taxonomy): Eukaryota > Metazoa > Arthropoda > Insecta > Hymenoptera > Platygastridae > Platygaster > Platygaster robiniae. The sequence goes on from CM052019.1 coordinate 46,462,100, forward strand.
GTTCTATTAGAAATTCTTAAATAGATGGCGTTGTAAGCGTGAGAAATGGTGGAAGATGTCCTATATCAAGAGCGAACGCAGAGCAGAATCATCAGTCTCAACGATAAACCTAAGCAGCCACATATTGAGCGATATTGTAGCGCTATAATGGACTTCACCAAAGTGAATGCAGTCTCTCGCCTGGAGCACAAGAGGATTATAGATCTCGACCTGAAGAAAAGTTACGGGGAGACGAGGCTGTTCGAGTTCACGATGACATTGGGACTGAAAATTGTCATAACTCTCGATGGAGAGTTTACAGTCTTCCTGTCTGAGCGTGTCTCTAAGATACTGCATGAGGACCTGGAGTAACTCCAAAAACTCAAGGATACTACGGAGAATACCAAGCAAATCCATTTTCTCTGGTGACGGTTGGGAGTATTTGGTTCTATTTCGCAGCTTTTGCAGAGACTCAACGGTCACTTGAGAATAGTTTTTTCTTTTCTCCCGCTCCGCCTATGCAGGTCCAGGGAATCGGGGATTTGGAAGAGGTTAGCCCGTTTCGCGACGGGGACGGGGGCCCGCCGCTGAAAAGCGGGGAAACGGCCCGCTCTTGTACAACATCGAGGGTTTCCGAGCGGGCTCGGCTCGGTTGGCGTGGAATGGGAGGGATAGGGACCCCACTAGCGCAGGCTGGAGAAGGTTCAGGCTCAGGGCTCAATACTTGTCAGCACTTGTCGGTACTGATCAGTACGGTTCCGGACTGGAAGGGGGAAGGCTTCGCGCATTTTTTTGGTTTTATTCTGTTCTTGGCGTTTTCGTGTTTGGAGTTAAGTTTTTTTGGCAAAGACCCGATTTAACGAAGGATAATGGAAAACTAGGTGGTCCTTCAAGATTTAGAGGGAAACTTATCGACCGATTAGGACAAAATTTTGTAAATTTATTTAAAATAAAATAAAAGAGAGTTTCTTTTAAAATTTCTAGTCGATCAACTACTTCGAACATTCAAAATTTTTTACATGCATTATTATGGAAACAGCATCATTTTTTGAAATAAATCAAAAAATTCTTGATTATTGAGGACATATTGTTTAAAATGTTTATTAACCCTGTGCATAATTGCGTCAAAATTGACCACATATTTATGCGGCAAAGAAATCATTTCACTTTATTCTTATCAACGTCGCATTCCTAGCGAAACAACTGCCGATCGTATATATAGTTACAGTGCTTACGCGTGCTTGCCAGTGCTTGCGTGGAAGCAGGTGGCAGACAGTGGTAGATGCGACCTTGCCGATACATGTGCACGGAGCTTGAAATGTGAATGTGGCTGCAAGAATTTATCGTTGCGGCTACATTCATATCATTTTATCCTGTAGGTTCTCCTTTAACAATGATTAGCTTTAAAATTATAAATGATTATCGATAATAAAACTAATGAAGGTACGTTACGTATCCCTGTACGTCTGTTTACATATTGCGAATCGCGGACAATCGATGGAGTACCAGAAAAATAATCGGTATATCGATAGTGTGCTTGTCGCCACCGTACGCCATATTGCTCGCGATGTATTCCAGGTGGAAACATAGATAAATAATTGCAAAAAAAACTTTGCGAAATAATCAACAATGATTATCGCATCGACGCATTCGATGGCCCGCGTTATATGTATGCGAAAATTAGTGTCGATAAAAAACGCGAAATGTAGATTCGTACCGTGGCCGATGTTTTCAATTTTTACTTTTATATGTTACAAGATGGAACTTACGTTACATTTTTTGGAAAATGATTTCCGCATCGTCAATAAAGCGAAATTCATCTTTTTTACTTACGCCACGGTGAGATACTTTATACATATTAAACTGATTTCACAATCCCAAACTAGGTGGTCCTTCAAGATTTAGAGGGGAACTTATCGACCGATTAGGACAAAATTTTGGAAATTTATTTAAAATAAAATAAAAGAGAGTTTCTTTTAAAATTTCTAGTCGATCAACTACTTGATTTATCAAAAAATGGGTTTATATGAGGTAATATGCAAGAAACAAAATAATGATTGTAATACATCTATACTTCGGTTTTCAATTTTTCCGTATTTCAACCAGAAAGTGGGTTAATATCTAAAAGTGTGGGGAGTGGTAAAATTTCTGTTTTAATGTTTTGGTTAATATTTTTTCCGTAATTTACTTCCATCAGATCGAATAGTAATACTCAAAAAAACTGAACGTAAATTACGAAGAGAAAACGTACCAAAGTACGACATTTTCAATTGCATTTTTCCTTTGACAGTAAAACACAACTTTTCTCGAAATGCAGTTGCAACCTCATTAGAGTATGCTAGCTATTAATCTATTAAGGGGACACAGAGGCTGCTAAAGTGCGAGAAAGACGTATAGAACGGAAAACAAATGAGTGGAAGGAGGTGGTGGAGAAGACGGCCTCTGTGTCCCCTTAAGAGGGGCACTTGTCCCCGAATCACCCTATGGTGTTCTTTTTCTTGAACAATTATTTGACAAAAACACTGTAGGACAGTTGCTTTTACATATTTAATTTATTTTTGCTATTTGAATCTGACTTACGTTTTGTCAACTTTGTCATTGATCGCAACATCACGGTTTTATTTTGCCACTGAACGTTGCAGGAACAACATAGGCAGTTACGTGTAGCATTTTCAAAGGTCAAAAATCCAATTAATGTGCACCAGATGACACTACCAACAAATGTTTCAACAAAAACGCCTTGAAATAAACTCAAGCAAACAAATTCATTCGAAACATGATAGATATTCAAATTTTATTTTTCCTCATTTTCGTCTTTGTAGAAGTGGTAAATCACAAACAAGTCTCCGACTGTCATTTTGAGATATATAAAACGCGAAGCGATATTTCGTTTTTTAGGATAATAATAAAAAATTATTTAACGACATTATGTCTATTGTTTTTATTAAAATATACCAAATTACAAGCAGGCAGAGCCATCGATTTAGACATAATAAAAATAATAGTAAGAATAGTCATAACGATAGTGGTATGAGTGTTAATGATACTAATTCTAAAAGACAATAATTGGAGAAAGTTATGAAACAATTAACCGAATCTGACACAACCACGTTCAACACGTGTTACAATTTAACGATTTTACAAGCAAGAAGAATTAAATAATAATATTAGTGACAGCAAGAAAGTGACAGGTTTTTTAACAACCCTAGCAATTTTTTCTGCTGGGATGGTGATGGAGAATGAGAAAAGCAGGGTCCACATATAAAACATGTGCATTAACGCAATTTCCTTCCAAGAGATTACATGAAATTTTGGATTTCGATTAAAAAATTTTCATTGTTTCGACAAGTTTCTAGTAACTTTAAATCAAATAATTCCATGGAACTAAAATCGTTATTCATTGCATCTTTAAACATTTTTGGGTTCATTGCTCACTTTAACGTCGGCAGTCCTAAGTATGAATAAAAATGTCATATTCTTTAAAAGCAGTAACAAAATTGATATTCCCTCACGATATTGTAAGCAGAGCATTTCGTTGTATAAATATATCGTGACTTGGATTTCCATTACTACTACCCATGCCTACACACCTCAAACTAAAGTTCTTGTTTTCTATCATCGTTTGTTGGTTGAGATTGAAATGATAATCACATATAAACGTTTTTAGACAGATGTCATAAATTTGGTCGGTGAATGTCGATTTTCTTTGAATATAGGAAAGGATCATTTGCCAATCAATATCAACAAAAAACCAAAGCAAAGATACAACACAAAAACACTGATAACACTCACCTAGCATTGACGGAAGAGTTGCCAACATCCTCCATGGACGGCTTCCTGAAATGAAAGCACGAGTAAAGTTCGTTGCTGGAACGCAAACGCATTATCGCGTTGCAAGGTGAATAAAAACTCCTCGTTTCCCACATATTATTCGCGTTTTCATCGTCCGAATTGCGAACGCCATTCGTTTTCGCGCGAGCCTGCGCGCAGGCCAATTTGAAAAAATTGCATTTCTGGACTGTTTTTTCTTGGTTCGCGCGCGCAAGAAGTTCTGTGGTTCTGTCTTGCCTCAAATTTCGCGGTCTACACGAAAATCCCCACCGGTTATGCGCGCGCCGGCAAATAGTGGCACCCTCATCCCCGGGGATGCCGGCGTTTTATCTTCATTCGACGCGGCGCGCGGCTCGTAAACTCCCACGTGCTCGTAGCCAGTATATTCCTATAAACTTTCCTCCCCCACGAGCTAGGATGGGGTAAGATGGCATCAATTTAGGCGATCGCAAAACGCTTGCAGAGCGTGGACAAAAGGCCGCGCAGATCAAGGAGCACTGGGGGGACTGGGCAGTTGTGCAAGATTTTTAACGCCTTAACTGGGAACTTGTCGAACGAGTAAAAGTACTTACGTATATAGCAGCTCCTCCACCTAATGTCAAACAGTCGCGAGTATACCATTTTGAGTTAGTGGTTTTTGCACGAGGTCCGGAGCGCTGGCAGTGATTGCGAATTGTCATTACTTTATGAAAACAAGTGTCTCGTTTGTATCTTGAGATTAAATGGTAAGAGGTTTTACGACTGACAGAAATGGTATCGACTGTTTCAGAGCTAAGGTAATAATCAGATTTTATGGCATAGTTCAGTGAAAGAGTTGCAGTACGCCTAACAAAGATTTATTAGTTCACGTTGTGTTTTCGGTGAAGAAGTACTACTTTATTGTAATTTTTACAATACTTTTGCAAGTTTTATAGTTATATAGTTTTATAGCGCAGTATTATAAATTGTACATTCTATGTACTATACAAGTACACAAAACTAAGATCGAAGAAAAGCTTTTGGAATGCTAAGCTTTTTCCCAAGATTCCTGGGGATCGAAAAAATTTTGCCGTCCAGACGCATCCAAAAAAGTTATTTTATTTAAAAAATAAAATTTCAGCAAGAAAAGTTTTTCAAATAAATGTTGCAGAAAGGGTCATTTGAAAGAAATGATTAAAAAACAATTTAGACAGTCTGATATGGAAAAAATAAATGCTAGTAATGATACTATAGTAATGAATATACTATTTTACATTTATTTTTATAAGTTAGCCCTGTTAGGCACCAAGGATTGTAATTTTATTACAGTATTCCTTCTGAGTAGTACTGCTTCGGGGGAGTAGGGGGGGAACCGCTGGCACCGAGCTATACCCCCACTCTAGCTTCACGTTCGCCTCGCTGTGTTTTTTATCACGCTCCTTCCAAGTAGTGCCATAGAGAACAATGCAGCAGAGCGGCAAAAACATTCAAAATGAATTGTTTTCGTGCTGCGTTCCATGAAAAAGTGTTTGGCACGATTAAATGTTATCCGAAATTCGGGCTGGCTAAACAGGTGTTTGATCCCGGGAAGGAGTCGCAAAAATGGTTTATTATATCGTCAGTGAGGTTTTTCACTGCGTGATCATATTCAATGGTTTTGTGCTTTGGTTCTTGCAAAAACAATCGTTTTGTGAAAAAAATTAATATTCAGCGTTTCCACCTCTGTACCGAATTTCTCCATTTAACCTAAAAGAGCTTATAAACAGACCTATCTAGGGTTACCAGATGGGTCGAGTTGAAATCCAGTACACAAAATAAAGTAATAAAAAAGTCATTGATCAAGAAAATGATAAAAAAATGTCACTGATCAAAATCCAGGATATGTCCCCAAAAATAAGAATTTCTAGGAACCCTAGGTAACCTGTCTCTTATTTATTATGTATGTCTGAATTTAATTGTTGTGTTATGTTACCAAGCGAAGTGCCAATTTTTTTTCCGCAATGTCAATTAATCAAACACTAGTACTTTTTTGTTTGCGGATACAAAGTTCTAAAAAGAAAAATCTCATTTCTCCCCGAGAAAACGCGTATCCACAGAATCTCTAGCAGACCCCAAAGTCATTATGTATTTAGATATACCAAAACCAAAAAAAATGTGTCAGCAAGGAGACATGGTTTCAACCAAAATAAATTTTGTAGTAAAGAAGTAGGGCTTTAAACGCACTACATCTTGGGTTTTCAATAATAGCACATATCAACTACCAGAATATCATTTAAATTGATGGTAAAAGATTGTTTTCGCAGTACAGTGATGCTTCCTCTCCTGTCAACTATATAAATCTTTACAGCTTCTACTCCTGTTATTGCAATCCTGTGTTAACGAGCTGGCAAGAAGAGAAGCCAGCAAGGATAGAAGATTGGCAGGAGTAGAGGCATAACTGTACAACATTTCACTGTAATGCAAACAAGATTTTTTCCTGGAAACGTTAAAGTGAATTATTCCTAGATTTTGCAGTATCATATAAAGTTGCTTTCAACTTATTGATACATGGATGGAAGGAGCGAGACATTTTTAAATTCTCACAACCTATATCAACTTCTACTCTATCGTTTAACAATGTTAACAATGTAATGTAATATGAAAAGCAATAAGCGAAAAGTTGCAGGCTGATTACACTATACAATATTTTATCGTAATAATTACTAGATTTTCTTAATGCAGCTGATGGATGACACGAGAGATAGTTAAGATTTTTTCAGAGGGAAACCTCAGGAAAAGTCAGTAAGTAAAAATGGAGAGCCTGAGTAAAATAAGTGTTTCACTACATGTCTCCACCTCACATCTTCTCAGGGTTATTAGTTAGGCTGCGCTATCACTTTCTATAATACTTTGGATATTGCATTCACATTGTGTAGCACGGCAACGCGCAACATTTCTGCGTTGGATAATGAAATTGCTGACGAGATGTATGGATGTGAATTATTCCATAAAAGGATGTTATTAAAAATACTTGCCTTAATTGCAAAGCAATGCTGATGAAAATCGGCAGTAGAAAATTAGAAAATATATTTTATTTGTAAGAATTCAAGTTTCGATATCAATATTTCATTATAACTATTTACTTTTTCAAAAAAAACAATTTATTTATTCTTTCAAAAATAACACCTCCACTCTTGCTTACAAAACAGACGAAAAATGTTTTTCCGCACAAAAATTAGGGAACGTTTAAAATCATGCAACCTGTCAAAATGGGGCTAAAAAGTTTTCAATTCAGACACTTTGCCTCAGCCATATTCGTATGAGCTTTATTTCTGAGGAGTTAAGCTCGTACAATCTTATGACGACTACAGAATCAATACAAGGCCAATACGTAATCGATACAAAGTACACAGATCGTTACAAATTTTGAATTCTTTTTTTACAGTTGTGTATGAATCCAAATCGGTGAATGCAGCATCTGAACCAGCCCCATTTAAACCAAGGATCATCAATTACTTCTCTATTTCGGAACATTACAGGTTAAAGTGTAATGATATGTACTGGTTTTCTATAAGGGTACCTCCAGAAGACATACCTACAATTTTGAAATCATTCTGTTCATATCACTCGCTTACGAATGTGTTAGATTAGATGTCGCTTAGATGTGTTACGAATTCATTTTTATCCAAAACTCACTTTTATCTCTGAGAATAATCAACCAGCATTCCCAAGGGATGAAAGAAATGAAAGGCAAACATCTTCTCATGTGTGATGGAATGAAGGCATCAGACAAACTCGATGCTGAGCTTCTGAAGTAACTCACAGGTTAACGTTTCTTTCTATACTGTGTCCCGAAGCACATTTATCCAGACTCAATTTTTAACTTTTTTCATATAAGACAAGAATTAAAGAAAAAATAGCATGTGTGTCTATCACAATTGCTCCGGTTCACTTTCATTATGAAGGCAAAGGTGTAGCCATCCATTGATTATAGAGGATTTTAGCAGGGATCGATTTTAATCGATACGGTTTCAGAGTGGAGTAAAATGGCGATGGACTGAGGAACATTATTTGGCATTTCTTGAATCCCGCTACCGATATTTTTAATGGATCCAGTACCTCTGATGGAGAGGAAAGCAAGAAATTTAAGGTAAAATAATAATAATCGCTTTATACCAGAAAATTTTTGTAACTGCTTGTTTCTCCACAGCAGGTTCCGACGAGGAAAATTATAAAACTGTCGTTAGGTACAAAGTCAGTCAGGACGAACGCAATGCCTATCGTAGCCAAAGCGGAGTGAACGTAGAGTGCACGAAGTGCAAACGATGGCGCAAGTTGACAGGTGCATGTATACATCCTAACCACAGTCGCTGCAGCATGGGTGTGCTCAGATGGAGGCTTATAGAGAATAAAAATATTCATAACATCATTACCGATGTGGGTTGCTCCAGGTTGCTCTTACCTGGAACAACAGTACAATCTTGAGGATGTGACAAAAATGACATACCAGGAAGGAAGCTTGGTGTGGGCCAAGTGCCAGGGACATACAAGGTGGCCAGCGATAGTTTGTGACGACCCGAAGGTCAACAAATACTTCTGAGGATCATCAGAGAAACAACCAGTCCTCAGCTTTGATTTCAGTTTTTCATATTTGGTACATGGACATTTATAATACAATACTGTCGAAAAATGTGTCATTGGACATGATTTTTGGTTCGATACCACGTGGTGTATCTCGAAGATGAAAGATATACAAAATTCAGGTGTAATTGGCTTGGGTCAGACATGCTCAAAGTCTTTAACCAAGAAAAACAGAAAAACAAACTTCAAGGTAATGCGAGACCAGGCGCACAAAGTATTTGTACAGTGTACCAAATGTAATCTTTACCAAATGTGCTGTTTTAAGCCTCAGAATACATGTTCCTCACTTTTGAAATAGTTTTTGCAGATGAGTCTCTCTACCTTACGATATGAAAAGTGGAAGAACTAGGGCCATCACCTTGACACCTTCATAAACATATGCCAGATATAAAAGATCGGTTGCGAAAACATAGCGACGCAACATTAATCGAACTTTTAATTTTTTTGGGAAAGAGATTTATGAGTTACGAATTCCATGTTGCAAAAAAAACGAAATACACACATAAAAATGTATTCAGAATTCTGACAGAGAAATGTTTTTTGCAAACATGAAGAAAAAAAACTTTATTCTGCATAGGAATTGGTAAGATCAACTTAATAAAAGAGCAATAATCGTCTCGATTATACATTATTTTGACTAGGTGTCGTGAGCATAAAAGTGGCTGCTTCTTTGTCAGGAACTTCCCGAGCGGTCAGGCGGCATGGCATGGCTCGTGGACGCCGTGGGGCTCCCATTCAATCTCACTTATCCCCCTTCCCTTGCAGTAGCGCCGCACAGTTTAACACGCCACGACTCGCCCACTCATTCCTCCGGTCGTTCATTCATACATCGCGCACCAGCACGCGATTCGAATCAATAAACTAATCTCGTATTTCATCCTCATCCTCAGTTTTTTTCTCGACCTGATATAAACATCTTCAGACGACGTTTACTCGCCGATAACAGGGGAAACGCCAGAGCACGTATCAAATAAATTTTTTTAATGCAAGAAAGTAAAACGAAATATTAAAGTTTTTCAGTGCTAATTACAAGATGAGTACCAAATACATGTTCTCAGATTTTGATTTTTACTCTCAAATTGGACAATGTCGGACATATCCTTCATTATACGGCGCATACACAAGAAATGCGAAGGTGAATCTTCTTTTCGACACAAATAGTTTCTGAACTTGCTGTTTTTGGTTAAAGGAAATGTTAAAATCTAGTAGACACATATGAACATAGAGTAGAGATAGATGAAATTAATTTCATCTGGCATTAGATTAATAAGAAGCACACAACATGGGTTACTGACACAACGAATCGAAACTGACAAGTTTTTCGCATGGGGCTTTGCCTGGATTTAAGCTTTGTCTAGTACGCACGTTAGCTAAGAAACGTAAATTATACGTAAGAATTAACTCCATTATTAAACTTAGATGATTAATTAACATAAATCAACGTACAGTAGACGTAGATAAAATTAACATTCATCTGGCATTAGATTTATAAAATGTACTCAAAGATGATTTACTATCTATGTATGACAAAACGAATCGAAACTTACCACCAGTCTGTTACAAGAACCTGTCTGGATTTGAAACTCTGTCTGACACACCCATATGCCAAGAATCGTAGGTATGTACTACAAAAAAATGAACTTTCATATCTGATGGAAAGAGATAGAGCTGATATTTGTCCATCGAAAATTTTATTAGTAAAATTTAAGAGGCATTTTTTTACAGGCAAAATACAAAATAGAAAATTAAAAATGAGCAAGGTGTAGGTATTTTAAAATCTTAATTAGAAAAAAGTTTTAGTATTGAAAAAATTTTTTTTTTTCATTTTAATTATTCTGATAATAATAACAAAAAATAAATTCAATATATGAGTTCCTAGGATATTTATGAAATTAAACATGTTAAGGTCGAAACCCTTCAATTTGAATCCTACAGTACCATTCAAATTGAAAATTTCATTTGGAATTTAGATTGTATTACTAGGATCAAAAGCGATAAAAAAGCTCTTGCACATCACGCACGAAAAAGTGTATTTGACTACAAAAGCCAAACATTAGGTAAAATATTAACCAAGCAAATTTTTAAATATAAGAACAAATTTTTCGCTTTCGGCAAATAACTTGAGGTTATGACAATAGTTGTCGGTAGTTCAAACGAAAACTTACGACGTCATGAAAAAAGCTTCTATCGTCACGTTGAAAATATCTTTAGTTGCTGTAACCAACTCTTTCGCCCTGTGCGACTTAAGGCAAACCAAGACTTCTACGAAGATACAACAAGACTTCGTCTACAACAAATCAAGAACAAAAAGCACCTGAATTGTAATCCGTACGGAACAAGAAAATTATGTCAGAAGTTCGGTCAACGGTTAGGCAAAAACATAACCTATATCTTGGGTGTCCTTTTTGCGACTAGTGATAGCTAAAATTCGCTTAACTCGCTTTTTTTTATGAGTGTTTTTCTCTTCGAAAACGGTGATCACGTTGTTTCTGAACAATACTTCTTTACAATTTTTTCGGATCTCAAAACATTGAAAAACTTCTAACTTCTGAACAATTACCCATAAGGAAGTCTTCCTTGTGTCACGCGGCATTCATTTTTGGTACTCAAAGTGTTATTATCCACGACTGAGGGTCGCGATGAAAAATAGCCGAAGGCTCGTAAGGATGGAGAAGTAGGTATAAGGGGGTGGGCTGAGGCGTGAAATTAATGGCTAGTGGTCGCGGACGCGCGAGTGAATGCATACGACGACCCATCCACGTTGCCGCAATTAAGCAGAACCGATCGGACGCTAATTGCGAACAGTCGAACCCAGCGGTAATTAATAACGCGTGTGACGTTATCAGCTTGTGCCTGTCTTAGCGCTCGTGAGCTTCGTTTTATCGCAAACTGCCAAGGCGTTTTCGTCCGGTAATGACTTCGGGCCGCGAAGGGTAAGAGACGACAAGGAGATAAGGGCCGGCAGCCACTATGTACTCGAAAATAGATACTGTGAACTGATTTTTTTTCAGCGCAGTCTCCAATTAACAACTAAGTGACGAAAGGACTAAGTATTTGTTTTCATGGAAACTCGTAAATGCGTACGGTTCATTTTTTCAGCCAATTACCAGAAAAGTAAGGAGAAGTTTCTTCATTCCTTACTCTCTACATTTCTTCGGATAAAAGTCCTTCAAATGAAACTCTCGAGTGTACAATCCATTTTAATCGAGGAAAATTTTACTTGTAAGTTTGATTTTGAGGATTCTAGCTTGAAGGAGTTCACAAAGTAGAGCTAATTTTCACTCTAGACCAAGTCGTTATGCTAACATTAAACAAGGAGAGGGGCTCACTCATAGTGTGCAAATTCGCTCTAAAAGAATAAATCGTTACTCTTTAGTTCTAGTTTGATTCTTTTTGAACGATCAAGTTGAGTAAAACTCCGAGAGGATTGAAATTTAATGATACTTTCGAATGAATTTTCATTCTTAACAAATAGAAAATCACGCCATGATTGAGTAACAGAATTCGAACTCGATTTAGACAGCGAATTCACTCTTAGTAATGATCAGTGAACGACCAATGACGGTATGTCCTTTAAAAAAAAATTTCTTACTTGCGAGGGTGCTAGCTGATAAATGTGAGAATTTCAAGAATCATCATACTGTAATCTGTGAAAGAATCACTGATAACTACTCAATGTACATGAGCACATACTGCGTTTTGAATACTTGTTAATTTGTTGTCTTAAATGTATTTACATTAACAAGTAAGGATTTATCTGCTGTATCTTGCGTCACATTCGAAGTATATCTGCAGTGTATTCGATTGATACAGCCTTACATTAGTTTATTGCGAAAAGGAAACTCACCTATCTGGCCAACATAATGTGTCTTCTCGACATCTGTAACAGAAAATTTTCAAAAAGTGTGATTCGTGATGACTCGTAGCTTGACAATCAATAATCGTATGCAGTTTTCATGGCTTTATTGTAACATTCTCAAGCATGCATCGATACTAGAGAATTCGGCACTGTATTTTTTATCCAATTAAAAAAAACGTCGTAGAATTTCATCACACAGGCGTATAAAACGCAAAATATTTATTAAGTGACTGACAATCCGTTTATGCAATTCAATTGCGTTATGGAATTTATTCGTTCATCTGACTAACATGTACTCCTACTGTATTTTAAAGTTGAAATAATCTGAATAAAATGCAATTCGAAAATCTTGACAAGGTTTCTCATATCAAAAAAAAATTTATTTACGAGATTTTTAATACGACAAACTAAGTAATCAACGATCCATACATAAGCGTATGAACTTCAGTGTTTCTATTTTTTTTTTTTTTTTCTATACAAAGAGTCAGTCGTCAGTGTTAGCAAAAGCTGCTCGTGTCAAGGCTTACAGAAAAAAGCTTTTACATGAAAAAGCTCGACTGCAGAGGAAGCAGAGACCGTAAATTGTATTCGCGAGCCTAATCTTGCGGTTGAGCAGGCAGGCTTTCCTTCGAATCTGCCACGATTCGAGAAACCACGTGCCGGAACGAAAACTTTTATTACGCCAGCGACGAATAACTAGCTGAAAGCTCATGCTATAATCTTTATGTGTGGAAATCGGTAGCCAAGATCATAAATTCAGGTTTCTTGACATTAAAAGTTATAAAAACAGTTTTGTGTATAATAAAAAGAATTTTGATTTTTACTTCAATGTATTAACCCGTAAATAATCAAAAAAAATTGGCGTAACAATAATAACTTTCAACCTTTATTACGTATCACAATTTTTATCTTACGTCGGGTTATTCAAAGCATTAAATCTTCAAAACTCAAAAGTAGGCAATAGTTATACGATCTTCTGTCTGAATGTTTATAGCAATATCATTGTCGTCAATTTTAGTAAAATTTTTCATGAAATCATAAGCATATTGCCGTCCAAAAGGAGAGTTGACTGATATAATATAATATTGCACATTTGGCAATTTTTAGTTTTGCTAGAGACCATTTTTGAACTTGAGATGATCTGTAACTATGCACTTCCTTATTAAAATTTACAGTTACCAATTATTCATTTATATATATACGGGTTCTGCCCATTACAATAAACACACAAAACTCGTATAATTGTATGTTTAACTGAATGTTTCGAATTTCGTTTAGCATTTTCCAGTACTCTTAACAATGCTCAAGTCGAGTTTCGTTAGGCCCATGTTTTTTATTTCCATGATTTTTGAGCCGTACATTAATGTACATGTGTAATATTAGTTATTTTTAATATCTATGGTAATATCTAATAGGCACTTTTAAAGGACTCACAATGTCCTTTGAAAAATTCATGAGTCCTATCATTTCTTTTGGAAAAGGTTCGCGATGTCTCACGATCGATTTCCTGTGTGATACTCATATGCAATATCTCGATTTCATCATGTATCAGAATTTTTTTATTCTCCCGCTTTGCAGATTGTAAACGAGAATCCGGGCTTTGATATACAAGGAGTCAAAACTACACAAGCTCACTTTTATTTTTTAAAATCATTAGAAAGAAGCTTATAGTATCCACGCCAAAGTAAAAGATGCATAGAAAATGATTGATGTATGGTATGTACATTTCAAACTAAATTGCCGAAATCAATCAGAGGCTGGCCACGTAGCGCAGAACTCGCAAATTTTTGTTCCGTTGAACTTGATATTAACCTTGATTTTCCAGTAAGACATCAGCAAACTTTGGGTATAGGAACAGAATTTCATTGATGCTGGTATCTGAAGAACCTTGAGGTCCCATTTTTTGAATTGATCTTGGGGTAAAAAAGTGTAACTTGAGCCGGAGTCCAATTCAAAGGTTAATGGCTTTCCATTCCACCTTCACTGTAGTAGTGGATTGCTCGATGTTTTCCGATAAGTGTTGATTCTGGTGAACTTCTTCAACTTGGAAGGTGCTGTAATCCCTGGGCTCGACGGTGGTCGTAATTGGATAAGTAGTTTGTTAATTTTTATTTTTCGTTTAAGGCGGGTGCTGATGCATATTTTCTCGACTATGTTGCAACTCGAGCACTTGAGGTTCTTCGGATCTGTCCTACAATCGGTCACCAAGTGGTTGTGTTGGCCACATCGAAGGCAGGTTCCGTCAAGCCCCAAAGCAGACAAGTCGATTCTAGGTTTCTGTTGAGGTTTCTTCCGGAACTGATGATTCTGGTTCTTTTCGCGATGATCGTTGGCAAGGTTATTCTTGTAGATTTTATTGATGTCCATAGATGTTGAGAGCGTTGAAAATTTCTGAGAAAGTTCCCTCAAGTAAATCCTTGACGTCTCCAGCACTGTAGCCTTGTCGACGATGTCACTGAAGCCGGTTGTCTCAGATCGAAGGAGTTGCCCTCTCATTGAATTGTCACGAAGTCCTCGAGTACCTAACAGTAGTCTGCAATTAGAGACTTCTGCTACGAGCACATCTCTAACTGTTCGTTCAGTTACCACACAAATTGACGCAGAAGAAGAGGAAGGCGCTGAGGACAGACCAGCTGTTGCTTCAAAAAGCACTCAAACAGACGAGGAAGGCGTTGTTGGCAGCTCGAGCGAGGATAAAACTGAAATATCGATCGAAGAAGAATTGCGAGGCATTCGTGATCAAATGGAAAACTTTTAAATGACACAAACAATGTTGGAAAATCTCGTGACACAAAATAAAAAAACCAATCAAGAGCCCGGCAGCCAGAAGAATAAGGCGGCGAAACAAAAACATTGCAAAGATACATTTGCATATTAAGGTTCGTTGACACGCCACGAATAAAGATTTCCGAATGGAAAATGCGTTGGCAGCAACTTTTTTTGTGAGGAATGCAGAGCTTTGTTCAGATTGAAACACTTGCTCACGAGGCACAGAAGATGAATGAGCTGAGCCTCCTATCCCAAGACTATCAGTCTTTTTTTTAGCGGCTCGGGAGACAACGGGAGACTCAATTTTTCATTTCGATTTCACGTGAAACATTTTTAATGAATTATTATTATTCATATTCCACTAATAAAATTTTTTGACTACTTTCAGATGCAGAAGTTCAGAGAGAACTTGCATCGACAACAGAAGTTTCCGCTCGCGGATTTACAATTTTAAATCTTTATAAAACTGGCAAGAAAGGCGGCAAAGACTTAGCCGGAAGAGTTGTGAAAGCAACTAAAGACAGAGAAATAGAAAATTAGGGAGAGTGTTAGGCACTCGCGTAGAGTTGATGTGTAATGTGGACAATTGACTATGTTGATAAACGCACTCTTGATACAATATAATAGAAATACCCTTTGATAATTTTTGCTAAAATGAAAAACAAGATACTCAACTTCTAATTCGACAGAATATTCTAAACCCTAGAAGTTTTTGAAAAATTGTCATTGAGCGTTCAGTCTGAACACTCGAACAAGGCTTCATCGCTAGACCTCGCCGAAGAGCAAGCCCCACGGACCTCCCTACCCGTTGACAAAGTCTGAATTAAAGAAATGAATTTTGTATTTAAGTAATTCTCTTAACTGGATTGGGTTTCATCGATTCAAAAAGGTCTTTTGCCATTTGACAGGCTCAGAGGCGAAACGACAAAAAAACTCTCAAGAAAGGATAGAAAATATGCTGAGTCACATAAGTCTGTCTCTCTCTTTGGCATTGTTTCGTCGTTTTGCCTTTGAGCCTGCCATTTTGATTGTCAGCTAACAAGTAGCTGCACTTTTTCATTGCTATTTTGAGAAAAGTATTTAATGATCCGCACAGATCAGAACCTTTTCATGCCTCGGCAGGAAAAGCAGAGCCTCTGATCTTTTGGCAGCGTGTTGTACTTATTTATTATATGAATATGAATTTGTTATTATTTGTCAAAAATACTCCATAATGCGTCACGTAACTCATAAATACGTGATATAAGATATGATAAGATTGGACACAATATTCTACCCTAAATTATGAACTCTAAACTGGTTGTTCCATAACGATGTTTCTTTTTTCAGGTCCTTTTGTACACATGATGTCAGAAATATTAAAACATGTGGTTTGCATCGGGATTTTGGTATTTTTTGTACTCTCAAGTTGCAGTGTACCAAAACTCGCACTTACGGTGGAGCCTTACAAGGAAGCAAATTGGACTTCGACACTGGATGTAAGTTGAACGTTGAAAATGACTTATTCAACAAACAATATTCGTAAATTGATATTTTTCCTGTAAAAAGTGAAGAAATTCATCAGAATTTGGAATTCTTCGAAATAAGTCATGGCTCCCAGTGCTGTACAGACTTTCCGAGGGAAAAACGATGCGGAATATAAAGGTCAAATTAAAATGAAGAGATTGTAAAATTTAAAATGTGAGCATATATTCGAAGAGTAAACCTGTGTTCAGTTTCGACTTTGAATCGCATAGAGTCTAGTTTCAAAGTTTTGTCAGTTTTCATAGTATTATTAAATGCTTTTTAATATGTAAAATTACTATCCTCCGACGTCACCGAAATTCCACCTGCCAGACTTGAGTTGCATAAATAAGAACATCATCAAAAACTCCTTTACTATCATTCGAAGAAAAAAAGCGAAAAGCCCAACCGCGTCAAACAGGGATTAAGCGAAACGAGAGCGCTTTTTCATGGCTGGTGCGTGCTTGGGCATAAGCCCGCTGTTTTTCGCCTGCGCGACTTTAATCAGCCCGGAATACTTGGCTATCGCGGGCGTTCATAAGGAGTAGCAAAAACCCTCGGTGAAGAAAAGGGAGAGCGTCGTTCTTATAACGCGCGTATTCGGGTCCAAGGTGCGAGGAACTCCCGCAGCCGGTTCCCGTCGACAGGGACATGATTTAAAGGCAAATATTACGACAGTGCCGGGCATTCCTCGTGGCCATTTCTCGGGGAGTCTCATTTCTCCGTCTCCGTTCAGCGCGCGCTTCCCTGGCACGACTCGTGCAGATATTCCGGGGCCGCTGTTTATTGCCAACGCAGGTCGTGGAACATTGATTTAATGCGGGAGTAATTGGGCTGCTGGACGTCTCTATGAGCGCCACTACTTTCCACCGCTAATAGTCCCCTCACGCACGAGCTTTCATCTTCGCACCAACACACGAGCATGGACCCGAGTTTTTTTATTGATTCAGGCTTTATTGCCAAGTGCCCCGAAAAACGCAGGCCTTCGGGTTTGTTTGATGGGATATCGTGCGTCAGAATGTGTGATTGAGCGTAAAATACGCGAGAGAACAATAGTCTCTCCGACAAAAAGTGGTCAGGAAATAGTAGATTACTCACCGAGACCGCGAATAAGGTCTGTCTGGTACAACTCAAATTTTCAGTGCCAAAAAGGATAGGCATGATGAAGAGTTGATGGATCGAGAAAAGCGGGGTAGAAAATACTTCTCACTTTTACACTAGAGTCTTTATTTTAATTGTCGTTCAAAGGGTGTGACGGACTCATTCTGAGTTTTTTTATTTGATGATATTCATATTTTTAATTCTGATGTACAAGAAATGGTTTTTAAATTGCGTTCAAAATAAGCATAAAGCCTTTTGCTTTGGTAGTCTAAAACTAAAGCGTTTTTATCAGTTTTTCTCTGGATCTACAACTTGTCATTCCATATTTAAATTCTGAATTTACTACTATATGAAATGATTTTATATTGTCCTGTAAATATACATTGTGATATACACCCCAAAGGATCAAAACAGCTCCTTACTTACTCATAATAAATTCAAAAGTTGGATTCGCCCACAATGTTCATGTCTTCGGCCTTCCAACCTGCTTTATCCTCGTGATTTCCTTATATGAATTAGTGGATGCTGTCTGTTTCAGTCATATTTTATTTCGTCGGCTAACTAAAGATATTTATCATTAGGTAGTTAAAAATGACTTTTTCAACCAGTCGAAAAACATGCAATACTAGAAATGGTCAATTGCTGTTAATTAAGAATTACACAATCGTCAATTTCACTAATATAAAAGTGAAAATTCAACGATTAGTCGTTTTGACTAATTGACAGTCAAAAATTTACACTTCGAAATAGTTAATTGTAATCAATCTATTGTTTAGTTTCACAAATTTTCATATTCGAAAACAGTTTCTAGTGAATAATCAAAAGTAACTGTTTTAATCAGTTAGAGACCAGTAACTATCTGAAATTGTGTTAGTTTTGTTCAATGAATAAGTCTAAACCAAGTTTTATGAAATAGAATATAAATTTAAGCAAATAAACAATTGATAAAACTTATTGTATTCAATTTATAGTCGAAAATTAAATACATTTACAGGATTTTTAGAAATTCGATAGTAGATTTAATAGATTCTAAAAATTCGGTGCTAGGAAATACAAAATTTAAATAATTATTCGGTATTTATGAGATTCTTTAAAAACAATGTCGTCATGAACATTCTTGCTCTTCTCGTATTGTTAGAATTTCTTTAGTATTTAAACATTGTAACCAATTGTAACGGATTACATAATACCCTCAACAATTTTCATATAGATTTCTTTAATAGGAAGTTTTAGGAATACAGATTTCATTAATTCTCAGTTTATTTGCAGATTTTGAAGAAAATAAAATCTGCATTGATTCACAGTATGTCATCGACCATGCGTCCATTTCAAGTATTTATTCTTTTCAATTATTATGAAATTTTGAATAATTTTTGCGTGTTTTTATAGATCACAAGTATTCTGATGCATAACTGTAAAGGTTTCTATAATTAATTGCTCAAAATTTTAAACTTTAGTGGATTTGGCAAAAAACAGTATCTCTCTCTAGTATTTTAAGGTTTTCTAAGAATTCTAGTATGTTTCGTATTTCTTGAATAATTCAACAATAATTCATGTCTACGAAAAATGAGTTGTTTTCCATTCATTCAAGTTTGTTACGTTTTAGCATAAAAAATGGCGATAGCAATGCTCGAGTACTAACAATAAGTCAATGAAACTGTTGAAGATATACTTGATGAAGCACGATGCTTTTAGTAACAAGGATGTTTTTGTATTTCACAGAATTTTGTATTCACATATATTTTACATGATAGTACATTGGATATTAGGTATTGGAACAACTTTCCGTCTCCCATTAAGGATGTACTGAACAGAAACAAATGTTTCTTCGTGTGAAAATATACTTTTGCTTTCTGAATGCTTAATGCGCTGTTTTTCTGATCGCCAATCCATCGCTGCCTACATTTGACAAATCTCACTGAGTCTGTTGAACCCCACAAAACAGTGCCAAAAGTTTTTCATGAAATCACTGCAGATCGTGCGCAACTAATTTCCCGATTCAAATCCCTCAACACGTCGGGTATTATTACAAGCCGCGTAACTGTGCAATAAATACCGCAACGAGCGTTATGCGGCGCGTCTTCGTGACTTCGCAATCGCGGTGGACAATAACGCGACCAGGACGAGGGTTCTACAAGCGCACGTATACGCTGCTCGCCACACATGGCGCGACGTCGCGTCCCCCGGTGTAAAGTTAAACTCTCGACGCCGGCTGCGTGAAATGTCCGACCGGGTTGCGGCCCGGAGAAATCGTACGCGACGCCCAGGGGGTAAACGAGGTCGAAAAGGCAGCGAATTCGCGATGTCGCTTGATCACATCCTGGAGCTTTTCCCGTGATGACTAAGCAATGTGTTCAACGAGTTTCCAATACGTTGTTTTCGGCATCAAAGCTGCGCAAGTTAGGAACTTCCTAAAGACTTTTGAAATTGTTTTTGAAATGTGTTTTATTTATAAACGATTTGAACGAGTTGGGTTGTTCGTTTTCGAATCATGTTCAATTCTTGAGAATTTCGAGTTGAGAAATGGGGAATGCAATTGTAGAAAATCAAATCCGCTCTGCTATTGAGAAACTCTATTCAAAACTTCAATATTTGAATTGCAACTTCAAATTGGAATTTGAAGTGAAATTGACAATTTGAGTTTTTGTAATTGAAAACTACATTTTTAAAATTTTTCTGATAACTCTATGGTTATGAAGTTTGCTGTGACTAAGTGCAGTTTTCGATTGTATTTTTGTAGCGATTTGAGCAAAATTTTGACAATTCAAGACAGCGAAATATTGTGTAAGTTTGTGAAATTCTTACGCTACTCGGACTTTCAATATCCCAATTTTCTTTCCCGTACGCGAGTATGGAGAATGGGGGCTTTCGTAACTAATATATCATCGCGTAAATGGCCACGTACAGTCCATCAGAATGGGAAAGTTGGAAAAGAAAACGACCCCTTCAAAAAAATTAAAAGCGTCTATGATTGGCCGAAAACATTTTTTTTAACGAAGACATGTTTTCAACTTTTTTTTATAAAATCCAGGAAATGAACCTCGCGAAGCAAACTTAGAAGAGTAGCAACACTTGTTTAAACAAGCAATAAATTTATGACATAATTAACAACAATACTCCTAGACCACAATGATCTGAAGTTAAAAATCTCTTTTCAGATTATACTTAGAAGGAAAATTTCTGTTGGTACCAGGAAGGAAATTCACAGACTACGCTTTAAGGGATGACATCTCGCAACTGGTCACATTTAGAGAAGAAACAACACCGATAGCAGAAAAACCAGCAAGACGATAACTAATATGTGTATCGTCTGACGTTATAAATTTTTTCGATTGAAATATCAAGTTTTTTATATTCATGTATATACTTTCTACTAATAGAAAAAAACAACACACAGAAGTGTGCTGTTATGTCTTTATGTAACATTCTAATGTAAAATACACCTCTTCCCCTTTCTCCAGACCCCTTTCGTGACATTCTAGCCCCCCTCCCCCCCATATGTATCTCCAGACAGCAGGGAAAGGCGTAGTTTTACGTCAAAAAAAAAGCATACTGATTTTTCAATGCCATACTCCACTGATTGACTTATTATTCATGCATTATACTAATGTTCTAATTATTGATATTTGACTGAGTTTTTTGGAATTATTTATATGCATTAACGGAAGACTTGCCGTCGGTATATATTCTATTGATTGGCGCATTATTGAGATACTCCATCGATCGACTTATTATTGATTGATTCGACTAGTTTACTACTATTTTTTACCGATATACTTCCCGTTAATAAGCTCCAAAGATTAGCTTATTATGAAATACTCTGGTGATTGATTATTTACTGATTTATTCTAAAGATTAATTTGTTCCTCGCTCGTCCTTATTAGACTCCTCAGTCACAAATCATCGTTTTGCGTCACTGGAAGGATTGCCACTGATCTATTCTACTAGCCGATGCATTATTTAAATAATCCACTGTTCGACTCATTATTGACAGCTTTTTCCAATTTATTGTCGATCATATTCTACTAAAGTACTTTTAATTTGCACTATGCATCACTGTTAGACTAAAAATTGAGCTATTCTACTATTCGATACGTTCTAAAAATTTTCTTATGTTTCATTTCCCACTGATAAATTCTAACCATCAAATCTTAATTTCTAGTCTCCTGAATAACTTTAGATCATAAATCAATTCAAACTGTTCAGAAGTTTGAGGAACTCTACTATCTGCTTGTTACTAATATTCTACCGAGTTTGTGGATGTAATTGATATGGGTCACTTGAAAACTTATCAATAATCGATTTCGCTGATTGTTCGATTGTTAGCAAATTTGACTGCAATAATCATTATTATGATTGAAGGACGTTGTTAAAAATGCAATACTGTTGGACTTATTCAGAGGGGTGACGCTCGGTATCTCCAGGCTTGAAAAAGTGTATTCATGTTATTTGACCGACTTTTGCGGTGTCGAATAGTCGGTAGAGACGCTGACGGTCTTAGCGAAGGTCACGTGATTCGCTTTTGATTGGACGTTTGACTCACATGACTCTTTCAATGGTACTTGATTGGACCAATGGTACTGCCAGCGCTTCACATGAGCAAACCGACAAACTGAGACTGGTCATGAAACCGTAGTACACTTTTTGTCTCAAGTGTCACACCCCTGGACTTATTACTGATTAATTCTACTGATTGACAAGTTATTGGAAATACATGCGTATCCGAAATGAGATTTCTCAAAATTGTAAAAAAAGAGTTATTTTCCGGGTACTTTTCATGACGCACAAATAAAGGATTCAATTCGATCTGACACTATGTGACAAGAGGAACAGAAGTGAAACATTTTTCCAGCTTGCGTTACTTAAGTAATAGACAGCCCCTTATCCAATGTAAGGCCCTTTAGAAAACTCATTATTGTGGCGGTACAACCCGACATACGCTGCGTCAATTCCCGAAATGGAAGTCGCTTCGGAGAACGAATATAGCTAGCATACATACCATGCGTTCCAATTATTAAACAAAAAGGACAAAAAGGCCCCAGCACCGAGAAGGCCGATAAGGAAAAGGAGGTAAAACAGCGGGGACTGCCGTGGTTTCGTGGCACTGACTCGAGTACAGTGGGGGAGGGGGGTTGTTTGTCCCCCCTGTCCGCCTTCCCTTCGTTCGCTTTTGATTCTTTCGTTTTCTCGTCGTCCTCTCTTCATACTGCGATTCCGAGTGCGCTTTTTGCGGAGGCCGATCAGCACTGCCGAGGAACGCTGATCGACCGATGACAGAAATTCTTACTCGCTATCGAATAGGAACAGCTACAAACAAGCCCTCGGGTGATCGGCCAACGATTTGTGCGATTAATTACTTTTCTTATTTTTCCCTCACGATGCAAAGAAACGCCTGGATCGCCATAATGATAATGCACGTCTACCTGTTTGACTGCGGTAGGGAAGTGATGACCCAAATACGGAATCGTAACTGCGGGTAATGCGAACTTTTTGTGATAGTGAAATAACTAAGTAGACGTTGTGTCTCGGGTTACTTTTTTCACGACTATTTTTTCCGGAATATAGTGTGTACTAACAAGCATGGCTGCCAGAATAACTACGAATGTATATTTTCTTATCTTGTATGGGGATAGTACAATTATTGATGTAAATGCGGGGTATTTCGATTACGTAAAAATTTTTTTTACGAAATCGGAAAATGTCGAATTCGGGCAAAACTATTCGGCTGTAACTTTAAAAAAATTAATGAAAATCGACCGAGTCAGTCTCTTGCTATCTTTCTGTCCGTTTTTTTTTTCTGCACGTGCAACTTTGAGAGCTGACGTTTGCAAACGGTTGATGATTTTTGTGTAATTCTTTTTTTTCCAGGAAGTTAGGCTTCAAAATAGAACGAAACAAGATAAAACAAAAATTTGTTTGTTATCTACAAAAAAAGCCAAAGGGTACTAAATTTTTTAATGCTTGCAACAAATGACTGATGCTTATTGTGATTATGGCGTTGTGGTAATATCTCTGCAAAGACCTTTTATTCCACGATAATAATGATATAACTACAATAGAGGGAATTCGATTCAAATCGCATCATGCCAAACAAGTAACTGAGTTGTTTCTCTTGGAACCATTCGAACGTTAAATATTCATTCATTTGAAAAATCTAAGGATTCACAATGTATCTTTTAATACGGAATTCATAGAATTTTCACACATATACGGCGTGAAATGTTTCAGTGCGGATAGTTTTTTTAATATAAAAATTTTTCTTGGCTACCTGAAAAACTTGTAATGTTTTTGTGACTGCATGAATGAATATTTAACACTCGAATCGTGTTATGAGAAATTACTTGGTTTTTTATTTGGTATTTGAAATCCGCGCCATTAAGAATCTTGAGGCCAAAATTTTTCTAATAAGAGCCAAATTTTCTTAAGGGGCGTTATTGGCATCAAAAAGAACCAAGCATGGAGCGGATCTTACCATTGCTTGAAGTGCATTCTTTTGGTTATTGCGATTTTCAAAAAATGGCATTTCAAAATCGACTCGGGATCGTGCTTAAGTACGTGGTTTTCAGTTTGTACGGCAACTTTTCAGACACCCTGTATAAAAGTAAGTTATTCGTTTAACTTGTATAACCTTAGTTACTCGGAGAGAATAGATGAATTTTGTTGCTATATTGAACTAAATTTTTGCGCAAGTCTTGCATAAATTTTAAGTATATGTAGAGAAATCGTGCATATTGTTTGCACAAAGTTCCTTACTTATCCATGACAAGAAATAATGCAGACTCTTATATCAAAGTATGTTTGTATTTCAGAAATATTTAAGTACACGATTAAAGGTGTTTCGAAATTGCAGAAAATAAAATGTTCGCGAATATTTTAAATAGCAGGCCCTCAATTGTGATTGGAATTTGAACCGTCACAAAAAGATGACGAAAAATTCATTACGAATCATCGCAATGGCTGCCATAAGTACGGAGCTTTTTGAAGTAGCTATGTAAATATGTATTGCAGCATTGCTGGTGAATTAATAGGTATAGTATACATATGGTAATTAGATATTTGACTAGTTCAGATCTTGCAGTGACACTTTCTGTTTTTGGAGTGTGCACAAGAACGTATATGTATGATATGTAATAAACTCGTTAAGATTGTTTATTAAATTCCTGGTGTAGTAATATTTCAAGTTTTAGACCATTCTGCTCTATCGACAAAAAATTTCGATAAATCGCGATCGAGTAAGTAAGCGACTCGGTATCAGGTTCGTAATATACGAGGAGCGCGAATCGATCACGAGTTAACGAGTATGACTTAACGTTTCGACACGGTAACGTTATGGCAGGCCCTTTCTTCGCTTTCGAAGTTTTTTTTTTCAACCCGCTTTCTGGTATTGTTAATCAACTCCTCTCAAGAGTGCGCTATACTCTATCGAAAACTTATTTAATTACATCTGTAATAAAAAAAATTATATCAGAACTGCCAACACCTTTCAGCATGCGGAACAAATTAGGAAAAAGTGAGCATTGTTAGCAAGTCATCGAATATACTTACAACAATAGCAACAGCAACAGCAACAGCATGAAAAACCTTTTCGATGCGACATCTGCATATATAGATTTTTTTTCTGTCTCATTTTAATTTTCAAAATTTAAAAATGCAGATGGCAAATTCAGATGAGATAATTAACGATAGTTATAAAATTTTTTCATTTCAAGATTCTCCTCTTCTCTCGAGAGGTCACAGGGTACACCAGGATGCAAAGATTGCCCGTACTTAGAGTCGCATTACGCCGTATCGCGCTAGTATTTCACGAGACTGAGATTAGCGCGCCGACAGAGAACAAATTATTTATCAATTTCAATGGTTACTATTGAGAAATGGAAAAATGCTGCTCGCTCGATTCGGCTTTTATTCCTGGCTTACATTTCATGTATGCAACGGTCCCGCATGCACGAGTTCATCAGACCCAAGAATTATCTCTGGTTAAGTGTCATTCCCTGATCTTCTTTCCGCATTGTCGTTCTCTGCGAGCGCAAGATAGAATGCAGGCATGTCAAAGTGGCCAATTACCCGAAAATTTTCGTTTCTTTTCATTGGCACTGTTACAAAATTGCTGTAATCTGTCGTCGAGTGTTTTGAAGCGCCCTTTTCGTTGGGTTAATGAGTTCCGTAATTTGCAATTGTAATGTGTTTTGGTGCTACAGTTTGTTTTCTTTTTAGCGATTATGGAAATGTCGAGTTTACTGAGATCGTTTTCTTGGGTTAAGAATGTCGTCTTGAATATATTACTTATTATGAGCACAATCAGTATGGTATCAGTGTTGCAACATTAGTTTTTATACGATTTTTCAATATTTTACAGTGCCCAAAAGACAACTGTTTTGTGATAGCTTTTGAGAATGAAAGGTTTACTGGAGAGGTTAGATTACGAACCAAATACTTATTCCAGATTTGTTGATGATATAATAATGGTAACGAAATGGATAGAGATAGGAGACTTCGACCGTCTTTCTTAATCCAAATCGTTGGAAATTGTATCAATAAACAAACCAGAAGTTGCATGAAAATGATTATTATGATTCTATATACTTCGAAACATTTACATATGTAAAATATTGTCTCGTCACAGCAGAATAAGTGTAGAACTACCGTAAGACTAATTTCTTTACACCATCATCCTAACATGAAAGTATTTCCTATCCCAAATTGTAATTTTTCGAACTCAGATGCTTATGATAGAAGCATCTTCCAAGTTCATGGATACAAGGGTAAAATGTAGTATTTTTCTTCACACAAAAACAAAGTAACAACCCTGAGACAACATTACCACTAAATGAAACTGATTTTATTTCTAGGTATCAAATACAATGGTGGCACTAATTTTCCGAGGCTGTTCGTCCAGCGAATATGCGCGGCAAGTGTACTCGAGTTGATGATAAGGTTAACTGCGAGGAACGGGGGCGTCAAGAGGTCAAGTGACTCCGTGGGCGGTGCTCTCGTCACCAGAGACACCGACGATTAACCGTGTTTCGATACGTATGAGCACAACGCCGACTTATCATTCTTAGAAAGCACTAAAAAAATTATAAAAACATCTTGTTATCAACAAAACGTTTGTCACTGTCTGAGATTTAACGAGAGAATGTCAAAAAATTCTATACTATTTCCGCATACTTCAAGCATCTGGACTTCCGTTGTCTCAGTTCACTAGTTTTAATCTTAATAGGAGTCTTATTTTACTTGAACACGCTTTGGATGTTTTGTTCAAGTACCTTGTAGTTAAGATTGTGTATCGTTTGTGAGCTTGTATGGACACTGTGTAACTGAATAATAGCACGTTATTTAGTGCCTCGTGGACGTCAATGAACTCAATCGTTGATCATTGGTGTCAACATTTCACAGGCATCGTTGAATGAAAGTGGGAAAATTTGTTTTCGGATAGCGATTGTACAAAAAATATTCATAGCTTGATGAATAACGAGATTATTAAGATGACATCCTCCTGTGGTGAGAAATCGTTGTTTTTCATCATATACTGAAATGTAATGGATACTCAATACTATCAAATAGAATTTTTTATACAAATACCAAGTGTTGATTGATTGTAAATAAAAGGGCGCGAAGACTACATTTTTCAATCAATTCATTGCACAGTAATTCAGTTGCACGAACAATTCAATTGTATGGGAATTGGATTTCTTTTACTTTGTCATCGATGTTTTTTTTTTTTTTTTTTTCTTTGGTTACAGAACATTACAAAATGCAAACTCGAAAAAAGGGTCTTAATACAGTGGATAAGAAAGCTTCCAGAAAAGGAAGTCAGCATTTCTGATAGTGTCGGGTTTGGAAGAGAGCGAGTCAACGGGTCCCTGATGCAGAGAAAAGTGAATGTATTAACCGATAGTTTTATTAACTTTTTATAACGGCATGCATGTTTCATCTTTCGATTCGGTCACCTTGAGTGATGGAATAGCTACATTTGAAGAGTTTTCCAATTTTCAACCATGCAAATTTAACGAATGCTCTGACATGGAACACCACATTGACGGGTACCTGCCAGATTAATTAGTCAAAATTTATAGAAACTTAAAATTTACGAAACTCAAGATTCAAAGGAATAAATTCCAAAACGCTGTATAGAAATTTGTTAATTTACCAGAAATTAACTAAAATACCAGTTGTTTTTGCTCGTCGCGTGGAACGCTTGATAAGTTGTAATACCACAACAAAACCTGAATTCGGAAAATAGGTCTCTCTATGAAATACTGGATACTTACAAAATCTAACGAATTTCGAAATTCCAATAATCAAAAAATAGCAACGAGCCTATCGAGATAAAATTGACTAAGAAATCAATAAAAATAATAGAAAAAATAGTCACGTTTCTATTAGGGACTGCTTTTAAATGCTCAACATATGATAAGCTGAGACGTTGGCTTCAACATTCAATACGGGTCTAAATTTTTCCCCGTGAAAAACAATCTTAGATGAATGCCAGTACCATATTGGAATGCGTCACACGTAGATGATGGATGAATTTACCAATGTTCATGTTAAAACTCTATTTTAAGAAAAGTATAAATGAATGGTGACTTCTCGTCCTTAGACGCTAGCGAAGAATATCTATTCCAATTTCAAGGTAATACATGAAATTTAATTTTTTTTCTCTTCGAAAATCGATGAACTTAACCAAGTGAAGTTATTTTTACAAATGGACGTATCCAAAACCCAATGAATCACATAAGTATAGATATTTCCGCGTTCAATTAGCACATTGTATTCTTAAAGTTGGTCTTACTTTTCGCTGAATTAGCAACGACGCGTCTCACACCCGGGATGAGCAGACTTTGATAAACACAATGCGCCGATTCCTTGGTAAACGAGAACGGAAGAGGGTCAAAATCAAACAGCTAAGTTTAATGAGTAAAATCATCATCGCGGTGCTTGACTTAACGGTCGAGCGCTGTTTGTCCAGCGAAGGAAATGTTGTCTCGCAATCCCGTCCGTGACGCAGGCATGAAAGACGCCCCAGACAGCTCAATGGCTCTCGTTCACATTACATAATAGGCTGCAGCGATTACGGCTATTTCGTGCTTTTGACGATCTCTTTATAATTCGTTTGTTTTTACACTGAATGGGGGATTTATGCATGAAATAAGGAATTCGTTGAAATGTTGCTAAATAGATACATTTGGATAGGAGCTTTATTGCGAGGTTATTTCTGAGCCCAAGACGGAGTTTTTTTTTTCTCTTTGGCGAATAAAAATTATGGTGACTATTAATAAATCATATAACTACTTTGAAAGTATAATGTGGAATATACGACAATGCCTTTTATGTATGACAAATTTGTTTTGGAAAAGTGGCATTGATGATAAAGCAACGACAAAAAAGTTTTGCGAACGGTCATTACATATACTGCTACATATTGATTATAAATGAATTTACTAGAATTATTGTTCTTCAAAGATTAAAATAATATTCTAGTTAATAAAGAACGTACAATTCAAATCAAGTTTTTCAATAAACTGACAATTATTTAACGAAAATATCGTATTTTCGAGTCTATTAGCTAATGATTAGACCACGCAGGATTGAATCCTAAACTACTAACAAACCTTAAGCGGTAACTCGATGTAAAATCCTCGATGAATAATACACGCACAGCGCAATTAGCTTGTCCCTTTCGATTTAATGGGCGAATTATCAACCCTTCAGGGAACACGGTGGTATGTCGAAACAAAAAGGCGTACGATAGAAGCCGAGAGCCTCACAGCAGGTATCGCACGATTGACAGTAAAACTCGTTAATCTCGAGTCTTCACTGATGTCGCTGTTAATTACGCCACGACCAAATGAAAAAGTAAGGGTTTTTATTCGTTTGCGTTGGGGAATATCGACATATTTTATGACAAGCGCCTGGAGCAGTTCACAGTTCCATAATTGGCGACGAGCGAGCCGTTTGAAATTTCAATGGGACTGAATGGTTTCAATGTGTAAAATGGATATTTATAGCGTTGAAAGTAGTTTCTGAATGTCTATGCGATTTTCATGGTAGGGTAAGAAATAGTCTATAAGTTTTTCCCTGTAGTTTTTGTGGTTCCTGATTTCAAAAACCTTATTGATTGATTAGATTAGAATTTATGGAAATGGAATAAACTGTACTACAATTTCAAATTTTTTCTTGGAAATATTTTAATTATGTACTCCAAACAGACAATCGAAGATTACACGTTCATTGTCAATGGCAGTACATATCAATATCATCTTGAGGAACAAAATCGAAATCGTTAATGTTGCAAGTGATTGGGTATGTTCAACGCTGTAAAGCTTTTTGTGGTTCACAGTTCACAGTTAAGATGAGGCCTGAGAGTGTCAGTTGCTGGCAGCTACTCTGACACTTTTCACATTCAATTGTGGTATGCTGAAGTTTTTTGTCATTCACACCAATTCGATTGTTGTTGTGACTTACGCATCCTTTTTGTTTTTCTAAACTCCTTAGAAATGTGAAACAGGTCGTCCAACTAACTTCTATTTGCTTACAGAATATCAGAAGGAAGTTTTTCAATCGAATTTTACGAAGTCATGTATCAAGGTGATGCCTATATGTTTAAAATAGGGCATTTCAACCAGGCATCCGTATCTTGACAAACGAATTTCAACCAAAAATCAAAATGAATAAATAAATCTATCGTTCCATCAAACATTAGAAAAACATGATTAAATACTTTTTCTAATGAAAAATTCGATCTAAATTCATGCTGAATCGTTTAGACTTGCTGTGATAAAAGCTTTTTACGCATTCACGTCGAATTATTCAAACTAAGATCACTGCTCTTAAAATATCGAGACACGTATCGCAATTACAGGCCTTGGGTTAATGCGTGTCAGCATATGCGAAACTAAATGTAAATTATTTATCGTGCTGTAGCCGCTCGACTAAACAACGTGGACGTTCCGAGATTCCCGGAAAACATAAACGAAAAGACACGAGCAATAAATTACTCCACGCAGACTTGCTTATACAATCGTCAATGTCATCATTGCCTTTTGTCTTCTCGAAAAACATTGTGCGAGAAGTTGCGCGAAACCGGATTATAGGCAGAAGTGTCAAAGGCCGTTGCGAATGACGTGCTTCTCAAAGCAAAAGGGAAATAAGTGGTCTGAATAGTTTATGTCTGTGTAAAAGATTCCTTTTTATTTGGATTTGTAGAAAACTTGAAATTCTTTTTCCGGGTAAGCTGAATCTTAAGTAAAAATATAGCACTCTACTTGAAATTCTGAATTTCGCTGGCATGTAGCATACAGTAGACTATTACTGATCGGAAAAAATGATCTAGGTTGGCTATTTTTTCTTCTTTCTCGTATAGAAATGATACATTGTTTGCCGTATGCTTACGACATTGCTCTCTATTAAATTATTCAATGAAAAAGATGTATTATTGCACATCTATATTTTAAATAAATAGTAATAAAATGTTGTAATTACATTGTTATCACATTTACTTGACCTTATCACATTTCTCAAGATGATCTATTTTTGATGAAGTATAATAAATTCAAAACACAGATACTTTTGGAAATGTATAATAAATAAGTCAGGCGTCATTCGTTTAAATAACTGTATTCAAAAAAAATATTTTTCTTTTCAACACACTTTTTGCATTCTCTTTTATTGGTAAATTTTTTTCCAGTTACAGATTGGATATAAGAATTTACGGAACACTTTATGAAATGTAAATAACATTCACATTCAGACAACTGTAAATAATTTATTTTGCTAGCTTTTTACATTCCAGTATTTCATTTCCATAAAGAAATTTTTTCAATTCCTGATCAAAACATCGGACACGTTTTTTTTACAAATTATTTTTGGCCTTTTGTTTTAAGTCTAAAGCTCTTACAATCCGTTGATTCTCAAGTAGAATATTTGATAGAAGTTTGTTTATACAAATTATTGCTAAACTGATAGCTGAAGTATGCTTAACTTCAAACATTCAATAATATTGAAATTTCAAGTATCCTTATAAATCTATCACGTCATCTCCCCGATCATTTTGTAAACCAAACATAAACTACATCCGCTTGTTTAAACGTGTCATAGAACGTATTCTCTCTTCCTTTCTCTGTTTACTGTGTGATCAATCACTGACGCTCGTGCTTTGTCACTTTAAATTAGTGACGCATAATTAACAGAGTTCTTGATTGAAAGATTCCCTCATATTCATTCGAGACAAATGAATTCAACGAAAAAAAAAAATGATAAATCATGAATACATCCGTGCAAAAACCATATTGAGAATTCTGCCATTGAAGGTAGAAGGAACTCTGAGGGAGTTTCCTTTATTTAAAAAATACATAAAATAATAGTAAAATGATATGAATAAGAGAGCAATAGTTTTTAGGTTGGTCGATAAAGTTATGAAGTTATAAGACAGAAAGTTTCATGATATTAATATTACAGAGATAAAGGGTACTTCCAATTAATAATTATTCGGTTAAACTTATAGATCAAAATATAAAGAGAAGAATTGAAAAACTGAAATTTTTAAGATTAAAAAAAGATAATGATGATAAGAAAGATAGAAAGAATTTTGTAGTTTTACCGTATATTGGGAAAAGACAAAGGCCTGTTGAGAGGATATTTAGGAAAGAAGATTTTAATATTATATATAGAAGTGATTATAAACTGAACAATATGATTATAAAGAGAGGTAAAGATAAAGTGAATAAAATGGATCAACAAAATGTTGTATATAGGATAAATTGTAAGGATTGTAATTGTAAATACGTGGGACAGACTAAGAGATGTTTAAAGACTAGAGTTAAAGAACATGAAAATGATATAAAAAAATTAACAGGTAACCATTCAGTTTTAACAGAGCATAGAATTAGAAATGATCATGATTTTGATTGGAATGATGTTGAAATTTTGGATAGAGAGACTGATTTTAAAAAGGGATCTATTTCAGAAATGATTTTTATAAAAAGAACAAGGAATACAACGAATAAACAAGAGGACACAAAATTTTTAAGTTCGGTTTATGACACATTTCTTGATGACGTGGTGTAATCTTATTAATTCGTTTCCTATAAATAGACGCGACTTTATAGAACTCTTCATATTGAGTTGTCATACGGACGTGAAAAGATCTATTAAAAATTGATATTGACTAACGTACGACAATGTTGGTTAAGTACTGTGAAGAAAGAAAAATTGACATAGAAACCTCTTAATAGCGTAATTAATGAAGAAGTATGGCTGATTGTAAATTTGACAAGATGTAAATAATAAGTAACTAATTGATTGTTAAAAAAATTTTTTAAGATTTATTTGGAAAAATGTTGTAGTTCCTGAAGAGGGTCGAATTAATAGACCGAAAGCTTGGAAACATTTTATTATTGTTCTTGCCCTTGAATGCTGATGATTTGGCTCCTTTGATGATCGACTTACTATTGATAATAGTAAAATGAGTTGCATCAAAGAAAAGTTTTGATTCTAAAAAAAAAAAAATAACTCATCATTAAGTGCATAAACTGTCGAAAACGAAAGTTATAAAGGATGATTTCAATCGGCTGTTTAATATTTCGGTCAGTGTCAAAAAAAATTCATCCTTTTTATCGTTATCTCTTCTGTGATGAATTCGAAAAACGCTGATTTCAATAGTAAAGATCTTCTTGACAGGGGCGATCTAGCATATCGAAAAATCAAAGCGAACGAGCGTCGAAGAGCTAATGGCGAAAAAGCGCAGCTAGTCACGCACTTTTGTAAACTCTTATATCACGTCGTCGATAACTGATTTCGGAAGCTGGATCTCGCTATTATTGCGCCACTCTGCGGTAGTGACAGGCGGCCATCGGTGGACACTGCCCTCAAGACTAATAAATACTGCAAGCCTCATTATTAAGCCCGTGCCTTTAATTGAAATCTCGTGTTTTCCCAAACTGGATCCAGCACGATCTCCAGACTCCTGTGTTTTGCTCTTGATTTTCTTTTTCATCTTCTACCGTATGTCATTGCTCGTCTTCATGTTTAGAGCTTTCAGTTATCGACGACACCGCACGTTCCTGCGTTCATTTGAATCACCCGACATCTTGCGATAACTTGAGTGTGAATGAGTTTACGATCGTTGTGTTTTAAATGCAGGTATAATTATTATTAAGGCAAGGGTTTTATTTCCTGAGAAACTAATTCACAACATTCCTCGTAAATTGAAATTTGTAAGTCTTAGTCTGGATTATTGATTTCGAGCGAAATCTGTGATATGGTAAGTGTTGATCCAATAGATTATAGTGTAAGAAAAAATAAGTATCTTAAACCATCTGAAGAAGAATACTATATTTTTGATAACTTTGGTATGTTTTGTGCACTCTTAATAATCTCGTAAGACACCGTGAAAAGAAGGCAATAAATCGAAGGCTAACGAAATGTAAAATGTTGGACCCCAACATATGTTTCCCGTTATAATGTCATTCGCACGTTACCCTTCGCTACCGGCAGGGGCTCTATTACGCGCCTCGTCTGTGTACGTGCGCGAAAGACGCGTGGGCTAAGTTTGAGGGCGCGAGAGACTATACATATTTAATGAGGTTGCGGCCTCTTCGTAGTTGTAAAAAGCAGACTCAGGGAATATTTTTATTCAAATCTCATCTGGTGATGCGTCGAAGATACTTTTTTCTCGAGAAGGGGGTAGTTATCAAAGAAAAATACGTTGGATGCTACTTTTGAATACATAAACGTAATCCGGTGAGTGATATATATTTCAGGACGTGGCTCCTTCGTACGCCACTTCTCATTATTATGGGATCGATAGTCATCCCCTACAAATGTTTCTCCGCAAGAGAGTATCGTTCCGTGCTTTTTCGTCCATTATACATTACGCACCCTATTTTTGTCTTAGAATACCTTGTTTTTGCCCTTTGAGGCTTTTGTAATAATCGGTCGCAAACGCAGTTTTGATTCGTGATTAATGTGACGTGATAAAGACATAAAAAACGAGATAAAATATGTCGGAAATGATGGACTTTAATAGGTCATTGTTGTTCTGATCTTCCAAATTTACTTTTTAGAATCGATTCTTTTATGGTTGATCAGCCCCATGATTTCAGGTGAAATCATGGGGATGATATATTGCCAACATCTGAGAAACATTTTTAATATATTAAAAATGTTTCTCAGTTGAATAGCTTTTACAGCAATAATTTCACTCATAACGGTTGCCCTTTATTTATCAACTTCACACACGTATGAATATACAACATTTCATAACTTACCCTTATCCTTCAAGTTGAAACTTGTACAATTAATTTCATTTTTTTTTGTGATGTTAAAGAATTTATTTTCTTGGTACCATTCAATAATAATATTATTAGTAATATCTTATAACAACAAGTGATTCTGATTCTTTAAGGTATTCATAAGAAATTTTTAAGATAATTTAATATACACATGATATAAATGGATTTCACAAACCATACTGACATTCCACCCTCTCAACGTTATTACCATTCACAAACTCATTACCACCTAGTCACGCAATTTCAACATCAAAACTTCCACCGACTCCTGGATGAGAAAAATATCTACGATTTTTTTCAAGCCCTTTTTTTCGAATTAGGAAGCCTAGTCAATGAAAAGCCGAGAAGGCAAAGAGGGAACCTGCAAGAAGAATGCCCCTAACGTCTACGAAGCGTAACTTAGCATACTTTATTTGATTTTTTGTATTGGATAATAGCCTCAGGTAATAGGGTGCTCGGCTTGACAAAAGAGGGAGGCAAGAACAAATTTTCGCACCCCAGCCTGGTGCAATTTCCACCATTCCCCCTTGCCACCCACCCCCTCCACCCAGCGGCAAATTTACATTTTTTAAATGCGAGGGTCGGCTCCTTCACCCCCGTTTACTCACCAGATTCTTTCCTTTTGCCCTCTTTTTTTGCACTCAGTAGCTCTCGATTTTCACAGAAAGAGGAAGGGGAAGGAGTGATAACTTGCGGGCCATTTGTTTCGTGGAGAAATGAAACCAATGCTGACATTCTATCTTAATAAAGAATCATGGCACTTAGGGACTTTTAACGGAGCGTTGGCAGACATTAAGCTTCAGGAGTCAGGACCAAAAGCTAGGGAACAATTAATATTAATTTGAATTTCCATGCCGATCAAAGGGATGAGAGATAAAGAGCGAAAATTTGATTTAATGTGGTAAGACGATTTTTCATGAAAATTGGCTAGTGAATGATTATGATGCTGTATTGAGTACCATCGAAAATCTCTAGATTTTCTCAGAACACACTTATATCATTCACGTGAAATAAAGAAAATTAGAAGAAGTGAGTTTGCAAGATCTTATTGGAAAACGTAAGTAATGTTCATATTCATTCCATAAGTAATAAACGTAGATTTACATTTTTATTTCTTAAAGATCAAGCTTTGCTTCATCCGAGTAGAAGTTAGCGCGCTACCCTGTAGCAAGTAGGTAGCACCTCTGGTAGCGCGCTCTCTGGTAGCAAGAAGAGAGAGTGCTACCTAGTAGCTCTATCGTAGTGCTCCAGTAGTGTAAAGACTACCCGGTGGCAAGAAGGTAGCACTTCAAGTAGTACACTCCTTAGTAGTGTAAAGAGGAAGTGCTACCTAGTAGCGCTACCGTAGTGCTCTGGTAGTGTACAAGGGTAGCGAATAAAAAAGTATCACTCTTATGGGACTGCTACCAGGTTCGCTACCCTTTCACTACCTGGTAGTGTAGAGGTAGCATTGCTCCAAAAAGTCGTAGCACTTTGCCAGCTGGGTGAAACAATGAAATTTCGACCTTATGGCTGAAGAAGCCACAATATCAAAATAGAAGAATATAGTTTCGAATATGAACGAACAGTGGAAACAGTCAGCATTCACAATTTCAGATTCAAAAATTACTCCTCGAACCATTCCTCATTTTCCACCATTCCCAATCGTGAAAAACGGCAAAGGGCCCGATCGGTGCAATAAAAATGAAGCGTATCGAATGAGAAAAGGGTTGTAGAGAAGGAAATCGGTTCTTCGGCGGTCAAGCGAATCGTGGGCAGGAGAGGAGGAGAGGGAAGAGATGCTTCCTCAACCCGAAAGCCGCGGGCGAGTTGTATAATATGAGCGGGCCGCGTCGGAGTTTCGGCAGGCTATAATCAATTCTGATTGCAGTCCCAGGACTGATCGTGGCAGCATCAGTGGCAGCGGCAGCGCGATCCGATCCACTCTCTGATACAGGAAGGAAAAAAAGAAGCTCCAACTAGCGAGGGCCGGCTGCTGCAGGCCCATTGCGAATATCCCGGGCATCGAAAAAAAAAGAGGACGACAGTAGAAAGGGTGGGGGGAGAAGGAGAGGGGAATATGGCTACGAAAGAAGGGTTGCCGCGGTAGTCGAGTTATTAGCCGGGCCCTCAAGTCAGCGCTCTTGACCCACTCCGCTTGTCGGGACCGTGACTGATGCTATTACGGGCCCCGGGGGGAACGACTCGACCATCGCGACAAAAAGCGCGACTGATCCGGTATTTATTTGTGCCTACAGACGATGACAATCAACCAGGCTGCCGCTCACAAGAGCGAATCCGCCCGCCTAGTGAGTGAGTAGGATGGTGATCCCAATAACCATCGTCGAAATAGGGAAACATATTTGCATTTACTGGTGGAAAATAGGGTGAAAAATCGGGAGTTAGAGTGAAGAACAGGTTGAAAGAAGGCTAGTCAAGATATCAAGAGGAACACCAAACGGAACCACTGTGCGGTTACTTAAGGGATTTTGAGAACCTAAGGAGGAAGGAAATGGGGGAGACAGAGATAGATAGATAGTATTGCAGTTGGAAGTTGTTAGAAATTGTTCGCAGGAGTCTGAGTTCAGCCTGTACTACTAGTCAAGGGATGCCGAGGAGAAAATAAAAAAATGAGTATGTATGGGACGCCGCAACGAGGTGCCAGTCAAGCAAGAGCATTTTTCTTATTATTATAATGATAAAAATCTTTTGAAACAACGGAGAAGATTTCAAAAACTGCAACAAGGTAAGTTGCAAATTTCTTTTGGTTTTTTTTCAACAATGTTTTTCTTCGATTTTTTTTTTTTTTTTATTTAATTAGGAAAATTATGTTTTTACAGACAGAAATTCTATGCATGCAAAAATGTGCATCACCACATCACCAGCAGGCAGAAATAGCATTGCATCGATTTGGTAAGTATTTCCTGTAGAAAAAAAACTCCAAAAATGTAGAAAACCTATGTTTTTCTTGTAAATTTTGACTTTATTTCAGAGCAGATGTTGAGGCGCGTGGAAAACCATAAAGTGCGATTGCAGGAAAAGAGGAGGGTCCTGCACAGCCAACTGCGCATGCAAGCGCCGAGAAGGCTGTAACCGTAATTGGAAAAAAAGAAGAAAATGGGAATATGTAAAGGATACAATCTCAAATAATATACAGTTTTTTTAAATGAAAGTTTAAAAAGTAACGTATTTAACGTTGTGTTGTCATTGTATTCTGTAATATTATTATTGTTGAGACGGTCTTTTGAATTCAAAATTTCCACGAATTCCACATTTCCTGCTCCCAGTGATTTCAAATGTATTTATTAAAAATTTTTGTTGTTGATTACACTTGAAGAATGGTGCACGACGTGTACATTTTCTGTGCCAAAATTATTTTTACATTAAAAATTCAAATTTTGTTGTAAAACCATGTATTTCTTACTGATAATCATTAATTTAATATAAAATGTACAAAATGAACTGCCATTAAAAATGAAAGAGTTAATTATTTTTATGAAAAAGGAGTTTTAGTGTTATATGATACGACCATCCTAGTCAAATATACACCGATATCGATACCAGTGGAGAATAAAGAAAACATGAAAAATGAATTTTCCATCATATAAAGAGATATTTACTTTCGAGGAATTTTGACGAAGTATAAATTAGTGCTTCATTTTGAAAAAATTGAAACATTTTTATCAGTAAATAATGCCACATAAGCTAAATGTTATATGGACATGCCGAATATTTAATATCTAATTTAAATAAACTTATTTGGTTTTTAATTTTTCACATTTCTAATTTCAAGTACAAATTTTTGATGATTTGAACACAATATTCTATGTCTGTCGATGGTTAATTTTTCAAAGTACGTCATTTAAAAATCGAAGTCGATATCCGTTACTTCTAACGTTTTTGACTGTCTATTTTAGAAAAATGTGAGTTTCCACAATTGCTAATTTCTGTTGCAGGTGTTCCTTCGAAAACTCTAATATCTTTTGCCAAATTCAGATTGTTTTATGAATTTACATTTTAATTACACAATAGAACACAAGTTCACTATGTCAAAACATTTCATTCCAGGTTGTAGATTTCCTAGAATGAGGTCATCACTGCGTAGATATTTTACAGTTAAAAATCAATGAAGTTAGGTTTTGGCTACATCAAACAAATTTTATACCCTGTGGTTGCATACCTACATGATAAAAAATGTATATATTTTTTAGTGACTTATTTATGTATTTTTGTAGCTCTTTTGTTTTTTTTTTTTTTTTTTTTTTTTTCAATTTATAATGTTTGAATTTTTCGATTGTTGTTTTGATTTTTGATTGCCGTATTTTAATTCCGAGAAATATATCCGCACTCGCGTACATCCTGTTGCAATTAAATTGATGGGGCCCACCCCTGAACTAGGTAATCATAGGTAATGATAGACACGTGGTGGACAGTGATCCTCGAATAGGTAAGTAGTTCTTTACGTACAAAGTTGAGTGTAAATTATCAAGTCAATTGTTTGAAAGTGAGCGAACAAATTCGACACAAAAGATTCGATGAATACAGTAATTATACAAAAAATCATAACACTCATTGGGTAAGAATTTATGATTCAGTAAAAATTCTTCAAAAACTGATAAATTTAATTACTAAACAACTCAATGATACTTTTATGCGAATTATAATAAAAATTGTTCTAAAATTGTTGAATTATTATTTCTCAAGAATCCTAGAGCAGAATTGAAAACTTAGTTTCGAAGTTGTGGATCAAAGAATTCCAGTAAAAATTTCAGAATCGCAAAATTTCTCAAAGCTTGCAGATGAATTTTACAGTGACGTGTAAAAATCACATTTTTTAAGTTTGACGACAGTTAGCCAAATTCGCTGGGAACTTGATCCTCACATATGTTCTTAAATGCTTATGATGATGAAGCCTATGTTTAGAGATAACCATTACAGGAAAGAAATAAAATTTAATTTGAAAAATTTAAGATTCATGACTAAAGCTTAACTCAAAGTTTAAAAAAATTAAAAATAATGCTCGAAAACTTGTTTTTGATATTCTATCAAACCCTGTTATGAGAAAATTCGTATCTGGCAAAAATGACTGGATTTTAAAAATCTTTGCGAATCCGAAAAATCGAAGAGGAATAGTTGCTATAAATTTATATTTTGACATTCCATTACATTTATTCAGTAAAAGGACGAAAAAGCATTGCGAAAATTCAGTAGAATTGAAGATGTTATTCTCAGAAAATATGATTTCCATGTCATTTATTATTTGATAAACTTATTAATTGAACTGAGTGTATCCAAACTCCACATGAACCCACATGAATAATAACTATCACGAAAAGGAAAAATCTCTTCGAAAAATAAGAAACATGTTCATGATTCTTTCTTTTTTTTAAAGCAATCACACCAATTATAAAGTTATTTCGTTTTCCATGGAATCCTTATAACTTTCTTTGTCCAATGAGTAATTTATTCTCTAAAGAAATACTGCGTTTCCATCCCCCGAGACTTATCGCAAGTACTTGCCAACCGTCCAAAGAAAAGCGAGAGGATTCGTTTCCGAACCCGTTTTGAGAATAAAATATGCGAAAATGCGAGAGAAAACACAGAGCGTCGAATAGCAACCTTGATCTGCTACGCTCATTTCTTACGGTCCCTTGTATCCGGCACCATTAGTAGTTGCTCGCCCCATCATTCAATAACGCTCTCGATAACGTGTCCGCCTGATTGTACCCAGGTTTATACGGCTATTACCTCCACTGCAATTCTTTGCAACTCATCCGGCAAACACGTACGAACGCGAAGAAATAATTTTTACTATGAGAGTGAAAAACGTAAGAAAAAATGATGCGTGTCTCAAAATTAGCAATAGATCAAATAAGAATAACTCACAAAATATCCATTGTTGTATGAGTATGTTCAAGACTTCACACTCTGTACAAACTTTCAAATTTTAACTACAAGAACCTTCAGCAGTTAAGGGAACTCCGGGACAATTACCCCACGTTTTTCAAAATTGAGACTGTCCCTTTGTAAGTATGTTTACTAAGCCCCTTATGGCCATTTAATATCAGACAGTACTTCCAGAAGAAGGAGCAACACTTTATTTTTCAATATATCAAATGACAAATATGATTAAAGGTTATTAGTAAAAAGTGGCCAATCGGTTAGTCGAGAATTCTTCAAGGACAAGTGCCCCACTTTGATGATCTTGATTGAAATCGATTCAGAGACAAAAGAACGTAAAGAAATAGTGATTTCATTGATCCTAATCCGGCAGTGAAAATCAACCTGCATCGCGAGGATCGAATGCGAGCAGAAGCCGATCCCCTTCGGGAAACAAATTCTCAGGAACTCGAAGATCTCGATCTTCCTGGAAAGCTGCCCTCGTGGACATAGCCGTTGCGCTCCGGAAGCTCCCCCTGCGCAAATATTACGTTCTGAACTAAGGAATGTTACTTCCGGTAAAATGACATTTCTGACAGTGTATATACTCTCTGTGTCTGGTTTTTGATTAATTCTATATAGTTTTACATTTTTGTTTATTACTGCACAGGCATCCTTGCACAGTTGCCAGAAAGAATAAATATGCGAAAAGGCATAACAAGGTTTAGGCTGAAAAATATGCCTTCCAATCCTCGCACGTTAAACGATTTAAAAGAAATAGCGTCGCCATTCCAAATCACATTGGCGGGTGACCAATTCATTTTAAACAAATAAATCAAAAATCTTCAAAATGCTCCGTCCAAACAGCATTATTCAATTCAAAGTCAAAAATGATCACTCGGAGCCAATTCTTTTCACGACATTCACGTTGAGGTAGCGATAGCTACTCCATTCGTGTATATGCGGGTTTGTATATCTGGAATTCAAAAACTCTATGGTAATAACGTCACCTAAGCTAAATCGAAGAATCCATTTCTTTTGATTCCTCAAGCCTAAAGATATGTAGTTTAGAGTACTACGTTAATTTTAGTTTAATGATTTGTGATGCATTTTTCCTTAATAAAAAAAAAAAATTGGCTCTGAACGATCATTTTTTGACTTTGAATTGAGTCATTTTAAAAGATTCGTTCGAAGAAGAAGACAAAGACTATGCAGGAGGTAGAATAGTGATCTTTGACACGGTTGAATATTTACGATAATTATTTCGAAGTACTACATGGTTTGTCGATGGAACTTGAAAGAGTTTACTGACAATTTTCTTTCAATTATTTGCAATTATGGGTGCAGTAACGCAGCTAACAGCTCAAGGAACTCAGACAATCGACTTTCCATTTGTTTACGCTTTACTTCAAAACAAGGAGCAAGACTTATAATATATGAAAGTATTCGAAGTTGCAATTCAGGCAAAGTGAAGTAAGTAATTTTAAGAGAACAAAATTGCCGATAAGTTGTTTATTATTACAAGAATTGTTATAATAAATTATTGTAAATTATTTTAAATCAGACATATTGAGAGAAGAGCATTGCGATCAGCTTTCCATCAACCGTTATGAGTGACTCCGAAGTTGCAGTTATAAATGCAGCACGAGGGGCTTTTGGAGACGATTCAATGCGCTGTTTTCTGTTTCATCTTGGGCAGAGTCTTTATAAGCATGTACAACGTGAAGGATTGCAACAACAATATGCGAGCACAGAAGACACATCAGTACGAGATGCCACTCATATGTTTATTGCATTGGCATTCGTACCTCCTCAAGATATCGAAATTAATTGTCGTGCATTAGCCGATGATATTCCTGACGATTTTCTACCAGTTTAAAAATATTTTGAAACTACATACGTAAGTGGTATATCATCAAGAGGTAGAGGGAGACCACGCATGATACCACCGCGCTATAGCCCTGGTTTGTGGAGACAGTATATTGCTGTAATGCAACAAACAGAACACACCAACAACTTATCAGAGGGGTAGCATAGTAGAATGTAGGTCATTATGAGCAGAGATCACCCGAGCTTCTACGCTTACCTCACGGAACTCAAGAAAGAACAAGCCGACACGGAATTAATGATAAGGCAACTGCAGTTAGTTGCCAAAAAATTAGAAAAGGTCGAGGTTCTAAACGAAAAAGAAGGGAAGACCGAATCTTTACCATAGTTTCGTAGTACGACACGTGGAGAATCAAAATGTCAAAACATACCTCAAATCTATAAGTCACAGCGTCATTGTATGAAAAACCATAATTTCTATACTTTCTTATACAAAAATGAATTATGAAATAAAACATTTTCAAAATATACGATACATAAATT
The DNA here is from genome assembly GCA_028476575.1 of Platygaster robiniae. NCBI lineage: Eukaryota > Metazoa > Arthropoda > Insecta > Hymenoptera > Platygastridae > Platygaster > Platygaster robiniae. The sequence continues at coordinate 46,505,240 of CM052019.1, forward strand.
TCGGACTTGATAAAATAAACCACTATAAAAAAAAATGCATAAAAAGTGTAACACAATCAATCTTCATCTTCCGGTACCAATGACGTTAGGTGACGAACGAGACCCCCTAAACGCAGGCGCGAGGAGTAAGTAGATTCTGCTAAGCTGAAAAACCCGCTCCTTTGTTCACTAAGAAAAGCTCAAACTTCATTCAATTGATTTATAATTAATAAAGTAGGTTGCTTTGCGCTACATTTTATAAGTATCTTTAGAGCCGTTCTTTAACGAGTGGGATAGAAATAACCATAACTTTCTTTTGAGCTCTCGGCATGTATAAAGCTCTCTTCAATAAATCATTGTGACATCGTCAATTATCAGAATAATAACGATTTGATGATCCTCTTTTAATTTCTTCCTACTTTTGACAACCATCATGCACTATTTACATTTTCCATGATGATTGATTGACGAGAATCATATTCTAAATTGTACTGAGTACTCGAAAGCTTTTTCAATCCAGTTGGAATCCATCTTCATCATAAAGCAACAACACAGTACGATAGATCATCAAACACTTCTACATACTATAAGAACCGTACCTACATTATACATAACTTGGAAAAACTACAACTTTAAAAGATGTTACCCTTCCACAATTGATTTTTGTAAACTTGATCACGACAGGCATGTATGCAAAAGTAGGTAATTCAAAATAATTGTTGTGCAATTATGACCTTGACCTTTTTTTTCTTGTAGAATGCGCAGAATTGAGTTTTGACGGAACTGTAAAGATCTGGACCCGTGACGGTTCTTCGTCCATGTATTTTTAATTAAATCCAAAAACAGTATTATGATACAAAGCAAATATTTTTATATTCAGGAAAGAACTGATGATGAGTTTCCAAACGTCATTTTATAAAATAGCAAAATAAATAATGATAAAATTTAGTTCTGAACAACATGTTTTTGTTTTTATATGCGTTTTCATCGGTAACGGGTCTACGAGACAATGGAGTTCAAAAATTTCCTATTTCTTGAAATGGAGAAAATATAATTACTGTTTTTCCAAATATTATGCACCAAAGCTTTTAATATAATTTCCTCAATAAAAGAACTAGAAACGCAGTTCATGTATTTTCCTTTTCATGTGAAAAAAAAGAAATCGAAGAAAGCTGCAATAAGAAAATTTTTCTACATTTTTCATATGCGCTAATAATAATTCAGAAACGCTTCGAGAAGTACTTCCAATGCATTCTCAAGATATTTCGTATAGGTTTCAACATTTGCAAAAAATAGTGCCTCAAACCTATAGATTTTTATGTAAGTAACAAAGATATTAAAAAAATTTGTACAAAAGTATGAGAACTCTGAATTTATAGTGCAAACGGATAGTGCTTTGATGCTCGGCATCTTCGTATTTCAAAAATCAAAATTCTAGAAATAATAATATTCAAGAGTTCTGTTACTTGAGCCAGCCCTATTTTTTTTTTTATATTTTATTTGTTGTCTTGATTTCTCTTTTCCTTGAAAATGAATCCTATGGAACACGACACGTTGTCTGTATTTTGTAAAAATTGGCTTTTTCCCTCGCGACAGTAGTTCTGTAACCTGACTACACCTCCACAGGTATTGCTTATCTGATAAAAATTACTTTGACGGTTTTAATAACCGAAAATGTTCAAAAAACTCACTGAAACGTGATATTTTTGAGCATTTTCGCCTATTGGTTTTTTTTAGCCTACCAAACATTTGGTAGATATTTGACAAACCAAATTTTTGTTTAACAGAAATGAATTTTTGTTTCAGTTACTCTCTTAGATCGAATTAGTCAAATTTTTACTATTTGAAATAGTAACACGTGTTGTTACTAACAAAATGGTCATTTTTTTAGATTTGACTATGTAATTAGTAAAAATTTGACATCGAAATATTTGAATTTTTCACAAATTCAAAATGGCCGTGCATTTTCACTATTTCATAGTCTCGCTATTTTACTATTTCCTTAGTCCAACATTTTTTTTACTAATCTTATAGTCGTCTCTGACTATTTGATGAGTTATATTTCGGCACTGTTCAGCACATAACTTTATACACTCCAAGTGACTCTGTGGATGCACTGCATTTAGCGGAGATATGCATTATTGTTTATTATCCGCGGGAAAAAAGCTAAATTGGTGTTAATCTTCATAAATGAAGAGGATAACTCGCAGGTGAAAAGAAGGTAAACATGGCATTTCATATTGATAAAATTGTTTGGCTTAAGGTGATCGTCAACATAAATTGTCACAGACTATGTATATTTTTGTTGATCAATGAAATATGATCGATCGATATCTTTTTTCAGTAATATATACGAAATCCAAAAAATTCAACATTTGAATTAAATAATTCAGAGAAATTCTCGGTATTGCTGATTTTGGACTTTGAAATATTGTTTGTATTGATATTTTGATAGTTTTACAATTTGATGTTACAGGACATGTAATACAATGAAACTTTTTTTCATCATCTTGAATGCTAAATAATCAATTTATATGTTAATTACAATTTTCTATTTTTTTCATGAAACAAATTTCTTCAGACAAAATATATCAACTCGAGAGAGAGAAAAATCCTCACAATTTTTTTTCGGATTAGATCCCAACAAAAAATATATATACATTGACAGCTGAATTAGTAATTTCCGTCTCTTACACGTACAACATTTATTAGAGAATAAGTTACATTTGACTAATGATTCAGGTTGAAAACTACTAATTGATTTGTCATTTCTTACTGTTTCAAATAGTAAGCTGGTTTCACGATTTGAATGAGTAATTTTTAACTATTTCTTAGTAACCGGAATCCTGCTAATTCGAATAGTAAAAAATTACTATAAAATAGTTAAATTTGACTAATTTGATCTGAGAGAGTGAAAAATATTTAGCTGACCTGAGCAAAAATTTGGTAGAACAAACCTAAATTTTGTAGGGCCACATAAAAATTGGTTTGGTCAAATGGCTACCAAATGTTTGGTAGGCTGTACCAAACGCAATTTTCAGTGCATCTAAACATGTCGTCATCGAACTCACCTGTAGTAGGAAAAACTTGCTGGCGAGACGTGCAGGTCCATCGGCATGGTAGCGCCGGGGTGGGCGTTGGGCGCCTGGGGGTGGTGCGCTGCGGGCGCGTAATCACCTGGTGGTGGCGCGAGCGGTAGCGGAGCCGGCTGTTGCTGATGCTGCTGTTGCTGCATCATCGCGGCGACCGCGGCGGCGTGGTGGCCTGCGAACACGGCACCCCATGAGAAGCTCGGCGCCCCCGGCATCGAGGAGGCGTGCGCCGGCTCGAGCTCAAGGCCGCGACTTCCGGCGGCCGTCGCGCTTCCACCGCTACTGCCTCCCCCGGGAACGCAGCCACCCCGGTGCATTAGCCAATTCTCCACTACAAAAATTTATCTTCTCCCAATTTAACACCGAAAACAAGCACTTCACAAAATACACCAAAACCCAAAGAAAACAACATTTATTCCTGAGTCAAACACTTGGATGCCCTTTTTGTCGATCCATTTTCCAGGGAAACGAAAAATTCAGCTATCGCGAAATGACACGACGAGTAGACTGAAGATTTACTTTTGAGCTGATTAATTTTCCGGAATTCAAATTTCACGGTAACTTGATTTAGTTTGACGAGCACAGAAGGAAAACACCTACAGTAGATCCATTTTTCAGGGAGAGGCGCGCGAACGGAAGTGCGATATCGCGAGTAGAGCCGGACGGTACCGGCGGCGAAGCCTTTGGCTCGGCCATGAATGACGCGGCTAATGCGGATCGGGTTGTCTCGGGAAGGGAAAGGGGGGAGGCGGAGCTTGCAACCACGTGACGGCTTCCCCCAGCCGCCCCCCCCCCCCTGTTGGAGGTGCTATCGCATCATCTCCCACCGCGAGCCGCGGTTTGGCGACCGACCGCTGCACCGCCTCCGAGAATCCGCGGGGGGTTTTCCAACCCCCCAGACGATAACACTTGTTGAGCCAACCTCCCCCGATCTGCGAGCAACATTTCCCGCGCTCATTTCCTTTCTTCGAGGGTTCAAAGCGCTATTTTTCATTTGGGGTAAATTTGCTTGACGAGCGATAAAAGCTTTTAATTAAGGGTTTTTTTTAATTAAGGCGCGCGGTGTTGGTCATTAAATCACTCGCGGAGGGTCGGAGGGTTTCTTTCCTTACCCCGGGCACTTGAGTGAAAAAATTTAATCAAAATGTTTCGTCCGTGATATACTGCGGTATTTTCAAGAGTTCAACCCTTGCGTCGATCGCTGAACTTGGCACGGATTATTCCGGGACTGAAGAAGATCGAGGGAGGAATGGAGGAATGAATTGAAAAAGAATGAGGAAGAGGAATAGGAGTGATCGTGTAGTGATTGATCTTGTGAGGATGGACTTTGATTGTACGTACTTGAGAGTACTTGATGTTGAAGATATGTACTCTAACACATACAGACTATCAATGGTACATGAAATTCGACGATGTTATTTTACAAGAATTCTGATCATATCTCAAAATCGGAAGAAATTGGCACCGTTAGGAAGCCAGCAGAGGCTACTTTGGCATTATATGCACCCGGTTCGAAATACTTAATAGGTGCCTCCGTTCATACGTTTTCGACGCATGCTTCAGATTAGATAGCTATTTGAGGTTATATCATCTACCACAAAGCTAGCGTCAGCCTTTGCAGAGATGGAGTTTGGGACCTATTTTTTTATTCGCTCCCAGTCAGCAAGTAGCATTTTGGCCCTTCAAGTATGCTATAAGTTAATCACGACTCATTTTGATACCGTTGCTCTTTCTCAAAGTCTCTTCGGCTTTCATCGCCATACACATACATTTGTTTATGGTCATGAAAAGTTTTTTAGAGTTTGTTGATTGTTATAAATTTTTATAATGTATCTTAGAGCATCAGATTATATAAATTCCCACTCAAGAATCGATCAACACGGAGCCATCATTTCAAGAAGTATATTTCAAAAAATTACATCCATTGAGTGTTTTTAACTTTCGGCTTCAAATGAAGCTCTTATCAGGAAAAACATGGTCCTCAATTTTTCCACAACAACTCGTCGTCTCATAACCTAATAATAAGTAGGTTACAATTTTGGCCAAAGAAAAACAGGGGGAAGAGAACTTCCTAATCCGTCTATTTCGGAATTCACGAGAAGTTGACGCCTATCTTTAACAAAACGGTGGAAACCTTTCAGGTTAGATTCTCAGAGGTCAGCTTAACACAGTAGAAGGGTCAATGTTACAACCAAGCAGCAATTTTGATGCCTACCGCATTCAAATTTGGCCAACCACACTCTACTAACGTGTCAGGTTATGAATTATAGGTACAACTGACAATGAAAAAAATTCAAATGTGAATTTATGTGTTTATTTCCTCGTGTCTAAAACTGTGAGAGAGGTACCTCGAATACGATACTTAGAAACCGGAAGTCATGTATGTTTATGAGTTAATTTCATTTTCAAAAACTTATAAATCATCCGTTGAAAATCACTCGAAATATTTATACACTTTGTTCTACACTCAATCTCGTAAACCACAATAATTGTAGTTTAAAAAATCCAGCATGTATCATTGTAGAGCTTACTAGTATAGCTCCTGAGTAATATTTATTTCATTTTAATTGAATCGTCCGTTCTTGATAATTCTTTAAGTAACGAAAAAAAAAAGCTTAAAAACCATTTCAACGTTCACTGATAACTGGAATCTGAAGCGCCACTCAAGACGCTTACCAAGCGGGATCTGCAAAGATCTAAAATTCGTGTGCGCTGAATGTGGAATAACATGTCATATAAACACCATACACAGTTCTAAAAATAATAAATTCATACTGTCACGTCTCGGTGACATACGAAATTTTATACTCGAAATCGTTCTTAAATTGTAAACAACTGTTCTCGTCAAAGTCATTTTTAGAAGTCTCAGTTCCTAAATTACTTAATATCAAAGGTTCACGCCGTGAAACGTTCATCAACGAGCGATAATCGCGTCCATATTCCCGAGTATTGTAGCCATTTCCACAGCGTAATTGCAGTTACAGTATTTTTTACTATTTTCACGACTTTGATTCTCTGTCCATACATTGGCATACAGAATGTCAAATTGCGGGTTTTGGGGCTTTAAATAGCCGAGCTTTGAATGCTCACATGTCTGTTTAAGTCGAACAGTTGTCGCGTAAACCCCGTTGTCAGTTGTGCCCGGGAGCTCTTGCTAGTAATGCGTGTCGTGTCGCGTTAACTCATCGGTCTGTTGTACCCGGGAATTCATAGTGCGAACTAGTCGTATTGCCTTGTATCGTTGTAAAATCATTGTTAAGTTACAGATGTTCTTAAATATTATCCGTAGTATGAACACTGTGTTTTGCAATCATAACCCGGTCCCTATAGTAGCGTCTTGGACTCACAAACTCAACGTTGCACATACTAAAGATTGAGCAAGATATGCAATAAATACACCAAAAGCTCGATTTAGCTGCAAGCTCAAGAGAACTCGAGAGTCTTAAGCTCGAGAGTCATTAAGTTCATAGCTACAGTATTGAACGACCCGGCGCAAGGAGCTGCAAGCAAAAACAATTACTCTTTTTGTCACAGTCTTTCCTATTACAAATACATATATAAAAAACTTAATAATCATGCTTCTTAATTGATGCTTCAAAATCATGAGTGGCAAGATTAGTATGCAATGAGTTCCATCAAATTTTGGCTTTGAAACTTTCAGAGGGGTGTGTCTAACTATATCACTTTCTTCGCTTTCTGAAAACTTGTATTAAAAAGAACTTGTATGTATGAATGTACAACTTTCGATGATTCACTTTAGAGAAGTCTTATAAACACTGACAGAGAAAGTATGCCGAATAAAAGTGTAATCATACCCCGCTCGCAAAACGAAATTTCGGTCAATCTCTAAAAGTCTGAGGGCGTGAAAACGAAGCTTGCCGCCTTTTTTTACAACTTTTTTACGACGCAATATAAAGGCGTCTACGGGCGGCTTAACTAAACCTATTACTCCCCAGACCGCGAGGCAGTGATTACAAGACGTCTATAAAAAAATGCTCTTAAAACAAAGTTAAATGAGGTAGCTGGTGATAATGACACCTTAGAAACCAACAATTCCTAAATTTAACGCCACGAGCAATCTAACTTGAAGATTACATGTCAGCGGTAGATAAACTATATAAGTAAGCAAATGTTAAAGGAAAATTTTCAACGACTATCACTTTATTACAACTCAGCCTTCGAAATGTAAAATGAATTGTCATCACTATAAATTCTAATTGCACGTATACAAAACCAAATTTACTGTATTAAAACAAAATAACTTTCATCCAACTTCCTCCTAGTTGAATTACGTATGTTCTAAGTTCTAAGCTCACTCCACTTCATCGACTTTTTCGATCATAAACTACTTGCGAATGTTTACTCAGTGCCATTTACTGGACCATTGTCCGAAAATCCCCTCACACGTTTACAGACCACCCCTCGCACTCAAACTACCTCCCCTGACCAGCCAGTCCAAGCATTGATATTAAATTTGTATTTTTACGCTGATTCCACGGACCATAGTGCTACGTGAGCTGAAAGTTAACGTCCCAAACGATTACCGATCCAACATCTCCAGGGAGCCTCTACGAAACGTACAGGTGATCCCTTGACCCGGCAGCCTGATATTTTATTTAGCACCTATCAAAATTTATACATTCCATCGCTCGACAATGGCACTTAAGAAATATGACTTACCTTTTTCTACTCACTAGGTGCCAAAATCAATCGAATACTTTGAGAATCAATTCTTAGAGTGGGAAATTTAGGCTCAAGTTTTTCCTTTTTTAAATACAGCGTGCAAAAATATTTAACACAGAGAACCAAAGCTCATTGAGTGATAAGTTCCAGTGTGCGTGTGAAGTTGGGGTGTAAGTGTCTAAGAGCAAAAGAAAATAGATCGGTTGAATTATTCCCAAAGGTATCGTGACGCTCATTTCGCGCACTCAGGAGATTTACAAGTTGTACGTCTTTTCCGACGGACGAAATGAACGCGAGGAACGAATCGCGAGAAAAGTTCGTCTGGGTTTTTACTTTATATGTAAATGCGGGGGTGGCTGATGAGACGTTTAGCTCGCGAGGCGCTATCGATAAGGATCATATGTTAGGGCCGATCGAGAAGCAAATCTCGTAGCCCGCGAGTCTTTTAAAAACTGATTCCGTGGGGACGAAGAAAAAGGTGAAGAGGGAGTCTTTGATTGAGGGAGGCGGTTTTTCATGTAAAGCACCTATTATGTGTTGTGGTATGTGCTTTAGGTGGTCTATGGATTTTAGATTCAACTTGAGGGAACTCTAGGAACCGTTTCTTAAATTATATTGACTGTGGAATAATAATAATAATAATTTTATTCAGGTGCAATAATTCTTACAAAGTATAATACAGAATGTACACTTCCCGCAAGATTTCGTATAAAATCTGTCGCGGGCCTGAATTTACAATTGAACAAACTTAGATACTAATTACATCTTTTCCAAATTTGAAGTACACTACAATGTAATACAATTATTCAAGTATCTTCAGAATCTGATTATCATCAAGATCTCGAATCCATGCTTGATTAAACGCTTTAGTTTTAATTTACATATAAATTTTAAATCTGTTCTCTTGATATTTTCTGGTAATGCATTAAAGAAGTTAAACTTTACGCAGCAGAATGATTTACTGTAATTTTCTTTTTTCATAATTGGTAATTTTAAAGTCGAGAATCGGATATTTTTATTGTTTGGTAAGTTAAGATATTTCAGTTGTAAGTCTGCAAATTCTTGAATCAAGGTGTCATACATGAAACATTTGTGAATATCAATAATTTTATGATTTTTAAATAGTGTGGCAGACGGAAAATCTTTTTTTTTTCGTAAAGATTATTTTTAATATTTTTTTTTTTTGGAAATTTCTGGTAGGTTTTAATACATTATTATTAGCGCTACCCCACGACACAATCCCGTAATTTACAACCGACCAAAAAAGAGCGTAATATGTACAAAGTAATTTTTTTTCTGAAAATACAAGTCTTAATTTATAAAATAGATAAATCTGGTACCTCAATTTTCCTACAATTGTATCAATATACTCCTTCCATCTCATATTTTGATCAATTGTAATACCAAGATATTTTGTGCTAGAGACCCTTCTGATTTCCTGGCAGTTACAAAAACTTGGTTTATTATTTAAACAATCACTATCATGGGTACACAATTTGAAATGTTGAGGAAAACTATCTTTGTACGAACCAAAAGTAATAAATACAGTTTTATCTATGTTTAAAGTTAAAAAATTATTTGCAAGCCATTTTGTAATAATGCTCAGTTTACTTTCCGCAAGCTGTTTAAGCATTTCCCAAGTTCTTCCCTTGATGATCATAGCAGTGTCGTCAGCAAAAGATACAATTTCCCTAGTCAGGAATAGTTTAAACAAATCATTGACGTATAATATAAATAAAATTGGACCCAGAACTGTACCTTGAGGCACTCCACAATTGACTTCTAGAGAATCACATCGCACTTTATTTATATTCACTATTTGTTCCCTTTTATGTAAGTAGCTACTTAATAATTGATGTGATATACCCCGAAAACCATAGTTATACAACTTATTTGATAACAAATTATGATTAACTGTATCGAATGCCTTAGCCAAATCCAGAAAAATTGCCAAGCAAGGAATTGTGTCATTTATTGCTGTGTAAATTTTTTCCGTTACACAGGAAATCGCATCTGTAGATGATTTATTTTCTTGGAATCCAAATTGCATGGTATCTACTATATTTTCTTTTATTACAAAATCAAATATTCTTTTTTTAATAATTCTTTCAAAAATTTTCGCAAAATTAGAAATTAATGAAATTGGTCGATAATTGTTCAATGCATTTTTATTTCCCGTTTTCAATATGGGTATTATTTCTGCTTTCTTCCATTCGGTAGGCCAAATTCCTTGTTCGATCGAATTATTAGCAATATGTTAAAGTGGACCTGATATGTACGATTGAATCATTTTGATAATTTTAATGTTTATATGATCTACTCCAGCAGCTTTATCCTGTTTCATACTCGAAATAATTTTTGAAATTTCCAATTCATCTGTGGGATAAAGATATATTGAGTTTTGTACATATGTCGATTTATTATCAAAATTTTCAGTAATTTCAATCAAACTTGCTAATTTTGGTCCAATATTATTAAAAAATTTATTAAATTCAGTAACAATTGATTTTGTGTCTGTGATAGTCTTGGTATTATCCTCCGATATTATACTATTTATTTCATCCACATTCTTATTTTTATTATTGATTATATTATTAACATATTTCCATAACTTTTTCGGGTCATTATTCGCTTTACTTAATTTAGTCTTATAGAAGTCATATTTAGCTTTTTTTAGCATCTTATTCAAGTGATTTCTAAATTTATGAAAAACAATTTTAAAATTATTATTCAGTGGATGTTGAATCATTCGATTATGCATGGCATCTCTTTTTTTACACAACCAAACAAGTTCATTCGTAATCCATTCTTTTCTGTATTTTATCTTTTTCTTTACTGTGAACACTTTAGTAGATTCTTCCAAATTATTTTCAATGATATTTGTAAAAAATCTGACCATGGAATCCACCTCTTTTTCATTATACACTGCTTGCCAAGATTCTTCAGATATTAACTTTAAAAATTTTTTGTAATTAACCTTAGTTATCTTCATGTTTCCATTTAATTTACTCTTTTCTAATTTTGTATTTATGTGCAATAACGTCGAAAAGTGGTCCGTGAAAGTTGTTTTTAATATAATTGGCGTTAATTTCTCTTTAGTTATTTCACTTTTGCCAAAAATATGGTCTATGCAAGATTTAGTTTTTGTTGTTACCCTAGTAAAGCTATTAATTAATGACAAATATCCCTTTTGATAATAATTATTTAAGTATTTATTAATGAGAGTAGTTGGTTTTTCAATATTATAAAGTGGTTTTTAATTGTACTACATTTATTTAAAAATTCGTCTAAATTTTCTACAAACTGATTTTTATCAACTGTATGGGGTCTATAAAAAGTTGTGATTAGAATTTTCGTTTGATCTTCAAAAAGTTCCATATTGAAAGCTTGGATTAACCCAATTTTATTGTCAAACACTTTATAATTACATTGTCTAGAGATATAAAGAACCGTTCCTTCATTTTTATTATTTTCGCTATTTTTTTAATAAAAATCATAATTTTCTAATTCAAATTCTTTTGGAAATACTATTTTAAATGATATTGTACAAATTATAATATCCGGTTTCTTGAGTAAATTAGAAATTGTTATCTTTAAAACTTCGAAATGTTTGCCAAGACTTCTTATATTTACATGAAAGATATATAGACCATCCTTAGAAACCGTTTTTTCAAGAATTTTCAGATTGTCACAACAGAGAGTCACAATGTTTACGTCGTCAATTATACAATTAATATTCTCTAACATTTAAATTCAGATCAATTTCACTTGTTTACTTTTGAAAATGTTTACGGATGCTTTACATGTTCATGTTTATGTGATAGTTTAAATATTCTTTTTTCATTCCGTGAATTAACATTCAAATAAAAAGAAGCCTCTCTCACAAAATTTAGTGACAATATTTGTTGTAACAAAATGATAACGATGAAAGGCGTTTGTATAATTAAAACTGGAAAAAGAATCAAATTAATCAAGAATTCTAAGCGTAACACAAAAAGCATTATCCGTAATTCACTTTGCTTATATTTAATTTTCTTAAAAGTTTGTACGTTTCACAATTTTCTTCATCAGACACTTCATGGTTTACATCAAATTGTTTTTTAAATTTTTCTACCTGTCTGACGCAGTTGATACATCTTCGTTTGGATCTATCAGGACACTCTCTACTATCATGATTTCCTGCACACGTCTTGCAAGTTCGTTGATTTGTGCACTTCTTCCCACTATGATAGTAACCGCAACAATTCCAGCATCGGCCCAAGTTCAAGTCTTCGTAAACTTTACAACGCTTCCATCCAATGTAAATATTTTCTTCTCTCATCATTTTTCGAAAACAAGCTGGACTGGTCTCCGCGAAAGCAATGACACTGTTTGAGTTTTTCATTTTTTGTAAGTGGACAACTTTGATGTTGATTTGTTCTTCGTTGGATAAGTCATCAAAATTTTGGCTCAGTATAATATCTTCAAGTTAATTTTTTGTCATTTCTTGTTCAATTCCTAGTATTTTAATTCTTGGATTTTGTATTTCTTGGACCTTGATATCATAATTATCTGCCAGTGTTTTTTTCAATACTTCTTCCATTTTGTTTACGTCCTCATTGCGAGCACATTTGATTTTTATTTCTCCGTTTTTGACATCTTTTAAAGAATTTATATTGATTTTGTCTTTCTTAGTGTCAGCTTTCTTCATAACTTCTTTTCTCGTTATCAAGGCATCTTGCATTTTCTTGGGTTTAACGTGAATCCAGGGAGCATTCATGATTGGATGGGATGTTATGGTTTTGGTTAAATTTCCGGTGAATTGAGCATACGAGATAGGGAAAGTATCGTTGTGTTTATGCTGTACTGCTTTTTCAAGTAATGTTTTGTTTTCTTCGAGTAAACTTATTTTGCTAATCAGCAATTGATTTTTTTCATCTTTCTCGGAAATCACAGATTTCAATAAAGAGATTTCCATTTCGGCTTTATCAAACTTGGCACGGCATACTTGAGAATCAGATTCGATTTTAGTGAAAACTCTTTTTACTTCTTGATATTTTTGTTGCAAATCTTCGTATTGTTCTTTCCAACCTAATTCCGTTTGACTTTCAACTCCTACCTTTTGTTTTGTTCTTGTTGTGTCGCTGTCCAACATAGCTTCACAACATCTCACTCGGAACTCATAAATAGGTTTGATGTTGAAGGGATCTTTCTCTAGGCAGGTTTTGTGGAAATATCCTCCGCAGTTGAAACAGAAGACAGTTTTCAACTCCTTCCGCAGCATTTGTAAGATTTCGAGCGTTCTCCTCTTTCCTTTCCTCCAGATTCGTCCGCCATGATGCTCCGATTGAAGTTATGTTGTAGTCGAAAACAATAGTCCGTGAAATCAGTGTTTTCGCAAAATGCAAGCAAACGACTAAAGAGTCGGGTGCATTTGCGCACCCTGAAACAGTTTTGCCCAAAAAAGGCTCGAAAAACAATGTAAGAACTCACAAAATAATGACAATTTTGAGAGCGACGTAAGAGCAATGCTTGTACTTACGAATCATGATGATCACTCGATCATCATGATTCAATTGTGGAATAAAGCAAACATTTTGTTTTTTGGTGTTCCCAATGAATAATTGAATAAATCCGGGAAGAATTGCTTTGTTTTATCTCGGTGTTTCTATAACAGATATATAATTATCTTAAAAAGATATTTTAATAAAGAGTTTTACACGAACGATTGTTACCCCGGATTTGTTCCACATGAAAAAATTGTGAGCTTTGGATAGAAAAATGTTTATGTAGTTGGTAAGTTGGTTGACAAAATGTTGATAGAGTGCGATTAACGATGATATAATTTATATTTTAATTCAAGTTTTGAATTATTATTATTTACAGACTTGTCAGAGATCTTTTCTATTGATTGACTATTCAATTACGAATCCTGATCATCAACTTCTCATTATCAGGGTAATGAGTTATTTTAAATTATTAATGCGTGACTGATCGGTTATCGATCTATTTTGTTGATTGAATTGATATCAGCATATTCTTCTGAGTGACTTTTTATTAATGAATCCTGTTTAAGAATAATAGACTCTCCAACTTTTTGTTCCAGAGGTACCTCAATATCGACATAAAAATTTATGCATTTTATGCAGAGACTTTTCTTATTCGTAGGTTTAAGTTAAGTGAAATATGTAAAGCCTAATATATTGTAATATCACTAATTTTGGGCATTATCTTACAGTTAATGTTAGTTTATTGAACCATGTGTTAATCCTGCAAAAAGATATAACTTTGTTCTTAACCTATGCGATATTTTGTTGGTTCTCAGAAATATATAACATAAGAAAAGAATTCAGTTGTAAGTAGTATGCAAGAATACTAGAATAAGGATATACGACTCTGGCGCGAGAAATGTTTTTCTTTATCATTCCGTCTCGAAATAGAACTGTTACAACAAACGTTACAAAAACGATTACTGCCGATTCTTGCATATATGAACAATTAACACAATTTTTAAGTTACTATGTAATGAACCACATTCAACTAATAACTGACTCTTACGTGAATATGCAAATGAATGTCTGGACCGAGAAAACTGCCCAGTAATAATAAACATTCTGTCATCACATAGCTCTAATATAATTCATTATTCAAGGTTTTGGTAATACCTATTTTGACGAAAAAAAAGTAACGGTACGAGTCAAAGGCAAGGAATGTAGTCGTTTTGTCATTAGAAACATTATAAAATAGGAAATTATTAATCGTTTCCCAGAAATTTAGAAATTTTGAAATGACAAGGACTTCATTACGTATTTAAAAAAATTGAAGACCAATTGAAATTTTTGAATTAATTATACGCTTGCGGAACAATTCATTATTCTTCTCGATATTCGAATACATCCAGTATGTTACACTTTTATAGAATGTTTTAAAAATAAAATCGCAAATATTTCATAGTAGTGTAGTTATTAACATTAAATAATTTGAAATTCATTCACTTTTTTGAAAGTTGACAAATCTCACCAACTTCCAAGACTGATCATCCACCTCCTAAATTATTAATCGTTTCCCATTTGAATTTTTTAACACAATTTACAAGACGCTTATATCAGCTGATATGTATATATAGATATATTAGCAGTGTAAACCAGTGTAAACTATTCATTATTTATTGTGAACAAATGGCAATGAATAAACGATTTGGATAGCTTCTAGTTTCACCACGCAATGAAAACAAAGCCGTATGCAAATTTTGGTACAGATTGGTTGCGGCGTGTGTACGGTTTTACGGACGGTTTACTGTACGGACACTCTCATTTATAGATATAGATTCAGAACTTGGAAGTCAACCTCGTTCTGTACATGAAAATCGTAATGGAAAGATACAAGATCGACTCCTGTATTTTCGCGTTTCCAAACCGAAAAGCAACTTATCCGATCTAAATTGATGGACCATGGGATTTCCCAAAGCTTTCCTGCAAGACGTACCGCCCGCGCAAGCCAAGTTGCACCCGCGGGACCCATAACCATAGACATTGAATAATTGCTACGGCGATTTTACCGATTGAAAATCAAAATCCCCCAGCAGTTCAACCGAACCATCTTGCAACTGGGAGAAAAAATTCTCTGGCATCGACTTTTTCGCACGCGCTTCGAGCGCACGTTTCATCACAGGGAATATTTCTACTTTTCAAATGATATTTCATTATCACACCGTGGGTTATTAGTACGTGCACGCCTGGCACAGTAATCATGGAATAACATATCATGGTCTGGAATTAGCGGAAGATAATTGGGTAATTCGCACGAGAAACTGAACAACAGCTTGAGTAGGGAAAATCGATGCTGCAGAGAAGGGAATAAGGAGATGCTGAGGGATCTTGCAGGCACTAATGATATATTTAGAATATAAAAATCCTATCCTGATTCTGATTGATGCATGCAAGAATCAGTTTCGATTAGTAAAACGTGAATACATTACGTTTTTGATAGGCAGAAGGGAGCGATAAATTAGGTTCTAGAACTTCTTTTTAATATTCAGTCGAATGATATGGATAATTCAATTCTGACTACAGCATAATCAAATTTGACTGGTTCGCCCAGCTGTGACAGTTACCAGCAAATAGTCAGAAATAAAATATCTAACGATTTGAATATACAGATTTTTTGAAATGATCGAATTCTAATTATTGAAATAAAGAGACTTCATCATTTCAAGCAGTTCATTTTACCGAATAATGAAAGTTAAAGATTGATGATTTCAAACATTGATCTCGACACATTGAAATTCGAAATTGATCACATGCTTGCGCGTTGTGAATCATTTTAAATATGTGCGCGCCAATGTGTGGGCGGCGCTTGTGTCGTTCAGGGTCTGCTGCGTCAGACTGACAGGTTCATACCGAAGGAACAGGATTTCCCTCTAGGTTTTTTTCTCCCTTGTGGCGCAAATAAAAGGCCCGTCTAATCGTCAATTCGACAGCTTAATCACCCTCTCATTGGAATTCATCGTCTATTAAAGGAAAGCCAAAACATTATTGAAAAGTCAACTTTGATCATTTCATAGTTGAATTAGAGAGATTTAAAAAGCGAAAAAACGGTTGCTAGTAAATAAGCGAACATAAATTTTCCAACAAGTCAAAATTCAGTGAAACTAATATATAATCGACAGATGACGTCTGAAGTTATTTCAATTAAATAAATGTTGGAAATAAACCTTTTTGTATAATTTTGAGCCTATGTATGGTCAATTATTTCTTTTATGGATTGCGTTACAGCTTACAAGAATTTCAAGCATTGGCTTAAAAAACTCGAATTTTCAGAATTCAACAAATGTTTCGAAGACATTATCACTATAAACATCTAGTAGTTTAAAAGTTTCTGGTACTTGTATTTTACACATTTACTCTTAACTCCTATATTATAACGGATTGTCTAATATTCTTATATACTTTTATATATATTTCAAGAATTCGAAGATTTAGAAATTCTTAGTATGTTTTCAGATTTTCGTGAAAACTTTATCGAATTGTTATATCAAAATATTCTCATATATCTGAAAAACAAAGAATACTTACTATGATTTTCAGATATTTATAGCAGAAACCATAAACGAGCAATTACATTATTAAGTATACAGTACTCTTTCTGAATAGAGCCGTAGTTGTCCATCTCAAACCCATGGATGTGACGTCACGACATATGGGAGTGACAAAGAAAACCGCGGACCTATTCAGAAAGAGTACCTACTGTACCTTGCTCAACCCGGTGGTCACTGCGATCATGGAACAAGTAGAACAAAACAATCTTCTTATGATCATGACTCCCCCCTTGCTGGGATAGATTAGGCTGTCGTGTGCGATTTCAACACACACAATATTGTCATTAAACAGTTCTTTTAGTTATTAAAAAACTGAAAAATGTATCAAACATGTCCTGTTTTTTTTAATATTTTCTTGAGTCAGAGAATTTTTGTCCTTTGGACCTGGCTCCTTTTTTAACAATGATCGGAATCGCAAGAAAGTGAAAAAGAATAGTGAATAGAAGAACGATACGGATAACTGCAATCGAAAAGCAGAGGAAAAAAATCTTGAAACAAATGTTGATATGAAGTACGTAAAATGTACAATGTTGACTGATCGTGTATCAACGTTTGACATAAATATTGTCGATATCGAAAATGTGTTTATCGTTCAAAAAAAAAGAAATTAAGGAGAATGCTTCTTTTTATCTAATCATCCTCATTTTTCTGCGCCTGATCATCGTTAAAAATACGATTATGTACTTGAATCTTTGCATGTTTTTTTCTGAAACGGCTAGATGAAATGATGTAGAAAGTAATAGAGAACGAAACAAAAAAAATTCAAAAAAAGATTCCGCCAGTGGCACTGTAAGTAGGAGCATCACGTACATGTACATTGCTGGGACAGACAATTCTTGCCTCTTTAGAATCATTAATACGAATATTTCTGACGATATTGATGACCTAGCCTGGAATAAGAGCCTCGGATATGACATCATTACTAATTCATCTACCAAATGCTGCGCTCTAGTTATTTTAAATCCCCTGCATCATTTATACAATTCAATAATTACGGAGGGTTCATGTCCCCAGTGTTGGGAAGAAGATAATATTGTCTCTATTTTCAAGAAAGGTGCACATGACAGGTCGTAGGTGTGTAAATATAGGCCTATCACACTACTCAACACAATACCTAAACTCTTTGAGAGGATTATACCTGGCTATTTGTCGTTTTCCTTGAAACTTTACATATCCACCGAACGATATGGCTTTATTTTACACAGAAGAACTACCCTTTTAACCAGGTTCCTGCTGCGGCTGAAGACTTTCGTACGTGGCTTAGTTCATGACTAGTATTGAATTCATTCCAAGTACGGACAACGTTGGAGCTGATTCGCTGTCACGTATTGACTCTCTCCGTTTGCCATTTAAGATGAACCTCAACAAGATAGCTGAGCAGCAGAAGGACCCCAAGCTGCCAGGGCTCCTCTCAGGTTGAAGTGTTCCATTGGCGCCGAGTGCCATGCAGTAGAGGACGGACAGCACGAAGGTGTACGCGGAGATCTCTGGGGAAGGCTACAAAGCGACAGTGGCTCCAAAAAATTTTTTTCAACTAAGAAATTCCACAACAGTAATGTATTCTATGAACGTAATAAATATATTGACATAAGTCTATATCATTGTATGCCAGTATAAAATATTCCATGAATTAATACGTAAGAAAAATCCTACAATGCGTAAGATACAAAACGTTAATAATTCCATAAAATTATAAACAAATTATGTATGTATCCGTCTCCTTATCTTGGTCGTTTGTTTTTTTTGTTGTTGCTATTGTTTCAATTTTGATTTAATCACAATTCAACAGCAAATCAGCATTTCTTTTTGCATTAACAATGAATTAAGATCTTTGACTGTTCATTTTTATAGTTAATTTAAGAAGAAAAAATAAAATGTTGGGAAATACTGTGAAAAATTCAATATAAATGATTTATTTGTATGAACAGTAGGCTATAATTTGATAAGAACTATTGCTAACTTGCAAATTTCATTCGAAAAATATTCAGATGTATCAACCAGTTCGCAATTGAGACGAATTTACATTGTAAATAGAGAAAGTCAGTCAAAGATTGTTGAAAAACATCAATTTTCTCAAAAAATCCGCATTAGACTTAATTTTCTTAGAGATGTTTGACGTGCAAAATACTGGTGTAAGGTTTCAAGATCTTTTTTCCAATGAATCGCAACACTTGCCTATAATTTGACGTGTCAAACCGATTTTTAAGACGTCTCATGCACCTACAATCAAATTGAAGACCAAGATGAAGACAAATATCTAATATAAGTATGTTACCTTGCATACTTACCTCATATTCCTTGCATACATTTCGCGTATACTTTTTTTTGCAGAAATGAAAATCGCTTTTATCTCGTACCTACGCACGATCTGGGGACCTATTCTTAAAAACATTCTCGTACGAGAACTAGGGGAATTTGAGGGTTTTAGGCCTGTTTTGTTGGTACGTACCAACAAAATGAGCTTGAAAACCCCAAATTTCACGATTACTCGCACGATAAAGTTTTCAATAATAGGCCCCCTGGACGTAGAGGAGGTTATGCCCTACGCACGATTTTTGACAATCCGTAAGCCTGAACATGATTTAATAATACCTGATCATGAGGATGATGACCCCCAGGATGAAGACCTCCAGGATGAAGACCTCCACGATGAAGACATCCAGGATGAAGACGACCAAGATGAAATCGCTCCCGCATCACCGCACGGAAGACTTCCTGCAGCGGTCGCTGAAGCGGTCCCGGTCGCTGAAGCAGTCTTGGTTACTAAGGCAATCGCAGGTTCAAGAAGGGGCCATCCAGCAAAAGGAAGAGGGGGGAAGAGAACTCAGATACACCAGAAGCGGTCAAGGTTTTTAAAATGGGACGTTTGGTATAACTTCAAACGACTCAAGCTTATCTGAAATGGCCGGCCAAGGTGGTGGGAATTACGTCTCACCCCATGTATCGCCTTCATTGCCTCGGATACTCATTGGACACGGTGCGTGCATACTCGCGGAAACATGTCTCAGAATTCATAGTCAAAGATTACCTAAAATATCTAAATGATGAAGTCCCTAACCATCATCACCCCTACAAAACCAGCGCGAGGAGTGCTTTCACGATGGCGAAAAAAATCATAAAAAGGTTATTGGGATATAATTAAAATGTATGAACTAACCCCTATTTAAATATTAATATATATTCACTAACCCCTCACATGGGATATTTTTCAGAGATAAACTTGTCAAGAATGTCACACGCATGTGCTATTTTAGGCAAGAATATAAATGGAAAAATACTCTATTTATATTCTTGCCTAAAATAGCATATGCGTGTGACATTATTGGCAAGTTTATCTTGAAATGTTTCATATGAACGGCTGAGAATAAAACTCGGACGAGTAGAGACAAAAGAGACCATAAACGAGCAATTAAATTATTAAGTATACATAGATTAGGCTGTCGTGTGCGACTGATGGTAAGTCGACAATTTTTTTCGAGCGATTGATGTGCAATATACAGATAAATCCAGAAAATCAATGTTCAATGCAAATCTACATTGACTACAAAAAAAATTACAAGTTTAATGGATTGCATTCCGCCACAATGTGACGGTTGAAAAGTCTTTTTTTGTTCAACTATTTGATGAAAGCCGATAAATGAATAATTAAGGTAGCGTTGCTCAGTCAAAAACACCTACAATATTTATACCACAACGACCCTCTGCAGTAAGCGGGTGGCCGTAGATTCTAATCCAGCCCCGAGACAAAACCATTGGAAGTCTCTCTGGGAAAGCAGGCTCTCCAAGGCGGTTCGATTTGGATTGGATCGACTTTTGCACTTGATATTGCATCGTATTATGATCCAGTGTCGTGGGTGAGAGATAATACGCGGATAACAACGGGCCTGGAAGAAAGACTATCGGCCACAAGCAATGGAAGGGTTCGTGTGGTGAAACAGAGAGAGAGCGAGAGTGGATTTTCGTGGTGAGAGCGCGTTCTCGGTAATGAAAAGCACGATCCGCATACCAAGTTGAAACCCTCGACAGTGCGGAAAATGCCTTGGACGTTAGATATCACAACTGAACTGGAGTCAAAAGTGAATTCGCGAACGTGAAGCACAAGTGATGTGTTTGAACTCCGGAAAAATAAATACGTTGAATAAATTTTTTCGAAACAGACTGGTATCGAAAATTCACATGCTGGTCGATTCTATCAAATTATTTCGAATTTTAAATTAAGAAACATACAAAAGCTTAATGCGACTTGCTAAAACTCAGGGGAAAGTATAACTATGCAAGAAAGGTTCAACAAGAGAAATCTAGGGAAATCAGACAAGTAAAGAAACGAATCATTGAGACTGGGTGTACGTTCAATTCACACTCCACAAACATCAAGCGAAAGTGTTCTGAGGTTTGTTACAAACAGCGCAAGATACTCCTGAAAACTTTTGCACAAACACAACAACACAACAGTCAATATTCTGTTCGTATAATTTTTTCTTGCGTATATAAATTACTAGATCATCTGAATTGTCCGGAAATGAATAACTGAAAAATTATCAAGTCAATAGTGACTGAGAAGGTACATGGATCCATCAAGAGTCAGCCCATTGTCAAAAGCAACGTACACTTAGGGAAAGTTTAGGCGCCGGCTCATTTAGAAGATCCAGATATCCTCTGCAAAAGATGATAGGATGCCAGACGAAATTAATTATTTCCACTAAAAAATGCGAGAAAATTTTTTCGTTGCAATCGAAAGTTAGGTGGTAAATCTTATATAGAATAATCCTCAAATAAATAACTTATCCTAAATGAAAGAGTAGAAAAAACGCAATGTCGAAATTGTCAGGCTTTATTTTTTTATTATTTCAAATAAAAATTATTATCACAAGAAAACTTTCCACAATAAATGGAAATGGAAGTTTTGTTATGTTTGGATGAAACTTGACTTAAAAAATGGAGAAAATAAATAACAATCGGATTATTTTCGGCCTTTATTGAATTATGAAGAAAAATCAACACGTGGTCATTAAGGAAAGTCAGTTTTTTCGAATGTTTCGCTTTTTGAAACCCCGTTTAGTTTATACTGTCTTCAACGTTATGGTGTCGATACTGAACTTTGAGTAAATATGGGATAATTGTGCAAGAGTATTTAAAATCAGTGGATATTAAGCAAAACATGTATAATTTGTAGTTTGTATAGTATATTTATTGATTGCCACTAATACTTTAAATATTGTGTAACACTTTTGAAGTGAAATCTTCTGGCTTCTTTCTTAGGCCAGCTCAGCTACGTATTATTTGGACCTATTTTCGAGTCTCTAATGGACACATTCATATGATATTGATAAAACAGTAAATACTTATGACATTTATTATTAGGCTGATAACGATAACAAGATTGTACTAGATTTAGTCGATAAGGATCATTTTTATGAGACATATAATACGCTGTTGCAGTGCATAAGCGGGTTGTTGGGCCTTTTTGTTACTTTTTTCTGTGGGACTAAAATAAATCCGAGTTCAATTTGTAACGTATATCCTACGTACAGTGAATATCAGTCAGGTATCATCTGGACAACATTCGTGTCTGACAATCTCATACACTATGTCTTCCTTTTTCTCTCTCGTGATATTCTCATAAGCAAATTAATAATTGGTTTTCCTGTAAACCGACAGTAGGATATCGATTTTTTTTGTCAAATAACTTAGTCATGTTTTACCCGACAACCTTTTTTACATTTTTAAAGTTTTCTACATATATTTTCAGTAGGATAGCCCATGTTGTATCAGCATGGACTCGGAGCTACTGCAGCCGAGGTGGGGGCAGCATTGGTCGGCCATGCTGATACGTGATTTCTTTTTTCCCCGTGTATAACAGGTCTTACTGTATAAATTATAAATAATAAAACATAGAATGTATAACAACATGTCGGGATTTTCCTGAAAGAATTAATCGAAAACCTCAATTGCTTGAATAAGGGTTAGGCAATTTCCGAATCACCTAAAAATGTAGGCATTTCCCGAATTTCCTGAAATGATTTTAAGAAATACGGGTCTTGCCTAAATTTTTAGGTAAGAGTTTTGCCTAGGCATTTACCGGAAATGCCGAAACTCGGGATTCGCCGGTCACATGTGCATTTTATAAACTAACCTTTTTCGATTGCTAGAATATCCAGTAGGTTTAGGTGTTGAAAAATTGCTTAGAGCATTTCGCACGGTAGGTCATCGAGCTCCATCGGTCGATTTCCCATTATGTTCAAAATTTTTTTCGCAGAAATATATTAATAATATCACCCGTGTGAACGTGTGTGAATTATTTTCAATTATTTGGAACAATGAGCAACGAACAATGACAATGAGGAACAAGAACAAAATGAATATCATTATGATTATTTGGTAGCATAGCACAGTTTCAAACATAGGGTTTTTAAGCTTGCTTTGTTGATACGCACCATAATGAGATAGCATAAAAATGATGCATAAATATACAGGGTGTATCAAACTCCTCCCGCCAAAGAGACACCCAATATTCCTCATCCAATTTCGAGTCGGAAAGTCCTTTGCCACTTTCCACAAAACTCAAAATCAAAAAATATATTCAAGCATAAAATCTAAGAAATCTGGTTGAAACTTGTGAACCCAATAAAATAACAAAAAATGACTCGCTTACATGAATTTTTTCGTTTTTTAAATAAATAAATAAATAAATAAAAAATTGAATATCATGGGTTCGAGTATTCTTCCCGAAAAAAAGATGGCGGATCCTTATATTGGCAGTAGGCGCGCCAAATTTAAATTGTTCTTAATTCTGCACATACATTAGATCGAACATATGTCCCTAGTGAACTTGAAATTCATAAGTTTTCGTTAAAACTTATTGGTTTATAAATTTTCGTATAAGCTTATAAAAAAACTTATAAAAATTTCAAAAACTTATAAGCCTGTGGAGTTAGGTTAGCCACGAAGAACGGTTGAATTTGATAACTATCGTTCTATCAGATAACTCAACTGAGTTTCCAGAACAGTGGTGGTGCCAAGATTTAGGTACTAGGTGCCTTATTCTTTTGTCATCATTTCTTCAAGCTTTTACATCATGATATTGGTCAGGTTGTTGTTTCTAATGACGACGGTGATTACGGCAAAGAAATTTCCATAACCCACCTTAAGATTACGAAAAGCCTCGGATGATTAATAATTGTCTTTGTACAATTATATGGCCTGGCGCGTAAGGGCCTAGTCACGTAGATATCACAAGTTCGAAAATGCTCACCTTAAGAATATTAAACGTCTCAGTAATCTCGCGAGAGGGCGCTTGAATTATCAAATGGAAGCACTTTCATCCATAACTTATGAATATTGTAGTTTGATGATGTGTATATCACTCGATATAAGCTGCAACACTCGCGACGTAATCTTGGAATTCTGTGGTAGAAAGTCGCACACCTCTAATAGATAAACTGCACATTAGTTTGTATTTGACAAAAAGAAAAAGTTCACGTTAAGTCATGTTGACGATGTTTTTGATTTATTTTTGATAGTGAATGTTATTATTTATTTATAGGTACATAAGATTTCATAAGTCACCGCATACTATACATCTGCAGAGGAATAACTATGATAATGAATTTAAGTACAAGTAAAAAGTGATATTTCGAAAACGTCCCTGCAAAACAGGTGTACATGTATTAAAAATCAAAATGCCTAATAATGTCAAAGTGGTGTTGTAATCGGCAGATTTTAGGGATTCCAAAATGAAAATGAGCTTCTCAATGTCTTCGCTCCAGCCTCTGAGAAATCAGAGTGTCCTGAGCACGCGATTACTCGAGTTGAACGACTACACAACAATTGAACAAAGAAAATGTTATTTATTTTCGCTTTTGCTTAGTCTGTCAATGTTGATCTATTAACAATTTTTCCCTCATTTAAATATTGCGTCTCACAATTTTTTTTTTGGAGATCTATATCAGCACATCTATTTTTAAGAAAATGAAATCTTCCATCGAAAGCAGCCCCATGACATGGGGTTAGCCACACTTTATTGCTGACGCTTCTATCTAGCAGTTCAAAAAGTTTGATTTTCTACTACTTTGTTTTCTAAAATTGGGAAAAATAAAACTAATATTCAACTGACTGAGTCACGTCATAGCGTGCGCGCGCCGAACCTAATCACTGATTCGAGCTGTTCAGTATGTTCATCAGTCTTCAGTATACCGCGTTCACGCCAGTTCGAGCGTGCATACACCGTCGAAAAGAACAGGTTGAAGTGTACTTTAATTTCGTGCGTTTGAATTTTTCTCTCCGAATCGAATTAATGATAGAGACATATTCCAAGTTCGCGATTGTAAAAATCAAAAACGCTGTCCGTGACGTTTTTAGATTTTGTGAATCGGAGTGAAAATCAGTGAAAATGGCCGCCTTTTGTCCAACATGGCGACTGCAACAAAGGGACAAAGTTTGCACGAAATACGGTATTTCACGCGGCGGACAGTTTGTTTTCGCGAATTTTCCAGGTTTTTAGAGGAGTAGTCTTTTTTTAAGAGCGGAATTCATGCGCGTAGATGTCCTTGAAAAAAGAGATTACTGTATGAGTAATTTAGAAGCTTGTACACAATGCTTCTGAGTCATTCCAACGATCTCGAATTCCTGAGGTGATTCATAATGTCTTGAAGTAAATGAATGTACAGACTGATTTTTTCCTCTTGAATTTCAGTTATTTTATTGTAGGGAATGCTGACTGAAAAGTTGATTTTTCTCGATTGTCGCGTGTTAGTTTTTCTTGATGATACAATGAGTTGGGGAAAAATGATCAAATTTTTACAAGAGGCCATTCTAGAGGAGTGGGGGGGGCAGATTTAAAGTAACGCTTCATGGAGAATCAGGGCACAAGGGGGGGGGGGGGGGGGGGTCAAAAAACTGTAAGTTGAATCTCGATGTTTATAAGCGGCCCCTAGAATAGAGTTCTGGAGATCCCTTTTGAACAAAACATGGTTGGTTTTGCCAGCGATGGAGCCAGCGTTATGTTCGGTGCTCACAACTCCGTAACTGCCTTACTGCGAAAAGAAATTCCGGGCCTCTTTACCATGAAGTGCATTTGCCACTGTTTGGCTCGAGATGTTTCTGTTGCATCGGAGCAATTTCCCCAAGAAGTTCAGCAGTTCTTGTCTGATGTGTACAACTACGTGAAAAACAGTAGCAAAAGACAAAATGCGCTTAAAAAATTTCAAAAGGCATTTGACACCCCAGAGCGAAAAATTCTGAGAATTTTCAAAATTCGATGGTTGTCGATGGAATCCGGTGTCTCGACCTTCCTCCAAGAATATGACCCTATATTCCACTACTTCAAAAAGTAGTGACGCAGCCCAGCCTGGTAATGCCGAAGCTGAACGCATTTTCAACATCCTGAAAAAAATATTCACAAAGTGGCATTTGCAGTTTTTGAAACACGTTCTTTCTCTCGTGTGTGCAAGAAATAAAGAATTCTAAGCTGAAAAACCCAAAATACATGAACTGTATAAAAAAATGGAAACCCTCTTCAAGTCGATTGTCTGTTGCTACTTGGAGATAGATTTCGTCAGGAGAATTCACTTGGAAGACATCCACGATGAAAACACGACATTTTTCGAGCAGACAAGTGACAACAAAAAAAACTGGTTGACGCTGCGAGATTTGGATCTTGGACCAGTCGTGCAATCGGACATTGAGACTTGGCTAGAGCACAACCCTAATTTTTCAACCCAAAAAATTGATGAATTTCGCAACACCTGCCGATCTTTCTTGATCAAAGTGGCCAGAGAAATTTACATGAGATTCCCGTTTAAAGAACCCAGTGTTCAGATGTTGAAAAATTTGGGATTTATGCAACCATCCGTTCTGAAAAATTTGAGAAACATCTCTGGTGTTGCGAAATTTTTCAGAAAAGATTTAGAGGTCGTCCACGCTGAGTTTTAAAAGCTCACGTTGATGTTATCGGAAGAGATGGAGCAAGACATGGATTTCGAAGACTTCTGGAAAAGAGTCGAAGTTGCCAAATTCCATGACGGGACTCCGGAATTTCTAGAAATTCTGGACATTGTGCAAAGGGTCCGCGTTCTGCCGCACTCCTCTGCAAATTGTGAGAGGATCTTCAGCAGAATCAACCTCAATAAAACCAAAATGCGCAACTCCCTTGAAACGGAAACGTTGACAGGTATTTTGCATTCATCCGCATTATTGAGAAACAAAAAAGTTCATGAGTTCGATTTTAAAGATATAGCAAAACTCGTTGGCCAAAAAATGTACAAATGAATCATGTGCAATAAAAAGTTTTTTATTTGCACGTTGAATAAATGTATAAATAGTAATAAGAATTGTGTGTGTTTTTTTTTCCAGAATGAGGCTGCTCATTCAACAATTATTTAAAAAATGGGGACAATCCTGGCTTACCATCCAATTTTTCCGTCTGATGACTAGAAATTTTCATGAAATTAATTAATGACATTAACATGCACGACATTCTTGTTTTTACACTTTTTAGATAATGATTTGTTTTTCATTCTTCGTTGTTACTAAGAACTTTAGTTAGTTTTTTATAATCAGGCTTTTATTTTAAACGATCAACTTTTATATCTTTCCAGTTATTTAAACTGTGATATTTTTTGAAAATCTATTTTCATATTATACTTAATTGTAATTTTTGTAGTTTACTCCTATATACATGTACCTATTTTTATGTAATATAAATACTTTATCTGGGTTATAACGATTTATAAATTTTTTCTTTATTGTGAAAAAATTACTTCCATAAAGTTTCACTAAAATTGTTTTGTCTACTGATACATTTGAATATAATGATATTATATACATTTTATATCACTATATTTCATTATTTTCAATATTCAATCTGGTATATTTGTTTTAATTTAGCGTTCCCTTGGACTACAAAACAGTGCGTTTGTTGAAATACTAATATGTAGCAAACGACGACATTTTTGGTGTGATTACTCAACTGGTATGAAATACGAATATTATTACATTAAATCTTCATTTACAGTATTTAGAGTTGTTATTTTTGTCATTCACATCTCTATTTATTTAGCGCCTTTTTTCAAGCACACAGTTTCGACACATGAATGAGTGCGAGAGAGATAAAAGATGGATACGTATTTATACTTTTTTTTCGATTCCTTACCCCCACCACTTTCTCCCTCTATCGAAGTGTGTCCAGATTGAATGCGCTCACTTTCAATACATTCAAACCGGTCTCATGCATGTGAGGGGAACATTGTATGACGTCATGTTCTCTCTTTTCACACGCATAAGACTATTCGAGTGTATTGGAAGTGAGCACATTCAATCTGGACTTACACTGATTGCTTCATTTTGTATGTATATAAAGTTTCATTAGAGATGCGAAATGCTCCGATCATATTGGTGTTCACTCAGGTTCATGGGTAAGAATTAGATTTTGAAGAAAAAAATTTTAGGGACCAAAAAAGTGTCGGAATAACTTTTCAATCAATTATCTGATTCAAGATTCTTGAATTTAATAACTTTTTAACTAAAAATTACAAGTTTCTCGACTCAAAAGTGTTTATACATGGTGAGATTTTTCATAACATCCAAATCGGAATTTCAAAATCGCATAAGTTTTCCTACTTTATTTTTTATTTAACAAATTACTATACTAAACGACAATTGCTTTTCAATCAGAGTGCGATTCTTGCAGTCATTTATTATTTGTTTTTTTGAAATTAAGTGTCACAAAAAAAAGTTCGTTCATAGAAGTTTAATTTGGGTTCAACGGGAATAATATTGTATTTCCAAAAACGCACACATGTAAATCTCAAAAAAATTTTGCGATTCCGTATTATCATGGAAAAAAATAGAAAAATTGTAAACCTTCAAATTTAAAAATTTTATCTATTTCTTTCAGTGTTTCTTTCTCATGTCAATTTAGTAAAATCAATAATATTTGATAGTATTTTCTAATAACTGTCACCCGTTGATTGTGAATTATGATTTTGTAAATTTAGACAAATATTTTTGCTGTCATTTTTACGCTTTCATTGACTGAAATCATATAATCAAATTAGTTTAATTCGGTTCAGTTCAGTTACTTATGATGTTCTACATAGAACATATTAATACTGGCGCGCAAGTGTTGGCTGTTGAAAGTTAGAATATTTAAAAAAAAAACAGAAAAATTCATTTGATATGTATTATCGTGTTTAAGATCAATTATTCGAAAATTTATTATTATAATATTCCATACGCGAAACACAAATGTATCGACAAACAAAAACGTTGGGAGAATTCGAAAATTTTTGACATGCTATCGGCTATCGATCCGATCTTGTATCGAATTGGCATCGCGCCCACCTGTTACAGGAGTCAGTAGCGCCGGACATATTAACTCGATGGTTGGGCATAACTATAATTTCATTATAGATAGTAAACCAAGTCAACTAATCGAGGCCGCTGTCTTTGAAGGGAGACAGAAAGGAGCTTTCATCCACTGCTGCTCCGGTGCCCTTTCACAAGTACATTTATATCGAATCGAATACCAGTAGCATGCCAATAAACTTTCTTATTCTTTGCCAACAACAACAGCAACAAATTATATTTCTGTACAACCTAACCAGTTTCTATTCTACGCGTCTTTCTTGCACTACATTATGTTCCGAGTCGTATTAACCAAACATAAGAGCGTTCCATAGTGCTCTGTCTGTGAAGCACAGAGTTTTACTGTTTTTTTTTTATTAACATTTTTAAATATGATAACTTTTGTAAAAACTGACCTCAGCAACAAACTTTTTACTAAACCGCAACTAGAAAATAAATAAAGTTTGCTGTTGTAAATTTTATCCATAAGACGGAATTACAATGTCTAAACAAAATAATAAAGAAACAATATTCTTCATATTATTGTTGCTTGTTAGTACATAGTTTGTCGCTAAGATGAGTTTCTGAAAAGTAAATTAGTAATCAAATTATAATGAATAAAAAACTGATCAAATTCCTACATAAGCACTACAAGATACTTTTAACTGGATCTTCAAATGAATTATACGAATTGCTTAAGTCTAGAACTTTTTTTCTTTTTTTGAGATACTGAAAATTTGATAAAATTCAGATTCTAGAGTATCCAACTCCGGAAATCTGTATCAAAATAGAGAAAATACGAGATTTTAATCAAACCCTTAGAAAATCTAACTAGATTCTAATAGTTATAAAAAATACAAAAAATACTCTGGATTGTAGATATCGATGAAATACTAAATATCAATGTAGATATATCCTTTAATGTAATTATTACTGGCGAATTCAATGAAATTTATGGGTGTTAAAAAAATACAAAATGAACCGAAAGTTTTGAAATCTGTGAAATACCCAACACCAATGAAAATACTGCTTAGTTGAAAGTTTATTGAAATAGTGAAACACTACTAAATTTTAGTTTCTCGAGTATCAAACTCTAAAAATCTCCACGATAATTATTTAATTATTTGTTTAGCACTCTATGAAATGCCTACAAAACAAGTGAAAAGCCGAAATATAAAATCTCATATCTATGCAGACATAATTTTTCAAAGATTCTATAAAAATACTTTTTAATAAACTTGTAGACGTAAGGAATGATATATATTAACCATTTTACCACACCGTGTAAAATTTCGTTGCGATACTCTGCTCACAAACCAATAAAAAATGTTTTATTGGACGTAAACATTCGGATTGCTTCATTTTAAAATCAGCGCGCATTCTTGCCCCAGACGACGGTGGCGCCAAAAGGAACATTAACGCGCCGCGAGTTTAAGGGCTATGTCATGGGGCTGATCGAAAGTAAAAGACTCATTTTCCAAATAACATAGTGACCATAACAGTCAGTGAATTCAGAATTTCCGAAATTTTATCACTTCAAACTATAAAAAATTTTTCACTGCAATAATTATGTGCCATCACAGTTTTTTGAAAATCATTTTGCTAAGTTTGTTTAGAAAATCGTCTTAGTTGACTATTAACCTTATCAAACATTCCATTCGTAAATATAGATTAGGACTGATTCTTTCCATTACGTAAAATATAATCCTAGTCAACTCTTTCAGGCTTTAGTTCACAAGAAATTCACGAAAAAAATTATGCTATAGAAAATATCGGTTTTGATTAATGGATAAATGGTAATCCTTCATTTTTTTTTTTCAATGTTGAGAATTACAAGCATTATTCAGGCCCTAAATCAACAAGTTCGATTCCAGTTATTGACTTACGAAAGACAACTTTGATAACTTAGAAATGCAATTCATTACAGATGAAAGAGATTGTGATCTAGAGAAAAGTAGTGTATATGTACAATTTTTATAAGTTACTTGCACCTTTTATGCTATGACACATGACCAGAAAATTTTTTCAACTTTCATTTTTTAAATTTCCATATACCTTCAACTCAACGAAAACGTTGGACAGAACAAAATATTCGTACATTCTCGGAAAAAGATTCGCTGATAAGTTACATTATTTGAGATGAGTATAATGATAATCAGTCCTCATTTATTTAGCTACTCCGTGACGTTTTTTGCACTAATTTTTAAGTTTCTACATTTCATTGTGTAATGTTTGATTTTTAAACAAAAGTGTTATCTGTGGGACACGAAGGTACGGTTATTATCTTTCTATTCTTGCTCTGGCCAGGAGATCTGCAGAACACAGTTTGTGATTGATACTCAATGTGGGTACTCATACTGTATTCCCTTCCGAATCCTGGAGTAATGTATCACATAATAGACATGGATGAGGAAATGACAACTTCAACACGCGTTCTCATATAAATCCTTTATTCTGAAAAATCGCTAAAATACACTCAAGTGTAAAAAGCTTGTCTGCAAGAACAACATAAAGAAAACTACAAATGCTGCGGTAAGTAAAACTCATGATCCACAAAAAATTCACTGTAGGAAATTCGAAAATTTGATCAACAACGTGCTAGATGGCGGAAGACATGCCGCAAAAACTATAGGGATCATTTGTTTACAATGTCGTTTGATTTCAGGCGTGCCAACACTTTATGATAACGCAGTTGAGCAGTCAGTTATAGTATTCGAAAAACACAAAGTACGAGTAAATACATTATTATTACCATCGCAATAACATAGTCGAGATTGACAATCTTCATTCTCTACTTTTTTCGCATAAAAAAGTTAAAAGATACTAAAAGATTGTCAATATAAACGTCGCCATAGCGACATTCTACTACGTAGGTAGTTTAATATGCGAGTAAATTCACTTACATCGTACCAAAATATGTCGGATTGCTTAAGATTCGAAAAGTCGAGAGCGTTTGTAAAACACAGAAACATTCGAAATCCGAGCAAACCAATCGAACTAACTACAACTATCTGCCGGCTTCGTCATTTTTATATTTAACGACGTATGGCCTCTCCTGCGTTACTACGAAAAAACAGCATGCAATCGCTGGGCACTATGCTTCTATCCTTCAAACTCGATTCATAAGCACGTGACAGCCTCGTAAAGCCTGTGACAATGCTCGTACCTTCAATTGGCTTCAACGCAGCTATTCACCAAAAAATTGCTGACAGCCAAAATACAACTTACGATATCCTACGTTCATCCAAATACTTAGTATTACAATGGCCTTGCGGATATTGAAATGTCTTTTCCTTTCATCGTCGAATAAGTTTCCATACATAGACCATTCCATAGACGACTTATTGGCATCAAAATTCAAAACTATTTGTTTATTGAATGACTTTGATGTAACTGAAAAGTCAGTTATTGCAATTTATTGAATTTTTATTGAACTGATGCCAACTCTGTCAAAGAACAAACAGAATTTCAAAATATAACATTCGACTTCAAATGTAACTATAGGGAAACTTGTAGAAAAAAATAAAAGTGTAAAAAATTAGTTAAATTTTTTCGAACGTCAAAAACATGGTACCAAGTACCGTGATAAAAATTGTAAGAAAAATAACAAGAAACCAATAACAATCTTGTAAATCGTGCTCAAACTGATTCTACAATCGAAATGATCTTTATCCAACAACATTAGAAAAGTTTTTCTTCGAAAAAAAAAAAAAAAAAAAATTATCAGTACCGATCATCTGATAATAAAAATTCATCTGACCTCATCCGGAACTCAAGCCAAGACTAAAAATATTTCACCAGTTTCTCGACGGAACCATGTAATACAACCTAAATAATTTTAAATTGTTTCCTACATTTTCCGAGGCAAAACGGTGTTTTCCAGACCACGCCAATGCCAACACGACGAACGTTAAAATCCGTAGAAAAAATCTCTTAAAAAATATCGTGTGTCATTGAAAGCATAGACGTGATTTGTCAAACCCGCGCGAGAATTTATCTCGGTTTTTCTGAAGGAATAAAACCTGTGGTAAATTACTCGCTCGCTTTTGACTGCAGTATCAAAATATTTCCAATACGTATTTTTTTCAGGTACTTTAAATACACATTATCATGATACGCAGGAAGAGGCGGACGTTTCAATTCGTTCGACCCAACTACATAATTTCATAACGCTGATAAAAAATTACAAAAAAGTGAGATGCTCAAAGTCTCGTAAAAATTTCATCATTACATATTTCTTTCTTTTTTTTTTTTGAAAAAAATTCAGTTGGCACAAACTCACTGATACGTCACATGATAATGCTATCTTACAATCGTAATATTGTTGATATTTCTTACAACTACAAATATGATCTAAAAAATATTTTTTAAAGGTAAAAGAGAGCGTAAAATGCTCTTACTTTATCTTAACCTGCGTGTGCTCCACGCGTAAGGCCATGGAAAAGGCAAGACCAATATCTTGTCAATAAATATGGTCTTTCTTGGTATAGTTCGAGTTTTGTACTCATATCGCAACATCGGCAAAAACGAGCCACTTATCTTCTTGAAGAAAATAGTTCGGTAAACTTTATTTGAAAAATCAACAATCATAGAATACTTTATGGTTCTCTGAAGCAATGTAATTGTCGGTGGACATGAAACAAATCGAACCGAGATACAAAAGTAAATTTGTAATTTCGGTTTTAAAAAACAATATCCTATCGGCTCGTTTTGTTTTTATTTAGAATGAGTTATTCCAAATATTGGCAGTGTTCGAACTTCTCGTCCTTTGTAGTCTCAGTAGTAGCGATAAATATAAATGTGGTGTGAATCGACAGAATGCCGGAAATTTATACGAATTTCTCAGAGGCTAAACATGGAAGTCATGCTTTTTTTTCTACATCATCGGTGCAAAAAAGAAATGTTATGTCAAATGTCTTGTAATTTGTTATCAAAATAGTTTTCATCAATAACATTTCACTGCTTCGAAAAATTATTTCTAATACTATTATTTGGGGTCAATAATTTTGTACGTTTTCACAACAATAAAAACCAAAAATAAGAATATCAAAAAGTCGTGTATATGAACCAACAAAACGCTTAATGATTAAAATTTTCAGGAGCAAAAAACGTTGTCGATGACAGTAAAATCCTCTCAATACTGAAACTGTATATCAATAATATCAGGTGTCTTGAAGAAATGATACCACTTTCATTATGACAAGATATCATTGAAGTATTCACATATTCGTCCAAAATTTATTTAACTATAAAAAATTTAGATAAGTGTATGAAAATCCAATTGTACTCGCAGTGATATTTTTTGATGTTTCCAGTATCGATATTTTTTCCAGTCCCAAAACTTTTTGACAATATCCGATGAAATGATAAAATCGGATAATAAAAGTTATCCTCATAAATTTACGAAAACGTCTCATTTGGAAATATTTTGTTCTTCAAGTATGAAACTTGCATTCTCAAAAACAGATGAAGCTTCACGTAATTAAACTCCTATATTGTTAATTCTGTATCATTTTCACACCACAAAAGATACTACCAGTTCCTTTTACTCTTTACCTTGCACGTCATCTTGTACGTACGCTTCATATTCTTTTTATCGTGACTAGTCAATACTTGGCTAAAAAGATGGTCATTTCAAGCCTTAGTGAAATTGTCATGTCCCTTCGCAGGCAACTCCCTCAGCCCAAAAGAATCAGGCTATCGCGACAGATTTTGAAAGGCACAACTGGGTTGTGAAAATGGTCGCTTATCATAATCCCAACTTGCTTATTAAAAAAACATGCCATTGATTCCTTCTCCATCATCTTATAAATAATATATCAACACGTACTCATCACTCTATAAACAACGTCCTCCACAAAAAATCGATCATTTTTCACAAAAATTTAAGATCGATCGTTGCATCTGCTCCATAATAAACCTTATTTTAAATATGTACAATATTTTGAAGATTTTTCATCCAATATCCGAGGAGGCACGTCTGATAAACACTCTTCAAAAATTAATGCGGGCAATAAAACCATCGCGGACTAGTTCAGTTTCAAAAACATCACGCATGCATGCATACTTTATATAAAACTCTGTCCGTACTCGATAACGTTTAGCATTAAAAATCTTGTAGGCGAACAGAATGGACTATCTACCAATGGCAGTTACATCAGTCTTGAAGGATATATACGTCGTTATCCCATAAATAGTGAAAAAAAAAGGACTTACGCCAAAGTGGGAAGCTGCGAAATTTCACTTGTGTATTCTGAACAGTTTGGTTCGGTTAGTGCCGCAAAAGGAAATCTAGTGAGCCTGTTTCCGGGGATTTTCGAGAGTACCGTAAAAGAGGCTCACGAGCCGGAGATCGTGCGTGAAAATCTTCGTTTCGGAGTCATTTGGACTTAGACCGGTGGGGGTCCGTTAATGTAGTGTAATTGCGGTGAGAGCGAAAAACTGTAGGTGTTTTTGGCCTCGCAGCACTGGGGCTCGAGAAGGCAAACAATGCCCAGTAACGCTACGAGGGCTAGTTGAAAAGGCAGGGCTGCTCTTAGAATACGCCAGACCCAACTGTTCGACATGTCAGGGTTATCTGGATCATCATCGGGGGACTTTGTCATTGTACATTTACCATTTGCACAATCCGAATCTGGACAGCCTTGAATAGATGCTTTCGAGTGTTGGCTGAAACGTGCAACATGAGACAAAATATACCATTTATAATAAGCCCGAACAATTCATTACAGACAATTGAAATTACAAGGTAATAAATTTTTCTAGATATACCTGTTAATCAAAGACCTGACAGCTCATTTGGAACCAATTAGTACAGTAAACCATTTTTTTTCGAGAGGGTGTATAAACTTTTACTCAAATCACTTGAAATAAGTATTCTTTTTCTATTGCGAAACCAATTCATATCGATAACACAACCCCACAAAATGAAAAAAGTACCTGGATCTGGGATCGCGACATATGTTTTCCTATGTATTTTAACGCGCTGAATTGGCCCAACGGGTCTAGGTTCGGCCCTAACCTCAATTTTTTTGTGAATTTCGGGGTTTTTTTTTTGGAGTTTTTTGAGCTTACGGTCGAACCTAGACCCGCTGGGCCAATTCTGATAACGGATTCTGATTATGTATTTCAATTTACATAGAAAACCATATGTTTCATTTCCAGATCAAGAATTCATTTTTTTGTAAGTTGGCTATGCACCACCTAAGCAGAAAAAAAAGTATCTTGATCTGGGAACATGACACATGTACACTGAGAGAAATAATCGTTCATGGCTACCTATAAAATTTAGTAAACAAGCGTCACAAGTATTTTTTCCTAGTATCTAGTATAAAAAGTATTACTTCAAGCAACCATTCCTGCATGCGAAGATATGATTAACATTTCAGTGAACTTTACAAAATCCAATTAGTAGACACGATTAGTAAAGTCGATTATTTTTATATAGTATCGTTTACTGTGGAGCTCATGTTGAACTTTACCGAGGGAATTTTGTAAAGTTTACTATTTGATATATATTGTCACAATTATCAACAAATCCTGATATCGACGATGATCGAAGACAATGTAAGCCGTTCGCGCCGGAATTCTCGAACAGTTTTGATAACGTTTTTTTTTTTCTAACAAAGATAGGCTGGCTAACACTTTTACGAAAAGGAAACAAAAAATAGAGCAAATAATAACTCAACTCACCATGCTCACCATCAAGGTCGACCGCGTCACCATCAACGGCGTCAATTTCACTTATTTTTTCACCTTTAATGCTTTTCGGGCTTTTCGCCATTGTTATTTTTATCGTTGATACTCAGATGTTTAGTGCTCAAATGTGCTGTTCTCCGGCACCGGGAACCTCGAGACGCGTCGAGACGGAACAAATCAGAACAAATGAACAACAGATTGCCAATCACGCATACACGCCTAATTCGTTAAAATATATCGAAACGAAGATTGTAAAATCGACTATTTTCATTCAATAAGTATGACGTACTCTGTCTATTGTATTATTATATTAGCCTTTCTTACCAATTTACGAAATGTAGTTACCCCTAAGATATGCAAGTATAATCTATAAGTAGATAATCTTTGATGCAAATATAAACTGTATATTTCGAATACAAATACATTTTAATAGGTTCTACTAAAAACATTTTGTACAGTAGTTGGTAGCCTATACCAACGATCTTTGTAAGCTTTACAAATTTCTTCGTATCGTCTACAAATAATGCATAGTTGTGACGCATTTGTAAACGGGATCACTCATTTTTCTCTCAGTGTAGACCTAACAATAATTTTTTTCGAATTCAAGTGATTTCCTGTTATTTTTTGAGGTTAGGACCGAACCTAGACCGGTTAGACCAGCTCTGATAGCAGATTCAGATTCAGCCCGTCAAAATACATAGGAAAACATATGTAGCGATCCCAGATACAGGTACTTTTTTTTATTTCGTGGGGCTGTGTAAATTTCGAATGCTATGAAAATTGTTCTGAATTGGGCAAAGTAGAATTCACTTGTGAGGGAATCTTACTTTAAAGTTTGGGAATACATATTAAATGACCACCAATTTTTCAAAACTTTGAAATGATTGTTATCATATCAAAGGACAAGGATTGATCAACTGGATACCAAGTATCAATTACTAAATACAGAGAAATTTGATTGTTCGTTACTTTGCATGTACTGTACACTCGTTGAGTAAATTGTACAAGCTCTGGACCGTAACCTTCGTTGCCTTGAAGCGCGTGAAGGGCTCCCACTCTCGAACGACTGCGCAAAGCAAGATGCGCGAGAGTCAATCGGAGCCAGACAGTCGAACGCGTCGGAATATAAGAAAGCCATATATTTGTGGTCGTGGGACGCGCGGGAGAAGGGAAAAGTGGGGAAAAGGAGTTCCCACCCGTTCGCCACAGGCCATTGGTGGGAGTGAGGGGTTCTCGTTCCCTCAAAATTCACACGCTCATTTGCTTGGTTTTTTTGTACGATGCATGCTTGTACGATTTGGCAACGAGTTTATTTGAAACGTGAATTAACAAGTATCTAGTTAATGCTCAGAAATGATTTTAATTTTCAAATTCAGGAAATAGCACTTACTCGGAAGTCGTGCAATCCAGCTGTCCAGTATTGCTGGATTCGAAACTTGCAGCAGTCCTGATGATGAGTTCCCGACACTTTTGTTGCAAGCAACGTAATTCCGCTTCTGCGTCCTCGATGCGTTTCCATAACTGAGTTAAGCCCTCGCAATTCGGCGACAGTTGTGATTCAAGAGTGCGCGTCAAACGACGCAAAGCCGTGAGACGACGCTCTCGTTCGCTTAATTCCTGATCACTACCACTGTCGGAAATCCCACTGTCTGAAAAGGAACCTCCTTCCTGACTTAAACTGATAATGCTCGAGCCCATAGACTTGATCGTGCTCTCGTCTTCGAGCGATGGTACATTTTCACGCTAAAAAACCAAAAGTATCATCTTTTTTCAGTGTTTATACTGTCAGTGTTCCTCGTATATACTTCTTTTTTCTGTATCGAGGTCAGGCATGTATAAATGGAAATAAATTAAATTCAATTTTATTCTGGCAATCAAATGTTAATGCGTTCATGGAGAAATCGAACTGCGAGATTTTTTCTTGCAGTATCATTAAATCTTGTGCAAAACAATATTTTAACGAAATTATATAAATATCTCCCATCATATATTAATTTTTCCTCTTCTCAAAAATGTTCAGTTCCAAGTATTGGGATTTTAGAATAGAGCTAGAAACTGATTTAAGACAATTAAAAGGAGTTAACGCATCATTTTTCTATTACTTAAAGGATTCAGCTCATCTACTATTTCCACTTACGTGATCTTGAACTTCCTGCTTTTCAGAAAGCAAACGCGCGACGTTTCGAACAGAAGAAGCTACTTCATTGACAGCCCCGGCTTTCAGCGCAACATTCAGAACAGCGAGAGTATTTTTGTCGCGGCGCAAGGCATTCTGCAGCTCTGTTAGGCGAAGCCCACACTGCTGCATCGCTTGCATAGCGCATAGTCGCTCGTTTCCTCTAAAATATTGTACGTGTCAGAGAAGTGCAATAAAGCTTTTTGTAGCCAAACTTGAGACACGTTAATCAAATTGCAAATTGCGAAAATCATTGCACGTAAACAAAGAAATCTGA
Source organism: Platygaster robiniae (assembly GCA_028476575.1). Classification (NCBI taxonomy): domain Eukaryota; kingdom Metazoa; phylum Arthropoda; class Insecta; order Hymenoptera; family Platygastridae; genus Platygaster; species Platygaster robiniae. Next base: position 46,544,563 of record CM052019.1, read on the forward strand.
AAATCTCTGTGTTTGTTAGTCATGTATATAAGAATAATAATTCCAAAATTCGTAAAATATATTTTCAATGCGATTCACGTTCATTAAATGAATTTTTTCTCGGCATAATAGTCTTTTATCTCCTATAGGTAGCTTCACCCCCCTAAACTAAACCCTGACCAGGGCTCCGCTCCTGGACCCACCGAGACTTGCATTCCATCTAAGAGCAATGTTTTTTTTTGACAATTCATTGCAAATAAATAAACACTTAAAATAATGAACCATATTCTCAAAATATTAAATTAGAAAAGCAAATGTAATTGATTTATTTAGTTCTTATTATCAGCTCTATTGTGACGTTTTCATAAAAAACATAACACAATTAAATAATCATTGAAGATCAAAAAAACAGTTTTAACATAGTTTTAATATACATAGTTTTAACATAAGTGACTAGCAGTTCCAGTCAGATTTTCAGTTGTTGGCTATATGTCAATTTCAGAACCTTCCCTCTTGGCCTTGGTTATAGAATGACCACTATATTCACTATTTCAAATTTCGAAAACTATGAATTTATGTATGATGTATGATTTTCCATTTGAAATCAGGAAATTTCTTTTATCACTACATATGTAGAGAAGACTGGATGCATGTTGACTGTAATAAATATTTCTGAAGCTGTTTATCTTCGAAACTCAGATATAACGTTAGATATGTCGACAAATGTTTGGCAAACATTCGACGTCAGCCATACGTTGGATGTGATGTCAGAATAAATTTCAATTACAGTAGTGTTAAAAAAATACACTCGTTCCTCGCAGGAACGTGCTGATCGGGATCAAGAAAATGAAAAGAACGATCACGCAAGGGGCTCCCACTTTCGAATGGACTGCGCAAAGCGATATGCGCGAGTATCATTTGGAGCGAGACAGTGAAACGCGTCGGACTATAAGAAAACCCATAAAGTATTGGACGCGAAAGCTCATCTTCCAGTTTATTTCCCCCACTCCCAGGAGGGAGTTCGAGGGTGGGGCAATTGGTATATAAACCTGAAAGATGAGCTCTGGCATCCAGTACTTTAGCTTGCGGTTGCGGGATGCGCGGGAGAAGGAGTTCCCGCCCTATCACCACAAACCATGGGTGGCAGTAAGGTTTTATCGTTCTTTTCATTTCCACGTGCTCTTTCGATTCAGGGCTCGTTCTTGCGAAATTCGCTCCTGCGAGAAACGAGTGTACGTCAAAATTTGTGTGTTTACTGAAAGCTTTTGAGTATACAAAACTCATATTCCCTTCAAAGTTCCATATTTAAAAAAGCGATTCTTATATTCTTTCGAATCTGTTGATTCTCACAAACCCCAAATAAACACTTTTTGTTGTTGTATCATAAATATAAAGATTCCATGCCGCGAAATTCTTTAAAAACTCGACTTACTTCGAGAAAATATCGTCCCAAGTCCAATACAAATCAGCGATTTCCTCTTTAAGGCTGTTAAACGTCTTAGAAGACCCGGTTTGAGTGACTAGGCGACCGATAGAAACATTGAGCGCAAGCATCGCCGGCTTTCTCTCTTTAAGCATTGCAAGTTCGCCCTGCAACATCAAATATATGTTTGCACTGCTTTGACTGAATTTCTTTGAAACTGGATGTATGACTGTTCAGAGTGTAGGTATCATTTCGCTTTAATTCATTAACAAAATTTGCAAGTTAAAACATTACTTCTAGATCAGGCGTCAAAAAAAGATGACAGCAAATTTTGTAATTGATGGTCGGAGCTTTGAGGAAAAAGTTTTGCTTGAAGACCATGATTTCATTACATTCTCACGTTTATCTAATATTGAAAAAAAAGAATCTTAAAAAGATAGATCTTATATGAATAGCTAAAAAATGCAAATTCCGAATCTACTGGAAGAATTTGATATGTTTTCGAAGTGGAATCTGTACTTTCTAAATTTCAAAATCCGAAAATTTTGTGCAAGAAATTAATTTTTCCATTTTTTTTCCCCCACTCTCGACTCATCAAGTGTTTAATTTCATAATTCTTACTCTCCAAATTTCGATTTAAAAAGAAGGCAATGCAATACACTTTCAGGGTGGTAATAATTTCAAAAAAGTGTTCCGAGGAACATTTTCATCAAGCCCAAAACCGGTCAAGTTACGTACACGCCCAACAGTCATCCACGATCGGCATCGTCTTGTCCCACAGGATGAAATAAATAAAATGAATTGCTGGGGACTTACACTAATCCAGTTTATTCGATCGCTGAGCTCATTTGGATTCTCCAGGATAATCTTCTGCGCTAGGATCCTACTTTGGGCAGCGCGAAATTCTTCTCGAGTGCTCGCGATCTCACGACTCAATTCGCGTCCTCTCTGCATTCCGTCCAGTTTGTCAAGTAGTAACTCCCACCTTTCTATCGAAGCTGTGAAAGTTCGCAATATTGACAAGTTTCTAGATTCTCCGTCGATCTTTCAACCAACTAATATTTTCATCGAGAAACGAATTAAAACGTGTTGCAAATATTTTTTCACACATCAGACTAAAAAAATTCCTTTTTACCCACTGTGCAAGAAAAAACGTTTTCATTAGCCGCAGCAAAAAAAAATAGGTTATACGATTGATAGCATCAGAAAATCCGTAACGAGGATGAATATTCATGAAACCTTCACTCAAATGACAGCAAAAAAAACTTTCTCGATGACATTTTATAAAAAATTATTCTTTGAATAGACGTATATTTCTCTCCGAAAATTGAATACCCGTGAGCACGACAATAATATATTAGCACTGTGAATTGTTTTCGTCGAGTTCTTAAAATTACACTGCTATAAGTCTCAACTCACTTCTGATCTGCTTGCTATGTTTATCGAGTCGAGAACTTCCATTTCCAGTTTCCAGAATCGAGCGAAGATATTTCAGATTTTCTTTACAGCTGCACATGAGCTCAGCCTGAGATGGTCACAGAAAATGCCAAAGTCAAGGGCATGGCAATATAAATGAATAAAGAAATGAAGGTCTTTTTTGATTCTTGCTTATCACTGAAGGATGTTACATTCAACAAAGAATAAATATTTTAAGTTGAAACTGAGGGTACTTTCATATGATAGAACAAAGTACAAATATACTTTTAATACTACCATGACAATAGCATTCGCATTATAATAATTAACTTTTTTTAGAAATTGTTTTCAAAGCAATTAAAGATGGGTTAAGAAAAGTTTTTGATAATGATTAAGAAATAGAATACGAATTCGAATACTTAATAATGATATCTAAAAATAATCACGAATACAATAAAAAATAAAATAGGTATATTGTGTTGAAATATTCTATATGATTTTAAACTGTGAGATTCAATCGTTTCCAGGGATCTTTTATTTATTAATTTTTATTTTGAGGGGGGACTCCCCTTTCATGAATCGGCCACTGGGTTAAACGATGACGCAAAAAAATTACACAATATAAACAAAGCATGTTGATGCAGTTCTTTTTTTTTTAAATTTTTAAATGATAGTGAAGAAAAATAAGAGAGCCAACGCTTGATTATTTGCAAAGTAAATTAATTTGGAAAGCTGATACGTACGCAATCCTTTTCAGAAGGTAAATCCTCGTACGAGGAATAGCGACTTTCAGCCAACATGAGCTGGCGTTGGGAGCGCTCTATGAATATGGCTACATCCTCACAGTCACTGTCGCTTTCGTTCTCCGAGGTTGTCAACATTTCCTACGAAATTAAAAAAATTTTTTCCCAGTGACAAGAGCGAATTTCATGGGTTACTTATTTTCAGCAGAAAAGAACATTTTTTTATGTTTTCAACATGTTGACGCAGAATGCCAAGGAATTTTTAATCCAGATACATTGTTCAGAAAACATTTGGAAAAAGCAGATATTTGTTTTTTCCTGCTGAAGAACAAGTAAAATAATTATCTTAAATTCAGAAACTTTTAGAGCTTTGAATTTTCAAAACTCTTTATTCCTTGAACAAAAAATCCTCACGAAAACAAATTTATACTGAGCGTTTTAGTGTAAATTTTAGTGTAAGTAAAAAGAAGCTGGCATGACATATGGGATGAAAAGGTAAGAAAAATCAAAACTTTATCAAAGATTATAATTAGGAAGAAACTAACATGGTGAATGCAATTTTTTTGAGTCCGCTGATTTTGCTGGTGCTCGAGATTAAAGGCACTCATGCTAGACGCACAATCTGATTGACTGTCTAAATAGTTTCGGTAATCATCACCGAACTCCAGAAGACGTTTGGCAGCTTCATCGTCCGCAGCTTCACTGTACGTTTCACTCATATACTTTTCCTGAAGAAAAAAGTATAAAAAACTGTCTAAAAACTTCGTGAAAACCAGCAGAAAAATAAATATCAGGTTTTCCGTAGCGTTCTGCGGTTCTACTGGGTAAAACCGCAAAACTTTATGGATGATCCAATACATTTTAGTTATTTTTGTCAAATTCAAGATTTTTTGTTAATTAAAATCAATTTTCAGTAGGAATGAAAAGCAACAAAATTTTCATATTTTTGTGGTGTGATCACGGACTTTTTCACTTGAAAAAATAAAGAAAATATGCATTTTTCTGCAAAAGAGTTATAAGTTTAACAACTTCATTAATATTCCAAGTAAGTACATGAGAAAATAGAAAACATTTTTTGAAGACATTTATTGTAACAGAAATTATCGAGGCATTAAACTAGTTTAATTAACTACTGGATGAGCCAGGTCATGTCTTAAGGGGGTCGTCTAGTGTGAAGGCCGTATTTTTATGCTTTTTTTGACTGCCATTATTTAAAAAACCGTTCAAGTAAAATAATTTTTGAATTTTATTTCTTCTCTGAGTACATTTGGACAAACTTTTTTAATTTCTTGAAGCCAATATATTGAATTATATCGGAGATGCATCGCTCAACAGGAAGATGTAAAAAAAAAAATTGCTCCACTGCTGCCATGATTCCGGGCGTTCTAATTATCTGAAATCAAAAAACCGAACGCCATTTTATTCCTGAGACTTAAAACTGCAAAATGAACTAAAAGAAAGTTTGGATTCCAAAAAAAGGAATTTTTTACTTCCACTAAAAAAAATCTTAGTTTTTCGACTATTTTTCGCGTCTATATAATTGAAAAAAAAAAAAAAACTAACGAAGCAATCTTAATTCTTTTAGCTTAATTTGTAGTTAGACATGTACTTAAGATCTGTAAAAAGTTGAGCATTAACAGTGAAATAGTTTTTGAGATATCGTGGCAGCAGTTTTGAAAAAACGTGTTTTGAGAAAAACGCGTTTTAAAGTTGGTGTACATTATTCATGATAAAAAAATTGTCTCACCATCAATCTGCTATACCTGGACCATAGAGTACACCTTCCTCTTCTTCAAAAAAGTCATGCAAGGCCCTTTTCTCTTCTCTGTTTGATATCCGGGCTTGTTTTACGAAATCACTCAATCGTCTCTCTGAGCGGTCGATGCGAGAATCGTTGCGCTTTTGGACAAACGCCTGGGAATTCAGGCCAATGTTTACTCCCATGACTTCCATCACCTGCAGGATTGATTCGAACCCTTTGTTGAAAATCAGCACAGCAAGAGATGTGTCGATTTCGACGATTTTCGCACCGCAATGATGATGCTTCGGAGCAAAGGTCCAGATTAGGGAGTTTAGTGACTCATTATTATTTTGAGTCTCCGCTCCCAAGCACCTGTTCAATAGATCTTCTCTTGACAAATCTGCATAGATCGGCTTGATAACTTTCTGAACTTGTTTCGAAAGAGACTGCTTATCGTGTTTTAATTCGTCAGTGATCCCCAGAAATTCAGCTTTACGCCACTGGCACCAACTGTTTTCACCAGCAGGACAGTTTTGATGCTGTGGCTTGTCATCCGTCGAAATCTTGTGATAAAAAGTGGCCCAAATTTCTTTTTTCATATCAGCAACGGAATCTGGGTATTTTCGAATCGCCAATCCATAATATTTTGTCAAGTCACCAATTACTTTATCAGTGAGTTTACCTTCACCTCTTCCGCCTATGCCTTTATTATCTTTTTTTGCCTTTCTAAGCCGAGTTCCTATTCTTTTTTCAATATGTCCAACACATTCTTTTTTAACTTTTTTTTTTTTTATATGGTTCTGCGTCTAAAATACCTTTAAATGTCTTACTATCACCATCACCAATATACGTTACATATTTGACGCTATGTTTCTCTATTGAACGTGTGAACATCTATACGATGGCATCTACCTCCATTTTTCCACAACTCCCAGTATGATTTATCGTACAATTTTCTTCATGGGAAGCGAACCATTCTTCATATCCTTGTGTATCATACACCTTTTTTGTTTTCCACGAAATACACCCTTGACAAAAACTACTCAACACACACGTATCCACTACTTTGCCGGTATATTTCGCAATCAGTGTTGAGACGCCGAATAAGGATGAAAAACCTCGCTTTTTCCAGGTTCCATCTCCCGAGACTGTAAATTCATCTTCTGGTTCACCGGCCTCTTTATTGGGCTCTTTCTCTTCAGTAACCGCTAAAGACAATGCTTTTGTATAAACGACCGAAGCAGCTTCATATATATTATTAAATATTCCATAATAAGTATTTCGAGCCAAACCTCGTCCCATATCCATCAGCCCACAAAACATTTTCAAACCTTCTAAGCCGAGCCCTAGTAAACGCATTACTAAAACGATGCGACGATTCATTTCATATGCATTTTTTATCATAGAGCATGAGTCGATTAGTTTTGTTTTGACACACTTGCACTCCATAGAAATCTTGAAACCCAGGCCTCGTATAACACACTGTTTGAAAGTCACTTCACTTTTGCAATTCTTGTAAACGACGAACGAAGAAATGGCTGAGAAAACACTAACAAACTCCAGAATGCAGTAAACCAGGGTGGGAGTAACGGTCACTTCAAAATTCTTCTTTGAATCAAGTTTCTTCGCTAACGTAGATGTGAATGACGTTTCACTTTGTTTCGTAAATCTATTTCAATTAAATTTTCTTTTCCTACTTCGATTTCTATGAACTGGTTTTGAATGACTTCCTTTCTGCACATTCTCCATTTTCAATTATTTTCGAAAGTATATCGCGCGAGTAAAACTACGATGTAAACTGTGTCGATGCCACGTCAAAACTGATCGACCCTCACCCCCCATTTCTCAGCACTGACCATATGCATTCTTTCGATGGCTGTAGTATATATATATGTATACATTTTGAAACTGTTTTTTTAACAATTTTGGCTACCTTTTACTCGAGCTTATCTGCCAAAAAGCAGTTAGGCTAGAAAATATTCGACGCGGTAGCCTGCGCTGCGTCATCCCGATAAGGGGAACCAGCGCGCTCCGCATACCTGCTCCGGTTTACAAGTGCAAGTTTATAACGGCTTCGAAGTTTCAAAAATCCTTTTATTCACGTCTTCTAAACATGTTTTAGACGTGATTTATGAAAAAAAAAAAACCGACTTTTTGACCCTTCACACTAGACGACCCTCTAAACAAGTGATTCTGGAACGCCATACACTCAAACCTTACGTTAACGAGTTGGAAAATGCACGAGCGACTTACGTTAACGAGCTGTCGGGGTAAACTTTATGTAGACCCATATAATATGTAATACTCCTATATAGCTAGCAGTCCATTTGAGCCCGTAAGAGGAACAGTCACGGCGAGAGTGGGATGCAAATAGGTAGCATTCGCCTAATATACGCGTGCGCGGCGCGGTATAATTTAAAATTTCGCTGTGGAAAGAAAATAAGCTTGATACTTTTTGGTATAGAAATAATGAAAATAAAAAAATATATACAACACGCTATAGTTCAATGTTATCTTTATTCTCATTCAGTACGTGCAAAATGTACAACTTTTTCTTTACATAAAAATCATTGATTGTTAAATAAAATGAGTTTTGTGTACTTTTTCCTGAGATGAATATTTTTTTCTGATATTTTCGAGCTTTCATGAAAGAGTCTTACATGGAAGAAAGATTCGATGATAAATTTACATAATTGTGTTCCATGATTGTCCAACGCACTTTAAGACAGAACATGACTATTCATGGCTGTGTTCAGGAAAGGAAAACGAATCGTTCTAAAAATTTCATTGACTAATAAAGATTTGAAGTTCTTTGATCCGAAATGACTTTGGTTTTCTCATAATACTGTCACTTACAAATTGCGTAACTTACTTATGCAGAGCAATCCTGTGCAGCTTATCGTTGGTGAGTCCGCAGAGATAGCACTTGAAACCCATTTTGACACTCTGATCCCATTTAAAACTCGAAAAGAATGAAAATTATGAAATGAAAGTATCGTTTTGCTCCAGTAAACTTTCGTCAAAATGATAAACAATAATAAACAAGAGACCTGTCAAAAGATGCGCAGAAGGATGCGCGGTAACCACTGTGAGAGAGAAACGATCGTCTGCACCGTTCAGAATTCGCCGGGCCTCTCTCTCTGCTAGCCATGTATGAGTATTACATATATGTGCAGTGAATATAATTATGCACCATATGCGTAAATGTGAATATAAGTGCACCAATGAAACACGCCAAGAATCTTGGCCGAGAAGAATCTTGTCGAGCGCGTTGTTTGTTCACGTAGGCTCATGCAATACGTAGAGCTGAGTGTATGTGAGCCTTCTCATTATCTAGCATGCCACTCTGGTGAGCTCATGCGCTTCAGTGGCTTCAGTGGTGGGAGTGAAATGACAGAGGGGAACGCTCGTTAGTGTGATTTTCGGGCGCTCGTTAACGTAAGGTTTGAGTGCATTTTCAAAATTCATAGCAATTTTAAATAGATCTTTTTATCACAATTTCTTACAAAAAATACCTGATAGTTATCCCAAGCCTGCTCAGCAAACGAATTATTCCCAAGACTGTTTTTCTCAACGTCGCTGTCAGCGTCGTTACACAATGTTTTCCCACAAAAACCAAAGTCACAAATGCTGTCCTTGAGCCCTCGTTGATAATCGTTTTCCTCATCTTCGTCGGAAGAATAAGTTGCCGAAGGTCGGCATCGCCCTGGTTTTAACAACTGCGGAGTTGGATCACTTGCACTGCTTCTCTCAGCGTTCATCTCCTGGCACTTATTTGGGGCAGACCCGGAAAATGAACCGGATTTGAAAACTTTTTGAACAGATTTGACCAGGCCGGATTTTCTGACTGAGCGCTGAACTGGCTGAGAACCACCATCACTTGAATTTTTATTTTGTCCCTGGCTCGATCTTTCAGAGCTCGATTCACTTTTGCGACTCTGGAAAAATGATTATAAGGAAAGGTATAATATATATTAAGTACTGTATAATGAGAATGTTTGTTCATTTCAGGTGGTTTTGAGCATATAAAATTTTTGACAAGAGCATTACCCTGAGACCATTTTTTTAGTCATTTATTATAATTTCTTCCGTTTATTCGCAGAATACCGAGATGATCGGTATTTTTTTGTCATCACTTTTGATATTTTACGTTGCTACATGTTTAGCATGCTTAAAACTTTTAACAAAATGTCATTCGTTGTTCATGACAATTTTCAAGTGATGAAAGTTCAATTTATAATGCGAGTTGATAGAGTATGATAAAGCTGAACAAATAATGGGTGATAATTTCTAAAACTGTAAAAATAGTTCTATATTTCACGTTGTTCAGTACCGTTGAAATAATTTTCTTCAAAATAGATGAAAATTCCTCTTATTTAAGAAATTAACGATTTCTGGTTATAATTTTTGACAGTCATCATGTATAATAACCTTTTTCCCAACGCGCATTGACTCGAATCATATATTCAAGCAAATATTTTGTGCCGATTTACAAAACTTATTTTTTTCAATTTCTGAAAATATTTTTGTACAAAGCAGGATTCTATTATAATTGGGAACAAAAAACCATTATTCAAAAAATGAACAATGGGCAGAAAAATTACCAGATTTCCCAAAAGTACAATCTTCGGGATTCCACAGTTGCCACGATTCCGTAAAACAAAAAACAATAAAAAAGAGTGAGTCACTACGAGAAAAGTGAGAGAAATACTCATAAACAAAGTTTGGATGCAACCGAAAACAGTCTAGACATTAGTTTCGCAAGAGTAAAATATTTAGCTATTAAATTCCTTGGTTTTTATTTTTCACACTTTTCGTGCTACTAGAAATTTTTTTTTTACGTTTGAGCGAAAAAATTCGCGCTCATGTTGACTATGTACAGGTTCTTTTATGTCGTGGGGCATTCAAATAAAATATATTGATCTAATAATTTCATTGCAATAATTGAATCGTTATTGAGCATGAATTAAGGATACTAATAAATGAGTTTTTTTACTAAAACAATGACAAATGTATACCCTTTATCTCAAGAAATTATGTTTGCATAATTTTTCCATCATACTTGCATTATAAATATTTTCATTAGTTTCAGATATTTTCAACAAGTTTACAAAATATTTACATAACGTTCGCATAAAGCTGGCACGGAAAGTTAAATTATATTTATACGATTTCGAAGCATGGAAACTTTTTAAAAAGTTTTTTTAACAAGAGAACCTCAAGAATTCCAATTCAGAAAAATTAGTGATTTTCAATTCTTTGTAATTGAAGTTTCGTAATGGACATAAAATAATAAAAAACTTGAAACTAATAAAGAACCAAAAGAATTTCAAATAAAATACATATGTTAGTTTGTTAAAATTATTGTGAGGTACTTTTTAACTCTTATTCGGCACACTTCCGTGGAATTTTCAGCGCTATAAAAGCAGATGCGGATCAAAAAAATTATCGGTCCGAATGAACTGTTTATATTTTGATTCTAATTTTTCTAAATACTCCTTTAAAGCTCAGTTCTTCAAAATATGAAGGATATTTATTTAATATTTTTACCTTTCATATTTGAATGAAAAATTCTCACCATTTGAAAATCAAATTGGGTAACATACACTCAGAAAACTCCTGCGTAAATTTGAAAGGGAATTCGTTTTGAAGGCTTTTGAACAAGTATCCCCTTTGAGTATTTAAGTCCTTTTGCGTTTGTCAACAATTATGTTCAGCCACGTCGATTTGAAACGCGTTTCCCTTTTAGTTTTCTATGTTTGGATCGATGGAAGGAGTGCGTTGGGGAAGAAGAATACGGCCCGAACAAAGGAATGAAAAAGTAAAAAGGGAAATCCCTTTCAATGTAAAAGGCAACGTTCTTTCACTTTAAAAAATTGACCGTTTCAAAATGAATGGTCAACGTTTCATTTTGAAAAGATGTGGCTTTGAAATACTTTGCGTTGCAAACCTAAACGAAAATTTTTCTCAGTGTAATTAATAGTTTGATACACATGATTGTAGAGATTCGCACACTGAAAAATCAGCAACTAATTCCAAAATTTTATTTCTAAGTATCGTCTCTGAAAATTTGTTATTACAAAATCAAAAGTTTGTAAGAGCAATTTTTTAATTGAAGCAAGAATTTCAGTGAAAATGTGTGTCATTAGTGTTTCTGGGAATATTTTGTTTTAGAAAATATTTTCTTTGCCTGAACAAAAAACACTAAGTAACAGAATGAAGCAATTAATATCTAATGGCAAAAAACCCAAGATCGAATTGAACGTTACGAACAGGCATAAAGAGAAATTGTTGACTGCTCTTTGAAAAACGTACAAAAAAAACACAGAAACAAAACACCAAAGAACAACAGTTCTTTGTCGAGGAATCGTAATACCGTTTCCTCGGGCTCGAAAGTGGGAAATCGTTGGGTTGCTTTGGAAGCAAATTGTACTTACTACAGTTTTTTTGCGCAGCCGATTCTTCCTCCGGCGAAGTGAACTGTTTCGAAAAACGCGATCGTCTTGGCTTATTACGGTTTCCTCAAGCAAGGTCGACGTGGAGTTGTTGAAAGCCGTGCGCGATCCACCTCTGCAAAGTTTTAAAAATCACCAATTTTCTTGCGTTATGCTCGAGAAAAGGCGTAGAAAGCAATTTTCGCGAGGAATCCTATAATTTAGTAGCTAAAGAAAATAACGCGAAGCCCCAAAGTCGTTGACTCGCGTTTTTGTTGGCATTTTAATCCCTTGCGATATTTACGAGTAAAACGAAAGTGAAGAAAACAAAACATACAAATTTATAGTTTTCGATACATTCATTAAAAGGCTTAGACTATGAGAAAAACAAGAAAAAACTCAATTTCTAGTCAAACTCTATTCAAAATAATGTGATTACTGGAAAGTGAACCATCTATGCGAACTAATCAAAAAATTGATCAGGCTTTCAGATTTCAAGAAGTCAAAGAAATCCAGCGAAAGCTGTTTTTACAAGAAAAAAATTGATTTTTTGTCTTTCCCAATTTTTATTAAATTTAGGGCATGGTGTCGATTGTGCACAAATTTATTGAGCACCGTATTTATTATACACTGGACGATTGTGCACATTTTCATAATTTTCATAGGTATGATCTTAAATTCAACAATTTCGAAAATCAAAACTTCTAAATTTTCAAATTCAAACTGTGAAATCATTTTCATATCAACCTGTGTTCAATTTCGTATAAATGTGCACAATCGTCCAGTGCACAATAAAAATAGTGCTCAGTAAATTTGTGCACAATCAACACCATACCAAATTTAGTTAAGACATCAGGAAACATTTTTACGAGTGATTTTCTTAACCTCATAGATGTTTTACTATTTCTTACGTGACGAATTGAGCAACACGTTTTCAAAAGAAAACGCGTGTCTCAAGAACTTTGAGGAGAAATAAAATACCTATATGGCATTAATGATTGAAAGATCGGAAATACGACGATCTTTGGAAACTAATATAAAAACTTATCGAGTGGCCAAAATTTTAATAAAGAAAGAAATAAAGCCATCGTGATTCTTTTAGGACAAAAATTATTTTTCTTTTACTCCTTATTTTTTTTTCAATCAGCTGAGAAATTCAAGAACAGTTCGGAGAGAGGTCCTCTCAACTTCCTGAGATTTTACTAATTTTTATGACAAAAATCCAGAAATCGGTTCCAAAAGAAAACAAATACCTCAAAGATAATGAAAAGTAATAAAAAAACCGAAGACACCCCAATTAAATTAAAGGGCGTAAAATTTACCTTAAAGAGGAACTGTTGAAAAAAATTATCGGTTTATAAAAAAGTCTAAAGTTGAAAGACATGCTATACAATCACAAAATAAAATAACTGTGAATACAAGCTAATTGTCCACATTGAACAACTTGATAACAGAAAAAGTTAATCATTCCAATCATTATAACTTGGCGATTTTCAAAATTGCTATTCTATGATCGATGAATCAATCACCTTCATTTTCGCAAGCTTCGTCGTATACGATGTGATGTAAAATATGTGTATTTTCGTTTAAATTCAACAGATTTTGTTGTAAAAAACGAAGAAACAAAAAACTTAATAAAACAAAACTTACGAAGAATTCAAGGACTTGTTACGTTGGTCGACGTCCAGGCGGTGCAGTGCCGTTTCGGAAATGGAGAATTGAGAAATGGAATCACTGGTGCTTGCCGATGCATTTTGGATTTGAGTGATGCACGAGACGCTCCAGGGCCGAGGATCGTTGGACTTGCGTTTAGAACGCATCACAACTTTCGGCGTGCTAGTCATAATGCTGTCTGCCGAGGTTTGTCTTCGCATCTGGCCAATACCCTGGTAATCCTCGGCCTGAAACACCGTTTGACGCGACGACGACGCGAGAAATGAGCTAGATCGACGTTCCGTTGGTACACTGCTGCGCACGTCATCCGACGACGCTGAATGACGCTCAACGTCTGAATCGCCGGTCGTATATTCTCCGCTTGCGTCACAACTATCCAAAACCTAACCAGAAAAGTTGCATTGACTCGTAGCACATGCTTTGTGTCCGAAAATGGGCAAATTTTTCGCAAAATTTCTGAATAACGTTTACTTTCACATGGATAAGCACATTTTTTGATGTGAAGCTTGATGTTGAAGTTTCATCAACAAAATAAAGTAATTTCGTAGTTTGATGGACATAATCTCAAATAGTATTAAAATTAAATGGAACACAAAAATGCTTTGAAAAACAAAAATTTTTTTTCCAATTTTTTCAACCATTTGAGGCCTATCAACACAAAGATTTTGACGTACACTCGTTCCTTGCAGGAGCGAACTTCGCAGGAACGAGCCCTGAATCGAAAGAGCGCGTGGAAACGAAAAGAATGAGAACCCCTTACTCCCATCTGTGGCAATGGGGCGGGAAGTAGGGATGGGCGATACTGTATCGATATTTATGAATATCGATATTTTACCCTCCAATATCGATATTTTAGTGCCAAATATCGGTATCGATACTTTATCAGCTTTGGTACGATACCGATACCAAGTATCGATATTTTCTACAGTATCACCGATCCCTAGCGGGAACTCCCTTTCCCGCGCAGGCTATGGGTTTTCTTATAGTCCGACGCGTATGACTGTCTGACTTCAACTGACTCTCGCGCATATCGCTTTGCGCAGTCCATTCGAAAGTGGGAGCCCCTCGCGTGTTCGTTCTCTTCATTTTCTCGGTCTCGAGCAGCTCGCTCCTGCGAGGAACTAGTGTACTTCCTTCAATTTTTATAAAATGACGTTATTTTCATAATACACTCATTACTCGCGATGTGCACCAAAAAAAAATACTGAAAAGTTCGCTTTCTTTGTAATAGTATGGGATGTAAGATCTACTACGACGGCCGTACTCAGAAATATTGTTTTATAGACTGGGTTCTATACATTCAAATGTACCCAAACATTGTTATTTTTCAGACGTCAAAAAAAATTATTAATCTCCGTCAATACATGACGAATGGGTCACAAAACGCAAGAGAATCATCATTAATAACGAAAACTGTCTTTTACATGACGGTTAGTTCTTTTTTTAAATTATCTATTATTCAGCCCATAATCGACTTATTCGTTTTAAAAGGGATAATTTCTTACAACTGGATGCAATAACTTATTTTTTCTATTAGCAAATGGATGTCATTATTTACCTGGATGGACGGGTCCCCGTTGCAATTTCGAGAATGAATCTTAAGCCACTCTTTGATCCTGGCATATTTGACACGACGGTTGCTGGTTGCTCCCTCAAAACTTTCTATCATCGTAATGGGCGGAAAAGCGATGACACCTCCAGTCAAGTCAGTTGTCCCACGTGACCTTTCGACAAGTTTCTCGACCTCGCGTATCAGTCGCTTGATACGGCCCTTGTCGTCCGCGTCCGCGTCCTCGTCGCTATCGTTGCGCTCGTCTCGCGATTTCCAGGCCTCGTCAAAGTCGAGGCAGACCTTGACGCTTGTTTTCTTGTCGTTTCCGCTAGTACCTGTGTACGTCCACTCTTCCTCAGACCGCTCGGACGAGTCGTCAGCGACCACCGCGGCCGCGTTCTCGGGTTCCTCGACCGCGCAACACTCGACCTCCGAATCCGTGTCGTGGTGTTTAAAGTAGAACGTTGCGCAGTTCTTTGATTTGCGGTTCGATCTAGGCACAAGGAGTGGGTTCATCAAGCTCGCTATGAAATCCACTCTTTGTTATAGTTTTACTTTGGTTTTTCAATGCAGTGAACAGACCAGAAGAAAACTTTCCCCCTAGTCTGATGACCGACTTGAATCAAAACGTTTTACGCTTATGTATATATTTAATTATTAACAAAACAATATTTTTTTCTCCTTGAAGGCAGTAATTTCAATTTTTTATATTGGAATCTGATCATTTTTTCATGTTCCAACGTTTTTTTGTCAATGAGCAAATTCAAAGGCATCAATAAGCTTTGGATGAACCATGAAATTTCTCAAGCTGTTTTCGAGAAAAAAGTAGATATTGAAGAGATCGAAGATTCGTATATAATCATTTCCTATGGACTGGTTTGGACTGTGAGTTATCTGAATGATCATCGAAATTTGTAGTCTGTGTTTTCTATATTTACAATGCCGCAGTATAGAAACTATGTATTAAGTATCAATTTCAATTCGAAAATTCGAAATTCTTTTTTATCAAGTTCTTTCGACTCTGAGCATGGACTGCGAACAAAACACTTGTTTTTTTTTTTTTTCAAGTATACTATTTTTAGTTTTTTTGAATGAAGTCTATTTCTTCAAGATACTACAAACTATTATTCGGTCAAGTTTCCCTATTCGAACTTTTTTTTTATAACAATCTCTAAAAAAAGCTCACCTTTCGACAAAAGAAGCCATTCTCTTTTTATAGCAAATAAAAATTTATCTAAAAATTATTTTTTCTCTTATATTTTTACGAGAATTTTACATAGATGTTCTTTGATAACCAATATTTTTGGTATCCTTTTCTTCAAAATTTCTACAAAAATACCTTAATTTTTTCGAAAATCATCTGTAAGTATGCATATAACTTGAATTTTTCATTTAACAGTTTGATGAAGAAACTAGTTCTTTCTTTAAAGAAAAGTTCTTTCAAGAACTTTTATTCATTAATTTTTATTTATTGCGACAACGACCTGTTTTTCTGACAAAGTTACTGTAGAACGCAATACAAAGAAAAGCGGTGATTTGCATCCTGTATTCAATTAAGAGAACATAAAAAATTTGTAAGACACGAAGTCGTTAGCCCATTGCGTTCTCGTCACACCGTCATCATGAAATACACAATTGTACGTTACGAGTTTTTGTGGCAACGCCTTCTCTAATTAGGAGACTCGTAAAAGAGACGTTTGATATAATCTACTGAAAACATAAGACAAGGATCGAACATTGTCTATGCATAGCAACTAAAACATTCAAACTTTGAATCAAACGAGCATTATTGGACTTTTTTTTGTTTCCAAGTAAAGATGATCTCACCAAATTTCTTTTCAACTTTTTATAAAGAAACTCTCAGAAATTTCATCGAACTATCTAAAGAATTTGTTGTTCAACCATCCATACACGCAACTACATCCAAAAACGATAAATTGTTGAAGAAGAATTCTTATATTGTTGTAGGTAAAACATAAGCTACAATCTATTTAGAAATATGTCAAGTGACAGATCTTGAACATGAGTATTTTGAGAAGAAATGGATGTCGGATTAAATTATAATCCTTCATTTAAGGGGGTAGGTTGTAATCAACTTTTTTTTCATGTATGAAGAAAACATAATAATTAAAAACGAGTTGTTTCTTTTACTTCATAGTGTTCGCAGAAAATGTTCGATTCCAAAATGAAAATTCCCTCGACTTAACTACGTTGGTTTCTCAATCACTTCTACACTTCATCGACGAAAAACCTTCAGGTAAAAATATGAGCATACTTTCTCTTCTTTTACGACTTTTTTATTACTGCAAATTAAGTATTTTTGGCCTGTAATTGACCATAAATTAAAATTGTTACACATAAAAATGTGAAGTGTGGTACAGGTCACCCACTTTCTATTGCACGTTTTACGTTTCAACGTTTTTCAGCCACAAAAAACAAAATCAATGAATAGTAAAGGTGTATTGTGATATTTAAAATTATTATACTATGTTAATTACACACTTCATGAGAATTATGAATTTATATTCATTCACTTACGCACAAAATGATTATGCACTTCAAGAGAACCATCATGATAAAGAAGGTAATCAGGCTGTATGACAGAATGAGGGTGACAGTGAAGAGAATTAATTAACTTTCAAAGTCGAACTTCGTAATTCAAAAAATTGTAGTACATGAAGCGAACTATTAGAAGTTTATCCAAGTTAAATGACATGAATTTTCATATAAACATATTGAATTCATGATCAACATAGAATAGCTGATAAAGTCCACAGTCATTTGTGCAAATAAAACACATTCACGAGAAAGTAAAATTTTAATTGAACAATTTAAAATACGTACATATTTCGAAACTGATTTAATATAATTGTTTGCAATCAAATTCTCTACTATCTAACAGTGTAATGTTAATTACGATTTTCATCCGCATTAATAGCTTTTCAGATGAGTATCGTACAAGATAGTTTTTTAATTAGTCGCTCCATTGTGTGTTCCTGATTCAGATACAAACTTTCACCTTCGGTTACGCAAATTTGCGTAGAAAACTACACTCTGCGGCGAGAGTTTAATCATCTTAAAATCGTCGTTAGTGTTTTATTTTCTCGTTCTCAGCATGCAATGATGCAACGAAAAAACAAAAAATAGGAACATGTTATTGGGACGGAAGAGAATGCAGGCTAGAGTTTTGTTGAACTCGTAAAATTTTTCTAGGATTTTTTTAATTGATTCCTTATGAAAAATGAACAAGAAATAAATGAATGCGAGGAAAACTGCGAGTTTAAAAATCCTTTCCCGAATGAAGACCTGTTCAAGTACGAGGGATGTACATGATGCTCAAAGTATTTAACTTTACTTGCATTGAGTTTTCCCACAATATTTGTAGAATCCCAGAGAAAAAACTCATAAGGTTCAATCAGCTTTGATTTTATGATTCAATGCCATGAATCATGAACTGCATTGATACAAATCGCGTGAAGGAAAGAATTATTTCAATCTAATAACTCTAGTGTGTTGAATTAGTTAAACCTCTCTCAGGGGGGTGACGCTCGGGAAAAGAAGTGTTCTATGGTTTCGTGACCAGTTGCAGTTTCTCAGTGTGCTCATGTGGAGCGCTGGCAGTACCATTGAAAAAGTCACGTGAGTCAAACGTCGAATCAAGAGCAAATCACGTGACTTTCGCTAAGACCGTCAGCGCCTCTACCAACTATTCAGCGCAGCAAAGGTCGGTCAAAAAACATGAATACACTTTTTCAAGCCCGGATATACTGAGCGCCACCACACTGACCTCTATACTACGTATTATATGCTACGCATTATTTCATAACTTACATATTGAAGGAATCATCTGCAGAACTGATTTTTTTCGTCGTTATATTCACACCATCTATCTCATCGACACTTGCTGCAATGGGAACTGGACTTTGTGTAGGAGGCATTATCGTCGTATCATAGGTTTTATTTTCATCAAAACTTGTATCCATCACGCATAAAGCTTCAAGTTCGTCCTGTAACATTTGTACATTGTACAAATATTTGTTAGCATTTTGCACCATACAGTTAAAAATCACAATTCCTTACCTTTTGTTTGTTGGAAATTCTAACTGAGAACCTATATCAATACGTAAATACAGGCATTTTCTGCCTGTTTGTAATAAACTGTTGTTTTTCAAGTCGAGAAAAAAAAATTGTGAAAAACTTGGCCGTGAGCCGATCTTAAAAACTGGACCTCGCATTTCCATGAAATACATCAATGTATTTCTAGGTTCAGTAATCTAATTAATTATTTATGAAATATAAACTTCTATTTTAATTAATCAAGTATGTGATTATTATACTATGTACAGTATTATAAAACGTTGAATTATCAATCATCGTTGGTAAAGAAAGAGGACAACATATGATAGGCTATTGACTGCATTGTTGATTCAAAAATTTTTTTCTATTGTCTATTCAAGCACAGTAACCTTTTTCAAAATCATAACTTTAACCACAATAGATAAAATTACCTCGAAATAGGACCCATCGTCGACAGATCGATTTTCCGAGCAAGATGACGAAGAGGCCTCACTGTCTGAAGAGTCGTAGATTGTGACCCTCTCTTTACGTGGATCTAGACGCGGTTGTTTCGTTACGGGCCCTTCGTCACTGTCACTGCTCGACCGACTGTTGCCCGCGAAGCTCTATAGACCGAAAGAAAAATTTTTCAAGGCTCACCCTTACTTTCCATAAAAAACTAACACCCGTACTCAATAAGAAAATCATATATACGCGAATGCTTATAAATCCTTTATACAAGCCGATTACTTCAGGGCCGGATTAACCTGACGTGCCACCCCTGGGCAGTAGATAGAATGCCACCTACTCTTTTCTTAAATAAATTTCTACAAAAAAAAGGCCATCAACTTCATTTGTTGTCGATTATCACGACCTTTTTTTTAAGAGATTTATTACATCTTCCGAAATTCACCCCCCCCCCCCCCATTTTTCCGCCCTGGGCAGCTGCCCCTGCTTAAATCCGGCCCTGGATCACTAATAATAATCAGGTTGTGGCATACAATTTCTTTTATTTTTATCGATTTATGCAATGACAACTGTAGTTTGCAACTCCTTTTACAAGGTAGCTGCAAACAACTTGAAGGCGTTCAGGACAGTCGGGTCAAAGTCAAACGTTTGATTATTAGTTCGTAAATTTTGAAAACTTTCCCACGTGACCTCGAACTTGACGTTACGTTTTCTACATGTAGTTAAAGCTCGATTTTATACACGCCATCCGTACTACTTCCTTTAGCAATTTATACTTCTCGAGAATATCACATCATTCTATGATTGTATAGTTATTTTCTAGGCCTATTAAGTCGCAAGTTTAACAATTTCGTGCTGCGGTACGCGAAAGGGATTTTATGAAAAATCAGCACAAAAACGCAGTGCACGAATCTTCTCCCGCAGAGTAGGCGAATAAATTATGCTAAACCGGTAATTGCCTCCTGAAGAATGAAGCTGCAATTTTCTAAATTGCAGCTTATTTATCTGTTTCCATCAGGCATTGTTGTGTTCTTCGCGTATAAAAATAGACGTGAACATAGCAATAGGAGAGCGTGAAAAAGAGGTTATGATTTTTTTTTTCTGGAATCAATACTATTCTTTGTCTATGAAAGGGTTGATTCATTCGCTAAGGGCTGTCGTTTTGTATTTTGGCGAACAATTTTTTCGCAGCTTAGAACTTGTCAGCGTCTGTTTGTATGATTCCGGAGAATTATGACAAGATACGTATAATTTTCACTTATTCCAAAAGATCATAAATGTACAAAATACTATGTAATATTGGTAATAAAGTGGAAATTCCAGAAGAGGTAACAATTCCTAAGTAAGCTTAAACCAGGCACTTGCATTAAGCCTTTAGAAACCAAAAACATTCAAAAGCTTTTCGCTATCAAAAAAGTAAACAGCTTTTGCTTTGTTCCCTCGATTTTTCTACAAGGTTGTTTTCAGAAAAAAAATTCTGATTCAAGTTTATCCATCACATCGTTTTTTAAAACCTATACTATGTAGTGACAAGACGTTTAAAATATAAATAGGATGATCTAATAAAAGCAGCGAAAGTCATGTAGAATGCCACGAATTTCGGTAAAACAAACATTTTCTACTTGCTTGAGAATAAAACTTTTTTTTTAAATGTTTCGCTTCCGTGGAACAACTAACAGACATGTTAGTTATATTATTATTTGACTTTGGCACTATTGTAAGCATTATTTGATTTTAGAATTTGAAACCAGAATACATATTTCAAGTTTTCGAATCGAAGATACTTCTGAAAATTGGTTTTATAGGTGATTTAACGTCTAAAATTAATGAAAGTAACTTTTGAGATGAGAATCGCGACGTAAAATAAAAAAGATTTTTTATCTTTATATAACTTTTGATTTGACATTTTCCTAGGGAAAACTCGCAATCAAATGAATTTATTCAAATTTAGGTTTTTTCGCTTCAAAAACGTTTCAAAAACCGTTTTTTTTTGCAATATAAAGAATAATAACGGAGTACTTGAAAACCGAAAAATTAATCATTAACGAGCTTAGGACATTAAAAATATTAACCAATTTCGCTGAATTCAACGGTATTCAAAGCGAATGATGTTATAAAATTGATACTTGAAGAACCTTACCAATATTTTGAGCAAACAAATTGTGACATCTTCTACGATACAAAAATTCCAAGAATTTAACTGAATAACAATACCAGAAGCACTGTTTATATAAATTTACGTATTGTTTAAATTGAGACGTAATCAGTGGAGTCTGGGTTGCCAAGGGGGGACCGAGTACGTCGTGGTGACCTGGATTTGCCGCTGCGCTTTGTGCGCCTTATACTTTTGTTTTATTTTTTGAGTCAGTTGATCGTCCCCTTTTTTTTCGAGAGAGAACCTTTACTTCACAAAGTTAGTTTTTGATATTGATAGAGCCTGTATTACTTGTTTGGTTTGTGAACAATAAACGGGCGGAGTTTTTGTGAGAAAGGACTTATTCTATAGCACCTCCTTCCGCAACGCGAATGTATTTGAGCCGTGACTTTCTAATTTCGTGAACATTTTGAAAAAAATCTTAACCCCCTCCCCCCCCCCCCTAGTTTGACTTACGTCAACCTTTCGACAAGCAGACTGTACTCATGGAGACGCCACCGTAAATGGAGAAATTGTGGGAACTTCTATGAAAAAAAAAAGAAAGAAAAAATTACTGACAGAGTTTGCTTTCTCATGAAAAGTGAAGACGACATGTATTGCTCGAGACCCTTGACCCCAATGATAAAAACTTATTGAATAAAAATTGAAGAAGTCAAAAACTTCATAAAAGGCAAAAAAAGGATCTTACCCAAGTACTAATGAGGACATATGTCTTATTCTAAAAAGCTCAGTTAGGAATAAGTATATTGAAACCATGCACATGTGACATACATGCCGAGCAAAAAAGAATAATGGATGAAATTGAAGAGGCTACTGTCAAAGGGCAAGCAATGAATTCATATTACATATTTAGATGAGGGGTGTTTCACTTCTGAGTATATTCGAACACATCGATTGACTCAGCTTTTACTGTACCTTAACAAAATGAATAATACATTTATAGGTAAAATATCTTACATAAATTATTTGGTGAAAGCGTTTACTTGCTTCTTTTATTATGAACTTGCCAAGGTAATTTTGGCAATCGATGGCAGTTGTATTTACTCGCTGAGTACTCGGCAGAGTTATCCGAAGTACTCATGTATTCAGAGCGAATGATGTTAAATAATTGATACTTGAAGAACCATACCGAAATTCTAAGCAAACAAAATGTGACATCTTCTACGATTTGAAAATTCCAAGAATCTAACTAAAAAACAATACCAGAAGCACAGTTCATGCAACAGGTTTTGTACAATAAATTCGACAACTTTCTTTTGGCATCGTTATTTAAAAATAATAAGCTAGATACTGGCATGATAATTCTCCAAATCATATTTTCATTCGGTAAAACAAATCGGACTTTCGCAAACATCAACGCACAACAAACGACTTGGAAACATAAAGAAATGCACTCGCCTTCAGATTTATCTTAATTTATTCCTTACGAGAGTAGAAACTTGATATCGTCGCTAGAAAGTAATAGTTTGATGGATGAGCGAGCGTCAAAAGCTAACGAAATAATCGCGCATGAAATGAGGTGAATCTCTTTGGGGAAATCTGCGCGTGTCTATATAGCGAGAGTCCGGGGCCGCCAGGCATCACGCCTGATAAACAAATAGCGCCCTTTACACACACCGCGAAGACCAGGTGAGATAAGCGATATTAATCCGGCGTGAATCAAGCTGGCACGTGATAATCGATGCGTGACTTCCGACCGCCAGCGCTCTAGGCCTTTGTTGCACCGTCGCTGAACGTCATGAGCGATCGTTGTCGAGTGAGTGCGTACGCGAAACAGGATAAAGGATACACGTGTCATTAATAATATAAGATACAAAATAAAACTACACATGTATAGTCGAATTCAAAAACAGATGGCGAAGGGAAAAATACGCGAATAGAGAAATGAAATGCTAGCAAGCATGCCACGAAGCAAAAAAAAGTGAGTCAAGTACTTCGAGCACTACCGATATTTGGCTGGTGAAAAGTGCGGTGATGCACACGAATATTTCGTATTTGCGAATGACCTGGTAAAAGCTATCATGATAATTGCGTAAACGCAGAACAAATAGTTCGAAGGTCGAACCCAAAGTATTCGAAGAACTCTCGAGAAACCAAAAACTGTGAATACATATTATGCATAACGTTTCGTACTTCGTTGATAAAATGTATCCCGTTGCTCGAAAATCCTCTTCTATTCTATATTTTCAGTTCTTCGGAACGCTCTCACTTCCGAGTTAGACGCTGGTTTCCTCGTCATTATTAACGAAGTTGCCTGCAGAAGAGTACTTTCAAGTTCAAAGTCAAGCTGTGAGTCAACTAATTAAGCCGCTTACTTCTTTGAGCAAATTATGTGGTGAGATTGGACTAGAGATTTATTCAGATACTTTCTACTATTAATTTCTTCGAGGAAAAATTTCACCGACTTTGTTGCAAAGGGATTTTCGAATACTACTAATATGGATTAACTATCAGTATTCCTTGCAGGAAACTGTTTCTAGCAAGTTTTCCGCAACATTTCGAAAGACGGACATTGTTTCCAGCAAATTTCCTTACAGTTTCCAAAACAACAGAAACTGGTTTGTGGATGTTGGAAACAGTTTCCGTCATGTTGTGCTCTTAAGTTGTTACTTTATTTTGTTAGAAGGTGTTTATGTCTGGTCATCTGATTCAATTTTCTTGAAGAAAAAAGTAACTTTATCCTGAACATCTTTCGAGCAAACTTCCTGCGGTTCCGGTAGTATCTTCACCCCGAAGCTATCTCGGTTCTCTTGATCCTCGACAGACACGATGTTCTCAGGAGGAGATACTGCGTTTTTGAAACAGTTGCCATGCAAATGGCAACAGATATAGAAAGCAACATTTCGATAAAGTTTGCAGCAACTGTACCGAAATTTTTCGGCAACTGGCTGACTGAGATAGATAACTTACAAAAATCTCTATCAAACTTCAAAATTTTTGGTTGAATAGGGCGATCTTAGAGACATCTTTGAGCAGAAGATAAAATTTTTGGAAATAAAACTTAAGCAAAAAAGTCAGGCTAGGCTTGAAGACAAAAGCCAACTTCATGATTATTTATCGAAGAATACAAGATTGCCCGACACTTAAGCAAATCGTGAGCAAGTTTCAAAAAGATATATTATTCATTTTATATTTTTACTACAAGAGGAGAGTGTCTATAAATGTCTATAAATTGTCTATCTAAGCACGTAGTGGAACGCGTTTGCAATTTAGCGATGTCAGAAAATCTCATTATGCGTACGTGAAGTAACAGCATCATTGCAGAACGAGTTCGAAACTAATAATCTTGGAGCTCCTGACATTTCTATACTCGATAACTGAATACGTGATGAAAATTTGAAAAAAAATCAAACACTCTTATCTAAGTTTCCATGAACACAATCATTTAAACTGTAGGAAACTGCCATATATCCTTTACCAACGCCATTCCAACGAAGTGAATCACCTGGATATGCTCGACTTTATCAATTCTACGTCCGCCAACATACTCAAGCCATCATTCTCCACAAAAACTAATCTGCAGAACACTTCATTTTCGCTACGTTCTATTTATGTCTACGTACAACAAACGGTCTCGGGCAATAAAATACTTTCTACCATTAGATTTGCGCCGCTTTCGTAACAATTTTATGTGTAAAGCGCACTTTGCAGGCAAGTAATGAAAAAAAACTTAAAAAGTACAAATGTACGTTAGAGGAGAAAAACAAACGCCGATTGGGCGCTTGAATTTTCTGGAGCAAAAAATGCGTGTCCCCTCGACAACATTTCATTTATGCTAATAACAGCCCAGCTGAGCAGAAAACCAGCATCCTGTTTCCATAAATTCACGATAAGAATTTTGCGATTGCTTATTTTTGATAAGCGGGAGATCGGAAATTTTTCCGCCTACTTCTCTCGCATCATGATTTCCAAACGATGGCATCAATCATAACATGATAAAAATTCGTCGGTTTTATTTTCCTGTCAGAAATTTTTTTCTTCAGTCATTATACCGCGAGTGATAGAACATGATAATAGGGAACAGAAACAGATTTGAACGCAAAACAAAGTCGCGAAAGGCTTGCGCGCGCGTGCGCTCCGTGTGAAAGTTTTGAGGTAGCGCAGGTGCACTTAACTGCCTAGCCAAGTGAAACTACAACTGCTCCTGATAGAGCGCGATAAATGGGCTCCGTTAAATGAGCGCCGAAAAAATGCGTAAATTAGAAGCGCGACAACGAAGCTTAGAAAACGTGACTACCGATTTCTCGCTCGCGAGAGATAAACAGAGCTTCTGTGAGATGATAGTGATATCTAGCTATTTACTAGTGAGACAAATAATTATTAACAATGAATTATAACGAACACATCCGCTCGATGAAAGCTATGGATTCGCCATATCTTTTCATGTTTATATTCAATGCATTAAGAATCACCGTCAGAATTTTGACAGACCCGGAAGCATTTTTATATATGAAGTATTTATCACAAAATTTTTATCAACTATTCGACGATTACAGGGAAAAAAAGAAAAAAAATCTTTGTTTATTCATTCTATGAATTTCATCGTGGATGAGTGTTAAACTTATATCTAACAAATAAATTTACATTACACAAAATTTTGTACTTGATGATTCTGCTACCCCTCATTCTAACGATTGATGATAATGATGTTTTTTTTTTTTTTTTTATTTTTTCAGACGGAAGACCAAGAACTCGGAGTTCAAGGAGGGGCGGATACACGCAGAAGGCAGAAATTCTTATGAATTTCTTATGGACATTTGCTGGCCAGGGACGTGGGGGTCGAGAAGTGGACCCCGAGGTGGCAGTAGTGCTAATATTGTATGGAAAAATTTTTTTTACAATATAAAGAATAAATAAAAATGGTTTTCATTCTGAATTTTTTTTTTCTAAATCAACATTCAATCACTGTTTTACATCAATAAACTTCTCAATTTAACTGTCAATTTTATGAATAGTCAAAGAGTTTTTGTCTTATGATTTTTAATTTATACATTTTGAATTTTTTCTCAAATTAGTTTTTTTCTCTATTTTTTCTCTCCCACCAACAGATTGAAATCAGTTAAAGGCTTAATCTTATTCTCTCAAAGATGATCTTGTGATTTGACTACCATTACAAATAAATGAACAATAATACACCCCATAAATATTGCGGAATGAACATCCATCGTCAGTATGACAAACTCATTATTCTCGAGGAAGGTTCAAGACCAAAATGATGAGGATCTTGATATAGGAGATCGAAAGCTCGATATAAAATAAAGTGCTTATGAAGAACTAGACGTATCAATTTGCAACCATTTTGGTTCCAAGTGATCTACCTGACATAATTTATAAATAATAATAAAAATATTTATATTCCATTATGAACTATAATGATGATTTTTCGATTTTCAGTTTTTATTTCGATAAAATTAGAAAACATACTTTAATTATCATCATTGGTAAATAAAAAACGAAAATGTGTTTTATTACATATATGAAAATCGTCAGGTATCATTTCATTTCAAAAAATAAGTCATATGTAATGAGTGATTTTAAAAATCCATTCATTCATATTGTGATCTCTGTTGAAAAATTGTTTTGGTCATTATGTAACTTTTATAGCATTTTTATATTATTATAATAATTTTTTTCTTCAGTGTCTTCTTTTCCTTCATTAGATATTTTTCCGATCCAAACGAGTTTCTCATTATCATAGCATACAACTGAGCTAGAGTTCCTATCTAAAAGAAAAAAGCAATGATGAAAGATTTCACTTTTCAGTTTTTTACATTATTTTTCATGAGTAAATTTTACACGCGAACATCGATTGTGCGACAATGAATTGTGTGGTTTGATACGCCTGAAGATACGAGATGCTCGAGTGGGATGAACAATACCCGCATTATATCTCCACGCGTTTTTACAGTCACGGTATGTTTCAATGCAAGACACGATGACGACCGGAAACTTCAAATTGTACATTCAACAACTGCATGGAAAAATGTGTTATTCATATGGTACAGTTAAAAAATCTCAGCATATTGTTTATCGGCTTAGAATATGATTTTTGGGAATTCACGTAAACGATTTTCAGAAAAAAACAATAAGCCGTATACAATTTTAAAAAAATATTGCATCTGCGATTATAATTAGAAAAACGATCCTCCACGAAAAGTCAAAATAATCGTTGCAAATCCACGAGTTTGTCAAAAATATCAAGAGATGGAAAGATTTACAAAAGGCTTTTTTATATTTTTCAGTGATTTATGATAGAGATATATATCGCACTTACTGTACGATAAAAATATTCAGGCAACGAGATTCTGCTAACCCATTCCCAATACGACGCATTGGATACATGTATGTATACTCAATCATTCGAAAAACAACGCTACTACTCGAGTCTTAAAGCAATTTCTCGAGTGACAGACGAGGATATTATGTGACGATTAAATCGTGATTTTCGCACGACGCTGTAATCAGTAAATCATTTGAGATGAATGGAGCTTGTCAAATTTTTTAACTAACTGGCAGTCTGTCATGCTTTTCTTTTTAACTGACAATGAGACGAAAAGGAAAATTATAATGCGAAACTCGGTACAGCACGCGGAACGCTAAATTTACATCTGCTTCAGCACTCATAAATCGCTGTTTCCATTATGCGAGTATGAAAACTATCTGAAATCATCTAAACGTTGAAACTGACAGTCATATGCGAGGAAAACGAAATTTTGTCGTTTCATAAAGTATTCACTCGGTCGATTGAAAAAAATGAAATGGATATTGAAAAAAATAAGTTACCGATATTCAGAAAAACAACTTAAAAATTCCAGCATTCTGTTGTTTTCTCACGTATTCTTTTGATACTAATTTTCCATTAAGTTTTTTTAAGAAAAAAAAATATTGAAAAAAGTATTATGACTTATAAAAAGATCCAGCGAGTTTGAAAAATCGTACTAAAAAAGATTTTGACATTTATTCTAGGATTCCAAACTTTATTTTTCAAAATTTGAGTTGTTTGAATTTTTTCTTGTTACATTTCGTGAAACAATTATGGAGTCTTTATTTTTTTACGTTTATTTAAAAAAGTAGTATGTCATTTTAAGATTCGGTAGTAAAGAAAACAATTTGTAAATACAAAGTTGATTTAAAAAAAAAAATGATTGGTAAGTATATATTAACCGTTTTTTTAAAAAATTATTCAGATAGTCTCGAAAACTAACTCAAAATCTAAATGTTTTGTTTGTCATTATTCAAAGAATTTGTTATTAAAAAATTGTATCTGTGTCATGTTTGATGAAGAAAAGTATGAGTAATGACAAATATATTTTTTATCAAGGAAAATGAATTCTAAATCTCAATTTTTCTTGGATACTTTTTGAAATTCTTATTTAAAAATTAAGTTTTCTGTTTAAAAAAAAAACAAAATAAAACAAACACATTGGTTATTTAGAGTTATGTAGCAAGTTATTTGTGAAATGTGAACTGATAATACATAGAAATATCATAAATATCTAAAAACATATTTACAAAATGTTTTATTCTGGCACCCTGAAATTCTCAATAATATATCGATAAAAATGAGTTTGTTCTTATGCCCTGCCACGTCCTATTTTACATCTTTATCATCTTATATCTAATAATGAACGATACTTATGTTATTAATACTTATTTTTTGATTTAATTATAAGTTTTAACTGGGAAATAATAAAAATTACTATACTCAACTATAAGTATCAGACCGAGCGAAAACCATCCAAATCGTTACTGTATCTTAATTTTTAAAGTAGTAGTAATATTACCGTAAACTTCATTTTACTATGCAACCAGAAAAAAGCACGTTAAAGTACAGCTAACATTAAGTAACAATGATTTTGAAAAATGACGAATATCAATTAAATGTTTCATGATTTAATTTCATTAAACATTTTTTTGTGAGAACCCGCGGAATGTATGAATTTTCTGAAAAATTATCAAATATCTTTATCGTGAAACAGAAAAAAACTCTCGTTAGAGTGAACGGTAAAATCCTACGCGTTCCGTGCAGAATAATAGCCATTTATCAACACTGTTCGATCAGAGCCACAATTCGAGATAGTATTAATCATCTGGTCGTGGAAACGTAAATTTTTCATCAACAAATCACTGGCGCACCTCAATAAGTAACCAGAGACGACGGAATGTTTCGGAAGGCTAATTTCACCGCCCCTCTCCACTGAAAAAAAAATATATGCGAAGTGCTCAGTGCACAGAACAATGCGTGCCTTATGCGTAATAAGGCACTTTCGATTCAACCCGGCTTCAAAAGATGCGAGCTCAAACAGAGATAAATGTTTTCAAGCTCGCGACTTCTGACTAATGGTCTTCTCGCAAATAAGCCCCGTAGCTCCAAACAACGAACTTTCACCTACGGCAATGCGATAAACTTGCGCGCCTCTTTTGAATTTTTGTTGTTAATGCAGCGTTATTTTCGGCAACCGCAAACATCACTTTCAAGAAAGAATAAGAATGAAGGCTTATAATGAACAAAATATTTTTTACCGAATTTCAAGACTCGAGAACCGAACGTTCAATAATCTTTGTTATTTTTTTTCGTTATCGTAGCTTGATTCATATTCTTAATTAACGACATGAAGTGTCGTTTCTTAAAAGCTACTTTAAATCCTTGTAATTTTCATTATTACCCTTACGTCAAGTTCAAGATCTAAAATATGCATCACGAGTATACAATAAACGTTCTCATCAAAAGTAACTTCACCTTTGTTGTTTCATTGTGCCATAAATTTTCTTTTCCGTAGAGAAAACGACCTCTATGTTCTTTACCAAAACGATCCAAAAAGATAAACTTAACATCAGCAACATTCGCGAATGATCAACACATTACTTACCTTGCATTTAAGACGTCCAGCCAGCGTCTCTATATGGCATTGCCACTCCAAGGCTCGCAGGAATAAAAGATGCCAGCGCCGCTCGAGCGAGCTCACCACGCGCAGGGATGGATGGTCCTCCACTGCCGTATCTTCGCCTCCGCGTTCCGATACTTTTTCCCCGAGCTTAACCACCGAGTTTACAATACGCCCATGTGCCTCGATATCGCGTTGGAGTACCTTCAACAAAAATGAACCCGTTTTTCACGAAAAAGAAGAATTTAAAAATTTTAGTCCCACACTAGGAGAAAAGGAGAGAAGAGGACAAGATGATCGCGCGTTTCGATGTTATATTTGAAAATGAAAAATTACGGATTGCTAGTAATTTCAATTTCATATTATTATTGTGTCCCAGTAACATTGATTCATGACCAAAATTGATGAACAACATATGACTCTGGATTCCAAAAGTTGTTAAAAATTGAAATACCGAAAAGTGCAAAACTGTACTCCCTTACCCAAATCGACAAAGATAAAAAAATCATCAAGTTCCGAAGAAAATCATTTTTTTTTTCGAAAATACCGTCCCGAAATTTCTTCTGCCTACACTCTGAATTAAAGTACAGATCATATTTACTTAGAAGTAAAGCAATTAGTAGAAAATTTTCGGGAAAATCTATATATTAGCGTGGCCCTAGCTAGATCAAACTCTGGATTGGAGCTAGTCAGGCGCTAGTTGATAAAATCTAGGATTCATCAGACCTTTCCCGGCATTATCTTGGCCCTCTTCAGAATTACCAATGTAGTGGCGCTGTCACGAATTATCTTGAAAACCCGAAGACTTGACTCTTACTAGATGTGGCCTAGATAAAGAATTCTATCAAAGCTACATCTAGACCCTCATTAGAATTGCCACTGTACTGGGGTTTTTACTTATAATCTAGACAGGACCACTCTCGATTTTACTAGATTTAGCCTAGACAGAAAATTCTATCGAGTGGTCTTCTTGGCACTCTATACATCATAGTCTATAATAGGTATTGTGTATACAAAACCGAGATGTTTTTTACAAGATTTAGCCTACATAGAAAAACCTATCGAGGGATCATTGACCCTCGGCAGCATTGTACTGGGGTTTCTATAAGAATATTTTTTCAGCACGTTTTATACATTGGATTGGCTCAGTGTCATCGTTTCATTGAAGTTTGTCATTTGTCATCGAAGTTTTTACGGGAATCAAAATACGTTTTTTCAGTTAAATTCAATAACTACTTCATGCCTACTTATATGCGACTATTTTAAAATATAATATAAATATTCAAGACATGTATTGTGTAGTTACTATAAATTGTGACAAAGTTTTTTTGGGACCTGGTTTGGCAAATTGACCAAGGACCTGGATAGAAATCTTAAGGAAGGCCCTAGTGTTCCAAAAGCTAACTAAACAAGAAAGGGGGCTAGCTAGGCATTACTTGAAAGGCCCATGATTTAATATGGACAAATCTAGCCAGGGCTACTATAAATTAAGTTCAAATTTCTGCCTAGGTTCACATTAACTAAGTAAGCAGTACATGTAACCCGGTCTATAGAAAGGTACCTAACAACCAAATCGATAAGGTAGACTTTCTAGTTTATTTGGAATGACAATTAGGCTAAGTTAATTCGGTTGTTAGGTACCTTCCTACTTTCTACAGACAAGGTTACATATACAGTTCTAAGAATTCGTTATTTCATCTCCAGGAAAAAGCTCATATGAAAGTATTTTTTTAAGGGAAGTGAAACTAATCTTGAATGTTTTTTTGAACCATGATATCTCAGGAAAAGTGCAATTACTTACACAACTACTTTCTTGCAGCTATTTCTTTTTTACTTATAGTAAATTAAACACAGTTAAATATAACAGACGATCATCAAGGCTTAGAAAAATATGCAACATTAGGATTCAACACATATAGTGTCTACAGATCACGAACGTCATAAAAATCTATGCTATTAACGGAGGAAAAAGCACGTGCATACAGAAACGGCGTACTTGCACCCCCCCCCCCTTCCCCCTGCCGTGTTCGAATCGATAAACTGGCGTCACATGACTTCCGCTTTTAACCCTTTGACGTGAAGCGGACGTAAAAGCCATGGGGCAAAAAGCACCCGCGGTATTTGACCGTGGTTCCAGAAGGCGGATGAGGGTATACACGGGGAAACAAGTAAAACGTACAACGCAAGTCACGATAAGATCGAAATGAATGCACCACCTCCCTGTGCGACACTGCTTCGACTATAGACCCAAAGGGACGATCTGACATAGTAAAAATTACCTTAGCTCACTTGCATCCGGTAAACCAGAGTCTACTTTTTTAAGTCACTTTTAACCTATGAATACAGTTTTTTTATGAAAGTTTATAAACAATAAAACGACAATAGGCGTCTGGTTTCGAATAATGGTGCTAAATACTTTGGCGATTACAGCGTACTGCTGCAGTAAACAATTACGACGAGACCTACATCACAGATGATTTTTCGGAACAACGTCACGAAAAATATATAGACTAATGTAATATTTGTTAGCTTATCAAAAAAGATAGACACATTTTTTTTTCTTCAAATCCAAAAATTGACAGAAGCATAGTTTTGAAAAATCAAATCAAGATCTTTCTCCGAAACCTGATTGTCGACATCCTGATTGAAATAAATCATCAAAATAAAGTTATTCCTGAAGCGTACGGCAATAGAGCTCTGGGGCGATGAAAAAAAGTGTGGCGGCTGGGTCAGTGTTCCGCGCACGGGCCGACTCCGTAAAAGAGCAAATTGAGAGTGGAGAAGCGTACAGCGAAGGAGAGCGGCCGCAGAATGCGAATGAAAAGTCCACGCGACCCGGCGTTTTCACGTGACACGCCGGCCCTCGTTCTCGACAACTGCAGCTGCGGTCTGCAGCGAGCCGATAAAAAGAGCAACAGCGAAACGCGCGATGCAGTCTCGTGCGGACGAAAACGCGTTCATGGGACCGTCGGCAGCGACCGAGTGCATTACTCCCCATTTGCGATGCAACAATAACTGTTATTATCCACGAGCAGTACGAAATGCAAAAAGGACTACAAAGAAACGAATGATGACTCATTTATGGCGGCATTTCAGAGGGGTGCCTTCGCAACTTTCATGTCAGGTGTTTCCGTTATTCAATGAAGAATCTGAAAAACAGATATCAGGTGTACAAATTGAAAACCGCCGTTTTTTTTTCAGAATTTGAGGTTTTATTGGGGGAAAATACTTATAGTTTCACTCTTGAAAATATTGTCCATTGCTCGATACAACTTTTTCCCATCTTCCTGGCAACATATGAATTCCGCGTCGAAAAAATTGCTCGTTTTTTGATGCGATCCATGTATCTACCCAATTTTTTATCTCTTCGACAGAACGGAAGTGTTGGTCAGCCAGGCCATTAGTCATTGATCGGAATAGATGATAATCAGAAGGAGCGATGTCAGGTGAATACGGCGGGTGAGGTTGGATGTCCCATTTCAGTGTTTCCAGATATGTTTTGACGACTTTAGAAACATGTGGCCGAGCGTTGTCATGCAGAAGAATCACCTTGTCATGCCTGTCTTTATATTGTGGCCGTTTTTCCTTCAACGCTTTGCTCAAACGCATCAGTTGAGTTCGGTAGAGGGCTCCTGTGATGGTTTCACCGGGTCTTAACAATTCGTAATACACTACGCCGAGCTGGTCCCACCAAATACACAACATGACCTTGGAGCCATGGATGTTCGGCTTGGCTATCGATGTTGATGCATGGCCAGGGGGCCCCCATGATTTTTTTCGCTTTGGATTGTCGTAATGTATCCACTTTTCATCACCAGTGACGATACGATACAAAAAACATTTTCTTTTTTGCCGTTGAAGGAGCTGTTCGCAAATTAAAAAGCGCCGTTCGACGTCTCGTGGCTTCAATTCATGTGGCACCCAGTGTCCTGTCTTTTGAATCATTCCCAAGCATTTCAAGCGATGGGAAATGGCTTGCTGAGTCACGCCTAGAGAATTTCCCAGTTCTCGTTGCGTTTGACAAGAATCTTCTTCCAATACAGCCTCCAATTCTGTGTCTTCAAATTTCTTCACAGCTCCAGGACGCTCCTTGTCTTCTACGTCGAAATCGCCATTTTTGTAGCGTTGAAACCACTCGCGACACGTTCTTTCACTTATACAATCGTCACCATAAGTTTCTACAATCATTCGATGCGCGTCGGCTGCAGATTTTTTTGAATTAAAGGCGAAAAGCAAAACCTCCCGCAAATGACGCTTATTCGGCTTGAATTCCGACATTTTCACAGAACGAAACAAGGAAGGAGAATTAATACTTGACTGATGTGGTGATTTGTAGTTGTTGACTAATGCCTTAGCTGACAATTCAAGTTTTCTGACATGATTTTTTAACCGACTGTCAATGCTGGCACCATTGAAAGAAAAACGGCGGTTTTCAATTTGTAAACCTGATAGATAAATAAAATATGCCAAAATCGTTAGCGACGTGAAAAGAATATCAATTAAATTTTTCAGAGCAACGACAAAAAGCTATCTAAATTTTTTGTCAATGAGGAGGTAACTCTTTTCGAAATTTTCGAAAACCATAGTAAAGTTTACAAATATTTTTGTATGATTAAGACACGTTAGTAGATTGTCAAAATCTCTTGGTTCAGAATATGTCACCTACACTGTAAAAAAAATTTATGGTATTTTTCCAATACCGGTATTGGAAGCAATTAACCTATTCCAGGGATAGTAATTTTCCTATACCAGTGTATAGTGACTTTACTGTATATAAATAGTATTCGCCATACTTCAGTATAGTATTTTTACCTCATTCGAGTATGGGCTTTTGAAATGTGGGAAATTAAAATCAAGCAAACATATTTACCCCTCCCCCCTCTCAACCCTGGTTGTACCGTCATTGGTTACTTGGGGTATGGTATTTCTATTAATTTTTGTCCTGAAAGTCACCCCTGAGTAGGATTTTTTTTTTCCTTGAATTCCGAGAGTCAAGTGTTTTCCTCGTCGCAGATGCGGCCCCAAGTTACTGGCGCTTTGACTTTTGAGACTGATTGGCGGTCGCGATGCAACAACTCCACGAGGTCCTTTACAATACCAGAGAGTTTTAGTGCCACTTAAAACACCCACGTATCACGCGACTTTCGACTCGTCAATTTTTACCAAACGTCTGAGAACATATCGTGGGCTTACAGTAAATAGTAGGCATTTAAATATGAAATGATGCTAAATTACTTTTTTCCTATGAATGTTGGACTTATAGCATTTTCTAATAGCACGAAGGAA
The DNA here is from genome assembly GCA_028476575.1 of Platygaster robiniae. Classification (NCBI taxonomy): domain Eukaryota; kingdom Metazoa; phylum Arthropoda; class Insecta; order Hymenoptera; family Platygastridae; genus Platygaster; species Platygaster robiniae. The sequence continues at coordinate 46,580,375 of CM052019.1, forward strand.
TAACATTTCACATTACCTAAAGTGAGCTAAGTACAAAAATCGAAGTTCGACCCTCGTCCTGCCATTCCAGTTTTTTATGGAAATTTGACGCGAAAATTTTTTTCCGTGTAGTAAAATTAATATATTAATTTTTACTGTACGAGCATGAGCAAAATATACTAAATAAGCAATGGTAGTAGGAAAATGTCAAATGAAGTATAGAAAAATGCAGATTTTCGGAAATTCACTATACCGGGCATGGGAAAATTAACCAGCTTTTTTACCATATAATTAAAAAAATTATTGAAAAATTTTGTGTGCTTCGGTAAAATATTTTTAGTACAGCGAGAAGGTAAAAATAATATTGTTCCATAGTAAAATTACTATATTTACCTTTCACATACCAGACATAGAAAGAATTCATGAAAAGAGTAGTAAGGTCTTATGGTCGAGGAAAAATTCTATTGCGGTATAGTAAATTTCGAGGTATAGGAAATTTACTACACTACGTTATGAGAAATTTACAAACTTTTGTTACAATGTACTGATTAAGCAGTATGTTGCATGAATGATAACTGTATCGAAGTCCTGAAGTAGAGACATGTTTGAAAAGAAAAGTGTACTTTATTCTGATAGCTTTAAAAATGCTTTTAGAAAACGTGACTAGACCTTGATAATGCCACTTCAGACAGTTTCGATGAGTCCCGGGGTTTCGCATTTTTTTTCCTGATTTAATGAGTTCGGTCATTCAAAGAATTAAGGATAGCCATTATTTTCATGTTTATCAAATTATCTGCTCAACAAAGGAATCATGCGATCGTAATTTTGATAGCTTATTTTCAATAATGAGAAACATGAAAATTAATTTTCCTAATCTTGAAAAATTGAAATAATGTATGTATTACTCACAAAAAATACATATACATGTGATTTTCTTGTTTCACCGTGACACAAACAAATTTGCGACGATTCCTCACGCTCGTTTTTGCTCTGAAAGTAAATGGCTTTTTTGGGATTCCCTTAGGCTCGGGAAAATCTAAATTTCAAGTCAAATGTCACTAAAGATTAATATCCGTATACTTTTCGAAAATGCTTCCTAGAATTTATATAAAAAAAATGTTCTCATACAAACAATGAACGTTGGAACTACGAAAGATGCATAGGGCTGGTCACGCTGATGCCCTATTTTGGATTTCTGGTTCAAGTTCAAATAAAAGTAAATCACATTAACGTGTTTTAAGGTGTGACAGTGTTTTCAAATTTGGTAAGTTAAATGAAGAATGAATTAATATACTGTAAATTTTTTGTAAAAATTTAAAACAAATTTACATCGAGAATCAAATTTCAGTTTTTTGTTTTACTCCAGCGACATTAATTCGCGGAAAGATAAAAAGTGAATAAAATTGATCGAAGGTTCGGTTCTGACGACAGTGATGCTGAACTTGAAAGCTCTTACAATTAGATAATTGTCAGCCGACATTCCTAAATACTGTATAATAGTTATACATAATAATACTTATTTAATCTCAAAAACCCAGTCTTTCTATTAGTCGTTTCTCGGCAAGTTTCCGTGCGCACGCCGCGGGAACTTGATGAAAGGCCAGACAAGGCGAAATTGCTTTAATTCATCAAGACCTTATTGAATATTACGCGGCGGTCGTTGTCTCTATGGCAAATTAGTTTTTTGACCCCGTACACTTATAGCTTTATTACAGTTTTAAAAGAATTTCTATTTTATATACTATCACTCGACAGCTTTATTCACCAACAATTATATACATAGTTAGTGGAAAACATCTTTCTAATATTTTGAATCGTAGATGCGTGATCAAATGATTCTTTTCATCAAATACTGTGGATTCGTTCTTCTAACTAATCCAGAACCGTAATTGATTTTCCTGCTCTCCATAGATCATGAAGTCACAAGCCTGAATGATTTTAAGAATATTTACGAAAAACTTAATGCATCCCTCCGATAAATTGTAATTTCTAAGTAAAAAATGTGCGCATTCACATGTCTGGTTTGTAACGTTCTCTTCTATTAAATGGTTGTTTTGTGGAATAGTTCTCGCTGACCCAGTCGTATGTAACTTTTTATTATCTCGTCGACGTTTCGACTCTCATCTATATAGTCCGTATGTATCAATACGATGAATACCCAAAATCCACTTATTTCGTCAAATTGCTCTTCGCCAGAGCAATTTATAATATACACAGAAAGTATACATACATAGTTATCAAATAACATCGTATAAATAAATCAAAACATTAATTCTTTACATTTCCCATCGTGTCGGACATAACAGGTAACATGAAAAAACAAGGGGAGGAGGGTCCTTATATATTCCAACCCGTTATTGAAACGTTTACTTTTTTTAGTAAAAAATTGTTTCGAACTTTTAGAAACTTTTTTTTCCTTTTAAGATTTTAAAAAGTTACGTGTGACTGAGACAGCGAGAATTATTTCACACAATAATCATTATCCAACGACCCAGTGAATAACTAAAAAAGTCTTGAGAATACATCTTCTGTTAAATGTCGGCAAGATTTTCTTGGCACTCGCGACTCTTAGCTACATGAAAACCGACTTGACAAAATCAATAGCAAACGATTTCTTCTACAAAAGCAAATATCCCATTAGATAAGTAACACCAAACTTTACGCAGCAAGCAAATTCATGTTAGATTTTATAAATAAGAGGAAGTACTCCTATTTAATCTTAACCTTCGTCACTTAGACGACGATTACGTCATTATAATTTTTTATATCAACAGAGACCATCAAGGTTAAATTTCAAAGATACTAAAATAGTAATGAATTACATCTCTATTGTACAATCCTGCGCTGTCAAAAGTTTTGTTTGCTATTTTCGTCTATTTATTGACCCATCTTTATCTTGTCAGGAGAATGAGATAAATGTAAGTATATTTGCTGTTATGAAAAGAAAATACAATATATCTACTCTATTTACTGTTCCTTAGAAATGTCCGTTCTCGTTGAATATTTCGAGTTTAGTTCCATGATGCCTAGTTATTTTAAAATAGTCAATTCATCATAGTCTATTTCGATAAAATAAAAAGAAATCGGAGGGGAGAAATGAGACTTGTAGCATCTTCAATAGAGATATAAACGCGGGCACACCAGTGTGTAATTTAAAAAAAAATTCATGAAAATTGATTGAGTCGGTCTCTTGCTATTTTTCCCACCGTTTTTTTCTGCACGTGCAATTTTAAGAACTGACGTAGGCGAAAGCTTGATGATTTTTGCGAAATTATTTTTTCATTATGATTGTTTTAATAATAAACTTCATTTATGTTAAATTTTGGCTCTGTAGCAAAATATGTATCACAATATGAAGGTTTTCGGAAATTCATTTTCCAGGATATAGAACTTCCAAATTCTACCTTTTACACAATTTGAAATTTTATCATTTACACGGTTTCAAATTCTATAATTATACATTAGTTAGCCTAGAATTCCAGAATCCCGTGTTAGAAAATTGATTGCTCTTTAATTATAATTTTGAGATTTCTAGATTTTTCATTTCTGAGAATGAACTCTTTTATTTTGATGTTCAGAATTAAAAAATTTAGTTTCAATTAAAGTTTAGTTAAAATTGATACACTCAGATCCTGCTATAACGAACAGCTCTAGAAAGTCCCGTCCCACTACAAAAATCGCAAGGGGGCTCCGACTACATCTGCTTGTTATGCGCATAACGATGTACGAGTATAAGCCCGCTTAACCTGCCTACCCGAAAAACATTTTATTCACTCGACCCACCTCGAGTGGAAAGGGAAGACGAGTAGATTTTTCGTTCATAATACCGGACGCCAAGCCATCGTTGTAGCAAACAGATCGTAATAGCGGGATCTGAGTGTATTTTCCCCAGTATTTCAAATCATCCAGTTCTGTTCTTTTCAATCCTTATCAAACAGGTCGCCTGGGCCAAAGGAACAGGTTAACTCAGCAGGAAAATGAGGAGAGGATATCTTTATCCAAAATAATTTAACTTTATTATTTCCGTGGCTTCGCAGCATAAGACAAAGTCACACATGCCATAGCGTTTAAAATTTGATCAGAATATCATGTAAAATGAGTCTCATGGCAGAAGTTGCTTTGTCGGTTATTTCGGGAAGCTACAGATATGGAATCTTAGTTTTTGGGGTCCATAACAAAGGAAAATATTGAGGTACGCCAAGAATGTACGGAATAACTTAGAAAATTAAAGGTACAACTTACATGATCATGGTATTTTAAACTAAAAAATTCGATTGTAACTTCTACAAACCAAACATCACTCGTTGCATGCAAGACAGTAAAAGAATGAAGAAAGTAAGGATCTATTAATGTGTTACACCATAACGCATCCGATTCCTCATAGCATCGCTCGTGCACGGCAAACGAATGGTCAGTAGAAAGTTAACAGAAAGGGAAAAATCGCCTAGACGTAGATCGCAGAGTGGATGAAAGCCTATGCCTAACTTTTTTTATCGCTGCATCACGTGCGAATGTAGCAGCTGATTGTAGAAATATTGTTCGCTCAAACGCAACGGTGCGAGAAGTGACCGCTGATAATCCTCAACAAATCGATCACGAAGGAGCGATAGGACGTGCTCGGGGCGCGGCAGCGATCGAGAAAACGATGATGAAAATAATAACCGGTGATGTGCACCGACGATTATATACTTCGCGATTTCGACATGAGCGCGCTTCTTGGAAACCTATTGCAATATCCTCGTTACTTACTTCTGTTTCTCGTTTGTCTACTTTATAATAGTATTTGTGGAAAAAAATTGTAACTTCTCAGTAAATTGGAAAATGTACGAGTCCCAACGCCGCGAAAGATGAATTACTTCATGCGCTCTTTCAGCAAACAGTACTGAATCCAAGGAGAAAACAATGATTCTATTGATTTTCGTCAACGAACAAAAAGAGGGTGGAACATTATGATTATTATTGGTGTCTCACTTTTTAGCCCTCTTGATATCTTGAGCAGATTTGTAGAATCCTTTTTTGCAACGTAGAATAATCAACAGCTGTTTAGCTGCGTTGAAGCATTTGCATAAAATTTCACGTACACTCGTCTCTCCCGTTAAGGACGAAAAAAAATCTTGAAAACTCCCCCGATAAGGACGTGATCGGAGTGGGGCATAGACCTTGTAGTACATGGACTGCTAGAATGTCGTAAGCTCAATAGAAACAGCCCGGTTAGACATAGGAGCTGACGGAGTTGCGGGCTAATTCGACGGAACGAACCGACCGTACCCGAAGATGTCCGATCGTCGTACGAATGTATATGATCGGGCACCTTCGGGAATGCTCGGTTCATTCCATACGATACGGATTAAAATGACAGCAGCCGAAGGGCTACGACTGGGTACCTTCGGATACGGTCGGTTGGTTCCGTCGAATTAGCCCGCAACTCCGCCAGCTTCAAGTGCTCCTATGTCCAACCGGCAAATGGCGGAGTACTAGCAGTCCATGTAATATTAGGTCTAAAGAGTGGGGGCTCCCCTCGGAATAGGGGCGCGCGTCTGCAGTATACATATGTTACCCTCAGTGTAAACATAACCTCTTTACTTGAGAGTCAATCAGATTTCGATTCCTTGCTCTTACTGAGAACAAATTTAGTCCCTAACGAGAGGGAAATGTCGGTGGTCCTTAAACCGAGAGTATTGAAATTTTTGTAGAATTATAAAAATATTATAGTTTCTAATAACATATGTTTAGTCGATAACTTTTCTAAAGTTTTGTCTGCATTCTGTTTTCAAAAATTAATAGAGTCGAAAGGCATTGTCATAATCCATCGAAAAGATTATCAGTTTCCTATTTATTTATTTATTTATTTTTTTGTATTTTTAAAACTTTGTTCTGTCACGAATGAGATCTTCAAACAACAGCTACCAATTATTGGAGAAAAATGCGAGAACAGGGTTTTGCAATGTAATCAAGTTGTGTACTGCGCGCCCAATCGAGAATAGTTGTGTTTAAAGCTTACTGAACGAGTATAAAATTACTCCTGTCTACTAGTTAAAGATCACACGAAGAAATAAATAACTCCGCTCTCGATAAAATCCGTTCGACGTACGCGCAAGAAGCAGGCAAGGAAAACGTACAACGGAATAACTTTCTCAAATCAATCGTTAAATAAAATTTATTGGACAGCAGAAAACCATTTTTCCCCGCAATAAAAAGCCTTTTGTAAAAATTCGCACGAACAAACAGCATCCCGATAGTTTCCGCTATTTCTGTTCGTGCCGCGGACGTTTACTTTTCCATTCGCGTATATTTTGGATAATCGATTTGTATAAAAAAAGCAAAGGTTTGTTGAAGTTGCAATAATGTAGTAATTGATTTATAACGTATTAGTGTTACCTCTTAGTATCGAACTATACGCAAGAAAGAAACAGGTAAACTAGCAAGACTAAACAAAGTATGCCCTTGAAGCAAACCTTTTCCAATATCGCTCGCACATCTCGAGGATTGCAAGTAGTGATAAAGCGCGGTCTCGAAGTCTTTTTTATCCATTTTGCATCGTATCGTAAAAGACTATGGTACTGCAGAACCAAGGGACTAGCTCGCATCGCGGCCATAGTATATGTATACACGGTAAACGATGTAACTGCATAACGGGTAGAGATCTCAGGCAGCCTGTCGGTATTTATTTAAGCACATGGTTAGCATGTGTCACGCCACTGTCAGGTTAACCACGCTCGAGCAGGTGAGGGAACGCAACCCGCGTCTCGCAAAACCTATCGTGTGCTTTACTTGAAAGAGTTACTTTTTACGATAACCTAGCAAACTTTGCTCGAACGAATTCCAAAAAGCTTAATGTTTTTTCGTTGGATACTAATATCATCATATTGTTCAGTATTATTTTCATTCATATATATAAATGAATGAAAATTGACATTCCATTTACAAGTTCCAGTAGTAACATGCCACACAAGGACCAAAATTATCTTAAAGAAAGATAACCAAAAATTTAAAGATTTTAATGTTGAAAAAGTACGACACAGTAAAATATATCTTTCATATTAGAATTTGTGAAGTCGCAAAATGAAACAACACTTTTTTCATCCCATTTGAGGAGTTGAAGGTGCAATCGTCGAGACTGCTGCCAGATGAAGTATTTAGGCACAGAAAAGACTCTATTTAAACCGACCAGCCAAACAATTCAAGCAAAATTTAAAAATCATCACTGTCTCTCAATTTTTTAAGCCGGTCAAAACATCAAATCATGACGAAGACAACAGAAGCTTTGTGGGAGATTTTCTATCTACCCATGAACAACAAAAACTATCAAGAAATTACTAAAGTTTCCAGATTGTTCAACTAAACAAGTGATTTTTACTATAATTAACTACAACGTTCTGTGCAACATTGCTGGTTACATAATCACAAGGAAGAAAACAGTGATAAAATTTGTGAATTTTGTTTGGCCTCAGCTGGCTCCCAAACTTACGATGGAAACCTATTCGCAAACTTTGTTTTACAGAAGGGCTACAAAGAAAAAACTCTCTCCCTTGTAAAAGAAGAAACTTTTAAATTTTGTGTTAAAATGGAAACTATTTTTTGGCGATACGCAGTTTACATTTATAAAGCAGAATATTTCAAAATCGATGTGGTAAATTTTTTAGCGCAGGCGATGATTCAAATTCCAATATGTAATGTCCGAAAAAATTAAGTTTAGAGGTTTATTAAAACGTTCAAGGATTCCATGCAGATAATGTAACATTAATAATGAATGTTTTTGGTATAAACAATAAAAAGATACATAAGTATATATTATTGGTGTAAAATAGTATTAGAGAAACTTTAACACTCATGATAATACACCCAAACGGGGATATCATCCGTACACGAAGCCATTCGTCAGTAAAAGTGAAGAAAATTCGTTAATTTTATTGTTAATGTTGTTGATTTTTGTTTAGAAAAAACAAAGTTTTTGCTACAACGCTGCCGAAACGTTTGTTTCTAAAAAAAGAAAAACTTCCTCATTTCCAAAATACACGTAGAAAAGCTTCAAGTTCAGAATATTCTATTGAAAAAAAATTTTATGTTTACTTCACGTACACACAGAAATACAATAAATTACATCTGTTTAAATAAACAGATCGAGATCTTTTGATATCTCAACTTCTAAGAACAACAGAGGACGTTCAGAACTATGAGAATGAAATCGATGTCATTTCCATCATGAAATTATTGCTGATGCATAATGACACATCGCTGAGCACGATAATTGGATTCGCAAAAGCAATTAATTGTAATCATGTGAACTTGACATATTAGAAGATAGCACATCTCAAAATTGTACGAGTATTTTCCTTCAATTTTTTACAATACACGACTTTTAACATGTAAAATTCTGCATTGATATACTGAAATGGCTTTTTGAGTTACAGTTCATCATTTTCGAAAAAATGTGCAATAAGCAAATAAACAATGCCAATGTATTTTTTTTTTTTTTTTTTTTTTTTTTCAAAAGTGCAAAAAGTTTTACAAAAATACTGTAACAAAGCAAAAAAACTGTCAAGTGCACATTCATAATTTTCAAACTTGGGCACAGCCTCGATACATCGCAAAAAAAATTCCGAATGTGAAAAACAAAATTTCAGTTCACTCAAGTACCCAAAAATTTTTATTTGCTGTAATTAACGTGCAAGGTGAACAATATTAACTACTTATTTAACAATATTAACAATATTAATTAAGAAAATTTGAAATTACTGCAAAGGAAACATTGGTAATTATTAATTCGTTCACGTAATTACTGCAACTCGTTTTGTTTGTGCTAAAAATTGTTTTGGTCCTTGTCTCTTTTCGTCGCTTTATCATTCAATTTGAAGATTTGCTTTCATGCTAAGTCGAACACTCTTCAGGTTTTTTCAACAGTGATGTGTTCCAAAGACTCGAAAACCTCTTTCAACTTTTCTATGACATTTCATTGAATTTCTTAATTGTGCTTTACCATGTATAAGTGAATATGAATAAATAATGCAATCAAGAAAAAATATACACTTGGTCATTATTCATTATTCTCACGAGGTGCGAGGAAGTTACAACTCCAACTTATGAAACGAGACATATTTCTTGAAAATCCAAGAGAAAATTTGAGTCATCCATGACCAAAAACATTTTTACACAGGCTATCGACAATAATCACACATTCGAAAATTTTCATGAAGTATTCTTTTCACTCTGTAAGCATTTATAACCAAAGATGCTTATGAGTTATTAAGCTCTAATTTTACATTACATACTTTACAACCCAATTATAATTTTTCATGATTTTCATTAAAAAATAAATTTATTCCAGAGCGATGCCCTCGAAATGTAGTCAAAATTTTTTAATGGTCGCAGGCAAATGGGATCAAGAGTTTTTTATTTTCAAAATGAAATGAAATTCGTGAGAAAAAATATTTACTAAGCACGATTAGTTTGAAGAGTTATAGCCCGCGAACTTAACACATTTGCAAATCACGAATGTTTCAGTGACCTTAACTTAAATGTTGCATGAAATAAAAATACAGTAGGACTTCGTTAAACCAAACATTGTTTTCGTCGTTAAACTAAATATAAGCTCATTGTTTTTGTAGTTACGTTCTTGGAAAAAATTCAGGAGAATAGCTGCACTTCGACTACAGACAAAAAGCACGAAGATGGAAAAGAATAAAATTATTACGGGATGTATAAGCAACAGAGTATCGGAGGAATGAATTTAAAGAAAATAATCTTTTGGTACGTAAACCACAAATAAAACACTTCAAACTGGATGTGCTGAATTTCGTGAATAGAAAACACCAACTGAAATTAGAAATTTCGCTTGTCATCGGAAGAGCCAAGAGATGCAAGTGGGTGTTGTAAAAATCCAGTTTGGAGAGATCCCGTGCTTCTCTATTTTTTTTTTTTTTTTTTTTTTTTCTTGTACGGCCGCATAACATTACGATCACTATCATAGAGCGAGCCTATCACGAGCCGTGGCATTTTGTTTGTTGCGGCGCAAGATCGAGCGAGCCTTTGAAACGAGCTAGTGAAAGGGATCTCAGGCTTTTTCAACGATCGTTTATCTGTCCACAAGCCGTCTACGCTTTTATCCGAGATACTTTTTTCTTCTTTACGGAAAAGCGAGACCCGTGCCGGTTTACGGGGTCTCGGAAATTTGTAGCCTTACGCCGCACCCGCACTTGCATTGTATAACATTACAACGGAATCAATAGCTTATACGAATTATCCACTTTACTGTATATAAAGGATGATTCGATGGTCAGTATACAGTGGGCAGTTGTTTATTTGATAATCATCTGCCTTAAAATGAAGTTATTATGCCATTACATCGTGATATTCTCTACATTGTCGAGAGCTAAATTTATACGAAAGTTTGGAAAATTCTGAGATTGTTTATTACCAGATTTTTCCTAGGCGATTCAATTCGCGTTTTGCTATTCGATCTACAAAAAAATTAAAACAATTATTGACTGTTTAAGGAAGGGTTCTACTTTGTTGACTCGAAAATAGGTAATTTTTTTAGGAATCCGTTATAAGTACACTATTAAAGATAGAATTGTTATATTTGGCATGGCTATCAAAGAACATTTATTCTGCAAATTAAAATTTTTTTTCACTGGCTAAATGAAAAAGGGGGGAGGGGGGACGTCGATCAATGGCGATATATCCTCGAGAAGATGTCTCGCTAGCGGAAGTAATTTAGCCAAAACGGATGATTTAAAAGACAAAAACCCGACATATTCTTAATTTGTAACGATTTCTGCATGAAATGAACTTGGATTATAGAAAAATCATGAAAAATGAAAAAATTATGCATTAATAAAAAAAAAACTCGATTTTTTTCAAATTTCTCTTCACAAATTGTTGTGCAAAACGAGTAATTGTTATTATATTTTGATGATCATAGTTCAATTTCGGCACACAACCCTGATGCACATTTGTGCCAGATTTGGTGACGATTGGTTGATTACAACGTCTTGAATCATTTCCGTAAGTTCGAAAAACGTGGTTTTGAGATAAACGCGTTTCAAGTTTTCAACCTAGTAAGGATCAAAGGACTAAAAAATAAAGCATGACTTTGCGGATGTAGTTGGGTAGTTAAACATAACGTACATATTTAAAACTTTACACAGGTATTCTTTAAAGGTCACTTTGCAAAATGTAATAAACAAAATTATTGTGATTCTATCGGAAAATGCAAAACGGTGACTATCGCCGAATCTGAATTTCGCCACTGCAGCGCGTCTTTGGCTGAAGCTTTGAAACGGTGTATTACTTTTGTGATTCGAAAGATTTTGACTCTAAATTCCATGAACATACTCTTAATACATTTATCTATACCATAAAACAAAAAACAAAAATCAAATTTTTTGACCCAACAAAGTAGAACCCTCTCTTAAAAAGTAAGAGGGAAATACTACAACTCACTAAGATCTATTTCATAATAATGTGTATATATATTAATGAGTCATACAACTTTAGGAACGACAAAAAAGAAATTCTTGAAATCAGTGATTATCGAAAAACGGTGCACAACCCATGCAAAAAAAATGAAAAGGTGCGTATCAGGAAATACTAAAAGTTGAATGTACTTAGCAGCTTCCAAAGTTTGACTCTAAGAAAGGAAAAATTTCGCGTAAATAAGATAAAATTTTTTTTTCCGGTAACCGCCACTGAATCGTGCTTGAAAATATCGTAGTGAAAATCATTTAAGCTTACGTAATTCACTGTTTTACTCAGGTGTATGAGAGGTCGCCGAAAAAATTAACCTATTTATGTCCCCGCTGAACTAAAGCACCAGAGGAGCTGGCAGTGATGTATACTTCCCTATACTTTCGTATGCCATATACTTCCACCGGGACATTAATGGGTTACAGCTTTAGATGCGTTTCAGCCGAAAGAGTCACACCCCTGGTTTTCTTGGATATGATACGTTGAATTTCAGTAGAACTGTACAATTTTCATTGTAAACATTCCCCTTCTATCGTCAAAGAAGAACCTCGGGAATCCCACAATGAAAACGAAACGGACGTGAGGTGTTGTTCTGCTGTGCTTCGCACCGCTGATAACGCCAAGCTCATTTCGTGTACTCTTAAATCTACCCGCGAAGAGAAATGAAACGCTGCACGTGAGTCATGGAATAATTGCTCTAACCGTAAGAGCAACCATCCGTAAATGTACTAGCAACGTTTCGAGGTAGTAACGGTCTGCCGTAATTTTCCGTCCAAAGAATATCTTGATGCGAGGCGTAAATTATGATAGGACCGCGGGCGATTTTCGTATCATTATCACGTCAACTTTTCCATCACCGTGGCAAGGTCCCCCGGGGAAAACCACAACGTTTTCCTCGCTCTTTATCTATTTTTTAGTGTCTACAGTTGACACGCTGCGAGAAAAGAAATATGCTAGCGAAACACGTTGCCCTATTCAACAGCATGTGCAAAGAGGTTAATGCTTGGTGGTATGTATTAGCAAATTTTCTCAAGCAGCAGCGCCAGAATTTCTCCAACGAAGAATACAACACGGAACTGATTTGTAAAATCACTTCTTTTCATTGCGTTTGTGCCTTTTGCAAAAAGTCATTTCAGTCGACATTCTAAGCTCGATGCATGTAATGGACGTGTGTACGTCGAAGAAGCAAATCTCCACATGTCAAGTCCTCGCTGTCATATAATATTTCATCTAGTAAACTATACAATTATGAACTATGTAAACTCTATTAACAGGAGAAAGTCTTTTATAGTTGGAAAAAATTATTGACTAATAGTTCTTGAATGATACCATACATTGTTTTTCAGAAAATGGGCTGAAATGATATGAAGCGATTCGAGAATCGATGTTTATTTCACCCAACCTATTTAACGGTTGCACCACGTAATAACGATCGCTGTTATTCTCACTGCTAGAGTATTTATGAATCTTACTACATATAACGAAAAATCACAGGTTGCACAATGGCCATCGGCGTTTACAAAGAGCACACAACAAAGAGAAAGCAAGGAGACACAAGCATGCGAATATTTTACATATTAATTCCCAGCTGGAAAGCGTGGTGAGGTTCAAATGTCAAAAGGGAAAATGCGGTGAAGTGGTACAAATAACAAAAGCCGGGAATGACGAGTTCATGCTAAAGCAGCCCCATAATGAAGTCTTCACCAGCATTAGCTTTATATTACTTCATGAAAAGTGTGAGAAAAGACTCTATACTAACTCGTGGTAAAAAGCGAATAACATGAATGTTATAAGGAATTAAAGCTTAATTGACGTTGTTTTCGACAGAAAATTATCCGACATTACTGACTAGCTAATAGCGAGCAATCTTGAGATGTCAGGCAAACTACCCCATCCTAGCTAATTTCCTTGATTACAGTTCCTTTAAATACAGCTGACTCCAGTAGAACTTTGGCATTACATATATAATTCTTCCTAAAAACCGACAACAAAAGTAGAACTGTACAATGCTCGGGGGTAGATTCGTGGTATTTTTAAATATTTTTCCACTTTCTCTATATATAGTAAACTTCTTAAAAAATACAGTAGTAGCCCTATATGTATACTTAGAAATTCAATCATTGGGAGTCTAATGGAGTGTAACTCTTTGACGGCACGTCCCAATTCGCGTTTCCAAACAGATTCCAGTGCCGTAAATACTATTCATATCTTCTACACAAAAACTATCGTGTAGATTAGAGTGACTCCAGATTTCAAAACTGCACTGTGGTTCTGGCAATAGCCCGAGTTTCTTCATGCTTTAACATGCTATAATGGCATTCGATGTTTTGGAAATGTCTCCCGAGCATTCCTAAGGATCGAGCTTCTACTGTATGTGGTTTTTTGTACGTGATATCGTGGGATTTCATTTCCTCAACGATATTCTTCCGCGCTAGTGAAATGCACTTTATACAGCATTCCAAAATTGGTGAATTCTTACGAAGACTCGCAAGTTCGACATTATCACAAGGCTTTGTCGCTACTTTTGCCTTGAAATTACCGTCGGCCCTAACCAGGAACCACCTGTCGGCCATCCTTGCGGTGCAACACTAAATCAAGAGCCTCTTTGCTTCTTTATCGCACGCTTTTACCCGCTGAATTCTCCAGATTCCGCGGCACAATTATTTTATAAACCCAACTGGAGAAAGGCTCAATCTCGTATTATCTCCGTGTTCCTGCCCTACATAAATTAATGTGTTCATCTGCTTCGGAGTCATTAGTTTCTCACTCTCACAGCTTTGTGCTATATCTGTAACCCTACAGACACCTGAAAATCACTGCAGGTTGTGGAAAATTACGTCGATTCCTGAATTTTTTATATCCGCTTGATTGCACCAGCTGGTTTCGTGATTAAAACTACCATTTTCCCCGATCGTATCCGCCAGTCTCATGGCACATCTGCATTACGTCACTACAGACTCGGCGAGGAAGAGTATGTAGGAGAAAATAAGCGATTTTTCAGCCAACAATATAACGACAAAACCGGTCGCCTCCGATACTCTCTACTCCAACGAGAACGTAATCATGATAGCTGGATCACGCCATTCGTAATCTAAGACCGGGCAGTTATAACTCTGTAAAAGCATTCCGCGGCTGCGGTGTAGCAGTCTGACATTTTTTCTGGCCCATGATTCCCGATCGCTTACTGAACAAGCGACACCTACCGAACGGTACCAAGCACGGGATTTCGCGGTTTATTGTCCCCCTATGGGAATATCTAACAAATCTTCCAATGGAAAAATTGGGCTTATGTATCAATTGTATTTTCAACACTGAGCGGGGTACGTATTTCTAGGACGTTTTTGTTCGCATACTAGCCTGTGAGAGCTCATGCACTGGGAGAACTGACAGCGTGGGCCAATAAGGAATACCTCTTAGGTTAATAAGACTATATCATATCACGCTTTCCGAGTTGGCCTGAGTAAAGTATCACACTGGCGTAACAGGGCGTCATCACATTAGGAGTTTCAAGTTCGCTTACGGTGATGATCCAGATTGACACAATCTGAAGACAGCAAGTTGGCTAAAGGGACGAAAAACCAGACAATAAAGTAGGTTGAAAATATCTCGATCCTTTTGAACGATTTTCAAGTTTAACGCCTGATTAGTTTCATGAATAACATTGCCTGCTCAAATCCATTCTGCCTTTCAAAGTTTTTCGTCGGAAAATAAAAATGACAAATTATATTCTAAGAAATCGGAGCTCCAAAAATCATTTGCCATCATTATAACTCTGCTTCGATTCTACCTGACCCATACCATATTGTGACAATTTGAGAAGCTTAACTTTATACTCCAGATTACGCTAGCGTGGGCATGGACCAGAGACAACCAGACATACTCAATCTGATACCCTCATATTGCTTCAAGTTGTCAATTCTCCCAGTGTACATTTCTTGAGGCTATGAGCAGCCCCCTTTCAAGTGTATCAACAATACATATAAGCATAGAAAATTGATAAATTTCATTTTGCACCACACATTTCGGATTTATGCAGAAAATTCTTTGTTGTATTGGAAAAATGTTTTATCTCTATTATTTTTGTATTTTTACCAAGAGCCTAAGGATCTTGAATAATTATAACGCCGTTACAAGTTAATTTTCCTGTAGACACACAATATTCTAGGAATACTTCCAAAAATATTCTGGAAATACAGTAGAGCCCCATCCATTTAGAACGTAATGAAGTGGAACGACAAAAAAAAATTTTGGACATTTCTGAACTGACCGTGAAGCCTCTTGTCTCAGAATCTTTATTGTTAGCAGTGCCATCCATCATGCTTTAATAGATTAACCCATTTATTCTTCATGCTGTAATAGATTCACTGATTTATAACTAACCCTAGAATTTTCTAAATGCATGAGGCTCTACTGTATACTAATATACAAGTACTTCCCTATAAGGCCAAAGTTAAAATGAATATCTCCAGAATATTCTTGGTATATTTCGTTTAACATGAGCCTGATGCCACTGCTTGGACTTCTTGGACGTTAGAATATTCTAGGAATATTTTGCAGTCATAACAACAGTGGTCAACCAATGAGTGGTGTCTAACCATGTGTCAGTAATGTTTTTTCCACTGAGCGGATGGGGAGGGTTGAATAACGAATTAGTCGGATTTAAACAACTTTAATTAAAGAAAAATTGTCCATAGAATTATATAAATATCTCACGTCTCTTAATTGATTTTCATGTAAAAGAAATAACACTAATATCAATTTTTTCTCAAATTACTTGAGTTTCAAAAGGGAAGATGATGAACCCAATTGGGGCGTTTTTAAGTACTTGCGCGCGAACAAGCACAGATGAAATACAATTGACTGCGGCGTGGGGCCAAGAGAAGCGACGATATAAATAGAGCGTCTCATGTTATTGGTGTACATGGTCGTTTCCTGTGCAGTTAGTGGCCTCGGTATTAATCCTTTTCCAGCACAGCAGTTTTTGATCTTACCGAGGGCCTACGCACCCTCGTCTTTTTCAGCCACGAGAACATATCGTCTCGCTTCACCACTCAAGTATACATGAAAGTTCAAAAATGCGCTTATATCCCGATGCCATGAACGTTGTAATCTGATCTCCGCGGGGGTATGTGCCCGCAACATTGTTCATTGTTTAAATTTTTCTCTTTCGCCGAGTTCATGAATTCACAGGAACATTTCATACATCGACGTGTAGAGGAAACATCTTTTCCAAGTAACAGTCATGTAGAAATATTTTAAACACAAAAATAAATTGTAAATATTTATGAAAACAATTATTAATGATCATTAATAGTTAATTTTGAAAAAAATGTACGATGGTAATTAATCGTAACTCAATAATCTTTCATAGGGAATCGGTACTATGAAATATTTAATATTTCGTTTCTAAGAGCAAGGCCTGACTAATCGTTGACTCTAAAAATTATTATGAAGAATAAAATTATTTTAGTATTATCGCATTAATTTTTCGACTTCGTTTCCTTTATAGTAGATTAGTCATTTAGAAAAAAAGAAAAAGAAAAAAAGTCTTCCAATTAGGTGAAATTGATAATTGTCATGAATATAGAAAACAGAGACCGATTCTTCACGATCGAGAACTTTGCAAGTAACGATATCAGCCAACTTGAAATAAGATTCTTCAAAGAATAATACTTTAAGTGTAGTAATATATACAGTATTCCATAATTATTTTACGTTATAATTAAGCATAGCATTTACCCATCAATTGATCATAATGATGGAATAGCATTTCTTCTGCTTTAATAGTGCCGTTCTTCATGCTTTGATAGATTTACCCATTTACTCTTCATGCGTTAATAGAGTCACCCATTTATTATTATCCCCCGAGCTTTACAAATGCGTGAGAGTACTGTAAAATCTTAAAATGGAACTAATAAATGTGCCAATTAAGCATAGTTTGCATAGGTGGAAGCGACGCAAAGTGCTGCCACCCTTTATGATAGGATTCATACATTTAAGAGGGACTTACACCTTGTAAGCCAATTTTCTCAGCCAATTTTCGAGAATTTATTGTAAAGAAACTATAAAAGATGTATATCTGAAACTTTTTTTATTTTATTGTAGAACAATAAAATATTGCACACGATTTTTTTCCCATAGTCGTGTTGACTTACAAGACGTTGAGATGACATTGACAGTGCCCGCCTCAAAAGTGAAAGGTCAAACTGGTGTACACGATTACAGGAGAACAACTCAACGTGTCAGCTTTTTATTTTTTTTTTCAGAAAACACTTGACAAGGTCCCGATCGTTCACTTTTTGAAAATTTCGATTTTTTACAAAATGGCGGACATTTTTTCAAAAAAGTCGTTTTCGTACTTTGTTTTTCTTCCAAACAGAAACTGTTAGAATGCAGTAAATTGAAATTTTTCGAAAATGAACGATCGGGACCTTGTCAAGTGTTTTCTGAAAAAAATAAAAAAAAAAGTAAGCCGCCACGTTGAGTAATTCTCCTGTAATCGTGCACACTAGTTTGACCTTTCACTTTTGAGGCGGGCGCTGTCAATGTCATCTCAAAGTCTTGTAAGTCAACACGACTATGGGAAAAAAATCGTGTGCAATATTCTATTGTTCTACAATTCAATAAAAAAAGTTTCAGATAAACATCTTTTCTAGTTCCTTTACAATAAATTCTCGAAAATTGGCTTACAAGGTGTAAGTCCCCCTTAAATGTAATTTTTTATCGCTGAATTCTAGCAACCTACACTTCGATGTGTCACTAGAACCTGACTCAAAATTTACTTGAGCTAAATTACCAGTGTCGGCCACTTCCCATAAGAAGCAATAGGTAAAGAAATTCAGTTTTGTTTGAGCGTTGAGGACGTGATAGGCAGCGCTGGAACAGCACATTGAGGAAGCGAAAAAAAACTTCATGCTGTTAAAATAAACGTTTTTTTTAAAAGCATACTTTTTGATGTTAATATCGGTCATATTGTGTATTTTCAATAAATAATACACAGTGGATATGAATTTTTGTCGTAATTCAACTAAAATTTTGAATTCCCGCCTTCCATTCTAACGTATCGTGAGCGCCCTCTGCCACGTTATCAACGCTCATTGGAACTAAATCCCTTTCCCAAAAAGAAGGCCAAAGTGGCCGACACTGTAAATTACAGCTCAAACTGCAGCGTTGAAATCAAGTTAAAGCATGAACCGAATAATGAGTCCTAAACGCTTGACAATAAGCCTGTCCAAGTTAGGGAATAGTTTAGCATGGAAATATTGAAAAAATTGAGAATAATACATCAAGCACTAGCGTGTTGTAAGGATTTAAGGAACGTGAGGATAAGACAAGATTAATTTATGTTAATTTATTTCGTTACTCAATTAAAGGAAAAAATTTTTTTGTGTTTAACATAAGAAAATATAAGTTAGTAAAATTAGAGAGAGCGCAAAACAAAAAGCTCTTATTAACTCTTTCACGATGATGCAAATTTTAGATAGAAAAATATGAAAGGTAACACGAATGTTCCAGATAAAATGTAATCGAGATATTTGATATTTTCCGCATTCAACAGCGTCACATGAATACGTAACAAGCTAGAATGCGATAATATGGGTCACATCTAAAAATGTGATCACTGTCACGCCCTGAGGGTAAGCACATTCACTACAATTTCTCTCATAAAAATTTAATCGTTACGTAAACAGTGGCTTTTCTTTACGCAGACGTTAATTAATATATATCTAATTTCGAGATCTTTTGTTAAAAAGGCACAAACTGGGTGGTCAATTATCCAGATCTCGCAACAAGACTGAGTTGTTAAAGACAAATAAAATTGTATATTCGGATTGGAGCAGCCTGAATCCACTGAAAGAAATTTTAACAGTTTCTGGATTTCTGTTAGCTGCAATTTAACTCATCACCCATCACATCACTGGATTCGCATGGAGCTATCAGTATAAGCCTTAGCTTTTAAGACTCGTAAATGACGATTACGGTGCATAATCAGCGTCATTCCAGAGAACCAATTGAATTCAGCGAATCGCTTGCACGTGATGAAATAATGTTTTGGGTGGGTCCGAGTTATATTGTTCTCGGCTTTATTTTCTTGCTCTATGAATCAATGTCGTTTCAAAATGACTTTTCACGAACGATTACGGTGACGTTCTCCATTTAGATTTCGCATTGCATATTCATGCTTCGAATTTTCGGCGACAAAACAAAAACAAAAAGAATTTATTAGTTTCATTCGCAGTTATGTGGTGTAAATTAAAATGTCCTCCTAATTCCGGTAAGAGCTAATTACCTTGGAAATTGCTTGGCTCGCGAAACGCGGATTTGCCGGCGTGTGGAATTATTCTGCCGCCACGGTCCAGCGTTATCAGTTTTACAAAGCGTCGCGGTGCCCCGAGCGGAAGGCTCGTTAGCCGCGCACCCCGATAAGGTGTATAATTTCGATAAGAATCGTAAAATGTACATATATAATATCATAATGAACACGAGCTCGTTTTTTAGGTTTCGCGCTTAGCTTATGCTCGGCAGTCACAACTATGGCTAATGTATAATATGCCTAGCTTCGGTAAAAATTTCCTTTGTCATGTAAGTCCATTCCGCGTGATAATCAAGGGAAGAAAGTCAGCGGCTGCCTTTAGATACAGTCCCTTTTTCCCCGTACGTACTCTTCCCTAACCCGCGCAAATGGACGACACGATCTCCCCCGAGATTACATTGCCTGAGCCGGGGAATTAACGAGATGCTTCGGAACGTCGCGTGGGAGGATACGCAATCTGTTATCAGGCCATTGCGCTTGTTCGAGCTCCGTAAAGCGCCTCATTTGTATTGGCGGTCATCGATAAATTGCAATGCCGGTAGAAAAACATCTAGACGGGACCTCGCAAACAAAGAACATGTCAAAGCCGCACTCGCGTATTTTCTTAACTTTTTGATTTGGGAACTAAATCATAGGAAATTCTTTTTTCATTTGTTTCACGTGTTCTGAATCTTTTCATTCAAAACGAAACCTTCGAAATTCATTTATTTTTCAATTTATTCATCTTTTTCTGGAAGTAAAACTTTGTGTTTCTTTTAACTACACAGCCCCACAAAATAAAAAAAGTACCTGGATCTGGAATCGCAATAAATGTTTTCCTATGTATTTTGATGCGCTGAATCTGAGTCTGCTATCAGAATTGGCTTAACGGGTCTAGGTTCGGCCCTAACCTCAATTTTTTTTGCAAATTTCAGTGTTTTTTGTACTTTTTTGAGGTTATGGTCGAACCTAGACCCGTTGGGCCAGTTTTGATAACGGATTCTGATTCAGCGCATTAAATTACATAGAAAACCATAGGTTTGATTACCAGATCAAGTTTTTTTTTTTACAAGTAGCTATGCACTACCTACGCAGAAAAAGAAGTATCTGGATCTGGGAACGTGACACATGTATTCATGTGTATTTTGACGCGCTGAATCGGAATTCGCCATCAGAATGAGTCCAACGGGTTCAGATATAGTCCTAACAATAATATTGTTCGGAATTTTATTCATTTCCCGTTTTTTTTTTTTGAGGTTAGGGCCGAACCTAGACCCCTTGGGCAATTCTGATAGCATATTCAGATTCAGCTCGTCAAAATACATAGGAAAACATCTGTCCCGATCCCAGATCCAGGTAATTTTTTTAATTTGGTGGGCTGTGCTATCTTGTAATTTATAACCTGTACTGTATTTTTAATTATATATGTTATTTAGGCATAAAAGAATTGCAATAAGTATGACTGTATGTATGGAAGTATTCTAAATAATATCGAGTATGCATGAGCTTCAGTCCAGTTTCTAGGCCATGAAGGTCAAAACTCTGAAATAACTATCTATTGAATAATTACAAACTTAATACAAAGTAAAACATTATCAATGGAGCATTATGTTCCATTTTTACCATCTTGCTGTGTGCAAACGGTGGGCAATGTTGAATAACTCGCTTATCACGTGGATGTGTAAACATCGTACACAGATTTTTTCAAGTCGTTATAATGTTTTGCTTTTTGGTTGAATTTTGAATGAATAGAGGTCACTTGTTAATTTCATCCAGAAATAAACTCTTTATTATAAAAAACAAACAAAGAAAAACAAAAAAAAAGGTGTGACTTTTATAGCCTAGTATCGATGAATATTTCTTTTTAACTACGTCAGTATAAAATTTTGTTACGCAAAATTTAGTAATATAGAATATTCCAATGAAATTGTGTCATATATCAGATTCAATATTGTAAAAAGTAAAACTTGGTAAAACTTAGTACTAAGTGACAAAGTTATTCTTGAAAGTTATTCTATAAGTTGTACATGGAGAAAAAAATGTACTTGGCAATGTAACAAGGAGCTCATTATCCTGTATAATAAAATGCACTGCGACCTCTCTGACATCTGAAACTTCAGATATCCAAACGAATTGATTTTCATTTTCTGGAACGCTTCTCCTGCTATCGCTTTCCCTTTCAAGTAGGAACCTTAGAAATTATAGCCTTCTTCGTTTTGCACCTATTTTCATGTCTAAAGTTCCAATATACTGGGAATAGGCTCAACAGAATCAATGTAACCCTTCATTTTCAAAACTCAACTATTGTTGTTGAAGTCGCGATGCAAGCTCCAACTTGTGACGTCCCAAAGGATTTTTAATGAATATATTAAAAATGATGAATCATCATTTTCTCTTTGCTCGTTCATCTTTCGAACATTAAAATTACTTTTCCAGACATTCAACATAGTGTTATAAGTTCTTCGTTCCCAGATTGTGCGGCCCTGTGGAAAATTTGGTGGAGGGGTAATAGTTAAAGAAGATTGAAATAAAATCAAATTTCGTGCCCTCTTATTTTCATTGCGTAAGAACGCAAGAAAGGGAGTGGCTCATTCATGATGCATGTGCTTGCAGGCAAATTCCTCGATAAAGAAAAATCAGGCCTTTTCTTCGGCCGTCCGGCGTTTTTTCCCACGTGAGCGTAAACACTTGGATCCTCTCAAAATAAACAAGTTTTTACGTCCGGGTCGTGAACGATCTCCAAAATTACCACAAAAAACGCGGCTCCTCGAGTTACCTGCGAAATGCACCAAGAGAAAGTGATGGCTTTCTTAATGCGTTGCTTACGGCGCTTGACTACGCTCGAAATGCAGCATTTCGAAGCAAGAAAAATCACATATACGTTACATTTATCTATGTAGGTCTTCTATTGTTTACGGAGAACAGGAAAAATTGAAAGGCAATCGTGGAGATGCGATCGTTCCGGTAAAGGCGGAAGCACGCGGTGCACGTTGCACCAGTGAAAGTGCAAAATAACAGGCGATATATCCCATCGGGACGAGCCCCGTTTCGTGAAGCCGCAGGATAAAAGTTACCGAAGGCGCGTTAAGTTATAAGCCAAGTCAATGGCAAGCATCAGAAATCAGTAATAATACCATATCAGGCGGATAAACGATCTAGGATATGTAATTTTCAATTTAAAATACCGTGGTATATTTCGATGTTCAAAAGGTTGATTTTTCAATTCCTGAAACCCTAGCAATCTGCGAGAATGAAGAGTTGTAGTAAACAGCTATCAAAAATGAAAAAAGGAGTAAAGCTAGACAGACCACACCCTGGATTAAATCCATCAGGAAACTTGAGAGGCTGCTGTAATGGGCCAAACTTACGAACAAGGTAGAAAAAAAACGAATTAACAGAAACAAGAGAACCCAAGAGAAAAAGATCAGTGTTACTGGCCAAATTGAAAAAACTAGGCGTGTTCTTCAGAATAATGTATACACTATCTGTTAAAACTGTATGAAAAAGAGTTACAACTAGAAATAATAAACCTGGATTGAATTGTAGGAAGTGAGTGTTATTTCCATTCTCTCAACCCTATCTCTTGTTAGTTAAGGGTCGTAGAGCTCGGTTCCTATGATCCTATCTGTTTACCTTCTCTTTGACAGGACGTAATAAAAAACCTTAAAACATTAAAAATAATATAAATATCTCACCAAACCGTTGTGAGTAATTAAATAACCATTGTTTTGTGAATACTACAGTAACAGTACGAGAATAAGGCTCCACTTTAAATCCGTATTGTAGAAAGACAAACCATGTTACAGCATCCTGGTGTTATTATTCTGTCCATCTAATATTAACAGATAGAAAATGACTATTTCAAAAAATTTTTCCCAAAAATGGCGATGCAACAGCAGACTATGTTTTTTAAGGAGGAATCTTACTAATAGAAGGATTGCTTGAAAAGTAATTGACCGACTTTGATTAAAATTGGACTGAATGTCGTTAGGATGTATTTCTAGGTCACACCGTACCCGTTTATTTATATCTTAAAAATTATGTTTGTTATTTCATAAAACCTATCTTTTCGAGGTGAAAAAATTGCTTTTTTTTAATGCGCCATTTAAACAAAAAAAAAGTTATATTGCAAAAAATCATAATTAAATGACAGCTAACTTATGAACAAATTTATCGATAACCAAACATTTCGCTATTTTTTTTAATCAATTTTTGTAATAGTTGCTATTCTTTCGCTTTTTGAAATCATTTGTTATAAGTCGATTCGCAAGGTTTATTTTTAGAATTTTTTGCTCCAATATATTGATAGTGCTATCAGAAACAGTTTCATAGTTTAATTCTACTTATATCTTTTCATTGTGCTTTAAAAACTTATTTTTCCAAAATTATATTTTAATTACCTAGACAAGAAATGACGCATTCATAAAAGATTATTCAATACCAGTTTTTGAAACAGCTGTTATTATTTCGCTTTTGTTCTTTGATTCATCACGTTCATTATTCAATGATTTATTTTACTTATTGTTCAATAAAATAACAATTTTATCACAGCATGAGGGTGAGTTGAAGAGCGCTGCGTCATCGCGGTGATGAATTTAAATGCTATCCTGCGGTGTAAACGCGAAGTTGTGAGGAAAGTTACAGCAATTAGCTAGCGGGCAGTCGTAAAGTACAAATAATTACGGGATTATCGCAATTATAATGTTCTACAGAATGATACACAGAGCTACTATGCTGAAGATCATGATTAGATACGGAACGAATGATAATGTCCCACAAATACTATTAGGTCTTCAGCGCTAATTCTAAGATAATGTAGATCGAAAAAATTAATTATACCGTGATAATTTTTGAGTAAATCAGTTTAGTGTTATTTTGATAAACATGTTAATATTTACCAATTGCATGTTTCATGAACTTGTACATCCTGCTCACCAGGCACATGTGATAATCCACGTAAATGTAAGAAAATAGCTCTTTTCTCAATGTAGGAAGAGAATCTTCGGTGTTAATTGATGTAACTTAAAAATATGTTTTTTTCTAATATTGTTGATCGATAACTTGTAAAAGTAAAAAACAGTTATTGCTGTACATACATTTTGAAGCCTTAAAATGAGCTACGCTATGTAGTTGGAAAGTTACTGATATAATTGACTGGAAATTGAATGAAGAAACTCATTTTCTTAAAAATACAATATAAAACATGTCAAGTTAATGTGTATAATCCTGATCAAGTCAAAGATGAGCTGATATTTGAAAACATACAAATTACTATTAACATTAGAAACCTTCAAATTCAAGAGAAATCAAGAAAAATAGAATTCTAACAAACCTATCCTACATAAAAGTCCCAGAAAAGATTGCAAAACGCTCCATTAAAGTAATTTCATTTCCTGTGAATAGCCAGCAAAGGTGAATACAACATTTACTGGGGTTCATCATGCCAAAGCATTTATGGAAAAAGGAATCTCGAATTGTGCCAAGAGCCGGGGCAGCTTGCACGGGAAAAAAAGACTAACTAGAAGAGCTAAAGAAAGAAATGCCTGAGCGTGCGCCGCAACAATCGGGGCATACGCTATGAGTTTCACGAGTGGCGTGTGGACCTTTTGAAGTCAGGCGAGTGCTGGCAATAGCTGCAGAGCGTCAGCTGCTTCCCCTATTCTCAGAGTATAGTTACAGAGGAATTCAAAAATTGTAGCGATATTGTTCAGGAAACTCAAAGAAATGCAATGGAATTAAAAAAGAATTGTCTGCATATAAGATTCTAATGATGGCATTAGAAAATTATACAATAATTTTCGGTTGGTGCAAAGTCTCAGTATTTTGATCAGATCCTTTCTCTCTCATCAAGGAATTAATTTTCCTGTAACAAGATGCTTAATTATTCCTAGCACAACCTAATAGGCGCATGAATTTAACTACTCGCTTTTTCAATACAATATGCCTAACTCAATATTTTTGGCCCATTGAAAGTAACGGGCACTTTTTCAAAAATTCAAGAAGAACATAAATTTTTGTTCTCCATTTCGAACTATGACTAAAAAGGGTATAATCAATGATTTCTCGTAAAATAATTTATTGCAAATTATATAATTTATTGCAAAAAAAAAAAAGAATTGCAAAACTTGTTTGAATTCTTCTGTTAGCGAGAACCTATTAAAAATGATTGTATTTGAAGCTAGGGGACGAATTCCACACACAGTTTTTATAGTTGCGGCAAAAACTGAACAGACCTACGAGACTGAAGAGGCCTTATCACATTGCACCAGCTGTTCATAAAATGATATCGATTGCGGGGTCTCGACTGACGTTTGAGCAACCCAAGAAGCGGGCATGATAAAATCGTGCTGGAAAGCCGCGCTCATTGACATTGTCAGTGAAACCAGGCAACTTGACACGCTAATGAGAGTATGCCTTGTCCCTGATTGCCAGGCGGCGATTGCTTTTGACGTGCTTTCGAGAAGATACTTCCTTTCTCCAGAGAGCAAGTGTTATTGAAAATTTCATGGAAAATTTAACTCCTGATCAGTCCAGGAACTTAATGCATATAAATTATAAATACTTTTCTTATATCAACCTTCATTAAATAATAAATACCGGAAAAAAATTATATAAGTGCACAAGTTATTAGTCGTATAATTAGCTGTATTATTAAATAGTAAAAAATTCAATGATATATTGTGGTATTGAAAATCCTAGTCATCGTTATACGTACTTTAATAGTAATAAAATATCCTTGCTACTTTTTCTTTTTGCAAATGGTAAAATTATTTTCGTTTTAGTACATGATTTTCACATCTTTCACTCAACAGCATTCAACACAAGATCGGCTGCGGCAGGCTTATGAGTACAATCATCTAGTTTAATCTACTTCCTGCACATTTCAACACCCGACGCCATCACCACTACTCTTTCAACTTGTTCAACTGCTTTCAACTTCGCCTAACTTCTCTGAGTAACTTATCCGATACCTCAACAGTTTCGTTTAGAATTAATAGTAGTCAGTTGAACTAGTTGACTATATATGCCTATCTTTTTAAATACCTTTTATTTAAACATGGTTGCATCAGACAGTTCAAGCTCAACCACTTCTATTAGGTTCCCAAAACTTATGACATATACTAAAGATATGGTTACTGCAATTGGTTACTGGCACCGACAAGTTTAGTTGGGCCATACCAACCATATAACTAAGTTACTGCAGCACAGTAGTGTTTTCAGTACCTAAGCGCAAATAATTTTTTTGCGCTAGTGTCCCCAATACAATTACACGGAAAGAAATCTTTGGTTTCAAAAACTAAATCTTTGGGTATCGTTACCAAAGTATATAGTAAAATACAGACCCAACAAAGTTTTGGTTGTGACTACCAAAGTCTATGTATAAAGTTAGTTTGGAAGTGACAACCAATACCACAGTTCGACAAAATTTAGCTTTCGGGAAAATGCTCGAGAAGTTTTTGAAAAAATGACAACCTTAGGCCATTAATAAACAAACCCCAAAAGGATTTTGAAAGTTTGCATCGATTTTTTGAAATATTAACAATAATTATTATAAATTGAAAGATCGCTTTAATTCGTCTAATTCCAGAAAATAAAAATATCATAATGATCTGCTTGACGCGAGGAATTCATTTCTACAACTTTTTCCATTAGAAAATGATTATTTTTATTAGTCACTTCGGGCCTGATTTATTTCCAAAAACCGCACCGTTATTTTCACAACGGGGCAACCTTCCCGAATAGACTGAATATTAAGCGATCGAGTTGCAAGTCACTCTTTTCCTTCATCTAGTAGGAAAAGCAAATAGACGGATATATTTAGTCTATTTGCGAAGGCTACCCTTTTGTGAAAATAACGGTGTGGTTCTCGGAAATAAATCAGGCCCGAGATGACTGATAAAAATAATCATTTTTGCACGGAAAAATTGTAGAAATGAATTCTTCGCGCCAAGCAGATCATTATATTTTTATTTTCTAAAATAAGACTTATTTTAGCGATTTTTTCATTTTAATTTATTTTTGTTAATATCTCGAAAAACCGATGCAAACTTTCAAAATTCTTTTGGTATTTGTTTATTGATGACCTAAGATTGTCATTTTTTCAAAAACTTCTCAAGCATTTTTTTTGTTGAACTGTGTACTTTGCGTTACATTTCAATAGCGCTTTTTGCATTTTATAAAATATTGTATTTGTAGAAAAGCAAATCTTTTGTTTACGATACAAAAATAATTTTCGTTATTTCCTTTTCTTATGTGTCGTAAGTCAAAAGACTTACGATTTTGTTTGTTGTTCAAAAAGTACTTTCGCATTCTTAATACTTTAGCTGTCGTAAAAAAAAGGAGAACAAAATGCCATAAAAAATATTTTTAAACTTAGATCCAAACTTCAGAGGAAAACACTCGAATGAAGGGCAAAATCTCAAGTTGTATGTTACTTAGAGGATTCTTATCCTTAATTTTGTGAAGGTGTTTTTTGACAAGGTTGGGATTTGGGATACTGATATTTATTACAAAGTACACCAAAATCTTTATGATTGATGTAAGCCATTCTTGCAAATAAATTCACCAATCTCCCCATTCATAACTGAAAAAAACAACACTTCACGTACGATACAGCCACTGATAGCCACAGGCAAAAAGACTGACTCGCGCACATAACCAAAAACAGTGAAGAACGACCACATGGAGTATCTAACCACTTATTATAGGTGGCCCTTCATCGTACTTTGGGTATGATTACCAAAGCCATGGTTGTCGTATGCAAATATGATAAATATTTCTGAATTAACCAGGGCAGTATAGATGTCTCTATCGCACTGAATAGATACAAAGAGTAAAGCTTGGAAGTCATATCCAAACACGCAATACCATGACCTTTTGTCGTAATATCAACATGAAAATGATACAATAACAAATCCTTAAGATGAGGTACACATTTTTTTACGGTGTCACAACCAATAAGCCTCTAACCATAGTTTTTTTTTCTCACTACTGAAGCATTTCTTTTGGTGTAGCATACTCATCGCAGAATATTAATATATTTTTCTATTTCTGTTAAAACCACCATTCTTGTGCATCATTTCTCTTGATTTACTCAATTTTTGAATGGACTAGCAAAGAAAAAGGTGTCTGAATAAAAACACTCACAATTTTCTCCGACTGTTAACTTATACAATTTTAATCATTTTAAATAAACGAACGAAGACATAGCATTGATAATAATAAAATAATCATTTAATAATGTAGTGAGGAAGAAAACAACTCAAGCAGCATAAAGAGATGACGTTTCTTGATTGAGAGACATCCGCTGCAAACGACTGATTTATACTGCTCGGTTTATTTTTGACCAGAATTACTTTCGACTTTGTTACATGGTTTAAATTGGATTCTTCAATTCTTTGGAAGTGATACTCAATATTTTTCATCTTTACATCTATCCTTTCATGCTTCATAACTACAAAACGTCACATTTGTTTGAACACCATCCATTTCGGTACCAGGTCAGTTTTTCCAAAAAAAATTTTTGTAAGAAATTTTTACAAAATGTGTATTTTGGAAAAACATTAGTTTTTTAACATTTTTGGTAATTCTGAAAATTATTCTTCCAATTGAGATAAAAGTACATTTTTGCCTCTCGCACATTAAAAATGAGCGTATTTAAACAAGTTTCGACATATACAAATGAAGTATTTCAGGCCAACACGCAGACTGTCGGCAGGGAAAGGGGAGGTCCTTTTAACCCGCCGAGTTAAACCCAGCGGACTAAATGGGCTCCCTCTTACCCCTGCCGACTGTCATTTTCTCCAGCCTCCGTGTTAACCTTCAATACTTCATTTGCCATGCGGAAACAGTTTTAATACGCTCATTTTTAATGTTTTCGAGGTAAAAAGTATCGTCTGTACCTCGGAACAATAACAGCCGATTAGAACTCGAGTGATTGCAGCCTACGTTTCGCTCAGGCAGCAAACCTCACACTCGTTCTAAATCGGCTGTTTTTGCCCCTAGCTACAGAATATACTATTTGAATTACCTTTTGGAACATGAAATTCGCAATATCTTGTAAATCGAAAGAAACATTGTGATAACAAAATCGTTAATAATTCATACATCGAAATAAACATTTGCTCAATTACAAAGATCATCACTTACGTTTTTGACGACAATCATTGAATGCATAGAGGTACGAAAGACACGATTATTACACATCAAAAGATTCTTGTATTATATCATTGAAACATTACAGGGATGGAGATATGCCCCGCTGACTTAAATTTGAAGAAGTGAACAAGTTTAAAGTTATACGAAAAAATAAAAAGTCATGCAAAAGAAAAACTTGCAGCTACTCCTGTGCAAAAACTACGAACAAATTTTCTGAAATCATCGAAATCGTCTTTTTTCCAATCCAGCTAATCTTTTCAATGCCAATATGATTGACCGATATCCACATTATGTTAAAAAAAAAGATAAATGTTGATTTTGTTAAGGCGTTAAAGAAAAAATTCTCTGCAAGCGGAACCGGCCGAAGAAAATCTCTAACCAAAGATTGACTTAATTTATCGAACTGATGGACGCGCGTCCGCGATAAAAGAATCCCTGCTGTGAACCACACTCTCATCTTGAGATTCTAAAACAACATTCCAGGCTTCTCTAATTGAAAAAAAAACTCTATGACTAGTCTCGCTCTTCTCAATAAAGAACAAAAAAAAGGTGCCTATTGAAATCTCTCAGAGCTGAAAAGCTGCGGACGAAAAAAAAGCTAACACTCTCCAATCTCTGTTTCTAACTGACGAGGAATCTCGCGGAAAACAAAACTACACGAAGACAAAAAAATCGGCCATCAAGGTCAATCACGTGAAAAATATTACGTGACCGATTACAACATTGACGGGATTCCGGCTTTGTTCGGGGATTTCGCCTTTGTAACGGATTTCCGGATCCAAAATGAGGGTGGCAAGAAAACGAAAAGAACGCATAATAAAAAGGCCGGCTCGCCGATTTCACTACCTAACAAAGAAACGCGATTAGAAATTATCGGCGTGTTAGGCAAAAAAACCCTTTACTTACCCAGCGATTTCGGTACTGCCGGCGAGGAAAGGCTCTGGAACGTAGATTAATCCATTACATATTATGTTTTCCCGGCGGCACTAAGTTTAAGTTAAAAAAGATGCGATTCATGAGAGGAGACGCGGAGTGCGGCAAACGCGGACTTGCGAACTGTTGCGAACGGACTTGAACGAAGCTGAACGGAGTGAACGGACAAGCGTCGACTGGTGAAGCCACGAAGCCAGACCAAGCCAGAGCCAGACCAGAGCGAACCAATGACACCGAAGAGCCCGAAGCGCGAGTCCCGAACTGAGGCGTATGCTCCCGAGAGCTCCCGAGCGAGAGGCGCACACGGCAAGCGTGAATTTGCCAAATCCCATCCGGACGTGTTCGGGTCGTTCCATGCTAAATCAAGAACATTTTCGCGCGTATTCGCATCGAGTTTGACTGGAAACTTTCATAGAAAATTGAATAAAATTTGGTAACACGCGAAACAATTACTTTCGGAAAAAAGTTGATACATTTTTCCGTTAATTGTTTCAAAAGATACGTAGGGTAGGGTGGTCCGAAACCGACCACTTGAGCAGCAAAGGCAATAAAAAAACCTCAAATTAATTTTTCTGCATAAAAAAGATTTTGGTTTATCAAAGAGAATGTTATGAAAGTCCGCAAATTAGTCGTTTTCAAAAAACGTAGTCAGAAACCGACCTCCACGTGATACCAAAACATCTCCTTTTTTTTCGTAATGAATCATAAAGGTGAAGCCAAATTTTCGTTCTACGTTGGACTTGCAAGTATAACAATACGATTTGAGAATACTGTTTGAATTTACCTCAGAATATTCTGGATTTTATCTTCAAACAAATTATAATTCGAAAAAAGGTGGGCCTCTGCCTCCAAATCATCGGTATTGTGAGAGCTTTCAAATACCACCACCATCTGAAAATGCTAAAGCACTGATCTCTAAAAACACTGGATCGGCAATGGCGTCCACCCACTCTTCATCTCACGGCGAATTTGAATGTCCACCATATTTCATGGGTCGTTGCCGGGCATGCGCACTGGGTTACTACCACTGTGAACAATGAGTGTACGTATAGTGCACGCATACTAGCGTACAATGCTACATATATATGTAAACGTGCACGTTAGTATGTGTGCATTATATGTACACCTGTTGTTAGTAGTAGTAGTAAACCAGTGCGAATGCTCAGCTACGAACCATGAAATATGTCAACCTTCAAATTTTTACCCCCACTTTTCACACATTGCAGATCCATTGTTTTTAGAGATCAGTGTGCCAAAGCCTTGTGCCGTCAATGACTACCAATGTAGGGCAGAAAATGGGCATTACACTGCAAACAGAAAATTATTGGAAGACACAAAAGATGATTCACACGCACAGCATTTAAATACTTTTTAGCGTGAGTTGCGTGAGATCAAAGGCGCCAACGCTAAAAAGTATTAAAACGCAGTGAGTTTCAATCCGTTTTTGTGTCTTCAATAATTTTCTGTTTGCAGTGTACCTCCCTATAAATTAATAAATCACTTCCCGTAAATCATTTTCATGTACAAAATAAATAAAATTAAACGAAAAAAATATGAGTGTTTTAGAATTTCTTTCCGGGCATTTCGAGGCATTTGTTATTGTTGATATTGTTATTCACATGTGTTAGAGCATATGTGTATGAGAGCGCGCGAATTTCTCGCATTCATATTGGCTGTGTCCAAAAATAATTCAAAGTTTTAGTTCCAAAAAGAATCTCTGGTAGCGCTGTATTTCGCCACCAAATTAACACGGGCATTAACGAGCCCTGGTTTACTTGTTTTTACTTACACTGGATATACGATTACAGGCTCTGCGCGTTTATTTACTTGGATGTACTTGTGAACATCTTGACTCTCAAAAACAATCGTGAATCACGGAAAAATTCTGAACTCGCAGCTAATTCCCCTAGTTCTGAGAGACTTGCATATGCTTTTCATGGTTTTTAATGTCGCTGATCATTAATCTGAGGTCAAATTTGGTAAATTATTTTGTTCAAACAATTTGTGTTAACAAATTGTGAAAAAAAAAAAAATATTCACTATGATGCATATGCTTTTCATGATCAGCGACCTAAAAAACCATGAAAAGCATATGCATCTTGGTAAGTATTTTTTTTAAATTGTTGAAACAAATTGTTTAAACAAAATAATTTTCAAAATTTCACCTCAGATTCATTATCAGCGACCTGAAAAACCATAAAAAGCATATGCATCTTAGTAAATTTTTTTTTCATCATTTGTTAATACAAATTGTTTAAACAGAATAATGTTACAAATTCGACCTCAGATTCATGATTAGCGACCTGAAAAACTATGGAAAGCATATGCAACATGTTAAGTATTTTTATATAATTGTCAAAACAAATAGTTGAAACAAAATAATTTTCCAAATGTGACCTCAGATTCATGATCAGTGACCTAAAAAACTATGAAATGCATGTGCAAGTCTCTCGGAATTCTCTCGGGCAATTGTCCGAGAGAGTTCCAAGAGAGCTCCGTCACCAGGGTCCAGAGGGTTACATAAGATGGCCGCCACCCTTTTTCTATTCAGGATCAGTCTACTGCAGTCTATTTACATTTTAGATCAGTTTAAATATTGAATGTTTGATTCGGAGTTTTACGTTTTGTGCTGTTTTTTAAAATAAAGATCAATAAAACATCGACTGCTGTCGTATAAAGTACCTTACTCAGTACACATTGATTCCCAAGTGTTCCCGAGTAAAATTCCATAGAACCATAGTATGGAAGTGAGTACCCCCTGTGAAATATTTCAGAATTAGGCATTTACGCTACCCTAGATTTTAGATTTCGTATGTAATAATATACTGAGCATGTAAATGACGTCATTTCATTATATTTTTTGAAACAATGTATTTTTGTCAATTTTTTAGATTTGCCAGATCAAAAACCAAGCGTCATATATTTTTGGATAAACTGACAGTATCAGTGATGGAAAAAATTAATGGAGGTTTATTATTGTATGTTTTAATTTATTTTAATGTATGCATTTATATCATCTTTAAAAAAGAAGAACTGTCTCTATTCTTTCTTAAATTGATTAGCAGTTTGCTACATGAAATCGGATTTTATATAAAATGATAATTTTCATCTTTCACAAAATTTTTTGTATCAGCAGTTTCAGATGATGAAACAAATCAGTTGTTCATTTATATCTGTTCATAATTTCATGTAATGTTGCAATAGTTCCAAGAAATTAATCACCTTATATATTTCTGTAATCCAAAATAGCATTTGATGAGGAACGAAAATTTCTAAGATTCATTTACACCTCAAAGAATTGAATAAAATATGTAATTTATTACATGAAAAACTTGACGCTTGCTAAAAATTATAGGACTTCGTTACTGCCACATAATATGTATGGGAGACT
The DNA here is from genome assembly GCA_028476575.1 of Platygaster robiniae. NCBI lineage: Eukaryota > Metazoa > Arthropoda > Insecta > Hymenoptera > Platygastridae > Platygaster > Platygaster robiniae. The sequence goes on from CM052019.1 coordinate 46,614,595, forward strand.
AAATGTGAAAGAGGCTATGAATTGCCTTAATAAATTAAGGCACTGAAAAAATACAAAAATCAGAAAATGTGATTGACAGTTTCTCCGAGTTTTAATCTCTAATATGTTGAACATTACATTTCTAAATATACAAAATAATCAAATTCCTACCAACTATGTTCCAGCCATACAATCTAAATTATTGAGAAAAAAGTAGTGTCATGAATAATGCTTTCATCGGGTGCAGCACACCAAATTCACACGGATTTCATATCCTGAGAGCGGCTTCGGGTGGGGACCTCAATCATTTTACAATTTTCAGATTTCACGGATCGAAACTTGTTTACCAACATTTGAATATTTTCAAATTTAACATAATAATTATCATGATGATGATGATGATGATGATGATAATAATAATAATAATAATAATAATAATAATAATAATAATAATAATAACAACAACAACAACAACAACAACAACAACAACAACAACAACAACAACAACAACAACAACAACAACAACAACTACAACAACAACAACAAAAACAACAACAACAACAACAACAATAGCAACATATATGATAAATATTTATTTAGCTTCAATTTTATCCTGCTTCCTTATTTTCAGCAATATTTTGTGTATATAAACATATGTGACCTGATCTATAGAAAGGTACCGAACAACCAAATCGACATGGCAGACTTTCTAGTTCATTTGGTATGACTAATAGGCTGAGTCCATTTGGTTGTTAGGTACCTTTTTATAGACAGGGTCACGTATAGGTATATGGATAAATAAACAGAAATATCTATGAAACTAATTGATGTCGTTTTTTAATGTTTCTGTGCCGTCACAAGTTTTCTCCCAATATAATTTAATATTCCTTTTTTTTCGCAATTTCTATCTTTCTCGAGCCATGTAATATAATCATGTCTTTTTTTTTTGTAACTTTGAATACTCTCCGAGATATTCAATGATTTTTTAGGTCTGTATTTTTTTTAACCATGGTTGATACATATAGATAATTTTAAGAATCGTCTGAAATTTTCTGTAAATGATTAAGTTGCGAAAAATATTCGTAAAAATTTTTCCCGGCTCGATATTCAAAAGCGTTGCATTCACCATTTACAAAGCGTTTTTCCCAACTTTTCGTTCAATTTTCTAAATATTTCCGCAGTATTCGATATTCCGGAAATGTATTGAAAAATGGAAATAATTACATATTATAATAGTTATAATACACGTTATTTAAAAAACTATTGTACAACAACAGTCTATAATTACATAGGTTTTAAACTCCATGAAAGAAAATTGAAAAAAACGTGAAAAGAAAAAAATTTTCGTTACATACTGTTTTTTCGTGTCTAAATGAAAGAATCTGGTAATATTGCTAGATATTTATAACGTTTGCTGAATTTTTTTCTACTCGTAATCAGAGCCATGTATCCCGAATGTATAAAAAAAAAAATAATAAATGATAAAATTCACGTTTCCATTGTTAGTCTCCCCTCTTGAAGTGATGCATCGTCATTGAGCGTCATTTATGAATAAAATGACCCTAAGTGTTCGTTGTTAGATTCAATTTCTAATCATTTATTATCCGTGCACACGTTATGTCAAAAAGATGATTTTTCGTGACTTAAAAAAAAACAAACAAACAAAAAACGGAATCGGCAATAATTAGGAATGACGAACATTTTCTCCAAAAAGGGCCATTAATATAGTTGCACCCAACAACCTACAAGTGCTTTTTAAAATTCTGTCATGTCAATTCGTGCATGTCGTTAATTTTTGGATATGTTCACCATAAAACATCCCTCTTTCGATGGTGACCTTCGACACCACCGAATCTACCTTAAGATTTCAAGCAACATGATATTAGACATATTTTCGATATCTATACACATATGTGGCGTGGACTGAAGAAAGAGCACCAACGGCACCAAAAATCGAATTCGAGATAGTTAGTGATTCTGAATATAGAAATCTTTCTCTATCAAACGAGTCTACGCTTGAAAATGTATGATTTTTTTTTTTTTTTTCATAAAAAATTAAGGTACAAAATTGGACGGTCCATGCTACGCTTAGGGACTTTCTCTTTTCAATCTCGTTTTTCTCGAAAAGCGGCGAGTTGCTCTTAGTACCTTTTCTTCAGTCCACGCAACATATAATGTTATGTATGTATTCCATAATACTGTTTCCAGAAAAATCTAATGAAATATGTACTATGAAAATATAAAATTTTTTGATTGTTTCACGTGAAAAAAATGATCCAACTTAAGATTTCGAACAGTAGACAAGTGAAATGTAATATTTAATGAAACGATAACTAGTCGTCATTTAAGGCGGTCGAAATTAGTTAGCTTGGTTTACTCACACGAGAATAAAGGCTAAGAAATTCGCATAGTTTCTACCTTAAGATTTCGAGCAGTAGAAAAGATAAATACCTATAATGAATTCGATGATACGTCAACTAGTAATCATTTCGGAGGATCGAAGGCAGATTCGTTCACTTACATGGGAGATTTTTTGTAATTTTACCATCGATATTTCTAGTGAAGCTTAGGAATTCACAACAGAAGTAGGTTCTACCTTAAGACTTCGAGCAGCAGACAAGTTGCATGATATATTGGATGATAAAAAAATGATAATCAATTAGTCTTTTGCTCGCTATGAATGATCAACTATCTTAATAATATGAAATTTTCATCCAATTCGTGATCGAACAAAAGTCTTTCAATTTCGCATGGAATGCCACATACATATACCTGAACGAACTTGCGAAGAGAACATCAGAGGCTCATGATATAGCATGGTATATTATCCTTTTTTGCAATCAGGTTTGCTGATGCGTTCTCCAAGAAAACCCCGGCTAATGACTGATCGAAGATGGATTGTTTAATTGTCGATCGCGCGTTACGATTCTCTTTCTGCTCGGGAATATACAGGGAAAAGTTCAAAACTTTAATGGAATAATGTTGCTTACTGATCGATCTTCGGAAAATCACAAAGGATATAAAACCTAATTTTTCATTGAGTCTAAAAATTAGGAAATCAGGATTGTAATGAATCCAATAATTTACGGTGAGGGTTAAAAATAGATATTTGTAAAGAGGTAGTGAAAAAAATAAGAAAACATGAACTCGAAAACATGATATAAGAAATTGCATCATGAATTTCAGTAATTTTCACTGGCTTGGAGTTTTCTCGGAATCTGTGTTCACCACTGTTTAAAAAAATGTTCCTCCAGCGGAAATATGTTTATTAACCAGGAGTGACTACAGTTGCATCTATCCTAGTATAACGTTTTCAACGTATGGAAATATTTTTCAATTCACTCAATATTTCTCAACGTTTTCGAGTGGAAATGGGTTTGGGAGATTTAGTTCAAAAATGTGTTTATTTATAGTTATAATTATACATCACCCCTAGCCTTGAACTTGAAAACAACTCGTGAGCAGACAATCTCCGTGGAGAATAAAGAATTATTAATCAGCATCTACGTGTTGCATTGTTCGAAATGATTGATTACAACAAAAACAAGGGGTGTCAAGTTTTATATTGATTTCGTTTTTTAAGGAATTGACGACAGAAAATGCGTTGACGTACAAATGACCCTCAAGCACTATCAAGTAGGAATTTTGGACTGCATTGGGCTTCGCTCTCGAATTATTGACTGATAATTTAATTATTCTAGTAGTTCTCATTACGAAAGCATTTTGTCTTACGAAACACCGTTCCGGTAGAACACGACGTTTGGCTCGACGCGCTTAATTACAAAACGTTCTTCGTAGGCCGTCTGTACCGTTGCACGTATATAAGCACGGGACGAAAAATGTCGGGATCTCCTACGACTTCCAGGAAGACGCAGTTTTAAGCGTTGTATCACTTGCGTGATAAGATAATGGAAAGTCACGAAGGGAGACGCTGTTGTTTTTTTAGTTTTTTTTTGTTTTTCTTTTTGCTTCTTTCTGTCGCCAGAAACCAGAACGCTTGTGTTCTGAGAAACGGAAGATTGTTTGCCAAGATGTTTGAGAGGGGAAAAGCAAAGGGGAAGAGCAATTTAAAAGAACTCTTACATAGGTACAGAATGTTTTACTTACCACATGCTCGGAAGTTTTTTCCTCAAGTTCAGCTTTCGTATATTCCAGGTGGAAACTCAGGGGCTGCAGGCGAGCTTCCATTTCGTACAGCCATTTCCTCAAGCATTTCACCTCGTGATCGAAATCTGGTGGATAACAGAAAAACCGTAGATTGCTTAAATCATCATTTCATGATATGAATTTTCTACAATCCAAGAACAAAAAAATAACTCTTTCATGTCCTGTTTACTTCTCGAAATTTTTCAAAACGAATTCAAAAGTTATACAGCGTTTTTGGTAGACAGATGCGTATTCTTTTTCTAGTAATATTATCAAAATTGCAAGAAAAATCAAGAATGATTATCATTCTTTCACTTTTAAATTTTCGTGATTTATTGGAAATTTATTAAAATATCCAAAGACTCACTCCGATGATGGTAAGCTAAGAAAGTGAAGCCTCTTTTATGAAAAGCCCCGCCTCTCCAAAAGTTAGTAAACGTAATTGAATCATTAATAACTGTTCAAGTGGTGCGAATTTTCAAAAATCACAAAGGAAAAAGTGTCTTAGAATTTTATGAGGAATTGGTGATTTTCGAAAAATAGAAACAAGAGATACACTGGAAAATACATGAAGTTTTGGCAACGACCCTATTTTATTCAAATTTTCAAAATATTTTCTCCATGGTCCCTGATGTTTCGAATCTGGAACATGCTCAAAATTCGTGTAATGAATTATATCTTTGCTAATGTGAAACTGCAAGAGTTCTATTTATTATTCGCATAGGGGTCGTCCATAAAATACGTCTGCTGTTGGGGGACTGGGTTCTGAGAAATCAGACAAAAGTGGAGAAGGGTGTGAGGGCCAAGCCATGCTTGGACGTCCATTGTTTTTATATGTATGGTTTTTAAAGTAAGATTTTTCTACATAAATAAATATTACACACATTCACTTATTCAGAAGATCGTCGATTGGTGGATGAGTTTTCGTTATTGCTTCTATTAATCATTTATTTTTTCGTCAGAACTGTATGACAACTCTACAACGTTCCTCACAAATCGATGGGCATTCATGCATTAAATAGAAATGTTAAACTTCAACGTCTATTTCTTGTCTTTCTCTCATATCTTGATATGGTAGAGAAAGATATCACGATACCACATTATGCAATTCAGCACAGTATGCGTTTCCATAGCCATCAGACACTTGAAGAAATTTAATTTTGATGAAGTGTTTATTTATATCAGTGCACATGGGCGAAGCACATTCAATAGAGTTCAAAGAAGAATGGCGCTTTTGAGCAATCAGTTAAGCTGACTAGTATTGCCATCTGATTATTTTGTATCTTACGTGGACTCGAACAATATGACAATTGACAAAGAATTGAAACAAAAATATTTTGAGCAAGCTGGGAAAGTTTTTGCCGAAGTTAAGGGTCAAATGACCATTGATGATCACCCAGTACACGTTGAGTATGTTCCACCAGGAAAAACGCCTTAAACTGTTTCTTTAACAGAAATCAACTATTGGTATTCGACTTGTGTTCATAATTCATATTTTCGTTTACAAATCATCAAATTTAATAAAGAGAAAAGCTGTACTCCTTATCCAAATCATCTGTGTGATATTATGCAACATAAGTTTTTACTCCTCCAAGTCCAATCTTCATAAATGAAATAGGTCGACTGTATGTACTACCACCTACGAAAAAAGTAACCGTATCCTTGCCATTACTACCTCAAATATCTCTAAGACTCATACCACAACATGAATATTTGCAGAAATTTCCTTATGATTTCTACCGTTCGAATTTTTTGAACGAGTTTCAAACTGATGATGTCGAATTTTCGCAAGTTATTGCAACTCAGCTAATGAATTGTCAGATCTTATCAAAAATTTTAATGGGAAAACGAAGAGAGATGAAAAACGCAAAGTCACCTTAATCGAAGCAAAGAGAAAGAATGAAGTTTGAAGTGTTTTGCTGATTGGAAAATCTAATACATCTCAATTTTATAGACGTATTATATTGAGAAAAAAATTGAAGATTACAGAATAAAGTTTTATACATGTAATATTTTACGTGCTACTTTGAAAAATTGAAAAACAAACAAGGGGTAATTTGTCTCTGGACGTCCTTTCGGGGTGAGCGGGGATCTGTAAATTGGACAAAAATGGACCAGCAGCGGAGAGTGGTCCTAAATTCCAAATATTCTGCGGCGTCTTTTATGGACGACCCCATATTGTATTTTTTCAAAAATACTTATTTTCCTTTCCTTCTTTCCTGTGAATTACAGCTACGAAATGAAAGCAAGCCATACGCCTAATGTTACATTTAGATTCGCAATGATCTTTTTTTTACTTACTTATTTTGTGAATATTACTAGACTTGCAGATTAATCCAAGCTTTGAAAATATTTTTACAATATTCATAAATAATCAAAAGGTTGTGAATCAAACACATTTCAACAACTTCAAAATTCCAGTTGGAAATGCTCTGTTATCTAATCCACGAGGGAAACATAATTTAAATGGATGCTTAGAACAGCTGCATTGAATAAAAAATAGACGATATACAAATTCTATTTAAAAAACCTGACGTTATTTTCCAGAAATATTTGATTTTAGCTCTATTGGACACCTAGCAGTTTCAACCTCAAATTATCGTAAACTTGAAATTTTTCGAACCTGCCAGCAAATCTTGTTTGTTCGACGTCGGTGCCAGGATCTGCTCTAACCATTCCCATTTTGAGTTGAGGAGGTTGACGCGCCAAGCCACTTCTTCTTTCAACTTTGGTTCGCGCACTATCAGTTTTTCCGCTTGTTCGTTAAATAATCGCTTTCTATATGCCTTGCGTCGCAGCTCCTCTATGTGAGCCTATAAACACGTTACAAAAAACAGCGTACAATAAACACCAAAAGTTTCTAAGAATTCACTGTTTTTAAAAGGATAATACTTACTGCGCGAAGGTTTTTGGCGAGCTGTGTCTCTTCTTTTGAGTATATCAATTCTTTGAGTGCGCGCAACCACGAATCCAGCTCGTGAAACTGACTAATTATTTCTTCGAGACCCCAAGAAAGCGTAGATATGTCGCCTTCGTCCCAGATCAGTTCCCCACTTGCCTCCTGCGATTTTCAAACTTATCATTTTATGCGATTAAAAAGTTGTTTTTATTTATTTATTTTTTTTTTTCTTCAAGTTTCTTCAAGGCTGGCTTAATAACATAACTGGCTTAAAAGAAACTGCTTTAGAAAAAATTTAATAAACAGTTTATTTCACCTCCCCCTTCAATATCTTAGAGCAAAAAAAAAGTGGCGTAAAGACATTTCTTGATGAAAATCTTGAGGAAAATATATGATCGAAAATTATTTAGCAAATTATGCCCTTAGTTGAATGATTTTCCGTAAATGTTTTTAAAAGGCATTTAGTTGCATTATAATTTTCGAAGCAAAACGTATTTATGATAAATAGCATTTATATGCAGGAGTGTCTGAGATTGGTGGAAAGTTAGCATATATTCCGAAACACTTCTCCAATTATCCACAGACACTAATATGTTACAAACTTGAACTCTACTACTCGATCCATCTCATTTTTCCTTCACGCCTGTGAAACTGAATCATTAAAAACATGTTACGAATATTTTTTTAAATGTTTCCAGAATATTCATGTGTCTCATCGGTGTCTCATGAGGCTGAAGGCTGAATTTAAATATTTTGAGATTTTATAGTTCGTTTTTTTTTAAGTCTATATTTTGACACAAAATAATGATGAGCAACAGTGATACTGTTATTAGGATCGAAGTTGTTCTGAACTATTTTGTAACATTGACTTTTATTTTCATGTGGTTTCAAAAATTAAATTACTTTGCAACTGTCGATCAAGTTCGTGTCCATTATGTAATTGTAATTGGATCGAATGGCGGCCCAAAAATCGTCCTTGCCATCTTCGCCGTTTACGAAGGTGCGCTGACATTTTCCCTGTTCTGGCTCTTTCCTGAAAAATTATTAAATTTGGAATAAAAGAAAAAATTACATCATCCCTAATAATCTTAAGGTTGACATTGACACGATAAAATCTATGGTGAATTTTCAATATAACTGTAGTTATCATTTTACAGTGATAATAATTACACATTATGATTTTATAATTTATTACAGATAATTATCTGATTGTTTAAAAGATCATAACTAATATTTACATTATGTCGTGTAATTTTGGTATTCCACTAGATGTTGATAAGAATATTCTCAAGAAATAACAAGTGAAAAATGAACTAGCAGCCATTCCCTGGCCTATAGCAAAGATAGAAAAATAATAACCGTACCTTTGTGTCCTACAGGTAAAAATTTTTTTTTACATCGAACATTACAAAATAAAATGTAAAAACTTTAAAATTATTGCAAAAAACGTAACGGAGTAGCTAAATAAATGAGGACCGGTTATCATTCTACTCGTCGCAAATAATGAAACTTATCATTGAATCTCTTTGCGAGAATGTATGCATTTTTTCGTTCTGTTTCACGTTTTTGTTGAGTTGAAGGCATGAGGAAATTCGAAAAATGGGCATTAAAAAAATTTTCTTGTGACGTGCAATAGCATTAATGGTGCAAGTAAGTTATAAAATTGTACACATGCACTACTCTCCTCTAGATCACAATCTCTTTTGTCTGTATTTAACAGCATTTCAAAGTTACCGAACTTGTCTTCCATAAGTCAATAACTGGAATCGAACTTGTTGATTTAGGACGTGAATGATGCTTGTTATTTTCAACAGTGAAACAAAATTTCATTAAAAGAATGAAGGATATCCATTGATCAAAACCTATATTTTCTATAGCATACATTTTTTTAAATTTCTTATGAACAAAAGCCTAAAAGAGTTGACTGAAGTACAATTTCTCGAATCAGAAAAAATCAGTTCCAATCTATATTTACCGACGGAGCAATTGATAAGATCAATAGTCAACAAATGAGATATCCCAAATGAACTTATTAAAATTATTTTTAAATAGCTGTGATAGTTTATAATCATTGCAATGGAAGTTATTCAACGTTAGAGAAAACGTTTTTCTATAGTACTGGAAAATACTGTTTTTATTCAAGATGATTCTTTTCTTAATTCAGTGATAGGTTTGAGAAATTCTGAATACAGTGACTGTTACAGTCACTATGTTATCAGAAAGATATAGAGATATTTTAAAGATAGATGCGCTGATACCTGATCCAAAACTGCAATCACTTTTCAATTGAATTCATTATGGAAACGACTTCTATCTTGGGTCCATAATTTGTTAATTTTTCAAGAGAATTACACTTTGAAAAACATTAGGTAAAAAGCTATAATCGCAAAAGCAAATACATAGATAGTCATTTTGGATAAGAAATTTTTCTGAATTTCAACAAGAGATCGAATAAAATTTAGATTTTTAGATAAAATTATCGCACATAATGTCTTAAGAAGGAACAAAGGGGTAATAGATCGACATTGACAAGCTAGGCAAATAAACAAATCATTAACCTTTTCTTGGTTAGACTGTTGTGGGGTCGTTCAACTTGTGTAATCGCGTGCTCAGGACACTCTGACTTCTCAGAGGGCTGCAGCGAAGGCAATGAGAAGCTCATTTTCATTTTGGAATCCCTAAAATCAGCCGGTTACAACATCAGTTGGAAATTATCAGGCGTTATAATTTTCAAAACATTCATACCTGTTTTGCCAAGACATTTCGGAAATTTCACACTTTCGGAGTACGTAAATTCATCATCCCGATAATTCCTCTGCACATTTATATGAAGCAATGACTGGGAAGGTCTCACGTGCCTATGAATAAACAATAAAAATCACTATCAAAAATAAACCAAAAATTACGGAAACGTAGCTAAACGTGAACTTTTTCCTTCTTGGCAAATACAAACTAATGTGCAGTTTGTTTGTTAGAGACGCGCGACTTTCTATCACGGGATTCCAAGATTACGCCGCGAGTACAGATATTGATAATAGTGTTTAGAAAAAATGCGTTGCAGCTAATATCAAGTGATATTACAGCCAACCACATTATTCATAGGTTATTTATGAAAGTCTCTATATCTAATAACTCAAGCGCTCTATCGTGAGATTACTGAGATGTTTAAGATTCTTCAAAGTAAATATTTTCGTACACTCAACATAATTTCCATTTTTATATTTCATTATCAAAAACTAAAATTTGAAAGAATTGGAGAATGAATCAACAGCAAATAAAGATATCAAACAAAAAGGTATGTGAGATAAATATTGATTGCTCCCTACTTTTATTAGGTCCAGGGTATATTTTTAATTTTTAACTAATCAACTCTTGATACTTAAACGTTAAAGTTCATCACTTGCGGGAGGGACCTCATAGGTTGCATAAGTCAAATTTGATTTGCACAAAATTTCATCGCACTAAACATCACTTCATTGCATTAATTGAATAAAAAGTTGAAAAGGTGTGTGCCGGCCTCCATTTAAAAAAACCGCAGACTATTTTTAACTGTTACATTCTGATCAAAACCAGCTGTAAATAATTGAATATAAATCATTATGCTAATCTGAATTCATAAATTAAGATCATTAGGAATACAAGAATTTTATTGGTAATAATTTTTGATTACTTTTTCAACGCATTCTATGACTTTAAAAATGTCGAATACATTTCAGTTCGTGGAAATCGATAAATATTTAGCCGAGTTGCGAGATGTTTGGATCAAAAAGTTTGATAACAAATTGCTTGAAAACGTGACTCAACCAAACATTCTTTTGCAAAAAAAAGTGTCGCAATTTTCGTACTTTTTTTCATGTTGCTCACACGAATTTTCAAACCTTTATGATGCGAATTCAATAGCCCATTGAATTAAGTAGTATTTTATGAGTTGTAATAAATAAAACTGACAATAAATAATCGTTTCCAATCGTGTAATAAATGATTTATGAGATAAAAGATGACAAAATCTAGCAAAAACAGTGTAAAAGTAGTTCAGAATAATTTGTTACAACTACGAGGTCGCCATGAAACAACAAATTTCTAATTATTACGAAAAAAATTTGTACGTTGGCCAATTTTAGTTACTAGCTAAAGCTATTCGTAATGCAAAAAACGTTGTCATCAATAAATATAAAAGGATTAATTCCTCTTTCTTCCGATTAACAGTACACTTGATGCAAAGTAGGAGCGAGAATTTTTCTTTTATTAATTTTACAATTACGAAAAAATGAACTGTATTTTGTATATTCGTGTGAACATTTCATTATTCATACGAGCTTTTCTGAAAATGACATGGTAAATACTAGTTTCAGTCTTGAAATAGCGAGCATTATCTGAAAACTTTGGATTCGTTATAAGAATCAGGAGCTCATTTAAATTCGCTATTCATTTTACTGGTTTTCAGAAATAATCAATGTAAAAAAATACTTTCATGACCATTCAAGTTCCAGATTATCAGAGAATTTCCAGAAGTCATTATAAATATGGATTCAACAATACTTATCACAATCTGTAATGCTATCGTTAAAAAAACTTGGAAATACAGGGAAACTTTATTGGTGAAACCGGAAAGAAGCTTTTCAAAACTGTGATCTTTGTAATATTTCGATAGAGCAGATGTAAAATATAAAAGAAAAAAAAAAAAAAAAAAAGAAAAAACAATTTAATACCAATCAATTAAACTAACATCAGCCATTAACTAACAGTCAAAATTTACTTCGATTTCTTGATTTGAATCAGTGATTCATTTCAATCGCTATTAACTGAATAGATTCATTTATAAAATTACCCAGCTGTCATACTACTTAAACGAATAAGCACGAATTTCTTGCTATGAAGAAAACTTGATTAATCATGATTTATCACGTTTTCGTCATTCAGAAATTATTAAGGTCAAGTTCGTATTATTTAGAACAAGTTACTACTATTATGGCTTGAATTTTCAACATACAGTCAAAATTTATAAAATAATGATGTATAACGGTCCGGAAATAATATTTTATATAATAATTGACGATCAGAGGAAGTAAATAATTGAAGCTTATTCGTTGCATACTCATTGTATTCCAAATTTCTTTCTTGCATTTTTTTTATACGTGCTAATGAAATCGAATTTAAGTATCAACTATTGATTCTAGGAAATCTCACTTCCCTTACGTAAAATACTTTTCTATCCCTATCTTAAAAACAAATGAAAATGAAAATTACTCTTTTCGCGTACTGAAAGTGTTTGTTTATAATTCAAATTTTTTGAGTTCCTTTATTTTATTAATATTTAAAGAAAACGAAATACATTCAATTCCATGTAAAATTTATAAGTTTCATCCTGCAATATACAATCGTAGAAACGTTCAAAATTATTACGGCGACACACATGAAAAACCTTAAGAACTAGAGGTGATTTATAGGGCAATATACGATTTAATGTTCTACGATATGGGTACGAAAAATCTTATAGTAAACTCTATAATTATAATGTTGATTCTGAAAACGAATAAAAGGTCGCCTAAATGATCAAAAATTAATGAGCCTGGAAATAAATAGATAGCCAGGTGATAAATATTGATATAGGAAGTCCTTTTATAGACTAATTTTTATCAATTTATCAATTTATTACAGAAAAGCTACAACAAGTTAAGAGAAAAACATGAAGGAACAAGTCGTTAAATGAATTTCAGTACTTTGAGGTGTCAATTTTGCATTCGTAAAAAAGATAATACATAAAAATACATTTACTTTCAAAATTTACAGACGACGAGAAAGTTATCGAATAAAATATTATAACTTCGGAATTCTCGTCCTAAATTGAAAATTCCGAATCCATCACAACCTAATACTTAATACAGTAGCGAAAATTATTGGAAGCTTCTTCAATTCAAATTTTTTAACTCGCTTTTGTCCCAATCCAAGATTCGCTGAAATCTTAACCTTTGTCTCAATTTCGCGAATCACAATAACATTCTTTGGAATGCTCTCCCCTCAAACGAATTACATTACGAGCTCGGATTCTCTCGCACGCGGTTTTTTTTTTTGGAACGGTAATCTCTTGCTGATTTTAACTAGTTTATTCTTTGTATTTTATCTTCTCTCCACCTAGAAAAGATTAGAAACTCTTCAATCGGTCTCCTAATTGAAAAACTAGCTGGAAAAATGGCTCTTTTTTCAATTGATTTTCCAAGTATTGGATCCGATTGGAAATGATATTTTGAAGGAATTTAGTATCAATTTGTGATATACTTTTGTCTATTAGCCGGATGATAGCCCAAACCAAAGGTCGAAACGTTTAAATTCAATTAATAAACAACTATTTTTTTCCTTTTTTTTTTGAAATTGATTAGCTTTCTAATGGAGATGTTAATTGGAATATCGATTGCACATCGTTCGATATCTAGTTGGTTTTTTCATTTAAGGAATGCTTTAAAAAACACTGGTTACAAATACAATTAGTTTGACATCAAGAAATCGATTAAGATTTTCGCTCAGAAAACTAATTATATTTGTGACGTAAGTTTTTTTGTGTAAAATTTACCAATCTAATAAAACCAATTGAAAAAACGGTCTTTCTTCCAGTTGGTTCTCGAATTGGAAAAACAGTTGAAAATGTTTACAGGGTTACCAATTTACTTAGAATCGCATGAACAAGATGTTCCAAGTTTTGAGTGTACATACTAACATTTCCACGCTTATTTCATGCATACGCGAAAGCAGCGAAAAAAAAAAAAAAAAAAGTACCAACCGCGCCCCGAATAAAAAAAGCAATTCCAAGGGAACATAAACTCACGAGCAATCGGTGGAGACATCGATGCGAGGAAAACGCGCAAGTGAAAAGAAATCGGGCGAACTTGGACAAAAATGCGAATAACCGCAGTAAAGCCTTGCACGGTCGACGTCACGGTAGTAACCGCAGATCGCGCATTAGTCATCGGTGCGATATTTCCCCGAGTCAAGCGAGCAAGCGCAGAATTTTCGGCGAGGAATTTTCTCTACTTACTATAATTAGTTCGGCTTGGCGAAATTCCGGGCGGCGGCCTCTCGGAGCTGCTGGGGGGCTCATGACCGGACGCGCGACCTAACCTTTAATTGCGCCTGTGCCAGGGATGCAAGAAAGCGTGTTTTCCGCCTTTTCCTGTAGTGAATACGACATCCGAAAATTTTCGCAAGTACTCTGGAGCCACCGGCTAAGAACAGTCAACAATAATAAATGCACTTACTTCCCGCCGCACACTGTGCCTAACCGTGCAAGATTGTGCCCGATTTAGACTAAATGATTGGATTAGACAATAGAAAAAAAAGTAATCAATTGTAAAATTACTGCGAAATTTCATGCGAATGCATTGCTATCATTGTTATGAATACTAGTGATCGATACTTTCATGCGTCGATACACGAGCGCAGAATATCGATACTTCGTTCAGTGCTGGCCTCGCATGAGAAAAAGCGAAGGCAGGCAAGGCGAGACAGGCCTAGAGATGTAAAATTACCGGTAATTTATTTTTAGGGTAAGTAACGCGTAATTTACGGTTTTATTACGGTAAATTACAGTAATTTTGAAAAAAGTCATTTTTTGATGTATTCTTATAATTACTCGTGCATACCAGTCAGTAATGTATCGGTGTTGTGGAATCATTTTAATTACATGAATAATTAAAAAATCGAGGAAAATACATTATTTTCTTTGAAACCAATCAAGCTTGCCGATGTACGACCACCCTAGAATTTCCGATAGTCAATATTATAATAATGATATCACAAATTTTGTTTTTAGCATTTATAATACTTCAAATAATATTGATGAAAACATGGCTTTATTTACAAAAACTCTTCTTCCGAATATTCTTCATTCGTGAACTATTGCTTAATGTTGCTCAAATACTCAATATCGTTTCCCATCAACTCGAAATTAGCAGCATCTAAAGCTATCCCCTCTTCTTCACAACAGAGAAGAAACAATATTCAAAACTCAATTCAAACTAAAACACAGGTGCAAGAAAATATAGTCTTGCACAGGGGCGCCTATTCTTGAAAATATTCTCGTACGAGAAATCGTGAAATTTGGGGTTTTTAAGCTTATTTTGTTGGTACATACGAACAAAACGGGCCTAAAACCCCCAAATTTCCCTAGTTTTCCTACGAGAAAGTTTTCAAGAATAGGCCCCCAGGCGTCACACTGAAATTAATGCGCATATGCATTAACATGCATGTAAATATATACTACGTCAAAAATTACGTGACCAACATCTTCGTAATTATCGTAATATTACGGTAATTTACCGTAATCTTACAGGGTAATATTACGACCTTACATCTCTAGACAGGCCGAGCCTCAATCGCGGTAAAGAAGAACTTAAAAAGCACACGCCGCTAGATGTAGAGATTGTCTTCAATATAGACAAATTCAGTAGCGTAGAATCACGGGATTCCTAATAAATATTATGAATCATTATGCGCCAAGGCAACACGGAAGTATATTATATATGTCCGTCGCGAACGCGTATACCAAATAAAGAAAAAAACCGGAGAACGTCGTTTTTAAAATAAACATTTAGTCATAACCGACTATTGAAATATACGTGTTGCGGACACTGTCAAGAGCCACTGACACTGCAAACGGAAAGTTCACAGCAAACGAGAAAATATTAGATGATCAAATCCTCAATTCCAACTCGATAACTTTGAATACTTTTCATGTCGGCACTTTGATCTTTTATTGAAAGTATTCAAAGTCATCGAGTTTGAATTGAGGATTTGATCATCCAATATTTACTCGTTTGCTGTGTTATTGAAATTATTCACCCACCACATGATTCAATACTTCTCATTCATACTTCTTGCAATTTAGGATTGAACGGCATTGAATGTGACAAATTCTCAATGTTTACTGTAGTCGTTGAACGTGGCTTCCATATAATACGGAGAGCGCTGCATTGGAGTAATACCTCCTAGTAAACCAGTGAGCTCGGAGTGAGCTCACAGCGAGCTCACATGTAAACTCACTGTGAGCTCACGGCGAGCTCACAATTTCCGCTTTTAGGTGAGTGAAAAGTGAGCTCACAGTAAGCTCACAGCGAGCTCACAGAGAGCTCACAGCGAGCAGAAATAGAGATCTGTACTTATTTTTAGTAAATACTGATAAATACCTAATACTTTTGGGCAGTCGATACCGTAAAAATAGCTTGGATAGCACATAATCCATTTGTATTTTTCGTACTTTCATTTTCTAATTTTTTTCGATAGCTTGAGTCTTCATGTCCAATATTCCCTTTTTACATTCATTCTCCACTTAAATGATATTATGCAGAGGTAGGATTCCACTATCTCTGCATACCTTCAGAGAGTCTACTATTTTACCTTTTTTTAAAATGTTTGGAAATGAAAAATCAGCCACTTTAATATGAAGTAAATAAATATAACCAAATTGAACTTTTGTTTTTTTCAATCAAACAAATGAATGTCTATTATCAATGTTGTGGCACATTTAACATGATTTTACAATTCTTTTTCTTTGTAGAAAATTTTAACGTTTTATAGGAATAATAATTTTTGAATTTTTTCCATAGAACTTCCAATTTTATCTATGCATAATATCATTTAAGTGGAGAATGAATGTAGAAAGGGAATATTGGACATGAAGACTCAAGCTACCGAAAAAAATTAGAAAATGAAAGTACGAAAAATACAAATGGATTATGTGCTATCCAAGCTCTTTTTACGGTATCGACTGCCCAAAAGTATTAGGTATTTATCAGTATTTACTAAAAATAAACACAAATCTCTATTTATGCTCGCTGTGAGCTCTCTGTGAGCTCGCTGTGAGCTCACTGGTTTACTGGGCTGTTTGAATGTCTCTACTTCATAAATTAAAGATAACATAATATAAATATTTTTCAATTAGATTTTCGACGGGTACATTTGCTTCCTTTTGTACCGTTTTTTACAAGCTGTAAAATATTTACTAGGTGTTGGTTTTTTCGAAAAAAAAACTTTTTCAGCCAAAAAAATACGTGTCCTATCATTTCGACCAACAAGCAAAATTTTAATCAGAAAGTAAAATAATGTACTTCAGAATTCAGCAGTTGCATCGATATGGCCCACTCGGCATGTAATATTTCAAGTGACATGCGTAATATATCAGGAATATTCCACGTGAAACATTCTATTTGAAATGTCTGTGAAATGTGTCTGGAATGTATAGCTTGCTATGTATCAGTCGAAATTTGTCTGAAATACTTCTGTAATGCTTCAAATGAAGCGTTTCAAAGTCATAACAAATGAAATATATCTTTTGAAATGAAAGCGAAATATTTCACATGAAATATTTCTAAAGCATTGCTGGAATATATCGTCGCAAATATTTTATATATGCACAAATAAACTTTTTTGAATTTGGTAAAGGTGATTGCAGATATATAAAATGAAAGATGACTCTTGTTTTAAAACTGTTTATTCAGACATACGTAATTTTTCAATAACACAAATAAATTACATACGTTTGTAATTTTTATTATTACATAAAGTGTTTTTTCCCATATATACATTATATAATTCCGTTATGTAACATATATTATATGACTTAATTTTATTAGACTTAACATCGCATATATTTTGCAAAAAATCTACTCGCCTTCTAAGTAGAAGTCACCGTAGTATGAAGAATCGGAAAAACTGCAAATTTATTATCTTCATATGGCAGTCTTATCATTTTACCCATGATGTCTGCGCACGGCCACGATAGAATTTCTTTTTTTTTTTTAACAATGTTTATACAAAAATTGGAAGAATTGATGGGAGTGACATACAAACTTGATAATCGAACGAACTTCTTGCCAATCAGGTGGGCTTCACCTTTGAGATGCGCGAAATTGACGGCCTCAACCATTGTGCCATCGCGTAAGAGTAGACAGTTGTTCTTTTGATCGTTTATCCTGCTTGAAAACGTATCTTTTTCCAAAGATCGATACTGTTTCGTAACTCGGCACCCTCGAGGAACAATACCGTATGTATGAGGTCGACTCAATGCCACGTCGTCACTTTTTTTTCCGGGTAATTTAGACAATTTTTGGGTTTCTGCCAGTCTTCGGTGAATTTGCTGCAGTGGAAACTCACCTTTTTTAACTAACTTAGATATTATGCCGATACAATTTTCAAATCGAAACGCACTAAATTCATCCAGAGCGCCGAACAATTTCACGTCATCTGCTAAGTGCCTCAGATTATGTACATTATGGGAAATAAAGTTCTCGCCATAAAGTGACTCAAATTGCGAAACGAAGTAATTCAAGAGTTGATCGGCGTACGTCACATTCGAGTCTACTGCGCATAATGTTGGGTTCGCCAAAATAGTGACAGCAACATGTAGAGTTAAAAAATGGTCGTACAATTCTTCTCTCAAAATTCCTCGCAAAACTACTGGTCCCAAGTACAACAAAAATGTTCGGAATTCTGTTGCTTTCCAAAACTTAATATACTTCAGAGGTCTTGGTTTTCGGTTAAAATCGCTTGGTATCCATTCCCTTATATTCAATAAACGATCAGAAATTTCATTCGCTTGAACCGATGACAAACGTACGTTTTTTGATATTGGACCACTCAACCAAAGATGTAACATTTTTCGAACAACCCCCAAACATACCAGATGCATATAATCTAGAGGTACGTTTGTAACTAATCCCAAATGTGGTATTCGCTGAAGACAAGTTTCTGATTTCTGGTAATCCATCTCATACTCGAAATTTGAAAACTGTTCGTCTGTTCTCTTTCTATCGCAAATTCCCGGGAAGCATACTGTGTTGTTAACATAAGTGCCGTGGATACAACATTTTGTGCAAGAATCGTAACCATTGTGAGAAGTGACTTGCAAAATAAACGCCTTAGCAGGGGCATCGCAAACAAGCCCTTTTACTCTGATAAAATAGAGCTTATTTTCAAATAATATTCCTTCATCGCTCAATTGAACAGCTTCATCAACAAACTTTTGTAAAAATTCATCGGCGTTATTCGGTTTTCCCTCTCCATGATAAATACCAACTACATCTACGTGTTTAACAACATCGTCTGAACATAAAATCGTCCACAAACATTTAGTTGCAGATTTGCCTAGTGGGACCCCGTCAACATTGACTAGCAAGTTTAAGTTTTCTCCGGGAATTTTTAAAGCTCTACGCTTTCTCAAAATTTCAAGTATACAATTTTTTAACCCATTATGCCAATACTCCCCCTGACAGTTTTTTTCAACTTTCGTTTCTGTCGGCGTTTTTAGCATGGTCCTCGAATCCTTCGGAAAAGCAACGTTTGTATGTCTATTTAAAATTGACAGTAAATTGTTGCAAGTGTCTCTGCTCAGGGTATTAGTTCGCATCCAATCTGTGATTTCTTGAATAAAGTCTGCGTCGCTTCGGGTCGAATCTGACGACTCTTCTTCGTCTTCATTACTTGAGTACACATAACTGTGTACACTGTTGTTATCTTCCTCATCTGAGTAACGAGTTGCATCCTGTGAGTGCGATGTAACATCTTGATCTGTGACACAAAAATTACAAAAATGTGAAAGATAATTTTTTATGGTTAAAATTAGAACTAATTATTGATGATGAAATCAATTTCATGAATGTTTAATGAACAATAAATATCATACGTGAAATCCTAGTGATTTTGATTCTTATGAAAAATGGCAAAATTTTTATAAGAATCGGAAATTTCTTAGAAGAATTTCGTTTTTTATGAAGTCGACTTTGTAAAATTGTTATAAGAAAAAATATTCTCATAAAGTGATGTTACACAAACATTATAAAAAAATTTTTCTTAGAAAAAGCAGACTAATTTTTATAAAAAATGTCTAATTTTTTATGAAAAAGTTTTTTCTCGCATGTTTCTTACAAAATGTGGAAGTTTTACAAAAAATTTACTAACCTTTTAAAAAAACTTACATTTTTATATGAAATTATTCGTAATTAATTACAAAAAATTTTTTTAAAAATAAATTTTTTTTATAAGGTTATTATAAAGTCACTTTATAAGAAAAACTTGTTTTATAAGAATTTTATAGGGTCGACCGTACAAAATTACAAAAAAAAAATTTTTATAAGGTTTTTGTAAGGTTCAGAATCACTTAGGGTAGTTCCACATACAGGGTGTAATTTAAATCACGAATGATAATTTCCCTGATTTTTTTTCAGATTTTTCTAAGACTAAAAGTCTTTTGCCACTTTTTTCAAAACGCAAAATTAAAAAGTATATATAAGTTTGAAATCCGACCAATAAATGCGCTCCTCCGACGAGTGGAGATAAAAGCCACAGACCAAAATTTACCAAAATTTTCTTCATATTTTTCTGAGTAGAAAAGTCCTTTTCCAATTTCCTTCAAACTCAAAGTTAAAAAAGATAATCAAGTTGGAAGTTTTAACCAATTAGATTTCTTGAATGTAAAACTCGAATATCTTTTTTAATTTTTAATTTTTTTAAAAGTGGCAAAGGACTTTTTGACTTTAAAAAATATGGAGACAATTTTGGAAAATTTTGATCTGTGATTTCTATCCTCACTCCTCGAAGGAGCGCTTTTTTTGGTTAAATTTCAAACTCGATTATCTTTTTTTATTTTGAGTTTTATAAAAAGTGGCAGAGGACTTTCAGTCTTAGAAAAATCTGAAAAAATCCAGAAAAAGGACGACAACATGTCATTTTTCGTTCAAATTTGGAAAAAACAAATTTTATTACCTGATTCTACACTTGAAGCGATTTCCTCTGCCATATTTTCTGAATTGAGGAATGACGTATTTTCAATATTTTCATTTTGTGGTTCAGCCGGAGGTGAGGGTTCTTGTTCTATTTTTTCAGAAGGCAGTACATTTTGCATTAATTTGTTCAAGTCATCATCTGTCTGTTGTTGAACAATACGACGACAATGACGTTTTGAAAATTGTGAGAAGTTGTTTTTTCTCCAACGTTTCATCCCTGCGTCGTTGCTTGCAAACATTAACAAATACGGTTTTGTTTATATTGGCTATGTTGTTATGTATTGCACTGTCAGCTGTGATTAGCTGGTTACACCTGATAGGTCCAAACGAAATACTATATATCGTATATATCATGTCAATATATGTTTCGCTGCAAGTGTGTGCAACGTGTGCAAGTGTGTGTAAAGTGCAAGGCAAGGCTAAGCTGTGACAAGTCTGGACAAGCACGTGGTCCAAGGTTGTCTCCTCGTTTAGTGTTACCTCGAATTACCTCGTGTTTCAAAAAATTAAATCCCTCATCGAAAAAAGTGATCGAGCTGAATCGAACATCGAAGTTGAAAGGCTATACAAAAATTCGAACCTCGCGATTTTTAAAATATTATCACAATAAGAAACGTGTTTTTCGAGAGCAGGTGAGTGAAATGTTTTTCACATTTAAAGGTTAGGGTAATATAAATATACGACGTTCCAAACTCCAAGTTTCTAAATAGCTTTCACTCTTTTTTCTTGTACAACTATATTAAGAACACTCGGAAGACATTCTCTTTCCGTCCAGCAGGTTCCGAGTCGTCTTAAATTAGTACGCCCGAGAGGCCGCGAACCCAGAACGATCATTTAATTTAATATGCGTTTTTTTCTTATTCTGCCTGTGTAATTATACTTTTGGATCAAATAATTTTCATGTAAAAACAAATTATGAAATTCTTAATCGATTTTGTATTTAAAAGTCACATAAAAATTTTTTAATTTGAAATGTATGACATTTTTTTTGAGCGTTCGGTTAGAAAATCTTATACATTCAATTATTTAAATTATCTTATACGATAAAAGACAGTTTTTCTTTATAACTTAATGCAAATTTTTGAATACATATACAGGGTGTACCAAAATCACCGAACCAAAAAGAAACCCAATATTCCTTATTTAATTTCAAGTTGAAAAATCCTTGACCACTTTTCATAAAACTCAAAATTCAAAAAGTTATTCAAGCCTAAAGTTTAAACAATAAGTGCGCTCTCTAGACAAGTGGGGGTCGTATACATGAACCAAACTTTTCCCAAACTTTCTTCATATTTTTCTGAGTCAAAAAGTCCTTTGCCACTTTTCAGAAAACTCAAAACCAAAAAAGATATTCAAGTTATAAGTTTTAACCAATCAGATTTTTTAGATTTTATTCTCGAATATCTTTTTTGATTTTGAGTTATCTGAAAAGTGGCAAAGGACTTTTCGACTCAGAAAAATATGGAGAAAATTTAGGAAAAGTTTGGTCAGTGAATTTGACCCCCAACCGTCAAGACAGAGCATTTATTGTTCAAATTTAAAACTTAAATAACTTTTTGAATTTTGAGTTTTATGAAAAGTGGTAAAGGACTTTCCGACTCGAAATTCAATAAGGAATATTAGGTTTCTTTTTGGTACGGGGATTTCGCTACACCTTGTATACATAAAATTTGGAAAAAAAAAGTAATTAAGCAACAAATTAAATTACTAAATATACTAATTCCATTACAATTGAGGTTCCAGAATGGATGACTATGTCCTATATGAAATTTACAAAATCAAGGAGAACGATTACCGAATTATCCTCCCTGCTTGGCTTAATGAGGATAAAACCAATTGCTGGTATCCACGATATGAGGATGCAGCTGATGTCGATGAATGCCTTTTAAACCTGGAAAATCCTAACATAAATACATGGGAAATCATAAAAGTTGGGAAGAAAATGTCAACTCAAGGTAATAACAAGCGTATTGTAAAATATAGAGATACATACAATCTTTTAAAGTGCGTATGTTTGCAGGCTATAATTTATTTTGACATCTTAAAAAATTAACCAAATATTTTAATTGCTTAAAAATCTAATAAAATTCACAAAAATAATTTATTGTCCACTTATGAGTTTAAATCTTAAATGAGTGAATTTTAAAATCTACTTCATAATTTTAAAGTTATTTTATACAGTGCCTTTATAAAAACTGATACAAACTTCGTAGAATATTGCTCTTTGTGTAAAGTCACTTTATAAAAAAAAGGAAATTTAAAAAAATCCAAGATATTTTAAGGTGTTTTTGAAAAAGTTTATGAACATCAATGTTACTAGGAAATCCTAATTATAAATTTGCAAATAATAATTCTCTATGGAAAAATACATTCTGGTAAATCCGAGATTTCCAATTTAGTATATTTTGTCTTAAACATTTCTTACATTCCAAAATGTCATTACATACCTCATTCTGTGATTTTTTTAACATGCATAATAATCTAAGTAGAAATCAGAAGTTTTAATTGAAAACTCTGAGCTATCGTTTGTAAATTCTTACATACCAAAATTTACTGCTTCAAAATAAATCAAAATATTTTCCAACAATTTTTTTGCTGGCTGATATTTTCAACGTACAACACCTAGCACTTATAATTGGATTAATTTACAGAAAGTCTGATAGAAGCTAAGGGAGCGCTGAAAATGATCCAAAATATGACTGACCAAGAATCTGAGGTCGATGATGAGAAACTAAAAAGGTCGAGACACAAAAGATGCAGAAAAAGAATTTCCTCTGAAGAATCTGCAGATGAAACACTTGAAATCCCAAAGAAAAAACGGGAGAAAGTGCAGCAAAGTCTCCTACCAAAACCAGTGAACTGCAAGATTCCGCTTGTCACTGCAAGCGTTCATCTGAACAGTAATCATACTTTTATTTTTTAACATTTTAAGAAACATGGCTTTTTTTACCAAACAAAAGTATTTTTTACGTTTTAATTAATTACTCTATTATCAAAAATTGTATAAATAGTAAATGATGTTTAACTATAAAAAAGTAGTAAGTACTAATATTACCATCTTATTATATTCATTACAATATTATGAATTTTACAGTGTTCGATAAGTTTTCATTCATTAAAAATTGTTGGAATTTAAGGCATTCAAATTATTCAGAGCATTTCCGGCATTATTCTTATAAATTCAAAAACAATAATTCGAAAAAGGCAAATTTAAGAAATTTTTTAAAGCATATTTTAGTTTTTGGCCAGTTTTCAATTTATTAAAATTGTTGGAACTCAGTGTATTTCAATTATTCTTCGCATTATTCTAATAAAAAAAACTTATGAAAATCGCGAATTTTCAGTATTCTATACATTGCTCTTGCAAAAGCAAAAGAATTCTTTTGAAATAACAACAAAGTAACATCTACGTTACACTGAAACTATAGTCAGAAAACTTGCTGATCGTGATTGAAAAGGACAACAATGTAATTCTTGAATTCTTTTTATTGCTTTGCAGAATCGATTGAAGAAACACTTGATAACAGACAAAATAAAGACTATGACTTAAACGAGTGCAACCAAAGCATCCATAATGATTCAGAGTTTGGCTTGCCCGAACCTACAACAAAAACGACCGAAAACGTGTTATCATCTCTGTCAGCACAGGATATGCCAAAATATTTCATTGGTCACTATTTTTATTTATATGAAATCGATTTACCAAGATTTGAGGTTCTACTGAAATCAATAATTTTTACATTACTTTCAGAGGGAATCAATTTACTCACTCGCAAAGTTAACGAAAGCATTCTAATTCAGAAAGAAAATCGAGAGCGCCTGAACGGTCTAGAAGAATTATTTTTAACTTCACGGCGTCCAGTTGACAACAAAAACGGCGTCGCTGATGAACTCGATGAAACCTTACCGATTCGATCGAAAGAGCAATTCACCGAGTTTGAAGAAAAGTTGAAAAATAAGGATTTTTTCGATGAAACGGTAATCATATTGAAGTATTCTAATTATGACGATAATAATGAAGTACAGATTTTTTATACATGAGTGTTACATTTCTTTGTGTTTTCAGAAACGATTCATGAAAAAAATCGGAGGAGAGACACTCCACGATTTGGTGCGCAACATTCTGGATCGCTTCATCGCGAATTCTCTAGCGATTTCTTACAATGTTGAAGGAAAGCAATTGAAAAAAAAAACCACCGAAGGCGCTGAGGTGGAAAGGAAACAAGCCTTCGGCGAAACGCGTTTGTGCAATTGTATTTTAAGTAAGTGTTTCTATAAATAAGTTATGATAAAATCGACCTATATTCATAATTTCAAACACAATAAATCTTATCAATGGAAACCCGAACAAATATTGATAAAAGCACTTTTCAGGATTATATATTTTCAAAACTGACCAATACAATAATTTCATTTTTCAGAGGCTGCTGAACTGAAAGATTCTCTGAGGTATGACGGAAAGATACTAAAATCCAAAAGTATTGGAACGTGGCTTGCTGGCGCCTCACTGCGATTAGAAAGAGAAACGTGAGTAATTACTATAACGTACGTCACTTAGTGATCATTTCGAATCATGTGATCGAATTTTGACCAATCACATATTTACCTAAATTTATTAGTTTGTCCCCACATTCACAATCTGTACCGTCTAATAAACTAAGATAGTATCGTGATTGGCTCCAAGTGATTGATTTAATTCAAATTAAACAATGTTGACTGTACAAACCTTTTTTTCCTTTTTCACTGTCACTTTAGATTCTCCACTTCTTCAATCTCATATCGAAGAGAAAAAAAATTTCACTTGAAACGTTTACAAACAGGTCAATTTTTCGCGGCATGTTTGCAATATGCATCTTTCTTGTTGTAATAGTCAATTGAAGTAATAATCGGTGTTGTGTTATTTAGACATTAATTAGCGATATTTTTTCCAGGAAAAAAAAACGAGATCGAGAAAAAAAAGGAAATAAATGTGACTAATATTGTACATGACATGGGCAAAGTGCATAAGAATTAAATTTATTTATAAATAATAAATAAATAAAACATGAAATTGTACATGCGTAATGTATACTGCGTCAACAAATAAATACAAAAATTTGTAAAAACAACCAAGAAGTGCTTTCCTTTTTATATAAAATATACCAAAATTTTAACCCAAGCAATAGTTATTTCTTCCTAATTTTGTGAGAGTGTAATATTGCGACAGTATGACAGTTATATTACAGAAGCGTAGCAGAATGATTTCAGCGATGTTTCTGTAGTATAACAGAGAGATAGCTGGAAGATGTCAGCAACGTTTCAATGTAATGTGAGGGCGGACATAGACACATTCCTGACATATTTCTGAAATGGTAGTGACATATTCCAGGTACATAACTGATAGCATGTAATATTTCAGTTGAAACGTTGTTGAAACATTCCTGACATATAACATGCCGAGTGGGGGAAAGCATTTATGGTCAATATTTTGACAGCTAGTATCAAAAAAGCGAACTTCTCCGATCACGTATAAGTCTCGTGGGTACATACATGCATCGTTAGCAAGTACTTTTTTAAAGCAGTTATTTTCCAATTTTCATGTTTCCCGCCAGGCCTCCAAAATTGTGTTTTTCTTGGCGGTGTAATAGAAAAGAGTCTTTTTGTAATTTGCCGACATTCAAAGTAATGTATGTTATTTGTATACATTGAAAAGTCAACACATGAGGAATAACGTATCTTTGCTGTTAATTGATACTTTCGATAGTGAAATTGAAGATTGATGATGAAATATTTTATGTGTAATAACATTCTAACATTGTTTCATGTTTTAGAAGACGTTCTTAGTCGACGGGAGTGTCATCAAGACAAATTAGAAAGTTGTATTCGAAAAACGATAATCTATAGATATATGTTTACATGGAAAATGTACGAAGTTCAACTGCAAAACATCAAACAGAAAAAAGTACATACCTTAAATATAAGTGTAAGTTTACTAAAAATAAAATGTTGTCGAAAAAGAACATTTGAACTAATTTTTTTTCTTGGAATAACTTTATTGTCAAAACTACTTGTTATACACTCTGCCTTAAAAAACTGAATTATTTATGATTTCTACTCCAAATTTGACTCCATCAAAAATGTTGTTATCGTTCTTCTTATTTTTACTGTATTATAAAACAACTCTTAACAAGTTTATTTTTCAGTTAATGTACGTTCAATGTTAACTGTTTTTTTTTCACTCAATTCACATTTGCCGAGTATCCATCGGGAAAAATTTATTGTCAACAAACACTTTTCTGTATGAAAATTATGTATAGCCTATAAACGTACGAAGTTTTTCACCGTGTGAGTTTAGAAGTGCTTAAAAAATCACAAACCTTAAAGGATTTTAAGAATCCATAAGTTGTTAAAAAACTCATAAGTCTAAACAGAATTTCAATGACTTACAAAATTATGAAAATACTTGATTACTTAAACAATGTAACTTTGAGCCATAACTTTTTAAATATTCATCGATCGGTTTTCCACAACCACGACCACGCAAGAGGGTAGTATCGTACGGCTTTTACCGAGAAAAATGTAAATTTTTATGAGATATTTTAGAATGTGCGATAACCTCACTAAAGTTTCAGTTCTAAATAATAAATTTCCGTACTATACAGAGTGCTAAATTATCTTTTTCATGCGTAATTGAGTGAAAAAAAAACGTTAAAAAATAGTGGATTTGATACTTTTGGATTCAATCTTAAATAGTGTCTTGTACGTCAACTTTGAATCAATTATTAGAAAACTATTTAACTCTCAGGAATTTCTCTATTAAATTTAAGAGACTGTCTTTGAAGCAGATTTCCCAAACTGTCAATAAAACTTTTGATTCAAGTTATGGACGCAACTATGAAAAAAATTGACACAATCTATGAAAATTATGAATGAATAAACCTTCTATGAAATCGAAGTGTGTATTTAATATAAGGCAGACATTAAAATCACTTCACCTTTAAATAATTTCTCATTAAAAATGTGTATTCAACCCACCCGGCATGTGATATCCCAAAAGTACTTGACATATGCGTGCGATATTTCCGAAATATTTCAAGTTTTATATCGTAGCAGAAGTATTCCTGGCGTATTTCTGTCATATTGCACATGAAATATGTATGTGTGATATTTCATTGATATTTCTAACATATT
The DNA here is from genome assembly GCA_028476575.1 of Platygaster robiniae. Classification (NCBI taxonomy): domain Eukaryota; kingdom Metazoa; phylum Arthropoda; class Insecta; order Hymenoptera; family Platygastridae; genus Platygaster; species Platygaster robiniae. Next base: position 46,642,558 of record CM052019.1, read on the forward strand.
TCACTTGCAACATTCCACACACATTTTTTGTAACATATTTTTGACATGTAGCACCTAACATATGGCTGTGTTACATGTCGGAGATGTTTCAAACATATTTCACCGGAATCATGTCAGGGAAATTAATATTGAAACATTGCTGACATATTGTATGAAACATATGGCTGCGTTACATTTCGGGGATGTTTCAAACATATTTCACCGGAATCATGCCAGGGAAATTAATATTGAAACATTGCTGACATATTGTATGTAACATATGGTTGTGTAACATTTCGGGGATGTTTCTAACATATTTCACCAGCACCGTGTCAGGGAAATTACGGTCGGAAGATGTCTGACACATTGCATATTACGTATGGTTGTGTGATATTTGAGGGATGTTTCAAATATATTTAACCTACTGAATCACGCCAATAAAACTTCTGTCGAAACATTTCTGACACAATTTCATGCCATAAATATTTCACGGGGTATATATAGGGCACAACACCTTTTTATTAGAAGAACGATTTATTAATATTTCTTCACATACTTAAATGTCATACATCATGTTAAATTATCAAATAATCATTAAATAATAAACTCAATATAATTATCGATCATTAAGTCTTTGATTGAATGAAGTATTACAATCGCCATGCCTTTACTCTCTTGGAACTGTATGAAGGATAGGAAAAGTTACAAAACATTCTTTCATATTATCATAAGGGATTTTCAACAATTTCCCCGCAATATCTGCGCAAGATCGTAACTCAATATTTTCATTTCTTCGAACTACTGTAATACCAACTTCTGCTGAACTAATAGGTACTTCGTATAAATTTTCAAGCAGTGTCATTCCTCTGCAAATAACAAATGATTCGCCACCTTTTTGTACAAAATTTAGGGCTTCGATGACACTCCCGTCACTTAACAAACTGCAATTACTGTTATCGTGTTTAATGCTAATGGAATAGCCATCTTTTTCCATCATTTTATATTGACCCGAAAAGTTATGTCCCTGAAGTAATATCCCGAGATTGTGAGGTTTGCTCAATTTGACATTTTTCAACCTTTTTTGTGGCGGTTTTTCAAATTTCTTTGTTTCCAAAATTTTGCGGTGAATTTGTTGCAATGGCATCTGGCCTTTTTTGACAAATTTAACTAACGTGCCTATGCAGTTTTCAAAACGGAAAGAACTGAAGTTGTCCAAGTTCCCAAATTTTCTTACATCTTCTGCAAGATGAAGTAGATTATGAACGTTATGAGAAGTAAATTTTTTGCCGTACAATACTCCAAAATCGGACACAAAATGGCGTAACAATTCTTCTGCATAATCTACGTTACTTTCCAACGAAGAAAGTATCGGGCTCGCCAAAATAGTAATAGCAAGATGTAGTAGAAGAAAGTTTTCATACAGTTCTCGTTTTAAAACTTTTCTCAAGACAACAGGCCCTACATATAAAAGAAATGTTCTCAACTCAGTGGCTTTCCAGAATTTCAAGTGCTTTAGAGGCCTCGGTTTTCGATTAAAATCACTAGGTATACATCTTGTTAAAGCACTCAACTTATCAGAAATAACGTCAACTTGATGGGCGGATAAGCGCACATTTTTATTCAGAGGTCCTTTCAACCACAGTTGAATTAATTTCCTCATCACACCTAAACATACGAGATGCATGTAATCCAAAGGGACTGAAGTAACTAATCCCAACAGTGGAATCTGGTTAAGAATAGAAATACTCTTTTGATAGTCTAAACTATACTCAAAGTTTTTAAAACCCTCATCAGTCCTTTTTGTACCACAAGATCCCGGAAAACATACTCTGTCGATGTACTCCCCATGAATATTGCACTTAGTACATGAAGAGTAACCACAGTGATGAGCAACACACAAAATGTACGATTTAGCAGGTACGTCACAAATTAAACCGGCAATTCTAACAGCATATTGCACATTCTCGTACATGATACCTTCGTTAACCAACTGTATAGATTCTTGTGTAAACTGTTGTAATAACTCATTAGAATCAGGTTTTCCTTCACCAAAAAAGATACCAACTACATCAACATCTTTGACGAGATCATCAGAGCATAAAATAGGCCACAATCCTTGCGTACTTGACTTTCCTAATGGAGCACCATCTACATTTATTAACAAATTTACAACGTTACTCTCAATCCCTAAAATTTTGCGTTTGCCCAAAATATTCTTAATTGCCTGCTCCAATCCATTGTGCCAATATTGACCTTGACAAAGAGGTGCAATATTGGTTTCTTTCGGTGTTTCCAACAAACTTCTACAATCTTTCGGAAATGTGACAGAAGTGTGTGTATTTAATATTTTCAACAAATCATTACAAACTAAACGACTCGCATTAGAATTTATCATCCAAATTTTGATGGCTTCGAGAAATTTTTCGTCTGCTGAAAATCGATCGAAATAAGCTTCTTCGTCGTCTGACGAGCTCGATAAATGAGGATTGTCGCAGTTACGATCGAAACTGTGAACACTAGATTCGTCATCGCTTATTGATGGTCCTGCAACTTCCGGCTGTTGCCACTGGTTCTGACGCGCTGTGAAATAGAAACAAAAGTTTCTGTTGAAACATTGATAACATTATCGACCATTGAAATCATGACGAATATTTGCGAATATTAATGAAATAAAGGTTATAGAGTAAAATGACATTATTTTTTCTCATATTATGTACTTTTATACTAATAAACAGATAATTATTGATATTATATGAAATACTTCAATTTTCAATGTACGCAGTAAATAATTTATTATATAGATAATTGCTAGTTCAATTCCATCATAATAATTTTTTTTACTCTCTTTTAATTGTATCCGGGGTACTGAAATTTACTACAATCAGTGACATTTTTTTAAAGGAATTATTACATCAGAATTGTATTCAAAAATTGTAATGTTTCATTGAAACACTCTATTGTATTTCATTATGATAATAAATTAATGAGATATATTTGCGATTTCGCAAGTCATATATGTGGTTTACTGAAGACTTCACAGTTATTGATTAATTTTTAGTAAAACAATCAATTGAAAATTATAGGGTCATTCTTTTAATTGATTACTATTTATTTTGAGATATATCAAACATTTAACCATTAAGAATTACAATAATCATTTTTCGTATTAAAATGACTTTCTTATAGAACATTTATAGAACAAATTGAAGTTATTGAAGTATTTGTATTTAAATCTTGTAAAAATATACCAGTTTCCTCATTTTCTTGAAAATCATCATCCTTGCCGGACATCAGACATTCGCATTCCTCTATATTATTACACGTATCACTTTTATTCTCAGCTGGTGAAGCGTTCGCTGAGTCCACATCAACAACAGTCCCATTCACCGTATAGTCTAACATTTTTTCAATTTCTCCTCTTGTTTCTCGTTCAGCAATACGGCGTTTATGACGAGCAGAATAAAAACGAACATTTTCGTTTCTGAAGTCCATAGTATGATCTTGAAAATTATGAATGTTATGATTATATAAGTGAACATATACAAATGCACTAAAATAAAAATTGATACGCAAATTATTTCATATTTATAGTTATAAATATGAATATTACATTTTATTTAGTTCATATCTAGTAAACCCGCCGAGATATCGTGAGATATCGCGGCTGGAGACACCTTGAAATCTTTAATTTTTTCAATAAAACTTTTTTGAATATGGTTAAGAATGATTAGATTAGGATGAAAATAACTCGTTTTATGTATTTTTTGCATTTTTTAAATAAATGGCAAATTATAAAAATTAATTCGTAAAATTTGCCATTTATTTAAAAAACACAAAAAATACATTAAACGAGTTGTTTTCATGCTAATCTAACTATTATTAACCATATTCAAAAAAGTTTTATTGAAAAAATTACAGATTTCAAGTTGTCTCCAGCCGCGATATCTCACGATATCTCGGCGGGTTTACCAGAGTATATTAATTTTACTACGATTTCGGTTTCATTCATTATTACAATATATTTTTACATTATATTGCATGCTAATAATGCTACTTACGAGCATAAGTTTATACCGATGTATAATAATAAACAAAATACAGTATATGTTCAATTTTCGCTGTTTCTTTTATGAAATACAGCCGATAGTGAACGAATTTTTCGTCTTCAGGTATGGCGTTCGAATCCGTGCTCAATTAAGTTATAAAATGATGATTCTCATTTTATTGAAAAAGTTTTACAAAATCCGCGAAAGGCGCGAAACGACAACAAAAAGCTGCACAACCTAAGTCATGTGATTATGTATATTTATTAATAATCAATATGTGTGTACAGTATGCGCAGTGAACAGAAACTTGCAGAGACTGTTCAACAGGTTACACAGTAGTGTTTTGTTTTTCCTTCACCGGCCAAAACTTGCCAAAACTTTTTTAGCGCAATTGGAATAAATTATTTGCGTCATTAGTAAAGCTTGAGTGATTCTAAGCAATTCGCAACATATCATACTTGAGACGCACACGTGCTCCAGCATTGCCCGACAAAAAAGAGGTAATTCATCTTTATTTATTACAGAAAATAGTTAGCCCATAACCTAATTTTCACGATCGACAAAAAATCGGGGTTTCTCGACTTCTCATCCTCTTGCTAACTACCCTGGTTAAACTAACTCTGCAATTCCCGACAGATCGGGAAACGCCAGGAAATAAGGCGCGGAAAATTTCCTGAAAAGTCGGAAAAATTTCCGCGCCTTATTTCCTGGCGTTTCCCGATCTGTCGGGAATCGCAGAGTTATATAGTTTAACCAGGATATGCAATTAAGAAATAATCTGTAAAGTACATTATGTTACACGATGTAATAAATATCGTGTAAATAAATAAATGACCGTACTTGTTAAAAACAATATTAAGACAATGAAAAATAAGACAATGAAAAAAAGTATGTTTTCTTAACTCAAAAAGTAACGTAACATTCGTCAATTTCACAGAAAAATGTCAAGCGAGGAAGATGGAACGATGTTTTGTGTGGTGAGAATAAAAAAAAATGATTTTCGAATTGTTTTGTCACATTGGTTTTCAAGTGACAAAAAATCAATTTGGTATCCACCTCACTCAAGTAAAGCCGACATCAAGGAAGACTTAATAAACGAGGCACAGCCCACGGAGAAGTGGCATTTTCTAGATATAGAAAGGATTGTATCCAAAAAACGTGAGACAGTTACATATTCTTTTCGAATTTTAATATACTTACATTTCTTTTTTAGACATCTTTTTGTTTCTCGAATAAATTTGTCATTTGTACAACAAAACTAGAGAATTATTAATAATTGATATTATTATATATTTATTTTATAATAATATATATATTATTATTTATATTTTTTTATACATCATTTTGTTATAATATATTTACATATATATTTATTTTTTTTATGTATTATATTTTATTTGGATTTATTATATTTATTATAATAATTTTATATTTATATTACATTTTATAGTATATTTTTATTATTTTATTATTATAATATTTTATTATTATCAATTATCATATTTCATTTTTTTATATTATATTTTTTTATTTCTATTATATTCATTTTATTTATTGTATCATTTAATTAATATATTTATATATATATATATATATATATATATACACACACACTAATTATATATTAATATTGAGTGTTTTTATGTTAAGGGCAATAATGTATATCTATATACGTATCGATATTTATCGGTAATATCAATACCCGTTTCAAAAATACTTGATTTTGGTCGATATTTCCCATCTCTTTAGCCCGTATTTAATTATATATTATGAAGCTATAAATTGTGAGTATTTTTTAATGAAAAATGCTTTTTTTTTGTGTCAGGCGAGCTGCGCTAGACAGAAGAAATACTAAAATTGATTGAAAATTCTTCGGATATGGGATCAGAACTTGATGAAGACATCTTTAAAAAAAGCCGCAAAAAGCGAGGAAGAAAAACTTTCAGCTCCGAGGAAGACGAAGAAGTCCCGATATCGTTATCTACAAAATTCACGGGAATGAAAAAGGCATTATTATTGAAAAATGGTAAAATATCATACAATATTACTGCACGATATTAAATGTTAAATAAAAATCTCTATGAAATTGATATGACGTTCTTCACTATAAAATTTTTTATACAACGTTTTGAGCATAGGTGAAGTATTAATTCTTAATCATTTCTTTTTTTCGATAAATGTTTTTGGATACTTATGCCATATTATTGAATGTCTTTTAAGTATACCCAACATTACAGTACAGAAAATCTGTAGATAATTGTTTAGAAGGAAGTCCACTTCCCTCATTCCAGTGAAATACAAGAAAGGTTGATCGAAAATGATGTTTCCTCATTTTAATTACTATTTTAAACAAGTTGGTTAACTGGATTTGGTGGAAAGATGATATACTATCGATTTCTATTGAAAATACTATTTAGGAAAGTTTTTTTACTTATTAGTTTCAAAATTATCGAATATTTTCATGTATTGATTGTTAACTTCGTATCAAACTTTTAATTTTTGAGATCAGTCTTAATTTGTTGAATTTGCACATTAAAAGCAGCATTGATTTTTTCAAGTTAAACAAAAAACACTATTGGAAAGGAATCATCCATGACAGCAACAATCCCAACACATAGCAAGGATTGTTCTGAAGAAATGAATTTGAGCCAAAACTATGACGCACAGTTGGACAACTCTCTAGTCTGCAAATCGCGAGAAAATAGTAAAACATTAAAATATTACACAAACTATATCAATTTTTCTCCTGTGAATATGTATTTCGAAAATTCACGTATTTTACAGAAGCACCAGATGAAACTATAAGAGACGTCAACGGCAATGAACCCATCCTCACAATTGATGAGAAGCTGACCTTTTTGATGAGTATGTTTTATTCCTTTTGAATCTACTGGAAAATGTTTTTACAGCTACTCTTAAAAATTAATTTCAAAGAATTTCTTTAAATTATTGAAAACTTTATGGAAAATGGCAAGTTACATGGAAAATTGAGAATGTTTATGACAAATCTATATTTGTTTTAGAAATCTAAAATTTTTTCATAAGTCAAAAACTCTGTGGAAAAATTGTAAATTCAAGGGGAAATAGCAAGTTGGATGGAAAAATAATGTTAAGATAAATTTGATAATTTTCTTATAACAACATGTTTTTAACAGTCGGAAATATGATAGTAAAATCATTATATTTTGTTTAATTATACGTTTCAGAAATAATTCGAATTCTTATGTGAACTTGTAAAAGTTTTTGTATATTCAAAATATTGTTCATGCATCGAAAATTTTACTTGCAATCGCTAATTTTCTGGGAAATTGAGAATAATGATGTCGAACTAATAATTTTTCTACAATTATATTTTTTTTCAAAATTAGAAACTCTCGAAGTCTTACCTCTAATTTGATGTTGAAAACATCCACTTTACCGCAAATAAGCTAGCATTTTCCGTTTATCGTATAATATACTTTGTTGTAAATTTGAATATTTTTTTGTTTTTTTAGATAGCATGAAAATTTTGTTGAGAAAATCAAACAATATTTCCACTGCACTAGAAGATGTCGGAAAACGTATCGCAGCAATTGAGAGAAAAAATCAGCAAAGCCAAATTCGCCCCACTAACGGGCAAAATGATGAACATACTAAAGTTGCGGAAGAGATTGATGCCACACTGCCTCTCAAAACGCAGAAAGAGTTTAACGATTTTGAAGGAAAATTGAAAACTGCTGCATTTTTCAACGAAACGGTACATTTGTTTTTCAGAAGATATAATTTTGAAAGTTATAAGTTTGTAATTAATGGACTGTAATACATTTTCAGAAAGCAGTTATGAAATGCGTGGGTGGAAAAAATAACCATAATCTTGTATGGAACATTTTGCAAAAATTTTTTGCCAATGAGCTGGCAGTAAAATTTAATATGGAAGGAAAGGCTTGGAGAAAAGCAGGTGCTGATGGCTCGGAAGTTGAAAAAAAGCTCGCCTTCAGGACGACTGAAATTTATCGATGTTTGATAAGTGAGTTTTACTGTTTGCACATGTATTCCCTTGTAACTCTGATTTTTATAAAGATCTCCGAATAAAATCTTAGAATAAAATATAATATAATCTCAGAATACAATCTTTATTTTCCTCGTAAGGAGTTCAATTATTATGAAGAAACCTTTAAAAATTCGTAAAAAGAGATTTTCACCTTATAACGAATTGTTATAAGGATTTCAAATCTTGTAAGGTTACAAAAAATGTTATAAGATGCGTACAATGTTTGTAATATTTCCATACAACAATTTTTTGTTGGTGTGGAAAATCCATGAAAGATTTTTATTTATTATCAGGTGCTTAGAACTCTCCTTGGAAAATTGTTTTAGAATATTTAAATGAAACACATTGTTTGCTGTTATGAACACCGCAAACGTTGATTGTCAATTTTAAAACAATTATATCATGTAACATATTTCTTAAAACGTTACCTTCTACAGTTCAAGTTTCTTATGAAGATCTTATGAGGTGACCTTATAAAGTACTTCATAAAGCATCTTAAAAGGCTCCTGATGAGAACCATAGTTATTAGAGTTTTACTTTATTTATATAGATATATATTCCTTTTATCTATCTGTTGCAGATGCTACGAAGGAAAAATTCAAGGACGATAATTTTGATGAAACTGTTGTTCGCAAAGACATAATTGCAAAGTGGTTTGCAGGAGCCCCTCTCAGGCTGCTCCGTGAAAATAAGTAAGAAAACAAATTATAGTAAATTTCAGTCAAAGGATGATGCAGCGTATTTTTATCCAGCAATACATTTTCTCAACTGATGATGTACTTATTGATGTAAATTAATTTTTTTTTTTTTCGTTTCAGTGAAAAAAATCAAGAAAAGCAAGCTTAGAAATAATGTACCTGCACAACATTAATGTTAAAGTGAAATAATTCTTAGACCTCTAATCTTGAATATTTTTATCTTTGTGACTCAAATTTTTGTGCAATATATACCAAAATTGAACTTAAGCTGTAATTTTTCTTAATAAAGGTATATATATACACACATATCGACCACTAAAATGTATATTACAAATCATTTTATAAGCCCATGGGAAATTCCGCAATAGATTTCAATTTATGGATTGTATCTCTATTTCAGCTGCTAGGATAGATACCAGGCAAACGAGCAATATCAACAGCTGTTTTCAGAGGGCTTTCTTTCGTATTAATTTGAATGCAGTTGTCATTTTTTGTTACAATCTATTTCCCACTGTCGATATTGCCCGTAAAAAGAGGAACTGTCCTGCTTGCTGCATTATAGGAGCTATTTTTAAATCAGAAACTACTGCAAAATTTCCAATAGGCAACCTGAAATAATAATACCCGTCACATTCCTGCAACATCTTGGAAAGATCTTGATAATACAACTAAAATATACTTGAAATGTCCATGAAATATGCCAGAAACATTACGGAAATATGTCGAAGTGATTATAAAAATATAGCCACAACGTCATAGACATATCTTAGAAATATCTCAAACATATGTCATAATATTTTTGCGACTGGAAGCAGAAATATTGTAGAAGTATGCCAGAAATATCCGAAAAATATGCCAGAATAATGATATTTACTTAAGAGCGTTATCGTGAAAATATGTCAGAAACATTGCAAAAACATCCGGAAAATATGCAAGAAATATGATAGCTACACCTACAAATGATGTCAGAAATATCACTGAAATGTGCCGTGGATATGTTCTACCGCGGACATTTAATGTCTGAAATATCACGGAAAACTCTCAGAGAATATTCTGTAATATCTCTGAGATATGTGATATCACGAATGAAACATTTCTGAAATATGCCTGAAATATAACATGCCGGGTGGGAAGCTTATTTAAATTTTAGTGGATTTCGACATATTAAATTTTTTTGGAGTAAATATTCCCTAATATATCAACAGTTATTTGATTGAAACAAAAAATTTATATTGTATGAAATATGAATTGTATAACAAAAATTATAATGTATATTTGATAATACACAAAAGATGTTTTAAAATATTCAAACATGTAGTGTCTACAAATATAATAAATAATAATAAAAAATTTTAGAATCTACATATCTAATATGAAATCAATAAATTTGACATAAATTTCTTTGCAATCCTTTCATATACATGTCCATGAAATTTCAAACACGATTTAAAGTGAAAGTCTATAAAAGATGTTTGAATTCTCAAATTTTGTTTGACAGTATACTGGTATGAAATAATATAAAAGCCCGGAAAAGCCATGTATGAAGCAAAATGTCAACTGTTGTACGTAAAAAATCTACCATCAAGGAGATATCTAGAAGATACTTTTCAAATTTTATCAAGGGGCTGTAAAAAAAGCGAAAATGCAATATTATATACGACGAAATAGAGCGAGTCGAATGATTACAGAACTACTAGCGTTTCTCTCGGTCGACGGTCGAACATGTGCTCTCGGGATGGTGGGGAGACGTTTGAGACGTAAGGGAAGGCCTAAAAGGGTGACCTCGGCACAGTGCGTTTAGCGTTTGCAGTTTGCGCTAGTATTGGTGATATAGTCGTACATAACAGCTGTTTCGTCGAGTAGTGAGCGTGAAATCCCCCCAGGTTCACGTGCTAAAAATAAGTAACACCCGAAAATGATACTACGAATTACAAAAATCATATTCTAATGGAGCGCCTAGCTCGGTTCGCATGTTACATACGTGGAAAACCTAAACGCCTTCCACTCGTGGAAATCGGCTCCGTGGACGACAATGAATGCTTTCGTGACTTACTCATCTTCATCGAGAGCGTTATCATGTGGGAGAGCTTCATGCGAAGCATGTTTATCGTGCTTGTGTTTAACGTTTTCTTTTGGTAAGCAAATAGTGCACTACATACATGTGTAATCTAAAAATTATTATACACAATATCCCTTTACTATTCCGAAACGAAAGATTCTCGTGTAGGTCCCTTGAACATTTATTTCTTTGAAAAGTCACGTGACAAACGATAAATGATGCGTAGGTGTTTGAAAAATTCATCATGAAACTGATAGTATTTAGCTTCTGCAGTGTTAATTATATTTAAAAATTCGATTTTATTCGATACCTGGTTTATCTTTGTAAAAAGGTTTGTAAAATACTCGAAGATAACAACTAACCGGACATACATTGATTAACATTTTGATCAACGTGTTAATATAAATTATTTACGTAACACTGCGAACAATAATTCCAATGTTTTCTCGTTTATCTGGAGCCAAAATTATTATCTAAGCAAAAATTATCATATATTATCACTTTGATGCAACACTTTCCAATAATGACGTCTCGTGTGTTATTTGAAATTTTTTATTCACAATGTGGCAGGGTGTGTGTAAAGAAAATGTTCATTTACATTGTCGAATATATTGATATTGAATATAATCTGTTTAGATAGTTTTGTAATAAATTACATTTTGTATGTACAAATCACTGAAACAATTTGTAATAGTTTCACTTAAGAAAATAATCCTCTATCTCCAAAGAAAAGGTCGAAAACTTGTCAAAGAATAAGGAAAATAAATACTTATTACAATCAACACTGCAAAAAATGTGTCTTGCCACGAGACACTTTTTGACGCCATTTTTAAGACGTTCAAAGATGTTTTTGAAACACATCTTTTTGACACATAAAAGTAAGACACTAAATGACTGAAGACATGAATTTCGCGTCTTCGTGTCTTCTACGGAGACACGTCTCGTATATGTTTTTTTGCAGTGAAGAAAATAATAGTTAATTCTCAACCAATATAAGGTTGGCTCCAAACGATTGGAAAATCTTATGAGTTACTGCACAGATTTAAATAACTATCGTAAAAATATCAACTCTGTACGACTAACAGTGAGATACCTCAGGCTAATAGTTTACTTGCTGTAAATCGTTCAAACTCCATGGTTTTATGTTGAAAGTCCAACTGAACTTGAACCATTTTAGAGAAAATGGGTTTATTATGTCAAAAATAAATCTACCTTGAATGTCCCAAAAAAAGGGAAGGATTAGCCCAGTGTGCCTAAGGCTCCCTTTAGCCAACGTTCACACAACTTGCTGCGAAGCACAATGGTAGTGGGGCTAGGGAAAGAATGGCACAGCTATATATAGATATATGGAGCACAATGAAACAGCGCCACCTGGCCGAATTGCTCCGCAAACTACCGTGGGTGAGCAAAATTGCCGAGCCTTGGGCACACTGGATCAGTCCTATGCAACTGGCTATCTTGACTGTAGAAACGATTATTCACGCTGAATCCGGGGCACCCCGGAGGCGCCACTTATGCAAGGAGCACACACACGTGCTCATAGAGGTCAACCGGTTGATGTGTAAGGCGCCGAAACAAAGCAGTTGTATGTGCATTAGTTAGGCACATGTGGTAACATCGTGAACGTTGGAACCACGGGAGATACATAGGCCTGGGAAGGATATTGGCGAAATTAGTAGGAAGTTGGAAACTTTGACTTGCGAGACACATTCTTTGTCCTCCAAATACAAAACTGAGTTTACCGTGATTTTAAATGAATATAAGTTCAGACTCTTGTATCATTAATGACAAATCAGTTAAAAAACGACGATGTCAGTGTTACGTATCAAGTTCATAGAATTTAAAAAAAAATTATTTTACCATAGTATTTATAACAAATGTAGCGTATTTCCAGAAAATCGTTGAAACATTTAAATGTTGTACAACAATATTTTTAAAAATTTAAAACAGCATTCGATAAAAAATTGTTCGTGATTGGCATCGTCTATAATTCATTGGATTTTCGTTCCTTGTTTACATTCATTCAAAAAATGACCTAGAAATAAGATAGTAGTAATAAGGCCTCAATAGGCGCCACTCTTGTTAGTTTGTAAGTTTAGAAATACTGTTTTTCTTTACTCTACATTATTTGTATTTTTCAGGGGATTCGTGATATTTGAAGTGGGGGGGTTCACAGCAGTCAGCAGTGCTGCTATCGTCGCTATTTTATACTATAATATTCAGGTTGCCCAGACATTTCGTAAGGGAGAAAAGAATAATGAGTAAGTTTTACTTCGCACGTGAGAAAGATTTTTAGTTATGCAAAGAAGAGTAGAGTAGCGAAAATTTCAAAACATACCTCATTTTCAATTTACCATTGACGAAAATAAAACTCAATTATTTACAACAAAAAAAGTTACTGGCATTTTTAGTGAAATACATTGATCAGGAACCTTTTGACGTAAATACGGAACTCTTAAAACTGAGCGAATAAAGTCCTCAAAGATTCAAAACAAAAGATGTCCGAAGACTTTAAAGAATATCTTCAAGCAAATAACAGATGTACAATCAGAGTATTTCTGAAATTGTACTATTTTTTTTTTTTTTAATTTTCAGAGTTCAAGCGAAGGCTGAACAGATCGGGAAGGTCATGGAGAAGGCAAAGTCAATAGTTTGTTGTCTTCAGCGAATGCGAGAGGAACAACCTGGCGTCGTAAGTTTCTTCTCTTCGTTTTTTCAAGAAATGCGTGTAAAGGGTAAAATTTATTTATTGGTCATTACTTTCACTTTCGAACTTACGTATTGTAATTCACGCTCTTTTTCTGTCTTAGAAAAGAATTTTTTAGAAGCCTTGGAAAAGTGCAGATTTTCAAAAAATTGTCTTATGTTGCGACGTTCATGATAACTTGTTTATACCTATCTGTCAGAAACAATATAAACATAAAATAATCAGTTATGTAACTTAACAATTGAAGAACCTTAAAAAGCTCCACCTCTAAAGTATTTTCTTCTTCGACAAAAAAGGAAAATTGGGACTAGAAGAGGGAAAGGCATCGTGACATCAAACATATCCCAGCAAGAAATTGCCGTAGTCTTGCCGATTGTGACGAACGGCCAAGTATTGGCGCAGGTTTGGTGTACGACCGTCGCCAACCGATCTATGCCCAATATCGGCAAAACAGTCGAACCATTGCGGGTTCGATTGTTTAGTGAGTGTCAGCGCGGAGTTCACCACTAGTATTAAGCCAACATTAGCAACTCAAGCGAACCAGTACCGGCCCGATGTTAAGGTAGTAATGGGTGCCATTACAACCGTTGCCAGTGTTGGCCCAGTATTGACTGGCGTTATCATTTCGGTACTGCGCCATGGTCGAATGCCGACGGTCGAACAACGGCTACCATGATTGGCCCAGTATTGGCCCGGTCGTCAATTTCTTGCTGGGATGTTACTAAATTCTTTATAAATCGCGAAGATTCTTCAAAATTAAAATTTTTTAATTCCGTGAAAATTTGGGGTAGGATTTAAAATTATAATATGGCACTTTAATGCTCATTACACTTAAGATTTAGTTATTACAGCTTTCATTATTCTTTTATTTTTTGCTCCTAGTTTTGTTCGGCAGTTTGCTCGGTTTCTTTTGGTCTTTGGCTGTTAGGAAGAGGTGTTAACGGAGTCCTGCTCACGTATACGCTCTGTATGAGCGTTTTGATCGGACCAGTAATCTTTATGCAGTTATCGAACAGGACATTGCCTCACAAAGGTTTGTTTGACACAAGTAAATTGAGACTTATAATCTTTTAGTTCCAGTACATGCGTTTTTAAGCAATGTAGTTTACAAATAAACTTTTATAATATTCATACCAGTCAAAGTGAAACATCGTATCTGTTTATATAAAAAATTATTATAATCTAAATATTTATAACTGTATTCATTTATTTACTAGTCTCCTATGTTTTGCACATTCTATGAAGCTTAAACAAGGAGAGTACAAAAAAATGCTTTACTTGATATTGGCCAGTTCCCGGTGAAAAAATGGTTCTAACAATGAGTGGAAATGTCAAAAAGGAATGCATTTTTATCTAATCTAATAATTGCTTTACACGTCAGAGTATTAAACAACTAATCAACAAATAAGTTAATTAGTTATGTTGTTTATCAATTTTTTACAAAAAAAAAACTGACATTGAATTAAATATCTGCTCATCCTTGTGTTTTGATATCAGGAGAAGTTCTAATAACTCATTAGACTCTCTGCAGAAGAAAAATTGGAATGCTAATGACATCAAAACAGAAATTCTACGTGAACGCTTCTCGAAAATCATCAAATGCTTTGTTTATAAAATTGTAGAATGGGACAGCGAGCTGGAAGACTTTTGTCCAGCAGTTACGAAAGATGGTCTTCATATATTAAACTGTGCCAGTGATATCAGGCAACATTCCCCAATTTCTACAAGTGCTGATTCGGACTTTCTTCAAGGTATTCCTATGAAATATAATAAAATCTTCCAGTAATTTATGTCAGGCAACTCGAACAGTTGGCCTTTTTTCAGTAGAATTTAGAAGAATTCATGAAAAGCGATTATTCCAGTAAAATTAAAACTATTTTTTTGCGTTCGAAATTGATGTGAGGAATTGATACTTCCCTTAAATTATTTGTGAATACTGAAATTATTCAAGACTTTCTCGGCTAACGTTTTTTCAGAATCAGTGAGCGAGGAGGATCTATTGGACCTTAAGATGCCCTCACACGAGGGCAGCGTCGATGGCCGCGATCTCTTCGAAGTGCAGCTGAACGCTGGCGAAATCAACATTGCCGATGTCATCAAACTGCAGACGGGAAATTTTGAGAACAGTAGCTCCTCGTCTGAGGAGGAAGGTGAACTCCAAATTCCAGAATTCAATAAACTAATCATGCTACACGCCAGCGATGACAGCGATGGCGAGTTCGAAATCATTGATAGTGGAGAATTCACGAACATAAAAAACGCTTGAAACACGATGATAGCAGTAAAAATTCAAATTTTCAACTAGAAACATTTAGGACACTGTGGGATGTCTAAAAAAATTTAGGAATGCTACTGTTCATAAAACAATTAGTGATCGCATTAATGTTAAATAACAAATATGAACATGCAAGTAAGTTGCTACTTCGTAAAGCTACTGAGTTGAGTATTTATTTGAATTCCACATTTTTAGATAATATTTGGTAAATAGGTATTCAAAGATTATTTTATTCATTTCTTTATTAGTTAAACTTTTTCGGTCATTTGAGCTTGTCAAGTATTCGATTCTGTGAATTTAACTGAAATCGAAGAATTAACTAATGATTCAAAATTTTATCTATCTTGCGATCTGGATTGGATTGCAACTATTGCATCGCAAAAGTTTGTAAACGATAATCAGATATAAACTCCATATCCTCCAAACGATAATCAGAATAAACTCCAAATATTATGTAAACATTCTGTCTGACGTTTCAAGGAAATCGAGATTCATGTAAATTATTTTATGTACCTCTGGCATAGAAAACTTGTTTCTCGTTTCTAGAAAACTCTTGTGATTGTAAACCTCGACTTCGCCTCGGTCTACAAACTTCACACTCGTGAATGTAAAATTTCAGTCCTTGGTACGTATATACTATTTCTTTACCAAATTCTTAAAAATTTATGGAAAAATGAAGAACAATATAGGCATTAGCAGGAAAAGAAATGCAGTTTTTCAACGAAGAAAATTTCTCAAGGAAGCCAATACTAATATCGAACCTAGGTTAGTCAAAAGAATAAAATTAGTTTATTTCTACATTCAGCTGTTGAAGAGAATCAAACAAATATGTATTCTAAAGTTTGAATATAAAAACAGAAGAAGAATGTTCACTGGAAGTTTTTAATTTATGATTTATTTTCATCCGCTATTTTTAATTCGGTTTACGAAATTGCTGAAAGCTTATAATATACATATAAAACGGCGCTGAGATATTGTAAATATACTATATTATATAGCATTTTTGGATACGTTCATTCGTCAAGTTATAAAATGAATGCTGAAAAAATGCTCTTTAATCGTTGTAGACTAATTAATATTTAAAAAATTTGATAAAACATTCAGATCAAGCAGTTCAAGTTACCATGTACCATGGCTACTATAATATTCATGTGTGTATTTTAGCCTCAAAGGTCCGCAAAGTTAACATTCACATTCATGCATTATTTTAAAATTTTATGGTGCCACGGTACGATATTTGTAATAAAAAATATTTTTTTATTTTCAACAGCACACTAATCCTTAGCAAACGAAACATTTTTAAGCGTGTTGGAAACGGAATCGTACGAGAAATCCATTGTTCAAAAATCATTAAGAATCTTCGATATTTTAAACATGAAAATGTGATTTTACAGCATCAAAAACATGATACGTTCAACAAATAATTGTAAATACCAATGTTGAAAATTGTAATAAATTGTACATGAAATTATAAATACAAATTTTTTTTATTAAAAGAATATCATCTATTTGCTTGTGCTAGGACATTAACGTTTGGCACTTGCTCCTCAAATTTAAGGAAAGATCATTTTTACTGCAAACTGTGTAGCTTGGATGTAGCATATGGAAGTCAGATGGGATGACAGCAGTTGAACGTCATGCTGAGTAATCATCAAATTGCTAGATCGAAACCCTCACTACTACCTCCAGCATCACTCAGTGTGAGAGAAGCAAAGGGGTGGTTAATGAACCATTAATTGTTGAAATTAAATAAAAAAATTTTCAATTACTGTTATTCCTAAACTTATTTTGACTGTTATTCCGGGCATAAGAATTCTTTTAAGAGCAATCAAAAAAGTCAGAATTGCCGAATACTCTACAGATATTGAAATAAAAGGTGAAGTCAGGGGCGGATACTGGAGGACGATGACTCCTCCTCAGGGTTACAAAATATCAAATTTCGTTGAAGTTGATGTTTGGTTTACAAAGTAATTCAATGAGTTTGAACATTGATAAGATAAGCCTGATGCTTGCAGTTCATGTAGTTTGTTATTCAATATGTCGACTCGCCTGTTGATAGTATTGTTCGCTTATTTAGTTCAAACTTATTACAGTTCGACTCCAACGACCCCCCCCCCCCCTCCCCTTCAGTATAGCTCTGTATCAGGGGGTGACACGGTATCCACATTGGTGGCAAAGAAACGACGCGAGTTATAGGCGGCGCTACTAGTGCAGGCGACGCATTTTTAATCCTGGAGGGGGAATTGAAGGGGTAAAGTTGTGGCGGAGATCGTAGAGGAGAACAGTGGTGGGGCGAATGGAGAGAAAAAAATTTCATCTCATGTACTACTAACGCCACGTAGTACATGAATTTTTTCGTCGCTACCAGATTTTATTACGCGGCATAGCGAATGTAACCTGCTCTGTATCCCTACGAAAAAGTTTGCAAATATTTGAACGTGCAAGGAATTGTAAATAATTGTAAATCAATTTTAATTCAGTTTTTTGATGTTTATTTTACATTACTCAGCCGTGCATGATCGTGAAATAGTTTTTGTTAATAATTACACATTAAAGAATATTACCTTGATATCAAAATTCTAGGAGAAATCGTTGAAAAGATGCCCTACGAACAAATATGTAAATTTATATAACTTTTATAGATAAATGAAAATTTACTTCATAAGTGTTTATTTTACATTACTTGGCCGTGGATGATTATATAATAGTTTTTTGAAAATAATGCATTTTTAATCAATCGCGCAATCAATTATTTAATAATTCTGCAAGATACCCTTGAAAAACATTGATTACACTTTTAGATAATAACAGTGGCGAATTATAGTCTATTATATATTTGATAGATAATTGAGCGTGCGGATTCCATAACGTGTTCTACGCGTGGGACAGTTGGAGAATGGAGGACATGAGTGGACGCAGCCAGCGAAAATAGTCGAAAATTTCATTCCGTTTTCAAAAACTAAACTCGCGATATCTCCGGAACTATTTATCCGATTTACGCCAAATTTTCAGGCTCACCGTTCCTTGCTTTAGCGCCGTCTTCTAATACAAAAAAATTATAATTTTCAATGAAATATAAATAATAACTGCAGCACAATCTTGTCTTTGGCATATGATCGCTATTTATGAAAAATTTTTCAAATTTCAAACCAAGAATCTTTTTTTCTAAAAAATAAAAAAAGGCTCTTGATCTAAAATTCGAAATTTTTCCATCAATTGCGATCATATGCCAAACAAAAGATTGTGCTCCAGTTATTATTAATATTTTATTGAAAATGATACTTTTTTTGTATTAGGAGACGGCGCTGAAGCAAGGAGCGGTGAGCCTGAAAATTTGGCGTACATCGGATAAATAGTTCCGGAGATATCGCGAGTTTAGTTTTTGAAAACAGAATGAAATTTTTGACTATTTTCGCTGGCTGCGTTCACTCATGTCCTCCATTCTCCAACTGTCCCACGCGTAGAACAGGTTATGGAATCTGCATGCTCAATTGATAAAATTTCTCAAAACAAATTTTGCAGGATATTTGAATTGAATTATATTTCACGGTTCAGTTTTCGAGATCACATGGTAGTCCTTCTCACGTGACTGCGATCTTCATTCTTTTCTCGCGTGTCGTCATAGCTACACATTTTTTGCATAACAAAAAAATAAAACGTTCAACTAAAGAGGTTTTCGAAAAATTAGTGAAGAAGTTGAAAGCGGATTTCAAAGTCATCTAGTTCAAAAGGTGATGACGATGTATCGGACGTTTTGGAAGAGGACTCCGAAAACGGCTTGCTTTCTGCGGAAATTGATGGTAGGCTTTACGCCTTTTTTATAGTGAGGTAAAAATAAATATTTAAAATTTTTGTGGAAGTTGTACTTTCGGGAAATCGTCCGTCGGAAAATCGGATTCAGAAAAATAACTTCCGGAATTTTGATCATTCGGAAAAACGGGCGGTAACCGATGCCTATTGAAGCCTTGTGACTACTATTGTATTTCTTGGTCATTTTTTGAATGAATGTAAATAAGGCTCTAAAATCCAATGAACTATGGACGATGCATATCACGAACAATTTTTTATAGATTTCTGTTTTAAATTTTGTAAAATATTGTTATACAACATTAAAGTATTTCAACAATTTTCTCAAAACACACTACATTCATGAATTAACTAAGAACATCAGATGTTCAGGACGTAAAACTGTGCTGTATATTGGTCTCGAAAAGCTGTCCGCAGCAGTAATCTTGAAACAGGTTGCGCCGAGTAGGCTGCGCATTCGGTCAACGTTTTCGGGGCATAAAGCGCAAGAGAGAAACGATCGTGCGAGAGGGACGGAATAATTGGTGGATGAAAAGATGCGCGGACAAGATTACCTCACTATGATACACAGCATAATATATCTATATACAGCAGTTCTCCGTCCTGAATATCTAGTGTTCTTGGGATTAACCTTAACGAACCAGCATGCTTCCAGTGTTGGTTTTTATTCTAGAAGATGCGTAAATGTTGTATTAGCCTGAAGAGCATAAATGTACTAGCCGCCGGCTAGTCGTATACATAGACGTAGGAAGATAGGGACGGAGTGTAAGCAAGCGGTTTGAGTCAGTTTCAGGGGCAAGGGGGAATGAGTCAAAATGAGCCTCCTTTTGATTGGTTGTTCATTTGAAGCGCGTTCATTGGCTCTAGTTGACGTTTGAAAACTCGTCGAATCAATCGACATTGTCAAACTGTTGTCAAACATTGTTTACGTCTGAATGTCGGGCATAATTATTCAATAACAGTGAACAATTAGTGAAAATATGGTGCAGTGCTCCGCTCAGCATTGCAAAAGGCGAACTGATGTACAAGGGTGGAAAAAAAAAATCGATTCTGGACTCCAGCAGTCCAAAGTAACTTTTCATAGGTAATATAAAAATAAAAATAAGTAACTAATAATAATAATAATTAATTAATACTCAATAATATGAATTAATTAATAATAATTCTTCAATAATAATTTTTCTTTTTTTTTTGGTAATTTGATTAATTTTAATTTTTTCCCAGCTTTCCAAAAGATCCAACACTACGAAAAAAATGGCGCGAAATACTAAATATTGATGCATCTCGCGTTTCGTTCACCAACGCTCGTGTTTGCAGTGAGCATTTTCTGGTTGATTCATTTATCGCTGCTTGTTCGCGAAAACGTATAAAGCCTGATGTGTTGCCTATACCAGCGAAAATACGCGTACTGGATGTCACGTCTACTGTAACTGACACAGGCAAATCTTCTGAAAAAAATGCTGGTACAGAAAGTGAAGGTAATTCATAAGGAAGTTTTCAATTATTTATCTTGTAAGAATTTTGTAAAACTGAATTTTCAATATTTCATACATTTTACTCATTCAAATGTGGAACTCTATTTTTTTCATAAAAAGTTTTTATGATTCTATAATATTTTATTCAAATTCAAAGGCTCGTTTATTGGTCAGAACTTGTTGCTGAAAGATCTGTTTCGTTTGTGAATTTTGTAAAAAGTGGCAGAAGACTTTTTGAATCAGGATACTGATAAAATTGTTATGCTAGAAATTAGAGTAGGATAGAATAAAATATATGGAATGGAATTAGAATTTTTTTCAATAGTTGACCTTATAGTATTTGAAATATGATTGCTCCATAGTTTCCAGAATCGTAATATTTTCAAACATATCTAATTTGTTGTTAACCATTTTACTGATCGTTTTTTCAGTTTATAAATAATTGTTATCGTTTAACTATGCATAATGACAGTAGTGTATTCTATAAGTTTTTAAATTAAATTATCACGATTTTTTTCCAAACATTTAATTTCTATGAAATGATTGGAAAATAATCAATTACTTTCATATTCCTTAGGTGCGTATCTTGTTCAGGAACTAAAAGAATCGAAGGAAAAGCACGGCACCATAAGTATGTTTGGATATGATTCCGTCCACAGTGATCACGACAATCAGGAACACAACAATCTTGGACCGAGCAAAGAAAGTAATGAAATTTGAGTTATTGGATAAAAATATGTTTTCACATTGCATTTACTTTCGAATAAATTAAAAAGTATTCCAAAGTTACCTTTTCCTGGTGGAATTTGTTTGAATGTGCATCATGTAATTGTGTGTATATTTTTTTGTAATTTTTGGTTTATATCTTGAGATGACATGTTTCATTTAGGGGAAAGTTGTACAATTTTACAATTGAGTTTCATATGTGATCATTTTATTTTTTTCAGATTAAACTTTTTTTTTTTAATTCATTTGTTTCTGTTTTTACTTTTTTTTCTTTTTATTATTCCAAGTTAATGCTGTGTGCTTAATATAATGGTTTTCATATATTTTTTTTAAATTGTGAGCATGGAAAATCATGTAAAATATTTATTATTTGGATATTTGTTCATTGTTTTTAAATTTTCATGTTTCTATAAAGTTTAATAACTTTATTTTTATTTTTCAGAAAATCCCAATGCTGTTGATAAGGAAATAACAGTTTCACCGTTCGATTTCCCGGAAGGAACTTTGGCACACTCACAAAAAAGTACTGTGGACAAAGCAACTCAGGTTACCGCTGAACTGAAATATTTTTCTCCAGAGAAAGAAAGATTGAGGAAAAGAATTGCTTACATACAAGAAGAACATTCCAAGAACTTGGCACGAGTCAATCGCACTGTTCGCACTCAAACAACAAAACTTGCTGAACTTCAGAAAACCATTGACGACATGGTAAAACAACGTTTCTTCAGTTTGGAAGAAGCCGAAAAAGTGGGTACATTAAGTCGATCTGTTGTGGAACTCTTACATCGTGTATCTCAAAAAAAAGAAGAAGGCGTCGTTTCCAAGGAGTACCCCCCTGAATCGCGAAAATTTGCAATAACCGTACATTACTATTCTTCCAAGGCCTACGAGTATATTCGTGAGAAATTTATTAATTGTTTGCCCTATATCAAGACTTGATCTGCGTGGTATAAATCTGTAGATGAAAGGCCGGGAATTTTAACGGAAGCAATTGTTTCCCTCAAAGAAAGAGCGAAATTGGTGCTTTCTCAACAACTTTTCCTGGCGTTAGTTTTTGATGAAATGGCTATTCGAGAACATGTGGAGTTAGTAGGGAGCGAGCTATGTGGGTTTGTTGATTTAGGGCCTAACATGGCGTGTGATGAACGGGTTCTTGCAAAAGAAGCTCTCATTTTTGTTGCTGTTTGTATTAACGATGGGTGGAAAATACCTGTCGCTTATTTTTTGGTGAGAGGTTTATCTGCAGAACTTAAAAAAAACTTGATGGTCCAAGTTTAATCAGCTATTGACGAGACTGGAGCAAAAGTTGTCTCGGTAACTTGTGATGGTCCTCAAACAAACTTGTCTGTATTTAAGTCACTAGGGTGCTCTTTTGACGATTACCATAACTTGCAGACGATCTTCCCTCACCCAGTCACCGGGGAACCGGTCGTTACGTTGCTTGATCCTCCCCACATGCTCAAGTTGGTGAGGAACACACTTGGGTCTTTGAAGGTTTTACAAATTCTTACCATGAATGAATTCGCCCAGGTCTCGTGGGACCACATAAAAGCGCTTCACGAGCTTCAAGAAAACGCCGGTATGCACACGGAGAGAAGAAAACCGCCGCGGCGACGGTTTCTCACCGTCGTTTCGACCGTGAAAAGTATATTTTAATAGAGAATGATATAAGAAACAGTGATACAGTCATTATGACGGTGAATAACCGGCGAAACGACTGTGAATAACCGTCCACGAAATCACCGTGGCCGTGACGGTTTTTCACAGTCGAAACGACGGTGAATCACCGGCGCTACTTCAATTTCATTCGCTCGCTGGTTTTGCTCGTGCGCACGCGTATACAATAACAATAGATCAGTTGATTCCCTTTCTTTTGTTCATTGTTGTTAATGCAGTGAATATAAACTCAGTGCGCAGCTTGGTGCAGCGACGAATTGCCAGAACATTCAACACAGGTTTCTTAATTTCTTCAGTAAGTATGAAAATTGTAGTTTAACGTGAAATATTTTTGAACGTCATATAATGCAAACAAAATCAGCGACGTTGAATGTTTCATACCAATTCAGAGATGTTATTTGTTCTTGTTTATGTCGCTTTCGATTCACGTCCTTAAATACACGATTATTTAACCTGTTGCAGCATAAAAATTCACATTGTTTTGACAAGAGTAGTTATATATTCATATTAAATAATGCATCTTAACGTTTATTTCATATTTTCAATTTTGACTTGAGAAATCAATAAAAAAGGTAATATTCTCTTTGTTGTATAATTTTTCGACAATTACCTTTTTATCCTTAAATATGCAAACGTCGTTATTCTTAACTTTGAATTCTATCCAAAGCAAATTGTCCTTATGTTTTATCACTGAAAAAATCTAAAAATGAACTGAAAAATTGATCGATTACCGAAACATAAATATAAACTCAAAACGTTATCGACATTGTCAACTCTGAATTTTTAAAAATCTGATTGTCTCAAATCCTTTAAACTTTGACGATATTTTCATAAAATAGAAACGCTTTTTATTTGCTTTGAATATTTCATGATACATATTTTACGAATAACAATTTGAATTCATAAATTCTTTTTCTTTTTGCATTATCTTCATGTGTCTATAAAACAGTCACATGATGTTTTCAGATGATACTCATGAGAATTCCAGAACTTCTTTTTATAAATAAATATTTGAATGATCCAGTAACACTGCTAGAGATTTTTTAAAATATTGTGAACTGTAATGTAGAATATGTATTATGTTCATAAGTGCATTACAAATGTGGCATATCAAAATGTCATATAAAATACTAATTCAATTATTTGCTAAACTGACCAAATGAATTCTTGAGTTTATATTTTGTATGTTTCTAAATTAGTAAATTACTTTCCTTATGAAATATAAAATAGTTCATTACTTTAATTTGAGAAGAGTAAATTTTTTATTTTAAAATTTTTATATAATAATAAGTGATGGATTTTTAATTAATTACGTGAGGTAGTAGGACTCATGAAAATGAAATTTTAATGTGTTGAACACGTTTCGTTTTTGCATTAGCTGAAAAATGAGATTTGGCATCAAATATATTAACATGATTTTATAATTTTTTGAAAACTAAATCGTGAAAATTTTTTTATATGCAGCGATGGCACAAGATATATGTAATTCTACTGATGGAAGCACTTCTTTCAATAATACAAATACTTCATTGGCAACCGAGTCGCAAAATTCGTCGTCGAACAAAACTTTTAAAGATATTGGAGAGCCCCAAAATGACTTTTCTGATACTATACGAGGGGGGACCCAAAAGTAACAGGAATTAGGTGGTGGGGGGACCGCGGAGGGGGGATCGGGTTCTCCACTGGTTCTCTTCCAAGCTGCTACTCTCCCAAGTCAGTGTGCAAAGTTCATTTGCTGCGAGTGCATTCGTTCGTCCGTAAGAATTTTTCTAGTGAAACGACTTTTTCCGTTTCGGCGAAAACGTGAAATGGCTGAGTGCGGAGAGCAACGCGCGGCTGTAAAATTTTGTTTTTTGTTAGGAAAAACACCCGCGGAAACCCTTGTGATGCTGAAAACAGCTTATGGGGATAATGCTTTGAGTAAAACGCGTGTGTACGACTGGTTTTCGCGTTTCAAGAATGGAGAGATGTCAATAGAAGACCAACCTCGTTCTGGGCGCCCCTCGACTTCAAGAACGGACGAAAACATTGAAAAAATCAACACTCTCGTTCATGAAGACCGTCGCCGAACCATCGATCAACTTTGTGAGATGTCTGGATTGTCATGGAGTTCAATTCAGAAGATTTTGACTGAAGATTTGAGCATGAGGAGGATTGCAGCCAAATTTGTTCCTCGCCTTCTCTCCGACGATCAAAAGGAGCGTCGACTTCAGGCCTGTCTTGAGCTGCAAAATCAGTTGGATGAAGACCCAGATTTTTTTCTCAAGGTTATAACTGGCGATAAATCATGGTGCTATGGCTACGACCCCGAAACAAAGCAGCAATCAGGCCAATGGAAGACACCTCTCTCGCCTCGTCCAAAAAAGGCACGCCAAGTGAAGTCCAACATCAAGACATTGCTCATTTGTTTCTTCGATTGCAGAGGTATTGTGCACGCAGAATTTGTTCCTCCAGGCCAAACGGTCAACCAACACTTCTACTTGGAGGTTTTGAAAAGGTTGAGGGAGAACATCCCGAAGAAAAGAGCGGATCTTTGGCGCACAGGAGATTGGTTCTTCCACCACGACAATGCACCTGCCCACACAGCGCTGTCCGTGAAGAAATTTTTGACCAAAAACGGCATGACACCGATTGTTCACCCCCCCTATTCACCGGACCTTGCCCCCTGTGACTTTTTTTTTGTTCCCTAGACTCAAAAGGGACATGAAAGGAAAACGTTTTGGGACTGTAGAAGAGGTGAAACAAAAATCGCTGGAAGGTTTAAAAAACATTGAAAAAAATGAATTTCAGAACTGTTTTGAACACTGGAAAAAAAGATTGAACAAGTGTATTACAGTCAATGGGGGTTACTTTGAAGGTGATAAAAACTGTGTGTGAAAAAATTTGTCAATAAAAAAGTTGTAACACAATTCCCGTTACTTTTGGGTCCCCCCTCGTATGCTCAAAATGCAAACAAAATCAGGACCCTGATTCTGTCACTTACTTGTCATCGAGAACGGATTTGGTTTCATTTCTCAAAAATAGTTTTGAGGGTTTGATAATTTTAAATGAGTTCGAGAACCACGGCACTTTATCAGAAGAAGCATTGACAGACTTGACTAACCTTCTGATTGATCGAGAAGTGTACATTTTGTTCAAGACTAAAAAAGTGTCATTAACAAATCGTTTAGATAAATTGGAGTAAGCTTGACATACTTTTACAAAATTTTTGAATAATTCTTTCTTTTAATGTTTAATATAACAATTTTCAGTATTTCTTCTTGTATTCTATCTAATTTGGACGAAGAAATTCATGTGACTTTTGGCGTCGATTCTGGTGTTTTCTACACGAAAGCGCATACTTCAGGTCCTGCAAACAATAGAACACATCACCCAGCATTTGGAAAGTTGTTGAGCCGTGTGGACCGTGTTCGAAAAAATTTGCAAAAACGTGGGCTTATGATCAAAAGACAGAGCAACACGCAAACCTCTGACAATGGTACTTACTTTTGTAAAAGTAAATCCCCGGTCGATGCATTAGGGGCAACTATTTCTTTTGAATTCGTGCTACTGCAGATTTTTCTCCACTGATTGATGTCATTAAATCAGAAAAAGTTTTTAAATTTTTAGAACTTTTCTGAACGTCTGCTATTGTAAAAAGGAGAACTATAAATCTTATTTTGATACAAGTACTCTAATAGGTTTTTAAACGTATTCAAACATTTTAAGGTATCCAGTACAAGTAATATCCGACCACTTTCAATTTCTCTACATTCAGTGAAAAATTTTTGTCATGCGTCAATCTAAAGATCATTCTGTTATACAAAGCTAATACACATGAACCATCTGGTCTGGAGCTTCTGCGATCATTTGTGGAACCATGGGAGGACATTGTGAAAAATTGGCGCAATACTCAACTGCTGCGCCAGCAAATGACCAAAAAAGATAAAAAGGGTGGAGACTGGCAGTTTTCGGAATTTCCATGTCTTTCTCTCGAGGCAGGCGTTGACTTGGTAGGGTTTTCGAATGATGTTTTCTCAGTAACACTTGTGAACAAATTTTTCTAAACCTGATTATGAGCTTATGGAGATACGGATAAAATTCCCACTCGGCACGTTATATGTCAGGAATGTTTCAGCAAGGTTTCAAGTAAAATATTACATGCTCTCAGTTAGTACCTAAGTGATCTCTATTTTGGGTGTTTAAAATCACCACCAAGAAGCCCCGGCTAATCAACAGCAGGCTCATTTCTCCCTCCCGTCTCCCCCCAGGGACGAACACCCCCCTCGTCTAGAGTCGGACTTTACGCTCCGTCCCTATCTTCCTACGTCTATGGTCGTATACGATAGTAGACGGTGAGGGTAAATTTACTAGCTTTAGTGAATTTACCACGCTAAGCGTGGTTCAGATTCTTTACAAACATGAGCAGTGCATACATAAATTGACCAACAACAAACGATAGTAAATTAACCAGACTAAGCACAATGATTTTAAAGAGGTAAGTAATTCTACAGGAAAGTTGGTAGATTTACAAAAGCCAGCACAGTCAAAAACAGATATCAGACAGTAAATTTACATGAAAATTTTTTCCATTGTACTCATCGGTTCGGAATTAGCGCTTCAGGCTCTTCAGTGTCATTTGCTCGCTCCGTCTGATTTCACTAGTCGACGCTTGTCCGTTCGCAAGTCCGCGTCTGTTGTAATTCCGCGTTACCTCTCACAAGTCGCATTTTTTTTCACTAAAACTTAGTGCCATCGGGAAAGCACTATATTTTATAGATTAAAGCACGTCAAACCATGTTTCAGAGCCTTTCCTCACTGGCAGTACCGAAATTGATGGGTAAGCAAAGCATTTCTTTGCTTTCTCTTCAATTATAGTAACTTTCTTGAAAATCTACATACAATCGAGCAAATTCCAATTCAACGCTATTCGTCTATGCCAACTCGTGATTCATCAAACACGTAATCGCAGGCTCTCAATCAGTATTCCACTCTTGGATTTTCGAGGTCTTTGAAAAACAGTCATATCTGACATGAGGGTTTCACATGATCTAAATTTCTCAGATGAAACAGAAACGAAATTGAACATAATGGTTTCATACATGGGATGTTGTAAGTGTGGAAATGAAAACAATACGATAGTCACAATGTTTATGGCACTCGTTGTTGTTTGTGTAGTGCATTAGGTTTCATGAATGTAGAAAAAGTAGCGATCTCCCAGTCAAATAACTATTTATTATTAAAGTCGACGTTTCGGCTGCTTTTGAGCCCTTTTCAAGACCTACATCATTCACAATACATACATCGATAAGCATTCAATTCTATCAACAATTACAAACGATTTCTCACTTTCAAGAATGTGAACACTTACGTTATATTGATATTATAATTTAAATATATTGTCGAACGCACATGGCGAATTCACAGAATGGTATTTATAAAGAAGTATGAGAAAAGAACAATTAACAAACAGAAGGATTTACAATATTGGAATGATATTTATGATAGCATGGTTGATTTTATTTAGAACACATGACAGATTTACTGATTCTTAGTTCTTGTTTCCTATACACCCATTTATATTGATAAGTAACGCATCGTGAGATGTATTATGAGATGGGTGTATTAAATATAAATATATAAATCAATATTAAGTTTTGGTGTCGAACGTGGTCGAACGTGAATTCAAACAGGTGACATGTAGTCTTTTGACGCTGCTCCGAATTAGAAAGATTTATTGGTGAATATAATTTGTAAATACCAGGTGTACTCCTAAGTAATTTCCGGTTTTTTCAATGGATGGCGTTCTGTTTTGTACCGCTGTTGGTAACACATACCATATGTCATTTTGTTCAGTCATATCGAGAGCTTGAACTGCGTTGAAATTTTCTCGAAAAAATCTTCCAGTAAGTTTTTATTGCGCTTCAAAAATGTCGAATTTTGTACCGAATTTTGAGCATATGCGCCATGCATTGCTTTTCATGTTCAATCAGGGGAAAAGTGTCCAAGAGCCACTGTGCGCTTGTGAAAGTTTATGGTGATCGTGCATTAACACTTCGAACATGTGAAACGTGGTTTCGACAGTTCAAAAATGGAGATTTCGACCTGAACGACGCCGCACGCTCCGGCAAGCGAAAATCGTTCGATGACGCCGATTTGCAAGCATTATTAGATGAAGACAACACGCAAACGCAACGACAGCTTGCAGATGCGTTGGGAGTTCAACAGCAAGCAATTTCCAAACATCTGCGAGCCATGGGAAAAATTCAGAAGTGTGGAAAGTGGGTGCCCCATGAACTGACCGAGAGACAAATAGAGAATCGAAAAGTGACCTGTAAAATGCTGCTTCAACGATACAAAAGAAAGTCTTTCCTGCATCGTATTGTTACTGGTGATGAAAAGTGGATTTTCCTGGAGAACCCTAAGCACAACAAATCGTGGGTGAGTCCAGGTGAAGCATCGACATCGACGGCACGGCCAAATCGTTACGGTCGGAAGGTCATGCTGTGTGTGTGGTGGGACCAGTCCGGTGTTATATACTTTGAACTGCTGAAACCTGGTGAAACTGTGAATGCCGTTCGCTACAAACAGCAAATGAAAGATTTGAGCCGAGCCATTGTGGAAAACCGACCAGAATATCAACAACGACAGAAAAAGGTGATTTTGCTCCACGACAATGCGCCGTCGCATAAGTCGAAAGTCGTTCGTGACACGCTGAAAAGGCTCAAGTGGGAAGTGCTTGATCATGCAGCTTACTCACCAGACCTGGCGCCATCCAACTACCACCTCTTTGCCTCGTTGGGCCATGCCCTTTCTGAGCAGCGCTTCGACTCGTACGAAAATGTACGAAAATGGCTCACCGAGTGGTTCACCTCCAAAGGCAATGATTTTTACTGGCGTGGTATCCACAATTTACCAGAAAGGTGGGAAAAATGTGTAGAAAGCGATGGAAAATACTTTGAATAAAATAAAGGTTACGTTTGTTGGAATTATGTGTTTTATTTGCAAAAAAACCGGAAATTAATTAGGAGTACACCTGGTATGTCCAAATTACAGGAATGGTGGAAATGTGACTGTAGCATGCCAACTTTTGATGGTCAGCATTTGATGGCGAGAAAATGTATCTACAACTTTTGTTATCGGGGTATTGTCAATAATCAGTTGTATTGAAAATTAATAAAATACCTGTTCGATTGTAACTGTGATGTATGTAATGTACACCAGATGGCGCTCATGAATGTCACGTGATATGCGTGAATACTTGGGCGCAGAGCGCCTACCCCGACGGTACGGTAGTAACTAATAGATAGAGGTCTGAGTTATTAATAAAGCTATTTACTAAGTAAAACTTGTGGTCCTTTCTTCATTCCGATATATTACAGTGACATTTTCATATTTTATTTGCAAGTCTCAGACGCATTTTTTACTTTCTCTCACGGAAGGCTCTGGGCAGTCATTGCCCTGTACCTGCCCTGTAATTGCCCAGAGTGTTTTTTCATAATATGTGACTTGGAATCAGGAAATGGGGTTTGAGAGGGAAAGCCGTAAGGCACATTTTTCACTTTTCGATGCCCTCTCTGTCTTACTCACAGTAGAATAGGAAAGGTCTCCCGAGTATTCAAGTTTCAAAAAATACTCAGCCTAAAGGTCGAGGGACAATAGAGTTACCCGTTGCATGAAAAATCTCACATTGATAGACTTTTTTCTTTTCTCAAGTCTCCTTCATTTTATTTTTTATACCATTATACTTGTTCAAAAAATAAAGTCAAAGAAACGAATTACTTGAGAAAAAAAAGGAGAAAACAGGTTTATCTGGGTCTATCAATGTAAAATTTGTAATGCTACTAGTAACTGTATTGTCCCTCGGGCTCTGATTCGAATAATTTTCAAACTTTGATACCCATGTTTCCTTTCAGGGAGGACCTATCTTATTTTGCTGTAAGACAGAGAGGGCATCGAAAAGTGAAAAATGTGCCTTACGGCTTTACCTCTCAAACCCCATTTCCTGATTCCAAGTCACATATATGTATCGATTTCACACGTTTAAACGTAACGGAATAATAATAAAAAAAACATTTGTCAATAATTTGAACAAATTACATGTTACAATCGAAACAAAAAAATATAATTTCGATTTTGAGTGTTTAGAATGATCATATGAAATGAACATACTAAAATCCAGCCATTTCAATAAAAGAATTCATTTTAAGTCAAGAATGGACCCCCTAAACCTTTTCTCCTGAAAATGTAACATGAACATGTTTTTTTACAACTGCCCAGTCAGGCGGCAATCAAGTGTCAGCTACGGGGCACCCATTGCCTCTCACTGCCCTTTGTTTTCAAACTTCAAAAAAAATAATCATTACTTGATAAAATATACTTGTGTCACGCTCTGACAAAAGGGATCTTAGATCCAAAAGTGAAAATTTTCAGGAGAGGCGATTAAAATTCGCGCGGCATAGGGATTTGTGTAGTAACGCTGTGTAAAAATGCATAAAATCGTCGATTTTCGAAGTTAAAAAATACTAATTAGATATTTTGAAAGATTTTTGTCTCCTTTACTCAAAATCATGATAATCTCAAAAATCATTTTTTGGATCCAAGGTCCCTTTGCTCAGAGCGTGACACATTTGTTGAATAATTGCTGTATTCCGCGTTATGTCAGAGTGCATGATTAAATACAAATCAATTTTGTAACCTACAGCATTTTCAAGAATATTTGGGAACAAGCAAAGAAATTCTGTCTCTTGATACTGCATACACTGCAAAAAATTGCGTCTCGCCACGAAACACTTTTTGACGCCATTTTCATGACGTTCAAAGATATCTTTAGAACGTATCTTTGTGTCTTCTATGGAGACGTGTCTCATATATGTTTTTTTGCAGTGTACCAACCATGAAACGTCCAATAATAATTCAACGTTTTGCTCTGACAACGGCATTATTTTTCTCTACTCGCTCCCAAAAAAATCATCAAATCGATTTTTTCACAATGTCAAGGAAAGGGTATAACGTGATTAATGAAATTGAACAGTTATATGCGTTTTTTTATTAACTCAGGTTTTTACACAGCTCGTTAGTGTGTTCGTCAGTCCAATCTCATAAATATTTAAAAAGATCGTACACACGTACGAACAACGGCATATACATCGCGACATACTCAAATGCCACATATTAATACACTCTGTAGAGAAATGGCATAAAAATGCGTTTGCTGCGAATCGAAGACACTATTGATTTAACGGTTAGGTAAAATTCAATTAGTTCGATTACTTATTTTTTTCGCACACGTTGCAGTCAAATATCAGTACAGCTTTTACAAAATATGAGTTTTTCATCATCTTAAGCACACCACTCACTGAAATGAGTTCTAGTCACATCTGTTTCTGAAATAAATCGCTTGTTTGCTTGGACATCCATGATTTCACTGAAGGTGAAGCAGTCCTCGAGTTGATTACATTACTTGAGAAAATTAGTGAATCCTGATGAGTACTTTATTATGACCAAATTGATCTTTTGTAATAATAAAATAATATTATTTCAATAATAACGTAGAAACAAAAGTAAACTTTAAAAAAAATCGAAGTACATGCTGGCCATGAGTATACATTCTTAATTATCCGATGCTTTCCCTTGAATTCCAATGTTCAATTCGAGTGATATAATGAACCTAATATGAGCGGTATATAAAGAGAGCATATTTAATAATTTACTTTAACCGAATGAACGTTTTCTTAGTTTATGTTAACTCATCACGCAATCTTGTTAACATCTTGTAAACGGTTAATATAACTTATCGACTTTATTTGTACGCTTTTCACGCGTAAAATTATCTATTTTAGTTCAAATTTTTAAATCGAGTCACATTGACAGTTGAAAATTGTTCTTCTAATTTTCAATTCGAAATGAAGATTTCTACATGAAAATATGTATTTATTGATGTTCGAGTAACAAAACTCTCAAACTTTAAAATCAAGTTATACAGAACCTTAACATAAAAAAATAGTTCAAACATACACTCAAATTCCAAGTTAGGAGCAAGCCCATGGGGCCTTGCTCTCAAGTTGGAACAGTTCAGCAGGCTCTGATGTCTCGCGGCGAGACACAATCGCCTTTTTTCGAACGATCTCTAATTTTTTTTTTATTTTCTTCCGTGAAATCGCGAAACCCGCACGTGCCTCGATCGGGTCTCTAATTTTTTTTTTATTTTATTTTTTTACCGTGAAATCGCAAAACCCGCGCGGCTTATTCGGACGTCATCGCCTGGAATCATCCCCGGGATGCCCCGAGACATCCCCAGGCTTGGTATTTAAGGTAACTTAATTTCGCTTTGTTTATAAATTCTCCGTGACGCCTATTTCCTTTTTTTCTCTAACGCAATTCCCGACCCCTTTGCTTCCGTTTTCCTTTGTTTTTAATCCGTTCTGTTTTTGTTACATTTTGTTGAATGATGTAAGCTAGAAATTAATTTTACCATGAGTATATAATAACAACGAAATATAAAAATTACAGCAATATCATTAAGTGGTTTTGATATTGTACATTTTTTTTATCCTTAATGCTTTTTGTTGCTTTAGGGCCTCGAGTGCTCACGTGTGCTCGACCTGTTCTCATTTAGATTTTTTCAAAATTGCGAAACCTGCGACTATAAACCTGAAACTGTAACTGTCCCCGGGATGCCCCGAGAAATCCCCACGCCTTGTATCAGAGGTTTGTGTGAATAATTCAATTCAGTTTTTCAGTGCAAAGAAATGCATAGGTACCTGAAAACGCGCTGAGTATAAAAAATTAACAAGTTAAAGAATATAAGGCCCGTGGTACGAGAGAATACGAAGAAGAGACAAAGGAAACAAAGTAGTCAGAAATGGCGTTGCAAAAAATGTCTTCAAAAAACGGGGAATAAGGGTTATCAGAGGATTTTGTACTAGCATCTTATAAATTTGTGTTGAATATACACAGGACTCTCCCTATAACGTCCGCGCGCGTGCTCGAGCCATTCTCTACAACGGCCGGAAAAAGGGGAGCGAACTACTCCTCACGACTCCCCACTCTCAGCTGACCTTGAGGGCCAGTTGATGTCGGGCGGGTCAACTGATCTACGGCGCAGACGAAAGTCGCGCAGTTTTCACAATGTTTACATGCTTTTGCGAGAATTGCGAGAGAGATTGTCTCAAGCGGTGGGGATAAGGTAGGCGGGCTATCCTGCCGTAAAGCGGAATGGTCTTTCGCTGCAATAGAGAGCGGACGTAGAAGAGAAGGACGTTATAGGGAATTTCCAGTGTACTTACTATAATTCTGCAGTGCTTTGAATTCATAAATGTTTAGTATACATGTTTTTTTTTATCATTAGTATAAAATTCATTCAGAAGTTAGAGAATTGGAAAGAAAACATGCCCGAGATTAAAATTCTTGTTAGCGTCTCTAATGTTATGAATCCATTAGTTACTATTACTCAAGTAGACCACAAATGTAACACAACGTATTACTTATAGGGAGATCGGGGCTGTTTAGGATACGGGGCAAGTTGGCCTAATGGTAGATTTTACACTCAAAGTTAAAAAATCGAGCTATCGGTGATAAGTTAGCTGAAGCCCCTAAAGGGTAATATATCTTAACGTACTTTACTGTAAAAATGTAGCATATAATACCAAATATTTATCATTACGTTCAAAACGATTGTTGGTATTGATGCATGCCACAGGGTAAAAGGTGACAACTTCATGAGCCAACTTGAAAATGACTACAAAACAAAAAAAAAAGAAGGCCGAAGAAAAAATTTTAAAAAATCGCAAGGGAAAGGCCATGAAAAAGTAAGAATTAAACTTGGACCCCCCCCCCCCCTCCCAAAAAAAAACGTCCATCGTGAAACTATGAGCTTTTATAATTAATTTAAAAAAAAAAAAACGAAAATCATTTCGGAAACTACTTTAGAGCACCGTAAATCTATAAAAATGACGTTTTTTTTTTCATTATGAGTCACAAATTTAAAAGAATGCTATAGTTCTGTTTTTCCCCACGTATTCCAGGCATTATGTCAATAACCAATTTCTCAAAATCGCAATTAGCTCAAATTACTGTAAAAATTCACATAAACAGGCAAGATGTGTTTGTAAAAGCAAGTATTAACACCATTAAAGGAAAGTTATCACAATAATATAAAAAATTTGAGAGTTAAGAGTGCCCTAGCTAGCCCTGTCTTCCCTAGTATCGAATTCATTCAATCCAATAAATAACCGTCTAAATATTTTACAATCGGAATTTCTTACCATCATTCTTTCATTTCAGCAAAATAAGTATTTAGAGATGAAATTGCACCGCAAATATGTCACATAAAAAATTTTGAACATGTGCAAATGTTTTGATTTGAAAGTTGATAGCATAAAAACTGCATTTTGATATTATTAGAATTCAAATATAAACGTTTCGAGTTTTTTTTTTCAGTCTTTCAATTCGAGTTCAAAATATAGAACTCGGCAGTATTTGGTTATTTGCACTTGAATGATCACGGCATAATTGCTCAATTCTTGAACTGTCTTCAAGGAATTTACAAACTCAAGAATATAGATTCTCACCTTTGACAATCGAAGCTCTTGGAGTCGTCATTTATGATTTAAATGTCAAAAACTTTCCCTGACATGATCTTTTAAAACGACGGCTTTTGTAACCTTTCGCATGTCGAAAGGCTACAAATGCTACCAAAAATTCATGAACAAGTCCAGAAAAACACAGTACGCATAAGAGAAAAAAACCACGTTATGTTAACTCGCGTAAAAAAGCAACATTCAGATACTTTATCGCCCGGTTTCGACCCTTGGTGCGTAGTGTATTATTCCTCGCTTATTTTCATGATGATAATTTGTGTCAACGACGCAATAAAAAGTTTTATGCTCTGTGGTTCCTAAGCGATAAAATTACATGCTAGTGACCCTGATAATTTTTCAAAAGTGGTTTCAGTCGCTTACATGAGAACATCATTCTTCGCTGATACAATGAATATCACTCAATTTAACCATGTGTTCATTTCTTCAGAAGCGCAAGTAACATGATCTAGCAAAGAAAAATAAAAAAAAAAAAAAAAAAACAATCACAACATGCATTTAATGATCATACGGATTATACAGTCGACTTCCGCGACACCGAAATCATCGGGGGTTTGAATTTACATTTCACTCTAGCGAGCGGTGTCAATCACGAAAAAAAACAACCTACCTGCTTGGCCCATTACAATGGCGAAGGGTAGGGGGTACTTATTTCCATTTGATTCCACTGTTACCAAAAACACCACAGCGCACCACAGTGTGTTACTGTGCACGAGAATAGGATTTGGAATTGGTGGTGCTTAGGGGGAGTTGAGGGGCGCGGGGAGACGACGTGCGCGAGGAAAAAAGGACACGATGAGGAATGAGCGAGAAAGAGCATAACATTCAGAGTATATCTATATATCTTATTTTTACGTGCGTGAATTCGTGTGAATGCACATTCACGCGGATGCGCGCGCTCACACTTTCTGGCACTTTCAAACGTCTGTCCGTGTCTACAACTACACGCTCACGAAACTCGTCTTGATTTTGGCCAAAGTGAGTACCACCTGGCGAAGGGCCCGGGCCCAAACTGACACGTGACTGGATGACGTTTCCAGACGTTTCTGGCAACGAAAATTTTCCAGTCAACTGACCTTGACTGGCTATACAAAGGCTTCTCTCTTTTGATTTCTTCGCGGTCATTAGGACCACATTCTGGCGGATTTCGGTGTCGCGGGATTTCATTGTGTCAATCGTTATCTGGTTTATAACCATGTTTACTCATCATTTTAAAATAAATTATTTTTGATCGTACAGTTGCTTTTTCCATTTAACAAAGAAAGTTCGTCTGTGAAAAATTTACAGCTTTGATATTTCATTAAATTTCTGATCTACCGAATTTCTTTTCACGATAAGCAATTAGTACGAATGATTAATATTATTGGCCACTATAAGGGCATCTGCGTATTAGAAAAATGGTGAACATATCAGATTAGTAATAAATATTTTCAGAACTTTTGGAATTAGTAAAAAAGTCTGTTGGTGTGTCACTGGGCATTTTCTTGATAAATATTCGATTTTCGATTTCCAGTCAAGTTACACTCAAATATTGAACATCGATGTTTCGACTCTTTTTTTGAGTCCTTATTGAGATAAAACGTGGTCAAGGCCGAGTATAAAATAATGAATATATTAATGAAGGATACTTTATTCATTGCAAAAAAAGTGAAAAAATCAATATGGACTAAACGCGTTATTTTTAAAAAAGGATAATGAACTTCAGGATAATAAGAATGACAAAAATAATTTAAAGTATAGAACCTCATCATTGTAAAAGATAATAGCTTAAAACAGAAAATATTAGAGTATTATCCAAAGTAAGAAAAAAAATTACTCAATTTAAACAATTAATTAAACAAATTTATATTACATGGTATTAGTGACAGAATTGCAATCATCAAGCAATAATGAAGGTCTGTAAAAAAGCTCTCATATGATGGACCAAACATTGTTTCGAAAAAGTTTATATTTCTCTAACAGTATTCTGACACAGTAAAGAAGATATTCGTTTTGAATAAGTTGTAAGTTGCCTATGTACATTTTATTCTTACTGATCAATTTAAATGCACACTAAATTTAGATCTTTATGAAGATAAGCAGTAGAGTCGTAACGTCTATGTTCAATATTTAAGTAAAACTTAACTAGACATCTAAGTATTTATTGAAAACCAAAAAAAACTCTTGTGAACTCTGTTTTTCAAAATGTTAACAATAATGTTTTGGTCTTCAAGAGCTTTTACAATAATTTTTTTCTAGTATATATTTATTTTTAGGCTTTCGCATTATTGAGTACGATATGTATGCATGCAAAACATAAAAAAATCGTTTCCCTGATTTCCATCACTGATTTCATTTTTGAACAAATATAATCTTAATTTCTCTCAAGACGAAATTTCTTTTTTCGCAGTTTTCGTAGCTGTTCGACTATGCAAAATTAATAAATGGATTCGCTATACGAGCACCAAACTGCGCGATCATTGAACACTTCCTTCAATTCTCGCGCAAAAACGAATCGCAAAGATAGTCTGGATAAACATATCACAGTATTGTACGAATTCATAAAATTTTTATGTCAGTGCTATTTCCAATTTTCGGTAAACGTTAATCGATTAATCACACTCAATCGAAAAAATCGAGATTATAAAAATTATCTGACTGTTTCACGTCTTAAAATGTAACGCTTTAAATACATAAATTTTTGTTAGTATCTACAAAAATGTGTAATTTGTATAAATTAAGCTAGAGATTTCAACCTAAACATTCGATTCAATTTCTTAATTGAAAGTAATAATTTATTTATAATACAAAGTTCCTGTTGAGGCGAACTGGTCAATTACGACTTGGCGGTGTACATGGGGTTTTTGAACGTCGAGGTAGCTTGTTTGTAAATCGGGTTTTCCCCCTGTTGGACAGCACCACAGAGAAATTAGATAGCCAGTTTTAAATAAAATGTTTTTCTCCATTTTATATCCTCAATCTTTATAAAAAAAGAAATACGTGATTATCTAAGAGTGCTCGGTACTTGCATGGGATATCAAACATATCCATCTTTTTAAATCATATAGAGGAAGTCTTGGAAACTATTATCAATCATGTATAGATGTAATTTCTTAAATATACATCTCTTTTAAATTTTATGACCACTTGTAACACAGTGAAATGTTAAAATTCACATATCCAATTGATGTTTTACCCTTACCACCACTTTGCCCTATTGCATTCAAACTTACCGTGTCCCACTTGGCCATCATTCGTTCCTTCTCAAACTTGACGAATTCCCTTCGATCGTGGACAACAGTATACGCTTTCCAGGCGAAGAGCAGAGCGAGACCGATAAGAACGATGGCTGCGATGACCCCGAGGACGATGCCCAGCATGAACACCTCGGGAGGGCACTCTCTGTGGGCTTGAGCCCGGACTTTCAGCACATTTATTTCGTTGTAGTAGTACACGTATGTGTATTTGCAGTCGTCCTCATCAACACCGTAACAGACGACCTCGTCCTTGTCGACGTCGACCTCGATCACCTCCACAGTCTCAGGCACAAACTCTTTGCAATTTTCCATGCATTCCGCCTTGCTGCTATAATTGCCTTTACCGTATACCTGGCATTGAACGCAGCTCTTGATTTCTTCGCAACGACTAGGACACGTTGGACACTTGTTGCAAAACCTTCCTGAATAGCGAACGTTGGCTTCTGTGTGGCAGATACATTCGCCACAGACGCAATCACCCTAAAATTTTCTTTATTTCATTCCCTCAGATTGTTTCAGGCCGGTTCAGAATGTTCTTCCCGAATCAGGATTCGATATGGGTCATTCTTAACATATAGATTTAGAAATAATTTAAAATATAATGTATTTCATCAATTCAAGCTGATTTATACATACACGAAAAGGGTCAATTTCATGGATCAGTGCCAGAAAAACCAGAGGTGATGAAAATTACAATAAATGCTTTAGAGAAACAAAAAACTTCGTGTAAAGACTTGCCAAATACTGAAAATCACTGACTCTATTGCTATTAGCGTCACCTGCGACTCACAATTGTTCGGCTTAGTTTAAGTTATGGTGTAGGATTCAATAAATGACAAATGAGAATTTCGAGATCTGAATAATTTGTAATTTCGATATTTCGGATGAGACATTTTCAAAATAAAAAATATTTTGCATCCAGAAAATGCATATTTATTCCTATCCAGTAAACATTTGTGATTTCTCTTGAAATCATACATAACGGCGTGACCTACAATGTCACTCGTGATATCATATTGCATACATGTGCTTTAGCATATGACTCTCACCTGATATCATCAGGCATCACGCGCTGGTGTATGATTATCATATACCATTGGTGATCTCATATATCTTATCGTTGAATATCACACCGTGATTTGAAATGAGTAAATGTGATATCACCTAGTACACATCTGTGATTTATGATGATAAATAAGATCACAGTGCTATCATATGATATCATTTCGTATCATATCACGCCATGATTTAAAATGACAAAACATGATATCACCAATGTTTTTCCAAAATTGTATTTTATGAAGAAAGACAAAGTTTCTGGCAATTCTTGTTTTATAATCAATTGTTCTGAGTTCAGACTCTTTCTTATCGAGACTGAAAAATTCTTGTCAATCAATATATTTACGTATCAGCATATCAGATCAAAAGATAGGCTCCTCAGACTTAAGAGCAAAAAACAGACAAGTGCCATTAAAAAGGGAAAGTAAAATGCAAACTACTTTAAGAGTGAGAGAGAGCAAGGATAGTTGGTTTTTTTTCCTCACAAGTCTGAGAAGTCAATCTTTTAATCTGACGGTGTCATATATGGCGTGGAAAGAGGAAATCGACCCAACAGCCCCAAACGTTTCAGCTTATTTTTAATGTCTTTAAGTAGGATTATAGGCCCAAATTAGGGCCCAGATTGGGGAATCCCTATTACTTGTTCAAAGAAAGAAAACTAATAATTTTCTATGCTTGAAACAGTATAGAAAATATGGATGATTTCAAAGGAAGTTTTTTTTTACTTTAGTGCATAATTATCATGCATGAATTGAAAAAATAACTTACGTGGCCAGAACACAACTCTCCATTGTTCGTTCCAGGAGCGATACAAGTGTCATTCGAAGAACGACAGCTGCAAGCAGGTCCAATCCAACCTGCGTTACAAATACACTGTCCGCACTCGCAAGTACCATGATTTGCGCACAAATTTCCCTCGTGCCGATCACAGGAAAAGTTGTCACACTCGCAATAGTAACCTGATATAACCTATAAAAAAATATATGAGTTTGCACACTGCATAAAAAAGAGAACTTCCATTGGAAAAAAAACATGATTAATACTTTTCAATACTAAGTCAAGAGAAATTCTTCTGCAATCACTTGGAGATCCGGAGAAAGAACTGATAACATATCTGTGGTTTACCGAAATAACAAAGTCACTTCTGCCATAAGGCTCATTTTACATGATATTCTGATACAATTTTATACGTTATGGCATGGGTGACTTTGTCTGTTATGCCGGGAAGCCAAAAATATTATGACTTTCATAATAAGTTTACCATAAACAAATGTGAGTAGCTTTTGTTTCTTGAAATTCTTAGAATAAATTCAAGTGCAATTGTTGAAAATACATGATACAGTTTTGGAATCTTTTGTCACTAACTGAGTAATAATTTGTAAGATCCATAAGCATTCCAAGAGATTGCTCAAAAAATTGACAATTTTCATTTTAGTATGTGTAATCCATTAAGGTAATTACACAATTCATGAACTGATAACACGAATTTCCATTGGTGGTAAAATGAACTTCAATCTTTTTTAAAACTTGGTAAAGTTTCACTTACATTCTGATTTTGAAAAAATATTTTCATGTAAACTTAAAGGTTACCTCTTCGGAGTTTTTCCTCGTTTCACATTCGCATTGGCCGCAAGTACAAATGCCTCGACCAGAACAATCCACTAACGACGTGTTATCAGGTCTGCATGAAAGTTTGTCAACTCCCATAGTAATATGATGCATGCTGCACTCGCAGTGCTTCCCGAAATAACCGTCCATGCACTCACAGATGCCGCACTTCAAAGTACCAACGCCATTGCACTCAGGAGATTTTTTGTCAGCTACTGATGTCAAGCGCTCACACTCACAGTCGCAAAGCATTTCCAGATTAACTGTAAGCGATTCATTGATTCCGACCTAAAATTCCAACCATTACAATGAAACTAAAAACTTCATATTATTAGGTAACTGGTCGAAACTAGTTTTCAACAAGCGAGAATGGTACATCATTAGAAACCATGAAAATTCTTTTCAGCAATTTACTATGCGTATGGTATATTACAGCGTTAGAGAAAAGTAACATATCAGCAAAAATTCATTTTTTGAATGATTTCTTGACATGATATGAGAGGCAGATGCGAATTAACTGAGGATTTGATTCCAAATCTACTTTTATCATAATTTCTTGATGCTGTCATTTATA
Source organism: Platygaster robiniae (assembly GCA_028476575.1). Lineage (NCBI taxonomy): Eukaryota > Metazoa > Arthropoda > Insecta > Hymenoptera > Platygastridae > Platygaster > Platygaster robiniae. The sequence continues at coordinate 46,685,092 of CM052019.1, forward strand.
ACCTTGCTCAAATATATTACTTAAAGCAATGCTGGCAGGGGCGCATCCAGAAAAATATTTTGGGGAGTGTTTTCAAAATATTCATGTACAATGGATCAACGTCTTGTATGTTCATTAAAATGAGTTATGTAGTGTCGAAAATTTCAAGTGTTCAAACCCCCCCCCCCCCCCCCTGGATCAGCACCTGATTGCTGCGTTTCTAATAATTTCGTTAGATTTCTCCATGATTCGTATACGAAATATCAACACCACTCAACTATTCTTTGGTATTCAAAGGACAAATACATATATGGCGATTGAAATTTCGAAAATTTAAAGTCAACTTCATAAAGCGTTGCAATCTTACGGGATAAATTTTGAAGGTCTGCGTCCAATCAGCTCTGTTCCTGGGACAACTGGTGACTTCGATCTCTGCAACGAAGTCGACTTTGGTACCAACTTTCAACCCGTCACACTTATTTGTTTCAACTTCAGTGGCTCCGCTCAAGCCCTTAGTGAAATATCGTATTTTGATGGCACTGCTGGCCGTGTCCTTGATTTCCACAGTACTAGAAATGGCGTCGTATTGTTCACGAATGAGATCGACAATGTTACTAGAGTCGTTGGACAATTTTCCAGCGAAGGAACCTTCAATTTGTTCCATCAACTTTTTATAAATGCTGAGCTGTTCCTCGGTGACAGCCCAGATGATATTGATTGCGTTTTGTTTGACTTTGTGGTTTATTTGAGAGATGCTGGGATAGTCTTGAAGAGAGGAATGGGTGTAAAGACCAGTGTGATCCAAATGGCAAACACCATCGTTGGGTTTGATGATGCCACCAAGTTTCCCATCACCAGCATAGTGAAACGATGCGTCTGTAGAAAAAACAAGAAGTCGACGAGCTTTTTCACGCCAGCCAATTTCACCCCGGCAGACGATAGCTTGCATGATGGCATCGAAGCCGCCTTCAGGGGCATCAAGATTGCCAGAAATCGAGGCGTTGCGTACTAGCTCCTAAAATAGTTATCAGGATTGACAAATCACCACCAGAGTAAAAATTTGTGCGTTGAATGTATGAAAAATTCGTTAGTTTATGTACAATATTTTGGCTTATGATAATGCGACCTAACATAGTGCACAGTACAGAGATCATATACATGTGCAGAGCTTGGTAACTGATTTTTGTATGACACCTAGAAATAAAAATAGGAGTCTTAGGCTTGATTTTCATCTTTCGTTGTTGCGAATTTGAATATCTATTTCCGCGTCGTAAGTGAGTGTGGCGCCTATGTGTTTTTAAGCCCTGCCAATTTGTATCAGTGTGTATTCTTGTGTGTTAATAGAGAAAATAAACAAGCTCTATTGCCTAAGCTTCGTGTCTAAATAAAAACCTGGCCAAATTCTGGAAATCCGAACAAGGAGTATTGTTGAGTGATCAAGAAACACAATGAACATTGAAATTGGGTCGAAATTATGTATTTCAATACAAAAATTTATGTGATTGAAATTTTTCTTTTCAAAATTTTCATCATATATGAATATTTATATTTGAAAAAATTAATATTTCAAATTTATTTAAAATAATTCTATAAAAATGATTTATTAATTCATCATTTGTATTAATTGTATATTATAATCATCAAAACCTTTTACTGTCAGAAACTACTTAACATTAAGAAAATCAAGTAATACAATAAACAGTGAAATGGTATCTGAAATCATTTCAAAACTTCAGAATGTATTTAATTGTTCAATGTATTTTTTCAAATAATGCGGTGAAGATAAACACCGACTATTCTTATTCCGTTAATCTTCAGCTGCCACACTGGGGTGTGGCAGCTTTTTTGATGGAGAAAATGATTCATGACTTTTATTCTATTCTTTGCCGGATATCTACAAAAAGATGGAAAATGAAGAATTTTTAGTTGATAAGCCTGAGCACACATATTACATGTAACGAAGTTATTGATAAAATCATTCCCAAAATACAGGCTTTAAAATTACAGTAAGGGTAACAAAAGGGGACACCTTTGTATAGCTCTTTCTTCATCAGCCACTGTGCACCACGCGTCAACTTCATTAATGTATATATAAATAAACATAAACAATGTATTGGACATCAAGTTATGAGATAAGAGAAATTCTCCAGAAGTAGTAAAAAAAAAAAACAGGTAAAAATTTGACACTCACAGAAAAAAGGCTAGTGTCCTTTGAAAGTTGCATTACATTTTTAAATCCGTATGGCGCAGCACATTCATCACAAGGATTAACTAACCTAAAAAAATTTCCAATGGAAACTAAGATCGTGGAATAGGTGCTCATTATGATACATATTTTAATGGAGATAGAAATATTGGCATTTTAAAGCACGTCATTCTATCATGGTTCAAAATACTACACTGCAATCATGTTTTGTATTCACGGGTTGCATAGTTTAACAGTACAAAGAGTCCTATGGTATAGTAACCATTTAGCTCGGGACGATTAACTTCAAATTATCAAAAATGAGCTTATTTTTGTCTCGCAAACCTTAATATAAAATTTGATAGACACTTCCATACATCTAGAATTCTTTTATTTGACAAAATGCTGTCAAAAAAACACAAAACTGAGCATGTTCAGAGAAAGTAAGCTAATCGTCTCTGTTAATGCAAGTTCTACTATGAACTTTATAAATTTTATCACTAACAAAGTGAACTGTTGGCAAACAAACCATCACTAAAGACAAGAGAATGTATAAGGATACATGAAAAAAGTTCACTAAGCAGAATTGGATAAAGACTACGGTTGTTAACTTTATGTTTAGTAACTTATTGCTTCATCTTTAAGTCCAAAAACAATGTATATTTTTTCGACACACAAATGTTACCATGCTGGGTAAGAATAAAGAACAAGGCGTCTTGAAATCATAAGAAAAATAAAAATGATAATTCATGGAGGAACAGTATATGTTGTAAAAATATTTTTGGAGGAAGAGAAAGTATTAACCAACATAGGTCATGATGACAGAAAATAATGCAGTTTTATATTGAAACATGAAAAATGTGGTTATAATTATGAGCACCTTGTCAGGGCAAAACAATTACAATTGGAAAGAACATTTCACGATTATGGTAACACCAGTACATATATCCAAGTTATGACATTGGCCAGAGATTGTAGAGAACTATTGTCGTCTTCAATAGACGACCATAATCATAATCAATCACTTATTAAGCGTGCTTTGAAACGACAGTACTTTTCTTCACGTATAAAACATGAACTTACTTTTTCGGTACAATGCTGACATATGGCATCACAACTTTGTCTACAAAACTACCAAAGCCCAGCTTAAAATTACTGGTAATTTTTCTCATGCTCTCGACAAGCATTTGTGCGAGATCCGAAAGTTTTTCTTTGTCATCCAACATTGATCTGCTCAAATCCATGAGATAGTACAAATCAACAGGATAATCCTCTGCTTGAGCATATGAAAATGGTATCCTGTAGGCTTCATCTGAAAAACGATTTTTTTGAGTTTTAGGTCTGATATTCTGACAATCTCGTATTTTTCCTCAGGATTTTTTAAAGGCGAAACAAATATGAATCATTTGACAGATGCAAATTTTTTATTACTCTTTTGTAAATTTGCATATAATACACTTCTAACTACACTCATCACTTGCAATAACAGAGAAAACAAATCATAAAAAATTCGCAATAGCAGCATGATCGGAGTAGGGGCTCATCTCTGAAAGTGGACAGCTAGTGCGCTTGTCCATGTAAATATTTTCAATGTGTGTACAATGTGCATACATACCGTGTGTCCCGCAGTCAAAGTAAACACCTTAGTTAAGTTGGTAGCACTGATCCTATGCATTTCTTATAGAATCAGTACTAACTTACGCTAACTTATTAACTCAAGTGTTTACTTTGACCGTATTATGTATTAGGGTAATTCTTATTTCAGGAAGCGGGTCATAAAAATAGTCCTTACACTCCTCACTGCGGAATAGTGAAATAAAATAATTATGAATAAATTAAGATCATGAGAACACGATATGCATGAGAACACTTGCAGGAAAACATGAAGTTGGATTGGCCTATCTCGGTGGCCATTACAATGGGAAGTGGTTCCTTCCAGAATGTGCCAATCCAGATGACGACAGCCATACTACATGCTTGGGGATTATTTTACACTCTATTTCAGATATGACAAGAGCATTTTTCTCCAGGAAGATGAGAAAGATCTTTCTGCCTGTGTCGCAGTGTCTTCAGAGCCTTGGCGACATATGCTCTGCAGTACTCCAGCTACTACAATACAGAAGGGTCTACCACTTTTGGAGATGTTAGATATTAATGTGGGGAACGATTCAATTGATGAGATAGCACTCATCAGACCGACTTGCGTTTCCTCTCGTCAAGACTTCAACAGTCCATTCCAGAGAAAGGTCAGGAGTTAGAAAAATGTCATGACTGAAGTTGAGGTCGACATAAAATGAAAGGTCGCAAATGACGCCAAACGTCATAGATGCCTTTAAGATGCAGTTTTTTAAAGCGAATAAAAACAGATTAGCCAAAGTTTGCACAAGAACGTCGGGACGGGTAGTAGCAAAACTGTTCCCTATGAAGAAGCTCTTCTTAGACTTGGTGTTTTGTCTTGTGGGGAAAGAATCTTTGGACGAAAGTAAAAAGGTCACAAAAGAAAGACCCATTAAAATTTCAATCAGATATTCTTTCATTGAAAGTCATGGAGCTTGAATGACTTTTCTCTTTGCAAAATGACCAATATACTAATATTGGGCAACAAACATGACCAAATAACTCTGGAAAATTTTCAACATGCCTTTGCTAATGAGCCAGTAGCACTTGCTGTAAATATTTACTTATTCTGAGCTTCAAGTTGACTTCTTGAGGCCACATTTGCACGGCTTCTTGTTTCCCATTGAATGTACTGGAGCTGCTTGAGCTTGTTGTTTTTGAACACCCTGAAGATGTATGACTGGAGCACTTGGATGATGACTCTGAATGACTGGACTGGTATTCAGTTTCAACCTCTTCAAAATCTGTTGAGAATCGGCTAGAACTTGACGAGCTCGAAACGTAACCTTTGGTAAGTGCTCGGTGTCGCACCATTGTATAAACATTGTCCGGATTGTAAGTAAATTGCTCAGGACACGTTGCAAAAATTTTTGTATTGATGTTCGGCAAAAAACACCGTTTTTCTGTAAAATTCTGAAAAAAAGGTGATAATTCTACAATTCAGGATTAATGCAATTCATATTGTATAATCAATAAAGGGTGTGCCAAGAACCCACGCCAAAAGGAAAAGACTTCCCTACATAACTATGACCATTGACTGAAATTTCGTTTTTGCTAGTCAACAGTGACCAGTGAGAAAAACAATTGATGCTCGGTTAAAGATTTCTCTGCATAGACATCTGGTATAGGCATACCCAGTAGTAAAGTATGACATATATTTACTATTACGATTATTAAATATATATTCATATTATTTGTATTTTGATGTATGAATATTACTTCAAATAATTTTCATAAATGCGAATGACTAAATTCGACGACTTGAAACATTCTTTCATAATGAATTGTAAATCAGAATATTTACACCGAGAAACCCATAATGCTGCAACAAAAATAATACTACTTAAGCAAGAGTAATATGCAGGTTATGGTTGCCTTTTTAGGTGATGGCTTGAGTGACAATAGCTAAAGCTTGTCACAAGCGTAAGCAAGTGCTGTAGCAAGTTTAAAAAAGCTGTCGTAGAGATAAGTATTGTAATAACAATAGTAGATGGTGTTACAGAGAGAATGCATATGCATGCGATAGCATTATCGAGTTTGTATCAAGTTATTGATAATTCAAGCTTGCAGCACCTTTAAGAGTTTTCGATGTATAATTAATGTTAAAACATTAAATCCATAACAAATGGGAATGATTCAACCATGAATTGTGTTGACGTGTCCAACGACAAATGCCTTGAGGAAACAATATTGACATTACTGCAAAAGTACCTTTACACGAACTTAAATCCAATTTAATGTTGGCCTCATTAGGGAAAAATGCTATTGGAAACCCTGCTCCAAAGTGCAGAAAATTTCGCTTTTCCTACATTTCTCTTCTATGTACTACATAAACTTGATATTGATTATTCTTCTTAACCTTCAACGCACCAGCTTGAGTAATTTTCGGGTTTGCGGACTTCGTTTCACGACTTCTGATTACAAAGTAAAAAATTTATTTAAAACAGGCTCTGTGCCTAATGTATATATAGAAAAAGTTGATGCTTGATAAAGAAACAATAGTTTAAATTATGTGCTTCATTTCGATACCTTTTTATTTTTAGATGTAAGTTAATGTTTCATGTTTAAAAGTTTCTCATTATTCAAAGCAGTTTGCTCTATTTCTAGCGCAACAATTTTCACTGTAAGATTGCACTGGCCGTATAATTGGATAAAATAGAATGGGTTGAATATTAATCAATTTACACTAAATGAGGACCAACCAGCAATAACTCCCTACGTGCCATTGAACTTCTGCAGCACTCATAATTTTTTATTTTTTTGTCAAGATTTTTAATTCCAAATTTATAATTAGCCAACTCTATATTCCAATCTACATAACTAATAATTGTAACCATTTTCTGGTGTAACATGTTTCAAGAAACAATTGAATAACCTTTAATAAATATTTGTAATAAGTATTTTTACTCAATTAAGGTCATGTTTCCTCTTCTCCAGCACTTTCTCTTTGCAATTATTTCGTTTTTCTTTCAAAGGCATACTGCACACATCACATTTTCACTTAAAATCACATAATCAATTCGATTTCTGAAAAAAGTTTAACGTAATTTCCAATGTAATTTTGTTCTCTTATACCTACAATAGACAGATATGTAAGTTTGCAGATTTCTGTTATTTTTTGTTTGCAGGGTATTTATTAATAACATTTTTCACAAAGCTTTTGTGATTCTCAAAAGTTTTAGAAAAAATATACATTTGTTATTCGTTTACATTTTCAGTAAGAAGCAATTGACACCAGGGTCACCGGGAAATTACCTTTATGTATAATACATACCCCAAAGTGATTTAAAGTTTATCATTATTTCAAAACTTTTTAGTGCTATACATTGTAGCACAAAAAATAAAAGGCAGTTTGTGATTAATGTGAAACTACTTCCGAAAAAATGTATTAGTTGAAAACATATTGCAAAAATTACACTCTAGTCATATATGTAATACATCTATATGGCCAGTCAAGAAAAAAACCTTTCCCCGAAATTGTAAGAGACAGACGATCTCTAAGATCTCTCTTGCACCCTGAGTGATGATACAGTCGTAACCCCAGACCTGTCAGCTCGGCGGAGCGAAAGCAGCCGCCGAGTTTCTAAACTTGTCCAAGCGCATCTGATCAATCAGATCGGAGCTCCAGTAGCGGAGCGAGTACGTGGAGAGAACCGCGTCATTTGGGCTCCTGTCAAAACGCATTCATATGTGACTACAAAGTCGCGAAAAAAAAGACCTTAGGGCGAAAATATCAATTTTTAGGTTTTTTCAATTTTTGATAGTTTTTGAGCTGCTTCTCTTAATGGATGAAACCGAAAATTTTTTTTTTAATTTACTCTTTCTACAATTTAGCGTTGCAGCCGCCGAATGCTACGATTCTACATATCTCGCAAGCATTTCAAATGCTCGCCATGAAAAATCATTCCTTGTTCCCTAGCTTCCATTTCTTCGCGACAGGTCACAATTATGTTTAAGCTTTAAGCTTAATTTTTGTTTATTTCAATTTAAATATATTCCCTCCGGGATATTCTGTAATAGGTAATAGGTGTAATACCCTATTACAGTGATTAAAAAATATTGATATCGTGTAGCAAAAAGTATAGAAAAAATTCTATTAGTTCATACATTTTCGAATTTCATATCGAACAATTTTTAATTTCATTTACACTATTAAAATTCCGATGTAATAGGGTATTACACCTATTACCTATTACAGAATATCCCGGAGGGTTATAATAATTATAATAGTAGTTATAAATGTAATTCCTCATTTATTATCATTATTATATCAATTAAAGTATTTTATTTAATTATGTTAATAATATTAATATAGTTATATTATAATTTTAATTTAATCATGCGTAGGCTTTAAGCAAGAGAAATGATTAATTTGAAATGATCGAAAGTTTTCACCAAAAAAATAATTAGAAAGAAAAACCTTTTTTCGGTGAAATACACAGATCTCCCCGATTATCGATATTAGTGCATAGATATAAGATTAATGGCCTAGTTCCGAGAATTCTATATGGGAGAATTTTCCGGTTCAAGTGCATTTCCGAGAATTCGTACACCTGGACTTTTTTTCCGGAAGAGTGCCAGTTTCAATAAAGAAAAATCTCAGTCTCTCGAAGAACGCTGAACAGCAAGAACTTATAACAGTGCATAATAGTAAATTTTTTCGCGAGTTTTCCTGATTTTTTGATATTCTTAAATTTTAAATATTTACATATTAAAAATGAGTGAAGCAAACCCGAAAGTGTTACCAGAAAAAAGTGCAAATTTCTGACAGTTGACCAGCGCTTACAAGTTATTCAGCGACTGGAAAATGGTGAAAAACAAGAAAAACTTGCTCTAGAATTCGATGTCACGGAGCGTACGATAAAAATAATGAAAACTGGAAAGCATGCGTTGCTCGAATTCGATGGTGATATAAAAAAAAAGACTCGTGGAAGATCCAATCTTGAGGCATTATTTGATTGGTTCGTACAAGAAACGTCACTTGGGCACGTAATTACTTGTGCCATTTTACAAGCAAAAGCTTCAAAATTAAACGCTCTTCTTGGAGGCTCTGAAAAATTCCAAGCAAGCAATGGATGGCTATATATATTCAAACACAGATATGGAATTCACTCATTATCGATGCAAGGAGAAAAATTGGCGGCCGATAAAAAAGCCAGTGAATTGTTTATGACTGATTTTCCAGCTTTTTTGTCAGAAAATGGATATCTCGAAGACGACGTTTATAATGCAGATGAGAGTGGTTTATACTGGCGAGCCTTGCCTACACGAACTTTAATTGGCCCAGGTGAAAAAACTGCCCCCGGAGGAAAAATTTCCAAAGATCGCGTGACGGTTATGTTTTGCGCAAACGCATCCGGAACGCATAAGATTCCACTATTTATGATTGGCAAGTCGCAGAAACCGCGATGCTTTAGTAAAGTTGACCTTGAAAAAATGCCATTTATCTACGCTGGCCAAAAAAGCGCATGGATGGACTCAAAACTGTTCGTGTTTTGGTACGAGAAAGTTTTTTTTGAAAGCAATTTACGAAAAACGTAAGAAAACGGGTTCAGTGACGAAAGTGGTACTTTTATTGGATAATTGTCCTGCACACCCCAGCGTTGACGACTTGAACAAAATTGATACAACAGTCCAGGTATGAAATTTTCAACAGTTATGGAATAATAAATAAAATTTATCGATTCCCGATTTATTGATATTATTTTTCGAAATTTTCAAATGGTTCGGAGTTCTCTGAAATAAAAATACTTGGGATTTTGAATTTTCGAGACTCGTAACTGATTTTATACAATAATTTCAAACATAAAGACAATTTACTACATATTTCGAAATAATCGGATAATGGAGAATAAAAGTTAACAAAAAGTACATAAACTTTTTTTGACCATCTTTTACTTTCATCGTTTCTGATTATGTTATCTAAAAAATACAGCGGGTTTTACGTAACTACATACAGTTCAAATTTTACAAAATATAAAAATTTCCGAAATGTGAGCGTGCGCGCGTGTATTTCAAATTTTGCGAATCACTTTAAGAATCATATTTTTAAAGAGTAATCACCTGTTTCAAAAATGGCAATTCTATAGAGAGCCCTAATTTATAAAGGTTTGACTTTGCAAAAGCTTATTTTTAATTTACATTACGTCGACTAATATGTACTCGAAATTTTCGAACTTTCCTGAAGCGACCTTGACAGGCTTCAATCGCCCGATTTTCCGATGTTTGCCTAAATATTTTTCAAATTACATACATAATTATTGAAAGTCATAAACTTATATCCAAGTTAAAACTACGAAACGTCTAAATTTCGCGCAACATTATACCAATAACAATTTTAAAATTACAAATTTTGCTATTGATTTAGAATTTTGAATTGTTAAATAAAATAAATTTTCCTGCTTGTTTTTAAAATTTCAAATTTTCTATCTTCCTACATTTCTATTACAATTTTTTGAAAAATTCATAATCAAGAAAATATTTACTTCAAATTCCTAAAAGTTCACAATGAGGCAGGTTCTTTTATTGTACATTCAAGGTTCGTTACTTGCCTCCAAATGTTACCGCTCTCATACAACCAATAGATCAAGGGATCATTGAGGCATCAAAAAAACTATACCGAAAACATCTTTTGAATGAGATAGTTATTGAAATTGACTCGTCAAACATTAGGAAATCTCTCAAGGAGCTGACCATGCTCAACTGCTGCCTCAAAATTGCAACTGCTTGAGACAGTCTTACTGAACAGACTCTAAGAAATGGGCGGAATAAAGTTTTGAGGAGAAATGAGAGCCCTATTTCGAATCAAAAAGATAAGCTTGACATGGAAATCGAAGCTCTCGCAAAAAAACTTCCAGATAACGAGGATATAACCAACGTTGACCTTGATAACTGGATGGATGACGAAGAACCTGGATGGCAAATTTTTGATGATCAGCGGATCATTGAAAGGTACGTTTCATATTCTTCGTTTTGGTGAATTGTGACGAACAAAATGACTCCAACCAATGACAGTCGAAAAATTTTTTTACAGATCTCAAGGAAATGGTACCTCCCCTGTACCAGAAGAAGGCATGTCACATGAATCAACTTCTTCTAACGCTGATCTCGAGCTTTCAAATGAAGACTCAGCAGAAGAAAAAGCGATTTCTGCAAAAGAAGCTGTGGACGCATTGAAAAAATTGTCTGCATTTTGCACAAATAGATCGGAATTCGGTGCATCTCATTTGTTGCAAATTGAAAATTTGAAAAATATCGCTGCCGAAATTGCAGAAACAGACAAGCAAGCTGCAGAGAAATAAAAATCTTAAATAATCAATTTGTTTATTGTGTATAACAACCAACCTTTAAAATAAAAAATTTAATTCGTAATTCGACCACCATGTTACGATACATGAACTTCGTTAAGTACACGTATATAGTATATAATGATTATAGTGAAACATTGACGAAATAAATTGAAAATTTCTAATAAAGAATCCGATAAAATTCCGTACCAATTCAATACTTTATAAAGAACTGTATGACCCTATGGTGATTCGAGTTGTCATAAACTTTTGACAAGATTTGTAAGTTTTTTGCAAAAATACCAAACTAACTGAAAAAATAAATCATAAAATGTTCATAACGACACTTTATTTAGATAGCTAAATTTTTGCAAGTTTTATCCAGTCAAGATATCATTACTTCTATCTTTTTATAAAAATTTTAATGAATTTTTCTGAAGTTTCAATTAATACTAGAATCTTTAGAGAAATAACGCCATTATTATAAACATAACAATTAAAGATTATTAAAATGCTAAGTATATCGCCTTCTACTTATCTGTCATAATTATTCAAATCAATAAATCTTATTATAAACGAAAATGTCATCATGGAGCTCTCGTAGTAAATGCGTCAGCGCGCCGCCCCTGAGCAGTTGGACAGGTTCAGAAACTTTTGGCTGGGCAGGTGCCGTGAAAGGACAGGTCTGGGGTTACGACTGTATATAGTAATACTGTTAATATCAAGTAGCGTATGACAGTTATGTGAGTGACGCTCATGGACACTTACTGAGCGTGTGTAAGCACGTGGGCTCAGCAAGCTCATGCTCGTTACCGATCATTTCATCCTTTAGCTATATTGAATGTTGGGCCCCTTCCCACTTACAGGCGAAGATACAACGCTGGCCATATAGAAGTTTTACATATATGACTATAGTAAACACACTTAGAAAACTTTGATTCGACACATGAAATGCGAGAATAAAATTCAATGTGGATTTCTATACTACTTTTCCTTGTTTTTTCTAAACTCAAGGCACTAAACAAAATAAGCAAAAAAAGAGATATCACAGTAACATTTGTATCTTTTTGGCTCAATTAGCTATGGTAACTACTATTAAAGTATACACTCGTTCATCAAGCGAATGAGCAGCTTGGCACCAAGACCTGCTGAGCTAACAAGCACGTAAGGGCTGGGCGAACGAGTGTATGTTGGAGGAAATAAATTGCTCTTTGACCCAGATAAAGATCTTTTACATTTTCTTTGCTTGGTGTAATCGGCAGGTAACAAAGGCAGAAAAAAAGTTTCAGTTATTTACTACTACTTAATGCAAGAGTTTAGATTTGGTTTATTTTGTTTGCATGGATACATAGTAATTTCAAATTACGTAAAAAGCTCAATAGCACAAGCACTTTAAGATGACTCGCAACCTACTGTAGTGCGAGAGAGATGCTTAGAATGGGATTCAGTTGAAAGGAAGAAGGACAAAAAGAGAAGGTCTTGCGAGTCGTCTTAAATACTCTCAAATACTCAAAAAAAAAAAAGCCAAAGAATTATAAAAGATTATTGATTATCCAGTCGAGGTTGAAGTTTTTTGATGCATCTAGTCATTTTTGAGGCTCATAATATATCAATTCGCAATACCTTTTCTTGCAGGGAAGTGGTCACATTTTTTTGTACTTCCCGATTCAATTTTCAAATCTTGTGAGTATGAAGGACTTGAAGTATGTTTTATGTAAAATGTCAAACATACAACAAATTTATTTTACAATACAATTTTAACATTTTGAATAGTGAGATTGAAAGACAGATACAGTAAAATGCCATAACAACATAATTCAAAATATCAGAAAATTGATAGCAGTGACACCATAAGTTTGCATCAGAATTACCTATGGCCAGCCAAGTGAAAATTATTGGGCGTCTAAAAAGCCATTAGGTCAAAGAATGTTTCAAAACTGTCAGCTAGAAGCCGAGCCCTTTTAATGAGACGATCGAGACGCTTGCATAAAACGCTGAAATAGATCATTACACTGAGCTTCCTTCAATATGTGTAAATGACTCGACAGTAATTTAAAAAAAATAGTAAGTTTCCTTAACAGTTCCGGACATTATTCTGCTACTTTGGCACTCTACTGCACTTCTCGAGTACATCATGACAGACTTGTGCTTTTTATCTACAACTAACAAAGTCACAACATGTAGAGTATATTTCTGCAACTGTAAATGAAGTTAGCAAAACAACAGTTTGTACATAATGTTTCAAACAGCAAAGAAACCAAACTCTCCACAACTGATGAGCATCAAACCAACTGCATAATAATAATAGTAATTAGTCTTTGTTTTTTGTTTGCACACATCAAGTCGGCAGTTCTTTCATCAACTTCATTCATGATAAGCAGAACAGCGATTAAAAAAGTACAAACGCAGTTCAATAACTACTAACAAGCAGCTAAATACAAACATACTTTTATTTATGGTGTTAAATGTTTGGCCATACACCAACACGCATATTTTTTTGCATAAGTAAATGGGTTAGGAGACTTGTAATACTCATCAGTCACCCATGTACTTGTATGCAGCAGAAAAGGTTTCCTTAGGCTTGATTAGCAAACCTTAGGTTTAATTAGCAATATATCAGCAGTGAATTTTCAGCTACTTACTTTTGGCTCCGAAAATTTTTCAAATGATGTGCTTGTTTATCTTCATATAACGTTAACAAAAAATTATTAACAAAACCCTGCATTAACAACAAACAAACTTTTATGCAAGTTAGCAATAGCAAGTTAGTGATCGATTATTGTTTTATTTTTGCTGCGTTCCACAAATTAGATGAACAGTGATTTCAGACGAAGTTAGTAAAACGATCAAATATACTTCTTTCAGGAAGTAATCGATGGCACATGATCCAATTTTTTTTACTTTCTTCTATCTTGGTAATAGAACAGTTCTAGTAACTTCATATGAACTTGAAATAATGTTAATTTCCCAAGCATATCAATAGATTCAGTATAATTACAAAAATATATAAATAAGCTCACATTTTTTTCAGAGTCGATTAGCAGTTGAAGGACCGAGGGTCAAAAGTAAAATATTTATTATTTTCCAAACAGACGTTTTAGAAAATATTTTCTTTAATTGCCATCATCAAGTCAACTGAAAAATGTCTTTTCAGCCTCGTTTCGTGAATTTTAGAGTAATTATTTTCTTGACTGCAGGGTCTTCAATAGTCAGAAGTTGAAACACATGGAAACACTTTTTGAGACATCTAATTTTTTTCTTATTCTGTATCTCATAGATATTCTTCAACAAATACTTGTTACAATTATCTGCATTGATCAGTATTATTACTTTGTTGAGTGTCAAAGTTCAAAGTAAGGTGGCAGTTTTATGAATAAGGGGACAACATTCCTTGAGGAATGGCTGCGGTCTGCTTCACGACATGAGCAACAGGGTATGTGACATACTGTGAATATAAGCATCCCAAAAACACTTCAAGATGTAAAACATCGATTCTTAAATACCATGCTCATGCAATGTATTCTATTTGCAAGGCAAGATGCATTAGAGTATGAGTGCCTAGTAACGTCATTTCGCAGACAGGAAATAGTGCATTCATTACAAATAATGGGGTAAATTTATGCATAATTTCAATAAGACATTATTGCCATTTGCATTTGTCAACAAGTTTTGTCAGTGTATATTAGTGAGCTTTCAAATTGACTTTCAGGCTCCAGTCACTGAAATTGTATTATAGTATCAACTTCTAATCACTGTATTTTCTGCAGATATCAGCTCAGCTGTAGATTATTGTGTCTTCTTGTTTCTTCAACGAAAATATATAGGATTAACAAAATGAAAGCAATCTAACATCGCTTTGTGAAATTTGAATAAGTTACTAATGTCTGTTGGCCCTTCAGTTGTTCTGCAAACTTGGCATGAAATAAGGAAACCTTTTCCATAAAATTATGGAATAATTCCAAGTTAAATTTTTTTTAGGTCAGTTGATATAGTATATTTCGTAACAGCCACGGATGTGCGAATTTGGCGAAACGGGGAAATTACAGTGCGAGTCAAAGTCGAGGACTGTAACTCGTTTTGCCTATGAGCACATCGGTGCCTGTTACGAATGATATTTTATGTACCGAGGGCATAGAAAACGCGTTTAAAGATCTCGCGCTGGCATAGAAACGCGTTTTCTATGCCAGAGGTACATACAATATATTATCAGCCATGGTATCATTATATAAGGTATGTTCGATGGACAGGACTAGTTTTGGCTTTGTCTGCGCATTTTTACTTTTCCCTGCTCATTATTGGCTGAACAGCCAATATGACGACGACGGGTGGAGGAACTGAGTGTAAGAAAGTAGTAGTAGGCCCTTAACATACCAGCGATGCCAGGTGGTTAATTTTGTTGTTTTTTTTTTTCACTTTGTCAAAGAAGACATCAGCTTATTTTTGTTTTGGAATACTTTTACATAATTATCTGACATCTTGACCAGTACCTGCGCAAGAGCATACCTTTTACATTTTTACCATGTTATTAGCCTACTTTTTCAGCTGATTACAAATCAAATCGACAGCTCTTTAGCTAACTTCATATGAAATTAGCAGAACTGTAAAAAAAGCAACAACACAAATTTGGCTAACAACAAATGAGCAGCACACTATGAAGCTCTTTTCTTTGGAAATTTCCATAACATTTGTTATGCTAAGTTCATATGAAGATAGTGAAACATGTGTAATATGACCAAGTGAAAAATATAATTTTTTTAGAACTAATTAAAAAAATGTTATTGCATGATATGCTTTTGTGGTGTAGAACGAAAAAACTGACCTAGGGATCCAAATTGTTTGTGCTCACTTTGTAATGTCCTCCAGTTGGGTAATGTACAATTGTGGTTTTATCATTTCACGCCACATAACATTCAATTGTCAAACTATTTTGGCTGTTTTTTTGAGTACAAGAGACAAGTTCAGTTTTTTCAGAACTAATAAGCAGTAGATTAATAGCTTACTGATTTTTTTTTTGAGAAATAAACCAATAGTTTTTCTTCCAACTCTTCATGAAAGAAGTTAAATGACAGTTAAAGAACAATAGAGACATTTTAACAGCTTAAATAAGTGAGTGCGGAGTCCCATAAGAGCAATGTACCGCTCTAAAATCGCTCCGACTTTCTTCTTCAGAGGGAGAAGCATAGGGTTTTGAATGGAAACTACCGCCTCTACAACCAACCCGTAAAACTAATTTAACGTGGGGCTAACCCATGAAAGTCCGCACCCACTGGCTTTAGTAGCCAACTCGCAAAAAATAAGTAGCAATACATAATTGCTTCATTTGCTACTGAACTCATAGAAATTGTTTCATCAACTTCATATAATACATGTATTTATGCACTTGACTTGAAGAGAAAGTCTCAATTTTTTAAATTAAAGAAAGACAAACTAAAATTCTGCCATGCTAGAACACAAAATCACACAAATGTACAATTTCACAGCAAGCCTCTCCAAAATGCCTCCAGAAAGACTGACTCTTTGAGAGATTTTACAAAACTTTCCAGAAAAATTTAGGTACTTATGCTGTCACGGTTATTACAAATAAAACTAGCGTTATTTGAAATGTCTAAAATATATAAATTTGTTGAGTTTGCTGCAGCGCCAAGATACCAAGTTTTGAAGAATTCGTTATCTACCCGAATCCTTTATCTTTTGTTCAGTGAAAAAATGCAAATAAATAAAAAATGCAATGAAATTTTGTTTAACTGAGTTCCTTCCTATTTTTTTCGTGTTACTTGGCCCATGAAGTTATAGTGAGTTTTTGTCTAAGAAAACAATAAGTCGACAAGATTGATTTATGATGTTGTGCCGCATGATTGTGGTTTCTTTTCAAGTTTTTCATATTTTCCTTAATACCGCAATCGCGTGTATTGCATGACAATCCTTTCTTTTAAAATCATGTTCATTTATGCAACTGCAATGACTTCAATGGTCAACTTTTATAACCAAAAAAAAAAAAGGAAACAAACATATCTTCAACATAAAGAATGTCATGAGAAAATATTTATATACATATAGGCAAATGGTCACGAAAAACAAAAAGTATTTCGCGTGATAATTTACAGTGATATAAAAACTTTTTCTGATAAAGAAAGTTCTATATAGAAAAAATGGTAATTTGAAAAAATTATTTTATTGAAATTTTGAAAAATCAAAACATGCCCAATTATTTTCAAAATTTTTTAATTTCAATGCATTTGTGAAATTTTACAGGGGAAAAACACTTATAAAAAAAGTTCTCACCCCAGCAGCACACCATGCACAATGAGGCGTTTGAATACAATCATGACAAGTTTGTTTGCTGATGCAGGGATTCATCCCTGTCAGCCTTTCGGGAGGAGGGTAATTTACTGCAACAGCCAGGGTCCACATTACAGCGACAAGTAGGAGACTCAATCTCGTGTTCTCCGACATTTCTGAAAAAAAAATCATGATTCCTGAACATTAAATGTAAGTCAAATTAATCTTGAAATAATGTTATGAATGAAATGTAATACAATTAGATCTACTGGAAGTTCTAAACGTTTAAAATGAAATGAAACCAAAATGTACGAATATTAGATAACAATAAAAAATTGTTTGCTTTTTTTCAACACTGTTTAATCTGAATAACAAATTTCACACACTTTCAATGAATATTTAGATAACTTTTTTTCAGAGATATCAAGAGTACCCATTTTATTATAAATAATTTTGTTCAATTGATTGTAAATCTTTTAAGCTTAAGGTACAATTTATGATAATCAATTTGAGAAGTTTCTATTTAAAAACTTCCTTATTCAAAATAACAAGATCGCAAATGTTTTTCTATCAAAAATTTCTTCATTTCTTAATTAACGGTAAACCTATGACTATTTTCCATTCATTGATATCACCATTTTTTTGTTAAACTTTTTGACTTGGCATTGAATGTGATAAAAAAATGTACATTGTAAACTTATGAATTCTAAACACTGAAGAATAATTGTGAGAAGAAATCAACACAAATTTATAAGGTAGCTGTTAATTTAATTTTTGGATGCAAATTATTCATAATTTTTAAAGCTTTCTTATCTAGATTATTAAAACCACACACTGCTCTGATCTAGAAATGTTAATCCTCGAGAGAAAAAGGAGATGGCTTCATGGAGGGTAGCCATCTTGATCTATGGAGCCAGCCATTTTGATTCACAACCTAAGCACACTGTGAGTGGATATTGTGATTGTGACGATTAAATCCTGCTGGGAACGATAATATCAAGTTGCACACACAATCTGGGGAGATTCTGCTGGGAATGATTTCACATTTTCACACAACTCCCAAAGGTATAAAAGCCAATTCTCAACGGAACCAAACGCATTCCGCTGCGTCACGCATACGTATCCATCACAAAGGCAAATATATGCTTACGTGTGAGATCACATAGAAAGTTGGAGCGTATTGTACTCATCGCAATATCCACTTCACAGTTTCATAAATTCTCTTTAGCATTAATATGAAGAAAAAATGATCCCGTATATGAATAGTAACCCATAAAGGGAAGAGTTTAGCTAGCAAAATCTCTTTAGGATTGGTATAAAGAAAAAAAAAATTTATGCTATAGATAATTATTAATAGTAAATTCAACAGTAATTTGTATGGGAAGATATTTTGGAGGTGGTTAGTAGCGCAGAAAATTTAAATAATAGAACATACAACCCAGTTTTGCTGGGATTAGAATTATTTTCGAAATTCACAATATTCACAATTTGAGTTCAATTTTCAATTAGAAAACCAATTGAAATACCAATTAGGAATTTTCAGCAGCGCAGTGCATACCAGTAAAATAAACGCCCGGAGCATTTAATGGTAAATCTAGTTTTTTATCAATTAAATCCATAGAGAAAACTTCCTATTCTTTCCATTGTTTTTTACTCTTATTTCGTAGTAAAATCTTATGAAAAAATGTATAGGGTCCAACATTCGAAAGAATTATTTTTAGAGTAGTCCAAATTATAATTTAAGTCACCATTTTATGAATTGAACAGTCATTAGTCTATCCTTTGACTGTTCAATCATTCGATAAAAAATGCGAGTTTCTTGAACTATCTACAATTTTTTAAATCAGTTTTTAGACCAGATAACACGAATTCAGAGTTCTCTTAGTTGCAGTTATTGCTTTCCAAAAATGCGATTACACTCATCCATCCTTAAGGGAGACTTCTTTAAGGGAGGCTCGGGCAGATATCTAATGAACCGCGAAGAAAAAGGTATGTATCTCCAACAGTTATTTCATTCGTCTCAGGCATCAAGGCCGGTGACGGAATGACTTATGCCAGTTTTAACAGGAAATTTCAGTACTGTACGGTTGCACGATACGGCCGGGTGAGCGCATAATCATTAATCATCTTGGCTACGCCGGAGAAAAAGTGTCGCTTCATTTAGAGATACACTGTCCCAAGCTGTATCCTGTATGGACGGACGGGTGTATAATGTAATATAAATTTTTAATTCAATAATCATTAATTAAGAGAGAAGTAAGAGATAACTTCAAAAAAAAAAAAAAAAAAAAAAAAAAAAAAAAAAAAAAAAAAAAAAAAAAAAAAAAACACTTTTTTTGCTGACTTATCACGGATATATAGTTAAAGCAAATTAATCTAGACTTTTTTAAAATTATAATACATCATCTGAAGAACATCCAGCAGTGACTGAGCATTTCGCAAAACATCTTTTGAAAAAACCGTTTTGTGCGGTGAACACAATAGCTCAGTATAGAATCATGTGAATTAAAAATATTGTAAAATTTACTTGAAATATGAGTTTATTCTCCCCCTTCCATCGTTTTTTCCTTTCTATTTACAAATTAGGGTGGTTTTTCACCTACAAAATGGCGAAAAATTGCATTTTTTGCTTTGAATGGCCACAAACAGTTCAAAAATGTATATAAAAACTTAAAAACGACGGAGGGGGTAGAATAAACTCATATTCTAAGTAAATTTCCCAAAATTTTGTACTTCAGATGATTTTACGCTTAATTATTGTGTTCACCGTACAACGTGTTTTTTAAAAGACGTTTTGGGAATTTCTCTGTTACCGGCTTATTTTCCAATATTTTAACACGAAATTTTAACTAAATTTTCTTCAGATGATGCTTTAAAATTGAAAAAGAGTTTACATTAATTATTTCCAGCTATATCTCCATGAAAAATCAGAAAAAATAGTGTTTTTTTTCCACAAATTATCCCTTACCCGGCTTGGTCTCAATTGATAAAAATTTTTTTGTCTAGTGTACTATTCTACACCGGGCAATTGTACAAAATGCCATGAAACTTGTACACGGGGCGATATAGCGAATTAATTTTCAGTACAAATTTTATAATTTTGAAGTTTTTCTTTCCAGATTCGGTGAATTTAGGATCATAGCGTTAAAATTTGTGTCAATTTGCACAACCGACCAATGCGCAATAAATACATTGAACAACAAAATTTTGCTCAATTGAGACCAAGCCATTTTTCATTTTGTTTTGTCCAATTTTACATGAAATTTTTAACTGAGAAATTGTTCATTTTCATTGTTGATTTCATAGTTTTTCATGAGTGATATAGATTTGATTTTTTTAATACAAATGTGTGATTCATCGCTCAAACATAATTTTTTTCTTGTTGAATTGCTAAATTTTCCAACAGAAAATTTCAAATTTCAACTATTCACAAACTTAACAATCAGATTTTTTAATCAGATAGTACGTATTTACTTGATTGCAATGATAGCTTTTTGAAGATGCTATGAATTTGGTTTTTTCTTACAAATTCACAATTCTATAATCAAACATATTTTTTTTTTATAGCTTAACTTTTTTGATGAAAAATTTGACACATTTCAACTATTTACAGGTTTTGCAATCAAACTTTTGATTCGAGAATCGCAAATTTGAAATTTTCTTGGTTCAAATTACAAATAACTTTCATTTAACATCAACACTTATAATGTCCACGTTTTTTTCCGACTCATGTCACGAAAAAAAACACGCCTCAAAAAAGAATGCAGAGCGAGAAACCCGAAAAAATTACCGTTTAAGGTTAATAAGTAATATTAGCAATGTACCGCAGCCGCAGATCTGTCTTCTCTCTTTCCCCGTCCTCATATATTGTGCAACGCAACTAAAATAATATGAAAATCTCAAAGCCGACGATGTAGGTGCGGTCAGAACCAGATCGCCTACGCTTAAAATCTCTTTGAATGAGCTCTCAAGTTACGGCGACCTTCGATTTCTTCTCACCCACGACTTCGAAAAAAAAAAAAATTTGGAATTTCCCTGATGTAAAAACTTTTTTTTTGGAAATTCAGAGCCTGAAATATTTGCAACTGAGACATCCCTCAGTGATGTGTCATCGTTATATTTGCGAAATAACCGCTACTCAAGGACAAGGAAAAAAATGAGCCCGATTTCGTTTTCACACTCACTTGGTCGTATTTAGGGTCGAATTTAACAGGTTTTCACATTCAAACGGAGCTGACGTTTTTCACAGTGCTGATTATTATAACCATAAAAGGTAACTCGCGATCAGGAAGATGCACTACGATAATACGAGGAACAAAACACCAGGGTCAGTGAGCGTGTCTGTAAACTGCTTATACCATAGACAAAGGCAGACGGAGGAATATTCCTTTGTCCATGGCTTATACTCATGGTAAAAGCGCACCTACAGGCGTGAAATGAAACTCGCGAAAATTACCGACTTATGAAAATAAATTAGGTGCGAGAAAATTGCGAGGATTAATTCTTTATTAAATCTGAATGAAAATGCAATAAATGCATTTACAGTGTGAAAATTAATTTCAAGCTTCTATCATTCAATAAAATGCAACAAAAACAGAACGGATTTGAAACAAAAAGGTCGGGAATGGCGTTAGAGAAAAAATGTTATTTAAAAAAAGGTAATAGGCGTCACGGGGAATTTATAAACGAAGTGAAATCAACTTACCTAAAATACGAAGCCTGGGGATGTCTCGTGGCATCCCGGGGACGATTCCGGGCGATGGCGTGTAATTGCGTCCAATACGATTTCCTGCAATTTCCAACAGTTTCGCGATTTAGTGGGAAAATAAATAAACAAAACAAAAAAATTGTAGAAACTCGAAAATGTAGAAAAAGCTTAAAAGTGCCCAAAAGAAACAAGACGCGGGAAGAACAACACCGGCTAACATAATTGTGATGATTGTTGATGTTGTGATGGCGATTGTGGCTATCACAATCATCACAACACAGCTGGGTAACAAGTGCCGTATCTAGTCGCTAAGCGCCATAGGAATACAGGCCTGAGATAGAAAATACTGGGGCCCCGCATTTTAAGTAGCTTTTAAGTTTATTAAAAAAACAGTACACTTTAGTTTATAAAGAAATATAAATTTTCTGTCAAAATTTTCAATTAAAAAAAGTGAAAATTAACTCCAACTTTTAGTAGGAGTACATTAACTCGATGAAGAGTTAAAATTCACTCTAAAACAGTGAATCGTCGCTCTCAGATGAGTTGCATTCCAGTCTCTAATTCTAGTCAGATTTCTAAATAAACAATGAATCAAATTTAGATAATTTAATTTCGCTACTTTTAAGTGACTTTTCAGCGTATTTTTACTTGATGGCGAAGAGTGAAAATAACTCGAATAAAAAGTAAATTGGGCAAGATTTCTGTTACCAAAGTATTTGTTTATGTGACAGTAATTTGTTCTGTATTTGAATTATTTTTTACTTGTAAAAATTCTGGTTATTTTCTCTATAAACGATAAAAATGATTCCAATAATATATAATGTACAGGGTGTTCCACAGTTCACGGAAATCCTTGAAACCGTGGACTATACATGTAATTTGAAAAAAAATTTTCCTCTAACATTTTTTAAAAAACTCAAAATTAAAAAAGTAATTTAAGCCACAAATTTAAACGATACAGTAATGCTCACCGTAGTGCAAGACTTGCGGTCTCCACCTTGCACTACGATGGACAACGATTTGGCGGCGAGTCACGCCTCAAAGCAGGAGCGTATTCATATGCGTGGTTTTATATGTGCAGCTGTTACGTTTGAATGTTGCTAGTTGTATTCTTGGACTCACAAAACACTTTGTGAATAATTACATTTATTTTATAATTACGTATATTGCACTCATTTTCAATGATCAAAAGGAACATAGTGAACAATCACAGAAAATTAAATCACGATTTTTTTTCTTCAAGTTGTCTATACTTGTCTCCCGATATGTGTCATAAGTAAGTCATGAAAATAATGATGTATAAATATTGTTATGTATCACTTTAAAACAACAAGCTGTTTTAGAGGAAATATGAACAATAATTTATTCAGAACGGTCTCTGAAATTTTTTGAAAGCATTCCTAGTAAGTTCTAAATCTATTGAGAAATAAAATGTCTGTAATTAATTTATAATTTTATAATAGAGAGAACATACATCATAGTTGTATAAGTTATTTATCGCAATATTGTCTCGATTAAATTTATGAAATAATGATATTCTTTTTTTATATTTATCATTATTATCCCAGAGAACATCCCAGATGACATCGCGTGAATCATAGTTTTAGCACAGATTGAATCACGTATGTGAGCGCAATGTTCCCTCAAAGTTAGTTCAAAACGCGCGCATGTTAAATCACATTTTTAGCACACTATGAATCACATACGTGAACGCAATGTGCCCTCAAAGTGAGCTCAAAATTAAAAATTTATAGGTTAAATCACACTGTGTACTCCTCAATGTGTACTCACAGTGATCACGCAAGTGTCGGACATTTTGAACTCACATGTGATGATTGTGAGTGCACAGTGACCTCACATTGCGTGCAAATTGTTATCTGGGATAACAAATATTATCTATTATTATTATAAATTTTCCCAATACCTAAGCGGTTACTAACATAACAGGAAATAGGAGAAAAAGTGAATTTAGTTTAACAATAAATGTAAGAGTAATTTTTTTAATAGAATAAGAATTAAGTAAACGGGAAAATAACGTAGAATTCGAGCCGAATAGATTTCTACAATTCACGCCCCTAGTTACTCGGGTTTTTTAAATTTTCAGATTTTTGGATAACTTCTTATAATATTCCGGATTTAATAAAATCCCGCTTTTTTTATACAGTGACTTTATAAAAAGAGTGATGTTTTATAAAGTTTTACTCAGTTGTGATAAAGTCACTTTATAAAAATGGCGGAATTTTATTTTCAAAAACTGAAATTTTATGAGGGGTTTTATTAAAAGTTTAATATAAAATCCTAAGTGACTAGGGGTTTTTATTGACGTACATAATTTGGAGCTAAGAATTATAAATGTAAAAACCTTTTTCTATGATTAGTTATATTTTTCTTTTTTTTTTGTATTTATTTTTATATTCTTCGATCTATATTAGGCCGTACAAATTATCAACATTTTTTGAATTTCATAAGTTTGATTGCTGAGGGTTAAATTACTTCATTTGTATTCTTTACTTTTTTTTCTGTATAAAACATTAATCTTTTGATCAGTTATTATTCAATTGATGTTTTTACAATGTATGATAATAACTTGACAATTTTTTTTAGTTTTGTAGGGAAATAATGATAATTTATGCAAACTACATATTTAATTAATTATTAATTTAGGTATAAGTTATAATTTACCATATCATACTAACTCAAAAATTTTAATTCTCAGTATACAAAAAATTATAGTTTTGCATGATCCCTTTTTCATTTTTCATTTATTTTTTAGTACCTTCTTGTCATTTTGTATTTCATATAAAAATCTGAAAATATTTACTTGAATGCTACTGATTAATAAAATTTTATTTCAATATACATATTCCATGCACTAAAATTAGATTTGTATCAAGTTTTGATTATTGAATTATTAATTTCATCGATAAAAATATATTTTATTAATGCATCAATTTTCCACTATTTTCAAAGCGATTGGAAATTTTTATCTTGAAAAAAAGACTTATAATTACTTTCATACATAACATAAAATATGATATGATTAAAGTCCAACAATACATTATGCGTATTATATTTCGTCCTTCATAAACTGTTCATATATGTACTATAGTTTTGTTATTAGTATCAATTTTCAAAATTCAAAGTTAAGATTCTTGTTTATTAGCTAATCGATAGAATGCACTGTAAATTTTGTGATACTTCATAATTTTCAACGACCAATTAGCACCGCCATCGCGGAAAAATGTTAAATCAAAATATTTCAAAAAAACTCCTGAAAATAAATCACAAAAAGATAGCAAATAAATGTGAAAAAGAAGCACTTTTTTTAAATACCCTACCGGGTCGGGTGAAACGGTTTCACGAGGTTTCATTGCGTTTCAGGAGGTTTCGTGAGGTTTCACAAAGTACCATGTAAGTTTCGTTTTGCCAAAATACAATTGAAATGTTCTTGATGGTGTTAGTAGTAAGGCAGGTTGTATCAATAATCTTTTTATTGAAAAATTATGTTAATTTTGCTCGCTATTTTGCCGGTTGTAGTAGTTTTGTATATAATTCATGAATTGCAGAATATTTACAAGATTTCATCAATTTACTGTAGTTGATGAAACGTAATTTTCATCGATGTACATTGGTATACCATTAGTCATGCTTTTTCGACTCTATAAATAAGTATTATATTATTTTATGTCATCAATGTGTAAACATGAAACCTCGTGAAACGCTATGAAACTCAGTGAAACCTCATGAAATGGTTTCACGAGGTTTCACCCGACCCAGTAGGGATGCAATAATCATTGACATTTTTAAAAAGTAAAGATCAATACCAAGTATCTGTAAATTACATGAAATCAACATTGAACATATTTATATGTACAAAATATAATTTCAATTATAAATATGTAGAAGTGTACGTCATTATATGTAATTTTTTGAAATATAAAACAAGGAGGTAAAAATTATTCCTCTGGAATCGGTAGATTCTCTGGGTAGTACTCGTTAATATATATTGGGAGCATCGGATTTCGGCACTGGTCGCGCTCCCCTCAAGCTAGAGAGTGAGGGCAACGCTGGAGGGGAAGCGGCCAAAACCTTGCACTACGATAGCCTGCGGTACGAGAAGCATTACTGTAAAAGCGCTCTCCTGACAAGTGGGGGTAGACACCACGGACCAAACTTGACCCAAACTTTCTTCATATTTTTCTGAGTCAAAAAGTCCTTTGCCACTTTTCACAAAACTCAAATTAAAAAAAAAATATTCGGGTCACAAGTTTTAACTAATCAGATTTCTTAGATTTTTGGCTTGGATAACTTTTTTCATTTTGAGTTTTGAGAAAAGTGGAAAAGGAATTTTTGACCCAGAAAAATACCAAGAAAATTTAGGTCAAAGTTTATGCGTCGTGTCTACCCCCACTTGTCGAGAGAGCGCGTTTGATAGGGAAATTTTTGTCGTAAAAATAAATTTCTTAATTTTGAGTTTTTTAAAAAATGGCAAAAGGAAAATGGTCTTGGAATTACATGAAAAATCCATGGTTTCAAGGGTTTCCGCGAACTGTGGAATACCCTGCGTACAAACATAATATTTTGAACTCAACCTTTGGCAATAAACTACAAGAGTTTTTGTTTAAATTATATTGCAAAAAAAATGTTTAATCTAAAAATTTTCAATTACGTGAAACTTGATCGTTGACTAATTCTACATTCCGTTATTTTTGTAGAATATTTTTATAAATATTAAAATGTTTTCCATGGTCAGCGTTTGAAAAGAGTGTATTAGGCTGCTCGCGGATTGAGCGCAAAAATCTCCTTTTCACTCCGCTGCGCTCCCAACACACTCATTTCAAACGCCGACCGAGTGTTGCCAGGTTAGGGGGTTTCCCCATAAATTTAGGGGCTTTTTTATATTTAGGGGGACTTTTAGGGGGAAGAAATATTAAGGGGGATATTTAGGGGGATGAAATAGGCCTGCTTAATTTCGAATTTTTTATTTCTTGAAAAAATTTTAGTAAATATGGCAATTCAAAAATAATTGTACATGTATCTTAAAGTTTCTTGCTAGTTTGGTTTTACCAGTCCCCAACAATATATATACATATACACAATACACAAAAAATTTATATATATTATATACATATAATATATATATACCCCATTAGCCACAGAAGGTTCTATAAACGTTTAAAAAACGTTTTTAGAAAGGTTCTACAAACGATTCAGGAACCTTTTAAACGTTTATGAAACGTTTATAGAACTCTGAAATGTCCGCCTATAAACGTTCGTGAAATCATTTTACAAACGTTTGAGAACATTTATAGAACGTTCATGAGAACCTTATATGAACGATTTCATGCGTTCATGGAACGTATTTATGAAACGTTTATAGAACGTTTCTCGAAGTTTTAAAAACGTTTTACGTAACTGTTTGGTAACCTTACTTAACGAATTTTGTATTTTCTTAAGAAAATTTCTAGATCGTTCTAAATCGTTTCCCAGTAAACAAAAGGTCTCACTGTGAGCTCGCTATTTCCTCCCTAAATCGAGCTCACTGTGAAGCTCACGGGGTAGGGCTTTTTTTTCAAATACGCAATGATTATTGAAAGTATATACTTCGATTACATTGTTTATTATAGATAAAATATATAATTGAACGGCTGAGAATAAAACAATTCTCGGACGAATAGAGGACACACACAGACAAAAAATATATAGTTTCGTATCTCTCTGTCTCTTGCTCTTCCGAATTTGATTTCGGCCGTTCAATAAATACTTTTATTTCAACAAAATCGGTGGAATTGAGAAAATTCCGCCCGATTTCAAGAAACATTGCGAATCGACTATGTGTTCGCGCTGATTCAAATCATTATGCGTCATACTTAATGTATTAGTGCTAAACTTGTGAAATGAGAAAAAAAAGTAGACTTCCATCTGGTGGCCCTCGCAGTAAATACTGATGTGGCGTCAGATTTTTAAATATGTCGCGCTCAAATTTGAATATTTCGCGCCTTAACAGTATTTACTGTGCGAGCCACCAGATGGAAGTCTACTTTTTTTTCTCATTTCACAAGTTTATCACTGATACATTAAGTATGATGCATAATGATTTGAATCAGCGTGAACACATAGTCACCCTAGCAAACGTCCCGGTACCTAATCGGTACTTAAGCGGTACCTTATAAGGTACCAGTTAGATACCCCTTAGGTACCAGTTAAACACTTTCCCAAATATCTACTCCTTTTCATTGAATATCGGTAAAAGTTTTTTTTCATCTTGTAAATGAAGTGTTTTTTTCATTTCCCAGTGGTCAAACATCCGAAAAGATATTGCATTAATTTTAAAAAACGAAAATTAGAAATACTAATTGTCAGATAAGTGTAGATAACGCACTTGTCATGTGGTAGATAACATTCAGATAATGCGCTACGCGGGAAAATTGAAATGCGCCATCAACTCAGTTGTTCTCACAGGGGCGTACGTAGTCGGGGCACATCAGTCCGCGATTATTATTTTTTTTGGATAGTTTTATTGCATTTCGAGTGTTCCCAGAGTTTTCGAACTTTATACACGATGTACTTCGAAATTGGTTTCAAATAATTTTAAGGTAAAATTATAAACCCTTACCGCAAAATGTCGATGATAATCGTGAATGAAAAACGAAAATATTTTACACCGTACTTTTTTATATCTGTGAAATTTCTAGCAATCAAAAATTCTCAATGAATTTGAATAATTTAAAGGTAAAATTAGTCGTAAGAACCCTCAACACAAAATTTCGATGTTCATCGTGTATGAAGTTCGGGAAAACTTAAGCAAAAATTTTGCGAATGTTAACTGTCTATTATTACATCATTATGGTGAAGTTCGAAAACGCTGGAAACACTCGAAATGCAATAGAACTATCCAAAAAAATAATAATCGCTGACTGATGTGCCCCGACTACGTACGCCCCTGTGAAGACAACTGAGTTGATGGCGCATTTCAAATTTCCCGCGTAGCGCATTATCTGAATGTTATCTACCGCATGACAAGTGCGTTATCTACACTTATCTGACAATTAGTGTTTCTAATTTTCCCCTCTCGGGCAGGGGACAATACTCACACAATACTCATTGACAGACAATAGTCAGGTCAGAAACGTGTCAGCCGAAGTCAGATAATGTGACTTGATGATATTCATGTTATTACTACCACCATGGCAACGGGCAGCGAGCGTATGACATATCAATGTTATCAACACTGGGATAAAAGTGATTGAGACGGAAATTAAAACCTTTTCAGCATTGTTGATAAATTTGTTATTGCTGACTCTAATCACTTATAATTATTTGCAGATTGATTTAAAAAAATTATTAGCGTAAATTGTAATTACTGTCGCGTTTTTAATTAATTAAAATTTAATCAATTTAATTAAAAGATATTGTATTATAGATCGAAGGGGTAATAAACGGGTGCTCAGGTCCCGCGCAGGGCAATAAAGGGCCGTTTATTTTCCCGAAGTTTATATATCCTCAGCACTTGAAGGCGCACGAAAGCACATCAGACACTCGCGAAACTTCGCTGCGCGAAATTTTTAGTAATTAAATTGTAAAATCAATAAAACCGATGAAACCAAAACAATTGCAAGCAATTAGTCGGAAGTCAGCATAATCACGTGCGATGTTCACGGCTACATCCATTATCTTTTAGCTGACATATTCCTGACCATTGACTGACTATTCCTGACCTGATCTGACTATTGATGACTATTGTCTATTGCGTGAGTATTGTCCCCTGCCTGACAGGGTCGTTTTTTAAAATTAATGCACTGTTTTTTCGGATGTTTGACCACTGGAAAATGAAGAAAAACACTTCATTTACAAGATGAAAAAAAACTTTTACCGATTTTCAATGAAAAGGAGTACATATTTGGGAAAGTACCTAACTGGTACCTAAGGGGTACCTTATAAAGTACCGCCGCGTTTGCTAGGGCAATTCGCAATGTTTTTTGAAATCGGGCAGAATTTTCTTAATTCCACCGATTTTGTTGAAAGGAAAGTAATTATTGAACGGCTGACAATAAAATTCGGAAGAGTAAGAGCCAGAGAGATATGAAACTACATGTTTTTTGCTGTATGTGTCGCTACTCGTCCGAGTTTTAATCTCAGCCGTTCACTCATATATTTTATCTATAATAAACAATGTAATCGAAGTATATACTTTTGATAATCATTGCATATTTAAAACAAAAGCTATATCCAGTGAGCTCACAGTGAGCTCGATTTAGGGAGGAAATAGCGAGCTCACAGTGAGACCTTTTGTTCCCCAGATAGAATGTTTCTGGTCGGTTGCCAGTCATTTACCTGAAAATATTCAAATGAATTTCCGTTCTTTTGTCGTCAAGAGGGTGCCACCATTTGACGGCCCATTACTGGAAAGTGTCGCTGGGAAACAATTGTGGGCAATACGTAGGCAACCGACGGGAAACGCACTCAAGTAAAATTTTTTACATTTTTCATCAAGTTGTATGCAATGGATAGGCAATGGACGGGAAACGCTTGAAAGGTTATTTCTTTTCACCTTCCATCAAGTTGTATGCAAAATATGGGCAATGAAAGGGCAACCTTTAATTAAAAAATCCCGTTTCTGTATATGTATATTTGTTTATTTCAATATTATATATGAATATATACGTAATTGTACATACATCAATACATATTTGATACACACATATGTTCCAGCTTTTGAAAATTGCACTTTTCAGAGTAAATACTTAAAATTACATTTTTTGAGCACATCTTGAAATTACATTTTTAGAGCACATCTTGAAATTAAATTTTTTGAGCATCTTAATACAGTATATAATTTAACACGAAAGCAAACCCTTGATTGACGGCCGTGGCCGGGGTTTTCAGTCTGAGGATTTGCTTTCGTGTTATGCAAAATATTTTATGCTAAGTTAGGTGCTTGAGGGTTTTGTCAAAGGTAACGTGTGGACGCGCGGAGATATCTTTGAGGTTACCCGATAAAACTTTCATGGCGAGCACCGCTGTCTGCTGAAACATCAACTACAGGAGGCGGACAATTCAAGGAAATTTACTTCAGCTAAGAAATTTACTCCTCGTACAATGTCACGTACCGCAAAGATATCTCTGCGCGTCCACTTTTGACGACAAAACCAGTGAAGCGTTCGACTTCGCATAAAATCACGTTTTTTGAGCATCTTAATATTTAATTCATTAGCATCCTATAATTAGTTATTTACAACATTGTACAAAGCGTTCGCCTCCTCGCGTTGTCGCTGACAATGAGGGACTGGAGGTGCTGGCTGCCTGTCGGCAGGCTGCTTTTTCAAGGAATTTCTCCGACGTTGTTTCGCGATCTTCAATGTCGCCGAAACTTCCCGTTGAAGGTCAGTCCTGTCAGGGTTGCCAAATTTAGTGTTCCGTCGAACAGCTCCTGTTACAAAATTACAATTCAGATTAGAAAATGTAAATATATGTACGGGATTGATTTTAATTGTTTGCTCCTTTCTCAACGTACCATAAATGGCTTTCACCACTCCCGAATTGTACAGGGGGTGAGTTCCATCCTCGCCCCACCACGTGAATAAGTGGCAAATGTCATCTGCGATGATTTCCTTGAAGAAATTATGCACGTGATCCTTGAGAGTATCACCGCCCACGAAGTGACCATAGTGTAACTGAGAAAAGTTTAAAAATAAAATTAGAAATCGTTTCTTCAGACTGATGATAATGAGAAAAAATTTGTTTAATTATTTTACTTACAACGTCATCAAATTCTTCACTATTCTCTGTGAAGTTTTGCACCTCTGCAACAGTCTTCAATGGAAGTATATTCGGCTTTGTCACATTAATAACCGAAAACCATCAGTTCGTTATCTAATTTCCAGATAATTTTTCCTTTGTCCTTTTTCATCATTCGATCAGTTTCTATCATTTTTCATAAGATTGCTCAAATTGTCTATCAGTTTCCATAATTTTTCATCAGGTTCAGTTTTATGGCAAAAAAGCTAAGTTTTTCTGTATCAGTTTTCATCATTTTTCATAAGGTTGAAAAAAATACTAAAAGTTATTCTACATCATTTTACATCAGTTTTCATAACTTTAATGTTGGTAATTGAAATACTAAGTTTTTATAAATTACTTTTCATCATTTTTCATAAGGTTGAAAAAAATACTAAGTTATTCTACATTGTTTTACATCATTTTCGATGATGTTAATGTTGGGAATTGAAATACAAGTTCTTATGTATCACTTTTCATCTTTTCTTATAAGGTTGAAGGAAATACCAAGTTCATCTACATAAGTTTACATCATTTTCCATAATGTTAATGTTGGCAATTCAAATACAAGTTTTTATGTATCAGTTTTCATAAGATTGAAAAAAATACTAAGTTATTCTACATCGTTTTTCATAATGTTCACGTTGGCACTTGAATTACTAAGTTTTTCTGCATCACTTTTCATCATTTTTCATAAGGTGAAGATATATGGTAAGAAACCAAAAATAACATTTTTCTGTATCAGTTTTCATAAGGCTTAGGGAAAAAAAATTAAAATGCAATAGTGATTTTTATGGAAGTGATCCTAAAATATTCACTGTACGTCACAGTAATTAAATTACAAATTAATATAAAAAATTTGATGAAGACTCGAACGATGAAATAAACAATCATGATTCAAGTATGTTTTTTATTAAAAAAAAATGTCCTGCGTTTGACATAACGAGTGACGTTGAGAACATGGAGAATAATTAAAATTTTTTGTTATGGCTCATGTTATGTTGAATAAATGATAAAAATTGTGACTTGACGAAATACCTTCATCATATATAACAAATCCTCAAACCTTGATCATGTCATATAAAACAATAATTCGATCATATGTATTCCATCAAAATCTTCATCGGTTTCTTTCGAAATTTACCGATTTTCATCACATTTCATCACAAGAATATGAAGTAAGATAGTGTAAATTGATTGAAACTGATGAAGTTCAAAATCTTGATTTTCTTACAGCATTCATCAATTTTCATCATATTTTATTGCAAAAATATGAGGAATGAAATGATATAAATTGATGAAAACTGATGAAGTCCATAATCTTAATCAGTTTCCATCAGTTTCTTTCAGTTTTCATCAATTCTCATCATATTTCACCACAAAAATATGAGAAAATAGGATGATGTACATTGATGAAAACTGATAAAGTCCAAAATCTTAATCAGTTTCCATCAGTTTTCATCAATTTTCATCATATTTCATCACAAAAATATAATCCAAAGTCTATCATTTTTCATCATAAAAACATAAGACAAAAACATGATGTTAATTGATGAAAACTAATCGGGTTTAAAATCTATATCAAATTTCATCAGATTTTTTCAGCAGGGTCTCCATACACATGCGTTTTGGACAATTGTAGAAAGAACTTTCATTTAAAAAACGGTCTTAAAAGTTCATAAGGAATAATTCTATTGAGTTTTGAGAATTTAAATGTTTTTTATATGGTTTACAGTTCATATGGTTATTCAGTGGACACGAGTTGTTTTAATAGCTCAAAAGAAAGGAAAAATTTTTTGCTAACTTGAACATTTCAAATTCCTAAAATATTCAAAAATGTACCCAAGGGAATTTTAATTTGTTGAACGTTGTTTAAAATTAATAACTCAAGATACTTACGAGGTGAACTTCATCTTCCCCTCATGGTTTTCGTTTTGTTTTGGGGGCATGGTGCGTGCGTACTCTGAAAACAAATTTTCCAAATTTAAAAAATATATAGAAGAAAAGGAAGATGTAAGTCTTTTTTTTTAAGCAAGTTCAAAATTTAAATGTGTGATACTGAAAAAAAAATATAAATTCGAATAATATTACTTTCAACATTTTTTTACCTCATTTCTTGACAAATTGAAAAATGTATTATTATAAATGATTGAAATCATATTTAGGTGTTTTAATAGAGTTAAATTCAATTTCTAAGAAATAAAACAGGCGACAATAATATTATGATGTGTTACATAATATACTATGTCGCAAAATAGTTACGAATTAAATGCAAGGGAACCAAATTCTACAATCGATACATCGTTTCATCATCATATTTGCAAACTTTTTTGGAACTAATAAAACTATATAATCAATTAGGATCTGTTATTTTCCAGTTTGAAAACATTAAGTACAGGAAAATTTGATTCTAAAAGAAAAAAAAGATCATAGTAATAATTATTTAATTTTTCAAGGCCTACTAGTTATCATAATACAAAACTCAATTACTGATAAAATTTACATGTAAGAAAATTCTGCAAAAATAAGATAACTGCAAGTAGTAAAAAAATTAATCCCTTCGTTGGCATTGACGCCTTTTTGCATCAAATTTTTTTGTCTTGCATAGCATGACGCATTTTTGCATCATTTTTTTTCCACATCGAACTTGCTCTGCTAAAGCATCAGTCCTAAAACATTTTATTATATACAGAATTCCGTTTTCCATTTTGGGCACTTTCTATCGAAATCTCTGCAAACAAAAGGTTTGATTCTTGTTAAAAACTAATTTTTGTCAGAATCATTTACATATGTAGTACTACACTTATAAACATGACTATTTTTTTTTTCACTTGAATTTGCAAAATTTTGTAGACAAAAACATTATTACTGATTCTTCAGAACTTTATTTTTCTTCAGCTTCGGGACATTTTGTGCAGCAAAATAAATTCATCAGTAATTTATATACATATCCTGAAAAATGTATGTAACTTAGATACAAATGATAACTAAATAATGATTTTTTCATTTCTACAATTATCATAATTTTTGGTGAAACCATCGTTGAAAATATACCCGTCAATTTCACATGTTCGAAAAATTCTAGACTTCAGATATCTCGACACATTGAAAAAATTATTGAAAAAAAGTAAGGTTATGTCAATGGTCAATATAAACAACTAGCAACATATCAGTTGCATCATCAGTAAAATAACCAAAAACACATAAAAGTGGAAACCAAAATACGTGGAAAGAAAGCAGAAATTATTGAAAATGTTCGATAAAGCGTGATACAAAATTCACATTCGACATGGTAGTAGTAAAAATCGTAGCTAAAAGTTTTCCATGATTGCTCCAGGACATAAAAATAAAGTTTGTCAAAAAATGAAAGATATAAATTTGGTTTTTCACATGCAAATTTAATGAAAATGTGCGGTTTAAAATATTAATGTACCTGTTTTTCTCTCTGTTGTTTTCGCCGATGATGACAGAGTTGAGATATTGATAATGACGTCACAGATGTTTATCGATTCGAACTGATTCAAATCGATTGAGCCCGATCGATGAATCGATTGAAAAAAGCGCGAAAGCGGAATGATTTTCGAAAATTTAAATTTGTTCTCGTTTGAATCCATAAAAAAAAGCATTTTCGCAATTTTTTCGTTTGTTGCAGTAAAAAAATCTATAGTTAAGTAGTATAATTCGATAATTTAATAATGTAATTTCTTTTACATATCATATACATGATCAAAATAAACAAAGTAAATATTTTTTATATTTCTAATGAAAGGCGTCAGAATTTTTTTAAAAGATCACCGAACCTCGGTGTTTTTTTTGTAAATAATAATTATTATTGAAAAAAAACTTTTGAATATATATTAAATTATAAGTTAAAATTTATTCTCAATTTCAAACATATATGTATAGAATTCTACATGTATACGTAGAATTCAAATAAAAATTCATCCTCAATTTCAAACGTTTTAAATGTAGGATGAATTGTTATTTTATTCATATAATTACTGACAATTATTATATCTCACACACTACAGGTAACATATATGTATGCGTATATGTTAGGCCTGTGATACACTATACGTTTTCGCCGCAGCCGTTATTGAGGGTCCAGTTTGATTTTGAAAGACAACGCATTGTTTAGTCAAAACGGATGAGTGTGTCTCGGTGCATTTAAAGTAATGCGTTGTGTCAACCGGATCCGAAAAACCGGTCCGGCGAAAACGCACAGTGTATCACAGCCCTTACTGAACTGCAATCATAACGCAGGAAATTTCAGGCAAATAAATTGCCTGCAATTTATTGACTGCAATATGAAGGAAATGCTTAGCAGTGGATTTCAGGAAATAGATTTCCCGTCGGTTGCACATCAGTTGCATACAAACGTTTTGGTGAAATCAACTCAAACAGAACAGCAACCTATTGCTGGAAACATAAATTAGCCTGTTTCATGTGAGTTGATGGAAACCTTTTACTGCACCAATATATTGCCAGACATAGATGGGCAACTTGTAAGCAAGCTGTTCACGACAATAGATTGTTCGATTTTGCCTAGGAAACTTTTTCTATCTGGGTCACTGGGAAACGATTTAGAATGTTCTAGAAATGTTCATAAGAAAATGTACAATTCGTAAAGTAAGGTTATCAAAAAGTTATGTAAAACGTTTTTAAAACTTTGAGAAACATTTCATAAATACGTTCCATGAACGCATGAAATCGTTCAAATAAGGTTCTCATGAACGTTCTGTAAATGTTCTCAAACGTTTATGAAATGATTTCACGAACGTTTATAGGCGGATATTTCAAGGTTCTATAAACGTTTCATAAACGTTTAAAACGTTCCTGAATCGTTTGTAGAACCTTTCTAAAAACGTTTTTTAAACGTTTATAGAACCTTCTGTGACTAATGGGGTATGTGCACTACCTTCAAAATTTAGGGGGAAAGGTATGAATCTAGGGGAAAATGAAGATTCATCTGGGGGGGGGGGGAGACGTGCTGACAACCTGGCAACACTGCGCCGACCAAGAAAAGTACAGTTCGTATCACGGGGCCAGGCCTTTTCACGCGCGACGAAAACATTCTCGAAACTTGTGGAATTACCTCGGGCAGGGCTCGTACTCCTCTTATGAAGAAGTGTCCGGCGAACAGCGCCAACTCGTTAAGGATTGGAACTAAAATTTATATGTAAAATATATCTATACATATTGTGTATATAGATATACTACCGTATACATTTTAGTTATAATCCTTAACGAGTTGGCGCTTTTCGACGGACACTCATTTAAGGCGACAAGAGGCCGTTTTCTTCGTCTCCTTCTTCCTCTTATTCGCTTTCCGTTCTGTGCGTCTCTCTCGCACTTCAGCAGCCTCTGTTTCCCCTTAACATGGAAGAGTACGAGCCCTGACCTCGGGCCTACGGCCTTCGGCATTCCCTCGTTCCGAGAATGTTACCGTCGCGCTTGAAAAGACGGTGCTAGGCCCCTTGATACGAAATATAGTATTAAATTTTAAAGGTTTGGATTTAAATTT
Source organism: Platygaster robiniae (assembly GCA_028476575.1). Lineage (NCBI taxonomy): Eukaryota > Metazoa > Arthropoda > Insecta > Hymenoptera > Platygastridae > Platygaster > Platygaster robiniae. The sequence continues at coordinate 46,722,447 of CM052019.1, forward strand.
GGATGAAACTGCATAGTCGTATTATATAATACGAATTGTATATACAATTCAAAACTCAAAACAAGATCTTCATAAAATTACCATTTGTACGTTCTAACGTATATAAAATATATTTTATAAAAATATACAATTATTTAACTTGAATTTTTTGATCCATGACTTTCATTCCTCTAATTCGCAACATGCATTGTAAGATTTTCATGATTTGTGTCATTAAAAAGTTTTCTCTTCAGAGACGATAAAACCACCGATTTTGGTAAAAAATTAATCAGAAAGGTAAAAAAACCCCGACAGCAAAAGATGTAGATACATTTTCTAGCTATTAAATGCTGACCATTCAAAGTTGGCATGCTATAGCCACATTTCCACCATTTGATGCAAGGGATCGGTTTTAGGATCATGATGTCGCATTTTTGGCTACCTTATAACTGATTTAGAAGTGCATTGTCATTGGTGACACAAGTTAGTCATATGCGGTCGTATCTTAGTGCATTCATGTCACCAACAGATGCCAACATCTGTTGGTGCCGTAATGCACAATAAAGGCTGCCTCAAAAACGACCTCGGTAACATTTTTTCAGGCAGCATAATCGCGCCACCCAAAACGAGCCTCGAAGCTGCCTTATACCTGAAATAATTAATGGTCTCTAGTGACCCTCAAAAATGCCAAAACGTGAGAGAAAGTAAATTTTTTTGAATAAGCTTCGAATATTCCTCTTATTTTCGATGAAGCATCTCAAAGTTGTAAAAATTGGTTTCTAAGATAAGTTTTCAGCAACATTTTCATCTCTTATTTTTTCCATCATCGTTTGGAATTTCTGTTTTTTCGGTAATTTTTACAGTATCTATGTATAAAATAAAAAGTAAATGATATTCCTACTAAAGTTAAATTTATGTGAAGCACTCATTCATAAAATTTAGTTACGTTAAATTATATTTTGGAAAAAAAAACTGTCCCCAAGAGGACTTGAACCGTAAGCGTTCGGTTGAGCGGCTGGAACCTTCTCCACTGCGCCACGGTACCGTTCATGAAGTACTGTAATTCAGATTTATTTTAAAAGTTTGCGCCGTACGATGTACGGCGAGCTTCTGATCCAACGGATCTCAAAATAAATATCATGAACATGAAACATGAATACAAAATAAAAGTACATGTATGACGTGAGTGTTTACGGCAACGACGCATTCAAGTAGTGTCTGTGGACTCAATACTAATCAATACTAATAGTATATTGAGTATTGGGAGTAGTGCGTCAGTGTGCGTGAGTGTGCGCAAGTGTGCGTACGCGTTCAACAGCGTTCTGCAGCGTTCAATTACGTGATCAACATCGTGCTAAGAAACGTGGTCGGCAACGTGGTCATACCAAAAAACACAGGAAAATAATAAGATAAATCAAATAAAGTACATTATATAATTGAATTAACGTAACATTGCATAGAACCAACTTCTGCTAACAGTGGACTTGAAAAATTCGTCTGTTTTTTTTCCGACGTGAAAAGCAATTTCAAGTAAGATATCTTTCCTAGGTTATGTTTTTTTTGTAAAGCACGAAACGGAGGAAAAAAACACCAATTTTCAAAGTCTTACGCAGACAGAAACTGCCTTTCTGCAATTTGATAACGCCTCATTCGCGAAATTTCTTATGCTTGTGATTCTAATCAATGAGGTAAATGATTGAAAACTTGATAATTCATCCGTTATATTTTTGATGATTTTTCAATTATGACTTGTGTTGTCTGAAATCTGTTTTAAATTAAAAAAATATATACTGGAATAAATAAAAAGTAAAGAAAAATTAACAACAACGACAAATAAAAAACAGTACGCGTGCTTGAGACTCAAATCTGTAAAATCAATGATTGCAATCTTGAAAATTCATCCATTTTATTTTTAATGATTTTTCAATTAAGACTTTTGTTGTCTGAAATCTCTGCTTTAAAATTTGAAAAAAATATACTAGAATAAATAAAAAGTAACGAGAAATCAACATCAATGACAAATAAATATACAGTACCCGAAACTCACAACATGTTGAATTTTTCTGAGTGTCGACATCTTGGTGACTCTAATGAAATTTAAATTTAAAAAATATTAACTAGATTTTTGAAATTGTAAACGTTACTCTAAAATTGATTTCCATAGCTTATACCAGTAAATTTGAAACGTACGAAATTAGAATGCTTATTAAATGCGAGAGATACATACAATTCTCAAAATTAAGAAAAGGCCAGTTGAATGATCTCAAATGAATTGTACAAGTTAATGTTGAGTTAAATATTTAATTTAAAATATTTTCACAACTCAAAAGTCACTAGAGTCAGAAAGATGTTCCGGCTCACAGCAATTCGAGAAGTTGTAAATATTGAATACTGTATTCTTATTTTTCATCGATTCTTATTTAGTGTACGGTTTTACCTTTTCATTATTGCTTTTATGAAGTTGAAAAAATGTCACTTCTATTCTAGCAAAATGTAAATTGGTCAATGATATCCCAAACATGTGAATGAGTAAAATTTAATTATGCTTGAGACTCAAGTCTGTAAAATCAACTATTGAAATCTTGAAAATTCATCCATTTTATTTTTCATGATTTGTCAATGAAGACTTTTGTTTTCTGAAACCTCTGTTTTCAAATTTGAAATAAATATACTGGAATCAGGGTTGGGCGGGAATGACATTCCAGGAATAATGGAATAAATATTGGAATATTCCCATTTACATGAAACGTATGAAATATGAATATTCTGTTATTCCACGAGCTTTGGGATAGGAATAATCCTTATTCCCTTTATCTGATCCCACGGAGTGAATTAGATTTATTCCAAAAAATATTCCAATAATTAGAATGACCAAATAATGGTTGACTGGATAATTTTAACGTCGGTATTTTTTTGAAAAATTTTGTTTTCAAGAGATTTTGAGCTTTTCCCGGTTGTTGAGTTCGCTAAGCAATAAATTTCCATTATTTTGGAAGTATTATTTGTTGTAACAATCCGTTTAAACAAATAATCGCGATATTCTGTTTCTATAAGATATATATGCTTTTTACAGTTTTTTGAGTTTCTGTACAACTATTTTACGTAGATTTTGTAAAATTTATTGGTTTGAACAATATTTATAAACAATTTATTGCAAAATTTCTTTCTGCAAGATATGTGTCATTTTCATGGTTTTTTCGGTTGCTGAGTAAGAATTTGATATTGTCTTTGTGAAACTTGTTTATTTAAACAATTTTTTAAAAGAAATTATTGCCAAATTTCCTTGTTGCAAGATGTATGTCATTTTCATGGTTTTTTGGCTTGCTGAGTGAGAATTTGACCTTAGTTTTAGAAAATTCGTTTATTTGAACAATTTTTTTAAACAAATTATTACAAAATTTCCTTTTTGCATGATTATGTCATTTTCATGGTTTTTTGGGGTTGCTGAGTAAGGATTTGATATTGTTTTTGTAAAATTCGTTTATTTCAAAATCTGATAGACAAAATTTCACTACTTAAAAACGATTTAGTTCCAAAAAGACAAAAAAGGTCGATTTCTAAGATAACAAAATTATGTGTTAGAAAAAATCTAAGTCAGTAACAGTGTTACTGATAGTAATTGTGTACGTATTTATCTCCGCAGTGAATCCATTCGAAGATAGCTACTAACCAGTCTCAAGTCTTTCTTCACGGCGTTGATCGGAAATGGCTGATCCTATTATTCGAATAAGACACTTTTCTATTTATATTTCATTCTGGAATAACTGATCAAACATTTAAAAATGAGCAAAAAAACGCAGTAGGTGGGCTAGGCGGGTCCGAGCGCACCCCACTCCTACTCCCATCACGTGACCCACTCCCTGCCCCCTCTCCGTGTCGGTAAGGTAGAACGCCAAGATGCCAGGGGCGGCAAAACAGAGACTCGGTCGGTATGCGTAAGGTCGGTAAAACAGGGGTAATACCAGTGATCGGTAAAACAGGGGCGTACCTGCGGTCGGTATTGTCATAGTGTTTTATTTTTTTTGGTTTTTTGTTTTTGTTTGCCTTTGTTTTTTTCGTTTTTTTAATTTTTTTGTTTGTTTTTTTGTTTTTATTTTTTTCTGTTTTTCGGTAACAAATTTATTTTTTTAATGTTGCTTAATATAAACTTATATTTAAAACAACTTATTTTTGAATCTTAGTTTAAAATCTCCACTTCGTCCTCGTCGTCCGACCCCAAAAGTTTCAATTTTTCCTCAAGCTCTTCGCGTTCTTCCAAAAGTCGTACTCTTTGCGCCACAAGGCCGAACAGACGCTGCAATAAAAAAATCTATCAGTTCACTATTTCATTTTCAAATTAGGGGTCAATTCATACTTACAGGAACGAGGTAACCGTTTTTGATTTCGTAAGTTGATTTTTCGATCGTAATTTGTGAATTCAGAGGGTTTTTTTCGTAATGTTTACGAATCTCTTCGACTATTTTAATTTTTCTTTCTTCTGACAACATCCTCATATTTTGAGGCATTGTCACAAACAAATTTCTGACATGGATTCTCCATTCATCTGTGAAATTGTATTCCATTATAATTTTTTATATATTTCAATCGATGAAGTTTTGAATCGAACTGAAGTCGAGAGAGAATAGGCATTTTGATGGAGCCTATTTTTTCGATATAGATATTTAGAGATGAAATTTGAACACCGCGCGCGAATTCATAAACACCGCATCGACTAATCTCTCCACCCGGACTTTTGTTTAGGCCTATTTTATTCGACAAAGATATTTGGAGAGTGAAATGTGAATACCGCGCGTGAATTCATAAACACCGCGCCGTCTAATATCGCCGCCCGGGCGCGTTATCTTTTCTCGCGTTCCAAAGATGGCGAATAATTCGAAATCATTCTTTAAAATCTTCCAAAAACACTTTATGCGTATTAAAATCTTCATTTCGATAGCTCATCGGTAGACTATTGTATGTATAATATTCATACGCTAAAGGATTGTCAATTTAGTTTTTCCTAGGAAAAAAAATTGTTACAATATGCCGAATAATTTCCGGCAGTTGATAAGTTACCTACAGTTGAAAAAGATACCGGCAGTTGTTAGGTTATCCACAGTCGGTACATTACCCTCAGTCGTTAAGGACGATTTCTACCATGAAATCGTGCTTAGTCGGTTAGATAGGGAACTGCTTTATCGACACTTTGTTCAACAAACATTTAATTATTGCATCGCTTTGAGCTAACGATAAAACTGTAATAATACTCCAACAAAATTTGACTCGCGTTAAAGTTCCCCTGGTATCGTATGCGACTGCGTAAATGTAATTCGAAGATTGAACATTTTTTTTTTGCAATTATTTATATTATGCAAGTTCCAAAAATATGACAACAAGATAGGCTTCACTTCATTTGCTGATAGAGTCGAGTTTCTCTGTTTAAATGTAATTCAGACGTCGACCAATTTCATACAATTATTTATGTTATGAAATTTCTAAAAATAGGACACCAAGATAAGCTTTGCTCCATTTGTTTATAGAGTTGGGTTTCACTGTTTAAATGTAATTTGATCATAGCTGAATATAGATCTAAATGTTTATATGAAAAAATTGCTGCGTAAATGTAACCTGAATCCTTTATTTAGGAAAGTCGCTCGCTGCGTAGATGTAATTCAATCTTATTGTCAATATCCAGCACTCGAATCATTTATTTACAAGTCGGTATCCTTTGATCCCGTTCCATTTATAACCCTTCTTATCTTTGTTTACAATCTGACTTCCGCTCCTAGATGTAATATGATCATGATGTTTTTTCGTTGCGCATTTGTCATTTGATACTTTTGCTTACACTTTCTGCGCAATTGTAATCTGAGTATCCTGTTTTGAACTCTGCGTATAAGTCATTTGATTACATTATTTACAGAAGCGATTGCTCGATTCTCAGAGCCTCAAAGTCAAAACTAAATTTTATCTCTGACTCATATCGAGCAGGGTGGTCCGATGGTGACGTCATCATTCATCTCTATAATATCCCCTGATTTTCCCATCATCAGTCAGTCTCATTTTGAACATGATCGCGAGTCATTTCAAAATATCGTGCTTCGTTTCAACAGTCAGTCGCTTCACGATTTTCATCAAATGTATTCAATAACCCGGTGCAATCGAGGAATTCTGCGCCGTTTTTTCAAATAAGTGAATCGAAGATGAAGTCGCTAGAATAAAAAAAATTGTGACAACAGTGCGTGCTGGACTTGGCAACAGTGTGCGGTAGACTTGGCAACAGTGTGCGGTAGACTTGGCAACAGTGCGTGGTAGACTTGGCAACAGTGCGTGGTAGACTTGGCAACAGTGCGCGGTAGAACTAACAGCGACTGCAGCGCCACCGGGATATATAAACTGAAACTCAAGCCGCAGGCGTCAGTCTACCAACGGGAACTATCAAATAAAGTGCTTTAAAGCTCAAAGTGACATTAATTTTTGAACAATGGCGGAATCGAAACTCAAGGCCGCGTACGAAGTGATAAACGCGCAAAAACGACTTTTAACGCGGGGTGATGCTGTCGATCCTACAGTGTTGAACAATGACGCTAAAACACAAATCGATAAATTGCGCGAATTGAGCGAGATTAGCTCGAGTGCAGTAAAAATTCAATGTGCGCGTGCCATCCAACGACTACGCAGTTACATAATCCAGCTGCGCGGTTCACTCGTGATTGGAGGTGGATTACAAAATGGCGTGCAATGGGAAGATCTCAACAGCGCCTTCAAGACACACATCCGCACGGGTGTCATAATCAACTTACGTCACTTGGACATTACCAAGTTTTTGTTGGAAGCCCGAGAAATTTTCGATGTCAAAGTGGAAAAAAGCTTAAAGGCCGAAAATGTCTTAAAAGTCTACACTTCCCTGGATGGAGAATTCAGCATTCTCAAGAACGATGAAGAGGTTATACAGTTGAAAAACTTTGAAACTCGCAGTATCAGCATCATCCAAACAACGGATCTCAAAGCTTGGTTCGACATCAACGTCAGGGATCACTTGTTGAAAAAGATCGAAGAGTTTCAAAACCAAGGATCCGGATGGACACTGCGTCGGATCGTGAGTCTCGGTGTGCATATAAAAAAATACAATCCTATGCGAGCGAGTTCCTTCATCGAGCTACCAGGGTCAATAAAACGAAAGCAAGCCTGTGTAAATGTTCAAAATTTTGACGATGAGTGTCTTAAATGGGCAATTTTATCTGCCTTACATCCTGTTCAACGATTGACCAAATACCTACAATACAAAGATGAACTCAACTTTGAAGGAATTTCTTTTCCCGTTATGCCAAAGCAGGCTTCTTTATACGAAAAACTCAACAATATTTCCATAAATATCTACATACTTTTAAAAAACAAAGATTTTTCAGTCGCTCCCATCCATATCACCAAAGAAAAACAAAGCAGGCATATAAATTTACTGCTCATACAAAATCATTATGATGATGAGAGTGAACCCCTCTGTTACCATTATGTTTGGATTAAAGATCTTTCGAGACTTGTGAACAGTCAACTTTCTAAAACCAACAGTAAGCATTGGATTTGTGACCGGTGTTTACATTACTTTCGCTCTGAAAAAAACTCATCTCGCATGAAATTGATTGTAAAGAAGTCAACACATGTAGAGTCAATTTGCCTGCTCCCGATAAAAGTACTCTTAAATTTAACAACCATAAAAACAATATCAAAGTTCCGTACGTCGTATACGCGGATTTTGAATGTCTATTGAAAAAAGTAGTTCCCGACAAAGAGAAAAACACTCAAATCGTGCAAGTGCATGAGGCTTGTAGCGTTGACTACTACGTCAAGTGTAGCTTCGATGAAGGACAATCTCGCTACGCGAGCTATCGAGGCCAAGATCCTGCGCAGTGGTTCTCCGAAGAGTTGGTGAAATTCACCGAAGCAGTCCAGGAGAAGATGAAGATCCCCAAATCCATGGAGCCTTTAACTCCAGCAGAGAAGGAGATGTTTCGAAAAGCTGACAACTGTCACATCTGCAAGACTTCTCTGAAAGGTCAAATCAAAGTGAGAGACCACTGCTATCTTACGGGCAAGTTTCGAGGTGCAGCTCATCAAAAATGCAATCTCCTATACCAGGATGCACTCACTATTCCGGTAAGATTTTATGCCATTATATTTTTTCAGCTAAAACTTGGAAAAGAAGATATTTCTAAGCATTGTATATATGATTGTATTGCTCCGATGATAAAATATTGTTCTAGATGTAAACGTGAAAAAAAAAAATATATATATTTTTTTTTTCAGATCATTTTTCACAACTTAAGCGGTTATGACAGTCATCTTGTCATCAAACAAATTGCCAAGTGCGTCGAGGGACGCGTCACCCTGACACCATAGACGATGGAACGTTACATCTCCTTCATCAAAAACATCAAGGACAGCAAAATATCGCTCCGTTTCATCGACTCGTTCAGGTTCATGGCCTCATCCCTGGACAAACTTGCATCGTACCTGGAAGATGACAAGAAAGCCATCGTGAAGAGGGAATTCGCCAACCTCGACGAGGAACGTTTCAAACTCCTCACGAAGAAAGGAGTATTCCCATATGAGTACCTGGACTCGTGGGAAAAATTGGAGACAACCCAGCTGTCTCCTTACGAATCGTTTCACAGCACCCTGATGGATGAGAATATTTCTGCTAATGACTATCGGTAACTAAACTATTTTTATTAATATTTTTGAGTTGAAAGATTCGAAACAAAACTTTTTTTGTTTTCAGTCATGCTCAGACCGTCTGGCAGTCCTTCCACATTCAGGACTTGGGCGAATACTCAGACCTATACCTAAAGACTGACGTGCTTCTCCTTGCGGACGTCTTTGAGAACTTTCGAGAAAGCTGTCTCGCGTCCTATGGAGTGGATCCTGCTCACTACTATACAACGCCAGGATTCAGCTGGGTAGCCATGCTCAAGCATACGGGTATAGAGTTGGAGCTTCTTACGGACATTGACAAGCTCCTCTTCATCGAACGGAGAATCCGAGGAGGAATCCCCCAATGCAACCATCGATACGCTAGAGCCAACAATCCCTACTACGCTGCAGACTATAATCCACAAGAAGAGGACAAATACCTCATGTACTATAATGTAAATAATCTTTATGGTTGGGCCATGACGCAATGCTTGCCTTATGGAGGATTTGAGTGGATTGAAAATTTTCAACAAGATTTTTCGTGGGATGTTGCTGATGATGCCGGTGAAGGCTACATCCTGGAAGTGGATCTCGAGTATCCGCCAGAAATTCATGACTCTCATAATGACTTACCGTTTTGCGCAGAGCACAAAACTCCACCCGGTTCAAAATGTAAAAAGCTCTTGACAACTCTTGAACCGAAAAAGCGGTACGTCATTCATTACAGAAATTTGAGGCAGGCATTGCGCCATGGACTGGTTTTGCGTTGCATTCATAGGATATTGAAATTCAAACAATCTCCATGGTTGAAGTCTTACATTGATTTAAACAGTGAATTGCGTAAAAATGCAAAAAATGAATTTGAAAAAAATTTTTATAAATTGATGAACAATGCAGTGTACGGAAAAACCATGGAGAATGTAAGAAAACGTGTAGATATAAAACTAGTCATGCAATGGTTGGGTCGATACGGCGCAGAAGCCTTGATTTCGAAACCAAATTTCAGCTCTTGTAAAATTTTCGATGAGAATTTAGTTGCCATTAAATTAGCTAAACTCGAGGTTACAATGAACAAACCCATTTACATAGGTTTCTGCGTTCTCGACCTATCCAAAACATGTCTTTACTCTTTTCATTACGACTTTATGAAACCTGCAACAGACGCGAAAATTCTGTATACCGATACAGACAGTCTGATCTATGAAATTCGAAATCTTGACCCGTACAAAATGATGAAAGAAAACAATGCTCAATTCGATACGTCATATTATCCCTCACCTAATCGTTTCGGAATCGAATTGAAAAATAAAAAAGTTGTGGGTCTCATGAAGGACGAATGCAGCGGGAAAATCATCACTGAATTTGTAGGATTAAGATCAAAAATGTATAGTGTTCGAGTTGAAGGACAGGATAGAATTAAAAAAGCCAAAGGAGTCAAAGGACCCGTCGTAGCGAAAACAATAGATTTCGATGATTATGTGCATTGCTTGTACAGTGAGAGTACAGAGTATCGCGTTCAATATCTGTTTCGATCACATCTGCATGAAATTCAAACAATTCAACAAACGAAACTCGCGTTAAATCCATATGATGACAAGCGTCACCTATTGTCAACTACAACGGACACTTTGGCTCACGGTCACTATAAAATAAGGGAATTGATGGTCGTCGATGAGAAATTGTAAATATTAGCGAGCTCCAAGCAAAACTAGAAATATAACAACTGTTTGAAATGTATAAATCGTGGATTAGGCCTACTGGGGATACCACGTCACCAAAAACGCATCATGAATTCTACCACCCCACGTGGGCTCTGGTGATGCGGAAAAGAATTCATCTTATGTAAAACAATTTTTTAAATACATGCGTAAAGGTTTCAATAAAAACATTCGATATACAAATTAACGTTTATTAATTACATGTCTGATTTATTTATCCAACTATTGTGAGTATTATCGAATCCCAGCCATTTTACAAACACTTTGTCCCCACGTTTGCGCAACACTTTTTCCACAAGGTATACATCTGAACGTTTCACTTTGGCGAGTTCTTTCGTGTAGAATCTTCCATCGATGGGTTGACCTTGGTAGTCATTGAGCTTGTACGTTGTGGGATGCGTCGGTTTTACAGCAACGATGGTGAATTTTTCCGTTGTCCAGTTGGGTGTATATCCCTTCTCAAAAACATGTTTGTACTTGCTGATCCGGACTTTGTCACCAAGTCTAAATTTTTGTTTCTCTTTTGTATATTTCTCCGAATAAATTTCGTGAAGTAAACGTTTTTCATCAGCTGCAGTAACATCTTTAGGCTTCATTTTGATTGTTCGATGCTGGGTGGTGTTGTAGCTCGACACTAAGTCAGGTAAGATGTCGATCCATTTGTAGTGTCCTTGGAGAGAGAATCGTTTCCACATCCTACCCTTGAGTGTGCGATTAAAACGTTCGCAGATTGATGCCTTCATGCCGCTGAATGTAGAGTACATGTTGATGCCATGTTGTTTCAGAAGGGCCTTAAAGTCCTTGTTGTAAAATTCTTTGCCTCGATCGACGTGTAGATTCTTAGGTTGTCGATCCTTTAGTGCAATCTTCATAGCAGCGGTGACGTCAGGACCATTCTTTGATTTGATTGGTATAGCCCAGGCGTACTTGGAGAATACGTCGATGACGGTGAGCAGAAACTTGTGACCTTTATCCTTGTAAGCGGTCATGTCAAGGAGATCAGCTTGCCACGTTTCATCCAATCCTCGCATATCAACATGACGACGTCGATAATTTCTTCTCGCTGGTTTGTGAAGTTCTTCCACTAGTGTTTCCTTGAGGTCCATGGTGGTAATGAATGGTACGCGAGTTTACACGAGATTTTATTCGTAAACGTCCTTTTGTGGTGTAACATCGACAAACACTTCCTTCTCGATATGCTTCAAACAATTCTGAACCAATGAAATTATTGCAGCGTTTTCAGTCACATGTTTTTGGTACATGTTAGTCAAGGTTTCCAATGATTTCTTCAACTGCTCCATTCCCGCCGCCAACACTTCTTCAAAATCAATTACGAAGCACCATCCGTCTCGTAATCACCCTTTGCAACGTTGAGTAATTTTCTATGTTGGAGATCGTAATGACCTTCGGGAGTTAGTTTGAATACAATACCCGGTGGTCCAAGTATTTTGCGGTTTTTGGTTAGATGTCTTCCAAACACGTCCACACTTGCCATTGTCCAGCTCTCGAATGAGATTACAGACTCTGAGATTTTTAATATATAATCCCAGCTTTTCTCAATTCTTCGATGACTGAGTTAATTTCGTTGGTATGAGTGTTGTTTCCAGCAGCTTGAGATGCAAGTATAAGTCGTAAGCGATCAACAAGTTCGTTTGGATCATCCCAATGCACATAGTCGATGTCACATCTACGATTAACTACGTTGTAAACTCCTGAACCCACTTTGTTGTCAGCAACGTATGTCAGATACTTCAAATCTCTACCAACACGCAAACTCCTGTCAGGTAGATAATTTTTTCTGTCTGCACTCGTTTGCTGAATAATTTTTTTAAAGTTTTCCACATCAATTTTCTTCACAATCAAACTGTTTGGTATTTTCTTAAACAGAAGTTCGATAAGTCCCGGCGTTTTCTCAAACTCCTCAGTCCCCACATGAACAGTATTTTCTACGAAACTGATTGGTGTGTTTCCAATATACAACCCATTTTTCAAAGCCCGTACTCCATACTGCATGTCGAGATTCTTTTGCTGCGTCTTGTTTTTTAACATGTTCAAGTATTTCTTCAGAGTGTCAACAGGAGCTGGTGAACTGACGATACTTGGTGCAAATGATTGATCTCCCATGGTTTGATAAAAGCTCTCGAAATCTTCACTTTGTTGCTCGAACGTATCCTCCATCGTAGGTAATTCTTCTTTGACTTCTTCCTTTTCGATTTTTTTCATTTCCACATCCTCCCGTTTAGTCAATGTCTGGAGTGGATTGATGATGGGTTTGAAAACCTCGTTGATTGACATTTCCATAGCAGCTTTTCCACGCTTAAGCAGGCGATGTTTGCGTCGGATAGCTTCACTGGCTTGCACAATCTGATGTAGTACATCTTTACGCTCCATGGTGTCACCCTCAGCAACGTTCAAGTGATACTGATTCAATTGTCATTGAATCACTTTAATTTATAGAAGCAATCGAATCCTCTCCTGTATCGACCTTGATCAATTTCACTATCCTTGTCGATGACGAGAAAGCCATACTTGTCGTTCCAGCAGGTCGCGCACAGTTCTCGAAATTGTGTAAACGTCATGTCTGTGTTTACATGATCGTCGTAAACATGTTTCAAACTCATGTCATCTTGACGAAACAGCACGAGCATATTGGCATTGTCTCTCACCAAGTGTTTGGGAATGCGAGCATAAGTCTGACAGAGATAAAAACTATCCACATCGCGATGCCGTCCCATGCAAAAGTATGCGCGTATATTGTCTTGCTTTTCACATGCCACGTCGTCAAATATCATCACAGAATTCGGCTTGACTTCATCCACACTAACAACTTGCTCGTTGTCGCTATACGGAAAATATCCCACTCCTTTGACAGGTTCGATGATTTTCTTCAAGTATTCGTACTTGGGCTGATTGAGCGACTTTGAGTAGAGGTACACGTTTTCAAATCTTAAGCCATTAGGATGCGTGACGAGCGTGAGAAGAGCGTTGGTCTTGCCACAATTCGAAGGGCCGCAAATTATAGAGTGAACCGTGTTTGGTAGCAGCTTTCCATGACGTTTTATTTTTTCCCGCTTCTCCGTTACATTATCAAAGTTGATGACTGGTAACTTGACGTTTTGCTGTGTAAACTCCATGGCTGCTCGCGCGCGTCTGATTGGAAAACCTATAAATACTCGACTTTTATAGCATCGAGCTCAGTCGAGCAATGGCAGTGAGAGGTAACGGTTTCGTCAACACTCCCGTAAACAAGCTCCCTGTTGAACTTCATATACCGGGTTACCAATTTTGCGGGCCAGGTACCAAGCTTGCTATAAGATTGGCGCGTGGAGACCAGGGTATAAACCCTCTGGACGCAGCCTGCAGAGATCACGATATCGCGTACTCGAAAAATACTAATCTAACAGCAAGACACAAAGCTGACAAAGTCCTCGCAAAAAGAGCGATCGAACGTATCTACGCCAGGGATTCCGGAGTTGGAGAAAAAGCAGCTGCTCTTGGGGTTGCCGGCATCATGAAAGTCAAGTCAAAACTTGGAATGGGTTTGAAGAAGAAGAAATCGAAGAAATTGAAGAAGAAATTGAAGAAAATCCCTTTGAGGAAAGTCGTCGTTGCTGCAAAAATAGCATCAAAAGCTACTGGATCCATACCATCGACTCTAAAAGCTGCACGTGCAGCTGTGAAAGAAGCTGGAGGGAAGAAGAAAGTTCAAGTGCCTCGTGTATTACCTGTACCGAGCAAAGTTGGAGGCATTCTTCCCGCGTTTTTGCTACCTGTTTTTGCCGGACTGAGTGCTACAGGGGCTTTGGCAAGTGGCGCTGCTAGCGTTGCAAACGCCATCAACGACGCGAAAGCCACCAAGCGACAGTTAGATGAAGCGAAGCGACATAACCTCAAAATGGAATCAATCGCCGTGGGAAAAGGCTTGTACTTGAAACCTCGGGGAGCTGGTGTGAAACTTCATTTAAAAAACGTATAGAGCTACCGAACCGAGCACTCACCGATATGGATTTACTAAAATATACAAAACTATTGAAAATTGCATCGTTTCGAGGTGTGTTTATGCGCAACGATTTACCAAAAAGTGGTCCGAAAAAATATGAGGCCGCCATTGTGAATTTGGATAATAAAAATGGTTCTGGCACGCATTGGGTAGCCTATAGAAAAACCGAAAATCGAGTCGTTTATTTCGAAAGTTTTGGTAATCTACAACCGCCTCGTGAACTTTTAAACTATTTAGGTTTCGGTAGCATAATCAAATACAATCACGATCAATTTCAAAACTATGACTCAGTCATTTGCGGTCACTTGTGTCTACAATTTTTACTCGATAAAAGCATTGCTTGAGTGTGAACACGCATCAGTCTACGAGTGACAATGGACTCATTAACATAAACGCTCTCGGGGACGTCATCCGTTTTGGAAGCTCACTACTTTCCACCAATCGAACTGTCAGCTCGGAAAAAATATTCCTTGGGATTAGTGGAATTGTTGACTTTTAACTCCATACCCAACATTGATGAGGGAAACAACAAGTTCTATGTTGGCGATGACGTCATTACTATACCATCTGGAAGCTACGAATTGGGAAACATCGAGGAATATTTGAAGGAAGTACTTCCAAAAAATATTCAGCTGAGTTTGCGGGCCAACAGTAGCACACTACGCAGTGAGATCAAATGTAATCGGGAGATTGATTTCCGACCTAAGGACTCTATCGGTAAACTGCTGGGCTTTGATTCGAGAATCATTGAAGCTCACGTCGCGCACAAGTCGGATTCCCCGGTGAGAATCCTCGCCGTCAACGCTTTACGTATCGAGTGTAACATCACGGCAGGGGCGTGTATAAACGAGCAGCGTGTACACACCATCCACGAGTTCTTCCCAGTGGTGCCTCCAGGATATAAGATCATCGAATTGCCAAATCACGTCATTTATCATCCAATCGTCGTACAGGCAATACATCATCTGCAGCTGCGCATAGTCGATCAAAGTGGAAAACTAGTGAATTTTCGAGGTGAAGTTATCACTATACGACTACATGTGAAAAGTGAATAATGGGAATCGTCTACGAAGAGTATAAAAGTCCAGCAACATGGTCAAAAATCATCAGTCGAAGTCGACCTCTTCAACAGCTCACACCACAGAACGTTCAGTTCCTGAAAAGTCTCGGTCTGAGAGTCCAAAGAAAATTTGCTGCTTAATTTGTCTGATACCATGTTATCCATCGAAAAGAAGATCGTCTTCGACGAGACGATAGCACAGTACGAAGTGCACGCGCATCAGCCGTACGCATCGTCAACGTACAACAATAACGATGAGATTCGTATCAGTATCCAGAATCAGGACTCATACATGTTGCCGAGTAAGAGCTCGCTGCATATTCAAGGACGTTTAACGAAAGCTGACGGCGTAGCCAATGTCGAGCATACGTCTATAATAAACAATGGTATAGCTCACTTATTCGAAGAGATTCGTTACGAGCTCAACGCTATTGAGATCGAGAGAGTGAAAAACGTTGGTCTGACAACTACAATGAAAGCCTACGTTTCGCAAAACCAATTAAAAAAAATTTTGTAAAATGCGTCTTGGTTTTTTTTAGTAATTTTCATAAAAGTTAGCAGCGAACATTTCTCATATGTTCCTACAGCAAGTTCAGTACCATTTTAAACAATATAGAGTGCTCAATGGAGTCAAAAATGAAAAATTGCTTTTCATGTATCGTGCTCCTAGTTTCTGACATTTTCCTTTTTTGGGGGTTGGGGGATTGAAAGGAAGCTTATGTTTTCTTGCTTGATCTTGAAATGATAATTAAAAAAGTGAAATCAAGTTATTGCTCATTGTAAATATTTAGGGTGGAGAAAAGTTAACAGCCAACATTCCCTAAATGTTCCTACAGCATGTTCAGTAGTATTTTCAACAATAATATGTGCTCGGTGGAGTGAAAAATTGAAAATTGCTTTTCACATATCGTGCTCCCAGTTTTTGAGTTTCTACTTTTTTGTGGAAATTCCAAAGGTAGTTTATATTTTCTTGCTTGATCTTGGAACGAAAATCAAAGAAGTCAAATGCAGTTTTTGCTCATAATAAATATTCAGGCTGGAGAAACATATTTCCGAAAAATTTATAAAATTTGAAGAAGCGACTTTTGGTGATATATAGGCTTTTTAATGTGTCAATTTCTTTTGGTCGTTTGTACATGCAGCTAGTCAAAATCGTCCAATATGTCAGCAAACAGAAAACTCTTCTCAGAACTCTCTGCAAGGCGGAAAAGGTCCCGCGTTGCAATCATTTCCACGAGACGGCGCGCATTGCTCGAACGTCATGACGCAGAGAATGAATTAGAAGAATCTACTTCTAATGAGAGCACAGAAGATTCTCACCAAGATTCGAGCTCATCTGAAGATGATGCCGAAGTGAACGAAAATGTCCGAAATTGTAATTTTGATGAAAGAGAAAATGAAAATATTCCTGAACGTAATGTCGATGAAGTTAATGAAAGGGAAGAAAACAATGTTGAGCCTTATCAGAATGACGATGTAGGAAACGTGAACGAAAATCGCGCAGTAGAAAATTTACAGTTCAATGAAAACGACATTGTGTTTCCCGCGCCCGATTTAGCACACGAAGGTAAAAGAGTGTTGAAAAACTTTTGTTTGCAAGCAGGGTTGAATCATTCTCAACAAAAACAACTTTTGATTACATTGCGTGGCCATCTATTCTATATTCATCATTTGCCCAAAGATTCAAGAACTTTGCAAAATACACCCACTCTTGTCGTGAAAAACCTTATTTCAGCAATAGCAGGTGGAGAATACCTCCATCTCGGTTTTAAGGAACTTCTTGAAAAAAAATTATTAGCCTAGCCAGAAGACATGTTGCCCGAATTTTTAGAGGTTGATCTTAGCACTGACGGTGGTCAACTATATAAGTTTGGTAAACTGCAATTTTGGCCCTTACGATTTCGCGTAGTAAATATAAAAAATTTCCTGCCCCTTGTCGCTGGTGTCTATGTAGGTGAATAAAAGCCTTCAAACGCTTTTAAACTTTTCGAGCAACTTGTTGCCGAAATGACAGAAGTTTTTGATGATGGTGGTTTTACAATAAGGAACCGAGAGATTCCTTTACACATCAGGTGTTTCAAAGCTGATGCCCCGGCCCGCTCATTCATCTTAAATCACAAAGGTCATACTTCAGCTCACCCGTGTTCTAAATGTAAAGTAGAAGGGCAGCATTGCACAACTCCTGGCTTCGAATCAACAATGGTTTTCCTTGGGGTCGGACATGAACGCCGAACGGATGATGATTATCGTGCTATGGTCGATGAAGACCATCACAAGGGACCATCGCCCCTGTCGCCCTTCATTGGTCTCGTTTCAAGGGTGCCTTTTATATGTATGCATTTGGTTTACCTCGGTGTAGTGAAAAGAATCCTTCAAGCACTTTTTAATAGAAAATTCGGCCAACGAAGATTGAATGTAAGGTAAGTTAATATCTTAGACTCGAAAATTCTTTTTCTGCGTAATAATTGTCCATCAGAATTAAACAGAAAGATAGGAAAGTTGTCACAATTTCAGTACAAGGCTACCCGATTCAGACAATTAATATTGTATGTTGCTCCTGTTGTGTTTTGCAACGTTCTTGATCAAGGCCATTACCAGCATTTGATGCTTTTGCTCACTGCAATGCGTTTCCTCAGTTTTGAAAATCAATCAGAAGGCTGCGCGGCTAAGAGAGTGCTAAAATAAACTCATGACTCCTAGGAAAAATCAAGGAATAGCTCTTTATATTGACATAATAACGTTAATTGATTTTAAAATTCAATTCGCAAAGTTATTCTATTGAGATTGCATTTCGATCGTTGATTGTATTGTCTCTAAAAAATTCCTAATGTCCTCAGATAATATTTCGTGAAAATTATACTGCGTCTTAATCGCAAGAATCTAATGATCACTCTTATTTCTTTGATAGACGAGAATAAGTTGATTTCTGTACCTGTTCGCTTCCAGTTATTTATAATTTTAATTCGCCGGAAAGAAATATTCAGATCGCAATTACTCGCGGAGGATCTGCTCGCTAGAGGACTTGTTAATATTGCAAAATTGGGAAATGAGGATATTTTGCTGTGCGGTTATATAAGTGCTAAAATAAATTCATGACTCCTAGGAAAAAGCAGGAAATAGCTCTATATAGTGACATAATAACGTTGATCGATTTGAAAATTCAATTCGCAAAAATATTCTTTTGACATTGCATATTGATTAATGTTTTTAATGTCTCTAAAAAATTCCTAATATCTTCAGAATATATTTTGTAGAAATTATACTGCGCCTCAATCGCAAAAATCTAAAGATTACACGAATTTCGTCGATAGAGTAGAATAGGTTGGTTTCTGTATCTGTTCGCTTTCAGTTATTCATAATTCCAATTCTCTGGATAGGAAAATTCAGATCGCAATAATTCGCGAATAATCTGCTCGCAACAGGACTCGCTAATTTTGCGAAATATAAAATGAGCATATTTTGCCTCGTAGTTATGAGAGTGCAAAAATAAATTCATGACTCCTGGGAAAAATCAAGGAATAGCTCTATCTATTGACATAATAACGTTAATTTACTCGAAAATTCAAGTTGCAAAGTTATTCTATTAAGATTGCATTTTTATTGTTGTTTTTAATGTCTCTAAAAAATTCCTGATGTCTTCAGATGAAATTTCGGGAAAATTGTACTGCGCCCCAATCGCAAGAATCTCATGATTACACGAATTTTTTCGATAGACAAGAATAAGTTGATTCCAGTATCTGTTCGCTTTTAGTTACTTCTAATTTCGATTCGCTCGAAAGAAATATTCAGATTGTAATTGTTCTCGAAAAATCTGCTCGCTACAGGACTTGGTAATATTGCGAAGTTGGAAAATAAGCATTTTTTGCTGCGCGGTTATAAGAGTGCTAAAATAAATTCATGACTCCCAGGAAAAATCAAGAAATAGCTCTATATATTGACATAATTACGTTAATTAGTCTAAAAATTCGATTCGAAAAGTTATTCTATTCAGATAGCATTTTGATTGTTAATTGCAATGTCTTTTTCAAATTCCTCATGCCTTCAAATGAAATTTCGTGAAAATTATACTGCGCCTCGATCGCAAGAATCTAATGATTAATCTAATTTCTTGGATTGAGTACAATAGTTAGATTATTGTATCTGTTTGCTATTAGTCATTAATAATTTTAATTGGCTGGAAAGTAATATTCGCATCGCAATTATCAGGTGTACAAATTGAAAACCGCCGTTTTTCTTTCAATGGTGCCAGCATTGACAGTCGGTTAAAAAATCATGTCAGAAAACTTGAATTGTCAGCTAAGGCATTAGTCAACAACTACAAATCACCACATCAGTCAAGTATTAATTCTCCTTCCTTGTTTCGTTCTGTGAAAATGTCGGAATTCAAGCCGAATAAGCGTCATTTGCGGGAGGTTTTGCTTTTCGCCTTTAATTCAAAAAAATCTGCAGCCGACGCGCATCGAATGATTGTAGAAACTTATGGTGACGATTGTATAAGTGAAAGAACGTGTCGCGAGTGGTTTCAACGCTACAAAAATGGCGATTTCGACGTAGAAGACAAGGAGCGTCCTGGAGCTGTGAAGAAATTTGAAGACACAGAATTGGAGGCTGTATTGGAAGAAGATTCTTGTCAAACGCAACGAGAACTGGCAAATTCTCTAGGCGTGACTCAGCAAGCCATTTCCCATCGCTTGAAATGCTTGGGAATGATTCAAAAGACAGGACACTGGGTGCCACATGAATTGAAGCCACGAGACGTCGAACGGCGCTTTTTAATTTGCGAACAGCTCCTTCAACGGCAAAAAAGAAAATGTTTTTTGTATCGTATCGTCACTGGTGATGAAAAGTGGATACATTACGACAATCCAAAGCGAAAAAAATCATGGGGGCCCCCTGGCCATGCATCAACATCGATAGCCAAGCCGAACATCCATGGCTCCAAGGTCATGTTGTGTATTTGGTGGGACCAGCTCGGCGTAGTGTATTACGAATTGTTAAGACCCGGTGAAACCATCACAGGAGCCCTCTACCGAACTCAACTGATGCGTTTGAGCAAAGCGTTGAAGGAAAAACGGCCACAATATAAAGACAGGCATGACAAGGTGATTCTTCTGCATGACAACGCTCGGCCACATGTTTCTAAAGTCGTCAAAACATATCTGGAAACACTGAAATGGGACATCCAACCTCACCCGCCGTATTCACCTGACATCGCTCCTTCTGATTATCATCTATTCCGATCAATGACTAATGGCCTGGCTGACCAACACTTCCGTTCTGTCGAAGAGATAAAAAATTGGGTAGATACATGGATCGCATCAAAAAACGAGCAATTTTTTCGACGCGGAATTCATATGTTGCCAGGAAGATGAGAAAAAGTTGTATCGAGCAATGGACAATATTTTCAAGAGTGAAACTATAAGTATTTTCCCCCAATAAAACCTCAAATTCTGAAAAAAAAACGGCTGTTTTCAATTTGTACACCTGATATTAAAGAATAAACTGCTCGCTACAGGACTTGGTGATATTGCAAAATTAAAAAATGAGCATATTTTGCTGCTTAGTTGTAAAAGTGCTAAAATAAATTCATGAGTCCTAGGAGAAAACAAGGAATAGCGCTTTTTATTGACATAATAACGGTAATTGATTTAAAATTTCAATTCGCAAAGTTATTTCATTGAGATTGCATTTTGACTGTTTTTTTTAATGTCACTAAAAAATTCCTGATGTCTTCAGATAATATTTTGAAATAATTATACTGCGCTTCAATCGCAAGAATCTAATGATTCCACGAATTTCTTTGATAGACGAGAATAACTAGATTTCTGTATCTGTTCGCTTTCAGATATTTCTAAATTTCATTCGCTGAAAAGAAATATTAAGATCGCAATTACTGGCCAATAATCTGCTCCCTTTAGGAATTGGTAATATTGCAAAATTGGAAAATGCGCATATTTTGCTGCGTGGTTAAAATAGTGCTAAAATAAATTCATGACTCCTAGGAAAAATCAAGGAAAAGCTCTATTTATTGATATGATAACGTTAATCGATGTTAAATTTCAATTCGATAAGTTATGCTATTGAGAATGCACTTTTTTTATTATTTTTTTTTTTTTTCGAGTTCTAAAATATTACTTATGTATTCAGATGATATTTCGGTAAAATTATACTGTGCCTCAATCGCAAGCATCTAAGGAATAATCTAATTTCTTGGATTGAGTACAATAGTCTGATTATTGTACCTGTACGCTACCAGTTATTCATAATTTTCATTGGCTGGAAAGATATATTAAGATCCTAATTATTACCGAATATTCTGCTCGCTACAGGACTTGGTAAAATCGCAAAATTGGAAAATGAGCATATTTTGATGCGCGGTTGTAGGTGTGCTAAAATAAATTCATAAATCCTAGGAAAAATCAAGAAATAGCTCTGTTTATTGACATAATAACGTTAATGGAATTTAATATTCAATTCGCAAAGTTCTTGCATTGAGATTGCATTTTGATTGTTTTTTTTAATGTCACTAAAAAATTTCTGATGTCTTCAGATAATAGTTTGTGGAAATTATACTGCGCCCAATCGCAAGAATCTAATGATTAATGTAATTTCCTGGATTGAGTACAACAGTTCATTATTGTATCTCTTCGCTCTCCGTTATTCATAATTTTTATGTCTGGAACAAAATATTCAGTTCGCAATTATTCGCGAATAATCTGCTCGCTACAGAACTTGGTATTATTGCAAAATTGGAAAATAAGCATATTTTTCTGCGCGGTTATAAGTTTGCTAAAACGAATTTATGACTCCTGGGAACAATCAAAGAATAGCTCTAGATATTGACAAAATAACGTTTATCGATTGGAGAATTTAATTCGCAAAGTTAGTCTATTGAGATTGCATTTTGATTGTTAATTTCAATGTCTTTAAAAAATTCCTAATGTCTTCAGATAATATTTTGTGGAAATCATACTGCGCCTCAATCGCAAGAATCTAATGATTAATCTTATTCCTTGGATTGAGTACAATAGTTTGATTATTGTATCCTTTCGCTATTAGTTTTTCATAATTTTGTTTCGCTGAAAAAAAATATTCAGATCGCAATTATTCGCAGATAATCTGCTCGCTACAGGACCTAGTAATTTTGCAAAATTGGAAAATGAGCATATTTTGTTGCGCGGTTAGGCGAATGCTAACATAAATTCATGACTCCTAAGAAAAATCAAGAAATAGCTCTATATATTGACGTAAAAACGTTAATTGATTCGAAAATTCAATTCGCAAATAATGAAGATAAGATTGCATTTTGATCGTTGATTTCAATGTCTTCTTCATATTTCTTATGTCTTCAAATGATATTTCGTGAAAATTATACAGTGCCTCAATCGCAAGAATCTAATAATTACACGAATTTCTTTGATAAAGTAGAATAGGTTGATTTCTGTATCTGTTCGATCTCAGTTATTCATGATTTAAATTAGCTGGTAAAAAATATTCAGATCGCAATTATTCGCAAATTATTTGATTAAAACAGGACTAAGTTATATTGAAAAATTAGAAAATGAGTATATTTTGCTGCGCGGTTATAAGAGTCCTAAAATAAATTCATGATTCCTAGGTGAAATCAAGGAATAGCTCTATATAGTGACATAATTTCGTTAGTCGATTCGAGAATTCCATAAGCAAAGTTATTTTATTAAGATTGCATTTTGATTGTTGATTTCAATGTCTCTCAAAAATTCCTAATATCTTCAGATAATATTTCGTGGAAATTATACCGCGTTTCATTCGCAAGAATCTAATGATTTGACGAATTTCTTTGCTAGACGAGAAGAAGTTGATTTCTGTATCTGTTCGCTTTTAGTTATTTCTAATTTATATTCGCTGTGAAGAAATATTCAGATCGAAATTTCTCGCGAATAATCTGCTCGCCTTAAGGACTAGGTAATATTGCAAAATTGGAAAATGAGCATATTTTGCTGCGCGGTTATAAGAGTGCTACAATTAATTCATGACTCCTAGAAAAAATCAAGGAATAGCTCTATTTATTGATATAATAACGTTAATCGATTTGAAAATTAAATTTGCAAAGTTGTACTATTGAGATTGCATTTTGATTGTTGTTTTTAATGTCTCTAAAAAATTCCTATTGTCTTCAGATAATAGTTTGTGGAAATTATACTGCGCCCAATCGCAAGAATGTAATGATTAATGTAATTTCCTGGATTGAGTACAACAGTTCATTATTGTATCTCTTCGCTCTCAGTTATTCATAATTTTGATCGTCTGGAAAAAAATATTCAGTTCGCAATTATTCGCGAATAATCTGCTCGCTACAGAACTTGGTATTATTGCGAAATTGGAAAATGAGCATATTTTTCTGCGCGGTTATAAGTTTGCTAAAACGAATTTATGATTCCCGGGAAAAATTAAGGAATAGCTCTAGATATTGACAAAATAACGTTTATCGATTGGAAAATTTAATTCGCAAAGTTATTCTATTGAGATTGCATTTTGATTGTTAATTTCAATGTCTTTAAAATATTCCTAATGTCTTCAGATAATATTTCGTGGAAATCATACTGCGCCTCAATCGCAAGAATCTAATGATTAATCTTATTTCTTGGATTGAGTACAATGGTTTGATTATTGTATCCTTTCGCTATTAGTTTTTCATAATTTTGTTTCGCTGAAAAGAAATATTCAGATCGCAATTATTCGCGGATAATCTGCTCGCTACAGGACTTAGTAATTTTGCAAAATTGGAAAATGAGCATATATTGTTGCGCGGTTAGGAGAATGCTAACATAAATTCATGACTCCTGGGAAAAATCAAGCAATAGCCCTATATATTGACATAATAACGTTAATCGATTTTAATTAATTCGATTAATCTAAAATAAATTCATGACTTCTATAAAAAATCGAGGAATAGCTCTCTTTATTGACATAATAACCTTAATCGATTAGAAAATTCAATTCGCAAAGTTATTCGATTGAGATTATATCTTGATTGTTGATTTCGATGTCAATAATAAATTCCTCATGTCTTCAGATAATATTTCGGAGAAATTCTACTGCGCCTCAATCGCAAGCATCTGATGATTACACGAATTAATTTGATAGAGTAGAATAGGATAATTTCTGTATCTGTCCGCTTTCATTTATTCATGATTGTAATTCGCTGGAGAAAAATATTAAGTTCACAATTATTCGCGAATAATCTGCTCGCTACAGAACTTGGTATTATTGCAAAATTGGAAAATGAGCATATTTTCCTGGGCGGTTATAAGTTTGCTAAAACGAAATTATGACTTCCGGGAAAAATCAAGGAATAGCTCTAGATATTGACATAATAACGTTTATCGATTTGAAAATTCAATTCGCAAAGTTATTCTATTGAGATTGCATTTTGATTGTTAATTTAAATGTCTTTAAAAAATTCCTAATGTCTTTAGATAATTTTTCGTGGAAATCATAATAACCTCAATCGCAAGAATCTAATGATTAATCTTATTTCTTGGATGGAGTACAATAGTTTGATTATTGTAACTGTTCGCAATTAGTTTTTCATAATTTTGTTTCGCTGGAAAGAAATATTCAGATCGCAATTATTCGCGGATAATCTGCTCGCTACAGAACTTAGTATTATTGAAAAACTGGAAAATGAGCATATTTTTCTGCGCGGTTATAAGTTTGCTGACTAAGTAGTTTTGCAAAATTGGAAAATGAGCATATTTTGTTGCGCGGTTAGGCGAATGCTAACATAAATTCATGACTCCTAGGAAAAATCAAACAATAGCTCTATATATTGACATAATAACGTTAATCGATTTGAAAATGCAATTCGCAAAGTTATTCTATAGAGATCGCATTTTAATTGTTGTTTTTGATGTCTTTGAAAAATTCCTGATGTCTTCGGAGAATATTTCGTGAATTTTATAGTTCGCCTCAATCGCAAGAATCTGATGATTACACGAATTTCTTTAATAAACAAGAATTAGTTAATTTCCGTATCTGTTCGCTTCCAGTTATTCATAATTTCAATTCGCTGGACAAAAATATTCAGATCGCAAATATTCTCGAGTAATCTGCTTACTACAGGACTTGGTAATATTGCAAAATTGAAAAATGAGCATATTTCCTGCGCGGTTATAAATGTCCTAAAATGAATTCATGACTTCTAGGAAAAATCAAGGAATAGTTCTATATATTGACATAATAACGTAAATCGATTTGAAATTTCAATTCGCAAGGTTATTCTATTGAGATTGCATTTTAATTGTTTTTTTAATGTCTCTAAAAAATTCCTGATGTCTGCAGATAATATTTCGGAAAATAATACTGTGCCTCAATCGAAGGAATCTAATGATTAATCTTATTTCTTGGATTGAGTACAATAGTTTGATTATTGTATCTGTTCTCTATCAGTTATTCATAATTCTGATTCGATGAAAAGAAATATTCATATCGCAATTATTCGCGAAAAATCTGCTTGCTACAGGACTTGCTAATATTGCAAAATTGGAAAATGAGCATATTTCGCTGTGCGGTTATAAGAGTGCTGATATAAATTCATGACTCCTAGGTAAAATCAAGGAATAGCTCTATACATTGACATAATAACGTTAATCGATTTGAAAATTCAATTCGCAAAGTTATTCTATTGAGATTGCATTTTGACTGTTAATTTCAATGTCACTAGAAAATTTGTAATGTCTTAGATGATATTTCGGGAAATTTATACTGCACCTCAATCGCAAGAATCTAATTTTTAATCTTTTTTCGTTGATTGAGTACAATATTTTGATTATTGTATCTGTTCGCTATCAGTTACTCATAATTCTGATTCGATAAAAAGAAATATTCAAATCGCAAGTATTCGCGAATATTCTGTTTGCTACAGGTTTTGCTAATATTGCAGAATTGGAAAATGAGCATATTTTGTTGCGAGGTTGTAGGTGTGGTGAACAAATTTATGACTCCTAGGTAAAATCAAGGAATAGCTCTATATATTGACATAATAACGTTAATCGATTTGAAAATTCAATTTGCAAAGTTATTTTATTGACATTGCATTTGATTTGTTGATTTCAATGTCTCTAAGAAAATTTCTAATGTCTTTAGATAATATTTCGTGCAGATTATGCTGCGCCCTAAACGCAAGAATCTAATGATTACTCTAATTTCTTTATTAGACGAGAATAAGTTGATTTCTGTATCTGTTCCCTTTTAGTTATTCATAATTTTATTTCGCTATAAAGGAATATTCAGTTCGCAATCATTCGCGTGAAATCTGCTCGCTACAGGACTCGGTGATATTGCAAAATTTGAAAATTAGCATATTTTGCTGCGCGGTTATAAAAGTGCTGTAATAAATTTAAGACTCCTAGGTATAACCAAGGAATACCTCTATATATTGACATAAAAACGTTAATTGATTCGAAAATTCAATTCGCAAATAATTCTGATGAGATTGCATTTTTATCGTTGATTTCAATGTCACTAGAAAATTCCTAATGTCTTGAGATGATATTTAGGGAAAGTTATACTGCGCCTCAATCGCGAGAATCTAATGATTAATCGAATTTCTTTGATTGAGTACAATAAATTGATTATTGTATCTGTTCGCCATCAGTAATTCATAATTTTGATTCAAAGAGAAGAAATATTCAGATCGCACTTATTCGCAAATAATCTGCTCGCTACAGGACTTGGTAAAATTGCAAAATTAGAAAATGAGCACATTTTGCAGCGCGGTTATAAGAGTGCTAAAATAAATTTATGACTCCTAGGAAAAATCAAGGAATAACTCTTTCTATTGACATAATAACGTTAATTTACTCGAAAATTCAATTTGCAATGTTATTCTATTAAGATTGCATTTTGATAGTTGCTTTTAATGTCTCTAAAAAATTCCTAATGTCGTCAGATAATATTTCGTAAAAATTATACTGCGCCTCAATTGCGAGTATCTGATGAATACACGAATTTCTTTATTAGACGAGGATAAGTTGATTTCTGTATCTGTTCGCTTTCAGTTATTCATATAGTTAATTCGCTGTAAAAAAATATTTAGATCGCAATTATTATCACATATTCTGCTCGCTACAGCACTTTGTAATATTGCGAAATTGAAAATTGGGCATATTTTGCTGCTCGGTTATAAGAGTGCTAAAATAAATTCATGACTCCTAGAAAAAATCAAGAAATAGCTCTATATATTGACATGAAAACGTTAATTGATTCGAAAATTTAATTCGCAAATAATTCTGATGAGATTGCATTTTGATCGTTCATTTCAATGTCTTCAGCATATTTCTTATGTCTTCAAATGATATCTCGTGAAAATTATACAGTGCCTCAATCGCAAGAATCTAATAATTACACGAATTTCTTTGATAAAGTAGAATAGGTTAATTTCTGTATCTGTTCGCTCTCAGTTATTCGTGATTTAAATTAGCTCGTGAAAAATATTCAGATCGCAATTATTCGCCAATAATCTGCTCGCTACAGGACTCGCTGATATTGCGAAATTATAAAATGAGTATATTTTGCTGCGCAGTTATGAAAGTGCAACAATAAATTCATGACTCCTTAGAAAAATCAAGGAATAGCTCCATGTATTGACATAATAACGTTAATTAGTTTGAAAATTCAAGTTGCAAAGTTATTCTATTAAGATTGCATTTTTATTGTCGTTTTTAAAGTCTCTGAAAAATTCCTAATATCTTCAGATAATTTTTCGTGGAAATTATACCGCGTTTCAATCGCAAGAATCTAATGATTAGACGAATTTTTTTGATAGACTAAAATAAGTTGATTTCTGTATCAGATCGCAATTATTCGCGGATGACCTGCTCGCTTCAGGACTTAGTAATATTGCAAAATTCGAAAATGAGCATATTTTGCTGTGTGGTTATAAAAGTGCTAATATATATTCATGAATGCTAGGAAAAATCACATGAATCCTAGGAAAAATCGAGAAATAGCTCTATATATTGACGAAATAGTGCTAAGCGAAACAAGAATTCAATTCACAAAGTTATTCTATTAGGATTGCATTTTGATTGTTGATTTCAATGTCTTTAGAAAATTCCTAATGTCTTTAGATAATATTTCGTGGAAATTCAATTGCGCCTCAATCGCAAGAATCTAATGATTACACAAATTTATTTGATAGACGCGTAAAAATTAATTTCTGTATCTGTTCGCTATTAGTTCTTCATAATTTTGATTCGCTGGAAAGAAATATTCAGATCACAATTATTCGCGGATAATCTGCTTGCAACAGGACTAGGTAATATTGCCAAATTAGGGAATGAGCATATTTTGCTGCGCAGTTAGAAGAGTGCTGAAATACATTTATGACTCTTTGGAAAAATTAAGGAATAGTTCTATATATTGACATAATAACGTTAATCGATTTGAAAATTTAATTCGCAAAGTAATTCTATTGAGATAGGATTTTGATGGTTGTTTATAATATCTCTAAAAAATTTCTGTTGTCGTCAGATGATATTTCGGGAAAATTATACTGTGCCTCTATCGCACAAAACTTATGGTTACACGAATTTATTGGATAGAATAAAATAGGTTGATTTCTGTATCTGTTCTTTTTCATATATTCTAATATTCATTCGCTACAAAGAAATATTTAGATCGCAATTATTCGCGAATATTCTGCTCGCTACAGGACTTGGTAATATTTCAAAATTGGAAAATGAGCATATTTTGATGCTTGGTTGTAAGAGTGCTAAAATAAATTCATGACTCCTAGGAGAAAACAAGGAATAGCTCTTTTTATTGACATAATAACGGTAATTGATTTAAAATTTCAATTCGCTAAGTTATTTCATTGAGATTGCATTTTGACTGTTTTTTTTAATGTCGCTAAAAAATTCCTGATGTCTTTAGATAATATTTTGAAAAAATTATACTGCGCTTCAATCGCAAGAATCGAATGACTACACGAATTTCTTTGATAGACGAGAATAACTAGATTTCTGTATCTGTTCGCTTTCAGATATTACTAATTTTCATTCGCTGAGAAGAAATATTAAGATCGCAATTATTAACTAATAATCTGCTCCTTTAGGAATTGGTAATATTGCAAAATTGAAAAATGCGCAAATTTTGCTGCGTGGTTGAAAAAGTGCTAGAATAAATCAATGACTCCTAGGAAAAATCAAGGAATAGCTCTATTTATTGACATAATAACGTTAATCGATGTTAAATTTCAATTCGATAAGTTATTCTATTGAGAATTCACTTTTTTTATTTTTTTTTTTTTTTCGTGTTCTAAAATATCACTTATGTCTCCAGATGATACTTCGGTAAAATTATACTGTGCCTCAATCGCAATCATCTAAGGAATAATATAATTTCTTGGATTGAGTACAATAGTCTGATTATTGTATCCGTACGCTACCAGTTATTCGTAATTTTCATTGGCTGGGAAGATTGATTAAGATCCTAATTATTACCGAATATTCTGCTCGCTACAGGACTTAGTAAAATCGCAAAATTGTAAAATGAGCATATTTTGATGCGCGGTTGTAGGTGTGCTAAAATAAATTCATGAATCCTAGGAACAATCAAGGAATAGCTCCGTTTATTGACATAATAACGTTAATCGAATTTAATATTATATTCGCAAAGTTCTTCCATTGAGATTGCATTTTGATTGTTTTTTTTAATGTCACTAAAAAATTCCTGATGTCTTAAGATGTTATTTCGGGAAAATTATACTGCGCCTCAATCGGAAGAATCTAATGATTACACGAATTTTTTTGATAGACGGGTTAAGTTGATTTCTGTATCTGTTCGCTTTGAGTTATTCCTAATTTCTATTCGCTGAGAAGAAATATTCAGATCGAAATTATTCGCGAATAATCTGCTCGCCTTAAGGACTGAGTAATATTGCAAAATTGGAAAATGAGCATATTTCGCTGTGCGGTTATAAGAGAGCTAAAATTAATTCATGACTCTTAGAAAAAATCAAGAAATAGCTCTATATATTGACATAAAAACGTTAATTGATTCGAAAATTCAATTCGCAAATAATTCTGATGAGATTGCATTTTGATCGTTGATTTCAATGTCTTCTTCATATTTCTTATGTCTTCAAATGATATTTCGTGAAAATTATACAGAGCCTCAATCGCAAGAATCTAATAATTACACGAATTTCTTTGATAAAGTAGAATTGGTTGATTTCTGTATCTGTTCGCTCTCAGTTATTCATGATTTAAATTAGCTGGTCAAAAATATTTAGATCGCAATTATTCGAAAATCATCCGATTATAGCAGGACCAAGTAATATGGAAAAATTAGAAAATGAGCATATTTTGCTGCGCGGTTATAAGAGTGCTAACATAAATTCATGATTCCTAGGTGAAATCAAGGAATAGCTCTATATAGTGACATAATTACGTTAGTCGATTCGAAAATTCCATTAGCAAAGTTATTTTTTTAAGATTGCATTTTGATTGTTGATTCCAATGTCTCTCGAAAATTCCAAATATCTTCAGATAATATTTTGTGGAAATTATTCCGCTTTTCTTTCGCAAGAATCTAATAATTAGACGAATTTCTGTGATAAACGAGAATAAGCTGATTTCTGTATCTGTTCGCTTTTAGTTATTCCTAATTTATATTCGCTGTGAAAAAATATTCAGATCGAAATTATTCGCGAATAATCTGCTCGCCTTAAGGACTTGGTAATATCGCAAAATTGGAAAATGAGCATATTTTGCTGCGCGGTTCTAAGAGTGCTAAAATTAATTCATGACTCCTAGAAAAAAATCAAGGAATAGCTCTATTTATTGATATAATAACGTTAATCGATTTGAACATTAAATTTGCAAAGTTGTACTATTGAGATTGCATTTTGATTGTTGTTTATAATGTCTCTAAAAAATTCCTATTGTCATCAGATAATAGTTTGTGGAAATTATACTGCGCTCAATCGCAAGAATCTAATGATTAATGTAATTTCCTGGATTGAGTACCACAGTTCATTATTGTATCTGTTCGCTTTCAGTTATTCATAATTTTAATTGTCTGGAAACAAATATTTAAATCGCAATAATTCGCCAATAATCTGCTCGCAACAGGACTTGGTAACATTGCAAATTTGGGAAATCAGCATATTTTGCTGCACGGTTGTATGAGTGCTAAAATAAGTACATGACTTCTATAAAAAATCGAGGAATAGCTCTCTTTATTGACATAATAACCTTAATCGATTAGAAAATTCAACTTGCAAAGTTATTCTATTGAGATTATATCTTGATTGTTGATTTTGATGTCACATATAAATTCCTCATGTCTTCAGATAATATTTCGTGGAAATTCTACCGCGCCTCAATCGCAAGCATCTGATGATTACACGAATTAATTTGATTAAGTAGAAAAGAATGATTTCTGTATCTGTTCGCTTTCATTTATTCATGATTATAATTCGCTGGAAAAAAATATTCAGTTCGCAATTATTCGCGAATAATATGCTCGCTACAGAACTTGGTATTATTGCAAAATTGGAAAATGAGCATATTTTCCTGCGCGGTTATAAGTTTGCTAAAACGAATTTATGACTCCCGGGAAAAATCAAGGAATAGCTCTTGATATTGACATTATAACGTTTATCGATTTAAAAATTCAATTCGCAAAGTTACTCTATTGAGATTGCATTTTGATTGTTAATTTCAATGTCTTTAAAAAATTACTAATGTCTTCAGATAAAATTTCGTGGAAATCATACTGCGCCTCAATCGCAAGAATCTAATGATTAATCTTATTTCTTGGATTGAGTACAATAGATTGATTATTGTATCTATTCGGTATTAGTTTTTCATAATTTTGTTTCGCTAAAAAGAAATATTCAGATCGCAATTATTCGCGGATAATCTGCTCGCTACAGGACTTAGTAATTTTGCAAAATTGGAAAATAAGCATATATTGTTGCGCGGTTAGGCGAATGCTAACATAAATTCATGACTCCTAAGAAAAATCAAGCAATAGCTCTATATATTGACATAATAACGTTAATCGATTTGAAAATGCAATTCGCAAAGTTATTCTATTGAGATTGCATTCTAATTGTTGTTTTTAATGTCTCTAAAAAATTCCTATTGTCTTCAGATAATAGTTTGTAGAAATCATACTGCGCCCAATCGCAAGAATCTAATGATTAATGTAATTTCCTGGATTTAGTACAACAGTTCATTATTGTATCTGTTCGCTCTCAGTTATTCATAATTTTAATTCGCTGGACCAAAATATTTAGATCGCAATTATTATTCAATATTCTGCTCGCTACAGCACTAAGTAATATTGCGAAATTGAAAATTGGGCATATTTTGCTGCTTGGTCATAAGAGTGCTAAAATAAATTCATGACTCCAGGAAAAATCGAGAAATAGCTCTATATATTGACATAAAAACGTTAATTGTTTCGAAAATTCAATTCGCAAATAATTCTGATGAGATTGCATTTTGATCATTGATTTCAATGTCTTCTTCATATTTCTTATGTCTTCAAATGATATTTCGTGAAAATTATACAGTGCCTCAATCGCAAGAATCTAATAATTACACGAATTTCTTTGATAAAGTAGAATAGGTTGATTTCTGTATCTGTTCGCTCTCAGTTATTCATGATTTAAATTAGCTGGTAAAAAATATTCAGATCGCAATTATTCGCAAATTATCTGATTAGAACAGGACGTAATATTGAAAAATTAGAAAATGAGCATATTTTGCTGCGCGGTTATAAAAGTGCTAAAATAAATTCACGATTCCTAGGTGAAATTAAGGAATAGCTCTATATAGTGACATAATTACGTTAGTCGATTTGAAAATTCCATTAGCAAAGTTATTTTATTAAGATTGCATTTTGATTGTTGATTTCAATGTCTCTCAAAAATTCCTAATATCTTCAGATAATATTTCGTGGAAATTATACCGCGTTTTATTCGCAAGAATCTAATGATTAGACGAAATTCTTTGATAGACGAGAATAAGTTGATTTCTGTATCTGTTCGCTTTTAGTTATTCCTAATTTATATTCGCTGTGAAGAAATATTCAGATCGAAATTATTCGCGAATAATCTGCTCGCCTTAAGGACTTGGTAATATTGCAAAATTGGAATATGAGCATATTTTGCTGCGCGGTTATAAGAGTGCTAAAATTAATTCATGACTCCTAAAAAAAATCAAGGTATAGCTCTATTTATTGATATAATAACGTTAATCAATTTGAACATTAAATTTGCAAAGTTGTACTATTGAGATTGCATTTTGATTGTTGTTTTTAATGTCTCTAAAAAATTCCTGTTGTCTTCAGATAACAGTTTGTGGAAATTATACTGCGCCCATTGCAAGAATCTAATGATTAATGTAATTTCCTGGATTGAGTACAACAGTTCATTATTGTATCTGTTCGCTCTCAGTTATTCATAATTTTTATTGTCTTGAAACAAATATTTGAATAGCAAATATTCGCGAAAAATCTGCTCGCCACAGGACTTGGTAATATTTCAAAATTGTAAAATGAGCATATTTTGCTGCGTGGTTATAAAAGTGCTAAAATAAATTTATGACTCGTTGAAAAATCAAGGGATAGCTTTATAGTTGTACCTGGCCAGGGGGTCGAGGTCACGCAACAAGAGAAAAGGGGTGGGTGTTGGAGTCGGTGTCGGCTACCAACTCAACGAGAAGGGGCGCGGAGCGTGATCCTGGAGCCGGGGACGGCTACCAGTGGCTCTACCGGGGGCTGGAGGTCCCTCGGGTAGAGGGTGCATTACCAGCATTTGATGCTTTTGCTCACTGCAATGCGTTTCCTCAATTTTGAAAATCAATCAGAAGGCTGCGCGGCTAAGAGAGTGCTAAAATAAACTCATGACTCCTAGGAAAAATCAAGGAATAGCTCTTTATATTGACATAATAACGTTAATTGATTTTTAAATTCAATTCGCAAAGTTATTCTATTGAGATTGCATTTTGATTGTAGTTTTCAATGTCTCTAAAAAATACCAGATGCCTTTAGATGATATTTCGGCAGAATTATACTGCGCCTCAATCGCAAGAATCTGATGATTACACGAATTTATGTGATAGAGTAGAATAGGTTGATTTCTGTATCTGTTTGCTTTCAGTTATTCATAATTCAAATTTACTGGATAGAAAAATTCAGATCACAATTATTCGCGGATGACTTGCTCGCTTTAGGACTTAGTAATATTGCAAAATTCGAAAATGAGCATATTTTGCTGCGTGGTTATAAAAGTGCTAATATAAATTCATGAATGCTAGGAAAAATCACATGAGTCCTAGGAAAAATCGAGAAATAGCTCTATATATTGACATAATAGCGCTGAGCGAAACAAGAATTCAATTCACAAAGTTATTCTATTAAGATTGCATTTTGATTATTGATTTCAATGTCTCTAGAAAATTCCTAATGTCTTTAGATAATATTTCGTGGAAATTCAATTGCGCCTCAATCGCAAGAATCTAATGATTACACAAATTTATTTGATAGACGCGTAAAAATTAATTTCTGTATCTGTTCGCTATTAGTTCTTCATAATTTTGATTCGCTGGAAAGAAATATTCAGATCACAATTATTCGCGGATAATCTGCTTGCAACAGGACTAGGTAATATTGCCAAATTAGGGAATGAGCATATTTTGCTGCGCAGTTAGAAGAGTGCTAAAATACATTTATGATTCTTTGGAAAAATTAAGGAATAGTTCTATATATTGACATATTAACGTTAATCTATTTGAAAATTTAATTCGCAAAGTAATTCTATTGGGATTGGATTTTGATGGTTGTTTATAATATCTCTAAAAAATTTCTGTTGTCGTCAGATGATATTTCGGGAAAATTATACTGTGCCTCTATCGCACAAAACTTATGGTTTCACGAGTTTATTCGATAGAATAAAATAGGTTGATTTCTGTATCTGTTCTTTTTCATATAATTCTGATATTCATTCGCTACAAAGAAATATTTAGATCGCAATTATTCGCGAATATTCTGCTCGCTACAGGACTTGGTAATATTTCAAAATTGGAAAATGAGCATATGTTGCTGCTTGGTTGTAAGAGTGCTAAAATAACTTCATGACTTCTAGGAGAAAACAAGGAATAGCTCTATATATTGACATAATAACGTTAATCGATTCGAAATTTCAATTCGCAAAGTTATTTCATTGAGATTGCATTTTGACTGTTTTTTTTAATGTCGCTAGAAAATTCCTGATGTCTTCAGTTAATATTTTGAAAAAATTATACTGCGCTTTAATCGCAAGAATCGAATAATTCGACGAATTACTTTGATAGACGAGAATAACTAGATTTCTGTATCTGTTCGCTTTCAGATATTTCTAATTTCATTCGCTGGAAAGAAATATTAAGATCGCAATTATTGGCCATTAATCTGCTCCCTTTAGGAATTGGTGATATTGCAAAATTAAAAAATGCGCAAATTTTGCTGCGTGGTTGAAAAAGTGCTAAAATAAATTCATGACTCCTAGGAAAAAACAAGGAATAGCTCTGTTTATTGACATAATAACGTTAATCGATGTTAAATTTCAATTCGATAAGTTATTCTATTGAGAATGCACTTTTTTTATTTTTTTTTTTTTCATGTTCTAAAATATCACTCATGTCTTCAGATGATATTTCGGTAAAATTATACTGTGCCTCAATCGCAAGCATCTAAGGAATAATCTAATTTCTTGGATTGAGTACAATAGTCTGATTATTGTATCTGTACGCTACCAGTTATTCATTATTTTCATTGGCTGGAAAGATATATTAAGATCCTAATTATTACCGAATATTCTGCTCGCTACAGGACTTAGTAAAATCGCAAAATTGGAAAATGAGCATATTTTGTTGCGCGGTTGTAGGTGTGCTAAAATCAATTCATGAATCTTAGGAAAAATCAAGGAATAGCTCTGTTTATTGACATAATAACGTTAATCGAATCAAATATTCAATTCGCAAAGTTCTTCCATTGAGATTGCATTTTGATTGTTTTTTTTAATGTCACTAAAAAATTCCTGATGTCTTAAGATGTTATTTCAGGAAAATTATACTGCGCCTCAATCGGAAGAATCTAATGATTACACGAATTTTTTTGATAGACGTGAATAAGTTGATTTCTGTATCTGTTCGATTTTAGTTATTCCTAATTTATATTCGCTGTGAAGAAATATTCAGATCGGAATTATTCGCGAATAATCTGCTCGCCTTCAAACTTGGTAATATTGCAAAATTGGAAAATGAGCATATTTTGCTGCGCGGTTATAAGAGTGCTAAAATTAGTTCATGACTCCTAGAAAAAATCAAGGAATAGCCTTATTTATTGATATATTAACGTTTATCGATTTGAACATTAAATTTGCAAAGTTCTACTATTGAGATTGCATTTTGATTGTTGTTTTTAATGTCTCTAAAAAATTCCTATTGTCTTCAGATAATAGTTTGTGGAAATTATACTGCGCCCAATCGCAAGAATCTAATGATTAATGTAATTTCCTGGATTGAGTACAACAGTTCATTATTGTATCTGTTCGCTATCAGTTATTCATAATTTTAATTGTCTGAAAACAAAGATTTGAATAGCAATTATTCGCGAATAATCTGCTCGCCACAGGACTTGATAATATTGCGAAGTTGTAAAATGAGCATATTTTGCTGCGCGGTTATAAAAGTGCTAAAATGAATTTATGAATCCTTGAAAAATCAAGGGATAGCTTTGAAGTTGTACCTGGCCAGGGGGTCGAGGTCACGCAACAAGAGAAAAGGGGTGGGGAGTTGGAGTCGGTGTCGGCTACCAACTCAAAAGGAGGGGCGCGGAGAGTGATCCTGGAGCCGGTGACGGCTACCAGTGGCTCTACCGGGGGCTGGAGGTCCTTCGGGGTAGAGGGTGCATTACCAACATTTGATGCTTTTGTTCACCGCAATGCGTTTTGTCAGTTTTGAAAATCAATCAGAATGCTGCGCGGCTAAGAGAGTGCTAAAATAAACTCATGACTCCTAGGAAAAATCAAGGAGAAGCTCTTTATATTGACATAATAACGTTAATTGATTATAAAATTCAATTCGCAAAGTTATTCTATTGAGATTGAATTTTGATTGTAGTTTTTAATGTCTCTAAAGAATACCAGATGTCTTCAGATGATATTTCGGCAAAATTATACTGCGCCTCAATCGCAAGAATCTGTGATTACACGCATTTATGTGATAGAGTAGAATAGGTTGATTTCTGTATCTGTTCGCTTTCAGTTATTCATAATTCAAATTTGCTGAATAGAAAAATTCAGATCGCAATTATTTGCGGATAACCTGCTCGCTGCAGGACTTAGCAATAATGCAAAATTCGAAAATGAGCATATTTTGCTGCGCGGTTATAAAAGTGCTAAAATAAATTCATCAATCCTAGAGAAAATCGAGAAATAGCTCTATATATTGACATAATAGCGCTAAGCGATTCAAGAAGTTAATTCACAAAGTTATTCTATTAAGATTGCATTTTGATTATTGATTTAAATGTCTCTGGAAAATTCCTAATGTCTTCAGATAATATTTCGTGCAGATTATGCTGCGCCTCAAACGCAAGAATCTAATGATCACTCTAATTTCTTTATAAGACGAGAATAAGTTGATTTCTGTATCTGTTCCCTTTCAGTTATTCGTAATTTTATTTCGCTTAAAAGGAATATTCAGATCGCAAATATTCGCGGATAATCTGCTCGCTACAAGACTAGGTAATATTGCAAAAATAAAAAAAGAGCATATTTTGCTGCGCGGTTATAAAAGTGCTAAAATAGATTCATGACTCCTGGGAAAAATCAAGGAATAGCTCTATGTATTGACATAATAACGTTAATCGATTTAAAAAAATTCAATTTACAAAGTCATTCTACTGAAATTGCATTATTATTATTGATTTCCATGTCTCTAAAACAATCCTTACGTCTTCAGATAATATATCGTGGAAATTCAATTGCGCCTCAATTGCAAGAATCTAATAATTACAGGAATTTATTTGATAGACGCGTATAAATTAATTTCTGTATCTGTTCGCTTTCAGTTTTTCATAATTTCAATTCGCTGGACAAAAATATTTAGATCACAATAATCCTCGAGTAATCTGCTTACTACAGGACTTGGTAAAATTGCAAAATTGAAAAATGAGCACATTTTTCTGCGCGGTTATAAATGTCCTAAAATGAATTCATTACTTCTAGGAAAAATAAGGAATAGTTCTATATATTGACATAATAACGCAAATCGATTTGAAATTTCAATTCGTAAAGTTATTCTATTGAGATTGCATTTTAATTGTTTTTTTAATGTCTCTAAAAAATTCCTGATGTCTGCAGATGATATTTCGGAAAATAATACTGTGCCTCAATCGCAAGAATCTGATGATTAATCTTATTTCTTGGTTTGAGTACAATAGTTTGATTATTGTATCTGTTTGCTATCAGTTATTCATAATTCTGATTCGATGGAAAGAAATTTTCAGATCGCAATTATTCGCGAAAAATCTGCTCGCTACAGGACTTGCTACTATTGCAAAATTGGAAAATGAGCATATTTCGCTGCGCGGTTATAAGAGTGCTGATATGAATTCATGACTCCAAGGTAAAATCAAGGAATAGTTCTATACATTGACATAATAACGTTAATCGATTTGAAAATTCAATTCGCAAAGTTTATCTATTGAGATTGCATTTTGACTGTTGATTTCAATGTCACTAGAAAATTTCTAATGTCTTAGATGATATTTCGGGAAATTTATACTGCGCCTCAATCGCAAGAATCTAATTTTTAATCTTATTTTGTTGATTGAGTACAATAGTTTGATTATTGTATCTGTTCGCTACCAGTTATTCATAATTCTGATTCGATAAAAAGAAATATTCAGATCGCAAGTATTCGCGAATATTCTGTTTGCTACAGGTTATGCTAATAGTGCAAAATTGGAAAATGAGCATATTTTGCTGCGAGGTTATAGGTGTGCTGAAAAAATTTATGACTCCTAGGTAAAATCAAGGAATAGCTCTATATATTGACATAATAACGTTAATCGATTTGAAAATTCAATTCGCAAAGTTATTTTATTGACATTGCATTTGATTTGTTGATTTCATTGTCTCTAAGAAAATTTCTAATGTCTGCAGA
Organism: Platygaster robiniae; assembly: GCA_028476575.1. Taxonomy (NCBI): domain Eukaryota; kingdom Metazoa; phylum Arthropoda; class Insecta; order Hymenoptera; family Platygastridae; genus Platygaster; species Platygaster robiniae. The sequence continues at coordinate 46,762,083 of CM052019.1, forward strand.
TAAAATTGTGTGAAAATTATAGTGCCCCTTAATCTTGAGAATTTAATGAGTACACGAATTTCTTTGATAGACGAGAATGAGTTCATTCCTGTATCTGTTCGCTTTCAGTAATTCCTAATTTTAATTTGCGGGAAAGTAATATTCAGATCTCAATCATTCGCGAATAATCTGCTCGCTACAGGACTTGGTGGTATTGCAAAAATGGAAAATGAGCATATTTTGCTGCGCGGTTATAAGAGTGCTAAAATAAATTTATGACTCCTAGGTATAACCAAGGAATAGCTCTATATATTGACATAATAACGTTAATCGATTTGAAAATTCAATTCGCAAAGTTATTCTATCGAAATTGCATTTTGATTGTTGTTTTTGATGTCTCTAAAAAATACCTGATGTCGTCAGATAATATTTCGTAAAAATTATACTGCGCCTCAATTGCAAGTATCTGATGAATACACGAATTTCTTTATTAGACGAGGATAAGTTGATTTCTGTATCTGTTCGCTTTCAGTTATTCATATATTAAATTCGCTGTAAAAAAAAATTTAGATCGCAATAAAATATTCTGCTCGCTACAGCACTTGGTAATATTGCGAAATTGAAAATTGGGCATATTTTGCTGCTCGGTTATAAGAGTGCTAAAATAAATTTATGACTCCTAGGAAAAATCAAGAAATAGCTCTATATATTGACATAAAAACGTTAATTGATTCGAAAATTCAATTCGCAAATAATTCTGATGAGATTGCATTTTGATCGTTGATTTCAATGTCTTCTTCATATTTCTTATGTCTACAAATGATATTTCGTGAAAATTATACAGTGCCTCAATCGCAAGAATCTAATAATTACACGAATTTCTTTGACGAATTTTTATTCTATTGAGATTGCATTTTGACTGTTGATTTCAATGTCACTAGAAAATTCCTAATGTCTTGAGATAAAATTTCGGGAAAGTTATACTGCGCCTCAATCGCAAGAATCTAATGATTAATCGAATTTCTTTGATTGAGTACAATAAATTGATTATTGTATCTGTTCGCCATCAGTAATTCATAATTTTAATTCGCTGAGAAGAATTATTCAGACCGCAATTATTTGCAAATAATCTGCTCGCTACAGAACTTGGTAAAATTGCAAAATTAGAAAATGAGCATATTTTGCAGCGCGGTTATAAGAGTGCTAAAATAAATTCATGATTCCTAGGTGAAATCAAGGAATAGCTCTATATAGTGACATAATTACGTTAGTCGATTCGAAAATTCCATTAGCAAAGTTATTTTATTAAGATTGCATTTTGATTGTTGATTTCAATGTCTCTCAAAAATTCCTAATTTTTTCAGATAATATTCCGTGGAAATTATACCGCGTTTTATTCGCAAGAATCTAATGATTAGACGAATTTCTTTGATAGACGAGAATAAGTTGATTTCTGTATCTGTTCGCTTTAAGTTATTCTTAATTTATATTCGCTGTGAAGAAATATTCAGATCGAAATTATTCGCGTATAATCTGCTCGCCTTAAGGACTTGGTAATATTGCAAAATTGGAATATGAGCATATTTTGCTGCGCGGTTATAAGAGTGCTAAAATTAATTCATGACTCCTAGAAAAAATCAAGGAATAGCTCTATTTATTGATATAATAACGTTAATCGATTTGAACATTAAGTTTGCAAAGTTGTACTATTGAGATTGCATTTTGATTGTTGTTTTCAATGTCTCTAAAAAAATTCCTATTGTCTTCAGATAATAGTTTGTGGAAATTATACTGCGCCCAATCGCAAGAATCTAATGATTAATGTAATTTCCTGGATTGAGTACAACAGTTCATTATTGTATCTGTTCGCTCTCAGTTATTCATAATTTTTATTGTCTCGAAACAAATATTTCAATCGCAATTATTCGCGAATAATCTGCTCGCCACACGACTTGATAATATTGCAAAATTGTAAAATGAGCATATTTTGCTGCGCGGTTATAAAAGTGCTAAAATATATTTATGACTCCTTGAAAAATCAAGGGATAGCTTTATAGTTGTACCTGGCCAGGGGGGTCGAGGTCACGCAACAAGAGAAAAGGAGTGGGGAGTTGGAGTCGGTGTCGGCTACCAGTGGCTCTACCGAGGACTGGAGGTCCTTCGGGGTAGAGGGTGATTCTTACATATCTTGTTAGGGGCGGGCTACTTTATTCACATATGTACAACTCTGGGAGTTTTCCTCTTCGAGCTCCTATTTAAGGCGGGGCGAGCTGCCGACCACTAACATGTCCGGGTCGTCCTGAACGATCCGATACGTAGTCGGGAGTTTCTCGACCCTGAGGATCACGGCCCCCTTTCAGGGTTCGGCGATGGTCGAACCAGGAGGGCTGACTACAACGGACCTCGGCCTAGGAGGTGGGGCAGGTGTTGCCTGAGAGCCTTTCTCAGGGCGTTGTCATACTCGGCCAGGAGTTCCTGGATCCGCTCTCGTTGTCTGCCGCAGCACGCCACTTGTTCCCGAGGGAGTGCCTTGACTCTCGAGCACGACTCCGGGGCGAGAGGGCTGCCAGGCGAGCGTTTTGAAGGCGGCGACGCCGGACTCTGACGGCACTCCGTCGAGGCATACGGTCAGGCTGGGGACGATTATTAGGAGGGCGAGAGTGACCGGGAAGTCTGATACCTGGAGCCGGTGGCGGCTGCCAGGAATTCGAAGAGACGGGGTGTCGATACCTGAAGCCGTTGACGGCTGTCGGAAAATCGAGGATGCGGGGTGTCGAAACCCGGAGCCGGTGACGGCTGCCAGGAAGTCGAGGAGGCGGAGTGTCGATACCTGGAGCCGGTGACGGCTGCCAGGAAGTCGAGGAAGGCAAGGATATCAGGAAGGGGTTTGCGATCGGGGGTCCCGAAAGACTGTTGGATTTTGAATTCAAGGTGTCGACATAAAAATCAAAAGGCCAATATTCGATTACTCAAATATTTTTTCAGACGCTAGCAAAGACAAGGTTTGCGTGCGGTGAACGGCTTCCACTCACGCCTACACCCCATACTTATCCCTTCACCGCTATAACTCATTTGCGGGTGAAAGGAGCGCGCTTGCCACCTGGCCGCGCGGCTCGAAAGCCCCGGCTCGGCGCGAGAGATTCAAAAAGGGAAAGTGTACGGGAAGTCGCCGTACAACAATCACCGGTCCATTCTTGAACGTCCGCGCCGACCGGGGCACACACTCTCGCACTCCATACCGATAATACAACATCTACATAGAGTCGTGTCGTAGTACACGGGAATGTTCGGCGGAACCCATTTATTAACAATACAGAGAAAAAAAACAATCCTAAATGTAGAAACACCTAAGGCTATCTTGCTCTTACCGAGCTCGGGGACGAAGATCGTACCGTTGCGGCGACGTAGAGGGTTCCGTGGGGGTAAGCTGCGACGGCACCGGAGGACTGCGATCGGGGTCAGGCGCTGTCTTCCGAGGCCTTCCTCGTCGGCGGGTGTTGTTCCCTCCTGCCTCGGCTCCTCGGGGTTGTTCAGTCTCTAGGTCCAACTGTCGGTGAGGTTGAGACCCATCCAGGCCTCCCTCTTCGGACTCGGGTCGGGAGTCCCACTGGAGCATACAGGGTTTAATTTGATCCGCGTGTATTTTGGCGACCTGACTGCCCCCGGAGAGTTGGTAGACACCACCTTCTAGGTGTGCAAGGATATGGTAGGGCCCCTCTCAGGGTGGTGCGAGGCCGGCACAGTATTTATCCTCAGCCTTTGACAGCTGGTGATTACGCACGTACACCAGCTCTCCAGGCTGGTAACTCCTCTTCGCCGGTAGAGGTTCGCGACTTCCTATACATCTAAGCTGTTGTTCTCGAACGGCGTCGAATCTGGTGGTGGCCGTGGGGTCAAACTGGGGAGGTGGGGTCATTCATTCTCCGGGGTGAAGTAGATCGCGGCCCATGAGGGTCTGAGTGGGGGAGCGGCCGGTTATGCGCTTCCGCCGATTTCGTAGTGCAAAAAGCGAGAATGGTACAGCTTTGTCCCATAGATGATGTGGTCGAGAGCCCAACTGTATTCTGATCTGCTTCTTCAGATCTTGATTCCTACGCTCCGTGGGGTTGGCCCGCGGATGGTAGGTAGGGGTGGTCCACAGTTCCACTTGCCATTTGGCACAAGCTGACTCCCAAAGTCGGCTTGTGAACTGTGGGCCGTTGTCTGACAGCAAGGCCTTACAAAATTTCCACCGGGGGAAGAAGTCCGACTCGAGGGCCTGTATGATTTGAGACGTGGTAGCATCTCGCAGTGGGTACGCCTCTATCCAGCGAGAGAAGGCGTCAGAGATCACCAACAGGTGTTGTTTTCCCCTCGGGGTGCGAGGGTAGGGGCCCATGAGATCTAGCGTGACCAACTCGAATGGCCGCCTTGGTTGGCGTGGTCTTTGTGGTTCAGGGCGCCCTTGGTTCCTTGGCTTGACGGCTTGACAGAGTTGGCATTGGGCGACGTATTCTCGGATGTTCTTTTGCATCCCTTTCCCTAAATACTGTTGTTGGATGGCTCGTTGGGTTTCGTCCATCCCCGGATGGCTGGCCAGGGGCTCGTCATGGAAATAGTGCAGTACCCGAGGGCGGGCTTCAGGGGGTACGAGGGTGCGCAATATGACGGCAGTTGGTTCGAGTACTTAAAACCCGTGGCCACTCACCCGGTGGTTCTCCACGAACCTCTTCTCGGCGTCCTCCAGATTGCTCTGATTACGCAGGTCAGTCCACTTCACAACTTGTGAAGAAATACGTTCGTCGCGTTGCTGGGCTGCCACGACCTCCTGCAGGAGCGTCGTCGCTTGGACTTGATTCAGAGTAGAAGTCTCTTTAAGAAGGTGATTCCGAAAATCGGGTGGCAGGAGCCGTTCCTCGTCGGGCGGTTCAGATGCCCGGTTTTCTGGCTGTCTGGAGAGGGCATCGGCTAATTGATTCTCGCTGCCACGGCAGTGTTCTATGCGGAACGAGAATTCCTGTAAAAGGAGGGCCCATCGTTTCAACTTCGATCGCTCGTCCTTGAACCTGTGTAGCCAGGTTAGAACCTGGTTGTCTGTGCGGATAATGAATGGCTTGTCCTTTAAGTATAGCCCTATACTTTTTCACGGCCCAAACCACTGCTAAGCATTCTTGTTCGTTGCTGTGGTATTTGCTCTCTGGCCCGGAGAATTTGGCACTGGCGTAGCTCATCACGCTGCAGGGGCAAGCCGGTGGATCCTGATAGCGGACGGCGCCCATCCCGACCTTGCTGGCGTCGGTCTGGAGCACGGAAAATCGAGGATACGGGTTGTCGATACCTGGAGCCGGTGACGGCTGCCAGGAAGTCGAGGAGGCGGGGTGTCGATACCTGGAGCCGGTGTCGGCTGCCAGGAAGTCGAGGAAGGCAAGGATATCAGGAAGGGGTTTGCGATCCGGGGTCCCGAAAGACTGTCGGATCTTGAATTCAAGGTGTCGACACAAAAATCAAAAGGCCAATATTCGATTACTCAATTATTTATTCAGACGCTAGCAAATACAAGGTTTGCGTGCGGTGAACGGCTTCCACTCACGCCCACACCCCATACTTATCCCTTCACCGCTATAACTCATTCGCGGGTGAAAGGAGCGCGCTTGCCACCTGGCCGCACGGCTCGAAAGCCCCGGCGCGGTGCGGGAGGTTCAAAAAGGGAAAGTGTACGGGAAGTCGCCGTACAACAATATTGACATAATAACGTTGATCGATTTTAAAATTTAATTCGCAAAGTTATTCTATTGAGATTGCATTTTGGTTGTTGTTTTTAATGTCTTTAAAAAATTCCTGATGTCTTCAGATTATATTTCGACAAAATTATACTGTGCCTCAATCGCAAGAATCTGATGATTACACGAATGTATTTAATAGAGTAGAAGAGGTTGATTTCTGTATCTGTTCGCTTTCAGTTATTCATAATTTTAATTCGCTGAAAAGAAATATTCAGATCGAAATGATTTGCGGATAATCAGCTCGCTACAGGACTTGGTAATATTGCAAAATTGTAAAATGAGCATATTTTGCTGCGCGGTTATAAGAGTGCTAAAATAAATTCTTGACTCCTAGGAAAAATCAAGGAATTGCTCTATATATTGACATTATAACGTTAATCGATTTGAAAATTCAATTTGCAAAGTTATTCTATTGAGATTGCATTTTGATTGTGATCGAGTTGGTGGGCAGGAGTCGAAAATATTCCTTAAATAAAGAGACTTATGTTGTTGTTCCGGAGCGTGACTTTGACACAGTTTATTATTATACTTCAACAACACCAATACACACAAATACAAAAGTAAACAGCTGATCGTAGAAGAACAGAACTACACGTACACTACTAGCGCTGGCGCGAAAATTGAAATGCTCAAAATGCTAACTGTCAACACTCCTCCTCATTTCAATAGTCCTTACAATAACATAAAGTATTCTATAAAAATAGAAAAAACATCTTTGCTCAACAATCTCAATACGATTCTTAAACATTGCCATATCCATTAAAATTGCATTGAGCAATACTGATGCGTCGGAAAAAAATCTTATTCAACTGTCAAAAATCCTAAGTTCTTACAAAAACCCTGATGTGAGTCTCTCGGCAAAGCCTTAGTAAATATGTCAGCGATCTGACTCTTTGTATTCACATATTTAACCTCAATCTCCCCCTATTCTACAAGATCCCTAACAAAATTATACTTCACGTCAATGTGCTTAAGGTGTTTGTGCTCCCACTTGTGTACGAGCTTTATGCAGGCCTGGTTGTCCTCGAATATAAGCAGAGGTCCGCTCAAGGAGATCCCAAGGTCGCCCAGTAGGTAACTGACCCAAAGAAGTTCAGCAGCAGCTGTGGCCAGAGCCACGAATTCGGCCTCAGTGGATGAAAGTAACACAGAGTTTTGCCTCCTGGTACCCCACAGAACGGTATTGCCAAAAATCTGGATCAGGAACCCCGAAGTCGACTTCCTGTCTTGGCCACTCCCATAGTCTGCATCGACGAAACATGCAACAGTCTGGCCTTGATTTTTTCTAAAAACTGAAAACTGAACAGAATTTTAGGGATCCTTTGATATAGCGTACTACCTTTTTCAAACCCTTCCACAGCATATCATTTTTGGAGGTCTGGTAACGGCTGAAGAAATTGACAGAGGCGCTCAAGTCTGGCCGAGTTGTTGACATGACATACATTAGGCATCCGATGAGTTCCCTGTATGGTCTTGTCTCGTCCTTGAGGTCAGCTGCTCCAATCTCGTCCATCTTCGTTTCCATAGGTGTCGCTGTAGGATGCAGTCTTCCATCCCTAATCGAACCAGAAGTCTTCTTAGGTAGTTTTCTTGACTGAGAATGAGAGTTCCAGGCGAAGGCCTCAAGATATTTATTCCAAGGAAAGATTTCAGTTGTCCAAGGTCCTTCATCCGGAATTCGCTCTGAAGTGCTGCCTTGACGATCGACAATCTCTTCTTATTCGTCCCTGCCAGGATTATATCGTCCACGTAGAGTAGAAGAAAGAGTCTTTCTTTTCCATTGATGTGCTTGTAGAGACACCTATCAGATCCAGAAGGCACCAAGCCGAGTCTTCGTACAAAGTCGTCAAATGTCCTGTTCCAGGCCCTAGGGGCTTGCTTTGGTCCGTAAAGAGCCTTTTTTAGTTTACAGACTTTTCCTCGTTGGTCGGAAAATCCTGGAGGAAGGTCCATATACCTTTCTTCATCCACCGTGCCATGTAAAAATGCGTTTTTCACATCGAGTTGTTGACAAATGAGGTCTTCTTCGTTGATGACTGAAATTAAGGCCCTCAGAGTAGTCAGCCTTGCCACTGGAGCGTAGGTTTCCTCATAGTCGTAGCCCTTGCGCTGAGAACATCCTGTTGAAATGAAAAGAAAAACTAAATTTGAATACTCCCAATATTCCCGCGCCACCGGGCGCCATGTTGTATCTATGTATATCGGGGTGTCTCTCTCTCTTTTCTCAGTTAGTTTCTTTTTTTTTTTGTTCTCTCAGTCGTAAGGTACACACACTCCGAAAGAATCTCTCACTTGTAATCATGAAATAAATCCATACTTTATACAGAAATCCGAACAAAGTTTTACTGCCCAATAATTAAATCTAACAGGTTATGGGCCCAGTGACGTGGAGCAGTAAATATTTTTTGTAAAAGTGAAAGATAGAAAAATTCGGAATCGGGAAGTCCGCGAGTCATTTTTCGGCCGACCTGCAAAACGGGAACGCGTGCTGTTTTTTGGATCAAAGTTCGAACGAAAATAAAGTGCGGTTCTCAGCCAACGAGCAAGAAGAAAAATAGACAATACTCGCCATGGAAAACGACGGTGTTCGAATAACTAAGCTGAAGGGCATCGAGAATTGAACATCGTGGAAATTCCAAGTTCGGGTGACTCTACAAGCGAGCGGTGCCTGGGACGTCGTCGACGGGACATCGCCATATCCCCAACGTCCAGAAGCTGAGGATTCAAGCAGTTCGGATCGGCACGAGAAAGCAGTTTTGGCATGGAAGAAGTTGGACAACCTCGCCCAGAAGGTCATAGCTACATCGGTGGAGGAGAGGTCGCTGCTACACATCATCAACTGCGAGAATTCGAAGGGCATGTGGGACCAATTGAAATCCGTTTATGAGCAGAAATCGGAAACCAGTGTACATATGCTACTCCAGGAGTGGTACAGTATCCAGAGGAATTCAAACGATCATATTGTCACTCATATTGCAAGACTACAAGACCTCGCTCATCGCCTGGAAAATTTTGGTGAGAAAATTCCTCCTCAAATGATTATAACGAAAATTCTGATGACCCTCCCCCCTTCGCTCAGTCATTTCATAATTGCCTGGGAATCGACGTAATCCGGGGAAAGAAGTCTGTCAAATTTGATCTCCCGATTATCGATAGAGGAATCGCGTCATATTTCGGGGGGAAATTCGGAAAATACGGCTTTCGCTGCTCAGGGAAATTTTCGGAGGAATTTCAGAAATAATGTCGGTAAGGAAGGGGCCTACTCGAGAAGCCATGCCGGTAAGAAGGGAAACTATCAGAATAATTTCGTCGGTAAAAGCGGGAATCACTCGAGAAATTTTACCGGTAAGGAAGGAACATGCAACTACTGTCACAAGCCGGGGCATTGGGCGCGGGATTGCTGGAAACGTCGGGCGGCGAACGAGCGGGATTTCGGTGGGGGTGAGGCACTTGTCGGGGAGGCTTTTTCATCAACGTGGGAAGTCGGGGGACCGAAGAATGATGCGTGGTACTTGGACTCCAGGGCGTCAGACCACATGTCCAGCCATCGTGAGTGGTTTTCATCCTTCGAAGAATTCACAACTCCGAAACCGGTTCGTGTCGGCGATGGAAAAATTATTTTGGCTTTTGGCACTGGAAACATCAACATCAGAGCTTGGGATGGAGAAACCTGGTCTGCGAAACACATACGTGATGTGCTGTATGTCCCGAAAATTTCGTACAATTTGTTTTCGCTAGGTGCTGCTCTCGATAAGGGGATCCAACATCAGTCGGACAGTCAGACCTGTAGACTTGTCAAAGATGGGAATATTGTTGCAGTGGGAGAGCGCAGGAATAGGCTTTATCAGATGAAATTCCAGGTTCTCGCAAAAAGAAACTTTTTTCAGGCAAATCTGGCCGTGCAGGAGAATTTGCAGACCTGGCACGAAAAATTGGCCCATCAAAATGTCACTCATGTCAAGAATATTCTTCGAAAATCTGATGTCATTTTTCTCGATCAGAAATTTAAGTGTGATCCATGTATTTTAGGAAAAATGCATAGGCTGCCGTTCAAACACAGCGAGACAAAATCGAAAAGAGCGGGCGAACTCATTCATGCAGATTTGTGCGGTCCAATGCAGGAAAATTCCCTGGGTGGAGCTCGATACTTCCTTCTACTCAAGGACGACTTCAGTCACTGGAGGACGGCGTACTTTATCAAGAGGAAATCGGAGACCAGCGCGTGCCTGGAGGACTACCTGAAGAAGACCGAAAAACACATCCAGAAAGGGGTGAAAATACTGCGAAGTGACAATGGACTAGAATTTATCAATCAAGAAGTCGAGAAGTTGACTAGTAATCTGGGCATAATCCATCAGAAAACTGTGCCTTATACCCCTGAGCAAAATGGATCTGCGGAACGAGAAAATAGAACTGTTGTGGAATTGGCAAGGACTCTCATTCACGCCAGCGGAATCTCAATCAAGTTGTGCGCGGAGGCTGTCAACTACGTGGTGTGCACGCTGAATTGGACTGGAACCAGCAGTGAAAAAGGCAAGTCACCGTGTGAACTCTGGCTACAAAAGGAAACGAATCCGAGAAAACTGAAAATTTTTGGAGAAGAGATTTTCACTCATATTCCAAAAGACAAGAGACAGAAGTGGGACCCAAAGGCTGGAAAAGGATTTTTTGTTGGATACGATGAAAATGTCAAAGGATTCCGAGTCTGGTGCCCTAGCAAGAATCAAGTGAAAATTCATCGAGACGTCGTTTTCACTGGAAGAAGATATGAAGAAGTTTCCAAGAGTTTATCTGAAGAAAAAGAAGCCGTCGTGTATCTCGAACAGAAAATGGATCATCCAGAAGAAGAGAACATCGAAAATCCGGAGGATGAAGAGGAAGAAGAAGCAGCCCTTGATTTTCATTCAGCCGAAGAAACAACGTCGGGATCAGAAAACGAAGAAAAAACTACAGAAAACCAACAGCGACCTGGAGAAGAAGAAAAAGGAAAATACAATTTGAGAGACCGAAGTAGCTTGAAAATTCCTGCACGTTTCGAAAATTCTACAGCTTTTGTTTCAGATATTTTGGATCCTGAAACCTACGAAGAAGCTACTACGGGCCTGGATGCTGAGCACTGGAAAATCGCGATGGATGAAGAAATCGAGTCTCTGGAGCAGAATCAGACTTGGACCCTGGTGAAGCTGCCTAAGGATCAACAAGTCATCGACAATCGTTGGGTTTTTAAAACGAAACTCAACAGTGACGGCAGTATCCAACGTTATAAAGCAAGACTTGTGGCCAGGGGTTTCAAACAAGTGGCTGGAATGGATTATAATGAAACTTTTAGCCCCGTGACAAAATTCGACTCGATTCGCGCAATTCTCTCTGTTGCAGCATCGAAGAAACTTTTCATGTTCCAGTTTGACGTGAAAACTGCCTTTTTATATGGAAAAATCGAGGAGAAGATTTACATGCACCAGCCAAGCGGGTACGAAGATGGAACCAACCGGGTTTGCGAGCTAAAACGGAGTCTCTATGGCCTGAAACAAGCGTCGAGATGTTGGAATCGTCGCCTCACACAGACTCTCAGCAAACTAGGTCTCCAGCCGACAAATGCAGATCCCTGCGTTTTTACCAACGGGGACGAAAACAACTTGGCAATCCTGGCCATTCACGTGGATGATGGGCTCATCGTAACCGCCAAAATGATGACAGCAGAAATTATAATAAAGGAGCTCAAAAAGGAGTTTCAAATCACATCCAGCGAAGTTGGCACGTACCTGGGGGTACAGATAGAAAAATTAGAAGATGGTTCCATTTTTCTCCACCAAGGAAACTACGCCAGGACGATCCTACGCCGTTTCAGGATGGAAGACGCCAACGCAGTCGCAGTTCCAGCTGACCAACATCATCAAATGTGCGCTGAAATGCACAAAAACGGAGACAAGGAGGCGCCGAATACTCCCTACCGCCAAGTTATTGGCAGCATGATGTATCTTTCAATTTGTTCCAGGCCTGACATTACATTTGCTGTTAATAGTGCAAGCCAACACCTCGAGAGCCCAAGGAAAATACACTGGAATGCGGCCAAGAGAATTCTGAAATACATCAAAGGCACAGTCGAGTATGGACTTCATTTTCCAGTGCAGCAGGCTGAGCATCTCCAAGTTTTCAGCGACGCCGACTACGCAGGAGATGTCCAATCCAGAAAATCAACTACAGGCATCGCCGTGAAGCTCGGAGAAGCTACAATTTCCTGGAGTTCGACCAAGCAGAAAGTCGTTGCCCTGTCGACTATGGAGGCGGAATATATTGCAGCGTGCCAAGCTGTGAAAGAAATCATCTGGATGAAAGGTTTGTTGGGCGAACTTGCTGTTTTCAGGAACCTAAGGACGACTTTGAACGTGGACAATCTGAGCGCTGTCAAGTTGGTGAAAAATCCTGAATTTCATCAAAGAAGCAAGCACATCGACGTGCGCTACCATTTTATTCGCCAGAAGTACCAAGAAGAGGAGTTCGTTTTGGAGCACGTATCATCGAAAGCGCAACAAGCAGATCTGCTGACCAAGCCTTTACCAAGAGTCGTTTTCGAAGTCCAAAGGAGGATGCTGAACGTGTTGCTGAACCCGAAGACCACGAAGAAGAAGGATTTTACTCAGTAGAATTCAAATTTGTAATTGTTCTTTTAGTGGGAGTGTTGAAATGAAAAGAAAAACTAAATTTGAATACTCCCAATATTCCCGCGCCACCGGGCGCCATGTTGTATCTATGTATATCGGGGTGTCTCTCTCTCTTTTCTCAGTTAGTTTCTTTTTTTTTTGTTCTCTCAGTCGTAATGTACACACACCCCGAAAGAATCTCTCACTTGTAATCATGAAATAAATCCATACTTTATACAGAAATCCGAACAAAGTTTTACTGCCCAATAATTAAATCTAACACATCCTCTGACCACCAACCGAGCTTTGTACCTCTCGATGTTTCCTTTCTCGTCCCTTTTCATCTTGAACACCCATTTACTGGAAATTGAACGCCTTCCTTAGGGAAGCTCCATGAGTTCCCAAGTATCGTTTTCTGCCAAAGAAGTGATCTCCTCCTGAACTGCATCCTCCCAGTGTCTCTGGTCAGCTCGCCCTTGAATCTCCTCGAATGAATCTGGAACGTCTTCAATGAATGATTCTGCATTTAGTGCAGTCAGAACATAGTCATTCAAATAACGGGGTAGCGTCTTGGTTCGCATGTTTCTTCTTGGAGTTTCCTCTTGAGTTTCTTCGTAAGGAGTTTCTGGTGGGCATTTCCAGTCCTCTTCTTCATCCGAACTTCGGGTTTCATCCTCCTTGTCTGGAATCCTGGTTTCTTCGTCACTGCCTGGTCCCTCGTCGAGCCCTCTGAAGGTTGGTCTGGAACTTCCGTTTCCTGTTGATAGTCGCGAAGCCAATCATCGGTACTAGATCCATCGAAACTGAAACGTCTTTCATCGAATATGACATCCCTGCCAGCTATGATTTTTCTGTCTTCAGGGCTCCATAATCTGTAACCATTGTTACAATAGCCAATCATGTAACAGCGTTTGGATCTTGAGGCAAATTTCTCTCTTACAAGTTTAGTCGGAATTTTCAAAAATGCAATGCAACCAAAAATTCTCAATTTGCTCAGATTCGGAGTCTGATTGAACCACACTGTTGCAGGCAATTTCCCTCCCAATGCTGACGTGGGACTTCGATTTATCAGGTACGCAGCAGTCATTGCAGCCTCAGCCCAGAAACTCTTCCCCAACCTGGGATTCAAAATCATGCATCTGGCTCGCTCGATGATTGTCCTGTTCATCCTCTCGGCGACCCCGTTCTGTTGTGGTGTGTACCTGATTGTAAACTCAACTTGCACCCCTTTCTGCTCAAAATAGGACTTTATTTCATTCGAAACATATTCCCCCCCATTGTCACAACGAAAACGGCTAATCTTTGAGTTAAAATGTGCTGCCGACATAGCCTTAAAAAGTTTGAAGTGCCTCAAAACCTCGGATTTCGTCTCAAGTGGATAAACAGCCGTGAAATGCGAAAAATCATCTATGAAAGTCAACAGGTACCTTTTTCCATCGAATGATGCAGGTGTCACCGGGCCAAACAAGTCACTATGGATCAGCTGTAGAGGTCTCTGTGCAGGTTGACGTGGTTGATCGTGAGGTAATTTTGCCTGTTTCCCTTCGATGCATATGTCGCAGTTTCTCGGAGTCGTTTTCTTGTCCAGCTTCATGCCTGTAGCCTGTTCGGGGAGTTTTTTTAGACTCTCAAAGTTCAAGTGCCCCAGCCTCTGGTTCCAGGTCAATGGATCGTTGTCTTTTCCTTGGCAGTAGTTTGCGCAGGTCGATTTTTCATGTAGATTAAACTCATAAAGTTGTGATGATCCTCTTCCAGCTATCGCTGCAATTTTTCCATTCTTCGTGATGATTCCAGTTCCATTTTTGAAGGTGACCTCGAACCCGTTCATTTCCAGTCTTCGTACTGACAGCAAATTATGACTGAGTCCAGGAACCACGAGAACTCGTTGAATTTTGATTGGAGTCAGCACCCCTTCCACCATGACGTTCGCTTCCAGGTTTCCAGTCCTTTCGGCTCTGAGAGTGACTTCCGACTTCGCCACCTTGATTGTGATAGGCTGCTCGAGTCTTTCCACGTTCAGTAGACCCTCCTCGCTGCAAGCCAAGTGATTTTTTGCCCCGGAGTCTAAGAAAAAATTAAAATTATTTTTCTTGTCGATAGAGGTCGTCATGGCTGAAAAACAAAATTCCAGTTTTTCTTCCTCTTACACAAAATTTGCTGTCGGTTTCGAGTCATTCCTGTTCGCCTTATTTCGATATTCAGACCTCTTGTGACCACGCTTGCCACATGAATAACAGGTAAAATTTAAAACAGCCTTATTTCCGCCTAGTGATTTCTTCGGAGGTCTCCACCCCCTTCCAGCCGTCGATGAGAAAGCCGCTGTTGGTAGCTGTTCAGTTCTCTTCCCTCTTCCCCCGAGCTCCTTCCGTTTAGTTTCCTCGTCAAGTAACCTATTCTTCACAAATAAAATTGATAAGTCATCCTTGGAAAGAGTCTCTATAGCTGTCACCACGGGTTATGTCGTTTTGATTCCTCCAACTGACGTTTGGCGGCTCTGGCATCGTTGATGGCTTTAGCGATACTAGCAGCGCCACCTGCCAATGCTCCTGTTGCACTAAGCCCCGCGAAGATAGGTAGTAAAAAGGCTGGTAAAATGCCTCCAACTTTGCTCGGCACTGGTAACACACGAGGCACTCGAACTTTCTTCTTTCCTCCAGCTTCTTTCACCGCTGCTCGTGCTGCTTTCAAAGTAGGTTGTACAGAGCCGGTAGCTTTAGCTGCTATTTTTGCGGCATCTATAACTCTTCGCAATGGAATCTTCTTCTTCACGGACTTTTTATTCATAGCCTTCTTCAATCCCATTCCAAGTTTTTTCTTCAATCCCATGATGCCGGCAACAGCAAGTGCAGCCGCTTTTTCACCGACTCCAGAATCCTTAGTCAAAACACGTTCAATTGCTCTTTTTGCGAGAACTTTATCAGCTTCGTGTCGAGCAGTGAGATTGGTATTTTTCGAGTACTCGATATCGTGCTCCCTGCAGGCTGCGTCAAGTGGATTGATTCCACGATCCTCACGAGCTAATCTTCTAGCAAGTTTGGTGCCTGGACCACAAAACTGATAGCCAGGTATATGAAGTTCAACAGGGAGCTTGTTGATGATAGTGTTGACAAGACCACGTCCTTTCACTCTCATTGCATGATAATGACTGAGCCTCGGGCTATATAAGCCCCCTATTTATAGTAAGTCGAGTCAGTCACATGCATGAAGTCATGAAGTTCAAATCGCAGAACATTAAACTACCTGTCGCTAACTTTGACAACGTGACAAGTCCAGAAAAAACTATAAAACGTCATGGTGTTCTATTACCAAATACTTTACGTGCAATTATATGTGGACTATCAAATTGTGGCAAGACTAATATGCTTTGCTCGCCCTCATTACACATCCAAATGGGTTGAGATTCGAAAACGTCTACATCTACTCAAAATCCCTCGAGCAACCTTAATACAAGTACTTGAAAAAAATTGTGGAACCGATAAAAGGAATAGGATATTTCCCGTACAACGACAACGAACAAGTTGTTAGTGTGGAAGAAGTCCAACCGAATACTGTGATGATTTTCGATGATGTGGCTTGTGAAAAACAAAATAATATACGTGCATATTTCTACATGGGACGTCACCGAGATGCAGACAGTTTCTATCTTTGTCAAACTTACGCACGTATCCCGAAACACTTGATTCGAGATAATGCTAATATACTCGTACTATTTCGACAAGATGACATGAACTTGATACATATATACAACGATTATGTGAACACTGACATGACGTTCGAACAATTTCGAAATTTATGTGCAACGTGTTGGAATGACAAATATGGCTTTATCGTGGTTGACAAAGATAGTGAGGTGGATCATGGACGATACCGGAAAGGATTTGACTGCTTCGCATCTATAAATTAAGGTGTCTCGACAACAACTGCATCAGTATTACCTGAACTTCGATCAAGGTGACATCATGCAGCGCAAAGATGTATTACATCATATCGTGCAAGCTAGTGAAGCCATTCGCCGAAAACATCGTCTGCTGAAGCGTGGAAGAGCTGCAGTAGAAATGTCCGTCAATGAAGTCTTCAAACCAATTATCAATCCACTACAATCATTGGCACGAAAACCTCGAGATACAGAAATGAATGAAGTGAAAAAAGGATTGAAAGAAGAAGAAATCGAAGAAGATATACCTTCAATGGAAGAAGATGATACATTTGAACCCTCTGGAGACTTTCAGAGTTTCAATCAAACTATTAGTGATTATAGAATTACACCAAGTATCGTTAGCTCGCCAGCTGTTATCACGGATACTTTAACCAAGTACTTGAGAATGTTCAAAAATAAAGTCCAACGTAAAAATCTCGATATGCACTATGGAGTAAGATCGCTACAAAACGGAATGTATATTGGAAATGCGCCAATTAGTTTCACAGAAGACACCATCCATGTGAGTAATGACGAGTTTGTAAGGACGCGAGGATTAATTGAACTCTTGTTCATGAAAAAACCAAACATTTCTATTGTCAAAAAGGGCGATGTTGAAAATTACAAGAAAATTATTCACCAGACTAACGCCAACAGAAAGCATTATCGAGCCGATGAAAGTCTTCGTGAAAGTAAAGATTGGAAATATCTAACCTACATTGCGGATAACGAGAAAGAAGGTCAAGTAATGTTAAATATAGTACACCGAGAACGAAAAATAGACTATGTGCATTGGGATGACCCGAATGAACTTGTAGAACGTTTGCGACTTATTCTCGCGTCTCGAGCAGTTGGAAACAATAGTCACACAATGAAATAAATTCAATCATCGAAGAATTGAGAGGAGCAGAGATTATATATTAGGCGACTTGGAGTATAAAGCCTCATTAACGAGCTAGACAATGTCGAGTGTAGACGTTTTCGGAAGACATCTGACTAAAAACCGTGGAATACGGGGTCCTCCTAGTATTGGAATTAAATTGACACCCGACGGTCATTACGATCTACAGAATAAAAAATTACTCAATGTTACAAAAGGTGATAATGAAACAGATGGTGCTTCATATAAAAATATAATTGATTTTGAAGAAGTGCTGATACAGGAAATCGAGAAGTGAGAAAATTATTTTAAAAAACCGTTGGAAAACTTGGCTAACATGTATCAAAAGCATGTGACTGAAAACTCGGAAATAATTTTGAGAATTCAGAGTCGTTTGAATCGTATCGAGAAGGAAGTATTCATCGATGTTACGCCAGAAAAAGATGTCTACGAATAAAAGCTTGTACATAAAGGAGCATCACTCATTATCATCATGGATCTCAAGGAAGCTCTAGTGGAAGAACTTCATAAACCAGCAAGAAGAAATTATCGTCGTCGCCATGTTGATATGCGTGAAATAGATGAAACATGGCAAGCTGATCTCGTCGACATGACAACCTACGCTGATAAAGGTTACAAGTTCCTGCTCACCGTCATCGACGTCTTCTCCAAGTACGCTTGGGCTGTGCCGATAAAAACTTAAAATGGAGCCGCCGTCACCGCTGCTATGAAGATTGTGCTCAAGGATCGCCAACCCAAGAATCTACACGTCGATCAAGGCAAAGAGTTTTACAACAAGGACTTTAAGGCACTGATGAAACAACATGGAATCAACATGTACTCAACATTTAGCAGCATGAAAGCATTCATTTGCGAACGTTTCAACCGCACACTCAAGAGCAAAATGTAGAAACGATTCTCCCTCCAAGGATACTATAAATGGATCGACATCTTACCTGATTTGCTATCGAGTTACAACGCCACCCAACATCGAACAATCAAGATGAAGCCCAAAGATGTTACCTCAGCTGATGAAGAACGACTGCTCCGTGAAATTTATCGTACCAAACATCAAAAAGAAAAGCGTAAGTTCAAGGTCGGTGAAAAAGTCCGGATCAGCAAGTATAAATACATCTTCGAGAAGGGATACACGCCCAACTGGACTACGGAAATATTCACCATCGCTGCTGCGAAGCCAACGCATCCCGCGACGTACAAGCTCAAGGATTATCAGGACCAGCCCATCGAAGGCGGATTCTATGGCGAAGAACTTACCAAAGTGAAGCATCCGGATGTATACCTCGTTGAAAAAGTGTTGCGCAAGCGTGGAAATAAACTATATGTAAAATGGCTGGGATTCAACAGTGAACATAATAGTTGGATAAATAAAACAGACATGTAATCAATAAACGTGTATTTTCATAAATAATGTGTTTTTTAATGAAACCTGTAAATTCAAAATGAACTCATTTCCGCACCACCAGAGCCCTCTAGGAATCGCAAGGGGTGGTAGAATTTATGGCGCGTTTTTTTTTTAACGTGGTATCCCCAGTAGGCATAATCTACGATTCATTCCAAACAGCTGTCATATTTTCTAGTTTTGTGTATGGTACGCTAATATTTACAATTCCGCGTCGAGATCCATCTTTTCTCTTATTTTAAAGTGACCGTGAGCCAAAGTGTCGGTTGTAGTTGACAATAGATGACGCTTGTCATCATATGGATTTAACGCGATTTTTGTTTGTTGAATTGTTTGAATTTCATGCAGATAGGATCGAAACAGATGTTGAACACGATACTCTGTACTCTCGCTGTACAAGCAGTGTACATAATCATCGAAATCTATTGTTTTCGCTACAACGGATCCTTTGACTCCTTTGGCTTTTTTATTCTATCCTGACCTTCAACTCGAACACTGTACATCTTACTTATCAATGCTACAAACTCAGTTATGATTTTTCCGTTGCATCCGTCCTTCATGAGACCCACAACTTTTTTTTTTTTCAACTCGATTCCGAAACGATTAGGCGTGGGATAATCTGACGTATCAAAGTGTTCACTGTTTACTTTCATCATTTTATATGGGTCAAAATTTCGAATTTCATGAATCAAACTGTCTGTATCGGTATACAGAATTTTCGCATCTGTTGCAGGTTTCATAAAGTCATAATGAAAAGAGTAAAGACATGTTTTGGATAGGTCGAGAACGCAAAAACCTATATAAATGGGTTTGTTCATTGTAACCTCGACGCGAGCTAATTTAATTGCAACTAAGTTCTCATCGAAAATTGTACAAGAGCTGAAATTCGGTTTCGAAATCAAGGCTTCTGCGCTGTATCGACCCAACCATTGCATGACTAGTTTTATATCTACACGTTTTTTTACATTCTCCATGGTTTTTCCGTATACAGCATTATTCATCAATTTATAAAGATTTTTTTCGAATTAATTTTTTGCATTTTTACGCAGTTTACTGTTTAAATCAATGTAAGATTTTAACCATGGAGATTGCTTAAATTTCAATATTCTATGAATACAACGCAAAACCAGTCCATGTCGCAGTGCTTGCCTCAAATTTCTATAATGAATGACGTAACGTGTTTTTGCTTCCAAAGAAGTTAAAAGTTTTGTACATTTTGAACCAGGCGGAGTCTTGTGTTCCGCGCAAAAAGGCAAGTCATTATGAGAATCATGAATTTCCGGTGGATACTCGAGATCCACTTCTAGGATGTAACTTTCTCCGGCGTCATCAGCAACATCCCAGGGAAAATCTTGCTGGACATTTTCAACCCACTCAAATCCGCCATAAGGCAAGCACTGCGTCATGGCCCATCCATAAAGGTTATTAACATCGTATGTAGTACATTAGATACTTGTCTTCCTCTTGAGGATTATAATCGGTGGCGTAGTAGGGATTGTTGGCTTTGGCGTAATGATGGCTGCATTGTGAAATTCTTCCTCGGATCCTCCGCTCGATGAAGAGAAGCTTGTCAATGTCTGTAAACAGCTCCAATTCAATACTCGTATGCTTGAGCATAGCGTCCCAGCTGAATCCTGGAGTTGTATAGTAGTGCGCAGGATCCAGTCCATAGGACGCGAGGCAGCTTTCTCGAAAATTCTCAAAAACGTCCGCCAGGAGGAGCACGTCAGTCTTCAGGTAGAGGTCCGAGTACTCGCCAAGCGACTGAATGTTGAACGACTGCCAGACTATCTGCGCATGAAAAAAAAAATTTTTTAAGTCTTCGAACTCAAAGATAACATGAAAAAATGGTAATGAGGGTAAAAATTAAAATAGTTTAATTACGAATAGTCATTGTCGGAAATGTTTTCATCCATCAGAGTGCTGTGGAACGCTTCTTGTGGAGGTAGATTGGACGTTTCCAATTTTTTCCAAGAATCCAGGTACTCATAGGGAAACACTTCTTTCTTCATGAGGAGTTTTAAGCGTTCCTCGTCGAGGTGTGAGTGTTCTCGATGGATGATGATTTTTTTATCATTCTCCAAGTACGAGGCAAGTTTATCCAGGGATGAGCTCATGAATCTGAACGAATCAATGAATCGCAAAGATATCTTGCCGTCATCAAAATGTTTTGTGAATGAGACGTATCTTTCCATTGTCTGTGGAATTACGGTGATACGTCCCTCGATGCACTTGGCAATTTATTTTATCACAAGATGTCCGTCATATCCACTCAGGTTGTGAAATATGATCGGAAAAAAAAATACAACACACACACAATTTACGACTTTAAATCCTTGTTGCAAGAGATGTATTTTCTAACAATGATAAATAGGATAGTAATAATTTTTTTTCTCAAAATTTTATTGGAAAAATATAATGCCATAAAATCTTACCAGAATAGCGAGTGCATCCTGGTATAGGAGATTGCACTTTTGATTAGCAGCACCTCGAAACTTGCCCGTAAGATGGCAGTGGTCTCTCACTCTGATTTGACCTTTCAGAGAGGTCTTGCAGATGTGACAGTCGACAGCTTCTCGAAAATCTTTTGTTCTGTCGGGATGAGGGGTTCCATAGGTTTAGGGTTCTTCATCTCCTCCTGGACTTGTTCCTTGAGTTTCACTAACTCTTCGGAAAACCACTGCGCTGGATCCTGACCTCGATAACTCGCGTAGCGATCTTGTCCTTCATCGAAGCTACATTGGACATAGTAGCCAACGCTACAAGCCTCGTGCACTTGCACGACTCGAGTGTTTTTTTCTTCGTTAGAAACGACTTTCTTTAATAAGCTTTCAAAACTGCGTACACTACGTAAGGAACTAATATTATTTTTATGATTGTTAAATTTAAGAGTATTTTTGTTGGGAGCAGGCAAATTGACTCTACAGGTGTTTTCTTCTTTACAATCAATTTCATGAGAGATGAGTTTTTCTTCAGAGCGGAAGTAATGTAAACATCGGTCACAAATCCAATGTTTATGATCGCATTTGGAAAGCTGACTGCTTACAAGGCATGAAAGATCTTCGATCCAAACATAATGATAGCAGAGGGGTTCGATTTTATCATCTTCATCATAATGATTTTGTATGAGAAGTAAATTTATATGCCTGCTTTGTTTTTCTTTAGTGATATGGATAGGAGCGACTGAAAAATCTTTGTTTTTTAAAAGTATGTAGATATTTATGGAAATATTGTTAGGTTTTTCGAATAAAGGTGCCTGCTTTGGCATAACGGGAAAAGAAATTCCTTCAAAGTTTAACTCATTTTCGAAAGGTCTGTACTCTGATAAGCGGCCGACATTTCTGTCTTTCTTGTCAACAGGATGTAAGGCAGATAAAATTGCCCTTTTAAAACACTCATCGTCAAAATTTTGAACATTTACGCATGCGTGCTTTCGTTTTATTGACCCTGGTAGCTCGATGAAGAAACTCGCTCGCATAGGATTGTATTTGTTGATATGCACACCGAGACTCACGATCCGACGCAGCGTCCATCCGGATCCTTGGTGTTGAAACTCTTCAATCTTTTTCAACAATGAATCCCTGACGTTGGCGTCGAACCAAGCGTTGAGATCCGTTGTTTGGATGATGCTGACACTGCGAGTTTCAAAGTTTTTCAACTCTATAACCTCTTCATCGTTCTTGAGAATGCTGAATTCTCCATCCAGGGAAGTGTAGACTTTTAAGCCTTTTTCGGTCTTTAGACTTTCTTCCACTTTAGGAACGAAAATTTCTCGGGCTTCCAACAAAAACTTGGTAATGTCCAGGTGGCGTAAGTTGATTATGACACCTGTGCGGATGTGTGTCTTGAAGGCGCTGTTGAGATCTTCCCATTTCACGCCATTTTGTAATCCACCTCCAATCACGAGTGAACCGCGCAGCTGGATTATGTAACTGCGTAGTCGTTGGATAGCACGCGTACATTGAATTTTCACCGCACTCGAGCTATTCACACTCAATTCGCGCAATTTATCGATTTGTGATTTAGCGTCATTGTTCAACACTGTAGGATCGGCAGCGTCACCCCGTTTCAAAAATCGTTTTTGCGCGTTTATCACTTCGTACGCGACCTTGAGTTTTGCTTCCGCCATTGCTCAAAAAAAAAATTAATGTCACTTTGAGCTCTAAAGTTTGAGACTTTATTTGATAGTTCCCGTTGTCAGACTGACGCTTGTGGACTTAAGTTTCAGTTTATATATCCCGGTGGCGCTACAGTCGCAGTTAGTTCTACCGCACACTGTTGCCAAGTCTACCACGCACTGTTGTCAAGTCTACCGCACACTGTTGCCAAGCCTAACACGCACTATTGTCAAGTATATCGCACACTGTTGCCAAGTCTACCACGCACTGTTGCCAAGTCTATTAAGACACTGTTGCCAAGTCTACTCTTATACTGTCTCGCAATTTTCTTTTTTCTTTTACACTTTGTAAACCAAAAACTTTTTTACTTTAACAATTTCATTTTGAAATCGTTTATTTGAGAAAACGGAGAAGAACTTTTCAATAATATTGAAATTCTCAGGGACGACTCGTTTGATGATTGACTCTTCGCAAAGTTTTCGAAAATCAGAGTTGAGGAATAAGTCGGCTGCACTATATGACTTCAAAATGATATCAAGACGTTCCCTACGCAAATCAACACTCCCGGTATACAAAAATGTTAAAAATAGTTCAATGGCCTCGCTAGGGAATTCGTTGATTATGATTTTACACTCTTGCGCTTCTTTCCACGAATGACTGAATAAAGTCGCGAAATATTCTGACTGAGCAACGAGAATCGCACTGTGCACGTTGAATCCGCGGGTGGGAGTGATGATTGAAAAGTCTGATCGGTTACCTGTGAAGAATAAATTTTTAAAACCGTTCACAAAAAACGCGGGTTGCTTACCATCACGAGAGACAAAGTCTCCCCACAAGTGGTAGTATATGTTGAGTTTTATTCGGAATGAACCGTCTTTCAATGTTGGCTCTTTTGAAAGGTAGTATTCTTCACTATTGGGATGAAAAATGTGCGCGAACTTGTCAACCCAAGGTCGATATGATTTTTCGATTACTGCTGCCACACGCCACTCGAATAAACAGTCAATGTGAGCGCAACACTTAGCAATCGATCGAATCTTCTCGTCTATTTTACGCACAGTTAGTTTCCACGTGAAATGACAATCGCTCAAATCAGGAGAGCTGCACTCATCACCATTTTCCTTCAAATAACCCCGTAGAATTAACTCTATCGGAGTCATCGTCGGTCGAAGCGCGGAATTTTGTTATGGTTCGCGATCATGTTCAAAATAAGACTGACTGATGCTGAGAGAATCGAGGATTATTATACAGATGAATGATAACGTCACCTTCGGACCACCCTGCTCGATATGAGTCAGAGATAAAATTTAGTTTGACTTTGAGGCTCTGAGAATCGAGCAATCGCTTTTTTAAATAATGGAATCAAATTACTTCTTCGTAGAGTTCAAAACAAGATACTCAGATTACAATTGCGCAGAAAGTGTAAGCAAAAGTATCAAATGACAACTGCGCAGCAAAAAAACATCATGATCATATTACATCTAGGAGCGGAAGTCAGATTGTAAACAAAGATAACAAAGGTTATAAATTTGACGAGATCAAAGGATGCCAACTCGTAAACAAATGATAAGAATGCTGAAAGTCGACAATGAGATTGAATTACATCTACGCAACGGTCGACTTTCCTAAACAAAGGTTTGGGGTTACATTTACGCAGCAATTTTTCATATAAACATCTAGATCTATTTTCAGCTATGATCAAATTACATTTAAACAGTGAAACCCAACTCTATAAACAAATGGAGTAAATCTTATCTTGGTGCCATATTTTTAGCAGTTTCATAACATAAATAAATGCAGAAAATTGGCCGATATTCGAATTACATGTAGACAGAGAAACCCAACTCTATAAACAAATGGAGCAAAGTTTATCTTTGTGTCGTAGTTTTAGAAGTTTCATAACATAAATAATTGCAAAAAATTGTTCGATCTTCGAATTACATTTATGCAGTCACATACGATACCGTGGGAATTTCAACGCGGGTCAAATTTTGTTGGAGTATTATTACATCTTCATCGTGACAATAAAGTTGAAAGTGATGCAACAATTGAAGGTTTGTTAAAAAAAAGTGTCAATAAAGCAGTTCCCTACCTAACCGACTAACCACGATTTTATAATGGAAATCTTTTTTAACAACTGAGGGTAACTTATCGACTGTGGGTAACTTATCAACTGTGGGTAACTTATCAACTGTCGGTAATTGTTGACGTATTGTAACATTTTTGAAGGTATCAACTACTTTATCATCAATCAATGATAATGATAATAAGTTATGGAAAATATTTAAAAATTTTTCCCTTGGAAAAACTGAATTCAAAATCTCTCAGCGAATAAATATTATTTATACAATTTTCTACTGATGAGCTATCAAAATAAGGTTTTTAATATGTATGAAGTGAGTTTGAAAGTTTTTGAAGAATGATTTCAAACCATCCGTTGTCTTCGGAGCGCAAGAAAAGATAACGCGCCCGGGCGGAGAGATTAGACGGCGCGGTGTTTATGAATTCGCGCGCGGTATTCAAATTTCATCTCCAAATATCTTTATCGAAAAAAAATAGATTCGAGCAAAATGCATATTCTTTCTCGACTACAGTTTGATTGAAAACTTCATCGTTTCAACAATTCATCATGGAATATAATTTCATTGACGAATGGAAAATAAAAATTGGAAATCTAGAGGTGACCATGCCTCAGAATATGAGGGTGTTGTCGGAGAAAAGAAAAACTGAAATAGTAACAGAAATCAAAAAATACTACAAAAAATATCCTCTGAAATCGCAAATTAAAATTGATCGGTCTACATACGAGATCAAAAATGGTTACCTCGTTCCTGTAAGTATGAATTTCAACTTTATTTGATAAAAACAATTTAACTGATAGAAATTTTTTTTTATTGCAGCGTTTGTCCGGCCGTGTCGCGCAAAGAGCACGACTTTTGGAAGAGCGCGAGGAGCTGGAGGAGAAATTAAGACTTTTGAGGTCGGACGACGAGGATAGAGTTGAAATTTTAAACTAAGAATAAATAAATAAGTTGTATCGCATATTAGTTCATATTAAGCAAAAATCGAAATAAAAATGTAATGAAACAAAAAAAACTAAAAACCAAAAAAAAAAAAATAAAATAGACAAAAATAAAACAGTATGAACATACCGATCGCAGGTATTACCGACCGCAGGTATTGTCGACCGCAGGTATTGCCGACAGTAGGTACTTCCCTGTTTTACCAACCGCCGCCATCTTGTTTTACCAACGCGGGGAGGGGAGGGGGAGGGAAGTGGGTGGGTCCTGTGAGTGGAGGGGGGTCACGTGGTGGGTGGAGGAGTGGGGGGACGCAGTACCGGCCTAGCCTATCTACTGTTTCAATTTTCAAATTTACAATTTTACAATGATTAAAAGGGAGTTCGTCCAGCATACTTCTTTATGGATGTTTTTACAGGTGTTTTTGCTTGTTCAATAGGCATCAGATCAGTACGGGAAATTCCATGAATACAGCTCTCGCTTTCAATCTCGTCTTCAATTTGAATCTCTGAATTTCGTCTTCGTATTACAGACATTTCTCTCTGAAAATCATTATCTCGATGTCGAGGTTCGAAGCAACAATTAACAAAATTTTTTATCACGTTTGTTCCATTCTCGCTTCCAATTCTTTTACGCTGATTATTTGTCATACAGTTTAACAATCTCAAGCATCCACAGTTATAAAGACAACAAAGTAAAATGACCGCGACAACTATTCCGATTGTTATACTTATCCAGCTAATGTGTCTGACAATGAAAGGAGTTTTCACTTGATTTGTAATTTTTTCATCGAATTCTAACAATTTCTTTTCTGCGTATTTCAAATCTGCTGTGCTTAAATTCGAAAGATGCATTGGTTCGAGTAATTCAAAGTGACTCTCTTTTTCGGAATATTTAAGACAACAATCATCTTCTATGATACTACTAGCTTGTGGTACAAAGTATGATATGTTTACGGCATCAAAATTAAAAGGTTTTAACAGAAACGAATTTGTATATCCTTTACAATGTTTGTCTAGACTGATTATACCAGATCCAGCGAGAGGCACGTCGAATATGGTTTCCTTGTTGTTGAGTTTGCAGATGCATGTGAGGCTCAATGGTTCTCGAAGTACGTAGATCCGATGATTTCCATCCATGTTGGTCCATGACTCCATTTTGGCCTTGATTGTTGAGGTCTCACAGTCATCGGGAATTCTCGTGGTTTGCATGATTGAAAATTCGCAGTTTACGTTGATAGTTGACGTCAGAGTGTTGAGTTTGTAACAAAAATATTTTCCTCGTTCGTACTCCTCGCAATTCGACAAATATTCCAGAAGTGAATATTGGGTTTTTGCTTGGGATACAATCAGGAAATCGGATTTTGGCTTAACATAGGAATAAAAATTGGAATCTCCTTTGTGGCGCATTGGTAAAGGGATCATGTGGTATAGATCAAACTTAGCCTTTTCTACCAATGGAAATCTAATGGCAAAAATGACGCAATTTTTTGAATACAGGAAATGTACATCTGCAGTATTATATAACAATTTTATATTCTCGTTTTCTGGTTCAATCAATAATGCATATTCCCCTTGATATTTTTGCAATTCTTTCAACATAATTTCAGGAGTTATGATAAGACTTGACATCATACCATTTCTACCGAGATCAATCGCATTGATATAGTTAGTGCATAGAGTAGATACTTTACCAATTAATGATCTGAGCATAATGAAATGTTCATTGACGACTACTTCAATTTCTAATTTGGCAATAGCGTTCTCTGTGGCAATTATAAATGCATTTATCTTTTTTATGTTTTTATTCATCAAGTTCTCTTGGAATTTCAGTGACGAGAAAGAATCATTAAGATTTTTAATTGTATTTTAAATGATTTAAATTTGTGAATTCAACAAAATCTGAGTCTGCTTATTAGAACTTGCAATTGTCTCAATACTATCAGTATAATATTCAGCATCGTCAGCGCCCGGTATGCCAAAAGCCCAATTCAGGAAATAGGAAACGCCATTAATAAGACCTCTGGTTTTTCTAATCTTTTGAATTCCAAGATCATCATGTCTGATAAGCTCTTTGCAAGTTTTCAAATCGGACTGGAATTGACTGAATTCTTCGACGATTAATTTATAAGTCTGATCACAATGATAAGGAATGTTTTGAAAATTCGGGCTTTTTTCAGGGTTCTCGCCAGTGGTAGTCAACTTACAGAGACGTCGTGTTTTTTCCAATTAATTATCTAAAATAATCTTGGCCTGATCAAAATATGTCACGTTAACGTGCGTCATTAACATTAAGGATGAGGATGCAAGTTTTGCAACGCCCAAATTTCGATAAAAGATTCCATTCGATTTAGAGAACTCCCTATTGGTATAAAGGTCTAGATCGGAGATGAGTGATGGGAGGAAGATTGCGAGAAGGATCAACATCTGCATTTTCATGTTCTGAAAAATATGGTTTTAACATATTAGTATGATATCTCTTAATTCGTTTACCTATTTTTATTGCCACTGTGTTATTATTAAAAACTCGAACTATTTTGTAAGGTCCTGTTCTTTTAGGCGATAATTTCTTTGATTTCCAAAATCGGTGTTACATTTTTCCAGAAGTACGAGGTCATTGACATGAAATTCATGGGGATTGATTTTTCTATCGTAATATTCTTTGCTCTTTTTCTTTGAATCAATTAGGTTTCCACGTGAAATTTTAAATGAAGTATTAAGTTTGAATTTTAAAAAATCTATATAATCGTCGTAAGTGTAACGAAATTTGGGTTCTCGGATTATTGAGGAGGGTAAGTATGGTTTCCTACCAA
The DNA here is from genome assembly GCA_028476575.1 of Platygaster robiniae. NCBI lineage: Eukaryota > Metazoa > Arthropoda > Insecta > Hymenoptera > Platygastridae > Platygaster > Platygaster robiniae. The sequence continues at coordinate 46,790,631 of CM052019.1, forward strand.
ATAATAATTCGTAAGGGGAAAATTTTGTAGCTGTATGAGTAGAAGTATTGTAACTGAACATAGCAAATTCAAGAAATTCATCCCAGTTGTCCTGTTCAGCTCTTATATAATGTTTAAGATAATCTTTTAATGTCAAGTGTGATCTTTCTAATGCTCCATTGGTTTGTGGATGGTACGGGGTAGTGGAGAGGTGTTTGGTTTGGAATATTTTACTCAGTTCTTTGATAAGTTGAGACATGAAATCAGTTCCTTGGTCGCTTAGCAAAGTCTTTGCAATTCCAAAGGATGTAAAAATATGAATTAGAGTTTCAGCAACAGTTCTGGCTTCGTGATTTGTTAGAGGATAGGCAAATTAATATTTTGTAAGGTCATCTTGGGCAGTCATTACGAATCGATTTCCTTTTTCTGTGATAGGCAAGGGGCCAACTATGTCTATCGCAAGTCTTTCAAATGAGGTTTCAGCCGTGGTTGTGATTTCTATTGGCTGTTTTGTGGGTTTGAAATTGGTCTTGTTTATTTGACAGGAATGACAATTCTTAATATATTTTCGAATATCAGTCTTCATGTTCGGCCAAATAAATTGATCTTTTATTTTAGAATACGTCTTAACAAATCCAGAGTGACCAGAAAGTTTACTCAAATGATATTCTTCTAGAATTCTTTGAATCTCATTTTCGTCTCTAGGAGTGATCTTTGCAGTGTCCAAAAATTTAATTTGGGTTTCCGGGAATATGAATTCAAGCATGAAGTTTAATTGATTTGGTTTGATATTTGAATTTTTAGTTGGTGCTGAAATTTTGAATTTATCTTTTCGTATCATTCTCCTTAAAACGAGCAGTGTTTCAAACAAATCGTGATATTCTACTTTATCATGATGTAGGTTTTTGACAAAAAGCAAGTAAATACATTGTCTATTTTTAACAAGTTTGGAAATGCTGTTTGTATGAGGAGAAACTTTGCCTAAATCAAAAGTCGACTGAATATATTCTGAATGAGGATTGCTTTTGTCAAGATCTTGAGACCAGAATAAAATTATATTACCATGAATTTGGGATATGTCAGCGCTCTCTTTTTCATACACGATATTGTCTCGATTTGAATAATAAAATTCTATATAATCATGAAACTGTAAACCTTTGTGATGAGCAAAATGAATATTTTCCGTTTGAGTATTATTTTCTCGGGGAAATAGTCGGGATAATCCGTCCGCGTTAGAGTTTATTCTACCAGGTTTATATTTGATTGAGTATTGATATTCACTTAACTTTAATCTCCATCTAATCAATCTAGATGATGGGTCCTTGCAATTGAATAGCCATTGCAAAGACCTGTGGTCGGTATAGATGTCGAATTTTCTACCGTAAAGGTAAGGTCGGAAATGATTGACTGATTGGACTATTGCAAGCAATTCTTTCTCTGTGGTGGAATAATTCTGTTCTGTTTTTTGCAAGGTTCGAGAATAATAAGGTATAAGCAAGTCTTTTCCATTTTTAATTTGAGATAATACTCTGCTTATGCCTACGTTAGAGGCGTCTGTTGTCAAAGAAAATTTATGATAAAAGTCTGGATATTGCAACAAAGGTTCACTGCTTATTATCTTTTTCAAAGTCTGAAATGCTATTTCCTGTTCATTTTCCCAATGACATTTTGATTCCTTTTTCAGAAGCAAGGTCAAAGGTTTTGCAATTGATGAAAAATTCTTTATAATTTTCCTGTAATACCCTACCATTCCTAAAAACATTTTGATCTCTTCAGCATTTGCTGGTCTTGGAATCTGTTTGATGGACTCAATTTTTGATGGATTGGGGCGTATTCCCTCTTTTGATATCACATGACCTAGATAATGACAAGAATCCTTAAGAAATTCGCATTTATGAACTTGAAGTTTGAGATTGTAATCTCGTAATCTGTCAAAGACTTCTTTCAATTTTTCAATGTTATCGGAAATATTTGAGCCATACACGACAATGTCGTCGAGATATACGAAACATTGTTTGTTCGTAAGCCCACTTAGAACATTATTCATTGCCCTCTGAAAAATGGAAGGAGCATTCTTAAGTCCAAAAGTCATGCGTTCAAATTGGTAATGACCTTCAGGAGTCGTGAAAGCTGTCTTTGGAGCATCTGTTTGAGACATAGGGATTTGATGAAACCCGCTATCGAGATCCAGTAAGGTGAAATATTCGGCACTCCCTAATTGATCTATGATTTCTTCAATATTCGGTAAAGGATATGCATCACCCACTGTTTGTTCATTTAATTTGCGGTAATCGATCACAATTCTCCACTTTTGTTCTCCAGATGCGTCAAGCTTTTGGGGGACGACCTATAAGGGACTTGACCATGGGCTAGTAGAAGGTGTTATAATACCCTGTTTCGGCATTTTGTCAATCTGTTTTTTCACTTCAATTTTATGGACTTGAAGATAACGATGAGACTTAGTATGAATAGGTGTTTCATCTTTCAATTTGATTGTTGCATCTCCGGCGGTAGAAACAGTCAGATTATCGTATGGCAATTTGAATATATCATGATATTCTTCACATAAATCCAAAACCATATCACGATGTTCATTAGAGTGGATATGATCGAGTCTTAGGTTTTTGTCAATTCATATATTCGCTCATTTGTGTAATTGCAATTTCTCTCTGTATTGATGTTCAGTGAAATGGATTGTTTCGGAATTTCTTCTATTTCTACGCATGGTTTTACAAATGTTTTACGTTCATTGGATCTGTTGATTGTTATCAAGGCTCTATCATCAGGTGTTATTTTTACAATAGAATTAGGAACTAGGAATGATCGATCGTCGTTGATTTCTTGTGCGATAACAACTCCTTGGTCAAGTTTCAGTGGATTCCTTACATTTATATAAATGACTGTTTCAGTACGTCCATTTATTGTGACGTAAGAGCCTGAATTTTGATCGGTATTTCTCTGAATGGGTATTTCAAAGGGAATTGTATCAAGTTTCAATGCATTTCTACTAAAATCAATTATGGCTTTTTTCGAAATAAAGAAATCGTACCCAATAAGACCGTCAAATGGAATATTTGTAGCTGTGTCAATTACTTGAAAACTTGTTGTTATCTCGTAACCATGTATGTTCAGGATTAAGTCAGTTCCTCCGATCGTTTGTAATGGCGTATTTGGAACAATTCCATTTAATATGATAGTCCTGTTATTCGTGATTTTGTAAGAGCGAAGGCTAGAGCTTTTTATAAGAGACGTCGTAGCTCCCGTATCAATTAAGAATTTCAGAATTCCTTCAGGTGATTTCGAGTTTTCAGATTCAAACATTACAAACGTTAAATCATCGCCATTAACAAATATGCCACATCGCGAAAAATTCTGGAAAATTTGTGTCAAGTCTGGTTCGGAAGTCACAAGTTTTCGATTCGAATTTGAATTGCTCAATGAATTCTGCCTTGGGATTGTAGATTTCGTATGTGTAGTTATATTCGTAATAGTAGATTTTTGATTAAGTATTGGTTTCGTTATCGATTTCGGAATAGTAGATTTTAAATTCTGAGTTAAATTTGAAATAATAGATTTTGGATTTTGAATTGTTTTTGATATCGATTTCGGAATAGTAGATTTTGAGTTTTGAGTTAATTCTGAAATGGTAGATTTTGGATTTTGAATTGATTGTGAAATTGATTTCGAAATAGTAGATTTTGAATTTTGTTTTTAATTTGCAGTTGGTTCTGAAATCAATTTTGAAATAGTAGATTTTGAATTTTGAGTTGAGTTTGAAATAGTAGATTTTGGATTTTGAATTGATTGTGAAATTGATTTCGAAATAGTAGATTTTAAATTCTGTTTTGAATTTGCAGTTGGTTTTGAAATCAATTTCGAAATAGTAGATTTTGGAATTTGAGAAATAGTAGGTTTTGGAATTCGAGAAATAGTGGGTTTTAGAATTTGAGAAATGGTAGGTTTTGGAATTTTGATTGGTTTTGAAACCGATTTTGAATCAATAGTCTTTCGATTTGGAGTTAATTCTGAAATTGATTTTGAAAAAGTGGGTCTTGAATTTGAAATTGAACTCGAAATAGTAGATTTAGGATTTTCAATCTGGTTATAGATCGATTTTGAAATAGTAAATTGTGGATTTGGTATTGAATCTGGAATGGTACGTCCTATTGTTCGGAATCTGGGGGTTTCGTTTCGAAGCCTGTTTCGAAAAAATTTGCCTCTTCGTGTCCGAAATTTTGAGCAAAATGAACCGAATTCTGGTCCGATTTGAGAGGGTTGTTCTGCCTCGAATTATTATACTGTCTTTTTCGGCATTCTTCAATCGTGTGACCAAGATTTTTACAATATCGGCATTGTTTTGTCTGTAAATTTGAACGTGCGTTGGAGCTTGAATCGAATTTAGGCCCGTGATTTTGATTCTGAATTGAGTGGGAATGATCGCTGTTGAAGAAAATTTGGCGAATATTGGATCTTTTGGTATTATCTCTGTTTCGGAAAAAACATTCGCTGGCAGAATGATTAGACCGATGGCAAATTTCGCATGATTTTTTCTTGAAAGAAGCAACCTGAGTGGTTTTTGAATTGCCAGAAAAGCGCGTTTTTAAAGCCTTTTCTTCAATCAATGCGGCGGTAAATGCTTCATTTATACTCGCAAAGTCCTTATAACGTAACATCTGGAAAATCTGGGGCACAGTATGGTAAACAAAACGATTCAACGTCATCTGCTTCAGCATAGCAATTCGACCGGGAATCTCAATTTCGTCAGCACCAGAGCTGTCGACCGTTGCTAGAATTCTGGATGACAAATTTTCAAGTCTTTGGAAATAAGAAGAAACATTTTCATTTTGATTCTGACAAGTTGAATGTAAATCTTCCAATAACTGGGCAAAATTTTTTCTATCGGAATACAATTTTATGAGAAGGTCAGAAATCTCTTCCCAAGTCTTAAGGCTCGAGTGTGTGTCGATTTGCTCTCTGGCTTTTCCTGTAATTTGGCTCTTAACATACAAAAGCAAGGCTTGTTCTTGTGAGACATGTGCCAATTCAAAAACAGCATCAACTTGTTTTATGAAACTTTTTACTTTAAATCGGTCGCCATCGAATTTTTCATTAATGAGCTTTATCAAAAAATCAACAGTGAATTGAGGTCTTTCCGGATTTTGATTACCAGTCTCTCTTCGCGACGAAGACGAATTTACATCATTTTGACCATCAGGCAAATCCATCTGGGTTTGCGACATTTTGTTCAATAATTTTCCAAGGAATTGGAAATTTGGGATGCAATACGGGTCACTTCTGAAGACTTGGTTTATGAATATTGTCGAGTAACGAGACGATTCGATATTTTGTACTCACTCTTACAATGACTTTTCTTTTTTTGGATCTCGTTGTTGATTTACACTGTTGAACTGGATTGCTCAGTAATTTGGAGAATCCACGAATCTCAGCTTCTTTGGTCCGTCCTTATGGTTCCGGGTGTAGGGGATGAGCCACACGAGTCACGGTTCCCAGGAGGATCAGTTACGCAATCCCACTTCTGACACCAGTTCATGTTGGGATTCGCGGGTGAACTCCAAAATAAGCGAATAGCAATTCACAATATAACTTGAGTTTATTTTAAAATGTACAAGGATTTGATTGAAACGCGGTAGATAACAACGACAGAGTTTGGAAGAGTGCCCGGACGTAGTGGAATATAAGAAGAATGGCGTAAAAATTTATAATGAAATGAAATACAACAGCGAATATTGAAATGAATCTCATCTACATTTTTTTCGAAGGAAAAATCTCAAAATACACGTTTACAATGAAAACATTCATTTCTCGCTTGCAATGAAATTCCTGAGGCCCCTGAGGGATCCTCAAAACTGGTCTAGCTCGGAGCCGTGTCTTCTCTCTCTAAGTTCTTTCTCTGACGCATGAAAGTTATCAGGAATTTTCTCGGCCAATATAAGCGCGAGAAAAGGAGCGAAAACCACAGGGAAATACTGGTGGAACATCATACCTCAAAAACCTTACAAAACTATAAATCCGAGCCATTGCACGGGAGGAATGCAGTGCTGGCTTGGCGCAGGCAGCGGCGGGGGAAGAGGATGCACGTGTATTAGGTGAATGGATCCGGTTTTTGCCGATTTCAGAAGTTCCACAAGCTAGAGCGGGAAAAAGGGGCGGGGAGGGAGGGACCGCACCTGCTTTGGAGCCTAAGAACTTTGACCGAATCCGAAACCCATTTTTTTAGATTCTTTTTCGGATGAAATTTTTGGACAAATGTAGAAATTATCGCGATTAGTGAAATTTTCTTGACGTTAGATATTTTTCGGAATGTCTGCAATGGAACATTCTGCAATATGTTTAAATTGAAGAAATTTTGGAAATTCTCGGAAACGTTGACAAAAGTTTTGAATTTTCAAAGATAGTATAACTCATCGTATCAGAAGAAACATTTCAGGTTACAAAGTCAAAGGATTCGAAAATGAATAATTCTAAACAATATTATTTCAAGCTTACCATGATCATTGATCACCATGCCCAATTTCACTGATATCCAGTTCCAATATCACTTCACCACAATTACGTGTCGCGATTCGGCAGTGAATTAAAACACTGTTGAAAAATAACGCCCGACAAGGCCGCGAAAAACCAGATCTACTGACGTGACGACCGAAACAAACTAACGCAACGCTCGAAAAAACGTGATAACAACCAGCTGCAACGGCTGAGCTGTGACTACCAGCAACTTGCTAGCAAGTTGCTGGCTTCTACTACGAATATAACGAATAGACCAGAGTAAACGTGGTGGCGCCACTTTCTGATCATACACGGGAGAGCACGCACTACATCCAACGTCGATGTCGATAAAGAAAATTCCATCATAGTCTACAAACCAGTCTGGTTTTAAAACCAGAGTGGAGTCCCCGACGATAGGGATGCCTATCCGATATTTAACTCTAAATTTTTCCACGATCTGCCTACATTTTTATGTATATTTTACTCTTTTTTGGTTACGTGTAAACTGAACTGCCGATTAATTTCTTCTAATTGTCCACAGTAAAAAATATTGGGGTTGAAGACAAAGCGAAGGATACTACTACACCGAAAACAAACGCCGGTGTCGTCACAATCCAAGACAAGCAAGGAAAAAAATTCATCCTCCAATTGTCAAGTAATTTGCAAATATATTTTTAAAATATGCAATTTAAAAATTTCGAAAATTTTTTCAGCAAAAACACTTTGAATCTGGATTTCTTATGTAAAAACATTTTTGCTTAACAATGTCGAAAACTTTTGAAGAGTTTTCTTTTTTTGGACGACTTTTGGATTTATCAATTCCTCTTCAAAAGTCACAATACTTTATTGTTTCCGGAAACTAACGATTTCCATAAATTTAAGAAAATTCTGAAAGTTAAATTGGGATGAAAACCTACAGCATCAAAATGCCAAACATAATCTACAGTCACAAATCTGTTGTTCAACTTGAATTTTTGAAATGTTTGTAAAAATTAGAATTTCTAAGAATAGAAAAAATGTTCAATTCAGATCGCTATCCAAAATTGAAAAAAACCGTAATTGAACAATTTTTTAAATCATTAAAATCTACAAAATTTTGATATTCTCAGAAAGATTAAGATTTCTGATGAATCCGAAAAAACTTTGGATATTTGGAATTTATGAAAAACTTGCAATTTGTAAATATGTGAAACTCAAAATTTTTCAAATTTCGCAAAACAATATTAAAAATCGAATCATCAAATATCATTGAAATATATGAAGCTTCTACTGAATGCAAATTTGATAATTTAAATAATTCAGTTGTTTCGAAAAAAAGACTTGCGTCGAAATCCCGTCGCCTCCAGCTGGGTAGATTTGAGATAAAACAGTTGAAAATTTAAAGTATATAGTTTCATAAAAAACCCAATTTTCATTTTTACAGAGAATTTTATACCATAAAAAGGAGTAAAAATCAATCAACCTCTAATTACCTCGAAAGTCGTTCCGTCAAAAGCCCTTGAAATTACAAGTCCACACTTCAATGACGAAGGCCAGAAATACAACGAATTCTTCCCAGAAATCTCAATACCGGAAAACGAAAGCGAAATTAATGAGCTGCAAGAACCTGGTAAAATCTACGGAAAACTATCCCAGAAAGCCAAACGCAGTCAATTTTTGGGTCATATTTGCTGCATGCTCTTTGACATGCATGGCGCAAAGTTGGCAGCAGTTGCAGATGCAATAGGTTGGCAGTTTGTCGACAAGCTTTTGTCACAACGAAACAGCTACAAATATGATGCAAGCTAGCTCAATGTCATGCCTTTACTGCCTATGGGCAAAATATTAATTTTAACGTCATATTGTCGCAATTATATGCTCCTGAAGTAAATATAATGATATAATGTATAATAATAATAATAATAACAATAATAATAATAATAATAATAATAATAATAATAAAATATATAATATAATGAACTGAAAAAATTAAATAGCGTAAATTTATACTCAAGTTGTGTCTGACATAACGTAGAAGATTAAAAATAAGCACCAGCACCGACAATCATTCCATATTGCGTCAGACAAAAACACGAGGACAGAAATCTAACCTACCACAGCGTGGCCAGGTCTTAATATTTGCACCTTGCACTCAAATCAACGCGCCATGCTTATAAACAATGACAAAAATAAAAAAAAATGTATAAATGCAACAACCACAAAAAATATATGCATATTATTAGTAATTTTTACGTGTTCCGAATAGCGTTGCCGTGCAGTCAGCGCACAAAAATCACAGCTGACTGCAGCTGACTGTAGTTATTACGTAGGGAGGGGATACCTCCCCCCCACATCTTTCTAGAAAATTGTTTAAACAATCGTTTGTAAACAATTATGATGAACCAATCCTTCAATTTTTAATTATTTCAATGTTTTTAATTTGTTATAAATAATTCGTTATGGATAAATAATAATTTTACTTAATTATTTAACACATTTTGCAAAATGATCACATTTATTTATTCATATAAACACAATTAATAATATTTCTATTGTAAAAAAATTTATGATGGAAGAAAATTGTTGTCGACAAATTTCAGTTAGTTTATCAGTTATTTTATGACCAAATGTTTATCACTAACAGTTTGCTCTCAAATTGGGAGCAGATAAACAAAAATATTAATACGAAAAACATTTCCGAAAAACTTCAGTCATTTTGAAGTTACGCATCTGCTGTAACAGTTTGTACCTAAATTTGCAGCAGTTGCATTACAATTATTGCTCGTTAATGACGGCAAGACATTGGCCATTTTTGTTGCAAACATTTCACAAAGATTGAGGAATGAAAATGGATATGAATATTCTTAGCTGCATAATAGGGGCAAACTAGCTGTATGATGTTGACGCCATGACATTGTGCTGATTTGTATGTGCACGTTTGGCTTACTGGGTATCTTTTCGGTGTATTGGATTCTGCACTTTCCTGAACTTTCGTAAAGTTGAAGAGACCAAATCATGCGTTACTCTATAATATTCAATTTCTCGTCGTCGTTGCGGAATCGACATACAATTACCATGTGATTTCACAAATAACACAAAAGCGACCATTGACTTAACTTTCCTAATCTCAGAAAAACTTCAAAAGGCACCAATTTCCGTTCATACTGGAGCACTTTCTGATCAAAGAAAACGTCTCCTCTCATCGAATGAAAATGCGGTAGGCGATGAAAGTTTCCCAAAAAAGCGTCGATACACTCGACAAATTCCCGCCGCAGTACGCAGCCGTGAAGAATTTGACCAAATGTCGGATTCTGGTAACGAATATAAACTGTACAAGTTTTTTGGTTGCTTCACAGTATTACTTTACGATTTATTAAATTTTCTTCCACAGCTAAATTGAATGCCTTGTTCGATATGTCTTGTGCATTGATGGCCACCGTAAACGAGCAATGTCGCAGACTCCGTGCCGATATACAGAAGCAAGGGAATTTCCAAAATGTCGTCACTGACGACTTGAGCGTCACGCACGATAGTTACCATATCGGGAGCTCGACCTGAAATATGGACTTGAAATACCCATCAAAAACACGGAAGATTTTCAGAAATTGTATGGGCTTCTGGAGGATCCGGAAAATGTTTCTCTTCGCGCAGATGTGGTATTTGCGAAAAATCATTTGTCAAACTAGTACAATGCAACTCTGACATTTCGTCAAATCCCGACAAATGAACGTATTTTCGAAGCATTATGCTACAGAATGTTGATTAAATACAAAAATTGATTTAATGAGCAGTGAAAATATTTTTGATGTAACTATTTTCAGGAGAAAATCATGACGCGGTACATTGATTTCACAAATGACATGTAAAAGGTCATTCGGGAGATGCTGCAAACAATTTTGACGGGAAACGTTGCCAAAATTTTAACGCAGTGAGGCCTTTGGAAAATAAAAATCTTTTTACAAATTATAAGCTTTGCTTAATTTTGAATAGTAAGTACATTATAGCCTTGAAAAAAAATATTCGAACATCATTCATAATGCGATATTTTGAATTTTAGCAATTATAGACATGAAATACGGTGAAATGGATGAAAATGGAAGAAAAAAAATTGTTGGAAAACGTTTCCTGAATACATTAGGAGATGTTCTGGCCAGGGCTCGTGACTGGGCAACTTCCGAGGATAAACCTTCACATCGTGGGCAATTGCAGCAAATTTTACAGTAAAAGAATATCCTTGGAAAGCTGGCAACTTAGGGCTACCCAAAGAGTTGCTATCCGACCATTAGGGATTAACAGTTTAAAATTTCGCGATGCTGCCAAGGTGTTTGCCAAATTATTTGTATTGTTACGAATAATTATTATTTTTTATTTCAACTGTGAACGAAATGTGATACATGGACATGTCAGTATTGCTTATTGCAATAAATGAATTCTGTGTATATCGCATTTAAATCTCATTTAAATATTCCCGCCTTCTTGGAATAGGTAAATAATTGAATGTCGGACGAAAGTCGGTAAGACATTTATTACCGACCTACGGTCTGAAAGTCGGTCCGAATTCGACAGTGATTACATCCCTACTTTGGACGAAGATCGGAGCCCGAGTTACGGCCGCTACTTGTCCGACTTCTGACCGACTTCGGCCCGACTTTCAATTTGTAATCGGGTTTTTTCCCAGTGTACATACATAGCATGTATAACACCGAAAGTCTAAAAGAGTCGCACATGCGTAGTACGACCCTCGTTATGTTGTATCCTTTACTCTTGTCGGATATCCCACTTAAAGGCGAGATAGAGAGCTGGCCATATAGAAGTATTACATATATGCTCTGTTTATATCTCCGTAACCTCAATTCTGTTGTTTACATCTGTCAATTTAGCTTTGGAACTTGAGGGTAAGGCAGAATGCCAAGCGAATCCAAGAGATGTCACCGCTGTATTTCCCCCACTTTTTTAGATTAAAATTTAACACGCAAGTGGCCCAACCCTAGAGTGTACCGTGTACCACTGTACCAGAATGTGCCAGACAGTTCCAGAGTGGTACCAGAGTGTACGTTTAACCAGCCCTCTCCAACTCGGTAAATTTGCGGATAGGGACAGATTTCACCGATAGGGCGGCGCTTAAAGCATGGAGGCTTCGGAGGCCTTCTCACGTGTACCCCTCTTGCCCCGTTCGCATCCCTTTCCCCGCTCCGTAGTCTGCGTGTTAGCGAGCATTGGTCGGAACGGGGGGCGCGGGAAATGCGGGGCTCAAACGCAAGGAACGCAAGCAGCGGAGGTAACAACGGCAAATCGACGTAACGGACGGAAGTATGTTCTGTTCTAAACGTTAAGGCTTACAAGAAAAGCGCTTAAAAGTGACTAAGTTGATTTCCCCTTTCGCAATATTTCTTTATTGGAAATAATAAGTACATAAATGGAATAATGTGTTTGCCGATATTTTTCTGTGATCAAAATTTTTCGAATATAACCGAATTTTCAACAAATTCTGAAATTTTTGTGATATTTTTTACGTTTAAGAAGATTTTAAGCAATATTGAACTCCTTACAAAATTTTTTGAACAATGTAACAAACTATATTATGGAACGTAGTCTGCATTTCATTGTATTTTCTTTTTTTTTTCACGCCATGTATTGCCCTTGGTCACGAGGCTCCGAGAGAGTTTCGAGAGACTTGCATATGCATTTCATAGTTTTTTAGGTCGCTAATCATGAATCTGAGGTCAAATTTGGAAAATTATTTTGTTTAAACAGTTTGTTTTAACAATTATAAAAAAATACTTACTAAGATGCATCACAGCAAACGAGAAAATATTGGATGATCAAATCCTCAATTCAAACTCGATGATTTTGAATACTTTTCATAAAAGATCAAAGTGCCGACATGAAAAGTATTCAAAGTTATTGAGTTTGAATTGAGGATTTGATCATCTAATATTTTCTCGTTTGCTGTGATATGCTTTTCATGGTTTTTCAGATTGCTAATCATGAATCTGAGGTCAAATTTGGAAAATTATTTTGTTCAAACAATTTGTATTAACAAATTATAAAAAAATAATTACGAAGACACATATGCTTTTCATGATTTTTTAGGTCACTGATCATGAATCTGAGGTCGAAATCGCAAAATAATTTTGTTCAAACAATTTGCATAACCAAAATAATTTCGCAATTTAGACCTCAGATTCATGATCAGCGACATAAAAAACCATGAAAAGCATATGCATCATAGTGAATATTGTTTTTTTCATAATTTGTTAAAACAAATTGTTTAAACAAAATAATTTACCAAATTTGACCTCAGATTCATGATTAGCGACCTAAAAAATCATGAAATGCATGTGCAAGTCTCTCGGAACCAGAGTTGGGCAGTAATCGGTATTTTTTTAATCAAATACATTTACAATACGAAATACATTTAATCGAATGGTCAATTTTTTTTCGATTGAATATATTTGAGTATTTCAAAAGAGTGAAATACTCAAATACATTTATTTCAGATCCCCCGAAGTATCGAAATAATTTTATACCGTTATTTCCAAAGCCATACATTACTTTAATTTGAGTAATCCTGAAATATGATTTCTGAAATGATTTTATTTAAGAAATCGTGTGAATTGATTGATTTTTTCATGTTCCTTCTTGATGTGTAACTCTATGTCGAAGATTTTTTTGTATTATTCTTTGTTTGTTTCCCCGTAGGCTATTTTCTGCAATAGATTGGATACTTGAATTATGCTGTGTATGTTATACTGTTTGTTAAAATAATTGAAAAAATGTACATGGATTGTTTAATTAGGATCGTACGTCAGAGGGACTATTTAATCATAAGAGAGTTTTTGAATCTTTTTAACAAACAATTGTTTGAACAATTTAATAAATTATAAACAAATTCAGAATCAGAGAAAAAAATTCGGATCGGATATTTCACCGAATTGCTATGCAAGTTCCTGCAATTGATCACCACTTGCCGTTTTCTTTGCAAATTGCAAATGTTTTACGTAATGCTTAGCGTGAATATCGTTTTTCATATTAATATAAACAATCACCGAATGTTTAAACAATTTTTAGTGAAAAAAAATTTCTACAGTTTTTTTATTTTTATCAAACGTAATGAGCACTTTATATTATAATGAAGGTGTTTTGAACTATTTTTTAATGTGACAAAAAAATTGTTTGAACAATGTAAAAAAAAATTTTAATTTTAAAACCAGTAATAAATTCAGACTAGGACTTTTGTATTCATAGACAGGAAGCATTTTCACAATAGCTATATATATTTCTTTTTTTTTTTTCAAATCACTCAAAACATTTTTTTTATTGACGAAACTTGAGTCAATAAAAAAAATTGAGCAAATTACAATGACCCTGTAATTCATCACCGATTGTTCTGCATATTGCAACCGTTTCACTCAACGTCTTAAAAACAAGAAGCTTTTCATTTCCAGAGTCTACATGTACAAAATAATCAGCTTATCTACAAGCAGAGAATAGAATGGATAATACGTCCATGAAAATGGACAATTTTTTGAAGACTATGAAAAATATATTTTTCATCACTCTAACATTAAAACTGACATTTTGAAGCGACTTTTCGGCCATCGTGATGAAAAATATCTCACGTAAACAAGTATGGATGCGCTCGTAGGCAAAACGGGTTACAAACCTCGCCTTCGGCTCGGTCCGTAATTACCCCGTTTTGCCAAATTCGCACATCTGTACCTGCTACGTAATATACTATAATCGTTCGAATTACACATTTGAAATAAAAAATTCGCTTTCTCGATGTACGAGTTTTTCGTTTTGAGATCAAATAATGATTACAATCAATAATATGTTTGGATCGAAAAAAAATTCAAGGCATCTGCATCATGAATAATGTTTTCGGAAATTTCGAGGTCCCCATTCCCTATTTTCACGCGCAGGGCCGGATTTGCCCGAAGTGCCGCCCCGGGGCAGTAGGAAAAATGCCGCCTATTTTCGATAATGAATCGCTACAAAAAAAAAAAAAGATCACCACTTTTTTGGAGGACATCGAAAAACGATTGTTTTTTTTTTGAGGGCTCTCCTACTATGTCGCATTTCGTAAAAAACCTTGAATCAATTGAATGCAGAATAAATTTATCAGAAAACTATCACAAATCTCCAAATAATTCAATTACTATTGAAATTCTTTATTCATTTAAATATAGGTGAAATAGGAATGAAACTTTAATTTTTTTTAAATTGCAAAACATTCTTACAACTTTCTTTTTTCAGCTACGATTTTATTGAAACATGAGTATTTTTAATCACTTTCTCTATAAAAAATTTACATAACTAGTGTACAGCTCTTTGAATGGGTTAATATAATTGTAAACTTCAAAATAGTTTAATCAACAAATTTATTTCTAGTATAACATTTTCTCTTTGTAATTTTCCTAAGGATTTTGTCATTTCAACAAAAACTTATGACATTCGACAACGTTTGTTATTAACTAAGGCATCAATGTCCGGAGAAATGCTTTTTGCTGTTAAAACACGCAAAACTGCTTTCGTATTTTCATCAGAAAGATTCGCTCTTGATTTCGATTTGCTAAGTTTCATTTGGGAAAAAAATTGTTCACAACGGTATGTGCTACCAAAAATCGAAATGATTCTAGCTGCAAATATTCGCAAATTAGGGAACTTGAGAACGCTTAGTTTTCTGTAAAAGTCAATAACATTACACTCGTCTTTGAACGCGTGTTTCAGACGAGTGTTACTTTACAAATCAATTATTTCCAATTGCAAATCTTCTGGAACATCTTTAATTTCAGCATTGAAAGGTGAAACAAACAAATCCAACGTTTTTTCTAATGACATGAGTTCGGCAAATCTTTTATTGAATTGATCTTGCAAATCATCAATTATTTCTGAATACTTTTTCACATCTAAGGAGCTTGAATCACTTAATGTTTTCAAGCAAGGGAAATGAACAAAGTTTTTTTTTCAATTTGAGAGCGCCATAAAGTTAATTTTCTTTTGAATGCCTTAATTTCATCATTCATATTCCAGATGACGTTATTCGCACCCTGCAAAGCAATATTCAAAACATTTAAATGCTCAGAAATGTCTGTCAAAAACGCCAAATCTGCGACCCACTCAGGGCCCTTCAATTCAGGGCATGGTTTCCCTTTGAATTCCAAAAATTCACCAACTTCGTCCCTCAATTCAAAATATCCTTTGAGAGTTCCGCCACGACTCAACCACCGAACTTCACAGTAGTAAGGAATGTCAGCATGTTCGCTATTGAGCAATTTCAAAAATTCTTTGAATTGTCGGTGGTTCAGTCCATGAGCTCTGATGAAATTGACATTTTTCACTACAACGTCCATAACATTTTTCATAGAAATAGATTTGGCACACAAAGCTTCTTGATGTACAAGACAGTGGATCGCAATGAAGTCTTTTTTAACATTTTTTTCTCGTAAAAACTGTCGTAATCGTCCAATGAAGCCTGATTTCGAGCCTGTCATTGATTTCGCACCATCAGTAGCAATCAATTCCAGAATTTTCCATTTAAAGCCTATGGAATCAGTGCAATCAACGACAGAGTCGAAAATATCTTCACCTGTTGTCGTTCTTTTCATTTGAATATTATCTAACAGTTCTTCAGTAACATTTAAATCTTTGTCTACACCACGTATGAAAATTGCGAGTTCAGCAATATCACATACATCAAGACTCTCATCGAGAGCTAAAGAAGCAGAGACAAAAAATTTGATGCGCTCTTGCAGCTGAAGTCGAATACTCTCAGATATCTCTTGCACGCGTCTCGATATAGTCATTCTTGATAAACTTATGGACTCGAACTATTGCACATCGTTTGGTGACAAAATCTGCACAGCAGTGATTATGCATGATTTCACAAAATCACCGTCGGTAAAAGAATGATGCCCACAAACAATTTTCTGGGATATTTCATAACTTGCGCGAACAACATCAACCGCAGAGCATTCTACTGTCTGAAAATATATGATATTTTCACCTTAAAATTTTGTTGCTGCATATTCTTAACTTTTTCTTTGGTGTAATTGACACAAAACTATAAAAAAATAAGAAAAAAAGAACATAATCAAGAAATAAAAATTAAATGACATTACTTTATATTGATAAATAAGCAAATAACTCGCAATATACGATATTTTATTCAGTTTGATAAAAACTCACGTCCAATTATCCGATTTTTAGCAAATTGTGAATAAAAATTTTTTAAACGAATAATTATAAAAAATGAAATGAAAAGTTTTTTTTATTAGAAATAAAGAATACTTCGTTTTTTCAATCAAATTGTAACTACTGAACTTCTTATCAGTTGAGCATAACTCGGAAAAAAGATTCTTTCTTGAGTCATCGACGTAACTATCATATTTTTCAGCATGTAAGGTTTCGTAATGTCTTTTTACGTTGTAGGTTTTGCAAAGTACATGTTTCTTGCAAATAAGACACTGGGACTCTCCCCCATGCGATTGGCATAAATACAAGAGCTCCCACTCTTTATTAAACGATAGACTTTTACGTTTCAAAGAATTTGAATTGCTGGAAATATTGGTTTCCATTTTCATAGAGATATTAATGACCACTTCACGCCAAAAACTGCTCTGTCAGTCACAGTCAGTTTGAGAGTGCATCGCTCTCTCCCCCCTGCCGTCAAGTCACTTGGAAACTCCCACTCTCCTCAGCTATCATGAGCCCGCGTGAGCCCGCGGCGGGCCCGTACGGGCCCAAAGCCCGTGCTGGGTTGTGCATGCCTGGTCTAGACAGTCTCAGGACTCGGGTATTTCAGGAGACCCGTTATCGAGATTCGAGTTTTGGATTTTTCTAAGTCATTTCCTGTAACGTAAGATAATATACATGATTAGATTAGTTATTTTTTGTATAGAAAAAATATTCATCGACTGAAGAACTCGATTTTAACATTTAACTATGTGAAAAATTTCGATAAAACGTAAAATTATACTGGACTTATGAAATTTACAGACGATCGTATAATAATGTGTAACTTATGAAAACCGTTGCGAGTTTATGCATGAAATTGAAGACCTTTTTTTGCAACTCAATATTTATTAAGCTATTTGAATTCAAAAAATCAATTCTTCCGTGAACAAAATAATTATACAAATTTTTTATTTTAACTACTATTAAAACTGCTTCAAATGTTTGTGAAAATTTTTTTAATATAGGTACTTTGTTGTATGTAACGATTTGTAACGTCACGTTATTAAGCAGTTTCCATATCAACCAAAATAGTTAGAACAAACCGATATAACCAGAGTTGATAAAAATATGCACATGCATATTTTTGCATATAATTGATATTTCGGCCTTTTTTTAACAGACATGCATATTTTCATACCTTTAGGCTAGTTCATGCATATTTTTTCCTTTTGCTGGAAGAAAGTTGAAGTTGATAGCGAATTTTCATAAATGTACATAATCATAAAGATTTTTTACATTTCGTTGAAACAGTTGAAACACGATACATCAAAAATTTGTTAGAGAAAAGATATCGCTTTTTATTTGAAAGTGTTCGAAAACTTGAAACAACATAATATTATAATTCGCTGTAACCGACATGTTGAATTTGACATTGAATAAATGATCATTTATTTCAAGCATATAACATAATTTTGTGACTTCTAATTTAAATGCACGTTTTTCATTATTTGTGATTTTTTTAACATGTGTAATAGATTTTTTGCAAACATTTTTCGGCATATTAACGTTGTTGAGACCGTGATTTTTTAAATTTGTAACGGTTCGGAATTTAGTAAATAATTTACTTGATTCTTTTTATTTCAATTTTATTGAACAAAATTTGAGCCTTGCTCGCTCAAAGAATTATATGGATACAAGAACCGATTTGAACCGAACACATAACTTCGAAAAACAAGAACCCTACGACGTGAGCAGGTGCGCTTTATATACCATCGAATCGGCAACTTGGGTTTTTCCAAAATGATTAACGATATCCAAATTACTACTGAAATATCGGCAACTTGGGTTTTTCCAAAATGATTGACGATATCTAAATTACAACTGAAATATCGGCAACTTGGATTTTTCCCAAATATGATTAACGATATCTAAATAACAACTAAAACCTAAAAGCTTACGAAATTGGGAAACGAATCGTTGTAAAAACGAGTAATATATTGTTCGTTTCTATTATCTATTGCAAAATGCTTATCGTTCTTAATAGCTATTTCAAAACACGTGACAAAATATTCCTTGAAACATAGAAAATTGAATATGTGAACACAACAACGTTAATAATTTTAATTAATTTAAATAAATTTTATAATTTTAATTTTTTTATTAATTTTCTTTTAATTAATAATTTTATGTTTAATAGCGTTTATTTTACATTAAAAGGCATTGCAAGCGCCGCTGGGTCTCCAGCGGCGCTTTTCCTCTTCACCCAGTGACCTTCGAGGGTCATGGTCGTCCTAAAAACGCTGGAGCCCTACGCTTTCACACCTAAGATCTGTTTCCCGGCGAAATATGGCAAATAAGCGATTTTTTTCGGAGACACTTTTTACCGAAAATTTAATTTTAAACAACTTTTGTTGCAAACTTTTTTTCGTAACTAGTGCAGATTTCGTTCAATCGCATTTTTTAACATATTTTTTAAATTTTCAACTCAACGGTCAACCGCATAGTATTTTCATTTTACATAGTGTATTCTGAAGGGGTGAAGAGCATTTAAGCAAAAATGCAGCTTCGTCAACCTGAAAAGTTTTTAAAGGCTGTCTTTACTGGACTATATGAAACCATTCATTTCTGGCTCACAATGAAATTCCTGAGGTCCTTGAGGGATCCTCAAAACTGGTCTAGCTCGGAGCCGTGTCTTCTCTCTCTACGTTCTCTCTCTGACGGATGAAAGGTATCAGAAATTCTCTCGGCCAATAGGAGCGCGAAAAAAAGGAGCGAAAACCACAGGGGAATTCTGGTGAAACATCACAACAAACTTACTGGTGGAACAACTTTTGCTGATTTTCTCGACCGGCCATGGCTCTTATAATTATTTAACTTTTTTTTCTTTTCATACTGAAGCACAATGATTTATTCAAAAGTGAGCAAGATCCCACTTATGAATGATGAATATGAAGATAAATTGTCTGACAAGTATAAACCTGTGTCGGATAAGAAAGAGAAGGATGAGAAAAAGCCTAGTGTCAAGTATGTGAAATTGAAGAATTGATGAGTTGGTAGTCGTGGTGGGAGTAGGTATAAAAGGAGGTTGATATGTGAGAGCGCGTCAGTCTACCAAGATGAAGTACATCGCGGATGTTCAAGGATTTTCCGTGCAAAGAACCTTTGTTGTTAAGGAGTTGGCAGTATTAAGGCTCGAACCCTACTATGTCGATGCTGTTACGACATTATTCAAGTCACCATGTGCGTGGGATGGTTTGCCGCCAAAAGTTAAGGCTGCTAATTTGTGGCTAACACGAAACTATCATGGTGTGCCTTGGGACGCTAAAGATGTACCCTACGAACGGTTCGAACAAGAGCTCAAGAATCAACTCGAGGATGCCAGTTTTATATTTGTGAAAGGATTGGACAAAAAGCGTTGGCTGAAGCAGTACACAAATGCGGTCATCATCGATTTGATGGATATGGGATGCCCGTTCCTGGATAATTTGCGCGTCTCTGCATGCGCCTACAACAATTATCATCGACCTGTCCACGATCATCACTGTGCCACGGAAAACACCCACCGCCTCAGGATGTGGTTCATGGAAAAATTTGGCGATACACCATCAATGAAGAGATCTTTTACTCTACTCTCATACGCTAATTGGCTACACAAGTTGGATTCTGAGGATATCGCTGCACTGCCACGAGAATTTTTACTTTACTTCCGGGAAAAATGTATCTCTCAAGCTTGGGAGAAGTTGCCTCTGCATATGCAAAAAGATAAAGAATTCCTTGCTCGCAGACCGTGTGATAAACATTGGAATTCAACTAGTGAAGATGATGTTGGAATACGCCCTATGGTTAAGGACTGTAGCACGTGTAAGAAAGAAAAAATATGTAAAAGATTGTAAATGAATAAAAACTGGAGGGGCTAGTCTTGTGGTTGAGCCTCACAACAAAGGGCGCGGAGGGGTCATTTGCAGAAAAAAAAATTAATTAATAGATTAATAAAATTAAATATATATATATGTGAATAAATAAAATAAATAATCTAAAAATGGACTTATAAATAAATTCCTATCCCTTAAATGTAAGTTGTGATTACATCATCGTTTGATGACTGATTGTTTGCCTGATCAGCGAGATAACGTTTCCAGAAATAGATGATGACGTCGTCGTTTTCAATAACGCGTTTAAACTTGTCATTATGACGTCATCACTTTTGTAACTGCGCAATAGATGGTTCAAGGTCAAGCGTGTTTCAACTTGTTGTTGTGACGTCATCGCTTAGGAATGTGATGACGTCATTACATATCGCTTAACGTACGGATAAGCGAGCTTCCAAGCGTCAGTCTGACGACAATTTTTGGACAGGCAACATGGATTTTTCAAAGCTCAACCAAGTAGCTCGTGCGGAGATTTTTCTCCCAACGCGGAGGGTTGCTGAGTTGGAAATTAACAAAAGCTATAACGTGACTGGAATTCGCCCCGTTGCTACTAAATTTGGTCCAAAATTTATCATCATCCTGGATGGAAATTTCGAAGTTTTTCTGCCTGAGAGGATATGCAAGACTCTCCACGAAGATCCCAATGAGCTACGAAAAATTGAAGACTCTACAAAGTCAGAGAATCCAGTGAAGTTTTGTCTTCTCGGAGGGAAATTCAACGCCTGCGAGTTTTCTTTTAATAAATGAATGTATTGGAAAAAATGTACTGTGAAATGAATAAATAAATAGAAAAAACAAAAAACAAAGAAACAAAACAAAACAAAACGAACAATAAAATGGAGGAGCAAATAAAACGGTTGTGCTCCACAGCAAGGGGCGGAGTGGGGCCCCTTGCACACAAAAAACAAAAACAAACAAATAAAACGAAAACAATAAAAAACAAGAAAACAACAAAAGGTATTACCTACAGGAGGTATAACTGACCGCAGGTATTCCCGTGTTTTAACGAGCACAGGTAATAGTTACCGACCGTAGTTACCGACCGCAGGTAATAGTTACCGACCGATGCCCTACCTTACCGATGCGGGCCGGTGGAGGGAGAAGTCACGTGGTGGGAGGATGAGTGGGGGGTCACGTGATAGGAGGAGGAGTGAGCGGTCATGTGATAGGAGGAGGAGTGGGGGGAGAATCGGCTCTGTACACCTACTACAAACTTTCTGAGGGAATCATTCAAGCAAAAGATTTGAACCAAGAAAAAACTCTAAAAGTACCCAGGTCGGTCGTGCGTGTGTTGGAAGGAAATAAGGCATTAATCACGATTGCAAACTTGTCACAGAATCGAAAAATTATCAATACTCCAAGTCTAGCAATTGAACCCCTTCCAAAACAGAGCTTCATTTTCCAGAATTCGATCAATGAGATTACTCCCGAGAAAAGAAAAAACATGGTTCAGAAGTTACTTAAATTAGATCATGTCAATTGTAAAGAACACGAAGAATCGATAATCGAAATTTGCAGAGAATATCACGATATTTTTCATCTCCCAACCGATTCTCTTTCAACTACCTCTGCCGGAACGGCGAAAATCAGATTAACAGATAGCAGTCCTATTCATACAAAATCCTACCGTTTTCCCGAAATTCATAAACAAGAGGTTTCACGCCAGATAAACGATATGCTCGAACAAGATATTATTTCCCCTTTCACCAGCCCTTGGTCCAGCCCTTTGTGGGTAGTATCAAATTCCATTATTCGAACAGGCAAACGACTACATTTGAGACAGAAAAAAGACCAATTCAAAAAGTGAATAATAACATGGTTATTTTCTGGTCACAAGACCTTGTCGAGAAAAACTTGCATTACCAATTTGTCCATTCCAATTTTTACGAAAAAAATCTATCTCCTGGACCCAATAAAGTTACTAAAATTTCAAGAAACAATCAAACCATTTTCATTCTCTATGTCAAAAACAATTTCCATGACAAACTGGAATATACAAACATTTTTGCATCACTTATAACCCTCAAAGTTCTGATAAAAAAATCAGAATTTACTGTGATCGCTCCAAAAGATTCAAATATCAAACCAGAAATATTCAATGAAATGATACGATTTATCTTTAAAGAAAATAAAGTCAAACTTTTCGATGATTCAAGAATTCACGTCAAAACTCCCGAAGAAATACAGAGAATTTTCGAAGAATGTCATAAGAGTAAATTAAGTGGACACTTCGGATTTAGAAAAACTTATCTTAAGATCAAAGAACGTTTTTACTGGGACAAAATGAAATCAGATATTCGAAAACTAGTAAAAACCTGTCCCTCTTGCCAATTAAACAAAACAAATTTTAATCCGACTAAACGTCCAATGGAAATTACAACCACATTGGATTTACCTTTTGAACGTTTAGCAATTGATATAGTAGGACCACTGCCATTAACAGAGGCAGGAAACTGTTTCATTTTAACTGCTCAGGACGACTTATCAAAATTTTCGTTTGGTTTTCCAATCCCTAACCATGAAGCACAAACTGTCGCAAAAGTACTCACGAACATTTTCACTACCTTTGGGATTCCTCAAACCTTCCTATCCGACCAAGGATCAGATTTCATGTCAAAGCTTATCAAAGAACTTGAAAACCTTTTTAGAACCAAACACATTTCCACTACTCCCTACAGACCACAATCAAATGGCGCTCTGGAACGCTCTCATCTCACTCTCAAAGACTATTTAAAACACTTTATAAATCCAAACCCATCTGATTGGGACGAATTCATTCAATTTGCAATCTTCAGTTACAACACGTCAATTCACAAATCCACTGGATATTCACCATATGAATTAGTGTTTGGGAAAAAGGCTTACTTACCTACCTCTATCACTCAAGAACATCGCTTACGATACAATTACGATGATTATATTATTTCATTACAACACAAACTAAATACAGCTTTCAAAAAGGCCCGCGAAAAGATCATTGACGCAGAATCAAAAAGCAAAGAAAATTATGATAAACAGATTAATAATGTCAAATTCAAGCCCAACGATCAAGTTCTCTTATGCAATAATGAAACTAAATTGTGAAAAAACAAGGAATTATCCCCAAATTTCAAAGGACCATACAGAGTCATAAAAATTTTTGATAATCATAATGTAGAGATTCAAATTGGAAAACGCAAAAAAAGATATCACGCTAATCTCCTGAAACATTATTTTCCAGATGAGGGTCTTACAAATCCTGTCATTCATTTCCTTCCTAACGAACATCACTGCTGACATAAACGAGAAATTCGCAAATCGCCCTTTTAAGAAATCGAGTGGAATGTTCTATGACCCCAAAGGAAAGGCCAGAGTTTCTACATCTCAAATGACTTTCATGACCCATTTAAACGTCACGCATTTAGTAAAAGGCAAACTCATTCTTACCAATCAATTTTATCTAATCCAAAATATTTGCAACAGAGTAGAGAAACTTTTCTCGAGGAACGGAAATACTAACTTCAACTGTCGAAAATTGCTTAATTCTATTTTTGAGGAAATTCAAGAAATCGAGAGAGATTCTAAGATTCTGGAAGATTTGATTTCACGTCGCGATAATAGATCGAAAAGAGGACTTTTTAACGGAGTTTCATATATGCTCCAATGGGCGTTTGGAGTACCCGACGCCGACGATGCCCAATATTACACCGACTCCATTAAAACCCTACTCAATGACGACAGAGAAACGAACCTACTGTTAAAATCCCAAATACAGATAGTATCGAGTACTATAAAAAACTTAAATTTTTCACTCTATACTTTAAAAGACCAAGAAAACAAAATGAACAGTAACATAGAAAAAATGAATTCCTTCATCACAGACACGAAGTTCTTTACAAAATCGAACACGAACAGATCATGATAGAGATGTGTACCCAGCTTCAAGTATTAACTACCAGAATAACTCAAGAATATAAAGACTATATTAATGCAATCATTTTTGGCTGGAAAGGTATCGTGACGCAATATGTAATTACCCCAAAGCTTCTGAAAGAAGAATTATCAAATTATAAAGGCGAATATCAATTATTACTAGATCCGAAACATATAGAAACTTCTCAACTGTACCAAATAATGAGCGTAAAGATTAATTTTATCGACAGGAATGTGATTTTCGCTTTGAGTTTCCCTCTTATTACTACAAATACTTATGACATTTATCACTTGATACCACTACCAATACAACATTCCAGTTCTTCCTCTTTCTCCTATATCAAACCCAAAGGCCAATACCTTTTGTATTCACTATCCAAGACCCAATTTGTATTATTGCAAGACCTAGCGGATTGTGTGGAGTACGTCAAATCCGAATTCGTATGTTTCAATATACTCACGACAAAATCGGCTAATCAACAAATCTGCGAAACGATTCTGCTCTTACCTCATATCTCCAAAATTCCAAACGACTGTCCTACGACGACTATCGACGCCGAGATCGATACATGGCAATATCTACAAAAAAACGACTGGATCTACGTTTTGTACAGGCCCATTACCGTTACCATAATGTGCAATGATGGAAACCAACATCGCGTAAAGGACATCGTTCTCCAGGGAACAGGAACTTCAGATTGTCTGGTCACTGTCGTGGTTATACAAGCCTGTATACTTTGGAACCACGAGGGTTCTCTGATAAGAATTTGAGCTATTATGTGCCGACACACCACATTATCGAAGATGATTGTTGCATCAAAATAAAAATCGAAGAACCGAAATCCAACAAACTCCAACCCATTCGTCTCACGAACATCGACTTAAGCGAATTAAGGTTCGCCGAGAAAAAATTAGATGACCTCGATCAAGTGATTGAAAACAGAGTCAACCGACCCTTCCAGATCTCGCATACGCCTACCTACGTAATCGTGTTAGCATTAGTCGGAAGTATCACTATCATCATTCTGTGTTGTTGCGGATGTTGCTATAACAAATGCAATTGTTTCGAGTGGTCAAGGAAATTCTTTTGTTTTCACAAAAATCCTGTAGATAATCGAACTTTGGCTCCTGCCATCTTCAACATTGTCAATTGCAATGTCGGAACTCGGAATGATGAAAAAACCAAAGAGCGTGACCGAATCAGAGAGGCCACAGATTTGCGAAGACTAGAAGGATCATCATCTAATTTATACGACATCGGAGAAGAACAAGAAAGTCAAATACTAAATCTGATGAACAGGAAACAAGAGCCAAAACGACGCCGCAGCACCACACCACTCCCTTGAAGACGACTACAAAGTAATAAATATAAACCGTTGAAAACTTCGAATTTTACATTTTTTTAAATAAAGAAAAAAAAAGGATGTTAATTGTCAATTTTAAACCCTAAAGATTGTGAAGTTCAGATTCAAAAAAAAAAAGAAGGAAAATTGTCATTTGCGAATTGAAAATTTTAAATCTAATTCTTGTAACATTCCAGATTTTTTTAATACTAAAACTGTAAATTGCCGATTTCCAGTTTTCCTAAGGGGGAGGTGTTGGGAAACCATAGACAGCGCATTCATATTTGCAATATCAAAAGTTATTGCATCAGCTTTTTGTATTTTCAACTGTTTCCATTCAATATTATTTATCGAGCTACTTTTTTCTTTTTTTCCTTCAAAATGATTTTCGTTTCCTTTACAAATGTTATCAAAAATAACCTGTATTGTATTCAACTATTTATAGCCTTTAAATTACTTGAAAAAGGAAACGAATCATTTGCTTTCAAGTCATTTCTTCCTTTACAAATGTTATCAATAATAACCTGTATTGTATTCAACTATTTTTAGCCTTTAAATTACTTGAAAAAGGAAACGAATCATTTGCTTCCAAGTCATTTCTTCCTTTACAAATGTTATCAATAATAACCTGTATTGTATTCAACTATTTTTTTGCCTTTAAATTACTTGAAAAAGGAAACGAATCATTTGCTATCTAAGTCATTTCTTTAATCGAGTACTCGAATGTACATTCTTGTTTCATTGCGCATTTTGTGAGCCTATAAAAGGCAAGCGCTTTTTAGACCTTTCTTTCTCTTTCCAGTTCGCAGTCCTTGAGTCGTTTTCAGTCAGTCGCGTCAGTTGTTTCAGTCAACTGTGTCAACTCATTTGTATATTTCGGTCTCGGTGTGTCCGCGCTTTCGGTGAACATTGTCGTGGTAGAACTTGGTGAACTTTATACACGTAGATAAGTTGAACTTTGTTGTTGAAACAAATAAATCATATATCGAACAGTGTGTGTGTGGTGTTTTGTTCGAGTTACCCAACAGAAGTAGTGAGTGATATTTATTATAATCAAAAGATATTTCAAAAATTATTAGGATATTTATATAATCATGAATTTAACAATAATTAAATAATATTAAATACCAAATACTTATGTTCACAATTTAAATTCAAATTAAATTTTTCAGATAAATTTGAAAGTTCGAAAATATAGTTCGAAGTTTCAAGTCCTTTTTGAATAATGGCATTTTCTAGAATTTCCTCGAATGACGGAAATATTTTGAAAAGAATGTAGTAGCATTCTTCGTCATTGTTGAATGTTATCTTTCGTTGTGGGTTCGTGATATGTGTCATTATTAGTCAAAGTCATCATTAGTCAAAATTATTGTAAGCGTCGAAAAACCAGAAAAAAACCGAATGCATCTTTATACAAATGAAATTTGTCGAAAATTTGTTTAAACAATAGAAAGTTGCAAATTTGATATTAGATTCGCGATCAGCAGACGTAAAAAACATTAAGAGTTTATCCATCTTGCTAAAACCCGATGGTGCATGTATTTGTTTAAACACTTTGTAAATATAAAATTTACGATGAGTATTCCAGATTGGTTTTATAATTAGAGATCGGGAAAATTACAAACATAACTACATGCATCTTCCAAACAACAAAATTTTGCAACAATTTGTTGAAACAAATTAACTTTACTAAATTAACTTTGTATTCGCAATCAGAAACTGCTAAAACCGGTAGCGAGTCTTTTTATCTTGCATAAATCCAATGGTCTTAGTATCAGTATAAATGAATATTGTATGAAACAATCAATGATGACAATTTGAGATTGGCTTTACAATGAGAAATAGTGAAAACCATTTCAAACAACATACATTCTCAAAGCAAGCAAATGATTTTATAACTTATCCTATACCACGTAATATCATTATTACCCGGCAATCGGAATATTCCTGATTTTTTTCATCGCCTACTTTACAGCAAAATATTCACGTTCATGACATTTTTATTAAGAAAATGGCTGTAAAATTTGAAATACATGCATCAATTTTACTTGGAAGATTAATTTCTTGCAGAAAAATAAATTTCTAGCTTGTATTTGCAAGAATATTTTCATCTATATATGACACGCCCAGACCGAAAATGTAATGTGTCAAAGTTCTGAGGCAAAACGCATTGAGAAAAGTTGAGCGGCAAAATGCAACGAAGTCGGTTCAGGGGCAAAACGCAACGAGATTATTTAAGAGGCAAAATGCAATAGAACTTTTTTTTCCGAGGAAAAGTGAAACGTGTACGTTTCCAGAGGAAAGATTCAACAGTTCGTGTTTCAGAACGAAATTGCATTAGGCACGAAATTTGGAAGGGTAATGCAATATAGGTTCTTGTTGCATTTTTGAGTTATAATTTTACCCGTTGCTTTCATTTCCCAAAGTTGCACTCTCTGCATTAAATCTCGAACATTCAGCATCAGTACAAGTACTTAACTGTTGTTTAATTATAAATGACGTGACCTTCAATAAGGTTTGCAGATAACAAAATTAATTTGTATAAAATATATATTCAAACAATTTTATGAACATTTGAAAGTTGGCATGTTGCACACGCTTTTCATGGTTTTTGGGGTCGCTGATTTCAAAATCAATATGCAAATTGTGTAATTAATTTGCTTTAACAATTTGTCTCAATAATTTATGAAAATTTGAAAGTTTGCATGTAGCATACGCCTACCATGGGTTTCGGGGTCCCTGATTTTGAATGTTATATGGAAATAAAACCTTTGACAGTCATGGGTGATGGAGAGTATCTGCACATCGGGTTCAGAGAAGCTGTGGAAAACACTATTCTGCGCACTCCCGAACAGCATATCCCACAAGTTTTAGAGATTGGCATTAGCACGGATGGTGGCAGGGTTGATTCATTAGGAAGAATACAATTGTGGCCAACCCAAATTCGAATTGCCAATATACCAGACAGCGCTCCTGAGCTCGTTGGCATATATCGAGGTGCAAGTAAACCAAGCGATCCTAATCTCTTCTTTCAGCAATTTAATTCAGATGTTTGTTCAGCCACTAAACAGGGTGGAATTGAGCGCAGTGGTAGGATCTATCCATTCGTGTTTCGAGCGTTCATTGCCGATGCTCTTGCGAGAGCATTTATACTCAATCACAAAGGTCATATGGCCACTTTTCCATGTTCGAAATGCAACGTAGAAGGAATTCATTGTGATCAACAAAAGAATCTTGTATATCCAGGAGAAATAGCAGAAGCCAGAACTCATGAACAATATCTGAAAAGGTCTGCTGACGATTTGCATTTTAAAAAAGGTGCCAGTCCTCTAGAAAATCTTCTCTCAGACATTCCAATGCGTACTCCGTTTGAATACCTACATCTTGTTTGTCTTGGGGTTATGAAAAGGTTGCAAATGGGTTGGGTTGATGGCGTTTTTCGACTCACTGAGAAACTTGACAAAAAGAGGATGGATTACGTAGCTGACCGAGTTGCGATTGTCAAACATTTCTGCCCTTAAGAATTTTCACGTCCTCCACAATCGTTACACATGTACAGAAATCAAAAAGGAACCGAGCTTCGTTCATTCTTACTATATGTAGGGATCGCTGTTATGTTTGGTATTCTCAGTTGCTCTGGGTATCTCAATTTCCTTCTTCTCCATGTCGGCATCCGAATTTTGACAAAGAAAAAAGTTTCAGTGCAAGACGCAGACCTCGCAAAGCATGTTTTAAACGAGTTTGTTGATTCTAGTACTCATGTATACGGAATTCAGTTTGCATCGTACAATATCCACTGTCTGAGACATCTCGCTGACGATGCCAAAATCTTCGGTAATTTGGATAATTTTTCAGCTTTTCCTTTCGAAAGCAATATGTCATACTTCCGTAAGGCTACCAGAAAACCAGGTAGGCAGTTGCAACAAATATATCGGAGACAACAAGAGAAATTAAGTTTCAGACGTGTGAAAAAGATGATTAAGCAAAATAAGCTGATAAGACCACATCGAAATGGGCCAAAACCATCATTACACAACAATATCAAACAGTATATGAAAGTTTGCTGTGAAAAATTCGTTCTTTCGGTTGACCAATCCGATAATTGCTGTATCTCTCAATCTGGAGAAATCCTCATTGTACTCAACATTATTGAAATTAACGGAGTCATAGAGCTTGTTGTTCGAAAATTCGACTTCACAGGAGATTTTTATGATGTTGGGGTTCGTTCATCTGCAATTGGCATATGGAAATGCAATCGCTTGAATTCTCAAATGTGTATTGTACCCTTTAACTAGATTCGCGCGAAATGTTTCCGCATGCCTTTTTGGCCTGCAAGATACACAGATTCTCTTGCAAATGGTGTTGTTCCACTCAATGACGAAAATAATTATTTGTCTGACGATGAAGATGATGCACATTTCAGTGAGTCTAGCCGCGATGGACATTTTATTGTTTTCGAAATTTTTTAATTAATAAACACCAAGTAGCAAAGGTACGGTGAACAGTGAACGTTCCTGTTTTTTTACTGAAGAGTAGATTATAAATAGATACTCCTTTTCCATTTCGAAAAGGGACGTTTCGATTTGTAAAACTAGGTTTTGAAGTTAAAGAAAATAAGTGTTGTTGAAGAAAAATGTTAATATCATTATTGCGTTTCATTAGTGAAGTATCAATTTTTGGAATGGTATAGCAACTTTGAGTTAACTAAGAAAATACGTACTGTTGATGAAAGTTTGCTGAACGACAAATTATCATGCATTGCGCACACGAATAGTGTACATTCTCAGCATTTAATTTTTATGACTTCAACTGAATAAAAAAAGTGGCCCTTCTCTCCTTCAAAAATTAAAACAAATACAGTTTCGAAGTTTTTTTTTTAAACATAGAATAATATTAAAATTGAATTGTAATCAAAACCTGTGAACAGTTTCTTCGTGTACAACCTTCAAGCAATATGTAAAAATTAGATCGAGAATTGTTACATTTTATTACAAAACACGTAACGCCGAATTATCATGCATTGCGCACACGAATAATGTCTGCAGTGTAAAAAGTTGAGACAAACTTAATTTTATGTAACGAAGAACACATGTTTCAGTGTACAGCCTTCCCAAAAAAAGTAACGTTTCATCCTTCATCATGTTATGATATATTGAATTAAAACTTTCATTCTCTAATGTGTCTGTATTCGGAGAATTCAGCAGAGCCTGAGGACGCAAGACTACACAATCAAGTAAGTTTGTGAAGGGTAGATCGTAAAGTTAAGTTCAATTATGATGTTTCATCAAACCCGACACACTCTTAGTCCAAATTTTCTCAAAAGTATAGTGTATAATTTAAAATATGAATGATAACTGCACAACCGAGGTTCACTGAACTTAATATATTCAGAATAGTCATTAATTTATTTGTGAACGTGGTACATTGGCTTAAAAATTTGACCCGTGAAAACAATCTCGTTTCCAAATATTGCGATACAGCAACGTGCATAACGACGATGCTATCGTAGTTCAAAACAACGAATATCACAACAAAAGCCACGATCATTGCGTTTTGAAAACACAAGGCGCTCTCTTTTTCCCGAAATAGGCCACGCCCTTGGTTCATACCCTTAGCAAGAAGCATAAAAGTCATGTCCGATAGCACTCCCATCAGCCTACAGAGCTCTAAATAAATATTTTAGTTACATAATACTTGAATGTTACTTAATATATGCACCGGAGATAAAAGCTGTTCATTTTTCTGATCGCACACAAAAAATATTTAAAGTTGTAGTGACATGTAACCTATGCACAACAATTCAAGTGCCTGCTCTTAATTTAGAAAAAATGTTTTCCTTTGTTTAGCTGCTTACAGAAGTTTCAATTCTCTTAGTTATCTAGAAAACTAAACGATTGCAATCAACAAACTAATAACAGTTCTGCACTTTTTTCAAGAATCATGTCGTACATTCGGAAGTCGAGTAGATCAAGCGCTGGCACCTTACTGACACGCTATTGTGATACTAATAGCGAGGGCGAGAAAGAACGTATGCCACCGAATCGTCATCCAGGACTTTCAATATTGTCGTTGAAACGGAAGAACGTCGAAATGGAAAAAGAGCTACATACCATCAACAATGATGGTCGCCCACATGATGTAAATTCAAGCTGCTTAACGCAACGTATACAGTCTCCAATAAATCCACCTCCTCCGGGTGTTTCTCCAAATCACTCCGGTATGTTGCATTGTAGCATCCAAAAATTACCTTGTACACATGATAAACACAACTAAATTCTAAATAGGGTTAGGTTATCTGCAAATTTCCTAGCGGCATGAACTACAGGTCAAGCTTTTGTTCATGAAATCTCAGCTTCAAATAATCATAGAGACAGTAATCGATATAGTTTGCATCCATCCATTTTGCAAAATGAAAGTTAGATGGGCAAATAAGAATGTATAGAACGTCAATTTATTTCAAAGTAATGATTTTGCACAAAATTTTGTAAAACAACACGGTCACTCATAATTGATTTTCACAAGTGTTTTTTAAAAATAGCTTCAATTTTCATGTGATGAATTTTCAAAAAATTGAATTTTAATTGGGCGAAAAACTTTTCCTGTACCAAATTAGCCAGAAACATAAAGTACGTAAATATTTCTCAGAGAAATAGAATTATTTACAGTACCCTTTACCTGCCTAAAACTAAGTAGAAGATAGTCACAAATATTTTAAAAAAGAGAAACTGCACTTTAGTAAACTTAAAAAATTACGATTACGTTTTACCAAGGCAAATTAAAAAATCAGTCAACTTTTCTCAGATAAAAAATTTAAGAAACCAGCTATTCCTTGGTTATTACACTGAGAAAAAGTGTGTGTAATGGTTACGGCGAAAAAAATTTTTTTTGATTCACCGCAATAAGTACGCTGGAAAGCGCTGTGACTACTATTTTTAACATTAGAGTACGTTGAATAAAAAAAAAATTTTTTTTCACCGTAACCATTATGCTGTTTTTTTCTCAGTGTAGTCACTAACTCGATAAACAGGTGGACTCACGGTTATACACATTTTTTCCAAGGAATATTTTTTTTTAATTTACTTGATTCGATATTTTTTTGGGAAGAAAATTGGCAAAGAAAAAAATTATTTTAAAAAAACAATTTCGGGTTCAGTGCCTCACACTGAAATTGGATTTGTTCTCTAAGGCTAACCCAGGGCGTTAACCATACTAACACGTTGTTACTATTTCTTCATACAGATTGCAACAGCAGTCCGGAATCAGTGACAATGACTTCAAAACGCACTGACACTGAAACTGCGTTCACGCCTAGACGTAATCTCAGGGTATCTTACGAGGAAGAATACAGCAACGTGCAGCCAGCAGTTATCAATACCGGTACGCATGAGCCACAAAATTACATGTCAAGTACGTCAGCTGAAACTTCGCATGGATCACGGAAAATGTTGCAAGGATCTGTAACTACAACGGCGGAAAAGACACGAAATCTTTCCCGGGAATCAAATGGAAATGGCCCTACCGATAACATAATATCGTCTGATGAAGAAACGTAAATTAAACTCATGGCACTGTAGTCCAATTAGTTTCTAACATACATTCTTTGTCGCTAAATACGTCACATATTTCTCAGCTTTGTAAGAGTTTTGTTTACTATTGCCTATCATAGCCCCAACGTGCTTCAACATAAAAATTAATGTAAATTCGTATGAGCTCTCTCGAGTATTTTTACCTTATGAGTTTGAATCGCATGATAATTGAAAAATTTACTAAATATTTCAGAATACTTCGTTTTCTTCGCAACCACCGTGATTCCATGATCTTTTATTTTTCAGAAATGTTGCTGATCAAAGTACTCCCTATCACCGAGAAAGTTGGACAGTTACTGCCAAAAATAACCGTGTCGCGGAAGATATCGCCGAACTTGTTTTATATGTATTTTATTGCAGAATTTTAAAAGTAGTTTAATATTCTGCCTATCACAAAGCCTATCGTCTACGCCTAACATCTGCCTATACAATTTTTCGACTCATAACTGTTCATAACCGTTAACAAGGAAAGGAATTGTCAGATTCAACAATTAAATCGTTTGACAAAATATAGCAACGAAATTTTCTGTAATAAGTGCACTTTGAGTAATAAAAATTTTAATGTAGTTGTTTCGACCGAAACGATGACTTCGTATTAAAAATTATCGTTGGTCCATATTTCAAAAAATGAAAGGTTGCTGAAACTGAAAATTTCTTTCCATGCAGTAAAAATCATTCCAATTCCTAACTCAAGCGTAATTAACATTTTTAGTGTAATAGTCCCTCTTCCAAAAGTGATCGCTAAGAACCAGGTTCACGAAATGAAGTAATACTTCCTCAAGTATCAATAAATTAAATTTTTCCGCTCAAAATTTGAGCCCTTTTCAGAAAGAGATAGTATATTTTAATTTCTTATTCGAGGTCCAAAACTTGTTATTCCACTTCTATTCTAATTTTTTTAATTTTATTATTAAAATATGCTAGCGATTTTATATTTTTACGGATGTTTATATTGGGAACTGTCAAAACATTATCGATAGGATACAATAGAATGCAATAGAATGCTATAGAATATCATAGAATACCATGGAATAATATGGAAGGACATAGAAAGGCACCAAAAGGTTCTAGAACGGTGTGGAGACATTGAGAATACAACTAGAAACTTCTGGAACAATCTAGGTCCTAAGATTACCCTATATAAGCAGTGGTAGGACTGCAAGCGGCAGTTCAGTTAGAATCGAATCGTAGTCGAGTGAACATCGATCGAGTCTCTCAGTGCGCGTGCGCGAGTAAGAGAAAGAGAGCAATATCGGTCGTAGCCATTACTCTTGTTGCGTTATTTTACGGTCGGAGCCGTAAGAACTATTGTGCGCGAGTGAGAAAGTCTATTTGAATTGTATAACAAAAGTTTAACTTTGTAATTAAATAAAGTAGTTGACTTTGAGTTATATTCGTGTCGTCAATCAACCTCACCTGACCCATTAAAAAAAAAGAATAATTACGCTCTCAGTAAAATTCATAACAAATATTAAATACATTCATACTTGAGAAAATGTTACTTCATTTCGTGAACCTGTTTCTTAGCGATCACTTTTGGAAGAGGCATTATTACATGGAAAAAAGGAGCACAAGAAATCATAATAATATTTTTTAGTATTTCAAGAGTTTCACACATCAATTTCTGTTATAACCTCATTTTTTCGCTGACCAATGTTGTATGTTTCAAGGCTTCATTGCAGTGTAATGGCGGAATTGTGTTCATTTTTTCAGTGCTCAAGTCAACAAAAACCTCACGCCAGTCCTACAGCAGATGAGCGACACGTTATTAAGATTGGAGCGGATCAGTGATGGCCTATCGCGGAACAAAAAGAAACCTGGTAAGCCAGGTTGCTTGCCAATAACTTCCGCGGAGGCCTTCAAAGAGGTGGAGCATTTCTCAAGAGAGCAGCTTGATGAAATCGTATGTTTCATGCTAAGAAAATCTTTTCAAAAAAGTAGATTGTTAATTTACAGAAAAAGACCTTGGTTTCGATAAATTTTTCGTGGGAACGTCGATAAGTTTCAAAATAGTATTCTAAAAGTGCTAAAGAAAATGGCTCCTCCTTAGACTTCTACTTATCTCAACTGAAACATTTAGCAGTGTAAAAAATTTATTCGCCAAGTGCGTTCGCAATTCAGCAAATTATGATTTCTACAAATGATTATGTCGTCTTTTAGGTAGCCTAGTGCAAATGGCTCGGAGCCCACAACATTGAAGAAGCAGCCAATGAAATCGTCAAAAGCTGTTTCGGTGACAATTTGTGCTCCATCATTACCTGGACCGGGAAATATAGACGGCATCGAGAAGAATTGGCAATCGTCAGTACGCGCTGGGAGCAAGTGATTGCTGGTAAAAGAAAAATTAAGCATATGATTCTATAGTACCCTATAAACTGTGGGGTATCCCTTACTACCATGACCTAAGAATGTTTCCCATTACAGCCTTTTAAAGTCGTCAAAAATATGTACAAAAACATCAATACCAGACTAGTTGTTTACTCAAATTTTTCCACGTATCAATTTTTTTCATGAACATTTGCTGAAATCAGACATGAGTGAGTAAAACATGCAAAAAAAATACATGTATTTTTCATTTAAAGTTTCAACATCTCGGTCACACGTTTAAATGTAATTAGAATTCGATGAAACTTTGCAGAGAATTTTTCCATGGTACCTTGATAATTTTGAAAGGTTGAAATGGAAAAATTCTGAGGTCATGGAAATAAGGAACACTCAAATAAACTCTTATAATCTTTCTCCCGCGAATCGTTTAGAACAGCGTAGAACTGTTTTCCCAGTGGACTCGGGTGCTTTTAGAAGATTACCTATCTATTACCTATTACCTAAAAAGAGGAAGAAAAAATAAGTTGGCAACGCCAGAAAATATGTGAAACAACTTAGAGTTTCTAGTGTACCACAGTTCAAAACGACAGTTCTTCATCTTGTATTTATAGCATTATTTTATGCAGTTGTGAAACCTCATGTTTTTTTTTTTTTTTTTTTTTTTTTTCCAGATGCTCTCTGTGGACACCCCAATATTCCCCAACCAAGCCAAAAGCAAATTATGTCAGCGGTTATGGCTGCGCTGAAAAATGGGAAGCAAAGAGCCAGAAATTCGTCGACCGGAATCCGGAGAAACCTCAACTGGAATCCAGCGACAAAACGCTCAAAATATGCAATCTACATTGCCACCTCTTCATCGTACAAGTGGTCCTGCAACCTTTGTTCCGGTTTCGCCATCTCTACAACACACTGTAAATTCAAACGTGGCTATTCCGCAACCTCATCCCATCCGAACACAAGAGAATCCTCATCAAAATTTCCGCCTGCATCCTCAACCATATGTTGCCGACCAACTGAACACTTTTCCTTATAATACATATCACTAGATTAGAGTATTTGTTTCAGTATTTCATCATGTCAGTTTTCACCTCGATTCTCGATTTATTACCAATAAACAAATCTTACTCTCAACAATCATACTTTAATTATAACACATAATATTGTGTAAGTTAGAATGTAATATTATTGTTACTTTCGTAATAACTGAGAAAAAGGTTCATTCATAGTTCATACTCTAATTTTTTCAAAAATAACCATTTATTTTCGAAAAAATTCGATTTGAAGAAAATTAAGATTCTCATTCAAACAAAACAATCTTTATTGACTGCTACTATTACTACTAACTGAACCTTTTTCTCAGTGGCCTTGCAATTGTAATCCCTTTTATTTTTCTAAGTTAAGAGAACATCATTTGTCGAAAAATCATGTGCATTTACGAGAAAATCGTTTTCGTGAATGCACAAAATCTCAACAACCATACTGGAATTCAGACACATAATATTGTGTAAGTTAGAATGTAATATTATTGTTACTAAAGTAAGTTAAGAGAATGTCATTAGTCGGAAAAACATGTGCATTCACGAGAAAATTGTAAGATATGAAACCTCACAGTTTTAACAAATAAAAATCTTGTTTTTACAAAAAGGTTTTTATGATATTTTTTCATTTTTTGTCATACCACATACTCTAAAAAGAAAATTTTTGCATGTGAATCATTAATAGAAACAGCATGTCCAGCAAAATGTACTGAATCACTTTCAATTCTATGCCACTAAAATGCCACCAAAATGCATACTCTATAGAGTATCGAAATGTGCCATGTCATGTATCTAAAATGCTGCCATCAAGTAGACATGGCATACCTATAAACCTTTTCGATAATTTGATTTGTTACGGCACCTCATGCTGAAATTATGCATCTAAAAACAACCCGAGCAAGTGTGCATTTGATGCAAACAGAACCTATGCTTTATGCGGTCGTATCTTACCTGCAACATGGCAACATTTAGGTCCATTTGATGTTGCATTTATGTTGACTTCTTGCCTATCATCTTGCTATCTGGGAAAAGCTTAATCAACACAAGTATTCTTGTATAATAAAATTTTTTTTATTATATTCAATACCAAGTTGCAGCGAAAATCGCATACTTAGACTTTTATTGATTTTCATTAAATTACCAAACAATTGAATTGAATCGTATTTTCTAAGGGCAAAACGTCCTAAATTCAAGTTTACTCTCAAGAAAACCAATGCAATGGCCAAATAGTAAATAATGCCCAGTTAATTGACTTATTATTATATTACTAAATTATAGATTATATTATAAAACTTGAGTATTTTTAGAAATGTTATAAAATTATGTTTGCAAAGTATATTTTTACAGTATTTTATGGAGTACTAATAGTATTTTTAGTATTTTCAACTTTTCTGAAAATCCTGTAATATTTGGAAAATCTTGTATTTTATAGATTTTTTTTTTCGATTGCTTATGTCGTCGCTTCGTTCGAGACATCAGTGTAAATCAAGAATAATAGGTCACAAAATAACAATAGCATTTTGAAAAACAGCTTCACTTCTTCAGAAAGTAGGTTTTTCGGGTAATGGCACAACTTTAGGCACAACGTCAGTATCCAGTTCAGAGTGCACCAAAACTTTGGTCTGTGCAGTTTTTTTGCTCCATCGGGAACATGTACTCCAAGTTCATCTCGTACCTGTGCAGAAAAATTAAAATATTTTCTAATCTGTTTCAACATTGTAAAAACTTAAATCATGTTAAGACGACTCCGAAGACTTATAGTAGGTTCTGAGTCGTCTTAATGCAACTTTTCGTCATTGACTGTTTTTTATTTACTTTAGAAGCTTTTCTCGTAAGAAAGAGATGACGTTGGCACCCAATTTTTTTTCCCGACTCATGATAAAGCTAGATAAATATCGAGGGTTCTTGATTTTTTCAGCGCAGTGCATCAACAGTGCCCACGATTCATACACTGCGTCAATTACGTATGTATTGTAGATAACTCCTGCATCTACGCAAAAAGATAAACACTATTCATAAAGAAATCATTAAACCTTTAAAGAAAGATGGATTGTAAATATTATGTACAAGGAACTTCGGTGTGAATCCAGTGTGCTGGATTTTCATAGTTTGGAATTTTCCACGTTATGTTGCCAATGAGTTTTTCATTGGTTGGATCATCCGTGAAAATATAAGTAAAATTCATTGTTATCTCAGTATTTTCTTGAGATGATGATAGTTCTGCTCTCATGCATTTGTAGGCCAAAGCTTCCTCTGAACTGGCATAATACTGTAATACGTTCCATACCCCTGTCATCTAAAAAGTAATGATAATAAGGTTTTGGATCGTGTTATAAAATTTTATAAAATTCCAAGCCACTCCAGCATTAGTTTCATAAATTGTGAAAAAAATTTCCACTGCCTAATTTTCATCAGCTTTCAATTTTTTGGGGCTCGAAATGTAATCCCTGTTAAAAATTTCCAATTGAATTCCCACAGTTTGATTTGTCTTACTGGGAAATTTTGTACAAAAAAATTTTCGTCACAAATACATATGTTGCAATAAGTTTTCCAAATGGTAATCTAACTGGATTTCTTGAGGTAGTACTTGCACTTGGGCAATTTTCTATAGATTTTCTTAAAAATTGAAGAATTTGATCTCGATATTGTACCTAATCTATGGTAAAAATGTCATAATTGCTTACCGTATATATTTTTGAGTTATAATTTTTTGAAATTAACACGCACATATATGCACTGAGAGAAAGGTTTGTTTCTCTCGAACGATATTTATTTGCACCAAACAAACTACATAGTTGGATACGGCGAAATGAATATTTAGTTGTCAGTAAGAAACAGCATATTTGAAGCGTTGTTTTGAGGCAAAGTAATACTTGTTAACTTTTAATAAATGAGTTATTCACTTGGAATGCGTGATATTCTAAATTACAAAATATTTTTTTTGAGCGAAGTGTGAAATGTTAGGTACAGTAGTTTGATTGTTTTCAGTGAAATAATGATGTAGTTTGATGAAACTAACATTTATTTGAATGTAGATGTGCCGCAAGGTAACAGTTACACATGCAATTTCGTGCCAAATATACAGGAGAAAGAAACATTTCCTTAACTATTAAGGTAGTTGTAGCGTTGGCAATTTCAGACTCTTTGGGTTATTTGTCGCAGCTCAGTTCAGACTGTAGGGCAGATATTTCGAGAGATTTGGCAACCTCACATACCACCTTGTTTTTTTCCGTGTGCACACCCATTCACACACGCGCAATATGTATACAAATTGCTGTCTGCTGCAGCACACTGTTGCCATGTTTCTCAAAAGTCATAATACAAGTGACAAATCAGTGGATTTTTTGGTTTTTTAAAAAATTTTGTCAGTATCAAGTCCTGTGCTTTGAAAATGTGAAACTACATGGTTCACTCCATCTAGCTAGATTTTTCTCTAATTTTTCTGATAGAAAATGCCTTTTCTACCACGGAAAATGCAACCGCGTCCATTAAGAGCCCATGTTATTTTCAATATTTTTTGTAATTAATTGGCATAGTCGATATTCTTGATTATTTGCATATAAGCTTTTACAACAATTGAGATTCAGTGTACAATATTTCAAAAGAATCGAATAGAAAATTGAATATCACTACAACTACCTTAAGAAACGTCAAGATGAGAAAAATATAAGATCTTGTAAGGAGGAATGAGTAATGTTTATTTGCAATAAATGATATTATTGTTGTCTCGACATGATTTTATTTGTATTGTTGTTTAAGCTTAAATTTAAGCTTAAATTTAAGTTCACACTAGTAAAGTTTCTAATAAAATTATGATTTTAATATCGGATCGATTTCTACTTGTAAATAAACTGCCGTTTTTTCGAGACAACTGAATCAATGCAAATAAATTGATTCATTCC
This sequence comes from Platygaster robiniae, assembly GCA_028476575.1. Classification (NCBI taxonomy): domain Eukaryota; kingdom Metazoa; phylum Arthropoda; class Insecta; order Hymenoptera; family Platygastridae; genus Platygaster; species Platygaster robiniae. Next base: position 46,831,309 of record CM052019.1, read on the forward strand.
TACAAAATACTCTGATGGATATACTTTTTGAAACAAAATAAATAATAGATTCTGCGCTAAAATATTCTTTCGAGTTTAATAAACGCAGCATATACTGAAACAAATAAATTCACTCATTTGCTGGGAATAATCTTTTCTCTCAGTGTGGGGAATCGTGCATTTCCGCTCATATTTCAAAAACTTTTCTATAATTAATACTAAAAAAATTTCTGAAAATTACTTTTATTATGAAAATCAACCTTGAAAAATTTCAACAAGGGTTACCGAACTATTTTTTGAGAAATCTACAAAAAAAATATGTATCTGTCACTTTTGCAACTAAGGTGGTACGCTTGGCAATGCCGCATTTTGAAAGACACAATGATTATATTTCCGACATATTTATATCATTGAAAAGTTTGAAATTATTTACAAAAAACATTACATGTGAGAACTAAAAGGCTACGGCTGCGCATATAAACATGTTTACATATTTACAAACTCTGAGCGAGATATAAAAAAACAGTTGCAATGTTGCCGAGTCAACGAACAAAAATTACAGAGCTGAATGAAGTTGGCCACGCAAGACTGTGTGACTAACTTCAATTTCTTTCAAGTGCAAGAACTACACAGCAAACGAGAAAATATTGGATGATCAAATCCTCAATTCAAACTCGATGACTTGGAGTACTTTCCATAAAATATCAAAGTGCCGACATGAAAAGTATTCAAAGTTATCGAGTTTGAATTGAGAATTTGATCATCCAATATTTTCTCGTTTGCTGTGTACCTTAATGCATTTTCGAAATCTTCAACGGATCAATTGGTCGATTGCATAGTAATTGTAATATTGAATAAATAGCTCATTTTCATGTAATTGCACAAATTTTTATGGTACAATTTATAAAATAGGTAATATAAATATATATTTCAACATTTTGTGGGAAATATATTCGCTAGTTTCTATATTTTGATTAAAAAAAAGTATGTACTTTTTAAAATCGTATAGTACCTTTTTCAAGTCAAAATGGCGCATTGCTTTCACTTTTGGGCACTTGGTTTTGTCTTCTATCGTTTTCCATGCGTTGGCTATGATAGAGTTCATTAGAATAAAAACGACTAAAATATAACACATACTTGCACATCTTTCAAGTTTTGGCAATGGAAACATCCTTTCAGCTCGTTTCAGCTCACGAGTCACTGTGAGGACTGTGATATTGATACCCTTTTTTATGTATGACTCCAGCCACCCACAATAACATAATATAGGAATCCTTCCGCTAGAGTAATCTCATACTTGTTATCGCTTTTTCATATAAAGAGTATATATATCTTGAATGTTGACAACACAGTGGTCACCACGTCAGAGATATTTTTCACTGCAGTATATAAAAATTTTGATTTTTTACGTTTAAAAATTGTAAACATGCTATATAAAATTTTCAAAACTTCCCACGTATTATAAAAATTTGTCCGGCACACATGAAGATTTTTTGCATATTTAAATAATTTATAAGTTTTTCAGATTTTTTTATCATCAAGAAATGAAAAATTATTACCATATATATATATGCATTTCCTGAAATTCAACTTATTTTTAAAATTTTTCGGAATTATCGAGGAGCTTCGAAATTCCCGCATGTCCTTTAAATTTTTCAAAAAGTTTTAGAACATTACAATATAATGAGCTGTTCAAAACTTTTAAATTTCATAGAACTTCGTCTAAGTTATGAAGATTTTTCGTAATTTGTTGTTATTTTTCGTCTTTCAAAGTTTTGTTAAAAAATGAAAAAAAAAAAAAACATGATCAAATTTTTTCAAAAGGTATGAAACTGCAGTTCATGCACAGCAAACGAGAAAATATTGGATGATCAAATCCTCAATTCAAACTCGATAATTTTGAATACTTTTCATGTCAGCACTTTGATCTTTTATGGAAAGTATTCAAAGTCATCAAGTTTGAATTGAGGATTTGATCATCTAATATTTTCTTGTTTGCTGTGTGAACATGTAATTTACAAAATTTATTTACTTTTTCTGAAATTGTACAAATTTTCCAATCTTGCGTATAAGATCGATAATCTTCAAAACTTTCAAATATTTTTAAGTATCAATTATAAATTTAAAATTGAAATTTTAAATTTTAAACATAATGTACGAACTGTTCAAAACGTTCAAAATTTTATAAAAATTCGTTTAACTTATTAGGATTTTTTGTGTTTCTCTTAAACTTATCAAGTTTTTCGGATTTTCATAATATATAATGAAAAAATACAATCATGCATATATTTCGAAAATAGTATATTTTGTACCGAGGACCTGAGGCGTGGCTTTTAGGACGAGGACCAATTTATCTGCCGAGGCGCAGCCGAGGCTGATATTTGGTCCGAGGACAAAGCCACGTCCCTCGGTCCGAGGTGCAAACGATACTTTTTGCAAAACACGCGAAAAAATTGTACTTGGAGGAGTTGTACGGCCGCGTTGAATACGCCCATTTCCGATCGGCAAATGTTTCAGTCCCTGGAGACACGAGCTGGAGCAATGCGTCAGTGCGTGTGTTTTTGCTTCAGTGCGTGTATTCAGGGAGTGAAGCGTTTGTCGGGCGGAAATGGTTGTGTTCGATGCGGACATACAGGTTCTCGAAGTACAACTTTTTTGCGTGTTTTGCAAAAAGTATATATGATAAAGAACTCGATTATACAATACCTATGAAAATCACACAGAATTTACTGTCTTCATAATTTTCGATTGTTTTTTTTTTTTTTTTCAAAATTCTCGATACTTCAAACTTTATAAAAAATATCGTATAAACTCTGAATTTCATGAAAACTTGTTTTATTTCCCGCCATCCTGAAACCGATTAAGTAGCGAAAATCCGATCTATGCGCTTCATTCTTGAATACGCCTCGCCGTAGTTTCGAGCGAGTGTAGCACATACGGTTTCCGGAGTCTGAGCGGGCCCGCCGCAGATCCGGCATGTCGGACAGTGAACGCAACAGTTCATCTCTCTTCCTTTTCTAGCACTCAACGAGACGTAAGTCTGTCCTCGCGCGCTCGCTCAGACGCCAAAAACGGCTCTCGTTTAATCCGGCATGCCAGATCTGCGGCGGGCCGCTCAGACTCCGAAAACCGTATGTGATACACTCGCTCGTAACTACGGCAAGGCGTATCCGAGAATGAAGCGCACAGATCGGATTTTTGCCACCATTTGCCACTTGATCGGTTTCAGGATGGTGGGTTACATCATTTTTTTGTAACTTTTGGATAATTTTTATTTATAAACATATTTGACATTTGATTGGGCGTATTCAGGCGTATTTGATGAAATTCACCGAATTTTACATGTATTATAATATATCTATTAATATACATCGATTTTACACATTCAAACGTTACGAACTTATAAAAAAAAGTGCGTTTGTCAATAATTTGAACGAACTAAATAATACAATCATAACAAACACACAAAATAATATTTAGAATGATCAATATAATAAATATAATAATATAAAAATATAATAAATAAATAAAAATTTTTTGTACTTAATAAGATTTTAATGTATAATTAAACATTGTCTAGTCACTTGTCCAAATTTTCTCGTCATCTTAAAAAAGGCTGGAGGCTCATGCCGGTGACTGAAAAATGAAGTAAATATTTGTATTAGGAAGATAAATTCCTCTTTTCACTCATACCTCACATAATAAAAATAACTTGCTGTAATTCATTTTCGATAATTCTGTTAATTTCACCAAAAAATGTTATAAAAAAACCGTACGGCCCTGATATCCTTAACTCCTGTTTTACCGATTGCCAGTATGCCAGTGTAAAATTAAAAAACAAAGCAAAAAAAAAACAATCCGCTGCCGTGCGGAAATTGACTCTCAATTGCTCTCAATAAACTCGAAAACAACTGAAAACAACCCGTATCGTAAAAAAAATAAAATGTCACACGCGGGAAATCGAAGAATCGTAAAAAGAGACGTGTGTATAAATATCGCGTTTTTCGTGCTTGGCGCAAAGCAAAGAAAAGTAGATAAAAGCGAGGTTATGATTTCGAGGAATACGACAGCGGAGGAATAAACAAACAGTCGCAGAAGTCGGCTGCTGCGAATTAGGTTTATTGTGAGGAAATGATGAAAAGGAAGGCGACTAGAATTTAGCATTAGCGGAAGTGATGGTGACGGTGAACCCGCTGCCGAAGAAGAAGAGGAAAAATGAACGCGTCGACGTCGTCGGCTGCTAATACTAATAGTACGAATCACAACGACAGTGCTCACAATAGTAATAGTAATAACAATAACGTGGTGACGGCGACGACGTCGCCGGAAAATAATGCCGGGACCGCGGGGAGCTGGATGGCATTCTGCCAAGTCCACGCCAGGGCTTCGGCCTTCGACTTCGCCAAGGCCTTTTGCGACTACCTCGCCGAGAGTTTTCCCACGAGCGCAAGGGCCAACCTTTCCCACCGAGACTTCCTTCGCAAGTTCGTTGAGACCTTCTGCGAGCACTTTGAGAGCGAGTACATTCGCCGCAGTAACAACGCTTCTAGGTTCACTTTAAATATGTTTTTTTTAAAAGGTTAAGAATTTTCCTCCTATTCAAGGGCATATGCAGGCAAGGCCGTTGCTGCCGTTGGGGGGGGAGCAGATAAGGCGACTCGCGCTAGACCCTGCGCTGGGGCCAGAGAAACGTCTACACGGGGAAAAAAGTGGGCCAGAATCTAGTCCGTTTAGATTAGAATGTATCTCGAAACGGAGTCGCGTTTACCCCGCCCATTCGCTCACTTGCCTCGGTATTCGCTTAGTGCCGACTGTTGGGTAGACGCTACGCTTTTTACGGAGTGTGCAGTGATGACTTGTATCTAGTCTGATTTCGGGCTGGAATCTGGCCCGTTCTCAGCATAGATTACTGACTTAGCTTTTATGCTTCATTGAACATACTATGAAGACAAGTGGTCTCCAAATTAGGTACTTCGATTAAAATTGATAAAGTACTTGATAAATATGGAACGAAGTTAACACAAAAAAAACTTATGATACATAAATAAATACTAACAATTGAATAATAATGATATATTGTATAATAAATTATATTATAATTTCATATATATTACAACGAGACTATTGCTTATGACTACATGATAATTGTATGTAAACTAAAAATAATGTAAATTATTTATTCATATGAAAAATTTATTATTTATAATAACTTTTGTTATCATTATTTCCGAGTTATTGAAATTTTTTGAAGTTACTCATACAATCATTTGATAATTATAATAATTAATCATATTTAAAGTATACAATTAATATAAATAGTATGAAATTCTAAATAAAATTCAAATCAAATATAATTTAAAATAATATATTCAATAGTATAAAATTAAACATTGACTGACAAAAACTAATACGAGAACCGAGAACTGCAAATGCACAACGTGTAAATGCGTTAAATTTTTGCTGAACAATTGAACGTCGCGCGCACATGCGTCACATTAGCCCTACGTTTGACTGTCCGCAAAACAAAAATTAGGCCAAATTCTGGCCCGTACATGAGCTTGCTTTTTTCTCCGTGTACGAGTGGTGTGTAGACTTCAGCTTTTTTTATCCCTTCCCAACAGTTCCCTTTTTCCAACTTTTATCCCTTCCCAACAGAAACAGTTTTTTTGTTAAAAAATTTAATTGTTAAGGAAGCAATAAAATCGTAAATTGAATTGCATATTTGAGATCTACGGAAAAAACTGAACAACATAGTTTTTTGCACGATCTAAAAGCCTGAAAACTGAAAAAGGTACAAATTTCATTTTATTAAATCTTTAAAAAATTTTTACTCGCTACTGTGACGTGATGAAGAAAAAACATTCAGGATTGTAGGTTCAGGAGGTCATAAAGTACATGTTGCCTGTGAAACTTTCTTTGGGTTTTTCCAAAACTTGATTTTTGTTCCGCTGTGTAATGCAATGCTGCTATTCAATCATCATCAATGCTGCTTTTCAATCACAACATTTGAGTATAACACTTTTGAAGTTGTAAAATTTTTTTTATGAAGTCTATGTCATTCAAGCATACGTCTTTCAAAAGTTAAGAATATATTGGAGTTTTTGAAATTGCACTTGAAAATACATTTTTACTTATATTATAAGTATTTGTCAATTTATATAATTTACTTAAAACTAATTAAAAAATAAATCGAACCATATGAGGTAATGTGTATAGAAACCATGTATAAAAAACTTTCTTTTACTTCAAAAATCTATTAATTTGAAATAAAATTACTCAAATAGTACATTTTGCATCTAGGGAAAAAAAAAATTTCTCACAAGGGATACATTCACCCGAGAGAGAAATTAATTTTTTTTCCATGGTGCGAACAATTTTTTTTATCGTGGCGGGAGCAAAAGCCAATTTTTGCCCTTTTTTTATCTCAGAATATGAGTTAGATTAACGACATTCAAAGAGAAATTGTAATTTGGCAAAAAATGTGTTACTTCGTAATTTAGAAAAGTTACTGGGAAATTATTACGAATACTTAATCATCATTGAAGTAGAACCCTCAATGCAAAAGAAAAATATATATACTGTGATGATAAATAAATAAATTTCATTTCATATTAATCATTAGAGTGTTACATTTTCGTTACGCTTTTTCTAAGCAATAGATCGTTCCGGACTTACACCTGAGTGATAAGTTTCATTACAAATAAACATGATTGATTCAGGCGATTCCCGAGCACTCACGTTTTACTTACGATTTTTGTTTACATTCTGCTTTATGATTTGACGATTATTTCAACCTTAGACCCCTTACAATATGCTTTCCAAGGTGGACAGGTGGCGCCAGGCGCGTTCGCTAACCAGTATACATATCAGTGACTTTTCTATTTCGGAAAAACTCATTTCCCTTTTTACAGTGGTTCAATTTTTCTCAAAAATATCGATAAGTCGGCACATGACAATGAATACAAATACAAAAAGAACCCCTCTCTTTCCCCTGCCAACTGTCATTTTCTCCAGCCTCCGTGTCGACCTTCAATACTTCATTTGCCATGTCGAAACAATTTTGATATGCTCATTTTTACTGTTTTCGATGCAAAAAGTATCGCGTGTACCTCGGAGCAATAACAGCTGATTAGAACTCGTGTGAGGTTTGCCGCCTGAGCGAAGCGAAGTTCTAAATCGGCTGTTTTTGCTCCTAGCTACACAATATACCATTTTTTATCGAATTCTCAACTGCTAAACATGTTCTACTTCTTTTGCCACACATTCAGTACATTTCGATCACGATGAATCTATTAGTCCTTTTTTTGTCTTAGGATAAGTTTTGAAATATACCTCTGAAACGGAGAGACAAACTGAGGCTGAAGAAAACTTCAAGGCTGACTTTTTTTTCTCATCCATCGTTGACGAAGCTCACATGCATTCAAAGTAAAATTCAAGAAGTCAAAAAATTCTCAAGTCTTTTCGGATTCTTTTTCAATCCATCAGAGCCCGTGAAAATTAACGATCTTCAGTTGCAAACACATTCTAGTAATTTAGCAAGATACCTTCAAAATGAAAAGACGATGTAGACAAAACAGACTTATTATCCGAAATCAATCAATAATCTCAGTTGATTATTTTAAACATGTTATTCCTCAAGAAGTGAAAACAGTCGTGAAAGCATTAGAATCCCTGATTGTGGTCGAGGAATCGTATCTGAATCTTACAATTGCATACAGAATTTTTTTAATGATTCCGGTGACAGTCGCATCAGGCGAACGTAGTTTTTCGAAACTCAAACTTATCATAACAAGATCATTTAAATTCCTTGGCAGCAATCTCGATAGAATCTGAAGTTTTGGGAGTATGCGACATGGAAGATATTATGAATGAGTTCGCCACAAAAAAAGCTAGAAAAATAGGACTGGCTTGAATTTTTGTAGCATTTGCAACAATCTGTCTTTAATATCATTATTAAAATCGTATGGCAATGTTGAAAAGTATATTGATTATTGAAAAAAGATCCCATATTCATGAAATTTATAATCATAACATTCCCTTTAGGAGCCCTGTCTGAAATCTTCGCCCCAGGTCCCGCAAAACCTAGAAACGGCCATGTATGCAGGATTAAATATTCAAGGACACATTTACAGGGTTTAGAAAGTAACTCAATACTTTATACCGTTACATAAAAAGAAGTAGTTATTTTTGATTGATTTTATTGATTAAGATTTTCTAAAGTTAAAACCTGTTGCTTTTTATTTGTATAACCTTCATTAGTTTCACAAATAACTAATAATGCCGGATTCACCCAGGGATTTTCAAATACATAGGTCACTTTTTCTAGTCTTCAAACTTTCGACTCCTATGAAAAAATCATTTATCAAAAAAAAAATTAAAATACGCTTTTATAGCTGAGGGTATATCCTTTCATATCATACGTATCGTTTTGCAAAAAAAATCAAATGTTATTCTTGAAAATTTCATATGATAAAATTATATGATTTTTTACTTTGCATAAGTGAGATTTCACTTGTAAGGTTTGTCTCTACAAAGATTTGCATTTCCTTATAAGGTTTTACAAACCTTATAGAAGGTTTATCTATCCCTATAAGGATTTTCAAAGAGTTTCCGATTCCTTACAAGGTTCAGAATTATTAGGGATATCAAATGGTTTGGATATTTCAAACCTGAAGGTTTCATCGTAATTCAGATGAAAAGAGTTCTAGAATTAATAGTAAAATGAAAAGATTCTACAATTCCACAGAATTTGTTACTTAGGCAAAAATGTGCAATACAATGATTCCATAAAATTGAACATGTGTAAAAAAAATTACGCTTTCTTCATTAAATAATATTTAGATATCATGTTGTAGTAACTGAAAACTGGTGAAGGAAATGCTTTCCTGAAGGCTGAAGTTCGACTATTATGTGCTTTCCTGTTCTCTGTAGCAGGCCGGTGAACCAGGATGTACACGATAGTAGTAATTCAGTGGAGCAACAGAACAACCTTGGAACATCAGCGAGAGCTGGGGCTACGTCACACGATGAGCTCAGCGATGTTTCAGAGCACGAAGGCCAGGCTCCCCCAGCTAAACAGCAGCAGCACAAACCCTTTTTCCGGCGGCTCTCGTTCAAGGGCCTGAGGCGCGGTGGCAAAGGCCTCTTTCATCGACAGCAGAGCGATGAAGCCGAATTATCTCACAGCGAGCGTCGCCGTGAAAAACACTCCAAGGCCAAGCTGTCCAAGATCGTTGTCGAATGCCGCAAAGAGGGTATCGTCAACTCCCTCACGGGCGAGAACTTGGATGGCACCCACCAAAAGTGGGAGAGGTTGTTGATTCTTTTTTTCTTCTTCATTTATTCAATTTTTATTTGTCAAGTTTAATAGTCACATGGCTCATATGGATGACAGTTTCAAAAACATAATTGCAGAAATATTTAAAAGATGTGTTTTATTCAATATTTCGATAAATCGAAACGTTTTGCTCGTCTCTAGTTTCAACAGTCACAAGCTTCAAGCTCTCTACAATCTTGACAATATAATAATTGCTGAGTGTGGACTCGCAGGTCTCGGCTGGCTCTGATAAAGGCGATCGGAGGCTACATGCTCGAGTTTTATTCACCCCCGAAGGCTGTGAAACCTCGAAGCGGCGTTTTTTGCTCGGACATTATCGAGGCACGCGAAACAACGGCTTTGGAGATGCCTGACCATGAGAACACTTTCGTCCTCAAGACACAGGAGAGCGAGTTTGTGATAGAGGCCCACGACTCTGGAGACATGAAGTCCTGGCTGGCTACTATACGCTACTGCATGCGTTCAGGCCAGCTGAGCCAGATGAGCCAGTTGAGCCAGATAGGCCAGCTACCCCAGCAGCAGCGATCTACTTGGTCCGGAGCTGCTGGAGATTCGGTCGCTGGCGGCGCCGAGTCTCTCGCCCTTCACGCCTCCCTCAGCCTGGACAACGAAAGGACGCGAGCCAACTCGGCCAGCAAGCCCAGTAGCTCTCGGGGAACTCATGAACCAGTGCACCATCCTCCTGAGGACGCGACTCACCTACCCCTCGTTAACCCCCCTGAGCTGCCACCCAGGCTACGAGCTCCCAGCAATAGCAACTTGGACCTCTGTTCCTCTCAGACTGACATCCAGTTAGGTAAGTAACTATATCAGATTTTTAACTTTTACTGTGAGTTATAGTAGCCACTGTGGCCAGGGCCGTAACTAGGCATGTGCAGGCGGTTTGGTGCACCAGGGCCCCCGGCTCTGGGTGGGCCTCAAAGAACGTTTTTTTTTTTTCTTCTTTTTTGGGCATTTTTTTCAAAAATCATTTTTCATTTCTCATAGAAACAGCCCCTAGGAATCTTTTTTTTTAGTGCTCTTATTAGCGTTTAATATAAAATCGCCACCAGAACACCTTTTGATTTTAAATCATTTTTAAAGGGCCCTCTAGGAAATCTTGCACCAGGGTCCCCGAGACCCTCGCTCCGGCACTTACTTTGGCAATAATAATGTTTCCTTCGTGATATTCCTGGCTCCTTTTAATTCTGACTCCCTTTTTAAAAAAAAAATGTAGAATTTGATTGAAATTCAGAAACACTAAAAATACTAAAAGCAATGGCACTATCAAATACAGCAATCCTATGCAGAGATTAAACGTATTTTTAAATATTTATAAGAAATACTAAAAGACCATAAATCTTCAAATTCTCGAGTATTGGATTCTAAAGTTTACGTATAAATTCATTACAATACATATAATTTTTTAATTCATATAAATACTGAAAAGCTGGAGAAAATTCCAACATCACCCGAATAACCTGTACCTTAATGTAGATTTTCACATTCAAGTTGCAGGAAAATAAGTTTTACGAATATTCAGTATAGCACACAATTTTTTAGTACACAGTAAATTAAGATTTCTCGTACAGTTACTATTTTAAATATTTTTTAAATATTCACATATTGTACATAATTTAATGGCTTTCGTGGTATTTTCATCTATTACTACATGGTTTCCCTACTATTTGATGGTTGCGAATTCAAAGATTTAGAGATTATTATAATTTTATAAAATTATGTCTGCATAAATTTTGTGTATTCATATAGTTTTTGTATTCTAGTTTGTTTTTTATAGTATTTACTAAATTTTATAAGAATACCAATTATTTTGATAGAATTATAGAATTCGATGCTTTGGAATTGAAAGTTTTACAGATATCCAGTATTTTATGCATCTTTTGAAAAAAAATTATTTTTACATATTTCTAGAATACCAAAAACTTTCAGGGTTCTGCGTATTGTTCAGTATTTATAGAATTTGAAGGATCTTTAAATATTTAAATAAATTTATCTCTGGATTTTACGAATTCAATGCTCAAGAACTCTAAGTGGTATAGATTTTCCATAAATTAAATAGATTTTATAGCTTTCTGATTCTCTTAAAATTTTTTGTATCTTCTCAGTATTTACACAATTTTTCGTATTATCATGGGTTTCTATGTAAATCTAGATAATTTAATGTTCGAGAATTCAAAGTTTTCAAAATAAAGTGCATAGGAATTCAGCATTTGATAGTGTCATTATTGTCAGTATTTTTAGTGTTCCTGCATTTTTTTTTCTTGCTATACTTTTTCTGAAATTTTCGTACCTTCATATTTTATTCAATTGTTCTAAAGGTCTCTCTGCACTGGAAAAATTTACACGTCATTTAACATATTGGTAAGAATTCGTTTCGGGACCGATTAATATATGTACTCTTTTAATCCCTTCAAGAGCTCTTGAACAGAGAAGAATTGTTAAAACATAAATTTAAAAAAGTTATGCAATGCCAAAATGAAAGGAGACTCAATTGCTGAATGCATGGTTCGACATAGTTGCAGGAAATGATGTGGCAGAAGACCTGGACTTGTCGAGCAGTTTGCGCGAGTACGCCTGGTTCCATGGGACGTTGCCACGCTCAGACGCTGCACAACTTGTGCTCCACAACTCCACTGAAGGCCATGGAGTCTTTCTCGTACGCCAGAGCGAGACTCGCAAGGGCGAGTTTGTCCTTACGTTCAATTTTCAAGGTCGTGCCAAGGTAAGCCTACGTAAACACCTTTTTCATAACCGCCATTTTTACTCTCACACTTGCTCATGATCCAATTAACGTTCGCATACCTAATAAACTGAGTGGAATCAATTCTTAATAAACAAGTGCTAGAAGATGGTTATGAGAAGTACGTTGAATAATAAAACTCGATCCTGTCATTGAAAAAGAAAACCTTATGTGTCTGGAATGGAGACAGTGTTTTAATATTCGAGGAACGAAAAAAATTTGTAGCACCTGAGGATGACGCTGAACGAGCAAGGACATTGTCGGGTACAGCATCTGTGCTTCCCCACAATTAACGACATGCTGGAGCACTTCCGCAAGAACGCGATACCCCTCGAATCGGGTGGCACAGCGGACGTAACACTCACCGAATTCGTTGTAGCCAGTGCAGCCACACGCCACCACCTCTACAGCACAGTGGCGGACGTTCAACAGGACACGGCGGCCAGGAGGGTCCCGGCTGCGGCTCCCGAGCCAAGAGAAGTAAGAGTCAGCAGTAGCAGTCTCGTAACGCCTCTCGAGTGAACTCGTTCGCAGTGGCCAACTCCCACAGTCTCAAGTCTGATCCACAGACAGTGAGTCGCTTTTACCATTTCGCACGCCTTTTTTCCCATACTCGCCATTCGGGTGTCGGACAGCCAGAAAAATTTTAAGATGCAGTTTTGGTTTGACAGAATGCATGATATTTCCACATTATTCCATATAATTTGCTCATAATCACATGAAATTCACATATCTTTATATTTATACACGTGAATTTCACATTTATACATAGGAATTCCACAATAGTCTTACCATATAGTATATGGAATGCTACTACCTATTGTTCTCTGCAGAAAAAAGCGTAGTCAAGATAATCAGCAAGAATGACATCACAAGTCGAGCCAAAGCGCTTCAGTGACGTATCTTCAAAGTCGAGCGCCCCGTGTATTGCAGGCATGTGATACGAAGAAATGCTAAATGAAATATAACGAAATGCGAAATTCAACTCATTTCTGCATCACACAGTGTCTCATACTTTTTTGAAAACAGAAAAACGATTACCAACACACTTAACTATTTGTTTTTGTTAACAAATATGATGATTGATGATGACCGAACGTTTTTGGATATACTCGGTTGTTTCCGTCAACTAGTGATGTCAGTCTCGCTGTTCTATGTCGACTACGCATAAATGCTGCTTACTAGCAGTCCATATATTAGTCCATTTGATTCCACATTTTACTACATGAATTTCAAATGCATACACATGAATTCCACACTTGCATATATTTCTCCACATAAATTACACATTTGTTATTAATAACTGTTTAAATGTCTTTCTTTTCTTGTACAATTACACATTTGTACAAATGAATCCCAGATTTCTCTACATAAATATCACATTTATACACGTGAATCCCACATTAATCCACATGATTCCACATTTTACCTCATGAATTTCACATTTATGCACACTTGTCCTTAGACCATATAATCCATGGACTGCTACTTCTTATATGTTTCCCAGCAAAATCAAGCTGCCTCATATAGTGACGTCACGGACGCAAGAGTTAACCAGCCCCGTATGAACACACCACGGGCCTTGCACATTATAGGTTACAGGCATGTGACATGAAGAGATGAATATATTTTTTTTCTTACTTAGAGTAATGATGTGTAAATATCGAAAACTTATTTTTGTTTAAGTTGCTTATTTTTATGCATCATAAATACTGATAAATACACACTGTTTACGACTGTCAACTCCTGATGTTTATTTTTGTTTACAAGCGTTCATGCATGATCGAATGCCTTCGGCTGCATTCGTCGTCCGTGATGTCACGTTCACTGGTCTATGTGAGGTCCATGTATTATATGGTCTAAGCACGTGTCTCACATTTACCCACATAAATTCCATATTAAGCTATGCGATTCTACATTTTTCACATAAATTTCACACAAATACTAATGAATTCCCTCACAAATCTTACATTTCTCCACACAAACTCCACACATTCTCCACCTAACTTCACAGTTTTGGCGAAGGTTCGTTTGATACCCTGAAAAATAGGGGATATGAATCGATTCCGAAACGAATTCTCCCCGAAATTCAAAATGGTGTCTTAATCTTGTAAGTGGGAGAATCAGTAGTGCTCACTCAAATTTCTCAAGCCTGGAGAAATCCATAAAGCAATAAAATAATATACAAGAAATCTATAAATATTAGTTTATGTATAATATATTTTATAAAAACTAAGAAATACTAAAAATACAAGTTGTTCAGCTAATACTGATATCTTATGCAGGTATAATATTTTTAAATATTTATAAAAATACAAAAAAAAACCTTGAAATTTTGCATACCTGTGCATCAACTATAGATTTCTATAAAATTCGATTACCATAAAATGGAAACATCCTCATATTGTACATGGGTAGATTTCTGGAATCGAAGCTTCAGAATATTTTTTAGTTTTCTGTGTAATATTCTATGCGATTTATCAATAATGCAGTAGCTTCAGATTTCTTGTATTTTATAATTTTCTAGCACTGTTTGTATTTTTTATATTTATTATATTTAGTATTTTCCAACATAACTCAATGAATTTCGTGGTTTTTTTATGATTGGAAAGTTTGAAGATTATTTTCAATATTATAGAATTTTAGTGGCCCAGTAAACATTCGTGATCATGACATCATGTACACATGTTCGTGCATATGTATGTCATAATGTCATGCCATGCCAACACATCATATGACATCCTTATAATTACGTCTTATGATTTGATGTCATGGCATGACATGACATCATTATAACATACACATGCACGAACATGTGTCTGCGTACATGATGTCATGATCACGAATGTTTACTGGGTGTTTTCAGTATTTCTAGAACTTATAAAATTGTCTTTTTTTACCTCATTTTCTAGTACCCAGTGAACATTCATGATCGTGACACCATGTACGCAGACCAGGGTATGCAACAATTCATCTCTCTTCCTTTTCTAGCGCTCAACGGGACATAAGTCTGTCCTTGTCTTAGCCCTACCGGTTGCGATGAACATGTCTGCGTACATGTTTGTGCATATGTATGTCTTCATGATGTCATGTCATGCCATCACATCATATGACGTCATATAATTGGATGGCATGACATGAAATCATGATGACTTACATATGCACAAACATGTGTCTGCTTACATGTCACGATCGCGAATGATCACGAATGTTTACTGGGCCCACTTACATAATTTAGAGGTTACTTCGAGTTTCTATAAAATTCGTTTTGAAACCGATTCGAAAAAACCCTGAGAAATGGCGTTCTTGGAGCACATGCGGAAGTAGACTCGTCAAATGGGACTTTGGGATTGTGGGCTCACTTAAAAAAAAAAAATGAAATTTGAGCTGCTTGAAGTAAATATAATAATCTTGTTCGCTTGGACAGATCCAGACCTATGGAGGGTCGTTGAGAACGCGTGTGGAGTCTCTAGAACGACTAGAGCGAATGGAGCAGCAACAGAATGCAGAGCAAGAAGGAGCAGTAGGTAACCGAGCTGTGCAAAATATGTACACGTTTTCCTGATGCTCGATGCACGACGGCCACGAATCAGTGGCGGCAACCGAGCAACAATGCGAGCTTCATCTCTTGAATTAAAAATAATATACGCAAATTCCCTCGTTGTATGAAGCGCCTGGCTATGCGAAGATACGGATACGAACTTCAAATTCGTGTTATCTATCACTGTGCTCTGAAAAGGCTACTCTCATATCATCAAATTGCTATAATTCGTAAGGATGGGAAAATTATTAGGTCTTGGGAAATTTATAATATTTTAATCTTGTTAACTTGAAATTAAGGTTGTACTGCAGCTAGGGTCAAATAATGAGAATTCGATCCAATTTCACATGTAAGTAGTTTATGGCACCTTACATCACGTCGTTGAATTTTCAAAGTGATCTTGTCCTAGGTTTTCGAGTGATAGGGGCTCAAAGTTGAGGAAAAATACATGGGCTCTTATGGGAGCTCGTGAATTTTTACCCTTTCTTCTCCAAAAACAACCACTTGCTGAAATGAAATTGCCACAAAAAACGAGTTTATTATAAAATTGGAGCCTTTCAAATCACTATTCAAAGTTTCAAAAACATTGTGTCTGCGGAAAAAAAAGGGAAGTGCATTTGGTTGGCCAAGTCACGAAATTCAACGCTTGCACTCGAGCAACGCGGCAATGTAGCATTGTTTATCACGTGAATGAGAACCGTGCGCAGTTAATCATTTGAGGGGAGCAGCTGCCCCCCCCCCCCCCCCCCAAAAAAATTTTGCTTAGGCCAATACTTTTTGCCCCCCTCAAAAAAATTTCGTTCCGGCGCCACTGTAGCTGCAGTACAACCTTAAACTCCCAGGAAACGAAGATGAAGATAATAAAATATTGATCGTTAACTTTTTTCAATTTTTCCCATCTCTTATGACTCGTAGGTAATCGATATTTTTCTATAATATTTGTCTCTTTCCTTTTCATGCTTTTTTACAAAACTTTGCTCATACACATAGACAGTTTTTTTAAATAAAAAACACCACGAATCATTTTGTAAATCTGAACTGAATTCTTCTAGAAGAAATTACTAAAGTAATTTAGTGATAAAATACTGATGTCTACATTGTTAGATCTTCAAACAAGAGCTCCAAGACGAATCTTTTGTGATTTTTTAGTGCCATAACAAGAACCAATACCCTGGTGATCGAATATGCTGCAACGCTTTGCAAAATGGTTTTTTAACGAGCACTGTAAAAATGACAAACGATCCAAGTTTAGTAGTTGAAAGGAACAAAGGATGCTGCACGTGTCAGCATAAATACTCGTAGCCAAACAAACAAAATACATTCTTCTCCCCTTGTTATTAAAGTAGCAGTTGAACCGATATTAGAGGCTGTTCATAAATTACGTTAGACAATTTTCAGGATTTTTTCCCCTTTCCTCCCCTGTGTTACAGTCACAAACTGTCACACGAGCTTGAACCCCCCTCCCCCCTCGAGGTGTAACGAGTTGTGACATCATAGTTCGTTATAGTTTGAATTTTAGGATTGTCCAGTTTCTGATTAGTTGTGCAGTTTTTTTATTTTGATACAATCAACTATTGCATTAGATACTTTGTTATATTTCGGAAATTCAGATTTGAAGGGTTATTAAATTTTCGATCTAAAAGTTCAAAAGGTATGCAAACTATGAATTTTGATAATAAAATTGTCATCATTCATCTTATTTTCCAAATCTAGAATACATTTACTCCAATTTCTGGAAAAAAGTTGAAAATTGCTTCAATTTTTTCATTTTGCTAATTATCTAAAAAAAAGTTTCGTTTTCTTTCCAAAACTCATCAACAAATATTGCTAAAAGTTCAGTACCTCAAACAGGAAATTCTACAAATTTTGCATTTTCTCAAGTGTTTTTAATCTTTTTCACCCTAATATGGATTTAACGCAATCAAATAACTTGTAAGAACATGCTAATATAATGTTATGAAAAATTAAAATTTAATTACAGTAGGACGCCGATTTCCAAGAACGATCGGGGAACTTAAACAAACATTCCTTAAAATCGGCCCTTTTCCGGTGACAGTGCGCGGAATTTTAATGATGCGTCACAGTGCCGTGCTAGGTATTGCGAGTCCCTTCGCAGAAAGAAAAAATTTTAACATCTCGAAGTCCCTCGCGCAACTGATGCAATAAAATACTGGGGCCCTACAATAAGCGCCAGAATTTCGACACGACGCTGAATTGATGACTGAATCGTTACTTGTCATTTTGGTGAGCAGGATTTAATCCCTTGAAAACTCGAGAACCCATTCAAGCATATTTAAATTTTCTTGGCGCTTATTAAGCTGTCCTGGATATCGGCTTCCTGAAGATCGGCGTCCTACTGTACAAGTTTGTTACTTCCGTTCAATACATACTAATTCATAATATTAAATTCATCAAGAAAACGATCTGAGGGATATAGAAGTATATGAAAGGTTTGACTTTATATATAATAAACATTCCCAATATAACAGAACAAATATAGAACTATTCAATTATACGTTAACTATATTATTACATATTCTCGATTGAATATTACATCTATAAATCAATTGATCTTCTCATCTTATACAGACAGAATTATATTCTTACAAAATAACAAACAAATAGCCCCAGATTTTTTTAATATATCCTGTCTGTCTAGTACAATAATGAAATGATTAATTTCACGATTGACTAATCATCTTATTGAGACGATATTAATCGTGGTAATTAATTATAGTTTGCTCACTTAAACCGTAGAACAAATTTGGCCAATGGTCTCGCATATCCAAGTCAAGAAGAAAAAGTTCTCCAAAAAGTAAATTTTTGCCTTTTTTCGGTGCTTGTAAAACATAGAAAACTGCGATAGAAAAATCTAGAAAAATTTAGTCTTGAAAGTAACATATACTCAAACTATGCCAAGTTTCAAACATTTCCCATAAGTTTTGTACAAATGCCACGAAACTTTAGTCGTTTTGTGGCATGTGTTAATTATGTCCGATTCGCTTCAAACTTTACAAAAAAAAAACTTTTAATATTTTCATTGATTTAAAGCCCCGGATCGGAAAAAATTCCGACATTACCAAAATAAGTGACACCCTAATGAATATACATTTTAACTTTGTTACGTAACGCTTTATCCGACTTTCCTCCTCCCCAATGTCACAAACTGTCACATTGAGCTGGACCCCCTATCCCTAGGAGCGTTACATAATTTATGGACAGCCCCTTGTGTACATACTCAAGCGTCGCAATTTTCGAACGATAACGTGCCATTATACAGTTTTATACAATTAATCTCGTGTCCCTTTTTTCCTGATTTTTACACGCCCCGATTTTTTCCTTTTTTTTTTTTTTTTTTTTTTTTTTTTTTATTTTTTTTTTATTGGTGTTTTTATCTTGCGGAAATTAGTGTTTCGATTGTGCAATAACAAAGTCGCGACATTTATCAATTGTCACCTGGGAAGTTGGGAGGTGAATGAAAAAAAAAGAAGGCTGTAATATTTGAAATAATGAGAAAAAATTTTAATCTATGCCTTAATGATATAAAAATATATTTTTTTACATCACATTCATTGAAGCGATCGAAAACTCAACAATGTGAATTAATTTAGTAATCGTATGTGTAGTTCACGATGTATCAATATTCCCAAGAGTATGCTACAATGTATTGTAATATTTTTGATTTTCCAAGTCGTTTATATGGTTTTTGAAATATAACGCACGGGGAAACAGTTTTAAATTGTCCAAATCGTTGGCGTGTCATATCGCTGGATAATTCTCATCGATGTTCCTTACTAACTTGTTTTGCACAAAATAGCGTCTTATTTTTACATCGCGAGCGAATCGTTCCCTTTGAGGATATTTTTCATATGCTGTACCAATAAAAGCGTTGCGTTTCCTTGTGTATGCCTGGTTTTGCAATGATTTTGTCAACAAGTAAATCAATAAATGTGTAATTTATGTACAGTACATTCTAGTCTAATATACAGGTATCGATTTTTAATTGTTGTTTTGATCTTATCAAGTACATACAAAAATATTGGAAATCTGGTTTGGCTGAATGAAAATTGATCTACTCGTCCAGGTCGACAACAGGCGAAATCTTGAAAAAAGAAAATATTTTATGTTAGAAGCTTTTCAGGTATGAGTTTAGTATTTGTGATTTCATTTCATACTCACATAGTATTCTATGTAACAAGTGCAGCAGTCATACATGACCATATATTGGAAACATAGTAACCCATTTAAATTGGTTCGCAGAGAGACCTTGTTGGAGCAAGCAAGTCCTTTCATGGCGTGCTTGATGTGCGACATTTTGTATGTAAAAGAGGCGCTTTTTTTGCAACTAAAGTTGTCGATCATATTGCTGTCATGTGGCAACTCCTCGAAGCACTCGCCAGCCAGGCCGTCAGTACTGATTTTGAAGTAAGGTGCAGTCGGAGACATGAAAAGCTAAAAAATGGCTTATTTTTTTCTCTAGCTACAATAGCGATGAAAGCGGGTACATAGGCAGAGGAGAAAATGAAGATTGATCAGAAATAATTACAACACAATTAATAAATTGCAAGCTTTGAAATTAGTGAACAATTTTATAAATGCATTGACTGAAACTGACAATGTACAAGAAATCTGCAAAAAAATTATAAATTCCCAAAGTATATACATATTTTTTTCACCCCCCCCCCCTGAAAATTTTTTCTGCCTGCACCCTTGGATGAAAGCAGAAAACCATCACCTCCATCGTGTCGCTCGTTTGATCAAGCTCAGCCAAAAAGTCCCTTATCAAGTCCACGTTCATGACGATTTTATTCAAGACATCTCCGTCCTCAAGATGGAAATCAAGAAGTTCGTTAGCATCCTGGGTCTTCAGAGAACAATCTGTGATAATGCCATCCACTTCCAGGAGTATGGTCACTGGGTGTCCAGCGCCCTGATCACAAACATGGACAATTCAAAATCTAGTCTAAAACTCATAAAAATCCCTGTGTCTGATTCTGGAATATGCTTGAAATTAGATAAAGCTGGCTTGAATTTTATTTTCATTGAGCACAAACACGAGACAAGAAGAGAAAGAAAAAGACAAAAGGTAATTATTTACTTCTCATCGCCTTACTATAGTTTCAAGTAAAACCCCAAAAAATTTTAATACTTTGTAATACAATTGCAGGGCGACTGTGCTTCCTTGGCTGCCGATATTATTCCAGAACATCAGCAAACACTCGACCAGTATGTTAAGATTAATTCTGAACATGACATGTTCTTTAACGTGGAACTCTTGGAAGGTCTTGACTGGAATGTAGACACTGGCTTGCATGCACTTGGCTTCTTCGACGGTCAACTTGAAGACATTTTCTGTGCACAGGCATGTCGCGATCTGGAACAATAACGGGCATTCAAGCCTCATACACTCCTTATGAGGAACTTTGGATGAAAAACAGTTCCAGGTTATGGCACCAGGTGTCGCAAGTGTTCAGATTTTAGCAACTTTATTTTCGCTGTTACCGGCCACGCCAATAAGCAGTCTACAGCTGTTTAAAGTAAACAATAAACAAACCGAAACAAATGGAATCAAACAAAATTACTGAATTGTAAGCACCAAAGTTGATATTTGTAAGTGTTTGTAAACACCTGAAGGATAATCCACAAATGTCATCACATTATAGGAAATTTGATTTATGCGATTTTGGATGAAGTAGGAAAATGTAAATAAGGAAGTTTCCAGCGTGTTCAAGAAAAATGTTATGGTACTAGATGGCGCTGAAACTTGTGCTCAGTTAAGACAACAAAAAATTAACCCCTAGTGTACGAGACTTGGGGGCATCCAAGGAAAAATTTAAGATGGAATGTTGGGAAAAATATAAATGCAAACCTCTTGGAAGTTGATGGCCTTGAGGAGTTGTACGAATGTTTTCAAGTTGCCGAGCTTGAGCATGAGCTTGTAGTCATCATCGGTGTCCGTCATTGCATGTGTGTGCCGTCTGTCACGGCCTCAACTTGTTTGTAGGAAAACTGGCACAGCAACAACTGGCGAAACTGAGATGAAGAGAGGCTTTGGCAGGCTAATTTTTCTGGGTCGAGCAGAGCTAGCCAGCACGCTAATAAATGTTTGCACGTGAAAATTTCCCCTTTCAAAACTTGTGTTCTGTAACAGAAGTTTGAGACTGATTGAGTAGAATTTGAGACTGACCAGATAGTTGAATAAGAAAAATTGGTTTGTAATAAAGTTGATTGATAAGATGAGTGAGCAGTTTTTGAAGGACCTATTGCAATGTTTTCAATTGTTGTTTTAGTTACCTGAACACCTCACAAGTCAATAAATATTTCAAAATAAATAACAAATAATGTAAATAAACATAAATATAAATAAATATCGTCAATCTGAAATCTATTATTCAATATCTTTCAACAATTGTTTTTTATAAATATCCTAAATAAATAAAATAAATATTGTTAGTATTTTATTAAATTAGTACATTTTAATAAATACTTCCTATGAATTTCTTAAATTAATAAACCAAATGTTGCAATAATTACCTGAACGCCTGACATGTTAATAAATATTTTAAAATAAAAAATAAATATTGTAAATTTTAAAATGAATCAGTCAATATCTTCAAATAAATTTTTTTACTAACACCCTCAATCAATTACATAAAAATTGTCAATCCTGCAATCAATTGATATTTTAAAATAAATAATTTTTAAAAATATCTTAAATATATAATTCAAGTGTTGCAATAATTACTTGAAGTCAATAGATATTTTGAAACGAATATCAAGTATTATAAATCAACAGAAAAATATGAATAAATCTCAAACTAATTTAATGAATAGCTAAAACAGATTTCATCAATATGTGACAAGCCGCAAGAGCAGGTCCCTTATGCCGAAAAAATCAATTTTCAGGTTTCTAAACAAACTGATAGTATTTGATTCCCTTTTTCCTTTGCAAAAAAAAATAAAAATCATATCTTGTCAAGTGTGGATACAGTAAAGGTGTTTAGAAGCGCTACAAATGCATTCTTTATGAAGTGTGACACCTATCGCTCGTCCTGTAAAATTCTGTTTTTAGACATAAGGGACCTTCTCTCGTAGGGCATCACATATGGTAAATCTTAAAATAAATATTTCTATAAATATCATAATCTGTGGCTTCCTGAAATAATTGACAAAGTCACTTCTGCCATAAGGCTCATTTTACATGATATTCTGATAAAATTTTAAACGTTATGGCATGTGTGGCTTTGTCTGTTATGTCGAGAAGATGGAAATAAATTAAATAAATATCATTTATCTTTCAACTAGATTTACCATTACGCGTGTTTATTTACTCGAATGTATTACACTGCTGTAAATTTCCAATGACCAATTAGTATTTGTTAATATTCCAATTGGTTTTGCAATTAAAAATTGGATGCGAATTGTGAACATTGTGTATCTCAAAACCAATTATGTGGCTTCCCATCATAATCGAGAAAGTCACTTGTGCCACAAGGCTCAGTTCACATATTCTGATAAAATTTTAAAAATGGCATGTGTAACTTTCTCGGTTATGACGGGAAGCTACATAAACAATTCTAAATTCGCAGCTCACTTCAGAGAGTTACACAAGATGGCCACCACCAGATGTCATCTCCTTTTTCTATTGAGGAAGGATAAATTATTATTTTTAAATAAATATCTTCAATCAACTGAATAAATATCGATCTTTTCATACATCAATATTTTCGAATAAATATTTTTTTATAAATATCCTAAACCAATAATGCAGGTGTTGCAATAATTACCTAAAGGCCTCGCAAGTGCAAAAATTAACGTCCTGGATCAGAGTGTAAACGCGTTTCGAACAGGTTTGAACTTGCAGTAAAACTTGGGCCTCGCTCCTTATTTTCGCCTTTTCAATTGATTCAGGCCGTTTTGAATACGAATCCGGCGCGGCAACAATGATTGACACGCAATTTTTCTCGTATAATTCCAGGGCTCGCTCAAAAACGTTCCCAAAATGAGCGTGTAATTGCAGCAAGATATTGTCACTAACTGCGGTTATTTAAAAAAAAAATGCGTCAACAATTCGATTCATCCCTTGCGAATATAATTTTCGGTTTTTTGAAACCACTATAACTTATACATAAAAACATCACTTACGTTTATTATTGTTTTCGCCAAATTTTTTTGCTGATAATTCAAGCACTCTTTTCGCTGTTTCACGATATTCCCTTCTTTGTTCACTTGTCGATGAAAAACTTTTAGCCATTCCTAAATTTCTGGTAAAAAATGCACATCAACCGGCTTTTTTCCGCGCGCAATGTTTGTTTACATTTGCGGTCAATATCGATAATCGAACGATGTTTTCGTGTTCGATAGTACATGTTGTACATAAATTTGAAGATTTGAAAAAATTTTCTCATACAATTTGATGAACAAAAGACTCCTTCCCAGAAAGATTATATTTTTTCTGATGAGAAATCTAAATTAAGTCAACGTTTTTTTTTTTTATTAATGTAATAGAAATATTTGAATTTGCTCAAAATTTTTAAAAGAACGAGAATAAAGTTTTTTTAAATGTACTCCAATATTTTCTATTTCCTGCTGGAATTTTTCATGTTTTTCTATAACTGGATATTAACCAACTGTGAAGATGACCATTTTTTCAATTATTAGGAAACCAATTGTATTTTTAGTTGGGTTTGGCCAATAAAACCAATCGTATTTTCAATTGTTCATTACCTAAATTGGAAAACTAATTTCCAATAGGTTCTTCCAATTGGAAAACCAATTATATTTCCAGTTGCATTTGTCTAATATTGTTGGATAATTTCTTACAAAAAAACTGGCATCCCAAATACAATTAGTTTTATTCCAAATGGAAAAATGATATTGAATGATATAATTAGGTTTTTAAATGGAAATAAAATTATATTCATGGCATGAGCTTTTAGCAAAAAATTTTCCAATAGCAATAGGACAAACCAAATGAAAAACTAATTGAATTCCCAAATCGAAAAAAGGTTATTTTTCCAATTGGGCATTTTCAACAAGTTTACAGCTATTACCAAAGTTTGAATGCCGATAAATAATATAAAAAGTACCATAAAACACGTTCTTCCAAAAATTTCAAGAACGCTTGAAAAAAGAAAAACTGATCTTCATTTCAAGTAACTCAAAATTATTATCCATAACTTTTTTCTCTATTCAAGTGCTTTTTCCATGTTAACTAGTGTAACAGCAAAAGTTTAGTAATTAATTGATTACACAACCGATAACATGTAATAGAATATATCATGATTAATCATCCCCGTGTAATCTCAATAATTCATATCACTTTTGAATACATCCAATTTATAAAACTCTAGATTACATTCATTCAGAATACTTTAGTAATAATTATTTTATCGATTAAAAATTGTAAATGATGAAATACATCATGATTTTATAAAAAGAAATAGTCAAGTAATCATACGTGTATTGTTACCTGCAATCTTTTATTAATTAAGTAATGATTACAAAAATAGTTTTAATTTTCGAAATTAAGTGAATATGGGTAATTCTGTAATTACTTTTATGTACTTCTGGTATAGAAAACTCATTTCTCATCCAGTTCAGAATCCTTAAACTCGTTTTTCAGCCCTCGGTACATAATGTACTAATTTGTTTAGACGTATTCAGTACTCGAGTAATCAATTATTACAACTTTTTTCATTTGTAGGTATTATATTTATTTAAAAATCCTAAATCGACAAATTTTTAAACCTTTCTAGCATAGTTTGTTTACTAGCTTTTAGTGTACAATTCAAAAATTCTTCACATTGAACCTCCTCCCCCCTTCTTTATACAATGCTGACCACAAGAATACAGCACTATATAAATAAAAATAAGAACACAGTCTATATCACTGAGAATTAATATATTCCATCACAATAAATACATAATGCAAACGAGTCTTGCACTGCAACTGCTTGACACAAAATTACATATAATTGATTCGATCAAAATTCTGCTGCAAACAAAATAATAAAAAATTTTGTTTTTTTAATTTCACATTAAAGCATGCTAATCCAAACATAAAACCAATTTTCTCTGAAACAAATCATCAGATCACATCAATTTACATTATCCTTGAGACATACTGCATCCAAGCTTTCAACTTTTATAATACTAAACATTCGCCATGTTTTCAAAACATACTTTTTCATCGTTAGTTCAACGTACCAGTATTTACAAAATTCTCAAGCCAAGAGAGAAGTCATAAAATAAACGTTTCAAAAATGTATAACATTTTCAGAGAAGCTAGGCTACGCTGTGCGTTGTGTAAAAAATGCCTTTTCTTCGATACTTGCTGAATTTGGTTTTTTCACAAAAAAAAAAAAAACCATTTTTCTCAACCGTTACTCTTTCACCAAGTTATTTCAAAGTAAGTCGTCGTGGAACTCGTACAAAAAAACCTCCTTAAACCAGTCCAACATATTCCCAACAGGCCACCATATGAAAATGAGGACGACCATGATTTAATTAAAAAAACAGTGAGAGAAAGAAAGCTTTTGTTCATTGACTTTTGTTTTGTTTATCTTTGGCAGGGGAGGAATCCGTGGCAGATGGAGTAGAATCGTTGAGGAGCATGGATGCGAAAGGAACGCCAGGTAGATGATCCGTGAATGTGATGCTGAGTTTCTGGGGAATGACCATAATAGTAGTGACTGTGTTGCCGAGGAAGAGTACAAGGAACATGGCGCTTAGGACGGGTACGTGCCAGCTGGCGTCGGGGTGCGACGACAAGACGTACAGTTGATAGGCATTGTACAGCTGCAAGAAATAGCCGACAAAGAGGAACGGCAAAAGAAAGCTAAGGCCTCGCCACATCCAAGAATGGAAACCTTCGATGGTGATGTCCATGTTGTCGCGTTCGCCAAGGGCTTTCAGTCGATAAAGAACGCCGCGTTGGTAGCGAAACTGTAGGTACTGAACTGCACCTGAAAATCCATGAAAAACATTGAAACGTTTTTTTTTGAAATAAGGGATTATCCATAAATTACAACACACTACTAGAGAGGGGTCTAACAGAACATTACATAACAAATTTTAAATGTATTCATCAGTATTCATGTACCCTTGATCAGCAAAGCGATGGGCGATACGTATCGATACATCGGAAGATCGATATTTCTGTTGCGATATATCGGAATTTCCGTATCGATATCACCATAAGCCGATAATCGTAGTATCGATATTTTTGCTGCGATATTTAGAGATCATAAGCAATCGCAAGTGCCCGAAAATCAAAGTAGGCAATTTTATCGATTCATATTGAAAAAGTTAAAAAATACTGGCTGAAAAACTTATGATTATAATATCCACAGATATTCGAAAAAGTTTGAAAAATGTAGACATCTTTTAGTAATTAGATTTTTTTGAAAAAGTGGCTAAACAAATAAACTGTACGGAAAAACAACAAGGGCTTTGAAATAATAAAAAATGTAGCCCTAACAATAGATGATAATGGTAATTGAAGGTTTGAAAATAAATTTAAAAAATTGACATTTTTTCCGGAGATTTCGCAAATTTATTTTAACAATCATCGAAATTTCTAATTTTCATTGTGATTTTTGGAATCAGTTAGGATTTCAAACTTTGTTTTGAAGCTTCAAGAATAATTATAAGATGTCGACCACCTTTGATAAAAAATCTAGTTTTTATATACAGGTTGTCCCTAATGACCCGCAACAGCTGAAAACTGTAGATTAATAATATCATTGTAAGACTATTTTTCCTTTAACACAGAGTTTTTTGGCCAGAATTGAAGATGATTCGTGGTTTTCAGTTCAAAAAATGTGATGAATTTAAGGTGGTTCTAGCGCGAGTTACAGAGTGAATGTTGCCGCAAGCATCTTTATAACCGAAGCTACATTCATATCAGCCGTTGCTGAGACCAGCTGAGACATGGTTTGGCAACGCTGCAGTGTTTTTACCTAACCTTGTCAAAACAAAACAAACTCTGTGAAAAAACGATGGTTTGAAAATCGATTTTTTGGTTCCGATTGTTTTGTAAAATAAAGAAAACATGCAATTTGACCAATTTAATGACTTGACGTTCCGCGCTCAGTATCAACTGTTCACTTCCACTGTTGCGGCGTTGCCAGATTGTGCCAGTTCGGTCGTAGATTGTTGTTAGTATGTCAATGACATTACTTAATATTAGTTTTGTTCAAAAATCAAACAGTCGATCGTTTCCAAGTAGAGTTCTATGAGTTTCTCTAATAAATACACTTATACTCCGTAATTTTCATTGAATTTCAAGGAAAATTATTGGAGATATTGCGTTAAATCACGTTTTACCCATATAACCCAATGTAAACTTTGGGATTCTTTTTCTCGATTCACAGACGGTAAAAAATTTTGAAATATTGACCGATGTGTAGTTTTACCCTCAAATAATCTGTGACAAAAATTTTAACAAAATCCAAGGAAAATTTAACTTGCTCTAGTACCACCTTAATAAACTTCATTAAACATATTCATGGTTGTCCTTCATTAATAGGTTCCAATTCAAAAATTCGTTGCGATTTATCGGTATATCGATATTTTGTTTACGATATATCAATATCGAAGATCGAATCTTTCTAATATCTCGCAAGGCTAAATATCGATATTATAGGTTTCGATTCCTATCGCGGATTCGGAATAAGAAATTGATAAATTTTGCATAAGAATACTATTAAAATTCAACAAATGATATATTCAGAACAATCATCACGATCCGAAACAAGTAATTTTAATCTGGAATATTAAAAATGTTATTTACAATTCAACGAATTGAACAAATTTTTAAAAAATTGACTTTTTAAATTACGATACTTTTAATCATATTAACCATAGAAATTCACTCAAAATCGCATATACTCACACTGGACGAAATATACCCGAGCCCAAAAAAATGATATTTGTTTAAACAATGAGTCTTAGTACTCAAAAAAAATGTCCTGATATTATCAAAGTAACTAAAAAAAAGGTTATCATGTTTTTATAATAAAAAACAATCGTTTAAATAACGCAAAACGTTGACAAAGTAATTAGAACGAAAAAATTTCGTTTTTTAAATAAAAAAGTGCTCTACGAAATAGAATCCAAGAATGAAAACTATTCCAAGCTATCCACAAAACATATTAACATTGGAAATTGTAAAAAGTAAGAATGTAAAGTCAAAAAGATAACATGTAAAAGCAAAAAATATATTAAAATGCTTATCACAAACATAATCCTTGAGGCAAATTTTTATAATTAAGAATCTAATTGAAATTTCTATGATGAAAATTTTAATAATTGGTGTTTGAAGAATCTTGTGGATGTATTTCACCTAGTACGACTTTCTAGGGTTAACGGTAGCTTTGAAATCTTCAATTATGACTTATGTTATTTTAACTGTATTATAATTTATACTTTTTCAATCAAACTTTGATTAGAATTATTGTGACTTTTGAGAATTACACCAAAAATTCTGAAACTATCTTCGAGTTTGTGTGATAAATCACATAAATTAGGAACTATTTTCAGTACATTTTTTAGTTTTAAACCTCAATTTTTTAGTTATTACATTTTTAATTTTAATAACGCAATAGAAAATTCAAATATTATACGCTAACTTCGAACTTTGTTATGATTTTAAATTTTTTACCCATGACTTTGAGTAATCATATAACAAATTTCGAATAATAAAGAAGGAACATTTTTAGCAACTTGGAAATTCATAGTAGTTTTAAACCAAAATTTCAGTACTTGGATTAAAAATATAAGAAATCGAACGAAAAATCCAAAAATCATTAACAAAAGTGAATATTTAGAGTCATGTTGAACTTTATATCTTCCCTAAATGTGAAGTAATTGAATTCTTAATTACATAGACAGAAACTCTATCAAAAATTTTAAATCATTATAACTTTTTACTTCTTAACCCAAATTTCAAGGAATTTCATTCTGAATTGAAAAAAGAACAAAAAATTAATGAACGAAATTTGGAGTCTGCAGTTTTTTTATACCTCTTAACACAAACTTGTCATTCAATTATGAATTCTGGAAAAAAAAAAAAAAAAAAATTCGAAAATAACCAACAAAATGTAGTATCCCTCTAAAATTTCTATCTTTTAACTTGAACTTGAAGTATGTAGTTCGACTGTGAATACAGAAACAAGCTTAAAAATTAAAAAAGATTAAAAAAATGAATTGAAGTAATTTTGTAATATTGAGCCTAAACTTATTTAATTGCGTACATTCCATATTATAGTAAAAAAGTTCAAAGACACTTGAAAAAATGCAGAAAGTTTTCTTTCTTCAGAAAGAAAACAAAACTTTTTTAGATAGTTAGCAAAATAGAAAATTTTGAAGCAATTTCAGTAAATATATTATAGATTCAAAAAACAAGATAAATAATGACAAAATTATCACCGAAATTCAAAATTCGCATGTATTTCGAACTTTCAGATTGAAACCATAATAATTTTTCAAATTATCTGAATTTCAAATATACAACGAAATCATCAATGCAATAGCTAATCAAGTAAACAATCATAATTGTATTAGTAACCACACATTTGAAAATTTTGAATTGTATCAAAATAAAAAAAACTTCACAACTAATCAGAAACTGAACAATTTCAAAGTTCAAAGTACTACGAGCTGTGATTTTTTTAACTTAAATTTCAGGTTTTTTTCGGAATTTCAGGTGCTAAAAATATTAAATATTTACTATTTTTTAAGCGCTCTCTTGAGCATTTCTGCATGCATTGACATAATTTACCAAATTGCTAAAGTTTTTCAAAAAAATAGTTTTCAATACTTATAATGAACATCTTTGTATGCTTTCTTGTTTTTCAGGCTATTGTAAAGTATGAAAAATTGCTGAAAGTATTCATATTTTTATTTGAAGGCTGCGTAATATTCCTTCCTTTTCAAAGTGTTCTTGAAAATTGTGTTTCATTATTTATGTACAGCCTTAAGTCAAAGTTGTTGCAATAACGGGATGCTCAAGTACCAAAAAGAAATTGGACTGAAAAACTTTGAAACTGCTTACTTATATAGAGGTTGAACCAGATGAATTGTTCGCGAAAGGCGTACCAAGTGCCATTGTTAGGCCACACGAGTAAAACGCCAGCAACGACAGTCGAAAGAAAATGGTGGAATCTCCACCAGCCTTTGATCCTTGATCCGTTGACCTTGAGGATGCTTTCCCTGATTGTCAAAGTGCAGTAGTACCAAACGAGGAGAAACATGAAGCTCAGCTCCAGTATTCTGAATAAAAGAATAAGGATTTACTGTCAAGTTGAACACTACAATTATTTAACTCTATGTAAGAAAAATGTTCAAAAAGAATATTTTTTCTCAAAAACAGCATTTACCTAATATTTGTGATTAAATTCAAGAACGACATTGCAAAGCCAATAATTGACAGCACGAGTTTGAATTTTTCATACTCGTCTTTGTACCGGAACCTGAAATAAAATTTGTTTCCATTTCAATGAAAGTTGCCTTGATTTTAATTACTTTTCACATTCAGTAATGCTCACTTATCACTTTTGTTCAAAATAGAAACATTGACGTTGCCTAAAATTATAGTGAGGTAAGTCCCATTTGGCTTCGGTAAAGTCTGTTCGATTTCGTGTAATTGTTCGTTCCTCCTTGCCATGTCTTTGTCGAGCAACTTACGGGTATCGCTTGCTTGTAATCTTAAACAGTTTTTGGATAGTTAGGATTTCTGAGATTAACAAATATTTTGATGTTTAAAAGTTTATAGAATCTGATGAAATATGATTCTATAAGTAAATTTGTGAATAATAAATACAATTATAACATTTTCGTTAAATAGTCTTCTATCAAACTTATGAAAAGTCTTAATATAAAACTTCTAGTTCCAAGTTACTTGCCTTGAGAGTTGATTGAATCTTTGCAATTTTTTTACATTATTGTTAAAAAAAAGAGTAAATAAGGTTGAAATTTACTGTTTCAAGGTTTTTCTTATCACTCCCATGCGATATTTTTGGTGCACGATTCCTTTGACACATTTTGCTTGCAATTCGCTTACTTGTTCTAGTTTGGTCAAATAGTCACGATTTATGGCCTGCAAATAATTTAGAAAATTCAATTAAAATTCTTTCTGATTCCAATATATTGTTTTCATCAGAAGACATAGTTTTGTTTGTTTGCATGTATTAAGTATGTATGACTGTAAAGCGAATGATTTAATTTCTATAATAAGAAAAAAGGCTTTGTATGAAGTGAAAAATTTCAACTCAAGTTTCGTCATTTCCATATAGTACGATCATTTTTAAATCTAAATTAACTGCGAAATTACAGTATTTTAGACTGAAATTGTATCAGAAATTTATTGATTTATTAATTATTACTACCTTTTAGTATAATTGATGCCTGTTAATAATTGAAGAATAAATAGTCATCAGAGTATAGCTCAGCACTGCAAATTCTTACTTTTGAATAAATTTTGTTTGTAAACAATTTTATTTTATGAATTTCCACTTAAAAATTCGATCGGAAAAACACTTGATTGAAAAAATTTTAAAAAGTTAAGGTTCAAAATTCTTCAATGTAAATTTTAAAACATATGTTGTTAGGCTTTTGAAATTCTATTTCAAATCCACAGAATTCGGAAAAAAAAAAAAAAATATCGTGTTATATTTTTAAACCTCATAGCAATGAGTAAAACTTCATATTTTTAATGGAGATTTAATTACAGAAAATTCCAAAAGTTAGCTTTTCGTCGAATTTTGAAAACATTAAACAAATACTGCAGAATTTTTTGATTTTAAAATTGGAGTCATACATTTGCTCGTGATACTCAGGGGCACGCACAGAAAATTGTTTTTGGAAGGGTTTTTTATAAACACATGTCTCATTTCTTAGAATTTGTTCGTATATTTAAACAGTTTAATTTATATTTGAAAGCACTTTTTTTTATTTCCATAAATTCTTATCCATTTCAAATTTTAGAGTAAGAAGGTTCAAGTTCAGTACTTAGTGAATTTAACATTTTAATTAGAGAGAAGTATTTTGTCATGACAGAATTTTTTAGTTTTTCATGCATTACAATTATAAATTGTCAATTTTTTCTAGTAATGGAATCTACATCAAATCATCAGAATTTTCAAGGTCAATGTACTCAATTTTCTGAATCATCAACTTTACATGAGGATTTTTTTTAAGAATGATATTTTCTTTAACATCAATTTTATGTATTTTATGTACCTTTCTTATAATCGATGTATATATTGAATAATCAATCTTTCAAATTCTAAGATATACTTTTCGAATGTCTTATACACATGAATATATACCATTAAGATCTGAATGTTGGTTCAACAGAGGCTTTTTTTCGAGATTGCTTTACTTTTAAAATTGTATGTAATATAATATAATGAGTAACTTTTAAATTTAAAAAATTATATTCTACACTTTTTCCATGTTATTTTTTAGACTTTTTTATTCATGAATTTTTGCTCACAAATATGTCAAAATTTGTAGAGGATGATACTTTTAAATTTGTAATTTTTAAAACCTTCAAATGGTTGAATTGTTAGTTTTAAGTATAGAATTCTTAAGACAGGAAAATTTATTTTCAACTGTTTTTGACACATGGAAAGTCATCTTTGTTTCTGCACTTGCGTTGCACTCGTTATTTAAAATAATAATAGTGTAAAATGTGTGTTCGCCTATAAAACTCGTGAAAATAAGAAGTTTGTGTTATTTTTTGTAGTAATTATTCAAAAAGTAATTTTAAATACCATTGTATTTCAAGGAAAGCTAGAATAAAATACCTTTCTCAGTTCCCAGAACTGATGCAATAAGTTATTTCGTTCGATTATAATTATTGTATTTATTGTCTATTGCTTCTTGAGACTTGAAGAAATAATAGTTCATGGTATTTTTGATGAAAATCATTTCAATAAGTAATTAAATAAGTAATTTTTTGTATCAAAAATCAAATCAAGTGCCTTTTAAGAACCCAAAACTGACGTTTCATATTCAAAACAAAAGAAAAAAAAAATCGATTGACAGGCGTTTGCTTTCAACAAATTAGGTTTAAAAGGAATACTCGTTTTTATTTATATTTTTTTCCTCAAAATCACATATGCTATTTTGATACTGAGTATTGATTATAACATAATTTTTTTTTTTTTTTTCACAATCATGTATCTTACTTCATTTGATTTTGCAGGCGATACGTTATAATTCGATTAAAAGTAGGAGTAAAGTCAAAGAGAAAGAAAAAAGGATGTTTTTTTTATTTCTCTGTTTCTTAACGTACAACTTTATTTTCAAAGTTTTTCCTTCTACTGTCTATTGGAAATACTTCTTATTTATGATTTATCGCATTATTGTACACGTGGGTTTTGTCAGATCGTTTTGATAGTGATTTTAAAAGTGCAACGGAAATGCAACACTAAAGAGTTGCATTGACTTTGCCAGGGTGGTTGTAGAAAATTTTACTCTGAAAAATTTATAGCATAATAAATAATATTCAGAAACATGTTTATAACATATGTTTTTATGTAATTTATTGCTGATACTAGAATTATTGATTGAATATGATTTAATTATATATATATATATGCCTAATGTTGTGTAATTATGTGATTCTATCCTAAATAGAAAAAAAAGATGATATCATAGTGGTGGCCATCTTGTGTAACTCTCTGAATTTAGCCCCGAGTTCAGAATTGTTCCGTGATCAATTGTTTTTGAGATGCACAATGTTCACAATTCGAGTCTATTTTTTTAATTGGAAAACCAATCGGAATACCAAC
This sequence comes from Platygaster robiniae, assembly GCA_028476575.1. Lineage (NCBI taxonomy): Eukaryota > Metazoa > Arthropoda > Insecta > Hymenoptera > Platygastridae > Platygaster > Platygaster robiniae. The sequence continues at coordinate 46,865,709 of CM052019.1, forward strand.
AAATACTAATTGATGATTGGAAATTTACGGCAGCGTAGTACATCCGAGTAAATAAACGCGCAGAGTGCGTAATGGTAAATCTGGTGTATGCTAATTTACCTATCCAAATATATGAATGTATATAATAATGCAAATAAAATAATATGAGTTACAATGACGTACAAATGACTTTAGGTATGAAGTCTAATTAAGTTGTAGGATTAATTGAGAAGCTTAAAAAATTATATATTTTTGATATTTACATAGTAATAATTAGCTCTTCCTGTGTTTAAAAATAAAATCAATTTTTAAGTTTAATAACCTACAAATTTTTATCAAAATGTTGAAATTCATGCTTTAAATCTATTGAATACATTTGAATTCCCCAGTTTATTTCACATTTTTCACTATAATCAATTTGACATTATTTTACAATATGAGTCCAAATAGCAGATTGTTGAAAACATTTATTGATTTTTATTTTTATAGAATTTCGAAGCAGTTATATTTAAGGTGGTTCTTGCACTTGAAAGAAATTGAAGTTAGTCACACAGTCTTGCGTGGCCAACTTCATTCAGTTCCGCCATTTTTTGTTCGTAGACTTGGCAACATTGAAACTGTTTTTTCATATCTCGCTCAGGGTATGTAAATATGTAAACATGTTTATAGGCCCAGCCATAGCCTTAGTTCTCACGTGTGTTTTTTGTGATTTATTTTAAACTTTTCAATAATATAAATATGTTGGGAATATTATCATTGCGTCTTTCGAAATGCAGCATTGCCAAGCGTACAACCTTAGTTGCATGGTCCATTGAAAAGTGACAGTAGTATGTTTTTTTATTTTGTATTGTATATTGTAGATTTCTCCAAAAATAGTTTGGTAACCCTTGTTGAAATTTTTCAAGGTCGATTTTTATAGTAAAAATAATTCTCAGTAATTTTTTTAGAATTAATTATAGAAAAGTTTTTAAAATATGAGCGGAAATGCAGGATTCCCCATATATGTATGTGTTACTTTCAAAAAATTATAACTCAAAAATCAGTGCGGTAAGCAATTATGAAATTTTTACTATAGATTACCTTATCGTGCATCTTCTAATATTAGAGCTATTAGAACTATTGGAATCATGGGGGAAAAGGAATTCCTATTCGCCTCTGACCTAAGGGTGGGGACGGCTCTGCTCCATCATTAGCTTTCCCCCCACGATTCTAATAGTTCTAATAGCTCTAATATTAGAAGATGCACGATAGGGTAGGTACAATATCAAGATCAAGTTATCAAACTTTCAGGAAAATCTATAAAAAATTACCTAAGTGCGAATACTACCTGAAGGGTCTAGTTATATTCTTGGTGCATTTCAATTTCTGCTGTTTTCATGTTATGTTAACAAAAAAATAATTTTTCCTGATTTTGGGAAAATTGTCCAACCCTCGAATCTCCCTCTGTATACGCCATTGGTACATAATACAATGAATATCATATCAATTGACATCTAAGCAATTCAGTTTATAGGTTATGTTCATCTTAGATTAGAAGCTAATTGCCGATTAAAACATTAATGTCATCAATGAAAAAATTGTGAAAAGAATCGAAGAAAAAATTAAAGGGCAAAAAATGCGAGGAAGAAATTATACCTCAAGTTCTTTGTACTCGTTGGCTAACTCGTTCCAATCTTGTAAACAAGATTCAACGTCGGTATCCATTTTCTCAGTATTCATCCTTCTTCTTTTTTTTTATAGAAGCAATTCTTTTACTTCAAAATTCACCGATTCACTTCGTCTCAAAAAACACAGTTGAGTAACGCATGCGAAAATTTAAGTTGTTCGGACTTATGATGTTTATGAACGATGAAAAAATTTGGAGCAAAACAACACTGAAAAACACACTGACACACACTGAACACACCAAACACACACATAAATCCTATACTGTTCCATGCTAAACTGTCCTAAACTGTTCTAATGTGTCCTAAACAGTCCTAAATACATCACTGCGCCGTTAATTAACTGCAGTTTTTAACTACAGTATCTTTCTGAGTAGTGCCGCGGTTGTCCTTTTCTAACCTATGGATGTGACGTCACGGCATATGGGAGTGACCAGGGGGTTCAACTCCATGTTAAGAGTTTGTACTGTTAAAGTATATGGTCGCTACGATCTTGCCAGGCGCGATTTTTCGCGCGAACATTTGAATCGATTCTTCAAAGTGTACTGTAAATGTAATGTTAAAGCAAGAATTAATTACCGAGTATGTTACATGTTTTTCATAATATATATTTTCTCCAGAATTGTCAGTGGATTAGTTTTTTCATAAAAAAGTTTTCCAATATTTGGTTGGAAATATGCTTTAAACGGTGAGAGAAATAGACAGCTTCCAGAAGAAAATAGTTTCTAAGAAATCATTGAAAAATCAATGACTTTTGACTGACAACGCTTTTTTTTAAACCCAGAATATTTTTAGTTATTAAGATATGTACTTAATTTGTTGCATGTTTGACTTTGTGGGCAATTGTTTGTTTAGTAGATAATTTCGGAAGATATGGAATGGCGGCAAATGACGGGAACCAATAAAAAGAGTCTGGCAAGACTGCAGCGCCTCTAGCGGCCATATAATTTAGCGGTACAAACTAGCCCATTTAAAAAGGCCGAAGTTGCACCCCTCTGGGAGTGACGAAGAAAACCGCGGCACTATTCAGAAAGAGAACTGTAATTTGTAAAAACTCGAAGGTGAACATTGTGCATTTCAAAAACGATTGTGAATCACGTAAACAATTCTAAATTCGCAGTTCACTTTAAAGTAAAAGACTTACACAAAATGGCCGCCACCATGATATACCCTGGTGAAAAAAAATATCTTTGCAATGGCCGACAGAAAATAAAAGATATCTTTCTGATATCTTTTACAATATATGTTATTATGTAGATGTTTAAGATGTTTTTCACATGTCTTTTACTTTATATCGAGTTTCTTACATCTGTGAGACATGTAGAAGATGTTTGCTTGCAGATATTTTGGTGTTGCAATAACTTGCATGATATGTTGTTTGATAAATTGCGATTGAAAGGCGATGGTATAAATTTCATTAATTAAACGACGTCATGGAGAGAAAAAGAGAACTTAATCGCGCCTTAAAACGCGCAAGAGTGGAAGCTGAATTGGCAATAGACAATATTTTGCGGGAGGTTATTGAACGCAATGAAGATCAAACACCAGATATCTATGCTGTAGTACTTAAAAATATTTTATTTAATACTATAACACAATACATAGTGTAAAAAATGATCGTGCCCTAGTGATTTTGATTTTTATACAAACCTCATCAAAAAAAAAAATTAATATAATGTTTAAAATATCATTATAAATATATCTACAAAACATCTACAAAAGTATGTCGCGGGAACATCTTTTAACGAATATGTAGATGATATCTTTCTCGAAATATCTGGAACATATAAATCGAACCTTACACAAAAATGTCGAGCAGATATCTTTATTAAGATTATCTCCGGACAAGTACAGGATGTGCAGAAGATATGCAGAAAACTTTTTTCTTTTACCAGGGTATCTGTGGCTTCCCGCCATAACAGACAGTCACACATACCATAACCACACTGGGAAAAAAACCCGTCGTATTAACCGTAAAATCCGGTTGTGCCAACGTTGATGCAAACCGTGACGTTTCAACGTTAGGTTGGCGTTGCTGGCCACGGCGATTCACCTCGCTAAGTCAACCCCGATTGGCCACGGGGAATCAACGGGAATCCAACGCTGAAACGACCGAATTTGATATTTATATAGTGATACAACGGACAAAGCACAGCTGACCGTCAGATCAGCATTGGCAGCACACGGGGATTTCCCGTGGCCATGGGGCTGGATTGACGTGAAAGCAGTCATGTTGAATCGCCGGGATTTTTTCCCCAGTGCAAGAACCTACGCTGGGAAAAAAACCCTACCGCTCCAACAGGGAAGAGCATTGTTGACAATTTCCTGTTAACGCAACGTTGCTCCCCTATTGAATCAACAGGGATTTGCAGTGCTGCAGAGCCGGTATTGCCAACATAACATGCACGTCGTCTTGTTATCTATATCTCATTATCTAGATATTTAGATGCAGATATATGTAGATATACCTATTATAAGTTTTGACGGTATTCCAGCGTTGAGCACCCTGTTAAATCGACAGGGGACCGTACGGCTAGATTCACGTGAGTTGGCAATGCTGCTTTAACATGGCAACCACGCTAATGCAACGTTGTAAACTCGTCGGTACCCCTTCCTGTTAACGCAACGGGGTTTTCCGATTAACCTTACAGGATTTTTTCCCCAGCGTACGAGTGTGAACCAACACCACTATATGCTTTAACATTATGTCAATACTCAATATGATGCCCGAGTTCAACCCACACCTAAAAGTGTTGGTACAACACCTTTGAATCCCTTTTATTAACACTTTCTTCCGTGTAGTGGCAACACTAAAGCCCGCTTCACACGATGCAAGTTTTGCTGCTGGTTGGCATTTTTAGTGGGGGTGGGCGTTAGCTGCTGGCTGAGCTGCAAGTGGCTGCAATTTCCGTGATAGAACCGGTGCTATTTTCTGTGCTGGATTGGCTGCTGGGTAAACCAGCAGCAAAATTTGCATCTTGTGAAGCTGGCTTAAGTCGTACTGTGTCAGCACAATCTAGTGTTGTCTGAAATACTTTTTTTTCCAGTGTGTTAACGCAGCGGGGTTTTCCCGTTAACCTGACAGGATTTTTGTCTCAGTGTAGAGAATCAGGGGCCTGAGTTTCGTTTCCGTGACATATATGTCGCTGGTGAGATAATATCTCACCGTTCATTCGAGTAGATTCGGTGACATATATAGATATAGTTCGCTTGGGCCGAATCCGCCCGAACGAACGGTGACATATATCTCACCGGTGACACATATGTCACGAAATGAAACTCACCCCAGGACGGGGAACTGCTACATATAGATCTCGAAAAGCTGTCGGCAGCAGCCATCTTGAAAAAAAAAACGAAAGGGTCGTGCGCCAGGGCCGTGCGCACTAAGTCAATATTTTTGACAAACGTGTGCGAGAGAGAAGCAATCGCGCGAGATAGATGGAACGAGAGGTGGAGGTAAAGACGTGTGGACGAATTCCCCTCGCTGAAATACACAGCGTAGTATATCTATATATACGGTAGTTCCCCGTCCTGATTCTCTAGGTTCTTGGCCATAACGTTTAAAATTTCATCAGAATATGATGTAAAATGAGCCTTATGGTCCTTATAGCAGAAATGACTTTGTCTGTTATGGCGGGAAGCCACAGATATAATGACATCATCTCCTTTTTCTATTTATAAGGATTGTGATTTGTGATAAATATGTGTACACATATTTATCAACCGTGTACCACGCACGCACGCACATATGTGGACAGCTGTTTGATAGTAAATATCTGTAAATATCAGAGTAAATCGTCACTTTTAACACTTTTGAAATATTATGCATAAAATAAAATGATAACTTTGTCTTAAATCACCAATCCTATACACGAAACGTGAACCTTATTGTGCTTTGAGTGTCGCCAACTTCCGTAACTCGATTCGAAGGATGACAATCATCATCCAACTTGTCATAAATTTAATCCCAACAAAATGCGCGTCTCATTGTCGACGTTCATGACAGGTTGTTTTATGGATAATCAAACAGAAAAAAGAGTGATGCTTTTGCAAAGTCGGACTTCTATTGTCCTGATTTTTTTATCCGGCATCGCCTTCAGTCTCCTTTGGACTTATTTGTCCAAAAGTTTCAAGATTGACTTCACAGGTTTGAAACCTTTTTTTTATAAATCATAATTTTTCCCTCAGTTTATAATTTTAGAAATGTTAGTTTAGAGAATAAATGTTACAAGCCTTAATTCTGTCAAAAATTCCAGAAAAAAAAAGTTTTTTTGTTAAAATGTGTATCTAGGCGTAAACAAATGTAAATAAATAGGGAGAAACCAGAAAATTGACTCCTGGATAAAAAAAAAAATTTTTGAGATTCCAGATTTTTGAAACTCGAGTTCAAGTTTAGATTTTCCAGTTTCTTAATATCAATGTTGAGCCTAAAAAATTCTCCATCATAAATTATAATGCTGTGTAATTAAAAAATTGAGAAACGAATTTTTACCTTAAGCTGGATTTTAAAAACTTAAAAAATGTTGATAATTAAGATATTAAGTTTGTTCATTAAAAAGTGCTTAATTTTGAGTATAAAATTTTAGGTAAAAAATTATTTCACAAACTTTTATATTTTCTTTCATATTTTTATAACCAGTAATTAAAATTATAGGTATTTAAAATACGAAATTTTGTCACGGAAAATTTTCATGTAATATAATGGTTATTTAACAAATTTTTTATGAATTCGTTGAGAAAAAATAACCTTTTTTTTAATAAATTGCAGTTAGTTATAAACAAGTATATGTATTTGAATAAATAAATCATAAAATATACATTAAATATTGAATTAACATATAAATAAATTGCAATATTCACTACATTTTTTGCCTTTCTTCATAGTTTTGGAATTGAAAGATGTTTGTAGGTTTAGGAAAGAGTATTTTTGTATTTAGTTTTTGTAACCTCTAATTTTTTAATATAAAATTTTCTGTATATATCTGATGCAAAATATTTTTTATACTATAAAAACTGCCAAATTCTTCAATTTTCAAATTTCATCCAATAGTTTCGAAATTTTTTTTTTCATTTTGAAACCAAAGTATTTGTTTATGTAACAATTTCTGTTCTGCAATTGAATAATTTTGTACTTGTAAAAATTCTGGTTATTTTCTCCATAATTAATAAAACAAGTTAGAAATTTTTATCAATAAATATATATAAACACTATATATGCATATAAATAATACTATTTATATTATATTCTTGATAAATACATGATTGGATGAAATACGAATATCATATATTGCAAAAAAAATATTTTCAGTTTTTACACTGTAAAATTTTTTATCTTCAATAGATTGTCACTTTGGTCTACACGAAATCAATGACTAGATCAATAAATTACTCAATGAAAAGAAAAAGATTCATAATTATAATTTTACTTTTTAAATTATTGGATTTCATAACTCTAATATTACAATTAATTGTAGGTGTGAATATCTTAAAAATTGTGATTTTAACTCAACCTTTGGCAATAAACTAAAAAAGTTTTAATTTGAATTGTAATACAAAAAAATTTTTTTCAATCTGAATATTTCCCATTACATAAACTTGATCAATGACTTATTCTATTCCGTTATTTTTATACAATAAAACGTTTTAAATGTTTAAATTGAAAGGCTGAAACTGCATGGTTATACAATTCCAAAACTCAAAACAAGATCTTCATAAAATTACCATTTTTATGTTAAAAAAGTTCTATTATTTCATTTGAATTTTTCAATTTATGACTTTTCAACTTCTCTTAATTCGCAACATATGTTGCAAGATTCTCATGATTTGTGTTATTAACAAGTTTTATCCACAGAGATGATAAAAAAACCGATTGTTAAAAAATTAATCAGAAATTTGAAAAAAAGCTTAGTCAAGACAAGTATTTTTGTATAATACATTTTTTAAATTATATTTAATGATTTTCTACTTCGAAAATGTTTATCACTTATTGTATTATTGACATTTATTTTTTTTTTTTTTTCTATCTCAATTTCAACTCGTTACAAAAATTCAAAATTTTAAACTTTATTACCCTAAATTAAATATCTGAATCTTGAAAATTCAAAAATTCAGAAATCAAAGTTGCAGCAAAAATCGCATATCTAAGACTTTTATTAGTTTTCATTCAATTATCAAACAAGTGAATCGAATTGTATTTTCTAAAAACAGAACTTCCTAAATTCAAGTTATAAAGTTAAATATCAATATCAACATTAGTCGACCTTAATTTATAAAACTTGAAATAATTTCACATTTATGTGATTAAAATATATTTTCGCAGAACCCAGCAATCAAATTTTGTTTTTCTCTCCTTTACCATCGGCAAATGTTCTAAACCTTCACGACGAATCAACTTTGGGCCTCGCGCTTATGGTTAAAAATGAGAAGGTTAAGCCACAAAAAGACAGCGAAAATCTTATTTCAGAAGCTTTGACTTCTTTGCACTTAGCCCTCGAAATGAAATCGTCTGGAAAAAGAAAAAAGGCTATCAAGTTGTTCAGGTACATATATTTATGAAAATTATTTTATTGAATATTATTTCTCTTTCATATTTATGGATAAATTATCATTCAAACTAATGATGTACTGTATAAAAAAAGATCAAGTAGGAAAATTTTTCCTGACTAACTTGTAAGTTTCCATTAATTAATTAAAAATAAATTTCTTTATTGTTGTTTCTCGTGAATTCTAAACTAGTGTAACTGAATTTACTGCAAAATAAGGATTAAAAAGAAAAGCCAAAAATTAAATAATTTTGAAAAATCCAAGTTATAGATACAATCAATAAAAGATAGAAATTTCAAAATCAGACAAATTTTGTTAAATTGCTGTTTTTTGTGTATTTTGTTCAAATTAAATTTATAACAGTTAAGAATGAATGAACATTTTAACAATGGTAACACAAATTTAATTAATTCATTTATTGTTTTTATTAATATTAATTGAGTGATTTTTTCAAGTTAAATGTCCAAATCACCTTCTTTATTACAGAATATTTTTTGTTTGATTTTTTACTTTCATAAAAAGGAAATATACAATTTCGAATATTCCTCATCTTAAATTTTAAGATCATAAATTTTTTGAACCAAAAATATCAATATTAATAAATTTAATCTTCATCTGTAAATATCCTTAATTCGGTTCTTCTTGAATTTATAAAACTTCATTAGTTTCAAGTCATTTCGATATAAAAATCTTCATCGATAATTTTATAGTTCAATAAACTTAAAAACAAAAATAATTAGAAATTTTTTCATTTATCAACACAAATCCATAAGAATGCAGTCTATATAATTTTTTAATGCAAAATATTTACAGTTTTCACAATTTTTGATCAAAATATTAGCATTACAAATTTTTCTGATCTTATAATTTCTATTTTTATTAATCGAATACATAACCGTAAATATTGGATATTTTTCTTATATGTTGCCTTTTTTTTACTTGAATATTTGCTAAAAAATCATATTTCATTTTAAATGTATAAGAATGCAGACAATTATATTGATCGATGCGAATTCACCATTTATTCTAAAAGCAAAAAAAATTTACCATTTTGAAAATTTATGATATAAAATATCAAGATCATAAGTCTTTTGGAATCCAAAAACGTTGATTTTCATTAGGTGGATCTATAACTGTAACTATTTTTTATTTGTTTGTCAATTTTTTCAAGTCTTTTATCAACAGTAGATTAATGAATTTAAAATAGTGAATAATAATGATAAAAAAGAAATTTATTCAATTATCAACACAAATTTATACAAATTTAGTCAACTGAGTTGTTCGATGCACAATATAAATAAATAAATATATATAAATATAAATATATATAAATTTCTTATTAAAAAAATATCCTAATTGATAATTGTACTTTTTTCTGATCTCAAAATTTGTATTTTCATCAATCAAATCCATAACCATAACTGAACATTTTTTTTATTTATTGCCTTCCTTTTTGACTTTTACTATGCAATCAATTTGGTAAAAATTAATTAGATATAATATATATCTCATTCATTTTTTTTGATATATTTTCTGATATATTTTGATCCTTATGTCAAAGTGGAGTTCACTGGTTCTTCTGGGAAACCACAGAAAAATTGTTGAATTCCATGGTTGGCAACACCTTAAAGTGTTCTCCATACACAATAATATTCAGTTTTATCTCTTTCTAACTCATTCAACACATAAGAATAGTTATATGAACTATCAAAAATTGATAAATATTGTGGAATTAAAACAATTAATGCTTGAAGTTTATTGATCGCAAAACTAGTAAAAATTCTGGAAAATCGTAAAAATCGTAATTTAAAAAAAATGATATTTAATAATATACTGAATAAAATATCGGATAATCGGAAAACCTGGAATATCGGACGATATATCTAAATATCGATATTCGATACATCGATGACTGATATTATCCGGGAATATCACCGATCTCTAGATATAAAATTCGAAAAAAACTGATTATTCATGGGCAACATAAGTAAGATGTATTTTTTTCTTTTAAAGTATAAGTCGCGATTTCTTTATTCAAACATACATTTTTTTAACTCTGTAAGTTTTCGAAGGTTAAATCAAATATTTAAAATTGCGTTTATTGCAATCTAAGTTTTCCAAAAACCCAGTGAATATTGTTTTTTATACAAATTTGCGACTCATTTTAGTTATAGAGAATTAAATTTGCTAAACCCTTATCAAAAAATTATACAATATGAAATACGTCACAAAATCATTGTTGATTGATTAGTCGAATTCTTTGAAGAAAGTACATTTTTCTTTTCAATTGTCAGAATCCGAATTTGTTAGCACTTGGATGAAAAATTAAAAAAAAAAAAAAAAAAAATTGCGTATACTTACATAAAATTACCTGAATCGAAAAGTTACAAATACAGTCAAGTTTGGTAATTGAGATATACAGAGATTCTTTACAGTGGAAAGTAAAAATTGGCATTCATTGCAGACATGCATTGGCTCTGGCCCCGGAACATCCAGACATCTTGAATAATTACGGAGAATTTTTGGAACACTCCCAAAATAATGTTATTCGCGCAAACGAATTTTATGTGCGAGCCCTGACTTACGAACCGAATCATGTTGGAGCCCTAGTGAATAAACAAAGAACCGCGAGAGTCGTGGAAGAACTGGACCAAATAATGTTACAAAGAATTGACGAGAAGCGGAACACTTTGTCGGCGATTCCTGAAAATAACGCTGCTCTGATACGAGCAAAAAAAGAGGCCTACTTCCAGCATATTTATCACACGGTAGGCATCGAAGGCAACACAATGAATTTGGCGCAGACAAGGGCGATCGTGGAAACAAGGATCGCGGTCGCAGGAAAAAGCATCGACGAACACAACGAGATTATTGGATTGGATGCTGCTATGAAGTATATCAACGCGACTTTGATCAATAGGTATCCGTTTTGATATTATCCGAAGTAGGAAATTTATCCTCTCTTTATTTTTATTATTTCTTTTGAGTGCATTTAAAGCTTTCCTTAAATGCTGTGAATGATTCAGCGAATTTTATAATTAAATATGATATCAACATTTTTGTTAGATTAAGTTCTGCAGATTGGAACGCATTTCACGCAGCTTGCTGCGGTCCAGATAGCGAACCTTTCCACATGTGAGCATTTTTTCAGGAATGGTGCAAAACTATCTTTTTATATCTCGAACATTAAAACAAGTGTTTTCGATGTTTACGTGTAGAAACCCTACAACCGCCTTTTTCAACCATGTTTTGAAGTATGATTATGAAAAAGCACGGAACCGTGGGTAAACAACCATGTTAAAGTGCGAGGTCACCATTTTCATGTCAGTTTTTAGGGACGGCTGATTCATGGAGTCGGAAAGGCGCCTTGAGTTCCTACACGTAAACAACGAAAACGCTTGTTTAATGTTCTCGATAAAAAAAGTACTGTTCGTATCAAGGTGCATACTAGGGTTGATGATATTTTTAAAAATATCGATATCGATATTTATCGTTCGGAAAAAAAATATGATCAAAGGCTGATATTTATCATTGGAAAAATGTCGATATTGCGATATATTGATAAAAATCTGGATGTATGATATTTTTAAAAATATCGATATTTATTACGATATTTTCAAAAATGTCGATATTTATCGTCAATAGTTGCTGATAAATGTCGTTGAAAATATCGATATTTGATATTTTCATCGATATTTTAAAAATATCGATAAATATCGATGATAAAAATATTGATATCGTCAGCAAAAATATCGATAAAATATCAACAACTATAGTGCATACTCGTGTTTTAACTCGTTCGCAAAATCTTGCACTCGTAAAAACACTCGTTTTTGCCCCTTAATACGAAAAATACTATTTATGTGTCGTAAATGAAACCACAAAATAAAAGAATTCGTAACAGTATGCAACACAATTTGGACAATGTTTTGTGATATAAACATTTTCGTGAAAAATTGGTAACACTTTACCTTTTAAACACATTTGTAAAATAATTTTGAAATCGTTTCGTGTATTTTGAAGATATTCACAATACCATTTGTGAATTTCGTAATTTTTCGAATAGGCAACTTTTATTGTATTTCTCAAAAAAAAAAAAAAAAATAAATAAAATTGTTTCTTTTGGAACTCAGAGATCGATTCCAACAGTAACAGAAGACAAATTTGTATTAACGTATTTAAAATTATGATTGATTAACTCTGATATAACGTTTAACGAAATTCACCAAAAAATACCAATTAACCACGAATTATTCAAATTTATTTGAAATATTTCAAGGTAATACATTTTTTTGTGGTAATTCTATATTTGTTTATAATAATTATCGTTAGAATAGATTTCTCGGTTCCAAAAGATTCAATTCGACATTTTTGTTTTTAGGAAATACGATGAAAATTGCCTATTCAACGAATTACGTATAAAAAAATTTTACTATTAAAATCTCGAAAATGAGCAAAAAGATTGCAAAAATATTTTACGAGTATGTTCAGGGGATGTATTTATATCGTTTTATTTCCCAAAATTTTTATTACATAAATGATAAAAAAATTTTTTTAAATTTGTCATGAAAATTGTATTTTATAGTATATATTATGTATGAATTTAAAATACCGACTAATAATGATGAAAAAAAAAACTTCTTCACTAATCAACATAAATTTACAAGAATTCAGTCAACTGGATTATTCGGTGTACAATATATACGATTTCCAAAATTTCTTTTCAAAAATATCAAAATCACACTTTTTGCTGATCTCGAAATTTTTATTTTTCATTAAATCATTTCATGATCATAACTTTTTATTCAATACAAATTCACCTTCTTTACTCATCATTTTTCTTAATTATTGTATCAATTAAATGTTTATTGGAAAAAAAATATCTCCAAATGACACATTTTTTATTACAAAATATTTTTTGTTTGTTTTTTAATTATTCAAGCAATAATTTGCTATTTTCGAATGATTCGCATATTTTTCAGTGGATTTATAATTTAAAACTTTTATATGAACTGAAATTGGGCTCTCAACTGTTTTCGTTTTTGAAAATTCTGATTTTTATAAACAAAAATGAGGAAAAAGGAATAGATTACGCCATGCCGAAAAACTTTATCTTTCTTTTAAAAAAAAAAAAAAAGTATCAAATCAGCGAGTTTAGCAAAACATATTTTAACAGTTCATAACTTTTTTAATATAGTTGACCTAGCAAAATTCCTTGGTAAATACTACTCACTTAGGGTATTGATACTATCAATATTAATTGTTATAATCCGTATTGCGATTTTCATTATAAATTTTGTCGTACAGTGTAGTAATAATCTTGGAGGATAATATAATAATGTTTGCTTTATTCATAAGTATTTTTATGACAGTAAAATTACTTTAAAAAAATTTTATCGATTACCTAACTCATTATTGAAAACAATATTTATTCATAAATTCTCTAGAATCCGTCATGTACATTTACATTAACATTTAAAGGTGTTTATTCAGTGTTTAAATACATAATTCCTTTACATGGTTGTCAGCAGAATAAACAATGCTTATTGTATTTTGTTCACGCAGTGTTCATGATGAGTAAATTTCCACCTGCTTGCCTACACACTTATGCAATATTATTCGCTTCTCGTTGAGCATTTTTTCATATAGTAAAGTAATTGTAATTTAAAAATTACATATCCCCGAATATCTAATACAATTACTGATCGATGGGTAAAAAAAATAGTAAAAAACCCTGTACCATTCGTGTTCCTTGAATTCGTCACATATTATTATTAAATATTCAATAACTTGAGGTAAAACAAATTTTCTAAATGTCGGCATCAAAGACATTTTTTGTAAAACAAAAAACTTATTGCACATACCTGTAACACTGAACTCTGAATATTTTAGTGCCACACTTTTCACTATGAACACTATTGGTAAACACCATTGTAATAAAATTGAGAATTTCATGTCAGTGATTTATGTTTGTTATTTAAATACTTGCAGAGTGGGTTCAATAACTATAAAAAATATACTCGAAATTCATCGACGAGTAATGGGGCACGTAGATCCTATTGAAGGCGGAGAATTTCGAAGAACCCAGGTGTATGTCGGAGGCCATATTCCTCCAGGTCCTGGAAACATTCATTACCTCATGGAAGAATTCGCCCTATGGCTTAATAGCGAAAGCGCTATGAGAATGCATCCTATTAGGTATTTTCATTGACAAATTTGAGCAAGTTTTGAACTTGAAGTTCAAGTTGCTTATTCTATCTGATATTCATTCAGGTATGCAGCAATGGCACATTACAAAATTGTCAAAATCCACCCTTTTGTCGATGGAAACGGCAGAACGAGCCGTTTACTGATGAACGTGATTTTGATGCAAGCTGGTTATCCGCCAGTGATTATTCACAAACAGCACCGACTCAAGTATTACGAGACCCTCAACTTGGCCAATGCTGGTGACGTCAGACCTTTCGTTAGGTTCATAGCCGAGTGCACGGAACAGACTTTGGACTTATTTTTGTGGGCTACGAGTGAATTTTCTCGACAGGTTCCTGCTCTTAGTCAAGATACTTTGCTAGGTTCCGACACTCTTCCACTTGACCATGACATAGATTTTGATTCCGAGCATGACTGATGTTATTAGGGTAACTTATTCAATTGTCGGCTCTGCAACAGTGATTGGCTGCTCATACTGAACAAGCTTGTGAAAATCATAAGTACGTGAAAGTTTAATGTTTTATTGAAATGTGACGAATTTCTTTTAAGCAACCAATCACTGTATCACTTACCCTTGTTGTTTTACATAGGTTGGAATAGTTGAATTTCTGATACAATCTCACCAAAGATTATAAACTATGCGTCATTATGCGATACGTTTTTTTCAACGTTAATGTTAAAGGTGGAAATTTATTTATGGAATGTTTTGATATTTATAACTGCATGATTACAAACAAGTGCGATGACAGAGGTTTCTATTTTTCAATTCAAGCACAAATATTGTCTTGTATTTACATGTACTATAATAATGCATATTTATAAATGAATTACTTGCTGGTCAAGTTACACGATTGTTGAAAAAATTTTGATTTCCAAGACCCCAATTATGTTTATCTGTATAAGACACTTTTTTACAATAAAAATGATTTTTGTGACAATCTGCTGTTTGTGATGTAGGGGAGAGTGGGGTATCGTCGTCACTTTTTTTTTAATGGCATAATTTGTTAATAAAATAAAAATTTTTCATAATGTATTATATATGGTCGGATTCGTTTTTGCGATTCCAAAATAGTATATAAATAACAAAAATGCGACATAACTTACAATTCCACCAAACTCCGTCGGTAATGTCAGGACTGTAAAGTATACTTACACCAAAAAAGTTGGGTTTATTGCACTTATAGTTTCTTAGAAAATAGCAGGTGACGACTTTGCCCCACTGACGACAATACCCCACTCTCCCCTATTCCTTTTGCTATGAAAAAGGTAAGATGGAGAAAGCAATAATCCAGGTATTCTTAAAATCATTTATTTCTCTTTCATAAAGCAACAGTGTAATCTCTCATTGCATGTTGATAAAAAAAATGAGTAAATTTTAATCAAGACAACAACTGTAGTATTTGATTAAGGAGATGAAATATCTTTATACACGCATGTAGAACATTTCAGCTGCATCACACAAACTCGCTAAATAATTTTGGATATAAAAAATAACAGGTTCATCAAAAGGTTCCTTTCAATATCACTAAGGGATGCTCATTTTTTTTAACAATCCAACACAATTTTATACATTTTGTCTTCTTGGAAACTTTTCAATGCTGGTGTTTGCAAACGTAATGGACGAAAACTTGATATCGTGAGACAAGCGTAAAAAAATCAAGTGACACTCGAGAGGTTGGAATATCAAAGACCAACTTTTTGAAATAAACAAATAAATATGAACACGAGACGAAAAAGTGTCCTACATATTATGGAAATAAAAATACAGAGCGGTTGACAGGCCTCCTACACTCCCAATGGGATGGTGTCGAAAAATAGTATTTTACTTGGACTTGAGGTGTCGCTGTCATTTTTACCGATATTGCCGATATCTGTTTTATCGATAAGTCGATAAAACAGCAGCGGTTTACTGTGTTTCCAATATTTGAAAATCGCGCACGGTTGAGGCATCAATTTTTCAACCCAGAGTGTAGGAGGCCTGGCAGTTGAAAAATGCTCGCCCAATCGGCCTAGTTGCATTACGTTGCAATTCTCCTTACTTATCTCTAAGTGTTGTCATACTTTTGAAATCAGTCGTTATTTGGTTTGTTTAAAGTATCGCTCTCTATAAATAATCGCTTTACAAAACAGATCGTCGACTTTCAACAGAGGCTGAAACGTTTTTGAGCAAAGTACAACGAACTGGAAATTTATAGCTAACGTAAAACGACGAGATGAAGGCTTTCGTTTAGGTCCCTTATAAGTACTATACACATGAATATTTATAGTCGATGAATCCACTCCTTTGGATACATTCCGCACCGTTGTTGAAATGTCCTTTGTGAAAATTTTTGTAGTCACAATTCACACAGCATGAATCGGGCCTTTTTTCCTTTCTTTTCATGGAAGTGACAAAAATAAGATGCACTGATGAAAAAACTTGAAATTTTATTTTTGAGACACATTTTTCGAAAATGACAAATACGAAAATTTTGTAAAACTGGAAATGCCGAATCTCTCAACAGCCACTGTTGTCAATTCTTGATCACATGCCAAAGCGCTCAGAAGCCATAATTGTACAATTCTTGTAGAAAAAGAAAAAGAAAAAAAAAGAAACAAACAAAAAAACTTGAAGGACGATATGAGTTTTTTTAGGGATCGTTGTGAAGAAAGATGCAAAAGGACGGTATGTAATGGTGAATTTCGCTCAGCGACAAAAATCTTTCCAACCTAGCAAACATTGCGGGCGTTGATTACAATTGTTGCTACGTTGGCACGATTTTTACTTTTCCGAGGCCGAGCTTGCATGAGACACTTGAGTTTTCCTTTAATATTTTCGTAACCGTCGCTGTCACTCTCTCTCCTTTTGAATTACGTGATACTTAGTTGTGACGCGCGTTACGTGTTCGCGTCATTTCTTGACTCATTTTTTCTTCCTTCACGAGCTGCTTTCGGAACTCTGCGAGTTGCTCCAAGGCAGCGTTCAACGTATCGCGTTGCTGAACCATTACATTCTCCCATTTTTGAGCGTATGCTGCAAACAAGCAATTTTCGGTTTTCATTCATCTCGTTCAATAAGGGAAATTTGACAGTATCATCATCAAATTATAAAATAAAAGACCAAGTCTGACGGTTCTTGAAACGATTCGGAAAAAATTGGCAAGTTTTTAGAAATAAAATTTCTTAAAGACCAAGAAGGGCATTTACCTTTGTAATGAATTACTTTAAAAAATTAAAGAAAAGGAGTATTTTGTTAATTTTATTTGGAATATCGATAAATTTTGATCGAATACTTTTTCCGTTTTTTTTTACTTCGATATACTGTATTAAGGTGAGAAAAATTGTATAAATTTGCATTAAAAGTTGCGAAATCGCCAGAAACTTTGGTCATTGCGCATATTAGTAATGAATACATAAAAACACCAACATCATAAATGCAAACATACACTGTGCAAAATAAGCGTAATTTTTCATTATGAAAGTGGTAATAAAAAAGGCAAGTGTTTAAAAATGGATAAAAAGCCTTTAATAAAAGCATAAAAATATATACAAAGTACAAACGCAAGGAAAATTTAAACATAAATCACATAAATAGAAATTGTTGGATTCTTCAACTTCAAAGCACCTTTTAAAAAAGATTAAGTTGTTAGTAGGTCCAATAACAATTTTCGAGGATTATTTTTTTATGAAAATTTTTTTCTCGATTGAAACGACATAAGCAATGGCATATTTTCATGTCTTCTTTCAAAATTTTTCTGATTCGTAGCGAAAATTACAAATAGATGATTTAGTAACAAAAAATAAGGTTTCTCAAAATGAGAGCACTAATAAACGGACACCCTTTAGATAAACTACAATTCCCAGTGAATCGTGCAAATTTTGGACACGTTTGGTTTGATTTCATGGGGACACTTTGTTTATCAAATCACTTTTTGAGCAAATTAGGTATAATTACATGATTCGTAAAAAAACAACGTCGTTTGAAATCAAAGCAAGTACATTAGGTGACAAATATAAGGGTGCAAATTGCAATATGGACTCTAACAGTTAATACCGATAGTGTCCAAAAATATCGATGGTAACCAAAAATAGTATTACCATGGGTGAATTAAGAAAGTTATAAACAATTATAGTTGTTTCACTGAAATCGAAACGACTTTTTTTTCAGTGAAAACGACGTTGCCAAGCGATTTCCAGGTTGCGCAAAATTATTTGATGAATTTACAGCAATATATCGTTATAAAATAATGATAATCTTGCTTACAAGAGTTACAAGCCATATGAATTTTCATTGCATAAAGTTGGCAGCGAATTCGAGCTCTAATGCTTAGTAGAGGGCGCAAGTGTACCACCATGATAAAGCTGAACCTGGCTGCAGTACAACCTTAAACGTGTCCAAGTACTTGATGTATATTACATTGGTTAAGGTAGTACTTGCACTTGGGCAATTTTCTATAGATCTTCCTTGAATTTTGAGAATTTGATCTTGATATTGCACCTAATATATGGCAAAAATTTTATTGTTGCTTACCGCACAGATTTTTGAGATACAATTTTTTGAAATTACCATGTATACATATGGGGGATCATGCATTTCCGCTCATATTTCAAAAACTTTTATATATTTAATTCTGAAATAACTCCTGAAAATTACTTTTATTATAAAAGTCAAACTTGAAAAATTTCAACATGGGTTACCGAACTATTTTTTGAGAAATTTACACAAAAAAAAACGTACAACTGTCACTTTTCAACAGACCATGCAACTAAGGTGGTACACTTGGCAACGCCGCATTTTGAAAGACGCAATGATAACATTTCCGACATTTTATATCATTCAAAAATTTGAAACAAATCACAAAAAACACTACATGTGAAAACTAAGGCTACGGCTGTGCCTGTAAACATGTCTACATACATTTACATACGCTGAGCGAGATATAAAAAAACAGTTGCAAGTATGCCAAGTCTACGAACAAAAATGGCGGAACTGAATGAAGTTGGCCACGCAAGACTGTGTGACTAACTTCAATTTCTTTCAAGTGCAAGAAGAACTTCAAGATATTCTCATTAGTATACCAATCGAAATTTTCAAAAGAATACGACTTCATTCTTGAAAGTGATTATGTTCGATCCAGAAATCGGTAAATTAGAATAAATCAGCGACTCATGTCAAAATTCATTTCCCTTCAAAAATTCCAAATTTATACCGTGCGTATGTGAAAAAGTTAAACATTTCATGTAAAATATAAATGCAGATGTAAATGAATTTTTAAACCTTGGAAAATATTTCGTTAAAAAGATTACTCATTTTTCTACTCGCTAATGCAATATTGAAAACATTGACTTAAAAAAATGCGTTTAATACCTCGAAAATGTATAGAATTAAATATGTCGAAAACCTGTATTTCTTTTTATTTTCTTAACAAACTATAATTGTTTGTAACTTTCTTGATCGAGCTAACCTATTGAAATCCCTTGGCAATACTACCCTCGGGTATTAATACTATCGAAATCAACTGTTAGAGTCCATATATATCGATTCTGTCTCTAAATTGTGTAACACAATGAAATAAATACTATGTATGAACGACTTCTGATATGGCCATAATTAAAAAGCATACGACGAAGAAAATCCACATAAAAAATCGCAGTTACATGCAGAATCGAAAAAAAAAAACATAAATAACCCTCAACGGCAATCACACAATAAATGCATCGTTGCAGCAAAATTATCCTTAACTCGCAAAGTAAACGAAAACTACTATGTAAGCAACAGGAAAAATCAAGAAAAAAAACAAATTCAAGCCTACAATAAATACAATTCTTAAAGACCCTACACAAACATTCTTCCATAACGGTTCATTTTTCGCGCAAGAATAATCAATCGAGCCTTGGTGAACTTCGGAAACGGAATTCCCCTCCGAATGTGATAAATCATGGAATTTCTTTCCCTCCGCGGCAAAATCCCCAATACCCTCTGCAGATTTATCAATGTTTTCAATTTTCAAAGCGCATCGATTTACACGGGATCGAGGAAAATTCGAGTCCTTAGAAAATTGCGACTCTTTGGTGCTTGGGCTGTGTTTGAGGAGCGAATTGTTCGCGAACGCGAATCTCCGATCGACTGCATCGTCAGCTGGAACAACGTCGAGAATAGCGGCCTCGGAAAATGTGCTGGGCCTGGATTTCTTGGTAAAAGTACCGGTCCAACTGTACATGACCCGTTTCCGCGTCTTCCTGGGCTCTTTTGAGATTTCCGAGATCGAGTTCTCGTGCGCAAAGTCGCTGTCCGAGAAAGCGCTATCGCAGCTTGCATCTGTTATGAAACGCGATGTACATGTCTCAGTTGAGGAAACAGATAAAACTTGACGATTTTTGTTTTTCGTCCCTCGGGTGTTACGGGAGAGACGATGTCCCGAAAACGCGGTGTTTATCCAACAGAGCGGTCAATTCAGTGTTCAAGTCGTTCCTTGCACGAAGGGGGAGCTTTCATCGATTCTACTACAGTAGAAGCTCGATTCTTAGGAATTCTCGGGAGACATTAAGCGATAGGAATCTTAACCTAAAATATCGATATTTAACCTTCCGATATATCGGAAACATTCGATCCCGATGTTTCGTAAACAAAATATCGATATATCGCAATGCATTTTGAAAATGGAACCTATTAATGAAGGACAAGCATGAATATGTTAAATGAAGTTCATTAAATTCATCACATTTTTGTAACTGAAAACCACAGCTCATCTTCTATTCTGGCCCAAAAAAATTCTTTGTTGAAGATAAAATAATAATTTTCGGCTGTTACGGGTCATTTGGGACATTCTGTTCATAAAAACTAGATTTTTTATCAAAGGCGGTCGACATTTTATAAACGTTCTTGAAGATTTAAAACGAAGTTCGAAATCCTCATTTCAAAAATAACAATGAAAATCAGAAATCTTGATGATTGTGAAAAGAAATTTGCGAAATCTCCGTAATTTTAAAACCTTCAATTCTCATGATCATTAGTCGTTCGGGCTAAATTTTCTATCATTTCAAAGCCATTGTTGTTTTTCCATACAGTTTATTTATTTAGCCACTTTGTCAAAAAAATAGAATTTTTAAAAGATGTCTACATTTTTCAAACTTTTTCAAAAATCTGTGGATATTATAATCGTAAGACTTTCAGCCAGTATTTTTTAACTTCTTCAATATGAATCGATAAAATTGCCTACTTTGATTTTCGGGCACTTGCGATTGCTTGCGATCTCTAAATATCGCAGCAAAAATATCGATACTACGATTATCGGCTTATGGTGATATCGATACGGAAATTCCGATATATCGCAACAGAAATATCGATCTTCCGATGTATCGATACGTATCGCCCATCGCTAAATTGACATTTCCCAAGCATTGAATGCCATTAAAGCATATGAAAGCGTGAAGAAACTCGGGCGATCGCCAGAACCACAGTGCCGTTGAAATCTGGAGTCACCCTACTCTACTAGATAGCTTTTGTGAAGCAGATATGAATAGTATTTACGACACTAGAATCTGTTCGGAAACGCGAATTGGGACGTGCCGTCGAAGCGTCACAAAAAAAAAACGATTTTATTTTTACATGAAGACGCAATAATTTTCAAGTTTTTCCACCGAAAAAGCACTTGAACCAAAAAAAAAAGGTTTTCCCCACGCAGCAGTTAGCCCCAAATTCCCTCATTACTTCAATGTAATGTAGTCAATGCAACGGTTATATTATAATAAAACAAAACAAAACAAAATAGGTAGTATTATTAGTCTAAAAAAATACCGAATTATTGAAAGTAACATATTAGATAAGCCTATAAATAAATCTGGAATTTCCATAAGAATCCGTGAAGAGTCAGTTCCTTTTTCCTCCAGGTTTTCCCTGGGTTATGTCAATCAAGCACTTCATCATTAATAAAATTATTCAAGATGAAACATGTAATTCCTCAAGCTTCGCCATACCAATTATATATATCTTGAATCATTAGTTTAAAACTCGAAAAATTAGGATTTCAAATGTGAAAGTTACACATAATTATGACTCAAATATTCCTCTCCTCTGGCATTTTTTGACGTAAGAAACATCCATAAATAATGTATTAAATCTTGACTGATAAGCACCATGCGTTAAACGGGTCCCAATACTTGAAACGATCTGATGAATTGCGTATAAGCAACAAGATAAATACAAGCGATATTGTGGCAGACAGCTGGTAAATACGGGGCTGAAATTGCATGCAACAAAAGCGAATGTTGTTTTGTCTTACCATCTTGATCGTAATCCACATCGTGCGTGTCACCGAAAATATTATTGGCTTCGTTCCAGAATGTCTTGGAGTTTTCTATTATGGCTTTGTGCGTGTCAAGCACCTCATCTTCCATCCCTTGCAATACCGAAACCGCTTCGTGAAATTGATACATGTCTTGTGAAAGCTCGTATTCCTGAAAAGTCAATGTGACAAGTCATTTTTGTGTACGTATTTGACTTTTTTTTTTCGAAATTTCTTGCAAGTTTTTTGATTTTTATGTGCATGAAGAAAAGGGATATTTTTTCAGAACAGAGAAAAAAAATTCACTTCACCAAGCATAAGGCAGCTTTAGTTGTTTCCAAATCATATTATTATTATATAATATTGTAAAATATTGACATATTCATATTATTATTCACAAATGGCCAAGTTGTGAAGTTCAAAATATTCTATTATAGAAAAATTTTATTTTTAAAATTCAGAGAAAAAGGAACTGAAAAATTTAAAGTTTTGAAATAGAGCATTGAAAAAATTTGAATAATGAAGAAAAGAATTTTCATGCAATATTCATTCATTATTATAATATATATATTCATATAATTGCATATCTACATCTATAAATGAGAGTGTCTCCACGGTATTCCGAGAAACCATCCACAAGTCGCAACCAATCTGTACAAAATTTGCATACGGATTTGTTTTGATTGCGTGGTTAAACTAGAAGCTATCCGAATCGTTTATTTATTGCCGTTTATTAACAGTAAATAATAAATAGTTCACACTACCAATACATCTATATATATATATATATATATGATACAAATCAACTGACTGGATCAGATGATCGCAGACTCAGGCAGCCCCAGCGAGACAGTAGCGTCACTATAGATAAAGGAGCCCCGGACAATTTCTCTCAAAGAGCCCTCAAGTGAAATTTTTTGAGAGTTCAACATTCGGAATTTATAGTTTTCTTTTTTTTGATTTCATTATGAGTTTGATTTATTCTTTTATGTGAATTTTTGTTGGGTGTATGCGCGACATACATCCTACATTAATCATGAAAGTACCTGTTACTTTTTATAAAATAAAAATAATAAACAATAGATTTGTATGAAATGTCTACAGCATTGATATGTATAACACACTGGATAGCTGACGCTATTGAAAAGAAGCAATCCGAGACGGCCAAAAGTTGAAGCGCACCATGAAAGTGTACTTTTGTCAGCGGATGCATACAAGACAACAATTGAAGCGCACAAATTCAAATAGTTTTATTGTATTTAAATTGAGGAAGACATGAAAATACTAATATTTCATAACCAAATGTTATAGTTACCATGGAGATTCTCGAAAACATTTTTTAAGAACACAAGGTTTACGCTTATGTATGAAAAATGAATATCCACGTCCAGTGTTAAAACAGTTATTTATTAATTTGCATGAATCAATGGGTCACAATGAAAGCATCGCAATAATTTAACGATATGCATTTATAATAATGCATAAGATCAATTATTTGCATAAAAATGATATTATATTGATCAATTACAGTTTTTTACTTTAAATTTACATATGCAATAATAAATTATTCATAAGTATTTCATAAAATTATATATTTACATGAAAATAATTATTATACTTTCACGAATATGATAAAATTGTAATCGCGCAAATTATAAAGATATAATAACATAATCAATAATATACAATAATTCATAATACAGTTATTTTTTATTGTATACATTTATTGTAATATAATTTATCATATTTGTTCTACATTTGATATCAAATATATTATATTTATATTGCATTTTATTATGCTAAGGTTATTCCGTAAAGCCAATTATAAATGTATTAAGTTATGAATGTATGAAATGATTAAATACATATAGACAAATGAATAAATTTGTATATAGTTATGTCTCAATTTTTATATATGAATGAATATGCCTAAATTGTTCAATAAAATTCAATATCCATATCAATTTAGGTTTTCATACATTTTTACAAAACCTTCATAAAATATCGGTATTTTTTATAAAATTCCACTTTCTTACATGAAGTAACTTCGTAAATTAGAGCCAAAATAATAATATAATCAGCAATAGAAAAAATCTGACTGTGATGTAATTAATGTCAACAAACTTTTGACGAATTAATTCAAAATCTCGTGAAAAAAATGCTGCCTTGTGCGCATGCGCGGACAGTGGTACACTGTCATGGCGCGCTTCAATTCGGGTCATCCCCACCAGCCCTATCAGCTATCCAGTGTATTACACATATCAATGGTCTACAGTAACAGCCCTTATTTTATGCTGTTGGATTAATATAGTGCATTCATCATATTGCTCTTCAATTATGTTATTATCAATAATAAATTTGCTAATTTTCAGTTGCACAGCGATTTTATTACTTTTAATGGAAGTTTATTATTTTCTACGACAGAAGTGAATTCTTCTTTCTCCGGGGCCCCCGCATCTATTCTGGATACCGTAATATATGTCAGTAAGAGAACTTGACTATTACAGGCTGTTACCGGCTGGATTGAATAATCTACTATCACAAATGAGTAGTCACTGATTATGTAATAATAATAAAATATACGAAAATTTTCAATAAAAAATTAAAATTACTGCTTCTACATAACTTGAATAATTAATAAAAATGAAAAATTATCTCTCCTTGAAGAAAAAATAATGAAATGATTTTTTTTACACACAAGAACTCATTTACTTATTTTCAATTCAATTATTCGTAATTTACTTATGAATTCTTTGATTGTTTGATCTGTTTTTTTCGATGCAAGTTTGACAAAAATATAAGACCATTAGAAACTTTGACAGTATAACCAAAGCATTCATAAAACATGGCATCATAGCTGCGGCGGGCGAAGCCCGCAGGTGACAACTATTATATATATAAGTATGAAATAGTATGGTACTTTCAGTTTTTCTATTTATAATTATAAATGAAATAGGTGTGCAAAGTAATCTAGTTAATTTAAAAGTGAGATCATAGAAAAAAAGTCGGTAATAAAAAAATGCGAATTTTTCAAGTTTATAGAAACAGAATGATTCCCTTTCATTTGAGAAGTGCATAAAAGAAAACAAATACGTATGTAGGTTAATTCATGGATTCGAATTTGGCAGGACTTACATTAAGTGACCTCAGTTGAGCCAAATCGCTCTCTGACAGTGCTGAATTATTAGCCTGGTTCTCGTTTTTCTCATCGTATTGGTCTGTGGGCGAGGATTTAGCTTCTGTTGGATCCGTGGCGGCCAATTCTTTAACTCGGTCGGCGTATCGTAACGTGTTCAACGAATGCTCGCAGGAACTCATTCCAGGACTGATCATTGCAATCTTGAAAGGGATTCACAAATCTCAATATCGATGACTCAATGCAACACTCAATAAAGTGTTTGAAAAGTTAAAGTCGATATTTCGAGTTATTAGCAACAACGAGAGAAAATAGAAAACGTTATTACCCCAACATTTTTTCAAAAGTCGAAATTTGTTGAACAAAGTTCAAATTTATCGAACTTTAAAAAACTGTGACAGTAATGGAAGCTTTTAAACGTAGAATGAAAATAAGAAACATAAATTTCACTTACCATGCAAGTCTTGGATTTTTCTCCAATAAAGCTATCCCTGAGAACTTGCGTTAATTTACTAGCTCTAAATGGTAAGTGCGTGCCCTTGCGACCCAGTGCACGGATGCATTCTTTCAATGCTAAAAGAGACTTGTTGATCTCAGCACCTTCCATGCCTGCAAATAAAAATTCACAAATTATTAATATTTAACGTTTTTGGATTATATAGATTCATGATATTGCTTAATAAGTCTTGTAAAAATGTAATTTAAGAAATGAAGAACCATTGCATTGACTGAAGTTTTTCAGTTTCATTCTAACTTCTATTCTATTTGTCGCTGTAAATAGTATAGAATTCACAAACAAAAACAAAAGTGCCATTTTGTAGAAATAATAATATCAAAGAAAAAGACATCCAAACTGGAAAAAATCAGGACTTACAATGAACGAAAATGATTCTTTTAGTTTTTAACATTTAGTAGGAAAATTTTATTATACATACATTAAAACATGTGTGAAATATGTAAATCAGTTTTTCTAAGAAATAGCCAAGTATCATAATAAAATGTTTATTGAGAAAGTTGAAATTTAAATTGACAATTACAAATTTCTTTAAAAAATGCTTAAATAGCAATAAGTACAAATTTAAGGTTACAACTTAAAATTTTGAATTCCTAATTCAAAAACTTACAGAAATTTGTTGGTATTACAAATTTTAGAAAATAGAAACTTTAGATTGAAAATTTTTCTTTCCAAAAAATCTGACTGTTGCATTCTAATTAACACAACAATGTCGCTCAAAAATCCACCAAAAATTCCAGAAATTTTCCGAATCTTAGTAATTAGAATTCGTACATACTAAAATTTTTCCGATTCCCAACATTATATAATTTCGATTATTTATTTTTGACTATCAAAAATGCTGTCTCTCAATCGCTAAATTATCCTCAAAAACTCAGCAAAAATTACAGAAATTTTACAAATTGTAGATATTGAAATTCGCGCATCTCAAAATTGTCTTATCTTCCAACATAGAATACATTCAATTACATATTTTTGAGTATTGAAAATCGTGCCTACAGATAGATAAAATTTTCCTTCAAAAATTAATAACATTTCAAAATTTTCTATTTTTACAAAAATTATACATTTTGATAATTAAATGTTATTATAACTATTGGAAATCTTGATTCTGAATCGATAAAATTTTCATCAAAAACCCAACAAAAATTCTATACATTTTCCAAATTTTGGTAATTGGAATTTTTAGATTTCAAAATTTTTTTATTTCTTAGCATTATACATTTTTTAGTAATGCATTTTTGGCTGCTAGAAATGTTGTTCCTGAATCGATAAAATTTTCCTACTTTTCCTATCCAATAAAATTTTAAAAATTTTCTTATTAGTAATTATTGGAATTTTAACAATCCAAAAACTGTTTAAACATTACAACAATTTTCTATTTTTGATAATATATTTTTACTATCGAAAATCCTGTCTCTCAATCGATCAAATTTTCTTCAAAAACCCAACGAGATTTCTAGATATTGTCATAATTTTACTGATTGGATTTTTCACGATTCGAAATTGTATCATTACCAACATTCTATATTTCTAATTATGTATATATTTTTGACTATTCAAAGTTATGTTTCCGAATAGTTGAAAATTCTAAAGAAATTTAACGAAAATTCCAGAAATTTTACGAATCGTAGTAATTAGGATTATCACATTTCGAAATGTTCTTATTTTCAAAAATTATATATTCTTAACTATTTGACATGATGTCTCTGAATCAATAAAACGTTTCTCAAAAATCCAACAAAATTTCAGGAATTTTCCGAATTTTAATCATTACAATTCTGAAATTTGAAAATGTTTTTATTACCTGACATTCTACATTTAAATTATATATTTTTTACTATCAAAGATTCTATCTAGATCACAAAAGTTTTCTTTAGAAATCCAACAAAATTCCAAAAAATTTCCAAATTGTAGTAATTGGAATTCTCAAATTCTAAAATTTTTGTACTTCCCAAGATTGAATATTTTCGATTTTAAATTTTTTACTATTGGAAACCTCGTCTCTAGATCAATAAAATTTTCCTCTTATATCCAACATAAATACCAGATTTTCTCTTATTTTATTGATCAAAAGTTTTCTAATTCGAAACTTTCTTATTTTTTAACATTTTATATTTTTAATCACATCTTTCATTTTTGACTATTAAAAATTCTGTCTCTGAATCGATAAAATTTTCCTAAAAAATCCGACAAAAATTCCAGAAATTTTCCGAATTTCGGTAATTGAAATTCTCACATTTCGAAATGTTCTATTTCCTTACATCCTAAATTTTAAATGATATATTTTCTACCTAGAATTTAAACCAAATTCAAAAATTTCCCAAATTGCAGTAATTACGATTCTCGCATTTCAAAATTTTTGCACTTCCCAACATTGATTATATTCGATTATAAATTTTTTACTATTGGAAATCTCGTCTCTGTACATCAATAAAATTTTCCTCTAAAATCCAACCGAAATTCCAGATTTTCTGTAATTTTATTAATTACAATTTTTCTAATTCGAAATATTCTTATTTCCCAGAATTATATATTTATGATCATACATTTCATTTTTGACTATTAAAAATGCTGTCTCTGAATCGATAAAATTTTCCTAAACAATCTAAGCCAAATTCCAGAATTTTCCTCATTTCTGTGATTGAAATTTTCAGATTTTGAAAAGTTCCATTTCCTTACATCCTAAATTTTAATTGCATATTTGCTATTCAGAATTTTAACCAAATTCAGAAATTTCCCAAATCGCAGTAGTTACGATTCTCACATTTCAAAATTTTCTCATTTCCTAACACTGAATATTTGCGGTTATTCATATATTTTTCACTGTTAGAAATCTCGTCTCTGAATTAATAAAATTTTTCATAAAAATTCAACAGGAATTCTATATATTTTCTGTAATTTAGTGATTTGAATATTCACATTTCGAAATTTTCTTACTTTCCAAAATTTGATAGTCTTGACTATTGAAGATTTTGTCTTTAAGAAAGTTCTTCTTGCACTTGAAATAAATTGAAGTTAGTCACACAGTCTTGCGTGGCCAACTTCATTCAGTTCCGCCATTTTTTGTTCGTACACTTGGCAACATTGCAACTGTTTTTTTTATATCCCACTCAGTGTATGTAAATATGTAAACATGTTTATATGCGCAACGGCAGCCGTAGTTCACACATGTAGTGTTTTTTGCAATTCGTTTCAAATTTTTGAATAATATAAATATGTCGGAAATGTTATCATTGCGTCTTTCAAAATGCGGCGTTGCCAAGCGTACCACCTTAGTTGCATGGTCCGTTGAAAAGTAACAGTTGTACGTTTTTTTTTATGTAAATTTCTCAAAAAATAGTTCGGTAACCCATGTTGAAATTTTTCAAGTTTGACTTTTATAATAAAAGTAATTTTCAGGAGTTATTTCAGAATTAAATATATAAAAGTTTTTGAAATATGAGCGGAAATGCATGATTCCCCATATGTATACATGGTAATTTCAAAAAATTGTATCTCAAAAGTCTGTGCGGTAAGCAACAATAAAATTTTTGCCATATATTAGGTGCAAAATCAAGATCAAATTCTCAAAATTCAAGGAAGATCTATAGAATATTGCCCAAGTGCAAGTACTGCCTTATTTTCTTCAAAAATTCAACGAAAATTAAGATAATGCTTACGAGTTTGCCGATTAGCTGATGACGTATCAGCCCCTCGTTCATTGCCGGCAAGATCTATGAGAGAAAATTTTCCGTGAACCCTGTGTGTGCCTGGAGGTCGAACGGTTATTTGGAACACAGCATGCGACCTTGACGAGTTGGAATTGGCGCTCGTTTGTCCGCTGGTTCTCACAGCGTTCCCATGTTGGATCAATTTCAAAACTTCCTCCACAGTCTCTACCACTTTCTCGGTCAAACCCACGATTTGTACCTACAATTCGAGCAAAATCACAAGAATTCTTAACAACTTCAACTTACAAAGTTACCAAACATCTCGTCCGAAAAATTGGAAAAACAGAATCATAAATTTACCTTCAGTTTACCAAAAAATGTTTTGAATACCAAAAAATCTCAACCGAAAAATTGGAAGTTATAGAATTTAGGTAAAACTGATTTTAAACTTTTGTTTATCACAAAATAGAATATTATGTTTAAAAATTTATAAATTTTCCTAGTCAGATTTTTGTATTTTACTAGTTGAACAATTTTTTTTTACATGGATAACATTTAGATACTCAGAAATATGTGAAATTTCAAATTTTAGATAGAGAGATTCTAATTTTACATCAGATCATGAATTTAAATTTCTCAGTTTCACGATTTATACATTAATAAAACATTTTTCAACTGTTTGAATCCGGAAATCGATGAATTTGTGTAAGACATTTCGTCTAAAAATTGAAAAAATAAAATGAGAAATTACCATAAATATTTAGAATCTACCAAAGAACTCAACCCAAAAACATTGACAGCTTTAGAACTTCTTCTTATTCAGATTTTTAAGTTTTCGAATTTTAGAAAACCTGAATTCAAATTTTAATTTATCACAAGAATTTATTATACATTTGAGAATATATTTTTTAGAATTTTTTTAGTTTGACATTTTTTTTATATTGATTTCATTTAGACATTCCCAAAAATATAATATTTAGAATTTTCAGTAAATTCCATATTTACATGTTTTTGAAATTGAGAATCTAGGTATTGAAATGAAAATTTTTTTAGTTCATTTTTAAAAGTTCACAAACCCAAAATTTGTTTAGCGTAATCTACATTCCATGAAATCTTGATGAAACTCAATCGAATTAAACAAAAAAACTTCATAATACTGATAAAAAATTTATAAAAACTCGTGACAACAATATTGATCTGGCGTAAAACTGCAACTTTTGTCCTTGATACGGAATGTACTATTACACTCTGAAACTTCTAATGACATTTTTTTCCATTTCGAATTTTACATAAAACTACTGAAATTCATTACAAGGAATAAAATTTGACTTGGTCTCATATTAATAATTAGTACACATTAACAAAATACAAAAGACACACATAAATGATGATCAGCATTCTTCATTTTCAAATTGAAAATTATTTGAAGAATAAAATTTTTTAGTTTTGTAAAAATTAATGAAATCAGGTTTTGAAGGACAAATACATTAATCATTCTTCATTTCAATATTTCTACTCGTTTATCTTACAAAAGAATTATTTAATTCTCAATATATCTATTGAAATCGATGAAAAACATGTTTTTGCTTTTCACTTGAATTCCAATTGTTTCATTGTATGGAATTTTCGAAATCTTAGGTAACATGCTGCTTTTCCTTAGTTCTCACATGTTAAATTTTAATCAATTTTTCTTCAATTTATAGGTGAACTTTCATTCTAACACCAAAAAATTTTCATTTTTGTTTTTGTTGTTCTAGCGAATTTAAGGATTTTTAGAGATTCCGATAAAAATTTCTACAATTTCATGCTCTAGAATCTTGGAATTTACAGATTGTTAGCATACATATAAATCGTTTATAGAAAAGTTACTTCACGAATTCCTAGTATTTCATAGATTTTGGTTAAATCATTACAAAAATTTTAGTGGATAAAATTCATAATATTGGTTTTAAAGTATGTTCATTTAATTAAAAAAAAATGATTAGAATATTGTTATGAAATAATCTTAACGTTTATTAAATGTTCCTACAATTATATTA
Organism: Platygaster robiniae; assembly: GCA_028476575.1. NCBI lineage: Eukaryota > Metazoa > Arthropoda > Insecta > Hymenoptera > Platygastridae > Platygaster > Platygaster robiniae. The sequence goes on from CM052019.1 coordinate 46,897,711, forward strand.
TGTTTAAAAACTGACAATCACATACTATCCTCTATATATGTGTGTATCATGTCATTATATTTTAAAAGTTAAAAATTTCAAAAAAAGATTTAAATTGATGTAGGAGGAAATCACTGACCTAAATTCTGAATGAGTAAATTAAAAAAAGGGAAAAAACGAAAATTCCCATCTCAATTGTTTTTCACACAAGAAGGTTATGATGTCGTTTAATATTGATATATAAATAAAAAAATAATATCTATAATATAAAATAATATAGTAAAATAAAAATATTCATTATTATTATACTTAAAAATATTCAATATTATTGTAAGATGATGTAAAACTAAAATCGATATTAATATAATGTCGGTACCAATGAATATAGATATTTAAAACAAAAAATCGATACACTCACAAGAAATCGATACATTCACTGTCAGAGAAATGTCCGTTTATGTTTGAAACGCAAAGTCTTTCAAAGCCACGTCCTTTCAAAATGAAACGCTCATCATTCATTTTTAAATGGTCGGTTTTTCAAAGTGAAAGGACTTGACCTTTCACTTTGTAACACTACTGCGATGATATTTTGAAAGGGAATTCCCATTTAACGTTCTCATTCTTTTGTTCGGGCCGCATTCTCCTCCCCTAACGCGCCCCTTCCATCGGTCTAAATAAAGAAAATTGAAATGGAAATGCGTTTCAAATCAACGTGGCTGGTCATGATTGTTGACGAACGCGAAAGAACTTGAATAGTAAAAAGGGATACCTTTTAAAAAGTATTTGAAACGAAATCCCTTTCAAATGCACGCAGAAGTTTTCTGAGAATATCGATTATCGATTATCAGTTGAATATATCGATTTAAAAAGTCTGATATATCGATACATATTGTCCACTCCTAAGTCAGAGTGCCATTCAAACAATCATTTTTATTTACATGCTGATCGTTTACACTGTTACACGACAATGTAACTCCTATACAGGGCCGTCCCTAGGTTTTGCGGGGCGAAGGTTTCAGGCGGGGCCTCTAAAGGAAATGTTATGATTATAAATTCATGAATATGGAATCTATCTTTCAATAATAACAATAATTGATTATGATAATAAAATCTGACTGTTACAATTGTTACAACAATTCAAGCTAATGCTATTTTTTTAGCTTGTTCCCCTGAAGTGACTCACCCGAATCGTTAGTAGAATTCTGTATGCAACTGTAAGATTTGGATACGATTCTTTGACTACATTCAGAAATTCAAATGCTTCCATCGCTGTTTGCATTACATGAGAAACAACATGTTTGAAAAGTTTGATTTCGGATAATAAGTCTGTTTTGTCTACATCGGAAGAGTTTTCATCTTGAAAACTCTTCCGATGAAAAGGAATCCGAAAAGATTTGAGAATTCTCTGATTTCTTGAAATTTACTTTGAAATTAGTTTGAATGCATGTGAGAGCTTCGTCAACGATGGATGAGAAAAAAAAGTCAGTCTTGAAGTTTTCTTCAGCCTCAGTTTGTCTCACCATTTCATTCTTAAGTAGAATATGTTTTGCAGTTGCAAATGGGATGAACAAATTCTTTTTTCAACGGAGAGAAAAATTTTCTTGAGCGGGGGGCCTCATCCCCCCCCCCCCTCCCCTCCCCTAGCGACAGCCCTGCTCCTGCGTTACGTAACCTGTTACGTTCGGCGTCAGCCGGGTGTCAAACATTAGATTTTATATAGCCAAAACAAAAAAAATCTTACTTGCTGTTTGCCATCTTCCAGAACTCGCAGCTTCTGTTTGTCGGCCAAAAGGTCGAAAACCTTCCCTGAATAGATTTCAAAAAAACTGGCTGATATAATGTAATTGTTGTGACGATACTTGGTGGACCTCAGCGTCTTGAAAACGTCCTTGGCGACCATCGCGTAAATTCCTTTCGTGCAATCCTGAGTTTTGCCATTAAAGTCGCCGCCCATCGTGTGGGTCTTGCCGCTGCCCGTTTGACCGTAAGCGAAACAGGTCGCCATGCCACCTTCGAAAATCGTCTGGACTAACGGCTTTGCCGTGTATTTGTACACCATTTCGTTGGGGCACGTCTCGTCGAAAGCGTAGTCAAATCTGAAGTGCTGGTTCTCGAGGTACTTGGTGAGATCGACTTTGGATTTGGGTTCATGAACGACCATTTGGTCCTTGCTGGGTACACTAATCACATCGATTTCTTTCTTCACGACTTCCTTTTTGTTGAGCGGACGCTTCCTCACGCACACGGTGATTTGGTGGTCATCGACGGTGTCATTTCCACGCAATGGTTTAAAGTCTATGCTATTTTGGTACTCTCTGGAAGAAGAATTTCCAAGGTCATCTACAAACGTTCAAGTTTCTATAATTTAAGAATGTCTGAATAACGTCTTGAAAAGAAACGCCAAAGTAGAAAAATTACGGGAGAATCCATTAATTTTCGAACATGCATATTATCTTATGATAAACAAGAATTTGAAATCAGTTTTTCCAATATTCGGAAATTTTCGAGCCCAGGAAAATTCTGTAGTTAATTATAAATATTATATTAGAAGTTCCAATAAATTTTTCATTTTGTTTTTATCAATTTTTTAGACAAGATGTCGAACGTGAGAATGAGAATTTTTATATTGGAGTTGAAATTTTCATCATAGGTTTACAAATTTTTAGAACTGAACTGAAAAAATTGTATGTTAATGCATAAATTCTGGAACTGAGAAATCTTAATTTCCCAAATGATGTAAAATTAGAATCTGACTAGAAATGTGTGATTTTACAAATTTAGGAATGTTTAAATGTCATCAATATGAAAAAAAATTTCAAACTATAATAATATAAAATTCGACTTGGGGAATCCATAAATTTTTTAGCATGGTATTATATCTTGTTATAGACAAAAGTTTGATATCAGTTTTCAAAAAATTCGAAAATTTTCAAGTTTGAAAAAATAAAAATTTTTGAATTTTCAATTCGAATGGTTTATTTTTGAAAACTTCAAAATACTAACGGTGAGATTCAATTGCCAATTCAAAACCAAAAAATCTCAATTTTAAAAACAATGTAAATTTAAAATTTACCTATCTAAAAATTCTAAATATTACATTTCTAGGAATTTTTAAATGACCCCCCCCCCCATCCCCCCCGCCCCAAATGACAAACTAGAAAAATATGAAAATCAGACTCAGAAAATCCATAAATTTCCAGAAATACAAAGTCCATCTTGTGACACACAAAAAGTTTGAAATCTAGTTTCCAAAAGTTAAAAAAACTTAACAGTCTAAATTTTAAATAATTTATACGTTCCGAATTTTTTGCGCTGAGTTTTTCGGCATTCAAAATATTTACTGTTCAAATTATATTGTGTTCGTAATTTTATTTTTCCAATTTTTTATACCAGACACGTTGTATAAGTTCCAGCACTTTTGAATCCGAATAGTTGATATTTTTTTCGGTGTATACAAATTTTTAAAACTTACCTTTCAAAAACTTTGAAACTGAGAAATCCTCATTTCCAAACTAATGTAAAATTAGAGTCTACCAATCTAGAAATGTAAAATTCAACATAAACAGGAATGTCTTGTATCATTAATTTGAAAAAATGCCAAAATAGAAAATTACAAAACCCTGACTCGGAAAATCCATACATTTTCAAACATGGCATTCTATATCGTTATCAATAAAAGTTTGAAATCAGTTTGTACAAAATTCGGAAATTTCAAAGTCTGAAAATAGAAAAATTTTCAAATTCATTAATTTTTAGGATTGATTTTTAAAAAAATCAAGATATTTTTATTTGTCCAGTTTAATCAAATTTATCATTTTGTTTTTCCAATTTTTTTAACAAGATAGTTAAGTTAAAAGATTTTTTTTGTACAAGTTAGGATATCTTATTTAGTTTTGTGAATTTGCACAATTGAACCAAAAATATTTCATTTAAAAATCCAAATTTCGAAACCGAAAAATCTCGATTCCAAAATTAACAAAAATGCTTATCAATATATTACATTTTTAGGAAACTATTTATAATATCAATATTAAAAAATGCCTAATCAAAAAACTCGAACAACTGAACTGAAAAACCCATAAATACCCAAATATATCATTCCATCTTAGTATAAACAAAATTTTGAAATCAGGTTTTCCAAAATTCGAAAACTTTAAAGTCTGAATAGAAGAAAATTCTTAAGTTGTCAATATTTATGGCTACATTCGAAATATTTATTAACAAAGTTCAATTGCATTCATCATTTCATTCACCAAATTTAAAAAAAAACATGACTTAAATAAGTTCGAAAATTATTGAATCCAAAAAGTTAAAATTTTTTTTTCAGTGTGCGAATTTTTACAAATTAACTCAAAAAAATGTCATAATGATGCATGAATTCTACAATCAATGCTTTCTAAAAATTTTCATCGCTGCCTGAAGTTGGCTGTTATGTAGAGATAAAATGCGCGCGCATTACATAAAAGTGCGGGGATTTCAAATGATATGTTTGTCATGGTTTTACTGTCAGAAGGCGAGGACAACAAGAAAGAAAAAAGAAAAATGCAAAGGCACGTCTGAAGGGCGCGCAAAAATAATTTAGTGATCACTGATCTCTAAAAACACTGGATCAGCAATGGGTGAAAAGTGGGGGTAAAAAATGGAAGTTCGACATATTTGATGGCCCGCAGCCGAGCATGCGCACTGAGTTACTACCACTACGACAATTGGTGTACATGTGCAAGCATACTAGCGTGCAATGTTTACAAATTGTTTACAATGTTTACAAAATACTCTCGAATCACAGCATATAACTCGATCTCAAGGGGACACAGAGGCTGCTGAAGTGCGACAAAGCCGCATAGAACGGAAAACAAATGAGTGGAAGGAGGAGGCGGAGAAAACGGCCTCTGTGTCACCTTAAGATGAGTTGAATTGAAATAATGAATCAACCGGTATACTGATTGCAAACGATAAAAAAAATACATGTGTTGACTTTTCAATAAACGGTATTTTACGATATTTGTGGCTTTTTCCCCTCTCCACCAATTTATGAAATGAATTTCACTGAAAAACATTTAGTTTGTCATCAATTTTTATATTTAATTTTCGTGCACTTCACTCTACATATGAAATATATAAAATTTTAACAGTGCAATCATATTACTTAATCTATCGTTTTATTCGCTATTTAGAAAACTACTTGGATATAAAATGTCAAACCTTTATTTTACCGGTTTCTTTTTCACAGCAGCAGAGTATTTTTACTTCTCTAGTCTAATTTGCACGGAAAACATTAAAAATCACTTTATTACAACATTTTTTCCCCTGAATTTTCATTCACCCATTCAAATTTTTACCGCGTAAGAATCGGACCTATTGCGCATGCTCGGCCATCGACTAGGAATAATGGTGGCGTTCAAATCCGCCGCGAGATGAAGAGTGGGGTTACGTCATTGCCGATCCAGTGTTTTTAGAAATCAGTGTTTAGTGATAGATAAAATGCACAATAATAACCTGATCATAGCAAGGAATTCCCAATTTGGATTTCCCGGATCTGCGTTCATGAGAGCTTCTTTTTCTTCTTTCATCTCGGCTTGGCGCTGGCGCCGTTCTTCTCGGTTCTTCTTGAGCTTCTCAACTTCCTTGACGACGTTGGACCTTCGGTTCCTGCCATTCTCCGGCTGGCTCTGTTGCTGTTGCTGTTGTTGCTGCTGCTGCTGTTGTTGTTGTTGATGAACAGCTTTTGATTTGTTCACAGGTGGATTTATTCCAGGATAAATTGTCGCGGTGGGTGTTGGCAGAATCTCTTCCTGGACGTCACGTCGACCTGTGAGCGGTACCCCGCTATGGCCATTCACCGATGATGGTCCCATGATGTTCGTTGGCCGACTTGTTGCTCGAGGTATTTGTCGATTAGATCCAGCTGGACATTCAGAAACATACTTATTCATAAAAAATCGTTTTGGATTCCTAATCAACACAAGACAGAATTCTATATTTATATCTACAGTAAGAAAATAGTATATTTCGTAACAGGCACGGATGTGCTCATAGGCAAAACGGGTTACAGTCCTCGGCTTCGCCTCGGACCGTAATTTCCCCGTTCCGCCAAATTCGCATATCCGTGCCTGTTACGAACGATATTTTATGTACCGAGGGCATAGAAAACGCGTTTAGAGATCTTGAGCTGGCATAGAAACGCGTTGTCTATGCCAGAGGTACATAAAAAATGGTTATTTCTCCTAAATTTCATTCAATACTTGATGAAATAGTACATTATGTAGCAAGGGGCAGAAGCGAGCTTTTTACGGCGAGGACCGCACCCATTGGCCCTCACCGTAAAAAGGTTCTGCCCCGTGCTACATATACTATTTTTTGTGAAAATGGCTTGATAAGCCGTTTTTCATGCTATGAAGCAAAACGGAGGGGGCCCATTATTGATTCGGTGCAACTATCGCAGTGAGTTGAGAAATAGACGAACAATAAAAATATTTTTCATGAATAGACAACCTACCTGGAATTTCCACTTATCTCTTTACGGTCATTCAGCGTGAGTAAGCATGGTTTAGCGGTATTTTGGAAGGAATTTCAAAGAAAAAAAATATATTATAGGAAAAATAAAAAAGTAACTTTTCAATTTGTCAAGGGTTTCTGGTTTGGGGGGTTTGGGAGGGTTTGGGGGGTTCGGGGGGCTTTTAAAACTTCCATAAAAGGAAGTTTTAAAATGATTAAAAAACGTATTAACTCAACTGAATTCAACACAAAATATATATCTGTTGATATTATTTCCTTAAAATTCAACTAAAATATTTATTAAATTTTCAATCTTGGATTTCAAGAGTATCAGATTCTATACAGTTGTATTGAAAGTGTTATCAAAAAACTTTTTTAGTTTTATAAATACTTGAGGAATATTTCAGAATCAATTTTTTGAAATTCTGTGAAACTAACTGAAAATAACTACCACCAACTGTTTTTGCGTGGCGACAGATTTTAATTCAAAGAAATTAAGTGAATTCTTATCTCTCATGACACTACATGTCTCGAATTCCAACAAAGGCTCGAACAAAAGTCATTTCCGGTAGTCAGTCTGTCGGAAAATTTATCTCGGTTTTCGGTCGCGTACCTGCGCTTGGGAGGATCTTACCCGATCTAATCAAAAAAACGAGCTGGGCTTGCGCAGTGATTCAAACACTTTTAAACCTTGTTTAGGCGATTTAAAATACACTTTTAGGCACACTTGTCCCCACTACTTCTTCATAGACCAGTTTCTATATATTTTAAGCCCATTGCTTTCACCGATCAATAATGGGCATCTTCAGTTTTGCTGAATAGGCATGATAAACGGCTTTTTAAAGCTACTTTCACAAAAAAAGTTATTTATTCATAAGTTTTACACTCAAACCTTACGTTAACGAGTGCTCGAAACTCACATTTTCTAACTCGTTAACGTAAGATTCGAGTGTATTATATTATTATCATTTAATAAACAATTCGTAAATTATAATTTAATAAAATTATATATTCATTGGTATTATCTGATTCGTTATTTATCATTATTCATTTGTGTAGAAGTTGTTCAATTTACACTAAAAAAATTGTAATCTTTCACATTTTTAATAACGTTTGATGATAAGTTATTAATAATTTTATTATATTTATATATTTTTTCATTTTACTTTTATTTTATCAAATTTATTAATAATTCTGTACTATTCTCTATCACTTATAAGTTATGTTGTATTAATAAAGTAATGTATAATTAAAAAGGTTATTTATTATTAATTCATACATAAGTTATTTTTTCACACTAAAAAAAATGATAATTCCTGAATTTTGTGTAACATTTGCCGAGTAGTTATTTATTTGTAAGTTATTCATCACTTTTTAAGCTATCTATCATTTATAAATGATTTACCTAAGAGTAATTTATTATTTTATAAGTGACGTATTGCATAATGAGTTATTTATAATTTATAATTATTAATAAGTGTATTTTAATCAGATATATTTTTAATTTAATTTGTGATTAAATAAAATTTCCTCATTCTATATTATTTTTATTATATTTTGGAGGTTATAGTTCATAATTAGGTTATGCATCATTTACTAAGTTATGTATCAATATTTATCATTTGAAAAGTTACTCTTTTTGCACTAAGAAAAGATGGTATTATTTCCATGATATTTAATGACATTTGATGATCAGTTATTTATCAATAAATTATTCATCATTTTACTCGCTGTTTATAATTTGTTCATTTTCATATTTTTTTATTTTATAGTATATTTATTTATATTTGATATTTTTGTTATTATTACCTATAGGTTATATTTGATCTAATTTACCTGTATTTTATTTTATATTTATTACAATTTCCAAGTTATATATTATTTATCAAGTTATGTACTGTTAAATGTTATTTATCATTATTTATTTATTAATTTATTTGTTCATGGGGTATTCATTTTTAATTGAAAGAATTTGGTACCATCTCAATATGTATAACATTTGAAGGTACATTATTTACTTATAATTTATTCATCATATTATTAACTATCCATAACTAACGATTTATGATTATTTATAATTTTATTATGTATGTTTATATACATTCTTAATTTATTATATTTATAGATATTTTAGATAGTTTTTTATTAAAATGTATAAATTATTTATTGATCAAAAAGTTATCTACTATTCAATGAGTTATGTATCATTATCTATTTATCATCAAGTTATTTATTGAACATTAGGAAAAAAATTATAGTTATATCTTCTAAATTTTTTGTAATATTTGATGATAAGTTACTGAAAGTATTATTGTATTATTCTTGAAAAATGATGAAGTTGGAGAGTTTGTATTGACGAACCAAAAATTTCAACGTATTTATAAAAAAAACATCAATTATTTCAAATTTAGCCTGTAGAAGATTTTTTGATTCCAATTTTTTAAAATAATTTGTTACAAAAAAAAAACAGTTTAAAATAAGCAAGAAATAAAAGACTAAAAAATGATTATAGTTATAGATCTAATTAATAAAAAACAGAAATTTCTAAATCGGAAAAATTCTTAAATTGTATATTCTGGGTGAATTCTCCTTTATGTGCAAATGCAATTTTTAATGTCGTTTAACTAGGCTCCTCAAATTTTATTTAAAAATAATCAAACATTAATAATCATTTAATAAATAATAAAACATAAATTATAATATATGAATGTTTACATTATACATTTTAAATTATACATATAAAATATGTAATACATGATATTCAAATTTGTAACATAAAAATGATAATAATAAATTCGAGTGTTTGAAAAATACTGACATCATACTAAAAACTGTTACAGCACCTGTTTACTTCAATAAATTTTTATTCGTTTATTCGCATACTCCTGACTTAATTCTGTTACATACAAATCCTTTCGATAAAACACTTCTGCAAAACTCAGTATAAAAGCTTTCCCGTATATCCATCAAATTTTTCTGATCGAACTTCCTGCAATTATTTTCGTACGTCAACAATCAATGATTTTAAATAACTAATTGCAATTCACATCAAGGAGTCTTCTTTGTCGATTTCCAACCTTTTTTGCATTTCATGATTTTCACTAAATCCATGTACAATTTTCGTTTGCAATAGTCTAATAAATATAATTGGATAATATTTAAATTATGCGAATGTATTTTTTCAAAATAATGTTAGTTTAGTTCACTCTATTATTTTTTGATGCATTATAATATGATTCTCGTAAAAAAAAAATACGAAAAACAATCAAGTCGAATTGTTAACATTATATTTTTTATTATTCAGTGATCAATATCAATGAAAGCAATGAAAATTAGTGCGTTTTACATAATTCACATTAAATAATACATGGATAACCATATACCAATGACGTCAATATTCACTAATTATTTCCACACTCATCAAAATAGTAAAAGAATACTGAGAATTATACTCTATACAGAACTTCAATACTCTGGTAATGCAAGTATCGTACTGACATGAAATTCGTCTTGACAATATAAATGGCTTGAACAATTTTTTCTATGATCGATATCAATTATAAACTTACTGTGATTCGCAGACTTTAGGCACACATTCACATACAATAACTACACATTGAAATATCTTCAACGTGATTTTACATCATTATTCAAGTTTAATTTTGATTATAAAACTATAAAAAAAAATTATTATCCCTTTCTAATGCTCACGATATTTTTCATATGTGATTTTTACAAGAATGAAGTTGAAGGTTCGTTCCCTACCTCATGAAAAATGTATTTATAATCGACTGACATTTCTTTTTTTTCAAATCAATATCAAAATCATGAATGAATCAATTATTTATCCTTCTCACCCTATCAGGCACATGAAATTCATTAAATTTTAAGCTAGAATATAACCTTGATCAATTATTCAAATACTTGTCAACGAAACCATTTCCACCATTTGAAAAACCAAGCAATTATTACCCTTATCAAAGACGGGACAAACGAAAACTTTGGCGGGCTCGGATTTGTTTCGATCAACAATTTTATTTCGTCGTTGAATGCAATAGTTGCAAAACAGTAGATTCATGTTTTCCCGAGATGGAGCGTAATCGATCGTTGCATCGCGGGCAAATAATATGTATTTGGGCGAAAAAAAAGGGCCGAACTCGAACTAGCACCCCGCACTCGGGAAGAGTACATGCTGCACTGTCTAGCAAGGTCCTTGCCCTTGTTCTTTAGGTATAGCGTGCGAAACATCGATGGCTACACGTGACTGCCGCGCGATACGTAACACGAAACTGTAACACCCGTGGAAAGGGGTGAGAAGTCGAGTCGCAATGTTTTCAACCATGCTGCACGCGATAAAAGAGCTTTCAAATCGATCTTCAAGATTTCGTGTGAAAAGATATTTTTGGAACTTGGCGAGTTCAATGATCTATGAATGATCTGCTACGTATTTCGGTCTGGCATTGAAAAAAATGCAGAATGCACCTTCTGTGTGTTTTTATTTTTCAATTGTAGGAATCCAAAAAAAAATTTGCAAATCAATGATATCACTTGACTCTACTCATACTCTTTAAATCACTGATGGGATTTCACTCATTTACCAGTGGCTGCTTTTCCACCACTGATGAGAGAAAAGACTGTGTAAGTTTGACCAAGTTTGACTGAAATTGTGTCTGAATGACTAGAAAATTTAGTCATACACTAGTTCCTCGCGGGGGCGAGCTGCTCGGGACCGAGAAAATTAAAAGAACGAACACGCGAGGGGCTCCCACTCTCGAATGGACTGCGCAAAGCGATATGCGCGAGAGTCGGTCGGAGCCAGACAGTCGAACGTGTCGGACTATAAGAAAACCCATTGCTTGCGGTTGCGGGACGCGCGGGAGAAGGAGTTCCCGACCCATTGCCACAGGCCGTGAGTGGGAAAAAGGGTTTCTCGTTCTTTTCATTTCCACGCGCTCTTTCGATTCAGGGCTCGTTCCCTCGAAGAACGAGTGTATTACAAAACAGTTAACCATAAAAATATATACATTACGTGACTATAAAACCAAATTTTCATATCAAAATAAAACAAAAAAACCAACCACATTAATTGAAAAGCACATCACATAATTTAATTACGTCAAAGACATTTTTTATTCATAGACTTCTTCATAAAAACATTTCTTTGCCACACAGAAAAATAGTAGATTTCGCATCTAGGGAAAAAATGAATTTCTCACGATGGATATATTCACCCGAGGGATTTTTTTATCGTAGCGGGAGAAAAAAGCTCTTTCTCATCGCCATACAACCAATTCGTCAAGAGTATAACGTGGCACACGTCAGAACTAGACTAATCAAACTGCTTTAACTCGTAATGTCATATCTCCAATAAGTTAGATAAGGAATTCCTCAAAACAACTCGGATGAAAAAATATTACCCATGGAAATCAAAATCAAAAAATTTTCTGAAATAATTTGTCATAGTTAGCATTAAATCAACTTGTTTATTAATAAAACAGTGATAGTCGAAAGCTTGGGAGTTATATAAAGTGATAATGATATAAAGAAAAATGAATGGTGATTAATTATTGAATTTTTGAAAGAAATTGGCTTCGAGGATCATTTCACAGACTTTTCATTGATGTTTATAAATTTAGTCGTTCGCTCTAAGTCGAAATTACTAAATAATTTAATCGATTGAATTCAATGATTAATTTGTTCAAATTAGAGATTGTTTAGTTCAGTTTTTTTTTTTGCTACTTGCTCATTTTTCAGATTGAAGTTAAACGTGTAGTAGTTCCAGCAATGTGTTGATATTTTATGAACAAAATAAGTTTTCTATATTCAAATAGCAGTTACATAAAATAAGCTAAATAATCTAGTAAAAACAACTAAAAAATTAAGTCACTCATATGAAATAGTGAAGATAATTTAAATTTATCGACAGCTTATCTAGTGAAAGTTGTTAGTTGATGTAGCTTATGATTTATTTCCATTAATCTCGACAATATCGTTACTTGGAATAACTAAGTGAATTTTTTATAACGTCCCCTACGTGCAGCATAAACGAAAAAATTTCCTTTTCTTTATTTGTAATATTTGTCTAAATATTTATTCATAAGAAATATCTTCTTTAATTCCTAAATTAAACTGTAAATGAGTAGAATTTAATTTTTATACGGCGTTGATCTGCATGCCCATTGTAAATTTAAAAACATCTTTGCTTTTGACTGGATTCGAACTCGGGTTCTCGCGGTGTAAAACTGAGACGATGCCACTTAGCCATTTAAACGTGAAACACGATTAGTAAAAATTTTCTTCAGTGCCAAGTCTTATAATACCTTAAAGTTTTCACTCCCATCAAGGACGTTAGTAATTACGACACCATATAAAAAAATTATTTATGCTATAAAGTAGTTTTATATCCAAATATGAAAAAAATGTTATTTTTGCTTGTACGCATTAGTTAAAATTTGAAAGTACAGAAAATTAATGTATTTTCTTACCTTTAACCGGAATAGATGCTCGGGTAGTGTGCTGAAAAAATAAGGAATTGGTAAATTACACCATGAATAAATTTTGTTAGAATCGAATTATGCGATAAAGTAAAATTATAAATAAATAAATCTTTCTACACATATACATATAAACATAATTATAAATTTTATATCATACATGAAATGTTAAATTAATTACTATCCAAAATAATCTGAGTAAGCATTTGTTTGCTAAAACATATTAAAAAAAAAAGACACAAAACAGAGAACACAAAACTTAGGTTCATAATTATCGAATGTTTAACAAAACCTTAAGATATCTGATGTATCATTTTTTATACATTAAGTGTGAAATTATAGTAAATTTATCAAAATGTCACACTCAGAGAAGTTACATACTTCAGTTTCTATTTTACATAATGAAAATTTTACAGCAGTAAGGATCGATCATCAAATTAAAAAAAATATCAACTTTCAAAAAGTGAATTGTTAAATAAATAATGAGGAAGTTCCCGTGAATGATGGCAAGGGGATCTTTATTAACGAGACGTCACATTTTTTATAATCGCAGAAATTATAAAACTTCTGCGATTTCGAATTTCGAGAAACATTCATAATTTTGCATAAGGAAAATTTTCAAGAAATCGATATTTCATTATGAATAACTGATATCAAATTCCACGTGATCTAAAAATTGTTGAAAACATCGATTTCTACACCATTTGAAAATTATATGGAAAAAGAAAAAGTTTTCAGCTCTGAAATTTCAACAATTTGAGATGCTGATACCAAAAAAAAAATTTATTTCGTGAAACTTGTGAATTAAATAAGATTCTAGATTTTCATATAGTCACTGAAATTTTTTTTTTTATTTTTATCTAAAGATTGTATTAGATTTAGAAAAATGAAATGGAATCTTTGAAATATAAAATTCTTTAAAAATGTGGAATTTTCAGGTTCCAGCGAGTTTCAAAATATTTTTGGTAGTCGAAATTTTTTTCCATTTTAGGGTCTCATCAACTTTCGGAATCCCGATGTAAATAAGGATATCCTATAAATAAAGGGGGGGGGGGGATAGAAAAGAAGCAAAAAAAATACATTATTTATTGAAAAACTTCTAGATACTTCGAATAAAAATAAAATCAAGCATTAAAAAGTAGGAATAATTAAAATGATAATTTCGACAGGGGCACGTATTTTCTTTGAGTTTTGCACAAGTAATTATTATTATTTTTTTAAGAGCAAAAACGCAATGAAACATATTTAAAATACATAAGCATTAGGAATTAGTGGGTTTTAGCTCTCAACGTGTGATAAATTCATTAGAATAATCGAAGAATCATGTGCCAACAGAAAAATAGTATTAAAAATAAATTTCCAAAATATATCTCGAGGGTAAAAAAAACGCCTCTAGGAAAATCATATTCACAGGAAAAAGACCCTAAAAAATAATAATAAAACCGTGCACACCATCCTTTTAAATCTACAATTCTACAAAACGACGAAAGTTATAAAAGTGCTTGGCGCACCCAAACACAAAAAATGCACATCTAACGACGATTTCCACAAGTTATTAATGTAAAACGAATCTAATAACAAATATTTGTGAGCGGGGAACGAATGCGGTTTTGTACAAGGAGCGAAAAGCTAATTGCTCGTGTGCGCAAACGAAAAAGTGCGACGTAAAAATAAAGTGCACTTGTAAGGGTTGGAGAAAATGTGGATAAGGAAGGTCGAAAGGAACGCATTATTAAGGTCAAGTATCTCAGTTTAAGGCTAAAATGCGGCCTGTATTTCATGCCTACTAATTTCTTTATGTCGAATGAACTGGATTGTAAAAACATCATAATGAATTCTTTTTTTCGTACTGAAAAGTTTGTTTTGAAATAATATAAAATTTATGATTTATAATAAATCAATTTACATTATCAATTTTCTTAATTTTCAATTTGATTATGCTTCTTTATAATTTTTCTGATTTACATGAAAGGGGTCGTGCACATAATACGTTACGCTCTTAGGGGGAGGTCAGCCTGAGTGTGACTAACCATGTTAGCTCTTATGGAAAAATTCGTGACGAAGGAGGAGGGGGGAATTTAAAAGATCCCAAAAACGCGTGACGTATTATGTGCACGGCGACAAAAAAATAAAAAAATTTTTTCAAATTATCCAGCATAATGTGTGACCTGGAACGAGGAAAAGTCTTAGGTCTGAAATCCGTAGGACGCACTTTCTATTGCCCTTCAGACATATGCTACCCCTGCTGTAGAATTTGTACCGAGAACTCCTTTCCTCGTTCAAAGTCACACATACATATGTACACTGAGAAAAGGTTGTGTAAGTTTGACTCAAAGTTGAGTCTGAATGACTAAAAAATGTAGTTATATAAGAGCCTACTAGAAATATGTTACGTAAGACTTGATAAATTTAGTCGTTCGCTGTCGGTCGAAATCAATAAATGATTTAGTCGATCGAATAAAATTATCCAGTTTATTTTTATGAACGATTATTTAATTAAACTTTTTTTTTCTCACTGCTAACTTGCTCATTTTTCAGATTAAAATTGAAGGTATAGTTGTTCCAGCATTGTGTTGAAACTTAATGAACAAAATAAGTTTTGTACATTCAAATACGAGTAACATAAAATAAGCTAAATAATCTAGTGAAAACAACTGAAAAATGAAGTCACTCGTATGAAATGGTGAAGATAATTTAAATTTATTGATAGCTTATTAAGTAAAAGTTTTTAGTTAGTGTATCTTATGATTTATTTACATTAATCTTGACAATATCGTTACTTGGAATAACTAAGTAACTTTTTTATAACGTCCCCTACGTGCAGCATAAACGAAAAAATTTCCCTTTCCTTATTCGTAATATTTTTCTAAATATTTATACACAAGAAAAATCTTCTTCAATTTCTGAACGAAGCTGTGAATAAGTAGAATTTAATTTTTATACGGCGTTGATCTGCATGCCCATTGTAAATTTAAAAACATCTTTGCTTTTGACTGGATTCGAACTCGGGTTCTCGCGGTGTAAAACTGGGACGATGCCACTTAACCATTTGAACGTGTAACACGATATGTAACAATTTTCTTCACTGAAAAGTCTTATAATACCTTGAAACTTTCACTCCCATTAAGGACATTTGTAATTACGACACCATTTATTTGGATCTGGTGAGTAAATGAGTTTGATAGGAAGAAGATATAATAAAAAAAAAAATGATTAACGTTAATAAGATTCTGGTAAAATATATTGAAATATTCTATTCTAATACTTCTTTTCTCTGAGTAAAAACAATGTAAAAAATTATCATATTCAAAAAGATATTTTTTTTCTGCAGTGGCATTTTTTTCATTGCAATGACTTAAAATTCTTCAAAACAAATAAAATCGATGTTTGAATCGACGTGTTAGGCTGTAGTTAAAAGAACACAGTAGTTTTCATTAGATTATCAAGTTTTCTTCACATTCGACAACACAAGAAAAGCGAGATGGGCTAGACAATACTTGAAAACGAAAAGTGGATGAAGTCATTATAAAAAAAAATTATTATACGTTAACAAATAATTTAATTTACATCTACGACATGTTAGCTATAGTATAAATTAAGCTTCTATAAATGATCTATTGACATAGAAGCTACTTAATAATCAAGTCAATTTGAAGAAACGAGAGTCCACTAAATTAATTTAGTAAAACCTACACAATCTATTCTCTCAGTGATATATTAAAGATTTTATGTTCCTATAATAATAAATTTAAAGTATTACTCTTAAATAATATATTAATTGCAATGCGAATTTACTTGAGGATGTGTTACTAAAATTGAGAATAAAAATGTGTGCTTATTCAACAATTATATAGTGATTAACAACGGCCGCATTATGTTACTTTTTTTCTACCTGTCACCGACATACTAACAGAGGATCTCGATTCCAACCTCGTTTTTACATTTCAAACATTGATAACCATCTTAATAACTTTATGCAGTAAAAATATTACTTTATAAGCTAGAACTCCTCCAAAAAAATGTTAAATATAAAAAAATAGATTCATAATTTTTCATTTTTCATCTATTAAATCAAAAATTTTGAATTTTGTTTGACTCTCAAAATTTTCATAGAAATTATTCAATTGTTACCTTCAAAATGTCTGGTCCTGTAAATTTTAAAGTATGGAACATTTTATTTTCATAATTGTTCATTCATTTTGGAACATTCTCTATTCAATTATTTCTTTTCCAGAAAAAAAAACACCACGACAGTATTTAATTCTGGAAACGCGCTGCATCGAGTTATTAAAATTTTTAAAGATTGAGAATGAAATAAGAATTTTTCATTATACACATTTGAAATTTGTGCAATTTGAAATTCTAAGCTGCTATATCTGACCCCCCGAGATGATAAAAAAAGATTTTTATAAAATATAATCAATGTCGAAAATAAGAATTGTTTACTATTTTTGTGATTCATAAAAAAATGTTGTGTCTTCAACAACTTCAAAAATTTCTCGTTCCACTTTATTGGTCTAAAACTCTAATGTTTAAAAGATCGTAATGTGTAGATTTCTAAATATTTTTTTTCGAATAACGATTACTTTCACTTAAATCAGAACCGTTATATTTTTTCGATATAGAACACTCAATTTTACGGAAAAAACAATAGAAAAATCATTGAGATTTTGTGAAATTCAGTAACGAGGTTCGGGAATCGAAAATTGAAGGATGAGGAAATGAAAAGGATGCGCGTTTTACCGAAAAACGAGACGTGACTCGTACAGGAAGTGTTGCAGAGGTTATGCCATTTCTCATTGTCTGACCACCGCCGTGACGCCCAAGAGAGAATTCCTCTTGATTTTCCGATTCATCGAGGCCCTCGTCGTCCTCATCGGAAGAGTCCTATGATTTTTTTCATTTACGTGCGTTTTTCGTGACGCCATTTTACAACCAACCACACGTTCCGTCGTTATTTTCCATTCGCATTTTTTCGCGTTTCGTACGGGGATAAATGTTCGCGACGAAAATGAGGATCATTTGGGCGACGAAAAAAATTTTCAACGTTGTTGGCCATTATTTTGTGAAGCGTCCAGTAAAAAACAAAACACGCCAAGATAAGTGAAAAAAAAAGTTACGAAATTTATAATCTTTTTTTTCAATAGTGCTCAGGAATCAAAGAGAACATTTTTATATGAATTGTTTTTTTTTTTTTTTTACTGAATGGAATTATTTTAACATAGGTTACTGATATTTAATGACGATAAATATCGATATTTTTTGAAAATATCGTACATCCAGATTTTTTTTCAATATATTGGAATATCGATATTTTTTCAATGATAAATATCGACATATGATATTTTTTTTCCGAACGATAGATACTGATATCGATATTTTTAAAAATATCAACAACCCTAGTGACTTTGTCAGAGGCGGCAGGGTACATAAATATCCAAAAATACCCCCGCAAAAATACGACAGTCAGTTTTACTAAATCGTCATAACTCTTCACAATTCACTAAATCCATCAACATTTTTTGTAGATAATGGATGTTATCTGTAATTTTCAAAATAATTCGTCACCTTCGTTAAAATAAACATTTTTTTATTCAAAAAATTACAAGGATTCTATACAGTTTTTGTGGATCAACGAATATTTAAAAATTTTCCATAATCAACAAGATTTATGAACATTTTCTGAAATTTTACAAATTTCATCGACTTTTTAGATTATTTGGTATTTTGTAAAATTTCAAACATGAAACAATATACTAGGAATTTTAAACGTTTCATTCATACAATTTTCTAAAATTCAACTAATTTTACAAGCTTTTTCAATTTATTGGCATTCTGTATAATTGTGCATGTTGTAAAATCATGCAAAATATTTAAAATTTCAAACATAACACAAAATATTCAAAACTCACCAAATTCTACAGAAATTGATCCAACTGATCAAGATCGCAATTTTCCAAAACCTTTCACTGTTTTAGGATTTTTATCAAAAAAAGAAAAAAAAAAACATAATGCACATTTCCAATAAATATAATAACTAACACAATCTAGTAAAATCATAAAATTATTCTGAAAATCTGCTCATATTCCTGATTACATAAAGTTATTGACAATCTTTGAAATTTTTAGTATTTTCAATTTTAAAAAATTTTCCAACTTTCAAACATCATACAAACTATGCAAAACTCTACATTTTACTAAAATTCATCCAACTGATTAAGATTTCATGTGATTTTTGATGATTATCGATTATTTAAATTTTGAATAAAAACAAAATTAACATTATCATGTATATTTAAAAAAAATAATAATCAACGCAATCTACGAAATTAGAGAACGTTTTCTGAAATTCTACCGATTTTTACAATTTTTTTGGTAAATCGACAATCTTTCAAGTTTCAAATAAGATGTAGAAATTGATATCCAAAACTTTTCAAATTTTATATAAAAAAAATAACATGCATATTTCCAAAATACATACCTAATATACACACAATCAACCAAATTTATAAATATTTTCAGAAATTTCACAAATTATTCGACATTTTTTAATCCCTTAATAATCTTTCAAACTTTTAGTGTTTTTAAATTTTTTAGAATTTTCAAAATTTCGAATATTGTATAAACTTTCCGAAACTTAATGAATTCCATGAAAATTTGTCTAACTTATTTAAATTTTAAATAAAAAAATAAAAAAATCATATTTCTACTTTGAAAAAATAGGTATGATGAACATAATAATCTATACAATTTATAAATATTTTACGAAATTGTACGAATTTCACGAAGGTTTCAGAAATGATGCTTGACAACTTTTTCAATTTTCAATGGTTTGTAAACCTTCAAAGTTTTTGAAATTTGAAACATAAAACGGACTATTTAAAACTTTTCAGATTTCATAAAAATGGGTCTAACTGATAAGCATTTTTCAGTTTTTAAAAATTTTCATTAAAAATGAAAAAAAAAAAAAAAAAAAAAAAACGCCCAAATATTTCGAAGAAATATGATAACGAACACTGTCTATACTTGTGTTGACATTTTATATAATTCTACAAAAAGTTTGAATATTTCAGAATTATTGACAATCTTCAAAAATTTCAATGTTTCTTATTTCTTTCAAAATTTATAACAAATGCCTAATAGATTTTTGGTCATTTTTCAATACTTTTTATTTTTCGCAGATTTTCATTGAAGAATGTAAAAAATATAATTATGCATATTCCGAAAAAACATGAAAATGAATACCTAAAATTCATAAAACAATGTAAATCATACGATCAGCGGTAGCCGAGAATTTAAATTTAGATTTGAACTATCATTGAAACATTGAATTACAAATTCTTGTGTCGCTCGAACTTAATCTTACGTATTTATTGTTTTATTCAGTAGTACAGTGGTAAGTACCTATATAAACTAGAGATACGTATACAGTATTTGTTTCTTCAGAGTGTGCAAAAAAACCCTTGAAAAGAACAACAATCTACAAAATTTATCAAAATTTTCTGGAATTCTACAAGTTTTATAAATTTTTCAGAATAATTAAAAATCTTTTATTTTAAATAGTTTTTCAATTTCTTCCATATCCATTGACAAATGAAAAAAAAAAAAAAAAAAAAAAAAAAACATTATACATCACTTCAATAAAATATTATAATGACACCTCCCCACGCAAAAAAATCACGTTCCACCGCCCCTGATTTTCTCCTCAATTGTTTTTTTTTTATAATTTTCCAATTTTCAAGCATTGTTTCCGTCCCTCATCTACTCAACAAACTGTTGCAAGTGTCAATATTTCGTTTGACACTTTCGCGAAACATAAACAACGCGTAAAAACAACGTCGGAAAAAAACAAACTTTCAAATTATGTTAAAATCTTGCAAAAATCACGTAAATCAATCATCGATGTACCTCGAAAACGATCATATACTGGAACATGTTGAGAGATTCGGCACAGATAACAAACGTACATTATTATTTTTTTTTTACATTCCGGGCAGTGAAAGAGGTTAGACACGTAGCCCGGGCAACGCATCAACAAAATGCGGTTCCGAGTCGA
The DNA here is from genome assembly GCA_028476575.1 of Platygaster robiniae. Lineage (NCBI taxonomy): Eukaryota > Metazoa > Arthropoda > Insecta > Hymenoptera > Platygastridae > Platygaster > Platygaster robiniae. Next base: position 46,918,735 of record CM052019.1, read on the forward strand.
TGAAGGACACGTGTGTTGGAAAAGATTTTGCACATAATGGCCATTGTTCGTCAACAAACAAAAAAACCGGCGGAAAAATAGCCCGAAACTTTGCACAGATATTTTCCAAATAGTAAAGCGGTTATTTCAAAATAAAAACATCATCGATTACTTTCAATCATCAAACACTCGTTAATGATCGTAAAAACCCAAAGAACAAAAAACAAAAAAATGAAAAGCCAGCCTTACCCTAGTTTTCATGTGGTTCATTTGCGTAGGAGGAGGAGCCATTTTTCCGGAACTTGGTTGCAGCTCCGGGTTCAATTGTATAATAGCGTCCATCTCTACCTGAAATAGCGAAATTTAATAGCGAATTAAAAAAAAAATTTCATTTTTCAAAGAATTCTATCAAAAAATTCAATACTTTTCTTCTTGGAATTTGACTCTGGGGCGACATTTTTCGCAAGCTTTCTTACTGATCAGAAAAAATTGAGATGATTTTGTGACAAGTATTCAAGACTGAAAAGGAGATGGCGAGTATTTAAGAGAACGCTCGAGCAGGGCAAATTAATGGCGACTGATCGAGAAAATTGGGAAAATGTCAGGTCTAATAGCGTTGGGCAGTGGCGAAGCTGCGCGCGGTCTGTCCGAAATAGAACAGTGCTCCCAATGACGGCCCCTTTGGCATTGCATGTAAAAGCTTGAAATTGAAAATAGCCTAATAACCGTGACCTATGCTGGACTGGCATTTAATTTTTGCCTAACTTTACAGTTTCCAGCTTTAGACTCAAGTGCGCTGATGCAGCACCACGAATCCGGCACTAAAATTAACGAACCGACGTCTATTTCAACGGCTACTACAAGAGTTAGTGTCGGCTTACAAAGTTACGATGGGGCAACGTGAATGCGAAACATCATCAACTTATTTAAATTCAATTATTTTGCATTTTCTATCTCCTTTATTTTTCAAGATATTTTTTTTCTCAAATTTACTACGAAATTAGAGTCAAAAAGAAAGGTAATTACTCTCTAAATTTCAAAAAGTCAATTTTGACTATTTCATAGTCATATTTGACTAATGTTCCTAGCGAAAAGAAGGCTACCAGTAAATAGTCAAAGATGACTATTTGAATAAGTCAAAAAGCATTTACGACTAAAAATAGTCAAATTTACAAATTCAAAAGGTTAATTCGATTACGTAAAATCGTTGATTTGATATTATAAGAAAAAATTTTCGGTGTTCCTGCACGGAGAGAAATACTTTAGATGACATATTAACGTCTCAATTTATGTCGCCACATTTGATGTAATATACATTCACATTTGATCCATAAGCAAACGTAATTTATACGTCTTCAAAATTGAGATGATCCTCTAACAATATGACATTGACGCAGCATTAATTGATGTCATGTCCATTATATGGATATGACAAATATAACAATTGTTATGACAAATATGACAATTTTTATGTTAACAACAGTTGACCATCAAACCTTTATGAACGTAACATCCATTTTTATTGTTATGCCAGGATTATCACTTATTTATTGACACAGTATCCATATTTGTGTATGCGACATCAACAAAACTTCTCTCCGTGTGACATTATTAACTCATGGTTATTAATTATTTTATCAAATCGACACTATATTTGTCATTTATTGGAAATAGATGACAATTTTATCCGAAAAAAACTTTGCTTGAAGTCTGGACTCGAACCCAGGGCCTTCTGATCATATGTCCCGCGCGACCATCCACTCACCCATTGAAGCAGTCCACCACAATTTCTTCAATAATTGCTTCATGTGTTAAAGACTTACTCTGATCGGATATTTCTGGCCAAGGTCAATAATCGAACAAAAAAAAAAAAAAAAAAAAAATGTGTGCCAGGACATAACGTTCATTCCTATAGATTTTCCAAACTTTTAAATACCGTATTAGAAATAGAAGAGAAACTCAAAAATATCAAGTTAGTAAAATTTTCTATTTTTGCAATGAAATGTTTTTCCATCCTTCCACAAAACAAATTTCAACTCTTTCACGACGTTATAGATTTTTCCAGACTTGAAAAATTTTTTAATTTTTTTAGCAATGATAATTACTTAACCTTCAAATAGTCTGACTGTTTTAATATTTATAATCAATGTATATTTAGAAATGACTCATTGTTTTAGTATAGTTTCAACTAATTTGTTGTCACAGGATTGACTTATTTAAATAAGTCAATTTATGAATAATATGAATAAGAAAATTTTGCTGTTATAAATAGTCATTCCCATTAGAAATAACTATTTCAATAGCCAAAGCTGCAATGACTTATCACAATAGTCAATTTTTGACTAATATTTTGACAGTCGAAAAATTGACTAATTGTAGGTAGTTGGAAAATGACTACTCTCATAGTTGAATTCGACTATTGATGGCAGTTAATCACGCGAAAACGACTATTTGAGCAGTCAAAACATCATTGACTAATTGAAAAGGTCAAAATTTGACTATTTGAAATTAAGAGAGTAAGGAACAAAAAAATTCAATATAGTTATGGCTAAAAATAAAAATTCCATTGAAAATAATTTACTCTCACTCCTTTGTTTTTATTTGATTCTTATTTCAGCTGCTCTTGTTTGCAATGAAGAGAGCGCTTATTATTTTACTATTTATTATTAATTTATCACAATATTTATCATATCACTTATTTTTTACTATAAACGAATTCTGAAATTCCAAAATAATATCTTAAATTTAATCACGTAAGAAAAAAAATTCAAAACCGAAGTATCCACTGTCGTAACTTGAGGAAAAACTTTTTACTGATTATACCAACAAAAAAAAAAGGCAAATATATATTTCACGTATTTTTTGACTCACCTCCTTCCCTTTCGTCTCTCCTTTTTCGAACCATTCTACAGTGACACTTTTTTGCTCCCAGTTGACCCCTGAGACTATAGCAGAATGAACTCGACCTGAAACAAAAACAACAAAAATTTCAAGTTTAAAAAATTCTACACAAAAGCGTCACACAGATCGATAAGCCCGAAAAAATGTCCCATCACTGTAAAATAAAAATTCTCCAGACCCCTCGCCAATATTTCAACTTCAATAATCAAAAACTTGTTCTTTACCAATTTCCTAACAAGAACCCAGTTTTATGTTAAAAACTCGATTCTACACAATAACAATAAATTTTCTACATCTGTAATTTTCTTTCCGCCTTTTGCTTGACCGAACATATAAAAACAAAATTCACAGCACTTTCTCGCCAAATTATTCAACCCCTCGAAAAAAATTCCAATTATCTTCTCTCAAACAGAAAAACCTTAAATTACCACAGTTAGAAAAAAAAATTATTTTCCAATTGGTTCCTTTACCCTCTTTTTCTTGTATCGTCCCAATCGCACAACTTGAATCCCCTGACCCCGTTTTTAGAGCACCATTGCCGCTTTCTTCGCTCAAGGAATTTTCCCTCGCAATTATGAGCTTCGAAAAATCCTCACTTTTCAACTGCCCAATTACTCCGGGAACAGCGAAACCGTTATCAATTCTCTTCAAACTCGCTTCATTGTTTCGCGATATAGCGACTTTTTCTGCGCCTTCGAAGCAACAATTGTTCAAAGGATCCGTACTCCCCGACAATTCACTATATTTTCCTCCACTTGCTCCAGTTTCTTTCACGATTTCTTCAACATATTCGCTCTCGCGCTTTTTTCCTTTTTTCTTTTCCTTCTTCCTTGATTTCTGAGTCTTACTTTTTGGCCTGGATTTTTCCCCTCGTACGCAATTCACGAACCAATCCATGTTTCTCCGATTTTCTTCGCTCACATAACGCTTTTTTCGATAATTTGTGGTCACGCTGTTAATTGGTGGCTTTTTCAATGTCAGTCTTTCCTACAATTTTCTGATGATTTGATTCTCAGTTCAAAGAAAGCGTCAGTGATGGAAGTCGTGCAACCTCGAGATCGACAGCTGACGAAGGCGAGATCGTTAAGGAAGCTGTGCGCACTCGCGATCTTGGTAAGAAAAACGGCTGTGATCAAGTGTCGAAAGAGCCAGACTAAGGGACGTCGCGAGCAACAGGGGATCACTTTTTTTTTACTTATTACCTTCTCCCCCTTTTTATCCATCGATGGCAGGGTTATTCTTGTTCCAAAAACACGATTCAAGTATGCTCACGTCGAATCGGAGTGTATTAAATGCATTGAGAAAAAAAATTAGCAATAATTATGATAAAAAAATCAAGAAATTGTTACGTATATTATTATACTAATTTTTATATTATTCATTATACGTGACTCAAAATAATGTATATAAATAAGATATTATAAATACTATTAGATTCATATTATTGAAATTTTTTTTTGAAACAAAAGGGAAATGAGAGAAATAAAAAATGAACCATACACTGAGAGAAAAGGTTGTATAAGTTTGACTAAATTAATTAAGTAGACACTAATTTCATCAGATGGACTAAGTTATTTAGTAGCTTCTATGAAACTAGATCATTTATGGTAGCTTAATTTATATCGTTAAAAAATGTGTCTACTGATATTAATTTGACTTTAACCATTTAAATGCTTCTTATAACATATTGTAGATATAAATAAAATTTTTTTCAAATGTTCAATGATTTTTATTTTATAATGACTTCATCTACTTTTCGGTTTCAAGTATTGTCTAGCCCATCTCGCTTTTCTTGTGTTGTCGAATGTAAAGAAAAATTAATAATCTAATGAAAAATACTGTGTTCTTTTAACTACAGCCTAAGACGTCGATAAGATCGATTTTATTTGTTTTGAAGAATTTTAAGTTATTGCAAAGGAAAAAAATGCCACTGTAGAAAAAAACTATCCTTTTGGATATAATAATTTTTTACATTGTTTTTACTTAGAGACAAGATATATTAAAATGGAATATTTGAATATATTTTACCATAAACTTATTAACGTAAGTCATTTTTTTTATTATATCTTCTTCCTATCCAACTCATTTACTCGCCAGATCCAAATAAATAGTGTCGTAATTACAAATGTCCTTAATGGGAGTGAAAGTTTCAAGGTATTATAAGACTTTGCAGTGAAGAAAATTTTAGAACATCGTGTTACACGTTCAAATGGCTAAGTGGTATCGTCTCAGTTTTACACCGCGAGAACCCGAGTTCGAATCCAGTCGGAACGAAATGTGTTTCTAAATTTACAATGCGCATACAGACCAACGCCGTATAAAATTAAATTTTACTTATCCACAGCTTCGTTCAGAAATTAAAGAAGATATTTCTTGTGAATAAATATTTAGAAAAATATTACAAATAAAGAAAAGGAAATTTTTTCATTTATGCTGCACGTAGGGGACGTTATAAAAAAGTTACTTAGTTATTCCAAGTAACGATATTGTCAATATTAATGGAAATAAATCATAAGCTACATCAACTAACAACTTGTACTCAATAATATATCGATAAATTTAAATTATCTTCACTATTTCATATAAGTGACTAAATTGTTTAGTTATTTTCACTAAATTATTTAACTTATTTTAGGTTACTTGTATTTTAATGTAAAAAATTTATTTTGTTAATAAAATATCAACACATTGCTGGAACCACTTTACTAAAATGAACAAATAGCAGTTACAAAAAAAAAAGAGATCAATTCAATAATCTTTTATCAAAATAAACTGAAAGTTAATCGGTTTAATTCTCTAGTTGTCTCGATTTCGAGCGAATAACAATTTATCTTAGACCATTTAGTACTATATGTTGTAATTGTAAGCAATTTATTCAGTCAAATCTACACAGAGAAGTAGAAATCGTCACGATGAAAAAACGTTTTCAATTTCTATTCAACACCTGACATAAGAATACATTTGCCTGTAGCAAAAATATGTATTCGTATCTGAACGAAATTATGTTCAGTGTGGCGATCTTATTATCTTGGTAGGTATCTGATATCTTTCCTTGAAGCATCTACCTAGATTTCTACAGGGCAACAAAAAAGTATTGTCCCTTGCAGTATCTTATCGTCACCGTGATAATTTTAACTCACACTGTAACATATTCCTCGTAGGCTCATAATATATGACTAAATTTGTTAGTCATTTAAACACAATTTCAGTCAAACTTACACAACCTTTTCTCTCAGTGTATCTTCTTTCTCAGCCAACACTTTAAAATTTTGATTATTATCACATTGCAAAAAAACATTCGTAATTCCAAGTTACACATTCATAAAAAAATCTGACAAGTTGCAACAACAAGAGGTGCAACAAATCAAATAATATTTTTTTCCAGTTGTTTGGAGGAGAGGGAGGGGATAAAATGAGTATACTGCCTTCCCAGTTGCGACGTCCCTTTGTAAGTGAAATATTGCATTACGCTTGAAAAAAATGACAGAAAGTAAAATTTCTATAGAACTGTTAAATTACAAAAATAAATTCTTCGATTAATGAACGACGAAAAACACGGTTTGAAAAATCCACAGCAAACGAGAAACTTGAGTTGAAATGATCGTTCAGTACGCCAACATTGAAATAAACAAAACAAATCTTTATTTGAAAATTCAAGGATATGGAAAAACCATCTGAGAATCCATTTAATTTCAAGATTAATGGAAATTCAAGTACAAATACAGCTTTTTACCTACTCCTTTGTTCCAATTGAGGCGTTTTTAATATGGGCGTGATTTTTCATTGGCAATTGTTAACAAACGCAACTTCATTCTTTTTCAAGCGTTAAAAAAGGAAAAAAAAACCATTGCACGCGTCGTTGAGTTCATCGTTAAATGCGTATCGCGAGAGGAGCGAGGCACGAGTCCTTGAATCTCGAAAAGGATGGAGATTTCGAATTTTTGATCGCGAAATGCCAATACGTGTAACTCGACACATTAACACACTCGGAGCATGGGAAAATTGTGCGTGGATCGTCGTGATTTCTGGCCCGTTTCGATCCCCATGAACGAGCACGATTGACTGGCTCCGCAACCTCCGCACACGGGATTCATAAGCGTAACAATTGTAGCGAAACAAGGCGTGAACGCGTCATTTTTTTTTTTTTTTTTATTGATGGCCGATGCAAACGAAAAACACAGTAAAAGGGAAATTTTAAAAAAGGAATTGTATATGAATCCTAACACTGAGATAAGTGTTTTTGTTAGAACTAATAGTGAATATGATTCGAAATAAAGAAACTTTAGTAAGTACGTATTGGAAATTTTTGTTTATGAAAAAGAGATTATTGTGAACTTTACTGAATGTATCAATCTGAATAAATCATTTAATCTAATTAAAAGAAATTTATTTTGCGCGAATCAATTGTTTTTTATGACGCACCTACTAGAACTCATTCATTAAAAATAATTTTTCTTTGTTCCGGAACCTCTTATCTGAGTGTACACTCTGAACCCTCTATTACGTACTGCGCTATAACGAACGCCCCTGTATTACGAACGTATGCTTCCCTAAATTACGAATCCCCTCTATCCCCACCTTTGTCTCTCACGTATGCGGCGCGGGACGGAGTCAAGCGAGAATTTCCAATTTCTTTTGTACCTTTTACACAAAAAGAATTTTCTAAGAAGCACAGAGTGAGGGTCATTTATCATGAGACAGGAATGCGGTTAGAAATTCTTAATAGAAACACGTGAGCTGCGGAATTCAGTGTCGTATAACTTCACTGATTTCTAAAAACACTAGATCGGCAATGGGTGAAAAGTGAGGGTAAAAAATTGAAGGTCGACATATTTGATGGTCCGCAACCGAGCATGCGCACTGAGTTACTACCACTACGACAATTAGTGTACATGTGCACGCATACTAACGTGCAATGTTTACAAATTGTTTACAATGTTTACAAAATAAGTACTCTAGAATCACAACATATAACTCGATCATAAGATGAGTTGAATTGAAATAATGAATCAACCGGTATATTGATAGCAAACGTTAAAAAAAAATACATGTGCTGACTTTTCAATAAACGGTATTTTACGATATTTGTGGTTATTTTCTCCTCTCCACCAATTTATGAAATGAATTTCACTGAAAAACATTTAGTTTGTCATCAATTTTTATGTTTAATTTTCGTGTACTTCACTCTACATATGAAATATATAAAATTTTAACAGTGCAATCATATTACTTATTCTGTCATTTTATTCGCTATTTAGAAAACTAATTTTATATAAAATGTCAGACCTTTATTTTACCGGTTTATTTTTCACGGCAGCAGAGTATTTTTACTTCTCTAGTCTAATTTGCACGGAAAACATTGAAAATCACTTTATTACAACATTTTTTCCCCTGAATTTTCATTCACCCATTCAAATTTTTACCGCGTAAGAATCGGACCTACTGCGCATGCTCGGCCATCGACCAGGAATAATGGCGGCGTTCAAATCCGCCACGAGATAAAGAGTGGGGGTACGCCATTGCCGATCCAGTGTTTTAAGAGATCGGTGTATAACTCCCATAAGAGCCTATGTAAACCTTATTCTTTCAACATCCACGCCCTCTGGGGAGATGAAATAGGCCAGGGAACTAATGGTTTATATGCAGGGGCGTCAGAACTTGAATTTTGATAGGTGGGCTCAATCGAAAAGAAAACAAATTATAATTTTCTGAGAAAACTCGAAAAAATATTACATATAATACATAATTATCATGATGAATTTATTTTTGATTCATTATAGCAAATAATTTCACGATGTAATACTATACAGCTTAATTTTGATTCACTTGTACATTTATATGGATATTAAACTTTCACATCAAAATTCATGGGTGGGCTCAAGCCTACCCAGCCCACGCCGTTCCGACGCCTCTATTTATATGTTTTGGAGAAGGCTGGATAAGGCGAATCTGGCGCCGCCTATGAAGATGAAATCACGGGAGAACTAAAACATGTGTTGAATTTTTTGGCGGAGTTATACGACACTGGCAGAATCTCTATAGAGATCCTTGTCGCACAAGAGTGAGTGAAGCAAAACGATGGAGGTAGAGGGAGAAAGAGTCCTTTCCCTCTTCCATTCATATTAGGAGGGTACTCCGGTCCCGCACAGTTCGTAATACAGGGTCCAGAGTGTACCGACTATATTTAACTTATAATTAAATGCAGGCGTACGTAGCATGCACTATGTTAGAAAAAATTAGTATTTAATTGAAATTCAGATTATTCTCTATTTCCGTCTCATTTTACAGAACTTTCAATATAGTAAAAGTGTTGATAGAAGTTTTTACAAAGTTTAGATATTCATGGCTGGCGTATATTTGTTCGAGACGCTTTTTCTACGACTATGGGTTTCTTCATGGGTTTCTCTTCGTGGGTTTCTTCAAAAGTTTATTAATTTTAACTTGATAGCTTTCTATTTCTTATATTTATATATAAAGTAAAAAATACATCGACATACTTTCTTATTTTATTTATCTTTATAGATACTTCATACTGTAAAATAGAATCAAGTATTCAACACTAAAAATATACTATTCCCAAGATATTATCAGCACATGCAGTAATCTCACCTCTTTCACCTTTAGCAACAATATTTTGCAAAAATGGATTCCCAAGTGTTACGAGAAAATCTATGGCCTGGCACTATCTCAGGTCGTTTCGGATCAAAGAATCTTGCAAGTGAAATTAACTGCGAGGCGTTAATAGCAATTAGAGTCAAGTCGATGAGTTCACAGAACTTAGACAAGGTGAAATTTCACCCAAAGCATAAATTCTGTCGTTCCTCATTTTTAACAAAGTTGAATGTTCATAAATGTTTAATCAAACTTCTTAGTTAAAGTAAGAATTTTATCGAAAGAAAAAATAGAAAGTTTTACAATTTTCTAAAAGCCGTTGAAATAATTTTTTCATACTCTTAAAATTTATTAGTTGACGTAAAAAGTCATACCTCAACTGAAGAACTTCGACTTATAGATTTTCGTTACAGCTTGCGATTGTTTTTGGTGCATTGCTCAAAACAATACTATATCAATACCTAAATTTAAAAAATGCTTCGTGAAAATTACTCGAGTAACATTCATGAACTTGCAATTCATGGTTGATGAATTTCTCGTCTGTTGAAATGAACTTAAAATATCAACTGTACAATAAAATATTTCCATTTGTTCCTGATATAAGTGAAAAAATAAATACGAATGCTACTTTTTAAAATCTTGATCTAAATGTAAAAAACAAGCCTGACTTCTTCAAATTAAATTGTACTCTTTGCGGAGACACCTCAATTAGGCTGTTCGTTTGAGCACATGGCATAAGGGCCGGAAACGACCTCCGGGACATTTTAAATAGTCGCATCCCGGTGTGGTCTAAATTGCTGGGAAGGGGAAAAAATAATGCGCTGCTTTATCATGATAAATGAACTGAAACCAACGAAATCACGCATGATTTCGTTACGCAAATTTACGCATGAAATTTGTATATTTTTCCAATACAAGTATTAAATAAAACAAAAACTTCAATAAGACTTCATTGCTATCTTTATAATCCAAAAGTTATACTCTTTTTTCTAATAATTTAAATAGCCTTAAAAAAAGTTTTTGATTTTTACAATGTTATGTTTTTCAAGAAAGAGGGTGCATTATTAATATTATAATAATTTAATTTGTTGTCAAGTAGCGTGACTTCATCTTGAAGACGTTTGTAGCAGATTGCATGAAATTCGCACCTCAGACAAAACCAAGTTTGCTTCTACACTCAGAGACAAATTTGCTCACGCCAAGCAGGCACCGAGTTCAGCCAAATCTGCCCTTCACTTTTTAGTTGTCAAATTTTTGGGCCCGCTTGGTCCTACCGAGTTGCTTACAATCTGAGTCTTAGACCATAAAGTACATGGACTGAGCATTCAACATGGCGCAATGACCCTAACATTGGAGCGTGTACTAAAAGCCGAACGACAACTTTATACATTCATTAGTATATCTGTATACATAATATCATATATATAGTACATCTATATATACAGATATAGTATCACACGTCATTGCTTGCCGTTCGGCTGTTACTACATGCTCCTATGTTGGGGTCACTTTTTCCAGCACCGAACAAAGGCGATGCTCAGTCCATGTACCACAGTACAACCTCTGGATAGGGCGCGTCGGTTTTCTTTTTCTATTTCCATTAACGCCTTATGAGTGTGAGTAAAGACAGAATGACGCCCTATCCAGAGGTTGTACTGTATATGGTCTAAGATCTGAGTTGACTGAAGCCGCGGTATGCTTCTCGATACTCGCAACTGGTTTTTTACACTGTTTAAGGGTGTCTTCAAGTTACAAACTACTTAATACGACAAAAAACATTTATAAAATTATACTTCATAAGTTACTTTTTTTATGTTCAACCTTCATGAACATTATAAGAAGGAAATTTTGCAAACTTTTTTATTAAGCTGGACATTTCTTTGATATTGTAATACTGTTATTAGAAAAATATCAACATAACTAAGACTTGGATGTTGATTTATTTTATTCAATTACAACTTTAATTTAAAATTGAAACTTTCTCGAGACGTATGCTGCACAGCCGAAAATAGCGAAAAAACGACTGATGTATAAATGGTCTGGATTTTTCTCGATGGAGGAAAAAACCCTGTATGCAAGACCAAAAAAACTGGTTTTGGGAAATGTCTAACAGAGAAGTCTTTAGGAAATGAAAATTGAGATAAGAAAACCTGGTTCAGGATCCCATGGGATCCTCGACGCGCATGCATGTGACTGCATTTACTTTTATTCGTTGCGGTCCCCTAAAAAAATTAAGGAAGGCCGCTTGGGCTTAGACCATATAGTACATGGACGGCTAATGCCTATTCATTTCGGTGGTAGATAACGGTCCCAAGATGACGGTGTAGTAACGATAACCAGTGCCGTAGTCACGACTAGTTCAAAGAACAGGGACGTTTATACTGTTAGTCCTTTTTTTTTTTAAATGAAATATCGAATTTTTTTCATAAATTTTCGATCGATGATTGTACTTAATAATTCAATTACTGTTTTACTAGGTTAAAAATCTAAAGTTTAATAAGAAATGAAATCATTAGCTCGATCAAAATGATGTTATCTTTGATAATATTAAAATATTAATCATACATACTCGAAAATGTAAACGGCTCATTTTACCAATGTCATTAACAAAATAAAAATAACTAAAGTTATAACTCTCATAATAAGTAAACCTTATAACTGTTACATATTGAGAACAGTAAATCATAATTTTCCATTGTTGTTAAGAAAAGTGGATTATTTTAAAAATTCATAATGAAGTAACAAAAGGTGTTATGGCTTATTACAATATTTATTTATACTTTTTTTCTAGTCATTTATATGCAAAAATGGTATAAAAAAATCAGTCAGCTGGAAGTGTCTGCTGCAAAGTCGGAGACTTTCTATGCTGAATTCTATCTGATTTCGGCTTATACCAAAAATCTCGAACCATTGTGTCAATTTTTCTTCATCTTTTGGGAACCTTGAAAAATTTACCATGTATAAATATTATGATTTCTAAAGGAAATTTTCCATAATTTTGCATAAGTAGGCAATTCTTTAATTATTTAAAACAAATTTATTATTCACAAGAAATTATAAGATAAATTATTCTGTTTACGATGCGCACATGTACGCTGAAAAAATTCAAATAATTAATTGAAATTGTTCATAAATAATTCTATCAATAGGTTATTATTATAATATATAATTATAAATTAATACATAAATTGTTATGATGTTTGTGGCGCATTTATGTACGCGAAAAAATTCCATATTTTTTCTCTATAGATAATTCTTTCGATATTAAAAAAATATGTAAAAGAAATTATTATATAAATGCTTAGGATTTTGTAAAAAGTAACTTTAAATTATTTTTTTCTTTCAGCAATTTATGGTTATTATCAATTTACCCATGGCATGATACTGTTCCGTCGTGGTTTTCTATAATGCCACAAATTAAACAATTTTTCTTCGGCGCATTTTCCATTTCATTAACAGCACGTTTACAACTTTATAAACAAAATACACCTAATCTGCACCAATAAACGCACGTCAAAACCTTCAAAACATTAGAAAAGATAATCTAGATAATAGCGTTACTCCACCGTCATCTTGGGACCACTAGAAATCCAATTTTCGGCATCGTGTTGTCTCGACTTTTCATTTCTCTCAAGCCGGCAACTTGCTTGGCTGAAATCGGTATGTGCTCAAGCCGGAGTTTTGCTTGGCGCAAGCGAATTTTTCTCTGAGTATGAACCAATAAATTATCCATCAATCCATTCACCTATCCGTGTAATAACTATAAATAATAATAGGTTGAAAAAACTACTTGACTGCAATGACAAAATGTCGGTTGCAGCAACAAAGTATTTTCTTTCAGCTTACATACAAGAAAAAATGAAAGCATGATATCACCAAGAATAAAAGAGAATCACTAATAACGAAAGGTCAGCTTAAATCATAACATATTCGAAACCTCAAAGAATCGCTATTCCCGATATCAGATTCCAAAATCTGCCTTGTTGCCCGAAACCACCTGATGAGTCATTCAGAATGATACATGAAAGTGAAATCAACTCTGGTAGTAAATATGTTTTCAAAACAACTGCCCCTCGCAGGTAACCAAAATTTTCACAGTAACCTTAGAAACCTCAACAACATCAACTTAAAAAACCCATAAATTCATCCAAACTACATGAATCGAATCCTCGTCAAAACGAGATCTCGTCTCTCTTCTGAACGCAGTTTCATCCTTGAGCGATCGCGCAAAATCTCTCCATATTTGGTACCAAGGCCCAACCTTGACCTTGACTTTTCTCGTCTCTATCCCTCTCGTTTCGTCGGTTGTTACATTTTTCTTTTTTCATAACGCCCAACGACGAGAATTACGACAGGCAAATTACACGTCCGCGATGAATTACCCGAACCGAGGCGCAATGATTTCTTCCGTCTCGCGACGATGAGAAAAACGCATCCCGTTATGCTCAATATTTCTTCGGTTACTACGGTTGCGCGCGAAAATTCCAGGCGGCGCCACTTAGCGAACAGCGAAAACGTTATCGACGAATTCGCGTGAGGCCGATTCAGCATACAGCATTCAGCATGCAAACTCCAACAGACTAAAGAAATGTTGAGATTGAAGGAGCTAAATAATAAAAGAGAGCATCGATCATGCGCCAAACAGTAAATTACACCTTCGAAAAGATCGGAAACAATGATTGCAATAAAAATTACGCAGCTCAGATTTTTCATTGGTCTCATCTTGGGCAACTTTCGATAGGCGAAGATTTCCAGCCACCTTAGATTGTAACAATCACACTGAGAAAAAACTTGTAGTAAAAAATGATACAATTCAAGTGAAAATCACCGTACCATTGAGTACGGCGTGCCCAGTTCGTATTTTTAGTGTCAAGTTCTATATGATATGGTTAATTTGCTTAAATCAAAAAAATGCCATACTATTATAGTTAAACGTGTAAGACTCTATACTGAAACTGACTATAGTGTATAATGAATTGTTGTATGGCTTGAAATAACATATTTTACCTAACGAAAAATGACAATGGAAATTATTTTATGTATCACAGACAGCTCCACCGTTGTCTGTAAAAGCTGCTATAACCTGTAAATAATAATTTTAACATTGTATTTTCTAAATTCCTCAGCTTTCCAAAAAGTTTTAATTAATATACTTCTTCTAATGTAGTTTATAGAATAGAATGTAAAGAATGTGATAAATTATATATCGGCTAAACTCAGAGATACATTGAGAAGAGGATGAAGGAACATCAAAATAATATTCATCAAACCAATGATGAATAAGTGGACATAGGATTGACAACAGTCATGATTTTGACTGGGATAATGTTGTGGTTTTAGATAAAGAGATGAATTATAAAAAAAGACTATTCACAGACATGGTTGATTTTATTTAGAGCACATGGCTGATTTATTAATTCTTAGTTCTTGTTTTCTATACAGCCGTTTATATTGATAAGTAACGAATCGTGAGATAAAGTTTTAGTTTCGAACGTGAATTCAAACAGGTGACATGTAGTCTTTTGACGCTGCTCCGAATCGGAAAGATTTATTTGTGAATATAATTTATGAACATGTCCAAATTAAAAGGATGGTGTTCGACAATATATTTAAATTATTAAATCCAAAAGACGTAAGTGTTAACATTGTTAACAGAGAGAAATCGTTTGTAATTGTTAACAGAATTGAATGCTTATCCATGTATGTATTGTGAATCATGTAGGTCTTGAAAAAGACTCAAAAGCAACCGAAACGTCGACTTTAATAATAAATATTTATTTGACTGGGAGATCCCTTTTTTTTCTACATTCATGAAAACCCAGTGCACTACACAAACAACAATAATATACTTCTCACAAAATACGGCTATATTTTGCTCTCTTTTTAAGGTTATGTTTACACGATGTGAGTGAAAATTCCTTATTCGTTTTGTATTTGAAATTTTGCTGAATGCTGCTTAATTTTTACCTGTGCACGTTTTTTTTTTATATTTTCACTATTATCTTCAAAGGACGGTTATGAAAATCCGAAAAACCGCTAAGATTTATTAGATATAATGTAGCACCTGAGCAAAAATCTTCAATGATCAAGTATACAAGAATCTGCACGTACCTGCTGGTACGTTCAGGTCAATGCAGGATCATGCACATTCATGAGAAACAATATATCACGTGATCTACTTTATATAGTCATGTGATCAGAATAATATTATGATGTAAACTACCATGAGTTCTCGTACAATTCACCAAACCATAAATCGCTTGTAGCTTAAAAACATCGACATATTTCATTTTTATTCACTGGGGACTTTTGTAACAAAATAGTATATTTCTTCACTAGTGTTGAAAAGTTCCTTTTAACGAATCTGAGGGTTTCACGAGGATGAGTTGAAAAAAACTGTTCCAAACTAGTTAAAAACGATACTTTATTCAACAATGTGTGGAAATACGAGTTTTGCGTTGCTCAAGCGTGTGGAAAAGTAGTCTTTTCCACACGGCGTTGAATAAAAGTCAATTTCTTTATCGATACCTAGTCATATTTATTATTTCCCCCAAAGTTTCGAACGACAGTGTGCAGTCGTTTTCAAGGGTAACAATTTATATTAACCACAATTTTATATCCATCTCAATGAAAAAATCTCAATATGTCTCAAAAATATACTAGAGTCACTCTCACTCAACATCATAATTGTAAATCACGAAGTGGAACGTGTCATAACTCGACAACATTTTTTTGCTGTCGACATATTTGCTGTATAATGTAACATAAATACTTGAAATGTGGAAAGTCATGTGACCAAATACTCATTTTCACCATACCAACGTAGAAAATATTATAATGTGATGTGGATATTATTGCGATATAATGTGATGGAAGTACGTAATCAAAATCGATAGTGAGTTTCGACAGACAAGGCGAATTGGGCACGCTGTACTCAATGGTATGGTGATTTTCACTAAAATTATAGCATTTTTTACTACAATTTTTTTATCAGTGCATGACAGCACAATCAAAAAATGAAAACGTGTTACATGACACAATATTTGGTGCTCATTTGATATACGTTTACATTTTTTAACTGTGCTCTCAAGGTGGCTGCAAATTTCATCCGACGCGTTCAATGAGACAATTCATTTCGTGTCTAGATCATCGCGAAATGACTTTTGAAGGCTCTTTGTGTTTGTGGAATAGAGATAGCAAACGTCTGCAGCAAAGGTTTTGTTGAATTTTTTGTCCCATTGTGTTTCACGATGAAGAGTCATTTATGTACTTAATGATTTCGTTCCTTTTTCGCGCCACGACTCCAAACGTGATTTTTTGGCGTTTAATTGAAAAGAGTGAGCTATACTTAGACTCGAGCAACTGGACACGATCCAAAGAGCTCTTACTGATCGCATTTCCTATTTTCTTTTGTTTCACTCAAGTGGGCGTTTGGAATAATGCAAGTGGCGATGAAGACTAGACGTGGAATATTTTCAATCGAATCGTTAAAACGCTCGTATCTCGATATGTTGGTAGACAAAGGATGATTCATCTTGACGGTTCGTTGAACGAGGATTACATCGAAAATTTTTCAAGCTGAACGTGGATAAAAAAACGCGAGTGAAACAGGTTGTAAAAATAAATTATGATTGTCGA
Organism: Platygaster robiniae; assembly: GCA_028476575.1. NCBI lineage: Eukaryota > Metazoa > Arthropoda > Insecta > Hymenoptera > Platygastridae > Platygaster > Platygaster robiniae. The sequence continues at coordinate 46,935,865 of CM052019.1, forward strand.
CGTTAAATTTTTCTAAACGACTTAAACAAAACTAACCCAAAGAACGTAGAGGAATCAATAAATCATTAACGAAATTCAAAAACAACATTTTACGGATATTTCCTTGAAAAAATTTGTAACGAGATATTAACGTCTTAATGGTCTTTTTTTTCAATAATGTCGTTTATTTTCTAAATCGGAGGGGGGGGGGGACATAAATAATTTTGATATTCTGTTATTTCACTTCGATCTTATACATTGTATGAATTGATAGCACTTTTCTGAATATTTCGAAAGTTCTGTAGAACTTCAGGCATGTTTGGAGAATCGGATTATCGGGGTCAATTACTTCTTGAGCTATTGCGGAACTAAAGCAGGCGCGAAATGAGATTCAGAACTTATTGACGAGTGTTCTTTTGAAAGAAGAATTTCTTCAGTAAAAGGCTTGATAAAAAGATTTCCAGGTCAGTAAGAGCTTTCTTCTCTCGTACGTAACCATTGCCTAAAGAAACAGATCGACTGAAGCTTTTGTCAGAATAATTTAAAAATTATGATATAACTTTTTTAACTGTAATATGAAGAATTTTCTTTTTATTTAACGATTCGTCCACCGGTTCAATAAAAAATGCTTTTTAATTAAAGCAAAATGTATTTCTCACATTTTAATGTTATTAGTATTAGAAGCAATTTTTTGTCAACATCAAAGTTTCCAGCTAATGAAAGATATTAGTTTTTTTCTATTAAACACATAAAAAAAATTTTTTATTCTAAAAATATAACATTACTAAAAAAATCATAAAAATCATACGCCATTCGCCTTCTTGAATTATCGATAAAAATTCACATGTGCCAATTAACGAAAATCAACTTTTCAGTCAACATTTCAAACATCACCTTCGACGAAACAACTAAAATTCAAATGAAAAGGAAAAACTAACTGTCGGATGGATTTTGATAGAGATGGTATTAAAAAAATCTCACGCAAAAAAAGACTCGACCTGAATCACCTGGACAATTTTAGATGAAATGACCCACCTAGAATCAGTTGTGGGTTTCACTGTAACTTTTGTCTGATTTTAAGGGAGATTTCCCTTAGGACGGGAAAGAGAAGAAAAAGCCAGAAAAATCGAGCAGAGTGGGTGACGTAACGTAAGATAAAATGTAAGGAAAGGTTTTGGTATAGCACTGACAAGTTTGCTTACGAGTACCCGTATAAGGCTACACGCCCACATGCGCGAGTCCCTACGGCTAACTGGCGCTTTTGGACAACAAACCCGAGAGCATTTGAATTCTTTTCTATTCAAGGACCATTGGACGTCGTTAAAATATACCTATATGGAGTTTTGTGGGCTCAAAATATCATTTAATTTTTAAATCACAAACTTGGTATTTACGTAGAGCACGGATGAATAATTTAAAATATGATCTCGATATTTCTTCATTTTCGAGAATAAAAATTTTTTGATTTTGACACCAATTAGTCACTGGGAGTGAAATTTCGTTCTTGATAATAAAAAATTCTTCAGCTGCAGTTTAAAACTATTGCACTTTGTATTCATAAATTATACAGGGTGTCCTAAAGTCACATATAAAAAAACACCTAGGATTCCTTATTCAATTTCAAGTCGAAATGTCCTATAGCATTTTTATAAAACTCAAAATTTGAAAGGTTATTCAAGTCTAAAATTTAAATAATAATTGCACTCTCTCGGCAAGTAGGTGTAAATTTCACGGACCAAACTTTTCCCAAATTTTCTTCATATTTTTCAGAGTCAAAAAGTCCTTTTCCATTTTTCACAAGACTCAAAATCAAAAAAGATATTTGAGTCTAAAATCTAAGAAATTTGATTGGTTAAAACTTGTCACCCAAATATCTTTTTTGATTTTTAGTTTTGTGTAAAGTGGCAAAGGACTTTTTGACTCGGAAAAATATAAAGAAAATTTGGGAAAAGTTTGGTCCGTGAAATTTACCCCCACTTGTCGAGAGAGTATAATTATTGTTTAAATTTTAGACTTGAATAACTTTTTAAATTTTGAGTTTTATAAAAAGTGGTAAAGGACTTTCCGACTTGAAATTGAATAAGGAATCCGGAGTGTTTTTTTTTACATGTGACTTTGGGACACCCTGTATATTAGTGAACACATGTGCATAAGCAATAATTATATCCTATATTTATAGCAATACAACGTATATGAATAAACAAGTATTTATATTATTCTTTATTATATTACTTTAAAATAAAAATACACTTCAAAATTACAATGAAATGAATGTACGAAATTTGGTCCATAAACTAAGTACTCACTTTATATTGTAAAAACAGAGCTATCTTTTTCCTGTAGAGGGGCAGCGCTCTGCACTTCAAATTTCTAATCTTATAAATTCAACACGAGTAAGAGTCATTACATTTATCATTAAAAAAATTACATAAAATATCAAGAACTCGGAAAAATAACTATAAATATTTTTAATTGGTGAAGGTTCAGCGGTCAAAAGGGGCTAACCCACTTTTCAATAAGGTGTATTTTCATTGGAAACGCAATAGAAAAAGAGACTTATTGAAAAGTGGGTTAGCTCCTTTTGACCGCCGACCCTTCTAGGGTCAGTAACCAGTACAGTGAGAGGAAAAGTTTTGTAGGTTTTATTAATTCAATTTAGTAGACTTTCATTTTTATTACATCGACTAAATTATTAAGCAGCTTCTATGAAACTAGACAATTTATAGTAGCTTAATTTATACAGTTAAAAAATTTGTCTACTGATATTATTTTCCGAAATCAATTATCACAAAAACAGTATGTATGATTTCTCAAACGATAAAACTACACAATTGTCACCCATTTTTGAACTTGTCAAAATAACGAATTTTATAGTCTTCACTGTTCACAAATCGATCGTTTTATACATAATTCTGATGCCTAACTTAAAATCACTATCCTAGTTTTACCTTAAGGAGCTTGTCAATGTTTGCGGATCGTCAGTTTGAAAAAACCATGCATTTTTCATCGTGCGCCAAATCTCGCCCACGTCAAAAACCCACGCGAGCTCTGGCAACGTTTCGGTATACCCCTTTGCTAAATTGTCAAGTCATTTTTCGTATCAGTTCTGACAAATTTCCAGTACAATTGCGCATCTTTTACGCTAGCTTCGTGACGTCCGTTACACCGTATTTCGCCCGTTAGCTTGTGGGAAAAATGCGCAAGATTGACGGATACAGTTCGTCAAACTGTACTTTTTTTCACATTCTGTTATTTTGTTTCACATTGGCTCATTATTTCTTAAACACAAAATCATAACAAAAGGGAATTAACACGATAAAATCATATCAACATGAAGCGACTGATGAGAGAAATAAATAGTAAAATTTGTTGCAGAATTTTTCGGAAGGAAAAAAATCTGTTTTGTAATTTTTCATCATAACCTCTCATGGTCAAAATAAGAAATGCATTTTTTATGTAAACATCACAATTCAGTATTTTTTTATTTAAAAATACATTGCCTATTATAAATAACAATTAATTAACGTTACATGTCTATTTACCAAAATTATCGATTAAAATTTCATTAAATGTGTATATTGCAGACTGTTTAGTTTCCAAGAAAGTTTTGTTGCACTAATGAAGGCTCAGTCGCAGAAGTTAAAGTCGGTCTATTTTAAGACGTTTTATTCCGTCTCTGGGATCTGAAAGCTTGTAAAAGTTTAGCGGCTGATCGCCGAATACCAGACCTCTAAAAATCACAAAGGGCCACACGAATTTTTACGAATAATAATAACCTCATATCATTGGTGATTTGTAACTGGGTTTTGAGAAATTCAACTCAAAATACTATATTTGCATAATGAATTTTTATTTCCTATTCGTGCTTCTTTACAATCTTCATTATATATTCGTATCGTATGATGAAAAATTTTGTTCGAATAGTCGTTGTTCGAAACTATAGACAGAATTTATGAAGGTAATATTTTCTAAAAATCTATTAAAATACCAAAAATCTATCAAACTTTGAATTTCAGAGCATCGAATTCTATAAATTTATTAAACAATCCTTAAAGTGCCAGAAATCTTTAAAAATGGCATAAAATCGAAAAATTTCTGTATATTGAAAAATACAAAAAATTCCTTAACAAGAAATCTATAGATAAGTAAACATCTACTCTGATATAATTTTCTCGAATATTTATATTATTATTACTAAAAATTTAGATATGACATTGGATTCTACAGTACTCCTAGGTATCGATAGAGAAATTCATAAACATACGAGAAAATTTTTTACAGTGCATAATATATTTAGAAGTAATAGAAATTTATAAAAATATTGTTTTCTAAAAAATCTAAAACTTTTGAGTACGGAGTATTAACTAAGCTAATTCTTCAAATCTCAAAATTTCTATACTTCATTGATCTAATCAAAAACCATTATTACCGAAAAAAATTTATTTCTAACCATTTTTCAACTTTTAGTTTATAGTGAATTTGATTGAAAGAATCGTCATAAGAAATGAAAGATCTAAAATTCGGAATAATTTATTTTTGACAATTATATTCTATTAAAGTCAGATAGAGATTTCAAGCTTCACAATCATACATTGTTTAGTATAAATTTATCAAAGCTTGAAAAATAAATTATGTTCATTTTAATTTTGTACAGTTTCTTTTCATTTTTTTACATTACATAATTTTTAAAAATAAAAATTATTTTCTTTGATTTTAATTCAAAATTTTTTTTAGGATTTCTTTTTTCATGTTGAAAAAAAAATTTAAACATGAATAATTTGTACTGCTTCCCATTCACCAAAGTTTAGAAAACATTTTAAGTTTCAAGATCTTGTATAAAAATTGGCCACTTCGTACACTGAGAAAAAAGGTGAGCGTAACCAACAGAATTGCATGTGGATGTGAATATGGTCAAATACTCGATGCAGTTACCTCAACTGTACGAAGATTATAAACAATTATAAACAGGAAAGTTCGAGTTACTAACTATCCATTTATACGAACTGTATGGTTCATTCAGACTTATTTCGACAATGATGTAACTGAAGTTCAAATCGTTTAAAATTAAACGAAAATGAAAAATGTATGAATTTTTTCATTTTTTATAATGGTGGGAAGTGTGCAGAATATTTTTTTTTGGAGCATCAAGTTTGTTAGTACAATCAAAAAGTGTTCAAAAGCAGCTAGAAATTTTTTTTCTCCTCTATTAACTTATACATTTTTTTCGTTAAATTTTAAACGTTTGGAATTTCAGGCACATCGACAATAACTTCTTACAATATAAAATTAGGTTATTCGTGATACTCAATGATTTTCTTCAAGTTCGATTGTTGCTAAAGGAATTAAACAATTTTTTTAATTACAAACAAAAATTTGTTAAATTTTCCATGAATGTATCGGACGAACCTATACTTTTTTTTTTATTACGCACATGTATTCATTGTGGCTGTTATATTTGCTGATAACAATTATTTTACATTTTATTTCTCAAACATTACTAAAAATTTGAAAATTAGTATTACGCGATGCAATACGGAACCTGATTAACCTGAAGGTATGTAATCTGGAAAAAAAACTTGACTCGTGACCACTAGAGCATTTGGTAATAACTCACTTTTGAAGCTCCAGACTGAAGAAGCCACCCACCTTTTTTCACATCAAAAAACCTGAGCCAACTGCACAATTTCTATCTAGAGAAAGTTTATGTTAATCGTTACAGCTTGAAAATTTAATTCGAATATGTAGTTGAGCTAACTCCATAATTTCCTCGTTCCTGTTGCTTTTTTCAGTCCCTTCTACTACAGATGTGTAGTTCAGTCAACAGTATAGTTTAGTAACCATCAATGGCCCACTCAGTTAACGCAAGCTTTATGTTAACTAACCTAAACAGTTGAGCCAACAAGTCCGATGCAGTATGTTCAACTGAATTGCATTAAAATTAAATCAATATATATTTAAAATTGTCCAAAGAAGATAATCAGGGATTAGTCTATGAAATTAAAAGTAAGGATTGCAATTCAGTAAGGGAGACGAAAAGGAAATTAAAGACTAGGATTAGAGAACATAAGAACAATATCACATGCCATCGATACATGCAGTAGTTACGAATCACCGTGTACAGAACGATCATGAGTTTGATTGGGAAAATGCTAGAAAATTGAATTTCGAGAAGAATTACTCTAAAAGACAGATGGCAGAAACGGTATTTATAAAATCGAATGGGAATAGTATGAATAAACAAGTTGATACAGTTAATTTGAATGCTATGACAAATTATTTAAGAAGATTTTTTTGATTTTGATTACCATGAGTAATAGTTTTTCAGTCGAATTGTTTTGGAGGAATTCCTCATCTGAATTTTTGGAAATATGACATTACGGACTGAAGCATTTTGATTAGTTAAGTTCTGACTTGTGCCACGTTATATTCATGACGAATTGGCGATGAGAAAGAGATTTTTTTCTGTGTGGCAAGGAAATGTTTTTTAAGACGAAGCCTATAAATACATAAAAAAATGTTTTGGAAGGAATTAAATTGTGTGGAGTGTTATCCAATCGGTGTCGTTGGTATTTTTGTTTTATTTTGATTTGAAAATTTATTTTTATAGTTGAGCAATGTATATATTTTGCTGGTTAATTGGTTTTATAATAGATTACCTCTGAAGAGAACTGTAAACAATGATGGTCGAAAGCTTGGGAACTAAATAAAGTGATAATGATGTAAAAAGAAATAAATGGTGATTGATTATTGTATTTTTGGAAAGAAATTAGCTCCGATGATCATTGAAGATACTTTCCATTGATGTCGATATACATATCATTCAACTTTATCTTCTCAACACTGAACATGCAGTTGACAGCACTTTGAAAATGCTTCTCAGTGTAATAGGACGTGATACTCGCACTCACAACCTACAAGTAGAGCTCGTCATTTAAAAGTCTAGCGAACGTGCCATAATGCGTTTCCGTAATTGTGCCGAGGGCATTAGCTCCGTCGGGAGAGATAAAAAAGCTTTCGCTCTGCCAAGATGCGTCCGCACATGCAATGGTACATACGCGAGTTCAAGAGCGACCGCTGCCGTTCGCATTTTCACGAGTCGCTGGATTTTACATCCCGCAATCGTTGAAACGCGCTGGGAATTTGCGGATGGTTCCGGGTTAGATACGTTATTTGGTGAAATAACAGCGTGACTTTCTAAGAAAACAACAAATGCAACGAATAATGTAACCTATGCAACGAATATTGCTCCATAATAAAAAAATTTGTATTTTTTAAAATTCAATTAAGATTAGAAAAATTCTACCATTTCCACGCATGTTTTCAAATTTTTAAAGATGAAAATCTTAAGGTATTACCGCTATTACCTCCATGAATGAATATAGTTGCAAAGTAAATTGGTTTTAGCAAATTGCAGATTACAGCGGCAACGTTGCATTCTGCCGTCTTTTCTATTGGAGCGAGAAACCAACCTCGTATGTCATATGATTCTATTTTGTAAATAATAAACAATAATAAACACATCCCCAAAAGCACTTCGACAGTAGATAAAAATAAATATAAATGAAGTAAATAAAATCAATTGCAAAACAACTAAAATTACTGCATAGGTTATATTATTTTATTTACAAAACAATTGCTAGAAACGTCAACGTCAACACACTTGAACATTGGTGAAAATCGGATTGAATACACTGTTGCCAAGTTTATTGATTTGATGCACAAAGTGTCACATTTTGCTTCATTTTTATTTCTATTTTTTTTGAAAACGGTACAGTAAATCTTAGTTCTGTTTGAATCATTTCACAAAGTAAGTTAGTATGTGCCAACGAAAAAAACCCCAAGTGTGGTATAGTTGAAAATATAAAAAAACTGCTTCCGCCCATAAGACTACACGTAAATTTTGATAATTTTATATTAGAAAACAGTACACTAAAACAAATTGTAATGTTGCAGGTGTATTTAGAATGCTAATACCTTTCATATATATATTTTTTTATGAAAATCCTAAGTCATATTTTACTTATGGAGGTGATACCTTAATATTCTTGTGATGAAATTTCCTACAACTCACAATCAGGAGAAAAAATCGATATTAAATTGTCCGATTATTTTGATTTTCATTAAATTTTCTTTTCGATATTTTCAACTATATCTTTCGAACGAGTCAGTCAAATATCCTTAAAATAGCTTAATATTTTCTCAATGTTTTCCCCACCAAAACAAATGTCTACTTTGTTAATAAAGCCCTACAAAAAAGGAAATAATCAAGTTTGGAATAAAAACAACTGATTAATTTACTCTAATAAAACAAAACAAAAGATAACATCATTTGAAAAACTTCGACTAGCGTCCACTTTCTTCTACCTCTTTTCAAAGTTTTTTGATTACAAAATCACTGCAATCATTGTTGTTAACTTGGAAAATTTTCTGCAATTCGTTTCTGTTGCTATAGATTCATTTTAAATTTCGTTCGAAAAATATTAGTACAAAAGGTGTCGCGCTACAGAATTTCGATTATGTTGCGAGGTGTTGGGGAATGCGCTGTTTTTGATGGCGGGGGCAGCGAAGGTGAACGTGTTCAAGTATTGTCGTAATTCAGTGTTACAGTTTAAGGCAAAATTTACACATTCTGCCATGTATTCATCCGAAAAAAAAGTTTTTGTTTGTTTGATGCATGGAAAATGAATAAAAAAGCCCTTTGTTTCAAATATCTGTTTTATTACATTTCAATCAAAAAAATATTGAATAGAAAAAAAGTAAAGTCACAATTTTTGTATGTGCTTATAGTTCCAAACGTTTAAAATTGAACGAAAAAAAATTTATAATTTAATATAAGAGAAAAAAATGTCTAGCTGCTTTTGAACATTTTTTGATCGTAACGACAAACTTGATAACCTCCAAAAAAACATTCGTCACACTTTCTATCATGATTAAAAATCAAAAAATTCATATATTTTTTATTTTTGTTTAATTTTAAACGTTTAAAACTTCAGGTACATATTTTTGTTAGAAATACGTAGAAAACATTTTTTTTCCCTAAAAAACGTAAATACTTGATTTAAGCTGTCATTTAAACTTCGAAAAACTGAATTTTTCAGAAGCCAGAAATCCAACTTCTTGATAATAAAATAGTATCTGTTAATTTTCGTGATACAAATTTTCTAACATAAAAAAAGAAAAAGAAAAACACAGGCATGTATTCCACAGTAAACTATCGTATTGTAGGTAATATAGATATATATATTTTTTACCACTTTGTAATGTATGTACTTAAATCTCATTTCAATTCATCAATTGAAATCCAAACAAAAACCAATAAAACTCTGGCAATGAAATTAAAAAAATTTATGTCGCTTGATTTTATGTCGTAAAATATCGTTGTTTAGAAAAATAATACCGTCTTTTATAGCTCATGCACTCAAAATTAAACATCAGGCGAACCTATTTCACTGATCTCTGGCCTTGATAAGTCATGAAATTATTTATCCAGGTTATCTTTGTGGCCAGCAAAATCGATATTACTATTGTAATCAATAAAACAAGTTTATTTTCAAATTGCAAAAAAAAAAACCTTCCCAGCTTTAGATGTGTCATGCATCCTTCTAGATTTTTTGCCATCATTTAAAACTTTAAAACTTATCTTGGGCTTATGGGCATCTTCGTGTCATACTCGGATCATAAAATCAGATATTCATGACTTTTCACAAAGTTTTTTCATAATGAGAGATTTTATTCAACTTATAATTATATTTCAATTAAGTAGAGTACATAAATAAGAATAATTAAATAAACGAATATTGTATAAAATTAAATTACAGATTTTACTTATGCTGTATTATTAAAAAAATGATAAAGTAGATAAATCTGTATCTACAAGCCAAAATAATGTCAATTGATAAATTAAAAATCAATTTTGGCTCTTATGAATTTTAAATGCTGATTTTTCGCATCTAATTAGTTGCAAAATAAAAATCAAAAACAAGGGTCAGAAATGAAAGATTCAAAAATAACTATAATTATTTATTCAGTTAATAAAAAACAGATATTTTTCAATCGTAAAATTTTGTTATTATGGGTGAATTTCGTTGAATTTGACAATGTGACAGTGAAGAATCTATCAAAATTTTTATTTTGTTGAAAAATATTTACCTTCTTTATCATTCTCACTGAACATATATCAACAAATGATTTTTTGAAATCAAATTTCTAAATTACACATTTTCAATTGAATAATGTTTTTCGTTAGATTTTTTTTACTATCGAAGGAAAAAATTTCCATTTCTGAATAATTCGCACATTTCGAAGTAAAATTTCAACTCAGAACTTTTATATTACAAAAAAGTTTATTTTTTCGATTATGTATAACTGATCAGGAATATAATGAATTATACATTTAATAATGCAAAATTATTTTTACTTTACCAACAAACATTAAAAATTTTTTAAATTTCTTTTCCGAAGTATCGAGATAACAAACCTTTTTGATTTTTAAATTTTATTTTTTCATCCGCTTATTTCTCAATTTTTTCAATTCTTCAACTTTGCAGTAAAATTCGTTCAAAAAATCATCTTTGAAAATTTATGAATTTAAAACACTGAATAAAAATGATGAGAAAAAATTTCCTTATTTATGAAAACAAATTTATAAAAATACAGTCAATTAGATTTTTTGATGCAACAACCATATGTATTTACAATTTTTAAAATTTCTCATCCAAAATATAAAAATCACAAATTTACCGGATTTCGAAATTTTAATATTTCATTAATCGAATCCAAAAACATTGATATTAAAAATTCTGCATTTCTCGTCTTTTTTTGATTCTTAATAATGCTCGTAGTGAATTCGATTGAACAAATCGTCATTAAAAATAAAAGATATAAATTTGGAATCATTTTTTTGTAACTATGTAGTCGATAGCATTGAGGTGTTTTTTTACAATTTCAAACACATTTCTTGATTCTTACATTTTTCAATTTTTCAATCCAGAAATTGTATAATTTAGAATTCTCTTTATTGAAATTTTAGCTTTAAAGAAATTCAGTAAATTGCAGCAAACGCAGTTAATAACAATTAATTGATTAATCAGATGCCAGACACAAATTTTGATCCAGCGTTTGATAACACAGTTCGACAAAATTTGACTTCTGGAAAATCACTGGCGGAATTTTTGGAAAAACTGATTCCTTGGGTCACCAATAAAGAATTTTAAAAAAGTTTTTTGATCGCTAGCATCGTTTTTCACTGTTATTAAAAAAAATAGGAAAAAAATTTTGAATCAGATGTACATGTCCGATTTGAAAAATTATAATTTATCGTTCATTTACCTTTTTCTCTAAAAGGATATATTTTGTTTCCTACATATTTATATTATGAAAAAGAAATAACTTTATATGTATACTTTCTTTCCCAATTTTACTAAATTTTCCAACATAAGCTTTTTTTTCTCAAAAATCATGTATTTTCTCAAAAAGGCAAACTTTGCTCAAATGATATTAAGAAATAGATGCAATGAAAAATCGAAGTTTCGCAGAGAATTTTCATCAATATTTTCTTGCTCATATCAAAATAATCTAGCCATAATCTATCAACAATTTTTACGACTAAACTCCTCAAGGTGTGCAAACTATAAAGCTTGGAATATTCAATCTTTCAAATTTCTAATAATGGTTTTTTCAATTTTTAAATGAGAACTTCCAATCATGAAAAATTACATTTATTTTTTTACTCTCATGAAGTTCACAAAATTTTCAAATTTCTTCGATTTCGAAACTATGTATATTCTTGTTTTATTTTTGAAAGATAGCTTCATATTTTCAAAGTTAAAAAAATACATTCTCCATACTTCAGATTGTATTTTTTTCATATCCGAGTGGAGTAAACTTATTCTTGCAAACACTTTTGATGAATAAAATGATTATTAAAAATTCAATTCGAGGCTCGATATAAATTCGATACATGAATTTGAGCAAGAAGAATACTGATAAAAAAACATTTTGCAGCCAGTAAAACCGTCTCTGGTTACAAGGCCAGAGCAGTATCATGTGCGAAACATGAAAAAGAGGTGCTCGCAGTGTTTCGCGTGTGCGTGTGCACCAAGTCCAGCTCTATTAACAGTCCCTCTCCTTTCTTGGCGAATGCTCTGACTCATTCAGTGGTGGACGAGTAAATAAATTGGCATGATTATCGTGTATGAAACCACGAGTTTTCCTGAATTCGATCCGACAGGACTCACTTCATACCACAATAGGGAAAAATTACTCTACCCAAGGGCATAGCAATTAAATTTTTCAAAAAAGAGATAATATTTCTGCATCCAAATTTATCAATTCAAGTACGATGGAAACATAAATTTTGAAATTTGTTTATGAAACAAAGAATAAGATTTAAGATAAAGAAGTGATCAGACCAAATCCCTGAATTTTTTTTCTAATATACAATCAGGATTTCACAATCAAGATGATCAGTTATAGTTGTATGCATTTGAAGTCTCAAACGTTTAAAATTAAACGAAAATAAAAAATATATGAATTTTTCGATTTTTTATCTTGATAGGAAGCGTGGCGAATATTTTTTTGGAAAGTATCAAGTTTGTTGTTACGATAAAAAAGTGTTCAAAAATGGCTAGAAAGTCGTTGTCTCCTATATTAACTAATAAATTTTTTTCGTTTAATTTTAAACGTTTGGAACTTTAGGCAATAATTAGAATGTTCATAAAGTTTACAACGTTGACAAATCACACGAAAATTTTTTTTCTGTTATATGTCTAAAATGATATGAAAATATATAAAAATGAGTTCTGCGCAGTCGCTAACAGAAAATTTTCATTAAAAAGTCAATTTAAAAAAAAAGGGTTCCCAGCCTTATCATAGTCATCCACACCAGATAGGCCTGAGACAGAATTGAAAAAACAAACATATGCCATCTAATTGATATAATAATGGGAAATATTATTGTCAGTGTCTTTTAGGAAAAAAAAATATATCTGAAAAAACATTCATCTGCTACCCTCTTTCCTAACAACCCCCTTGCGCTCTGGTTTTATTGCATCATTTGTTTTACTTGAAAACAAGCGATTCTTTCGAAGTTGTGTGGCAGCAACATTTTCAAAGTCAATATAGAGTTGAAAAAAATTTACAGTTTTTCAAAATCTAGCAGTTAACACATAGTTAACCTGCCACCCCCACGCGTGCAAGTTTCAGTACTTTGCAAATTTGAGGGTGAAAATAAAAAACGGCCACAAACATCGATACCCGCAATCATTTTATATTGTTATATGATAATAGTAGCGTATTTAGTTATATTAATGAAGTATTGTTTCTACTATTTTTCCCTGGCACTCCCTTGCACTCCAGGTTCATAGCATAATTTTTTATTTAATTGCAACCATAAATGATCATCATATAATCATTGTTAAACACACTGAGAGAAGACCGCAACACTATCTCGGTCCACAAAAATTTTTATTGTAGATAGGAATATTGACGAAAAACTGGTTTCCCAAGACCATAAATTTTGTGCCTGACTCTGTTGTTTTTTTTCTCTACACTACACTTATAGTGGCACGCCATACAGATTACGGTGTGCCACCACATTCATTGTAGCAGGTCGCAAAAATTTGTTTTTCGTGCTAAAAATATATGAGCTTAATGCTATTTGAATCCAGGTGATCGAGTTGACATTTCGTTCTTTAAGTTTGTTGTCCCCTGCAATAAATACTATTCTGGGCCAAGATAATCAATATTGTGTACTTCTCTTAGCTTAGGGTTTACAAAATTCTTTACCAACATTTGTTACCCAAACTCATATGTTTTAGACGGTATTTCATACCTGTGGAGCTAACTTCAACTTTTTGTCTTCGAGCAAGGTACGTGTAGTGGACAGGAAAACATATTTTTTGCCTTAGGCCAGAAAAACAGTTTTTTGTCCCATGTCTATTTGCCCAGAGATTTTTCTCGCTCTATTTTTTCTTTTCGATATGTACACAAATGTTAAATCAGATTAACAGCGTGTTAACTGTTAGATATTTAGAAACTGTAAATTTCATTTAACTTGTTATTGATGTTAAAAACGTTGTTGCCACACAATTTGCAAAAAATACCTTGTTTTCAATTTGAAAAAATGATGCAACGAAACCGAAGCGCAAGGGGGTTGTGGGAAAGAGGGTAGCAGAGGGATGTTTATTCAGATATATATTTTTTTTTTCCAAAAAGACACTGACAATAATATTTCTCATTATTATATAAATTAGATGCCATATGTTTGTTTTTTTCAATTCTGTCTTAGGCCTATCCGGTGTGGATAATTATGATAAGGCTGGAAACCCTTCTTTTTTTTAAAAAATGACTTTTTAATGGAAATTTTTTGCTAGCGACTCCACAGTACTCATTTTTACATATTTTCATATCATTTTAGAGAAACAAAAAAAAAATTTTCGTGTAATTTGTCAATGTTGTAAACTTCATGAACATAAACTCAAAATTAAAAATGTTATTCAAGCCTAAAATTCAAACGATAAATTCGCTATCTCAACAAAGGGGGTAGACTTCATAGATCAAAATTTTCTCCATATTTTTCTGAGTCGAAAAGTCCTTTGCCACTTTTCACAAAAGTCAAAATCAAAAAAAGTTATTGAAGGTACGAGTTTCAGTTAATCAGATTTAATGCTCGAATAACTTATTTGATTTTGACTTTTGTGAAAAGTGGCAGAGGACTTTTTGACTCAACAAAATATGAAGAAAATTTGGGAAAATTTTGATCATTGTATTCTACTCCCCTTGTCCAGAGAGCGAATAATTTCAAGCTTGAACAACTTTTTCAATTTTGAGTTTTATAAAAAGTGGTAAAGGACTTTTTAATTCGAAATTCTATAAGGAATCAGGTATTTTATTTTGATGCGGGGAATTGGAAACACTGTATGATTCTACAAAAAATTTAAATAATTTATATTATGAAATGTGAAATAGATTTTTTCAAATGCATTATGTTATGTTTACTGTATAATTACTAAAAACTAAATTATTTATAGTATGTTCAAGATATCAATAACAGTTTTAAGTCAGTTTAATGTTCTCTAAATAATCCAAATGAAAACCTTGAAATTTTGATGATTTCAATTTACTGGAGAAAAAGAAATGACCTGAATAATATCCAAAACTATGGCAAGGACGTCTCACAAAAATAACCATAACTCAATAATTTTTAAAAATGGTACTTTCTTCCCAAAGATAAATAAAATCGCTTTTATTTATATGTAGTACATTGGCATTAACAAATCGAAGTATCACAATTTGTGGCATATGATACAAAGTAAATAAACCTATGAAAATTTATCAGATTTTGGTTCTCGAACGGAAACCTACGGGAAAAAATCGCGAATACGTAATTCAACCTGGAGATACGCAGCCGATCGAACACCTCACGCATTCATGCCACACAGATATATACCCGCGCTTCCCGCATTTCGATCGAAAACCTTTTGTCGCGAAATTCATGAAAAACAATAAACGGCGATTCGACAGAAACCCTGTAACCCCGAAAAACCTCAAAGCAACAATTTCAATGGGACTTGACTCGGGCGAAGCCGGCGATTTCCCATAAACTCGGGGGGATCCAGGATTTTGAGGTTACGAAATTGTAGGAAATAACTTTGCACTTACCGTCCGTTCTTTTTATATTCACGCTCGTTCCTGGTTTGATGTTGCACGTGTCGCTGTCCATGGTCATTTAAACGATCACGCTCTCGCGGAACATAGAAAAATTCACGTAAATAAGGGAAGGACGTATATCCCTGGTCGCGGTTTTGACAGTTGGACGTATGTGAACGTATGCGGCGCGTCGTTTTTTTAAAAACTGACGGTTTCGTCGCTCGATTCACGCCCGCCACTATTTCACCACCGCCACGCAAACTCGCTATTTTTTTTTCTTTCCCGCGCGCCGAAAGCTGAAGCGATCGCCTGGAATATAAATAGTAATTTGGTACTGTATGGTACTGGCGCTTGTACTGGGAAAATAACGAGATTACTTTGCAGGGGTGCGATTCGCGATTCGCCGGATTCGAGGACTACGGTTCCCGCAGATTTTTCTCTGTTTTTCTATCACACTCGCTCGCTCACTTGGGTTATCGATGTAAAATCTGTAGAATGTATGTAAACACACTGCGAACGCCACCTAGCGAGTTCAAGGACAACCAACACGAATCATGACAATCAACAGGGTGGGGGTAGAATACAGTTACGTAGCTGGTACAGTTAAGGCCCTGGGCATAAATAAATTTTTGAGTTTTATTGTGAACCATAAAGAATGCAGAATAAGTTGTTTTTTATGCTTTCAGGTACTATATCAATAATATTAGCAAAATATCGAACCA
Organism: Platygaster robiniae; assembly: GCA_028476575.1. NCBI lineage: Eukaryota > Metazoa > Arthropoda > Insecta > Hymenoptera > Platygastridae > Platygaster > Platygaster robiniae. The sequence goes on from CM052019.1 coordinate 46,952,214, forward strand.
TTTTACAGTAATCTGTTTACAAGCAATCGAAAACCTGTGAAAACGTCAAGCTGATTCGGGTTCGGTCGTACACACTCGGGCTTCTTCGTTTTGACCTAACGGCTAACTCTCACTTGCAGATGATTTGCCACAAAAATTGCGTCCTACTATACTAGAGTCCATGCAAGTCCATGTATATAATGTCTATGGAGGAGAAGCATGCGAAGGGAAAAACCTGGGATTTTTCGTGACGTCATCCTGCGCCAAGAAAAAAAAATCGTGCACACTGGTTTTTAAATCTTCAAACCTGGAGGCTCGTGATTGGCTGCAGCGAACCAATCACGTTTACCGAACATCGATGTCACACAGGGTACGTAGTTTGGAAACGTTTTTGCTCGCACACTACGAAAAGTAGCGTCTATGAGAGCTCATAGATACTAATTTTCAAAGTGTGCGAGCAAAAACGTTTCCAAACTACGTACTCTGATGTCACATCGATATTTATATATATATATATATAAGTATAATGTTATGGTATGACATGTCATCTGATGTTATCAGACCGAGAGCCGGATAGTATGATTTTATTTCGTTGTTTTTCAAACAAAATTGCAAACGATTCGAGTAAAAAATGGCCAAGTCGAAGGGACATGAGAAAACGGTGTCGAAAGCTAAGACAAAACATTTGAATGATGTTGAAAATGTTGGAAAGAAAAAGGCGAAAGAGGCGAGATCAAAAATGTTGTTTACATTCATGTCGGCGATTTGCATTGCTGTTGCTGCTTGGTTCAGTTACAAGGGCTATTTAGAAACACGAGTCAATACTCCCTACGATGCCGAAAAAGTAATTATACTGTTTTTTGTAATTTTTGGTATTACGAAGTTTCGCTGTATTTTTCTGTCTTAAATACTGCAGTATTAAACATAAATTACAGTGAATTTTTTTAATATGATCCATCTGTTGTGTAAAAAGTTGAAAAATACATTGCCATCTAGTTCAATTTAACTTTTTTCCTTCAAAATGAATACATTAGAATAGATTCTAACTTTATGGTAGAGCTTGCAAAAATCGACTTCAGTGAAATGTAAATAGTTTTTGAACCTTAAGGTAGTACTTGCACTTGTGCAATTTTCTAAAAATTTGTCTTACATTTTGAGAATTTGATTTTCATATTGCACCTAATCTATAGTAAAAATTTTATTATTGCTTAACGCACAGATTATTGAGTTATAAATTTTTGAAATTACCATGTATACATATAGGGAATCGTTCATTTCCACTCATATTTCAAAAACTTTTCCATATTTAATTCTGCGATAATTCCTGAAAACTACTTTTATTATAAAAATCAACATTAAAAAACTTCAACAAGAGTTATCGAACTATTTTTTGAGAAATTAACAAAAATAATATACAACTGTCACTTTTCAACTGACCATGCAACTGAGGTGGTACGCTTGGCAACGCCGCATTTCGAAAGACGCAATGATAATATTTGCAACATATTTATATCATTTAACAATTCGAAATAAATCACAAAAAACACTACATGTGTGAACTACTGCTGCCGTTGCACATATAAACATGTTTACATATTTACATACGCTGAGCGAGATGTAAAAAAACAGATGCAATGTTGCCAAGTCTACAAACAAAAATTGCGGAGCTGAATGAAGTTGGCCACACAAGACTGTGTGACTAACTTCAATTTCTTTCAAGTGAAAGAACTACCTTAAGATTTCAATATGATTTTACTATGAAATTTTATATCATTTTATTATATCGGAATATAATTTAAAATGATTTAAAATGAATATGATATTTTACACAATATTTGAAACCTAAATAATAAGTGTTTTTTACATTGATCAAATAAATAATTTTTATTTTTGGAAAGTAAATAAGATTTTATAAAATAATGATCATATTGATAATTTATTTATATTTGATATGAATGACGATTTTAAAAAAGGTTTCTGCTGTATTTGCCAAAGAAAACTTTATCCAAATTGAAAAGGTTTATTCAAAAAATATTGTTGCTACATTTAATAACAAAAAAGCTAAAAAATAAAAAGTTCATTGGCTACGCTCAAGTGAACTGTGAATACTCAATTTATTTCAAAACATTTGAATTTTTCAAATTAACTTACCTAGTTCAAAATTATTCCTAATTGAGGAATGTGAGAGCAAACTGAAAGATTTACAATAAACTAATCCTCATCAAGTCAAAAACATGTTTTTTTTTTTTCACAATAATCACACTGGGAAAAAATTCCAATTTCATTGCAAAGCCTGCAATTATTGGCTTCAGTGTAATGCGAATAGTCTTTTTTTAATTTTATAGCACTTTATTTCGACATTTGAAAATTGAGCACGCCGATGCAATAAGGGCCTCTCCGCTCGAAACCGGGTGAAAGTATTGTCCATTCTCCCAACCAAAGCGAAAAAATTTTTTTTCGAAAAAACTTAAAACAAAAAATACCATCATGTTCCGCTTGATAAATCACATCTTTTTCTTAATAACAGTTTTTTTTCTGATAATTTGTTTATCCGCTATTAAATAAACAATAGGTTTTTTCATATCTTCGAAAATCAATGTCGTTCAGAACTAACATCGCCGAAACTCGACTAATATTTAATCGATTTTGATGAAATTTTTTTTGGCTGCATTCTATGAAGTGCCATGAAAAACATTAATTTTAAATGATATTGCATAATTTGCGATGCCTTTCGAATTTCGCAGTGTCAGAAGTTGTAATATTATGACTATGATTAGAAGCGAGAAAAGGTAAGTTTCAGCGGTTCTTTAACTGATCAAAGTTATTTCTAATTGCATGTGAAATGTTGAAAACTGATTTTCCTATAACTATCCTTAAATTTCATGCAAAACAATGAATTCCTTCATAAACAAGCCCGAGAACGACGAGCGCGTCGAAGTGCGTTCCGCGCTTTCAATAAAACATCGATTTCTCATGAAGTATTGATCCAATCAACATAATTTTCTTTTTAAAAACTTTCTTGAATCGTCCTGGCCAACTTCTCCGCTGAAAGTTTTTTCTAACTTCCATAGGGAAAAACTTCCTCGCATGTCGAAAAAAAGTTGAATCATTTCAAACCGCTACTGATAAATAAATTATTATTAATAATAATTTAAAGTTTTTCCGGATATTTGTTACTTTTGGTGGCGAGTATAGCTTCATAGAATGCAGCCAAAAAAAATTTCATCAAAATCGATTGAATATTAGTCGAGTTTCGGCGATGTTAGTTCTGAACGACATTGATTTTCGAAGATATGAAAAAACCTATTGTTTATTTAATAGCGGATAAACAAATTATCAGAAAAAAAACTGTTATTAAGAAAAAGATGTGATTTATCAAGCGGAACATGATGGTATTTTTTGTTTTAAGTTTTTTCGAAAAAAAATTTTTTCGCTTTGGTTGGGAGAATGGACAATACTTTAACCCGGTTTCGAGCGGAGAGGCCCTTATTGCATCGGCGTGCTCAATTATTCAATTCATCTCTCACAATTAGTTGAAAAATTCAATCCATAAATAATATGGAATTACACCCTCAAAGTTTCAATGAACAATATTTTTTAATGTCCTTCACGTTAAATTTTTTTTTTTTTTTTTTTTTTGATCTTGAATGATAACAGTTTTTCAAATTTCTAAAAACTTTTCTCTGAGTTCATTTATGGTAAACTTCTATAAAATAATGATTGTCTCAATAATTTATTTGTATGCATTATCAATTATGATTCCTAAACAGTTTTTAGCTGTAATTGACAAAAAAAAACTTCATCCAAATTACAAACATCTAATTGAAAAATAGCCTTTTGACATTGATTAACCGTAACTCAAAAATGAAAATTGTAGTATCTATGCTTTGAACTCGAAATAGTCTATTCTCAAGATATTCAATAGTTAATTTAAAAACGCTAGATTTTACAATTTTGTCTTAGTTCAAATTTTATTTCAAATTTTTGTAGAATTTGAAAGCAAACTAAAAGATTCACAATAAACTAATACATTGTCACCAATATTATTGTAGAGTTTGGAATCATCGACTTCATAACATTTAAATAGTTTTTCTTTATTTGTTTAATAGCCAATTTCGAAATGAAAAAATTATATAATTTATCTCTTTGTCGAGTTATTCAATCCATAAATAAAGTTGAACTGAAACCTATAGATTTTAACGCGCAATATTTTCTATGTCTTTCGCTTTAAAATTTTTTATACTTTTTGAGATAAAATAATGAGTGATGAAAAGTTGATAAACTAAATTAATTCTTTAGTTATTCAAAATAATTAAAATTATAATACACGTTTTTCTATGAATGTTCAACATCCTTTCCAGTTAGTTTCAATATTAAAAACTGATGACGACGATGGCCGAGGGCGTTTTTGGGGATCTTATCGAACTGGCTTATATTTTGGGATGAAAACCCGTGATCCTCACTCTTTAGTCACTGGCTTAATGTGGTATTTTCCCAAATTATTGCGCCAAGGAAAAAGCGGGATTAGGCATTGGTGTGAGCAAGGAGACGGTCTTGATAGGTACTACACATTATTCATAACGCCATTTTTATTTATCCAAAAGGCATAAATAGCAATTCTTACGCCATCAGATTGTCTTTGTGGGTCACCAACAAATTTTACGCACTAAAAAAATATGCAAACTTGAAACACCTTTGAATTATAAATCTGGGATTTTGAAACACTGAGGAATCTTCATTGAATTCTAAATTTCAAAGCCTTTCATTTTAAATTCTGGGTGTACACTTTTTATTTTTTTACTTTTCGTTATTCGAGTATTTCAAGTTTAGGCTTCAATGAATTCTAGGTACGGCTGGCTGGAACACGATGGAAAAACCTTCGGCATTCAGGAAATAGTCGATGCTGAAGGTGGCGTCCTTATCAACACGAGTTTCGTGAAAAGAATGGGAGGCGCTCATGGCGGCGACTGGACCGCCAGAATCAGCGTGACCAGTGTTAACACGAAAGGGCAAAAAAAGGAAGAGGAAAATGAAATTTCTCTCATATTCTATACTGCTATCCAAGAGAAAAGCAATGGAAGAATCAACGCCGCCGTCGGTGGTGACAATATAATATCTGGTATTGAGGGTAGCACCGAAAACTTGGGTCTGTTTCGACTCAGCCTTAGCCCGACAAAGGGGAAGGTCGAGGAACACTCTTTTCTCGTGACCGTTACCCCTGGTCTCCACGTCCTGAACCAGGTAAGACAAGAATGAAAAAACAATTGATATTTTTTTATCATTATCCAGGGACGTCGCAATCTGGAAATTAAGGGGGAGCCCCTTTAGAAATTCTCAAGGGAAAGAGCTGTATATTATTTTTTTTTTTTTTAATTTCTCAATATTCTTACCTAACTTACGGAGACCCTGGGCCTGGCCTAACCCAAAATTGATCTCCTGTCTATCCGAATTCCCTTTTTTTATCCCATGCCCTGCGGCTATGGACTGACTCTTTCAAACTGTACTTGGTATTCGCGTTGAATTGAGCACGATGCCCGCTATTGACCCACAGAGGAAACCATGGAAAACTCCGTGGCAAGCAAGCGGTTGTGAGAGCTCGAATCTCCCCGAGAGGCGCCTACATTAGAAAAAACTGCAATGCCCTGATTTTCAAGAATTTATTTTCTGAGAAATAAAATCCTGGGCCCCAGACAGGATTCGAACCTGCAACCTCTGCTTTTGCAGCCCGTTGGCATAACCATTAGGCTACAGAGGCGGTTATGGGCAGTATAATAATTTTGCTCCTCTGCTTGTAAGCATTGAATTCTAGAAATCCATATAGAATTTTATAAATTAATTAGAAAATCAGGCAAAAATTTTTTAATTTTTAAAAATAATACCAATAAAATTTATGAAACCTTTAATCCTAGAGCATCGATTTCTGGAAATCAATGCAAAAATTTCTAAAAATATCAGTTAATCCTCCAAATAGTATACCTCATGAAAAAATAAGTACTGATTATATTTAATATGGAAAGTGATAAATTTTAAAAAGTTTGAGCTTGCCAATTTATTTCCAAGATGTTATAATGCTAGAATAAATAATGTTTCATACATTTAAATACATATATTCACTCTTTTGACATTTTAGTGTACCCCTGCATGTAATATTACGTTGCGACGCCCCTGTAATTATCGATAAAAGTTATTGACGATTCCTGTTACTGCCACAGGTAGTTGTTCAAAACCTGAAACTAGCATCCCAAAAAGGCTCCAACAAGCAGCACATCGTATTAGCCGGTGAGCAACTGTCAACGAAAGACGGTAAAAAGTTAGAGCCCAACTTTGTCGCCACCCAAGTAACAGCAAAAGCTCCCTTTGAATTCGAAGTCAGCTTCGAATCAGCCAGTTTCGTTGACCGAGCTTCTAAGCTTGTGGGAAAAAAGTTTGACGAGGCTTTGAGAGCCAGAAGTAGAGATTTCCACGCCAAGTTTGAGAAAACATTTGGCTTGGAATCCAAGGGCTTTGAGGCGGAGCAGGTCAAGTTCGCGAAAGCCGCCTTGTCGAACATGATCGGGGGTATCGGATACTTTTATGGATCGGCCCAAGTGCAGAGTGTCAAAACGGAAAATCCAGTTCCTTACTGGAAAGCTCCATTATACACGGCGGTTCCCAGCAGAAGTTTCTTCCCCCGGGGTTTTCTCTGGGACGAGGGGTTCCACGGTCTTTTGCTCTCTGCCTGGGATTTGAACATTGAGCTGGACGTCTTGGGCCATTGGTTCGACCTGATGAACGCCGAGGGCTGGATCCCGAGGGAAATGATTCTGGGTCAGGAAGCCTTGTCTAAAGTCCCGGAGCAGTTTGTCACCCAGAGGAACACAGACGCGAACCCACCGACCTTCTTCTTGACTTTGAACTCGATTTTGGATAGGCAGAAGGACGAGCTGGTGGAGAAGAATTGGCCGTTCTTGGAGAAGCTGTACCCGCGGCTGCAGGCCTGGTTCGAGTGGTTCAACAGCACGCAGACTGGTAATTTGGCCGGGAGCTATAGATGGCGCGGCAGGGACTCGAGCACCGACAAGGAACTCAATCCGAAAACCTTGACCTCTGGTCTTGACGACTACCCAAGAGCCTCTCATCCGGATTCGGAGGAACGCCACGTCGACTTGCGCTGCTGGATGGCCTTTGCGGCCAAGGTCATGTCCAAGATCACCGATGTTTTGGAGAAACAGAAGAACAAGTACCAAGCAACCTACGAATATTTGTCGGATAACAAGTTGTTGGACAAGCTGCACTGGTCCGAAGCCTCGGGCAGTTACGCGGACTACGGGTTACACACCGACAAGGTGGCTCTCAGGAAGACCGCCCCAAAGTCACCAAAAAGTCCTTCCATCGCGCGCTCCATGGTGAGGGAGGTTCTCGAGGCGCCCGTTTATCGACACGTCGGTTCCGCCTTTGGATATGTTTCTCTCTTCCCGTTGATGCTGCAGATTATCAACCCCGACTCGCCCAAGTTGGATAAAATCTTGGACGACATACGGGACCCGAATCTGGTCTGGACCAAGTTTGGGCTGAGGTCGCTTTCTAAAACATCTCCGATCTATGGCGAGTTCAATACGGAGCACGATCCGCCGTACTGGAGGGGAGCGGTTTGGATAAATCTTAATTTCTTGGTTGTCAGGGCGCTTCATCATTACGCCAATGTAGAGGGCGCTTATCGGCTGAAGGCTGGGAAAATTTATACTGAATTAAGGGAGAATTTGATTAGAAATTTGTTCGCCCAATATAAAAAGAGCGGTTTTCTGTGGGAGAATTATCAAGATTCCCATGGTGTCGGCAAGGGGAGTCACCCTTTTACGGGGTGGTCTTCATTGGTTGTTTTGCTCATGGCTGAAATTTATTGAGCGTTTTTACTGATGTACAAAGTTTTATTTTCTGGAGTGTTTTATTGAGTTTAATGTTTTTGTCTCGTTACCAGATGATTCGATACTGTTTGGAGGGGGTTGGGGGGGGGGGGTGTCTGCAGTTATGCTTATTTTGTAACCTTCATGAAACTTGGTCCAACGCACGGCAGTTTTTTAGGAATATCAAAAAAATTAATGCATAAATGAAGCCTGCCTAATAAGAACTAGCAGACGTGGAGCAAATGGTTTAGGTGCAATGCTGGTAATCATAAAGTTTGGGTTCGATACCAACTTCTAAGAATTTTTTTTTTTTTTTTTTTCAAAAAATTCGCTTACTATTTTGCACATGATGAGTACATATGTTATAAGCATTGAAATTAATAAAAAATTTTCTTTTTTGTTACTGACATCTCTGTAGCATAATTTTCTCAAAATCATAGAAATGATGGGTAATTTTATAAATGTGGATGAAAATATCAACAGAAAGTTAACTACTGTGTGGTGTACCATGTTTGTAATTAATAACAAAAAGTTTTCTGACCTTTGAATTCTTTTTACAAAACAGTTTTTATACAAACATTCGATTCATCTGGCAACATTTTAAAGGGAAAATTGTGTATGAATGTTTGCAAGTTAGGGTCGAAAACTGCTGTGAAGAAAAAAATTCGGTTAAGGACTAAATGTTGAATTCCTACTATCTCAGTGTACATTTTTGGGTAAACGTTTGAATCTTCGAAAAAAAATTTTTTTTCAAATTAAGATTCAAACAATAAGGATTTTCGACAACTTTCTACGAATCAACTATTTCGACTTTTAAAATTACAAATCTTTTCCTGGTAAATTTTTTCTTTAAAGTAGTTGAATGAAATTCGTTGCAAAAGCATCTAGGAACCAATCGCCAAATACAATGGCATGTGATTTAAATAGTTATTAATCTCGCATACTTTCATAAGTGATGTTATTTATTCATTTTTTTTTTTTTTTTTTTTTTTTTTTTTTCATTTTAATAAACTGTTATACGTCGTTTAAAAACGCGGCTTTTTCGATTCTTAGATCTTGTAGCAAAATTTTAAGTCTATCAAATTCACAGCGCCTTGAGGACATTTAGAAACAATAACAACATTGAAAAAAATCTAACATAAAAAGATTGTTTCACGACCGCAAAGACTAATACTTTTCTGACATGAACTAGGAATCAATTATATAATTCAGGAATAGAATAAAACATTACAAGTAATGCTAAGCACATTTTTAAAGCTAGATGGAGTTCAATGTTTGCAAAACGAGTTGTATGACAGCGCTATACATCATACGACTTGATCTGGAAACATTGAAGTTAACGTATTTTTTTTATTTTGCTACGTCCAACTGTATTGTTTGAAAAAACTAGAAATGCTCATGTAGAGAAAAGTAATTTATACTTTCTCCTTCCCATTTTTTTACATATCAACATGTATCAATTGTGCTCAATATAGACATCTGTCCTAATACCATAAAAAAATTTGTAGAAAGTATTGTAATGTTTTAAATGACTGTAAGAAATTACGATCGTTTATTTAAAAAACAAGAAAAACTTAATCTTGTACACGACTTGACATGTTTTCTTACTATGTAAAAGCTTTGCCTCTACCAGGCTGTGACTAAATTTATTGCTTACGTTACACAAGTTCGAGTTTGTACTTTGAATCAATAAAGCTACAATATTTAACTCTGGCTTTTTCATTTAATGTATGGAACATTTCACAGCTCCGGTATTTTTCTTAAAATTGTAGATAATTCAAATTTTTACTTATTAAAAAATTTTTGAGGTTATCCTGAGGAAGATTCTGTAATACTTTTCCAATGTAATACAAAACACAAAAAGTACAAAAAATATCGATATCGTGTTGAAAAATGTATAAAAAATTCATTCATTTCACATCATATCACCCCTATGACAATCTGCATTCCACCCTATGAGACACGTAGTTCCTAATGCTCCACTATCACTTATGAAGGCGCCACAAGTCGTAGTAACTACACATGCTTCACACATGTATAGAAAATATGTACACGGATAAAAAATGCTTGGTTGTGTGCACACTCATGAAGTTGCATTTACTACAAGTGCCTTTCCAATTTTTGAGTCTTTGCGAACTACGTACTGTCCAAGGGCTGCATTCCTTTCTAAAAATGTTCATCACTGCCTGAAGTTGGCTGTTATGTAGATATAAAATGCGCGCGCATCACATAAAAGTGCGAGAATTTCAAACAAAATGTTCGTCATGGTTTGACTGTCAGAGGGAGAAGACAAAAAAAGAAAAACGTAATGGCGCGCCCGACGGGCGTGCAAGAATAATCTGCTATATGAAAACTCCGATGTAGTAGGCATTACACCTATAACAGAATATCCTGGAGGGATAATAAAGCACAAAATGTTTTTGCATGTGACTTGTTTTTATTATCAATTTCACATTAATCATTCAGCGGCGTATATACACTCGATTTTTGTTTTGTGAAACGTGATACAAATTTTCCATGATTTTTAATATATATGGAGGTTGTACTCGTTACCGTCACAATGAAATAAGCATCAATTTTGGAAATATTGGCGCGTCTTGACTCCCAAACTCCTTGGTGAAATCTGACCTGGAAGAATCATGTTACAAATAGCTACGAAAAGTTCACCAAGAAGTATTTCTCTGCAAGAAGAATCAACTACAAGTAAAAGAAAAGGCGAAAAATTTTTGAAACGAAAAACTTGACGTGTATTCTACTATACAATGTTTCAACTGGTGGCAAGGATGAAAATATTGTGGAAAATTATGTACGTAGTAAAATTTTGTTAGTATGAATAATGAACAACAACACACAAAAAATTTGATGGGAGTTGACTGAAAAAAAGGAAAATTTTTATTTTCTGGAATTGCTGCCACGTCTGGGACGACGATCACGATCGCGATCTCTTTCCCTTTCGCGATTCCTTTCCATTCGTCTGTATTCTTCTAATCGTTGAGCGTGCTCCATCATTTTTTGCCGTCTGATTTCTTTTTTCACAGCGATCTGTAAGGACAAATTCAAATACATCTTGATTCAGTAAAAATAAATGGCAATGTGTAAAGTAAGAAAAGAAATATGAGAAAGTAGGTAAATTTGTATGTACAAACTGCCAAATTTCTACTCTTTAAAAATGAATTAAAACGAAATTTACCCCTCACGAGTTGTTGACGCTAAATCGTTTCATAAAATTAACTACAATAAGAATGAAAAAAAAAAAAACTAAGTTACCGCAAGCTGAAATTTTAGGATCAATTATAATTTCTTTCAAAGAAAACTGACCTGTTCTTCAGTGAGAGGTAACCAATAGATGCAAGGCGTGATTTTCGTCTTCTTGAACAAATCGTCCAATAATTTAGCAGGAGGTGGCTCATCTTCTTTTTTCTTAAACTTCCTGGCAGGTGGTGGCAGATGAGCGTCAGTTATAGGACTCGCTGCTCGTTTCTTTCTCTCTAGTTCTTTTTTCCTGTCACCTTTCTCTTTGTCCTTCAAGTGACTTTGTTGGAGTTGACCATCTTCCTTACCTAAGTCCCATTCCCTCACCATTTGTACCTACAAAAAACACGCGCATATTATAAATTTAGAACAAAAACACATATCAAACTTTTGAGATATTCCTATTGAAAGTACTGAAAATTTTATATATTCCAAAATATGACAACAATCGTATGTTCTGAAAAATAATTTCTTTATACCTTGTTAGTGGAATTGCTCTTTTCGTCCTGAATCCAAGCTTGTTGCCATGTTTCGGAATTAGACAAAGGATTTGATGTTGAAAGAGCCTCGTTCGTTTTTCGTTGTGACTGCTGTTGCAGCTCATCTACAACAGATTCGCGCGTATTTTGCTCCATCTCTTGTTTGGTCGCGTACTCCACAATTAATTTCTTTGGGTTCGACGGTGGCCATGAAATGCCATGCAACGCTTGTCTCGTCTCAAAGGCTTGGTCTTGGTTTGAATACTGAGGAGTAATCACATGCACATTAGCAAAATTCAGGATCATGAGAACTACGTAATTTCACAATAATTATATAAATAACTTTCTAAAAAAATTATATTTATTATAGCTTACCTCTACGTAACATTTGGACTTGATTCGATCCATCCAAAATCCATTTTCAACAATTGTCCCCGTGCGAGAAAGAAGCTCTTTGATTTGAACCATGGTGAAAGGTCGAACCAAATTTTTTATCAAAAGAATGTTTGTCATTTGCACCATAGGCGGACTCGGTAAATCCATATCTTTGACAATCAAGATTTTTCGTTTTCCTGAAAATATACACATTTATTTTTAGCCACTTTGATAGTAATGCATAAAATATTTTATTTCGCAGAATGTCTGATTGCATTAATTTTGTATATGATTTAAATTACCCATATGATTTTCGCTGACAGAGTCGACTTTTTTACTCCCATCATCGTGACTTTTTTGATCAGCACTGGCATTTGATGAATGTTTTTTTTCTCGCTCTCTTCGAATTTCGCTGTCGTCGTCATCTTTTGTGAGTCGAACTTCCTTAAGCGATAATGGTTTTGCTCCTGGTACTAAGGCCTGGGAGAAAACAAAAAAATATACGATTTTAATATTCAAACTAAGGTTTTCGGATTGTTCTGAGAATCAATTTCACCTTTTTGATCTCTTTTTAATTCAGCCATTCGAAAATTGAAAAATGACAAAAAATGTCGCAAAAAATGCATTTAAGATGTTTTATAAATATGAAGTAGCATGAAATCGTACCTTGAGTGAATCTGTAGACACTGAAAATAGGGTTGATACATCGCTTGTTAAGACCGATCCCCATCGTCTCCGTTTTGGAACACTTTTAGCCTCTGTTGAATGATTTTCCTACAAAAAAAAAAATTAATTGTTCAACAATTTATTTCCTTAACAAGCGATTCTTCGCATAGTAATATTATTTTTTTACCTTATTCTGATCTAAAGCTTCTCCATTGTCTTTGACCTCTGAAGAGTCATTAGTAGGTTGGGTTTCTAGGACTGATTTGGTACTGAAAATACAAGGGAAATCCAGAATCAAAATATTTATAAATTGTATCTTCGTGGTGTGTTAACGCACATATCAGCATGTACAAGTACATTGAAATATATGATATTGTATGGATTAAATAAATAATTATATACAATTTAATTTAACATTATATACAATAGTATATAATGTTCAATTTATTAACTACAATGTATTTAACATTATATACAATTCTGAGTACTCCTGTCAAACGACTCCGGTTATCCACCGCAATGAGTACGGTAGATACCGTAATAATTACTGTATTGACAGTATTCAGTCAGGTATAATAAAAAAAATTTATTTTCACCGTTACCAGTGCGGTGAATTTCTCTCAGTGTAGCTCTACAAAAAAAAAGTTGCAGTACATTTTACAAGACACATGTCTCCCTATAGATTTTGAGCTACTGATTCTGAATTTGAGGTCAAAAAAGCACTTTCTTCGATCAGTTTTTGTGATAACCTCAAAAAACCTCATTTTTGAGTATTTGATGTATATACATGGTTTTCATATAGATTTTTCGCTGCTGAATTCCAAAATGAAGTCACATTTGCTAGGATAGCGCAAAATAAGTAGCATAACCTTTAACGAAAAAAACTAAACTTTTGTTTGTACCTGTTTGAGCAAGGTACTTTTAAAATTCTTAGTCGTGGAACCCAGAATGCCCAGGCAAATAAAACATCAGTACCCATCATCAGATATATGTTTTTCTACGTATTTAGAGTCGCTGAATCTGAATCTTTTAAAAAAATATCGTTTTTTTAAACTGTCTTTGGACTTGACCTAAAAAAACTTTATTATAGAGTGTTTTGAATGAGCATGTTTTTCATGAGAATTTACAACCATTACGAAGGTCTTTTTAATGCAAGAAAGCATGGTACAACAAGAAAAAAACTTTGCCTTATCAAAAAGAGGTATGAGAGATTTAACACTGATTTGACTTGAGTATTGGATTGATTGTGGTCTTGAAGTCTTCCTATTTTCAATTTGTTATGAAATCATGTACCGAATTTCGTGCTTAAATACTGATATTGCAGTTTCTCAGTATGGTGGCTTAAAATGAATTATAAAATTATGCTGTTTTATTAGGCACTTGAACATGAGATTTTTTGAGATTATGTCAACAAAAAGTCTGAAGAATCATATATTTTCTAGAAGATTCAAATTCACCAACTCTAAGTATGTAGAAAGACATATGTCTCATTAAGAGTACTCTAGTTTTTTTTTGTCTGGGCTTTCTAGGTTCAACAGCTCAAAATTTTTAAAAGTACCTTGCTTAAACAGGTACAAACAAGAGTTGGGTTTTCCCTTTAAAGGTTATGCTGTTGATTTTGCGATATCTTAGCAAATGTGACTCCATTTTGGAATTCAGCAGTGTAAAATCTATATGAAGACCATGTATATACATCAAATACTCAAAAATGCTCAAAATCCATAGGGAGACACATGTGTCTGGTAAAAAGTACCGCAACTTTTTTTGCGGGGCTGTGTTATTAAATTTTAAAAATAGATTCTCGTTAGTTACGAAAAATCACCATACGATTGATGAACAGTAAATACCCTGGATATTAATGTTTTGTAATACAAAAATTATCACAAGAATAGAAATTTGAAGATTTATTACTTTCACTATAACCCCCTCCATATAAAAAAATCAACTTACAAAAATCTTCTCAAATTGACCTTGGCAGGCTTTTGGACTGGCTTGTCATTAACAACCACTTCCTCGCCTACATCAGCCTCCTTTGAATTTGCCACCTTTTCACCTCTCTTCCCCTCCTTCTCGTCCTCTTCCTTTTTCGCCTTTTTCTTCTTACTATCCTCCCGCTCGTTTTTCATTGGCGATCGTTCGCTTTTCACTGGTGACCGCTCATTTTTCACTGGCGATCGCTCGCTTTTCACAGGTGACCGTCCTCTTCTCTTCTCCCTCCCCCCTTCAACGACACTCTTCCCCTTATCATCCCCTTCGTCCTTCCTTTCCAAACATCTTTTGCTGTCTTCCTTCGTTTTCTTTATCTTATCCTTCGCTTTCCCCCTTTTCCCCCTCTTCGTCCCTTCCTCATCCGACGAAGACGAACTCTCCGATGAGGATGATGAGCGGTCTCTCTCCTCCTTCTCTTTTTTGTACTTTCCACCCCTCTCCCTCTTTCTCCTCCTCTCAGGTCGAGAAGATTTATCCACTTTTTCATCTTCTGCATGGGATTGAGATTCCTCAGAAGAAGTTTCCCTTCCCCGCTTCAACGATCCGGCGTCTTCCTTTGCTTCCTGCTGCACATCTTGTTCTTCCTCTTTAGCTCCATGTTGCTGGTTGATGTCCATTGTTCCCATAACCTTTTCAGGTTCTTCTTTTTCCTCTTTAACGTCGTCCTCGTAGGGAGCCTTGGTCTCCTCTTCGACAAGTCCCTGCTCAATATCCATCTTCTCATCTGAAGTCGGTGCTTCTTGGCCTTCCTCCTCCTTGGCCGTAACATCCAAAGTGGCCTCCAAACCACTGACGACATTTAACCCGGAGCTATCTGAGCGATTTACTTCCGTGCAATCTACGTTTGGTTTATCGTCAGACAAGGAAGTGGCTTTGGCCAGGGCTTCTCCTCCGCTATCACTTACCTAAACAACACAAATTTGGCATCTCTTATTTTGTCCTTGGCTACTTTTTATTCTCGCCTGACACTACTTTGATCCTAATAAATTAAGTGCTTGGCAAAGTTCAGTGTTTGAGGCAGAACCATTTAAGTGTTTAAAGAGAGGACCACACACTGATAGATGAAATCTAAACTGAGCAGGTGGTGCTGCATTACAGCTTTCATACTTTAAATTTAAAATGATCAGTCATCTTATTGTGAGGGACAACAGGGTGCTCAGTGAGTACACCCCCCCCCCCTCCCTATGAATTCGGAAAGAGGATCAGTATATTCATTTTACCCACCTACTTATGAACATTAAGGTGCATATAGGATTTCACAAAAGAACTGGACAGCTTTACAAAAGTTTGTTAGTGGTGAACGGTAGAAAAAACTATAAATAATTAATAAATATAAAAAATCTATGGAGATAAAATTTATTCGATAAAATCTGTATAACTTGAAATCTCATAGTAACTCATTATAAAAAGTAATGTGATAATCCATGAAAAAAATCAGAAGATCGAGTATTTCACAAGATTCAAAAACGAAATTTCAAGAGTATTTCAAGATTTCAAAATGAAAGCCTAATAAGACTTAACAATACTCAAAAATATGAAAAATACTAGAAATCTATGAAGATAGAATCCACATATGTTGAAATTTAATTCAATCATATTATTTGGAATCAAAGTGGACGAATTTAAATTGACATAAAATTTCAAAAATATTAAAAATTGATAAGCTAAAGGAAAAAATATGTGTTAATCGAAATGTTTTAAAATGTATGTATGAAATATATCATCTATCCCAATTACGTTGGGATCTATTATTATGACATACACTTGGACGTCGAGCTATTGGAAGTCGAGACATTGGACATCTTTATAAGCGTGAAGAAAATTTAAATTAGGTTCTGGACATTTTCAGAAATGTAAAGTCATGATCCAGTAATTATCTAGGCCAAAATTTTAGGCATTATCATGCATCATTAAAATTCCTCTCACTGAGTCATCGGAAACAGGCCGATATATTGGACTGCTTCGTCATTGTTTGTTCAAGTTCCTCAAGCAGCCCAATTGCTCGACGTCTGAGTGTAATTGGTGTTCTTGAAATGCAAGTAGCTCTAAATATCTGTATTTTTTGGACAATTGCTCCTTACCTCTTGGTCCTGGCCCGGACACGAGGACGAAGACTCATTCTGGGCCTTCCTCGTCATCGGCCGTTTAGAGGCCAAGGACGAGGCCTTTCCCGCAGAGTCGTCTTCATCCTCGTGGCCCTCGCCACGCTTCAGCGAGGCCTCGTCTTTCCTTTCGCCATCCTTGTCTTTGCTGTCTGCTGGAAGAGTCAACGGCGATGCCTCAGAATTTGAGCTGGTGCGCTGACGGCAGAGTTTCAGCTTCTGGATTTCCCCCGGCGATGCATCCGCCCTCGCCACCTTCCACACGGAGCTGCTGCTGTTGTCCGCTGCACCATCCTCCCTGCTCGTAGCCTCATTAGCCTCTGCCGACTCATTCGAGTTGGAGCCTTGAGGACTACTTTCCTCTTGGTGGACTGTCTCCTCCACTTGTTCAATTTCTTCCTCCTGGATCTTAGAAAGCTTTTGTTTTGCTGTTGACTTTGGTTCTGTCACTGAAACTGTCGCCTCATTTTCAGCTTTTTTCTCTGCCAGAGGAGTTCCCTCTTTGGCAAAGCTCTCAGCTTCAGGTTCAGGTGATGCCGATTTCTTGGCACGCCTTCGGCTCGACTTTCTTGTAGGCTGTGGCTTCGCCACTTCCGTTTTCTTTTCCGGAGACCCTTTGGTCTTGTTCCTTTCGCTTTTGCGCCTCATATCTATCTAAAAATAAAATTTATAGGTAAGACATTTTTGAAACATATTTCTAGAAGCTTAATGCAGATCAGGAAAAACTAGAGGAAATCCCTTCAAAAAAAGGTAAAGGAGTGAGGGATCAATTATATTCTTAATGAAAGTTAAAAGTTTTTTTAAAGACTCATTAGATGCTCGATCGATGTACTAGAAGTTCTACACATTTAAAAATTATTTAGAGACAAATGATACGCTGAAAAAAAATTTTTTTTTATTGTTTATTATGTTCATTGGCGTAGGCAGAAAAATTTTCAGGAGGGGTTTTTCTAAAAAAAATTTATTTATTTATTCATTTTAATTGTCTAAGAAATGAGGTTTTTTGTAAGGATCCTGATGAGGACTCAATTGGAGTCGAAATATTGATCAACTTGGAATGAATAAATGATTTTTTACAACACTGGCTCTGAGGGATCAGATTTTCCTGTTTTTTGCCGAAGACGTAAGACAGAGCATATAGATGGTGGCAATGGTTAACGTTGGCATTGGTCCAAAATATCTAATGGTCACGAAGAATCAATTGAGATTTTTGACTGAGTGTAGAAGTTTGTTACCAAAGCACATTGAAGTTATCTGGTTTATCTTTTAGGAGCAACTTTGTAAATAAGTATTTTCTAAGTATATTTATTCAACGAGGAGACGTGTCCTCAATTAGGAAATCAGAGATACATTTTGTTATTTGAAATTTTTAAAGAAAAGGATTTATCAAATTGAGATAGAGAGTTAACAGGTCTTTTGCTTGATGATATTCTTGGACAGTTTTTTCAACACATTTTATCTAATTACCAGAGGTTTTTTGACAGACAATTTATGAAATATAAGAGGAAATTCAATGACCTTATATATACACAGGATGTTTTCCGACTTAAAAGGAATGATAAATGTATTTACAACCTGACGGGGATCGTTTTACTGGAATATGTCAATTTTATTTTGACTCTTGGAGATAAGTTCAATTTTCCTTTCACATCTAACAAAGATATGTGATGTGCCAGGAGAAAAGGGACACATCGCTCCAAATGAGAATTTTACAGGGCGAGCGATAGAAGTCAATCAATTCTGTAGTGAAAGGTGACTCCCGAAAATCTGCCCCCCCCCCCCCTTTTTTGATAGGAAATAATTTTCGTAGTTTTGTAGAATTTTTTAAATTTTTGTGTTGGATAGAGCAAATCAAAAACTATCAACAGATACAAAAAACCGGTTTTCGATTTTTGGAGCAATTTGTCCCTTTTCCCCTGGCACATCACATATGAAGACTATTGAATTTATTAAAGAAATTGTTCTTTTTTATCAAGGGATAAAAAATAAAATTAAAACGAAAGTGTTAAGTGAGGTTTCAAGATATTATAACTCAAAGACACATATATTAATATTATGAAAGATTCATCATACGTAATTTTGAGATGATAAAGAGATATTTCTTAGAGAATACAGATTTGTTTGTTACACGAGCAAATAAAGGAGAAGCTACTGTAGTGATGTATAAGATGTATTATTTATCAAAAATGGAGAATTTATTTAAAAATGACAATACTTATGGAGTTATCAAGAAAAATCCTTTAAACAATATTAGAAATAAATGCAATGATATTCTAAAAAGATGGTTAAAAATGGAATATATAACTTGCGAATTGTACAGGTCAATTATGGAGAGTGCTGGTTGTTTACCCAGGGAATATGGGCTGCCGGAAATTCATAAGTTGGGTAATACAGTAAGAATTATAGTTTCTTGTATTGGTAGTCCTTCATACAAATTGAGCAAATTTTTACAGGATTTCATGATTCAGAATTTACCGAAAACTAATACATATGTAAAGGATAGTTTAGAATTGAAGTCATTGATTAAAGGATTAAATATTCCAAGTGGTCATGTTTTTGTTTCATTTGACGTTATCAATTTATTTACGAATATTTCTAGAGATTTGGTTTATAAGGCGTTGAAGAAAAGATTTAATGCACACTTGAGCAAATTTACTAAGATCCCTGAAGATGAATTTATCAATTGCATTTTGATTTTGATGGAATCTACTTGTTTTACTTTCTTAAAAGGTCTTCATTTTCCCTCCATTATTTAGTAACTAAGGCAGATAAGGGAAAAAGGACAGTGATTTTGGACCAAGAATGTTATAGAATAAAAATGTTAGATAGTTTGTCTGAAGAGTACTTATTCGAGAATAAATAGGAACCCATTGAATTTCATTCATGATAAATTGTACGTTTTGTTAAAGCGATGGAAAAAAGAAGGTTTTATTTCTGAAGAGGAGTAAAAAATGATGAATTGTCCTAAGGAAAATGGAAACATCCCGAAGTGTTATGGGCTTCCCAAAATCCATAAGGAGGGTGTGCCAGTTATAGTTATAGTTATAGTTTCTTCAATTGGAAGTCCACTTTATAGTTTGGAGAAATTTTTACAAAGAATTACAGAAAATTATGTCCCGAAAGCAGAATCTTATATAAAAAATAGTCGGGAAATTGCAGACTTTATTAGAAAGATTAAATGTGAAATTAATTATAATTTGGTTTCATTAGATGTAAAATCTTTGTTCACAAACATCCCTAAGGATTTAGTAATTGAAGGACTAAGAAAGCGTTGGAATTACATATCTAAAGGAACGAAAACTACACAGAATTTTTAGAAGCTATTGAATTGATTTTGAGCAATACATTTTTCAAATTCGATTAACATATTTATAAACAGAATTACGATACACCTATATGATCACCTTTATCTCCTAATCTAGCAAATATAGTAATGGAAGATCTAGAAAAAGTTTTGATAGAAAGACTTAGCTTCAAACCAATTTTTTTCAAGAGATTCATGGATGATATTATTGCTTATATTCCAAACCACAAAGATGTTGAGATTTTGGAGGTATTCAATAATTATCATGAAAGATTACAATTCACGATGGAGAAAGAAAAAGATAAAAGATTAGTGTTTTAAGATACAGTGGTAATGAATGGGTGTGGAAAGAATTTGATAATAAATTGGTACAGGAAACCGGCGAGTACAGATAGATACATTAATTTTTGGTCAAATCATCCGATGAAATATAAGGATAGTGTTATAAAAGGATTAATTGATAGAGCAATTTTACTTTCAGATGAGAAATTTCATAAAGAAAACATTCAAAAAGTAACGGAGATATTATTGAATAATGATTACCCTAAAGAGTTGATTAAAGGAAGAATAGATAGAAGAGTAAAACAGTTGAAATATAAGAAGATTCATTGAGACTGTGAAAGAGTTGTTGAATTAAAGGAACATTGTAAAAATAATATGAGTATACCTTATGTTCAAGGTTTAACAGAAAAATTGGAAAATTGGTTCAGAAATTTGACATAAATGTGGTGGAAACAATTACAAACTCTTCGAGGAATTTGATAAAGACGGGCAAAGACAGGATAGAGAAAAATAATGAAATGAAAGTAGTATATAAATTAGAATGCTTGGAGCCAAATTGCATCAAAGTATACATTGGGCAGACAAAACGGAGGTTAGGAAAGAGAGTACATGAACATAGGAAAGACATTTTGAAAGTAGGATGTGAGCTCTTAGTCATAAGCAATCATAGATTACAGGATAGGCATGACATGAATTGGTCGAATGTTAAAATCATTGATAGAGAAACTAATAACAGGAAAAGGCTGATTCCCGAGATGATTTACATCAGGAAAGAGGGCAATAATGCTTTGAACAAACATACTGACTCAGAGGGGCTTAGTAATTTTTATGATCAAGTTTTCAAATTCCCAAAGGATCGTTAAATACACAAACAAAATCTTTAAGTATCGATGTTTCCCGCGTTTTAGATTAGTCTCATTCGGGCCGTTGAAAAAGACGGATGGCTTGTCACTGTATAGTATACAAAATGTTTTCCTTTGAAAGTAATGTTTATATCGATAACGAAAAGAAGTCCGTATTTAGTTATGGGAATCGTATTGTCACAGATATTAGAGATAAACACATCAGAAGGCAGGAAGGAGATTATTATGAATGATGTAACGAGTTAAGAGCCAAGACACTTCTTTAAATAGTTGTTTTTTCATGTATTGGAGATTGACGAATAACGACTGAATTGAGGATTGTGAGGGAAAAATTTTATTTTAATAGGTAAAATAGAAAAGTAATGATTTAGTAAAATGATGTAATTAGAGTTTTGCGAGAATTGTCTTTGTAAACGTGTGTTACATTTATAGCCTGAGGAGGGACTCCAACAAGGGTCTGAAACGTAGAGAGAGTAAGAATTAATTTTAAAAAACTGACTAGTAGAAACCGCTTAAATGAAAGTTCATTAAATACAATATTACCAGTAAAAAAAAAGAATATTAAAAATATAAATATCATAATTGTTTAGTTTTAAAATTGGTGAATATTGGGAAATAAAAATATTGCCAACGGAACATATTTCAAGAGTTGGACATGAATGAATATGAAAATTTTTATTTTGAAAATTGAAAAATGTTGATTTCAAAATAGGGAAATGAAATTTACGTACAAGTTCTAATTTCAAGGACTACAAGTTATAGAATTCAAACTTATGACTTTGAATTTTTATCATGTAACAATCAAATCCAAAAAATTGGAGGATCTCTAAATTTGAAAATATTCTAAATAACTTAATTTAGTTTAGTCTTTATATTACTTTTGTCGTTCCACGCCACAAATTGTTCTAGTTTTAAAGAATTTTTATTTATTTTAGTATTGTTCATTTTCCTTCAGTTTTATGACGATTCAAAGAATCCTCTAGTATGTTTATATTTTGCTGTATAAATTTCTGTAGTTCGATGTTCTAGTTATTTAATTCGTATGGATTTTTTTTTCATGTTTTATGTATTTACGTGTAATTTTTTATATGTATTTTTTTTTATATATATATTTCCTAGTATTCATAGCATGTTATAGAACTTTTTGGTTTTTTAATACATATCTCTTTGGATTTCCAAAATGAAATTTCTCATACTTAAAAGATTGAAATATTTTTTAGTATTTCAGTCGATTTTTCAGAAAAAAGTTTCTCCATACATTTAGAGTGCCATCAACATTCTTTGGATTTTTCACAGAACTTACAGATTTGAATAGCTTACAGTGTTTTTATCGACTTCTACATACATATATTTTTATAACTCAATGCTCATGAAATTCAAGCTTCTGTGTACCAGAAGTTCTAAATGTTTAAAACTAAACGAAAATAAAAAAGATATGAATTATTTGATTTTGTATCATGATGGGAAGTGTGACGAATATTTTTTTAGGGAGCATCAAGTTGGTTGTTATGATCAATAAGTGTTCCAAAGCAGCTAGAAATTTTTTTTCTCCTTATTAAACCTATATTTTTATCTTTTAATTTTCGACGTTTTTAACTTCAGGTACATGAAGCTTCTTGGTTCTTGGAGATACATAAGTTTTGGAAAAATCTAATATTATTAATTGGAAACGAATTGAAATCTAGTATTTTTAGTATTTCTCAAATTTTTTTTTTATTTATTCAATTATATAAAGTTTCTCACAGAATCTAAAGATTATTCAGATACTGCTATAAATTTATAGGTTCTAAGTATTTCCATATATTTTCATGTCGATTTCTAAAATGTAAAGCCTTGATTTTTAAAAGTTTCTAACAAAAAGTGAAAAAGGTATAATTTTGCTTTAAAAACTCAATGAGCTTGATAAGAGTTACGTTAAATAAATAACAAGATTTTCATTTCTTGTTATGTTATTGTTGCAGTAAAAAATGAAAAATTTTAAAGCAATGAGTTACTTCCAGATCATGGTATAACTTCATGTATCAAGCATGTGCTACAATTCTATATATGTTACTACTGTTAAGGTAGTTCTTGCACTTGAAAGAAATTGAAGTTAGTCACACAGTCTTGCGTGGCCAATTTCAAACAGTTCCGCAATTTTTTTTCATACATTTAGCAACATTGCAACTTTTATTTTGCTCAGCGTATGTAAATATGTAAACATGTTAACATGCGTAGTCGTAGCTGTAGTTCACCCATGTAGTGTTTTTTGTTATTTATTTCAAATTTTTAAATTATATGAATATGTCAGAAATATTATCATTGCGCCTTTTAAAATGCTGCATTGCCAAGCATACCACGTTAGTTGCATGGTCCGTTAAAAAGTGTCAGTTGTATGTTTTTCTGTAAATTTCTCAAAAAATAATTCAGTAACCCTTGTGGAAATTTTTCAAGGTTGATTTTCGTAATAAAAGTAATTTTCAGTTATTTTTTCAGAATTATAGAAAAATTTTTGAAATATGAGCGGAAATGCACGATTTCCCATATACGTACGTTAATTTCAAAAATTTCAACTCAAAAAAGTTTGTAAGCCATTATGAAATTTTCACCATTGATTAGGTAAAATATTAAGATCAAATTCTCAACTTCCAGGAAAATCTGTAGAAAATTGCTCAAGTGTGAGTACTACCCGAATAATATAGAGAAAATTGCATGCAAGCTTATAGACAAATGTGTAAAACATGCAAACATCTCTGACACACTTTTTTTACTGTCTTTAGATTGAATCACTAGTCATGTAATTAAAAAAATTATGAGTGAATAATCAATTGAACTTATATACATCAGACGCGAACAGTAATAACTCTGTTCAATGCATATTTTGCTGGACAAACAACAAACAACAAATCCTTCATAATGCCTTCCATTGCATTGACGTATACATGCTCATGTAAACACACATATATATATATACGACTAATTTTTTGATTGAAGAATACACTCGAAAACGTTGCTGTGCACGCCATGTACCGCATCCTACGATAAATTTTCACACAATAAATGATTAAGAATTTCACTCACTTATTCTAACATACAGCCTAATTTGCAATATCGATAAATTCAGACGAAAAAAAAATAGGGGGGAGCCGCGTACACACAGGTCACGCAACCTGAATTTGCAAAAAACCCATACTTACTTCAAATTAGGTTCTTTAGGTGAAGTTATAAAATTCCTCAGTAGATCCACCAATTTAGAGACTTAACATATTTCGGGTAAAGTACAAGCACAGGAGTTACGAATCGAAGCAACAAACAGCGATAAAGAGATGAATACCAGGGTTGTCAATTGTTGTCAGTAAATCATGAGCGGAACGCGCCACTCTAATGCCGACAAAGCGCCATCTCGCAGTGAAGCAAAGCGCCAAGCTTAAAACCATTAAAGTGCTTTAATGTAATGACATCATGAGATTTTTAAAAATTTTAAAAATAAAGCAAGAAATTGTAAATTACAAATTTTTTCTTTTTTTTCTTTTTAATATTCGGGAATACAAATACATGGGAAATCGACAGAATTAACAATTTCAAAAGTATAATGAATACAAACTGCGGATTCCTTATCCTGTTTGTCCGGATACACATTTTTGTAATAAAACTTGAGCATACGATTTGATGGCTCGAATTCGTGACAACATTTATTGAATTCGTAAAAATGAAGACGAATTCGGAGTAACGAATCTAACATTGATACTTGAACCAATTTCGTAATTTACTTTTTATCGCATTTAATTGAAAACACGCGTTCTACGTGTGCGTTGCTCGTTGGCACAGTCAGAATTTTGAGGGCGAAAGAAGAAAGTTCTTTGAAAATATGAATTCCGGAAGCATTTATTTAACTGTAAATCTTTGGCCATAATTCATAAGCGCATGTTTTCCATTTGTCTTCTTTAATAAAAACCTCAGACCAATCAATGCGAAATAATTATTCCACTGATTTTCTACAGAACTAATTTCTTTTTGATTAAGGGGGTAGTACACTACTTTGGCTTGTTTTTTTGGTATTTTTTTTTTTTTATTAATTTATATTTGACAATGAATCTTTTCTTACATATCATAAAGCATATTATGAACTCTAAAAAAAATATTTTTCAAAACACTTTGATGTCATTATATCTAAGAAATGGGTGGCCGAATGACGTCCCTTTTTTTTACGGTGGACATGATTTCTCACGTATGGATCATCTGAAACAAAAAACCAAAACTAATTCTTAAAGAGTATAGGAATGGTTATTGTCCCTACCTCAATCATGAAAATACGTTAATAAATAAACAAGTAATAAATATTTCTTTTTTTTTCAATTTTTTCCCATGTTTTTTGGTATGAATGTTGTTATAATGTTATTAATAATAAATATGAAAATTATGTTCGAGGTACCGACTATAGACAGGCGTTTTTTGAACATAAATGCAAAAATTTGGTGCAAATCGGTCAAGTAGATCGGCTAGAATCATGTCCACCAGTTTGAAAAACACCGTTTCGAGAAAAAAGCGTTTAAAGTTCGAGGTAAGAAAAATGCATATAGAGATTTACATGAATGTAAAAAAATTGACTTACCCCTAATCGGCTATGCCTGCTCCGTATAAAATTCCCTCGACATCCTCGTACAGCTCGTCCTTGCGTGATCTGCCAGCTCTGATGTTCGTCCGGTTCTCCTTTGCGGCTTCGCCGCTACGAGCTTCCGAGTTGCGAATTCGACACTCGTTGTTGCGCGTCGCGGTAGCTAGTGCGCCTGTGCCAATTTTCACGTCCATTACTTCCATGATTTTGAGCAAAAGTTCCAAGCCTTCGTTGAAGATGCAAATCGCACAATTCGTCGCCAACTCCACGATTTCTTTGCCGCAAAAGAGGTGTTTGGGAGCCAGGTGCCACACAGTTGAGTTGAAAGATTCATTATTGTTCTGTGTGTTTGCTCCCACACACCGGCTCAACAGGTCGTCGGTTGAAAGATCCTCGTATATTTTCTTCAACGCCGGTTGAATATTTTCGTCCAGTGCCGGAGGGTGATGGAAATCTTCAACTGTTCCTGAAGCCTCAGCCACTCTGTATTTACACCACGAAGTTTCTCCGCGAGGACAATATTCGTGCTGAGGATGCGTGTCAGTGGAAATTTTATGGTAAAAAGTAGCTAAAATCGCGTTTCGCATTCCATCTACAGAATTTGAATTTTCTCTGATTGCTTGTTCATAGTATGAAGAAAGCTGGAGCATGATTTTATTTGTGAAGGCGGCAGTCTTGATTTTTGGTGCAGTTTTTTTGCCTTAGTTGTAACTGCTCTGCCTCTCGAAGGACGTTTTGTGGCGATTTTTTTTTCTTCATTCTGTGCGACTGTTTTCTGTGATTTTTTGATCTGTGTGAGATTTTTCTTAGCTTCTTTCGCACGTTTGTACATCCTTTTCTTTACGTGCAAAACACACTCCAACTTTTTGACTTCTACTTCTTCTCTATACGGTGACGAATCTTTCAAACACTTGAAGGTCTTAGTGTCACCGTCACCAATGTAATTTTCATAATAAACCTTGTGCGTTTCTAAGGATCTTTCGAACATCTCCACTACTCCATCTACTTCCATTTTTCCGGCACTACCAGAATGATTCGCAGAACAGTTAGCCTTATGTTCCTCGTACCAAACGTCATTGTCAATGTCATCTTTGTTTCCATCTCTCATCTCGCACATTTTACAATAACGAGATTTTACAATAGCGTCAACAACTTTCCCCGTAAATTTGCCAATCAAAGATACAATGCCGATGAGTGACGTAAAACTGCGCTTCGACCAAGACCTGTCACCCGACACAGAGAGATGATTTTTTACATTACCGGCAGCCTCGTTCCTCTCCTGCTCTTCTTTGACGGCTTTTCGCAACACTGCCTGAACCACTGCACGCGCGGCGATGAAAATGTGTTCGAGATTATCATAATACGCTGTCTTCGTCAACGAAAGTCCAAAGTCCATGTATCCGCAAAAATTAGCGATGCCACGAAAGCCGATCCCGAGTAGGCGCATCACAAAAATAAATCGACGATTTATTTCGTACGTCTGCCCGATCTGAGGGCTACTTGGGATACACTGTTCTTCGTCACACTCACATTGCACCACTAATTTGAATCCAAGTCCTTTTGCAGCTTTTCGCGAAAATTTCACATCACTCTTACACACTTTGCACAAAAAAAGATCTTGCAGAGCGAGAAAAACACTGAAGTTCACAATGAAGTAACTGATTGTATCATTGACATTGACGTCAAAATCTCCATCTCCCGAACAGATTTTTCGTGCTGATGCACTAGTGTTTGAAGTATCTTGATCTCCCGTGTGTTGATTTCCACGAAAATGTCGTTTTCTTGTACGATCCGGCTTCCGAACACTCGTTCTTTTCCGTTTGCGGTCCATTGCGCACGAGGAAATAACCCGCACTAAACCAACCGTACAAAGATATATCAAATACGATAGTTAATTGGAACACGTTTTTTTCGACACACGGATGCGGATTTACTGTCACGGATTACAACGTGAGAACAAACGATTTGGCTCCGAGCGCCAGGTGTGCGTTTCAAGCACCCCGAACGTCGTGCGGTGTTACAGTTTTTGGGCCTCTTCCGAGACCTTTTGCGGTAAAAGTAGGTTTCTACATTAATTTTAAAGATATAAGGAAACAGAAAATGCAAAAAAAAAAATCGAATTTTTGAAAAAAAAAGTAGTGTACTACCCCCTTAATATATCTGTGGCTGCCCCAGCTCGTCGACCATGGACAAAGGAATATAGGGACGGAGTGTAAAGTCATACTTTAGGCCATGGGAGCGTCCCGCGGAGGGCCGAGGAGAACAAGATTAACTGCCTACTTTTTATTGGCCGAGGCAGTGCGCATGTTCAGTTCCGGGCAATAGAGGAGTTGCCTCAAAATTAAACTGCCGATTTTTTTTTTCAAAATAAAGATTAGGCTTTATAAATAAATTCTGTGATGAAAAAAATGTGATTTCTATTGTCCAATTTTTTATAAATGATTTTTAAAAGTCACTAAAATGAGGTCCCGCTAAAATGCTACGTGATTGGTCGGCGCATCTGTGACGTCACTAATGTTTGTTTATTTTGGTCTCCCTATGCTACAACACCGGCCGCGCGCGAATTTCACGGGAAAATTCAAATAGTCGGGAAAATGAGCCGAAACCCGGAAAATGGGTTTGTTAGAAATACCTCAGATAATCTCCCGAACGTGAATTTAGCAACGATTTTCGCATACTTTGCGAAAAAAGAGTGTTTTAAGGTAGTACCTCCACGTTAGAAATTATTGACCGATTTGGATGAAATTTCGAAATTAGGTTCATAAAAATTGAAAAAAATTCCTTGCAAAATTTCAAGTCAATCCACTACTTCAAACATACAATAATTTTTATATGCGTTCTTATGGGAACAGCATCATTTGTTTAAATAAATGAAAAAGTTATTGGCCGAAAATTCTGGAAAATTGAGGACACATTGTTCAAAATGTTTAAACTCTGAGCTACATCGCATCAAAGTTGACTACATATTTATGCGACAAAAAATTATTTTATTTCTTTCTTATCAACGTACATTTGGCAACGTCGCATTCCAAGCGAAACAATTGCTGATCGTATATATAGCTACAGTGCTTACCCGTGCTTGCCAGTGCTTACCACAGTTTATGTGGAAGCAGCTGGCAGACAGTTGTAGATGCGACGTTGCCGATACATGTGCACAGAGCCTGAAATGTGAACGTGGCTGCAAGAATTTTTTGTTGCTGCTATATTCATATCATTGCATCCTGGAGGTACTACCTTAAGGTGACTCGGAACCTACTGTAGTGCGAGAAAGACAAATAGAAAGGGAACCGGTCGAGAGGAAAGAGGACGAAAGGAGAACGTCTTCCAAGTCACCTTAACGTCCCTGAATCCAGAGCTGTCAAAGCGCAAAGGTAAATAAATATTGTATTGTACATGATTTTTTACATTTTTCCGTTGTAATAAATGTGGAAAAAAATTAAATAGACAAATACAATGAAAAACAGTTTGAATTTCGTTTTTTTCTCAAAAAATAAACAATGCATTTCATTGCGCTGTTCTCATGCATGTGTATCTATATCTCTATATTATTAAGATACACATGCGTGAGAACAGCGCAATGAAATGCATTGTTTATTTTTAGAGAAGAAAACGAAATTCAAACTGTTTTTCATTGTATTTGTCTATTTAATTTTTTTTCACATCTATTACAACGGAAAAATGTAAAAACCATGTACAATACAACATTTATTTACCTTGGCGCTTTGACAGCTCTGGATTCAGGGACGTTAAAACACTCTTTTTTCGCAAAGTATGCGAAAATCGTTGCTAAATTCACGTTCGGGAGATTATCTGAGGTATTTCTAACAAACCCATTTTCCGGGTTTCGGCTCATTTTCCCGATTATTTGAATTTTCCCGTAAAATTCGCGCGCGGCCCGTGTTGTAGCATAGGGAGACCAAAATAAACAAACATTAGTGACGTCACAGATGCGCCGACCAATCACGTAGCATTTTATTAATTTTAGCGGGACCTCATTTTAGCGACTTTTAAAAAATATTTATAAAAAATTGGACAATAGAAATCACATTTTTTTCAACACGGAAGTTATTTATAAAGCCTAATCTTTATTTTGAAAAAAAAAAACAAATCGGCAGTTTAATTTTGAGGCAACTCCTCTATTCCGGGAAAATAACGCCTAGTTTGCCTAGTTTTGATTGGTCAACGACTACGCGCATGCTCGGTAACATGTTACATATGTTGACGTTATAGTACCCTGCCTCACACCCCTCAACAGGGCCTGTCCCGCTTGCTTACACTCCGGGTCAGGGGGGTGCAACTTCGGCCTTTTTAAATGGGCTAGTTTGTACCGCTAAAGTATATGACCGCTAGAGGCGCTGCAGACTTGCCAGGCTTTTTTTATTAGTTCCCATCACTCGCCGTCGTTTCATATGTTTCATATGTTCCATATCTTCCGAAATTGTCAACAAAACAAACAATCGCCCACAAAGTCGTGCGAAAAATCACCTGGCAAGATCGCAGTGCCTCTAGATGCCATATACTTTAACGGTACAAACCCTTAACATGGAGTTGCACTCCCCTACTCCGGGTTCGGTCGGTTTGTAAAGAGGTGGGGAGCAATGAGTAATCTTTCTTGATTTGTACACAGTAAATAATGCAGATGAAAAAAGCTAGCCGCTAGTGATTTTTTTACTACGCCCGGCGTAGTAATATCACAAACCGTTCTTGTGAAACTTCGGTTGCTAGTGATTTCCCGCCAGTGCGGAACGAAAAACGACATCCGCTGATAAATGACTATCTTCTATGAATAAACCTACGCTCGGCGTCAGTAACTAGAGGACCTATGCTCGGCGTAGAAATTTTATCGCCGCGCGCTTTTTTACTGTCTAGTGAATTTAACAGCAGATGGTAGATTTCGTAACGTAGTTCGTAAAATTCTGAGTGCTTGTGATTATATGAGATAATTTCGTAATTTCTTATCCTATTCAATCAAACTTGTCATCATATGATTTGTATTATCATTCCCATTCGTTAACATTCATACGTTGTGTTATCGTGTGTTATCGAGCGGTTCGCATTAATATAGAACACAATGTACATTTTTTTTATAAATTTCAACTGAGATTAATCGCTTATCCTAAAAATAAGGAAAATCATTATCACCCTGGTGACGGGGCTCCAAAAGACTTCCGAGAGAGTTCCGAGCGATTTCCCTCGGAACTCTCTCGGAAGTCTCTCGGAACTCTCTCGGACAATTGTCCGAGAGAATTCCGATAGACTTGCACATGCATTTCATAGTTTTTTAGGTCGCTGATAATGAATCTGAGGTAAAATTTGGAAAATTATTTTGTTTAAACAATTTGCTTTAAAAATTATAAGAAAATACTTACTAAGATGCATATGCTTTTCATGGTTTTTTAGGTCACTGATCTATCTCAGACAATTGTCCGAGAGAGTTCCGAGAGTGGACTTTCGGACCTCCGTTACTAGGGCAAGTAAAGTGAATTTCGATTTTCACTTTCAAAGATTAGTTGCGATCCGAATATTTCTTGTGCATGCACGAGATATTTGAGGCTAAAAAACACGCTTACATTCCTTGCATTATTGCCAGCGTGTTTACATATTTATGCATATATACAAAATATCCATAACAATTCATTTTGTAATGAATTTTTATTTCATGCTTTTTAATGAATTTCAGCTGCATTTTACTGGCCAGCTGATTTTCACTATCGTACTGAACGAAATCGCCAGCCACACCGTGAATTCACAATCCCAGAGATGAAATTTACGAGCGCCTTGAAATTTACTAGCGCGCTGAAAAAGTTGTCAGCGCTAGTGAATTTTCGGGTGTTGGGAATTTCACTACCGCTCCTCGTAATTTCCCCTCGGTCAGCGTAGGTCTTTTGGTTACTGACGCCCAGCGTAGTGTTTTTCAACAACTTTTTTTTACTGTGTAGGCTTAGACTAGGGGGCGAAAGCTGAGACCTCAAAATACAATGAAGCGCCATGACACTTTCTATCGCTTTCCTTCTCTCCTAATGCTTCCTTTCTCTCTCGCTTTTACTGAGGCCAGGCGCTAGTTCAACTTTACTCGGGTGTAATCTATCCACTCGCGCTACCGCTCAGTCGTGAGAACACGGTTTCTTATGGCCAGCTTTCGCCCCCTGGCTTAAACCATATAATATTATATGGTCTAAGTATGTACACAGTAAAAAAAAGTTGTTGAAAAACACTACGCTAAGCGTCAGTAACCAAAAGATCTACGCTGAGCGAGGGGAAATTACTAGGAGTGGTAGTGAAATTCCCAACACCCGAAAATTCACTAACGCTGACGACTTTTTCAGCGAGCTAGTAAATTTCAAGGTGCTCGTAAATTTCATCTCTGGGATTGTGAATTCACGGTGTGGCTGGCGATTTCGTTCAATATGATAGTGAAAATCAGCTATCCAGTAAAATGCAGCTGAAATTCATTAAAAAGCATGAAACAAAAATTCATTACAAAATGAATTGTTACAGATATTTTGTATATATACATAAATATGTAAACACGCTTGCAGTAATGCAAGGAATGTCAGCGTGTTTTTTAGCCTCAAATATCTCGTGCATGCACAAGAAATATTCGGATCGCAACTAATCTTTGAAAGTGAAAATCGAAATTCACTTTACTTGATAATGATTTTCCTTATTTTAAGGATAAGCGATTAATCTCAGTTGAAATTTATACAAAAAATGTATATTGTGCTCTTTATTAATGCGAACCGCTCGATAACACACGATAACACAACGTATGAATGTTAACGAATGGGAATGATAATACAAATCATACACAGCAAACGAGAAAATATTGGACGATAAAATCCTCAATTCAAACTCGATGACTTTGAATACTTTCCATAAAATATCAAAGTGCCAACATGAAAAGTATTCAAAGTTATTGAGTTTGAATTGAGGATTTGATCATCCAATATTTTCTCGTTTGCTGTGTATGATGACAAGTGTGATTGAATAGGATAAGAAATTACGAAATCATCTCATATAATCATAAACACTCAGAATTTTACAAACTACGTTACGAAATTTACCATCTGCTGTTAAATTCACTAGAGACAGTAAAAAAGCGCGCGGTGATAAAATTTCTACGCCGAGCGTAGGTTTATTCATAGAAGCTAGTCATTTATTCAGCGGATGTCGTTTTTCGTTCCGTACTGGCGGGAAATCACTAGCGACTGAAGTTTCACAAGAGTGGTTCGCGATATTACTACGCTGAGCGTAGTAAAAAAATCACTAGCGCCTAGCTTTTTTCATCTGCTTTTTTTACTGTGTAGGTGATTTCAAGAGTCAGCGGATACCGAGGTACTAATATCCGTGCTGCAAAAAAGGTTCGAAGTTGGACCGCACTGTTTGTTATATGCCCCGCAGAATAATATCTATCGGGATTATCCGATGGATAATCTCATTTACGGCCGTGAGTGCAAGTGAGAGATCTCTGTCTCTCTCGCACTCAATAAATCAGTGGTGATTACTGGTAGCCCCTTCAATAGATCAGTGGTGATTACTGGTGAGTACATATCTACATGGTGTGAACAGATGTGACCACGATGTGACAGAACCTGCTGATATTATACAGTCCGGAAAGATTTTGCCGTCGTTGCAACCATAACAATACCGACAACAACAAATAATAATTGATAACAATATTGTTAGATTTGTTAGTGCAGTGTGATTTTGGTAACATCGAGAGTTTTTAATTGTTTTGATTAGCATATGCCAAGGAGGAGTCAAGATATCGAGGGATCTACATTATAAATAATTTGAAAATGAGGAAAAGACTGGAATATAGAGATAAAATAATTCTGGCTCCGATGGTGAGGATAGGAACATTACCCATGCGCTTGTTAGCTCTAGATTATGGTGCTGATATTGTTTACTCGGAAGAAATCATTGATTGGAAATTGTTGCGCTCCACGCGCATAGTTAATGGTAAGTGTCCAATGTTTTACAGCAAAATGATTTGTTAAAATCCATACATGATACACTCAAAGGAATTTTCGAGTACATTTGAAACGGAAAGACTTTCAACGCCACTTCCTTTCAAAATGAAACCCTAACCATTCATTTAAAAGCGGTCGGTTTTTCAAAGTGAAAGGGCTTAGCCTTTCACTTTGAAACGCTACTGCGATAGTATTTTGAAAGGGAATTCCCTTTCAATGTTCTCATCCCTTTGGACTGTGTTGTTATTTATAGATCTAAGTATAGAGTAATATAGAGTAGGAGTTAAATACTAAAAGGGGATACCTTTCAAAAAGTGTTTGAAATGAAATCCCTTCAAATTTAGGCAGGAGTTTTTTTGAATGTATTAATGTTAATTTTGTCCCACATTGTCAAAGAGGTTTATATTTTTTTTAGTGAATCCAGGTCAACGAAGACTAAAATCATTTTTTATAAACAGCGTTTTTGTGAAATAATGAAAAAAATGAATGAATTTTTTTCAAGAGTATTTAAATTATGAGAGAATAAACCAAGGTATTCGTGTAGTTTAGAACATTCTTCCAAAAATGACCTAATCTCAAACAAAATTGTTCGGGTTATTCAAGTTATGAGTTCCCAAAGACCTGCACCTAATCCAAAAACGATCCGAGAATTAAGGTGGCCACACATCTATGACATTCTGTAGTTCCTTATGTCCCAGTATCGTATATGAAATAGGGCAGGCTCCACCGGTCGTGGCAACTCCACAATATTACACGATAGACCAACAAATATTTTCTGTCAGTTATCGTATTTTTCATGCATGTGTGAAGCTCGTGGAGTTGCCACGACCGGTGGCGCCTGCCCTATTTCTTATGCGATAGTGGAACATGAGAAACTATATTTCTTATAGGATGGAACGCTGATTGTCATAGGCTTGTCACTTTATAAATCAGGTTAGGTGCAGCTCTTTAGAAATTTATAATTTGAATAACCCAAACAAATTTTTTTGAGGTTAGGTTATTTTTGGAAAAATGTCCTAAATTACATAAATACCTAAACCAATTCTTAAATAACAAAAATATGATAAGTAATTGGAAAAACACAAATGCTAAAATACTGCACAAAAATATTGTAAATAAATGGAACAAGCAAGAATAATACAAAATTTACTACTTGTAATCTAGAAGAAATAATGAATGATTTCACATAAGTTCTATAAGTTGAATAATATTAACAAAATTATTCATTTTGCCATCTCAACAGTTACAATATTACTGGCTTCAGAAGAATTTTTTTAAAACATTCTAAATTTTGATGCTGAACTAGAGTAAAGTAGAAATTGAAAAATTGTTTCAAGACACTGAATTATAAAGAAAAGTTAGTATCTTCGAAAATGCCACAAGTCTAAAAAAAACTTAAACCCTGAAATATCTATCGAATTATATAAATCTAAACAGTATATAATGTATGGTAATCAGTGATGTGAGCTCGTCATTAACTGGTCATTTGATGCGGTCATTGGCGGTCATGACCGTCAAATGACCGAAGAAATCAACGGTCAGATTTGACGGACATTGACTGTGACCGGTCAACACAATTCATGACATTCAAACCAACATAGACAAAATATAAACATTTTCGTCTAAAAAAAATATGAAACTTCAAATTTTAACTCTACACATTTGAATTCTGCTGCCTACAAGAAATTGCAGTGCTACCAACGTAATCGACTAAACCACATTTTTCCTGTATGATGTATGTATATGCTATACCATGATGCATAAAATAACATTTGTTGTGTGTATCTATTATATTATGAAATAGTCTTGCGTTTTTTTTGCAGTAGAAATAATATTCTTCAAAGTTTGTACTTATCTTTTTCCTTTAAAGTGTTGAATTGAAATTTTTAAATAAAAGAAAATAATAAAAAACACTTTGACATACTATGAACTATGTGAATATGTGATTCAGCGTTTCCCTTTCATCTATTTCACCAAAACTTTTTTCATGTTGCTTAAAAAGTTGTTACTTTATTGAGTATTTTAAGTAAACATGAGATAGTTTTGGGAACAACATTTCAAAATTTATTTGAAATCAAGTCTTTTTCCATCAATTTAAAAGGGTTTAAACAACTGTATGATATGATGAGGTAACATGAGTAATTTTTTAATAAAATAACTACTAATTAATACAATAAACACAATACCACATACAATTTTGATAGTAATAATTAGCAGATATAGTCGAAAAAATGTTGATTGGCCTTCACTGACTGGTCAGAACACTTTCTGACTGGTCAATTCCCATCACTGATAGTAATGTATAAAAATATCTGAAAATCTTTCAAATCATTCCAACTCCAAAGTACTAAAAAAAATGATAGTAGAAAGCGATAGTATTTTATAAAAGAACTAATAGAAAATCATTAAAGTATAACATTGTAATAATATATGTATGTATATAATCGCAAAATAAATTTTTTTTAGAAAAACCTCTTGAAAATTTTTCTGTCTACACCTATGAACATAGTAAACAATAAAAAAAATTTTTTCAACGTATATATGATACGCTGATAGCAAAATCGAGCTAACGCCCGTGTATTTTAAATAGGCGTTAATTCGCTTTTGCTATCAGCGTATCATATACTTGAAATAATGACAATCGATAGATTTTCGATAAAAATGAACAATTTATTAACATTACTATGACCCTATGAAAATTAAAGCTTAGAAGTAGGGATGGGCAATTATCCTCGATTAAATCGGAAAACGATTATTAATCGATTAATCATCCGATTCTTTTGAATCCACGATTAATCGGTTTTCGATTATTCCGATGAATAATCATTAACGTTTCCCACTAAAAAAATATTTTAAACAATTTTTGGAGATACCCGCAACAATTTTGAAGAGATCTCTCAACAAAATTTTATCCTTTTCTTTTAATGTTTAAGAACAATTGTTTCCGTCAAACTTTACTGTTTACCGTCAGAATAGGCTGGCTTCAGTCGAGTACAACTGATAAGTAATAAGTAATGTTGACCATGGTAGAATTCTACCATGATGTTGACGATTAATAATCGAAAACGATTAATTTTGGTAATAATCGATTAACATTTAATATCCAGAAAAAATAGAATATGAAAACTCCTAAGTAGGGATTACTTTAAGGTTTTCAAATTCTATAAGCTAGGCTTATAATTTTCAACTTTAATAAAAGAGTCTTCGACTTTACAGATGTTTTGGGTACAGTCGACTTTATCGACAAAAGCGATGGCACTGTTATATTTCGCACTTGCTCCCGAGAAAAAGACTACGTCGTTCTGCAAATTGGAACAAGCGATAGCGACCGAGCAGTCAAGGTCGCCAAAATGGTCGAGTGCGACGTCGCTGGTATCGATGTCAATATGGGATGCCCGAAATCTTTCTCCATTGCTGGAGGAATGGGGGCTGCTCTGTTACAAAAACCAGAGAACGCCAAGGAAATTCTCAGAAATTTGGTCTCCTCAACAAACATACCAGTGACTTGTAAAATACGGGTTCTGTCCAATGTTAAAGAAACAATCAAACTCTGCGAAGAGCTTGCCTCAACTGGGATTTCAGCCATTGGTGTTCATGGGAGAACTGTGAATGAACGACCACAACATGTCAACCGCAACCATTTTTTACTACAAGTTGCAAATCATTTAATGATTCCTGTGATTGGAAATGGAGGGTCCAAAGAGATTGAAAAATATAAGGATATTTTAAGGTGCGTATTTAAATTATTATTTTGTTGTTGCACGTATAACATTGATTGGACATTTATGTATAATTTTGAGAATAGACAAAACAAATGAGGAACAGGCGAGTGATGGATGAAAAAAAGAAATCAGAAATCAAATACATAGACGTTATTATCATCGTTTAGTATCGTTCGTTACAAAGTCAATTATACTTTTCTAATGATTTGTTTTTTTAAACTTCTTTTACTAATATCTATTATTTCAGGAGAATAATTTTTCTTCATAAACTCTCCCTTTATACAAGATTTTCACATTTTTCCAATCGATATTATTTGCTCGTTCTGAGTGGCTCTGAGAAAATAAATTCGACCACGCTCATTATGAGTCAGTTTTACTTAACTTGAAATTGAATGTAATTTCGTTTTTCAAGGTTCAAAGAGGATACTGGATGTAGCAGTGTAATGATTGCACGAGCTGCTGAATGGAATTGTTCGATTTTCCGAAAAGAGGGAATGTTGGAAATGGACCAAGTTATCAGAGACTACCTGAAATATGCTATAGATTATGACAACTCCCCCTCAAACACTAAATATTGTGTGCAAAACATTTTGAGAGAGGCGCAGGAGTCGCCACTTGGAAAAAAATTTTTGGAAGCACAGACTTTAGAGAAAATATGGTAAGTTATTATGTTCTCCTGAAATTTAATTATTTTGAAACTTTCAAACACTGTGAAAAGTGACTCGAAATTTTCCTACAATTACACATGGGAAATTTATTCTTTTGATAATTTTGAATTGGTATAGGTAATATCACTTTGTATGTACAGAATATTTTTTTTTATAATTGATAGTGAAGTTTGGGATATGGACGAATACTGCAGGAATACACTTAAACAATACAAAGAAAGCGGTCATCAAGGAAGATTTCAAGTCGAACCAGAAATTCCAGGCGACAATAAATTATCAAGGTGCAAGAGAAAAATAGACGAGGAAGACGTGATGCTGTTACGATGCGCCTTCATACGTAAAAATTACAGTGTAGATGCGATACTTCCGAAAACGCAACTCTTGAATTGGACCCAAGAACGCCGACAGAAAAAGCCAGTTTACGAAACTGTGCAAGAGTACAAACTATTTCGATCTGTTGTTACTGTTGATGGAAGAAAATATGGCTCATCTTATTGGTAATGTTATGATTGATTTTATATCTTTATTGACTTTGCATATTCATTTTATTTTATTTTATATTTTTTTTTTTTTTTTTTTTCAGGGAAAAAAAAAAGAAATGGGCCGAACAAGGAACGGCTTTGGCGTGTCTCTGTGTTTTAGGCGTTATAAATATTGATTCCTTAGAAAAAAATGGAAGTATAGTATGATGAGAAATGCCAAGGACAAGTTCGTATTCATCGAAATACATATTTTATTTAAAAAAAGTAAAGTTTCGCTGACTTCTTACTTGAATCCATTCTTATTCGAAAGCTGTTTTTTTTTTATTTTTCTTTTGCTTTAATTTATTGAAATCATAATAAAATATCTATTTAATTTAAAAAAATATAAGTATACATTTGTATGTATTGTCAAGATATCTTCATAATTTTGTAAAATATTCAATTGTGAAACATTGAAAATTTAAAATATTATATAAAAAACGTCATTAATGTCCGACTGCTCCGTTTATATTAGTATGATGAAGATTATTCAATAAATGATCGCTCGGAGCCATGTTTTCATAAAAAATCTATTTATTCTTTGATCAATATTTCCACCCAAATCGGGTCCTTTTCAAGATCCTTTAAACAAATCAAAACTACTATATAGCATATTTCCCATATAGAGAGTTACTTCACAATAATCAAATGTACTTACATTCCTCTAGTCAAAGCCATATTCATAGAGTGATAGTCAAATAAATATACGGTCTAAATTAAACCACAGTCAAATTTAAAATATACATAATCACTTTCTTTCCAATATATAAATAATTCTTAGTCGTCATTTAAGTGAATAGGCACAATAATTTGTACAGTATGTAGTAGCATACCTTACAACGACGACTAACAAAATTTCAACAAATCCATTTCCTTTGAAGGCAACCTTATCTTCAAAACATATCGAAAATCAATTTTCTAAACCATATCCAAATAACTGTCATAAATAGAACTCAAATTCTTCCTATCCTCTTGCTTGTTAAGTGTATCATTTACGAGGGGGGACCCAAAAGTAACGGGAATTGTGTTACAACTTTTTTATTGACAAATTTTTTCACACACAATTTTTATCACCTTCAAAGTAACCCCCATTGACTGTAATACACTTGTTCAATCTTTTTTTCCAGTGTTCAAAACAGTTCTAAAATTCATTTTTTTCAATGTTTTTTAAACCTTCCAGCGATTTTTATTTCACCTCTTCTACAGTCCCAAAACGTTTTCCTTTCATGTCCCTTTTGAGTCTAGGGAACAAAAAAAAGTCACAGGGGGCAAGATCCGGTGAATAGGGGGGGTGAACAATCGGTGTCATGCCGTTTTTGGTCAAAAATTTCTTCACGGACAGCGCTGTGTGGACAGGTGCATTGTCGTGGTAGAAGAACCAATCTCCTGTGCGCCAAAGATCCGCTCTTTTCTTCCGGATGTTCTCCCTCAACCTTTTCAAAACCTCCAAGTAGAAGTGTTGGTTGACCGTTTGGCCTGGAGGAACAAATTCTGCGTGCACAATACCTCTGCAATCGAAGAAACAAATGAGCAATGTCTTGATGTTGGACTTCACTTGGCGTGCCTTTTTTGGACGAGGCGAGAGAGGTGTCTTCCATTGGCTTGATTGCTGCTTTGTTTCGGGGTCGTAGCCATAGCACCATGATTCATCGCCAGTTATAACCTTGAGAAAAAAATCTGGGTCTTCATCCAACTGATTTTGCAGCTCAAGACAGGCCTGAAGTCGACGCTCCTTTTGATCGTCGGAGAGAAGGCGAGGAACAAATTTGGCTGCAATCCTCCTCATGCTCAAATCTTCAGTTAAAATCCTCTGAATTGAACTCCATGACAATCCAGACATCTCACAAAGTTGATCGATGGTTCGGCGACGGTCTTCATGAACAAGAGTGTTGATTTTTTCAATGTTTTCGTCCGTTCTTGAAGTCGAGGGGCGCCCAGAACGAGGTTGGTCTTCTATTGACATCTCTCCATTCTTGAAACGCGAAAACCAGTCGTACACACGTGTTTTACTCAAAGCATTATCCCCATAAGCTGTTTTCAGCATCATAAGGGTTTCCGCGGGTGTTTTTCCTAACAAAAAACAAAATTTTACAGCCGCGCGTTGCTCTCCGCACTCAGCCATTTCACGTTTTCGCCGAAACGGAAAAAGTCGTTTCACTAGAAAAATTTTTACGGACGAACGAATGCACTCGCAGCAAATGAACTTTGCACACTGACTTGGGAGAGTAGCAGCTTGGAAGAGAACCAGTGGAGAACCCGATCCCCCCCTCCGCGGTCCCCCCACCACCTAATTCCCGTTACTTTTGGGTCCCCCCTCGTATCTTTCTAATAAAAATCATTTCAGAAACATCTCTCTTAAATTTATTACTCTCTTTATCCAATATTTCTACATTTTCCCAATCAAATTCATGTCCCATATCAATTCTGTGATTTGTTAATACATTATGATTAGATGAAATTAATTTTATATTATTCTTATGTTCCTTAATCTTTGTCTTTAAGTTTCTTTTCGTTAGTCCAATATATGAAAAACTACAATCATTACATTTGACTATATAAACCACTCCCTGTTGTTCCAAAAACTCCAATTTATCTTTCCCTCTCTTTATAATTTCATTATTTAATTTATTGTCAGTCCTATTGATTATCTGAATATCATGTTTCCCAAAAATCCTCTTCAATTTTGAATTTAAATTTTCCACAAAAGGTAATATCAATTCTTTCCTCTCTGAAACATTCTTCTTTCTACTTGTGTTGGAATTGATATTCATTAAGTAATGAAACCGCTTATTAATATGTTTTTCAATAAAGTCTTGTGGGTAATTATTCATTTTCAAAATATCTCTGATTAATCCGAAATTCTTATTGTGAAATTTGTAATCAGCCAATTTTATATTCTTATCAACTAAACTGATGACAGTACCGATCTTCTGATGTAACGGGTGTCTCGAAAAATAATTTATGAATCTACATGAAGATGTTGGTTGGTTTCAAATACCAATCTAAATCCATCCATGAGCAGTCGGACATTAATGACGTTTTTTATAATTTACGACTTTGGATCAACAAGATGTCGATGGATCATGATGGAAGGAGAAATTACTTTATGAGGATAAGGAATAATTTTGGATTGAGAGCGGTTACTTTACTTAAATTATGGTTAAACACGATAATAGCAATTGCAATCACAAAGAATCAGTTGTTTTTTCTAGCAGAACGCAGGAAATTTGATATGTTACCAAAGCATATCGAAAATTTGAAATTCAATCTGATATTTAGAAGTAGATTTGTTGATAGGAAGTTTTCTTACTATGTTGAGTAGACGAAGAGACGTATCCTCAATTGGGAAATAAAAGATTCATATTTTCATTTAAGATTTTTGTAAAGACGAATTTTACAGATTGAAGGAGAATCACATAGACTTTTACCCAGTCATGTCCTTGAACAGTTTTATCAATATAACGTATACAATTATCAGAGAGAGTTCGATAGACAATTTTAAAAATGTAGAAATAAATTTAATTCCCTTATTTATAAACATGATATTTTCCAAGTTCAGAAGAATGAGAGATGCATCTATAACTTAACTAAGATTAAATTACCGGAATATGTTACTTGTATTTTGAGTCATAGAGAAAAATTTAATTTTCCGTTCATAGTAAATAGTAAAATAAAGACTGTTGAATTTATGAAAGAAATAGAGACGAAATTGTTCCTTTTTGACCAGAAAGTGAGAAATGAAATGAGAATAAAAGTTTTAAATGAAATTTCAAAATTTTATCATTCGAATATACACAGGAAGTTCTATGAAAGATTTTTAATGTATAAGTTTTAAATGACTAGGAGATTTTTCTTAAATAATAGAGAATTGTTCGTTACTAAGGCAACAAAGGTGGTGTGACAGTTATTATGTATAAAGGGGAATATTTATCTAAAATGGGAGATTTATTAATAGATGAAAGCACTTATAAAGTTCTTGTGAGGAATCCTTTAAATACTATTAAAAATAGATTTAATGACATTCTTAAAAGATGGTTAAAGATGGATTATATAACTCGTGATGTATATAGGTAAATTATGGAAAGTGGAGGAAGTCTCCCTAGGGCATATGGTTTACTGAAAATTTACAAGTTGAATAATCCATTAAGAATTATAGTTTCGTCGATAGGTAGTCCAACATATAAATTGAGCAGATTTTTACAAGATTTTTTAGTTAAAAATTTACCCAAAGTAAAGACTTATATAAAAGATAGTTTTGAATTGAGAACTTTAATTAAAAATTTAAATGTTCCTAATGACCATGTATTTGTTTCTTTTGATGTTTCGAATTTGTTCACGAACATTTCTGAAGAGTTAGTCCCTTCGGCCTTGGAAATTAGATTTGGTAGATTTTTGAGTAAATTGACGAGGATCCCTAAACAAGAATTTATTGATTGCATTTTACTTTTGATGGAATCGACTTGTTTTAGTTTTAATGATACATTATACGAACAGAAATATGATACGCCAATGGGTTCACCTTTGTCGCCAGTTTAGGCAGATTTGGTGATGTAAGATCTAGAAAATATATGTTTGGGCTCTCTTGGTTTTATTTGCCCATTGTTTGTTAGATATGTTGACGATATTTTGGCTTTGATACCCAAGGATAAGATTTTAGAGATGCTTTCAATTTTTAATTCCTATGAATCTAGATTGAAATTTACTTATGAATTGGAGAAGAATGAGATTATTGAATTTTTGGAATTAAGAATTATGAGAAATGATGTTGGAATTGATTTAGATTGGTATTTGAAACCAACCAACATCTTCATGTAGATTCATAAATTATTTTTCGAGACACCCGTTACATCAGAAGATCGGTACTGTCATCAGTTTAGTTGATAAGAATATAAAATTGGCTGATTACAAATTTCACAATAAGAATTTCGGATTAATCAGAGATATTTTGAAAATGAATAATTACCCACAAGACTTTATTGAAAAACATATTAATAAGCGGTTTCATTACTTAATGAATATCAATTCCAACACAAGTAGAAAGAAGAATGTTTCAGAGAGGAAAGAATTGATATTACCTTTTGTGGAAAATTTAAATTCAAAATTGAAGAGGATTTTTGGGAAACATGATATTCAGATAATCAATAGGACTGACAATAAATTAAATAATGAAATTATAAAGAGAGGGAAAGATAAATTGGAGTTTTTGGAACAACAGGGAGTGGTTTATATAGTCAAATGTAATGATTGTAGTTTTTCACATATTGGACTAACGAAAAGAAACTTAAAGACAAAGATTAAGGAACATAAGAATAATATAAAATTAATTTCATCTAATCATAATGTATTAACAAATCACAGAATTGATATGGGACATGAATTTGATTGGGAAAATGTAGAAATATTGGATAAAGAGAGTAATAAATTTAAGAGAGATGTTTCTGAAATGATTTTTATTAGAAAGATAAATGATACACTTAATAAGCAAGAGGATAGGAAGAATTTGAGTTCTATTTATGACAGTTATTTGGATATGGTTTAGAAAATTGAT
This sequence comes from Platygaster robiniae, assembly GCA_028476575.1. NCBI lineage: Eukaryota > Metazoa > Arthropoda > Insecta > Hymenoptera > Platygastridae > Platygaster > Platygaster robiniae. Next base: position 46,996,414 of record CM052019.1, read on the forward strand.
TTTCGATATGTTTTGAAGATAAGGTTGCCTTCAAAGGAAATGGATTTGTTGAAATTTTGTTAGTCGTCGTTGTAAGGTATGCTACTACATACTGTACAAATTATTGTGCCTATTCACTTAAATGACGACTAAGAATTATTTATATATTGGAAAGAAAGTGATTATGTATATTTTAAATTTGACTGTGGTTTAATTTAGACCGTATATTTATTTGACTATCACTCTATGAATATGGCTTTGACTAGAGGAATGTAAGTACATTTGATTATTGTGAAGTAACTCTCTATATGGGAAATATGCTATATAGTAGTTTTGATTTGTTTAAAGGATCTTGAAAAGGACCCGATTTGGGTGGAAATATTGATCAAAGAATAAATAGATTTTTTATGAAAACATGGCTCCGAGCGATCATTTATTGAATAATCTTCATCATAAAAATATTATATATATTTTTGCAAGTATAACCAAATTTACGATCAAACGAACTTATCTGTTGTGAAGTTCAATTGTAATTATATGAGAGGTTCACTTGCGATGATCACATGGTAGTATTTCTCATACCAACCACATGTTTACAGTTTAAAAAATCAATAAAAAACCAAAATCCTACCGTTTCTGTCGCGATCTTTATTATTTCAAAGTACTAGTCTCGAGGGTGGGTTGTGATCATCTCAAGTGAATCTCATATAATTACGATCGACTTCACAACAGGTAAGTTCGTTTGATCGTTAATTATATTTCATGGTTCACTCTCGAGATCACTCCTGGTAACTTCAAATAGAGTTAAATAGCGCTATTTCCCGACTTAGTCTGTGGTTAGAAATTCTACTTGCAATAAATTGCATTTTACTATTTATGAAGGGCTAGTTACAGCTATTAAGTGTAATTGTGTTTTTTCATTATGCTTGATTAAAAAACTAATCCGAAAAGTTTTTGTTCTTCTGAATGTGTTGATGTGTATATTTAACAGTATAGCCTTAGACCATATAGTACATGGACTGCTGATGCCTATTGTTTTCGACGTCAGATAATGGTCCCAAGATGACTGTGGAGTAACGCTAACCAGTGCCATAGTTACGACTAGTGCGCCCTGTTCAAAGAACAGGGACCAAGGAGGACCGACTCAGTGGCAGTGTGTATGATCAAAGTTGCACCATTGCGCCAAAATAATAATACACTCAAATCTTGCGTTAACGAGCTGCCGGGGTCAACAGCTATTTAAAATTTCACAAGTTCAAAATGAAAGATCCATTGCATCAAACTGGATAAAAAATAGACGACGCACTGAGAAGAGTATCCGACTTGGCACGAAATATCGTCGACGTCACTCGGACCTTGTACTGAAAACTTTGGCTTCTTTGTTCATCGATTTCTCTATAGTAGCTCGTATATTTGATAGAAATTACTATTATTTCATTACATTTAAAATTATCTTTGTCACTTAATATGCAACTATTTGTTCTTAATCTCTATAATTATTACACAGAATTTTCAGTTTAATAAAATAAATTTCTGCAGCACCCTCGCTCAACTATATTTTCATATTACACTTAAAATTTTTTTAAAAATCTTTAGATTACTTACAGTTATAAAAGGAACACTTTATTTTTAATAAAATTTCAATTCTTGAATAGATTCTAATACACCACTAGATTTTGAAACACCAAATGCAATGTTTTTTAATTTCAAATCAACATAGTGTTTTTCACTGGGATGAGGAAGTCAAAAGTAAACTTGAAGGAGTGAGTAATTCTATATTGGAATATTCAGAATGGTGTTGAGATGTCGTTTTTATGCAAACATATTTACAACATTTTACTGTACAATTTTGTATTTTATAAACGAAATCGTTATTACAGAAGAATAATCATAAGTTTCTGAACTTAATGCGGTATTGCTCCCGAAGAGAAGTTGTGTATACATAACCCTTTCAATGCCTGGCAAAGCATCGACCAGTTTTTAAAGTACACAATGGTGAAAAATAATTTTCTCCTCCACATAAATAAAATCGATTCTCCTAATAAATATACAGATGCTCAATATCCAAGATTGGCTCATTAAATAACAATTTTCGTTTTTAAAAAAATGCATGGAGAAAACAATTTTGCACCAATACACTTGTTGAAAATGAAATAAGAACAGCAAACATCGACTTTCGTTCAATTGCTAAAAAGGCAGATCGCCCATATAATCAAATTAAAAAAATTGACATATATTACAAAAGAAAAAAAAAAAATTAAAGATAGGAAATGAAATATGAAATCAAAAAATTGTCGTGTTGCTGATTTGACGCAAAGCAAAGTCGAAAACTTCGAAGCCTGGAATTATTGAAAAATATACGTTGGAAAGCCTTTTAGCTAAAATATATATAAATTTGCATATTTCTATATACTTTAATTATTTCACTGCATTGAATTAAAAACTATAGTCGTTATTCGGCACCGCGCACGAAAAAGTGTTGTTTTCGATTTTACCAACACACGCTCGTTGGATCATTCATTTTTCGCAGAGTCGCCAAGTTAAATTGTAACGCGTCTTTTGCTTGTCCATAGATTTCCTGGATTTCACTCTCCATCTTATATATAATATATATAAAAATGTCATCGATGCGCACCAATGGAAACTAATGAACAGAAACAACGTTTTCATGGACTTTGGCAACGCTTCTGCGCTTTTCCTCCAACAGTTCACGAAAAGTTGTCACTTGGCTCCGTTTTCATTCTTTTCTGGGGGGACGTTGTGTGTGTTCCCATTGGTCTTTTTACTGGAGCATTGCTTTTTACAGCTGTTGTTGGGTCTGCAAACAAAAAATTCGAAATTGTCAACACGTTCTATGCGATTTTTTCAAGAACGATTTCCGCTCTTTTTTAAGCTAAGGTTAAAAAAATAATCCTACACTGAAAACTCGATTAGAGAATTGGACTACATCCACTGTCGGCCACTTTCCATAAGAAGTAACCGGGAAAGGAATTTAGTTAGGTTTGAGCGTGAGGACATGGTAGGCAGCACTTGAGTAGCACATTTGATGAAGCGGGTAATAATTTGATACTATGAAAATGCACTTTTTCTTTGAAATTTTACTTTTCCATGTTGATATCTGTCATAATGTGTACTGTCAAAAATAGACAAAAAATATGAATTTTGTTCGTAGTTACATCAGAATTTTGGATTCCGTCTTCCCCTCTGACACATCATGAGCGCCCTCTAACCACGTCCTTAACGCTAATTGGAACTAAGTTCCTTTTCCGAAAAAAAGGCCAAGGTGACTGACATTGACGAGAAATAGGGAAAAAGGTTTACCTTGCAGCCACCTGACTTGCGTCGCAGGCCCATAACCCTTGTCATTACGCGCAGCTATTCTGAAGATGATAGCTGGTTTGGAGGTGGTGTCCACATGGGCGGCTGAGAGGGTGTTGTTGCTGACAGTGCATCCATTTGTGGGTCCGCAGTAGACTCGAATGAAAGCCAACTGGTTCTGAGCTGTGGGTCCGGCCGAGGCAGCCGTTTCACTGGCGGCGCTGGTGCTGCGCATCGCCAAGTACACCGTGTACTCGATTATCGGTCCCAAATTCCTTGGCGGTGGTTCCCACGACAATTGCGCTCCTCCCGCCGATTTCGAAATCTTGACCGCGCTCGGCGCACCTGGGTATCCTGGCACACATGTTTTGAACGCCGACACCTAGCCCATACAAAATATTTGCGCATCAATTACATGTAAAATCAGCAATTTGAAAGCAAGCAAAATAGTATCATCAAATCTATGAATGAATGATAACCATCATTACTGAGGGATAAATTAAATAAATGACATTCTTATTTCTATCACAATTTGAATATTCTCATTCGACAATAGACTAGTTTTGCGCGAGAACAAGTACTTTCTTTTCTTTCTATTCTGATCTGTTAGCATTAAAAAAAAAAGACAGATAATGCTCGTTCTTGCAAGGAACTAATGTACCTCGCTCCAGTTACTCCTGCCGCAACTGTTAATGGCTGCAACTCGAAATTTGTAGGCGGTCCCTGGCACGAGCATGATTTTTTCCCTATCTTTGAATATATCAGTCGTCAGAGCGAGCGAATAATCGCAGGGTTCACCTCCCGGAGCATAATAATGTTGGACGTTAAAAGTCGTTCCCTTGGTTACACCAACATCGAACCATTCAGCTTCTTTTTCTTCTTCCTCAGCCTTCAAACATAATTAGTTAATAATTTTAGTATCGCAATGGTAACTCAGTTACGCTAATTTCACTAAGGGAGAATAACCTATAATAACTTATCATAAATAGTCAGTTTTACCGATTCTAATTTAACTTTCTGAGGTTGCTGCTGCTGTTGCGTTTGTTCAGCAGAACCTAAAGCAGCGGTTGCCAAAGTTGAAAGAGCGGTTGAATCATCGTCTGCAGCTGGTTTTTTATCGACCTCCATTTTCCGAACCACAGTCGAAGGCGATTCCTCCTCTTTTTCTAGTCTCTGCGTCGTCTCTATGGGCAACTGTTGAGCTTCCTTTTTGATAACAGGAAGGTACCCATTCGTTACAGATGGCGCGTTTTCCGTCTTATCTTCTTCGGGCTGTTCGTCATCTTGCATTTCCTCTTCTCTGGTGCTTTCTTGTTTTATGGATACTGCAGAGATGTTTTTTGCCGGTGTTATTGGGACCGCTGTTTCTAAAAGAAAATTTTTGATAACTTTTAAGGATTTTGACACAAAAAATCAACCATTTCAAAGTGACGAAAATCAATGGCTTACCACTAGAAGCCTCAGGCTCATCCAAAGACGGTTCCACGTCCATTGCTTCTCCCAAGTCCTGGTCCTGCTTTTCTGACTCGGTCGCTTCTTTCTGTTCCCTTTTTACTATGATGGGCAACTGCAAACTACTCTGTTCTTCAGCAGGAGCATCGCTAGAAACGGCCTCAGCTGGATTCGCGTCCTCTATTGACGCACCATCAGCGACGGCCTCAGCTGGATTTGCATCCTCCGTCTCCATCATTTCTTCTTCCTCTTTTTTGTCGTTATCTTCCAGACCCAAGGACATGTGCAAATCTGAGTTATCTACCTCTGCAACTTGTTTCTTCTCCTCTTCAGACGATTTTCCTTCGTCGCCAGGTTGCGAGCAAATAGCTGCGAGTCCCAAAGCGACGTCGTCTTCCTTGTCCCCTTCCTCTTCAACAGTTTTTTCCACTTTCTCTTTCTCTTTTTCCAACTCTTCTTGCATTGATTCAGCGACATTATTCTCATCACTCTTTTTCTCCTCTGCCTTTTCTCTTTCTTCTTCAACTTGCGGAGGATTACTGTCGATCGCGCTTTCGACATTTTCATCAAGCGCAAGTTTAACGCTTTCGTCATTTTCATCAAGCGCAAGTTTAACGTTTTCATCATTTTCATCAAGCGCAAGTTTAACGCTTTCAAGCATTGAATTCTCTGGCAGATCTTGGTTTATTTTTTCTTCCTCGCCATCTTTAGTTAACGATTCTGCTTTTTTATCCTCTTGCACTTCCTTATTAAGGGCACCTTTCGTCTCACTATCTTCTGGTTTTTTAACTTCCTCCGTTTCTGTCTGCAATGAACAGTTTTCTTTAAGCATTCCTTACTTCAAACTTAAACTTTTATGAAAAGTCTAATTTTTTTTGGTATCGTAGAAAAAAAAAAAAAAAAAAATGGCAGAACGTCAGCTCAATAACAATAACCTTATATTCAAAAATCATATTTTCTCTTCATTGAAACAATCATGTGAATCTTAATCCAACATATTAAAAGTAAAACCTTTAAAATACTGACCACGAAAGTTTGAGATAGTGTAATTTTATTGCTGTTTACACATACTGCATCATTAGATGAAGATTCCAAGACCAGTGGCTCGCTAATTGAGTCAAGGGAATCGTTGGTCTTGGGGGCCTCATCGTTTGCGTTTTCCTGAGACTCGTCATCAGCTGTTTCTTGGGGTGGATTTTCGATCGGTGCTTGTTCCTCTGGTTCCTCCGGGTCTTCATAATCCTCTGAAACGAGGAAATCTCCTGGTCCATCGACCTGGGGTATGACGAAATTACCATCGCTGTCAATCTGAATGTGGTCTGCGCTCAATTGTGACACCAATTGGGCAGTTGTCGTTTCGTCACTTCCATTGCAGCTTTCGTCATTGTTCTCATCTTCTTGGGATGCCGCGCTCGGCTCGTCCGGAGGTACCATGAATGACAAGCTTCCGGATGGTTCTTGAACGGGATCAATTAAACCAGCTTCAGCAGCGAGAGCTGCCAAAGCAGCGTCGGTGGTTGCTGGTCCATCAGAAGTTGTCGCTGTGCAAACATTCAAATCTGATTCACATTCATGAAATTTGAGTCAAGTACATACAATATGCAGTGACCAACACAGAGGAGGGTTCAAGAAGATAAAACCCAAAATGAAATTTTTTAATGAAAGACAAACATATATTTGATAGTTAAGTATAAAATCAAGTCATCTTGGAAAAATTTTAGTTAAAAAATTGTAGGTATCAATAATTATTTGAATGCAGCTGAAAAATATTTTGTATGAGAAACAATAATAAATCTTGAAAGTTAATTGAAAATTTAATAATTTTTTTTAATGACCCTTAACTTAACAATTTCGTGTTTTTTTTTTATACATACCTAGAGTTGCTGATGGTTGTTTTTGCGATGACACAAACACCATTTTGCTAGTGTCAAATGTTTCAGATGTACCAGGCGTAATGATGGAACCGCTAGTGGGCATAAGTGTGACAGTCTTGGCCATTTGCATAGTCACTGGTTTCCCACCACTAGTCACTGTCAGAACCTCCTAAAAAAATAGAATCATACATTTAAAAACATAAAATTAAAACCCATTTGTTAATGCAAGATCCTTTTCTTTAAGCATAGTGCTCAAAATTACAAAAATTTAGAGATCATCAGAAAAACCTTCGTCAGTACATTGATTGACGCAATTTTCAACAGTTAATGAAACTTTGGAGAAATATGAGTTATTTTAGATTTTCATCAAAATTGTTCAAGTTACTCATTAACACCATTCAATGGCACTTTTCTCAACTGTCAAAAAATTTTATAATCTTAAATTTTGAAGAAATATGATAATGAACACTGTCTTCAGAATTTATAGGAATTTCATGAAATTGTACAAGTTTTTGTAATATCATCGAATTCTTGACATTCTAAAATTATCAAACTATTTATTTACATTATTTATTTTTTGCGATTTAATATAAAACAATAGCTATTTGTGCGACTTGTGGGAGAAAGAGGAAATTCCACGAGTGTGGAGTTTCCTCTTTCTCCCACTAGTCGCACACAATATTTTGTTCAACCACCGCGAAAAATATGAAATTAAGTGAAAATCAGCGGCCCGCCGCGATACATTGTTGACAATGCATTAATCAATCAACGGCAGCCATCAATCACTTACGTATTTAGATTTTCAATACGTCAAAATCCGGATTTTAGTTGTAAAACTGTCCAAAAACAGTTTTAAATGTACAAGATTACTGGCGCAAATGATTTTCGCATCATAATAACTTCGTATTGCGTTCTTCTAACTCCTTAACTCTCTGTCCGTACCCGTGGGAGAAGAAAATGTTTGCCTATGCTACTCGTCAATAGTCAGGAAATTTCTGATTTCGCCAACTCTCAACATGGCCGTAAAATTACATATTTCTTGCAGGTGTTGAACAAACTATTTTGTTGCATAGAATTTTATAAATATTTTGTCTAACCCAATAATTTTTTCTGATATTTTTTCACACTTTCAAAATTGTTTAGATTTCTATAGAAAATGGAAAAATTATACTCGTGCTCATTTTAAAGAAATATAATAAACACAATCTTCAAAATTCACGAAAAATTCATCAAGTTACACAAGTTTTATGAATATCATCGAATTTTTGAATCAATCACTTATATTTTTTAATTAAAAAAATTTTATTAATAAAATATTAACTATGTGATTGTATAAAATTTTATGAAAATTCATTCATCACAGGTTTTCCAGTATTTTTTTATGCTTCTGAAAATTTGCAGATTATTGTAGAAAATGGGAAACTATCATCCTGCTAACTATAAAGTAAGGTAATGAAGGCAATTTGCCAAATTCATAAACATGTTCTTGAAATGTACAATTTTTTCAAATTCTATAGAATTACTTACTGTCACCAGCTGGCTTAGCTCCGCGGTTACCACGTTGTTACACGCGGTTTGGTTAGAAAAAGTCAATTGTTTATTTGAAGAACGAAAATTACCAAAAAATTATCTAAATCCCAAGGTTCAAATCCTTTTTTTTTTTTTTCTTCAACAATTTCTAATTTTTTTCACGAAATATGAATTAGATAATAATGAAATACTACGAAGAGATATTATGCCAATATAATAAATAATATTGGTAAAGAAGATGTTATAAGTATTTAAAGAAAATTTCTAATGATACTTCTTTACGATAATTATTTGTAGAATCATTAAAATTTTCATTAATAATAAGAAAAATTATACGAATTCGGAGGAAACTTGTGTATGAAAACTTCTTCTCCCGTTGCATGGATATTAATTATAACCCACCTAAAAAATTACATTTTGCAGTCTCTAAAAATTATATCAAAGTTTGAGAGATCCAGAAAAATAATTTTTCCTTTAGGTTTAAATAAATCTTGAAACATTCATAAAAATAGCAATTCATTAAATCTTGCAAGTTCCAGAAATCAAAAAAAATTAATTGAATCAAAACAAATATTTAAATATGTGACATGCCAGGAGAAAAGGGACAAATCGCTCCAAACGAGAATTTTCAGGGCGAGCGATAGAAGTCAATCAATTCTGTAGTGAAAGGTGACTCTCGAAAATCTGCCGCCCTTTTTTTTGATAGGAAATAATGTCCGTAGAATTTTTCTAATTTTTGTGTTAGATAGAGCAACTCAAAAACTATCAAAAGATACAAAAAACCGGTTTTCGATTTTTGGAGCAATGTGTCCCTTTCCTCCTGGCACGTCACATATACATGCATGAAAAATAAATAATATTCAGAAAGATTCAAAATTAGATTCACAAAACTCTGTACATAGAACTTGAGATAATCTTTAAAAATTGGTTGGGCTAAAAAGTTCAATTATCCTGAAATCAATGAAAATTCTTTCTAATAAATTTATTTTATGGTTATAACAGTCATTTTAAGTTTTTAATATGGAAAAATGTAACAACAATCATGATTATAGGTACCTGAAATGTCAAACGTTTAAAATGAGACAAAAAAAATTAATGAGTTAATATAGGAGACAAAAATTTTCTAACTGCTTTTTAACACTTTTTGATCGTAACATAAAACTTCATAATCGCTCAAAAGTATTTGTCACACTTCCTATCATGATAAAAAAATCAGAAAATTAATATATTTATTATTATCGTCTAATTTTAAACGTTTGGAACTTCAGGTACATATAAATTTGTAAAATAACTTACCGGGGTTTTCTGTGATTGCGGTCTGCTAATGATCTGGCCTTTATTAAAAATGGTGGACTGCGCCCCTCCTTTTGTTGCGAGTGTGACCAATTTACCACCTTGTCCAGCTACTGACACCGTCATAGGTTTGCTTGTTGTACCAGCTGAAGAGACGACTATCATTTTCACGCCTTGCTGATTGGCCATGTGGTGATTCGCCCCAGAGTAAGGGACAACAATGGGCGTGGTAATAGTGCCTTGAGTGCCACCAGCTTGAGCCGTGGTCACGGTTTGGACTGGGCGCAAACCACCTGAGGTTGTTACCATGATAATGTTAGCTGCTCTGCCAACATTGGAGCCAGGTTTGGTGAGAACGATTGTCTGCTTGCCAGACATGTTTGGATTTTTTCCAGCCACTATTCCAGTTTTCATTGTCGTCAAAATTTTGGAACCCGAAACACTGTTGGGATTGACGAGGCGAAGGAAAGTTTGACCTTGGTTGATTGTCTTGGCCCCAGAGATGGGCACCGTTTTCCCAGGAACAATGCTGACTTTGGGCATTGCGACCATTCCTTGACCGCCAGGTGCTTTCAGCAAGTGCACGATTTGAGGCTGACCCGCGATATTTTGGCCTGGTTTCTGAAGTATAATTTGTTTGCTTTGCTGTGATGTCCCAGCGCGCAATACAGTCGTGCCTGGTGGCGCGAAACGTATCTGCTGGCCAGGCTGGATGTTCTTCATTCTGATTGTATTACCTGTAGAACAGAGCAAATTTTATAACTTTCTTAAAATTTTACGAAAATAAACGAATTCAAAACGGTTGCAGCTCTTGATTCAAGTGACAAAAGATTAAAATATTTTCAATTTATTAACAGAAATTGTTTGGTTGGACAAAACAAATTTACCTACTTTATTGTTTTTAAAACTATACATTAATAGTTTAATCAACTTATTTCTAGATATAAAAAGGTATATTTACCAGCCGACTGGGGCAATATTGCGGTGACGTTATTCATGTTTATTTTGGGGGTGGCAGCTGCTGCAGCGGCAAGAGCTGCGATTCCAGACATTGCACCAGGGGATGACTGAGCGGACGACGCTGCCGTGGCAACAGTAGCTGCTACTGCTGGTTGGGCTACTTGCTCAGGAGCTATGTTTGAAGCGACAGCTGGAGAGCGGATGCGAATGAGGTTGCTCCCAATTGTGGCAGGAGCTGTGGCAGCTGGACTGGCTGCAGCGCTCACAACAGCCATTCTCGGGGCCATGGGGGCTTTCTGAGTTGGTGTGAGGACGACCTTAGAGACTGCAGGACTTTGAGCTCGAATGGGTGATTGCTGTTGCTGCACTGGCCTTACGGGACTCGAAGTAAGGTTCGGCAAAGACGCGACCGCAACAGCAGGTGACAAAGCTGACAGAGAGGCCGCGCCACCCGATGCTGGTTGACTGGGACCTGATCTGGCGGGACTGGTAACCGCCGGAGTTGGTGGTATGTCATACTTTTGCATTTGCAAAATGTAGCACTGCGTCGATGGGGAACCCACCCAACTGACTTCAAATGCTTGTGTCGAAGGCCTGATAAGTTGCACTCGAGATGGAGGTTGCGGTTTGCTCACCTCAAGGTACCACAAGTCTTTGCAACAAACCTAAAACATGAATGTTTGATTTTTTTCAAGTTACAGAAATATTCATTTATTCAGTAAGTTAATTTCATACATTCAAAATTCTAGCATTGACAAAAAGCAAAAAAGTTGTATTAACCTGATTGTTCCAAGCTTTGCGATAACCATCACGTCCCGACCAAACGTACAATCTACTGTGCACTCCGACCGCACAATGGCCTGCTCGTGCCCTGGGTACATTGTCCTCAACTGAGTCAACTGCAAGTTGCTCCCAAGTTAGAGTTTCTGCAATGATAAAATTCATTAAAAATGGATTAATTATCAATATACTTGACCACAATTACCATCAACATCATACTCAGAATTGAAATGTGTATGTAAGAAGTTACAGTAAGCAAGAAATAATGAGTCATACCTAAATTTAAGCACGCAAGGGTACTGGTGCACTTCCATTCTTTTTCGTGGGACACAACTTTGACGTCATCCACAAGGGGAACCCAACCACCAAAGACATACATTTTGTGGCCAATGAGGGTCGCTGTGTGGAGCGAACGCGGCAGAGGCGAGGGCCCGCGGACATTGGGCTTGTTCCATGTCATCGTGTTAACATCCAGGAACCAAAGATCGCCGAGGCGGTTACCACTCATGCCGCCATAAATTACAAGACAAGACTTGCCTGTGTTGCGGTCCGTATAAGCCACACCTGTGTGGGACTCTCTTGGAGGTGGTCCCGAGTCATGCGTCATTGGAATGTCCCATGCCGTATTGCCATTAGGCATGAGTTCCAGGGTATAAAGATCGTTCAAGTACCTGCACACAAAAAAAGATCATAATTTTTAACTTTCATTTTTTATTCTTAAAATGCTAGTTGACTTCACAAAAAACTTTTTCAACCAATACTTTTTGTTGGCATCTAAAATTTACAATCTTAAAGTAATTATAGTTAAAATCAATACTTGTATGTATTTTTTTCTTCTATTTATCATTGACAAAAATACCTTGGTATGTTGTTTTTGGGGTCATCACTGTCATTGGCTAAGCCACCAAAAAGAAAAACGCGATTTCCGATAAGGGTAAAACTATGGCCCAGCCTGGGACAAGGTGGCATGTCGTGTTTCGGTGGCCTTGGTTTTAACCTTTTCCATTCCCACCTACTTGCTTGTAGCTCATATAATTCATTAGAGTACTTTCCATACTCCACCATCCCACCAAATACTAGTATTCGAGTGCCATCCACAACGAATCCATATGCTGCGCATCCTGGAGGTATGTCCCCTTTTGTCGATGGGACAAACCATTGGTTCATAGCTACAAAACAGAATTTTATCGATTACCTTAGTTGGAATTTACTTTGATTTATAAATTGAATATTTTCTTGTCAAAAGTATACATTTTTAAATAAAGATCCATGATTCATAATATCAAATTATTGTACTTATTAAATGTAACAAGATTTTTTTTCTTTTTTTTCTGATGCTAAAAGATAACAATAAAAAGAGATGAAAGTACTTATTCCCTCAAGAAACTAGGGTATTTATATAATTTCAGGACCTTGAAAACTAGAAGTTTGGGACAAAAGAATTTAAAATATGCTCGAAAGTTATTTTCTCAATTCTTATGAAATTGGAAAATTACAATTCGGTATACATATTAGAAAGTGAACATTTGTGCATATTAGAAAGTAAACATTAGAATTCTCTGAAAAATGGAAAGTGAGAATCTAGTACGTCGAAGAAAGTGAAGTATGTTGCTACAAATTAAACCAAAAATAACAATATTTTTTTTCGAGGCAAGAACAACGAATATAAATTTTAGAAACTCTTTAGGTTTAGAAAATCAGGTTTACCTGAAGTTCTAAACTTTTGAAATTAAACGAAAATAAAAAATACATTATTTTTTTTTTTATTTTTTATCATGATGGGGATTATGATGAATATGTTTTTGGAGAGCATCAAGTTTGTTTTCACGATCAAAAAGTGTTCAAAAGCAGCTAGACATTCTTTTCTCCAAATGTTAACTTATAAATTTCATTTGTTTTATTTTTAACATTTGGAACTTCAGGTACATAAACTCAGAAAAAAAAAACTTCAATGATATATAACATGCATTATTAGGGATTTTTCACTTTTAGTATTGAACTTCAAAATAACTAAATTCACGATTCTTCAAAATTTAGAATTACGCAAAATCACAAATAATGAATTGTTTTAAATATTGCAAATAGCAAAAAATGAGATGAGGTCTAAAATGCCTTGATTCAACCCTCGTGAAAATTTTTTGTATTAGTTGCTCAACTGAAAATTATAAAACTCACAGATTTCAAGGCTGAAATTCATTGGACATTTTGCAAGCACATGCACAATTATTGCTTTTTGCTGTGTCAATTTGAAGAATTATTTTTTTTTTTTCCATAACTTGTGTAGAAATTTAATAAAAATTTTTTTTATTGATAATTAATAAATATTAAAGCACCAAGTTATGATGCTCAAAAAACATTTTTCATTTATTACCACCAAGAGATTAGAAGTTGAGTTTTTTAATACAAACTTTTCATAATTTTGGAAGTTTCTTATGATGGCTATCAAAACTCAACATTTTTTGCTCTTTGAATTTTCGTTTGCCTTTAAATAAATCCAGAATTGTAACTTTAACTCATTTTTTTATTTCTTGTCTTTGCTTCTGGTTAACTATTATTTTGTAATAAGTTCAATGAACAAAATCCCATTACTCAAACAATCATTTTTTACACTATTTGAAAATTTAACACACAAATTTATACACTTTCTATATATACACTATTTAAAACACAAATTTTAATTTTCTCTATTGCAATGAATACTTCTCGAAAATGCAGTTGATTTCGTAGCTAAAAATCTTTGTAAAAGAATTATACACTTAAAAACAAAAAACGATTGATCTTTAATAAATTAGAAAAAATGTTTAAGAATACAAAATTCCCACGCGCTACAATTCGTAAACGAGTCCTTCACTAAACTTTCCTTTTATACGTTTTGAAGGATTTTCTGCTATTATTATACATTTCTATGTTGCTTTCTAGAATTCGATGCTCTAACGGAAAGCCAAGTTCTAAAAAAATTTTTAAAGAAATTTTAATCACACAGATTTTAAGTATTTTAATTTCTATGAAGAATTCAAACCTTCAAAAATAAACGAAAACGTGGAAATTGGAGAACTTGTATTTTATATATATCTAGAATTTGTTTTGGTATATTATTTATTGAATTTTTTATTGTAGTTTCTAGAATTTTCATATATCTTTAGAATTTGATGCCAGTTTAGTTTACTAGTAGTAGTGACATTTTCAATTTAAGTATTCTTAACAATTTATTTAAGTACTCTCATTGATTTTTCAAAAATAGTATCTTTTACATAGATTGTCAATATTTCTATTTTATATTCTATCAGTATTTATACAATTTAAAGAATTATAAATTGTATAACTCGTATGAATTGAATAGTAGGATACATTTTTATTCTTTTTTATATAAATTTCTAAAATCATTTCCATAATTATATGTAGGGTGTCCCAAAGTCAGTGGATCATCCAAAAATCATCAATTTTTCATAAAATTTTAAGACACTTTTTCCTTAGCGATTTTTGAAGTCTTATTAATAAAATAATTTTTTTATTTTGAGTTTTCTAAAAAGTGGTAAATGACTTTCCAACTCGCAATTTGATAAGGGTCTGTTTTTTTCTTCAAGTCAGAATTCCGAAGGTTTGACTAATATGAAAAAAAAAAAAACATTTATTTAATATCGCATACAATAGTTGTCACCAACCAGAATTTTTCAATTTCTATGAATATTACGTATGACTAAATGTCATTGCACGACATGGTTTAAATGTGAGGTTGAATAAAATTCCGTCTTCTGATAACTGGAATCTTGATTTAAAAAAATTGATTTTTTATTTTATAGTATCGATTACCTCTAAAAATCTATAATTTCAAAAAAGTATTAATTTTCGATTTGTTTCTCAAGATAAATCCATGTACAAAACGATAATGAAAAAAAATATCGAATGAAAATGGAAACCGATTAATTTGATAAAATCGAAACAGTTATTTAAAAATGTTTCAAAAAAAGAAAAGAAGAAAAAGCGAAAAAGGAAGAGAAAAAAAGACCAAAGCGTCGAGCGCGCCAAATCCTCAATTCTGATTGGTCAATCGAACCAACACAGCAATGGCCGCTCCCGCGCGTATAAGCTGTATAAACATGACCAACATGAACGGCAGATTCGCTGCGAGTGAAAAAACTCGAACGCGAAAAATCTCCCGCGCGAAAAGAGCGAGTTCAAAATCAAACTACAGCCATCATATCCCGAAAATGATCCCAATAAGGTCGTTCTTTGACCCGAGAAATGTGGTTTTTGCGCCACCTTCTCCTCCGGCCGGTGAACGTTTTGCCAATGCTCGCCGCCATATTTGTTCGCAGCAGTAGCGGGAACATGGACTCCAGTGGGAGAGAGAGAGAGAGAGAGAGAGAGAGAGAGAGAGAGAGAGGGCGAAAAGTCGATGTGTATGTTAAAACGTACAACAAACAAGCCTTTGAAAAAAATTAATAACTAACCCGTATTGTATACATGTAGCTCGTCGACGATGCCTTCGTTGCCACCGCCAAAGACGACCATAAGGTCTTTAATAGAGACCGCCCGGTGACCGTGCCGGGGTCGCGGTTGAGGACCCGTCGGATTCGTAATTCGCTTCCACTTCAACATGGGTGCCGCCATGACGGACGTCAATTACATTATTTACTTGACACGAAGAAGATGAAATAGCACAGCGGCATTGCGCTCATCCACACTTTCGTAAATACACGGCGTTCGTAAACACAACCGAAAACGTGCTTCGTCAATCTTCGCCTATTTTCGCGCAAACTTTTCGCTATAACCGCGCACCCAAACTAACCTCTGTTTTATTCGCGGCGTTTTTTACACTCTCACTCTGTACAACAGCGCGCGGCCATTTGCAAATGATGAAAAATCAACTGGTCATGGCGCGTGCGCTTCGTGCTCTTCGATATAGCGTCCAATAGCGTGATCACAATTGTTTCCTGAAAGAGCCGCTTAGAGCGCAAGTAACTTCCGGTCTATTTTGTGATCCGAGTTTTCGACTTGGTGATTTAGAGTTTGTGGCCAAACTCGCTTCGCGCTAAACAGTTTTTATTGCTGCACCACTCGAAATCTAATTTATACTATTCAAGCACGGAAATTTTTTGAGTAGTTGAATTTCACTTGCATGTACAGACACTTGGGACTATTGTTACTGTCCTTAAATCGCGATAAAAACAAATCCTTAACCGAGTTGTTTTGGCTTGTCTGCTCGCCCCGCGGCGGTAAACAATGACACCAACCAGAAATTGACAGTGTTACCTCAATTGTATAGTGTCACAATATCACAAATAATCACAATTGCTAGTTCTGTGTAACACCCAGATCTGGGGGCCTATTTTTGAAAACTTCTCGTACACTGGAGAGCATTAAATCGCTTCTGAATTTAGGGGATTTAAGCTTGTTCTGTTGGACCGGTACAACAAAACAAGCTTTAATCCCCTAAATTCAGAATCGATCTAATGCTCCTCAGTTTCAAGAAATCGTAAAATTTAGAGTTTTTACGCTTGTTTTGATGGTACGTACCAACAAAATGAGCCTAAAAACTCCAAAATTTCCTAGTTCTCGTACGAGAAAGTTTTCAAGATTAGGCCCCCTGGTTTATTCTTGTTCTAGTAACTTATACGTTTTAACACTTTCGGGCGGAAGAGTCTCCCAGGGAGACCAATATCCGGTCCAGGCTAGATAATCTGGCCCGGATACTCAAAATGGCACGGGAAATTTAAAATGCTACTACCAATATATTGATGATTTTATTTTCATCTATAATTATTATTTTATTTTAATAATATTGTGTATATAAACCAACATATACATAATACATTGGTGCATTTGAAATTTCCCGCGCCATTTTGAAATATCTGGACGGATAACGGATTATACAAGCCGGACCGGATAATTGTCTTCCGCCCGAAAGTGCTATTTATGAACATTTTCGGAAAACTTTTGCTTCAGAATATATATCGGAAATAATAAGAAAATCATCATTTATTTAAGTAACATTTAAAACATTCAGGAGTTTTCTTGATTTTGACAATTTTTGTGAGCTTGACACAAGAATAAATATATGTACCATATACGGTCGTATTATGACCGTCGCTCTCAAGCGTTAAATATTTTAATGGTAATTTAAATAATTTTGAATATCATTAGTTTTTAGTTAGTCATTGTTTGTTTTAAAGCCGATGTAATAAAGTTATGTTTGTTGCATTTTATTTAATTTTTTACGGGCATATGAAACCATTTAATTGTCATATGATAAAGACAAATAAAAAATGATGCCGAGTAAAATGATTTGAAATATCATCATTTTTATGATGTAGTTACATACTATATGATTGAGAATAAAACATGTGTACAATAAATCATACTTTTAACATATCAAAACACTCATTTTCCTTAAAAAGGTTCATCTCTATTAGAATCCTTCAGATAAAACCTCTGCGTCAACATTTAATGTTCATAAAGTATTCATAAGTAATTTACCGTATAATTTTATAATCATTATGAGTAATAAATCTATTGGTTTCTTCATGATGAGAGAAGAGAAAAGACATAAAATAATTGTTAAATTTTTATTTATTCAGTATAAAGTGATTTTATTCTAAAACGTAAATTTAAACATAATAAAAATCGAAATCAGCACTGGACTTTCTTCCTAAATGAGCATCCTTCTGTCAGGTGCGCCTTTCCACCTGTTGGTGCACACAGTTTTGTGCGGCAACCATCACATTCCACTTCCTCTTGGGCATGAGAAAAAATGGTTTTTATGGCATAGCACCCAGGGCATTTAACATCCATAAAGTATGAATTTGGCCTCTGTACAGCCTTTTCAATTTGTGTTTCCTTTTCTCTTCCAATGGAGAAGGATGCAAGTAATCTATTGCTAATGGCAATCTAAAAAAATCATTTTTCTATATTAAAACATAGCATTATGAGAGAAATTGAGAGGCCAGAAAGCATAATGACATCTGCCCACGGGACAGTTAGAGAATGAAGGAATGAGTGAACAGGCCAAGCCCTGTCAGGCACGATCATACGGAAATTTTAATCCGTTTTTGAAAACTATTATCGCAATTGCTCCGAAACAAATAATCTGATTTTTGCCAAATTTTGAAATATACACTCTACTTGCTTCAGTGATGCCTCTAGGATGAAAAAGTATATTTCGCTTCTTGGGACAGAAGTTGGATTTTTCAGACGAGATCCAAACAGTCGACACGAGTGTCATACGAAGGCGCCCGAGGTTGTTCACAAGTGTCAACTGTTTTGATCGAGTGCACTCAGAGAAAAAGTAAACTTCTCGAGCATGGCAGTGCTCAGCGCGTCCGAAGCGCGCGCTGTGACGACCTTCAAACGTTAGAAAGTATCCCCCTGAGCACGACACAAGCTTCCAAATCAAGCGTCTGCGCAGCGGATGCATCGAATTCATGCTCTAAAGCATCAATGGAGCCATGCCTCGCGCGGCGGACAACATTATGATCGAGAAGTTCATTTTTTCTCTCAGCGTGAATATCCAACTTCTGTCCCATGAAGGAAACAATATTTTTTACGATAAGTGTATCTTGTCTACGTCTTCTTATACCTGTGGGATGATTCTAAGATTCCTGTGTTCGAACAATCAATAGACTTTCACAGGTCTCTGAAGATTTTACATCATTTTACATAAATTGTTTTTCATTCATACCTCACACATGCAAATGTATTCTCATACTTAAGGGTATGTTGATAATTATTTTAGCGGATGTTCCACAGTTAGTAATTATTCCAGAAAACTCAGGGTTGTTTGTTTGGTACTATTCGACATTATTTTCAATTCTTGAGTTCAATATTAAATATTTAGTGCTCTAAAGTAATTAGCAAATATTATATATTTTTTCAAAATCTTACGGGTGTATTTTTACAGTGGTCGTTTTTTAGGGGTGGATTTAGCTTAAAGGGGTATTTTATTCCTTTTTCGTGTATTTTTGGCTCCAATAATTGGATTTTAGCTTATTTCTTTTACATTTATTCGAATTTCATGAAATTTCATGAAACCACATTTCTATATTTTCGATGAAAATATAGAACTATTATATATATATATTATATATATATATTATATATTGTTGGAACTTTAAAGAACATATTGATAAATCATAAGTATCAAGTTAATTTAGAATTCAAACGTATTTTTCAATTTGGGAATTCATAATAATTGAAACATACTTATTCTAATTTAAAAATATTCATGTTTCCTGAAAATATTCTAGATTCGAGGTTTCAGTAGAGATTACAAAACTATTTTTGGATACAATTTTTGAAAGAAACACAACAGTGAAGAATTTTGCGAATTATGTAAAAAACTATCGAATTGTCTCATAATTCTAGTTAGATTTTTTTTAATGAAAAAAAAAAGAAATGTTTTTTCTTCTGTTATTCAAGTATTTCCTTACATGATTTTTCTTAAAAATTTGAACAAATTGTACAGTTCTAGTTAGTAATTTTCACTAAATATATAACGACTAATGCACGAAATCTTAACAAAATGTCATGATTTATAGAATTTTAGTATCAACGAATGATTATGAAAATTTTGCAAAAGTTAACAATAATTTCACGATTTATGTGCTAAATATTTAATACTAACATTACGAAACTTCAAGTGTTGAAAATTTTACAAAATTTACAATAAATTAATGTGAATTTTCTGATTTATGTTCATAATATTTAGGATATATATAAATTATTTTTATAATTTAAATATTTTTATACTCTCAATCTTTTTTACTGGTAAATTATTGTTATTGTGGTCACAATAATAATTTATTTTTGAAATTTTTAGCATGAATGAAGTATATAACATGAAAAGTATATACATGAAGTATATACATACATATAACAAAAATGATGGAGTTCCAATGTGGAATTTCAAATCATAAGCACTTTGAAATTTCATGAATATATACCAAAAAAATATTATATATTCATTTTATAATTATCTACTGAAGAGTTTCACACAATCTCTAATGAATAGTGACCAATATAAAGAGCAATTACTTACGTTGTTTAGCTGATTTTTTTGTTTCGAATGGAGTCAAATTTGACAGATTTGTAATGTTCTTATTTTGACTGTAACCACGTGTTTGTTTGCAGATACTGGGGGATACAATGCTATACAATGCAGTATAATGCAAAACAAAGTGACGAGCACTGCCAATTGCTGCCAACAATCACCAATATTGGCACAGTATTGGCAGTTATTGGTTAACGGCAAGCTAATTTTGAATCACAATAGCATAATATACATAGTACTATAGCATGTTCATATGTATATGTATGTATATACAATAATACATAGGTATATGCACGGCCCGTGCTAGCCCGTGCAGGCTTGCCAGGTGGCGATCTTCTTTCACTTTCTAGCAACAAACAATACGTAAGCTTGTCCTTGTCTTTGGCGACTTTGACGTCATAATCTGGCATCCCTGAGCCCGTGCAGCTTTTTTGGACAATTACTTGCAATTTTTTGCATTTTTCGACAGCATATTAGACAATAAAGTAAACATTATAGTTGTCATTCAAGTGCGTCATTGCGTTGAGCATTGTTGAGTTAATTCGAATGATCCGTAGTGCAATTTCTCTGTTGTGCATTTTCTCTAAACCGAGTCACCCAATCACAAAAAGTAGTCTACGGTTTTGCAATATTGTAACGAAAAAAAAATTCACATCAGCAGCAGTTGCAGTTACAAAAATGGGTACGAAAAAGGAATCTTGTGGTTCTTATCGGCTTCCAAAGAATATCGTGCCACATCATTACGATATTTCGCTGACGCCTGATTTGGACAATTTTACATTCGATGGCAGCGAAAATGTACACATTCAAGTAAGTCTTTTTCATTCAGTTTTTGATTCCAGCATTTTACGATATTGCAAAAATGTATTACGCGATAGCGAAAAAAAGAGACAAAATTTATATTTAAAAAAAAAAGGTTAAGTGTAACATTGTAATAAATTTAAAATAATAACTGCTAAATTATAAAATTTAGTGCAATTAAACTTTCAAATAATTTGTTTTGATGTATTAAATTCTAATTCATTATTGATTTGAAATTAGAAAAAAAATGTATGACATATAACAATGTAGAAAACAAAAAATTTTCTGGACTTTAAAATTATTCCTCCAATTTACTTACACACTATACTTTTATTTATTTAAATTATGCATACTTCATCAGATCAAGCAAAAACATTATTATAAGTTAAACATACTACATGAATTTTAATACATGTGCAAGTACAAAATATTATAAAATTTATTGATATTATTAAAAAAATAAACATTGCATCGTTTCCATAAATTTTAAACTTTCATCATTAACATTTATATTGTAAAATAATGTGGAATATCTCATACTAAAAATTACAAAATGATAACTGCTAAATCATGAAAATTGAATACAAGTAAACTTTGAAGTAATTTGTTTCAATAGCTTAAATTTTCAGAAAATAAATGAATTTTAATTTTTGACTTTCGTTTTCAAACATAGGTTAGTTAAGAAGTAACAAAATAATATCGAATTGTATATTATTCAATTGAAACGTATAATGTTTATAATTCAAATGACATACAAATTAATAAAATGATTTTCGAGTTAATATAATTTTATTACTAAGAAAAAAAAAGATATTCTATATAGTTTTTCATCTCCAATTTCTAGTGTCTCATGCAGAAACATTTATAGATCTTGATGAATTTTTTTACTTTAGAAAATTCAAAAGTTTAGACTCCAGTAAAACTTAAAAATATGTCCATATCTTCTACATGGAAGTAAAATGAAATATTGTTTCATAATATGCCTTCAGGTCCAAGAAGCTACAAAGACAGTGTTACTTAATGCGCTGAATCTGGACATTAGCAAAGTCACATTCACTGAAGAAAATGGCGATAAGAAATTGGTGGCTCAAGATGTTGCCCTCTTTGAAGACTCCAAAACCGCCACTATCACTTTCGCTGATGAACTGCCAATCAATAAATCAGGCATTTTACACTTGGAATTTCAGGGAAAACTTAACGAAGAAATGGCTGGCTTCTACAGGAGTAAATACACTAGGTATGCAGGGTAGAGCAAGAAAAAATTCCTTAGCATTGAAGTATGATTATTCAAAAAAATTTACACTACATTGTTACTTTTTGACTCGTCTGTATTCCAGTTACAGTTACTTAAATTTTTTTTATTTAAATTTACTAGTATATCAGTTCTTTGAAGATTATTATCGCTTTTAACAATCTAAACATTGAAAAATAAATTTGTTGAGGAAAGTGTAATAAAATAAGTGTCTTTTTTAGTACTGATGGAACAACAAAGTACGCTGCGGTGACTCAGTTTGAAGCTGTAGACGCCAGACAGTGCTTCCCTTGTTGGGACGAGCCAGCTGTAAAGGCTACTTTTGATATAACCCTCACTGTGCCAGCAGGTCTCACAGCTCTTTCCAATATGGTAATTTTACCCTAGTAACCAGATTATTTTCGAATACCTGCTTACCTTACGTTTGCTATTTATCTCAATTATTTACCTGTGCAACATAGCCCGTGAAAACCAAGGAAATCTTGGAAGGAGGAGTACTAGAGAAGTTGTCTTACGAAACGACGCCCAAGATGTCGACGTACTTAGTGGCCATAGTTGTGGGAGAGTTCGATTACGTGGAAGGAAAGAGTGAAGATGGCACCTTGGTCAGAGTGTATACTCCTCTGGGGAAGAAGGAGCAAGGAAACTTCGCCTTGGAAGTCGCTACCAAGGCATTGCCGTATTACAACGAGTACTTTGGCATACCCTACCCACTGCCCAAGATGGACCTGGTGGCTTTGGCAGATTTCTCTTCGGGTGCCATGGAAAACTGGGGTCTCGTGACGTACCGCGAGACCTACCTCCTGGTGGATCCCCAAAACACATCTGCTGCAAACAAGCAAAACGTCGTCATCTGCATCACTCATGAAATTGCCCACCAGTGGTTCGGCAACCTCGTCACCATGGAATGGTGGACCCACCTCTGGCTCAACGAAGGCTACGCCTCATTCATGGAGTTTATGTGCACTGATAAACTCTTCCCAAAGTACAACATCTGGGTGCAGTTCGTTAGTGGCTTTTTGTCAAGAGCTCAAGAATTAGACTCTTTGCGCAACACACATGCTATCGAGGTATTATTTATTTCATCAAGAATCTATTTTTTTTCTGCAATTCTTTTTTAATGCACGAGATGTTTAGCGAAAATTGGAATACAATGATGTTGATTTGGGAAACAAAATTTATTCTTTACAGGTGGATGTCGAAAACCCATATGAGATAGATGAAATCTTTGATGAAATCTCGTACAATAAGGGCGCTAGCGTGATTAGGATGCTGCATGCATACATTGGTGGGGAAAAGTTCCAAGAAGGCATGAAGCTTTACTTACAGAGGCACACGTATGGCAACGCTCTGACAGAGGACCTGTGGGCCACTCTGGAAGAGGCAAGTGGCAAACCTGTGACTAAGGTCATGTCCGCTTGGACGCGCCAGGCAGGTTTCCCTCTTGTCAAAGTCAAAGAGCTCCTAAAAGGCTCATCTCCTACCCAGCGTGTTCTCTCATTCTCACAGCGCCGCTTTCTTCTTACTGATGACTCTTCCAACAACAAGGTGCTTTCCTTTACTCTATAATTCTGCCTAGTATTCAAAGAATGTGTCCATTAGATTTTAAATTCAAACTTTACTAAACTTTATGCCTTGAGTGTCTGGGGAATCCAACATTCAAATTTTGTGAAGTGTGTAAATGGAACGAATTCCAGTTTTTTTTTAATACCCTTGTCCCTGTAAAAAAGGAATAAGCTAAAATTTTCTTATGGAAAATTATTACTTAATACTATGATTTGTAGGTTGATGAGAACGTGCTGTGGCCTGTTCCTCTAAGTATTGCTCGAGGAGGAAGTGGGAACCTGCCAGTTGTAGTGAGTGAAACAGTGATGGAGGCCAAAGAGCAGGAGCTGGTGCTGGATAAGCTAGGCGAGGGTGATTGGCTGAAAGTGAACCCAGGTGCGGTGGGTTTCTATCGCGTGCAGTATGGGCCCGAGATGTTGGCAAGGCTGGTACCAGCTGTGGAGGATCGCAGCCTCCCTACCCTTGACCGTTTCAGTCTCCTGGACGACTCCTTCGCCACAGCCAAGGCTGGTCAGACCTCGACGGTCGAGACTCTGAAGCTCCTCAGCGCCTACCGCCACGAGGACAGCTATGTCGTCTGGACCGTTGTCGCAGGCATCATTGGCACGTTGGACACACTCCTTGGACATCTCCCAGATGTACATGAACCCCTCCAGCGCTTCTGTTGTGAAATTCTCCGTGATGTTAGTCGTCGAGTTGGCTGGATCCCACCATTTTCGGGTGAGTAAATTTAAGCATGGTCAAGTACCAAAATTATTGACTTGTGTGAGTGAAAATATGTTGTTGGTTTCAGGCGAGTCACATCTGGACACGCTTTTGCGCTCTGTGATTTTGGGTAGGTTGGTCTCTTTGGAGGACCCAGAGACCCTGGCAGAAGCCAAGGAACGTTTAGAGCGACACTTATCTGGGAGTGAGCTTTTGCCAGCTGATCTAAGGAGCTTCGTGTACCGTGCGTACGTGATGAGCAGTGGCGAGGCTGCCTTTGAGCGCATGATCGAGCTCTACAAGGCGACTGAGCTGCACGAGGAACAAGACCGAATCCTCATGGCCCTTGGTGCTACTCAGGAACAACGTCTGCTCCGTCGGGCACTGGAGTTTGCTGTGAGTGATAACGTGCGGGCCCAGGACACTGTATACGTGCTACTAAGCGCCTGTCGCACATACCAGGGTCGATGTGTCACCTGGGAGTGGGCCCAAGAAAACTGGGCCCAGCTTACCAAGCGATGCAATAGTGGAGGCCTCCGCTACCGCCTTGTGCAGTACCTTGTTGACAACTTCGCGACTGAGGAACACCTTGGCGAAGTCGAGGCTTTCTTCCAAAAACACTCACCAGTTGGCGCTGAGCGCACTGTTAAACAGAGCTTGGAGAAGATTCGCCTCAACGTTGCATGGCTCAAGCGCGATCAAGCCTCTATCATAAATTTCTTCAGTACTGCTCTTTCGGATACCAATTCTATTAACTGAATATGTTGGCTGTCTACATTTAAAACTAAGTACTTCCTAGAGGTGTGCGGAAATCAGTCCCCTGAAACGTGAGCTAAAAAAGTGAAGACGAAAATTTCACGACGTAGATAGCGCTTCGAGCGGTTGCGTCCGTTCCCCCCTTACGGCAATCCGCGCTTCGCTCTATCCCCTCGGAGCTTGTAGGGTGAAGCGCGGGTTGCGGTAAGGAAGGAACGAACTCAAGCACACGAAGCGCTATCTAAGTCGTGAAATGGAAAAACATGGAAAAATTTCCCACCCCGAGTTCAGGATTCTCGAAATGTCAGGATCCTGCACACCTCTAGTACTTTCATTATTTGTTTCAATAAAGTACTTTGCACTTTTTTTTTGATAATCGCTTGTTGCTGATGTTTTTTTATTGATCCCTTGGTTTTTTTTGTTATCTATGGGATTCTTTTAACTTGAACCTTTTCTAGCAATGCAATATTTTTTACTTTTTGTTATGTCTGTATTGATTTTTATTTATTGTTATACTGCATCATGGAGAAAAAAAACTGTAGAAGTGAGATTTCAAAAATGTTGCAGAACGAAGCTCTAGGAACAATCCTAATATCTCATCCCCCATATGTTGGAGTTTCTCACAGAGTTTCCGAGGTTTTTCAACATTTTCATTATTGATAATCAACATAGAGCAGTGAAAGAAGTTACAAAATAAAATTAAATTACACTCTGATTACTTCTTATAATTTATAAACTTTTTCTATCATGATTTCTTGGAGGAAAAGTAGGTTTTCGATAAACACATTTTTGGAAGTTAAGTGTTTATTTTAAATCACAAATCTTGATGGAATAAATATACAATAAACAAAATAACGCTGTAAATAATATTCGAACATAAAATTGATGCTTATTGAGGAATTGTATGAAAATGCAGAACATAGCGAATGAGGGAATAAAATTGATAGGAACATTACAGAAATTAATATTGTTACTCACATATTTTTTAACTTACATATTTTTCATACAACTCATTTATATCATCTTCGGTGACTGGTTTTGTGTGAATTTTCAACATTTCTTGATAAAGTACTTTGTTTTCTAAATTTGCTGCATCAGCTATGATGTGATTCTCGATCAAAACATTGAGAATGTTGATTTTTTCGATCGATTGTTCAATTTTTTGTTGATATCTGAAAACAGTCTTATTTTAAAATATGAAAGTGCTTCGTAAAAAAAGTGTAATTATGATAAAAATACAATTTTGTTTTTTTTTTGGGGGGGGGGGGGCAGTTTTTATTCTCAGTCAATCAAACTAAGGTTTATTTTATTATTATAACTTCAGAACTGAGAACATGTTTACATTTATCAGTAGTTTTCGTTACCTGACTATTCCAGGATTGGATTTCGCCGCTTCTACTTGCATTTCCTTTTTTTTACGCTCCAAAAACACATGATGTTCGTTTAAAGCCATTTGATAAGAATTTTGTTGAATAACCGTATCAACACTTAATCGATCCTTTTTTTTATGAAGATCTATTAATATACCATTCAAAACCATTTGCTCTTTAAACAAATTGTCCAGTTCCCTGTACACAAAATATTGATTATCAACTTTGTGTGAATGTTAAAATTTCTATTAATGAAAACATAAAGAAATAACAAAAGAAATTTGGCAGGAAGTAGTCTCCAAAAAAAAAAATTAGTGAAGTTTTTTGTTAAATATCAACGAGTGTTAATTTTTTTTGCAGTCAGTTTTTTTTATTTTAATTGGAAAACTAGCTTTCTCAGGTGATTAAAAAAAAATTGTGGATGGTTTTTCATTTTCATTTAGAATTTAAAAAAGTACAAACATGCGATTTCATGAGTTCAAATTTACTTTAAACTTTTCAATGTACTTTAAGTGCAATGAAGCATAATGAAAAAAAAATTTTACTTTTTCTTATTCTGGTCATTAGCGAATATCAAAATCGCTTCACTTCGAATGCATGATTCCAAGGCTCGTTTATCAATTGCGTTTGAAACTGTCAATCCATCTATTTCCGAAAGTAATTCCTCTTCACTTCTTTCAGGCAATGCATTCATTTCTACATAAAAAAAAAACTTAAGTGTTAATCAAGAGGAAAAAAGGAAGGAAATTTTTTTTTTTTGAACAAGCCAATAAGTTGGTATTTTAAAGAGATATTTTTTGGTTCACCATAAATTATGATTTTAAAAACATTTTCAAAATTGAAATAAGAATAAATTAGTTTCGAAATTTCATCATAATTATTGGCTGGGGTATCATAGTGAAAATAAGGTAAATGTCTCTATTCGCGTCCGTGTACGTATTCGCGTCCTAGTCAAAAATTAACAAAATATATTATCAAAACTGAAAACATGTAGGATATCGATAGTTTAATCGAAAAAATCTTTCTGATAATAACAAATCAGTTCACTTTTGATAATATATTTTGTCAATTTTTGACTAGGACGCGAATACGTACACGCACTCGAATAGGGACATTTACCTTATGTTAATTTATTTTAATGGTATTTTGCAGCAAACATTTTCTTTATAGCTTTATATTTCCCTCAATATTTTGTCATTTTGTGCAGAATTTTAAAATTTGATTTTTTTCTTATTTTATGGACTTTAATATACATATTTTTTTAGAATAATATGCTGGAGAAATTAGTTTCTTGATTTCTGGAAGTACATATATGTTGTAAGAAACTAGTAGCATTTATGAGAAACTAATTAAAATCTAGTATTTTCAGTTTTTTTTTGTATTCAGTACATCACGTAAGTTTTTATATCGAGGTCTATAGATTTTCAGTATTTTCATGTATTTCCTCACAGATTTCGAAAATTTTATGACTCGAATTCTAGTAATTTCTAATAAAAAGGGGATATTTGTACACGAATCACTAGAATTTTACTCTGTACCATTGAAAATTATATGTATATAGAATTTTCTATTCAAGAATAAGGAGTACGAAAATTACTTATATCCTAGTTCCAGAACATTTCGTAAAAAGTTACAAATAAGTGACTTTAAGATAAATAATGGGATTTCGGTTACTTGTGACCGAACAAAAATAACTCATTTCCATTATCCCAAGCGGTCATCAGGGGACACACGAGGACGTTTTTGCGTTTCCAAAACATCTCCAAATGGAGCTTTTGGAGACGCCAGGAAAAGCCAAAATTTTTGCACTTAAGAGGCTTGAATTAACGATTCAAGGCATGATATCGAAAGCTGAGGGTTATAGCCCGATGTTATTCAATTGAAAAAACATAACTTCAAGCTTTTAAAGGGCTCTATTCCGAGTTGAAAAGCAGTTGTTTTTGCAGCGAAAACTGGCTCTGCCATTATAGAAAAGGGTCGACAGTATATCTATATATCTGCATACGCAATATCCCAGTCTCCCACTTTGATGCCTTATTCCCCTGCAGGGTGGGCCTGATGCTGTCGAACTTCTCGCTGTGATATTGTGTATGCAGATATCGAGATATATAGATATACTGTCAATCGGTCTCTATCATGGCGGAGCCAGTTTTTGCTGCAAAAACCACTGTTTTTAAACTCGAAATACAGCTGTTTAAAAGCTCGAAATTATGTTTTCTCAATTGAATAACATCGGGGTAACCCTTAGCTTTCAATATCATGCCTTGAATCGTTAATTCAAGCCTCTTAAGTGCAAAAATTTTGACTTTTCTTCGCATCCCTAAACGCTTGATTTGGAGACGTTTTGGGGACGCGAAAACGTCCTCACGCATCTCCTGATGACCGCTTGGGTAGCGTTGATTGTTAGCGAATATATTGCTTTACTTCCAAACCCTGATTATCAATATAATAATATGTAGTGAAAATATATTATTATTATAAATACTGAGAATATTATTACTATACATTGAGTGTATTTTTATCATACATATAATTAATATATACTATACTGTATATTAAATACATGTGTTATTAATATTAAATTATATGAATATTGAGCGAATTATAATTATATTCATTATATGATTTCAAAGAAGCATTATTTTGAATAATTTTCAGATCATTATAACAAAATTAAAAAAAATAAATTGCAGCTATGTTTTTGTGATTACGTTTTTCCGCGTGAAGTATTGCCTTTTTAGCAGCCAAAAATGCGAGCTCTTCTAAAATATCATGGATTCTAGCGTCGTAGTCGATTTCGTCAGAGTCAACTTCGACCGAATCTTTTTCAACGTCATTTTCCTCCAAATTTTGCACTACTTTTTTTTGTTTGCTTCTTTTACTCATTTTCACCTTTTAATTTTTTTCCAATTCAAGAAGAGAATCGTTTGCTAATATCAGTAAAAACGACATAGGTAAATAAACGAAACTTGCATTTAATATTAAAGTCGTTACAACTTAAGTCAAATTTATTCAAACTTGTTTGTAAACAGTTCAACTAATGTATCAACTTTGTGTATGGTATGTGCCCGGCACACATACACACTGACCTAAATAGAAAAAAGAGATGACATAAATGACCCCTGCACTGGGAAAACAAACCCGTCGTATATTAACCACACTGGAAAAAAAAACCCGTCGTATTAACCGTAAAATCCGGTTGTGCCAACGTTGATGCAAACCGTGACGTTTCAACTTAGGTTGGCGTTGCTGGCCACGGTGAATTCACCTCGTCAATCCAGCCCCGATTGGCCATAGGGAATCCAACGCTGAAACGACCGATTTGATATATATACATAGTGATACAACGGACAAAGCACAGCTGACCGTCAGATCAGCATTGGCAGCACGCGGGAATTTCCCGTAGCCATGGGGCTGAATTGACGTGAAAGCAGTAACGTGAAGCAGTAACGTGAAGCAGCCATGTTGAATCGCCGGGATTTTTTCCCAGTGTGGTGAAAAAAAATATCTTTGCAATGGCCGACAGAAGATAAAAGATATCTTTCTGATATCTTTCACAATATATATTATTATGTAAATGTTTAAGATGTTTTACACATGTCTTTCAGTTTATATCGTGTTTCTTATATCTGTGAGACATGTAGAAGATGTTTGCTTGAAGATATATATATAATTCATGTATTGTTTGTTATTGTTTACTTTGGTGTTGCAATAACTCGCATGATATGTTTGATAAATTGCGATTGAAAGACGATGGTATAGATTTCATTAATTAAACGACGTCATGGAGAGAAAAAGAGAACTTAATCGATTGTAAGTTGCCAAAAGTCGCGCCTCCCTAGCAAACACCCCGGTACCTAATCGGTACTTAAGCGGTACCTTATAAGGTACCAATTAGGTACCCCTTAGGTACCAGTTAAGTACTTTCCCAAATATCTACTCCTTTTCATTGAAAATTCGTGAAACTTTTTTTTTATCTTGTAAATGAAGTGTTTTTCTTCATTTTCCAGTGGTCAAATATCCGAAAAAATAGTGCATTAATTTTAATAAACGAAAATTAGAAACACTAATTGTCAGATAAGTGTAGATAGCGCACTTGTCATGCGGTATATAACATTCAGATAATGCGCTACACGGGAAATTTGAAATGCGCCATCGACTCAGTTGTTCTCACAGGGGCGTACGTAGTCGGGGCACATCAGTCCGCGATTATTATTTTTTTGGATAGTTCTATTGCATTTCGAGTATTTCCAGAGTTTTCGAACTTTGCCATAATGCTGTAATAATAGTTAACATCGGAAAATTTTTGCTTAAGTTTTCCCGAACTTTATACACGATGAACATCGAAATTTTGTGTTGAGGGTTTTTACGACTAATTTTACCTTTAAATTATTCAAATTCATTGAGAATTTTTTTATTGCTAGAAATGTCACAGGTATAAAAAAGTACAGTGTAAAATATTTCTGTTTTTTATTCACGATTATCATCGACATTTTGCGGTAAGAGTTTAACATCTGATTTTACCTTGAAATTATTTGAATCCAATATCGATGTACATCGTGTATAAAGTTCGAAAACTCTGGGAACACTCGAAATGCAATAGAACTATCCAAAAAAAAAATAATCGCGGACTGATGTGCCCCGACTACGTACGCCCCTGTGAGGACAACTGAGTTGATGGCGCATTTTAAATTTCCCGCGTAGTGCATTATCTGAATGTTATCTACCGCATGACAAGTGTGTTATCTACACTTATCTGACAATTAGTGTTTATAATTTTCGTTTTTTAAAATTAATGCACTATTTTTTCGGATATTTGACCACTGGAAAATGAAGGAAAACACTTCATTTACAAGATAAAAAAAAAGTTTCACGAATTTTCAATGAAAAGGAGTAGATATTTGGGAAAGTACTTAACTGGTACCTAAGGGGTACCTAACTGGTACCTTATAAGGTACCACCGCGTTTGCTAGGGCTTAAAACGCGCAAGAGTGGAAGCTGGATAGAGGAGTTGCCTCTAAATTAAACTGCCGATTTTTTTTTTTAAATTAAAGATTAGGCTTTATAAATAACTTTTACGTTAAAAAAATGTGATTTCTATTGTCCAATTTTTTATAAATAATTTTTAAAAATCGCTAAAATGAGGTCCCGCTAAAACGCTACGTGATTGGTCGGCGCATCTGTGACGTCACTAATATTTGTTTATTTTGGTCTCCCTATGCTACAACACGGGCCGCGCGCGAATTTCACGGGAAAATTCAAATAATAGGGAAAATGAGCCGAAATCCGGAAAATGGGTTTGTTCGAAATACCTCAGATAATCTTCCGAACGTGAATTTGGCAACGATTTTCGTATACTTTGCGAAAAAAGAGTGTTTTAACGTTCCTGAATCCAGAGCTGTCAAAGTGCAAAGGTAAATAAACGTTGAATTGTACATGGTTTTTACATTTTTCCGTTGTAATAGATGTGAAAAAAAATTAAATAGACAAATACAATGAAAAACAGTTTGAATTTCGTTTTTTTCTCAAAACAAAACAATGCATTTCATTGCGCTGTTCTCACGCATGTGTATCTATATTTCTATATTATTAAGATACATATGCGTGATAACAGCGCGATCAAATGTATTGTTTAAAAAAAAAAAAAAAAAAAAAACGAAATTCAAACTGTTTTTTATTGTATTTTGTTGTTTTTGATCGAGATCGCGTGAATAAAATAACAACTTCCGGATAAGACGTAGTATTTATTTTTTAGTTATTCAACACAGTACAATTTCTCCAGTGACTCCGCTTATATATATATATATATATATAGTCAACCAACCCCAGAGGGGCGCCATTTCGCGGGAATGGGATTCGAATGAATTTGAATTGCACATATGGCATTGCAAACAAACACAAATTCCAACATATTTGTCTATTTAATTTTTTTTCACATCTAGCACAACGGAAAAATGTAAAAACCATGTACAATTCAACGTTTATTTACCTTTGCACTTTGACAGCTCTGGATTCAGGAACGTTAAAACACTCTTTTTTCGCAAAGTATACGAAAATCGTTGCCAAATTCACGTTCGGAAGATTATCTGAGGTATTTCGAACAAACCCATTTTCCGGATTTCGGCTCATTTTCCCTATTATTTTAATTTTCCCGTACAATTCGCGCGCGGCCCGTGTTGTAGCATAGGGAGACCAAAATAAACAAACATTAGTGACGTCACAGATGCGCCGACCAATCACGTAGCGTTTTAGCGGGACCTCATTTTAGCGACTTTTAAAAATTTTTTTATAAAAAATTGGACAATAGAAATCACATTTTTTCAACGCAGAAGTTATTTATAAAGCCTAATCTTTAATTTGAAAAAAAATCAGCAGTTTAATTTTGAGGCAACTCCTCTATTTTTTGTTGACAAGCTATATATTTCTGAAAATTTATGCGAGCCGATATCTTTCTCTTATCCGAAAGATGTTTGTACCGTATATGATTGCAGAAATATCTCCAAATATCTCAGACCGTACATTTTTCGTACATATTTCCGACATCGAATTCCCAAATGTCCCCAAATATCCGGGGAAGAACATCTGGCCGATATCTTTCGTACACAAATCGGACATTATCGGACATTTTTTTTCGATCGGGTATATTTATGGTGATTGCTAGTGTTCTTGCGTTTTAAAATTCTAGAAGCTATAAGTTCTAGAATTTTATAAATTTAAAATTTATCAAATTTTATAGTTTTAAAAAATTTTTAATTTTAGAATTTTCTTGTGTAAACCGTGCAAACTATTTAAATGCGCCTCAATCTTTTTGTAAACAGCAGTTTCAAGCTTGTTCTAATTTGTAATCACTCGGATCACTCGTAATCATTCGTAATCATTGTAATCAAAAATGGCTGTTGACAGTTGTTATTGTTGTGTTGCTCGCGGAAATAAAGAAAATTAGATTGTGATCTACGCAATTATCGTACAAGTATCCTAAGAAAAGTGGAAAAAGGGGCAAAATGTTGCCGTTATCGGCATCGGAAGCTGGAAATTCGCCGCTGCTACCTTAATTAAGCGCGTGAAAAAAAAAACTCAACTGTCAATTTATATATTTCCATTGGTGAATTTGGACTTATTTTGTGCCGAAACAAGGAATTATTCGTCTTTTATGCAGCTGAAGACTCCAGCTACCGTGAGTCGTTGACATTTTTTACACACCCTTGCACTTATTACATCGACTTGATACTTTTTCATTGGCGATTGTTTGTTTACATTTTTTCACAATTCGCTCGTCAATGTTCCTGTGTTTATATGTAAAAGTTTTTGATACTGAAAATTTAACATATTTGAAATTTGAAATGTTGTTTGTCTTCCAAGTGCGATTTTGAAATTTGTATGTAGTTTCACAATTTCCAAAATATCAAAAATTTTGAAAAATTTCGTACATTTATCATACTTTTAAACTATTTTTAAAAATATGGGCACGAATCGTTGGTAAGACATGTTAAAAATTAACTTGTTATCGTTAACGATTTATTGAAGTTAATAAAGATGGGAATTTTCAAAAATGATTGTGAACAGAAAATAATACATTGAAAAACGAAAAGTAGTTTCATTTTTGAATTTGGAAAAAAAATGTTAAGAATTTAGAAAAAATCTATATTAAAAATATAAACATGCCCCTACTTATTGCACCCTATAATCAGACAAATTCGGTCGAATTTTCTTTGGCATGCTCGCAAGGCACAGAACTGAGACTCTGTTTTTTCTGTGAATATTATTAAGATGGGCACACACTGAGGCTCTGCTCTAGCCAATCCTGGAGGCCTTGAGGCACTCTGAGCTGCTCTAAGCCAATAACAGCCGAGCATTTTTTTAACTCATTAGCAGAGCTTTCAATTTTTTTTATCAGCCAATCAGAGGCCATCAATTTTTCCATCTATTTGTGAATCCAACAGATAGAGCTGAAGTCAGTGCCTGTGAATATATGAATACAAATAAATAAATTGAAAACAAAATGTAAATGTTAAAACGTCAACATTATCAATTTTTGAATTCATCGAACGATTTCATAAAATAAAACAGTGTATGCATTATTATTGTACAGTACGATAAGTGAACTGTCGTTCGACAGTTCTTCTGTTTACTGTCCTTACAATAACAGTCAGTTACTTAATTCGTATTCACTTCATTGTAATCGAAATTATCAAACTCAAATACAAAAATTTTGTCAGGTTAATTACCATCAATTAACATTTTCTAATTTAAAAAATATTAGGGCAGATATCATTGTAAGACAAAGTTTTCATGTTCAATGATGATCCTATTATAATCTTATTCTTTATTAATAATACTTGAATATTTTCTTGTATAAAAATAGAAAAAATTGTACGAAAACTGGATAGATTTATTAAAAGTGATAGTTTCTTGTAAGGGAAATGATGGAAATTAAAAAGAAATTGTAGACAACAAGGTCACTGAAAAGATTACAGTTCTCAAAAGAGCAAGTTGCAAGTCATGATTTTCTTTGTTGTTTCCTGGTTTGAAATGAAAAAAAGTTGAATGTTTGAAAAGGAAATCTAGTTGTCGTTTTTTGTCAAAGTTTTCCGTTAAATACAGTAGGTGCTCATGCATTTATAAAGCTTGGAGTATAATTATAACAATGACGCTAACAATGACGATTCTGAAGCCAGAGTCTCGAAGGTCCACTCAAAAATTTCCATAGTAAGTCCTTCTATCGTTCCACTTCATTATGTTACATGGTTAGATGGTTTATAAATGGAAGGGCTTCTACTGTACTTGAAAATGCAGTGTCTTCCATGGTAGGCCCCACCTTCTTAGACGTTATTTAATTTTCTCCCTTTTTCGAAGGTAGTCTCGGCTCCAGTTCAAATTTTTAGGTAGAGCTAGTTTTTAAAAACTATTTAGATTTTTTAGATTTTTATTATGAGATGTACCGACTTCTGTTCCACTGTTTTCGAAATTTCGAAGTTTCCTATCATATTGATGATTTGTCATGATGATTCCTATCATATTCCGTCATTTCCTGTAATAAACTATCATTTTCAAAAATTCCGCGTCATCTTCATTTGTTCGTGTAGGTCATATATTCATCTAAATATTGAGACATGCGATGTTATTATAAATAGTTTTAGTTTAAAATTTTTTTAAATATGATATAATGATTCACTTTAAAATATGAATATAAGTGCTTTTAAATATTTGAAAAATTATAAATTTCCAGATTATGTTTCAAGTGTTATAATAATTTGTTCGAATTTCTTTATTCTCTAATTTCAAAGAATTTTTTTGTAAAAAATATTATTTTCCAATATTTTTACATTTTTAAATACCTTCATCAAATTTTGCTACATCTAGAAATTTCAATTTTATAATAAAATTAAACCATTAAGATTCTATGATTTACCGAAAAACATTAATATAATGGCTTTGAAATATTGGAAAAATAGTGAATTTGTTGTGGTTCTGAATTTTTTTTAAAAATATATTCCAGAATTGTTCGAGAAATACTTGAATATTTTTTGATACTGAAAAAAAAAGTATAAATGTTGAAAATTAATTAGCTTTTTTCTCGTGTGGCCTGTTAAGTTTAAAGAAAAAACGGAAATTTCAAATGCGATTTTGGAAAGAAACTAGTAAAATAAAAAGAATATTTTCTTGATATGTGTTTGTCAATAATGCAAAAATTATAAGGTGTTTAATCTAAGTAAAAAAACACAAACTTCAATTTACTAAACCTTATACTTATGTGCATATGAATATTGAAATGAATTAACATTTTGAAAAATTATTCTAAAACGAAATTGAAAAAAATAAGATGTATTGGTTTGATAAAAAAATTAATATGAATGCTCAAAAACATCGATAAAATAGTGAATTTATCATGATTTTGCATTATTTTTGAAAATATACACATGAATTGTTAGAAAAAAATTTATATTCTTTTTTGTGCTGAGAAAGAGTTTAAAAAATGTAAATAAATTGGTCATTGTCCGACTTGACCTATTAATTAAGTTAAAAAAAATGTTTGAAATATTTTTATATGATTCTGGCTAAGAAATAATACAAAAATAATAGTAGTTCCCTGATATTCGTTTAATAATTGTTGTTAATGTAAAAAATATAAGGTGCTTCATCTAAATAAAAAATATTAACCTACCCTTACTTTTCGCAACCCTCAAATATATGTATATATAAATACTGAGATTAGCGAGTATTATTATATATGATTCCAGAATAAAATTGAAAAATGTATATGTAATTTACTTACAAAAATAAATAATATACACTTCAAAATATTACAATAATTACAAATTTTATAATAGACATGTTTTAATGAAGGAATTAACATGCTTACATTTCTATGTTCTTTAAATTTTGAGGATTTTTACGTGAAACAGGAAATTTTTCAATTTTTTCACATTTTCGAATATCATATTCAAATAATCCCACATTTATGAATTTATTCCTAAGAGTTTGACATTTGACATACAGGACAAGATTTAGGTGTTATTTATAAACAGAGAAAAAACATATTTTTTGAAAAAATACAGAGTATAAACAGGCTATAAAAAAATATATGCATCTAGTAATAACAGAAAAAAGCAACATACTTATTTATTCTAATGGCAAAAATTTGAATGTTATATAAAATCCATTAGTTTCGACGATTCTTTTAAATCTTCACTTAATTATCATTCTCTGTTAGAAATACCTGTGAAATGAATATTCATCATCAAATTTTCGAAAAAAATTGAATATTAAATATGAAGGATGTGAAAGTTGTAAAAATATTGATAAAATATTCTTAGATACTCGACAAAATTTTTAATTATCACTAGAGCAAATTATCATCTAATTTATAAGAATTATTTTAATAATATGTAGTTCTATTTTTCAATAAAGAATGAACATTTTTCTAAGGCGACACATTTTTATGTGGTAAACACCATTGAGTTTGATTTTTTGTTTGAAAAAGAGATTTGTGTTTTTGTTAATATAGTAAAAAGAGTCGAAAAAGCCTAGTGAAAACAGGAAATTGTGGTGAAGAATGAACGCCACGAGCCTGTATGTGTCAACGTGTCGACTAGTGCTCGGTGCAGACACTGAAGACCCTGCGACCTGGAACGACCTTTACAGATTGGTACCATACCTTCGCCAGAGCCTGAGTTGCACTG
Organism: Platygaster robiniae; assembly: GCA_028476575.1. Classification (NCBI taxonomy): domain Eukaryota; kingdom Metazoa; phylum Arthropoda; class Insecta; order Hymenoptera; family Platygastridae; genus Platygaster; species Platygaster robiniae. Next base: position 47,034,276 of record CM052019.1, read on the forward strand.
TCTGTTCAAAGCTCTTGCAAGAACCTCAGACACCCACCGAGAATAACTGCCAGCACCATGTTTGTAGAACATGCAGGTACTATATCATACATTAACTCATTATCTTATGATTTTTTAAAGAGAAGATTTTTAGATGACCTAGTGATTATCTAAGATCACAGTTATACATTCATGAGAATTCATATTAGGGTTCTCAGATAATTATAAACCATGAATTTTTAAAGGTTATGGTGATGGATTCAATTAATCAAAACTAGAAATATTAGAAATAGTAAATATTTTACTAAATAAGAGATAAAAAACAAGCCTACTCTTAGGGGTGGCCGCAAAAAATTGAAGCCCTCATGTAGCTGGTGCAAGGACTACGACAAATACGTGGAGAACGTTCAGCTGCGGATACTCTTGCAATGCTACAAGAAGCTCTGCGAGTACCTCACCAGTACCGGCATTTACCGCGCTCTCCTCCTAGCAGTTTCTGCTGCTTCCACAACATCTTCTTCTAGCTCCTCCTCATCTTCATCCTCCTCATCCTCTTCTTCCTCCTCTTCTAGTTCCGCCATTATCGCCAACACTACCAATGGCAACGGCGCCAATATCTCCCCCATGGGCGCATCTAGCCTCATGGAACTCATCCAAGAAGGCAGCGGCTTCAAGGACGACTTCAAGAGCAATGCAGGGCTCTCAAAATCGGCCTACAGCATCCTCCCTTGCGTCTACACCAACACTACTTCCACTCAGACCATCCAGCACTTGGCTACAACTACTGCCAACCAACTGACTAATGGTAATTTCATCTTTTTATTACGAAACTAAAGTGATGTAGCATGAAGTCTGAGATTGTCATCAGAATAAGAACATGTAACACAATAATTTATCAGGGTAAAATCCTGATTTTTTGGTGGTAGAACTTTGAGGCTATCATGACAGAAAAAATTATTATTATTTTGAATTCGACAGAATCACCAGCAGCTATAAGGAGCGTGTCCAATGGATCTTCCATTTACTCGGTGATGTACGCCGGTTCTGGGAACAAGATAACTATCAAGAGAAAGTCAGCGACGAGCGAAGATTCGGAAACGCTTCATCACCAGGGCGACTCGGAGTCAGTAGCAGGAATAGGAACAATGCCACACCGTCAGCAACATCACCCTACGTTGGGTGGCTCCATCATAGGTAGAGGGGTCAAGTGTATGCCACCTTCGCCCCACAGTACTGGCATCGTGCAGTACGCCACCTCTTCTCTTAAAAAAAGTCCCAAAACAGGCAAGGTAATTGTTGCTTTTCATTAATTCTGTTTTCCTATGAATAATATAGCTGTATCGAAAATATGATTTAATTCAAATGTGCCGAATATGTATCGAAAATATATCGATTCTTATCGATTGTTATTATATTTGAGTATAATCGATGCCTGTTGACATACGAAGTTATAGATGTAGATTGTTGCTGATGACTAAATTTTGTTTGTAAATAATTTTATTTTAAAAATTTTACCAATGTGTGTGTGCGTGCGCGCGTGTGTGTGTGCGCGCGCGCGCGCGTGTGTGTGTGTGTGTGTGTGTGTGTGTGGTGAAATTCAGTACGTGTCCGCCTATAACTTTGAAACTACAGTTCGAAACGTCCTGAAATTTGGCACAGTGATTGACCATGTTCCTGCGAAGGTTATAGGCATGTTTTCATCAACGAACACGCACACACACACACACACACACGCACGCGCACACACACACACACACGCGCGCGCACAGTGTCACAAAATCAGGGGGGTGACATTCGCTATGCCACGTAATAAAAGCTGGTGGCGACGAAAAAACTCATCTACTACGTGGCGCTAGTAGTACAGGCGACGAAATTTTTTCCTCTCCATCCACCCCACCACTGTTTTCCTCTACCACCTCCGCCACAACTTTACCCCTTCAATTCCCCCTCCAGGATGAAAAATGCGTCGCCTGCACTAGTAGCGCCGCCTATAACTCGTGTCATTTATTTGCCACTAATGTAGTATCGTGTCACCCCCCTGCACAAAATTACAAAATGTCATAAAATATCACAAAAAGTTACAAAGTCACAAAATTTCATTTGTGATATTTTTTATTTTTAACAGATTTTATGTAAATAATTGTATTTTTTTTGCTTATTTCCAATAACTACAAATTTCAGTAACTTCAATTGTACTGCTATATTCACATTATAACATATCAATCAATAAACTTATTAAAAATAATCCAGATAATTGAAATACATAACATTAACCCGTTTATTTGAAAAGTTCAAAATCTTACTTTGTATACAAATGATACAAATGATACAAATGAGAACAATATTTGTCAATAAGTATTTTTGCAATTAAACTAAAAAATGTATACTATTTTAATTGTAAAAATAACTATATAAAATTGTAGTTATTATAAAAAAAAATTTTATGACTAAATTATTCATAAATTTTTCAATTATCTTATATACGTATAAGTGTGATTGTCTGAAAGTCGTGCACCTATAAGTTTCAAAACTACTGCACGAAATGTGCTGAAATTTTGCACAGTGATTAACCATGTGCGTGAGAAGGTTATAGGCATGTTTTTTCCAACGAACTAAATGGCCTACTCCCCCACCTACACCCCTGCTGCACTGTTGAAATATCACACACACAGGAATCACAAAAAGTTAAAAAAATATATAATTTTGCAAAAGTCACAAAAACAGAAATAACAAAGTCGTAAAATCACAAAATCAAAATCATAATTTTTTGTTACTTTTCGTTTTTCAGTTAAACAATTGACTTTTCCTGACCAAACCACGTGTATCATATTTTAGAGTGTTTGAGATTGTATATTTTCTTAGTGTGGATTTTTCAAATTCAAAAATTCAAAGTAGAATTTAATTATATTTATTAGAAGTTGAATGTTATTTCGAAGGAATTGAATTAATTATTTTGAAACATTAATTTACTACCATCGAAATAAACATCCCTCATAAATTTAAAATTCATGAGAGATGAACTTCGAAATAATAGATTTTCAATTAATCAGTTTACCAAATTCTGGTTTTATAACAAAAATTTACCTACTTCATCATTTTTTTCATCATTTGAAAGCTTATTCTGGCGAATTCGTTTGTTACAGCAGCAGATGTCGGAGAGTTTTAAGAAGCCGAGGTCGAGCTCGACGAGGAGCAAGAGGAAAGGGTGCAGGTGCGGAAATGCGACAGCTGTTCCTGGGAAACTGACGTGTTGTGGCCAGAGGTGTCCTTGCTACGTCGAGAGTAAGCCCTGCGTCGAGTGTCGTTGTCGAGGCTGCAGGAATCCCCATATGGCAGACGGACTCAAAGTACTTAATTTTTAATTTTGTCCCTCCCCTTCCATCTTTTTGGATTTAGTAGAATTTAATGCATGACTGAAATTCATGTAATTACGTTGTAGTTTTATATATTGAATATGTGCCAGATATGATAAAAAATGTCTGGCAAAGTACACTGTGCGCAAAAAAAAATTTTTTTTTTTGCTATAGATCTAAATGCATAAAATCGATTCCTAATGACCCCATAAACAAGTCCGCAAAAGCTTTTCGCGAAGTTAGCGCAAGTTCCCGAGAAATTATTTATGCAAAATTTCGAAAATATAACTTTGTAATTCTTACAATTATGGCTCGATTTTTGACGTATAAAAGCGCATGTCTATTATTTGAGGTCGAAAATTCTGTTTTCATCATAAAAACGTTGAAAAACTGCATTTTTCACATAGTCGAAACTTTGAAGAAAATCACTTAATGCAAATGACTAACGGTTGCAGTTGGGGCTCTCTCTAGCGCTCGATCGCCATGAATGCCTGCCTATTCAAGAAGATCGAACGCGAGCGAGACCCTCAACTGCAACCGTTAGTCATTTGCATTAAGTGATTTTCTTCAATGTTTCAACTATGTGAAAAATGCAGTTTTTCAACGTTTTTATGATGAAAATAGAATTTTCGACCTCAAATACATAGACATGCGCTTTTATACGGTAAAAATCGAGCCATAATTGTAAGAATTACGAAGTTATATTTTCGAAATTTTGCATAAATAATTTTCCGGAAACTTGCGCTAACTTCGCGAAAAGCTCTTGCAGACTTATTTATGGGGTCATTAGGAATGATTTTATGCATTTAGATCTATAGCAAAAAAAATAGTATATTGCGTACCTAGGACATAAATTTTTTATTTACGAGTGTGAAATTTCTGCCCTAGTTACGAACGATATTTAATGTTCCGAGGTCTAAAAAAAATTTTGAGATTTCGAACTGGACGAGAAATGCGTTTTCTATGACAGAGGTACATAAAATTTTTTTTTGTCGCACAGTGGTATTATAAAATATATACAGGGATGTTACAACCGGGGGGGGGGATTATTCATTAAGCTTCTCTGCTTGTGAACATATATGCATATAAAATTTTACAAAAGAACTAGAAAACTGTACAGAATTTTATAAGCCCTGAAAAATAAAATACAAAAACAAACAAACAAAGAATTTTGAATCCTAGAACGTCTTGTTCTAAAAATTTATCTAAGAATCCATGAAAATATGAGGAAATAATTCGAATTTTATAAATGTCAAAAAAATAAGAAGAAAAAAACATGAATTCCTACGAGAACTATGAATCTGTGACAAACTGTGTTATGAAAAATCGTTTGAAGTAATAAGAATCTATAAAACTTTGAAATTTAGAGCATACAATTTTTGAAATTTATGTAGGAAATCCATAAAAATATTAGAGTTATAAAAGAATACCAGAGAATACTGCAATATTTCATAAATGCTGAAAAATATAGAGGGGACAAAAAATAATAGGTATTCATAAAATACTGAAATTTCGTACAGATATTATTTACTCAAAAACTAGTGGAAATGATTACACAAATAGTTACGACATCTATCCTAATAGTAGGATAAATCAAATGATTTATAAAAAAATTAGTCAAACAATTATCAGAAATAATTAGGAAATAACTATACAAATTTCAATCCTCAAGCATCCAATTTGAAAACCTACATAGGAATACATCAAAAAACTAGAAAATTCAATAAAATTTATGCTTATTAGAAAAATGCACAATGAACTAAAAGTTTTTGAATATTCTTTAACGCTTGAAATCTATGAAGATACTGCTTTTTGAATAATTTATTAATTCTAAAAATTTGTAAAATTTCAGATTCTAGTGTATCGAGTTATAAAATTTTATATAAGAATTCTATTTAAACAAGATATCTATAAAAAACTGAGAAAATCTTCCTGAATTTTAGTATGAAAAATATTAAAATACTGGATATTTATTGAAGACGTAGAAATTTTTACTGAATTTTAGTAGTAATAATAAAAAAAAAAAAACAGTTTAAAATAGTATAAAACAATAAAACTTTGAAATTCAGAGCATCAAATAATCGTGAAATTTACATAACAATTTACAAAAATATTAGAAATCTAGAAGAATATCTGAAAATTCTGCAAAATTTCATGAATGCTCAAAAATATACAAAAGACTTAATATAATAGGAATCTCTGAAATACTGAAATTTCAGAGAATTTATTTTCTCAGAAACTAGTGAAAATGATTAAAATGTATAAAAATTTTAATCCCGAAGCATCCAATTATAGAGACTTACATAGGGATCTATAAAAAAAAATAAATAATAGAAAATCAATAAAATTTATACATATTGGAAAAATAAAAAATGAACTGAAAGTTTAAGAATTCTGTTTAATGTTTTAAATCTAAAATGATGCTGTTTTTTGAGAAATTTATTCAAATTATGAAAATCTATAAAATTTCAAATTCTAATTTATCGAACCATAAAAATTTATATTGGAATTCTGGAAAATACAAGATATCTATATAAAACCAGAAAATCCTTTTGGCATTTGTATTACCTAATAAACCAAAATTCATATAAAAATCTATAAAAATATCAGAAATATATAGAAGAATACTAAAAAGTATAAATTATTTCATAAAAGCTTAAAAATGATAGAAATCTCTTAAATACTGAAATTCTATAATAAATACAATTTTTTCAAAAATTTATGGAAACAATAGTAATCTACAAAACTTTTAATCCTTAGATACGATTCTAAAAATCTACATACGAATCAAATCAAATACTAGAACATTGAATAAAATTTATGAATATATTTAAAGCGTAGTCTCGTCCAACAAAGACAAAAATAGTCGTTACAGTTCACAAGGTTGTAGAAAAGATCTTGGGAGTCACTGTTCACACACTTGTTTATTCATTAAAATACACAACCTGGGTTAACTGGGTACCGCGTATTTACACATAAGTTTGTGTAGTGGTTTGTGTACACGAATACGAAGAAATTGTTCCTTTAATGGTTGGATTCACGAGTGAATCTGAATCAGAGTTTCCTTTAACAGGTTGAACGCACGTAGATATACGAAACAGAGTTTTATAGAGGTTGAATACGCGCACAAGATTGATGTTGCGATACACGAGCAGTGTTACAGACAGTACTATTACTTCTCCGCTCGCGCTAAAAACTGACTCATTTCTATACACTGTCGATACGTGATAGCAATCGTTCTTGATAAAAGAAATCGTAATTACAATAATCACCCTGAACAATAGTATCATCGGCATAAACGATTTAGTATTTCTAAGAATAGAACATGATAGTGATAAACCTAACGATATATTTCCTTTACGTTCAAAAACAAGAATATTATAGTGATAATATCAATGATATATTCCTTTATGTTACGAAATTAGAATATTATCAGCTCGAAGTATGACGAAGATAATCCTAACGATACCTGATAATTATGTTTCTGAGGAAAAAAAATAAGACGAAAAATATAAAAACAACGTATTTTCATGGGGTCTTTACATATAGAAAAAATACAGAATGAACTAAAGGTCTTGAAATTCGTAATGAAATAATTCAAATCTATCAAGATATGTACAGTTTTCTGGAAAATGTATTAAAATACTACAAATCTCTAAAGTTTTTGATCCTAGAGTATCCAATTCTATAAATTTTTTGTAGAATTTAAAAAAATACTAGATATTTATAAAAAAAATATAGTAATTCTTCCATATCAAAAATATGAAAAATGCTTTAAATACTCGAAATCAATGAAATACCGGAAATCTATGTAGACAGCATTTCTTTAAATACCTATAAAACTATTGAATATTTATAAAACCTTGAATCCTGAAGCATTGCGTTCTAAATATGTATGAAAATCCATAAAAATACTTGGAGTAATAGAATTTTATGAAATACCATAGAGACACCAGAAATGAGTTATTATAAAATTTTGTATTATATACTTTAAAAAGTAAAAGCTTCAGCTTACTATTCTATTTTTAAGATCTTATAATGCTAGAATAAATTTTTATTGATACATTAAAATAAATATACCTATTACCATTTTGACATTTGGGCAGGGATAGAACATTTTATTTTCTCTCATCCCACGACCCAACTTGAATTCTACATTTATTTCATTGGCTAGAATAAAACGATGATTAAATTCAAACATTTCAAAAATTTTACTGTCGTAATTTTTCTGTAAATGAAATGTTATTAAGGTAGTCTTGCACTTGGGCAATTATCTATAGATTTTCCTTAAAATTTGAGAATTTGATCTCGATATTGTACCTATTTTATGGTAAAAATTTGATAATTGCTTACTTCACTGATTTTTGAGTTATAATTTTTTGAAATTAACACATACTTGTATGGGGAATCGTGCATTTCCACTCATATTTCACAAACTTTCCTATAGTTAATTCTGAAAAAATTACTGAAAATTTCTTTTATTTTAAATATTATTATTGAAATCAACCTCGAAAAATTTCAAAAAGGGATACCGAACTATAAAAAAAAATTTACAACTGTCACTTTTCAACGAACCATGCAACTAAGGTGGTACGCTTGGCAACGTCACATAAAAAAACAGTTGCAATGTTGCCAAATCTACGAACAAAAATTACGGAGCTGAATGAAGTTGGCCACGCAAGACTGTGTGACTAACTTCAACTTCTTTCAAGTGCAAGAACTACCTTAAGGACCAGTATTGTTTGTTGGAATGGTAGATACGGCCGCACATACCGGAGCTGCACAATTTGCAGCTGCAACTATCACACTCGCTGGATCGAGATAACCTAGGGACGACGGGCCTGATGACGACGACAACGGCGGGAGTTGGTGGGGGCTCCGATCCTCTTGGCGACTCGCTGGTTGGGCATGGGGGAGGCTTGAGCCAGTGCCTGTCGTCCTCGTCGCCGCCGATGCTGACGCCCTCGAGTATCCAGGTGCTGAACGTGTATTCCACGCCGAGACTCGAGCTGGATAACGTGTCTCAGAGCTTGCCTGCCGCCTTGCTCGTCGGCGAGGACGCCATGGTGAGTACGGAAAGCGAAGCCGAGGACAGCGACATACAAATCGACGTATGACAACGCTATGTCGTCTAGCTTCTTCTTCTTCTTCTTCTTATTCTTCTTCGCCGTGACCTCCAGCTTTCTACTGCCGCCTCAGCGACCGCGACCTCGGCTTTCATGTATTCCATAGTAGAATTAGACAAGGTATGTTCAATATGAGGACACGTTTTCGTTCAGTTCGCGCATGTGGGCCAGCTGACGCCATCTTGGTTTTATTCCGTCACGAATTCAAATGTTGTAAAACATGTGAATCATATCTGTTCCTGTGTTAATTCTCGGTGAAAATGTGTGTTTTAGATTATGGAATTGATCATCATTGCATGTTGCAATTATTGAAGAAAATAACATCACATAATGCTTACGATTTTTGGCTTTCATTACTGTGAGCCCAGTTGCCAGCGTCCACTTTTCTCTAAAAAATGGATCCTTTGGGAATCGGAAAAATTGTATAGTCGTCGCGGTCGGCACACGCTGGTTTTTTTGCCAACCGTTTTTGCAATATTTTACCTTGCACGCACTCATTGTAATCAAAGTGACTGATGTAAATAAACAAACAATATGGCGGTGGTTGGCCCACGGTGCGAACCAGCCAAGAGAAGGTAAGAGAATGCCCCCACCATACGCCCACATGCGCGGTGAACATACCTTGTCTAATTCTACCATGATGTATTCCTCTCTGTCTTCTTTTTTTCTTTTTTCATAGAGTAGGGATGGGCGATTATCTTCGATTAAATCGGAAAACGATTATTAATCGATTCATCATTCGATTATTTCTAATCCACGATTGATCGATTTTCGATTATACTGGTGAAAAATCGTAAGTGTTTGCCATTGAAGAAATATTTTAAATAACTACAGGAGATAACAATTTTTGAGAAATATCACAGCGAAGTTTTATCCTTTTCTTTGAATGTTTAAAAAAAATTGGGTTCGTCAAACTTGACTGTTTACCGCCAGAATAGGTTGCCTTCAGTCGAGTACAATTGATTAGTAATAAGGGTTTTGACAACATAATAAAGAGAAGGTCAATATTCGATTAATAATCGAAAACGATTAATTTTGGTATTGATCTATTAAAGTTCAATCGTCAGTAAAAATAATCGATTATTGAATAATCGATTATTTTTTCAATATTCGCCCATCTCTAGTCTAGCGGCCATGTGAAATACGAACGAATTCCTAATCTATGTTGAATTTTAGTTTTTCGTATGGTCACTTTGAGCGGTGGTGAACACATAAAGGGGGTTTTAGAGGTTGGGAAATTTAGTAACAGCTAAAATTTCATTACTTAGAAAATGAAACTTGACGTACGAATTTGGACGTTTTATTTTTAAAAACGAGTTTTTAGTTATTTTAGGAAAATTATAATGAATTGAAAATTTCAAACTGCCCACCATTTACATTTCTAATGTAAAATTGGACAGTGAAAAATTCTAAATAATAACTGAGGAATTAAAAAGATTTGTTAGCTTCAACATGCAAATTTTAACAGTTGAGTAAAAATTTGAATATAGTTCAATTTTAAAATCATTTGTTTTGATACCTGTTTTTTAGTGAACAATTATATTGATTTTGAACTTCATTTTTGAGTAAATGGCACGTCAACATAAAAATTACTCAATTTTCTATACTTTGAAAATATTTTTTTAATATAATTGCACATGATACTTTGATTTATTTATATTCAGTTGTATATTTCAAATTTTGTGATTATGTATTATAATTTATACATATTTACATAATCTTCTAATCAACATTTTGTTATTTAAAAAAAATGAAAATGGATGAAAAATGTTTAATTACCCACTATCCCACTATGTATTGGCATGTTCATTAGAGAAAATCATATAACATGTCACATAATTTAAAATTCAGAAAGATTCAGTAGCTTCGACATGCACATTTCAGCAAATGGTTGAAGAAGTAAATGTTTCAAACAAAATGTCAAATTTTCATTTTGAAACATGGGAAAAATTAAATAACACGCCAACATCGAAAGTACGAAATTTTCCATATTTAATTTAAAAATATATATTTTATTTGTGTTTATTTATTTATATAAAATTTTATTATATTGGATAGTAATATATGTGGCGTGGAACGACAAAAGGGACCTAAGAACCAAACTCATCTTGGCCTACTTTCTAATGCTTTCAAGCCAGATACTGTGCCCAACCGGTTTTGGCCCTTAGGTCCCATTTGTCGTTCCACGCCACATATAAGAAATTTCAAACATTACATGAATTGATAAATAATCACACAATTTATTGAAATTTATTATTATATGGAAATTGCATTCATACATTGATTATCATAGATTGCTTCTACCTTTATATCATAATTATAAAAATTACATAATATTAAAAATATTTCATAAAATAAAAAGTTTGAACATGGCATACTATAGTATATTGAATCTGGAAGAATTTGTTTTTTAGATATTAGTGTATTGTTATCAGAAACAGAGGAGAATTATCATACCAAAAAAAAAAAAAAACACTAAAAATGTATTTTCAAATTTGGATTCAATATGTCCAGCTCAATAATTTTTACGATTTGAGATAAAATCCGAAAATGAGAAACTCATAAGTACAATTTTCGACAAATGAAGACTTTTTTTTTAAAAAAAAAGTAAACATTCAAGAATAAAAAAGGAAAAAAAAAACGGAATCTTTCATATTTTAAAAGTTTTTCAGTATATTACTGTGTAATTTTAAAAGCAAAATTCAAACTTCAAAAAAGCTAATCAATTATACCCAAAAAATTTGAAATTCCGATTTTTCCAATTTCCTATTTGTAATGAAAATTCGGTAATTTCCAAAGTTACTATTCCAGTATGCAAAAGTTGCATGAAATTCATGTTTTAAAAAAATATAATTTCCTGAAAAAATTGCTATTCGAAGTTAACAAGCCAAAGAATTAAATACTTTGAACTTTATTTTGGTGATTCAAGATTCAATATAGATTCTATTAATTTGAAAAAATTGATAATTTCCAATTTTAAACCATGGAAAACTCAAAAAGATAGAAAATTTGTTTTTAGAAAACCTATCCTGAAATTTTGTTCTGTGTGTGCCCCTGACTTAAAACCTTTTTTATTCTTTTTTTCTTTCTAGCTTATTGTTTTTTAATTTAGTTTTCTTAGGTAAGAAAAAAAAATTTGAATTATATTAATTAATAAATTATATTAATTTAATATAATTGAATTATATTAAATGTAATATTCAGTACATTTATTCATAATGATTAATAAAATTTTTTTCGGTGCACCCTCATAAATCGTGAACATTTTACTAGTCGAAAATCAGCATAGTTTATATTTATTACGAAGATTTTAAATCATCTCACTAATCAGTGTGCAATCGAATAATCAACTATTGTGAATACATGCTACTGATATTGTAAATGATTGAAAAATTCTGCATTCTTGATGAGAGCTGTTACAAGAAGCCGGAAGACAGAAGAAAAACAAAAAATGTTATTTTATTTATTGCTATCAAAAGTTAAGTGATCGTGTAGAAAACTGGAATTTTTCCAATTTTGATGATTTTGTGTAGCATGATATAATAAAATTTACGTAAATTTTGATGTTTCATGAAACAACTTTTACGTGCTGTAAAATTTTCGAATCTAGAAAATGTTACTTGAAAATTCAAAATGTGCAAACAATTTGTAGCAAATGATATTTATTTGATACAAAATATAAATAATTCGTGGTCATCCTCAAAATGAAGACAAAATTTAACATGTCTCATATTCCTGAATAATTTATAATTATAATTATAAATTAATAATTATTTATTATATTTATTATCATTTCTGTTATCGTTGTTTCATTTTGTATAGTAATTTTATTTGATTTGATCAAAAATAAGAGTTATAGAATTTCAGTATAAAAAACAAATGTCAATTCTTCCAACTCGAATCTACCTAAGAAAGTGAAAAAAAATTTTTATTTCAAGGTTGGGAATTGGTTCGTGTTAAACATCGCTTACAGTAAAATTATGATTCGACTCATTGCGTCAGTTAAATTTTGGTTTTCTCAGTCAAACGACATTGAGTTTTTGTTAGGATCATAGGCATAACGCAAATCACAAAATTTTTTGAAAACTATATTTGTGATCAGTAACATTTTTTTTATTTTTTTTTTTTGAAATATTCTTGATTGGTGTAAAATTCATCTCAAACTAATTGAGGAAATGGCGTTTTGAATTATTTTCCGAGGAAGTTATTTTTCTACGCGATTCCTAGCTAAAAAAAATTTACGATATTTCCAAGTCCTTCATAAAATCCTAAAATTTTTGTTAGGGAAAGTTTAATTAATAATCTTTTTCTTCTTTTTAACCTGAGCCATTGTCTATGATCCTGACTTTTTTTTATTGCCAAAGTACATCGATGACGTTCGAGTTGATAATGGTTTGGTGAATGTTTGGGATCGTGGTCAATCTTTTGCTCAAAAATGTGTGTTTTGACTCGAAAACGATGTAAATAATTGGGGAGTTGGATATTTATTATTTTCGTCTAGCGAAGAAAAAAAAAATAAGAAAAAATTACCGCACTCAGAGCAATATTAAAATAATCATTCGAAATAAATACTTAGTATATTTATAATAGTACATTATGCGTTGTGGACAATTTTTCGCCGTATTATAATAATGATGATAATAATAATAATAATTTATTGACATTTGTAAAATCTAGAATGTTCGTGTACATTAAATACATCAAACTCCGTTTAGAAAAAAAATTTATATAATAATTTATTATATCTTTAGTTTCACTAATTCGTAAAAACTAAAATCTCTCGTAGTTTATTCTGTAACAATTAAAATTTTTTTTAAAGTAATTTATATTCCTTTTTGCCTGAGTTATATTCATAAAATGCTATATGCTGCATCATACATTTTTTAAACTCATCCAATTGTACTCATAATTCAAAAAACTTTAGAAAATGTACTAAGTATGGCTTTTTCCAATTTCAAAGATTATATTTCATCCTTTATACTGCGCCAGTGCGAGGTAATTTCACGCTTTTTATTTTCTTATTTGTTATTGTAAGACCCTCTCCCCCCCCCCCCCCGTTATCATTTGAGATAAAAGCGCACCAATTAAAAAAAAAACACATATTTAATTTTTGGCAAAAGCTGCGATTTCAAACAATTACCACAGTTTTTGAGTATTTTAGTGGCTGCATGTATAAAATGTTCAACTTGAAACTAGAGATGTCTATTGTTACTAAAGTGGATGAAATTTGTAAATAAAATAGTAACTACTTTCTATTGTTGCGCGATTCTCTAAGTTCCTTAAGGTGTTTTTTTTTTTTTTTTTTATTTACTTAGAGTTGAAATACTGTCATTGAAACAGGGAGTGAAAATTCATTCTTAAAGAGTTGAAACTGGATGAAAAAGTGTGAATCGACACTCTGTGCGAGCTGAATTTTACTCTTGATTCCTAGTAGGATGTCACTCTGAAAAATCAGTTGATTAGTTTCACTCCAAGAAAGTGAGAAATCGCTAATACGGAGTGACTTTTTAGTCCAAAAGAGTGAAAAATTACACTCAAAGAGTAAAAATTAAACAAAGAGGTGAATCAACACTTCATGCGAGTTGAATTTTACTTTCGAATCCCAATTAGATAACACTCTTAAAAATCAGTTTTGTTTTATTCTAAGAAAGTAAGAAATTGCTTATACGGAGTGACTTTTTATTTCAAAAAAGTGGAACATCGCCCTCAAAGAGTACACATTTAAAAAAGGAGGAACCAATACTTTTTGCGAGTTTAATTTAATTCTGGATTCCTAGTTTTATTTCACTCTAAGCGCCTCCAATCAGTTCAATTTCACCTCAAGAAAGTGAAAAATCGCCAATACGATTGCTTTTGAACACTTTTTGATTGTAATAACAAATTTGATGCTCCAAAAAAAATATTCGTCACACTTTCCATCATAATAAAAAATTAAAAAATTCATACATTTTTTATTTTCGTTTAATCTTAAACGTTTGGCACTTCAGTTACATCTCAAAGAGTACAAATGAAAAAAAAGTTGGAATCAATACTTTTTGTGAGTTGAATTTCACTCTCAAAAATCAGTTTACTTTCATTCCAATAAAGTGATAAATCACTAATACGGAGTGACTTTTTACTCTTACGTGAAAAATCACACCAAGTTTGAATTTCAGTACTTGAACTCTATGTAAATGAAAATCTCGAAGGAATGAAAAGATTTTTTGAAACATTTTGTTTTCATTGCATGAAAAATGGACAAAATCAGTGCAATTAGAATATTTTTTTATTCACTTTTCGTGCTGAATCTAGGTGATGATTGATTTGAGCATTTACGTGAATATACACGCATTGAAATAGGAATCGTGATCTATTATTGGAGATTTTGAAAATCCTGTCACATACTTTTACCCTTGTTTGTTTGTTTACCGAAAATGTTGTGTTTACAAGATTGTAGGTACTTGAATACAATTTTTTGTTTGTAGGTCGTTGGTTATTTTGGGAATACGTAATCTTGGCTTCTTTTCCGGGCGTATTTTAAATTTGAGGTCAAAATTTGTTCTCGGTGATGAATTTCGTTTGTTTGTGACCAAGTCAGCACGAAATTACGACTGTGTACATTTTATTCTAGTAGTCGAAAAGCAACTGTAAAATATGTTTCTCAAGTAGCGACGTTCCCATAATCGCGGAACGTGTTAGCCGAGTCAAATAGAAGAATTGTGGAAAAATCATCGTCTTCAAATTCATGAATTGTTTCTGCGATTTAGGAGAATTTGAGAACTTAAAAATACAAGCGACGTTGTTTGTTTCTGCATGGAAAAAAATGTGACTATGATTCGCAGATTCATAGAGAACTGATATATTTTGTATCCCCGTGAATCGCCCTTTGAGAAATGAATGGCAAACAACGTTGCTTACTACAGCGAATGATGAGACCTCGTTTGAGGTTTTCTTTTTGTAAATTTTCCAGTCCATTCTATGTGATGAAATGATTTTTAAACTCACTTCGTGGTTTCTACTTTTCTATCGTCGAGACATGCCGAATTTGTACAATGCCATCATCCTCGAAATTACATAAGCGCACGTTTTTTAGTTATTTTATTTGGGAACTTGATTGGTTTCGTGGGAGATACATTTTTTTACGTGCTTCAAAATACGGAAAAACGTTGGGTAACGTGTCTTGTTGGTTGCATCAGATACGTACTTGAGAAAAGCAATTTGTTATACAGCGTGTCATTGCCACTGTAAGTGAAAATGAGGAAATAGGAAATCGATATAATAAAGTTATTTTACATACCATTCGCGCATTTTTTTTATTTTTTATTTTTATCAAGATTCCAGGGACGAGGGCGAAAGAGCGGGCCACCCACTCTTTCACGACGTTTTAGATTTTTTAAGACTTGAACAAATTTTTAATTTTTTCAGCACTGATAATTATTTCACCTTCAAATAGTCCGACTGTTTCAATTATTAAACAGTGACTAATTCAAAAGGTCAAAATTTGACTAATATTTGAAATTAAGAGAGTGGATAAATACCATCCACTCTCCATGATAAGAATTTTAAAAATCTTTTTTAACAATTCTCAAAAGCTAGTTTGTACTTTACATGTTTTGGTGACTATATCACAGCAGCATATTCTAACTTGGACAGTTGTTCCAGTTGCTGATTGGTAATTTTTTTGAACCACGTAATTTTTTTATTTTGTATCTTAATCAACTGACTCCCAATGGTGCCATTTTCACTGTTTATCAGTAGAATCCCACTATTTTGAATTCAGAAAGTACGTCTCAAAATAAGGGTTACCATATGTCCTGCTAAAACAGGACATATGGTAACCCTACTGACCCCAAAAACCCACATTCCGGTTTTCCGGAAGATGGTACAATAATGAGGAATCAAATGACAAGTATTCATGCACTCGAGTGGCGAAGAGATGAAGGAAGGAAGTAGAATATGACGCGTGTGTGAAACATAAGTAAGCTCCGCCTGATTTCTGGCTGGCTGCCCCCTCTTGGAGCAAGAACCCACTTGGAGCCGGAGTCGGCAGTCGAAGAGGCACTCGTTCAAAATTGACCTCCTCCTCGAGAGCTCGTCCTCCACTCCCCAACCATTTTTAAAACACCCCAAATTTCAAAATATCCAAATCCTAGCATATATCCAATTCAACCTACCCTCCCAGAATACGGTGTCAACCAAAGTTAAGAAGGTGAAAATCGGAAAATCTTGTGAAAAAGGCTCGTTCGTGGAAATGCCGCGAAGAAAACGAGGTCGTTTTGGCTTGGACGAGGAAGTAGCAAGCAGGAACTCGAGGAACTTGGGGTTGAAGGAAGAGGAACGAGAGCAGGAAGTGGAAGACGAGGATGATGAGGAGTACGAGGAAGGCGACGAGAATGGGAGAAAAGCGGCTCCGAGGAACGCGGCCAATGCGAGGGAACGGGCGAGGATGCGGGTCCTGAGCAAGGCCTTTTGTCGTCTGAAGACGACCTTGCCCTGGGTGCCGGCAGACACCAAGCTCAGCAAGCTCGACACCCTCAGGCTCGCGGCCACCTACATCGCCCACCTGCGCACCGTTCTCACCGCCGATGCTGACCACTTACAAGATCATCATCTTCATCCCCATCAGCATCTTGCCACCCCCAATGCTGCTGCAACCTCTCTGTCACTTACTTTTGTGAGTATCTTCACATTTTTGCATCCCCATAAGGCAAATGTTCCACTTAGTACGAATCTAAGGATTTCCGCGGTGTTTTTTGCGTGCAAAAGTATTTTTAATATAATTTACTAATAAAAGATTGCAATAAGTGCACAGTTGAAACTTTTGGGCATCGAATTCAATTGACAGATTGATATTAACAACCATGATTGATTCAATAATTGATAATATTTTACGATATTACAATAACCTCTTTGTACAGATGAATTTGTACGTCAAACCCAGTTTGTGCGAATGAAAAATGTCCTAGTTTGTACGAGACATGTCACATTGAAAAGTATAACAGATGATGGATTCGTTGATTTTCACGGATTCATACTGGAAATGCGATGAGAAATTTTGGGCGTAGACAGGTAATTTTTTTGGGAGCAATCTATTTGAAAAATAATTTGTTTACTTACCATTCAGCCAAAAAAAGTTCTTCACACACAATGTTTTTAACCCTTTCTTCCCACAATAACAAACTGTCTTTCAAAACTCAAGCTAAACAAAAAAGTGGAAAAACGCGTTCGATCGGTGACAGATGGCAAAATGCGACATTATTTAGTGTTAAAAGATACATATTCGTAATCAAAAAACTATAAAACCTATATCAAAAATAAACCTAATTCGTCCTAGAATGTGATTAAAATAATAATCACGTGTTATTTATAAAGATTTACAAGTAGTTTTACGTAATATTTGGTATTCGTACAAACTGGGTTGCTTACGGAAAGAAATGTGACTTGGAATAAGAAAAGGGTCCTATGGTTGCAAACGAGAACCTTGAGAGAATGAAGAGAAACTTTTCTCTTTCTCTATTCGTAACAGCTTGTTTGTATGTTTTAAAAATTTATTCTACGGCCATCAATCAGCATAGAGACTCGTGACGTAGCTCATTAGATAGGGAATTTTTGAAACTATTTTTTGAAGTCGGAAACTTAAAAACGATTTTTGTAACCATAAATCCCTTTTCTTCTTCCAAGTCACAAATCCTTAAGGGATTATATACACTTGCGCTCGAGAAATAAAGGGCATTTTCACGATTTTTTTCTAGGAAAACAAAACAATATTTTTTTCAACTCCAAGCCTATCTGTTCATTCATGTCACAAGGTATTTCATGAATTTTTTCAGAAAACAATTTTCGTAATTAAGGTCGAAGCGACTATTGTTCCTAAACACAATTTTTCTGACACCGCGCGCGGTGAGCATGATAAATAAGGAACTGCTCATCTATAATACAAAAAACAAAAAAAACCTGTAGTTCATACCTTCACACTCTGCGTGAATTAAGGATTTTGCTAAATTAATATTTTTTACAAAAATAGTGGTCATTATCCTAAAATTTTTGATTTTTTAACGTCTGGGCTTTCGGTTTTTGCAGCAAGAAAAAAAAAGATTTTGCTTTAAATTTGAAATCCTTCGTTCACGGAGAGGCTATTATAATTATAAACAAGTTTTCAAAAATTCAGACTTTTCAGATAAATAGTTTTCGAGAAACTGTGCTCACGGCGAAAAAATATCGGATTTTGGCACAATTGTTGTAGTGCACCCAAATACGAAGATTTCATTCTGAAAAAATTTCTAAAATACCTTGTGACATTGATAAATAAATAGGCAATAAGTTTAGATAAAAATATTGTGTTGTTTAGAAAAAAAAAAAAAATCGTGAAAACGCATTTAATTTCCTCAAGAACAAGTGTATATAACTTCCAAATGCAAGCAACCAAATCATTTAGTAAAGTATCAAAGTTTTCGATATGAGATCCAAAGTTTTTGTTACGTCAACGAGTGTAATAGGTATGACAATTTTACGTTGGTTGTCATAACGAAAACTTTGGTTGGTCCATATTTAACCAAATGAATGGCTACTACATGGTGTTTTCACGGACTTTTTAGTATAAACAACGAACTTCATATCCACAAAAAAAATATTTTACACAATCCTCCCCGTGACAGGAAATCAAAAATTAATTCATTTTCTCTTTTTGTTTAATTTTAAACATTGAAACTTCAGGTACACAAACTCTTCCACTAAATATGAAAGAAAAAATTAAAATATGCCAAAAATGAAACCAAACAAATAAAACATAAAAATATTAATTATGTTGCTTCCTGGCATAACCGGAAAAGTCACTGCTGCCATAAGGTTCATTTTACATGATATTTTGATGAAATTTTAAACCTTACGGCGGTAGTGACTTTTCGGTTATGCCGAGAAGCCACAGAATTAATATTTTATTTAATAAGTCGAAATTTTAATCATTTCAGAATACCTAAAATAAATAAATGAAAATTTTTTAGTTACCTAACTTCGAAATTCACATTTCAAAATAATGTAAAGTGTAGTATAATAAGAAATTCAAAAAAATGACTGCGTAATTAGAAAGATTCAATAGCTTTAACTTACAAATTTCTACAGTTGAGTACAGCATTTTATTACAATTGAACTTGGAAATGATTTATGTCCATTACTGTTCACGAATGTTGTAAGATGTAATTAATTTTTTGTGAAATGGTCCAGACCTATATTATTGTTTTTGAGAAGGATGAATTTTTACTGGTTTTTGATTCATAGATTTGTAAGTTGTCGAGTCATTTTTCGAGGATTGATGATCATTATTAAAAATCCCAATTTTCATGAAAAATTCTTAAGTATTGACATTTTTTTCTTACGACAGTAAAAAATGTAATAATTTTTAAAATAAGTTTTAAAGCAAGTACTGCCTTAATTCAAAAAATCCAATAATTTGTTCGATTTATGACTCGAGAATTTCAATTCACAATTTAGAACTTCCCAAAAATTGTATTTTCTCAAATTAAAGAGTTACTCAGTCATCATTATATTTGAATAAATAGATCAACTAATTTAAAATTAGACAAAGAATTATACGAAGTTCAAAAAAATTTTACATCACTTGCAATGCCATTACTGTAAATTTTATCAATTGCATTTATAAAGTATTGAGCTGAATCGAGATATTACACTCAAGAGTACCAAAGTACCCTGTTTCAGTGAAAGGGGGAAAGAGTAAATTTTGATGGAATTCCACGAGCAATAATAAGACTGGCCAGGTGGATCCATTCCTCGGGACGTCGACTTCCAAGGAGACGACGCTCAAAAGTTTAAACTTATTCTGCGCTTGCTCATTTGTTTATTCTCCTCTTCTTAGACGTGGTCGGAGCTTTTGGCTGGCTGACACCACAGGTGGAGCAAATCATGGCTCGAGCCATTCCGTTTTTTTCTGCTCACTTACCCCTTTCTTACTGCCCATCTTCTCTCAACAATAATTAGGTTTTCGGAAGTTCTCGACATTTTTTATTTCATTTTTCGCGACTGACAAAGGCTGATTTTTAAAAATAAAACTGTAAAAATGTTCAAAAAATGTCAGAACTTTCATTTACCTTCAAAATTGTTACGACTTTACAATTCTTACAACTGTCTAAATGTGAATTTTTCTCCTATTTAACGTTTTTCAAGGTAGTACTTCTAAGGTAGAAAATATTGACCGATTTGGAAATTAGGCTAAAAAAAATAAAAGAAAATTCCTTGTAAAATTTCCAGTCGATCCACTACTTCAAACATTCAAAATTTTTTACATGCGTTCTTATGGGGACAGCATCATTTTTTCGGATAAATCAGAAAGTTATTGGTCGAAAATTCTTGATAATTGAGGACATATTGTTCAAAATGTTCATAAACTCTGTGCAAAATCGCATCAAAATTGACTACATATTTATGCGACAACAAAATTATTTTATTTTATTTTTATCAACGTACATTTGGCAATGTCGCATTCCAAGCGAAACAACTGCTGATCATATATATAGCTTCAGTGCTTATGTGGAAGCAGGTGGCAGACAGTGGTAGATGCGACGTTGCCGATACATGTGCACAGAGCTTGGAATGTGAATGTGGCTGCAAGAATTTTTTGTTGCGGCTATATTCATATCGTTTCATTTTGGAGGTACTACCTTATCTAAAAGTGTATGAAATGGATTTATTTTTGCAGTCTTGGCCATTCACTCTGCATACAACGCCAATTCTGCGGTCTAACAACAATTGTGTTTCGACTGCAAGAACGACAAATCTGACAGCGACTTCGATTTCCTCGGCCTCCCCCTCCCCTCCTTCAAATTGTACCCTGCCACCGCAACAGCAACAACAAAATCAAAATTATGAAATGCATCATACCACAGTCAACAATTACGACACTCATTCAGTTTTTCAGCGCCAAGCAAACGCGATTTCGTCACGTCAACATTATTATTACTGATTGAATTATCACTGAAAGAAATTAAAAAGATCATTTGTTATAATTCTACGTAAAGTGGAAGTTGACAGTCTAAAAGTGTATCATTTTTTAAAATATTGTGGAGAAAATAAACCAATTTGTATTTTTTACATAATTTTCCATACTGACAAATTCAAGTCATTATTTATTGTTTTTTATAATTTTTCATGAGGTAGCAATAAAAAGTTCAATAACATCGATGAATTTCTGAAATTTTTAATAAGATTGAACGGCTTATTTTATTTTATCATTATTTATTGTCCCTAGTCTTTGTGTTTTATGCTGTAAGATTATAAGTTAAAAAAATGTACATAAGTATATTGAACCGTCTCAAGTTAGAGATAATGGATGTAAAAACGAATTTAATTTTGAAATTCAAAAAGAGCAATAGTTTTCGAAACGATACCTAGTATGCATATTTACATAAACATTTTGTAAATATGGTGCAAACCGTGTTTTTTCGCCAAGCATGAAGTTTACATGAACTTTAAATTCACGATTATTTATATATATAAGCAAAAATATCTACGAAGTTAATGAAATTTCGATTTTTCACTGCGAAAGGAATTGTTCTTGCGAAATGTTCTTAGTTTGATTCGATTTAATTTTCTTTGCGGAAGTCTAGTTTCATTGTAATACATACTCTAGTCTAGTAATGAATAACCACGTCATTACACTTTGTCAGATGTCAAGAGATGTCATCGTCATAGCTGTACAACCTTTTTTTATAAAATAAATGATAATATATATTTGAAATAAAATATGATTATTTTGCGTAGTATAGAAAAGTCGGAAAATGGACCCGAATTTTCCAAAAAAGATAACACTGAATAATAATTTTATTAATTCTTTGATCTCTTGAGACTGTTTTTTCAATATTCAAGAAATCGAATGGTAAATAATTAGAGAACTAATGTTTTTTATATATATATAATTTGTTGAATAAATTCATTTTTACGATAAGTTAAGAATCTTACAGTAATGCAAATTTTCAATCACTCATCTCCGGGGATCCCAATTCCATGTGAAAAGAAAATCTTCACCAAACCGGAGTAGAAAAAAAATTTCAATTTATTTTAGAGGGAAATGACTGTAATAATTTAGAATTCTAAACAGAATTTAACACTTCTTCAAGTGTTCAAGCTTTAAAACATAATTGTTTTTTTGTCGACTTCAGGCAGTATTTACAATCTAATAAATAATTTTTAGAAAATAATATAATAAATTATCATAGAATAATATAAAATAAAAAACATCTTTCTTCACAATATAATAATTCATTAAGGTCAACTCTTCAATTATTCAGATGAAAATTTTTTTCGATCTCCTTTTTTATATTAAATTATTCGCTAGTAATTTTGATCCTCATAAAAACCTTTTAATCAAATGAAATTTCTTATAAGAATTCAATTCTTCATAAGGTACACTAAAAGCCTTACAAGAAACTGAAATTTTTTAAAACAATTGATGGAAAAAATTTCATAAAGTTTTTTTAACGATCAAAATTACTAAGGTTTATATATAAGTTCCAAAAGACTTAAAAAAAAATTTTTTTGTCATTAGCAAGTCTAACTAATAAATACTCTCGTCTTTTTTTATTTATTTTCAATTATGTATTTTTGTCATTTCGTAATCGTATTTATAATTTCACATTTTTTTCATTTATTCCTTTTTTTTATGTATATAAACAGTAATTCTTTGTTGAATTTTTCACTATAGAAAAATAAAACAAATGACAAGAAAAAAAACCTTTTTTCAGAGTTTACCACAAATAAAATTTTTGCTGCAACGTTTTCAAGCTTCGAAACCAAAAATTCTGCACTTGATCAACCTTAGAAAAATGTCTAGCAAAATTTTGTTTGAAGTGAAACTTCTAATGACTCGTTGGGAGTAAAATCCGTTTGGCAGCGTAACAATGGTTTGGGAACAAAGCTTAGACCATATAATAGACATTTAAAACGTTAATTCTTGCAAGAATTTTAGGAAAATAGTAATTATAAAACCTATATTTTTAGTTGTACCTTTTTAATTCATTTTATAATAATTACAATTGAAGAAATTACTTTTATTCAATCAATAATAGTAGAAAAATATTATGAAAACATTATTTTCAGACGAATGAAACTGAAATTCAATATCTTATAATTTTTTTTCTAACTTTCTTGATATTTTAAGAAATAAAAATTAGTATAAAATGCTCATTGTAAAATGAATTTTAGAGAAATAGTCAACATGAAACCTACATTTTTAGTTCCATCTTTTTTATCTATTTTATAATAGTTACTATTACTGGGATTGATTGCTTCACATAAATTAGACATAAAAAAATAGAATTTTATGAAAAAATTATCATCTGAAAAATCAAAGTGAATATCTTATTTTTTCAGTAATAATTTACTTGAAAAAAATATCAAGTTCATTATTCTGCAATGAAAAGAATATCAAGTTAATTACTCTGAAATGAAAAAATATATAATTCTCTTTCTTAAATAAATGTGTTGAAAATTAAAAACGGAAAATTTACATTTCCAGTTTTAACTTCTTACACTTATTTCATTATGGATAACATTAAAAAAAAAAGAACTAGTGTGAATTAAAAAAACTCGCGATAGAAGTGAAACTTCTCACGGCGAACTACTGCAAGTTTAATTAAACAAAAAAGAAAGTTCGTTCAATTTTATGAGAAAAACAACTAAAGAAACCATTAAAACCAAAGCATGAACCGCTTTCAAAACTATAGCTAGAAACAGATTAAATTAAAATCGGAATTTTAAACGAATGGAATTTAAGTTTAAATTTGAAGTTTGACGACAAAGTTTCACTTTTCTTCCACAGCTTAAATGGTATTGTATACATGCAATGTGGAAGAAAAGTGAAACTTTCCTGTCAAACTTAAAATTTAAATTTTAATTCCATTCGTTTGAAATTCCGATTTTAATTTAATCTGTTTCAAGCTATAGTTTTGAAAGCGGTTCATGCTTTGGTTTTAATGGTTTCTTCAGTTGTTTTTCTCGTAAAATTAAACAAACTTTCTTTTTTGTGTAATTAAACTTGCAGTAGTTCGCCGTGAGAAGTTTCACTTCTCTCGCGAGTTTTCAAACTCACGCCGGTTTTTTTGTTCACTTAGAACAAGTTGAAGGGTATAATAGACGTGGTAAAATGATACGATGATTTTGGTGTCTGCGTCGCGAGGACATTGAATGGGCGCGCGTCTCCCTCGAATGCCCCGATTTTTTACGATCGACATAATATCATTTTTATTTTGACAAGTCGTAAGATGGCGAGTCGACAGGAAGGAAGCGCTGAAGCTAGACCACGAAAATAGTAGGGTAACGGAAGCAAAGTTAAATAAACAAAACGAAGAGGCCTTTTTTGTAAAAACTACGCGAGTGTTAAAACAATATATCTCGTTCCATGCTGTCGAATGTCAGAATGGAGCACTCATCTTCTTCTTGAGAGCCACGAGCTGACGGATCATTTGACGCCTTCCTTCCTGCGTTCTCCATTATTATTATTTTTTTTTCTTTCATCTACTCTACCAGGCCATGCACATTGCACATTATAAGGTTTTACTATTTTCATTCATAAGAAATTTATGTTCCACGTGGATAGATACTACAATTTCAAATTGAAGAGATTTTTCAGAGTAAGAGAGTGAAGAGTCATTCTGCAGTTTTGACGAGCTCATTTTTTAAAGCAATGAAGAACTTTCCACCATTTCCAAAGAAAAAATATTTTAGATATGCAAAATTTCAAGTCAAAAATAAATCAATGCGTATTTTTTATTTACTTCATTAAACAAAACTGAGAGAGATACGAAACACTATATCTTTCAATTTTTGATAAATGAAAAAGAAGAAAAAACACGTGTAGATTTATTTTTGGTTTTCTATCAGACATGTATAATGGAATTTTCACGAAAAGTAACCTTTTACTAGAATTTCTAGTGAACAAATCTGCTTTGCAGCAAACTATTTTCTTCCCTAAAACAAGGCTAAAAAATAAAAATTTGTGTAACTAAGACGTGTGTTGCGAAATTTATATATCATTGATATAATTTAGGACGAGCAAAAAAATATTATCATGAAGTCAAACTGGATTTCCAGTTTATAATCTTATTATATTTTTATTAGTGAAATTCATATAAAATCCTACCATAATTTCCAACTGTATTACTATTTCGAAAAGCCAAACAAAAAAAAAAAAAATTCTAAACTCGGAATTTCTTGCTCACTCGAATCGAATTAAATCTAGCGAAACTCGATTTTTCTTGTATTCGAAGGGTTCCTACTTTTCTTTTAAACAAGAAAAAAGTCACATTATTGGGGGTGCAAAATAAGAAGAAGAGGGAGAATAAAAGAGTCAAAATCAGCGAGAGATTCTAGGTGCAAAAAACATTTTTCACGCTCGCAGCACGGAAATCACTTATTCTTGTGTTTACTATTGTCCCGTGAAAAACTCGTTCTCGCCGCGCGCCTTCTCGCCGTTTTCTATGCCGCTTGAAGGTCGAGCGGCAGAGAAACTCGTCTTTTCACGACACAACAGTAAACAAAAGACTAAGTAATTTCCTTGCTGCGAGCGTGAAAAATATCTCTCGTGTCAAGGAGCATCGAAACTCGCGTTTTACTCGTTTCTGTTCCTTGATACGAAATATAATATTATGCAAGACAATCCGAGTTTGTAGTAACCATATTTACTAGCTTACCATTTACAAGATTACTAGTTTACCATTTGCTCGTTTTCTAGTTAACCATTACTAGTTTACAATTAGTAGTTTACCATTACTAGTTTGCTATTACTAGTTCATCATTACTAATTTACCATTTACTTCGTTACTACTTTACCATTAACTTGTTTCCTAGTTTATAATTACGATTTTTCTATTACTAGTTTACCATGTACAAGTTTACTAGATTACTATTTACTTTTTTACTAGTTTACCATTTACTAGCTTACTAGTTGACCAGCTTACTTGTTAACTATTTACTTGTTTACTAGTTTACCATTACTAGTTGACCAGCTTACTTGTTTACTAATATGAAAATTAAAGACTTTTAGAGGAGTTTTTAACACGAAGAAGTCACAAATACGTAAAATTGATTCACTATTCATTTTATTTATAAATTCAGAACATTTGTTAAAGTTTTCTTTCTGCGCTTTTATAGTGAACCCAATAGATTCATGTAGTATAACCACAATGTACTCGATGGAATAATGATCACCAACGTATGCTGAATTGGTGTGTACTAATACCATAAATTTTTTTGTAAAAAATTTTCTGATAAGTCAAACCCCACTGGAAAACTAATTGAAAAAATGTCCATTCTTCCAGTTGGCAATTCAATTCGAAATCCAATTTGAAATTTTTAGCAGAGTGAAGATCCAGTTAGTTTTGTATCATGTTATACAGTTGGTTATTTTTTATTTACCTAGAATTTTATTTGGACTTAACAAATCGAAATGCTAAGTAAATTTTTGACTTCAAACCTAGATGAATTCTCGAATGAAATTTCATTTGTTTTCTTATTAGAAATTCACTAAATCTTACAACTAAAAATCCAGCAGCGCTTTTGAATTCGATTTCATTGAAGTTAACAAATACAAATAAAAGAACTTGATTTAGTTTAAGTCAATTCTTATTTTTAAAAAATAATAAACTTTGCTATTTTTCTCCATTACTTCATCTTCAAAAATTTTCACGAAATATGCCGAAACTTATCCATGGTCGGAACTTTTGCTATAGAGGATAACCCAACGCGGTGCTAGTGATCATCCAGTGATTATTCGAGTCTTCGTAAGGTCGGTTCGTCAGATTTGACTTGAACTGTTCTGTAATAATTCATTACTACCTACAACTAATACAATGTTGCTACCAACGAACAAAAGGGGCAGCTACCTCCCTAAAAATTCTGAGGAGGGAAAAGTATACATATTCATTTTTCCCCTCATTTTCGATTACAAATAACAACTAATATTAATTTACTTTATCCTCACTCACTAAATATTCTTATGAGTATGTAATTAAAATAAAAAAAAAAACATAATTTATTACATTCTGAAGAACGCAATAAACGCCTGCATGAATTTTTAGATGTTTTTGGGGTCAGAGAAAAAATTATTCAACGATACAAAGTCTTTATTATAAAATCCATGTATTTTGGCGTAAGATAATGCATTAGTTGGTCGTTGAAAAAGTTTTTATGTACTTTTGGCACGGATAACTTATTTTTCGTCCAGTTCAAGATCTTCAAATTCGTTTTACAGCCAGATACACACAAAATATCGTACTTAACTACAACAGAAATTTAATATTTACAGATTTGAAGTTTATGTCCTAGTTACATAATATACTATGTTCCAAAGTTTAAGAAACATTTGAAAAACTTCCAGAAGATGCATAAAGTCTTCCGTTGTAAATCTAAGCCCACCTCAAATATTATCTCTATATCCACGTATCAATCCAGTAAACAATCAATTTGCCATTTTAATCGGGCAAATTATTCTTAATCATTAGAAATAATAATCAGTTTTCAAGTAAATTATTTTTTTATTACCTCATTTGGAAAATCAATAAACAATTTATTGCGGTGCTAATATTTTCTGAAATCAAATGGAGATTTTCAATATGATTTGTGCGTCACGTGACATTTTCCGAAGACCCCCCTCCCCCCATTGTGACATATGGTGACGCTTCGCCAGCCCCCCCCCCTCCCTTGAAGCGTCACGTAGTTTATGTATGATCCCTCACAAGTGAACGAGATTGAAACCTGACTGATTGTGAGATGTACAACACATAGTGGACACGAAAACCAAGGTCTGACTGTATACTGTATACAAAAACTTATGAGCCTAAATTACGTCAGTAACTTCTGGATTCCGGAAAAGTTTAAATAATAATGCATCATCTACTCTGTGTATTTATGCAAGAATGGCATCTGTTGTCGGCGTTATTGTAGTTCTTTCTTCTTTCTATGCTATCACTATTATTGTAATAGAGTGTGCTGTACATAATACGCGAGCTGTTGCCAGTTCCCACGTCTGCAATAAATGAATGAATGAATGAATGAATGAATGAATGAATCGATCCCAGGTGAGTAGTGTACCTACATAATATAGGTACACTTTTTTTTCTTTTCCTCGACGATCCTCGCTCACACGTGTGTCCAACCGGGATTTCATATAAGAATGAGCATTTTATTGCTCGTGTTTCAGAAATTTCTCTTCCATCTAGAATACTTTCTAACCTTCTACA
Source organism: Platygaster robiniae (assembly GCA_028476575.1). Lineage (NCBI taxonomy): Eukaryota > Metazoa > Arthropoda > Insecta > Hymenoptera > Platygastridae > Platygaster > Platygaster robiniae. The sequence goes on from CM052019.1 coordinate 47,062,956, forward strand.
CTTTTTTTCCATATTTTGTAGAGTGACCTCATAAAAAACATCAATGAAAAAAAAATCCTCGTGGATAACATTTTATTATTATGAAAAATTATTAGTTTTTGATGCCTGATATTATAAGAATTTGTATTATGATTGAAACTATCATGTACGTTTTCTAAAAATTATTTTATGCGAAGTCTTCAATGATGCATGATAAAGACAGAATCCTTATAAAGTAGATTTTAAAATCAACTTTATAAAAAAGTCGTCATTTTTTAAAGTTTGTATAAAGTGACATTATAAGTAAGCGGAATTTTATAAAAAAATACCCAAATTTTATAAGTCGTATAAAAACCTAAATTACAAGGGACAGTTTTTCTATATTTGATGCGCATTTTCAAATTAATGATATTCAAAAAAAATTGTAATGCAACAAACTAAATAACTACGTTAAAAAAATTCAAAAAGTAAACAAACATGAAAGTTTGTTTTTTTCGGCAAAAAACAGCAATAACAATCATCATTTTATAAAGAAAATACTTCATATTGTATTTTATAAAGAACAAAACATTTCTGAAGATGACATTTCATCCAATGTCATTATAGCCTCAAAATTTCATAAAATGTAAACACAAACAAAAACATGCGATTTTCCGACATTCGCGATTGAAAGAAAACGCAAGATTTTTTTTCATTTATGAATTCATCACTATTCATATTTATAATGACTTTGCATTTTTTTGTTTGTTTACAAAATCAAACGTCAGCCACCTTCATGCGTGCCCAAAAAATCAATGCGGCAACCTTCACTTGTCACAAAATTCAGTTCATCATTTTAGCCTAGACTAGACTAGAACTATATAATGACATTGATAAGATATGTTCGATCATTTACATATAGTTTCATTAAGTGTTTCTCGTCTCATATGGAATTTTCCCAGATAAAACGGAAATAGTTTTGGACATTACATTGCCCGATCGAAAAAAAATGTCCGATAATGTCCGATTTGTGTACGAAAGATATCGGCCAGATGCTCTTTCCCGGATATTTGGGAATCCGATGTCGAAAGTATGTACGAAAAATGTACGGTCTGAGATATTCCCGCAATTATATGGAACAAAATATCTTACGGATAAGAAACAGATATGGGCTCGCATACATTTTCACAAATAAATAGCTTGTCAACAAAAAATTGTCAAAATATGATCGAGGTTGGGCGTTCAATAATTTCATAATTTGGTAAGTATAAAAAACTATAAATAAATATTTTTGAGCAATGATACATATGTTTGAAAATTTTTACTTTGTTTTCGTACGTATAATACTAACGTTTTTGCATTTTCATAATTTCAGCAACTTCAAAAGATTAAGAAAATGTCGTGTCAACTTCGAACATAAAAAATTGGAGACGTGTAAAGGACAACTTAATGAGGTAGGTTTGAAATAAAATTAATTTATTTTTTGTAATGCGAACCATTCATTGTTCTCAAACAAATGGAAATAAAAATATTCTGCCTCATCATTAATTGTTTTTTATTTAACCTCAAACCTGAAAGCCATTCAATATAAAGTCCTATCAAAATATATTTTAAACGTGAAAAAATACGACTTTCTCGGTGAAACAATCTTTTGACGTGTATAGAAAACATACAATAAAGGATTGTTTGACTGGGAAGGTCATATATATTAATTATTGCATCGAAAATCATTACATTAGTGGAGAAAAAAAATGGATATATTAAAGATATACGACGGATATTTTACGTATATACTACAGATATGCTTAAGACATCTGACCGATGTATGGACAAAATGGCGCCATAGCCGCCATTTTGTGCGGAAGCGTCACATTCGTATGTACGAAAAATATCCGCCGGATATTTTGTTCGGATATCCGCGTACAGATTACGTACATCTGTCAGATATCTTTCAGAGATTTTTTTTCAATCGGGTGTAAATGACTGACCGCTATTGGTAGAACCGTTCTTGAGATACGGCGACTGCGGCGATTCGCCCCCACTTCCCCTATACATTTTTATTTTACTGTTCATTTGAAGGTTTCTTTCTTGAAATATTGAAAAAATTACTTGTCAAAACCTCGCATTAAAAAAGTAAACAAAACAATTTATTTATCAAATAAGTCAAATGTAAATAAAAAAAATTTCACGAGAAGAATGATTATAAAAAGGTCTTAGAAAATCAAAGAAGACAGGACGTTTTGCTAACAAATGAAAACAAATAGTTTGAAATAGCTCATGGATTCAATATTGAGTAGCAATATTCATTTCATGCGGATTCAGCGCGAAATTTATAAAAAATCAAAGCGACATTAAGACAAATAGTGCAAAATTTGAAAAGTTTCCGAAACTTTTTGAAACATAATACATAATACTAATTTTGATGATCACGTCATCATCTTTGGACCCCCCACGTCATTATACGTCATCAAACTTAACACCCCCTCCCCCCTAAGATTGATGACGTAATATGTAGATAAGTTTTGCGCGATTCGATTCGATTTGTATGAGTAAGAAATTCCGATTCTTGAGTGTAGTAAAATTTCACTGAAGTTATTGTAAATTTCTAAACTGTTATAAATAATTTCATGATTGATCATTTCCAGTGTATGTATAGGAAACAAATAAGTGCAAATAAGATTCCCCTAGCTCTGTTCCTTAAAAAAATGACCTTCAGTGGCTATGAATGGGGTGGGGTCGAAGAGAAAAAGGAGGGAATGATTCAGGTAAGAAAGAATGTGAAATTGAAAGACGTGGACGAGGACGATCAAGGCACCGAAGGATCCGGGAATCCGGGAATTCCGGTCGAGCGATGTGCGGAGTCTGCACCGCCGGCGGCGACCGGCGAATCGTAAAATAGCTTTGCAGACATCGAAAAGCAATAGCGCCACGTAGGCCAGGGTTGTTTTGTAACAAGCTACAAGGAAAATCTCTGAGAAATTTCATGCAGGTGTCCTCGTGCACCTTTTTCAATGCCCTCGTTCCGATCGCATCATCCTTTAGCACGGTCGTAAAGCAACCCTGCTGCTGAATCCATTCATGAACTATTCACGCTACTATTTCGACATCATCGGGTTTCACGGTGGTTTAAAAAAAGTAGAGCAGTCTGGTATAAAAATTTCTGGCGCCTAAAAAGAGCACGTTTGCGTCTAAATGTTGTTATAAACATTTTGTGAACTTTGTGCGAACGTTGAAATGTAATTTGCACCAATTTTGGGCAATTAATCATTGTTGTGGATCCCAGGTTCGTTGATTTATTGGAGAAGCACACGGTCACAAAACACAAAGATCATTAGAACTTTTCATAAAGAACATGTTTATTTCGCGGACAAAAGACAAGTTGAGTCTGACCGAGGCTGATGGGCTGCCAGACCAAGACTGATTTTGTCGAGAAGGGGAGGTCTTAAATATTACTCGACTTATCGTCTTTATACGCGACGATAAGTAGAGTCGTTTACTGAAAAATCGCAATAATATGTTGAAATTCAGACAATGAGTCGCGAACAACAAGATTATTACTCTCATTTACTTCTAGTGCATTTAACGATTACTCCGATGACTCGGCGAAATCTAAACGACAAGTTATGACCAACTAATGTTCCTCGTCTTGATAGAGATTGAATACAAATGATGAGACTATACTATCGATGTCCAAATGGGCAAAAACAATTAAACATGTTTTATAGTCGCGTAGATAGAAAACATGCCAAGTCATTGAAGGTTTACAAAATAACAAGTTTTACAATTCCAGAATAATGTGAGTGACATAGAATAGTCATTAGAATAGCACGATACTAACATACAATATCTGGAAAAAACCCAGGGCAATATCGGGTATACAACATCATGTCGGCAGTAGGTCTATTCAATGACTGTAAAACGTCAATCGTATTTTATCTTGTAATCATTGTTACGAATAAATGTTCGCAAGAGTCATACATACACAAAATTAACAATAAATGACGTGAACCCTGAAAAATTTTCAGTGTAAAAATTTAGTACATGAACCTATTTTTTCGATTTGATGTAGCATTCAAGGTTCCATTTGTGATTTTTTGAAAAATTTTTTCTGTAGGAATTTCTCGAACGCGTTGTGAAAATAATAGCTGATGAGAAGCGTGTAAATGCTAGAGCACCGTTCGAAAAGCTTGAGTGCCAAGTGAAATTGCCAAGCAATAAGGCAAGGCGGCTTGCTTTCTTATTTTGTAATTAATGGAATGCTTTGAAAGGACACCTGCAGCAGCAAGTGCTAGCAAGTGCGGGGAATCTCGCTTCGTAGCTCTTCTAAGCATTACCACTTGCGTGAGATTCCTCTAATAAAGGCCCATTCACACTTCTTTACGCATATCCTTTTTAAGCCAGACCACGAATATATTTTCAACATCACTACATAATTTTTACATTCTAGTGAAAGCCAATTATTTATGGGCAGAATGAAATTTTTTCCGTTTCAAAGTTTAATCACCACTGGAAAAATTATGAATATTAGTTTCTTATAAAGTTGTCTGCCCTATAAGCATAAAGAAAATTAAAAAAATCATTTAATAAGTTCCTCTTGCTAGCAATATAATTGAAAAACAAGATTTCCTAATGAATTTCGCAAAATTAAAACTATTGAGATAAGCGAAGAGGAAGGAGGAAGTCGCTCTTCTACGAAAATCTTTAATTACTAGCAAAATTCTGGGATGAAAGTTCCCTTACCTTTTTTCTTCTAAATTCGAAAATGACTGAATGTTTGGCATGAAACATCTACTGATCAGAGCTTTCTTCCAGACAGCAGAGTAAGGTTTGATTTATAAATCTGATTTGACGAATAAAAATATCCAGGATTCGGTCATTATTAGGTTTGGAACGAAATGGCTAGGAAACTTTGGTCTTAGAATATCGCGAGGAACGTAACTACCCTGTAAACTAATAAAACGAAGTTGCTATTTTACTCGATGATAGATGTAAAGAGTGTTAAGAGTTTGAGTCAAGTACAGCGAATGTTATGAATGGGGTTTAAACACGCAGGTGGTGCACCTGTAGCTCATGCACTTGCAGGTAATAGGCAGCAGAGACTAGGAAATTTATTAGGCAGCGTTGCACGAATGCCTCAGTAGCACGATTGAAATTATTGCCAACCAATCTCTGAGTTTTCAAAAATTACGTGGAATCTTGAAAATAATAGTAAAACAATAAATGACGTTTCTCGAATGTCATTGAAAATTTCAAAATGCAAGCAAGAATTTAAAAAAAATCCACGTATGCGGAAAGAAACGTTTTCGACAGTTCATTTCAGCCTCAACTATTATTTACAAGCCTGATTTTTCATTCCGAAAAACAATTAGTTTCTTGAAGTCTCGGAAATAATTAAGGTTATATTTTTCGCATTTGTTGCAAAAAATTTAATTTATCGTCCACTTAAGCTTTCTCGAATCTAAAATGATATCTAAAAAGAAAACAACATTACGCGAATAATACTTTTAAGTTTAAGTTTCAAGCTTGAAAGGTTGTTTATTCAAGTATAATTACATAATTTTTCTTATAAACAGTGGCCGAACAAACTGAAACAAACAAGGCTTTTAATATTTCATACGTAATGCACATGTACGGGTTACACACCTCTCGCATGTTATTATCTTATTGATTATTGTTTGATTGGGTAGGGTCAGGGGGCACACACTATGGGTAAAATTTTTGTCCGAAACTAACCTAAAAAAAATACAAGTGTATATCTGTATATATCCACATATATAGATATATTTTACAAAGGATCCCTCCCGCCCCGTCATCCCACTTTTTAGGCCACTTTTTCCTTATGGAGCGTGTGCCCCATGGGTAAGGTTCATTCATATTTATTTGTACATAACTTTTCATCGCGACGCTTATTAACTACGTCTTTGGTTTATTGGGTGAAAAATTTAGTTCCACCTTTCGGTATTAACTTACAAAAAAAAACCCGGTGCCATTCATACGCGAATAATACTTCTGTATACCAACCTTCCCTTTTTGAAAAAAATCCTCCGTAATCGTTTGATATTTTTTTAGTGTTACTTGGGTGTCAACACAATAAAAAACAAAAGACGGCACAGCACGACACTACTACACGTCTTTCTAGATACACGTGTGTGACGTACACATATACGCCGCTTCTCTGCAGATGCAAAATTTTACTATAGTTCTATAGGACCGACTACTGTTCTCTTTGTCAATTTATTGTATGGCCAATGAAATGTTCTCTGTTAGCACCTATTTGAGAGTATTCCAAAAACTATAGTAATTTTTGTTGAAGCCGAAGGGAAAATTTCTAAGAAACTTTTAAAATATTTATTATGCTTTGAGACTCAAACAGGCCATTATTCTTTTTACTATAACTATAGTAAAATATACCCTTTGGAAATCCAGAATTTGTAAAACATTTATGAATTATTCCTAGAATTAGTTTAGTGGAACCGCTGTTCCAAGGTTTATGGTAATTTCTCCAAGAGTATTTTTCTGAATGTATGCTATTAAAAAAAAATACAAGAAAAATGATAGAAGTATAGAAGTATGTGACAGCTTGTGACACAGTAGGAAAGCGCAAAAGAAAAAACCAAAAAATTTGCTTTACTTAATGAATGAGCAGCCCCATAGGAGCTTGTGAGCGAAGACGGTACTTCTCCCACGGCATTCCATGTACCCATGGGAGAAGTCAGTACTTTTCCTATTCTCAGTAGCAAGGCCCTGTCATTGCATATTCTTCACAGGTGTTGAACAGTTACCTTTTTTTTTATTGTTATTAGGTATATAATAGAATAATTATCGAATTCGAGAAAATGTTGTTTAGGGGACAGGTATGTACGGAAGAAGGCTGTGAATACGTATTGAATACGGTAGAGGTGATGGGAACCTGGTCCATGATCTGCAGGGATGCAGGTCGAGTGTAAGAATGAGAGGCAAGGGGCGGAGGTGGAGGAGGTGGGAAAAAGAGATAAAAAGAGAATATTGGCGACAGACTGGCGGCCGCGCACCTGCACACAACAGTTCTAGAGTTCTAGAGTAGCTCGAATCTCGACTTGCTCAGCAAGTTGGCCTCTCTTGCCAACCCAACATATACTCATGCACGTAGCATTAAATGAAATGAGGCCTTACGTGTGTATAATCACGTACACGTTCCCTTGTGAATCTGGCCCTAACAACATTCTCTGGATTGTTACGAGAACCTGCGAAATTCTAGGATTATTTTGAGATTCTCTTCAAATTCTGAATTCTTGTGTAAGGTGGCCTTGGATATTATTTTTTAAGAATTATGTTTTTTTATATCGAACTATTCTTCAAATTCATAGCACAAGATTTGGAGTACCTCATGGAAATTTAACAATTTTTATGAACATTTTACAAAATTGCTTTGGGAGGAATTTTTTTTATTCATAAATCCAAGTCAATATTTTTTTACTGAAACACTTATTCTTTATTATGCCTAATTTTCAAATTGTATCATTAAAAACGCGGTCATTTACGCCCTTGCACATATGACGTGTCTTTCAAAGTGTATGTTCTAAATGAGATGTGAAAAAAGTGTGGGAAGATGGTAAAAAGAACTTGAAAAATACTGCTTTTTAACCTACCCCTTTTTCACCTCTCACGAGAAGCAGCATGAAATACTTTTCTTACTTTTATACCTGCTGCAGGAGCAGCACAGGCTAACAAACAGCTTTGGCGGTGGTGCTTTGCCCTGTTTCACACGCTTCATGTGATGCAGTACATACATACACACTTTTATACATATACATATAGCATGATGCATACAAGACCCTGTGAGACTCTGCAATCTCATTTGTAATAAGTAGCCAAGTATTTAAGGCAACGTATTTTGGCAACGTGGGTTTCTAACCTCAAAACTGTCGCATTCTCTTCATTTGTATCCATGATAATGTAGTCGATAAACTTAATTTTAAAATAAAGAATTTCGGAATTTTCAAATTATTAAACCGATCCCAGGAGCCAAATAGTTTAGCATCTCTTCAGTCATCTTCCTTTTAACTATTTATTCAAGCTTTCGGCCCTCAATTGGGAACCTCGTCAGGAACTAAATACAAACCAGATACATATTATCCCCAGAAAATTGTAACACTTTAACAATAACAATAAAAAGAAACTCAGAAGAATTATTCTTTCTACATTCAGTTCGTCATCAAAAGGGAAAAACCTTTTAAGCGAAGTCTTCGAAAAAAGTCAGACATTTTTTTCTAAAAAAAAGAGCAATCGAATGCCTAATTTTTTAACTTTCTTAAATGGCATTCAATTAAGCGTATGAAAATTAATGTCATAATTGACTCCTTACGAGAGCAATTCCTTTTTTTGATAGGAAATTAAATCACTATTACGAGTGGTAAAATAGCTGTTTGGCGATTGCAGGTGCAGGTTTTTCATGGGCCATGAAGCGTAAAAATGTGAAAAAGGCAAAATAAATGAGTTGTATCATCGCAATGCGTGAAAATTGAAAAAGGAATGACGAATGCAAGCTGCTACGCGTACAGCCTGTATAGGATTTATAGGAATCGTTGAAAGCAGGTGAAAACTAATAGCTGTGAGATAAAAAGTAGCGAAGACGACGATTTTTCCCAGCTGCTTTGAGCAGAAGGAGATGAGGCTATTAGGAAAATTCTTGACTAGCTCCAATTGTTATTTAGGAGCAATTCCGAGGATCGCACCTGCTGCAGAAGCCGCGACGGCGCTGGAATTTATAGCGTGCCGAAAACTAGCTATGGTAATCATTTAAAAGCTGTCGACAAAAAATCTAGGGAAAATTAGTTGTGGGAAAGTATAAACAAGGTTGTAGTTGAGATTTTTCAAGCGAGCGATTCGCCGAGGGCGAAACAGGTGCGTTTTGTCACGCTACAGGTGTCGCGCCTTTATTACCTGCTTCCATTCCATGCCTCACGCAGCGAGGACTTAAATTATTGTTGCCCTCACCTGAGAAACATTTGACCCGCCGACTTCCAAATTTCGGAATTTCGAATCGATGAGTTGAAGTCATCGATTCGAGAAATTGATAGTTTTATTATACATAGTCTATCACGCAGTTTGATGTCTATTTAAACTTCAATTTTATATAATTTCATTTACTGAAGTAATTTTTTATTATCTTAATATCAGCATTTTCAAAGCACGAAATTGGAATGTATTGAGGTTTTGAATTTTAATATTTCAGATAATACTCTAATTTGTAAAGAAATCCTTTACATAATACTTATTCCAATTACTGCATTCAGTTTTTTCCACGTAAATTTAGCAAATTAAGAAAAACCCTTTCACAGACGTATTGTACTGTCAAACTTCATTCCTAGTATCAGTTTTTCGATGGGCTAAAAAGTTTTCTCAAAAAAATCGAAGTCAGTTACAAGCTTTTTCGTGACTTATTGATAACTAAAGCTATGATAGTCACGCACGAAAAAAAGCCCAAATATGCATGCAAAAATGCACGAAAAAGACTGAAATATGCTCTAAAACGTGCAAATAAAAATACCAGAATTTGCAAAAAAGTCGCCTACAGAACGATCTAGATGTGAAAAAACAGGCTTTTTCTTGTTACATTTTGGTCAATCTACTTTTATTTCGCTCACATAATATTTACAGCTAATTATTGTTGCAAGTCAAAATGAGGTGATGTTTGAGATGATCATGGTGTGAAAGATCGTCTTTTTTCGTTCACATAAATATTCACAAGATTTCGTTGTTGCACGTTAAAATAAGATGTTGCCTGAGATTTTCAAATCTAAAAGATCGCCTTCTTTTAGTTAAAACAGATTTGTAAGTAGAAAAAGAAAGTTCGACATCCATCGAAGTTATGTTAGCAAATTTGAAGAACGCAATCTCGGATGGCGACAATGTTGTTACATAATTGTTAGAAACGCTATTATTTCGCAGATGCCCACTAAGAATATCTTCAATTTCTACCAAAGCGTTGTACACAAAAATGCGAGCTAAGATTTGTTCTAACTTAATCGAAAATTCTTCATTGTCGATTGCCTTTAAGATCGAGCGAAGATCTTCATACATTTTAGTTCATGTCCTTTCGTTCCTAATACTCTAATTTTATCCACAATGAACACAAAATTAGCTTTAATAAACGCTAAATGGTGACATATGTATATTGGCGGAAATGAAAATATACGAAATATGCCCTGAACATGAAAATATGCAAAATATGCATGCAACATGCATTTGCATGACTGTCATAGCTGTATTGATGACTATTACATCTCCTCAAAATCACAAGTTGGCACTCCAATATAGTCAGACCAGTGGTTTTCTATACACGGGAAGAGAGAGAGCAATTCTATGCCAGGCAAAAAAATCGATCAATAAGTAATTTTTTGAGTATTTAAATTAAAATTCATTTTCTGTACTTGGAATTCTCGATTCCTTTTAACTATTGGAACTTAAAATGATATTACTCAAATTTTTCTGAATTCTCAAGTTTCGGATTTATGATATTTCTATTTCGTTATTCAGATAGGCCTTATTGCAATTTTCAAGTTAATTAGTTATTGATTCTTATTTCATATTACTCGGTAAATTTTTAAATTATAAATCAAACTTTTCTTTTGGATTTCAAAATATCTTTGAATTAGCCTGAATTCACGTTGCTTTTATTTAAAAAATACTAATTTCGGAGTTTCGAATCCATGACTTTTAATTTTGTCCGGTATGAACTTTCCGTCATTTTAATCTCGACATTTTCCAATCAAAAAATAAAAATTTTTCGTCATTTTTGAATTTGATTCATCCAGATGATATTCTCATTTCGTTACTTTGAAGTTTCAGTCAGGGAATAAATTTTGCATAATTTGTGAACAACTATAGCTTGTCGATTTTAGTTGTTAAACGTTTGCCGAGTTTAACAACACAATTAAATAACACAATCTACTTGATTGTGAAATGTCGTAAAAAGAATAAACTAAGATTGATGAAACATTCTAGAATATTGTGCAAAAGAGAAACGAAATATGCTAGAAGTAAAATAAAAATGTACGTATCGATGGTTTCCCAACAAACTCTAATAATTATCAAAAGACACGACATTTGACATTCAAAATCACGTATACGTCGAAATGAAATGTTGATTGGCGAAATCATTTAAAATTGGAAGTCATTTACTAATGACTAAAAGAATAAGATCTTGCAAGAATTTTGAATTAAACGAGATACACTTGGGCGTCGACAACTGCGAGGCTTCGGGACTTGCCTTGCAGTTGTCAAATGTACATTTATTTTTCAGCGTAGCCAAGATGAATAATGACTTGGGACTCATCCAAGCGTGTCGGCTTTGAAACTTTCTCAAATTTTCTTGATAAAATCGGCGTGGAACATTAATATTAGGCATTCGTCTCAACTCGCAGTTTCCGCACTCGCACTTGGCAACTTTCAAAATTCGTAGAAAATAGAGTAAAAGAAAAAGAAGTAAAATATTATCATACAAAAACTGAGTTACACAACAACATATTCATTAGAATATTTGACAAGTTGTGATAAATAAAATAATATACTTGTTCAAAAGTGAGGGTGGAGGAGGCCAAATGAGTATACTGCCCTTCTTGACATTTATTTTCTATAAACCCTCCCTCAAATTCAAGTAGACCTTTCAGCCTTCCGAAATGCTGTGCTTATATTTAAAAAACGTGATCAAAATGATCTGAAATGAATAAATTTTAAATCCCGATCATTTTTTCTTACTCGTTGCCAGTAAAGTGACGCGGGGTGGTCATACATGTCCTCAAGAAAAAAAAGGAAGAAAAAAAAAGAAGAAAAAAAAGGTACGTCCGATTGGAGTCGATTGTAGGCGCCGTGATTCAAGATTGGAGATCCGAGATTCCAGGTTGAAGCGGCGGCGGCGTCGGCGGCGATTCGAGCCAGCGATTTGAGCAAAAAAGCAAAATAATAAAAGAAGAAGAGGAAGAAAAGAAAATAAGAAAAGAATAAGGCAGGCAAGCGCAGGTGTGCCGCAGACTGGCCGGCGCCTCTCAGGAATGTCTGCCGCTCTTGCACCTCCTCTCTCTTTACTGGGCTCTTTACTTACTCGCTAACCAACACGAATAATACGCTCTCTGTACCTACACACCCAACTTGCATCGTGTGCACGCACGTGCAATATAATAATACTCCCTATCATATGTACGGCCGCGAGCTAACCACGCAACTCGCGCATTCTCGAACCCTGCCATATATAATTCGTTATATCTCGAGATTATCTCAAGATTCAAAATCGCAGTCGACCCCCAACGCTGCTATCCACTCGGCAAAACGCGATTGATTCCCCATTTTTCGACCTTTGAGGAATAGTAAACCCTATACCACTTTTCAATTTGCATTTTCAAAATTTTTTCCGTGAATTTACAGTATTTATTGCGAAAATTCCGCTTGCGAAATCTTTTTTTCAGGGTTAACCCTTAATTTTTTTAAGGTCGTCGGGGTGATGAGCGAATGGGCTGCTGTCCACTGATGGTTTCCTCGGGTAATTTAGAGAGCAGCTCCAGGGAAAAGTAATTCGTTGACTACTGGTTTAAAATTTATTATTATGACAGGTCTTGTTCTTTCTTATAAGGTAGTTTCTATTCTGATTTCTTACAGCACTCCTTTTTATAGTGAGGTTTAATCGTTCTTATGTAAGCTTAGCCTAGTTTCATATAAAAAAATATGAAATCCCTAGGATACCGCTTCAATGATTCACAAATTAAGGTCGTTGATAGATAAAATTATTGAGAAATATTGGAACAGGATATGACATTAGGGTTAACCTTCAACTTTTAGGATGACCCTTAACTTTAATGGTTAACACTCAATCTTAAGAGTCAACCCTAAATTCAAGGTTTGCTCTCAGCCTTTTCAGTTTCTTGTTTTAAAAATATAAGGAATGAACACTTCCCAGCTGCAAAAATCTAAATGGAAGCTCCAATTGGTCATGGTCAATTTGAAAGCTCGATGAAGTTAGCCGACCAATTTTTCAAATGGACTTTTCAATTGGGAACACCATTTTGAAACTTTATCTGAAAACTCCAATTGGAAATCGCAATTAAAATTTCTATATCAAAATTGCAAATGAAATGACGAATGGAAAAAGTTTGCTATTTTTATGAGTACCATTGGTTATCTCACCTTCATAAGCTTTAGGTTTCCAAATGAAGTTTTTTAATGGACTTTCCAATTGGAAACTCTAGTTTGAAACTTTATCTGGAAACTCCAATTGGGAGCTTGATTTGGACATTGCAATTCAAACTTCTATATTGAAATTGCAAATGAAATGACGAATGAAAAATAAATTTGTTATGTTTAATGAATACATTCGGTAAACTAACCTTTATAATCTTTAGGTTAAAGTATGGGGCCTCGATGTTTTACAGACGTACAGAAATCGGTTCAACAGAGACTCATGATATACCTATAAACTTGAAAAAAACGTATCCTTTGGAGTATCCGATTGGGGTTTTCAATTGGAGTTTCGAAACGGAGTTTTCAATTGGACTCCATCGGACTTTTCAACTAGTGACCAATTGGAGTTTCTTCTTTGATTTTTACAGCCGGGTCTAAAAGTACATTTCATGGTTATTTTGAAGATTGCACTGGTACAGTTTCATTTTTGTTACATACATATAAAATCACCATTAGTATTGCATTAAAAAATTAAAAATATTGAATTTAGATTTGAATTGTGTACTCTGAGTTTGCTTTTGATGTCTTGGCAGCGTTTTTGCACATTTCGGTGAGAAACGCACTGACCGCTTTTCTCACGGAGAAATATTAGAATCACTGCTGAATTTTGTCTTCGTTGTCGTGTATTTTTTGACTAAAACCTTAATTCTAATAAAAACTTTAATTCTACAACTTGATAGTAATATACATTCAACATGCAATATATTATTATTGAAACAAGATCAAATAACAAGTGTACATAATCCTGAAGAAAGTTGAGGGTTAACCCTGAAATTAGTTAGTAAATAGAAAAACGACATCAAAATTTTGTGCAATAAAACATGTTGAAACATGCATCATTTAAAATTATTGAATTCTGTAGTTTTTCAAAATCGTTTGGAAACGTCCCACGATCATGACAATTTTGCTTTTTTCCCAGGATTCAGACACCACTGATAAATCCTTGAAGCATCCCACCTTCTATTAGAATTTCAAATCGAAAAAGCCTTATTTGCACAAATTAATAACGGAGAGTCGGCTAGAAAAAAGGAAAAGGCAAACGAGCAATAAGTCGGAGTGTTTTTAAAACGAGGGTATTTTCGCAGAATTTTCGCGAGCCTTTTGAACAGCTGCGCAAATAAGAGCGCGGATCCTCGAGCTGCCGCCTCGAGTTGAGATTTCTCCTGTCCTCAGAAGCAGTCTCTCTTTTTCTCTTTATCGCTTCAACTCACGAGTTTATTTGTACACGCGGACGGACAAATCTACGGACGACAGTGTCTTTTTACTCTGGAAGGGTTTTCGAGACTTTGCGGAAGCCTGGATGTGTTTCTGACTTGATTCTGACCTGTCTAAATGACTCAGAAGATTCACGTTTATTTTGTTATTTACATTAGATTTTTATCCATGAACGACACGAAAACTATTTTCATATCCTTTTTCGAAATTTGCTGCCCCACGAAAATTGCTACCCTGACAGGCAGTCGACCATATCGCCCATATGTAAATCCAACGGCGGATGTACTTACGTCTTTTCTTGGCAAATTAGTATTTTAAGGGAATAACGATGGTTGGCAAAAAGCGAAAATCACGCTTTCTTTCAAAACTAGCGGAAATAGATGCACGTGTTTCTATATGGTAACGTGCACCGCAATAATACATTTGTTCAAAGAGACGACGACGACCTACTTATGGCCCCATTCAATAATCGTCATGCGGTACTACATACGATACAACCGCTACAACGCCGACCATACAGCCTTTCAGCATTAATTTCTTCTTCCTTCTTTCGCATCAATCTCGGCCCACGTGTTATAAATAACAATACCAACACTCGCAACACTCTGGCTTTTGTACTATTTTCTACTCGAGTACGCTACGAACAATTGCTATCTCAGTTTAGACAGTTGGACGGCCACAAAAAGCAATTTTGTCACAGTTACTCGGAAATCGTAAATGTGAAGTTAACTTTATTTTGAAAAGCCTTTTCAGATTTAAAAAATAAAAAAACAGTTATTGTTTGATGAAGTCCAGAGAATTTTTTTGAATATCTTGAGAAAAAGTGGTTTAATTTTTTAAGAAACCACTAATGTTCTCAAATTACATAATCTTGTATTAAATGAGTTTGAAAAGATTACCAAAAGTGAAGAATTTATAATTTGTAAAGTCATTAATTTTGTTTATTTCTATTGTAAATGGTTTGGAATTTTTAATGTCAAAATAAATCTTGTTATTTACTTAAAAAAAAAAAAAAAAGGGATTAGCCTGTACCAGTGCAGTTAAATGTGTTTTACGCAATGGAGCGATAGCCAGCAGGGTCCTTCAAAGGGCGGTTTTGCCAAAAAACGCAATAAAAATTTGTGTTTAACGCTTGGCTTCATGTAGATCGAATGCGGAGACTCGTTAAAAAGCTTGCAGGAAAAGTTGAGG
This sequence comes from Platygaster robiniae, assembly GCA_028476575.1. Classification (NCBI taxonomy): domain Eukaryota; kingdom Metazoa; phylum Arthropoda; class Insecta; order Hymenoptera; family Platygastridae; genus Platygaster; species Platygaster robiniae. The sequence continues at coordinate 47,078,532 of CM052019.1, forward strand.
GGAAATGATTAGATTCCGTGGAAAATAGAATTGTTTTTCACTATTGTTACGTGTCTTGCAGATCACGCAATCGAGGTCGATTGATTAGAATTCGTATGATATCTAACGTGCGTTATCGTGGTCGCCCCCAGCTTATCGGGTTCATCCATGTGAGCCATGATTGATGCCAAATTAATAGCGAAATAAAAATGAGAAGAATATTCCAAGTTTAAAATCTCTGAATAAAATCCTTACATAAATTAAAAGTAGACGACCGAAACGCAGCTCGTCACAAACATGTCAAGTTTTATTTTGGTCATACTTGAAACTTTCACTGTTAAATTTACCAAAAAATTTATTTTTTCCAAATTTCGAACCTTCTAACCCTCCTGTGTTTACTACTATTACTCCCTTTCAAAGAACTTTTTTTAGTACAGAGATTCTGCATTAAAATTTCTTATTTATTTAATTTTATGTCAGTAATTCAAAGATTACAACAGCTTCGTAAAATATTTTCGGAATTTCATAAGAATTCTATAGAATTTCATAAGGATTGGGATTACAAGGGATGTATGTGAAGGCTGCGAATGTCTCTGAACTCTGAAGTCGGAGGGGTACAATCGATAAAAAGTCATTTCCGCTGTGAGCGTGAATTAAAGCTTTTTTCTTCCGTTTTAGGGGAGAATAGTTTGATGAGAACGAGGCAGAGGAAGTTACATTGGAGCTCGATCGTCCGAAGCTGCGCGCCGCAGGCTGCTATAAGTGCACGTGCGGCTTGCACGTGCAGTCATGCTGCCACCGCCGTCGGCTCTTTATTCTTATGTATATACTACTGCTGCTGGCTCTTTAATAGTAGTTGATAGTAGTGTAACTTTGTACTCCCCAGCTCTCCTTCGCAAGCGCATCTCGCGTAACTCACGAAACGTGATTCACGTGCATGGCTCTGCTAGATCGTCACTACATACCCAATCATTGAGCATAAACAATTTCAGGACCTCTTTTGCACACACTGTACGAAATCAATTGTAAAATTACTATTTTCCAAGTAGCTAAAATTGGGACTTTGGGCGAAGTATTTGTACAAGGCGTAGGTACTTTCTTAATTGGGAACTTGGATCAATTTTTTTTATAGATAGTTTTTACGTGTTTTCTTTTCTTATTGTCATATTGCAAAAATTAAAGAAAATACATGGCTTCAAAAAGTAGAATGAAGTGACGGCATTCTAAAGAAATAACGTCATTTACATGCTCTACGTATATATACATACGAAAGTAGAAATCCACGTATTTTTCAAAATAATCAACTTTAGAAGAAACAGAAAAATACATTTTTTTTTTTTTTTTTCGAAAATAATCCATACGCGTGTTGCCAAATTTTATTTTATTTTTCATGCAAGTGTAATGTCCCGATACGAATTTTGTCTATTTTCGAGTGGAAAGTCACAATAGAACATTTAAGCAAAATGATTTTGATCAAAAACTTTTTTGAACAAAATACTATTTTTCGTGACTTCGAACATTTGCAGAACATTTTTCGCGAGTTGGGACTTTTCATTCGTGAGCTCGAATCTGATACTAATTTCGTTAGCGATTTGTTATCTTCGGTTGGAATAGTTTGTTATCTTCCTTGTGTTTGTACGGACAGTCGCTGGAGTCAAGTGTATGAAACAAATTTAAAAAGATTTATATCAGTGCAAAAACTGTCGTGAAATAAACTATCTGATAAAAATTACAAGTGACTTTAAAACCATTACGCAACTCTTGATTTCTTAGAGTGTATTTTCACGTTGGAATGAGCTTTAATACTGTGACTCAAATAAAGAGTGAAAATGCACTCCCATAGAGTGAACCGTCACTCTTAGAGATATTACATTCCACTTTGAAATTCTTGTCAGATTCCTCTCTATAAAATTAGTTAATTTCTACTCTAAGAAGAGAGTGAAATTTCAATACTTTTGAGTGATTTTTCACTTTAACAAAGTGAAAGTTCATTCCAAGTTTAAGTGGCAGTATTTTGACTCGATGCAGAGTGAAAATGCATCATCAGGAATCAAGAGAGCAAAATTGCATTAATTTAGCAGTATTATACAAGATTGTCTTGAAATTACTATTCGTCAGTATTTTTACTGTGGGATGTAAAATTACGAGTTGTTAGCGATTATTCTATGTCAAACGAAGTGATTTTACGACAGAAAGCATTTTTATTTCGAAATCGTAATTAAAAAAAAAAAAAAAAAAAAAAAAAAAAGAAAAAAAAATATGTTCAGATCTAATATTGAAGAGGGTGATAAAAATTAGATAATAAAATCAGAATATTGCACAGTGCAGAGAAAAAATTGGCAATTTTGCTATAAAGTCAACTTGGAAATTTTCCAAGTTTAAGGTATTATCTGCATGAATAGTTGCAAAGTAAATAGGTTTTAGCTAATTTCAGATCAAAGCATTATTTTTGACAGCGACAACGGTGCATTGTGCCGTCTGTTAAAAAGCGAGAAACCAACCTCGCATGTCATATAATTCTTTTTTGTAAATAATAAACAATTCCAAAAGCGTTTTGACAGCAAATATAAATAAAAATAAATAGAGTAAATAAAATCAATTGAATACTAAATAAAACAGCAAATAGAATAAATTACTGGAAATGTGAAATATAACTATTTCGGAGTGACTTTTAACTCTATAAAAATTCAAACTCACTTCAAGTGTAAGTGGTAGTGATTCAACTCCATATGGAACGAAAATTTACTCTACGTAAGGAGTTGAGAAAACAGTTTTTATTCTGTCATTCACTTTTATGGTGTATATAATCGCTGTTGCTTTTTCGCTTTTTATCTTTCATATAGCATAATTCACATGCAGTACTAATTCCATGTCTTGCATCTGATACATCCCGCACGTGCACGGCAGATACATCGCAGCCTTGGTCATAATCGCATTAAACCCTTGTTATTTTTACGTTACCCCTCTATCTCCCTTCATCTCGACCATAACAGCTATTCGTCTCAAAGGCAACTGACGTGACCCTAGTGATAATATTTCCCAGAAAAGTGTAAGACGAATCACTTTTCAGGTAATTAAACATGAATTTGTCGAGAAAAACTTTCCGAATTAGAAATATATATTGTAATGCGAAGAGTTTTGGATGTATATGAGTTGGAAATTTACTTGAAAGCACAAAAGTGTGGATGATCAAAATATTTGGATAATATAAAAGAAATTAAGAACCTGAGAAACTTATTTTCTAAATTTCAAAATTAATTTTTTTTAAAACGAGTTTATACACTGATTTGTGAATTTGGAGCTTTGGAATTTTTTCATCAAAAGTTTTCAGCTTAGAATGTAGTAAAATGATATGATTTAGGAAAAAATTTGTAATTTAATGAAATTAGAATGGCAGGTTCGAAAACGCTCGTGAGTAAAATCCTGACTCGACCGGATCAGAACAGCAGCAGCCGGAAAGACTGCAAGAATTTAAACGTGCTATCGTATAAAGCAGGAAGCGCGTGATTATTACTAAGCTGAATAGCTATATTATAGCATAGTTGCAGCCGTCGTCGTTCTCTTCGAGTGCAGCAGGGCTCACTATACACGCGATCAACCGCTACAGCCACGAATTAAACCACGGACATTTTTATACCAGCCTCGTATTTCTACACGCTCTCATTACTTTATTTTCTCCATCAATTTTCATTGCAGTGCACTGACACCGCAACTTATTTTTTATTTTTTAATTAGGCAAACATAATAAGTTTCTAATATTTCAACTGGAATCATGAAAAAAGTCTTCGGTTCAACATCCCTGGAAAATAAAAAGTTTAATATGCCTTGCGGAAATCTGAAAATAAGTCTTACAGATTTTGGACTAAGGACTCTTTTCCTCGTCCCAGGTCACATATTTCAAGCTTATGATGAGAATAAAATATACATGATTTTATGTACTTTTCTGAGAAGTTTTAGAAAAGCCCGATTCGATATTACCAAATTTAGATTCTTCAATTTTTTGAGTTTCATTTGATTTTGAAAACGCTGAAAATTAACATTTACTTTTAATTTTGAACTACCGTCAATCTAGTATTAAAATACTGTAAAATTACTTAGAACTCACTGATTTAGGGTTTGAATATTAATATTATAACTTCATGTTTTTCAGTTTGTGAATTTCAAACTCATTTAATGTTTGACTTTACGAAATCTGAGCTATTTTCAAATAGTAAAGTATGTATGTATTTTTTTTGAATCAAACATATCTATTTCCTGATTCATGAAATTAGAAATCTGTTATACTTTTTTTAAGTTTCATATTTTTTTACAATCAGAAAATATCGATATTTCTATCTTGAGGCATCAAAATTGTATCATTTACAACAAATTTTTAAACTTATCAGAATTTATATGATAAACCTTCAAACTTTTTGTAATTTCTAACTCTGCATATTCGAATATCTAATATTTAACTACTGACTTCAAAATCATGAAATGAAACATTAAAATATCGGCAAATTTTTAGTAAAAAATAATTCGTATTCTGAAAGTAAAACTTTAGAGAAAAAACATAAAGTTTGATAAATAAATTTGTGTTATAACTCATGTTCTAGGATTTGAGTAGAACCAGGAAAAATTTTGTTCGTAAATATATTAGCTCTTGAGAATTTCCGCGAAAATTGAATGTTTTACTAACAATTTATAAAACTCTAAAAAACTTCGTATAAGAGCATTCGCAACTATTTTGATAAACTTTTAATCATTTTCGAAAAATGTACCTTTCTGCTTATTTCCAAGAGTTTTAATCATCATGAAAAAACTTGATAACATTTTTTTCTGATTTTATAAAAAATTCGAGAAAAATTTCAAGTTATGAAAGTTATTTTTATGAAGGACCCTGGAATCTTTAAATAATTTCTAAGTAATGGTAATGGTTTTCAACAATTTAAGTTGATCTAATAATTTTCTTAAGTTTTCATGCTTTTTAAATATTCCATGATTTTCGTATTTTAAGCAACTTTTAATGATCTGAAAGAATTTCTGGTAATTAACAATAACTTTTCACTCATCTAACTGGTTTTCTTTAATGTTGAAAGATTTTTATAATTTTCAAGAATATTTTGTGAATCTTCGACAACTTTCAGAATTTAATACATATTTCACACTACTTAGAAATTTCGCTCAAATATTGCACAAAAAAGCAAAACGTCGAAACAGATCTTCAATGTTCTATAATTCACGACTAAAAACGACAAAAGGTTACAAAAAATTAAAATTATTGTGGGAATTCAAGTCCATGTAACTAAAAATATGATCTACAGAGAAAATATATTTAAAAAAATGACTTTTCTGGGAACAAAAAGGGCTAACTGAAAATCGGGGAAGAGAATAAATAATATTACGATATTTTTTATTCTGTTGAAACCTTTTTTAAATATCTAAAGTAATATGAAGTACTATACATTTTACACTACTTATTGCTTTTATGAAGCGAAATTTCTTCGAAATTGCAAGTATACGTATGCAGAATAAGAAAATGCGAAAAAGTCAATTTTCAAAAAAATCTGTGAGTTACATGTTCCCGTTTCCATGCCATTCGAATAAGGAAACAGATGTTTTATCATTAATTCCTTGATAATTTATTATTAAATACTATTTTAGCTCTGAGGATATTATAAAAAAAAAATCTTATTGCTCATGGTTTTAATTATTGTAAAATCAGTTCTCTCTATAAAATTCCACTCTGGTCTTATTAAGATTTTTCATTTTTGTAATATATAAAGAAATTTATAGAGTACCTCTAACTGCGGGAAACTAACAAAATTTTCGAAAATTTCCTCAAATTCTTTAATGACGAAAAACTAATTAACTCATCTTACGCGACGTATAAACTAGAACCATTGGAAGTTTTTTTATATGGTGAAAACAATTTTTTAACTACATATCCATGAAAATTACGTACTATATTCTGAAAATCATATACTGTAATTTATGTATATTATGTACAGTAATGAAAATTACGTACTCTATTCCAAAAATTACATACTGTATTCTAGATCACATCTATCAGAGTTCAATGAAGAAAAAAATAATGACAAACGGGAAAAAAAAACTCATTTTACATAATTTATAAACTGGAACCATAAAAAGTTCTTCATACGGTGAAAAAATTTGTTAAATGTAATATCCATGAAAATTGTGTATACTGTATGCTGAATATAATAATAATTTATTGAAGTTTGTAAAATTACAATGTTTTTGTATATTTAATGCATGAAACTTCGTTTAGAAAACAATATTTCTGAGTACGGTCGTCATAGTAAATCTTACATTCACTTTGTATTTGTATTATCGCAAAAACACTATCCTATATAAATTAAAATAAATACTACCTACTTAACAATCTTAGGCCTAACTATACTGAATCAATTCCACATAATAATCCCTATGTAAGTAGATTCTGGCATACATCATACGACAAATTCAGTCCTGATACTCACGAAATGAAACGCTAACATCCGTTATGGTATCATCAAATGGAGCATCTTATCTACAATCATGTCATTTAAATTCAGAATCCAATGTTTTATCTTGGTCTTAGGAATCCTATTCTAAGTTAGGATAGGTTCCATCCCAGAGTTTCAGTTCATCCGGTAGCTGATTAAATATTTCAAATTTCAAATAACAAAATGATTTCCTGAATAATGTCTTTCTATAGGGTGGTATACTAATTCCTCTTCTTCGCTTATGAATTATCTGTCCGTTTTAAATCATTCCCAAGATCATTGTAGAAGTATTTAATAACTCTCTTTATGAATCCTTTCCTTAAGCTAAGAACCCGTTGTTCCCCAAGTAACAATAATGATGGATATCCAAGTATAAACATTCCAAAATAATCAACTGTAATTTATGTATATTGCGTATATATTCTTACACACTGTATTCTGAATTATATGCCAGTGCATATTAAAGAAAAAAATAATGACGAACATGAAAAAGAAATGAATTACAAAATTGAGCAGCAGGGTGCGGGTTAATCTTAAAAGCTGCACTGCATAAGAGAAAGATATGACGTGTGCATGGCTCGCACATGGTCACGTGCGAATGAATTGGTCGTCTGTTCTGGTTCGATATTGTGTACTCGCACACATGCGACACATGCGTACACCCGTATGTTTATACGCAATGCGTAATGTAAAATGTAGGCGCGTGCAAGAGCAACGTCTGCAGCAGTCTGCAGTCTCTTACTGCCATATGTCGAACCACATGACCATTATTTTCAAAAACCCGAATCGACCCCCCTTCCTATTATCCTACCCCGCGCGTTATCTCGTCCCATGAGAATCAGCTCGACTCGTGAGAATCCGCACTCTCTGGTGATTAGAGCGGCAGATGCCTTTTCCTACTGGGAAAACCCCGAGCTTTTTCAGGATTAGTCTCAAAATTTCAGGGCGACCTGACTTTTTGCAAGGTTACTTTCAAATTTCAGGATAAAAATCATAATTTGAATCGATATTGTCAAAATTTGAAACATTTGTCCACAAAGAGTCTAGTAGCGTAGTGGGTTAAGTTGCGTAGGTGTAATATCAGTTGATAGTGCGAGTGACCGAGTTCGAATCCCGGTAGGGAAAAATATTTAAATTTATAAATAATAGTTACATTATTATAATAATTTATCGTGTGCTGCAATACACGAGAAATCTTCTTATAGTTACAATAATAAATTGTATTTAAAAGAAAAGTAGCCCTGACTATTACTGCAACAATTGAGCTTTTTGTCATCCAAATCATGAAAACTATTAAAAATGCTATGAAAACTACAGTTTTAGTAGTTTTTTCTCACAAAAGCATGTCCGCAGTACATGTAAATGAACCGACATAGGTGAAATTCCTTGATCAAAAAAATGTGATTGAAACACTTTCGTAACAAAATAATACTTAATCGCGTATTCTCGTGTCATGGATATCTTAAATTTAGGTGACTTTGCGTCTAAAAATTCAGTGTAGGAATTAATTCGTGCGGTTTTACAAGAGATCGCCTTACTAGCTTATTGTCCCATCGTTCCGTTTATCTAAACATGCATTTGAAAGCTACTGTCATTGCGCATCTTTTTCAGTATATGTCGTTTGAATAAAGCGGTAACAACACAGTTTTTAATTCAACTGAAAATGACAATTTTGTGCATGATGATGTGTTCTTGGCAGGGAGTTCTTCTCCTTTACTCTAACGTAAAGAAAAGTGCAACCGAAAGTCATCGTATTTTAGTGGAAATTAATGTAGACCATGTTCCAGCTTAGCGAACGTGTCAGAAGGTTTGCACGGTTTAAAAGTGGTGATTTTTGCTTGGAAGACCAAGAGTGACCTAGACAGCCAAAAAATTGAAGATGAAAAATAGGCAACATTGCTCGATTAAGATTCGCGTCAAACGCAAGAAGAACTTGCAGAATCATTAGGAATTGAGCGAACAACAGTTTCCAAACGCCTCAAAGCCATTGGAATGATTCAAAAGATGTCACATTGGGTTCCATATGAATGGAAAGAAAGAGATGCTGAAAGAAGAAAAACTATTTGCGAATTGCTGCTTGGAAGACAGAAAAGAAAAGGATTTTTACATCAAATTGTTACTGGTGATGAGAAGTGGATTTATTACGAGAATCCCATACGAAAAAAAGCCTAAGCAAAGCTAGGTGAACCAAGTCAAGACGCAACCAAAACGAGATATTCAGTCTGCAAAGGTTATGCTGTGCATATGGTGGGATATGAAAGGTGTGGTGTACTATGAGTTTTTAAAATCTGGTGAAACTATTAATGAAGAACGTTATCGATAACAATGAGTGCATTTGAAGCAAGCTCTTGCCGGAAAACGACGAAAATGGGGTAATAGACATGATAAACTAATTTTTCAACATGATAACGCTTGACCACATGTCGCAAAACCGGTCAAAAACAATTTAAAAAATGTCGGATAGGAAGTGTTACCCCAACCGCCATATTCACCAGACATTGCTTTTTCTGGCTTACGCTTGTTCGATTGCATGAATAACAATTTCACTGGACAGCGGTTCACTTCTTCAGAAAATATCGAAAAATAGGTCTCTGACTGGACCGCTTCAAAGGATGAGGAATTCTTTTGACACAGAATCCGTAAATTATCTGAAATATGGTAAAAAGTAGTGGCTAGCGATGGAAAATATTTTCATTAAAATATTCGTTCATTTTGTTTTTAAAATAGAGCTTTATTATCGATTAAAAACCGCACGAATTAATTCCTAGACCGAATACAAAATCAGCAAAGAAACGCAACTTACCGACGCTTTGTTTATTGGTATATTTTTGCCCTTTGTATCAAATAAAACATTACTTCACTCAAAATTCCGACTTCGAATTTTTTGACTTTTTGCCAGCTTTTTTAGGATAGGGACCACTATGCAACATCGAGTTAAAGTTCCTAGTTGACAAATGGAGCCTTTTAATGATAACATGTTATAAATGCTGAAAATAAAGAGTGCCTCGTGCGAGCCTCGTGCACATAATATTAGAATAGTGTAAAAAAGCAGGAGAATAATTAATGAATTCCCGACATGTGGCAGCAGCTTGAGTCTCGCGTGCTAAACTGCACGTGTGCAAGCGCGTGCTTCGGCAGTGCCACAAAAAGCTTCTCTTACAATTAATGAAGTCTTATATTCGCGGATTGCGTTCGGGGGGAGGGGGTGATAGTTAAACTACCACTGCAATATTACGTTTAGACTACCGAAGTAGTTGCATAGCGGTTTCGTCATTCATTTCGCGTTTTTCGTCCCCCGGTGGCGATTGGGCTGCAAGCAGCATATGTGTCTTAGCAGCTGTATAATATACGCGTGTCAGGCCTAGCATACAGCTGCAATGCCGAAATAGATCCAGCACACTTATTTCCAACCGAAACCCATGTCATGTATAAATCCCAAAACGCCGCAAACGAAAATTCGCAATCCGAAAAACTTATTTCCCAGTGCAATCTCTCCCACAAAAAATTTTCCCAAAAGATATTTTACCCAAAAAAAATGTGTTCTTTCTTGTTCTTTTCTTAATATTTTTTATCGCGAAAGTTGAATGTTAATGAATGAAATTAACAGTTTGATCTTCGATCACGACGCTACTCTCTTCCCGGGCCACCATGGGTTAGAGATGTTAAAAAGGGCAATTTAATTTTTGAATAAGTAAATTTGATCAACATCGGCTGTTTGTAGGAAATAATCGTAGTCACCATTTTATTAGATTCCTGATGAGGATCATGAAATGGGATCGAAAGCTTGTTTACAATAAAATATTCAAGTGAACAAAAGGTTTTATTATTTGAACCAATAAAATAGGCTCTGAGTGAACAGTGACGACACCATAGAATGAAATGGTGTTTCCTTAAGTAGACCTTTAAAAATAAGAAAGCGTTTCAAAAATAATAAGTTTCGTAGAAAAAAGGATTATAAATAATAAATCATTCATAAGTACTGGTTTATTACTGAGCCATTTTTTATTAACAAATGTGAATGTAATATCATAGAGTTTTCAAATACGTAACATCATTGTTATCAACATATTAGTGGTATTTAGAATCAATATTGACTATATTACTGAAAATAAAATTCATAAAATTGAATATTTACTTAAACCAAAAATCTCGAGCAACAGCAAATTTTGACGAAATACAAATGACGTAGAAAGAACTTGTTAATATACGCGTAGTTGGATACATTTGTTTTACTTTGTCGTGAATATCATTAAGGATTTTTAGGTTGAGTTAAAAAGATAGTTTAAATGAAAAATGAACAGGACTGATATATTTTGCATGTATTTATAAATCTTATTATTTTATTCTTTATGATTTACACATTTTTTTTAAGTACATAGTTTTAGTATGATGGACATATTACAATGAATTTTACTTTTTTACAAATTTATATTGATAATATGAGTAAAATATCAATGATCACTCAGAGCCAAAGAACTGCATTCAGCAATGAAGAACCAAGTCACATGGTCACGCGTTCTATTTTTCGGCTTACTATCGGACTCTCATCAGGAAACTACTAACACTTTTGAAAAATCAACTATTTCAGAAAACATTCCTTCTACAACAATATCCATTCTACAAACACCACTCAAGATTCTCCTTATGAATGTAAACTTGCAAAATTCTCTTTCCTAGTGGTTTTCAGCAATTGGTACAAAACCACTACGTCGAAAAATAATCAAATGTATGATCAAATCCATGATGAAATAAACAATTTGTCAATATTCACAACTATACAAACAAATAAAAACTTCTTAGTCGTGGTACTCTGAGAAGTATTAGTAAATCAGTAGTCCTTTCTGAAAATTTTCATCACTGCCTGAAGTTGGCTGTTATGTAGAGATAAAATGCGCGCGCATCACATAAAAGTGCGGGAATTTCAAATGATATGTTTGCCATGGTTTGACTGTCAGGGGCACGGAAAAAAATAATTGGTAAACTTAACTAAAAAAATTGGTAACTTTACTATTTTAATTCGGTATATATGCAGCTAAAAACTTATTAGTAAATCCTACTATTTTGAATTAGTAAGATTTTTGACTCACTAAGTAGTCGTTCCAACTATCTTAATTGTCAACTTTAGTAGTTTGAAATGTACAGGGTGCTGTTGTTTCTAGTAAGTCCTACTATTTTTTTAGTTGCAACAGCTAAATGTTTCATGGAAACAATGAATTAAATTACTAATATTTACTAACTCTATTCTGTGTTTTAACTATGTAATTAGTAAAAGTAGGTATTCGATGGACGTATGTGTTACTAATAAAAATAGTAACTTTCACAATCACTACTGTAACGACAGCTTCTTTTTCCCATTGAAATAACGAAATAAAGTACTTACTTCGGCTAACATTATTCAGTATTCTTACTATTTACGTAGTAGAATCAGGTGATTTATGAAAGTTTGAATTACTAATTTACATAGTTACTTTTTCAACTGCTACCGTAAGGATAGCTACTTTAACCCATAAAAATAATGAAATATAGTACTAACTTTGACCAACACAAATCAGTATTGTTACTATTTTAGTAGAGAAATCGAGTGATTTACAGACGTATGACCGACTATTTAAAATAGTTGATTTTACAAATGCTGTCGTAACGATAGCTAATTTTCTTTCATAAAAATTGTGAAACATAGTACTTACCTCCACTAACACTATTCAATATTTTGACCATGTAAATCCTAAAAGCTGGCAATCGATAGACGTTTTCATGACTAATTTAAATGGTTACTTTTACAGCTGCTACCGTAAGGATAGCTACTTTTCCCCATAAAAATAATGAAATATTGTACTATCTTTGACTTACACTTATCAATATCGTTACAATGTAATTAGTGAAAGTAGGTAATTAATGGACGTATGAATTAATAATTAAAATGGCCCTTTTTACACTTTTTACATTTCCTGGGAAATGACAAAAAAAGAAATACGTATTGGCGCGCTTAACGAGCGCGCAAATATAATCTAGTAAAAATAAATTTGAAATGAAATAAAAAATCCTCGAATCTTCCAAAATAATCAACCTTCAAGAAAACACAAACATACTCATCGATCATTTTTTCGAAAATAATGGATACATGGGTGACAAAATTTGATTTTATTTCCCATGCGAATTCTCAACTCAAATTACACTACTTTGTATTCTTAATTGTCAAAAAATACTTACTTACAGGCCTTTCAAAATTATACATTTCTTTTTTACTTACTGTAGTTTGGAATTTACGAATTTCAAGTTTAGGATAAACTAATTCCCGGGAGTTTATTTCTGAATTTATAATTTCGAAAGTCAACAACTCTGTCAATCTACAGCATCTACAAAAATGGCCAGGGCCTTTTCGACATGAAGTTTCGCAAGAAATTTACCGTTTTATGAGATTTGCGTTGATTTTGAAACACCCCGTATACCTGTATGCAGGTTGTGTCATGTGCAAAGTGCGTGCAAGTAAGCAAGCAAGTATATAAGAAGGCAGGCAAGCAGTTTCATTTGAAGAGAAAGGAAGCACGCGATATGCCTGAAAAAATTCAACGTATGTAAATGTCGAATCGTCGTCGACGCAAGCGATGTTCGTGACCGAACGTACGTGAGGTTGTCGACTACTTGATATGTACACAAAATCTCCGCAAGAATAAAATATGGCATCGAGTTTAATACATTTTTTACGTTTTTAATTTACTCTTATCTCATTTCAATGCCAAAACTACAAGATTTTGCTATGAAAAATTAAAAAATTTTTGAAAATTCAGTTACTTGTACACATTTTGTAAAATCACTTTTTTTTACAGTGTATTTAATGAATCAAATTTCTCTCATTTTCGTCAAAGTTAGAATTACCCTTGAAATAATATCATTTGAATACAACTGTGAAGATGAAACTAAATTTTCCCTCCTACATTCCTTTATTTCGTGACTTTAAAAGGTCAATAAAGGAGGGGGGTCCTGATCTGTGCCAAATTGTAACGAGGAGTGAGGGAGGCCTGACATTAAAAAAAAATGCGTTAACGTCACACGTGAACGGCCCCCAAAAACCTTATAAGGTCGCCCTCGAATAATTCGCAATCTTATATGGCGCCTTGAGAGAATAATTGTGTCAATGTGCTGAGCTCTTTCGCTTTTTTTTCGTATATTCAATTTAAATTAACACGCACTGCTGTGTCAGTTTCAATAAAAAAAATCACAATAATTTTAAATAGCTTCGAAATGTTTGAGTTTCAAAAGGAAAAAGTCTTGGAAATGGAGAAATTTTTAAAAATTCCCTGAAGTTATCAGGGCATTTACATAATCCGTACACTCAGAAAAGAAATTTCGTAAAAACAAATGCAATTTTTTATAAATGAATAAAAAAGAAGAAATTTTTCAAGACTTGAGTCTTATAGATGTTAGTAGAAACTTCATTTTTGCAAAATTTGGGGTTCCTATCATTTATAGTTTTCCCGCAATCCACCCGCAAAGTTTGTGAACGATTTCGGCCGTTTAGGTGTGTGTCCCCCCTGAAAACAATCAAAAAACTATGCGAATAAACCTAAACATTGATTAGAAAAATTCTTATGATATAGCAAAAAACATTATCATAGTTTCTTGTAGTGTTTGCTCTGTAAGTTATCCTAAATACTGGCAAAGTGCTGTTCCAAGAACTATATAACAATAGTAATTTATCTGAGAAGTTCTGAAAAAACTCATACAGCTCAATAACATATTTTACGTTTGGATACAGGCAAAAATTTCTATAGCTCTTCGAACTAACTAGCATATGATACTCTAGCAAGAACTCCTATAACTGTTTGAATTTCAGCTTCAGTATTTGGGAGTTGATAAAATTATATGAATCTTTACCATAATTTCAATGTCTAATAGTCAATGTTAATATTTAGTAGAAACAGCTTAGTGGAACCGCTGTTCTAAGGTTTATGGTAATTTCTCCAAGAGTATTTTTCTGAGTGTACCTCATAGTTTCTCCATATAGATATAGTCATTCCCAACTAGTCCCCTCCCCTTTCATGGTGATAAAAGTTTGGCGCTTGAATTTTATCATTTTGACCCGTATTTAGTCCATTACTGTTCACGGAAGACATAATTTATTTCTTGTGAAATGGTACACACTGAAAAAACAGTAAGTTCAATACAAATATACGCGTATAGTTGCGCCGTTTTCTCAAATATTTATCAGCTAATAATATATATCTTAGTTATAAAGATAGCGTATGTTTCATACTAATTTCTTTGGATTCTGCAGTATTTGCGACAAATATACCATATATTTGACTGCAGTTACTTGAACCAACTTCACGTGCATTAAGATCAAATATGTGTTAAACTTGAACGGCGTAAGAAATCAGTGTTAGCTTCAAATTCAAAAATAATAGCAAATAAGCTGTCTATATTTGATGCAACTGTTCTGTATAGTAAAAGTTTATATACCGATACTTGACGAATGTTGTGGAAAATTTCCGACAATTTTGACAAGCTCAGACAAGCTTGTGAGTGCCAGTTTACAAATAAATTTTCACTGTTTAACAAAGTAATGGAGCCTCTCCTCGTGGAGTGTGGCCTTTCCAGCATCTTCAATGTTATAGAATAAAAGTTTAATTACTTTTCGATTCACTCAAATTTTTATATATCTTTCGGCCTGAGCAAAATAAATGTCGATGGGTCCAATGGAGCTGTTGCATTTGAGATCGGCCATTGAGATCCCCAAGTCAAGCGGCGGTAACTATCGCCTGTATGTAGATGGATGATCATCGGGTACTCACGCGCGCGCGTCTCAGATAAGACTTAAAAAATTTATATTCTCGACAGAATTAGGAACTAATTCCGAGAAATAGGAAAAAAAAAACATTCACTTACGGTTATGTAAACACAACACACACGTCAATTCTTTTTTTTTTAGTAAAAAACCTAGGCCGATCTTAGTTTCCAACAACCAACTTTGAACTTGAGCCAAGTTACTTGAAATTTTCTTGCAAATAGCAATATGGTAACTATTAATATATCAAGTTTTGTCCATACTTTTTCGAAGAGTTCATATAAACATGGTAATTACTTGATGGCGGTTACTTCGTTGATATTCCTAGCAAATACGCATATAGTAACTGTTAATGTACAGAAGTTTGCTTGAACTTTATTAGATAGTTTATATGAATTTATCGTTAAACATTTATTTCGCCATATCCAAGTATGCGATTTATTAATAGTTACTATATTATATTTGATTTAACTAATGGTTTTTTTTCAGTGCAGACCTGTATGATTGTTTTTGAGAAGAATGAATTTTTTTTGGTTTTTGATTCATAGATTGTAGGTTGTTTTTGGATCTTCTTATGGCATTGTTTAAATTCCGATTGTATTTACAAGGGATTTATATTTTATATTTTAAATTTGATGTTCTCGATCTTATATTGATGTTTCAGTCCATTCTACGTTGTTGACGAATGTTGTATAACACGATTAGTCCTTGTTAAACGAGCTGAAACTACATATTATGAGTAACGTTTCAATTTTTGGTTGATGGTATTTGAAATTCGGTATTTATTGATGAAGAATTTGTATTTTTTCAATAGTTACCCTGAAGATGATCTCAATACAGACCGAAAGCTAAGTTGTAATAAAAGTGCAACATTGGCACAGAATTTAACGGTGGACTTAATTTCCCATCATCGCTCCGATTTTTGGGAACCCGAATTCGGGAAAAGAATGTACCCCGATCCTCAAAAAACAATTTCAACCCCACGCCACCACGGAAAATGAGAGATGGCTAATCGAGTACACCGGCGTGCACCAGGAACCAGGCTCCCCCGTCGACGACGAGAACGACGAGGAGCAAGTGGGGGACGTGCGCAAAGCGAGTGAAGTAGTAATATAGGAAGAGTTGCACCAGCAGAGCGGTGGGAGCGGCTATATAGAGAGGCACAGGTGAGGGGCGGAGGCCAGTTCACCGAGAGCTTTCGCAACGTTCGCGCACCCAAGTAACTACCTAACTCGGTACCGGAGTGTACAATCCCAGATAAATAAATATCCCCCCAAGTCATCAAATAATCATCCCCCTTGAACCGTGACATGTGCAGCGGCAAGTGCGGTTGAATACAAAAAAGTGCCGAGTGGATGAGCAACGATCCTCATCCAAGTCAGCAGAAACGCATTCGACCAGGAGCCGAGGGCCGATATTAAGAGTAACCGGCAGAGCACAGCCGATGAAGGCGATGGTCGTGAGCCCGGTGGGAGGACGAGTGCCGACGACGACGACGACGAGAGACGTCCTCCACCCAGCAAGGCGGACGCACAACGACGAAGGAGACGACGAAGAGCAAGGTCTCCCAAGGGGCGGCGGAGGAATGATGCTGTGCCACGGGAACTCGAGACGTGACCTCGAGGCCGAGGAGGTCGCGGCCTACCTGAGCAAACTGCGCTCCCTGGTGCCCGACATGCCCCGCAAGCGAAAGCTCTCCAAGCTCGAGCTCATACAGCGCGTCATCGAGTACATCTGCGAGCTCCAGAGCACCCTCGAGCAGACCAACCAGCTGCAGGCTGTCGACCCCAGCGCCGTCACCAGGAGGCAGCCCCTGCAGCCGCTCTTCAACGCGACCGCGGCGATTCACCAGCAGCTCCAGAGCACCAGCGCCGCAGGCAACCCCGGGACCACGGAACCGAGGTGACCGACCCCACGGGAAACCCCGACGACGCCGCCGACATCCTCTCGATCAGAGGATGACTGTAAATATTTGTATATAGAGATTCGAGCCAACGCACCATCCCCATCGACTATGACGACCTCGGATGGTTAATTCCTCATCGTCGGGGGCGTAGTCCGGGGTACTTTGACGACCCTTCAAGTGTGAGAATTTTTACTGTAGAAATATGGAAGATGAAGTTATTGAAGTGGTACTGGTACTTTTTATATTAGATTTTCTTGAAATTTTGAGAGGTTGATTTCTGTCTTATACGTTATGTGGTATTATGGTTTGAAACAGGAAATTTTTCTAAATTTATGAATTTAGTTATGTTGCCAAGTGTATACAGTAGAGCCTCGTTCATTAAGAATCCACCCATTTAGAACGTAATGAAGCGGAACGGCAAAAAGACGCGTTTTGGACATTTTTGGATTGACCGTGAAGTCTCTTGTCTTGGAATCTTTATTGTTTACAGTGAGGTTCTTCATGCTGTAATATATTCACGGATTTATAACTGTCCCCCGAGCTTTCTAAATGCGCGAGGCTCTACTGTGTTACAAAAAAGAACTACGCAAGAAACTGAACTTGTGACTAACTTCAGTTCCTTTCATGTGCTAGTACTGCCTGGTACTACCTTAATTTAAAACAATAAAAAGTCGTTCACTGATATTCACAGTAATATTTACAGGGATAAATCACTGACATTTTGCTGATTCAGAATTTTTAAAAATCAATGATAAGATGTATCAAAAAAATGAAATAATGAAAAGACAAAAGAAATTTGAAGCTTGAGAATTCCGATTTTACGGTTCAATGGGTTTCATGATTGATACTCTCGGAACACATGATTGAATACGATTGGAAACGGTTTACAATGTGACCGAATAGTATTTTTTTCCTACATTAAATTTGCGTGGGAGTCATACTTTTTATTTTGAAAGTTTCCGAACATGTTCCGAAAATATCAAACTCTGATTTTAAAAAAAACAGTTGAATTATTCATCAGACAAGTTAATCTCAATCGTAGATACGATTGAGAAGATATAATTTAAAAATTCAAAATCTTCAAGCTAGATTCTCTTAAGATTGAAAATTCAATTTTACTTATTTCGGAAAATCGAGAACTTCAAATATATTGTTTTATGTGCGTCGCAATTCAGCAATGCTCCCATTGCCTTGAATTTTATACTTAAAAATTAAATTTTTCAAATCTCAAGATTCGATTTTTCTCGGATTTTTGTCTATTTTAAGAATTCAGTTCAGAATCTTACATCAGTATAATAATTTATTTATAACTGAAGCTCTAGATAATCAAAATATACGGATTACGCATTACTTTTCTGATAATTGATAAATTGTTCGAAAATAATGATAAATTGATTTTTCAAAAACTGGGATTTTATACCTGAAAATACGAGACTTTCAGTTTGAAATAAAAAACTTGTAATTCTAAGAACTTCGATTCAAGAATCTTTAACGTTCGAAGATAAACAATTTTAATATTCTATCATCGAAATGCTCGAACATGAAAATTATAAATTGTAAAACTTCTTTAAGTGTCTGACTCAAGTTCACCAAATTTCATTATTTTCATTCAATCGTACAGGTTTATAAACCCAATTTACAATTTTGAAATGATAATGATAATGAGTGAGTTAAACAAACACATATACCATTCATGATGAGCAAAAATCATTAATATATTTTATTCTTTTTTTATTATTAAAATAATAATCCAAGTGCGTAGAATCCAGAAATTTTCAAGCTTGAAAACTCCAATTTCCAGAATTTATTCAAAAAATTTTCAGTAATTCAAGACTTGCCACTTCGGAATCAAAATTCTTTCATGTTGAACGACGATTTCGAAAACCTTAAACGTTCATAATAATAAAAAACTAACGGATAAACAATTTGTTAAAACATAGTTGAACCATTCTTCAACACCCCCCACCAAAAAAAAAATTTATCCAAATCAAAAAAACCCTAAACAATTTTGTAAGGCTACGCCCCCGCTCATCGTCATCGAAAATCATCGATTTCCAGACATTTTAAATGACTTTCCGAACAGTGCCAAGTTGGACTGAACGGTTCGAGTGCAATCACACGTGATTTACAGTATCGTCTACATTGTTTTGCATTTTGTTATTGATGTACAATTAAGGGCCGCCCTGTACAAATGACGGCATCGCCTTGAAAAGGTGGGGATAATTCAATAATACATTGACGATTAGTGTTGAAGTAATGAAAAAAATTAGGGTTTTATGAAATACAAATGTATGACGTCATTCGTGCAAGATCCTTTATTATTGTTTCGCCGATAAGCATACAACAATCGCAATGGCCCCTTATAGAATATGTATAGGTGGATATATTGTATATTTGTCAAGACTGATGATGAGAAGCTGACAATTGTAAATATTAATAACTTCGAGTCTATGGTATTGCGCACGAGCATGTCAAATGATTGACTCAATAAAACAGAGAGCTAATGAAATAAAATGCATTTGTTTTTTTATTTTTCGCTAATTCTAATACATATTTTTTATCTTCACGTTTGTTTTAGTATTGTTTTTGCATTATTCTTTTTTTTTGTCATTACCCCCTGACAGTTGAACCATGACGAACATATCATTTGAAATCCCCGCACTTTTATGTAATGCGCGCGCATTTAATCTCTACATAACAGCCAACTTCAGGCAGTGTTGAACATTTTAAGAAAGGATACGTTATGGTACAAATTGGAAGAGCTTTTCCACACTAGGAAAAAATAAGGGAAAAACTGCCTCTTTTTCGCAAATGATAGAGAAACTCATCTTTCCTTCAATAATTATTCCAAATTGTTTGATTGAAAATTGATCGAAGTATGAAATTATATTTTCAATGTATTTCAACGTACCAAGACTTGTAAATTTCAATGGATACATCTATTTTTTTTTTAAGCACTTTCATGAATGATTTTTGTAGAAATTTGGAGGCATAATTTTTCGTTGTTGAAAAAACAAAGTCTGATTGGGAATTCGCGTATAGAAAGTTGCCCACGCCTTTTTTTTTCTTTTTTTCCATGCGGGAGGTAAAACCGTAAAAAGCCTGGGCTTGCTCAAGCATGAGGTGAAAGTAAAAATCATGTTGGATGCTAAATGAGTTTTCTCTCCTTTTATCTCTTTGTCTTTCACGGAAGAATTTACAATCCATTCGGCATAATTATATAAGAAGTTTTTCTTTTAATGTCAAAACAGTGCGTTGATTATACATTGGAACTTAACTTCATTGAGATTTAAATAGGCTCGATACTGATTTAATTCTCGAAAACGCAATGATTTTCGAGTCTGAGATTTCCATGATTTTGGAAGGAGTTGTAAAACTCAGATTTACGAGAAATTTAGAATTAAAAATAATTATTGAGTGTTTGAAAAATGTAAAAATTTTTGGGAGATAAATTCTTAGAGGCCCTATATAATTTCGGTATTTTTAAGAATTTCTTCATTTATTTGAAAACATTTCCGAATACTACAAATCACACATTTTCAAATAACTATATAAAATTTTGAATTTTCGGCTAGTTATACGATTTTCAACATTTTGAAATTTAAAACATGTTGCACTTTCTCAATAAAGAATCACGACTTTTTTCGATGTATTGGAAATCTTGAATACTTCTCATAGAGTCCTAGAATATTAGTAATATATTATCATATTCTAAAAATTATTAAGAATTATAGATTTGTCTAATTTCGGAAAGACTTATGGATGTTGAATTTATTCAAGTTACAAAAACTTTATATCTGTGTTAAATGATTATAAAATTACTCATTTTCAACAATCCTAGGAATTTGAAAAAATCTAAAATTCCCGTATTTCATACTACTTGAAAATTAATCAAATCAAATATTCTACCTTTTATTGCAAAAATTCATATCATATTGCAAAATCTACAATATATTTTTGGCTTTTTTCAATATTATATCAATTACAATATGATATACTAGAAAGTACACTTAAATACATATAGCAAAGAGAACTATACAGATCTGAATACTGGCAAAACTGTATAGCATATCCTGAAATCTGGATTAGTAGGAATTACAATATGATATTCCAAAAAGTACAAAAAACAAAACATGTATAGGAATTTTTACATCAAAATATACATATCTACTACTTCAATATGTATCATTTGATGACAAAATCTTCCATAAATATCTAGCAAAAAGTAAAATATTTCAGACCGATTTCAAATTATGATACAGTATTGTAATAATTACCTAATTTTTTTCTCAGTGTATATAATAATATGGGGGGAAGCTTTTTTGGGAAGTGAGCGCAGATAGGAAAAAAAAGGGGAATGGGTCTAGTCTAGATTTACAATATGATATTGCAAAGAGTACAAAAAACAAAACATGTATAGGAATTTTTACATCAAAATGTATCTACTACTTCGATATGTATCATTTGATGACAAAAACTGCCATAAATATTTAGCAAAAAGCTCAATATTTCAGATTGATTTCAAATTACAATACAGTATTGTAATAATTACTATATTTTTTCTCAGTGTATATATGGTGGGGAGGCTTTTTTAGGAATTGAGCGCCGATGTGAAAAAAGGAGAATGGGTCTAGTGCAGATTTACAATATGATACTGCAAAAAGTACAAAAAACAAAACATGTATAGGAATTTTTACATCCAAATATCCATATCTACTACTTCAATATGTATCATTTGATGACAAAAACTGCTATAAATTTCTAGCAAAAAGCTCAATATTTCAGATTGATTTTAAATTACAATATAGTACTGTAATAATTATTATATTTTTTTCTCAGTGTATATATATGGGGGGGGGGGAGGCTTCTTTGGGAATCGAGCGCAGATGTGAAAAAAACGGGAATGGGTCTAGTCTATAATTACAATATTATATTGCAAAAAGTACAAAAAACAAAACATGTATCGGAGTTTTCACAACCAAATATATCTACTACTACAACATGTATCATTTGATGACACAAACTGATATAAATATCTAGCAAAAAGTAGAATATGTCAGACTGATTTTAAACTACAATACAGTACTGAAATAATTACTTTTTTTTTCTCAGTGTATATATGGGGGGAAGCTTTTTTGGGAATTGAGCGCAGATATGAAAAGAAGGGGAATTGGTCTAGTCTAGAATTACAATGTGATATTACGAAAAGTAACAAAAAAAAAACATGTAGAGGCATTTTTACATCAAAATTTATCTTTTACTTTAATATGTATCATTTGATGACAAAAACTTCTATAAATATCTAGCAAAAAGTAAAATATTTCAGACTGATTTCAAACTACAATATAGTACTGTAAAAATTACTATATTTTTTTCTCAGTGTATATAATAATATATGGGGAAGCTTTTTTGGGAATTGAGCGCAGATAGGAACAAAAAGGGGAATGGGTCTAGTCTAGATTTACAATATTGTATTGCAAAAAGTACACAAAACAAAACGTATAGGAATTTTTACAAGAAAATATATATACTACTACAATATGTATCATTTGATGACAAAAACTGCTATAAATATTTAGCAAAAAGCTCAATATTTCAGATTAATTTCAAACTACAATACAGTATTGTAATAATTATTATATTTTTTTCTCAGTGTATATAATAATAGGGGGGGGGAAGCTTTTTTGGGAATTGAGTGTAGATGTGAAAAAAAAGGGAATGGGTCTAGTGTGACACGTGGGCAAGATAATTTAGCAGCAGATCTGACGCGTCGCTGTGGCACAATAGGGGTGGAAAAGGGAGCAGGGAAGGGTGGTTTTTCGCAACGACGGTCGGAGGTAGTCGCAGTGTATTGATCGCGAGCGGCTCCAGGGCTCTTGGTGCTACAAGCAAGCACCCCGCGAGTCGCGTGCGCGCCGCCGCCAGGGCTTCTAGGGCTCTTCTTCCTGCTGGGAATTCTGGATCCGCGGTATACCCACGGGGGTGCCGCCAACGCTGCAGCATACACTACAGGCTCTACTACTACCACCTCTACTGATAATATTACTCCATTCCCCCTACCCAACATACCACTTGCTATTCATGACCAGTCGAAAGCATCATCAGACTGTGTTTCATCAAGGGCCTGTGGCTTTTAGCTCTCTTCAATCCTGCTCATCAGTAGTCCCCAGTAAAAGAACTGTAAAAATAGTACATTCCCCAATGGGTGCAAAAGGCAGAAGGAGCTTTTTTTACCACTGTGAAATTAGAAAGACGAGTTTTGCAAGTTTGGAAGCTCCTGTAGAAGTTAAAGACTATTTTTTTTCCTCACTATCTTGGAGGAAATTGAATTTTCATTGTGTGGGGAAAATGCTTGCCTTTCCTACGTTTAGATTTCATGAAACTGGAATTCACCAAATATCGCGCTTGGTTTGTGGTTTTTTTTAAAGAGTTTTGTTATCAGATGAGGGGGGATGAGATGGGATATTATCGTGGACCGTCTAAGAATACCTCGTAGGGAAAACTATGTCTTGAATAAAACTTTCTCAAAGTCCTCTTATTATGCTTAAAAAATGCTCAAAGCACTCATTTCTTAAATGCTTCAAACGAGTATGTACATACTCCAATATTCTTCAAAATTTTTACGCAATTTCATGAATCAAAATTAGGTTTCAGTGAGTCATCCAAATATCGTCGAAGGCATCTTTCTATCTCGTATGCGAGTGGTAAATGACCTGACATGCACAGCCCACAAAATAGAAAATTGCTTTGTTTATTCGGCGAATAACAAATTTTGTAAAACAAACATGTAAAAATAACCTGAATAAACATCTTTGAAATTGAAATTGGAATACACAAATCTGCATGTTACAATGGGCATTTTCACGATTTTTTCTAGGTAAACAAAACAATGTTTTTCCAAAAACTCAAAGCCTATCTTGTCATTCATGTCACAAGGTATTTCATGAATTTTTTCAAAAAACAATTTTCGTAATTAAGGTCGTAGCGACTATTGTTCCTGAACACAATTTTTCTGACACCGGGCGCGGTGAGCATGATAAATAAGGAACTGTTTATCTGAAATAAAAAAAAAAAATCAAAACAAAAAAAATTTCTAGTTTATACTTTAAGCTCTGCGTGAATTCATATTTTTACGAAAATAGTGGTCATTTTCCTAAAATTTTTTATTTTTCAACGTCTGGGCTTTCGGTTTTTGCAGCAAGAAAAAAAAGGTTTTGCTCTAAAGTTAAAATGCTTCATCCACGCAGAAGCTATTATAGTTATAAATAAGCTTCAAAAAATTCTGACTGTTCAGATAAATAGTAGTGGTGTGCGGGACTGAGAATTTCGGGGGTCGGGATAAGCCGGGAAATTTTGTATCGGGTCGGGACGGGATCCCGAGTTTTTCGGGAATCCCTAAAATGTCGGGAATGCATAAAATTGCAGGAATTCCGAAAAATCTGGCTATTTTCAAAAGTCCTAAAATATCGAAAGTTTAGGATAATGAGAAGTACTTTATACAAATTTCTGCTCTGAAATACGAGTACATAGTGAGTAGAGAAACGCTATTGAATCACAGAGTTTTGAACCACAAAGAAATATTATTGCTTCCAAATTTTTTGCAATCTAGGGGAATTGGTCATTGTTGTAATTAATTGAAAAAAAAATGAACTGCGTTCAGACATTTAGATTGTAGAAATGCTTTGTAAGTATTTTTTTGAAATTTAATTCTCTTTAAATTGAATTGATTCGAAAATTTGTATTCGAAATACTATCATTGCAATAAAGAGAATTACAAATTTTACGATTTTTAAAGTAACATCTAGATAGAAAAATTTGTAGATAGATGGGAAATTTCAAATTTTGATTGAATAACTAAACAATGAAGAATGCATGTTAAGGTAATAAATTCGTGACTCAGAATTATTTTAAATGAAAAAAATACACCTCACTGATCTCGACTAGATCGAGATTAAATCTCTAGGTTTTTAAAATTCATCAATTGTTCATGAGAACTTTTTCATTGAGTTCACAACTAAATAAGAGCTAAAAACAAAGGCAGAAAATAACAAAATTATAGAAGTGTTCTAATCTTGAAATTTTCGATTAATCAGGAATGAAAGTTTTAAGAGTAAAACAATTAATATTTTTTATGTTTTTGATGAACGTTGTTCAAAAATATAAATTTCTTGCGCCCGACAACCGAATTTACTGCTATCTTATGAATTTATATTGATGAACGAGGAAATTTCAAAATTTCTTATTTGCAAAAATGCTAATTTACTTAAAATAATTGACTCTTCGACTTGAGTATTTAATAGAATATATCTAGTGAAAAAAAAGAGAACAAGATAATGCTTCCTTCGATTTAATTGGATCCATACTTTTCAGGGTCGAGGAAACAGACTGTGTGTCTGAAAAGATTGAAAATAATGCGAAATACATTTTCCTATGAATTTCGGCATCAGGAAACTTTTTTGGATTGTATCCTGAAATATTCGAGAATACTGAAAAGATCAGGATTTCCCGAAAAGTTCGGGAAAACGCCTTTCTCGTCCCGAAGCCTTTCCCAACCTATCCCGGCGTCGGAATCCCGCACACCCCTAATAAATAGTTTTCAAGAAACTGTGCTCACTGCGAAAAAACATCAGATTTTGGCACAATTGTTGTGGAGCGCCCAAATACGAAGATTTCATTCTGAAAAAATTTTTAAAATACCTTGTGACATTGATAAATAAATAGGCAATAAGTTAAGAAAAAAATATTGAGTTGTTTTTCCAAAAAAACAAATCGTGGAAATGCATTTTTCTCCTCGAGAACAAGTGTATATTCTAAATTCTAGAATATGGATTTATGGAATCTTGCACTATAGGATATCAAGCACTAGAATTTTCAATGATGGAATTCAGACAGAATTTCAAATTTTTGAAATGAGGATTATAGAATCGTTCATTCTGGAACAAAAAATTTCAGAGCTCCAGATTCTTTGGTATAGAGTTCGGGAATTCAAGATAACACGTTTACAAATTAAAAAATTCTCAAGTTTCGAATGTAAACTTTCGAAAATCTTGATCTTCATAGAATAAAAAGTTATAACATATTTCATTCTTGAATGTAGAATGTCAGACTTATGTTGAATGAAACAGAGAAATTCAAGATTAACCATTCATAAAAAAATACAAACTTCCTAATCATAGAGTCTGCAATTCTAGAATTTTGAATTATACTTCTCCACATTCAATCATTTAGATTTGAACAATACTGATATCTTAATTCGTAATAATTTATGTTATAAAGAAATTGTATAAAAAATCAAACACATCTAAAAATATATCATTATTACATTATTCTATTATTATATTATTATTACTTACTTAATATTATTATTTTATTTGTTGACATATATGTAAAATTTAATATATTTTTAGATCAAATAATTTTTATGATATAAATAATCGTAATAATTTATGATATTGGATAATGAAATTTTCGAGCCTACTATATTGGATTCTAGAAATCCATACTTAAGAATTCAAGAATTCTCCTTTATGTACCTAACTAGATTTCCCATTACTGAAAATTTACAATTGGTATTCCAATTGATCTTTCAATTAAAAACTGGACTTGCATTGTGAACATTGTGAATCTCAAAAACAATTGTCAATCACAAAAACAATAACTTGTGAATCATGGAACAATTCTGAACTCGCAGCTAACTCCAGAGAGTTACACAAGATGGCCGCCACCATTATGTCATCTCCTTTTTCTATGTAGGTTAGATGATTCTCAATTGATTTTATTTTAAATTAATTTCCTGGATTCTCAATTTCAAAGAAAATAGGAGTTACATATTTTAGAAGATAGTCTGGAATTCAAAATTTCAGAATGGGTGTAACTTCAATTTTCAATTTCTATCGGATGAATTTTTGATACAAAATCATAAGAATAAAAACTCTATAGTAAATGATTTCAATACTTAACTTTTGAAGACTAATGGTTCCAAATTTTATACTAGTACGGAATAGCGGAATTCGAGACCGCACTATGTAGAACTCTACGATTCTGGTATTTACAATTATTAATTTTGTGACATAGAATAGTTATTTTATGGGATTTTTTATGGAATTTTACTTCAACCTATGAACCCTTGGTTTCGTGAACCAGACGTATATAGCAACTCCTTCAGTGAAGTTCACACCTTGGTGTGAAAGTACGACCTTTTGATAAGAGTGAAACAGACTTACCTTTCACAGATTTTGATGATGAAGATGATGAAGTGGACGCTGCTGACTCATTGTCTGCACAAGTTCCTTTCCATGATCGATTGCATGCTAACAACTGAAGACACTGGCTTTCTTCGCTTCATCTTTCGCACCATTAATTGTCGTAGCACAGCTCACGTTACCGCATACAATGGCTTCAAATCCTCCATATAGGCTCGTTTTCCTTCAGAAAACCTGCAACATCGAACATTACACGAGAAGTGTTAAGAGTCCACCCTTATCGGAACCAACCCTGAATAAAAGTAGATATTTCTACTCAACCTATCGATTCTTAGTTCCATCATTATTTTTTACTTTTCCATGACGTAATTCAAAACTTTACTATTCAACCTTTTTCAATTTTTTTTTAATGATTTTTTCTAACAATTGTACATAATAAAAGTAATAACAATAGAAGAGTATTTTTAAAAACATAAACAAACAGTTATGGAACTTGAAACATCTGAAGCATTTTTTTAAACACTTCATGAAATGAAAAATAATTTTTGTAGATTTAAGAGCATTTTCTAAAATATAAACCGCTCCCCCCCCCCCCTAACTGACATTGCCAACGCAAAGGCCGCCGTCGTAGTCGTGTGTGGTTTTCCCACTTGAAAATGAAAGATAAAAGTAAAATTCAAAAGTAGTGATATCAAGGAAAGCGCCGCATTGAAAAAAATTATATATTCATGTCGTTCAACATTTGTCGATGTTATACAGAAAAGCTTGCAAATGAAGGAAAAAATAAGGTATAAAAGTAGTGATATCAAAGTTGCTTTGCAGATTTTTCAGTATACTAAGTAATTATCAATTATCACCCACTTTATTTTTCATTTTTACTCAAACAAAAAACTGTTTTATCGCTTCAAAAGCGATCGACGGCCCGCTTGATGTTATATTTTTAAATTTTTAAAAAGAATATTTTTCATTAATATTTATACATTCATAAAAAACCATTTTACAACTGTTATATTTCATGTAAAACGTGTATAACGTGAATGTCATAATTTTAATGGATATGGTAATAAATGAAAAAAAAAAAAAAACTATTTTCAAAAAAAAAAAATTATAATAAATTATGGTTACTATTTTTGTATTTTTTTTCATCATTTTTTGGAAAACGATTCTACGAAAATCAAAATTTCTGATGCCAACTATATAATACTTACCTTACAATTTTAAAGAAGAAATTTTGAATCCAGCCTGTCTTGCACAAAAATTCCCAAACGTGAAATCAATGTTTATGGAAACATTTTTTCGATCCGACATTTCACATTGTAATTTATATTCATTAAAAATTCAATGGTCACTGTAAAACTTTATAACATTACATATATTAAAAAAGGAGGTTGTATAGTTTATCTTTATGCTTTAAACAGTACATTAGGAAAAATTTTTTCATTTACATCATAAAATTATGTTTATAGATTCCATTATTTAAGTGTGTATTCTTGTAATTAAAAAAAAACTCTAGAGATTATTTAAACGACGGTCAAAACACGTCAGTGTTTCAAGTTTTTATTTTTTTGGACTAAACCTGGTATTGAAACACAAATTTTATAATATTTGATGTTTATGCAAATTTTTTGTTGGTACATCATTTTACATTGTAATGTATATAAAACTTGAAACATCTTCTATTTTCAGAGTTTATTCAATAGTTTTTGTTAAAATAAATTCGAAAGGTCAAAGTTGATAATTTCCGCTGATTTCGCCTATTATAATTATCGATTTTAGAAGTTATATTCTTTCAATATTTTACTTTTTTATTTATTTCCGATTTTTAAAGAGTTTCCTCTTCAGTAATTATAAAACAGATAAATATACAATGAAGGTTATGTGTTTATCACATAACAATTATGTCTTGCACTTTTGTGATAAAAAAAATTTGTCAAAAGTAAAACTCAATTTTTTTCTAAAGTAATAAAATGTATTCAATTACTGCTTATATAAAGTTGTTTGTTGCTATCAAGATTCATTTGTAATAAGTCTCAAAACTCGCTAGAATTTATTTAGCCAAGACTTTAAAAAACTGCAACGAAAAAAGTTAACGAAACAGCACTTGTAAAAAGAAATCATCTCGTTGCAAATAACGTAAATAAAATTAACATATAACCGAAAATTGTAACAGATATATACTATCTTCAATGTTTTTCTTTCATCCAAGCACTTCCTTAACTGTCCAAAAACAATAAAAACTGATTCTTTATTGCAACACAGGGGCGCAACGAGATGTTTTGGAACCCGGGGCAAAAAATTTGGGGGCCCTTCTTTTTAAGTCTTTCATTTAAGGGGAAGTTCTGTTTTTTTTAAAAAATAAATTTTTTTACTTTTGTTGAAAGGAAAGGTATGACTGTCTAGAATATGTGTGCGAAAGGATTTTTCGATTGTAGAACGCACCGAATTCGCGAGCGCGGAGGGTCGCTCAGGTGCCATTCTATTTTATTTTGCTAAAATTTTATTATAAAAACGATTTTAACAAAATTGACATGGCGCCATCGTAAAGAGCACCCTTGAAAATAGAGGTTCAAAAAAATGATGTCATTATGCTGTCATATCACGAATGATATGATGACGTGCACATGCCGAAACACCTGTATGTCATCATGACATCATGATCACGAATAATAACGAATGTTTACTGGGCATGTATGTATGAATGTAAATGATACTGTAAAGATCCAAACTCTGAATAAAAAAAAATGGAAAACCTTCTAACAAGTTTTATTCCAAGTCTCTTACATAAGGCAAAAGTGTCAATGATCATATTTGTGATCATTGATGACATATGACCTACCAATGCTTCCGCATATGTATGTCATCATGACGTCGGGTCATGCTATGACATCATTATGAAGGCATGATGGCGTCATATGATGCTATGGCATGACATGACGTCACAATGACAAACATCAGTACGTCATATGACATCAATGATCACGAATAATCACGAATGTTTACTGGGTAACCCATTAAAAATTCGTGATCGTGACATCATGTACGCAGGCACATTATCGTGTCAGAGTTCTCACTGTGAAAACGGGGTTCCGTGCACAATATGAAAAAGTAGTGTCTGTGAGCTCTCACGGACACTATTTTTTTATGGTGTGTACAGAACCCGTTTCCAAGGTGAGAACTCTGGTTCTGTTCATGTCATCATGATGTCATGTCATGCTATCACATCATATGACGTCATTATGATGATGTCCTATGATTTAATATCATGATGACATACATATGCACTAACATGTATCTGCGTACATGATGTCATGATCACGAATGATCAAGAATGTTTACTGGGTGCATTCAACTGTTGAGCGAAAGAAGTGCTCGATGGATGTTTGGTCTCGCTTGAGCCAGGCGACCTTGAGACGAATATTTTCCAAGCTCTGCTTGATGGTGCGTTCGATGCCGAGTTGAGCATTTTTCTGGAAGAATGCCTCCACTTGGCTGAGGTGTTGCTCGGTGGCAAAATCCTCAGCGAGATACTGTACGACGTGGTTGAGCATAGTTGCGTAGTTGCAGCGCTCGACGAGCTGGGCCCAGTGTTCTTGGGCCCACTCCCAAGTAACGCATCGGCCGATGTAACTGCTACAGGCGCTTGGCATGACGTGGATCGTGTCCCCAGCAGGTACGTTCTCACTCAAAGCAAAATCAAGAGCCTGACGAAGCAGACGCGGTTCCTGGGTGGCACCCATGGCCAGTAGAATTTGATCTTGCTCCTCGTGCAGCTTGCTTGACTTGTAGAGCTCCATCATACACTTGAGGGCCTCCTCCCCGCCACTAATCACATATGCACGGTACACCAAGCTCCTCAAGTCAGCTGGCAAGGGCTCACTTCCTGAGAAGTGTTTCACGAAGCGGTCCTTGGCTTCTGCCAAAGTCCTTGGGTCTTGCAATGAGACCAATTTTCCCAAAACCACAGCGCGTAGTAGTGTGTGCAGATGTGACTCACCTAAAGTGACATGTTTTCACTCAGATGACTTAATTATTTCTGTACTTGACCATGCTATAATAAACTCACCAGAAGGTGGTGGGACCCAGCCAACTCGGTGACTAACATCACGGAGAATTTCACGACTGAAACTCTGGAAGGGTTTATGGGCATCTGGGAGGTGTCCGAGGAGTGCGTCAAGGCTGCCAATGATGCCTGTGACAACGGTCCAGACAGCATAACTGTCCTCGTGACGGTAGGCGCTGAGAAGCTTTAGAGTCTCGATCGTCGAGGCCTGGCCAGCCTTGGCTGTGGCGAAGGAGTCGTCCAGGAGACTGTAACGGTCGAGGGTAGGGAGACTGCGGTCCTTTACAGCTGGCATCAACCTTGCCAGCATCTCGGGCCCGTACTGCACGCGATAGAAACCCACCGCACCTGGGTTTACTTTTAGCCACTCACCCTCCCCCAGCCCATCCAGCACCAGCTCCTGCTCTTTAGCCTCCATCACTGTTTCACTCGCTACTACTGGCGGGTTTCCACTTCCTCCTCGAGAAATGCTCAGAGGCACCGGCCATATTACATCCTCTTCCACCTGCAAATTATTTACTTTGTTTGTTTTTCACAATTTTTTTTATTGGAGATTGTTGAGGAGGAGGATTGTCTTTCACCCTTCCCCCTTGAAATATTCAAAGTTGAAAATTTAAAAGACCCAATAACAGTCTTGACAAAACTGAGGAAAAAGGGACGCACCTCCTTTTTAGAAGAGCCATTTGCTAGGAACCGACTCTGTGAGAGCGAAAGTACAAGCTGCGATGGTGAAGTAGCGCTTCTCCCAAGCTCTTTAACCTTGACAAGAGGGAAACCTGCCTGGCGTGTCCAAGCGGACATGACCTTGGTCACAGGTTTGCCACTGGCCTCTTCCAGAGTAGCCCACAGGTCCTCTGTCTGAGCGTTGCCATAGATATGCCTCTGTAGGTAAAGCTTCATACCCTCTTGGAACTTTTCCCCACCAATGTACGCGTGCAGCATCCTAATCACGCTTGCGCCCTTGCAGTACGAGATGACATCAAAGATTTCATCTATCTCGTATGGATTCTCCACGTCTACCTGTTACGTATGAATTTCGTTTGATATTTCAACATTACTTTCATTTCACTACCACCTTATTTATTATGTAAAATGTTAATTTCCTTTTCAAAATAATACCTCGATAGGATGTGTGCTGCTCAACCAGTCCAATTCTTGAGCACGTGATAGGAAAGCAGTAACATAATACATCCAGATATTGTACTCAGGGAAGAGTTCTTCAGTGCAAATGAACTGCATGAAGGAGGCGTAGCCCTCGTTAAGCCACAGATGGGTCCACCATTCCATGGTGACGAGGTTGCCGAACCACTGGTGAGCAATTTCATGAGTAATGCAGATGACAGCTCCTTGCTTATTCACAGCGGACGAGTTTTGGGGGTCCACAAGAATGCGGGTCTCGCGGAACGTCACGAGGCCCCAGTTCTCCATGGCGCCCATAGAGAAATCTGCCAAAGCCACCAGGTCCATCTTGGGCAGTGGGTAGGGTATGCCAAAGTACTTGTTGTAATATGGCAAAGCCTTTGTGGCGACTTCCAAGGCGAAGTTTCCTTGCTCCTTCTTCCCCAGAGGAGTATACACTCTGATCGAGGTGCCATCTTCACTCTTTCCTTCCACGTAATCGAACTCTCCCACAACTACGGCCACCAAGTACGTCGACATCTTGGGCGTCGTTTCGTAAGACAACTTCTCCAGTGCTCCTCCTTCCAGGATCTCCTTGGTTTTCACAGGCTACGTTGCGAAGGTAAATAATTAAGATAAATAGCAACTGTAAGGTAAGTAGGTATTGAAAAATAATATAGTTACTAGGTGAAAATTACCATGTTGGAAAGAGCTGTAAGGCCTGCTGGCACAGTGAGGGTTATATCAAAAGTAGCCTTCATGGCTGGCTCGTCCCAGCAAGGGAAGCACCTTCTCGCGGCTACAGCTTCAAACTGAGTCACAGCAGCGTACTTTGTCGTTCCATCAGTACTGAAATACACATTTAAATACATATAAAATCACACTTCCCCAAACAAATTTATTTTTTAAGGATGTATGTAAACTAATTACTACAAAAAAAAAAAAAAAAAAAAATATATGTGTATGAGCTGTAAAAAAATTTCCTTGATTCTTTTATACTATAGTGCTCCTCCTGAATAGTGTCGCAGTTTTTTTTGTCACTCCTATATGTTGTGACGTCACATCAATGGGTTAGAAAAGGACAACTGCGGCATTGCTCAGAAGGAGTACTGTATACGTCCTGAAATTTATTTAATACATAAACAAATTTTGAAAAAATGTGTAATGATACAGTTTTATTATTTCTAATAACCCTAACCCTCTAATACTAGGAATTTTGGAAATCAAAATGAACTCTGATAATTTCTTCTGTCCCTTGTAAGGGCACACACCTTGGATATTTGCTCCTGTAGAAGCCCGTCTTTTGGTCATTAAGTTGGCCCTGAAATTCCAAGTGCAAAATGCCTGATTTGGTAACTGGCAGGTAATCAGGGAAAGTGACGGTGGCGATTTTGGTGTCCTTGCAGATGTACACATCTTGGGCCACCAATTCTTTACCATCGCTTATTTCAGTGAATGTAACTCTACTGATTTTCAATTCTATTGCGTTGAGCAATACTGTTTTTGTAGTTTTTTGAACCTGTTGGCACAATGTTATAAACAATTTAACAGTTTATACACATAAAATTACTCCTTCTTAAATTGACATTGAAATTGCAACTAAAATAATTTTCTTGCAATTAAATCACTTTTTTGAATGGATTTCTAGTTTTGAAAATTTGTTAAAAATATGAGTTACTCAAGTTGAGACATGTTGCATAAAAAAAAGCAAAGAGTATCAGTAATTCTTGAATTATGGTTTTCCAATTTCAAAATTATTAAAATCTTACAATTTTCAAAGTATATGATTTTTGACAGTGTGGATGATTCAATAAACACGATTTTACTTACATGAAAATTATTTTAAATATTAAAAATTCACACATTACTTATTAAAAGAACAATGTAATATTGGATCTAGTTTTTTAGAGCTGTTCAGAATTGATAAACTTGTGTTTATTTACTTGAGTAAATAAAGCTGAGTCACAAGCTCGGAGTGGAATCCTTGAAAAATTCACTATGTGAATTTTGAGAGAAAAAATATTTGAACTTGTTATTGAATTCCGAGTCAATAAGTTCTGTACTTCTTTTAACAAAATTAAAAGTTAAAATATATATTCAGGTTACAAATTTGAAGCAATAAACTTGGTTTGATTTTTAACTCGAATATCTTTTGTGATTCGTAATTTTGTGAAAATGGCAATGGACTTTTTGACTTGGAAAAAAATGAATAAATTATGGTAAAGTTTGGTCCATGGTGTCTGCCTCAATGTGTCACGAGAGCAAATTTATTGTTCAAATTTCAAGCTTGAATAACTTATAACAAACAAAAGTAGTAAGACTTTTAGATTCGAAATTCAATGAAGAATCATGTATTTCTTTTTTTGCACAAACATATTGTTTTTTCATTCGCAGTTTTCTGGTATCTTGTTATTTACATTCAATTTATTTCAAAAAGTAACGTAAACTTGAAGTAGTAACAATAATAGGTAACACTATTTTTTTTTAATAACAGTAACTTTACAAACAATTTTTTTCATCTGAGTATCGGTAATATAACGCATTAAATTTTTGTAGGGTAACTTTCCAAACATTCCAAACCCTACATAATGGAAACAAAACTGATTTTTCCACTTTAACAAAAAATTACAAACTATATGTGAATTTTTTTTTTTTTTTTTTTGCAAATCAGTATTCGATTTTGACTCGAAAAAAGTAAAAACGATAACAATCCTCAGCTTCGCCTCGGACCTCGATCAGATTTTGATTCTAACTTATGTACCGACAACACGTGGCAGTTCAAGGTAAAAGAATATGATTTAAAAATGTATAAAATTGAATTGTTTTATCAACTAACATCAATGTATATATTTTCGCTGCCGTTGAAGATGAAATTGACCAAATCCGGCGTTAGCGATATATTATAATGGTGAGGCACAATGTTCTTTGGAAGTCGGTAAGAATCATGCGATTTTTTTCCGGTAACCATTTTTGTAACTGCCAGTAAACTGCTGTTGCTGTTTTAGCGGCTTTTTCACTCTGTTTTGTAAATAAGAACTGAAAAATTCACGATTTCAAGCAAAAAACTACAGAAAACAAAAACTTGTACAGATTTACACGCACTTACGATAATTTCAATAGTTAATTTATTGGTTATGATTGGTTATCCCACATAGAAAATGATGACATCACAGACGCGGCCATCTTGCGTAACTCTTTGAAGTTAGCTGCGAGTTTAGAGTTGTTTATGTGATTCACAATGGTTTTTGTGATTCACAATTATTTTTCAGATTCACCGTCTTTTAGATTTAAGTCCCAGCTACGTTCAGGCGATTGATTTGAAGATGTTTTTTATTATTTGCGTGAAATAACAATTAACTTTCGATTTTTATAGGGATTGATATATTTTTGGTATAACCTGCATGGCACTTTTTCTACATAATTTGTGAGAA
Organism: Platygaster robiniae; assembly: GCA_028476575.1. NCBI lineage: Eukaryota > Metazoa > Arthropoda > Insecta > Hymenoptera > Platygastridae > Platygaster > Platygaster robiniae. The sequence goes on from CM052019.1 coordinate 47,114,502, forward strand.
GTATTTGTTTTCTAGAATGGGAAATATTCGATGTATTTTCCTGGTAAATACCACCCTGCTGAAGGATGCGGATTGAGATTTGAAGTTAACGAGATCGGGTCTGACTAGAAGTGATCGGCTGCATCGCTATTTTCGATCTTTTGCAATCGTCTACAATCCGGGAAACTTTTTCGGTCTTCAATTACTCGATCAGGTCTGATCGTGTTTTTCGGATCGTTCAATTTCATCATGGAAACATGATTGACACTTAATCCTTTTCAGTCATATCTAATCCGATGAAAGTTTTGGTAATCTGATTCTCGTTCACATACAATCAGGTTTTCTGGATCGACTTATTTGATCCCAAAAACATGATTATGTGTAGATCTTTTCCGATCTTATCATTGAATCTTATCAATAAAAACTTTCTTGATTTGATCTTCCATCTTATTCATTAAGTTTTTAGAATAACCCTGGTGACAAGGCTCCAAGAGACTTCCGAGAGAATTCCGATCGATTTCCCTCGGAACTCTCTCGGAACTCTCTCGGAAATCTCTCGGACAATTGTCCGAGAGAGTTCCGAGAGACTTGCACATGCATTTCATAGTTTTTTAGGTCGCTGATCATGAGAGGTAAAATTTAACAAATTATTTTGTTTAACATTTCGTATTAACAAATTATGAAAAAAAAATTTACTAAGATGCATATGCTTTTTATGGTTTTTCAGGTCGCTGATAATGAATCTGAGGTCAAATTTGGAAAATTATTTTGTTCAAACAATTCGTTTTAACAATTATAAAAAAAATACTAACTAAGATGCATATGCTTTTCATGGTTTTTCAGGTCGCTGATCATGAATTTGAGGTCGAATTTGGAAAATTATTTTGTTTTAACAATTTGCTTTCAAAATTATAAAAAAAAATACTTACTAAGATCCATATGGTTTATGGTTTTTTAGGTCACTGATCATGAATCTGAGGTCAAATTTGGAAAATTATTTTGGTTAAACAATTCGTTTTAACAATTAAAAAAAAAAAATACTTACTTAGATGTATATGCTTTTCATGGTTTTTCAAATAGCTGATCACGAATTTAAGTTTGAAATTGCAAAATAATTTTGTTCAAAAAATTTGTATTAACAAAATAATTTTGGAATTTCGACCTTAAATTCATGATCAGCGACCTGAAGAACCATGAAAAGCATATGCATCTTGGTGAAAATTTTTTTTTATAATTTGTTAATAAAAATTGTTAAAACAAAGTAATTTTCCAAATTTGACCTTTGATTCATGATCTTCTATACTTATACATTATTTTATTCACTATGCAATATGTAACTTACCTTAGAAAAAAAAGAAAAAATTTTTATTAACCTCTCATATTATGTTAACAAAGGATATGACGAATAAAACACTTTTTACTACATTCAACACAAAGTATCATCGTTGACTTATAAACCATTCATCTCGGCTCGTCGCAACTATATAAGTAATAAAGTTAATATGCCCTGGCAAGTTCGTGAAACGCAAATGCAACACGAAAGCAACGTTTCTTTTGGTTACGCATGAAATGCGTTTGAAACGTCCTAATAAACCAAAAAATTAAAAAAATAAATCGAATAGTAATTAGGTTGATGAAAATGATGGTGATATACCTGAGCACCGCTATATTCATCGTAATTAACTTGAAAAAAATTCTTGCTAACGCCCGGATTCGAACCTGGATTACTGAGGTGATATCCTGAGACGATGACACCTGAACTATTTCGGAAGATCATATTATAAGTTAAAATGTTGTGCCACAATTTTCACCAGGGTACAGTTGATGACAGAAAATATAAAGTACCTGAAACTCTTATTGAACCAAATTTTTAACTACTTTCTTTCATTTAACAAAATGCAATTTTTAAAAAATGCTCTAACGCAAATCGTTTAAGCTTCCAAAATTTCAAAAAATCGAAAATTTCGAAGATTGCTCAATAATTCTCAAAAATTAGAAAAATCTGAAGCGTTCTACGAATATTTATAAATTTTGTTGTATATAGTTGATGACAGAAAATATAGAGTATTGAAACGCTAATGAAATGTTTTATTGGCGTTGCAGCAACGACAAAGAAGCTTTTCAGTTGCGTTGCAGAAGACGTGTCAATATCGTTGCTTTAGTGTTGCAATAGCGTTTAAAAATGCTAAATAAACGTAATTGCAACGGGAACGTGAATGAAACGCCAAAGCAACAAAAAAGACACGTTTCACGAACTTGCCAGGTTGGTAACATATTAACACGAAAAATATGTTGAAAAGAAATTTCAGAATTACTTTCAAAAATAACATTTGGATTTTCCTATGTCGAAGTGATTCTTTATAAAGCATCTATTAAAAGAAACGTGCTGAGAAAAAAAAAAAATTTTTCAATTATTCTTTAAAAATATCTTTTCGTATTTGTTAATATATACATTTCTAGAATCTTCTCAATAATTGAGTATTGAAATCAAATACGATCATAGCAATAAAAAATTATTGATAATATCTAAGCTCAATAATCGGTTCAGATGCAACGGGACTGTAAAAGATAGAGATATTATCCACTCTGTCTTGATTGTTGTACATAGTGACTTTGTCAATTTTTGATATCAATAAAGGCCTTATTCTTGAAACTCTTATCAAACATGTAATAATGACTCATAGAAACTCAAATGAACCTCGTCATGTATTATTTCTTTTGCGATGTGTCTCGAGAATTTCGATCCCCAAATCGAGAATAATAGCATTTGGATCGTTAAGGATCGGATATGATCTAATGGCGTTTTCGAGTGACTCGATCTGGAGCAGATCCCGAGCAATTTCTAGGCAGGTTTAGGCAGATTCGAGCACGTGTCAGCAGAAAAATCTGCTCCGGATCTGCTCCAGATCGGGTCACTCGAAAACGCCATAAAATATCCTAATAATTTTCAATCGCATCCTACCTATTTTATAACGAGCATGGGAATGGATGGGAAAGGATCAATAATTCTTAATCTTTTCCTATCTCGTTCAATCCAGTTCAATCCTAGAAAAAGTCGATCATATCCGAGCTTTCCCCTAATCCAGATATGGCGTTTTCTCGATCCGGTTTGATAGGGAAAACTAGTGACAAATCCACTATGTAAATGATCAAGGCGGATCGAGTTAAAATTTTCGATCTTTTCTCATCCGATTCTATCAGCAGGGCGCAATATCATTAGCAAAAAAACGACTACATTCAAAAAGCATTTAGCAAATTTCCTATCCTATCCCAAATAAAAAAAGATGACATCATGGTGTTGGCCATCTTGTAACTCTCTGAAGTTATCTGCGAGTTCAGAATTGTTCCGTGATCAATTATTTTTGTGATTCACAATTATTTTTGATTATTTTTAAGATGCACAATAATGCTCACAATTCGAGTCCAATTTTTAATTAAAAACCAATTGGAATACCAACATATACTAATGGGTCATTGGAAATTTACAGGAGCGTAGTACATCCGAGTAAGTAAACACGCGGAGCGCGTAATGGTAAATCTAGTTTGGTATATTTGATCACTGAGGTCATAGCCGTTTATCAAATTTAAGGATGTAGAAGGAGGATATGAGACTCCCTATCCCGTCTCATGTAGCTCGGTGTCCCGAAATCCGTCGAAAGGTGCCTCTCCCACCACGCTACCATTCCCCATTCCGGAACTTACAAATAACACGCGGCCGGCGACGCATCGTAATCGTACTATAGCAATAAGAAAATCGTCGCAGTAGCTAACTGCGCGTCATAATCGGACTATAGAGCTTTCGAACGATTCGGGAACACCGATTATAGCCGAGTTTCATATCCTCCTACTACCATCCTTAATCAAATTTATTCACAATATTGTTTTTTTTACATGGTTTACATTGCGAAAAAGCCAGAGGAGAAAAAAAAGTTGTATCTTTGTTTAACAGTTCTCAGTTCAACTGAGAACTGAGTGGAACTGAGTCAGTTCTACTGCAGTTCAAAATGACAAGGATAAAAATGTACATAAGCAATGGTTAGAAGCGAAAGAGAGTATACCTGCTTTTGGTTGGTACTAGTTTGAACTTTTAAGAACGCACAACTAGGAAACTGAGTCAGTTAAACTGACAGGAACAGTTACGCCTGCGCACAACGTAGACAGAGTGACAGACGCAGACTGCATCACGCACAGTTACGCAGTAGACGCAGTTGCTGACTTAAATTCCGCGAATGTGCGCGAATGTTCGTGAATACAACAAAGCGAACTGTGTCCAAAAATTTATAAAACCTCGAAAAATCGCATTATTGGCCTCATGTAACACCCCAAAATTGACGTCTTTCCGCTACTAATTCTGCAGGAAGAAAAATCGTCCACGTAAAATGATGGTAAGCAAAACAGAATTGAGGAACTTTTATGTTGTTGTTTCTTAGCTTACGCGTTTCACGTTGATTCTCTTTTCTGGAATTTCGTAGATAAAAGAGTTATTCTTCTGGAATCTCACTCACAATTTCCGATTTAATAAAACGGGGAACAAAAATAGATTAAGGAAAATAGAAGGTTTCCAGAAATGCCGAGGAGTAGGAGGGTTTTTTTTATTGTGTTTTCTAGTCGTGCATTTTGACGAATTTTCGAAAATTTTTTGAAAATCGGAAGCAGTTTTTTATTTCAAGTAAATTTTGTCAATCTTCCATCATTATTTTGGAAATTAGGATGGATTAGGCAATAAATGGTTTTTTGAAAGAAGATTGTTTTTGTTAAGAATAATGACCGTAAATTAAAATTTATATGAGTAATGTTATTTTATCGTATGAATTTTATAAAAAATGTGGTATAATTTATAATCTATTATATATTTCATCTTTATAATCATTATCCTGAAGCATAAATTTTCCAGGAGTCAATTCACGCATTCCAAATATTACTCGATTTTCTTCCTATAAACTCATGCTTTCTCCAATAGTTAAAAAATTGTATCAAGAACTTAAAATTCAATAATCTGGCATTTTATTTTATATTAACAAAAATAATTCATAAGCTGATGGTTTCATAAATATTATGTTAATAGAATACAATGTATCAATTTTTCTTTGAAATTTATAAAATTTAGAAATATGTTACGAATATCTTGTTTTTAGTACTTATCATATTTTAATTTACCACCTAGACATATGAATTTAAAAAGTTTTTCGAAAGCCTGATTTTTATTTACAAAGATGATTATAAAATATTAAATATAAATTAATATGCAGTATATTGAACAAAAATATAATATATATACATATTTTTATATTTAATACAATTACTATCATCAGAACTAAAAAAATTCCTTTTTGACATTCCTTTTATATACCATATTCTTCAACCAATAACTGTATTTATTGAATAATTAATGTGGAATACGCAACAATGAAATCAAATTTTCTTTTCCATATATTGCAATTTTATAACTCACTATTCCGTAGAGAACATTTTTCTTAAAAACTTTTCCAGGGTCAATATACATATCTAAATTAAATAAATGAAATTCCAATCAATAAATTTCATGTAGGCCTTTTTTTGCAGACTGATTATCTTCATTTTACTTTACTTTTCTTAACTCTTTCTTTGTTTTTTATAAAATCATGATGAGTAAAATATAAATATTAGTCGAACAATTATTTTTAAAATGTGTGCATTTTCTTTGGTGACTAATGATTTGAATTCCAGGCTCAATAGAAAACTGAAGCTAATATAAACGCAACTTATCATTCCTCAGAGAACGCTTTTTTTGTCAAACAAAACAATAGTCAATAAATCTAAATTATAAGAATAAAATTACAATTATTGAATCTCACATAGTGAAAAAGAGTAAAATATAAATGTCAGTTGATGATCAGTTTTTAAATGTGTGAACTTTCTTCAGTGACTTTGGGATTTAAATTCCAGATGCAATAAATAACCGAAGTTACAATGAGCCAAACATATATTTTGGGAGAATAATTTTTCTCGAACTAAAATTTATACTATAACTCAAAATAATCAATTACACATTTTATTATAAAAACTGTTTACAATTTTTTATATCAGTGTGTATGCTAATTGAGATTATGTTATTCTCTGTACTGATTGTTTCTAAAATAGTAGACTCAAAACGAACAATTTTTTTATTTAGAATTTAAGCATTATTATTCATCATATAAGTTTCTACGTTATAAAAATGTTAATATAGTTGTCCCGGTATTTTTTTTGTTCCTTTATACTCATTTTTAATTTTCTTTTTGTTTAGCCTATTTATACATAGTCAAAGTCAAACAAAAAGAACTTTCATAAATTAGTAACAACAAATGTCAATTTTCAAGATTTGTCTTATTTCCAGCTTTCCCAATCAAGAATCTACAAAATCACCATCTATAATTAATAATTAGTGCACAACAAAAAATCAAATTTTTTCAAAAATGAATTACCCTTACATAATGTACCTTAATGATTTTGAATTTCAAAAATGAAATTCCAGTCAATAAATCTCAAATTAATATATTTTCGTTGATCAAACATTTTTCACCCCATTCTTCTTTTTCTACCTTTTTCAAATGTCAATTGAAATAGAAATTATTAAAATATGAAAATTTCGGCTATGAAGACTTAACGCAGACATTGCAGACTGAATAAAAAATTTAAAGTATGATAAGATGAACGTTTATTTCAAATGAATAATATTCTTTGTACTCAGAAGCTAAAATACTGGTATCTCTCACTATTTTTTCCCATGATTTATTTAAATTGGAATATACATAATTTTTTTTTATCAGTCTGTCAATTTCGTTTTTATCATTTTCATGTAAAAAATTTGTACAGTGGTTCGTTTAAAATAATTTCTTTGTCAAGTACTTGAATATTATCACTATCAAAATCATGATCAGTATTTATTCTATGATAATCACCTACCAAATATGTATTTTAAATATTTTTTCATAATTTAATTCTTGTTTTTTGAGTTTTTCTTTTATTTCATGTATAAAAACTGATTTTCCATGTAAAGTATTTAAAAAAAAAAGTTTCTATTGATAATTTTTGCGATAAAAGTAAAGAGTAAAATTGATGGAAGTTGATTTATTCATCAGGATAAGATAATCATGATGAGGCTCATAATAATAATTTTCTCATGACTTTTCATGATTTGTGACAATGTATGATTCTGTGATTTATGGAATTTTTTGATGATTTACCTTAGTGACATTTTGTGACTTTTGTAATAACTGTTCAAGTGTCGCCAATTTTCAAAAAATGCCAAAGGAACAGTGTCTTAGAATTTTATGAGGAATTGATGGTTTTCGGATGATCCGCTGACTTTAGGACACCCTGTATTTCATGCTTGCGTAAATTTTTATGAATTTTTTTGATTTGTGACCTTTTGTGATTTTGTGACTTCTCTTAATTTTTTGCATAATTTTATAATTATCTGTCATAAAATTATCTGTTAATATGTAAAATAAAAATATTTCAAGCTCAATGTTTATGTACAAAATATGATCGCGTTATATTTATGTACTGAATAATTTGTAGAATATGAAACAATATCTAAATGTTCTTAATATATTTTTGAGAATAATGAAGTATACAATAAAAATAATCATTACTACAAAAAATTACTTTGATTTAAAAGTTATTATGTCATATATCTATCATTTTTAATAATATATGTCAGTAATAATAAATACATACTATTATATTGTTTAAAAATGATTTTGTTACAATCAGAGTACTGAAAATTGTTGTTTTTCCTTCAGCATGCAAGTATTTTACATAGTTTCTTGCTTTAGTTATAGTTTTTACGTAACATTCTAGAATATAAAATTCTCGTCCATTTTTTATCTCACATTATATTCAATAAATTCAATAATATAAATTTCAGGGGGATGATCCACCGTATCTTCCCGTTGGGACCGAAGTCAGCGCCAAGTACAAGGGGGCCTTCTGCGAGGCGAAAATTAAAAAAGTTGTGCGCTCAGTGAAATGTCGGATCACGTACAAGCAGGGCTTGGGAACTGCAACCGTCACTGATGATCAGATAAAGGGTACACTGAGGGTTGGCGTGTGCGTAGAGGCCAAACATAGCGATAAAAAAGATTTGGTCGAGGCGACCATCACCAAGATCCAGGATTGCAGCCAGTACACCGTTGTCTTTGACGATGGAGACATCACGACCTTGAGAAGAACAGCCTTGTGCCTCAAAAGTGGGCGACATTTCGCTGAAAGCGAAACCTTGGACCAACTCCCTCTTACGCATCCTGAGCATTTTGGGAATCCTGTCATTGGAGGAAGACGAGGAAGGAGATCCAGGCAAATTCAGTACGTTGATTATAAAGACTACATAAAATTTATAAATTGCTTGAAACAGCTAATGTTAGAAATTTTGTGAATTTTTATGGAATTCTCATAATCATTAATTGTAGATTTTATAATATGTAATCATTGAAAATTTTGAGGGAATGAGGAAATGCTAAAGTTCTCTATTAATGTGGTTTTGATTTATTTTTTAGTGATGACAGTAGTGATGATGAAGATGATTCACAACGAGGACCCCGCGATATTTCAAGCAGAGGGCATGGCAAAGGAGGGATGGAAACAGAGCCCGAAATCGGCAGAGTTGTTTGCGTTGAACTTGGAGACAAGAAAAAAAAGGACAATTGGTTTCCTGGTTTGGTTGTGGCTCCAACGGCCCAAGACACTGTTCGAATTCGTGTACGGGACGACTACTTGGTCCGATCTTTCAAGGATGCAAGATAGTATGAACAAAATTTATTTTCAACTAACGTCAAGTAGAAGAAAAAGACAAATTTGTATGCGAAATTGTCATCAAGGTTTAAGAAAACATGACAATCTTGTCATTTGGTTTTTTGAAGAAGGATTTAATTTCGAAAATTTTAGAAAATTTATTTAATGATGATTGTATACATTGCAAGAGATTTTCAATATTGGTACGAATCAAAATAGTTCAGTTTGAAAAATATTTTTTACTAAATACTTATTGATTCAAATACTTGACAAGAATTTCTTGTGTTATTATTGTAAGTATGGGATTCAAAATATGATCTAACTATTGTTGATAATTGATTAAAAAAAAAAAAATGATGCATTTCGTATAGCTTCTGAATGAAGGGCAAAATATAGAGATGTGTGACAGAATATATGAAAATTCATTGAGTTGATTTAAATTGAAAGAGAAATGAAAAATGTGACATCTTTTTCTGTTTTATTTCAATGCCAAATTTCCTTCTTTCATACTGCTTATGAATGAGTGGAAAAGAAATTAATTAACATTTTTTGTGTTGTGATTTTTTTAGTTACACTGTACCCAAGAAAGAAGCAACAGAATTCACAAAAGGACTCATCAACAAAGTCGAAAACGCCGCTTTGAAGGTTGCTGTGGAAAAAGCCTTACTCTTTTTGGAAAAAAATGAACTGCCCCCACACTGGGATCGAGAAGTTCTTTTTAGGAACTCGCAGTCTAGTGGAAACAGCGATTCTGACGGAGAAATCGATTCTGACGTGAGTTGAAAATATTTAAACAAGAAAATTGTGTGATGAATCAATTAAATTAAAACTAATTAAATAAAAGCGTCAGTGATTATATTTTATATTGAATATATCATTCTTTCAGAGTTCCGATGATGAACCTCGCGAAGAAAAAGACCATTTCGTCGCCCAGCTCTACAAATTTATGGACGACAGCGGAACGCCCATAAACAATTGCCCTATGATAGGAAATCACGACATCGACCTTTATAGATTGTTCCGAGCAGTTTACAAAATCGGAGGCTTCAACCGCGTGAATCACCAAAATCAATGGAAAAGTGTAACTCGGCGTTTGAATCTCCCCAAGGACCTTTTGCAAAATTATCCCGCTCCCTTCAATCTGGTTAAACAGGCTTACAAAAAATTCCTTCACTCGTTCGAAGATTTCTACCGAAAGCTCGGGTGCACAATGGTGAATCATCCCCGAGGAAATGTAAGGAAACAGCGACCTGGTAGAAGTTTGATTCGAGACAAAGACAGGAACACGCCTGTGAACGTGCCGAAAGAAGTCAAGGTGGAGAAAGAGGAAGAGGAGAAAGAGAAGGAAAGGGAAAAGGAGAAGGAGAAAGAGAAAGAAAAAGAAAGGGAAAAGGAGAGAGAAAAAGAAAAGGAGAAGGAAAAAGAAAAAGAGAGGGAGAAGGAAAAAGAAAGAGAGAGGGAGAAGGAGAAAGAGAGGGAAAAAGAGAAGGAGAAGGAGAAAGAAAGGAAAGCCATAGAAGAGGAGAAGAAGGAAAAAACAAAAAGGGAAATCAAAGAAGCCGTAAAAGAGGAGAAGAAAATCATCGAAGAAGAGAAGAAAGAAAAAACGAAGAAGGAAGTGGTAGAGGAAAAAGTGGAGATCAAGAAAAAAGAGGAAATCTCGAGTGGACGAGACAGCGATGAGGAATCTTCCAGCAGTGAAAAATCCGAGAAATCGGTGAAAACTCCCAAGGGCAAGGTCAAGCAGAAGAAGGAAGAAATTAAGAAAAAAGCGATTCCGGAGAAACGGAAAAATGAGAAGCAAGAGAAGATCAAGGAAGAAGATGTTACGAAAACGAGGTCCAAATCTAAGGATGATTTGAAGAAAAGCAATAGTGTGTCTGAATCTTCGGACACTTCGAAGGAAACGGATAATAAGAATGGCGCGAAACAGAGGAAAATTACGGAGGAGGAGATGAAGAAACGCGGTCGGAAGAGAAAAGACACGGATACGGATAAGTCTGTGACGTCTGAGGATAAGAACGTGGATGCGACTTCGGCTCAAAAAAATGTGGTGAAGATTGGCGATAGGCTTAAGGTTTCGTACGGTCCATGTTGCGACTCTGCAGTTCATTACGAAGCCAAGGTCGTGGAAGTGGATTTGGATTCGGAGCCATCTGGGCCTTTGTATTTGGTACATTACACGGGGTGGAACAACAGGTATAATGAGTGGATCAAGTCTTCGAGGATCGCTTTTAATTACACCCAAAGTCAGGGTAGGGCAAAGCGGACGAAAGTGAATCCAAGGCCACAAACTCCGGTTTCAACACCAAACATTTTACCTAAGTCTGCGAAGATGTCAGGTGAGTTTAGAGAAATTTTTGGATTTATAAGCAGTGGATTTTGAATTGAAAACCTTCATTACAAAATTTCTTGATGGTTGAAAAATTTGATGATTTTTTTTTTGTGAAATTTGATATAAATCAGATCTACCTAAAGTTCCGAACGTTAAAAATTGAAGTAAAAATGTATTGATATTTTGTATCATTTATTTAACTAGTTTCATCAAAATAATTTATAAAAATTTGTGTATATAATAAGGTTTTTTATTTATTAATGATGTTAAATCAGTTTTATGTATAAATATATAAATATACAAACATTATATTTAAAGAATAATTATTTTATAAAATAATAGGTTTGACTGTGACGAATAATATTGTAAATTTGGAAAAATTATTTCTCAGATAACAATTTACTGTAATTAGAAGCAGCAAAGAATCTTCATGTATAAAAAAACAATAGAATTGCATTTCTATAATCGAGGAATTCAATGTTTTTGACTCGAAAATTTTAATTATTAGAGATGAATCTTTAAAACGAGATATTTATCTTACGATTTTCGACAAGTTAACATTTTTGTTGAAAAGTAAACGTTATGTTCATAAATAAATATAAAAAAAAATTAACCTAGCAACCTAAATAATTAAATACTTTATACTTCAAAAAGAATTCAGTTTGTTACTATAAATTTTTGAGAGTGAGAAAGTCTCCAAAAAAAAACTTCTAGGTCTATTATTTCCGAATATTCATGTAAATTTTATTATACTCCTCAATTTATTGATATTTTTTTATATTTCATATTCTTTATTTGCATGAACATATATTGTCACAAATTTAAAAAAATCGATTTAATTTATTTTCATCGAGATTATTTATGAAAATTTGTGTATATAACAAAGTGTTGTTTATTTATTATTGATAATAAATTAATTTTATGTATAAATTTTATTTCTGTGGCTTCCAGGAATAACAAACAAAGTCACACATGCCATAAGGGACATTTTACATGATATTCTGATAAAATTTGGAACATTATGGCATGTATGACTTTGTCGGTTATGTCGGGCAGCCACAGAATTATATAAGCATTAAATTTGAAGAAAAAATGATTGATTAAATTTTAACATACAATATTATGAATTTAAAAGAATTAATATTCAGATAACAATTTATTGTAATTAGAAACAGCAAAGAATTTTCATGCCTAAAAAACAATAACAATGCATTGAAAAATGAATATTTTTATTAAAAGTAAATATTCAGAAAAAAAAAGAACGAGAAACCTATAAAAATGCAATATTTTAAACCTAAAAGTTATTTAGTATGATACTGTAAAATTTTGAAAGTGAGAAAATCGTTGAAAAAACTTAGATTTTAGCAGTAAAAATAACAATATGTAAGAAATTTAAATATTATACAGAGAAATCTGAAAGACTGAATTTTCCAATTTTTCAATTATATTGTTATAAATCATCGTAAGTTGTTTGGGTTAAAATATAAGTATAAAAAAGGTGCATGAAATGAATGTTCAGTAAAACATGGTTTTTTTGGAAAAATTACTGTACAATCAAAAGAGTTGAATACATTGAACTACAAAATTCTGATAATTTGATGTAGGTTCTACAATTATAAAATAAAATTAATTTCCAAATTCATCACATAGTTAACAAGTAAATTCAAAAACAAAATATTTCTCTTCAATTAAAATATTTTATTCACCAAGTATCATAATATAACATAGGCAATCATAAAACTGAGTTCAGAATCTGTAAAACATTTTAAAATACAAATATTGAAAAAAAAAAAAACTATCTGACATTAAACATGATAAGTATAATATTTTGATTTAAAAAAAACGTATTTGTATTTTCTTAAAGGTGGTGGATCAACTCACGGTCGTCGCAGGGCCCAAAGCGTTGCGCCCTCCACCACTGAAAAAGACAACAAAAAGGACGACCTTCGTCCCACGACACCGACTTCCTCCAGAAGTAGGATAACCAGAGGAGTGGAACTCCGCAGAAGACTGAGAAAATTCTCCGCACAAACGGATGCGTCCATGCCAGCTTCAGACAGCGAAGAATCCATTTCCTACGATTCAGACGTCACGGAGTCGGACACCAAGGCCAAGATCAACCGAAGGGAAACTCCGAGAAGGGCCGAAAGTCGGATGAAAGTTGAAGACACGAGCGACCCCGAGGTTGAAAAGGAAGCGAACGAAGAACCCCGAAGAGGACGTCGCTTGAGAAAAACATTGAGAGCTTTTCGCATGCAGGATGCAAGGTCCGAACCTGAAAGCGACGAGGAACAACCGAAAGGAAGAGATTTCGATTTGAATCAAATTCGCTCGGAACTGAAAGGCTTCGGCAAAGCTGTAAAATTGGACATGGTTCGGGTAGAGTCCGAGCCCGAGGAACCCAAAGAGCCTGAGAAAGAAATTGTGGAAGCTCCAAAGTCCCCAAAACCAGAAGTGAAACAAGAAATCGTTGTGGAACCAAAAGTCGAAGAAAGCACCGAAGACATTTACGAATTCAAGGAACCGGAACCTTTCGAGTTCGAATCAAGGGCCAAAAGAGATTCCAGTGGAGACAAAGACAAGTTGAAGAAAATGGCTTTGGAAGAGGAGTCCAAAAGTCCTAAGAAAAAGCAGAAGCCTGCGACTCCGGCGAAGGAGCCCAAGCCGGAACCCGAAGTTTTGGACGTCAAGAAACGCGTAAGAAAAGCCAAGAAAAGCGAGGAAATTTCTCCGTTGAAGGAAAATTCTGAGAAACCGCCAGAGCAGAAAATGGAAGCGAGTAATTTGGATGGTTCGGTGATTCAAGAGACCAAAGAAGAAGATCGGATGGACGTTTCGACGGCGGATGTCTCTGAAGCCGAGCAGGACAATTTGTTTACTTTCCAGAAGGAAATCTTTGGGGATGCTGGGGAGAGTAAAGTGGTACCCAAGGAAAAAGAGGATCCTGGGAAAAATGTCGAGCAGATCAGTAAGCCTTGTTACGCGGTGGAGCGAAAATCTCCGGCTCCTGAGAAATTGGAGGCGAAACCCGCGTTGGATTTGAAGAGTTTCCAGGATTTTTCGCCTGTCATTTCTCCAAATTTGACAGCTGCCATGCCGATCACTGCAAGGCTGCCCGCGACTTCTTCTATTGAAGAGAAGCTTTCGGCTGCCAAGAGGGATGAAGAAAATATGGATTCCAGTAAAAAGAGTGTTAAGGATTGCGGTAAGAAGAGTGACGTTGGGGAGGGGGCGAAAAAAGGGGGGAAGAGAGGAGGGGTCAAGGAGGAGTTGGGGAAGAAACAGGAGAGTTTGGAGAAGAAGAAGGAAGAGGTTGGCGAGAGGAAGAAGATGGAGGAGGAGGAAAAGGAAAGGGCTGCACCCAAGTGCAAGGATGATTTTCATGTGAGAAATTTTCAAGTTTTCTTATGGATTTTTTGATTCTTTGTTGAAAACTTTTTATCGTTGTATTTTTTTTGGATTGATGAATTAAAAATTTTTAAATCTGAATATGGTTTGGAAATTGGGAAGTTAAAGTTTGAAATATGAATTTTTGGTTTAAATTCATATTTTGGGAAGGATTTAGTTAATATTGTAACAGCTAACGTGCTACAGAGACGTCGCAACAGAGGGAGGGAGGGGGGGTTAAAATATTCTAGAAATCTATGAAGCTCGAAAATTGACATCGTAATCCATAAAAATATTACGAATCAAGAATAATAATAGATAATAGTACAAAGTTTTGTAACTGCTAAAAAGTATGAAGTTGAATAAAAATAAGAATCTTTTGAATACTGAAGTTCTATATTGATACGGTTTTCACAAAAATGTATGAAAATAATAAAGAATTTTGAAATTTTTAATCCTTCAGCATCCAATTCTGAATATCTATATAAAAATCCATAAAAATGGTACAAGATTTAGTAAAATTCATGAATTTTGAAAAAAAAATGTACTGAGTGTTTAAAAAAAAATAAATAAATAAAATACTTGGAATCTATGAAGATACTGTTCTCAGGAAAACTAATTTAAATACTAAAAATTTTGAAAACTTTAGATTCTAGAGCATCAGAGTCTATAAACGTATGTTGAAATGTTTAGAAATTCTAGATATCTATGAAGAACCTAGAAAATCTTACTAATTAATAATAATACTAAAAAATATTAAAAATGATAGAATTTCATAAAACACCAAAAATCTATGTATGTACAATTTCCTTAAAAAACTATAAAATTATACATAAGCTTCTTTTATCTTGGTTTCTTGTAGCCAAAACAAATCATTGATAAATACATTATTTTTGACAGTTTATTAGTATAATGTACATTCAAAAATTAATACCAAGAATTGGAATGTGATTCGATTTAGTTAAGAACTATGAAATCACTGAATATCTATAAAATTTCGAATAATTATAAAGCATCGAATTTTAGGCATTTAAACTTGAAAATACTGATAAAATTACAATAACTACTAAAAGTATTGGAACTCTATTTAACATCAGTTACCTTTAAAATGCTGTTTATCGGAAAATTGTTTAAAATATTGAAAATGTAATTAACTTTGATTTCTAAATCATCAAATTATTAAAACCTGTTTGACACATAAATACTAAAAATACATTAAAAAAAACTTCAATAACCCTGAAAATTTAGTTGATTGTGTTAAGTACAAAAAATCCTCAAAATACAACCTTAAATACATTATGCAGATATGATTTTCTCAAAACTCTTTAAAACCTTGAATTCTAGAATTGCAGTGTAGAAAATTCATATAAATACGAGATAATCCTTGAAATGGTATATGTATTGAAGAAATAATTACCCAGAGACGTTATAAATTAAATATTTTGATGTTACATGTAAAGTGATATATTTAAAAAAATAAAAGCTTGAACTTCGAATCGATCTTCAAGATATTATACTGCTAGAACAAATATTTATTAATACAATGAAATAAATATATTCTGAATCTTTTGACATTTGAGTTTGCCTCTAAATGTAAAATTTTGTTGTGACGTCCCTGCAACACTCGATTATTATTACACATACTTTAAAATTCAAATATTATTATTTTCTCAGTCTTCTGTGCTCTACATTTTTTACCTGCTCAGTTTCTCAAAATAACAAAAAACTAACCCAGAATTCTTTTTTCCCTTTATGTTCCAGGCAAAATCTAAAAAAGACACCGACTCCAAGCTTGCTGTACTCGACACGAAACTTGCTCAGGATTCTCCGAAAAACCTTCCAAAATCAGAAGAAACCTGGCCCAAACCCGAAAAAAATTCTGAAACCTGGCCCAAAAATTTGGGTTACGATCCCAAGCACGACTTTGTTGATTTCTACGACTCGAGTGACTCGGAGGAAGGGCTTGTCATCGACAACGAAAACTTTTTGGAAGAAAAATCTCCCACTCAGGATCCAAAAACCAAACCTGAGTATCCTATGCCCACGGAATCAGCCAAATTGAAAAAATCCGAGGATCGTGACAATTTAAACTCTTTACTATGCGAAGAGGAAATTCCTGGTTCTCCGACCTCGGATCCGGAGAAAGAGGAAAACGAAGGCCCGGTAACGTCGTCCAAGTCTTCTCCAAAAAGCACCATTCCTGAGAGTGCTTTGGCTTTGCTGGAGATGCCTTTCGCTAGTGCTCCCACTTCGGATCACAGCAAGGTCGGGGAAGGAGCCGTGACCATGAGTTCCTCGATTGTTACAATGTCCTTGTCTGGACCTCAAGCTCATTCAAGTAAGGATTTTCACGGTTTTGTTTGAAATATTCTTTTGATAAGGGAAAATTGTGACATCATTTTTTTTTTTTTTTAATTTCCAGGTCACCAAGTCCTTCACCATCCAAACAAACCCCAGCTTCACGAGGTTCCCCAACCTCCGATGGCGATGCCTCATCGACACCATCTCCAGGAAAACGAGCCCACGCCCGTCATGGAGAACACGCCTCCGACCACTCCAGACTCGGATTTATCCAACATCTCTGGATCTCCTAGAGAGGAACCTAACGAGGGTGGCTTCTCTCCATTCTCGGAGGAAAACTCCAAAGTTCTCAGGAAAATTCAGGGCGAAAGTTCTGAGGAGGAGAAAGAGGAAAAAATGGACGTGGACCATAATGAGGACGAGGATCAAAATTTGGGTGCCAGCACCGGACCGTCGAAACCCTTGGGGAAGAGGGCCTTCGAGGGGTCGCCTCCTCCGAAAAAGAAGAGGCGCAGCAGAAAGCATTCCGAGACCGGGAACAACGTGGCGAAGAAAATGAGTAAACCGGGGAAAAACAGAACTGGTAGTGACAGTGACGACACCAGCGAAGGGTCAAATGTTTATGGGGGAAATAACGGGGGGATTGTGGGTAATAGTGGGGGAAATATTGTTGACCACAGGAATTATTCTTCAAGGCCACCGATGCAGTTGAAGTACAACTTCATTTCTGAAATGGGTGAGTTTTTTTTTCTTTAGGGATGATAGTTATTTTTAATTTTCAGTTAGGGTGATAGTTATTTTTAATTTTACTGAATGTGTTTGGCTCTGAGAGCACCATTCATATTGGTATTGTTATATAGATTGAGAACTAGCTGGAAAGGAAATTGCAGCTAAGAACTACCAAAAAAAAAAATTGTATCAAAAAAGTACCAAGAAATAGAATTAATGTTCTTCTTAGAAAGCTGGAAGTAGGGATGGGCAATTATTTAAAAAAATCGATTATTTTTTCTGACGATTCAATTTTAATCGATTATTACCAAAATTCAATCGTTGATTATTAATCGATTATTGACTTCCTCCTTATTCTGTTGTCAACATTACTTATTATTTATCAGTTTTATCAGTTGTACTCAACTGAAGCCAGCATATTCTTGTGGTATAAAGTAAAGTTTGACAGACATAATTTTTTTTTAAACATTAAAAGAAAAGGATAAAATTTTTTAAAGAGATTTCCGGAGAATTTTTGCGAGTATCTCCAAAAATTGTTTGAAATATTTCTTTAGTGGCAAAAGAGTACGATTTTTCATAGGAATAATCAAAAATCGATTAATAGAAAATTAAAAATAATCGGATGATTAATCGGTCATTAATCGACTAATAATCGTTTTCATTTCTATAACTTAGTGTTTTTTTTACTCCAAGAATCATGATTTTACATTGCGCATTATAAAATCAGATTTTTTCGAGTTTTCATGGCGTATAGATATTTGAAAATTCACAGGTCTTTTATTAGAACTTAGAAAAAAATTGTACATTACGTTCAGCGGGCACAATTTTTTTATTTCCGAGTAGGAAGTTCGTAGGCCGAGGCGAAGCCGAAGCAAGTATTGTGCCCAAGTAGCGTACCGTATTTTATACACCGAGGGAAAATAAACAAATTTTCCCTCCGAGAACAGGGAAATAAAGGGCAGTTTTTTTCCTTGAGTTTTTTCTGTGAGTTTTTCTTATATACGACATGACACCTGTTCATTAATTAAATGTGTGGGGTATACAAATTTTTTATTCTATAATTTCCGCAATTTTTCAGAAATTATACACTTTTTTAATCAAATATGTTCATTACTGAAATATGATATTGAATTTGGATATTTTTGATTAAAGAATTGAAAGATTTTGTATGTCGAGGCTCAATCGGAAAAATCTTTTTACATCTTTACATTTAATTAATTTGTTACGTTTTTTGGGATATTTTGCAGATCCAGCATGGGATGCAACCCAAAGAATCTCAATGTTATATCAAAAAATTTCGGAATTGAAGAAAGCCTACAATGCTGAAAAATTGGAGTTGGCCACGATTGAAAGAAGACGAAAGAAAATGAAAAGGCGCGAGAGAGAAGGTGAATCTATAAATTCAAAAATTATCAAGTGTCTGTTACGTCGGTTACAATAATATCTATCCAAAAATCAAATTAATGTCCAAGAAAATTACAATCGATTTCAAATACACAAAAAATCATTTTTAATTACTTTGAAAAATGATGTGAAAGTACTGCAGGTAAATAAAAACAACTACTCAAAAATAATAGGAATTTTGTAATGTATTTATCTTATTGACAGTTTCGATATTTATAAAATAAAGGTTTTTTTTTCTTACAGCTCTCAAAGCAGCCAAGGCCGAGATGCAACAAGCTTGTTCCTGATGGAAATAAAAATCTCCTTTCCACGTGTAAAAAATGTAGATAAAAAAATTTCAAGTTAGAATAATGCGAGGTTGCATCGATCTGTAAATGTTGAATTTTTTGCAACATTTATTGAATAAGTTGAGATTCTTTACTTTTTTACCGAATCATCGGAAACCTTGTGATAATGATTGGCAAAAAAAATTATTCACTCGTGCTCTTTCATGATGCAATCTGTATGCTAAAATAAGGTATGGCGGTGATTAGAATAAGGTTGTAAAAATATGAATGATTTTTTTGTTTATGTATATTTGTTCAAGTTTTTTTTTCGTTGATAAAGTGTGTATGCACTAGATTTACATAAATAATAATAATAATAATAATAATAATAATTTTATTGAAATATTAAACTATCATTTGCATGATATACATGTAAGTTTGTAAATCGCGGGTTTGATCGATGTTTCGGTTTATATTTTCCATACAATAAACACAGTTTTTTTCTTAAAATAATTTTGTTTTTCATTCCAGAATGTTACCCGATTTCAGGTGATTTTTGGAAAAAAATTGCCATGTAATATACATACGATATAAATATATATATATATATATATATATATATATTCAGTAATATACATGTACAATTAAATCATATAAACAACTTGATTGAAATCCATAAACAATGACAATGGTAGTAAAACTCTTAAATTTTACATGTAACTAGTACATACCAATTTTATAAATATCCATTTTACTCAACAAAATTTATATCAAATTACACTAATGTAGAAAGTCAAAGGCAATATTCACGAATTAAAAATTTTTATGTAAAAAGTTTCTTGTTTGTAAAATTTTTCCCTGAAAAAACCTTGACACTTGTTTATTGATTCGCTAATAAGAATTCATGAACCTTGCATAAAATTATAATAAGTTTTAGTTCAAAAAATAACAATAATGCACTGATTGTTAGTCTATTTACAAAATTTTTTGATTTGGTTATTGTACCGGATTTACGGTGTTTTTGTAAATTCCGATAAGTGATTGGGCAGCCAGTAAAATTATGTCCCTGCGAGAAATTCCAGTCAAAGCCTCGTGCCATTCATTGTGTGGGACCTGAAAATTTTTATTTTTTAAATTTTGTCGATATGTTTATAAGGTGTTAATAAATGATTCAGAAAATGAAATGGAGAGTATGGAAAAGCGTAGACAAATTTTTTGTCTCCAAAATAAAAAAGTCATTATTCAAATTGATTCATGTTTTGAGTCACTATGGCACTAGTAAAGTCCCTGTAAATGAAAGCCTGGACACAACGTGTCACTTTTTGATTGTTGCAGCCAGGCGCCGCCATTGTTGAACATAAAATGGCTGCATATTTGTTTACGTTTGCCAGCTACAGAGCCTAAAAGAAGAGAGTGGCAAACTCGTCCTGCTCTGATTGGCCGGCAAGAGACGCAGCCATTTTGTACTAATATATTCTCATTTCACTGTGTATGTGAGATCTTGCGATCATAAGAATCCATGTATGTAATACTACTATATGGCCAGCTTGAGAGAGAAGCGCATCGGAAAGAGAAGAGCGTAAACGATTCGTTTCTCTCTCGCACAGGAGTTGACTGGAGTTAATACATGAACGCATATCGTAGTATGCGTGCAACAATACCAAGAACTGAGCATAGGTATGAGAGTCGCGCATGCGGAGTACCATGTGAGTCATCTTATTCCTTTCTCTTACTATCACGATGCTCCTTTGCAACAGGGGAAGATGGGACGCTGGCCATATAGAAGTATTGCATAAATGTAAGAATCCACATACACATGTGGGATCACATACACAGTGAAATGAGAATGTATTAGTGCAAAATGGCTGCCTATCTTGCCGGCCAATCAGGGCAGGGCAAGTTTGCCACTCTCTTCTTTTAGGCTCTCTATTGCCAGCATATGATTGTATCTATGACATCACAGCGCCGCCATTTTCTGTTCAAAAAGAGAGGTGAAGAGAGGAAAGCAAAGGATAGAGAGTTCTCACTTGCACTCACGGACATAAATGCTCGTGTCCAGACTTTCATTTTCAGGGACTTTAGTACTTGTATATTAGAATATTATTATATATTATATAAATTATCACATTTAATGTATATAGTATATTATATTATTTCACAGTATTATTTGCATGATTTATTTTACAAAATATTTCAATTTGGTAAGAACCTGCAAATTCTGGGCCATGAGGCTGCCAATGGTGATGGAAAATCCGGAAGACGAGTGGGGGTAGTCTTTAGGTGTGTTTTCTTTGGCCATGGCCACGATTTGGCTGGGCACTGGAGTCATTTGCGTGAAGGTCTGGAGGCTGACGTCGTTTTTCGGGTCGCTGAGAACGAGGACGCCCAGGTCGTACCATTTGTCTTCCGCGATTTCCAGCAGGAAATTTTCCACGGCTATTACAGGAGCGTCGATTGGAATTTTGGGCGATGTACGTGCCGCAAATATTCGTTCCTCGGCACCTTTGACCCCGGCGGAAAACCCAACAGGTTGAACTGCGACCGAAGTCGGATTCGCGGGGATGCCACTTTTTAATCAGAAAATATTTTTCTTTCAATCAATAAACTTTGAAAATATTTTGAGAATGTAGATTCCAATCAACATTTGAATATATTATTCCAGATCATTCAAATAATTATTTCTAGTGTCTTACTTTACGGTTGCTTTCCCAAAAATATTTTGTGCAGCTTCACGAATGGGAGCAATTTTTGTTTCTTTGTCGGACGCCACAATAATTTCAACATCGCCTCCAGAGTCTATTTAGAAATAAAAATTATTCATTAATGAGTTGTTTGAAAGTATAATTATCAGGGGTGTAGGCAGAAAAATTTTTCGCGAAAAATGCATTTTTCTCAGAATTTTGTAATTTTTAATCTTTGATAATCTTGTTTCAACAGTTCGATTTAAAAGTTTTTTTGAGTTTCGGGAATATTAAGTGATATATCTGAGAAAGTTCAGAGTTGCATATGCATATTTTCCATTTTTGTAATTTTTCATTGACGTGTTTAAATTATGGAATCATATTTTCATGATTTTTAAGTCGTTGAAAATTAGATTTTTAATAAAATTTTAAAACTTTAGATTATATTTCTTCAGTGTTAACAGGATTTGGAGGATTCCATTGTTTAATTCGACCTTTATGTAGATTTCTAGAATGTTTCAGTTATAACAGATTTTTAGTATTTTCGCAGATTTTTAAGGGAAACAATATCGACATTGATTTCAGGTACTTTGTCGATTTTCAGAATTTTCATATTTTTTTGTGTTCGTAAAATTTTGTAGTATTTTCGGGTATTTTTATGAATTTTTATTATTTCTATGGAATGATCTGTATTTTCTAGAATTTGATCCTTTGGAACTCAAATTTTCAGAATTTTGGTATTTTAATTGATTTTGAGAAAATAAGATCCACACAGATTTTGAATACTTCATAGATTTCTAGAATTTTATGCTATAAAATCAAAAGATTCAAAGTTTTTATGTATTTGTATAAAATTTTCAAATTACAGTATCTTTTGGATGAAGATTTCCAGTAATTTAAATATTTTTCGTAGTTTTTCAGTGTTCATACTATTTAAATGAGTTTCCGATATTTTATAGATTACTGTATAAATTTTCAGAATTCAATGCTCTAAAATCGGAAGTTATATACATTTTTGATAAATTATATGTACATAGATTCAAAATATTTATAGATTTTAAGCATGTATGATGTTTTTAAGTATTTACTAGAATTTACGTGAATCACTAAATAGATTTTTAGAGTTTGATGCTGTAGAATTCAAATTGATATAAATTTTTAGCATTTTTACAGTTTTCCAAGAAAACATCTACATAGATTATAAGAATTTTATACACTTGTAGTATTTTCATTTTTAGTATTTCTATGAATTAACATACTTATTTTGGAATTTGATGCTCTAGAATTCCAAATTTTGTAAATCCAAAGTACATAATTATATTTTTCAAAAACATGACTCATAGATTTTTACATACAATAATATTTTTTCATTGTTTATATGATTTTAAAGATTTTCTGGTATTTTTATAGATTTTTATATAGATATATAGAATTCAATCCTCTACGATTCCAAGTTTTTTGGATTTTCTGCATTTTCGTATATTTTGATCGTTCTTTGTAATTCACTGAGTTAAATAACCAGAATTATGTTCATTTAAAAATTCTTTCCAAGTCAGGATTGTTGTCATTTTTTAGTTAGTGAAGTAAAAAATGTCGAACATTGTTTATCCTTGAAAATTTACACGAAACTATTTATTGTGTCTTCTAAATTTCAATTTATACATTTTTTTTCAATTTGTTTCTATTTTTTAAAAATCAGTATTTCAATCATTCATTACCCATTATAATCACTTTTTTTTATTTTTACATGAAATTATTATTAATTTTTACTTTAATTTCAGGAGTTTGAACCACTAAAACCCCCTCTGCCTACCCCCACCCCGAAAATTATTGATATCAAATAAATCCAAAAAAGAAAACACACTTTTTTAGTCGATCATTTTAAAAAAAATTGAAATGACATCAAAATTTGTAATTTAACTTATAACTCTAGTTTCATAATTATTGCTCAATATACAAAAAAGAGACTTTTTTCTGAATAAAAGAAAAAAGTATGAAGTAGTAACAACCCTCACAAATGAACTCTCTCATCTGGGGATCGAGAGTAGTGATCATGGAATTGACACTATTTTTGGCTTTTTCTGTAAATTTGCTGAGCACATTGCTGTTGACCACATTTTCTTTGACCCAGGAAAATAAACTCGTTCCTGTCGCAGCCTCTTCCACCATCTCTGGCTGTGTCATGCTTTCTTCTGTCGAAACCTCAAGGTCGCTCCCTACAACACTCGAAGAAATCTCCACTTTGGGTGACTCTATTTTTCCAGCTTCCTGGTTCACAGGACTCGGAGAATTAAATGAGGAGAGTGAACTGGTTATGAAACTCGGAAGTGCCATTGGCGGAGAAACGCTTGTTAACAAACTCTCCACGGATGTAGTGATTCCGAGAGATGTCAACATCGAAGCCGACGATGATAAACTGCTGATGGAATCTAAGCAACAATTTTCGAAAACGAATTTTTTGTAATTGCAGTTCTGATTTTTGAAAAAAGTGAAATTATGACATCGAAATTATAATTTTTTTTTTGAACTTTGTAATATGTAATTCAATCATGAGTCTCAGAATCAGTCAGGATTAACTCATAAAAATGAAATGAAATATTCTTTTTATTTTGAGCTTTTAACCATCAATTGTGGTCTGCATTAGGGATTCAAAAAATTACGAGACATAATAGGGTCATTTCATCAGAGTGCCTACTGAATAATTTATAATAATATTAATAAAATCATAATAATAGCATTAATATTACAAAATTATATAATTTTAAAATAATAACAATAAAAGTTTAAATAATGGATTGATAATAAAAAATTTATGTACACTGAAAAAGAAATTCAATATCTATGTATGGTAAAATGTAGTAGAATATTGCAGGTTTTACAATATTACTGCAAATTTTGTCATTTTTATTTTACTTATAACAATATTGTACACGTATTAAAATTTGTTACGTTCTATGAATTACAATATGTATGCCAGTTTTTGTTAGATAATTTTGGAAAAATGAAAAATTTACAGAATGCAAATTCTACTACATACATTATAATTTTTACGATTCTAGTATACAGGATGAAATATCAGTGTACAGTGTAACATTAAATATAAAATTTTACTTTTTATCGTTTGCTTTTCAATTCGTATAATATGATATTTTATGAATGAAAATATTGTAGATTCAAAAATAAATTTTCGACTTTTTTACAGTATTGTATAAGTTACAATTTTATATACTACAAAGAGCAAAAAGAGCTATATAAATCTGATTACTTGCGAAACTGTATGGAATTTTCTAAAATCTGGATTAGTAGAAATTACAATATGATATTGCAAAAAGTACAAAAATATCACTGTAGAAAACAAAATAGGTATAAGAGTTTTACAACAAAATATATCTACTACTAAAGTATTATACAGTATTTACTATATGTATATCATGACAAAAACTGTTAACAAAAAGTACAATATTTCAAACTTGTTACAATACAGTATTGTAATAGTCACTATATTTTTTCTCAGTGTTCATATCCCTTAGATTTTTCAGTTTTCCTATACACGGTTTTGTAAAATTCTAATAATACTGCTATAAATTATATTTTTTTGATGCTGGTGCAATGTATGGATGAATTGCTAGCCAAATTTACAAACCGCAACGACTAATGCAATTATTGCCCTTATTTCAGGTATGTTAAATTCCACTCTAGATAACTGATTTTATAATTTATGATTTCGAAAATTCTTTATTTTCAATATCGAGATCACAAATCTTTTAATTAAAAATTCTTTCATTACTTTGGTTGAGTACATACCTATAACTATTTTCCATTCATTCATTTTTCAATTTTGTTCAACTTTTTACTTTGCAGTCAATTCAATAAAAAAATTTTCACTGAAAATTTATCAATTTCAAAGCATTGAATAATAATGATTAGAAGAAATTTCATAATTTATCAACACAAATCAATGAGATTACAGTTTGTTTGGTTTTTGAATGCCAAATATTTGTAATTTTAAAAATGTCTTATGCAAAACATCAATAACAAAAATTTTTTTATCTCCAAATTTTCACAAATTCTGTGAGTTTTTACAAATTCTGCTATAAAGTTTGAAATTTAACAAATATTTTTACTAAATTTTGTCAATCAGGCATTTTAACTTCAAGTTTAATGGTTCTTCTTAGAATTTTGATATTGTGTTTAGCTTATGGATAAAAAATTTTTTTTCCTAATTTCAGGCTCTTTTGAAAAATGATCATATTTTTCTTTGTTTTTAAGGTAATCTAACAAATTTCTCAGGTCAATTTGTGGTTATTGGTATGCTCTTTCGAACGGTATAAAAACATTCACAAAATATTAATTTTGAGATAAGTTATAGACAAAAATGTTACGCACCTCTGCCCTATTATAAATAACTTATATCAATAATAAAGATTATTATATCGGAATTATTATTTAACTAGAATTTAATATTAATAGATAATATTTAGTTAGTTTTAGATATTATTTATAAAATGATATTTATCAATAAAATGATAAATATTGTTTTAATTTCTGTATTTCTATTGAGTTTTTAAAAAACTCTTGCAAATTTGAAAATTTCTTATGTATTTAACTTTCACAACTAATAAATTTGTAAAACTACTAGAGTTATTCCGCGCCCGCTGGGCGCGCCATTGCATAAAGGTTGCTAATCAAATTTCTTTATTAATATCGTAATACACTTGAACCGAAAATACATTTTGATAATGGCTTTGCTAAGATATCATCAGTGGTGGATCCAGAATCTTAATACCGGGGGGGAGTTAACTTTTTGAAGGGTTTATTTTTACCAGTGATATTGTATTTTGACATTGCAAAAATGTCAAAAGACATTATCCCTACGGGTTAATGTCGGGGGGGGGGATTGATCCTGAACCCCCCCCCCTTTGTAAATCCGCCACTGGATATCATGGAAGGTCGACAGTATTTTTTTGTCTGGTTCTGCTTCGCTTTTTTTTTTTTTTGGGGGGGGGGGGGGGGAAATGGTACAATATATATTACAAGTTTAATATGCGTGAAATCATTTGTAAACATAATTTTTTTGAGTTTTTGATTCGCTTTGCTGCCGATCTATTCCGATTTTTTCAAATGTTTGCCCTTTAAACATGTTATTAGTAATAGCGAAAACAAGTTACACAGAGAGTAGTCTTTTTTGAAAAACGCAAGTATACACGTTTTCACAACTTATTGTGAGTCCTACGTTAAAAAAAAGTTATGTTTCAAGCTTCATCTTCTAAAAAAATTTCCCACTTTAAAAAACGGTCATTGTCATCAGGCACTAACAGTCTAGGCAGTTTAGCACCATAGGAAACTTATATTTTCTATAACTTTAACACTATACGAATATTCATTACTTTATGAGTATTTGTATTCTTACATTTCTTTTTTGTTTCATCATGGTATTTTATAAAAGTTATTCAAACTCAATGAAA
The DNA here is from genome assembly GCA_028476575.1 of Platygaster robiniae. Lineage (NCBI taxonomy): Eukaryota > Metazoa > Arthropoda > Insecta > Hymenoptera > Platygastridae > Platygaster > Platygaster robiniae. The sequence goes on from CM052019.1 coordinate 47,141,803, forward strand.
TTGAGTACAATCGTAAGCTTACTCTAATCTAGCATGCGAAACTTTTTAGTTTTTGAAAAATTACCAATGGGAAAATGTATAATCAGTTCCTATATAAGATCCATATAAAAAGTTCGACGAATGTAACATATTGTTGAGGGTTCTTTTTATCTCAAATTCTCTAAGTGATTCAAGTCGGGTATTTTTCCCATGGATATTTTTTAAAAGCATTTCTATTAAAATCGATATGATAAGTTTTTTTTCTTTTAACTTGAATTTTAGTTGTTTTGCCATCGAGAACTTTATAATATCAGCTATTAAGTACATTCTCTTCAATCGCCTAAGCAAATTTACCTGAATGATTCCACTCGATCAGTGGCTCGTAAAGATTTTTCCCCACGATTTAGATATTTCGAATATTCGAATATGCGCGATAGTGTAAATGAAATAAAAATAGCAAACAAAGTTTCAGCCAAAACGTTTTTCTGTGGAAATAACGACAAGAAATGACCTATTTTTAATCAAGTTTTACGTGTGTTTATTATTTATTAATAATTACTTTAACTAAATATATTTTCTTAAATGCAAAAAATTACAAAATAAAACGTTTTTAATAATTTACAATGAGGTAGATTTTTTACAAGTAGAAAACTATATGACTGATCATTTTGATAATTCTGTGGTTTCCAGGCATAACCGAGAAAGTCACATGTTCCATAACGCTGAAAATTTTATCAGAATATCATGTAAAATGAGCCTTATGGCACAAGTGACTTTCTCGGTTATGCCGGGAAGCCACAGAATCATTTTTTGTGATGAATATTTGAATCATTCAAAAATATATAATAAAAGATTTGGCAGATTATTCATAAATAATTTTCAAGTATCATAAATAATGATACGCGTGTTTGCTGCGTCACGGATTGAGCGTAGGTGCCCTTTTTCGAGTCGATGGAATAAATGGTGACCTGTGGAATAATTGATGACCTGGTACCTTTTTTTTCATGGGTCCTTTCACTTCCATTCACCGCTCGAAAACGGGTATCTTACGCTCAATCCGTGGCCAGCAAAACACGATCATTTTGTGCGCGCACAATACAAATAATATTTCATATTTTAATAAAACGTTTCAAGCAAATAAATTAATAATAATTGTATTGTATTTCAGATAATTCGGACGATTCAGAATGGTTTTATTGCGTGATAATTTTTTTATAGTATTTGTAGAAATTGATGAGACATATTTTTTCCTTTAGCGGGAATTTCACTTGTTTTGTTAAAGGGAATTTTTTCGTATTGGCCAGAAAATTCATTTGTCTTTACTGCTACATGTCAATTTTTCTTTGTAATTCGAAAACTTTGCTATAAATTGTGCGAACGCTTTACATATTTTGTCATTTTGCAAATAAAAATTTATTTTCTTAATAGAAAAAAAAATCAGTGACCTCAAGTGCATGGTGGGTGTAGGACACCCAGATTTTCTTTAACGCACTTATAAGAAGTATTTGGCTCATAAAAATGAAACATGTACTATTATGCAGCGATGCTTCAAGCTTTTAATGTAGGCACAGTAAGTTACTTGATGAATCCAGGCATAAGTATGTGTTTGGCAGCTGATCAAAGTAGACTCTTCAAAATAATAAGGTTTTTTTATTTTTCTAAAACACCTTATTTCAAAGGACCACTAATGAACTAATTTTTATTCCAAAGTATAACATCTCAAGAGTAGTTTGATGCATTTTTAGAGAAAAATACACAAAATTGAGCTGATTTCAATTTTCAAGTCTAAAAACTGAACTTTCAATTCTTCTCTAAACACACATTTTTAAACCTATTTAAAAACATGAAATGCATGTAAAACTATTTTTCTTCGCAACAATATGTATTAAATTGCAAAATATAATTTTTTCGTCCTAAAATATCAGACTCTGCGGTTACAAGACACATGGAAAGACGCAAAGTGCCAAACATCCGGTGTGCACTTATGTAATGATATTTTTTGGACGTGTGCACTTTAAGGGTTAACTTACCTAAAACACTTTTCTTGCAATTGTGTTTTTCATTTAAAATTTTTAAAATTTTAAACCCCAAAATTTCGTTATCTCATCAGTTTTCTTCACTATAATTTTTTTCTAGTGGTTAATTATGCAACATCCAGTATTAATATCTACAAGCAAAAACTTGTTGTTTGGGAACTCCGATTTTTTAAAGTCAAAGTGCCATTTCAGCAATCATTTTTATGCCTTCTTTCCCTTAGAGTTTCTGAATTTCTTTTTCTAACAAAAAACTTCAAATTTTTTGAAGCGAACGTTTTCATACCCCGTGGGTTTTTCGATTTCTTTTTTCATGCAAATTTTTGTTCGTTTTCAATGTATTATCTTTAAATTTATTTTGAACGCGTGATTATATTTTGAACTGTACAAAAAATATGTTTACTCATCTTAAATACTATCGGTAGCATATTTATGGCAGCTTAAGCTTGTCGAATAATCCTAACTCTCAATTCAACACATTATTGATAAAAAAAAAAAGTTACAATAATATAGCGACATTAAACTTATTTTTAATATGTTCTGGTACACATCAGTACATAGTTATAATATACAAAATATTTCTAAAAAAAAACCTACGAAAAACTCACGTGTAATGAGACAATTTTTTGACCAACAAATTTGTAATTTTTTTCATGATACTTACAAAAAAATTTTGAAAATTTACTAACAATAAGCATCAAAAATTGTTTTCCTTTGAAAGTTAATCTTCACTAATGGACCTTAATAAATAATTTTGTTGCTATACCATTTCCGTCTAATAACAGAATTTTAAGAAAATGAAGCATTCATATAACTGCAGAAATGTCCCTTCGACTTTAAAAAATTCGAGCCAAAGAACGGTTTATTGTTTACAGTGATTAAAACTGATATTGATTGATTATAATTCAACTTTGAAAAAAACTATGGAATAAATTTAGAAACTATTTTATGCAATTTTGACATTCGCAGGCTACATATTTTGAATTTCTTTATCAAAATAACAAAAATAACCTTTTTTTCTTGACATTTGTTCGGCCGGATTTTCCCTCAGTACCACCTCTGGGAGGTTAATAAAACACCTACATTTTTTGAATTAATTGGAACTTACATAATGAATTTCTGAAAAACGGTTATCAATGACTTTTTTTTGATTTTTTTTTAGAGATTTGTTACAACTCAAAAAATTTGCCCCCCCCCCTCCCCGCCCCTCCAAAAAAGAAATTTTTCCGCCCTGGGCAGTTGCCCATGTTGCCAATGCTTCAATCCGGCACTGTACATTTGACAGCTGGCAATACTCCCACTCCTATTTTGATTTAAAATGTTTTAAAAAACACAGGGCACGTCTTCTGCTCGATATGCGTGCGCATTTCTGATCTGAATAGACAGTTTCAGGCCGTGGTATGTGTTTTTTAAGAATGGAATTATCCTTTTACTAAAGTACCATCTTGTCAGACAACATACAAAAAAATTTTTTTAAAACGCAAATTTTTATCAAAAATAACTCACAACCTTCAAGCAAAATTTTTTACCGAAAACATTCAAACTTTTTAAATCCAAAAACCTCGATGTCATAATGTAATTCCAGTTATAACAAAAAATTAAAAAAATAGAATTCGGCAACTGACGAATACTTTATTCACTGTCTTTTGAAACGTCACATCTGACACTTCATTTTTGTATTTTTTTTCAATCATGTTACAAAAATTACGAATGATGACAATCGCAATCGAACTTATAAAAATGAAACATAAAACCCTGGATGATCGAAAAAGTAATTATCGTTTGTCGTACATGGGCGATAAGAAAAATGACAAGTTTGACAAATGCGTAAAAGCAGTTTTTTCCCCTTACCAGCCTTTGTCTCTCCTGATGGAACAAGGCTTTCCTCGGGCTTCTTGTCCACGAATTCGAAAGTTGATTCCCCGTTCGACTCGTCAGCCATTTCGACGAGAAATATTTTTCACTGTCAAATGCTGGTCAAATGCTGTCAAACACTGACAAAAAACGTAAACGAAATCCGACAATGTAAATAGCACTAATTTTTGTGTTCCCTTGTTATTGTTATGACTGTTATTCACTGTTATTATTCAGTCATGTAAATACGGTACCGAAGGCACACGAAGTAAAACCGAATCGGCATTTACATAATATAAAAATAAAAATGTAATATATATGATATTGACCGTCTCAAAAATGGAATTTGACACTGCGCAATACTTTTGATTATTTTGTAGATTTGCACTTAATTTAGTATAATTAAATTTTTAATTCCTATTTAGCAGACGCCATTTTGAATTCAGTAATTGGGCGGGAGATTCAAATTTTTAAATTATTATCAATCCAACGAATACATGAATGGAAAAAATGTCGAAATTTATTTTTTCTATTGCACTATATAATTTGATTTATAGATAATGAAAATTTTTGTAAAATACTCAAAACTACTGCCACCAATTAATCAACCTTAGATTCGTTAACAGTTTTTTTTTGTTAAATATGTAGTGCAAAAAAAAAAACAAAAGAAACCCGCGGATTCCTACAGAAATTGGCAGAAATCTGCATAAATCCGTTGGACAGTTACAGACAGTTATCTCGTGTGTCCCTTGCAAAAAGGAAACATAATTTAAACAGTTTCATTTAAAAAAAACCTTGAAACACGTAATTTAACAGTGGCTACAGTGAAAAGGCAAGTTTTTTGTACTTTATAAAGACTAGCTTTAAATATATTCACGAAATAAATTAATACATAAAATAGCACACTGCGCACATTAATAATGAAAACGCGAGAAACTTTTTTTTTACGTGTGATAATACATTTGCTGTTAACGAAATCCTTTTTGAACAGTAAAGAATAATATCACAAATAAAAACTTATCTTTTTTCATAATTTAGCATTAGATCCTTTATCACTCTCAATTGTTACAATTTTTGAAAAGGTTGAGAATGTCCACAATAATCTCTTTTACGTAGTGTAAAATTATTGCATAAAAGTTTTAGTTCATGTTCTAAAAAAATTGTAACTATCTAAGACGATAATCGACAATAAAAAATCATTATTAATTTAAAATTACATGAATCTTCAATAATATAAAATAATATAGTAAAACAAAACACTATCTGGTAACCATGGGCGTAGTCTTTTGGGGTATTAGGAAAAACTAATAAGGGGTCGAGCATATATGACGTCATGCGATTTTTGGTCATTTTTTACCCTCCCCCCTCCCCCTTTGTCACGCATTTCTCTATAAGAGCTAACATAGTCACGCTCAGGCTGACCCCCCCTCCTCCCAAGAGCGTGACGTCATATATACACGACCCCTAATGCCTAAATTATTTATTTATAGTATTTATATACGTTTTTATTAATTATTTATACAGTTGCTTACAGTATTTTTTGAATAAATATATTAAACAAATTATCTTACTATATACATAATACAATTATTTATTATGATTTAGAATTATTATTATATGATATTTATACTATTTCATCACTATCATAATTAATTCAATTTATTGTAACTGTTAAAATAAATTGATTTTAAAAAATCAATGTTGAACAATTCTGTGGCTTCCCCGAATAACAAACAGTCACACATGCCACAAGGCTCATTTTACATGATATTTTGATAAAATTTTGAACGTTATGGCATGTGTGACTTTGTCTGTTATGTCGGGAAGCCTCAGAATTGTGAATTATTAATTACTGTTAATATATTCAAAAAATAACATTGTTAATATAAATTTATAATTTTTTTTTAATACGTTTAGTTTTTTACTGGGTTGTTAGATAATGGTTGTTTAAAAGTTATTATTGTTGTCACAGTCAATTGTAACTTTTTATTACACTCAGAAAAATTTTTCTAATTCATTTCAGTTACCGTTCACCTGAAGATGTTTATTTCCAAAAATTGAATTTTTCGGGAAACATATATTTTTGACTTAAAATTTAAAAAATCTAAATGAAATGAAAAAAACTATAGGACTCTATAGATGAAAGTCGAAATGTCGACATGATAAAAAGTTACACTTGACTGGGACAATGAAAATTATTGCATAAAAAAACCTTTATAATTTACATAATAATTATTAATTATAAAATCAGTAATTAATTATTCGAATATATAAGATACTCATACATAATCGAAATTTAAGGAATTTGATTGATTAAAACTTCTCGTTTGCGTATTTTTTTTGATTTTGAGTTTTGCAAAAAGTTTTTCGATTCACAAAAATATGGATAAAATTTATGTCAATTTTAGTGCATGATTTCAATCCCCGCTCCTTGCAGGAACGCATTGACTGATAAAACTTATAATCATAATTTTTTTGTAAATAGAAACATAAATTCATCATCAATGAAAATATTTTCTTTCAAATTTTTGGTAGCAACTACATGACAGCTAATTTTTCACGCGAAGAAGAAATGGGTGTAGTTAAGGACCACCAGAAAAATCATTAAGTTAAACAGAAAAGATACAAATATTACAAATGCTATGTTTACAATGAATTTTTCTACTCTCTTCAGACTTACAAAAAGCATAAGCACGAAAAATACGTGCAATATTTGATTGGAGGCAAAGAAGAAATGTATGAAGTTAGAAAATGCGGCAAGAATCGCACTAAGAGAAAATACCGAATCAAATTGAAACAATACACTTGCTATGAATGTGGTCAAGTTTTCCCAACAACTCTCAGTTCTAAAAGGCACTTGCCTTTCAAGTGTCATGCATGTGAAATATCCTTCCCATCGTGGGGTACCCATTTCGCACAGACCGCAAGACACAAACTCAAGTATCAAAATTTTCCTCGACCAGAAAAACCTTATGCGGGCAAAATATGTGACATGCATTTTGCGTCTTTTTATAGTCTCAGGGACCATTCACGTAAAATGCATGAGAAAGTGAACCCAAACAACCGCAAGAAATCCATCCAAACTAAATTTAGTAAGTTTTTTTTTTATAAAAATGAATTTTCATTATATTTTTGAATCATTTTAAGAAGGGGAGGGGGCATATGCTTTTGATATCTGAAATACTAATTTTTCATCTTTTTAGTCTTCAGTTTCTTTATATTTATTTGAAATTTGTCAGTATCATAACTCTTCGATTTTTAAATCTTATTTTCTCCACATACTGCATTTTTAAAGGCTACTTCTTTTATATATATTTTTTCTATTCAAATTCAATAATTATAACATAAAAATTCCACATCTGCTAAGAATCTTTATGATTTCATACTTTATTTTTTATATCCATCAGAATGTACTTTCCAAATTAAAATTTTTGTTAGTGAAAAGATTTTATTAAATTATTTTCATTCCAAAGCCTAATCAATAAATGTCATCATTTTTTAAAAAATTCATCAACAAAAAAATTCTATTTGTTCAAATTTCTATACTCTTCATAAATATCGAATAAATTTGACTTCAGAAAAAGCTCATGACTCTGAAGAAAAAACACCAAACAATGAAGAAAAAGCTTCTAAAAACAAGGAAAAAAATTTAAATGACGTTAATTTGAAAAATGCTCACATTCTTCCAAAGCCTGGTGCAAAAAAAGAACATTTTGTTATTGAAGGTATACATGTTTGTTGCAAAACTGATACAAGTGAATTTTAATTAATTAAGAAAAATAGTACAAAATCTTTATATTATTACAATACAGGTACATAATATTCGATATTCACATTATTTCATTATTTTTTTAAACATTTGTCCATTGTCCATAAAAAGGAACTAATTCTTTTTACATGGCAAACTGTACTTTTTAAATTTAAATTTTTGTTTCTCAATGGCTGTAACTAAATATTTAAGACTTCTGCTCCTTTCATAAGTATCGAATAAATTGGTTTTAGAAAAAATGTATGCCTGTATAAAAATTTAATTTATTTATTCAATTTATGTCAAAAGAAGAAGAACCTGACAATGACTATAAGGATACAGCACACGAAAAAGATTCTTCTGGTGAACCATATCCTGAAAATTCTAATGATTCGAGCAAGGCTCGCATTATTTTAGAAAGCCTTTTATCGAAGTCTGTTGCAGAAAAAGAACTTTTTGTAATTGAGGAAGGTATACATGTTCATTGCAAAACTTGACAAGTGAATCTGAACAAATAGCATGAATAGTAAAAAATCATATTGCTTATTTTATTTATTATTGTGTATTATATACATGTATATAATCCAATGTTCACATTAAATATTTCATTGTTTTAACATTTGTCTGTATAGAAGATGGCATAGATTGCAGCAAGGAAATTCCAATAAATATTGAAAGTGTTGACGACATTCAATATGATCCTAAAAATGATAACACCAACACTGAAAAATTGTCTGAGTCAGGACCCAAAGATGCTCAGTTTATTGAGTCTCAAACAAAGCCAACCAAAGAGCAAACGGTGATTTATAAAACTATTCAAGATCTTTGAACAATTAGGAAAACACGATTTTCAGTTTTTAAAATTTTATTTTGTTTTTAGGATGACATCGAACAGGAGTACCAGAAGAAGTATTTTGAAACCAGGGCAAAATTGAAAGATTTGTACAATTTTCGGTTGAATATGTACAAAAAACTTTTGTTTTCGGAAGTCAAAAAAGCAACTGTCAAAAGACAAAGAATATCGAATCAAATGAAATTCATCGATGATCTGTTGAAAGGGAAAATTCAATTAAATGATTTTTTGCAAATGAAGGTTGAAGTTCTGTCTTACATCGTTTATGAATATGACGAAGATCCATTTCTTGATTTTAAAAATCAGTCGCTCGACTTTCTTGATGTAAAGGATTTGGTTCGTAAAAGTTGAATCTCATTCATTTTGTAATGTACATTTTGTAAGGTTTTAATGAAGCTGTATTTTTCAAGGTTATTGCATTCGACAGTGAAAATAGGTCAAAATCAATGTGGATGGATAGGTACAGGTATCTTTGGAATTTTGGACTCGACGAATTGGTAAGAGGGAAAATGGGAAATAAATTGATGCTCCAGAGGGAAGAAACAGATAATGAACTCAAAGAACTCAACAAAAAAACAGCGGAAGCTTTATCGAAATTGGATTTGGAGAAGCTTTTGGAGACGATAGATGGCTGATGCAGACTATAATTTTGTGTAATTTCAAAATGGAGATGAATGAATCTATGGATAATTGATGGGTGATGAGTGATAATAAGATATAATTAATTAGTAGAGAAATTGCGACTGTTATGGAAAGTCACGTTTAAGTTCTTTTTATTTTTCTGTGATGTACTGAGTTCTAGATTACACAGTTGTTTTTATTTTGTTTAATTGTAATTAATTGAGTGATTTTTTTTAGTATTGAGTTCTGGATTATTATATTACATAATGTAGAATGAAAAAACGTTGTGAGCCAAAGTTTGTTAATGAATAAAATTTCATAAATGATGATAATTTTTTTTGATTTATGAATTTTTGTTGCCAACCATTGATTATGAATTGTACTGGGTAAATTTTTTTGTTATTATTAAAGAATTTTTATAAATATTTAAAATTATTCTGATATTTAAAAAAATTCTTATTTAATTGTTTCGATTGAAACATTCTAATCCAAACAAAATGATTGTAAAAATTCTATTATTTAATATTAATTATTAACAAACTTTATTATGATAATTATACATATTTTTTATTCATATGTATCATCATTTTTATTCTCCATAATTTTTATGGTTCCATATAAAATTATCATAATTAATTATAAACACTATTACATAATTAGAATTTTTTATAATTTTTATGGTTTTATATAAAATTTTGATAATTATATATAATAAATAAAAAATGTGATTGGATGGATGATCATTTATATAAAAACTGTGATTAATTATGTAAAACCTGGATTATTGATTGAAAGATTAATAATTTACCATTATTTGTGTTAAATTATAGTATCATATTAATATGACGAATGATAAATGTAATTATACTATATGATTATAAGAAACCTTGTATATAATAAGTAACTGATGATAACTTAATTCTTTCTTTTTGGAATTTTAGTTCGCTAAAATTACCAAAAAATATTTTTGAACCTCATTACGAAATACAATAGTGAAATAAAAATTGTTTAGAATTATTAACATTATTCGATTATCAAAACTTTACATATTACTTTATTTTTTATATATTTCTATTTTCATAGTTTTATATAAGATTTTCATAATTTTACATAACATAATAAATGAAAAATGCAAAAATATATATATACGTATTATCAACTATATGAGTATAATAATTTATTATTAATTATATACTATATTATATCATAATAATAATATGATAGGTAATCAATGTAATATTATATTTTTTTAATTCTAAGAAACCTTGATGATAATTATAAAAGTATTTGATAATACTTCAATTCTTCATTTTTGTTAATTTCATTTTCCTAAATTACCAGAAAAATATTTTTTAACAGTAGCTATTACAAAATACAATATTAAAATGAAATTTTTTAAGAATTCTTCACACTGCTAAATTTTCAAAACTTCATATATTATCTTTATTTTCATAACTATAAATTTGTTGAAATAAATCATAATTTATCTATTCCATTATTTTCATAATTTTATATAATATTTCCATAACTATAAATCAAATGAAAAATGTGATTATATGTACTAACAATTACATGAAAATTGTGATTAAATATGTAAAATCTTAATAATTATTGAATTAATAATTGATTACTATAATTATATCAAATTGTTATAGTAATCATACTATAAATAGTAAATATGATTACTATTACTATTAATTACATATAAAAAATCTTGATTATATTAATTGATAATACTTCAGTTCTTAATTTTTTAAATTTTAGTTCAGAAAAATGTTTGCGAAAAAAATTATAATTTTATACAAAATACGAAACTTAAAATAAAATTTTGAGAATCATTCGCATTACTCAATTTTCAAAATTTTATATACTTCTTTATTTTTGGTATATCTTTATTTATATATTACATTCGTTGCATATTCCATTATTTTATGGTTCAAAGTTAATTTTTTATAACTTTACATGATCACTGTCCTTCCTATAATATATCTGTGGCTTCCCGCCATAATCGAGAAAGTCACTTGTGCCATAAGGATCAGTTTACATGATATTCTGATAAAATGTTGAACGTTATATATGTGACTTTCTCGGTTATGGCTGGAAGCCACAGATATATTAGAAAAATATTGACTGATATTTACCTCGGCGATATTTACATTTTTTCACTGTTTTCTATTTATTTTTTAAATACATTCGCGTCCAATTTTTTGATGAAACTCCATCAAACTACATCACTTGACAATACTCAACTTTCCTTGCTTTTTAATCATTCTAATTATTTGTACACATGTATGTATAAATTGTACATACGTATGTAATCATAAATCCCCCCTTGTCACCCACAAAATAAATAACAACATTGAAACATAACCTCCAAATCTATGACATTCGCACCCCAAATGTCATTTTGAAAAACAAAAAACATCATTGTGCAATGTCAGTCTAAAATAATTTAAAATTCAAATTTCTCATATATCGAAGAATTCAGTGATAACACAGGGCGGAGAAAAAATTACTTCCAAATAATAAAAAAATCCTGCAAAAAACAGATCGATACATGCTTGACAGTTCGCATTTGGTTGTCATCTTAGGAACGTAAATAAAGCAATAACATTTGGGAAAATCAGTAATATCGTTAGTTATCGTCATATTCGTCATGCCATCTGAACCGCCGATGATAACAGGGAACAAATCAAGTGGAAAAGTGAAGAAAATTTCGATCCCTCGGGTGCAAAGTAGTACGGAAACGGAATTTCAAGGCCAGAGCAGCACGACTCCCATCCAACCAATGGCTTTTCGACCCGACGCAGACGACCTTATTCCCCCGGCTCTAAGATCGCGACTTACGGATCTTTTTCAGCAAATCGAAAAGGAATTCGAATCTCTTTGCCTGGAAAACTTAGGACGTGAGATGACAAAGTTTTCCATCGCTTTTATACCATTTGAAAAAAACCGTTAAATATATAAACCTTATTCATAAATATTTCTGTGTCTTCCCGACATAACAGACAAAGTCACACATGCCATAAAGTTTAAAATTTTATCAGAATATCATGTAAAATGAGCCTTATGGCATGTGTGACTTTGTCTGTTATTCCGGGAAGCCACAGATTTATAATGAGCCTATGAAATATTCACAAGAAAATATTTTTGTATGATAACACATCATTGTAGATTTTAAATTAAATATAAATATAATAGAATATAAATAAAGTATATATTCTTTTTATAATAAAAGTTTACTATTATAAAATATTGAATCCTTTTACCTACAAAATATTAAAAAAATATTCATGATAAAATTTTTATGAGATATTTATCAAATTGTAATAGCTTGTTACATACTTATAAATATTTATTACAAAAGTTACTTATCATTATAGATATAAAATGATAAAAGTTTTTTATTATAGAATATTCAGTAATTTTGCCCATAAAATATTCAAAAAATATTAATTATAAAATAATAATCGAAAATTGTACTTAGTTTACAAAATATTGATGAGACTTATTTATCAATATCTAACAGCTTGTTAAATACTACAAATATTTATCATAAATTAACTCATTATTATAAACATAATATAAATATAAAAATATTTATGATGAAAATCAGTCATTACAGAATATTTATGAATATTGTCTTTTGTCAATCTAATCATCTAATTCACTTTTTTTCGATTCATTTTTGTAAATTTACATTTTTCAAAATATTTAGTATTCTGAGATCAATATTGCTAATAAGAGCATCTTCCGAAAAATTTTAAATAACATATTTATTTAATGTTTATTACGAAAAGTAAATGAATTAGCTTGAAAAAATTTACAAACCTTATCACTTCAATTTTTCAATAGTTAGGCATAAATAATCATTTATAAACCTATGAAATGTTCTTAAAAATTTATATTAAAATATTTGTATATGTATACATTATAATCTATATATATATATAAATGTGAATGTCTGTAAGTTGGGCACCTATAACTTCAAAACTACTGCACGAAACGACCTGAAGTTTTGCACAGTGATTGACCATATGTGTGAGAAGGTTACAGGCATTTTTTATTAACGAACTAAATGGCCTACTCCCCCACCTACACCTCCCCTGCACTGTTGCAATATAACACATACGCAAATCACAAAAAGTCTAAAAATTATAAAATTTTGCAATAGTCACAAAAAAAAAAATAATAAATAAAAATAAAATAAATAATCACAAAATCATAAAATCATGCAAAAAAATTACAAAATCACAAAAACTCATAATATTTTATCAAACCATGAAATACATGGTGTCCTAAAATCAGCGAACCATCGGAAAATCATCAATACCTCATTGAATTCTAAGACACTTTTTCCTTTGAATTTGTTGAAAATTTGCAACACTTGAACAGTTACTAAGGGGGTATTCTACCCGAGATGGTCCAAAAAATCTAATTTTTCTTAATTTAATATTTTTGCACCGGGTTGGGACGGGATCCCGTCCGAACGACAGAGAAATATTGTTACTACTGGGATTTTCCGCAATCTATGGGAATCGGTCTTTGTTGTTATTATTTGAAAAAAAAAAAAAAAAAAAAAAAAATGAACTGTGTTCATGTATTTAGACTGTAGAATTGCTCTGTAAGTATTTTTTTAAATTGAATTATCTTGAACACGAATCAAATAGCTAATTTGTATTGAAATACCAGATTTACAGTATTTTTGAAATGCTATTATTGCAGCAAAAAGAATTTCAAATTTTACAATTTTCGAATCAAAATCTAGATAGAAAAATTTGTGAATTGATGAAAAATTTCAAATTTTGATTGAATAACTAAACAATTAAACAATAAAAATTCCTGGTAAAGTAATGAATTCGTGACTAAGAATTTTGGATGAAAAAAATAAACCTCAATGATTTCGACTAGATTGAGATTAATTATCTAGCTTTTTAAAATTATTTAATATTTTCAATATTTCATAATTGATGAAATATAATAGAATGTATTTTGCTTATTTAGAAAAATCCTAAAAATTAACAATATTTTAAACTTTACAGTTCAAGAAAAAGTGGATGCTTTGACTGAAAGATTGGAAAGAGAATGTTATGGTTCTGGGGAACGAAGTGTGCCAGTCGGAGAAAATGTCGATTCTCCAGACACGAAAAATATTACAAAAGCAAAATGTGCGTATGAATACCTCAATTTTTCATGAAAAATCATTTTATTAGAAAACTGTTTAAGAATCCAATAAGCACAAAAATTAACTGACAAATGTTGAAAAAATTGTCCCAAACAATGTATAGGAAAAAAAAGTTATTTCAGTGAAATAATTAAACTACATATTCTCTACTACATATTTTCATGATCAACTGACAAAAATTCTGCAATTGTTTGAAAAAACAAAACTCCGAAAATTTCAAAGATTGCCAAAACTTGTCCATTTGTGCAATTCTCTTTATTATTATTAATTTAAAAACTTTTTGAAGGACGCATAATGAAATATTTATCAACTTAACTTGATTATTTTCATTGTAAAGCTTACATTATTTCAGTACCTAGTGGGTTTTCATCCCAAAAAGTCAAAACCTCCCATAAACTGAAAGCCCAGACCAGCAAAATTGTCTCAAGTTTCAAAAATCCAACCATGAATTGCGCCATGATAAAAGAATTCACAGGCCACAAAGATGGAATATGGGAAGTTTCAATCAGCAAAACTGGACAGCCTGTAATCGCAACTGCGTCAGGTGACAATATATATATAAATTTTGTTTCCAGAAATACTTGCAGTTTTAAAAATCTGAAACTTTACTACATTTTTTACTGAAATAAACTCGCCAAAAATTATTATAAAATGTACAGATCCCCAAAACAAAGTTGGAAGATCTCAAAAATAATTTTTAATTTCCAGCTGACCACACAGCGAGAGTCTGGAGTACAGAAAACGCCAGCTGCCTTCTCCAATACATAGGTCACAGCGGATCAGTCAACTCTGTTCGGTTCCATCCGACAAAAGATTTGGTACTCACCGCAAGTGGGGACAATTCTGCTCATGTTTGGCAGGCCGCGGTGAATTGGGACCTCTCCAAAAAACAGCCCTCTTCAGAGGACCTAGCTGAGAACATGGACGAGCTCGAAGAAGCTCCGACCTTGAGGACACCGATCAAGGAACTCCTGGGTCACTCTGGAGTGGTGCAAGCCGCAGATTGGCTACCTGGCGCGGAGCAGTTGGTCACGGCTTCCTGGGACAGAACGGCCAACTTGTACGACGCGGAGACCGGAGAAGTCATTCATGCTTTGTGTGGCCACGACCAAGAATTAACGTACGTCGCCACGCACCATACACAGAAATTGTGCGTTACTTCCAGTCGCGACAGCACCTTCAGGCTCTGGGATTTCAGGGAGCCCATTCATTCCGTTTCCGTTTTTCAAGGACACACAGAGTGAGTTTCTTAATTTCATGTTGAAATAACCATGAAAAATTCTTTGGCATTAGAATGTTCTACGTTTCCTGATATTGCATGATGTTACATGATGTTTCCTGACATTATATAATATTGCATGATGTTACATGAGCCAGGTTTTTTGTGCTTTAGGGCAGTAACATCTGCGATTTTCACTCGGGAAGACAAAATCGTGTCAGGGTCTGATGACAGGAGCGTCAAAGTCTGGGAACTCCGAAATATTCGAAGCCCTTTGGCAACGATTCGTGGCGATAGCGCAGCTAACAGATTGTCGGTTTCTAGTGCCGGAGTCGTGGCGATTCCGTATGACAATCGACAAATACGACTTTTTGACCTGAGTGGACAACGATTGGCGAGATTACCAAGAACTAGCAGACAAGTAATTAAAAAATCCCAAACTACATTTAGTAAAATAAAATATAAAGAAATTTTGAGAATAGTACATTTTGCAACCTGTACCGAGTGTCAATTCATACTATTCCAGAAATTGACAGTTGGTATGAGTTTCATAAAGTACTCTTAATCATGTTATTCCAAATGTCAGTTTTGAGGTTAGGCTGATAAAAAATTTTATTTGCAAAATGTACAAAACGCCAGGTTTAGGTTTCACCAAGGTTTTTTTCGTCATATTTTGCATTTTTGCAGGGCCATCGACGAATGGTGTGTTCGGTGGCTTGGTCGGAAGACGGCGGAGCATGCAATCTGTTTTCGTGCGGCTTCGACCGACTCGTTCTTGGTTGGAGCGTCTTGCCTATAAAAGAGGCTTGAAAAAGTCGCTCCTCTTTTTTACTGGCCCTGTAAACCTACGAAGGAGACCTCAATGACCGTAAAAAAAATTTACCATGGCCTCCACGACGCCGTTGAATATGTAATTGTAGGCGATAAGGCCCCCAGAAAGACCGATCAGATTCGTGATCGCGACTCTTCCGCTTTCGCAAACCACTGGAACAAAATATCTCGAATTGAGATGGTGTGGTGTTTTATGTGCAATATCTTGGCAATGCGCTGAAAGTTTCTGACTTTATGAAAACAAAAAAAACAGAAGTTCAATATTATTTCAGATCCTTCTTGGTTTTGAAAAAAAATATTTTCAAGAAAGTGATTAAATATTTCATTGTTTTATGCTGATGTGGAATAGAAAATATCTATGATCAAAGATTCAGAATTGAAGAGTAGAAAAAATTATAGAATGGATTGAAATTAGGGATGAGTGATTATTGAATAATCGATTATTTTTTCTGACGATTAAATTTTAATCGATTATTGACCTTCTCCTTATTATGTTCTCAACATTACTTATAACTAATCTGAAGCCAGCCTATTCTGGCGGTAAACAGTAAAGTTTGACGAACAAAAATTTTTTTTATATCAAGAGAAAAGGATAAAATTTTGTTAAGAGATTTATGAGAAATAGTTGCGAGTATCTCCGAAAATTGAAATATTTCTTCAGTGGCCAACGATTACGTTTTTTCATCAGAATGATCAAAAATCGATCAATCGTGGATAAGAAATAATCGGATGATTAATCGATAATAATTCGATTAATAATCGTTTTCCGATTTTATCGAGGATAATCGCCCATCCCTAATTGAAATAGTGTGGAAATGTGCAGTATTCTGAGTATCCAAAAATTTAAATGAAACAATGTAAGTGTAAAGATGTACTTAATAACTCAATAATTGTTGAAAATAGGCAAAGAACTTAGGTTAAATAGTTGATGTAATATATCTCATTTTAAGTACAATGAAATCTGAAAGATTGGCAAAATAGATTTTTCTTCTAACAACAACAACAAAAAAAAGTAATAAGTTGAACATGAATTTATATTTTCAACTTCGTGATGTGTGAATCCTTATAAAAGTGAATTGAATAAAATTATCTTGAATGTTAATTTATTGTTTGATTATTTACAGAACAAATCCTCCGAGTCAAATGATGAATAAAATATAGTTTTTTACTCCCACTTGAGACAGAGATATCGTCGCGTCTTCAAACTAATATTCTCAAATTTCAGCAAGTAAACAGCAGAAAAATGATTTTCGACATGCGAGCATGAAAATAGTATATTTTGTATCAAGGAGCAGAAACGAGCATTTTCACGAATTTTGCGAGCGAGCGCAGCGAGTGTAATGCGATATGCTCTATGCATTTCGAAGCCTGTGAAAATTTTATTTTTACCTGAGTATGCAGTTAGAAGGCACAAAATAGTGTATCCGTGAATCAGAGGATAATGCAGCATCAAGGAAGTTTTTTGCCAAATAATCCCAACCAAGCCCAAAAATTTTGCGCATCCTCCAATAATCAACGCCCGGCCCAAATTTCGAATTTTATATTTTTTCGGTCTCCTGCCGATGATAAACCACCTGATTTCGGTAGCAACAATCATTGCACAAAAAAATACTGCGAGGGATATGGTTGTTTGGGCTAAAATTACGTAAAATATTTTCTCCCCTTCGAACGAACTGTAGGAATTTTCGGGATTTTTGCTGACATTGGAATTTGGCATGTCCATTGTGGATAAAAACCAATTTTTGAAAGATTCACCGAGCACTAAAAAAACTATCAATTTCCAGTAGATTTTCACATTTTCGTTATAAAGTAAATGACGGTATGCTGGTTTTTCCAGTAATACAATGTCAATCAGAACTATCACTGGGTCATATTCTATGTATTTGTCCGCAACTTGACCACATTTTTTCTGGAATAGAAGTTTATACATTGAGAGGATGTTTTCCATTTCGATTCACCGGTGTATTTGGGACATGATTTTATTTTCCAACGAAACTGAAATGTATTGCTTCTTGGTCGAAATTATTAGACACATATTTTTTCTTTTTACCAGATTATTCTTGGGCACCATTGCATTTTTCTTTTTTTATTGTCATTTTCCCCTGACAGCCAAGCCATGACAAACACTGACAAACACATAATTTGAAATCCCCGCACTTTTATGTGATGCGCGCGCATTTTATCTCTGCATAACAGCCAACTTCAGGCAGTGATATAGCGATGGGAATCGAAACCTAAAATATCGATATTGAGCCTTCAGATATATCGGAAAGATTCGATCTTCGATCCCGATATATCGTAAAAAAATATGGGTATACCGATATATCGCAACGAATTTTTGAATTTGGAACCTATTAATGAAGGACAATCATAAATATGCTAAATGAAGTTTATTCAATTCATCACATTTTTGAAACTGAAAACCACAAATCATCTACCATTCTGGTCAAAAAAATTCTTTGTTGAAGGAAAAATAGTCTTAAAATGATATTACTAATCTACAGTTTTCGGCTGTTACGGGTCTTTTGGGACACCCTGTATATAAAAACTAGATTTTTTATCAAAGGTGGTCGATATCTTATGAATGTTCTTGAAAATTTAAAACGAAGCTTTAAATCTCAACTGATTTCGAAAATTCCAATATAAAAATTATAAATCTTGATGATTGTTGAAAGGAATTTGCGAAATCTCTGGAAAAAATGTAAATTTTTTGAATTTATTTTAAAACCTTCAATTATCACGATCACCAGTCGTTCGGGCTAAATTTTTTATTATTTCAAAGCCCTTCTGTTTTTTTCATACAGTTTATTTATTTTGCCACTTTTTAAAAAAAATATTATTCGTAAAAGATGCGTCTTTTTTGATGCGTAAGTCTTTCAGTCAGTATTTTTCAACTTCTTTAATATGAATCGATGAAATTGTCTATTTTGATTTTCGGGCATTTGCGATTGTTTGCGATCTTTAAATATCGATACGGCGATTATCGGCTTATGGTAATGTCGATACCAAAATCCCGATATATCGCAAAAAATATCGATCTTTCGATATATCGACACGAATCACCCATCGCTAAGCGATGTACATTTTTAGAAAAAAGGATTGAGAAAAATTTTTTCAAATGCGCACAGCTTTGTCAAAAATCAATGGATTTGGATTCCTTTATATTCAAAATGTATGGTACAATTCACACTGTCCAATTATTTTAATTGATAACTGTAAAATTGTTATAATGCAATTTTTAGTAATTTATAAGCAAAAAAAATTTTTATTGAAATCGAAATAGTATCTTTACTTTTTGTCTCATAATTTTTTATAGGTACATAAAGAAAATTATGATTATTTCCATTCTGTAAAATTTTTCTCGACTAAAATTTTTTATTTAGGAGTTATGATTTTCGAGAAAAAATTTTGTTTCGATAATTTATTTTTGACGAAATTTGCGCATTCGAAAAAAATTTCTTACGGTACTGTAAACGGAAAATATCAATTTCTGCCGTTAAAACAAAATCTTCTGAAAATAGAAAAAAAGGTGCCTCATTATTTCGACCAAAAAGCAACATATTCCAGTTTCGTTACAAAATAAAATTATATACTGAATACACATGGAAAATATCAGGGGAAGTTATTTAACAGTGACAAATGTTTTGTTTATTCGTGAAACAACTTAACTACCAAAATTCATCGAAAAGTACCGTTTCAAAGATAATGATATAACTAACGTATTTATAAAAAAATTTGTAATATTAAGATATTTTTAATTTTTATTTTTTCCCTCATTGCTTCGA
Organism: Platygaster robiniae; assembly: GCA_028476575.1. Lineage (NCBI taxonomy): Eukaryota > Metazoa > Arthropoda > Insecta > Hymenoptera > Platygastridae > Platygaster > Platygaster robiniae. The sequence continues at coordinate 47,161,911 of CM052019.1, forward strand.
AAGAATTTTTTAGAATAATAATTTGAAGAAAATATGCAACTCTTTGTCATTTGATTGTACATGTAGTCCTTGAAGAGGGCCTAAAAATTATATAATAAGCCGAAAACTACAATTCACAAATAGTGGAGTTTATTTTTCCATTTGCTTGGATTGAATTATGAATATCATAGCATTTGGTGTTCGTTGCAAGTTACTATTATGTACTTTTTACTAAGTTTTTTAAACAATTTAAAGTAGTGAAAAATGATTGTCAAAAACATACGCAGTTCGAAACTTTGAGTACAGTTGGGCTGTAACGCCTGCACAATTCTTCCACGTTTGCCCCGCAATTGATGCAGTTGTACATTTTTCAAAAATTTCTATTGTTCATCTGCAAAGGACACGAAGAAAAAGGCATTAAAAAGAATGTTGTATTTCCGATAAGAGTAAACTTAAAAGCGACATAAAGCCGAACCTGAAGAATTAAAAAATCCCTGAATCTCGTCAGATTGGCAAACAAATTTTCAAGTTGCAGAAAAAATACTATTCAAAATCACTCGAATTTAAATTATTTGGACAAATTACTAAACACTCAGAATATTCTGAATATTACTAGTTCTTATAAATATCTTTGTACGGTATCCAAAATCCCTTTAAAAAATTTTAGGAAGGTCTCAGAAGAATAAAGAAAATTTTAAAATGCATTTGGGATTTTCAATATTTATTTTTCCTTCAAAATTCACTCATATTATAGATTCAAGTTTAAAAATTCGCTAATAATAATTGAATTTAATACCGATAATTGTATAAATTCATTAATAAATCATTTATCATTGCATAAAAAATGATACTTAATGAACGAAATCGCTAATGAAAGATTGAAAAAGACACGAATACGGTAAATACCGAATGATTGAAGCAAGTAAAAAGAATGTGCTTGTTTTTTTAGAGGAAGGTCTGTCAAAGTGGGGATGGGCGGGAAGGGGGGGGGGGGGGGGTAGCGGTGGATATTTACAAGTCTCGTATCCCGTTATCATAACGTTTCTCCTGGACTCGGAGTCTCAGTTTCAAGTTGTCTTTACTCACGAATCCAACTTTTCAAAATGGAAAATCCAAATTTTATCAAATTACCAACAAACCAATTAATGCCAATTATTGGTTTTGGCACTTGGCAGGTCAGTCTTACATTATATAAATAGAATTTTTCACATTTTTGTATCTGCCTAATTTTTGAATTAAATTTTGAAATTTTTTATGATTATATTTCGTATGATACTATGCCAATCACATATTTTTCTTTGTAATTATGCTAATTATACTTTGTATTAAATTTCAGTGAGAGTATTGAATTTTTGTATTTTTTATTTTAATTCTGTTTAAGATTTCCTCGAAATACGCATTTTTCAAATCATTCAGTAGAATTTTCGTTTTTTATTGATCAGAATTCATTTTTGTAAATTTTATTCGTATAAATTTTTGCAATGTTGGTAATTTTTATCAATGAAAATATTTATCGAGTACGGTTCGGCACTTGGCAAATAAGTTTTACATTATTGAAATGGAATTTTTCCGACTTTTATTATTCATCTTTTTTGGGGACTTAATTTCGAAAAGTTTTAACTATATTTTAGATGTTACTATACCAATCACATATTTTTTTTGTAATTATGCTAATTACACGTTAAATGGAATTTAGTGGGAGTATTTAATTCTTTACTCTTGATTTTTCTTCTGCATAAAATTCTTTTGAAGTATGGACTTTTAAAACTATTCAGTAGAATTTCCGTTTTCTATAAATCGGAATTATTTTAAATTTATTATTATTTTTATCATTTTAACTACACGTGGTATGAAATACAGCAGAATTATTCAATTTTTTTCAATGCATAAGTTTTTCTCGAAGTACACATTCAGATTTAGAATTTTCATTTCTTATTAATCGAAATTCATATATGTAAATTTAATGGCCTGAATTTTTGCATTCTTAATTATTTTTACCAATGGAAATATTTATCGAGGAAAGTGTCACCCTTGATTCGCTACGTTTACACTGATTTATACAGAAAAGTTTTTTTCCTATAGTTGTTATGTGACTAAGTTTATCGATTACAATCATTTCGTCTGTGAAATTGCTCGACATCGCTAAATTTTTGATGCTGCACTTTACTTGTCATGACAAACTGGAAAATTAACTGAAACATCGATACTCTGATTTGGGACTTTTTATATCGTAAACTTTAATAGACCAAACAATCTACAACTTTAATAATTGACGAAAAAAAATCATCATGAATTTTGACATTAACGTTAGATGGTGAAATATGTAGACTTCAGTAATCTTAATTATTTACTGAAATAAAGTTGTTCAATATTACATCATGAGTTCCAGTACACAATTTTTTTTGAATGTTCGTTGTTACATAACAAAAAAGATAAAACCTAACATCACACAAGTTGAAGTAATATTTAGTTCAAAAACGAAAAATTTATGACATCCAGTATTTATTTAAGAACATAGAAATTTTAATAATAATAAATTTTCATGAAGAAAATAAAAATCAATTTCAATGAGTTTTGATTGAAGCAGGACCACTTTTTATCGCAGATAAAAAATACACGAAAAATGTTCGGAGCGTTATGTAATGATACGTAAATATTGGCATTTTGGCGATAAATACCTTACTTTTCAAGCGATTGATAACCACAATAAAAATGTAGATAATAAACTATTCTGCAAAACGAGCATCAAATTTGAATAACCAAAAATTGAAAAACTGCGTAGGCTATTAGAACATAGATTTTACGAAAGAAATTTCAAAATAAAGTCCACATCAAAAACCTACGCCTGGAAATTAAGAAAATAACAAAATCATAACAAAATTTATTTATTTATTAAAAAAAATTGCAATATCTTTGAAATCCTTTAGATTTTCCCAGCCAGATTTCATTGCTGGTGAGAGTAGTTCTTATGATAAAAAATTGAAAAATCGTAGAAAATTGCAATATAAAATTATACTACACAATTTATTGAAATCATACATCGAAATTTTTTTTGCAAAACATGGTTCTTTTACTATCGTACTATTATGAATAACATATACTATAAAAACAAACTAACAATGAACTAAATAAGAAAATTAAAATACGAGTAACTTATTACAAAAAATTCGTACCATCCTCGAACAACTTTTAATTTTCCCAGTCAAAAAACCTGAATATTTTTATCTCTGATCAGAGTCTTATGATGAAAAAACCAGAACATTGAAGAAATTGCAAGTTTCTTAAAGAATAGAGTACATCGACTGAAAAATTTTCAAGTAAATTTTGAACATAAATTATTGTATTTGTAAGTAAACTAATGATTTGGCAATAAATTAATGAATTAATTAATACATTGATAGATTTGCTAGTAAAAATAACAGATTTGTCAATAAGTCATAAGAGTTGTCAATGAATTAGTATGTTTGTCAAGAAATTCATAGATTTACCAATGAAATAATAAATTTATCAAAAGAAATAGTATTTAGATTTCTTATTAAATCGATAAACTTTTCAATATTTAAATTTATTTGTCAATAAATTATCATGTTGGTCAATGAAATCGTAAATTTTCCAAGAAACGTATAGATTTGTCAATGAATAAATGTATCTGTTGACAAATTAATAAATTTGTTAGTGAGTTATTCGATTTGTCAAAATTTATGAATAAATTAATAGATTTACCAATAAATTTACTAAATTATGAATACATTCTTAGCTTTGTCAAAACTAAATAGTTTTATCAATAAATTCTAAGATTCATCAATAAATAAATAGATTTTATCGGTAAATTATGAGATTTATTGATAAATTAATAGATTGATCAATGAATTTATAGACTCTATAATAAATAAATTAGTTTTTGCATTAATAAATAGATTCTTTAATAAATTAATAGGTTTGTCAATAAGTTATCATATTTGTCAATGAATTAGTGAATTATTCCAGAAATTCATAGATTTATCAAAAAATTATTATACAATTATCAATAAATTAATAGATGTATTATTCGATTAATTGATTTATTATTATATTATAGATTTTTAATATTTATATAGATTTATCAATATATAAATGGATCTGTTGATAAATTAATAGGTTTGCTAATAAATTAACAGATTTATCAGTAAATTTATAAAATTATCAATACATTCTTAGCTCTATCAATGAACCATAGATTTATCAATGAATTCATAGAATGTGTAATAATTAATATATTCGTTGATAAATTAATATATTTTTCAATTAATTATTAAACTTTTTAAGAATTTCATAGATTTATTAATAAATCAATAGTTTAATAGTTGATTCATTGATTAGTTATTATATAATAAACTTTCCAATGTTAAACTAGATTTGTCAATGAATAAATAGATCTGGTAATGAATCAATAAATATGTCAGCAAGTAATTCAATTTGTTGATAAATTAATAGATTTATGAATACATCCATGGATTTATCAATAAATACATAAATTTATGAATGAATTAATATACTTGTTTATAAGTAACCAGGTTTGTGAACATATAAGTACATCTGTTAATAAATCCATAGATTTGTCAATAAGTTATTTGATTTGTTAATAAATTAATACATTTTTCAGCTAATTCATAGATTTTTTAATAAATTAAGAGGTTTATCAAAAAGTTATTTGATTGTTTGAAATTAATAGATTCGTCAATCACTTAATAAATTTGGTAATAAATTCATTGATTAATCAACAAGTTACCATATTTGTTTTGAAATTCATAGACTCGTCAACAAATTCTTAGATTTGTTTATAATTTAATAAATTTACCAGTGAATTGAATAAACTGTGAATTAATAGAATCGTAAATTCTAAACACATAAAAAAAAATTATTTTTTGAATGATAATCCAAATTAATAATACTGGAATAATTTTAATGATGATTCAAAATGATTCTACAATTCTGTTACCGTATAAAAAAAATGAATGCTTTTTTTTATTGGATAAAATTCGATTTTCAGGCGAATGATTCCGAGATAGAAAAAGCCGTAGAGATAGCATTAGAAACTGGCCTCAGACACATAGACACCGCTGTAGTCTACGAAAATGAAGCTGCCATAGGCAAAGTCTTGAAAAAATGGCTGGATTCCGGCAAAATAAAAAGAGAAGAATTATTCATTGTGTCCAAGGTAAACGAGAATGGATTAAAATTTGTCTGACTTCACATATCCAACATACGAATGGCTTGAATTAATATTCATGCTTGTCAAACATTTCAACCAATTCTAGAAACCAAATCAAACAAGGTTTTATTTACAAGACAAAAAATACATCTCCTGTATACAATCAAATTTTTATAAACTGACGCCTTGAGTACTGGCATAAACAATACCGAAATTTCTGAAGTTTTGGGTGTAGACGTATTTCGTTTATAAATTTTCAGTAACTTATGCATAACGTCACTCCGTCGAATTGCAATTGTGTCAGGTAGATCACTCGGAGCCAACATTGTTGCAAATAAATACGTCTAGTTCTTCATAAGCACTTTATTCCATCTCGAGCTTTTGATCTCATATCGAGATTCTCATCAGAAGTCTGTCTTTAGTTACCCGATTTATAGTTGACGTCCTCTAAATTCTCTCAAATCACCTCTTGTGATTTGACCACCATTACAAATAAATAAACAATAATACGCCATATAAATATTACGGAATAAACATCCATCGTCAGTATGACAAACTTATCATTCTCGAGGACGGTTCAAGACCAAATGCTTCAGAAATTGTAAGATTCAAAAGGTTTACAGAATTTTGAAAGGGATATTTATTGTTTTAAGGGAGTATTCTCATGGATTGGCCGTTTTTTAAAATGTTACTGTGAAAAAAGTATTCATTTTTATTAATTCGGTTTTTTATATAATTTTTTCAACCCCTAGACTATAAAATAAAAAAATAGATAATAAATTAAGTAGCTCAGATTGGCCACTGCACCCTTGCAAATAGAGGCCTTACAAAAAAAGATTGATTGATGGTTCACACGAAATATTCAAAATGGCTGGTCTGATATACTATGATAGTGTGACTAAAGTCTGACGGAGGTTTTTCTTTTTATCATAACTATTTACAAAATGGCGGGTTATAGAAAAAAATATAGTTTTTTCAGCGCCGTTTTTCATGCCTAGAAATTTATTTAACATTCGTTATGAACAGTAGGGGCAAAAGCGTCCGTTAGACGATAGCAAGTACATTTCCACATATTAAAAAAAAAGTTTATCGAAATCCGTCCACTGGTTCCTGAGAAATCGTGTGAACTAATTTGGAAAAAGTAGTTTTGAGAACAATGCGTTAAAAGTTCCCCATCAAAATAAGCGTAATTTAGGTTTAACTTTCTTGACGTGATTGACGCAGTAAAACAAGTCGTACATCTTTGAATTCTCGCATGCTGATGTTTTGAAGGTCGCTCTACAAGATTCTGAAGTCAAAGTTATTGCTTATTCACTTGCAAAAATTAAATATGGCTTCGCGCCAGGCCCGAACGTGGCGTGTCGCGGAAACTTCTGGAGGAGCCTCAGAAAACATGCCCAAAACCCATTTTCCTTTCAGCATCCGAAAAAATCCTTTTGGAATATTATTCTTACATTCCTGAACAAAAAAAAAAAAAAAACAAAAAACCGTTCGATGAGAACACCTCCTTAAGTATACAATTTTCTGTTATGAAAAATTACTAGTAGTAGATCATTATTTGTCCACGCCCCGTTGGTGGACCTTTGAAACATGCATTATGAAACATACATCATCGTTAACATTGCAAAGAATCCCGTGTCCACAATAATATCAAACATAGTACAACCATCAGCGAAGACACCAGAAAAAAATAAAAACGCATTAAAATCCTCATTAATATCCTTTTTACCCAAAAAATTACTATTAACACCGAATTTTTGGAATAATAATTGATGTTTTTGTTGATTACTATAATGACAATTTAACTATTTTGGAAATTTCATTTTTTTCGAAGCTCCCAGCATCAGGAATGAAGCCTGAACGTGTGGAGAAATGGATGAAACATTCATTGAAAAATTTGGAACTGGATTATTTGGATTTGTACTTAATCCACGTTCCATTTGCTTTTGAAGAAGTTGAAGGGGATTTGCATCCTAGACGAGAAAATGGGGAAATGCGAGTTGAGATGGATACGGACCTCGTTCAAGTTTGGAAAGGGATGGAAAAACAAGTCCAGGCTGGGCTAACACGTGCCATTGGTGTCTCCAATTTCAATAAAAAACAGATGAAAAAAATTCTTGATGTTGCTAAAGTGCCCTTGTCCAGTTTACAAATCGAGCTTCACGTATACTTTCAGCAAAAGGAAATGGTTAGTTTGCGAGATCTGATTCTCTGAGTGCATGAGAACTTTCTATATCAAGTAATACCATGCAAATACAAGTTTTTTCACTCCTTTTTTATTTTACTAGATTATTCTTGCGCGCCATTGCATTTTTCTTTTTTTTTGTCATTTCCCCCTGACAGTCAAACCATGAAATTTGAAATTCCCGCACTTTTATGTGATGCGCGCGCATTTTGTCTCTACATAACAGCCAAATTCAGGCAGTGATGAACATTTTGAGAAAGGAAAAAGAGGATTCAAAAGTAATTTATCTTATTCAACTTATATTCAATGTATTGAATATATTTAATTATTTTGCAGGTGGAATTTTGTAAGAGCAAAAATATTCCAGTCACAGCATATATGCCTTTAGGGAATCGAGCACTCGTTAAATTAATTGGCAAAACTGACGTTATTCCATCCCCACTGCAAGATTCTCTGGTTCAAAAGATTGCAAAAAATCATGGGAAAACCCCAGCTCAAATTTTGATAAGGTTCATCATTCAAAATGGCATTGCTACAATTCCAAAAAGCACAAATCGCGAGCGTATTCAAGAAAATTTCAAAGTTCTGGACTGGGAACTGACTTCTGAGGAGATGGAAAATTTGAGAAATCTTGACAAAGGACCTTCTGCAAGAATATGTGATTTTGGAATTTTCAAAGGCGTGGAAAATCACCCGGAATATCCTTTCGCCTGAATTTTATTGTATGAAGAAATTTGTTTCTGAATATTTTTTTTTTCGAGTGAAATTTTAATTTCTGGAAACTATAAATGAAACTCACTAGATCATTGGTCTTGGTTATTATTATAAGTGAATTTCAAACAAATTGTGATTCATGATATTTTTTTTGCAGTGAGAAATAATGATGTCAATAAAAAGAATTGAGAAAATGAAGACATTTTTTGTAACATTGATGAAAACTTCATGACCTTGATTTTATTAATTTTTTTAATCTAGTATGTATTGTAAAATATAGATGTACAGGTGCGCACATAGAAAAAATTTTCAGCTGAGATTTGCTAAAAATACATGTTAAATTTTTATTTACGAATTCTTCATTTTTTTTTTTAACATGATTTCCTTTGAATTTCAATTCATATTTTATCTTTATACATGTGTAAGTTTGATACTTTGTAAATTAAATGTTGTAACCTGAGAGAAGTATTTTTTTTGCATGCATTGAAATTGGAAATTATTTTTTTTAGTAATGAGCATCAAATCATCAGAATTTTTCAGTTTTATGTATTCGATTCGAGCAGTTATTTTTTTCTAAACATCAATTTTATGCGACTTATTTAAATACTGAATTTCAAACCTTAGAAATTTAAGGAAAATTATAATAATTACAAAGTCAACTATTTGAATTTCTTTAGTAGATGAATTTTTACTATTTAAATCTTATTGTTCATTAAACGAGTTTTTTCGCGATTTTTTCCTCTTCAAAATTATACAGAAACATACTGACAAGTAACTTTGGAATTTTGAAATCTTTCAAATGTTACTGGTTACTTTTTTTGTCTTTTTTACTTTATTAATGTTTCCTTTTTTCACAAAAATGTTCATTTGTTAGGAAATTAAAATTTATTTTTTTTTTTTCAAATTTATTAATTTTGAAACTCATCTCAAAAAGTATTTTCCACTGTCTTTAATTAATAGCAATTTTTCCTTGTTTTTGATTACAAAAAACTATTATCTGAAAAATGAGCTCTTCAATATTTACAATATAATATGTAATATTAAAAAGAATTAAGTATGTCATGAAATGTATTTTCATATCATTTATTGCTTATAATAATTTTAAAGTTTAATTGGTTTCATCATATTAATATATGAATAAAATCCAATTATATGAATAAGTTTTTGTCATTATATAATTCACTTTATCAATGAAATAAAATAGGAGCTTCCCAGTCAAATAATTAAATAAAATTATTCGATTGGGAAGGTTGATTTTACTGATAATCAGTATCAGTGAAGAATAAAGAAAATATAGATAGTTTACCATATATTAATTTAATTATCCAAATATGTAAGAATATATCATCGTAGAGTCAAAAACTATTAAAAAAAATTACCTATAAAAGAATGTAGGTATAAAATACCATAAAATTAAAGGGATCATTAAAAATGTAAAAATTAATATTTTTCATGTTGACATGCTGTTTATTAGTTTTTTTTTGCTTGAAAAAAAATTCTGCATTATCTATTTTTTTATAAAAATTTCGGCTATTGAAACGAATAATTTCAAAGTCTGTTTAAACGTTTTTATTAACTGTTGAAATTTGTGTTTCAAAACTATTGGATTTTGTATTCTTTCCTATGCTTAATTTTACATTATCTTACCATAGAAGTGTTAATAATAGATTGTTAAAAATATTTTACTTTAATTTTCTTGAAACAACAGAAACTTTGACTCGCAAAATAAAATACTTATACTTAGATGTCAAGTTTCATTTTTCGAGTATTTTTATTTTTGATACATTTACTCAACAAAATTCATTTTTTTGAATTTCGAGAGGGGATTCCACCCCCAAAACCTCCACTTTATGTTCACCCCTAAAATTATGCAATATCCATACCTGTCCGAATACTTTGATTTTTTTTCTTCTTTTCCGTAATAATGCAGATTTTTTTTCACCTTCACATAATTTGGGTTGAAGTAACAACTCTTTATTCAATCATTTTTATTATGAAATATGACAGAATTGGACAGAACCGAAATGTAAACATCAGTAAACATAAAAATCGTAAACATTGAACAGATATATACGCATATATATGTATCACATTACGCGTGTATTCGGACCGAAGTGTCCCGAACTATACCGATAAACCCGACTCAACCCGACACTGGCAATTTTTAGTTGGTCACTATGTTTTCGCGCGCGCATTTCACGCATTTCTGCTCCGTCGGTTCCTTCATTTTACATTTATTCAACGCGAAATTTGGCACCTTGACCTGCAATTCCCGAGTTTTGATGCAATGTCACTCGAAAAAGATAGAAACAGCGCAATATCACCCGCTAAATACGCGAAAATCCGGAGAAATTCATGTTGTCGGTTGGAGGGGCGTGAGGGGAAAGATGCACACGCCGTATTTTTGAATTTAACGGTCGTTCTTGGAAAAACGCGGTACGTTTATGACGCGGTATTTACATTTTTTCGGAATTGGTCACGATGGTCATTTATTAGAAACGAGTGCCACCGAATTGGATGACAATGTGATAGTGAAAATTAGTGTTCAGTATGAAAATTACAACGTGGATGCAGTGCTTTTGGAAAAAAAAAATTTTTTCCATTTTCTACAACTTCGAACGAAATTTATGATTTTAAAAAGTTAACACCAAACTTTTTAAGGAAAAAAATTGAGTTTCAATGCAATTTAATCTAAATGTATTTCATTGGATTCAATGCAATTTAATCAAACTCGGTTTTAATTGAAATCAATGTGAAAAATTTTGAAAATTGATCAATTGGCAATATTTTTTTTATATATATCTTTACTCGTGAAAAATTTTTTCCGACTCAGAAAAGTATGCTGCTGGTTTTACTAAAACTAATTCTTCTGCTTTATTTTTGGCACAATGTTTTCCATCATCAACTTTTGTAAAAAAGTGATCAATTCTACTTGAATATAAAGTATGACAAAATGAATCGATGCAGCGATAAATACTAAAAAATATAACAAATCTTTAAAACAAGAGCAATTTATACGTATAGATGTTAGATGTTACTTTCCCATGAATGTATAAAATTACTGAAAATTGATCGAAATTTGAATTCTATATGGAACATCAAATTCTTGATATTTACACATGTAGCAATTTACAAAAATACTTTCAATCTATGAAATCCTTAAATCTGAAAAATCTATAAAATCTATGAAACTAAAAAAATATCCTTCAAATTTTCATAAATACTTAAAAAATGCGAGAAACGCTGATAAAATCATTCATACTTAAAAACTATAAAGAAACGACTATTTAAAAAATTGATAAAACCTTGAGTCCTAAGGTATAAAATTCTTAAAATCTATAGAGAACACCAAAAAAAAAAAAAAAAAAAAAATACTAGAGAAGTGTTTGAATATTATAAATTATAATTTATAAAAAATTAAAAAACAAAACAAGCTACAATCAGAAATCTGTTCTAAAAATACTGTTTTCTGGAAAATTATTAAAAAAACTTGAAATCATTGAAATTTTCAATACTATAGCATCAAATTCTAGAAATCTATAGAGTGATCAATAGAAATGCTGGAAAGATATAAAAATATCAGAAAATACTATAAAATTGTATAAACAGAATACAGTAAGAAAATGCCAGAAATCTATTATACATACTTGAAATCTGTGAAATTATAATTTTTCCGAAAATCTATGAAAAAATATCAAATTTAAGAACTTTGATTCCTAGGGAACGAATTTTAGGAAGCTGAATAGATTTCCATATTATGTGTATAGTTATAATATCAAAAAATCCTTCTGGTATGTAGTATAAAATACTGAGTGACATTCATTCCAGAATTGATTAATATATTTCATATGGTGCTCTATTAAAAAATGAGTTTAGTGTTGTTTTGTACCGTTTGTACAAAACAATAGAGGAGACTTCCATAGATCAATACACATGTTCTGTGGGAAAATGCCAAATGGACAAATAAGTAATATTTTTTTTTATTTAGAATGAAAAAAACATCAAATCCACATTCCACGAGCAGGCACAAACAGAATGTTTTTTACACGCTTGACGTATTTTTTTCGGAGTTGTGAACAAAAATATTCAATTAACACGTCAATATTTATTTTTCTGTGACTACTTTATTTTTTTCTTTAATTCCATCGTATGTTGTCATGTGCTGAAATATGAACTCTAAAAAATTACAAAATTTTTTTACAACGTTGTTTTTCATTAAAAAAGTAAAAGTGGCTTAATTATAAAATATTAAAGATTAAAATTATGTATGTACAGATTTTTAATATCGATTTCGATACATGCAAAGATGTAACTACACGTGCTACATACGGTCGTCATTATTTGTCGGTTTTTCTACATGCGTTGACTAGCGCAAAATATGCACAATAAATGTACTATCGTGGTGGCGCACAGTAAATAATAGTGTACTTGACCTATTTCTGTTAAATATCTCAAAAAGCCTCAATAATCCATAAACGCACTTAGAATCAGTTAGGAAGTGTAATTTTGAAAAAAATATGTAAGCAATTATTACATGATTAGTAATTATTTCATAGTGATTCGATATTTGAATTTTTTCGCGTCTTGCCAAAACACAACTTTTTATGAGATATAGGATGGTTTTTTATTTATTTTGTCGCACATAACACCATTACTCATCATCATCAAAGTTGTACTGTGGCAGGAATTGAAAGGATTTGAAATTATAACAACGAATCATTATATGCAGAACATGAATGGTCAAACAAATTTTTGTTGTAGTTGCACTTACATAATCTAGATGCATTTTTGAACTTACCAAGTCAGGTATTCAAAGAGAATCGATCAAGTCCCCTATTTTATCATGTTAGCTCACCGCATAAATAAAACTAACAATCGCGTAAAATCTAATATCGAAAAATAAGTATACAGTCTTGTGTACTCGAGTTTTCAACAAAAATATCTTGCATCTGGATCGAGTATTGTTATAGAAATAATTTTATAGAAGAGGGAAGGTTCTTTCTGATGTGACCTATATTGGTACAAAAACCTATTGCACGAGAAACAGCAAATTTACTCAATCTAGATTTGAAGGATTGCATACAAACACTTGTTGTGTGTATATGTAATAAAGTTTTCGAAAAACTGATAAAAATTTAGGGACCCTAACACATATAGGCAGACTCGAAAATTTCAATCGTTGAAATTCGTGAGCTTTGAAATTTGTCTTTCAGTCTTAATCTCGAAACTTTGTATGCTTCTGGTAGGTTGAAACATTGTTTAAAATTTTATTACAAGTTTTCATCCTTGAATAAGATAATTATTCTTAATTCAATGCATCAGAATTCGACATCGGAGGCTTTGGTGAATGTTTTCTTCAAAAGCTTGAAAACTGGGCCCTCTCGTGGCGCTGTGGAGTTGGTGACTTTTATAAAATGAAATGTCTCCTCAGCTCCAGTTGTCGAAATTTTTTGTTTCTGCACTGGCTCGTGTACAGAGATATGAGCAATTTTCGCAAGTTCCTCTATGTTTGGGGGGGCCTGACGCTGCTGCTGTGAATCAGCATGGATTACGTTTGCAGTGTTTTTAAATTTATAATTCTGGCCTACTTTTGGCCTCGCTGTAATGGGCGATTTGTCGATCCCGACATGGGCCAACTTGATGAGTTTCTCCAAAAGTGCGGCCTGCGTTATTTTATCACGGCTGGAAATAAACAGTATTTTTGTGCATCAGATATTGTAATTAAGTTTTTAAGTTTCTCTTGATTTCGAACAGTCCCAAAAAAGAATGATCGAATTACATAGGTTTTTCGAAGAGAAAAAGAGAGTAAAATTTTCTACAAAAAAAGAGCTAAAGAACAAAACCCAATCGATTGCTCAGAGCCAAGAAAACCACTTCTTTTGAGAGCATCTATTTTTATTACATCCTCTAGCTTTCGACACTAATCCGGTGTCCTCATCAGAAGTCTCAATCTCCTTAAGTTCCTCAACCTTCACCGGCACAACCATGTACTGCCCCAATTCAGGCGGAAATCTGTCCCATCGTCAATAAAGAACTTTCATTTTTTCCAAAAACTGAGAAATATGAGAAACACATATGCTAGCACCGACTGTGCCTAAGTCTCGTACTACAATGATTATTTATGGACGATGGGAGAGATTTCCGTCTGGATTGGGGCAGTACATGGTTGTGCTGGTAAAGGTCGAGGAGAGATTGAGACTCCTGATGAGGACACCGGATTAGTGTCGAAAGCTAGAGGATGTAATAAAAATAGATACTCATAAAAGAAGTGGTTTTCTTGGCTCTGAGCAATCGATAGGGTTTTGTTTGAAATTTGACGGAGCGATACCACACTCATTATAGAAGTTAAAGAAGTTACGAGTTTGAATAATTTGAGAGAAATCAGTGGCAAGTGATTCCCAGCCCGCAAAGTTGGCTTCAAATGACAAACGATATAAAATCTTTACCTGTGCCTCATTTCCCGAGACTCGCTGAACTCAGCATCATCTCGGAAGGGTCGAGCCATACTCAGCTCTTCAGAAACGGAAGTTTCAGCAACTGCAGGCTCTTGCTTGGCCGTCGGGACTATCAGCGATCCCGGTTGCAGCTCCAAAGTGCTGTCATTTTTTCTATTGCCGGATTCGTCAATGACGATCCGGCTGGCCCCGATGTTGGTCGATACCCTCGTGCTAATGGATGTCACCACTTCCACGATCTGCTCCAAGTTATTTCGCATGGTTGTGCCATTGACCACCGTACTCAGTGAACCACCCGAGACGATTGGTAGAGTTCTAATTCCATTTCCAACGGTCCCGTTGGCGTTCTGCTGGTCACCCAGCTCACCAAGTTGCATTGGCAGCGAGAAAGAAGGATTCTGATTCAACGGTGCTGAAGTAACAACAGCGTAATTGGGCCTGAGAGGCCGCGGTCGGGGCCTCACAGGTCGACCGACCCCGCTGTTGCTCTTGGCTGGTGCCAAGGTCACGAGGTTCTGCACGATGTTGGCCTTGAGAGTCTCATTGTAGACAGACTTACGGTTTCCTGGGTTTTCATGGTTGTCGCCATTACTGCTCACAGCGGCAGCCGGCTGCGAACCAGCGGGCACGTGCTTCACCGTGTCGACCTGCACGAAAGTCCAGTTCCTTGACCACGCTGGAACAGATGTCGTCGCTGGTGCGGTGCTGCTCGGCTTCGCCTCTGCCAAAGTACTGGGTGCATGCTCGAGCTCAGTCTTGTCGAGTGGCAGGTTAACCCGGAAGACGGTACCAGGTGCTGCCGCGTTGTCCTTGACGAAGGTCGTGGCCTCGACGAGCCTCTCAAGGTTGTCAAGGAGTTGCTGCTGCTTGCTCGGCATAACTCGTTGCTGCTGGTGCGCTGGTTCTCCACCGATGGCGTAGTTCAAGACCGCCTGGTCGGTCAGGTTGACCACCATGGCCTTGTCATTGTAGGAAGAGGGCTCGAGGAGCCGCTCGCTCTGGGCAATCATGGCTGGTGAAATTTTGTCCACGGGGATGGTGTGCTTGAAAGGCTTACTTGTTCCAGCGGCGCTCGCCACCAGTTCGCTATTTGGCTTTATGGCTGACGTGGCTGTTGATGCGTTTTCGTACGCGAACTCGGCTCCGTTTAATTCAGCTGTCTTGTAGCTCGTGTACACTGGCCGATTTATGTCGATATCGATTTGATGATGCTGGGGTTCAACAGGTTCTTCGGAGGGCCTGATTAGGTCCGAGTAGCGACTACGCACAGCAAGGTCCAACTCAAGGTCCGAGACCGGCTCTGCCACTCCCACTCCTGATACCGTGTCCTCGGCACCACTGACGTTTGAGGTCATGTCAGTTGATGCTGATGGCGATGATCCTCCGAATGTCCATGGTGTTATGGTCTGCTGTTGTGATCCGCTGTTATCCTCCTGGTGAAACTTGGTGTTTGGCCGAGATGCTCCGGTCGGCTCGACGTAGGGCTCCTTGGTCGTCGCAGTCACTACTCCAGAACCTGGAACTTGAGGCGAGCCCACAATAGGTTTCCAAGGCGAGGTCTCCAGTTCGGGTTTGTGAAAATCTTGAAGCGTCTCTTGCGATGATTGCCCGGATGATTGCTCATCCTCGCTAGGTACAAACACTGCCGTCGCCTGCGCTTCACCGATTGCGTTTATCTCGCTGCTTGTTGTTAAATTCGTGTTTTCGGGGGCTTTCGGAGCTTCTTCTTGCTTCAGTTTGTTTCTGGGCACAGTCATGTTCAGCTTAGTTGCAGTGAACGTGCCCTGAATAACTGGAGCTCTGCTGAGCAAAGCTGCATCGTTGGCTTCTGCTGCTGCTATGGCAGTTTTGGTCTTGGCTTTGTTCAGCTTGGGGCTCATGATCAACGAACTGTTGACTCTGTTGGATCGCAACACGCCGCTCTTCGTTATCATTGTATTCTTGCTTGATTGAGACTCGCTTGCCGCAGGAACTGGCTTGCTTTGGGACACTTGCCCTTGACCTCCACTGGTATTTATTCCTGCAATGAACACAATAAATTTAACCTTGAATATAAAGAATACGTGTAGAAGACCGTACAAGACGTCCCAAATTTTACAAAAAATCGCGAATTGTGCGTTTGTCATGTCAAAAGTTATTGATAGCTGAATTTATCAAACTGAATAAAGCAAGACAAGTATTTTAAGGTGGCATGAAAAAATTTTCAGTACTTTTTATCATTGTAGAATTCAATGACATTTTTCTTCGATCTTCAGGAAAATGTTAAAGAATAAATGCATTTTATTACTGTTAAGGTCCACTGTACGGAAGATAAGACTTATGATCTAGAAAAATATGCAGTCTTGTGAAAAACAACAGCAACTCACGTTTGACGGTGATGCTGTTTAAATCTAGCTCAATGTCATTGAATAGTGAGTTGATGGAGTAGCTTTCTTTGGCAATTATGTCCTCTATGGTACTTTCGAAATTGGCTATCGAGCGCGGCACCTTCCTCCTGTCCAAGTACAGCCTGAATGATACCTTCAATAATGTGCTGTTTTCGAACTTGTCTATTATCGTCTGCTTGTATGACTGTCCCAACATGCTTTTCTTGAACAATGCATCTATCTGCAACAGAACCACATGCATTTCATTAATTTTATATAGTTCAATTCCATCAACAACAGTCATCCCCCTCTTCTATTTGTTTGTTTAAGAAACCAATTCGTATAACAACCCTATTACAACAATATCAATCATAAGAAGACATTTTGAGTAAAAATGATGAGGATGAGTCTCTACAGAATATAACGAACTTTATGATGCGTAGCTTTATGCTTCAAACGGAATTTATAGATGTTTAATTTGAAGTATACGTTTATGTATAAGCTGTTTTGAGTTAATCATCATCACGAGATAATATTTTAAAACTGCTATGAAGTTGATAAAAAAAAATTGAAGGTTGTGGGCAACAAGCGAGAGATAATTGTTATTTGCAATCGTTGTTTTGATAATACTTGCCAAGCTTCGGTACTTGCGCTCTTTTTCTTTAAATAGTGCGCTTGAGTTGAGCTTCAGCATGGTGTTGTAGCGTTCCCCTTTGGTCACCCTCAAAGTGCAAGAGAACCCAATGATCACTGCTCGATGTCAAGGAACCAATGAAAATAAACAATGTAAAATTTATTTTATTAACAAAAAGCATCTCAAGTTGTTCAATTAGTTACAAATTATTATTATTCTGAAAGGTGGTTACTATCCTCGTGCACATGTTTACATAAATTTTATGTAAACATGTCAAAAAGGGCATGCATAAATATTTCTTATTGCATGACTTAAATATAAACTGTTCAATCAGATTCTAAAAAAATATATCAATTTATTATGACAAGTTAACTAAGCGACTCACCATTTTTAGTGTCTGTCCTCAAAGCTGAAACAAGCAATTGAAAAATACAGTTTACTATTTTGTAATAGCTTTTACATCATTATTATACAATTCTTGGGCGTTAGAAGAAAAACTTTAGGGAAGTGTCTTAATTCAAACAATTTTTCTAAAAGCGTCGAGCTAATGTTCGCAGAAAATGCAACTCAATTTTAACGGTTTTTCTACAATTCTATACTGTTTTAATAAAAAATATTTTATATTTCATCTCAGAAGATGAGGATAAGTATTATTTCATGTTGGTCCCGAAACCAATATAGTATCAACGAATCCAGTACAAATCCATGTGATACAAGAGACTTTTTTATCTTTACATTTATTATACTGATACGTAATAAATAGAAACAATGGGGTCAAGAAATAAGGATAATAAAAAAGGATAGAGCACCTCCCATCCAAAGAGCTAGGCCAGCAACTGCAAAAACGGCCATGAGCACGAGTAAAGTCACGACGATCAGCATCGCGCTGCCATACTTGCACGATGAAGAATATTTGTTGCTGCTGTATTTTGACGACGGATGATGTTGTTGCTGAGCTCTTGACCAAGGTGCTATTGACCTAGGTGCCAAGTAATAATCGTTCTAAAACAAAAATTGCAACCATAAAATTAAATTATGTCAGTAGAGAGGGTCATCCAATCCATTCTTTTTCTTGATAAAGATCCTACACATGGAGATGGAAAAGTTAACAATTGTCGAATAAGGAAAAAATTTAACGGGGTCTTCAAGGATTTATATTTCAATGATTGAATAATTCATGAGTATAGACTAATATGTATTATAAAAGTAATGTTCTCTGACGTATCTAAAAAATACTGAAAATCTATAAAACTTTGAATTCTAGAGCATGGAGTTTCAGATATCTGCATGGATACCTACAATAATTCTAGAAATCTATAGAAACACTAGAAATTTCTTTAGAATCTGATAAATACCATGAAAAATACTGAAAATATAAAAAATTTAGAGCGTGCTAAATCAACACGCGTTAGAAGTGAAAATTATGCTGTTTTCTTAAATTTAAGGTTCCGATGTATAGATTTTTATTCCCTCTACCTTTTTTAGTAACAGATCCTCCAATTTTTCTGTGTAGTATTTCACTCATTTTTTAACTGTAAATCAGTTAAAAGTTAAGTAATTCCTATTCTAAGTCGAATCTATTAACGTCATTCTTACACTCTTACAGTGTTACAGATTTACGAAATCTCAAAATTACTCCCTCAAAACGAAAACATTACAGTCTTACATTTTACAGTCTTACATTACAACAAAATCTCAAAATTACTTCCTGCAATCGAAAATATTACACTCTCACATTTCACAGTCTTACATCTTACATTGTAAAATCTCGAAATTACTCCCTCCAAATGAAAACATTACAGGCTTATATCTTATAGTCTTACATTACAACGAAATCTCAAAATTTCTCCCTGCGATCGAAAATATTACAATCTTACATCTTGCAGTCTTACATCTTACATTGTAACATCTCCAAATTACTCCCTACATAAATTACATTCTAGAATAAATTACATTCTAGAAAAGTGATAATGCCACCTAAAAAGTTTTACTTCAAAAATATGTAACTACTCAAAATCTTTGTGGTTACAATTTTCTCGAAATGCTTTAAAATTGATAATAATTATTAATCTTAACCTTTCACTCATAAAACATCGAATTACGAAAAACGATGTACGTAATGATACGTTTTTTGTATCCTTAGTGTTTATACAATATGAGGATTTTTTGTTACTATAATGGAATTCTAGATATATCTAGCGTTGATGCTTCAAAACGCAAAATTTAATGGTTTTTTTCGTATTTTTATAAATACTTATTTGACAAAATCATGTCTGTTTAAAATTACAGTATTTGATGGACAACTAGTATTTCTTAGTTTTTATAAAATTGATACCAAAATTTTTATAGATTTTTCGTACTTCATTAGATGGCTTTATAGATTTCTCTAGATTAGAAAAATTTAGGTAAAAAATACAACTGATTCCCCCCACTTACAACATCAAGATGTTATCTTGAATTCCGGGAAGAATTTGTTTCGCATCCGATTCGTACCCCCAAGGCCCACAATTTGTTTCCAAAATTATTCAAAATTATTTTATATCCGGAAAATTCCCAGAAATTACTAGATTCTCAATATGTTACATGCTTTGTAGTTCTTATACTCTTACTACAGTCGGTTAGCAATGCTATGACAGCTGCGTACCGAGCACATTCTAGTGTAAACTGAACGAGGAAATGTGGGGAAAGTGGATAAAGCTTACAACAACCAGTTACATATTACGTTAACGATCGCGCCGACATTACGCGTACATGCATTAATGCACTGTACAAGGCGATGCACTTCAAGTTGTCCATCCGAAAATTTACGATTTCTTTCTAAGTTCTGACAATGAGACGAAAATTTTTTTTCCATTTTGCTCTAAGCTCCTGCATGACCTAATTTGCTTTTTGTTTGTTTATAATTTTATTTTATCATGACATTTTTTTACAATCTGTTTTAACCGTAAAATTAATTGTTTAGGATGCATTTTTAAATTTATAGGACAAAATTTCAGAATACCTTTCGGTAAATATTATGCTGCTTTTTATTTCGTTCTTTTTCACAGGATAAGACATAAAAGAAACGTAAGATCATAAAATTTTGCGTAGCTAGCTTATCGTGAGGGCTGCTTCTTATCGTAATGCATTATTCAGTTAATCAGCTGTCTGCTTTTTGTTAAAAAGTCCTTTGATTGGTCAGCTGTCTATTTCGAGAACTTCATTTTTTTCAAGTTTAAAACAAAACGTCCAAGGAACTAAAATTTTTTTTTATATTATGCCTTGGGGTGCTCTGTACAAAGTTACACAGTATTTGAATGAAAACTTGATGACGCGATTTTGAAATATGTATTCGAATTATTGCCCGAAGCTGGTACTTAAGGTGTTACGCCAAGCTTATCTGAGCATGCGGATTGCGGATTACGAAGCGTGGTAACAGCTACCTTAATTGACAATACTGAAACCCGCTATCGCTACGTAGCTCTGCTCGTCGAACGATAACCCCAACTGTCATTTTACGGCATGTCAATTTCAGCAAGTTGCTGCGCATCATTTTTGTTGATTTTTGTATAGAATTCTAAGACGATTGTTTTCTAAGACGATTATTTATTCCTCTGACAAGTTTCGTCAATTCGCAGAATTAAAAAAATTATTACCCTAGATGGTCCCACTCCAGTAAAATCGCATAAAAGTCACGTCTCTTAAGCTGGCGGAGAAAAGTCAGCAGAATCGAATAATTTTTTTTGCAAAAGTTAAGGCTAATTAAATGCCCTAATTGAAAATTCAGGGCTCCATAGGTTCACCGAGAGTGAATGTTCTGCTAGCCTAAGTTTAAGCCAGAAAACGGCTTGAAACTATTTAATTCGTATTACTTTTTACCTCAAAAATTAAAGTTATTTGAAGGCTCTTAGAAAAACAAAATTAAATTATTTCAAAAAAATTTTCTCAAAAAATTAACGATTTTAATCTTCAGAGGCTCGCATCAGCAGAGCAATGCGGAAAAAGTGTTAAAAACTGTTATAATCAAAATTTCTTCAACGTCAACTTTAAAGGCACTTTAGAGGTTCTAAAAAAAACATAAAGTAACATTGATTGGAAAAATAATTTTCCAAAAAATTAACGATTTTGATCTTCAGAGGGTCGCATCAGCAGAGCAATAGGTACAGAAAAATTGTGGACAACTATTTTAATCGAAATTTCTTTAACGTCATATTTAAAAATCACTAAAGGCTCTAAGAAAAACATGAATCGAGTTTGATTAAAAAAACGATTTCCCGGAAAATGGACGATTTTGATCTTCAAAGGCTCGTACCAGCAGAGCAATACAGAAAAAGTGTTAAAAAAACTGTTTTAATCAAAATTTTTTTAACTTTATATTTAAAGGCTCTTTAGAGGCCTTAAGAAAAATATAAAATGGAAATGATTGGAAAAACAATTTTCCGGAAAACTGACGATTTTGATTTTCAGAGGCTCACGGTAGCAGAACAATGCAAAAAAGGGTTAAAAACTGTTATAATCAAAATTTCTTTAACGTCAACTTTAAAGACTCTTTAAAGGCTCCAAGAAAAACAAAATGCAATTAATTTCAAAATAAATTTTCCGAAAAATTGACGATTTCGATCTTAGGATCTGGGTGAAATTCACCCAAGCTCCAAAAAAAAAGGTGAACAATGAGTACTAATAATTAAAAAAAATATCATGCTAATCTAAAAGAATCTAAAAAAAGGTAATTAAGGTTTGGTAACAAAAATGAACTGTTTAAATACTCTGAAACGCTGACAAAGTGATAAGAACACAAAAAAATTGATCTTTAAAATAAAAAAATGTCTTAGTAAGAAGAATCCAAGAATGAAAACTGTTGGAAATTATCCGCGAAACATCCTATTTACGTAAAAAATCGTAAAAATGTAAAAACAAAAATGTTAAAAAATAATTTTGTAAAGTCAAAAAGTCAACATGTAAAAGAATAAAAAAATATAAAAATGTTAATGGCGAAAATGAGCTTTGTGGCTTATGTGATGAAAATTTCGATAATTGATGTTTACCAAAAAACATACTTTACCAGAAACCTAATAAAATCTAGAGTTAACAATTTTCACTGGTTAGGAATGAAATTTCGAGTCGGGCGGACACTAAGCGATAGAAACATATTTTCCAATGGTGGTCCCAGAAACAATTCTTAGGGGGGGGGGGGGGGGATCCACAAAAAATCAGGCTGATAACCTTTTTTGATTTTAGAAATCATTGTCCATCAATATTGGATATATCCTGTTCTCGGGGATAGGGCGGGGGGGGGGGGGGGGGAGAATTTCCTAAATTTCTCCCCTTTAGGATCGCTACTTATTTTCTATCAGTATTTTTGGGTTAGAGGGTGCAAACAACGGAATCATGAATTTTAATGTGTCATAAACAATTATTCTCTTGATCCATCAGTAATAATATCAATTTTATTATGCAAAATTTTGGCAATTACGTGGGTAGCCTGATTAGAAATTTTGAAATTTTTATGTCATTACCGGATTTGAGAATTTTTTGACTTTCTATTTCTTTTGAAATTCAGGAATTCCTGTGATTTCTAGCTAGAGGAAATCATCATGCTTTAGAAGCAAGCAGCAAAAGCTTTACGAGACTCGAGTCCGTCGAACCCGAATGCAGTTTATTATACCTGTCGCACGCTCTGCAGCTGCGCTTTTGCATGCCTGTATTATTCGATTAACGCAAATGGATGAAAATTTCTGAATTAGTTAACTTCACACTTTTTCAAAGCTTTATTCAAGAATTAAGAAGAATAAGTAACTTTAGAACTATTTTATCACGTTACTTAAGAAAGATTTTATAAAATTTCCATAAAACTTTTCTAAAACTACCTTATCAAATATTTGTAAAGTTACCTTACAGAACAAGGGGCGTAGGCAAAAAAAATTTTCGGGAGGGGTTTTCAGATGACGTTTTCTTTTATAAAGATTTTCAATACTTTTATTCCATATGTTTTTAGTATTTATACAATCAAAAGTATGTTTAATGTTATAAATTGAATTCGATCTATTTTAATTGTTTGCTCTATGTATTTCTAGAATAATTTCTACAATTATATGTAATTATACTATTATAATAATAAATATGCTCCAGAACAGAGAGTTTTCTAGAGTTCGAAGAAAAATATATCTATATATTATGTATTAAAAGATTTCTAGTAAACTAGTAAAATAGAAAAAGAATAAAGTAGCAAACTAGTAAGCAAGTAGACTACTAAACTAGTATACAAGTAAGCTAGTAAACTAGTGAACTCCTGAAATTGCAAAATTGTAAAATAGTAAACAAGTGAAGGAGTAAAATAGTAAATTAAAAAGCACATTAGTTAATTAGTAAACTGCTAAACTAGTAAGCTAGTAAACTAGTAAGCTAGTTAAATAAAAAAACTAGTAAGCTATTGAACTAGTAAACTCGTTAAAAAATAAATTAGTAAACCAGTAAACTTGTAAACTGTTAAGCTAATAAACTAGTAAGCTAGTTAACTAATAAACTAGTAAACTACTGATATAGTAAACTAGTAAACAAGTAAATTACTAGGCTAGTAAACTAGTAAGTCAGTAAACTAGTAAAATTATTTTTCACACAGACCCTGGAGGACTTTTAATTTATTTTGTAGTTACTTATACTTTGTAAATTGCTGCAGGGACTTCAAAAACTTGATGCTTTAAAATGGGAATTTCTTTCTTTTCTCAGTAATTTCAAGAATTATTGATAAAATCACATTCATATAAATTTTCAATGTTTTATATCGTTATTATTTCTTCGTATTTTTGAAGTATTTAAAAGATTCTGTTGCGTTTTATAGAATTTTTATAGATTTGTAGTGTATTTAGAATTTGATATTCTAGAATCCCAAAATTCATACATTATAGGGGCATTTGTCGAGATTTTTCAGAAAACAGTTTTTCCATAGAATTCAAATAATTGTATTATTCTTTTAGAGTTTGAATGAATCGAAAGATTTTTAATACTTTTATATGGATTTCATGTATATTTCTACAATTTTGATGATCTAAGATTCAAAGTTTTGTAAATTCTTAGCATTCTCGGAGCTTTTTTTTTTCTTGATTATTCACTGGGTTGCAACAACTTTTATGATTCATATTTTTTACGTAATTCCACGTTTTGATAATTTTTACTTTTTTATGTAATATATACTGCTGAAGTTTTCATGCATTATTTTGTAACTTATATTTTTATTTTTGATCGATGCAACTTTTTTCATTTTTACATGAAAGATTGATTGATTTTATCATAATGACGGGAGGGGACTGAACCTCCAAAACCCCCCTCTGCCTACGCGCTTGAATTTACTTTCTTTATAAAAATCAGAATTACTTTGGCCAATTCAGACGATAACTCGTTTAATTTTTTTACTTGTATGTATTCAAACTTGTCGACATTGAAAAAAATCATTTTCATATTGATGTTCTGAAGTTTCGAAAAATTAAAGTTTTTATGAAAATTTAAATTTATTAATGTAATCAAGTATGACTGTTGAGTATATAATTTTCGATATAAAAATATCTAATTTTTCATAAGTGAAGTTGTTAGGTGCTTGAACTTTGAGAATAAAATTTCATTTACTGACACATAGTAAAAATTCATAATTTTGAAGTTTTGACAACACTTTTTCATACATTACTTTGTTTTTCTTTCAAATTTTTTCCATGTCTAATCAATAGAATATTGAATTACCATGAAAATAGTAAGTTTCCGTAGTTCCTATATTTGAAAAGTTCTTGATTCTTACAACTTACATACAAAATTTACAGTTAGTAATCTTACTGTTTCTTGACAAGTGAAAACTCTCAAAAAAGTGTACTGGACCGATTGATACCGATCACCAAAAACTTTCTTGTGTCGTATAAATGCCCTGACCGACGACAATTTTGAGGAATCTTTTTTGTCATATTCATCTTTTTATTTCTCGATTGGGTCCAAGTCCTGGTCAATTATTAACATAATATGTAGCTCGAAATGTAACAGTATATTCCCTGAACCGTTACGCATTCGTGAGACGAAATTTTCATGAGCGAGCGATGTGCTCTGTGGAATTGGCCAACAGCTTGATTTACGATCTTTATTTTATTCGATACCTTTGAGGATGTGATTCCGGGACCCTGCTGAGACACCTGAGAGTGCGGAAACTAAATTACCCTATCGATGTCTTGAGCGCGAGAAAAGTACTTGCTTTTCCCACGCTCATTCTGATTTTAGCTAGGCTCCCTAGCAAAGGAGCGGATTGAACACGATCCTTTTCCAATCCTTTTCCAATGACTTTACAATTCATTCTGGAAATCCGTCTCGGCTCGCGTCAAAATGCATTTTTTATCGTCATGATGTAAAATTATAGATGCCCTTTAAATTTTGACGGAATTATCGATAGTTATTACGTACAAATTAGTTGATAATAAATTAATTTTATAAAATAAATAAATTGATATAATATAAATAATAACCATAGATAGTTGCGTCAAAATGCAAAAGAAATCTATCCTAATCTATGTATAGTTTATATCATGTATAAATTTTCAATCCGTGCCTTTGCTAGGACTACTCTGGAGTAGAATATTATACGTTTTTTTCTGAATTATTCAACAACTGTTTTTTTTTAAATAATTTAATTTTATTAAAACTTTTAGAACAAGGATTCGTTGTCGTTTATACCTAGCCAAACACGTTTTGTTTGACGAGGTATGTCTAAATATTAGTTGAATTCACTGAAAACGTTGAATTAAAATCTTACTTTATGTTGCTTATTTTACAATAATAACTACTATTTTCATGTTTTGACGTGTACGAAGTTTTACAACGAATATTCTCAGTGAATTTTCCATGTGAAATTGACTAAAGATTTTGTTTTATTTATATATATAAATGCTAAGGGTTATTTTTAAGAAATTCATGCCATTTTGTAAAGATAATAGCTGCAAGCAGGCGCGTAGGCAGAGGGGGGTTTTGAAGGTTCAAACCCTTCCCGAAATTATGATAAAATCAATCAATATTTCATGTGAAAATCAAAAAAGTTACGTCGATAAACAAAAAAATTCAAGTTACAAGAAAATGCATGAAAACGTTAGCAGCATATATTTAATAAAAAAGTGAAAATTATCAAAACATAGGATTATGTAGAAAATATGAATCAGAAAAATTGTTACAACCCTGTGAATAACCAAAATGCTAGAAATTTACAAAACTTTTAATCTTAGATCATCAAATTCAAGAAATCTATAGGTAACCCATTCAAAAGTATTGAAAATTTTTCGATTCATACAAACTCCGAAAGAATAATGAAATTAATTAAATTCAATGAAAAAACTATTTTCTGAAAAATCTCGACAAATACCTCTACTATTTAATAATTTTGAAATTCTAGAGCATCGAATTCCCAATATACTATAAATCTATAAAAATTCTAGAAAGCAACAAAATCTTTCAAATATTCCAAAAAGACGAAAATAGAATATAAAGTATATAAGAATATAAAACATGGAAAATCTATATGAATGTGATTTTATCATTCATTCTTGAAATTACTGATAATAGATCGAAATTCAGATTCTAAAGCATCGAGTTTTTTAAATCTCTGTAGCAATCTACAAAACTATGAGTGATTTATAAAAATACTAAGAAATCCTCCAGAGTTTCGTATATTATACTAGGTAAACGTGAAAAAGAAATTTGCTAGTTTACTAACTTAATATTTTACTCGTTTACTAGTTTACTAGCTAACTAGTTTACTAGCTTACTAGTTTACTAGCCAACTAGTTAACTAGCTTACTTGTTTACTAGTTTCTAAGTCAACTAGTTTACTAGTTTACTAGCTTACCAGTTTACTAGATAACTAATTTACTTGTTAACGAGCTTACTAGTTTACTAGTTCAGTAGCTTACTAGCTTAACTGTTTTTAATTTAACTAGCTAATTAGTTTACTAACTCATTAGTTTTTTATTTAACTAGCTTACTAGTTTACGAGATTACTAGTTTATCAGTTTACTTTTACAAATTTGACAAGTTACTAGTTTACTAAATAAGTAATTTACTTCTCAACGAGTTTGCTAATTTACTATTCTTCTTTTTCACTTGTTTACTATTTTACTATTTTATTGTACGATTTCAGTAGTTTACTTGTTTACTAGCTTACTAGTTTAATAGAAATCTTTCAATACATAAAAATTATGTAGATACAATTTTCTCAGAAATTTATGCAACTTTCTGTCCTGGAGCATATTTATTAAATAAATACAATAATTATACATAATTTTGGAAATCATTATAGAAAACAATTAAAAATATATCAAATTCAATTTATAGAATTTATACGATTAAGCATACTTCCGATTGTAGTAATAATAAAAAAAATATGAAATAAAAGTATTGAAAATCTTTATAAAAGAAACTGTTGTCTGGAAAATCAGTTTAAATTTTCAAAATCTCTGAAAGTTTCGATACTATATCACCAATTCCTAAAAACCTATTGAGGCATTCATAGAAATATTAGAAATATATAAAAATACCTGAAAATAGTACAAAATTTGATAAATAATATACCATATGAATATAATATAAATTTATGATGTACCTTTTATCTGTGTGGTTAAAATTTGCTCCAAAATCAATTCAAATATTTTTTTAGAAGTTTGATTCCTAGAGCACCGAATTTTAGAAAGCCCAATAGAAACTCATATTACTCAATATCAGTTTATCCTAAGAGTGGTGTAAATTCAAAAAGTATTTGTAAAAAAAATTGAAACCTCAGTTTTTCATCATCATCGAATTCTATTATTTACCAACATGAATAAGGTGCAACTCTGGATTCCAAAAGTTGTAGAACTTTTAAATTCAAAAATAAAAAATATTTCAAAATTGCTCTCTTGTAACCATATTGCCAAAGATTAAAAATAATGAAATCCCAAAGGAAAAATATTTTTCAGAAAAACCCCTCCTGAAAATTTTTTCTGCCTACGCCTCTGGCTGCAAGTTTGGACTTATTTATTTGAATGAAATATGTGTCAGGCACGCCATTGTTCGGTACAATTATTCATTGAGTGTATGAAAAAACTAGAGGTTCACATGCCAGTTCTTGGGAGGTATTTCAAAAGTAATCTTCAGAACGCTATTCGTATTTGTGTCCAAGATTTTATTTCGTTTCGTCTTAGAAACCTGCATTCCTCTCGAGCTCTTGCTTGTGTTTACGCCTTTTTCCCAGGCGTATAATCTGTAACAACAGCAATTGCACAGCAATCGCAGCGGCGTTATTTTCGCGGCCCCGTTACGTCTATAAACCTTACTATTTTTTGTATGGTTTTTTCACTTTCATCGGTCTTTGAAAAAAGAATGCATTTATCCAGATCCGAGTGTTGAGGATCTTCTTCGAAACTGGACGATGTATGGAAAATCTTCTTTTAGATTTGGAGAAGAAGTAACAATTTTTCATAAGGCAAAATCGTGAAATATTATAATGATTTCATGATTAGTTTGTTCGAAATTTCGATATTAGGTCAATGGTTTACAGTAATTTTATTGTTATAAAAAGTTATTTTAGAGAATCTTTGGGAAAATTTATAAAATCTTCGTGAAGAATCCTGAGTCTTATTAAAAATGTAAAAAAAACCCAAGGCTTAGACAATTGTAATAAAAAATCGTGACATCAAAAAATTACGTATCTACGTATTGTAGAAACCGAAAGTTCTTTGTTCTATGTTTGGATCTGAAAAATTTGATTTTTCTTAAAAAACTTGAAGATTTATTCTTGGAAATCAGAAAATCAATCAACTCGTGGATTTTGAAGTTCTCAGAATTTTCGAAATTTGTTTGGGATTTGCCCAAATAATAAGATGATGAAAGATGAATCTATAAAATAATGCATTTATAGTTGCTTAGAAATTTTTTCTGGAATTCGCTACCAGCATTAAAAAAATTTTCTTTTACTTCCAGTCATTTTCAGATTTTCTGACATTTTACCTTACTTTACGAGGATTCAATAAATTTTTAAGTCTTAAGATTAACTCTCAAAATATTGAAATGTACTTTGAAACTATTGACTATTTTTTGGAAAAAAATTTCCCCATACTACTATAATCTATTTGAGTTCTATTCAAGATTTTAAATCAGTTTCGATGCTTGCAAAATGCTTAAGATTCTAGAAAATGTTCGATGGTTCAAAATAATTTTTTTAAGTTATTCGTAGTTGCTGTTCATTGTGTACTATCTTCTGCAAAAATGACATTTAAAAATTCTTATAATATAAGTGTTGTTTTTATAATTGTTAGTTAATTTTCATTATTTTTCTGCACCTTAAAAAAGTCCTCTGCTTTCGATGTTTTTAGTCAATGTTGCAGAATTTTTAACATCATTCTATGGTACCTATAGTCTTATAGAAAATATGCAAATATTTATACTGTCGCATGTATATGACAATAACAGCTATTCATGTGAAAACTTAAATGACTACAAAGTTTATATACTTTTTAGAACTTCACAATTTTTAGGAGTATATGAAAGCTTGATGACATTGAAACCTAAAACTATTTTTGTCTACTAAAAAATGTAGAAAAATTTGTATCTTAATGATGAATCCTTTGCACGATCAACAGTGAATGTATCAGTTTTTTTTTAAAAATGGAAAATTTTAGTAGGCAAAGGGACTGAAATGACAATCATTAAATTTTCGATAACTTGAGAAATCATTTGTAATTAATTGCTTAAAAATATTGAGAACTCGAAAAGTTTTGTTATCGTGTAGTGTTGTGAATTTTTAATTGCTTTCTGAAATCTTATTCAAATTCATGAGAAAAATCCTCCAGGTAGAATCAAAATGATTAATTTTTTCAGAAATATCAAGAAATCCAAAAACTTGATCTCTTGAAAATATCTACCTTGCTACGTAATTTAAGGATTCGACAATAAGTGTGTTTCGCAGTCGAATTTTCAGGTTGAAACTTATTAATATTCAAACTTAAAAAATTAACCCATCTACAGAATCCAAATTGTGAAAAGTTTTCAACATAATTACATTTCGAATAATAATAGACTGAAATTACAGAACTCAAAAGTTCTTTCAATTAAACCAATAATATTAATTTTCTATTTCAACTAATATTGATATTTCTAAAAAAATTGTAGCTTCTTTACTTTTTCGTTATCATATTTCTAATCCTTCAACTGTAAAGTTTTGGAATGTATAACCAATAATATTGAAAAAATTCGAAAATTCCTACAATCTAATCATGATAAATAAAAATTTTAAATTTTTAAAATGCATATATATCTCTTTTTAAAACGCATCCAAATATAACTATTCAACTTTTGTGTTTTCCATTGCTAAATAAACTTCATATAAGCAAAAGGACCTTCTTCAATACATAGTAACAGAAATATTCAAATCTTTCAAATTTACATCGAGATAAAAAGCTATCATAACTATCGCAAACCGAATTTATTCAGATAATACTGAAAGCACTGCATTTCAATAACCACAAGTAGAAAAAACCATACTTCTCAACTACCTTGAAAAAAATTTTTGAAGTAAAACTTCTTAGGCGGTATTGCCACTTTTCTAGAATGTAATTTATGTAAGGGGTAATTTGGAGATTTGGCACTGTAAGTTATAAGACTGTGAAATGTAAGAGTGTAATATTTTCGATTGCAGGAAGTAATTTTGAGATACTGTTGTAATGTAAGACTGTAAGATGTAAGACTGTAATGTTTTCGTTTTGAGGGAGTAATTTAGCGATTTCGTAATTCTGTAACACTGTAAGAGTGTAAGAATATCATAGATAGATTCGACTAAAAATTAGAAATGAATTAATTATTCAACTGATTTACAGTAAAAAACGAGAAAAATACTACACAGAAAAATTGAGGGATCTGTAAATCTGTTAGAACTAAAAAAGGTAAGAAAAATAAAAATCTGTATACCGCGACCTTAAAGAAAGTAGCATGAGAAGTTTTACTTCTAACGCGTGTAAATTCATTTTGCAAATAAAGGAGATTCAATAAAATGAATCAATTAACTCGTCCAAATTATTTAAAGACTTGGTTCAACAACCTGGATAAATGCTAATTTTATAAAACCCGAGCGTGAGGCCAACGAGAATTTTTCTCACGGAGTGTAAAAAAAAGCTAGTGTCCCATCCTCAACTCACTTGATAAGGATAAGATCCAGGCCTGTAATAGTTGTTACTGCCACCAGTCATCCCTGCCGCTTGACTCTTGCTGCTCCCGCCGCACATAGACGCCATTTTCCCATTTGTTCCAAGCTTCCTTCTATTCTTTATCTTCGCCCCTTATTGTTATCGTCATATAATACATAATGCATCGTTTATATTCATTGGCACGCACTCACGCAGTCCAAGTCTTTCGCCAAGTGCAAGACTGCCTCAGACCCACACTTATCTTGAAACACTTTAGAACATCAATCAACTCTTCGGCAAAATCACGGCATTTGGTGATACCATTTTCCCTTCAATTTGCTCGCAACAGTTCGTGCACGAATAGAAAATAATTGATTCTAGGCGAACTGCTTATGAATTGGTCTTCGATGTTTTCTAAAGAGAACAGAGTCTGAAGATCGGTCCAGTACGCGTAATTTCACTTGACAGCATTCGATTTCAATCATTTTCGATGATTTTTCTTCGTTTCGAGTCAATCGTTAGTTAATTTTAACTGAATTGATTAGGTCTATCTTTTCTTTTATGAACGAGACATTGAGAATTGCGCGATAGCAGAGGGCTGACACTGACGATTTCATGTTATTTTGGAAGAGTACACTCGAAGTACGTACTAATAAAACCGTACATTTACTTGGCTCGGCTGGGCCAGCTCAAAGGCAACTGAAGACTGAAGGCAACTGACGATGGGCCCGACGATGGGAACCTGTGACGAGCTGGGATACCCCTGCTGCAGGATCTCTCGAGCAACGTTGCCAAGTCTGAGCGAGACATTCGTAATAGAAAGAGACAATTCCGCTAGATTCATGCAAAATTTTCTAGGCCCCGCGAAAAATGGGTCTTCCTCGTTTTTATCTCCAAATTGTGACTGGTGGATGGAACTTCAAGGTTAAAAGTACTGTTAGCCAGAATTTCGGACTTGGACCGTTACTATTCGTTTCGTCGAAATTAACGTTTTATGTGTTTTGAATAACACTGTGCTATATAAGAGAAAAAAAAATCTTGAGGATTATTCAGGCGACCGAGTATAAATTGTAGGTCTTGAAACCATGTTTCGAAATCATTGAATAATACTGAATTTTCAAGTTATTGTTTAAAGAATTTGAACCAATCTCTTGATTGCAAGCTTAACGATTTCAAGAAGAAGAATGATCGGCTTGTCGAAAATATGTATTTGTCCATATTGGTTAAAAAAATAATAATACAACATTTTTTAAAAATTCATCTAGAATGTTGTATTTTTTTTTTTACAGTTTTTACATTTGATGTCTCTTCATCTGATAATTCTTTGGAAACAATATATTTTATATTTTTTCTGTAAGAATATTCTATTTTGGGTGCAAAAAATTATAATTCGTAAAATATTGTTGCCGTTACAGTATTTTTTGTAAACTGGAAAATTCTCTTCTTACCATACAATTGAAGTCGCGCTATGCTTGTATGTTTTATTACCAGCTTATCATTCTTTTATTATTACAATTCACATCGTTTTTACATGTTTTTTACAATTTTGTATTCGTTACTGTTTTTGTACGTTTTTTATACAACTTTTTTCATTTTGTCACAGCTATTTAACATTTTTCACGGTTTTTTTACGGCTTCGCTAATTTTTTTTTTCCGTTTTTTATCGTATAATTACGGTTTTTTCGCCTTTTTTTTTGAATTTTTTTCATTACTGTTTATACGTCTTTTCTTCAACTTTTTTCATGATTCTGTCTCAGTCTGTCCTTTTTTCTCCAGCACAAATTTTTTCCACCAAACTTTCGCCCTAAAAATCTTTTCTCATTGTCTTACGATTTTTGTATGAAATCTAACCAAATAAGTTCACGTTTGATTATGCCCATGAAAAATTCATCAACAGTCTTTTATATCATTTTTTTTTTTTTTGTTCAAACTGTCGCATGGTACGAATTGTGAAAAAATTGCCTAAGTTATCAGTAAATTATTATGATTAGTAAAACTCATACATTTTATTTAGCAAGCTTTAGAATAAGGAATAATGTTATCTCGTCGATGATGTATTTTACGATCATGAGATACAGAAAAATTTTTATGAGATTTTGACGACATCGAGGAGGAGTAAATTGTTCGTTGTTCATTAGTCTTGAAGAGGACATGGGGATCGAAACGTCGACACCTAATTGAAATAAACAATTTGACTGGGAGATCGATGCCAATTTCATTTCACTTTAATTCGACCCAGGGAAAATATCATAGGATTTTCAAAATTCAATCTGTTAAAAATTTTCATTGAAAAATCTGTATTTTACACAGATATATCTGTCAAATTCAACAGATTGTTAGTCATTTCAACTAGATTTTCTGTTATATTCTACGAATTCAATGTGTTGATTTTCATTTGCCTGATTCCCTAGATTTAAAAAAAGAAATATAGGGAAATCAGGCAAATAAAGAAACGAACCATTGAGACTGGCTGTACAACATCTTTAAAATCAACTAAATTTTTACTGGTCCGTGGAAAATTGTGGTTAGCAATACAAAATTTCAGTTACTTTTTACTTAATGATTGTTAGTTGAAGATGCAATTTTCTTCTGCTTACTAAATATTTTGGCTAGCTAAATATTTACAAACTTAATACTTTGTAATATACCATTCCCATAAACTTGTTTTTCAGATCATCGGAATTAATAACGAAATATAAATGTATTATTTTTTTTTTATTTCGTCGATTTCCCCAACGAGTGATATCTCTAATATTACAAGGTTATCATCAAATAATATTGAAAATACGTGAAATGAGCAAAGATATCAAGATGTAGACATCAACGACATTGGTTGTTTTTCGTTCAAATCATATCACTCATATTACTAGGTTATCATCAAATAATATTGAAAATACGTGAAATATGCAAGGATATCAAGATATATAGATATCAACGACATTTGTTGTTTTTCGTTCAAATCAAGCTGATTCGATAGCAATCGACTTTAGAAGATCACCGCCTTATCTAATAGATTCGATTCTGCTCTCCCCCTGAAAATGGTTTAGTATTTAAGAGAGAACACGTTTGAATTCGCGGGCTCTCCGAAATTCTGTTGCAATTCTAAGATTATTTTACGAAATGTGTGAACTCTATTCTATTATGGTGGAAGAAATTTTACGAAATATGTGAACTGTATTCTATTCTGGTGGAAGAGTTTTGGTGAAATAAAATAGTAAAAAAAAGTGGAACTTTAATCGTGAAATTATCATTTCCTGGACAACTTCGTTTTCATCGTTTCTAACCAGAACGCCAATCACCTTAAAATTCTTTAAAAGTTGATATGCTCTACCACACGACTTCTCGATGAAGTGATATTAGTAAGATCATACTTGAAATTTGAAAATTTCGTGAATATATTGAATTAAAATTCGATGAAGGAATTTTCAGCTCAAACTTGGCAACACTGTTGCCTACTCAGTACTGAGATAGCGAGCATAGCACCATGACCACCGCTTCTTCTATATCTTCTATTCTCCTTGCACTTGTCCTTTTTATTATATTCCTTCTTCCCTAATGTAGCCTTGCTATAATAATCCCGCTTCCTTATTATCTACACCACTTTAATATAACGTCGCCGTTCTGTAACGCGCGTTCCAGCCAGAGATTGACCAGTCATTACACGATTGTGCGACCATGACCGTTGATATGCTTCGACGATTTTATCCGTTTCATAATTTTTAAAATTTTTTACCCTACGAATCTTCGATCCGGCTCCTCTGAAACAAGACCTTTGACGGTTGACTGCGTTTACTTGAAGGTGAATGCCCAAGGACTCTTTGAGAGCTTTGATCCTTATCAAGTTCTTATGAGAAATTGCAAAGTATGATAGTCTTGAAATATCCTATCAACCTTTTTGAGGATGTAGGTAAAAATATTCGGGGATAATTCTTTTGAATGAATTTTTCAATCTAAGTGGCGATATTGCCACTGGTGATATTCAAGGACAGAACTTTTTCTCGAGGTAGATAAATGGATTAGAGAAGATGAAAAAATTTAAAACGTGAGGTAATTTTTTCAAGACTTTCAGAATGTTGCAGGTATAAATGAGAAATTTGAAAAAAATAAAGAAATTTTCAAGATCTTCGATTCTAGGAATTTATGTTAGGGTCAGATCACATATGAGTATGTCGAATGCCGCAAAACAAAGGCAATTGTTGCAATGTCTGCAGCATAATAAAAAAAAGCGATTCTCGAAATAATGTGCAGCGCTCGAGCTAGGTATTATGGAATTCCGAGCATCGTCGTCGTATTCGTCTAGCTCGAGCTGCACGCTGCGAGAGCAATAGGAAGCAAAAGTGCAGCGAGGCTGGAAAAAACGATGCCGGAATCCGTACAAGAAGAAGAAGAAGCAGCTGCTGCCGCCGATGCTCGTACATACGGTGCATTCTTCGCGAGCGCATTGGTGCACATATAATTATGATCGTTGCTTGGAATGAAAAATGCGCGCATATTCGCATAAATCTTCTATTTCCGGAAGAATATTCAATTTGCATAAATGTTATGTCCGAACTTATTGATGTTTGCTTGTCACGATAAAGTCGGATACACAGGAGTAAGAGGAATCACCCCCCCCCCCCTCAAAATCTTAGAAGAAAGATAAATTTGGGCCTGTGCAAAATCCTATGAATTTGCGAAATGTCGATATTTTTGAAACCTATATACCGTTAAATATCGGTTTTTCTCAGATGGTAATCGGTAATATCGCAATTCTTAAATATAAGCGAAAATGACTGTCATGTCCCGGTGACATTGATTTTTCGTGCCTCAGTAGATTTAAGTTTTTTATTCAAGTTTTCAGGCAAATAAGTGGTTACTATTTTGGATACGTATTGTATCAGTTTATCAGTGATTTGAGTTAGATACTCTTCATTGCCAATAGATATTTGGGCGATTGGTTGTCACGACTAATCATTTTAAAGAAATATAGGCTACAAGTAAGTAAACATGACCATATATGGTCATATTTTTGAATACACCAGCGATAGTGAATTCTATTTAGACCGTGCGTTTTTTCGGTAGAGGTGAGTGCCGTAAGAAATTTTGTGAAGTAACATTGTTCAATCGTGTCGTGGAAATTTTTAGTAGTAATTTTAGTAGTTTATTATCAACCACGTAGCCGGGAAGTAAACTATTGTATCTCGTATTTAAAATATTTTGGGGAATAAACAAAATTATAATATTGGGCAATTCGGTGTTTTACATTTTCCAGCATTCAGATCCCTGCAGAAGTGTAACGAATCTCACGTACTTGAATGTTACAATGGCGGAGAAAAATATGAAAAGTGGTGGGTACAGCTGTTTTATTGTCATAAAGGAAAATATTTTTTTCTGGAATAGCAACAGTTCTTGATCCTCGCTACACGAAAGATTATTTTCAATTCAATTTAGCAGTTTCGAAAATGACGAGCCTCATTGAGAAAGAAATCGTCAAGATTTTTAGAAAAAGAGAGGCAGGCAATGAAACAAAAACAGCTGTATTAATTAAATGAAGATTATTAGAGCATAATACACACTAAAAATAAGAAAAAACACTTTGGAAACCACATGACAAGCTCTTGGAACTTCATGAATCAAGAATTTTGGTCGATGATTATCCCAGCGTTGTGCGTACCAAGATGAGATCTTTTTTCTGACAATTATTGCCATCCAGAGATGCAAACCTTTTGATAGTTTGAAATTCAATTCAAATTCAATATTCCAATTTGCATTAACTTGCAAGAATATATCTTTCCGCTCTTGCGACATCTGTTGAATTATTATATTTTTTCGTATGGAGCACTTGAATGAAAGAGTTTTTCTTGCAATTGTTGAAAAAGACATTTGGAATATTTGTGTGTAAATCAAGGGATTCCAGGTTATTTCATTGCAGTTGTATTTTTTCGGTTTTTTTTTTTTATATATATATAGTTTCTGTAGATGTTAAACGGTGATGCAATTATAATGAAACAGAATATATGGAACAAATATCCCAAATAATTTGGGTTGTTATAAAGTTTTTATAAAAATCCTTATAAAATTCCGGTATTTTTAATGAAATTCCGCTTTTTTTATGAAGTAACTTTATGAAAACTAATGAAAACTTTATGAAAAATTTCTCTTTTCATAAAGGGACATTTAAAAAAAAGCGGAATTTCATTAAAAATACCGGAATTTTACAAGGATTTTTATAAAAACTTTATAAAAACCCAAATTACTAGGGATATACAGGGTGCCCCAAAGTCACATATAAACAAAACACATCGTACTCCTTCTTCAATTTCTAGTCGAAAAGTCCTTTACCACTTTTTATGAAACTCAAAATTTAAAAAGTTATTTAAGTCTAAAATTTAAACAATAATAGCACTCTCTCGACAAGTGGGGGTAAATTTCACGGACCAAACTTTTCCCAAATTTTATTCATACTTTTCCGAGTCAAAAAGTCCTATGCCACTTTTCACAAAACTCAAAATCAAAAAAGATATTCGGTTGACAAGTTGAAACCTACCAGGTTTCTTAGATTTTAGACTCGAATATTTTTTTTGTTTTTGATTTTTGTGAAAAATGGAAAAGGACTTTTTGACTCGGAAAAATATCAAGAAAATTTGGTAAAAGTTTGGTCCGTGAAATTTACCCTAACTTGTCGAGAGAGTGCAATTATTATTTAAATTTTAGACTTAAATAACTTTTTAAACTTAGAGTTTTATAAAAAGTGGTAAACGACTTTTTGACTTGAAATTGAATAAGGTATCCAAAGTGTTTTTTTTTATATGTGACTTTGGGACACCCTGTAAAAAAAATATATATTAAGAGAAAATTTTTACCTTGAATGCTATTTATAACGTATTCTCTATATTTTCGAAGATTTTTTCAAATTTTTTTTCTTTTAAACGACTATTAGTATATCGGTATTTACTATTCTGCTAATTACGAAAATCGATATTTTCGTGCTGGTATATATCAGTATCGAATATAGATATTTTCGTTGACGATACCCAGGCCTTCATAAAATTTCACTTAAAATTTATATGAATAAAACAATTTAAACTTTTTAAGGGGGCACTTCGTCCAGCGCGTCAAACAATAATGTTTATTTAGCGATTTTTTTCCACTAAAAAAAAGAGCATACGTGAATCATCTTTGGCGCATATTTAGGTACATGCTTAAGTTACGGAAAAAATTTTATTTTAATAAACAAATAATTATAAATGGCGGATTTATTCAAAGTCCCGCATGACAGCTCGGATTTTTGCGTGGTACACGCTGGAATCGATAGTTATTATCTGAAACATACAAGCAATTTTCTTAACAATTCAGTAGACTTCCTTCGTGTGCATGAATATCTAACATTGTTAAAAAAGTTTTTTTATTCAAGTTTTTAGCGAAAAATAGCAACAAAAATGACGTGAAAATTGCAACTTTTTTTGAAACTATTACTTTAGTACCTTTTAATCGAGTTTTTATAGGTTTTAATAATTCATGCAATTGAGGAAAGTCTGCTAAAATATAAAAAAATTGCCTTTTTATGATTCAGATGAGAACTTTCGACTCCAGCGTGTACCGCGCAAAAGCAGTCCGTCGCGAGCTGCCATACGCGATTTTCAATTTAATCCATCAATTTCAATTAATCGTTTATGAAAAAATCTTTTTTTGTAGTTCGAACATGTACCTAAATATATGCAATAGATGAACCACGTGTGTTGCTGTTTTCTGACTGAAAAAAAATCGACAAAAACCACCATTTTTCGACTCGCTGGAGGAAGTGCGCCCCTTAAAATAATGAATAATTCATTATTTAAAGTAAAGATTGTTATACCCGTTGTCATTTATTATACATTTCAAATCCCTTGAAGATTTACATTATTTTTTTAAGTTCTTATTGAGATTCTTAAGATTAATAGCTGTATCGGAAAATATGTATTTGGATATTTAAATTTGTGTGATTGATTTTCACCTTATTAAAGGAACACTTGTATTGTTTAATGAATTCGTCAATTAAAACAATCCTGAAATGAAAAATTGTACATTTACCGAAAATTTCATCACCTATTGATGCATCTGAATAGTTCGAATCAAGGAATTTCGTATCTCAAAATTTGTAATGTTTGAGTGTGATTACCTTAATATCCGATTAAACAAATTCCGCGATTGAAGTAAAATATGAAAAGTAATAATTTAAGTGGGAAAAATTACTGATGAGGTGTCCGAAACGTGCAACTTAAGAAAATGTTGTAAAAAAAATAATAATGAAATCTTGTGAAAATCCCCAGTTTTATCAAACTCCTGCAAGAAACTAACTAATAGAGGTCTTAAAATTAAACTTTCTCGAAGTAGTGCACTCTGGTTTCACAGGAATAAGGCTATGAGACAATTTTCTTGTACATAGAATTATATTATGGAGTTACGAGCGTATGTAAAATTACGCGCGTGAGGCAACTACATTACACGCTTGCATTTTACATGCAGGTATGTAACGGTATCATCAACGCGCGATTTAATCGGATGCAATGCGGCACCAAAAGTATATTTTGAGGTAGTTGTAACATTTTTTCTGATAATTTTTCATAACAAAGCAAAGTCATCGAAATGTTTACTGAAGAGAGCGCTAAACAAAATTTGCTTAGAGTTTCTCTCGAGTCGACCGCAGAATACTTCACTCAAAACCAGAAGTTTCATGTAAATTACATATGAGATGTTCCGTAATGTTTCGCACCAACATAATATACTAACTCTATCGTTTCATACCTGGCTATAAATTATAATTATAAAAAAGGATAAGTTAAGTCACATATTATATGGTAACTATTAATAAATCGCATACTTGGATGTGGCGAAAAAAATGTTAAGTTGAATCAAACTAACGATAAATTCATATAAATTATGTAATGAAGTAACTCCAGCCAAATATATGGTATATTTATCGCAAATACTGCAGAATCCAAAGAAATTAGTATGAAACATACGCTATCTTTATAACGAAGATATATATTACTAGCTGATAAATATTTGAGAAAGTGGCGCAACTATACGCGTATATTTGTATTGAACTTACTGTTTTTACAGTGTGTCAATTGAAATAGTGCTTCTTTTAATTTTTTTCTAAAGGTTGATGTTTTTGATTATGAATAATTACTAAAAATCTTACTTTGGCCAAAAAATTTCCAAAAATGTTCTTTGAATAATGGTAGCTGTATTGCATTTTCAAAAATCTGAGGTCTTTTTTATGAAAAAAAAATCGTTCAGTTGAAGGGCTGAACTACATTTAAAAATAAATTCAGTATATGCAGTGCACCATTAAATGCCATAAAGTTCATTTCCTCTGAGATTACAAAATTTCCAGCATTTCTCGATTCGCAGCAAATAATGCTTAGGCATGAATTAGCTTAATTACAAAAACCGTAAAACATATTCAAAACTGGACTTTGTTTCTCGGGGAACATGCAAAAATTAGTTTGCGCGATAACTCGGAACAATGTATGGATGTTGTACGTGTTTTATTATCCGCGGTGAAGTATATGGCTATAAATAATAACGGTACTGTTCTCGATCTGCTTACAGATTGGCTCCACTTGGTGCACACTGCTTCGCATTTGTAGGGTCAACATAATGGACGGGAAATGCGAGAATTTGAGACGGTTTTCCCTTGTCACTTGGAACCTCATACAGCAGTCTACGAAATTCCTTATGTGGAAGTTTTACAAGGTAAGCTTACAGAAATTTTGTGCAATTGTGTATGGCACTGAAAGTTAGAAAAAAAGATTGATTTTGAATGTTACTCATATACATATTGGCAGAGGAATGAAAATAGTACCTTAATCCCTTTTTTTATTACTTTTCCCAACGTTTCATGTCAGATCTGACATGATACATCGACATTGATGTATCGATAATAACGTCTGACTTTTTTTTTCCAAGAGTCAAATTCAGTTTTTCTTTTTAATCATAATTGAAAATCAGTTACCTCCAGCACACAAAACGATAGTAAAACAAAAGTTTCCCCGGGAATAATGAAAAATATCAGATCCCGCAGGTTGTATATTAAAAATTTTGCAATGAACGTGGGGACGTTAATGCAAGTCGGAATCTTCAAGAAAAAAGTGCTTTGCTTTTGACGAGCAGGAGCAATTTCTTATGGATAATAAATAGTTGTGCTGAGATTTTCTCAAACGAACGGAAGAGAGAAGAAAGGACGAAGCCGCGAAGAACGTGAAAAAATCACGAAGCAAGCAATAATGATCGCGGGTTAATTTATAAAGGCAGCTGCGGGAAGAAATGTGCGTTGTTAATCTTGAAAAATGCACGCACAGCTCGCGTAATGACGACGATATTATTCTATATAACTCGTAGGTTCTCCAAAGAATGGGAAAGACGAGTATGCTTCATAAGTTCTCATGTAGTTATACTGTGAACACTTAAATTGCAAGTGATCCTTCGACTTTTTTCTCGTTATTATTTTTAATCGTAAAATTCTGCCATTACATGGGCAAAAAATACATGGCGTATTTGCATGTCCAAAAAAACTCGCGAATTCCTTAGAGGATGAAATAACTATAAAATCCCTATAAACCGTAGAACTTGAGGGAACTGAAGGAATAAGAAAACCGAGAGAACTCCTAGATACCTTAGAATCCAGAAGAATTTCCAGAAACGCTGGATATAAACTTTCGCCACTAGTGATGTAAAATATTGTACGCAACTATGACAAAAATTCTTATATCCCCTCCGTGTGATTATAGACAGGGGCGTAGGCAAAAAAAATGTTCGGGAGAGGTTTACCTGAAAAATATTTTTCCTTCGGGATTTCGTAATTTTTCATCTTTGACATTATAGTTACAAGAGAGTGATTTTAAAATATTTTACATTTCGGAATTTGAAAGTTATACAACTTTTGGAATTCAGAGTTTCACATTTTTCATGTTCGTAAATAATAGAATTCGATTTTTGTGATTTTTAATTAGTGACTGAGGTTTCAATTTTTTTACTTATACCTACTTTTTATATTTATACCACATTTAGGATTATCTGATATTAAGTAATATGGGTTTCTATAAAGCTTTCCAAAAGTTGATGCTCTATGAATGAATATTTTAACAAATTTATATGTTTGAAATGATTTTTGAGCAAATTTCAACCACACAGAAAAAAGGTACATCATAAAGTTGTATTATTTTCGTATTGTGTATTGTATACTATTAATCAAAATTTGTACTTTTTTCTGGTATTTTTATATATTTATGATATTTCTGTGAATCGTTCAATACATAGATTATTTTTAGAAATTGATACTATATATAGTATTGAAACTTCCAACGATCGATTTTGAAAATTTGAATTGATTTTTCAGATGACAGTTTCTTCAATGAAGATTTTCAATACTTTTATACTATATTTCTTTGGTATTTCTACAATCAAAAGTATGTTTTATTGTGTTAATTGTATAGATTGAATTGGAT
Source organism: Platygaster robiniae (assembly GCA_028476575.1). Classification (NCBI taxonomy): domain Eukaryota; kingdom Metazoa; phylum Arthropoda; class Insecta; order Hymenoptera; family Platygastridae; genus Platygaster; species Platygaster robiniae. Next base: position 47,205,056 of record CM052019.1, read on the forward strand.
GTGTTTTTATTAATTTCTATACGTATGAAACTCTAGAATGATTTCTAAAATTATATATAATTTTAGTATTATATGAATAATTATGCTCCAGGACAGAAGAATTTATTAATTCTTATAAAAATTATTTCTACATGATTTTTAGGTTCTTAAAAATATCTAGTAAACTAGTGGGCTATTAAACTAGTAAACTGATAATATAATTAACTTGTAAGCTAGTAAACTAGTAAGCTAGTCAACTACTAAACTAGGAAACAAGTAAACTATCGTAAACTAGTAAAGTACCGAAATTGTAAAATAGTAAAATAGTATACAAGTGAAGAAGAAAAATAGTATACTATCAAACTTGTTAACAAGTAAATTAGTTATTCAGTGAACTAGTAAACTAGTAAGCTAGTAAACTAGTAATCTAGCAAGCTAGTAAACTAGTAAACTAGTAAGCTAGGGAACTAGTAAACTAGTAAACTCGTTGACACGTAAATTATTAAGCTAGTAAACAAGTAAGCAACTAAACTAGTAAACTTATTTTTCACATTTTTCTAGTACAATATACGAAACCCTGGAGGATTTCTCATATTTTTATAAATCACTCATAGTTTTGTAGATTGCTACAGAGATTTAAAAAACTCGATGCTTGAGAATGTGAATTTTGATCTATTATCCGTAATTTCAAGAATGAATGATAAAATCACATTTATATAAATTTTCCATGTTTTATATCGTCATTATTTTTTCGTCTTTTTGGAATATTTGAAAGATTTTGTTGCTTTCTAGAATTTTTATAGATTTATAGTATATTTAGAATTCGATGCTCTAGAATCCCAAAATGATCAAATAGTAGAGGCATTTGTCGAGATTTTTCAGAAAACAGTTTTTTTATTGAAATTAATTAATTTCATTATTCTTTCGGAGTTTGTATGAATTGAAAGATTCTCAATACTTTTGTATGGATTTTATATAGATTTATTGAATTTGATGATCTAAGATCAAAAGTTTTGTAAATTTCTAGTATTTTCCTAGATTTTTAGTTTTCTTGATTATTCACCAGGTTTTAACAATTTTTCTGATTCATATTTTCTACGTAATCCTACGTTTTGACAATTTTTACTTTTTTTTCAAATATATACTGTTAACGTTTTCATGCATTTTTTTGTAATTGAAATTTTTTTGTTTATCGATATAACTTTTTTCATTTTTGCATGAAATATTGATTGATTTTATCAGAATTTCGGGAGGGGTTTTAACCCCTAAATTTCCCTTTTGCCTACGCGCCTGATTATAGACCCCGGCTTCGCCTTGGTCTACAAACTTAATACTCGTAAATTTTAAATTTATGTCTCAGTTACGTTATACACTATTTTATAAATAAATCCTTTTTTTCATTTTTGAAAGCCTATACAAATTTGTTTTTTTTTTTTCACTCTGCGATATTTTTGGTGTGTATGTTGTGTTTTTTAAGAAAAAAATACAACATATTTTTTCTGTGAAAAAATTTGTATCGGTAGTTTTTTACAGCTCAATGATTACTACGAATTGAAGAATTTATCGTAACTGATAAATCGTAAAAACATTCGTTTCCCATGTTTTCCGAAAAAGTAACTGACGAAATATTTTTGCTATCATGTTCTGTAAAGTAACTGTTTTGACATTTTGAAAAAGCTTGTTTCAAACATCTGTACTTCAAATAACAGAAACTTTTGTTTGACTTTTTGAATTAGTGAAAATTACGTAAGGTAATGAAGGTTGGAACAAATTTTTGAAATGAGTTGAACTTTAATTTTTTTACTTTTATCGGTTTCGCATTACTTTTTATTTGTTTCATTTTTATCCGTCTTTTTTCCAAATACTAGAAATATTTTGAAAATATTAAACAGCTCTTTATTTCGGATTTCAAGTGAATGATATCATATTCTTCATTTTTTTTTTCTAAATAGTATTAATCAGCAAAATTAATAAAACACGAAATAGTGAAAAAAAGATTTCTCTCATTTTTATTCAACTTGGCATTACTTTTACATCACCAGAACACGCGATTTCTTAAAGAAACATCTATTCATGCACAAATTACGTTCTTCGCTCATATACACACAATCGCCGTAATTATCAATAAATATTTACACACCCTTCGAAATATTCCACGAAAAGTTACGAACATAACTTATTATTTCAAATACCATTTGATTTGCTTCTTTTTTTGTAATAAACCGAGGACACTCGAAAGGTGCATGCCGAAAAATTTTTTGACGAGGCTTATTTTCTAGCCAAACTGCATAAAAAAACTAAATTTGTTGAATTTGAACTCACACAGCACCATTCAAAATCTCATCTTTCAATTGTGCATTTTTTAGCTCAAATTTTTATCATATGTTAAAACTTATTACTCGTGAATATAAACGAAACGTATTTTTGTTCTCAGTACATAACTTTTTTCGATATCAAATTTTTGAATCAACTTAGAATATCAATTTTGATTTAGCTGAACTCTTCAGCATTATACAATAATTATTGTTACAGTTATTGTTATTCTTTTTGTGACTAGTGAGCAAGCAAAGATTTTGATTGCGTCTAATCAAAGTGATTCTATAAGTACATGGTGACCATTTATTTTTGGCGAAATTCACACGTGCACGATAAAAAATCTGATTTAGTTATACCGTATTTTTGAATGGAAGATATGTTTGAAAAGTGGTTCTCAAGTGACTCTTTGAGAAATGGTGAAATTCCGCTCGTCATTTTGATCCTTATAAAGACCTTATCAAAAAAAGAAATTTCTTATAAAAATTCGATTTCTTATAAGGTGCACCTTAAAAAAACCTTATAATATAATAATTCGATTTCTTATAAGGCGCACCTTATAATATAATATTTTGATTTCTTATAAGGTTTTTATAAGGATCAAAATTACTAGGGTCACGCCATAGTCACGTGACGTGTCTTTCAGCGTATGTAAAAATGTCACTTCAGCTACGCATTTCAGACAGTGACAGTGCCATTTTTTCTCAAATTTCGAAAGATAACTAAAAAGGGATCTTTTTTACAATGATTTAAAAACAAAATACTAAATTTTCAAAATTTCCAAGCTAAGTCTCTGATCTTGAAGGTTTGCATTGTTACGTGATATGATGGCTAAAAGCTGACATGGAAAGCTGTTTTGGGCAACTACAATAATTGTTGGTTTTGTACTTTTAATGCAATGTTATTGAAATCGAAATTAACTCGATGTTTTTCAACAACTTAATAAATATATATGCATAGCATTATTCACAAAACGAACAACAAAGGAAATATAAGTTTTAGCATTCGCTCAGTTTCGTTCATTCTCGCAATAAAACTAGATTAAATTATTTCACAATTGACATTTGTTTATTTTACACACTGCAATGGCAGCAATGCTTTTTTCTTCGGTAAAAATGTTTGTTCGAGAAGCATTCGTATAACACTTTAGTTTTTGGGGAATATCGTTCGTGAACAATTATTTACGACTATGTACTTTCAAAATAGTCTGTCAATAATGACGTGATTATAATACATTTCAACTATGAATAATTACGCATTCGAGAAGTTATTGAATTTTCGATTGTCAGGCAGTTTTTTTGTTAATTTGAATAAACGAACGGTTTTTTAAAAATAATATAGCTGAAAAAATAGAAAAAAATATTTTTGAAGTTTTTTTAAAAAAGAATAATAATTTATCATTTCCTATATACAATATTGATTTTCGAACTATTTTAGAGTCAAAGGCGTTGATTTAAAGTTTTTCTTTAAATTTAGCAATTTAAAATTTTGCTTGTGTTAATGTTTTGGATGGTGTTACACTACAAAAATTCAGAACATTTCCTGACCTAATGGTTTTCAAAATATAATATTAACATTTAAAATTTTTTGTCTAAGCCCATACTTGTTTCTAAACCAGGTATTGCAGATTTAGATGTTTGGAAAAAAGTTTTATCTCAAAAGTTTTTGAATGAATTCTAGTTTTCAGCAAAATAGTTTTTAATTAAAAAAAATTCGTCTACATTTTGAAGCTGTCCAAAAACGTCATTTCGTTTCTGGTCAGAACCAAAAAAAAATTTTTAATTTAGAATAAGTTACACCATTGTAATTGGTCTTAACTTATTTTAACGGTGTAAAAATTTTGCACTGTCGTAATCGAAAGAGTCGAAAATTTTCTGATTATCAGGCAGTCAAGCTGTATTTTATTGTTTTTTTTAAATCACTTTCAAAATATCACGAACGATATTCGCGGCTCGGAAAGACCATGCGATTTTCACAAACTACCGTCTGTGAAAATTTTATCGATGAAAATAAAGTTCTTCGGAATATAATCTGCAGAAATCGCAGCGAAATATACGGCGTCAAAATAGAACAGCGTAGGCACTTTCAGGAAAATGGGCGATTACTGGCAAGATATCGCGCCCGGAAAAATATACTTTTTTTTTTCACACCGATGAGAACTCATCAAACTTTCGATAATGTCGACTTGCAACTTTATTCGATCTGAAAAAATGTACTTTTTTTTAGAAATCGCAACTTACGATGAAATTGCATTGATTACATGAGTGTATCATATCTTCGTAACGACGAAGATTTACGTATTTGGAAAATATTGTGTTGCTGATTTTGTTATCTCGGTGGTTTATTTTTGGACATTTTAGGAATGACAATAATTGTATTGCTCGCAGATTTATTGATAAGGCGTTTTAAATATGAAATTATATAAGAAATTTTGTTTTTTTTGGACATCTGTATTCAAGGGCATAGCCTAGAAGGCAGGAGAGGGGGAAGTTTGATTAGTTTTCATTCAATATTGTCGGTTCAAGGATTTCAAATTCGAAAATGAGAAAATTGAGGAGAATAGTTTTCAAAAGGTAGAAATTTTCCTAGATAAAGTAAATATTTAAAAACTCAATTGAAAAACAAGTGGTATTGTAAATTCTGAAATATTGAGTATGAAGAATTAAAAGAATATTTTTTTTTTCGTTTTAATGTTTAAAATAGCGAATCGAGAAATCACGTTACTGAAAGAATAAAATTACGAAATGTTAGGTGTGAAAATTCAAACGATGTACTATATCCGAAATATCAATACACCTAGAATATAGAAATTTAACAGTAGTTACATGTTATTTTTGAAAGTTGAAACCACAGAATCACAAATTTTAACAAATGAACAATTGCGTGAAAAAAATGAAAATATTAAAATAGAGGAAACCGAAAAATTTCGGTTGAAGGTATTACGAATTATTTTTACTGAACGTATAAATTTTCAGGATTCTAAGATATTTTAGGAAATGGAAGAAAATTGAAATTCGAAACCCATGGAAAAACAATTATGTTTTTCAGGCTGACCTCCCCTAAAGAGCGTGACGTCATATATGCACGACCCCTAACAAAACAGAAAAATGCATGATTTTGAATTAAACCAAGTAAAAAATAATGAAAAAATCCTAGTACAATGATAATAATGTTTCAAAAATGTTATTGAGAAGATGAAATCGTCGAAATAAAAATAAAAATAAAAAAATATCAATGCCAAAATGGCACTTTGGATACATCGTAATCTTTATCAATATCCCAAAAATTTCTCCTGCAGTAAGACATAATAAAAAAGTAAACAAACAATGCTAATTTTGAAATCGTTATATTTTTCAAAGCTCGGCCAGAATAATTTAAATGCCTTATTATCAGAAACTTCTCAAGTCGTGGTTGAGTCAATAAACAAACTGAAGCAATAATTTTCTCATAGATTAATTATATCAATATCTAGTAGGAGAAAACAATCGTCCCCCTTAATAATTATTAAGGGACTGAATTCAGAAACCCAAAATTTGCGATCTTCAAAATATGATGATAAAAATTTGGACACTCCAAGATTTTTCATTTCTGAAGACTTTTGAACTAAAGAATAAGGTAATCCTAAGATTTCAAACTGAAAAAGTTTCTCATTCAAACCTTAACAGTCATCAATTAAAAACTTTTTATAAAAAGTAATCCAAAAGTTTTCGGATATTAGGAAAGTTCGAAACTTCAATTCACGAGTCTCAAAATTCTGGCTATGCCCTTGTCCAAATTTATCAAGAAAACGTTAAAAAAGAAAATATCAATAAATATTTGTCATTTATTTTGCACACGCTGTGAACATTTTTCAGTTTTCTATTCGCTGCTCATAAAATTCAACCAACTAAAAAGTAACAAATTCAAATAAATATAAAAAACGTTTTATCATTTGTTTATCGTAAAAAATAAACAAAGAAAACGCACGCTGATTTTATATTATACCTAAAAAAATATTTTGATTTCAAAAGCATTTTACGAAGGAAAATGTCTAGAATCTTTGAGTTCATTTTAGAATAAAAAAAAATATAATTTTTACGAAACTTGTGTGAACTTTTTTTGCTAATCAAAGTTTTTCATTTCATTTAATACGCCTACGGATTCTACTAAACTCTCCATCGTCATTCGTCGAAATAAAAATTGTACGCTGCATAATGTCGAAGTTACAAACTATGAATTACATTTACAAGTACATGTACAATTTTCATTTTCTCCGGACTTCATCGTTTTTGTATCTTTTTCCTGGCTTTTTATAATAGGCCATTATTATTGCATTCTTGGAAGAAATATTCTTCCGCACGTCTCCGAGGAAGACCTGTAAAATTGCCTATCTCGCAAGTGCCAAATTGTTGAATTTACAGAAATTTCTATAGCGTCTGCATAATTTTTCAAGCTTGGAACAACTTGTCATGATTCCAATTTTCGATTTGTCACGTTTTCGCATTTTTAAAAAAATTATTATTTGACCAATTTTACCTCTAATTCGAAATTCACAAATTTTTATTTAGAAACTTCGAAGACTACTGAAACTGTATTTTTTATTTCAGATTTTGAATCTTCTCTTTTGCTGATTCCGAATTTATAATAATCCAACATTAATTTGATTCAGTCGTAACTCGACTTTTGCGACGGTTTTACGATAGCGTTGCAGGCATTTGGTTAACTTTATTTTTGAAAGGAATCAGTTTCACGTTTGAGCAAACCGTGACAAATCGAAAGTAAACGAAAACGGCAAGAATCGAAATGACATTGATCAATAGTTAACTGCAATTTCTTTATTTTTGATTTAATAAATATTGTTTTTAATGTCTTTATTTGCATAACTAAGTGTATGAATGTGGAAAAGTGTTTTTAAGGTTCAAACTAATTCTGAAGCACAAAAATAATTGGCAGCGAATAATTGTAAAAAAATTGAGAAAAATAAAAAAAAATAAAAAAATCGTAATTAAATTAAGGGCACAGTGAGGTGTTTTAATCTAATGGTCGATTGTACATGCGATCACCAAATTTTTCTATGGTTGTCCAAGTGAATCCTATGGTCGACAATATAAGGTTCCAATTGTGCAAAAAGAAAAGATTTGTTGTTAAAAAAAAAGGGTAGAGAGAGAGTACAAAGAAATTTCTCAGGGCGAATATTCACTCTACATCGAATCAAAGTACTGCCACTCAAACTTGAGTAATTATTTATTTACTTAGAATGAAAAGTCAATCGAAAGTAGTATAATTAAACTTCTCTAAGAACACGAAAAACTCTTTTAGAGTGAATTTTCACTCCTTTTGTAAGTGCCAGTATGTTAAAACAATGTAGAGTGAATTTCACTCTAAGAAAGAAAGAGAGCAGAAAACCTAAAAGTCCATTCAGGGCATGGTGTAAAAAAATTCAACGAAGAAAAAAGCAAAAAAATATATTCGTTTTAACAAATCTTACTATGATTAAAGAAACTCAATTATGAAAATAAAATTCAACAATGTATCGTTTTGATGTTCAACGCTAGGATTAATACAGTGCGAGTGGTAACTGTCATTGTGACGATAAAATCTTGCTAGAACACTATTTCTCAGTTATACTCAAAATCAGGGGTGACGCTGATGAAAATAATACCGTATGTCTATCAGGGAAATATGTATATCGTGCTCAGTCCATTTATTTCTAAAAGCATCCTCATTTTCTTCGACATTATTGATGTGGCTATATCCAAATTCGTATCATATATCTTTAAATAAATATAAATTGTGATAGTAATAATATAGACGATCAAGAATACAAACATAAATCATAAAAAAGCAATAACGAATCGTAAAGTAATGTAAAAAAAATAAAATTTTGCAAAAATATATGTAATTATATAAATTTTAGTAACAATGTAACATCATACAAAATATAATATAAGTAAAAAGCCACAAACAAAGTAATAGATTATTTGTGTCTGGTCTAGAAATTATTTCGTGCGGTTTTTCATCGAAAATGAAGCTAGTCATTACTTTTTACCATATTTCAGACAATAGATGGATTCCATGTCAAAAGAATTCCTTTGAAGCGGTCCAGTCAAAGATCTGTTTTTATTTCGATATTTTATGAAGAAGTGAATTGCTGTCTAGTGAAATCGTTATTTATGCAATCGAACAAGCATTAGTCAGAAAGAGCAATATCTGGTGAAAACGGTGAGTGGGGTAACACTTCCTATCCGACATTTTTGAAATAGTTTTTGACCGGTTTTGCGACATGTAGTCGAGCGTTATTATATGTTGAAAATACAGTTTATCATGTATGTTACCACATTCTGGTCGTTTACTGGCCAGAACTTACTTCAAACGCAATTTGTTGTCGATAACGTTCTTCATCAATAGTTTCGCCAGATTTCAGAAACTCATACACTCAGAGAAAAATTCGCTCACGCCAAGCAGACACCGAGTTCAGCCAAATCGGCCCTTCACTTTTTAGTTGTCAAATTTTTGGGCCAGCTTGGTCCAAGCGGGTCTACCGAGTTGCTTACAATCCGAGTTGATTCAAGCCGCGGTATGCTTCTCGATACTCCCAACTGGTTTTTTTATACTGTTGAAGGGTGTCCTCAAGTTACAAACTACTTAAAAAACTCGGGAAGGCCGCTTAGGCCAAGCAGGCTTCCGAGTTCTCAAGTTAGAAATCAAATTTTCAGCACCGTGTTGTCTCAACTCGGGATTCATTTCTCTCAGGCCGGCAACTTGCATGGCTCAAATCGGTATGCGCTCAAGCCGGAGTTTCACTTAGCGCGTGCCAATTTTTCTCTGTGTAGTACGCTACACCTTTCATATCCCACCGTATGCACAGCATAACCTTTGCAGACTAAGTATCTCGTTTTGGTTGCGATAGACTTGGTTCACCTGGCTTTGCCCACACTACTGAAAATGAAATTCTCATGTTTATCTCACGTCAGATCAGATTTGTGATTGGATATGAGATCTCATGTCTCACATGAGAACTAGCATGAGATCTGATCCTAGTTCTGGGCGGCCAATTGCAAGCGTGAGTTTTGATATGAGATATGACATAAGATCATATCAGATCTGACATAAGATTAACATGAGAATTTCCTTTCCAGTAGGGCAGGCCTTTTTTCGTTCGGGATTCACGTAACAGATCCACTTCTCATCACCAATAACAATTCGATGTAAAAATCTCTTTCATTTCTGACTTTCAAGCAGCAATTCGCAAACGGTTTTTCTTCTTTCAGCATCTCTTTCTTTCAATTCATATTGAACCCAATGTGACATCTTTTGAATCATTCCAATGGCTTTGAGGCGTTTGAAAACTGTTGTTCGCTCAATTCCCAATGATTCTGCAAGTTCTTCTTGCGTTTGACGCGAATCTTGATCGAGCAATGTTGCCAATTTTTCATTTTCAATTTTTTGGCTGTCCAGGTCATTCTTGGTCTTCCAAGCAAAAATCACCACTTCTAAACCGTGCAAACCTTCTGACACGTTCGCTAAGCTGGAACATGGTCTACATTAATTTCCACTAAAATACGATGACTTTCGGTTGCACTTTTCTTTATGTTAGAGTAAAGGAGAAGAACCCCCCTCAAACGACATATACTGAAAAAGATGCGCGATGACAGTAGCTTTCAAACGCATATTTGGATAAACGAAACGATGGGACAATAAGCTAGTTACGCAATCTCTTGTAAAACCGCACGAATTAATTCCTACACCAGATAATAAAGTAGCTTCACATACGATGCAAATTCAACAATTATTCATGAAGAGAAACTTAACAAATTGTGAAAATGTACTGTTTGAAAGTTGCTAATATATACAAAGTCCACATTTACTGTTGGGAATTTAAAATAGTATATAAGTCGATAATTATAAAGTTATTTTAAAATAATATAACATAATCGCTCTCAGAAGTATAAGCGCGGATCTTTGACAAGACATTTTGATTTCACCCCGATACCAATGCATTTACTTCTTTCAGGCAGGTGTAAGTATGCTTACATTAGATATTACATACGTATAAAGTAAAAGCATATTGTCATTACGACAATAACCACATCGCAACGTAAAATGATAAATAATTCAATTTAACCTGCATCTTACCAACATACAAAGCTTGTGGCCAACTACAGGGTTCTAAAAGATTCTTTAATAAGTTTCATTGCAAAAATAACATGATTCCATATTTTGTAAAAAAGACAAATTATTGGTTACCCGAGAAATTCATGCAAGAATAACCCGATGAAATCTCAGTTATTTCACGAACAATAGGTCAACAACTTGGCACTGGCGTTACAAAGTGAGCCCACGTGTAAACGAGGGAACTTTGCCCTCATCAGAATAGGCCAAAGTTGCTCCTGAGAAACTCCTTGATCGGCACGTAATATTGTCGCCTCAGGGCCACCATTTCCGGGCACTTTCTAAGTTCATTGAAAAGTGACGTGTCGGATTCGAAAATGATCACGATCAAGACGAAAAGCACGAAAACGCTGAAGACGAAAGCGGGAACGAAGAGCTTGACGACGCGCAGGCTGTTCTGTCGGAACTTGCCACCGACGCGTCGTTGCTGAACCCGGATTTTCGAATTCTGAAGCCTTTGCATTTTCGGTACCGGGGTGATCGAGCGATTCGCCGACTTCCCCGTCGCGTCCAGCAACTGGCTCTCGGAAGACGAGTGGTCGAACGAGTCGCGGAAGCAATAGTCGCCTGGTTCGCCTTCGTGCTGGTACACTAAAATGGCAATAGACATTATTATTGCTTCTAGAACTCATGGCTCATATCAGGGGTATAGGCAGAAAAAATTTTCAGGAGGGTTTTTTCGAAAAAATTTATTTCCTTGGGGATTTCAGAATTTTTTATCTTTGATGATCTGGTTACGAGAATACAACTTTTCAATTTTTTGAACTCTGGAATTTAAAAGTTATAGAATTTTTTGAGTCCAGAATGGCACTTTTCCTATGTAGGTATTTGATATAATGGCATAGACCATTTTACTCTTTTCATGCGCAAGCGCAGAACGTATCGCTATCCTTGTTTCCGGGCAACGCCAGTTAACATGTGATTCAGATGGAAAGTGCCCGAAAATCAGACGAAAATGCTCTGATGGTCATGTGACCTTCTTTTTGATGAAAGTAAAATGGTCCATTAGATTCTCGTAATTTTCAAGTCATTGAGGGTAAGATTTTATATTTAATTGAGTAACTTTTATATCTGTGGCTTCCCGCCATAATCGAGAAAGTTAATTGTGCTATGGCATGTGTGACTTTCTCGGTTATGACTGGAAGCCACAGATATCATTTTAGTATGTTTACGATTTGAAGGATTTTCTGATATTATTATGATTTTCTTTACAGCTCTCTAAAGTTCAATACTCTAGGAATCAAAGTTTTAACAATATTTTTATAGATTATGGAAAAAATCATATCTTAACAGATTTCATGTGTCCGATTTATTTCTAGAATTTCTGTATTTTATGCTGTTTATGAAATTTTGTTGTTTTTTCCGGTATTTTTTTAAATTTTTTTAGTATTTCTATGAATTACTCTATAGATATCTGAAATTTGATGATATTTTTTTTTTCAATTTCAATACTTTTGAGTTTGACATTGATTTTTTGGAAAACAGTAACTTTAATACAGAGTTTTGGTACTTTTTGTATCTGTTCTTCGTATTTTTGTTTTTTTTAAGCGCTGATACAGTTTGAAGGACGACTTCCTAATATTTTTATGTAACACTCTATAGATTTCTAGAATAAATATATGCTCTATAGTTCAGTTTCATAAAAAAAAATCATGTCTCTATACTTTTTATTATATTAATAGATTTCTATGCTTTTTGTAAATTACTGTATATTACAGATTTCTAGAATTATGTTTCAAGTATTTTTTAGGTTTCTGGGAAAATCACATCTCCACAGAGAAAAATCGATTCAATCGCTTCAACTGCATTTTTTCAATTAGAAGACGAAAAATTGATGTTACGGAGATTTTCGTTTGCTCCAACTGAAAAATCCGTAACAATTCTGTGCGGATAGAATAGTATATTACGTAACTAGGACTTAAATTTTATATTTACGAATGTGAAGTTTGTAGACCAAGGCGAAGTCGAGGTTTAAAATCATACAATTGAGTATTAAATTTCTGCCCTAGTTACGTACGATATTTTATATACCAAGGGCTAGGAAACGAATTTAGAGATTTTGAACTGGACGAGAAATGAGTTTTCTATGCCAGAGGTACATAAAATCTTATATAAAAAAAAATTATAAAAAAACCAGAAATCCATAAAGTACTGAAATACATTGATTATGTGAGATTAAATATTGAGAAAAAATTCTTCGGTTTCATTTGATCGAACTGAATTTTTATTGAAATAGGCATCGTTGATAACGTGTGCCGTGCCAATCAAATTTTCAGTCGCTCTATACTAAAAAAAAGTTGGCACTTCTGAACAAATAATCTTGCTATTGCGGCAATTTTAGATTTCACATCAGAAAAAGGAATGAAAAAAATATGTTGTAGCGTTTTTTAGTATTTTTTATAGACTTTTAGTATTTCTATAGAGGGTAATACATATCTTTATCACTTATAATATTTTTTAAGTGTTTGTCAGGGGCGGATACAGGGGGGCGGTGGGGGCGATCGCCCCCCCTCAGGGTTACAAAATTTCAAATTATTGTTTGATTTTCAAAGTAATTCAGTGAGTTTGAACATTCATAAAGTAAGCCTGATGCTTGCAGTTCATGTAGTTTTTTATTCAATATGTCGACTCGCTTGTTGATAGTATTGTTCGCCTATTTAGTTCAAAATTATTACAATTCGACCCCGACCCCCTTGAATATAGCTCTGTATCTGCCCCTCGTGTTTGTATGATTTGAAAAATTTTCTAGTATTTTTATTAATTTTTATGTAGATTTTAAGAATCTGATACTCTTGAATTTAAAGTTTTTCAAAATTCAAACATTTTCGGAAGTTTCAATTTTTCTGTATTATTTATAGGGTTGACACAATTTCTTGAATTTTTATTTTATAGGTTATTCTTATCAAACATTTACAATTAGTATTCTTTTAAAGGAAAAATTCATTATCCAAAGCCAGGATCGTCGTTATTTTTGAGTTGGTGAAATTGAGAATATATTGTATTTTGTTAAACTTTGAGAAGTTGCTCTTATTTTTGTGAACTGTTTTTGTATTTTTATTATAATTTATTGATTGTCATAACTTTTTCTTATTTTTACATGAAATAATCATTAATTTCCTCCAAATTTCCGGACCGTGTTGAACCCCAAAAACTCCCCTCTGCCTACGCCCCTGGCAAACGTTATTACTGATAAGTTATTTATGAAAATCATGAATTTGTACGACGATGGCGATTGCGGTTTTCGGATAAATGGGAGTTGTCATGTGGTTAGTCCTGTCAATACATGAGCTACCGTCTTGATACTGTCCTTAAAGAACTTGATTAAGAAGCTGCCTCAGGATTCTAGCCAGAACTTAAGGGTCTATCTTTAAAGGTTTGACCCTCAATTTCAGGACCGAAAATCAAACAACTTTGTGTCGCTCAAAGGGTGATACTATCCATGATAAGCACGTTTCTTGTTTTACATAAGAAACGTATCTAGGAATGATTCGCACACACGGACCACCATTGTTTGCTATGTTTTATTACAACGAGACGGAGAAAAATTGCGCATGCTCTAAAAAAACACATATATGGAAGAAGTAAAAGATGAACAGCAGTGGAGGTGAAGTCTAAAACAATGTGAATCAGTAGCAGCTAACGACAAACCGAAACTTACCTGGAGCTTCCGGTTTCGTTGCTTCGATTCCATTAGCTTTTTCCTTGTTCAGGGCCGCGTTTGTCAAGGACCCGTTCAGGGCTTTACAACTTGGCTTTTCCTCGAAGTGGTCGACTTCGTCAGGTGTTCTTACCTGCTCCAAACCATTGCCGATTTGCCGGGTATCACCGTTTGCTCGCGGTTTAGCCGGGGCCTTGAAAGTCTTAAGGTAGTACTATCATTTAGAAAATTTCTTTAAATTTTATCTTTGGCACGGGTTTTCGTTTAGTAATAAACTTCTGGGTCTAAAGATTCCGGAAAATGATCGTTTATCGGCAAGCCAATCATAAAAAAAAAGTTTTTGCGTGTTTTTTCCAGTTATTCAATCAGAATCTTAGAATTGCTTTGAGTTGAATTTACAGAGTTTAAATCCGGATTATGTATGTACGCTCGTTCCTCGCAGGAGCGAGCTTCTCAAGAACGAGCCCTGAATCGAAAAGACCGAGAACCCCTTACTCCCACCCATGGCCTGCGGCAATGGGGCGAGAACTCCTCCCGCGCGTCCCGCAACCGCAAGCTATGGGTTTTCTTATAGTCCGACGCGTTCGACTGTCTGACTCCTACTGACTCTCGCGCATATCGCTTGGCGCAGTCCATTCGAAAGTGGGAGCGTTCTTTTCATTTTCTCGGTCCCGAGCAGCTCGCTTCTGCGAGGAACGAGTGTAATTGGAATGGAATGAAACATTGGTGAGAAGTGTGAAAATGAAGTATTAGACAAATTTCGTAGCTCGGGAAAAAGTACTACAAAGTAGTACTACCTTAATTATGATCGCCGTGGACCTAACGACTTTCGGGCTTTTCTCGAGGGCATTGATTTTCCGCCTGACGAGGTTCTCGATATCTTGGCCGTGTAGCTCGTCCGAGCCTATGACTATTTTTTGGCTATAGAATTGTTGCTGGCGGTTCGGGGTGCTCTTTGGGATTTTCGGCTTTTTCGATTGGTCTGTGATGGTTTTGGTGGAAGTTGTGGTGGTGGTTGTGGTATTGGTGGCACTCGCATGCGAATCATTTTCGTCTACGGCTAAAGAACAGAAAGAAAGGAAGAACAAATGATAAGTCTAAGAAGCCCGAAGAAACGAAAAGCACGCGTGAGCGAACTAGAAACTCCCGATTACCAAAGAAACTCGGCTGTAGCTTATTCGTTGACAAAGTTCGTCACAAATTCGGTTTGGTCAAACTTTGAATACATTCCATGATTTTAGATGATGTACTCTTAGTACAACGATTTTCACTGTTTGCAATAAAACAGCTCGTAACTTGGCAGGGAATTCATTCCTCTTTTGAACCTTAAATAAATTTGTAATCAAACGAACAATAAAATCAATTATTTCAGAAAATGCAGAGTTACTTAAACATATTACAAAAAAAAAAGTCCGAAAGTAACCTCACCCTGGAGAAATATTGTTATGACGTGCACGCAATTCATTCTCGATGCCTTCAAACTCTCATGAAACTTTAATTGCATTGTCCAGAAATAGCTTGAATATATACTCGCAGTTAAGTTTGTATGTGCATATATAACTACGCGATCGAACAACATTTTAATGAAACGGAGTTAGGTGATTTTCGCACGTTAATGCAAAACTTTCGATTTCAATATAATACATCAACATGAACTTTTACAAGGAAGCACGTGTTTAGAGATTTATAGATTTAGTTGAAAGATTTTGATACCTAAAACAAAAATTTGATCTAATTCTTGAACGGTAAAATCTATAACGATCTCCAAGAGCGAAAAAAAAAAGAAAAAAAGTTTTATGTTTCCTTCCAGCCAGGGGTGTGACACTTCTATAGTTCCACCGGCCACTTAAAGTAGGTGGAATGGCGCTGGCGTTTGCCGTGCAATAGTCGTGGGAAAATTTAAACAGATTCATAAGTGTGGCTCGAAAAATGCCACATTTGAATTTTCGACCTATTTTTGACATTAAAACATCATGGAAACCAATTCTAACACAACGCGATGAAAACAAAAAGTTAGATACGATGCGGATACCGTGAATAGCTGACAACCAGCTGACAATATCGTGTAAACAAATGAGAGGGAGGGGGAAAGATTGCACGACAAACGCCATACACTGGTATAAGGAATAGGAGTGTCACCCCCCTGCTATGAATTTAAAATATATGATTCCTGGAGAATCCTATTTTAGAAATCCATATTGCATTTCGTAAATTAAAATTCCCAGATTCTGAATTCTTTGAAACAGTCAGATTTGAAATAAAAATCAATTCATTATTCAATGAAAGAACATGAAATTTTAGAAAAAGAAAATAGTGCAATGTAAGTATTAGTCCAGAAAAAAGAAGAATTTCAGTACTTTAAATTCCACCTTCACCTGCCCTTAAATCGATAGCCAGACCCAGAGGGTTCAGGACCCTACACCCTATCCCAAAATATTCTCAACATCGAACATCATCGATCGTTCCCTTCTCTTGCCCCATCAGTAGTTCAATTGTCCGAGTGTGACGAACTTTGCTCCTGAATTACACAATGTACACATGCAATCCCTCGCGTTTCCAGGCATTTCGAACGAGCCTGAGCATGCAGAGCGCCAAGTGGACGTAATTAAACGCGGCTTCTTGGTGGCAGCTATAACAGCGATAACATCGTACAACTGAGTTTACACTCGTAGCTATTATCAGCTCGCAACTCTGTGGGATTTCGTTTCCTGAAAGCTTTTGAAATACGACTGGCTCGAAAGAGGGTGGAGAAAAATCATAGGTGAAAATTACAGGCTATACATGGAAAATTGACTAACCGTTGTTCCTTCGGGCGTGGATTTCCTGGTCCTCGGACACGGTTTCCAAAGGAGGTAACGTGTTGTCCGGACAATATGGGGAACTCAGACTTCCTACGTCTGACATGCCTACACCGTCGAGGCCCGCGCTATGGCAGCTTCGAGTTAGGCTGGAATACCCTGATAGAAATAATCAGAATTTTTGTTTTCATTCTGTATAGCAATTTTCGAGGTGCTGAAATTGGAAAAACTGATGTACCCTAGTGTAGGTTGCATGATGACAGTTATATAACATGCAATAACATCATCGTAACATAGTAATCACATTGTCATCATACGACATAACATTACATTTTATGCTCTGAAAATCATAACTTGGTAAAATATGATTGGTTGCGTGAGGAAATAACACTTTCGAAGCAAATTTAAATTTCGAAAGTTGAACTCATTACAAAAATTTTCTGCGTCATATGCCCCTGTCGATGAGGTAGGTCCCGAGTGCAGTTAAGTACTCGGAAATTTGATGACACTGATGTAGACACCAGAAACGTGCATCATCAAGTGTAAATTTCAATGATGAATCAATTTTTATGTAAGAATTTTATAGTTCTATTGCAACCTAGTTTTGAAGGCTTACAGGAAATTTTAACTATTAATATTGCTTACAGTGGATTTTTGGTCATACTCGTAGTTACTCTTAAACCCAATTTCCGAATGCGTGCATTTTTGTACTATATGGTAATATTGCAGCGCTTGGAACTTACCTTACCGACAATGAAAATTTTATTCTTTAGTTTTAATTTAAACATTTGAATTTACTACTGAAAGTTGTTTCGTGAGTGCAATTTACCTACGTGAATCATATTTCTATAAGAAATTTTGAGTGTTGCGAAGAATATCATAGTATGTTATTATGATGTTAATACAATGTTACAACGATGTTATGACGATGCTTTACATGTGATACTGTAATAGCGTGATTTTATACGACATTTACAACTCTCTAAACTTGAATCAGTCATAAAAGGCAGATTCTTAGCCGTTTTTGGTTGATTCGATGCTTCACTGAAAATCAGTCGTTTCTAATTCAATTACCGCAATCTACTAATTTTTCAACGGTATTGATTAAGTGCATCAGTCGTTTTAACTGATTGCAGCAAAATTTAGTCATTTGACTTTTACATTTACATATCGTTTATCGTACATCGTTTAGGTTTTACATTTGATTTTCCATTTGAATTCATATTCATATTTTCATGTTACCGAAATATATAATATACATATCATGCTGAAAAAATTTATTTATCAGGAACGATCGGTTATTGCACAGTAATGTTATGAAGAACTCAAAAAAAAAATTTGCTAGAGAGAAGATTTGAACTAGGGACTCCTTGAGTTGCAGCTTGCGCGTTGACCCACTCAGCTATAGCTTCATCTTTTATCTATTATTTTAATTGCTGTAATGTTTATTGCAACACAAAACATGAATAACATAATATCACAAATATAATATTGCATATGCGCTAAATATCTAATTCAATCATATAAGATATGATTCAATCAATCATAATTCATAGATATAAAACAAACCTTATTGTCAAATAACAATTATTACTATGAATGATGAAAAGTGAACCAAGGAATTACATTATTTGAAATTTTATTATTTTATTTTCATCAACTGACAAAATATCAACTAACAAATGTATTATTATATGTAATTTTCAATTGATAATTTTCTTATAACTTTGATCCTTATAAAAACCTTCAAAGAAAATGGAATTTTTTCTGTAAGAATCCAATTTCTTATTAAGTGCCCTCATAAAAAATCTTATAAGAAACTGAAATTTCTTATAAGAATGTATTTGATGAAATCTTATGAGCAAAAAACGTTATAAAATTTTTTCGATCAATTCTTTATAAGCAATTCTAGTTTCTTCTAAGATCTTTATATGGTCACCTTATAAGACATTGAATTCTTATACGAAGTTTCATTGAGGTTCCAACATTTAATGTCAAATATTACCTGTTTTATCAAGTTGATTATTATCAAATACAAATTTAAAGATTACTTAAAATTGAAACCATCGATGAGAAGTTGTAAGTTATTGAATAATTTAAAAATGAAATAACAAATTCAATAACGAATAATAAACAAACTTTTATCGATAAACACATGAATAATTAGTTCACAACATTGACGTTTGACGTTATTAACATTAATCAAGTGAAATTGTCAATTGATTGTTAAATAATTCAAAAAGTTGGACTGAAATTTAGACATCAAATTACGTGGACATAAAAATCTTTGGACATTGTGGTCTCCTACCATTTTATACTTACTGATTTCAACTAGGTCCTGACTGGGCGTGCTGGGCGTCGCAGGCACGCTGCTGGCTTTTCTTCTGAAGCTCGTAGATTGGCAGCGTTGTACCGGGGTTTCGTCTTTACGAAGTGCACTAGACTCTTCCAATACTTCCCTTTCCGTCCTGCCTGTGTACTTAAACTTTGTGCCCCAGGAAAATAATGAACCGCCGCTTATTACTGGCGCATCCGACGATCTCGACAAGCTGTGGAAAATAATTCCACTCATTTCCACTTATTTTCTTTACTCCCTTATCGAGATAAAGTTCCTAAAAAACATTATATTACCCAGACAAAAGCTTCCTCTTGAAAGGGTAACCTTAAATTATGTTTGGAAGAATCACATGGAAATTTTTTTTTACACTCGCATGTCGAAAATCATTTTTTGAATCATGAATCAAATGTTTAAAAATCATATCTGGTGTAGGGATTGTTTCGTGCCGTTTTACAAGAGATTGCGTAACTAGCTTATTGTCCCATCGTTTCGTTTATCCAAATATGCATTTGAAAGCTACTGTCATCGCGCATCTTTTTCAGTATATGTCGTTTGATTAAAGCGGTAACAACAACGTTTTTTATTCAACTGAAAATGACAATTTTGTGCATGATGATGTGTTCTTGGCAGGGAGTTCTTCTCCTTTACTCGAACATAAAGAAAAGTGCAACCGGAAGTCATCGTATTTTAGTGGAAATTAATGTAGACCATGTTCCAGCTTAACGAACGTGTCAGAAGGTTTGCACGGTTTAAAAGTGGTGATTTTTGCTTGGAAGACCAAGAGTGGCCTAGACAGCCAAAAAATTGAAGATGAAAAATTGGCAATATTGCTCGATCAAGATTCGCGTCAAACGCAAGAAGAACTTGTAGAATCATTAGGGATTGAGCGAACAACAGTTTTCAAACGCCTCAAAGCCATTGGAATGATTCAAAAGATGTCACATTCGGTTCAATATGAATTGAAAGAAAGAGATGCTGAAAGAAGAAAAACCGTTTGCGAATTGCTGCTTGAAAGTCAGAAATGAAAGAGATTTTTACATCGAATTGTTATTGGTGATGAGAAGTGGATCTGTTACGTGAATCCCGAACGAAAAAAAGCCTGCCCTACTGGAAAGGAAATTCTCATGTTAATCTTATGTCAGATCTGATATGATCTTATGTCATATCTCATATCAAAACTCACGCTTGCAATTGGCCGCCCAGAACTAGGATCAGATCTCATGCTAGTTCTCATGTGAGACATGAGATCTCATATCCAATCACAAATCTAATCTGACGTGAGATAAACATGAGAATTTCATTTTCAGTAGTGTGGACAAAGCCAGGTGAACCAAGTCTATCGCAACCAAAACGAGATACTTAGTCTGCAAAAGTTATGCTGTGCATACGGTGGGATATGAAAGGTGTGGCGTACTATGAGTTTCTGAAATCTGGTGAAACTATTGATGAAGAACGTTATCGACAACAAATTGCGTTTGAAGTAAGTTCTGGCCAGTAAACGACCAGAATGTGGTAACATACATGATAAACTGTATTTTCAACATATAATAACGCTCGACTACATGTCGCAAAACCGGTCAAAAACTATTTCAAAAATGTCGGATAGGAAGTGTTACCCCACTCACCGTTTTCACCAGATATTGCTCTTTCTGACTAATGCTTGTTCGATTGCATAAATAACGATTTCACTAGACAGCGGTTCACTTCTTCAGAAAATATCGAAATTAATATAGGCCTCCGACGGACCGCTTTAAAGAATGAGGAATTATTCATTTCAAAAACAAAATATTCATTTTGTTTTTGAAATGAAGCTTTATTTTCGATTTGAAAATGCACGAATTAATTCCTAGACCAGATATCTTGTTTACTGTGAGTAAGCCAAATTATTCCTATTCATCGTGGTCATTACTTAATTTTTTTGGTTAAATAGGACAGTATTTTCAAATCCAGAATGATTGAATATAATTTTTAAGTTTAAAACCAGGGAATCACGTGGAGGCAATCAAACCTCGGATAAGAAACACGAAAAAATTTCCATTAAGGAACACGAGTTTTTTCATTCAAGTTCGCAAACTCGGCGTGCTGACAAAAAAGTCGATAATTAAATGCTGTGTTGTGTTTGGAGCTATAACCGCGCGTCCTCGCCGCTTTAGATCTCGAACTTGACACGATAAAATTCGCGGCGCGAGGGAAAAGTCGTGCCTAAAGAAATCTTTGTCGCGCGTATGCTGGTGGTTGAATGTTTTCGAATGTTTATTGCATGATGTAGCAAGGTCTAGTAGCCAAGTCGTGCATAGTCAACAAGTATTTTAGCGCACGAACGATTTCGAGCTCGAAAATGAAATGAGCAAATGCTTGGCGATTTTTAAGGCGGAGCCGACCGAGTTCTCGAGTGCAAGGGGTACGAAGAAACTTGTTGGAACGTTTTGATACAATTTTTTTTAAACACTGTTAAACGTTCTCATAATATTGCAAGTTAATTTACTTTTCTTTTTGTTATTAACTGGATTGAGACAATTTTTTTTAAATTATTACTGTATTCGATTATCCCAGCAAAACATTTATAATTAGAATCTGTGAGGGGAAAAAATCTAATTATAAATGTTTGGCTTGGAGAATCGAAGTAAATCAAGATGGTATATGTTGGATTAATTTTTCAGTATCTTTTTTTTTAGAATTGCACGTGTGTTCTTAATTTTGAGCGTCAACTATGAAATAAATAGAAGTATTATGGAATGGAAAATTTTCTTACAGGTTGGACTCGATAATTTTCTGTTTGACCCTCAATTTTCAGGTTTATCTCAAACTTCCGGTATTAACTTCGAAAATAAATTCTGAATTTGGAAAGTTTGGCTTCGTACCTCGAAAGTTGAGTAGAATTTTTGTCATTTTGTCCCTAAAGTTCAAGATTATACGTTCATGTTCAAAGTTGTACTCTTAAATTCAGAGTGAAACTGTGAATTTTTTTTAACTGTTGATTTTTTGAAAATTGAAGATAATATACCTACCAGAGAATTTATAGATTCTCTATTATGCTTTCATTTATATGGAAAATTCATGTTTTCTATAAAAAATTAGACAATTTTTATTCAAAGTTTCTGGAGATTATTCATCTTAACGATTCTGAACACTTTAAAATCCCTAATGCAAAACTTTTAATTCACTGCTAAGATTTTTTCGACGCGGTAAATTTTTCGTGTTAAAAGCAATTTATTCGAATTCCAGAATTTAAAATTTTGAGGAGTTATAAAATCATGATTGGGCAATCTTCGGGTGTTTTTACTTAGGTATTCGATAAACTTGAATCCAGAAAATTAGAAGGCTTCTACTAAAATTTTGAAATTATCACATTAACATTTTTCAATTTCAGGAAATTTTTACAGTACATTTCCGAAATGTCTAAATTTTTAATTTTTTTTTGATATTGAAAAAAAGAGAGAAAAAATAATAAAAAACAAAAAAGCATTACCATCATTATTAATAATATTCGAGCTATGCAAATATCGACAGGTCTTTGAATGTGTTTTACAAATTTGAAAACCAAGCATGAAAAGTTAAAAATTTTTTATCTTCTAGAATTCTGAAATTTTCGAAACGTCAAGTTTCCAAATTTCAAAACCTCAGAAATCCCATAAGTTTGAGGAATTAAGAAATCCAGAAAGTTTGAAAATTACGAATTTAGAAAATAAAACTTGAAAAATTATAATGATACTGATGATTTCCAAAATCAAATTTTTCGTAAATTTAAATTCTTGAAGTTAAAGCAATATTGCTGGACTAAAATTATTAATCGATAATATAGAGTTCAGTTAAAAAAGAAGTTCAAATTTTACTATACAAAATTTGACTTCTACAACTTTGGGAAATTCAGAAATATGATTAGTAAACATTCTTTGGAATAAACAGGCTTAATTTGAATGATTTTCAAATTCCGCGAAAATTTAAAATTGAAAAAAATTTGTAAGGTGTGCGAATTTTGTAATGTTTGATGATTGGAAATTTGAACCTACGATTCAAAATTATTTTTAAATTCTGGAATTTAAAAATTAGGTAACTTTCAAGCGATTCTCACAGTAGTTTTTCGATAAAAAAAATTGAAAATATTGTTATTTATAACGATGAATTTTTTAAGCTCGTAAGTCACGTTACACCTTACGAGAAGAGATAAGGATCTACAAAAAACGTTTTTGGATTTGTATTCAAATAAATATTTATATAGTTTCAATGTTGAATCTCAATCAAAAACTTGTCGAAATTTCTCAATATTTTTAATATGTATATTTCATTTCACGGTAATTAAATCCCCCAATTATTAATAAAAAAACATTTACAAATGATCAAAATACGTAAATTGCAAATAGTTATTTTCCCAATAGCCTCGAAGTATCGACGCAATTTGTCGTTTAACTAAGTCTACAGTCAGCTGCTACAATACGTGGCTGTCACAATCAAGCATAAAAATAATCTACAAGGGGAAAGGTAAAATAAGAAGGAAGAAATACGCAATCCTAATTCATATTTATAGCTCTAAAATTAAGTACTCTCAACTAGATAATAATAAAAAAAACATGTCTAAAACAATTTTCCCCATAACCACGTCCTAAAATTAAATTTTTTACGTGAAAAAAAATTATAAAATATGTATACTCACGTGAAAAAAAGCATTTGTTCGATGGCGCATTTCCAAACGTGGCGACAATTCGAGCTCGTAGGACACTTAAATCCAACGGTATGTTTTTTCTGAAAATGCGGGAGAAAACTGTTCTAATCTGTTCTACATTCTAAACGTAACTTGTAATCAACGAAACGTTCCAGAACGATCTAAAACGACGTTTCTATGCCGCTATTTCGGAAAGTGCTATACGAGACTTGGAAAAACGTGGTTTCCGGTAAACGGAAACCCAAATTACGAAATTCTAATGCAACCCTCGGTGTTAGAAGCTTCAGACTGAAATGAGAATTCGACTTACTTTTGTCCTCATGTCCTGCTCAATGCGCAGCATTGGCAAATAACGAGATTAGTTTGCAGTGTCGTAACGAGAAGACTGTATATGTTTAGAAAAAGCTGACCTGCCCAGTCATTTAATCGAAGGCTTACATTTTTTTTTTTTTGATCGATTAGAATTAATTTTATTTACATATAATCAAGACTGGACCAAATTTAAGGTGTTATCTTATAATTAAGGATTTTTTTCCCGACAAAAAAATATAAACTGTTTTATAAACAAATAAAGAAAAAGGTATAGTTATCACAACCATACATCTCTATGAGAAATAGTTGCTGTAACTAGAAATTTGGCTGCTGCTACACGTCAAAAAATTACTTAAATTCCATACATAACTTTTTCAATATGCACATGTTAAGCCACGAAATTTCGAGCAATTTTTATTGTACAGTTGGATTATTAACGTTAAAATACTAAATAATGAAAACGCTACTTTTTTCGTAAGAAACGAATTAATTTTCATTGATTTATTTTCTGAAAAAATTCTACTGTATTAATTTTTACATTTATAAGGTTCTGATGGCCATACAGAAATTGGAGCTTGTTTATTTTTTCTTTGAAGAGATTCATGTTTGGAAATATTCCGTAATTTTACTAGTAATATAGAGCAATGTTGCGGGGCATCGCACAAGCGGCGAGACGTGGAATTCCGGTATTCATAATCCTATTAACGCGGGTTGAGGTCGATTCATCGATCTGGCGTCCGAGTGTATTTCATTTTTTCGGCACCTTTTTCCAAAAAGGAAAATATTTTGGGAATCTAAAACGTGTTTTACAATACACATTTTTTTAAATTGTACCGTTTACTCGGAATTCCTCGTTTCGACTATTAGTTTATTTGAAAAAAAATAAGAGTTTTTCATAGAGTGTAAGACTATCTTAAAAAGGAAATTTGAAAATTTTTTGACTATTTATTGAGAGACTATCATTTTTGGAAAATATTTTTGCGATCTTTCGAAACCTTCCGAGTTTCCCTTAGTAATTTTGAACCTTATAAAAACCTTACAAAAAACTGAAATTTCTTTTAAAAATATATTTGATAAAATCTTATAAGAAAAAAACCTTATACAATTTTTTTGATCAATTTTTTATCAGAAATTTCAGTTTTTTATGTTTTTATAAGGATCAAAATTACTAAAAAGTGTAAGAGTTACAGGATTCCTGTAGAAACGTTAATTTTATGTAAACAAATTACGTGCGGTTTACGTCATTTTTATTTGCTTGAAATTGACATAAACATCATGTAGACCTCACTTTAAATTTGAGTTTCACAATTCGCGTTGGTTTTTATGTTAATTTTACAGCCTTTGATGAAATTTATGTAAGTTGTTTGTCAATGAGATGTTTACACTGTGCGAACATGTATATTTAATTTGTACTGAAGGTATTCTTGTTCTGGACATGTTTGAAAAAAAACTACGAATTTTTATATGAATACTTTGATTTAAATTGTCGATTGGAATCGGAAAACACAAAATTACACCAATGGCAAGTATCAGTTTTGGCTCTGATGGTTAACCTCGGCTTTGACTCGGACGAAAAACCTCGTCTTCGCAAAAATCAACGGTTGCCACTTATAGAATAGTATACTGTACTGTTCACCAGTTGAATTTTTTTCGTTTTCTAGTTTTTTCTGAAAATTTCTAAAAATTTTCATATATTGAAACTCAAATTCTTTTATATCATAAAATCAAATTTTGCAATCAAAATATTAAATCGTTATCTAGAGTTTCTTAAAGTATGAGATTTCGAATAATGTTTTTTCTTTAAAATTAATCCTCAATTGCACAAGTTCGAAAATTTTCTTTACTGTTGAATTTGAAAAATAATTCCAATTAACTTTAAAAAATATCAAAATGACAATTATAAAATTTTTTGCATACTTCAATAAATGATGTTCAAATATAAAAAAGTATTTAAGACATATTTTCTAAAATAAAAATAAAAATTGTTGCATTTTGTTAAAATTCATAATTTTACAACTTTTGAGTTCAAAATCTCAGAACTCAAAATAGTTGGAATACTTCAATGATGGAAAATTTGCGCTACCTCGGTAATTGTCAAATGCACTATGAACATTTTTCCTTCGTAGTTGATTTTTTGAACTTCCTGCCAGCGGAAGTGGTTTGTTTTTTTCGATCCCTGAAACGTCAAAATACCGCAGTGGTTAATCCCCAGGTAGAGCTGCGTGCCTTTGTGATCCTGAAAACAAAAATGCGATAATCAAGTTATTAAAAATGTCAGCTTCCTAACTTAATTAATTTAATTTACAATATAGAACAATAATTGCAATTTCCAGCGAGTTTTTAGTAGTACAAATGACGTACATAAATTTTTTTTTGAGAAATAGAGCTTTTTAAATTTCAATGTGTCAAATTTTGATTATAAGTTCATCAGTAGAATTGATCAGGAATAAGACTATCAGTGATGCACATCAATAACTCGTAGAAACTCAGTATACTGATTATAAAATATTGATATAAGTAGAATTTTTTATAAATAGTCAACCAGTGAAGTATACTTCGATAACGAGTCAATCAGTAGAATAGGTCAATGTTAAGACTGTCATTGACGCAAATGAATAGATATAAAAATACCTAAATAGAATGTAGATCAGTAGTATTTGTCAATAATAAGTCAGTCAGTCAAGTATGCAAACTAATTATAAGTTTAGGTTATTTACTTTGCAAAATTCAGACTGTTTTTTAACAATATTCTTTTGAGCAAATTTATTGTTACTGATTTTTGATTATTTTTGACTATTCACTCGTTTTTTTTTCTGGCAAGTCAGTGAGATTTAACTGATAATAAATTGCAAACGACTGTCAGAGATTGTTAATTTTGATATAAAAGTTGATAAAAATCACTAATTTCACTAGTTGTATTTTTAATGTTTATTAGTTGAAGAAAATACACATTTTTCAAACAGTTTATTTTTGACTAAAAATGAGTCAAAATGACTATTTCAAGTAGCTAATATTCCACTTTTATCCAGTAAAATTGATTATTTGAAATAATCAAATTTAGGTAATTTAGGTTAGTATAATTCGACAACTTTCAGTAACAGGTGCTTTTGAACAGTCATTATACAAAATTTGCTCGTAGAAAATAGAATAAATTATTTGAGTAAAAGAAAAGAAATGAGGTTTAACTCCAAATTTTTCATTGTTTTGATTTTTTCCATTTAAATTGGGTTCCCAAATTTTTTCCATTTCAAGTTTATTCGCCAATAATTTAATTTTCGAAGAAAAAGCTCTTCAAATTGCACTCAGAAGTTTTCAAAAGTTTATTTTCATCTGGGAATAACAAAGTTAATAGTGTGAGATTAAAAAGGCGAGTTTGATTAACGACATTCGACAAGCAATTTTCACAATATCGCGGACTGAGCGCGATTCGCGATATTCGCGAACAAAGCAATTAATTATCGTGTCCTCGACGAAGGACCATTAATAATCGACTCGCTTTGGCGTTGTGAATTTCGAATGAATTCTTGTCCCGTCAAATTATGAAGATTTTTCCATATAAAACACTGATAAACAGCCATTTCGACGCAAAGCTCTGTATGTTTTTTACAGTATTTATAAGTACAGTAATTTTGAAAATGACCATAGTTTTTTCTTCTTTAAGATTTTCAAGACATTGAAAAAAAAAAAAAATGTTACCAAAGTATGGTTAAATGATAAAATTGGTATTCGTTTACAAATCTGAAAATTACTTTGAAAATGTAACAAATAGTTATGTATTCTTGATAAAGAGATTAAGCTCAAATTTTTTACCGGGAAATTTTAAAAAGCAACGTTCAATGAAAAAAAAAAAACATAAAATTTTTCATGTTAAATAGGTCTTTCCGCGAATTTTCGAGTAATTTTGATCCAGTTGTTTCAAAATTTCATTATATTAATAAAAGGTAATCAGCTTTGATGTTGACTTTTTCCATTATAATTGAAAATTCAGAGCGTGTTGAATCAATAGGCGTTAGAAGTAAAACTTCTTATGCTGCTTTTTTAAGGTTCCGGTGTAAAGATTTTTATTCCTCTTACGTTTTTAAGTTCTAACAGATCCCTCAATTTTTCTGTGTAGTATTTTTCTCGTTTTTTAAAGGTAGATCAGTTAAAACTGAATAAATTTCTTACACTCTTACAGTATTACAGACTTACGAAATCTCAAAATTACTCCTTACAATCGAAACACGCTCAAATATCATCGACCTTCAATTATTTCAATCTAACATTACACTCTAACAGAATTGCAAACTTACAAAATCTCAAAATTACTCCCTCAAAACGGAAACATTACAGTCTTATATCGTGCAGTCTTAGGTGACAACAAAATCTCAAAACTACTCCCTGCAATCGAAAATATTACACTCTTACATTTCACAGACTGACATCTTACATTGTCAAATCTCGAAATTACTCCCTCCAAATGAAAACATTACAGGCTTACATCTTACAGTCTTATCAACAAAATCTCAAAATTACTCCCTGCCATCGAAAATACTACACTCTTACATCTAACATTGTAAAATCTCCAAATTACTCCCTACATAAATTTCATTCTAGAATTAATTACATTCTAGAAAAGTGATAATGCCACCTAAGAAGTTTTACTTCAATAAATATTATCATAGTAAAAGAATTTAGAAATTTGTGGAACGAACAATGGTGCATGAAATCTTTGCTAATAAACAATATAAATGAATTAAAAAATATAAATACATTAATTGTAATAATGAAAATCATGAATAACATGTAATCTTATGTTGGTATATATAATTTAGAAAATATGAAGTATCATAATACATTATTGAAGTAAAACTTCTTATGCGGCGTTGTCACTTTTTATAGGGAGTAATTTCGAGATTTTTTAATGTAAGACTATAAGATGTAAGACTGTAATGTTTTAGATTGTAGGGAGTAATTTTGTGACGTAAGACTGTAAATTGTAAGACTGTAAGATGTAAGACTGTAATGTTTTCGTTTGGAGAGAGTAATTACGCGCAAACAGAAACGACATGGTACAGACTATAGCAATACAGATTATTATATAAGTATTTTCTGCAATATTCATTAAAAGTGCATCAAAAATCACAAACTATCACAAAATGTCACAAAATCACGAAGTATCGAATAATCACAAAATGTAACGAATTCACAAAATGTCACAAAATTACAAGATCACAAAATTTCACGAAAGTAACAATCACAAAAACAAAAAGAACAAAATTACGAAATGTCACAAAATCAAAAGAGGCTACTCAATGAAAAAAGGTCACAACATTTCACGAAGTTATGAATTGTCACAAAATCACAAAATGCCATAAAATCACAAAATGTCAGAAAATTACAAAATGTCACAAAATCGCAAAATATCACGAAATCACAAAATGTAAAAAAACACAAAATTTCATAAAATAACAAAATATGACCAAATTACAAAATTCAACCAAATCACAAAATAAGTTTTCTGATTTGGTCGAATTTTATGACTATTAGGATAGCCATAAAATATCACAAAAACGAAAAATATCCTAAAAATGACAAAATCCTACAAAAACGTTTACGCAATACTATGAAAATTCACAAAATTATTAAAAATTAGAAATTGAGCCCCCGGATGCAATAACTCGCCGAGCGCTCGAAAACGCTTAAAAGTATTGTCCGCGCGGTGATGTCACGAGTCAAAATCAAAATCCGAACTTAAAAAAATGAAAAATACTACTCGATAGCTTTTGGAAAATGAATGTTAGTCTAAATTTTAACTTTTTTTGTTAACGTCATAGTTTCAGTTGAAAAAAATAAAAAACGGTGATTTTTGAATCGAAAAATCAATGTTTTTTAAAACTTACATCGCCGCTGAGCATTCATTTTTCAACGTATTTACATAACTTTTGTATACTTTTGTTCGGGAAGGTCTAGTGATGAACACAGTATCAAAATATTTATGAAAAGTTATTGCCAACTGACTTTTTTTTTAATCCGACTGAAAAACCATGTTTTCTGACGTTCGCATTAAAAATGTATCGAGGGAATTTTCGTTTTTAACGGGGTTTTTATGCTTGTCATAATTTTAAGTGTACTGTCGAACTTTTTGGAAAGTTTGAGCTCTCTAAAACTATTATTTATAGTAAAGCTAGCAGGTTGAACACAACGCGCAGCGCGATGTGATTGAATTTTACGCCCGAGAGCTCCGTAGTCAGTCGTACCAGCGAAAAATTCCAGCACATCGCGCTGCGCGTTGTGTTCAACTGCTGACTTTTTTATAAATAATAGTTTTCGAGAGCTCAAACTTTCGAAAAAGTTCGACAGTACACTTAAAATTATGACAAACATAAAAACCCCGTTAAAAACGAAAATTCCCTCGATACATTTTTAATGCGAACGTCAGAAAACATGATTTTTCAGTCGGATTAAAAAAAAAGTCAGTTGTTAATAACTTTTTATAAATATTTTGATACTGCGTTCATCACTAGACCTTCCCGAACAAAAGTATACAAAAGTTATGTAAATACGTTGAAAAATTAATGCTCAGCGGCGATGTAAGTTTTAAAAAACATTGATTTTTCGATTCAAAAATCACCGTTTTTTATTTTTTTCAACTGAAACTATGACGTTAACAAAAAAAGTTAAAATTTAGACTAACATTCATTTTCCAAAAGCTATCGAGTAGTATTTTTCATTTTACTAAATTCGAATTCTGATGTTGACTCGTGACATCACCGTGCGGACAATACTTTTAAGCGTTTTCGAGCGCTCGGCGAGTTATTGCATCCGGGGGCTCAATTTTTGACTAAATATAACAAATTGCAAATTTTCGTAAAATCACGGAATCTCACAAATAACCAAATTTTATTGAATCACAAAATGTCACAAATTGCACAATAAGGGTTATTTAATGAAAACAACAAGAAAGCAGTCGATGAATTTGGATAAAAATTAGTGATTATTTAGGTTTTTAAACGATGTTTAGTAAGAAAACCAAAGAACTACCACAACGAAAAAAAAAGGTATCTGATAGACAGGAAGAGAAGAGGAAAAAAAATTCGATGCATAATGACCTTAAGAAAAGCGGCATGAAAAGTTTTCCTTCAAAAGCATGTTCATTAATCGCTACAATTTGATTATTATTGTTTTATACATCTTATAAATTATTAAATAAATAAAGTAGCAATCATAAGCATGGAATTTTCTTCCACCGTATGAAAATCGGTAAAAAATTACTAGCTTGCACGTCGAGTATATGAATTAGTGAATATAAAATTTATTTTTTGAAAAAATTTTCGGAGAAAAAAAAAAGTATAGTTTTGAAATTTTCTATGCCTGCAGAACCAGTTTTCTTGCAGTATCTCGAAAATAAGACATCAAAGAAAAAACTATAGTTATTTAAAAAAATTTATTCAGAATCTTGCACCATAAAAAACTCATATATTTAGTTTTGTTCATAAATGAATTAAATACTTGATTAAAATTCAAACAGTAGTGTAACAAAGCTTGCAAATAACCACTGAAATTTTTTCACAGCCCTTCATTCCACAAACTCTATTTTTCTAAAAACTTTTTCGACACCTCGTTTTTCACTATTGCAAATTTTCCAACAGAGTTCGGGACTGTAAAACCATAAATATTGTAATTTCGAAATTGTAAAAAGTTTGCCCATGATTCAGAGCTCGAGGAAAAAATAATCCATGCGTGGAAGATCGAGTATCGTTGTTTTACGTTGAGATTTATTCCGGTCTCTGAAAAGTGATTTCACGCAACGAGGAATCTACGAAAGGTGAAAAAGAGCGGGTGAAATTACGCTTTATGGAAAATTCTCACGAGTCAGGGTGAGCGAAAGAGTATAAAAAAAATATAAACAAATTACTGGGAAAAGAAGGAAAAAGTACACGTAAAAATAATCATTTCGAATAAACCTACACAAACTGCCTTTTGATCCAAAAACGCCAAATACACTGAAACCTCGCTAATTGTTCCATGGGGAGTATCTTCGTTGTTTTCAAAATCTCAACAATCCTTGATTAACTAGTGTTGATTAATAATTATCTACTACAGAAATTATCTACTGAACCTTCAAGGGACACTTAGCAAGAATTCAGTGTATGGAAAAATAGATGTAAAATACTCACTTTGACAGGGTGAGGGTCGACAGCATAAGTGTCGAGTTGGGAAGCAAGCCTGAGAAAATGCGTCTCCGCTTGTTCTGGCGTGAACCCTTTAAGTTGCGTCTGGTGAAATTCCATCGCCTTTTCCTCGATCGTCTCAGTCTGCTTTAGGAGCAGTTTGTGCTCGGAAATGTAATTACCCTCGTGAATCTCCGGATCGTAATTTCCGAGTTCGCCTAATCACACAATAAACACCCTCAAAATGTTGATGAAGACTTACACAAAACAGTTTGAACATGCTTAAATTGAATTTACATAAATAACGAATTTGACTGTGATTGTTCATACAATTACATAGAAAAAGAAATAATTAATTCTTATCTGAGATTTGATTAATTTTTTTTCATTTATTCATTCAGATTATTAATTAGGATGAAAAAAAATTATGACTATAATCAAATTATACGTTTCTTTTCCCATTTAATATTTATTGCAGAATTTGTTGGAACCTGAACTGAGTATTTTTTGGTTGGCAATCCCATTAATTTTAACAAAACTTAATGAATTAATTTCTTCAAAAATCAATTGTGAAGAAAATTATAATTAGAGCGTGTGCTGTAATGATTGAGTTTTGAATGTGATCATTTCCGATTAGTGAATATTAGCCATTTAATTTATTCGTCGAACTATTGTTTTTTTTAAATTTGCAAATATAGGAAATAATTAGAGGAAAATTTATAAATATATTATTTGTAAAATTAGTTAATAATTATTCATTTTTATAGGAAAGTAATTTATTAGAATTTATTATTTCTTCATTTTATTTATATTTTGTGTTCTAATGATAACTTCGATAACGAGAGAAGGTCTAAGATGCACGAAGTGAAAGAAATAATCTTGGAAATCGACGATAATTTTCCGGAAACGATCGATTTTACATATTTTTTTATCGACAAGTTCTTACTTGACAATTTATTGAAAGTCAAATTCTAGAATCAGTGTATAATATTGTGATCTTGGGATGAAGATTTGAAGATCTTTGCATTGATAAATCGAAATTTTTCGAATTTTTTGACTGGGTGATATGTCAAATGTGTCTACTTCATTATAATTTCAAATTTTTAGGAATCATCGAGAGAATTTCTAGAATTTTTTAAAACAATTTAAATATATGTATGTTATTAAATTATCTTCGAAAGTAATGAAAAGAATTGATCCTAGTTTTTTACATATTCTCTAATGTCGTAAAACATGGAAAATTCGGATTCATCCTCTTTGACTTTTCCATTTTGGAAAACTTATAATAGATATAAATTCAACATTCTGGTATTCCAAAGTTTTTGAATCTATGAGATGGAAACAACTAATAAAAATTTTTTTTTAACATAACAGAGAAAGTCACTTATGCCATAAAGCTCATTTTACATGATATTCTGATAAAATTTTAAATGTTATGGCATAAGTGACTTTCTCTGTTATGGCGGGAAGCCACAGAAATCTATTATCAATTTATGTACAGGTTTTTTATATATATAATATGTAATTCTTTCTATTGGATAACTATGTAATTATGCACTAATTATTCACTTACATTTTTATATTTGTGAAATCAATTCAAAGAACCTAGAGGTTCATGAAATAAATGAATAAATACAAAAAAAATAACGAGGTACGAATTCTGTATAGTTCTACGACCTTATAAAAAACTTTCTACTTTATTCAATTGTTTAGATTTTTTTTCTATTTCCTACATTTATTTTTCACATCAAATTTGTTTTAAAAATATGCGTTAATCAAGAACGTTTCCTTCCTTGGAAAAATGAAAAATAACTTTCCAATCTGTTATTGATGATCTCTCGGAAAAAATAAAATTCTTCCTACTTCTTCTACCTATCCTTTTTATTTTTCTCACATTTTTTCTTCTCCAGCTTTCGGCTAATCATGTTTTGGCTCTCTTCAGGAGAAACTTTCACAAAAATCATTCTAGCATTACATTTCATAATCACCATTCAAAAAACTATCTAAGAAAAGAAAACTACAATATAACTCCTATAAGATCGAAAAAATTTTACAAAAGAAATACTTCTAAAATACTTGTAAAAAACCGAACCACCAAGTCGATGTACAAATAGAATCCTCAGTCGCCTCTATCTCAGAATAAACTTTTTACAATACAATCTAAATTAATTTCCAGAAAATTAAATATGAATACCTTGGGAATACGTTACCAGGCAACCAAAAATGGATGCAATATTCATTCCATTAAATCGTCCCATTTTGTAAAAAAAGGTGAAACTGTTCACCCACTAAGAATATTCACTATGTCAAGGCCCACTTACTCAATTCTCGGCAAAAAAGAAACTGTCAATCCCTGAGTAAAGTGAACAAATTCCCAGAGTTCAACAATAAAACAATCTTTCTTGAACAGAACTGACGAAAGAATGAGCTTTATCATGTGAACGTCATAGTTGAAACTCATCCACGAAAAAATCCCAAATATGCATGCAAAAATGCACGAAAAAGACTGAAATATGCTCTGAAACGTGCAAATAAAAATACCAGAATGTGCAAAAAAGTCGCCTACAGAACGATCAAGATGTGAAAAAACAGGCTTTTTCTTGTTACATTTTGGTCAATCTACTTTTATTTCGCTCACATAATATTTACAGCTAATCATTGTTGCAAGTCAAAATGAGGTGATGTTTGAGATGATTATGGTGTGAAAGATCGCCTTTTTTCGTTCACATAAATAATCACAAGATTTCGTTGTTGCGCGTTAAAATAAGATGTTGCCTGAGATTTGCAAATCTAAAAAATCGCCTTTTTTTTTTGTTAAAACAGATTTGTAAGTAGAAAAAGAACGTTCGACATCCATCGAAGTTACGTTAGCAAATTTGAAGAACGCAATCTCGGATGGCGACAATGCTGTTACATATTTGTTAGAAACGCTATCATTTCGCAGATGTCCACTAAGAATATCTTCAATTTCTACCAAAGCGTTGTACACAAAAATGCGAGCTGAGATTTGTTCAAACTCAATTAAAAATTCTTCATTGTCCATTGCCTTCCCTTCTTTTCTTTTCTACATCAACTATTTTTAAATACTATTAAGAAATTTATCATAAATTTCATTCAAATGTTTCGTGTCTGTTTGTTTATTGATAATATTTCTCGTTGTCTTTATATACATCATCTCAGCAATATTCCGTTTAAAAAAATAATTTTCCCGATGTAGAATTCAAGGTTTATTCCAACGACAGTTCCCAAAGATAGAAGAAGTAGGAAGAATTTTATTTGCTCCGAGAGATCATTAATAACAGATTGGAAAATTATCGTACGCGAAAAGATTCAAAGAATTGTTATGGGAAGTTAACTTATAATTGCTTCAAAATCTCCTGTTAATTACCTTGGACGACGCATGCTGCCAGAAGCGAAGCTTCGCCGGAACTGCAGCAAAGCCTCCCATGAAGAAGATCTCTCTTCAATTGCAAGTAGACCTGATAACGCGCGATTTCCTCTTTTAATCTCAACGGATCAGGAGGATAAAATTTCACTCGGAAGCTGAATAAAATCGGGTCCATGTCTAGAATTCGGAACGTTAGAAAATTTAAAGGTTCGACAAAAGTTTTCCTAACAACTTCTGAACGTGCACAAACCTTTTATTTGTTTTGTCACCGTCTTTGCAGAGTCGAGCCAGTGCTGCAACACAAAGATTAATTTTTTTTCTTGAAAAGTGTTCGTGAGATTCCAAATATCATAAATAAATTTTGAGGAAATTTCGAAGCTTTTGAACTTCCAGTTACTATCGATGAAATCGAACTGAATTGAATCAATGGAGATTTCGTTCTCGAGAGTGGACTATTTGCGGTGTTGGCATCGTGTTTCGCTCCTTCAAATTTTATAAAATCTTCTTCCGTTGCATTAATATTTTGCTCCGCGATCGACCTCGTTTTCATGTTCATGGTGGGTCCACCACCTCGAGAACTTTTACCTTCTCTAGCTGCAAAATCAATACGAGTCACTCGCGCTTCTATGAACATTATTTCAAAACTTTACTCTTTTTACAACCCTCCTTTGCTTTTTTAGTGATCGTTTTTTGCTTACTTAAACCCTCTGAACCCGTGCACGAGATTCAGGTATTTTCCTGGTTCACGGGAATTTGTTTTCATGAAAATATCATGGGACGAAAGTTGAATAAAAAAGTTACAGTAGTCTGACTAAAATTGAAAAAATGTTCATTTCCTGAACAATGAATTCAAAGAACGTGAATAATTGATGATGATACTCATTTACACTTTCTCTTGTACAATAAAAAACGCTTACTCTTCTCAGACAAAGGAGAAAATTCCTTATCACTGTAGGATTCGAACCCAGCCTTTTGAATTCACACCCACTCAACCTAGGCTGGACGTCATTCGAGCGAAAATTGTTTAATTCATTGAACACTAAATGCTCCATGAAAGAAAAAATTCACATAAACATATTCAATAACAAATGTTTATGAACAGACATTCCTTAAATTCTTTAAAAACCTTTCTAAATGGAAGTCTTTGTCTTATACAACCGTCGTATTTTTTTCTTGATTTTTTTTGAGCCTGTAAGACCGATAAAAAAATGAATAAAAACCGTACGGCAGACGATCCGGACACTCCGATCATACCCGAACGGGTTGTGCGGACCAGTGCGGACTGACGTCACAAGTCACGTGTGCATTGGCGCCAAATTGAAGTCTTTTAAAATTATTTAATAAATTACATTTTTAACCATTTTCTCACAGTGTTTTTATTGCTGAAAATGATATTTTCGATGAATATTACTATTTAAGAGCGTCAAAAAGCATTTTTGTTTTTATTCAAAAAATCTACCTTGCATTACCGCATCCCTAGATTCTAATTATTTGTTCAAAGTAATTTTCAATTACTGAAAGACACTTAAAAAATCGATTTCCTTTTTCCCTCTTTCTTTAACTTGGTTACACAACTTCATTCTCGCAATTGAATTATCCTAACGAAGACAAACTTCGCCTCGAACAGTTCGTCAAAGGCTCGAAAAATTCCCTGGAATGATTGGAATGATGTCATTATGAAGAAATTTATTCAGGAAAACAATCGTAAAGGTGGAATAATTTCACGGTTGATTCAAAGCCTATTACTGTGGATTATTCGTGGCTATAAATCGCGAGCGTGCTGAAAACTTGGACGATTCGGCCGGATGTTCCATCGTTTTTGATTAAAACGTTTATTATTCTTCGTGCAGAAACGGGGCATTGTGTATATTAGCGACTACGTACGAGAAGCGCGTGTGAATAATCCGGAGCGAAGTCAGTATGAAGCAAGTACGTTCTGCTCGGTTTCGATTTTCGAGCCAAGGGACAATGCTTCACAAGTTGAGATGAGCATGAAAACAGTGGTAGGTGTGATTGCAAAAAAGCACGTGGAACTAGAGCATTTTTTTAGATAGAAATTTGTTGGTTATGAAAAATCTGAGAATACAAGTATTTTAACTTTTGTTTCAAAGAAACATTTTTTTATTCTTTTATTCAAAAGAAATCCTGTCAAATAATAATATTCATCTTTAGCAATAAAAACACTGTGAAAAAATGGTTAAAAAACGCAATTTATGAAATAATTTCAAACGATTTCAATTTGGCGCCAATGCACACGTGACCTGTGACGTCAGTCCGCACTGGTCCGAACACCCCGTTCGGATATGTTCGGAGTGTCCGGATCGTCTGCTGTACAGATTTTATTAATTTATTTCTCGGTCTTAAAGACTCAAAAAAAATTAGCAAAAAACAGGGATGACAAATGATTTACAGTATAATATATTATCGAAAATTGTGCAACTGTATTTTTTATTTTTATATTGAAAACTCAGAGTTAGTTTATATTAGAATTTTGTTCTCAAAGTTTCTTGATTTCCATTACGTTAATTTTCTGTTCATTGTTTATTGAAATAATGAAAATAAATAATAAAGAATAATACATTATAAATGGGAGGTATAATAACCGCCCTAATTGAGAGTGAGTGATGTTTGTTTGATTTATTGTTATTCGTTAAATATTTTACGAATATATTATGTAACTCAAAATTTAGAGTTTTTTGTTACACTTGGCAAATATTAGAATCCAAAAGTGTAGAGTGAACCTGAAAATTACAGTTACAAAAATGTGTAAATAAATTTAAAACTTTCTGTAACACTTCAATAAACGCGAGAAATGCATGTAAAATTTTACAAGTTTATTTACAGAGGCTAGAAAAAATTTTATTCAATCACAATTGTTATCGAAAGCCACGTATTTTGGTTCGACATAGTAGAATTACTCATTAAATAACTTTTTTCCAACCTCAAGAAAAATCTGAAAAAATTAAAGAAGGTCAATTTATTTTCATGATAAAAAAAACTTTAAAATTCCATACGTCAAATTCTGTAACTGTGAAGTTCTTTTACAACGATTGATAAAATTATTAAACACTGCAGCATTCACATGAAAAAATATTATATCAGGTAAAATAAATTGAATTTAGTATAATGAGTGAAACTTATATGTACAATAGAAAATGGGGAAAGAGAACGAAATTAAACTTTTACAAATCTTTGTACGAAATTCGTAAAAAAACTCAAAATCTAATAAAATGTAAGACAATCTTATAAAATTCTCCAAACACTCAAAAATAGGAAAAATACTAGAAGTCTGAATTATCAAAAAAATCCGGTAGGCATGAAGTAATTCCCGTAAAAATTTATATCCTATGGCATCATCTATAAGAAACCCATGGAAATAATACCATAAAATTTTTCAAATTCTTTTAATACTAAAAAAAAAAAAGAAAAATACAAAAAGTACTTGAAATTTGTGAAGATATTGTTTTCTGCAAAATCTCATAAAGTACTTAGATTCTCATAAAATATACATTCTAGAGCATCGATTCTAAAATATCTATATAGCAATCCATTAAAATTATAGAAATTAATAAAAATACAAAGAATTAAAAAAAATACTGGAATAAAAAAAAATAAATAAAATGCTAGCTGCCCCATTAAATACTATTAATCTAGGTAAATAATGTTATTTTCTCAATAAACTATAAAAATACAAAAAATTTTCAAAAACATTTAATACTGGAGCATGAAAATCTAAAAATTTGTGACTCAATCCATAAGAATACTTGAACATTTTTCGAATAATATAAATACTTAAAAACTACTAAAAATATCCAAAGTATGTAGAATACTAAAAATCTACGAAGTATTGAAAATTTCTGGAGCTACTGTTTTTTGAAAAATCCATAAAACTCAGAATTCTATAGAGCTTCAAATTCAGAAAATTTCTGTAGCAATCCATGAAACTATTCAAAACTTACAAAAATACCTGATAATTCGACCAAATTTCATGAATACTTTAAAATCTGAAATACTTTTGATACTATTTTCATTCAAATCTATGGAAATTTTTCAAATTGATAAAATTTTTTATCCTAGAGGACATAAAGCATTGAATCCTAGGAATCTTAAAAAAAAAGTCTTCACTTAAATAACCCGGAAAATAGCGCAAATATCAAAAAGACAAAATTGGTAGATGTCTTTTACGTTGATTTTTAAGATGTTATGATGCTAAAATAAATGCAGAATAATAAATATATATGTATGTAAATAGTGGCTCTTTCACCGTTTAAGTTTGTCCCCTCATAAAGAATAAAATTGCAACATCTCTGTACGTATTTCCATACAAGTTTTAAAGCTACGAATTCAAAATAGCTATAAGTTTATGGAAATTTTTAATGGGTAATTTACATTGTACGGTTACGCGTATAAAGTATGTTATATATAATGACTTTGAGTTA
This sequence comes from Platygaster robiniae, assembly GCA_028476575.1. Classification (NCBI taxonomy): domain Eukaryota; kingdom Metazoa; phylum Arthropoda; class Insecta; order Hymenoptera; family Platygastridae; genus Platygaster; species Platygaster robiniae. The sequence goes on from CM052019.1 coordinate 47,245,245, forward strand.
AACATTTTTCATATTTCCAGTTTATTAAGTTCCAAACTTTAAAATACCCATGAATTTTCAGGCTCTTAATTTTCATTTCATTCATTCCTTATTCGATTTTATAATTTTATAGCTCAGCAAAATTATGAGTTATAAATTTCAAATTTTATATCTTCAGGTCGCTATATTTTCGAACTTTTTACTTCCAGTTCAACATTTTTACCACGACGAACTCACGGATTATCAAGCAGCTCATTTTCGAATTTTCAACTCGCAGAATCCTAAAGTTTCGAGATTTTCAGTTCTTGCGTCTGCGACTTCAGCAAATGTTTAATTAGTGAATCCCAATCAACATTTACCAATTTCCAACTTTCTATGTAATTTCAACTTCCCAGCGTTTGGGTTCTCTGATTCCGAAATCAAAACCGTGATGAAACTAGATTCATAAATTTTCACTCGAATTATTCACAAGTGCAATTTGAGGAATCGATTTTTCCAATTTCTGTGGAATGTAAGTTTAAAAATTTTTGTAATGCAGGATCGTGAGCAGTATTTTTTCTTAGGATTATTGAAGAAAATTTTTTACCAGTAAATTTTCGAAACTAAATGATTCAAACGGAAAATTCTCGACGATAAAAATTGGTTTTTGGAGAAAAACAATGTTAAAATTTGAAAATATCATAAAATTACTAATGAGAGTTCTATATAAGTTAAAATCTGCAAAATTTTGACTCTATTCAATAAATTGCGAGTCATTTCGAATTATTCAAAAGTTCGAAATTCAAGGATTTTTAAATTTAAGGCAATATTCTTACGACTTTCAAATTTTGAAAATGGAATTCTAATCTTCAATTTCAAATACGAGAATTCGAAAATAATAAAGGTTCTAAATTTGAAAACTTTGCGATTTGTAAATTACAGGTAATGGTTTCACGCTTCTGTAATAATATCAGAATTATGATGTGAATTGAAAACTAACAGAACTGAATGTGCAAAAGTGTTTTATGTAACTGTAAAAAAGTCTTTAAAAGACTGAATTAGTTTATAACGGCACAATTTCCTGTTTACGTTTGCTGCACTTGATAGTTGGTTTATGATGAACTGCCTCGGAAAATTACCTTTTCTCATGAGGTGTAATGTGATGAACAAAACTTGGTGTTGATTACGATAATTTATTCACCTTGGGGTCATAAAAGGCTCTTTATGGGCTCTTGGTGTAAATGAAAAAGTCAACATTTTAAGCTGCCTTCATTATTTACTATTATGCACCTCGTAATAAGTACAATAGATTCAGTAGAATCATGGAAGATTATCTGATTCATAAATTTCAAGAATGATTTAAAACAATATTCGTATATTGACTATAAATGAAACTTGTGATTCGAGATAATTTTTTTTTCATCTTCAGCCACTTCCTAAAGTTACAGGGAAGTTCATATGTTTTCCTAAAATAAAAAAATTTCTGTTTTTTCAATTTATCTACTGAACAAAAGTATGAATTTATTGCAACATTGTCGAAAAATATAGAAGCTCTACACAATACTTCAAACCTTGATGAAATATTATTTATTTTTCAAAAATTTTATCTATTTTCACCAAACATTTTTAAAATAGTATGCGAAATTTGCGCATCACATACAGTCTGGAAAAAAATATCATGTAATTCAGTAGTGTTCAAAAAAAATTATGGAAATAATTTTTTGTAAATTTTTCAAGTAAAACTTCTATTGGCTCGTTGAGAGTAAAATCCGTTTGAGAGCGTAGCAATGGTTTAGGAACAAAACTTAGACCATATAATAGACATTTAAAACGCTAATTCTTACGAGAATTTTAGGAAAATAGTAAATATAAAAACTACATTTTTAGTTGTATCTTTTTGATTCATTTTATAATAATTACAAATAAAGAAATTTTTTATTACTCAATTAATAATAGCAGGAAAATATTATGAAAACTTTATTTTCAGAGAAATGAAACTAAAATTCAATATATTTTAATTTTTCCGTTTTTTAACTTTCTTGATATTGTAAAATAAAAATAAATATAAAATGCTCATTCTAAAATGAATTTCAGAGAAATGGTCAACATGAAACCTACATTTGTAGTTCCATATTTTTTATCTATTTTATAATGGTTACTATTACTGGAATTGATTGCTTCACATAAATTAGACATAAAAAAATAGAATTTTATGAAAAAATTATCATCTGAAAAATCAAAGTGAATATCTTATTTTTTCAGTAATAATAAACTTGAAAAAAATTATCAAGTTCATTATTCTGAAATGAAAAGAATATCAAGTCAATTATTCTGAAATGAAAAAATATATAATTCTCTTTCTTAAATAAATGTGTTGAAAGTTTAAAACGGAAAATTCACATTTCTAGTTTTAACTTTTTACACTTATTTCATTATGGATAACATTTAAAAAAAAGCTAGTGTGAATTAAAAGAAGTCGCAAGAGAAGTGCAACTTCTCACGGCGAACTACTGCAAGTTTAATGAAACAAAAAAGAAAGTTCGTTCAATTTCATGAGAAAAACAACTGAAGAAACCATGAAAACCAAAGCATGTACTACTTTCAAAACTGTAGCATGAAACTGATTATATAAAAATCGGAATGTTAATATAATCAGTTTCAAGCTAGAGTTTTGAAAGCAGTTCATGCTTTGGTTTTTATGGTTTCTTTAGTTGTTTTTTCATAAAATTGAACGAACTTTCTTTTTTGTTTAATTAAACTTGCAGCAGTTCACCGTGAGAAGTTTCACTTCTCTCGCGAGTTTATAAACTCACATCAGTTTTTTCTCTTGACGGACGAAGAGTAGGGGGTGAGGGTGTGTGGATTTTCCGGAATTTCCCAGGAGCGGTATAAAAGATCGATCCGACCTCGTGTGAATAATTGACGATGTCATTTACATTTTATCAAGTTTTTCAACTTTTATAAATTGTTTAATAATTCAATTCGTCGACGTTTTCTCGAATAACGGATTTTTCTTGGTCTTTCATTCTCATCACTTTTTCATACATAAAGAACATGCTTTATTTAAGTGCACTCGCAAATTACAGAGTTACTTATAAATATCTCAAAGTCGTAATTTAAAAACTAGCCTCGTGGGATACAAATGAATAATTATAACGAGAAAAAGCCGTGACCGAAGGACCACGTGCACGTGTCACGCAATCGTCAAATCGCCCTAATTATCGCTCGACTGTTTATTTTTCATTTGACGCTTCGCCCTAATTAATCGTGCATACGGAAGCGCGGGTGCATAATTAATAAACAATAAACGCGCCGAGAATAATTGATCCGTAAATACATCGCTCTCTCCCTGGTCTATTGACTTATCGTTTGTTCGAGGCAATGGGGTTGAATGAATAATATTGTACAACAAAATATGAATTTTTCCTCAAGCTTGTGCTAATCGACTGCGAAAATCGATTGTGATTAGTACCGAAAATTGAACTCTTTGAGGTTTTTAAAAATTTAGCTCTTTTGCCCAGAAGTTGTAGTTTATCATATTTTTGAACCATTAATCTTCAAACACAATTTTTAAATCTAAATTTTAAAAATGAATTTGGTTATATGAGTTAAGCAACCGTAATTGATTTTTTATGGTGTAACAAAGCTCAAGATATTACCACAAATCTTTAGGAAAATAGAAAATTTGACAAAAAAAAGAACCAACTCTTCTACTTTAAAAACCTTTTAGGTTTTTTTTCTAATGAAATAAAGTGAAAACAGTATTTTTTTAAACGAAATAATCTAATAAAAAATTCATTTTCCAAAATACTAAATAACTTTAATTTTCTAAATTTTTGTACTTACTCTTTGCCGGCAATTGTCTACATAGCGAAGTCCGAAATAATCGGTTTCTAGAATGTTCAGCTCTCTGCAAACGTATTCCAGGATGTAGTTTCCCTTGTGTTGAGGCTGTAACATGAAAATAATTTCCTTTATTCCGATCTGTAGTTTATCAGAACCTTCAGTAATTTCAGATTTTAATAAATAATTTTTTGGATGAGAAAGATTCTTTGTGAAAATCTGTGAGAAAAGTTCCTGAGCTAATTTGTTGTAAACTAAAAATCTATAGAGTTATGATCAATCAAAGTTGATCATTTAAAACGTGGCTCAGCAGTCACTTGACAACACGCGATGTAAGTAAAGGACACTACCGCTAAGCAGCGCTGATTGTCAAACTATGATGATCGATAACTTAAGAACTTGGAAGTTAAGGTAAAAATGGTTTGAGGACTTTCGTTTCAGATTTTCAAAGAAAATCTAGTGCTTTTGAGTATTTTGTTGAGTGAATGAAAAATTCGGTTAAATTGTGGTTCCAATGGTGATCATTGATAAATGTTACATGATAGTAAGGTAGTATAGAAATTCAATATTGCACATAAATAAAATAAAATTAGAAATTCAGAATTGATGATACTTACAAAAATAGTACCAAATTCTACTAAACAGATTTATTTCACAACTTTCTTTTCAATTGTCAGGATGAAAATCAATTAATGTGTGTTTATTATCTATAAGTGGAGCTATTGCTTCGGAATCTCAGAAACTTCTGTGGAATGCGAATGATAGGACATGAGTTGAAGGGAGAAGTAACGCTTAGAACCGCAAAGAGCTCTTGGCGAGGGGCCAAATATTACAAAACATTAACAAACGCTTCCCGGCGTTCGACTATTTCCATTTTGATTGATATTTAAACCTGTTGGTTCGGATGGAATAAACTGCGGATGTTCCTGAATAAAAACAATTCCGATATTCAGCATGAAAAGTTTTTCTTGTATAACTCCGTGAAAAAAATGCTCGTTTTTCTCACGTTTTCATACAGTGATTAAACTAGAAATCACACTCGTTGTTGAACGAAATATCGTACACTGTAAAAAATAATCACAACTTTTCTATACTTGCGTATGGAAAAATAAGCTAAATTTTCTATTCAAGTATTCAAAGTTTTTAACCCATATTCTGTATGGGATTTTCCCTATAAATAGATCTAGAAAATTTACCATGTACTATAGGAATTCTTAAATAAATATGGAAGTTTCTCCATAATTTATGAAAGAATTCCGAGAGCGCATGGAAAATTTTCTAGATCGGTTTATAGGTTACAAACTTCCAATACTTTTCTGGACATTTTTTAACAGTGTTCTAAAAATTTAAACACTTATTAGAACGTTCGAATAAAAAAAATAGAAAAAAATTTGATTTTTGAAGTTGGGGATATTTATGTTTGAATATTGTTCTTAATGAAACTCTTTATAAACACTTTTTCAATAAGACTCTTCTAAGTATATTAAAACGTCAGAAATTATAAAAAAAAATTTCTAAATGAAATCGTAGCATAATATGTAATAAAATTATGACTTGGGAAATGCGTTAAGGGAAATTAAGTTCTAGAAACTAAAAAATGAAGAAAATTGAAACGGGGTCCAGGGGCGTCCCTAGGTTTTGCGGGGCCTGGGGCGAAGATTTCAGGCGGGGTTCCTAAGGGAAATGTTATGATTATACATTTCATGAATATGGAATATATCTTTCAATAATAATTATAATATAATAGTAATAAACATAATAATAATTTTGTTAAAGATATTACAGACTAATTGTCACAATCGCTACAAAAATTCAAGCGAATGCTATTTTTTTAGCTTTTTTTTGTGACGAACTCATGCATAATATCCTCCATGTCGCATCCTTCCAAAATACTACAGATTCGATTTGCCATGGAATTTAAACGGTCTAGTTTTGATTTTGTGCAAATATACGTTTTTATAAGTTTGAGTTTCGAAAACTATGTTCCCCTGAAGCAATTCACTGAAATCGTTAGTAAAATTCTGTATACAATTGTAATTTTTGGATACGAGTCTTTGACTACATTCAGAAATTCTAATGCTTCCATTGCTGTTTTCATTATGTGAGAAACAACATGTTTGAAACGTTTGATTTCGGATAATAAGCCTGTCTCGTCTACATCGGAAGAGTTTTCACCTTGAAGTTATCTTGCTTAATTACTACAATGTGTTTACAACTGAAGATCGTCAATTTTCGTGAGCTCCAATGAATTGAAAAGGAATACGAAAAGATTTGAGAATTCTTTGATTTCTTGATATTCACTTTGAATGCATGTGAGAGCTTCTTCAACGATGGAGAAAAAAAGTCAGTCTTGAAGTTTTCTTCAGCCTCAATTTGTCTCTCCGTTTTATTCTTAATTAGAACATGTATTGCAGTTGCAAATGGGATAAAAAAAATTCTTTTCACAACGGAGAGAAAAATTTTTCTGAACGCGGGGCCTGGGGCGAGTCACCCCCCCCCCCCCAGGGACGGCCCTGACGAGGTCATACTGGGCGCCCTGGTCGGTATCCGGCTCGAAGGACCACACAGACGAAATCTTCATTCGAAACACAGTACAATACTCGCATCTTTTTTTTATAGAGAGTCGTATGATCCATGTTTGCCAAATTTTATTAATTTTTCAACTTCAAGAGCTTTTTTTAATAAAAACAGTTAATAATTTTACATTAAAATGCTCCCAATTGTTTTTTCTCCTACCGAAGATCGAAACTGTAGAATATTTTATAGTTTCTCTCATAATCGACTGGTGAACTAAGAAAATAGAAAAAGTTCGAAGATTTCAAGCTGTTTGGACATTTCTTATGATTATTTTTAAACGTCTCGGTACAAATCAAAAAATATCTAGAAAATTCAAGGTTCATAGCGTTGTTTTACACTGCAAAAATTACGAACCGAGCAAAAAGCGTCCAGACAATAAAAAAAATCCATAATTTTTTCAATTTTGACCTCTGCAGTCATGTCGTTAGCTGGGTTTTTTTCTGCCTCTATAGATACTTACGAAATCGTCGCTTTTTACCCACATCGGTAATCTCTGGGTGTATTCCTGTTTATCGAGTATCGCATATGTAATTATTTCGTAACTTTTTCAGATAAGGAATCATTTTCGCTCGCGGAAGTCAAATTCTGAAAAATTGACAAGAATGATAGGCATTTCTAGATTGAAGAAACAGGAATTCAAGCAAAATTCTCCATAGATTCTTCAATTTTTTTGACTGGGTGTATATTCATTTATTTTTCTGATTTTTCAATTAAAAATTGTACTATCAATAGAATTTGAAACTGTATTGTACTAATATTTCCATGACATGAAAAAACTGTTTTCATATAATAATGATTGAAAGAAAAATAATAATTATAATACTTCTTTGAAAATAATGAATAATCAAAAATAGTCAAGTCAAAATCAAAAATTTTTTGACACGTGAAAGTTTAGAGTATTTTTGAAAATAAAAGACGTATTTTATGAAGGTTTCTTTGAAACTCAAAGACATCACTCAAGGACGAGCAAGCTACACGAATGCCAATTTTTTCGTCTTTCAAGCCTCCGCATTTCTATAAATCTCAAAAGTACAAGACATATAGAGTGGCGATTAAGATGAGCCTTGAACTGAAGCAAATTAATAGCGCCTGGAGAGCATCAAGACGCCCAGTGTCCCAACTTTCATTTCGCGGCTGCTCAATTTTTAAGATGCGCAAAGCATGAAAAGCAAGGAAAAAACACCGATAAATATATACATAATGGCAAATAATACTACAAGTTGAAAAGATGGCGAATTTTGGAAAAAAGTTCAGTAAACTCGGTTAATTAAAATTTTTTAAGTTAACAACAAAATATTAAGATTATCGTTAAGGTAAAGAGGGTCATTAAAAATTACGTTTATTTTTTTTCCCGTTCAGCATACAAATTTTTTCAAAAATCACAGAAAAAGAGTAAAACTGAAACAATTTCAAGCCAAGTAAAAAAATTCTGGAGCGGGCCCACGCGGGAGGAGGGATCTTCAAAATCTCTATTTAGAACATTTTTAGTTTTTCATTTTTTACTGAAATATGATAATCAAATAATTAGACACACAATGATTACAATAATGACAAATATAATTTAAAAACTGTATTTGTTCGATTTTGGACTTAAAAGTTTTAATAGCTCGTTTTTCTTAAACAAATGAAGCAGTTTTGTTATCCGATATTTTCATCTGGTATAGTAAAATTTTTCAATTTATTAACGTTGATTACAAAATTTTTCATTCGAATTGGGTTCAGAATTCATAATCTCACTGAATTTTTTTAGTAATTCAATTTTTTTAAATTGAATTTTCGAACATGCTCACAGACGTTTTCAACATTTTAGTACAAATTTCTCATCTTTTATTGGGCTACGAAATATGGAATGGAAATCACGAAGGTCTCATTGAAATAGAGTAAAAAGAAGGAGATAACTCGTTTTTTCGTACTGATGGAAGAAGATAAACTGACTCTTGAATCGTGAAATGAAATCACGTTCCCAAGTGCACTAAAAATTGAATTTTGCATGGACTAAATTCACAGGTTTATTCCATGAAACCCGCAAGTACTTTCTGTTCACAAAGCGATAAAGATATTTCAAATCAATGCAATGTAATTGATACAAAATTGAACGACTTGTCGCTGAATTTTCCACGCCTGTATTTTCCAAAGATTTATAAAAATTGTTAAAAGATTGCATTCATAATTTCAGAAAATTTCAAGTTACAAGATTTTTTTCATAATCACAAAATATGGATAAAAAAATCGTCGATTACGTAACATCTGATTTGAGACTTGTGGATTACGTAAAATTATCGAACGCAAATTTTCATCGATCGTAGTTGAAAAACGCAAAAAGTCATCGTCATTTACATGTAAATCAGTGATATTGCCTTTCACTTCTGAGATCATCTCCAATTATTGATGAATACATTTGAATATAATTCATTTCCGAGATGTATGCGCATGAAATTGAACAGAGTTTACAGAAATCATATCCATAAACAAGTATTTCCACTAACGATTCAATACGAATGTGAGAAAATCGTGGCAAGATACATGATGTATCACTTGGTAATATGGTAATTGTAAAATACATCTCTCAGAACGTCACGTATTCAAATTTCTATTCATGTTTCATGTTCCATTTTTACGATGGCAAGGATAAATCTTCTCGAAATAGATGATTTTTTTATGATTCGCCAGAAGACGTTTCTTGAGTAAAAACACTCCAGGAACTACTTTGTTTTCAAAAAGAGATATTCAAAAATTATAGGAGGGCTTGTTATTAGTGTTATGGAATGGAAAACATAAAAAATTTAACATATTTAAGAATAATTTTATAATAGGATGTACAAAAAAGTTTTATAATAATAACAAAAAGATAAAGAACTGAATGTATCATTAAAAAATTATTTGAATTATTGAAAATCTACAAAAAAGTTCAATAAACAAAACCCCCTTACTACGAAAAACAAGGCACAAAACGAAATATTAATGATGCTCATAAGTATAAGGAAAAATCAAAATTTAAATATGTCCGACACAAAATTTATACATAATATAATATTTCGTATTTGTATAAAAATATTTGAAGGGTGGATATTCAAAGTCGTATAAGCACCATACCCAATTTTTTACAGGAAACTGGAAAAACGCTCGTATCTTTTTAATTTTAAATAATTTTTAAGAAACGCGCGATTGTCTGTTCATTGTAAGGTAATACGTCACCTATTTAAGTTTGAAACGATTTCGATTAAAATTGAAGAAAACACGACCACTTGAAATTTCGCCACGTATAATTCGAAGGGGTCGTGCAGTTCAAAATCGTATATCAACCATCAGTCTTACTAAATAAAAGTAAGAATAACAAGCTTCGCGAAGGTTTTATTACGTTTTTGGCAAATCTATTACCGAAATATTTCCATGAATTTTCACTTTTTGTTTATTATTGTCATTATTTGTGATTGTAAATAGAAATTGAATAATTAAATTCGTTTTCTATTTTCATTCGTAGTTTTTATTGCTAACAATATTGTTAATAACATTGCTCACTGTATAAAAATGTTTGTAAATGTATGTAACAATATTATCAAACGCGCAGTTTGACGGTTTTCAACATAAAATTACTTTTTTTCATTAAATTACATAAGTTTCCATTGGTTGTTATACGACTTTGAATGTCCACCCTTCATTTCATTTTCTGGTAAATTTTGACATTAGATTTTATTTTCATTAAATTTTTCATTTTACAACTTGTTTTTTAAATTCTAAAAATTTGAAATACAATTCGAACGTTTGAAGCAACGATTCAAAACTCAAAATAACTTCCCCTTCTTAGCTTTACCTCTGATATACTTTGATACCTACAGTATTGAAGTTATGGGTTATTATTTTTAACGTCGTTATTACTCACGATACGTAATTATTTATTGGATCACCGGATAACAGAAGTACGCGTAATTATTCTGCATTATTCACCGTCGAAAAAACGCATTAATTTGTTTCTGATGAAAAATGCAATCATCTGCCTAACCCAATCTGCGATTTATAATCATAGTCATGTGGTTTTCTGTAATTTGTGCAGTTCTGATAATGACATTTAAAAATGTCTCTTTGTTCAACTGTTTGATTGAGGTTTTCGAACATTTAGTACACGGCAGAAAATTGGTAATTGAATTATTCTAAACTTTTATAACAGGATAATACTTTTTCGATTTTTTTTTTTTTTTTTTTTTTTTTAGTTCAAGTGTTAGTCAACAATTTTAATAATGTGAACCAACAAATAAGCAAATTAAAGGAAACGCTGGTTTCTTCATTAAGGATTTAAATATATGCGGCCTCAGATAAAGCTGAAGGCTTTAATAGTTTATTCAAATCAACTTTCTATTACACCGAAAACAACTAAAAATTCTAATAAACAAATTTTGAGGTTACATGTTCTGGATGAGAATTCGATTCAACTCAAATATATTTAGACAAGTGGCCTTAAAAAAACAAACCTGGCAGTAGCTTGCTGTTTTCGTTGATTATCTGGAGTCATTGCGTTTATTCGTTGTAAATAGTTCTAAACGATTATTCTTAACTCAATTTACGTGAGTTGTTGTTTCCTTTATTTTGATATAGATCATATGAGCAGATACAGATATATATATATATATATATATATATATATATATATATATATATATATATATATATATATATATATATAACACCTTCTTGAACGGCATAAACCAGTATATGGACCAATATCAAAACATTGCATGTCATCATAAGAACAGCATAGACCGATATAAGAAAGTATACATTAGTATGAGAACAGCATAGACCAATATGAGAACAGTATACATCAGTATAAGAACAGCATAGACTAATATAGAAACATTATAGACCAACATAGAAACAGTAAGGAACTTATTACAGAAATAAGAATGAAAAATGTAATTCTTTTCGATAAGTCTCAAATTTCTATATTCTCGGCAATCAAAAATTTTCTTTTACTTCCTTTTTGTAATGTCAGTTGTAGTAGTTACGAGGACATAAGCATGTATTTATTAACTCTTGTATTATGAATTATATTCCAGCTTGAATAGAAACCTAAAAAGACGGTAAAACAATCTTTTGTTCCAATTTATCATATTCTCTAAACTTCGAGGATTTGAAGAGACTACATTTCAAAATTTGTCTATTAAAATTACTGTACGTGATAACAAAAAAATTTTTTAAGGTGAACATCTTAAAACATTTAACATTAATGTATTATATATTTTTGAAATTTCGAACACGATTTCAAGAGAAAATTTGATACAAGATTGATAATATGTAATTCTTAGAAAAATAATAATTTATTTTTATACGTAATAGTATACTTGTATAATTAATACTTATTAAGTTGTGCTGTGATTTAATTTTCATACACTTGAATGTATTCATGTACAAATATAATTTTCTCATAGAAATGCATTTATTTTCTTCACGCGGAAATCCCTCTATTCGTGAGATGGTCTCTCTATTAATTATTCATTATGAATCAACTATCTAAACAATTATTTTATATACTTTTCAGCTTACAATATATACTTCCACGAGAGGTTTAGATTCCTTTTTTTCTATTAATAATAGGTTCCGATAGTCTAATGGTTAGGTAGGTAGGTCAGTATAGATAATGGGTACCGAGTTCAAATCCATCTGTAGGCAGGTTCTTCAGAATAATCCACAAATAAACGTGGACCATTTTTTCAACGTAAAAAAGTTGTTCATCCACCTTTTTTTTCATGAAATATGCTGTTGAATAATTTTAAAAAATTGGCTCTAAAAAAAATGTGTCACGTCGAAATTCACTTAAATTTGGAAATGTTTTAATATAAATTTTCATTAAGAAATCATTAGTTGAAGTTATTTTATTGTCTATTATATATTAAATCGACACTTCGATTTCATAGAAGGTTTTCTATTTTCATAGCCACTGTCTATTTTTTTCATAGATGCATGCATAGCTTTCATAGATAATTTAATAAAGAAATTTCTGACAGTGTACATTTGTCAACATAATTAAAATTTACAGTTTGAAATAGACTGATAAAGTGAGCAATAATTCAACTGCACTATGAAGCATGTCTGAAACATATTTGAAAATTGTAAGAAATAATTGGAATTTATTGAGAAATACCCTTTTTTCCTCTATTTCAGTGAACTGTTTACCTCTTTGAATTTCGCTGACTTTTACACGGAAAGAACTGCTGGTGCCGTACCACCTTAAATAAATTGTTTACAAAAAAACTTGTCATTGCAACTAGAAAATTTTGTGTCATTACTTTTACTCTGTCTGCATTCACTATTAAAAGTAGTCCTCTCAATGAAGTGCGTATGTATGAGGAGTTTGCTTGCTAGTGGTTGCAAGAACTATGTTAAAGAATATTCTTACCATGACACGTGGTCGCACCATCTACATTTGTTTTTGCTACATTCTGTGGTTGAGCTAACCGCATTCTATGGATGTGGTTGCAAACTTAAAAAGTTACACCAATGTACCGCAACAAGTATTATGTTTATTACGTTTATTACCTCGTGTCTCGATCTGGCGTCCATGTCCGAGCTTTTGTGAAGTGTAATCTTGAAGAAAATATTATAAATAATGGCCAAAGAAAATGTTTTTCAGGCATGTGAAATCAACGACCTGTGATAAAAACTGATAAGTTAAATTGCAAATCGTTTGCATTAACATTAAAAGTTATTCGTCGTCCTGTGAAAAGTGAGGTTACAATGTCAAATGAGACATTGGTGTTGTAAAATTGTATCTTGAGATAAAATCTATGTTGTTCCTGTATGTGCCCTTGTTAAACTAACTCGGCGTTTCTTGACAGGTTGAAAAACGCCAGGAAAATTTGCACGGAAAACTTCCTGGCGTTTCGGGACCAGTCGGGAATCGCCGATATAGCAAAGGTGTGTGGTTACTATGACCATACTGTATTGAAAAATATTCTAGATCCGAATGGTTACAGCACTTACACGATAACTGCCTAGTTACTATTAATCTCTGATTGTAACATCCACAAAAAAGCAGTTGTGGTTACTATGTATGTGTGGTTGTCATACCCACAAGATGGTTGTGTGGCGACTATATATTTACAACACCATCGCTGTGTTTGTCATGGCAAAATTTGTGGTTGGGGTCTATTTCACTATTTTTCGTGGTCATGGTAGCCACAATTAGGTACATCATTACCATACAGTTTTTTCCGTGTAGGGTACCCTCATAAGCCTATAAATTCCATTTCTAATCCCAAGAATTCATTCAACTTCCCAACAGTTTTAACCTTTCTTCAAACTGTTGTGTATTTTCTGAAAAAAAAATCAAATACCTCACATCTAAATAATCGCTGTATTTTTTGTTCCTCGAACATTGCGATTTTCACACAAATTTTCCAGTACGTTGGAACATAGATTTTTTGCCTCAGGGACCCATTGGTCCAAACTCCGACTATGAGCAAAAACTGTGTACATACTTTTTGCTACAAAGCCATTGACAAAAAAACATCCCCGACAATTTAATGAGACAGGATGAAGTAGCGAATCCGAGTAGCTAGAAAAACCTCTGAGAAAAAGCTAGCACGTTGAATTTGGACAGTCGCCTGTTTCCTCGAATCGATCGAGAATTTCGTGCTCGTGCATGTCTCGTGTTGTGCCGCGAGCAACGCGATACTATTCGCAAAAACATTGCTCATTCCGAGAAAATCTTCGAAACAGATGCAACTCTCATACGATTCTCGGAACGTATACGCTTGAGAGCGATACTCTTCATGAGAAAATCCTCGAACCTTACTACTGTCCCTATTGTATTCCTCGAACGGAACTGGAACTCGCTTTTTAATTCACCGAACTCGAATCTCGGTTCCCGAAACTTCCATCATAAATGTCCCGATAAACATAAACACCCAGGGAATACTCTGTCGTACACGGAGCAAACGGTATATTATAAATGGCAAGATTTGCACCAACTACATTTATAGTTAGTATGTCAAGTAACTGCAATCCCTGTAAGACGTTGTGGTCACAGAAACTTTGAGTAATACTGTGTATAACCAACCATGGAAATGTAGTTGGAGCAAACCCTTCTATTTATATGGTCGTGACAACTATGCAGTTTTTTCCTGTATGACATGACATAAAATTATATCAAAAGATGCCAAATGCCAAATCGATGAGCCTCATCGTAATCGCAGTTGACACCTTACGGATGTCAGCCCTTCTATGTGATAAAATGATAGAAGGGCTCCGACCTGAAAGTCGCAGTGGATAATTTCGGAATCGTCCAGAAGCCGGATCGTGGCGCGATGCACCACGTTGACGTCGCTCTTGCTCCCAAACTTCAACATTTCCGCTTTCAAATCCTTCGAATTATCCGCTGGGCCTTCATCCCTTGCACTGCAGCACCACACACTCAGCCCGATAAGCAATTATGCTTTTGCACGCGAGCCGCGAGCGCGCAACTCCTTAATTTGCACTCAAAAACGACCTTCCTAGTCATCCGGTTGACATTTCGCCGAAAGGATTATTGGTGCGCAGAGTTTCGTTTGTGAGTACCGAAAAGACACTACTGAAGTCGGGTTGTATGTACAGAGACAACGCGGGGTTGCCGCATCTTCGGGGAAAAAGATGGTGGTGGGAATTGTGCAAAACGAATGGCTCGCTCTGTTGCCAAGAGCTCCAGTTCCAGCTAGTCAGCGCGCAAGCGTAAGATTTCGCAGTATTCGAATCATTTGCGAGGCGAAAAGTACAAATTCTTGGATTCAAATCTGAGGAAACTTGGCCGAATTTGAGCATGGAGTTTGTGCATGTATACTTGAAGGTCAAGCACTATGGAACCACTGCGGTTCGGAGAATTCCTTTGAGACTTCTGAGAGTCAAAGGCTACTGTTTGCCTGTTGGGACGATGAGAATCGTGTAGGGCCTAAAAGGGAACCAGGTCCTCTGTGGGTGGGGAAAATGCATTGGACTCTAAGTTTTCCCAAGCAGCACATTTTGGCTTGTAACGTTTTTATATCTGGTAACGTTAGTTTACAAGTTTCGTAAAACATTCTGTGAGACACTTGTGAGAAAAAGAGGCCCTTGAATTCAGTCTTACAGCACTCTTGAAACAACCTTTGAGGAAGTTTTATGTGACTCGTTGAAGAAGATCTTATAGCTCTATTTAAGATTTCTGTTATTATGCTATGAAACTTTTTGACAAAGATCTAATAGCACGCTTAGGAAAGACTAATTTAACACTTACGTGCGTGGGTTGTGGGACATTTTGTCCGATCCATTAAGCCCAACGACTTTTGTGTGCAATTATTCGTTTGTCCAACTCCCTTTTTGTCCAACAATTCGTTTGCCCAACATTCTTCCTATCCAAATCTTCTTATCTCCAAAAATGAATAAAACGTTTATTTTGTTATATAACTTCATTCTTCTTTTTCGAATTTTCGCCACTTTTTCAATTATTTTCAAATGTTTCATTTGCAGTCCACTTCAAACTTTCGAACTGCCAAACTTTATAAGTGTCTAAATCTTTTCAATTGTTCAAAATTGTTGTGTGCGATTTAAAACAAATTGATATGGTTTTTGAACTCATATCAGAAATCAATAAGTATCCTTTTCTACGCATGGATGGGTTATATACGTTGTGCTATGAGAAAATAGAAGGTTTTTATTTGTTTTTTTTAACTATGTGCCATAGTTTCACTCAAAAACGACGAAAAGTTTGAAAAATTACATCTCTTAGTGTGTATTCGTATAAAATTTCGAGTGAAAATTCAGGAAATTACGGGAAGGCACACTCCTTGTCACAGAACGATACCTTTTATGTGTAATGGCATACGGTGAGCACGGAATATCGGTAACGGCTCAATGAAAATAAAAAATTATTAATAACTGTTTAAATGTCTTTCTTTTCGAAACCCAGTCATTTATTAATTATTATTTTTTCCCTGCGTTTCGATTGCTAATGCGCAATCCTTTTCCAGGGTCTATTAATCTTTACATCATTTGATTCAACGTGTCACCTAGTTATCTCGATCGTCGTCGTGTATAACGACGACGACGATCGAGATAACTAGGTGACTATTCTTTTTTTTTTGTTTGTTTTATTATGTTTAAACTGTAACAAAGAACATCTTTAATCTATGATTACACAATACATACTTTTAAAATTGATGTGCATCACTGTAAAAATTGCATTCTTCTTTTCAAGCTTTAGAAGTTTATTATCTGCATTTGAATAGAAAAAAATTAATGTGTCTGT
This sequence comes from Platygaster robiniae, assembly GCA_028476575.1. NCBI lineage: Eukaryota > Metazoa > Arthropoda > Insecta > Hymenoptera > Platygastridae > Platygaster > Platygaster robiniae. Next base: position 47,261,872 of record CM052019.1, read on the forward strand.
CTAACTTTTGCCATGTTTCGCATTAAATATAACAAAAAATAATTTTATATGTATTTTGTATAATCCGTATGAATTAGCAACTTATACTTTGCGAAAAAATCATAATTTTTTTCTAACATTGTACACTGAAAAAAATACATTGTTACTGCAACCAATATAGACTCGACCAAGATTTTTTTGGTTTTTGCAACAATGAAGTTGATAGCGTCGATCAAAAATTTGGTTGCTGCAACACAAACTTGATTACGAGAACCATAAATTTGGTTGGTCCTATATTAACCAAGTAACCTACTTCCTGCAACCAAGTAGTTTTTTCAGTGATATATATTAACGATAAATTGATAACATTGATTATAACAATAATAATTGTGCAAAATAAGCAAAAGCAACATGTATCCCAAAAACAAAAATATTGGTCATCTTTTTTGGCAAATTGCGTTCGGGTTGCTGTCAATATCAGCGCTATCACCTCCTTCAGATTGCGGTATCCTATTGTCAGCAACAATTTCTGTCAATACCAATGTCAATTGCGGAAACATGAATGTTAGTTATTGTTGGAAATTTTTGCGACCAATTGCTGGAAATTTGACAGTACCTTTCTGGGAATTGGTTTGTTGGGCAAGAGGCTCGTGAATTCAAGAAAATCATGGTAAAATACGATCTTACGTTGTTTAAAACAATAGTACATTACGCTGCTAGGATCAAAAAACCTACTGTTTGACTGAAGTGACCTTATTGAGGGATGAATGTAGGTCTTTTGTTGTAGCATACAAGAACGATTACTCTTCTGTCCTATGGCTTAGAATTAAACTTTTCTTGAAAGGAAAAACGTTTGCCTAGGGAAATGAAGTCATTAGGAAAAGGTTTGAATAAAAATGCAGTTCATTCTAAGCCTCATTGTGAACTGCGTTTCTATACAAATTTTGTCCTGATGACTTTATTTCCCCGGGCGAAAGTTTTTCATTTTAAGAAAAGTTCACTTCTCGGTCCTAGGGCTGAAAAGTAATTAATCTTGGATGCCACAACAAAGGACCCAAAAGGGTCACTTTAGTCCCTAATCTGAGACTGCAGAAGCATTACTTCTTTCAAAATTTGGACAAAAAGTGATTCACTCCCCGGCAAAATAAAAATTCGAAATAAAAATTAATCCATGACCGTCTGGAAGGTGGGATACCACTGAAAATCAATGGTTCGGGTTTATAGCTAGTCGCTTGGTTAGTTTTAAAAAAATGTAACTCCTCGCAAGGGTAAAAATGAAAAATAGTATTTATTTTCATTGTTTTTCCTTGGTAAATTTTTCCTGTACAGCGAAGGTTCCTTCCTTAATAACAGGGGACCTCGGATCCCCTCGGCCCAAAACAGATCGACTGCGTTAGGGACATGCGAACATGTCGGGGCTTTATCGACGCGTAAGAATGTGGGTTCAGGTGGCGCTGAGTACCACACGGTGCGAAATGTTTCGCGAGGTGCAGATAGGGGTGAAAGCCGAGTGGTGGGGGATGTCAGCACGGGCTCACAGGCATCGTACAAAGGTTGGGTTGCATCAATTTCTGGCAGCATTCAGGGTTCAAACATGGCAGCGGCTACTAGCGTTGTCGTGCTCGACCGAGGCAACAATACCACCTGCACGATCAATTTACACGGTGTGTTCGCGCGTGCGATGAATGTTGTCCCAATTACTGTGTCCCAAAATCCAGTGCACCGCGCGCGAAATCCCATTCAAACGACGGCTAACGTCGCGGGCGTTCAACGTTTTTTTCCGCGTGCTTCTCCGGTTAAAAAAAAGCTTCGCCGGTTGGCTCTCTCTCCGACCCTGTGAATTTCGCCCGGTCGGGACGTTCTGGCGGGAAAATAAAGTGCAGCCGCTTTTTTTGTGGGCGGTATCGAAAGCCGCAAAGTTTCGTTGCGAAACAGAACGCGTATTGAAAAAGTGACGATTCATTTCGGTCGCGCCAGGATTTGTAATTCAAATTTTGCCGCGTCGAATTGTTTTGGGCCGGGGAGAGAGTGAACGTACAGTCGGGTAGAAAAATTTACCCACCACGGTATACCGAACGAATTTTTTTATTTATGAGTGACAACATTGTGCAAACATGGTGTAAACAGAGTTACGCGCACGGTTGGCGTCATGTTTACATCGAGTTGATGTGAACTTGGTGTCAATCGTACGTTGCGAAGTTTGAAGACAATTTGTAGAACCAACCTTTTAAATGTGAATATGAAAATTGTAAACTTGGCATCCCAGCAACTTCTTTCCAGTTTTTTATTTCTACTGAGCGATTTCCGTACTCTGCGTTTTCTACTGAATAATTTATGAGCATGTAGATGCTGAGTGTCGAAGAGATCATTTCCACGTCTTGCATACTCTTATCTCTTTCCGTGAATAATTATATCTTGTGAACGACCTCGGCTCCACGTGTTTTTAAATCCTCGTGGAACAATACGTTATCTGAACGTTTTAATTGTTAGTAACGTCGAAAAATTTTTTTGTTTGCAGGAGCCACCGTTGTGTCATGGAGAGTGAACAACCAGGAACAACTGTTTGTGAGGTAAGATCTCAATTGAATCAAACAGTACTTCCATCAAATTTGTACAGAACTGGGGAAAACATGTCTTTATCGTGCAAAGTTGAATATGTCAGACTGTTGGAATATTGCAGTCGGCCGTTATAGAACTGCTCCCGGATTGGTCGGTTTTCAAACGTTTCAAATCCGGCCAATCCGAAGATTCTGTAACGGTAGAGTGCAATATTTGAATTTTTTGATATGGTATGTAAACTTGACCTTAAGGTTTCATTCGATCAATGGATTTCATGCATTTTCTTTTCTTTGAAGGTAATTTTTAGAATTGAATATATTTACTCACCCCAAAAAATGTTGCATTAAAAAGTCGAGATTGTGACGATATTCTTTGACGATACACTGCATTACTACAATTAGTGTAACTGTGCGGTAGCAAAATTTCACACAAGACTTAAAGATATCTCATGTGACAATATGTGTATCGTTGCGGTAGCGTTGACGCCCACTTTACCAAATTCCTGCGCCCGAACGTAAACTCCCGAATGACCATTTGCCCGAATTTCTCGATCGTGAGTGCCCGAAAATCGAAAACAAAAAATTTAAAATTCGGAAACGATCCGAAATATTGAGTTGTTTCGTGACATATGACTATTGCAAATATTATGAAATGTCATTTAGGTTTTAAAGTTTTTAGGAACAACATCTTGTATAACAATTTTTTTACGTATTCTCCAATTTACTGTGAAACAAAACCATTGTAAAATGATAGAGTGAAGAGGTGGCATAATCGGTTTCATCTCATGATTGGAAAAGACGATCCAGATTTGTGCACCTTCATCAAAGAAATTCAGAAAAAAACAAAATGATACTGAGATCAGTATCGTTGAACCGCGCTTGGGACGAAACGTTGAGGGGGTGTTCTCATCGAACGGATTCAAAAAATCGATTTTTTTTTTTTTGTTTTTTTCTCAAGTTCAGGAATGTAAGAATAGTATACCAAAAGGATTTTGTCGGATGCTAAGAGGAAAATGGGTTTACTGCGTCATTCACGTCAAGAAAGTTAAACCTAAATTAGGCTTATTTTGATGGGAAACTTTAAACGCGTTGTTCTCAAAACTACTTTTTCCAAATTGGTTCACACGATTTCTCAGGGACCAGTGGACGGATTTCGATAAACTTTTTTTTTTAATATGTGGAAATGTGCTGGCTATCGTCTGACAGACGCTTTTGCCCCTATCGTTCATAACGAATGTTTAATAAATTTCTAAACATGAAAAACAGCGCTGAAAAAACTATATTTTTTTCTGTCCCCCGTCATTTTGAAAATAGTTATGATAAAAAGAAAAACGTCAGTCAGACGATAGTCATACTACCATTGATTAAGAAAAAAAATTCTACTTGTGCTTCAGACCAGCCATTTTGAAGATTTCGTGTGAACCATCAATCCATCCGATTTGTGAGGCTTCTATTTGCAAGGGCGCGGTGGCCAAACTGAGCTACTTTATTTATTATCTATTTCTGTATTTTATAGTCTATGGGTTGAAAAAACTATCTAAAAAAATGAATACTTTTCTCACAGTAACATTTTAAAAAACGCTTCAAAAAACGGCCAATCCATGAGAACGTCCCCTTAAAGCTGCACCACGAAAATAACAGATGCTTATGAAACATACAAAGCAGAAGAAAAAATGTTAGAATTTTCACAGACGATAGAGTATAACATTCAGATTTCTTGAGCGTCAAAATTGTGGTTGTAAAGAATAAAAAATATATGTGCATATAAAAGAATTCATTATGAGAAATTGCGGATAGCAGAAGTCAGTTGGATTCTGATGATGAACTTAGAATATTGTTCATAACAGGATATTATCGTTTTGATGACGATTCCTATTCCCAATGTAGATAGGGTTTTTTTTTTCACTTTTCAACTGAACTGCTTCGAGGTATTTTATTGCAAATGAAAACCTTTTGGTGGGGACAAAAAATCAGGTTGGAATTGCAAATAATGGTAAAAATCCGAGGCACCTGCGAGGACATGGGAGCGCGATCATTTCGCAGCGATCTCTCAGGGAGACGCTAAAAAAGTGAACGCGGATCAGTATGCCATCCGCGAACCGTCCCCGGGCCCTTTGAATGTCCATCACTTGCTTGCCTTTCTCGTCCTTAAATCCGTCTTCGCAGTCGCGCGTTACCGACTAAAAATAACTCCGGGATCATTTTCGTCCAGATGCTATCCTCAACTTCGTTTCATAATCAACGAGAACTAGATTACAATATTATGAATGGTATAATGTAACAACTAAGGGGTTTAGAAAAATTGAAAAATTCGAAATTTTATAAGGGGTCGTCCATATATGACTTCACGCAGTTTTTGGTCATTTTTTACCCCCCTACCCCTTCGTCACGCATTTCTCCGTAAGATCTGATAACATGGTTAGTCACACTCAGGCTCAACCCCCCCCCCTCCCCCAAGAGCGTGACGTCATACATGGACGACCCCTAATGGAATTTGCATGATAGTCTTTGTATCGGAATGATTTTATTGTTTGCACACTCGGAGTAGAATTGTGGAAGATAACACATTTCAAGTGTTTCAATTATTTTGAACTCGAATTATTTTTAATTTGAATGGTCTGAGAACAAGGGCGTTGCAGCGAAATTTTACATGGAAGGGCAAACTCAAATGTCAAAAAGGTCAATGTGTACTTATTTTAATGGGTCAATAAATATTTATTTTAGCATCATTACATCTTAGGAGTCAGTTTGCAAGATCAAGTTTTTATTTTTTAAAAGATATTCATTTCCCTATTAAATCACAACATCTTCTTTGTTACGTCATATTATGTATTAATTTGAAATTTTATAATCCAAGATCCAAGGTTTCGTAGATTCTTATGATGTCATAGTTGTACACATTTAAGGTGTTTCATAGACTGTTAGTATTTTTATGGTTTTTCGTATTTAAATACCATTTATAAAATTTTGAAGAAGATTCTAGTTTTTTTTTAATATACATATGTTAGATTTTCAGTATTTAAAAAATTTTTTGAAATAGAATATCTGAAGGTAGCGAGTATTATACAAATTTCCAATACATTAAGTATTCATTGTATTTTTCCAGTATTTCTACAGTTTGCACGATTTTCTAGCATTTATATCGAATTTTTTACAGATTTCACCAATAGGGAAATGGACGAAAAAATTCTATCATATACGTCTGTTAGAAAATTGAACAAAAATTGATGCGTACTTTTTCGTTTATTTATCACTTAAGATAAAAATTGATATGAACCTTTTGGTTTGTTTATTGATTAGGATTTGCCAAGGGATGCAGAGTATTTCAAAATGAGGAGTGGAAGTGTGACTTCAAGATTCATATAAATATCTCTTATCTTTATATGGACGGTGACGTCACATCATTTTTTAAAATCTTTGTATCTCTAGCAATTTTCGGTCTATCAATAAAAAACAATACGGTTTTTTTTTTTTTTTTTTTTGTAGCTTTTTTCTAAAGTAGATTCACAAAATTTTTCGATTAAAGTTCTCTATTGAATGCTTTAGGGTGTAACGTCAAACAGATTTTTAATGATTTCATAGTTATTGAATTTAATGACATCCATGTGCATACATGAATTTAAAGAATTATATTATTTCAATTTTTTTAGAATAATTTAAAATAAGTATGATTTTCTAACTTTCTTTTAAGATATTAATTATTTTTCAACGTTTTAATAAAAATTACTGGAATTCTATGCTATAAAATGTACAATTTTCGAATTTCTTGGTATTTCAATAAATGTTTGAGAAAACAGTATTCATAGAGTTTAAGTATTTTACAGATTTCTGAAACTTTTAGTGCATCTTGTGATTTTTTAATTTTCATGAATTACATTAAATTTGCTACATTCTTATATTGATTTTTAAAATTGTATGCTGTAGGATTTACAGTTTTATCAATTTTTATTTTTTTAACAAAATTTCGAGAAAATAGATATTATTTATAGGTATTTAGATAGTATATAACACACAACATTAATAATATATAATATAGATATAATTGTTGTACTGTACAGATTCTTATTAAATCTTGTCTTTTTCATATTTTTCTCCATTTATGTAATTCCTAATAGTTTTTCATGTTTTCTGGCTTTCTAGTATTTTCATGGGTTGCTATGTAAATTTTAAGAATTTTATATTGTCAACTTCAAAGTGCTACAGATTCTTGGTATTTCAAACGATTTTTCAAAAAAACAGTTTTTTCGTAGATCTAGAAATCGATTTACAGTGTTTCAAAAAATAATTCTAATAACTTCATTTTTGTTTCATATATTTTGAATATTTCTGAAACTCTAATGATTTTTCGATATTTTTGTGAGTTCCTTCTTTACATTCTCTAAATTTCTCAATTAGGTATTAGGTAAATAAATTACTATCGAGAAAACTGCATCTTTATATATTTCGTGTATTGATAGCTTTGTTACATTCTTCGTATTTTTCAGCAATCGTGAAATTCTGTACAGTTTTCTATTTTTTTCGTGAAATCACATAGATTTCTAGAATTTAATACTAATAAGCAGAGGGGTAGAATGAACATACTCCCCCCCCCCTCCCCCCAACTATGGAATTCCACTTTTCTAATGCAACCATTTGTCTCGTCAAAATGAGCATTGTCAAAACTCACAATAATAAAGTATCATTTTCAAACTCACACTACTGATATGTGATTTGTGAGATAAGATAAAGCAAATCGTAAAGAGTAGTAAGTATAATCGCTCTTCTTCTCAACGCGTATCTTAAACTAAGAGTTTTCTCTAGCTCTACGCAAAAAATTCTATGGTGGAAGGTGGAATTCTTAGAATGCGTCCTTGACGAGATTAACGGCAGAAGATTCGGCTTTGCTTTCGCTTGCCGAGAGCACGCAAAATTGGGACAGCTCATGGCAATAAAACGAAGTTGTTGCCTGGAATCTTTTGGCGTCACTGACTCTCCTATTTTCGAGTCTGTGTTTGGCTTTACTGAAAAGAAACGCATTTCTTTGATTCATGCGGTCATTAAGCTCTGGACCTGGACATTTCATGGTATTAATCTGCTCTCTTAATTTCAAATACTCAATTTTGACCATTTCATAGTCATATTTGACTAATGTTCCTAGCAAAAAGAAGGCTACCAGTAAATAGTCAAAAATGACTATTTGAATAAGTCAAAAAGCATTTACTACTGAAAATAGTCAAATGTACTAATTCGAAAGGTTAAAATTCGATTGCATAAAATCGTTAATTTAATATTAAAAAAAAAACTTTCGGTGTTCCTGGCATTATTAACTCAATGGTTATAAATTATTTTATCAAATTGACACTATCTTTTTTCATTTATTGGAAAGAGATGACAATTTTATCAGAAAAAAACTTTGCTTGAAGTCTGGTCTCGAAACCAGGACCTTCTGATGATGTGTGCCGCTCGGTTATCCACTCACCCATTGAAGCAGTCCACTACAAGTTTTTCAATAATTGCTTCCTGTGTTAAAGACAATGAAATTTTTTTCCATCCTTGCACAAATACTGTACTAGAAATAGAAGAGGAACTCGTAATTATGAAGTTAGTAAAATTTACTATGTTCGCAATGAAATTTTTTCCACCCTTGCCCAAAACAAATTTTAACTCTTTCACGACGTTTTAGATTTTCCCAGATTTGGAAAAATTTTTAATTTTTTTATCATTGATGATTACCTCACTTTCAAATAGTCCGACAGTTTCAATGTTTATAATCAATGTTTATTTAGAAATGACTCATTGTTTTAGTAAAGTTTTAACTAATTCGTTGTCACAGGATTGACTTATTTTAATAAGTCAATTTATAAATAATAAGAATAAGAAAATATTCCTGTTATAAATTGTCATCCCCGTTAGAAATGACTATTTTGATAGTCAAAGCTGCACAAAATAGTCAATGGTTGACTAATTCGACAGTCAAAAAATTGACTAATTGTAGGTAGTTGAAAAATGACTACTCTAATAGTGGAATTTGACTATTGTTGGCAGTTAATCACGCGAAAACGACTATTTGAGTAGTCGAATACCCTTGGGTATTCAAGAAAGATAAAATGAAAGTCAGAGTTTAGGTTCTTCAATTTTTTCTTTGACACCTGGAGGTGTTGAAGATCAATGAATATCGATATCATTTTTTAGGCTTCTAGTGTGTTTTGATGATTAGAGTTTCTCCCTTCGTGACTTTATGTAATAATTTAGTAGATTATTTATCATTATTTATTTCATACTTCATTTCAATGCAATGTGCAGCATCTCAATGAAACTCTTCAATATCAGATGAATTTCATATACCTATCGCAGATCATTGAAACTCTGTTTTTGGACATTCGAATGTCATGAAGTCCATAATTCACAAAAATTTTAGAAAACACATCAATTTACCTGCTACGTTTTCGACGCGAATCGATGTTCCTCAATTCTCTCGGCGGTCGTTTGATCCATTCAATTTCTGAGACACGTCCTAAATGTCGATGGAGCACGTGATGCTCAGGAAAAGGACAGCGAAACAAGCTCCGCTGTTCTCTCAAGAGGGGCCAGAAAAAGGGGTGCCACCGATTCTAAAGGGTAAAGCGATGATTAAGGATCCCTCGACTTCCTTCCTGCAACTTGCTCAAGTAGTTTTCGAAGGGCTCGGTTCGTTTTTTTACGAAAAACCCAGAGTTTCGGTGCACTGAGAGGTATAGATTTTCCTCTTCTAGGCCACAACTACCCTTTTCTGGAACTCAATTTTCGTAACCGCTAAAATATAAACTTTACATTGACCTATTAATTAGTGGAGATTTGTTTGAGCTTGAAAGTCTTTCGTTGGTCTTTGTTAATGAAACATGATGTTACATAACCCGAATTAATCGTAAAAAAGTCAGTTTTTTGTTTCTTAGATTGTTACATTTTAAGTCCCGTTTTTGTAAACTTCCTTCTAAACATGAAATTATTGGAAAGATATGATCCAGCATACGCAAATGCTGGAACATGATAAACGTCAACAGGAATTATATAAAATTCTATGTGACTCAAAAAATGTACTCCCAAATCTTCGGCATCGTCGTTTTATGGACACAGGAGATTCACAAGGCTTAAATCGTAATGATGACTCGTCGATATTTCCCTTTGATTAGCACGCCAGGAGAAACGGGCGATTTTTATACACGAAGTATCCGAGCAATTTATATCGAATGCCCGAAACGAGAGACCGTGAATACACATGGTTATTGGGGAACGAAAGAGACGTATTGCGTAGGAAAGAGAGAAAAGGGAGGAGTACTAATGATGCAACGCCAGCCGCTGTATCTGCTTTTTGTCCTCGGATTTTCACGAGTCCGAATCAGGGAAACCGGCCATTTTGGATTGAAACCTCTTTCCGTTGTTCGATTGATTTATTATTTATCTCCCAGCAAGTGTGTGTGCACCCGACCGTCATTTGCGGCAACAATTAGGTTATTGATGAACGCCGTCGCTGAAAAAACCTTTAGCATAGCTTTGAACTAGCTGAGGGTATACTTGAAATTTAATTATAATGAGACATTTGGATTGTTCAGGGTGACTTCACTATGACAGCCAGAAAAAAAAGGATCTCCCATAAAATACAAAAATACTGGAGCTGTGAAAACAAGACGTTTCAGCATATGTAATTTTGTTAATCAGGCAAAAAAATGAGGTAACTAAATAACTCAATAAAATAAACTGTCTATTTCGTCAATCAAAAAACGAATCGTGTCAAATTTCGATGAAGTATATGTACTGGATCAACTCTTAATCTTTTCTGTCAGTCACGTCCTCCTTCATTAGCGAATTGCAATTCTAAATGAGTCTTACCTACTTTTGTAAATACATTTCGATTTCAGCTTCTAATCATTGTATTTTTTTCTTGAATTGTTATCAAGTGTAATTTAAACCCACTCCCCTATCCTTGTCAGCATCTCAACCTGTCACATCCAGCCGGAAAGTAGACAGGTCCAGAAGCTTCCCTGCTGTACTTGAGTCTCTCTCGTTCGACGAAATGATTCCCGATGACGTGGGGCGAGCAACTTTTTGCTGGTCGGGGAATAGGCCTTATAAGAGACTTGGAAGGTGACACGGTTGGCCCAGAAGAGACACATCGCCAGGCTGAAAAGTCGAGTGTGTACACACAAATAATGGCTGTCAGCGACTCCATCGGCTCCCATTGTTTCACCCGGTATAACACCGCCACAGTTATAGGCTCGGCTGTAGACTAATGATCCCAGAGGCTGTGGTTTTTGCCGGCATTCTACAGCATTCTCATTCAACTGGATCCTGGGCGCTCGTTCCTCGGCATTATTTTCCCTCTTCGGGTTCCTCGGGTACACGTCAACCAAGACCGGCGGTGCAGCCCTCGCATCCCCTGTGCATTCAGATGAGCCGCCGTGTATTTGCGGCTCCCGGTCTTGTGACTTTTTTCCATCTCGAAACGCTACATCAAACTTTGACCGCGTTTCTTTCGATCCGTAATCAATCCCCTTCTCCCCGTGTCATCGATGCTTTTTGCCCAGCCGCGATACGGATTTTCCGTTGGGTTTTACAGAGGGAATTGTTCTCTGGATTTTTCACAGTCGATTCTCATTCCTGGTGGAGTCAAGTTTTTCGAGTTTTTTTGGAGAACCCAGAAATGAATTTTAATTAGGAACATGAATCCTTGAGGGACACACGTTGTGTATTGATTGGGGTGGCTGTTAAAAGAGTTTGGGTGGAATTTTAATAATCGTTTTTGACTTTCCAAGGAAAAATTCAGACTTTGATTATTGAAATGAAGCTCTTCGAGTTAGAAAAAAACGGAATATTGCTGGTGATGTAGAAAAGAAAAGAAGGGAAGGATGTGGTTCATTGTTTAAGATTTATTACGGATGTAATTAGAAAAGAGTTAATATTAGGATTTGGATATTTCGGTCTTATGTATCGGTTCAGGTAGATAGGACTAGTGACATTTTTTTTGAAATGCGTCTTTTTGCACTTTTAAATTCTCCTATCGTACACCGATATGAAACATATTCAGAAGTTGCGGAAATGTTTATAGTTTCGTGTTAGTGAAGCTTCAAAATGGCTATCCTGCTATGTGCATGGATGGCCGGCGGTCAAAACGGGGTAAGTGCTTATTGAGTCTTATGGGAACATCATGTTTTTTATTGTCAATGCGAGGCCTCAGCTTTGTAGATAGTATACAAACAGTTTCTAGCTCAAATCCATTGAACCGAGAAGCTTGTCTGAGGAAAAGAAAAAAGATTTGTCAAAAATGAAAAATTTGCTCCCGGAAAATCATAGGGAATTAAAGTTCTTTGATTTTATAAACAATGTTAATAATTATTTTTAGAGTAGTTTTGTCAGTTAAATGCTAAAAATACGTTTTTTTCGTTTAGGCAATTAAAATAAAAAACTGTGAATACACACTAGAAAATTTTGGACTATTTTTCTGTTAATTTACTAAAAAATAAATTTATCAATAAATAAAAATTTAAAAAAATCAACCCTTTAATTTTTATCAGATCGAATAATAATGCAAACCCAAATGATAGAATATTTCAAATAAAAATACAAAGCTTGAAACAACATTTACTAATTATTTAATTATTCATGTGCATAGTCTTCTGCACATACCTAGTTTTGACCGCAGGAGACTTCTGAACTTACCTGCCGGTAAAGCTTGAACGCTGACAAGAGATACAATAATTTCTTAATAATCGGCTAGAATCGTAGTTAATGTTCGATTTCAACTGTATGAATGAACTAACTCAACTACTTCAAATTATTCTGCTTTGGAAAGGAATGAAACAGTTTTTATCACACCTGTAAAATTTTCAAAATGTCACCCGGTTTTGACCGCCGAGCCTTCATATGTTGACGCTCGCATGATAAGGCTCATTCTTTCGACAGTTCTGTTCAAGAAAGATTGTTTTATTGTTAAACTCTGGGAATTTGTTCACTTTACTCAGGGATTGACAGTTTCTCTTTTGCCGAGAATTGAGTAAGTGGGCCTTGACATAGTGAATATTCTTAGTGGGTGAACAGCTTCACCTTTTTGACAAAATGGGACGATTTAATGGAATGAATATTGCATCCATTTTTGGTTGCCTGGTAACGTATTCCCAAGGTATTCATTTTTAATTTTCTGGAAATTAATTTAGATTGTATTGTAAAAAGTTTATTCTGAGATAGAGGCGACTGAGGATTCTATTTGTACATCGACTTCGTGGTTGGGTTTTTTACAAGTATGAAGAGGTCCAAAATATGATAGGCCGAAAGCTAGAGAAGGAAAAAATGTCAGAAAAATAAGAAGGAAAGATTGAAGAATTTTGTTTTTGCTCCGAGAGATCATCAATAACGGATTGCAAAAAAGTAGTTCATTGGAATTGAAATCTATCCAGTACGCATAAAATATAAGATAGAATGATGTTGAATAATTATTTTATTCTTTTCTCATTTTTATTTTTTTATTTTGTAGAATCATACCTTATAAAAAAATTCTAATGTCTCTAGATAATAGAATACTACTCACATAAAATCATTAACAGAAAATAGATAATTGATCAGTCAATACTAAAATCATTAATGAAAATGATCATCATTTGACTAATTTAATCGTGGAAGAGTAAAGGTTCCGATAACTCGGTGTGCGCATAATTTGCATTTCCTCGTTCACAGTTTACCATTGAAAAAGTATACGTCGCAATAGTTGTCGCGTACAAAGTTCATTAACGCCGGTATTGGAAGCGGGAATCGAATGAAAGTGCCCATACGAATCGCGATGTTCTCGCGAATGGTATAACCGTTATCCTTTTAATCGAGCGATCGCGGTTCGAGGCAACGAGATTAGTAACGATCCGAAGCAACCATCCATGCGGCGCTACCGTGACAATGTCCCTTGCAGGGAAAATTCACACGTCGTGCCCGGTTATTGCCAATAATTCTCTACGAATCACGCGATGCTCCTCAACTGCCGTTTTGTTTTTGCATTAGATCGACAAAAAGTTGATAAAAATTTACCAAGTCCCGTTATTGATACATTGAAATCGAACGTTGATTTTATTAAACGTTTACCATATAGAAGTGAACTTTTTTATAGTCGAAAAGTGTAAATAAAATTATTATATTCATAATAACAATTTTTATCTTGAAATTCAACTAACATAATTTATTTCATGTTACTTACACATTTATTTTTTTCATAATATAAAATTTTTGCAATCCTACATTGGACAGATAATAACATTTTCGTACAAAAATATTTCCATAAATTTTCAACAACGTGAGAATACTCAAGGTCGTTGTGTAAGAAGTTAAAAACATGACTGGCGAAATTCGAAAAACTTGCGAAATTCGTGGACATGGGATGACTTTTCATTGTCGAACCGACGATATATGATGAAACGTCATTCGGAAAACGAAGCAATGCCAGCTGAGAATTCGATGTCTTCGACCCACTCATCAGCTCACACAAGTCATGAAAGTACTTGCACTCATCCGCGAAGAGCCGTCAAATCAGCTCGTTATCGCGCTCGGGCAATAATCGCGATAAAGTACTCTTCATAACCACAGACTCAGAGACGCGTTTGCCCTAAACCAGGTTATCACCATCATCTTACATGCATCATTTCCATCGTATTTATGTGGAAATTCCAACCAGATCGGACTTGTCTTTTCCGCATTAAAATCTGTACCGAGTTTTGACGTTAAAAAAATTTATCTAGAATGTTCCATGTCGGATGTACACATTTTTATAATTACTCGATGTACAAATCAACCCCCCCTCCTTCAGCCTAAAAGTCTCCGTTTCTATATCAAATGCCATCCGAAACTATGATTTGAATTTATTTCAAATGTGATATGCATTTAATATCAAATTTGTTTATCAATAATTTTATATGTATCAATGAACGGTATTTAAAAGCAATTTTTTATAGGGTTTAACAATCTTTCTCTTTCAAGCTTTCAGCTTTATGAAGCCTTCTTCAGGAGAATATTGTTCACAAGTTTTATCTTATTAATTTATTAATAATTATCTAAAAATGGTCAGCAAAGTATTCGCAAGAAAATCTTGTTACTTCCTAGATGTTAAACTCGTTTACACATACTTAGTTACATTAATGGATCGTTCTACTTTGAGCACTCGAAATAAATAGCTTTTTCGAGAACTTTTTTTTTCAATTCTATCAAGATTATAAACACAGAACTTGTAAGGATCAATATATACACTCAGAAACATCATAAAAAAATTATTTTCAATTCATTCAATCCACTTTTTAATGAAAAACTCTTAGATGAACGTTACGCTTCGGAAAGTGAGCATGTCCAAGTTGATGAAATCTTGGGCATGAATAATCTGTGACATGAAATTCAAACGGATTTAGATTCAGTATACCCTTGACTATCGTGAAAACCAACAAAACTTATATATTTTAATATTTATTTATTTAACAAAACAAGCTAAAAAGCCCAAAAGTAAAATCCCTAAGATGCATCTTTGAAAGTAAATGCAGCATTCCTAAATTCATCCGGATGAAAATTATTATCTATTCTAGACAATCTAGAAACAGGTGAAAATTGACCTTAAGTCGCCCTAATGAATAGAACAATTAACAAATCCATCGGCCGTAATCGATAATCAATATCAAGTAATGAAAACCTACCCTTAATTCAGGGCAGTTTATTCGGTTTGATATTATTCCATGTAACATACAAACATCCATGTAATCCCTATGTGATTTCAAAGAGCTAATATTACATTAAAGGTATCACCTCCATAAATTAAATTTTACTTAAGATTTTCATCAAAAAAATATATATGAAAGATATAAGCGTCCTTATTTACACCTGCGAAATTACAAATTGTCTTATTGTACCGTTTTCTAATGAAAAAAATATGAAACTTTACATGTAGTCTTATGGGCGGAAGCAGTTTTCAAATTTGTCAAGTATACCACAGTTAGGATTTCGGTAAAAATTTTGTTCGTTGGCACATAATGACTTACTTTGTGAAATACTTCAAACAGAACGAAGATTTACTGTACCGTTTTGGAAAAAAATAGTAAAAATGAAACAAATTTGACACTTTCTGCATCGAGTCGATAAACTTGGCAACAGTGTATTCTGTCAGATTTTGACCAATGTTCAAGTGTTTTGACGTCATTGACGTTTCTAACAATTTTGTAAATAAAATAACCCAATATAGCCTATGCAGTGGTGATCAGTGTGACAGTGATATAATTTCTTTTGGTTTTAATTTTTTGCTGAGTTTTGTAGTTTTTAGTATGCCATTGCAAATATATATATTCTTATTTGCTGTCAAAATGCTTTTTGGGTTGTGTTTATTATTGTTTATTATTTACAAAACAGAATCATATGACATCTACGAGGTTGGTTTCTCGCTCTAATAGAAAAGACGGCGCAATGCAACTTTGCCGCTGTCAAAAATAATGCCGTGATCTGAAATTAGCTAAAACCAATTTACTTTGCAACTATATTCATTCATGCAGGTAATACCTTAATAGCTATCTCATTATAGCCATGGGACATCCTTGGGTTATGAAGACCTGCCTTAACTGATGCAAATGATAAAAATCTATGCTGTATGAGCTCCAATCTCTTAATGTGAACTTCAGAAAACGGTGACGAAACAAACGAGGCGTCCATAAGAATCGGTTTAACAAGAGAGCGATATAATGTTACTACATTGCAAAAAAACACGTATGAGACATGTCTCCATAGAAGACACGAAGACGCAAAATCCATGTCTTCAGTCATTAAGTGTCTTACTTTTATGCGTCACATAGGTGTGTTTCAAAGACATCTTTAAACGTCTTAAAAACGGCGTCACAAAACGTCTCGTGGCAAGACACCATTTTTTGCAGTGTATCAAGTCAATATTCCGAAAATCCCTACTTTGTCGAATGATAAACCCAAGCAACTTCATAGACTTATTCGCAACGTAGCCTATATGACTTAAACATCAACTTCACATCAAATACAACTCCAAGATCACTTATTGTCTCCGTTCCATCTATTCGTCTGCCATCTAACATATATTCATACTTCCTAATGCCAGATCTCAATCGAGAAAAACTCATTATTTTGCCTTTGGAGATATTAAGCCGCATTTCATTATCTAAACACCACTGATTTACGTTGACAAAGTCATTCTGAAGGAGTTCTGAATCTAAATCACTCTCTATTATCCTATAAAATTTACAATCATCCGCACAAAATATTTAAATTGTAAAATACAGCTCATTCGAAATAATATTCTCTAATTTCAAAATTCCTTGACATGTTTCAAGCTAAAGATCGCACAATTAATGTATCGATGAAAAAAGAATGAAGTGAAAAAAGCGATCATCCCAGATGACGAAAAAGGAAACGAAACCGATATGAAATCCGGTAATCAATTAATCCTCGGTAGAGGACGATTCTCGAGAAAATGAGCGAGTATCCTTCGCATCATGGAGGCAGTAATCCCGTCCTTTTGCATGATCCCAATGCGAATGGAACACACAGGAGCGATGTAGCATGGAGCACGGCGTGGTAGGAACGCGGCTGACGCTCGGCAAAAACGTTCGCCGCTGTCTGGTGTGCTTTTTGTGAGCATCGCAGTTTCCAACCTCCGTCGCTCCAACTCTCTGTAGCTCGCCCAATTCCTGATGCGGTTACACCCGTTGTCCAGAATATTCCAGCATCTACGTTATTACCTTGCACCAAAGTATATTGAACTGCGATAATTCAACTAGACATTTATTTTCAAACAGTTTTTTTTTTTCAAAACGTGTGTCAAGTACATTTTCAAACAGAAGCTGCACAAAAAACGGTCGAACAGTTTGTAACAGCAGAGTTCAGAGCCAGGATTCGAACCCATATTCCAGACTTAATGATCATGGCTTTAACCATGTGACTGATAACGAGACTTAATTTTTTCTATTAATAAACAGTAAAGTACCTGTATATGTGACTTGGAATAAGAAAAGGGTCCTATGGTCACAAACGAGAACCTGGAGAAAATGAAGAGAAACCTTTCTCTTTCCCCTATTCTCAACAGCTTGTTCGTTTTTTTAAAAAAATTACTCTACGGCCATTTATGATCGTAGTGACTTGTGGTGTAGCTGATTAGATAGGTAATTTTTAAACCTTTATTTCAAATTTAAAACTCAAAATCGATTATTGTGACCATAGGTCCCTTTTCTCATTTCAAGTCACATATGAAAGTCCGGACAGGGCCATATACGCGCGTGAGTTGGAGTGAGAACTGTCTATCTATAGTAAAAGAGATTATAGGGATCGGCGATATTCCCTGATAATATCGGTCACTCGATATATCGAATATCGATATTTAGATATATCGTCCGATATTCTAGCTTTTCCGATTATGCGATATTCCATTCAATATGATAAAATATCATTTTTTCGAAATTATGAATTCTACGATTTTCCAGCATTTTCACTAGTTTTACGATTAATATACTTCAAGCATCAATTGCTTTATTTACACAATATACATTATCAATTTCCGATAGTTTATATAACTATTCTTATGAGTTAAATGAGTTAGAAAGAGATAAAACTGAATATAATTGTGTATGGAGAACACTTTACAGTGTTGCCAACCATAGAATTCAAATGAATTCAAATTTTTACCAGGGGGCCTATTCTTTAAATTTTTCTCGTACAACAATAAAGGAAATTTGGGGGTTTCAGGCTTGTTTTGTTGGTACGTACCAACACAATAAGCCTAAAAACTCCAAAATTCCCTAGTTTTCATCGGTAACTTTTCAAGAATAGTGCCCCTGGTTTCCCAGAAGAACCGGGAACCGGGTAACCCCACTTTGATATAAAAATCAAAATATATCAGAAAATCATGTGTATGTCAAAGTGGAGTTCACTGGTTCTTCTAGGAAATACACAGATTTATTTTAATTAATGAAAATATATAAATATATAATAATGTACGATGTACAACAAGTTCATAATATTTATTATCATAAATCGCGTACATCGATAGAATATCAAATTTTGATATTTTTGGATAAAATCTGATATTTAGATAATCGAAATACTGCGAATATCGATAATACGATTATCGTCAAATATTTTGATATCCCCTCCTTCCCTCTTCCTTTTCGAGCGAAATATGGCGGCTGCGTGACGTCATCACTATAGTCATTTGGTTGTAAACGTAAACAAAACCTGTTAACCCACGTTGATCCGTCAGTTTCGCTTTCTTTTGACTTTGAAAAAATTTAATGTAAAAGTATATTCAAACTTTAAAGTATTCAACGCACATTATGTAACGTAAAAAATATTTTTGGTGAAGGATGTTTAATATTAAACATAATAATAAATATTTATATTCCATCAGATATTATAAATGATAATAAATGAATTATGAATAGAAATTTCAAATAATTATTCGTTCCCCCAGTCAAAATTTTTCTTTATTTTAGGTCGACGTTTCGGTCACTGATGCGTGACCATTTTCAAGACCATTTCTTCAACTACAAAAATATATACATCTTGGATTCTTTCTTTTTACAATAAAACTTAAACAACCTTAATAACATCTACATAACAACAGTAATTATAATCATCCGTCACTTCCAAAATCTTAAATTGAACATCACTGTATAATTTACATATATTTCTCGCAAACAAAACGACATACGTAGCAAATTCAACACTATGTAGTGTCCCGTCAAGTGTATTTCTCTGACTAATTATAAACGGCGATTTCAGAAGTCACTATCCTCACGTTTATATAAACCTTATCTTCAAATATCAATGTTTGAGAACTTTCTTATCTTTCCACTCTCCCTCCAACCTAAAGAGAATAATTCAAAAGTCGATCATATATAATATTCCATTCCCTTAAATCCTTCTGTTTATTTAACGAGCGATTTCCTTCTTTCTCAATGAAAACTTTTTCAGAAAATAAGCGTTGGAAATATCTTCTCTCTTTATCGACAATCTTCACATTATCCCAATCCATCTCATGTTCCCCTTTTTCATCCTGTAACATTCGATGTTCACTAATGACTGATGACTTGTGAATTATGAATTTTAATTAATC
Organism: Platygaster robiniae; assembly: GCA_028476575.1. Classification (NCBI taxonomy): domain Eukaryota; kingdom Metazoa; phylum Arthropoda; class Insecta; order Hymenoptera; family Platygastridae; genus Platygaster; species Platygaster robiniae. Next base: position 47,281,501 of record CM052019.1, read on the forward strand.
ATATTACAATTTTTTTTTCAAGTAACATGGAATTATATAAATAAAATAAATTTACTATATGATATGAAATATTCAACAGTTTTTATTTGATTTGTATTTTTCACAAAACTTCTTAGAAAGTTCATTCAAAAAATATTGGTTTCAAGTATAAAATTTAGTATTTTTTTCAATCCACAGTACAAAGTAGATTTATACAGTTTTTAAATAGGTTTTTGAAATTTTACTCGAAAAAAAGGAGTACAATAATAATTTTAAATACAAATCGTTAAAGAATTCGTTTTTAAAATTCAAATCAACTACAGTTTGCTGCGTTTCTCTCATTGGAGCGAGAGGAAAATGGCGGCACTTCCAAATCAACCAATCCCGAGATGGACATGTCGTGTCCAGACTTTCACATACAAGGACTTTAATAAACAGCAGACAGATAAATAATATACGTATCTAGTTTATAATATTGGAACAGTGAGTGTGCAAATTTCAAAGAAAATATGTAGGGTATAAGTGCAATAGTTTCACAATCGATTGCCCACAATAATAAGAACATTCATAAAAAAACGAAATCACTATATATGTAGCATTTGATGCTGAAGATATATAAATTGTTCAGGTAATTGTAGCTGTAAAGAATGTTGATTGCATTTGAGAATCAATTCACGCATTTTGTTATCAAAACTAAACACGTGTAAAGATCAGAGGTTAACAAACATTATTTTGTTTTCCAACCCACGCGGAAAAAATATGTTCGGCAACTGTTCGGATAGTAAGTGTTTGCTAATCATTGGCAAAACCTGTTTTTGATACGAGTTCGGCAAAAGTTTGGCAAGCTCATATTTGGTTAAAATTTCTTCGAAAAAAAACAATTTGTTCGGCAAAAGTTCGGAATAAATATGTGTTCGGGACAAGCTTACTCCAAGCTTGACACAAATTTTCGCCAAACTTTTTTTTGCCGAACAATTGCCGAACAAAATTTCAGCAAAGGGTATATCCTTTCTGAAAATTTGAGCGTGCCGAACTTTCGCCGAACTCATATCGAAAAAAGTTTTGCCGAACTGTTTGCCAATGATCGGGAAACGCTTACTATCCGAACAGTTGCCGAACTATTGCCGAACAAATTGTTTCCACGCGGGAATCTTGTAAATCTTGGTATCGTGAAAGGTAATGTATATGAATTCTAAAAATAAATTTCAATTGATGTATATTTTGTCCTTATTGCATAATAAATTATTAAAAATAAATTGATTATACCAAAAAGTATTTCATATAAAATTTCAACGTCTCTCAATCCTTTATTAGATTATAGTAAAATAATACTGCCTTACAAAAACTTAAAAAAAACCAAAAAACCTAAAATGTGCAAAAAGGGCATATCTGTTGTAAAATTTTCATGCAATGTGAATTTTTGTTTTTAGACGAATTTGGAAAAATTTGTCTATTTTTTTATTATTCAAACTGAATTATCAACCTTCTTGCACAAGTTTTATTGACAATTTAAACTTTTTCTTCAAGTGGACAAAATTTCAAAAACTTTGAATTATATTGAAGACTTTTTGACTTTCCCGTTCGAAATGTGCGGTTGGAAATGTCAAGAAGCAAATCTAACGAAAATCTCATTTTCGTCATATACGTCGAACTTCAACGTCGAAAATCAATACAACTGAACGATATAACACCGATTTTTCCCCTGAGCTATAGGAACTTACAAACAAGAATTTTTATACTTTCATATTAGAAAAATAGTATCATATTCACGTTCCTGTTCAAATTTATGAAAAAATTGCAACATCGTCAGAATTGAAATTTTTACTTTAAAATCGTGAATTAGCGATTATTTCTATTTTTAAAAAACGCCAATGTGCGATAAAAATATTTTTTATTGTTGAATATTTTATTTATTACTTATAGATTTCAATACATTATACATATCTTAATACCTTTTTTTCATAATAATTCTATTAATTTTATTGTTAAACTATACTTTCAACGTTAGAAAAAAGGTTAAGTTTGTAAAAAACGTAAAAAATACAACTTTTTTTCAATTACTTCACATTTATAGATATATTCAGAAAAAAATTTACTGCGTCGATCTTTATCAGGTACATTGAGGAAAAAAATCTTAATAACATTGCAAAAACCATATTAGTTTTGAAGACAACAGGAGTAAAAAAAAGGTAAAAAATAAAAAGCCATAGATGATCGATGGCTCACTTACGTGAAAAATCATTTAAGATTTTTTTTCACACATATTTTACGTAATTCAAGAAAATCAGTTTACATTTTCTACATAAGACTTCTCGTTTTCAATCCCAAGTGTGAAATAAAAAATATTTAGTTACGAAGACGTACTGGGGTATTTTGGACCCCGTGTGACATTCAGAAATTAAAACTCAACTTTTGAGTTTTTTTTTTTAATCAGAAAAAATAAAAGCTGAAATCCAAAGTCGTCAGAAAATCGAAGGAAAGATCAATGGTCAAAGACGAAAAAATTTCATGTATGAATATCAAGAAAAGTATTCTTCATAAATCTGACCGCTGAAAAAACTTCATTTTTTCCCTGCGGGGTTGAACAATACCCTTATCATCTGATTGTTGAAACATTTCGATTCTTTTCTTGCCTAACTCGGGCAAAAAATCCTCGTTCCAATGATCGGGTTTGTTTCATTTGGAAGAATTTTTCTTTTGCGCAACAAAACTCGAACGTCCGTGAGCCAATCATTTATTCCTCTCGAAGTGCGATTTCAACGACGAGATAATACTTCGGAAATCGCCGGAACTTCGCGTCAATTCACCCGACTTACACGTTCATCCGTGCCAAGTATTTTCTTTTCCTCATTTGCGCGACGCGTAATTATATTGTTGCGATATCCGCTCCAACGGATTTCTCGAATCTGTCATCCTTCCGTGATGGCGAATTCGAGGAATGTCGGGCTATCATTACTATGATAAATCGAAAATAAGGGATCGCCATTTTTACGGTAAAACTGCGTTGTTCGTCGACTCGTACGAAAAAGCGAGAATTGCAGGTAAAGACATTAGAACCTCCTTTTGAAGCAACCTTGGGTTATGATTGACGTTCGCCGTTAATCGATCTCCGCGAAACATCAGCAGGTAAAAGCACCTTGCGAACTCGAAAACGAGATTCAAGGCTGTTAGAGAAGTAGTTGGAGGTAGCTGAAAATATGCGGTATCCGACGACCGAATTTAGATGTAGTACATCGAGCTAGTAACAGATAAATAAGAAGTATTTTACGAATTTTATAAAAAATGGAGTAGAGTATAGCAGAGTATAGTGTTCATGAAACATCTAAACCACAAAAAAAACTTTTTTGAGAATTAGATGAAAGTATGAGTTGTGCGCCTTCTCATTTAACTCCCTTTTGCTTCTTCCAGTTACTGCACAACTTGCTATGATGTTTTGAGTTGTTGTCTTCTTGCAGTACTCTACTCTTCGTTGTTCCTGCTGAACTAGTGTTTGGCAGTCAATAACAACAATCACCCATTTTTCGAGCGTTTCAGTTATACGTGAAGAGATGCAATCTGCCAAACCCTTGTTTAGAAAATAAGCAGTCTCATTTGTGCACTTTTATGGGATGTTGCACCGTCCGTTGAACAAGGGAACTCAAAAATATGGAAGATTAATCCAGACTAAATTCTTAAAAGACCACAAAATAAGTCAATTGTAGTTCTATGGGATGCAAAAGAATTATAATTGTCTTCCAACCGACGGATGAACAGATCACTCATTGTGAATTTGATGTGTCACTGTCAGAAGTTCGATGTATACTAGAACTTCTTCAACATTGCGTCAAAGGAAAAAGTTTCTTCTCTTGAGCCACTTTTAGCTACAGCAAATTATTGCTTGTACGCTCTTACTTGACAGACTGTATAGAAATATATTCAGGTATTTTCTGGATTTTGATGATTTGTTTACAATTAAGATGATTTTTATTAGAGGTGGATGACAGGATCCCTGTAATTCAATCTTTTATAAAGTATAAAATCCAATTACATTACAAAAACTAAGACGAAAATTGTTACGAAAATTAAAAAACAAAGGAACAACATTAACCATATGACAATGAATCACTGAGTGGTCACTCAACACTAGCTTGAATTTGACCATGATTTTTATTGGTAAAATTATAAAATCCTAAATTAGAAATTCATTATTATAAACGTAATATAACTGAAATGCTCTTTAAAAAAAACGACGAAAAATGAAAGGAATAGACAGGAAGATACAAGAAATTTGAATTCAATTCACGAAAAGTTATTGAATAAGGTAGTTTCATATGATTCCTAGCTTGGCTTCTAGAATTAAATGTTTATAAATATTTTTTGTTAATGGTTTATCATGTTTCGTTTTCCAGTCAGGTAATTCTACTTGAAGCGCCAACTTTTAATTAACATACCTAAAAGAGTTATATATCTATTTTTTTGTCATGGATAGTATTCCTTGTCCTCTTTCTAACGAGCTAAAGAAATCAATATTTTGAATTTTGTTGTGCCTTTGGATTAAAATACCAAAGAAAAGTACTGATCAATTTGTTTAATTTTCTGTCATAGGGTAGCATTTCTCGTCCTCTTTTCAATGAGCTAAAGAAATCAGTGGTCTGGCTATTTGAAGTGCTAACTTCTAATTTAAGTACCTAAAAAAAGTATAAATAGATTCTTAAAATTTTTATGTCCTCTTCCCAAAAAGCCATATGAATCAATGGTCTGACTGCCTGAAATGCCAAATCTTTACTTCAATACCTAAAAAGATATGGATCTATTTTTTGATTTTTTCTGTTCATCGATAGCATTCCTTGTCTTGCTTCTAATGAGCTATAGAAATTAACGATCTGCCTATTTGGGGTGCCGAATTTTGACTTAAATACCCAAAAAAAAAAAAAAAAAATCAGTGGTCTGGCTGTTAGAAGTGCCGACTTTTGATTTAAATACCCGAAAAAAATATTAATCTATTTTTTTTATTTTTTTTCCATAGATAGCATATTCCTTTTCCTGTTTTCAAGAGCTATATAAATCAATAATCTAACTATTTAGAGTGCGAAATTTATATTTAAATACCTTCAAACAGTATAAACAGATTTTTTTTCTCACGCAGCATTCCTTGTCTTCAATAAGACAAAGTACTGATATTTCTAGCACACAGTAAAGATAATATGATTAGAATTCAGTAAAACCTGATAAAAAAAAATTTATGACCTATTACTTCTTTTCTTTATTATTTATTGACGTTTGCATTTTACAATATTTGTATACATAAGTATGTAACAAATCTGTTAAGAAACAAAGTTTCTGTGTAAGGCTGTCATAAAAATATTCTATACAATTTCCAGTACTATGTAAACAAAAAACGAAAAGGAACAGAGCAAACAACATTCCTCACAATTACAATCACTATAACTAAATACGATCTTCAATTCGTCGTATATATACTCAGACAGAGAGAGAAGAAACAACAACAATAATAATAAATCACCTGGAGAAGACAGTTGGCGTAGTAATAAGCGTCATGATGAATTACAGGATATCATGACATTGTAGGTGTGAACTTCAGATACAAATATAAACATAGATCAAGATCTTTTGGGATTAAGCAATATATCCACATTATCGTCATTCAAGTCCAAAATCCATTGCTTCATTTTGGTCTTAGGTTAGGACTTTTCCAAGAGCTTCAGTTCATCTGGTAGTATATTAAATATCTCAAATTTAAGGTCACAAAATGATCTCCTATATATAGTATTCCTTAATGAAGGTGGCACAATTGTCTTCCTTCTACTGAATATATCACCCTTATTCCTCAATTCGTCCCTTAGATGATTATAAAAGCGATTTATGATGCACATGATAAACCCCTTCTTCAAGGTGAAAATTCCCTGTTCCCGAAATAATAGAGTCGAAGCATATCTTCTATACTTCCTAAATATCAATTCCTATAAGTCCTACTATTTTCTACTTTTCCTTTTCTCAGAAAAAAATGTATGAGAACGTTACTATTCCTCACAAGTCATAAACCTCCCCTTCAAATAAATTTTCCTATCAATATGTATAACAACATTTCCATTAACTCTTCTCAAAGCCCTTTTTGTTAGAACAGAACTTGCTTATTTCGTCATACTGAGCAATTTTAATTGATGAATGTTATTCACAACATACGGATTAGTTTTAATTAGTGAAAGAGCAGGACACCCGTTAGATCAAAGACGCCTGTTCCAAACGCGGCCGAAGCCCTGAGTTTTTGCCTACACCCGACTCAAGTAGGGTTCAACCCTCTCTATCCATCCCTTCGGCTACCCTCCATCCCTCTTCCTCCCAGTTTCCTCTCATTCCCTTACCTTCCCGAAACTTTGTTTAACCAAGGCAAGCAAGAACCAAACCTATTTATACCAGTTTGGACACTTTTGCACCCAAGTCCTACTCCCAACCCTCCCCTTCAGGGACGCTAGGGATAGTGCATGATTTCAGATTTAATCGGATACGGGCTTTGTTTTGTCGACGAGAATCCTGGTCTCATTAAACAAATGAGCCGTTCATTCCATCGTCGTGACGCTTTGGAATGGTTTTTGAAATTTTGAAATTTGAGATACACTAGGGCTTTGATTTTTGTCCACTCATAATCAGAATCGTAAATAACATATGAAGACGTATAAAGTGTTCGGGGTCGTGAGATAAAGAGCGTTTCAAGGTTAAATCCTAAGGTGACCTACCCCTAATCAGAGTTCGAAAAAAGGTGTATGATATTATCGATCATTCTGAATGCATGTGAAAAATATCATTGATTGATTCGAAATTGCTAGGAAACTGTGATACTTGAAATGAGTTCTATATTAGATTCTTATTATTGATCGTTTTCAGAAATAAGGAATTTTAGTATGCAATAATTTCAATCGATTATCACCATTTTAGCGGCTTTCGTTGTAGAATATTAGAAATCCGTGAAGTTGAATATTCTCAAGTATATTGTTTGAGGACCATGAATTCTCAAATTCAATGGATTCTTAATTTTAGGTACATGAATTCTTGAATTTTTTAACCTTGAGTTCGGAAATCCTAAGCTTTAAAAAGTTAGGAATTTAAGTTACAGAACATAGAATTAGAGAATTTTGAATTCCAGCTAAGAGTTCTTTGTAAATCCTTATTATGCAGTGGTATGACATTTCTACATATTTGAATACGGTGATAGAAAATTAAAAAATTTTTTATTTTACTATATAAATTTGAAAAAGCGGAACTTAACGATTTTCAAATGTGATTTTACTACTCAAAAAAAAGTTAGTATTCACTGCCAAATCAATTGAATTTCAGTAACTAGCTAGTGACAAATAATGATTTCACTGGATTTAGAAGTTTCACTTATTTAAATTCGAAGAGTTACATTGAAATTTCCAGATTTTTTATTGCTAACATAGAAAAATGTGGAATTAAGTATTAGAGAATAGAAAATTCTATAACCACAAATTTTAGAGTCTAGAACTCTGCCATTTTGAATCCTGTAATTCTGGTACCCAAAATTATGAATTTTGATAAGAGGATTGAAGAATTTTGAATTCTAGAGAATGAAATTTCGTTAATCAATATTCTAGAAATTATCGTAGAAATTAACGATTCTAATTTCTGAGGTAAGGAATTTTAGAGTAAAAAGATTCTGAAATATGTTTCTAGAATTTTCAATTATAAGAAAGAGTAATTCGAAATTCTAGAGAATAGTAGTTCTGTAACTCTTTCTAGAATAAGAATTGAACAAAAAAAATTCCAAAACACTAAGTTCTTGAATTGAATTCAAGAAATGCAGAATTTTGTATTCGAGAAAAGAGAATTCGAAAACTTAAAATTTTAGAATCTATAACTCCTGGTATTTCAAATACTACAATTCTGTTACTCAGAACTATAAATTTTAATTACCAGAATAAAAGAACTTTGAATCTTAAAGAATAAAATTTCGTTAATCAATGTTTCTAAAATTTTTAATTATAGAAAGCATAATTTAGAAATTCTAGAGAAAAGTACGTAGTTTTGTAACTCTAAGTTCTAGAATATGAATTTAAAAAAAAAACATTTATTCCAGAATACTTAATTCTAGAATCGAATTCGACGGACGCAGAATTGAGTATTCAAGAAAAGAAAATTCTAGAACTACAAATTTTAGAACCTAGAATTCTGGCATTTAGATGAATCTACAATTCCGGAAATCATTATAAATTTTAATTACACTCCAAAATAAAAGAACTTTGAATCCTAGAGAATAAAATTTTGGAAATCCATATTATAATATGAAAAATCTCGTAGAATTCAAGGATTCCAATTTCTAAGGTACAGAATTTCAAAGTAATAGAATTTAAAATGTATAATATACGCATATGTCTAGAATTCCAAAAAAGAGGAGCTTCAAATTCTTGAAGATGGTTATTCTGGAAATCTGGTTTCTAGATTAGGAATTGATAGAAAGTTGCGTTTTTATTTTAAAATTCTAGAATTAAAAATCATCAAGTTGTAAATTCTAGAATAGTCACAGAATCCAGAATTCTGTAGTAAAGAGTATGAGAACTTTTTATTGTTAAATTCTCAATCCCAAAATGAATTTGTAGAACCCAAGAATCATCTATCTTATATTATTTATGACTGCAACCCCCCCCCCCCCCCCATTTCATTATTCTCATATAATTTTTGCTGCACGGAGGTTTTCGGGGTCGCTGGTTTCAAATCTTATATCGGTTTTGATGTAATCAAAATGGCTAATACAAAATGACGAAAAAATTGCATCAACTGTTAACTTTCATTCTTTTCGAATGAAATTAAGAACTTAGGGTTTTTGAGATCACTGACGCCAAGTCTGATATTATTGTATATAAAAACAAAGTAGTTGATATAAATCTAAGAGAATTTTAGAAATTTTAGATTTCATACTAATAAAACCGATTATTAAGGTAGTACTTACCTCAGAAAGGAATGAAGTTAGTCGTTAGAAATCAACCGAAGTTGTCGCTAATGCCCGAATACAATCGATTGTTTGGCAACGTTGCAATACGTCAATCGACATTCGCAGAACGCACAAAACAATCGATGTTGTGTATAGTTATGATGTTCAGTATCTTCAGTACATATCGCTTTCCTTTTTCAATTTGACCGATCCCATCCATAATATGCATACACATTATGTCAATGGCTAACAGTTCCTAGTAACATTCGAGTGCGACGTTGCCAAGTTTTCAGATTTTATTATGTGACATTTCACCTCGTGGTTATTTTCCGTGTTTTACAACAAAATCGTCAGTAAAAATCAATTTTTCAAAATTCTTATCGTTTCTTAGGATAGCACCCGTCGATTGTGTAGTTTTTTGTGAAAATTCGTCGACGCACTTAAATTTTACAGAGGAAAATGCAGCAAAAATTTAAAACTCCCAGAAGAAGCAATGTATTTTCGAAATTTTTTATAATAAAAACTAAGAAATCGATTTTACTGAGATTTTGCATGAAGCCGAAGGATGCTTCAAAGATTTCACTTGTAAATTTTCATCAAAATCTGTCGTGAACGGTTTTAGGCAAGTAATACCTTAAGGGATTTCCAGGATCTTTTATTACGAATCCAATTTTAGTTGACGGAAAATAAAATTGCTGATTACAAATCGCTTACGTATGGAGATAATATACTACATTTCTTTATTTTGCTGCTTCCCTAAATTTTTTTCGCTCATGATGAATTAGATTTATCAATTCAAATATTTCAAATAGTCATTGCTATATACCAAGACATTTGCGAGATTTCATAAAGGTGTATTGATTACACTAGGTACCCGTGACATATCTTTTTTTTCATGTACACTTCCAATTATAATTACGTAAACAACCTTTCCGCGATTTCATTAGGATTTGACAAGATCGTCACAAAATTGTACTATTCACTAGAATCATCATCTTCGTCATCATCTGAACTCTCGACATGATCTTCTGCGACATTTTCCTTCTCACAATCAGGATTTGAATTTGAAACTACAGGTGCAACAATTAACTCAAGTACTTGTGATGATAACTTGTTCAACTTTTCGTGGCCATGGAACCAAAGTGCAGGAATAAAGTGAAGTGATTCGGGCGCCATGGCAATGGGATCCCTGAGTTTCGGCATGGTCTTTCTTGAGGACATCCCTCGGTGGTCCATGACAGACTTGACTAATGGTCGGCCCTGCATTCGCCCCGAGCGTTACTCTCTCCCATACACGGTGGACTTTATCTGCTTCATCGTACCGTTGCTAACGAAAGAACAAATGAGTTTTCTGATACGAAGCGTGACTTAGGTTGTGAATGAGATCGGCATCTTTCTTCTTTGATTGCTTTCACTCAAAACCTAACTTTTTCATTCATATCATCTTTCCACACTCACTTATACACCAGAGAAAACAGGGTAGTTGTCACAGACATGTAAATAATGAACAATATTTGTGTTAGGTGTGACAACTGCAGCTGAAGAGTATGTAATCATCACAATCAATCAATGAAAGTGGTCTGTCCAGAGGCGAAATGGAACAAATTTTTTTCTTCTCCACTTTCTCCAATCCATTGTTCTATAATGAAGATATACTCCAACTTCTCCAAAATTTCGTCATTGCCTTTCTACTTTGTTTGAAGAAGGGATCATTACAGTCTTTACCTTCTCCAAGCTGAAAAATTTTAAAGAAAAAAACTTGGACTATTATTGGAAGTTTTATGAGAGTGATAACCATACCGTTTTATGCTTCTTAACAGATATGTGAAGTGATTTTTATACTGAATAAAATTCAGATGTTTACATAAGGTTGGCATGAAATTTACCTACATTTGCAGACGCACTGGCATGTAAACCTGACAAGAGTTGATAGATGTAGAACAAAAAGAAAAGATGATGAGAGATATTTTTATACGTTGAATAATCATGGATTATGTATATGATTTTGGAGTTGGGTTGAGACATTTGCAGTTTTAATTGTTGGTTGATGATAAAAAAGCGGTTAAAGCATGAGAGAAATTTCGTTTTGTGTTTCAGCAAACAGGCAGTTTTCGACGGAAAGAAAGCCATTAGGGGCGGAATTCCATTTGTCTTTCGTGAGTAGTAAAAAGGGAATGATGTATAAAAACGTTTGTTGCACTTGTTACTGTGGTGGAGCTTTTGAACCCGGGTTATTGCGGCTTTGAAAATCCTGGAATTTTCAGGAAAAGTAGAGTTTCCTGGAGAAAAAAATTTTGAAATTTTTGGGATAATTTTCGCGATTTAAGAGAAAACTTTAAATTTCCTAAGGATTCCATTTTTTGTTAGCTACGTAATTTTGTTAGTTTTATCTTCTGATTTCAAGTTTTCGAGGACGTTCAAATATCAGAAGCATTTTGTCGTGTAAAGTTTTTGGAAAAATTTTCAAATTTGAGAAAATCGTTCGTAATTATTTAATTTTATTCAATTGCAACTTTTCTTTGCCGTACTTTTCGAGGCACACAGGTTAAGTTTATGCTTTTAAATTCATTTACGAAAAAAGTGAGGTGGTTGTCATAACCATTGAAGTAGTAAGATTCGATCCAACCATATTTAGTGTTTGGTGCAATTTTATTGCCATGTACTACTACCACTCATTGTTAGAAGATTGAGGCATTGTGATCAGTAGTTATTAAAAATTGTATAAACAAATCATTTAGAACATGCTTTAAGAAAAAATTTTGTTTTGATTCTTTTATCGAAAATTTTTGCCAAGGGTTGATATTAAAAAAGGGAGTTAAAATTCAATTCTAAATATAAATTTATATAAACCACTATTGTGCATGACAGGAAAAAAACAAAATGAATTTGATCTATTCTAATTAACTTAAGTTTATTATTGTTTTATTTTCTTTATTAATAAGGTTTTTTGACTGATTCCATGAGTAAATGAATTGCAGCTGATTTGTAGAGTAGAATATATTATTTATAAAAAATGTCGAGTAATTGATTTAAAAGTTATCGACAAATATTAATTTCTACAAACTGCTAATGTGTATGTCAGAAAAATTGCTTTTTGGGGAAGAGACCTTGACAAATTTTATTATTATTTCATTGTTTTTCTTAATAAAATTTTTTTGAATGATTTCAAAAGTATATGAATGAAAACTGGTTTGTAATTATACGATTAATAGTAAAACAAATCATTTTTTAAAATAATGAGGGAAGAGATCTGTAAGTTGAACACCCACACCTTTATGAATTTCCGACGACAGTAAAACTGGTATTTCCCCTGTCATCTTCTTTTATTTCGCAGACTTCAATTTTTATGTAATTTTTTCGGGTGGGTAGTAATTGAGACTCAAAATCAAGCAACAGTGGAAAGGGGGGAGGGTATGTTTTTTATCATATCTTCGAAATGTGCTTGAAGATGATTTTTTGTTTTCTAAAAGAAATCTAAAAAATTTGATAAGTATTTGAAAACTATGAAAAATCTGAACTTGTTGAACAAATTTTTATAGAATCTGCAAAGTTACGAATCGTTAATGTTATATTTGAGATTTGAAAAATTTCGAAAGGTAAAAACATAAAAAATTTTCTTATTTGCCAGTAATTCTAAAAAAATAGACAAATTTGTACATTCTTCATCAACATTCATAAATTTTTTAGATTGTGTTCGTTATTTTTATCTAAACTTGCATGATAATTAATGTTTTTTTCATTTTTTCACAAAAATCTGAAACACTTCAGAGGTATTTAAAAATTACAATCAATATCAATGAGTTGGACCAAGTTTTATAAAATTTCGGAAGTTAAAAATATTTTGTAACATGTTTCAAATTTCGAGAATTTCGAAAAATTGAAAAATATTCAGAAATTAGATGATTGTCCACAATTCTAGATATATTATTCGAAAAATTTGTAGTTTTTAAACATTTTTTTTTAATTTTCTAGATTGTTTCTATCATCATTCTTTATATTGATGTATGAGTAATTATATTTTTTTATTTTTAAATAAGAGTCTAAAAACTTAAAAAGTATCAAAAAGTTACTAAAAATTGTAATTAGTTGAAAGAATTTCCATGAAATTCGGAGAATGTTTAATAGTTTGTATTATTTTTAAAATCATTAAAATTTCAAAAAATTCAAAAACATCAGAAACTTTTCCAACTGTGAATAATTCGGGAAAAGTAAAAAATTTTTAGAATTTGAAAAAACATTTGTGAATTTTATTCATTATTTTCGAAATATGTATGAAGATTGTTCACTATCAAACAAATTGAGAAATATTCAAAAATTACAATAAATTCTAATTAGTTGGAAAAAGTTTTATGAAATCGAAGAATTTCAAATTATCGGCTCTAAGTTTGAAATTTTAGGAAAAATTTAAAAAAATTAGAATACCATAGAAAGTATAAAATATTGTCTATAATTCAAAAAAAATCCGAAGAATTTGTTGAAATAAAATTGTACACAAATTGTGTGGATTGTGTTCATTATCGTATTTCTGTAAAATATTCATATAAATGTTTTTTTTTTTTTTTTTTAATTTTTTATTGAGACTGAAAAACATACAAAATATTAAAAAGTTACTACAAATCTTGGAGTTCAAAAAAATTTTTATGCAATCTGGTAGGTTCTGAATAGTTCATATTGTGTTCCAATTTTGAAAAATTTTAAAACTGCTTGTAAACTAAAAATATATCTAAAATACGTAGAATTTTTAGAAATATTCATTAATTGTGTAATTTGTACAGAATTTCGAAAATTCTGTAAAACTTCAAAAACCGTGTAATATCCTGAAAATTGCATAAAATCAAAAAATGTCTTATCGTTATCGTGTAGAAATGGTCGATAAATTTCGAAAATTTTCAAAGAAGCCTATGATTTTCCTAATATATTTTCCTGTGGGTATTTTACCCATCTAGATTTTTCCAGGTAGGTAGTTATACCCACCATCCCCACATTTAATGCCGCCCCTGTCCAATCGTATAAAAACGTTCGTAAAATATTTATTTGCAGATAAGTTATGGTCAAAAAAGCTAGAGGTGTTTAGCTTACAGACCTCCCCTCTAATAATTGAACAAAAACTGATTTTTGAATAAGAATTTCTACAACTTACTAATGTGCATGTCAGGAAATTTGCTTGTCGGAAAAGTGACCAGATACTAGTTACTAAAGACCTCATCCATGGTTGCGCCAAACATAAAATATGGTCAGACCAAATCTTATTACACCCGGACGTTGCCAACTGCGAGTCGAGACGAATGCCTTCAATCTGATAACTTAATGTCTTACGCCGATTTCATCAAGAAATTTTTAAAAAGTTTCAAAGCCGGCTTGCTCGGATGAGTCCAAAGTCATAATTCCTCTTGGCTACGCCGGAAAAAAATGTCTATTCGACAACTACAAGGCAAGCCCCGAAGCTTCGCAATTGGCGACGTCCGAGTGTATTTACGATTGTGACAACTACATACAGTTTTTTTTTTTTTTTGTATTATTGGCCCTGTAAAAGGGGTAATGACGAATCGATCTCGCGATTGTAGCACAATTCGGCGCGTGGACGTTTGGCCCGGGCCACGGATTCGCGCGGATTATGCGCTGGAATGTGGAAAAATCGCCGGAACGTTTGCCGAGTGGGGACGTCGAGGCTATTTTCTCTATAATGGACAACGAGTTCACGCGATCGATGTGGAACTATCAGTTCAGGCTGACGTACAGGTTAATCCTGCGGGAAAAAGAGCTCCATTTCAACATCGGCGTCTACAACCCCAACAAGGACCACACGTTTAGCTTTAACCTATTATTACACACGTACTTCAAGGTACCCGACGTTAGGCGATGTCAAATTACCGGACTTCATGGCTGTACATTTATCGACAAGGTTGGATTTTCATTTACTTTTATTCACCGAAATGAAAGATTTGGACCTGGTGTCTAAATTTAATACAACATGCGCTCTTTTAGATGTGTTTACGTTCGTTTACGTAAATGATATAAATATGTCGGAAATATTACACAGTTCGACAAAATTTGACTTTTGGTAAATTACTGGCGAAATTTTCGGAAAAACTGATTCCCTCGGTCATCAATAAATGATTTCCAAAAAGCTTTTTGTTCGCTGACATCGTTTTTTAATGTTATTAACAAAAATATAAAAAAAATGTAAAATCGGATGTATATGTCCGATTTGAAAAAAAAAAAATTATTTTCTTGCTCTCGATGAGAAGAATACATTCCCCCACTTTATTTCGCGAAAAAATCATTATTTCAGCAAGTTGATATTGCTGAGATAAAGGCCGTTTTATTTTTCGGAAAAAGGTCTGTGTACTATTCCGGCATTTCTCTCTTCTTTACACTGATTTGAATGTCGATCTCTATTATTTGGGCAAGTGAATGGTTGAATTAGACACAGATACTCAGAGACTCATTCAAAAAGCATCAGTCCAGCTTCAAGCAGGTTTTAGAAGAGAGAAATGCCGGAATAGTAAACAGACCTTTTTCCGAAAAATAAAACGGCCTTTATCTCAGCAATATCAACTGGCTGAAATAATGATTTTTTCGCGAAAAAAAGCAGGGGAATGGATTCTTCTCATCGAGAGCAAGAAAATAATTTTTTTCTTTTTCAAATCGGACATATACATCCGATTTAAAATTTTTTTTCTATTTTTGTTAATAACATTAAAAAACGATGTCAGCGAACAAAAACATTTTTGGAAATCGTTTATTTATGACCTAGAGAATCAGTTTTTCCAAAAATTCCGCCAGTAATTTTTTTGTGTTAAACTGTGTTATCATTGCGTCTTTCAAAATGCGGCGTTTCCAAGCGTACCTTCTTAGTTGCATGGTACGTTGAAAAATGAGAGTTGTATATATTTTTTGTAGATTTCTCAAAAAATAGTTCGGTAACCCTTGTTTAAATTTTTCAAGATTGATTTTTATAATAAAAGTAGTTTTCAGGAATTATTTCAGAATAATATAGAAAAGTTTTTGAAATATGAGCATAAATGCACGATTCCCCATATATGTGCGTGGTAATTTTAAAAAGTTGTATCTTAAAAATCTGTGCAGTAAGCAATAATAAAATTTTTACCATAGATTAGGTGCAATATCAAGATCGAATTCTCAAAATTTCAGGAAAATGTATAAAAAATTGCCCAAGTGCAAGTAACACCCTAGGGCTCTAGCGGAAACGTCGAGACATTGTACGGTCTTGACACGGTCTCAACACCGTCTTGACACCGTTTCAACAATGCGTTATAATATAAAACCCGTAACATTCACATTCAACTCTCAAAATTTGATGCGAACGAGGTAATTTATGATAAAATATTGATAGTCTGGTAATTTTAGATACATACATCAAAATATAAGCAACAATATAATATTTTTTAGTTAAAAAGATAATTACGTTTCTCAATGAATTATTTGAATTTTGTATTGGCACAACTGCTCTTTGGGTGAGCCAGCTGCGCCGTATTGTTTGAATCGCAGCTATATTGCGATCATCGACATATAGATCTGGACCGCTGGTGACCGACTGCGCATCCATTTGAGAGTAGAAAAAGAAGGCGATAGGCAATTGCCTATCGCTCTCTCTTTCTGGCAGATTCTCATTGGTTCTCGCAGGTTTTCGGAACCCCCACGCCACAGGCGAAAGTACCGTCATTGTATGAGAAAAGACAGAGATGGATAGCTCTCTTTCTAAACCTAAAAATGCTTGCGCATCTTCACTAGCGGTCCAGATCTATATGTCTATGATTGCGATGCATAAGGGATTGTTATAAAAACGAATATCAATGAACAAACATGTGGAAAACCTTTTTTTTTGCATCAAAATCTTTAATTAATTGAAGAGAAGCTTTTTGATAATTCCATTCATGATAATATTACTATAAAGTGGTTTAAAATATAAAAAAGTAAACACCGTCTTGACACGGTCTCGACATTTCCGCTAGGGGTAGTGGTGACAAATATTGGGAGAATAGATTATCAATAATTATCGATAATAAAGAGTATACACCAGTGTCCAATCGTTTATTGGCATAAATTTGAAAATACATAGGTAGAGTGGGTTTCAAAAATGCTTTATTTTGGTCTTTCAACTCGGTAAATAACAGAAAGGCACGATTGTATTAATTTATACATTAGAATCTAAAGTCATCTTTCAGAAGAGAGTGATTTTTCAAATTCAAATCGCTCTCTTGAGAGTGAAATGTCAAAAAATGACATTTTTTTATTTTTCTGTGAGTAAGAAAAGAACTCGATTTTTTTCTCAAGTGAGAAAAACACTTTACTTTTTTCTGAAGGCAAAGAATACTTTCGATTAAAAAAAAAAAAATTAACTGAACTGCATTTATCACAGTAAAAATAAAGGAACAAGCTATACCTTCATCATCAGAAATCACATCCATTATTCCAGTCTTATTGAAACGTTCGCAAATTGCAATTCATTATAAACAGTATGCAATTTGACAATACACTGCATAATAGAACTGCAAATAATCAAAACACTGGAAACAATCACACACACAGTGTATTAAATGCGATGCATACATTCACAATATACGAAGATTGCAATACCTATATAAAAAAATACCCCGACTGACCCCGACAAATATATATTTCGGCGCGAAAAATGAATAACCTATCGGAAAAAGATAAACTGGTATACACAATCAATATCAAGATTAACTCATCTTTTTAATTGAAAAACATCAATGTTTTTAACAAACTGTTTCAAGACAATTCGTTTGTTTAATGAGTTTATTTAATTATATTTTGCTATTAATTAGTAACATAAAAAAGTCCGATAATTATCGATAACGAAAAGAACTATCGATAATATCGACGCCGAGAATTTATCGATAATATCGATATTATCGGAGATGTCTGTCACCACTAGCTAGAGGGGGGTCATGCACATAATACGTCACGCTCTTGAGGGGAGGAGGAGGGGAGTCAGCCTGAGTGTGACTAACCATGTTAGCTTTTATGGACACTTATAGAGAAATGCGTGACGAAGGGGGAGGGGGGTCTAAAATATCCTAAAAACACGTGACGTATTATGTGCACGGCCCCTTAACCTTTAAAATAGTGTTTTAAATTTTTCAAGAAGTTATATTGACTTATATGAAAACATGAAAAATTCTAGACGAGGGATAACCAGATATTTCAAGAAGGCCGGGACGTGGTGACGGTATGCGAATGGACGGACAGGATTTACCAGAATACCCAACCCGAGCACATAATAACGAACGTGGTTTCGGGTAGGAAAATGCGGGTGCAGAAATACAATTTTCCGGACACGGTCGTGTGGAATCCGTGGCAGGAAAAAGCCCGCGACATACCGGATTTCGGGGATGACGAATTTCCTAACATGATCTGCGTCGAGAGCGGCCACGTCAGTACGCCGGTCATACTTTTGCCAGGAACGGCGTTTGAGGCCAGTCAAATTTTGCAGGTCTGTTCATAAAAGTTAATAATACCAAATGCAAAGAGTAGACCCCATACTGACATGTATGAATAATGTTTGCATAAAGTTATTGGTTTCACTGGCATGTTAACTTTACGTGAACATAGAGCTGAGAATACGTAGTAGAGACGTAAGAAGGGCATAACTCATATTACGTCGACTTACGTCCTTTCAAGGTAGTTCTTGCACTTGAAAGAAATTGAAGTTAAGGCCGATTTACAATGGACGTAAAACGTTGAACGCAACGACGCAACGCAAGAGTTGAATAGAAACCAACATTGTCTAGTGTTGCTAGCTTGCGTTCAGCGCAGAGTAACCAAATTGGATGCGGCAAGCCCGTCCAAGCACGTATACTATACCTATATATATAATATATAAAGGTATAGTATACGTTGTTTGGCCGGGCTTGCCGCATACAATTTGGCTACTCTGGTTCAGCGTCTTACGTCCATTGTAGACCGGGCTTTAGTCATACAGTCTTGTGTGGCCAACTTCATTCAGCTCCGCAATTTTTGTTCGTACACTTGGCAACATTGCAACTGTTTTTTTATGTTTCGCTCAGCATACGTAAATATGTAAACATGTTGAAATGCACAGCCGTAGCCGTAGTTCACACATATAGTGTTTTTTGTGAATTAATTTCAAATTTTTAAATGATATAAATATGTCGGAAATAGTATCATTGCGTCTTCCAAAATGCGGCGTTGCCAAGCGTACCACCTTAGTTGCATGGTCCGTTAAAAAGTGACAGTTGTATGTATTTTTTGTAGATTTCTCAAAAAATAGTTCGGTGACCCTTGTTGAAATTTTTGAAGGTTGATTTTTAAAGTAAAAGTAATTTTCAGGAATTATTTCAGAATTAAATATAGAAAAGTTTTTGAAATATGAGCGGGAATTCACGATACATATGCGTGTTAATTTCAAACAATTATAACTCAAAAATCTGCGTGGTAAGCAATTACGAAATTTTTACCGTGTATTCAGTATCAAGATAAAATTCTCAAATTTTCAGGAAAATCTATAGATTATTGCCTAAATGCAAGTACTAAAAAGATGAAATAACAACAAACATTTCTTTACACGGGAATCCAAGTTTTTCGCATCTTCTTGTCCATTGAGTGTGTCATTTGTATTTATAATAAAAATAATTTCTAACCAGGAGCGTAGTAGGTTAGAACCTCTCGAAATTCTGATAAAATCAATTAATGTTTCATGTAAAAATGAAAAAATTTACATCAATAAATAATGAAAATACAAGTTACAAACAGTAATGCATAAAAACGTTAGCAAAATATATCTCATAAAAAAGAAAAAATTATCATAACGTAGGATAACGTAGAAAATGTAAATTTTAAAATTGTTACAACCCACTGAATAATAAAAAACAAAAAATCTACGACTGCTAAAAATTTACAAAACTTTGAATCTTAGATCATCAAATTCTACAAATCTATGTATTAGTAAAGTAGTAAAAATCTTTCGAATCATACTAAATCTGAACAAATACTAAAAGTGATCGACATGTATGAAAAAAAATATTTTCTGAAAAATTTTGACAAATAATGCCTCTACGATGAATAAATTTTGAAATTCTAGAGGATGAAATCATAAATATGCTATATAGCATTTATAATCATTTTTCTAGATTTATATAAATCTAGAGGAATTCTAGAAAACGTAACATTCTTTCAAATATTTCAAAAATACGAAAAAACAAGAACGCTCTATAACATGAAAAATCTATATGAATGTGATTTTATTATTAATTAATCAAATTATTGAGAATAAATCGAAATTCACATTTCACAGCATCAAATTCTCTAAATCTGTGTAGCAATCTACAAGAATATAAAAAATCTATAAAAATACCTGGAAATCCTCCAAGGTTTTGTATATTTTACTGGAAAAATGTGAAAAATACTATAGATCCTGTAATACCTATAAACTATGTGTATATAATTTTATTAGAAATGTATAAAACTTTGTACACTGGAGAATATTTATTAATTTAATTGTATAATTATATATCATTCTAGAAATTACTCTATAAACTCATATAGAAAACAATGGGCATAGATCTAATTCGATTTATAAACATAAACATACTTTTAATTGTAGAGATACTAAAAAAATATGAAATAATAATATTGAAAATCTTTCTACAAGAAACTGTTTGAAAAGTCAATTTAAATACTCAAAATCGTTGACGTTTCAAATAGCATTAATTTATGAAAATACATTGAGCGAACCATAGAAATACTAGGAATATGTAAAAATACCAGAAAATACTACAAAATTTGATGAATCACATATTATACGGAAATTCTATGAATTTATGAAATACCTTTAATCTGTGTGGTTCCAATGTTCTTAAAAATGAATTGAAACTTAAAATTTTACAGAGATTTGATTCTTAGAGCAACTAATTTTAAAAATCTTTAGAAATCCATATTAATATCAAATAATCCTTAAGGTAATATTAGTACTTGGGCAATTTTGATATTGTACATAATCTATGGTGGAAATTTTATTATTGCTTACCGCTCTGATTTTTGAGTTACAATTTTTCGAAATTAACACGTACATATATGTGTGGTCATATTTCAAAAAATTTTCTATAATCAATTCTAAAAAAATTACTGAAAATTACTTTCATTATACAAATCAACCTCGAAAAATTTCAACAAGGGTTACCGAACTATTTTTTGAGAAATCTACAAAAAATACATACAACTTTCACTTTTCAACTGACCATGCAACTAAGGTGGTACGCTTGGCAACGCCGCATTTTGGAAGACGCAATGACAATATCTCCGACATATTTATATCATTTAAAAATTTGACATAAATTCACAAAAAACACTATATGTGTGAACTACGGCTACGGCTGCGCATGTTTACATATTTACGTACGCTGAGCGAAACATAAAAAGACAGTTGCAATGTTGTCAAGTGTACGAACAAAAATTGCGGAGCTGAATGAAGTTGGCCACGCAAGACTGTGTGACTAACTTTAATTTCTTTCAAGAGCTAGAACTACAAAGGAAATGTTTTTTTTAGAAAAACCTCACTCAAAAATTTTTTCTGCCTACGCCCCTGTTTCTAATAAATTCCTTTTTCATCTATTCATTTCTCGATCCAATATTCTAAAGTTCTCCCAGTTAAAATCATCGTACGTGAAACGTTTTTCCAAAGTAACCAAAAATAGGCTTTTTTGAAGTATTACAGACATTTTTCAAAAAGATGTAAAAATTATCTTTGTGAAATGTTTCTTCGAAGTATTCAAAAATAGGCTTTTCTGAAGTATCATAGAAATATTTCAAAAAGCTTTCATTACGGTTTCAATCTTACAATGTAGGTTCAAAAATTATACCAATATTGCATACATCTTTCTGAAATATCACCACAAAATTTAGGTAGCGCAACCGAAAAACGTTATGTTTCAGATACATAACATTGATGTTAGCAAATATTACAGAAATCTTTCAGAAACATGACGTTGTAATAGAAAATGGCTTTTTATATATTTCAGAAGTCTGTCTGAAATAATTCTGAAACACTTCTGTTACACTACTGAAAGATGAAATATTTCATGTGAAAGATACCTGAAAGATTTTCGAAAGAAAATTTGCCGAGTGGGGCAGTACCCCAAAACTTCATTTACTGTAGTATGGAAAAATTACGTAAATTTTTTTAAATTATCATACAATAACATTGTAAAATGTTGTAGGTAATGTGAGTGGAGGGTTCATCATCCCACGTAACTAACAGCGGTGGCGGTGGTTTGCTCTCGGCCTCTTCCCCAAATCCTGGAGGAATATGGCCTCCGGAGACCGGGTGGCTCTACATGTCACAAGCCTCCCAACCCCCACCATCGCACCCGCCCCACCTCCACTCCCACTGCATCGCGCAAACATGCACTATTTGCTCATTAAACCTTTAGTATTCTGCAATTAAAAAGACGATTTTCGTTGCAAATACTTCGCAAAACTGTGGAGAATATCAACATTTGCGTTTCCTTTACAAAAAAAAAAAAGGTTTTTTTCGTATTACTATTTATTATAAGAAACTCGGTTCGCGAATACCTGTTCTCAAATTTCACATTCGGGTGGCTACAAATCACACGTACGCATATCTTGATGAATAGGATTTTATTTCTTTGAATTGTTTTTTTTTTTTTTTTTTTTTTTTTGAAAGGATTTTACCAAAAATTTTATTCCTCGCGACGGATGGATGATGATTGTACATAAAAACGTTGATTTTTTGGAATTTCGTTTGTTGGTTTTCTTGGTTAAAATTAAGGTGCTAATGTTAACTAGTTACACAAAAGAGGCAATAATTTTTTATCAAGACAGAACTTCGGATAGGTTGGGTTTACAAATGAAATATAAAATAATTCAGGGTTTTCGAGTTTTTAAGGCGACATTCCAGTTTTTTGATACGCGATTTTCCTATGTTATTGAACAGCCACAGATACAAGCAATTTTCAAAAGTATTTTACTATTAAGTAGAAGGAAAATTTGTACATGTGTATCCAGTATAATGTGGAAAGTACTAAAATGCAATCGAAAACAGGATTTGAAATGGAATAATGATTGTGTGTGTAATCGAAATTTGTAACCGGAAAATATTACTACCTATTACAGGTTTAGAAAAAAAAAAAAACATTCAAGAACCAAAGGGTCAATTTTCACAAAGCAATAATTCAACTTTGTATTTTAAGGTGTCCCATACATATTTGTTGATATATTTTAAATCTTTTACTGAGAAATTGTAATCTAATGGCAAAAAAAACGAAAATGTCATTTATAACCAAGATTACTGTGATTTTTTATCGTTATTGTTGGACACAAGATTTTTCGAATAAGAAAATTCGGCCACTCAATTCAATCATAGTGCCATTACAGGTGGAATCATTCAATTGAAACAATTGAAAATGTATGAAAAAGTCCTGCAATTACCGTAAATATACGTCCTGAAGAATTTGTTCCTACTTGTGATTTTACAGCTTTTGTACAAAGCCAGCACTAAAAGTTTATACAAATTACACAGTTGAAAATTTTTTCTGCAGCGATTTAAATATTTTTATACTTGAAACCACCGAATTATCATTATCCTCGATTATACTTCGACTTTTCAAAATATTTTGCCAAAAATTTGGATTGTGTTTAAAAAGAATCAGAATGAATTTCACAACAACGAAATGTAACGAATTTGTTTTTCTGCGTGTATAATTGTCATATGTACATTTATATCATAGTGCCAAAGTTTCTCTGGGTAACTAAGAAATAAATAAATTAATGAATAAATCTAATTTCTGGAACTTGAAAGAAATTTGGCACAAATTTCAACCTATATTGCTTTTAGAACGGTAATTAGACTGCAGAGATAATTTAATATTGTAATTAGAATTGATATGAAAATAATAAAAATTATGGAAACCATTTTTGTATTTGAATCGTGTTCAAGCCCTCTCGCCACATATTCTTTTCTGCGCAAGATATGAAATTTTTTCCATTTCTGGATATTTATATGTAGGCCCAGTTCTATAAAAAAAAATATGTTGCATTTTTCAATATACTAGAAAACTGGAAATTCTGAATATTTAATTCAATAAGAATAACATTATTTATCTTATGAAAAATTCTGAGCTGTATGCAAATATAGCCTAAAGTACACATCTTAAAAATTGATTTATAGGTATTTTTTCTTAATCCCTCATAGTAAAAATTAGTTAAAAGTTTTCCATTCCAATTGTTTATTAAAACACAAACAAAATCTCGAAAAGTTGTCAAAATTACACTTTCCTTCATATAAAAAAAATTCATTCTCTTACTCAAAGTTAAGACTAATCAGAAATCAAACTTTATAATTTGCCAACCTTGAAAATTACATATTTCATCAATTAATTTACAGCATAGTACAACCCATAAGCAATATTTTCAATTTCGTCGAGTTACATAGTTCAAAGTTTTACAAAGTGCTTTTTTATTTTAGGATTTTTGGTTTTTTATGATTCATGCATCATCAAGTGTAATAATAATTTCTGAATTTCATAATTAACTTTAGTGATAATTTACAATACAGCAATCAAGGTGGATTCTGAGTTCATTTGGTTTTTACCTCCTCGCCGGATTTTTTTAACTGCTTTTCTCTCATTCGATCTGCGTCTCTGTACAATGCAAACAAATTCATGAATTATTTTATTATATAAATAATTCTGAAGTATTAATCGGTTTATTCACTAACCTCTGTTTTCTTTGCTCTAAAGTAAGTCCTTTATTGCTCTCCTGCTCCGCAGCTGATTTTTTGCTTGCTTTTTTCTGATTTTTTACACGGGCTAGTTCCCTCTGGTTTCCACCTGAAAATCAGAATATTTAGTAACAATTCTAGTAAAAAACATAAGGTAAATTATTCAATACCAAGAGAGTTTTTGAGATCACGAGTTCCAAAATTTGAAAAAAATAAAACCATTTTGATAAAAAGGAAAAATTAAATTTTAGTGTGAGAAATCATGAAATTTTAGGATCTTTACATCTCTCATTTTGAAAGTGAAGATTTCAGGCATTTTACTAAAATTCCAAAAAATAAACAAATTCGGAAGCTGAACTCATTGGTTAAATATTTTTTTTGCTTCAGTTAATATTGAAAGTGAAAAATGAAACAATTTAAGCTTCAAGGCAATAAAGCTTTAGTAGCTTAAAATTTACAATTGTAGCAGTTTGGATCGAAATAATTATAAAATAAAATGTGATAAATATTGTTTTATGGGTGGAGTTTTAAGTTAGAAACTGAAAATTAAATTCGAAGATAAAAAAATTAAAAATAGAACTTCAAAATTTTGGTTTCTCAATTTATAATACAGTTACATTTAAAGAATTGAATGTGCATTATAAAAATTTGTTTATAACAGCTTGGAGTAAGTAGAAAGAAAATAAAAATATTGAAAAAACTGTGTCTTGGCATATTAAGATATTTCATTTTTTTCTTAAAAGTTGGATAATTGAATATCAATTTTAATAATAGAAAATTGTATCATAAATTAAAGAAAAAAACCCTTCTTTAAAAAGTAGAAAATTCAACTATTGTAACGAAAATCTAAAATATCGAATTTCACAATTTTTAAATTCATTAGGAAAGTTTAGAAACTTCGAAGAATGTAAAAAAGTTTTATATTCTGAATTTGAAACAGGAATTTTTATTGTGAAAATTATATTTGATATTTGAGTTTGTGATTAAAATTTATGCGTGAAAAATATGTATATAATGAACATAATAAATAAATAAAAATAATGTAATAAATAATATCATATAAGTAAATGATATATATAATAATACATAAAATAGTATGTACAATACATATAAAATTATTATATCTTTTGTATATGATACACTGATAGCAGAATGTACGTTCGTATGTCATCGCATCACGCAAAAACCGCTGAACGGATTTCCAGAAAAAAATTTTTTTTTCGTCATGGTCTGTGGATGGTTTATAGCTAAAGAAAATTTCGAATTCTTATTTAGAAGGTTGGTAAATTATGAAGTGAAGGAATATGACACGTATACACACACAATGTCACAAAATAACAAAATTTTACATAATCACAAAATATAACCAAATACTGCAAAAATAAAATATCTCAAATTTACGAAATATCAGAATTTTACAAAATCACAAAATTTCACAAAATAATGAAATTACTCAAAATGATTGAATTGACTGTGGGCGAAGTTGCTGGTGACAGCTAGTAATATTTATAACTAAAAACTACTAATTTAATAATAAAACAAATCTGAATATTTAAAAGTTTCGATAACAAAGAATAAACTATTTTTATGCAAATTTAAAGCCTAGAAAAGGATTACTTCATTTTCGACAGATTTGCAAAAAAAAAATGTCGAAAAATATCTTAAGTGAACCCTTAAATTCAAAAAACGCAAGAACTTGAATATTCAGAAAGGATAAATTCAAGAGAAAATGAGAGAAATATGTGATCGAGAAAAAAAATTTGCGAAATCGAGTGATTTGAAATTTCAAAAATGTTTCTTAAGGGAACACAGAGGCTGCTGAAGTGCAACAAAGACGCATATAATGGAAAACAAATGATTGGAAGGAGTAGGTGGAGAAAACGGCCTCTGTGACCCCTTAAGACCTTTTCAGAAACCCTCCTCTTCTCCAACCCTAAACATTTTTTTCTGTATGCGCAGTTAAGTTAATAAAAAATAATGTATAATAGTTACGTTTCGTTAGTTACAATTAATTTTTTTATATGAAACAACAATTATTGTTCATCATCGAAACATAATCTTTGTTTTATGTTATTATTTTTGCTGTCAACATAGTAAATTATAAAATATACAATAAACAAAAAAAATGAAATAATAATTACCAATTATTATTACAAGAAATGATTTGTCACTGTTTTACTACAAAGTATGATTTTTTCATTTGTTAGTATGCTAAATTCATATGAAATTGCAAAAAAAAAAAGATTTTATAAATATTCTTCAATTTGGGCAGTCTTGAAAAAATGTTCTGGATTTTTAAAATAAATTGATTTAAACATTTTGAGCAGTAATCTAACATATTTTTACATAAACTATTAGGTAAAAAATTTAGAAACTGATAAATCAATAAAAAATTCACTTTAATTTAAATAATATATCAATCGTTTCATTGTATATTTTTGTGAAAATAAATGTTTAATATTATGATAATCTTTTTATATTAATAAATCCATTAGTATTTTAGCTTTCAAAATACATATATTTTAACACTTCACTTGAAGAGAAATAAAAAAAATAAATAAATAAATAAGACAGTTAATAATGAAAATGCAACCAAAGAAATATCCAAAAAAGGACACACCTACATTTTATTTTAGTTCCGAGTTATCTACTGAAATCCGATACAAAAATAACCAAAAACAATAATAATTTCGCGCAAGAACCAATTACCTTCTACAAGACATGGAAAAAATTCGAAATCATATCCAAAAAAAGGTGAACAATGTAACATGAAAAAATATACAAGACGTGAAAATTATTCGTCCGAAGTTGAAAATATAAGGTAAACGCCATTTTATCTTTGTTTTGCGCACAAAATCAATAACGAAAAAAATTGAACAATGCATGAAACAATAGCTTAAATCGAAATCCGGGGCTTGCAAACTACAATCTTTTTTATATTAGGAGAACAAAATTATCTGTTTGCGAAATCTAAGAACGTATATATAAATTCTACATTTTGTGGATTGCGATTTCATTACATTTGGTCATTTGGAACATGAAATTTTTGTCAAAGGGGAATTCCTCAATACTTACGTGTCATTTTTTTCAGCTTTGATCTCTGATCGTCCCCGATAAACGTGAGAAACAAATTTTTCAGTCCAAAATTATCTGAAGAAAAATTGCGTTGTTGAGCCTATTATATATATATACCTGTTTACTTGTGTTTACTAAATACTTGACTGTACTTGACTGTACTTGACACTATTTACTTGATTTGACTTTTGTATTTGACTGTATTGTAGTAGTGTTTTCACTAAAAATCGATTTTCATTCGATGTTACATCGATGTTTCAAAATCGATGTTGTCAATGATGTAGGGAAATATGCTTTCGTGTAAGAAAACCGTGTAATTTGTGATCGCTATAGTCTTGGTAGTTTTATCGTAGAAAAGTGTACAAAATTTTATAGTTTTTGTTTAATAAATGATTAAATGCATTTTCCAACAAAACACGCCAGTACGGTGGGTTTGGTTGGATTCATGCAAACAAACATGGCCGCCAGTGTTTTCGACAGTTTTCGACCGTTTTCGACTTTTTTCGACTTTCGAGGAATCAGAGTATCAGACGCAATATCTCAATTGATCTCAAGAATTTTTTGTTGTTTTTCAATTCCATGGTTGTCATTAAAATTCGATAAAACAGTTTATAAAGTGCAAAAGCACGTAAAAATCGTAATCAATCATAACTGTGCATCGCTGAGAATCCGGGGAAAATGACATCGAATGCGAAAGTGCAACGTTGGATGGTTGATTCGGGAATTCTGCGAAAGAAGCATAACAACCCCGAGGAGGAGCCCCAGGAGCTTTTGGTGTTCGGCTACTCCTGCAAATTGTTCCGCGATGACGAGAAGGCCCAAATGATCGATCAAGGAAAGCACTTGATACACTGGATGGGCGATGTCGAGTTGAAAATAGACAGGTTCGTTTCCCTAACCTCAATAGTGCCTTATTATTTATTATAATTTTCATATGGAGACATGTTGACTAAGAAACCTGGTTTTTTGAACCTTCGGACTGTTCTACGAACTTGACAGACGAACTTTGTGCAGTCAACGGCAACGATTTGTCGTTTTTGGATTTACAAGTAATTATTTCGTTAATTGTTATTCCTGATCATTCGCTCCTCAGTGTGGACAAGTCTCCAGAGTTGCCAGAAGTTTTTGTTAATTTAGTGTTTAAATGCAAATTTTAATGAGATAACATACAATTGGTTGTTGAATACAAGTTTTTTCAACTGTAAAATATTCATTTCCAAATGTTCGTTGATTAATTTTGAGTTACTAACATCGATATAACTGGGACAAATTTTTTCGTGAAGTGAATATAATGGCATAGTGTTTCAACATCAAATCTTGGTATAGGATTCATGAGAAAAAACTTATTATAAGAAAATGAAAATTTATTTATTATAGTTTGAAAATATACCGGAAATATTTGAAATGTTTTTTCCAAGTTTTAGGCCAATAGATTCTTCAATTTGTCAAATATTTACGGAAAATCGAGTACAAGAGTGGAATGTAAAATTAATGTGTAATTAGCTATACACTAGACTTCTTCAACGTTACGACTCTCAGGACTGAAAGCGCTCCTTACTTTACGAACAAAGACGGAACACTCTGATTGGCTACTCATGTCGCGCAAGTGACGTGAAACCAATAGAAACTGTTCCCAATCGTAAAGTAGATAGCAGGTGATTCGTAAAGTGTAGTGCGATATAAAGAAAAGAACGTCAAAGTTTAGGAAGTCAAGTGTAGTTGTCAGGATTTAAAAATATGTAAAATCAAACAATTAGTAATATATGTATTTCTTTTAAACTCCCATTATTTTAGTCGAAAATAGTCAAATTTTTTATGTATTTATATTTATTATGTTTCTGCAGTTGAAAATAACATCTATTATAGCCTGAAAATAATTTAAATATTCTTCCAAGTATCAAATCTATAGATTCTTAAATTTTAAGAATGCTTTTATAAAATTGAGTATTTCGGTTTAGAAATTGAAACAATTTTAAAAATTGTCTGCAAATAAGAAAATATTTGCAAGTTTGGATCCATTTCTTTCATCCTGAGATTTGGACTTTAAATACGTAACAAAATACATGACTTAGAAATTTTAGTGTAAAAAAAAAATTATTATTTTCACTAGAAAAGCTAAAGAAATAACGTAAATAAATATACGACCATATCTACAAATTTAAATACTTTCTGATACATGTAGTTAAATGTCAATATGTTTAAAAAAAATTAATAATAATAATAATGTTCAATATTAGTTGTGAGAAAATTTGAAAAGTTACGCTTTCCAAATTTTTTTAAAGCTGTATGCTGCCTAAATTCTAAATGTTAAAATTAATGAAAAAAATTGCTTTTCCTACACATCTGTAAGTTAGAGTAAAAAAAAGTTATTGATATTTGATAAAGATTATCTAATGTTACTATTTGTAACTCGAATCTTGAATGGAAATGTAAAAACAATTTATTTTTTGTTTGTTTCTAAAATATTTGGAACTTGAGGCACATGAAACTATCATTTATTCAAATTCGGTTATTCAGGTTAAAAAAAAATTTGAAAAACGAGTCTATAGTGTTCTTCACAAGTACCTAAGTAGACTTATGTACTAAAATTATATAATGTCCTCATGAAAAAATTTCATGAGTCCAGGGACTAGAATTCTTTTATCACAAAAGATCCTCTTTTCTGGGATTACAAAAAGTTCAATTCCATAGAATCTAAGATTAGGTAAATCTAAAATCCTGAAAAAGTAAGGGATTCTTTAATATTCAGGATATGATGAAGTTTCACGGTGCTCTCACCAAAATTATTTCAATTTTTTATAGATACATTAAATATTCTTGTATTTTACAAACATTTGTAAGCGTTAATGTCCCAAATTTTTTTGTCAACCCTAATCTAATATTTTTCTTTTTTCCATTTTTCCCAAAAAATTTTTTTTAACAAAACACCTTTCGCAACTTGAGCAACCCTAAATAACTGGTCTGTTTACTGTCTAAATTGTACATAATTGAGAAAAATGTGGATTATAATACAATTTTCTGAAAGTTGGAAGAATTACTTTCTGTCTCATTAATTACTGTAATTGACAAATCCTGAATAAATCACATGCTATTCATTGCACTTAGATGACACTGACACTGGACAATAAAAATCGAAAATGACAGGTTAAGAACTTTGGAGGTGTTTAAGGTTTTCGCAGGTGTAATTGAAAAAATGGCTGCGAAGCAACGGGAACGAAGAAGATGAGCTGACACGATGTAGCTGGGAGTCGAAGCCGAAAGGTGAGACTCAGCTAGAAATCAAAAAATTAAGAGGAAGCTGACGGCCGATTAATCGCGGTCGATCAGCCTGGTATGTATTAGTCAATATAAGAAAGTGTCATCCTCGACATCAATTATTCACAATTATAAATTACATATTTGTTTTATTGATTATACTTTTAAATGTGTAATTTTTTCTTGTCACTTACAAACAATACTCTGTAACATTTTACTTTCAACTTTCTGAGGTAAAATCAAAGATTCACCGCAATGGGAGTCAATTTTAAACTGTTTTGAATAATTTGGATGTTTGAAAAAATTCTTAGTAATACAAATTATAGATATTTAAAAATTTTATTTTTTTATGATTGTTGAACAATTCAAATATAAGTTGGAAAAATTGTCTCTGGTTTTCCTCAAATTCTTGTAAAATATAATGACAATGTTAAAGTAAATAATTAAATAAAATATCATGAGTATCTTGAAAAATTACAAGAAGGCTAAACAGAAGTAATTCATGAAAATAAGCAATGAAGAATATCGATTATGAGCTTAGTTTTTATTCTTCACTTTTGCCCTTTAATTGTCGTTTTCATTGGAAATCTGGAAAATTGCTATGAATGATAAGCAACAAATATATGTATAAAAATTAAATAATATTTTCTTTGTAATACAGTGCCATTATGTAGCTCACTGTTGACTATATGTTGATGAGTTTTAAACTGGCAATATACTAAGAATCAAAGTCAATTTTATTACTATGCATTAATTGTTTGTTTGTTAAGTTATTTTAATTGATATCTTCTGGTTAAACAAATGATAAAGTAGGTAAATTCTAACTAACAAACTAAAAAATGTCTACTTAAACTATAAAAATTAATGATTTGTAAAAGCATCTTCTATACATGTTTACGCCGATTTTTTCATCGAATTTACTACAAAATGAGGATGCAAATAAAGGCTAAAAGTAGAGTAAAAATTAAAAATTAAAAATAAGAAAAATTCGTGATTTTAATCTTTTTATTTGAATTGTGCTTATGTCGACATGACAACAATTATTAATTAATCAACATTTTTTATATTTTAACATAATTTTACCGTTTTTAATCTTATTTTTTCTTAAATATATAAATTGAATGATTATCGGAAATTGAATATCAAAATCACACTCTCTATTCAAGAATGTTTTTGTTGATTTCCTGATCATTGAACTATTTTTAAATCATTAGCTCATACTGCAGTTAAGTTTCAAACCACCATTTTCATATGACACAAAAATTTAATTTTTTATAATTATGATTGCTTTGCAATGCAGTAGATTCTATTTATTGATGCGGATTCATTTATTTTAACGACAAAAATGTTTATTTCTGAAACTTTCTCATTCCAAATATTCAAATAAAAAATCTTTTTTTCTTCAACATTTGTATCTTTCATTAGTTGAATCAGTATAAACATACCCTATTTATTTATTTCTAAATTTTTTACAACTCATTTCTTTGCTGTTAATTGAACAAAAAAGTCTTCATTGCAAATTTATTAATTCAAAACACTAAATAATAGTGAAAAGAAAAACTTTCTTAATTCATCAACGTAAGTTTAAAAAAATACAGTCAGTTTATTTTTTAGACACAAAACATTAACTTTTTTGAAAGTTTCTCCATAATTTTAAATTTAATCTAATTTTTCAATTGTTCGTTAAAAAATTTTTAATTCCAAATTTCACAAGCAAGTTTTTCATTAAGGAATTGTAAAATTTGAAATTCTTTCCATCGCAATTATAATTTTACATAATAATGATAATTGATTACTTGATAGATTTCTGGCATAAATTTAGATTCGGCGTCCGATTATCAACATATTTCAATCTTCGGTGAAAATGTTCCTATACTTCTTTTTTCCATAGGGATATGGTAATTTTGTTGATTTCTGATGAGAACCTAAATTGATTGCCAAAATTTAAACATAAAAATCAAGTTAAAAATTGACATTTTTTTCTTCGGTTCACTTTGCCTAGCTCATAAAATAATCATTGTATCGCATATTACAGATCCAAATAATAATAATAATATATATGAT
Source organism: Platygaster robiniae (assembly GCA_028476575.1). Taxonomy (NCBI): domain Eukaryota; kingdom Metazoa; phylum Arthropoda; class Insecta; order Hymenoptera; family Platygastridae; genus Platygaster; species Platygaster robiniae. The sequence goes on from CM052019.1 coordinate 47,314,563, forward strand.
CATAATGAATAAATTACATTTTGGTTTAGAAATAATAAAAATATTAAAATTCACCGTGAAACAAGTATCTAAAGGCTTTGACATCGAATACTGTCTAAGATAATTCGTGATACATTTTCACATAAAAAACTTTTTCCTCCAAAATAACTATTATAAAATATTGCCCTCTCCCATTATTTCATCATCCGACAAAATAAGTAAGTTAAAAAAAATATAACTTTTTTCACAATGATTGCAGCCGCATCAGATCGACGAACCAGGATTGAGATTGAGACAATGGACGAGATGGCACCTTGAAATACTTGAAAAATATTATGTTGTTGATATTTCTAACGATTGTTGATTCACTTATTTCTGTCGCGTTCTCTCTTTGTTCTTTGTGAACGAGACAATGGCACGTTTTATCTTACATAGTATTTGATATCATCATGTCTTGAAACTTGTGTACAATTTTTTCATGATTTTGCGTAAACAGCTTTTTTTCCAGGTGCTACAATTTCTGAAAAAAATTGTTATAGTCGTTGTTTGTCGTTTTCTTTCCCTAATTGTGCCTTTATGTGTCTTTAGGTATGATGGTCGTGGAGCTTTGGGAGACTTGAGGATGTACGAGCCACCTCCTGGAGGATTCGACATGAGGACATCCCTGACCGAAGAAGAAATGAAAATCGAGCAGTTGTGCGATGAAGAGCGTTATTTCTCACTGCATAGCAACGATGCCGAAGAGACTATGTATCATGGTAAGATTTTTAAGAAAATCCGAGGGAGTTCTAAAAAACTTGAGTCTTTTACCTTCACATTTTTTATTGTTTGCTTGAAAGGGGGGGGGGGGAGATTTTATTTCTTAATCTGCAGAACTTTGATTCTACTTTGTTTAAAACTTTTTCAGAAGAGGAAATGAAAAGACTCCAGCAAGCGTTGAATTCGGACAATACTTATGGTCAAGTCGCGTATAACTATGACGATGAAAACAGAAAAGCTGGGGAAGATTCTCAAAGTCCGAGGGGAACAGATGGATCCCATGAAGGTTCATCGTTCGAGCCACCTCCTGGACTTGTTATTCCCGAGGGAATGGCAGTTGTAAGTATTTTTCACTTTTTCATGGCCTCTACATTTTTTTAGAAATAAATTTCTATCAGTGTGTGTTAATGTTGTACTGATCCATTGAGGAGCTTTATTGATGAGTAATTGAGTAAGATTATAAAAGGATACATATGCAATAGTTTTTGCAATCGAGTATAAGAAATGAATGGATGGTGTAATAAATAAATAATAGTGAAATGATGGAAATATTGTTAAAAATACATACTCCAGGTTCAAAAATTCAAAGATTCCTGCATTCACTTGATAAATTATTTTAATGTCATGTTTCAGCCTGACACTGGAAAACTGAGCGCAATCATCACGAAAACAGCATTGTTCATAAGTCAAAATGGAAGCCAAATGGAAATTCTTTTGAAAACAAAACAAGCCAACAATCCGCAGTTTGCATTTTTAAACATAGATGATCCCCTGCAGCCTTATTTCAAGTTCATTCTCGAAGCAATAAAATCAGGGGAATACAATCCAGAGAAAGAGGATGTCAAAGAAGAAAGTGGTAATTTGGACTTTTCTTTAAAAAAATATGACTAGTGTACATCATATCACAAAATTATATAATAGTAGCATAAAAATAATTATATATCGTAATTTAAAATAACATAATATTAATTTGTAAAAACAAAAGATTAGAAAATTCATGATTATCTATTACGTGCTCAATAACATGAATTTTTTTATTCGTATGATCTCAGAAATAAAGTAACTCCAGATTACATTATAAATTCAGAATAGTCTCATAATCATCTTTCAATTGGACCATGATAATATGTAATCGAAAACATTACACAGGTCTGCAAATAATATGTTTGTATTTGTTGTTGGAAAACGATATGTCTTTTACAGTGTAATTTTTTACGTAGAATCCGAATCCGAACTCAGAACCTGCTTATCACGTCAGGTTTTTGAGATTTTTGAGGTTATGTGCTCAAAAAATGGGATTTTTTGCTACTTTTGAGGTTACATACAGGGCACAAGAAATTTTTTTGGTCTTTGTCTTAGTATTTATCATTCAGTACTAAGCTTTCTCTTCAAAATGAGCTATTGAACAGTCACGAGGGATTTTTTTCACAAAGATACGGCTATATAAAGTTTTGAAATTTATCCGAACAACCTTATAAGTGTTCACATTACTCTATGAGGCATTAAATTTTGCATTCGAAAATTTGGCGTAAATATTGCAACCTTATATTCGTAATTTACAACGTAACCGCGAGCAAAATCGTTAAATTTTTTGAATTTCCATCCTCCATCTTAGGTATGAAAATGTTAATTTTCTGACTGTGAATTTTTATTCAGACTATTTAAACTCCTGAGCTCGAATTTTCAACATCAATTTTCGAGTGAAACATGGTAAGCCCCAAAGAGACAATGTGAATGCTCATAAGATTGTTCGAATAAATGTCAAGACTTGATATGGCCATATCTTTGTGAAAAAAAAAATAGCTTGTGACTATTTAATAGCTCATTTTGAAAAGGAAGAGTTGTACTAAATGACAACATTTGAGTAAAAGACCAAAAAAATTTCTCACACCCTATACATAACCTCAAAAGTAGATTACATGAATCAAAGTAATATGGTTAAAAATCTACATGTTGTCAACTAATTTGAATTTTTGAGATTACATGAATATGGGTAATCGTCTAATCCATCATTGTGTAATTAATCACAAAACCAATCACTATTGCTCCTCTCTGACAATGCCAAAACTGATGGTTTTCAAATGTTTCGTTTAGATGAAGAGAACGAATCCGATGACGAGGAAGGAGCGTATCTTCACCCAAGTCTGATGTCATCCTTGGCAAAAGTTGAAGCTGTACGTATCAATGACCACATTTTGTAATTAATTTTTGATGTCTTTTCATAACTGTTTTTTGCTATTTTCTACCAGGCTCCGAGCATACCAAGTATTCGTTACAAGCCTTCAGAAGATTGCGCATATTCCATGTTGGTCAACAAAATAACAGGGAAGCCACCGCCTTCGCAAATTCCATCGCAACCGGAAATTTCTTCGATGCATCATCAAACGTATTACCAGGCTCAGCCTCAAGTATGATTTTTTCATCTATTTTAATGAATTTTATTGAACAATGATGAATGATATTTTTCAAGAGATATTCATTCGTGTTATTCATAACTGACCTTGTGTGTCATAAAAACGTTGGATTATGAATGAATCTTCCAAAAAATACATTGGCTGGTTGAATCGTAACATTTCATTTAAAAACCTGTTTCAATTATGAATAATTATAATGATAACGTTTGCAACTCTGATGCTCAACTCAAACTTTCTTTATAGGCATATCCAGGATTCTCGCCTTACCCTGCCGCTCCTCCCCAACAATACTCCCACGGCCCGATCTTGTACAATACCAATGGCCATGCATCTTCAAGCACCCCCTCAAACCCCCCTGAATCAGCTGGAACCGAAGCCCAAGAAGATGCCCCGGCATTGGTGCCATATGGCACGGCTCCTCCCAAACCCCTGAACCGAACATCCTTTATCATTCCACCTTCTGAAGTGCAAATAATCATCGACAAAATGGCGAGCTACGTCTCGAAAAATGGACGCAACTTCGAGTCAATCGTCAAGGGTAGAGGTGATCCTCGTTTCAATTTCCTGGAACTGTCGCACCAGTATCACGGATATTACACCCACAAATTGATGATGTGCGAGGGCGCCGTAAATCCCAGGGTACTAAACGAGGAGGAGTTGCTGCAGAAACAGGAGCTACAAGAGGAGAAACAGAAGAAGCTGGAGGAAATGCAGAGGAAACAGCTGAGGATGGAGGAAGTCCAGAAAAGGGTGAAGATGATCGAGGAGAAGAAGAAGAAAAAGGCGAAGCCGAGCCCTGTCACCGGCGTATCGTTCTGGATTAAAAAAGCGAAGGAGGGAGAAGGGGGTACCATGGAGAAGAGAAAGAGTGCTTTGCCATTAGAGGAGAGTGACGAAGAGGGAGAGAGGGAAAGACAGCAGGAGGGATCGCCACAGATTGAGCAAATGGTTTGTTTTTGGTAACGTAAATATGGTATTGAATATTCAAAATATACAATGATTTGAATTGTGGGATTGTGTTTCAGGATCAAGACGTAGTGGAGGAAATTCAACAGGTAAAACTTGAGCCGAAACCCTTGGAGCAAAAGTCGAAACCTGCGGTACAAGAAGTTGTGGACTTGACTGATGACATATTTGAGGACTGCCAGAAAGAAGTGAAATTAAAGGAAAAATCCGATGCTGTTTCAAAGGAACGCCAGCTCCAGCTAGAGCGAAAAAGGAAGGCAGCAGTTTTTCTCAGTCAACTGCAACAAGCTCCAAGTTCAGTGATTGGGAAGGAAAAAGAATCACCCGACGATGATATTTCGTCGCTTCCTTCGCCTTCGACTATCATTGAAGTCGAGGATGCGAAAAGTCATGAGAGCTCTCTGATGAATAGACTGCAAGGTGCAGAAATGGAAACTAGGAGGGCCAGGAAAAGGTCGAGGAGTCGCAGTCGCAGTTGTGGGCGGTCGGATAAGCACAAGTCGCACAAAAAGCATAAGAAGAAGAAGAGTTCACATAAAAGGTAGTTGTTTGAAATATTTTCGAATCGTTTTGTTGTTTGAATTTCGAAGGTTTGTTTGACATTTTTTTTTGTTTATTTACAGTCACCACGACAGTCCTAGTAGCTCTCGGACTCACAAATCGAAGAAGAGCAAAAAATCTTCCAAGTACAGGTCAAGATCGAGGAGTCCACATCACAAACATCGAAGATCTCGAAAAAGTGGCAGTTCGAGTCGTTCCCATTCTAAGTCTTCTTAGTTACCAAAAGCGTGATTGTACATAATGTGAGATTGTACATTTGGAACTGTTGTATGTTATTTTTATTAACAGAAAGGTAATAAAAATCTTTTAAATAAAATATTTGTTTTTTTTTTTTTTTTTTTTTTTTCATTTTGGAATAACTAAAAAAAAGGCAATTTGTATGTGAGTATATTTTATTTCATTTGGTTTAGAATACGTTGATCAATTATTGAACTTGTAGAAAACGCATATCAAACAAATATGTTTGATAAACATAGGACTTGTTTTGATTCAAAGGAACTGATTTTTTTAAATGTATTTTATTCAGAATTATTATTGAAAACCTCTTTTTAAAATACACTCGGCGCCCACAAAGTACCACAGCTCGGGTCTTGTGTGGTACTTTGTGAACGATTGTTCAGGGCCGAGCGAACGCTCGAATCCATTAACCACTGTCAGGCTCACAGGTCCGTCCGTATCGTGCGTGCTGATTTTCAACTGTTTTCTCCGAAGGCTCAAAAGAGACTGGGCACTTTCTGAAAATGTTGCTGTCTCAAGCCGTTCCTGATTTTTCGACTCGAGCGAGCAAAACCATTAATCAATATATCAAAAACCTGCTGGTCTCCCGGAGACCAATTCGTTCCGTGATGCTTTGTGGGTGCCAGGGCTCGTACTCTTCCGTGTTGAATGAGTGTCCGTCGAAAAGCGCCAACTCGTTAAGGATTAGAACTAAAATGTATACCGTAGTATATCTATATACACAAAATGTATAGATATATTTTACATATAAATTTTAGTTCCAATCCTTAACGATTGGCGCTTTTCGCCGGACACTTCTTCATAAGAGGAGTACGAGCCCTGGTGGGCGCCGAGTGTATCTTATATCTGCATGTTTTCAATGTATTCAATATGTCAGCTGATCGCTGCTAAACAGATGAAAGTCGATGTTCCGATTTTTCCGTCGGGAACGCCGGACACATTCGTGCGACCCGCAGGACTCATTCGGGCAGTCCGCACGACTCAGTCGTGTAGAAAGAGTAAAGATGCGTTTACATGCGAGCGACTTGCAATCTGCAACTCGCGCAGTAATCTATTGCGCAGGTTTCAAGTAAGACTTGAAACCTGCGCAAAACAGATTTCTACTCTGCGCATCTAATCAGCAACAAGCAACGCAAGTTGCAAGTCGCTCGCATGTAACCAGGGCTTAAAGAGTAGTGCGGTTGGCACTACACATTACTCTATTGGTGTTCGTGTAGCTGGCACGACTGGTTACTGCCGAAAAAATAATGGTTCGTGTCGCTACACGACTGGTTCGTGTAGCGTCACGACTCAGTCGTGACTTCATTGTATTAACTTAATACGTATTAACTTCGATTTTTTTGGTTACACGACTGAGTCGTGTGGGCTAGAGTAAATATTAGTGTAAGCTTTTCTCCGTGTAGTACATCCGAGTAAATAAACGCGCGGAGCGCGTAATGGTAAATTTATTTGGAATAAAATTCTCATGATTTCTCACAACAGTGTAATAGATTAGAACCGTGATTTCTCAATTTCTGATAACTACTATGACATTTAAAAAATCTAGAAATATTCTAAGATTTTTAAAAACATTTCTTGAGAGTCAAGTTATATCAAGTAAGACTCGATTTTTCTATCATATCTCAGATTTTTGAAATAAAAATTTTTTTGTGGGAAGGGAACAGTCACTTATATTACCATATATACATATTTCGCGAAAATTCCGTTATTTGTTAATGTTATTAACAATCAAACTTTTAAGTAGGATTGAATTGAAAAATTTCTTTCTCTAAAACTGCTAAACGCAATTACATGAAATTTGGCACATATTGTAGAGCAATGTTGACGTTCTGTGAAATTTATTAAAAGAAGGTATTTTGCAATAACTTTTGTTAAACAATTGAAATTTTTAATGCGTTTTTCACGCTCAGAAACATTAATATTTACATTTTATGATGCAGCAAACGTCGGTCTTTAATAATCTGCGAAGAAAATTTCTCGAATACATGTAATCTGTTATTCAAGTAACTTCAGATTATACTGATTGAGGATAATTTTGGTAGCCATTTTTCCATCAAGTAAAAATTATATGTAATGGAATACAGAGTGATAACATGAATACTTCTATTTAACTGATCAAGATTTTCATATTTATACATGTGCAATTACATGTGATAATCTGTACTCCATTCAGTAATTATTGCAATTTCTTGAATCACCTGATTAATAGATTACATGTGAAAAAGTTTTCTCGAAGAAAATTGATTTTATTTTGTAATAAATGATAAAAGTTCAAAAAATTTGATAAAATCTTATCAAGTTATCAGAAGGGTGAGAAACATGGTATCAAAATTCAGAAATTTAAACTGGAAAAGTTTCAAAAGTAGTTGAAGAGAAGTTTCTAAATTTTGTAGAAAAATGTGTGGGAAATTAAAAATAAACAATATCGATAGTTATTTCGTGATGTTTTCAATCAAATGAGCGTTAGTTGCGTGAGTTGATAATCATTCAAAAAACGTGTCTAAAAAAACTCGTTATCGCTAAAAATGACTAATCTATATAATTGCCCACTGAGAAAGCAGAAGTTTCATCTTTCGTTATCTTCGTTTCGCAATAAACTTTTAATTTTTTTACCCATTTCCTTGAACATTACGTATCTAAATTTCTATGATACGACGCTCAGTAGATCCTTGACTTTGAACGAAACATCTTACCATAAAAAATCGCATCAAGATAAATTTCTTAAAGCTCTTCATTCAGTCAACAATAACGTGACAAATTTGTTCGATTCCGGACAAAAAGCTTTTTTCACGACTTTCGCTCGGTCAAAGGGCTCGTTATGAAATTCTTGTGGGTGAAAAAATAGGGACTTTCTTTCTGTGTCATGAATGATTGATACTTAAAAATTCGCTATCTCTGAAGATAACTTTCGAGCAAGGTCAAGGGTAAAAATTGTCGGGATTTATAAACTTCATTCGACTTCGAAATCGCTCAGTTCGCAAAGTTTGCGTTGAAGAGATTCGAATTGATTTCAAGATGGCAACGAAAATAGCCGTACGTGCAATTAAAAAAATTCGGAAATGATAGTTTTTATTTACACTGTTTATTAACGATTATTTTTAGACGAAAGGGAAAAGTGTGGGCATTCTTGATCCTTCGGAAAAACTTCGCCCGGAAAAAGTGTACGATGGAAAATTTGAAAGCCAGTTCAGGGATTATAATATCGATCACGATGACCCGATCAAAGAGCGCGTTCGGAAAACTTATTATGAAATGCATACACACCAAACCGTTGAATTTGTTCGCTGTAAGTTATGCATAAGATTTTGCCAAAAAGATGAAAACTAGTTTTCACGGGAATTTAAATAATGAACGAAATTTATCAGAATTTTAAATGGTTGAAATGTTGATTAGCTAAAATGTCAAAGTGGCTGAAATTCAACACATTCGAAATGTCGATTAAGGATGCTTTGATTAAATTGAATGATTTGGTGGACGAAAGTGATCCTGACACTTCCATGCCGAATATTGTTCATGCTTTTCAAACGGCTGAAAGTATTAGAAAAGACTACCCTAACGAAGATTGGTTCCATTTGACTGGACTTATCCATGACTTGGGAAAGGTGACTTCTATTGTATTTTCAGTAAAGGCAAAGAGAAATTTCATGTCATTCAATTATACAACCATTTGAATGCAATAATTACGAGTTATAAGTTTTAAAAACTGTGATACCAAGCGTGTAGGCAGAGGAGGGTTTTGGGGGTTCAAACCCCTCCCGGAATTCTGATAAAATCAATCAATATTTCATGTAAAAATGAAAAAAAGTACATCGATAGACAAAAAAATTAAAGTTACAAAAAAATACATGAAAACGTTAAAGGTATATATTTGATAAAAAAGTAAAAATTGTCAAAACGTAGGATTACGTAAAAAATACGAATCAGAAAAGTTGTTGCAACCCAGTGAATAATCAAGAAAAATAAAAAGTAACGAGAATGCTAAGAATTACAAAACTTTGAATCTTACATCATCAAAATTGTAGAAATATATATGAAATCCATATAAAAGTATTAAAAATATTTCGATTCATACAAACTCTAAAAGAATAATGAAATCAATTAAATTCAATAAAAAACTGTTTTATGAAAAATCTCGACAAATCCCTCTACGATGTATTAATTTTAGGATTCTAGAGCATCGAATTCTAAATATACTATAAATCTATAAAAATTCTAGAAAACGCAGCAAAATCTTTTACATACATATTTCAAAAATACGAAAAAATAATAACGATATAGAACATGAAAAATCTATATGAATGTGATTTTATCATTAATTCTTGAAATTTCTAGGCAAAGACCAAAATTCACATTCTGAAGCATCAAGTTTTTTAAATTGAGCCCCCGGATGCAATAACTCGCCGAGCGCTCGAAAACGCTTAAAAGTATTGTCCGCGCGGTGATGTCACGAGTCAAAATCAAAATCCGAATGTAGGAAAATGAAAAATACTACTCGATAGCTTTTGAAAAATGAATGTTAGTCTACATTTAAACTTTTTTTGTGAACGTCATAGTTTTAGTCGAAAAAAATAAAAAACGGTGATTTTTGAATTGGAAATTCAATATTTTTTAAAACTTACATCGCCGCTGAGCATTCATTTTTCAAGATATTTACATAACTTTTGTATACTTTTGTTCGTAAAGGTCTAGCGATGAACACAGTATCAAAATATTTATAAAAAGTTGTTAACAACTGACTTTTTTTTTAATCCGACTGGAAAACCATGTTTTCTGACGTTCGCATTAAAAATGTATCGAGGGAATTTTCGTTTTTGACGGGGTTTCCACGCTTGTCATAATTTTTAGTGTATTGTCGGACTTTTTGGAAAGTTTGAGTTCTCTAAAACTATTATTTATAGAAAAGCTAGCAGGTTGAGCACAACGCGCAGCGCGATGTGATAGAATTTTACGCACTCGAGCTCCATAATTTGTCGTACCAGTGAAAAATTCAATCACATCGCGCTGCGCGTTGTGTTCAACCTGCTAGCTTTTCTATAAATAATAGTTTTAGAGAACTCAAACTTTCCAAAAAGTCCGACAATACACTAAAAATTATGACAAGCGTGGAAACCCCGTCAAAAACGCAAATTCCCTCGATACATTTTTAATGTGAACGTCAGAAAACATGGTTTTTCAGTCGGATTAAAAAAAAAGTCAGTTGTTAATAACTTTTTATAAATATTTTGATACTGTGTTCATCGCTTGACCTTTCCGAACAAAAGTATACAAAGGTTATGTAAATATCTTGAAAAATGAATGCTCAGCAGCGATGTAAGTTTTAAAAAACATTGAATTTCCGATTCAAAAATTACCTTTTTTTCTTTTTTTCGACTAAAACTATGACGTTCACAAAAAAAGTTTAAATGTAGACTAACATTCATTTTTCAAAAGCTATCGAGTAGTATTTTTCATTTTCCTAAATTCGGATTTTGATTTTGACTCGTGACATCACCGCGCGGACAATACTTTTAAGCGTTTTCGAGCGCTCGGCGAGTTATTGCGTCCGGGGGCTCAATTTCTGTAGCAATCTACAAAAATAAAAGTGATCTATAAAAATACTTATAAATCCTCAAGAGTTTCGTACATTATACTAGAAAAATGTGAAAAATAAGTTTACTTGCTTACTTGTTTATTAGCTTAATAATTTACGTATTAACGAGTTTACTAGTATTATAGCATACTAGTTTTTATCTAACTAGCTTATTAGTTTACTAGCTTACTAGTTTACCACTTTACTATTACAAATTTGAAAAGTTGACTAGTTTACTATTTTTCTTTTTCACTTGTTTACTATTTTAATATTTTACAATTTCAGTACTTCACTAGCTTACTTGTTTACTAGATTATCAGTTTACTAGTTTAATAGCCTACGAGTTTACTAGATACAAAAAATTATGTAGGAATAATTTTCTTAGAAATTAACAAATTTTTCTGTCCTGTCGCATAATTATTAATATAATACTATAATTATATATAATTTTGGAAATTATTCTTGAATTTCATACATAAAGCAAATAATAAAGGTACATCCAATTTAATTGATACAATTAACACAGTTAAACATACTTTTAATTGTAGAAATACCAAAAAAATATCGAATAAAAGTATTGAAAATCCTCGTAAAAGAAACTGTCGTCCGAAAAATCAATTCAAATTCTCAAAATCGTTGAAAGTATCAATACTATAGCATCAATTTCTAAAAATCTTTCTAGCAATCCATAGAAATATTAAAAATATACAAAAATACCAGAAAAAACTACAATATTTGATGAATAATATACCTTACGAAAATAATATAACTTTATGATGTACTTTTTATCTGTGTGGTTAAAATTTGCTTAAAAATTATTTTAAATATATCAATTGTTTAAAAATTTAATTCCTAGAGCATCAACTTTCAAAAAGCCCTATAGAAATCCATATTACTCAATATCAGATAATCCTTTAAGTGGTATAAATATAAAAAGTATTTGTAAACCCTCAGTTACTAATTGAAAATCACAAAAATCGAATTTCATTTTTTACGAACATGAAAAAAGTGCAACTCTGGATTCCAAAAGTCATATAACTTTTAAACTCCGAAATGTAAAATATTTTCAATTCACTCTCTTGTAACTATATTGTCAAAGACGAAAAATTGTGACATTCCGAAGGATAAATATTTTTCAGAAAAACCCCTCCCGAAAATTTTTTCTGCCCACGCCCTTGTGTGATACAATATTAAAAAGGTATTTTTCATCCATTGAGAATATTCCAGCTATTTTTGTTAAATATGAACATTTATAGCTTTGTGTATATATTTGTTGTATCTCCTTCTATAATCTTAAATTTTTCCACACTTGATCATATTTTTAGATGAATTTCGCAAATGATAACCCTATTGAATTTTATTGCTATAAATAATTACATCTACTGAATTTTTTATCAACAGAACATACAAGTATTTCGTTCTAGAATCACGTGGTACAAAAATAATGAAGATTAAACTTGCAATAATACAGGTAATGGCATTTTGTGGAGAACCGCAATGGGCTGTCGTTGGTGACACTTTCCCAGTTGGTTGTGCTTGGGCCGATGCAATCGTCTACAGACAAAACAGCTTTGATGAAAATCCTGACGGTCAAGACGAAAGATACAAGTAAATTGACAATCCCTGAATTCGATACTTTCTTCAGAACTTGAACATCCAAAAAATTTTGTTGAGTTCCATGTTCTTTTAACTTTTGTCAATTTTTCCAACTTTAACAACTATGAACAATCTTATCTAATTTGCAAAAGAATTTGACCTTTATGCTTTTTTCAAGTCTATTTGAACTCAAAGTCTGGCCTTGAAAGTAAAACTTTTGACGTGATTTTAGAAAATAACTATTTCAAAAATCTTATAATTATTATTTCATCTGTTTTTTAATCACTTCAAAATTGTAGAAATTTTTTCTGTTACTACCCCCTCCCCCCAACCACTATGTTTCATGGTTTTCTGAAATTTTCTCAAGTATCGAAAATGTCTATTAATTTTCTATAGTTCAACTGAATCGTTTTTGAATCTGAAAAATTTTTTGTTAGCAGTTCCCAGTTTTACAATCTGTATTTTATCTTTATCATGTTATACATAATCTCTGGAAATTCTTTTACCTTTCAGTATAAGAGTTTATTAGACTCTTGGAAATTGAATAAAAACTTTCAATCAGCATTGTTACAATTTTTCTAATTTTTTATGATTATACTGGTTAAATTTCAGCAGATAAATTATTCCAATTATAAAATTTTTGAAATAATTGATGAATTTCGGGTCTTCATTTTTTTAATTTTTGAGCAGAAATTCCTAGAGAATTAAACAAATTTTATTTGAATACACAGTGATATCAAAATAAAATAACATATTTTTTTACGATTTCCATAAAATCCCTCCAAATTATCAACAGTTGTCATTTATTGTAGCAATTCTCTAATCACATTCGATTGAATGAAAAACTTTTGTAATAATGCAGGCTTGTTAGTTTTTTTTTCGCTTGAATAATTTTTCAACATTATACAATTTTTTTACTTAATCTACTAAGTATTGTTTGCATAATATTTTGAAAATTAAAAAAAAATGAATTATTTAAAACGTATAAATATTCTTCATATAATTTTAACTTACGTCCGAATATTACCTAAAACATTTTTTGACTTGATACGTTTTTTTCGAAAATGTACAAATACTTTCAATTCTAATAATTTTCAATTGATTCTGAACCTATGACAGCAAAAATTTTTTTTATTATTATTTTATTTTTTATCTCTTTCGATTTTTTTATTTCTTAACCTTTTGAATGAATGTGGATTTACACAACTTTCAAAAAGTTAAGGATATGTAAAAAAAAATTCGAAAATAATATTTGAAATATTTAAAAAAGTTTATACATATCAACAACCTTTTTTTTAGTTTCATCACTTCTGAAGATTATGAGTAATTTGTATGAACATGATATTTTCATATTTCATTAAGGTTAAATAATTTACAGTAATTTATCCATTATTCACACATTTATATTCATTTTGTATTAAATTTTATTGCATAATTAAGAATAATTCATTCATTCATTTTATCCTCACAATTTTTTTATGACTTCAGCCATTACTAAAATCTTTCAAAAATTATTGATTCAATCACCTACATTATCAATTTTTCGATTGACAATTATTTATTGTTACTTTCAGGTTCGTGTATGTGTTTCTATTATAAAAAAAAAAACTTTTTTCTAATATCACAAACTATTTGAAATAAAAATATCCTTAACAAAAAACTATGAAATAAAAAAAAAAAAAAACAATATTTACCTTTTTTTTTCAAGTAACTATCAAAATCCTAGAAAATTCTAAACCTTCAGAAAATAGTAAATAATTATTTCCAGCACGAAATATGGAATATACAAGCCCAACTGTGGGCTCGGCAATCTTTTGATGTCTTGGGGACACGATGAATACTTGTACCGAGTTTTGGTACACAACAAAACGACTCTCCCACCCCAAGCTTTGGCAATGATTCGTTATCATTCGTTTTACCCATGGCACGCCGGCGGCGATTACAACCATTTTTGCACAGAACACGACTTCGACATGAAAACCTGGATTTTGAAATTCAAGTAAACCCTTAAATTTTCCCACATTTTGTTGCAACTAATTTATAAGAAATTTACAACGAAAAAAAATTTTTTTTCAGCCAATACGACCTGTACACAAAAAGTGCGAGCGTTCCCGAAATCGAAAAACTGTGGCCTTACTACGAAAAATTGATCGCGAAATATTTACCAAATCCGATTTTGGAATGGTGATTTCAAGTGAAGCAGAAAGTTAGTATACACTATAATATGTTATACTACATCTTGCAGAGACAAGAATTAATATTTGTTTTGTAATAGAATACACGACCGATTTTTAATTGTGTAATCGAATACGTCATGTTTACATGATTACTCATAATCATGTAACTTCGGAAATTCAGATTACTTTTGTAAAGATCACGTTATTAAGAGAAAATTATATGTAATCGAATACATCATGATTACGTGACTACCCACTTCATGTAATCTTTTGAAATTATGTAATCTGTTGATAAGGTAACTTTCAATTACATTTATTCAGAATATTTTTGTAATCATTGTTATATAAAATAAAGATTATACGTAAATGTGACTGACTACATTATGATTACATGAAAACTTTCATTCATGTAATCTAGAAAAATGAAGCTTATATAAAGATTTGTAATCTGCTAATCAGGTGACTCCTGGTTACAATTCAGAATAATTTTATAATCATTACTCCGAGTAACGATTATTTGTAATCTAATACGTCATGATTACGTGACTACCCATATTCATGTAGTCTCGAATATTCAGATTACTCAAAAAAATGCAATCTGCTAATTAGGCGACTTTAGATAACATTTATTCACAAAATATTTTTAATCATTACTCTATCAAGAGAATATTATTTGTAATCGAATACGTCATGATTATGTGACTACCCATATTCATGTAATCTCTAAAATTCAAATTACTTGAAAACATGTACTCTGCTAATTAGGCAACTTCAGGTAACATTTATTCAGAATATTCTCCTATATATTACTCAATCCAGTAAAAATTTTATGTGATCGAAAATATGATCACATGAATATTTTTGTTAATTTAATCACAAAAACTAAGATTACTCAAATATATGTTATCTGCTAATCATACGACTCAAGATTACAATACTTTAGAAAACTCTTGTAATCATTACTCCATTTAAGTAATGTCATGTGTAATCGAATAAGGCATGATTACATGACTACCCATATTCATGTAATCTTGAAAATTCAGATTACTAGAAACTATGTAATCAGGTTACCAGGCAACTTTAGATTGAATTTATTCAGAATAATTTTCTATACTATATCCCATCAAGAAAAATTTCATGTAATTGAATACATGATGATTACATGATTATTTTTATTCATGTAATCTCAAAAAATTAGATTACTTAAGTATATGTAATCTGCTGATCAGATGATTCCAGATTGCATTATTTCAGAATACTTTAGTAATCATAACTCCATTGGAAGAATGTCACGTTTAATCGAATACATCATGATTACGTGACTACCCATATTCATGTAATCTCGAAAATCCAGATTATTCAAAAATACATTATCTGCTTGTATGGCAGATTTAGATTAAATCGATTTAGAATACTTTTCAGTATATTACTCCATCGAGTAAAAATGCTATGTACTTGAATACATGATGATTACATGATTACTTTATTTCATTTAATTTCATAAATTAAGATCACTCAAATATACGCTAATCAGATATCTGCTAATCAGACAACTCCAGATTATAATATTACAGAATACTATTGTAATCATTACTCCATCGAGTAAAGATTATTTATATGGCATTGAATACATCATGATTACATGATCATTTTTATACATGAAGTTTTGAAAATTCCGATTTCGAGAATAAATGTAATTTTTGTATAACCAGATTCAAAACAAATTTCCATCAAAATACTTATGTGACAGAATACAAGTGTATATGTGACGAGTTGTTTGATAAAGTTAAATCTAATGTATTATTTTTGTCAGAAATAAATCTTCTTTTTTTATATAGTAATTTTAGAACGTTTTATTCAATACATGGTATACTTATATCTTGCATTTCAAAATTGACTAGGAAAAACAAAATCAACAAATGACGATTAGAGAAATATATTCATTTATTTAAAAATTCTTTGAATTTCGTTCAGAAAATCTTACAATGAAAATACTGAGTTGGGAATAATGAAAAACTTACAATTAACGACGACGTTGTCTTCTTAGAGATAGCGATGGTTCATCAGTTTCCATGGATTCATCCGAATCCACACATTCTTCTTCATCATTTACTTCTGCGAAATCGCCTTCTGTAATTTTATACAATTTTGAATTAAAACGGTTGAACAGAGGGCATTGAACTTAATTATTTTCTAATATATCATAAATGCCAAAAGTACTAAAAATTTCAAGTGCTCTAAAGAATTCACATTTATCAAATTTATGTACACACTCCTTGATATTCAATATTCATTTTTTCCTTATTTATGACCTGTAGAGCAAAGTTTGCTCTCGAAAAAATTTTAAACTTTTAATAAACTGTTTAAAAAATTACCAGGAAGTTCTTCGAGAACAGTCAGTTCGTAGTTGCACTCAGGGCATACATTTCGAATAGAAACATCTCGGCCACTGGCGAACTTCTCCATACAATGCAAATGGATTTTTTTGTTGCAAGGCTCACAAAACAACCCCTAAAAAAAAGGAAACCAAAATAATATTGATCTCGGCTATTTTTTCAAAATTTCGCTTCATACTCTATTTCATCATTAAATAAATATTCTAAAAACCTATAAAAGAATTTGTAAATTTATAAACTTTTATTTATCTTAACTTTTAGATTTAAAAAATTTGATTATTGTATCATCAATGACATATATCTCACATAAAAAATGACTTGGCTGCAGAGCTGGCAATTATTCAAATTTTCGCAAGTTTCCTTGAAAAATGGCAGCAATTCGGCAGTACTTCGGGGCCCGATGTAATACTGACCGTTCTGAAAATTAAGAAAAAATATATGATAGTAATAATAGATTACATAAATTTACAATTGAATCATTGTTTATTGGAAAAAATATACGTAATGTTCGATTACGCTCGATTTAAAAAAAAAATTTTGATTTTGTAATCGAATTTTTCAGTCAATACTAGGTACTGTGTAAAAAAAAGCCAATAACTCATCTGCTCAACTTGGTGTTGACTCAAAAGTATACATTCAGATTAAAATACACTAATTTTGAATCTTTCAAACCTGGTAAGACAGCCATTTTCGCTGGACCATTGATTTAAGGAAACGCTCTCTATCATCTTTGGATATTTTTTGTGTCGCATTCAAATTGCTGGCCAGAGCTTTATAGCTGCGAATATAACCATAGGGCGAAGTAATGATTTCAAGAAATATTTTTCGAAGAAATGCAAGTTGAGAAGCATTGAATTCCGTTTGAAACCTGAAATAAAAATTCAATTTAGTGTTAACTTTTGCAAATTTTTCAATGCTTGAAAAGTTTCTCAATTTCAGAATATTTGGTTATTCTTGAAATTCTCCGGTTACAGAATAAATTCAAAGAATAATATTCTGTTTTTTAATTTTAAAGTTTGTGAGCAAAGAAAGTAGAATTTTGTTCATACTTAGCCATTTCATCGTTGATCAAACTTGCTAAAACGTAATATTTTAATCCGCTAACTTCGCACGTTGGGCATTGGACCATCATCATAACAGTAGACAGTTCTTTGTTTATCAGGCTAACAACAGATTCAACGGAAATGTTCTTGTCTGCAAAATAATCAAGTGAGTAAATGCATTTTTAATTATATATAGTACTTGTATAATTATTTATATATTATCAATTTTTGTGTAATTTCAATCCCTAAAGTTTACTCAAAAGAAGCCAAAAAAATTGATAAAAAAAATGATTGTTTACATTGTTGGTTGTGAGAAATTAACAAAATGAAACTAATTATGAATAGTAAATAATAGTATATCAAATATTCAAATTATGAACATAGAATTAACAATGTTTCAATGTGTAAATATAGATTATTCCTTATAAAAATATTACTAGATAATATATCAACAGGCAATTTTCACAACCAGATTTTTCTTAATAATTTAAATCAAATAAGTCAATAACTTTAGCATCCGTGAAAAATCTCAATTTTTATGTTGTGATTTGTAGTATTCAGTGTAATTCAAAATATTATATGGTTAATGATGAAGAATAAAGCGAATTACAAAGAAAAAAAAATTGATTAATATACGTATATGGTTAAGTATTGCAGTTAACTTTTACACAAATAATTATTAGTTTACAGTCATTCTTTCACACATTTATTGAAATTTGTATCGATCATGATGTATTATTATGATAAGTGAATTTTCAAAACCAATGAATTTCGAAAGTGTTTTTGTGATTTTGTATATTCTTGATCATGATCACGATTGACAGTCAAAAAGTATAAATAAAAAGAGTCTCAAAAATTGACAATAAAAAATCTATGAATGAATTTTCTATCATAAAACATCTTAAATTTTAAAACCAATTGAAAATTTTTTCAAAAGCTTGTGTCTGACTATAACGAAGTGTTTACAGAAAATGAAAAAATTAAATTCGACTTGACAATTACAATGGATTTTTGAAAACGTCACTTCGTGTTTTTTGGCAGAAGCATAATCGAAGACAAATCAAGGCCCATTCGGTGGATTTATTGAATTTACAAAAAGAGATTTTGAAAGTTTCATAATAATCAAACATTTTCTAGAAAACTGTGTTCTAAAATCATTCATAGGTTTTTTGTGTTCAAAACTTTTAAAATGGTGAAAAAAAAGGATGTTTCGAATTCCGCACACCCAAAAAAAAAATGTAATTCCTTACTGAATTTTTAGTCAAAAAGTCCCTTACCAATTTTTATAAAACTCAAAATTGAAAAGGTTACTCAAGCCTCAAATTTAAACAATAAATGCCCTCTCTCGGCAAGTGGGGGTAGACTTCGTAGACCAAAATTTTTCCCTATTTTCATGTTTTCCTGAGTCAAAAAGTCCTGTGCCACTTTTCACATAAGTCAAAATCAAAAAAGTTATTCGGGCATAAAATCTAAGAAATCTGATGAGCTGAAACTTTTAAACCAGACAACTTTTTTGATTTTGACTTTTGTAAAAAGTGGCTAAGGACTTGTCGACTTAGAAAAATGTGTAGAAAATTTCGAAAAAGTTCGGTCCGTGAAATCTACCCTCACTTGTTGTGAGAGCGCATTTATTGTTCAAACTTTTGGCTTGAATAACTTTTTCAATTTTGAGTTTTATAAAAAGTGGTGAATGACTTTTTAACTTGAAATTCAATAAGGAATTACGTGTTTTTTTTTGTGCGGGAAATTGGAAACACTCTGTATAGCTTTCTACATTCACTGTTAATGAAGTTTTGAATACAAATTTTTTCATGTGACAACTCACATAAAGATACATATAATATTTTTGTAGGAAACTGTTAATAGTACGTGTCGAATATATTTAAATTTGAGCAATATTTCAAAATATACGTGACGCGGTTTCTAGAAAAGGACCTAACGACCCAAACAGTGGTTCGAGAAAAATGCGTTTAAAGCTTCATTGCAGGTATATAGATGTATATTCGTTCCTTCCTTTTCTATTTTCTACCCAATTATTGGACGAAATAAGCATAAACTAAAGATGTCATTATTGATTTGACACAATGAGAATACAAAGAGACCAGTCCCTGAGGGACTGTTACTTACTCATTACCTAATAATGTAGTAGCAAGCAGAGTGGGAGAGCGATGCTTTAGCCAGATTTTACCGAAAATATTATTGGAATATACATTCAGAAAAAAATTTATCTTGAGCTTAATTATTATCGTAGAAACGTGAGACTGGTGGCAAATGAAAGATAATTATTAACTCTATTGAACCATGTAAAAATCTCAAAATCAAGGTTTTGGTTGTTAGGTCCCTTTCTAGAAACCGCATCACATATAATACGATTATAAAAATGTTAGTAATAAAATTTCATCATTCTTTAGGTTTTCCAGAATAAACAATAAATATTTATATGCATTGATATATATATATATATCATAAATTACATATAGAATAATAGACATTGAAATACAAATAAATAAAATAAACAAAACAATAAATCACATTCTTGTCTAAAATACCGATTATTTTCTTTTATACTGTTGCACGGTTTCCTCAATTTTTTAAATTAAAAATTGATGATCAGTAATATAATGGATAAAATTTGCAATTTTTTTTAAATAATAAATGATACAATTTATACTAAATAAAATTTTTTTAATGTGACAACTTAGATTATCATACACAACAATAAAAAAAAATGTTATGACACAAGTGTATTTTAATGTAGAAAATGTTAAAAATTATACATTTCAAAAAATAACGTTTTGAGGTTAGGTTTTTTACCGTTAACAATTTTAAACAATATATCCTTTGCGCTTTCTTCTAGTACTGCTCCTTCATTCATAATAACTTGTAGGAACAATTTACAGCGATCATCGTAATACAACATTTTGTTATATGCAAAAAGTAACAATATGTAATAACTCAATATAGAATACAAACAATCATAAACAATAAATTTGATCCAATTTGATCTAAACAAAAAACGTGCGCCAGGAACTCTATACACTTAGACCATATGGTCCAATATGGTCTAAGTCTATACAACATATGTGGGACACATTGCGTGGGTGGGTTTTTTTCAGTTGATTTTGTTGGTAGTACGTAGTACTCTAGGGACTGTACTGTGTAGCAATTTGGTACACAGTAAAGTCCCTAGAATTTAACCTAAAAAGAGTTGAGAATTTTATTTACATTGATTTACATTTTGACTTGGGAAATTTTTGACAGTTGATGCGCAAGCACAAATAATTTTACTTGTTTTTACTGTACGAAATACATCCTAAGTGCCACTGATTTTTTTCTTGTGGTGAGAATTTCAGTTTCTTACAATTTATCATTGTTCAAAATCTAAGAAAGTGGTAAACAAATCGTTATATTAGGTTGCAATCGAGAAAAACACATCATGTCAGAAGGAAACCAAGGAAATTTGGGACTCGGGCCGCTTCCGAACGTGACATATCCACTTCGGGTGCAGTATTGTGGCAACTGTTCATTGCCAATTGAGGTATATTTTCAGAGGTGCATGCAAAAAAAGTGCATGAAGGGTTTCCAAAAAAATATGCTATTCTTCTAAAAATAATTTGAATAAATGAATTATTCGGTTTATACTTTTATTAAAACCAATTTTTTTTTTTCGTATTTAATTTTTTTCAAAATTTACATTTTAGGTCTTGAAGTATGAAATTTGAAGACTGCTCATGTTAAATTTAAATACTTTATTATCATGGTTATATTTAAATCTGATAAAAGTCATTTGCAATTTTTTATGAGTTACATTTCTTGAACATATATATATATTATCGTTTATTCATCACCTTATCGGGTTTTTGAGTTACAATGATTAATACAGTTTATTTCACAACACTTCTGTATTGACAATTGGCATTCTATTTCACTTCTCCTCCTTAGCTTTGTTTGTAGTTGAAGATCTTTCTTTTCTGTAAGTTGGGGTGGGGGGATCTCCTCGTCCGCATCCTGCCTTTCCAGGTTCCTGCAACATAATACAAAAAAAGCCCATGGAGTCCTCCGTCTCTTTTTCTACCTCCTTAACTTCTTTTTTCCCCTCTCTAACCTTTTAGTTTAACCCTTAAGGTAGTACTTACCTAAAACGTAACGACATATTTTGATGAAAATTTGCAAGTGAAATCTTTGAAGCATTCTTCGGCTTCATGCAAAATCTCAGTAAAATCGACTTCTTAGTTTTAATTTAAAAAAATTTTGAAAATACATTGTGTCATGGTAGTTTAAAATTTTTGCTGCATTTTTCTCTGTAAAATTTGAATGCTTCGATGAATTTTCACAAAAAACTACACAATCGACGGGTGATATCCTAAGAAATGATTAAGAATTTTGAAAAATTGATTCTTACTGCTGATTTTGTTGTAAAACACGAAAAATAATCACGAGGTGAAATGTCGCATAGTAAAATCTGAAAACTTGGCAACGTCACACTTGAATGTCACTAGGAACTGTTGGCCATTGACATAATGTGTATGCATATTATGGGTGAGATCGGTTAAATTGAAAAAGGAAAGCGATATGTACTGAAGATACTGAACATCATAACTATACACACATCGATTAGTTATGTGTGTTCTGTGTATGTCGATTGTCGTATTGCAGCATTGCCAAACAACAGAATGTATTCGGGCATTAGCGACAACTTCAGTTGATTTCTAACGACTAACTTCATTCCTTTCTGAGGTAAGTACTACCTTAATTCCCTGCTTCTACTCATCTATTTCCCTTTATTCTTCTTTATTTCCTTCTCTTTTCTCTCTTCGTAAAAATTCTCAACATCCCTTATATAACCACACATTATTTCATCCTGGTCTCCTCTTAATAATCTTATCTCTCCCTCGGTCTCCCTTTTCCTCCATCCCCCGATTCTTTCTTCCCATCTTTTCCCTTGTATGCTACCCAGTTGTTGAATTAATGGTTTGCAGCTAATTAGGTGGCCCAGGTCCTCCTTCTCATTGCATCCCTTACAGGCCACGTTCTCATATCATTTGTTTCCTCCCTTTCCTACATTTCCGCATCTTATCCTTGCCCATTGTTCTGTCTTTAGTCCCTTTTCCCAGTATTCTGCTCCTTTTACGTCCGGTTTGAGGTCCCTGTAATATTTATGGTATGCCCATGTTTCAATTCTCTCGTTGTCCCTCTCCCAAGTCTTCACTTTACCATTTTCTCTCGCCTTTGACCATCTTTCTGTGATCCTGTCACTAGTGAATCCATTGACCATTCTTTCAATCTTCCCTTGGTCTTCTGTTTCCTCGAGTGCTTCTCTCCATTCTTTCCCCCAGGTCGTCTCTCTCTTTCTTATTTTGTTATAAGCATATTTTTATTTGGGTGTTTTTTTTTTTAATTTTAAGTTCCATTTTTTTTTACTGTAAATAATTTTTATTTCATGAAAATTTGAATCATAAATTTTTTTTCTTGTAATTGTAAAACGTACATAAAATTACCAGAATAAAGTTAGGAATATTTCATTCTTTGGATTTCATATTTCAAGTGTAAATAATTACAGAAAAAAATTGGCATGTTCAAACATCAATTTTGTGCATTTTTATTAAAAATAGGAACTTTAAATTTTAATAGTCTCTTTACATTCAATGTCTATACTTTGTTGGTAACAAAATATTTTTAACTGAAAGTAGTATTTCGTATTTTCAAGTTTTCTCATATTTCATTATGATTCATATATTATAAAAATGTAAATCTTCAATTTTTTCCTTGAGATTAAACTTGTATCAAATTAGCAGGACTTTGGAGTTCAACATATTAAATTCTTTTCATTTTGGATATTAAGTGTAATTAATTCCAGGAAAAAATTCTTTCATATTTGAACATTAATATTGTTCGGATTTATACTTAAGATTTAAATGAAGGTAGCTTATTTTGAATTTCGATTCTTGTTAGTCATATACATATTTTAATTTCTGAGTATTTTGTTTATGTCAAGCTATATTGTTTTTATTACTATTTGTTTTCATTTCATTGATGAATAAATCACTAGCTGCCATCAGTGCCCTTTGCTCTGTGGTTACTACGTTGTTATACACGGTTTGGTCGAGAAAAGTCAATTGTTTAATTGAAAACGAAAATTAGCAAAAAATTATCTGAGTTGACTTACAAAATAATTTTTGATGACGCTAATGGCTATTGTCATGCTGTTTCATCGCTGACTGATTTTTTAAGCATTTATCAAATCATCAGGTCCGGCGAAATATTTTTTTTCTCGTTTTCGAACTAATCGTATTATTTTAAGCACAACAAAATGTTTTTGAACTTAACTTTTTTTTCAGTACTGTGAATACTACCCTGAATATGAGAAATGTAAGCAGTGGCTGGAGCAAAATTTGCCTTCCGAGTTTGAGAAAGTCAAATTAGGTATATAAAAGCTAATATTTATTATTACAGTTATAATTCTTGATTAATGATTTCAAGTTTAATATCAATATTTCAATTTCATTGTTTTATGTTCAGCTTCAGTAAATCATAGAAAGTTTCATGAAATTCTTGAAAATGTGAATTAAATAGAAAAATTTTCAATTGTTGAATCCAAACCATAAAAACTTGTAATTATGACCATTTAAATTGCAACACTATAATTTACATGAAAAATCCAAAAAAATCGAAAAATTGGTACCTTTTTTTTTTCAATTTAAGAATTCGATAACTTAAAATTGTTATAAATTCTGTCTAATTTTCCAATAATTGAAACATGTCACTCTTTGCAGGTGAAGATAACGCTAGTGAATCTGGAGTAACAGAAGATGAGAAAAAAAGACAGAAAAGAGGAGGAAAAGGAATGCTCAAAACTAAAAAAAAAGATGACGTACCAAAACTAGTCACTGTCTCCCGAGCTCCTAGAGGAAAGAAAAAATCTGTCACAGTTGTCACAGGTCTCAGCACATTTGGTATGTGACATGTCAGCAATGTTATACTCGATTCAATGGTCTCCATTAAACAATTAAAATCATGCTCATTTTTCCAGACATAGATTTAAAAGTGGCAGCAAAATTTTTTGGTAGCAAATTTGCATGTGGAGCAAGTGTAACAGGAGAAGATGAAATAATCATTCAAGGTGACATTAAGGACGATTTGTTTGATGTTATACCAGAGAAATGGCCTCAGGTATGTATAATATAAACACATCTATTATTGAATTTTTATTTATTCAATTTACTTAATGAAATAAAAAAATAATTTTAAACTAATGAATATATATACACATTTTTTTTTTAGATTGACGAAGACTCTATAGATGACCTTGGGGACCAAAAAAGATCTTGAGCGAAACATCATGATGTGTTATTATCGACATTTATGTACATAAAATGTGTGATTGGAAATTATTTGGTGTTCAACTTTCTTCGTCATCATCTGCCTCTTCATTTTCCTTTTTAATTTCTTCTGGTTCTGGGTCAAATTTACCAACTATTTTGAGTAGAGATTCTACTTGATCCTCTGACAAGCGTTCCTCGCTGTCTTCGATTATCTGGAGTTAAACATTGATGATTTATTATTTGTCTTTGTTGGAATCCTAATTTTTTTTTATGTATTTGTAAATTTTATTCACATCAATTTGATCTCATTCTCTATATATTTGAGAATCCCAACTTTATAAATTGCGATTCAATTACACCAATGGAATAGAATCATATTTAAATATTGTAATATACCCATCAGGATTTTCATGTTTAAAAAATTTATTTTTCGTCTCAGTTTTAAATTAAAAAAAGTCGTTTTTTCAAACTCACAATAGTTTGATTAATTTTATATAAATTGTGTATGGAGATTATAAAATATATAAAAAGTGAAAGAAGGGTGACCAATATTTTTTTCAAAGTTAACTTTTTTTTTTGGATTTTTTTATTTAGAATATTCCTCGAATCTTAGTTGTAAAAAAGTTACAAAATTCTTAATATAAAATCTATAGAGTTATGAAAGTTTTTTTAAACAATCCTAAAGATAAAAAGTATGTGTTAAATCTTAAGAAATTTTCAATTTATAGTCATTAAGATGTATTATAATTCAAAATTAAGATAAAAGATTAAAATTTGTGTCAAATTTGTTGTAGCGTTAAGAAAAACATTGAACTATATTGATTGGGTTTATAAAAGTAATGAAATTTAAAAATAATGTGACATATATTATAAGTGATATTCAAAAAATATGTAAAAAAAGTTTTTTTGGCAAAATATTTTCAAAATCGACTTTTTGGAATTTTTGACTATTCAACCAGAATTTCAGAAAAGTTACAAAAAATTATATATTGAGTATAGAGAAATTTTTAGTTTTTAGTCATTAGGATGTATCAACATTAGAAATTGGACAAAAATCAAAATAAAATATAATTGAAATTTGTGTTTCATTCATGGCAGTGTTAACAAAAACATATACATTCATTAGGTTTATAACAATTAATAAATAAATGAATGTGCATAAATAATGTAATAACTATATGATAAAATATACAAAAATTATTTCTTATAAAATTTTTTTTTAATTCTTCACTGTTAAGGATTTTTCTTTCATCTTAATTTTAAAAGCTATAAAATTCCTAATAAGAGGTTCGTTAAATCATTAAAAGTTTTTTTAAATATTGATAATTACAAAAAAATATGTATTGAGTTTGAAAAAATGTTCAATTCTTAATCATTAAGATATATCAACGTTAAATATTTAAGTCATCTAAAATTAGAAATATAATAAAAATTCATGTCAAACTTTGTAGGGTGTTATCAAAATATTGTATCATTTGATAAATATTATAATATTCATTTGATAAATATTATAATATTAATTTGATAGGTATAAATATATACAATTGAGAATAATTTTTTCTTCTAACCAAAATTTTTTCGAAATTGACTATTCTGAATTTTTTTCTCTGTTCAGGATGCTCCTTGAATCTTAATTTTAAAAAAATTCATTGAATAACTATAGAATGTCTAAGTATGAATTGCTTATAATGGCAAAAAGTTACATACTAATTTTCAATAAATTTTCAATACATAAAAAATTGAAGTTGACCAAATTAGAAAAACTGATATTTCGTATCAAGGGGCAGAAACAAGCATTTATGAGTGAGGAGTTATAGGAGTGAGCAAATTGCACAAGTGAAATTCGAGTAAATGCTCATTGATACTAGCTGTATTTTTCACGCTTACATTTTGAAAATAATTCATTCTTGTATTTACTTGCTGAAATTTGAAAATATGAGTTTGAATACACGGCGATATCGCTGTTTCAACAGGGGTCTAGAATTCATTTTTCAGGACACAGCAGTAAACAAGGATAAATGATTTTCGACATGCGAGCGTGAAAAATATAATTATAATTCATGTCCAATTTTTTATAAGGTATTTACAAAAAAAATTTCACTTACATTTATTAAATTGATAACATTTACAAAATAATATGATAAATAAAATATATTACATAATCCGTTTTTCTTACCAACTGAATTTCCAACTCTGTTTTTGGGCATAAGTTCAAAAGACTCAATTTTTCACATTTTGTTAATTTGAAGGCTTGTAATGCTTCCAAAAAATTGTGTATTTTTTCAGGATTTTGATTAGCGCAACGAGTACCATTCAGATATGTCATCGTTTCAAAAGTAACGGTGGACAAATCTCCACCGCTTCTGGCCCATTGGCTTTGATTGGATTTTATTTGTTTCATAATATCCAACACTTCGTAGTTACTCAAATAAGCCGAACAATCATTGGTCCTGTAACACAAAACGACAATGTTATCAATGGCTTCATAATTAAATAAACTTTTTTGTAACTCACACTTTCATTTTGATGTTGAGAATTTCAAGTACTCATAAATATCGTAAAAATAAGATGATAATTTGTTAACTATAGTGTTCAATAGTTTGCTGTTTTAATTCTTAATTGCTCTCATGCTCTCAGTTTGTTGTCGAATTAGTTAGGTTATGTAAGGTTGGGTTAGGATAAAAATCGCTCGCAATCGATGTTATAATACAATGTATTTTGTATATAGATATTTTTTTTGAGAAGAGAAATCGATTGAAATGGCACAAGTGATTGCAAGTCACTTGCAGCAAGTGACTTTCTCGGTTATGGCGGGAAGCCATAGAATTATTTTTGTTTTCATAACAAATCCAAAGGCTTACACAGCATATGCTGTATTGTAATATTACATAAATAAAAATGAATAAAAAATTATGCAAATCATCGTCAGGTTTATAAATTATAATTCGAAATGTCTATCGTTTACGAAAACGACAATGGCTGGCTTATTTCTCATGAAGAATTCATAAATACAATATACAAAAACGTTTCAAGTGATAATGGTTCAGTAGCTTTGAAATTAAAAAGTGGTTTATTCAGTATCAATTCAAGATTTTCACAGCGAAATCAAACTGAAAGAAAAAATTCTTCAGAAAAACAAGATAAAAGGAAAAATGTGTCTACTGAAAGTGTGGAAAATATACAGGATGAGGTAATAAAAATTTGAATTTGAGTAGGTTACTTATTACTGTTATTAAAGTCACAGAGTTTAATTCTTATCCAAAAATAACAAATAAAATGTATGAAATTTTACAATAGCATCTTCTAAGAAAAACTTACTTGAAAAAATTTTTTATTTTTGTCACTTTTTGCAAAATCTGTTGACCTAAAGTTTTACCTAATATTTCATTGATATTTACAATCGAGTGCAACATCATTATAAAATATTACTATAATGTATATTACAATATTAGTATCAAATTAAAATTTTATATTCTTTTTATATCTATGAAATGTTTGTTATCAACTGTCGTTCGATATTCTATATATCAATTATTAAAATTTATATGCTACTTCTATATTGTTAACGTGATATTATTGATATATATACCCTATCGGGTCGGGTGAAACAGTTTCATGAGGTTTCATTGCGTTTCAGGAGGTTTCGTGAAGTTTCACAAAGTACCGCTTAAGTTTCGTTTTGCCAAAATACAATTGAAATATTCTTGATGGTGTTAGGAGTAAGGTAGGTTGTATCAATCATCTTTTTATTGAAAAATTATGTTAAATTTGCTCGCTACTTTCTGGTGGTAGTAGTTTTCTATATGACTCATGAATTGCAGAATATTTACAAGATTTCATTAATTTACTGTAGTCGATGATACTTAATTTTCATCGATTAACATTGGTATACCAGTAGTCATGCTCTTTCGAGTCTATAAATAAGTATTACATTATTTTATGTGTTCAATGTGAAAACATGAAACCTCCTGAAACCTTGTGAAACGCTATGAAGCTCAGTGAAACCTCATGAAACGGTTTCACGAGGTTTCACCCGGCCAGCCCCCTGTCACGTTATAGCCCTCGTTGTACAAATAAGGTGGAGACGAAAATTTCACAACGCAGATAGCGCTTCGGGTGGTTGAGTCTGTTCCCCCCTTACGGCAACCCGTGCTTCACTCCACAAGCTCTGAGCGGATGGAGCGGAGCGTGGGTTGCCATAAGGGGGGAACGGACTCAACTGCCCGAAGCGCTATCTACGTTGTGAAATTTTCATCCCCACTTTTTAGCTCGCGTTTCAGGGGGCTGCACCCGATCCAGTAAGGTACAAATGCAATTTGTAAGGTACAAATGCAATTTGTTGAAATTACAGGTACAAATTGTAGAAAAAATGTACAAAAAAATGGTAACACAAGCCAAAAATAAATCACTTATTTCTGAGGAAATCCCTAAAGACTGTAACAAAGCAGCAATGTTGGTGAAGCAAGAAATTTTTGAAAATGCTTCATACAACGATGTGGAAAATTTGCATGGATGCAATTTAACCGAGAATGCTTTGATTTCGAAAATTGGGCCTCAAGACTTTGTTTTTCCTAGGAATTCTTGTTTTTATTCATTTGACATAAGAGATTTTAAGAATAAATACAAATCGGATGACATTTTTGATTTTGTGCTTGTGGATCCTCCATGGTGGAATAAATCTGTGAGGAGGAAAAAAAGGAAATCGGCAAAAGACAGGTGTGGATTAATAACTCTTTTAAGACAAAGTTAATTATATTTAGAATGTCTTCATAAAGCTCAAAAGCACAGAAATGCATTCAGAAAAATAACGTTGTATCTGAAAAATAAAACAAATCAATATATTGTAGAATATGTATAAATTACAAAAGCATATTTATCTTCTAACTCGTGCACTTTGGAAAGTCATTGATTATTCGTTTAATTGTTTTTACAGTTATTCAATGATGTACAACCAACAAGTTTCAGAAATTCCAATTAAAGAAATCCTCAAAGAAGATGGAATTGTTGCAGTTTGGTGTACGAATTCTCAGAGCTGCTTAGATTCAATTTTACATGAGATGTTTCCAGCTTGGGATGTAAATCTTAGGGCCAAATGGTATTGGATCAAAGTAAACAAGAAATTAGTACCTTTTTTTTAGCAGTATTGTTAATGTCATTTAAGTTCATGAAAAAGGATAATTTTTTTTTCTTGAAGAAATGTACAGAGAACAAGAAAACTCAGATTCATCAAGATCATCTTGGAATTTTGTTCAGGGTTGAACCTTAGAAAATTTACTGGATATTCTAATAATCTTGAAATTCCTAAATAGTTATTTGATTTACGGTTGATGAGTTATAATAAAATTGTTGAATTTTATAAACTAAATACTTTTCAAACTTGAGGTTCGAATATTTTACATTTTAGATTTTTTCATTCGAAAATGAGACTCCATTTGTATAATTTTTGGGTTTATACATTTTGTTAGAAAAGAATCAAATAAATCCTGATTCTTTTATTTCAATGTTAGTGTTCAAATATATGTTTCAGATAACTAAAGCAGGAGATACAATTTGCAACTTCAATGAGAAGAATGGAAAACAGCCATTTGAACTTGTTGTCATCGGTAGCAGATCGAAATCGATTGAAATACCAAATGAAAAAATTATTATGAGTGTTCCTAGTGCGATTCATTCGCATAAACCGCCTCTTGTAGGTAGGGTATTATTTTGGATAATAATTATACAGTAGATTACAAAAAAATTTAAGATGTGCATTATAAATAATGGGAGATTTTGAGTAAAACTCAAAAAAAGCTTTTTTTAATAATTACAATTGTTTTACAGTTGATATATTATAGATAAATACATTTTTTTAGATGTTTTCTCTTCATTTCTGCCCAAGGATCCTCAATGTATGGAAATTTTTGCAAGATATTTGCTGCCAGGCTGGACAAGTTGGGGACTGGAAGTACTGAAATTTCAGCAATTATCAATGTTCACAAAAGAATTCAACAAAGTTACCGTGTAATGTATAATTTTATGAATGTTCTCGTGTAAATTTAATTTTAATACTGCTGTTTTCTTTATAATTATTTACTTTCAGTTTAAAGTTTTGATGAAGAATAATTTGTCTGTATTATATTATTTAAGTTATACTTGTGGAAAAAATCAAGACTATTTTTCTGACATCATTTTTATCAACTGGATAAAAAATTCTGAAAAATGTGGCATTGTCATATTATTTTTATGAGAAAAACTGATGAATTTAAACAGGTGTAAAAACGAAAAATATTCAACTAATAGAAGACTAAATTATTCCATGTCGATCATCTATATTGTGGTACTGCATTTCTGTTTTTTTGCTTAGTTTTAGAACCCTAGCTTTTATTAACTAATGTGGATTTATATATTTTAAAAAATCATGTTTAAAATGAACATTAGTTAAAGTTAAATAAAATTATTAGTTAAATATTGATTTGGCTGCCCTAGCAATCCCGCGGGGATATCCCCGATAGGGACACCTTGAAATCGTTCAATTTTTTTTATTAAACTTTTTTTAGTGCGGCTGAGACTGATGAAAATAGCATAAAAAAGACTCACTTATGTACATTTTTTTCGTTTTTTAAATAAATAAATAATTAGCCAATGTACATATCTTGTGCCATGGTCGGCCATGCTAGTGATACATATTGTGATACTGAAGTCAACTGTTCTTGTGTTGGCACCATTGGGCACATGATGGAGATTATGGATTATGATGATTTACTGATGATTTACACTTTCAACATTCATCAATATTGATGTTTATTCAATTGAGTTGACAATCGTTTATTTTATTATTATTTTTTTATTTTATACTACACAGTCCACGATGTGCCCACTGGTACCAACAAAAGAACAGTTGACGGCAGTATCACAATATGTATCACTAGCATGGTCGACCATGGCACAGGATATGTATATTGGCTAATTATTTATTTATTTAAAAAACGAAAAAATTCGCACGAGTGAGTCGTTTTTATGCTATTTTTATCATTCTCAGCTACACTGAAAAAAGTTCGATAAAACAATAAACGATTTCAAGGTGTCCCCGTCGGGGATATCCCCACGGGATCGCTAGGGTAAACAATTTTGTTGACAGTCTAGCCCTAAAAAGTTCATTACAGTACTGACAGTTTTGAAAGGTTTCATAGACCCAAAATTTTGTATCATAGTTTTAACCAGTTTTGCACTTCATAGTGAGCATGATCATCACTATGAAGTGACTGGTTCCCTGTGAATATCCTACAATTGAAAAATCATGAAGTAACAAAAATAAAAAAATTGAAAAAAATATCTCTGATATTTCTTTTTTCTTTTGTTCACTACTTTTGGGGGCCCTGAACAATGTGTCTGGCCAGACGGGCGGTAGTTACACCACTGATTTTCTAACTAATGAACATAAAAATATTCCTCCTTGATGAAATGATTTACGTTAAGTTTACATCCCACTGCGTCCGCATGTAGATATAAAGTTTACGTAAACTTTATGCAAACTCCCAGTGAACAGTTTACATCAAGTTTACATTAACATTTTTACAAGGTTCGTTGCATTATTTGTGCAGTATACGAAACGTCAATCAATGCCTGCACAAAAATCTTTGTGCAATGAATTTTACTATTGAAATAGTAAACATTTAATTTATTAAAATTTATTAAAAATTATTTATTGAAATAGTAAAATATTTTTGTTAATGCCATCAGTATTAAGATGACCTACAAGTCATAGTGTAGTTTTTAAAAAATTGGATACACAGGAAAATGATTGCACATTGTTCTCGAAATTAGATGATCTATTTATTTTTAATTACAGCAACCGCAATTCTTGAATTCGAACAATATGTTCATTTTTCAGTACATTCCCTGGAATCAGCTGCTCATGATTATATTGATTGAGCTACATAAGGGGCCGTTCATAAACCTCGTGACTCAAATTTCGGTTTTTTTAACCCCCCCCCCCCCTGTGTCCTGATTGTCCATAAGCGTTAACATGGAGCGTGTCTTTTGATCTGATCCCCCCCTCCCTCCTAGAAGGACACGAGGTTTATGAGCGGCCCCTAATCAAAAAATTCTTTTATCATTATAAATAAAACTAAACAATGACTTTCTCATTTCTGATGTTATGTTCTGTCGCACGAAATTTGCATGGGTCGAAGATAAATGTGTTATTTCGACATATTTTAAATTCGGTCTTACAAAGTGAGAAAACGGGTGCCGACAAAACTCATCTTATCTTCAAAATCAGTTAAACTCAAATACATAAGACTGTGGCAATTTTCGAGAGCAGTAATGATGCCGGATGCGTCGACTCTTTCGCAATCTGAAATACACAAAATTTTCAAATACTTGCATTTTCCTTAACTAACCATAATCTGATTATTAATCACAAAAAAAAAGTTTTTTACCGTCCAGAGTTAATGTGTAAAATTTATTTATGCCCGGGGCCTTCACTGTACCAGCTACGTAACTGTAATCTCGTGCACAGCGTCCAATAAGGTGCAGGTTGACCGACTGGCTAGCTCCAGATGTTTTGCCACGAGAGAAACGAGCAAACAATAGGTACTACACTGGGAAAAAAACCCGTCGTATTAACCGTAAAATCCGGTTGTGCCAACGTTGATGCAAACCGTGATGTTTCAACGTTAGGTTGGCGTTGCTGGCCACGGTGAATTCACCTCGTCAATCTAGCCCTGATTGGCCACGGGGAATCAACGGGAATCTAACGCTGAAACAACCGAATTTGATATATATATAGTGATACAACGGACAAAGCATAGCTGACCGTCAGATCAGCATTGGCAGCACACGGGGATTTCCCGTGGCCATGGGGCTGGATTGACGCGAAAGCAGTAACGTGAAGCAGCCATGTTGAATCGCCGGGATTGTTTCCCAGTGTAGCAGTCTAGTGTTTTAATGTCTATAGCGTCTATGGCATACATACATAGTGAACAAAAATGGCGGATTTCGACCTGCCATTTTGTTTTGTGTCCTCCGCACTTTATGTCGGCATATGCAGGTATATATGTCGGTGATTTTTATAGCACTGGGCGGGAGACAATTATCCAGTCCGGCCCAGCCCTCTTGCAGGTAAGGACAGATTTCACCGATAGGGCGGCGCTTGAAGCATGGAGGCTTCGGAGGCCTTCTCACGTGTACCTCTTGCTCCGTTCGCATCCCTTTCCCCGCTCCGTAGTCTGCGCGTTAGCGAGCATGGGTCGAACGGGGGTGTTCTGTTCTAAACGTTAAGGCTTACGAGAAAAGCGCTTAAAAGTGACTAAATTGATTTCCTCCTTCGCATTATTTCTTTATTGGAAATAATAAGTACATAAATGGAATAATGTGTTTGCCGATATTTTTCTGCGATCAAAATTTTTCGAATATAACCGAATTTTCAACAAATTCTGAAATTTTTGTGATATTTTTTACGTTGAAGAAGATTTTAAGCAATATTGAACTCCTTACAAAATTTTTTGAACAATGTAACAAACTATATTATGGAACGTAGTCTGCATTTCATTGTATTTTCTTTTTTTTTCACGCCAAGTATTGCCCCTGGTGATGGGGCTCCGAGAGAGTTTCGAGAGACTTGCATATGCATTTCATAGTTTTTTAGGTCGCTGATCATAAATCTGAGGTCAAATTCGGAAAATTATTTTGTTAAAACAATTTGTTTTAACAATTATAAAAACATACTTACTAAGATGCATCACAGCAAACGAGAAAATATTGGATGATCAAATCCTCAATTCAAACTCGATGACTTTGAATACTTTCCATAAAAGATCAAAGTGCCGACGTCAAAAGTATTCAAAGTTATCGAGTTTGAATTGAGGATTTGATCATCCAATATTTTCTCGTTTGCTGTGATATGCTTTTCATGGTTTTTCAGATTGATAATCATGAATCTGAGGTCAAATTTGGAAAATTATTTTGTTCGAACAATTTGAATTAACAAATTATAAAAAAATACTTACGAAGACGCATATGCTTTTCATGATTTTTTAGGTCACTGATCATGAATCTGAGGTCGAAATCGCAAAATACTTTTGTTGCAACAATTTGTATTAACAAAATAATTTCGCGCTTTAGACCTCAGATTCATGATCAGCAACATAAAAAACCATGAAAAGCATATGCATCATAGTGAATATTGTTTTTTTCATAATTTGTTAATACAAATTGCTTCAACAAAATAATTTACCAAATTTGACCTCAGATTCATGATCAGCGACTTAAAAAATCATGAAATGCATATGCAAGTCTCTCGGAACCAGAGTTGGGCAGTAATCGGTAGTTTTTTTAATCAAATACATTTACAATACAAAGTACATTTAATCGATGGTCAATTTTTTTTCGATTGAATATATTTGAGTATTTCAAAAGAGTGAAATACTCAAATACATTTATTTCAGATCCCCCGAAGTATCGAAATAATTTTATTCCGTTATTTCCAAAGTCATTCATTACTTTTATTCGAGTTATCATGAGGCATAACAACTCAAATAAATGTATCGGAGTAATCCTTAACTGTGATTTTTGAAATGATTTTATTTGAAAAATCGTGTCAAATAACTGATTTTTTCATGTTCCTTCTTGATGTGTACCAGGTGTACTCCTAATTAATTTCCGGTTTTTTTGCAAATAAAACACATAATTCCAAAAAAACCGTAACCTTTATTTTATTCAAAGTATTTTCCATCGCTTTCTACACATTTTTCCCACCTTTCTGGTAAATTGTGGATACCACGCCAGTAAAAATCATTGCCTTTGGAGGTGAACCACTCGGTGAGCCATTTTCGTACATTTTCGTACGAGTCGAAGCGCTGCTCAGAAAGGGCATGGCCCAACGAGGCAAAGAGGTGGTAGTCGG
This sequence comes from Platygaster robiniae, assembly GCA_028476575.1. NCBI lineage: Eukaryota > Metazoa > Arthropoda > Insecta > Hymenoptera > Platygastridae > Platygaster > Platygaster robiniae. The sequence goes on from CM052019.1 coordinate 47,350,470, forward strand.
ATGTCGCCAGGTTTGGTGAGTAAGCCGCATGATCAAGCACTTCCCACTTGAGCCTTTCCAGCGTGTCACGAACGACTTTCGACTTATGCGACGGCGCATTGTCGTGGAGCAAAATCACCATCTTCTGTCGTTGTTGATATTCTGGTCGGTTTTCCACAATGGCTCGGCTCAAATCTTTCATTTGCTGTTTGTAGCGAACGGCATTCACAGTTTCACCAGGTTTCAGCAGTTCAAAGTATACAACACCGGACTGGTCCCACCACACACACAGCATGACCTTCCGACCGTAACGATTTGGCCGTGCCGTCGATGTCGATGCTTCACCTGGACTCACCCACGATTTGTTGCGCTTAGGGTTCTCCAGGAAAATCCACTTTTCATCACCAGTAACAATACGATGCAGGAAAGACTTTCTTTTGTATCGTCGAAGCAGCATTTCACAGGTCACTTTTCGATTCTCCATTTGTCTCTCGGTCAGTTCATGAGGCACCCACTTTCCACACTTCTGAATTTTTCCCATGGCTCGCAGACGTTTGGAAATTGCTTGCTGTTGAACTCCCAACGCATCTGCAAGCTGTCGTTGCGTTTGCGTGTTGTCTTCATCTAATAATGCTTGCAATTCGGCGTCATTGAACGATTTTCGCTTGCCGGAGCGTGCGGCGTCGTTCAGGTCGAAATCTCCATTTTTGAACTGTCGAAACCACGTTTCACATGTTCAAAGTGTTAATGTACGATCACCATAAACTTCCACAAGCGCACAGTGGCTCTCGGACACTTTTTTCCCCTGATTGAACATGAAAAGCAATGCATGGCGCATATGCTTAAAATTCGGTACAAAATTCGACATTTTTGAAGCGCAATAAAAACTTACTGGAAGATTTTTTCGAGAAAATGTCAACGCAGTTCAAGCACTCGATACGACTGAACAAAATGACATATGGTATGTGTTACCAACAGCGGTACAAAACAGAACGCCATCCATTGAAAAAACCGGAAATTACTTAGGAGTACACCTGGTAACTCTATGTCGAAGATTTTTTTGTATTATTCTTTGTTTGTTTCCCCGTAGGCTATTTTCTGCAATAGATTGGATACTTGAATTATGCTGTGTATGTTATACTGTTTGTTAAAATAATTGAAAAAATTTACATGGATTGTTTATCAAGGATCATACGTCAGAGGGACTATTTGATCATACGAGAGAATATTTTTAACAAACAATTGTTTAAAAAATTCAATAAATTTTAAACAAATTCAGAATCAGAGAAAAATATTCGGATCTCTTGTATCGATCGACAGAAAGCATTTATACATGCGTAATACTTTTTTTGACAACTTCTAAAATTATTTTTTCATCAACGAAACTTACGAAACCATTAATGATATTTCACCGAATTACTATGCAAGTTCCTGCAATTGATCACCACTTGCCGTTTTCTTTGCAAATTGCAAATGTTTTACGTAATGCTTAACGTGAATATAGTTTTTCATATTAATTTAAACAATCATCGAATGTTTAAACAATTTTTAGTGAAAAAAAATTTCTACAGTTTTTTTTATTTTTATCAAACGTAATGAGCACTTTATATTATAATGAAGGTGTTTTGAAATATTTTTTAATGTGAGAAGAAAATTGTTTGAACAATGTAAAAAAAAATATTTAATTTTAAAACCAGTAATAAATTCAGACTAGGACTTTTGTATTCATAGACAGGAAACATTTTCACAACAGCAATATATATATATATTTTTTTTTTCAAATCACTTAAAACATTTTATATTGACGAAACTTGAGTCGCTTTTTACGGCAAATTACAATGACCCTGTAATTCATCACCGATTGTTTTGCATATTGCAACCGTTTCACTCAACGTCTTAAAAACAAGAAGCTTTTCATTTCCAAAGTCTACATGTACAAAATAATTAGCTTATCTACAAGCAGAGAATAGAATGAATAATACGTCCATGAAAATGGACAATTTTGTGAAGAGTGATGAAAAAAATATTTTTCATCACTCTGACATTAAAACTGATATTTTGAAGCGACTTTTCGGCCATCGTGATGAAAAATATCTCACGTAAACAAGTACGGATGTGCTCGTAGGCAAAACGGGTTACAAACCTCGCCTTCGGCTCGGTCCGTAATTACCCCGTTTTGCCAAATTATCCCCATAAAACCATCTTACGTCAAGACTTGGTCAAGACGCGTTCAAGAATCTTGAAGGATCTTGTGCAAGACTTGGGTAAATCTATTTCCCATACTTTGTCAAGTCTTCATCAAGATTCTTGCACAAGATTCTTGAGCAAGCCTTGCTCAAGATTTGTAAATTGTCATTTTCGTCAGTTTTTCGAACACAATTCTACACTAATGATATAGCATTTGTTAAATTTTCTGTTCTGTGAACTTTTTCATACATATATCTATCATTTTAATTTTTTATTTAATGTTCGAGCGTGTGTAAGGTGTTTTCAATAATATTTTTTGATTTTAAAGGGATAAGCATGCGTATAATAATTGTACAAAATCATTATTATCGAAACACATTTATTTAAAAGTAGATATAATTATTACAAGTTTAAGAAAAAATTCATTTTTTTTTCATGTCCCGGTTTTGTTGTTTTAGTAGACTCACGCCGTACTTGAGGCACTCTTCAAAAGCTGTTTTATTTGGCCTCGGGTACGCAGCTTCTGCCACGATTCACTTATTTAACCAGAGCGTACGCGAAAATAGTCAAGTACAGTCGACAACAAGTCACATTGAGGCAAAGTCGTATGGTATGAACCATATGATGCAGTGTGGCATTTTAGAAAACGTGGGAAGTCTCACGCACACTCACCTCATTGCGTTGAATCTATCTTCGCTTATGTTCGCTTAGAACACGGGCGCGAACAGGCGCGAAGATGTAAGTGTGCGTGAGCATTCCAACTGCACGTGCACGTGCAGTTGGAAGGCTCACGTATGGTTGGAATGTGGTCACATGAGTTTTCCGCCTCAAAATGCACGGAGCACGGACTCGTGAATCTCATGATACGTATATATGTATACATATATATATTACACATTAAGTCATTGTTAAATAATGTTATACTAACCAATATATGTTATAAGCTAATGTTCATATTGAATTTTCTGGTTATATGCAACAATGTAAAACATATTGTTTATGAATATTTAATTTGTTATAAACAAACTAATTTGTTTCTAACAATTTTATTTGTGTCATTTTTAACGTCTGCTGATTCAGATAATTTAAATGTTTCAAAATATTATTGTTAATAAAAGATCATATTGTTTATAACAAATTTATTTCTATAGTTTTTCGGCGCCTGATGATTAATTTAGAGGTTGAATGCGAAAATGTTGCTTACAATTTCAAGATATTATATTTATACTACTTTATTGAAAAAATGATTGCGAAACAATATTTAACGGAAGAATTGAATAATTATCAAATATGATTTTATAGATTTTCGGAAGTTTGAATTATTAAAACTACATGTACCTAATTATTGTGGTGTAATAAACACAAATAATGTGCATAAAAAAATATTGATAATGAATCCATATCAAGGTTCGTTTAAGACTTGTTCAAGATTCTGGTCCAGATACTTGATCAAGACTTGGTTAAATCTATTTCCCATACTTGAGTCGATCTTGCTCAAGGTACTTGAATGATTCTTGGGAAATTATTGATCAAGTCTATGTCAAGAAACTTGACTTGATTTCGATCCTCAGGTTTTATCTCAAGATTTGCTCAAGTCTTGCTCAAGATTCATAACTCAAGAATCTTGGGATGATTTTGATGTCAAGATTTGGTTTTATGGGTCACATCTGTACCTGCTACGTAATATACTATAATCGTTCGAATTACACATTTGAAATCAAAAATTCACTATCTTGATGTACGAGTTTTTCGTTTTGAAATCAAATAATCATTACAATCAATAATTTGTTTGGATCGAAAAAAAATTCAAGGCATCTGCATCATGAAAAATTTTTTTGGATATTTCGAGGTCCCCATTCCCCATTTTCACGCGCAGGGCCGGATTTGCCCGAAGTGCCGCCCCGGGGCAGTAGGAAAAATGCCGCCCATTTTCGAAAATGAATCGCTACAAAAAAAAAAGGTCACCACTTTTTTGGAGGACATCGAAAAACGATTGTTTTTAAAAAAAGAAGTCGTTAATTTTTTTTTTAGAGATTCCTTTCACCTTCGAAAATTTGCCGCCCTGTGCCTAAGCACCGAGAGCACATAGTGTAAATCCAACCCGATTTCTATTTACAAAGAGGTACAATAAAAATACATTTAAATTAGTCACGGTGACTGTCTAGATCGTCTAGACAGTCTCAGGACTCGGGTATTTCAGAAGACCCGTTATCGAGGTTCGAGTTTTGGATTTTTCTAAGTCGTTTCCTGTAAAGTAAGATAATATATATGATTAGTTAGTTATTTTTTGTATAGAAAAAATATTCATCGACTGAAGAACTCGATTTCAACATTTAACTATGTGAAAAAATTTCGATAAAACGTAAAATTATACTGGACTTATCCCAGATAGCAAAATGAAGTCGTAGTGCGTGCAATATGCGAGTCACGCGTGCGAGTTTTTTCGCACGCATGAGACTCACAGAGCATACCGTTGCTACGTCATATGCGACTCAAATGCCTCTCACATATGAGAGTTCACAAATTTCGCACGCGTGAGTCTCCGATTACCTGCACGCGTGAGGGTTTTGAAAAAATGTTTTTTACTGTTCTGTAAAAAATAAAACTTACAATATACGTCACGCCGGTATGATATTACTGACTGCAATTTTTCGTTCTAGTGCAGAAAGTGAAAATTTTCGTCAACTCACAGCAGAAAGTATTTATTTACTTTGTAGTTCCTGCAAAACGTATACATTGACTGATTGATTTCATGTGAAAGATTTTTTTTTAAATTAAAAATTGTCGATTGCAAAAAGCCCATGCACACTGGTGAAATGTCACCCAATTGCACCTTAAGAATAATAATAATTATCACTTAAATTTTTTAACACAGACAATTACACTAAATTGAAAAATTACAATTGTAATTGTAATTTTATTTTGTAATTATTTAAAAATTGATGATTAAATGATTGACCATCCACGGCCACGAGAGTCACGTATAATATATTAGGTTATATTATGTTCAGTAACGTCACTGCACGTCACTAATAGACGTACGAGTATACGAATACACAACAAGCGAAACAATCGACAATCGCATGCGCTTTCCGCCGTCCGCACTTCCCTCTGCTGCCTATCGCGGTTTCCCCTATTACCCCCATTACCCCTACCGAAAAAAGCCTCCAAGCTCGACGCTCCATCTACCGGTTTAGTTCATTTCGTAAATGTAAAACTGTTTCTACAGCGGAATAGGGAGTCGGAGAGTGCTGGTCCGGCCCGGATACACTGCTCGATCTAAAAACGGACGAAGAAAAATCCTGAATAAATCCTAAAACAGACGTGATCGGAGTGGAGGCTCCGATCTGAAAATGGGCAGCGCTTGCGCAGTATTAATGCCATGCTTATTGTAAACATAACATCTTTAGCTGAGAGCCAATGAGATTGCGAGTTCTTGCCCGTTTTCAGAATGAAATTTCGTCCGATTTGGGATATGTCCGTTTTGAGATCGAGCAGTGTAATCCGATTCAGATATTTCAAAATGGCGCGGGAAATTTCAAATGCACCAATATATTTGTATATATACACAATATAAATGAAATAAAATTATAATTATTAATAAAAATAAAATCATAAATATATAATATACACCAATATATTGCCGTCACGCTGTAGAGTGACGGCATTTTAAATTTCTCGCGCCACTTTGAGATCCGGCCCAGATTATCCAGCCCGGACCGGACAAATGTCCCCCGCCCGTAAGTGGCATTAGTGATTAATGCAATTAATGTTGATAAATGTGCATTAAATGTGATTTGTCCGGATTGTTTGGGATTTCTCTTTTGCGTAACTGTGTTGTGCACAATTCCTATTTACCTTTTTATAACGCGTAAAGAAGAAAAGGAATCAAAACAACAATAATAAATTATCGAATAGGTTGAGTGTGACCAAGAAAAAACAAGAATTGCTCTCAACGAAACTAATATAAACATTGTTAACTCTTCTCGACGTTGTCAGTTCCTGGGGTCTAATTAGGTCGTTGCCTATCATCGAAAATCATCGAATTATATCAACTAAGGGTCACTGAAGCTCGCTTCACTGCAATTCTGTAAGTGTATAATATATACATTTATAGACCTTTGCTGCAAACATTTTTCCCATTATTTTACAATTTTTGAAAATTAAAGGCAACTTGTGCGATTAGTCTATATAATCCATCTATGTGCCTAAAATAAAAAGAAGTATAGAAATAAAGATATTTTTATTTAACAAAAATATATCATTTATGTTTTCATGATATATATAAAAATAATTATTATTTATATACTAATAATTCTAATATTTTTCACTTTGTATAAAGTATGAAAAAGTCAACAGTTAGATAATTCAGTATCTTTCAATCCTAGAGCATCTTGTTCCAAAACTTTATGCAGAAATTTATCAAAATAGAATGTCATTAAAATTTTATGAATAATCAAAAAATATGAATAAAAATGAATTAACCGTAATGTTTTGAACACAAGAATTGATGAAAAAACTGTAATCTACAAAATCGTTTAAGATACTAAGAATCTACGAAATTTTTAAGTTTAGAGTATCAAGTTCCTTAAATTTACATAGCAATCCATAACAATATTTTAAATGTACAAGAATACTAGAAAATACTTTGAAATTTCATACGTTCTGAAAAGTATGAAAAATTCTAAAAATGATCGTAATCTATAGAATTTTAACATTCTATATAGATTTTCCTTTCTCATAAATTAATGAAAATTTTTATACCTCTTTGTCCTAGAAGATCGAATTCTGAAAATGTATACAAGTATCCATAAAAATACGAGAAAATTCAATGAAATACATGAATGTTGGAAAAAACAAAATGTACTAGATGTTTTAGAAAATGTTGAAATATTAAAAATTTTTGAAGATACCATTTTTTGGCAGCTTTATTGGTATACTGAATATCTAGAAAATTATATATGCTAGATTATCAAATTCTTAAAGTTTATATTCACATCTTTAAAAATACCAAACATTTATTATAAATCTAGAAAATTCTACTTCTACTCAAATCTATTAAAATACTAGAAAATTCAATATTTGGATAATTATTCATGATAATCACAATATTCATAAAATATTTAAAATACAAAGTAATTTTCGAAATCTTTGAAATACTTAGTGTACGAATATACTTTTTTTTATTGCAATACTTAAAATATGTAAAAATTTTGATTTTAGAGCATCTAATTCTATAAAACTATACGTAGAAAACTTCACAAATGTAGACATCTATTAAAAGCTAGAAAATCCTACTAAATAATAGTAATACCGAAAAATATGGAAAATACTGAAAATACTAGAAGTCAATATAATATCACCAATTGATGTAGATATTACTTACTTTAATAACAATAAAATTACTAATCAGCTTTAATACCTTAAATCCTGAAGTATCGAATTCTAAAGATCTACTCATAAATCCATAAAAATGCCAAAAAATTGACAAAACTGTAAAAATACTTAAAAAATACCCTGAATTTTTAAATGAATGCATATCTATGAAATACCAGTTATTTTTGAAAATGCTGGGTCCTGGAAATTTCTTCAAAATACTGAAATTCTAATTAGCTTTGAATTCTTGATCATCAAATTCTCAAAACCAATATGAATATCTACATAAATGCTAGAAGTATATGAAAAGGCTCAAATACCCTTAAGAATGTTATAAAATGTATTAAATACGAAAAAACCTAAAAATACTTGCACTTTATGAAATACACTAGAGGCTTGTATAATTTAACGCCTGTGAATCATTTAAAACAATTGAAACAGCACGAGACTCATTTTAGTTAATCTTGAAGGGACTCCTACTCTTCTCTTGGTTGATTCGCGTGATCTCTGCTGATTGGTTGAGGGGAGAGACAAGAAATAGAGAGAGAGAGAGCGTGAGTGGTCGAGTTGTTTTGGCTGGTTCCGGCACATGTCGCGCTACATAAAATAAAATATGTAATTATGTAAGCGTCGTTCTCGCACTCACCAACACTCACTTGCATTTTCCTCTTTCTCCTGATTTAACAAGCGCTTACCAGCCTCGCTATGTTCTGTTGCGCCCAAGTGTAATGGTGGGGGAGCGAAATCAGGAGAACAAGAAAGAAAGACGAGTCCAAATTGTGAAAAAAAGTGTGCCATTAAGTTATATGAGTATCTAGTGTACCTTCAAAAGGAAAGCCAGAGTATGAAATATCTTGAATGTATGCAGATATAATTTTCTCAAAAATCCATGAAAATACTAAATATATATGGAACCTTGATTCTTAAAGCATCAATTTCTAGAATAACTATAAATTACTATAAATACGAGATAATGCTTTCAATGGATTACATACCGAAAAAATAAGTATATATTTAGAGACGCTAGAAATAAGATATAGTGATTTTATATAGAAAGTATTTCATGTTGTGTTTAGTAGATCTTATTCTCTAATGCATGGATTTTCAATATTAGTTTTATGAGTTTTTGAGAGTATTAATATGATGGTGATTGGAATAATCTAAAGATTTTTAGGAAAGTAATTATTTGAAAAGAACCCTTCAAAAAATAATTTATCCGTATATAATATAATAATAAAAAAATCAGGGACAGAATAATACAGTAAAATTAAATTCCAATTGTATTCAATTGTGGAGAAGAATGTTCTAAGTGGACTGAAAATGACTTAAAATGTTGCTTAAAGTTTTTAAAATTTGAGGAATGAGAGCCATTTGAAATAAACATTTGTTGTAGCGTCGTTTGATTTTCGATTTGTTCTAGAATTTATTATGGAAATTTTCATTAGGAGAAAATGCTTACATTGGGTTAAAAAATAAGTCTGTTAAGTTTTTCTGTAGACAATAAAAAATTCAATCAACTTATTTTACAACCTACTATTGAGATAAACACCTTATCAGCTTATATTTGAGAAAGGAAGAAAAATATAATTAAATGTTCTATTACAGAAATAGATGAAATCGAGATTGATTGAAATCTCATTGTTTTATATTTTTTCTACATTTAGAAAAAATAAATTAAGACCAGAGTACTATTTGTTCGCTTATGTACATATAGTACACCATGAAATTTGTTCAAATATTACTTAATTGAAAAGAAAAGTTTGAAGTAAAATTTGAAATTTTTCTGATGTTGAGTGGAGCTTAAATTCTTTAAATCATGGTGAATTGATTGTAGTGTATTTCGAACTCAACAAAAAATTTTTCTTCATGACTGAAATTTCATTAACTATAGTTTAGATGCTTAAAAATACAATTGAATATCTAACAAACTTTTTTCTATTGTTTTTTTATCGTCATTGCATATTAGCCAAGTTTTTTTTTCGACGTTTGTACAATTTTTGCTTCAATTGAAGTATTCACATTTTCAGGAAAACGCAGAAAATTAGGTAATGCCGCTTCCTTTGGAACCCATAAAATCTAGCCAAGTGGAAGAACGCAGATTGTGGCTTGGCAATTTAGACTCTAGAATTAATGAGTAAGTATTGAAAAGTGACAGTTAAAAGAGTTGAATATAAAAAAAAAACCATTATCTTTCGTTTATTTGTATAAATTTTATATTTTAACTACTTTATGAACATTACTCAAAGAAATTAAATAAAAAGTTTATTTAGATAAGTTTTCATATCCTTTTACGTTTTGCATATTTCACTCTGAGAAAATAAAATTGAAACAAAAAATTTAATGTTCATATTAATTGATATTGATTAACAATTGACATTCCATCATAAAAAAAAAAAAATAATTTTCATCCAAAGTTGTTGGATTATTCAATGAGAAAAACTTGATTCTGCAAATTAACGAAAAATTGATTTGAAGCATATTTTTTACCCTGTATTTATATAGTTACAAAAAAGTTAGGAACCTATTTAACAATAAGTTTTAAACTTCATTATTGTCAAATGAAAAAATTCTTCATGTAAAACTTTGTTACCTACAAAAAAAATTAAGTATTAAATATTTTTGTATGAAGCAATTCAAATTTTGTGATTTAAATACCCAGATAACTGGATAACATTTACACGATAAAAAAATTCCATTTATGAAAAAAATAGCCATCAGATCCAATAAAATGTATCACTATGATGTATGTTATAAAAAAAATTTTAATCGCATAGTTGCAATTTTTCAATATTTACATAAATTGCGCATGTTTTTTAGAATAAATAATTTGCACTGAACTGCATAAGTACTCAAACCAATACTATAAAATTAGTTCCATATTTATAATTGATTAGTAAACTCTAATTTGGTGATTCTCTAAAATGAAAAGAAATAATTTTGTTACTGAAAAATATTATTAAAACATTTTCGAATTTCCATTTCGATTTTTTAGCTGAACAAAATTAATTATTGTTTCTTAAAAGCTCAAATCCCACAAAACTCTTTTACCCACGTTGTGAAACAATGTATAAACTAATTTAGAAAAGGCTTTTTTTTAGCAACATGGAGCATGTGTGAGATTCATGATATTCCAATGTAAGATAAAAAAAACCATCATTAAAAGGCCAAGTAGATTATAATAGTATATTTCGTAACAGGCACGGATGTGCGAATTTGGCGAAACGGGGAAATTCGCACATTCGTGCCTGTTACGAACGATATTTTATGTACCGAGGGCATAGAAAACGCGTTTAGAGATCTAGAGCTGGCATAGAAACGCGTTTTCTATGCCAGAGGTACATAAAATTCATTTCTCATTACTTCAGATGGAAAAATTTGTGAGTCTTAAATTGTTGCATTTCTTTGATGATGGAAGTTTTAGCTTCATTACTTTAGAAAACAAAACAAAACAGAAATTTCTAATGATTGTTTTCCAACTGGTACCAACTCCTGAAACTCGTACAAAAACATGGAACCATCGAAAAGTTTGACCTACTCTTCCATCGATCGGGGCCGCTGGCAGGGCATCCCCGGGGCTACGCGTTCGTCACCTACAAGAATGTGCAAGACGCACAACAGGCCAAACTATTGCTCAATAATAAAATGATTGGGGCCAAACACATTGTTGTTCGATGGGCTCATATGGTCAATGAGGTATTATTATTTTCTCTCTCGTGTTTCAAGAGGTCAAAATCGACTTGATTTTTTACTTTTATTTGTTTTCAGTCCGACATGGATAAAGCCAAACCAAAAATTGATATTCCTGCACTCGCTGGAGCACGCAATGAAGACAAACACTTGAGGTAATGAGCAAATTTTTTTAATGAAAATCATATTTTCAAGAACTTTTACAATAAAGTTCGAAAAAATATTCTCTTTTATTAATTTTTTTCGAACTGATTAATTTTTTACTCAGTTTTTGAAAACAAAATTTCGTATCTTTGTTTTCAGTCGAGAGACAGCTATCCAAGCTATAGAAGCTAAGCTAAAAATGATGAACGAATCTGAGGAAGAGTTCCAACTGAACAAGCCTCTTAATCAAGTGCCAATCATGAAACCGTACCATAAACCGGACAGCCAAAAACCATCTACTTCCTTGAGATGCAGTCAACATTCAGGGAATCATCATCATTATCATCATCATGCCAGAAAACCGTATGATCGACCTAAATTTAAAAGATAATGTAAGAATTAAATGATCAACTGGAAAAAGTGATTTCTCTTTTTCATGAACTGCTTTGAACAAATATTACACTAACTAGATATAACAACAGTTCCTTCTGCCTCATGAATCAATGTAGGTAAACCTCGCCCTGACCGTGTATTCTACATAAGTACTCTGTAAATCGGTCCAAAAAACTTAACTAGCGGCTAGTACATTTCACTATGTGTTGAGAATAGTAAGACAGCTGATGGAAGCGCGCTCATATGATGTCATATATAGCGGATTAGCTGTTTTCAGCGTTGTAAAATTACTACCTCGGCGTACTTCTACCAGCGAACCAATAAGATTGCTTGTCTCAGAAGCAGATTAGAGTTGCCTAGTCCCAGTGTAGTAGAATTACTTTTGATAGTTTTTACTATCGTCTCTGAATTTCGCTTTTACCAACTGTAAATCTGTATTTCAAATATTGTAAAGTAAAGGATTGGTCGGTGACTTTTGCAACCAATATCGGTGATTGTTTAATCCAATGTTGACAGTTGTCAACGATGATTAAATTTCACTTCATGTTATATTTAAAGCTCTGTGCCTTCCTTTCGAGTTAACAGTTTAAACGACAGTGTACGAATGTAAAATGATATTTTATTCAATTTGAAGGATTTTGAGGGATTTATTAGGTAACAACTAAATTATAAAAAATTGTTACAGCTTGTTGCGATATCGAAATATTTTTTTAAATACTGAGGATGGGAACGAGGCATAGTCCATGGTAAACATAATCTCTATTATTTTTTTTCTCACATGGCCTCAGAATCACCTATATAGATTTATACTTTTAGATTTATAAATTCGTTTTTGTTTTTTCAGTGAATAATGTACAATGTTCATTCCCATAAAGTTTTTTTTATGGTTCTTGTCCCAAAGAATGTGTAATTTTGCTCGTCGGCACTTGATTTTACCACAGCGCGTAATTGTACAGTTTTATACAGTTATCTTGCAGGCATCTGTCACTTTTCAGCGCGGTGTTGAATTTTACCACCGATCTAGTATTGCAACGCTCCTGGCGTCAATGTAACTGTGTTCAGAATAGGCAACTGCAATATCTATGCTGATAGTAGTAATTTTCAACAGGATCGATTTACAGTGTACACGTTATGACTTATGGTATTTTGATTTTGTATTTATTTATAACTTGATCCGTAAGACCTTGAAAGACAAATTTTTCTTTGAAAATTTTGATAATTTTATTTTAGACATGAGGATGAAAATTCATGCGATCTATGCAGATAAACTTGAGTGTATTGAATGGAAACAAAATTTTTAGAAAAGATGTTGAAATCTCAAATAGGCCCTAAAAGCCGTCCAGTTGGTGTGAGGTTTAGCTAGCTTGATTCAATGGGTATATTTTACTATTTCAAACATGTTCAAAAAATATTTATATTTTCAAAATGATGAGAAAACATGTACGTCTTAATATTGTAACTGAAATTCGTTACATTTAGGTACTATGTGTAAATATAATCTAAAAATTTTGATTGTAAAATCAAAATTTAAATATCGAGTTCTGTGCCTTTTTGTATTTCTGAAGAAAATCATTATTTTTCTTAGTATCTACTGCGGTGAAGTGGGAACAGGCATTACATACATGAATTTTGTTTAATAATTGTAAGTACTCATACGTATTTATTATATTTTGAATTTGTTACAAAATCGAAAAGAGCGTGCCTAATTCGCTCTAATTACTCTTAGTTATCAAGAAATCCAAACTTTCAAGTTTCGACAAGACTGAAGTTACTGCCTTTTTTTCCATTTCACAGCAATTTTAGTTGTAAATAATTTGATCTGGATGTGCCGTTAAAAAAAAATGTCACTCTTCAACTCGTCACTAAAGTAAACTATAGTCTGCTATGATGCCAAAATACTGTTCAACGTTTTGTGTGAGTAGCTCAGGCTCCACTGTTTTATTTACATGTAGTAAAACTTGTTTTTATCAATCTACTGTGCGTGGCTGTATAATTTATTTTATGTAAATTATAAATTACTGCCATATAGTATTATCCTTATTTAGAACTTGCTGTTTTTTATACAATAAAAATTTATGTACAGAATGCGATGTAGAGATAATTTATTGCCAGCGCAATTTTTTTTTTTTTTTTTTTTTTTTTTTTCAAAAATATTGAACATTATGAGGTATTGGAAAATAAATTTGGCTTTAACTTCTGTCTATGTACAACATTTATTTATCATTTGTTTACAAAAGTAAGTTAACGAGCGAAGGAAATTATTCTTGGGGGTTGAGGAGGAATTTGCCTCTCATACAATGTGGAAGAGGAACAAGACCAGGACATGGCAATTGACCCTCTTTCGTGCATATGCAACTGTTCCTACAGCCGACTCCAAAATTTGCTGGATTATCAAGTGTAACGGTTTTCATTACTTCTTTTGCCAATTCTTCTTCTGATTTTCCAACGACTTTCAACAGATGGTTCATGATTTCAAGTTTGTTTTTGCCATCAGTGTCGATGGTCATTCTCTTTCCATTGTCTGAAAAAAATGAAATATTTTTTTCAATTAATATATTTGAGAGATGAAAATTTATAAATTACTAAAAATCACTGAACTTCCAATTATTTAGAGAATCATAAATTTGAATGACCAAAGTTTGAAATAACTAGCATAATTTTTTGAATATTCTTTTTTTACAACTTTCAAAATTGAAGTGATCCAATATTTTTGGAACGTGAATTTCAAAATTTTGAATTTAAAATTATAGAAAACCTGATATCTGAAATTTTCCATAATTTAAGAATTCTTCATTGATTACAGTTTATATTTACGATAAAATCCAGGGTTTGAATTTTTAAATTTTTGGAATCATCATCTAATTTTGATTTTAAACTAATAATTCACCAATTTAATATATTATGTTCATCACACTAAAACTCTTTGAAATGCGTGATGATCTTTTCTAATTTTTCAATAAAAGTTTGGAAACTTGAAAAATCTTCATGAGCTATAGGCATTTTTTTTATAAAATTTAAAAAGTTTTGAATAGCTTGCACATTTAGATTAAAATTATGACAAATCAAAAAACATTGAAAATTTTAAAAAATGATCATAATTATTGAGAATTCAAAAATTTTGAAGGATTTAAAAAAATGTTAATGAATTTTTAGTAATTTGTATTATTTTTTAAAAATTCGAAAAATTGAATAAACTTCAAAAATTATAAAGATTAACAATATTTTTTTTTAAATTCTAATAGTTGAATTTTAGATATTTTTAGGTCATTAAAAAATCTTAATGACCTGCACAAAATTAAAAGATTTATGAATAGTTTGTACGTAAAATGTTCAAAATTATGAAAAATCTTTGAAATAGTCCTATTTGGGAAGTTAAAATTGAATAGTTGCTCAAAATCACAGAACCTACAATCATTTTGAGTATCAAAAGTCTGAATAATCAGTTGTAGGAAATAAGTAAATAAAATAATACTTGAATGTTTTATATGATTTATAAATTATATATTCAATATTTTTTAACAGATTCACGAAAATGTCCTCACTCTTATATATAAACAAATTTTCCAAATCAAAAACTCGTTTTTCTCTTACTAAATATTTTTGCATAATAAGAATTTTTAACTCATAAACTGCTCAGGAAAAGCACTTTCAACATTTTAAAAGTTTTATGATATTTAGATACGTGAATTTTCAATAAACATTTAATCAAATATGCGACAATCGTAACTTGAAATATCTTAAATGTTAAATGTTTGAATATAAAATTCACAAAGCTCTCAACATTTGGAAAATTCAATTCTTGAGATCTATTATACTATATATATCTGAAAATTCTGTTCTGAGAAAAAAAACACTTTTTTTTTCAAATACTTTAAAAAAAAAAAAATTAAATTAAACAAAATGTACTTTACTTGACGAATCACATAAATAAAGATTTTTAATTCAACAAAGGTTTGTTCGTGAGAATGTTTTAATTAACAAGTTTGATATTTAAGTAAAAAAGT
Source organism: Platygaster robiniae (assembly GCA_028476575.1). Classification (NCBI taxonomy): domain Eukaryota; kingdom Metazoa; phylum Arthropoda; class Insecta; order Hymenoptera; family Platygastridae; genus Platygaster; species Platygaster robiniae. The sequence continues at coordinate 47,366,240 of CM052019.1, forward strand.
ATATCTTAAATATCCTATAGTTTTAATAAAACTCAATCATTTTTTTTTCTGAAATCGTGAGGATTTTCATAGTAATTCCAAAAATCTGCAACTTATTTTTCCCATATTTTTTAATCTTTTGTTACCTAAAAATAATTTTTAATTTCGAAATTATGCAAGACAAATTTTTTAATTTTTACATTCTAGGCATTGCAGGAAATTGAAGTCATAATTTTTTGGGAATATCAAAATTCTAAATACCCAGTATTTTTGTTTTTTTTGTTTTTTTTTGAGTATTATATTTTCATAAATTACAAAGCTTAAGGTGACACAGAGGCTGCTGAAGTGCGAGAAAGACGCATAGAACGGAAAACAAACGAGTGGAAGGGGGAGGCGGAGAAAACGGCCTGTGTGTTACCTTAAGTCATTAAAAATTCTCGAAACATCAAATTAAAGATTTTGAATTTTAAATTTCAGAAAACCTGAAATTTTGTGTATTTCACTTCTTCATACATATATTTTAAATTCTTTCCAATTCTATGTTCTTCAAAATAACAAGGTTTCAAAATTTTTAATTTTGGCTTTAAATTAATGTTTTAAATCTCAATATTTTCCAGAAACTGAAAGGTTTATTCAATTTCCAAAATTTCACAATTAGAAAGCGTAAAAATTTTCCTTCAATGAAAATTTTGGCTTACAAAAGTATCTTCTAAATAAAAATGTGCATTTTTGATAAGAAAATTTAACTAAAAAAAGAAATAAAACGTTAGAAATTATTAATGATATTTATTGATTTCATAATAAATCAAACTCTGAAAATTGTAATACAATATGATGAAAAAAATTTATCATTGTAAGAAACAAATCAGAAGTTAAATCTATTTTATTTTATTTATAACTTTTGATTATTATTACCATAAAAGCACGTCATGAATGGAGATGGTGTCATGTTCTTAAAAGTGATACACTGCACACTAGGATTTTTGTATTGCACTTGGGGTAAAAACCAGTAAATGAAGTCTCTGAAAAAAGTAAATAGGATTCATTCAATAAATTTAATATTAAGTTCGTCTTATATAATGAGAAAAAAAATTATATCCTCACCTTGTTCCCTTATGATGCTCTCCGTTGATGCTGTAATTGATTGAAAATATTTGTATTGTATTTTTAAAATAAAGTTTGCCTTGTTCCAGATATTTCACAGTCCTTCGGATAGGATGACTCCCTATCATAAAAGGCATTTTGGTGTTGATTTATACACAAATCCCGCTTCGAAAAAAGTTGATTTTTCAATTCTGGAAGAATCGGGTATATTTTCAAAATATTTTATTTACATTCAACGTCTGACGTTTGTGAATAAACAAGTATTTTTTGTTTTGTTGGTAGAATTTTTGAGGTTATGTTTAATAGCGTATGTAAACATATATGTAATATATGTAAATCTTGTGTAATGTATAGGCGCGTTTTCATGTGCAACAGACAAAGAAAGAAAATATTTTCTTCTTTGTTGCCCACATTATTTCATGATTTTTAATGATTTTGCACAGTTTGCACCATTGTTTCTTTAGACTCGCTGATATTACCGTTAGCCGTTACGCGAAATACTGGTAAGTTTTATTTTTCATAATTTATACAATGCTGCAATATTAATTAACATTTTTTGAAATGCTCTACGAATTTTTTGAATTTTTTATTATTATTGACATTTGAAACTGTCAAGGATTTTTGGATTTTTCAATTTTTAAACATTGTACAATTGAAACTTGCCAATAATGTAATAAATTTGCAAAGTTTTAAGTTTAAATAAAATTTCTATTAATCAAAATTTTTAATGACATAAAGTTCGTGCAATACAAGATTTTTTATAATGTTATGTTTTTCAAAATTTTTATTGAAATTTATCAAAAACTTCATCATGTATTTCAAAGAAAAATGATACATGAAGGCAAAATTTATTAAATTAATTAAAAATACCTACAGTATAACAAATTCTAAGAATTTCAAGAATTGGTTGTCGATTTTTGACTTTTACAGTGTGTACGCATACATTTTTTTATAATTTCTATAAATTTTTTGAATTCTTATAATTATTGACATACTTTAAAATTTTCTGTTTTTTATTGATTTTCAAAATTTCAAACATAATTTTATTCAAAATTCATAAAATTTCATAAACATGCTTACAGCTTATGAGTATTTTTTGTAATTTTGTAATACTTCTCAGGTTTTTCAAATTTATATTGAAATATTAAAAAATTTCAAAGAAAAATCGTACCATGAACCAATCTCTAAAATTGACGAAAACTCTCCAAAAATTTGACAAATTTATTGTTAATCTTTAAAATTTTTCAACATCTGAAATGAAATTCAAGCTATTCAAATTTGAATATAAGTTAACTTAAGAACCATTTTTTGAAATTTCAAGAATAGTTTCAATTCTCTATGATTAATATTTTTAAAAAATTTCAATGTTTTATTATTTTTCATAATTTCCAACATAATATAGGTACAAACTATTCAGAACTTTTTAAATTTTATGAAAGTCTGTACAGCTCATGAAGATTTTTTGTGATTTTTTAATACTTTCCAAGTTTTTCAGATTTTTATTGGAAAATTAGAAAATAATATCTTGTATTTCAAAGAAACATGGTTTAATGAATAAAATCTAAAAAATTTTTAAAAAATATCTAAAATTTAACAAACTTAGAATTTATGACATTTTTTGTCAATCTTTGAAATTCTCAATATTTATTCAGTTTTTCAAACTTCCAAATGAAATAACAACTTTAAAAAATAATGAACGTTTTCTGAATATTTCAAAGAAACATTGTACAATAAAAAATATCTACAGTTCAAAGAATTTTTAGAATTTCAAAAATGTATTGTCAATCTTTGAAAATTTCTGTTTATTAAATTTTTGAAAACTTCACAAAAAATACAAACTACATATTAAAAAATTTTCCGAATTTCTTAAAAATTTGTTAAACTTATTCTAACATTGAAATTCCACACATGCAGTTTAACTTTAAAAATAGATGACCCAGCAGATCACTTAGACATGCATTTTGAAAATCTAAAAATCAAAATCTTATTTTCTCATTCCAAGTTTAGCATTTGGAAAATTACGTGTATAGCAAAGTTAGCACAAAAGATACATTTTCCACAAATTATTTTCGAATGCTAGGCTATCAAAAAATTAAGATTCAAAATTCACAGTGAAATTCAACACAATGGAAGAAAATATATTTGTACTGATTTATTCAATGCATTGATAGGCCAAATTCACAGAAGAATAGTATTATAATTAGTAGCTCCAATTTTATCAAAAGTATAAAACATCAGGTATTTTATGTATGCTGCACAATATCATCAAGTAATGATAGCTTCGTATGATAATTGCACTTTAAATTCTTGATTTCAATTGCCATTTTTGATAGTGCTGTGATAACCAGTCGGGTTCATAGTCTGCCATTTCCACAAATCTCTACCTACAATTATAAAGAATATCAAAATATTGTGATATAACTTATTTTGTTACCTAACTTAAGTATTGCAAGTTATGTTTTATTCAATACCGAAGCTTCTTTTACTCGTTTATAAACTCAAGTTTTTGTTATTGCCTCAAGTAACTACATTAATGAAGTTTGTTTACAATGAATTTATTATACTAAGATCAGTAATAAACTGAATTGACTTATTAAATTTATAAGACCAAGAATGACTTGCTATTAAAATATCAATCAACTATAAATACATTTATTAGAGTGTGAAAGTTAGAGCAAATTCTATCAACTTCAAAAGTTGCAAATATAGAGTAGAAACTGATTTCCTAAATCTACAGCTTTTATTTATTTTGTAAATTTTTATTAAGATTTAAAAAAAAACGGAATTTCATAGTAAAAACACTTGCATTATTTTATTGAAAACATTGTTGATAAACTCGAACTTACACATGTCCTCAAGATTGTGTTTAGCCTTCCATCCCAATTCTTTCTCAGCCAGTTGAGTGTCAGCATACATGGAAATAATGTCACCTTCTCGTCGTTCCTTTATCTCATACGGGATCTTCGTGCCCGTGACTTTTTCGAAAGTCTTGATTAATTCCAAAACTGACACTCCTTGGCCCGTTCCTAAATTATAAATCCTCAATTTCGAGTGCTGCTTGTGCAACGCGTTCAATGCTGCCACGTGCCCCGAGGCCAAATCCATCACATGAATGTAATCTCGGATACCTGATCAATGCAAAATTTAAAAATATTATATTTCATTAAATTCTATAAGCAATTTTTATTCTGATAAAATTCTAAAAAGAAAATTTTATAAATGTTTCGAAAATTTTATCTTTCATAGAGTAATTTGAAATTTTTTTCTAACTTATTAAATATATATTAATGTTTTAACATTAGAAAATGTTGCAAGACATTATAAATGCTAAAAAAGTTGCAAAAGTATAAGAAATCTATATCAAAATACTAGAAATCTATCTTCAGTTTAATTCTGCAGCATCGAATTCTGGAAATGTTTGTAACAATCAAAATATTAAAAAGTTATATAGTTACTTAAAAAAATCTTTCGATATTACATTAGCATTAAAAAAAATACGAGAAATACTAGAAATTTTTGAACTAAAAAAACTATATACATATAATGCTCTCAAAAATTTAAAGAACGTTGAATTTTAGAACATATAATTTCAAATGTCTATATAGAAATCGATAAAAGAACCGGAAAATTCTTCAGATTGTATGAATACTAAAACATACGAAATATAAAACAAAAAGTACTGGAAATAATCTGTAGAAAAAGTACTGTTTTCTGAAAAATTACTTCATGTACCAAAATCATTGAAATTTTAAATACTATTGCATGAAATTCGAGAAATCTATAAAAATGGTACAAAATATCAATATTTTTGAAAAATAACGTACAATGCCAAAATTCCAGAAATCTATGAAAATGTTGGGAAAATTCTTGGACTTTATTTCCTAGAGCATCGAATTCTAAAAGGCTGTATAGAAATCTATTATAATATTAGAAAATCCTTGAAGTTGTATAAATACTGAAGAAGTATGAAAAATACTAAAATTATTAGAAAAACATCTAAACTTCAGTGACTTCAAAGTTACGAAAATCGAATTCCATTATATTAAATACGTATATACTTCTAGTAAAAAAATCTATGTAGATGTAACTTCCCCAAACATTTATAAAATTATTGAAAATTTATCAAAATTTGAATTCTGGACATTCTGGTTCAATCTATATAATAATCTACAAAAATACTAGAAAATTATTAAAATAATTAAAAAACCCTTTGAAATTTTTTTAATGCTAAAAAATACGAGAAATACTATAAATCTCATAATAAATAAAAAATATGTACATATAATTTTCTCAGCAATTTATTAAACTTTGAATTTTAGAACATGTAATTCTGAAAACTTATACATATAGAATCCAATACCAAAATATTCTTCGAATTATTTATATACTAAAAAATGCGAAAAAAGTACTGGAAAAAGATACTGTTGTCTGGATAATCAACTTGATACCTTAAATCATTGAAATTTTCAATGCTTTAGCATAAAATTCTAGAAAACCATAGAGCGATCCATAGAAATGCTAAAAATTTATAAAAATTTTCTAAAATATTATAAAATTTGATAAATAACACAATTGAACAATTCTAGAAATCTATGGAATCTTAAAGTCTGTGTGGATATTCTTTTCTCAGAAAACTATAAAAACATTAAAAAATTTCATAACTTTGATTCTTGGAACATCAAATTCCAAAAAGCTGTAAAGAAATCTATTTTATTATCAAAAAATCCTTCAATTTGTATAAAGACTGAAGAAGTATGAAAAACACTAAAAGTATAAGAAAAAAATCAAAACTTCAGTGGCTTTAAAATTACAAAATATAATTCCATTATAATAAATACATATATAAATTCTACATAGTACATATATAATTCTATTATTCAATACTATTCTGTATTTTCATATAATTTATTCGTTAAAATTTAAAATTTGATTAATCAGTTCATGATTCATTTTTTAAGGTAGTACTTACTTAAAACCGTTTACGACAGATTTCGATGAAAATTTGCAAGTGAAATCTTTGAAGCCTCCTTCAGCTTCATGCAAAATCTCAGTAAAATCGACTACTTAGTTTTTATAAAAAAAACTTTGAAAATACATTGTTTCTTATGGGAATTGAAAATTTTCGCTGAATTTTCCTTTGTAAAATTTAAATGCGTCGACGAATTGTCACAAAAAACTACACAATCGACGAGTGCTATCCTTAGAAATGATAAGAATTTTAAAAAATTGATTTTTACTACCGACTTTGTTGTAACACACGAAAAATAATCATGAGGTGAAATGTCACATAGTAAAATCTGAAAACTTGGCAACGTCGCACTCGAATGTCACTAGGAACTGTTGGCCATTGACATAATGAGTATGCATATTATGGGTGGGATAGGTCAAATTGAAAAAGGAAAGCGATTTGTACTGAAGGTACTGAACATCATAACTATACACAATATCAATTAGTTCTGTGCGTTTTGTGTGTGTCGATTGTCGTATTGCAACGTTGCCAAACAACCGAATGTATTCGGTCATTAGCGACAACTTCGGTTGATTTCTAACGACTAACTTCATTCCTTTCTGAGGTAAGAACTACCTTAAGCGAAACCTTTTCCGAATTCGAAAAATGCAACTATATAGTATCAAGATTTTCACAAATCTGAGATTCTTCACATTATGAAAAATGTTTCCTCCCGTTTTTTTTATTTTTCAAAACGAAGATAAAAATTAAAGATATCAATTTTATAAACATCATGTTCAATAGTCACAATAGTTGCCTCTTATAGTTAAATTCACATTACCAGTGCCATCCTTGGTAGGATAGTCGCCACCAAAAATAACAACTTGAGGTTTGTGCCCTAATGCTACTTGTGCAATGTAGGGCATCAAATTTGTGAATTCCTTGGTTGGATCTTCACCTATTAATCCCGTTGGATGTGCTCCCAATGGGTTGAAATACCTCAATGCAATCACATTCCAACACTGTTAAAATTATAAGAAAATTATTATAAATAATAAATAAAATGTTAACTTATCCATTGTTACATTAAAAATAAATTCAGTTTCACTTATGAATCAGTTGACAAGTCTTATTACTTGAATAAGTAGAAGTGTTATAAATTTCATTGTTAACCTTTGCCACAGTAAATAAATAATGAGCCATTAGAAAGTGCATAACTCTACAGTAATTACGTGAATAGAATGGGACCAGAAACTAATACTTTTCAAGTGAATTTCAACCATTACCATTTCCATTATTCCCACGAATGCACTTACCTTTTCTGCTTTGGTTATATCTTTCAGTATTTCTTCAATAAAATATTTCGTTCTCCCATAAACATTGGTCAAATTTCCCGTGGGATGATTTTCTTGGATCGGAAGATCCGAAGGCTCTCCATAAACCGTACACGAACTGCTCAAGACCAGTTGAAAACAACCGGCTTTTTTCATTGCCTTTCAATATAATACAAAAAAAAATTAAAAGAATGTCTAATTCACAGAATGAAAAATTTAACGAACGTTTCTTTACCTCCAACAAATTGATTGCACTTATAATATTATTTCTGTAATAGTGCAAGGGAATTCGCATAGATTCTTCTACGGCTTTGATGGCAGCCAAATGGATTACGCAATCAATTTTATGCTGGAAAAATAATTTACGTTTTCATTCGTTTTTTAAGTAATTTATGCTGTATTTGAAAATTCGAAAATTTCATTTATGTCATCAGCATAAGGGTTTTGGAGGTTCAAACCTTACCGAAATTGGAGTAAAATTTATTATTATTTGATATGAAAATAGGAAAAAAATGATTATTATAAATCATAAATGATTAAAATACAAATAATGTGAAAGTAATGCATAAGAGCAACTGATATGATTGTAAAAAAAAAACTAAAATAAGTTATAATGATCAAAAATGTACTTACTAAAATGTAAAGGCGTAGCAAATGGTTTCATACAAGTTCAAAAAGTTTAACGAAATTCAGAAGTATAAATTTCACTAATCCAAAATTAACAACAATCCTGGCTTCAGAAGAATTTTTTCTTGAACAGATTTCTAAGTATAAATGTTTAACTAGGATAACATAGAAAATAAAAATTTGAAATTTTTATAACCCAATAAATATTACAAATTACAATGGGGTCTACGAAAATGCTAAAAATCTTGAAAACATTGAATCCAGGAAGATCAAGTCCAGAATTCTACGTAGAAATCCATAAAAATAGTATAAAATCTTTCGAATTACAAAAACACTGAAGAAATACTGTAAGTAATGGAAATCTATGAGAGTACTATTTTCTGAAAAATTTGAAAAAAAATTTAGAATCTATATAACTTCTAATCCTAAAACATCAAATTCAAAAAATTGTGTACATATAGCAATGTATAGAAATACTAAATAATGTTACAAAATCTAATTAATGCTAGAAAAATATGAAGGTACGAGAAATCTATGTAAAAATAGTAAAAATATATCAGTATTATTTTCCTAGAAATCTACAATATTTTCTACAATTAAAATACCCTTCAAAATTTTATAAGTTCAAAAAAAAAATGCGAGAGGTACTAGAAGTCTGTTAATATTCAATAAATATGTAGATATAATTTTCTCAAAAATTTATAAGGCTTTGAATCCTAGAGTTAATAACTCTAAAAATCTGTCCAGAAATCCAGAAAACACCAGAAAATTTTTCAAAATGTACACTCAGAGAAAAAGTAAACTTCTCGAGCTTGGCAGTGCTCCGCGCGTCCGAAGCGCGCGCTGTGACGACCTTCAAACGTTAGAAAGTACCCCCCCCCCCCCCCCCCCCCGAGCACGACACACGCTTCTAAATCAAGCGTCTGCGCAGAGGATGCATCGAATCCATGCTCTCAAGCGTCGATGGAGCCATGCCTCGCGCGGTGGACAACATTATGATCGAGAAGTTCATTTTTTGTGTATAAATACTACAAAAATACCAGAGTAAAATAAATCTATACAAAAGTATTTAAAATATAAATATTTCTTTACGATTTTCCCAAAAATCTATGAAAATACTGAAAGTCTTTCGGAATTTAAACTCTATAACATCAAATATAACGGATCTGTGTAAAAAACAAAATGTGTCTACATTTATTGAATATCAATAGATTTCTTGTATTTATTGAAATTTTTATAAATTTTTCAGTGTTTTTGTAGATTATAAACACACGAGGAATACGAAAAATAAAACCAAAAATATGTATAAAACATATTTTTTTTCTGAAAAACCAATGAAATACTCAAAAGTGTTCAGTGTAATTAATTCATTAGAAATACTAGAAGCCAATATAAAATACTACAAAACTTTATTAATTAGCATGCAACACGAAAATTGTATAAAAAAAATAAAATACTTTAAATCTGTTTGAATATTATTTTTTATGCCTACACTGAAAAAAAAAAACCTCTAAATAGTACGATACTTGCATTCAGTATCTGCTATACTTCCATCGCGACGTGAAAACGAAACGAATTTACAGTTTTTTTTAACATACTTTTCGTAAAAAGTATCATATGAAGCAGCTGTTTTGAGTAGATCACTTACACAAAATGTGAAATGTTGGTGTAGCACAAGTCAAGACAATGGAATTATACTTTATGCAAAATTTCAAATTGTATAATATGTGTTCAATATATTTTAGTGCATCATCAACGAAAATTTACAATTTTGATTCTACATTAAGCTATTTGAAAGATCAACTTATCCGATCTCATAAACGACAAACTGCTATTCTACTTTGTATGAATTCATATATGGTATAGCACTTTCAGACAAAACTTCCTCTCCGCATGCACAGATGTGTCACGTGACAAGCTTCTTCCTCGATGCAACAATATGGCTGAAATCGGACGGATTGAAGCGTCTATTTACGTCTAAATTGTGTTAAGCAGTGTGTCGAATAGTAGGAATTTATTGCATGGAAATACAGTCCTTCGTTTCTTTATCCTATTTTTTTATCAGTTTCGTGCTTTATGGGTGCATTTTTAAAGGATCGTGTTCACCAACTTTGGGAAACGATATTAATTTGTTTTGATTATGTTTTTTTTGTTATTGTGATCATATTTTGTTGATTATCTTTTGAGCTTTTGGTCATTGGTCATTAGTCTTTGATAATCAATGATAATATATTCACCTTCACAGATGCCTAATTTATACAATCTAAATTTAATATTTTATAATAATATGTGAATTACTTTTTTTATGACAGTAGTACTTAATTTTTCAGTATAGCTTATACTACTTTTCATTACACCATAGTCTATGAACAAGTACAACACTATAACGTAATTCAAATACATGTACTACCTACATCAGATTTTGCTATACCAACTATCATTTTCTAAAAGATATTCATCTCGTGTTTCCGGAGCAAGACTAGTATAGCACTTTTTAAGAAAAAATTTCGGGATTACTAAGAGGTTTTTTTTTTCAGTGTACTTCCCCAATATAAATTAATTGCTATCAGAGCAAAATTCACGGAATTAGCTAAAGAGAAAACTACTGGAGTGTGAGTTCAAATCTTTGTTTTTCATTCAGATTTGTATTTCTTACCAGAAACATAAAAAATATGTGAATTATGGTAGTAAGAACTATGTTAAATTGATAATAGAAATAATTACTTTGTTGAAAACTTGGTGCAATTTTTCTTTATCAGTCAGGTCGCAGTTATAAAAGGCCACTTTCCGTCCAGTTATTTTTTCGACTCTTTTCAAAGCGGCCGATTGACCATCAGTCTCGATAACGCTGTTTGTAAAATTATCAATGGCAACTACATCGTAACCATTTTCTAATAATTCCACGATGCAGTGGCTCCCGATGTAACCGGCTCCTCCTGTCACGAATATAGTTTTCCAACCACTATTTCCATTCATTTTCCAACTTTTGTAGAATAGACCCTCGAAGTCAATTTTTCAAATTTTACTTTCTTTTCAAGAAAATCTCTGAAAATCAATTATTTTATTGTTGTATATATTTTTATTCAGACTTTTTCTCCATAACTTTTCTCATATTTTGATTCTTATGCATGCAAACATTCAAAAAGTTGTTTTAAACAAAAACAGATTACAGGATGGGAAAAAGTTTGTATATACATTATGTAAAATTTCATAAAGAAATATAGTTGGAAAAAGTTATGATACTTTTGGAAACAAATAACCATTTTTGCTGAATCTAATTTATATATTGATTAGACGAATAAATAGATCAACAAAGTCTAAATAAATAAAGTAAAGAATGTTTAATGTAATTTTTAGATGCAGATAATATTTGTTTAAAAACTTTGGTATTTAAGAAAAAATTTTCACGGTGAAATTTTGTTACAATAAATTTAATCTTTTGGAAAAAATTTGTTTATAAAAGTTGTGAGTCAACAGTTATATTTTTATATGCAAATAAAGCTACGACTTTTATAGAGAAAATTTTTGTTCTTCAGATCTTCTAATTCTGAAAATTTTATAGCAATTTCGATGTATAATTTGTGATTTATTTCCAAATTCTGGCTCTTTGTAAAAAAATTTATGCATGTTACCTTTCGTATAGATGATATTTTGTTTCTTAATTGATATTTTTTTAATACGTCAATTGGAAATAAAAATATACTTGCTCAACAAGATTATAAAAATTTCAGAAAAAATTGAACAATACTTTGATACAAATTTGAAACTCAATCGAAAAATTTTGTTCAACAATCTAATAGTTATTCAGAAAGCTTCTTCATGTATTTTATTATTCTGTTTTTACTCATTTTTAATGTATACAATGTTTTTTATGCACTTTTACTTATTTTGAAACTCTACAAAAGTATTCAAACTATCGAAACTATCGAGTATTGTGTGAGATATAATTTTAGAAAATTTAATTATTTTCATTGCTGAATTTTTTCCCAAGTTTACACAGCTGAATCAAACACGTTGACTCCAGAAAAATGTAACGGTAAACTCGTCCGATTCTCTAATTTTTTCGCGAGATAAAAAACTCATGCTAAGGATTAATCAAAAGAAGCGAGGAAATTTTTTGTCGGTAAATTTTCAGAGAACTATTTTTATATAAAAATTACATTGCTGCTTTCTTGAATAATATAATTTATAAAATAATGCTGATTAAAAGCCCTAGAAGAATTCACGAACTTCTAAAAATTCGCTTGAAAAAGTTTTCAGTATTTAAAAAATTTTATCACTCAGGAAAAATAATTTATACTATCAACATGCACAATTCTTTGATCACTAAACAAACCGTATTTTTACTATCGAGGTATAAAATAATCCTTGATAAAAAAAAAGTGTATTATTCCACTGCAAGCTTAATGAGTTCAAATCATTTGAATAAATTAGGGCATTCTTTGCAACCATAAAGTTTCACAGTTTTAAATGATATTGATTAGATTTATTTTAGCAAGAATGATTCTAATGATCCCTAGATCCAACTACTCTGAAGAGGAGTACTTAAAAAATATCAAATATGAATACTCACCCTAATTTAATTCACTATCAGAAATCACAGAACTATCATATATCAAAATGAATGGCATTATTTAATGATTTCATGATACAGGTTTAATGATCTTATAAAAATTATTTGCAAATGTTTTGGAGCAAAGTCGCTCTTGAGGAGTCTTAACGGTAAAGCAGAAAAAGGACTGAAAAAGAAATAGTGTTTTTGCTTACGTGCCCCTCTTCTGCCTCTGGTGCTGCACATTATCCCACATCACATCCCGTATAAAATATACGAATACAACATCCAACACCAAACACCATCATCATTAAATATCCCCCCTTCCCCCACGACCCTTTTTCCTCTTCTTCTTCTGAAATAATTGAGCTCTCGAATGAAGATTCTCAACGTCCTAACTCAATGTGCCTTTCGCAACATTGAAACCAGGGCCGTTAAAAGGAAGGGGAGAGGGCCCAGGAATTTCAAGGAAAAAAATATGATGAAAAATGGTAGATAAATGAAAAATATTACCCAAATTTTTGATTGAACGCTGAGTGGTAAAAAAAATTGCGATTTTTAGAATTGGTCTTCCATTTGGGAAAGCGATTGGAAAAATGATCGTTTTTTTAAATTTGTTTTCCAGGTTGGGTTTGTTTTATTGAGAAATTTTTTACGACAAATATTAAATGAAAAAAATCAAACAACATAAAAAATATTGAGTCATAAATTAATACAAGAGAACTTCATGATTTTTTAAAATTATTCGGGGGAATAAAATAATGAATGAATTGTTTTTTATTGTATTGATATTTTTAGTTCGATTTTTGATCATAAGTTACAAATTCTGATAATTTAAAAATGTTGGAAATGGTGAAAATTTTTTAAGAAGAAAAAAATTACTTGTAATTTGCAAAATATTGTTAACTAATTTATTAAACTAAAAGTAACATTATCATAGAAATAGTTGAATGATTATAAAATGTAACGTTAATTTTGACTGATTCTTTAAAATTATAAATCATACCCCAAGTTTTCAAATTTATAAAAATAAAAATCCTAAAATTTATTTTCAAATCTATAAAACTGTTCTTAAAATATATGAATTATTTTTAAACATCAACAATATCAATTTTTTCATAAAAAAAATATTTTAACACATATAAAAGGGAATTATAAGTAAATGATTACAAGATATTTTCATGATTTTTTCGAATCAATCAGGATAATTAAATATTTCATAAATTGCTATTCATTGTGCTTGATATTTTGAGTATTTGATTTTTTGCTACACATAAAAAAATTATGATTATTGAAAATTTGAGAGACATGGGAATTTCGTAAGCAGACAAAATTTACTCATACTTAACAACATCTTGTCAACTTATATTCATTGTACATACTAAAAGTCTTATAATCATATAAGTTCTTCAACAGTTGCAAAACATAATTTCAATTTTAAACAATTGTTTTAAATAATCATGCATACCTCAAAATTTTCATATTCATGAAAAGAAAAATTCCTGAATATAATTCAGAATCTTAAAATTGTTTTTAAAATATATAAATTATTATGAAGTATCAACAATTGTAATTACTTCATAATTGGAAAGAAAATTATTTCAAGACTTAAACAAAGAGAATCATAAAAAATTGCAAGAGGTTTTCATAATTTTTTTAAATTATTTAGTGTAATTAAATAATTAATAAATTGCTATTCATTGTTCTTGATATTTTTAGTTTGATTTTTAATTACGTATTAAAAATGCTGATCATTTAACATTTAAGAGAATCGTGGAAATTGTGTGAGCAGACAAAAGTTACTTGTAATTTACAAAAAATTGTTTAATTATTCACTTGACCAAAAGTCTTATTATCATAGAAGTACTTCAATAGTTGTGAAACATAATTTCAATTTTGAACAATCGTTCTAAATAATCATTCATTCCCCACAATTTTTTCATTCATGAAAAGAATAATTCTCAAATATAGTTCAAAAGCTAAAAATTGTCCTTAAAATATATAAATTATTAAGACATTGACAATTGAGCCCCCGGATGCAATAACTCGCCGAGCGCTCGAAAACGCTTAAAAGTATTGTCCGCGCGGTGATGTCACGAGTCAAAATTAAAATCCGAATTTAGGAAAATGAAAAATACTACTCGATAGCTTTTGAAAAATGAATGTTAGTCTACATTTAAACTTTTTTTGTAAATGTCATAGTTTTAGTTGAAAAAAAAACCGGTGATTTTTGAATCGGAAATTCAATGTTTTTTAAAACTTACATCGCCGCTGGGCATTTATTTTTCAAGATATTTACATAACTTTTGTATACTTTTGTTCGGAAAGGTCTAGCGATGAACACAGTATCAAAATATTTATAAAAAGTTATTAACAACTGACTTTTTTTTTAATCCGACTGAAAAATCATGTTTTCTGACGTTCGCATTAAAAATGTATCGAGGGAATTTTCGTTTTTGACGGGGTTTCCACGCTTGTCATAATTTTTAGTGTATTGTCGAACTTTTTAGAAAGTTTGAGCTCTCTAAAACTATTATTTATAGTAAAGCTAGCAGGTTGAACACAACGCGCAGCGCGATGTGATTTAATTTTTCACTGGTACGGCAAATTACGGAGCTCGAGCGCGTAAAATTCTATCACATCGCGCTGCGCGTTGTGTTCAACCTGCTAGCTTTTCTATAAATAATAGTTTTAGAGAACTGAAACTTTCCAAAAAGTTCGACAATACACTAAAAATTATGACAAGCGTGGAAACCCCGATAAAAACGAAAATTCCCTCGATACATTTGTAATGTGAACGTCAGAAAACATGGTTTTTCAGTTGGATTAAAAAAAAAGTCAGTTGTTAATAACTTTTTATAAATATTTTGATACTGTGTTCATCGCTAGACCTTTCCGAATAAAAGTATACAAAAGTTATGTAAATATCTTGAAAAATAAATGCTCAGCGGCGATGTAAGTTTTAAAAAACATTGAATTTCCGATTCAAAAATCGCCGGTTTTTTTTTCAACTAAAACTATGACATTTACAAAAAAAGTTTAAATGTAGACTAACATTCATTTTTCAAAAGCTATCGAGTAGTATTTTTCATTTTCCTAAATTCGGATTTTGATTTTGACTCGTGACATCACCGCGCGGACAATACTTTTAAGCGTTTTCAAGCGCTTGGCGAGTTATTGCATCCGGGGGCTCAATTTGAATTACTTCATTATCGAAAAAAGAATTATTTAAACAGATAAAAA
This sequence comes from Platygaster robiniae, assembly GCA_028476575.1. Classification (NCBI taxonomy): domain Eukaryota; kingdom Metazoa; phylum Arthropoda; class Insecta; order Hymenoptera; family Platygastridae; genus Platygaster; species Platygaster robiniae. Next base: position 47,382,027 of record CM052019.1, read on the forward strand.
AAGTGAATCAGAAATGATGAAAAAAAATTTTTGATTCAAAGCTCAGTAGTTTAAAAAATAGCGATTTGTTGCAAGTTCCTTGCTGAAAATTTTCAATTGGTTTCCCAGTTGGGTTTGTTTTATTGAGAAAATTTTTACAAAAAATCTTATTTCATTTGGAAAACTAATTGTATTTGTGACATAAGTTTTTTTGTACATTTTCTAATAGGACAAAACAAGTGGATTACCAAGTAAATAACCAATTGATTTTCCAAGTCGACAATCCAACTGGGAAACCAATTGGGAAAACAGCCATTTTTCCAGTTAGTTTGCCAATTAGAAAATGAATTGGAAATTTTGAGCAGGTGACTATGATTTTTTGCAAAAAGCTGTATTTTTTAAATAAAGCTACACTGTAATGAAAACCACAGTTATTTTGTAAAAAAAAAAAGTAAATTACTTAATACAAAATACAACTGTACAGAGTGATTTCTGTACTTTTCTAATATTTTTAGGGAAAACTGTAGGATGATAAAAATATCATGAAAACATGAAGAACTTTTGCTCGAAAGACAAATAGCCAAATTTTTCCACGATACTGTATGGAAAGTGATATATGTATTTTTTCTGGTAAAAGAATTATAGTTTTTTCAACAGCTTTTTGCAAAAATTCGAAAATTTTATTGTTCACCAATTTTCGTCGAACAAATTACGAGTAATCAAAATATTATTTTACACAGTTACGATTCTCGTAGATATATTATTCAGATATTTGTAAAGTTTTGGTCCAATTTTTTATGCAATTTTTTTTGCTAGTAATTGAGTATAAAAGTACTCTCATTACACTGTTAGAAATTTTTGTATTAATTTTAATAAACTATCTTGAAAATTTTTTTTGTAAACCTGTTATTCAAAATAATCAATAAGTTTCACTTGAATTTCATAAACTTTCTTAGATTTTCATGAAAAGTTTATTGAATTTATTATATTTTCATGTAAGTATAATGTATAATGTTGAAGATTTAATGAATTAAATCGACATTTTTATTTATTCTTGTTAAATATACATGTTTCATGGATGTGAATAACACGTTTACCTCCAAAAATTCCAAAACAGATTAAAATTAATGATATTTCTGATAGTGTAAAAGTGAAAAAAAAAACCAGTTTTTCAAATTTTCGGATATATTTAGACTACATTTTTTCGACAGTTAAAAACTCCTAAGTCTCAAAAATACAAATATGATTATTATTGAAATCAAATACATAAAAAAGTCGATTTCACTTATTAGTCAAGATCAAGATAAAAACTATACCACCGAGTCGCATTATATCAACCACATAAAACATTCCAGTAAAAAATATTTATTAAAAATCGTTATCACCCATTATAATTAGTAAACAAATTTGAGCAAATACGTCGCATATCCTCATCAGACTTTTCAGATTAATTGCGCATCCTTTAAAAATCTTCTCCATATAATTTAATAAGATTTTTTTTCCACAAATCCATCACAATGTCAGGATCATGCTGTGAATTAAATATTCTATTATCAAACTTCGTGCTAAAAATTAAATACCTACAGTAAAACGTATAATAATAATAAATACTCGATCACTCGCATATTACTATGATTGATCCATCAATGAACCATTAACAAATTATCACTTATTCATTTATACAGTCATGAAGTTTCATGATTCGTCATTGGTATTATACATAATCATTATTATTCATGGTTATTAATTATAAATCATTACTGATCATTATTATTTTAATTGAAAGAATATGGAAATGAATTATATTCAATTAATATATTGTTTGCCTGGAGTTATATTGTTAAGAATGCATATGGAGTAATTTATAATAATTCGTAACAAAAGTGAAAAATTTCTCAATCAAATGATTATTAATGATAAATTTATTGAATAATCTAAACTTTTCAATTGATTATTGGTTATTTATAATAACTACAATTAATATTTAAAAATAATGAATTAACTATTTCTAGCAGTAACTCATTAAAAACAATATTTTGATTTAAATTCAATTTATATCTAAGTGAGTAAATAATCAGTGATAATACATAATTAATAATTATGAATAAGATTGAGTATGTCTGATAATTTTAATTTATTAAAAAATAAAAATGACTTGCTAATAAATAAATGATTATCTGCAAATAAATGATTTTCATTGAAAAATTTATTATTTTAATAATTTGATAATAAACATAAAAAACAATATTTTCATTTATATAAGATTTATTTCCATACTCTTTTAATAAAAATAGTAACGATCGTTCATAATTCATGATTAATAATCATGAATGAAAGTGATCATATCTAATAAGGACGAGTAATAAAAAACTGAAAATTCCTTGGTAGTTAATAAATTATCATAGTCAAATCATTTGTTTTCAGTTAAAAATTTATTATTTCAAATGATTTCATTATGACCACAAAAGACAATATTTTGATTTTAAGTATATTTATTTCTGTGATCTTTCGATAAAAATAGTAACTATTAGGGACCATATTTAATAATAATAAGTAATCTTATACTGAAAATCACTTGTTAATAAATGAATAATTACCTACAAATAAATTATTCTCAGTAAAAAAATATATAATTCTTAACTGATCTGATGATGACCATAAAAACAGTATGTTTATTTAAATTAGATTTGTTTTCAATAATGCTTCAATAAAAATGGTAATGATCAATGATAATATATTAATATAAATAATAAATAACTATGAATAAAAGTGATCATGTCTAATAATGGTTAGTAATTAAAAAGTGAAAATCTCTTGGTAATAAATAAATAAGAATATACAAATAAATCATTTCCACTTAAAAATTCATTATTCAAAACCAACACAATGATAACCTGACCAAAGGTTATCAATGAAAATATTTATCATTTAAATACTTCATAAATTTACAAAACTATGAACAAGAGGGTAGGGGTATATTTTTATCATATAACAACAATAATATCATATTTTTATCATATAACAAACAATAAAATAAAAAAGACTCACTCTTAGAAGGTGCACTCCTTGTTGAGTAAGAACGATCAATTCTTTGACGCCATCACCAACCAAATCCAAATAGCATATGGAATGTACAGGGGAACTAAACAACTTTTGCCCGACCAATTGCCAAGTATCATTTTTCTCAGCAAATAATAAAACTTGCTGGCTGTACGTTCCGAGAAGAATTTCGTTACGTCCATCCATATTTATGTCAGCAATGCAGGAGCAAAGAATGGTGTTCACCGAATCTTTTGGCACTGTCAAAGCTTCATCTGAATCCAAGCCTTTGTTTAAAACGTCTCTGAAAGATTTTGATAAATTTTTAAATAATTAATTGTACTTGCAAAAATTATGTTTCAAGTTATTTCTGGACTTTGACAGTAATGACGTTACAGTAATAATTAATTTCATGTAATGTCATTAGATGTACCATAACTTCAAAATAATTTTTCTAAATAAAGAAGCTTACCTAAAAATAACAGAGACGTTTGTATTTGCAACAACGATGTTGATCGAATCTTGAGGTTTTTTCCGTAATCCTGTATATAAATGAATGTGGGTCAGTATTTTATTGTCTTTACATGACTGTATACTATAAAAAGAAATACCTTTTTTCTGTAAAAATGATGGCTGTGGTATATAATTGAAATTAGGAAATATTTTTACACTGCTAATAGGATCCTCGTACCTTAGGCACCAACTTCTTTCAATTTCAACATTTTCCACATTAACCATTGAAATTTGTACAAGGCCACATTCTGTAGCAACTGCAGTTATTCGTCTGTAAAAAAATGATTGTTTATGCGATTTAAAAACTTAAATAGCTGATTTAACAAGTTTTCGAAATGTAGCATTTGACAGGGCAAATCACAAACTGAAATTTTAGAAATTAAAAAAAAAAATTAAGTTACTTAGTTTTGTGAATTTTAATAGTTTATATTTTGGTTTTTTGTATATCTGATACTTCAATACAAAAAAAATTGAAGATTTTGATTTGACAAAACTTTAAAACTTCAAGAATTGGAATTTTTTCATCATATTTTAATGTTATTAAATGTAGAAACTTTGAGAAAGAAATTGGGGCATTTATGAAAACTGACTTTGTATTGTCATGAAAACTTTGAAAAATCAGGAAAATGTATAATTAAGTAACTTTCAAAATTTGAAACATTTTACTGTTAATAACATGAAGTTTTCTAGAATTCACAAAGTTCACAGGAATTCACGATACTTCCAAATAGAATAAATGGGAAATAATAAATGAAAAGTTGGAAATTTCAAGAACTTAGAAAATTTTATATTCAAAATATACTCATTTTTCCTGTTTTTCAGAATTTTGTATTTGCATAAAATTTTTAATATTAAAAAGAATTTTTAAGTACAATAAACAGGGCATAGCACTAAATTTGTACGTCCAAAAATAAACGCCAAATAAATAGAATTCGAATTCCCAACTAAATTCAGATACATACTGTTTAAAATCGTCGTAATATAAAACATCCATCCATAAAGTGATTGCTTGCAACTCATCAAATTCTGGAAAATATTGTTCTATAGGTTTTTCAGTATAAACGTGGTTCCATTCATCTCCTTGGATCATATGTATTTTGTTGTCACTCCCAGAAAGTAACCAAACTATCTGAAAATTAATAAAACAGTTTTTTTTAAGAGATAAATAATTACGATATAAAAATATTGTGATCATGCTTTTAAAAAAAAAGTTATAAAATATTTTTTTACCATCATATATCTTAAATTTTATTGTATTTTGTAATAAATAACAATATTTTACCGATAAATTCATTTTATATTGTTACTGTTGATTATTTCAAGCTATAGATCATGAAATATTTATTCAAATGACCAAAATCTGATAAAAAATACATTTTTATAAGATTTTGTTTTTATGTAGATGTGCAGCTCAGTGGTAAAGCAATCAACTTGCAAATAAACGTTCCTGGGTTCATTTCTAGCATCATCAATTTTTTTTTTTTTTTGTATTGTTAGCTTTTGAGAGATGAGGAAATAATGCTAACCTCATTGCCAGAAGATTGAGGAACAGTTGTATGATACAAATGATAAGGAGTGTAGGAAAGTTGTAGCATTAAACAATTTTGGGCTATCGCCTCCAGAGAATCATTTTCGTCTCCGTCATTTCCAGCACCTTCCGTATAAATATTTAAGTATGTTTCCATAACAGCTTCGCTATTCGGTTTACCAACTTCGTTATTTGGTTTCACTAGAGTTATTCCTATCACGAATTCATCTTCTTTTCCTTCTCTTTTTGTGGACTTATTGTAAGCATCAATTGAAATTATTTCTGCTTTACCTGTTTTTCAAATAATTTTGTTCATACATATTATACAGTATGTACATATCTGTACTTTTTTTTCTAACTTAATGAAATATTCGCTTATAACAATTGGAAAATTTTCAATACAATAATTAAAAAGTAAAAAAAAATGAAAATAAAAAAAAATTGAAGCAAATTTGTACAGCTATTGTGTACTTTATAAAAACATGTTAAAATTTTGATATCCTTAAAAAAATGATGAATTCGTTATGAAATTGTCGTAAGGTCACCATATAAAATTCTTTTTCTAATATTTCCTTAAAATGAATTGTATTTGTCTAAGGGCACTTACTTGGAATGTACGTAAAAAGCAATTCTTTGACATGAGGTTTGATACAATTATTTTTAGCTGGCTCGTATTCGCACAAATAAATTTTCCTTTCCAAAGAAGACACTAAAACTTTGTTTGTTCCTCTGTTCGAACAAAGTTGAGCCAAAGAATAAATGTTCCCTTGAGATGCCAAGTGGAACCAGTGAGAATCCAACAAAGAATCCATTATTTAAATAATCTCATTGAATAATTGTGTATTCGTAGTCCTGCTGGTCTTATCCTAAACATTAAAAAAAATTTTTTTTTTAATTTCAATTTTAAACAATAGTTTAAAATAATCATTCATTCCCCAAAATTTTCTTATTCATGAAAAGAAAAATTCTTCAATATAGTTCAAGAGCTAAAAATTGTTCTTAAAATATATACATTTTTGTGACATATTAGCAAATTAAATTAACTTTATAATTGAAATGAAAATTATTTCAACGGCTAAAAAAAGTGAATTAAAAATGATTTCAAGAAAACTTCGTGACTTTTGAAAATCAGGAAAGGTAAAATAATAATTATAAATTGTTACTTTTTAATCTTCAGTTTGTTTGGTATTTGGTTACAAGGAATAAATTCTGATTTTTTAAAAATTGAGAAAATGTTTTAAATTTTGTAAGCAGACAGAAATTACTGGTTTTTAAAATATTGTTTACCTGTTCATTTAACCAAAAGTCAATTGTTGTAGAATTGCAGGATTGTTTTAAATAATCATTTATAGCCGATAATTTTCATATTTTTATAAAAAAAAAAATTCAGAAATTGATTTCATAAATCTATAAAATTTTGCTTCAAATATATGTATTATAATTAAGTTCTGAGTATTCTAATTATTTCGTAATTGAAAAATGAATTTTTTCTATAGATAAAAAAAGTGAACCATAAATGATTATAAAAGATGTTCATGATTTTTCGTGTTAATAATAATATAATAATAAATAAAATAAAATATAAGTATGTATTTAATATTAAATTATTAATAATTTAATTACTATTTATTAATTGATCTATTAAATAGACAGCTTAAAAAATAGTTAATGATTCATTGCTATTCGTAATAATTTTAATATTACTTTTAATTATTTGAAAAACTAATTTTAAGTGAAATATATTTCAATCAATAGAAAATCCTGAAAACAAAAAAAATTCAAAACAGCCACAAATTTTGAATACTAAACAGTTGATTTAGATTGCGCAAATAAATTAGAAATTGTATTAAAAATATTGAAACCCAAGCAACATAAAATAAACGTTATAAAAAATATATAAGTAACATAAAAATGTAACCTGAAAAAGGTGTTGATAATATGTTCCTGTTTTCTCATGAACCCTGATTATGAATATAAAAAATCATGATTATCGATTCGGAGTTACACTTGAAATTTTTATAAGCATTGTTGTTTGTATACATGAATTCTTAATTCCTGTAAATTTCAAAGTATAAACCAATTGTAAACAAAAGGTATGAAAACATATGATGATAATATTATGATTCTGTTCAATTCTGTTTCTCTTATTCTCATTATATAATCTATGTTTGCCTATCTTTTTCTTCCAAATCAGCTGGCAAATCTGTTTATATATTATATGTATGCTACATAAACTGTATGAATGTATGTATAAATGGGCATTGTAGGAGAAAAATTCCTAAGAGAGAGATGGAAAGCAAGTAATAAATTAGCAAATATTAGTCTGATTGCGAGATAGTAAAGGACAGATGTATATTTCGATTCACGAAAATCTATATATGCGAATCAATGTGTATGCATGTATATATACGTACGCAATTGAAATTATTGCGACTCCTGTCAAATAACACAAAATAACAAACTGTGATTATTTTTTGTTAATTACAATTTATACTGCTTGTCGTGTCATTGGATCGATAATTTTCTTATGGCTTATCCCGTGAGCAAATATTCACATTTTCTTTAATTTTCCAAAATACGTATAATTTGTGATTCATGTACTTTCATTTTTTTCATTATTTATGTACTATTTCATAATTTTTGCTCGATTCAAATTTGTTAATACATACGGAATGAATATTGCGTTTTTCACCAATTTTTCTGTATAAATTTTTTATTATTTATATGTATAATGTATCTTATGTATTTCATTAATTTATCAATGCAATTATGTATATTAATGTATGCATAATGTTCTGGAGCGTTGACAAGAAAAATTTCCCGGTTTTTAAAAATTAATAAAATAAATTTTTGGAGCAATTCTCATGTTATTTGTTACATTTTTTAAATCAAAAGGATTACGAAATAAATAATTTTTAACCTGTTTTCTTTTTTGCAATTATTGAGGAGTATAAAACGATTATAAAACTCATGATTTTACAATATGTTTTATATTTATAATTTATTTTTGAATTTTATCATGAAATTATTTTAGAAGTAATTCCAGAAAATTTACTATTACACATAATTATATATATGGGTCATTCCACCGAAGATTTACAATCGAAAATTTTTTTCTCACGAAATGTTTTTTTTTGTATTTTTCGGTCGAAAATGTTTGACTCGTTTTTTTTTTCAAACGAAATAAGAAAAACCTATTATTTATGATTTTTGCAACTTTTAACGCTTGGAGAAATTTCTTGTAAAAGACATAGTATAAATAACAAATTATGAAACTCAAAAACGTTCAGCATACTACAAAATAAACTTCATTTCCCAAGCTTTCAAATTATGGTAGCGAAATAACGAATAAACTTTTTATTTATAAATAAATTTTTAACTTTATAAACGAATTGATGCATCTAAAAAAAGGGGCGTTTTTTTTCACCAAATTTTTTATTTATAGTCTCAAAGTATTTATGTAAATACTCAAAAATTTTTGGAATGGTACTCTCAAAAATTTCCCCATGTTTATCGACATGAATTAATTAATTAATATCACTAATGTCGAAGCAGGCAAGAATGTATGGTACTTTGGAAAGTGGATCTGGAGTGAGCCCCGATGTGGAAAGATGGTTTCGTGCAGTAGATCGAGATCAAAGTGGGCGAATCAGCGCCACTGAACTTCAAGCCGCTCTTGCCAATGGAAAAGGTGGCACTTTTTCTGACACTGCTTGCCATCTCATGATTGGTAATTTGAATACACTTCAATTTCTGAATCCTAGTTGTGACTTTGATGTCTGAAACTATTAATGTTTGATTGACAAAAAAATAATTCCTCAATAGATTCCAAACCATTTCTGTTTTATATCGATTCACGTTTCTTTTTTTGTGGAATTTCGTTTCCCAGGAATGTTTGATAAAGAACACACTGGAACAATAAATTTGGAGCAATTCCAAGCTCTGTTCAATTACGTCAATGCTTGGATCGGAGTGTACAAGGGTTTCGATCGTGATAATTCTGGCTTGATTCAGGAAGAAGAATTGGCATCAGCTCTGAAACAAATGGGTTATTCCTTGACTCCGGAATTCGTCAGATTTTTGATTAAAAAAAGTGATCCACGGGAACAGCATTCCATCTCCATCGACCAATTTATTGTGCTTTGCGTTCAAATTCAGAAATGCACAGGTAATTTTCAACATAATATACATAAATTAACATTCTCTATATACTCTACATTAATTCGTTTTTTTCATAATAGAGGCATTTAAACTGAGGGACGTTGAGAGAACTGGAGTCATAACAATTGGATTCGAAGATTTTTTAACTGTTGCTGTCGGCACATCAATATGAATTTGAGAAATTGTAGTTACTACAAAGTATTGAGAACATAGTTCAAGTGGCGTCGCCTTACTATGACTTGAGTACAACAATGCCATTTCGCATGGTAATGTTTAGAGGAGTTATTTTTGATAATGCGCTTTTGCAATGTTTTTGAAAGGAGTTTGAACCTACCAAACCAAATGTTGTACCGATGAATTCAATTTTTTTTTACAGATTTCTATTTTTTTATCAAATCCTTTGCATTGCGTGAGAATTCCAATTTTCATTCCAAATATTTTTTGCAATATGCATTATTGTACATAGATTTAGTGATCAAGTGGAAAAATATACATGACTAGTTTTGGTTTTACATTCATATTGTGATCTTCATATTTATCTCAATCATTGAATAATTAAAAAATCGATCAGTGCATTGGAAATGAAAAATTCCATGGTTTCAACAGTTTTTGATTCGTTGCCTAGTTTTTTATATTTTGAGTAATCAAATTCAAATTGACAAGTTTTCATTGCGTGTCAACCATAAGAATTGGAATGAAAAACTTCGCATTAGTGAATTTTCAAATTTATTCTTCTCACCTCAAATACAATTCCTAGAAGCAAGTTCTTCAAGCCTTGCAATTCTCAAAATTTAATTTATGTACATACATTCTTTTCTCCAACCAACTCCAATTACGTTTTATCTTATAATCGTCATAAAGTGGCATTTATTTATTTTAATTTTGTTCTTACAATGAAAAATCTTTGGGATTAACTTGATAATTGACATTCAGAAAATCACAACATAAAATGGTTCTAATCGAGAAACATCGTCATAGATAAAAATACATTGATATTGCCCAATTTAACAATGATTTACTCTCATAAGCGAGGAACATTTCGTAGTATTTCATAGCTGAGTTAACAAATGGACAAGTGGAATGCTAACTCATGTCACCTCATACATCAACTTTCAATACGCTGAACAAGAAAATTATCAGGTATACAAAATCACTCCATCTTATTAACAGGAAGCGAATTAAGTTGGAAACATTTAATACTCGCAAAGATAATATTTGATCAACGAAACCCTATAATGGACATCGATACTTTGCGTAGCTCTGGAATCGGAATCATTAGCAGAGATAACATGGAGGAATTCGTCATTATTGGCCCTGCAAAAAATGCAAATGGTCAAAGAAAGTACCAAATCCAATTTGAAGAAAAAAAATCATGGTTTAATTATTTCTTTCAAAATATTCGTTTGATTGCGATTTCTTTTTGTGAAGGTGATAAATGCGAATTCAATTCTGTGACTATGAAAAAATTATTAACTTAATGTATTAATAAATTGAAAATTTGTAAAAATACCGATAAACTTCAATTACATACTTGAAAAAACTCAAAATGTAAACTTACAACTATTGGTGAAAGCGGTTTTTCAGGGGGCTTAGTATCATTTGGCGATGTTTTTTTATGATTATCCTTGTGACCCAGACAATTTTCACATTCGTTATCGCTGTCTTCTGAACTACTTTCTCCGAAAGTTTTTGGTTTTTCATAAATACAACAACCTGAAATTTTTATTTTTAATAAATCTTTACATTTCCATGAAAATATTTATGGGATATTTTAAGAAAGTACATTTTAATTTATAACTCTCCATAATTCTTTATAATAATTTTATCTGTAATATTTATCTCTTACATTTTGATTTTTTCTTGTTCATCCCCTCGTTGTCGACTGTACCTTGGGTCCATTGTACCTTTTTATTAGTCCTAGGTTTTCTCAGGCGCAGTCGTACTGTAGGTACTTCCTTTTTAAAGGAAATTAAAAATTATTTTGGAAAAACACAATTTTCATTGTGGTTACTTTACAACTTGACAAACTTATTCAGGGTATCTAAATCTAACATTACGTTAAAAATTAGAAAATTGTAGACAATCCAGAAAAAATAAAAATTTGGAAATTTAAGTCAAAAATATCCACACAAAAAATTATCTATAAAGTGTATTCTCAAATGTCTTATTCTCAGTTTAAAATTTTGCACCCCAAATTCGTACATTGAAACGATTTCAGCAAATTTTAAGTCAAAGGTAAAAGAGTCTTAGTCACAAAAAAAATAAAAAAGATATCTTGTCTAATTCCTCAAGATGGAAGATGTCTATTAATATATTTATATACACTACCTAAAAATCTTGTTAAAAATATAATGTCAAATATCACTTTGATTTGTCTGTTTTATCCGGTTATACAAATAAAATACTCTCAAATATGTGGTTTTAAAAAAGTTTTATTAGAAAACTGTTACAGAGTAAAATACAACTTGCCATATTTTTGTTATGTAACTATTTTAAACAAATTAAATACGATATTCATCCATAATGCAAGAAAATAATACATAATGTTATAAAATCATCATTTAAAATTAAATTCATAGATCGATTTCTTGCATAATTACAAGACATTTCAACATTTTTTTTTCAAAATTATCATTAAAAAAGTTATTCCTGAAGGCTAGTGGCATAGGCAGAAAAATTTCGGTTGGGGTTTATTAGAAAATTGTTTTGAGCTTTTAATCTTCTACTATCCGGTTTTAAAAATACAATTTTTGGACTTGTGATAATTTTCAAATTTTCTTAATTTTGGACCTTAAAATGACATATTTTCCATCTTTAGTAATTTTTAATCATAAAATTTACTTTGGGTGATTTTTAGGCCATTGATTTATGGATTATTATTTTTGAGTTACTGAAATTACAAATTACAAATTTTATTTAACTCCCAGAATTGACACGAAAGTTATTAAATAATTATTTACAGTTATTTTATTACATTTCAAATGTCTAGTCATGTAAGTGAGAAAATACGAAAAATTTAATTTGTATAATTTGTTAAATTCACGAAAATTCGAATTCGATGCTTTCTTTTCAAAAAATTATAACACTTCAGTATTTTACTTGGGTGTTATATTTTCGGAAAAGTAACACAGCAAATTCTGATTATGTTGTTTGAAATTATAACAATTTCTCAGTTTTTAATATTCAATTTTTTATACTTGGAATGAAACTTTTCAAGCAAGAATTTTCGATTTTCCTTATCTTGTGATTTTAGATTTTTCCTATTTCAAATTAGTACAAATTGAAGAAATGAGATTTCCAACAGTATTTTTATAAATTTCATACAAATATTTTGTCTACTTCAAACTCAAATTTTTACAGTCCCACAAAAAATCTTCATATTTTCACCCATTTTCTTCAAATAATAATTTATTTTGTCCTAATTTCGGGGGGTTCAATATGTCCAAATTTTTCAATTTAGGGTCAGAGATTATGAAAAACCTTACCATTAAAAAGAAATTATAAAATTCACTGAATAATTTTATCATCGATTAATTTTTGAATTCTCTCATCAGTGTAATTAAGTAATGTTTTTAAGACGCCTTTGGTGTGTTGTCCCAAAAGTGGTGGCGCTGATCTGACGCAATTTTCAGCATGACTATAAGTCACTGGTGGTCCAACAACTTTAATCTTTCCAGCTATTGGGTGGTCTACAGTTTTCACTAGTTTTATAGCATTCACATGAGGATCTTCAAAAACCTAATTTAACAATAAATTGAAAAGTTTAACAATCATATATTTTATGCTTGAATTAAAATAAGTAGCTCCCAACTATAGTGTTATTATTGATTTTTTCTTCTTCTCACCTGCCGAATATTATTGATTGGCCCATAAGGAAATGGGGAACCTTCAAAAATCTTTGACCACTCCTCATTTGTCTTATTTTTAAAAACCTCGCTGAGGTTTTTCAGCAATACTTCTCGATTTTTCACACGATTGAAATTGCTCGAGAATTTCTCATCTTTTGTCAAATCATGCAAGTTGAGTTTTTCCATCAAAGCTTTAAATTGTACGTCGCTTCCAGATCCAACGGTCATAAAACCATCTCTGGTTTCGAAGGCCTGATAAGGAACTATACTTTCATGTTCGGAACCTAGCCTTGATTGTTCTTTTTCGCCGTTCAAATAATTAGCTGCGACGTTCATTAAACTTGCAATTTGAGTTGAAAAAAGATCGCACTGGATCCATTGGCCTTTTCCTGTTTCCATTCTTTGCAACAGCGCTGCCATTATAGCACCATGGGCAAATAAACCAGTTGCCAAGTCAGTCATGGCGACGCCAACTTTGCATGGGGCACCATTTTTTGGGCCCGTGATGTGCATGAGGCCTCCCATCGAGGCAGCTATCACATCGTAACCAGGACGGTTTTTATAAGGGCCCTCGTACCTGGTGTAACACGAGTTGTCAGGGTCACCAGATGTCTCAGTAAAGATTTATAAAAAAACTTAACTATTTAAAATGTAAGGAAAATATAGAATTGGATACCTGATATTGGAAATATATAAAATATTTTGGAATATATTGCAGTAATCTTCAATGACTTGAACATTGAAATCATTCTTATAATTTAAATATACAGTTTTTAGAATAATCTTGAAATTTATAGAATGCTACACATCTAATACATTGCCAAAAGACTTGAATATTAAAGATGTTCATTTAAAAATAAAAATTTGTCATACTAAAATTTACGAAATACTGACATAAGAATTGATGAATTCAAAATATTTTTAAGGAATAAAAAATTTTTGAGTTTCCTCGAGGCATGAGTTTTGATATTCTCTCAATGTTCACGAATAATAATTTATGATTGAGAAAAATAAATAGTTTTCTAAATTTTACAAAAATATAATTTCTTGAATTAGTAATTCAGAATGTATGTACACTTAAATTAAAATAAAATTCCTAAAATCATAAATTAATAATATTGCGGATTCATAATCACTGATAATATGATGTATAAAATACTGGCTTTAAAAGTACGAAATTCCTGTATTTCCAAAAATTCTAAAACCTGTCATCAATGGCTCAATTTTATTATTTCTAAAAAACCTTGAAATCCCATGGTCTTTGAAATCTAAATTCATTAATTGTTCTTCATTTAAAAATTTTTTGAATATTCTAAATTAAAAATTTGCAATATCCGACAGTCCAATTCTTCAAAGAAAAATGGGAGTGAAATGAAAAAAGTTAATTTTTTTTTTGTGCAGAATAAGGTTCAAATTCAAGTTTGCAAATTGGCATACCCAAATCCTGTCAAAGAACAATAAACCAACTTTGGCGCTATAGTCTTGACACTTTCATAATCCAACCCCATTTCCTTCAATTTTCCAGGTACATAATTTTCCACCAGGACGTCGCATTTCTGTGCCAACTCATACAGAATATCCCTGCCTTTTTTCATATCAATACAAACACTTTGTTTGTTCCTGTTGACGCTCGTAAAGTACACTGAATCCTCTGAATTCGGCAGAAATGGAGGACCCCATTTTCGGGACTCGTCACCACTTTCTGGCCGCTCAATTTTATACACTTGGGCACCCAAATCGCCCAAGATCATTGTGCAAAATGGCCCGGCAATGATCCTCGTCAAATCGAGAATCCGAATATCTTTTAAAGGTGACGATTTCGAGTACGTACATTTTGAGACGTTTCCCCAAACATTCAATGTTTTCAAAAGTCGAAAATACATTTTTAATCACTAAAACGGGTCGGATTTGATGATACAAATCACGAATCTTCCATCTTGAGTTTTTAGCTTTTTATAATCTTATCTTGTATGTACGTGCAGCATTTATAATGTAAAGGAATTTATTTTTGAGGTTATGTTATTGTTTTCGAAACTTGTCGATGAATTGATTAAAAAATAATCAAGTGAACCTCGAGTTAAAGCTGGGTTTACTTTTTTTTGCTGTATTCTTTAGTTCGTGTACGCAATTAATGTGACGTCATAAAATAATGGAAATTCGTATGCGTACCTGAGCTGCTCCGTCAGCAACATCTTCTACGACGGTTGTCGTTTGTGTTTGGGATGATGACTGATCTGACATCATTTTTCTCGCACTTATTTTCCTTTTAACTTTTTTCCAACTCTAACTAAAATTCTGTTAAAAGAAACTGCGTTTTCCTTTTTTGTTTACATGTACATATTTATCAATATTCATAGATATAGATATACAACATTGTAGGCCACTTGCATGTTAAAAAAGTGGGGGTAAATAATATGGAGTGTACATCTATATATATGTACCTAGGTACTGTTGCGGGTTCCAACGCCATCTTAGTGTTTTTAAGAACGCCTGCGCGCGTTAATTCAAATTCAAATTGAAAATGAAACTGTCAAAGAATAACTGAAAACTGCATGAATACAAAAAGAATGAAAATCCCACATAACTATTAATAACTAAACACCCCTCGCAAAAAAGAAATCTAATGTTCCTTATTCAATCACAAGTCGAAAAGTCCTTTAGGGATTCATATGAAACTCAAGATGAAAAAAGTTATTTAAGCTAAAAACTTAAATAATAAATGCACAATTAGGGGTGAACTTCCACGGACCAAACTTTTCCTTAATTTTCTTTATATTTTTCTGGGTCGAAAAGTCCATTGCCACTTTTCACAAAACTCAAAATCGAAAAAGATATTCGAGCATAGAATCCTACAAATTCGGATAGGTTAAATCTTGTGACGCAAATATCTTGTTTGATTTTGAGTTTTGTAGAAAGTGGCAAACAGTGGCAAAGGATTGTTGGACTCGGAAAAATATGAAGAAAATATTGGCCCATGAAGAGTCTAACCCTCACTTATTGTGAGAGCGTATTTATTGCAATAAATCTTCAAATTTTTGGCTTCAATAATTTTTTTAATTTTGATGAGTTGTATAAAACACCGCAAACATAAAATTATTAAGGGACACAACAACTCAGTTTAGTGCTACAATATTGCCAACTAAGAAAAAGAGAGAGAGAGAGAGAGAGAGAGAGAGAGAGAGAGAGAGAGAGAGAGAGAGAGAGAGAGAGAGAGAGAGAGAGAGAGAGAGAGAGAGAGAGAGAGAGAAAGGGTAATAGAAAGAGAAGGAATAAAAACAGCAACAAAATTCCAAAATAAATAGTTTTCTCGTGACTTGTGAAACCGGAAAATTTATCCAAACGCTGGAAATTGCCAAGTACGTTGCTATTTATTAAGTGCTTAACTAGAAGAAAAAAAAGGTTCTTTTATATCATTTATTTACTTTTAACTCTATACAGTACAAACCAGTGAGAAGAAAAAAAATTGTAAATAATTCTCTTATCGTCAATTAGTAACATGTAGGAGTGCTAACAGTTACTCTATTTTGTTACATTTGTGACAAGAGTTGCATTATTTTTTCTGATTTTCGTTGATTTCAGACATGGGTTTGGTCAGAAACGTTTGGAGAAGATGGTCATTTTTGATGTTCAAGGCAGAAATCCCACCAATACAATCAATACGAAAAAAGTAAGATAAATAAGTGTATATGTATATCAATTTGAGTTTATTTCAATTTATTAGAATTGCCATTCTCAAACCCCTCCCCCCTGGTCCTATTAAATCAATAAGGTTCAATCAATAATTTGCAAACAGTTTTTGAGTGAATTATATGTGCTTGGACTGCACATAAGAACTGCTGGATATTTTTGATTGATTGATATTATTAAAAGTTAGATAACACTTAATTCAATTAATTAATATAATTTTTAAAGTTAAGTTATATGTACATTTATGTCAAATCTATTATTTGTAAAATCAGCATCATATTTCTTGAATCAATAAATTCTACAGTTATATAATTTGAATGTAACTGACAAATATTCTCATTTTTTGTTATAAAACTTAATTGGATTCTATATTATTTTAACCAATTTTTTTCTTGTTTGAATCCTACCCCCTCTCCCGAATCAATAATTTGCTCAAACAATTTAAATGAATTTTGCATGTTCTTGAACTATTTAAAAATTGATCAATGTTGCTGTATATTTTTAATTGATATTGAATGAATGTTCGGAAATTCTATTATTTTTCATATTGACAATGGTTGACTAAAATATTGAAAATTCCGGTTTGGTTATAACAATTGAATAAATTTTTAATAAATTTATTATTTTGAACATTTGTATTGTATTCCTCGAACCAATAAACAATACATAGTTATATAATGTTTTGTATATTATTGATTAATACCTATATTATTTGTTATGAAACTAAATTAGATTATAAAATGTTTTAACCAATTATTTTGTCTGTACTCACGCACCCAATAAAATCAATAATTTTATTAAAATTGTGTATGCACTTGGACTGTATTTCAAAATTGATGAATTTTGTTGCATATTTTCTATTGATATGAGTCAAAAGTTAAAAAATTCCATTTTCTTGATAAATGGGTAGTTGACTAAATATAATTTCCCAAGTTCAGTTATAACAATTCAGTACTTTTGTATCAAATTTATTGTTTTAAAAATTAGCATCATATTTCTGGAATCAATAAAGTATACATAGTTGTACGATTTGGAAATAATTGATAAAAATATATATACATTTTGCTATGAAACTAAATCAGACTGTAAAATATTTTGAACAAATTGAATTTGATATGAATCGATTTTATGCTCATTTCCTTATATTCGATAATTTAATAGTGCATGTTATTTATTGAACATGTAGATTAAAAAAATTTGAGAGTGACATTTTAATAAAAATATGCAATGAAATTACAGTAGGACGCCGATTTCCAGGAACGATCGGGGAACTTAAACAAACATTCCTTAAAATCGGCCTTTTTCCGGTGACACAGTGAGCGGAATTTTAATGATGCGTCACAGTGCCGTGCTAGGTATTACGAGTCCCTTTGCAGAAAGGAAAAATTTTAACATCTTGAAGTTCCTCGAGCAAATGCTGCAATAAAATACCGGGGCCCTACAATAAGCGCCAGAATTTCGACACGACCCTGAATCGATGACTGAATCATTACTTGTCATTTCGGCGAGCAGGATTTAATCCTTCGAAAACTCGAGAACCCATTCAAGCATATTTAAATTTTCTTCGCCCTTATTAAGATGTCCTGGATATCGGCTTCTTGGAGATCGGCGTCCTACTGTATTATGATACATTCAAAGAAATTCATTAATTCGTTGGTCATCAGTCACAGATCTTCAGGAATGCAGCAAACAATGATCCTATCACCAAAAAATCATAACACCGAAATCAGATCCAGCAATCCTGAGAAGCCAAAAGAGGAAACAACAGAAGTCATAAATGCTTTAGGAGCAACAAACGAGCTCGTTTCTCACATTGGCCTGGTTAAAGAATTTGCTTGTGACAGCGCAGTTGAACACCCTTATGTCGATAAGCTCAAAAGAGTGCAAATGATTCTCTTCGACATCAGTCATTCTATTTCCAAATCATCCCATGGCAAAATGCAAAACTTTGAGACCAAACACACTAACGACCTCGAAGAGTGGAATTTAGAATATGCTAATGGACTTGCCCCTCCTGAAGATTACATAATTCCTGTGAGCATTTATAACCCATCATCTTAAGTCATTGAATATTTGCAAAACTGAATCACAAAGTTTGAAATTAGACAGTTTTTCTGGAATTAAAAATCCTTATAAACCTTAGACATTTAAATGTAGTTCAAAAATGTTCAGTTTTTTAAAATTCTGTTAGAAACAATGAAAATTTTCAATCAATGTTGCTATTTTTATTGTCTAGGGAGGTGGAAAAGCCTGTGCATCTTTACACATAACTCGGGCGATTTGCAAACGAGCCGAACAAAGCTTCATTCCTCTAGTACGAAATGGCACTCTGGATGCGGAAGCACAAATTTACTTGAACAAATTATCGGACTTTTTGTTAACAATATCCCGTGTTGCATCAAAATGTGACCAGCGCACTGAAAATATTTATATCCCAAGGGCCCAGGTTCTCGAGGGAAATTAAAGTCTTGATGCATAATTTTTTCTCAACATTTTTTATTCCTGTTCTTGTACAGCAGTAATTTCAAAATTAGAAATTATTCTTAACAATGGATCAATCTGGTTGTGTAAAAATTCAGAATATTTACAATGAGAGGTTTTTATAACTTGGAACAATTCGTTATTCCATAACTTGTTCTCCTTCGGTAATTTCCTTTAAATTTAATAATTCTAAAATTCCAGTTCCTTTGGTTTCAGAATTTACTAAGGAATCGATTTCTCGTAATTGTCCTGGATCTATTAAACAAATCATGCTCAACGTTCCGGAATCCCAGTCTTCTTTTTCGACTGATGAAATTAATGGTTGCAATTTTTCACGTGACTTTTTTGCATCTTTTCCAGTTATAACAATTTTTATTCTCATTTGGGCTCGTTCCAATCTCATGACTTCTTTTAATTTGGGAATTACATCGAGTGCTTGCTGTTTTGCATTTCGATTCGGCTTCACCTGTTATTAAGAAATTGAAAACTGAGATTAAAGTTGGGATCCAAAGAATTTAAGACTTTTGTTGAGAACTCATAATTTAAAAGTTTCTTAGACGATGAAATAATAAACTTTGTAAAAATTTGGATTCTAATATTTGAGATATTTCTTTTTTCATTCCAAAAATGTCATATTTTAAATATTTATTCGAAATTTTTGAATTTTTCAATCGCAAATGATATCAGTCTGTACTTCTTGAATTTCTGGAAAAGTGAATAAACTGAATGTTTTTTTCTTAAAAGAAGAAATATTGCAATTAAATTACCGAAAAATGAATATCTTTCATAGCTTTTTCGATCATAGACACTGGATATGGTCTTTTAGTTTCTGGGTCTACGCATTTATCGGCGACAGTCGTGGCAATGTCTTTGAACATAGAATCCAATGCAGAATGTCGTTCTTTATCAGAAACTTGAAGTTCGCCTTTTGCCAAAATTTCCTTGCATATCTCGTCTTGGTTGTCATTCCCAAAAGCTTTTAACAAATCCTGTTTTTTTGCTACTTGTCCTTTTGATACGTTGGTGAACACAGTTTTTGTTTGCAGAACTTCGTCTATGTCTTTTTCTCTAAAAATAGACAAAATATGAAAGATGTGGAAAATTTCAATTTGCAAAAATACAAATTTTTAGGGCAGTGCAGAATTTTTTTTCAGAAATCATGCAGTATATAGTTTAAGAAAAACTTGTAGGTGTTAGCAGAAGATATGAAATTCTCCGGATTCAGCAAATTCTTCGAATTTTTTAAAATTACTGACAATCTTTAAAATTTGCTATGTTTATTCTTTTTTTGAAATTTTATCATACTTGTTAGGGTTTGTCTTAATTTTGAAAGTTTTCAGTTTGTTTATAAATGAAAAAAATGCATTTTTTGAAGAAATATGATAATGAACATAATTTACAAAATTTATGAGTATTTTCTGTCTATAATTTTTTTACTTTTCCAGAACTTTTTATAATTACAAAAGTTTCTGATGTTTCTAAATTTTTAGAAATGTTTGAAATCTCGAACATAATACAAACTATTTAAATATTTAAAACTTTCCCACTGTCATACAAATTTGTTCAACTAATTAAATTTTTTTGTAACTTTTTAATACTTTTCAAATTTTCAGATATTCACTAAAAAAATTTTTAGTAAAATTGTTTATATTTCAAAGAATACTGATGATGCGCACAATTTAAAAACTTAAAGAACATTCTTTGAAATTCAACAATTTTTTTCAGTTTTTTTATACTTGTCGAAAAGCTTCAAGTTTTTACACTGAGAAAAATTCACTGCACTGGTTACAGTGAAATCTAATTTTTATTTTTTATCATACCTGATTGAATTCCTGTCAATACAGTAATTATTACGGTATCCACCATACTCATTGCGGTGGATAACTGGAATCGTTCGACAGTTTCTATATACATTGCTTTCAAATGTTCCCTGTCGAAAACAATTACGTTTATATACCGTAATGAGTACCGTGGATACCGTTGTCACTACGGATTTGACCGTACAGAGTCAGGTGACTGTGAAAAAAAAATTTTTCACTGTAACCAGTACAGTTAAAGCCAGCAATCATCACGGTGCATTTTTCTCAGTGTAGATGCTTTATAATTTTTCTGAATTATACAAATTTTAAACATAACAGGAATTATTTTTAAATTAACATGTGCAATGAAAATTTATCTAACTTATTAAGATTTATCAGCATTTTTAAATACTTTTTAAGTGTTGCGAATTTTTGTGATAAATGGAAAAAAAACATTAACATGCAAATTTTTTTGAAATATGATAATTAACACAATTTACAAAATTTTTCAATATTTTCTGAATTTTAAAATTTTTTAACTTTTTCAGAATTGTTGGCGATTGAGAAGTTCTGGTATTTCTTAATTTTTCAAATTTTAAATGTAATACAAAAGATCCATAACTTGTAAAATAAATTATCAATATGTACAATTTACTAAAATTTTTTTTAACCTTCTACTATTTTAAAGTTTTTCAGGCTTTAATTAGAAATGAAAAAACATAATTATGCATATTTCGAAAAAATATAATGATGGACACAATCTACAAAATTAATAAACGTTTTCTGAAATTTAACAAGTTTTGGATTTTTTTAAGTATTATTTACAATCTTAAAAATTTCAAAAATTGTACAAAAGTATTCAGAATCATTCAAATTTAACAAAAATCTTCTTACTTTTTACGATGTTTCACAATTTTGCAATACTTATTAAGTTTTCCAGACTTATCTTGAAAAATTAAAAAAACATTATAATAAACGTTCCCATCAAATATGGAAACAAGCAATCTACAAAATGTATGAACATTTTTTTGAACCATACTAAATTTTCAAATTTTGTAGAATTCCTAAAAATTTTTTGTTTCCAATCTTTTTTTACTTTTTCGAAATTCTCAAAATTTCTAACATAATACGAACTATTTAAAACTCTGTGAATCTTATAAAAAATCGTTTAACTCGTTGAGATTTTTCATGATTTCTAAAAACTTTCATATTTTTCAGATTTTTATTAGAAAATAAAAAAAATATAAGCATGCATATTCTTCAAAAATATGTATTTTCGATTAAAATCAACTAAATTACAATTCAATTCAATGAAATAATTATTAATATATTATAAGTATTTTTAAGAAATTGTGTAAATGATTATTCTGTCAAATAAATGTATTCAAATCTATTAGTTTATTTGTCTATTAAAGCATACCCTTTTGTTTAGTAAATAAAAGATAAATTTCATGATCATTTTCAAAATTCACAGGTTTTTAAAGAATCGTTCAAGTTTTTTTTTGTCTACTTACAATTTGCTTCTCCAAGAGACGACTTTGTTCTTGTAACAAGCGATTTCGAATCTTTGGCCACATTTTTTCATTCTAACAATAGCGACGTTTGTTAATCGTATTTGATTCGTTGGTGTAAATATTTTCGACATTTTTGCAGTGTATCCAAGGTAGTTTTCTAAATAAGTGAACAAAATAAAGTTAGTAGTAAATAACGTTATCATACGTTATGTTGTAAAATATGTACTTTTCTTGAAGTGTTTGGAAAGAATTGTTTGTTTTTTGCAGTTTTTTCATATGCGTTTTTATTATTCCCAGCTGTTCGTGAAGTCATGCTGTTGCAGTGCTACCAACATTCACCACTAATGTCAAAAAAATCCCTATGCACACAAAAAAACACACGCAATGAAAATGTAAACAAAAAATAATCCCAACTTGAAAATATAAATTTTGGTATTTAAATTATCATAACAAGTCATAAGTTATGAATAATTTATTAATTATATCAATCGTTAGTACTGCGTTGGACTTTTTAGCTCCGATAATTATCTCATTTGTAAGTTAACGAAATATTTTTTGATTGAATATTGTTGATGTAAAAAAAAATAATAGACTTTAATTTTTGTATTGTTATTATAGATAGTGAATTTGATACATCCAAAATCAAATCTCAATGCGTCAGTGAGTGATGAATTGAAAAAGCTGAAAAATGAAATGGAAAAAATATCGATGGTTGATGAATTTTCAAAATACGCTCGTCTGCAGAGGGCCTATAATAAACTGAATGGGGAAATTTCCAAAGAAGGTAATTAAAATTTCGGAAGTATGAGAAAAGAAAATAATAAGATTAATATAGCATAAAAAAAATTTTTTTCAAGTATGAAAACATATATAAGAATATCTCATTATTTTTATAGTATCATAAAGTAAATTATAAATTATATTGATCAATTTTTTTTATTTTACTGAAAGTTTTTTAAAAAAATATTCATCATGCATTTTGCAGTATGTTTATAACATGAATTGTTATATTTTTTTTACTTTTATTATATTCATGTGAGAAACAAATATATATAATTAATGTGTCACGCTCTGGCAAA
The DNA here is from genome assembly GCA_028476575.1 of Platygaster robiniae. Classification (NCBI taxonomy): domain Eukaryota; kingdom Metazoa; phylum Arthropoda; class Insecta; order Hymenoptera; family Platygastridae; genus Platygaster; species Platygaster robiniae. The sequence continues at coordinate 47,405,655 of CM052019.1, forward strand.
AGGGGCCTTAGATCCAAAAGTTAAAGTTTTCAGAAAAGGCGATATCAAGTTCACGCGACATAGTGATTTCTGTAGTAACGCCGTGTTGTGAAAACGTATAAAATCATTGATTTTCGAAGTTGAAAAATAATAAGTAGATATTTTGAAAGATCTTTTACTCTTCAAACAAAAAGTAACATAATGTTCAGCTTGACAAACTGCATCTTTTTCTTGATGTAAGTTTTTTTCTGATAATTTGTTTATTCGTTATCAAATAAACAATAGGTTTTTTAATATCTTCGAAAATCAATGTCATTCAGAACTAACACCGCCGAAACCAAAACTATGTAGTTTGAATAGATAAGCACAGCAATAAGTAAATACTTGCCATGAAAAATTATATTTTTAGCCACAAGCATTTGAAATATTTTGCGAAATTTCCAGAAAACACATTAGAAATAAATAAAAATACTTTCTTTGATGGAAATTTATTAAATTTTGCAGCTAATGACTCATCAGGTGTGAAAGCAACGCTTCAAAAAGCTTTGCATACTGGGTTCCGAGTTATTCATGTGAGTGCAAATTCTTTTGAGCATTCCATAAAGATAAATAATCTAGTCATTTAATTGTAATAATATTTTCATTTTATTATTTGTGTTACATAAAATTATAATGTTAATAGGGACTAGTAAACGCAGTGCTTTTGTGGACATATAAAGGGGAATTAATCATGGATCTGCCAAAAGGAACTTTGTGGCCTTTTGAGGGATATTTCAGTTGGCCAAGCAATAATCCAACAGGAATTTCTTTTCTGCAATGGACAATCCTTTTAAAATTAGGGACTTCGTGTTTGAAATGAATAAAAGTCATTCACATTGCAAATTTTTGGTCCTGTCTAACGTAAAAGAATTAAGGATCACTTTTTTGGTGAAATATTTCTAATTGGTTTGAAATCCTGATATTGAAAATTTGCTATGATTCACAACATGAGAAATTTTTGAAAATGAGTGAATTTTTCAGATTATTAAATATTTGTTTAATTATTCTGTCTTCGACTCTGGAAAATAATCAAGTCAATAAATTAGGAAAACATTTGGAAAAATCAGAATAAGAAATTTTTCATACCATTTCTTAACAATTAACAAAAATGTGTATGTATGTGTTGTATGAAATAAAATGTTCAAGTCAATCAAATTTTCGTAATAATTTTGAATTATTACAAATTATAACAATTAACTTCATTTTTTTAAACTTTATTTTATTGAAAGCTTGAAGTTATTCACTTCTTTTTACAAATACAACAAAGTCGGGGATACAACAAAGCACAGCGACATTCTGACCTAGAAAAAATGCCGGCAAGATGTAAAAAAATCAAACCCAAACAAACACTGAAACTGTCATTTTAAATGCTTTCCAAACTCAGTTGTTCCCTCAATCCATTCTATTTTCTTACTTTTTCATGTACTACACACAAATATTACACATTAGTTTTCAGTGACTTGGTCTGCTCGATCCGCTCTTCAAAATTGTTGTGAAGCAGAAATTTTTATCAGGGCTCGAGAAAGTGTCCTGTGAACAGTGCCAACTCTTTGAGGATGAGCACTAAAATTTATATGTGCAATATGTGTCGCGCTCTGACAAAAGAGACCTTAGATCCAAAAGTGAAAGTTTTCAGGAGAGGCGATTAAAGTTCACGCGGCATAGGGATTTGAATGGTAACGCTGTATTTTAAAAATGCATAAAATCGTCGATTTTTGAAGTTGAAAAATACTAATTCGATAATTTAAAAGATCTTTTTCTCCTTTACTCAAAATCATGATAATGTCGAAAATCATTTTTTAGATCTAAGGTGCCTTTTCTCAGAGCGTGACACATCTATGTATATGGTATATATAGATATATAAGTATATACATTTTGATTCTGATCCTTAACAAGTTGGCGCTTTTTGATGGACACTCATTCAACACGGAAGAGTACGAGCCCTGATTTTTACTGCAGCGTAGTTTTACTGTTACCCAATAGGTGGCGTTGCAAATTGGTTGTAGTAGTGAAGGAAACTGTAGTAGTTTCTTAAGAAGCAAAAAATCTCTTTTGAGGTACAGTAACATTCCCTCTCGCTGAGTGATATGCTCCTGGATACTCTAAAAAAAGGACATTCTCCCTGCAAATAGCAAATAGCGTGAATAAAGTGAGCATTTCCTTGTATGTATGGAAAAAAAAAAAAAAAAAAAAAAAAACGTTGCCCTTGGTCCCGCAGATCCAATGATGTTTACGACAGCAAAAATACTAAAAGTCTGTGCTGGAACCAAAACACTCGTTTGTCACCAGAAGAAAAAGTAGTACAATGTGGGACAAGCATCCAGGAGCATTGCGAAGAGGTTACAGAAATAATAAAACTCATATCTGGTAGGGCCAGTGTGGACCAACTTGGGGGCAACTCACTTCCGCCCCCACATGAGTTCGGTGCCAGGAATCCATCCTCATGTTTTTGTGTAGCGCCTTGCTTTTGCAGCACAGGGACTTTGTTATGCGAAACAAGATGGACCACAGTCAAATGACGATGCATTTTGACCAAATGATCAGTTGGCACAACATTACTAGGGTATTAAACCAAGCACAACAGTTGTTCGCTGGCTACCGCAGGAGACACTCAGGCTCCTTCAAACAGGATTATGCCAACGCGTAGAAAAGGCTTATTTTGCAAGAAATAAAGGGCCTACAGTCAAAATTAGTCAAGTGACAGTTTCTGAGCGGCTTACATTCCCTGATAAAATCCATAAAAGACCAGGAAGGAGGAAAGGGAGGAAAGGTGGAAACGTTTCTTATAGATTCATTTTTATATTGCTTAATCACGTTCTATTTTTTCATTATTCACTTAATCGTTGAACAAAAAATTAGATTTATAATGCTGAATTGAACTTAACAAAATATACAATGCCTGTGCCATCTACCCATCTGCTGCTGCTTCTACCACCCAAGATGCTCAGGATCCTGATAAAAATGTTCATGGCGTTCAAGTAAATGCCGATGCAGCTATAACATATATTCATAATTTTTGAAATCTATACTAGAAAATTATGGTTTGAGAACAGTTCCTAAGTATAAGAATATTTTATAACCATTTTTTAAAGAATATGTGGCGTAGCACAAAGAAATCGACCCAAGAGAGCTATTCGTTTGGGCTTACTTTCTAATGGCTTTGATTTGAATAATGTGCCTGAACGAATGACGCACTTGGGTCGGTTCCTTCGTTCCACACCACATATATGTAACGCGATCCGAGAAAAAGGATCTACTGTCTAAAAAATCGTTTTTCGGATTATGAGTGATTCTATAAGTTTTGAATCCGATTTTCAATTATGTGCAATCAGAATTTACTTTGATTTTTTTGCAAACTATGAATTTTTAAAAATCTTTTATCCCATTAACCGTTGTGTACACCCATCAGTCTCAATCAGTCTCAATGATTCGTTTCTTTATTTGCCTGATTCCCCTAGATTTAACATGAGAAATCTAGAGAAATCAGTCAAGTGAAGAAACGTATCATTAAGACTGAGTGTACACTGGAAATTCCCCTATACGTCCTTATCTTATACTCTTATACGTCCGTTCTCATGCGGCGAAAAATCGTTCCGCTATACGGCGGGATAGCCTGCCCATCTTTTTCCTACCGCTCGAGAAAATTATCACTTTCGGGCGGGAGATGAATATCCAGTCCGGGTTGGATAATCTGGCCCGGATATCTCAAAATGGCGCGGGAAATTTAAAATGCCGTCATGCTATAGCCTGACGGCAATATATTGGTGTATATTATATATTAATGATTTTATTTTTAATAATAATTATAATTTTATTTATATTATATACACAATATATTGGTGCATTTGAAATATCTGAATTGGATTATCCGGGCTGGACCTGATAATTGTCTCCCGCCCGAAAGTGCTAAATGTTTCAATCACTTCCAATAGGAAAATTCAAGGAAATTTCAAGAATAGGCCCCCACTTTTTCCATTTTTGATATACAGTAAAAAAGCCTGTTGAAAATTACCAGCGGCTTGCGATTTTCCAATGATTTTATTTATATGAATCTGTTCGATTTTTAATAATAATACTTGATTTGAGTTAAAATCGGTGTGAGCCAGATTGGATTTTACATTTTTTTTCCAGTCTAATACTGGAAAATTCATAGATGATATTTGTAAAATTCCTAGCGCCGGGAATTTTCCATTACTCTGCAATACTCTTCTAGGAATTTTATCTCGTGCTAGTCAATTTCGTCGTCCTCCTGGGAAAATCACTACACTCAATCTGAATTTCCTCGCGCAGATAATTTCGCATTTGACTTGTGAAATTGCCAGGTTTTACTTGCAATTTTACTGTATTCTACTATAGTAATTTCACTACATTCAATGTAAGTCCCAAAATTATACACATTGAATATAGGAATTTTACAAAAAAATTTTTTATTATACCGTTAAGACGGGCGCCATTTTCAAATAAACTTATTGCACGAATTTTTAATATCGCTAAAATTGCAATTCGTGTACATGTTTCAAGAGCGAAATCTTTCAAAAATATGCAACGTATTTTTTTTTTTATAAAAATGGACGTTGGGTTATAATATGGAAAAATCGATCAGTTTTTTTTTACGATCTAGAATCATATGGGGATATGGACTTTATATTGCTTTATATCTCGGAAGTTGGCAACGATTTTATTATTATTATTTTTTTTGGTAACACCCGACACTGCCCAACACGAATTTCACACTGTTCCACACATATTTATTAATGTTTACTGATGTTTACATATATTATGGTTTCTCCAGGTTTATCTAACGTCCGCGACTGAGGATTTGTATTTGTGCATTGTGCATTGCAACTAATTTGTAGAATTAATTATACCATCAATATAATACCATAAATTAATTAAAAAGTATATACAAAATTAACGTTTTGTTTACGGTTTTGCAAACGTTTGCAAAACTGAAATGGACTGCAAATAGCAAATGTCAAACATTTTCAGTCTCCACAAAAACAGGTCATGGAAAAACAGTTTTATCTGGATTGCAAAGGTGATTTTTCATATTGGTGACACTGCATGAATGCCCGTGTTTTTATGAGTTAGAATAGGCATATTCATGAATTTTTGCAAATGATGAAAAGTTTCTTAAACGACATATTTGTTGAGTTTTTGTTTTGATGTTGTTGAAAAGATTTTGGAGTTGTAAACATGTTTACATGTTCAACATTGCTTTTCTACTACCATATCAATTTTCAAAAACATTGAAAAAGATTAACGAAAATGACTATTTTTTAATTACTTGTTCATATAATTTTGATATAAAAACCTTTAAAGTTCATAATTTTCTTGACGAAACGCGTAAATAATTGTACTTTCCAATTCATGTTCGTATTAATAAATTTTAATTTGTTTCTTAAATTTAATAAATTAAAATTTTACCAAAGAAGTCAACAAATATAATAAAGTATCATCAATTATATTATTAGAAATAATTTTTCATGCACACTCTGAATCTTTCAAAATGTTAAATAAAAATGTAGGATAGGAAAATTGTGATTTTTTAAATTTATATTCTAAATTCTTAGTGCCCTAAATTATTCAACTAGGAAATAAACTTTTTTTTAGATTCACATTGCTCTACCAACTTAAAAAAAAACATACTTTAAAGTAAATTTCAAAGATATATTTTGAAAAAAAAAAAAAAAATGAAATAAACTTTTATCTATATTAGCTTATTATTCATGAAACTTATATTAAAATTTGATAATTCTCTTGACGAAAGACCTAGATAATAGTTCTTTTGAATTTACAATAAAAGATGTAAATATTTATTTTTTCACAATTAAATACATGAAAATTTCATTCAAGAAAGTAGAATAATATCGTTATGTTTGAAGATAATATTGTAGTCATGTTTAAAATACAGTATAACATTTTAATTCTCAATTACAAGCGCTGTGAGATAGTCACCTATGAAAATAAATATTTTGCAGTTCAACATTGCTTCTCTATAATCTGAAATATAAATATATTTCGAAAATAAAGTTGGAAGCTACATTTGAAAACAATTGATGAAATATAACAAAATATTTCATAATATTATTTAATTATGAAATATTGATGTACAAACCTTTAAAGTTAATAACTTTCTTGACAAATCACGTGGATAATAATAGTACTATTGAATTAATTTTCAGAGACATAATATATACTGAATTCACAATTTAATAAATAAAAATTTTTTATTGAAGAAAGTAGAAAATCATATAATATTGTTGAATTCATCAATTACATTGTGTGATATTTATTCAAATTTTCAATTTCCAAAACCACTGAATAATTTGGTATCTACAAATTGTGATTTAGTATCTAATAATTGAAATACACCTATTTCCATCCTTAATGCCAAGTGACCTGAAATAGTCAATTATGAAATTAAATTCTTTTCATCAGCTGAAAATGAACATATTTTTAAAATAAATGTCACAGCTATTTATTGAAAAAAAAAACAAAGAAATAAACAATTTTTTTGTATTAGCTAGTTGTAGGTGACAATCATTAATTAAATATTGATATTGAAGTTCATGATTTTCTTGACAAAACACCTGAATGATAGTACTTCTGAATTTATATTAACATATCTACATTGATGCCTATTGTTTTTACAATTTATTAAATGAAAATTTTACTGAAGAATGTAAGAAATTATATTATGTAAAATCTATTATCAATATTGTAAAAAATAACGATTCATCAAATTTTTAAATTTCCCGAAACATTTAAAAATGCAGCTTTATGAAATAATGATTTTCTTTCTAATAATGTTTGAAGTATGAACTAATTCTTATTCTAAATTTCAAGTGCCTTAAAATCATAAATTGTAAAATTAAATTTTTTTAAGTTCACTTCATTATCAGTTGACTCCACGTACAGTCTATTTTATTACTTGAGCTTTCGGCCATTACATTGGTGCCCTTATTAACTTATTAGGAACTTATTATTCATGAAATTTTTTAATATTAACTTTAAAGTTCATGTTTCTGTTGACAAAAGCTGTGAATAATAGAACTGTTGAATTCATTTTGAAAAACAACTTTTTATTTGGTTTATCTCAAAATAAATAAGTGAAAAGGTAACGAATCATGATAATTTAAAATCAATCAATGATAATAAGAACAATTATTTTTCCGAACTTTTAATCTTCTGAATCACTAAATAAAAATTTGGCATTCGAAAATTGTGATTTTGTTTATGAAATACATCCATTTTTATTCTGAATTTCAAGCACCCTAAAGTAGTCAATAATACAAGTACAAGTAATTTTTTTTCGTGCCAAAATTGTAGCTGTAACCTCATTTTAATTTAATTTTGCATTGTGCATTGAAAATGTTTATTCTTGAAGTTCACAAGTATATATATATTTCAGTTGGAAAGTTAATTAGTTCTTGTTTTCATATTTATTCACATTATCAGCTTTGAATACTTGTACCTAAATGTTTTTGTTCCATAAAGTTTTTCTAGTAATGCAGCTTGAAGTTTTTGCATTTTATTTGTTTTTTCTCATTTTATATTTGAGTATTTTTTGACTGTCAGCTAACACAAAAAAAAAACACTAATAGTCATTATAATAATATAAAAATATTTTATTATTTTTCAGGATGAGAAAAATCCCCTACACATTAGAGGACTTGAAATGTCCAGACAACGTTCACACGATCCGCCTTAAGAGCAAATCTTCATTCGTCGTCAAACGGCTGGCGCTGAGTTTTGGTATTTTGGCATCGCTGGCTTTGTTGTATCTTCCAACGTATCATTTTGCTCAAAGAACTTTTGCTGAACCAGGTGAGATCGAAACTGTGACGGTGAAACCTCGAAGCGTTAAACGTCTATCGCCTAATAATGGTAGGATTCCACTAAATTTTCCTATTTCGCTATACTAAACACTTTTGTTCAGCTTGCTTATACTCCTGAACCCCAATTTTGTACGTTTTATCTCACAGTAATAATTTATCAGTGATAGCTTTGAGATGTTCTCGGCTCTTGAATATTTTTACAACTGCATTAGTTTTAGAAATTTTTTACCTTGAAGTACAAAATGTACAAATTAATTTATTTTTCCAGAATAGGTCACTAACTCAATTTGCTTCTTGTGACATTTAATTTTAAGTTGAATGCACAAAATTGGGTATCAGATGAATTTTATACAGGGTGCGCCATCTAGACAGGACCTATGTAAATGTTGAATAACTCCGCCATTTTTCAGCCGATTTTGACAAATCAGCCAGATTTTGAAACGTCAGTCTATGCCATTTTAGCATGGATCGATTTACGCCAAAAAAGCGGGCTGAAATTGTAGCGCTGTACATTGAAAACAATCCTTCAACTGTGAAAACTGTGCGTGCTTATCGTAAGAAATATAAGAGACATTTGGCGCCTTCCGCCAAGACAATTCGTACTTTGGCGAAAAATTTCTTTGAACACGGGTCTGTAGCTACTCGCCCGCGACCCATTCGACCGCGTCCGCGACGCTCAAATGAAGTTGTTGAAGCGGTTAGAGAGAGTGTTGCCGAAAATCCAAGTGTGTCGTATCACCGTCGTTCTCAGGCGCTGAACGTGAGTGGAACCACTTTAAGAAGAATTTTGAAGGATGATCTCTATCTTTTTCCATACAAAGTGCAACTTACCTAAAGATTGTTGGAAATGGACAAGCCGCGTCGCCTTGAATATGGGAATACGATTGCAAGGAAGATCGATGCCGAGCCTGATTTTTGGGACCGAATTTTGATGACGAACGAAGCTCATTTTACGCTCTCTGGCGTGATCAATAAATAAAACTGTCGAATTTGGGGAACAGAGAACCTACACATCATTCACAAAACACCATTGCACGACCAAAAAGTTACTGTTTGGGCCGTAGTGTGCTCGAAAACGATTATTGGACCATTTTTTTTTTCAAAGTTGGAGAAACCATCGACGGTGCACGCTATCGTTGGATGTTGGCGCACTTTGTTTGTCCGGAAATGCGTAAACACGGTCTGACGAACTTCTATTTTCAACAAGACGGCGCACCTTGTCACACCGCAGTTGCTACTATGAAGTTTTTGCAGAGCAAGTTCCCGGGACGCGTTGCGTCAAAAAAGGGTGATTCGGAGTGGCCTCCTCATTCGCCGGATTTGACGGCGCCGGACTTTTTTCTGTGGGGCTATTTGAAGAGTAAGGTGTATGCCAGCAAACCGAAGACTATTGAAAAACTAAAAGCTAATATCACAGCGGAAATTGCTGCTATTACGCCCGAAATGTTGTCAAATACGATGCAAAATGCCCAAAAAAGGGCCGCTTTTTGTGTACCTAGTGGAGGTGGTCATTTGATCGATATTGTATTCTGAGTGAATTTTCAATAAATGGCATTGTATACCCTAAATAAATCTAGTTCATTTTCCAAAATCGGCTGAAAAATGGCGGAGTTATTTAACATTTAAATAGGTCCTGTCTACATGGCGCACCCTGTATATTATATTACAATTATAGGTCCTTGCAAATATGAAACCTTCCCTGATTTTCATTTTTGCAAGGCCCACTAAGCTTTGGTATTTTAGAATCTTTTGTCTTACTTTCTAGTCATTTTGGTTTGTTTCTACAATGTGCGAGAAATTCGAAAAATTTGGTTGTGGGTCAATTTTATTGAAACATGTAATGATGCACTATGGTATTTTTTTCCTACACACATTACTTTGCACATAATCTAAGTTTTTTTTAAATTTATTTTTTTTTAGCATGCTTGGGTGAATTTTGCATACCAGTGTGTTAGAAATTTTATTCAAAATATGTATATAGTTTATCCATTTTTTTTTCATGAATTTTACGTAAACTCAATTTTCATTTCATGCTCAAATATATAGGTAACTAACATGAATGAATTTGAGCATCACGTAAACAGTTAATGTTAATTACACGCACACTTACAGACTGACATGTAAGCTTAATATCTACTGTTTACGTGAGTTACATGAAATTTTTACCAAGATCTTTTGCACATTATTACACACATTTTATCTACATTAATTTTATTTACTTATTTATTTTTTGCCAGGTCCACAAACATTCAGGAAATTAAAACAGTTCCCCCACAAATATATGTTTTTAATATTTTTTTAGTTACTCTACAAAAAATCAGCCTTGAATACAAATTTCAACTTTGTTATGAACATTTCAGTACCCCTCGAAGGCTGGGGTCTAAACGTTTCGCGGGATCTTCGTTTGTACATTCTTCCCCAAGATGTAACGACGATTTTGCAACCAGAAAATATTTGTTCTCCAGCACCAGACGTGTTGATAATTGTTTGCTCAGGAACACAAAATCGCGAATCTCGAATGGCTATTAGGAAAACTTGGGGCGACCAGCATTATTTGGAAACTAAGTACAATTCCAGCGTCAAAGTTGCTTTTATTCTAGGACAAAGCGACAACGACACAGTCAATGTAATTATTCCAATATTTATTGTAAATTGTTGAATATTTTTTTACATTTGTGTAAATATTTTGGTATGTAAGGTCAGTGTCGCCCCCTTCATAGCCAGCCTTGAGATGCTGATGAATATGTCATATAATCAATTAGCAGTAAATCAAGTGTAAAGTATGCTAATCCTCGAAATAATAACTTTGAGATACATTTTGATAGCGTTTGATAGTTGAATATTATCCCTATTGTTATAGAAATTTGTATTGATTTTATCATAAGACCATCTACAATTGAAGTAGTGAAAATCTCATGTTTTCATCTGCATAGTTGGCAAAATTTTCTCAACTATTAACAAATCTATCAAATATGGTAACTACATGACTTCAAACAAAGTAATCATGTTTGTTGTTTTTTTTTTAGAATCTCATTGCTGAAGAGAGCAACGAGTACAAGGACATAATTCAAGAAAAATTTATCGACACTTATAACAATTTAACTTTGAAATCTTGTATGCTACTAAAATGGGTGACTTCGAATTGCAATGGCCTGAAGTACCTGATGAAATCCGATGACGACATGTTCGTCAATATTCCCATGTTCCTTCACATTTTACAAGTGTTGCCCAAAAGTACTGGTGTACTCATTGGCTCGCTTATTCATAACGCGAGGCCTATTATGGATCCTAGAAATAAGTGGTACGTTTGCAATTTAATGAGGCATTATGTAGTTTTTTTTAATAGAGTTGAGTACAATATGAGAATGCAGAAAAGTTTATGCTCAATCGTAACAATGCACAATCGTTCAATGCACGAAAAAATATATTCTCAATTAATTTATGAACATTGAATACAATGCACAAAAAATTTATACACAATCGTCCAATGCACAAAAATTATATGCCTAATCAATCTACAAACATTGAATACAATGCACAATACATTTATGCACAATCGTCCAATGCACAATGTTTGCGATTGCATTGGCGTCCCCTGTTTTTCTTTGAAAGTCACGCCAATGGCTGGACCGAGTAAGTGTGTTTTACCCGGGTAAGTCTGTTTTACCGTTCAGTTGAGTTTCAATTTTCGGAGAATGGAAGAAAGTCGGGCTCATGTAAAAGTCCCGTGTTTTTGTCATTTATTCTCGATCGGGGTGCGAATTTATTCTATTTCTGTACAGTTTAGTAATAAAAGAGTTTAGGAAACAACAATTTCATCAGGATAGTTTTCAATTCGCCAACATACACACAAATTATATGCTCGATCAATCTATGAACATTAAATACAACGTACAATGAATACACTCACATCTGGTAGTTTCAAAAATTTGAGCAATGAAAAGAGTCACTGAAATGTCGTACATTTTTTTTGTATAGGTACATGCCTAAATACATGTACTCGGGGGCGAGATACCCGAACTACCTATCCGGTACAGGATACGCGATGAGCTTCGACGTCGCCAACAGATTGTACCAAGCTGCCTTGAACATTTCGCTTTTGCACCTGGAGGACGTTTTCATAACCGGCCTGTGTGCGAAACATGCCGGAATTCGGCCAGTGTCCCAGATAGGTTTCAGTTTCCTGCCTCGAAAAATGGACCCCCGCGTCCTGAAAAACATCGTCACCGCGCACAAAGTGAGTTTGGCAAACATGTACTCGACATGGACCAAGTTGAAAAATTCGAATTTACATTGCGGGGATGGGGGGAAAGCCAAAGGCAAAACTTCGCTGTCTAGCAACAAAAATCTTGGGCATTCGATACTTAATAGAAGTATGGTCTCTCGTCGTTCTTGAAACTTGACTGATGTGATGTCTTGAGGTCATCGTGCACCACATCGGTGCTACCATAGTAACAATTTTTCTGTACCATTGAATACATTTTCATATTATTCATGGTGGATAATTGACGGATGTTTGGAATACGTTAGTGTTTTTACTTTTAGAGATCTAATTATAAGTTGTCTGAAGAAAAAATCGATCGAAATATAGTGATCGATTCACTATGGAGTTTCAAATGATGAAGACTTATTTCATTAAATAGTTTAAAAACTGAAATATACATTCGAGGAACATCAAAAATATTCATGACAATAATTCATGTTTTGTTATTAGTGAAATGGTTGCTAGCAGCACCATGTGATATTCTTTTTTCAGTTTTTCTCCAAACGCGATAAGGTGAAAATGAAAATATTATGTAACGATTTGTTGGTTAATAATTTACTTGAAAAATATGATTCCTTACTTCATCCTAGAAAGCTTGGTAATTATGATACTAGGATCTCAAACACTATCAAATGAAATAATAAATGATTGTTAATACCCACTGGCAGCTATTCAAAGAAGTGAATAACAAAGCAATTACAGTAAAAATTGTTTCTATCAGCGTTTTGGTTTCTATTTTTTGGAATCCTTTTTAGAATTGTTTTAGAGTCGATTTATAAAAAAATTGGTTATTACAAAGAATTTTTTTCCCACGTATCTCCGATAAATATTTGACTTTTTTTTACTGTTATGCTCGTTTTTATAAACTTACTGAAATGACAAAAATTTGAAGAAACTTGGGATCTTGAATGCAGGTAGATAAAAATGAAACATTTATTTTAATTTTTTATTACCTGTGTATAAATGAGTGTCGTTATTTCGAAATAACAGTGTAAGAAGGGTTTAAAAAAATGTTGAAAATTAAAAATACCTATGGAGTACACATCTTTGTTAGATCTCAATGGTGTTATACAGTTTATTTTCAAGAAACAAGTGAAAAAAATTGATTTGAATCGATAAACAAATTTTCACATTAATTATGTCATTTTTAATAGTGGTGGTTAATTGATGGAAATTAAAAACAAATTATTGTAATCGCTTTCAAGATTATGAAAATAATCAATGCAATGTTGTTTTTTGTGACATGTCACTTCATGTTTGTGAAAATGTTACTCTTAAGATATATCACTAAATAAAAAAGCTAGTCTTCCATCGATCATAGCATATTTTTGTGCAAGTACATTAAGGAATGTTGAATAACGGATTTTGGAGAAAAAAAAGATTATACCAGATCATATTACTGACAATGATCAGCTAATTCAGTGTAAAATCTGCTCAAACAGTATTTAAATAAAAAATTCTGAAAAAATCTCAGAAAAAAGTACAGTATTCAGGAATTGTAAGTGGGAAATTATTTATTTAACTTCAATTTCTTTTTCATTTTCTCTAAAATCTGTTAGAAACGTAAGAAAATCTCGGAAATGTCGAAGCGTATTTTTGAAAAGCGTGATTTTTCTCGCTACATGAGATTCTGAGTATCGCCGATTTTGTACGATTGTTTCAAAAAAGATATTGCATACTTAATTGTAATTGCGGGTGAGAGTTGTTGACAACGTTTTTTATATACGTAAACAAGAATTTTAATGCAGGGAGTGGTTTTTATAGCGAGAATAAAAATACTGTCCCCATTAGGTGCTGTAGGATTTTGTATTATATGCTGGTTGATATTACAAGGCCTGATATTGACTTTGAAAACTCTGGCTAGGTTACTGCTCTTTAGAGTGTAATTTTTATTTTTCAATCGAATTTGTAATAAAAAATGTTTGAAAAATGAATTGCCTGATTTTTGTCTTTTTTACAAGCTGAACAGTGGGAAAGTAAATAAAAAGGTAAGTTATGAATAGGAATGGTGAGTTTTGAATCAAGTTTATTGCTCTTATATTGATCGATTTTTTACTTTATATAAATTATTTGATTTTTTCAATAAAATAGGAAAAATTATTTTAAAATTCAATGATTTTTAGCAGGACTAATTATACATATTGTTAGTATCTCGGAAAAACTGGGACTTATTTCTGTTTCGGAAATTCCGCGGCGCGGAGTCAAAGGACGTGGGAAACGGTCGGAAAGATCGATTTATTCAGTACTGGGCATGGGTTTACACTTTTTCGGTACACGGTATGGATGGAGACTGACTGTACCGTGTGTCCCACAGGAAACTGGACACCTGAGTTTAGGTTGGTAGCAGTGATTCCATAAGAAAAGAATTGTATCAGTGCTACCAACCTCAACTCATGTGTCCAGTTTCCCGTGGGGCACACGGTACACGGTATGGGTGGAAAGTGACTGACGGTACACGATGACTGACAGAGACTGACTTTCGGTGGAGTTGAAGATTCATACTTATAAAATTCCAGAATCGAGAGAACTTTTTTCGATTCTTATGAAACCGGAGAATCTCAATTCGGTATATTCATATCAGAAAATAAACATCAGTACACTCAAGAAAGTGGACATCTGTACATATTATAAAGTAAACATCAGTACGGTTAAGAAAACGAACAATGGCACATTTCAGAAAGTATGTCACCACGGATTAATAAAAAATTACAATATTATCTGAGGCACAAACACATATAATGATAAAAAAATGAATTACTAAAAAATTAAGAAACTATTTTTAGATTTATATGTTCTGAATTTTGGAACATTTGAAACTGCATGCATTACGTATATGTCAAAATGTGCCAAAATTTGAATTTCAGATTTCGTTATTTTTGAATTTTCAAATTGCAACAATCGATATATGACGGCTTTAAGAATCGATAGTAGTGTTCACCAAAACTCGATTTTCATTGAATGTTAAAACATCGATCCCACCAATGTAGGAAAAACCGTTAAATTTAAAATCTAACCACCAACTGTTATTCAAATTACTCATTCCGTAGATTATTCCTTTAATGAATTTTTCTCTAAAATCATTTATGGAAAATTCTTGACGGTTGAAGCATTTTCAATCAAAAATTTGTAATTAAAGTGATAAACAAATATATATGAAAAAAAATTGAAATCTCGATATACTTAGTCGATTTTCTTTGAAAAACTGTCAACTTGGATTAATAATCGCCAACATCGATGATTGTCGGTTTTTCTATATAATCGATTTTTAGTGAACATCAATCGATAGTAAATTATCTGAATTATCTTAATCATCTTGTCAGATATAAGATTTTTTTATTGTTGACGTTGTAGATGTGTTGACGTTTAAGTGTAAAGTTGACAGTTATCTGTATGAAAACAGCAACAACGTATAATAAAAATCGTTTAAATAAACAATTGTAAACAATTTATACGTCGTTGACAGAAAAAATCAGCACGATCAAGAAAGGAACTGGAGAAAATTATTTAATTAATATTTCTAACGAATTCGTCGAATCTTGTAGATGAAACGCAAAGTATTACTTAGTAAGTATCAAAAATATACTTTGGGATTTGTTTTGTGTGTATTTTACGTGTAATATGCTCTTGTCATTAGTGACCACTAAATGATCAATTTTCGTCATTTTCTAGCTTGAGAAATTCAAATTTTTATTGTATGATAAAATATACATAGAGTTAGAGTGACAATATTGGAATTTTCCGAGGGGCTTTTCACTCAGAAATCAACGTCTATTTTTGCTGGGACTCTTCGGACTCGAACGTAGGAATCCGCGGGACTCACTGCATAGCGGAAGCCTAATACGTAAGAAAATATGGAAAAAAAAGAAAAAAAATTCCAAGTTTCCGCTTGGACTTAAGGCCCGGTTACACGGTGCGCCATGCCACTCCGTATAACCGGGCCTTTAGTTAGATTCAGCGCGGGGCAGCGCAATGTTACGCTTGGATTCCATCAGATTCCGTATTGAATTCGTCGAACAACGCGCTTCCGATTTCTCCGGAATCCAGAGTGAAAAGCCCCTCGGAATTTTCAGTTTTGAAAATATAGAAATAATAAATTATTTTTGTTACCAGAATTCTTTTTATTTTGATTATATTTTTATTGAGAACATAATTGTGACATATCTCTTTTTTTGTTCGATATTTCAAGTTGTAGGGTTTTTAAAGGTTTTGGAATCTACCAGATTGAAAAATTCCAATTAATAATATTGATGTACATTTTTCAATAATAATAGTAAAAAATTAATAATTTCGTTATTATTCAATAATAAATCAAATACTAACAATTATTGAAATCATTTGTTACCGAAATGCAAAGGTTCTTTATATTTTTATTTTATTATTATTGAGAGTATAATTATAAAAATTTTAATTTTCGGAATTAAAGGTTTCTAGTAGTTAAATTCTTCGATTTTCTAATCTTTAGGTTTCATGATGTTCTAAAATCTCCCAAATCGAAAAATTTGGATGATTAGTAGCGATCAGGGTTTTTCAAAATATTTATAATACAACTTCAAATGAAAATTTTCATTATTAATTAATTAAGATAAATATCAAACTTTTATTAAAATCATTTGTCATCGGAATTAACATTCATTTTATTTGTGTTATATTTTCATTGGAAATATAATTATGAAATTTCTCGTTTTTCGACCTTAAAGTTTCTAGTAGTGAAATTTTTCGATTTTCCAGTCCTTAGGTTTTTTGATGGTCTGGAACCTCCCAGATTCAAAAATTCAAATGATGATAATTAATTAACATATTTTGAAAATAATAAGAATGTAACTAAAAATAAATATCAGTATTATTTGATAACGAATGAAATGTTAACAATTATCGAAATCATCTATTTTTATATAAATCAAAATTCTTTCTATCTGTACTGAATTTTCATTGAGGATTTTTTTAATAGTCATAATATAGATATAAATAAAAAATATCATTTGATAATAAATAAAATGTTAACAATAATTGAAATCATTTCATCCACAAATTTAAATTACTTCGAATTTTATTTAATTTTCATTTAAGATACAATTATCAAATTTTTTATTTTTGGAGTTTATAGTTTCCTGTAGTTGAATTAAAAATTTTTCCAATTTTTAGGTTTTTTAATGTTCTGAAATATCATAGATTCTAAAATTTTGTATGACTCTTCTTGATAAATATTTTTAAAAAAATAATAATATAACCGTAAATAAATATTGTTAGTATTATTTGATGATACATAAAATCATTACAATTATTGAAACCATTTGTTAAAAATAATCAATGTCTACATTTTTATTCAATTTCCATTGAGGATAAAATTATAAAAATTCTCATCTTTAGTGTTTGAAGTTTCGAGCAGTTGAATTTTAAGATTTTTGAGTCCTTCGGTTTTTTGATGTTTTGAAATCACCCAGATTTCTAAATGTAAATGATAATTGTTGAAGAAAATTTTTAAAAGTATTAACCAAATAAATGTTAATATGCAGTATTATTAATTGATAGAAATAAAACGTTAACTATCAATAAAATTTTTATTTACTGAAATTGAAATTCTTGCACTATTATATTCTCATTGGGAAGATAATAATTTAAAACTCTTTCATTTTTTGAATTCGAAGTTTCCAGTAGTTAAGTCAAAAAATTCTCCAGTTTTCAGGTTTTTCGATGTTCTAAAATATCACAGATTCAAAAATACAAACAAATATTATCGATAAAAAATTTTGAAAATATTTGTACTACAACTTGTTAAATATTATCATCATCAATTGATAAAAAATAAAATACTATCTACTAAATACTGCAATACTAAAATAAAATTCAATGTATATACTATATTGAAATAATTTGTTATTAAAATTCAAATTCTTTTTACTATATCTTCATTGAGGATATAATTATAAAACTTCTTATTTTTTGAAATATTAAGTTTCCAGTATTTGAATTTTCAGATTTTTCAGTCTTCAGATTTTTTACTGTCCTGAAATCTTCCGGATTTTGAAATTCAATGATTATTACTGATTAACTTTTTTTTAAAATAACAACGGTAATAGGGAATTTGGCGAAAAAATTATATCATATCTGTCAGTTAGACAACTAAAAAAAATAATACGTATTTTTTCGTTTATTTATTAATTGAGATTTGCAAAAGACACAGAGGGTTTAAAAAAGGAGTGGGGGGTGTGATGTCAAGGTTCGTATAAATTTATATTGTCTTTATATGGATGGTGATATCATATGATTTTTTTTAAATCTCTGTATCTATAACAGTTTTTGGTCTATCAATAAAAGAAAAAATTTATGTTCTTTTTTTTTATTCTCTAGTTTACATCTATGGTGGATTCACAAAAATTTCTCCATTCAAGTTCCCTATTATGAGTGAATTTTATAATTATGATTTTATGATAAATTACATATTGACAGTATTTGAAATTTTGTTTTAAATTCAAATTCATTCAATTTGTATTTAATTTTCATTTAGGATATGATTCTCATAATTCTTATTTTTGAAATTGAAAGCTTTCAGTGGGTAAATTTTCAGATTTTCCAATCCATAGGTTTTTCGATAACTTTAATGTTATAAAATCTCCCAGATTCTCAAATTTTAATGATTGTTATCAATAAAAATATTTGAAAATAATAATATAACTCTATATAAATACCACCATTATCAATTGATGAAAGAAAAAAAATACAAATATGAAAACAATTTATTAATGGAATTTAAAATCTCTAAACATTTATTTAGATTCAGGTTGAGAATATAATTATGAAATTTCTCATTTTCAAAATGTAGAGTTTCTAGTAGTTGAATTTTTAAGTTTTTCCATTTCCAGGTTACGAAATCTCTCAGATTCTAAAATTCGAATAATTATTATGGATAAAACTTTTTCAAAATAATAATACCACTGTGAATAAATATTATCAGTATCAGTTGATAATGATTACAATATTAACAATTATTAAAATTCATTTCTTGCTTACTTACAAAACAGGACTTAATTTGTGGAATTTTTTTCGTTTATTGTTTTTGAGAGATGAAACTTATTTATTGACCTGGCAGATATTTGATTGTGATCAATGATAATTTGTTAAAAAATTTTCGATTGTGTGTTTAATTGCAATTATTAATAATTTTTGTTATTTCAGACCGTATTCCAACATGAGCATTTTAGATGATATAGAAGCAGTCAGCAAGATTCCTCAGGGTGATGGTGAAGAGGTGAAATTTTATCCCAGAAAAAAAAAGATTCAGTTTCCCGGAGATATACCTGATCGAAAACCTAGGGGACCAGGTTCATTTTTACTTGTGAGTTGTCCTTGCAAATTTTGATTCCTTTTTTGAAAATTGAAAACAAAGGAAAGTTTCAAGAAAATGTTTTTTGATCCTCAGAATTTTCTCCTAATATGGCAAATCAATAAATTAAGTTGATGATATAGAACCCTACAATATTCAAAATAAGGTTTGAAAAAACTTTGCAAAACATTCCTGTTAATAATTTTATTTTCACATTATACAAAAAACTCGAATTTTCTTCATACTCTACAAATATTCAGTTAAAAAATGAAAATGATTAAAAAAACTGATCGTTTATTGCAATTATTATTATTGAGTCGCGAGTATCATTAATTAACTTTTTACGAGTCTTAAATAATGAGTTTTAAATTTTCAAAAAATCATTATCCCAGATATAAAACTTGTAAATAAAATTTTTATTTCATCCAAAAACATGTTTAAATTATATTTCAGGATGTATACCAGGATATAGATAAAACAACAACAAATTCAAGGTCTGGAAGGGAATTAAGGAATACACCATCGTTTGACGATTTCGACATGGTAAAATTCAACTTCTGTTAGCCAAAAGTAATCGACAATTTCTCAAGTACAAATGACATTTTTTTCAGATTACTCTCGATCTTTCCAATGAATCTATAGAAAATCGTTTGAGGGAACGTCGCAATGACCGGAAAATTGAAGATCCTGATGATTCATTTATCAACGACTTCGATGGAGGTTTCTTTAAACCTGAAGAAACAGAACAAATGAAAAGGAATTTCAGAAAATATAATAGAAAAAATACGGCTGTCTTGACACTTGAACAACAGGGTCGAATTCCTTGGGAAATTATCGTCCAAGTTTCAAAGAAATTGGAGAATAATAGTTGATTTCCTAAAAGTCGACATGTCGTGCTTGAAGTGATAAAAAGAAAAAAAATGTACAGGTATTTCTTCAAATGACTTTTTCTACATGTAATTTTCCCAGTTTCCAGACGTTTAAAATATTTGCCAAAGTGTTGACAGATTGTTAGTTAGTGTGAATGAAAATTTTTCGCGGTCAGTGGACAGCAGTATTTTGGTTCGAGGTATTGATTTTTATTCTTGATTATCTCGATCGATATTTTACGATAAAACGAACAAATCTTGAGTTCCTTGAACTATCGTTTAAGGCTGAAATCAACTAATGTTGAATGAGTTAATTATATAATGAAATCACCTTGACACTTGTTATTGTTGTCCATTTATGCGAATCAGTCATTCCTCAAAATAGTAGTTAAAAGTTCTTTAGAAACACAAGACCAGAATACGAAATCAACTTTCATAAAATTTATTTTTATTTTGTTCAGTAAAAAAGTAAAAAAGAGCAATGTTTCGACATTTATTGTAAATAATGTGTGTAAACAGGAACGAACATGTGCGAATTATTTGTAAATGAAAGTATCTTGTTCAATTTTTCGAATGTTCAATTCTTCTTTGGTTGAGTCAATTTTCAACTATCGTGTTTTTGCACAATTTGAATGTTTGATAATACATTATGAACAGCTGTGAAAATTGTCGTATATTTTTGAATGTCCGGTATCGATGACTGAGTTACTGAAGCTTTATTAAAATGTGGATTTTTCATATTTTTAAATGTAGTTTTCTTACTTTTTCACCATCTTGATATGCTGATAAAAGGTTGAAAAATTCTGTCAATTGTGTCTGAAAAGTTGGTTCATCGCTGATATTTTGGCTAAGCACTTTCTGAAATGTTTTGATCAAAACTTATGTCAAATCGTTACATTATCATACTCGTACGCAAAGAATCCGAGAATTGAAAAAGACAACGTATGTAAGAACAAAGGTGATTAATGATTTTAATGAAAAACCTGGTCATAAAGAATTTGAAAATCATCCCCGAATGCGTTGAACCTGAAAAAACAGGAATGCGATAAACGAAGATAATCTCAACGCGTATTTAACAGCTTTTGATGACTTCGTTATTTTACAGAATTCTCGTTATCTGTAGTATGTCATTAACATGATTACAATAATTGAATCTCTTGAATGACTCAGATAACTCTGGAAAAATTCAATTCAAGCTTATGTTTATTTTGTTTTTGATTATTCATGTTACCGAATCAACGAACGTGTTTTTTTTTTTCAATCGACAATGCTTTTTTTTTCTTCAGTTACTAAAAAATTATGACCATTCATTTTGATTGTGTAAATATAGAAAGCATATATTGAATTTTTTTAGGCATTATTATTTGTTTAGAAATAATTTAAGAATTATTTATAAATAATCAGAATAGTTGTGATTTGACATTAGTAAAAAATGATAATTTTTATTTTATCAAATTTTTTCGGTTCCTGAAGAAGTGAGACTTCAGGGACTCGAGCTCAATTTATATTTTTCAAAAATTTCATTCATTCCTAATATAACATGAATTTAAAAATGTATGTTTTGAATTTTTAAAATTTTCAAAGAGAAAAAAACACAAAAATTTCAAGGATTATCAGACCATTCGGACGAATTACTCTGGCAGTTAGAAAAAAATTTGTTATAGTTTTTTTTTGTCAGGTATAAGATTTGAATTTAAACAGTTTGTGAAATTTCAGAAAATCTTCATACATTTTAGAATAATTTTTTTGGCAAGTAGTATTTCTTTAGTAACGATTAAAAATTCAAATTTTTTCGTTTCCTGAAAAAGTGAGACTTTCAAGTATTCAAGCACAATTGATGTTTTCAAAAAATTTCATTAATTTTTAAAAAAACTGGAAATTCAAAATATATGTTAGAAAGTTTGAAAATTTTGAAAAATTGAAAAAAATTGAAAATGCCAAGGATCGTCAAATAATCGGTCAATACAAATACTTGTATACATTTTTTTTTATAGTTAGGTGATTCAGCGATATTTCAATAATTTATGGGATTTCAGAAAATGTTCGTAAATTTTAGAAAACTTTTTTTGGCCATTAGTATTTGTTCAGTAACAATTGAAAATTCAATTTTTTTTGGTTCGTGAATAAGTGAAACTTCAAATACTCGAGTACAATTTATTAATTTCAAAATTTTTATTTAATTCTGAACAAACATAAATTTTTAACTTTTGAAAATTTTGTAAAATGGAAAAACCTTGAGAATGTCAAAGATTACCAGATAATTCGGTCGAATTATTTTAGTGGCTTTAAAAAACATAAATTTTTTACTTTTTATAAATAAGTAGTTCTTCAAGATCTTAACAATTTATAGAATTTCAGAATATGTTTATAAATTTTATAATAATTTTTTTGGCAGTTAGTATTTCTTTAGTAACAATTTAAAATTAAAATTTTTTCGGTTCCTGAAAAAAAGAGACTTCAAAATACTCAACCACGATTGATCTTTTTCAAAAATTTCATCAATATCTTAAAAAAACATGAAATTCGAAATATATGTTGGAAAGTTTAAAAATTCCGAAAAATTGAAAAATCTTGAAAATGTCACGGTTTATTACATAATTCTGTTAAATTACCTATGTTTTTTTCTACTTTTTTTTCAGTTTTTATTTTCTATAGTTAAGGAATTCCATAACTATTAAACAATTTATGGAATTTCAGAAATGTTCATAAATATAAGAATTTCTTTGGCAATCAGTATTTGTTTAGTAACAATTCAAAATTTGAATTTTTTTGGTTCCTGAAAAAGTGAGACTTCAAATACTCAAGCATGCTTGATCTTTTTAAAAAATTTCATCAATTTCTAAAAAAATATGATTTTTAAAATATACATATGAATTTTGAAAATTTCGAAAAATTGAAAATCATTCAAAATGGCAAAGATGATGAAATAATTTGGTTGAATCACTGTGGCAGTTTTTTAAAGTTTTGTTTCCACTAAGTAATTCTATAAGATCTGAATAATTGAAGGAATTTCAGAAAATTTTTATAAATGGTCGAATAATATTTTTGGCTATTAGTATGTGTTCATTACCAATTAAAAAATAACCAACCAAATAAAAAAGCATTGAAAATGTCCAAGATTGTAAGATATAATTCGGTTGAATTACTTTGGCGGTTTTTTGAAATTAAAAATTTTTATTTATAAATAATACGTAATTCTATAAGATTTTAACAATTTATAGAGCTTCAGAAATGTTCATAAATTTTAGAAGAATTTTCTTGGCCATTAGTATTTGTTTAGTAACAATTTAAAATTCTAATTTTTTAAGTTCCTGA
Organism: Platygaster robiniae; assembly: GCA_028476575.1. Classification (NCBI taxonomy): domain Eukaryota; kingdom Metazoa; phylum Arthropoda; class Insecta; order Hymenoptera; family Platygastridae; genus Platygaster; species Platygaster robiniae. The sequence continues at coordinate 47,429,284 of CM052019.1, forward strand.
ACAAGTGAGACTTCAAATACTTCAGCACAATCGATCTTTTTAAAAAATTGCAATAATTTTTTCAAAAACCTAAATTTGGAAATATATGTTCAAAATTTCAAAAAATTGAAACTGTCAAGGGTTATCAAATAATTCGCTCAAATTATTTCGGCGGTTTTTTCATAGTTTTTTTTTTTATAACAAAGTAATTTTATAGGATTCCAAAAATATATGGGATTTCAGAAAATGTTGACAAATGTTGTAAATGGTGTAACTTTTATCGGTAATCTTCGTCGAATTTGATCGATTATTTTCAAAATTCTTCACTGAGAACATCTTGCTACACAAGAAGTTTCACTTCAGCCTTGTGTTTTTTGAAACACACAAAAATTCTTAAAAAAAAATAAAATAAAATAAAAAAACAGTTTGTATCGACTTTGTACTATGATTGAAGTACACGTTTCATCAGGCGCTACTTGATTAAATAAAACTTAACTTTATCGCATGCAAGTTAAGTAGGATTTGCAGCGAAACTTGGTGGGGGATCGCCTCGATGAGAAACGAAAGCAGGAAACGCGAAAACGCTCGATTCTAGATCCCAAATAGGTTGAAAGCTCATGAAAATCCTCTTTGCATCGTCATCACATTGAAATCTCGCGAATCACAAGGCACCTTCACGATAACTTTGATTATTCAAGATTCCGCGAGTAAAAATGAAGCTATTAATGGGAAGGTAAAGCGAAGTTTATCACTTTCAGGAAAACACAAATTTGTTAAGGAGTTGACACTTGGCGACAAATAAAAGTTTATTGGCTTAATTGAGTTCATGGGAGGTCTGGCTTCGCCAGGGCAAATAATCCAAGTAATCGAGTTTGAAAAATTATCTGATAAGAGGTGAAGGAAGAGAGTGCTAGTGCGGGGGTGAAACAAAAGCTTTGTAATCAATCAGGGAAATGAAATCAATCATGTTTATTTTATTTTTTGGGATTTTTTCGTTATCTATGTTTTTGTTTTTGTTTTGGCGGCCGTAGACGGAAACTTTTGTTTCTATTCGAGTTTGTGGTATGAACTGCACACACTGAAAAAAAAATGTATATATAACGAATCTGACATCGCTGATATAATTTCACTGCAGTGGCAGAAACTCTTGTTGAAAATGCAGCACAATTTCACTGTTGTAGCAAAGAAGTTTTTTTTGACATAAGGTAATCGTTTTGCTTCTGTTACAAGATGTTCCGTAACGCTGACAGAAGTGTTCGTTTCTTTAGCGAATCAGTCCTGCTGCAATGGCGAATCAGTCCTGCTGCAATGGCGAATCTGTTTCGCTGGAACTGAAATTAACTTTGCTGAAGAAACGATTATTCTTAACAGCAGTAGCAGAACGCACAAATTTTCGTATTAGAATCGTCAATAAATGAAATGAAATCAGAGAAAGTGGTTTCGTTTGAAACGTTTTCGACATTTACGAAGTTTCCTTAGCTATATGTATGGTCCCAATGTCAACCCTTGTAATTACAAACCTTATATTCACAAGATTGAAATTTCCTTATTAGGATTTTATGATTCCTCATAAGGGATTGCAATTTCCTGATAAGAATTGAATTGTGAGTTTCTTACTTTAACATATCTGCATGAAACTAAATGTAGCGATAGCTCAATGGATCAAATGCACGAGTTACATTGTAGCCTTTCGAGGTTCGAATCTCTCCGCTCGACAAATTTTTTCAATATATTTTTCAAAACATTATTAACTTAATTTATAAATTTAAATGTAACTTGAAACTGCAGCTTAATTAGTTGCTCCAAAACATTGTTTATAGAATATTTTTAATTTGCACAAGTGAGGTTTTTTTTTGTAAAGTTTTTTTCTTTGTGAAGATTTTTAGTTATTTACGAAGTTGTAAAATCCTTATTAAATTTTATGTTTTTTTTTGTTTTTTGTAATTTCATCATTTTAACGTGAAATTTGTTTTCGACTTTCAGTAGAGACATAAAATATAAGAAAATAGACAGAGTCAGCCATAGTACGCAGTAAGGTACACAACACCTTTCTGACAGTTTTTGTTTTTGATCATGTTTCTTTGGATGGTTTTGATTCATATTGTTTATACGAGTTAATTTTGATAGTGATTAAAATGTGTATTTGTCTTTGACAATGGTCATCTTGAGACCAAAGAAGTTTTTTGACAATTATTGGGATACACGGTCATTTATTTGTTGAATTATGATGTACAAATTTTCCTGAAGAGGGCCCAAATCATTGGCCGAAACATGAGAAAAGATTTTTCTTACTATTGTTGTGTTTTATTGAGGTTTTGTAATGACGACCTTAGTTTGGCTCTGTGTAATCAGGATTTGATAGAGTAGTGATTAAAAATAGACAGAATATCATTAACTGAAAATTTTTCGAACTGTAAGGTCACCTCTTTTTCAACTGTTATACAGTAACTAATTAGTAAATATAAATTTTATTTGTTACCACATTATTTAGCTTTGAAACGTGACTGAAGAAATATTTAATCAATGGCGTTTTATAAATTTTTTAATATTTATTGATATTCTTGGTGAAGGCTAAAAAACTCTGCCTTTCCACACGTACAATTTATAATTCTCTTCCTGTAAACCCATCATTCCATTTATACTCATTGTCAGACGATTTTTTGACAAAATTTTTATAATATTCAGTAAGTAACACATTCAAAATTTATCTCTGATGATCATTTTATTAATTTTTTTCTTTATTTAAGTAAAAAAAAGGCTAAAACAAAATATCTACATAATTTATTGAAATTTATACAGTTGAATATCGTCAGAACTTTTATAAATTCAGAAAAAAAATACATTAAAATTTCTGATATAATAATAAATTTTGATATAGTTTTCTAGAATTCGACGCCCTAGGAATCAAAGTTCGAAGGAATTTGAATATTTTATGGATTGTGAAGAAAATTATAACTACACAGATTTTAAGTATTTCGATCTAGAATTTTTCATACAATTTTTCAGTATTTACTGTATTTTTTTAGATTTATAGAATTTCTCTGGATTGCTTTACAGATTTATAGAATTTGATGCTATTAGTTTTTGAACTTTCAACGATTTTGGGTATTTAAATTGATTTAACTTCAAACGTATGTACAGATTTCAAGCACTTTTTCCTCGTATTTTTTTTAGTACTTATGCAGTATAAAAATTTTCTGGTATTTTTATATTTTCCTTCTCGCCTAGAAATATATATTATATTTACTATATTTTATTATACATACTCTAGAATTGAAAGTTTTATAAATAGTGTAAAATTTCAGGTTGTAAAATAAGTATTATATTTCCAAATGTTCGAGAGAATTCTACACACATAAATTTTGAATATTATAAGATTTCTAGGTATTACTCACAATATTTTAGTAGGCATATACATGAAAATTTAAAGAGTTTTTAAGTATACTTATAGGTTCTTCAGGTTTCTCGTATTTTCGTAGATCACTGTATGAATTTCTAGAGTTCGATGCTCTAGAATTATTCAAAATTTCGATCGATTTTCGGAAATTTTATGGATTGATGGAAAAATAACATGGATGAAAATTTTGTGTATTCTATGGATTTTAAATACTTTTTTCTAACATTTTTTTTAGTATTCATACAATAGTAAGAATTTTCTGGTATTTTTATGGTTTTATATAAAGAATATCTATAAGCATATGTATAACAAGATATAAATAATGTAAGATTTCAGGTTGTGTAAATATTGTATTCACACAACCTATATTTCTCGAATTTTTTCCGTATATAGATATGAAATTGGATGACTTTTTCAGTAATTTTATAAGTTTCTAATATTTTTGTAGATCACTGTATAAATTTCTAGAATTATATGCTCTATGATTTCAAATTTCAATCGATTTTCAGTAATTTTATAGATTCATAGAAAAATAAAATCGATGTAAATTTTGTGTATTTTATAGATTCGTCGTATTTGTGTATTTTTTAATTATTTCGAAGATCTTGTATTTTTTTATAGTATTTTCGTAGATTTCCAGGATTTCAATGGATTGCTATATACGTTTTTCAGACTTTCATGCTCAAGAATTCGAAGTTTTATAGATCATAGGTAATTCTTCAGATTTTTCAGAAAACAGTTCTTTGATATAGAATTCTATCCCTTTTAGTATTTCTTCAGAGTTTGTATGATCCAAAAGATTACCTGGTATTTTTTTTCGGTTTCTATCTAGATTTATAGAATTTGATGCTCCAGGATTCAAAGTTTTTTGAATTCTTATCCTTTTTATAGATTCTAATTATTCTTTATTAGCAAAACTTATATGATTAGTATTTTGTTAAAGAAAAATTATTCTGGAGCTAGGACTACTGTTATCTTTGAGTCAGTAAAATTAAGAATTTTGAATATTGTTCAACCTTAGAACTCACATGAAACCACCATGCATTTTATGTGAATAATGCATAAATTTATCTAAATTTTGAAACACCGACTTTGGATGATTGATATGTAATGTATATAAGGCACATTTCACTTTTCGATGCCCTCTCTGTCTTACTCACAGTAGAATAGGAAAGGTCTCCCGAGTATTCAAGTTTCAAAAAATACTCGGCCCAATATAAAGGCCGAGGGACAATAGTTACCCATTGCATGAATAATCTTACATTGATAGACTTTTTTCTTTTTTTTTCTTTTCTCAAGTCATTCTCCTTTATTTTATTTTTCATACTATTATACTTGTTCAAAAAATAAAGTCAAGGAAATGAATTACTTGAGAAAAAAAAGGAGAAAACAGGTTTATCTGGGTCTATCAATGTAAAATTCGTAATGCTACTAGTAACTGTATTGTCCCTCGGGCTCTGATCCGAATAATTTTCAAACTTTGATACCCATGTTTCCTTTCAAGGGGGACCTATCCTATTTTGCTGTGAGTAAGACAGAGCAGGCATCGAAAAGTGTAAAATGTGCCTTACGGCTTTACCTCTCAAACCCCATTTCCTGATTCCAAGTCACATATGATAATTTCTTTTGCTTTTGCCCTACATAAATTATCCACTTTTCATAGACTAAACTCCAGAATCTAATCCCAAGTGAACCAAAACTGGATCATCTTTCCCTCTTATTTTTGACCCAACCACTTCGAAGTAAAAAAAGAACAAACATCGCATAAATTGGTCCATTTTCCTCCAACTCTTCATGAATAACAAATTAATATTCCCCGGAATCACCGTGAATATTCCGTCACCCTGGTTATAATAGTTCCTGATAAACTCTATCAAGGTGCATGAACGCAACGACAAAACGAACGCGCGATATCGCCACGAATAATCATCATTACCTAATCATGATTCTTAGTTTCAGTGGAAAGAATGACAATGCCGAGGATAAATTTTTAACCGCGTCAAGATATACCTAAAAACATTTTATCGCGCATAAAATAAACACGCGACATGCACAATCCGCGATATATAAGAACGTTAACGTTGTGTTGCGTTCGGCAAAGTGCAAAATAACATTTCGCGGTGATCAAGAGGTTCCGATCTCAGATTGACACGATGGACTCGGTCAAGATAATTAACGATGAAAAGGGAGAAACCGATTTCGCGATGGAGGTCATTAAATCCAAAGAGGACGAAGAGGCTTTCCAAATTCTGGACCTCGGGGACGTCATTGCGAAGCACGAGCTCTGGCTTCACAAGGTCCCACGAGTTCTTCCTCATTATGGTAGGCATGATTTCCAAGTTATTGATTTGAATGAAAAACTTTTGTAATTTTATTTCAACGATTTTTAATGTGTTTGCAAAGTGTTTATGTGGCCGAAAGCCAAAAATGAAGACAGGAAAGATTATTAATATCGTACAGACGAGTTAATGTTAATAGTGATTAATATGTGTATTTGTCTTTGACGGTGGTCATTTTGGGACCAAAGAAGTTTTCTTGACAATTATGAAGATATACGATCACTTATATGTCATATTACGAAGTACGATTTTTCCTGAAGAGGGCCCAATTATCGGCCGAAATCTAGAGAACATTGTTTTTGCACCCTATTGTTGTGTTTTACTGAGGTCTTGAGATGATGACCTTATTTTAGCTTTGCGTGATCAAGCTTGGATATGATGATGATTGTAGACAGGAAAGATTTATTCCCTTCGGGATTTTGAAGTGGAACTTCTTTAAAAACGTCAAGCATATATTAGGGGGTGTTTTGATTTTTTAATCTTGGACGATTTGGTGACGGAAGTACTATTTTTCCGATTTCGGGATTTTGGAGGATTGGGAATATTTATTTATATTGTTAACATTGCGATTTATATATTTCTCGGAGGATATTCATCTTCGTATGTACAATGGTTATGGGGTTTAGATTTTTTTCCTATACTTTTTGTATTTTCAGTAATTCTGTAGTATTTATACAAATTTATGATTTTTTAATATTTATATAGGTTTTTGAGGAAATCGTGTAGATCTTTTAGAATTCTAGAATTTTCATACTGTGATATTTTTTGGTATTATTAAGATTTTCTAGTTTTTCTATGAATTACTGTATATTTTTAGCATTTGGTGCTATGGTATCAAAAGTTTCAACGATTATGAGTATTTTAATTGATTTTTCAGAAAATAGCATTTTTTATGTAAATACAACTTGAAGAATTTTCTGGTTTGTTTATGGATTTCGATATAGATTTTTAGAATTATACTCTAGGATTCAAAGTTTAATTGATTTTTCAAAAACTTATATAACAGTACATAGTTTCTATTTTTTACAATATTCATAGTATATCTTGCATTTTTTAGTATGTATGAAACTGGAGGTTTTTTGAAAGTATTTTTATAGATTTCTAGTGTTTTCGTAGATAGCTATGTAAGATTGTAGAATTCGATATTTTATTAACAAAATCCCAATTTCGATCGTTTTTCAGTAATTTTATAGATTTCTGGGACAATTATATTATTAATATCGATTTTTTATGTCTTATAGATTTCCTATAGTTTGGAATATTTTATCGATATTATTACGATTTTTTTAAATTTTCAGTTTTTCCCAAATTTCTAGTATTACTATAGGATCGCTACAATATATATTGTGCTGTATATACAGCACTTTCAAAGATTTGATGCTCTATGATTCAAAAGTTTCATTATTTTTGAAAAACTTATGTCTGCATAGTTTTTATTATTACAATATTTATAGTATTTCTTAAATTTTTTTAGTATATATGAAACTAAAGGCTTTTCAAAAGTATTTTTGTAGATTTCTAGTGTTTTCGTAGATTGCTATGTAAGATTGTAGAATTCGATATTCTAAAAGAATTCAAACTTCGATCATTTTTTAGTATTTTTATAGTCTTCTGGAGTATCAATATAGATTTTTTATGTTTTATAAATTTCCTATATGTATTTTGGAATATTTTATCGATATTATTACGATTTTTTTACGTTTCTAGTTTTTTCCTAAATTTCTAGTATTACTGTAGGATCACTATATACATCATTTTTCAAGATTTGATGCTCTATGATTTATTTTTAAAAAAGTTATACCTGCATGGTTTTTACTTATTAAAATATTTATAGTATTTCTTGTATTTTTTAGGTATGGTATATATGAAACTGAAGGATTTTTCAGTATTTTTATGAATTTCTAGTAGATGCTGCAATATTGTAGAATTCAATACTCTAGAATTCAAATTTCGATCGTTTTTCAGTAATTTTAAAGATTTTTGAGACAATTACATTATGTATGTAGATTTTTTATGTTTGATAGATTCCTTTTATACTTTCGAATCTTTATTTAGCATTTTTAAGGTTTTGGTGCGTTTTCCAGTTTTTTTCCAAATTTCTAGTATCACTGTAGATTGCTATATTATACACTTTTTATTAGAATTTGATGCTCTAGTATTCAAAAGTTCATTATTTTTGAAAAAACTTATATCCACATAGTTTTTCAATTATGACAATGTTTATAGCATTCCTCGCATTTTTTTAGTGTATATAAAACTGAAAGTTTTTAAAGTATTTTTATGTATTGCTATATAATATTGTCGAATTCGATACTCTAGAATTCAAATTTCGATTTTTTTTTCTGTAACTTTATAGATATCTGAGACAATTATATTATCTACATAGATTTTTCATATTTCTTATACTTTCGAATATTTTTTTTAGTATTTTTAAGATTTTGTTAAGTTTCCTAGATTTTTTTTTTTCAAATTTCTAGTATTAGGTATGTATACATTTTTTAGAATTTGATGCTCTAGGATTCAAAGTTTTATAGATCCTAGATATTTGCTTTAAAAAAAAAAAAAAAACAGTTCTTTCGTAGATTTCTATCACTTTAAGTATTGCTTCAGAGTTGTATGATTCGAAAGATTTTCTGGCATTTAAATAAATTATAATGAATTATAAAAAATAAATTCCTAGAATTTGATGCTTCGGGGTTCAAAATTTTTTAGATTTTTAGCGTTTTCGTGGATTATTTTAGTTCTTCGTTGTAATTCACTAAGTTGAAATAATTTTTCCAGTTTTTATTTTCTGTCATCTTAACCGAAAATCAAGTGATCAGAATTTCGTCGAAGGAAAAATTCTTATTGTCTCTTTAAGCTAGTAAAATAAAGACTCTTGAATATTGTTCAACTTTATTTTCCATATTCTTTAGATTTCAGTAAGTACATTTTCAATCATTTTTACTAATTTCCTTTTTTTAGTATTTCATTTGTAATTCGTCTTCTATCATTCATTATTTGCATCTGTTTTTTTTATTTTGACATGGAATGATAATTAATTTTATCCCTGGAGTTCCTGCACCTGCAAAGAACATTTTTTCAAATTCCAATGTTTTTTAAACAATAATATTGAATATTCCTCAAGTTCTTGTGATTTTCAATTTCAATAATTTTTTGGGATGACATGATAAAGAATCCACTGATGAAAATCCGGAACTGAAATTGTTAATAATAAAATGGGGTCATTATTTTCAAAATCAGTTTCGTCATTACTGACTAAATCATACTACAGCGTCTCAAGATCAAGAAAAGTAAAAATATATTAAAATTCCATAACCACTTGGTAATGACAGCTTGGAAATTCGAAAAAAAATTTTCACTTACGAACGAAACGTTTTGGCATGTAACGGTTTTTACATAATGTAGTTTATACCTTTACCAATAAATGAGAAAAAAAAACGGGAAGAAAGAAAAAACGATGCAATATAAAAATTATTTAATCCACAATTTTTTACACTTTTTTCATTTACGCTTATAAAAATTCAACAACGCTACGAGAAATATTTAAGATTCATGATTCGTAAATTTCATAAAATTTCGAACGTTTTCATACAAAAATGATTGAAATCCATAGATTTTACGATGAAAAATAAAGATTTAAAAAAAAGTTTTCCACAAAAGTGAGACTACTCTGAATATGACACCCTAATTAAAAATCTGGATATCTCGAAAAAAACTAATTTTCAGCTCAAAATAAAAAATACGTATGTTTTAAAACTAGTTTAGTTATGGATATAAAAAATTCGAGAGAAATCGGTGATTTGGTCAGTGACGACCAAACTGATTTTGAAAATAATGACCCAATGACAATGGGTCGATGTAAATTTTGGGATTGGATAGTGCTGAAATTCGGTTTGGGTTTGCAGCGGTGAAATGCAATCCGGAGCCGCGAGTGATACAGGTTTTGGCCAGCCTCGGCGCGTGCTTTGATTGCGCGTCCAAGGTAATCGCGACGATGATGAATCGGGGCGTGCAAATAAGGAAGTTTAATCAAGCTTGATTGTAGAACGAGATCATCCGAGTGATGGAATTCGGGGTTTCCGGGGACCGGATTATTTACGCGAATCCCGTGAAAGCCACGTCTCACATTGACTACGCGAGGAAAGTCGGGGTCCACAGAATGACCGTGGACAGCGAAATGGAGTTGCTCAAGATCAAGGAGCACTTTCCCGAAGCAAAGTATGTTGATTTTGCAAAATTTTTTGAAAAGCAAAAGAAAATAATTATTATCTCATACCCACAGTGCTCTCATTACGACCTTTTTGAAGTTTTTTGATTGAGCAATTGCAATTAGTCTTAATTGCAATATTGAGTATACTTCTACAATTTTGGGACCAGTTGAATAATATTATTATTATTGACCATAATTTTTTCTGATGGTACTGGGTTTCTCCCCCAATGACTGCATTGTTTTATGATGCTCTTGAAGTGATGTAAATATTCCTTGAAAAAGGGGCCACACAAGGACTTCAGGACAAGTGCTGAAAAATATGACAAATTTATTGACGTACGAAATGTATGAAGTTAAAATATTCGAGATAATTTATTTATTTACCTGAAATTTGTATGATTCTGAATTCTGGAGCATCCCGTTACGAAAATTTATATAGAAACACTGTAAAAAATAATCGCGAAAAATTTGGTTAATTTTCCATAAAAATATTGATGGGATTCTCCCCATAAATAGATCTGGAAAAACCCCATACAGAATATGGGTTAAAAACTTCCAATACTGTTTTGGAAGTTTTTTTTACAGTGAATCTATTAACATATCGAACAATCATCCGAATTTCATAAATATTCGAAAAGCATGAAAATTATTGGAATAAAAAGAATTATTTGGAGCACAGGAAATTGAGGAAAAAACTGTATTCTGAAAAATCGTTTTTGAAATGGTAAGAATCTATAAAAGATCAAAGTTAAGAGCATACAATTTTAAAAACTTACATAGCAATGCATAATATAATAGATCTCTGGAAGAATACTAGAGAATACTACGAAATTTTATAAATGCTGGAAAATATATCTAAAATACTTGAACTCGATATAAATATTGTTTTCTTAAAAATTTGTTCTAGTGATAAAAATTTGTGAATTCTTGAATCATAGATCATCTTATTCTGAAAATCCATCAGAAAACTCAAAAATTTAATAAATTTCATGAATAATGAAAAAATACAAAATGTAGTAAAAGTTTCCATATCTCTGGAATACCTGAAATCTATGAAGACATTGTTTTCTAAAAATCTTTTGGAAATTCTAAAAATTTCTTAAATTTTTGATTCTAAAGTATCACGTATTCTAGAAATATATATTAGAATTTCCAAAAATACTAGACATCTAAAAAGAACCTAGAAAATCCTACTGAATTTTAATCTTAAAAATATGAAAAATAATTATAAAGCGAAAAAAATATCAAAAATCCATGTAAATATTTTCTTAAATAACCAACATAACTACTCAATGCTTGTAAAACTTCAAAACTTAATTTAATGTTCGAACTAGAACCTAAAAAATCTAAAAAATACTCATAGTACTAGAAATGAGAAATAATCAATAAAATATAAAAAATCTACGGAAATATCATTTCATTTCAATTACTATATAATTGCAAAATATATTATAAAATCTTTGAACCCTAACTGCGATTTATAAAGACCAGGGTTTGGAAAATTACTTGAAAAAGTCAAGAGGGTTACGTTACCGTTACTTGAAAAGAATTAGTAACTCGTTACCGTTACCACATATGAAGAGTAACGGTCAGTTACTTTCACGTTACTTTTTGAAATAAATCGATCTAAATGTAGATTTTGGATTTCTTATAATTTTTTTTTGATACTATTCAGTTTTTCTACGATTTTAAGGATGGGTTGCTCAGTATTTTTGAGACTGTTCGTTTTTTTCAGGATGGATAAAATGTGACAGGATTTTCTAGTATTTTTATGTATTTCTAGTATTTTGATATAAATTGAAATATCGATTTCGAAAATTTCAAGCTCTAGAATTCGAAGTTCATTAAATTTTTCGTGTTTCACAGGATTTTTCAGGAAACTGCGACATAATAGATTTTTATTTCTTTCATTATTTTTCATATTTCTTCAGTTTTTTTACGATTCGTAGAATCGTTATCGATTTTATATATTTCTAGATAAATTATTTAAATTCAATGCTCTATAAAGTTGTATAGATTTGAAATGTTTAGCATATTATTATTTACTTGTAATTTTATTTTTGTATATTTCCTAGTATTCATAGAATGTTGCAGAATTTTTCGGTTTTTTTTAAAGATATCTCTTTGAATTTCCAGAATGTGTTTTCCTAGATTATATTGATAGTTTAAAATATTTATAGTATTTCGATTGATTTTACACAAAACAGTTGCTTTATGATTTTAGAGTGCCTTCAGTATCTTTTGAATTTTTTACAGACTTAAGATTTGAAAAATTGTCTATTATTTTTCTGGACTTTTATGTATATATAATATATTGTTAGAATTCAATGCTCGAGAAATTGATTTTTCCTGATTCCTGGAATTACGTGAATTTTTGAAGAATCTAATAGCATTTTTACAAGAAACTAATTAAAATCTGGTATTTTTAATTTTTTTTTGTATTCATTTAATTACATTAAGTTTTTTAGCACGATAGTTAGATTTCAAGTGCCCTGATTAGGATTTTAAGTATACTCATTTATTTTCACGCGGATTTCTAAAATTTAATGTTTCGAACTGAGAAAGTTTCTAGTATTAAGTAAGAAAGCATTTTCTTTGTCGACATTTGTACACAAATTACTACTATTTCACTCTGTTTCATTAAAAATTATAAATATTAAAAATTTTCATTCGAAAATAAGGAAGTCCAAAACTACTTTACAACTCAGTTTCAGAACATTTCCTAAAAAGTTACAAATTGTTCTGACAACTTGATGAAACTGATAAAAGTAACGTGATAAAATAACGAGATCTTCGTTACTCGTTACCGAACTAAAGTTATTCGTTCCCGTTATCGTTACTTGTGAATTAATGTAACGCGTTACTTCCAAACCCTGATAAAGAATAACGATTCTCAATTAGCTCAACGTACGAAAAACCCCTGCAAAAATTAAATTTTCTTATTCTCGATGATTTCTTTGGAAGAGTCATTATCCGAATCCGCTGTGACGCCGCGGTTTCTGTAGCCTACTTGGGCTTGAAGTTCGGTTGTGACCCCGAGCAAGAGGCCATACAACTCATAAAAAGCACCCTGGACCTTGGATTGGAACTCCATGGCTTCAGTTTCCACGTTGGAAGTCCCTGTGGCGAGATGAGGGCCTACGCCCGAGGTGTCATGTACTGCAAACGCCTTGAACGCATTGCCAAATCCCTTGGTTGCGATTCCGTAAGGATGTTTGACATTGGAGGTGGGATCCCTGGCGAACGAGATTTCAATTTCGACGAGGCAAGCAGTTTTAATAGAACATCGTAGGCTAACAACGGGGAATATGAGACACTTTTGTTTAAATTACTACTGGTTTTCCCTTATACAGAGAAAAAATCCCGAGTCGAAATTAGAATCAAACTTTGAACCAAATAAATCGAAGATATTTCGGTTCTCATCGGTTCAAACTAAGCTCATTTTCAACCAACTTTACACCATAAACATGGCAGTTATTATCGATTTTACGCCTAAACTAGGTTTTATTTTGAACCTCATTTAAACCATTTATATTCTTATAATAATTAAAAATCTGACACATTGCTCATCCGCGATTTGGGCATGAAATACACGGCAATTTTCAACATTCTCAAAATGATACAAGTAACGCAAAATATGATGAAAATATGCCATTAATATTCTCAAAAATATTCGTTTGTCCAGTTTTCCTCATGGGGACATTAATAATGGGGACGTTAATTAAATTTAATTAACTCACCATCGATCGTGAGGATTTTGGCCTGAAAATGCTCGATTTTCCTAATTATCTACTAAATAAAAGCAATTTTTTCGGCCCATTTTTCAAACTTTTGATTTTTTGATTAACTTTCAACATTTGACAACAATTTTTAAGGCGCATTGACATTTGTCATATAAAATGTAAATCGAAACAAAAAACAAAAGACGATCTGGGTCAGAAATGCGCCAGAGTTCAAAAAGCCGTGAAAATATAAGTATAGCAGATTACAGTAGGCATTAAATTGTATTAAAAATATAAATCAACTTTTACTTTAAATATAAATGATTTTTAATTATATTTCTATAATATATTAGAAATAAATTTAATTTGATCAGGATGAATTTTCTTTTCTTGTCAACATACATACAATTTTCGACAGTGTCAGAAAAGAAAATTTAGAAGAGAAGTTAGTTCGTTCAACAAGAAATCTATATATTTTTATTGTTTTAAAATTTTCCAGTTGACATTAAATATTCCGAAATGTTTCTGAAATATTTCTGAAATATTACGTGTTGAATGGGCTGTTCATCAATAAAATAAACTGATTTTCAAAATTTCTTGATACTTCCCTACCCTATCTCTGTGTCACAAGCTGTCGAGTCAGCTAGACCCCCCCCCCCCCTTAAGATGGAGGGATCATATTATCCCTAATATAATCGATGAAAATTGACGATATTGTATACTTTAGAATATCCGCTAATCAAACGTGATTGAATAAACTTTTGTACATTGTAAAATGTGATAATATTCGCGTATTTATTTAAATAGCAATAAAAATTTATGTTCCTTAAATTCAGTGATAATTAGCAAACGCAAGTAATGTGATAAATTTTTTCGACTTGGAGGAAAAGAAAATTATCATTTAATATAGTCTTTCCAATAATCGAATTTTTCGAAGTGTTCATTCAATTTAAAAACAGAGAGTCATGAAAGTTTGCCTTCGTTTTTCTTAGGTTGTAATTTGGTTGTACTTTCGATCTTGATTTCGAAAGCGTAGGTTAAAATAGTTGAAAAACCACTCACTAGGATTATTGCGTGCCATTTCAAATTTCACAAGTCATAAAGATTTTCAATCCGATCTAATAGGTTCAAGTTGGTTATAATTCTGATTTTAATTTTGACTCGGGAGATGATGTATGAAAATGATTGCTAGCAATTATTTCATGTGTTCGACGTTCTTTCAGACATTTGAAAAAAAATGTTCAGGATGTTTTAGGGATGATATAAGACATTTTAAAAAGTAGACAGTATAGTATTTATTTAGTACACTTTATAACAAAAATAAAGCAAATATAGTACTTAAAATAAAAAATAATGAATTCACATCGAAAAAAAAACTCAAGAAAGAACGGCAAAGTTTATAGCGAAAATGGGTGAAGGGTAAATAACTGTCAGGATGCGTTAATTTCTTGTTCGAGTACAGACAAAACGATGGAAGTTTATTTTGAAAAAAAGACGATTAATAAGAATGAAAATTTGAGGTTTTATGGTTGTTTGTAGTTCGCGAATGTTGTGAATGAAGCTTTGGAGGACGTTGATCCGGCGATTGAAATTATAAGCGAGCCAGGGAGGTACTATGTCAACTCGGCTTTTTCGGTGGTGGCCCAAATCCTGGGCAAAAAAAGTATTGTTGAGGGAGACACGAAGAGGTTTATGTACTACTTGAATGATGGTAGGTATTTTTCAAAAGTTTCAAAACTCACCCTTTTGCTGTAGTCAAGAAACTTGCTGAAAATTTAGCTGCAATCTTTTACTGCCAGATTTTTTTACAAACTTTTTACATATTTGATGAATATTTCTGCAAACTTTGTGAAAACGTTTGCACGCAATTTTTACGGATTTTATGCCATATGTTTTACTATGACGTACATTACTAAAAACCACATCGAAGTAAATTTCAACACTAGCGCATAACGTAAAATAGTTTTTGAACGTTTTCAGAAAAAAATGTCTATTTTTACTGAAATAATTCCACAATTTATAATCTAACTAGAATAAAATGTACATATATGATTTTTTATTCTATTTTTACTGATTCAGGAGTGTATGGCTCTTTCATTGAGGAATTACTGAAATTGAAAGCGAGGGTTCCTACATCAGTAAATACTGTGAGTATTTTTCTGGGAATTTTGAATCGAATGTAAAATTTTCCCGAGAATTCGCCTTTGTTATATTTCAATACAAATACTTTGGGAATAAATTGAAATATCGTCTGCGAAATTTCAGCGCCCAGAAAACGAGCGCTTCTTATCAACAGTTTGGGGTCCAACGTGCGATTCCTTCGACTGTATTCTAAATTCCACGCCTCTACCAGAATTTCACATTGGAGAATGGCTCACATGGGACGAAATGGGGGCTTATTCAAGTTCACTCGCGACCACTTTCAACGGCTTCACGCCTCCAAAAATTTACCCTTTCATAAGGCAAAGCGACTGGTAATAAATTAACATTTTCTACAGTTTTGACGGAAATCAGAATATAACAAAAGTGGCAGAAAACTTTCGAAATTCGAAGATAGTTTCTTCTTTTACATTTTTTTCTGTATTCGACATCTGTTTGCCTCATTTCAAGAACAAATAAATTTTAAAATAAGTGTTTTTTGAAAAAAAAAAAAAAAAAAATACAGGGAACAATTTTACAGGCAAGCACTGAAAACAAAACTCGAGGCCAAAGACAAGACGCAAAAGTCTCGAAATGGTTTTCACGAATGAACGAAAAACGATCTCTTTAACAAGAAATTAGGAATGTTCGGAATGACTTTTTACAGAACATTCCGAAACTGTAAAACCTGTAAAACTTGCATCACTGATTATGCAGAAGATAAGGAAAGGACAAATAAAAAAAAGGCTACGAAGAAAGATGCGTATTTCAATTCTTCCAACCCCATATTTATTTCGGCAACGCCATTTATATGAAAAAGTACGACACCATTTCTCAAGTTGGATACATTTTGAACGTAGAGAAAGGGAGAGACAATGAGGGCAATGTATAGTGCAAAAAGGACGACGAGAAAATACAATATATTATTCAAATATAGCGTATAAACTTAATGATAAAAAATATGAAAAAAAACTCGCGTCGTTGATATATTCATCGATCTATAACAATAAAATACATATTCAACTATTCGACAATAATAGACGAAATCCTAAAAAACCTGCTCACGCAACTTATAATATGTTTTTGCACAAAGTGTCCTACAATCTAAAAATCTCAATTATCATTTACAATCACAGATTCGTTGCGAAGATGAAATGTTGAAAATAATCAATTTTTCTCTCGGTTGATGAATTATGGGACACCATGTACAAAGTGGTCGGAAAATAACGAAATTCTCATGTTTATCGCGAGATTCCTCAATTCCTATTGCGATCGATTGTAGAGAAAATAATGAAAGGTTGGTTCTGAAAATAAAGTCTTTCCAGTTCCTCGTTTAAATAAATATGACATTTTTATACAAGTTTCGAAATTTACAGCTTCTTTTTAGAGATGTGCAAATGCGGCTCCTCAAGTTGATTGTAGCCCTAATTATTTTAGACTAATTTCTAGGAAATCAACAGCCGTTATTTTCTTCATTTTTTACGAGAGTCTAATTTTTTCTCGCGTTGAAATTATAGTCTGACTTTTTTCCTACTTACTTCTATACATTCAAATTCTCTATGTTTACGGGAAATCAAAATTGATACGCTTTTTCCTTCTGCGATCTACGATTAAACGAATTTCACGAGTGTTTGCTGGCTTTGAAAAACGAATCAATGCAATGTTTTCGATTTTTACAGTAAATCATTTTGCATTTATTTCTTTTTGAAATACATTCTAACAGAAAGAAAGTGATTTTTTGGCAAATTTTACGTCAGAATTGTAAATTTTTGAAAAATAGAAATACCGAATTTCCAAAACCAGGAAACACCCCTTCGTTCCCAATTTGTCAAACGTGATTTTACGTGCTACAACATCGATCGATTACGAGATTGGCACGAAATTTCGAACCACCATCCAAAAATGCCTACCCAAAAATGTTTCCCCTTCCACGATTGCGACGAAACGCCATTCTTACGATCCTTGAAAAGAGCGCCTCGTGTCATACACGTGCTACTTCGTTATTATGTACAGCTTCGAGTAGATTTAGTCGAGTTTAACAAAATACCGTTACAAATCTGTAGCTTCAATTTTTTATACAAGACGTCTCCCAAAAGAAAACTGAAAAACAACCCGAACAAAAATTTGTAGCTCGAAGGAAGATCGTTTTAAAAATGCACAACTATAGTAAACCAAAGTCGAAAGTCATAATTCAACAACAATAACTCGTGATCTGAAACCTCGTAAAATAATTAAATGAAACATTTGTACTTTAGCAGTATAGAGCAGTCGTTTGTATATTAGTATTATCATTATTGTTATTATCATACATATTTTCGTATATTTGTACGTAATTATATGCACGAAGGTCTCGTGTATATTTACGTACACATGTACTGTATAAATCTATTCATCAATTCATGCGAAAACTTATCTATAATTTACACATAGAATCAATGACAAACAAAATATTCGCAGCTTTTTATCGCACGATTTTTCGTAGCAACCAAGAAAAATCAGATAAAATAGCACCACGCGATTCTCGAGGATTGAAGATGTTTTTTTTTTTTTTTTTTTTTTTTTTTTTTTTTATATATAGTCTAAGGCGTAAAAGGTGGGAGCGGGTTAAGAAATTATTTTTCCATGGCCGACGCAGCTAATTTTCCCTAATAGCGCGAATTTTGTAACTGGGGTTAACCGGTTATAAAATAAGCACCTAATTACTAGTTAATTAAGTATTTGGCCGTATACTCAACCGGAAAAATCGGCAAAATTTCAGGACTAGAAAATTTTGAAAGATTTAGGATATTTCAGTAATATTTATGTTTTTCTCGAATACATTATTACGCCATTCACGATGATACCTCGAGGTCGGTCGAAAATGAAAAAATTCACGAAAGTAAATAATCTACATAATTTTTTGTGCCGACCAGTGTTACCAGATCAGAGGTTTGTGGTGAATTCTGGGTTTTTAAAAAGTTTTTGTTATTCCTTATTTTATATTGAAGTTTTCACATATGCAGAAATTTTTCTGCCAGTTCATTTAGAATTTGGCAAATTATATTTGGAATTAAATTTGGAATCTAAGTGATTCCGCAGTTAAACGTTAATTTTTTGATTTTTAGTTAGCATCTATATGGATTGGTATATTTTAAAATTGAATGAATAAATTTGTAGTATACTTTATCCAGTAGATAAAATTGACGAAGATTTCCAGATTCGTATACCTTGGAAATAAATAAAAACAGAAGTTGAGAATAAGAAGCGCAAATTCAATGTCGGCGACAAAGTCCGAATCAGCAAGTACAAACATGTCTTCGAGAAAGGATACACACCCAATTGGACAACCGAAATATTCATTATCGCTACTTTGAAACCAACTTCATCTTCAAAACTAAATTTTAAGTAATAAGAAAAAGTTAAGAACAAAAGTGATAAGGATTCTGAAGCTCTTTCAAAGTACATTTAATTTCTTAATTTCTTCATTTATGAATTAGAAGTTACAGAGTTTTCAATCTTTTAAGCCTGATTTTCAACTACGAAAATTATTTTTTTGCATTTTTTAGTTTAAACTTATCAATTAAAAAATGTGTAGTATTGCATTTCGGTGTATATTATTTCTGTTCACCATATTTTTGTTTAAGTTTTGAATTTCGAGTGTCTGTATTGCACAACGGCCTAAATTTGTTTTTTTTTTTTGTAAAATTATGTAAAGTTCAATAATTTTCTATTCTGCGATTTCAAACGAAAAGTTTATTTCAAGATTAAGTATTTTTCTAACAAGCGCGTGACTTTAGCCAGTAGTTTAGTAGGTGAAAGAGGGGATAACGCGGTCCGAGTCAAATGAACAAATGATTTTGAAACAATAAAATTTCGTTAATAATCATCGGATTGAATTGGTTTTTCATAGAAATACTCATAAGTCTTTGGCGTTTTTAACAATCCTAATTTTGTAACTTATTTTTTTATTTTTCATTTTTCAACACCTTTTTCCGATTTCTAGGTCAAAACCTTATAACGAATTCCAAAACTAATTAAAACAAACAACATCAGATATCCGGACGTTAAATTGACGAAATTTTTATAATTTCAAAACATCTTCACATACAGTGTCAAAAAAATGTAAAATGTTAAACACCTCTCTCGTAATTTTGATCGTTATAAAAACCTTATAAGAAAATTAAATTTTTTATAAGAATTCAATTTCTTACAAGGTGATATTATAAAAACCTTATGCCTAAGAAATTATGATTTTTTATAGAAAATGTATCGACACAATTTTAAAAGGTTTTTTCCTAATAAGATTTTGTCAGATACATTCTTACAAAAAATTTCAGTTTCTTATAAGGTTTTAATAAGGTCACCTTATAAAAAATTGAATTCTTATAGGAAATTTCATTTTTTCGTAAGGTTTTTATAAGCATAAAAATTACTAGGGGTTTCACAGAATTTTTCGTAAAATCGTGTTTAAAATTTCATGAACACGTATAGGAAAAGGGTGTCAAAGAAATTTATATGAAATTTATTGTTTTCATATTGGATGTAATAATTTTTCATTATGATAAAATGAATTTTAGAGACTATTCAAAAATTTGTCTGTTGAATCTGTGGCTTCCTGGAATAACAGACAAAGTCACTTCTGCCATAAGGCTGATTTTACATGATATTCTGATAACATTTTAAACATTATGGCATGTGTGACTATGTCTGTTATGCCGGGAAGCCACATAAATATAATGTATTATACTTAAATCTAAATCAGCCTATATTGATGAAAAGTTTTAATATATATTTTTATTGAGAAATCATTTGAAGTTAAAATAATTTCAATGTCTGTTATATACTACATTAACTCTTCGATTTCATTAAAAGTTTATTATTCTTATAGACAGTATCTGTTTTTTTTTTCTTTTTTTATAGATGCGCCCATAACTTTCATAGAAAATTTGATAGACACCATGGGAAATCTGCTTCAAAGACAATCTCTGAAATTTAATAGAAAAATTTCTGACAATTCAAATCTTTAAATGTCAGATTTTCTAATTTTCGTGCCAGAAAATCATCAATTTTTCTAAAATTTTTCCAATGCAATCTTTCCTTTTTGAAAAAACTATTTGAATAAAAATTTGCACTTTATTACAATTTACCCTGAGAAGGTAATTGATATTCAGGAAGTGGGAAAAATGAGGTTTCACTCTTTACAATATTGGTTAAACTAATCACTACAATCGGCAAAGGGTTTTTTGTTACTGAAACTTTTTCCCCCAAAGCCAGCGATAAAGAAAAACATGTATAAATTTGAATATTTAATTAATATATAAATATATAATGATTTATTTACAAAAATAATGCATAAATATAATACAAAAACATACACAAAGTGTGCACGAGTCGATGAAAATGTCCCGTGGTACTAAACTATTCAAAACTCCACAAAATCGATTTGTTTATTCATCGAAAGGTGCTGCGTCACCAACATGTAACCTAGATTTAATTTTTCTGAATAAACAATGATTGAATTTGAATTTGAATTTGAATCTTTACAATATTGGTAAAAATGGTAAAATTATCTGACAACACTGGCTCCGACCTCGAATTCTCCAAACGCTGATGTAAGCTTCGAAATCAATAAATCTATGCATTCGCATTATATTATATTGTATAATATTCTTCTTTTCTTGCTTTATATTCAATATATTAGTTAGGTATGATATGTTTATTCACAACTTGATGTGAGCGCTTAGAGTTGTATTCCCTTCGTTTAGTGTCATGGAGATATATGTCTATTTTACCTTATTACTTTACTATATTGATGAAAATTCCTTATCAAGTACAACGGTCGCGTGGGAAAATTGCGTTTTTTTTTGTTTTTTATTTTTATTTTTCTGCAATACGTGATATTCCACGTGAAGTATCGATACTTGGGTGTAATTTTTTAAAGATACACACCGATGAATGATAATGATATTATAATACTGATAAGGATAATGGGGAAAAAGATGATAAATGAAAGGAAATTTTCTTTTTTAAACTATAAAATTTCTTAAGATGAAATTAAAATATTTATGTCAGTATTGCATCCAAGTATTAATGTATCATGTAAAATATCACGCATTGATCGCAAATAGCGGAAAAAATCTATCGACTCATTGTTTCTTCATTGTCAAAGATGATTCGAGGATCCAAGAACCTCGGGACTCGCGGCTCGAATGATGCCGCGACATTTAAATTAATATCACACAACGCTCCAGAAAAACCATAGTCTCCGCTTAACGATCTACGATATGTATCATACTATATTACCAATGCTTGCTCGGTTTTATTCGCCGCCCTTCGACATAAAAATAATGCCAGGGCCGCGTGTTCCGAGGTTCGGGATTTCCTCAAGATGAGCTACCATATAGAATATTCTATGCAGAGTAGTAAAATAGAATTGCACAGAGTGAGATTCGCGGCGCATGCATCTAACAAGGAGAGTATTTTTTTACGAATTTTGTAACCAGGATTTGAAATTGAAAAAACAGGAACCTAGTAGTTTCGATTTTTTTGTTAAATTCGTGTTAGGAGTTGAATTTTTTTGAGAGAGTTTGGGTTCTTGTGGGGCCAATTATTTTTGAATTATTATAAGTTATGTCGGTTTTATCAAACCTTGTAAGAGAGTCAATCATTTTTTAATGTTAATAATTTGGGGCCCTTTATCCAAGAATTTTAGTTCTGGATCACGAAAGTTTTGAGACTAAAGAATTTCGATATGGAGATTTCGAATGGAGATTTTTTATGAAAAATTTAGACACTTGAAAAAATGGAGAATTCAGAGGCGTGAGCAGAAAAAATTTTCGGGAAGGGTTTTTCAGAAAAATATTTTTCCTTCGGGATTTCATAATTTTTATTCTTGTATGAATCGAAAGATTTTTAATAATTTTCTATGGATTTTATATAGGTTTTATGTAATTTGATGATCTAAAATTCAAAGTTTTGTAAGTTTTAAGCATTTTCGTAGATTTTTATTTTTCTCGATTATTCACTAGCTTTCAACTATTATCCTGATTCATATTTTCTATGTTCTCCTACGTTTTACTTAATTTTACTTTTTTATTTAATATATACTGCTAACGTTTTCATGAATTTATTTGTATATTACATTTTTATTGTTTATCGATCTAACTTTTTTCAACTTCACATGAAATATTGATTGATTTTATCAGAACTACGGGAGGGGTTTGAACCCCTAAAACCCCCTTCTGCCTACGCACCTGGGAGAATTGTAAAAGTACGAAAACTGTAATTTAAAAACAGAGAAAGGAAATAACACGAATTTTAAATCATAAATGCAAAGAATTATGGATACGAGTTCAAAATTGCAGAATTTCAGTTTTGGATCACTAAAGTTTTGAGACTGAAGAATTCGCACTTTTTTTAACGACCGATCTGACGTTTATGTATTGATATTCAATTCAGGTTCGAAAAAATAGAGATTTTTAATGAAAAATTAAACAATTAAAAGAACAAAGAATCGTAAAAGTACTTAAATTGTAACGTGAAAACAGAAATGAAATAACAGGAATATTTGATCATAAATGCAAAGAATTATGGATCAAGAGTCTCAAAATTGCAGAATTTCAGATTTCAACTTCGAAAATTTTCAGATTTCAAAATCTATATTCCTATCTGAAAGGATGAGTAACTCGATGCACATTTCTCGATATTTTATCAAGGCTCATGCTAAAAAAAAATATCATGACATTTTAAGATCATGCAAATATTGATAAGAAATTTCGCAATTTATAAGTTTACAGAATTAGGAACAGCGTAACCTGAAATTAAAAATTAAAAATATTAAAATTTAACAACATGAGTTGTGAGTCAGGAATTTGAAGAATTTTCCTAAATTAAGTCCTAAAATTCCATAATTTCAGTAATGGACCAAAACTTTCAAGATTACAAACCCACAAATTATTAAATTTTTCTGAAATTCTATAGAAAAGTATAAATTTATTCTAGATAACTGAAAATCACAGCTTCATAAATTTATCGATCGATATAGATGTATAATGAATACGAAAAATAGAACCCCAAAATTGAGAAATTCCATTGTCCAATGTTTCGAAATTTTAGGTAAATTTTTTTGTTTCAAAAAAGTTTGGAAATTCGGATCTGAAATTATCGCAACAGGTTGTCATTCTATCATTTTGTAAAAATAAAAAAATTCAGCAAAATAACCTCATCAAAAACAAAAATTCTCCAGAAAAATTTCAGGTTCTAAAAAGAATTTTAAAAAATCCAAATACCAGGGAATTGTAAAGTATAGATTATGTTTAGTTTGGTACCCTGGTTATAAATTTCGTAATATATTTCAATTTTGCTCTATGTTTTACTATGTTCGCTCTCGAAAAAAAGTTCCGAGTGTGGACGACGCTGATTATCAGGGAAATAGAAAATATTTACATAAAAAACTGAGGATGTATGTAAAATCCCAGTTTTTATTATAAAAGATGCTGAACATAATTAAAAAATATTTTCACCTCTTTTCCAGCTTTTTTCTAACTTTTTGTCATAATTGCTGATAAAATTAGTTTTAATTGTTCAAAATGCAAAAACATGGAAACGAAAAAAATATATAAGATAGTCAAATTTCGCAGAGTTTGTTACTTGAAAACCGAAATTTCCATTGCTGAAGAGAAAAATTTTATTCTTTATTTTTAAACATATGTACGCTGAAAATTTCTAATTTTTTTTCAAATTCTGCACAACTCCATAATATTTATGGTCTTATCTTATTTAATATGTAATTTTAACTGATTTTTGTTTTTGAATTATATTTCTTAAGAAATTTACACTTTTGAAGAAATCTTATTTCGAAATTATTTTCTTGCAACTCTAAATTATTTTTAATCTTCTATTTTTTAATTCGAAAATCATTAGAAACAGAGGGATATAAACCGGCAATAAAATTCAATTATTAAATAATAAATCTCGAGAATATCAACAAAGAAACATTTATTTTTAAAATTGTTGATCAGTTATACTACGAGCGCCAAATACGCATTTAGATAAACTTTATCTGGAAAAAGAAAATATTTTCTGTTGCCCTGCTGATTGTTCATTGTGCTTAGGTTTTTTCGCCTTTTTTCTTTTCGAGTGGAATCAGGAAAAAGGGTCAGATTTTCGGCGTTTGAGGGTAAGGACGTTTCAAATGTTTTTTTCTTTCTTTCTTCCGAAAAACGTGAGCCTCGAATTTGAGCAAGCGATTTTGCGGCCACGAAGATCGCGTCGTTGCGCTCGTTGGGTGGGCGAGCCCCGGAACTCTGATTATCTTCGCATTGACGGAAACGTCTTTGTTTTATAATTTTTCTGCAACCCAAAGAAATTCCTAAGAGAGAGTTTTCATAAATTCGCAGTAAAGTTATGAAGCACCTACACCTACCACAAAATTTTGTACAACCTGTAATTTATTAATAGTTTCATCATTGTCATCATTGTCAGGGGTGGCAGAACGTAATTATTTTAAGGGGGGGGGGGGGGAGGTTATTATTGTATTTCGTCGAAATACGCATGATGTTGTTCTTACGTTTTCTAATAAAAAACTGAGAAACTTAAAAAACATTCAAAATTACCAAAATTCCTATTGAGTAGTACAATTTTTTATGATCATTCGAAATTTTTTAGTAGTTTTTTATAAGTCTGAAATTTCAAAAAATTGAAAATTTTTTAGACTGTCGTTAATTTCCAGAAATTCGTGGAATTTCAGAAAATTTGTGAAATAATTTTTTATCATAATGTTTGTTCTTAATGTGTACGATGGTTATGGTTTATTAAATTTTTAACAAAAATTTGAAATACTTGAAAAGTACGTAAAAATCAAAGAAATCTTTCTGAGCTACACAAATTAAAAAAAAAATTTGAAAAATTGGAGTAGTAAGTAACATGTTGGAAATTTTGCAAATTTCGAAAAATGAAAACACACTGGAAATTGTAGTAAATGTCAATAAATCTAAAGAAATGAAGTTTTTGTAGAAACTCAGAAAATGTTCATGATTTCATAATTTTTTGTGTTTCTTATTATATTTTTTCAATGTATTCATTAGCAATTTTTTAAATATTTTTAACAAAAATTTAGAATACATACTTGGAAAACATGTCAAATAGCCAAACCATAAACATTTAACGAGTTTGACAAATTTTATAAAATTTTGGAAGTGCTGACTTTAGTGTTATTAGAAACTATAAAAGTTTTGAAAAACATAGCACACTTAAAATTCCAAAAACTGTCGATTATATTAAAAAACCGAAATTTTTCCAGAATTCCAACTTTTCCACCATTTGAAAAATTGTGTTTAAAAAATTTTTTCCTGATTTTTTCATGAAAATTCGCAACACTTAAAAAACATTCAAAAATTAAGAAAAATTTTGATGTTAGACAATTTTCGTAAAATTTCGAAAATTTTGAATAGTCTGTATTTTGTATGAAATTTTTAATAAGCATTTTTAAGAATGCCAATAATTCAAAAACTTGGAGAAACAGGTCGAACTTAATTAAATTTTAATGAATTCTATATATTGTGTTTTTTGTCATACATGTTTTTGATTTCTCAAAAAAATGTATGATAGTGTTTTCGACATTTAAAAGAAAAATCTAAAAAATACAAAGAGTTACAAAAAATCACAAGGAATCTTCGTGAGTTCCAAATGCTCAAAAAATTTTTCCAATTTATCCTAAATTAGTTTCAACTTTTCGGTGTCTGTTAATCAATCGTATTTCAATTATTTTCCTTGTGATAAATCATTGTAAACCATTTATGCAATCGTCTCCTACAAACAACATTATGTTGATATAATTTTAAACGTTTGAAAATAAGGAAAAACAAATGAGCTGTTTTAATTACCTCTTTAAGCTACAATAAAAAGTAATAATTCGTAACAAATGAAGATTCTCTAATGTTTTTTTACTATTATTTACTTTATTCTTGAGTGCATGTGTACAAACGATTAGTTATTCATTTTCGTTTATTATTTTAATGCTTGGAACTTTGGACAAATTAAAATAATCTCTTTCTTGCTTTCAAATTTTTGTATTATTCTAAATTTTTCAACAGGTATAATTTTGCATAGGATTATTGAAAAAATACATTCATATATAAATATCTACCCTAGAATTTACAGAAAATATTTTCGAGTTATAAACAAAATGAATATAATAAAATTTTGTAATAGGCAGTTTTTTCGAATTCAAGATTACCAGTGTTCGAATTACATATTACAATTTTTAGACCATCAATAATATCAATAAAATAGAAATAAAATAAAATACCTCAAATTGTGCATTTTTATACCCAAACATGAATAATCCAAAAAAAACATAACAAAATATGATTGACAAGATTGTGAGTCTCGAATATTAAGACCAAAACAATGCAATCGTATAAAATAATCGAGTCTACAAAATCGCGTTTCCTAACTCGGAAATTTGCATAATTGTTCTCGTTTCAATTGTAAATATGTAGATAATCTACCAAAAATATTATTCTACATCCTACTTTTAGAACTTTGAAAAATCTTTAACCTCATCAAATTAACGTATTGACGAATAATTGGCATAAATACTAGATACAATTGAGTAAATTCTAATCAATTAGTTTCCATTCAGATAAAGCGGACGAGGAAGAGCTATTTGTAATCATAGTCACGAATAATAAATAAGTTCTTTGTTTGGGTTACGTTTGTAAAATTGTTGATCACTCAGAAAACTCAAACTTCCATTGCTCGGAGCCATATATGTAATACTCCTATATGGCTAGTTGTGGGAGGGTGGGTGAAGCCAACATTATGAGACAGAATATCGTCGTCTCATCTTCCTCACTCAAGAGGCAATTCGGGGAAAAGGCATAAGGCAAATTCTAAGAGTAGGGAATGGCGGGGAGGTACGGGTGGTAGAGGAGTAAGCAAGCTGAGCACAGCTGAGTCCAACTTGTCCTTTCTCTGCTCTCCCCACTCACGGAACGTGTCTACTGCCTATTCCCCGAATTGCCTCTTGAGTGAGAGAGATGAGACGATATTCTGCCTTTACTGTTGGCTCTACGCCCGCTTACAGGCGAACAAAGGACGCTAGCTATATAGGAGTATACATGTATGCTTGGAGCATAGAATGCTCCAAGTGAACGATAATCGTCGACGATCTTACGAACCAAAAGTTTAGAAAGTTTGTCGATACTCAGGCTCAGGAAGATGAGTTACACCTCATCATCGTGAATGCATCAACCCTGCCTTTGTGGCGAGAGTAATGCAAATCTGCTACAGAACTGATCCTGTGATGTAGGAAATTAATTTCTTCGGAGACATTCATCTCATTTAATCATTCTACACAAAACTTGAAATATGAGAAAAAAAAATTAGCATCAATCTGGTGAGTATTTAGGAAGCCTCAATACCATACAACAAAATATCTCTCGTAGATATAGAAAATCAACTTTGCCGACAGCCAATCAGAGCGCGATCAGAGTCTCGCGAGTTTGTCGGAACACTCAGAACGTCGGCCAAGAATAGCGGCCGCGCGAAATTCAAGTTCTCGTCAAGCACGTGCGCCGAACACAACGCACTGTACATTAACTTCGGCAGTGGCGGCAGCAGCATGGTGAATGTAATCGTTACGAATATCCTGAAAATTCTCAACTTTTCGGGTGTGAGCATTCAACCCGAACCGGGTTAGGTTTTCCAGAAGCTTATACTATATATGCTATACAGGGTGTACCGAACTCCCCGCGTCAAAAAGAAATCAATATTCCTCATCCAATTTCGAGTCGAAAAGTCCTTTACAATTTTTTATAAATCTCAAAATTGTTAAAGTTAATTTAGCCTAACATCAAAACAATAAATGCACTCTCACGACAAGTGGGTGCATATTTCACGGATCAAACTTTTCCTAAATTTTCTTCATATTTTTCTGAGTCGAAAAGTCCTTTGCCACTTTTCAGAAAATTGAAAACAAAAAAATATTGGAGCATAAAATCTAACATATCTGATTGGTTGAAACTTGTCTCCCAAATATCACTTTTGATTTTGAGTTTTGACGATTACATCCGCCGTGCTACTGCCGCCACTGCCGAAGTTAATGTACAGTGCGACGTGTTCGGTGCACGTGCTTGACGAGAACTTGAATTTCGCGCGGCCGCTATTCTTGGCCGACGTTCTGAGTGTTCTGACAAACTCGCGAGACTCTGATCGCGCTCTGATTGGCTGTCGGCAAAGTTGATTTTCTATATCTACGAGAGATATTTTGTTGTATGGTATTGAGGCTTCCTAAATACTCACCAGATTGATGCTAATTTTTTTTTCTCATATTTCAAGTTTTGTGTAGAATGATTAAATGAGATGAATGTCTCCGTTGAATTTAAGATCATACTTCACAGGATCATTTCTGTAGTAGATCTTTCATTACTCTCGCCACAAAGGCAGGGTTGATGCATTCACGATGATGAGTTGTAACTCATCTTCCTGAGCGTGAGTATCGACCATCTTGCTAGACCCATGGTGGTCGTTAGATGGTCAACGATGATCGTTCACTCGAAGCATTCCATGCTTCGAGCAATGGAAGACTGAGTTTTCTGAGTGATCTATAATTTTCAGATGTAACCTAAGCAAAGAACCTATTTATCATTCGTGACTATGAATAACGAACAAACTCTCACTCATCCGCTTGGCTGAATGGAAACTAATCGTTTATAATTTACTCAATTGTATCTAGTATTTATGCCAATTATTCGTCAATACGTTAATGTGATGAGGTTAAAGATTTTTCAAAGTTCTAAAAGTAGGATGTAGAATAATATTTTTGGTAGATTATCTACATATTTACAATTGAAACGAGAACAATTATGCAAATTTCCGAGTTAGGAAACGCGATTTTGTAGACTCGGTTATTTTATACGATTGCATTGTTTTGGTCTTAATATTCGAGACTCACAATCTTGTCAATCATATTTTGTTATGTTTTTTTTGGATTATTCATGTTTAGGTATACAAATGCATAATTTGAGGTATTTCATTTTATTTCTATTTTATTGATATTATTGATGGTCTACAAATTGTAATATGTAATTCGCACACTGGTAATATTGAATTCGAAAAAACTGCCTATTACAAAATTTTATCATACTCGAAAATATTTTCTGTAAATTCTAGGGCAGATATTTATACATGAATGTATTTTTTTAATAATTATTAGGAGGAAGGATTATAATCCTTCAATTCAGTCCATTAACTCAATTTGCAAAGCAAGGATATTTTAATATGAAAACAACTTCGAGCACTTTGTGTAACTGTTTACTGCTAAAAATTTGTTCAGTATGCTTTTTTAAAGCCATTTCAAGCTACACTAGGGAAGAAAAAGCTATGATTTTACTTGTTTTTCGTTGAAAATGATCTTTCAATAAGTTTAGAGACTGACACACTTTCTCGATTTTTTTTTTTTTTTTTTTTTTGTAATTAACTCATCACAGCAGGAGGATAAATCAATTATATTGTAATTATTATTGAAAAGTATCGAATTGAATGAATGGAATTCTTGGAATGTAATTTTTTGTGTAAATTAAATGTGATTTTTCATTGAATTGTTTAATATATTACAGACACCTACGGTATAGTTTGGTATTTCACTTAATATTACAATTCACAGAAATATAAGATTTACAGCAGACTTCAATAATTATGTCAATTTTTACGCTGCACACAAACCGTTCGTATTTTTCATAAAAGTTATTTATAAAAAATAAAAAAAGATGTCCTTCAAAAAAGCACCCGTAGAAAATAATCAGTAACTAATTTTGTGTAAACAGTTATTCTAACGTCATAACTAGAAACTCCAAAAAAATGTAATTTTCAGATTCTCATTATAAATCATCTAGAGCTTCTGAAAATGTTAGTAAATCAAATGATTGAAAATGTCATAACTCTAGAAAAATCAAAATTTTTATTAATTTTGTGTATCGTGTTCATCATGTGAAACTTTTTTTTTAATAACAATTTGGAATACTTAGAAATTACCTAAAAATGAGGGAAAATCTTGCATGAGTTAATAAAATTTTCGTGAATTGCGAAACATTGAATAGTCTATTACGTTTAGAGTTAAAAAAGTTTTCAACATTTGTAATTCCAAAGATCGCCAATGATTCTGGAAAATTTTAAAAATTTATAGATCTAAAGAAACGCATGTCTTAAAAATTTTCGCAAATGCTGTAAAACTACAGAAACTGCGTGTAATATTTAAAACTTTTCAAATAGAAAAGTTTTCACTAATAATTTAAAAATTTTAGACGATTTTTCTTAATTCTGTGAGTTGTAAAAAGTTTAACCAATCGATATAGCAATAATTTATAAATTTACGCATTTTTGCATGGGTATTTTTGGATATTTTACCAATGCAGTATTTTCCATCTTCTGCCGCCCCTGATCATTTTTCTTTATTCAATAACCTTGCTGAAAACTTCCACTTGGTTTTCTAACTGGAAAAATGGACGTTTTCCCAACTTTGCAAGAGTTTTTCTTATTTTGGTGGGATTGAATTCGTAACAGTGGAGGAAAATGAAAATGGCCAGTGAAAAACGAGCCGTACCTTTTCACTGGAGATCCTCCTCGCATTTGGGAATGTCGAAAATCTCGGCGAAAAGTGGCGGTAGCTTGAGTTTCGTCCAGTTTCTCCTGAACCAGTCGAGGAGGTTTGCGTGCCTGGCGCCGAGAGC
Organism: Platygaster robiniae; assembly: GCA_028476575.1. NCBI lineage: Eukaryota > Metazoa > Arthropoda > Insecta > Hymenoptera > Platygastridae > Platygaster > Platygaster robiniae. The sequence goes on from CM052019.1 coordinate 47,460,783, forward strand.
GCGGAGTTCCGGTATCCTCTGGGAGATGCCGGAGATTCCGGGACAGCCCTCCCCCGAGGCATTGTCATTTCGGACGAGCCTCAAGGCCTCCAGGAGTCGCTCCTGGAGCCTCTGCACGGCTTTCACGTCGTTCAAACCAGCCCTTTCGCCCAACAACACCGCCCCGGAAAATATACCGAGCTCCGCGTCTGTCAATCGGTGCGCGTTCAACGAAGCTGTGAATTGTAGTACTGCTGATACGAAGTCAGGCTGGAAAAAAATTAATTTTTTTTTTGATATTGCATCATCATTTCGTTCAATTTTCTTGGAATTATTAGATTACGGCTCAAACCCTTCTTTAAATTCGGGGAAAATTAAATAATATTCCATGTAAAACTGGAAAAAAAGTAATCATGATAAATCATAATTAATAAAAATACAAATAAAAAAAAGAACCAAAATGATAATACTGAAGTAAAAATAAAATGATCAACAAAAATGTCAAGAATAAGTGGAAATTTTTAAGAATGTACCCAATGAAATTTAGAGGACAGAAATCATTAAGTGCAAGTTTTTAAAGTTTAACGAATTCGGGGTTCTTATTCACTAGAAAATAACAACAATCCTGGCTTCCAAAGAAAATTTTTTTTTCGATAGAATTCTGGTTATAAATGTTTGAGTACACGGGACAAAATGTTTGGTTCCAGTTATCAAATTATTTAGTAAAATATGGATCATCCAAAGTTTTGAATATGTAAACCAAAGTTTTTGTTACGTCTACCAAAGTTTTTGTAATGAAAATTTCACATTGGTTGTCATCGCCAAAACTTTGTTTGTCGTAGCCAAAACTTTTGTTGGTCCTTGGTAATGGTTGCTCTAATCAAACGTTTATTTCCGTATAGGATAACGTAGAAAATCCAAATTTGAAAAATTGTTAACTCAGGGAATAGTTAATGAAATATAAAATCTACGAAAATGCTGAATAGCTGAAAGAAATTTGAATCCTAGATTATGAAATTCTGACAATGTACGAAAACTCTATGAAAATATCAGAAAATCTTTCGAATTTATACGAGCACTCAAGAAATACTAAAAGGAATAGAAATCTCTGAGTCCTGTTTTCTGAAAAATTTCAAAAAATACTTAAGATCTACAAAACTTCGAATTCTAGAGCATAAAATTCGAAAAGAAAAAAAAAAAATTACGTAACTATCTATAAAAATAATAGAAATTTAAAAAGTACTAGAAAATGCTACAAAATGTCATAAATACAAAGAAAAAATACGAAAATATATAAAATTTCGGAAATGTACGTAGAAATCTTCAAAACTACCAGAAAATCTTTCGAATCATACGAAAACTAAATAAGAACTGAAAATAATAGAGATTAATGAAAGTACTCTTCTCTGAAAAATCTAAACAAATACTCAAGATCTAAGAAAATTAGAATTTCTAGAGCATTAAATTTAAAAAAGCATACAGAGAAAAATATATATAGAAATGCTAAAAATCTATGAAAATACTTGTAAAAGCTACACAATCTAATAAATGCTACAAAAATACGAAAATGCAAGAAATCTATACAAAAAACTATTCCAATGAAATTTTATCACAGAAAACTATTCACATCTAGAAAAATATCCAAAATCGATGAAAATTTGAATTCTGGAACATCGAATTCTAGAAATCTGCATAGAAATTTAAAAATTTACTGGTTATTTAAGAAAGTACAAAAAAAAATCTCTCGAAATTCATAAATACTTGAAAATTTTGAAAAATGATAGATAACTTTTTAGTATTTATCTTATAGTTTTTTATACTAAAAAACTATGGAGATATAATTCTATAAAAAATTTCTTAGATTTGAATCTAATAGCATGAAATTCTGAAAATATTTATGCAAAACCATTGAAATACCAGAAAATTCTTGATATCGTATAAGTGAAACAAAAAAAAAAAAAAAAAAATACGAAAAAAGTACTGTGAATCCGTATAAATTGTACTGTTTTTTTACTATTGCATTCAAATACTTAATATCGTTAAAATTATCAATAATTTGTAGTATAAAATTCTAGAAATATATACAGATACTAGAAATTCTAAAAAATTCCAGCAAACACTACAAAATTTTATAAGTAACATCCACCATGAAAATTATAGAAATCTATGAAATATTTCAAGTCTGTGTAGATATTATTTACTCGAAAATCTTTAAAAATAACAAAAATTTTAGAACTTGGAATTCCATAAAGTTAAATAGAAATCCATAATAATATTATGGATTATTATGGATATTTTATGGATTTATTATGGATATTTCTCACAATAATAAGATTATGAGAAAATCCTTGAAGTTGTATGAATACTAAAAAAATATGAAATATACTAGAAGTACTGAAAAAAAATCTGAACCTCAGTGACTTGAAAATCACAAAAATCAAATTCCATTATTTTGAATACGAACATGAAAAATATGTGCCTCAGGACTCCTAAAGTTATATAACTCTAAAATCCTGAAAATACGACAATTGACGAATCGTACTTTCAAAGATCAAAAATCATAAAATCTCGAAAAAAACATATTTTTTCAAAAAACACCTTCCGAAAAATTTTTCTGTTTACGCTCTTGTAATAAAGAATTATTACAATCAGAATATATGAACAACATATAATAAGAATAATATTTAGGGTTGTAATATATACAGACTATGTAGAATATCAATTTATTCAATTAAAAACGATTAACTTTAATTCAATTTTTGCTCCGTTCCTCGTAAATCCAAGTAAAATGTCGAAAAATGATAGCACAGAGCCGCAATTCGTTTTCATCTCCAATATATTCATCTAATCAATCAATCAATATTTCGACCACCAAATTGGGTCCTCATCAGGATAATTATAAATATTTCCATTCCTTTTGCCAAAATAGTATATTTCGTATCAAGGAGCAGAAACGAGTAAAACGCGAGTTTTGATGCTCCTTGACACGAGAGATATTTTTCACGCCCGCAGCACATGAATCATTTAGTCTTTTGTTTTCTGTTGTGTCGTGAAAAAACGAGTTCTATGTCGCTCGACCTTAGAGCGGCATAGAAATAGAAGCGAAAGGCGGTGGCAGAGAATTCGTTTTTCACGGGACAGTAGTAAACGCAAGAATAAAGGATTTCTGTGCTGCGAACGTGAAAAATTCTTTCTTTGTGATCGGGAAAATCAGGTCTAACCGACCATCATCAAAAACAAAAAAAAAGAAAGTTTTTGATGATGGTCGGTTAGACCTGATTTTTCCCGATCACAAAGAAAGAATTTTTTGGCAAAAGGAATGGAAATATTTATAATTATCCTGATGAGGACCCAATTTGGTGGTCGAAATATTGATTGATTGATTGGATGAATATATTGGAGATGAAAACGAATTGTGGCTCTGTGTGATCATTTTTCGACATTTTACTTGGAAAAACGATTAACTTATTAAAAATCCAAGTTTTATACCTGTAATTTTGGAACATACCTCGTACATAACTTCCATTTGTTGCCTCGTGATATAAGTCCCGTCCTCGAAAGTCATCGAGCCATCGGTGGTCATTTTCGAGATATGGCTTAGCCAAATCTCGAAAAAGCCAACTTTGATGAGGATCAGTTGATCATCCTGGGAGAGCTCGCAAAATCCTGGAACCCTTTTTGCGAACTCGACCACCCTTTGGACCGAGGGCGTCACTCTGGTTGCAAATTGCTGCCAAAGCCAAATTCTGTGCGATTCCACGGTCTCGGCCGTTGACGAGGCCGCTTCCGGATCCTCAGGACTCGCAGGCTGCGAAATCGTTATTTTCAACGTCATTTTCAAGTTTTTCAAAAAAAATCCTGTTTATTTTTGTCACTAAGATCAAAGGAATGAAAAAAGTTTGAATATTTTGGAATTGAAGGATATTTATGTACAGAAATCAGAAAAGAAAAAAAGTTTAAATTCATTCGTGAAAATCTAAGTAGTTTTTTAAATGATTGACGTTCATTAGGTTTGAATTCCGGATTTTTGTGGATTTCATGAATCGTCTATTTGAAAGTTACAGGTCAAAACGAAGCATCGTGAAAGATTGATATTTTAGGAGTATGAAAATTCGAACTCCAGTTTTTGAGATTCTTAAAATCTCATACAATTTTAAGGGTTTTCTCGTATTTTTCTGAACTTCTACACAATCATCTTGAATATTTAGTTATTTAGGATTCGAAGTTTAGAAATTGTTAAGTAATGCATTGGATTCCTGAAAAAATTTGATGTGCCAATATCATATCAATAATTTTAGTGTTTTTTCAGTATTTATGAAATTTCGTAGGATTTTATAGTATTTATATCGATTACTATGATTTTTCAAGATTGCTACATAGATTTCTAGAATTTTGTGCTTCGAAATTCGAAATTCAATCAATTTTTCATCTTAGAAAGAATTTTTCAGAAAACAGTATCTTCATAAGTTTATAGTTATTTTAGGATTTTATATTTTAATGTAGTAATTTCACGATATGAAGGGTTTTTTACTTTTTTTATGAATCGAATTGTATAAAATCTTTCGAAAATTTTTAGTATTTCATATATTTCTAGTATTTTTACGTTTTTTGGAATGTATTTAAAAAAATTTAATAAGCTTCCTAGTTTTTTTTTGTTTATTCAGATTTTCAGAATGCGATACCCTAGAATTCAAAGTTTGAAATATTATAATGATTTTAATAAATTTTTCAGAAAACATCATGAATTTGTGACACTTTTAGTATTTTGTGTTTTTTTAAAGGATTTATACGATTCACAGGATTTTCTAGTATTTCTATCGATTTCTTCAATCTTTCCATAATTTAATGCTATCGAAATGAAAAATGTTTCAATTTTCAGATATTTCATGGATTTTTGAAAAAACTCAGTTAGCATTTGTGAGTATCTAATTGATTCTGGTATTTAAAGTTTTTTTTTTTTTTTTTTTTTTTTAGTAACGTGGGATTTTTTTGAATATGTCATGGTGTTTTAAACAAATTTAATGAGCCTTCAGAAGTAACTTTCAAATTTATGGTTTTTTTAGCATTTAAACATTCATGAATTATGTGAGATTTTTTAGCAGATTCATATACTTGCAGTATTTTATAGTTTTTTATATCAATATCAGAATTCTATGCTCTGGCTAGAATCTAAAGTTTCATAAATTTTGATATTTTGATAGTATTCATGAATCATATATAGAGAACAATTCTTTAGTAGATTTTTAGCATTTTACAGATTCTGTGTTATATCATTTAAAAAATTCATAATATTGATTCCAAATTTTCCTTTCTTTTTATGAAAAAAAAGTTATGGAAACATTAAAATGAAAGATTTAAAGTCTAGACTTTACAGTCTTTTGAATATTCTTGCAATTTGTATCTTGAAAACTGACAATCACAGAGTGTCCCCCATATGAGCCATGTGGTTATTATATTTTGTAAGTTTTTATTAGTTTCAATGAAGTAACTTGATAAAATCTTTATAAAATTACAGCATCTTTATAAAAAAGATTTCAAAATCTTTTTTATAAAAATGCCTCCATTTTTTAAAGAATTTATATAGTTTTTATAAAGTGACTCTACAAAAACTAATAGAAATTTTCTAAAACATTGATCTTTTTATAAAGTCACTTAATAAACAAAGCGGAATTTTAAAATAAAACCCGAGATTTTATAAGGAGATTTTACAAGTTTATGAAAATCTAAGTTACTACGGTAAAAGGGAAGGATAAACGTTTTATTTTGAAAAGCGGTGGCATTGAAATTATCTCCGTTTCAAACCTAAACGGAAATTTCTTTGAGTGGATATATTGATACCTACACTCACAAAACTCTTGCATAAAATTGAAAGGGAGTTCATTATGTTTAACCACGTTGAATTAAAAAGCTTTTCCCTTTCAATCACTTAACACAGATTAATGGAAGGGAGCGAGTCGGTCGTAGAAGAATGCGACCCGAAGAAGGAATGAGAATGTTAAAAGGGAAATCCCTTTCAAAACCCAGGTAAAAAAAGTAGGTCTATATAGATCTACATCTATGAAGATCTCTGTAGATCTACTTGCTGCAATTTTAAAAAAATTAAGAGTGACCTGTAGATCTAAGTAGATCTGCACTGATTTTTTCTATAAAGTTTCGGTTACATGTAGATCTACATAGATTTTGAATACTTTTCTTTCGATTTTTGGTCACATGTAGATCTACTCGAGATTAATGTAGATCTAGTTTTTTTACCTGGGAATGCCATCGCAGCAGCGTTTCAAAGTGAGAGGCTTCCTTTTTTTACTTTGAAAAATCAACCATTTCAACATGAAAGGTTAGCGTTTCGTTTTGAAAGGAGATAGCTTTGAAATTCTTTTCGTTTCAAACCTACAAGAAAATTTCTTTGAGTGGATTTATTGATACATATACTCAGAAAACTCTTGCGTGAACTTAAAAGGGATTTCATTATGTTCAACCAGGTTGAATTGAAAAGCGTTTTCCTTTCAATCACATAACACAGATCGATGGAAAGAAGTACATTGGTGGCAGAAGAGTGTGGCCGCCCGAAGAAGGAATGAGAACGTTAAAAGGGAAATCCCTTTCAAAATGCCATTGCAGCAGCGTTTCAAAGTGAAAGGCTACGTCCTCTCACTTTGAAAAATCATCCATTTCAAAATAAAAGGTTAGCGTTTCATTTTGAAAGGAGATGGCTTGAAAATTCTTTCCCTTTCAAACCTAAACAGAGTTCTCTCTGTGTGCAGTGCCCATCCCAAACACTAATTTCTCCAAAAGCTCACCGGTATGATGATGGGTTTCCTGACAAGACCCCGCGTCGATTCCTCGGTGAAGCCACAATGCGCGTGGTGCGCTTGGGAGACCTGCAGAATAACGTCGTAAGTCGCGAGTTGCTTGCTGTCGGCGTCCGACTGGTCGGCCTCCACCTGCACCGCCGCCGGCGGCACCCGGAGCACCGTGTTTTGGCTCTGGCTGTTATTGTTGTTATTGTTATTGTTATGGTTGTTGTTGTTGTTGTTATTGTTGTTGTTATTGTTGTTTGCGGAGTCATTGCTGTTGGGGGTGGCGGGAGCGAGTTGTTGGCTGCTGCTCGTGGTGGTCGTCGTCGTGGTGCTCGTCGTGCTCGTCGGCGCCGTCGTCGTCACAGCCGCTTCGTCCGGGCCGCGTTCCCGCGACCTTTTCGGCACGCGGCCGTATCGCACAGCTGAAATTTTCGTCAATTTCCCTTCATTTTCCACGATTTTTGGTTAGGGTCGAAAGGGGTTTTGTCTTCCTCAGTTTGAATTTGTCCAAAAGTGAGCAGAAAAGGAATCATTCAGAGGGGTCATAGTACAATGAGAAAAAATGTAGTAATTATTGCAATACTGTATTTTACTGTGGAGTCAGTCTGAAATATTGTTCTTTTTGCTAGATATTTTTAGCAGTTTTTGTCATAATGTGTGTATAGTACATATTGTGAAATGATATCGAAGTAGTAGATTTATTTTGTTGTGAAAACTCCTATATACATTTCATTTTCTACTATACTTTTTATTTTGACTTTTGGCGATATCATATTATCCAGATTTCCGAAAATGTCATTCAGTTTTGCTAGTATTCAGTTCTGTATAGTTTTTTTCACTGTTTTTTTGTGTTCTTTCAAGTATATCATATTGTAATTGATGCAATATTGGAAAAAGCCGGAAATTTATTGTAGATATATATTACAATACATCAATTTTTGCGATCCACATACATGTACAATATTTCCTTTTAGTACGTGGAATATCATACTATAGGAACTAGAGAACAGACGATGAAAGGTATAATATTTTTTCGATATTTCGCTATACACAGATATTAAATACTGTGAACTAGTATAGTAAAAATTATAATCTATATAATACAAATTCGTATCTGTAAAGTAAAAATTTGTTGAAATTATTTAGTGAAAACTACCCCACATTCTGTAATTTCAGAACCTGAAATTATATTGTAAAATCTGCAACATTATTTAAAAACTTACAATATTCTAGTGATTTTTACCATACATACCTGAAACTGCTATATTTTTTTCTCAGCGTTCTTTTGAAAACTTTTGAGTTAGATAATAATTATGTTGATTTAAATTTTAGTATGATTGTCATTTATTATTATTTATTATGATTTACATTACGTACTGTTGACGTATATTTTCATAAAATGTATTGTAACATATTATACTGTACTACAAAAAAAATTTTAAGCCACCTAGTGTACATTGTATGGCTTGGTGGCCGCATCGTCAAACTGTGTTTAAATATTGTCTAACACCTACAAATTTTCAAGTTATTGTTTAAAAACCGTTTTAGATGTACTCTAAACACTTAAAAAATGGCAATTCTTTCATTTTGTTTCAATTATCTGATAGCATAGTATATTTATGTTTGCTTATACTTGTTACGACAAAATTGGGATATTTTCTATACTGTCATTTGTCAGTTTGACATATTTCTTATAGAACGTTTCTTCAAAAACAAAAATTTCTTATGTATACTCTGAAAGTACATTATTTCTGATGTGAAAAAGACTCACGAAACAAGCTGAAATTTTGTAAATAATTAATCAGCAATTATACTAATTTTCGATCATACGAAAAATTTTAGGTAGATACTTGAGTTCTAGAAAAATATTTGATTGACAACAGTCAAAAAGTCAGTGAATGAAAATTATTCAACATTTTAATGCATAACTTATGTTTCATACTATTTTCGTTTTTTTGCTAGATTAATGAATTTATTACTTGTCTGATAATGAACTAGAGATAGAAGAAGGAACTTATTGTAAGTGATTATATTATTAAGTAATTTCAGTATCAACTGCTTATATTATAATTTTTTTTTGATTATTTATAAGCTTTTGTTGAAATCATATCATAGATAATCAAGAAATTCAAAATGAAGTTAGAACTTTAGAGCCCTGAAAATAATGCAACATTATGCTATTGATTTTTCTGCAACGAATAATTCAAATAACTAATTTAACATGAATTCAAGATTTTATACTGAATCAAAATATGCACTGAAATATACTGAATGAATAGATCAGAAAGTAGTTAGTATTATTCAGAAATGTTTACGAATTTTTTGTGAGTCTATTTTTTCCGATGTCAATAAGATTTTATTCTTTCTAAAAATATTTTTGGCTGATGGAACATAGCAAATCTTTTGTTTTAAGATTTACTGTTACGTTAGCTTAATATTGACTTTTTTTGCTGCTGAAACTTTCTGCATATTTTCACACATTAGGTAGATTTTTTGTCTAATTGAATTGAACCACTTGGGGAACAAATTAAAATTGACGAATTCAAACTGAGAGTTATTCTTCTTGGAAGAAAAACAGTAGTTTTCGGGATTTAAGTTTCCCTCTTGAAGGGGAAAATTTGCTTTTGTCATTAGTGGAAAATGTACTTTTTCTTCTCCTTCCAAAAGTATTACACGTGTAAAGTAAATATTTGGTTTCGTATAAAGTAATCCCATGACGCTCAGTTATCACACGTTCTAACAACTTGGTACTTTTTCAAGTTTTTTAATAAGAAATAGAGATATTGAACATTTTTGAGAAATTTTGTTACTCAAAGTTCTCACTATTCTTCAAGATTCTAAGAATCCAGAACATATAACCAAAATTTTCTTTCACGATCCAGTAAAAATTTGCCATAAATGAAGATATAATATACTTTATCTTATGTCACTTTCCTTGAATAGCCTTACATAAACATCGAGACGGAAGAAAGAAAACCAGACAAAAAAACAACTTTCTCCACAATGTTTCAAGATTGAAATAATCTGCCTAAGCTCATTTCATACGATACAAATCCTACGCGAAAACTTGAAAGTTTAATAATGCCAGCAAACTTGGTGTGGTTTCGTTAGGGTTTACTTTGCCCTCAAAACTTTGTACAAAACTTAACTTTTTTATCCAAGGCCATTCAAATGAAATTGACATCTTTTGAAGCAGGAAAAGAAAACGAGACATTATCCACATCTCAGACTTTTTAATCACAGAAATGATAAGAATAAAACGGAAGACATTTTTAACACAAAAAGCTTTATAATGTGTGATAGAACAAGCATACCAAATGATATTTTATAATTTTTTTTAATTTTATCGAAATTAATAATTTGATGCGAGCAACTGATAACTCAATTTGTTCAAATTTTTAACTGCTGATTTGTAAAATTATCTGTTGAGTGAAGTTAGATTAGTTGAAGTAAATATTTTTATCTTGAGTAATTACTAATGAAAAGGTGCATTTTTTAGAACTATGTACGTAAAAAATACTAAATATATTTGTTACTTTTTATATACTCACAATCTCTAGACATGCCGACTGCGAGGCACTTTTTAAATCTGCAGTATTGGCAGCGATTCCGATTCAATCTTATCACCAAACACTTGCCGTCCCTCAAACACCTGTACTCGATTTGCTTCTGTATGCTCCTTCTGAAAAAGCCCTAAAAATCCATAAAAATTTAGTTAAACAGCGGTAAAAATTGTAAATTTTATATTTTCTGCCTAAAACTGTCGAATATTTTGATTTTTCAGACTTTATTAGAATACTGCGTGTCTAAAATGGTTTGATCAAAATGTATCAAAAAGATAATTAAATAAAATTATCAAATTTTTCCAGCGAATCTGAAAGTAAAATTCCTGAATTTCCTGTTTTTTAGCATCAAATCCAGAGATCAATGAATACAAAGATTAACGTTTCTAATGATTATTTCTGCATCATGAAAGTTGAAATTTTCAAAAGTTGAAGTTTCAAAATCTCTGAATTTTAAGGAGGGTTAGAATTTTTACAAAATCTTATAATTTCGGTGTTTTAAATTCAGAATCAGTTCAGATTGGAGCATGAGAGCTTTAATTTCGAAATTATCTCAATTTTCAATTTATGACTCAGAGTATTAGAACTTGAAAATAATTATTATTTAAATTTACATAATTCTTTATTCGTATAGTGTCTCATGCCTCTAGTTTTTTCACTTTTGAGTATCAATTTTCGAAAAGTTAAGTTAATGACTCTTAAATTTTCAAGGTTAACCCTTTTTGAGAGTTAACCCACAACCGATTTCAGGGTTAATCCTCAAACTTGAAGGTTAACTATTATCTTTGAGAGTTAATCCTCAATTTTGAGATCAACCCTCAACTTCAAGGGTAACCCTTAACTTTCCTTAACTTTGAGAGTGAATCCTCAATCGATTTCAGGGTTAATCCTCAACCTTAAGGGTTAACTCCCAAATTTCAAGGTAAACTCTGAACCTTCAATTTGAAGAGTAACTCTCAACTCGAGGGTCAATCCTTAACTTTGAGAGTTTACCTTCAGCTTTCACGGTTAATCCTTAATTTCAGAGTTAACCCTTAACTTTCAGAGTTAACCCTCAACCGATTCCAGGGTCGACTCTCAGCTTTAAGGGTTAATCTTCAATTGATTTTAGGATTCATCCTCAACCTTGAAGGTTAAACCTCACCTTTAAGAGTTAAACCTCAATTTTGATAATAACCCTCAACTTTCAGGATCAACCCTTAACTTTAAGAGGTAACCCTCAACCAGTTTCTCGGTTGATCTTCAGCTTTCAGGGTTAATCCTCAATCGATTTAAGGGTTAATCCTCAACTTAAGGGTGAACCCTCTAATTTCAAGATTTGCTTTCATTGTCAAGTTTCAGGGTCACCTCTTAACCTTGAGGATCAATTGTCAACTCTCATGGAAAACCTTCGACTAATCTCAGGGTTGACCCTAAACTTTCTTAAGGGTTATGTACACTTGTTATTTGATCTTGTTTCAATAGTAATGTTTTGTGTGTTTAATATATATTACCACAAAGTAATAAAATTTAAGTTTTACTTCAAAAATACAATCTGATAGAAAAATCAAATAGTGGTTCGAATATTTCTCTGTGCAAATGGCGTTTAAGGTAATATGAGCGGTGAAACACTCTGAATATGGCTCCAAGTCGTGTAAGCCATCATGAAAAATATCAAAATTACACATTTTTTTGATCTGAGAATCGCCATGTTTTATTATATACATACTCCATACACAACAGCAACTGAGCACGGCAGTATTCAACATAGCTAAATGTCAAATTAAGCAATGACAGTTAAAATGATGTTTTTAACTATTTTTTAGTAAAACTGAATAGTGTAAATGCGTTTTGTAGACTGCAAGTCGAGTGTAAATGGCTAATTTGAAGTCTATGCACGAAAATACGATTCGCTCCATAAGAACACGTGCAAATCCACGCATATTTTGGAATTTTTTTCTCAAAAACTAAGTAGACAAAATACTTGTAATAAAGCGAACAAATTTTTTTGAGTTTTTTTGACACATTGTAATTTTTTCACAAATATTCCCTTATTTTTGTTCAAGCGCTCATAATACCTTATCGCATTTCTCGCCAAAAAGTGGAAAAATGCTGCAAAATATTAAGTGCAAATTGAAAGTGATTCAAATTTAAAATTATTATTTTGAGCATTAGATGCAATACTATCGGTGACATTATATGTAGAAAAAATAAAGCTGTACAAGAGCAATCTTCAATAAACGATGGAACATTACTTTTAAGGGGTTATATACCTTTTTGTGCAGCCGAATTGAGGATGGTTTGGAGTATCTTTTAAAGTATGTAGCAATACTGCTATGTCACAAAAGTTATAGTTTTCTAATAGTGTATTGTCTACTTGAAAAAACAAGTATTTGTTCATAAAAAATATCAAAAATTGGCGGAGTTATGGCCCTTTCCCCGAAACAACTTTTTTTTTGAAGAGGCTTGCGGTGACCACAATGCAAGTCGAACAGGTCGAGTTAAATTAGAAAATCCAAAAAATTTCATTAGTCTAGGAATGTATCTAGTTCTTGAACGATTGAAAAAATGAATATTACGTTTTTCTGTATGCAAGAACGTTTTCCCCGAGATTTCAATTTTCTGAGCTCTGAAAATTTTATTAAAAAATTTTTATCTGCAAAATAAAAAATTTTCCATAAAAAAGCGATCGTTCAAGAACTGGATATATTCCTAGATTAATGAAATTTTTTGGATTTTCTGATTTAACTTGACTTGTTCGACTTGCATCGTGGTCACCAAAAGCCTCTTAAAAAAAAAGTTGTTTCGGGGAAGGGGCCATAACTCTGTCAATTGTTGATATTTTTTTATGAACAAATACTCGTTTTTTCAAGTGAACAACGCACTATTAAAAAATTATAGCTTTTGTGACATAGCATTATTGCTGCATACCTTCAAAGTTACTCCAAACCATTCCCAAATTTTCCGCACAAAAAAATATATTACCCTTTAAAGTGTTCATTGTTTGTGTGTACTTAAAACGAAAAAATAAAAAGGCTAACGGCAAATATTGAATTTGAGGGTTGATCTTGAGATTTGAGGGTACAAACCCTAAGCTTTGAGAGTTAACTCTTAAGAATGAGAGTTAACCATGAAAGGTAAGGGTCAACCCTTAAATATGAAAGTTATCCTGACAATTCAGGGTCAACCCTGAACGTTGAGCGTTAAACTTTAAGTTGAGTGGTTCAAATAGTCCTGAAAATTGAGGGTAAAAGTTGAGGAGAATTCCCGAAAAGGAAACCTCAAATTTGAAGTTCGATCTTGAAATTTGAGAGTGTAAGCCCTTAACTTTGACAGTCAACTCCAAAGATTGAGGGTCAACAGTGTCAACACTGAAATATGAAGTTTATTCTGAAAATTGAGGGTTTGCCCTGAAAGTTGAGGGTTAAAGTTTAGGAGAATTTTCGTGAGGTAATAGTCAAGTGATTTTTTCATCAATTAGGCTAATTGGCGAGAATTTATTTTCACGGCTCAGTTTCCGTGATAAGCGAGTCCTAATGTCGATATCAGTTGTGGCGAGGAATATTGATGCGTCCTGGGATGCGCGCACGCGCCCCCAACGCCGAAGGACACAGCCGGTGCATTTGCGGCCGAATAAAAAGCAAGCAACGCGAGACAAATCACCTGAATATCGACCTTCATCGGCGCATTTCCCGCATTTTCCCAACAATTTTCTATTTTTCTCAATGTCTTTTTTCACCGTCTCTCAAATTCGTACTTTGTAACTCAGCTATGCTGAATTTTTTCACAACAAAACTTAAGAACAATTGAAAAAACTATTTTTATAGTAGTTCAGTAACTGCAGTTAATTTATGAGTGGAGTTTTATTCAGAATTTTCGTTTTTACAACTTTATTACATCTTACATAAAAAATTTTGCACTTTTTCTTACTTGAATAATTTTGGAATTATTTTTTATATTTTGCTATTTATCAAGAATAAGAGACCTTGAAATTTCTGCAGAACTCGGGTAATTTGAATCTAAAAAAACCATGTTTTGCTCCTGAAACTTTTGTATTTCAAAATTTAGCAGTCTCAAAACTCCCATTTTTTCTGTAAAATTTCTAAGCTCATGTTTCTAAATTTAGCTAACTTAAATTTTTCAACTTCCTGTATTCTAATTTACGTGTCCTCAAAAAATCTAAGATTGAATTTTCTAAACTGATGAGACATGAATTTCCCGAACGGTTTACTCCAAAAACTACGAAGGTTTTTCTAACTTAGAATTTTTTTTAGTTCTCGAAATAAAAAGCGAGGTAAGTTTTTGCAAAGTAAAAAATGCTTCGCTCATTATGCAACAGGAAAAGAATTTTCGCAAACACATAAGGTCTTTCATGGTCTATTTATAATTTGTGCTTTCTTCGTCTTTTTCCATTCTAAAAAAATCCGACCTCTCGCGTTGGCAGTATTTCTAAAGAAACTCGTGTAATATGTAGAAAGTAAATTACGAGAGCTTGCCTCGGCCTTGTTCATTCCCAAGGAAAAAGAAAGAAAAGAATAAACGAGACGTTTTCATTCAACGCTGCTGGGATCTCGAAAGAAAAAATTTTTTTTAATAAAATGTTTACCTGAAAGTCAAATCTGTCAAAATCAAAAAAGTTCGATCAAAATTGAATTTTCAGGCTTATAAGAGTAGCTTGAGAACATTTTTTTTTACTTTTTTTACTCCAAACTAAAATATTAGGTCATTTTTTCCTACTCTTTTTTAAATCAAATTTAAATAGCAAGTTTGAACGTAGCATTCTGAATTTCAGAGTGTAGAACTCGCAATAAAACGTGATCGAGTTTACTTTGAAATTTATAATTACAGTTTTTTTCAGTTTTGTAATAATTCTACTTACAAGCAAAACTTATGTTAAAATACATCGAATTTCAAGTATTCGAATTCTGAAAATTTAAAATTGATGAAATTCTTGTATTATTTGTAAGTATCTTTGAGTTTGACTTTTGTGTCAAAAAACCTAAATAAAGTGTTTTCAAATAAAAAGTTTGTAATCATTGTATATTACTGAAGAAGTTCAAAAATTGTTTTTCTATTTACTGGTGAATCATAGAATCAAAAAATTCTCATCTTTCAAATTCAAAATGTTTCTTTCCTAGTTTTTAATCTTGGACTTTTAATCAAAAAATTTTTGATGTTTGAAGTTAAAAATTCACGTAATAATTTCTACAATGAAAATCAGTGCAAAATGTTCCAATTTTTCAAGTTTCAAAAGATTGATGTTTTTTTATTTTCCGCTCGAATCATCATTCTGTAGAATAAAGAAACCAATTTTTTGAAATTTTACATTAAAGTTCATTTTTCTACAAAATTATAACTTTGAAATAATGTCTTTTAAATTCGAATTGAAAATTTTCTGAATTTACAATGTACGAACCTCTGATTCATATTTCGAAAAATAACTTTGCAAAATTTTTCGTTATCACGAGATTAAGCATTTAAAAAAAAAAAATCAAGTCTTCCTATCCAGCTGAAGATTTCACTTCAACGAAATTCACTGTCACAATTTCTGAAGCCACAATCGACAAAAGCCGCCGGCGCATATTTTTACGTCCTAACTGGACGGACTCGTTGGTGATATAACTACTCGTAATATCAAACATGTCTGAGCATTGCAGGATTTTTTCCCTTAACCGCATCACGATTGGCGTTACGTGATTCCGTCACAGCGATTATAATAAATTGCATTATCCAACAAGTATAGGAAATTGTGAAGCAGCGCAAAACTTTCGTATCAACTTTTTTTTGCTATTTCGAGAACATCGAGGATCTTCTTATTGTCATTTGAAAACCAACTGAATCTCTATAAAAAAAATTCGATTCTACTGGAAAATTTTACATGGTTATCAGCCTAAAAACCAAATTGATTTCTACTTTGAAAATAAAAAAAATAATTAACTTTACAGAATCAACTGAATTTTTACGGAGTAAATAGTATATTTTCAAATTCAACGAGATTTTCAACTTGATTCAACAAGATTTTCAGTTGGTATGTATTCGGATTTATAAATGAAAAATCATTAAAAATCTAACTGAATTCTTAGATGTATGAATAAAATTTGTTTCTAATTCAAATATAAAAATGAACTTTTAGTTTAAGACTACAATAAATTACTAGTAATGAAAATTATTATCAATATCAATTTGAGAATTTTTGCATTTTGGGCATTTTTGCCTTTTGAGGAAATAAAGTAAAAAAAAAATCATTAGCAAATACAATAGTAAAATATGACTTAAAATATATGAAACTAAGATTATTTTAATAGTTCTCTTATTACAAATGCCTTTTTATTAGGACCATCCTTTTTTATTGTCACATTTGAAACCCTAACTGTTTATAAAAAAAAAATATTCAACTGTATCTAAATATAAACATGACGTTTTCAATTTCGCAAACTTTAGTTAGATTTGCAAGTAGATTTGGATTTGAGTTTCATAAATAGAAGTTCAATAAGATCTTTAACTGAACTCTCGGTTCTAAAATTTTTGGATAGAATGTAATATTAATTTACTTAGTTGGTTGTCCAATTACAAAAATAATTACATTTTACGAATGACCATTCTAATCGATTTGCAACTAGATATTTTCTTGGATTGTCAAATAGAATTTTATTTTCCTCTCTTCAGTTTTATTTCAGAGTAGAATCTTATTTGAATTTCACGAGTATTAAGGGGTTACATACCTTTTTGTGCGGAAAAATTGAGGATGGTTTGGAGTAACCTTTAAGGTATGTAGCAATAATTCTATGTCACGAAAGTTATAGTTTTTTCATAGTGCGTTGTTCACTTGGAAAAACAACTATTTATTCATAAAAAATATCAACAATTGGCGGAGTTATGGCCCTCACCTCGAAACAACTTTTTTTTTGAAGAGGCTTGCTGTGACCCCGATGCAAGTCGAACAAGTCAAGTTAAATCAGAAAATCAAAAAAATTTTATTATTCTAGAAATATACATATCTAGTTCTAAACGATCGCTTTTTTATAGAAAAGTTTTAATTTTGCAGACAAGCATTTTTAAATAAAATTTTCAGAGTCCAAAAAATCGAAATCTCGGGGAAAACGTTTTTGCATACAGAAAAAACGTAATATTCATTTTTTCAATCGTTCAAAAACAAAATACATTTCTATACTAATGAAATTTTATGGATTTCTTGATTTAACTTGACTTGTTCGACTTGCATCGCGGTCACCGCAAGCCTCTTCAAAAAAAAGTTGTTTCAGGGTGAGGGCCATAACTCCGCCAATTGTTCATATTTTTTATGAACAAATACTTGGATTTTCAAGTAGACAATACACTGTTAGAAAACTATAACTTTTGTGACATAGCATTATTGCTACATACTTTAAAAGATACTCCAAACCATCCTCAATTCGTCCGCACCAAAAGATATATAACCCCTTAATTCAATAAATTCCCAACTTCCGGTTAAGTTTAATTTTGAAACAAGTTGTTGATTTTCATTTCTTCAATAGAGATTCAGTTGATTTTCCAACTTGGTAACCAGTTAGATAATAAAATAAAAATTTAATTGTATTTAAAGTATTGGATCTTAAGTTGATTTTGAAAATAAACACAGATGAATTTTCCCATAGATGTCGATGTCCGTTTTCTAAATAGAGATTTTATAACTGGATTGAGTTTATTAATTTTCATATCATCAGAGTTTCAAAAAATCTAGATAATTATATTTCCAGTTGCATTTGAAATATGGGTCTAGAAAAGTATCTAATATTCAACAAATGCAAAAAAAGCATCTTCCCTGAATTTTTTTGTGAATTTTTCGCTTAGTTTTTTATTTTTGGGAATTTTGATAAAATTTATTTTCA
This sequence comes from Platygaster robiniae, assembly GCA_028476575.1. Classification (NCBI taxonomy): domain Eukaryota; kingdom Metazoa; phylum Arthropoda; class Insecta; order Hymenoptera; family Platygastridae; genus Platygaster; species Platygaster robiniae. The sequence continues at coordinate 47,478,969 of CM052019.1, forward strand.
ATCACTGAAAAAAACCGAGCCTCTTATCAGATCTGTCGATTTGTAAAAAATAGTAATAAAACCAGTGAAACTTTGCTCGTATAATTCAAGAATTCGAGCCTTCCAAAAGACCCAAACTCTTGCTATTTGAACTTTTCTCGAACGGCTATAATTCTAAATTTCTAATCCAACGCGAAGAGTTGGAAGTTTAGATAAGCTCGTGTGGGAAAGGCGAGCGTAGTCACGTAGTCTCGAGCGAAGGAGAATGCACCAATTCACCGTTAAGCCCTGCAGGGGCTTCCGTGTTTCGATCTGGCGTTTGCTTCGATTGGCGGATGTGCATCTCACGTCTCACGGTTAGGAAGCTTGCGCAACGATGTCGAAGAGAGTAATTGATTGGGCCCGCTGAAATTTATCCTCGACCCGAGGGACGTCAAACGCTAATCGCACGCATTTATATTCGCCTCGGACAATGCTTTCATTGCGCCCGAGAAAGGAAATGAGTCTTAAATTATCTAGAAAATCGTATGTAGCGAACTATTTTGGCCAAATTACTTTCGTTTCGTGCGGCGTAAGAATATAATTCTTGCATGTTTAATGAAAATTCATATGTAAGCATATTTTTAGAAACAATTATGTGAGTTGAAACAGTATTTAATGGAAATTATGGATTTTTGGTTTTTTTCTACAAGTAAGGGCGAAATATATTTGGTAGCAGGAATATGTAATGGCTTCTGCATACTCTTAAGAATTCTTGACTAGAGTTTTCAATGAGGTTTAAGATAGTAATTAAAATTATAGAATAAAGAATAAATTACGAATTGTGAATGATGAATGGAAAGTATAACAATAAAGAAATTATAAATAATCATGTGAGAAATCTAAAAGCTAATATTGAAAAATATTTTAATTGAAGAATGTTATATAGAAGGTATTATGAATTTTATGAAGCCAGTCATAAGTTAAAATTTTGTCAATCTCAAATGTCTATTCCATGTATTCCATTCAAAAGAAGTTTAACAGTTTAAATTTTAACGCTGATTGTTAATTTCCTGGTAAAGAATTTTCGCTTGCAATGAATGTAGCGATGAGAAGTATAATAGAAGTTTAAAGCTGAAAATTTTTTAAATTTTGTATTGTGTAATAAAGAATAAAAAATTGTAAATGACAGAAATTCCGGGAGAGAGACAAAGCTTATATTGTGCCCGAGTAAGGAAATGATACTTAACTTATTCAGAAAATTGTAGCGAACTATTTTTGTTAAATTACTTCCACGAGGTGTGGGAATATAGTTTTTGAGTGTTCAATGAAAATGTATGAATATTTTTTTGGCAGTTGAAACAGTCTTCAAACAAAATAACCAACTTTCGGTTTTATCTTTATAAATAAACAAGGGTGAAGCAGGTTAAGTTTTTGTCAAAAATTTCACAACGATTCGTCAAATTTAAATTTCTTGTCATCTATATCACAATATGACAGGCTGGGGCTCAAAAATTTACGATATATGCAAAAAAATTTGTACCTGGGATAATTTTCACCTTCTTCGCGAATAACCGAAATATAATTAATAAACTGGAATGATGAACAAAATTTATCTAAATATTTTAAATCATTTTGCAAGATCACTCTATTCCGAAAAATACCGATTCTAGAATGACAATTACCATTTTCCTACTTCACGCGACACCTAAAAAAACGCTTGAGTTGCACAAAGAAAAGACTCACTTTGCAACCCTCGCAACTGGTAACCCCGTAATGGTAACCGCTCGCTTTGTCGCCGCAAACTTTACAAGGGACGAAGCTCTTGGCTGGAGTGGAGCTGTTTGAATCTGCAGCCGCGTAATGTTGTTCTGAAAAATAAAAGGGGAAAAAAAATTCACCAAAAGTGATTCATTCCAAGCATGGAATATCATAATTTTTCACTCCCCGAGGGCCTTTTTGTGTAAAAATGAAATGAAGAAACCGTTTTCCTAGCAAACAAACTTTCTTTGTTTCTAAAATTGTATTCGAATCGTTCCTCATATTCAAAAAGATTGAACTTCATATTTCATTTTAAATGTAAGGTTTCCGTTTCAACTAGAGATTCAAAATCTTCTATAGCTTGAAGATTCCGAAAAAAATTTTTCAAAAATAACTTATTGCAAATCATTTTGTATTTCAGGTATTATATTTAAAAATTCAAAATTAAGCATTTTATAGTTTCATTGATACATATGACATAGCCATTTTTTTGGCAACGTATATTTTTTTGCTATTTTTCACACAAGTTTAATTAGATTCATACTCTTTAAATTTATTATTTAACCTTATCGACTTCCAAGGAACAAAATTAGTACTCATACCGTTAAATTAATAAATAATTAATACAGTATTTGAAGAAACGAATAAAAAATGTAGGAAACGCAGGAGATTTCCATTTCACTGTAATTGTGCCGTGTTGTAGGACAAGATTTCATGGCTTCGAGACGAGTTTTCTCGACAAGACGTACGGTACTTTTACTTTGCCAGTTTCATCTGATTTGCCGTTACTTTACTGTCTTGAAAGTATTTTGTACTACGCCAATTTCCTGCTCCAGTAAAATTTTTAATTACCCTGTACTTTGGTTTACAGGAATTCCACTAATTAAGTAGAAAAAACTAAAAATAGTCAGACAGGAACTCTGTTCTAAAGCCACAAGTTAGATTGATATGAATTACTCTCCATTTATAGCTGTTACATAATGAAAGGTCTGAGTATTGGAAAATCCTAACTAGTTTCTACAAATTCAGGAAAAATGTTTCAGATTTCAAGTTATTTGAATTATTGGGAAATTTGTTAAATTAGTACGATTTTTCATAGCATGAGTAAATCTTGAAGAAAATTATAAGTTTATAATTTCCTGGAATCCAAAGGAAAATTTGGGAAATTTTGAACACTTTTAGTTGTTGTAGGCTGTTAGAAATGTGAAAATTATTATAATCTTCATTAATTTGAGTACGAATTCTAGAGCTCGAAACTCTAAATCTATATGAAAATATATACCAAAATACTAGAAATATATATATAAATATATTTTTAAATATATATGAATATATATTTAAAAATATAACTTTTAACTCCAAAGTATGAAATTCTTGAAATCTGTATATTAATGTACATTGATATACATATTTTCTGTACGCACAGGAAAATAATAAAAATTATACATATATTCTATTACTTTTCATTCACCTGGAATTCGATATTTTTATTTCTTTGCATTTTGGAAATTGGCATTTGCAATTATGAATTTTTACCTTCAATGTTTTCAAATTTATTGTTCATCGATAAAGTTCGAAGTGTTTCATGTTGATGTTTTGAGTTGTATTTTTTACGTAATAAAATTTCATGTTCCTATATCAAACCATAACATTTATTTGTTTAGTTTCCAAAACTCACATGAACTTGTTAGTATTTTTTTCAAATATTTTGGAGTAAAAGATTTTTTTTTTTCCGAACACGGTAAAATTTAAATACTAGACACTTAAACATACAAAACCTTGAAGGATTGGTTTTTTTTTTTTTTAAATTTTCTAATGTTTTCGTGGATTGCTTCAAAGATTTTCAAAATTTTATGCTCTAGAATGAGATTTTTGGTCTATTCTCGGTAATTTCATAGATTTATGAGAAAATCACCTTTACATAGATTTTGATGTTTTATTAGGTTCTCGTTTCCGTATTTTTGAATTATTTACAAGATTTTGTCGCGTTTTCTAGAATTTTCATACACATAATCATAGTGTAACTATGCATTGCTATGTATATTTTTTTGAATTTGATGCTCGAGAATTTAAAATTTTATACATCGTAGGCATTTGTTGAGATTTTTTAGAAAACAGTTTTTTCATAGAATATAATAACTTCTTTAAATATTGTGTGATTCAAAATTCTGATACTTTTATCAAAATATACATTTATAGGTTTTATATACGTATACATATTTGTAGAATTTGATAATCCGAGATTCAAAGTTTTTTAGATTCTCAGCATTTTCGCAGATTACAACTTTTTTTTATTGCTCACAGTGTTGACACAATTTTTAAAATTTATATTTTCTACACAATCCTACATTTCGGTAATTTTTTTTTATTAAATCAATATTATTAACTTTTTGATGCATTGCTTTTTGTAACTTGTATTCTTATTATTTATTGATGATATTTTTACCTGCGCACCTAGTAAATATTGTAAAACTGTGAAAACTGGTATTTCAATGCTGTCAAAATTGCTGAAACTGCCATCGACAATTCAATAACTGCCGAAATTTTATCAAATTGTAATTAACCGTCAAAATTATTATAAACCGTCACAAATGTCCGAATGGCTAAAACTGTTATAAATAAATATTTGAAAGTTTCAAAACTGTTCAAACTATTAGAATTTTTGTTCAATTTTTTTTATTGTTTACATATCAAGAACTCCAGAAACTGCCAAAACTGTACAAATTGTCGAAATAAAAAATTATATTTTATAGAATCCTGAAAACTCTGTAAATTTTTTTGAAATTAAAATATCTGAAAATAAAATTGAAAACTGGCCATTTATCTTGAATAATATCTCTTATCCCCAATTTGAAAGTTCAAAAATGAAAGAAAGTGATTATAAGCAAAACTGGAAGTTTGAAGTCTACCTCAAATTTGAATTCATAGCTAGCAAAACTGACTGACGATACACAACAGACCATAATAATAACAAGAAAAATCTCATACAATTATCATAACAAGCTTAATCCTCTCTCATTTATGTAATAACCATTTCATCCATTCCCATTCCTGCGTAAAGCGAACAACTGTCACTTCTCTTTTACGCGTTCACCTCGGTTTTGTTTGCGGTACAAACTCGAGGAAAGCAAAAACTCTCCGTTACATCAGAATTCTTAGACACCATAAGCATCCTTAAAAAACTCTTCTTCCTCAAAACTTTGAGAAATCTTCTACATTTTTCCTAATCCATAATCTTTTTTCGACGCTCTCACCGCATAATTAACTCGATATAGTCCATCGAACTGTGCCAAGAACTTTCTAATTTTTCGATTAAGAAGAGAATAAAAATCTGAACGTCGGAAAGTAGAAAAAAACAGAATTGGAGAGTGAAAAATGAGGGTGGGAAAGTAAATAATTATCTGCTGAAGAATCGCTCTAGGACGTCGGTATTTATCACGTTTCCAGACTTGGAACTTTCTGCTCTCTCGGTCTCTCTCTTTCTCGCTCGTCGCATCCATCTTGCCCATTCCATTTGAGCTTTTTTCCGGTGCGCTTCCTAACGGTCACGTGGGCTTTCCGTTACGCTCTGGACTTATAGCTTGTTTGCATTATGGATGCGATCTTAGGGGAAAACGGCGTTTTTTGGTTTTTCCGGAAGTCGTTCCTAAGTTTTTGTCATAAAAGTAACACGAATAATTGACAGACAAATTTTCGGGAGCGGTTTTTCTGAAAAAAATATTTTTCTTTCGGGATTTCATGATTTTTTGTCTTTGACAATATGTTACAAGAGAGCGATTTTGAAGTATTTTACATTTCAGAAATTAAAAGTTACACAACTTTTGGAATCTAGAGTTGTACATTTTATGTTCGTAAATAATGGAATTCGTTTTTGTAATTTTCAATTGGTAATTCAAGTTTAAATTTTTTTAATAGTACTTTTTGTATTCGTACCATTTCAAGTGAAATTATTTCACTCTTCTTGATCTAACATTTGAAAAGATGCGTCTGGTTGACGAAAGTTAACAAGATTATTCTCCAGTTGCATCAGTGCTAAAATTTACATGGTCAGGCAAAAAGACTGTGCGTGTGAAACGATGACAAATATTGCAAAAGTGCTGATATCTACAGAATTTTACACTTTTTGACCTAATCTTCGAGAAGAGTACGTCTGGTTCACGAAAGCTAACATGATTATTTTTCAGTAACATCAGTGCCATAATTTCCATGGTCAGGCAAAAAGACTGTGCGTGTAAAACGATGAAAATTAATGTAAAAACTCTAATTTTCAAAAAATTTCACATTTTTTGACTTCACTTTGAAAGGAATACGTCTAGTTGAAAAAAGCCAACAAGATTATTCTGCAGTTGCATCAGTGCTAAAATTTACATGGTCAGGCAAAAAGACTGCGCGTACAGCGATGACAGATGATGTAAAAATGCTAATATTCATAAAATTTTTTACTTTTTGACTTTACTTTAATAGGAATACGTCTGGTTGACGAAAGCTGAGAAGATTATTCTTCAGTTACATCAGTGCCGTAATTTCCATGGTCAGGCAAAAAGACTGTGCGTGTAAAACGATGACAAAAAATGCAAAAATGCTAATTTTCATAAAATTTCACATTTTTTGACCTTACTCTTAAAGGAATACGCCTAGTTGAAAGTAGCCAACAAATTTATTATCCACTTACATCAGTGCCAAAATTTACATGGTCAGGCAAAAAGACTGCGTGTAAAACGATGACAAATATTGGAAAAATGCTGATTTATATAAAATTTTACTCTTTTTGACCTAACATTTAGAAGGATGCGTCTGGTTGACGAAAGCTACCAAGATTATTCTCCAGTTATATCAGAGCCATAATTTAAGGGGTCAGGCAAAAAGACCTGGTGTATAAAACGATGACAAATAATGCAAAAATGCTGATTTATATAGAATTCAACACTTTTTAACCCAACATTTGAGAGGAATACGCCTGGTTGACGATAGCTAACAAGATAATTCTTCTGTCAAATCAGTGCTATGATTCTCGGGTTCAGGCAAAAAGACTGTGCGTGGGAAACGATAACCAATAATGCAAAAATGCTGATTCTTATAGACTTTTATACTTTTTGACCTCACCTGTAGAAGAAAAACGGCATGTTGACAAAAGCTCACTATAGTGTTATCTGTTGCATTAGTGCTATAATTTTTGGGGTCGGGCAAATAGCCTGTGAGGGTAAAACGATGACAAATAATGCAAAAATGCTAATTCTTATAGAATTTCACACTTTTTGACTTAACTGTTGAAAGGAATACGTCTGATCAACGAAAGCTAACATGATTATTTTTCAGTTTTTTTCAGTGCCATAATTTACATCGTCAGGCAAAAAGACTGTGCGTGTGAAACTATGACAGATGATGCAAAAATGCTAATTTTTATAAAATTTTTCACTTCTTGACTTGAGTTCAAAAGGAATACGTCTGATTGACGAAAGCTTACAAGATCATTCTTCGGTTACTTCAGTGGCAAAATTTCCATGGCCAGGCAAAAAGACTGTGCGTGAAAAACGATGACTAAGAATGCAAAAACTCTAATTTTCATAAAATTTCACATTTATTGACTTCACTTTGAAAGGAATACGTCTAGTTGAAAAAAGCCAACAAGATTATTCTGCAGTTACATCAGTGCTAAAATTTACATGGTCTGGCAAAAAGACTGTGCGTGTGAAACGATGACAGATGATGCGAAAATGCTAATTTTCATAAAATTTCACATTCTTTGACTTCACTTTAAAAGGAATACGTCTGGTTGACGAAAGCTAACAAGACTATTCTTCAGTAACATCAGTGCCGTAATTTCCATGTCAATAATATTATTGCTATGTCTTCTATACAGAAATTATATTGTGAGAAATTGAAGACTTTCCAATTTCTTCCAACAATTGAAGAACAGGAAAAAATCCTCCGAACTAACGCATGACTCAATATTCAATTGAAATTTTCTATTTCTCTGCTAAAATTTTACCACTTCGATTTTCCTATGTCACATCTCTTCACCTTTGCCATCTCAGCATCTGAAAAACAATTTTTAGTTCAACTCCTGACCTTCCCACTTCAAACGTCGATTCACTTGAGCTTCTCAGAGCATCTTCAAACGCTTAAGTGATTTTCTCCGACTGGCTTTTCCCCTTTTTAATCGGATGCGTTCCAATTTCATGAGCTTCATAGAGAATGTTTCAAGTGTTCTCAGTCTTGGACAGTTATTTTTATGAAGGTCATATTTTTATAAAAAATTATTTGTACATAAAAGAATCGTTTTCAATTGGGGTGCCTGAAAATGTGATCAGGATAGAGGCCAAAATATTTGGAAAATGTGAGGTATGAAAAATTTGTTTGATCATGTACTGTTAGTTTATGCAAACAAAACGACATTCATAGTTTTTACAGTAATTAAAATATTTTCATGACAAATTGATGAAAGGGTCATTTGAACTTCAATTTTCCAGGTCATTCGAGTTGGGTCTTTTTTTTTGCGTGAAATATTTTTTATAGAACCATTATCAAAATCCATGAAGCACGTTTTTTTTCTTGCGTTTCAGTTGTTTCATTTTGCGAATTTTCGAAATATCAGCTTAAAAATCGATTTTTCTTTACTGGCACATATTTTTTCTGTATAATTCAATAACTTAGCCAAAAATTGTTGTATTACTATAATTTGTTCTTTATTTTGTATGAAAGGGTTCGTCCTTAATTTATGTTTTATAAAAGTTTCCTTGTAATCGTAATTTTTATAAAAAACTCACACAAATTTTAACCTTGAAATTCGACATAACATTAGTTTTTTCCCTAATTTTTTAATAACAAGTTAGATATGTTATATGAATGAAATTCAGAAATATTCTTTTCGAGTCAAATTTTTTATTTTTAGAATAACAATTTTTTGAAATGTAGCTGCTATTTTTGCAGTTTTTACGCTTGGTTTTATTTAAATTCTACAATTTCAGCAAAAATGGTTCCATCATTGAAATTTTGTTGGATTCATTAGTAAGGATTTACTTCCAGAGAAGGAAAAAGTTGGAGCTCAAGAAATTTTTAAGATTTTTTTTAGTCTCTTAAAAAAAAAGGATATATATATATCTCAAACCTAGTTATTTTAATCCTTATAGAAACCTTTAAAAAAAACCAATTTTTTTATAAGAATTCAATGCCTTATATGGTGCACCTTATAAAAACTCTGAAATTTCTTATAAGAATGTATTTGAGAAAAACTTATAAGAAAAATTTTCATAAAAATGTTTTATTAATTCTCTACAAAAATTTTCCGTATCTTGCGAGGTTTTTATAAGGAAGCGAAAATTGAATTCTTATAAGAAATTTTTTTCCTGGTAAGGTTTTTATAAGGATCAAAATTACTAGTGTAATCCAAAAGTTTTCGTAAAGTTTTCATATGACTTAAGTTTTTCATTCCTTTATTGACGACAATTTTTTTGTTGATTGCTTATGTATTACTTTAACGTTTTTGAAAAATGTGTAAATATATTTTAAACTATATGAAGAATTCCGACTTTTAAATACTTCATCAGCATATTTAAATATGATTCGATAAACAAGTCAAATAAATATAGAGTTATTAGATTTATGGCTTTTGAAATTTAGCAGTAGATATTTGCAATAAACAAAGTATTTTTCACAAAAAAAAAGAACCGAAAAACTCATGGAGTACAAAAACTTTCAAATCAAAAATTTTGATCATTTCCACGATGATCAAAGAAATTTTGAAAATTTGTTGAGCTCTAGAATTTTCTTCTTCAAAAGAAATTTTTTATTAATCAACTAAAACAAAAACTTTCATAATTGGATCATTAATAATAAAGTTATAATAAAATGTCATAAAAATAAAGCATCAAAATAACTACAACATATACAACAACCAACAACTAATTTATCTTCAAATAATCGTAGTTTTCAAACAACGGATTATTTCCTTGAGTAAAAAATTATACTGTGAATATTTTTGAATAACTTACTTGGTATTTAGGGATTTATGAAAAAAACTAATGCAACATAAGACTCTTCTGTTGAAGAGTTTTCTGTGTGTTTTTTTTTTAACAAAAATACCATTGCAAGAAAATCTTTGAAAAAAAAAAGTTTTAAATATTGTTTTTTATAATGAAACTTAAACTGAAGTATGAAAAAAATTATAACAATCGAACGATTTTCCGCTAGCTTACTGAATTAAAAAGAAAAATTAAAAGGCGCCAATCAAGACAAATCAACCTTTATTCTTATTTTTAGAAAATTACCTATAATGAAAATACTGAAATTCAATAAACAAACAAGAAACAAAAAAAAACGTAATTCATTGATATAGTTTTTCATTAAAAACTCATGCAATATAAGAACTTTCACATCGAAAAATTTTCATTTTGTCACGATAATGAAAGAGATTATTTTAAGAATGTATTGATGCTTCAAATTTTTCCCTCGAAAGTCGACCTTTACTAATGAACTACGACAAAATTTGTATGATAGAAAAATTCATAATGAAATTATAGAATGTCCAGAAGGTGAAGCTTCAAAATAACTAAAAAAATAGCACTTTGTCGTCAAAAAATCGTAGTTCTCAAACAATGAATTTTGGACAGTAAATAATAATACTGAATATTGACAAATAACTTACTTGTTATTTCATGATTTTAAAAAAAAAACTAATGCAATATCACACTTATCTGTTATATATTTTTTGGTTTTTTTCAAAATAAACATGACGATGTCAAGAAAATTTTTCTCAAAAAATAAACTTTCAAATTTTGTCCTCTTAACGAAACATTACCTACAAAATAAAAAAAATTATTATAATCGAACAATTTTTTGCCAACTTATTGAATTACGAAGAAAAATTAACCTGTTATCCAATAATCAGAAAATTCTCTACAATAAAACAACTCAAATTCAATCCAAAAGAAAAAAATACATGTTTCATTGATATCAATAGATATATGCCATAAAAAAAATTTCTTCACAAAAAAATTCCTTAATTAAATAACCTGGACAAGTACTAAAATGACTCGAAATTTTGTCATACATATTCAGTAAGTCGTTTAAAAATATAAAATGATAATAAAAAAATGATTTTCTTTTTCTTCACGAACAACTGAACAAATAAATCTTAAAATCTACGACAAAATGGGACTGGATAAAATTGTCGATGTTGAATATACCATAATGTAGAAAAATCTTGCAGAAAATCACGAAAAAACAAACAAATAACTTCATAAAATCTAACTTTGTACAAAGCTACATTTTATATTTCTACGTAAAAAACTGCACAAAAAACTTTGTTTGAATGTTTTGATGCTTTGGAATTTTTAGTTTGGATTTTTTGGTTTTTGGATAATTTAGTTTAGATGTTTTGGATTGGATGTTTTGTACCCCAATCATTATACACATCTCAATCATCATAATACTCCTTCCAAGCTTTTCAACACATCTTAAATTTTCGAAGCGGAAAATTCAACCGCGTCCTGTATTTTTCAAATGCCCTTCTGTGCATCCAGAACCCCCCTTAACCACCCACCACCCATCTAAAATCCTTCAGGCGAAGCGCGCCGACCTAATTTACGAAACTAGGTCATAATGGTAAATTTTTACATAGCCGGGCCGCGGATTTCTGCGCAGGCTTGCATTCGTATTTGCGTGGAGGGATCACCAAGTCACATTGACACTGCAAACAGCCCGAAACTGTATCTCATCGATCAAAGCGTGGCACCCTTGAGACCCAGTCTCGTTGGAGATGCAATTTCAGGGAGGAATAATGACGAGATAATGTTTGCGGAAAGGGCTCTGGGGATTTCCTAAAGCCCGAATTTTCGTTGTTTCGTTGGTCTTGCGAAAAGAGGAGTTTTCCGTCTTGTCGAGAGAGGAAAATTAATTTTCAATTCTTCAGTTGGTGGTTTTTCTTCGACACGTTAGAAGAACAACTCGTGAAACTTTAAGAGTGTAGGTTTTTTTTTTGGGACTTCGTGTCATTAGACGGAGTGTTTTTCGTCAATGGAGAGTTTTGATAATAAGTTGTGCAAGTATTTTTGATGCAATGACTTTTTGTGCACGTGGCTTTCAAATAAAATTATTTACGAGAACATTTAAAATCAAGATAACATTGTGCAGGAAAAAATCCTTCGAAAAATTGTCAAGTTTTGTAGAATAATATGCAAATATGCAAATTAAAATATTATAAAGGATCATTTGATTTTTCCTCAAATTGAGAAAAATTTCAGAATATAATTGCCGAACTCTGATATTTCGTAAGATTTCATGAAAACTTTTGTTTATTATTTCCATAATATATAAAATTATTATGATAATATGGACTCGATTTTTGTTATTTTCATGTAAGTCGATGAGGTTGAGATTTTTTTTTCTTATGCTTTTTGTAATATGATGAATTTTCATATAGCTTTCGAGTCATTTTAGTACAAGTCGTCCAGGTTATTCAATGAGGGAATTTTCGTTGAAGAAAATTTTTTTTATAGCATATCTATATTGATATCAATAAAATATGTATTTTTTTTTCTTTTACATTTAATTTAAGTGGTTTCATTGTAGAGAATTGTCTGAACATTAGATAACAGAGGTTAACTTTTCTAAAGTCGACGCTATAGGGATCAAAGTTTGAAATTTTTAAAAAAATTTTCCTAGATTTCTGAGAAAACTATATATCCTTAGATTTAAAGTATTTCATGGATTTCTAGAATTTGCATACTGCATATTTCAATAAAATTTTGTGAAGTTTTCTAACATTTTTATAGCTTTTTAGTATTTTATGCTATATTTTTGAAAATTCCAATGATTTTGATTTTCATTATTGTTTCAGAAAAAAATATCTTTCACACAGATTTCTGATACTTCTTGGGTTTTTCTTATAGTAATTTTTTAGAATTCATACCATTTGAAGAACTTTCTAGTGTGTTATAAATTTTTATATAGGTTTCTAGAATTCTATTCAGAGCATGTAATCTAAAATTCCATGCTCTGGAACTAAAAGTTTTATAAACTTTTTAGAAAATTATATTTCATACATACTTTTTTAATATTAAAATATTTGCAGTATTTCTCGCGTTTTATAGAGTATTATTGGAACCTGGAGGATTTTTTCGTATTTTTAAGATTTCCAGTATTTTTGTATATAGTTTTCTAGAATTCGATATTCTAGAAATAAATAATGAATTCATCTTCAGTAATCTTATAAATTTATGGGAAAATTCAATCTACATAAACTTTTTGTGTTTTTTAAATTTCTTGTCTTTTTCTATTTTTTTTAGGAGTTATTGTCTCTCCAAAGTTATTTTTCTTAGAATTTTACCTATATAGGTCGTGGGTATTTTTTCAGATTGTCCAAAACGCATGTAAAAATGTTAGCCGATTTTCAGTAATTTTATAGAGTTTTTGGAAAATTACACCTAGTTGTATATATTTTTCGTGTTCATAGATTTTTTGTATTTTCGTATTTTTTTTTAATAATAAGATTTTGCAGCTTTATTTTCTTGTTTTTTTTGTAGATTGTGTGTATTTCTTCAGATTTTTCAGAAGTATCTAGATTTCTGGAGCTCAATGTTCTAGAATTCAAATTCAAATCGATTTTAAGTAATTTTATAGATTTTTGGGAAAACTACATGAATAAAGATTTTTCGTGTCTATAGATTTCTTATATTTCCATATTTTTTTAGTATTTATAAGATTTTGTAGCTTTTTCTTGTCTTTTTAGACATTAGTGCGAATTTTTTCAGATTATTCAGAAGTATCCAGATTTATAGAATTCAAATTCAAATCGATTTTTTGTGATCTCATAGATTTTTGGAAAAACGACATCTATGAATAGATTTCTTGCGTTCGTGAATTTTTTTGTATTTTAGTATTAATAAGATGTTATACATAGCTTTAAATTCTTGTAAGTTTATAGATGATGTGTGTTTTTTCATATTTTTTATAAGTATCTAGATTTTTATAATTCAAATTTGAATAGATTTTCAGTAATTTTTTACATTTTGTCGAATCCAAATGTATATAAATTTTTCGTGATCATAGATTTTTCATAATTTCGTATTTTTTTAGTATTTATAAGATTTCGTAGCTGTTTCTTCTATTTTTATAAATTAGTGTGTATTTTTTCAAATTTTACGGAAGTATTTAGATTTTCAGAATTCAATGTTTTATTAAATTCAAATTTTAATCGATTTTCAGTAATTTTATGGTTTTTTCGGAAAATCGCATCTACATAGATTTTTCTGGATTCTTCAGAAAACAGTTTTTCCACAGAATAATATTACTTTTAGAATTTCTTCAGAGTTCGTAAGATTTGAAGAATTTTTAGATTTTTTTCTGAACTTATATTGTAGATTTCTAGAATTTGATAGTTTAAGATTTGAATTTTCTAAGATTCTAGTATTTTCATAAATTCCAAATTGTCCAATTAATGTAATTTATTAGATTAAACCAATTTTTCAAATTCTTGTTTTCTACTTTAACATATAGTCAAATATTTGAGATTTTAGAACACAGTTTAAGAAGAAAATTCTTTTGTAGCCAAAATTAATGTTATTTCTGTGATGATAAAACTAGCAATCTTGAACATTATTACTTTCAGTACTCGCATGAATCCATTTGTTTTTTCCTCAAGATTTCAGTAAGTACATTGCAGATGATTTTAACTTCTTTCATATTTCTTGCATTATTCTTTCTAATTCATATTTTTTGTTTTGTTTTTATGATTCTTATGATTTTTACTTGAAATGGTAGTTTTTTATTAATTTGTTCGGGTACCTGGATCGAACAATTTTTTTTTATTGCATAATTTTATTCCATACTCATATCATATTTTCATATCCACTTATATATTCTATTAATAAATCATTAAAAAGTAAATCCATATTTTTGTACACATGTTATGAATTCATAATTTTATGTGAGCTCGATAATTTGGTTTCACAAAAGATAAATTATTTTACGTTTGCATTGTTCGTTATGTTCGTTATAACGCGACAAAGTTAATTAAGCCTGAAATTGGCGCAGTAACTCTTGTTTTGTAACGCGCTGATTCACTGAATACATCAATTCTCAGCGAAAACCAGCGTTTTGAGTTGACGGAGCAGCGACTACACATTTGCGGCGGAACTGAGATTTAATGTGCATTCGATGTTATTCCAACGATCTGTATTCATTCGTTCGCTCGTGCATGAAAAAATCCATGTTTACGTAAACGAAATTCACCGGGATCCCATTTTACAGAGAAATTCGTGTCATTTGCTCAACGTTTTTTCCCAATTTTTTTCGAAAAAAGCTTTCAATTCGATATTTTCTATCACTATCACAATAGTTACTGTTTTTTATTTGCAGGAATTTCGATTGTAATCGAAAATATATTGGTTTTGTTTTCGAAGCAGGAAAAGAAAACTTTGAAAAATGTTTACCTGCTTAATGTACCCAATTTTTGAATTAGCAATGTCAAAATTCTTAAAATGTAATTGGGTAAAAAACATTTTCGAAAATCGTTAAGATCATTCATTAAATTTCTGTTTCTCTGTACTATATTTTATTTTCCAATTTTTAAACAAATGATGCAATTTTTCAGTTTTTCGACATCTAAAAGACACTCCACAATCCTAAAAATACTCAAAATTTTGATAACGTTTGAAGAAATTCTAGTTCCCATTCAGATCTTGTAATAAAATCTTTCATTTGAAAATACTGACTGTTGAGGTAAAACAATAATCACACTTCACCCTCGAATAATTTTACCTCTAATTGAAATTCAAATTTTCAATCAGAAGAGTCCTTTTGAGTTATAAAAATTCAATAAAAATCGTTTAAATTTTTATTACTTTCGTTCCAGGCAACAACAATAGAACGATTGTAGCAAATAATTCATAAACCACATGAATAAATTACTCGCTTCATCAAACATTTAGTATATTGCTCCCCAAACGGTTGCAGAAATTAGCAATCAATCGCGTGCATAATCGATTCGAGCAAAATCCTGGGCACTGAAAATAATCCCTACGAAACTGCATCTACCGCATCAATTCAATTTAAAATAATGAAATGAACACGAGTATTATAACATCTGAATTTTAGTTCTGGAAATCTATAATGCGCGATGGATTCTGGTTTTTGAATAATTATTGAAGATCCAGAAATAAAAGAATAATAACTGGTGTTTTTAGTGGAAGTAAGGTTTTGAAATACATTTGCATGAAGAGAAATGGGAAATTCGAATTTCTTAGTATTGAGAAAAATACATTTTCATTCACTTGGAGATAAAATCTGAAGTTTCCAATAAATTATTTAAAAATTTGTTGAAAATCACTGAAAATTAACATAACCTAACTTTTCACACCTCACAGAATTGAGAAAAATTGTCTCAAATGTTAGATTTGTAGTGAAAACTTTTCAATTTTGAAAGCTTTGAAGATTACACGCAGTTTCTGTAGTTTTACAGCATTTTCGAAAATTTCTATAATCCACAATATTTACTTGCATATTCTAAAATTCTACAAATTTCCATAATTTTTCAAAATCATTCAAAATCTTTGAAGTTTGAAATCTTTTCTGTTTTGATATTTATTGTTAAACTTTAAACGTACAATAATACTCAATTTTTCGCAATATATGAAAATCTGCCTAACTCATGCAAGATTTCCTTAATTTTCAATATTTTCTAGCATTTCAAATTTTTATTAAAAAAAGGTTCATAATGTATATTTAAAAAAAATATATGATGGTGAACACAATTGACAAACTTAAATTACCTATTCTGAAATTGTACAAAACTATTGATTCTTCTAGAATTTTATGAACAGTTTTTAAAATTTCCAATGTCTTACGATTTTCCGAAATTTTTAAAATTTGTGACATCATACAAACTATCAAAAACTTCGAAATTTTACGAAAATTTGTGTAACTTATGAAGATTTCTTATGATTTTATCAAACTCTTGAAATTTTTCAGATTTTTGGTAAAAAATTTAAAAAACACTGTTATGCATTTCCAAAAAATAATAAATATGTATCATAATGAAGACAATATTCAAAATTCATTAAAATTTCATGCAACCCTACTGATTTTTCGAATTTTTTCGAGTTTTTTGCGATCTTAAAAATTTAATGTTTTCTGATTTTTAAAAATTTTCAAAATTTCAAACGCAGACTACCTGAAATTGTAGAAATTTTATAAAACCAATCCTCCATATCAAAATTTTTCATAGTTTTTGAATGTTCTTCAAGCGCTGCGGATTTTTATTTAAAATAAATAAAATTTTCATTTGCATACCTATTTTGTTGAAATATATATAATAATTAACACAATTTATGAAATGATGGATGTTTCCTGAAACTCTATCAAAAGTTTGATTTTAACAAAAT
Source organism: Platygaster robiniae (assembly GCA_028476575.1). Lineage (NCBI taxonomy): Eukaryota > Metazoa > Arthropoda > Insecta > Hymenoptera > Platygastridae > Platygaster > Platygaster robiniae. The sequence continues at coordinate 47,496,068 of CM052019.1, forward strand.
AATTGACAGTTTTTGGAACTTTTTATGTATTATGATACGATTTTTCAAAGTTTTTAAAGTTTTTGAATAACATCAAATCAACTACTCAACACTTTCAAAATTGTATAAAATTTGCCTTACTTGTAAAATTTTTTGGTGATGTTTAAATATTTTTGAATTATTCCGAAATTTCTTTGAAAAAATGTAAAAAATGGTTTGATGCATATTTTGAAGAAACATAATAAGAAACACAATGTATGGAATAATGAACGTTTTCCGAAATTCTACCAAAGTTTTTATTTTTTTAGAGTTATTGACATTTTCTATAATGTCGAATGTGTTCCAATTTTTAAAAACTTGCAAAATTTCTAACATGGTACAAATTACTCAAATTTTACAAATTTCATAACGATTTGTGCCGCACACAAAGATTCCTTTCGATTTTTAAGTAGGCAATTGAAAAGTTTTTCTAATGGTAAAAATTTCAAAAAACATCATCGTGCAAATTAAAAAAATACATGAATATCAAAATATTCATCTACAATTTCTGCAATTTCACAAATTGAGCAAATTTTCGAAGTTATTGCCAATTAAAAAAGTTTCGATTTTTTGAAATTACATACTTATAAAAACTACTAACAAATTTCTAATGATCATAAAAAGTTGTCCAACTCAATAAGAATTTTCGTAGTTTTTCAATGTTTTTCATGTTTCTCAGTTTTTTCTTTGAAATGTACCCTAGTAATTTTGATCCTTATAAAAACCTTACAAGAAACTGAAACTTCTTATTAAGGATTGATCCAAAAAATTTTATGAAGGTTTTTTCATTATAAGATTCTATCAAATCTATTCTTATAAGAAATTTCAGTTTCTTAAAGGTCTTTATAATGTCACCTTATAAGAAATCGAATTCTTATAAGGTTTTTATAAGGTGGACCTTAATAAAAATTAAATTCTTTTAAGAAATTTCTTTTTCTCATAAGGTTTTTTTAAGGATCAAAGTTACTAGGGTAAAAACATGATGCGTTTTTCGATTAAATACGATAATAAACTCTTCCGGTCCCCCACAAAAAATAACTGAGTCATTTACTACCTATCCGGAAAAACAGCGTTTTGTACCTGTTTCTCGAGGTATTTAAAAATTTTTAGAATGAACGATAATTTGTTTAAACAAGCTTGTGAATTCAAATAGTAAAACGCAAAGCTTACGAAGTGGAACGCATTTTACGAACCGGAGATAGGGCGCGTTGTTCAACACAAATGTCCCAGTGTTCCCCGTTTCTATCCTCGTTTTGATAATATCCTCGAATACAATTTGCGCTCGGCACGTTTAATTACACCGTTTCCTTTCTGTCATGCGCGCATTGTTCGATTTGCCTTTTTACGTTTTCTCTACTTTTTTTTCGTATTTTGGCAGCTAAAGGTCACCCAAAAACATCGAAAATTGCACAAGAATAATTAAACATCTCCAGGCAGACTGTTGTCGAAATTAAAAAAATAAACGTTAAATCAAGAATTTAAGAAATCAACACTAAAAAAACCCTGGGAATCAATCAATGAATTTTCATTAACTGAGAAGAAAGTCGGTAATTTATTCACAAGTAAAATTGACTTAAATCATATGTTTGCAAGGGAGAAGGGAATAAACCTTTCTCGTAGAACGATAAATTCTCGTAAAATATGGATCTACGAAAATAGATAAAAAAAAATGGAAATAGTAAGCGTAAAAACGAAGGCAGCAACTGAATGTTCCTTAGAAACGCGAAAAAGCCATTGTGGAAAAGTAGCGGCGCGTGGAGACCAGGGACAACGAGGCAGAAGAGTTTGCGCGTAGGATTTTCGATACGGCAATAAAACCCCGCGAAAATGGCCAGGAAGAACTCGAAGTGTGCAAAAGTGCTGGCTGAAGGTGCACGCTTGGTCGCCTTCAGAAATGTACTCGACGAGCAGAGCGTACTTTTGCCAGAATACGACCAAATTTATGCCAAAGTCGATGAATCGAAAATAACTCAATATTTGTTTCTGCTGGATCCCTTTTTTTTATGCGATTCGAGTTTGAAATTTCTTCGAGATAACTGGATTCTCACAGTCACTTGGAAATTTTGGTAATCTCTCAGTTTGAATTAGTAAAAAACTACTAATCAGTAGTGGAATTTCACTAATGAAAAAAGTGGAAAGGGAACAACTAAAGTTTTAGTAAAAATCCACTAATTAAATTAGTGAAATAGCTTACTAACGAAATTAGTAATATTTAACTGAAGAAAAAAGTGTATAACCATCTTCAACCTTCAGTAAAAATCTACTACTACAGTAAGTAGGTTTTGACTAGTCTTATTCATGCATTATGACTAAAAGATAAGTATAGTTCAACTAATGAAAAAGTGAATTTTTACTTATAGTTTAAAAAATAGTTACTGTTCATAATAGTAAATATTTACCACTGCAATTATTATCTGAATAGCATTCAAATGCTACTCATTCGTTATTGTTTTATAGTAAAAAATCAATCAATAATAATTGACATATTTTGACGTTTGCTGAAATATTTATTCCTTGAAACATCGAGCTTTTAACAGTGTGTTTTACATGAACTTTTTTTACAACTAGGTACATATAATATATAATTTAGTAGGATTCAAATATTTTTTTTAGTCAACCTGTGGAATTCTACTAATTTATTAGTAGATCTCCAACTACCTCTGACCTACTAATTGAATTAGTAAAACTTTCACTTATTCGAACTGAGAGAGTAGAACAAAATTATATAGTAAAAAATTATATCACACAGTTTCAAGCGTCAAGCTTGTTTCAAAAACTTTCATGAACCTATGAAAAAACTCATCCATAGTCGTTATAATTTGTTATAAAAAAAGAAAAAAGTTTCTACTAAATTCAAGAATTTTTTTTAGTAGTATTGGAATTCATATACTATGTCATTCATGATGATCTATTAAATTATAAGAAGCTTTTAGAATTTTTCGAAAGCAATTTTTTTGGCATTTTTCTCAACTGAATTTTTGTTATTTAATTTGTTTGACAGTTTTACGAATCATGTCAAAGATAAATGTTTTTTTTAAAAATTTTAATACATACGAAGATTGAAGCTTAAAAATGCATGATACATTTTTATTTACTGTAACTTTGTTTTACTGTCATTTTCATGTGCTCAGAAGCAATTTTTCACTTTTGAAAATTTTTTCACTTTATTGGCCTGCCTTGATTTGCTAGTTTACAACTTTTCTACATTACGTTTGGATATTAATGATGATACTTCGATGATATTCAATTATCAGATATATTGATTTCAAATACCATAGTTTTTACATTTGTACGTTTCTACGAACAAGCATGTATAATTGCTGTTTTCAAAAACTGTATTTAGATTTACCTGAGCTGCTTATTTGAAAAATTATATGAATATAAATGTTTTGTTATATTATCTCCTAATGGATTGAAATAGGAATTTAGTAAAAATAATATAAACAAAAATATAAATCTCCTCAACGAAAGTTTCAGTAAAATAAAAAAAATGTAGTAAGAATTTATAGCTGTAATCTAGACACATATTTTTTTAAGCATCAAAAATTTTTTTCACAGAAAATTTAAGATGATTACATCTATTTTCAAATACGAAAAGTAAATTTTTAATGAAAAAGTATAAAAATTCTAAAATATCAAGTTCTTCCATGGTTTTTATATTTGCTAAAATTTCAGTAGCAACAAAAAGAATTTCGAGATTTGATAAGATATAATCCCACATAAATTTTCTTAATCCTAATTCACATAAGCTAACTTAATTTATAGATTTAGAAGTTATTTATCTTATTTTATTTTTAACTTTACCAATTGAAAAAAAAAACCGAAACTGAAACTAACATCAGTAAGTTTTCTAAAATTTTTTAGCTTTTTTATACAATTCTTGAGGTGTTTCTACGATTGTTGTAAATGACAATGATTCTTCGACAATGGAAATTTAATGAATAATGTTATTAAAGAAATATCAATAATTTATAAAATTAATCATCTCAAGGAATTAAGTGAAAACGAATTGGGGATAATTATACCCTTAAAGTATCTGATATATTTCTAAAAACAGATATAATCATTTGTCTACCTGTTGATAATGGGTTTTGCAAAAAAAAAAAAAAACAAGATTTGTTATTTTCACTCACGGTTACCAAAAGTAGCTTGAAAGTGCTCGGACTCACCTGGAACAAAAATAGGAAAAAGTAAAGTTAGATTACTGCTTTAAAAAACTTTTTATCATTTTTTAGGGTAGATTCTCAGTTTTAATAGCAATCTAATTTAAGCAATTGATTTTCTATAAAATTTAGAGGCTCGAGAAAGCGTTACAACCGAGACAAATCTCATTTCAGTAGTACTAATCCGTCTACGGTCAGACATCACTTTAGCACAAAATGAATTACTTTGGAAAGAGACATCATTTTTTTTCCTTAAGGATTCGAAATTTTTTTGTTTCGATAGTGATGGTATTTTGAATTGAATCTTTATTTTTATTATTATTCAATTATGTTATACATAATCAAACTGTATTACTACGTTTCATTAAAAATATCAAACATTTAATATCTTGATATCTACCTCTACGATTTAATGAAATTTAATAATAGATATAATAATGAAGATTAAATAATTTACGTTCAAATGATAATTAATGGCATTAAATAATATAAACACATCTAATATGTTAACATAACATTTATGATTGTGAATTTCGAAGAGTTTATTTTTAAGTTATTAATTTATTGTAATTAGAAACAGCGAAGAATTTTTACACAAGAAATTACTAATAAACAAAGTATTTTCAAATTTAGAGAACTCAATGTTTTTGACTTGACGATGCAGGTAAAATTTAAGATGTTCACAAATTTGAAACAATAACTCGAAATTTAATAATAACTGAATTAAATATTAGACTTTTCAATGTACAATTCTAGTAACATATTGAACTCGTAACTTATGAAAAAAATTTTGAAAAATCAAAAATTTCCAAATTTAAAAATCATCAATAATTGGTTGATTGAAAATTGCAATTTTACGAATTCAAGAATGCAGATTCAAACTAAATTTGAATTTGATTTTTCAAGTAAGATAAAAGAAACATGAATTAGAGAAACAACAACTCAAGTTTTGTGTTTTTGAAAATTTGAAAGAAAAAAATTATTCTAACGAAAGTTTTCACGAACTTGAATCGAAAACCTTCAATTGAATAGTTCAGAAAATGTATAAACAAAATCATTACTCATACAAAAGTATATGAATTTTTCATTGTGTTACTTTCTTTGAAGGAAATTATATCGAATTTCGAAAATTGAGAATAATTCTAAATCAAAATAATGTAGCTTAATACAAAAATGCAAGAAAATATGCAACTGATATTAATAATTGCTAAAAAGATAAATTTTTTTTTCTAGTTGCCGAAATTTGGAACTTTTATTGCATTGATATAATTCAAATCTACAAATAACAAATAAATACTGAACATAAAATAAAAACAAAATTAATAGAATCAAGTATTCGAAGTATGCGTAAAATTGATATCGAATTTTCAAAAATAAAATAAAAACCAAAACACTTCGAATATTCAAATTCAGAATGAAGAGGCAACGTTAAAAAACAGAAAATTAATATATTTTCAAAACTCTAATTTTGAGCTACCAAAGCAGGGATTCGTCACTTAAGAACATATATAAAAAACTGCAATCATTTTAAAATCAAATATCTATATAGTAATTCTTATAAACATCATGATTCAAATTCTCAAAATATAAAAATTTCACTTCCCAATTTCAAAAACCTATGATCAATGAAGAAAAAAATTTTCGAACTCTTGTGCACATAAATTTTACATGACTTCTCACGTAAATCTTTGCATGAAATTCACATATAGTTAACGTAAAATTAATCGAATCAACTGTCCATTTTCGTACGTTATCGTGATTATTTCAGGTGCGGAAATTGATGGAATTTCCTGAAAACATTAGCTCGAAATTGGATCCGCGTCATTTGCAGCGACAAACTCGATCTTTTACGAGATAGGTTTTCCTGTCGAAGATTTTCGCGCGACTGATTGAGGAATCGACAAGCATTCCATCGAGTGACATGCATCGCTGCTGAAAAGGCTCGTTAGCCACGCCGTAATGACTTCGAAATCCATTACATCGATCCGTTACGCGTCACAACGCCAGAAAAGTCACGTCTTGCTACCTCCCCCTCTCCATTACAACGCATTTCTTGTAATCTTTTGAGCCTTTCTGTTATTAACGTTCAGGGAAAGAGTGAGTTGGACAACCTCCCCTTTTTTGCATTCCATCAAAGAATTAACAATTTTTGTAGGTGAAAAATTTCACGTTGTAATCAGTGGAAATTTAACACATTGAATTTGTAAAATAACACATAAAATCTGTTATAAACAACAGAAAATTTGTTGATTTCGACAGAGACATCTGTTAAAAGCAGGCGCGTAGGCAGAGGAGGGTTTTAGGGGTTCAAATCCCTCCCGAAATTCTGATAAAATCAATCAATGTTTCATGTAAAATTGAAAAAAACTACATCGATCAACAATAAAAATATAAGTTACAAATAAATTCATGAAAACGTTAGCGGTATATATTTAATAAAAAAGTAGGAATCATGAAAACGTAGGATCACATGAAAAATATGAATTGGTATAACTGTCGAAACCTAGTGAATAATCAAGAAAAATAAAAATCTACGAAAATGCCTAAAATTTACAAAACTTTGAATCTTAAATCGTCAAATTCTAGAAATCTATATAAAATACATAGAAAATTATTAAAAATCTTTCGATTCATAAAAACTCTGAAAGAATGATGAAATTAATTGAATTCTATAAAAAAAATGTTTTCTGAAAAATCTCGACAAACGCCTCTACGATCTATATATTTTGCGATTCTAGAGTATCAAACTCTAAATATACTATAAATCTATGAAAATTCTGGGAAACGTAACAAAATCTTCTGAATATTTTAAAAATACGAAAAAAGAATAACGATATAAAACATAAAAAATCTATATGAATGAATTTTTATCATTTATTCTTGAAATTTCTAAGAATAGATCAAAATTAACATTTTTAAGCATTGAGTTATTTAAATCTATGTAGCAATCTACAAAAATAAAAGTCATCTTTGAAAATACTAAGAAATTTTCCAGGGTTCCGTATGTTATATATATAATACTAAAAAAATGTGAAACATAAGCCAACTAGTTTACTAGCTTAAAAGTTTATTAGTTCACCACTTGACTAGCTAACTAGATTACTAGATAACTGGTTTAATAATTTGTTATTTCACTAGTTTCCTAGTTCACTTGTTTACTAGCTTACTAGTTTAACAGTTTACTATTTCAAATTTGACAAGTTTACTAGTTTACTCATCAACTAGTTTACTTCTTAAAGAGTTTGCTAGTTTACTATTTGACTTTTTCACTTGTTTACCATTTTACTATTTAATAATTTCAGTAGTTTACTAGTTCACCAGGTTAATTGTTTACTGGATTAGTAGTTCAATAGCTTCATAGTTTACTAGCTTACTAGTTGACTATATCTTCCAACACATGAAAATTGATTTTCTTAGAAATTTATAAGACTTTCTGTTCTGGAGCCTATTTACTATTGTAATACCAAAATTCTATACCTATAATTTTAGGAATTAATATAGAAACTCATGTAAAAATCAATAAAAATACATCTAATTCAATATATACACTTTATACAGTTAAAAAAAAATTTTCAAGCGTAGAAGAACTAAAGAAAAAATTGGAATAAAAGTATCGAAAATCTCCATTAAAGAAACTGCTGTCTGAAAAATTAATTTAAATTCTCAAAATCGTTGAAAGTTTTAATACTATAGGATCACTTTCTAAAAATCTATCGAGCGGTCCATATAAATATCAGAAATATATAAAAATTACTGAAAATACTACAAAATTTGATAAATGATATAATATTCGAAAGTAATATAAATTTAAGGTGTACCTTTTATCTGTGTTGTGAAAATTTGCTTAAATATTAATTCAAATATATAAATTTTTTAGTAGTTCGATATCTAGAGCATTCAATTTCAGAAAGGTCTATAAAAACCTATATTACTCAATATTAGATAATCCTCAAAATTATTTTATTTCATCAGTACATTAATTAAATAAATTAAATAAACAATTTAATTTATTTAATATATTTCGTATTTTAAAAAAATTTGAGCTTTTTCGATCCAAAACTGAAACTTTCGAAATCGAAAGGTTTGGAAATGTAATATTTACGAATCGTAATTTATCATTTAATATTTTTATTCTCGAAACTAAAATTTTGAAAATAAAATGCTGGTGTTGCATTTTAAGAAAAATTATTTAATTATTATTGACGAATGTTATCCTCTGAATCAGTTGTGTAATATTGTAAATATAATTTATAAATATAATCAAATATAAATATAATTTATAAATATAAATATAAATTGTAAATATAATTTATAAATCAATCTATTGAGGGATATTGGTTGAAAATCTTTGTTTGATAATTTGAAAATAAAGATTCTAACGTGTTTCTTCGAAGGAATAAGGATATTTATCTCTAAATTTTCGAAAATTTTGAATATTCTTTCTTCATTGAGAAACTATGATTTTGTCAATTTTTTCAAGAATTCTGAAACTCGTAGTTGATAGAAACTGAATCGATACCAAGAAATTGCAAGAACTTGACATTATTTTTATTTGCAATATTTATATTTAAAGATTCGAAAATCACAAATTTGTAGCATGAGGTTCAGAATCGTTAACGAAAACATTCAATGAAAAATACTGTCTACACAAATTTGTAAATGTCAAAATACCTTTTTTATAAAACTGCAATAATTGAGTAATTCGTTATATTTATCAATAATTTCTTGTTTCAATATATAAGAGTTCAAAATTTGACCAAATTTTAGCAAATTTATCTGATACTCTTTATGTACGATTTTTTAAAGAATTTTCACGAAATTAGCTTCCATTCATTCTTTTGAAGGGTTCGAAGATATATATATATAACGACAGAAAATCGCACGTGAAAGAGAACCCACGTGAAATATCGATTAAAGCATTAAGTGAGTACAGAAATTTCCATGAATCTCGGTATAAATAATGCGTTGCGTGTCGCTCATGTCCGGCAGAGTTAGTGGCCATAACGAGCCATTATTGCAACGCGCTCCTTTTCCCACGAACTCCGTGTCACTGACTCCTGCCGCAGCATCATCGCCTGAAAAGACAATCAAACACGTTTCGAACCATCGACTTTAACGGTTTTTCCTGGCTTTTTCACTTTTTGCTGGATTCACGTTTTCGTCGTGACAAGGTATTTTCACATTGGTTCAAAGTCGACAAGGCTTTACAAGGATTTTTTACCCTAAAGTGTTAATTGCATACGTAACCATTATTATTTTACATGTAACTGAATTCGTTTGTTCACAAAATTTATTTGTGACAAAATGCCCCAACCACAAATTGATAAAATTCGACATAAATGGAAGCATTTTTTAAAGTGATAATAATCATTCAATAATGAAACTCATTATAAATATCACTACTTTTTATTTTAAAGTATTTTTAAAATTGATAAATAAAACAACGTTAAAAATATGCAGAAAGAGGAAATTTTTTACTTTAAACATATTATATTTATTAATTATTATCAGGGGCGTAGGCAGAAAAAATTTTCAGGAGGGGTTTTTCAAAAAGTATTTTTCCATTGGTATTTCATGATTTTTGTTCTTGGACAATATGGTAGCGAGAGACCGATTTTTAAATATTTTACATTTCGGAATCTAAAAATTATACAACTTTTGGAATCCAGAGTTGTACATTTTTCGTTTTCGTAGATAATGAAATTCGATTTTTATAATTTTCAATTTGTAACTAAAGTTTCAATTTTTTTTGAATAATACTTTCTGTTTTAATACCACTTTGAGGATTATCTGATGTTGAATAATATGGGTTTCTATAGAGCTTTCTGAAATTCGATGCTCTAGGAATAAAACTTCTAAAAAATTTATAAATGTAAATTGTTTTTTGAGAAATTTTTAACCCTCACAGATAAAAAGTAAATTATAAATTTATATTAGTATTGTATGGCATACTATTCATAAAATTTTACAGTATTTTCAGGTATTTTTATATATTTCTAATATTTGTATCGATTACTCAATAAATTTTCAGAAATTAATGCTATAATATTGAAACTTTTAACAATTTTGAGAATTTGAATTGATTTTTCAGACGACAGTTTCTTTACAAAGATTTTCAGCACTTTGATTCCACATTTTTTTAGAATTAATACAATTCTAAGTATGCTAATTCGTAAAAATTGTACCAATTAAATTGGATGTACTTTTTATTTTTTTCTATATGAATTTCTAGAATAATTTCTGAATATATATATATACGTATAATTATAGTATTATATTAATAAATATCCTTCAGGACAGAAAGTTTTACAAATTCCTAAGAAAATTATATCCACATAATTTTGATGTGTTGAAATATTTCTAGTGAACTCGTAAGCTACTGAATTAATAAACTGGTAAGTTAGTAAACTAGTCAACTACTGGAATTTTAAAATAGTCAAATAGTAAACAAGTAAATAAGAAAAATATTAAACTATCAAACTTGTTAACAAGTAAATTAGTTAATTAGTAGACTAATAAACTTGTCAAATTCGTTATAGTAAACTGGTAAACTAGTAAGCTAGTTGAATAAAAAACTAGTGAACTAGTGAACTGGTAATCTATTAAGCTAGTAAAATAGTAAACTACTAAGATATTTAACTAGTAAATTCTTTAACAAGTAAATTAGTAAACTAATACATTGTCAAGCAAGTAAGCTAGTAAACTTGTATACTGGTAAGCTACTCAACTAGTAAGCTCGTAAACTTGTAAACTGGTGAGCTACTAAACTTATAAAGAAGTAACCTCGTAAACTAGTTAGCTAGTAAATTCGTAAACGAGCAAATTATTTGGTTAGTGAACTAGTAAGCTAAGTAAGCTAGTTAACTTATTTTTCACATTTTTCTAGTATAATATACGAAACTCTGGAGTATTTCTAAGTATTCTTATAAATAACTTTTATTTTTGTAGATTGTACAGAGATTTAAAAAATTCAATGTTTTAAAATTTTGAATATCGATCTTTTCCTAGTAGTTTCAAGAATTAATGATAAAATTACATTTATAAAGGTTTTTCATGTCTTATATCATTATTCTTTTTTCGTAATTTGGAAATATTTAAAAAATTTCGTCGCGTTTTATAGAATTTTTATAGACTTATAGTATGTTTAGAATTTGATGCTCTAGAATCCCAAAATATAAAGATCGTAGAAGCATTTATCGAGATTTTTCAGTAAACATTTTTTTATAGAATTCAATTAATTTTATTATTCTTTTAGAGTTTGTATGAATTAAAAAATTTTTCATACTTTTATAAGGATTTCATATAGATTTCTAGAATCTGATGATCTAAGATTTAAGTTTTGTGAATATCTAGCATTTTTTTAGATTTTTTTTTTCTTGTGTTTTCACTGAGTTGCAATAATTATTTTGATTCATATTTTTTACGTAATCCTACGTTTTGATAATTTTTACTTCTTTATCAAATATATACTGCTAACGTTTTTATGCATTTTTTTGTAACTTATATTTTTATTGTTCAAGGAAGTAACATTTTTTATTTTTACATGAAATATCAATTGATTTGATTAGAACTTTGGGAAGAGTTTGAACCCCCGAAAGCCTCCTCTGCCTACGCCCCTGATTATTAACTATACTTAAATATATATTTACGTATTCCACTCTTGAATACAGGAAAAATTTTTTTTTATAAACGTTCATATTCTCTCTGACTCTGCCGAAAATTCCAAGTTTATTTTATTCAAACATTTTCTACTCCAATTTATTCTTCTGTAAGTTTACAGTTTTAAGTTTTTATTTATGATTTTCAGTTGAAGCGAAAGTACGGATAAAGAGCAAATGAATCAATCTTATGAAAATTTTTACGAGTTTTGGAAAAACTTTCAACTCTAATAACGTCTTTATTCCGTCCATAAAGGAACTTGATCGCCTCGAAACTTGTGGAAAATCGTTCTCTGATGCTTTTAAGTTCGAAAGCGGATTTCGAGGAGGCGCCATCATCGTACATTTCCCTAGGAAAATTGCGGCGATTGCGGTAAATGGCGAACGAATTGTTTTTTGTTTAACGTGCAATCATACTGTCGTTCAAGGAGCTTTTTGAAAGGACCGAAATCTCATGAAAAGTGAAAATCATTGGGAAATTTTGGTAGCTTGTTTATGAAAAATATGAATATTATTTCTGTGTTTGGATAATCAAGACATAGTGTTACGAACCTTATCTGACATGTTAAAAAAATGCTGGCAATGTTCAATTGCTTTAGTTTCACGATTTTTCGATATTTTTGGGATTAAGAGAATTTACTGATTTAAGAAGTTTCCTTGTTGTTTCAGTGCATTTTTGTGCAATTTTTTTTGTTTAATTTATAGTATATACAGAATCGGTACAATTTTTAAGTCGTGTTAAATATTTTTTCGTAACGTTGAGAAAATAAAATGCAATAACAGTGTTTTAAAGCATAAGTGAAGTAAAACGAGGGTGCATAACAAAATTTTTCAAAATTCCTGTCACATCGATATGCGTTTTATTAATTTCCGATATGATTAATCGACAGTTTTTGAAAGTGAACTTCTAGAATTTAATTAAAAAAAATAACTTTGAAAAACTGAATCATGGAATAAATTGATGAAAATGCATATAATTTGAATATTCACATGAATATTAAAAATCCATACAACTTTCAAAACTAGAGCATCGAATTCCAGAAATTTATACAGGATACTGAAAGAAATATGAATCTATTGAGACACCTGTTTTTGGAAAAATTCTTTTAGAACATGAAAAATTTGATAACTCAACATTTTAAAGCTTGAAATTCACGAAATCCATGTATAAAAATTTATATGAAAATGCTTACAGTATATAAAAATACCAGAAAATCCTGCGACATTTTATGCATCCTAAAAAATACGAATAGTTTCAGATATACTGAACAATCCTTCAAATCGTAGAAAAACTGAAGAAATACAAAAAATACTAGAAGAAATAAATATCCATTGAGACACTGTTTTCTGAAAAATCCTTTGAACACGTAAAATTTCATAAACTTCAAATTTTACAGTTCGAAATTCTCGGAATCTATAACAATTTAAATGAAAATGCTAGAAATATATAAAAATACTAGAAAATCCTGCAACATTTGATAAATCTTGAAAAATACGAATAGTTTCAGAAATACTGAACAATCCTTTAAATCGTAAAAGATATATACGAAAAATACCAAAAAGAAATAAAAATCTATTCAGACGCTGTTTTCTGAAAAATATCATGCAATGCAAGATATCAAAATTTATATCAAAACAAATTATTTCAAGATTATCAAAAAATTCTCTTTTAAGTTTCGGGACCTGATCCCTTTGATTTCCGCGAGGTTACGGGGCGATTGCGGGCGAAAAATAAAAAAAAATGTTTCGGGCGTTTCCCAGGCGATGTGCTCGAAATGCCGGCACGTAACTACACCAGAGGCACAGTGCACTCGGGCGATTCCTTGCCGGGGAAAATAACGTATGGACGAGAGCGAACGGACGGACGCAGGACGTGGCCGCTGCATACGAATGCGTTGACCTGGGCAAATATATGCGTTGCGTGATTCCCCGTTGTAAACAGAGGGTGTCAAGCTTCGCTCTATCCCGGAGCTTGCAATGACTCATCGCAATTTTGTCCCTTATGTCGCGAGACGTTGACAACTCGTCCACTCAAGAATTTTTCCTTCCCGCGTATGAATTATTGAACGACGCGTTTTCTCAGCCAGCGCTTTCCATTGTTTCGCGAACATGGAATTAACGAAGAAATTTGTTGAGAAAGTATTTGATGTGAATTAAAAGAAAGAGAATTTCAAACTCAAAGATATTATGATTCAAAACTCGATTTCAAAATGTGTATATCATTTAAAAATTATAAATTTTCAATTAAACTATCAATACAGTCTTCGACAGCCCTTAATTATTAAAGATTATGAAATTTTACAATTTCGACATTCTTTGATTTAGAAAAAAGTCATCCTAGAATCGTTACAAACAGCGTTACTTACATAATTGCATAGGATTTTTCGTTGTGCCTCAGTTATGCAGCAACATATCAAATGTCAGAAATAATTAAAAGCAATGTATTAGAAATTGAGGAAACATGATAATTTCCATTTATATAATGCATGATGCAATGCGTATGTGATATTAGAAGAAAATAATAATAGTGAAATCAATATTTCGTTCGTAGGCGGTGATTGCAGGGAAAGTACAGCGCTGAGAAAGCGGGGGGTCCAAGATCGTAAATTACCGTCGCGATATTTCGCAGCATCTGGAGCCGCCGCATCTTCTCCGGTCCACGACTGCTCCATTAAACGTCGAGTCGCTCGTTGCGATCGTCCCCCCAGTGAAAACTTAGAAAGTCCACACTTTCTAAGTCGAAATTGAATATCTTCCTATTTTTCTAAAAACAATGGGAATGTCGTCGACGATAGTAAATGCATATTTTTTTTGGCAGTCTAGACAGTTAGGATTATTGGAACAGCTCTTGCAATTTTGAACTTTATTTGATCCTTATTTGCTTTATTTACTCACGTTAAAAATTCTGCGTTAGTAAAATATTCTAAAATACCTATGCGAAATTGTATAAATGTATAAATTGTAGTTTTACCGACTTATTACTGTAATGTACTCTCTCAGGTTGAATTAGTAAAAGTTTTACTAATTCAGTTAGTAGGTCAGAGATAGTCGGAGATCTACTAATAAACTAGTATAATTCCAGAAGTTGACTAAAAAAAATAGTTGAATTCTACTAAATTATATATTATATGTACCTTAGTTGTAAAAAAAGTTCATGTAAAACACATTGTTAAAAGCTTGATGTTTCAAAGAATAAATATTTCAACAAATGTCAAAATATGTCAATTATTATTGTTTGATTTTTTACTATAAAACAATAATGAATGAGTATACTCTAAAAAAAATTTTTGGTGAGTTTACTGTACCGATACGAAAGTCATTAACCATTACCTTTTGGTGAAATTTTACTATAATTTTACTATAATTTTACTATAATTTTACCATAAACAGTTGGAATTTTTCAGTTTATTTATACTTATATTCCGTATTTCAATGAAATTTTCCTATTCAAGTTTGTGAAACATGAAAGAATAGTAAATTTGCAGGACCATTGTATAGGAAATTTCCGTATTTTTTTGACAGTGTAGCATTTGAATGCTATTTAGATACTCAAAAATTTCAGGGGTAAATATTAATTATTACGAAAAGTAACTATTAACCAAACTATAAGTAAAAATTCACTTTTTCATTAGTTGAACCATACTTATCTTTTAGTCGTAATGCATGAATAAGACTAGTCAAAACCTACTTACTGTAGTAGTGGATTTTTACTAAAGTTTGAAGATAGTTATACACTTTTTTCTTCAGTCATATATTACTAATTTCGTGGGTAAGCTATATCACTAATTTAATTACTAGATTTTTACTAAAACTTTAGTTGCACTCTTTTCGCTTTTTTCATTAGTGAAATTCTACTATTGATTAGTGGTTTTTTACCAATTCAAACTGAGAGAGTACCATTCTCATTATGTTGTTTTTCAGATGAGAATTTGATAACGAAATATAAATGTATTTGTTTTTCTTTTTTCGATTTTTCTAACGAGTCATATCTCTAATACTGCAAGGTTATCATCAAATAATATTGAAAATACGTGAAATGAGCAAGGATATCAAGATCTAAATATAAAAAAAAGGTTGTTTTTCGTTCAAATTACATCACTAATATTACAAGGTGATCCAATAGTTTTTTTTAAGTAAATTTTGGTGGCTGTCCGAATTATGTTCTAATTGTAAGATTATTTTATACTGTGTGAACTCTCTTTTATTCTGGTGCAGCAATTTTTGTGAAATAAAATAGTTGGACGAAGTGGAACTTAAATCATGAAATTGTTGTTTCCTGGAGCCGACATCGCGAATCGTTTTCAACGTTTCTAATCAGAACACAATCAGAAACCTTAAAATCCCTTACATTACTTATTAGAACTCATAGAATTTATTACTACTGTCTGAAAGTTTCGAATTATGAGTCATTTGTTTAAAGAAATTACAAAGATTACACGCAGTTTCTGAAGTTTTACAGCATTTTCAATAACTTCTATAATCTACAAAATTTACGTGCATTTTCTTAAATTCTACAAATTTTTTGAATTTTTCAGAATCATTGACAATCTTTAGAATTTCAAATGTTCTGTGTTTTTGAAAAAAAATTTTTTAACTTTAAACGTAACAGACTACTCAATTTTTCGCAATTTATGAAAATTGCCTAGCTCATGCAAGAATATATTTAATTTTTTAATATACTTTTCAAATATTCTAAATTTGTATCTGTGTGAAAAAGTTTGATAATACATATTTCGAAGAAATATGACGAACGCAATTCACAAAATTAATGAGTATAGCCTGAAATTCAAAAAAAATTTTTGATTTTTCTAGAATTTTTGACAGTTTTCAAAATTTCCAATGTGTTACAATTTTCTGAAATTCTTAAAGTTTTTGATATCATACCAACTATCGAAAACTTCAAAAGTTTTACAAAAATTTGTCCAACTCGTGAAGTTTTTTTGCGATTTTCGAAAACTCTCCAAATTTTTTAAATTTTTCTTACAAAATTTTGAAAACACCATCATGCATATTTAAAAAAAAAATAACGCATGTGTATGATAATGAACGCAATATACAAAATTCAATAAAACTTTACGTAATTATAATGATTTTTAAAATTTTTGTTATTTATTGGCGATCTCAAGAATTTTAAGTGTTTTCTGTTTTTTAAAAATTTTCGAAATATCAAACAAATTGTAGACTATTTAAAATTTTCGAAATTTTATAAAAATGTTCTAACTAATATCAAGATTTTTCTTCTTTTTTGAATGCGTTTAAAGTACTGTGGATTTTCATTGAAAAATTGAAAAAAAAAAAAAAAATTTTTATGCATACCTATTTCATCGAAATACATATATTAATGATCTAAATTTTTAAAATGATGGATGTTTTTTGAAATTCTATAAAAATTTGATTTATTCAGTATAATTTACAGTTTTTGGAATTTTTCATGTTTTATGATTTTTCAAAATTTTTAAAGTTTCTTATTACATCAAATCAACTACACAACACTTTCACAAGAATTATAATATGGAATACAGATTTATGAAATTATGTACATTTTCTGAAATTCTAGTATAACAACAACTTTGATTTTTACAGAGTAATTGACATTTTCTATAATTTCCAATGCAATTTGATTTTTCAAAATTTACAAAATTTCTAGCATGGTACTCTAACTACTCAAAATTTCCAACATTTCTAAAAATTTGTCCAGCTCACAAAGATTCCTTTCGATTTTTAAGTACTCTACAAGTATTCCAAATTTTGTCCAAAATTTGAAAAAACTTTTTCCTACATATACATAAAAAACACGATTCTCAACACAATATACGAAATTATTTCACAAATTTCGCAAATTTTCGGAAATACTTGACGATTTAAAAAAATATTCGAGTTTCTGGAATTTAAAACTTGTAAAAATTACTGAGAAATGTTCAATGATCTTAAAAAAATTCCCAATTCAATATTTAAAAATGTAAAAAAATATCATGCATATTTCGACAAAATACAATAATAAACTTTCTCCTCCCTAAAAAATACTTAAGTCATTCACTATCCACCCGGAAAAATCACGATCTGCCTCTTCGGCAAATAGATAATTAAAAATCATAAAAATCTGCAATCTCAAATATAAAATTAAAAATTTCAAATATGACCTAGTGAAGATTCGTCCTTGTATATATGCTTAACCAAATCTTGCATAATAATTTATTGCGAAACTTTGACGAGGATCTGCGAAAAGACGTTCTATTTCGAT
This sequence comes from Platygaster robiniae, assembly GCA_028476575.1. Lineage (NCBI taxonomy): Eukaryota > Metazoa > Arthropoda > Insecta > Hymenoptera > Platygastridae > Platygaster > Platygaster robiniae. Next base: position 47,514,148 of record CM052019.1, read on the forward strand.
AACAGGGGGGAAGGGCGAATTAAGCAGAGGTAATTAACCCGGGCGCACATTCATTTCGGCGCTCTTCCCGTCGTGCCGTGAATTCCTTCGGCTCACTTACACGCCGAGCAGAAAATATACTTTGGAAATTGTGTCACGGAAAGAGCCCCGAGAACCTTCCGTGTGTAGAGTTATTCCAAGTTTAAATTAGGAGAAGACGGAAAATACAAGTTTGCCCCCGAAATGCGCTTTGCATATACACGAATCACAATGCATTACAGGAACCCTGAATCACGTAGAAATCATAAATCATAAAATTTTGGTAGTGAATAATAAAAAGTGGTCAATCGGAAATAATTATTAAATCATATATATAGCATGTATTGAAGGTTTTTGATCCATAGTTCCGAGAAAGTTTTGAATAGATGGATATATTCAAGAAAATTTTAATCATAATTAAACCAATAATTACTAATCTTATTAAAGAACTATCTGAATTAGACCTGTTCAAAGATAAGAGGTGACCAGACTATTATTATTTTTTTTACTAATAAAATTCCTTCCAACAATAGCTGCAAACGAAATAAATACGAAATCAATTCCACCACCTCCACAAATGGGAATATTTCACTGTGCTAGATTGATCTCGGGGGAATCTGAATAATCTCGGTAAATTTATCAACCTAACCTCTCAGCTATGAAGAAGCAAAGTATCCGGAAGAGTCGTAAATTTTCCTTGGTCCGGGACTATCAGGGATCGCGAGAAACGTCGAAGAAGAAGCGACGTTTTCCCCGGGCGCGACTTAATTAGTTCGGCGCGCAATTAGCCGATTAATTAAAGTCCCCGGAAGACAGGTAAGAATAAGAAAAGAAAAAGGACGAAAGGGAAGATAAAAAAATTGCATAACCGATCCCCGACCGTGGCAATGAACCCGAGTGAAAATTGCCTTTTCTCACGCTGCAGCCGTGCGCGATAGCTCCACATGGGAGCAAGGCGCATTATTTACAGGCCGCGATGAGCGAGCAAGAAAACGCGGAAAGCAGATGTAACCCAAGGAGAATCCTGCGTCTTAATTAACCGGATTATTCGGCATTTTTGCCATCTATGATCTTGAAAATTGGGGGCTATTTTCTGAAATGGGGAGCGAAGTTGTTAAATTTGTAAAGGAGTGCTAAAAGGGCCGAAAGACTGATATTTCCAACGTTGATATTGTAATAAATAAACATAGATTTTTGAAGCTTCAATTTCAGTTTGAATAAGTTGCAAGAAATTAATGCTCGAATAAAAATTATTTATGGAAAAAATTTTAGTTCAAAGTTTGAAATCCTAAGAATTGAATACATTGAACTTTAATTCTGGGCTCGATGTAAATTCTATTATTACAAGATAAAAATTGATAATTTATGATTATCGAAGGATAAAAAACTAAAGAACTCTATGACTTTAGTAGTTTTGATTCTTATAAAAACCTAATAAGCAATATTATACAATTGACAGATTTTGGAAATGCCTAGTTTGACGAACCAAAAAATTATAACAAGTTGTAATCGTTTCGTCGAAAAGGGAATTTCCAAAACTGTCAATACGATATTTTATCTGAAAATGACAAGTGAATCGTAAATTTTTAATTCTGGACTACCAGAAATTCATCGTTTTCTCTTAATTTACAGATAAATGAAATTTCTTATAAGAATCCAATTTCTTATAAGGCGCACCTTATAAGAACCTCATCAGAATTCAATTTCTCATAAAGTGACCTTATAAAAATCTTACAAAAAACTGAAATTTCTTTTGACAAATTGATCGAAAAAACGTTATAAGGTTTTTTTATTATAAGATTTTATAAAATACATTCTTATTAGAAATCCCAGTTTTGTATAAAGTTTTTATAATGTGCAAAGTATAAAAAATTGAATTCTTACACTTAAAAAATTTTATTTTCTTGAAAGGTTTTTATAAGAATTAAAATTACTAGGGAACGAAATACTTTTTATAAATTTAAATATTTCATTCACAAAGTTTCGGATGTTAACACGCGTAACCTCAAAACTAACCTCAAAAATTTGGGTCAAAAAGCTAATTTTAAGCTAGTGAGAATAAAGATGAAACAAGTAAAGAATTCATAAGGTAAAAATTTAACTATTCGAATATTGAAAATATTTCAAGATGGAAAACATGTATTTTTGGAAAAACCCTTCCAAAAAACTTTTTCTGCGTGCGCTTTGGCCAATGGAATTATATCAAATAATTATATGTATAATTCTTACAATCGTTTTCTTATTTTGAATAATACAGCAAGAATGAAAATGAATTTCTATAAGTTTCAGGACATTTTTATAACAAGTTTGAGTTTTTCCTAGTTAAAATACAGTTCAGAAAGTTTTACAGTCGTTGACAGCTATAAAATTTTTGATAGTTAGAGTGTCGACGACTAGCAGACTCGCTTTAGTTTTGCTGTTAAAAATCTTAGAAAACAATAGTAAATAATGTAAAAATTGCTATAAAGGATTGAATGGAGATGTTGCATCAATTTTTTTATCGCTGATACTGTCAATTTATCAAAAAATATTACACACTTTTTTTTTCTTATTGCCATATCTCAAAAATTGTCGAAAATGCATCGCTTCAAAAAGTATATAATTATGTGAAAGTAACGTCATTTACATGCTCAATATATCAATACATTGCGAATAAAAAATCCACGTATCTTTCAAAATAATGAAATTTTTCAGCAACGGGAAAATTATTATCAGTTTTTTTTTTCAATAATCGATACACGTGTCGCCAATTTTAATTTTATTTTCCATATAACTCTGAATTCTCAAGATTATCTAAGCCATTCAAAAACTGTCAATTTCAAAATTCTTTTTCCTGCAATTACATTTTCAGATATTCATCAGTGTCAGAAAAATCGTAATTGAATAGCATTGTTCTTGGCATCAAAAAATTCGACTTTCACTTAAAGCACGTGCAGTACCTCAGACGCTGAGCGACAAAATTGAATTACAGGCATTCGAAGCGGATAATGCGATAGCGCGTTCTCTCGATTTTCCCGCGGCATAAACAGCAAAGCTGGCATAGATTTTCCACTGCGAGCCTGCATTAATTAACTTCAACAGAGAAGCCAGGACCGGAAGTTAGAGAAAAAGGAAGTTTTGGTACCGCGGTTATCAGCACGACCACATTGCAAACTTAGACGATGTTCGTCCTCCGAAATTCAAAGATCCAATTTGAACTCAACTTCGGTTATTCCCTGAATATCGTAGAATCGATATTGAATACACAAATTTCAACTAGTTGAATAGTCCTTTAAGTACAAATATTAAGAAATTTTATTTTTGAGATAAAAACTACTGGAAAATACAAAAAAATTGTTAATTAGGAATTCAAAAGTAAGCTTCTGCATTAATTAGATAATATTAGAATAGTAGATTGTTAAATGAACATAACTAATTTATCGAAATGAGTAATTTCGGAAACAAATGATCAAATAATAATGAATGGGCGAAATAAATAATATAAAATTAAATGTAACGAGAAAAAGTTTTTTTGAAGTAGTTTTGCCTAATCACTGTCATTTACTTGTGATGGATAATTTATTTTGAGTTATCATTACATAAATGGTAACTATTTCTCTTGAAAAACTCTCTCATACTTTTTTAAATTTCCTATGATCAGAACCTTTGTAAGAAATTTTAGGAATCAACGAAAATTCAAAAAACAATGATATTAAGTTCTATAATATAACTACTTTCTCCATTATCGCGACGCGATCAGCCGCGAAAATATTAGCAATAACTTCTCGAGGTTAACGTTTTCATAGATTCGTTTCGGGATAACACGGAAGATTCGCCACGAGTCATTCGCGCTGATATACGCGAATCGGTGAAAGCGCGAAATCGAACGTCAAACAAGGAAACGCTGTGTGTTACCGGAGAAATTGGCGAGATTCTAATGAGGAGCTCGTATTTTAGAAATAGGAATAGAATAAACACGATAGTCCATTTCTGGAATTTAGGACTTTATCTAAATGTTCGGCTTTCCATTTCGCATTTTCGAAAGTTGCTGGCATAGCTAGTGTCGGTTTGGAACGAAATTTGTGGTAATTACACTTGACACTCGATTATGGCAACTCCGAATTTGTGGGATTTAAGTTTCTCTTCGTTCAGCGTTGACTCAATTTCATACTATACTTTCTTTGCACAAAATGTTTGCTACTTTATAATAAAATATATATTAAAATTCTCTAAATTTTTGGGTGTAAATTATTTGACTCGAAATGATCAGAAAGCTTATGAAATAAATGTTTTATCCAATTTGAAAACATCATTTATGATTGAACAATTACAAATTTTGAATTTCAGAAAGTTGTTTTACTTTAAAATTCTCAATTCTCATATGAATGAATTTAAAAAAATTCCATTTTGAGAACAGACAAGGAAGAAATAATTCTTCAATAAATCAATCAACTATAAAAAGGATTTCATTCAGACTCGATATTTTCCTTTTTCGGCAAAAGGTCCAAATTAATCCTTCGCCCATTGAATGGAAAAAATTCCGAACCCATCCAACCAAATTGGAAAATCCAATCGGCCCGAATCTCAGGAAACGAAGCTTCGCAGCTTCTCTTGGGCTTTCGCTATCTTGCCCATCTTCCTCGTTCCTCTTTTCCTTTGTCCGTTTCGGATCGATGGCAAGTCGGTTACTTGCGTGCGTATTGTAATTCGCGAGAGCATTCACCTTCGAATTCCCGTTACGTCGCGTAATAAAAGTCGTCCGGAGCGCGGAAAATCTATAAGAGATCATCAGGGTTGGAACTTATAAACATTTTCCAATCTTTGTTGAAATGAGATAGTTTTTGCTTATGATGGGAGGGCAGAAAATGTGGGTATGGTGGATACAACTAACCACCTGGAAAATTGTGCATCAGGAAAATATCCAAAAATATCCATGCAAAAGTCCATGAATTTGTTAATTGTAGTTTAATCGACTTGTTAAACTTTTCACCATTCACAGAATTCATCAAAATTGTCTAAAATTTAAGATTTACCAGTACAAACTTTTTATTTTTGAAAGTTTAAACGATTATCACGCAGTGTCTGTAGTTTTACAGCATTTTCGAAAATTTCTATAATCTACAAAATTTACGTGCATTTTCTAAAATTACAAAAATTTTCATAATTTTTCAGAATCGTTGACAATCTTCGATTTTTTAAATATGTTTCCTGTTAAAAAAAAATTCAATTTCAAACCTAACAAATTGTTAAATTTTTCGCAATTTATGAGAATATGCCTAACTTATGCAAGATTCGTCTTTATTTTTGAATTCAAAGTATTACAGATTTTTACATAAAAAAACTTTCCATTATGCAAACTTCAAAAAAATATGATGAACACAATTCACAAACTTTCTGAATTACTACAAAAATTTAAATTTTTCTAGAAATATGCACAGTTTTTGAAATTTTCGAAATGTGTTTATGATTTTCCAAAATTTTCAAAATTTTTGACATCATACCAACTATCAAAAACTTCCACCATTTTACAAGAATTTGTGCAACTAATGAAGATTTCTTGGGATTGTTTGAAACTCCGGAAATTTTTGAGATTTTTCTTGAACAATTAAAAAAACCCTATCATGCATATTCTCGATAATAAATATGTATGACAATTAACACAATATACAAAATTAATTAAAAATTATTAAAATTTAACCGATTTCTTGACTTTTTCAAAATTATTGGCAATTTTTAGAAGATCAAATGTTTTCTGACTTTCAAAAATTTCAATAATTATAAACGTAATGCAGACTTTTTATAATTTTCGAAATTTTATAAAAGTTATCTAAGTAATCAAGATTGTTATTAGTTTTTGAGTGTTTTTCAAGTACTGCAAATTTTCAATAAAAAATAAAAAAAATATTTTGATGCATACCTATTTCGTCAAAATACTATAATAATGATCACAATTTTTAAAACGATAAATGTTTTTTGAAATTCTTTAAAATTTTGCGACTTATTTAGGATAATGACAGTTTTTGGAATTTTCAATAGGTTGCGATTATTCAAAATTTTTGAAGTTTGTAATAACATGAAACCAACCACTCCAAATTTTCAGAATTTTATAAAATTTGTCAAACTCGTAAAATTTTTTGGTGATTTTAAAAACTTTTCAAGCATTCTCAATTTTCGCTTAAAATATGAAAAATAATAATACGCATATTTTGACGAAATATAATAAGAAACACAATATATGGAGTTATGCACATTCTATGAAATTCAACAAATATCTGGATTTTTAAAAATTTTGCGAATTTTTTAAAAATAACGAACTTAATTTTCTACATTTTTTAAAAATTAGTCCAGCTCACAAGGATTTCTTTCGTTGTTTAGGTATTTTTCAAGTATTTAAAATTTTTGTTGAAAATTCGAGAAAAAAACAGTATCGTGCATATTTAGAAAAAACATGATTCTCAACACAATATACACAATTATTTCACATTCTATGAAGTTTCACAAATTTCGTGAATTTTAGGAAGTTATTGACAAACTCAGTTCATATTGAAAATCAACAAATATTTAGATTTTTTTTTTCATTTATCGAAATTTCGCATAATTTTCAATGTGTTCTGTTTTTTCAAAATTTGCGAAATTTCTAAGATAGTACTAAAAATTTTATAAAAATTAGTCCAGTTCGCGAGGATTACTTTTGATGTTTAAATTTCAAATTTTTAAGTATTTCAAATTTCTGTTAAAAAGTCGAAAAAACACTATCGTCCATATTCAGAAAAAACATGATTTGTAACTCAACACAATATACGAAATTAATTCACATTTTATAAAGATTCGCAAATTTCGTGAATTTGAACGAATTATTGACAAATGTGATTCATATTGTAATTCAACGAATTTTTGGGTTTTTTTTTTCATCTATCGAAATTTTCCATAGTTTCTAACGTATTCTATTGTTCCAAAATTTGCAAAATTTTTTAAGATAGTACTAACGACTCCAATTCATTAAATTTTATAAAAATTAGTCCAGCTTACAAAGGTTTTTTTGGAACTTTAAATACTTTTCAAGTGATTAAAATTTTGTTGAAAATTCGAGAAAACATTATCATGCATATTTAGAAAAAACATGATTTTCAACATTATATACGAAATTAATTCACATTTTATCCAGTCTCACAAATTTTATGAATTTCAGGAAATTATTGACAATTTAAAAGAAATTTCTTTATTTTCGAATTACAAATTTATAAAACAACCTGAACATTTAAAAAGATCTTGAAAACTTCTCGAACAGGAATAAAAACATAAAAACTTTATCATGCGTCTTTCGACGAAATACAATAATAAACCCACCCTCACTAAGAAAAAAAATAATCGAGTCATTTACTACCCACTCGGAAAAATCGCGTTCTACTACCACTGCTGATAGAACAAGTATTACAAATCGTCCTTAATTGATAATTGCATTGTTAGAAAAATCCAAGCTACTTTTGAGTCAATTAAAAAGAATATGATACTCCTCCTTCTCTGATTTTCCTTTGTAAATTCGTTCAATTTTCCAATCAAATTTCATTTCGCGCATCAAGTATACACACAACTCGAATCCTCTCGTGCCTAATTCCTCCGCAAAGAAGGAATTTTTTCCATCACATCGTAAATAGATTGACATTCGATTGCGATCAGGGCAAAAAAGGGGGAAAACTTTCTACTCGGAGAGCTTGCCGATCGTAAAGTTCAGCGATGTTTATAATTCACGTTGGCGAGATACGCGGCTCGGTAAAAGTACTCCCATTCGTCCGTTTTATCCGCGCAACCGTGGTAACCGTCGTCGGGACCTGGAGGAAATTTTTATGAAAACCTCCCGAGGGGAGCAAATGGGCTCCGCTTTCTAATGCAGCATCGGAGCCGAATCCTCCGGCTTATCGGCCCCGCGTGCACGGGTCGACTTTCTTGTACACATCCAGGAAGCGCGATTTTCTCTTTCATCCTCCCACACTTCGATGCCACAACTCTTTTTACACATCGCTCCAGCATCCCTGGGTATACCTCTTTTCCAGGATGTTTCATACATCCCTGAAAGACACGCGAAGGCAGAAACGGTATTTACTGTAATTTGGAGCAGGGGCCTAGGCAGAAAAAATTTTCGGGAGGGGTCTTTCTGGAAAATATTTTGCCTTCGGGATTTCATAAATTTTCATTTTTGACAATATGGTAACAGGAGAGCGATTTTGGAATATTTTACGATTTGGAATTTGAAAGTTGTACGACTTTTGGAATCCAGAGTTGCACATTTTTCATGTTCGTAAATAATGGAATTTGATTTTTGTGATTTTCAATTAGTAACTGAGATTGTAATTTTTTTTACTAATACTTATCGCAATTATACCAATTTAAGGATTACCTGACATTAAGTAATATTGGTTTATATAGAGCTTTCTCGACGCTCTACGAATCAAACTTCTAAAAAATTTATATATTAAAAATAATTTTTGAGCAAATTTTAACGACACAGATGAAAGGTACATCATAAATTTATATTATTTCCGTAAAGCATATGATTCATCAAATTTTGCTATATTTTCTGGTATTTTTGTACATTTCTAATATTCCTATGGATAGATTTTTAGAAATTGATGCCATATAGTATTAAAACTTTCAACGATTTTAAGAATGCGAATTGATTTTTCAGATGGCAGTTTCTTTTTTGACGTTTTACAATACTTTTATTCCATATTTTTTTATTATCTCTACAATTAAAAGTGTATTTAATTGTATAAATTGTATTGGGTGTTTTTTTTTATCGTTTTCTACATGAATTTCTAGAATAATTTCTATATTTTTATAAAGTTATAGTATGATATCAATAAATATGTTCGAGGACAGAAAATTTTATAAATTTCTAAGAAAATTATTTCTACATTATTTTTATGTATTGAAAGATATCTAGTAACTAGTGAGCTAGTAAACAAGACAGCTATAAAAAAGAGTAAATTAGCAAATTAGTTAGCTAGTCAACTACAAAATTAGTAAACAAGTAAGCTAGTAAACTAGTAATCTACTGAAATTCTAAAATAGTGAAATAGTAAACAGATGAAAAAAAAAAAAAATAGTAAACGAAGAAACTCGTTAACAAGTAAATTAGTTATTAGTAAACTAGTAAAATTGTCAAACTTGTGGTAGTAAACTGGTAAACTTGTATATTAGTTAAATATAAACTAGTAAGCCAGTAAACTAGTAATCTAGTAAGCTAGTAAACTAGTAAGCTAGTGAACTAGTAAGCTAGTGAACCAGTAAACTAGTAAACCAGTAATCTACTGAAAGTATAAAATAGTAAAATAGTAAACAGGTGAAAAAGAAAAATATTAAACTAAGAAACTCGTTGACAAGTAAATTAGTCAATAAGTGAACTAGTAAACTTTTCAAATTTGTGATAGTAAACTGGTAAACTAGTAAGCTAGTAAACAAGTAATCTAGTAAGCTAGTAAACTAGTAAGCTAGTTAAATATAAACTAGAAAGCTAGTAAATTAGTAATCTACTAAAATTCTAAAATAGTAAAGTAGTAAACAGGTGAGAAAGAAAAATAGTAAACTAGGTAACTCGTTAACAAGTAAATTAGTTATTTAGTAGACTAGTGAACTTGTAAAATTTTTAATAGTAAACCGGTAAACTAGTAAGCTAATTGAATATAAACTAGTAAACTAGTGAATTATTAAATTACTCAACTCGTTAGCAAGTAAATTAATAAACTAGCAAACTGGTAAGCAAGTAAACTAGTAAACTTATGTTTCACATTTTTCCAGTATGTATAGTATACGAAACCCTGGAGAATTTCTGAGTATTTTTATAGATCATTTATATTTTTGTAGATTGCTACAGAGATTTTAAAAAATCGATGCTTTTAAACATGAATATCGATCTATTATCAGTAATTTCAATAATTAATGAGAAAATCACATTCATATAGATTTTTCATGTTTTGTATCGTTATTCTTCTTTCGTATTCTTGAAATATTCAAAAGATTTTGTTACGTTTTCCAGATTTTCCATAGAATTATAGTATATTTAGAATTTGATGCTCTAGAATTCCAAAATTTTTAGATCGTAGAGGCATTTGTCGAGATTTTTTAGAGAACAGTTTTTACATAGAATTCAACTAATTTAATTATTCTTTCAGAGTTTGTACGAATCGAAAGATTTTCAATACTTCTCTATGGTTTTTACATATAGATTTATAGAATTTGATGGTCTAAGATTCAAAGTTTTGTAAATTTTTAGCTTTTTTGTAAATTTTTATTTTTCTTGATTATTTTCAATAACTGTTGCAACTGGGTTGCAACAATTTTTCTGGTTCATATTTTCTCCGTGATCCTACGCTTGGATGAGTTTTTTCCTTTTTCATTAAATATATGCTGCTAACGTTTACATGCATTTATTTGTGCTTTATATTTTCATTGTCAATCGATGTAACTTTTTTCATTTTTACCAGAAATATTGGTTGATTTTATCAGAATTTCGGGAGGGGTTTAAACCCCCAAAACCTCCCTTAACCTACGCATCTGATTTGCAGGTTTAATCAGATTATATTACATCTTCATTTGTGGGAGATGATATTTCTTTTAATTTCTACAAACAATTTCTCTAACAACTCCCACACTCAAAACCTTTATATTTGCTCTCTTTACACCCCTTTTTTTTCCTCGAAACAACACACGTGAACAACAATGAAGAACGAAACCTTCATTACGTCGAAACGTGCGTTCGTTACATCACGCCGTGCGATAATGACCGCGGGAGGGAAAACGACACTTCTGAGAAAACGCGGGTAATTGACGTTCTGATATGGTAAAAGCTTCTCCTCTCTTGCGACTTCCGTGTTCGCGTGACAAACGGCACATCCGCGAGGAAATCCACGCGAGTGTTGAACTTTTTGCACGAGTGGGCCGTTAATCTCGAGCACCCACTTCGCCTCCCTTGCGTTTTAGGAGCTTTAAGAAAATTAAAACTCGGCACGGGAGTTCTGCTCGTTGACCGATATTTAAGGACACAACTTTTTCATTTTAAGGGCATTCAAAGGGCGGGGAGAAGTTTTTAAAGAAAGTATTGTTTTGAACAAAAAAGTGCTTTCTCAGGGAAGGGTTGACAGTAGTTAGTGTCTTTTTTCGTGGGAAGTTATGGGATGGTTGGGGAAGAAAATTTGCTGTAGTTTTGAGTGGTGATTCGTAGAATAAGATATTTTTGAATATATTGAACAGTTTTGTACAATTTTTGATGGTATACAGTAGTTTACAGTAATTTTACAGATTTCAGATTAGGATTAAAAACTTTTTTACTGGTGCAAGGAGTTACTCGAGCAAAAATATTTCGCGCGTTAAGCACTTAGAGAATGAACGAAAATAAGTTGTATAAATTTGTTCCCATATTATCATGTTTCTTGCAGTCATTTCAGAAAATTGTGGTTTGAAAAATTTGTTGTCCAGATTATGTTTTGCATAAGAAACGTGCAGTTTGACAATATTTATGATTTAGTATACGAAAATTCGAATAAATTGTACAAAAATGCCCTTTATAGATTGAAAGTTTTAAGTTTCGAATATACCTTGTTTTTAAATAATATTTTCAATAAATTTAGGTCGTAAATTATATATTTATTCATTTGTAAATTTGAGTACTTTACATTTGGATTATCTTTCGTATCATATTTTTTTTCATCACTTTAGTGCCATAAAATTCAAGTAGGGAATAAAATAATAAAATTAAACTAAATGTTGCGTTCTGAGAATTTCGTTACAAAGGTGAAAAAACGTGATATTTAATCTAAATCTGGCACTGTATGTTTAGAACATGAATGTTCATTTTCTCCAAAGTTTCGCTTATGAAAATACAATTAGCAGAAAGATGTGGCCTTTTTACTGAAAACAGAATCTTTCTTTACCCTTCACCTATAGGACTTGAAGAAATTGCTTGTTCACAAACTTGATAAGCATTACATTTACAAGCCAACTTTCTCTCTTGATATTTAAACAAAAGAGAGGAAATGGGCTTGGAATCAACCATTATACAAAAAAATAAAAGCACTTGGATTTAATACTGCAACAAGAAAGTTTGTAAGGTTCCAGTAATTACAAAATTTTTTATAATAATCATAGCTATTGAATAATTTAATTTTTTTGCTTACCGATTTTTACATTTCTGAAAAAATACAACAAGAATCTAAACTCTGTATTTTCCAGTAAATTATTTTAATAAATTATTGAATTAGTAGTATAGATTCGTATGAAATAAAATTTCAGTTATTAGGTTTTAAATTGTCTTTCGTTTCCACATAAAGAATTTTAAGGATACACACATTTTATAATGTTTTATTCATATATAATAGTTTCCTGGACCAGTACATAATACACTCTAAACAAAAAATGTGGTAATTTTACTGTACCGATAAGAAAGTCATTAACCATTACCTTGTGGTGAAATGTTACTATAATTTTACTATAATTATTTGGAACTTTTAAGTTTATTTATACTAATATTCCATGTTTCCATGAAATTTTTCTATTGAAGTATGCGAAACATGAAAGAATAGTGAATTTGCAGTACCATGGTGTAGAAAATTTCCGTATTTTTTTGTACAGTGTATGAATAAATGCATTTTTGAATTTTAACTGAAGGATTTTTCAATTCGAGAATATAGTTGGAAAATAATAAATAGTTCCAAAGTTAAGTTTCAATTTGTTTATTGCCACAATGGCTACAATTTTAAGACTGTGAATTTAAAAACTTCATGTATGTATGTTCAAATTTTTTAGGTGAATCATACGTACGTCTTCAAATAAAATATACAAATGGAACTATTTGATTTTCCATTGAATTGTAACTTTAAATGCATTTAATAATGATGATTTAATATTTCTTCATCCTGCATTTTTTATTTTTTAAGTAATAAATTTACAGTTGATTATACTTTTCGAACATCGTGATTTGTTATGACTATTGTAGCTAGATACAAACTCAAATATATTCTGACTTCGAATAACTAGAATAACTACTAATGACTATAGTTCTGATATTCAAAAACATTTCTTTAACCGTAGTTTACATTTACATCCTTAGAAATATTATGTTTCCTAAATTCACTACTTATATACATACATTTGCATCTTGATATTAGATTTTTAGAACATTAATATAAAATCTCAAAATTCAATAAAATATAGCACTATATTCATCAAATTCGTTTCCCCAAATCAAAACCATTCATAATTCATCGATTATATATCTAAAATACTTTCAAATTTTTTTTCGTGTTATTTATTAAATTACATCAATTTTCCAGTCATTTAAATCACTAGCCCATGATTTTCTGATTCCAGAGTACCAACTTTCAAAAAAATCAATTTTCTCACAAATTGAGATCTATTTTTTGTGACAGTGTCAGGTTCTTATGAAAATAAATAACTTTTTTCATTAGAAATGGTATATTGGAGGGGTTACATACCTTTTTATGCGGACGAATTCAGGATGGTTTGGAGTATCTTTTAAAGTATGTAGCAATAATGTTATGACACCAAAGTTATTGTTTTTTAATAGGGTATCGTTTACTTGGAGAAACAAGTATTTGTTCATAAAAAAATAGCAACAATTGGTGGAGTTATAGCCCTTTCCCCGAAAAAACTTTTTTTTTGAAGAGGCTTGCGGTGACCACGATGCAAGTCGAACAAGTCAAGTAAAATCAGAAAATCAAAAAAATTTCATTAGTCTAGGAATATATCCAGTTCTTGAACGATCGCTTTTTCGTAGAAAAGTTTTTATTTTGCAGATAAGAATTTTTTAATAAAATTTTCAGAGCTCAAAAAATCAGAATCTCGGGGAAAACATTCTTGCATACAGAAAAAACGTAATATTCATTTTTCCAATCACTGAAGAACTAGATACATTCTTAGACTAATGAAATTTTTTGGATTTTATAATTTAACTTGACCCGTTCGGCTTGTATCGTGGTCACCGCAAGCCTCTTCAAAAAAAAAAAGTTGTTTCGGGGAAAGGGCCATAACTCCGCCAATCGTTGATTTTTTTTACGAACAAATAATTGTTTTTCTTTAGTGAACAACGCACTATTAAAAAACAACAACTTTGGTGTCATAACATTATTGCTACATACTTTAAAAGATACTCCAAACCATCCTCTATTTGCCGCACAAAAAGGTATATAACCCCTTAAGATTGCAGAAGAAAATCTTTCTTATTCCAACGATATGGCAACACTGTTCACTCAGATAACATTTGTCAGAAAAGACAGATAAGGCATGACAAGTGCACGATTAATTCCTAGACCGTTGGCAGACGGTTCGACGCGAACTTTCAAGGTCGAGAAGAATACGCGACTAAATCGATGATGGTCGCGAATGCGCTAACATTGAGGTATTCTCGAGCAAACGGAAACTTTCCAAGGACATCGAAATTCACCCGAATAATGTCGATCCAGGCATGATATATTTTGAAAAATTGATTTCCTTCCCGAAATGATATGCAAGCTAGGAATGAGGTCAAATTCAATTGCATTTTTTCTGGTTCCAATGTGGAGTGGAAATCGTGAATTCAAGGTCTGCAATTTCAAGTTTGTCAACGTTTTTTTTCGAAAAAAAGCTGAATTTTGGATGAAGAACTTTGGTTTACAATTTTTAAGGTTGTGGACTAGAATTTTGGACATTTGAATTACATAATTTTTTCATTTTTTACTATTTGGATTAGATTGGATATCTGAAAGCATATGGAAAGAAATTTGAGAAATTTTGAGAAGAACCTTGGTTTTTGAATTTCATTCTAAATCATAATTCGTTTATTTTTCTAGAAGAAATTATTTGCAGGTAAAAACATAACTTTTTTAATTTCAGAACTGTATAATTTGCATTGGTCATAATAAATTTTTCCTAATATCTTTTTTTTTTCATTTTTCCGAATATGCTTGTAACACAGATAAATAAAATAAAAATATCAAAATCTTGGAATCGTTTCTCTTTAAAAAATTTTCCGTGACCGTAACGCAGAAAAAATGTAAAAATGTCCCTCGACCTAGTTACGTGACTCACAAATATCCATTTTCACCCTGAAGTTTCAGGTATAAGTTCGAGATGCGACGCCCGCAAGACTGCAAATTTAATAAAACCAGGAAATATAGGGGAGAGAAGGATACAGCAAACTCGTAATTAATTCACTTCGCGTCTTTGTCCCATGTGGAACGGAACGCTCGGGATAAGTTATGGCTGCTTTCGCTCATGGCGTACTTGCGTTTTCCCGCAGTGCATTCAAGATTAAGCGACCATAAAAAACAAAATTTTGAATATAAGTTCCATGTACAGAAACTGGTTTAGTATAAATACACGTTTAAATTCCATATCATGAGTTTTTTCATATTTCTAGAGAACGTCACAGTTTTTCTACTGTTTTGTGTGTGAAAAATGTCATGTATTGAGGAACCCATGATATTTTAAAATTAGAGAAAAAAGCTTTATAAACAGTCAACAATAGATGTCTTTTTTAGTTTTTCACAGATCATGTTTTTGGAACCATCAACTACAGAATCTTCACTCTAGAAAAAATCTTCATCTTGTTGGACAAAGTTAGAAGTCTTACTTGTAAAACATCCCTTTTGTTTTAAAGAGGAGACTATGCTATACCCCCTTTCACCTCAAAAAAACAAACAATCTTGCTTGCAAAATAAAATGTACTTTTTTTAGAATCATGGAATTTAAAATACTGGATTATTAATAAAATAAACATGCATTCGAAATTTTAATAAAATATGATGCATTGCTTCATCACTATAAAAAGTTCAGAATTCTGTAAATCATGAACCTAGATATCAAAAGATTGGAACATGCAATTTTCTTACCATTTGTAAAAAAAAAAAAACATACTTTTTCTAGTTTTTCGGGAAACATGTGCTTGGAACGAACAACTATCGATGGTAAAAAAAAAAAAAAAACTTTATCTCGTTGAATAAAGAAATGAGTTTCATTTGTGAAACATTGTTGTCACCTCGAAACAAACTACTTATACTGCTCAATTCAAAAAGCAAAAAAAATCTGACTTGAAAACTAGGATAAACCTCATAAAATTCGCGTGATTTTGTATTCAGAATTCGAAATTCAAAAGGAGAAGTTCATGATCAATACACTGAAAAAACGTTCTTGGAGAAATTACCGCAAACATTTGTGCAGTGGTTCTACTAAGATTATAGTATTTTTTAGAAAATTCTTATTCTCAGTGTTATTTTATCATTGTAAAAATTTCTACAGTTCAATGAATATCCATTACAATTATTTAAACATTGAAATCTAAATCTGAATGGAAATTTATAAATACTAGTTATATTATTCTAGTTTTTCGAAGACCTCGTTTTCAGGAGTAACACTTATCAGCGGTGAAGAAAAAAAATCAATTCTTTCAATAAAAAAAAAGCGAAAATTCATAATTGCCGAAATTAAAAAACTGACCTCTGCATACGCATCTTTTATTTGAAAAGTCAAAATTTTCATCGTCTCCGAAAAATTTTAACAAATAAAAAATTTTTAACTTTCCACTATTGACATTTCTATCGTAAAATATCGTAAAATGTGGCTTGGATAAAAATTAAAAATAATAACTCTGTAATTACAATGATTAAAAAACTTCAGCTTTCAAATTTTACAGTTGAGTAAAAAATTTCATTATAATCAATTTTTCGAACAATTTTTTCAAATGGCTACGATTCTAAAGGAAAAAGTAGATGTCGGTTAGAAATTGACAATTTTAAATGAAGTGAAAATAAATAAATAGCACGCCAACATTAAAAATACTAAATCTTTCATACTTTTAAAAAAATCCTTTCAATATAATCACACACTGAAATTGAATGTATGTAAATTCAATTTTTTAGCTATATTATGAGATTGTTTAATTATATAGTATTATAAATTTCCAATATTCAATGAATCCATATTTACTAATGCAATGCGACAAAATTTTTTCAATATAATTTCAATCATATTCATATATTGATGATGAATCAACGGTTCCTCCAAATTATAATAATTTGTATTGAATAATAATAAAATATTTTTTTATATCATAATATATTTAAACATAGCACATAATATTGTGAATTTTGGAGAGTTGATTTTTTAGTTCAAAGTTTGATGCATTCAGAAGGGGCGAAGAATTTTCATACAGAAAAATAATATCAATATATTATTAAAATCGGAGAATCCAATGTTTTCAAAATAACGATTTTCACTATTTTAGGTGAGTTCTTAAAATGAGGAACTAATAAGCAGGACAATTTAAGCAAACGAAAATTTAGTTTTTCAAGTAAACATTTAAAATAATTGAAAGAAAAGAAACAAAGGTGATAAATCTGAAAAATTTAATACTATGTACTGCAAAAATTATTCCATATGTTGACGTATAACTGTGAAAGTGAAATAATTGAAAAAAAAACTTTCTGTTGAATGAACATTTATAATCAAACAGTAAAAATCAAACTACTAAAGAAATGGTAGCATTTTACCTAGAAATCTGAGAGGCAACTGTTTCCAATTTTTCAATTGTTGCAAATGTTCATAGATGTTCAAACTTAAAATTTTAATAGAAAAAAGTTGCATGAAATTTGTATTTGAAAAAAATATTATTTATGGAAAAAATTACAGCTTGAAGCTTATAATCTAAATAATTGAATACATTTTTCAATCTTTGGTAATTTAATGTAGACTCTATTATAAGAAAAATATTAATAATTTCTAATTTCAACCCATAAATAAACTGAAAAATTCCATAACGACAAAACATTTCTCATGAACTAAAATATTGTCTTCTTAATGTTTGCCATTGTAAGAATTTTAAAAAAAAGTAGAAAAATCGCGGATAGAAAAAGTAACGACTCGAACATTTAGGATATTTCAAGACAAGAGACACGAACTTTTGGAAAACCCCTCTCAAAAATTTTTTATATGTGCACCTCTGACAAATATCCATACAAATATCCTCCATCTCGTTTTGCAAACTGAAAGAAAGGTTTATTCCCATCAAATAAGGTTCTTTTATTGTTCATATTTGACTAAGAGCAAATAAAGATTGTTTACAGTCAAACTATCAATTCATTTGAGCTATTGTGTTGCTTCAAATAGATCATTTGTGAACTGTTGAGAAATATGTTTCCTTGCAAATAAGATTTGTTAACTAACAATAATTCCGTATTTGGGCCAAAGAAACAAATGAACAATTCCACCAAAACGTTGTTATATTTGAACGAACCACTTAAACAATTCGTTGAAATGAAAATTCTTAATAGTTGGTAAATTTTCTTTAAATATCGAAATGAGCAGCATATTTGCAATAAATTAACCTTTTTACTAACATACCTAGTTTCACTCGCGAAACATCATTACCGCCCCGAAGCAAGCCATACTGCCCGATTGAAGAAAACACCAAACATGCTGCCTCGTAAAATAGAATATCTTCCATTTAATTCGCGAAGCTCTTGTCTATGGAAAAGATTCTCACGCGTTTCAGAAGCCAGCGAATCCGGCAAATGGCAAGACGAGGGAATTTATGGCGTCCCTTAGCGCAATTTAGCCCCATGCATCACGGGCCTTAGCGAAGCCATTTAATAAAGATGCAAATTAATCGAGGGTCGGCAGAAGCACACACGGAATATCCCGATATCGCTCGATCTTCGCCTCTTGTGTCTTTTCTCCGATTCTTTATCCCCGAGAAAGCACCAACTGCACACACGCGAATACCGGTTCTATTAATTCTCCGATTTGAGAAGCCGAGAGTCGTATAAGACCTATCGTCTTCACGTGGGATCACGCAAAGGTTCTCCGTGCGTTGATCCCAGAATCGCAGCCGCGTAATTAACTTGTTATATATATATGTATTTATATAACTATGTGTACCGAGGTACTTGAGATATATGCCATCTCAAAGTTTGAATAAGCCAAACAGAGACTATTTCGAATAATTACTCGTTGATAACATTGACAAATGTGAAGGAAAAGGTGATACCTTTGAATGAGGCATATAGGTATTGTTACGGGAAGAAAAGGATATAGTTGCCACAACCATATACATTATATTTCATAATGCCAAGTAACTATAGTTACTTAGTTGCAAAGTCGGCAGAAGATGTATGTATGATGGGTAGCACAACCCACCTGAAAAATTCTGCATTGGTGAAGTATCAAAAAATACCCATGCAACAAGGCATAAATTTATAAATTGTAGTGTCATCGATTTTTTAAACTTTGTACAACCTGCAGAATGTTTCAAAATTGTCTAAAATTTTAAATTTACTAGTGCAAACTTTTTGATTATAAAAGTTTTAAGGATTCCACGCAAATTCTGCAATTTTACAGCATTTTCGAGAATTTCTATGATCTACAAAATTTAAGGGGTTATATACCTTTTTGTGTGGACGTATTGAGGATGGTTTTGAATATCTTTTAAAGTATGTAGTAATAATGTCACGACCCCAAAGTTATTTTTTTTTTAAGTGTATTGTCCACTTGAATAAACAAGTATTTGTTCATAAAAAAATAGCAACAATTGGCAGAGTTATGGCCCTTTCGCCGAAACAATTTTTTTATTGAAAAGGCTTGCGGTGACCACGATGCAAGTCGAACGGGTCAAGTTAAATTATAAAATCCAAAAAATTTCATTAGTCTAAGAATGTATCTAGTTCTTGAATGATTGGAAAAATGAATATCACGTTTTTTCTGTATGCAAGAATGTTTTCCCTGAGATTCCAATTTTTTGTGCTCTGAAAATTTTATTCCGAAATTCTTATCTGCAAAATAAAAACTTTTCTACAAAAAAGCGATCGTTCAAGAACTGGATATATTCTTAGACTAATGAAATTTTTTTGATTTTCTGATTCAACTTGACTTGTTCGACTTGCATCGTGGTCACCGCAAGCCTCTTCAAAAAAAAAGTTGTTTCTGGGAAAGGGCCATAACTCGGCTAGTTTTTGATATTTTTTTAAGAACAAATACTTGTTTTGTCAAGTGAACAATACGCTGTTAAAAACAATAACTTTGGTGTCATAACATTATTGCTACATACTTTAAAAGATACTCCAAACCATTCTCAATTTGTCCGCACAAAAAGGTATATAAACTCTTAGGTACATATTCTGTAATTCTACGAATTTTTATGCTTATTCAGGCTCGTTGAAAAGCTTTTGAATTTGAAATGTTTTTGGAAAAATTTTCAGACTTTAAACGTAATAGACTATTCAGTTCATCGCAATTTATGAACATTCGTCTAACTCATGCAAAATTTTTCTCCATTTTGAGTATTTTCAATTATTTCAAAATTTTTATTTAAAAAAGTTTTACGTTGCATTGTTCGATGAAATACAATGAACTATACAAAATTAATGAACATATTCTGAAATTCTAGAAAAATTGATTTCTCTATAACTATTGACTGTTCCCTAGTAATTTTGATCTTTATGAGAAACTTAAAATTCAACTTCTCATAAGAATTCGATTTGTTAAAAGGGGACCTTATCAGAACTTTATAAGAAACTGAGATTTATTAGAAGAATGTATTTGATGATATCTTATAAAAAACAAAGCTTAAAAAATTGTTTCGATCAATTCTTTCTAACAAATTTTAGTTTCCTATAAGGTTTTTATAAGGTGCACCATATAAGAAGTTGAACTACTCTAAGCATTTTCTTATAAGGTTTTTGAAATGATCAAAATACTAGGATTTTTTATATTTCCAACGTATTATGATTTTCCTAAATTTTAAAAATTTTTTTACATCTACCAACTATCAAAAACTTTCACTATTTTACTGAAATTTGTGCAACTCTTAAAATCTTTTAGATTTTTCTTCAAGAAATAATAAATATGTTTAATTATGAACATAATATACAAAATTTATTGAAAATTTTTAAACTGATTTCTTGAATTTTATTTGTAGTCTTAAGAATTTCAAAGGTATTCTGTTTTTGAAATATGTTAAAAATTCCAAACATCATTCACATTTTTTACGATTTTTGAAATTTCATCGAAATCGTCTAGATTTTTCCGAGTTTGTGCATGCTTCTCATTTAGTGCGAATTTTCATGGAATAATTATTAGAATAAATATCTTTATGCATATTATCTATTTCGTCTAAATATGTATAGTAATAAACACAATTTTCCAAATGATGGATGTCACGTGAAATTTTACATAAATTTTAATTTTGTTAGGGTAATCGACAGTTTTTAATATTTTTAATATGTCATAATTTTTCAAAATTTTCAAAGTTTCTACTAACATCAAACTAACTACTCAACACTTTCGAAATTATATAAAATTTTTCAAACTCATAGAATATTATGGTGAATTTAGAACATTTTTCAAGATTTTCAAATTTTCGCTAACAACATGAAAAATATTCCTACGCATATTTTGTAGAAATATAATAAGAAACACAATTCATGTCATTATGAACATTTTTTTAAATTCTACGAAAATTTTTATTTTTTCAGTTTTATTGATATTTTGAATAATTTCTAATGTGTTCTGATTTTCCAAAATTTGTAGAATTTCTAATATGGTACTATCTACTCAAATTTTCCAAATTTTATAATAATTTGTCTAGCTAAAAAAGATTAGTTTTAATTTTTCAGTCCTTTCCAATCATTTCCAATTTTCGGTAAAAAAGTTTTAAAATACATTATCGTAAACAATTTAAAAAAATACATGATTCTCAACACGTTTCACAAAATTAGTTCACATTTTCTAAAATGTCACGAATATTGCGAATTTTCGGAAATTATTGACAGTATGAATAATTTTCTGAAATTTCTTAAAATTCCAAGCCTATAAAAAACAACTGATTTATTCAATTTAACACTGAGAAAATTTTTTAGCATTTTTTCCTATGTTTATATGAATTTTAGCGTATCGAGCATATTCTTCTGTTTTTTCCTATAACACTTTTGACAGCGGCCAATACACTGAGGAAATACTGCTAAAACTATGGAAAACATTCCAAGGATCCCTGGAGTGTTTCCTACAGTGTACAGGAAAAAACAAAAGAATATGCTCGATACACCAAAATTCATACAAACATAGAAAAAAGTGCTAAAAAATTTTCTCAGTGAAAAAATGAAAAATTGTATAACTCAAAGGGATTTCCGTAATTTCTTAATATTAGGTTTCTCAAAAATATAAAAACGTTATGATTTGTGTTTAGATGAATTACGATAATAACCCCCCCCCCCCCCCGCCCCTCCAATAATTAAGACAATAACTATCCACTCGGAAAAATTACGCTCTGCCACCTCTTCATATTGTTAAAAAAAATATGTTGTAGGAATTCTTGAAAATGTTGGAATGCATTCAAAATCCTCCAACAAAAAATGCACCATATTTTTTCAGACTTTGTTTTCCCCCCTTTAGAATCGTAGAATTCACCGTCTCGTAATTGAGCTCGGTCGCGCTGATTCAGTGACTCGAGATTTTCCCCGATGATTATTCAACGCATGATCAGACGAGTTTCGCGGGAGAAAAGTTCTGGTTCTTGATTATGTGCGGCGTTTGTTCATAAATCCCCTTGGAAGTGCGCAAGAACAACTTTCTGGGCTGCACATACGTGGCGAGCATTCCCGATCTTCTCGATCTAACACGCCGGATATATCTGCTTATCTGGCTCTACGTTCGAGCGCAGTTATTTGCGCAAGACCCGGCGCACTTATCATCATTTTCGAGCTAAGATGCGCCTCGTCATGTACGGGGCATAAACACGTAGCGCCGCGAAATGCCCTTCCATATACGCGTTTCTACTCTCGTGGAATCCTGGATTTAGTGCGCTTAAAAATGCCTAATTACCGTTGAGCTTCACGAGAAGTCGCGAAACAATAAAAAAAAAGGAAATGACGAAGCTCGTGAAACGTAACGAAGATTTCCGTGTACGATACGGGAGAGTAAAAAAGGCATTTGGTTATACTTCATCTGATACTTGTTAGTGAATCGTGAATGAATGTGCATTGTTCGTGTTTTGAAGATGATCAGCAGTGCATAGAATCGAAGTAGGCAAAGGGTATATTGAAAATCGGATAAAATCGATTACTTTTTCATGTAAAAATTGTAATTATTAATACAAAAATACAAATTATGTATAATAAAATAGGTAGCAATTATTCAAAATGTACCTAGTCACTGAAATCTACATCAAGTAACAAATGGTTTCATGTGAATTCTGAAAGTTAACCAATAGTCAGGATTCTTAATTTTACTAACGAAAAAAAAAAAAAAAAAAAAAAAAAACTTATCCTGGTTTCAGAGAAATTTTTTTATAAACCAAATTCTGATCAATAATGTTTTGTCAAGGTTCAGTAAAAAGTTAAAATTTTTATAATTATTTCAACCCAGTGAATTATAAAGAAAAAGTAGAATCTACGAAAATACTAAAAATCCAAAAAAAAGAACCCTGGAGCATCGAATTCTAGATATCTTCATAAAAATCCTTAACATAGGTACTAGAAAATTTTTCGATCCACACAAACTCTGGAGAAATATTTAATGTAATATGTGAAAAATCTATTTTCTGCAAAATCTGAACAAATACGTATTATCTATAGAACTTTGGATATTGAAGCATCAAATTCTAAAAAAAGGCTAGAGAATGTTTGAGCAATACTAAAAATCTATAAAAATATTATAAAACGTGACAAACTCTATAAATAACAAAAAAAAAAAGAAAATGCAAGGAATCTATAAAACATAAAAAATCTATATAGATGTAGATCTTAGAAACCTACAAAATTACTAGGTTTTTTCGAAATTTTAGTTTTAGAGGAAAAAATTCTAGAAATTTATATAGCAATCTACATAAATGCTAAAAATATGTGAAAGTACATTCTAAAAATTGGACAAAAGTTTCACAAATACTGAAAAACGCAAGGAATGAGCGAAATCTTGCGATACTCATTAATAAACTGTATAGATAAGATTTTCTTAAAAATTCATAAAACTTCGAATTCTAAAATCAATTATTCTAGAAATTAGATTAAGAAGAAATCTATAAATAAGCGAGAAAATTCTTCAAATTGAATAAATACTATAAAAATAAAAAAAAAAAAAAAAAAAAACAAGTATTGGAATATAATAAAACTAAATAATATTTTTTGAAGAGTCAAATAAAATATCCGAAATTGTTGCAATAATACTTATATGAAGCACCAATTTCTAGAAATTTATAGAGCGATCCATAGAAATACGAAAAATCTTCAAAAATGCTAGAAAATATTACAAAATTTCATAAAAAAATGAAAGAGTTCTTGAAATCTCTGAAACACTTCAAATCTTTGTAAATATAATTTTTTCAAGAATTTATAAAAATATTGAAAATTCGTAGAACTTTGACACAAAGAGCGTCGAATTCTGGAAGGCTATAGAAAAATTTATCATTCTATCAGAAAATCTTTCCTGTTGCATAAATAAACTATGTAGATATAATTTTCTTAGAAAGGTATAATACTTCGAATACTAAAACCAATTATTCTAAAAATTTAAGAAGAAATCCATAAACTCGCGAGAAAATTCTTCAAATTATATGAATGCTATAAAAATAGAAGAAAAAATTTTTTAATGAAAATAAAAATAAAAAAACCAAAGTATTGGAATTCACAGAAAAATATTTTGTCTTCTCCGAACTCAAATTTTCAATTTTCCAAAAAAATTCCCAATTTCCACAAATTGTTACATTAGACATATTCATTTCTAAAAATCACAATAATTTTTCAAGTTGAAAACAAAAGTTTCTCCGTATTTTATTGTAAGCATTTTTTACAGCTTCAACTTATTTTACTTTAATTTATTATTCTCATTTATTCATGTGATCAACAGCTAAATACTGCACCAAATCACAGTTTTCAAAATTTTCAATGCATATAAAAAATTCCCCGAATGACCTGTCTGACCATTTTATTTCATTTATTGAATTAACAATCTGATCAAATTCTTTTTGTCCTTCTTCTGATCATTCATTTTCATTTAATTGATATCAAGTTAAATATAAATTAAGATTAAGCTCAATTTTACCAAACTTTTCGTTTTCGTTCGATCATAAGCTGGGGGCTTGCTTGCATATAGTTAGCTGTATGTCGCCGGGAGGCAATACGTGAGCGAGAGAAAGGATAGTAATTCCCGAGGAAGGAGCAGGGATTCTTTTGTTATATTGAGCCCGCGAGCTTTATAATCCTATTAGAATGAACTGATCTATCGAGAGAAAGAAAAGCAGTATCATAAGGTGAAAAGTTTTGAACTTAAAGGTATAGTTTATATTCGAAATTCAGAGATTGAAGGTATTTATACATTGATTCGAATACGAGTATTATGTTATGCAAATATCAAAATCAGTTTTCAAAAAATATAACAAAAAAATTGTTTTTTTCAACCTTTCTAAAAATTTTCATCACCGTCTGAAGTTGGCTGCTATGTAGAGATAAAATGCGCGCGCATAACATAAAAGTGCGGGGATTTCAAATGATATGTTCGTCATGGTTTTACTGTCAGGGGGCAATGACAAAAAAAAGAAAAATGCAATGGTGTACAGAAATAATCTAGTTTGTATAAAATTAAAATCGTAAAGAATTTCATTCTGAGTCAAGAAATTTCTTATGGATGATATTATTCAGTTAATTTATGTTATTAACTAGTTCAATTTGACACTTTTTGGAAATAAACGATTTTCTGATTGAAAATAGATTTCGTAATTTTGTCTGATTTTGGTTGTGTGCTCTAGGACAATCTAGGTATCACCTCTTTCCAAAAATTTACTGATGAGTTATGAAACGACTTAAGGCAATAAGTTATGAATTATTTACAAAACTAGAATTTTTCGTTTCCATTTTTTTTTTCTCGGGGTTGTAAAAGTATTACTCACTATGACTGAGTGGGTTGTACAGTGCCTTGGACTTACCTGGAACATAAAGAAAAAAAATTTGATAAGTACAGGTGTTTTAGATTTTTGTATGATTTCCATTATTAATAAACGAGAAAATGAACATTATTCTGCCTTGGAAATTAAATGTTCAATAAAATTGTATTTTGAAGATCAAATAAAAATTCGTTGGCTTTATTCGTAAAAATCTACCTCTGGTAAAAACATAAAAATTATTATATCTTCTGATAGTTCTCAGATAAAATAAACTTGGCCAAGAATAAATTTATCCAATAAATTAAAAACATCCAGAATAGAATTTCAAAAGATGTCCACAATAAAATTGACATTATTAGATCGAACCCAACATACCTCGAACATATTTCATTCACAAAGAAAAAACAGAACTTCTATTCATCTTAATGAACCCCTTCCCGTTTTCCCATTTTTCTTCTATATTTAAGGAAGTGTTCCCCCGTCGAGAAACATAATATATCGCGGTCATGAATCGGTCATTACCGGGAATATTTAACTTTCGCGTTGTAAATCGCTGGGCTGTCGTGGGTACACATTGTACGTCGTGTAAGGCGAAAGGAAAACTGTTGTAGAAAGCGGGCTCGTGTACGCCAGCCAAGGAATAAAACGCTCGTACCGCGGGGCTTTTTACGATTCAATGAAAAGTTATTCGATGCGCTCGGACATACAATACTCCGCCACTCACTCCGGATGAGTTAATTAAAACCCGGTGCTTTTTCCGGACAATAGTATCCGCGGGTATTTTGCGGACGGAAATCAATAAAGCGGGAAAATGGGAAAATTCGGGGGAGGGTAACGATGATATATAACCGCGCGACTCGGTGCAGCTTGCACCAGTGAAATATTTCGCTCGATAATGGTTTCGCAAATACAACATGTAAGATGGATTTGCCGAGGGAAAAAATTGGCTCCACGTTTGATCTGTATATGTATTTTTTTTTTTTTTTTTTTTTTTTTCATTGTTAGGGAGTCGTATTTCTTTTGTGCTGATAAATAGGATGTATTTATTATAATCATTTTTAGTACACTCAAAACATTCCTCGGGAGGGTTTTTTCCGAAAAATATATTTAATTCGGGATTTCATAATTTTGAATCTTTGAAAATATGGCTACAAGAGAAGGGTTTTCCCATTTTTTACATTAAGGAATTTAAAAATTGTACAACTTTTGGAGTACAAAGTCACAGATTTTTCATCTTCATATGTAATGAAATTTGACTTATGTCATTTTTATTCATTCACGGAGGTTAAAATTTTTCTACTAATACTTTAAGTAGTTACGGAACTTGATGGGTTTTCTGACATTATTATATATTTTTGTATAATTTTCTGGAATTCGATGCTCAAGGAATCAAAGTTCTAAAGAATTTGAATATTTTAATAGGTTTTTAAATCGTAACTGCAGAAATTTAGTCGTTCATCTAGAATTTTGATATAATATATGTTATTCATCAAATTTTGTAGTATCTTCTGGTATTTTTATAGATTTATAGTATTTTTGTGGATCACTCAAAAGATTTCTAGAGATTAATGCTATTGTATTGGAATTTCGAATTATCTTGAGTATTTCAATTGATTATTCAGAAAACAGATGGATTTTCAAAACTTTTGTTTCATATTTTTTCAGTATTTATACTATTGAAAGAATGTTCAATCACAAAAATTGTATCAATTGAGTAGAGTGTATTTTTGTTTTCTATATGAATTTCTCGAATAATTACTAGAATTATATTTAAATATATAATTTATATATAAATACATAATTAGATCACTGATTCGCGAATTGATCAACCTCAAATAAATTTTTGGATTTTAGTTGCTCCTAAAAATAGAAAAGGAAAAATGTCGTAGAATTTTGCCAAAAATCGCCAGTTTTTTTTGCATACCAGAGTTTGGGACACTCTGTGTAGCTTTCTAAAATTCAATGCTCTACTCATCAAAATTCTTATAAATTTAAATATCTTAATAGATTTTTGAGGAAACCATAACGGAACATTTTTAAAATATTTCATACATTTATAGAATATTTGCAAAGTACGTTTTTTCATATTTTGCGTATCAAATTTTGTAGTGTTTTTCAATATTTTTATCACGTATTTTTTTAGTTTTATCAAATTACAAGAATGGTCAGTTAAATAAGTTGGATGAATTGAATCAGATGTTTTTTTATATTGTTTTCTATATAAATTTCTAGACTGTAAATAACTATATCTTTATGTAGAAACTTATATAATTACATGTTATCTAGAATTCAAAGGTTTATAATTGTCTAAGAAAATTACACCTACATTGTTTTTGTGTATTCAAACATTCCTAGTATTTTTCACATTTTCAAGTATATTTTCGTTGTTACCACAATTTTTTCAAAGTTTTTCCTTTACAAGGTTATTTACTTACCTCTACGACACTTTTTCACCGAAAATACATTTCGAGAGCATTTTTTCTTGTTGATATGTGTCATTGCAATGTTTTGGTTGTTCAGGGACGTATAAATTGAAGGCTTTATGATTTCTTATGAATTTTTTTAAAAATGTTTATTTTGAGTAATAATCTTTACAATGATAAACGTCATTGTACCTTGAGCTTTGAATACCTGCTGTCATTGTAGCCTGAGCATGAATTTGAAAATGTCATATGAAAGAGCAGACAAATAGCTTGAAAATGGTATGTATATGAATTTTTAAAAAAATGAACATTTTGAGTAATAATTTTTCAAATAATAAAAAACATCATAGTACCTTGAGTTTTGAATAATTGCTGTCATTGTAGCCTGAGCATGATTTTTAAAATATCATATGGAAGAGCAGAGAAATAGCTTGAAAATGGTATATTTTATTTAGGTTTATACCTAAATAAAATATAACTTCATTGTAAAAAAGTCTGTTGAAGTGACTTTCGAGCGGAAAAAAACTACCCCGTACTTGCCCTGTACTTGCCCCGTACATGACCCATAAGTACGGAGCAAAGCTACTACCAGGGATGCATAATGAATTGTTGGTATTGTTGCAATGCAGTATTTAGTCATAAATGTATTTTCTATTATGTTAAATTTGAATAAATTTTCTTGAAAATCAAAATAAAAACCTATCGTCGTGAGAGATAAAAAGGAGAGTATTTAATTAAGATATTAGAGTTGAAATCGTTACAGTAAAAATTATAAAATTCAGGACAAATCTCGTTATTTTTAATAAATATAGATTTAATACTTGCTAACAATAAACTTGCTTATTAAAATTATTTCTTTTCCAATAGTTTTCTTTTTAGGGCATAAAGTAGACTGAAAAATTATACAAATTCGATCGCTATTTATTCATCACAGTATTTAAGAACCACAAATTTGCACTGTGAAAAAACTCGTTTTCATGAGTTTTATATTCCCTGAAATTTCAATCAAGGAATTTCAAGACCATAGATTAAGAAAATTTAATTTAGAGTTTTTACAACCATAATAATTTTGAAAATACTTGAAAGCATTTAAACTGCCCGATGGTTAATTAACAATGCATAATTTATACTAAAAAGAAGTTTATCTGAAGTTGTTCTAACAAACCCGATCCAGACCAGGAAAATATACAGCTCATTCCATACCCAAGCACTTGGGAAATTGCAAAGTATCTGCACTTATTAATATTTTAATGAGCCATTTGACTTCCTGATCCTGGATAAGTCGACGTTTTTTGTTTATACTTGAGTTGAGATAAAAAATACGAAACTTGAATTAATTTTTATAGTTTCAACATTATAAGTGAATTCGAGAACCTGAATATTGAAAGAGGCTCTTCGGAACGTAAAAAAGTTGATAAACCTTGCATTCTGCAGAATACATTTTCTAGGTACTTTTGAAATGTATGTAAAAATATTCGGAAAAAATTGTATGAATGTTGTAAGTCAGTTGTGGAGTATTTTACCAGGTGAAGGTAGACGCAAAGAACAATTTATAGGTGAAATTTTTCTCAAAATTTTTCCCAAAATTATTGTTTTTAGGATGGATCGGCTTAAAACTAGTGTAATAAATGAACAGAATATTATGTTTTTATTATACGTGACATTACTCCATCACTACGATGATTTATTGTGAAGTTTAAAATGTAATAACTAAATAATCAGATTTTTGGCTAAAAATCAAGAAAGACTAAACCAAATTTAACCTCGAGAAGGTATTGGAATTGTTTGACAGGATTAACTATAAATTTTTTCATACTAGCAAATTATTTTTTAGAATTTGAGCACAAAAATAAGTTTTTTAAACAAGTTTTTTATCTATGGTTAAACCTTCAAATTTATCATGGCGACATCTTTAATTGTTTTGTTTTTTGTAAATTTACAGTGATAGAAATCATTTTATTTTCAAGAACGGTAAATATTGTAATTCATTCCAAAGTTAAAAGTAATGAAACCCATGTGGTTGACAATGTGTTGTCAAAAGATCAAATTGATATAAAAAAATAATGATATGCAATTTACAATTATGAAAAATATTCATCAAGCAATTTAGACATAATTATTAACAATTTTAGAGGACAGTGAAATTAAAAATGGTAAATTTTCGAGGCAGTTTTTTACACATAAAATGTTCATTTATAATTGTTCATCATAAATTACATGAATGTTTAAGTAGAATGTAATAGTTGCTTACTGTATGTAATTACAAAGAAATGTAATGTATGCCAAAAAGTTATTTATTGCATTACTGCCATATGCATACATTATTTTCCAACGGAAATGCAATTTAAAAAACGATAGGGAATTATAAGGCAAGATTTTTGTTCGTCATAATAAGTAGTATCTAATAAATAAATTGAATTTTTTTAAATGTGAGGTTTCACATTTTTCGTAGAAAAATTTTACTCTCCAATCTTACCATTTTACAGAAGTTAGAAATAAAAGTGATTATTAATAATAGAAAAAGGCAATACAATTTTTTAAACATTATTTATAAATTATGATAACTTTTTTAGCGTGAAATTATCTGCGACCATATTTTTGGAAAATATGTAGCAATTCCATCGCAAAGTAGGTAGGTAAAAAATTCCATGATATAGTCATCAATTTAAATAAATATGTAGTGAATCACAAAATTGGAAAAGATGTGAAATTTTACTGAGCTTTAAACGGATTTGGAAAAATTGTGATGCATATCAAGAAAAACCTTTAAACAAAAAAATTATAAAGAGCCTCATGTTGAATTTGAAAAACTTTGGATAAACCTTTCCACTTGGAAAATCCTTGGACAAAATGTTCAACAATACATTTTTTTTAGTACACGATGAGCACCAAATAAAACTATTTGCATTGGATATGAGCAAAGTTACTATCTTCAATCTTTAAAGTAAATTTTCACTCTGATGACGTGATATGAATTCAAATCGGTTCGTTTTCTATATAAGGAAGGAAAACTGATGTAATTTTGTTAGTCGTGTACAGACCCTGATAAGTTCTTGTAACAACATATTGTTTCCTGTTCACTTAATATTATAAAAAGATAACGAAATGTTTTTACACATAAGACAATTTTAACCTGGAATTTATATTTTGAGTAAGTGTAGTGAGTGATGTTGTGATGAAATTTATTGATTGCTTTAGAATTTTATTGATTGTTGTTTTGATTTTGAAACATTCAGTTTTCCTGAAGAGGCTAAAATAAACTGCCGAAAGCTTGAAAAAGATGTTTGTCTGAATTACTGATTTGGTGTGGCTCCAGAATGATCGTTGGGAAGATAATTTAAAAACTCATGACATTACATTTCTCAATATTCAATCCCATGCCATTCTCAATGCACTCCTCAAATTCATGAAATCACTCTGCAATCTTCCAGAATCCTAATCAGCAAATTACAATCATTAGCAAATAACAAACGCCTAGAATTTCAAAAAATCTCCTAAATATCATTTGTATATAGTATGAATAACATTGGGCTAAAGTGGGATCCCTGTGGCACACCTCATCTGATATAAAATTCTTGTATCTCACAAATTGTTTCCGATCACTTAAACAACTAAGTAAAAATCTGACGAAATTCTCATTGAATGCGAGGGGCCATCCACTCGAAAATCGATTCCAACTGAGTGGCTCATTTCTCATTGATTTTGATTGATTCAGCATGGTTCAATATATTTGGAGCCTGATTCCGTAACTTGTACACTGTTGATTCGGCTGATTCCAACTGATTCCGAATCAGTACAAGCTTGAATCACTCATATCCGCTCGAGTACGATGAAAGTTTGAATCGATTTTAAGCATATAGAATCATTGATTTCCAGAGTGGATGGTCCCTCGATTGAATGCCAAAGAGTTGTACGGTCAGGTTGTCAAGCTCTCCATTTTTACCGGAGAATCCCGAATTCAAGGAGAGAATCCTCGATTCCTGGCGTATATATTTTTCTAATTACGCGCGACAGGCGCGAGCTTGCTTTTTCCTCATTAGCATATAATTGGATGTATTGTACGAACGCGCCATTAAAGCCCAAGTTGCGAGCGGGAGTGTGGAAAAATGGGAAGAGGAGGCGAGCTTGTAATAAGATGCGACGCGTTTAAAAATCCGCGGGCCATTGTACTATTGAAACGCGGGCTATTGAGGTCCCGACATGTCGATATATTCTCTTTAGCCACGAAAGCACTCGTTGTATCTCACGTCCGTCCACGTTTCTGCCGCGCGGGATTTACTTCCCGTCATCGCCGATACGGCCACTAGGTAATGGCCACCGATGCAGCGGCTTCCTGGCTATCTCGCGTACGCGGAGAAGAGCGGAGAACACTCTCTTCCGGGTTCGTCTCACGTGCTTGCATTTATCGCGATTTTCCAGCCAGCCGCGAAACGTCGCGGCGTTTTATTTTTTTTACAAGTTTGGAATTTAGAAAAACTTGTGGTAGTTACTTAAGTAGAAATTAGAACATTACTTCATTAGGAATAAAAAAAGTTACAAATTTTGGATGTGACGGTATCTAACTATGTTTGAGACATTTTCGTTTTTGACAATATTGTATTTATCACCACACTGTTGAAAATGTTAGTAATTTAATGAACTTTCATATGTCAACGTTGTATGAAAATAGATAACTGGTAAGTTAAAGTAGAATTAATCAACTTTAGTACATAAAAAATACTGATAATTTTAACGATAATAGATCGGAATTTACATTTTAAAGCATCGATTTTTTAATGTAGCTATCTACAAAAATATAAGTGATTTATGAAAATAAAGAAATCCTTCAGTATTTCGTATGTAATACTAGAAAAATGTGAAAAATAAGTTTACTAGTTCACTTGCTGTTTACTAGTTTACTAATTTACTTGTTATCGAGTTTCTTAATTTAGTCTTTTTCTTTTTCACCTCTTTACTATTTTACTATTTTATAATTGCAGTAGATTACTAGTTTACTAGTTTACTAGCTTCCTAGTTTATATTTAACTAGCTTACTAGTTTAGCAGTTTACTATTACAAAATTTGACAAGTTTGCTAAATAACTAATTTACTTGTTGACGAGTTTCCTAGTTTACTGTTTCTTTTTTTTACCTGTTTACTATTTTACTATTTTATAGTTTCAGTAGATCACTAGTTTACTAGCTTACTAGTTTATATTTAACTAGCTTACTAATTTACCGGTTTACTATCACAAATTTGGCAAGTTTACTAGTTTACTAAAGAACTAATTTACTTGTCAACGTGTTCTCTAGTTTACTATATTTATTTTTCACCTGTTCATTATTTGACTATTTTATAATTTCAGTAAATTACTAGTTTACTAGTTCGCTAGCTTACTAGCTTACAAGATTACTAGTTCAATAGTTCACTAGCTTACTAGCTTTCTAGATTACTAGTTTGCTAGCTTACTAGTTTATACTTAACTAGCTTACTAGTTTACCAGTTTACTATCAGAAATTTGGCAAGTTTACTAGTTAAACAGTTTAAAAGTTTGCACAGAAAATATTTTCAGGAGGGTTTTTTCAAAAATTCACGTGTTCCCTAATGACGAATATTTTGAATTTTCGAATTGTAAAATTTATACCTGGATTTCCCTATTTTTTTTTTCTCCATTCTTACAAATTTCAAACATTGTGGATGAAATATTTTATTGTATTGGAACGATTTTGTCGTTATGGAATGCTTTAGTTTATTAATGAGTTGAAATAATTTATGAATTACATATTTCTTCTGGTAAAAAAGAGTATATTTTGAAGCACCAGAATTTGAAAGTTCAATGTATGTTTATTTCTTTGATTGTAGAAGTAAGACAATAATTTTTTCCATAGAGCATATTTTGTTCAAATCATCTATTTCAAGAAATTTTTTTCAATTTATGTTTCAACTTCAAAAATTACCGATCATTTATAATTATTGGAAACCTGTCAATATAACTCTTTCCGATTTCTATCACCATAATGCTACGGTTACTTTCGTAATTTTATTTTTAATGTTTAAATATTAATATTCATTTAACAGAGAGTTTTTTGCAATATTAGCACTTTCAAAATTATACGTTACCATTTTAATATAATTTTTGCAGCATAAATTATTTAATCCTTCAGGTGTTACCTCTTCATTTTTTCCGGACTGTGTATTTTTGAATGTTAACTTTAAAAATAAAATGTTCGTTTACAAGTTTCTCATTCCTAGAACTTACCTTAAAAAGCGAAAATTGTCAATTTGGAAACACTGAATTCTCGGAATTTAGAATTACATTTCTATTGTTTTTCTATATGAAAATTCTTCGCTGTTTCTGATTGCATCACACTGCCAAATAAAACATCAAGTCTCAAAAATTGTCAATATTATACATATGTATGTTCTGTTTGAATATATTATGGTATGATAATTGTAAATGTTATTTTATGCACAGAATCATAATTTGAAGGTTTAGTTGGTTTATTATCAATCTAATAATGTAATATTATTATATTTAGTAATTTCACTCAATTGCATGTGTCAACATCATAAGTTAAATTTACAAAAAGTATATCTATACAAAGTCGAATCTACTAATATGCATCACAATTAAATATACATTAATTGAAGTTTATTATGTCAATAAATTTAAACAATAATTCAAAAATCCGTAAAAAGTGACTATTTTCGATAATGGCGTGTTATTTATTTTTTTTACCTAGTTTGGAAACGATAATTCCTAACATTTACTTTTTTCCGTACAATTCTAGCAATTAAAACAATTTGTTTCAAAGTTTATTTGTATCAAAAGTTTCAATTTTTGATACAAATTAATCTTTCGGATTTCATAGCTATTATTTCGAATTGTTTTACAATGTTATATTTTACAATATTTAACAAGTATAAATACCTATGGTATGAGACTACCAATTATTCATTCATTCAAATTTTTCTGAGGCGACAGAAATTTCTTCTTGAAAAGATATAGATTTATACAAGAGTTTTTAATTTTCGCATTCATAAATTTTCGCTGTTTTATTTACTAAAAGAATTGATATTTTTTTCGAATTCTGGAAGGGGTTCCAACCCAATCACCCCCCCCCCCCCCCTCCTATATGTTCACCATTGCCCTAGTCAACTTAAGAAGGGTTAGTGAATGATTAAATCACCAAAATAATCAAAAAATGGGAAAAGCATGACTTAAAAAGTAGTGTTTTGTTTGAGGAAATGCAAAATAAAATAACTCGTTCTTCTAGTTCTTCTGTATACGTATGTACCGTAGGTGCACCGTGCACGTAGCACGTATAGCGCAGGGTGTGGCCGCGAATCCATGGGAAATGGCAGAGGTGAGGTGCGCTCTCGCGGGCCGGTTATGTGGATCTGATAGCTCGCCTCGCTTCGCTCGGCCGTTGCTTAGGATCGGGTCGAATAAACGCGCGATTAAACGTGAATGGGCGCTGGATATTCCCGCGGGCAAAGGCCAACGTTTCTGCGATTGCCTTTGTGCGCGGACGCCCGCGCTTCCTCTTCCATTCCCTAGCGCGAAGCAGACCTTGACAGCCGAGGAAATTACGGAAAACAACGAAAAATATACCTTGGATTTAAAAAAAAAAAAAACATTTTCTATGAAAACTCATTATATCTTAAACACGAAGAAAAGTATCAATGATTTATCGAAATATCCAGGCTTCAGAAAGTTAAGAAAGAAGAAGAAAGAAAGAAAGAAAGGGTAAAGAGTTGCGTTACCGTTACTTGGAAAGAAATAGTAACTCATTACCGTTACTACTAAAAAAAGTAAGTTAAAAAAGTAAAAGTGTTTGAATAAATTAAGTGTTAATAAGAAGACATCGAAAAACTGAGGATAAAAACAATATCAACGCACTCGTGGTTTTATTCTAGAAACTGTACATTTCAAATATGATGAAATAGAGAAAGACGGAGAAAAATTGGACTGTTTAAATTTTTTTTAATTTCAACAAAACGTGTTGCTCGAATAAAACATCATATATTTTTGAGATCTGTTGTATATTAGGATCCTATAATTATAGATATAGAATAATTTTTTAAGTGACCCTAGTAATTTTGCACCACAGAAAAACCTTATAAGAAAATGGAATTTCTTTTAAGAATTCAATTTCTTTTATGGTGTGCCTTATAAAAAGCATACTGAAATTTCTTATAAGAATATATTTGATAAAATATTAATAAAAAAAAACTTCATAAAATTTTTTCGATCGATTCTTTATAAACAAAATTTCAGTTTCTTATAAGGTTTTTATAAGGTGCACCTCATAAGAAATTGTATTTTCATAAGAAATTTCATTTTTCCATAGGTTTTTCATTGCTAGGGGAGGAAAATCATTAAGTATTTGTAAATCTGTAATTTTTTATCCTAAGAAAAAAATCAGTCAGCTTGTTCGAATTCTGATATTATTTTTAAGTTAAAAAATTTCTGAGTATGTCATTTTGTTGAATTTTATTGAATTAAGTAGATTTTGGAGAGAATCTTATCTACCTAGATTTAAAGTTTTTTTGACACTATTTTATTTTTCAGGATGTATATAATGTTGCAATTTTCTAGTATTTTTATAAATTTCTAGAATTTCCATATAAATTTTGGTACCTATAGATTTCGAGAATTTTGAGCCTTAGAATTCAAAGTTCATTAAATTTTTCGTGTATCACAGGATTTTTCAGAAAACTGTGTCTGAGTAAATTTCTATTTATTTTAGTGTTCTACGTATTTCTTCAGTTTTTCTACATTTCAAAGGATCACTCGGTGTTTTGATCAATTTCTCAATATTGCCATATATATGATTAGAATTCAATGCTTTATTTATTAGGGACGTATAAATTTTTAATGTTTTATAGATTTATTCATATTTTTCTAAATGTGTTTTATTTTTGTATCTCCTAGTATTTATAATAGCAGAAATTTTTGACTTTTTTTCAAGATATCTCTTTGGATTTCCAGAATGAGTTTTTTTAGAATTGAATCTTTAAAAAATTTTTACTATTTCGATCAATTGTATAGAGCACAGTTTCTTTATAAATTTAGAGTGCCCCCAATATTTTTTTAATATTTTAGAGACTTTTAAGACTTGAAAATTTTTCTATTATTTTTATGAACTTCTATATTCATGTATTTTCAAAATCCAGTGCTTGAGAAATTAAAGTTTTTCGATTCCTGGAATTCCATAAATTGTTGGAGTATCTTAAAGTATTTATCAGAAACTGATTAAAATCTAGTATTTTTACTATTTTATTGTGTTCAAATTACGTAAGGTTTTGCAACTGGAAGTACAGATTTAAAAGATGGGTTTTGAGTATTTTCATGCGCATTTCTGAAATTTTATACTTCGAATTATGAAAATTTGTAATAAATAGTGAAAAAGCATATTCTTTGTCGGCATTTATACACAAACTACTAATATTTCAGTCTATTTCATTAAAAATTATTATTATTTAATTTTTCATCTAAAAATAAAAATTTATTAATTATTAATATCTCAGTTTCAGAACATTTCCTAAAACGTTACAAATTGTTCTGAAAACTTGATGAAACTGATTGATGTAGTGTTAAATACATAACAAGATTTTCGTTACTCATTACTGAAAAATATAACTAGTTTTCCATCATCGTTACTTCTTAACCCTGAAAATAATAATATCTATGGAAATATAAATAATATCGTACTCCGGAAAATTCCTTTTACATTGTATGGCAGACATTTCAGATATGACATCTCGTAACTCTGATTTTAATGACATACTTTGGACTTTTATTCAACCAAAAAAGAGGAACCTGAAGTACACAAAATGATGTATCTTATCTTATAATTAACAAAAAAAGATTGTCTACAATAATAAATTTTCCCCAGAACACCGCAGAAACAATCAAACTTCTTATCAGCATAAACTCGTCAGAAACTCCGGTTTGTGCATTCATAATTACCGTTCAGATGGCTCGCAAAACGATATTAATCGGCATTGAAATCCACTCCGAAATGTAGTTAAAATCTGCGACTCTGTTTGAATTCATGCTCGGTTTATTCAACTCTCGCTCGCGGTTATTGATCATGCCGATCTTTTGATAATCATCGGGAATTATTATTGGAAATAAACTCGACTTTTATGAGAACGGTATAGCCAATGATGTGGAATATTTTGTAAAATAAAAAAATGTCGCTTTAAGAGACTCTGATGCAAGCTCCAGATAGAGCAATGTGTGTAATTTATGTAGGGTTTTTGTTCTGTCTACGATTAAACAGCCGGCGTTTCAGTTCCATTAAATTTCTATTGAATACATTTCAGTTATTTATGAGTATTTTTATTGCCTCTGCAAGTGAATTTTTCAATTCATGAATTTACATGTAAATGATGGCTTATGATGTAAACGATTAAATCAGTTAAATTTATACGTAGTCTTGAGTTTTGGATGTTTTTTTTTTCTTTAATTTGATTTGTGTGTTTTTTTCAAACAAAAATGCAGTGTTATCTTTGACGGAAACGTGTTTTTTCGTGGTACGTGGAAACACGCGCGTGCACGAGAAGACGGAAGAAGAAAGCATCTCTTAAGAGATAAGAAAAGAAGGCAGGGGAAAGGCACGCACTGTCTGGCCTCTTCACGAGCTCGTTTCGCGATCCATGGTCTGTCCCAATCTATGCAAAACGAAGTTCTTGACTTCGCCGCAGGAATGACTTGTTCCGCAATGCTTTAACAAGATAGCTTAGAGATTATTGAAACGAAAGAACACTTTCGGGCATTTTTTTTAGAATGTTATAATAACTTTTCGAATGTCTGAAAATTTCGTATATTTCTTTTATACATATGGAGGGAAGAATGATCACTTGAAACCAGAATTTCAAATTATAACTTTATTCCATATGATCTATATTTCGGTCGCAGATAGGGCCCTCATCAGGATCCTTGAATTCATGCAATTCATTATTTTACAAACAAAATCAAATTTTGTTATGAATAATATTTTTTTCATAAGTATAAAAAAGACATAAAAATAAATATATTATAAATTACGAATATAAAGAGAGTGAAGAAGTCTTTGAAATCGCAAACTGCCGATTGGCTTGAGTTGAAAATTTTCATGGATCATAAATAGTAACCTTTAATCCGAAAATTTTCAGAATAGTTTACAAAAACTTGAAATGGTACTTAGAATTTGACAACATTTTGAAACAATATTATTTTGAAGATTATATGAAAGTATTCATTGTTTATACAAATCTTCGTTAATTTTTAGAAAAACATGCAAGCAAGTATCTGAGAAATTCTGTAAATCTGCACAACAATGTTTTCATTATTTTCGAAATAAAAGTTAAGATTTATTAGTCAATGATTAGAAAATTTAATCAAACAAATATTTTAAGACTTATTTATTCAAAACCCTCCACCCATTTTCAATTTCCTAAAGTCTCATTCGATGTAGCAATTATTGTGCATACTGATTGTTAAACACCTCTTTGCATTGAATAAGAAATAAGAAAGTATTTGTTATGAATTAAGTTTTCTAACTCATTCAGCAAGTTAACTTCACGCATTGCATTACAAAGATTTTTTCTTGAAACGCAGTATCGGAAAATGAAGTGATTCCCTAACTTTACAAAAATGCAATTAATTTTTCATTCAGGCAAAGAAATTTTATAAGTATCTAAAAAACTTCATTTCAGTCAAAGAAATTACTTAGAACTAGGTTTTATCAAAAATTATGAACAATCATGTTACACTGTAGAAAATTTACCTTATATTTTCAAATCATTATTTTTATAGTTACATACGTAGACTGTTTCTGGAAATGTCCATGAAATACATAAATATCTGCACAGTGTTCTCTATTTCCATAAAATCTTCTAATAGAAAATTGACGTTCCAGATCCATTGTTTTATTAGTAATTCAATTAACTCATGTTACAAACATGTCGATGGCAAACAACCGAACAATGATTACTGACCAAACGAACCACGATTTATCGTTACAGTATTCTCTGCTGTTACATATAAAGGAAGGATTTATTAATGAAAGGTATTTTAATTCTCTATTCATACCACACACTTATAAATCGATGAATGCAACTTAAAAAAGTGAATTATTTTCAGTGTTTCCCTGCATCAATCCACTAAAACTTCAAAAATACATAAACTAATGTAATCAAAAGGTCAGAAAAAAAAAAGTTATAACGTTGGTTTAACGCTCGAAAATTTTCAAAAACCAAACAATAATTAGAAAATTAGATTAAATGATTTTGAAAAAATCATAAAACTTCTCAAAATTACTGATTGTATGTTACGAAAAATCGCTTTATATTTCGTAAGTCTCATTAATTACCTCTTTTAAAGTTTATTTTTTCAATTTTTTTCAAATCAAAAGTTTATCATTTCGACTTCGTTCACGCAATTTAAATGTTTTCTTTCAACATCGAACAAAAACTGGTGGAGATAACGAGGTACGAAAAACTTCACCACGAGTATAGTAAACTGAGAACAATATAGAAAGCATGAAAAACATGAGAAAAGGAAAATATTCATCAGAAGCGTTTAAAATGTAAACTTATGTTTCTGTGGCAGAGATAGTGTTTCTTTATGTAACGGCATGTTATTAAAAGTTAAAAAA
Source organism: Platygaster robiniae (assembly GCA_028476575.1). Taxonomy (NCBI): domain Eukaryota; kingdom Metazoa; phylum Arthropoda; class Insecta; order Hymenoptera; family Platygastridae; genus Platygaster; species Platygaster robiniae. Next base: position 47,555,109 of record CM052019.1, read on the forward strand.
TTTATTTAATAGATAGATTTGAAATGATGATCAAAAGTCCAAATGTTTGAAAGGGAAAACTCGGACTTCAAAATTTATAAGCTTTCAAATTTTGGCAACGGAAATCAGAGTTTATTGATTTAAATTTTTCTGTACTTCAAAATGTTAATAAAAATTTTTGTAATATAAAAGAAAATCTGGAGTTTCAATAGACTGCATTCAACTGTCTAGAGACATAAACATTTTTATATTATAATCTTGACAATATTTAAAACAGAAATTCTAATGATGATTTTCAAAAAAGCCCAAAAAATAGACTTTTATGAATTTCCAACACCTGTAACTTATAAATTACTATTTTGATTGATAAAAACAGTATATTCTTGTGAAGCTAAATGACATATTTCATGGTAGGTGATAAAATCGAACGATTTTGATTTTTCTGGTAATAACTGAGAAAAAAGCCGGAAAACATGTTTTTCGCTACTATTTCAATATATACCTATTTTTGAAAATATTAATCAAGTTTTTATACTCAGCTATCACAAATTATATCCTGAAAAACACTTCTTACGAGGTAACTTTTTTATGTAAACTAGTGTTATGAGTTTTAGATAAGAGTTTATTTTTGGAACTTTGAACGTTCTGGTTTTCTAATTTCGAAACATGTAATGGACCCATATCGTGATGCTATAAATATATCATGAAAACCGGAGGTTCAGGTATTTCAAAGTTTTTGCATCATGCTCAGCTATTACCTTTAGAAAACTACAATCTCGAATGTTATTTTTTCGATATCCAGTAATCGGAAAATCTCAATACTGCGTCACTTAACAACAATGTACATATTGAAAAATAAATTATATTACATGAATCTGCACGAGTATATAACAATGCGTTCATTTACAAAAGTGCGGAAATGTTATTCATAAAAGCTCAAATCTTATGAATAAAGAAAACCTTTTACATATTATAGTAGTTTTGGTGTTCATTCCGATTCAAAAATAACTTTATTTTCATTTATTTTATTTATCAAATACATAAGTCCAACAGGTCACAACCCAATTACAGAACTACATTGGTAATTCATATAATTCTTACTATTCAAATTTCAGTAAAAAAATTACAAGACTCCTTGTAACATATCAAAATATGATACACAATTATTAATAAACTCAGTTTGTGAGTCGCAGAATAATTCACAGTTAAATGACTTATCTTAGTGATTGAATTAAGGGGTTACATACCTTTTTGTGCGGAAAAATTGAGAATGTTTTGGAGTAACTTTTAAGGTATGTAAGCAATGATGATTGGTCACAAAAAATATAGTTTTTTAATAGTGCGTTAATCACTTGAAAAAACAAGTATCGAACGATCGCTTTTTTATGGAAAATTTTTTATTTTGCAGATACAAATTTTTTAATAAAGTTTTCAGAGGTCAGAAAATCGAAATCTCGCGGAAAACGTTCTTGCATACAGATAAAACGTATTATTCATTTTTTCAATCGTTCAAAAACTAAATACATTTCTATACTAATGAAATTTTATAGATTTCCTGATTTAACTCGACCTGTTCGACTTGCATCGTGGTCACCGCAAGCCTCTTAAAAAAAAAGTTGTTTCAGGGAAAGGGCTATAATTCCGCCAATTGTTGCTATTTTTTTATGAACAAATACTTGTTTTTTCAAGTGGACAATATAGTATTAAAAAACAATAACTTTGGTGTCATAGCGTTATTGCTACATATTTTCAAAGATACTCCAAACCATCCTCAATTCGTCCGCACAAAAAGGTATATAACCCCTTAAATCCTAAACACATTCGATGTATCGGTGAACACTCCTGTTAAAAATCCAGATGTCTGAATATCAAAAGCTTCAGCATGTCCCGTGGATTGGAATCTTGTTGAATGGAATAACAGAAAGTAAAAACGGAGATTCAATTAATTGCCTAATAATTTTGAAGAAAAACATCAGACCTTGATAAATGTGCTGATTTTCCAAGTCAAAAACTGAAACCTTTTACATAAATTATCATAGTCAGCTCCTCTCGGTGGAAAAATACCATCTACTCTCCATGATGAGAATTTCAAAAATCTTTTTCGACAATTCTCCAAAGCTAGTTTGTATTTTACATGTTTTGGTGACCATATCACAGCAGCATATTCTAACTTGGACAGGATCAATGTATTATAAAGCTATACAATTGTTTCAGCATTGGTAAAATCCCTACAAATTTGAATCAAAAACCCCAAACATTTATTTGCTGATTTAATAATATTATCAAAATGAGTCGAGAGATGCAGTTGACAATTTATAAGTCATACTTAAATCCTTAACAAATTGTGTACATTGCAATATGAAACTACCTAGCCCATACTCAAATTCATAAACTGAAGTTCGTCTAGTAATAGTAAGTACCTGGCAATTTCGTTTAAGAAGAAGTTATGAACGATTTCTTCTTAAAACAATGTTTAACGAAGTGAACATTAGAACTTTTCTACTTTCTGGGACGCAATATTCATAATTCTTACATCATACCTGCAAAATTTTATTTGTGATCAAACAGTTGAATAAAATTATAAGAAATTTTGTTAGAGCTTGAGATTTTTGGGCCTTTTTTGAAAACCAGGGCCCGAGGCAGGAGGGTTTCCTTTCTTTTTGAGGCCCTGTGATGAGTGCAGGTTTAAGTAGACATCCATGACTAATCCCCTTCAGTCTCGGAGCGCGTGAGAACGCTCGCGTTACGCGCGCGCTTGTCGCGAATTACGTACCCTAGTTGCCGTTTCTCCGGCAAGCACTACAAGACTCTTCCGCGTTCACGTAACCGCTTACGGCTGCCGATATACACGCGATTCCACGCGCATAACTCCGAACAACTCCGAACACGTCCGCGCCCGTTGCGCAACCTTATTAAGCCGCCGCCGATTCCCCCGTCATCCTTCGATCGAGCCGTTTTTCATCTTTCGCTTTTCACCCGAGATTTCAATCCAACTCTCACTCGAGCGTTAAATGGAGAAATAGTATTCTACTTTACGAAACTATCATAAATAATCATAACTTTTATCGAGGGCGCAGGCACAGGGAGGTTTTAGGGTTTAGAACCTCTCCAGAAATTCTAATAAAAACAATTTTTCGATGTAAAAATATAAAAAATTACACCAATTGATAAAAAAAAAATAAGATGCAAAAAAAATTCATAAACATATAAGGATTATGTATTGAAAAAAAAGTAAGAATTATTAAACACGTAGGTTGATGGAAAAAATAAATTCGAAAAATTGTTACAACGCAGTTGATAGTAAAGAGAAATTAGAATTTTCGAAAATGGCGAGAATCTAAAAAACTTTGAATCTTAGATCATCAAATTCTAGAACTTTATATAAAGTTCATAAAAATGTGATAGAAAATCTCCCGAATTATACAAACCGAAAAATACTACGAGGACTTTAATTTTATCAAATTACTGGTTTCTGTCGAATCTCAAGAAATGCCTTCGATTTATAAAGTTTCTAATTATTATTTTAGAGCATCAAATTCTAAAATTCCATATAGCAAAACATAATAATATATAAATACTTCAAAAATACAAAAAAATAATAACCTAGTAAATCATGAAAAATCTATATAAATGTGATTTTCTTAAAAATCAATGTAATTACCAAGAACAGATCGAAATTCGCATTCTAAAGCATCGAATTTTAAGAATCTTTCCAGCAATCTGCAAAAATTAGAGAATTATAAAAATACTGAGAAATCATCCAAGGTTTCATACACTGAGAAAAGTAGACCTTTGAATAAGCTAAAAAATTTCTACACTATTTCATAAATACTAAAAAATGAAAAATGAAAAAACGTATAGAGAAATACAAGTAAAAATATGAAACATTGAAAATCTAGCGAATTCCAAAACATGTATACAGCAATATCTAAAAATACTGAACAATCCTTCATATCATAGAACAACTGAAAAAATACGAAAGGTACTGCAAGAAGTGAAAAATCTATCAAGACACTGTTTTCTGGAAAATCCTCTAAAACTCGAAAAATCTCATGAAGTCCTAATTCTGGACCTCGAAATTCTTAAAATGTAAGTATATAACAATTTATATAAAAATATGTAAAAATACTAGAAAATTCTACAACATTCTATCATCCTGAAAAATACATTCTCATAAATACTGAACAATCCTTTCAATTGTGGAAAAACTGAAAAAGTATCAAAAAAATAGAAGGACATGAAAACTCTCATAGACACTTGCTGAAAAATCTTCTCAAATAAAAATAATCCATTGAACTTTGAAATCTGAAGCATAAAATTTTTATATCTTTGTATATTATCACTGTATAGAAAAATAGTACAAATTTATAAATGTACTGAAAAATCCTGACAATTTTATAAATACTGAAAAACAAAAAGTGTCGAAAACTCTAAAAATCTGGGTAGATAGGATCCTCTCAAAAATCTATGAAATTTTCGAATTGGTCCCTGTGGCTAACATTGAATGAAATGTCATGTTCAGTAATTTTTTCAACTTGAAAAAAAAAATTAAAATTTGAGCAAGCTGATAAATTTTTTCTCAACGTGGAAAAGTACAGATTAACAAATACTTAATAATTTTCCTGCCATAAAAAAATTATTCCTTGAGGGCTTGTTCTAACAAACAGATCTCGAAATAAGATGTTTTTTTCGAGCTAAACGATTTTTTTAAACTCAAAAGAAATTCAACACTCCTAATATTTTTTCGTCCCGAACCATTTTGTTGTATCGGGAATAAACATTTTCTTTAAAGCGAAACCACGAGTACGTTGATATTGTTTTTTTCATTCTTAGTTTTTCGATGTCTTGTTACATTCAATTTATTCCAAAAAAGTAACGTGAAAGTTACAGAACGTTACTAAAGCTACATTTTTTTAAGTTACTTTCAAAACCTGCTCATAAGTATTAAATTATGTATATATTCAATATTGTATAAAATATTTTTTTCAAATCATTACATACAAATATTTTAGTATATACCAACATCATTTTTAGTTGAGATTATAATATATTTCCCTTGCTATTATTATTTTCAGTCTACAGATTTAAAAGCAGCTTGTCAATATTCAGGTTTGTTTATGCAATTTAGTAAATTATATTCTCCGGTAACTAAATCTTCTCGATATTTCTATACAAATTACACTCAGAGAATATATATAGTACGATTGACTAAATTTATTTAGTGAACCGAGTTTTAGTAAATTTGACCAAGTTTTTTAGTATTCTGTACATGGTAGAGATACTTAAAGCAACCAAGCCAGTATAGTAAAAATAACTGAAGAATTCAGTTTTTTCAACTTGATCTGGTTAGGTATATGTAGAATAAATATTTTTCATTCAACTAAAATTGTTTATTGCATACAACGTTAGCGTCTTGTAACAATTACTGTATTTTATGGTTGACTCAAAAAAATCTTTGGTTGTTTTCATTTAAATAATTTTTGGGAATGAAACATTGTTTTTTGATGTAACTAAAATATTATAAATATTGTAATATTGAAAATTAAAAATATAGAAATGAATAAATAATATATACCTAGAAGAAAATTCATGTTTGAGTGACTGAATTGGACTGAATTGAAAGTTAAAACTATAATACTCGCATGTTTTCAAATATTAAAAAAGGTATTTAAGTATACGAAAGACCTGTAACGGCGGAATAAACACTTTTTTTCCGAGTAACTAAATTGAAAGTGGAATCAACAATTCTTCTATGATTTATATTAATGGAAATATTGGTTTAATTTACCGAAAACTTATAGTAGGATGATAAAACCTTTCTTCTAAGAGGAATAAACCAATAGTGAAAGCATCAGTACTATCATATTTTATGTGAATGAAAAATTTAGTAAGTCGTACTAAATACATTCTACGAAAGAAAATTCGTCAAATTAGATAAAATTTTAGTTGGTTGGTATGTGACTAAACTAATTTAGTCAGGTGAAAAAAATTTTAGTTGAAAAAACCAAATTTTTTTCTGAGTGTACGTCGAACATAAATAATTTTTTTCGTAGTTCAACGAATGTTTTCAAAAACAAAATTCACGCTCGGGTTGTGTGATATTGTTTTATGTCATATAATTTTATTGCAACATCATGCTTTGTGCTCTAAAATCCATTTTTAACTTTGGAGTTTTTTCTAGAAAGATTTATTCTATAAAAATTTACCTACACACCCTACAGTTTTTGGTACCGCAGTAAAAAAAGACGAATTTTTTGGTGACTTACTCAATTTGTCGAGCAGATTTTCCTATTACTTTCACTTACCTGAAACAAAAAGAAGATCATATTGTTATTACGATGAAAATTTTTTCCTTTGCTTCGGGGCTTCACATTTTGAAGCCCCATTGGCAATTTTCTAAGACCCAAAATTGAAATCAGAATGATATCAGCTTAAAATAAAAGGATTTTAAAAATTCATGGTGATATTTTTAGAATTCGCCTTAAAGAAAATCGATTGAATATTGACTATTTGACTGTATTTGTATAAATTTTCGACTGTAAAAGATAAACTCATCAATTTTTGCTTACTCTATCTGTACAGAATTTCAAATAGGAAATGGTCAGTTGTAACGCATGCTTCAAGAAAATCTTGAAATAAATTTTACATAATAATTTACCTATTTATTCATTTTTATTGTTTCATTGATTTCTTCATTTAAATACTCATTTTCTGATTTTTTACGATTTTCTTCTATGTACTTTTTACATAAACGGGACAAACTTTGTTCAAAAATAAATTAAAACACAAATGTTTTAAGAAGCGATAGGACCATCAAGTAGGTATAATTTTTTTCCTGAAAAAACAATATTATGCAGATGAAGAAATTACTGACAAGTCTACAAAACAAAAATTAAGACAAGTTTTCGTAACAAAAATATTTATTTACTTTATCTCAAATGTAACATTAGAAAACCGAAGCAACCATTTATGTCAAAAACTGACAACCAAAAATTGACTTCTTCTTAACGAGTAATCCATCACAAAAACTGATTCAAGATTTCAGTACCTCCTACACATAAAAAAATCGATTGAATTGCTTCAACTGTTTTTTTTAATCAGAAGACGAAAAAATTGACGTTACAGAAATATCCGCTTACTCCAACTGAAAAATTCCGTTAGCGTCATAACTGCCACTAGAAAAATTCAATTATTTTTACTGAAAAAAGAGGTGGAAGTTTTGCGAATAAGATATTCAGTTAAGACACCGTCATCCCTAAAAAATTCAGTGGTTTTAACTGAAAATATCTATTATTATTATATAAAATCGGAAATAGCCGACTGGAAATTCAATCGGCACGACATACATTTTCATTCCAACGAAAATTAAGTTGGATCAGGATTTTTTCTCAGTGTACCAATATCAATAGTTGCTTTTTGACTACGTTCAAACCAATTCAAACCGAGAGAATGCCCGGCGAAAGTGCAGTTTCGACAGCGCGACTTTCCCTTTCATGCGCTCATTTTTCAAAGAGCAATTGTTCTTAAATTCGCGCTTTCTATAAAACCATTATGTATCCCGCGCTTTTTGCTTGCGCCGCGAAAGAAACGTTTGCCCTCATTAACCCATTACGCCGTATAGCCGATCAATTACGCTTACGTAACCGCGATCCGCAACCTCCGTAATCGGTTATCAGAGAAATCGGACCAACCGGAATTCTATATCTTTCTCGTGGTGAAAGTATAGTAATTTGCGTTTTGCATATACTCGCATTACACATTTTCCACGGGTTGCGCAACCAACGCGGAGGGGCGAATTTTGCTAAACAAGTCCGCGCCGTCAATTAATAATTCATCGGGGAACTGTGCAACGTATCGTTGCGCGATCGCGCTCTTTCTTCCGAGATTGGAAGACGTTTTTCAGAGTTTCGTGGGAATTTTCACGCTTAGGGCTGAACAATTTTTTATTTTTTTTTCTCTCTCTCTTTAGTAGACAGGTATTAGCAGGGACGATGCAACAAAATATTTCTTTTCTTCTTTTTTAGGAGGGGGGGGGGGGGGCAAACAAAAACTCTAAAAAGGTCAATATATCTACAAATTTATGTTTATTAGTAATACATCAATGGGTGTTTACTCTGGCATTATAATATCTCTATGAAGTAAATTCATTTTCTTCAAAAAAGAATATCTTATTTTCAACATGTCTGGGTACCGATCTTTACAGTATCAATATTATTTATGTGATAATATTGTGGAAATGAAATTTAAAAAATACTATGTTCGTTTTAATCCAGTCATGTAAATATATCATAATATTTAGAATCATAAAATATCTATACATGTATCAATAAAACATAAAGACCTTTAATTATTCACATAATTTCTTTTAACTAGTTCTATTCGATGCGTCTTTATAATTCTGCAGTAGGTTCCGAGTCATCTTAGTACAATTTTGAAAATTTTATTACTTTGTATTTGTATGTATTCCTATAAAGATTTCTTTTATTCAGTGATCTAGAATTCAAGGTTTCTCAGATTTTTCAAATTTCTTCAGATTTCAGAGAAAATCGTATCCACATAGATTTGTAGAATTTTAAAGATTTCTTATATTTTTAGCATATTCAAGTATTTAAAAAATGTTGAAGGATTATGATTTTTCATCATTTCAATGCATTTTTATAGATAGCTTCACAAATTATGTACCTATAATGAATTTTAAACTCTAGAATAGAGTTAAAATAGATTTTTCAGAAAGCAGTGCCTTAAAAAATTTCTTGTATTCAGTAGATTTCTTACATAGGTCTAGTGTTTTTTCAGTAGGAATAAAATTCATTTACGATTTCCCATGCATTTTTTTGTGGATTTGACAAATAAAATGCTGTAGGATCCGAAAATCAATTAATTTTTTCTATTTTTATAGATTTTCGGCAAAATCATATCAACTCATTCATGAAGTACCTATATTCTATAAAATATTGATAGTACTATAAATATTTTTTCTTGCATTGGTATTTATAAAATTGTATAGTATTTCTATAGATATGTTTTATTTCTAGTATTTCTTTATCGTTTCAGTATTTATACGATTGGAATGAAGCTACAGTTTTTATATATTGTTACATATATATTTATATTTCAAAAATACAATACTCTAGGATTCAAAGTTAAATATATTTCTAGTATTTATGTGGATAAAAAAAAGCTATCTGCTTGATAAGATATTAGGTTTTTAGAAAAACTAATAGTATTTTATTTTATTTTAACCTCGAAATTGGAAGTGTGGACCGTTCAGATGTGCATTTCGAAATGAAATAAAATAAAATCATAAACTAGACTCACTGATAAACTTTAATTTTACCAAAACGAAAATTAACCAGCTTGCTAGTTTATGAACTACATAGTATTATTTTTTGATCATAATTTATAAAATTTCGTAGGATTTGCTAGCATTTCTATGGATTTCTTGTACTTCTAATATTTTTTGTATATTTTTAGTGTTACTACAATCCGGAGTGATATACGGTTTTTTGTTAATTTTTTTATGGATTTTCAAAATACACTGCTCTAAAATTCAAATTCAATAGTTTTTTAGTATTTTTACAGATTTTTGAAAAAATTCTATCTAACTCCAGACATTTTTTCAATGAATTGAAAATATTGTAACTATTTTCTATTTTCTTGGTATTTATTTTATTTATTATTATTTTATTAGTTTCTTAGTTAATCTATTTTGTGTCCTGAATTTCAACTTGAACCATCTAGTAACTCAGAATTTAAGATTCATTATTTTTCTAAATGAAAAAAGTATTCAAGTATTAATCATCATCAGACTCAATGGAAATCATCAGGATATATATTCAATAACGAAATAAGTTTTTCTTGTTAAAACGATCATATGTACTATTTTTCACCAATTACATCGTTTTCCTAAATTATTTATAAAAAAAGTGTATAATTAATATCTTACACGCTTGACAATTTTTTTTTATATTCATTTTGAGGATATCAAAAATATGTTACAAAGTTTAAATTGTATTGTTACTACTGAAATTTCAAACATTAGTGTAAATCTCTTACAGGTCTCGAAAATTTTATTTCATCAAATGGGTGGTAATAGTAGAAAAAAGTTGATAACTTCAAAACTGTCCAAAAAACCTAAAATTTCTTGAATTTCCCTGGTTAGGTAAAAATTTTTAGATTGTTTCGAAAAACCATTGAAAAAATTGTATGCATAAATTACAATATATTCTTATTTTTGTACATTCTCTTTTATAACTCTCATTCACTTGCATATCACTTTTCCACAACCCATGCAATTTTTTCATCCAGTTAAAAACGATATGAAGAAGAATTATGTTCATCTTTATTATAAACAATTTCTTTTTCATTTATGAAAGCAATCATCAGTCGAAAAAAAGTCGAAATATCACAATAATAAAATAATAGAAAATACTATGGAATGAAATGTCAACCTTTGTTTCAATGATTACCAAAGAAACTTTTTTAATATTGTAATTAGTGCAGAATTCGGAAATTTTCTTGATGAAATATTTTTATTCATGATCTAAGTAATACATTCTCTGATGAGGTCTAAATCAAGTCCAAAAGCTCAGAAATGATTGTAATGATTCCTGGTTCCTTTTCTTGAAAAATAATTCTAGGCTCCTTATGAGCGTGTGATTTGCATTATTTATAGATGCGATTCACACTCTAATAAAAATTTATGGTAATTTTACTGTACCGATACGAAAGTCATTAGCCATTACCTTGTGGTGAAATTTCACTATAATTTTACTATACACAGTTGGAATTTTCCAGTTTATACAGTCCGACAAAATTTGACTTTCGAAAATGTGGACGGGATGCTTCAGTGGAAATATGTCACCACTATACCAACCCTAAAACAGTTTTTCATGATCAAACCGCGTTTTCAACTTATTGATTGTTTAAATAAATTTTTATATTATAAAATCCACAATTGTCTTTCGATGTTTTCAGGAAAAAAACAAAATTCTAGGTTTTCCATGTCAAGGAATTTGAGTTTAGAGTCAAAATTGCCAACAAAATCGATATTTTCATATTTCAATTTCAATTTAAAAAAAAGACGTTTTGTATCGAAATTCAATACAAAACGTATCTACATTTATCTTAAATTAAAATATGAAAATATCGAAATATTTTCATTTTTGACTCTAAAATCAGATTCCTTGACATTGAAAATCTACAATTTGGTTTTTTTCCCGAAACCATCAAAAAACGATTGTGGATTTTATAATATAAAAAATAATACAAAATATATTTAAACAGTCAATATGTTGAAAACACGATTTGATCATGAAAAACTGTTTTGGAATTTCCATTGAAACATCCCGTCCATATTTTTTTTTGTTGGACTGTGTTATTTATACTAATATTCTATATTTTAATAAAATTTTCCTATTCAAGTATGTGAAATATGAAAGAATAGTAAATTTACAGTACCATGGTATAGAAGATCTCGTATTTTTTTTACAGTGCATCACAATAATTAGAAGAAAAACTAGGAAATTCTCTTAAAATAAATCTACACGAACGTAGCACGTTTCATCTTCCAAAAAGTATCTGTAATTGCCAATTATGACTTCGTAAAAGTAACCGTAAATGAATCATTTTTCCCGAGCAATTCTCGCAAGTCTGATAATTCGTTTAGGAAAATCGAGCTCTTGTACTACCAAGTGCAGTGCCCTCAAACTCGATACGTTTTTCCATCCTCGGCAGAACGGCCTTCTCGAGTCACAATCACTCGTATAAGCGGTCATACAGTCGCTGTCACACGGCACTTGGCTCTAGTTATGCAACCCGTGTTCATGGTCAAGGCCCTCTTCTTGCAGCGCTCGAGCATACGTTATAAGCTCGCGAGGAATCGCCCAGAGAACGGAACCCGAGCGTATTACGTTCCTTTCCGCGTCGATCGATTAGCTTCCAGCACAAAGAAAGCTCGTGCCGCACGAGCTGCATTTCCTCCCGAAGCATTCCCTCGTTTCGTTCACTTTTTTACCTTTGAAATCGTCTATTTTCGTCAAATACAGTACATTAATCATGCTCCATAATAAAAAAGAAACCGATTCGAGGGTAATTTTACCTATTCTAGCAGGATTAACTATCACACACGCAGAGAAAAGAATGGATAATACGTCCATGAAAATGGACAATTTTGGACAATCCTTAAAAAAGGATGTTTCATCTATTAGAAAAAGCTACCATACACTCGAATTTGACAGTAGAAACATACATATTGTTGTGGTGATAAGCTACAATTTCACTTCATCCTTACAATGGACATGACATCCTTTTTTTAAGGATTGTCCAAAATTGTCCATTTGCATTAACGTGACATCCATTCTTTTTTCTACGTGCACGAATCTCGAATCGAGATTTTTTAGCATGCAGCCTTTTCTTTCAGCATTTCACCCCGGGGAATTTTTTTGCAATAGGTGATAGCGTTATACGCTTCATGTCAGTATTACAGTTTGTGAAGACGCAGTTTTTAGTTATATCATGAGGTGGAAAGTCATTGATCTTTGTCCGCTGTACCACTCACTACGAAAAAGTCACTCTCAACGTTTTGGAAACGCTTCGTATAACAGGGATACAATTATCGAAAATAGTGATTCCGAAAAGATAAATGCACTTTTAATGTTGTTTACGTACCAGACAAACACATTATGAACAGATTTTCATATATGGCGAGGGAAAATATTTTTTTGTTTTTGCCAATGAAATCGTGTAGAAACCCTAAGGTGAACACTTTTTTTACCACAAGGTGGACACCTGCTTTTCTTACAAAAATTCAATCCGATTGCATGCAACGAATGTAAAAGAGACGTGCGCTAAAAATGGGTCTAAATTCGTGGCTCTTGGTACACTTGTTCTCAGTGTAACTCCGATGGTTCTGATTGAAACCTGTTATTTTGCTATTTTACGCTGAGTATTCGCTTTTTTGATAATAATTTTTTTTCATCAACGTTTGGTGTGATTTCGAGAGCAAACATTGAAGATTAATGAAAATGATCAAAACGTGAATTTTCGGATTACATATTGTTCTAACGTTTGAAGTGGATTTCTTCAAAGTGCCCACCTTGGCAGACCTTTTTTCGAAGTCGAAATTTTTGCCTATTTTAAAAATCATCTAAAATTATAATTATTTTGATGATATCGAAATTGTGTTTTATAAATAGTTAGTTCATGAAATGAGGTTTCAGGAAATATCAAATTGTACAAGAAATGTAATGTTGTTTGGATTCTACAATTGTTTAAAAGATTGGTGTCCACCTTGGGAGACTCTCTCCTAATTATATTATTTTGAGAATGGAAAAGTGCGTTAAATTTTTTATTTGCCCTTTTTTCGAAAAGTAAGAGTAAGGGCTCGAGTATTAAAAGAAAATTTTTAGCGAAGGCATTTTTGACCAACAAAATTAAATTCTGAACTCTTGATACCCAACATAAATTTGTTCGATACTTTTGGCATATCTCAAAAATTCTAGCAAAAGACCAGAAAATAAGTCAAACATTGACTACTACATTTTTAGAAAAATCTGTAGTATTTTACCATCTTATATATATAGGAAGTTATTTACCTATCTCTTGGTTGCAATTTTACTATACTTCAGTATTGTAGAACTAATACAAATTTGCATGGAACTCCATGATTACAGGACGTAAATGTTCGACATTAGTATGGAGTACTTGACCAATTTTAAATAAAAATATTAAGTATCATAAAAATTCCATTTTCTAATTCGACTGAAAGTGGAGTTAAAAATATATGAAAAAACAAAACAGTTTTTCTATATATTTCAATTACTTTGAGCATTCATTCAGAGTTGGTAGGATTAAAATATTTTTCTAGTAATTTTTTACGGATTTTATATTGAATTCTAAAATTTTATGAACCAAGATTGAAAGTTTAGTAGATTCTCAGAATTTTTACAGATTTCAATTTATTTTCCTCTATTATTCACTGGGTTAAAACAATTCTTAAAATTCATATTTTCTTTATAATCCTATTACGTTTCAATAATTTTTACTATTATTTCAAAATATATTACCGACGTTTTCATCCATTATTTTTTGTAACTTGTGCTTTAGTAATTTTTTGATGTAACTTTTTTAATTGATACATAAAATAACAATTGATTCTATCAGAATTTCTAGAGGGGCTTGAACCCCCGAAACCTCCCTCTGTCTACACGCCTGTAACAAATTATGAAAATTAGTGATACTTTAAGAATAGTAATACTTTTTTTCAGCTCAACAAAAAATTTGTTTATCCCAGTGAGAGAAATTTATGATAAAAAAAAGAATATCATTGGAAAAGTAGAAAATGTTCACCTGATAGGAATATGCGTTTTGCTCTTGCACTATTTTTTTCAAATTCTCTCGACCTCCAGGAATATCTCGCCAGAGTAAATCCTAATGCTAACAGACAATTCGTATGCCGAGGACTAACATAAATGTAAACATAGCCAAATGGATTAACGCGCGAGACGCATAGCAGCTTTCCTAGAGATCTAGATTCAAATCTGCTCTTTTAAAACATTCCTGATATTTTTTCGCTTGGCAGATTCGTCAAACTAAACTATGGAACAGTCGACCATGACTATTTCTAAGGGTCGATTTTCGATTTTTTAAGAATTTCAAGTGACTTTTTCAAATACCTAATCTTCAACTATTATTTATTGAATTTAATCGTTTTGAATAATCAAGTACAGATTATTAGATAAGTATAATTTGACAATATTTCTAGTAAAGAATGCTTTTCGACTAGTGGTGTGCGGGATTGAAAATTTCGGGGGTCGAGATAAGTCGGAAAATTTTGCATCGGGTTGGGATGGGATCCCTAATTTTTCGGAAATCCCGAAAAATTCGAGAATTCAGAAAATGGCAGGAATTCCGAAAATCTAGCTATTTTCAAAAGTCCTAAAATATCGAAAGTTTAGGATAATGAGAAGTATACAAATTTCTGCTCTGAAATACGAGTACATAGTGAGTAGTAAAACGCTATTGAATCACAGAGTTTCGAACCACAGAGAAATATTGTTACTCCTAAGATTTTCCGCAATGTACAGTAATTGGTCATTGTTGTAATTAATCGAAAAAAAAAAAATGAACTGTGTTCAGACATTTAGATTGTAAAATTGCTTTGTAAGTATTTTTATTTTTTTTTATTTTTATTATTTTCAAAACGAATGAATTCGCAAATTTGTATTAAAAATGCTATCATTGCAATAAAGAGAATTTCAAATTTTACGATTTTTGAATTAAAATTTGGATAGGAAAATTTGTGAGTAGATGGAAAATTTCAAATTTTCACTGAATAACTAAACAATTAAACAATGAAGAATGCATGTTAAGGTAACAAATTCGTGACTCAGAATTATTTTAAATGAAAAAATACACCTCACTGATTTCGACGAAACCGAGAATAAATCTCTAGGTTTTTAAAATTCATCAATTGTTCATGAGAATTTTTTCATTGGGTTCACGACTTAATAAGAGCTAAAAACAAAGGCAGAAAAAAACAGAATTATAGAAGTGTCCTAATCAGGAATGAAAGGTTTAAGAGTGAAACAATTAGCATTTTTTATGTTTTGGATCAACATTGTTCAAAAATATAAATTGTTTGCGCTCGACAAACGAATTTACTGCAATCTTATGAATTTATATTGATGAACGAAGAAATTTTAAAATTTCTTATTTGCAAACATGCTGATTTCCTTGGAATAATTCACTTTTTGACTTAAGTATTTGATGGAATACATCCAGCGAAAAAAAGAGAACAAGATTATGCTTCAGTTTCATTGGATCCATACTTTGCAGGGTCGGGGAAACAGACTGTGTGTCTGAAAAGATTAAAAATAATGTGAAATACATTTTCTTAGGGAACTTTTTTGGATTGTCGTATCCTGAAATATTCGAGAATCCTGAAAAGTTCGGGATTTCCCGAAAACTTCCGGAAAACGCCTTTCCCGTCCCGTAGCCTTTCCCGACCTATCCCGGCGTCGGGATTCCCGAAAAGTCGGAATCCCGCACACCTCTACATTCGACAAATTAAAATAGTCATTTTCGACTATTTACATACTGCTAACCGTTTTTTCACTGGGTGAATTAGTCAAATTCGACCATAAAATTCAGAATCGACTATTTCAGTTCAAGAATATTTTGCGAGTGGAAATTAATTGGTTCCAATCAAAATCACGTGACTGGGCCAGAACTCCCATAACTATTGATTCTCTATGAATTTGATTCCGTCCTGGTTTTGAATTTCAATTCAAGTATCCGGCGAATACAATATCAGCCAATCAATAGGACAATAACTATACTACTGTGGATTCCAACTAAACGTGAAATGAAATAAATCGAGACTTCAGTAGAAAATACTCTCCATAAAAACTGTTTGCCATCACATGCAAGGGATAAGGGAAATCAAAATAATGAAAAAATGCAAGACTGTACGTGCCTCATGATTTAATGTAATCGCAACACGAGCGAGTTGCAGGAAGCGAATATTATTAGCATTCGCTACCGCCAAGTTCCGTGAATTCCCTCTGCAGTGCTATTTCTAACTGCAGAAATTACGCTTAGAAAATTTTGCGAAAATTTAATACGTACTCTGTATCAGAGGAGAATATTCTTCTTTTGCGGTTTTTCCATGCATTGAAAATATTCGGAGATAATTGAAAAAAAAGAACGAACGTGAAATCAATTTTTTTTATTGCTATTGTGGGACATTTAAATGTGTTCAAATCCTAGATGATTGATAAAGTTGGATGTACTACTAGAAAAAGCTAGGGAAATATAGACAACATTTTTAACAATATCATTTAGACAAAATCAAATGTTTGATATTCATACAAAAATTGCGGTACAAAATTTCAGGAAAAAATGCCATTCATAAGTCTTGCTATTTTTCTTCTTTTGTATGGAATGAAATAAAAATAAAAAGAAACAAGAAAAAGCAGCTTGGTGTCCAATGAAATTTTCGCCTCCAAGCCCCTTAATTATTCACCCAACGAGGCGATCATGCAACGGTGAAATTAAGCGAGATCTGTTAAGCGCTGTAGAACTGCGTGTTTCACACACGAGAGCCCCGGGATTTTTGTGTTGGTACGCGTTTCCGCATGCCATAAAATTTACAAGGGGACTTTGGTTGCTCGTCAAAGCAAGGCCATTGTTACTCCCTTTTTTTATTATTCCTTTCGTACACTTCGTACGCGGTTCAATGCGCCATTTACCCAGTTGTGCTTCGTTCGCTTTGATGGCCAAAATAGCGAAAATGATGAAATGTTGCATAGTTTCAAGTACATTCAATCTAATTTTGGATCACCT
This sequence comes from Platygaster robiniae, assembly GCA_028476575.1. Classification (NCBI taxonomy): domain Eukaryota; kingdom Metazoa; phylum Arthropoda; class Insecta; order Hymenoptera; family Platygastridae; genus Platygaster; species Platygaster robiniae. The sequence goes on from CM052019.1 coordinate 47,572,434, forward strand.
TTAATCATTTGAGTGAATTTTAAGTTTAAATTTGAAAAGGATGAGCATCTAGTCTTTGAGGATAGACAGTCTATCCAAAATAACAAAATTTAATGTAATGAATAAAGCATCAAGTAAGTGAACTCTGAATACAAAGAGCATTTTTTGTTTTACAGTAGAATATCTAGGAATCATTTTACGAGGCAGAGGCAGCATAACGCAATTTTTTCAAGTGGGTAGTATAAGAAACTCAATTCTTTGGAAGGGGGGGGGGGGTTACTATCGTATTTCGTCGAAATACACATAATATTTATTAAATCAAAAATTCTTAAACTTCCGAATCATTAGATTTTTCCAAAATTTCTATTAATTTCGACAATTTTTTACAATCATGCAAATTTTTGAGTAGTTTTGTATGAGTTTGAAATTTCAGAAAATTAAAAATTTTTAGGAAATTCGCGAAATTCATGAAATTTCAGAAAAAGTGAATTACTTACGTATAGGTATTGCGTTGAGCATCATGTTTTTTCTAAATATGAAAGATGATGTTTTTCCAAATTATGTAACAAAAATATAATATACTTAAAATGACTTAAAAACCACATAAAATCTTTGAGAGTTGTACTAATTTTTCTAAAATTTGAGTAGTTATAATACCATGTTAGAAATTTCGCAAATTTCGAAAAATCAGAACACATTGGAAATTGTAAAAAATGTCAATACCTAAATCTAAAAAAATCCAAATTTTCCTAGAATTTCAGGAAGCGTTCATAATTTCATGAATTGTGTTTCTAGTTATATTTCTTTAAAATATGAATTACAAATTGTTTTTACGAAAATTTGGAATTTATACTTGTAAAATACTCAAAAATCACCAAAACATTTTACTATTTTGAAAAATTTTATAAAATTTTTAAAGTTTTCAGTAGCTGGTTTGACGTTATTAGAAACTCTAAAAATTGTGAAAAATCGTATCACATATCCAATATTCAAAAAACTGTCAATGATCCTGAAAAACTCGAAATCTCTGTAATATTTCAGAAAACATCCATCATTTTGAAATTGTTTTCCTTAAGTTTTTCGACGGAATAGATAATAAGCAGAAAAATATTTTTTTAATTATTTCTGGAAACTCGTAGTACTAGAAAAGTATTTAAGAACTAAGAAAAATCTTCATAAATCAGACGATTTTCATAAAATTTCAAGAAGATTAAATAGTCTGCATTACATTTAAAATTTTGCAAATTTTCGAAAGTCATCCAACATTTGAAATTCTAAAGATTGCCAATATTGGCAATTAATTTTATATGATAATAATCACATGATTCGAAAAATTTTGAAAAATTGTTAGAATTTCAGTAAATTACAATGAATTTTGTATATTGTGTTCACTATCATACATATTGATTATTCTTTTAAAATATACATGGTAATGTTTTTTTAATTTTTTAAGAAAAATCTGAAAAATTTTAAGAGTTTAAAAAAATCACATGAAATCTTCATGAGTTGCACAAATTTTTGTGAAATTGTGGAAATTTTTGATAGTTGGTATGACGTTAAAAATTCTTAAAATTTCATAAAATCGTAACACTTTGAAAATTTTAAAAACTGTTGACAATTGTAGAAAAGTCAAAATTTTTGTATAATTTTGCGAATTGTGCTTATCATATTTCTTCGAAATATTACGCATGGTGAAACTTTTTTTTTCAATCACAATTCGGAACACTTAAAAAGTATGCAAAAATTAAGGAAAATGTTACATGAGTAAAGCTAATTTTCATGAATTTTGGAAAATTGAATAGTCTACTACGTTTGAAGTTAAAATTTTTTTTTTGAACAGAAAACATTCGAAATTCTAAGAATTGTAAATGATTCTGAAAAATTATGAAAATCTTTAGTATATCAGAAAACGCACGTAAATTTTGTAGATTAAAGAAATTTCGCAAAGTGCTGTTAAACTTCAGAAACTGCTGTAATCTTCAAAACTTTTCGAATTAAAATATTTTCCCTGAAATATAAAATTTTAGACAATTTCGGTAAATTCTGTTACTTGTGAAATGTTGAACAAGTCGATAAAATTACAATTTATAAATTTCTGCATTTTTGCATGGGTATTTTTGGATACTTTACCTACGCAGAATTTTCCAGGTAGGTAGTAATACTCACAATACCCACATCTTTTGCCACCCCTATAGAATATTTTGACCAAACTTTCATACAACAATTCAAATTTCATTGCAAATTCCCTCCTACATTATTCTGTACTCATAGAAAGAACATTATTTCCATGAAAATTTCTAATCTACAAAATAGAAAACGTACAGTTCAACTTCCCGAATAAATATTCTTACATTAGGCGGCGAGACCATGTGTGATGGGAAATAAGAAAGAAACGAAAACAGAAAACACGTTGGGAAAAAAAAGGAAACAAAAGTAAAATCGGCGAAGCGAGAAAATCGTGGTGCGTACTTATGTAACGTTCGTCTCTTACGTCGAGTGCACGTGCTTGTATGCGTCAGTGTTTATATTGGTAGCATTGGAGCTGATGATATAGCGAGCCAAGAGTTCATTGCTCCTGTCGTGTGAGAGAGAAGGAAAATGTGAAGAAAACGAGTGTGACCGGTAAAGGAGCTTCAATGTTCAAACGAGGAATAACGAGAAAGAGAGGAAAAAGCGTAACGAGGAGAATTGCTTGTTGAAGAAGGGACAAGGATCAGTCCAACAGGAATAGAACACCTTCTAGGAATCATCAGAAAAAAGCAGGAACATATTACATTATGCTTCTAGGGGAACAAAGTTCTTTTAGTCAGACCAACCTCAGAACTGATGAATAATGTCGTTTGCACCTTGTCTTTTACGAGTGCGAATCACGCCTCGACTTCGCCTCGGTCTACAGACTTGTCATATTAATGCTTTAGAAGCATAAATATTTTTGATGAAATAAATTCCCTGGAAATGTTTATTGCTAAAGAACTTATTCTACTTTATACATAAAAAAATAAGACGGCGAATAAAAATAATTTATTCGTCGTCGACTACTCGTGGAAGTTATTGTAAAGAATATGAGCGTACTTTTTTGTGTATATATTTATTCTTCAAAGTCTCATGATCATTGGAGCAAGGGAGAAAGAACACACACAATCCTTTTCCTTCTATTTTCCTTGTTATTGTGTATTTTCAATTTCGAGCTTTCGACCCCATTTTTGGGTCCTCTTCAGGAACTGTATTTAAATGTTTTTAATTTAACAACCATAGTAATTTTGACAAGTTTTGAACAATTTAAACCAGATTTTTCAAAAATTTACCAAGACAATTTATTCAAGACAAGTTCAATAACTTCCTGCCCATCAGTGCGTCAAGAGTCTATCTTCCTTTCTTTTAGACGATTAAAAATAAAAGTTGTCGTTTTTTCTCCGTTATTTCTATTTACATTTCTGAAACCTAAATCAATTTATTATTATTATTTTTTTTTTTTTCATATTTAATTTTAAATTTAAATTTAAGTAGCAAATATATAGATATTTCAAAAACTTACTCCGTCAAATATATGTTACACCAATTTAGTTCTTTCTGATGCACATTTCATTATGAACCAATCATTCACTATTTTCATAGAAGATTCTTTTTACCCAAGATAAACTAATAATTTTCCAACATGAGTGAAATGAACTTTATGATTCAAGCGACAAGGGCCACGTGTGACTATTCTGAAAGAATCAAACCACCCAATTTAAACTTTGGTTCAGATAAGAAATCAGATAACACTGATAAATTTCCTTCATATTTGAAAAATATTCCATCAAAAAATTTTATTAAATAATTTATCATAGTTCGCATTTAAATTCAATGTGTTCCTTGCTCCAATGATTATGAGACTTTGAAGATTGCATACTGCACGGAGCGTTAACTTTGAAATATATATTTATTATTTTTGAAAAAAATGGCGACTTAATTGTGATGGTGTCTCAGTGATAGAAAGTTTTAATTATGGTTGGTTCCAATCTGATTCTTGCCGATCACAATTTTTCGAAGAAAAGGATCTTCGTAATTATCCTGATGAGGACCCAATAGAAGGTCGAAATATTGATGGAATAAATATATTGAAGACAAAAGATGAATGCGGCTTTGAGAATCACTCTAGACCTTTGATTTATTTGAAAAAAATAAGAAACAAAAGTTGGGCAAATTTTTTGAATCGTGTTGTTACTTGTTGTGTGCACATTTCGCAGTTTTTTTTCTGACTCGTGATTTATCGAAAAAACATGTTCCCAATTTCTTTGAGCAATTTTTCTTCGCTTGAGGGTGGAGTTATACAAACGTGCCGACAATTTGGTTTGCAAATCGACGTACAAAAAAAGCGCCGGATAATTTTCTCGGGCGTTCCGTGAGAACGCGTCGGATAATGACTTTTCATCCTTGAAATAATTTCAGAGGTAAAAGGAAAGCTTTTTCAAATCTAACTTAACAGAGACATTTTTTCAATTTTTGTGACACTTTCGAATAGTTAAGAGAATTTTCTCGATCGAGTAGAAAATTCAAGTTGAGAGTTATCTGGAATTTAGATTTTTAAATTGAAATGGAATTTTGATTTTTTTGAAAAATATTTCAGTTTTTTTAGGGCTATTTTAAGGTTTATTTTTGTACTACATTGTTATTTTCAAGTGGTATTATGAATCTTTTGCATGAAAATTCATTTTTTCAAGATCGAATGTGATATTTTAATGGTTCTAGTTTCCAGTTGTACGTTGTTACTAGTTGATTTAAAAACTAATTTTTAACAAACGAAAATTTTTTACCCAATCATGCAATTTTTTGTTCAAGTCAGACCAGAGAAATAAAAAATCTTTGATTCATTACTGTAACTTTTGCGAAACTAATAATTTCCTCTGATAAGGTTTCTTAATTTCGGAAAATACCCAAGACAATAAATGATAAAATAGAATAGTACGTAGGAAAGTATATCTCCAATTTTGTGTGTAAACACGTTTCATTTCATTTCACTCTAAATTAACTTGGTTATAAGATTCCAAAAAAAGCTAATTTTTTGAAAATGTTAATAGATATTCAATCGGTTGCAATAGCACTTACAAATTAAAAAAATTTTTCTTTATACTGTTTTTACAAATTTATCTCAGTTCAAAAACTATTTTTCTCATCAAACTTCTATAATTTTGCATAAATTGAAAAAAAAGACAAAAAAAACAAAAAAGTACGTAATTTTTTTGTAAGCATTGAATTGCCAATTATTCTTCTAATGTTTGAGAAACAAAAATTTTTCATGCAATTTTTTAATATTATCATGGATTTCTACACAGCTTTCCAGAATTCAAAGCTGTAGGAATCATATTTCTGGAAATTTTCAGTATTTATCAAAATATAGACAAAGAAGGTACTATTAACACAGATTCTAAATATTTCATAGATCTCTAGAATTTTTGTATTTTATGGTATTAATGAAAGTTTGTAGTATTTTCTAGTATTTTTATAGATTTTTATAATCGGATGCTATAAGATTATGATTTTTCCCATAAATGGATCTGGATACGCTATGGGAATTCTTCCACAAATACGAAAATTTTTCCATAATTTGTTGGAAAACTCTTATAGCATATGGAAAATTTTCCAAATCTATTTATAGGAAAAATTCCATACAGAATATGAGTCAATAACTCCCAATACTTTTATGGTAAATTTACCAACCTTTTTTAACAGTGTAGCATAAATAGTGCACATAAAATTATGCGCTATAGGATTCAAAATTCTATAAATTCTTGAGAAATATATACCTACAAGAATGGAACGAAAAATGCAAAAAAACACCATTCTTTCAAAATCATTCGATAACCGTTCATTCTTCAAATGTCCAAGAGTCAAAAATTTTCCACACAATCAATTTTAGTGTAATTTACCGCAATTTTTCGTAAATCTCTGAAAAACGTGTTAAAGAAGTTTCACATGACTGAATGTCATCATTCCATGTTATCTCCAAGTTTCGTACTTAAGTTTTAAAAATATCTACGTGGGGGGATTGAAACGTAAAAAAATATTAAAGAATTGACTGAGATATCCAAGTTTTTCGTTTATGTACGGAATACATTATAGCTTGGTTGGTGCCAATGCGCTCGTTACCAGCCCGTGATTCATCCAGGTACATTGCCCCTATGGCTTCGCGTATTCCCCAGCGTTTCTCCAATTTTACATAGCCCGCGTTGCGGAAGCAATTCGTCGCCGATGACACGCGATAAGCCATCTTCGCGGTGCCGTCGGCGCGAATAATCCGCGCGGGGCCGGTAATTTCACTTCGTTACGTCGCGAAACACGGCATTATTCATCGGACCGTTTCGCGTCTTCCCGGCAAATCCCCGGGATGAGGGAAACGATTGAAAATTGCTCGAGGAGTAATCGAAGGAACCCGTAAATTACGTGTTCAGTTTATTGCTGGGGTTTTCTTTTTCGGAGTGATTTCTCGCGGAAAAAGCTGTAAATAGAAATATCCTTGAGTCAAGGCACTACCCTGAATGTGAAATGGTAAAAGTAACTGTTTTACTTGGAAATTATGGTGGGGTAAGTGATATAGTTGTAGACCACGCTTTTAAAATATTGCAATTTGCACATTCTGTTTATAATCGAATTTTTAAGAGAAAAGTTTTGTATTTTGGACGTTGTTAGTCGAAAAATTGAACTCGTGATTGTTGACAAATTGTAAGTAATGGGAAAATATCGCTAATTTTTAATTGTTATAAAATGTCTGCAAAATGCAAAACTTGCAACGCAATTTGTTTTGATATTCATAGAAATAACGTTGTTCTGTTTTAAGATTTAATACTTTTTTTTTGTATTGTACATCATTATTAATTTGTTGTTATCCTGTTTATGTATGTCTTATTCGCTAAAAATCAAAGCAGCCAATCAAACTAAACGTGAAAAATGATTTATTGACTTCTTAATCTTATTTCACAACTTTTCTCACCTCGCATATCTTAATAAATGACGTTACTCTCAAAGAAATATACTCTCAAAGAATTCTATTGCAACTAAAAAATCAAATTTCCCTCAAATGCCCAATCATTGTATCAGTTTACCTCACTAATTCAATAAGAAAATTTTTTACTCTCTTAATTCCTTAGAGTGAATTTTCACTCTAGAATGAGCGAAAATACTGCTACTCAAATAGGGAGTGGAAATTCACTTTCATAGAGTAAAAATTCACTGTAGAATAGTGAACCGTCACTCTTGTATAAATTAAATTTCACTCCTAAATTATAGTCAGATTCATCTCAAAAATATTAGTTGCTTTTCACTCTAAGAGAAATGATATTTCACGGCTTTTCAGTGACTTTTCACTCTGAAAAAATGGAAAATCACTCTAATTTTGAGTGACAGTATTTTAACTCAATGTGAAATGAAAATTAACTCTAAGGAATAAAGAAAAAGTAATTGAATTCTCGTGAATTCGAAGTTTTCATTTTTGTGATGATCAAAGTTCAAATTCTTTTTCCTGGTTCAAAATAATAATTCTCAATCTCAATAATTCAATTATTAGATACCAACTACTTGACCTCTTCATCCCTTAGAGTTATTTTCACTTAACAGCAAGTCAAAATCCTGCCACTCAAACTTCAAGTCATTTTTCACTATTTTAGAGTAAAAACGAAAGTAGTGACAATACAATTCAAATTCTATACTCACATTCTTGTACGAAAAATGAATTAATTTTGTAACTTTGAGAGAAGTGGGATTTCGCTACTTTTAAACTGACTTTTTACTTTTAAAAGTATAAAATCACTCCAAGTTTGACCGACAGTATCAAATTTAAAGTTATTCAAATTTAAAGTTAGTTTCTACCTTTTTAGATTGAAAACTTAAGTAGTGAAAATGCACTCTAAAATACTGAACTGTCACTCTAGGAGAAGTTGAATTTCACTCTTGAAATTATTCTAGTTACATTCCTCTTCGAAAAAACAGTTCATTTCATGACTCTGGGACAATTGGATACACTATTTTCGAGAGACTTTTTACTTCGATTAGTGAGAAATCAATTTCGACTCGATGCAGAGTAAAAATCCACTCTAAGGAATTATGTATAAAGTATTATCGAATTCTTTTATATTCGCATCAGTTTTTCTTGTGATAATCAAATTCCAGGTCCTTTTTCCTGGTTAAAATGTTATATAACTCGATTATAAGAGATCAACTACTTGATCGTTAATCTCTTTGTTCCCCTGGCTAAATTTTCACTGTACTTCAACTGAAAATACTTCCACTCAAACTTGAAGTACTTTTTCAATTTTTTTAATTGAAACGAAAGTAATCAAAATTCACTCTGAAGTGGTAAAGCGTCAATCTTATAGAATTTGAATGTCACTCCTAAATTTTAGTCAGATTTCTCTCTAAAGAATTAGTTGCTTTTCATTCTGAAAGCAATAAAATCTTACTAATTTTGATTGACTTATCACTCTTAAAATCTGAAATATGACTCGAAGAAATGAATAATTTATGATTATATTCTCTTGAATTTGAAATTTTCTTTTTTATATTAATCAAATTTCAAAATTTTTTCCTGGTAAGAATAATTTCATAAAAAATTCTTTTTTTTAATTTTTTTTCACCAACTCGATCTTAGGAGACCAAGTACTTGATTGTTTGTCTCTTCGTTCTTTACAATTAGAGTAAATTTTCACTCTACATTACTCTACATCGACTTAAAATACTGCCATTCAAACTTGCAGCCATTTTTAACTTTTTTAGTGAAAACGAAAGTAGTGAATACCCTCTACAAAATAATGAATAGTCACTTTTGGAAAGGTTTAATTTCACTCTTGAATTCTAATCAGATTCCTTTCTTAGAAATGAAAAATTTGAAAGAATAAAAAATCACACAAAAAAAGTTTGAGTGGCAGTATTTTGACTCGATGCAGAGCGAAAATTCACTCAGAGGAATCAAGGAAGCACAGTAAAATTTTTTGAATCCGAAGTTTTCAGTTTCGTGACATTCAAATTTTGGATTCTTTTTCCTGGTTGAAATCGTTCACTGACTCGATGAGAGAAGAACGACTACTTTATTGTTAATCTCCATTCTTCAGAGTAATATACATTGAGTAAAATACTATCACTCAATCTTGGAGTAACGTTACACTTTTTTAGAGTGAAAAGTCACTCAAAATAAGTGAAATTTCACTCTTCTTAGAGTGAAACTCAATTAAATTGTGCAGCGAAGAATCTGACTAAAATGAAAGAGTGAAATTCAACTTCTCTGAGAATGAATTTGACTCTTCCACAGTGAATTTCCACTCTCTATTTGAGTGACAGTAATTTGACTCGATTGAGAGAATTTTCATTCACTCTTAGGAATAACGAGAATATGTATATTTTTTACTAGAAGCAGTAAAACAACACCGTGACTAAGTGAAATTTGACTAATTCAAACTAAGGGATATAGAAGCCGCACGAAGACACACGAGGATAGCAAAAAGGGCTGGCCAAGAAATAAAAGCCGCGAGACCGATCGGGCGTTGATAAAAATCCAATCATTTCGACCGGTTTTGCATCGCACCCGGAGAGTATAATGGAATAGCACGTCACTTTTTGCACGCCACGAAATATTTTTCCTCGGCACTCTTTTCTACAAAGCTGGCCTGTTCTTTTTTTTTCGGTTCTTTTCAACTAAGAAAAGTAAATAACGTTCATTTGTATTTAACTTCCAATTTTCTTTACACAGTTCCGTAAGAATTCGTTCATAATATTCAATTTTTCTCAGATCATTGATGATTCTGCGATCACAAGAAATCTATTTGTAACTGTTTATGAATTGAATGATTTTTTGGTTCCATGAGTTAGTTTATTCTCATTTTCAGTAAAAAACTTCAGTTGCTTTCAACTCCGCATATTTCGCAAAATCTTCGAGACCGTTTAAGTGTAATAAATAATAGTCATGGAACTAAGTTTAAACTCAGCTGTATTTTTGAAATGAACATTTTTTCATCAATTCCCACAAGTGAATATTGTACATATTCTGTGTAATAAAATTTTGTAGAAAAAAAAGGGATCGATTTTCACTAAAAAAAATTGTCCACGTACAATTTTTCAACATTTCCTCTATCCTATGGCTGATATTTTTCACTATTAGTGTCTCTCAGATTTAACTGATCCATCTTCTACTCCGAACAACAAATTAAATTCTGCAATAATTATCAAACCTAAAAATGAATTTTACACTTATAAAAATCAATTTTTCTTTCATAAATATGGAATTTCTTTGAGTATCTTCCAGCAATAAACTCTGTCAATATGAGTATCATGAAGTACAAAGTTCATTAACGCTTCCGATAAAGCAAAATATCCGGTAGCCTTCTTTGTGCTGCCGGTTGGAAACGAAGGCCACGAGAAAGTTCGTAACGCTGGTTCAGTGCCACGGTCACGTTGCGTGCATAGCTGTTGTGGCATCGGACGAAAGTAAACTAAATCCAAAGGATTGCGCAATCCCGTTTAAAAGTCATCGAGCGTCTGTCGAACGCGAGGGGTTGCCCGCGAGTCGCATGGGAAACCGTCGCCACAACCCAGCTATTTTTAGAGCCGCCATTATCGACGACGAGGTATTACTGTCTTTCATATTTTCCTCCCTAACCTTCCTCAACTTTCTTTTCACAGACGATTACGGACCTTTTTCCCCATCTCCAATACGAAGACTTTCACGAAAAATTGCGTTGAACCCAATAAAGGAAACCGAAACCGTGACCATACATGTTCAAAAATGTTTTATTTTTCATCATCGAAATTAAAAGTATTTTTACTTGTAACATTTGTATTATAAGAAGTAATTTCCTAAATTTTAAGTATTGTTGATGTTTAAACAGTCTAAAACTGACAGACATCATATGTGACTTGGAATCAGGAAATGGGGCTTGAGATGTAAAGCCGTAAGGCACATTTTACACTTTTCGATGCCTGCTCTGTCTTACTCACAGCAAAATAGGAAAGGTCTCCCGAGTATTCAAGTTTCAAAAAATACTCGGCCCAATATAAAGGCCGAGGGACAATAGAGTTACCCGTTGCATGAAAAATCTTACATTGATAGACTTTTTGCTTTTTTTTTCTTTTCTCAAGTCATTCTCCTTCATTTTATTTTTCGTACCATTATACTTGTTCAAAAAATAAAGTCAAGGAAATGAATTACTTGAGAAAAAAAAGGAGAAAACAGGTTTATCTGGGTCTATCGATGTAAAATTTGTAATGCTACTAGTAACTGTATTGTCCCTCGGGCTCTGATCCGAATAATTTTCAAACTTTGATACCCATGTTTCCTTTCAAAAGGGAACTTATCCTATTTTGCTGTGAGTAAGACAGAGCAGGCATCGAAAAGTGTAAAATGTGCCTTACGGCTTTACCTCTCAAACCCCATTTCCTGATTCCAAGTCACATATTGTTTTAAGTCTGTCAATACTAAAAAGTGTATCATTTTAAAGTATTTATATAATAACCTGAAGCTTCAAGCATTAAAAATTAAATTAAATGGCATTATCATCATTTAGTAAAGTTGAAATACTATTCGAGACTTTTGAAATTTTTTTTTCTTTTGAAATAAAATGTAAGTTGAATTTTCACGAGTATTATTAATCTTACCATATAGTAACAAAAAAACATCAAAAACCACCCTTAAGACAAAAAAAATGCCATAGTTGAGGATCGCGTTTCTTATTTATGAATATTATTAAAAATATAGAATTTCAGTTCATCAATTTTTTACTCACTCAATCACTCATGAAGACTTCAATAGTTTTTGAAGTAAAACTTCTTAAGTGGAATTGTCACTTTTCTAGAATGTAATTTATGTAGGAAGTAATTTGGAGATTTTAAAATGTAAGATGTAAGACTGTAAGATGTAAGAGTGTAATATTTTCGATTGCAGGGAGTATTTTTGAGATTTTGTTGTAATGTAAGACTGTCATGTTTTCGTTTTGAGGGAGTAATTTTGAGATTTCGTAAGTCTATAATACTGTAAGAGTGTAATGTTAGGTCGGAATAGTTGGAGTTCAATAATATTCGAGCGTGTTTCGAGGGTAAGGAGTAACTTTGAGATTTCGTAAGTCTGTAACACTGTAAGAGTGTAAGAATGTTATTGATAGATTCGACTAAAAATTAGGAATGAATTATTTTCAACTGATTTACAGTTAAAAAACGAGAAAAATACTACCCAGAAAAATTGAGCGATCTGTTAGAACTAAAAAAGGTCATAGGAATAAAAATCTGTACATCGGAACCTTAAATAAAGCAGCATGAGAAGTTCTACTTCTAACGCGTGTTGATTCAACACGCTCTAATTTTTTCAATGGGCAGTATCTTTTCTCATTCTTGATACATAAATTACTCTCAGTATATCAATTTTAGTTTTCTGGAATATACAAATATGGAAAAATATGAGTTTTTGGAATTTTCATGCATGCAAACATTGCAACTTTGAACTCTTCAAATCTGAAAAAGTGAAACTTGACTGTTTCGAAGTGCTTTTACTGTGTTTAATTATGTGATATTATAATTAATCATAAATGTTGCTTCCATTTTAGTTAAAGGATATGATTTGTTTCAATAATTTTTGTTGTTTCTATTTTTATTGATTCAACTTTGCAACTAATGAAATTTTGAGAAATTTCTTCAAATCATTATTTCAATAATAAATGTATATATCGGTTTTTTTTTTAATGTTTTAGAATTCAAGCAAATCTACATATTCCTATTCAATAGAATTACAATTGATTCATTTTGAATGTAAAAATCACTAGCAATTAAATAATTTTCATTAACGAAAACAGCACGTCAAACAGGTAATCAAGCATGTACAGAATCTCAAGATCATTCGAAAAACTCCTGAAAATCCTACAATACTGATGTCTTTCGCCAATTTAAAATAAACTGAAAAGTATTTCGAACCTCTAATAAATTTACGAAATATTACAGACTCCTAACCAATATTCCTAAAATAATAGACACGCGTTTGATCACAAATTTTCTTCTCGCTGCTCTAAATTAGCAAAACTGTTGGATTTCAAGGTTTGAGTAAAGAGACTGTAAAGATCAATAATATATGCGGATGTAGCACAGGACTACTTTTGCTCGACAATTATAGCATCAGTGAAATAAAACTTTAAACGCACCGTGCTACTTTCGCGTTCCAAGAGCTTTAACCTTACACTTAATCGAACATTTACAAATTATTCAACCTCTATCGCTACCTCGTGTATAAAATATTTTTATAAATCGGAGCTTTTCATTGTACTACGCATGCAATCACATCTCACGTAAATATTATAATTATTTATGAAATTTATTTGAAAAAACTTCGTGTAAACTGTAAGTAAATAGTTTACCAAATGTTTGCACAGTGTTGTAAATATTCAGAATGAACTTCATTATAAGACATAGCATTTCAATGATGCAAATTTTTTGACCGACACGCAATCATTCGATTTAATAAAAATGAAAAAGTAGTTACGATCCAAAATTTTGCATCGTACTTTTTTTTTATTTGCCCTCGGACCAGTTTTTTATTATCATGACTTTTTTGGGGGAAAATTCCCCCGAAAATGTAGCTTCACTATAGTCCTGAACGCAATGTAAACTGTAAAAAGAGGAGTATCGTAAAAAGGCAACGACCGCTATAAAATGTCAAGACATGCGCGCGGCGGTATTGGATTTTTATGGCCCCGTATTTACTTTTTTATCAGCAGCCCCGAAAGAATGGCGCGGAATTCCCGGGTGGGTATATCGCGAAAAAAGCGACGTCTCTTGGCCAGGCCGCGGATTGAAATTCTAAGGCGAATTTCAGCGCCGGCGATCAGATATTGGCAGTGAGCGAGCTGCGCCGCGCCGCGAATATATAATCCTGCCGTCGACCCTTGTTCGGTCCTCGACTTTTTTCCAAACGAAAAACTCTCTTCGACCTTGAAAAACGAGTCCTTTCCGCGATATAACCTTAAAATTGGTACTTTCAACAGGGTTGAATCGGTGAAACAAAAGAAATATAATTTTGTAAGAGTGATCTGAATTCCTAGGAGTGAATTTTAACTCTGAGTAATGTCTAAATACTATCACTTAGGTTAAGAGTGAGTCAAATTTTTTGTAGAAGTTTCAGTTTTGGTTATTAGATTCAATCTTGGGAAGGTAAGTTCAATTTTAGTACGAATAAGAGTGAAATTTCAATATTTTCGGGTGATTTTTCTTTCTAAAAGAGGAAAAAGTAACTCCAAGATTAAATAGCATTAGGGTGGAATTTTTCAACTTTCTATTTCATAAGGCAAAATATTTTATAGGTACAGCACATGTTAGGAACTATAAATTGCTAGACAAGGCTGAATATTAGGCACCTACAATATTTTATTATAATTATTTATTAAAACTTATTTTTATCTATACTATCTGAAAATATGGGTTTTCCTGATAAAATGGAATGAATCGAATTTTTTGCAAGTATTTTGGGTTTCTTACAGTGAATTTTCACTCTAGGCAGGGTCAAGATACAAACACTTGAATAGAGAGTGAATCTTGGAGTAAATCAACTCTTCAGAAGATGTTTCATTCCTCGTTTATTTATTTGATTCGATTTTGAAATATTAAGTTCAATTTCAGTAAAATAAGAAGGAAATTTTAATATTTTCAATGACTTTTAATTTTGGAAAAGAAAAAAGTAACTCCAAGTTGGAGTGACATTCGAATAGAGCGTTGAAACCTCATATGATAAGATTATTTGTTACGAAGATGGTAGGAATCGTCAATTAAAGTTACATGAGGCTCAAGCGAAGCGAAGCCGAACGTTGGACACGTAAAATTTTATTTTGATTGATCATAAAAATTTGTTTTTTTGTCTATATTATCTGAAAATGTGGGTTTTCTCTCTAAAATGGAAGGAATTGAGTTTTTTATAAGTGCTCTGAATTCCTTCGAGTGAATTTTCACTCTAGACAGAGTCCAAATCCTAACAATTGAATACAGAGTGAATCAACTGTTTGGAAGAAGTTTTATTTCACATTGATTTATCCGATTCAACTTTGGAAAATTAAGTTCAATTCCAATATAATAAGAAAAAGATTTCAATATTTCTATATGACTTTTTATTGAGAAAGAGAAAAAAATCACTCTACATTAGAGAGACTTTAGAATA
The DNA here is from genome assembly GCA_028476575.1 of Platygaster robiniae. Taxonomy (NCBI): domain Eukaryota; kingdom Metazoa; phylum Arthropoda; class Insecta; order Hymenoptera; family Platygastridae; genus Platygaster; species Platygaster robiniae. Next base: position 47,587,564 of record CM052019.1, read on the forward strand.
GAGCGCCTAAACTATGTAGAAATAATTTGTTATCAAGTTGATAGGAATCCTCAATTTTCAAAAAATGAAAAGTTACAGTCCGAGATTCAGTTGAGACGAGGAAAAACTTTAGATACCTTCAAAAAACATTGAAAATATATATATTTTGGTGTTAAGTACTGTGTGTTTTACAGGTTTCAACTTTCTAACAAAAAGATATGGAATAAAAAACTGTATTTTTTCAATTCAACCATACATTAGGTACTCAAAACACGAAGGAATCAGTTGAATATAAAGTAATAGAATTTTTTCAACCATTTTGAATTTTTTAAAGTGGATTTCCACTCTGCGTAGAATTTAAATACTGACTTTTGATTAGCGAGTCGTAATTTATTTTAAAAGAGAAAATTTTCTCTTTTGAAGGAAATTTACAATTTCAAACGTCTAGTTACAAGACTCAGTTCTGAAAAAGTTACTTTGACTCCAGTCGAATTAGAGTAAATTTCAATACTTTGGAGTGACTTTTCATCTTGAAAGAGAAAAATTTCACTTTAAATTGAAAAAAACATTAGTGTGAAGTGTTTCAACCTTATACGAGGAAAAATTTTGTAGAGAAGATGTTTGAAAACGTCAAGTTTAAGCAGAATAAAAGTTACTCTATTTATTCATTGGAGTGGATTGTCACTCAACTCAAAATTCTGCCACTCAAACTTGGAGTAATATCTTACTTGAAAGTAATGAAATGTCACCCCTCTTGGAGTGGAATTGAACTCATTTTTTAGAGTGCAATTCAACTAAAATAACAGAATAAAATTCAACTTCTTTTAGAGCGAGAATTCTCTCTTTTGGAGTGAATTTCCACCGAACATTGGACCACTGTAGATTCATCCATGTTCTGCATAAAATAACTTTTTTTCACGATATAATCTCAACATTGGTTATTTTAACAGTTTTAACAGTAAAAATGAGAAAAAATAAAATTTCAGGAATTTTCTGAGTTTCTTCGAGTAGATATACACACAATATACTGTCACTTGAGTAAGAAGTGAAAATTCATTCTAAAAAAGAGAATGAACACTTTTTGAAAATTATGATTTGACTACCAAATGATACTTGGATTCTGTTTTAAAAGAGTTCGTTGAATTTCAATCAGAAAAAAGTAAAATTTTAGTATGTTGGTGTGACTTCAGTTCTAAAGGAAAGAAGTCATTCCGTATTGGGGTTACATCGTTTCAAATAAGTAAACGAATAATTTTATTCTAACAGTTTACGATGAAAGGTATAATTATATGAATCTGAAAAAAAAACTTATCTATTGAAATTTTAAGTTTTCAATAATATTTTCATTGCTGTAAAAAACAAGGTATCAATTTTCTTTTGCGAAAAAAAATTATCACTAAAAATTTCTCTAATATTCTCTGGAACTTTCAGAACGAAAACTCTTCCCCATAAAAAAAAATCACTCCAAAAAAAAAAAGGAAATGAAGATACCTCTCCAACAAGCACTCCAAAAGCAAGTAAACGATCATTGAACCTTTTTCGACAAAAATTCAAGCACCTCAATGATTATTATTCACTTGGGGAAACGTCCCAATGATAATTGGAACATTTGACTCGAGTGATATTTCCTTTCGGGGATGGTGCGTGTCTTGGGTATCGATTTTAACTCCTCGCCCTTTCGCGCCGTGAAATAATAAACTTTTTTATCTCCCATTCTTTCTCTTTTCCTTCTTTTACTTTTTTCCACCTTCTTCGCTAGCACCTCTTTCCCCTCGCGGCTCTTCCTCATCTTCTCTTTTTCCTCGGCACCTCTTCCTCTTTCTCCCTCGAAAGAGTGAGACGAGACCTGACATTTCACTCGAGCGAACCCCAGCATCGAGCGGACTATAGCCAGCGAAATCGCATCATTCTCCTTTCATTTCCTTTTGCAACTCTCGCTCGCGCGCCGAGCAGGTCGCCATTTTGATTCGCGAGATATACCTAGGATGTGTATTATTAAACTCGCTCTCGAGGACCTTTTGCTCTGAACGACTCGGGATTCGGAAAACACAGAACGCTGTTTTCTTTTCGAATCGATGCAAATGAGGCTATTCGGGATTCGCGTGTTTTCCAGGGAAAATTGTAAGGGGTTATTGAAAATATAAAAATCAATTGGGTTGTTACCTGGGTGTTTGGGAAGGAATTTCTGTTATTGCGTTAAGTAGGGAAATTAAAAATAATAGACACGTATTTTTATGTTTCCCTCAAACATGATTATTCTGGAAGTTTTCTCGATTATTAGTTTTATATATAGTTATGCATCTATATTTATATATATCTATATACTGAAAATGTAAATTATGTAATGTTATAATGCTGCAATTTTTAAAAGGCTGTACCTTCGTCAGTTTTCATAATACACTCGTTCCTGAATCGTACAAGCATATACCTGTCTTTTTTTCCTGATGCTAACAGATCAGAATAAAAAGAGACGAAAGCACTTGTACGATTTAGGAACGAGTGTACAGCTTAAAGACAGAATATACGTTTCTATTAATTTTTTAGATCATCGAAATCAGCAATGACGAAAATAATTTATACATATTTGAAAAAATTAGATTTGGCTATCAACTAAGTACGATTTTCTGTAATTTTTCTGTACATGTACGTTTGAGTTTGTCAGATTATTCTTGTTTTGAAAATGAAAAAACATTAACATGCATATGTCGAAGAAATATGATAATGAATAAATCTATGAAATTTATGGATGTTTCATGTCATTCTACAAATTTTAGGGATTTTGAATAAATATTGACAACTTTCGAAATTTTAAACATTGGTAATACAAATTGTTTAAGACTTTAAAGATTCTATGAAAATTCGACCCAATCATAAAAGTTTTACAGGGTATCTTGATACTTTTCAAATTTTTCAGATTTTAATCAGAATTTGAAGGAACACTACTTCTCATCTACAATCCATTTTCAAGAAAAAATACATTGAACACAATCAAGAAAACGTATCAATATTTCCTGCAATCCTTAGTATTTTTAGGGTTTTATGAAAATTTTGCAGTTGCTGTATTTTCAGATGTTTTTTAACTTTGTTTTTTAAAATCGTAAGATTCCATACATACCTATATACAAAAGTCCGAATTTCATAAAAATCCATGAAACTTATGAGCATTTACCGTAACTTTTTAAAAACTTGATGATTTTTTCAGGTTTTTATGGTTTCATTAAAAAATAAAAAAAAAACATCATCATACATGATTCAAAGAAAAATGATAGTAATCATTACTTACAAAATTGATGATTTTTTTTCTAAATTCCACAAATTCTTCGAATTTCACCGAATAATTTATTTTTGATTTTTTTTTAATTTTTGAAAAATACAAAAAATCTCAAATTTTTTATACTTCCTAAGCTTTTTATTTATTTGTCGGTCTCATTGAGATTTTTTGTAACTTTTGATGCTTATCAAGTTTTCCATATTTTTTATCATATAAAAAAAAATATTATTTTACATATTTCAAAGAAATATGATAATGAACATGATACTCATAATTTTTAAATATACTTTAATTCTGTAATAATTCAAATTGTTAAATCTCATGATATGTGACTTGGAATCAGGAAATGGGGTTTGAGAGGTAAAGCCGTAAGGCACATTTTACACTTTTCGATGCCTGCTCTGTCTTACTCACAGCAAAATAGGATAAGTTCCCTTTTGAAAGGAAACATGGGTATCAAAGTTTGAAAATTATTCGGATCAGAGCCCGAGGGACAATACAGTTACTAGTAGCATTACAAATTTTACATCGATAGACCCAGATAAACCTGTTTTCTCCTTTTTTTTCTCAAGTAATTCATTTCCTTGACTTTATTTTTTGAACAAGTATAATGGTACGAAAAATAAAATGAAGGAGAATGACTTGAGAAAAGAAAAAAAAAGCAAAAAGTCTATCAATGTAAGATTTTTCATGCAACGGGTAACTCTATTGTCCCTCGGCCTTTATATTGGGCCGAGTATTTTTTGAAACTTGAATACTCGGGAGACCTTTCCTATTCTACTGTGAGTAAGACAGAGAGGGCATCGAAAAGTGAAATGTGCCTTGCGGCTTTACATCTCAAGCCCCATTTCCTGATTCCAAGTCACGTATAGTTAACAATCCTGAAAATTCTCTTCATGTTTCTAGTTTTTCAAATCTTCAAAATTTAACGTGTAATACAAGCTATTTAAGACTTTCAAAATTTTTTGGTGTTTTTTCCCACTGCTTCAGATTTTTAAGAATTCCTTGATATTTTTCAAATATTTTAAACTTTTATCAAAAATGAAGGAATATTATGATACATATTTACCAAATTCATTAACTCAAATTCTCAAAATTTGAAAAACTATACACGCTGATCAAAACTTTTGAAATTTTCTAGAAATTTCTCCAGATTTGTCAAGATCAGTCGTAATTTTTATTATACCTTTTAAGTTTTTCAGATTTTTATCAAATAATGAAAAACACAGTATCATGCGTATTTCGAAAAAATACGATAATAAACACGATCTGCAATATTTATAAACATTTTAGGAAATTATACAAATTTTTTTTAGTTCATAGAACTATTGGAATACAAAAATAATTGTTATTCAATATTTTCAATGTTTCTGAGTTTTTCAAAATTTTCAGAATTTCCAACGTCATAAAAACTATTCATGACTCTCCAAATTTTTTTCTAATTTGTCAGTCATACAAGAATTTTTCTGTGACTTTTTAATATTTTACAAATGTTCCAGATTTTGATCATAAACTGAAAAAACATTACTGCACAATTTTTAAAGACATTCGGTAATAATCACAATCCCCAAAATTCATGTACATTTTCAAAAATTTTACATATTTTTATTATAGTGTTATTTCCATAGTGTTATTTACAATTTTTCATATTTCCAATGTTTAGTTTTAAAAATCAATAAAAATAAAAAGTCTTACTATCTACTCAAAACTTTGCAAATTCTCTAAAAAATTGTCCAACTCATTTAGATATCTAATAACCATTCAATACTTCAAAAATCCTGCAAAACTCGCGTCCTTTTTAAAGCCACTTTTTAATATTTAAAAATCCAAATTAGTTTTGAAAAATCTACTTTTACGATAGTCCAAATCGAAAATTTCAAATAGATCAAATTCTCCGTATACATAATCAGAGTAAATACAATTTACAATATTCTCATCAAAATCGTTTGGAAATACTCGATTTTTACTATTTCTCAGTCCAAACTTTCTACATATATAATTAGTCAATTCGGATGAATAAAAACAAAGGAAATTCAAAAAATTTAAAAAACAATTATAGCAAATACTATAAAATATGGAGCTAGAGAAGATAATGACTCTGCCTTATGTTGAGAGTCTAAGTTAAATTTAAAGAAAGAATTATAGTAATTATGCTTACATTAATTATATACAGTAATTAGCAAAATTAAGGAAAATATTGTGATCTCACTATCACGAAATTGTCCTACATATTTTTTCTGCGATGACTTCATGAATTTATGAGGGGTTCTATCCATTGTTTATGAGGTATGTATGATTAAATTCAGAAGTGACGTATAGCTTTTTTACAAATATTTTATTACATTGTTGTTACCTTTAACCTACTCTCTAAATCTGAATCTGTTGAACTAAATAGACTGCCAGTTGTATTCTGCAGATGTCCCCATTAAAAATTTCTCAATAAAATCTATGAAAAATTGAAAGACTCTTAATGTGTAGGATGTAACAAACAGTTTGTTGAAACAACTGACAATCTTTCGAATTTGACAGGCAGATTTGTTCAAAGTGCAGATTTTTAGTGGAAATTTTCAACAGATCGCAATCTGTTGGATGTGATTAGATTTAGATTCAAAGAGCAGTCTTGAAAATGATTTCACTCAATGACGATTAAAACGTTGACGATCAAGTAAATAAAATGAAATTGAAACACCAATTTTTTTCGTTTTAGTTGGTCAATCAGTTCATTAACCATCTACACAATTCAAAGTATGCACTACCGTGCAAAAGTATAAGGACATTATTAAAAAAATCGATTTTTTGAGTTTATGATTGTTTTTTATTGTGTTAAATAGCATTTAGTGATAAACTATTGTATATAAACTAGAAAATATACTGTTTTGTTATGATTTCTGTGCATTACATGCAAATTTTGTATAAAAAGGTTTAAAAATACTAAAAAAATCACGACAAGTCAAATCAGAGTTTTTTCATCAATGTGTCCACCTTGCGCTTTGATAATTGCATTCGAAAAGCTTTTAGCCTATTTATGAAGTATTTCAGGTGCGAAATTGTCCCAAGTCACTTTTTTGACTGTCAAATAACTGCTTGGTTAAATTTATTCAAAAAAATAAGAATTGAATCAATTTAACTTATTATAGTTTGCCAATTTAACGCGAATGTACTCTCTTAATATGAATACTGTTAAATCTCTACAGAATGCAATCTGTTGAAAATTTTTACTGAAATATCTGTACTTTACACAGATGTATCCGTCAAATTCAACAGATTGCCTGTCGTTTCATCAGATATTCTGTTGAATTCAACAGATTGAGATTAAGAAAGTATGTAAATATAATCTTTTTTTTAGTTTATATACAAGACTCAATCATAAAATGCTGTCAAACACAATAAAAAAGGTCACAAACCTAAAATATGGACGATGTCCTTACACTTTTACTAAGGCACTAAAAGTATGAGTATTATCATCCGCCATTTTGTTTCCTGTCAAAATAAACTGGAATATGTAAACATTGCATGAAACACAATACTTGAGCCAGAGAAATAATAATTTTTAGTTCCAAAACGTAAAAAAAACGTTCCAAAAATTGAGAAATATCGTATTTATTTATGTACAGACATCAGAAACTGCAAAAATTAATTAATTTACAACAATGACGCTTTAAGTATTTTACAATAGTTTTTATAATTTCTCAAATCAATAACATTTCATATCAGATCATTTCGTACTCGACATGCCATTAATAATAAAAATAAAAAAAGCCAGCAATAATGAATCTATCTTCAACACAGTGGAACAAAAATCGAGTTTTGGAAAAACTCAAAGAAATTTTTACAGGTAACATATACTTTAGGACCTCCTGAACCTATAATCCTGAATGTTTTTCTCCATCACGTCACATTCGCGAGGAATAATTTTTCAAATATTTAATAAATCAAACTTTGTACCTTCTTCAGTTTTGACGCTTTTGGATCGTGCAAAGAACTAAGTTGTTCATTTTTTTCTGTAAATCTCATATATGCAATTTAATTTACGATTTTATTGCTCCTTCAACAATTTAATTTTTATACGAAAAAACTGTTTCTCGGAAACATCAATCACTAATTGATCCATGAAGGCTAGCATCCGAAAAATCGTTTCTTTTATGTTGTTTATGTTGTTTTTTGAACAACATAGCTTTTTGCACGATCAAAAAGCGTGAAAACTGAAGAAGGTAGAAATTTCAATTTGTTAAATCTTTAAAAAATTTTTACTCGCTAATGTGACGTGATGGAGAAAAACATTTAGGATTATAGGTTCAGGAGGTCATAAAGTACACGTTTTATGGGAAACTTTCTTTGGGTTTTTTTTTGTTCCACTGTGTTACCAGTTACAACACATAATCCAACTGAAAAATATGGAAATATGTATATAAAATATATATTGTTTTCATAATTATTTAAAAATATATTTTATATATTATAAAATATATAATAAAATAATCACAGTACTCTATTATAATGAAATTTATATTATTTATTTATAATTATTCACAATATAATATTACATAGTATTATATTGCATATAAATGCAATCAATCAATTGTCAATGCCCCTTGAGGTTATCTTTTTCTGGGTTGAAAGAAAGATGTGTGACTAAAAAGATGTTTTGATAAATAAGTCTTAAACAATCATTGATCAACATTGTCATTTTAGTACAATTTCATTTCGGACTTTTTGGCTGAATATACTCACTTTTTTATTGCAAATCTTGCTTCTTCCAATATATTCCTTTGAACAGCTGCGAAATTCGTTTTTGCACGATTTAGTGCGATTTAGTCACGAATGAAACACTACCTCTGTATGTTGGTTATTTGCATACACTGTTTCTTATGTTTTTATGTTTTCGAATTTTACAATATTATTTTTTCTGGCTAAAAAGTCTAGATCGTTGTAATGCAGTGCAATGTTTAACAGGACACAAAATGGAGGATGATAATACCTATATATTTTAGTGTTCTACTTTTACAGGTAGGTAGTATACCACAATCCCACACTGTAAAAAATAACTAAAATTTTTCTGTTGGAGTAGCAGTAAATTTTTTACCCTCGTCTGGATTCTTCCGCATCAGGAAGGAAAATTCCCTTTTTTTAGTGCATTTCCTCCAAAAATGAACTGGTTAAAGACTTCTTGTCAAAACTGAAAGTTGTCTTTCTCAGTGGCACAGTCGAATTCGACCGATCCGAACCAAGAGAGCATATTCTCCACGTGCTACCAAATTCGGAGGATTAAAAAAGGAAGGAGCAGGGTCGGAAAGAATGAAAAACAAACCTTGTTTAATGACGATAGCGGTGGGCACTTGAACGAGCGGCAGAGTATTGCTGGTGGGATTGACGGGTAGATTGGTAGTCGGGGTCCCCGGCGGTGGAGATGCGCTGGCGCTACCCACCGAACCCGGGTCGCTGAAGCCCTGGGTACTGTTATCCTCGGGCCCGTCGAAAAAGCTGAGATTGAACTCACTTCCGGCGTCGAAGGAGACTTCCGGCGTGAGGCTGTCCGGCGCTGGCGCGCTACCGAGACCCGCCGTCAGGGACTGATCGATTTTGAAAACGTCCATCGTAAAACGCGCCCAAAGTGGCCGTCGACATTCGCGAGTCCACCGATAAATCCCGGCTCGATTTTCCGGCTCTTTATAAACCTTCCTCGAAACTCACTGACACTTTTCACCACCGTTGTTTGTTTATTCCCTCGCTCACTCACTCGGCTACCACAATTTTCCACGATTTTCCTTCCCTCGATTGCTCTCGTTCGGCTGGTTCGATGAACAGACGGCAGAGTTTGACTTTCAACCCATTATTTTCGCCGAGATTCCCTACATTTCCTGGTCAAGTGGCAACTTGTCACGCCGGCTCGTTTTGGTGACCCATCGCTGAAATGGAATCATAAAAATGGAAAAGAAAATGTGAGAAACGAAAACCCAAAGAGGAAATGGGGGGGGGGGGGGATTTTGGTGCTGTGTCCTGGTGTCTTGATTTTTGTCCTGGTTTTTATAGAAACGTGACTGTTTTTGGAAAAAGACAGGTGGTCTTGGGGATGAAGGATTGAGGGTCGGGAATTTCACTGGTTCATCAGTGGAAATAGAAAATATAATGTATTTTGGGGATTTTCTAGTGTTTTATAGGGTTTTTATTGGTCTCTAGTACTTTTGGAGATTTTTAAAGTGAAAGTCATTTATTTAAAGACAGTTCAAAAAACCATAATGTTTTGATTTTGGAGCAGGAAGGATTAATGAATAAATATAACAATCAATTTTCGAGGGTCAATTTGGAGTCAGGGTATATTTGAAATGTGTGAAAGAAATTAAATGATGGTTTCACATGGAAAATTCATTTTTAAAATCATAAAAGAATTTTTTTTCAACTGTCCCTAAATTAATGGCATATACCTACTGTGAAATAGATTCCTAGAATTAAAAGTTACTTTGATTTTGAGCACTTTCATTGATTTCCTTGATACATTACCCATCTTCAGGAATTTTCGATACTCATAGTATGTTTTGTGTTTTTCATATATTGATACTACTACAAGAATTATTTGATATTTTTATGAACTTCTATATAGAAATATCTAGAATTCGATGCTCTAGGATTCAAAGCTTCTAAGATTTTAACTAGTTCTATAGATTTTTGGAAAATATTATTTACATGGATTTTGATTAATCATAAATTACATTTTTTTCATATTTGTGGTGTATTTGTACAATCCAAAGAATTTTCTGGAATTTGTATGTATTTCTATATCAAAACTTATAGGGTACCATACTCTAGGATTCAAAGTTTCAGAAATTTCAAGTACTTTTAAAGATTTTTCAAAAAATTTTGTGTACATAGAATTTGATTATTTATTAATTAGATGCTTCCAGTATTTTTTTTGTGTTTATACAACTCAAAGAATTTTCCGGTATTTTTATGAATTTCTATACAGATATTTCTAAGCTTAGATGCTCTAGAATTTAATGTCTCAAATATTTAGATAATGTATTTTTATAAATTTTGGAAAAACCATATCTGCATTGATTTTGATTATTCAAAGATATTATATAGTATTTTTTGTATTTTTTGTGTAATTATACAACGCAAAGTATTTCATGGTATTTTTATGATTTTTATGCATAGTATTTATTTATTTTAATGTATTTATATAACTCGAAGGATTTTCCACTCTTTTTATGAATTTCTATATAGAAATTTCTCGGATTTCACGCTCTAGGATTCAAACTTCTAAAGATTTCAGACATGTTTTTATAGATTTCTGAAAAATATCGAACAAATTTCTGTTGATTATAGATTTTCGTAGTACTTATTTTTGGTATTTTGGTATTTTTCGTGTATTCATACAACTTAAAGAATTTTCTGGTATTTGTTAAAATTTCCATGTGGAGATTTCTACAATTAGATCCTCTAGTATTCAAAGTTTCAAAAATTATGATTATTTTTATAAATTTTCAAAGAAAATTACATATTATATCTACATAGATTTTGAATAGTTAAAAATTTCTAGTATTTTTAATATTTTATAGTTATCATAAAATGTAAAATCTCTAAAATTTTCCGAGGTTTCTAGTATTTCTATAAATGTTGACATCGATTTCTAAAATTTGATGCTCTTTCTTCATTCTCCTTCAGACCTTTACTACATTAATCATTCTTTACAGCTATATATGTATTATTTTACACAATTTTTCCACTTTCAACTGTTTGAAAATCATATTATACAAAATATGCCATGATTCTACATAATTTTTGTTTGTTTGTTTTTTTTTTTTTTATCATTCTGGTACACTTTCCAAAACTTCCTAGAGATCTAAATACATTTAACAATATGTCACTTATTTACAGTATTTTTATCATTTTTCTGTGTTTTAATGCATTTGCTGGTATTTCAAGACTTTAGGTAACATTTCGAAAATGCTACAATTGCGAGAAGAAAAATATTTCATCCCTTATTTTCATAACTTCTCGGCTATCTTTATTCTTTATCATGATGTTCGAATTCAGAGAAATTAAATACAAACATAAACAAATTCGTAAATAACTACTTTTCGAGAAATTTCTTGGGCTGGGTGTCATTCGAGCAAGAATTTTTATGCATCAAGCATTTTGAGGATCGTTGTTTGGTACAGTATGTTTATTTATAAACTGCATGAAATTTATATTCTATAGCCACCTTCGAATCATTAAATAATAATTAATTTTTTATTTACAATTTCCTTTTTTTCTAATATATCTTAACATATTAAAACATACTATCGGAAGCTTTTGGAAAATAATTAAATACTGTCAATTGAATACTTCATCAAATTAAAATATGGGACACCAAAATCCAAAAGAAGACTTATTTGAAACTTCAAAGTCTTTACAATTTTTTCAACATTTGTTTTCTTAAGGAGAAAGAACGCAACATAAAAAACTTGCAATTGTCAAGTATGTAATCGTTTTTCATCTTTTTTTTCCCCTCGAGTATAAAAAACTGGCACTTTTTCAAGAACCGTTGAAAAAAGCTTTGTTCAACAATGTAAAACTGATGAAAAACGAAATGAGGAAACGTCAACAAAAAAAGGAGGAAAAAATCACCCTAAACGAGACATCTCAAACGGCGGCGAGGAAGGCAAAATCACCTCGGGCACGAGAGTTTCCGGGCAAGTTATTGTCGCCGTAACTATTACGCGCTAATGTATGCGCGCATTGTGGTACTTGCGTCCGGCGAAAATTATTCCGAGATAAACACGGAGGCGAAGAGTGAAAAAGTGGGCGAGAAACACGAAGAGGAGAGTGAGAAAAAGTGAATGTCATTGCCATAATCTTCGGGCGTTGACTTTTTCCTGGTTTCTCCCACTGCGGCTATTAAAAACAACTTCCACTCTTTGTTCGACAAGTCTTTACTCAATCTTTTGCTGGCTCACGATAAATTTTGAATAAATTGCTGGTAAATGCTTCCCCAAGCATCTGTATACTGAATTATGCACGATTTCCACATTGAGATTCCAAAACTATTAGTCTAAACATAAGTAGTCTAAACCAATAGGCTAAAGTCATAACGCCAACATATCATACACTTGGTTGTTGCCAAGTGCGAGTTGAGACGATGAATGCCTAATGCACCGTGAAAAGAAAATGAACATATTAGAGCGCTAGACCATCATTAATCTGACGACTGAATGTCCCACGCCAATTTTATCAAAAAAATTTGACAAAGTTTCAAAGCCAGCACGCTTGGATGAGTCTTAAGGCATTAATTATCTTGGCTACGTCGAAAAATAAATGTCAATTCGACAACTGCAAGCGAGCCCCGAAGCCTTGCAGTTGTCGACGTCCGAGTGTATTTAACATGATTATTATCCAGTTCATGTAAAATTCTTTTCTAGGGAAAACTTTTATTATTTTTGTTATTTTCGGTTTTCCGACTTGAAGCACAAAAAAATTTTCAAAACCGTTGCCCATTCGCAAAATCCTCAACATCTATCAATAAATTATCAGTAGGGCGGCAGAAAATGTGCCCTATTGATACACAGTGTTCTACGATTGTACCAGGAATATTATCAAAAATATTTCTAGAATATTCTAAATTCCAAGTAGTTGTTCAAGTAGTGGCATCAGGCCCATGTTAAACGAAATATATCAAGAATATCCTCAAGAATATTCCAGCATATTCTCGGAGAATATTCTGGGGATATTGGCCTTATGGGGAACTACTTGGACAATAGTATATTTTCAGAATATATTTGGAAATACTCCTAGTATATTCTGAGAATATTGTGTGTCGATAGAGTGGGTATGGTGGGTAGCGCTACGCACCTGGAAAATTCTGCATGAGTAAAATATCAAAAATTACCCATGTAAAAATGTATAAATTTGTAAGTTGTAGTTTTATCGACTTGTTAAATATTTCACAAGTCACAGAATTTTTCTAAATTATCTAAAATAAAGATTTTTAGTGAAAACTTTTGGGTTTAAAAGTTTGAAATATTACAGCAGTTTATTTTCTCTAGAACATTTTCGAAAATTTCTATAATCTATAAAATTTACGTGCATATTTGGAAACTATACAAATTTTCATAACTTTTCAGAATCAATGACAATCTTTAGAATTTTGAATGTTTTCTGTTTTAAAAAAAAATGTTGAACTCCAAACGTTCCTTCAATCTTTCGTAATTTATGAAAATGTTTCTGACTCATAAAAGATTTTCTTGAATTTCAAAATATTTTTGAAGTACATATTCCAAAATTTTACTTCTAAAAAAATGTTATAATCCATATTTCGAAGAAATATGATAAACACTATAATTCACCAAATAAATGAACATATTCTAATATTCTACAAAAATTTGAATTTTACTAGAATTATTTTGGGAATTTTGAAAATTACCAATGTGTTACGATTTTCTGAAATTTTCAATGTTTTTTCTATCATACCAGCTATCAAAAATCTCAAAAATTTTACAAAAATTTGTCCAACGCGTGAAGATTTCTTGCAAATTTCCATAACTCTCCAAGTTTTTTAGATTTTTCGTAAAAAATTTTAAAAACATTAATATCATGAATATCATATTCTAAATGAGAAGAAATAAGTACAATAATGAACACAATACAATATACAGGCTTCATTATAATTTAATGTTATTCTACAAATTTTTCTGAATTTTATGAAATATTGGCAAACTCAACAGTCTCAAGTTATTTCTGATTTCTAAAAAATTTCAAAATTTTGGACTTTATGCGGATTATATAAACTTTTTAAAATTTTATGAAAACTGTGTAACTCATTGGGATTTTTCTTAGTTTTTGGGTAATTTTCAAGTATTGCGAATATTCATGGAAAAAAAAATTTTATGCATACCTATTTTGTCGAAATACATATAATAATGATCACAATTATGAAAATGATGGATGTTTTTAGAAATTCCACAAAAATTTCGATTTTTTTAGTATAATATTCGACAGTTTTTTGAATTTTCATTGTGTTATGATTTTCCAAAATTTTTAAAGTTTCTAATCACATCAAGCTAACTACAGAAAACTTAAAAAATTTTATAAAATTTGTGAAACTCTGAAATTTTTCGGTGATTTTAAAATATTGTTCAAGTAATCAAAGTCTTCGCTAAAAATATGTAAAAAATATTACCATGCATATTATTTTGAATAAATATAATAAGTAACACAATTTATGAAAATATGAACATTTTCTGAAATTCGACGAAAATTTTAATTTTTTTAGAGCTAGTGACATTTTCTATAATTTTCCAAAGTGCTCTGGTTTTTCAAAATTTGCGAAATTTATAATACGGTACTAACTATTCAACATTTCTAAACTTTATAAAAATTTGCATAGCTTACTCAGAAAGATTCCTTGTGATTCTTAAATACTTTTCAAGTATTTCAAATTTTTGTCGAAAATTCGAAAAAACATTATCGTGCGTATTCAGAAAAAACATGATTCTGAAAAAATTGATTCACATTTTCTAAAATCTCGCAAGTCCGGCAAATTTTTGAAAATTATCGACAATTTAAAAATTTTTTTTATTTTATTTACATTTTTAACTTATGAAAAACTTCTAAAAAATTTTCAATAATAATAAGAAATTGTCCAACTCAATAGAAATTTTCGTAATTATTCAATGTTATTCAATTTTCTCAGTTTATTATTTGAAAATGAAATAACATTATGATGCGTATTTCGACGAAATATGATTATAAACCCCCCCCCCAAAAAAAAAAAAAAGTGAGTCATTCACTAGCCACTCGGAAAAATCGCGTTCTGCCACCCCTGATTGTAAGGATCATAAGTAATTAATCATTATTATGAAAAACGATTGATTTCCTCATAAATAAGTCAAGTTTGGCCAAATTTAACTGATAGTGAGAGAGGTCTTTTGTCCACAAATCTAGAACGGAATCGTCTACTTTGGAAGCTTCCAACTCGAGAGTCATTTGTCTTCTCTAGTCTTGGTTCCACGTTCTCGTAACGTCACAAGTCGGTGCGTTCACCTTGTTCGATGTTGAAATTTGCTCAAAGAATAACCGAATTGCAAGCTACATCGAAATGAAAATGGCGGTGAACGTATGACCAGGGAAACAAAAAAAAACCTATCACAATCAACTTTTTCATTGACTTCTATTTTCTTAGTCAATTTTCGGTTTTATAAATTATCTTCTACCAGGGCCTAAGCCAAAATTGCCTTTTTTTTTACCACAAAAAATCTTAGATGAAGTAAAAAATCAGTACTTAATATTATTAATATACCTCCAAATTCAGTCGTAATACTGAAAATTTAAGAAACCTATCGTATACAAAAAATATTTTCGATGGTATACAGTATCACGTATATTCATTTTCCTGAAACTTTCTGGTCATCGAATTCACGTACAAAATACTGGCTTGATTTTTAATGAACTCAGACAATTGATAAAAATGTTTTTTTGATTAAAATGTTTCTTGTTATCTCGTTAATCACGGCCTAATGTTCATGGTGCCGAAAAAAATGAAACAGCGAAAAGCAAGGGCGCTACAAACGATTAATTACTCGACTAATTAATTACGAAATCCGCCACAGACTGGGTATCAATCACCCCTTTCTGCTTCACAGGATTAGAGTCAATTAATATCAAACCTAATGTTACGAGTTTAATATATCGCAGTAAAAGCAGGTCCTCCAATCTGGCCTTCGATTCGGAGAACCATAAAATTGACTGATAATTTATTATTGAATCATATATATTTTCTTTCGACGTGTTAAGTATATTTCTTGATAACGATACAGTTATTTATTTTCTCTAATTGCAGTTATTTATTTATTTCCTGATTCATTTGTTCGTTAGTTTTATGTATTCCTACATTGACATAGTTATTTCACTGAGTATGCCATGTAATATTCATAGAGAATTTGAATTTTTACTACCTCACTTTTCATTTCACAATTGTAATATACATGCCGTTCTCTATACACCAGGACACTGTAAAAAAAAAGTGAGACACCAAGATAAAGACTTCTTCTAATCCTAGAAAATGAGGATGTCTGGAAGACGTTTGTCCAATCTTATGGGAGAAATGCTTGTTTTTTCTACCCTCAAATCTCATTAAACTTGATGGCTCAGCCGATTTCGATCCTTACTTCCGGTAAAAGCAAAAAACCTCGAATGCCGAACTAATCAAGAAACTTACTATTCCCCCACACTGACAAACCAATTTGGTTCATCTTAATAAATTGGTTAATCTTAACAAATTATCGTAAACAAAAATGTGAATTTCTTCGGATGAACTAAAATTCGCTAGAGTGGAATACAACTTATTTTTTTGAACAAAAATTTATTCAATAGTTAGTCAAATAACGACCAACCGTTTGTTTGAGACAACCAAGTCGGTTTTTCAGTAAACTTTTTTGAGTGCAGAAAGTGATCGATTCTTCTTCACGAGGGCAAAAAGTACATTTTGTTCCACAAGTAGAAAAAGCACATTAAGGTGGTCATGAAAAGAGGTGAGGTGGAATTTTTCAGGAAACTTCTCCCGAATCGTTTCCAAATTATTTAAAGAAAACTCCCGAATTATTTTTAGATTTTTAGGGCAACATTCATCCGTGCCTGTAAAGACGTCTTTTTCGCATGTTCAATTTTTCTTCAGACACAGGAAGCACTTATCCGTTTCGACACGTGCAGTTATTGTACATAATTATGAAAAACTAAACAAAATTATGAAAGTCCTTAATTAATACTGTGTGTGTATGCCTGGAGTAAAAAAACCATAAAATGTTAGAATACCAAAGTTTTTCGATAAAACACACGATTTTTGCATGAATTCAACGAACATTTTTCGTAATACTTTAATTTACAATAACTTTTTTTGGTAATAAGAACTTTCAACGATTACACCTTCAGAAAAACTCAGATTTTTACTGTTGAGAAAAATTAAATTGAAATATTAACAGAATTTGATTTAAAAATGTTTTCCTGCTTACAGCAAGTTTTTTATTTTCCTTATTCCCTACATTCGATTAAAAAATATATGAATTAATATTTATAACAATGATAAAAGAAATGCTAATTACAATTAAAACAATAACAACAATAACATGACAATATTCTCATATTTTTAGGTTTTTTTACTTCCAGCACATTTTTAAAGTAATGATAAAGGACTTTAATAATGTTTTTGCAATTAACCATAACTTTGAACAATAACTCTCCATATTAAAACAGATTTTCCAAGTGCTTACTGTATCTAAAAAAAATATCGCTCCTCTTTCAGAGAAAATCCCATGTTATTCAATGGGCGAAAAAGACGTCTCCTCTTTCTGAATCTGAATCGGTGAAAATCCACTGATTTTCAGTGAGATCCCAGTTTAAACAAAAATGAAAATTCGTTCATTGAGAATGAGTGGAATCTTACTGATTAAATAAATAATATTGAAGGCACTATCTCAATCAGTGAGATCTCACAATTAAAATCACAGAAAATTTATTGGACTGTATCAGTGAAATAATTTGAAGGCGCTACTTGGAACCGAAACACATACTGTTCAAACCAGTGAAAATTAATTCAATAAATACAGTTATTACAAAATCTTTTGATGGCATTTATTTTTTGGTACTCTCTAATTCTGAATTCATTTTTTTCTGGACAAATTCAATATGTAATTTGTTATTTTACTGGAAAATGGCGAATCTTTAAGTTGTCCAAATCAGAGAATGGATCTCTTCTAAAAATTACAGTGGAGTTAAAAGCAAAATCAAAGAAATCAGAATAAAGTGAATTAATGCTATTCCAAACAAGGCAACTATCCTGCATTAATAATTCTATAGATAAATAAAATTATTGCTAATTTCCTTTGGAATCAAACACGGATCTCAAGGTATCTGCTTTAACTTGAAAAACGTGGCAATATTATGATGTGAAATCGCAAAGACTAAAACTGACTGAGACTCTTAAAGATTATGCTAACAAGAACCTAAAGCATCAGAATCATGCAAATGTCTCCAGTGATTTTTCCACTGTTTTGCTAATCCAACCAGTACAATTGCAGATTTCTACTGATTACACAGCACAAAGCATTGGAGAATCAATGATTTAATTTTTAGCGTCGAGCACTGGTAAATCAATGGTTCTAAGTTTCACTGTACAAAATAGTAAAATTCCCACTAAATCAAATTTACAGAATATACTAACACAGGTTACAATTACCCTTTCAATCTTTAAAAATATAAGAAATGTTTTTAAATCACTCAGAAAAGATATTCTCCCTGAATATGAACCAGTGAGATTTCACTGATTCTCAGAGTAAATCCGTTCAGTGTTAAATCAGGTACCAGAAAACCACTGAGAAACAGTGATTTTTAACTGAACTTCAACAAAAAAATCACTGATTTTTACCAGTAAACGACTTTCCATTGATTTAGATTTATATACTGGGAGGTACCTCTATCAAAATTCCACCCAAATCCTTTCAATAACTCCTCTACTCTTTAAACTTGAAAACAGTGAAATATCTTCTACTATTGAAAAAAAGTGAGTATGCACTGGTGAGTTAGTGCAATTCCACTAATTTACCAGTGAAATTATCAATTTCACTGAGCTTATATTCACTGTTTCACAGTACATATCCACTATTTCCAATGTGAAGCCTTTTCACTGCTAGAAAATGAATATGCACTGTCAAAAAAATTTGAAATTTAAAACATCTTTTATAGGCTTTCTCCTTAAATCGTGTTTGAAATTTCATGGACACGTATATGAAGCGGATTTCAAAGAAATTTATATCAAATTTATTGTTTTCGTATTAATATATTAATTTCAATATTTTTTATTATTATTAGTTTTATTTTAAGACACTACATGTTTGAATATTTTAAAATATCCTTTGCAAATTATCAAAAATACAATATAATTTTCGTTATACAATTTATATTCCATACAATATAAATTTTTTGTTTTAATCAAATAGCTGTTGATGAACTAGGAAAAATCTGCTCCAAAAAAATTTATTATATCGAAATCCACTTGAATTTAAAAAAGTTTGAATACTTATTTTCAATGAGAAATCATTTAATTGGAAAATGTTAAATAAACACGTCGATTTCGTAAAAGGTTTATAATTTTCATAGGGAGTGTCTATTGTTTTCAAAGTTGCGTCCATAACTTTAATAGAAAATTCAAAAGCCAGTATGAAAAATCTGCTTCAAAGACAGTTTCTTAAATTTTATAGAGAAATTTCCGAGTGCGAACTACGAAACAGTAAAGTTTCTTTTTAACAGATTTATTGAAAAAATTGAGTATCTACTGATGTAGTGGAATTCCACTTATTTACCAGTGAAATTAAAATTTTCACTGAGCTTATTTTCACTGTTTCACAGTGCATATCCACTATTTCCAAGATGGAAGATTTTTCACTGCTAGAAGCAAGTATACACTGCGAAACAGTGAGGTTTCTTTTTCACAGGTTTATTGAAAAAAAGTGAGTATTTACTGGTGTAGTAGAATTCCACTAATTCACCAGTATAACTCATAATTTCACGTAAGCATATATTCACTGTTTCAAAATGCATATACCTATTTCCAATGTGGAAGCCTTTCCACTGCCAGAAAATGAATATACCCTACAAGACAGTGAATTTCCACTTTTTCATATTCAGAGACCAAAACACCTACTTCCCCCACCCTCCCATCCACTAATTACCAAAAATCAATCGCTCGTCTTTCGACACTAAAAAACAACTTTTACCAAAAATCCTAGAAAATTTCCCCACCACAAAACGATTCACCAGGTTGGATCCCTCGTGCACGAAACGTCGACAAAAGGGAAGAAGAGGCATACATGCGCGGATTATAAAGTCAACGAAGATGGTCAGGCGAAACCTGCTCCGCGTATACATGTACAGCGGAAGGTAGCAAAAAGCTCGGACAAGCGCGGAATACGCATAATAATCCCCTCGTCAACGACTCGTAAATAAAGCCCCTCCCCCGGCCGGGGGGTTTCTAATTACCTGCGCGAATCCCCGGCGTTCCGTCCTCGGTCCCGAGTATCACCCCAAACGCACCCCCGATCACACCACACAACGAGCGTGGACTGTATGCATAAATAAACCGGCCCTCAATCCTCGTCCGCGTCCGTCACGCTAATTATTGGAAAGATCGCCGATCGCCGATCCCCGCGCTGGATCATCGTGCGATCCATCGCGTTTCGAAGTACGGGGCAACACGTGTCGCGAGTCCGCGAGTGTCGCGAATCTACCACGTGGTCCGCGGGCACGATCTCGCGGAGAAATGCCGGCTGCTCGGGATTCTCCCGGTAACCCCTATCCCCCTTCCTTTCTCTCGCGAGCCACTCTCTCGGGCCCGAGTGTTCTTACCTGTGAGGTAAGTCGAGCCCGGCGTGTTACGGCATTGCAATTCGCGCCGCGGAGGGTACTCGCGGTAAAAGGGGTAAAATAGCGCGAGGGAGGGGGGCGACATCGGCGGTATTCGCGTGTGCCTGGGTGGGGGCAACTGGTATAAAACAGAGGAGGGGGGGAGGGATGCGGAGTGGACCAACTGGGTTCACCAACGGCGATGTACGTGGTTCATTGACCGACAAGTGCCGCGCTCTCCGCACCTCGAAAGTGCCTTTTCTTCGGGAAACGAAGGGTTTTGCGCCGCGATCTCTTGATTTGGACTTGGCTCGATTAGGCTTGCACTTATGATGAATCTGGCAGGGTTTGGAAAGTTACCTGAAAAATGTAACGCGTTGCGTTACCGTTACGAAGGTAAAAAAAGTAACGTTTCGTTACTTTCACGTTACTTTTTGGAAGAAATTGAATGTAAATAACAAAAATCAAAAAACTAAGGCTGAAAAATACAATTTCAAATATAATGAAAAATGTTTATCTGAACTTTTTCACCCTGAGAAAAAAATCAATCAGCTTGTTCAAATTTTTATATTTTTTTCAAGTTTACCAAATTCTGAATATGACATTTGATTCAATGTTAGCCACAAGAAAACATTTGCAAATTTGATAGATTTTTGAAAGAATCTAAATACCTACCCAGATTTCCAGAATTTTTCAATCTTTTTGTACTATTCAGTATGTATAAAATGTAGCAGGATTCTCTAGAATTTTTACATAATTTTAGTATTTTTATAATAATAATTATTCAACATTTCAAGAGTTTCGAACTCTAGAATTTTATTCTCGATAGATTTTTACTTATTCAAGTACTTTTTGTATTTCTTTAGTTTCTCAATGACTTCAAGGATCGTTCATTATTTTTATATATTTCTGTATGAATTTTTGGAATTCGAAAGATCTCCAATGTTCCATATATTTGCACGTATTTTTCCGAATGTATTTTCTTTCCGCATTGTTAAATATTTAAAGAATGTTGTGGAATTTTCAGTTTTTTTAAAGATATCTCTTTAAATTTCCAGAATGGAATAAAATTGGAGGTTTGAAATTTCTGGAGTATATTTCGATCGATTTTGAAGAAAACAGGTTCCTTATATATTTAAAGGGCCCTCAATATGTTTTGTATTTTTCACAAAGTTATACAATACAGAAATTGTCTCATCTTCTTATAGACTTCTATTAACATAAATTTTTTAGAATTTGAAGCTCAAGAAATTGAAGTTTTTTTATTCCTTGAATTACATAAATTTTTTTAAAATCAAGTGATTTAAAACTTAATAAAATGTAGCACTTTTGGTATTTTATTTTATTTTATTTTTTTTGTATTCATTATTATTCCATAAAATTTTCTAGCAAGATCTCTAAATCATACAAATCCTGCTATAGATTTGCGATCTATAGATTTTAAGTATTCTTATATCTTTTCATGCGAATTTCGAAAATTCAACCCTTTGAGTCGTGAAAGTTTTCAATAATAAATAAAAAAGCCTATTCTTCGTCAAGATTTTTACACAAATTACGATTATCCCACATACTTTCATTAAAAATTATTAATAAAGAATTTTATGACTCAAAATGAAGAAGTTAAAAATTACTAAGATCTCAGTTTCAGAACATTTTTTAAAAACTTCTAAATTGTGCTAAAAACTTAATGGGACAGATAAAAGTAACGTAAAATAACGGGATTTTCGTTACTCGTTACCGAAAAAAAGTGACTCGTTCCCGCTATCGTTACTTGTTAATTAATATAACGCGTTAAGTTATCGTTACAGTAAAAAATGTAACGTTTTAGAGTAACGCGTTACTTCCAAACCTTGGAATATGGATAAGTTCAAAATCCAAAACGCTCCAATTTCTACTCAAGAATTGATCAACAAGGAGAAAAAAAAATATAGTAATTGTTACAATACTGTATAGTAAGTGGGAATCACTCTGACATATTGTACTTTTTGCTTGATAATATAGCAATTTTTGTAATAACATATTGTAAATATTGTTAAACGATATTGTAGTAATAGACATAGATTTTTTGCTGTAGAAAATTCTGTACCTATTTCGTTTCCTACTATACTTCTTGTACTTTTTGCAATATCATATTGTAATTCTTATTAACAGGGCCGTAGACAGAAAAACCGGGCCCAGGGTATGGCAATTACGGGCCCCTTCATCTTTTTCTAAATTTAAGTGATCAGAATAAAGAAGTTCAGGTTTATTCAATAGTAAAATTGCATAGAGGATAGTTAGGAAAAATTAAGTGTTTTCCTACTAATAAAATTTTTATCGACGTCAAGAAACAGAAAATTTAAACAAAATTGTAATGGAATATGTATTTTCTAAATTATCCAACATGTAAAAACTAAAAATGCATCGTGGAGTTTTTGTAGTGTAAAAGTAAGAGTTATAGATAAACAATCAGCAGAAAATATAAATAACAAGAAAGTTTTGTACATTGTTAATAATCGATCGTTTTTTACTCAACAAACTGATAATATCGCTGAAATTCAATTTTCTACCTAACTGAGATACGGGTTTGAGAGAAGCAAGATTTTTGGAAATTTTTTATTCTTTAAAGCACACTGAAAGACAGTTCTGCGCTTGCAACAGAAACTGGCAAAGTACAAAAGATTCGCACTACACACTGAGAAAAATTTTTGGCATTTTTTCATGTACTTTATATTAATTCTGGTGTATCGAGCATATTCTTGTGTTTTTTCCTACACAATTATGATAATAGCCTGAACACTGAGGTAAACTATAGGAAACTTCACTGATAAAACTATAGGTAACACTCCCAGGATCCTTGGAATGTTTCCTATAGTTTCAGCTGTATTTCCTTAGTGTATAGGCTATTTTTAAAAGTGTATAGGAGAAAACACAAAATGTGCTCGATTTACCAAAATTCATATAAGCTACAGGAAAAAATGCTAAAACGTTTTCTCACAATCAGTGCAACGGAAGCATTTAGAAAAAGTGCATTCGAATTTTTGCCATTGATCATATTCAAAAGTTTTAGTGGTTTGAGGTCCTCTTGAGAATTCGATGAATAAATTGATATGTTTCAGATGAATGATTTCATTGCGCCATTCGTCAGAGACATCAACTTGATATTTTCGAAAAAAATTTGCTGTTTTACTTGTGATCTTTTTCTGGTCCATTTCTGGAATTTTCCATACAAATTTGAAAATTTCATTCAAATTCTTCGCAGCTTCAAAGCGAGTAGTAATCTTAGCATTAGAAAAAATAGACTTTGGGAAAATTTTTCCTTGGAAAAATACTTTAGGAAAGGTCGGCTCCTACCTCAGAAATTATATTTGGATCAAAAGAAAAGATGATAAATAATAATTTATGCGTGCCAAAGTCAAGGATAAAAAATAATACGTATAAAACAATGATACAACATTGTCATCAAAATACAATTTGAAACGACGAAAAAACATTTTTTACGATACTACCTCAGTAATACCCGCTCGATGTTCCAAGTTCATGAATTTACAAAAAAAGGAGTAAAAACCTTGGCGCTAACAACTGTATTGCATTAAAACTGTGAATAACGGTTAGCCAAACGAAATACCAAAAAATCAAAAAATATACCTTAAGGCAACGGTTGGGCGCTTATTACCACTGAGCTTAGAAAACATCTCTAACGTCGAAAAAATGAATAGGAAGGTACACATATTAAAAATTTAGAAGGTTTCAATTTTTTTAAGAAGCCTGCAAGTTCAGATTTCTTCCTGTATTTCTACACTGAGAAAATGTTTTAGCATTTGTTCCTATAATTTATATGAATTTCGGTGTATTGATCATATTCTTGCCTTTTTTCCTACCCAATTTTTAATATAGCCTATACACTGAGGAAATACTGCTAAAACTATAGTAAACATTCCAAGAATCCTGCGAGTGTTTCCCATAATTTGATAAACTATAGGAACATAATATGGATTCTAGTACTTTGGGATCTAAAATTATCATATTTTAAATTACGAAAATCAATATGTTAGGAACCGTAATGAAATTAAGTATTCTAGAATGTTGTTCTCTGGAACTTGGACATCTGAAATTTTCTGATCCAAAACTTAAAATTCTCCTCTAGAATCAAGATGTCTAGAATTCCTAAATTAATTATTTTCAAGTAGAGTGTCATATTTTTAAATTCATAAATTGATAAAAACCAGCTCAGCATCGTGATTGAAAAAGAACCCTTTTCCTCGATACGACAACGAGTTTACAAAGTTAATTGTCAAATTTATCAATGCATTGTGAGCGACGCAAGAACAACACGTATTATATTTAGGATATTGCATCGATTTTTCGCGATTCCGCGCGGCCAAACATCAAATAATCTGTAGATGAACGCCATTACACCACACCATACGACACTGCGTTGTATCTTTCAATCAAGTATCATCAGCTCGCGTGATCCTTTGCCGGTACTGCCAGTAATACCATACAATCTCCAAGAGCTATTGCCAGACAAGACAAGAATCAAGTATATATCTGGCATTTCACAGTTCGCTGATCAGCTCTTGACATTTTGATCAGAGTGAACAATGTCGAACAAGAGCAGAATGTGAAATTAAAGGCCTACAAGATTACGAATACTGTGTAATATAATGTTGCATAACAGGCGCGTAAACAGAGGGGGGTTTTGTGGGTTCAAACCCCTCTCGAAATTAGTGTACCATATTAGTTCAAATTCAATTTATATCAAATCAAAATCAATTTATATTTCATGTAAAAATGAAAAAAGTTACATCGATGAACAATAAAAATATAAGTTACAAAAAAAGGGATGAAAACGTTAACAGTATATGTATATTTAATAAAAAGGTAAAAATTATCAAACCGTAGGATTACATGGAAAATGTGAATCAGAAAAATTGTTGAAACCCAGTGAGTAATCAAGAAAACTGGGAATTTACAAAACTTTGAATCTTGGATCATCAAATTCTAGAAATCTATATAGAATCCATACAAAAGTCTTAAAAATCTTTCGATTCATAAAAAACAAACTCTAAAAGAATAATAAAACGAATTAAATTCAATGAAAAGACTGTTTTCTGAAAAATCTCGACAAATGCCTCTACGATATATAAATTTTGGGATTCTAGAGAATCGAATTTTAAATAAACTGTAAATCTTTAAAAAATCTAAAAGACGCAACAAAATCTTTCGAAAAGTTGAAAAATACGATAAAAGAATAACGATATAAAACATGAAAAATCTATATGAATGTGATTTTATCATTAACTCTTGAAATTACTGATTATAGATCGAAATTCACATTCTGAAGCATCGAGTTTTTTAAATCTCTGTAAAAATCTACAAAAATATAAGTAATCTATAAAAATACTTAGAAATCCTCTAGGGTTTCGTATATTATACTAGAAAAATGTGAAAAATAAGTTTACTAGTTTACTTGCTTACTTGTTTACTAGCTTAATAATTTACGTGTCAACGAGTTTACTAGTTTACTCGTTAACTAACTTACTAGTTTTCATTTAAACAGCTTATTAGTTTACTAGCTTACTAGTTTACCAGTTGACTATTACAAATTTGACAAGTTTACTAATTTACTTCATAACTAATTTACTTGTTAACGAGTTAGCTAGTATACTATTTTTCTTTTTCACTTGTTTACTATTTTACTATTTTACAATTTCAGTACTTTACTAGTTTACTAGCTTACTTTTTCACTAGTTTAGTAGTTGACTTTAGTAGTTGACTAGTTTACTCTTTTTCAAACTTACTAGTTTACTAGCTTACTAGTTTAATAGATATTTTAAAAAACATAAGGATCATGTAAAAATAATTTTCTTAGAAATTAATACATTTTTCTGTCCTGGAGCATAATTATTATTTGATACTATAGTTATATATAGTTTTAATAATTATTCTAGAATTTCATTTATACAGAAAATAATAAAAATAGATCCAATTCAATTGATACAATTAACACAATTAAACATTCCTTTAACTGTACAGATACCAAAAAAATATAGAGGAAAAGTATTGAAAATCTTCATAAAAGAAACTGTTGTCTATACAATCAATTCAAACTCTCAAAATCGTTAAAAATTTTAATACCGTAGCATCAATTTCTGAAAACAATTTTTTGTATTGGGCGATCCATAGAAATATTACAAATATACAAAATACCAGAAAAAACAACAAAATTTGATGAATAATATACCATACAAAAATAATATAACTTTATGATGTACCTTTTGTGTGGTTAAAATTTGCTCAAAAATCATTTTAAACATATGAATTTTTTAGAAATTTAATTTCTAGAGCATCAACTTTTAGAAAGCTTTATAGGAACCCATATTACTTCCCAGGATAAAAAATCAAAGTATCCTTTAGTCTCAAGAGTATTTTGAGTCTCCAAATTGATCATTAAGAGTATTCCGTTTGGCAAAATGGAATACTTAAGATACTCTTGAGACTCAAACGATACCCTTTATGTTGCTTTCAAGAAATAGAGTATTCAAATCGGAGATCAAAGGTGACTTTAGGAGACTTTTGGAGATTCGTAAAAAAAATTAGTTTACTCCCGGAGACTCACAGTCACCTTTTTTTTAAATTATGTATACCCTTCGGGGACTCCTTCGATACTATTGGATACTCTTGGAGACTCAATGATACTGATTCCGAGACTCAAGATACTCTTGGTGACTGAAACGATACTCTGATTTTTTATCCCGGGTAATATCAGATAATCGTTAATGTAGTATAAATATGAAAAGTATTAGTAAAAAAATTAAAACCTCGGTTACTAATTAAAAATCACAAAAATCGAATTCCATCATTTACGAACGTGAAAAATGTGCTACTGTGGAT
This sequence comes from Platygaster robiniae, assembly GCA_028476575.1. Lineage (NCBI taxonomy): Eukaryota > Metazoa > Arthropoda > Insecta > Hymenoptera > Platygastridae > Platygaster > Platygaster robiniae. The sequence goes on from CM052019.1 coordinate 47,615,060, forward strand.
TCCAAACATTGTTGTATAACTTTTCAATTCCGAAACGTAAAATATTTCAAAATCGTAACCATATTATCAAAGATGAAAAATTATGAAATGCCGAAGGAAAAATATTTCTTAGAAAAACCTCTCCCGAAAGTTTTTTCTGCCTACGCCCTTGTTGCATATTGTATATGTTATAAATTATTTTAGTGGATAAATTAACGGACTGTCATATCCTTTTCATGTTTCATACAAAAAAATCTCTGTATATGAATTATATATATTTCTCGCCAATCTTAAGTACTCGATTATGCTTTATTGTAGTGTACTGTATTGTACTATAAACCATACTTATGCTCTAAACTATGCACAAAGGCACTATGTACCCTAGAACATATTATAATCCCTATTTAGGAAAATCACAGAAATGGGTTCTTAAAAAGCTTGGGCTTCGTCGGAGCTCTAGGTTTCCCTGCTAACAAGCGCCGATCGTGGATTTCAATTTCGCGAAACACCATTATCGAGTGAGTCATATCGATTAGCCCGCAAGGGGGAATGAAATATTGAGTGGGCAATCGGGAACATAAGTTCATAGTGGGGTTTGCAGAGATTCGCAGCGAAGGCTCGACGAAGATGCCCCGACTCGAAGGTGCGTTTGCACAAGAAAGGGAGGCTGCGAGAGCGTACACTTGTCGGGAAAGGAGATGTGCAGGCCCAGAGTAATGAACTTGGGAAACCGGTTACATACGCCCGTGCATATACAGATTGCTTTTGCAGGCATACTTACGTTAAATTATAACGCAGACTCGGCGAAAAACACGCCCAAGCGTATGCACCGCGTGTGGCCTAAGTGCGAGAGTGCCAAAATTCTTGGACACGGGGTGCTACCTTATTTCTCAGGCCTCTTTGATCTTGAGGCTACCTTTGATTCGATTTTTAATCAGTAAGCATGATTGTCGTCGATAAAAATATCTATATTCGATATTGGTATATTATATCAGCAGAGGAAAATTGATAACGTCATTATCTGAAGAGTAAATATCGATATATTGATTACCTTTTTTTTTCTTTTTCCTCATAAAAATTGAACAAATTCATTTGGAAAAAGAATAATGCTCGATAATATCATTCAAGGTAAAATTTTTCGATCATGATATGTTTATTATTTATTCATATTATTCCATATTCTTTTATATAATTGGTATCTCTTTGCAGGGGTGGCAGAACGCGATTTTTCGGGGTAGGTGGTATATGACTTAACTATTTTGGGGGGAGGGGGTATTATCGTATTCCGGCGAAATGCATATGATAATGTTTTTACATTCTAAAATCAAAATCTAAGAAACTTAAAACATTAAAAATTTACGAAAATCGCTATTGAGTTAAACAGTTTTTTATGATCATTGAAAGCCTTTTTGTAATTTTATAAAAGTTCAAGGTCTCGAAAAATCAAAAATTTTTTTACTTATCAATAATTTTCCGAATTCACGAAATTTGTAAAATTTCAGGACATGTGAATTAAATTCGGTTAAGATTCATGTTTTTTTCTAAACATGCGTGATTATGTTTTTTTTCTTTCGAATTTTGAACAAAAATTTAAATACTTGAAAAGTACTTGGAAATCAAAAGAAATCTTTGCCAGCTGGACAAATTTTCATAAAATTTGGAAAATTTGAGTAGTTGGTAACATGTTAGAAATTTTGTAAATTTTGAAATATCAGAACACATCAGAAATTATAAAAAACGTAAATGAGACTTAAGAAATCAAACTTTTTGTGGAATTTGAAAAAAGGTTCATAATTTCATAAATTGTGTTTCTCATAATATTTCTTCAAGATATGCATTATAATATTTTTATATTTTTAAAGAAAATTTGGAGCACTTGAAAAATAATTAAAATTCACCAAAAAATCTTACAATTTTGACGAATTTTATAAAATTTTAAAAGTGTTATGTAGTTGGTTTGATGTTATTAGAAACTTTGAAAAATTTGAAATTTCATAACACATATAAAACTCCAAAAACTATCAATTATTCTAAAATAATCGAAATTCCCGTAAAATTTCAGAAAACATCTATCATTTTCAAAATTGTGTTGATTATGATATGTATTTCAACGAAATGCATAGTGTAGATTAATATTATTTTCAATTTTTTCATTAAAATTCGCAGTACTTCAAAAACATCCAAAAACTTAGAACAATTTTGATGAGCTAGACAATTTTTAAAAAGTTTCTAAATTTTGAAATAGTCTTCGTAGCGTTTCAAGTTTTAAACATATTTCAAAACCAGAAAACATTTAAAATTCCCCAGATTGCCAATAATTTAAGAAATCGAAAAATCGGTAGATATTTCTCAAATTTCAATGAATTTTGTATATTGTGTTCATTATCATACACATTTATTATTCCTTTAAAGTATGCATGATAATGTTTTCAAAATTTTTTAAAAAATTTTAAACATTTGAAGAGTGTCAAAAAATCACAAAAAATTTTCATGAGTTACACGTATTTTTTAAAATTTTTGAAGTTTCTGATAGTTGGTACGATGTCAAAAATTTTGAAAATTTTAGAAAATCATATCACAACTGTCAATATTCGAGTAAAATCAAAAGTTTTATAGAATCTTAGAATATGTTCATTAATTTTATGAATTGTGTTCATCATATTTCATCGAAAAATACGCACTATAAAATTTTTTTCAATAAAAATTAGAAATACTTGGAAAGTATTCGAAAACTGAGGGAAATCTTGCACGAGTTAAGCAAATTTTCATAAATTGTGAAAAATTGAAGAGTCTATACGTTTGTAGCTTAAGAATGTGTTGGAAAAAAAAATATTCAAAATTCTAAGGATTGTTCATGATTGTGAAAAATCACAAAAATTTGTAAAATATAAGGAAATGCACGTAAATTTAGTAGATTATATAAATTTTCGAATATGCTGTAAAACTACAGAAACTGCGTGTTATTAAAATTTTGAAAATGAACAAGTTTACCATATTCTTAAATTTCAGACAACTTTTATAAATTCTGTAAGTTGTAATAAGCATAACAAGTCGATAAAACTGCAACGTATGAATTAATGCATTTTTGCATATTTTACCCATGCAAAATTTCCAGATGGGTCGTGCTACCCACCTGAAAAACCCTGATCCCACCATTTTATGAGTTTGAATCAAATTGAGCAAAATTACGAATTAGGTTTGAATTAAATTGAGTCTTCACAACGCTCAAATCTCTTCAAAAAAAATATTCTACGAGTACTTATCGACTGGATAAAATCTTTATTGATACGACCGATAGATGTAAGATACGCTCGCTGAATCGGAAGATTTTAATCTCCTGTCTTCCTCCGAATCGCCTGAATACTCTTCCTGATACAATCGAAAGAGAGATCTCTCTGACTCTCTAATACGACCGCTCTTTTTGTCGAGAGTTATTAGCAATTTGAATCGATGATTTCACCTTTCAGAAACACCAGTGACAAATTTGTTCCCTCGCGTGCACTGCGAATTCACTGATCAATCATTTAAAAATAAGTTTCTCTTACAAATAATAGTAGTTTATCACCCGAATGACAAGTTTTTATTCATCAATGAAACGTTTCCTTCCGGTAGGATCGATGAATGAAAAAATTTCGTCGGAGCATCGGAAATTTTCCCTGACAATAGAAGGGACTTTCGTTATAGACAGCAAGAGCTGAATTATGCAGAGAAAAGGAGGGTGTGGTTATGAAGATTTCCTGTTAAATAACTAAAATCATTTTCATGCTGAGGGACTCACCGTTGTTGCGTAAAATAGAGCCGGGACTGGTTGCCTCCAGAGGGCTGCTTGGTTCCTCCGAGCTCGGTTCCCGCTTCACGCTGAAATGGAAACATCCATTATACATTCCGTCGAGAAGAAAGACGTCAGCACAGAAATCAAATTATTCTCAATTTGGCCCTTTTTCAGCGATAGGAAATTCAGCATTTCTCTTTGGACATTGTATGAAAATCAACTACTGAAAACTTTTCGAAAAATTTATCATAGTCAGATTATAGTGGTAAGCAGTGCACTATAGTGAATAATAATGTAATGGTTCAATAGTGGTTGCAAATAATAGTAAGCAGTGATTCTATAGCGTGATGACGTTTACTATATTATACTCTTTTAGAAATTTTTTACGAGATATAGGACACTATTGGGTATATATTATACATATGATTCTATTGGCAGTAGCGGTTAACAGTGATTGGCATTAATTTTATAGTGTCATATTGGTTTAAATAATAGCCACTGTGTAAACCTTTTCAAATAATATTAGCGAGTTTCAATAGTTTGTTAGGAGTGGTATATAATGAATGTAATACAGTGAAAACTAGTTAATTGTAACGCGGGAAAGTGAGTGAAACTTGTTTATTATAACATATATATGTAAATAACAATATTATAAGTTAACATAAACAAAGAAAAAAAGCTAAGCATATTAGTGGTTCAAATGAACTACATATTAAAAAAACGTTCAGAAATCACTATGAGACTAAAAATTGATATTTTGAATGATATGACAAAACATAATATATAAGCACTATGTATCGCTATTCGACATTATAAAAAATATGTAAGCACTATAAACCACTATTGAAAACTAAGTAAAACAATAGGAAACTATTAATCATTATTGTCTATTTTAAAAAACACAGCCTAACTGATTACTTAACAAAACTAATTGACACTATTGGACACAAAAGTAAAAAACTATATTGGCCACTATGAGTAGTGATTAGTAGTCTTCAATAATGGAAAAGTCAATCAATAGTTTTTCAAAATTTTTCATACTTGACATTAAGTTTATAGAAAACAAATCTACAAAGAACAGAATTTTTCTAACGTATTATTACAATATTGAACATTTTTTTGTTGAAATCAACCACTCATAAAATGAAATTTCTTTCATTGTATTTTTATAGACGTATGTATTTCAGAGATAAATTGATATCAGTATAATTATTTTCCAGCTTTCTACTCTCATAATGTCTGATCTGCATTCTACAGACACCAGAAATTTAAGGAATTTGTAAAAAAATCAAGGATGTACCACATTTTTTGTAGTTTTTCAAATGAAATATCAGTAATGTTGGTAATAATCAAAAAATTTGTAACGACAATTTTTTTAGAAAAAATTGTATTGTGTACAACTGCTTTTATAAATGTAAAAAAATTTTCGAAAATACTTCATATTTCATGACGAAGAAATTTGTATTCGGATAAAATATTATGACCCATTCCGATTTATTGGAAAATAATATGGGAAGTTTCGATATTTTGTCATACAAATCGATGTGGGGAAAAATTAAGGAAAATTTTACATTTTTGCGAAATAAAAAAACTGGATTCTGACTAAACATTATATCAATTTCAGATTTGATACGAAACGTTACGAAAAACTTCTACATTGTTCCAAGTTTTTAGATGCAAAAAAGAAATATGATTTATTATTTACGCGCTACTGGTGAAGAAAAGTGACAGGAAACTCTAAAAACGAGTTGATATAAAATTACTAAGAGATAAAAAAAATTACGAAAAATACATTCAATGCGAAAAATTACAGTAAAATACAAATTGGACCGGAAACCTATAAACTACAAAAAATTACAGGAAAATTAAAACCTTATGTGGATGCCAAAATTTGGAGAAAATATCAATAAATCGAGAGAATTTGTGAAATACGCGAAAACTTCTAGAAATAGCGGAAAATTACGAAAATCTGACTTGCATCTATGATAATTTATTTTAAAATCATGAAACTTCATTTCTACTTTCGTACATTTATTTTACGTTTTTTGTTGTTTTCTGTATCAACAAAAAGTTTCCATATTTATGCATATTATATGAAGCATCTTTTTAAAGTACGTTCATGCAACTTATTGCATTTCCCTGATTTTTTTTAATTTTTCTGTGATTCTTCACAGGTTTTCAAGCTTCTTCATAATTGTAAGTAACTTTTGTAGATTCTTGTAGCTGATGCGTATTTTTGATATTTCTTCATGTAACTTTTGCGTAGATTTTAAAACTCCATGGTCCTTTTTTTGGAAGTTGAATTATTCTTTATATTCTTTGAACTTTGTTATATTTCAGTACTCTATATTCCTTTTGTTTTTTATGCCTTCCCGTAGTTTCCTAAATTTGTTTATTATTTATTCACAAATTTATGATCAAAAAAATCAAACAACTGAAAAATATGAAAACCGATGTTTCAGTGCACAAAAAAGTTGAATTCACAAATTTTTTTAAAAAATCTGTCATGTATATTAGACTTCTCATAATTTCCCATTGTTTTAACAAAGTATTCAATAAAATGATTCGTTTGAATCCAAATCTTTAGATGGCTGTGAATCTCTGCTTTATACTTGGAGAAATTCTTAAAAAACACAGCTTTCATTGAGATAAACATTTCTTTAGTTTCTATGAATAGTTTCTAAAGGTAATTTGCAAGCCCAACGTGACCCAATTTTTTTCTAATCTTTCTTCCAAAAATAATGACCTCAGTGATCATGAATAATGACGCTTCATCGTTCCAGATTCGTCGCGTTCTGTTACAGACAGTAACAAATTAGCTTGGAAAGTATATTTGTTGAAAATTAAGTGAAAAACTGACAGTCATTATCTGATGACAAGATTTTTATAAAAATGGTTATAATAAATATAAGTTATCAGAGTGCATCAAAGTCCTTGGAAGTTTCTAAAATTATACATAACCTATTCTTTAAGTACCTAAAATCAACAAAATTTCATATTTTTCTTCTCGAATTAAAACAGAAAAGTCTAAGTAATTAGAGAAGTATTTTTTTTCGTTAACCTTTGTTAGTTACTGAAGGTGAATTTCCAGAAGTTAAATTTTGCTTCTTTTATTTCACAGGCAACGTTTACGATATTATCCATTGACCCAACGTTTCAACTCGTTTGTCGCCTTTTTGAAGGCCAGTTTTGTTAGTTTGTGCTAAATGGGTTGTTAAAAAAACTTGACAACAAAGGAAAGCAAAATTGCTGATAACAAATTACAAATAAAAAAGGGACCAAAAGAATGTATGAAATGCATAAAGCTCAAAAGCTGCAAAGTTAAAAACGTCACGATGAAATTTTTAGCGACGAGAAGATTAAAAAAAATTCGTCATGAAATTTCTCTTCTTAGTTCCATTCTGAAGACTGAATGTAGAGTGAAAAATTGAGAGGAAAAGTATTCGAAACTCGGTGTAAGCGAAAAATTTACTAATTTTTGGATCCTTCGAAGAAAGAATTGAGTTTGTGAAGTGTCAAAATTATTCTTTCGGATTTCATAAAAACTTTCAATGTCCCTTGGAGGAATGGCAAAATGTGGAAATTAGATTCATTTAATTTCTACTTTTAAGATTGCATTTTATAATTTCTAAATTTTTAAGCTAAGGATATTCGATTTTACTGCAATACAGTTGAATTCTGGATTTAGTATTATGTCTTATCAGAAATTCAGTTAGAATGTTTAAATCTTAGAAATCTCAAAATTTATTTATAAATTCATTAAGAATATGTATGGCAGTTTTCAAGAATTTGAAGATAGATCATTTAAAGCTTATACCTTCAATTTTTCTTTTTTTTTTATCAGATGAACACAATTTTATTTTTTTTTAACCTTGGATTACATTTTTTTCTTATTTTGTAACTCGAATGCAGCAATTTTCTTATTTGAATTTTCTAACATTTTAAATTCTTTATATATTTCAACAAATATTGAAATACCTCAAAAAATAATCCTAATATTTTTTAGTTTTGAAGCTGCTTCGAATATTAATTGAAATATAACTTGAATTAACTAATTTTTGGAAATCTCAAAAATGTTAGACATGGAACTTGAAGAAAATTTTCCTCTTCCTTCTCGAATTCGAAAACAACTCAAAAATTAATGAATTTTCAATTTTTCCAAACAATATTGTAACTTTAAGCAGTTATAATCTTTTGAAGTTTTGTTTGTATTTTGGTAGTAATTTCTTTTCATATCGTACAACCTGGGACAATATCAAAATTTTTTGTAACGTTTGGGTTGGCATCTAAATTTGGCGTAATATTCTTTCAAAATTTACATTTTCTTCCAACGATTCGCAATCTTTCCCAACTTTTTCCCTTACATAAAAGCAATATATTTTTCACTAATGTTTTCAGTATACTCCAACCTCACTTACATATCACTTGAAAAACTACAAAAAAAATGGTAAAAATGGATATATGTTGAATGACAGTCGAACGTGCCATATGTATTTTCAAAATTGTTTACATAACGAAATATCTAAAACGCCAGGGGGAGAAAAAATGGGTGATTATTCTTATTACAACGTGAATTGAGCCTCTTATGCACATTAAGTTATCTAGTCGGGTGAACGGGTCAAACGACTTTCTAATTTTGCGATGATTGGAAAGGTTAGAAAGTTTCGTACTCCACATGCTGAGAATATCACATCCTCGTGTTTCGTACGTTGTTTACTTTTGTTGCAAAACACGTGATCTATCTTCTTCGCAAACGTAACTAAAACCCGTAATTACCCGTGATTTAGAGGCTTGGAAAATTTTGCACCAAGTTAGGGGTTTCGAATAAATCTCGGTATTTTCAAGAAAATTGTGTGACAATGAGTCAACCCTTGTTATAAAAGTTTACAAAAATACTGCATAGTAATATGTTAGCAATTTCATGAAATCGTTGAATGGTTTGAAAGAGTTCAAATAATTTCAACACTTTTTAAAGTTCATTTCAATTTTCCCAGTTTGGAAATTTGAAAATAATTTTTTAAGAGTTCAACAATAGGGGATCAACATAAATAAATCATGCATAAATTTGAATGACCAGAATCGTAAAATTCTAAATTCTTCAACTTGTGTCTGAGAACTTTGGTAAATGGATTGCAAAAGTTATAAAATGTTAGTTTTTCAAATTTTCCTTACTCATAACTTTTGAGTATTATATTTTAAATCTATATAGTTGCTTCCCCCTTTTCAAATTTGTGTATGAAAAATTATCTGCGAAAATTCGCGATTTTCAGTGGAACTACATGAATATGAAAGAGCTTTTTAAATTATTCAAGGTTCAGGTACGCCGGTCTCGTACTGTCCAGCTTCATTTTTTATTCCCTCGTCTCAAAAATGTACGCAAGACTATAGTTTGTGAAGCCTTAAACTAAAATATTCGATTTTTCTCAGTGCGAAAAAAATCTCAAGAGCGAAGAAAATACATGTTTTTATTGATTTCAAGATGTATATGTGCTGCATAACAGTCAATGAACGGAAATTACTTCTGAAATTCAGTTGATAGATTCAACTTATTTTAGAAGCCTATGAAGGTATAGCGTGAATAATAAAAAAAAATGAGAAAATAAATTGTATGGAAAATTGGTGCTTAATAATAATAATGAAGTTGCGTAAATCTGTAATAATAGAAAGATGCTTTCACAATTTTTTATAACATCAAGCAGTATTTCGGGTGACGAAGAGTTATTTCTACAATTTTCTTATTTATTTTTTCTAGAAATTTATATGTACCTAATTTTTCTTCGTGTCTCTTTTTGCTCCTCTTAGGTGGAACATATTTTTTTCCATACATATATAAAAAGTATGCTCTTTGTATGAATTTTGCATTTCAGTGCGATGGTTATTACAGAAATATTGTACGTATCAAAGAGTGCCACTCTTTAGCTTTTTCTTTTGCAGTCATTCTGATGCATTTTTTTTATTTGCATTTTTTTCGTCAATGTCTAACGCTGTTAAAATTTTCAACTTTTTTACGTGAAATCGTTACCCAGAGCAAAACAGCTCCATTCGTTTGAAAGTGATATCAGAATAATTCAGCTTTATACAAGTTACATATTTATGAGGTCTTCACTATAAAAAGGTCCAAAAAAAAAAATTGTAAGCTGATAAAACCGCTCACGACAAAATTTAGCAAGTCTATTTAACAAAAAGGATAACTTATTTTATGTATGTGAAGGTCAGAATAGATACTTCATATTAAAAATTACAAATGGATAATTTTCAAGCGGGTATTTCGATTGTGTTTGGTTGCAAGACAATTACAAAATCAATATTTTTTAAATATAACAGCAAAAACTCAACATGGTAAAAATAAAACTTGACATCCGAATCCATGTATGTTTTTTTTTAATTGAAAAATTTTTTTTCTGAAAAAATTGAAATATCTAAATAAAAAATAAACAACATCATCGACATTGTTTTGTGAAGTTAAGTAAAATGAAGCCTAGTAAGTAATTCAAAATAATGGCAGTGTTCTTAGAAATATTCAATAGCTACAACTTGCAAATTTCAACAGTTGAGTAAGATATTTTGCTAAAATTACCATAAACTTGGAAACAATTTCTTTTGATAGCTCAAATTTAGGTAAAAAGAAGATATTATTTTGAGATTTTTGTCTTCGAACATTGGAAAACAAATGAATGAATAGCACATCACAATCGGAAATTCTTAATTTTCCATACTTCACAATTATCAATTCATTTCATTATATTTTTTATCAAAACAAATATTCAAACCTCAAAACATCCCAAAATATTTATCATAAATTGCGTTCAAATTCTTAGTATCATCCTGCCTGTTAATAGTCTCATCAGTCTTTTTAATAAAAATCATCTCTGAGACACATCTTTTAAAATAATTATCTTCCTTATCCAAAATTTTAACGTTTTTCCAATCAAAATCGTGTCCCATATTTATCCTATGATTAGTAATAACAAAATGATTGCAACTAGCCCTAATATTATTCTCATGCTCCCATACTCTAGTTTTCAAATTCCTTTTCGTTTGGCCAATATAACATGAATCACAATCGTTGCAGTCAATCTCTTAAACAATTCCCTGTTGATTCATAATTTGTAAACTATCTTTGACCCTTTTAATAATATCCCGATTCAATTTATTATTAACTTTATTAATTATATTTATGTCGTATTTTCCTAAAATTCTCTTCAGTTGAAAATTTAGGCCCTCAACACATGGTAGACACAAAAAATCGGGACTTCTCAACACATCTCTCTTTCTTAAATCAATCTTATTGCTGTAAAAAGAATGTATACGTCTCTTAATATGTCTTTTAAAGAAATCATCAGGATAACCATTGTACCTCAAAATATTTTCAATTTTTATAAAATTCGTTCTATGATATTTCTTATCAGCCAATTTTAAGTTTCTATCTACTAAATTATAAATCAAGCCAATCTTCTGATATAAAGGGTGTTTCGAAAAGAAATTAATATTCCTTTCAGAGGAGCTAGATTTGGTGTACCAATCGAATTCTAAAACCCCACCATTTCTAATTATCTTCAACTCTAAAAAGTTAATAATACCCCCACTTTCCAATTCAAAAGTAAAATTCAGTCTTGGGTGATATGAATTAAATTTATAAACAATCATAGGGATTAAATCAACATGAAAAACACCCAAAATGTCATCAAGATATCTCACAAATAACGGGAAATCTATACCCAAATCTTCCAAACATGTTTCTTACAAATCCTGCATAATCAAATCAGCCAAGATCGGAGAAATAGGCGACCCCATAGGGGTGCCAAAGGTTTGCCCATAATAGACCCCATTAAAAGTGAAATAAGTGGACTCCATCAAAAATATTAAACAATTAATAAATTCAGTCTCAGGAATCTGCATATGTCTCTCCAAAAACTTAAATCTTTTCTTTATCGCCTTAATAACTAATTCTTTAGGAATATTCGTAAAAAGTGATGAAACATCAAAAGAAACAAATCTTAAACTATTATTTAGGGCCAAACCTGAAAGAACCTCCTTAAGATGAAAACTGTCTTCAATGTATGACCTAGGTTTCGGTAAATATTTATTCAAAAAATCTTGTAAAAAACCACTCAATTTATAAGTGGGGCTACCTATTGAATCGGGATATTATCAAAAGGGGTAAAGATAGTTTACAAATTATGAATCAACAGAGAATTGTTTATAAGATTGACTGCAACGATTGTGATTCATGTTATATTGGCCAAACGAAAAGGAATTTGAAAATTAGAGTATGGGAGCATGAGAATAATATTAGGGCTAGTTGCAATCATTCTGTTATTACTAATCATAGGATAAATATGGGACACGATTTTGATTGGAAAAATGTTAAAATTTTGGATAAGGAAGATAATTATTTTAAAAGATGTGTCTCAGAGATGATTTTTATTAAAAAGACTGATAAGACTATTAACAGGCAAGATGATACTAAGAATTTGAACGCAATTTATGATAAATATTTTGGGATGTTTTGAGGTTTGATTATTTGTAGTGGTTTATGATTTGTTTTGATTTTGGTTTCATATCGGGGGGTTTTATATGATTACCGATCACGAGTAGGATTAGTCCTCTTATGATTTTCTTGGGACGACGACGTACTGGTCGTCTCCTTGATTTACCGCCTTTTTTGCATATTGACATATATCTGTTTAGATTGCGAATAAGTTTCGACGACAAAGTTATGACGTATTTGAGGATTTATATAATTTGACTTGTGTTTTTTTACCACACACAATGAAAGGGATTTCCTTCATGTTTATATTTATTGGAACTCCTTCAGTAAAAAATTGTAAGTTGTGACATATTATTAACGGTTTTTTTGTTTTGTTTATTGTGTACTGTGATTGTATGATATTAATGAGAGAGAAAGAAAGAAAGAAGTAAAGGGAGAATTTTTTATGTAGATTCTGAACAGGGCTTTATACAAGCCGAAATATTAAAATGTTCATATCAAGAGTGGGATGACTTTTTTATCGACCTTGGCTCCGTGCGATCATATAAGGGATTAATTTACACATTTCGGAGCATATAAACATTTGATTTTTCTGTATACGTAATAATAACGTATATGAACGTAATTGCATTACACTGCACGCAGAAAAAAGTATAGTTGTCGCAGCCATATTAATACTAGGATTCCCACTAAATACATTTTTTTATTTTTTTATTTATTAATTTATTAACTCATTTATTTGTTGCTCCAAATTAATGTGATAACCAAATTTACGATACTATTATTTATAGTTATTACTTCCAATATAGTAGCATTATAAATATACTTGACGGGTTATATACCTTTTTGTGCGGACGAATTGAGGATGGTTTAGAGTATCTTTTTAAGATTTTAAGTATGTAGGAATAATATTATGACACCAAAGTTATTTTTTTTTTTTCAATATTGTATTGTCCACTTGAAAAAACGAGTATTTGTTCACAAAAAAATATCAACAATTGGCGGAGTTATGGCCCTTTCCCCGAAACAACTTTTTTTTTTAAGAGGCTTGCAGTGACCACGATGCAAGTCGAACAGGTCAAGTTAAATTAGAAAATCCAAAAAATTTCATTAGTCTAGGAATGTATCTAGTTCTTGAACGATTGAAAAAATGAATATTACTTTTTTTCTGTAAGCAAGACGGTTTTCCCCGAGATTTTGATTTTTTGAGCTCTGAAAATTTTATTTAAAATTTCTCATCTGCAAAATGAGAACTTTTCTATAAAAAAGCGATCTTTCGAGAACTAGATACATTCCTATATTAATGAAATTTTATGGATTTTCTAATTAAACTTGACCCGTTCGATTTACATCGTGGTCACCGCAAGCCTCTTCAAAAAAAAAGTTGTTTCGGGGAAAGAGCCATAACTCCACCAATTGTTGATATTTTTTTAAAAACAAATACTTTTTTTTTTCAAGTGAACAATACACTATTAAAAAACTATGACTTTTGTGACATAGCATTATTGCTACATATCTTAAAAGTTATTCCAAACCATGCTTAATTTTTCCGCACAAAAAGGTATATAACCCCTTAATTGAAATGATATAGCACTATTAATTATTTCAAATGTAGTAATATAGAACATACTCATTTATAGTCTTCCTAGTTAGTGCAACCAAATTCCAATTTTCCACAAAATTTTTGAAAATCCATATTCATGAATATGATATGTAGTCATCATACCACAGTCACAAGAAGTCAGATACCTCGAGTGTATGGTTGCACCAATATAGTAATATATTGGGGCAAACATATTACTATGTATTAAATCAAATAGTATATAATTATTTTGAATATAGTTATACGGAACGTATTTATAGTCTTCCTAGTTAGTGCAACCAAATTCGAATTTTCCACAATATTTGTCAAAATTAATACATAAAGATAATATTTAGTAATCACACCACAATCAGAAGAAGTCAGATACCGCGAGTGTATGATTGCACCAACCATTACACTATGTATTTGACTGTAAAAACCATTTTCTTTTTTTTTTTTGTATGAAAAAACAAGGTGAATTACGAAATGAAGGTCGAATCCGCTGCAGGACTTGACGGGGTCGGCGAGGAGCTGGCCGTAGAGGCTGTGTTGGTCGTTTCCTCCAGGTCCATCATCGTTCATACCGATGAAAAATTGATTGCACAGCGAACAAAAAGAAACAACGATCCGAGGGCGCGTTAAGCGTAACGTAAGTCACAATGGGGGCGGCATTTCGGGGGTGTACAAAGAACAAAACCGAAGGGACCCGGAAACGAGATGATCCGCGATGGCGGACTTTCGGAAAACGACTGAAAAACGTAGTTGCCCCACTCAAAAAGCCCGATGAGGCGACCGATACATGATAACAACAACCCTTTGCAACCCTGCGCGTTCGCCACCTGCACAAGATAAGGATTGCGCAAGCGTATACGGAAATAATGGTTCACAAACCGACTTTCGTAATGCCACGAAATGTTTTTTATTTTGTGCATCGTTTTGGGGTGAGAGCGCAGAAATAAGAATTAATGCAATTAAGGGTTGCGCTCGAGAAATAAAGGGCATTTCCGCGATTTTTTTCTAGAAAAAGAAGAGAATTTTTTTTAACTCAAAGCCCATTCATGTATTCATGTCAAAAGGTATTTTATGAATTTTTTTAGAAAAAAATTTTCGTAATTAAGGTCGTAGCGACCATTGTGCCAAAAGACAATTTTTTCGACACCGCGCGCGGTGAGCATGATAAATAAGGAACTGTTCATTTGTAATACAAAAAATTTTTAAAAAAACTCTAGTTTATACCTTTACGCTCTGCGTGTACGAAGGATTTTGCTAAATTAATATTTTTACGAATATATGTATGAGAAAAAAAAAGTTTTGCTTAAAATTCGAAATCCTTCGTTTACACAAAGGCTATTATAATTATAAACAAGCTTTAGAAAATTCAGACTGTTCAGATAAGTGGTTCTCGAGAAACTGTGCTAACCGCCAAAAAACATTAGATTTTGGCACAGTTACTGTAGTGCACCCAATTACGAAGATTTTATTCTGAAAATTTTCTTATATATCTTGTGCATTCATAAATAAATGGGCAATAAGATTTTTTAAAAATATTGTGTGGTTTTTAAAAAAAAAATCGTAAAAACGCATTTTTTTCCTCGAGAACACGAAAAAAATTATAAAACTTGAAGAATTTTCAGATTTATAATATAATACGAATTTTTGCATATCTTTCTAGAATTAAATGCTCAAGGCATAAAAAATCTTAAAATTTTCAACATTTTTGTAGATTTTTGAAAAAATTGTACCTACAAAGATTTAGAGTATTTCGTGAATTCCCAGAATTTCCATATTGTATATTTTTATAAAATTTTGTAATATTTTCTGGGATTTTCAAAGATTTTTAATATTAGATGCTATTAGTATTAAAAATATCAACGATCTTGAGTATTTTAATTAATTTTTTAGAAGACAGTATCTTTGACACAGATTTCAAATACTTTTTGGGTTGTTTTGTATTTTTTTAGTAATTATACTATTTGAAGAACTTTCTGGTAAGGTGTATGTTCATAAATTCCAAGGTAAGTTTCTGAATTCTGTGCTATAAAACTCAAAGTTTTATACATTTTTTAGAAAATTATACTTACATACTTTTTCAGTATTAAAAGATTTCCTGTATTTCTCGCATTTTGTTTGATATTTATATAATCTGATGGGTTTTTCAGTATAGCTTAAGATTTCCAGTATTTTTGTATTTAGATTTCTAGGATTCAATCGAATTCAATATTGAATTGATTTTAAATAATTTTATTGATTTATAGGGGAATTAAATCTATTTGAATATTTTGTGTCTTATATATATAGATTTCTTGTGCTTTTGTATTTTTTTAGGATTTATGATTTTGCGACTTTTTCTAGTATTTTTATAGATCGTAGGTATTTTTTCAGATTATCCAGAAGCCTGTATAACGGTAATTAGAATTCGATGTTCAACAATTCAAATACTAGCAGATTTTAAGTAATTTTATATATTTTTTGGAAACCTACACTTATATATATTCTCCGTATTTATAGATTTTTTTTATTTTGAACTTTTTTAGCTATTAAGATTTTGTAGCTCTATATTCTTGCATTTTTATAGATAGTGTGTATTTTTGCAAACTTTTCAGAGGTATCTAAATTACTAGAATTTGATATTCTAGTATTCAAATTCAAATTGATTTAAAGTACATTTATAGCTTTTTGGAAAAATGATATCTTTATAGATTTTTCGTGTTTAATGATTTCTTGTATTTTCGTATTTTTGTAGTATTTGTAAGATTTTGCAGCTTTTTCTTGTATTTTTATAGATAGTAGGTATTTTTTCAGAATTCTCAGAAGTATTGAAGTACATATCTTGGTTTGAAGAATTAGATTAAATCTGGAGTTAAAGTTAAAATCGATTTTTCGTAATTTTAGAGATTTTTAGGAAAACTACAAATATATAGATTTCTACAGATTTTTCATAGACAACAGTTTTTTCACAGAATACTATTACTTTTAGTATTTCTTCAGAATTTGTAAGATTAGAAAGATTGTCAGATTTTTTAAAGGTTTTCAAAATTTTGCATAAAATATTATATATTATATATGCTACATACTTTGTGAGTATTTTGAGATTTCAAGTATTTTTCGCGTTATGTTTATATGTTTGGTATATATAGAATCTTGAGGATTTTTTGTAAAAATGTACAAAGATTAATAGAATTTGATGTTCCCTAATTACTACTATAAATTCCTTTGATATATAAAAATACAACCTAATAATATACTTTAGAATTATATATACGAATACGTATGTACATTAAAGTTTGAAGTGTTATTTAACAAAATTGATAATTTAAATTGTAATAGAAAATTTGGTATTTTTGATGTTCGCGTGATTATTTTTGTTTTCACCTTGGTTTAAAAATGAAAGTTATAAACCAACATCTACTTTTTTCTTGAAAATGGTATAGCTATTGAAAAGAATTTTTTCTTTCAAAGTCAATTTGCAATAACATTTTTTACTCAACTGTGGAAACTTAAGAGTTTTTGAGTTGTTTAATCGTTCTGATTTTAGTTATTTTTTTTTTTTTTTTTAATTTTTCATTATGCCACATACTTTTAAGTAGAAATCTCAATGGTAGGAAGATAGTAATTTTGAATTCATTTAAACTTTGCTGAAATTACTGTAATTTTGAATTTAAAAATAAAAGATTCACCTTTAAAGGTCAGTTTTTCTATTTTGGCATTCATGAATTTTCACCATTTTGTAAAAGAATTGATTTTCTTTTTTCAAGTTTCAGGAGGAGAAAATTGATAAAATTTCTGCTCATCCGAACATTTACTGGAGATTATTTTCAACTCTTTAATGACGTTTTTTTGAGAAACTAACATTTGTTGAATGTATTACTGTTTTCCCTCGAGCTTAAAATCTTACGCACATTTATAGTTTTCCAAAGTTGAATGAGCAAATTTGGGGAAAAAAAAGTGGAAAACATGTATTCAAACGAAGAATATTCAATGCAAACTTTGATATTTCAGTAATATATGTCAATAACCGAAAATAAAAAAATATGGAAGCTTCCAATTTTCATATGCAGCAAGACAGAATGTAACGCTATAAAAATACATAATTCATATTGTAACCCATACTTTTTTCCTAAAATCATTTATTCTAAAAAAATTCAGAATGCAAAACCATATGCAAACGAATTTTGAGAACTTACAAATCAAAAGACCAACATTTTCTGACTTCAAACGAATAAAAATCCCTAGAATGTAAGAACTTACCAAAAATTTCAAGAATCTCATAGTTCAAACTTTCTGAACATACTCTTATAAAAAAAATTCATTTTTTATTATAATATTTAAATCAAAAAATTTTAAACAAAGTATACAACACAAATTTAAATTTAAAACCATACACGCATTGCCAACTTCAAAGTTTTAAAAAATCTATGACCTTTTTATATAAAGGGGTGAATGAGAGGGGGGGGCGGTTCACATGAAACAAAAATATTTAAAAAGTATCGATAGTCCACTATCGATATTACAGTGGCGCAGTCTGCAGGAATTCGCCTAGCAACAATCAAAATAATTCAAAGTACA
This sequence comes from Platygaster robiniae, assembly GCA_028476575.1. Taxonomy (NCBI): domain Eukaryota; kingdom Metazoa; phylum Arthropoda; class Insecta; order Hymenoptera; family Platygastridae; genus Platygaster; species Platygaster robiniae. The sequence goes on from CM052019.1 coordinate 47,633,450, forward strand.
AAATTTCTAAACCCCCTTTATTTTCATTCTCAAACAACTAAAAACCCCGTAACTCGGACCATAAACTGTAATATTTCATAGCCCCTAACATAACTCCAATCAATTTAACCCACCCCAAATGCAAAAGCTTTTTACATGCACCCGAAAAACCGCATGTTTTGGAGCCAAAAAAAACCGCCAAAAACGGTCTTTTAGTCGCAACGCCGACGTACCGAAAAAATAAAAGCCATTGTCCGAACTCGGGAAAAGGTCGAGCAATGCAATGAAAATGATGAATGACATTTTTTATCGCGCCGATAAAAGTTTCATCTAGCGAAAAAACTGGAAAAAACGACCACGCGGTGTTTTTTTACGGGACGTACAGGGACGGCGTTGCCACATGTAGGATTATTTTTAGATGGGTAGTGCGCATGCGCGCGCATCGTGGTCATTTTTTTTTCGATTCGATCGCGCCGTGACGTATCATGAGACGCGTCGGTCCGTTGAGAAACTGTCCAGTCCACGACATCTCCAGTGACGTCAGTCAGCAGTTCGGACGCTACTGTGCATTGTGGTGCATTTCCTCCCAATTTTTGTACTCTTGTTTTTCACCCCCAATTTATTTCGCGGCTTCCCCCAGTGAAACCGTCTAGTTTTCGAGGGCGCCGCTATATCTATCACTTCGATCGATCACAAGGTAACCGGTTCCGCAAATATTTCGCGGTCGTCAATTTAGTAGCTTTTTTTTCGCATATTTGCAAGGGGTACGATCATTCTCAGCAATTTTTTTTGTTAATTCTAAAACTGGTGTCTTTTTATGTGCATGTGAAATCATTTTGGGATATTTGTTTTCTGTTTATTTTTTGGGGGTTTTCAGTTAAGAACAAAGAGGGGGGGTTTTAGGATTGGAGTCCCTCCAGGATTATAAAAATAAATTAATTCTTTTAGTGAGTAAAACAATGAAAATTATCTTTGAATCTCTATATTTAATTTTTTAAGTCTTGTTCTACAAAATTTACGTGAATTTCTGATATTTTAAAAAATTTTATAGTTTTTCGTAATCATTGACAATTTTTAGAATTTCAAATGCTTAATATTTTTAAAAAATTTTGTAACTTTGAACGCAATAGGCTATTGAATTTTTTGCAATATATGAAAATTTGCAAGGGACACGATCATTTTTAAAAAATTTTTGTAAATTCTAAAACTGGTGTCTTTTTATGTGCATGTGAAATCATTTTGGAATATTTGTTTTATGTTCATTTTTTGGAGGTTTTCAGTTAAGAACAAACAGGGGTGATTATAGCGGTGGAATCCCTCCAGGATTAAAAAAAATTAATTCTTTTAGTCAGTAAAACAGTGAAAATTCATGAATTCTAAAAGTCTAAATTAACTTCAATTCTATATCTTCCATTTTTTAAGTCTATTATTCTACAAAATTCAGGTGCATTTCTAATATTTTAAAAAGTTTTATAATTTTTCGTAATATCTTCGACAATCTTTAGTATTTTAAATGTTTAATGTTTAAAAAAAATTTGTTAACTTCGAACGCAATAGACTATTCAATTTTTTTGCAATTTATGAAAATTTTACTAATTCATGCAAAATTTTCCTCGATTTTTAAATACATGCCAAGTATTCAAAATTTTTATTAAAAAAAAAGTTTATAATGCTTATTTCGACGAAATATGATGAACACGATTGACAAGATTAATCAACATATTCTAAATTCTGCAAAAATTTTGATTTTTCTGAAATTGGTAACAATTTTTAGAACATCTAATGTGCTACGATTTTCCGAAATTTACAAAATTTTTTACATCATTATACCAACTTTCAAAACTTTGTGGCGATCATTCTTTCCCTTAACTCGAGAAGACTTGAGAATATTCTGGAAACTTCGAGACGCTTCAAGATCATTGTACTAGAACCGTCTGGAATCATCTCGAGGCACAATAGGCTTTCCTATAAAAGAGCGGTCAAACCTCGGGACAGTCAGTCAATTTTCTACCGCGCTCCGAGTCACAGCTACCTAATCCGGCTACCTAATTGACCCTTTTCACGCTTCATTGAACACGGGCTAATTCGAGTATTCAGTACCGATTCACGTGTAAAATTCGAGTGTAATAAAAGTTTCATTGTATTACGCGAAGTGTTTTATTTGTGTGTGTGACCTATCCCACAAGTGGTGACCCCGATTTGAAGTGAATCAAGTGCGCGTGAATGCCTAGCCCGAACGACTCCCGGATTACGGACGACGAATCCGACAACGAGAAGTCTACCCTCGACTCCAAACAACAACTAACCATGGCCAACACAGGTGAAAATACAGCAGTTGCGCGAGTAGCAGTTAAAATACCCGAGTTCGTTGCATCGGACCCAGAACTTTGGTTCGCGATGATCGAGGGAAGTTTCGTCAGTGCCGGCATCGTCAGCGACCGAACGAAGTTCGGCCACGTTGTAGGGGCCTTACCGGCGATGTACGCAACGGAAGTGAAGGACGTCATCATGAGACCACCTGAGGAAAACGCCTATGAGAAACTGAAGACAGAGCTGACCAAGCGACTCAGCGCCTCTCAAGAAGAGAAAACACGGCGTCTGCTGGAACGGGAGGAAATAGGTGACAGAAAACCATCACAATTTTTACGTCATTTACAGGACCTAGCGGGCATCAATGTCCCGGAAGCGATAGTAAAAACACTGTGGCTGAGTCGGCTGCCCAGAAGCATACAGGTGGCACTGACCATAATCAAGGATAAATCCCTGGAGGACCTGGCTACACATGCAGACAACATAGCAGAAGCATCACGGCCACCTGTACCCTCGATTGCCGAAGCCACCTCGACTCATGCATTGGAGGCCATGCTCAACGTCAAGCTGTCTCAAATGACTTTGGGGCTGAATGAGGAAATCGCAGCTCTACGAGCTGAAATAGCTGCAATCAGTGGGCGCCCGTCAAGAAGCAGCTACCGGGGGGATCCCAAACCTCGTCAGCGGAGCCGTAGTCGACACGGGACAGATGGCACGTGCTGGTATCACTGGAGATTCGGTAGCGGGGCAACCAGATGCGATCAACCTTGCTCTTTCTCCGAGGGAAACGAGAGGGGCAGTCATTAATGGCGACGAGTGACTCCAGCCCGATTCCGCGTCGCCTCTTCGTCACCGATCGGGACTCAAAAGTGCAATTTCTGGTAGACACTGGCGCAGATCTGTGCGTATTTCCCCGCAGCACAGCTCCTGGCAAGCGTGAAAGGTCGGAATATGTCCTGTCAGCAGCCAACGGCACGACCATCGCCACGTATGGTACCATGAATCTTACCCTAAATTTGGGACTGAGACGAGCATTTACATGGAGGTTCGTGGTAGCAGACGTGTCAAAGCCCATTATCGGTGTGGATTTTTTGGGTTTTTACAACCTCCTGGTGGACGTGAGAAACCGAAGACTCTTGGACGGCACTACCCAGCTCACTACTCAAGGAGAAATGGCTGAGTGTACAGTTCCAGTCATCAAAACCATCTCAGGATCATCCAGGTACCATAGTTTGCTTTCAGAATTTCCTGAAATAACGCGACCAGAAGGACAACCCAAGAAAATCACCCACGAGACTGAACATCACATACGAACAACCGCGGGGCCCCCAGCTGCCGCCAAACCACGACGTCTTGCTCCAGCAAAACTCAAGGCCGCTAAAAAGGAGTTCGAGGCCATGCTCAAACTGGGCATCGCTCGACCTTCAGAAAGTCCTTGGGCATCCCCTTTACATCTGGTCCCGAAAAACACTGAAGATGCATGGAGACCGTGCGGGGACTATCGCACACTGAACGCCCGAACAATTCCAGATCGATACCCAGTACGACATATCCAGGACTTTTCACACTTCCTGCAGGGCAAGAAGGTTTTCTCCTCGATCGACCTGGTGAGAGCATACAACCAAATTCCAGTTGCCGAAGAAGACATCCCAAAAACGGCAATCACAACTCCCTTTGGGCTGTTTGAGTTTCCATATATGTCATTCGGGTTACGGAATGCAGCACAGACCTTCCAACGGTTCATCGATGAGGTATTGCGAGGATTAGATTTTTGTTTCAGTTACATCGATGACGTACTTGTTGCTTCAACCTCCGAGGAGGAGCATGCTCAACACTTGCGCATCATTTTCGAGAGGTTTCGCAAGTACTCAGTAGTACTTAATCCCGCAAAGTGCGTCTTTGGGCAACCGGGGGTGAAATTCCTGGGTTACTGGATCTCAGCTGAGGGCACGCGTCCCCTGCCTGACCGTGTCACCGACATTCTTGGCTACACGAAACCGACATCCGCAAAAGGCCTACGACAGTTCCTGGGCATGATCAACTTTTATAGACGTTTCATACCTGGAGCCTCGGAAACGCAGGCGCCCCTCAACGACCTCCTGGTGCCCAACCTCAAAGGGAAAACAGAGATAAAGTGGACACCACAGGCCACTGCAGCCTTTGAGGAGTGTAAGAAGAAGCTAGCAGCCGCTACCCTTCTAGCTCACCCAAAGGACGACGCACCCCTAGCCATCGTGAGCGACGCCTCGGATACAGCAGTTGGCGCCACACTCCAACAACAAGTCAACGATGGGTGGCAACCTTTGGCCTTCTTTTCAAAGAAGCTGTCCGATACTGAGAAACGATATGGAGCGTACGACAGAGAACTGTTAGCCATCTATCTCGCAGTGAAACATTTTAGACACATGATAGAAGCTAGAAACTTTGTTATTTACACGGACCATAAACCATTAACATTTGCGTTCCAACAGAAACCAGAAAAGTGTTCTCCTCGTCAATTCCGGCATCTTGACTTCATTTCACAATTCACTACCGACATTCGGCACGTATCAGGGAAGCAAAATGTTGTGGCCGACGCTCTGTCTCGAGTGGAAGAGCTATCACCTATCTTGGACTTCGCAGCCCTAGCATCATCACAACAAGGCGATGCCGAGCTGACCAGGTGCCTGCAAGGAAACACCGGCTTACACCTCAAGCGAATTCAAATACCAGGCTCAACAGCGAACGTGTACTGCGATGTCTCAACACCCGCAGCTAGACCCTTCATCACCAAGCCATTCCGACGGGCAGCTTTTCAAACTGTTCACAGGTTATCACATCCAGGTGCGAACGCGACCGTGAAACTTGCCAAACAACGGTTCGTTTGGCCTTCCATGAACGCGGATTGCAGAAAATGGGCTCGGGGCTGCATTGAATGTCAACGAGCCAAGACTTCACGCCACGTAGCAGCACCACTGGGTTCGTTCAGCCGCCCGTCACGGAGATTTGAACACGTCCATTTAGACATCATCATCATGCCCTACTCGGAAGGCTACCGGTATTGTCTAACTTGCATCGACCGGTTTTCTCGTTGGCCAGAGGCGATTCCATTGCGGGATCAAGAAGCTGTAACGGTGGCCAAGGAATTCTACAGTCAATGGGTATCCCGGTTTGGGATTCCTCATCGTGTGACCACGGATCAAGGCCGCCAATTTGAGTCCTGCCTGTTCAACGAATTAAGTAAGCTGATAGGCACCGACCACTTACGGACAACAGCGTATCACCCCGCAGCCAACGGAATGGTAGAACGATCACATCGCCAACTGAAAGCAGCAATCAAATGCCACAGCAACGAGAGATGGACAGAGACCCTTCCGACAGTTTTACTAGGAATACGAGCAGCGTGGCGTGAAGACCTTAGAACCACCTCGGCAGAGCTGATCTATGGAGAACCGCTTCGACTTCCTGGGGAATTCTTGGCAGCAGGAGATAGACCAGAGAAATTTCAACCTACATCAGAGTTCGTCAAAAACTTGCGTGACCAAATGCAGCAGATCCGACCAGTAGACGGCACAAGACACGGAGAGCGGAAAAGCTTTGTTTTCAAGGACTTGGCAACCGCAGAGTACGTGTTTCTTCGACACGATGGGCCAAAATTTTGTTTACAGATGCCATATGATGGACCGTTCAGGGTCGTAAATCGCAATTCCAAGACCTTTACCATCGACCACAAGGGAAAGGAAATGAAGGTGACAATCGATAGGCTGAAGCCAGCCTATATTATCACCGACGAAGACAGACATGACCGACCTTCAGAAGAAAAGAAGCATCACTCATCACAACAAGCAGCATCCAACGCTCTCAAGGAGACCCAGCCAGACTCAGCTCGACAAACGCGCTCAGGAAGACGAGTCCACTTCCCTGACCGCCTGCAAGCAGGATTTGCGTGACTCCATCACTGGCGGGGGAGTGTGTGGCGATCATTCTTTCCCTTAACTCGAGAAGACTTGAGAATATTCTGGAAACTTCGAGACGCTTCAAGATCATTGTACTAGAACCGTCTGGAATCATCTCGAGGCACAATAGGCTTTCCTATAAAAGAGCGGTCAAACCTCGGGACAGTCAGTCAATTTTCTACCGCGCTCCGAGTCACAGCTACCTAATCCGGCTACCTAATTGACCCTTTTCACGCTTCATTGAACACGGGCTAATTCGAGTATTCAGTACCGATTCACGTGTAAAATTCGAGTGTAATAAAAGTTTCATTGTATTACGCGAAGTGTTTTATTTGTGTGTGTGACCTATCCCACAACTTCCACAATTTTACGAAAATTTGTGCAACTTATAAAGATTTCTTATTATTTCTTTAAACTTTTCAAATTTTATATATTTTCCTTAAAAATTTTCGAAACCACAATCATATAGATATTTTAGAAGAATAAAAAATAAGTATGGCAAAAACAAAATGTGCGAAATTCATTAAAATTTTATGAAATCCTACCGATTTCTCAAATTTTTTGAATTATTGGCAATCTTAAGAATATCGAATTTTTTCGTATTACGTACCATAAATTTTTAAAGTTTAAAATGCAATGAAGACTATTTAAAACTTTCGAAATTTTATGAAAATTTTATAACTTATCAAGATTTTTCTTAGTTTTTGGATATTTTTCTAATACTGCAAATTTTCATGAAAAAATTTGTTTGCATACCTATTTCATCGAAATACATATATTATAATAATATAACACAGTTTTTAGAATGATGGATGTTTTTTGAAATCCTACAACAATTTCGATTTCTTTAGAATAATCGATAATTTTTGGAATTTTTCATGTGTTATGATTTTTCGAAATTTTCAAAGTTTTTATAACATCAGACCAACTTCTCAACACTGAAAATTTTATAAAATTTTCCAAACTCGTAAAATTTTTCGTTAATTTTAAAATGTACATATTTTTATAGTATTTCAAATTTTCGTTGAAAATATAAAAAATACAATTTATGAAATTGTGAACATTTTCTGAAATTCTACAAAAATTTCAATTTTTTTTTATACGTTGACATATTCTATTATTTCCGATATTTTCTGATTAGTAAATATGATGTTCATATTATCAGTAAATATAAATATAAATTATCATACTGTATACTGCAAAAGTTATTCAGTATGTTGACGTATAATTTTAAAAGTAAAAAAATTGCAAAATACTTTTTCTTGAAAGAATATTTTTTATTATGAAACAGTAGAAATCGAACCACGCAAGAAATGGTAGCATTATGCCTAGAAATCTGAAAGACTGATACTTTCAAATTCTCGATTGCTGTAAATGATCGTAAATTTTCAAAGTTTAAATTTCAGTAGAAAGAAGTCGCATGAAATCGATGTCTGAAAAAAATATTATTCATGAAAAAAACTACCGATCGAAGTTTACAATCCAATGAATTGAACACATCGAACTTCAAATTTTTAGTGATTTGGTGTGGAATCTATAACAAGAAAAAAATTTATAATTTCTTTTTTCATAACACATTAAAAATTAGAGAATTTCATTTGCAACAAAATACTTATAAATTAAAATATTTCAACTACGAAGTTTGGAATTCGTAAGGATTAAAAAGAAAAAAAAGGAGAAAAATCGTGTGTAGAAATTTCAAAATGTCAATTTTTGGAAAACCCCTTTCGAAAATATTTTCTGTCTACCCCTGTAAATTTTATTTAAAAACTTTATTACAAACGTGATATTTTATGAATTCAGTCGCTTGAATTTTATCCAAAAAAACTTCATCGGCATTGTTTAAATATTGCTCATTTCATTTTATTGAATAATTTTATTAATTTATAAAATTTTAAGGGATCATTTTAGCCTGATATTGTGATGATTTCTTCGAATTTCAATTACATTTGAGGCAGTTACATCAATAGAGTTGCTTCGTTTCAATCGCTTACGATAAATTTTGCTATAATGGATGCGTTATTTTTCCGCTTTCAGTTCGAGGAAATTTTCTTACCTCATTGCTTGCAAAATAGTTCTTTTTTTTTTTTATTTCATGGCAAATGGCAACGTTGTAAATGTTATTTGTTTTTCATAAAAAATAATTGTTTTGAAATTTTAAATCTTTTAATACTACTTTTATTCAAGTTCCTATAAATAATTATAGAAGGGCTGAAACTCTCTCCTCCCTAATCCACCTTTCCTCCTTCCAGATCAGCTTTCGAACTCAGAAACTTGATAAATAAATTTTCATAATAAAATTTTTGACGTACTCTAATTTGTAGAAAAAATAATGATATCGGAAATTATATTATTCATAATAAAATCGTTTAAATCGACAAGTTTTCGATGCAGCAAAAAAGTTCTTGCTCTTTTCTCTGTTAATCTATCCCAATTTTTTAGATAGTATATTTTTTTATACAAAAACGTCGAAACGAGAGTGGGGGGAGGGCAGTAAACTCATTTTCCCTCACTTGTGAACAAGTTTAACTTGTCAACTTGTAATAATTTAATTTGTCGCAACTCGTCAAATGTTCTTATGAATATGTAACTAAACATTACGAGTTTTTTTTATGATAACTATCAGAATTCAAAAAAATACTGATAATATGTCTGAAGATAACAGTTACGAAAATTGATAAAAGAATCTCAGAACTTATTCTAATGAAAGCGACAAATTTCCATGGAAATTTTCATGTTTTTCTTTTTAATTGAACATACTTAGGTTTGTCATTGAACAGATTTTACCTGAGCTCAAGAAAAATGTGAAATTCAAAAAGTTGCTATTTGGAGTGTAAACTTTTGATTCAAATAGGAAAAACTAGAAAATCGAACAAAATTTTACTGGAATCTTACTTAATTTTATAAATAGGTTCTTGAAATTTCGAAGAATAAAAATATTTTATAAATCTATAAAATACTTTAAATCTGTTTATGAATAGCTCACAAAAATCTATGAAAATATTTAAAATCTATAAATCTTTGAATCATAGAGCATCAAGTTCTAGAAACTTATGCAGAAATAAAAAAAAATATCAGAAAATCCTTTCAATGATGATAATGCTAAAAAAAATACTAGAAGTAGCCGAAAATTTTGAAATACCGGAAATCTTTAAAAGTATATTGTTTTCTGAAGAACTCATCAGAATACTACGAATCTATGTACATATCATTGAATTCATCTGTGTTCTCTGTAAACAATTTGGGCACCCAGCATCGTCCAGATGGTGCCCAATAAAAACAAAATCTGAAAACGAATCACGCAAAAAACAAGAATTAACAAGATAAAAAAGAGAAGAACACACTAACAAACTGGTAAGGAAAGGGATCTCATTTGCAGATACAGTAGGTCAAAACACGCAAATACAATTCCCATCTCTCCCAACCAAAAATAACACAACCAACGCAGAAAAAACCAACAAACAAGCAACAAAAAAACAACAACATGCAAACAACTCTCTAAATTCACAAAACTCCCAATTAAATGACATATTAAGAGAAATCAAAAACCTGAAAAACAATTTGATGAGCAGACTAGACGGAATAGAAAACAGAATGTCACAATTCCATACAATTGCACAGAAAACAAAAGAAGACTAGATGAATACAACAATCATGAAAACGAACAAGACGACAACCATGATGATGATGATGGTTAAAAATTCAAATTTCATGTATTACCTAAACACAAATCCTAAACTAGAACAATGACATTATCATCCTCAAAAATCATAAATCAAATAAAAAAATCAATTAAACGACAAATCTCAACAGCAACTTAAAGATAAAATCAAAAATAGAAGCTAAAAAAAGTTTCAAGAGTGATCAGATCATAGCAAAGAAAAATAAATTAATCATGACATTAAAAATCTTAAAAGATAGCAATACAGTCAAGCAAAATCTCAATAAAACGAAAAATGTTAAAAGCATTGTAAAAAAAGAAAAAATTACCAAAGCTAAAAAAATTACAAAAGCGAACAAAATATATGAAAGAAACATAAAAGAATCATAAAATTAAAGATCACTAAAGATATCAATACATTAAGACCGTCAATAAAGGAAAGCCAGAAGCATCACATAACGACGCCAGATAGGAACAAAATTATCACGAAATTACCATCCGTTATTCAGTCAACGCGCGATTAAATTATTACAGCAATCATACTAATACTAAAAGCTACAGATAGAACAAGCGAACAATTAATGAACAGCAAAATACTAACGGATGAAGATAGCAATTATAAAAGTCAAAAAAATACGATTATCAAAAGACTAGAAAGAACATTAGCGAAACGTCTATCACCGAAAATTACATACTTGAAAAATTACAAAGCTCACTTTCAAACAACGAGCTCGATAATATCCATTCCTAAAAATAAAATAAATATTCAAACACTACTCAATATCAACCAAATATGTCGGTACATAATAAAAACCCAACAGCACCATACATGAACATCAATAAGAAAACCAAACTGATAAATCTGAACATAACAAAAATAGGAGTAAAACACCTAATAACAGACAGGTTAATAGGCAGAAAATCGAAACCAGAGGAAAACAAAGGGACAAATAACAAAATCACAACACACAAAACAAAATCTTCAACATCAATAAAAAACACAAGCAACAAAACCAGACTAATAACGCTAAATGAAACAAAAATAGGACTGAAAAACCTAATAACAGACAGGCTGTTAAGAAGAAAAATTGTAGAAGAAAACAAGGAATCGCCTAAGAAAAAACCAATTCAACCAAAAACACAAACAAGAAAATGGTACGCTTGCTGCTGCCTAATTTTCTGCTTCATAGGTTGCACACAACACAAAACAGTAAATGAGAATACATCAGAAAAAAAACCAGAACCGCAAAAAAATAATAATAACCAACACTCACATATAAAAAAAATAAGTTTCAGTAATTTAATATTAAATAAACTAATAGGAAGCGACACTAACTCATCAAAGAAATCAAACGATTCAAAAAATAAATCAGCCAAAATATCAACCCAGAAACCCAAAGTAATAAAACACAAACACCAAAAACAAAAATAACAAAAATAAACCCAACTCACAATTGCTGTAATAGTTACTGCAACAAAACATCCACCCCAATAAAAAATAAACCAACGCAAAACACAATATTATCAAATCAAAAAACGAAACATGGGATTTTGGACATATTGGAGGATTTCAGTAATGTCATAGGAACACAAAACACTTCTCACATTACACGCCAACAAAACAAAAAATATACTTACCAACCCTATAAAATATCAAAAAATAAAATCAACAGGAAAACAAATCCAATAAATCAAAAAACTATAATCACTGAAGCAATAAATATATTAAGTGAACAACACACAAAATCCATCAACAAAAACCAAAAAACATATGGCTCAACATTGACACCAAAAACCACAACCATCTCAAAAACAAAGCCGCTAATAAAACCCCACAATCAATCAATAAGTTCATACATCAACGACACACTTTCCGATAGTATTTCAACCATTTATGTATCAAATAACTCAAGCATGACAGGATGGAAAGAAATGAAACAAAAAAAACTCAATCATTAGGATAGGTTAGTTTTTTATGTCTAATTTAAATTATTAGGATAGGTTAGTTTTTTTATGTATTTTTGTAAGTAAAGGCGGAAAATAACGACAGAAGCTCTAAAGGCATAGGGTTTTTTCTCAAGCAGTTTTTCTCCCAAAGCCACAACAGCAATTACAAATACAAAAAATTGTACTAACAACTAAACCTAAGTAGGTACTTAAATCTTTAGTGTAACCGTTACACCTATAAACTAATACGAATGAAGAGCAAGCGAGTGGAAAAAATGGTTCCCGACATGAAAATTATACATACATTATCAGGCTTTGTTTGTTCAGCCTCGTATTATTATGTAACTTATATTGAATAAACAACTTGAAAACTTAAACTTGAAACTTGAAACTATCATTGAATTCATTAAAGAAATGTATAAATTTATAAAAATACTAGAAAATTCTCCAAAATTGTATGAATACGAAAATTCATTCAAAATACTAGCAGTCCATGAAATATCATAAATCGGTGTAGAAATTGTTTTTTAGAATTCTATATAAATAATCAAAATCGATTAAATTTCGATAGAGAATCAAATTTTATAGATTTGTATAAATATACCAGAAAACCCTTGAAATTGTAATAATATATTGAAGAGATACGAGAAATACTGTTTTCAAAGAAAATCTATCAAAATATATAATAAATATCTATTGAACATCAAATTCCAAAGCATCAAGTTTTCGAAATTTTTATAGCAATGGATTTTGGAATAAGACAGAAAATCCTACAAAATTTTATCAATACTTAAATTTACGAAAAAGTGCTGAAGATAGAATAATTTTACCAAAAATATAATGAAATTCAAAAAATTTTATCAAGAAAAGAAAAGACATCAAAATGCTGCATCAAAAATCTATGAAATTCAAAAATTTCAGATCAACTGTTAACAACAATTTTTATGATGAAACATTGTACAACATTAGCAAACTTTTTTCTACGCATTTGACAGTTTTTTGACAGTAATAACAGTTTTATCGATTTCGCACATTTTTTAATAGCTTTGACCAATTTTAAAACTGATTTAAAAAACTGCCAACTATTTTGAAAAGTTAAATTGATGTAAAAAATTGTTGAATAGCTATAAAGAAACATTTTAATTCAAATACAAAAATCATCATCTTACAAGAACTACAAGGAGCTTGAAATGCATTTCTTATGAAACTGACTTTCAAATTCAATGCATAATAAAATTCCTTCTTTTATCCTAAATTCATAACTGCGAGACGAAAAAGGAAAGAATAAAGTTTCAAAATCATCTTCAAAAAATGACAAATCATTTCAGAATGAAGATAAAAAAAATCTGTGGAATCGGAGCAGGTTACGTGGGTGGCCCAACTTGCAGTGTCATTGCACTAAAATGTCCTGAGATTCACGTGACGGTTGTTGACAAGAGCAAAGAAAGGATCGACCAGTGGAATTCCGACAAACTCCCGATTTACGAGCCCGAGCTCGACGATGTCGTTAGGACCTGCAGAGGAAAGAATCTCTTCTTCTCCACCGACATCACAAAGGCCATCCAGGAAGCCGATTTGATATTCATCTCCGTCAACACGCCTACCAAAACTTTCGGCACTGGAAAAGGTCGAGCTGCCGATTTGAAATACGTCGAAAGCGCTGCTCGGTAATAACTTTATACATTCCATTATTCGAGTGAGAAAGAGATTTTGAAATTCTGAACTTCAAACGCGGAAATAACGCTCTCGAAAAAAATGTTCTTTCATTTTATCATTTGGCAAGGAACTGGATTTATTTTACTGAAAAAACTAATTTGGTTGCAGAAAACAGTATGAGTTAAACCTTTTTTTCGATAAATTCTTGTTTTGGAACTTTGAGTTGCATCGTTAAAAAGTGAATGTATGATAATTTTCATATTTTAATGGCATGTGTTATACATCGTGATAATGTTCCAAAATTGAGAATGAAACATCAATTATACTTTTACTTTTCCTCATGGAAATTCCCCTCAATTTTTCAGAGTTAACCTACAAATTTTTGAAGGTTAACCCTCATCTTTCAAGGTTATTTGGGCCACTTAACTTAAGGCTTAATCCTCAACTTTCTGGGTTAACCCTCAATCTTAAGAGTTAACTCACAGTTTGCAGGGTTACTTGGACCACTTAAATTGAAGATTAACTCTCAACTTCTAATATCAACCCTAAATCTCCAAGGTTGCAACTCTCAATTTTCAGGATTAGCCTTTAACTTTCAAGTTCAACCCTCAATATTAAAAGTTAACTCAATTTGCAGGGTTATTTGGACCACTCAAATTGAAGGCTAATCCTCAATTTTCAAAATTTTTCCTCAATCTTGAGGGTTAGCTCTAAACTTTCAGGGTTAACTCCCAAATTTCAGGAAGCCCTGAACTTTCAAGATTAACCCTTAATTTTCAAGATTAACCCTTAATTTTCAGGATGAACCCTCAATTTCCAAGGTTACAACCCTTAATTTTCAGGGTGAATCCTTAACTTTCATGGTCAACCCTAAATTTTCAAGATTATAACCATCAATTTGCAGGGTTACTTAAACCACTCAACTTAAGGTTTAACCCTCAATTTTCAAGATAAACTCTCAATTTTGAAGGTCAGCTCTCAACTTTCAGGGTTGCACCCCTCAATTTTCAGAGTTAACCCTCAACTTTCAAAGTTGAACCTCAACTACCAAGATTTTTTCGCAATCTCGGTGGTTAGCTCTCAACTTTCAGGGTTGACTCCCAACTTTCAGTATGAACCCTGAACTTCCAAGGTTATAACTCTCAATTTTCTGGGTGAACCCTCAACTTTCAGGGTTGACTCTCAAAATTGAGGGTTATTATACCTTCAAATTTCAAGTTCATTCCTCATGTTTAAGGTTTGCTTTTTACCTTTCTAGTTTCTTTTGTGTCAAGTATATAAAAAATAGACACTTCGAAAATATATTTCATGGTTATTGAAAATTGCTCTTGTACAGCTTTAGTTTATACATATAAAAACACCATTAGTATTACATCAAAAGTTTTTAAATAATATTGAATTTTCATTTGAATTTACTCTATATGTTTTGGCAACATTTTTGCTGTTTGCGGTGAGAAATGCGCTGACATAAATAGTGGGATTACTTCTGAATTTTGTCATTATTATTGTGTATTTTTTTACTAAAACCTTAATTCTGCCACTTTATAGTAAATAGTAATACACTTTCAACATGCAATATACTTTTATTGGAACAATATCAAATAACAAGGGTAATTATAAGTTGGGGGTTATAACCCCAAAAAGTTGATAGTTAACCTTGAAAGTTGGAAGCTAACCCTTCAAGTTGAGGGTTTGCCCTCAAAATTGAGGTATGATCCTGAAATCAGTTAAGGATTAACCCTGCAGGAAATTTATTCCTGAAATTTAAGGGTCAATCATTAAGGTAAAGGTTTTATCCTGAAAGCTGAGGGATAACTCTCTAGGATAAAAGTCAACTTGACAGTTAAAGGTTAATCCTAAAATTTGAGAGTTAATCCTGAAATTTAAGGTTTGACCCTGAAACCGGTTGGGGTTTAATTCTTAAGAATAGGGTTAACCTGAAACATATGGGTTAGTTCAAAAAATCAAGGTTAACCCAGAAAGCTGAGATTGAACTCTCAAGGTTAAGGACTGATCCTGAAAGTTGAGAGTAAATCCTCATGGCTGAGGGTTCATCCTAAAACCAGTTAAGGGTTTACACTGAAATCGGTTGAGGATTAACCCTGAAGATTCTGAAAAACTGAAAGAAATTTCCATACAAGTAAATTTAAATAAATTCAGGAAAAATCCTCCATATTCTGGAATCAAACTCTCTTCATACAGTTTATTATTCACATTTTTGTACGTAAATGCAATTCATATCACGCAGTTTTCTCACGATAGTATATAAAAATGTTTTTCATGTTTTAACTTTTCCAAGGATGATTGCTGGAATCGCGACTGGCGACAAAATCGTCGTGGAAAAAAGCACGGTGCCAGTCAGGGCCGCCGAGAGCATCATGAACATCCTCAGAGCCAATCACAAACCCGGAGTTTCTTATCAAGTTACTTTGCTTTGAATCACTTGTCTAAATATATAATGTTTAAAAAACTCCTGGAATTCGAAGGAAAAATTTTTCATTTGTAACTCAGGTATTCGTGGAGTTTTATCCGTTGTTATCGACTCGTCTTCAATGTCGACTGTGATTTATCGTGATTAGAGGCATCCGATACGACCTTAAGAATAATTGAGATACAGAGGAAATAACTTTCCCTATACATTTTCTTAATTAATTTCTGAAAATAATTATTTAACATGATCAACAATTTTTCGAGTCTTTTTAAAAATAATTCCCCATTACTTCCTGGAGAACATTTTGAGAATTGAATATGAACATGATTCCAGATTCTTTCCAATCCGGAATTTTTGGCCGAGGGCACAGCAATTGATGATTTATTACATGCTGATCGAGTTTTGATTGGAGGCGAAGACACGAAAGAAGGAAAAGCTGCGATGGAACAGCTTTCAAAAGTGTACGAGCATTGGATACCGAAAGAAAATATTCTTATCACAAATACATGGAGTTCAGAACTTTCGAAATTGGTGAGAATGGCACTTTTGGTTTTGAGATTTTATTTGAAAAATTTTATTGAGTCATTTTAAAATATGGTAGTCATTATCATTTCATTTCATTTCTAACCATTGTTTGTCTTGTGTCGAATTAAAAATTAAAATTTTGGTATGTTTTTGTGCAAAAATATTTAAAAATAATTTTTTAATTTAGGCTGCTAACGCGTTTCTGGCCCAACGCATCTCCAGTATAAACTCCTTGTCCGCGGTTTGCGAGGCGACTGGGGCTGATATCTCCGAGGTCGCCCGCGCCGTTGGCCTTGACTCCCGAATAGGATCCAAGTTCCTACAGGCCTCCGTTGGCTTCGGAGGCTCCTGCTTCCAGAAGGACATCCTCAACCTCGTCTACATCTGCGAGTACCTAAACCTACCGGAAGTTGCCGCCTACTGGCAACAGGTAAACTGCAATTTTAATACTTTTAATCGTTATTGTATTATCGTACTTCTTCGAAATATACATGATAATGCTTTTTCATTTTTAAATAAAAACCTAGAGCACTTATAAAGTACTCAGAATTTCGAAAAATCCTAATGAGTATAGAAAATTTTTATAAAATTTGAAGAGTTTTTGAACAGTTATATCATGCTTGGAATTTTGAACAATTTGGAAAAATTTGAAACATTGTAAATCTTGAAAATAGTCAATAATTTTAAGAAACTTCTCAAGTTTTTTGATTTTCAGTAAATCTGCGTAAATGTTGTACATTGTATTCATTATCAAATATGAATTCGAAATATATATACATATGATTTCATTTTTAAATCAAAATCTAGAAAACTTAGAAAGTACTCAGAATTTTACAAAAAATGTGGATGAGTTTGAAAAATTTTCATTAAATTTGAAGAGTTTTATGAAGTTTGTATTTTAGCTGAAATTTTGACCAATTTCGAAAAAATGAAAAACATTGGAAATCTAAGAGATATTTCTTAAAATTTCGATCATTCTTAAAAATTCTACACATTTCTTGCATTTCAGTACATCTGCGTAAAATTTGTACATTGTGTTCACTATCGTATTTCTTCGAAATGGACATGACACTGTTTTTTTTTTTTTTTTTTTTTTTTTTTTATCATTATTATTATTCAATTAAAATCTACCTAACTCGAAGAGTATCCAAATTTAGAAGAAATCTTGAAGAGTTTGAAAAAATTTTATGTAATTTGAACAGGTTTAGGTAGTTCACATGACTTATATTTGAAATTTTGAAAAAATGAAAAACATTAAACAATTTTGAGATAATCAATAATTCTCGAAAATTCTACACATTTCTTGAATTTCAGTAAATCTTCATAAATTTTGTACATTGTGTTCACTATTGTATTTCTTCGAAATCGAAATGTACATTACAGTGTTTCTTTTTATTTTTCAATAAAAATCTGTCTTAGTTCAAAAGTATTAAAATTCAGGTAAAATCTTAAAGAGTTTGAAAAAATTTTATGTCATTTGTAGAGGTTTAGATGGTTCACACTACTTATGTTTGAAATTTTGAACAATTTCGAAAACTCAAAAAACTTTATAAATGTTTGAATTCAAAGTATTTGTTGAATTTCAAAAATGCGCATAAATTTTTTGCATTGTGTTCATTATCGTCTTTCTTAAAAATGTACATGATAATGTTTTTTTCTTTTTTAAATAAAAATCCGAAAAACTTGAAAAGTATGAAGAAATTATAAAATGTCCTGATGAGCTGGAAAAATTAACATTTGAAAAGTTGCGAATAATTCGCAATGCGTTCGAAATTCTGATTATTCTGAAAAATTAAAAAACACTGCAAATCCTAGGATATTGTCAATAATTCTATAAAATTCGAAAAATTTGTTGAATTTCGAATACATTTTTTACATTGTAGATTTTATACATTATCGTATGTTTACAACATATACATGATAATGCTTTTTTTTCATATTCAATAAAAATCAGAAAAAATTATGAAAAATTTTAATGATTGAAACAAATCTCTATGAAGTTTAAAAAGTCTCAATCGGTTTGTATCACGTTTAAAATTTCTAAAATTTTGGAAATATGGAAATTTTAAAGATTTTTAATGACTCTATGGAATACTGAACATTAGTCGAGTATATCTCAGAAAATATTCATTTATTTTTACACTATATGATGAAAAATCAGGAACTCAAACAATCACAGCTTAATTTTATGAAATGCCAATCTGAATCGTAAGGAAATCATGAATTGTGAAATTCTTTAAAATTTTGAATTCAACCATGTCCATTGGATATTATCGAAAATAATTCATAACCTGCAGAACTTAATAAAATTCACGAACTTCAAGATACTTTTCACTCTATAGACATACTATAAAATCATTTTTTTCGTTTGACGAAACTTTCGTTTCAATGTGACACGTAACGATTCATCGAAATTTCAACAATTTTTTTCAACTGCAGGTTGTCAAAATTTTAAGTTTTTCATTTAAAAAAATTTTAGCAGATTTCAAATTATCAAGTTTATTCAAAATGCTGTTTAAAATTTGGTTGTTTAAATCGCAACCAAATTTTAAAAAATGCCTAAATCATTAAGAAATATTTTTTTTTTAAATTCTTAGAAATGAAAGATTTAAAAATTTCTAAAATTCATAATTCGGTCTTCTACACTCGAGAAACTTTCGAAAATTTACGAAATTATTAATTAAATATACTTTTTACGTCGATCAATATATTATGTTGACGTTAAATGAAGAAACAATCAAATGATTCATCAAAATTATGATTTTTTTTCAGGTCGTCGATATGAACGAGTACCAAAAATCCCGTTTCTCTGCAAAGGTCATCGAATCACTTTTCAATACTGTAACTGACAAACATATCACATTGCTAGGATTTGCTTTCAAGAAAAACACTGGGGACACTCGAGAATCACCAGCTCTGCACGTTGCAAAAATTTTGCTGGATGAGGGAGCACGACTCCATATTTATGACCCGAAAGTAAAATTTTTTGAAAATTTTCTATACGTATAAATGTTCATTTTTAATTTCGTATGATTTTCAGATATTTACAGCTCACAGTAAAATCTTTATTTTCAAAATTCCAGGTGGAAAAGACACAGATCATTGAAGATCTAACACATTCTAATGTGACATCGAACCCAGAACTCGTTACAAGCAGAATCGAAATTTACAACGATCCTTACACTGCCACTGAAAATACCCATGCAATAGTACTTTGCACAGAGTGGGACGAATTTATTGTAAGCAAAAAAAAATTAATTACATCAACAATTACTTTTGATTGTCTAAAATTCAGAGTCAATACATACTTCATGATCCTCAATGTACGAAAAAATTTCAAACTCAATAAAAGAAAAACAATAAAAATTGATGTTTCAGACTTTGGATTACGAAAAAATTTACGCCAACATGATGAAACCTGCATACATTTTCGACGGGCGGAAAATCCTAGATCACAGCAAACTCCAAAAAATCGGCTTTATAGTCCAAACGATCGGAAAAAAGTTGGCCCGATCCGTGGTGACACGAGCCTGGGGAAGTCAAACACAAATTTGACTATGAAAGCGCGTGACTAATGCCCGCGTCATTCCTAATTCAACAAGTATTATCAAACCCGGAATCGTTTTCAATGCGAGACAATGAATGATAACATGACCCGATGATTACCTATTTGCGTTTACCTAGTATAGATGGGATAATTGAACCCTTATAGTAATAATAGATCGTAAATAAAATTCGCGTCTTCACGATCAGATTGACACATAAGTATAATCAAGACAGGTGCTAATGCTGAGTCAATATTTGACTTGTATTGTACTCTTGAGATATCCAAAAGCCCCATTGTAACTTATGCAATTACTAAGATATTACTGCGGTTTATGATATTTTTAATAAAGTCGTTTTTTATTGATCCATGTTTTTTTGAATCAGCAATAAGCTAATTCAAGTATATCATTTAAAATAATGCAAATTCATCAATAAAGATAACTTAACAGATATATAAAATGAAACATCAGGTTCAAGCATCGCCATGATTTATTATCAATAAAATTCAAATTCGCAACACGTTATACATGTGTAACAACACGAATCCAATAATCCTGCAAACTACGAAGCTCATAAATTTGAAAACTGCGATATTCAAAATAGAACTTTCACGTGTCGACCATAAAATTGAATAGAATGCATAAAAATATGCTCAGTCGCACAATCATTGCAGTTACAATATTTACACATTTACGTGCAAGTAACATTTTCAACGTCGAGAATACATCGTTGAAATTGACACAATTCGAGATCGAAAGCGTAACGGCCAAATTCAGGACCTGACATTTCGAAAACGTCCGTAACTCAAAAACTCCAACCCCAAATAAACCGGGGTAAAGCGTTTCGAAATTGTTCACAAAAGGGGAATCGTTGGCCGAAAAGAACTTGGAGCAATTCACGAAAATTTTCGAGTAAATCAAAACTGAAATCTCGATGTGGAGAGCCCACCGTCCGCCATTTTCCTTACGCGTCAGGCCCCGATGCAAATATTCGTTTGTGGTTATTGCTTGATATTATCACATGGTAAATGACATTTATTTTATTATTTGCCTCATTTGTTTCGTTTGATGTTGCATGCTGTATTGGGCGTTTTCGGCGCTGTTTATTAACGAATCGAGTTTGTCTAGATGCGAGCCCAATTTTTCGTTGACGTCGATTTTTTTGTGCTGAGCCATTGGGTCGTCAGCCATTTTTTTAACGGCGATCGGGCTCGAATTTTCCGATCGACTCGTGGATTGTCCTTCGTTTTGGCCATTTTTATTGTCTTTCATCACGTGTGTCGGGGTCGCGGGTTGGGAACCTCGGCCTTTTATTTTTAATAATGTCCCTAAGCTGCCACATACAGTCTAGGGTGGGAAAAAAAAAACTTATTTGTTATTTTTTCGTACAGAGAAAGACTAAAAAATTCTAATTGAAGGAAAAAAGTTATTTTAAAGGTAAAAAATAAGAAGTGAAAGAATGGTTTTTTTCATTACCTTGAATCTATTGATTTTTCGCTGTGTGGAACTTAAAATGTTGTTCAATTCACTTAGTCCTCCTCCAATTTTTTTCGCACATTCTTCGGCTTTTTCTATATCCTGGAGAAAAATTATTTATCAGTCGTAAGATACATGTTCATGTCAAATTGGCGTGCTAGTGCGTCAGCAACTTTATGTAAAGTTTATGTAAATATATTAATTACGTAAACTTTTTTAACTGAAGGTGAATTTTATGCATGCTGCACAGGCGCGTAGGCAGAGGGGGGTTTGGGGGTTCAAACCCTTCCCGAAATTCTGATAAAATCAATTAATATTTCATGTAAAGTTGAACAAAGTTACATCGATAAACGATAAAAATATAAGTTACAAAAAATGCATGAAAACGTTAGCAGTGTATATTTAATAAAACAGTAAAATTTATCAAAACGTAGGATTACGTATAAATAAATATAAATAAGAAAAATTATTGTAACCGAGTGAATAATCAAGATAACTACGAATCTACGAAAAAGCTAGAAATTTACAGAACTTTGAATCTTGGATCATCAAATTCTAAAAATCTATATAAAATCCATACAAAAGTTTTGATAATCTTTCGATTCATTCAAACTCTAAAAGAATAATTAAATTGATTAAATTCCATGAAAAAACTGTTTTCTGAAAAATCTCGACAAATGC
This sequence comes from Platygaster robiniae, assembly GCA_028476575.1. NCBI lineage: Eukaryota > Metazoa > Arthropoda > Insecta > Hymenoptera > Platygastridae > Platygaster > Platygaster robiniae. The sequence goes on from CM052019.1 coordinate 47,655,596, forward strand.
CGCTACAATCTATAAATTTTGGGATTCCGGAGGATCAAATTCTAAATATACTATAAATCTATAAAAATTCTAGAAAACGCAACAAGATTTATGAAATATTTCAAAAATACGAAAAAAGAGTAACGATGTAAAACATGAAAAATCTATATGAATGTGATTTTATCATTAATTCTTCAAGTTACTGATAATAGATCGAAATTCGCATTCTAAAGCGTCGAGTTTTTTTTATTCTTTATAGCAATCTACAAAAATATAAGTAATCTATAAAAATACTCAGAAAGCCTCCAAGGTTTTGTGTATTATACTAGAAAAATGTAAAAACTAAGTTTACTAGTTTACTAGCTTAATAGTTTATTCGTTTACTACTTTTCTAGCTAACGTAGTTTACTAGCTTACTAGTTTACTAAATAACTAATTTACTTGTTTACGAGCTTGCTAATATAGTTTACTATTTGTCTTTTTCAATTTTTTACTATTTTACGATTTTACGATTTCAGTAGTTTACTAGCTTACTAGCTTACTTGATATTTTCAATGCATAAAAATCATGAAGAAATCATATTCTTAGAAATGTATAAAGCTTTCTGTCCTGGAGCATAATTAATAATATAATACGATTATTATATATAATTTTAGTAATTATTCTAGAAATTCATAAATATAGAAAAACATGAAAATACATCCAATTAAATTGACACAATTTACACAATTAAACATACTCTTAATTGTAAAAATACACAACAAAATGTAGAATAAAAGTATTTAAAATCTTTATAAAAGAAACTGTCGTCTGAAAAATCAATTCAAATTCTCAAAATCGTTGAAAGTTTCAATACTATGACAGTTAAGTAGTACTATAGATCTATTGAGCGATCCATAGAAATATTGGAAATATATAAAAATACCAGAAAATACTATAAAAAATTTGATAAGTTATACACCATACGAAAATAATATAAATTTATGATGTGCCTTTTATTTGTATGATTAAAATTTTCTCAAAATTCATTTCAAATATATAAATTTTTAGAAGTTTGATTCCTAGAGTATCGAATTTTAGATGTAAAATTTTATACTTAATATATAAGATAATCCTTAAAGTGGTATATTATTACAAAAAGTATAAGTAAAAAAATTGAAACCTCAGTTACTGATTGAAAATCACAAAAATCGAATTCTATTATTTACGAACATAGAAAATGTGCAACTCTGGACTCTAAAATTTGTATAACTTTTAAATTCCGAAATATAAAATATTTTAAAATTGCTCTCTTGTAACTATATTGTCAAAGATGAAAAATTATGAAATCCCGAAGGGAAAATATTTTTCAGGAAAACCCTTCCCGAAAATTTTTTCTGCCTACGCCCCTGATACTGCATGAAATACTTTTACACAATATTTGCAAAGCGTTCCAAGTTTTTTTTAAAATACTCATTTTACTCAAAATAATGTAAATATAGTAAATATTCAATTGTTTGGCTGCTTCAACTTACAATCTTTTACTGTGCAGCAAAGTTAAATAATTCAAATATTCGAAATATTTGACGAAATTTTTAATATTGAAAAAATAAAAACACTGAGGGAAAATTCTTATCTTTATAACATAGAATACCTCACTTTGAACATAAGGTCATTCGAAAAGAATAAAATCAATGTAGCTACGCTTTATTATTGTTACACCACTACTCTCAAATTCGAAAATCATCCAAAAACGAACCTCTGGTAGTGCATTTTCATCGGCATCGATATCGAAATGTTTTTCCTTTGAATTTTCACTGTCCCTCCACTCTCCTTCAGTTGGAACAGCAAGTCCAAACAATTCCGCTCTTTCGCAAGCATGCTGATATTCTTGAGATGACATTTCCGAAAAAACGTGCAAAATCCAAATCTACTCTTGTTCACTGGACGTTGATAATTTCTACGGATTCATGTGATTTGGGCGATAAACGAATTCTACTCGAAAGGGGAAAAATGTCGTGCGGCGAAGGCCAGATTATCAGAGAAGCGTGGAAAAGTGGATTTCCCCCACGACGAGGAATCCATATTGTTGAAGAGGTTTTTGCGCAAACTCGGATCCGGGGACGAGGATCAAAAACGACGATCCCGCACTTGCTAAGTGGATTATCGACGCCTGCTGAGCCGAATGAAATCGACCTAGCGCAATATTAAGTTGAAAATAGAGTTTCAAGATTACTATAGTAAAAAAAGGATTAGTTAAATCAAACATAATATGGTAGCTATTAATAAATCGCATACTTGGATATGGCGAAATAAATGTTTAACGATAAATTCATATAAACTATCTAATAAAGTTCAAGCAAACTTGTGTACATTAACAGTTACTATATGCGTATTTGCTATGAATATCAACGAAGTAATCGCCATCAAGTAATTACCATGTTTATATGAACTCTTCGAAAAAGCATGGACAAAACTTGATATATTAATAGTTACCATATTGCTATTCACAAGAAAATTTCAAGTAACTTGGCTCAAGTTCAAAGTTGGTTGTTGGAAACTAAGATCGACCTAGGTTTTTTACTAAAAAAGAAAAAGAATTTACGTGTGTGTTGTGTGTACATAACCCTAAGTGAATATTTTTTTTTTTTTCCTATTTCTCGGAATTAGTTCCTAATTCTGTCGAGAATATAAATTTTTTAAGTCTTATCTGAGACGCGCGCGCGTGAGTACCCGATGATCATCCATCTACATACAGGCGATAGTTACCGCCGCTTGACTTAGGGATCTCGATGGCCGATCTCAAATGCAACAGCTCAATTGGACCCATCGACATTTATTTTGCTCAGGTCGAAAGATATATAAAAATTTGAGTGACTCGAAAAGTAATTAAACTTTTATTTCATAACATTGATGATGCTGGAAAGGCCACACTCCACGAGGAGAGGCTCCATTATTTTGTTAAACAGTGAAAATGTATTCATTAACTTGCACTCACAAGCTTGTCTTAGCTTGTTGATATTGTCAAAAATTTTCCACGACATTTGTCAAGTATCGGTATATTTACTGTTACCATATGAAACAGTTGTATATGAACAACATTATTCAAGTATCAATATATTAACAATTACTATATAGAACAGTTGCATCAAATATAGACAGCTTATTTGCTATCATTTTTCAATTTAAAGCTAACACTGATTTCTTACGCCATTCAAGTTTAACACATATTCGATCTTAATGCACGTGAAGTTGGTTCAGGTAACTTCAGTCAAATATATGATATATTTGTCGCAAATACTGCAGAATCCAAAGAAATTAGTATGAAACATACGCTATTTTTATAACTAAGGTATATATTATTAGTTGATAAATATTTGAGAAAACGGCGCAACTATACCCGTATATTTGTATTTAACCTACTGTTTTTTCGCGTGTATGATCAAATTGAATCTAAATTTCTTTAAAAAACTTATGAAATTCCAAAATTGTAAGATATAAGTGTTTTAGTAGAAATTCCCCAGCTGAGAATGCCCAGTAGGTTTTCTACTTGGTTTTCCAATTGGAAAATCAATTGGATATCCACTTGAAAATGTAATTGGTTTGTTTGGAAATTTTTTTTCAAAAAGCTCATGCTAAAAATGCAATTAATTTTCAAGTTTTTGTATGAAAATTTTTCTGATAAGACAAACCCAGCTGGAAAACCAATTGAGAATCTAATGGAAAGTACAATATTGGTTTTTCGCTTCGAAAGGTTTTGGAATTAGATTTTCTGAAATAGTGATATTTTTAAAATTTCTCGTCACTTTCGGAAATTCCTGAGAACTTTTGTCATTTTTAATGATTTTCTAAAAATCATGAAGTTTCATCAGATTTACCAATACATAATTTTGATACATTTTTGGAAACTTCATTATATTTTCTGAACAAGATGTTACGTTTTATTTAAAAATATGGTATAATTTTACTGTATTGTCTTTTATTCTTGAGGGTTTTCAACAATTGGTTTTTCAACTGGGAAACCAGTTAAAAACTTTCAGCAAGATTTGAACCTTTTACGGTGACGTAAGTACTTAATAAAATCTGTATAAGGATTATACAAAATTCATGTTTCATATTTTCCGGTAAAGAAATATGAACTTTTTATAAGTATTTTAAAACCTTGTTAGGAAACGCGCATCCTTAGAGAGAAAAAGAAACTTCATAAAAAAAACTCACCCCTGCAGAATGAAACTAGTAGGTAAACAATTTTTTTCTGTAATTATAACAATTGAGTTATACTTTCAAGTTTTATTCAAGTTTAGTTATTAACTTGAAATAGTATATAATAAATTTATGATAGCGGAAAATATTGTTAAACAGAAGATTCGAATCCAGGTCCCATCAAAAACTGCTGTTTGTCTCGCGCGTTTGATCCACTTATCTATAAATATATGGCTACATTCAGTTTCAAGTGGATAAATTAAAATATAAGGAACTCTCAATCTTAATAAGAAAATCGCAATTCCTTATAAAGAAACGTATGTGTAATCTTTTAAGACTTGGAACTTTATAAAGACTTTTTTCCTTACAAGAAAATTGCAATTTCTTATAATGAAATGTTAAATTTTTATAAGGAATCTTAAAGTCTTCATAAAGAAATTTCAATCATAGGTATAAAAAATGTATATTTTATAAGGAATCGACAATCTTAAAAGGAAATCCAAATTCTTATAAAGAATTGAGATGGTTTTTATAAGGTTTGCAGTTGCTAATGTATAAAAAGATTAAGCCGTTTTATATAAAAATAATTTTTTATGAAATGAATTTTTATACAAGTTTTATTAAGATTTCATAAGATCACTATAAAAAAACAGCGGAATTTGATAAAAATCAGGGTATTTTTGTAAAGACTTAAAAAAAATTGAAGTTACTGGGAGTCATAGGAAAATTGAAATTTCCTTGTAAGGAAATTTTATATCCTCAAAAGGAAATTACAAATCCTTATAAAAAACTGTAAAATTGAGAAGCTTAGACGGAAATTTCAATTCACTCTAAGGAACTGTAAAATCTGTATTTAAAAAATTGAAAACTTTTTGTATTGATTTAATTTCTTATGAGGTTTTTATAAGGTAATCTTATAAAGAAATTAAGATCCTTATAAGGTTTGTATAAGGTTTTCATAATAGGGGTAAGAATATAATTTTTAGAATAAACTTTTTTTCATATTTCTATAGATATTTATTATCGTTATTTGTAATTTCATAATATTATCATAAATTTAGTATTATCAATTTCCTGTATTAATTCAAAACTATACATAGTATTATAATAATTATTATTTACCGCAATAATATTAATATATTGTAATACATTTTTTATAATATATTGTATAGTATATCTGAAAAATTTATAGTTTTTTTTACATAAGTATGGGCGATAGAATAATATCTAAATTAAACAAAACTGAACAAAAGCGACGTAACTGTATAAACAATAAAATTTCGTGTTATTGTGATCGTAGGATTCCAATGTTTGGAATACATTTCATTAAAATATTTACAATAACTTATTCTTTATGGATATAACAATAAATAATTGATGGATATAAATTCTGTTTCTTTATGTGGATTCATAAAGTATGTATATAACAATTAATAAACGTATTATATCTGAAATATCAATTAATTTTTGTGCAATTTCAGGCTATAATCGATTTATCAAAAGTAAACAAAACTGAACAAAACCTACGTAACTATAGTAACAATAAACAATGAGACCTCGTGATTCGATCGTAAGAATCCAATGTTTAGAATAAACTTTTTTTATACTTCTTTCACAGTTTGTACTGAAAAACCTTATTATTATTTAGTACGAAAAAGTATAATAGATATAATACATTTCGAAAATGTTTTTGACGCAAGACAATCTGAAGCCTCGACATCACCCAGTGAATATCATAGGAACACCCAATATTCCTTTCGGCCACAAACTTCGAGAGCCCAAAAAAGTCCTACATAGTACGAAAAAATCTCCAACTATCAAATTTCTAGGAGAACCGAAGGAAAACGAGGAAGAAAAAAAAGAATTGAATCGATTTCTTGTAAAATCAGCTTTCATAGAAAACACAGACAAAAAAATTGCCCGTCGAAAATATTTTGATTGCATCGAAAGAGGTAGATTGCTAATTGCCTGAAATATATAAACGATAAGATATAAAAAACGACATTCTACAAATAATTTCTACATCATTTTGAAATTAAAAACCACCTTCTTCAAACAAATAAAAAGCACATCGAATTTTCTTTTAAGTAAATTATAGCAATCATTTCCAGGCACAAAAGAGTACGAAGAACAACTTTCGAAACGTCGTGAAAAACTTTCAAAATTATTGGAAGAGGAGCAAATCGAATTTGAAAAATTGCTGGAATTAGAAAGCAGGAAAACTGCTTCAGAAGAAATCCAGAAAATGGTGAAAATTAAAGAAGAGGAAGAAAAACGAGAAGCGAAAAATCGAGAAAAACAAGTCTCAGCAAAAAGGGTGCAACAATACCTCACGCGTTGCCCACAAGTTCGCGAAATGTTTGCCAAAAAATCAACCTTCGATACGAAGTTTTCCAATCTTGTTCAAGCCGAGGAAAAAATTTCGAGGCGAAACGCAGAAGTCGAAATCGAGTCCATTTGGCACGATTTGAATTTGAAAGAAGTGGAAGATAAAAAGTTGAATGAAGAAAACGAAAAAAGAAAAAGGAAAGAAATCAATTCTGAAGCTGTTGCAAATCTCGATAAACAAATTTTGGAAAAAATAATGGCTAAAGACAAAGAAAAAAGGGAAAAGGAAAAGGAAAGACAAGAATTGGAGAAATTGAATGAGGAAATTCGCAGTGAAAAATTGGAAAATTTGAGGAAATCTGAGGAAAAGCGAAAAAAGTTGAAAGAAAGTTTGGAAGAGCAATTAAAAATTGCAAGAAAAAATTCAGAAAAACGAGAGGAAGAAGAAAAAATGAATAATTTTTTATTGTTGAATAAGGAAAAGGAAATTTCAAAAAAAAAATCTGAGATTTTGAGAAATGAAATGTTGGCATTTATGCAGAGTATGAAGGTAAGAAATTCGTTTTATTACACTAAAATCCGCGAAGTTTATTATCAACATTACCATTCAATTATTTATTAGGAATTTCGCGAACTGGAAGCTAAAAAATCTGCAGAAATGGACGAAATAATATACAAAACTGCAAAAGAAGCCGAAGAAAAAAACAACCTCCTCAAAATGCAGGAAAAAGAAGCTCGAAAACGTGAATTTCAAAAAACATTACAAATTCGTTCGGATCAAATAAAGGAAAACGAGGAAAGAAGAAAACAGGAAAAACTTAAAAACGAACAAGAAAATAAATTACTCACGGAACTCCTGAAATCTCACCAACTCGATGTTTTACGCAGACATCAAACAGAAAAAGAAAAAGCTTTTCGTTACGCACAAGACCTGATAGCCCAAAAAAACGAGGTCGAAATCCAAAGAAAACGCGAGCAAGAGAAAATCGAAGAAAAGTATAAAAAAGACCTTGAAAAAGAAAAAGAGTACGAAAAAATTATGCAAACTTTATTAAATACATCCAACATTTCTGGACCTTGCAATAAAATTCAGGACTCAGAAACTCCAAAAAAAACGGTAAAAATTTCAAAGGCTGAAATTATATCGTAAAATTTTATAATTTATTGAGTAACGTATATTGCGATTTAATGATAAAAGTACATTACTCAATGTTAATCCATGTCTCTCATTTCCCCCATGTAAATTTGTTTGTCACTGGATCCGGAACAAACTGAAACAAAAAAGAATAAATAAATTTTTTTTAATCATGGAAAGGTGAATTTATAATTTTTTAAATTTATAATATGCATAGGAAATAGTAAACAATTTTTTATTGATATTTTCGTTGGAGTTATTAAAAAAATGTGACAAGTTAATTTCTTTTTTTCTTTTTGGAGGGGTTTAAATGAAAAAAGAAATTACTTATTGGTTCTTTGGGATGAAAATCGACAGAGTTGATTGAGCCGTTGTGACCGGGAAGTTTGTAAAGAATTTTGCGACTTGTAGTGTCCCAAACATAATGCATTCTGTCAGAAGAACCAGCAGAAACTTTGCTACCATCCGGGGACCATGCGCATCGAAGCAAATTCTGAAAAACAAAAAAAATTCAAGTTATAGATTTTGGGATGACATCAGTATGAATCAGTATGAATTCTTTCAAAAAAATTGATTTAAAAATCATTGTTTTCAGCAAAATTTTGTAAAAAACAGATTTTAGAATTTGACCTTCTAAAATTATATGACTTCATTTATATTTCCTATTATGTTCAGATATTTCTTTCTATTTCTGAGAATTTTTATAAAACTTTGGTCATCAAGCATTATTTATAAAAAATCTAATGCTAGTTTTAAAATTTCATCGGATTTTCCGCAATTATGATACATTTTTGAAAACTCAATTAGGAGAAATATTTTCAGAACAGGATTTTATGTTTTACTTAAAATTTCATATAATTTTGTGTACTGTGTTTCATTTATAAGAGTTTTCAAAACATTTCCCATTTAGAGGCATTTTTGAAAATCCTGATAATAGTTTAACCATGTATATTCTGAAATTTGGAATCACATTCAAAAATATCTTTGAATTTTTAGAAATATTGTAAAATACAAAAAAAAATTATGTGTTTTTTCATAAATGTAAAAAATATCTCTTCAAAATTTCATTAAAATTTTATTTAACAATTTTTTTTTTTTCATAACATAAAAGTTTAAAAATTTTATCAGTTCTTTTAATATAATCTTATTTTTGAGAATTGAATAAGAAAAAATATTGTTGAAACAGCATTTTTCGTTTATTTTTATAATTCAGCATTCTTTTATGTCAAATTGCCATTCTTGAGGGTTTCCCACATTTTTTTCACTTTGAGAAATTTTTAGATACTCCTAATGTTTTTCAACTATTTTTCAAAATTCGATGTTATATTAAAAAATTTTTTTCTATTTTCAAAGATTCAGAAGAATACACCATCAATTTTAATTACTATTTTCACCATATCTAATATAAATTATCAAATTTTCCAGAAGAATAAAATAAACCATATTGTTAATTATATTGATATGGATTCTACTCAGAATACAGCAATTGGGATGAATTCACATATTATTTTCCGTTTATTTTTATTTATATTCTCAAAAAAAAATTTTGGATACAGCATAAGTTATACGTATTTTTTAAATATGTATATCTTTTAGAGATTTTATACAAATGCTTTTTTCAGATTTTTTTCCGAGATATAAAATTCAATGAATTTTCCCAATATTTAGATGTATCTTTGGGAATAAATTACAAATGATACTTCTAAAACAGTTTTTCGTTTCATTTAATAATTTAGTATTATTTTGTGTCTTGTTTTCTATTCTTGAGGGTTTTCTGAATTATTTTTTACCGTAGGAGATTTTTTGAAACTCCAAAAATTTTTTGATTATTTTTTAAAATTCGATATTAAGTTTAAATATGTCCTTCTACTTTTAAAGATTATATACAATACATCATCAATTTTAATTATTATTTTCAGTATTTCTTATAATAACAGATATGAATTAATTTTTCAAAGAATAAAACAAACCTTCGTTACATATTGCTAATCATACTAATATAAATATTATTCAAAATATGGTCATCGAGGTATAATAATATTATCAAAATTATATTTTCTTTTTTTTTTCAATCAAAGTATCAAAGTTAACGAAAAATAAATCCGAATATTCAAGTCAATATTCAAAAAGTTGAACAAAAAGGGTCTTACTTTTTCGAAATTATGCTGATGACCCGTAAAAACCTTGACACATCTCTCGTATGGCGCGTAAGGCTTCACATCCCAAATCCTCAAATTATCGTCCATCGAATTTGACAAAACATAGGAACCATCAGCACTGAGACTCAACCCAGTGATCGTGTCCATGTGGCCTTTCATCTTGTAAAGTAACGCATTTTTCCTGATTTCCCAGACTTTGATGTCATTGTCGATACCCCCGCTGATGACTTGTTCCGAAGTGTCGTTGAATGTGACAGCTGTCACTTGGTAAACGTTGTTCAGTGTCGTGCAGTGATTTCGAATTCGAGGGTCCCAGATTTTTATTGTGCCATCGTCACTGCCAGAGCAAAGTTGTGTGAGCCCTCGACGAGCGCCAGAAACCGAGTTGACGAAAGAGGTATGACCTTTCAGTTTCTTTACCCTCGTTCCTGTGATGATGTCCCACAAACCGAGGGTCATGTCGGTGCTGGCAGTGTAAAGATGGCTGCCATCAGGACTGAAGTGCATTTCCATGACAGCGCCACTGTGGCCTGTCATTACTGAGATGTTCTCGCATTCCCCATAAACGTTCCATAAAACTAAAAATCAAAAAATATGTATTAGGAATCAGAAAATTTAAGAAGCTGTATAGTTAGGGATTGCTAAGCATTTAAAAAAATGGATGAGTAGTTTTTGAATTAATTTCAAAGAGAGAATTTGAGATGCAATTCTCCTTTCACAGAACCAGAGATAGTTTTTATAAAACAAGAAATTTGAAAATTTGTTTATTAGACAGAAACTGAAAATAAAATCTTTTAGTCTTTGGTTCTGATAATTTTTTACACAAATTTTACTTTCTGAGAGAGAAAAATGTAAGAAATATGTAATAGAAATAGTCATTAATTATAGTTTTAAAAGTAAAAATTACATATTTGTCTGTCGAATCCACTAGAAGCCAAATACTGTCCTTCAGGATGAAATTCTACACAAAAAATGTCTCCTTGGTGACCCTCCAGCAACATTATAGGGGACATTAACGACGAAGTTCTAGCTGGGCCCTAATGAAAAATACATCTTTTATTAATAAAAAATACGAAAAACTACTAACTAGAAGAAAAATCAAATGATTCATTGGTTGAAATTCCTTAAGAGTAATCATGATATTGTAATTTTTTGTAATTATCATATTATCATTTTGTGATATCACAATTTAAGTTAATTATGATTAAATGTACACATAAAATAAAGATTTATAGTTTAATTTATACATGAAAATCTTGTGCACATTCTGGGAAACAAAACATTCTCTACAATGTATAAAAAAATAAAAATTGTGTTACTAAAGAAATCAAACTGCTTAAACTCAAATAATTAAAAATTCCAACTGTTGGAATTTCATAATTTTATTATAGAATAGTAGATTTTATTGAGGAGAATAATAATTATTGAGGCAATAATTACTAACAAAAAGAGAAATCATGAATAAAGTAATAAAATACTATTTTATATATTGGAAATAAAATAAGATGAAAAATTCGGAAGATTAATAATACAAACTATAATACAGATAAGAAGGATGAATTGAGTAATAAAAACTGTATAGCAAAAAACCATGATAAACGTTACATTGAAAATTCATAGTAATAATAATAATGGCAACATTTTTTTTTATTGTATGAAACTCTTACCAAATTATGAATGAAAAAATTGTAATAGTTGTAAAGAAATATAATTATGAGAATTGTTGCAATGCAAAAAAATTTGTTCATGGAACATTCTCTCGAAAAAAAATTGGAACGAAAAAAATGATATGTAGATAAATGTAATAATTTATGTAACTCATTATTTTTGTATTTCATTGATTGCTTTCACTTTATACCTTATTTATTTATTTTATTGACCTTGTTTTGTGAATAGTTGAAAAATTGTATTTCGAATTCCAAGATCAAATGATATTGATTAAATTTAATGAATCAAATGCATAAATCTTTTCAAATGACTTAAAAACAATAGAAATCGCACATTAAAATTGAAAATTAAAAAAAAAAACATATTATTTATTTTGAAAAAATTGTTTTTAACATTCAACAAACTCAATAATAATTACTGTACCAGTATAATTATTCTATTTTCAAAAAATTTTGGAAAAATAACAAGTTTCGTATATGATTGTACTTTTTGATTTCTAGACAAATTTTTTTAAGTATTACTATTAATAAAATCTGCACTTTTCCCTATTTTCCTTACTTTTTTTATCGATTATAATATAAGAGATTTGTAATATTCTTGATAATAATTTTAACGACTCAAGATTTTATTAATAACTTAATTGACCTTGTTTTGTAAAGAGTTGAAAAATATACCTTGAATTTCAAGAACAAGAAAATATTTATTGAAGTGGATAAACTATTTACAAAAATAAAGGAGATCAAAAATTAATTAAAACTGACAATTTTTTCAAAAGACTTAATAATAATACATATTATACATTGGGATAAAAAAATGAGAAAAATCAGATTCATTAATTTAAAACTGTGTTTTTAACATTGAAAGGTCTAAATCACAATTACTGTTTTAATACAGGGTGCGCCATTTCTTATGTCGGTATTGTAACATTGAATAACTTAAACATTTGACAACCGATTTACTTGACTTCACTTGTTTTGGAAACGTCAATTCAGTACAATTTCAACCATGTATCGCTTCACACCAAAAGAACGCGCTGAAATAGTTACTTTGTACATTGAAAATAGTCGTTCAGTTGTGTTAACTCAACGAGCATATCGTCGAAAATATCTTGGCAAACAGGCACCATCTGACAACACTATTCGTCGTTTGGTGTCGAATTTTTGTGACCACGGGACAGTGAAAGATCGCGAACAACCCGTTCATCAACGACCAAGACGTTCAAATGAACTGATTGAAGCTGTCAGAGAGAGCGTTGCCCAAAACCCAAAAGTTTCATATCGTCACCGCGCTCAGCATCTCGGCATCAGTGGAACCACTCTACGGCGCATTTTGAAAGATGATTTGCATTTGTTTCCGTACAAAATGCAATTAACACAAAGAATATTGCCTACAGATCATCCACGTCGCTTGGAATATGGACAAACAATCGCTCGAATAGTTGATACTGAACCTGATTTTTGGAAGCGAATTTTAATGACCGACGAGGCACATTTCAAACTTTCTGGAGGCGTTAATAAGCAAAATTGCCGCATTTGGGGAACGCAGAATCCACACGAGATCCATGAAACGCCATTGCATGAGCAAAAAGTTACTGTTTGGGCCGGCGTTTGCGCCAAAACCATCATTGGTCCTTATTTTTTCAAAGAGAACCAAACGATCGATGGAAACCGATATCGGTGGATGTTGGCTCACTATGTCTGCCCACAAATGCGTGAAAAAGGTCTTGAAGATTACTGGTTTCAACAAGATGGTGCGACCTGCCACACTGCGAATCAAACAATCCAGTTTCTGCAACGAAAATTCCCTGGACGTCTGATGTCAAAAAGAGGCGACATTGAATGGCCACCCAGATCTCCAGATTTGACCCCTCCAGACTTCTTTTTGTGGGGTTATTTGAAAAGTAAAGTGTACGCCAGCAAGCCGCAGACCATTGAAGAGCTTAAGGAAAATATTCGTGCCGAAATCATTGCTATACCACCCGAGATGCTCGAAAAGGTAATGGAAAACGCCGCAAAAAGGGCATATTTTGCTGTGAACAATAAGGGCGGCCACTTGATTGATGTTGTGTTCAAAAACTAGTCTAAATAAATTGTAAAGGACCAAACTAAATAAAAATACCTCATTTACAGAAATCGGTTGTTTTTTTTTCAAGTTATTCAATGTTTACATGCCGACATAAGAAATGGCGCACCCTGTATAATTATTCCACATTTGAAAAAATTAAAAAAAAAAATAAATAAATAAGTTTTGTACAGAGTTTTACTTTTTATTTTGTATTGTTTTTCATCAATTATTATACAGAAAATTTATAATTTTTTCAATAATTTTATCGACCTCGTTTTGTGAAAAGTTGAAAAATTATATCTAAAATTTTCAGATACAAAAAATATTAATTGTATTTTATACATATAAATTAAATACAAAACTGATGTAAATGTAATTTGATTCAAAGAACTTATGATTTTTTCAAAATACCTAAAAATAATACACAGCAGATATTGAAATAAAAAAATTAAAAGAATCAGGTTATTTTATTTGAAAAATTATTTGTAACATGTAACAGACTCAATCTAAATTACTGTATTAATATAATTAGTCCACTTTCAAAAAAATGGTTCAGCCATATATTTTTTAGAATAATTTTCCAAAGAATTACTGATTGACATGAATAATGCTTTTTTTTAATTTTTCTTGGTTTTCGTTCAACTATAGTTTAAAAAATTTATAATTTTTATTGAACTTTCAAATAGTTTAAACATTTTTTGATAATCTTAAAAACTTCATTTTATGGAAAGTTTAGAAATAACACTTTGAACTTGTGTATACAAAAAAAAAAAAACAAGGTAAAAAACTATTTTAAACAACTCAAAAAATTTTCAAATGACTCAAAAATAGTACATATTAGACATTAGGAGAGAAAAAATCTGCAAAAATAAGATCGTTTTACTTGGAAAATTATTTTTTAAGATTAAAAAATTTAATTACAGGTACACTATCAATATAATTGTTCCACATTTAAAAAAATTAGAACAATTGAGAAAGTTCACATGTACTTATGTTTTTAATTTTTTTTTAAAGTGTTTCTAAAGAATTACTAATTGAAAAAACCTGTACTTTTTCCCATTTTTCATAGTTTGTTTATCGCATAATTTGTCATTCGTTTATTTATATTTTTTTTACAGAAACAACATTTTTGTTAGTTTCATTGAAAAATCAGTTAGATGTTACATTTACCACAAAAAGCTACAGTTTTTTTCAATAATCATCAATTTTTTTTTCAATTTTGGCATAACTGTTGGGTTAGGTTTTACCGCTTGCATGACAGCTTTTTCTCTGCTGCTGAAAACCACTTCATGTTTTGTTCTTTTGGAAGCTGGAACGAGTGACAAAATTTCGTCACCTTTCCTTTTGTCTAATATAGGCATTTTTGCAACTTATTTATAATCTTTCACTCGCGAAAACGTCTTTTTCTTCGAATGTTATTATTGTTTGTTATTGTTTGCATGCGTGAATCAGTGTGTGCATTGTGTGTGTGTGTATATTTTGCAATGTTTTGTGTGTGTGACTTGTGACGATATATCGATATATTTTCAATCGAAGTCGGTGACTTTCAAATTTTAAACTTTTTTTTATAAAACATACGTAAAAGAATTAAAATTGTGTGCAAAAAAAAAAAAAAAAGATATGATAAAAAGATACACCTATTTTGTAGTACACATTTTATATGTAATTGAAACATTTCTGCCATTTCAAAAATTGTAAGAAACTACATTCATTACAATTTCTCGAATTTCACAAAATTATAACCAATTTTAATTATCAGGTTTTTCAAAGCTAAGCAATGTTCCTTATATATAAATATAATGTTACGATATCGTATCTTTATATATTATTATTGAAAATTTATCGGCATGTGCAATTTCAGAAAATTTTGGGCTACACCCATCAATTTTAAAACCATTTATTATTATCAATAATCATCATCAATGAATGATGAATTTATAATTTATCAAATTCATTTAAAGCTCGCGAAAATTTTTTTAATTTTTTTACTAGTGCCTTAGTACAAATAATTACTTTTCCTGAAAAACATATTTATTTTTTATGCACAATTTTTTCTCACATATTTTTTTATTAGGCGAAATACTTTTTTATTCACTATATTTACTCAAATATATCATTTTTATCACTTTGATCACAGGTTCAGTGTTAACTATGTTTAATCTCAGTCTATTCATTAAAATTCTTCAAATCTGAAAATATTCAGATTTTAAATATTTCCTTGTTTCCATTGAATGATTTCATAGTTAAAATGAAAATCTTTTTTGTCGATGCTCCACATTATTATCATATAGATGGTCAGGGAAAATGCCAGCAAAAATCGATCTAGACTGTAACAAAAAATGGTTAACTGTAAATTACTGTTCAAACTAATAGTTTAGTTTGTATTTATGCTGAAGAAATGAACCTCATGACAGGATGAAACCATAAAATGACCAAAAAAGACACGAAACTTGGATGGGCAACATATCCTATGCGTTCAGGAAATCCTGCAGTATTTGCAGGCAATGACACTCGTTTTCCTGATATTTTCTTGTAATTTTGCTCGGCTCCAGTCAATTTCGTAATGCCCATCACAAAGCATCCACAGAAAATTTTGAACCAAGCTACGACATGTAATGCAGTTACAGCTAACCAGATTTTGTTGTTTCGTGAAGTGTCGTAGTTCCATATCGGAGGATAGATGATGCGTTCCCAGTTCTGTAATAGCATGTCGAGAACAGCTGCGGAGGAAAAGTTGTAGATGCTTCTTTGCATTTCTTTCAGGTTGAGAATTTGGTAGATCTCTTTCATGGAATCACTGGCCATTGCAGAGTGTTGCACGATGAAAAAACTCAGGAAGTAAAAGTTTCTCACAAGTTTCCATAACTGCAAGATGTCAGGGTTGAGGCCTAAAAAAATCCAGTTTTGTTAGAACAATAAGAGAATAGTTTTACTGATTTTGTGCAAACACGTTAAACAGAAATATAAGCAAAGTTTTTGAGTTTTCACTAATTTAAATTGAATTGTATTTTTAATAAAAATATTACACATTATAAGGAAAATTTCTTTATATTCAATGTCTTACATGTATTCTTAAGAATTCATGGAATTTTAATTTTTTATCTCTCAGGAATTTTTTCATTGAAGAATTCATTCGATTTGAATATGTAAATTTAAAAATATTTGTAAAATATAAAAAATATAATTGAATAATTTATGAAAATTTGATTGGATATAATATACATTCTATGGTACAAAAGTATTAACTAATAAAATTAATTATATCAATTCCAAATTATTTTTATAGTAAATGAAAAAAAAATATAACAAAATATGAATATAAAATAAACGGAAAATATTACCTGACGGCGAAATACTGACATTTTTCTCATCACTTTCATAATTCTCATGATCATGAGACGAAAGGAAGTACATCAATTTAGCCAAAACAACGAGTGTATATAAATTGCTGGAATAACGCACGGTAACACGAACAAAATTGCCTATCATTGCTATTAACTAAAATGACAAAATATGTAAATAAATTTGAAATTTGAAACTGTAAGAAATTTTGACAATTTGAGAACAAAAGTTTACCAACGACGTATAAGTCGTTGAAGTTTACAAATAGTTTGATTTTAAAATGATTTTAACTGTTTCTGTCGGTTTCTGTTTTCACAACAAAACAAGCGTAACAATGCGAAACAATGCCAAACAATGTGGAAATCCGAGAACAACCAATAGAAAACGTGAACAATGCGAACAATCGTTGGCACGCATGAGCTGCATGTTCAAAATTCAAATTGTCAAGAATGTAAACATTTGATGTAAACATAAACAGATCTGAACAGATCGAAAATTGAAAGTTATTAAATAATTAATTGCACATTTTTTCGATGATTTATTAAAAAAATAATCATGTGCGGTCGCTGTTTTTGGTAAACATCATATTTTCATGCGTTTGAATTTTTTTTTTTCAAATCGAATCCTCACGAAACTACATTATACATTCATAAACAGAAATAAAAATTCAAAATTTTTAAAATTTACGTCAAACTCATGCACAAAGCCAGATAAGTACTCAAAGTTTAATTATAAGTAAATCATTTAATTTTAAAAGTATGATTATTTAGACAATTTTTTTCATAATTCTTAAAAAAACATGCTAGAAAATAAAGAAAAATTTTTCAATTATTTATTACATATAATTTAAAATTTTTTATATTTTACACAAATTTAAATATCCCCATCTGCAAGTTTATGCTTCTATTTCATTATTTACTCTTCAAAGCAATATTTTTTTTTAATTATAGCAAATAATGAATTTTGTTGATTAAAATAAAATTATAATAGAAAAAACTCTTCTGAGATACCAAAAAAAAAAAAAAATTTTGGAACAATAAATATAGTTATTCAAGCAAAAAATTGCCGGTGTTTTTGTGAATTTCAATTTACGCTCAATATTTGACGATATTCTAAAAGAATTCAATTGTTAAAATATTTAAAATCGTTTCGTATTTATATAAATCTTTACCATTTTTTAAAAATTGAAGCATTTGCAATGGCTTGATTATTTTCAAATATAATGTATAAAGTTATCATTTGAAACAATTTTTTTAATAGTATGGTAAAAGCTTAACACAATAAGTATTTTGAAAAATTAGCCAATGCTGCAAAAAAATATTTCCAAATTTTCATTTTCAAAAAAATTTCAAAAAAAGCAAAATGTTTACAAAAAGCATTAAAAAATTATGATTAACTCTGAAAAACAACATTTTACGTTCTTTCAATTCTTCTGTCATTATAGGAAAGTTTTATATTATTCCCTTAATATTCGCATTTTATTCAGAAACAACAAATTATTTTTAATACCAGTCGGACATTTTTTTTTTCCTTCAAGTGTCCCAAAAACTCCCGAAATGAGAAAAAGTAACATAAATGCAGGTTTGAAATTTTGGGATGTCCTCACAAATACAGAAATTTCAGGAAATACTTTCAAAATTTTAGAAATTTACTAAAAACTATCGAAAAATTTCCCTAGAACTATATAAAATCTTACTAACTCTTGCCTGTTTTTATAATTATTAGAAGATTCAGGTAAAGAAATTAATTCTCAAAAAAGTTTTAGAAAATCTACAAGAAATCTGAAAGATTCCCAAAAGAAAAATTTAAAAAAAAATCAAAATTAATTCCCAAGAAGTTTGTCAAGTTGAAAATAATTCCAAAATAGAAGAACCTATCATTCTAGACAAAAAATTTTAGATTAATAATAGATAATAGATGATTATTATTTTTTATCATTTCTGTTTTTCAACAATTAGTACATTGGAAGCGCCGAATTTGAGTAAAGCTTGTTCATTCAAAATTGAAAATGGCAAATTTCAACAAGTTTCTTGGAATGATGACTCCAAGACAGAAAAAAAATACAAGCCTTCGCCAAATATGGGTCCTCGAGATTATCTTCCAGTTGTCGCATCTGGAAGACATTTTGGAAGCAAGGAAAATAGGGTCCTGAGATCTATGCTCTGGGGAATGGTTCCCTTGAATTACATGGTGTTATATGGAGTCAAATATTTAAACACTATATAATAAAACTAATAAATTATGTTATGTATTACATTATTTATTATTTTACTAAAATCTATATTCGAGTTCTCAAATTTCCAAATCTAGATCTTACAATTTTCTAGTTCTCAAAGTCAAATTCTTTAAATCTAAGGCAAAAAATGTCTGTAATTCCACATGCTGTCTTTTTGAATTGAAAAAAAAAAAATAGTTTGGATTATATCACTTCAAGTAATGTAGAACGTTCATTTTACCATTAAAGGACGACCCAAAGAAACACAAAGCCCAAACTCACAATGCAAGAATCGAAACTATCCGTGAAACATCCTACAAACATTCTCTGGCAAATGGATGTCGTTGCGTTGTGATAGCCCAAGGTTATTATGAATGGCAAACCACTGAAAGTGGCAAATTCAAACAGCCCTATTTTATTTACCCAACTCAAAAAGAGGGACTCAAAATCGAAGATCCCTCTACATGGAAAAATGAATGGAGTGAGGAAATTGGTTGGGAGGGGCCTTCAGTGATTCGAATGGCAGGAATCTTCAGAAAGACCAAAAGTGTAGATGTAATCAATCATAATTCCATCACTTTTTCTTATGATTCTCAATCACGTGCTTTAATAAATATGCATTATTATCTTGTATATCATGCAGATAACGCAGCCAAACATTACTTTTATCTTATGTAAGTGTGTAAGGAGTAACATTGCACATGGGTTGAATTTTCTTTTAAAATACCAACTGTAACTCATCAATCTTTTAATTCACTCAATTTTAAAACTTTAGGGAGAAGTGACATTCAGCTGCTCCATAATAACGAGAGAATCAAACGAGATCCTTTCATGGCTTCATCACAGAACTCCAATTTTTTTGCAAAATGCAGAAGATGAAAATGTGGGTAGAAAAAAAAACATGTCAGTCGATATTTGAAAATTATGTAACTTTTTCATCGGTTTCAAAGGCTTGGCTGGATAACAAGCAAGTTCCCATGGAAATTGCTTTAGAAAGAATCACGAAGTTGACCCTTAAGAATGGTCTGCTGACCTGGCATTCAATATCAACTTCTGTAAACGATGTGCGTTACAAAAACCCGGATTGCATAATGCCTTCAAAACCAAAGTATGCATTCTTGAAATAAGAGGAAATTTGAAAAACAGTGACATTGATTTTTCATATTGCAGGAAGAAGGAAGACGAAAAATCTAAATCACTGATGAGCTCTTGGCTCAAAGGAAGCTCAAAACGTGTGAATGAATCTCAAGCGGAAAAAGACTGTACGAAGAAGTTGAAGGAAATGTAATCAATATTTTTGAAGAGTTTTTATCAAGATAGAATATTGTTCATTTTTGTAAGTTGCTGTTAGTCTTTGTAATACATAATAATAAAAAAAATTTTTTTCTGTATTTCGTTGCTCGTTATCAACCCTAGAAAAATAAATTGTATGTCACATGATTGATTATATTTTTTTTTAAACTTATTTCGATATGAAAATGAGAAAATACTTATCGCAAAATTTATTCCGAATTTCGAGTGTTACTATACTTCACCAATTTTATGGTTCTTTAAAATATATAAAATAAGCTATTATCCAAAAACCTTATATTTACCATTGTGCAAGGTTGAAATTATTGAATGTTTTCTCACAATTGGTTGACAGTATGGAAAATATTATCCCGCGAGAATTGATTTCATGAAAATTTTATCTATTTAAGTTCATTTTTACAAAAATAGGGTGATTTTTATTGTAAAACATCTAGAAATTAAATCAATTTTTGAATTTCGCGCGCTCTAGCAGACGAAAAAAACGGTCAATCTAATAACTTTTCCGTTAAATTTGTATGCACAAACTTGTACATACAAAGCATGTACACAAACAAAAAATTTCTAAATTAAGCTATGTGAAATCAGGGTACGTAGTTTAGAATCGTTTTTGCTCGCACACTTTGAAAATTAGTGTATAAGCTCTCACAGACGCTACTTTTCGTAGTGTGCGAGGAAAAACGTGTCCAAACTACGTACCCTGTGTGAAATATGAAATGAAACCCTCAAAATATAAACAAACAAACTAAAAGTCAAAATAAATTATTATGCATTATTAAAAACATGGAAACAAATGAAGACGATTGGTATGTGGAATGTTCAGATGAAGAAAAATATGAAGTGGACCCAAAGGTATAAATTATTATATATTTTAAAGTAAAAAAGGGCGATTGTTTATTACGAACGTAAATTTCAAGGCGGAATGGATTTTGAAACCGGATGAATTGATGTCTTTTATCGATACTTTCGAAAAGAACAAACAAATTTTGCTAGATTTGGAATGGCAATGTCCAGGAAGACGAGGACCCTCGCCTGTTCCTTCATCTAATCATCAACAGGAATCTTGCGAAGAATTCAAGTGAGTATTCAAAACATTTTTAATTTTCAAGTTTCCCAGGATTTTTTTATAACCAAGCACAATAAAAATACCCTTATTGTATGTAATATAAATATGTTATTAAACATTTTAAGATAATATTCAATATAAAAATGATCCATTGTGTCAAAACGAAATATACATATAAAATGTTAATTTGTAGCATTCTTTTCGTTTTCCAAATTTTTGTGGGTATTTTTATTTTATTTTATTCATTCTTTTTTAAATATATCTTTGTTGTTTATTTATCATTTCATCTTACCTATATCTATATATTTTTATTATTATATAGGCTATGATTATCGGCACACCAACAGTGTGACCGTGTGACCGTGTGACAGTGTCTCCAGCAGATTTAGGAAAACATGTGGCTGTGTGAACATGAGACAGTGTGGTGCAGTGCGGCAGTGTCACCGTGTGACAGTGTGTCGCGTTATTTCAGAAATACGTGTGGCAGTGTGAATGCAGAATTGTGCCCAAACGCAAAATAAATTAAATTTACGCATAAGAATTTAAGTGTAACAGTGACCATAAGGATGTGTATTTGGACATTTCATAGTAAAAAAACTTCCGGGAAAACTCCGTTTCGGGCGTTTTTAAAATAAAACCTAACCCACAAAATCTCGCTTCTAGTAAAAAACGATGCGAAATGAAATTGTTGCAAGGAGCGAGATTTGGGTTAGGTTTTTTTTTTTAAAACGCGTGAAATAGAGTTTTTTCAGAAGTTTTTCACTATGAAACGTCCAAATACACATCCTCACGGTCACACTGTCACACTTAAGTTCTTACTTGTAAATTTACTTCATTTTACGTTTGGGCACAATTCCGCGTTTACAATGCCACACATATTTCCAAAATAACCCGACGCACTGTCACACTGTCGCACATGCCACATGTTTTCTCGAAGATTCTCGACACACTGCCACACAGTGACATTGTTGGCGTGCCGATAGTCACAGCCTTATTTTTGTGATTTAGCTTTTCTTTATCTATTTTAATATTTGTGATCCTCATTAAGAAAAATTTTACTACATGCAATAATTAATGCACGATAAAAATTCATATTTTCATCTTAAAACTATTCAATTTCCCAACTTGACAATATTCAGTTAAAATTTTATGATTTTTTCAAGTTTCATGTCCAAATAGTTTAAATTTAAAATTTGATTTTAATCAGCAAATCCCAAATATTGAAAATTTGTACTTCTCAATCAAGTGGAAATTTTCCATTTTGCTTTTGTTTTTTTTTTATTTTTTAAATTTGAGTAAAAACATAACAATTTTTGAAGTACAATCAATGTATCTCAAATTTTGTTTAGATTGAGTAGAAAACCAGAAATATGATAATAGAAACTTTAATAATAGAAATTTTGAGCAATCTTCAAACTTTGAAACAATATACAGAACATCAGCTGCTTAAAAGAATTTTCCAAAAGTTTATTGTAATCGTTGTTTAAATTTTTGGTCATTCTACTGATTGTATTTTCATTATATTTATTTAGATGATTTCTGCAATAAATCTTCAAAAATAATAACTTTAGGAATGTTTATATTATTACAATAATCAAAATAATTATTTCTATTTATTCTACTTATAATAAAAATTTTAATCGTATTATTAATATTCTTATTATCATTGATCGATTTATAATCAAACTTCATTCTATCAAGAATAATATAAATATAAATATAAATATAATTGATATATCCACAGTAATTCGTATATGGTTTATAATGAATTTTGCATAATAATTAAAAATAACTATTTATCAAATATGCCATTATATTTATAAATATATTTTCAAATAATTATTTAATTATATTAAAATTTATTTTTATTTTTATTCATATGATAATATCATTGAATAATTATATTGATATATTTTAAAACGTGAAATACTGTATTTCATGAACATTTACTATAAATTATGATCTATTTATCTTTTACTAAATAAAAATCTAGAAAAAAATTTATGTTTAAAAAATTTCATAAACTTCCTTTCCAGACAAGAAGAAAAATCAGATTTCGACTTTATGGATGAAATGGCGTCTCCAAGAATACCAGTTCGTAAATCCAGTGAAATCACTCCAAAAGGCAGCGCTAAAAAGAAAACTGCGAATTTTAATGCTGTTATATCAACAATGATACGACATCGAAAAATGGAGCAACAAGAAAATTCAAGTCCAGCCAGAAGTGATTGCGACACGCCCAGTCCAAAACCACAGCCAACTTAAGTTGAAACAAATTTTTAATAATTGTATCTTACATTTTTTATTATTTTTCCAAAAAAATAATGTATATATATTATACTAATTGATGAAATGAACGAGAAATTATATCTTTAAGTACAAAAAAGTATTACTTGATCACATCTACAAACAGTATTTTTTTGTTTTATTTAACCTGAAATAGTACATTTCGCATCTGGGGAAAAAATCAATTTCTCACGAGGGTGTAAATTATATTTCAAGGCTTCGGATCGGGATGTAATTTACATTATCGGGAGAAATTTATTTTTTTCCATGATGCAAACGATTTCTTTTAATGTAGCGGGAGAAAAAGCTGATTTT
The DNA here is from genome assembly GCA_028476575.1 of Platygaster robiniae. Classification (NCBI taxonomy): domain Eukaryota; kingdom Metazoa; phylum Arthropoda; class Insecta; order Hymenoptera; family Platygastridae; genus Platygaster; species Platygaster robiniae. Next base: position 47,679,643 of record CM052019.1, read on the forward strand.
TGCTCGCGAAGCGGGCAAAAAAGTGGGCTTTTTAGACCGCTATGATAAAAAAGATAATAAAGTTCTTCCTGCAAGGCTGAGACAAAATTAAATAAACACAAAATATTTCATCAAACAGTTAATTCCTTTATTTTTGATGACTTGCATGACAGTGTTTTTTCAACTTACAAATATTGCGCAGTTTTTATTAAAGCCAGAAAAAAAATATGTTTACGTGTATGTAACAAATGATGTTTATTATTTAATTACTACAACCTGGGATTATTTACAGTACTCGACAATTTATTTTTTAGAAGGTATATCTTCTGTTGGTGGAGGGGCATTTCGGAAATTTGGGAATTGTTCCCAGGGTGCTGATAATTCGAATCGTCGCATTTCCTGAGCCAACTCGAGTGGTTCCACTACTACGCGTTTTTTCTCGTCGTCGTAGCGAACCTGAAGAGTAATTAAGATTTTTAATAAACCAATATTAAGAGCATGAAGAACACTTTATAAAAATATTAAATTCAAGATTCCTTTTATTAAATTTTACCTCGACATATCCACTCAGTGGAAAATCTTTTCTGAGGGGATGCCCTTCGAAACCGTAATCGGTAAGAATTCTCCTCAGATCAGGATGATTGAGGAAATAAATTCCAAACATATCCCAAATTTCGCGTTCGTACCAATCAGCGCCTCGAAAAACGCCAACAGATGTTTCCACAGGTGTCAGTTCATCGGTATAAGTTTTTACTCTTATGCGAGTGTTGTATCGCAGGGAAAGAAGATTGTAAACAAGCTGTAATCACGAGTAATTTCAATTAGTAAAAAAAATTCAATTAGTTTTGAAATCAGGAAACTCGAAATTTCATGATCAATTTTTTTACATAAATAATTATTGAAATTCTCAGGAATGAAGAAAGATTCACTAAAAATTAGGAAACTTTTAATTTCATCTCAGGAAATTGTAATTATGTTTAGGTATTGAAGAACAGTTTCAAAATATTAGAGTAGAAACTGCTTAAAATTTATTAAAAAAATAAGTTCACTATTATATTACCTCAAATCTATAGGGTCGACTTGGTACATCGAGTGCAGTTATATCAGTAATGTTCAAATACTGAGCGTTGTGGTGATTTTTCAGAAATGAGAGAACAGGGACGACACCTTCAGGGGCGATCAAAAGTTCGAGCTCATCTCCGTTGGCGATTTGAACTTTTTGTATAAACTTTGGTAAACATTCTAGACAATATTCTCCGAAATCACGAAGGTTTTCTTGAACTGCAGAATCTACTGGTTTTCTCACAGTTGCTGAAATTGATGCAAATAATTAGCATCCTCATTTTTTAAACTTTCTTAGAGATTATAGGTATCTGAAAAATTTCTTAAAAAACGAGATGAGACTTTGAGAGTTCGATCATTTTTTTTATCAAAAATTTAAATTTATTGAGAAACAATCAGATTAACATTTGTATCAAAAATATATCAATTTATTCATTATGTATCTTCAAGTGTAATTAACGCCTCTTGAATAATGTAGGTAATAACAATCATCAAAGTCAAGAATACTGCATAGTACTGGACTCATTCCATGCCAAGCGTTACACTAAATTACAACCAAATCATAGAATTTCAAAACTTTGTATGGATTGTGAAATGTAATTGATACTCAAGTTAATGTGTCAATATTAGTCCTCAATGCCATAAATTCTAGAGGTTATTGGCACTCCAACTTTTTGGCACTATTCAACCGATTTGCTTCAAATTTTTTTTGAATTCCTTAGAAACATTTACGCTATCATTTCATTGATTTTTTTTTGATCGATATTGTTTACACAAGCAAAGTTTTATATGATTTTTTTTATAACAATTGAAATTTTTCCAACCTTCTCAATGCCGTTAAATAACGGAATTAGATGAAAAATACGAGAAAAACGTCTACCTTTAAGAATTTGTTTAGAAAATTTTGTTATCTCGATTACTTACAGAGATATGAATTTATTTGTGAACTGTAGCGCTAACAGTGTTTTGTCCGCAGTGAAGATAAAAAAATGCTACCACCAACTTCAGTTCGTTGCGTTATTTTTAAGAGCGGCAACACTCCAGCGTGCTGTCCTTTGTAAGTAGAGAGAGAGTGATAGAGTGATCATTAGTGCTACTTTAACACTCATAGTGTTATCAAGTTTGCTAAGCGAGTATGACAAAAAAGTTTTGAAAAGAAGCGGTACAGTCAAAATTCATGTTTGATAAGGCAAATTACGTATAATTCACATTCCTAAGTAGGTTTTTACAACAATGTTATTGAAATGCAACAAATTCTTAAAGGTAGACGTTTTCATCTACATTCCGTTATTATACAGCATTGAGAAGGTTGGAAAAATTTCAATTGTTATAAAAAAATCATATAAAACTTTATGTGAACAATATCGATAAAAAAAATCAGTGAAATGATAGCGCAAACATTTCTAAGGAATTCAAAAAAAATTTGAAGCAAATTGGTTGAATAGTTCGGAAGTTACGAATTTTTTTTTTTGAACGTGCCAAAAAGTTTGAGTGCCAATACAACCTTTAGAAATTATGGCATTGAGGACTAATATTTACACATTAACTTTAGTATCAATTACACTTCACAATCCATACAAAGTTTTGAAAATTTGGTGTAACGCTTGGCATGGAATGAGTCACTGTAAATTATTATTGACTAACAAATTTTTTTTATAAACAATTTTATTTTACAACTTCGGAATTATAAAACTACATAGAAAAATACACTCAAGTAAAAAGTTTTACTTTTTCTTTAAAAAACATATGATATAATATTTCAGATTGTATGATTAATGGATAAAAATTTAAAAAAAGTAAATGAACCAAAATTAAAATCGACAGTTAATTTGCATTGAAAGACAAAATTTATTAACTACGTATTTAAAAATCTTGAATTAGCATAAAGAAAATTTCAGATTTTCATTAAACGATTGGAAAAATCGTGACTTGGGCTTTCAAGTAAAAGAAATATCTCACTGCTACAAACCAACTCTAAGTTAGTTTATCATTTCGAATTATATATCTCAATTTTTTATATGAATTTTTTAATTGAAAAACCTACAAAATCGAAATCAAAAATTTAGGCAAGAAATCATAATATTTGAAACAAGTCATGATTACAAATTTTATTAATAAAAAATAGAAAATTTTATTAAAGAAATATATGATTTTGATACTTTGAATGAGAGCTTTAGGAGGTTGTAAATGTTATGCATCAAAAACTGAATTTACTGGATTTTACAAAATTTTTGTAGATGAATAAAGAATTTCCTCTCATCATTATTGAGTTATTGAAATTCGTCAATTTAAGCTTTATTCAAATGAATAAAACGTGACAATTTACCCAAAATAAAACTAACTATTCCATTACAAATCTTTGAAATAATAATTAAGCTTAAATTTACTGCATATGAAAACAGCGGAATCATAATAATAATTCAATTATTAAAACCTACGGCGATTAGTTTCGCTTTTTTCAACAGGAGGTTGCGACGTGTTCCGGAGGTGGGGAAAAGTCGAAATGTAGCCTACGAAAAAATTGAAAATTTTTCATTTTAGTATTAATTAAACATCAATACTTTTGAATGTTCCACAATATTGAAAACGTTTGTATATTCACATTTTGGTGCTGCTCTTGAAAACGACCTTGAAGCTGCAAGTACTCTTCTCAGAACAAACATTTTGAAGTTCCAAAAAACAATAAAGTTGATTTACAAATTTAAAAATAATGACAAATTGGACAAATTTTCAGATCATCATTACACAACACTTGACAAACACAAACAAACATTGTGTCAAAACGAACATATGATTATCGAATCATCTGTTTTGTTGCAATCTACAATGATTGTGAATCAGTGTCACTGACTCATACTAGTGTGAATCAGCTGATTCACGTTTCAATCGTCTAGATTAAAAATAAAAATTTTTGGATTTTTTTCATGTATAGTTATATAAATGTATCGAAATAAATGTGGATTTATAATTAATTAATATAAATATGTAGTATGTACATATATATAGTCATTTTAGTCAGTTGAATTGACTTAAACTAGCACTTTAACTGATTTACTGCAATTGAGTCAGACTTACTGATTCACTTGTAGTCATAGGTAGTACACTACCTATGATTATAGGTACTGCAAATTTACTACAAAGGTAATCTATGCAGTGCTGAGTAGTACAGTGTAGTTGAGTACAGTCAAGTGTAGTGTATTATGTATGCAGGGTACGTAGTTTGGAAACGTTTTTGCTCGCACACTACGAAAAGTAGCGTCTACGAGAGCTCATAGACACTAATTTTCAAAGTGTGCGAGCAAAAACGATTCCAACTACGTACCCTGTATGTATGTAGTGTGTAGTTTTGTTTTTGTCTGTTTTGTAGTGATTTGTACCATTTGTACTGTTTTTTACGAAACCGGCCCTTAATAAAAACAAACCGATTTGTTTATTATTCTTTTTCGGCAAATTTTCTCCAGAACTCAATCCATCTTTGACGATTATAATAAATTACATAGCATCATCCTGAAAATGGAAGTCGAAATAGAAGATCCGTTGTTGAAAAAGCAAGAAGAATTTTACAAATCAAAACAAAAACCTTCTGCAAGATGTACGAATTTATCAAAATTTGCGCAAGAAAAAAAGGAGAAACAGGAAAAAAAGAATGCCACTTCGACAAGTGCTGCCCAAGATGTCAAATCAGATTCTGAAAATAAACTTTTCGACGCTGTCAACAATATTCCTGTTGTTAAATCTGGTATTGTTTTCGGGGGCATTATTGAACGGAAATACGACTCAGCTCAAATAGATCAATTCGATGAAAAGTGGTCATTGAAAAGAGAATCTTTTACTGTTCATGCTCCAAAATCTGAGGTATTTAATTTTTTTTACATTTTTTTATTATTATTTATTATTTCCTATATACTTTGAATGTGACAATCATTTTTGAAAAACGTAGAAAAATCAGAAATATTTCATGAATTAAATGAAAAATCTAAAAAGAGTTATAGTCTTAACAAAAATAAAAATAAAAAAAATCCAAATTCACATGACTAAATTTTAGAATTTTTTCTTTTAACATCCATCAGGAACTTAATGTTAATGATTAAATTATAAAAAACAAATTGAGTGTTATTTTTAATTATAATTCGATATTCAAAAAAAACTTCCAGATCCTAAAAAAAAATTTAAAGCAACTCTTTCTATGGTAATTTAAGAATTTCTGTATAATGTTCAAATAAAACCAGATAAATATATGCTAGAAGTTTCAAATTCCTTAGGAAATTGTAACTTCAAAAATCATTCAAACTTTGTCTTCTACACTTGAAACTGTTGAGTTCCATATATTTCAAAAGCATGATATTCAGAAATGAAAAATATAATCATTTTACTGTATAAAAAACTAAAGTGATAATTAAAATTCTATTATAAAATATTCAATATTTCTTCTTTAAATGACTGTCAATTTTTTTCAAGTTCTTCAAGGAAGTACTCGAAAATTCGTTCTCGAAAAAATAAAAAATGTCAATTTTATTGTAAATGTATGACAACAACAAAAACTATTACTTTTTCACGCTCGCAGCACGGAAATCACTTATTCTTGTGTTTACTATTGTCCCGTAAAAAACTCGTTCTCACCGCGCGCCTTCTCCCCGTTTTCTATTCCGCTCGAAGGTCGAGCGGCAGAGAAACTCGTATATTTACGACACAGCAGTAAACAAAAGACTAAATAATTTCCTTACTGCGAGTGTGAAAAATATCTCTCGTGTCAAGGAGCATCAAAACTCGTGTTTCACTCGTGTGATTTGCTCACTCGCTACGCTCGCTCACAAAACTTCGCACTTGTAAAAACTCTCGTTTCTGCTCCTTGATATGAAATATACTATTTTACAAAGCTGCGTTTAAGTACATTCGTGCAATAATATAGATTGATTTCATAATTTCAAGCTTAGCAATTGTTACTGGAAAAATTAGCTAAACTTAATAATTCAAACTTTCAATTATTTTATTGCATGATTTTTTTAAAGCTTCAACATAAAGAATCATACCAAAATAATATAACAAATTTGATAAATAAGAAAAAAATTATGGGCTAACATTCTTTTTCAAATAAAAAACTATTGTCCAAGTATTTCAAGTTATCCAAAACTATTCTCTAAAGATTCAAGCTTGTCAATTTTATTCTACATAATACAAAATATGAAACCAAAAGAACAAATATTACTTTTTAATAGTAGTAAGTTTCCGTCAGTTCATGCAAAAATATATCCCAAAAATTCAAGATTTTCAGTTTAAAAATTTTAACAAGAAAATTTTTCATACTTTTATATCTGGGGTTTCCCGCCATAATCGAGAAAGTCACACATGCCATAACGTTCATAATTTTATCATAATATCATGTAAATTGAGCCTAATGGCACAAATGACTTTCTTGATTATGGGCGGAAGCTACAAATATACACCATTTTGTATTTTATAAGAACTACGAGGGGGGACCCAAAAGTAACGGGAATTGTGTTACAACTTTTTTATTGACAAATTTTTTCACACACAATTTTTATCACCTTCAAAGTTACCCCCATTGACTGTAATACACTTGTTCAATCTTTTTTTCCAGTGTTCAAAACAGTTCTGAAATTCATTTTTTTCAATGTTTTTTAAACCTTCCAGCGATTTTTGTTTCACCTCTTCTACAGTCCCAAAACGTTTTCCTTTCATGTCCCTTTTGAGTCTAGGGAACAAAAAAAAGTCACAGGGGGCAAGGTCCGGTGAATAGGGGGGGTGAACAATCGGTGTCATGCCGTTTTTGGTCAAAAATTTCTTCACGGACAGCGCTGTGTGGGCAGGTGCATTGTCGTGGTGGAAGAACCAATCTCCTGTGCGCCAAAGATCCGCTCTTTTCTTCCGGATGTTCTCCCTCAACCTTTTCGAAACCTCCAAGTAGAAGTGTCGGTTGACCGTTTGGCCTGGAGGAACAAATTCTGCGTGCACAATACCTCTGCAATCGAAGAAACAAATGAGCAATGTCTTGATGTTGGACTTCACTTGGCGTGCCTTTTTTGGATGAGGCGAGAGAGGTGTCTTCCATTGGCTTGATTGCTGCTTTGTTTCGGGGTCGTAGCCATAGCACCATGATTCATCGCCAGTTATAACCTTGAGAAAAAAATCTGGGTCTTCATCCAACTGATTTTGCAGCTCAAGACAGGCCTGAAGTCGACGCTCCTTTTGATCGTCGGAGAGAAGGCGAGGAACAAATTTGGCTGCAATCCTCCTCATTCTCAAATCTTCAGTTAAAATCCTCTGAATTGAACTCCATGACAATCCAGACATCTCACAAAGTTGATCGATGGTTCGGCGACGGTCTTCATGAACAAGAGTGTTGATTTTTTCAATGTTTTCGTCCGTTCTTGAAGTCGAGGGGTGCCCAGAACGAGGTTGGTCTTCTATTGACATCTCTCGATTCTTGAAACGCGAAAACCAGTCGTACACACGCGTTTTAATCAAAGCATTATTCCCATAAGCTGTTTTCAGCATCACAAGGGTTTCCGCGGGTGTTTTTCCTAACAAAAAACAAAATTTTACGGCCGCGTGTTGCTCTCCGCACTCAGCCATTTCACGTTTTCGCCGAAACGGAAAAAGTCGTTTCACCAGAAAAATTCTTACGGACGAACGAATGCACTCACAGCAAATGAACTTTGCACACTGACTTGGGAGAGTAGCAGCTTAGAAGAGAACCAGTGGAGAACCCGATCCCCCCCTCCGCGGTCCCCCCACCACCTAATTCCCGTTACTTTTGGGTCCCCCCTCGTATGTATCTCAAAGAATAGACAATGAAAGATATTGTAATTTTAACTATAAACATAAGAGAAATAATGCTCATTTTTCTTCCTTAAATTTTAACTTTATTGAAATTTTGAAATTAAAAAAAATTCTAAAAAAACCAATATCTAACGCTTTCAACTTTTAACTTTTGTAGAAAGTTTAAAAATAATATTTTCAATATCCTTAATCAATCCAATAGACAAATTAAACTTTCTTTTTACTTCAACAAAAAATATTGTACCCATAAAATTCTATGGAAAAATCAAATTTTTAGATCAAAGAACTATTAAATAATTTTTTTAATTGCACAAAGTTGATAATCATTTCACAAAAAGAATATTTCAAGTAACGTTAAATATTTTCCCTTGAAAAATTCTTCCCACACTGATGATCGCGATCAAAATCAAACAGATATCAAATTTCCATTCATACTTTCCACAGAAATCTGAAAGTCAAAAAAGTTTGTTCCTCCAAGAACTGGAAAAGGAAGGCAAAATAAAAATGAAAACACCCATAATGGAGGAAATCCACGAGTCAAATATAAATAAAATAGAATCAATGAGTCACGAAGAAATTCAAGAAGCAAAAACAGAACTTGAAAAAATGTTTTCTCCAGCGACGTTGGAATTCCTCAAATCGCGACGAAAAAGAGAACACAAGACCAAGAAAGAAAACACCCAAAATAAACATCGTAAAATGGAAGAGGATGAAAAGATGGAGGTCGAAGAAGAAATGCCAGTTGCTTTGCAGGAAGTTTTCGAAAAAGCCAAAGAAGAAAAATGGACAAACATGGACAAGCTTGAGCCGGATAAATTAAAATGGACAGAGGATATTCCTTCCTCCAAAGAAAATGAGAACAGTGCTGAAAAAGAGTACAATGCTCGTTTTGATTTTAATGGTACTCATAATTTTATTTATAGGTTTTGAGGAATATTTTTTTATAATAATTTTAAAGCTTGTAATAGTATTATGAAAAATAATAATAATGCTATATAATAGCTTTCATATTTCACAAAGAACATAGACATAGACATTCAATTATAAATTGAAACTTTAAATATATCACTAAATAAAAATCATTCCAGGAATTTTGATGCCATTCAAAGACGAATCCGTGACCACAGACAAAGGTTTGCACCATCATGGTGAAGAACCCGAGAGACCAGGTTACTCGTTGCAAGAATTGATCCAACTGAGTCGATCGGAAAATCAGCAACAACGATGCACAGCGTTGACAACGATTGCTAATATATTTTCCAAAACTCGAGCTGGCTTTTACGATAAAGTTTTGCACCCCGCGCCTTTGTCTGTGCTGAACGAAAAAAACATTTTCCTACTTCTGAGAATTTCCTTGGATGACATGACGCTTCCTGTGGTCACAGCTGCGTTGCAAGCTATGAAGGAGTTTCTGGTAAGCCAGCCAGATGAATTTTGTCTGGACAGACTCTTTGGATTGGTTGATAACTATGAAGAACCCATGTTGATTCGTAAAGAGGAAGAAAAATGGGATGGCGAAGGTGAAGCAAATTACGAAGAAATGAAGGATGAGCAGTTGGGGCAAATTGATACCATTCTTTTGGCCAAAAGGTCGAAAATTACTGAAAGGATTCGGTAAGAAATTGTATGAAAATTATGAAACACTTCATATATTTTAAAGGATAAAGACATTTCAATTTTGGTTTTTCAAGAAATATTTTTTGTGATTTTAAAATTTCAATTTTTTATATCATTTAGAATCCTACACATTTTCAAAATTAATTTTCCAGTAAATCTAAGACTTTTGCTTCTTTTTATTGTTGTTATTGTTATAAGGTATATTTTGAAAACCATGCGACCACCTCCACCAGGAGTTGATGCAGCTCTAGAAATTTTAATCAGGATAGCAAGAACAGAAGAAGGACCAAATATGATATTGACGACGCCTGATTTGATGGAGACCATTGTCGAAAATTTCATCCCTTTTTCTAATAACCGCTTGAGTAAGTGCTATTATATTTTTATTAATCAATCCACACGTGCAAATTATTCTCAAATTTTAAATGATTATTTGGAGTCAATATGCAATATGTTGAAAATTTATTTGGAGAGAAACTTTTTTTAAGTGTAACATCAGAAATTTTAAAAAGTTTCTAGTTTCTTTGTTTTGCAAGATTCTTGAAAAGTCTCGTCTCAGGAATAATAAGAAACAATTTCGTTATTTTTAATAAACTATTTTTAATTTTTTTAGTAACTCCCGAATTAAAAGACAATGCGTATGGTTTACCAATGGTCAATGCACTTCGACTCTGTCGAGTTTTAATGGTTTATGCACCTCAACTAGCTAAAGCTGCATTCAGGGGCTCCGGTATCATCAAATCCTTGATTTCATACATTAGCAGTGATGTGGGGTAAGTTTTTGTTTATAAACGGAACTTTTGCTTCTTTAAATTTTCACTACTTGAAATGGTATTTCCTTCAAATAGGTATATATTTTTTGAATTCCTCATTGGCATATTTTTTTGTATAGATATAATTTTTCTGATGATTAATTTTTTTTTCAAATACCTTTTCCCAGGAAGAAAGGACTCGATCTGAAAATCGAAAGCTTACGGTTATGGTCACTCATACTTTCGCATAAATGTGCGTTGGACAGTATCACTGGAGCAACGTCGATCTTGTTCACTCAAATCGAACTTGTCGGAAACAATCTTGATTTGAACACAGCATCGGAAAAAGCGTGCGAAGAGGCTGGTGCTCTGGTTTCAGTTGCAGGTACTGGAAACAATTTGAAAGAAAATTTGCGAAGGTTGTTGAGAAAATGGAGCACACAGTTGGGATGCCTCGAAAATCCAACGGTAAAAAATTCGATCATCCCCGACTAATTAAAATGATCTAAAGGATTTTCATGTATACAGTGTTTAAATTCACAAGTTTTTAAATTATATCAGAAATTCTAAGGTATATTGTAAATTATAGGAATTGTTGATGATTTTTTTGTTTCAGTGGGCTCGAACAAAGTTAATATCTCAAACAATAATAGCTCTTGGAAGCGCGGCAACCATGGAAACCAAATGGACCACAAATCCCCACATTTTTTCAAATTTGAAGTAAATTGAAAATGAAAATGTCATCCCTAGCAAAGATGGTGCAATGATATTAGTGTATTGCATGTGATAAAATTGTCATCTGACCATATATTATGACATTATTTATTACTTGGTTGAATGACAATGTTATCACAATATTATGAAATGTAACGCCTTTGCTAGAACTAAAATCATGCAAATCTTCCTTAACATAACTTTTATCCTAGATCATCATCAAACTTACTGAGCTCTTTGTCATCATCACCGGATCGCGATCCAAAATCACTTCCTTCTCTAGGAGTTGTCATGGAAAACGGAGATCTACAACCAATCATCTCCAAAAACTCAATATTCCCGTTCTTGACAATAGCCTTGAATTATCTTTTGAAAACTAACGACATGGAAAACAACGCTGTAAGGAATATCCTCGAAAACCTAACACCGTATTTCCAAGCCTTGGTGAAGTACGAGTGGAACCTCACAAATTCCTGGTACACGAGAACAGAACTTTTTTTCATGATCAAAGTTGTTGAAGCTGCAAGGTTCTTAAGGCCCAAAACAAGCAACAATGAAAGTATTTGGAAAATTGCTGTGAAGCTGATTTCAGCTGTACCCCAAGATAAACGCGAAGAATTGAAAATAGCCTTTGACTACGCCTTGTCCCATGAAAAGTTACAAACGGATTTGGTATCGGGACAATTGGGAAGTTTGGGGATTGGAGAAGATTCGGTATTTTCGGTGTCCAGTGATTTTAGTAAAAATTACGAGCGATGGTTCATGAGGAGTTGCGAAGATAATTGGTGGGAGAGTGCGATGCCTCAAGATTGGATTTATTTGCCGATTGTTCGCGCGTACGAGAAAACAAAGGTAACCAATGCTGCATTGGATAAGTTTTTTGAAGAGGATGCGAAAAATGTTAGGGCAATGTTGTTTTTGGAGTCGACAGTGCCACAGTTGGCTGCGCATCTTTCACCAAACGTCAGGTTCGTTTTCAGTTTCAGAGAATACAAAGATGATAAGAACTATGGAATGTATACTCGATTTATATTTTTCTAAAGGTTCAGTCGGCTGTGCTTGGTTTTCATGGTCGAAAAAATCTACTCTGACGAGACTGTCACTCCCGTTCTCATCAAAGCATTTTCAAGTTTTTTGGGAAATTGCTACAAAAAACTGAATCTGTCCATCAGCATTCCTGGGCTGACCTCGTTCACGGATTTGTATACCGAGCTTTGTGAGAATTACCTCGCGCATTCATATGGCAAGGATCATTTTTCCTCTGTCATGTTGGTGTTCACATCTCAAAGACATGACGTCCATTACAGGTTATTGACTAGATGAAATTTTTAGGATTTCTGGAGTTGCGAGAATTTAATTCCATTTTTTGTATTGCAACAGGAAAATGCTGTGGTCCGAACACGCCGATGCTTTGAGATTTCTGGCTGTTGCTCCAGAAAATTTGTGTTTTCCTCTGGTAGAACTTTTGTACCCGCTGGAAACGGACATTAGCCAGATCGAGTCTTACTTCAAAGCACTGATCAGAAAAACAGTGAGGCCTACGTGGTGCCCTGTGCCGCATATCATAGCGGTCCATCATGTAGCCATGTTCTTGAAACAAGAAACTGAAATCGCGAAAAATATGCGACACGTTGTGCTAAACTTGAAAGACAAAGAGTTGTCCAAAACGCTTTTGAACTACCAACCACCGAGTTTAATGTAAAATAAGTAAAAAGTTTACTGTTTACATTTTGTTTGTGGATATGGAGTAATAAAGTTTTGTACATTTTTTTCAAGAAAGAAAAGCTTTGCTTCATTCTTTGAAGTCGTGGTTCTCTGTGAAAAAATATTCAGGTTTTCAGGAGTTTGAAGAATTTCAACTTGTATGAAATGCCAATTCTAAAATAATGCTACTCTTTTTAACATGTATCCTCCATATTATTTACCATTCAAAAAATAACCTCTACATAAATTAACCACGTGGTAAGTGGATCTATTTTGAAACAAGTTTTAGTCCTTTTGAGTCCCTATAGTTTCATACTATTTAAGTACTATTCGACTACTGCAGCTCATTGAAGAGTCACATGAGCATTTACGCCAGTGAAAACCCCTTTCACTGTGAAGTTTGCAGCAAGAGTTTCAGCCGATTGGGTTTCTCTGAATGTGCATAGGTACGTTCACACCAGTGACAGATCCTGGGCATGTAAAATTTGCTACAACGATTTTAGCTGGCCGAGTGACGTGGGGAAACACATGCTAATTCACACCAAAGACCGACTTTTCAATTGCAATTATTGTGATAGTAATTTCTTGAAATCATGCGTCTTAATGAGACACATCCCAGTAAACATTTGAGATAATGACATCAGGTACGCAGACACATGTTCGTGCATATGTATGTAATCATGATGTCATGTCATGCCTCCACATCATGTGACATTATGATGACGTCGTATGATTTGATGACATACATATGCACGAAGATGTGTCCGCGTACATGATGTCATGATCACGAATGTTTACTGGGATGTGTCTTCACACTGGAGAAAAACTTTATAAGTATGAAGTTTGCCACCAAAATTTTTTACATACATATTCCTTTAAGACACATTACAGCCTTATTCACAGTGGTGAAAAACTTTACCAGTGCGAAGGCTGCCAGAGAAAGTTTCTCTGACCTAGGTTGCTTTGAATAATCATATGCTTAGTGACACTTTCCAGTAAACGTGCGTGATGTCAATATGATGTCATGTCGCGACATCTCTTTGCTACCACAGTGATTTCACTTGTCACAAATGAAATCCCTGCGCCAGCAAAAGGACGTCACGTCAATATATCACACGACATCATGAATGTTTACTGAGTTGTGAGAGGTCTTGACAGTGTGAAGTTTGCAACACAACCTACAAATATGTAGGAGCTTTGAAGACGCTTATGAAGTGTCATACAGGTCAAAATAAAAAATCTCTGAATAAAGATAATTGGCTATAGTTGAGATTACTAATAGATGTATTTGTGGTTACATAGTAAACTATTATACCGTGTGTGTCTCTTGAAACTGGACACTAGATTTGGCGTTAAAATGGGTTGGTACACTTGGATCTGGTGAATACCTGCGGATACCTGTGTACCAACCCATTTTAACGCTAAATCTAGTATCCAGTTTCAAGAGACACACACGGTATGTGTGTCATTTTTTGGTTGTTGATAAAAATATTTTACTCTCAGTTTTTGATGAAATAGTATGATATTTAATATCATATTACATTATAAATGTCTTATATAAGGTAATCTCAGATTTTGTTTACTATTTGTGAGTCATTCAATATATTTCTTACACACAACTCTTATGAAATGATTAATACGGAACCTCTTCCATATTTATTATTTTATATGGAAGAATATATTTAATATACATATAGAATGAAAATTTAAAAAAAATAGTTTTTCATCAGTGGCTTTCCTCATTTTTGAGTTATTCAACATATGTAATATTATTTATATTAACCAAACCTTCCCCATTAGCCACAGAAGGTTTTATAAACGTTTAAAAAACGTTTTTAGAAAGGTTCTACAAACGATTCAGGAACCTTTCAAACGTTTATAGAACCCTGAAATGTCCCCCTACAAACGTTCGTGAAATCGTTTCACAAACGTTTGAGAACATTTATAGAACGTTCATGAGAACCTTATTTGAACGATTTCATGCGTTCATGGAACGTATTTATGAAACGTTTATAGAACGTTTCTCGAAGTTTTAAAAACGTTTTACATAACTTTTTGATAATCTTACTTAACGAATTGTACATTTTCTTAAGAATATTTCTAGAACGTTCTAAATCGTTTCCCAGTGAACAAGAGGTTTCACTGTGAGCTCGCTATTTCTTCCCTAAATCGAGTTCACTGTGAGCTCACTGGGTAAGGCTTTTTTTAAATATGCCACGATTATTGAAAGTATATACTTCGATTACATTGTTTGCTATAGTTAAAATATGATTGAACAGCTGAGAATAAAATTCGGACGAGTAGAGACACATAGAGACAAACTATATAACAGTTTTGAGTTTCTCTGGCTCTTATCCTTCCGGTGTATTACACTATCAGCCGCTCGATAATTAAATTTACTTTCAACAAAATCAGTGGATTTGAGAAAATTCTGCCCAAATTCATAAATCATTGCGAGACGGCGTTCAGTTCGCTCTAATACGTATCATTATGCGTCATACTTAATGTATCAGTGCCAAACTTGTGAAATGGAAGAAAAAAGTAGACTTCCATCTGGTGGCCCTCGCAGTAAATACTGATGTGGCGTCAGATTTTTAAATATGTCGCACTCAAATTTGAATATTTCGCGCCTTAATCGTATTTACTGCGCAAGCCACCAGATGGAAGTCTACTTTTTTTTCTCATTTCACAAGTTTAGCGCTTATACATTAAGTATGACGCATAATTTTACTTCAGAGTGCGAGCTCAGCATCGTTTCGCAATGTTTATTAAAATCGGGAGAAATTTCCTCATTCCAACAGTTTTTGCTGAAATTAATTACAAAATAGAACGGCTGATAGAGTAATACACCGGAAGGGTAAGAAACGAAAAATTCTAAACTTTATCTATTTTGTCTGTATGTTTCTCTACTCGTCCGAATTTAATACGTTCCATGAACCGTTGAAATTATTCATATTTAAGATTCTCATGAACATTCTATAAATATTCTCAAACGTTTGTGAAATGATTTCACGAACGTTTATAGGCGGACATTTCAGGGTTCTATAAACGTTTAAAAGGTTCTTGAATCGTTTGTAAAACGTTTTTTAAACGTTTAAAGAACCTTCTGTGGCTAATGGGGAATTTGTACATTAAACAAGTTACCTGACTTTTTTGATTTTAATTCTTATAACTTTGTTTCCATTGCTTGTTTTCTTCAAGAAGAATATATTTTTATTCGATTCTAACCTCGTAAAAGGATATTCGGACGTAATTTTCGAGGTGAAATCGAATAAAATATCGTATTGTCAGTTTTGGAAATGCCTGGTTTGACGGAACGAAAAAGGCAATTTCCAAAACTGTCAATAATATACTATTAAAATATTTCTACTAAAAAATAGGGCCCGAGACCTTCTCTGATAATTTATTTTTTTTTTTTCAAGTTCTAGAAACAATAACCAAAAATTTCTTGGATCATAAAACACACAACTCAGAGCATTAAGATTGTTTAATTCCATAAAATAAAGTTTTGTTGAAATTTTCAACGATTGCATGTTATACCCAGGGTTTTCGTCCCCTTGATACTTCCCTGGTTTACAACTGTATGCAATATTATTCTCCATCTTTATTCACAACAGAGAGTGACAGAGAGCAAGTACGAAAATGCGGTCAAATACTGCAAATACCGTGACGTATTGTCATTTTCGCGAAACGTCAGTGCGCATATTTCCAATATTTATTTAGAAATAAATAGAAAATCGCAATAAAAAAAGTACCATGGAAGATAAAAAAGAGCCTTCCATAATCTCGAAACCCTTCAAATGTCGCGTGTGCGAAAAATCTTTTTCGAACTCTAATAATTTAAGGAGGCACAATCGTACTCATTCCGATGAAAAAGTATACAAATGCAAAGTTTGCGACAAGGATTTTCATAGATTGAACAACCTCCAAAGGCACGAGCGTACCCACACGGGCGAAAAGCCCTACCAGTGTGAAGTTTGCAACAAAAGTTTCGGGGATCAGTCTATTTTAAAAAGGCACAAGCTTTTTCACACCGGTGAGAAACCCTACGAGTGTGAAATATGCAACAAGACATTCATCCAATCAACGGGCTTCAAAAGCCACATGCGCGTTCACACCGGTGAAAAACCCTTTAAGTGCGAAGTTTGCAACAAGACTTTCCGTAATCCTACCACCTTGAAAAGGCACGCATCGACTCACGTGCCGGGCGAACAAGCCCACAAGTGTGAAGTTTGCAACATGTGTTTCGACCAATTGGAGAGCTTGAATAACCACGAGTGCGCCGAGATTGGCCCGCGACCTTACCAGTGTGAAGTTTGCAATAGCAAGTTTACCACGCTCTATCTCTTAGACATGCACACACGCACTCACTACGAGGAATTTGGGTTGAAGTGTGAAGTGTGCGGCAAATGTTTTCGTTATTCGTCTGGTTTGACGAACCACATGCGCGTTCATACCGGTGAAAAACCCTACGAGTGTGAAATTTGCCACAGGCGTTTCTCGCGAACGGGGATTTTAAAAAGTCATATGCGCACTCACACCGGTGAAAGACCCTATAAGTGCGAAATTTGTAACAGGAGTTACAAATTTGGGAGTGACTTCAAGTATCACATGAGAAGTCGTCATTCAGGACTGGATGAAAAGCTTTCAGAGAAAGGTGGTTTATTAATAATAAATTTTATGAGTCATGTAAGCATTTTTGTTTTGTATTTTTTTTTCATTGCATGATGTTATTGTTATTTATTATATAGTTATGTTCCCAGTAAACATTCATGATCATGATGTCATGAGACCGTACCAGTGTTTTCGCATAAGTATGTCATCATGATATCATTCACCATCATTAATCACAAATGTGTACTGAATTTTATATTTTTATTTGTATAATTTTTTTATAATTGATTTTATTTTCAATGTGTTATTCATTGTATTGTATCATATGTATTTATCTATTACATATGTTATTATTTATATGATTAATAATTCATCCAGAAATTAATTCTGGGGCTTCCCAATATAACAGACAAAGTCACACATGCCGTAACGTCTAAAATTTTATCAGAATATCATGCAAAATGAGGCTTATGGCATGCATGACTTGGTTTGTTATTTCGGGAAGATGCGTAGTTTATATTTATTCTGTGGCTTCCTGGCATAACCGGCAAAGTCACACATGGTACAAGACTCATTTTACATGATATTCTGATAAAATTTAAATGTTATGGCATGTGTGACTTTGTCGGTTATGCCGAGAAGCCACACAGTTATTGTAGTTTATAATTATGTAATTTTTTTGTTATATTTTTTATTACTTGTATTTTGTATTTCTTTAATTTTTTAATATAATAATTGCTGTGCAATCATATACTATTAATTAATTTATTACATAATTAATTATGTATATACACATATATTGATGATATAAATGCATCTACAATGAAATATTATATTCCCTATTAACTTGAATTTTCCGTTTTTTCAAGGAAAATCTGCCTGGACTGGACTTTTCACGAAAAGTCAGTCCGGTGTGAAGTTTGCTGCAAAGGTTTTGTCAGTAGAGGTGATCTCAGGCATCACAAACTACCCTCTTTTTCAGGTTGTTAAGTTGTAAATGTTGTTAATTTTATTCATGAATCCAGATTATATTGTTCAGTATTAATTTTTTGACAACGTGGGTGATTCTTGATTGTTTATCAGTATTCCAGATCGAATATATTATATATGTTTTCAGAGATACGGATCTTATTTCTGTATCATACAATTAAAAATTGTTTTTTAAGAATCAGAATGACGATTTCCATCCATTTTGGAAGAAACAAGTCTTCATTGTCCCCTAATCACGAGCGGTCATTGTGTAGTGTCTCGACCGTGACAGATTTCTCTCGTTCATTGGAATCTCCTAGTGAAATTCTTTATCGCCTTTCTTGATGGGAACCGTCATTCTAATTCATTGAAAAAAATTTTTGAATTTTTTGCTTCAGAAATGAGATTTCATCTGAGTTTTTATCCATATGTCAATTATTTCCATACACAATTGGAAACTTTTATCACTTTAACTATTGATGATCAATGCTTTTTGACTATCAAATATAGGATGATTCTGAATCCTTCAAACTACTGGAAATTAAGTATTGATCATGACATTCCATAACTCTTTTTCTTTTGGTATTTTTTAAAAAACTCATAATTAAAAAAGTTATTCAAGCCTAAAATTTAAACAATAAATGCCCCTCTCAATACGTGGTGGTAGATTATGTGGACTAAACTTTCCCCAAATTTTTCCGAGTCGAAAAGTCCTTTGCCACTTTTCACAGAACTCAAAATCAAAAAAGGTGTTAGAGTCTAAAATCTAAGAAATCTGATTGGTTAAAACGTGTCACAGAAATATCTTTTTTGATTTTGAGTTTTGTGAAAAATGGCAAAGGATTTTTCGACTCAGAAAAATAAGAACGAAATTTGGAGTAGAGTTTGGCTGTGATTTGTCCAGAGAATGCAATTATCGTTTCAATTTAAATTTTGAGTTTTATAAAAAGTGGTAAAGCAGGGGCGTAGGCAGAAGAAATTTTCGGGAGGGGTTTTTCTGAAAAATATTTTTCCTTCGGGATTTCATAATTTGTAATATTTGACAATACGTTACAAGAGAGCGATTTTGAAATATTTTATTTAATCCAGAGTAGTACATTTTCCATGTTTATAAATTTGTGGCTTCCCGCCATAATCGAGAAAGTCACTTGTGCCGTAAGGCTCAGTTTACATGATATTCTGATAAAATTTTGAACGTCATGGCACGTGTGACTTTCTCGGTTATGGCTGGAAGCCACAGAAATAATGGTATTCAATTTTTGTAATTTTCAATAAGTAACTGAAGTTTCAATTCTTTTTTTTTATACTCTTTGTATTTATACTACTTTAAGGTTAAACCACACAGATGAAACGTACATCATAAATTTATATCATTTTCGTATGGTATATTATTCATCAACTTTTGTTGTATTTTCTGTTATTTTGATATATTTCAAATATTTCTATGGACCGCTCAATAGATTTTTAGAAATCGACGCTATAGTATTTAGTATTGAAACTTTCAACAATTTCGAGAATTTATATTGATTTTTCAGACGACCGTTTTTTTTATGAAGATTTTCGATACTTTTCTTTTATATTTTTCCAGTTATTCTACTATTAGAAGTATGTTAAATTGTAAAAATTATATCAACTAAATTGGATGTATTCTTATTGTTTTCTATATGAATTTCTAGAATAATTTCTGAAATTATATGTATGTATATAATTATAGTATTATATTAATAGTTATGCTCCAAGACAGAAAGTATAATAAATTTCTAAGAAAATTATTACTACATTATGTTTATGTATTGTAAAATTTCTAGTATGTAAACTAGTAATCCAGTAAACTAGTAAGCTAGAAAAAGAGTAAACTAGCAAATTAGTAGGCTCGTCAACTTTTAAGCTAGTAAACTACTGAAATTGTAAAATAGTAAAATAGTAAACAAGTGAAAAAGAAAAATACGTAGTAAACTAGCTAACTCGCTAACAAGTAAATTAGTTATTTAGTAAACAATAAACTTGTCAAAGTTTTAATAGTTAACTAGTAAACTTGTCAAATTTTTAATAGTAAACTAGTAAACTTTTCAAATTTTTAATAGTAAACTAGTAAACTAGTGAGCTGGTAAACTAGCAATCCAGTGAGCTAGCCAATCAGTAACCTAGTGAGCTAGTGAATTAGCATACTAGTAAACTCGAACAAGTAAATTAGTAAACTAGTTAGATAGTAAACTTGTAAAGTATAGTAAACAAGTAAGCTAGTAAACTAGTAAACTTAATTTTTACATTTTTCTAGTATAATCTACGAAACACTGGAGTTTTTCTATGTACGCTCGGCGCGCACAAATTAATTCCCTACAAAGTGCGTTAGAACGAATGCGTCCCCGGAAGGCGAGCAGGTTTTTGACATATTGATTAATGGTTTTGCTCGCTCGAGTCGAAAAATCACAGACGGCTCGAGATGGCAACACTTTTAGAAAACATCCAGTCTCTTTTGAGCCTCTGAAGTTGAAAACGCGTGGAAATGGGAAAAATAAAAAAATTTCTAAGTTATAGTGATAAAGCGACAATTTTGAAAAAAATTGACGATGGAGTGTCAAAAAGGTCGATAATAAGTGAATATGGTATAGTGAAGTCAACTTTGAATCGAATCATGAGGAACAGGGGTGAAGTTGTCGAAAACTCGAAATCCCTCGAATTCCAACGAAAGTCAAAAAAATACACGTCTCCACTCGAAAACGTTGAGCAAGCGTTATTGAAATGGTTTGTGCAAAAACGTGACTCAGGTCAACCAATTTCGGGCGAAATTCTCCAATCAAAGGCAAAAGTTTTCCACCAAATGTTGGTTGGATCACCGAGTTTCAATGTAAATAAAAATGATTTTTCGTCGTTAATTACATACAATCACAATAGTACATCGATGTATCTTTTTTCATTTTTACATGAAATATTAATTAATTTTATCAGAATTTCGGGAGGGGTTTGAACCCCCAAAACCCCCTCTGTCTACGCGCCTGGATGAAGGACTTTTCGACTTGAAATTGAATGAGGAATCCAAGGTTTTTATTTTGAATATGTGACCATATGTGACTTTGGGACACCCTGTAGATCGTGCAGTTTCTTATACTGATCTCTTGTGGTTTTGGCCGGGTGTCTATAACTGTAAACTCCGGCTGATCAGTTGCACGCGAGACGCTAAATATGGCGCCAGTTGAAGCGAAGAAACGCAAATATTTTTCTTTTGAAGAAAAAGAAAGAATAATTAACAAAATTAAACGCGGTGTCTCAAAAAATGACATTATTCGCGAGTACGGTATGTCTCCGGCGATGTACTACAAAATTCGCAATCATGAGAAGGACATCGAAAAACTTAACAATACGAACGAGTATAAAAAAAAAATGAACAAAGTATCGTCGCCTCATCAGTTGCTGGAAGCATCGTTGTTTAAATGGTATACGCAAAAAAGGGATCGGGGAATACCAATCAGTGGCCCTGTTTTGCAAAGGAAAGCTCTGCAATTTAATGAAATGCACAAAGGTTCAGACACATTCAAGGTAGTACATTATTTCATACATGTACGCACACATCCAGGGTTTGGAAGTAACGCGTTACATTAATTAACAACAAGTAACAGGCGCGTAGGCAGGAGGGAGTTTTGGGGGTTCAAACCCCTGCCGAGATTTTGACAATATCAATCAATATTTCATGTAAAAATGAAAAAACTTACATCTATAAACAATAAAAATATAAGCTACAAAAAAATGCATGAAAACGTTAGCAGTATATATTTAATAAAAAAGTAAAAATAATTAAAACGTAGGATTACATGGAAAATATGAATCAGAATAATCGTTGAAACCGAGTGAATAATCATAAGCAAGAAAAATAAAAATCTATGAAAATGCCAAAGTTTTACAAAATTTTGAATCTTAGATCATCAAATTCAAAAAAACCTATAAAAAATCCATTTAAAAGTATTGATAATCTTTCGATTCATACAATGAAATGAATTGAATTCTATGAAAAAAATGTTTTCTGAAAAATCTCGACAAATGCCCCTATGATCTATAAATTTTAGGATTCTATAGCAATAAATTGTAAATATACTAGAATTCTTGAAAATGTAACAAAATCTTTTGAATATTTCAAAAATACGACAAAAGTATAATGATATAAAACATGAAAATCTATATGAATGTGATTTTATCAATAATTCTTGAAATTACTGATAAAAGATCTAAATATGTATTTTAAAGCATCTGGTTCTGTACCAATCTACAAAAATATAAGTAATCTATAAAAATATTTAGACATCCTCCAGGGTTTGGTACATTATGTATAATACTAAAAAAATGTAAAAAATAAGTTTACTATAGCTTACTAGCTTATGTTTACTAGTTTAATAGTTAACTAGCTCACTAATTTACTAACTTACCAATTTGTAAGTTTACTATTCTACTTGCATACCAGTTTACTAGTTTACTATTTGACTTTTTCATTTGTTTAGGATTCTACTACTTTACAATTTCCGTACTTTCTTTTTTTTTTAGGTTACTTGTTTACAAGTTAAGTAGATTACTAGCTCCCTAGTTTACTAGCTTACTAGTTTGCTATAAATCTTTCAATACAGAAAAATTAACTTTCTTAGAAATTTATAAGACTTTCTGTCCTTGAGCATGTTTATTACAGTACAACCTCTGGATAGGGCGTCGGTTTTCTTTTTTTACATTCATTAACGCCTTATGAGTGTGAGTAAAGACAGAATGACACCCTATCCAAAGGATGTACTGTATTATAATACAAAAATTATATACCAATAGTTTCAGAAATTCTTTCGTTAATTCATATAGAAAAGAATAAAAATACATCCAATTCAATGTATACAATTTATACAATCAAACATAAATTCAATTGTAGAAATACTAAAAAAATGTAAAATAAAAGTATTGAAAATATTCATGGAAAGGAACTGTCGCCTAAAAAATCAATTTAAATTTTCAAAATCGTTGAAAGTTTCAATACTATACATCAATTTCTAAAAATCTATTGAGCAATCCATAGAAATATGAAAAATTTATGAAAATAAGAGAAAATACTACAAAATTTGATGAATAATATCCCATATGAAAATAATATAAATTTATGATGTACCTTTTATCTGTGTGGTTAAAATTTGCCGAAAAATGAATTCAAATATATACATTTTTTACAAGCTTGATTTCTAGAGCATCGAATTTCAGAAAGCTCTATAAAAACCCATATTACTTAATACCAGATAATTCTTAAAGTGGTATAAATACATAAAGTATTAGTTAAAAAAAATTGAAAACTCAGTTACTAATTGAAAATTACAAAAATTGAATTCCATTATTTATAAACATGAAAAATGCACAACTCTGGATTTAAAAAGTTGTATAACTTTTATATTCCAAAATGTAAAATGTTTCAAAATCGCTCTCTTGTAACATATTGTCAAAGATTCAAAATTATGAAATCCCGAAAGACAAATATTTTTCAAAAAAACCCCTCCCGAAATTTTTTCCTGTCTATGCTCCTGACAAGTAATGATAACGGTAATCCCATTATTTATTGCATATGAAATTTCAAAAATTTTAAAATTTTCCAAATATAATAATCCATAAACATTCCAAAAACTATCAACTACTCTTTGAAAATTCAAATTTTTGTAGAATTTCAGAAAAATTTCATTAATTTCGTAAATTGGTTCATTATTACATTTCTTAGACCTATGCATATAACAATATTTTATGGCAATTTGCATTGCTTCGCATTATATTGAAAAATTATGAAAAATCTTGGTAACGAGCAACAAAATTTCATGAAATTCCACAAATTTTGAATATCCTCTGCATTCAGAATAGTAATTTCGAAGATTGCCAATAATTCTGAAAAATTCGAGATATGAGTATATACTTTAGAATTTCAAAATAATGTTAATGATTATTGTATGTTGTGTTTATTATCATATTTATTATTTCTTTCAAATATTCATTAGTAATGTTTTAAGTTTTCTAAGAAAAATCTAAAAAAACTTGGAAAGTGTTACACATGAAATCTTCATGATATTGAAAATTTCGAAAAATCAGAACACATTAAAAATTTCGATAATCGTCAATATAGAAAAATGAAAAGTATTGTAGAATTTCAAATACATCCAACAGTTTTGAAAATTGTGTTTACCATAACTTATCGAAGTATGGATAATAATACTTTTTTTATTATTTTTTTTATACAAATTTCTAATATGTACTTGAAAAGTATTCAAAAATCAAGAAAAATCTTGCATTAGTTCGAAAAATTTTCATCAAGTCTGAAAAGAATATTCTATTACGTTGAAAATTTTGAAAATTATTTGAAATTAGAAAACATGCGATTTCTATGAATGCCAATTATTCGTGAAAATTCTAAGAATATGTAGAATCTGTTAAATTTTTAAAAATGCGTCTTCAAAAAGTGAATAGACCAAATTAGGAGAGGTTAATTCAAGAATCTCTGATGTTAGTGAATGGATTTATTTTATAATAATGCGCTGCCCGCTCTATTCACATGGCCTTTATATATCCTCAAAATTATCTCTTAATTCATTTCTACAATTACTTCGATTACAATTCGGCAAAAGTGATTTTACAAATAGTGTGATAAGCAAAAATATAGTGATTTAACAAATAGTCGTACGTTTTACAGATGGATTGAACAGATAAATCGTAGCATACGAACTATCACTAAAAATGATGATTTAGTAAAGTGGCATGATAAGTTCGAATGTTTCTAATCGTAGGCAGACAGAAAATGAGCCGATTGTAGTAAATTACTTAGAGATAAAATATGAAAGTGTAAAATTTAACATGATGAAAATGAAATCCTATTTCTAAATCCAGAGAATTTACAATAATAAATTTTTCCTAACACCTCCCGGCGAAGATTGATGCCATGGTTCAAATAACCTTGGCTTCACTCAACATCTGGTTTGATGAGGATATCCATTGGGACGGACGTCGATCTCCTACGAGCAGGATATTTCAATATCGGTTTTTCTTGCGTAAGAGTACCAGGATGAGACTGATAAGGGATTTCTTCCTCGATTTCGTCAATAGCATCGGGCGGAGAGAAATGTCGGCTTAAACTCTTGCTTCTTCGATTGGAGTGGCATTGGTTGTATATTGCAACCATACATCCTGTTGCATTTTTACTATTGTCTTCGGTTTCCTTTCTATAACATAGCAATTTCATTAAATTGAAAAAACCAAGGTAACTCAGGAGTCTGTAGACCACATAGAGTCCGAAGGAACTTCCAATAATGCTTATGGCGATGGAATACCACTTTGCGTGAGCAATCAAATGCGGTTGGTTCATTTGCCTATCAATTCTCTCGTTGAGATCGTCTAAACGATGTGAAGCAACTCGTAGTTCGTCATCTTTTATGTTCGTAAATTGAACAGGGTCGAGTTGGATTTTTCCAATGATATTTTCGATTTTCTTTTCGTTACAGCAGTCGTCCTCGAGGATTGGAAAGGATGGTACGATATCGTGGTATTC
This sequence comes from Platygaster robiniae, assembly GCA_028476575.1. Classification (NCBI taxonomy): domain Eukaryota; kingdom Metazoa; phylum Arthropoda; class Insecta; order Hymenoptera; family Platygastridae; genus Platygaster; species Platygaster robiniae. Next base: position 47,705,395 of record CM052019.1, read on the forward strand.
TGTCTTGATTGTTCCAGTAGAAATAAGTTGGACGTCTCCTGCGAAAGCCTGACAACCTTGTTGAAGGGACACAATTCCTGTGCCTACAATTTTCCGGTCTTCAGGAGGGTGGTTAGGGCATGTACAAGTTAGAATTTCAGGCTCTTCAAGTAGAAAAATCCAATTGTTTCCAACAAGTCTATGCCAAATATGGCCTGAACCTTTTACTATTTTCGTAGTACAAATGTTAGGTATTGAATTCTTGGTTGAGGTGATTAGCAGCGTCTCGCAAATCTTGTTATTAAAAGTGGAGTATATAATTTGATTTTTACATAGGTATTCGTCGAATGTTATTTCTTTACAGTGACCAAAATTTTGTAATAGAGCATAATTGACTTTGTTATCGGACATGGCAAGATATTTTGTAGTTGGTTCTATATATACGTATGTCTGTAAATTCCTATGGGCAACTGGTAGTGGTATAATATTATAAAGGTTGAATGTATCATCACGAGTAATAGGGATATTTATGACGAAAATGACTCTATTATTTTTTCCGTATACTATCAGTTCGGAAATGTCGATTAATAAAGGCGCATTCTCGTCAGTTAACTTGAAAGGAAAATTCTTTCCGTTTGATAGCAATTGCACATTTTCCCTAATAGCTTTCATGAGTTTAGTAGGTGTTATGACTGACGGATGAATGATGTTCTGTTTAGCGAATAACACTGTGTCTATTAAAGTCTCATAAGTTCTTTCGAGTTGATTTGCTAGATAAGTCATCTGAGTTAAATGAATTTCTGAATCGGTTATAGTTTTTAACGTTTGTATTTCATCGGCGACTGAATTTGCGAAATGGTTAAATTTCTCTATATTTCCGTTAAAAATTTGTTCGTTCAATTTGAGTTTGGAAATCGAATCATTAAAGTTACTTATGGTACTTTTGACAACTTGAACCTGATCTTTCATTAACAATTGAATGTCGTGATGTTCTTGATCTGATTCGCTAATGACCCTGTCGTAATATTCGGCGTCATCAGCATCTAAAGACCCAGTTATCCATTTCCACACAGTTCCTAGTCCATTAAAAATTCCACGTTTGATGCGATTATTAGCAATTAACATTTTCAACGAAGATTGTTGTGAATGAATCCGTATAATTTGTTGATTGAGGAAATTCAAGATATTATTACACGATTTAGTCACACCAGATCTTTCAAAATCTGATAACTGACACATATGTTTAGATCTCTCGTAGTTTCTCGATAAAAATTCCAGTTCCATGTCCGGTATAGATAAGTTAATGTACGTTAGAACTGTCCATGAATCAGAATAGAATTTAACGCGTCCTAAATGTTCAAAGTAGATCCCGCTGGCATTTCTTATTGGCGTGACCTCAAACCCTCGCGTTTCGGGAGTGCAGGCGAATCTGCAACAAAGTGGGCAAGTTTCAAACGATTGAAATGAACCCGTGTCTTTCGTTTCTTACTCATTTCGATAGTGGCGTTTGAGTTATCATGAATGTCAAGAATCTTATAAGGCCCAAGCCAGTCAGCCTGTAACTTCTTTGAAAGCCCCTTTTTTTGGCCTTCATTTTTCAAATATACTTTGTCATTTATTGAAAATTTTTTTGGAACCGTTTTCTCGTCGTACCTTTCCTTGGATTTCAATTTTGATTCAATCAGGTTTTTGCGACCTAGTTGGTGTGCCCTATTGAATTTGTATTTCAATTGATCAAAATAGTCCTCGTAAGTATATTTGAATTCTGGATCTTGTTTCAATTTGTTTGGCAAAATCGGTTTATAACCAAACAACAATTCGTAAGGAATCATTTTTGTGGCGCTGTGTATCGAAGTATTGTGGACGTACATTGCAAATCTTAATAGTTCGTCCCAATCAGTCTGCTTGTCATTAACGTAATGTCTTAGGTAATCCTTCAGGGTCGAATGACTTCTTTCAAGAGCACCGTTAGTCTCAGGGTGATAAGCAGTAGTAATTAAATGCTTAACATCGAACAGTTTCGTAAGTCGTTTGATCAATTGAGAATTGAACTCCGTACCCTGATCCGTTAGAATACTCTTGGGGACCCCAAACATAGTAATAACGTCAATGAGCTTATTAGCCACGGTTTCGGACTCATGATTCTGAATAGGGAAGGCGAAAGAATATTTAGTCAATTCGTCCTGCATGGTGAGAATAAATCTAAACCCATTCTCGGTGATCGGCAAAGGCCCTACAACATCTAGGCATAATTTTTCGAATGGCTGGGAAGCCGTTGATGTTAATTCCATTGGTACCTTTTGCGTTTTTCGCGAAGTTTTGTTCCTCTGGCAGTCATCGCAAACCCTAATGTAATTTTTTATGTCCGTTGACATATTAGTCCATCTGTACTTCGTTTTGATTCTGTTGTACATCCTATGAAATCCAGCGTGTCCCGAAATCTTTGAATCGTGGAAATCATGTAGGATTCGTTTGATTTCGTCATTGTTCGGTTCAATAGGTGAACTTGTAATTAAATTGATTTCAATTTCAACATTCCGGAATACATAATTTATTATTTTGCGTATTTTCTCGGAAGAAAATTTGGAGAATTCATCTTCTGGCGGATACATGAAGATTTCTTTTTCATTGTTCTTTTCTAACTGAATTCTCAGATTTTGCAAGGTATAGAAGAAGTCGGAATAAGAAGCTTTATCGTGATGTCTCTGCTTTATAAAGCAGTGATAGGAACGTTTATTTTTTCTTTCGTGCTTGAAAACTGAGTGAATTTCGGGTGAATCCATTCCAGAAAAAATATGATCACTTGTGTCATACTCGTCAACTTCCATCGAGATGAAGTTTGCAGTGGTCGAGTTTGATTTTACCTCGGATTCAGAAGTTTCATTCAAATTGATATTTTCTGGCTTTTCGCCTGAACGATGAAATTCGTGGAAGTCTTCATACGTATTAGTTTCTTTGAGCAAAAGGACTTTATCCAAAGCTTTTTCTGGATTTAAGCGTGACAAGCAATCAGCATTTGAATTTAATCGCCCAGGTTTGAAAAGTATATCATAATCGAACTCTTGCAACTTCAAACGCCATCTTATGAGGCGTGATCCTGGATCTTTGACGGAAAAAAGCCATGTGAGAGGTCTATGGTCAGTAACGATCTTGAATTTTCGCCCGAATAAATATGGACGATAATGTTTTACTGCCCAAACAATAGCGAGTAATTCTCGTTCAATTGTTGAGTAGTTGGTTTCAGCTTGGTTCAAAGTTCGCGAAGCGTATGCTATCGGAAGGTCCTTGCCTATTTCTCCTTGGGATAGGACGGCACCGATTGCGAATTTTGAAGCATCGGTCGTCAAAACGAATTCTTTCGAGAAATCTGGATACTGGAGAATTGGATCAGAAATCAATTTTGTTCTTAAATTCTCGAAGGCTTCTTGTTGATTGTAGTTCCAGATGAAAGGAACATCTTTTTTCAAAAGGCAAGTCAGCGGTTTTGTTATTTTAGCGAAATTTGGAATGAACCTTCTGTAGTAGCCCACGAGACCCAGAAAAGATTTTATTTCCTTCGGGGATGAAGGTGCCGCAAAATTTTCAATGACCCGAACCTTTTCAGGATTCGGCTTCACACCGTCGTTAGTTATAATGTGACCAAGATAAGCCACTTCTTTTCGCATGAATTCGCACTTGCTAGGTTGCAATTTCAAGTTATTAGAGCGCAACCTCTCAAAAACGGCGCGTAGTTTTGCATCGTGGTCATTGATGGAATTGGCATAGATGACGATATCATCTAAATATACGAAACATTGAAGTCCTTGTAAACCGGTCAAAACGTTATTCATAAGTCTTTGAAACGTCGCCGGGGCATTCTTAAGCCCAAATGGCATTCTATTGAATTCATAATGACCAAGAGGTGTGCTAAATGCGGTTTTACTGCGATCCTCTGATTTGTTCAAAATCTGATGAAACCCGCTAGCTAAGTCGAGGGTGGTAAAATATTGTGAATGACTCAACTGATCAAGTATATCGGATATATTTGGAAGAGGATAGGCATCACCGATTGTGACATTATTGAGCTTGCGATAATCGACTACTATCCTCCATTTTGCTTCACCTGTAGCATCCGGTTTCTTGGGCACAACCCACAAAGGAGAAGACCAAGGTGAAACTGAAGGCCTAATGATTCCTTGAGCAAGCATTTTCGACATTTGTCTATTTACTTCTTCCTTATGAATCTGAGGGAACCTATAATTCTTTGTAGCAATTGGAACCTCAGTTGATGTGGTTATTTCATGAACAACGGAATCAGTGTGAGACAGGGTGTCTCCTTCCAAATGAAAAATGTCATCAAATTCGAGACAGGTTTCTAACAAACGTTCTTTTTCCTCGGGATTCAAATGTTCGAGGCGGAGATTATCAAACAATCTAGTTTTCCTATCCTGGATTACAGGCTTATCTGTTTCTTTTCTCAAATGAAGTAAAAAGGCGTTTTTTGGAATCGGTTCTAATTGAAGTTTCATCTCTTTGATTTTCATTACCTTATTGGTAGTATTCAAGATTGTCACGAAAACTTTCGAATCTTTTTGGACTTTAACCATTGCTTTGGATAAGTAGACTCCTGTATGTAAATTTAACTCGGGTATGATACCCTCCTTGATTTCAGGATTCAAAACTTCTGCTTTTATAACAGTTTCGCTACGTGGAGTAAGACGAATGACCTCTTCAGTGGTACTTGAATTAAAAATTGGAACTTGAATCATTTTATTGCTCAGTGCTTTCTTTTCAAAATCTATTATCGTCCCTGTTGATTTGAAATAATCAGTACCTATGATTCCATCGTAAGGAATATTAGTCTCTGCGGCAATAACGTGAAATTTGTGGTTGAAATTTTCAAGGTTTATGTTCGTTGAACCGATTGTCTTATCTGTCCCTTGTTTGTTCACGCCCTGGATACTAATGATACCGCTTTTATCGAGAGTGAAATTTTTCAGTTTTTCAATTTTGATAATGGAAACATCTGCTCCCGTGTCAATTAGCAGTTTGAAAAATCCATTTTTGGAATTTGAGCTTGGAAATTTAACGCAGTTATCACTACCTTTCAAAGCTAAAACTGATTTGTCGTCTTCGTCGGACGATATTGAAGTCTTACTGCTATCTGTCCTGGCTACAGGGAATATTTTGGAATTGGAACCCTTTGAACTAGCGCGATGGTTCGTATTTTCTTCCCGTTTTTTCTTGTTATTCTGAAGTTTATAACATTCCTCGATAACGTGACCCTTAGTCTTACAATAACGACAAAATTTCTCGGAAAGTTCATTTGATCCAGAAGCTTGAGGTTTTCCGCTAGAATACGCGTGAACATTTTTAGTACTTCTATTCTTGTAGCATGATTCGGTATCATGTCCATTTTTTTTGCAATTTTTACAGTATCGGTCATTGTTGCGTTTGTAAGGATTGGAGCGATACATTTGTTGGATTTGTTCCTCCGCCAAAGCTGAATTAATACCCTCATTCAAAGTCTTTATGTCGCGACCTCGCAATTGAGCGGAAATTTCGGGAATGGAATAATAGACGATTCGATACATTGCTATTTGTTGTAACATACGTAATTTTCCGTTCAAGTCTGATGGATCATCATTATTTTGATGTGTGGCGTTTACCGCTCGTTTCAAGCATGTTTCGAGACGAACCGCGTATTGTTGTACTGTCTCGTGTTGAAGTTGTTGCATAGCAGTTAATTCATTGATAATTTGAGCGTAATGTTTCTTGTCTTGATACATGCTTTTGAGAAATTCGCGTAACTCGGCCCAAGATGAGAATTCTCGATTTGTGCAAGCAGCCTTGGCTCTACCACGTAATTGAGTATGGATAAAATCAAGCAAAAATTCTGCTTGCTGTGCCGTAGCTAGCTTAAATGCGCGATTGCAATCACTGACGAAAGAGCTAAGTTCCTCGCGGGAACCATCAAAAATAGGTATGAATTTGATAAGAACATTTATTGGAATGTTATTAATAGAACCATTTTCGTCTCCTACGGGGGAACTCTCCGAATTTGTTCCTCCAGAGTCGGGGTTTTGGGGAGTAGTATTGCTAGTTGCCATTTTCTTTTCACAATGGAAGTCCGATAACAAAATATGCTCGATTACTTACAAAAATAACCAGAATATGGTGCTCCACATTTTGAAGATTGACGGGATCGTTCTCGTTTTTAGCGATTAGAATCGGCCCTCGAACTGTCCTGTTCCTTGGATGTAATTCCTCGTTGACAGGCTCTTCTGCGAGGTTGGTTGAGGAGATCCCACTTCTGACACCAATGTTAAATTTTTAAAAATGCGTCTTCAAAAAGTGAATAGACCAAATTAGGAGAGGTTAATTCAAGAATCTCTGATGTTAGTGAATGGATTTATTTTATAATAATGCGCTGCCCGCTCTATTCACATGGCCTTTATATATCCTCAAAATTATCTCTTAATTCATTTCTACAATTACTTCGATTACAATTCGGCAAAAGTGATTTTACAAATAGTGTGATAAGCAAAAATATAGTGATTTAACAAATAGTCGTACGTTTTACAGATGGATTGAACAGATAAATCGTAGCATACGAACTATCACTAAAAATGATGATTTAGTAAAGTGGCATGATAAGTTCGAATGTTTCTAATCGTAGGCAGACAGAAAATGAGCCGATTGTAGTAAATTACTTAGAGATAAAATATGAAAGTGTAAAATTTAACATGATGAAAATGAAATCCTATTTCTAAATCCAGAGAATTTACAATAATAAATTTTTCCTAACAAATCGCAGAAAATGTACGTAAATTTTTTAGATCTTGTTTAAAATTTTGAAAATGCTGTTTTAAACTACAGAAACTGTGTGAAATATGAGTATTTCTTAGCTGTCACTATTTCAATAATATAATGTAGAATTTCTTAAAAATTTGTTAAAAAACTTCATTTCACATATATAAATGTTATTTTAACTAATTTATTATGATTCATTCAATAATAATATTCTGCACTAGAAAAAAAATACTTGGCAGATAAATTATTAGGTTGTAAAAAAACATGACGCATTAAAGAACGGCCTGTGGGTGAAAATAATATAATATATTATTACCTAATTAGGACGTAAAGTTCATATTTACGAGTGTGAAGTTTGTACACCAAGGCGAAGCCAAAATCTATAATAAAATAAGTGAATATAACATTTCTGCCATATATTAGTTACGTTCGAGATTTTATATATCGAGGAGTGCGAAAACGAGTTTAAAGATTTTGAACTGGACTGGACGAAAAACGAGTTTCCCGTGCCAAAAGTAAATAAAATTGGCAATATGTACTGAAGTTGTTTCTATCAAAATGAAGTAAAAACAAAGATTTTTTTTTTCCAAAATCATTGTATTTTAGCATAAAAATTGACAAAAATTAAAATTTTTTTGTTTTATTCAGGTAAAATGCTCGCTTTCGGAAATTCATTTCTATGTTCGTGACTTTGATGAAATTGTGGGTTCAATTTTCTCCAAAGGAAAAAAAAAACAATTCCTCAAATCGGTAAATAATTTATTATATAATAATTTCTTGATAACTAAAGAATCTATTTTTCCTATAAATTTCTATATTATATTTTGTATGTTTTTTTTATGTAGAGTGTAATTTAGGGAAATAAAACTAAATTCGACCTGTTATTGCTTTTGGCATTTTGATATGTATGGTCGACAGAGCTGGGGATTGCGTAACAGCATTAGGTTGCTATTCAGTGATGGGGATGGGAGAAGAAATCCCCTTCGGAAATGCCATTGTCCACGGGGACCTTGGGCATTTCGTAAGATCGTAAGAAGTTAGGGCGCTGAAAAAGAGAAAATGCCGTAGTTTCATAACTGTTGACTAGGGCATGAACCGTTCTTTGAATACATACTTTGAATTTGAATTAGTTGCGCGCAACACGGTAAACATGACGAAGTCGTTATCGAAAAAACGCAAATAAATTACTTATGTCAGAGAAACAAACAATATTCAAGAAAGTATGCTTTAGAAAAGCATACTACTACAAAAAAATAGGTCGGGGACTGAAAAAGCCATTAACGTCAGTGAAGTCGGTTTGGGCCCGGGCGGGCCCGGTCCCATCCATTCAAACAAACACCTTCAAATCAGTTGCACGCGACGCGAGACGGTCAACATGGCCGAGTCGTCATCGAAAAAACGTAAATTTTGCACTTTCGAAGAAAAAGTAAAAATATTGAACAAAATGAAGATGGGTGTTTCAAGAAAAGCCATTATGCGCGAGTATGACATTTCTGATTCGATGTACTATTCGATTGTTAGACAAGAAAAGGAAATTGTAGAAAGGAATAGCAGTCATGAATTCAATAAAAAAAATACGAAAAAGTCATCGCCTTATGACTTGGTAGAAGCTTCAATGTTGATATGGCTCATGGAAAAAAAGGACCTTGGAATACCTCTTAATGGCCCTATTTTGAAAGAAAAAGCTATGCAATTCAACGAATTATTGCAAAAAGAGTCCGACGGTTTCACAGTATGTATTTGTACATATTTTCATACTGTATTATTGACACAAACAATCTTGTAATATTTAATTTGATTTTAATATTGTGCACATTTGACAAATTCTTTGAAATTTACGTACAAAAAAAAATTAAATTTTGTAACACATAACTTTGATAAAGGGTCAAGTCATACCAAGACAAGTGTAACTGCGATTGAAATGATTTTCTGGATAGTGGTAAAAATTGTAAAAATTAGGCATTAGTGGATAAAAACAATATAAAAATTTTTTAACTGTTTATCGAAACTCTGCTCCGTTTTTGTTTGTTTGACATTGCAAAATTTTAACCCATTTTTTTAAAGAAAAATTGATAACTCATGAATCTTTTGCTAGTATGTAATGTCATGAAAATTTTCCAATTCGATCTCCATCAAACTAAATACATATATCCTTTTAATAAAACTGGTAAATCAAAGTTTTCATGAAAGCAACAAAATTTTTTACACTTGCAAAAGAACGTATATTTCCTATAATTTTTTATTATGTTTTACTTTATTGCGGAAACTGGAAAAATGTATTTTAGGATAATTACATATTTTATGATATTATTATCATTCATTTTTTTTGCTGGGGGTCATTTTTTCCAAAGTCGTTTTTCCACAAAAATTTTTTCTCGATTGTATTCTTTCTTTCCAAAAGCATTTCCTCCCAATAAGTTTATTCCCCATCCAAAATTATTTCTTAAGTATATTTAATATTATTTTTAAACAATTATCAAATTTGATTATATTCAAAAAGCTATGTAAATGAGCAATGGTCATTTAAAATTTTTAAGCAACTAATAATGAAATGATAAATAATAAAAATACGAATACATACGTAAGAAATACAACTTTTTATATTACAAGCTAAAAATAAAAATAAAAAACTTTGATAAACATTTCGTATAAACTTTGTAAGGCAACTAGTGGATGGCTAAGAGGATTCAAACAGCGTCACGGGATTAAGGTGACTCGGAAGACGTTCTCTTTTCGTCCTCCTTCCTCTCGATCGGTTCCCTTTTCATTTGTCTTTCTCGCACTACAGTAGGTTCCAGGTCGCCTTAAGACGACTCGCAAGACCTTCTCTTTTCGTCCTTCTTTCTTTCAATTGAATCCCGTTCTAGGCGTCTTTCTCGCACTACAGTAGGTTGCGAGTCGTCTTAAGACACTGCTGGTGGAAGGTGACCCTTCGTCAGACAATCAGGACGAAGTGGAGGTGATTTCAAAAATTTTGCAAGACAAAATTATATCAGATGCTTTGAATCTTGAGAGCGTTTATAATGTGGATGAATCTGGTTTCGGATTCAGTTTTGTCAAAATTCACTCTCGCGTCATTTATGGAGAACAAAATGGCAGGTGTAAAAAATTGCAAGGATAGATTCACGACACTTTTTTGTTCCAATGCAAGCGGCACAAATCAAATTCCATTGCTGACAATAGGCAAATCACCGAGACCACGATCAATAAAAGATTTGAAAATATTGCCGGTCATTTATACAAGTAGCGAAAATGCGTGGACGAAGAAAGATATATTCTTCGACTGGTAAATTTACAAATATATTCTTATTGTGTTTTAGAATTTTTCGAAGGGCTAATTTTATTATTCGGGAAAATCAACGTAATTTCATGTAGGCATATTAGCAATGGGGATTTTATAGTACATATGTACCTTGATTTTTCTGTGTTCATTTTCATGTTCTAATGAATTACTACTGAAGCACTTTTTTAATATTATGTAAAAGTTTTTTCGGTCTACCGTGAAATTGGAAAAATTTTTACATTTATTTTGAATAGCATTGATTGGATTATTTACACATACATTATTTTTAGAGATTTCTTGAAATATAAATGTATAACGTAATTTTTGACATGCACACAAATTGGAATATCATTTTTTCTTATTTTTATAAAAAATATTGAAATTCTTGAATATACAATATGTAATATATAAATATATATATAAATACGTAAGTCAAAAGAAATTCAGAATGCTTAATCTTATGAACTCAAAAGTAACAATAATCTTAGCTTGAGAAAAATTATTTTTCATACGAAATATAAATTATAAATGTTTTGCTAAGATATCGTAGTAAGCAAAAAATTTTAAATTGTTTTTACCCTGTGAATTGCAAAGAAAAATTAAAATCTACGAAAGTGCTGCAAGTCAAATCTTTGAGCCAGCATGGAATTCTAAAAATGTAGAAAAAATCCATAATACAGTAGAATGCCTAAGTCGAAAATTCCAAGCTTGAAGAAACTTAACATCCGTGACGTTCACATTAGTTTGCATCACATAGACATCGGTTTCAGAAAATGTTCCAGATTCCAGAGTTTAGATTTACATAATTTAAAGTAAACATTTTCTTAGAACGATGCTGTCAGTCACGAAATGGAAATGAATAAGAAAAAACCTGATTCAAGGGCCCGTTGGGCCCAGACAATTACACTCGGCGCCCACAAAGTACCCTCCACAAAGCACCACGGAACGAATTGGTCTCCGGGAGACCAGCAGGTTTTCGGCATATTGATTAATGGATCTGCTCGCTCGAGTCGAAAAATCAAGAACGGCTCGAGACAGCAATATTTTCAGAAAGTGCCCAATTTCTTTTGAACCTCCGGAGTTGAAAGTTGAAAGTTGAAAACGCGTCAAAATGATGAAAAAAAAAACCTATTTAAGTTATAGTGAAAAAGCGACAATTTTGAAAAAAATTGATGATGGAGTATCAAAAGAGTCGATAATAAGTGAATATGGTATAGAGAAGTCAACTTTGTACCGAATCATGAGAAACAGGGATAAAGTTGTCGAAAACTCGAAATCCTCTGAATTCCAACAAAAGTCAAAAAAATACACTTCTCCACACGAAAAAGTTGAGCAAGCTTTAATGAAATGGTTTGTGCAAAAACGTGACTCGGGTCAACCAATTTCGGGCGAAGTTCTTCAATCAAAGGCAAAAGTTTTCAACCAAATGTTAGGCGGATTACCGAGTTTCCATGTAAGTAAAGATAATTTTTTGTCGTTGATCATTTTTGTATAAATGTGTCTTCCAATTTATTTATTTATTTATTTTTTTTTCTAGAACATTAATTGATGCAAATTTATAATTTTTTTTGCAAACATGTGGCACAAAAATAAATTGGTCAATTATTTCACCCGAAATTCATTATTGCTGATACATACATATTTTATCTACTTGTGTATTCAAAATTCGGTTTGAAATTTTTCCATCATTACAAATTTGAAAAATAATTATAATGTGGTAATTATAAGGTACCTTCAAATCAGTCCAAATCAGTTGCACGCGAGACAGTGAACATGACGCAGTCGTTATCGAAAAAAACGTAAACTTTTCACTTACGAAGAAAAAGAAGAAAAGTTAACAGTGGTGCTTCAAAAATTTATATTATTGGCGAGTATGATATATCTAATTCGATGTACTATTCGATTCTCAATCAAGAAAAGGAAATCGTAAAAATGAATAACAGTTATGAATTCAAAACGAAAACGATCAAAAAGTCATCACTTCATGGCCTAGTAGAAACTTCGTTGTTTAAATGGTTAACGAAAAAAAGAGACCTCGGAATACCTGTTGAAGGTCCTATTTCGCAAGCAAAAGCTCTGCAATTCAACGAATTGCACAAAGGTCCTGACAGTTTTAAAGTATGTATATACACGTTTGAACATATAAATAAATACAGTAGAATACCGAAGATGCGTATTCCGAAGCAACGTACGCTAATAGCGTCCTTATTACACCTGCAAAAATTACAACTCGTTTTGCTGTGCCGTTTTTTAATCAAAAATTATAAAAGTTTACATGTAGTATTATGGGTAAGAGCAGTTTTTTTACATTTTCAACTATAATGGTAAAATTTTTTTTCGTTGGCGCATAATAACTTACTTGGTAAAATGCTTCGAACAGAACAAAGATTTACCGTACCGTTTTGGAAAAAAATATAAAAATGAAACTAATTTGACACTTTCTGCATCAAATCAATAAACTTGTTCCTTACTCCGAGTAAGAAAAAAAATCTTATATTCATCCCTCACGTCACATGCCTGTAAAGCGCAGGGCCCGTAGCGTGTTCATACGAGGCTGATGAATTCGTGCGTCTGTGACGTCACGATCTGAGGCCGCTTGATTTTGCTGGGTGGCGTTCCAAAACTCAACTGACAATGAGTTCAACTCTCGCGCAGGAATTTTGTACCCATGAAAACTGCGCGAGTTGAACTCGGACGATATTAATTTTGTGGAGTTTTGGAACGCACCCGTGATGTGAAATTTCACATTGTGAATGTGTGATCAGTTGCACGTTGTTGTTGCACGCCAGTGACGTCAGACAACAGTCAAACAGCAGACATGGAACAGCCACTGGTGAAAAAACGTAAATGTTGTACTTTTGAAGAAAAAGAACAAATATTGAACCAAATAAAAAATGGTGTTTCAAAACAAGACATTATTCGCGAGTTTGGTATCTCTAATGCGACGTACTATTTGATTATTAAAAAAGAGAAGGAAATTGTAGAAAGGAATACCAGTCATGAATTCAATAAGAAGAAGACAAAAAAGTCGTCGCCCTATGACTTGGTAGAAGCTTCAGTGTTAAAATGGCTCATGGAAAGAAGGGACCTCGGAATACCTGTAAATGGTCCTATTTTGCAAGCCAAAGCTCTGCAATTTAACAATTTGCACAGAGGTCCTGACACATTCACAGTATGTATTTTGGACATTGCATTTTCACACAATCTTCACTTATATCTCATAATTTATTAAATTTTTATAATATTCTGTATATGCAGATGAAATTTTTTTTTTTTTTACTCATAAAAAGTTTTATTTTGTAAAACACGTAACTTTGATGAAGGGTCGAACCAAGGTGAATGTGACAATGAATTTTAAAGGATTTTATGGAAAGTAGTAAAAAATTGTGAAAAATGGTCAATGAAAACATATAAAAATTTTTTTCAAAATTTACTGCAGTTTTTGTTACGTCGAAAATTTATACAGCGTTTTGAACAAAAATTGATAACTCTTGTACCATTTGCTATATGTAATTTCAAGAAAATTTTTTAATTCGTCAATATGATGGCGTCATTTTACTGACGTGTTATAAAATTGTTGAAATAAAATTTATTTGACAAGTTTTGCTTGAAAACATAATATTAAATTTGTTGTTTAGCAATAACTACTTTTTCAGGAAAATAATTAATTTATTTAGATGTTCAAGGCTTTGGACAATTTTTTCTCCAAATTCGATCTCTTTTAAATTGAACAAAAATATATGATTTGAAATTTTTCACTACCTTAATTACTTATGTAAAACTAGTAAATCAAGTTTGTTCTGGAAGAAACATTTTTTCCCTCATAAGAAAATGTATTTTCCAGTAATTTTTCATTATGCTTTGTTTTATTTTTCTTATTTTGTAATTTTAATTTAGGGTAACGATTACTGCAGTAGACTTGTTTTTGCTTTTCACATTATAAAATAACAAAAAGTAAAATTGTCCAAACTAGAAAGACAGTTCTTTTTGGATAAGTACATTTTTTTAAAATATTTTTATCATTTTTTTTTTAAGGTTCACTTGTCCGAAAAAAATCTTGCCCCAATGTATTCTTTCTTCTCAACAGGATTTTCTCCCAAAAAAAAAAAAATTCCATCCAATACTATATTTTAAAAAAATATTCGATTACCCCCAAAATGTTACTTAAATCAGGAATATAAATTTGAAAAATGTGAAAGAATTCAAATATATACATAAAGCTAATACTACTTTTAAAATAAAATACGTATACAATAATGATGAAATATTAAAATACGCAAATACATGCAAAATCCTACTTTTTTTATCACGAGTTAAAAATCTTCAAGGTATCACCTACATAATTGAAATTTTACTTAAGATTTTCATAAGAAAAATGTATATGAAAGGTATCAGCGTCCTTATTACACCTGTAAAATTACAACTTGTTTTACTGTACCGTTTTTCAATTAAAAATTATCAAAGTTTTTACATGCAGTTTTATGGATGGAAGCAGTTTTAGTAAATTTTCAACCATACCACACTTAGAATTATGGAAAAAATTTTTTATTAAAACAGAATGAAAATTTACTGTACCGTTTAAAAAAAAAAAAAAAAAATGAAACAAATTTGACTTTTTCTGCATCGAATTAATGAACTTGGCAACAGTGTATTTTGCCCGATTTTCACCAATGCTCAAATGTGTTGACGTCGTTGAAGTTTTTAAAAGTTGCTTTGTAAATATAATAATTTACTTTATGCAGTGGTTTCAGTAGTTTTGCTATTTATTTTATTTTTATTAATTTTATTTGCTGTTTTATTTAATTTTGCAATTTATTTTATTTGCTGTTTTATTTACTTATGTAATTGATTTTATTTAGTTAATATTTATTTGATGTCAAAACCCTTTTAACATTGTGTTTATTATTTACAAATATGAGGTTGGTTTCTCGCTCTAATAGAAAAGACGGCACATGCAACGTTGCCACTGTTAAAAATAATGCCATGATCTGAAATAAGCTAAAACCAATTTACTTTGCAACTTGCAACTATATTCATTCATGGAGGTGATACCTTAATGACAATCACAATAAAATGACAATTGCATCTAACTTCATTCATGTAAACAATTTCTTTCTACTTCATTCTTGTGAAAATTTTCTGTTTCTCGAGATTTTTGGTTTACAATTAGTTATAAACTGTTACTTTCTAATGAATAATTTATTTTAATAATTATTTCTACAAAAATTTTTTTCGTTACACTTTCCCATTATACAAGTGCTACTCTAGGGACATTAGTTTATTCATGAACGTTTAACTTTCCCAATTAAAAATATGAAGAAAACATTTTAAAGAATAATCACTATTTGGGAGAAAACATGCCTAGAGAAAAATTAATTTGAGTAAATAGTATATATTTTTTTTCTTTGGGAAAATTCATTGATAAAATTGTTGTTTATCAGAAATCCCATTGGGAAAAAATTAAATGGTAAACCGAATTTTGGAAATGTGTACTCCAACCAATTTTCTTAAGGAAATGATATTATTTGTGTCAATTAAAAAAATCAAAGAATGTTCCTGAAGTAAAATTAAACGAAAAAAATTTATAAATTAATATAGGAGAAAAAAATTCTCTAGCTGCTTTGAAACAATTTTTGAATAGTAATAACAAACATGATACTCCCCAAAAAAATATCTGTCACACTTGTCATCATGATAAAAAATCAAAAAACTCACATTTTTTTTATTTTCGCTTAATTTTAAATGTTTGGAACTTCAGGTACATATCAAAGAAGTATGTAATGCATTAAACATTCAAAATGTAAATTTTATTGAAACAAAGAATTATTATTTCTCATGTTAGAGCCAGTTGTTGGTCTTTTTTTTTTTCAAAACTAATGAACAGGAAAATTTATTCTATTATTAATATCGTGAATTTTAAATATCTAATACAATATTAGTTACACATATGAATAAAGTGAAAAAGTAAGCGCATGACTGACTTGATACACAATTGAAGCAGTGTATTTACTCAAGAGCTCGAACAGTTCGTTGCTTCGGTATTCTACTGCATATCTGGAGGATATACATGTAATTCTAACTAATTTCTAATTATTCATTTAATATGAATATTTTGCAAATGCCAAAAAAAGGTATATTATAATTTACTTGGCAAATGAACTGAACTTCCTAAAATACATAACTATTTGATATATAGTCCGTAAAAAAATGTTATGCAAAGTCGAACGCTTTTCGGGTTTTGTCGACGGTAAAGTGCACGCGCAAAGATATCTTTGCGGTACGTGTCATTTTACGTGCCATAAAATTCTTAGGGGCAGTAAAAACCCCAATATCGACCGCATTCCTGGTTGAGAGTGCTGTGCGCATGCGCGTGACACGCATTCACATACAGTGGTGCTCAGCATGGACGCTTTATCGTCACCACAAAGATATCTTTGCGTTTCCACTTTACCGTCGACGAAGCCCGACAAGTACCCAACTTTGCATAAAACATCTTACATAACGCGAAAGCAAACCCTTTGATGTCCTTGGCCGTGGTTTCCTCTGTACTCGGCCATCAAATGAGGGTTTGCTTTCGTGTGAAGTAATATACTATTTTTATTTATCTGTGCCAAAGATTCTTTGGCATATGAAACTCGTTTTTTATAAGGTTCAAAATCTTGCAACTCGCTATACAGGCATAGATACATAAAATATTGTACGTGACTATAGTAGAAACGCACCAGATCGGACGCCTACACTGAAAAAACTATTTGGTTGCAAGAACTAAGTTACTTGGTTAATATAGGCCCAACCAACTTTATGGTTCTCGTAACCAAGTTTGTGTTACAGCATCAAATTTTTGGTCTACGCTATTAACTTCATTGTTGCAAGAACCAAAAAAATCTAGGTCGAGTCTTTATTGGTTACTGTGACAAAGTATTGTTTTCAGTGTATAATGACTGCGAAGAGAAAGTCTTTGAATTTTGAATAGTCATCCAAGTCCAGTGAGGCAGAAATTTTTCATTGACAAGGTCAGTCAGTTGCTGACGGTTTTAGAATCGACATTAACAAACATGACAAGGTTTAGCGAAAAAATATTCATAATGAATGAAAAAATTGTTAATTTATTAAGTAAATGATTTTTTCTTTTTAAATGGAGAAATTTCTTCTCACCATTATTATTCTGTGCTTCGAATTCCACCAGTCCCCACAACATTTCAGCATACTCCTATGCAGTCGTTCCGCAGCCTAATTCACCGCGAAGAGAAAAATTAGCATCTCCAAAAGTTAACGCTTTGCTCATCCATTGTGAGGCTGGCAATGGAATGTGTCACTCCGATTTTATCCGAGATTTTTCAATACAATACTGTATGAAAAGGACGAGTCCAAAAAAATCTGGTCTCGCCAGTTTTTAGAGACCCGAGGCACTGAAATCGAACGGGGGACTGGTGATACATTTTTCGATAAAAGTATTTTTAACGAATTGACTGAAAATTAGGAGAGTTTAAGATAATGAGAAGTTAATACATGGAAAACCATAATTAGTATAGGCTCAAGTAATGAAACATAGAAATTTTTAATTGAGAACATCTTGGTATTCGGGATGATTTGTTATTACAAAAATTTGACTAATCGATGAAAAAAAACAACTTTTCAGTATCTCAGATTGTTAATGATTGCTCAATGAGTATTTATTCAAATAAAATTCCCTTGTATATGAAATTTATCTAATGTTGTTATTGAAATTTTGAAAAATGAATTGTAATGATTTTTCGTGAGTACCTTAATGGATTTCAAAGACCTGATAAGGGTATAAATAAACGATACTACTACTATGAAATTCATCTTGAATTTTTATCAAAAAAAGAATTCTAAGTTTTTGATTAAAAAATTCATCGCAAAAATTACAAAGTTGAGAATTATGTTATTGAACAATAAAAAAAACGAATAGTAATACGAGAAACGAAATCGTTAATCGAAATTTGGAATAACAAAATAAACCTTACTGATTCAGACTACTTTAAAATTAATTGTTTATGACGATTTTTTCCATCGGACTCGCAACAAAATAAAAGCAAAAACAAAAGCGAAAACTTTTAATACCAAAGTTATGTTATTGGATTTAAATAATGACAAATGAAAATGTCAAGATTCTAATGTTTTTGTGAGAAATTTTTAAAAATATTTAATATTCTACATCAAAAAACCGATTTGACTGCAATCACGTAAATTTGTATTCATAAATAAAGAAATTTCCTCTTACAATCATTTTTCAGTTTAAACTTCTCCATTTTCGTTAGCAAAATTTCTATCCAATTTTCCACAAAGTAAAAGAGTTGAAAAAATTGAGAAATATTAAAGAATTGGAAAATACTTCTCGATATACATAGGCTCAACTAATGAAATGTAAAAATTTTTGGTAAATAACGATTTGCGATCGTGATATTTCGGAAGGATAGTTTTCAAAAAGGTGAACTGTAAAATCTACATTCAAGAGTGAAATTATCCTCAGAAGAAAATATTAAACAAGCTTCGTAACTTTGGCTAGTAATTCATCTATTTATTTTTAAAAATAAAAATAAAATTTTAGTGTTCGAATTTCCTAAAATCATATATACAGGAAATGAATAGACATTTTTACATGCTATTCAGTAGACACTCTGATCTTAGACCTTACTTTCGTCTTGGTCTACAAACTTCACATTCGTAAATATAAAATTTATGCCCTACACTCTCAGAAATTTCTCTGTTAAATTTAGGAGACTGTCTTTGAAGCAGATTTCCTATACTGTCTATTAAATTTTATACTAAAGTTATGGACCCAATTATCAAAAAAAATAAGACACTTTCTATGAAAATTATAAACTATCTATGAAATCGAAGTGTTTATTTAATATAAGGCAGAAATTAAAATCATTTTACCTTTAAATGATTTCTCATTGAAAACGTGGATTTAAACTCTTTTAAATTCAAGTGGATTTTTCGACATGATAAATTTGTTTGGAGATCTTCCCTAATTTATCAACAGCTATTTGATTGAAACAAAAAATTTTTATTGTATGGAATATAAACTGTATAACAAAAATTATATTGTATATCGATTTTCAGAGAAAGTCTATAAAAGATGTTTGTAATTTCAAATTTTTTTTGACGGTGTAGTTACATAATATACTAGTTCATACGCTAAAAAGGATTACATATTACGATGAACTTTGTTAGGCAACTGGTGGATGGCTGTCACGTTTCAAACAGCGACACAGGATTAGTACAAGAGTCGAAGGTGAAAATATGTCGAGCAATCAGGACGCGATTGAGCTCACTTCGAAAATTTTGCAAGAAAAAATTAAATCTGATGCATTGAATCTTGAGAACGTTTATAACGTGGATGAATCTGGTTTCGAATTCAGAGTTTTGTCAAAATTCACTCTCGCGTCATTTATGGAGAACAAAATGGCAGGTGTTAAAAATTGCAAGGACAGATTCACGGCACTTTTTTGTTCCAATGCAAGCGGCACAAAGCAAATTCCATTGCTGACAATAGGCAATTCACCGAGACCACAATCAATCAAAGATTTGACAGTATTGCCGGTCATTTATACAAGTAGCGAAAAAGCGTGGACGAAGAAAGATATATTCTTGAACTGGTAAATTTACAAATATATTCTTATTGCGTATTAGAATTTTTCGAAGGGCTAATTTTATTATTCTGGAAAATCAATGTAATTTCATGTAGGCATACTAGCAATGGGGGTTTTATAGTACATACCTTGATTTTTCTGTGTTCATTTTCATGTTCTATAGTGAATTTGTGAAACACTTTTTTGATCTTGAAAGTTTTTTCGGTCTACCCCGAAATTGGATATCATTTTTTCTTACTTTAATCAAAAATATTGAAATTCTTGAATATATAATACGTAATCTACTTGAACTCATTTATATCTGTAGGATCCAGGTGCATAGGCAGTTGAAACCTCTCCCAAAATTTACATAAAATTAATTACCATGTCATGCTAAAATTGATACAAATAATAAGAAATTAAATACAAACTGTACAAAATACTGTAAAAAATTATAATGAATAATTAAATAAGTAAAAATTATCAAAATTGCATTTATTGAAATCTATAGAGAGCCATAGA
Organism: Platygaster robiniae; assembly: GCA_028476575.1. Taxonomy (NCBI): domain Eukaryota; kingdom Metazoa; phylum Arthropoda; class Insecta; order Hymenoptera; family Platygastridae; genus Platygaster; species Platygaster robiniae. The sequence continues at coordinate 47,725,570 of CM052019.1, forward strand.
AAATGGCTCTAACGTAAGTCAAACGAAATTCAGAATGCTTAATCTTATGAACTCAAAAGTAACAATAATCCTAGCTTGAAAATAATTATTTCTCATATGAAATTATAATTATAAATTTTTTGCTAGGATAGCGTAGTAAACAAACATTTTTAATTGTGTTTCCTCAGTGAGTTATAAAGAAAAATAAAAATCTAGGAAAGTGCTGAGAATTTTTAAATTTTTGACCCTGAAATTCTAGAAAGGTACGTAGAAATCCATAAAAATACAGTAGAATGCCGAAGTCGAAAAATCCGAGCTCGAAGAAACTTAACATCCGTGACACCGTTAGTTTGCATACCTATACATATTTCCTGTGGCCGTTCAAGTGGAAATCGTGAGGCGTGAGGCCAAAGGGTATTAACTCAATGCCGTTCCAAAACTGTCGGTCCTTCCAAAATCAGTAGCACGTGAGACGGTAAACATGGCGCAGTTGGTATCGAAAAAACGTAAATTTTTTACTTTTGAAGAAAAAGAAAAAATATTGAACAAAGTTAAGAGTGGTGTTTCAAAAAGTGATATAATGCGCGAGTATGATATATCTCAAGCGATGTACTATTCGCTTATTAAGCATGAGAAGGAAATCGTAAAAATGAATAACAGTCATGAATTCAAAACGAAAATGATCAAAAAGTCATCACCTCATGGCCTAGTAGAAGCGTCATTGTTGAAATGGTTAAAGGAAAAAAGGGATCTTGGAATACCTGTTAATGGCCCGATTTTGCAAGCGAAAGCTCTGCAATTCAACGAGTTGCACAAAGGCCCTCACACTTTCAAAGTATGTACATATGCATGTGTCTGTTTTTAATTGAAAAATATTTTTTAGACATTTTCATGGAAAAAGAATTTGTAAAATGCATAATTTTGATTTTAAAAAAAGGATTAGGTAAAGATAGCTAAAAAAAGGTTGACTTTGAAATTTGAAGTGTTTTCTGGATAAGATAATTTATAGAGCATCGAATCATAAAAAGCTTTATAGAAATGCACAATAATATCAGAAAATGCTTCGAGTTGTGTAAACTCTAAAAGTATTAGTAAACAGATTTTAAACCGAGTGACTGGAAAGTTACAAAAATCGAAGTCTATTATTTACGAACATGAAAAGCAATGAAAAATGTGCAATTCTGGACTCCTAAATATGCATAACTTTTAAATTCTGATTTGTAAAAAATTGAAAAATATTCATTTCCTACATAAGACACATTTTTGTTTTCACATGAATAAAAATTTTGAATAAAATTAGAACTCTTGGAACCCTACAAATCAAAAGCTATTTATTATAAATACAATGATAAAAAATTGGTTTTGTTTTTGAATGTGGGCTTTGTACTGCATGATTTGTATTGTATCATTTAGGCAATTTCGTCTGAAGCTTATATTTTAACGAGGGAAAATAAGAATTTTTCTAATTGATGCGAATTATTTTTAGTCACGGCCGCATTATCTAAAATCGATAGATAGGAGTAATTTAAATTTTTAAGAAAATCGTCATAAAAAAATAAGTTATTTTACAAATAAAATGATAAAAAAAATATACATGAATAAAGGAGACCTTTCTGCTCCTAACAATAAAAGTTTTATAAAATTTTAGCGAAAGGTTTATCAATTTTTATTCGAAACGCTGTAAAAATCTTTAATGTAAAAAAAAAAAAAAAAATACCAAGTGGAATTTCGGAGAACGGTTTGAAGCGTGTTTTTATATTGCTTTTATCTACCGATTTTCACAATTTTTACCTGCCAATTTCCAAAAAACACTTTAAAATTCAATGTTCCACTTGTCTTGGTTTGACCCAAACGGTTCATATAAAAAATTTTTGTTCGTATTTCAAGGAAGATTATATATTTCGATGAACATTGTTAGGCAACTGATGGATGGCTAAGAGGATTCAAACAGCGACACGGGATCAATACACAGCGAGTCGAAGGTGATCCTTTGTCAGACAGTCAGGAAGAAGTGGAGGTCATTTCAAACATTTTGCAAGACAAAATTAAATCAGATGCTTTGAATCTTGAGAACCTTTATAATGTGGATGAAACTGGTTTCAAAATTAAAGTTTTGTCAAAGTTCACTCTCGCGTCATTTTTGGAGAACCAAGATGAAAAAGATTGCAAGGGCAGATTCACGGCACTTTTTTGTTCGAATGCAAGCGGTACAAATCAGATTCCACTGCTGACAGTGGGCAAGTCACCAAAACCACGGTCCATCAAAAATTTGAAAACATTGCCAGTCATTTATACAAGTAGCGAAAATGCGTGGATGAAGAAAAATTTGTTCTTCAACTGGTAAATCCACTATAATATTTTAATTATTTGTATAGTAAGGGCTAGTATTGTTGTACACTGAAACAAGGCATTATATTGGGCTTTCTATTTTATGCATGACCGATTTGACAAACGTTGGAAGATAAATATTTCCTCAATAACTTCGAACACTTTTCAACTTCGGCATTTTACTATACCCAAAAATCTGTTAAATCTTGCAAAAACTGAAAGAAAATTTAAAGTTATAGAAATAAAATGAAAAAAACCTTTTTTTTCAATCTGAACAAACTTCGAATTCTAGAGTATTGAATTCTGGCATTTTATATAGCAATCAACAAAAATTTATGAAAATTCTTAAAGATCCAGTAAAGTCCCATAAATAATAAATAAAAAGAAAAATGCGAAAAATACTAGAAATCTTTTAATAAACAAAAATTTGTGGTAATTTCATTGTATCAATACCGAAAGTCATTTACCACTATCTTGTGGTGAAATTTTACTATCATTCTACTATACGTATTTTGAATTTTCCAGTTTATTTATACTATAATAATATTCCATATTTTAATGTAATTTTCCTGCTCAAGTATGTTAAACATGAAAGAATAGTAAATTTGCAGTATCATGGTATAGGAAATTTCCGTATTTTTTTACAATACTGATACGATTTTCTTAAAAATTTATCAAACTCTTCATGCTCCAAATAATTTTTCAAACTATCTAACAACTATAAAACTACAAAAAAAAAAAGGATTGGACACCGGTATAAAAAGTACTGTTATAAAAAATAAATTCAAATACTGAAAATCGTTGAAATTTGCAACACTAGAACAATTCTAGAAGTTGATTAAGCGATCCACAAAAATACCAGAAATTAATAAAAATTCCAATAAGTATTACATTTTGTAAATAACATACAATACGGAAATTCAAGAAATTTATGAAACACTTTATATCTTTGTAGATATGATTTTCTCAAAAATCCATAAAAATATTTCTGGAAACCTCTGTGTAAATTCACAAATATAACAGAAATTTTTCGAATTGTATTATTAATGTAAAAATACGAAAAAAAAAACCAAAAAGTATTGTAAATCTGAATAAAAGATACTGTTTTCTGGTAATTAAATGAAATTCTTGAAATCGTTATAATTTAAGATACTGTAGCATCAAATTTTTAAAAATAACAAAATTTCAAAATTTAAATAACAAAATTTGAAATATAACATACAATAACAGAATTCTAAAAATCTATGAAATGCTCAAAATCTGTTCGGTTATAATGTTCTCAGCAATTTATATAAATATTTAAATTTCAGAGGACTTCGATTCCTAGAGCCTCATATGAAAAAAATTCAAAACTCACAGATAAATCAAATTACGTAGATAAAAAATATGTGACTATAGACTCCAAAAATTGTTGAACTTTTACATCCTGAAATTTGGAAAACTTAACACTTTAAAATACCGAGGGTCATATATTTCTTCAAAAAACCCCTCCCGAAAATTTTTTCTGCCTATGCCCTTAGATTTTTTTTTTTAAATCAAAAAATAGACAAAATTCTTCACATCTCGCGAATTATAAAAGAATGTCCACGAAAAATATGAAATGACGTTGAAATTCCATTATTTTCATGTAACATAGAAATTAGTACCTCTTATGAAAAAAATATTTTGAAAATAAAATTCATTATATCAAATCACTGTCACATCTTCGATCCCACGAAACATGCTCGAATTTTTTGCCTGCAGGTTCGAAAAAGTGTTTATTAAATATGCATTGGATCATCAAGTACGAAAGGGAATAACCGGGAAAATTTTGCTCCTTCTTGACAATGCCCCGCCTCATCCAAGAGCAAAAGAGCTGAACGCAATCAATAAAAATGTCGAAGTTCTTTTTTTACCTCCAAATGTCCCGGCTTCCGTGCAACCCCAAACTCAGGGAATCATCACAGCAACAAAGAAGCTGTACAAACAAGAGATGTTACGCGAATTGTCGCTGAAGGATCCCTACGAATCAGCTGATGATTTTCTCAAAAACTTGAGTCTTCGAGATGCTTTCCGAATTCTGGCGAAAGTGTGGCACTCTTTGTCGGGCGAAACTTTGAGAAAACCTTGGAAAACGTTACTTGGCGAAAGTATGGGAACGGATTCAACACCAGACCCCATATTACTCGATTTACTCGAAGAACCTTTTGAAATTAGCGAGCAATTGGTCGAAGTTCTTGCGAACGAAAGCAAAAATTCAGCATCACCAGAGCAGCTTACGAAATCTTCAATACAAGAGACAGTTAGAAACTGGATTGAGTGGAATTATGATGACTCTGGCTGGGAACCATCAACGGAAATGCAAATTGTAGAATCCATTTTGGCGGAGAATTGTCCTGTCCCTGAACGTGATCCTTTGGAAGTTTCAATGGAAATTCCAGCCAATGTGCCTGGCCATGATCATACCCAACAACCGAAGAGAAGTTCAACCATTGAGCTTGGCCATGATCCTTTGAAAAAATCGAAGAAAACTCCAGCCAAAAAGTCTGGCACTGGTTGTGCGAAGAATTCGACGGATATTTCAGCCACAGAAGCGTATGAAGCTGCTTTGAAATTCGAGAATTGGCTTCGAGGATCTGGGAATGGCACAACAAAAGATATGTTGTCCATGAAACGATTACTTGAGATTGCAGCCAAAGCAGTGTCTAGTGAGAAAATTTATTTATTTTTATCATATATTTTTTATTAAATACTGTGAATAGACTTCTGTAAATGTGCACGAGGCTAAAATGTTTTTAATAAGTGTCATTTTACTTGTGTGATATTGAACAATTGTACATAATGTTGAATAAAAGATATATGTATATTTTTTGTAACTTCGGGAATGGCATAAAAAAATAACTTATTGAGGAAAGTAATTGAATTATCGTGACGTCCAAGGCTATGGTTCTAGTACCCACAAACTTTCTACATTTCATCACTATTGCATCGTATGAAAATATGATTTAATTGTTGCTGACTCGATCATTTTTTCACATAATTTATTTTTATGGAATGAGAGAATCGTTAGTCATTCTTCCTAGTGTTGTTGGACATTTTGACTTGTGGAAATAATTACACTCTAAGAAAATTTCCGATGGGGCATGAAATGAAAAAAATTTTTAAGCCACCTTCTTTCAAGATAAAAAGTTAACCCTTTCATTTTAAAACGGTCAATATTTGAAAGTGAAAGGACCGTTTGACTATGAAAAGGAATCCCTTTTACTTTGAAATAAAATCCCTTTCAACTGTATGCGAAAATTTTCTGTGTGTAGGGGATTAACACTGAATAAAACCAATAATAAAATTACTACTTCCCATGTAATTAAAATTAAGACCTACTTTGGAAGTATTATTTTTCATAGAAGTTGGTAAAACTACACCATGTATAGAAGTATTACACTACATTGTCGTGAAATCACAATTCGACAGTATTTTTACTGCTAGGTGTAAAATTACTAGTTGAGAGCAATTATATCTTATCAAATTGAGTTTTTAGACATTCATAATCGAACTCCTTAAATAATTTCTGTTTTTTAAAATACAATTTCGCTTTTGAAGTGAAACTTCTAATGGCTCATTGGGAGTAAAATCCGTTGAGAGCATAGCAATGGTTTAGGAACAAAGCTTAGACCATATAATAGACATTTAAAACGCTAATTCTTACAAGAATTGTAGGAAAATAGTAAATATAAAACCTACATTTTTTGTTGTATCTTTTTGATTAATTTTATAATAATTACAATTGAAGAAATTATTTATTATTCAATTAATAATAGTGGAAAAATATTATGAAAACATTATTTTTAGACAAATGAAACAGATTCAATATCTTATAATTTTTTTTTTTTCAAACTTTCTTCATATTGTGAAATAAAAATTAATATAAAATGCTCATTCAAAATGAACTTCAGAGAAATTGTCAACATGAAACTTACATTTTTAGTTCCATCTTTTTTATCTATTTTATAATTGTTACTTTTTCTGAAATTGATTGCTTTACATAAATTAGACATCAAAAAACATTACTTTACGAAAAAATTATAGTCTCCAAATCGAAGCGAATATCTTATTTTTTCAGTAATAATTATTTTGAAAAAAATATCAAGTTTATTATTCTGAAACGAAAAGAATATCAATTTAATTATTCTGAAATGAAAAATATATAATTCTCTTTCTTAAATAAATGTGTTGAACATTTAATACGGAAAATTCACATTTCTAGTTTCAACTTTTTACACTTATTTCATTATGGATAACATTTTAAAGAAAACTAGAGTGAGTTTAAAAACTCACGAGAAAAGTGAAACTTCTCACAGCAAACTACTGCAAGTTTAATTAAACAAAAAAGAAAGTTCGTTCAATTTTTTGAGAAAAACAACAAGAAATCATTAAAACCAAAGCATGAACTGCGAACAAAACTGTAGCTTACACTGATTAAATTAAAATTAGAATTTCAAACGAGTAAATTCAAATCTAAATTTCAAATTTGAAGACAAAGTTTCACTTTTCTCCCGCATTGCATGTATACCATACGATTTGCGATGTGGAGGAAAAGTAAATCTTTGTCGTCGAATTCCAAAGTTTGATTTTAATTTCACTCGTTTTAAATTCCGATTTTAATATAATCAGTTTCAAGCTACAGTTTCGTTCGCAGTTCATGCTTTGATTTAAATGGTTTCTTAAGTTGTTTTTCTCATAAAATTGAACGAACTTTCTTTTTTGTTTAATCAAACTTGCAGTAGTTTGCCATGAGAAGTTTCACTTTTCTCGCGAGTTTTTAAATTCATTTTTTATAAAGTGACTTTATAAAAGTTTATAAAACATTGCTTTTTTTCAAAGAATTTTCATCTAGTCGCTGTATAAAAATCGAAATTTTATTTTAAGAAAACGAAGTTTTTTATAATGGGTTCCATAGAAAATTTATAAAAAAAACTTATGTTACTAAGGCTGTAAAAAACCAATTGTAAAATTACTCCAAATATAGTAGTCTTTTACTACATTATCGTGAAATCAACATTCGTTAGTATTTTTACTGCAAAATGTAAAATTACTAGCTTTAAGCAATTATACTATGTCAAATGACATGATTTTACTACAGTTCGCATTTTTATTTGAAAATCGTAATTCAGAGGAAAAAAAATATTGTTCAGGTTATATGTTGAAGAGGATTTAAAAAATAAGTTAACCGACTCAGAATATTGTACAATGCAAGAAAAAAATGGCAATTATTCAAATTGCTTGATTTTCCAAGTTTTTTAAGTATAAAAAGTCATAAACTTTTACTCAAGTGCAGAAAATACTTAGTATGTCCAAGTAATATTCTTTTTTATAAACTATTTATATAATACCTTATTATATCTCCGTTTTTTTAAATAAAATAACTTTCAAAAATTTTATCAAACATAATTTTTATAACGCCACCTTGGAAAATATTTATAAAATGGTGAAATATACGAGTCTAAAAAACTGAAAATTGATTGTTCATGAACAATATTTTAATATAAACAAAAAACCATGTTTCTCATTACTCGAGAATAAAAAGGTTCAAGATAATTTTAGATTAGCAAAAACACAAATTAACAAAATTTTTCAGTAGGGTTAGAGCCAATTTTTCGGGAAATTGAAAACAATTGATAAATAAATCCCACGTTTTTCTACAATATTTTAAGCAGAGAAAACTAAGAAAATGAAAAATTATTTACATTTTCGCTATTATTGAAAGTACGATGTTAATTTTTTTTTAAATTTATAATTACAGGGGAAGCTGCCGAAAACGCAGAAAAAACCCAAGATGTCGAAATCGAGACTGAAATAGAAACTGAAGAGCTCAAACCTGCACCAGTTGAGGTTTACTTGGAAAATGCAGGTTCGAATCAATGTTTTCTGTCTGAAGACATCGAAAACATAAAAGAAGAAAATGACGATGTGACAGAAGAAAGCAAAAATCCACTACAAGAAAATGAAACTGACAACGTAAGGATTTTCTGTTTACAAATTTAATATCGACCAAACTTTTTTCAAAGTTTCTGATAATATTTTTATTTTGCAGAAAACGGATGTTACTCATCGATTATTGTCCAATAAAGTCGATGAATTGAACCCCACCCAAAAGCAAATTTGCTACATTTGTCTTGACCAAAAAAGCGACTCTGGCATTCAATTTTTGGAATTGATCTCTCGACTTCGAAAATCATTCGTTTTCGAAAATCCAGATTATTTGACGAAAACTGTTATACAAATGACGCAAAACTTCGAGGAAAACAGCAGTTTGAATTTGTTGATACCCAGTGAAAAAATGGAAATGGGACCTGACTTCGGCGATGACTATTCTCGTTTTGAACATTTGTTCATAAAATTGAAGTAATTCAGAATTTTTCACAGTAACTCAACTGTATTACGTAAAGTCTGTTATTTTTTACAATTTTTTATCTTTTTTGTTACAGTCCTTTGGCACGGTCGATTTTGGAAACAATCAAACCAGAGATGGAAGTGGATGCAGACGATTTAATGTTAGTATAACATATGAATTAATATGAAAATTTAGAAAATTAAAGAAATAAGTTTATTGAAGTGAACTTAATTTTAAATATAAGAAATGTGTTCTTTTTTTTTCACTGTGGAGAAGATGGAAATAAAAATTTTTTTAGAATTGAACTCGGTTCGATTGTTTTTGATTATTGTTAATAATCGCAACACTAAAAAATTTCATGAAACCTTTTTTAGAATTGTAAAAAACTATTTTTGGAAGTTCCTTCATAATTTAAAAGAAAAAATTCGGTATTGTTTAAACGAAAAAAATTTATTATTTCAGTATAAGATGTACGAAAAAAATCGAAAACGTCAATCCTACGAAAAATTATCCATTTTTTATTTCTAAATGGTGGGAAATTTTTATCAAAATTCATTAAATCTTGGAAAAAATTAAATACATTCCCGCTAATCCTGTAAAATTCTGTCTTTTCCCCAGTTTGTGTTACAATTGAAAGGAACTGTCATTTTCCAAAGACACATTAGTTTTTTAGGAAAACAATATCCATTGAACAACTCTATACTAATTGTAAAATATCTAATTCTAATCATAGAGACGATATTTACATAAATTTACATAAATAATATTACTTAAATCATTGTATTTCAAGACTAGTTTTGTGTAAATACAAAATTGAAATTGATTTAAAAAAAATGTATGAACAAACTAAGTACGAAAAAATGCTGTAAGTCTAAATATTTTTATGTAACTATTGAATTCCTCAATTTTCACTATTTTCATTAGCTTTTATTATTGTAAAAGTCGAAATCGTACGATATAAATTTTTTCGATTTTTTTTCAAAATTTTATTATATTACTCGATTATGTAAAATAATTTGAATAACTCATTCAACAATTAGTATGAACTATTGGTTTTTCATTAATTTTAATATTTTTCAACTAATAGGCTCCCAAGTTAACCGCTGTACAATTTACAATTTATTCAAGTGATAAACAAATAGCAAGAAATTTTATAAATCTTGATGCTCTATGAAAATTTGGAATACCCAATTGTTGTATATTACTTAACTCGTGGTTTTCGTGTTTGTGCTTGGTTAAATTGTCGAGTTCAGTCAAGTGACTCAAGTCCCAAACGAAAGTGCGGAAATGGATCAAAATTACGAAGAATTGTTCCTCCCTTGCACTCCGCCCGAACTAAAAAGTGCAGCTAATAGTGCAAAACAACGATTGATGCCAACAAAGTCAAAAGGAGCGTACGAAAGAGCGTACAACGATTTCATCGAGTGGCGCAATTCGTGCAAAACCACTTCTTCCTCTGAAAATGTCATCCTTGCATACTTCGACAATCTGAGCAAAACAAAGAACGTGGCTCCATCGACCTTGTGGAACATGTTTTTCATGTTGAAAAAAACAATCATCGTGGAAGAAGGAATCGACATCAATTCGTACGGATCAGTCGTGGCGTTTCTCAAAAAGCTAAACGTTGGCTTTGAACCTAAAAAGTCCGCAGTTTTCACCAAACAAGACGTACACCGATTTCTAATCGAAGCACCAGATGTAGATCATCTCGCGACAAAGGTAATAAAATATAATGAGATAAAATAAAGAAATAAATTTTTGAAATAATGAGACTAATAAATAATGAATGAACATTTCAAAAATTTGCAAAATAATATAATAAAAAAAATGAATAAAAAATGAGAAAAAATATGTAAAAAATGAGAATGTGAACAATTAAATAAATAATAAAAAATATGCTTAAAAATAGAAATTATTTGAATAATAAATCAGCCACAACGAAAAAATAATCATTAAGGTAAATGAAGTATGGAAAACTTGAACAGTAAAGGATTAAAAATAGATCAATTTTGGAAAAACTGAAGAAACACATTTCTTAAGATTAGCAGCTAACAAAAATGAATCCAATTTTCGCAGGTTGTTCTCGTAATGGGAATAATGGGAGCTTGCCGTTCGCAAGAGCTGATGGACATTCATACCCAACATTTGCAGAAAGAAGGGTCACTGATTGTGGTTACTATACCAAAGACAAAAACGAGCAAGCCACGCCAATTCGTCGTCAAACAAGAATACGTTCACATTGTTGAAAAATATCAGAATTTGCGTCCAAAAGTTTTAAAAACAACACGTTTTTTTTTGAATTACAAAAAAGGTCGATGTTTGGGACAAGTCATTGGCAAACACAAAATAGCGAAAATGCCCCAATTCATTGCCAAGTTTTTAGGATTGGAGAATATCGAATCTTTCACTGGCCACTGTTACCGCAGAACATCTGCTACGATTTTTGCTAACGAGGGGGGATCAATAATTGATTTGAAAAATTTGGGGGGCTGGAAATCAGACAAAGTGGCACATAATTATATACAGGATTCAGTGCACCAAACAGTGGAAATACTCTCGTAGCACTGGTAGAAGGAAAGAGTTAAGCAATGAATTTATTTTTAAAATTATTTGTTAAATAAGAAACGGCACAACTGCGATAGGTCATTTACATAGTTGCATATGGTTGTAACTATCTACAAACAAAAAATTAGTAATCAAAATGGAGTAATTGTTCTTGTAAATGCAAAATTTTCGAAAAAATACATTTATATCCGACTACAGCGCCGCCACCGAAATGGCGCGTTGTAGCTGAAACAATTCGAATACCGCAAACCAAACCAGCCGGTACATTTTGTGTTTAATGACGGTGGATGCTGGCGTTTATGGTTATTGTAAATACAAAAACTATAATATAGGCAAGATTATGTTAATCTTGTCTAATCGAAAAGAGTTCTATAAAATAATCATTTACACTTATTCAAACATTTAATTCATTTAACCCAGCCAAAAACATGCATATAGAAAGTACTTTATTCCACTACAAACAGGAAATAATTTTTATTTTTAATTATTTAGTTTAAATCCTATTTTGTGTCCTCCAATAATTTTCTGTTTGTCGTGTGACAATTTGCTAATAAGCGGACATTTGTACGTTAATTATGAGCAAACTGTAAATAAAATATTGTCAGTTTTGTCGAATTAGGCATATTTTTAAAATTGTCAATAATATACTGATATATGCAATATTTAATTTATATTTGTTTAAAGATAGTTGAAATGTGTTTAACCTTAGTAACTTGCGTTTTTATTAAGTTTTTACAAGACTCCTTATAAAGTTTTGGTATTTCTTATTCAATTCCGCTTCTTTTATTAAGTTACTTTATAAAAAGAGCAATGTTTTATAAAGTTTTCATTAGTTTTTATAAAGTCACTTTATAATCACTATGAAATCTTTATAAAGATGATTTCAAAATCCACTTTATAAAAATGCCGTAATTAAACTGATTAAAACTTTGCTCTTTTTATGAGGTTACTTTATAAAAAAGCGGGATTTAAAAACAAAAAACAAAAAAAACCCCGAAATTTTATAAGGAATTTTATAAAAAGTTTATGAAAACACAAGTTACCAGGGAATCCTGACAGTTTTAGTAAAATGCTTCGTGGAAAACACAGATAAGCTGTTCATTTGTTATTACTATTTCTTAATACTTTTTATTCAGTAAATTTTGTAAATTTTTCGTTCTCGCCATTTAGACTTGTATGGTTGCTTGTCGAAACTTTTGGTTTATCGATTTTCTCTACCACTTATTGTTACGTCGTGCATCTCGTGAAGTTTGACGAACAATTTTGTTGTTGTTATACTAGACCCATGCCGGTTGATAATTGGATCACGATGTGATAGTGGATTTTTGGATTTCCTCGTGTTTGGTGGTTAGATAAGGACTCAGTATTTTAGATTTGAATTTGTACCCTGAGGAAGGCTTGAATTTGCAGCCGAAAGCTTGGTCGTTAAGGAAGTTAAGAAATAATTAAAAAATGACCAAAAAAACATTAGTTGTTCATTCTACTGGTTCCGAGGGATGGTTTTGAAATTGTATATAACATTCATTAATACTTTTTACTTGAAAATAAATCAGCCAAACGTATGTTCTGGTCGCCTTTTTTCTCTCTTATATGTAATTCAACTTTTTATAAAATTATAAAAATCAGCTCATGTCAATTTGTCAAATTTCATCAAATAATGCATTTTGATTCTATCGCATGGGAATGCTGCTGTTAAAAGAGGTTCTTCAGTAAACAAGCAATGTTTGGTTGAAAATCGAAAAAACGAAAAGCTTGGTTGCGTCAAGAACCATTTATGATGAATTTTTGGCTATTGGAGGTCCAGAAAATATATTGTAGTTGACAAAAAAATGATACTTTCAGTGCGAAATTATAAATCTTACTACACTCAATGTGTTGCCAAAGAGAAAAAAATCATGGAAGACGAACTAAAAGAACCAACTTTGATAAGCGAGGAAATTGATGCTATAAAACAAAAATGAGCGAGACTTTTCTAATCATTGTGATAGATGATTGAGATATGTCATATTTCAAGCTAATTTGATGACGTTAGCGTATCCGAAAGTCATTCAAAATTAATTAAATTTGTACCTAACAATGCATTACTTTTTAAGTTCCCACTGTTGTAATTTTAAGATAACGTGATAACTACAACTCGTGACAAAAGGTGCAATGTGATTTTCGGTTATTTGCAATGAGTTATAACAGCAATGTGTAACAAAATATTGGCCATGCGTTGAAAAAAATGGAACAAAAATGCCCAATGAATTTAATTGCATCAAGTTTTTATTTTTATTTTGACTCCTTATTTCTTTGCTCGTTTCAGAATGTTATTGAAAAACTTAGATGTCAAATTATTTTTACACTAATAAGCACATATTTTGAAGTCAGGGAATTTTCAAAATGGATTTCGGTAGACATCCTGAAAAGGCTGAAATTCAAAATCCTCTGAAATCCAAAATGCTGATTTTCCAACGACTGTACAACCATTTCTTTTCTTTTCAACTAATCCTGCGTTGAAGGGAAAAAACAATACATGCAAACGTTGTTTACTTTTACAACAAAAATTGAAAATGATCAATTAAAAATTTTTTCGACATATTGTAGTATACTATTGAAAAGGGGAAAATGTTTCAAATAATTGAACACTCTCGCAAAATCAATTAATTTTTATTGTAACACAAAAATTGATATTATTTGTAATGATTGTTACATTGAGAGGTTAAAAATAAAAAAAAGTTTGTAACAAATGTGTTGTTTTATCGAGACTCAATTGAGATTGTTAAATTGATGTTTTATTTTATTGATGAGATCTCATAAATTTTTGAAAATTTCGATTTAACTATGATTTTCCTAATAAACCGCTTGCAACTGAATATTAAAATTATAATTTGAAGTTTAACAAGTGAGAAAATTAAGACAAATATTTCAACAGGTTTGACTGTTATTAAAAAATTTCATGAGAAAAAATACACGTTCATCCCAATAACTTTTGAACATATCGATGGGTCCCTGCAAGTGTATTCTATCTCGTGAACGCGCTCCAACAATATTTCAACTTTCACCGAGCCGCTATAAGTATTCTATCCTTCGGGACTATGAAACGATCTATTCTATGTTTCAGCGCTTTCGAACGTTTCATCCCATCTCTGGCAGAGTTGAAACACTTCATCGTAACTCAAAATTTGGACATTTTCCGATAAAGTCATTTTTGTATTTTTCAAAGCTTCAAGCATGTTCCACAAAATATTTGGAAAAAAATATTCAATTTTTACCCTTCAAAACTGAAAAACAAATCAGGACGTCTTATAACTCGAAGCAATGACCGTTTAGAATGTTTTTAATAGGTTTTTCAACTATTTTATATAGAAAATATGTTACTACAGTTTTACTACATATATTGTGCCTGAAAAAATTGGCAACAGTAAATTAGAGTTGATTGTTTGAACAAAATAAATTATAGTAATGTTATCATTAATTTACAATCAACGGCTCTCAAAACCAAGAAAAGTATATTAATGCGTATGCAAAAATGTGCTTTCGTAACATTTAGTTATAGTTTGTTGTTTGAACAAATAAATTTTATTATTTTAATGCAAAATATGCAATAGACGGATTGAGAAGCCATGAAAAATATGTGCGTTTTGCGAAAATGTGTTTTTGTAACAATTAGTTGAAGTTTATAGTTTAAACAAATAAATTTCATTATTCTGATAAAAAATATGAAATAGACGGATGAAGAAACCATGAAAAGCATATGCTTCTTGCAAGAATGTGTTTTTGCAACAATAAGTAAAATTTCATTGTTTAAACAAATTGATAAATTTTATTTATCACATGCAAAATATGCCACTGAAATCTACGTGAATGAATCTTACGAATAGTATATATTTTTATAATATACAAATTGTTAATGACAGTAATATAAATAATAATGATTCAAACCATTTATTATTAACGACCCCAAAAATCATTATAAACGATATTATCAAGACTGAATAATAGATACACGAAAACGTTTATGTCAGAAGTAATTTTCAAGGCGGTTAATAATATTTTTCATTAATAGAAAGTTTACAGCATTCTTTTAAAAAATTAAACAATCACTGTGTAAATTATTTATTGTAGTAAACAATTTGTTTTTTTAAATCCACAAAATAATCTTTTTCCATGCAAGTGCAAGAAAAATCATTCTTATTGCACCTGAATTTTGAATGAACAAAAATATTTTAATTTGGTGCAATTTTTATCTTTCTTGCTTTATTTAGAAAACTTATACATTATTTTGTTTGTAATTTGAAAAATGATGAGTGTAACGTTATTATCTTGTAACGAAACCTCAAAAATATTAAAAATATGTGATTGTAGGATGTGCAACATTTTTGCCTGCCATCATTTTGTTTCTTCAGTGAAGGAAACTTTACATCATGTTTTCTCGAAACTGTGATTTTTGAGTTACGATGAAGTGTTTCAACTCTGCCAGAGATGGGATGAAACGTTCGAAAGCGCTGAAACATAGAATAGATCGTTTCGTAGTCCCGAAGGATAGAATACTTATAGCGGCTCGGTGAAAGTTGAAATATTGTTGGAGCGCGCTCACGAGATAGAATGGACTTGCAGGGACCCATCGATATCATTACCTAGATGAACGAAGGAATCGTTCCGTAAAAAAAAACTAAGATTTCAACCAGAAATTTGAAATAAAATTCAGTGGTATCGAAATAATAATCGTAAATATTTAGTATCTTTTTTAACATTTGAAAAGGTAATTTTTCCTTAATCAGGATAACAATTCTTTTATTGACACGAATTCATCATCAGCGCCAGGAAAAAATATTGAAATTTCTAGAACGATCGGTTTCTCTACCCATGTTTTTCCAAATAATTAGCTTTTTTTATCGTTCCGGAAATTTGGTTAATTTACTCTAATCTCGGTATAGAAATCGAGAAATGCCCACGCTTATTTCGACGTTTTCGTATATTTAACTCGCTTTTTTTACCTTGAACTCGAACGAGATCTAACGATTAGAGCTCTGATAAAATCCACCACGACAATTAAATTGGTCAGGTACACATATTGAATTTTTTCAACTTTTTTTTTAATCTGAGATTTTTTTTTATGGAATGATTTATATATAGGACGATTTTTCTTCGACAGAGATTTATTACTCGTTTACAAAATCAGATATACGACGTTTTAGTGAGGTACTAAAATGAATTGCGCTTTTTCCTGGCGCCATGAAATTTCCGAAAATAGAGTTCTGAAGAGCTTTCTGGATCAGTGAGAAATGTTACAAGGATGCATTTTATTGGAATTTTTAATTAGGGTTGATGTTGATGTACATTACGTTTAAAAATTTATAAAATTTGTAATGTCCAGAATCTGGAAATCAGAAACGAGCAAAATATTTTTGAAAAAAATCCATCTTTTCAACTTTGGCAAATTACAGGCAATTGGATAATTGGATAAATTTATAATATAGTCGATTTTTATAAATCTGGAAATTCTAGAATATGAGATTTTTATTTATCGGTTTTTCAATTCTACGAATTCCCGAGATTTTTCTACTCCATTTCAGTTTTTCTCATTTAAGAACTTCTTTATTGAAAATCTTTCTGATAAATGCATTTCTAAATTTGTTTTTAAATGTATTTTTTTAAGTTTTTCAAAAACGAACTTTTCAAACTCGAAGAAACTTCATATTATCAAAGTTTTTCATATTTTGTAATGACAGGCTTCAAATTTCCTAATTTTCACATTCCAATATAACCTCATATCTAGAAGTGGAAGAAAATTAAAGTTCCTTAACTCAGCTTAATAAAAATCAAATTTCGAAATTTGACGAACATTAGTACATTTTTCTAAAAAAATAAACAGTAAAACATTCTAAAAAAGTCAAAAAATACACCCTTCTTATTTTCAACACAAGTCTCAATTTTTCATAAAAACATTCGATCAATATACAAATAACGCTCAGCATCCACGGCAATATTTTTGAATTCATAATCCTCGTAGATCGTTTTTCAAAACAAAATGTTTGTGCATCAGATACCACTACAACTCATAAACGTGTCAAGAGCATTTTTCATCGATCGCATAAATAATTCTGCATCATTTAAAATGTTTCTACGTATCAAAACAAAAGTGATTTCATATCACGAAAGTATGAAATATGGCGAGAATTTCACGTATTTCCATTTATAAGGAAACAATGTAGCCTTTCGACAAATCGCGTCTAACGTTATTTCAGGAACGTGCCTCGAGAAAAAAAAAACTTTGCTTGTGAAATTCCCGATGCTTCGTGTCTGAATCAGAGCCAGAAAAATTTGTGAAATATTCAATTTGGTCTTTAATCAGAAATACTTATCAAATTTCTACATTTGTGAAAAAAAATTGCAAAATTTATACCGTAACTTTTTCTTGGTTTTGTAAATTAGTTCATTCAAATTGTGATCATAATGAAAAGTTTGACAAATTTTTGTTTAAATCTGGATCATGAACTTTCGAATTCTAATTATTCAAATTAATCCAACTTGAGAACATCGAAAGATTGAGTTCTCACAGACATAAATAATGCATGATCGACCTGAATTATTTCTCTAAAGCGACGAAGCATGAACACACAAACGATTTCCTTCAATTCATCATAAACAAATATCCTAGATTCTAATAATAATAATAATAATGAACATTATTCAAACGAACTCCCAAAAGCGCACTCGATCACTTTCATTACATACCAAATAATCCACACGAAAATCAATGAACAACCTCATTCAATGTTCACCCAAGCACGACAAAGGGCCAAGAAAAATGTAAAAACTTTCTCGATCTTTTTTTCCAACCATTTATTCGCTAAAAGTAACTTACAAACACACAAAAAACGGTACGAAAACACCGGAACGTGTGTCGCATATCTGTGGTCTGTCTGTACATTTTCCCATGATCGTGAGCAATATGTCTACATTACATTCAAGATAAGTAGGAAAAGTTTGTATAAAAAATTTTGTGAACCGACAGAGAAAATGAGAAGGAACGAAAAGTTAATCGACAACAAATCACTATAAGAACATAATAAAATGAGTAGAAAAGACGAGGATTGATAAACACTAATAGAAGCAAGAGTACTAAACAGATAATGAAATTTCTGGATCTAATGAAAATTGATAATCAACCTAATTGTGTATAATAATGCACTATATCATATAATTTTCATAAGACAAGTAATTAAATGAGAAACTCCAGTAATACAAGTTTTCAAGGATTTTCAGTTGTTTCTTGATATTTTTTGAAAATTTTCTTTTCAAGTTGTGAACATTTGAAGTGCCTGGTAGAGAAAATTGTGGGTAAAGGATGTATTTTTGAAAAAAAAAAAAAAGAAAAAATATTCGCTGCTCGCGAAACCGGTGCGTATTTGGTCGTTAGGAGGCGGTGGCAAGTTTGCGAAAAGTTTCACGGTCCACGGTGACTGAGCGTCCTCCGATGGTCGAGCAGTCGAGTTCGATGCAGTGGAGACGTGAGCCAAATTCGCAGTGACTCTGGTCTTCCAATCTACGAGCAAAGTGCAAATTACATAATGATATTGTGATTAGAAATCAATTTTTCCTTTTTAAATATGAATTTTTACAAGGGATGAAGAAAATGTGGGTATGATGGGTAGCACTACCCACTTGGAAAATTCTGCATGGGTAAAATATTGAGATAGGAAAAATTTCTGCTCCTTCTAGTATTTGAACATTTGGTACTTTCTTCTGATCACTAGGAGTCAACAAACAAGGGGAAACTCAACTTTTTGAAAATCCCATGTATTAAGGGGTTATATGCCTTTTTGTGCGGACGAATTGAGGATGGTTTCTTTTAAAGTATGTAGCAATAATGTTATGAAACCAAAGTTCTAGTTTTTCAATAGTGTATTGTTAGATTGAAAAAACAAGTATTTGTTCATAAAAAAATATCAACAATTGATAGAGTTATGGCCCCTTCCCCGAATCAACTTTTTTTTTAAGAGGCTTTTGGTGACCACGATGCAAGTCGAACAAGTCGAGTTAAATCAGAAAATCCAAAAAATTTTATTAGTCTAGGAATGTATCTAGTTCTTGAACGATTGAAAAAATGAGTATAACGTTTTTTCTGTATGCAACAAAGTTTTCCCCGAGATTTCGATTTTTTGAGCTCTGAAAATTGTATTAAAAAATTCTTATCTGCAAAATAAAAACTTTTCTATAAAAAAGCGATCGTATACTTGCAATTGATACCAAATGTTAAAATATTTAAAAACACCCAATGCACAAATGAATTAATTTTTAAATTGCAGGTTAATCCACTTTTGTCAAACTTTTCACAACTCATAGAATTTATGATAATTATTTAAAATTTTAGATTCATTAGTAAAAACTTTTTTATTTTGCAAGATTTAGAAATTACACTCAGTTTCTGTTGTAGTTTTACAGAATTTTCGAAAATTTTTATAATCTACAAAATTTTAGTGCATTTTCTGAAATTCTGTAAGTTTTCATAATTTTCCAGAATTATTGGGAGTATTTAGAATTTTTATTGTTTTCTGTAAAAAAAAAAAATGTTTAAACTTCAAACATAATGGAATATTCAATTTTTTGCTACTTTTGAAAATTTGCCTAACTCATGCAAGATTTTCCTCAATTTTTAAATACTTTGCAAGTATTCTAAATTTTTATTGAAATAAGTTTCACATTACATATTTCGAAGAAATATGATGATTACTATTCACAAAATTAAGGGAAATATTCTGAAATTCTACACAAATTATGATTTTCACAGAATTGTTGACAGTTTATACAATTTCCTATATTATGATTTTCCGAAATTTTCAATATTTTTGACATTACACCAACTATCGAAAACTTCCACAATTTTCAGACAGTTTGTGTAACTTATGAAGATTTATTGTTATTTTTTAAAATTTTCAAATTTCATAGATTTCCTTTAAAAATTGTCGAAAACACTATCATGCATATTTTAGATATGTCAATTAAAAAATAAGTATGACAATAAAAAAATATACGAGATTCATTAAAATTTTATGAAATTCTACCGATTTATTGAATTTTTTTGGAATTATTGGTAATCAAAAAAATTTCAAATTTTTTCTGACCATAAATTTTTGAAATTTTAAACGTAATGAAGACTATTCAAATTTTTCGAAATTTTATGAAAATTGTCCAACTTATCAAGATTTTTTCTTAATTTTCTCAAGTTCCGCAAATTTTCATGAAAAAATTGAAAAAAAATATTTTTATGCACACTTGTTTTGACAAAATTCTTATATACATATTATAATAATGAAAGCAGTTTTTAAAATGATGGACGTTTTCTAAAATTCTACAAAAATTTCGATTTCTTTAGGGTAATGGACAGTTTTTGGAATTTTTATTGTGTTATGATATTTCAAAATTTTTTAAGTTTTTGATAACATCAAACTAACTACATACTCAAAACTTTCAAAATTGTAGAAAATTTGTTCAACTTGCAAAACTATTCGGTGATTATTCAATATTTTTCAAGCGTTCCGAATTTACGTTAAAAATATAAAAAATATTATCAAGCATATTTTGAAGAAATACAAGAAACACAATAAATAACATTATGAACATTTTCCGGAATTCTACAGAAGTTTTGATTTTTTTTAGATTTATTGATATTTTCTATAAGTCCCAATGTGTTCTGATTTTTCAACATGGTACTAACTATAGTACCATAAAATTTGAGTGTACTCTGATTTCCCAAATTTTATAAAAAATTCAGCTCACAAAGATTCCTTTTGATCCTTGTACTGTTCGAGTATTTCAACTTTTCGTTAAAAATTTGAAAAAAAAAAAAAAAAAAAAACATTATCCTGAATATTTAGGAGAAACATGATTTTCAACACCATATACGAAATTAATTCACATCTCCTAAAATTTCTTCAGTTTCACGAATTGTCGAAAATTATTGACAGTTACAAAAAATTTTCAATTATCATAAAAAATTGCCCTACTCAATAGGAGTTTTCGTAATTCTTAATGTTTTTCACCCTTCTCAGTTTTTTATTACATTATTACATTCCGTCTTATATGTACGATTAATTCATAAATTTTCCGAACTTTCGAAGCTAATTGTTAATCTTGAAAAAATCAAGTAAAAAACACATTCCTCTTGAATAAACACTCATAATTTTTTAATATAGGCTCTAATAGCAAGCCTAAATTTAATATTCCCTCTGAAATTTGTTTTTTAAAACAAGCATGATTAAAAATCACAGATTTGAAGGGTTTCGCGTGTGACTGTAACAAGATCTTCACCTGTAGTACTTGATTTGAAGGCATGTCGTGAGGTTGCCCGAACCAAAGACTCGCATGCAGATAGTGAGTTCTTCTCTTTGACCTGCAAATATTAATAACAAACTCAATATTATTCGCTGTATTTTTTACGTTTTTACTGTTACAACTCGTAAAAAACTATGATTCGAAGCACAAAAGTTAATGACTTATTATTTTAATGTATTTTTTCGAAATAGTTGAATCTGAAATATATCAGTTTATAACATTGTGACTAAATTCTTTGATTTTTCGATATATTGTTCAAAAATAGGAGTCTCATTGGACAGAGTTGTGCTTTTCAATTAACGAGTGTATTATAAACGAGTTTTTACTGTATGCATTTGTATAAAACGAACCTCGTGTACAGTATGCTACTCCATTTGTCGTGTGGTAGGCACTGTAAGCACACGCTGTGTTATCTCGAGCTCGTTCCACCACTTCTGTTTCTTGGCCTCTGATTGTCAACGACCTGTCAACAAAAACCAGCAATTTTTCAATCTTCAGGAAAATAGTGTCTTCACTACTAGAACCCTGAATCTCACTTTTGTAAGATGAAAAAAGTGGGGAATATTTTTCGTTATTTTTTACCAAATACACCATTAGGAGATATGGTATAAGAATTTGTGTATGACACATAGATCAAGAAATAATTATAATAAGTTAAAAATTTGACGTTTTGTACTGATATAATTTTTGTTATCCCTTAGTTTTTTCTGAAACTGGAAAATACAGTTTTGTTCATGGTAAAAAAAATTTTGGAGGAATAAGTTTGAATTTGTTTCTAAACTTCAAGAAATTTAATTAATCTACAAAAAATACATATTTTAACATCATGAGAATGATCATCGAACTAGACGATATGAAAAAAAATCTATTTGCAAGATGACGAAATACAGTAAAATAGGATTTAACAAAGAGATTAGAGTTTTCTGTATTTTTGCATGCTCACGAAGTACGGACGTATAATTGAAAAATGTGGAGCCACGAAACAATACATTGGATTTATATCACTGCAGCAATTAATCCAAAGCAAACTCGTTCAAATCACGCGAACTAGCGATAAATAAAACATTGTTCATGCAGAATCAACCCAAATATTTTGTTTCACGATTCAGTCAAATATTTAATGATAATTTACAAGAACAAATTTTTTGTCTTCATTTTTCTCAACTTTCTATATGTCGTGGAAATCTTCATACGTCAGGTTGCAATTAAAACTCTGTTTGCACTTGAAAGAAAAATCACATGAATGATATAAGAGTATATTTTAGCTTCGCCTGGAAAATTGAGACATTTATAGTTTTCGGTATTTTTGGGTACGTTTTTTTAATTTACGCAATTTTTTTTGATTTCTTGGCATTTCTAGAAATTTTTCGTTTCTTAAATTTTTGATTTTTGTAGTTTGATGTATGTATTTTGAGTTAATTTTTTTCATGATAAATTACAATTTTTTGTATTTTTTATTCATGAACACATTGTTTTTCGGTACTTTTTGGTATTGATTCACTGTTAATTTATGTGATTTTTTTAATAGTAGATAGACTGAGAAATGTGATAGTAGCAATAATCTTTCATTACTAACATCTCTCAGTATTCATTTCTTCGGTAAGTATACTATATATATATAATTAATTTAAGGGATTATCTTGTATTTGTACCTACAGATTTCTATCAATGTTGTAGGATTCAAAATTTTATGGATTTTAAGTTTTTCCGTAAATTTTTGGGACAATTTTATGAATAGATTCGTAGTATATTAAAAGTGCTTGTATTGTTTCTATTTTGAAGAATTTTTTTTTAAGTATATATTAAATTTTTTAGGAGCGTTTCGTATCTTTTTTTAGAGATTTCTGGTATTTTGACGCATTTATACACAAATTTCTAGAATTTGATGCTCCAGAATTCGAAGTACTAATAGATTTTTAGTATTTTAATGAATTTTTCAGAAAACAATATATTCGTCGATTTATAGTATTTCATAGATTTCTTAGCATTTTAGTATTTTTCATAATTTTTCACTACTTATACAATTTTGAGAAGTTTATACTATTTTTATGTATTTTTATATGAATTTCGAGATTTTAATTTTTAAACACTGAGATTTTGAGTATTAACATATATTTTTGAAAAAATTCCTCATCTTTTTAGCATTTTTCAACTCTTTATGACATTGATAAAATGTTACAAGATTTTCTAGTATTTTAATAGATTTTTATTATTTTTATGAACTGCTTACAGATTCTGAAAATTTAATGCTCTATGATTCAAAACTCTCAATACTCTACATATTTCTTGTGCTTTACTTGTTTTCACATTTCTCCATTATTTATACAATTTCATTTATTACCTCGTATGTTGTAAACATTTCTATAATGATTTCTAGGATTCGCTGATCTAGGATATAAAGTCATATAGATTTTATATGTATTTTCGTAAATTTTTGAAAAAGTTGTATACTAAAAGATT
The DNA here is from genome assembly GCA_028476575.1 of Platygaster robiniae. Classification (NCBI taxonomy): domain Eukaryota; kingdom Metazoa; phylum Arthropoda; class Insecta; order Hymenoptera; family Platygastridae; genus Platygaster; species Platygaster robiniae. The sequence goes on from CM052019.1 coordinate 47,749,592, forward strand.
TATTCCATATAATAGACGGTTTGTATTGTTTCTATTTTTAGGAATTTTAAATATTGAATAAGTTTTTTAGGAGTCTCTGCTATTTGTAGAGATATCTAGTATTTTCACGCATTTCTACAGAGATTTCTAGAATTGAAAGTTTGATTACATTTTTAATATTTATAAATACTCTAATATACTATAAAATACTATACTATAGTATTTATAAATACATTATAATGAATTTTACCAAAAACCATATTCAGGATTTCATAAATTTCTAGTACTTTGAGTATTTTTTCATTACTCATACAATATGAAAAATTTTCTGCTTTTAAAGATTTTTAAATAGAATTCCAGAATATAATTTTCGAGTTTCCAGATAGATTTTTGAATCATATCTACATAAATTAAAAATATTATCTATTCTGCTTGTATGTTTAGTATTTTATAAATTTTTTTCCATTCGTGAAATTTAACAAAATTTTTCAGTTTTGTTATAGATTTGTACTTTTTTTAAAGACTGTTAAAATTTGATGCTATATATTTAAAATTTTTTAGACATTCAGTTTTTTATAAGATTAAAAAACGTATATTCAGAAATTCTCAATATTCTATACATTTTTTGTATTTTACTTGTTTTTCGTATTTTACGAAATTTTTTGAGTAATCATACAACCTAATTAATTTCCTCGTAGTTCTGTAAATTTCTACAGAGATTTCTAGAATTCAATGATCTAGGATCTAAGGTTTATAGGGTTTTCATTATTTTCATGAATTTTTGAGAAGATTATTTTCGAATTTTTTTAGTATCAATCAAATTTTAAGGGTTAAAAAAATAAGGGTCTCACTTATTTTAGTGATGTCGACAATTTTTCCATTCCGGGGCTTCAAATCAATCAATGTATTTAAAAAAAATTTTTTGTAAAATTTGAAGCAAATCGGACATGATCAACATGTGTTTTAAATGGGATTCGCATGTAGTGTTTCATACATTTTGTCCAATAACTCAAAACTTGTGCAAAACTTATGATAAATGTTTGAAATTTGGCATAGTTTAAGTATATAATGATATCTTCAAATCCTAATTTTTCTGAATTTTTTTATCGCTGTTATCTACGTTTCACAAGCACACAAAAAGTGAGTGTACGCCTCATTTCGGTGCTTATAAAACATGGGTAACAGCGATAGAAAAATCTAGAAAAATTTGTTCTCGAACGTAACGTTATACACTAAAACTATGCAAAGTTTCAAACATTTATCATAAGTTTTACACAAGTTTTGAATTTTCGAACAAAATGTGTGAAACATTGCATTTTAAAACTTCAGTCGTTTTGTGGCACATGTTATTTATGTCCAATTCGCTTCAAAGGTTACAAAAAAATTTTCTTAAATATATTGATTAATTTAAAGCCCCGGAATAGAAAAATTCCGTCATCGCCAAAATAAGCGACACCCTAATAAATAATGCGATTTTCGTTAATCGTTACCGATCAAAAGTAACTTTTTCCCGTTATCGTTACATGTTACATCAAAAAATGTAACATAAAGTGACGCATTACTTCCAAACCCTGTTGAAAACTATGCTTTCAGTTCATGTGACTTTGCATTGAGTTGCACGAACATGAACTACACAGTTTAATTGCGTCTTCTCTAGACCGATGAATCCATAAGTTCTATGTATTACTGCCCCAGATTTCGTTCTCAATTCGCGTTTGTTCTCGCTTCGATTTACTTTTTCGTGCTTTCGCAAATCATTGTTACCGCCGTAGGGCAATTAGCGAAAATTCCGGCGATTCGAAAATACCCGACCTTTCTGCTTTATTTGCGTGCCACATTGAACGTCATGGAACCGAGCGAACCGATTATCGCGTTGTCAGAATATCCTTTGAAAAAATAGAAAAGACTTTGTCTGCGCGAGAAAGACCAATTGGTTAATGTATTTTCGCGGCGAAGGCCGCATTTGATTATGAGTGAAATTGTTGCGATGAGAATAAACGTTCGGCTGCGAAGGTTCTTTTTTTTAAAAATGTGTTTTGCCTTTCAGTTACCAGTGATAATTTTGTTTTCTTAGCCTTGTTACGATAATGGAAGGTTTCAATAAGAACTTAGGACGTATAATCGACGGTTTTTTAGGATAGAGATGTTTTTGAGTTGGTGAATTCACTGAAACTTGCAGTTAATGTTGAGAGTTATGGAAAATAATGTAAATGTTGGAACTCATTATAATTGCGAGCAGGACTTGGAATACTTTTAATCTATGTTAATGTTTTCTTGAAAAAGTATCAGAATATTCAAAATATTGAAAATTTTGAATCCTGGATCGTCAAATTTTCGAAATTTGTATGAAAATCTATAAAAATAGTATAAAATCCTTTGAATTTTATGAGTACTGGAGAAATGCAAAAAAAACTCATTAGTGCTAGAAATTGATGAAGATACTGTTTTCTGAGAATATTCCATTTAAATACCTGAAATATGTTAAGCTTTGAATTCACGAGCGTCTAGTTCTAGAAATTTCTATAATAATCCATGGAAATAGTAGAAATTTTCAAAAAGCAAAAATTCGAAAAAAAAAGCACGAAATTCTCGAAATCTATATCGCAATTTATATGAAAATACTAAATAATCCTGCAACATTTTATACACACTGAAAAATACGAATGGTTTCGGAAATACCAAACAGCCCTTTAAATTGTAGTAAAACTTGAGATGTACGAAAAAAAAAAAAAAAAAAAAAAAAAGGAAATTGAAATCTATCGAGATTCTATTTTCAAAAAAATCCTTCAAAACACGGAAAATTTAATGAACTTTCAATTCTAGAGTACAAAATTTTTGAAATCTATTCAGCAATTTATGTAAGAACACTAGAAAATTCTGAAACATATTATACATACTGAAAAATAGGAATAGTTTCAGAAATACTGAACAATTCTTCAAATCATAGAAAAACTAAAGAATTACGAAAAAAACTAAGAGATGTACAAATCTATTGAGATTCTGTTTTCTAAATGATCCTCTGAAACACAGAAAATTTATTAAACTGTAAATTCCAAAGAACAAAATCGTGAAATCTAATTTGAAATTTATATAAAAATACTTGAAAATCCTGCAGCATGTCATACATACTCAAAAATACGAAGTTTTAGAAATACTAAACATACAGGTAGATTAGATTCTCTCAAAAACCTATGAAAGTCACAAACGTCATTTTCAAAAATTTTTCAACTTGAAAAAAAAACAAACGAATTTGAACAAGGAGACTTATTTTTTTCTTAGGGTTAAAAAATACAGACTAATGATTTTCCTCGCTTAAAAAAAATATTCATGGAGGACTCCTAACAAACAACATATCTCAGAAATCTGATGTTTTGTTCCAGCAAAACGTTTTGCTGAAATTAAAAAAAAATTAATGTAAAATATTTTTCTGTCCCAAACCATTTTATCACAGAAATAATATGTAGTTTATTTAAAGGTGGAAGAAAATATTTTCATATATATGACATTTTTTCGAATTGTGTACTACTGTGACTTCCAAATTAACAACTTTTTATTTTGAAATATTCATTTCCAAAGAACAGTTCAACGCGATGAAAATTGCCTTCGAAAAATCTGTCAGGTGTTGTAAACTTTTGAGAAATAATGGTGTCCCAGTTTTTTAAAAATATTCATCCAAGTCGTAATGTGTCGATACAAAAGTACGAAGTAAAAATGCATGTTTACAAGAATCTGAGGCGTTGAACTTAAAGGTACTCGAAAGTCATCAATACACTCAACATGCATGAACGTGAGTATCGGTTTACTCCATTTAGAAATGAAAAAGCACTTCTCAGTTTCTCTTGTAGAACGAAAGCAGATTTGTTATTTTTGCCAAAAATAACAAACTGCAAGATAAATCACTCCATCCTTGTGAAAATAGATTATGATATTGGAAAACGACGTCTAACATATTTCAAATCGAAGGTTGGTGTAAATTTTTAAATTTGATGCGATTTCAAGACGCTGAATGAATCGTTGAATTCAAGTGTAATCGATTCGAAAGTGTTCAATCCTTCAACTTTACACGTTCTATATGCAAATGAAACTTTATTAAAACCTCGTGATTCATGCAGAACTTGAAATTTTCATCATTTCTTGATAATTTTGCATTTTTGAAAGTTGGTTTGCATTTTATAAGCACACATTCCAGGGTAGAATTTAAGAATTTTTCATACAGAATTTTCACGAAAATACTGTAAAAAAATGCAATTTTAGGAATTGACTATATCTTTAGTTATGGAATAGGAAACATCTATTGTGTAAAACGAAAAAAAAAATCGTTGGCAATTACTGTATACACAGAATAAACAGTCCTTTGTCATTATCCGCAATTTGTTTTAACACGGTGTCACACGTGAGGAAATGAAAAATGCAAGCCGTTATCGAGCGTGCCAAGGGCATATTAAAACCGATGAAACAAACATTGATCGCTCAAACAAATTCATTCGGCAGTAGTTCGAAAATCTAAGACACCATTTTTGTTCTGCAAAGAATTTAAGCATGATCATAGATAAAAATTACAATTTTCGAAATTCTTATTCATAAGTTGTCGACAGGCACGTATGCAGAAGTGGGTTTTGGGGTTTCAAACCCCTCCCGAAATTTTGATAAAATCAATCAATACTTCATATAAGAATGACAAAAATTACATCGATAAACATTAGAAATATAAGTTACAAAAAAATGCATAAAAACGTTAGCAGTATATATTGCAAAAAAAGTAAAAATTATGAAAACGTAGGATTACGCAGAAAAATGAATTAGAAATATTGCCGCAACTCAGTGAATAATCAATAAAAATAAAAATCTACAAAAATGCTAAAAATTTACAAAACTTTGAATCTTGTATCATCGAATTCTAGAGATCTATATAAAATCCATATAAAAGTATTGAAAATCTTTCGATTCGTATAAACTCTAAAAGAACAATGAAATTCTATGCAAGAACTGTTTTCTGAAAAATCTCGATTACTGCCTCTACGATCAATAAATTTTGTGATTCTAGAACATCAAAATCTAAATATACTAAAAATCTATTAAAATTCTAGGAAACGCAACAAAATCTTTTAAATATTTCAAAAATACGAAAAAAGAGTAACGATATAAAACATGAAAAATCTGTATGAATGTGATTACATCTTTAATTTTTGAAAGTACTGAGAATAGATCGAAATTTGCGTCCTAAAGCGTCGAGTTCTTTTCATCTCTGTAGCAATCTACATAAATATAAGTAATCTATAAAAATACTTAGAAATTGTCCAGGGTTTCGTATATCATAATATTTATAATGAAAAAAAGTGTGAAAAATAAGTTTACTAGCTTACTTGTATAAAAGCTTAATAATTTATTCGTTTACTAGTTTACTAGCTAACTAATTTACTAGCTAACTTGTTCACTAGTTTACTAGTTCATTAGTTTATTATTTTACTAATTTACTAGCTCACTAGTTTACTAGTTCATTAGTTTATTATTTTACTAATTTACTAGCTCACTAGTTTACTAGCTCACTAGTTCAAAAGTTTACTAGTTTACTTGCTTACCAGTTTACTAGATTACTAGTTTACTAGCTAACTAGTTTTTTTATTCAACTAGCCAACTTGTTTTTTATTTAACTAACTTAATAGTTTACTAGCTTCGTAGTTTACCAGTTTACTATTACAAATTTGACAAATTTACTATAGTTTACTAATTAACTTGTTTACTTGTTATCGAGTTTGGTAATTCACTATTTTACTTTTTCACTTTTTTACTATTTTATAATTTCAGTTATTTACTAGTTTGGTAGTTTGCTAGCTTACTAGTTTGTTATTTTACTCTTTTTCTAGCTTAATAGTTTACTAGTTCACCAGTTTACTTGTTTACAAGTTAACGAGCTTACTAGTTTACTAAAAATTTTTCAATACATAAATATGATGTAGGTATAATTTTCATATAAATTTGTACAACCTTCTGTCCTGACGGATAAATTATTATAATGCCATAATTATATATTTTTTCTAAACTTTTTTAGAAATTCATATAGAAAACAATAAAAATGCATCCAATTTATTTTGTGCAATTAATACAATCAAGCACCATACATTAAATTGTAGAAATACTGAAAATTTATGGAAAAAAAATATTGAAAATCTTCATAAAAGAAACTGTCGTCTGAAAAATCCATTTTTATTCTCAAAATTGTTGAAAGTCCCAAAACTATAGCATCAATTTCTAAAAATCTATTGAGCGATACACAGAAATATTAAAAATTCATAAAAATACCAGAAAATACTACAAAATTTGATCAATAATATACCTTACGAACATAATATAAATTGATGATGTACCTTTTATCTGTGTGGTTCAAATTTGCTCCAAATTCGATTCAAATATATAAATTTTTTTGAAGTTTGATTCCTAGAGCATCGAATTTCAGAAAGCTCTATAGAAACCAATATTACTTAATATCAGATAATCCTTAAAGTGGTATACATACAAAAAATGAAACCTCAGTTACCAATTGAAAATCACAAAAATCGAATTTCATTTTTTACGAACATGAAAAAAGTGCAACTTTGGATTCTAAGAGTTGCGTAACTTTTAAATTCCGAAGTGTAAAATATTTCAAAATCGCTCTCTTGTAACATATTGTCAAAGATTCAAAATTATGAAATCCCAAAGGAAAAATACTTTTTAAAAAAACCCTTTCCGAAAAGTTTTTCTTCCGATGATCCTGGTTGTCGATGTTTCACTTTTTTAATCTATTTTTCAAATTTCAAAATAATATGTAATATGATAAACATTTTTTTTTTTGTTTTCTAGAGTACCAAAAACAACAGTATAGATTTTTATTCTTTTCAAAGTATATCGCAAAAGTTTGAGAAAACTATTTGGTTATTTGATTTTTTCTATCACTGGTCCAGGTTTTTAAGTTCAAGAATACTTGGGTCGGACTTGGTCCATCTTATTCAACTGTCTACACCCACAGTGCTCTTATTACGACCTTTTTGTAGTTTTTTGATTGAGCAATTGCAATCATTAGTCTTGATTGGAATATTGAGTATACTTTTAAAATTTTAGGACCAGTTGAATAATATTATTATATTGACCATAATTTTTTCTGATGGTACTAGGTTTCTCCTCCAATAACTGCATTGTTTTATGATGATCTTAAAATGATGTAAATATTCCTTTTGAAAAGTGGTTTACACAAAGACTCCGAAACGTTGGAATTAAAATCAGTTGCGAAAAATTGACTGGCTGAACCGGTTCTTTTCTTGAATCGCAATAATTTGTTTAGACCGAATAAAGTATAAATAAAAATGAAAAACTAATACGTGAACGAATTTTGAAATGTTGAAAAAAAATTAGAAAGTTTCAGCAGGGAAACAATGATTCCTAATAAAAAAATTATAACAATTAACAATGATGACATAAAAATTATCAAATTTTCTCTTAAATCCAAATCATAAAAAAATGAGAAGCTTGTTCGGAAAATTCCAGGGAAATGCTTTTTTGTCAACCGCTGCGATTTATCGTCAAAGCGACGTCATTTTTTTCCATTAATTTGAATAAAATATCGTATCGATCGCCTTCCCTTGAATGTTACAATAGCGACAAAGATGCGATAACCGTCGAGCTGGAATCTCTAATTTCTTTTGGCCTTTTTTATGATTGATACGTTACGAATTCGCGAGGTTCTGAAAAAAAGACGAAAAGTTATAGCCGACTGACACGCTATAGGGTCCGAAAGTGGGCCGGAAATGACAGTCGAAACATCGAAAAAAAGCCAGGAGCTGAGACGTTGGCAAATGGTGTTTTGAAAGCATAAATGTTTGACGAATTTCAACAAAAAAAAAAGTGCTGAGGCTATCGTGTTTATGCAAAAATGTTCCATTTCCAATCTATTTTTAAAACCTGTCAATTTTTTTTCAATTTTAATGAGTTCTTTTTTTGAAACGTTAGCAAAGTTTATTTGATGGACTTGCAAATACAAGCAAGATTTGTCAGAAATTTTTTCGAAAATTGTATAAAATTTGAAAATAAGGGGTAGTTTATTTATTGTAATATGCAACAATCAGTGATATGAAAAAATATGTATAGTAATTATTGTAATAATGTATTGTACTGTGGAATCAGTCTGAATTATTGAACTTTTTTCTAGACATTTACATCAGTTTATGTCATAATATGTAGCAAAGATTGTATAATAATATTGTAGTAGATGTTTTATTGTTAAGAATTCGTATGCCTATTTCATTTTCTACTATACTTCTTTTTATACTTTTGGCAATGCCAAACAGTTTTTAGGCTGTTTAGATCTGTATAGTTCTTTTCGCTGTATTTTTGTGTATTTTCTAGAATATCATATTGTAATTCATACAATATTGGAAAAAGTCGAAAATAGGATGTAAAGTACATTAAATATCATAATAGGTAAAATTTGTTTGATTTTTCACTGTACAAAGGTATTGAATCATGTGTAAAAGTATAGTAAAAATTGAAATTCATATATCATGCATTGCGTTCTCTGTGGATTGTGAATTTTCCGAAATCATCTAGTAAAAACTGGCACACATATTGTAATTTGTACAATATAAAAATTTTTACTATACAATATTGTAATAAGTAAAATGAATACGACAAAATTTACAGTGAAATTGTAAGACTTGCAATAAAATTGTAAAACCTGCAATATTACTGTAAAACTTACAACGTTCTAGTAATTTTTACTATATGTCAGAAAGTACTATGTAGATATTTTACACAGTGTATAAATAAGTTTGAAATTGTTTAAAAGTTAATAGAATGTTTATACGTAGTCTATGAAATTCACAGTTATGTGATATTTAACAAATTCATCAATCGATCTCAATACTATCAATATATTTACTCCAAAATTCTGTGATAATACTAAAAAATTGTTTAGAACTTCAGGTGATTAATAAAAATTTCAGAAATTTTCGTACTTTTTACAGTATCCCTAGTAATTTTGATCCTTATAAAAACCGTATAAGAAAACGAAAATTCTTGTATGGTGACCTTATAAAATTTTTATAAGTTTCCTAGTACTTATAAAGTGATCTTATGAAAACCTTACAAGAAACTGAAATTTCTTATAAGGTTTTCATAAGGTCACTTTATCGGAACTTGGAAACTTGAATCTCATAAGGTCGCGTTATAAAAAATTGAATTATTAATAAGAAATTTAATTTTCTTATGACGTTTTTATGAGAATAAAAATTATTAGGTTATCACAAGGCTTACGTATTGAATATCTACATAACTTTTTGCAAATCAATTAAAAATCCTGAAAAATTTTCCGCAATTATGCCCGGCTGACGTTTATAAATAATTTTACAAGAAAATACTGCAAATCTTTTAAAATTATGATTTAATTTGAAATGACCGAAATTTGTACTCAGGATTATTAATTGTCATTCTCGATAAAGAAGTGTATATTTTTGAAAAATTATGAGGAGTGTAATTTAAGCAACTTTTATAATTTATTATGTTTTTATAAAACTTCGAAATCGTTATTACACAACTTTTACATACAAATTTATAAAAATGGTTAGATTTTTTTTTCAATTTTATTTATTATTTAAATAATGTAAAATTGCCCTATTTATTATTGAGCTTACAACATTTTTTCTTGAATCTATGGAATTTCCCAAGAATTTTTCAGTTTTATAAATAAATTTGGAACTATTGGCAAAGATTTTTCAGAAAGTCATAACATAGACGATAATGACTAAATATACTAAAAATGTTTGGGAAATTTCTCAAATCGTGAGTCATTATGAACCAATTCTCGTAAAAATTTAGTGAATGTGACAAAAAATATCCCTACAGTTAAAAGAAATTTTCCAGACTTGTTGACCCCATAAGTGGACAAAAATTCTGTGAAGATTTGCAGAAAAATTTATATATATTTAATATAATATTGATTGAAATCTTTAAAAATGTTCAAATATACAAGGAAATTGTTCAAATTTCACCTAATAACAATAAATATTACATTTCGAAAAATTCAAAAACTTATTAAAAATTTCGAATGTGGACAAACTTTAAGTTAATGCATGATCCATGTTCGCGGAGGTTCGACTCTCCAATAATTTTTCCGATGTATTTTGCATAATACTATAACAAATTACTCTAACTCGATGAATAAACTTGCAAATGATCTGAAACTACAACTCATTGTCAGTTAATTATTTTAATGAGCTAATTATAAAATTTTTTTTTATATTATTTAAAATTATTTTTGCAGGAGTGAGATTTTTTAAAAGATTCATCTTTTCTTATAAGGATTTTTCTTGTATAATTCTTACGAGGATTTTATAAGGTCCAGAATAACCATAGAGAGAATTCTAAAATTCCGTTGCATAAATTCAAAAACAGCAATTTCATACACAACTTTTTACATTATTTACAAACTTCACTTCACAAGCAAATTCCCGAAGAGAAAATCATTCAAGAACCATAAAATTTCTAAACTGCATTACGCAAACGTAAAATACATCGACATATTTACGACCGAAATTACGATTCTAAACATCCGCATTCGATGAAGTCATACCGCGAAGTCCTTGAAATTGCCAAAAATCGATAAAATCGCAAAATTTAGACGAGTTTCAACTTTTTTCTACTGCTCTGCGGGATCTGGCAGCGCGTCGTAAACTTCCGGAGTGAAAATTCGAACCACGCGATAAATTTACGCCCGAGTTAGATATTTCTCAATGCGGGCGCGATAAGCCGGATCAATTTTTCTTTCTCGCTTTTAATGGGTCTCGAGAGATTCGCGAGGCCTAATAATTTTGTACGTAATCCTTTCTTTCTCTATTTTTATCTTCCGACCAAAACTGCAGGCAAAAAAATTTTTCCACGCGAGTTTTCAGCAATAATTTATTATCTTCTTGGAATTGACAATTAATGTTAAGCAGAAAATTTGTTTAGCAATGTTTTTTAAAGTTGAGTCATTTTTTAAGTATATTGAGGAAAAAATTTGGAAATTTGTGACATATTTACGGTAAAAAGTACTGGAAAATTGTAAGTGTTACAATATTGTGCAAATTACAATATGTATGGCAATTTTCACTAGATAATTTTGGAAATTTTCAATCTAAAGAATGCAAATTTTACTGTGTAAATTGTAATTGTTACTTGATGTACATGTACACAGGATTTATTATCTGAGTATGGTGAAAAATTAAATAAAATATTTAGTTTTATCATTTTTTTTTACAGTTCGAGTAATATAATATTTCATGTAGTAAGATAAATTAATGTACATGTAAATCTATGCATCGCAAAAATTCATATTCATATTGTAAAATTTACAATTTATTTTCGACTTTTTCCAATATTGTAATAATTACAATATGATATACTAGAAAATACACAATAATGTAGCGAAAAGAATCTGGATGAGTAGGAATTAAAAAAAAAATATTGTAGAAAATTAAATAGGCAGAGTAGTTTTTACAATAAAATACATCTACTACTGCAATATTATCCAACAATATTTACTATTTTTATATTATGACAATAACTTCTATAAATATCTAGCAAAAAGTACAGTACTTTAGACTGATTCCACAGTACGATGCAGTATTGCAATAATTACTATATTTTTTATCAGTTTATTGTTTAGAACAATCGTTTTCTATAATGGATGTGTTTATGGAATTTCATATACTTAAGTAACTACTGCTGATACTAAAATTTTCAAAACTGTCAATGATCTAAATTCTTTTTCAGTTTTTATAAAACCAACAAAAATTTTGTTTTTCTTCCTTCGATTTATTTCACATAAAAAAGGTTATGCGAAAATTTTCGAGTTTTGTCTGACACAATATTGACTTGTTTCACTGATTGTGTGAGAATATAGTTGAATTTAAATCAATAATATGTTAAAATTTATTTTTTTAGCAAATTTTAACCACGCAGATAAAAGGTAGATCATAAATTTATATTATTTTCGTATGGTATATTATTCATCAAATTTTTTAGTTTCTCTCTTATATTTTCCTACATTTTTAATATTTCTGTGGATCGCTTAATAGATTTCCAGAAATGATGCTATAATATTGAAACTTTCAACGATTTTGGAAATCTTAATTGATTGTCCAGATGACAGTTCCTTTTATGAATATTTTCAATACTTTTATTTTATATTTTTTTAGTATTTTTACAATTAAATCGAAGTTTCATTGTATAAATTGTGTATATTCAATTGGATGTATTTTTATGCTTTTTTATATGAAATTCTAGAATAATTTCTGAAATTAAGAGTATATAATTTCTGTATTACAATAATAAACATGCTCCGGGACAGAAAGTTTGATAAATATTTAAGAAAATTATATTTACATAATTTTTATGTATTGAAAGATTTCTAGTAAACTAGTAAGCTAGTAGACTAGTAAGCTAGTGAACTAGTGAACTCATTAACAAATAAATTAGTAAACTAGTAAACTGGTATGCAAGTAAAACAATAAACTTGCAAATTGGTAAGCTAGTAAATTAGTAAGCTAGTTAACTATTAAACTAGTAAACTAGTAAACAAGTAAGCTAGTAAGCTATAGTAAAATTACTTTTCAAATTTTTTTACTATTATACATTATATACCGAACCCTGGAGGATTTCTAGGTATTTTTATAGAGTATTTATTTTTGTGTAGATTGGTACAAAGATTTAAAGAACCTGATGCTTAAAAATCCAAATTTCGATCTTTTATCAGCAATTTCAGGAAAAATTGATAAAATCATGTTCATATAGATTTTTCATGTATTATATCATAATTATTTTTTCGTATTTTTGAAATATTTAAAAGATTTTATAACGTTTCCAGGAATTTAAGTATATTCAGAATTTTATGCTCTATAATCCCAAAATTTATAGATTGTAGAAGTATTTGTCGAGATTTTTTATAAAACAGTTTTTTAATAGAATTGAATTAAGATCATTATTCTTTTAGAGTTTGTATGAATCGGAAGATTTAAAATACTTTTGTATGGATTTTACATAGATTTGCAGAATTTGATGATCTAAGATTCAAAGTTAAGTAAATTTCTAGCATTTTCGTGGATTTTCAATTTTTTCGATTATTCATTGAGTTGCAACAATTTTTCTGATTCATATTTTCTCCCCAATCCTACGTTTTATTAATTTTTTTTTTTTTATCAGATATATGCTGTTAACGTTTTCATGCATCTATTTGTATTTCATATTATACAATCCATATGAAACTTGTGAATCCTTTCCTTTCAAAAAAACCTTTAAGCAACGTTCTAAAGAATACATGATAATGAAATTAAAAAAAAAAAACGATAAAATTCCTGATAAAGCAAAAAAGGCAAAGTAGTACAAAGACAAATATCACTAATTCGAATTTACGTTGGAAAACGTACATATGCCTTACGACATCTCGCGAATATAAGCGCTAAAACGTCTATGATACTCGCGGAAATTGGATCGCCGGTTTATTGCATTATCGGCTATTGAAAAAGAAAAAGAAAAACGAGCGACCGGATGATCCTCGCTCACGGCTACGCTGTTTCTCCCACGATTACATCGACTCATCGCTTTAAGCGTGGCTCGCGAGCATGTTTCCTTTATCGCGAATTAAAGTTTCGATCAATTCCCGAACAATTTTACCACCGAGTTGAAACGACGCTAAGCTCGTCGAGTACGGTTTTCTCGATCGAAAAAATAACGTTTCGGGAGCTACAAGGGTACGGAAATAATGCATCACCCAACAAGTGGGAGAAGTTGTGGGAAAACGAACCACCCTACACGTTCAAGAATTAACAAATAAAATGTTTCTCAGTTTTCTCTGCTGATTTTCAAAATTTAAGCATATTGTTTTGCATGTTTTATGAACGTTAGTAGACAAATGAACTGTAATAATTTTATAGGTCACTGATTAAGGAGTTATATACCTTTTTGTGTGAACGAATTGAGGATGGTTTGGAGTATCTTTTAAAGTATGTAGCAATAATGTTATGACTCCAAAGTTATTGTTTTTTAATAGTGTACTGTCTACTTGAAAAAACAAGTGTTCGTTCATAAAAAAATATCAACAATTGGCGGAGTTATGGACCTTTCCACGAAACAACTTTTTTTTTAAGAGGCTTGCGGAGACCACGATGCAAGTCGAACAAGTCAAGTTATATCAGAAAATCAAAAAAATTACATTAGTCTAGGAATATATCTAGTTCTTGAACGATTAAAAAAATGTATATAACGTTTAATCTGTATGCACCAACGTTTTCCCCGAGATTTCGATTTTTTGAGCTCTAAAAATTTTATTACAAATTTCTGATCTGCAAAATAAAAACTTTTCTATAAAAAAACGATCGTTCAAAAACTAAATATATTCCTAAACTAAATTTTTTTTATTTTCTGATTTAACTTGACTTGCATCGTCGTCACCGCAAGCCTCTTCAAAAAAAAGTTGTTTGGGGGAAAGGGCCATAACTACGCCAATTGTTGATATTTTTTTATAAACTAATACTTGTTTTTTCAAGTCGACAATACACTATTAAAAAACAATAGCTTCGGTGTCATAACATTATTGCTACATACTTTAAAAGATATTCCAAACCGTCCTCAAGTCGTCCGCACAAAAAGGTATATAACCCCTTAAAGTAGTAGAATTGCACTATTTTTTTGCTATTTTGATTCTCATACATAATAATTCTGTTTCTTTTCAAAAGCAACCTAATAATATTCCCAGAAACCTCACGATTCTCATGGAATGATATTACAAAAATTTTATTAGTTGCGGAAATTAAATGAAATATGTATCGATCATAAGTAGCTAATAAAACGATGAGTTTATTTCGTTTCTAACTTTTTGCATACTGATTACCGTTCAGGAACTATAAAATATTCTTCAAAAACAATAAGTCAAGATAACTGAAATTTAAGATTCTACATTACCTTTTTCTACAATTGGTGAATTATTTACATACAGGGTGCGCCATTTCTTATGTCGGTATTGTAACATTGAATAACTTAAACATTTGACAACCGATTTACTTGACTTCACTTGTTTTGGAAACGTCAATTCAGTACAATTTCAACCATGTATCGCTTAACACCAAAAGAACGCGCTGAAATAGTTACTTTGTACATTGAAAATAGTCGTTCAGTTGTGTTAACTCAACGAGCATATCGTCGAAAATATCTTGGCAAACAGGCACCATCTGACAACACTATTCGTCGTTTGGTGTCGAATTTTTGTGACCACGGGACAGTGAAAGATCGCGAACAACCCGTTCATCAACGACCAAGACGTTCAAATGAACTGATTGAAGCTGTCAGAGAGAGCGTTGCCCAAAACCCAAAAGTTTCATATCGTCACCGCGCTCAGCATCTCGGCATCAGTGGAACCACTCTACGGCGCATTTTGAAAGATGATTTGCATTTGTTTCCGTACAAAATGCAATTAACACAAAGAATATTGCCTACAGATCATCCACGTCGCTTGGAATATGGACAAACAATCGCTCGAATAGTTGATACTGAACCTGATTTTTGGAAGCGAATTTTAATGACCGACGAGGCACATTTCAAACTTTCTGGAGGCGTTAATAAGCAAAATTGCCGCATTTGGGGAACGCAGAATCCACACGAGATCCATGAAACGCCATTGCATGACCAAAAAGTTACTGTTTGGGCCGGCGTTTGCGCCAAAACCATCATTGGTCCTTATTTTTTCAAAGAGAACCAAACGATCGATGGAAACCGATATCGGTGGATGTTGGCTCACTATGTCTGCCCACAAATGCGTGAAAAAGGTCTTGAAGATTACTGGTTTCAACAAGATGGTGCGACCTGCCACACTGCGAATCAAACAATCCAGTTTCTGCAACGAAAATTCCCTGGACGTCTGATGTCAAAAAGAGGCAACATTGAATGGCCACCCAGATCTCCAGATTTGACCCCTCCAGACTTCTTTTTGTGGGGTTATTTGAAAAGTAAAGTGTACGCCAGCAAGCCGCAGACCATTGAAGAGCTTAAGGAAAATATTCGTGCCGAAATCATTGCTATACCACCCGAGATGCTCGAAAAGGTAATGGAAAACGCCGCAAAAAGGGCATATTTTGCTGTGAACAATAAGGGCGGCCACTTGATTGATGTTGTGTTCAAAAACTAGTCTAAATAAATTGTAAAGGACCAAACTAAATAAAAATACCTCATTTACAGAAATCGGTTGTTTTTTTTTCAAGTTATTCAATGTTTACATGCCGACATAAGAAATGGCGCACCCTGTATTTGTGATATTTATAAGCCTTCAAATTATCAGTCAATCGTTTGTCGTCAAATTTTTTTATATAATTCAGATATAATTCGTCATATACTTATTTTTCAACTGAATCAAAGTGAGAGAATTCACAAATAGAGATTTTTAAAAAGACAACTAATTTGAAAAGTAGAATTTCACTTTTCGCTTGCAATTTTGGTTTTCATGAAATTTTAATTAGAATTCAATTACTTGCTGCTTATGTCAAATAATCTAATATTATTACATTCTTGTATGTACTTATGAGGATCATTTTTAAATCATTAAAAAACTTTTCACCAGAGAAATTTATAAGAATCGTTGAATTTAGAGAAAATTTTACAATCTCATCAGAAATAGAATTTCTATAATAAAAAAAAACTTCTAGTTATCATAAGAATTCTGAAAAAATGAAAATTTCGAGGGTTTATAAATATTTATTTCAGAAGATGATGATTTCAGTAATCAAACGCTGCTATGAATGATTAAAAGCCATTTTCCGACTGATTGTCAATTTGAAATTTTGAAAAGAATTGAAAACTGAGTATGAGTCACACTCTCAATTTAATAATAACAGTATCCTAATAAATGACAAAATTTTTTTTTAGCAAAAGTATGATTAGATTCTAGTAAATTTACTATGAAAAATAGTTGTCTATTTTTTGTGCAATCGACTTGGGGAAATGACCAAAAAAAGAAAAAAAATTATTCATTATGATGACTCTTGTTTCTAACGGTAAGTTGTACTATTAAAATTATCAGGTGAAAATGACTTTCAAGAAGTCAAAACTGAAATTTCTCTTGTTCATTAGAATATTTTGAATAATTCAAAATCAGAGTAAGTGTATGTATATTAAAAAAGTGATAAGCTGTAGAATGACTTTTTTAGTATTCAAACTCTTGTAAAATCCAGCATAAATCTTTTTTCTAAAAAAAACTAGTGAATCGCAAAACTATTCTAAAAATGACTAATTTAAATAGAAGAATTTCACAACTATAAATAGTAATTCCTGTCTTTTTTAGTATACAAAAGTTTCCTTCAATACAATCGATGTATCCGAATTAGCTGAAAATTCTAACTCATTCAATGATATAATAATCGCTGGAAAAAATTCACTTGAAAGAGTCATCGGGTATAGAATAAAAAAAAATAAAAAAAAGAACTTTACTTCTGTTCAGCGAAATTATGGCACAATTTAAAGAGTAAGAATAAAGTCCATCGCTAAATTACGTTGCACCAAAACTAAGATAGCCTGTATCAAAATTCCAGAATTCAAAATTTTTCTCAAAATAAGTCTACGTGTTTCATGGAATTCATGTTGAATAAGTTGAATTCAAAAAGAGGATACGAAAATTACACCAGTTTACAAATTTTTCGTTAATTGGGACTACTTCAGGAAAGGAGGGTTTTTCAGATTAATTTGGGGTCATTGAGTACGAAAATAACTGTCATTTATTTTTCCAAAAAAGTTTGTTCAAAATATAAGCAAAAAAGAAATGTTTTCTTCAACTTTAAACGCAAATTATTCAAATAAACTCAATCGTGCTTAATGTTTCTAGCAGTAACTGAGATTAAGGCCAAAAAATAAGATTTTTTCTAATATTCTGAAAACACTTCTTACAAAAATAAATGACAGTTATTTTCGTTATCAGCGACCTCAAGTTAGTTTAAAAAACACTTTTTTCACGACGTAAATTTGTCATGCAAACTAGTGTTAAAGTTCTTTATGTTCAATTTTGTGGTTAGAATTTAAACACTTGTTGAAATTGGACACGAAGTATTTCAAAATACACTTCTGTCTCATTTAATGTGTCCTCAAAGTTTACCTTTTTATGCGGAAAAATTGAGGATGGTTTGGATTACCTTTTAAGGTTCGTTACTTCGTTAGCAATAGTTTCAAGTCATAAAAGTTATAGTTTATTAATAGTGTATTGTCCACTTGAAAAAACAAGCATTTGTTCATAAAAAAATATCAACAATTGGCGGAGTCATGGCCATTTTCCCGAAACAAGTCAAATAAGTCAAGTTAGATCAGAAAATCCAAAAAATTTTACTAGTCTAGGAATACATCTAGTTCTTGAAAGATCCCTTTTTTATAGAAAAGGTTTTATTTTGCAGACAAGAAGTTTTTAACTTAACTTTCAGAAATGAAAAAGTTAAGTTCTAGAAGAAAACGTTCCCGCAGACAGAAAAAAAAATTCATTTAGGTAATCATTCAAGAACTAAATAAGTTCCTAATATAATTAAATTTTGTGTATTTTATGATTTCAGTGACTTACTAGACTTGCATCGTGGTCACCGCAAGTCTCTTAAAAACAAAAATTGTTTCTCAGAAAGGGCCATAACTTCGCCAATTGTGGATATTTTTTTATGAACGAATGCTCGTTCTCTTAAGTGAATAAAAAAAAATACAACCTTGATCACATAACATTATTGCTACATACTCTAAAAGATACTCCAAACCATGCTCAATTTTTCCGCACAAAAAGGCATTTTTCAAGATTCAAGATTCAAAAGCAATGTTCTTGGTACAATTACAGTTAGATGAATAAACAAATCAAAATTCGTGTTTTAAGTGTTTAGATTAGTACAACGGGAAATTCATCCACTCGCATACGATTACATAATAATTTTCTGTCGCGTACTATGCGGTTTTTGTTTACATAATTTGTTTCTCGTGAGCATTGTAGATTGTTTTACATTGGCCGTAGGAAAAAACTCCTCAGAGAAAACCTGTCGCCTTTATTGATGATTAAATTACATAAAAAGGCATGTAACCCCTTAAAACCACTGTTTAATTATGTAAATTCCGCAAAAGTCTTGTTGAAGTTAGGTAAATAAATGAAATAAAAATGCATTAGAAAATGCACTGTACCCACTGCAGGTGTTGGGGTGGTTTAAAGCTGATGTCGACCCTGTAAGTAGCGTCGCAGCTGAGCTTGACGGTCTTCAGTTGGGGAAATCGCGCGGCTGTTTCCATTTTGCAATAAACGGGGGTCCCATTGGGCTCGCGGCGAACTGACAGTGTCACCCGAAATCGCCCATCAACCCCCATTGAGCCCCATACCTTTCAGTCGGGCCGCGATTTCTCAAACGCGCACTTTGAAAATCCTTCGGTAATTATTAGAACAGTCTTAAGCGCGCGTGTTGCCGACTCCACCGTCACGGACGTCGCGACGCCGAAAGACTGACCGCGGTTTGCCCGCGAGCTGAGCGTCGCGGCGACGTCACCGTTTTATAAGCCGCGCACTCGGGCGCCGACTCATTTTAGGGACTTTGCACAATCGCTCAAAACGATTCAAGACACGTTATTGTCCTAATACTTTCTATTTTAATTTAACCGGTGTATTCGGGACATGATTTTATTTTTCTGATATTTTTAAATAATAGTCGAAGAGTCTTCCCTAGTAACTTTGATCCTCATAAGAAACCTTTGAGAAAATGAAGTTATTTATAGAGATCCAATTTCTTATAAGGCGGCCTTATAAAACCTTATGAGAAATTTAATTTCTATGTGAAATTGTATTTTCTTATAAGGTTCACTGCGAAAAATGGTGTCTTGTCACGAGACACTTTTTGACGCCGTTTTTAAGACGTTTAAAGATGCCCCCACTGCAAAAAAACATGTATGAGACATGTCTCCGTAGAAGACACGAAGACGTGAAATCCACGTCTCCAGTCATTAAATGTCTTACTTTTATGTGTCAAAAAGATGTGTTTTGAAGACATCTTCAAACGTCTTAAAAATGGCGTCAAAAAGTGTCTCGTGGTAAGACACCATTTTTTGCAGCGCTGAAAACACATCTTTTTAACACATGGCAGTAAGGCACTTAAGACGACTCGCAAGACCTTCTCTTTTTGTCCTTCTTCCTTTCAACTGAATCCCATTCTAAGCATTTCTCTCGCACTACAGTAGGTTGCGAGTCATCTTAAGAAGGTCGTCTACCTTCACACTCAAATTTAGTGGTCATTTTTGACGATGGATTGCGAAAAAACTAAACATGATATTGACACAAGACTTTTTTTATTTTGTTGGTACATTCTCGAATTTCAGGAAAAAATTTTTCAATTCATTTCAAGTTAGTTTTCCTGGCCTTGTCGCGTCCCTTAATTGACCTCTGCCTGAGCGACATAGTAAAGTTTGTGGCAAGAATTCTCTTTATTTATTCTCGAATATTTCTGCGACTAGATCAGGACACAAGCTTTTTGGAATATTTCTAAATTTGGCAAAATGGCAGCCCTACAAAAAAAAAAAAAAAAAAATTGGTTTTTATTTCTTTTTTTCGGGCAGAAAAGGGCCTGTTTTAAATGAAAAAAAAAAACTATTTTCGGAAAAGCTCGTGTCCAGACCTACAGAAACGTTTTCTGAATAAGCAACAATCAACATTTTTCCAACATCTTTCAAATTTTCGTCAAACTTGTGCCAACATTTTAATAAAACACTACACTGAGAAAAAATACTTGGAGAAATTACTATAAACTTTAGAACGGTGGTACCACTAAGCCGTTTCTATGAAAGATTACTATAAACTGTTGGAGTTAGAAATTATAGGATGATTTTATATAACTTTTGCAATAACTCTTAAAATTGTAGCAGGAAGCCATACAGTTATAGGATTTTTTCCTTTAGCAGCATACGTCACATTGTTTCAAAAAATATAGTAATTTTTATCAAATATAAACGTGAAATACTTCACAAATCACTTCAACATCGGTTTATCTAAAAACTTCACTGATAAATTACCATACTCTCTAATCTGAAACAGTTAAATGTCAACCAGTTAATTTTTACTGTTTGACAGTTGGTTTTCACTGTTTCCCAGTTGCTTTCAACTGATCAAACAGTTTTTTGAATCATTTTAACTGTTTCGGATTTAGAGAGTAGTTTTATAAGACTTTTTAGTGCAGCGACTTTTGTGAATTTTTACTATAGCTCACAAGTTTTAATCAAATGTGATTATGCAAATACTCATTCGCATTACAATTCATCATGTGTTTCAAGAGGTCGATAATTTTATTGTCTATTTAAATATTTTTCCAAAAACAAAAAAAGGGATATCGTCGGTAACAAGATAAAATTCTAAATTTTGTCTAAAATTTATACAAATTTGCTACCTTGATTAATTTCTAAAAATTAATTTCAAAACACTACTATCTTGATTTTTATTGCGAGGAAATAAAATATTTTACTTAAAAAAAAAAATAGTGAAAAGCAAAAATACTCACCGAAAAAAATACGGTTATCTAAAAAATAAACCACATATCTTTTCAAAAAAACTATAAGCATACGGAATAAATCGCTAATTCGTCAACATATTAATGTCAATTTTAATCGTTAAAAAATTTGAAGTTGCCGTACAAAAAGTATTTTTGATTTCATCATGTGGAAATAATGTATTTAAAATTAGGAAAAATCGACGATAGTGTCGAAACTTGGTAGAATGAATCGATTTATAATTAAAAAAAAAAAAACGATTGGACTTTTAAAAATAAAACTCGAAAGTAGCTTTTCCGACAAAAACAAAAACAATTTAGGCTGAGGTTATTTTTTTCCCTCCTCTCGTTGTACTTAATAGTAATTTGATTCTCATCTCTACGCGTAATTAATTAAAAAAAAAACAACAACAACAACTTGATGATATATAATAATTTTTTTCTGGACTTACCTCGTGTTTCTGTTTCGTGAAATTAAGTTTTCCAATCCCTTTTTCCACCTTTCTCGGTGAGCAGGCGAATGACAAAAAAACAAAACACTACACTACGCAGATACTGCCAAAGCGCGTAGAAGCGCGCGATGACGCACATATACAAACTTTGAATGAACGGATTGAAATTTTTACCGTAGTTTTATAGGACCAAGTACTACTTTCCGAGTCAGTTTATCATGTAGTCAATAAAATGTTCACTTCTAGCACCTACTCAAGACGACTCGCAACCTACTGTAGTGCGAGAAAGACGCCTAAAACGGGATTCAGTTGAAAGAAAGAAGGACGAAAAGAGAAGGTCTTGCGAGTCGTCTTAAAAGGTTTGTGAAAAACTATAATAATTTTTGTTCCAGCAGACGGGAAACTTGCCAAAAAGCTTTTTCAAAATTCATCATATTTGGTGATTCAAACAGGTAATACTATTTTTGCTATAGTTTTGGTAAAATTTACTCTTCAGAAATGCAAAATTTCAGAAAATTTTCCGAATTATTTTTAGAAACGACTTAGTGGTACCACCGTTCTAAAGTTTATGGTAATTTCTCCAAGAATTTTTTTCTCGGTGTACTTTCGGGAAAACGCGTTTAAAGCTCTATAGTGAAACAATACATAATTGGCAAAACTTGCAGTTTAATCATCTTTGCAAAAGCCGTAGAGGTCTCCGTCTTCGTCAAATAAATGTTACTGGTTCGCAACTTGTAAAAACACTTAAGGGGGGAAGTACCTTTAGGTGCTTTAAAAAATCGAGTTTTTTTAAAAATTTTTTTATCGATAGGTTTATTGTTTGAGAATATCGTGTAAAGGTTTCAAAAGCCCATTGTCAAAATTGTGGGATATCTGCCGCCTGGAAGCAGCTCGGGCCGAGCCGGCTAAGAATCAGCTATCTCTGCTTTGCGGTAGGTATGTCTACGGATTTTTTCACTTTTCTCGAATTTGAAGTGACAAATACGACTCAGCGAAAAAATTTCCTCTTAGAACCTGTTGGAGCCGATTAAAATCACATTTCGGGAAGTTTCTATTTTCATTACCGCAAACTTTAAACAGCGTTTTCTCGAAACCATGTTTTTCAAAATTGTGTAAGTGATTACAAAAAAAATAATTGACCGATTTTAATTATCTAGCATTCATTTTCAAGAGCATGAAAAAAGGTTTCAGATAGACCACGGATATTGAAAACAAATCATTTTCAGACCATTTATGTTTGGTTTTTACAGTTTTTATGAAGATCAAAATTACTTTGGGCTTTGCGGCATGTACTGAGACTTCATCAGGTTTGAAACAACACCCAGAAATCGCATAGAAATTCAAATTTACAAACTTTTCTTCTTCGTCAGTAGTAAATTTGATTCCAAGTTTATTCTCGAACCTAATTATACTTAAGACCCCTCGTTAAAGCGTAACAACCTTCTTCTTATTATTATTTTCGGAGAAATCAAGATGATCATCGATCGATGGTGTTGAATAATTAGTCGACACACTTTTCTCACGTGCTTTCCTTATCTCGTCAAACCGCGAGTCCCGCTCTAAATTCCAACAGTACACGCGCAGTTTATGCATGCAGGACTTAATTACGAAAGCTCACGAAAGTTGTTAACTCACGGGAGATACCGTTCGTAAAGAAAAAAAAACATTTTCACGGGGAGGGGGAGGCGATCGCATGCTCGTTTTCCCAAGTTACGCTAAAAGCTTCAGCGACGTTTTCATGCCTTCGGCTCAATCTTGAATAAATTAAAAGGACACGGAATTTTCTTTCTAGAAAGATGAGAAGAATGGAAATTGGTTAAGTGGAAGGAAAATGCAAATATTTCTCACGTGTTTTCTCAAAGGGGGCACTCTATCTGGAGCCTTGAAAAAATGGTCTTTTTTCTGAATTATTTTTAAACAATAAGGCAATACGGCAATTTTATGCTTATTTCCGTATATTTAAATACATGTCAGAATAATAATTTTTTTGTTCGTGCAAGATAAATTTTCAAGATTAGCAACAATCTTCGAAAAAATCGATTTTTTCGGTAACCATTCTACAGCCTGAACCAACCATCCAAAACACCTAAAATATTTTGATTTTAAAGATGAGGCCTCTAAAATCTGTATAAATAAATTGCTTAATCAATTTTTTAGTCACTTTATTGCAATACAGAATAAAAAAATATAAATTAATGAATGATTCGATACGTACAATGTTATGAAAATTGAATGAGAATCACAATAGCATTTCCTCCCGTAGAAACTAGCAATAATTTTGTCTCCAATAGTTACACAACACAGTACAGCGTTAAGGAAACTAATACCCAATGGAAAAAAAAATAGGATTTACTCGAAGAATTCGGTGTGAAGATCGCATTGATACGTATCATTTCACTTGGAATATCGGTATAAAAAGTGATTGCATTCTGAACATAGTATTCACGCAAATCCGAAATAGTCATATTTGCTCCAGGATGGGTGTCCATGAAAATCTGGATTGTTTTTTCAAATGTATTATAGTTGAACTTGTACCTTTCAAACTCATCCACGGTTTTCAGCATTGTCGATTTCTGGTCTTCCAGGCACCTTCCAATGTAACTATCTTCGGTTATAAGAATTTCAGATTTTGGGATTTGGGGGATTTTACAATTCTCGACAAGAGACTTGAATCCTCCTTTATTCAATACGTAGCCTCCTTCAATGATGAAGGTTTGGATTACTCGTTTCCAAGTTAAAAAGAACAGGTATGATTCTTCGAGAGTGCGATTTTCCATGTACCCAAAATGAACTGGTTTTTCGGTCAGTTTATGTTGAGCGACGAATTCTCGGAGATGGTTCATGTGTACCCACCTGTGGAAAAAAATTTTTAAAATAGTACAAATTAAAATGGAATATGTAACTAAGCGAAATAAGTTGATTAAAAAAAAAAAAAAAAAAAAAAAAAAACAAAAATTCGAAAAGCGAGTCAAGAATAATATTATTTTATGCCTAAAAACAGAATTTTACAGGACGAGCGATAGAAGCTGACGCGCTCCAAAAAGAATGCATTGTTAGCGCTTCTAAACACATTCACTGTATCCACACCTGACAAGATAGAATTTTTCTTTTTTTTTTGCAAAAGGAAGAGGAAGTCAAATACTATCAGTTTAGGTAGAAACCTGAAAATCGGTTTTTTTCGCATAAGGGACCTTCTCTCGCGGAGCGACAAATATAAAGAATACTAGGTATGTTCCAGAAGTGAACGAAAACACGACTCGTTCTGCGTCTTCCTAAAATGCCACTAATCATAAAATAGTTTTAAATTCGATTTAAATTTGATTAGTTTATATTTCAACATGGTGTCTTTTGGGAAGTAATGTGATTGGTCTTGCTGCATGTCTTGCACAAGAACATACCTGGTATATATCGAAAAAAGTTAATTTTTTAGTAGATCTTTTTAGTAGATATTGATTTGTTTTATTATTTCGAGAATTACTAAAATACGAACGTTCCATCAGTTGCTACTAAAATCCAATCGAATTCAGCCTTGGAGTCATAAACGCCTTTCATTGCCTCTAATGTTCCACCAAGCCCTGGTGATCTTCTCAATTTCAAATGTTGTCTTGCTAGCTTATCTAAAATATAATTTTTTTTTCATTACATATACTGCATGTGATATTACATAGGTACTATACATATAATATATTACACTATATGTAGTATGAATGTTTGAATTAGGGCAACCAAAAATATTTACGACAAAAAAAAGTTTTTATACGTTATGCCTAAAATGCCATAGATACTATTACTAAGTGACTTGATTTGGTACACTTTCATCTTTTTATTGTTTACAACATAATATTACATTTTGGAAAAGATTCTCGAAAATGAATGATCTTCGTCGATCATCAAGGAACATGTATTTGGAATATTTAGCCACAACACCTTTGATGAAATTTGAAGGACTTTCTTTTATTTTCAGCATTTTGTGCTGATCGGGATTTTTATTTCGAAAATATTTTCATCAAAATTAAAACAAAATTATAGTAGCGCCAAATGACACTCATTTATCACTTTTCGTCTGTCGAATCGCGAGATTCGTTCATATTCGAGGGAGAAAACGTCTAAAATATATTCCAAAAACTGGAAAATTGATGAAATATATATAATAAATATTTTATATTTATTTTACTTATCGATGCTTACAGCCAAGATATATATTTATATATTATTTGCTTAAAAAATATTTTTGGTTGTTGTGGTAATGATAATTGTTTGGTACTGTATTTTTCATTTTTTAGTGAATATTTTACATACTGTTATAAAAATACGTAAAGCAACAACTTTTAAAATGTTTCCATCTTGTCGCGAGTTTATTTTGTAACAAATCTTGATAATATATTCTTGAATTCTCCAAAAAAGTCATTCTGAAGGACTTGATAGCGATTTTCAAATCACTGATTTTCTAAATTTTATAACTGTAATTTTCAGTTTAGCTTTCTCATAACCTACTTTTATATCTATTATATACGAGGAATTGCTCACTTATTTATTTTGTAAATAATTTTTTGAATTCCTGAAATTTTTGTACCGAAAATAAAAATTCTCCTATTAAAAATAGGAGAATTCATATTTTTGAAATCTTGTATGAACAATCTAAAATATGAAACTCCTGACACTTTTTATTCCGGATTTCGGATTCAATGAATTTTGGAAATTGTGATATTTTTAACTTTTAGATTTATACAATTTACATGTTGCACAGAAATTACAATAACGAATATTGAATATCATTTTTTCAAGTTTTAGGCACTCGAATTATGTATATATCTTGGAATCTCTAGACTTTTTAGTATTTTCAGAACACTCAAAATTAAAAATTTTCATTTGATAACTATAAAATTTTGCATGTATTGAAAAATTCTGGAGTTCCAAAATCAATTCAGTAGGTATCTAAAACCTACATCATCACAAATTTGATTATTTTTGAAAAATCCCACATTTTGAATCATTTTAAATGTGTAGTGATTCCGAGTTAAAAAAGAACATAATACATAAATATGATTAATTATTTCTTAATAAAATAAATATCATATAATTCATACAATAAAAAATACATAATAATGATAACAATGATAGATTTATGATGTACCTACTTAATGAAAAAATTTCTAAAAAAATCATAGAATCATATCTTCCTCCTGTGATAAAAATTCACAATATTCATAATGTCAGATCTGTCAGATTCACACCTTAATGATTTTGAATCTTACAAAAATCTTACGAAAATATGAAATTGGGCATAAAAATTTAATGTCTTCAAATACGGCGACCTTACTAAATTCTTATAATTTTTCTGGTTCTTACAAAGATGACCTTATAAACTTTATAAGAAACTGGAATTTCTTATAGAGAATTCAGCGAAAAATGTAAGGTTTGCTTTTTTTATGACATTTTATCAATAAACTTTAGTCCCTCATAAGGTTTTTATGAGGTCTCATCATAAGAAAAAGAATTATATGTATCAGCGAACACTAATCACTAGGAGTCAAATTTCCGAAGAAACTATACCTTCCTTATTCAAAGCTTTTAAAATTGATGTTTATCGTAAATTCTGGATTCGAAAATTGATCAGCTTTTTATAATTGTGAATAGCAAGTAAAAAACTGCTTATTACAATTTTTAAAAGTAATCCACAAGTTCTAAGAAATTTTCATTAACTAAATTCGAAGCGTAAATAGATTTTTTATTCAATATGTTTTTAATTTTAATCGAAATTTTTTTAATCGAAAACATAATTCTTCCAGTGAAGTAATAAACACCACAAAATGTATATTAAGAACATACTTTTGGAATATAAATTCAATCGATTTCAACATTTTTGAATAAAAAAGATATATTTTTTCAGTTATCTTACTTGAAAATGCAATGCCTGCATAGACGACTTTGTCACATTGATCTCTCATCAATTCTTTAGAAATTCCGAACATTTCGAATGGTTCTTTTTCAGAGGAAGGAAGCAAAATCAAACAGAGTATTTGGTCTGGGGGTCTCTGCTGGAAAAAAATTTATTCGAATCTTCAATTGAAAATTTCTGCAAATTCCAAAGTTTCTGATTAAAATTTCATTAATCTTAGAATTCGTATCAGTTTTTATTTTTCAAATTAATTTGTTTGCTCTACTTAATTTCTCGAAAATTTACTTTCATAACATAAATTCTTAAAATCCTACAATCTCACAATTTACAAATTAAAATTTTACTATTTACTTATTCCATTCCAAACAATTACCAGCTTTCAAAATCAGTTATCAGACGCAAAACAATTTCGAAAACGTTTCAAATATTTAATATTGCGAAATTGAAAACTTGAATATCACATTAGATATCCGTGGCATAGTACACTCATTAGAATAAAAATGTCATAGTTTCAAACAATTACAAATTTCTAGAATTTCGAATTTATAACAACAGCGAATTATTCTAGTATTCAACATCTTCTTTTCTGTATTATATTTACTTTTCGATCTCTAAATATATAACTATTTTTAATTCTACAAACTCATGATTTACAAGCGACAATTTTTTAAACTTACGTTTCACAAGAACTTGTCTTTTCTCAATAACAAGCATGAACGGGAATGGAAAAATTCCTAGATAAATCTAGTTGAAGTTTTTTTTCTAAAATATACGAAAAATTTCACCCTTTTTTTAAATATAAGAACTGAGAAAATTGGCATAAACAAAAATGGCATGAAATTAAATATCTTCGTTGGGCTTACCGTCGTTGTATCTGCAACTGGCGTGGTAATATTTAATTCATTGGTATTAGCTTCAGTGATGCGGTGATTCGAAGCTTGTACCAAAAAAACAAGAGTGAGACTCCAGAGTAACATGATGAATTGTTATTTTTTTCCTGAGACAACAAAAAATTGCATTTAGTTACAAAGATACTTCCTCAGATAATTTCAACTTATATAATTTCTTTCAAAGTATGTATATTACATTCACTCACATAATATTTATGAGGGTAATTTCATCTGAAATCGTCTACGAGATTAATCTCATTAATCTCAATATTCAGATTTGGGGTTTTTATTTTTCGTCAAACATTTTTTATATAATCTCTATCTAAATTTACAAGATAGGTATATCCTCTTTGCGCTTGAATGTCAGCTGTTCGATCGTGGGGGATTTTTGTGTATTTAATAAATTACCTGAAAATCTTCTTTTTTCATTTTCTAAGGTATGGTTTTATCCTAATAGAAAAATATCCCAGACTTCATTAGTTTTCTAGTAATTGTGATTTTCACAAAAAATCAAAAAATTTTAGCTTAAAATTTTCGACATTACCCAAATTTTTCAATAAATTTTTTCAAACTAGTTTGATGAATAAAAAACATTCCAAATTTATCATCAGCCACGATTCGTTGTTTGGGTACTTGCGACGAACTTTCAAACTCCCGAGTCTGACTTTTGGAGTTATTTTTATTATTCTCCATTTTCTTAAAATTCTATAATTTATATATAATAATGTAAATAGTTATTTTGTTTTTAATCAATACGTACGAACAAATTTCGAAAGACATCAATTTAATTTCACTACATTATCCTGTGTTTTTTTAGCAATGATATTTCACTGAAATTAGAGTTATATTTTTTCTACAATCTTACGCTGCTGTAATTATGCTTTAAGTATTCAAAATATAATATTAAAAAAATTTCGTAATAATACATTAACAATAGACACAAAATTCTCCATGAAAAAAAGAATTAAAAGAACCCACGTTGTACGAAAACTTTTCGAAATATTTTTAATTTGTTCCTACAAATAAGAAAAATTTCGAAAAGCTTTATAATGTTTTTATCTTCGAAAATGTATCCTTTTTACTGATGAACTCAAAAACTTTCATGATGAACAATTTTTAATAAAAATATCTACATAGTATCAGTAGAAAACAGCATGAAAATCCCTGCGAAAATATCACTTTCAATTAGCAGTTGTCTAACAATGAATTACAGTTGATAGAAATAAGTTCTGAATATTGTTTACAATATGTAGTTTGTTACAGAAGAAAGATAAAATGTCGAAATTTTATGTAAAATTTTTAGACTTTTTTATTTAAATGACACCGCAAGATATTTTCTGATCAATTAGATTTAGAATTTTCTACTGTAAAATTTTCCTACAAAATAACCAAAAATTATATAAATTGAAAAATTTTCGGACAAGAATTGCACGTTGCACGCCAAAAAAAGACTATTTATTTTGAATTTATATTATTTTAGTCATCTATTAAAAACTGCAATTCCGGTAAAAATTACATCATTATATCAAAGGAATACAAGTTCTTTCAAGTAATTCATTAATGTAAGAAAGCCAGAGAAATTAATTATCGAGTAATGTACACAAATTTTCTGTACAACTTTAAATGTTTGAAAAATGCAAAACGTCTAATCTAATTTCGTTTGGAATTGAAAAAAAAATTTTTTCCTTTCTGGAAAATTACAAAAAAGAAAAAAAAACAAGTTGTATGACATTCGGGGAATTTATTTTCTTCGAAACTCATTATAAAAACAAAAATTCACAACATTAAGGTAAAGATTCTTGACATTCTTTCGGTCTTTTGTTTCACATGTATGATGCATCAAGACGACAAAATATTATCATCATGTCTTCAATCTACTGTTTCGAGAAATTCAATCTTTCCCAAAAAAACCTTAATCATAGACAATTATGGAAGGACGTGAGATTTAAAACGTGTTATTATTTAATTTACATGAAAGGCTTAAAGGAATAAGCCGGATATCGTAAAATATATACATTCATCGAAAATTATTCCTCACTTTAATGAGATTTTTTTTCCATTTTACAAAAAATCACCAAAAATAGGTTGAAATCTACAGAACATCCTCATAAAATATCAGAATTAGGTCTATAACTCGAGAATGGCTCATTTTTTATACTAAAAAAAACCTAATTTTGTAAAAAAGATGTAGGATATTACAAAAATTTTCTAGCACTTTTTTCACATCTATAATAAAGTTTCCTAAATTTACAATTTTTCCTTCAATATCTTATTCTAGCTCTGACTGATGACTCGTGTATTCCGTTACTTTTTAATTAAAAAAATCAAATCGTACTAAATAACACTTACATTATCTCACAAACAAAAAGTAAAATTTTTAACTAACAAGAAATTTACATATAAATAAATGAACTATTTTTTCAAAGATCACGATTACATTTATTCATAGTCTAAAATTAAAATTCAAAAAATTAACCGTATTCTATTTTTACAGTTGCTTTAGCTATTTCATGGTATTTTTAAAACGGAACTTTATTTAGTGTGGTTTAATAGCTGTAAATATTAAAATAGGGAAAAACAATATTTATCCTTAGCTTTTGGTTGTTTTGTACTTAACCATTGTATTAAATCATTAATAATTTCATAATCACTGATCACTTACTGCAAACAGTTGGAACCAAGCACTATTAGAACACTGAATTGCACTGATGCACACACAACTGTACACGACTGGGCTGGACACGACTCAGACTGACGAGACTGACTCAGACACGATTGCCTGAATCTCGGTTTAAGCACTGTTTAAAACTTGATAAGTTCCTGTTCGTTACTACCAGTTACTAGGAACTACGATACGCATAAAAAGGTGAGGAGGGCGTTCAAAAATCCTTTACAACACATTCAAAATGATGATTGATATTTTTTAACAAACGAGTCATTGACCAAAAAGATGAATGACTAGAATTTTGTTTTACCTCTGATCAAGTATAAACTGGTATAAATCAGTATAAATCATTTTTTTTCTCTGAATTGAATCACGTTAATGTACTGTAAAATATCTACGTCATTCTAGGTGACCAACTCGTGGGATATGATACTTGAATTTTTCCCCCTCTACCTTCATCATCCTCTGATACTAGAATCAGCGTGTCTGACCAAGCTAGACCGAAGCGAAAATGGAATTCCAGGGTTCGATGACTTTTCATTTCAGAACAATGGGATTATAAACCAGTTTTGTGAAGCAGAAATATTCAATAGAATATTATCTGCTATTCTGCTATCGCTTATCATGGTTCAAGCTTAAAGTTTAAAGTTCAAAATCATAAGTGAAACAGAATAGAAGAAATTTCCTTCTACTTGAAAAAACTGGTTCATAATCCCATTGTTCCGAAATGAAAAGCCATCGTACGCCAGTACATCATTTCCCCTTCGGTCTAGCTCTGTGAGGCACGACGATCATATCCCACGAGTTCGTCACCCAGACGTCATTATATTGAAGGAAAAAATGCTGGAACCGAAACGATGGATCGTTTTGATTTCGTTCGTTTCGGCCTAAAACGATAAGATGAATATTTTTTTTTCCAAAAAATAACGAATCTAATCATATGTGCCTTTACAGGAAGCAGGAAGTGACTTGAAAAAACCCAAAACTCGAACCTCGATAATGGGTCCTCTGAGGAGCCTGAGACGGTCTAGCCAGTTACCGTGACTAATTGAAATGTATTCCTATTGTGCCTTACTTGTGAATAAAAATCGTTTTAAACCAAGAATACTGTTAAATCATGGCCCCGGAGTATTGTTCGTAAGAATGTTCGAGTAAGAATGATGATGATCGTTTAAGACCGAAACGAACGAAAAACGATCCATCCTTTCAGTTCCATCATTTTTTTAGTGTTAAGAAACAGAAAATGTATCATATTTTTGTCCAATTTATCGAGTTTGAACTTAAACTTTCTCACAATTTTTAAAAATTGAGTTGGTATTTAGTTGGATCCAGTGTTCGGATATACAAGGAAAATCGAGCAAAGTGGATAGAATTAGTTGGTTGTTTCAACCCAGTGGGAAATTTATAGATATTATTTGTAAATATTTTTCGTTTTTGAAAATCTTATGATTTATTGTAAGGTATTTGATAAGAAAAAATGAGTCACTAGATTTAATCTTGTGGATCATTTTTTACTATTGGCTTTAGCTTGTGTGATTGTACGCCTCGGCTTTGCCTCGGATTACTAACATCACAATTGACAATTTAAACAAACCGGGTTTCAAGTGTTAAAAGAGCATCAGCAGTTATTGAAAAACCTTTTTTCTTGTGTTGTCTAGATGAAACAACGATAGTTATAGTTGTATAAATTGAAAATTGATGGGAATTTGAGGAAATAATACAAGAACACATTTTTTTCTGACCTTTTTTCAGTTGATTAATCCTGGGTGTTCCGAGGTGTTCCGGGGAAAATTGAACCATAACTGACTACATCTTGTCTGATCTGAAACTCCTGATGGTATTTTCTTGTGCAGGTAGGGGTATGGTGGGGGTATATTCTTACTCTCTCACCAAGAACTTGTCTCTCACACTCGGTTGTTCTCTCTCGCTCTTTTCCACCCGTCGGCGCCATATTGGCTGTTTAACCAATGATAAGCGTGAAAAAGTAAAAATGGTGTCGACGGGTAGAAATGCACAGAACTATGAAGCTATAGTAGGAGGCCCGACTTCCTATGTCGCGGGCGTCGCGGCTAACAGCAGAGTATGCATGTGTGTGGCAGCCCGAATCCTCACTCTACAGCCTTTATTATTATTATTTTTTTTTCGCGAACGCTGCACTTCTTCGATTCTGCGCAACTTTTTAAATTCCCGCTTGATTCCCATCTATTGCGTGGCGGATTGAGTGACATCAACGGGCAGATTGCGTGGCGCTAACGAGAGTGCGCAGAGCTGACTAATGACTAAAATGAGTCGGTTCGCGCAGTACAGAAAAAAAAAATGGTAGGAATTCGCGCTACCAAGCCTTACATATTCTTCTTTCCATAGTCGGGCCTCCTTCTATAGTGTTGTACTATAGGCTAAATAGGCTTCATACGCAGAACGAACAAAAATTCGTCCATCTATTGAACACAATCGAACATACCTTGTTTAATTCTTCCATGGTTATATTCACTTTAATAAATTAGATCAATTAATCAACTTTAATCAGAAAATTCACTTAAATATTTACCTACTTCAGTTTCAAATTTCTAATGAAATCGATATAGTTTTTGTAAAGTCCAAAAACTTATCAAGATATTTATTGGAAATGAAGGGGCAGTATCTAACACTTGCCGAAATTCGCAATGCTTCAAGATACCACAATGAGTTTCGGATGATTAAAAAAAATCAATTAATAACAATGATTAAAAAAGTTTTTATTTTAAGCTTCGTACATTGAAATTTTTTGTAGACTGTTTCCCAAAAACAAAAAATTTTTTTCTGGGAATGAACATGATATTTTTAACAAAATTATTGAAATAGCTAATTAAATAGCAAAATATTTGTACAGTTTTTCAACGGTAAATAAAAAATATTTTGAGGGTAAATTATTGCGACATTTTGTAAAGGATAAAAAATTCCTCAAGATTTTGAGAAATTCACTTTAGATTGTTCCTTAAAAAAGTTACGACTGTTATTTTTCCAATTCCGAAAATAGCCATTACATTAAAAAATTCTATGATATAGAGCATTTTTTTAACAATAGTTTGAAAAACTCTTTGAAATTGGAAGATATTTGAACCCAACAAAACTTCTTAAAAACCTTAAAATAACTTTAACTAGGAATCAAAAAAACTTTGAGTATTCAAAAAAAGACAGGAAGTTCGTTAAAACCTTTTAGAGACTCGAAAATTTTGTAGAAACTGCAATTTAATTTTTAGATAGTTCAACATATATTCAATAACTGGTGATTGCAAAGATGCTTGATTTTGAAATTTTGCCATAAAAATCAGAGCATTGTAAAACAAGTTTTTACTTCGAAACGTCTTACAGTTTTATTGAAAAATTGCGTCTAAAATTTCAATGTGGATATTTTCGAAAATCAGAGCTCTTACATTTTTGTGAAATTACGACAAATTTATAGGAAAAAACCCCAGTTTTCCAAATAAGTGATAAACTCAAAATTAAAAATCTGAGAGCCCTAGAAAAACAACCAAATAAACAACCCCGCCCCAAATTTATTTCAAAAATTACAAAACTTTCATTTAAATGAATAATTTGACCCTCCTTTCATGTCATGAAAATGAAATAAAGTGGCTTTGGAAGCGAGAAAAGCAGATTCAAATTATTCATACAACACTCTGAACACTCCCAGGGAACGAAAACAGACATTTTGTTATGTTTCATTAAAATATTTTTTCTATATAAAACTTGTCTGACATTTTCCAGTTAGGTAAAGTCCCTGTATATGAAAATCTGCATATGACATGTCCATCTCGGGATTCGTTGATTTGAAGGTGCCGCCATTTTCCGCTCGTTCCAATGAGAGAAACGCGGTAAATTGCGGTTGATTTGAATTTTGAAATAGAATTTTTAAACGATTCGTATTTAAAATTACTATTGTACTCCTTTTTTTCGAGTAAAATTTCAAAAACCTACTTCAAAACTATAAATTTACGTTGTATTATGGATTGAAAAAAATACTAAATATAAAACCTGAAATCAATATTTTTTGAATGAACTTTCTAAAAAATTTTGTGAAAAATACATATCAAATAAAAACTGTTGAATATTTCATATCATACAGTAAATTTATATTATTTATATAATTCTATATTACTTATTTAAAAAAAATATTGAAATATGAGTAATTAAATTTCATAATTAATTTATCATCATTTATAATATCTGATAGAATATAAATATTTATTTTTTATGTATAATATTAAACATCCTTCACCAAAAATATATATTTATGTATCATTTTATTATTTATATGAAAAATATTTCTTACGTTACATAATATGCATTGAATACTTTAAAGTTTGAATATACTTTTACACTAAATTTTTTCAAAGTCAAAAGAAAGCGAAACTGACGGATCAACACGGGTTAACAGGTTTTTTTTTACGTTTACAACCATATGACTATAGTAATGACGTCACGCAGTCGCCATATTCCGCTCGAAAAGGGAGAGGAAAGAAGGGGATAGTAAAGGATAGACAGTTCTCACTCCAACTCACGCGCGTATATGGTCGTGTCCGGACTTTCACATACAGGGACTGAGGGACTTTACAGTTAGGTACTTTATGAAGAAACACAGTAAAATAACACAAATTTTTCGGG
Organism: Platygaster robiniae; assembly: GCA_028476575.1. Classification (NCBI taxonomy): domain Eukaryota; kingdom Metazoa; phylum Arthropoda; class Insecta; order Hymenoptera; family Platygastridae; genus Platygaster; species Platygaster robiniae. The sequence goes on from CM052019.1 coordinate 47,785,648, forward strand.
TTTTCCAAATTTTCCTAAATACTGGGAATCCAAAAAAAAATACCTGTGTATCAATAAACTGCAAAACGAAATAATAAACATTTTCAAAAATGAATTTAAGCTGCCAGAATCTCTAGAATTTTAAACGAATCTCAAAAAAATAACAATGATTCGATTAATATTTCAAAAATTATTCTAAAATTCCCAAGCCCGTAAAAAACTTGACATTGCGAATCTAAAATCACAGAAAAATATATAATCATGAGCAAAATGCAAAATTGCACAAAAATAATTTTACAAGGCACATCTTTCTTAAAAACATTTTTTTTTTTTATGTACTATTTCCAGATCACACAAAACGTGTCTTTTTGGAGTACCATAATAAAATAATGTATTTTTTTCATTTCATTCAATTTCAATTTACCTTAATTAGAACCAATTGGGAAGCCAAGGAATCCACCGTTGTTGTTCCTTTTTGACGAAATCGCGAGCTAGGGGTTGGCCAACTTTGATGGGATGCCCTGACTCAACGCAGAAGAGCTCGAAATCTCGAGGAGCCTCGAAAAGCAGAACAATGGTCGAGCCCATGCGAAATTCTCCAAAAAGCTCGCCTTTTTTGACCTCGATTCCACCCATGTCTCTGTCTTCCGAAAGCTTATTTTTGGGCCATTTCAAGCCATTTGTGATAAGGCCTTTGTCCGGGAAAACGCGGATCGAGCCGACGTTCGTGGCACCGATGGCGACATATGCCAAAAAACCACTGGCCCATTCACCAACGTACACGACTCGTTCGTTCAAGGCGAAAAGGTTCGGCAGCCAGCTCGCGATTTTTGGATTCACACTTAATAATTTGCCTGAAACATTGTAAAACACCAAGAATTTGAGTGAAATAAAAAAATTAGAACATTGAGAACAAGTATTTTAGGAATTTAGAGATTGGAAGTTTTCGAAATTCAGTCCTCTATATGAATGAATGTAAAATCGTAAATTCTGAGATAGTTTCTTCAATTCCGAACGTTTGAAAATAAATGTGAACAGAAAAATTGGTCAAATGATGTCTTTTAGTTAAAGTTATAAATAATTACTAAGAATTAACAAATATTACCTAATACAACCATTTTCTTCCTCATTTTATTGTTAGGTAAAAAAAGAATACTGAATTTTTATTTGATTCTGTTGTCTGTTGGTTTCTTTACTGTTTAGAACTTCAGGCACATGATAACTAGAGATTAAAAAATTTGTTACTTGAATTTTTTGGCTTGCGATTTAATGATGATTGACAAAAAACAATGAACTTTTACATGGAGTATTATTTTGAACAGTTATTTTAAATAATCATCTATAATCACAGATTTTTAATTTTGGAAACTTTAATGCTTAAGAGATTTTGACTAACATTAATAAAGGAAAATTGTAGAGTGCAAGAAAGCTTTAGTGGAAGTGATAACAATTTTACTTTTCAAAAGAGAAAATTATGACTCATGAACAAAAATCAAAAATTTTGGAATTTGAGAGGTAGACATCAAAATTCGTATGTATATTTATATTGAATAATGATAACAAATCAAGTGAAATGGAATATTAAAAACTAATCCCTTCCAAAATTCAGACAGATTGTAAATGTTAAAATTAAAGTTTCAAACTTCCGATAATATGAAAATTTTATTGTAGTCTTAGATTTTTAGCTTGCAATTTAATAATTGACAAAGAACAATAAATTTTCATATTGGTAATTTTTTCGAACAGGGTCATTTAAAATATTATTCATGATTTCGACTATTAATGAAAAATTTTTAAATTATCATTTCACATTTTATCAAACAGAATTATTGAAAAAAATTTAGTAAATCAAATTTTTGTTTTCGGTAACTTACATTACGAAGGAAATTTTAAAGTTTTTAATTATTAATACCAAGAAGTGAAAAGGAAAACAAAGTGTAGCATGCAAAAAAATTCGAGTGGAGGTTTACGAACTGGTATATTCAGAACTAATGTTTATTTCCAAAATTAACAATTTTTACTTCATCAGAAGAAGAAATTTTGCTAATGTACACAGATTCGAAATTCGAAAAACATGATAAAATATTTTAAATCAACAAATTATGAAATATGGGAATCGAATGCTCAGCAATTTAAAAAATTACTAACTAGAATTTAAAGTTTATGAAATTCTAGCTGGAAAAGTACAAAATTCACACTCTTCATTTTTCTGAATAAATAGATCCGCAAAAAATCTGAAATTTTTAATTTCGGTGAATTAACAATTCAGAGAATTTTTGAATTTGAGATTCTGAAAATGGGAATTTTCCATTTTAGGCATGTTTGATATTTTAAATATTCAAAAGTTATGTATAAACTTGAAGGACATTTTTTTTCTCATTTAGTTAAAATGAAACATAACAACTTTTGCATTCAACATACCTTGAAAATGTCTTCGAAAATTAATCTTCCAATCAGTTGGACTGTGAAACCGGTGATAATCGCCTGGAGCAAGATACACCGTCAACTGGTACAAGCGATTCTCTGGATTTTTCAACAAGGTACTTATATAATCTTGACAGAAATCTTTATCAGAAAATCCTGGCCAATCAATGTCGCCAAGAAAATGTCGTAAATTATATGTGACCCCTTTGACTTGCACCGCGTTGCAAGAAGTGACGGGTCCAAAATTCACAACTACTCCGTCGGACGGTGAAACCTACAATTTAACATATTTCTATAAAATATTTCGTAACTATAGGACTTGCTTTTGTTTTCATAAATATAATTACAATATCTGTGGTTGCAGAAATTGGCCTGGCATCAGATTTCAATGGTCGAACAAAAAAATCTACGAGACTGGGGAAAGCGGCGAGATCTTCATCGATTTCATCCAAATTCGCATTGAAAGTCTTTGCGTAGTAACCATAAACTTTTGGTCTAATACTGATAGGCAATTTCATTTCTGCGATCCAACCCCATATTCTGCTTGTTATTCTTAGTGGTAAATGGCAATAACAGTCCACCTGAAAATAGTATATTGTGTGATGTGTGAAGACAGTTGTTTTTACATCATAAATTACATACTCCATAAATCTCCCTCCCCCCCTTCCTTCCTTCGCTACATTGAATTTTTTGATTGGAAATTTCGTATAATTCCGAATTAGGATGTATGTATTTTCAATACCGAATAATTATTTTTTAATCTATTTACGATTTCTCATTTTTATAATATCATGTTCGAAAAACTCGTTTTACTATTATGCAGTAAAAAGAAAGAAAAATCTATTTATTATACTTCATGAAAATAAATTTATTTATATATTTCCATTAAATATTTTTACATTATACATCTATAATTAATATATAATACAAATTATAATATATTTTGATTAATATTATAATACATTTTTTTTGTTAAAAATATATTATATTTGTAATATAGTTTTTTTTTAAATAATATTTCATTTTTAAAATTGAATATTATGTTTTTTTATTTTGGATATATATAAATATTATAATTTTTTAAAATACTTATTACATTTCATATAATGTTCCTGGAAAAAAAACATGTAAAAAAAAAAACCTAGTAAAAATTTATCTTTCATAACAACCCTTTTTGGATGCATGTTTTTTCAATACTGAATTTTGTTTTCTAAATTTCTCATTCTTTAAAGATGATTTTATAAAAACGACTTTAAATATCATGCAATAAAAAGAAAGAAATAGTATATTATTGACAGTTTTGGAAATGCCTGGTTTGACAAAATGAAAAATTAAAACCCTCCGCTTTGCCTCAGGCTGCAATTTTTCGTTTCGTAAAAAAAGGTACCTCAAAACTGACAGAACGACATTTTATTGACAGTTTGCTAATAACGCACGTCTAAATGTGATTATTAGTAAATCGTCAGTAAATTATATTTAATAAGTTTATATGAATGTTTCCTTTATATATTTATATCATATACTTTATTCATACTATATTGGATTATATACAAAATATCAATAATAATTCAGTTCATTTTTATATATATTATGATATATTTTTTCATTAATATATATTATAATGATTTTATAAACCTTTCCTATTGTATGATATGAATTATTTATTTTTTTTCTAAAATCTTTTTGCGCAATTTTTAATAATAATTATATTTTTTTATCATTCACGTTGATGTATTTAACTATTTTATTTATTTATATTTTTACACTTTAAATGATTATATTTATACTATGAATAAATTTATTATGAACATATTTCTTATTCATCATAGATTATAACTACATTTAATATAATTTTTATATAAGAAAAGTATAATTTCAAATAGAAAACCTAGTGAAAATAATTTTTTTACACCAACCATTATATCATTTATAGGACCTTCTTTCTGATTTTCACGATGAGATCTCTTTGTAAAAAAAATGTAAGTAGGAACTGCAGTTGCCAATCCAATTACAAGACTCCATTTAGATGTGAGAAACTGGAAATATCTATTTTTATTTTTCTCAATGTTTACATTCGTGGAGTAAAAGCTTGTGTGCAATTTTTTCAGGATCGCATTTTGTAGTGCGAATTTTCTACTGGGTAGATTTCCAGATGAATAAAGCCTGAAAACAAGAGAAAAATTTCAAGATTTTTAATTGTAACCAAAACGAAACTTTATTAACGAGTAAAATTGTAATATTAGTTATAATAAATTTTGCATAATTACCTTCTTCCGTAAATTGAAAAAGTTTTGTAAATAGACATTTTTTGTTCACAATTTTTTTAGGAAGGTTTTTTCAAGAAACGTTTAACATAATTTACAGAACCGAATCACAGCTGAACTAAAAATGACTAAAAATAAATAAAAATGCAATAATTGAAATGTTTATCAAAATTGTCAACAGAGTATACAAACAAAAACAATTAGGTTGGATTGTCGGGGTATGATATGTGACACACACAACGACATTGTATGAAAAATGGCGAAAAATTTGTTTTTCGTATTTGAATTTCACAAAGAACCAGAAAAAGTATTTCGAATTTGAATCCAACAAATAAAACTTGATATTCAATAAATTTAAGTAATTATTTTTCCAACGAATCTATAAAATCAAATATAATTTTATAGATCAAAAAGTAAAGTGTAACTTCTACTCAGTAGTGTAATTATAAAAATTGGGGCCTTGGTTTTCTTTCATTCTAATGAGCATGAGGAAATTCCGTAGATCTCTTACCATCAAAAATGTTAAAAAGTTTTAAAGTAGAGAACAAAATAATAAAATATCAAACTCAATTATATTTATTCTTCAGAATATAAAAAAAATTAATTTAGCGATTTCAAGGTTCTTAAATAAGCTGTTTCTCAAGGTCATGCATGTTTTAGCATTCACTATCTGCATTCTTTAAAATTATCAAATTTCGCTAATATTTAATTTTTGTGTCGAATTTAAAAACAAACACATACATATACAAATAACGTTTGAAATTTCTTCATATCCATGATTCTTAATATAAACTGTATAATAATGCATATTAATGATCAATGGATTAAAAAAAAGCCGTATTTATCAAAACATCATATCCAAGTTTATTGAAATACAATATAAACCAAAAATACAAACTATCGCCGTTGTTTTTCTTGAAATGTAAGCCCAGATTCACATTTGAACAAAATACAATATAACTGGAACATCATAGCTTCAAAATTAATGACAATATGTTCAAGTGAATACAAAATAACAATGAATACTTTGAAAAAATATATAAATCATGATAGATTTGAAACATACTCTTAACGAAAGACTTCACTTCTTGTTACATAACTGTTCAACATGAATTGCTATTTCTTTGAATACATCTGAATGATTTGGGAGCATCAGAACAGAGAAGCTCTTAAGCTGTGCAACTTTACCCATATTTTTGACAATAATATCAATAGATTTGCATTTGATATCATTATCTTGAATGAAAGTAGCATAAAACAAAATCTCAACCGCGTTTTCGTAAGTGACATCTGAAAACATTCTTCTTCGACACGCCCTGGCGAGTTCCGGCATGTCATATTTGTCAGCTGCTTTGTGCAACCCAATAATAATATTGATGTCATCGCTCACAGTGTTCAAATACAAATAATCAATTAAGGCAGACATTGTATCAGTGTCAACATCTTCAATCGTAACATAATGCTGCTGTTTTTCAACCATGTTGGCTGTTACCATAGCAGAAAAAACTGGGCTGCGAGCCAGCAGAACCGCCTTATGAACCTGGAATTCTCTATCGGCAGTTTTTATACAGAAATCTCGCAAAGAATCATCAAAATGAAGGATTCGGAAGCCATCAATCAATTTCTTCCTCATGTAAGCTTCTTCAATTTATTCTTCAGTTGGCAGCGATATTGCAATGCACTGAATTTTGACCTGGAAACATCGCATTTTTTATGAGGTTATTTATTTATTATTTACAATCAAATCATTTTATTCAAGTATCAAATTTATATGCATTTAAAAATATGTTTGTTGTTAATTTTTCTGCATACCATGCAAGTAATCGAATCATTGTTGACATAATCATTTATATTTATGCCATCTTCTGAATCTTGGGTCAATTCGGTAAATTGACATTGTCTATCGAATAGATATTTATTTTCAGCTGAAAAATTAGAAGTATAATATGAAATTCTCTCATAAGCCTATAAAAATTAGCAATAAATTCTATTTTATAGATGATTACAAAGTACACTCAGCGCTTGGGAGTTGGTACAACTCTGGTCTTGTGCATCTCGTCCCTAATGTTTGTTTTGAACATTGTGAACACTCGATTTCTCGAATAAATCAGAATAAATCTGAATAAAGCTGGAGCAATCGCCTTTCTCTCAGGTCCGTGACGTGTGCGCTAGTTCTCTAGACTTTCACAGATATATATTTGTTGAAGTAACGCCGTCTCGAACCATCCCTGCTTTTTAACATATCTTAGCATAACCGTTAGGCATGATGTCGAGAATCTATCAATTGAGCGGAAACCAATTCGTTTTGTATCAGCTCGCACGAGCTCAACTCCCAAGCGCTGAGTGTATATTACATACATAGAAGTATGTATCATTTTATTATCTGTTTTTTATGCAGTATGACTATACGACACTTCTCAAAACTTTATTTTCTGTAGACTTATTTATCTTACTTTCACTTGTGTCCAGACGGTTGTATTTATACAGACATGTCTGTATTTTATGTGTGCCATCCTGGCTTCCGTATTTTTTCGAAAAATGTCCATATTTTCGATCATTTTTGAAACGTGAATTGTTTTTTTTTCCCCTTTACAAATTTTGAAGACAAGGACAACTATATTTTTTACACTTGCTCACTGTTTGCATAACTTACTGCTGCGTTTTAGACCACCCTGGCTATCAAACTCCAATGGAATTTCAACCTTCGAAGGCTGTAGCTGGGTTATGGTCTATTTGCAGATTTTTTAAATGGAAAAAAAATCCTAGATTGTATATTTTATGAAGGAATGACATCAGCTTATCATTTTCTATTATTTATTGTGAAATTGAATCCTTAGAACGATAAATTTGGGCTTTAAATTATCATTTTATCTAATTTTCCAGACATTATGCTTATTTTACAATGACACATTTTTCACTTTTACAAATGCTCTTGATACTGAAAAGTGTAATAAGATCACAAACCACTGTTTTTGAATGAATAAGATTTCTAATTACATTAATAATTTTGTTTTTTCAAACTTAATAAATATTGTGACTCTGGAATTTCCTTAGAATATTTAAAAATGCTACAAAGCATTATACAGATGCTGCATATACGAGGGGGGACCCAAAAGTAACGGGAATTGTGTTACAACTTTTTTATTGACACATTTTTTCACACACAATTTTTATCACCTTCAAAGTAACCCCCATTGACTGCAATACACTTGTTCAATCTTTTTTTCCAGTGTTCAAAACAGTTCTGAAATTCATTTTTTTCAATGTTTTTTAAACCTTCCAGCGATTTTTGTTTCACCTCTTCTACAGTCCCAAAACGTTTTCCTTTCATGTCCCTTTTGAGTCTAGGGAACAAAAAAAAAGTCACAGGGGGCAAGGTCCGGTGAATAGGGGGGGGTGAACAATCGGTGTCATGCCGTTTTTGGTCAAAAATTTCTTCACGGACAGCGCTGTGTGGGCAGGTGCATTGTCATGTTGGAAGAACTAATCTCCTGTGCGCCAAAGATCCGCTCTTTTCTTCCGGATGTTCTCCCTCAACCTTTTCAAAACCTCCAAGTAGAAGTGTTGGTTGACCGTTTGACCTGGAGGAACAAATTCTGCGTGCACAATACCTCTGCAATCGAAGAAACAAATGGGCAATGTCTTGATGTTGGACTTCACTTGGCGTGCCTTTTTTGGACGAGGCGAGAGAGGTGTCTTCCATTGGCTTGATTGCTGCTTTGTTTCGGGGTCGTAGCTATAGCACTATGATTCATCGCCAGTTATAACCTTGAGAAAAAAATCTGGGTTTTCATCCAACTGATTTTGCAGCTCAAGACAGGCCTGAAGTCGACGCTCCTTTTGATCGTCGGAGAGAAGGCAAGGAACAAATTTGGCTGCAATCCTCCTCATGCTCAAATCTTCAGTTAAAATCCTCTGAATTGAATTCCATGACAATCCAGACATCTCACAAAGTTGATCGATGGTTCAGCGACGGTCTTCATGAACAAGAGTGTTGATTTTTTCAATGTTTTCGTCCGTTCTTGAAGTCGAGGGGCGCCCAGAACGAGGTTGGTCTTCTATTGACATCTCTCCATTCTTGAAACGCGAAAACCAGTCGTACACACGCGTTTTACTCAAAGCATTATCCCCATAAGCTGTTTTCAGCATCACAAGGGTTTCCGCGGGTGTTTTTCCTAACAAAAAACAAAATTTTACAGCCGCGCGTTGCTCTCCGCCCTCAGCCATTTCACGTTTTCGCCGAAACGGAAAAAGTCGTTTCACTAGAAAAATTCTTACGGACGAACGAATGCACCCACAGCAAATGAACTTTGCATACTGACTTGGGAGAGTAGCAGCTTGGAAGAGAACCAGTGGAGAACCCGATCCCCCCCTCCGCGGTCCCCCCACCACCTAATTCCCATTACTTTTGGGTCCCCCCTCGTAACTTATTGTAAATTAAAAATCATTTTATCATATTTTGCATTGTAGAATATTTTTATTGTAAACATTTTTTAATGAAAAATTGTAAGTTGTATCCATATTTTACCGACCGTCGCCTTTATAACTCGAGTGACTGAGGCAATGGTCGATGTATTACTCTAACATTGGCCGAGACATATTTATTCATATTTTTTCACTTGCGTGTTTAATTTTATCAATCTTACTATTGAATCTTCTAAATAATAATAAACATTTGATTTTTGGTGGGTACTTGCTCTATTCAGACTTTTTTTCATCTCTTAAATTTTCGGTTGTAAATTTCATAATCTACAACCCAAATACAATTTTAAAAGTTTTGGCCTGCATGGTAGGGGAGATATATTTCTAATTTTTTATTAAATACGTAGTAGCAAATGGGACTTTCTTTCCTTTTTTAGTAAATTCAAAAAGTTTTTTTGAGTATATAAGATTTTAAAAAAATTTCAAAAATCTTTATTCTAAAAAAAAGTCATCAGTGATTGTCATGAGTTTTTAATGGGCAAATCTTGACACTCTACTTTCCCTACTCTCGCCACTTATAACCTTGCACAGATACTATGCAAATGTAGAAAGTCAGGAGTGGACTTATCTCACACTTTCTGATTACTTTATCATAACCAGAATTAAATTAATTTATTTTTCAATCTTGCACCACTAAAAAAAAAGTGCCGTAGAGTCTAAACTACAAGAAGTTTTGATTAAGTCAAAAAACTATGATATCTATACTATACCAAAAGGAGTAGAAGCAATGTCATGAGTTATTGCAGCATAACAACTCCAACCAGCTTCATGAGTCGTGCTACAAACGATGTAAATTTTGATGAATTTTTCATCTTCATTTTGTAATGGGCAAACTTTCAATTTCCATTGGAAGCCTGCTAATTCAAACATTGGTGAATATTGTTCGTCGTCTAACTTGGAGACACTGTTTATTGTGTAATTGAATGATCCTGTCAATAAAAACATACTTTAATATACGAGTTTGCAGAATTTTATATGAGTATGTTTAAAAGTTGGTGCAAAATTCAAGTTGAATATCTGTATATATAAAACAGAATGTATGTTCGTATGTCATCGCATCACGTAAAAACGGCTGAATGAATTTTCAAACATTTTTTTTTAATTTCTTCTTCATGGTCTGTGGATGGTTTATAGCTAAAGAAAATTTTGAATTCTCAGTTAGAACGTTAGGTAACCAGGAAGTAAAGGAATTCACACATACACACACACAATGTTACAAAATCACTAAATATCACAAAATCATAATACTTTACAAAAACATGAAAAATCCCAAAATGTTACAAAATATCACCAAATGTCACAAAATCTCAAAATGTTAAACAATATCTCAAAATATCACAAAATGTCACAAATTAACAAAATATCAGAATAATACAAAATAACAAAATTTCACAAAATAATGAAATCACTCAAATTTAACTGTCTTATCAGTTTTGACAATAAACCTACAAGCCTAAATTCTCTAATCATAAAAAAAAAAAAAAAATTACAAAAACTGATTGTAAACGATAAAGTATTGTTGAATCTTTTTTTTCATAATGACTTAATCGCACTATAATAGTTTATTTTTTAGCAACAGCTAGATTATTTTTTAAAACAGCTAGATGGATTTTCGAATTTTTTTTTAAATATTTTGTCATGATCCAAGGATGGTTTATAGCTAAAGAAATTTCTCAGTTAGAAGGTTAACTAAAAAGTGAAGGAATATGACACCTTCATACACAATGTCACAAAATTACAAGACATCACAAAATGCTGCAAAGTATCACAATGTCACAAAATCGCAGAATGTCACAAATTATCACAAAATTTCAAAAAATGAAATATCACCAACAGACAAACTTTCGCAAATATACGAAATATTAGAAGATTTGGTAAAAAATATACAATTTCACGAAATAATGAAATCACTCAAAATTACTAAATTGTCTTATCAGTTTTGGCCTATTAACCTAAATGTCTAAACTCTCTTATCATGAAAAAAAAAAAAAAAAAAATTACAAAAATGATTGTAAATGATGAAATATCGTTTCATTATTTAGTGATTCAATCGCACAATGAAAGTTTATTTTTCAGCAGAAGTTTTTCGGAATATTTTTTAAAATTCTTATAGCTAATAAAGTGTTAGATTTTATGTTATTTTTTAAAATTTGTTTTAATATCAATAGGTTTTTAAACCTTATCCAGATTTATTACAAAAATATTAATAAATCATCTATATAAAAGTTTTTTATAATAGTAGGTTTGATATAAATTTACTAATTCAATATCATGGACTGAAAAAGAATATTTTCTATATATTAATATAGAATATATAGTTGCCAAAAATTCCGATATTTTATGAATATCGAGAAGCATAGGGAATAGCCGCCACAAACTGCCGCTGACCGTGGGCAAAGCCGCGGGTGACAGCTAGTTATTATATATAAATAACTGTTCTTTCAGAGTAAACTCAGATAATACAAGTGCACTCAACGCTTGGGAAGAGCCAGAACTCGGGCCTTTTTTGCAAATCCTAAATGTTTGCTTTGGGCATTGTGAACGCTCAATTCCTTGAATAAACCTGAATATTCTCGAGCAATTACCTTTTTCTCAGGTCTTTGCTTTTTAACATATCTTAGGATAACCGTTAGGCATGAGCTCGAGAACGGACAATTTAGCAGAAACCGATGCGTTTCATTTCACTTCGCAAGTTTGAATTTCCAAAGCGTTGAGTGTAAAATGAACAACCTATTTTAAATAGAAGGAGTACCTCTTCCCCGCGCCAAAATAGTATTGACAGTGACTGACAGTTTTGGAAATGCCAAGGTAAAGCTGAGGGTTATAATTTTTCCTTTCGTCAAAAACGTCGATTTCCAAAACTGACAATAAGATAGTGCATTGACAATTTTCTAATAATCGTACATTTAGACGTGAATTATTAGCAAATTGTCAATAATATACTATTACTGACAGTTTGACAATAAAAATAATAAGCGGCATTACTCTTGTATTTTTCAATCATCAATTTGTTATGGAAAATCATACCCGATTTCGGTGAAGTCATTTTCGAGAGGCTGTGTATTTTGTATATCGTGTTTATCAGTTTAATTTGGTCTGTTTTTGTAGTTTTCGTTGTTCTTCGTTTGTTTTCAATTCATTGCCTTCACGCTGTTTACACCCTGCTTTACACTCTTCACTGTGAGCCTCACAAGCCTCACAATGTTGCACAGTGTGGGCACACATTTCACACACACTCCACACACATTGTATGAAAAATGGCGGGAAAATTGTTTTTTGAAATAAATTCCCATTTTGAATCCAAAACAAATAAACACGATGTTTATTAAAGTTATAATTACTGTCTTTGCAACAAATCTAGAAAATGAAATATTATTTAATGGATCAAAAGGTAATAAAAAAAAGCCAGTGGCGTAATAATGTAAATTACGGCCTCCGATTATTTTGAACATTAAGAAATTTTCGTTACATCAAAGAATGTCAAAAAAAGTTAGAAAAACGTGAATTAATTATTTATATATTAAACCTTATAATGTTTCTTTTTCAAAATGTAAGACAATTAGTTTTACAATTTTAAGGTTGCTAAAAAAATTCCAGAACCATTAGGTTGAACATAAAATTTCTATAATTTAAAAGCCGCACATACTTTAGCATTTACTCTCTACATTTTGTTAATTAATTAATTAACATTCGTTTAGTTACCTAATTCAGTGTCAACCATGATTTTATGATTTTAAGGAACTTTCCATTCAAATTGAATTCAATTTGGATTAATTATACTTACTTTTAATCAACGTAGCTCTGATAAGTTTGATCTCAATTGATTTACATTAGACACACATGCACTCTCATGTTAAACTTAAAATATATATTTTAGAAACAATATAGAATGCCCCTAGAGCTGAATAGATCCACTCTGAAGTTAAACATATTCATTTTAGATGAAACGGGTTCACTTTATTATGAGCAAAAACGAATTCATACAAAAATTTTTGTTTTACTTTAGGTCCACAATTGATTCAATCCCTTTTAATGCTAAAAAATCTTGAAATCACGTGCAATTGCAACTCAACTACCTTGAATATTAAATAATCATGTATCGCATGTTTAGGAACATAGATATACAATTATGTAAAAACTATAAGTTATAATAAAACTAACATTTTTGTAGAAAAACAATTTAATTGGCAAAATAACACTACAAGATTATTGTGAAACGAATTTCTGTGTTCAGCAAAATATTCCATGATTCATTTTATTGAAAAATATTTTTACTGAGATCGTTTGAAGAAACTGGTAAGCTTAGTCTGTTTGTTTTTCAAAGGCTCGACTATTTTTGGCTCTAGTTTTGGCTGAGGTTCAGGTTCGACGTCGACCTCTTCGAAAACTGCAACCTGTTCTGTACGGAAAAAACCATCCTCGTCTTTTGTCGTCTTGCTCACCATTTTCCGGATTTTCACTTTTCCAGGACCTACTGGAATCGGCGATGAGCTTTTTCTATAAATAAACCAAATCGTTTGTTTCAAAAATATATTTCTCCAAAATCTTTCAATTTTGCTTTCCATAAGTTCAAATACTTTACCTTTTCTTTGGTCTCTCTTCCTCAATAACTTCTTCAGGTTCACTTTCATCGGATTTATTATTCTCAACATCTTCATCACTTGAATCCAACTGCGCAATAATTCGTTTTCTTTGTTTTGCATATGGGCTTTCTTTTTTAGTTTTACTTTTTTTGCTCTGACTCTGACTTTTCGGTTTTGCTTTTGCTGGCCTGAAAAAAAAATAAAACGTGTTGAATAACTACAAGAATTTGAAGAATGATTATTTTTAACTCGAATTATATCTTACTCAGATTTCGAAGTTTTTTGGGTAGGTTTAACTACTTTTTTCGTTTCTTTTTTTTCTGAATGAGAATCTTCTTGGCTGCTTTTCCCATTTACGTTCTTTTCGGTTTCTTTTTTTTCTGAGGGAGATTCTTCTTGACTGCTTCTTGCATTCACTTCGTTTTTTGTTTCCTCTTCTTTTTTTTCTTCAGGTACAGGTGGTTTTTCCACTTTTGGAGGAGGCTTGGGTTGACTCGCGACTTTTCCAAATAAATGATTGAATCCAGTTTTCGTGGACTGAACTGGTTTTTTTGCAGTTTTTCCTTTTCCATTCGAAGCGCTTGATTTATTCTTGACGGATACTGTTTTGTCTTCTGGTGAAGCATCCTTTTTTTTCTCGTCTTTTTCTTTTTCTGTGTCTTTTTTCTTTTCTTTTCCCACGTCTTTTACTTTCCCTTTGTCTTGTTCCTTTCCAACATTTTTTTTCTCTTCTTTATCTTTTTTAGTATCTTTTTTATTCTCTTTCACTTTTTCCTCTTTTTTTAAATCTATTTTATTCTCTTCCTCTTTTTCCTCTTTTTTCGAAATGCTCACGATTTTCGCTTCATTTTCTTTTGCTTTTTCAGAACTTGTAGAAGACCCAACATGCTTTGGTAATTCATTCCTAAGTACATCATTTGATAATTTTATAGCACTGAATTTAACGTCACCATCTCCTGCGTTTGCGAGTAAATCCAAATCAGGAAGAATTTTTTGAACACTGTAGATGTGTTCAAAATCAAGCCTGGAAAATTTTTCTTTTGCATTTTCAAGATTTGAGGCACGAGTTACTTCAAGGCGCAAAGAACCATCGGGAAGTTCGCCTTTGACGACAAATGTAGCATCAATGCCATTTTTGTGACTCTCCCAGTACGTTCTTAAAATTTCTTTTGCAGTGTTTATGTGAACCTCGAGTTCCTTACTCAGCCATTTATATGTAACCTGAATTATAAAGAAATCAATGAAACGCAAATTTATTCTTTAATAGAAGAACACAGCAACAATTAAGAAAATTTTTTATAAGTGAAAGCAAATCAGATGTATTAGTAATAAGGTCTTTAGTTTCACAAATTAAAAATTCTAAAAGTAGCGAATATCGTAATTTAAATTTTTTTGAGTATTTCACTTTTATACACTGAATATTTTCTAAAGCTCAAGGCATTGAAATTATAAAAATTCCTGACTTTTGAAAAAAAAAATCGTTTATTCATGTTATACTGAATCTTCCAATTCTCGAATCAATTTTCAACCTACAATCAACTTTGAATTATTTTAATTAACTTAAAATTACTTCCAACCAACTTTCAATCTATTTGATACTCGAAAATTCAGATTCTTGAGATCTCGAAGTTATCTAAATTTCTTTTTTTGAGAATATTAACTTTTTACATATGAATTCCTTTTTTCCAAATTTTGGAATCCTGGCCATCTGAAAAATCTACTTGCAAATATATGAAACCTCTAAATTTCTGGTTATTGTGGATTAAAAAGTGGAAACCAAAAAATTCGAATAAACGATCTAAAAAAATACATATTTCAGAAATTTCAACAGTTTTGAGCATATCAATGATTATGTACTAGAAATTTTTAGTTTTGAAATTTTAAAAATAATTGTTGTCAATTTCCACCTGATTGGCAGTTTTTGATTTGGGACATAAAGTAAAGATTTTTTTCAAGGCAAATTTTATGGAAACTATTAATTGCAAATTTTACAATCTTTGACTCCACGAATTCATTAAGTTTCAGTATAAGATTTTTATTCACAAAAGTTTAATTTCTATAGATAGAATATTTCTTATTTTACATAAAATGTAACAATATTTTGACATTCTGAATATTCAGAATCGTGAATCCTGATTTCAGAAATAACTATTTTCTGGGTGTTCAATTATCAAAATTTCTGGATTGTAAAATATTTTATTATGGATAAGTATAAACCATAAATTGTTTGTATAAATACATTATTAACCTAATAAATATTATTCAAAATTAAAAATTACTCATTTAATTTATTCAATGTAACTTAATATGTTTAATTAATAGTAATTTTAATTTTGAAAACTGTTCAAGCCTGGGAGTTTTAATGTGTTTATATATATTTATTTCTTTCGAACAAATTTATAATTATTTTATTGAAATCATGTAATTTAATTGAATTCATGTCTAAAATTATTTTATTTATATTTATTTCATACTTTTCATTATAAGGTTTATTTTTAATTCTATTCCAACATATTCATTAGCTATTCAAAAAATAGGAAATTTCGCTAATTGTTCAGTTATTAGTTTAGTGTTTTCATTGGAATTTCAAAATTTTCAATTTCAATTTCGAATTGAAATGTGATAATTCCTGCAGGTCGCGAATTCCAAAATTTAAAATTTCCAGCAATTTGAAACTACATTTTTAAATATTTATAATAAAAATTTTAGAAACTTCTCATTTTTATTTTAAAATCTATGAAAATTTTACTACTTATAACATCCTATCATCTATTATATTTAATTTTACATCTCCAAATATATGCAACTCAAAAATGTTTTTCTTTTAATTTAAAAAATTGAAACATAATCTGATACATGTAATCTAAAAATTTTGCATCATGTGATTTCAAGAGTATAAAATTTTAAATCAGGGACTCATACTGTTCATAAAACTAGCAAATAAGAGGGATTTTTTCATAGTTTATTTTTTTTCTAGGATAACTATTTTTTAATTTGGGGCAAATACATGAATGAATTAAAAAAATACTAGGAGTCTTTGCAAAAATTTACATTATTTGAAAATATTTAATTGGAACTTTTTTTAATGATTTTTATAAATCTTCAATGAATAAAATCAAGTGAAAATTGTCTTTTGCTTTCTAGTTGTAATTATATTAAATTCCTAAATTTTTTTGTATTTTTGAAAAAGTTGCACAATCCTTTACAGTTGATATCTCACTTTTAAAATACATTTTTGCTGTTTTTTTTTTTTTTTAAAGACTACTGTGAGTTAAAAATTTATAACTATTATAATCACAGACAAATAAGCTATTTTTAAACATTTTGAAAAATTGCTGCGTATAAAAAAAATCAAGACAAAATATTCTTAGGTAATGTTTTTTACTCAAACATGATTTTCAAATTTCATGGATTTTGTGATGGTCTGAAATAATTTCTGAGGGTTGTCAATAGCTTAAAAATATAACTGATAGATTCTTTTAACTAATTTTCCAGATTAATAACATACAAGATTTTTAAGAATTTTTCCTCAACTTTCGAAGCTAGCTATTTAAGCATACTTTTTAATTAGCTAAAATATCCTCAAAATTTTGAAGGGATATGTAACTCAACAAATTTCAAACATTCAAAAACTCTATTTTATATTCTTTTTCCAAAATAGTTTACTCCTGAAAATCCAACAATTTCGTAATCAAATTTTCATCAGACTAACTCATAATTCATGAAATTTTGGTAAATTTTAAGAATGACGGAATTTGCTGAAAACGGTATGAAAAATTTTTTTTTCATAAATCCTTGTTTTTGGTGTTTCAAGTTGGAAAGTTGTAATGTTTATAAAAATGATATTTTTAAAAATGTCGAATACAATTCAACGTAAAATAAAAGAAGGCTTCTAAACTGATTTAAAAAATTCCAGAAAAGAAATTTTATATCGAAATGGTCTTTTTTTTTCAAGAGAAAAAAAATGCAAAAAAAAGCATGGTTATGCTTTTGTAATAGAACGATCGTTTGATTTACCAATTTGTTTTCGTCTTTTATTAACGCATCGACGTTATCGTGGTAAAGTTCCAAATTTTCGAGGATCATTTTTTCACATGGATTTTTTGAATTTTAATGATTTATTTTCTGTGTATACACGAAAATTTCAAGTTTGTGATGTTTACATGTAGATGAATCAGTGGCAGTATCACAATATATCACAACATGTATCATAAGCATGGCGGACCTGGCACATGAAGTGTAATTGGCAAATTATTTATTTATTTAAAAAACGAAAAAAATCTCATAAGCGAGTCATTTTTAGACTATTTTTATCATTCTCAGCCACACTAAAAAAAGTTTGATAAAAAAATAAACGAGTTCAAGGTGTCCCCGTCGGGGATATCCCCGCGGGATCGCTAGGGTATATATATATATATATCATAGCCTTAGTAATTTATTTTACTTAAATAAATAACTCTGTTGTTAATTCTACGCATTTATTCTATCGCCTGACTCATTATAACCCTCATACGTCAATATGGTACATGAAAATATGCGAATAAACAATATTTTATTGAAATATTTCAAGCATATCCGTCATATCCGTACTCTACAAATATGTATCATTTTTTACTCTCGAAGACCATATTTCATAACAAAAACGGTCTAATTCAAATGACCAATTTTTAAAAAAAATGTGCGTATAATCGATGCATAGCTATAAAGAGGAAGTTGAGAATCCCTTAACACCCCTCAATTTATATTATTTTCTACAGTTTCATCCCGTGAGGCCAAAATCGGATCGGGTTCACGAAGCGCAATTTATTTATTTATTTTTTTTTCGATCCCCCCTCCCCTCTCTTTCTCCCGCATCAGCTGTTAACCATTGTCATCATCCGATCTTGTGTCATCTGGTGTCATCCATCCCCCTCAAAATTGTCATTTCCTCAAAGTCAGTAATTCTGCAGTAATTCAGTGACACCGATTTCAACAAATAATGCACAAATCTATTTGACAACAAAAGGCAGCCTTCAAAAAAAGGCATCCATAAAAACTATGACCACTAACGAATTTCTTTGTGTACGTTTATTCAGCCAAGGAAAATAATAGGTTATGTCAATTTTTGACAGCTCAACTCGCCGATCATTTCTCAGAGAAAATTGATCGGCTTTATTTTGGAAAAGTGTGTATTTCGAGCAGTTTGCGGAGAATTTTTTGGAAAATACTGACTTGAAGGGTAAGATAAAGTTTGTGCGAAAAAGAATGTTGAGTTAAAGTTTGTCATCAAGTGTAAAAGTTATTTTCTAAGTAGCATGATTGTCGTGTTTTTTGGAGTGAAAACTTTTCAAAATGTGTTTTCTCGATTTCCTTTGTTTTTTATAACATCAGGATTATAGATTTGAATTTCGAATGTATCTTAGACATTGTCCAAAAATTCGTGAACTCCGAAAATGTTTGCACAATGATGAAGAAACGTCATTATATTTTCGTGGGTTATATTTTATTTTTTTGAATTCAGTTTCAAGACTTGGAATTGATTTTATGAATTAAACAAAAAATAAGCATTGTTATTTGAGGTAATCAAAAAAAGAAAAGAAAGATCATTTTTAAAAAACATTTTTTAGGAATCCTATCTTTATAATTACGTTTCTTTTTGTTACCATTGAAAACAATTTTCCAACGAAACTGCAAATTTTTTTTTTACTTGAATTCAAATATATAAAAGTATGAACCAGAATATTCCCAGAATTTCTTTATATTGGTTGTTCTACCTGTTTTTTACCCTCAAATTTTAAATTTCCTGTGCATTTTTTTTTATTCTCCATCCAAAAACACGAGATACATGGTATTGCCTTCTTTTTTTAAATTTTGTGAGAAATATGATTTTTTGAAAGTCTAAAGCTCTCTAAATCCCTCAGTTTTTGGATGCGCTTTGCTTGAAATCTGTCAGTCGCTAAAAAATTCGCCGAGTAATGAAAATGAGGATTTTTCCTCTAGTTTCAGGTAATGGTGGTTTTTTTTTTTATTATGATGCAAAAAATTATCAACAATTTTGTAATTATATGATAAAAAGTGACATTTTTTTCTAAATCCTCGATTACGAGGATTTATCAATTTTTTATTCAATGGTATCTATAATAGTTTGCAAATAATGAATTTGTTCGTTGCCATGTTAGGAGCCATCGCGCTTGCAGAATAAGATTGCAGTTCAGGCGTCAGAAAGATGGATTAGGAAAATCAGTTATTATGTTTTTCTCATGATAGCAATGAATCAGTGGAAAATATTCTGTGGTATGTTTATACAAATAGTCGAGATAAAATATGTTATTAGGACCAAATTGATGAATATTATGGAACAAAATGCAGTCTTGTTCTGCCAGCGCGACAGCTCCGAACGCGGCAACGAATAAATTCATTATTCTCAAACTATTATAGATAGCATTGAATAAAAAATTGCTAAATCCTCGTAATCGTTTGCAGATTACTTGGTGAAAAGAAAGAAAAAAATCAAAACTACCTTTTGTTTAAAAATTTCACTTTGTCGTATCATGGCAACATTGTTAATATTTTTTTCTATCGTAATGAAAAAACTTACCATTATCTGAAACTAGAGAAAAAATCCTGACTTCGATCACTCAGCGAATTTTTTTTGCGATAGATAGGTTTCTAGCAAGGTGCACCCAAAAATTGAAGGATTTAGAGGTTAAGATTTTCAAAAAATCAAATTTCTCACAAAAAGCTTCAAAAAAAAACGCAATAACACGTACCTCGTGTTTTTGGATGTAGAATGGAAAAAAATGTACAGGAAATTTAAAATGTGAGTGTAAAAAACAGGTAGAATGACCCATGTATTTCCTTAAATTATCTTTTATTTTGAAATTTATTCTATGTAATTTATTTGTAAATCACAAGTCAATGTTACTTATTGTAAAAATTATGTTACTCCAAAACTGTAGTTACTAATTTAAAAAAAAGTTTTTCAACTTCTAAATTCATTGCAAACCTAAGAATATCCTTAAATGGAATAAAATTTTTAAATAAGACAAATTCTTGTAAAAACAAACTCAATGTTAATGATGTAAAATATTAAAAAGTTTTTATCTTCATAATCAAAAGTTTTTTTTTATTGTTACCTTTGAAAACAATGTTCCAGTTTAACTTCAGATTTTTTTTGTACTCAAATCCCTGCATAGAAAAATCATCATGATATTCCCAGAATTGAATTCTTGAAATTTAAATTTAAATCATAAGTCAACATCACTTATCGCAAAAATGATAAAATTGGAAACTATTGTTACTTATTATAAAAAAAAATGTTTCATCTTTCAAATTTATCAAAATCTTTTTTCTTTTAAGAATGTCTTTTCATAAAATGAAATTAAGTCTAAGAAGTCATATAAATTAACGAAAAAAAAAATGGAATTTTAATTATTTTTAAATACGAATTGCAACAAAAAATCACTTTTCTAACGTAATGTTCAAGGATTTCCATCTTTATAATAAACTTTTCCTATTTAACTTTTTTTATAATTTTTGGAAACAGTTTTCCAGTTTGAATTCAGATATTTTTTGTAATTGAATTTCAATGTAAGAAAAGTATCACGATATTCCTAAAATTTCTATATATTTCTCGAAATTTTCTTGGATTTCGAAATTGATTGTCCATAATAAATTTACGAATCATAAGTCAACAATATTGATTGAAAAAACTAAAATTTGAAAAAAAATTTACAAATTAAAAAAATATTGTTTAACATTTAGATACATCGCAAATCTGTTTTTTCTAAGAATGTCTTAAGGTAGAATTTTAGAAATTCTTGTAAAAATAAACAATAACAAAACGATAGTTATTCATGAATACAAATAAAAAGGAATAAAGTGCATTTCTGTACATTTTCAATAATTTTTTACTTTTATCAGTTGAATTGATCTTTTTTTTAGCTTTTTGTTTTAAGAACAGAAACTTTAAAAAAACTATTTCTTGAGCTTTGTGAGTCATAGTTCCCTCAAAATTCCCTGTACAACTTACAAATGATCCTTTGAAATTATGTATACTCTACATATTTTTCAACATCAAATTTACCATGTTTTTTAAGTTTTTTATGCTCTCATGAATTCAAAACTGAATCGAGTTACGATTTATTTTAACACACTGACCTTTTGATTTCCATGACACAGGAAAGTAGCAAATAAATCAAAAATGATGGAGAACGCTTCAGAAGCTCATTTTCGAACCCTCTTCAAAGCCTTAGAATCTAACAAGCAGAAAGATGTGGATGAAGCCAGATCAACTTTTAATGACCAATTTCTGTCAGGTTTGTATTAATAATTTTTTAATAGTTTTAATTTTTTGTATAACCTCCCCTCTTCTACTACTTGGAAAAAAATTCAAAAATGCTTCAAGAGTCTTTCTGAACTTTATTTTACATTTCATGACACAAATAAATTTAATTCAATCAAAGATGTAAGGTATTTTTTGAAATTTCTTCTTTCGTAAAATCTGATTTTATATAGAACATCGACCAACTTCAAATTTTCAAAAACTTATGCGACTTTTCCCCCATTTTTATTTTTTCAGTGAAAGAAAATTGGTTAGTCAATGGGATTTTCGATTATATCCTCAACACAAATTCACAGCAAGTCATGGACATTTTGGTCAACGTTCGAGAACCCCATGACAAATTTCTCTTGGATCGTTTGTCGGATGTTTTTACAAAGTGCGACAATCATGAACACCGTTTTCGCAGCCTCATCTTCCTAGGCAGGGCTGCGAAGCGACAGCCAGTTTGGCTCCACAAACTCACCAACCATTCCTTGTTTCGGGAACTTCTAAAATTGTTAAAGGCATGGAAAATAATAAACTTTATAAATAAACTCATACAGTACATTTTATGAAATGGTATTCTAATGTTGAGAAGTCAAAATAACTGTCCAAGAATTTGTTGATTGTCAAAATTTCAGTAAAATAATAATAATTAATAAATCATTAGATTTTCTTGAGAAAGATACTAAGGTTGTGAAATTTTTAATTTGATAAAGTTTATATCTTCACTCACCTGAGTGTAAAAATAAGTCTCATATTCCTTGCCTTACATTATCTTTTGAAGAAAATAATGTGACGTTAAAATATTGTTTTAGTTGGAAAAAAACACGTTGTTACTGGTAAGCGCATTGCTGCTTTTGGCGATGTTGCTGCCGATGTTGCCAACGACCCTTGGTCCGTGCCTGAATGAAATTTTCGAGGTTTTCAACAGGCTCGCGAATTTGCACACCGAACAGTCAATTTTGCTTGGTTTAACTTCTTTGAACCTTTCGAATTTCGCATTGTCCAGCGTGTCTTTGGAGACGAGTCGATTTATACATTTGAATGTGAGTTATTCCCTTACGGTTTCAGATTATCAAAAACTAGTAATTTCTTCTAATCGTCAGTAATTAGAAAATTTAATTACGTAAACTCATAACCGGTAATACAATACCTATGAATTCTAAAATATTCAGAACTTGCAAAGGGCAGTATTTTATTCAAAAAAGTTGTGAAATTGGGTTTCATAATTTATCTACAGTCCTGAAAATTTTCAAAAGTCTTCCTGTAATCTCTGAATTATTGTTTTTTTTTTTGCAGTTCGCGTTGAACAATTTATTTCACAGGCTGTACGCAATGTACCCATGCAACTTCATATCGTACTTGAAACAACAGTACTCTAACAAAAATCACATGTCAACTTTCCTGCATACTGTAAAGCCAATGCTGGATTCGGTGCGCATGAATCCACTTCTCATAACGATGACTAAAGACGCAGAAGTTACATCTGACAGGTAATTTTTTAAAACAAAGATAATGGTAGATTTCGTAATGATAATTTGTTTGGAATCAAGAATTTTCAATTTATTCAAAAAGGACGAAATTAATTGAAAAATGGAAAAATTATTATTACCTTAAATTAAAAAGATGAGTTAGGTATGAATTTTTATTTTTCGTCAAACAATGTTTAGTAAGAATGTAAAAAAAGAAAATATTACACAAGTTCAATATTTTTGTGTCTTCTAAAAATTTTTTTTATTTATTTACTGTTTCTTGGAGTGAGTGAATTGAAAAATTTAAAAAATGGATTTTAAACCGTTCTGGATTATAAAATTCTCACAGTACGTATAAATTTGGTTATTGATTATTTTCTGTTTCCTTATCTTTTGCTTTTTGATTGTATATTAGATGGAAAAGAATTGAACACCATGACATTGTCGCTGAATGCGGAAGGTTTGCTCTGGACAAAAATAGAAAGGAAGAAATGGTTCCTCCGTACCCTCCGTCTCGTCATTTCACACCAATCCCAGGTAATTATATTAATATAATTATGTACTCGATGAAAAAATGAAAATTTCACCTGCAGTTTTTTCTTCTAATTTTTTTTGTATGTTTCGTTTATATAATTTTTTTCTAAATCTGTCACTGTATCAAAGAATAAAACGTTTATACCTAATAATATTTCTTTTTTCAGACACTTTTTTCCAAAACACGGTTGAAAACACGGAGGAATACGAAAGTTTTTGGTCCCCGAGTATGATGATTTCCCCCAACAGTCCAACGAATATTGGATATGATTCTCGTTCTACACCATCAACACCTAACAATAGTAGGTCTAGGTCGACCATTCCAGAACCAGCCATTGAAGCGACTCCTCAAACAACACCTGTCAAAGTATGACTTTTCATTTTATTTCATGACTTATTTATTTATTTCATGATATAAATATTTCACAATCTTTTTATTCTGGGTTTATTTGTCTAGTTGAATTTTTCATATTCTTCAATATTGAACAATAGTACATTGTGCAACTCTTATGAATTTATTTATCGCATGTTGAAATTCGATTCTTTTATAGGATATACGTACAGGCCAAAGACCAATGAGTTCCAGTGCAGTTCGAGCACTGGGAAATTTTGGGAATGGCATGCTCGGTGTCAATTCGCGACCAACGACGCCAGTATCAATGAACAGTAGCGTCAATGAATCCACTCCTGTGAAGAAAAAAATTGGAAAACTATTGGCTGATCGGCAAAACATTACTCTGCGACAGGTACAAGCCAAAATTGCCAACGAAACGAATGAAGAAAACCATATGGAAATGGATGGTATCACGCAGCTGAATGAAAAAAATAGTTCATGTGCGGAAGATCAGGAGGTAAGTTTTTCTTCCCGTTTTCAGTGTTTCTTTGGAAAAAAAGAAATGCTACAGCAGGTTTTGTTCGGGATTGTTGGAATCATAATTTTAACCTTTTCTAAATTTTTAGATTGAATTGATTATGGTTTCAGGGAGCTTATAAAAACATAACTGACGTATTAGGTTATGACACTGTCAACACTGAAAAATTCAGTTATGCGAACTGTAAATATCTTTTGCTTTAAAGATTTGGTCGATTGGAAATAGAATCAGACAAAAGTTAATGATGTGATGACTATAGAAAAAAGAGGCGAAGGAACAATATGCTGATCATTTTTCTATATCGAAATTTGAAATTCGTATTTAAAATCTATCGATTATTGTTACTGCAATTCACTACATCTTTGAAAAGCTGTAAATGTAATGAAGAGAATTTCGAATTCTACCATTTTTGGATCTATTGCTCGAGTACGAAATGTGTGAATCATTGAAATTTTCAAGTATTTGATTGTACACATTAAAAAATAAATATTTGAACACAGAAATCGTGATTCAAATTTTTGAATAAAAAAATACACCTTTTTGCTACCGAAAAATTCAAATTTAATTATTTCGAATTTTAAATCTAATTTTTCATGAAGATTTTTTTTTATTGAATCTACTACAAAGAGAGAGTGGAAAGAAATACAATTAAAAACATTCAAAATAGCTATGGTTATGGATTCAATTAATAAAAAAAAAATTTGTGGCTTTGATATTTTGGATGAGAAATTTTGAAAATTGTAAACATTTTGGATCGAAAAACCGAATAGACCAATTTTATAAATTTTTATCAGTAAATGAAGTAATTCCTTATATGAATTTTTATAAATTTTTAATGACAAATTTTTTCCTGCAAAGTGGAAGAGTTAAAAAATTGAGAAACAAACGAAAGAAAATATTTGTAGGTATATATTCAACTACCGAAAAGTAACAATTTTGAATTCAAAAAGGTTTTTGATTGCGATATTTTGGACGAGGAATTTTCAAATTCGTAAATTATTTGATTAGAAAAAATAACCACACCGCCTTCATAAATAGAATTACTGAATTCTCAGGCAGATATAATTTGAAAAAATCGAATTTTTTACTTATATAAAAGCTTAGATAGAAACTATACTCAAAAATGTGGGAATAATTCAAAAATAGCAAATTATCGCTTGAATGACTACAAAATAAAAAAAAAGAAACATTATTTTGACGTTGAATTAAAAAAAATCATTCAATTGATATCTTTTAGAAAAATGATCAATTAAAGTAAATTTGTGTTATACATAAAAAATTTATTACATCTATAACTATCATCGTGTCAATTTTGACGAAATTTATACTTGTCACCGATTGAAACAACAACTATAATTATTTTTAACTATCTCATTTTTTGCCTTTCTTTTTAAAACCCGTTTTGTAGTCTAATATTGAGTGAAAAAAAAATCAGCGTCAAAAATTTATGAGAAAAAATTAAAAATAGTTAATTTTAAATAAATAAGAGAAGCTTTTCGGTTTGTCAATACAAATTTACCTACTTTATCATTTTTTTAAATATGTTAGTTTAAAATAATTATAATTGAATGCTGGCGCGCGTAGTGCGTATTACACACCATCTCTAGTCAGATATATATTTTTTTTTAATACTTTACAGATTGTAAAAGTTGTTGAGATGTTCTTCTGCATTGTAATTGAAAAAATTATATTTAAAAAATTACTAAATTTCTTGTGACAGATTTCGGCGATTGTCAATTCCCGAAACCTGCTGAAAAAACGTCAAGAAAAAGAGAAGACACACCTGGAACATCTCTCTGAGAGAACGAAACTGTGTTCGGAAATGTACGAATCGCAGTTAAAAAAAGCAACTGGGACTCAGAAAAATCCATCATTTGAGGAAAGCTCATTAATGGTCAACCCTTATGAGGATCTTCTGAATGGAGTCTTAGAACAAAATAACAGAAAATTTGAGGCTGAAAACAGTGGGAAACCTTCATGGAATTTAAACGACGGTCGAACATCACCGAGTGATTTTCAGGATCGTTATATCAATTGCTGTGTGCGAGCTAACGGGGCATCAGATGATCCTCATAAATCTAGTATGAAATTTGTTTACAAAATATACTTCTAAATGAATCATATTGTCACATTTTTCTAGGCAACCAATCGTTTTAATTTAATGAATTGATGAATAAAATAACTAGTAAATATTAATTAAATATAAATTGATTTCAGGAAAAGATTCAAATCACTGTGCTATTAAGCTAGTCTTAATTACACTGTTTCACAGGATATGAACTTAGACATACGAAACACAAAAAAGGGACCGAAGAAGGAGAAGGCAACGAAGACAACCAGGACGATGAAGAAAACGAGGGTGGTTGCTGTAATCAACAATTGCAATTAATGATGATGCAGTTGCAATTTGAACGTCAGCACCGGGAAGTTCATGATGAAAGAAATCGCCGGCTTTTGGGAAAACTCCGGACGTTTCGAGCTCTCGAAGAATATAACAGTGCCATGGTATTTTATGATTATATAATTATAAGGGTTGTTGTTGAAATGGGTTTGGTGGAATTTTGATATCTTCAATTGTTTCCAAATATTTTGATAAGAAATCTTGGAATTTTTTCAGATATCTAAATCAGCGTTAACCCATGCTAGTAGAGTCGTCTTTTTCGCCATCTGAATAACATGGAATTTCGTCCTAAACACAGTCTATAATTTTTTTGAGATACAAGAATCACTTTAAAAATTAGTTCAATGCGGTAAATATTGTTTATAGTTATCGCATATGGCAAAAAAAATATCAAATTTCTGAATCAATACCTTCTCCATGAAGTCGAGGTGGAAAATTTGATAGGCACTGTGCAAAAACGTTACAAAATTATGGTATTCTACGTTTATTGATATTCAAGATTTTCTATGATTGTAATAACTTCAGTGCTGGTACTTTAAAAAAGGCTCATTAAAGTTATAACAAAATTTCAGAAGTTTGTAAGGGACTCTTTTTTCAAACAAATTTTTTTTCGCTAAGTTTCATACATAAAAGTGACATGTGACATGTAAAATATTACAATGATCAGCATCTAAATGATTATTATTGCTATTATCAATGATAATAATAATAACTATCGTTCCTATTGAATCTATGTAGAAAATTTCATTATTCTCATAATAATAATATTTTTATATTGAAGATAAAAATCATAACAGTGATTAAAAATAACAATATTGTAAAAATAAGATAGAATATTTTTATTTGTGTATCATATCTTATTTTACATTCTCATGATAGAATTATAATAATAAATATCAAATAATTATAATGAAATGATAATCATTATAATAATTGATCATAATTATAATAATAATAGCATGAAATTTTTATGAAGAAATACCCTTTCGAAATTCATTTATTTATGAATTTTCCAATAGATGTAGTGTCTGAAAAAATTGTTGTCTGTGTTTAGGACGAAATCCCATGTTATTCAAATGGCGAAAAAAACAACTCTACTTCTCTCTGAAAAATCCAGGAATTTTTTCCGAATTCTTTAGAAACGGTTTGGGGGTGTCCTCATAAAAATTCCATCTTACCCATTTTAACGATCTCTCTAATAATAATTTTTTGTTGTATTTATTTTATTGTATGTATTACTGTATTTATATGTATTATATTTTAGTATTATGTTTAACATTGGTAATGTTATTATACCTTATTATGTGATATGTTTATTTTTATTATATTATATTATATTAGAGATGGTGTGAAATACGCGCCCCTGAATTTAATGAAAAGTTATTGAAACTAACATTGTATCATTAGAAAAAATGATGAAGTAGGTATATTTGTATTATCAATATTTCAAATTTGTACTTATCAACTGGAAATCAGTTATTCTGAATTTTTAACGCTTTTTTTCTGCTTTTTTTTAGTTCCATTTTGTAGTGCATTCAATAAAAAAAAAATCATAATGAGATTTAAAATTCGAGATAATTGATTTTCAATTGGTCGACAGAAGTGAGG